>OV702284.1:64129934-74129934 GCA_916181665.1 Avena sativa
ACCTCCTCCAACTAATATAACAAACATGTTTAAAAATTGGTTGAATGGAATGGACAAACCATCTAAGGATAGAATTCACATTGATGTTTCTGCCTTATGTTGGTCCGTTTGAAGATGCAGAAATGACATTATCTTTAATAAAACAAACTCTTACAATTTTTTGCAGGTTATCCATAAGATGGCACATTGGGTACAACTTTGGGCGTTCCTATCTACGCCCGACCAGCGGGATATTATGGCTACTGGGTGCAACCATTTGCTGATGGTCGTCCATCACTTATTCGTCCAGTTGTGCTGGCAGCCGCTTAGTCGACTACGGGATGACTAGATTTTTCATTCTTTTTTTCGCTGGCTGATTCATGTATCAATGCTAAGCGACCCATGACTTGTTTTTCGTTTGGTTGATGGATGATATTTGACTCTTTTTAATAAAAGGCTGTGTGCAACGACGGTTGCAGAGACCGGGGCTATATCCCCTTTTCAAAAAAAAAAGCTCCTTCTGACACGCTATATTTTCACGGATTATCTCGAACAACCTTTTCCAGCTCTTTTTTTGTTTTTCGACTAGATTTTTTTGTTCTATTCAACACTGTTATATCCCACTTATGAAGCTAATGATGTCTCATTTTGAGCTAGTGGACCCGATAGTTCCAAGGTCCCCTCCACAATGTCCATAAAGTTTTTCTCCTTAAACAAGCGGACTTCAAACCTCAGTATCGATGGGCATATGTTCTGGCCCACTTCTGGTTCTTCCGTACTCATAAGAATCGTCTTGTGATCGAATTGTTAGTAATCAAAATGACACAAATGGTGAATTTGGGATTTTTTTTTCCTTCAATGCTTCATTGGATAAGGCCCTATCTAGCCTCTCTCTAATCTCTCCTCTATGCCAAGTAAATTTGTCACCACTATAACCCATATCAGATAATTGACACTCCTCCAAAGCATCCCGAAACGCTTGCATGCAATGAGCAGGTCTTGGATTGCCTCCCTCTTTCTCAAAGGGTAAATAATATCATTAAGATCTGCCATCACTAACCAAGGCATATCACAAATCTGGCTCAACTCACGAAATCTCTCCCGTGTAAGATGTTTATTTTCCCATCTTGGTTCATCATATAGATGCCAGTAAACCTCCACATATGATCTTTCCCCCTTCCAACATAAACATCAATGGAATTTTCCATTCTATCCCTTACCACCGCATCTGCCTCCTTCCAAGAAATTATCAAACCACCGCTCATGCCATCACTTGGAGAAAATTCCTTGAAATCCATCCTTAACTTCCTTTACAAACACTCTGCTGGCCATCCATCTATATGATTTTCCAGCAGAAAGATAATATCATGACACCTATGATTTATAGCATCCATTAAGGCCCTAATCGCCCTGGCCTTTTTAAGACCACCACGATTTTAACATAGGATTTTCATTGCTCCCCAACAACACATGTTTCTTTATGCCATGCCACATAGTATCCGTTAACAAAATTAAAACCTTTATTAAAACACATAGCCACAATACTAATGGGCCAGACAATCCTCTCTGGGCTCTTTCCTTCATCTGAATCGAAAGCCTTGCGCAAATGCGTAGCTTATAGCATGTGTATTGAAGAAGAATAAAAGAGCTCATGACATGTCACAGTCTCTATGGCAAGATATTTCATGTAGTTTTCCTAGATAATAATGTGATAGTGTTTCAGTTCCTAGAACTGTGCATTTATTGGATTCATATACTATGGTCTGTCGATGGATCGTTTAAGCCATCATTTTCCTCTGTCCTGTTGTTCGGGTAGGCCCACCGCGTTGTCTCCTTCCTTCAATCCCTTTCTTTCTTGGCCGCGTGCTGATCTGAAATTGAAAGAGATGCTGGTTAACTGCGGCCATGTGCTGGCGGGCCAGAGGCATCATAATTTGCTTCATATACATACTCGTACTACTAGTTACGACTGGGTAATAAGTTCCTGCAGTAGGTCAGTAGTAGTAGGACGGATTTGGCCATGCCGGTAATGGTAGCTACGTACGGTTCTAGATTGGCCGCTGGTAGAACTCCGCCTCGTCGATGCTCGAGGATGTTGGGAAATGTCTGTGAGTTGCATGTGCATAGCCCAGGTTAGCCGATCCAGTCCGTAGCAGTTCTTTTGAGAGTGATGCGCACTCGATCGATCATTGGGATGAGGTGAGGCGCGGCTGCATATGGCATATGCCCACGTCATTTTCATGGCTTTAATCTCAGTCATTTTTGGAGTCATAGCCATCATGATTCATTGGCTTTCTTTCTCATCGCATTTGCCACTAAGGACAATGTCACTTTTGTCACCCGCAACCACGGATATCATGAAATACACGCGAATTCAGACATGAGAAATTTGTCTAGATTCATACGTATTTATCCACCAAAACATGTATAAATACATACAAATCCAAGACATCTAATTCAAGACGGAAGGAGTATTAAATTAGAGAATCTCCACCGATGCCTCTCAACACGGTCCCCAACATTCTTTAAAGGTTATGACACGTCCCCAACATTCTTTGAAGGTTACGGACTAATAACGGTTCGTACCGACAGACGCCAACCTGTGTCACTTAGTTGGTCCAAGAATTTGTCCAGCACTCTGTGCTGTCGTCACATACAGGCGCCGGGCAGGGGCTACCGACAAAGCGCACCACATTGGATAGGTCATACAAGCCCCTTGGCAGCTACCAAATCAAACCTCACCTTGTCCTTCCGTACACCGCATGTTGTTGTCTTCGTCGCCCAAATCCGATACGCTACTCGCCAAATCTACCCAACATCGACCTCCTGTTGCACCGCCAAGGCCCCTAGTAGTCCCTGGTTGGAGGCCGTTGCTCTCTCGGCATCGTTTCGACGCCGTTGATAGTGCGACCTGACGCATCTCTTGGGAACAACCGACAGCCAACTGCTGCTCCTTTCTGCCTTGATCGTGCCCTAGCGTAGGTGTGACTGTCTCCAGGGCTAGACGGTGCATCGCTCAGGCCTAAACCGCGCCGATCTCATCGCGTACAGAAAGTGTTTGGCCAATTGTTTAGGTAAATCTTCTTTCAAACTTTTCCACCGTTGAACTATAAGGTGCTTGTCGTGGTATTGCCGACGAGTACGCCATGGAGGGGTCCTCACAGTGCGTGTTTAGAGACGTGGGGTAAGGCAGACGGTTGACGGGTACGAGGTAACACAACTTACCCAGGTTCAGATCCCACAACGGTGGCGGAATCCTACTCCTGCTATAAATCACTGTAAGGGCAGTACGCCGAGTTACAGAGATAGGTTCGCTGTGCGAGGTTGTATGAAGTTGTGCCCTAAAGGATCCCATAGGCCCAACTTATATAGTCGCCAGGTTCTAGGGTTACAGGGAAAAGTCCTAGCCGGACAGGTTACAGAGTCCTACACTGTCTATTACTAGTCTTGTGTATCTTGTACTCCAAGGCTCCGGGTACGTTGGTGACTCCACCGTAGCCTTCCTTTATCCGACATGGGTCTCCCTTCTGAATTCATCTAACTGGGCCGCCCAGCAGTCCATAGGCCATGCTACCGACTATGGGCTACCCGGGTTATCCGGATAAGTGACATGCTATGAGGATACCCATATAGCATATCCCCAACAGTAGCCCCCGGAGAACCCCGAGATCTTGCGTCGTCTTGCCTCTTCACGTGGAATGCTCCGTTTAGATGGATGTCGGCAACTCGTCAAGCAACATCTTGTAGTCCTCCCAAAGAACCCTGCAAAACTTTCTCCGTCTTTAACTTATAAGCCGGAAAAATGTTGAGTCTTCCATTATACTCTTCCATAGTCGGATTGAATCCGTCCATGCCGGAATCTTCGACGTGACGGCTCATCTGCCTTATGCCAGCTAGGGCGACGTAGGCTTAGGTCAGCGACGCCTCGTAACTCACACATGCAGAGAACGTAATCATATCCGATTTTCCCGCGCGAGCGATACGAACCGTTGGCGGCGACGGTTGGAGACGTGGCGAAATTTCCGCGCACGTTCGCGAACACGTCGTCTACGCGGCAACCGTCCGATCAAGCTGCACGAATCTTGACGCCGAGGATGATAAATAGTAACCGTGGGGAAATTTCCACTTTTTACCTCATTCTTCTCGCATCATCTTCTTCCTCCAGCCGCGCGTCTCCTCGAGCTCTCCGTGAGAAAACTCGAAAAAACCCTAGCTCCCATCTGCACCAGTCGCACCCAATCTTCACTCCATGGCTAGCAGCAACACCTCTCCATCAATGGCGGCGTCGAACGAAGCTGCGGCGAAGCCGGCGAGCCCCGTCGTCGTGCCCCTAGAGGGTTTGGTCATCCCCGCATCGGCGATGATCGAATCCACCGGCGGCGACCCAAATTTGGCGGCGCTAGAGCCACTGGAGGAGGAGCCAGACTCGCACAAGGGCGACTGGCGCGGCTCGGACATCACCGACCGCGATATCCAAGAGATGGTCGCCGAAGGCTACCTCCCCGCGACGAAGGGGCTCGCCTGGCGGGCGGCGCCGGCCGGCGAGGTGACACCTTCTCCCCAAGCCGGAGAAAAGGTGTACCTCAAAGCTCAGCTGGTATGCGGCGTTTCCCTGCCTATCTCCCACTTCTTCCTCTCCGTCTTAAACCACTATAGGGTCCAGCCCCATAACCTCTTCCCCATAGTATCTTAGTGCTTAGCAACTTCGCGGCACTTTGCGAGGGATATCTAAGGATAAGGCCTAGGTTAGACCTTTTTGTGTACTTCTTCACCATCAAACGTGAAGCCGGACATAGTAAGGAGGAGATTAGAAACTGCGGCACCATAAGCTTCAAGATTCGACCTGGCCGGCGGTTCCCCGACATCGTCGGCCACGAGTCCCGCAAGAATTGGCAGCGGACGTACTTTTACGGCCCTGACATTCTTCTGGCGGGCCGAGAAGTAACGTACCCGGACTTCGTGGATGGCCGCCACTGAAGTTTCCACATGGAGATCCCAAGCCTCCCTTCCCTCCGACCTCGACGCTTATCGCGCTATAAGGCGGATCGAATGGTTTGTAGAGACGGGTTTGACCGGCTTGGACCTAGCCATGTGCTGGTTCATCAGGCGAATCCAACCTATGCAGCACCGCGCGAAGTACATGCACGAGTATACCAGCGACAGAAGGGATAGTCACCGCATCTCCGTGGACAACTTCTCGAGCGACTCCGTCAAGCTCCGCCTTAAGGACATCGTCAAGGTGAAGGATAAGAAGCATGGCTTCACCATCACCTACGACATGTTTGTAGACGGCAAGTGCCCAAAGGTAGGTATTTATTTTCCGTGTTCGACATATGCTCCAGTTTTTCCGTCTTGCCAATACCATCTTGTCTAACACGATAATTTCTCGCTTAATAGCTTAGCGATCTAGATGAGGGCAACCTGGCTTCCCAAATCTACGATCCAAAGATGAAGGAAGTCACAGTCGTGTCCGACGACGAGGTCCCGTTGGCGCGAAAGCGGAAGAGCTCCACCTCTGACGCTGCTGACGGAGGCAAGAAGAAGAAGACGGAGGGTGGAGCCTCCAAAAAGACTATCGCTGCCCTGGAGGCGGAAAAGAGAAGAACCACCGGGATCTTTGCCAAAGCACCCCCCCCTAGTGTAAGCTTCTCATTCTCCGACATTGTCTATTTATCTGTCTTGCTCTTGTACTTATGCATTTTGCACGTTTCAGGAAGAAAGCCATGACCAGCCTCAAGAAGACCTCCAAAACTTCGGGGGCTTCTGGAAATATCAAAGACATGCTGCATCGCGACGCCTCCCCCGCCATCGCCCCTGCTACCCCTGCCGTCAAGCCCTCGTCTGCCCGGACAAGCTCACAAGCTAAGGAGGCATCAGGCCCTTCCGCCATGGAAGTGGATTCTGGCGCCTCTACCGAATTCGCGGTTGTCGGCGAGCAGGCAATGCAGGAGAGCACCGCTCAACAAATGGCTGAAGCTCCGGCTAAGGATGCCATCGGTGGTGGCAAGGCGGTGGTGGAAGCTGGTACTTCTGCCGAAGGCGGTGCCCTTGCTCCCCAGAAACCCTTTGAGTTCCCAAAAATAGTCTACCCAGCGCTCACGCCGAGTAACACAACTCTGGTTCCTGGAGGAGTACCGACATCTCCGACGTGCAGCCTTGAGGAGCTCCTCCGACAAGCAGAAATATTGCAAGGAAATAGCATTTCCTTTGGCAAGCTGCTAACCGAGAGCGCTACAAACCTCAAGATCATCGCACTTGTAAGTTTACTTTGCCTTTTTTTCATTTCATATGAGTATCCCACTGTAGCCCCCGAGGATGTAGACGGAAAACCATAGGTTTTGCATCTATATGCTCTAAGAGTGACTAAGTTAGAAAAAATCTCACTGTAGCCCCCAAGCATTTAGATGGAATGAACTATTCCGACTAGATGCTTTAAGAGTAGCATACGTAGTGTTTATAATTTTCAATATTGTAGCCCCCAAGCCTCTAGTTGTAACTGAATTAGTGCCGACTAGATGCTTAAACAAAAGCTAAGAAGATTCCGAGTTAAAAATTTATACTGTACCCCCCAAGCTTCTAATCGAGAACTGAATTAGTTCCGACTAGATGCTTAAAGAAAAGATAAGCATATTGCTAAGTTAAAAACTCTCGCTGTAGCCCCCGAGCGTCTAGGTGGAAATTTTTCCGACTAGATTCTCCAAGCAGACTAAACAATGTTTTAACTTTGTTCTTTTTTCCACAGAACGAGAATGCTCGGAGAGGCATGGCCAATGACAAGTACCAGAAGATGCACACAGATCTTGAAGCCGAAAAGGGTAAACCCGCCATCTTGAAGGAACAGATCATCAAAAACAAGAGTCTGTTTTCTTTTTGCGCATTCCGTCTTGATTTTGTGCCTACATTCTGCGAGTACTCACTGTGTACTTTGTTTTCTCTGACTTTGCAGAACATGTCGCCAAGGCCAAGGACATTGTCGAGCAGTCCAAGCACATCCAGCAGCTGGACAACGAGAACAAGATCCTTAAGGAGGAGAGGAAAGAAATGCTGAAAATGCATGAGGATTCCATGAAGGCCCTGCAGGACTCCGCCTCCACGGAAATCAATCGCTTGAAGGAGGAGCTTGCGATCTTAAAAGATCAGAAGCAAGTTGCCGATGAGCAAAACCAACGCCACAACGAGGCGTTTAAGCTCCTCCAACAAGAGAAAGAATCCCCGGCGGACACCCTCTGGCAGGCTAAGGCCAGCATCTTCAGTAAGTTTCCTCCGCCTTGTATTTCTGTAGTCTGGATACTTAGAATTTATTGAACTCATGCGCTTCTTTGTCGGAAGTTGCAGATCCTATGGGTTTAACCTGATTGCCTCCTTCGGACAAGGAATGCATGGTTCTTGCCGACAACTTCATCAACACCGCCATCGCCCAAGCGAAAGAGATTGCCAAGCCCCTCCAGATACACATCAAGGCCTCGGACTCCATGGCGAAGTATTCGGAGATTCTGCGCCGAGCCCCCGAGCGTGTCACAAGCTGGAAAGCTTCATGTGCATGGGCTGGCGCAAGGATGGCGCTGTCAATGGTGAAGGCACACTACGAAGGTGCCGACATCGACACGGTGACCTCTGGTATTCCCGACGTCGATGATGACGGCAAAGAGATTGACCATGAAGCCATCCTGTCGTCACTCGCGGGTTATGACACCAGAGTTGCCGAGTTGGTGGACATCGACGTCTTCGTGCCCATGAACACCATCGACAGCGTCAACCAAGATTCCTCCGAGTCCCACCACAGTGCCGATGTTGAGGGTGATTCTCTGGCTGGTGACGATGCTGCTTCCAAGTCTCCTGCGCCAAAGGAATGAAAAACAACTTTGTAATATTTGTTTCACCTTTGGTGTATGCGCGGAAAAAACTTGGTGATGTAACTTAAGGCGGAAAACAATGGTTGTTATGTCCTGCTACTTAAGAACTAGTTTCTAGCATGTATATATTTTTTAAGCAAGTACTAGCTTATCCATTACTTTGGTTCTTATGCTTGACTTTTCGTGAGTCAGAAGACTCGTTGTCGGAACCATGCGCTTAGGTGATGATGCCCAATGGCACCGTCAATAACCCGAGCACAAAATCGCCGACAATAAGTGCCGAAAGTCACTACTCCAGAATCCACATAAAAACGACAAAGAACGTGTAGACCAGAAAACATAAGCTAACGCCCGTAGGCGGAATTTTGACAAGTGCAAACACAAGGCTTGTGCATAAAGGTTTTACATGATCCAAAAATGAACACTAAAGGAGGTAAAAGACTCAGAAATATGAGTGAACCAAAGAGCTTTATTTCATTGATCATATAAGAAATACACAATTAGATAAAAAATGCTAAGTGTAAAAAGGACGTAGCTGTGCTATGTTCCATGGCCGATCAAGCTCCGGGTAGTCATCATCCGGGTCACGTCGCTTACGCTTATGATCCTCGTTGGGTCTATACTTTAGTTCACGATTGTCAACAAGGTAGTAAGACCCATTGAGTAGCGCCTTGCTTATGATGAACGGTCCTTCCCATGGCGGGGATAATTTGTGTGACTTCTTCTGCTTAAGTCGGAGCACCAAATCCCCCTCTTTAAACGAGCGATGCCGAACGCGGAGACTATGGTAGCTGCGTAGCTTCTGCTGGTAGATGGCGGATCTTTGGCATGCCAAAACGCACTCCTACTCGAGAAGGTCCACATCTAGGCGTCTGGATTCTTCAGTGTCATCCTCGTCGTAGGCGGCAACTCTTGGTGCATCGTGGAGGATGTCGGAGGGCAGGATGGCTTCTGCTCCATATACCATGAAGTAAGGGGTGTAGCCGGTAGATCTGTTGGGTGTAGTTCGTAAACTCCACAGCATAGATGGCAATTCTTCCGCCCAGGCTCCAACTGCTCTATGTAGCGGTGCCTCAAGACGTGGCTTGATTCCCTACAGAATTAATCCATTGGCTCGCTCGACCTGACCGTTGGATTGTGGGTGTGCCACAGATGCAAGGTCAAGTCGGATGCCTTTCTCCTAGCAATAAGCCTCCACTTCTTCGAGTGATAAATTGCTGCCGTTTGTCGGTGATAATGCTGTGTGGGAGACCAAATCTCACCACTAGATCTCGGACGAACCTGAGGGCAGTTGCCCCATCAAGCTTTCTAATGGGTTTAGCTTCTATCCATTTAGTGAATTTGTCAACTGCTACAAGCAGATGCGTAAACCCACAAGGTGCCGTCTGTAACGGTCCCACCATGTCCAGCCCCCAGACTGCAAACGGCCAAGTTATTGGTATTGTTTGCAGTTCTTCAGCAGGAACATGTGGTTGTCGGGCATAATACTGGCATCCCATGCATGTCTCAACCAGCTTGTCGGTGTCCGCCTTCGCGGTCAGCTAGTAGAATCCTTGCCGGAAGGCTTTCACGACCAACAATCGAGGAGCGGCGTGATGCCCGCAATCTCCGAGATGGATTTCACGCAGGATTTCCATACCTTCTAGCTAGGAAACACACTTTAGGTATACACCAGTAGTGCTCCTTTTATAGAGTTGCCCATTGATTATGGTATAACCCTTTGCTCGTCGTACTATTTGCCGTCTTTCGACTTTGTCGTCGGGCAAAGTTCCGTGTTCGAGGTATTCCATGAAAGATTTTGTCCAAGCCGGAGGGACCTTAGTCACCATGTTGATGAAAGAGTCAGCTCTATCCGGGTTGTCGATGTCGGCTCCCTTCACGGATGGTGTGCACAGGTGCTCTAGGAAAACTCCTAGCGGAATTAGCTTGTGCCCTGATCCAAGCTTAGAGAGCAGATCAGCCGCCTCGTTTTGTTCCCTAGGCACATACTTGACTTCGTAGCCCAAGAAGCTCTTGGCTATCTTGTCCACTTCGTCTCGATATGCCGCCATCATAGGGTTCCGCGCATTCCAGGTGCCAGCCACCTGCTGGGCAACCAAGTCGGAATCTCCACAGCAAACTATGCACTTGATGCCAATATCCTTGGCTACACGTAGTCCGTGAATGAGTGCTTCATACTCCGCCATGTTGTTTGTAGCCTCGAAGTGGATTTGCAGAATGTAGTGTAGCTTGTCTCCTGTTGGTGAATGTAGCAATACACCAGCCCCCGAGCCGTTGAGCAGCTTTGATCCGTCAAAGTGCATCACCCAGTACTCTGGTTCCGGCAACGGAGTAACATCTAGCATCTCTGTCCAATCTGCAACAAAATCCGCCAAGGCTTGTGACTTGATAGCATCACGTCTCTTGTAGGTGATCTCGAAGGCGGCAAGTTCAATGCCCCACTTCGCGACCCTTCCTGTAGCGTCGCTGTTATTGATAATGTCGGACAGTGGAGTCTTGCTCACCACTGTGATTGGGTGCTCCTGAAAGTAATGCCTCAGCTTCCGAGAAGCAAGGAATACTCCATAAGCTATCTTTTGGTAGTGCGGGTAATGCTGCTTGGACTCCGTCAAGACCTCGCTCACAGAGTAAACTGGTCGTTGAACTCCGTGCTCATAGCCTGGTTCCTTCCGCTCTACCACGACGACGATGCTGATAACCCGGTTGGTTGCCGCCATGTAAATTAACAGGGGCTCTCCAGGCTCGGGTGCTGCAAGGATGGGCGCTGAGGAAAGAATCTCCTTGAGCTGCTTCAATGCTGCATCTGCTTCGTCCGTCCACGTGAATTTGTCCGCCTTCTTCAGCAACTTGTACATCAGCAAAGCCTTCTCTCCAAGTCGGCTGACGAACCGACTAACTGCTGCAACACAACCTGTTAGTCGTTGAATGTCCTTTAGGCATGTCAGACGGTTTATGTTTAAGATGGCCTTGATTTTCTCTGGGTTGACCTTGATTCCACATTGGGAAACGATGAATCCCAACAATTTGCTGGCTAGAACCCCGAAGACGCACTTCTTAGGGTTGAGCATCATGTTGTATTTCCGGAGATTATCAAAGGTTTCTTTTAAGTAGGAGATTAAGTCGTTTGACTTTTTAGACATCACCGCGATATCGTCCACATAGGCATGAACGTTCCGACCAATTTGGTCGTGAAGGCAACGTTGCATTGTCCGCTGGTAGGTAGCACCTGCGTTTTTCAGCCCAAAGGGCATTGTGACATAGCAAAACGTGCCGTATGGGGTAGTGAACGAAGTGGCCAATTGGTCCGACTTCCTCATCTTGATCTGGTGGTATCCTGAGTATGCATCAAGAAAACACAAAAGCTCCGAGCCAGCCATCGAGTCAATGACTTGGTCAATGCGAGGCAAAGCAAATGGATCTTTGAGACATGCTTTGTTCAAGTCGGTGTAATCAACGCACATTCTTAATTCATTGGTTCCCTTTTTGGGGACAAGTACAGGATTGGCCACCCATTGGGTGTGAAGGACTTCTCGGATAAATCTAGCCTTAAGTAACCTAGCTATCTCTTTGCCAATGGCGGGTCTCTTCTCATCTCCAAAGTGTCGTAGAGGTTGTTTCACTGGTTTGCATTTTGGATCAATGTTTAAGCCGTGCTTGGCAAGTTCCCTAGGTACACCTTTCATGTCGGTAGGTTGCCAGGCAAAGATGTCCCTATTCTCACGGAGGAACTCGACGAGCGCGCTTTCCTATTTGGGATCCAGGTTCTTCCCAATGGCGACGGTCTTGGAGGCATCGCCTACCACAAGTTCCACCGGCTTGGTCTCGATGGTGGCCTTGAACACAGGAGCGGAGTCGGAGATCTGCTTCTTCGACACGGGCATCTCTGAGTCATTGACCTTGCTCCGGATCTCTTTGAATTCTTCGCTGTAGAGGACAGCTTCTGCAACGGCTGCTTCATTGATCTCGCAGTCCCTTGCCTTGGTAAAGCTTCCAGATACGGTGATGACACCGTTTGGTCCGGGTATCTTGAGTTTGTTGTAGACGAAGCATGGCTTGGCCATGAACGTGTGGAATATGTCGCGGCCGAATATGATGTGGTACACGCTCTTGAAGGGGACCACCTCGAAGGTCATGCGCTCTTGGCGGTAATTGTTAACATCGCCAAAGGCAACCTGAAGTGTAATGCATCTAAGGGACCGATCCTCACAACCAGGAACTAAGCCGTGGAAGATGGTGTTGGTCCGCCTTAGGTTTGCCTCCGTCAAGTTCATCTTCTGCAGTGTATCCAGGTACATGATGTTGATGCTGCTTCCACTATCCACCATACACTTGGTGAACTCCACGCCGTCAATCAAGGAGTTGATGACCATGGCATACTGGTTCTCTGTGGGCACAAGGTCTGGGTGGTCCGTCCTGTCCCAAGTTATTGGAACCTCCGACCGACGCAGGTACTAGGGGACTGGGGGAGAGTGGCCATCAGGATCCTCAGAGAGGTCTTCTGTTGTCGGACGGTGGGGGTGCCAAGGAAAGTGTGGTAGACTGGAGCCTTCTTTGCGAAGGGGTTCTTTCCCTTGGTGTTTCTCTTGGCGGCGTGCTTGGGGTCAACGTCCTCGTCCATGTCACTTGAATCCTTGGACTCCTCCTCCTTCTTCTTCCCCTTGCCCTTGCCTCGCGGTCTATTCTTCTACTTCGCTTGTAGCCGGACTCCGGGTCTTCCTTGAGGTCATTGACGAACTTGTAGTGTCGATTGGTATGGGTGGCCTTGACGTTGGCGTCAAGGTGTACAAGGCACGACATATCGCGGTACTCCTCGTAGGTTTGGGGAACGCAGAGCGGCGCCGAGGTGGTTTCACTTCCTCGCTGCTGCCCACGACCAGCTCCCCTTCCTCGGCCACGTTGTCCGCCTTCTCCTCGTCCTGCAAAAGTCATAGCGACCATGTCGGTAGATTGCTTTTCTTCTGGAGCGGTTTTACGCTTTGTACTGCTGTTCCTCCGAGCTTGAGTTGGAATGGCCGTTGCCGGCAAGGAGCCGCGAGCGTCGTCGGCGGCAGCTGCGAACTCACTAGCCAACTGAATCATCTGGTTCAAGTCAAGCTGGTGATTGTTTTGCAAGCTCTTCAGCTTATGTCGGAGCAGCGTGCCCCTTTCCAACCCATCGATGAAGGCGGCCATGGCGGTCTGAGCGTGCACTCCTGCACAGGAATTATTCATATCCAGCCAGCGGGAGAGGTAGGTGCGAGATGTCTCGTCTTTCTCTTGCACGCACCACTGTAGATCGCCCACGGTGCAGGGACGCTTGTATGTACCCTCAAAGTTCTTGGTGAACGCTTCTTGCATGTCCAGCCAGTTGTAGATAGATTTATCCGGCAAGTCATAGATCCATTGACGGGCCGTGACCGCCAACATTAACGGGAGGTACTTGACGGCGACGTTGGGGTTGCCTCCAGCAATCTCCACCGCATTGCCGTAGTCCTGCAACCATGTGGCTGGCTTGGCGGTGCCGTCATAGGGTTTTATGGTCTTGTCAATACGGAAACCTTTGGGGTAAGTTGCGGACCGTATTGCAGGTCCAAAGCAACGTGGTCCCAGGTATGGTCCTTCCCGGGCCTCGTGGATCTTATCAATCCGCGAACGTGCATCGTATGGCTCCGGGTTCTTCTTCTTTTTGTCAACAGGGGATGGGTTGCATGAATGACGCGGGCCTCCTCCACCATGGTGACTGCTTGGTGGTGACGGAGGCGGAGGTGGCGGTGGGTTAGCCTTCTTGGTGTTACCCTCCTGCGACGCCTCACGCCTATCACGGTTGCTTGTCGGACGCAGAGGGTCATGGCGTGACCTGCTCTTGTGTCCTTGGTTGCGCTCTCCGTCATGACGGGTCTGCTCTGTTGTCGTGGATGATGATGCCGCACTCTTTGGTGGGGGCATATCCGTACGATGGTGAGCCTTGTAATCTTCGCGATGTCGGGGAGATCGGGGTGGTGGCGATGGGCGACGAGGTCGGGCCTTTTCTCCGTGGTCGGAGGATATGGGGATGGCATCCTTCCTGTTGCGCGCATCCCTCCGTCTTTGTTCTGATGAACCCGTCTAGGACCCGACATCAAGAGGAGATCTGTCCCTTGGCGGCTTGTACTGGCTAGATCGGCAGAGCGCTGGGTCAGACTCAAGCCTCTGAGAGGTGGCCTTTTCCTGCTGCTTCACCGCCTTGGCCACTAGGTCATAGACCTGTTCCACTGCCTCAGGTGATCTATCCTGCTCCAGAAGGGTCTTGGCGACGGCGTGGTTAAGGAGTGGGGTGGGCATCACCTGCTTGCCTTCACTGTCAATGTATGGCTTGGCCTGTGCCGGCTTCGAGGGAGCCCATCCTAGGTTGCGCCGTACACCAGGATCGTTGATGACGCGAGCTGGAGCTTTCTTAGCCTTCTGCTGCTATAGCAAAGTCTTGTACTCGGCCTCCATTGCTCTAGCTTTCTCTATGGACTTCTACGCGTTGACCAGATCTCGATCTAGTTTAGCGCTTTGCTCCGCGATGGCCTACGCTTCCTCCAGCAACTGTTGGCGCTTCTCGTCAAGCTGGGTCACGTTCCAGATATGAGCAACGGTTAGTGGCTCGACAAGGAGATTGTCGTACATCACTCTATCAGCTGGAGTAATTTGGGCTGCTGCCGACGTAGATGCTGGAGGTGGCAAGTTTGCGGTGTTATTGTTGCTCGGTCCGGTGCCGAGTTCCTGCGGCTGCTGCACTGGGTTAGGCGGAGGAGGCATGACCTTTGCGCGATCATCGTCAGCAGCAATAAGTGGCCCCTTCCCCTTGTCCAGCGCTGTAGGCGGAGCTTGTCCGGGTTGATCTTCATCCATCGCCGTCCCAATGGTGACGAACACCTCTCGGGACATGATGGTGTTGTTGGCTTGATCGTCGCGCGAGTACTCCTCTTCCATCTCCTGCATAGCGGAGTCTAGCTCTTCTGGACTGAAGTCTATCTCCTCTGAATCTGCACTGAAATCAGCATAAAGCGCGTCAATGAAAGAGTCGGAGGGTGCCATGACTTCCTCGATGACGGGTGGTGGAGGTGCAACGGCCTCGACGATGACTGGAGGTGGTGGCGCAGCTGCGACGATGGAGGCCGGAGGCGGTGGTGGAGGTGGCTGAATCAGAGGGGCTCCATCAATGAGCGCAAGCGCTGTCTGAGCTGCCGCTTCGGCCTCCGCGTAGTTGTTGATGGTGTTCACCATGCCTTCGAACGTAAGACGTCCTAACGCCTGCTGCCGTCTTATAGAATGTCGGAGAAGCGTGCCATGGTCCAATCCTTCCACAAAGTGATACATAGCATCCTCATTGGGGTAGTGGGTCAGATCGGCTCGTATACAGAGCCACCTGGCCAGGTAATCGCGGGGGTTTTCGCCCTCTCTCTGAATGCAGCATGCCAGATCGAAGATGTTAACCACGCCGACGAACTTGGATCTCTGCTGTCCGAACGCATGGGCGAAGCCGACGGATTTGCAGTGATCTTCCACCTTTATATTCTGCACAGGGGCGGTTTGGGTGGGCTGCAGTGAGAGTTTTTTCCGATCTTTGTCAGCAAAATCCGAAGAGAGATCCGACATCGATCCTTCCACGAATGTATCCAGCCCGTAAGCGGTCCGTGCGTGTCTTGGTGCTCCTCCGACTCCCAGGGAACTAGTGCCCGAGTCGGTTTCGCCGATGAAGAGGTGGATGTCTCCGATAGGAACGATCGAACACCACGTAGGGTTCGTCTTCTCCGGGATCCAGAACTCGTCAGGAGGGACGATCGGAACGTTGCCGGAGAAGAGAACGCGATCGATGGCTACGGTTTCGCCGATTCCCGCGAAGATCTTGGTCCTCGCCCGCTGAAAAGCCTGAAGCTCCTCTTGCCCCACGATGGGCGCCAACTATTGTGGTATTGCCGACGAGTACGCCATGGAGGGGTCCTCACAGTGCGTGTTTAGATACGTGGGGTAAGACGGACGGTTGACGGGTACGAGGTAACACAGCGTACCCAGGTTCAGATCCCACAACGGTGGCAGAATCCTACTCCTTCTATAAATCACTATAAGGGCAGTACGCCGAGTTACAGAGATAGGTTCGCTGTGCGAGGTTGTATGAAGTTGTGCCCTAAAGGATCCCATAGGCTCGACTTATATAGTCGCCAGGTCCTAGGGTTACAGGGAAAAGTCCTAGCCGGACAGGTTACAGAGTCCTACACTGTCTATTACTAGTCTTGTGTATCTTGTATTCCAAGGCTCCGGGTACGTTGGTGACTCCACCGTAACCTTCCTTTATCCGACACGAGCCTCCCTTCTGAATCCATCTAACTAGGCCGCCCAGCAGTCCATAGGCCATGCTACCAACTATGGGCCACCCGGATTATCCGGATAAGTGACATGCTATGAGGATACCCATATAGCATATCCCCAACAGTGCTCAAACATTTATTATTTATGCCTAGAATATGGATAGCGGCCATGAAATGATGAAGGTCCAATTGTTGCAAGAGAAGTCAATGCGAGTAAACGGATGAAATAGAGCGCATCATGATCATCAATGGTCTTCTTGGTCTACATGCGTTTCTGCGTGATCCTTGGCGAGGAGGCTCCAGTCCCGGGAAGAAGATGAATAGAGACCTGTTGTGGATGTGCAGTGCGATGATCTTGGGCACCGACTACTTCAGGATGTACAAGGATTTGTTCATGAAAATCGTGCACCGCGTGTTGTTGTCTTTGTTGCCCGATACGTCATAAACGTATCTATAATTTTTGATGTTCTATGCTTGTTTAGTATCCATTTTGCTATGCTTTGTCTACACTTTGAGGTATTTGTATACATTTTCTGGGACTAACCTATTAACAAGATGCCACGGTGCCAGTTGCCTGTTTTCTACTGTTTTTGGTTTCAGAAAAGCTAGTAAAAAAATATTCTCGGAATTAGACAAGACAAAAGCCGAAGTCAATATTTCATCGGGACGAACACAGAGACCGAAGGGCGACCGGAGGGGAGCCACAGGGTGGCCACCCCCCCACGCGCGATCCCACCCTGGGCAGGGTGTGGCCCCCCTGACCGCCCTTATGCCTCGCCTCTTTTCCTATCTAATCCCCCCGATGCTAAAACCCTAAGTACCCGATCATATCTCCACGAAAAATTTTGTAGCCGCCGCCACCATTGTCCCTAGATCAGGGGGGATATGAAGATCTTCCCGGCACCCTGCTGAGGGGGAGAGATTATCCCGGAGACCTTCTTCATCACCATGTCAGCCTCCAGTATGACGCGTGAGTAGTTCCACCTTGGACTATGGGTCCATATAGTAGCTAGATGGTTGTTTCTCCTTCTTTGTGCTACCATGTTTAGATCTTGTGAGCTTCGTTCATGATCAAGATCATCTATTTGTAATCATGCATGTTGTGTTTGTGGGGATCCGATGGATATTGAGATTACTATGTTAGATTGATTAATGATTCTATCTTATTGATTCTATCATGTCTGTGTTGTTTGAGATCTTGCATGCTCTCTGTTTCTTGTAGCTATCTTGGACAAGTAGATGCTAGTGACTCCAAGAGAGCGTATTTATGCTCGATAGTGGGTTCATGCCTCTATTGAATCTGGGGAAGTGATAGAAATCTCTAAGGTTGTAGATGTCTTGTTGCTACTAGCGAGAAAATAACAATCTCTTGTTCATGGAACAATTGTATTGTTTACTTTACACACATTGCTTAAAGCAGTTATCCGTTGCTTGCAGCTTAATACTTGAGGGGGTTCAGATGATAACCTGAAGGTGGATTACTAGTCATAGATGCAGTTGGATGGCGGTCTATGTATATTGTTGTATTGCCCAATTCATGTCATAGGATCATGAATGTCTAGTACTGCATTGTTATGCCTTGCTCTGTCCTGTTAATTACCCCGCTGTAATTTGTTCACCCAGCATGTTATGTTATTTATCTTAAGGAGAACACCTCTAGTGAACTATGAACCCCGGGCCAATCTTTACCATTGATACTTCATCCACTGTTACTATTTACTTTTTGCAAGCAACCATTACCTTCCACACCATATGGTTAATCCTTTGTTTTCAGCAAACCGGTGAGATTGACAACCTCACTGTTCGTTGGGGCAAAGTCTTGAGTTTGTGTTGTGTAGGATTCCAAGGTGCTAGCAACACCTTTGAGTCGTTTCCTTCCTTCTACTGGTTCGATAACCTTGGTTTCATACTAAGGAGAGACTTACTGCTGTGCTCATCATACCTTCCTCTTGGGGTTTCCCAACGAAGCTCTACAGTGATCTGAGCCGCATCAAGACGTTTTCTGGCGCTGTTGCCGGGGAGTTAAGGACAGCTTCACAAGGGGATTCCTTCACAACCTTTATCTTTACTTTGTTTTTTGCTTTGCTTAGTTTCTTTTGCTTTGTTTGGCTTTCTTATTTTTATCAAAAAATTCCAACAAAAATAGTTTCGTTTGGTTTGCTTTTTTTCTTATAAAAAACACACAAAAAGTTAGTTCCTACTCCAGTTGCTGCTGCTGTTGGCTTGCTCCACCTTTGCAAAAATGAATTCTGCTGAGAACACCAAGTTGTGTGACTTCACTAGCACAAACAACAATGATTTCCTGAGTATACCTATTGCTCCACCTTCTCCTGGTGCTAACTTTTATGAAATTAAGTCTGCTTTGTTGAATCTTGTGATGAAAGAGCAATTTTCTGGTGCTAGTTCTTATGCTGCTGCTGCCCACCTCAATAACTTTGCTGAACTTTGTGTGATGCAAAAATATAAGGATGTAGATGGAGATATTATTAAGCTCAAATTGTTTCCTTTCTCCTTGAGAGAAAAATCTAAAGAATGGCTGCTATCCTTGCCTAGAAATAGTATTGATTCTTGGATTAAATGCAAAGATGCTTTTATTGGAAAATACTATCCTCCTGCTAAGATTATATCTATGAGAAGTGAAATAATGAAATTTAAAAAACTTAATAATGAACATGTTGCTCAAGCTTGGGAAAGAATGAAATCTTTGGTAAAGAATTGTCCCACTCATGGACTGACTGCTTGGATGATTATCCAGACTTTTTATGCAGGGTTAAATTTCTCTTCAAGAATCTATTGGATTCTGCTACTGGAGGTACCTTTATGACCATTACTTTGGGTGCTGCAACAAAGATCCTTGATAATATGATGGTTAATTATTCTGAATGGCACACTGAGAGATCTCCACATCGTAAGAAGGTAAATTCTGTTGAAGAAACCTCCTCCTTGAGTGATAAAAATGATGTTATCATGGCTATGCTTGTTAATGGGAAAGCTCATATTGATCCAAATAATGTTCCCTTAGCCTCTTTGGTTGCTCAAGAAGAGCAAGTTGATGTGAACTTCATTATAAATAACAATTTCAACAACAATGCCTATATGAATAATTTTGGCAACAATAATTATAGGCCTTACCCTCCCAATGATGGTAATGCTTTTGGAAATTCCTACAACAATACTAGAAGTGCTCCCTCTGAACTTGAAGTCATGCTTAAAGATATTATTAGTAAACAAACTACTTTCAACAAGACTGTGGAGGAAAAGCTTTTGAATGTTGAGAAAAATATTTCATCCTTGTCTGAAACACAATCCTCTTTGAT
The DNA here is from genome assembly GCA_916181665.1 of Avena sativa. Classification (NCBI taxonomy): domain Eukaryota; kingdom Viridiplantae; phylum Streptophyta; class Magnoliopsida; order Poales; family Poaceae; genus Avena; species Avena sativa. The sequence goes on from OV702284.1 coordinate 64,149,396, forward strand.
TAATAAAATTGCTGCTAAACCTAAAACCTTGGAAAGTACCTTTGCTGCTAGTCATGCCATTCAAGTTAATATTGATGAAAATGTGAGACTGTTAGCTAAATTGCATGCTAAGTGGGAAAGAGAAGCTAAAATTGCTAGAAACAATAGTGTTTGTACCATTACCACCACCAATATGGATGCTAGCAAACCACAAGAAGTCCCTGTTCCTCCTACCACAATGCCTAAACCCATAACATTTACTACCTGTGATGCTAAGTTTGATTTTGATCTTGATGGTTGCAATATATCTGAAGTGATTATGTTCCTACAAAAGCTTGCTAGAAGTCCTAATACTAGTGATATGAATATTGCTTTCACCAAACACATTACAAATGCTCTAATTAAAATTAAGGAAGAAAAATTGAAACACAAAGCTTCTATTCCTAGGAAAGTAGAAGATAGTTGAGAACCCATCATTAATATGCAAGTGAATGAATTTGATCTTAAAGCTTCATGTTACCTTGGTTCTAGTGTCTCTATTATGCCTAGAAAGATTTATGAAATGATTGATTTGCCACCTTTGGAAGATTGCTATTTGGATGTCCCACTTGATGATAATTCTAAAAAGAAACTCATGGGGAATGTTAATGATATTCTTATTATGGTTAAAAATGCCTATGTCCCTCTTGATTTCTATGTTTTGGATGTTGAATACAATGCTTCTTGTCCTATTACTTTGGGAAGACCTTGTCTTAGAACTATTGGTGACATCGTTGATATGAAAGAAGGCACCATTAAATATCAATTTCCATTCAAGATAGGTATTGAACACTTCCCTATTAGGAGAGAGAGTTATATTTTGCTCCTCCTTTTAAAGAAAAATTTGATGTTAATGCTTCTTCATTTGAAAATACTTGATTCTTGCTTCTTGTGCCTAACTTAAAGGCATTAAAGAAAAGTACTTCTTGGGAGATAACCCAATAGTTTCTTGAGTCTTGGAAGTTATTAATTCTGTAATAACCTCTCCTTATCCTTTTTGTTTGATTTTTGTGCCAAGAATAACCTCTAATGAGAGGGAAATAAGATTTGGGGAGTTGTTGTCCCGAAACAGATTTTTGTGATCCACTGTAAAAATTGTTGAAAAATATCTGTATGTCGGATTGAGCTGTAATTTTCTGAATAAATCCCCCAGGTTGTTAGCTAACTTTCGTTAGTTCAACACTTTTTGATTTGATCAACAAAAGGTCTTCGACAAAATCGGTTTTCACCTGCTGGTCTGTTTTGACAGATTTCTGTCATTATTTGCATTTGCCTCTTTATTGATTTCTTTTTGAGTTATCTTTGGGAAATTGAGATTTTTGAAGGAACTTCTGCAGTAGCTTGTGTTTTTAATGAAAGTTTTTCAGTTTTGAAACTAAACCCAAAGGGTCTATCATCTTTTGAATGCACTAATGTTGCTAATGAAGATTGTGTAAAGTTTTGTATGAAGGAAAATTTTCAGGTGTAAGGGCAGAATGATGTAATGAGATGAAGAATAGACAAATGCTCAAGCTTGGGGATGCCACCCCGTGTCACCCCAAGAAATATTCAAGAGGTACAAGCGTCAAAGCTTGGGGATGCACAAGGCATCCCCTTCTTCATCAATAAAAATCTCAGGTCTTTCTAGACACTTCGTTTTTATTGTTTCATGCACTGAGCGTCTTAGTTTTCATTTTTGATTTTCGTTTGCTTAGTTTTCTTGAATAAATTAGTTGGACCCCGCTTTCGCTATGTTATTTCAAATAAGTTTATTGGTGTTCGAAAGGAGTAGGAAGTTCTTGCTTTAGTAGTACAAGGAGCTTACTTTGATTGTGACTTAGACTTTATAATGTCATGCTAGATATTGATTTGACCTTATGCTTAGTGATTATTTCTATAGCATCACTTGTTCCAAAAAATTAGGATTGTTTCATGTGCCTTGAAAGAATCATGCGTTGTTTTAGCATACAAAAGCATAGTATTGTGGTATTCTGTTTTGATGCTTTGTTTGGGTTGACTTGGCACATGATCACACCATGTTATGACTATGAACCAGTCACCTTAGCCTCTATGATCATTTAGTTTTTGACTTATGATTTTGACTATGAACCAGTCACCTTATGGTACCACTTTATGCTTTGACTGAAAATGTTTTGTCGCTCTACATGATTATGGCCATTATTGCTCTCTTAGTTGGTCGCTCCCAGTCTTTTGCTAGCCTCCACTTGTATTGAGTAAGCTCTACTCATGCATACAAATCCCAAGAAACCAAGTTATTCCAAAGATTCCACTATAAATTTATATGCATGGTGTGTTACACCATTCCAAGTATATTCTTGTTTTATCTACCTTCCAATTAAAAAGTCACTTTGTTATGTAAAAAATAGTGATTAAAGCTCTCACAAACTTGATGGCACACTTTATTTTTCTTGCCCCTAATAAACTTGAACCATTGTGTCATCTATGTTGTATATGCTTGCACTTATAAGTTGGGATTAGCAGAACCGTGCTGTCACGGGGAACGCTTTCAACACCTGTAAATATCTACCCAGTTGATATCACGCTCTTTTGTTTATGGATGTCGTCGGTGTGAAATAAAATGGGAGCTTGTAAGTCCATGGAGTTATGTATATGTGTTAGAGAAACGCCTGGGCCGCTATCCTAAGCCATGCCTAATCATGGTGAAAAGTTGAAGCATAACCATAGTGAGCAATCTATGAAGCTTTCTTCTTATAAAAAAAGAGAGAGACATAGAAAAGAGGAAAGAAGAGACAAAAATATCATTTTCCCATGATAAATAAGAAGATTGCTGAGATGCTCATTGTCTGCTTGCCTTGTCATTTTGATATGGGATAACTCCTGTATCATGGGGCAAGGGGTATCCCGTTGGTGGTTCTCTATGATACACATGTACTTACTATGCCAAGAACTTACCGATAACTAAAGTTGAGTAGCATGAGGAGCGGCCCTCGTACTCAAGGGACATGAGATTGCCAACTTATACTTTGTCAAGCATATACTCCATACTTTGTTCACTTTAACCTTAATCACTTCAATATGATTATGATAGGGGAAATGAGAGCTGAAAGCTAACAAGTACCATAATTTTTAGAAGCTCTTTATGAAACTTGAAATCTGTGCTTCCCTTTGAAGGGCCTTTCTTCCACTTTTATATTGAGTCTCCTCCTTCTATCCTTAGGCACCAATTAAGAGAGCATAGTTGCCATTCTTAGTTCTATGTGCATTGTCCCAAAACTTATTGATTGATTCATATTGTTGATATTGCTTGTTCTTGAAATATTTGTATCTGGTCACTCTTATGAACTTTGAAGGTGTCCTATGCATTTATGTTTTGCTGCTCCATGAGGGACAAGCTGAATGCCACTATGCTACGTTTTCTATATGTGAAACAAACAAACATCTTTCAATGCATTGTCATTCATGAATCTTTGTTTGTATCCTTTCATGTTGCAGCATAGTTACTTTGTCTTACTATTAGAACTTCATCTACCATGCTCATGTTTAGAGTACTTTGATCCCAACTTTCAATGCTTGCAAATGGTTTGATCTTCATTGTGATGGTGCATGTCACCTAAAAAATTATTCTTATTATCACTTACCTACTCGAGAACGATCAAGAGTTAAACTTGGGGATGCTTGATACGTCATAAAAGTAGTTATAATTTTTTATGTTCCATGCTTGTTTAGTATCCACTTTGCTATGCTTTGTCTATGCTTTGAGGTATTTTTATACATTTTCTGGGACTAACCTATTAACAAGATGCCACAGTGCCAGTTGCCTGATTTTTGTTGTTTTTGGTTTCAGAAAAGCAAGTAAACAAATATTCTCGGAATTGAACGGGACAAAAGCCAAAGTCAATATTTCATCGGGACGAACACAGAGACCGAAGGGCGACCGGAGGGGATCCATAGGGTGTCCACCCCCCATGTGCGGGACCACCCTAGGCCGCTCCTGAGCAGGGTGTGGCTCCCATGGCCGTCCTCCTGCCTCGCTTCTTCGCCTATATAATCCCCTCGATGCCAAAATCCTAAGTATCCGATCAGATCTCCACGAAATAGGTCATAGCCGCCGCCACCATCGTCCCTAGATCAGGGGGATCTGAAGCTCTTCCCGGCACCCTGCTAGAGGGGAGAGATCATCCCGGAGGCCTTCTTCATTACCATGCCAGCCTCCGGTATGATGCGTGAGTAGTTCCACCTTGGACTATGGGTCTATACAGTAGCTAGATGGTTGTTTCTCCTCCTTTGTGCTACCATGTTTAGATCTTGTGAGCTCCGTTCATGACCAAGATCATCTATTTGTAATCATGCATGTTGTGTTTGTGGGGATCCGATGGATATTGAGATTACTATGTCAGATTGATTAATGATTCTATCTTATTGATTCTATCATGTCTGTGTTATTTGAGATCTTGCATGCTCTCCGTTTCTAGTAGCTATCTTGGTCAAGTAGATGCTAGTGACTCCAATAGGGAGTATTTATGCTCGATAGTGGGTTCATGCCTCTATTGAATCTGGGAAGTGATAGAAATCTCTAAGGTTGTAGATGTGCTGTTGCTACTAGGGAGAAAACAACAATCTCTTGTTCATGGAACAATTGTATTGTTTACTTTACACACATTGCTTAAAGCAGTTATCCATTGCTTGCAACTTAATACTGGAGGGGGTTCGGATGATAACCTGAAGGTGGATTACTAGTCATAGATGCATTTGGATGGCGGTCTATGTATATTGTTGCATTGCCCAATCAAATCTCATAGGATCATGAATGTCTAATATTGCATTGTTATCCCTTGCTCTGTCCTGTCAATTGCCCCGCTGTAATTTGTTCACCCAGCATGTTATGTTATTTATCTTAAGGAGAACACCACTAGTGATATGTGGACCCCGGTCCAATCTTTACCATTGATACTTCACCCACTGTTACTGACATGGATATACCCCACGGGTACATGACATTGGTATACCTGGTCCAGCCCAATTAAGGCCCACGTAAGGATATGCAGCCCATGAAGACTTCGGGTGGCCCAAGCCCGTGGCGGTTTTGACTCCTTGGAGGACAAGTCTAGATTAGATAGAACTTCAAAGGGTATCAAACCTAATTTTTAACCGACTCGACCTAACCCGGGACCTACCTTTCTATATAAAGTCCAGGAGGGTACGGCGAGAAGGATATCTCAACTCACCGCATACACACCTCCACGCCAGATTGCATCTGTGCACCCCTGTAACCTTCAGTTCCTCCGTAATCAAGAGCAAGCAAGTAGGAGTAGGGTTTTCCCTCCGGGGGCCTGAACCTGGGTAAATATCGTGTCCCTGTGTTGCTTGTCTGTTAACCGTTCCACGACTTTCAGCATCCCCATCTTATCCAAAACCCAAGTCCATAACAATGGGCATTGACGAGATCGAACCTCGTCAATTGGCGTCGTCTGTGGGAAATGGAGACGCTGATCGTGCGGTCGTGACGGTGCCATCTGGAGCGATCTACAACTCATCGGCAATGGAGAGTCACCTCCTCTTTAGCGCCTTTAACTTCACCGCCCACTCGCCGGCCACCTTGAAGGATTTCGAGTCCGTAGGCGACAGGATCGAGATGCTGTTTGGGAGGTTCTTCTTCCAGGTGGGACAAACGGGCACCCTCCACCTCCCAGAGTGGGTGCCACCACCACCCATCAGGCCCGCTTCGTGGGCCCCACCCATCGGCGCGTTACACGCGTCAACGCTGACAGACGACTCGGATGACAGTAGTAGATGCAACTCCGATCTGTGCGGCCCTCCCTCGGATGAAGGAACCTACGGTTCCGGATCCAAAAGCTGCGGCAGCAGCAACCCACTTCGCGAACGCTACCTATGCGCCATCAGCATCAACAGCGAAGCGGACCCACCGCTAGGTTCGAGTGCACAGCAAACACCCAATCCCCCTCCCAACCTGCAAACTGGGAACTGAGGAAACGAGGGAGATCCTCCTAACAGAGCCAACAAAGGCAACGCTCACGCCTACAACTAGATCAACCTTAATGCGGAAGGCTGGCGCCAAGCACGCGAGGCCGTGGTAAGCAACATTATCCTACATGTGAACGCCTCCCGAGATCTACTGATGGCCTACCACCTCCTCCTCATCGATGAGCACAACCGATAGGTGAGGCTGATGGAGGAGATCGACAAGCGTAAGAAGGCAGCTGCGGAATCCAGCACGCGGCGAGCTGTGCTCCCCGCCGCTGACGGCTCCACTTCGCATGGCAACAACACTAACAAGTACCGTTCCCGCATGGAGCGCATGGACCCTGCCACGCGACGCGAGGTCACCAGGGCTCTCAACACTTCCTTCATGACGATGGACTCACACGACAACATCATGCCGAAAACACCACAGGCTACGATCATGGCGGCCACTAGATATCTCGCGTCCCATCCACCTCCAGTGGGCGACTCGAAGAGCGCCATGAAAAAGTCCGTGCTAGGAGGCCTTGGACTCGTCGGAGCTGCGCTCCACGACGAAACTCCTACGGAGCCGAAGAAAAAAGCTGCGGTCAAGTTCACTCGAAGCCTTACACCCTTATCCGAGGAGGAAGAGCATGACCTGCCCCGACGCCACAAGATCCCACGGCGCCGCAGTAGCAACTACGACGCTCGCAACGAGCTCCCCCCAACGCAAGATCAACAAAGCACGTGCTAAACGCGCGTGCTCAACTTAGTCCGAAGAGGAAGACAACGAAGAGCTGTGCAGAACCAGATGCTTTCGCAGATCCGTACGGCGAACGCGGATACCAAAAAAATTCAAGCTCCCTTCGAACAATCTAAAGTTCGGCGGCACGCATGAGCCAACGGCTTGGCTCGATGATCACCTATCATCGGTCAAACTCCACGGCGGAAACAAGAACACTGCCTTACAATGACTTCAGCTGTAGCTGACAGGCGTAGCCAGTGTTTGGTTCAGCAGCCTATCCTCTGGCTCCATCCGAAGCTGGGAAGAGCTAGCATACCACTTCATCCATAACTTCAAAGGCACTAGAAAGAGGCCGGCCTCAATCGAAGAACTACGGGCCTGCACCCAACGAGCAAGCGAGTCCATCCGCTCGTACATACTTCGATGGTCTTGTAACACCCTCAGATCGGCCCTATGCAAGTTTCAGCGATTCCCGCCAAACCCGCATATAAACGATTCAAAGGTGCCCACCAGGCACTTTCGTGCGGGTGGAAAATAAAGTAATACCATTACACATTAGTTCACGATGGAACCCATAGAACAGATATATACAACAAATCGAAGAGTCAAGAATACAGATATACAATACAAAGATCCAAATCACCTTTAAAACGATACAGCGTCCGAGTACGAAAAAGATGCAAATTGAGCTAAGAGCCCTGAAGAATAACCAATGGCGTCCATAACCCTGCCCAGGCCAAGCCGTAAGGGTAACCCTGCTAATGACGTCGATCTCAAAACCTGCTTAAACAAAATGGGTGCCGACAAAGGGCAAAGGAAAACGAGAGCGGTCAGTACTGAGGCCAGTACACGGCGAGTCTTAGAATTCGATGGTCCTCGTCTATATAGGTATGGTGGACTGAAGCGGCAGCGAAGCGTGCACTAAACAACCAATAAAGACTCGATACAACTGTCGGCTATAAGAGAGGGATAAGAAAGACCTATTCGAGACCAACCTGAAACTACCACCAATCATACCCATCCTGGTATTTCCCCCTCGAGAACAAACGAGGAAGTCAATCCGAGGGAATTCACACAGTTGGAAATTTTATTCATTCATTCCATGGTGGTTATCCAACTTACTAGTGATATCAGATACAAGTCAAATTATAACAGTAAACTTTAGTTATAGTTGTCTATGATCGAGAACTGTGCTCCAAGTCGTCCATAACCGTGGACACGGCTTCTCGAAAATATTTAACCCTGTAGGGGTGCACCAAAGTTTCCACACGCACCTACACCCTTGTTGTCAGATCAGGTAGGTACAAAATCACAAAACATACACCCAACGGTATGTCGATGGGGTTTCAGACATGACGTTTCCCAGACCCAAAGCATGTACATGGGGGCCACCACACTAAGCCACCCGCAACGAAGTCGGCCGTCTCCGATACGGACCCAGGGTGTGTGGTGACGGCTGTAAACGACTGGGAACCCGAAAGTGTGTCTGGGATTGTCAATACAGCGAAAATGTGGCACGGGGTTCCTAAACAGTACAGGTGCTCCACGCACAATACTAAATAAAGCAGTAAAGCATGGCATAAGTACATGATAGTAATAAAGCTCCAAACTAGGTTGTGGCCCCCAGTTTAGTACTTTGAAATCAGGTACTAAATCGATGGGGGTGCCTACACACCCCACCTATGGTTAGCGCGCTCGATCTCGGAACATGTGTCAAGAACTCGGGGTCCTACGGGACACAAGTGGGCGGTTAAAAACCAAATATTGTCTATTACCTTACGGTGCCTCTGCATTATTTACCTACTTCAATTTTAGTTATTAAACGGTAATTAAATCCATGATCATCTCCACCATTAAGCATGTGCCAACCACCCAACAACAGTGGAACATCAACGACGCGAAGCAGCAGATGAGCAAGTGACTACAACTCGCAAGACTGACTATCTACCAAACAACCGGTAATAGGAGGTGTCCATGGCAATATAGAGGCTGCATGGAAGAATAAAGGGTATGGAATCTATAGCCAAAACACAGATAGCAATAGATCAACATGAGGACATAAAGAATAGAAATATAAAATAGGTAGAAAGAGGGAGAATGCTCGCCTAAAAACATAGCCGGAGATTCATCCGAAGATCGGGCCGACACTCGCATCAACTCATCGGCCTAGTCCGCGAAGAAGCAAAGCACTAGAAGAAACACCGGATGCACTATTTAATACTACGACAAAAGATCAGGCATGATGCATGTATGATGTATGGCATGGCAAGGATGCGATGCAATTAGGCCATATTAAGCGGAACCGGGGTGCCGACAATTAATTATTAAGTTCATATTGTTTGGATACCCCACAATTTAAATGTTGTCTTATCAAGGCAAAATATTTCACCGGTTTGATGCACAAATTTAAATGGGACCAATATTAGACTAGATTCGCCTGCATATGGTCTCCATATTTAATTATGAGATGAATCGACTATACAACCCGGACCCGTGAAATATATATGCAAGCATGTACAATTTGATATGCAACATTTCATATAGATGTTGATTTATAAAATAGGGCTCGGATAAAGGGGTCACACATGGAGGTCCGGAGATCTTGGGTCAATGTGGTTCAGGTTCGGTCTCGCGGGGATTGGTCTTTGGAACGGGGCGTTGGGGCTTCGGATCCGAGAAGAAGAGCGCGACGACTTGACGTCCACGTAGAAGATCATGGTGTGCCATGATGGAGGGCTTTGAATCCGGCGTCATCGCCTTCGGGTTCCTTGCCGTCGTACTCGAGGCGTTCGGATCCGTGAGAATAACTTGCCACACCAGGGTTTGGTCTTCGAAAACTGGGAAGGCGATCTTGGTGTTCCTTGAAGAAGACCTTCGGGTTCGGTGGTTCTCGATGTCGCGCCTTGTCATCTGCGAAGATCTTGTCGACATGGAAAATTTACGGTGACAGACTTGGTGGTGAGGACGAGAAAACACATATGGCGACAACCACATGGTCTTCACATCTGCACCAAACCAACCTTCACTGTATCATCACCACCACATCATCGGATCCAATCCTTTTCAACAATGCTTCAATATGGCTTCACCAATATATCATATCCACCTGAGGAGCAAGCATCCAGTAGAACTCAGGCGACGTACTGGAAGCAGGGGCGCGGGAAGCGCACTGTGGTACTGCGAGGTTGCACAGAGGCGACGCTGAGAAGGCGGGGCGACGAGGAACACGCGGCGGTGGCGGATCATGAGCGGAGAGGACGCTTGGGATGAGGCACTGCATGAGTTAGGTGAGGGAGAGCCGACGGGGGCTTGGCCGGCGCGCATGAAACCGACGGCGGACGGCGGCGCTTGGCGAGGAGAACAGACGGCAGCAGGGCACAGCGGAGGCACAGGGAGGACGCCGAGGTGGTTCATGCTAGGGCGGTCCACAGATGAGACGGCGGGGCGGTCACAGGTGAGGGAAGGCCGGCGACGGCCAACGCGTGCAGGCGGGCCCACGCAGGAGGAGGCAGGGGCACTGGGAGGAAGCGGTGGTGGCGGTGGCATATGCGGGAGAGACGAGGGAATGGGAGAGAGGATCCCGAGGAGCGTGCAAGGTGGGTGTGTCTCGCAGGCGGTTTCAGTCGTGGCACTGCGGGGTGGGTCTCGCATTGGTGTGGGCCAAGGGTGGGTCCAGGGGTGGTAGGTGGTTTCGACTAGGAGGGATGGTGCATGTTGCACTGATGTGCGGGTTGGGTTTGGGTGCGTGCGTGTTGTGTGTTACACACAGGGTGTGCGTGCCGTGCGCATAGTGAGTGGCGGCGGGGGTGAGGAGAGAGGGGTTGGGGTAGGATCTGATTAGGGTTAGGGTTAGGATAGGGTTTGGTCTATTGGGGTAGTAGGTGGCCTGTTGGCTGGTCCTTTGGGCCTGGCCGACTGGGCTGCCTCCCCCACTAAGAAAATATTTTATATTTATTACTTTTTTTCTTTTAAAACAAAATATTTGCAAAAAGGTTTTAGGCCAATAAAAGATCCGAACGGATCTAGGGTTTTGATTTGAACAAAGAGGGGAATCTCTAGAAAACAAAATAGGTTTTGGAAAATTGTTTTAGGCGAATAAAATCATGATGATGTCATGATGATGCACATAATAAAAACAACATCAATTTTCTAGTAGTGGTTTTACCCGGGGTGCTACAGGTCCCACATCAAGAACTCTGCCGCGCACATCTCCGAGGAAAGAGCAATCGACGCCTTCAAGGATGGCTCTAGGTGCCCAGATTTCAAGGAGGAACTTGGGAGCGTCAATCCCAAGACACTCGACCACCTTATCGACATCGCCAACCGATGGGCAGATGGCGACAATTCCGTCAACTGAGCGCATTCGAATGACGAAGACGACTATGGCCGCATGCGCGAACACCGTAGCAAGAGAAGATCGCGCGTCTACGACGATCGCGGTGGAGTCGACATGGTTGCGGCTGGATACGCCGATCGACGCAATGATGGCGACCGCAACAGCGGATACCGCGTCAGCAACTACCGTGACGGTGGACGACCAACACAAACATGGCAACGTCGCAACCACGACGATGAGCCTTCGGCATACAACAAGCTGTCTGGTCCCTGCACCATCCACTTCTACATCGACAAGCAAGATGGTAAGAAGAAAACCAGTCATATGCTCAAGGACTGCCGAGAGTTCCAGAAGCTTAGCGAGGGCTTCACTCAAATGCGGCGCAAGACGTGAACCTTGGATTCAGGCCCGCACCCGCACCAGGTGACATCGCTCACGGAGCTCCTCCACCACCACCCGTCGGACCATCACAGCCGCCGGTCGCACCAGCGCCAAATAACGATGCATGTGGATACCCACCACCAAAAGGGTCCTTGATGATCTAGAAGGGACGCCCAACCAACAGGGTGCAGAAGAAGATCACCCGCCAAGTCAGCCTGGTCGTGACCTCACCACCAGCCATACCTGAGTACCTCAGCGGATCGGAGTCATGCATCACATTCGATCGTTCGGGTCACCCACGCCGGATCCCTCACCCAGGTCATGCTGCCCTGGTGCTCGAGGCCCAGATCGGGGGATTCGAGATGAGCCGTGTCTTCATGGACGATGGAAGCGGCATCAACCTAATATTCGCCAGCACACTCGCAGCGATGCGGATCCCACTGTGTAGCCTGGAGCAGTCAGACACGACGTTCCACGGTATAGTCCCAGGGAAGGGCATATACCCCCTGGGAAAGATATGGCTCGACGTCATCTTCGGCTAGCCCAAAAACTTTAGGCGCAAGCGGCTAGAGTTCGAAGTGGTGTACTGGCCATCGCAGTATCGCACCATCCTCGGTCGCGTGGCGTTTGCAAGATTCTTGGCAGTATCACACTACGCATACCTGCTACTGAAGATGCCAGGACCTTGGCGCGTCATCACCGTCCAAGGAAGCTTCACCAGGTCCGACCACTGTGTCAGAGACTTCAACAGAATCTCCTAGTCGTTCGGCATGCGGGAGGAGCTCACGAGGCTCAGAGAGGTGATAGACAATGGGGCACCCCCAGTCACCAGAAAAAATGTACCCGATATGTCATTCGACTCCATGGTCAACACGAAGAAGGTGCAGGTCCACCCGACGGACGCCTCCAAGACGGCGTTAATCGCCAACGACCTCAGTCCCGCATAGGAAAGCGCGCTCATCGCCTCCGTGAGCGCTGGGAAATTTTCGCCTGGTGTCCTACAGACATGCCAGGAGTTCCCAGGGAATTCGCCGAGCACGCACTCAATGTGTTTCCGAATGAGAAGCTAGTCAAACAGTCGATCCAACGACTGTCCGAACCAAGAGCCGAAGCCTTTGAAATCGAACTCAACAGACTGCTCGATGCCAACTTCATCAGGGAAATCAAGGAGAGCGAGTGGCTGGCCAACATCGTGCTGGTCACCAAAAAGGACACGGACATCCTGCGGATGTGCATGGACTTCACATCGCTCAACAAGCATTGTCCCAAGGAACACTTCCCTCTACCGCGGATCGATCAAATCATCGATTCGACTGCAGGATGCGAGAAACTCTCCTTGATGCCTACTCAGGCTACAACCAGATTCGGCTGAAGGTCGAAGACCAGGAGAAAACGGCATTCATCACGCTGTTTAGGGTATTCTGCTACAACACCATTCCATTCGGGCTCAAGAACGCAGGTGACATGGTTATACCCTACGGGTATGTAACTTCAGCATACCTAGTCCAGCCCAAGGAAAGCCCACGGCAGACATACGCTGGCCCATGAAGATTTTCGGGTGGCCAAGGCCCATGACGTCTTCGGATCCTTGGAGAGCAAGACTAGAGGAGATAGGAAATTCAAAGGGGTAAAACCCTAGAACTTGTAACCGACTAGGACTACGCCCGGGACCTGCCTAAGTCTATATAAAGGCCAGGAGGGCACGTCCTAGGGCAACTCGAATCATACTTTCACACACGCATCCACGCCAGATCGAATCTGCGCACCCTGTAACCTTCGGTTCCGCCGTAATCAAAGAGCAGACAAGCAGGAGTAGGGTTTTCCCTCCGGAGGCCTGAACCTGGGTAAATCTCGTGTCCCCTGGTTGCTTGTCTGTTAACCGTGCCACGATCTCCAGCATCCCCATCTTCTCCAAAACCCAAGTCCATAACAATGGGCATTGACGAGATTAAACCTCGTCAATTGGCGCCGTCTGTGGGAATCGGGGCTGCTGATATTGCGGTCGTGACGGTTCCGACCCGATCGATCTACAACTCCGCGGCGACGGAGAATCACCTCCTCTTCGGCGCTTTCGACTTCACCGCCCACTCGCCGGATACCATGAAGGATTTCGAGCCCGTAGGCGACGGACTCGAAATCTTGTTCGAGAGCTTCTGCTTCCAGGTGGGACAAACTAGCACCCTCCGCCTCCCTGAGCGGGTGCCCGTGCCGTCAATCAGGCCCGCTTCGTGGGCTCCACATCCCGTGCTACGCACGTCACCATCAACAGATGAGTTCTACAGCAGCAGCAGCTGCAACTCCGATCTGTGCGATCCACCTTCGGATGAAGGGACCTACGGTTCCGGATCCGAAAGCTGCGGCAGCAGCCAACCAATCTGCAGGCGCTATCTGTGCGCCGCAGTCATCCAAACCTACGAGGAAACGCCTAACCCGCCGCCCAACCCCAACCCGCCGGACAGAAACGGCGAAAGCGGTGGAAACGGCGAAAACGGGGAAAACCATGGCCACCTCATCCAACTTAGCAAAGAAGGATTGGTCGAAGCACGCCGCGCCGTCGCAGGCGAAATAGTCCTACCTCTGGACTCCCCACGTGATTTGCTGAGGGCATACCACTACCTCCTCATCGAGGAGCACAAGAAGCAAGTCAAGATGCAGGAGACGCTCGACAAACGCAAGCAAGCAGCCTCTGAGTCCAGTGCGCGACGAGTTGCGCTCTCCGCCATGGGACCCAGCTCTAGCACAAACGGAAATCAGGGAAACAAGCACCGCTCTCGGGTGGAAAACATGGACCCCAAGGAGCGGCGTGACGTGACCCAAACTCTCCATACATCGTTCATGGATATGGACACTGACGGCAACATCATCCCAAAGACGCCACAAGCTGCGATCATGGCAGCCACTGCGTATCTCGCGGCTCACCCACCTCCGGAGGGGGACCCGAAAAGGGCCATGCATAGGTCCGCACTCACCGGACTAGGACTAATCGGAGCTGCGCTCCACGAAGACGCTCCCGCGGAGCCGAAGAAAAAAGCTCCGGCCAGGCGCGACCGGAGCCCCACCCCCTCATCCGAAGAGGAAGAGGAGCACGATCTCCCTCGAAGAAAGAAGAGCTCGCACCGCCATAAACGCGACTACGACGCCAGAGACAAGCTTACACAGCGCAAGATCGACAAAGCACGCGCTAAACGCGCATGCTCGTCCGAATCTGAGATGGATGAAGACGAAGGAGAACTCTGCGGGGCTCGATGCTTCAGCAGATCCGTCCGGCGAACACAGATGCCACGCAACTTCAAGCTTCCTTCGGATACTCCGAAGTTCAACGGCATGCAAGATCCAAAGTCCTGGCTCAGTGACCATCTGTCATCCGTCAAGCTTCACGGAGGCAACAAAGAAACCGCCATGCAATGCCTTTAGCTGCAGCTGACAGGCGCGGCGCGGGTCTGGCTTAGCAGCCTATCATCAGGATCCATCCGAAGCTGGGAGGAGCTCGCCTACAGCTTCATCCGAAATTTCAAAGGTACCAGCAAGAGGCCCGCCTCAATCGAAGAGTTGCGAGCCTGCACCCAGAGAACGGGTGAATCTATTCGCTCATACATACTACCCTGGTCTACAACCAAGAACTCCGCAGCACACATATCCAAAGAGCGGTCCATCGACGCCTTGAGGGACGGCGTCAAACGCCCAGACTTCAAGGAGGAACTTGGGCGTGTAAAGCCCAAGACACTCGACCTCCTCATGGAAATTGCCAACAGTTGGGCAGACGGCGAAGATTGCATCCAGCGGGCGCAATCAGATGAAGAGGACGACTACGGCCGAAGACGCGAATGCCACAGCAAGAGGAGATCGCGCGTCTACGAGGACCGCGACGGACCCGACATGGTCGCAGCCGGCTACGCCGACCGCCGTAATGACAACAGTCGCAACAGCGGAGGATACCGCAGCGGAAACTTCCACGACAACGGACGACCAACGCAGTCGTGGCAACGCCGCGACCGCGAGAATGGACCCTCAGCATTCGACAAACTTTCGGGTCCATGCACCATCCACTTCTACATCGACAAACAAGATGGCAAAAAGAAAGCTAGCCACATGCTCAAGGACTGCCGCGAGTTCCAGAAACTTAGCGAAGGCATGATGCTGATAAGGCAACAAGCTCCAATCCCTGCGTTCGGAAACACACCTGTGCCAGGTGAAATAGCACACGGAGATCCTCCACCGCCGCCTATTGGAGGCCCAAATCAACCAGTCGCACCAGCGCAAAACAACGCCGGGGTCGCATACCCCCACCAAAAGGAGCACTCAATATGATACAGAAGGGACGCCCCACAAATAGGGTGCAGAAGCAAATCACCCGACAAATCAACTTGGCCGTGGCAACTCCGCCTGCAATCCCTGAGTACCTCAGCGGATCGGAGTCCTGCATCACATTCACTCGCGCGGATCACCCTTGCCAGATCCCTCGCCCAGGTCATGCTGCCCTGGTGCTGGAGGCGCAGATCGGAGGCTTCGATATGAGTCGCGTCTTCATGGACGGCGGCAGCGGCATCAACCTAATGTTCGCAAGCACTCTAGCAGCTATGCGGATCCCGCAATACAGCCTGGAACAATCAGACACAACGTTCCACGGCATTGTCCCAGGGAAGGGCATCTTCCCCCTGGGCAAAATAGGGCTCGACGTCATCTTCGGGAAGCCGGACAACTTTCGGCAGGAGCGCCTCGAATTCGAAGTGGTAGACTGGCCATCGCAATACCACGCCATCCTGGGACGTGTAGCATTCGCACGGTTCTTGGCCGTCCCACACTACGCATACTTGCTACTCAAGATGCCAGGACCAAGGGGCGTCATCACAATCCACGGGAGCTTCACCCGATCGGACCAATGCGACAGGGACTTCAACAAAATCTCCCAGTCCTTCGGCATGCAAGACGAGCTCGTAAGGCTCCGCGAGGAGACGGACAATGGGATACCCCCAGTCACAAAGCAGAACGCACCCGACATGTCCTTCGACTCCACCGTCAACACCAAGAAAGTGAAGGTCCATCTGACAGACGCCTCCAAGACGGCGCTGATCGCCAACGACCTCAGCATCGCATAGGAAGGCGCGCTCGTCGAATTCCTCCGTGAGCACTGGGAAATATTCGCCTGGTGTCCTGCGGACATGCCAGGAGTTCCCAGGGAATTCGCCGAGCACGCACTCAATGTCTTCCCAGACACCAAGCCAGTCAAGCAGTCTATCCGAAGACTGTCGGAGCCACGAGCCGAAGCTATCGGCAAGGAGATCAACAGATTACTCGCAGCAGATTTCATCCGGGAAATCAAGGAAAGCGAGTGGCTGGCAAATACGGTGATGGTCCCGAAGAAGGACACGGACATCCTGCGGATGTGCGTGGACTTCACGTCACTAAATAAACACTGCCCAAAGGACCACTTCCCTCTACCTCGGATCGACCAGATCATCGATTCGACTGCAGGTTGTGAGAAGCTCTCCTTCCTCGACGCCTACTCAGGCTATAACCAGATTCGACTCAAGGTCGAAGATCAAGAGAAAACGGCGTTCATCACACCGTTCGGAGTATTCTGCTACAACACAATGCCCTTCGGGCTAAAGAACGCGGGTGCCACGTACCAGCGATGCATGCAGGCCTGCCTTAAGGACCAGATCGGTCGCAACGTCGAAGTCTATGTCGACGACATAGTCATAAAAACCAAGGAGGCAAGAACACTTATCGACGATCTCCGCGAGACGTTCGACAACCTTGATCGCTACAGGATCAAGCTCAATCCAGAAAAGTGCGCCTTCGGCGTCCCCTCGGGTCAGCTGCTCGGGTACTTCACCTCTCAACGAGGGATCGAAGCGAACCCGAAGAAAATCAAAGCTATCATGACAATGGAGAAGCCGAAAAACCTCAAGGGCGTTCAGCAGCTCGCAGGGCGAGTAGCGGCACTAAGCAGGTTCATCAGCCGCATGGGCGAGAAGGCCCTACCATTTTACCAGCTGCTGCGCAAGGCAGACAAGTTCGAGTGGACACCAGAAGCCAACGACGCATTCGAAAGCCTCAAGCGGCTCCTCTCCACCTCGCCCGTTTTGGTCACGCCAAAAGAGCGCGAGCCCCTGTTGCTGTACATAGCAGCCACACACCAGGTGGTCAGCACGGTACTCGTGGTCGAACGACCCGAAGAAGGCAAGACCCACGGGGTACAACGCCCAATTTACTACCTCAGCGAGGTTCTCACTCCAACAAAACAGCGGTACCCGCACTACCAGAAGCTGGCCTACGGCGTGTTCATGACGGCTCGACGACTGAGCCACTACTTCCAGGAGCATCATGTGATGGTCGTCAACGAGGCACCCCTGAATAACCCAGAGGCCACAGGACGCGTGGCCCTGTGGGCATTGAACTATCACCCCTGGACATCGTCTACGAGAAGCGACATGCAATCAAATCTCAGGTCCTTCCAGACTTCCTGGTACACTGGATGGAGCTGTAGCTGCCTGACACCCCAGATATGTCACAGTCCTGGACAATGCATTTCGACGGCTCCAAGCGCGAAGCAGGAGCAGGGGCAGGAGTCATACTGACCTCCCCGCAAGGTGACAAAATGAAGTACGTTCTTCGGATGAAATTCAGAGCCTCCAACAACGAGGCCGAATACGAAGCCCTCATCCATGGCATGAACATGGCAAAAATATGTGGCGCAACGCGCCTGGTCATCTACGGTGACTCCAACCTTGTCATACAGCAGACGATGAATGAGTGCGACGCACACGCCGAAAACATGATCGCGTATCGCGCGCTATACAACGCACTCGAAGGAGAATTCGACGGCTGCGAACTTCGGCACGTTGGAAGAGAGAGCAACGAGGAGGCCGATAGACTCGCCAACATCTGCTCCACTTGTGCAAAGGTGCCACCAGGCGTGTTCCTCGAACAGATCTGCGTGCCATCCATCAAGCGAAAATTCCCCAAGGGATCACCCGAAGAAGCAGAACAATCGGGGGCTACGCTACCCGAAGGTCATGAAGGACCCGAAAAGTTGGATACCGAAGTTGCCATGGTCAACCTGATGCAGGTCATGGCAGTCGAAGAAACTCGGACACGTCCATACCTCCAGTTCCTGATAAACGGAGAATTGCCAGACAGCCCGACAGATGCCCGGCGCGTATCTCGTCGGTTAAAAGCCTTCACCATCATCAACGGCGAGCTGTACAAACGCAGCATTACGGGCGTACTACAACGGTGCGTCACCATCAACGACGGCAAGGCCATACTCCAAGATATCCACGAGGGCATCTGCGGCCACCACGCAGGTAGCCGCTCCCTCGTCACCAAAGCTCTGCGAGCAGGATTCTACTGGCCAACGGCCATGAGCGACGCGAAAGACATCGCCCGAGGATGCAACGGGTGCCAACGGTTCGCTGACAAACCGCACGCACCTGGGTCCGAACTTCGACCCATACCCATAGCCTGGCCTTTTGCCCAATGGGGCCTCGACATGATCGGCAAACTGCCAAAATCTTCGAAAGGAGGACACGTCTTCCTCCTGGTCGCAGTCGACAAATTCACCAAGTGGATCGAGGCCATGACAGTCACCAACCAGAAGGGCAAAACCGCCGTCAAGTTCTTCGAATCCATTGTCTACAGGTTTGGCGTACCGCACAGCATCATCACCGACAACGGATCGAACTTCATCTCCAAAGAATTCAGGACTTCTGCGAAGGCCTCGGGATCAATATCACGTATGCCTCAGTGGCACACCCGCAAACAAACGGGCAAGTGGAAAAGGCCAACGGCCTAATCGGCGCTGGCATCAAGAAGCGCCTCATGAGCTCACTCGAGCACAAAGCTGGAAACTGGACGAAAGAGCTACCGTCCGTCCTGTGGAGCTTCCGGACTACGCCAAACAGCTCCACCGGCTACACACCGTTCTTCATGGTACACGGAGCCGAGGCAGTGCTACCAGCCGAAGTACGCCATCAGGCTCCACGAGTCGTCGCGTACAGCGAAGCCGAGTCCACGGCTGCACTCGAAGACGCCGTCGACACACTCGACGAAGCATGGGATATAGCAGCAGCTCGATCAGCGGTGTACCAGCAGAGTCTCCGCAACTATCACAGCCGCCGGCTGCGCCCAAGGTCCTTCGTCGAAGGAGACCTCGTCTTGCGACTCAAGCAAAAGCGACCGAACAAACTCGATTCACCATGGGAAGGACCCTACGCCATCACCGAGGTCATCCCAGGTGGCGCCTATCGCCTCAAGCACGTGGAGTCTGGAGTCGCATACTCCAACCCGTGGAACGTCTCGCACCTGCGACGATTCTACCCGTAGCAACCTACCCCCCTTTTTAATTTCAATAAGGCTTTCAGCCAAGGCTACTCAGCCGAACCATGTACCTCCTCCATTACGATATAAATAAAGCTAAGTACCTCGCCCCCAACCCTCGGTTGACTATTTTTTGCAACTTTACTACATGCTACATACGCACTCGGGGGCTCCCCCCACCTCACGATTTCATCGACTGAGGACAAAACGTGTACACCTGAGTAGCTGACCACGTCAGGCAAACGAAAAGGGCACGTACTAAATCAAAGCACTGCGTGCTCGCAAACAAGCAAACCTTTACAACAAAGGGCACATACACGCCCAGCCGCAATATACAAATTTTACATCTATCTGTTTATTTTCAGGTCCTACCTATTCTGAAGAATAACCTGAGCACGCTGCTCAAACAAATCTACAATCTGTTCGGCATACTGCCTTACAGACGCGTAATGCGGACGCATATCCCACTCGCCACCATCTGGTCGAGGAAGTGGCCCAGTCGCCACAGCAGCCAAATCTACGTCAGAGCGGTGCACCCTCACAAGAGACAAGACAGCCTTCACCCCTGCGACGAGCTGCTGCCGCACCAGCTCCTTGACATTGCTGGCACTCCGAAACTTCGTCAGAAGACCTGCAAGGGTCGTTGGCACGGCATCCAACGAAAACATGGCGTGCAGCACCGAGGAAAGTGATGTCTGCACCTGGCGGAGCACCCGCGAAACCTGGTAGACACGATCCTGCACCGTCGCCAGAACTATGGCGCGATCACGATCCATCCAGAAGAATCCGTCGGCCTCCATGTCCTGTTGAGTCAAGCAATTGACCCGAACATCAATACGCTCCTTTTCTTCCCTCGGAGCAAGATTGGCACCTGCGACAACCGCACAAAACAAGAGTAAGGCCAGCAGGCTCACCCGAAGAACTGAGCTACAACCCGAAAGAAGGATCAACTTACATTGCAGCTGCTTGGACAGCCGACCCAGCTCCGCCATCAAATACTCCTCTCTGGCTGCACCAAGGTCTGCTTTGGATTTCCAAACGTCAGCGCGACCGCGTAACCCAAGCAAATCTCTCTCCAAGCTGCGCACGCGATCTCGAAGAAAAGCGAGCTGCGAGGAATCATCCAATGATGTTCGCAAGAGCCTTTCGGATGAAGTGTCAACTGGGTCAGCACCCGAAGGAACCTATAGCAGCAGAAAAAAGAAGGCACACAGACATTCAGCCAAGGATAGAGCACAACTCAAAGGAATTCATTAAAATATATAAGGCCACTACGTGGCATAAGGATGGTACTACAACAGATATTTACAACAAAAGTAGACTACAAACTACCCTACGTCTACTATGCCTAAGGCGGAGGGCACTGAGTCGCCTCAGAACCAGACTGCCTAGCTTTGGCCTCGCCCTGCTGCCGCAATGCGTACTCAGACAACAAGTCAATGAGCTTGGGCCCGTATCGTCTGCAGCGAGCGGAGTAGGCGGCGAAGGCTACCTCGGATCCATCCGCAGTCGTGGGCATCCGAGAAGTAATCTGGGGCAGGTCCAGCTCCGCCCCAGCCGCCATGGTCATCGCCAGCCCGACGGACGCGCCGATGCCCTTCTGCTTGCGCTTATACGCTGCCGGCGCTTCGGCTGACAGAGCCTCTGCCAGGGCATCCACATCTTCAAGGGGTGCGCCCTTCGGGAAGAGCTCCTGGTAGAAGCGACCAAGGACCTCTTTCGCCTTGGCAAGGGAGTTGACGACGGTGCTGCAGCGGTCTTCGACCGCTACAGTTGCATCATCTAGAGCACTCCCGTGCTCCAGAGCACCGCGGTCGAACTCGATGCCTGCGGCATCTGAGACAAAAACGAAGAAAAATATGAAGAAAGTCAGCATAGAAGAAGATCCGTAGAAAAAGAAACAAGTCCAAAAGCTTGTACTCACCCGAAATAGCCTTGGCAGCAGCCATGAGCTTATCCGCCACCCCTTTTTCACGAGCAGCCGCAACGGTGTCCAGCTGCTCCTCACGATCTGCGGCCTCCTGCTACAGACGCTCTTTCGCTTCGGCTGCCTTCGCCAGCTCCAGCTCAAGGCGCTCTCTCGCACCAGCGGCAGCTTCGGCCTTCTGCTCCGATTGGCCAGGGCTCTTCTTCAGAGCATCGACCTCACGGCGAGAGTCGTTATGCTCCTCTGCATTTACAACAAGCAAGTGTCAAAGAACAGGACCAGGATAAGCAAGAGAAGTACTACAAGGGAGACGAATACCTTGAAGCTGACGCAGTTTCGCCTCCAGCGTCAGGCGTTCCTCCACCAGCCGCTTGGCCTCTTGGACAAAAGGCTGCAGCAAAAGGCAATAGTAGTAAGAACAAGACTTGGGGGCTACGCCCAACACAAAGAAGCATAAACAACATCAGCATACGAAGACACTCGGGGGCTCCTCCCGTAACATCAAGCAGAAAAACTTACGTGCTCCGAAGGCGAACCCGCAGGCCCGCCTGCGAAATTCTGGGGCGCAACCACCAGCCTCTCCTGCACAGGAGGAACTGGCGCAGCGTCACCAGAAGTCGCCACCGTCTAAGGAGGAGGCGACGCAATGTTCGACTCCCCCATCATCTCGCGCGCACCATCACTAGAGCTGTTGGAGGATTGCCTGCATACGAACCAATCAACACAGGTGCAAAAAATAACAAGGGAACAAAGGACAACAGTGGCAACAAGAAAACTTACGAGCCCAACGCGCTCAGGTCGAAGATAGGAGAAGCCCTTCAGGCCCTCTTCTTCTCCTTCTTTTCTTCCTTCTTCTCCTCCTTCTTTTCTTCCTTCTTCCGCTTTGCTGGCGGGTGCGGAGCAACAGCTCGCACAGGAATGGCAGGAAGGGGAGAGGAAGAACCCCCATGAACATCATCATGACGCTCAAGGCCCAGAGGATTTCTGGGAGTCGGAGGAGTCGAGGCATCTGACGATTCGCTAGAGCTCCGTGATCGCTTGCGCGAATGGTCCTCACTCGATTCGTCGGCATCCTCCGCTGTGGATCGCGCTGACGGTAGCTCGGACACGGAATCCACCACTTCATTATTCGGGGCATTCGGATACCTTTCGGGCAACGGTGGTGCCATGCCCGACACTTTGAAGCTCTGCAAAAGGAAAAGGAACTTTGTTAGCAAACAAAGGAAAAAGTAGACAGCTGACAAAAATAAAAGGGGAGCACTACGTGCGCAAATCTACACCTTCGGTACGACCAACGTCGAAGAAAAGGGAGAAGTCAGCGACTTCCCCGGGATTTCTTCGTCGGCCTTGAACTTCAACAGCGCGCGAAGAGCCTTGTCAAGTTCCACCTCGGAGATTTTCTCACTCGAAACCCTCGTCGGATCACGGCGCCCAGAGTAAAGAAACATCGGATGCGCCCTCGCTTGGAGAGGCTGCACCCGACGCTCAAGAAACGTCCGTATGACGTCGACACCGTCCACCTCCTTCTCAGGAATCAGTTGGAGATCCTCCACCCGACGGTACAGGGCCTCTATCTCCGCCACCTCACCATCTAAGATTTGGTTTTTCCAGGATATTTTCTTCTCAATCAATTGGGAGGGGTCAAAAGGAACGAGACCAAAATCTTGCCCAGGAAGTACGGAGTCACGGATGTAAAACCATTTCCTCTGCCAGTACTGGACAGATTCGGACATGGAAAAGGAAAAGAATTGCACATTGGGGCTGAGGGAGATGATGAAACCCCCAATGGGATACACACCATCAGAACCAGACTGCCTCTTCACGGAATAAAGCTTCCGGAAGAGGCCAAAGTGCGGCTCAATGCCCAGCCAGCACTCGCAAAGGGTGATAAAACAAGCAATGTGGAGAAGAGAATTGGGAGACAGATGATGCAACTGAACCCCATAGAAGAAGAGCAGTCCACGAAGGAAGTCATGGAATGGATATGAAAACCCACGCAAGACGAAGGCAAGAAACATAACCCGGTACCCAGATAGGGGACGGGGGATTACCTCATTGCCGGGGAGTCTCACGGCCGTCGTATCCTGCGGGATCAGGCCCCGCTTGCGCAGTTTGCGGAGATCGCTCTCCCGCGTCTCTGATCGCCGCCAGCCACCATCGGTGACGCGAGCAGCGGCGGTGATCTTCTTGCCTCCGGCGGCGCTGGTCCCAACAGCAGATGAGGATTTCTTTGTCTTCCCCATGGCGCTACAGCGGTGGTGTCGTTGGCAACGACGAAGGACAAAGGAAATGTGGAGGAAACTCTCAGCGCGCAACAAGAATAGCTCAAGAACGAAGAGGCAGTGAATAGATGAACTGCTGCGGTGAAAAACAAACCACGATTTCACCAGAGATTATAACAGCGAAGACGACGCACCCTGGCCGTCCATCGAGAAGACCTAACGCCAACGGTAGATCTGGCCGTACACATGTCAGCACCAAAACGAACCGTCGTTACCACGCCGTCCACTACGCGCGGAAATCGAGGAGACGCCGTAATCATCTCCACGCCGCGTGTGACCGGTCAATTCAAAGTCAGCAAGTGGGACCCACGCTTCGTCTAGTCAAGTCATCTCTGGCGTAGCAGACGCTTGCGGTCATCGATCGTAAGCACTGACGTCATCAAAAGCTATACTAGCACCACGTCGGCTCCACAGCTAAGAGTACTCACTCGAATCTACGATTCGACTAAATACTCGGGGGCTACTCCTATCAGGAGCGCTGGCCGCGCACCCGAAAGACAAATGAGGACAAGTTTATTTCTCTGAGTCCTACGTCGAGTTTACGACTCCACTACGGACTCGGGGGCTACTCCCATAGGGAGGATGGTTTAAGCATCCGAAAATTTTCGAGTCCTGTGGACCTAATGATTGAAACAATGCTTGAACTAAAAGTCTCCGTTCGAGTCTACGACTTGAACAGACACTTGGGGGCTACTCCCATAGGGAGCGCTGGTCGCGCACCCTATGTAGGGGTTCCCAATCTTTAATAAGATAGAGCCCCCTGTGTTTACAATGCTAGTCCCTGGATCAATAGCTAGCATCCACAGTTTAGATGTAATATCAAGAAACAAAGGTCATATTATAACATTATAACCAGGAATAACATAATTTTATTACATCCTTACATAGCTCATTTGGCTATTACATTACATTGCAACGGAATAACTATAAGCATGGGGTCCTTTGTCTTCAAAGTGCCACAGGCAGATGTTGGTTGTAGACTTGGTTGGTGTTGGTGTCATCAACCTTGGAGTCTTTTGGAGTAGTCATCTTTTTGGGTTGAAGGGAGATTAGAATAGGCAAGATATTTTTAAGGAATTATTTCTAATCACACACATCACAATTCACACAAACAATGTGCATGCAATCACAAGTCAAACATTTCACTCAAACAAAGTTCAAGCACATACTTAGTCAACAAAATATTTTTGTTACACCACATAAGTTGGTGGTTTTGTCTTAACTAAAATATGGTGGTCCATCTATATGGTTCACTTGTGATGTTTCCATCATGCATGATTCTTCTTGCATGGGATCATGGTTCCTTGAGATAAACTCTTGGTTGCAATACTTCAAATGATGTAGGCTCCTTCTAACTTTTGCATTCCCTCAGTCTCTAAATCTTGAGCAAGATTTCCTTGTCTTACTTGTAGTCCTTAGTAGTATCCAAGTTGGAAGTCCTTGGTGAATATGCTGAGGATGTTGAAGTCATTAGAGTTGAAGAAGTCTTTTGCACATGGTGTAGTCTTTGGCCATGGGGTTGGTTTTTCCATCAAGTTGAAATAGATGAGATGTAGAGTTGAAACCAAAATGGTTGAGGAAAGAGTTTACAAGTGTTTTTGTAAATAAGTTTTTGGATCAAATTATAACTCCTATTTTTCTAAGGGTTTTTGTCCAATCCTAGGTTTACAAATCCTACAGGCAACACAATGCTCTGATACCATCTGTAGGGGTTCCCAATCTTTAATAAGATAGAGCCCCATGTGTTTACAATGCTAGTCCCTGGATCAATAGCTAGCATCCACAGTTTAGATGTAATATCAAGAAACAAAGGTCATATTATAACTTTATAACCAGGAATAACATAATTTTATTACATCCTTACATAGCTCATTTGGCTATTACATTACATTGCAACGGAATAACTATAAGCATGGGGTCCTTTGTCTTCAAAGTGCCACAGGCAGATGTTGGTTGTAGACTTTGTAATCCTAATCAATCAATCTTCACTAAAATCAATCAAACCTGCAACATTACAAGTTACAGCCACAAGGGTCAATACATTTGAATTGTATTGGCAAGTGATACTATGGTAGTATAGTGGAATCTATCATCTATATGCATTTGGCTAAGTGGAGTTGAGGCTTGCATTGCTCAAAATAGATTTTTCCTTAATATTTGAAAATACTAAGTTTTTGCTTTGACAAAATCATTTTTCTCAATCAAAGATTGAAGATCCTTTAACAAGGCATCTCTCAATCAAAGATTGAAGATTTCAAACAACCCTTGTTCAATCCACAAGTTTTAACTTAGAAATTTGAATGATGAGATTCTTGATTGCTTCCATGTCTTGATGCTCAAATTGTCCTTTACCAGGGACATGGCTAAGTACTTAGATTCTACACTCTGCAGAGGTGGTGCACTTTCCCCACAAGACTTGGTTTCCCAAGACAAGATCTTTCAGAAGCCTTCCCTTAGACCAAAATGGACGCGTTCCAACCTATCAAACACTACCACCCACTGTCCATATGGCTAAGTTCTTGCAACCTATATGATCATGGCAGAGCCCATATTGCCAAGTGGTTGCACTTGAAGCTTCTCAACATTTGACATCTCAAATCTCTTTGTGCCTGGGTGGCATACCACAAGTGAGATACACAAGCCAAGTCCATGGCCTTGTGAACCACTCAACCAAATACCACCAAGCAAGCCCATTCCACCCAGGTGATTCATTAACTTAATTGTTTTATTAAACAACAAGTCCTCAGACTTAGAAATTCTTTTCCATAGTGTGAATATATTTCCACCCTTGTTTTCTATTAGCTAGGCTAAGCTTGATAGTAATAGGAATCTTAACTTAGGAAGATTTCCACTAAGTATCATCTACTAGGTTTTCCTATAGCAAGGTCTATACTTAGGAAAATCCATGCAAGTTTTACTTAGAGAAAATCACTAATGCATAGTGAAAGTAATGGGATAGAAAGTATGAAGCATCACTTGCCTTTTTGGTAGAGTATGGGTTCACTCCTTGTTCTTGCTAGTCTCACACTTCTCTAACTTCACTACAAGTCAATCAAGCAAACACAAGATCAACTAACATTCCAAAACAAAGTCAAACAAACAATTTCACACTCACAAAGCAATGGAATCTAAGTCATGCCTAAGTATTCAAAGGATGGTTCTATTGCAAGGATGGTCTCCACTAGGTTTCTAAACTTTGTAAGGTCCAAATTGGTCATTTACCAAAATGGCAAAGTCATTAGTTAGAGTGTTTTGCCCAAAACCTATTTTAAAATCCATTCAACATTTTATGTGGTGGAAAATGGTTTTATCAAATCAAAATCTTTAAGTTTCTCACCAAAAGTTTCTAACTCTCAAGGCTTGGTGTTTTCGGTCAGTAGCTTTGAATCAAAATATTTTCTCAAAGTTTTTATTCCAAAATCCTTTTTCATACTAAATCCATTATCTTTACTTAGCTAGAAATAGACTAATTCAATTAATCCATTCTAAATTTTTCCAATTTCATTTTCAAAACCATGGGTTGGTTCCTAGGGTCAGTAAGGTCACAACAAACCATTTTGCAGAAATTTTAACCCAAAAATCATTTTTAAACAATTTTTCTAATGTAAATAAGCACACAAATGATTCTGCAAAAACAAGCAAATTAACAGATACTATTTACTAAACCAAGGGCATGGTTGGCTAGGGCTTGTTCCCCTGATTTCATTGATATAAAATTTGTAAAATTTGGACGTGTGGTTTGAAAGTTATGGATTTTTCAAATTGGATCATCAAATAGAACACAATTTCTGTTTTAAAACATCTCTGGGCCACGTGTCTGTATCCTATTGGCTCATAACGGTTCGGTAGGATCGCGTGATGTGGACCGCAGGATTTAAGTGGGATTGTGCGGTGCAGATCCAGTGTAACGGTTCGTTTAGTCAATCTATCGCGTACATACGATCAAGATCCAACGGCTCAAACTGATTTGACCAAGGGCTGGCGGCGCTCGACGGTGGTGCGCGGCGGCGATGCTCGGGCAGAGGCGTTCCGGCTATTCTAGGAAGAGGGGGAGAGGGAGGAGGGGCTCACCAGGTTCGAAATGCAGCACTGATACTCAATGTACTCTTGGGGAAGCAGGGGGCGCACGGGGACGGGCAGGATTCCTCGCCGGAGTTGGTTCTGGCGACGGACGCAGGCGGTCGAGGTCGAGGACGACGCTACGGGTCACGCGAAGGCAAACCAGAATCATGGTTAGACGCGGAATGACCTGGGGAAGATGTGTGCATCCTTGAGAGAGCTTAGGGCGGTCGGAGTTCACCTGGGGTGTTTGGCGAAGTAATGGCAGACGGCGGCGCACGCTTGGTGTCGTCGAAGCCGAGGTTACAGGGCACCCGCGGATGAATGAAAAGCACGGGAAGATGCGCCAGGATGCGGTGAGCGTGCTCGTGTGTTCGGGGAGGCAGGAGGTGGTGTGGCTCGGACGGATTCGAAAGTGGAAGTTCGTAGGAGACAGAGCTGTTCGAGGAGAAATTGGGGCGGCCTGGGGGCGTGCTTGGGGGAGAAGACAGAGGGGAAACGGAGAGGAGTCACTGGCGTTTAAATGTGCCTGGTCGCTGCGAGTTAAGGTGGCCGTGTTAAGGCGAATTCAAGCCGCGAATCAAAGCCTGCAACGGCCGGCGAGGGAGGAAGAACAGGTCGTGGGGGTGGGGAAGAAGAGGGACGTGGCGGTGGGGTCCTCTGGTCAGTGAGAAAGGGAGAGGGAACGGGGTCCAGTCGTCAGTGTCCTTGCAGGTGTGAGTTTGAGTACGAAAACCTTTCGTAAGAGGGGTGGGGAAATGGGTTGCTGGGCTAGGGTGGGCTTTAGCTGGGCTGGGTCGGCCAGTTTCTATTTTTTTCTTCTGAATTCTTTTTCCTTTTCTAATTCTATTTTTCTGTTTTGAATTTCATCCAACTATTCAAGCATTCAAATAATTCAAACAATTCAAACAATTGTAATGAGATTTTGGTTCTGTTTATCAACATAAACAAATCTCAAAATAAAATAATATTTTTATTCATTTTTAGGATCTATTTAATAATTAAATAAAGTATCCCTTTAGTTATTTAATCAAAATAGGGTTTGATTTATTTAAATATTTATTTTGAAAAAAATAAAACCAAAACACTTCAGTAGGTTTTATTTGTGAATATAAAATATTTGGAAAACTTATTTAAAATAATTTAATAGGTTTTTGATGTTTCATTTAAAATGGTATAACTTTTTATTCAAATAAAATTGGATATTAAATCCTTATTAATTTATTTAAATAATCCTTTGTTATTTTTAAAACAAAAATGTTTTAATTCCAAAGCTTGGCCAAGTTTTAATTTGGCTTTATAAAATAATCTTTTTCTATAAAACTTTCATTTCTTTTAAAAACCAAATCCTTTTATTTAAGATTTAAAATAGTATTTCCAAAATATTTTGTTTTCCTTTGTTTAAAATGTTTATCTTTTTAAATCCCTTTAGGATTTCATTTGATCCAAATTGGTTTGAGGTTCCATTTGAATTCAAAAAGTTTCTTCTGGCCCTGAAAATCAAACAAAATTTTATTTTATTCATTTATTTTCACATTACAAGATTTGGAAAATCTTGGGATGTGACAGGCTACCACCCTTAAAATAAATCTCGTCCCGAGATTTGGGAAGGTTAGGGTTACAAGCAGGTTCAAAACAATTAGGGTACTACCACCCTTAAAAATTTTCAAACAAAAATTACATATTGTCCTTCTTGGGATCCTGGGGAAATTTCTCTAAGCAAACATTTGCATTGAGTCCTTTGTTCCCATGCTTGACTCATGGGCCAAGGTTGAGTTTCTCCATAGGCTTGTTCAACTTGTTCTTCATCTTTTCTGGACAGTTGCTTGCATAATGTCCTGGATTCTTGCAGTTGAAACAATGGATGTCCTTGAGTTCTTTACGTGGCTCTTGTGGACAAGTTTCTACATAGTGGCCTAACTCTTTGCAGTTGTTGCACCACACTTGGTCAATCTCTTTATTCTTCTTGTTCTCTGGGCACTCACTGGAGTAGTGTCCCATTTCCTTACATTTACGACATTGCACAAGGTTCATGTCTGGTCTTGGTTTCTTGGGTTTCTTTGATCCTTTGAATTGGGTTGTCTTGTTTGGAGGTATAAGTGGTCCTTTTCCTTTGCCATCAGCATTCTTGGCATACTTGGATCCTTCTTGTTTCCTTTGTTCCACCATGGAGTAGATGGGGCATTGGATAGGAGCATGGTCGTTTCCTTCACAAAGGTAACAAGTAGCTTGAGAGGTGGGACATTGTCCAACAGGATGATTTTCTTCACAGTTAGGGCATTGACCTTCATGCTCCTTGGAAGTATGATCCTTGTCTCCACAAATAATGCAAGCTGGTGCTCCATCTAGAACAATATTCTTGTCATCCTTGTTATCATAAACTCTTTTGGGATAGCTTTCTTCCATGTTGATCATTTGATTAGTCACCTTAAGCATCAGTTGGGATTGTTCTTCCAAAAACCTTTGCAGTGTTGGATCTTTATCACTATTGCTGGCTATGAACTGAGCGGTCAGTTGGTTCAATTGGTGTTGGGTTGCTATGAGCTCTTTCATGCTGTCAGCTTGGTTGGTGTTGGTGTCATCAACCTTGGAGTCTTTTGGAGTAGTCATCTGTTTGGGTTGAAGGGAGATTAGAATAGGCAAGATATTTTTAAGGAATTATTTCTAATCACACACATCACAATTCACACAAACAATGTGCATGCAATCACAAGTCAAACATTTCACTCAAACAAAGTTCAAGCACATACTTAGTCAACAAAATATTTTTGTTACACCACATAAGTTGGTGGTTTTGTCTTAACTAAAATATGGTGGTCCATCTATATGGTTCACTTGTGATGTTTCCATCATGCATGATTCTTCTTGCATGGGATCATGGTTCCTTGAGATAAACTCTTGGTTGCAATACTTCAAATGATGTAGGCTCCTTCTAACTTTTGCATTCCCTCAGTCTCTAAATCTTGAGCAAGATTTCCTTGTCTTACTTGTAGTCCTTAGTAGTATCCAAGTTGGAAGTCCTTGGTGAATATGCTGAGGATGTTGAAGTCATTAGAGTTGAAGAAGTCTTTTGCACATGGTGTAGTCTTTGGCCATGGGGTTGGTTTTTCCGTCAAGTTGTGTAGAGTTGAAACCAAAATGGTTGAGGAAAGAGTTTACAAGTGTTTTTGTAAATAAGTTTTTGGATCAAATTATAACTCCTATTTTTCTAAGGGTTTTTGTCCAATCCTAGGTTTACAAATCCTACAGGCAACACAATGCTCTGATACCATCTGTAGGGGTTCCCAATCTTTAATAAGATAGAGCCCCATGTGTTTACAATGCTAGTCCCTGGATCAATAGCTAGCATCCACAGTTTAGATGTAATATCAAGAAACAAAGGTCATATTATAACTTTATAACCAGGAATAACATAATTTTATTACATCCTTACATAGCTCATTTGGCTATTACATTACATTGCAACGGAATAACTATAAGCATGGGGTCCTTTGTCTTCAAAGTGCCACAGGCAGATGTTGGTTGTAGACTTTGTAATCCTAATCAATCAATCTTCACTAAAATCAATCAAACCTGCAACATTACAAGTTACAGCCACAAGGGTCAATACATTTGAATTGTATTGGCAAGTGATACTATGGTAGTATAGTGGAATCTATCATCTATATGCATTTGGCTAAGTGGAGTTGAGGCTTGCATTGCTCAAAATAGATTTTTCCTTAATATTTGAAAATACTAAGTTTTTGCTTTGACAAAATCATTTTTCTCAATCAAAGATTGAAGATCCTTTAACAAGGCATCTCTCAATCAAAGATTGAAGATTTCAAACAACCCTTGTTCAATCCACAAGTTTTAACTTAGAAATTTGAATGATGAGATTCTTGATTGCTTCCATGTCTTGATGCTCAAATTGTCCTTTACCAGGGACATGGCTAAGTACTTAGATTCTACACTCTGCAGAGGTGGTGCACTTTCCCCACAAGACTTGGTTTCCCAAGACAAGATCTTTCAGAAGCCTTCCCTTAGACCAAAATGGACGTGTTCCAACCTATCAAACACTACCACCCACTGTCCATATGGCTAAGTTCTTGCAACCTATATGATCATGGCAGAGCCCATATTGCCAAGTGGTTGCACTTGAAGCTTCTCAACATTTGACATCTCAAATCTCTTTGTGCCTGGGTGGCATACCACAAGTGAGATACACAAGCCAAGTCCATGGCCTTGTGAACCACTCAACCAAATACCACCAAGCAAGCCCATTCCACCCAGGTGATTCATTAACTTAATTGTTTTATTAAACAAAATCACAAGTCCTCTGACTTAGAAATTCTTTTCCATAGTGTGAATATATTTCCACCCTTGTTTTCTATTAGCTAGGCTAAGCTTGATAGTAATAGGAATCTTAACTTAGGAAGATTTCCACTAAGTATCATCTACTAGGTTTTCCTATAGCAAGGTCTATACTTAGGAAAATCCATGCAAGTTTTACTTAGAGAAAATCACTAATGCATAGTGAAAGTAATGGGATAGAAAGTATGAAGCATCACTTGCCTTTTTGGTAGAGTATGGGTTCACTCCTTGTTCTTGCTAGTCTCACACTTCTCTAACTTCACTACAAGTCAATCAAGCAAACACAAGATCAACTAACATTCCAAAACAAAGTCAAACAAACAATTTCACACTCACAAAGCAATGGAATCTAAGTCATGCATAAGTATTCAAAGGATGGTTCTATTGGAAGGATGGTCTCCACTATGGTTCTATTGGGGCGGCCTGGGGGCGTGCTTGGGGGAGAAGACAGAGGGGAAACGGAGAGGAGTCACTGGCGTTTAAATGTGCCTGGTCGCTGCGAGTTAAGGTGGCCGTGTTAAGGCGAATTCAAGCCGCGAATCAAAGCCTGCAACGGCCGGCGAGGGAGGAAGAACAGGTCGTGGGGGTGGGGAAGAAGAGGGACGTGGCGGTGGGGTCCTCTGGTCAGTGAGAAAGGGAGAGGGAACGGGGTCCAGTCGTCAGTGTCCTTGCAGGTGTGAGTTTGAGTACGAAAACCTTTCGTAAGAGGGGTGGGGAAAATGGGTTGCTGGGCTAGGGTGGGCTTTAGCTGGGCTGGGTCGGCCAGTTTCTATTTTTTTCTTCTGAATTCTTTTTCCTTTTCTAATTCTATTTTTCTGTTTTGAATTTCATCCAACTATTCAAGCATTCAAATAATTCAAACAATTCAAACAATTGTAATGAGATTTTGGTTCTGTTTATCAACATAAACCAAATCTCAAAATAAAATAATATTTTTATTCATTTTTAGGATCTATTTAATAATTAAATAAAATAGCCCTTTAGTTATTTAATCAAAATAGGGTTTGATTTATTTAAATATTTATTTTGAAAAAAATAAAACCAAAACACTTCAGTAGGTTTTATTTGTGAATATAAAATATTTGGAAAACTTATTTAAAATAATTTAATAGGTTTTTGATGTTTCATTTAAAATGGTATAACTTTTTATTCAAATAAAATTGGATATTAAATCCTTATTAATTTATTTAAATAATCCTTTGTTATTTTTAAAACAAAAATGTTTTAATTCCAAAGCTTAGCCAAGTTTTAATTTGGCTTTATAAAATAATCTTTTTCTATAAAACTTTCATTTCTTTTAAAAACCAAATCCTTTTATTTAAGATTTAAAATAGTATTTCCAAATTATTTTGTTTTCCTTTGTTTAAAATTTTTACCTTTTTAAATCCCTTTAGTATTTCATTTGATCCAAATTGGTTTGAGGTTCCATTTGAATTCAAAAAGTTTCTTCTGGCCCTGAAAATCAAACAAAATTTTATTTTATTCATTTATTTTCACATTACAAGATTTGGAAAATCTTGGGATGTGACACCCTATGAAATCTTCGACTGCGATCTTTCGGATCAGCACGCAAAAACTTTTTGGCAACTCTGCCCCAACAAAACGCTGAGTGAGCGACAATCTCCTTGGCCACCCGAAGCACCTCCGAGGTGATAAATGTTCGGATGCTGCGTCTGCGACGCAAAGATAAGACCTACAGATATCATCTGATGGCCTGGCAACGCACCTGACTGCGTTCTGCTAGTATGAATCCGTACCAGCAGGTACGATGAAAAATCCCGACGGACGCGTTGGGTACACCAATTAAAATCACTGGAATTCCACTCCTATAAGTCCTCTGCGGCCTGAGTTGAATTACGCCAGCATATGTTCCAGGCCCGGGTTAAGGGACCCGAACCTTAAGAAGATCGTGTTGTTTCGTCCTAAGATAGTTAACTGACCCTGATCCGTCGGGTGAGTCAGGCACACGCATCAACAATCCCTACACACATATACTATTAACATATAGCTGCTCCCGAAGGATGGAAGAGTCCTCAGCCAAATCTACGATTTGACTGATCACTCGGGGGCTACTGACGTGGTTATACCCTACGGGTACGTAACTTCAGCATACCTAGTCCATCCCAAGGAAAGCCCACGGCAGACATACACTGGCCCATGAAGATTTTCGGGTGGCCAAGGCCCATGACGTCTTCGGATCCTTGGAGAGCAAGACTAGAGGAGATAGGAAATTCAAAGGGGTAAAACCCTAGAACTTGTAACCGACTAGGACTACGCCCGGGACCTGCCTAAGTCTATATAAAGGCCAGGAGGGCACGTCCTAGGGAAACTCGACTCATACTTTCGCACACGCATCCACGCCAGATCGAATCTGCGCACCCTGTAACCTTCGGTTCCGCCGTAATCAAAGAGCAGACAAGCAGGAGTAGGGTTTTCCCTCCGGGGGCCTGAACCTGGGTAAATCTCGTGTCCCCTGGTTGCTTGTCTGTTAACCGTGCCACGATCTCCAGCATCCCCATCTTCTCCAAAACCCAAGTCCATAACAATGGGCATTGACGAGATTAAACCTCGTCAGCAGGTGCCACGTACCAGAGATGCATGCAAGCATGTCTGAAGAACCAGATCAGTCGCAACATCCAAGTTTATGTCGACAACATAGTAATCAAGACCAGGGAGGCGAAGACACTCATCGACGATCTCCACGAGACGTTTGATAACCTTGATCGCTACAAGATCAAGCTAAACCCAGAAAAGTTCGCCTTCGACATCCCGTCTGGCCAATTACTCGGCTACTTCATCTACCAACAGGGGATCGAGGCGAATCCAAAGAAAATTAGGGCCATACTGGCCATGGAGAAGCCAAAGAACCTCAAAGGCGTCCAGCAGCTAGCTGGATGGATCGCGACACTGAGCAGATTCATCAGCCGAATGGGTGAGAAGGCCCTACCCTTTTATCAGCTGTTGCGCAAGGCGGACAAGTTTGAGTGGACACCCGAAGCAGACAACGCGTTCGAGGACCTCAAGCGACTGCTCTCCACCTTGCCTGTCCTGGTCACGCCGAAGTAACAGGAGCCTCTGCTATACATTGCAGCTACACATCAGGTGGTAAGAACCGTACTCATGGTCGAGCGACCCGAAGATGGCAAGACCCACAGGGTCCAACGCCCAATCTACTACCTCAACGAGGTACTGACCCCGACAAAGCATAGGTACACTTACTACCAGAAGCTCGCCTACGACGTATTCATGACGGCGCGTCGGCTGAGCCTCTACTTCCAGGAGCATCAGATCATGGTCGTCAACGACGCCCTGCTGTCAAACATCCTCAACAACCCCTAAGCCACGGGGAGCATAGCCTTATGGGGCATCGAATTGTCCCCTCTAGACATAGTCTATGAGCAGCACACCGCCATCAAGTCTCAGGTCCTCCCTGACTTCCTTGTCCACTGGATGGAACTCCAGCTGCCGGATACAACGGACATGTCGCAGTCCTAGACGATGCACTTCGATGGCTCCAAGCGTGAGGCTGGATCAGGGGCCGGCGTCATACTGACATCCCCTCAAGGCGACAAGATGAAGTACGTCGTGCAGATGAAATTTCGTGCCTCCAACAACAAGGCGGAATACGAGGCCCTTGTCCACGACATGAGGATGGCCAAGGTCTACGGCGCAACACACCTCGTCATCTCTGGCGATTCGAACCTTGTCGTCCAGCAGACGATGTGTAGGGTTCGCAGCATAGACAACAAAAAATTTCCTACGATGTGAACTATATACCAAGATCTATCTACTAGATACAAACAACGGGCGGATGTATATCCGTAGAGAACATACCCTTGAAGACCGACAAAGCTTAACGAGTTCAACTCGTGGTTGATGTAGACGATCTCTTGCCGATCTCAAGATCGAGAGGAAGTCCTAGCGCCGCAAATCAGCAGCGCATCCGTGCTCGCACACACGTTCGAGGCACCGAGCAACCTCCGCCTCCTCGCTCCAGCGATGCAGCGGAAGCACAACTCTTTCTTGCCGAATAGCCACCGGGAACATGTATCTCGCTAGTCCGAGACCATGGGGGATAAATTCTAGAGGGGGAGAGAGATCCTTCACGAGGAGGTGTGAGAGACAAGTGAGGAGGGGG
Source organism: Avena sativa (assembly GCA_916181665.1). Lineage (NCBI taxonomy): Eukaryota > Viridiplantae > Streptophyta > Magnoliopsida > Poales > Poaceae > Avena > Avena sativa. The sequence continues at coordinate 64,185,879 of OV702284.1, forward strand.
GCTCCTTTTATAGGAGGAGGGGGGAACCCCAAGGGGGTGGCCGGCGCATGGGGGCTACCCCCTTGCCCTCCCCTCTTCATGTGGGTGGACACTCCACTCACAAATCTCCTTTAAATTCCCTCCACTCAAAAGTCCACTCAAATTCCCATTAAATTTCCACCAAATTTAATGCAAACTCTCATTAAATAAAACTCTTTTATTTTATTCAGAATTTTGTCAATTACTTTAATGACAAACATTCACAAATAACCCCTTGCTAGAATTCTATTTCACATGCATAACCACTTTATGCAATTTCACCCGAAAACCTGTTTCGGTATCTAGTGAAATAAATTCCTGCGCTTGTTCATTCTTTCGGCATGAAACATTTGCTCCAATTGGATGTCGGTGTCTCTTAAGTGTGTCACCCTACGGTTCGTGAATAATGCGGACATGATCGAGACCCCTCTCCGATCAATAATCAGAAGCGGGATCTGGAGACCCATACTGACTCCCACACATTCAACGATGACTTTCTTGTGATCGTCGGAACCTTTTACGCTAGTATATCTTAATCCCTTTGTTTCACGATATATTACATGTCCGAGATTCGATCATCGGTATCTCCATACCTAGTTTGATCTCGTTACCGACATGCACTCTTTTCTCGTTCCTGTGATATAACATTCTAGTGATCAAATCACTTGCTTGCAAGCTAATCAATGTGATATCACCGAGAGGGCCCAGAGTATATCTATCCGTCATCGGGATGAACAAATTCCACTCTCGATTGATGAGCCTCAACATAACACTTTATTAGTTCTGAATCCATCTTTATAATCACCCTGTTACGGTGTGACATTTGATGTTATCAAGAAACTCTTCCGGTGTTAGTGATTGACATGATCTCATGGTCTAAGGATTAGGATCACTTCGTAAGTTGTTATAGCAATATAAACTCAATGACTTTGATCGTAATGCTATACTTCGGATGAATGTTCATCACACCATTACACTAATGTTCTGATCCCGTTATTAACAACATCCAATGTCCATGATCAGGAAACCTTGATCATCTTGTTAATCAACGAGCTAGTTTATGAGAGAGGCATAACTAGGAACTTTCTGTTTGTTTATTAAACACACATGTATTAACGTTTCCGTATTAATACAATTATAGCATGCAAAATAAACATCTATCATATACTTGGAATACACATAATAAACACTTTATTATTGCCTCTCAGGGCATATTCCCTTCAGTCTCCCACTTGCACTAGAGACAATAATCTAGTTACATAGTGATAAATCTAACACCCATTGAGTTCTGGTGTTGATCATGTTTTGCTCTAGGGAGAGTTTTAGTCAACGGATCTGCTACATTGAGATCCGTATGTACTTTACAAATCTTTATATCTCCATCCTTGACATGCTCGCGGATGGAGTGAAACCGGCGCTTAATATGCTTGGAATGCTTGTGAGACCTTGGCTCTTTGGCATTGGCAATGGCACCATTGTTGTCACAATAGATCACCATTGGGTCCAACGCGTTTGCCACCACTCCTAGTTCGGATATGAACTCCTTCATCCAAACTGCTTCCTGAGCCGCTTCTGAAGCAGCAACATATTCGGCCTCCGTTGTTGATCCCGCTACCACAGGTTGTTTGGAGCTCCTCCAACTAACCGCTCCGCCATTCATGAGAAATACGTATCCGGATTGAGACTTAGAGTCATCCGGATCGGTGTCAAAGCTAGCGTCGACATAACATTTAGCGACGAGCTCTTCTTCACCTCCGTATACAAGAAACATATCCTTAGTTCTTCGTAAGTACTTAAGGATATTCTTGACCGCTATCCAGTGTTCCGAACCTGGATCCGATTGGTACCTACTTGTCAAACTAATAGCATGTGCCACATCCGGTCTTGTACATAGCATGGCGTACATTATAGAGCCTATGGCTGAAGCATAGGGGACTTTGTCCATTATCTCTCTTTCTTCCGCCGAAGCCGGACTTTGAGTCTTACTCAATGTCTTGCCTTGCAACATAGGTAAGAACCCCTTCTTACTTCCGTCCATTTTAAACTTCTTTAAAATCTTATCAAGGTATGTACTTTGCGATAGCCCTATTAGGCGCCTAGATCTATCTCTATAGATCTTTATGCCTAATATGTATGACGCTTCACCTAGGTCCTTCATTGAAAATTTGCTGTTTAGATAACTTTTAACACTGTTTAAAAGATCTATATCATTTCCGATCAATAATATGTCATCCACATATAATATCAGAAATGCCACATTGCTCCCACTCACTTTCTTGTAAATACAAGCTTCTCCATAAGTTTGGACAAATCCAAACTCTTTGATCACCTCATCAAAGCGGAGATTCCAACTTCGTGATGCTTGCTTCAATCCATAGATGGATCGCTGAAGCTTGCACACCTTGTTAGCATCCTTAGGATCGACAAAACCCTTTGGTTGTATCATATACAACTCTTCTTCAATATTCCCATTGAGAAAAGCGGTTTTGACATCCATCTGCCATATCTCATAATCGAAATATGCAGCAATTGCTAACATAATCCTAACTGACTTTAGCATCGCTACGGGAGATAAAGTCTCATCGTAGTCAACTCCTTGAATTTGTCGAAACCCCTTTGCGACAAGTCGAGCTTTATAGACGGTCACATTACCATCAGCATCAGTTTTCCTTTTGAAAATCCATTTGTTCTCCACGGCCTTTCGGTCGTGAGGTAGTTCCACCAAGTTCCAAACTTGATTTTCATACATGGATTCCATCTCGGATTTCATGGCTTCTAACCATTTGTTGGAATCCGGGCTCATCATCGCTTCTTCATACGTCACAGGGTCATCATTTTCATCAACCATGAAATTCATGACAGGATTTCCGTACAGCTCGGGAGCTGCACGCGTCCTGTTTGACCTGCGAGGTTCGGTAGTACTCTCTTTCGGAGTTTCATGATCATTATCATTAGTTCCCTCTTCAACAGGTGGAGCCAACTCCGGAACAACTTCCGGCGCTGCGCTACTCGCCATACTTTGAAGAGAAGGTTCCACAACCTCTTCGAGTTCTACCTTCCGACTACTCACACCTTTCGCGAGAAACTCTTTCTCTAGAAAGGATCCATTCTTGGCAACAAAAACCTTGCCCTCGGATCTGTGATAGAAGGAATACCCAATAGTTTCTTTAGGGTATCCTATGAAGACGCATTTTTCCGCTTTGGGTTCGAGTTTATCCGGTTGAAGTTTCTTCACATAAACATCGCATCCCCAAAATTTAAGAAATGACAGCTTAGGTTTGTTTCCAAACCACAATTCATACGGTGTCTTTTCAACGGATTTAGATGGTGCCCGATTTAAAGTGAATGCAGCAGTTTCTAGTGCATAACCCCAAAATGACAACGGCAAGTCCGTCAGAGACATCATAGATCGAACCATATCTAATAAAGTACGATTACGACGTTCCGACACACCATTTCGCTGTGGTGTTCCGGCAGGTGTGAGTTGTGAAACAATTCCACACTCTTTCATGTGAGTGCTAAACTCGTAACTTAGATACTCACCTCCACGGTCGGACCGTAGAAATTTGATCTTTCTATTACGATGATTTTCCACTTCATTCTGAAATTCCTTGAACTTTTCAAAGGTTTCAGACTTGTGTTTCATCAAGTAGATATAACCGTATCTACTCAAATCATCCGTGAAAGTAACAAAATAACGATATCCACCTCGCGCCGACACACTCATTGGACCACATACATCAGAATGTATGATTTCCAATAAATCTGTCGCCCGTTCCATTGAACCGGAAAACGGCGTTCTAGTCATCTTGCCCATAAGGCATGGCTCACATGTATCAAATGATTCATAATCAAGTGATTCCAAAAGTCCATCCGAATGGAGCTTCTTCATGCGTTTAACGCCAATATGACCTAGACGGCAGTGCCACATATATGCGGATATATCATCATTAAGTTTAATCCTTTTAGCATCAACATTATGAATATGTGTAACATTATCATCGAGATCTAATAGAAATAAACCATTCATCATCGGTGCATGACCATAAAAGATTTCATTCATATAAATGGAACAACCATTGTTCTCGGATTTAAATGAATAACCACTTCGCATCAAACACGATCCAGATACAATGTTCATGCTCAGTGCAGGCACCAGATAACATTTATTTAAGTTTATAACTAATCCCGACGGCAAGTGGAGAGGCAGCGTTCCGACGGCGATCACATCAACGCTTGATCCATTGCCGACACGCATCTTGACCTCACCCCTTGCTAGTGGTCGCTTGTTCCGCAGCCCCTGATTCGAGTTACAAATATTAGCAACTGAACCGGTATCAAATACCCAGGTGCTACTGCGAGCACTAGTCAAGTACACATCAATAACATGTATATCATATATACCTTTGTTTGCCTTGCCGGCCTTCTTGTCTGCCAGATACTTGGGGCAGTTGCGCTTCCAGTGGTCAGTCCCCTTACAATAGTAGCACTCGGAATCAGACTTAGGTCCAACTCGGGGTTTCTTTTCAGGCGCGGCAACCGGCTTGCCGCCCTTACTTCCCTTCCGTTTTCCCTTCTTGTCTTTCTTGAAACCAGTGTTCCTATTGATCATCAACACTTGATGTTCCTTTTTGATCTCCACTTCTGCAGTTTTAAGCATTGACAGAAGCTCGGGGAGAGACTTCTTCATGCCTTGCATATTATAGTTCATCACGAAGCTCTTATAGCTAGGTGGCAGAGACTGCAGAACACGACGGATGCCTAAGTCAATGGGAATCGATATTCCCAAGGACACAAGCTTATCGGCGTAACCCGACATCTTGAGTACATGCTCACTAACGGAGTTGTGCTCTTCCATCATGCAGCTAAAGAACTTTTCTGAAGCGTTGTAGCTCTCTACAGCAGCATGTGTGTCGAAAATCATTTTCAACTCACCCATTGTATCAAATGCATTGCCGTTTTCGAAACGCTTTCGAAGTTCCGGCTCTAGCCCATACAATATGCCGCAATGAACTAAGTTGTGGTCCTCCTGACGAGTCTGATAGACATTCTTCTCCTCGTCAGGGGCATCATCAAAAGGTGGGGGGCCTAACGGCGCTTCTAGCACATATTGCTTTTGTGCAGCAGAGAGGAGAATCCTCAAATTCATGGCCCATTCAGTAAAGTTGCTACCGTTCGTTGCTAGTTTCTCTTTCTCCATGAACACATTGAAATTAAAAGCAGGTGGTGCCATCTACAACAGAATTTGTAAAGTTTAGACTAAGTGTATGATAGATTGAGTTCAACTAATCTTTATTACGAATGAACTCCCACTCAAAAACGACATCCCTCGTGCCTTTTTGGTGATTACATGAACCAAATCCACTACACCAAGTCCGATCATCACGTGAGTCGGTATAGCTTCAAAGGCGAGCATCAAATGGGCATCATATCAACTATATGACTCATGCTTAACCTTTCGGTCCGTGTTCCGAGGCCATGTCTGTATATGCTAGGCTCGCCAAGTTAGAACCTTAGTATTCGCATGTGTAACTGTTTTACACCCGAAATATGGTCGTGGATCCAAGAACACCCGATCATCACGTCATGTCTTGGAGCGACGAAAACATAATCGGTGCATACTAAAGGAAGAACACATTCTTATCTTGATATTTAAATGAGGGATCATCTTATTATGCTAACAAAGCGCTAAACAAGCAATATAAGATGCTATCAAACATCATATGTTTATTAGTGAAATTATATGGTTCCCGCAGATGATCTCTATCATGTGCATCGTGGTATGATCACTATCATACCTATATGTGTAAATCCAAGGTCTATGGATTTTACACGCTATGTGTGTTGTAAGAGTATCATCTCATACTTCTACTTACAACACTACCATATCATAACACTAGCCCAGCAACAATCTAAACTAGACGCCTCTAATTTATCCATTGCAAGTTTTACGTGGCTTAGGGCTTTCGAGATAGAACCGTTCTTACCTACGAACATGAACCACAACGAGGATAATCAAATTGTTGACAACTCGCTTGCAAAATAGATATTGAATATAGTAGGAGAGACAGACACCTGCTAGCCACTTATGCAAACTAGTTGCATGTCAAGCGTGGAACAGGTCTCATGTGCGAGGACATGTAAAGTTTGTCCGGGCCGCTTCATCCCACTATGCCACCAATATCCAAAATTACAACAAAGGAGCAACAACATGATCATCATCGCCCACATACTCATATGTGTACTACCCGTGTAAAGTATCTACGCATAGATCCGCCTCTGATACCACTGTAGGGTTCGCAGCATAGAAAACAAAAAAATTCCTACGATGTGAACTATATACCAAGATCTATCTACTATATACAAACAACGGGCGGATGTATATCCGTAGAGAACATACCCTTGAAGACCGACAAAGCTTAACGAGTTCAACTCGTGGTTGAGGTAGACGATCTCTTGCCGATCTCAAGATCGAGAGGAAGTCCTAGCGCCGCAAATCAGCAGCGCATCCGTGCTCGCACACACGTTCGAGGCACCGAGCAACCTCCGCCTCCTCGCTCCAGCGATGCAGCGGAAGCACAACTCTTTCTTGCCGAATAGCCACCGGGAACATGTATCTTGCTAGTCCGAGACCATGGGGGATAAATTCTAGAGGGGGAGAGAGATCCTTCACGAGGAGGTGTGAGAGACAAGTGAGGAGGGGGGCTCCTTTTATAGGAGGAGGGGGGAACCCCAAGGGGGTGGCCGGCGCATGGGGGCTGCCCCCTTGCCCTCCCCTCTTCATGTGGGTGGACACTCCACTCACAAATCTCCTTTAAATTCCCTCCACTCAAAAGTCCACTCAAATTCCCATTAAATTTCCACCAAATTTAATGCAAACTCTCATTAAATAAAACTCTTTTATTTTATTCAGAATTTTGTAAATTACTTTAATGACAAACATTCACAAATAACCCCTTGCTAGAATTCTATTTCACATGCATAACCACTTTATGCAATTTCACCCGAAAACCTGTTTCGGTATCTAGTGAAATAAATTCCTGCGCTTGTTCATTCTTTCAGCATGAAACATTTGCTCCAATTGGATGTCGGTGTCTCTTAAGTGTGTCACCCTACGGTTCGTGAATAATGTGGACATGATCTAGACCCCTCTCGGATCAATAATCAGAAGCGGGATCTGGAGACCCATACTGACTCCCACACATTCAACGATGACTTTCTTGTGATCGTCGGAACCTTTTACGCTAGTATATCTTAATCCCTTTGTTTCACGATATATTACATGTCCAAGATTCGATCATCGGTATCTCCATACCTAGTTTGATCTCGTTACCGACATGCACTCTTTTCTCGTTCCTGTGATATAACATTCTAGTGATCAAATCACTTGCTTGCAAGCTAATCAATGTGATATCACCGAGAGGGCCCAGAGTATATCTATCCGTCATCGGGATGAACAAATTCCACTCTCGATCCATGAGCCTCAACATAACACTTTATTAGTTCTGAATCCATCTTTATAATCACCCTGTTACGGTGTGACATTTGATGTTATCAAGAAACTCTTCCGGTGTTAGTGATTGACATGATCTCATGGTCTAAGGATTAGGATCACTTCGTAAGTTGTTATAGCAATATAAACTCAATGACTTTGATCGTAATGCTATACTTCGGATGAATGTTCATCACACCATTACACTAATGTTGTGATCCCGTTATTAACAACATCCAATGTCCATGATCAGGAAACCTTGATCATCTTGTTAATCAACGAGCTAGTTTATGAGAGAGGCATAACTAGGAACTTTCTGTTTGTTTATTAAACACACATGTATTAACGTTTCCGTATTAATACAATTATAGCATGCAAAATAAACATCTATCATATACTTGGAATACACATAATAAACACTTTATTATTGCCTCTCAGGGCATATTCCCTTCACGATGAACGAGTGCAACGCTCACAGGTCCAACATGATCACGTACCGCGCGCTCTACACTCACTCGAAGGAGACTTTGATGGCTGCAAGCTTCGGCACGTCGGCAGGGAAAGCAAAGAAGAAGCTGACAGGCTCGCCAACATTGGCTCCACCTGCGCGCTGGTGCCACCAGGAGTGTTCCTTGAGCAAATCTGCGTACCCTCTATCAAGAGGAAACTCCCAAAAGGCTCAGCCAAAGAAGCAAAGCATTCGGGGGCTGCGCTACTCGAAGGCCAGGAAGGACCCGAAAAGCTGGACACCGAAGCCGAGCTGGTCAGCCTAATGCAGGTTATGGCAGTTGAAGAAACATGGACACAACCTTACCTTTGGTACCTGATAAACAATCAATTTCCCGATGACCCGACGGATGCACGACGCATATCTCGCCAGTCAAAAGCCTTCACCATCGCCAATGGCGAGCTTTATAAGCGCAGCATTTCGGGTGTGCTCCAACGATGCGTCACCATAGGTGATGGCAAAAGCATCCCCAAGACATCCACGAGGATATCTGCGGCCATCACGCAGGCAGCCGCGCCCTAGTCGCCAAAGCTCTACGATTTGGGTTCTATTGGCCAACGTCTATGAACGACGCCAAGGACATCGTCCAGAGGCGCAACGCCTGTTAGAGATACGCGAACAAGCCACATGCGCCAGGATCCGAGCTGAGGCCCATCTGGCCTGGCCCTTTTCCCAATGGGGCCTCGACATGATAGGCAAGCTACCAAAGTCCTCGCCAGGAGGCCACATCTTCCTCCTAGTAGCAGTCGACAAATTCACCAAGTGGATCGAGGCCATGCCCGTCACCAACCAAAGCGGCAAGACTGCCGTCAAGTTTTTCAAGTCCATTGTCTACAGGTCTGGCGTGCCTCATAGCATCATAACAGACAACGACTCGAACTTCATCTCAAAGGAATTCCGAGCCTTCTGCTGGAACCTCGGCATCTACATATCATACGCCTCCGTGGCGCACCCGCAGACCAACAAACAGGTCGAAAAGGCCAACGGCCTTATAGGTGATACGTCCAAAACGTATCTACTTTCTCGAACATTTTGCTATTGTTTCTTCTCTAAACTTGTGTGATTTGGATACAACTAACACGGACTGACACTGTTTTCGGCATAATTACCTTGGTGTTTTGTTTTTGTGCAGAAAATCAACTATCAGGAAAAATCGCGGAAAATATGCCAAAAATTATATTTCACCAGAAGATCCATGGAGCTAGAAGACGAGACGGAGAGGAGGCCTGGGGGGCCCACACCCACCCCAGGTGCGGGCCCACCAATGGCAGCGCCTGGAGAGGGTGCAGCCACCCCAGGCACCCCCTCGGCCTCCCTCTGTGCCTATAAGTTTCCTTTCGACCTGAAAACCGAGGGGGGTTTGATAGTTTTCCAGAAAGAGTTCCGCTTCGCCGCCGCCACCAGAAACCAAGATTCGGATCCAGAAACTCCGTTCTGGCACCCTACCCGGACGGGGAATTTGGAGAGGATCATCGCCATCGTCATCACCAACGCATCTCCATCAACCACCAATGTTTCCCTCATCCATGAGTGAGTAATCCCCCGCTATAGGCTTGGGGATGGTATGAATTGGATGAGTTCTATCATGTAATCTAATAAGATCTGTTAGGGGCATAGTGCCTAGTATCTCTATTAGTGCTATTTGAATTTGCTGCAACTTGTTGTGCTTAATGCTTGTCACTAGGGCCCGGGTGCCATGATCTCAGATCTGAACTTATTATTGAATCATTATGATAGTATTGTTTGTGATCTTATCTGCAAGTTGTGTACACATATCATTGTCCAGATCCAAAGGCCCCAAAGTGACAATAATTGGGACAACCGGAGGGGATGGCTATGGTGTGAGGATCACATGTGTTCATAGAGTGTTAATGCTTTGCTCCGGTACTCTATTAAAAGGAGCACCTTAATTGCCAGTAGTTCCCTAGAGGCCCCGCTACCACGGGCTGGCTGGACAGAAGATGTTGTGCAAGTTCTCATTGCGAGCACGTATGACTATATTTGGAGCACATGCCTAGGATTGTTTAGTACTTGGATGCTTGTTATTATTTATCTGCAATGCCCTAGATCTTGAAGTTACATGTTTAGACTCGTCCATGCAACGCTCGTCCATCCATCCCTATGCCTACCGCACTCGAAATCCTACTGTTAGCGTTACTGTTACTATTGCTCTTGTTTCACTGTTACTGTTGCTGTTGCTCCTGCTTTACTGTTGCTACTACCAAACTGTTACTACTGATAAAATTCTGTGAGCAAGAACTATTTCCAGGTGCAGCTGAACTGACAACTCAGTTGTTAAGGCTTGCAAGTATTCTTTGGCTCCCCTTGTGTCGAATCAATAAATTGGGTAATACTGCCCGCGAAGACTGTTGCGATCCCCTATACTTGTGGGTCATCAAGACTATTTTCTAGCGCCGTTGCCGGGGAGCATAGCTTTATTTGTAAGTTCACTTGGATCTATTATTGTTCACTGCTACTCCTTTCATCATGGGGAAGTCTCATGATGGAAAGTTCCCTATTTTACCATCCACTACAAGAAGAGGCACAATCCTAAACACCTCTGCTGCTCTTGATTCACCGTCTGTTATAAGTAAGCTTGTTACACCACCACCACATACACATGCTACACACACTGCTACTACTGCTGAGTCTGAAACTGCTTTTGATACTCATGATGTTACTTCTACTGTGCTTGATGTAAGTGGTTCATTAGGTCCTTTTCTAGATGCTACTATGGCTAGTCTAGGAAATGCCGAAACTCCTAGTGAAGACACTGTTACATCTGTTAGCTCACCTGAGGCTAGTGAGAGTTATGATATTAATGATGGTTACATTGAGTTCACTGATGATTTTGTTGAAGAGTGCCAAAACACACATGGTACTAGTGCTATTAAGAGTCTCCTTGCTAGACGTACTATCATGCCTAAGTTGTCCTCTAATCCTAAGTTTGCCACTTCTCCCATAGATATTAAAGATGAAGACTATGATTTCTATCTTTATTTATCTTATTTAGATATTGTTGAGAAAGAACCTTTTTGTGGGACTGAAAATGAGAGTGCTATGGCTCATATGAATGAGATTTCTACTGTGAGTGCTTTGTTCTCTGATGATTTTAAGATGCGTAAGTACTTTGTTACTAAGATCTTCCCTTTTTCACTAAAAGGAGAAGCTAGGGCTTGGTTTAATAGATTACCTCATGGTTCCATTGATAGCCCTGATTGCTTGATTGCTTCTTTCTTCCAGAAATATTTTCCTCCCAGTGCTAGACATGCTTGTTTGCAGAGACTTTTTATTTTAAACAAGGAGAAGAAGAGAAAATGCCTGAGTCATGGACAAGGTTCTGTGCCTTGATTCATGCACATCCTGGATGTCCATTACCTAAGAATGATCTTCTTGATATTTATTATAATGGACTAACTGATGATTCTAGGACCTACCTAGATAGCTTTGCTGATTGTGTTTTCAGGAAAAGAACTCCTACAGATGCTGAAGTTTTAATGGCTAAGATAAGCAAGAATTATGATGATTGGACTTCAACTGAGCTGAATGCACCTGAGCCTATTACTCCTGAACCAGTTGTTCCTGAACCAATTCAACCACCAACAACAAAGAAGAGGGGAGTTATTGCATTAAATGATGAAGTGATGAAGGAAGCTAAGAAGTGTCTAAAGGAGAAAGGTATTAGAGCTGAAGATGTGAAGAATCTACCTCATATAGAAGAATTATGTAACCCAATTCCCCACTCATCTACTATTGAGGTACACTCTCTCTAACACTTTGATGAAGGTGATATTCCTTATGGTAAGCCTCCTGATCAATGTTTAGAGGAACTTGACATTTTTATTGTAAAACAAGGTCATTTTAATAAATAGGTTCAGAATCATTTATTGGAAAACTCTAGAGCTATCAATGAGTTGAAAGATATCGTGGAAAGAACTTCTAATGATATTAAATGCTTTGTAAACACTTTCAAATGTTTCAAACTCAACTTGATCAACTTGCTAAGGTGCAAAAGGATATGCTAATTAATGCTTCAGGAAATAAACATGCTTATGCAATTAGAACTAGGAGTGGTATAGCTACTCAAGATCCTTTATATCCCGAAGGACACCCTAAAAGAATAGAGCAGGATTCCCAACAAGGTGAAGATAGTGGTAGTCCTCGTAAGAGGAAGAAAAAGAAACATAAGAGAGTTGAGGAACCACTTGAACTTGCTGTAGATCCATATATCTGTCTCTAATGCTAAAACTGAGAGTGGTAATGATAAAAACGAGTCTCCTATTAAGGAGGAAGGTGAGGAAGAACCTGAGAAGCACACTAAGAACACTAGGTACCCAAAGGAAGATTTTATTGCTAATAAACATGGTAAAGAGAGAGAACCTTGGGTGCATAAACCTATGCCTTTTCCAGGTAAGAAACACAAATCAAAGGAGGAAGAACACTACAACAAGTTTTGTGAGTGGATGAAACCCTTATTCTTGCAAATTCCTTTGACTGATGCTATTAAGTTGCCTCCTTATTCAAAGCATATGAAAGATATTGTCTCTAATAAAAGGAAGACTCCTAATGAGGAGATTTCTACTTTGCTTGCTAATTACTCCTTCAATGGTAAGGTTCCAAAGAAACTTGGTGATCCAGGTATACTAACTATTCCTTGCTCCATTAAGAATAATTATATTAGAACTGCTTTATGTGATTTGGGAGCTGGAGTTAGTGTTATGCCTTTTTCTCTCTACAAGAGACTCTAGCTAAAGAAGTTGATACCAACTGATATATCTTTGCAAATGGCTGATAAGTCAACTCTTATTCATGTTGGTATATGTGAGGATGTTCCTGTTAAAGTGGTTCATAATTGCATGGTCTTAACTGATTTTGTTGTGCTTGAAATGTTTGAAGATGATAATATGTCTATTATTCTTGGGAAACCTTTTCTTAATACTGCATGTGCTGTCATCAATTGCAATCAAGGTAAAGTAACATTCAATATTAATGACAAAGAGCACACTATTTATTTCCCCAAGAAGGTTGCTAAGAGCTATTGCCTGAATTCCATCGAAAATATTGAGAGCATCAAGGTTGGAGAAATATATTGTCCCATTTCACAAGAAAATTTTGAAACCATTATGATTGGGACCATTGCTATCAAGTATGAGGTAACATAATCACCTTGTGGATTGCAAAGTTTTCCTTCATATAAGATTGTTTTGGTAACAAGACTTGATCAACCTTGTTAACAAAAGGATTTTAATGAACAAAATAATGTTTCTACTGTGGTTATACTTGCTTTCTTTTACTTTTCTCCTTTCTAGTCTTTGCTTTTCGTGGTGCCTAACTTAAAGGCATTAAAGAAAAGTACTTGTTGGGAGATAACCCAAGAGTTTCCTTGAGTATTGGAATTTATTACTTCAGTAATGACCTCTCCTTATCCTTTTTGTTTGCTTTTTGTGCCAAAAATGACCTCTAATGAGAGGGAAGTAAGATTTGGGGAGTTGCTATCCCAATACATATTTCTGTCCTCCACCATAAAAACTCGCGAGGAGCCTCTGTAAGTCGGATTGAGCTAAAAATTTACGAATAAATCCCCCAGTATGTTAGATAAATTTAGTTAGTTCAAAACGTTTTGATTTGATAAACAGAAGGTCTTCGAAAATATCGGTTTCTACCTGCTGGTATGTTTTGACAGATTTCTGCCATTATTTGCATTTGCTTCTTATTGATTCCTTTTCGGGTTCTTGTTGGGAAATTGAGATTTTTGAGGGAATTTCTATCATAGCTTGTGTCTTTAGTGAAAGTTTTTCTGTTTTAAAACTAAACCCTAAAGGTCTATTATCTTTTGAATGCACTAATGTTGCTAACGAAGATTATGTGAAGTTTTGTATGAAGGAAAATTTGTTAGGTGTAGAGAGAGAGAATGATGTAATGAGATGAAGAATGGACAAAAGATCAAGCTTGGGGAAGCCACCCCGTGTCACCCCAAGAAATATTCAAGAGGTACAAGCGTCAAAACTTGGGGGTGCCCAAGGCATCCCCTTCTTCATCAATAAAAATATCAGGTCTTTCTAGACATTTCGTTTTTATTGTTTCATGCACAGTTGTGTTCTACCTATGCTTCCAACTCCCCAAAACCAATTGAAAAGATCGTATGGGCACCTAGAGGGGGGGTGTGAATAGGTGCTACTTCAAATTTTCTTCTTTTTCAAATTAAGGTTTGACAATAAAGGTAAATTCTCTAGATAATGCAACTAAGGTGAATTTTCCTATATGACAAACAAGCACTAGCTAACACAACACTAAGCAAGAACAAGTAAGTAAAATGCGGTAAAGGATAGAAGTAACCAAAGTGGTGGACACGAAGACACAAGGATTTTCTTCCCGTAGTTCCTTCCTTTTGAGCGGAAGTACGTCTACATTTGGAGAGGGGGTGGTTTCAAACCACCAACACCACGAGAGGCCTCCCTTGTTCTCCGATGAATCTCACCCCAACTGTAGGGTTTCGTAGCATGGAAAACAAAAAAATTCTATTGCATACAAACAAACAAGCCAAGATCTATCTACTAGATTGTAGCAACGAGTCGATGGAATAACTTACCCTCGAAGATTCCAAAGTGTTTAACGAGAGCGGATTCTCGTGGGTGATGTAGTCGTACTCTTCCCGATCTCAAGATCGTGTAGACGATCCTTCCGGCGCTGCGTTCCGGCAGCGCTCCCGCAGTCGGTCACACGTTCGGTACTCGACGAAGACCTTCATCTCCCTTGTTCCAACAGGCAGCGGAGGTTGTAGCACTCTCCTCGCGATTCCGGCAGCACAACGGCGTGGTGCCGGAAGTAGAGGGGAGATCTCGCAGGGCTTCGCCTTAAGCCGGAGCGAGTATGGTGGAGTATGAGAGAGCTCCTCGGCGATCTAGGTTTTAGACACACCAAGGAGGAGGTGCTAGAGCCGGCGGCTAGGGCTTGGGGCAGCCCAAGTCGGCGGCTAGGGCAAAAACCCTAGGGGGCGGCGGCGGCTATGGTGGGCAGCAGCTGCTAGGGTTTGAGGAGAGGTACTTGTGTGTCCTAGGAGGGATCCCTGCCCCTCCTTATATAGGTGGAGGGGCCGGCCGGCCAAGGGGGAGGGAGAGGAGTCCCTCCCCAACTCGGCTTGGAGGGGCGCCGCTGGTTGGAGGAGGGAACTCCTCCCCAACTCGGTTTCCCCCTTCCTCCTCTTTTCCACTTTCCAAATTTAGCCGTTTGACTTTTCAATTTAGCTATTTGACTTTTCAAACTAGGATTTGAATTAATCCCTTATTTGGAACAGCGATGACACTTAGTACATGATGCAATCATACCAACTTGATACAACACATCCATGTACCCTTCCCCTCCGGAGTGTCGGACATTCCGGAACATTCTAGAACATTCCTGATGAAAACACCGGAAACATTCCCCAACTCCGAAACGGGACTTTCCTTATATGAATCTTATTCTCCGGACCATTCCGGATCTCCTCGTGATATCCCGAATCCCATCCGAGACTCCGAACAACATTCGGTCTCTTTCTCATCATTCCATAACTACTCAAACAACGTCGAATCCTTAAGTGTGTCTCCCTACGGTTCGTGAATTATGCGGACATGATCGAGACACTTCTCCGAACAATAACCAATAGAGGAATCTGGAAATTCATATGGCTCCCACATATTTCTACGATTACTTTTGCGATCGAATGAACCACTTACATACGATATCAATTTCCCTTTGTCTCACGATATGTTACTTATCCGAGGTTATGATCGTCGGTATCTCTGCATACCTAGTTCAACCTCGTTACCGATAAGTACTCTTTTCTCGTTCCCGTGATATGTGATCCCTTGTGAGCCAGTCACATGCTTGCAAGCTAATTGGATGACATTTCACCGAGAGGGCCCAGAGTATATCTATCCGTCATATGGATGGAAAAATCCCACTCTTGATCCATGTGTTTCAACCAATACTTTCCGAACACTCAATGCCACCTTTATAGCCACCTAGTTACGGTGTGGTGTTTGATGTCATCAAAGCATCCATCCGGTAAAGGTGATATGCATGATCTCATGGTCAAAGGAATTAGATTTCTATGAATCAGAAAGCATATAGCACTTGAACTATTAAAATGACTTGATCTTTATGCTACGCTTATCTATAGGAGTATGTCCATCATATCATTCTCCTAACGATATGATCTTGTTGTTAATAACATCTCAATGTTCATGATAGGGAAACCACAATCATCTATTAACCAACAAACTGGTATTATATAGAGGCTTTACCAGGGACTTCAAATTAAGTTTACAAATCACACAAGTATTAATGTTTCCTTGTTAATACTATTATAGCATGAATGTAAACATTTATCATAAACACAAAGATATAATAATAACCACATTTATTATTGCCTCTAGGGCATATCTCCAACAGTCTCCCACTTGCACTAGAGTCATCTAATCTAGATTACATGGTAATATACCGAACACCCATGGCAGTTTGGTGTTGGTCATGTTTTGCCCTCGGGAGAGGTTTAGTCAACGGATCCGCCACATTCAGATCTGTGTGTACTTTGCAAATCTTTATATCCCCATCCTGGATATGTTCTCGAATAGCGTGAAAACGTAGCTTGATATGCTTCAGCTTCTTGTGTGACCTTGGTTCTTGCGCATTGTCTATGGCGCCCATGTTATCACAGTAGATAGACATTGGGTCCAGCGCACTAGGAACCACACCCAGCTCTGTAATGAACTCTTTCATCCATATCGCTTCTTGTGAAGCTTCTGAAGCAGCCATGTATTCCGATTCAGTTGAAGATCTTGCCACAACGCTTTGCTTTGCACTCCTCCAGCTAACTGCTGCACCATTCAAAATAAATACGTATCCAGATTGTGATTTAGAATCATCCGGATTGGTGTTCCAACTAGCATCGGTGTAACCATTAACAACGTGCTGTTCATCACCTCCATAAGAAAGAACCATATCCTTAGTTCTTCTCAAGTACTTAAGGATGTTTTTGACCGCTGTCCAATGATCCACTCCTGGATCACTTTGATATCTGCTAGTTAAACTAACAGCATATGCAATATCGGGTCTAGTACATAGCATGGCATACATTAGAGATCCTATGGCTGAGGCATAGGGAGTC
Organism: Avena sativa; assembly: GCA_916181665.1. Taxonomy (NCBI): domain Eukaryota; kingdom Viridiplantae; phylum Streptophyta; class Magnoliopsida; order Poales; family Poaceae; genus Avena; species Avena sativa. The sequence continues at coordinate 64,203,045 of OV702284.1, forward strand.
TTACTCATCCTTTCTCTATCTTCTGCCGATGTCGGACTTTGAGTTTTACTCAAGGTCGTATTGGGCAACATGGGAAAGAACCCTTTCTTGCTATCTTCCATTCCAAACCTCTTTAGAACATTGTCCAAATATGTACTCTGTGACAATGATATTTGGCGTTTCGATCTATCTGTATAAATCTTTATGCCTAATATGTAAGCTGCTTCGCCAAGATCCTTCATTGAAAAACTATTATTCAAATATTCCTTGACACTATTAAGAAGGTCTACATCATTCCCAATCAACAATATGTCATCTACATATAGTATTAAGAATGCTACAGAGCTCCCACTCACTTTCTTGTAAATACAAGCTTCACCATAAGTTTGTATAAAACCAAAACTTTTGATCACCTTATCAAAACGTTGATTCCAACTTCGGGATGCTTGCTTCAATCCATAGATGGACCGTTGAAGTTTGCATACCTTGTTAGCATCTATAGGATCGACAAAACCTTTGGGTTGCATCATATACAACTCTTCATCAATGTCTCCATTGAGGAATGCTGTTTTGACATCCATCTGCCATATCTCATAATCGTAATATGCAGCGATTGCTAACATAATCCTCACAGACTTTAGCTTCGCTACCGGTGAGAAAGTCTCATCGTAGTCAACTCCTTGAATTTGTCGAAACCCTTTTGCGACAAGTCGAGCTTTATAGACAGTAACATTACCATCAACATATGTTTTCTTCTTGAAAATCCATTTGTTCTCGACAGCCTTCCGGCCATCCGGTAAATCCACCAAAGTCCACACTTGGTTTTCGTACATGGATCCAATCTCGGATTTCATGGCTTCTTGCCATTTATTGGAATCTGGGCTCATCATCGCTTCCTCATATGTCTCAGGGTCATCGGTGTTGTCCACCAACATGACACTCATAACGGGATCATACCAATCTGGAGTGGTACGAGTTCTCGTTGACCTCCGAGGCTCTGTAGCAACTTCAATCGAAGTTTCATGATCATCATCATTAGCTTCCTCTCTTATTGGTGCAGGCACCACAGGAACTTCTTCCGGTGCTGCGCTACTCGCAATTTCGAGAGAAGGTTCGACAACCTTGTCGAGTTCTACTTTCCTTCCAGTCACTTCTTTCGAGAGAAATTCCTTATCTAGAAAGGATCCATTCTTGGCAACGAAGATTTTGCCTTCGGATCTATGATAGAAGGTATACCCAATAGTTTCCTTTGGGTATCCTATGAAGACGCATTTTTCCGCTTTGGGTTCAAGCTTGTCCGGCTGTAACTTCTTTACATAGGCTTCGCAACCCCAAACTTTAAGGAACGACAATCTAGGTTTCTTCCCAAACCATAATTCATACGGTGTCGTTTCAACGGATTTAGACGGTGCCCTATTTAAAGTGAATGCGGCTGTTTCTAATGCATAACCCCAAAATTATAGCGGTAAATCTGTAAGTGACATCATAGAACGAACCATATCTAAGAGAGTTCGATTACGACGTTCGGACACACCATTACGCTGTGGTGTTCCCGGCGGTGTCAACTGCGAAAGTATTCCGCATTTCTTCAAATGCTCGCCAAACTCGTAACTTAGATATTCACCTCCACGATCAGAACGTAGAAATTTAATCTTCTTGTTACGTTGATTCTCTACCTCACTTTGAAATTCGTTAAACTTCTCGAAAGTTTCGGACTTATGTTTCATGAAATAGATATACCCATATCTACTCAAGTCATCCGTGAAGGTAAGCACATAACGATAACCACCGCGCGATGCTACACTCATTGGACCACACACATCGGTATGTATGATTTCCAATAAGTCCGTAGCTCGCTCCATCATACCAGAAAATGGAGTCTTAGTCATTTTACCCATCAGACATGCTTCGCATCTATCAAGTGATTCGAAATCAAGTGATTCAAGAAGTCCATCGGAATGGAGTTTCTTCATACGCTTCACTCCAATGTGACCAAGACGACAATGCCACATATAGGTCAAGTAATCGCTTGATTTCAAACGTTTAGCCTCAATGTTATTAATATGTGTATTTCCACTATCGAGATTCAACAAGAATAGACCATCTATCAAAGGTGCATGTGCATAAAACATATAACTCATATAAATCGAACAACCATTATTCTCGGATTTAAACAAGTAACCGTCTCGCAATAAACAAGATCCCGATATAATGTTCATGCTCAACGCAGGCACCAAATAACAATTATTTAAGTATAAAACTAATCCCGATGGTAGATGAAGGGGTAGCGTGCCGACCGCGATCACATCAACCTTTGATCCGTTTCCCACGCGCATCGTCACCTCGTTCTTCGCTAGCTTTCATTTATTCTGCAGCACCTGCTTCGAGTTACAAATATGAGCAACCGAACCAGTATCAAATACCCAGGCACTACTACGAGTACTAGTGAGATACACATCAATAACATGTATATCAGATATACCTTTCTTCTTGATGTTGCCGTTCTTCAAATCCGCCAAGTACTTTGGGAAATTCCGCTTCCAGTGACCTTCTCCCTTGCAGTAAAAGCACTCAGTATCAGGCTTAGGTCCAGCCTTGGTCTTCTTCGTTGGCGTGGTAACTTTCTTACCACCCTTCAAGTGTCCCTTCTTCTTAGACTTGCCTTTCTTGAATTTGGTGGTCTTATTGACCAACAACACTTGGTGCTCTTTCTTGATCTCCACTTCTGCAGATTTCAACATGGCAAAGAGTTCTGGCAACGTCTTGTTCATGTTCTGCATGTTGTAGTTCATCACAAAGTTCTTGTAACTTGGTGGTAGTGATTGGAGGACACGGTAAATCCCCAAAGCATTAGGAATCACTATACCCAAGCTTTGAAGTTTGTTTGCGTGCCCAGACATCTTAAGCACATGCTCACTGACGGAGCTGCCCTCTTCCATCTTGCAGTTAAAGAACTTTTCAGAAGCCTCATAGCTTTCAATTGCCGCATGAGTCTCAAAGATCAATTTGAGATCCTCGACAATATCATATGGGTCTGAATTCTCAAACCTTTTCTGAAGCTCCGATTCTAAACCATACAAGATAGCACACTGAACTGTGGAGTACTGAGTCTTCCGAGTGAGGTAAACATTCTTTACTTCATCGGGAGCATCAGCTGCAGGTGGGTCACCCAGCGGTGCATCCAGCACATAGGTCAAATTACCAGCTGTGAGGACAATCCTCAAATTGTGGAACCAATCCGCGAAGTTGCTTCCATTGTTTTTCAACTTTTCTTTCTCTAGGAACGCATTAAAATTGATGGTAGGGGCTGCCATTGATCTACAACATATTTGCAATAGTTTAGACTAAGTTTATGACAAATTGAGTTCAAATTAATATTAAAATTAATCTAGGTGAAATCCCACTCAAAATAATATCCCTCACATTGTTTTAGTGATCACACGAACCAAATCCACCACATCAACACCGATCATCACGAGAGTTGATATAGTTTCAATGGCGAACAATCGACATGTTCATCATATCTACTATATGATTCATGCTTTACCTTTCGGTGATCCGTGTTCCGAGACCATGTCTGTACATGCTAGGATCGTCAAGATCAAACCTTAGTTTCCGCATGAGCAAATCTGGCTTGCTCACGTTGTATACACTTGCGGAATCTAACACACCCGATCATCACGTGGTGCTTCGAAACAACAAGCTTTAGCAACGGTGTTAACTAAAGGGTGAACACTTTATGACTTGAAATTCATGTGCATGAGGGATCATCTTATAATGCTACCGTCGTCTACTAAGCAATACAAGATGCAAAAAGGATTAACATCACATGCAATTCATAATATGTGATATGATATGGCCTTTCTACTTTGTGCTTCTGATCTCCATCTTCTAGCACGAACATGATCTCCATCATCACCGGCATTGCATCAAGGTCAATGACGCTTCTCCATGGTTGTCGTCCACCGGCTTCAACTATTACAACTACTTTGAATAGACACGCGGGTCTTAACATAAATTAAAGACAACCATATGGCTCCTTCCGGTTGCCAACTTACAATAAGGAACATTGCATACATCAAATATAATCACAATCATGGCCATATCACATCACTGCACACCCCTGCAAAACAAAGTTAGACGCCTCTACTTTCTTTGCATGTTTTACGTGGTTTGGGGCTTTCAATAAGTGTCGTTCTAACTTACGAACATGAACCACAACATTGATACTAGTATTGTTAATCACCCGTTGTAAATTGGATCTTAACTATGCTAGGAGAAACAGGCACCCGCAAAGCCACTTATGCAATACAAGTTGCATGTCAAGCGTGGAGCAAGTCTCATGAACGATGTCATGTAAGGTTAGCCTGGGCCGCTTCATCCCAACATACCGCAAGATGCAAAGTACACAAGAAGAAATCGACAATAAAAGCATCAACGCCCATAATGACCATTGTGTTCTACTCGTGCAACATATCTACATATAGACACGGCTCTGATACCACTGTAGGGTTTCGTAGCATGGAAAACAAAAATTTTCTATCGCATACAAACAAACAAGCCAAGATCTATCTACTAGATTGTAGCAACGAGTCAATGGAATAACTTACCCTCGAAGATTCCAAAGTGTTTAACGAGAGCGGATTCTCGTGGGTGATGTAGTCGTACTCTTCCCGATCTCAAGATCGTGTAGACGATCCTTCCGGCGCTGCGTTCCGGCAGCGCTCCCGCAGTCGGTCACACATTCGGTACTCGACGAAGACCTTCCTCTCCCTTGTTCCAGCAGGCAGCGGAGGTTGTAGCACTCTCCTCGCGATTCCGGCAGCACAACGGCGTGGTGCCGGAAGTAGAGGGGAGATCTCGCAGGGCTTCGCCTTAAGCCGGAGCGAGTATGGTGGAGTATGAGAGAGCTCCTCGGCGATCTAGGTTTTAGACACACCAAGGAGGAGGTTCTAGAGCCGGCGGCTAGGGCTTGGGGCAGCCCAAGTCGGCGGCTAGGGCAAAAACCCTAGGGGGCGGCGGCGGCTATGGTGGGCAGCAGCTGCTAGGGTTTGAGGAGAGGTACTTGTGTGTCCTAGGAGGGAGCCCTGCCCCTCCTTATATAGGTGGAGGGGCCGGCCGGCCAAGAGGGAGGGAGAGGAGTCCCTCCCCAACTCGGCTTGGAGGGGCGCCGCTGGTTGGAGGAGGGAACTCCTCCCCAACTCGGTTTCCCCCTTCCTCCTCTTTTCCACTTTCCAAATTTAGCCGTTTGACTTTTCAATTTAGCTATTTGACTTTTCAAACTAGGATTTGAATTAATCCCTTATTTGGAACAGCGATGACACTTAGTACATGATGCAATCATACCAACTTGATACAACACATCCATGTACCCTTCCCCTCCGGAGTGCCGGACATTCCGGAACATTCTAGAACATTCCCGATGAAAACACCGGAAACATTCCCCAACTCCGAAACGGGACTTTCCTTATATGAATCTTATTCCGGACCATTCCGGATCTCCTCGTGATATCCCGGATCCCATCCGAGACTCCGAACAACATTCGGTATCTTTCTCATCATTCCATAACTACTCAAACAACGTCGAATCCTTAAGTGTGTCTCCCTACGGTTCGTGAATTATGCGGACATGATCGAGACACTTCTCCGAACAATAACCAATAGAGGAATCTGGAAATTCATATGGCTCCCACATATTTCTACGATTACTTTTGCAATCGAATGAACCACTTACATACGATATCAATTTCCCTTTGTCTCACGATATGTTACTTATCCGAGGTTATGATCGTCAGTATCTCTGCATACCTAGTTCAACCTCGTTACCGATAAGTACTCTTTTCTCGTTCCCGTGATATGTGATCCCTTGTGAGCCAGCCACATGCTTGCAAGCTAATTGGATGACATTTCACTGAGAGGGCCCATAGTATATCTATCCGTCATATGGATGGACAAATCCCACTCTTGATCCATGTGTTTCAACCAATACTTTCCGAACACTCAATTCCACCTTTATAGCCACCCAGTTACGGTGTGGTGTTTGATGTCATCGAAGCATCCATCCGGTAAAGGTGATATGCATGATCTCATGGTCAAAGGAATTAGATTACTATGTATCAGAAAGCATATAGCACTTGAACTATTAAAATGACTTGATCTTTATGCTACGCTTATCTATAGGAGTATGTCCATCATATCATTCTCCTAACGATATGATATTGTTGTTAATAACATCTCAATGTTCATGATAGGGAAACCACAATCATATATTAACCAACAAGCTGGTATTATATAGAGGCTTTACCAGGGACTTCAAATTAAGTTTACAAATCACACAAGTATTAATGTTTCCTTGTTAATACTATTATAGCATGAATGTAAACATTTATCATAAACACAAAGATATAATAATAACCACATTTATTATTGCCTCTAGGGCATATCTCCAACACCAACGGGATCGATCCACCTTCCACTATATCGGCAACCTTCGAGGTGGAAGCCGGCACCTTTACAATAAGTTCGGGGCACTCATCCACAACTTAATTGGAGGCTCCCAAATACAAGCAAACTGTCAAGACAATCAAAGACAAGCTTATAAGAACCAAATCTAGAACTAGGGTTTCCAAAGAAAAACACTAGAGCAATGGGGGCCCTCAAGTGAATGGGGGGTGAAGATCTCTTTTGATGAAGTAGTAGATCAAGGCCTCCTCCTTCGATTCTCCAAAGATAAAAGACTTTGGATGGTGGAGTGAAGAGATCTTGGCGATTTGGTGGCTCAAATGGAGGTAGTAGTCTTCGATGCAACGAGCACCTTGTCCCAAGGTAGGTGGAGGGGTATTTATAGCTCCCAGAGCAGATCTGACCATTGGAGCATTTAATGCAGCGGTAGTACCGGATTTGCAAGCGGTAGTACTGGAAAACACGGTACTACCGGCCTGGTACCAGAAGTGCATTCATCAAAGCACATATGCCCCAGCCACCAGCAGTATCAATTTGTGGTGCTACCGTAAAGCGGTAGTACCGCTGCATTTTGATACTGCGGAGGGCAGTGGCATTTGCCAACATGCCAAAAACTCTCTGCCGCGCTAGGTAATAAAATGCGATACTACCGCATTTTGGTACCGGGGCGGGAAGTAGCTTTTGACAAGTTGCAAAAAGCTTCTGCCGTGCTAGGTACTAAAATGCGGTACTACCGCATTTTAGTACCGGGGCGGGCAGTAGCTTTTGAAAAGTTGCAAAAATCTACCGCCACGCTAGGTACTAAAATGCGTTACTACCGCTTTTTAGTACCGCTTTTTGGTACCACGTCAGGCAGAAGGTTTTGGACAGTTTGTCCAAACACACTACCAAACCCAGTAGAAAATGCCAGTACATCCGGTACACTGCAAACCCCTTTTTAATACAACCCGTGGCACACTTGGCAAATGATTAGTCCGATATGTGTGTTGTTATAAACACCAAAACCACTAGGGATAGGAAATGCTCTTTCAATCTCCCCATTTTTGGTGTTTGATGACAACACAGATTTGCATGATAATATTGTGATGACGAACAAGGTTTAGAAAAATAGAGATGGAGCTCCCCCTAGAAAAGTAGAATCTATCCCCCTTCTATTTTACAAGCTACCTAGGAGTGTAAATTCGCACTTGGAGCACATACCTTTGAATAATAGAGTGTGATGAGAAATATTGATAACGACTAGATAATGTCATCACACACACCACATAAGATGGATCCATATGCGAATACCCATACCACACACATGATGGATCCATATGATAACCACATAGTCTCACCATACATAGCACAAATAGTTAATTCACAAGATTCACACATAATAAGAGGAAATCAAATAAAGTTCACAAGCGAATAAAAATCAATGGCAAGAACGAGCTTGTGACTTTTCCCACGCAAATCCCGCATGCCTAATGTGCAACTTCTCCCCCTTTGGCATCAAGACGCCAAAAAGGTACAAGAGAACCACTAACGTCCCAGAGATCACTTGTCATCATCATCCCAGGCATCCCAGGCATCATCATGAGTCGGTGGGGCATAGAAGGAGAAGGTGGCATCATCATCCCAGTGGCTGTGCTTGGAGATCCATTGGTCTTCCGGGGTGATGTTGTTCTCGGAGCCCTTGGAGACGGTCAAACCTTGAGCCTCCATCAATTCCTTCTGACGAGCACAGGATTTCTTGGCATAGACATGAGCCTCATACATGCGCTTCTGATTGTCAACTTGGAATAAAAATACTTTCTTGAGCTTATCCTCAATCCTCTTGGACCAAGATGGTTGAGCAGGCTTGCGGCGTGAGATCACAAAGTTAGCATCCTGCTGGGCATCATCGTCATCACTGGACCCCTCCTCAACTGGGTTCCCATCCTCATCAAAAATTTGACCATCCGCATTGCGAGGTTTGAGATGGGTCTTGATCAACAGATTCTTGTGTCGGTGAGTGACAAGGCGTTGAGAAGTAATTTCACGGGCAATCGATGGGAACTTGCTAAGAATGAGAGCCATGATATAGGGAGCAAAAGGAGGCACCCTCCAAGTGTAGGTGGCACAGACCATCTCATTCCAAATAACATCCATCACATCCATTGGTTGGTCGGAATCACGGTGGTGAAAGGTGGTGATCATGATATCCACCATGAAGGCATGCATCTCATCAACATTCCCAGCTCAGGGGGCAATGGTCTCACGGAATATACGGTGCATGATGTCATATGTAGGGAGAATCCCCTTGATCTTCCCAGGAATACCGCGCCCCCGGATGTACAGTGGAGCAAGAACATCCTTCTTCATGGGGCGATCATTGTTGTCACACCGAAATCCAATAGGAGTGTCCTTGCCACGGTCCTCGTACCCAAGAATAGCAGCAAACTGAGCCAAGGTTGCTTGCTTGACAACACCCTCGGTCATCCAGGTGAGAGTCCGAGACTGGTTCTTTCCAAAGTTAACGGTTGCATAAAACTGAGTAATGAGCATTGGGTCATAGTTGCATCGGAACTGCATAATGGGAAGCAAGCCAATGTTTGTGCAAATCTCAAGGGCTTCACCGAAATACTGCGGGTTCTTATTCCCATGATTCATCTCAATCCACTTCTGAGGGACCACAAGCTTATCATCCTTCATGAGTATTTCATGGAACACACGCTCTTGCAAATCTGTATAGAAGAGGCAATTTTTCCGAGCATGAGAGCGAGCAGCAACATATGGATTGACAGACCTCAAGGCATGAAAGTCAACCTCAGACAAATCAGATAGTATCTTTGGCCAAGATGGCCCAGAACTTTGACTCTTGCGATGACCCGAGGGAGGAGGAGGCGGAGGAGCCTTACCACGGCCAACACTTTGCTTAACTCCCCCTCCACGTCGACCACGAGTGGTTTTCAGCTTCAGACGGGTGCTAGGTTGAGGCATGATCTCTTCTTCTGACTCGGTCTCAGCCTCGGAATCTGACTATGACTCATAGTCCTCGATCTCATGATGAGCTTTGGAGCGTTTGCATGAACCCCGAGAACCCCCTGCACCTGTGAAAGAATGAGGGAGATATCATAGGGGAAAGGGCACAAGAACCCGAGACAAACAGACAACAGAACTCAAGTTTTAGAGGAAATTTTGCTGTCAGTGTAGGGAGGTAGTACCGGATCTCACACGCGGTAGTACCGAAAAATATTTCTGGTACTACCGGTCATGCGACCACAGTGCAGATCTAGTATTATCAATCCATGGACGGGCAGTAAAATTTACACAAAACAAGAATGCCATCGGACAAAGAGTAATATCAGGTAACAAGCACACGGTACAACCTCAAAAACACTTGTTTTGGCCAAGAATCAAAGTTACCCTAGATTCAATGGAGAAAACATGTGAGAAGAAGAGAAGGGCGGTAGTACCGATGTCCATGGCGGTGCAGAATGAGGAGGAGCCCGCGAGGAGGTCGGGTCCGGTGTGGATCCGGGGAAAGGAGGAGGGGGCGGGGCTCTGGCAGCGTTCTCTGCTCCGGCGGCGGTGGTGGTTAGGAGTGGAGACGGGGGAACAATGAGGCACTAAGAGGTGCCCCTCCCTGCGTCTCCACCCTTAACCGAGACGCAGAGCGGTAGTAACGGGTGAACGAGCGGTAGTACCGCTAGGCGGTAGTACCGTAGAAAACGACCGGTAGTACCGCACCTGGGAAGTTTCCATAAAACGGCCTGGAAACTGACCCCTGAGCGGTAGTACCGTTGGTTTTTCACGATAGTACCATTTGACGGTAGTACCGCAAGATTGCACATGTAGTACCGTAACCACCAAAACAGAGAGCCAGGTATAAAGTGGAAGGTTCTTGTGCAGAGTAGATGAGTTTAGTCGGGGGATAAGAAAGGCTTGGGTTAAGAGAGTCACACTGATATGGACATATGCACTCTAAAAATGGGAAGAACAAATGAAGATCCAAACGAGAGTGCATGACCGTAAGAATAAAACCCAACGCGATAATGACAAACATGAGTAAGCACCAACCTCTCGAATGAGAGAGGGCGGTGGCCTAGGCCACCATATTTGAGTATACTCGGCTTGGCACCACGAAGATATATCTTGGGTCCATTACCGAAACTCATCATTTAAGCTCACATATCACAAAATGATATTAAGAGGAATGATTTCGATTGCTTTGGGCATAATGGGGGGAGGGATGGTCCAATTAATTAGGACCACACTCCCCCTATATCCATGCCTACACCTAAACGAAATACGGGTCAAGTCATAGGTGAGAATGCAAGATAATCAAGTCAATCTCCTTGAATCTATGATATTTAGTTCATTCCTAAAATAGCAAAATCTTGCTTCATCAAGTGGCTTCGTGAAGATGTCAGCAAGTTAGTCTTTGGATGACACATATGATAGATCAATATCACCTCGAGCAACATGATCTCTAATAAAGTGATGCCGAATCTCAATATGCTTTGTCCTTGTGTGATCCACCGGGGTGTAGGCAATATTGATAGCACTTTCATTGTCACATAGAAGAGGCACTTTGTCACAATGGACACCGTACTCCTTTAAAGTTTCCCTCTGCCATAGCAATTGAGTGCAAGCACTAGCAGCTGCCACATACTCGGCTTCGGCGGTGGAGAGAGATATACAATTTTGCTTCTTAGAAAGACCAACATACCAAGGACCTACCAAGGAATTGGCATGCCCCAGATGTTGATTTTCTATCATCCTTATCACCCACCCAATCCGAATCCGTGTATCCACAAAGAGCAAATGTTGACCCTCGAGGATACCAAAGAACATAAAACGGGGTATGAACTAAATATCGAAAGATTCTCTTGACCGCCATTAAATGGCTTTCTTTAGGAGCTGCTTGATATCTTGCACACACACCTATACTTAACACAATATCATGTCTAGATGCACAAAGGTAAAGCAAAGAACCAATCGTAGACCGGTATACCTTTTGATCCACATCTTTACCATTTAGATTTTGTTCTAGATGAGTCTTTGCAGCCATGGGAGTAGGAGCTCCATTTAAATCTTGCATTTTGAATCTCTTGAGCATATCTTGAGTATACTTGGCTTGGTTGAAGAATGTCCCTCCTCTAACTTGCTTGATCTCAAAACCAAGAAATACTCTCAACTCCCCCATCAAAGACATCCAGAACCTACTAGTCATAAGCTTTGAGAATTCATCATTAAAAGCTTTGTTAGATGAGCCAAAGATAATATCATTAACATATATTTGGCATACAAAAAGCTCCCCATTGACCTTCTTAGTAAAAAGAGTAGGATCGATTTTCCCAACCTCAAATCCACGATCAAACAACAACTCTCTAAGGTGCTCATACCACGTGTGTGGGGCTTGCTTCAGCCCATAGAGTGACTTATCAAGTTTGTAGACATGGTTTGGAAAGTTGGGATCCTCAAATCCCGGGGGTTGCTTTACATATACCAACTCATTTAATGGACCATAAATAAATACACTTTCTACATCCATTTGTTGCAACTTAAAGTTATGATGTGCTACATAAGCAAGAAGGATACAGATGGACTCAAGGCGAGCCACGGGTGCATATGTCTCTCCATAGTCAATGCCTCCAATTTGAGAGAACCCTTGTGCAACCAATCTAGCCTTGTTCCTTACTATAATTCCATGCTCACCTTGCTTGTTCTTGAATATACACTTCGTGCCTATAACATTGCGGCAATCCTTTGGCTTCTTAACTAACTTCCATACTTTGTTACTCTCAAAGTTGTTGAGCTCTTTGTGCATAGCTTCCAACCAATTCGAATCTTCAAGAGCTTCCCACACTTTCTTTGGTTCAATCATGGAGATGTGTGCTTGGTGTTCACTGAACCTCTTCAATTGTGCTCTTGTGGAAATGCCTTTCCTTAGGTCACCAACCACATTTTGTAGATAGTGGTCTCTTAATTCCAACATTCTCTCCTTTCTAGCTTCACGACGAGCGTGGATCTCCACGTTGTTTCTTGGGGGACCCTCTTCATCATTTTGGTCCTCGTCTTGACCATCAACTTGACCTCGATCATCACGGGTATCATTCTCTTCATTAAGAGGCAAAGATTGACCTTGGTCTTGATCAAGCACTCTTCTAGCATCGATTTGAGCTTGTATCAAGGCAGTTTATACGGATCTTCCTTGAACAATTGACTTGGCACCACTTGACATCCTGGAGAATGAATCAAGCTCCTCTTGACTAGAGTCATCACTTTGATCAACATGTTGAGGGTCCACATCTTGTCTTTGGCTTGATTCATTTCCCTCCCCGGTGGATGGAGCATGTTGAGGTTGTGAAGATGAGGGCTCCACTTGAGTGGAGCATAGTTCTTCTAGATCCGCCATAAGGGGTTCCTCAACGGGGCGGGTATATACCACACCCATTCTTTCTATGGCATCCTAAGGCATTTTATCATCTGCATCACAAGCATCAACACGCCCCCCTTGGGAACCATCATATTCTTCAAAGGTCACACTACAAGATTCTATGACGGCTCTAGAGAGCTTATCATAGATTCTATAAGTGTGAGATTCGAGACCATAGCCAACAAAAATACCCTCTAATGCTTTAGACTCGAATTTGGACAAACGAACACCTTTTATGAGATAGAAACACTTACAACTGAACACCCGGAAGTAAGATATGTTGGGCTTGTTACCGGTAAGTATCTCATATGGAGTCTTGTTGATTTCTTTGCGGAGGTAGAGCCGGTTTGATGCATGGCAAGCAGTGGAGATGGCTTCGGCCCAAAAGTTGTATGGAGATTTAAACTCCGCCAACATGGTCCTAGCCGTCTCAATAAGCGTCCGACTCTTCCTCTCGGACACACCATTTTGTTGAGGGGTATATGCAGCGGAATATTGGTGTTTTATCCCCTCATCACTAAGGAAATCATTCAAGGTGTAGTTCTTGAACTCGGTGCCATTGTCACTTCTTATAATCAACATAGGAAGATTGTATTGACGTTGAACCATGTTGATGAAGTCGATGAAGGTCTTTTGGGTCTCACTCTTCAACTTGAAGAAATATACCCAGGAGTATTGTGAGAAGTCATCAACAATCACCAAAAAATATTTCTTCCCACCAAGACTTGCATGAGATGGAGGACCAAAGAGATCCACATGAAGGAGCTCCAAGATCTTGGTTGACTTGATGCAGTTCTTTGGCTTGTGGGGAAGATCATGCATTTTTCCTAGAACACAAGCCCTGCAAACACGATCTTTGGCAAAGGAAACATTTTCTTTTAGTCCAACAATATGGCCCTCCTTGTGGAGACTTTACAAAGTTCTCATATTGACATGGTCTAGTCGGCGATGCCATAACCAACCCACATCGGCCTTTCCAAATAATCACATCGCACTTGTAGTGGTTTGCCCCAAAAGTCCACCACATACAAGTCATGTTCGACGTACCCAACGAAAGCAACCTTGAGAGACTTGCTCCACATGAGGACCACAATATCATTATCAATAAAGATGGCAAAGCCCATCTTTCCAAGAGCACAGACTAAAAGTAAATTGTATCCAAGGGTTTCAACAAGCATGACGTTCACGAGTGTAATGTCGTGAGCAACCACAACCTTGCCGAAACCCATTACCTTAGACTTTGACTTTTCGGCATATGTCATGGTGATTTGATCATCATTTGGCTTTAAATCCTTGACAATATACGAGCTTCCGGTCATATGACTTGTGCAACCACTATCAAGCACCCACTTTGACCCTCCGGAAGAATAAGTCTACAAAAGATCAAGCTAATTTTTTGGTACCCATTTTTCAATGGGTTCTCTTTGGTTAGCGACAAGGGCCTTGGGGACCCAAATGGACCAAGCAATATAACCATCATATGGGCCAACATATTGTGCATACACATCACCATAATAATCATGCATAAGAACATAGTGAGGGTTAACACTTCCCGAAATTCATCATGAGACATAGTTTTACCACTTGTGGTCTTACTATCCACAATGGTCTTGTTTCTCTCTTGTGCGGGCTTGGCCTTCTTCTTCTTGTTGTTCTTCTTCTTGGATTTGGAGACAAAACCAATGCCCCCTTTCTCACCACTAGGTCTTTGCTTACTCAAAAGGTCATCAATGGACTTGTTTCCTTGTGGAAATGTGGCCTTGGCTAGCTCCCCCTTCAACCTAGCATTTTCTTCAAGTATAGTTGTACTACTAGAAGGAATGAAATTACTAGGTGAAGGAATATTGGTCAAATGAGTTTGAAGCGTTTCATAGGACTTTGTGAGAGACAAGTGTTCACTTTCCAATGTCTTGTAAGCCTTGTCAAGTGAACTAAAGTCCTCGGCAAGTTTTTTATGAACCACACCAAACTCAATCTTTTCCTTTTTAGCCTCTTTATATTTAGCAATAGCATGATCACGTTCCTTGATGAGTCTATTAACAATTACATCATTTGCCTCATCAAGACCTTCAAGTTTTAGTTCAAGGGACATTCTAGTCTCTTGTTCTTCTTCTAGAGCATTATTTAGGGCTTCTAGTTCAATCATGTGTTCATGCCCAAGTTTACATCTTACATCATGTGTTTCTTGGCCTCCCCTTGTAAGTTAGTCACAAACTCATCAAAAGCAATTAATTCCCTTTTTACTTCAAGAGACATCTCCTCATCAATTTCATCATTAGCTAAGGGGGTGGAGTGAGATGATGAGGATACCTCCGTTCCTCTTGCCATAAGGCAAGTGACATTCTTGTTGGGAGCATTCTCATTTGGAGAATCGAAGATTGAGAATGTTGGAGTAGAAGTAGTGGCTAGAGAAGCCACACCACTTGATGTTTCTTCTTCCTCATCTTCATCATCTTCATTGTCGGAGGAGAATTCTTCATGAGTGATCAAAACAATTTCGTTTGTCTTCTTGTTGATGGGATTCTTCATGAGTGGTCAAAATTGAAGCAAGTTCTCAATCTAGTGGCAATTTCTCTTTTCCCACTTGGGTTGCTTCTTCGTTGCATTTCCATCTTGGCCTTGGCGGGGTTCTTCCAAAATTTCTTTGCATAGAAGGCCATATATTGACTATGAGCAATCTTGACATCATCGGGGTGGTCCATGGAGAGGCATTCATCACTATCATCTTCATCCCCATGTTCCACAACTTTGGCCTTCAAAGCAACGTTGACAACATTGCTCATACCGAGAGAACGAGCACGGGCATCTTTGACATTCTTGGCGGCAACCTTGAACAAGGCCATCTCTTGCATAACTTCATTGGAGGTCATGAGATGGTAGTTGTGTCTTCCTTGTAGGCTCTTCAAGTCGGTGGGCTCAAAGGGCATGAGCGCACTCACATATTTCCTTTTTATCCAAGCATCATCCACATGTGAGGCACCCACATTTGAAAAAGCGGTGGCGGTGCTCTTGAGCCTATGGTACATCTCTTCATGATTTTCATGTAGAAGCTGTGACACCCCCGAGATTAAGGCTAGACAAATCCCAGACCTTTATCTGAACATAAGCCTAACCTATCTCGAAAGCGTACAGAGAGAAAATCGGTAACACAACAATGACCCTACGACACAAAAATTATTACAGCGAGCTCATAACTGAGTAGAGAACCAAAATATTACAAGCAGAGGTCACTGACCACAAACATTAAACAACGGAAGGCAAATTATGCTATTAAGTATAGCAAACTTAACAAATGGCCTAAGAGTCCTGAAGCATAACGATGACGTCCAATCCATAGATCCCAGACTGCCGACTGGGAACTCCAAACTACTCGTCGATGTTGATGCCATGAGGAACTCATCTTCAATGGTAACACTTACTCTCCTGCAAAAGTATCAACAAAGCAAGGGTGAGTACAGGGTGTACTCCGCGAGACTTATGGCTGGTGGAGTTGTGTTGCATAAATCCATCTTTTTTTTGTAAAACAAGAGGGATAAGAATCTCGACTAATCAGAAAATTTTAAAAGGGGATAAGAGAGCGGTATCTCTAGTTTTGATCATCTCTTGATATCCACCGAATCATCATCAGCTGAACCTATCTAGGATCACCCCCTCGATCCCTGAGGAAGCATCCTTAAGCACACATTACTTAACTTGCCAAGTTTTACGATTAGGTTCAAGTTCTCTATGATCTTCATGTCCGTTCCCAGGTTCGTCCATAACCGCGGACGCGGCTTTTCGAAAAGATTAATAACCCTGCAGGGGTGTACAACTTTACCCACACGTACTAACCTTCTCTTAATGACAGTACATTAGCCCTCTTCCTTGGAAGGCCGGCAGAGGGTGGTTAGACACGACCTTTACCTTGCTTTCGCCGAGACCATGAGTCACGCACTAGGGAGAAGCCGCCGTAATGGGTCGAGTCCCGAAGTCGGTCCCTAATGATGTGAACAGGGTTTGAGATTACGAATGCCGGGCATCTCTCATTCCCTGCCATGCTTACCTACCTGTATGAATGCACCTCCTTCACCTCCATTCAAGAACATCCAAGATGCGTATGTCGAATGGAAATCCCGAGCTATGTGACTCATGGAATCTACTAGGCAAGTTAGTTGGTCGAGGGGGTTTCTAGGCCCTGTGTGGCTGTACGCTCGTCTTGGTTCAAGAGGCAAGAACATCGGGTCCTAAGGGTGGCAAGTATGGGACTGCAAAAACCACAACCCACTGTGGCCTCCCATACAAGCCTTAGCATGTTTAACTTTCATCTCTGATCTTACCATGTCATCCTGTCATACTAGGTTAATTCGCAGCTCTGATTCATCAACCAGATGTACCAGTGGTAACATCTAAGCATGGCTAAGCACAACAGATATAACAGCTCTAACAACGCTTCACAAGCCAGACCCTAGTTATGCTAGGAGCAGTGGATCGGGGAGTATAGGCTATAAAGGGAACATGCATCAGATAGGATTACTCTATCTATCAATAAAAGACTTTAGAATCGTATACACATGGCAATAATGTAAATACTTTGAAAGTGTAGGATTATATCATGGGTGGGGCTTCGCTTGCCTTTGCCTGTTGATAACCAATAAGCAGATCTTTGGACACCTGGTACTTTACTTGATTATAGTTGATCATGTATTGGTCTTCGAGCTTCGACGGTGTTGATCTCGGTCTTCAATCTCGATTTCGACTCCGATATGGTACTCTACCGGAGAAGAACTAAATACCAGAAAGAAAGGGAAACAATCAAAACATGGAATCGATGCAATTCTCAAGCAAGGATGATTATATGACAAGTTAGATTGCATTAAAATTGAAACCCTAAACATGCTCGATCATTTTAAACAGGGTCCGTGGGTTGCAAACCCTAGAATAGGGGGATCCTCGAAAACACCTATCGGGTTCATTTTGTTCTCCTAATTATACTTGGCATTCAAGTTGTTGAACAATGCATGATTATAGCTTAAATAGATAGAGTTCATTTTTCTGAACATTTTGATATATTATTTGTATTTTTCTGATTTAAAATGAATTATTTATGAATTTTCCAATTTTAATTCATTTTAAATTATTTTTAAATCAATTAAACATTTTAGGTTTTATAAATTATTTTATAACCTGGACCCACATGTCATGTATTTATTCATTTCAGAAAACAATTATGAAAATGACTAAATATCTGACAATTCGGGTCCCACCTGTCATCAATTTTGATTAATAAAACAATTAAAGAAAAGGGAAATGACATCAGATGACGTCAGCGATGCCATTGCCCCCACATCAAGCTCGAGCATGGCGCTAGGGGCTACGCGGGGCTACGGGGCTGGGTCCATTGGAGATAGGGGAGCAAGGCGGTTCGATTAGAGGTGGAGCCGCCCTTTTTTGGTCGCCGGAGAGAGATCAACGACGAGCAACTGCGGCAGCCGACAGCGGTTGCTCGTCGCAGTGGCGACAGAGAGCGAGAGGGAGTAAGAGAGGAGGTGCTTGAGCACCGGAGGCTCACCAGGAATCCAATAGAGGGGTCGGTGAAGCCAGGGAAGGTCGGGGTCACCGGCAATGTCGACAGCGAGCGGAGGACAGAGGCGGAGAGGATGGGATCATTGCCGACGATTCGATGCACGTGGGGCCGATTCCTTCGGTGAAGATGATCTTCGCGATGAGGCGGTTACAACGGCGGCCTCAACTGGTCGTGGGGTGGCCGGGGAAGGTGGCGCCGTCGAGCTCCTGTGGCTAGGGTTCCGGTCGAATTGGGGAAAACCTACATAGGCCACAAGAGAGAGTGAGATGGGTATGGGGAGGGAGAGCTTGACACGGCGGTCCTTATCCTCATCCTCGCAGGCAGCGGCACGCATCGCAGAGTCGGCGAGATCGACGACAAGGGTGCTGGCAGGCAGCTGCTTCGCCGGCAGCTCGGGGAAGAAGAAAAGAGGAGGACGGAGAAGGGGGACGGGCCAGATGGGCTGAGGTGGGCCGGCTGCTGGACTGCGCTCGTGCACTGAGCGGCGGGAAGGAGAAGAAGAGAAGATGGGCTCGGCCCAGGGAGAGAGAGAGATTGTATTTTTTTCTTTCTGAAAATCTTTTCCATTTATGTTTTGTATTTCCTCTTTTGCATTCTCATTTTCAAATCTGTTTTGGTATAATGTAAAAATACCAGAGCTTGTACAACATATTGAAATACTAGAGGAGCCCTTTATAACCTTTTGGGATCCAAATATTTTGAGGTTTTCAAAATTCTGAAAGCCATTTGAATTGATTTCAAAGAGAGAGGGAAGCTAGGGTTTAGGATTGTGTGATTATTTTCTTTCTTGCATGCATTTTAAATGATGGTCATGAATGCACAAACATTTCCTAACTATTAGTTAGTAAAACTAGGGTTGTTTCAATTCTATCCCCCTTAAAAGAATCTCGTCCCGAGATTCCTAGGTAGGAAGATAGAAGGAACAGGGTGACACTAAACTTCGACGATCTTCTCGAACAGGTTGATCCGTGCCACCATGACGAATGGACGAAGCGCTTCGTAATCTTCGAGGTGGCTGCTCACACTAAGGAAGAGAGGGAATGACACGGAACCACAAACTAAGTATCTCATGGTCAACTCATGGATAGATGTTTCACGAACATCTCTAAAGCCAAAAAACATGAAACACGTCAAGGTAACAGAGGAAACAAGAGGAGATGGTTTTCAAGGTGACAGATAATTGGTCTTCATAAGGATTGAGACCATGGAGCTTACAGGGGTTTTTGAAGCTTCTGAAGAAGAAAGCTTCCAACAGAAAGAACATGACCACAGACTTCGAAAGGCAAACCCCTATTAAACAACCTAATAGAGCTTTATAGGTGGAAGAGATAAATACCAACAAAACCAAGTTGTTGAACTACTTTTGGACATAGAAGGGTCACTCTTTCGTTCAACAGAAGGCCAAGACAGAAAGGTGTTTTGGTGGAGAGGACTCATAAGAGTCACAAGGAACATGTAACAAGAGGAACTATTGATTACCAAAATCATGGCCGCTCTTCGAACACGTTTAAGAAAGCGGGAAGGAAACTCTTTATTCATCCAGGGCTATTAAAATCCTTGCCAAAGATCATGATATCACTTTACACCACCAAGATGAACAGTTTAGAAGATTCCTGATGACGTGAGAATAAAGAAACTTCATTCTCAGACTCCAAGTACTTGACATAACAAGATGCTTGCCATAATAAATGGGTCTGGAGGATCGTGTTGGAGATATGCCCTAGAGGCAATAATAAATATAGTTATTATTATATATCTTTGTGTTTATGATAAATGTTTGCATTCATGCTATAATAGTATTAACAAGGAAACCATTAATACTTGTGTGATTTGTAAACTTAATTTGAAGTCCCTAGTATAGCCTCTATACTTCACTAGCTTGTTGGTTGATTGATGATGTGGTTTCTTTGTCATGAACATTGAGATGTTATCAACAACAAGATCATATCGTTAGGAGAATGATATGGTGGACATACTCCTATAGACAAGCGTAGCATAAAGATCAAGTCATTTCAATAGTTCAATTGCTATATGCTTTCTAATACATAGTAACCTAATTCCTTCGACCATGAGATCATGCATATCACCTTTACTGGATGGATGCTTTGATGTCATCAAACACCACACCGTAACAGGGTGGCTATAAAGGTGGCATTGAGTGTTCGGAAAGTATTGGTTGAAACACATGGATCAAGAGTGGGATTTGTCCATCCACATGACGGATAGATATTCTCTGGGCCCTCTCGGTGAAATGTCATCCAATTAGCTTGCAAGCATGTGACTTGGTCACAAGGGATCACATATCACGGGAACGAGAAAAGAGTACTTATCAGTAACGAGGATGAACTAGGTATGCAGAGATACCGACGATCATAACCTCGGATAAGTAACATATCGTGAGACAAAGGGAAATTGGTATCGTATGTAAGTGGTTCATTCGATCGCAAAGTAATCGTAGAAATATGTGGGAGCCATATGAATTTCCAGATTCCTCTATTGGTTATTGTTCGGAGAAGTGTCTCGATCATGTCTGCATAATTCACGAACCGTAGGGAGACACACTTAAGGATTCGACGTTGTTTGAGTAGTTATGGTATTATGAGAAAGAGACCGAATGTTGTTCGGAGTCTCGGATGGGATCCGGGATATCACGAGGTGATCCGGAATGGTCCGGAGAATAAGATTCATATAAGGAAAGTCCCGTTTCGGAGTTGGGGAATGGTTCCGGTGTTTTCATCGGGAACATTCTAGAAGGTCCCGGAATGTCCGGCACTCCGGAGGGGAAGGGGTACATGAATGTGTCATTGCATGTTGGAATGATTGCATCATGTACTAAGTGTTCTCGCTGTCCGAAATAAAGGGTTAATTCAAATCCTAAATTGAAAAAGTCAAACTGCCAGTTTTCGGTCAAACTGCCAGTTTTCGGAAAGAGGAGAAAGAGGAGGAGTTGGAGGCCGAGTTGGAGGGGAGTTCCTCCCCTTGGCCGGCGCGCCTCCCTAGGCCGAGTTGGGGAGGAACTCCTCCCCTAGGCGCCGGCCCTCCCACCTATAAGAGGAGGGGCAGGGCCTCCTCCTCTAGACACAACACTACTTCCTATCCTCTAGACCTAAACCCTAGATCTAAACCCCGGTTTAGAGCTATTTCGGTTTAGAGCCTTCTAATTGGTTTAGAGCCCTCTAATTGGTGTGTCTAATTACTAGACCACTAATAGCCTCTCTCATAAGCTCCACCATACTCGCACCGGCTTAAGGCGAAGCCCTGCGGGATTTCCCCTCTACCTCCGGTACCACGCCGTTGTGCTGCCGGAATCGCGAGGAGAGTACTACAACCTCCGCTGCCTGCTGGAACAAGGGAGAGGAAGGTCTTCATCGAGTACCGAACGTGTGACCGACTGCGGGGGCGCTGCTGGAACGTGGCGCCGGAAGGATCGTCTACGCGATCTTGAGATCGGAAAGAGTACGACTACATCACCCACGAGAATCTGCTCTCGTTAAACACTTTGGAATCTTCGAGGGTGAGTTATTCCATCGACTCGTTGCTACAATCTAGTAGATAGATCTTGGCTTGTTTGTTTGTATGCGATAGAAAATTTTTGTTTTCCATGCTACGAACCCCTACAGTGGTATCAGAGCCGTGTCTATATGTAGATCTGTTGCACGAGTAGAACACAATGGTCATTGTGGGCGTTGATGCTTTTATTGTAGATTGCTTTTTGTGTACTTTGCATCTTGCGGTATGTTGGGATGAAGCGGCCCGGGCTAACCTTACATGACATCGTTCATGAGACTTGCTCCACGCTTGACATGCAACTCGTTTTGCATAAGTGGCTTTGCGGGTGCCTGTTTCTCCTAGCATAGTTAAGATCCAATTTACAACGGGTAATCAACAATGCTAGTATCAATGTTGTGGTTCTTGTTCGTAAGTTAGAACGACACTTATGGAAAGCCCCAAACCACGTAAAATATGCAAAGAAAGTAGAAGCGTCTAACTTTGTTTTGCAGGGGTGTGCAGTGATGTGATATGGCCATGATTGTGATTATATTTGATGTATGCAATGTTCCTTATTGTAAGTTGGCAACCGGCAGGAGCCATATGGTTGTCTTTAATTTCTGTTAAGACCTGCGTGTCTATTCAAAATAGTTGTAATAGTTGAAGCTGGTGGACGACAACCATGGAGAAGCGTCATTGACCTTGATGCCATGCCGGTGATGATGGAGATCATATTCGTGCTTGAAGATGGAGATCGGAAGCACAAAGAAGAAAGGCCATATCATATCACATATTATGAATTGCATGTGATGTTAATCCTTTATGCATCTTGTATTGCTTAGTAGACGACGGTAGCATTATAAGATGATCCCTCATGCACATAAATTTCAAGTTCTAGAGTGTTCACCCTTAGTATGCACCGTTGCCAAAGCTTGCTGCTTCGAAGCACCACGTGATGATCGGGTGTCTTTGATTCCGCGGGTGAATACAACGTAAGCAAGCCAGATTTGCTTATGCGGAAGCTAAGGTTTGATCTTGACGAGCCTAGCATGTACAGACATGGCCTCAGGAACACGGATCGCCGAAAGGCAAAGCATGAATCATATAGTAGATATGATGAACATGATGATTGTTCGCCATTAAAACTATATCAGCTCTCGTGATGATCGGTGTTGATGTAGTGGATTTGGTTCGTGTGATCACTAAAACAATGTGAGGGATGTTGTTTTGAGTGGGAGTTCACCTAGTTTAATTTCATTAATTAATTTGAACTCAATTTGTCATAAACTTAGTCTAAACTATTGCAAATATGTTGTAGATCAATGGCAGCCCCTACCATCAATTTTAATGCGTTCCTAGAGAAAGAAAAGTTGAAAAACAATGGAAGCAACTTCGCGGATTGGTTCCGCAATTTGAGGATTGTCCTCACAGCTGGTAATTTGACCTATGTGCTGGATGCACCGCTAGGTGACCCACCTGCAGCTGATGCTACCGATGAAGTAAAGAATGTTTACCTTGCTCGGAAGAATCAGTACTCCATAGTTCAGTGTGCTATCTTGTATGGTTTAGAATCGGAGCTTCAGAAAAGGTTTGAAGAGTCAGATCCATATGATATTGTCGAGGATCTCAAATTAATCTTTGAGACTCATGCGGCAATTGAAAGTTATGAAGCTTCTGAAAAGTTCTTTAACTGCAAGATGGAAGAGGGTAGCTCCGTCAGTGAGCATGTGCTTAAGATGTCTGGGCACGCAAATAAACTTCAAAGTTTGGGTATAGTGATTCCTAATACTTTGGGAGTTTACCGCATCCTCCAATCACTACCACCAAGTTACAAGAACTTTGTGATGAACTACAACATGCAGAACATGAACAAAGAGTTGCCAGAACTTTTTGCTATGTTAAAATCTGCAGAAGTGGAGATCAAGAAAGAGCACCAAGTGTTGATGGTCAATAAGACCACCAAATTCAAGAAAGGCAAGTCTAAGCAAAAGGGACACTTCAAGAAGGGTGGTAAGAAAGTTACCATGCCGACGAAGAAGACCAAGGCTGGACCTAAACCTGAAACTGAGTGCTTTTACTGCAAGGGAGAAGGTCACTGGAAGCGGAATTGCCCAAAGTACTTGGCGGATTTGAAGAACGGCAACATCAAGAAGAAAGGTATATTTGATATACATGTTATTGATGTGTATCTCACTAGTATTCTTAGTAGTGCCTGGGTATTTGATACTGGTTCGGTTGCTCATATTTGTAACTCGAAACAGGAGCTGCAGAATAAACGGAAGCTAGTGAAGAACGAGGTGACGATGCGTGTAGGAAACGGATCAAAGGTTGATGTGATCGCGGTCGGCACGCTACCTCTTCATCTACCATCGGGATTAGTTTTATACTTAAATAATTGTTATTTGGTGCCTGCGTTAAGCATGAACATTATATCAGGATCTTGTTTATTGCGAGACAGTTACTTATTTAAATCCGAGAATAATGGTTGTTCGATTTATATGAGTAATGTGTTTTATGCACATGCACCTTTGATAGATGGTCTATTCATATTGAATCTCGATAGTAGAAATACACATATTAATAACATTGAGGCTAAACGTTTGAAATCAAGCGATAATTTGACCTATATGTGGCACTGTCGTCTTGGTCACATTGGAGTGAAGCGTATGAAGAAACTCCATTCCGATGGACTTCTTGAATCACTTGATTTTGAATCACTTGAAAGATGCGAAGCATGTCTGATGGGTAAAATGACTAAGACTCCATTTTCTGGTATGATGGAGCGAGCTACGGACTTATTGGAAATCATACATACCGATGTATGTGGTCCAATGAGTGTAGCATCGCGCGGTGGTTATCGTTATGTTCTTACCTTCACGGATGATTTGAGTAGATATGGGTATATCTATTTCATGAAACATAAGTCCGAAACTTTTGAGAAGTTTAAGGAGTTTCAAAGTGAGGTAGAGAATCAACGTAACAAGAAGATTAAATTTCTACGTTCTGATCGTGGAGGTGAATATCTAAGTTACGAGTTTGGCGAGCATTTAAAGAAGTGCGGAATACTTTCACAATTGACACCGCCGGGAACACCACAGCGTAATGGTGTGTCTGAACGTCGTAATCGAACTCTCTTAGATATGGTTCGTTCTATGATGTCACTTACAGATTTACCACTATCATTTTGGGGTTATGCATTAGAAACAGCTGCATTCACTTTAAATAGGGCACCGTCTAAATCCGTTGAAACGACACCGTATGAATTATGGTTTGGGAAGAAACCTAAATTGTCGTTCCTTAAAGTTTGGGGATGCGAAGCCTATGTAAAGAAGTTACAGCCGGACAAGCTTGAACCCAAAGCGGAAAAATGCGTCTTCATAGGATACCCAAAGGAAACTATTGGGTATACCTTCTATCATAGATCCGAAGGCAAAATATTTGTTGCCAAGAATGGATCCTTTCTAGAGAAGGAATTTCTCTCGAAAGAAGTGACTGGAAGGAAAGTAGAACTCGACGAGGTTGTCGAACCTTCTCTCGAGATTGCGAGTAGCGCAGCACCGGAAGAAGTTCCTGTGGTGCCTGCACCAATAAGAGAGGAAGCTAATGATAGTGATCATGAAACTTCGGTTGAAGTTGCTACAGAGCCTCGGAGGTCAACGAGAACTCGTACCACTCCAGATTGGTATGATTCCGTTATGAATGTCATGTTGGTGGACAACACCGATGACCCCGAGACATATGAGGAAGCGATGATGAGCCCAGATTCCAATAAATGGCAAGAAGCCATGAAATCCGAGATTAGATCCATGTACGAAAACCAAGTATGGACTTTGGTGGACTTACCGGATGGCCGGAAGGCTGTCGAGAACAAATGGATTTTCAAGAAGAAAACAGATGCTGATGGTAATGTTACTGTCTATAAAGCTCGACTTGTCGCAAAAGGGTTTCGACAAATTCAAGGAGTTGACTACGATGAGACTTTCTCACCGGTAGCGAAGCTAAAGTCTGTGAGGATTATGTTAGCAATCGCTGCATATTATGATTATGAGATATGGCAGATGGATGTCAAAACAGCATTCCTCAATGGAGACATTGATGAAGAGTTGTATATGATACAACCCAAAGGTTTTGTCGATCCTAAAGATGCTAACAAGGTATGCAAGCTTCAACGTTCCATCTATGGATTGAAGCAAGCATCCCGAAGTTGGAATCAACGTTTTGATAAGGTAATCAAAAGTTTTGGTTTTATACAAACTTATGGAGAAGCTTGTATTTACAAGAAAGTGAGTGGGAGCTCTGTAGCATTCTTAATACTGTATGTGGATGACATATTGTTGATTGGGAATGATGTAGACCTTCTTAATAGTGTCAAAGAGTATTTGAATAATAGTTTTTCAATGAAGGATCTTGGCGAAGCAGCTTACATATTAGGCATAAAGATTTATAGAGATAGATCGAAACGCCAAATATCATTGTCACAAAGTACATATTTGGACAAAGTTCTAAAGTGGTTTGGAATGGAAGATAGCAAGAAAGGGTTCTTGCCCATGTTGCCCAATACGACCTTGAGTAAAACTCAAAGTCCGACATCGGCAGAAGATAGAGAAAGGATGAGTAAGACTCCCTATGCCTCAGCCATAGGATCTCTAATGTATGCCATGCTATGTACTAGACCCGACATTGCATATGCTGTTAGTCTAACTAGCAGATATCAAAGTGATCCAGGAGTGGATCATTGGACAGCGGTCAAAAACATCCTTAAGTACTTGAGAAGAACTAAGGATATGGTTCTTTCTTATGGAGGTGATGAACAGCTCGTTGTTAATGGTTACACCGATGCTAGTTGGAACACCGATCCAGATGATTCTAAATCACAATCTGGATACGTATTTATTTTGAATGGTGCAGCAGTTAGCTGGAGGAGTGCAAAGCAAAGCGTTGTGGCGAGATCTTCAACTGAATCGGAATACATGGCTGCTTCGGAGGCTTCACAAGAAGCGATATGGATGAAAGAGTTCATTACAGAGCTGGGTGTGGTTCCTAGTGCGCTGGACCCAATGTCTATCTACTGTGATAACATGGGCGCCATAGCCAATGCGCAAGAACCAAGGTCACACAAGAAGCTGAAGCATATCAAGCTACGTTTTCACGCTATTCGAGAACATATCCAGGATGGGGATATAAAGATTTGCAAAGTACACACAGATCTGAATGTGGCGGATCCGTTGAC
This sequence comes from Avena sativa, assembly GCA_916181665.1. Classification (NCBI taxonomy): domain Eukaryota; kingdom Viridiplantae; phylum Streptophyta; class Magnoliopsida; order Poales; family Poaceae; genus Avena; species Avena sativa. The sequence continues at coordinate 64,230,174 of OV702284.1, forward strand.
TAAACCTCTCCCGAGGGCAAAACATGACCAACACCAAACTGCCATGGGTGTTCGGTATATTACCATGTAATCTAGATTAGATGACTCTAGTGCAAGTGGGAGACTGTTGGAGATATGCCCTAGAGGCAATAATAAATATAGTTATTATTATATATCTTTGTGTTTATGATAAATGTTTGCATTCATGCTATAATAGTATTAACAAGGAAACCATTAATACTTGTGTGATTTGTAAACTTAATTTGAAGTCCCTAGTATAGCCTCTATACTTCACTAGCTTGTTGGTTGATTGATGATGTGGTTTCTTTGTCATGAACATTGAGATGTTATCAACAACAAGATCATATCGTTAGGAGAATGATATGGTGGACATACTCCTATAGACAAGCGTAGCATAAAGATCAAGTCATTTCAATAGTTCAATTGCTATATGCTTTCTAATACATAGTAACCTAATTCCTTCGACCATGAGATCATGCATATCACCTTTACTGGATGGATGCTTTGATGTCATCAAACACCACACCGTAACAGGGTGGCTATAAAGGTGGCATTGAGTGTTCGGAAAGTATTGGTTGAAACACATGGATCAAGAGTGGGATTTGTCCATCCACATGACGGATAGATATTCTCTGGGCCCTCTTGGTGAAATGTCATCCAATTAGCTTGCAAGCATGTGACTTGGTCACAAGGGATCACATATCACGGGAACGAGAAAAGAGTACTTATCAGTAACGAGGATGAACTAGGTATGCAGAGATACCGACGATCATAACCTCGGATAAGTAACATATCGTGAGACAAAGGGAAATTGGTATCGTATGTAAGTGGTTCATTCGATCGCAAAGTAATCGTAGAAATATGTGGGAGCCATATGAATTTCCAGATTCCTCTATTGGTTATTGTTCGGAGAAGTGTCTCGATCATGTCTGCATAATTCACGAACCGTAGGGAGACACACTTAAGGATTCGACGTTGTTTGAGTAGTTATGGTATTATGAGAAAGAGACCGAATGTTGTTCGGAGTCTCGGATGGGATCCGGGATATCACGAGGTGATCCGGAATGGTCCGGAGAATAAGATTCATATAAGGAAAGTCCCGTTTCGGAGTTGGGGAATGGTTCCGGTGTTTTCATCGGGAACATTCTAGAAGGTCCCGGAATGTCCGGCACTCCGGAGGGGAAGGGGTACATGAATGTGTCATTGCATGTTGGAATGATTGCATCATGTACTAAGTGTTCTCGCTGTCCGAAATAAAGGGTTAATTCAAATCCTAAATTGAAAAAGTCAAACTGCCAGTTTTCGGTCAAACTGCCAGTTTTCGGAAAGAGGAGAAAGAGGAGGAGTTGGAGGCCGAGTTGGAGGGGAGTTCCTCCCCTTGGCCGGCGCGCCTCCCTAGGCCGAGTTGGGGAGGAACTCCTCCCCTAGGCGCCGGCCCTCCCACCTATAAGAGGAGGGGCAGGGCCTCCTCCTCTAGACACAACACTACTTCCTATCCTCTAGACCTAAACCCTAGATCTAAACCCCGGTTTAGAGCTATTTCGGTTTAGAGCCTTCTAATTGGTTTAGAGCCCTCTAATTGGTGTGTCTAATTACTAGACCACTAATAGCCTCTCTCATAAGCTCCACCATACTCGCACCGGCTTAAGGCGAAGCCCTGCGGGATTTCCCCTCTACCTCCGGTACCACGCCGTTGTGCTGCCGGAATCGCGAGGAGAGTACTACAACCTCCGCTGCCTGCTGGAACAAGGGAGAGGAAGGTCTTCGTCGAGTACCGAACGTGTGACCGACTGCGGGGGCGCTGCTGGAACGTGGCGCCGGAAGGATCGTCTACGCGATCTTGAGATCGGAAAGAGTACGACTACATCACCCACGAGAATCTGCTCTCGTTAAACACTTTGGAATCTTCGAGGGTGAGTTATTCCATCGACTCGTTGCTACAATCTAGTAGATAGATCTTGGCTTGTTTGTTTGTATGCGATAGAAAATTTTTGTTTTCCATGCTACGAACCCCTACAGATCGACCGAGAGACATTTAGCAACTCTAATTTAAATGTTCTCCTTGATGTTCGAGATACTGATATCAAACTTTTAACAAGCCTTCAATCAGTCATCAAGTAATGGTCAAACTTTGGATCCAAAGGAAACTATAAGCACAACTCCTATAATAAAATATAGAAGAGGCCTCATGTGGAGTGATTGTTATTACTGATTCAAAAGAAGGTGACAATAGGTATTCCGGCTAATTGTGCCAACCATTACATCAATCTTTCCGGATGTACAAAGAGACCTATGTCAAAACCTTGAGGGACACTAACCATCATATCTGCTTGAGATTCAGATTTGGTTAAGTGTAGAGATACTTCAGACTCAGCATGTCCGAATAGAAAGGGTGGAACATTTACGCAAAGGTAAAGTCACTAGATTCTCAAGACATGGACTTCAATGCCAAGCTCTAAAAGATGAGCTAGATTGCGGAACCCATGTGATAGCAAGTTACCAAAAGATAATTGCATCTACATGAATTGCTTGCAATGAAACACAATTGAATCCTTGTTGGGAAGCATTTAGGAGGATATATAAGTTTTTTTGGACTTCTTATCTTTCATGAACAAATCAATCAGTGGCTTGGTGTGCTTCATGGAACTTATTGAAATATGAAGGTATCAACCTACCATATCAAGGATTCTCCGCACATGCTTGACTATCTTGATATGATTCTCGGGAAAACAAATACAACGCTACTCAGATTCACGATGACATCTTTTAACATTTGCACATGAACCAGAGAAGGTTACTTCTAACATCCAGAACACATACTTCGAGATAACACGAAGCTGGTTCTCAAAGGTTTCCAACATTAACGCCAAATGTTCAACATGAATCTCTTCTAGCGTGGAAAAGGTAAGGATGTCATCGATGGGCTCGATAACAAGCGTATCTATACATTCCAAGAACACGGACTCACATGTTGTATGAACAAAGCATAGACATTGGTCAGACCAGAGGACATGAAGATGTACTTAGGTGAAACATCACGAGTAGATACACCGTCAGGATTGTCCTTGGAACTGAGTTTGTTTTGACGATTGCCCAAATCAAAGGAGGGAAGATAACATATCCAAGAAGGACATACTATCTTACTTCAACATGAACACAACTAGACATCCCTTTAAGAAGGAACAAGGTTTAATAGAACTTTTGTCTTACAACTCTCCAAGTTGTTGTTTAAGCTCAACCAACTTGTTCAGGGTATCCAGTACGAATCCTTGGAGAAAGGAGCGGTTTAAAGAAACAGCTTACTCAAGAACCTGACAACACGGTCATGTGGAAACATGGCAATACTTCTAGTAGACATCTAGAATATCACGGACCACCGATATGTCACTTAGTTCGAGAGGTAACTTGCTTGTTAAGGCAAGAAGACATAGTCTCGGAGCTGCGGCACAAGCCTAACTCTTTGACCGAAGAGAGTGCACTAGAATAGCGGACTTGGTAGCACAATCATTCTTTGCTTAGTGATTAGATAACTAGTCACGCTAGGAATGACACAAATGTCCTTGGAGTTCAAAGCAATAAAAATTGCTAATAATCTCAGATGACCACATCAATATGCACACACGTCATTCCTGAGCGCAAAAACTCAGAGGAAGGGTGGGTAATATGTGTAAGAGCATCACTTCATTAAGAGGGTCATCAATCTCAGCATGACCTCTTAGTATAGAAAGGGTGTGATACTTTAGGGTTGAACAAAACATAAGCTAATCAACGCTTATTGATCTGCGGATTACAACACTTTGACCTGGTCTTAGAAATGACGAGGTACTGGGGTTTGTTTCTCCTGACATCCCAAAATGGTTTGTCATGACGGACCACAAGAGTATCTTGCATTCGAAGACACCAATGCATATTTACTGCTTGGCTACCAACTAGTAAACAAAGGTCAGAAAGCAACAAGGAAAAAGGAACATGCTCAGGATAGAATCCCGAGATGTGGATGCATAAGTCAACAATCTTCCGAAAACCAATGCATAGAAAAGGAAGGTGTGGCAGAATCACGAGTATAGAAGCGAGACTCACGAGGAGTACTCTTGTCGTGATCTATTTGGTTCAAGAAAAAACATCTGCCGAAGCATGTGGTAGGGGAAGTCCTTTATTGTCACTATTCAATAGCGACAATATCCACAAGCTTCAAGGCTATACTAGAAGGTACTAGCCATTCTGAGGTAATGTGTAAACATTAACCACAGGGGTAAACAAAATGGATCTTGGGTTAAAGGTCAGCTTCATGTACAAGATTCACAACACCGGAATCCAGCACAATCTGGGATCTTAGGTTCAAGTCCGAGGGTTAAAACCCAAAGAAAGGAGTAACTACTACTTGAGTGACAAAGATTGCACTACAAGATAGCAATCGCGAGGTAACTTCCAAGAGAAGAAACGACTTCTGAAGTACACAAACAAATGAAAAGGAGGCACACGAGGCAAAAGGAAACCTCGAGACCTAGAATAGAACACTGTGGAACCATCAACATGATGTTATGGACCCATAAATAGAGAGGTTATGATAGAAAGAAATCTCTCATAAGAAACAGAACAAAGGAAAACAAGGAACACGCACAATTGACTCTAGAGAACTCAACACTAGGTCAGATGGTTGAGAACCGGCATGCCTGAAGAGGCACCTAAGTTTTGAAAGACTAGACGAGATAGCAAAACTTTTCCAAATCAACACGAGGTAAAATGACCCAGAGTTAGAGCAAAACTGGATAAGAAGAAAAAGAAGCATACCAGAGTTTTCGCACATAATTTTCATCTTTGAAAATAGTTTTCACAAGTACTAGACTCAACATCGACCAATAGAAAGGGTTTCCAACAGTCGGTACTGCTCTGATACCAAAACCTGTAACACCCCCGAGATTAAGGCTAGAAAAATCCCAGACCTTCGTCTGAACATAAGACTAACATAATCTCAAAAGCGTACAAAGAGAAAATCGGTAACACAACAAATGACCCTACGACACAAAAATTATTACAGCAAGCTCATAACTGAGCAGAGAACCAAAATATTACAAGAAGAGGTCACTGACCACAAACATTAAACAACGGAAGGCAAATTATGCTATTAAGTATAGAAAACTTAACAAATGGCCTAAGAGGCCTGAAGCATAACGATGACGTCTAATCCATAGATCCCAGACTTCCGACTGGGAACTCCAAACTACTCGTCGATGTTGATGCCGTGAGGAACTCATCTTCAATGGTAACACTTACTTTGCTGCAAAAGTAACAACGAATCAAGGGTGAGTATAGGGTGTACTCCGCAAGACTTATGGCTGGTGGAGTTGTTTTGCATAAATCCATCTTTTTTTGTAAAACAAGAGGGAGAAGAATCTCGACTAACCAGAATATTTTAAAAGGGGATAAGAGAGCGGTATCTCTAGTTTTGATCATCTCTTGATATCCAGCGAATCATCATCAGCTGAACCTATCTAGGATCACCCCCTCGATCCCTGAGGAAGCATCCTTAAGCACACATTACTTAACTTGCCAAGTTTTACAATTAGGTTCAAGTTCTCTATGATCTTCACGTCCGTTCCCAAGTTCGTCCATAACTGCGGACGCGGCTTTTTGAAAAGATTAATAACCCTGCAGGGGTGTACAACTTACCCACACGTACTAACCTTCTCTTAATGCCAATACATTAGCCCTCTTCCTTGGAAGGCCGGCAGAGGGTGGTTAGACACGACCTTTACCTTGCTTTCGCCGAGACCATGAGTCACGCACTAGGGAGATGCCGCCGTAATGGGTCGAGTCCCAAAGTCGGTCCCTAATGATGTGAACTGGGTTTGAGATTATGAATGCCGGGCATCTCTCATTCCCTGCCATGCTTACCTACCTGTATGAATGCACCTCCTTCACCTCCATTCAAGAACATCCAAGATGCGTATGTCGAATGGAAATCCCGAACTATGTGACTCATGGAATCTACTAGGCAAGTTAGTTGGTCGAGGGGGTTTCTAGGCCCTGTGTGGCTGTACGCTCGTCTTGGTTCAAGAGGCAAGAACATCGGGTCCTAAGGGTGGAAAGTATGGGACTGCAAAAACCACAACCCACTGTGGCCTCCCATACAAGCCTTAGCATGTTTAACTTTCATCTCCGATCTTACCACATCATCCTGTCATACTAGGTTCATTCGCAGCTCTGATTCATCAACCGGATGTACCAGTGGTAACATCTAAGCATGGCTAAGCACAACAGATATAACAGCTCTAACAACGCTTTACAAGCCAAACCCTAGTTATTATAGGAGCAGTGGATCAGGGAGTATAGGCTATAAAGGGAACATGCATCAGATAGGATTACTCTATCTATCAATAAAAGACTTTAAAATCGTATACACATGGCAAGAATGTAAATACTTTGAAAGCGTAGGATTATATCATGTGTGGGGCTTCGCTTGCTTTTGCCTTTGATAACAAATAAGCAGATCTTCAGACACCTGGTACTTGACTTGATTATAGTTGACCATGTATTGGTCTTCGAGCTTCGACGGTGTTGATCTCGGTCTTCGATCTCGATTTCGACTCCGATATCGTACTCTACCGGAGAAGAACTAAATACCAGAAAGAAAGGGAAACAATCAACACATGGCATCGATGCAATGCTCAAGCAAGGATGATGATATGACAAGTTAGATTGCATTAAAATTGAAACCCTAAACATGCTCGACCATTTTAAACAGGGTCCGTGGGTTGCAAACCCTAGAATAGGGGGATCCTCGGAAACACCTAAGGGGTTCATTTATTTCTCCTAATTATACTTGTCATTCAAGTTGTTGAACAATGCATGATTATAGCTTAAATAGATATAGTTCATTTTTTCTGAACATTTTGATATATTATTTGTATTTTTCTGATTTAAAATGAATTAGTTATGAATTTTCCAATTTTAATTCATTTTAAATCATTTTTAAATCAATTAAATATTTTAGGTTTTATAAATTATTTTATAACCTGGACCCACATGTCATGTATTTATTCATTTCAGAAAACAATTATGAAAATGATTAAATATCTGACAATCGGGTCCCACTTGTCATCAATTTTGATTAATAAAACAATTAAAGAAAAGGAAAAGGGAAATGACATCAGCCCGACGTCATGATGACGTCAGCGATGCCATTGCCCCTAGATCGAGCTCGAGCACGACGCTAGGGGCTACGCGGCTGGGTCCATTGGAGAGAGGGGAGCAAGGCGGTTCGATTAGAGGTGGAGCCGCCCTTTTTTGGTCGCCGGAGAGAGATCAACGACGAGCAACTGCGGCAGCCGACGGCGGTTGCTCGTCGCAGTGGCGACAGAGAGCCAGAGGGAGTAAGAGAGGAGGTGCTTGAGCACCGGAGGCTCACCAGGAAGCCAATAGAGGGGTCGGCGAAGCCAGGGAAGGTCGGGGTCGCCGGTAATGTCGACAGCGAGCGGCGGACAGAGGCGGAGAGGATGGGATCATTGCCGACGATTCGATACACGCGGGGCCGATTCCTTTGGTGAAGATGATCTTTGCGATGAGGCAGTTCCAACGGCGGCCTCAGCTGGCTATGGGGTGGCCGGGGAAGTTGGCGCCGTCGAGCTCCTGTGGCTAGTGTTCCGGTCGAATTGGGGAAAACCTACAGAGGCCACAAGAGAGAATGAGATGGGTATGGGGAGGGAGAGCTCGACATGGAGGTCCTTATCCTCATCCTCGCAGGCGGCGGCACGCATCGCCGCGTCGGCGAGATCGACGGCAAGGGTGCTGCCAGGCAGCTGCTTCGCTGGCAGCTCGGGGAAGAAGAAAAGAGGAGGACGACAAAGGGGTACGGGCCAGATGGGATGAGGTGGGTCGGCTGCTAGGCTGCAGCTCGCGCACTGAGTGGCGGGAAAGAGAAGAAGAGAAGATGGGCTCGGCCCAGGGAGAGAGAGATTGTATTTTTCTTTCTGAAAATGTTTTCCATTTCTGTTTTGTATTTCCTCTTTTGAATTCTCATTTTCAAAACTGTTTTGGTATAATTTAAAAATACCAGAGCTTGTACAACATATTGAAATACTAGAGGAGCCCTTTATAACCATTTGGGATCCAAATATTTTGAGGTTTTCAAAATTCCGAAAGCCATTTGAATTGATTTCAAAGAGAGAGGGAAGCAAGGGTTTAGGGTTGTGTGATTATTTTCTTTCTTGCATGCATTTTAAATGATGCTCATGAATGCACAAACATTTCCTAACTATTAGTTAGTAAAACTAGGGTTGTTAAAGAATCCTTCGGCTTCATTGCTTAGTGCATCATACCGGTTCCTCCTCATGCTCTCATTCCCAACAAACAACACCGTGAGAGCATCCCAAGCTTTCTTGGTGATGCTTAGGTGCTCAATGTGTGGGTAATCCTTTGTACTCAATCCTTGTTGAATCATGTGCAAAGCGGTGGCATTGAGTTGACTATTGACAACTTCTCTTCTTGTCAAGTTGTTTGGATCCCCAATATATAGTCCTTGTTCGATGATGTTCCAAAGTTCAATGCAAGAGCTGCGCACATGAGTTTTTATTAGAGATTTCCATTGAGCAAAAGTAGTAGATGCTTCAAGCTTAGGTGGGTCGCCTGTATTGTTTACATGAGGGTGAGGGATTGGAGGGTCGGGAGAGTACCATGAATCACGGTGCTCACCATTCCCACCATCATTTTGTGTGGAGGAATTAGTGTTGTCTTATTTACCCCCCACTGCCATACCCTCGGGTGATACCGGAGTATTACCCTTGGGTACCACAGATGGAGGATCCTCTTGAGGAGAAGGGGGTGATGAGCCATCCTTATCTTTAACAAGTTTCTCAAGTAACTTGTGCAATTGTTTGATCTTGTTGCCCAAGGTGGAGATCAATCTTGCTTCCAAGTTATTGAGATCATCCATGGTCACCGAGTGGATAGACTCACCATCACCTTCCCCTTCTTTGCTACCCATATACTCTTAGGCGGTAAAGCCCAAATAAAGAGCCGAGCCTCTGATACCAATTGAAAGGATCGTATGGGCACCTAGAGGGGGGGTGAATAGGTGCTAATTCAAATTTTCTTGCTTTTCAAATTAAGGTTTGACAATAAAGGTAAATTCTCTAGATAATGCAACTAAGGTGAATTTACCTATATGACAAACAAGCACTAGCTAACACAACACTAAGCAAGAACAAGTAAGTAAAATGCGGTAAAGGATAGAAGTAACCAAGGTGGTGGACGCGGAGACACAAGGATTTGATTCCCGTAGTTCCTTCCTTTTGAGGGGAAGTACGTCTACGTTTGGATAGGGGTGGTTTCAAACCACCAACGCCACGAGAGGCCTCCCTTGTTCTCCGATGAATCTCACCCCAACGGGATCGATCCACCTTCCACTATATCGGCAGAGGCTCCCAAATACAAGCAAGCTGGCAAGACAATCAAAGACAAGCTTGTAAGAACCAAATCTAGAACTAGGGTTTCCAAAGAAAAACACTAGAGCAATGGGGGCCCTCAAGTGAATGAGGGGGAAATGAAGATCTCTTTTGGTGAAGTATTAGATCAAGGTCTCCTCCTTCAATTCTCCAAAGATCAAAGACTTTGCATGGTGTAGTGAAGAGATCTTGGCGATTTGGTGGCTCAAATGGAGGTAGTAGTCTTCAATGCAACGAGCACCTTGTCCCAAGGTAGGTGGAGCGGTATTTATAGCTCCCAGAGCAGATCTGACCGTTGGAGCATTTAACGTAGTGGTAGTACCGGATTTGCAAGCGGTACTACCGGCCTGGTACCGGAAGTGCATTCATCAAAGCACATATTCCCCAGCCACCAGCGGTATAAATTTTTGGTGCTACCGCAAAGCGGTAGTATCGCCCCTGGGATACGATACTACCAGACGCATGTGGTAGTGCCGCATTTTGATACCGCGGAGGGCAGCGGCATTTGCCAACATGCCAAAAACTCTCTGCCTAGCTTTTGACAAGTTGCAAAAATCTTCTGCCGCGCTAGGTACTAAAATGCGGTACTACCGCTTTTTAGTACCTAGCCTCGCAGAGGACTTTTGGCAACTTTCCAAAACCTACTGCCGTGCTAGGTAGCAAAAAGCGGTACTACCGTTTTTTGGTACCGCGCCAGGCAGAAGGTTTTGGATAGTTTGTCCAAACACACTACCAAACCCAGTAGAAAATGCCATTACATCCGGTACACTGCAGATCCCTTTTTAATACAACATGTGGTACACTTGGCAAATGATTAGTCCGATATGTGTGTTGTTATAAACACCAAAATCACTAGGGATAGGAAATGCTCTTTCACCAATATTGCCAGCTGTGTCCACCATACCTACCTATTAGCATCATTTGCAACTTCAGTGCATATTTTATATATGCCGTGTTTTCTTCCAAAATAAAATGCTTGTCTATTTTGAGAAAGTTAGTTAGTAAAGCTCTCACGAACTTGATGGCACACTTTATTCCTTGCGCTTAATAATTCTGAACCATTGTGACATGTGCATGAAAGTTATATTCTTGCTAATTATATGCTGGGAGTCAGCAGAACCATGCTGTCATGGGGAACGCTTTCAACACTTGTTGGATATCCTATCCAGTTGATACCTTGCTCTTTTGTTTACGGATGTTGACGATGTGAAATAAAAGGGGAGGTTGTGAGTTCATGGAGTTTATACATTGTGTTAGAGAAATGCCTGGGGCGCTAGCCTAAGCCATGCCTAATCATGGTGGAAACTTGCAGCATCACCATAATGAGCATCTATGAAGCATCCTCAATAAAAAGCTATGCATATGGTAAATAAAAAGATTGCTGAGATGCTCATTGTCTGCTTGCCTTGTCATTTTGGTTATGGGAAAGCTCCTGTACCATGTGCAAGGGGTACCCCGTTGGCCGTTCTCGATGATATGCATGTATTTACAATGACAAGAACTTTCAGGTGACCAAAGTTGAGTAGCATGCGGAGCGACCCTCGTACTCAAGGGACTTGGGATTTCCAGTTTATGGTCTATCAAGCATATGATTCAGAGTGGACCTCACTTTCACCTTAACCACATGAAGATGCCTATGATAGGGGCAATGAGAGCTCAAAGCTAATGAGTACCTTCCTTTCAGCATTTGGAAGCCTTTCAAACCTTCACAAAACCGTTTTCACAACTTTGTTGAGTCACCACTTATTCTATGAGCACCTTGTTGAGAGCATAGTTGTCATTCTTGTGTTTGTTCCAAAACTTGGTTAATTATGTCATGACTTTGATGCTTGTATCTCTGATATCTTTACTTCTAATCTTCATGTGAACTTCAGAGGTGCCTTGGCATTTATTGTGCTCTCCAAACAAAGGCAAGTGAGATACCACTCTATCATACCTTATTATGAGCATTGCAATGTTGCTTATGTTTATGTTTCATGCTACTTATTATTATTGAGTTAGTTTCTCTTCATAGCTTGCAATGATTATTGACTAGACTTAGTTGCATACTTCTTATTATGAATTGTCTAAGCATCTACTCATGTGCTGAGAATATTTACATCATATGAAGCAAAGTGTTCGTGAAAGTTCTTTTATCGCACTCAGTTTTCAACTGAATTGCTTGAGGACAAGCAATAAGCTAAGATTGGGGGAGTTGATACGTCAAAAACGTATCTACTTTCTCGAACACTTTGCTATTGTTTCTTCTCTAAACTTGTGTGATTTGGATACAACTAACACGGACTGACGTTGTTTTCAGCAGAATTACCTTGGTGTCTTGTTTTTGTGCAGAAAATCAACTATCAGGAAAAATCCCGGAAAATATGCCAAAAATTATATTTCACCAGAAGATCCACGGATCCAGAAGACGAGACGGAGAGGAGGCCTAGGGGGGCCCACACCCACCCTAGGCGCGGGCCCACAACTGGTCGCACCTGGAGGGGTTGCAGCCACCCTAGGCACCCCCTCGGCCTCCCTCTGCGCCTATAAGTTGCCTTTCGACCTAAAAACCGAGGGGGGTTTGATAGTTTTCCAGAAAGAGTTCCGCTCTGCCGCTGCCACCAGAAACCAAGATTCGGATCCAGAAACTCCGTTCTGGTACCCTGCCGGGACGGGGAATTTGGAGAGGATCATCACCATCGTCATCACCAACGCATCTCCATTAACCATCGATGTTTCCCTCATCTATGAGTGAGTAATCCCCCGTTGTATGCTTGGGGATGGTAGGGATTGGATGAGTTCTATCATGTAATCGAATAAGATCTGTTAGGGGCATAGTGCCTAGTATCTCTATTAGTGCCATTTGACTTTGTTGTAACTTGTTGTGCTTAATTCTTGTCACTAGGGCCCGAGTGCCATGATCTCAGATCTAAACTTATTATTGAATCATTATGATAGTATTGTTTGTGATCTTATCTGCAAGTTGTGTACACATATCATTGTCCGGATCCAAAGGCCCCAAAGTGACAATAATTGGGATAACCGGTGGGGATGACTGTGGTGTGAGGATGACATGTATTCACGGAGTGTTAATGCTTTGCTCCGGTACTCTATTAAAAGGAACACCTTAATTACCAGTAGTTCCCTAGAGGCCCTGCTGCCACGGGCTGGCTGGACAGAAGATGTTGTGCAAGTTCTCATTGTGAGCACGTATGACTATATTTGAAGCACATGCCTAGGATTGTTAAGTACTTGGATGTTTGTTATTATTTATCTGCAATGCCCTAGATCTTGAAGTTACATGTTTAGACTCGTCCATGCAACACCCGTCCATCCATCCCTGTGTCTACCGCACTCGAATCCTACTGTTACCGTTGCTGTTACTATTTCTCCCGTTTTACTATTACTGTTGTTGTTGCTCCTTCTTTACTATTGCTACTACCAAACTGTTGCTACTGATAAACTTCTGTGAGCAAGAACTATTTCCAGGTGCAGCTGAACTAACAACTCAGTTGTTAAGGCTTGCAAGTATTCTTTGGCTCCCTTGTGTCGAATCAATAAATTGGGTAGTACTACCCGCGAAGACTGTTGCGATCCCCTATACTTGTGGGTCATCAATAGGCAATGGCATCAACAAGCGCCTGTTGTGACCACTCGAAAGGCTTGCGGGAGCCTGGGCAGACGAGCTACCTTCGGTTCTCTGGACCCTTCGCACAACTCCAAACAGCTCAACTGGCTACACGCCCTTCTTTATGGTGCACAGAGCCGAAGCCGTGCTATCTGCTAAGGTATGCCACAAGGCCCCACGGGTCGTCGCTTACAGCGAGGCCGAATCATCGGCAGTACTCGAAGACGCCGTCGACATACTCGACGTGGCACACGACATCGCCGCGGCTCCCTCAGCGGTCTACCAGCAGAGCCTCCGCAACTACCACAGCCGTCGACTGCGCCCGAGGTCTTTCGTCGAAGGAGACCTCGTCCTGCGACTCAAACAAGAAGGGTACAAAAAGCTCGAGTCACCCTGGGAAGGACCCTACATCGTCACCGAAGTCATTCCAGGTGGCGCCTACTGCCTCATGGACGTCGCATCAGGAGTCGAATACTTCAACCCCTAGAACGTCGCACGATTGCGACGCTTCTACCCCTATTTACCTTTTACTTTCAATAAGGCTATTCAGCCAAGGCTACTCAGCCGAACAATGTACCTCTCGTTTGCTATGAATAAAAGCTAAGTTCCTTGGCCCAAATATCTTTTTCTCCTTGAATTACTTCTCGCTAAATACGCTCGGGGGCTGCGCCTCACCTTATGACTCCGTCGACTAAAAACAATGCATACAACCTGAGTAGCTGACCATGTCAGGCTAACGAAAAGGACATGCATGTTACAATCGCACCACATGCCAATACATATAAACTTTATAAAGGGCATCACAAAAGCCCACTCGAATCAATACAAATTTTACATTATCTTGTTTTCTTTATAGGACCTAATTATTCTGAAGCACAACATTCGTCTGCTCCTCAAACAAATCTACTATTTCTTCGGCGTACTGTGCCACGGCCACATAGTGAGGGCGCATATCCCATACATTTCCACCTGGAGGAGGAGGTGGTCCAGACGCAATCTCCGCGAGATTGGCATCGCGATGATGTAGTCGAACAAGAGACAGGGCTGCCTTCACCCCAGCAACCAACTGATGGTGCACCAACTCCTTGACGTGGCTGATGTTCCAAAAATTCCCAAGCAGACCCAAGAAGCTAGAGGGTGCAACATCTAGAGGAAACATGACTGACCAAACGACCACAAGTGATGACCTTGCCTACTTGAGCACCTGAAGAACCTGGTGTATGCGGTCTTGCACCGTCGCAAGTACGATTGCTCGATCACGATCCATCCAGAAAAAGCCACCGGCCTCCAGTTCCTGCTGTGTCAGGCAGTTCATTCGAATTGCAATGCGCTCCTTCTCTTCCTTCGGAATGATATTCACAACTGCATAAAATAGTGGGCGAGCCCAACATAAAATGCGGCGCACTCAAAAAAGGCTAGAACTCACATTGGAGTTAGTCACCCATCTGCTGAAATTCTCCAAGCAAGAACTCTTCCCTGGAAGCAGCTCGCTCAGCCTTCGACTTCCACACATCCGCGTGACCGCGGATGCTGAGGATGTCCTTTTCCAAGCTACGAACGCGATCACGCAAGAACGCTAACTACGACACCTCATCCAATGATGGGCGAGGAGCAGGCGCAGGAGGAGTGATCACTGGAGCCTCACCCGAAGAACCCTACGGGTAAATAAGCAAATACGAATATCACAAACACTTTTTGACAATAAAAGGTAAGACTTATATACATAAATAAATCCACCTTGTGGCAGAATGGGACTTGTTCATCCGTAAGATGTTACAAAAAACAGCAAAAGCAAAAAAGCTACACTAGCTACAGTACAAGGGCCTAAGCACCCGCATCCAGAGCAGCCTCGGAGCCAGACTGCCTGCTCTTGGCCTCCTGCTGCTGCTTTGCCGCATAATCGGCCATGAGGTTGATGAGCTTAGGCCCGTAATGCTTACAGCGAGAAGCAAATAGGGCGAAAGCTACCTCAGAGCCATCCGCCATCGTCGGCATCTTGGACATGACTTGAGGCAAGTCCAGCTCGGCTCTGGATGCCATCGCCATGGCCAGCCCCATGAAAGCACCGATGCCCTTCTGCTTGCATTAGTACTCCGCCAGAGCTTCCTCCGATAGATCATCCGCAAGGGAGTCGATGTCATCAAGGGCAACACCCTTGGGGATGACGTCCTTATATAAGCGTGTGAGCACCTTCTTCGCCTTCTCTAGGGTGTCAATGGCAGCGGAGCAGCGATCCTCGATCGCAGCGGCAACATCGGCCAAGAAATCTCTGTGCTCCAGGGCACCACGATCAAACGTGATGCCAGAAGCATCTGACAAGACAAAGAAATGAACACTCGAATGAGAAAGGATGAAACACACTCAAAAATTAGAGTACTCAAAGGATACAAAAGCAACTTACAAGAGATAGCCTTGGCAGCAGCCATGAGCTTGTCGGCCATGGCCTTCTCCCGAGTGACTGCCACGGCCGCAAGCTGTTGCTCGCGATCTTCGGCCTCCTTTTGTAGGCGCTCCTTGGCTTCCGCAGCATCCGCTGCCTTCTTCTCCGCTTAGCCGAGGCTCTTTTCAAGAGCGTTCATCCTTCGGAGTGCAGCATTATTATCATCCACAACATGAAGAAATATCGAGTAAACACAAGCAATAAATTTGGCGGACTTGAAAAATAACCAATAGGACAACTATGCACCTTGGAGCTGCTTCAACTCACCCTCCGACGCCAGATGCTGCTGGATGAGGAGGTTGGCGCTAGGCACAAAAGGCTGCAAAAAAAAGAAAACAACAAACCAAATGAATAAAGGGCTCGGGGGATCCCCCCACAAAGTACAAGACCAATAGGTCAGATAAAAGGACTCGGGGGCTCCCCCTCCATGGAGTAAAAGGGAAACACTTACGTGCTCAGGTGTGGACTCTGAAGGTTTGCATGCCGACTTCCGAGTTACGAGTGCACGAGATTCTCGCCTGCCAGGTCTCGAGTCCTCATTCTCGGAGTCGGCCACCACCTAGGGAAACGAAGCTATCTACTTCGATTCCGCTATCATCTCTTCGGTGTCCATGTCAAGGGACTCCTCCGAAGGATTGCTGCAAGCAATTATTAGATCAGCAACAAACTAAAACTATGCCGATGAACATGGAAACAAGCCACAAGCAGAAAGACGTATGACTCGATGTCCGACAAACTGAAGATATGAGCCGCCTTCTCCTGATTCTTCTTCTTGGCCGGTGCCTGTGGGGCCATAGCCCGAAGAGGCATGGCAGGAAAAGGTGCAGATGACGCACCTTCGTCCTCACCATGCTGCTCGAGGAAGTAAGAACCCCTTGGAGTTGGCGGTGTCAGCCCATCCGAAGATTTACTCTGGGAGCGCTTTCGGGTCCGCCCTTCGCTCTGCTCGGGGGCTTCTGAGGTTGGAGATTGCGCAGGAGGAAGCTCGGATTCAGATTCCACAACTTCATTACCTGGTGCAACCGGAAATTTCTCAGGTAGAGGGGGCATCATCCTAGCTATCTTGAGGTCCTGCAAGCAAAAGACAAAAGAAGACAGGATAAGTGACACTAACAAGCAACAAAGTACTCGAAAAAATGCAACGTGCAAGCTACAAGTTTCCACCTGCGGAACCGCATTTTTGGCGCTGAACGGGGAGGTCAAGGATTTCCTCGGGAGGTCCTCGTCAGCCTTGTACTTCAGCAGGGGCCGAAGCACTCTATCAAGGTCACCCGAAGATAACTCCTCGGGTGAAACCCTTTTCGGATCGCTGCGGCCAGCATACAGGAACATTGGGTGCGCCCTCTCTTGGAGCGGTTGCACCCGACGCTTGAGGAAGGTGCGGATGATATCGACACCATTGACCTCCTTGCCGACTGCCAGCTGGAGTGCCTCCACGCGCTGGTAGAGCTCCTCCACCTCCGCCGTTTCACCCTCAAGGATGTCATTTTTCCACGACCTCTTCAGGGTGATCTTCTAGGCAGAGTTGAAAGGGGCAAGACCAAAATGCTGCTTGTCCAACTTGGCGTCGCAGATATAGAACCACTTATTTTGCTAGTATTGGACGGACTCGCACATGGAGAAGGAGAAGAATTGGACAGAATAACGAATGAAAATGACGCAGTCGCCAAGCGGATAAACACCGTCGGTGCTGGACTGCCTCTTCACGGAATAGAGTTTCCGGAAAATGCCAAAGTGTGGCTCGATACCGAGCCAGCACTCGCAAAGAGTGATGAAACAAGCGATATGAAGGAGAGAATTGGGAGACAGATGATGCAACTGAATCCCGTAGAAAAAGAGGAGTCCACGAAGGAATTCATGGACGGGCAAACAAAGCCCTCGGACAATGAAGGCATAAAACATCACCCAAAACCCTTCGAGTGGGTGAGGAATTACCTCTTGGCCTGGGAGGATGGCGTCCTCCTTGTCCTTGGAGATCAACCCAACATTGCGCAACTTGCGCAGATATGTATCGTGCATATCCGTGCGCTTCCATCATCCGTCAGTGGCGTGGGCCATAGCGGCGACTTTCTTGCCGGTGCCGGCGGCGCTCGAACCAGCTCCAGCAGATATCTTCTTCGACTTAACCATCTTGCAGCGGCGAGTGCGGCGACGAGAACGCAAGAACGAGGAAGGAAAGGTGTGAAGAATGTCCAGTGCGCAAAGGAAGGCAGAAAAGCTCGCGAAAATGGAGGCATGGGAGATGAGAAAATGGTGAAGGGTAAAAAGAAATCACTGTTGCCCTGCGGTATAAAAGGACAAAGACGATGCACACGAGCCGTCGATCGAGAAGCCCTAGCATGCCACTCAAATCTCACCATACACGTGTTGGCACTACACCGAACCGTGGCCAGCACGCCGTCCACTATGCACGGAAACCGAGGAGACGCCGTAATTTTTGCCATGTTTATGCGTGACTAGTAAACATGAACTCAGGCGATGGGACCCATGATCGTCTCGTTGCATCATCTCTGCTACCGCAGACGGTTGAGATCACTAATCGTGAGCACTGGCGTCATCCAGGCAAAGCCAACAATGGCTCGAAGATTTTGGCTGATCGTACAAGTACTTACCCGAATCTACGATTCGAAAAACTACTCGGGGGCTACTCCTATCAGGAGCGCTGGCCGCGCACCTGGGAAATGACTAAGGTAACTTCACCTCACAATTATTTTCGAGTCCTACGTCGAGTATGCAACTCCACTACGAACTCGGGGGCTACTCCCATAGGGAGCGTTGATTGAGCATCCGAAAAAATTATGTCCTTCGGACTTGCACTAAAAAACGACTGAAAAAAAGTCCCCGCTCAAGTCTACGACTCGAACAGACACTCGAGGGCTACTCGAAGTCTACCCTATGAATTCTTCGACTGCGATCCTTCGAATCAAATACGACAAAATCTTTTTGGCAACTTTGCCCAAACCTACGCTAAGTGAGAAGCATTCTCCTTGGCCACCCGAAACACCTCCGCGGTGATAAAATTTCGGATGCTGTGTCTATGATGCAAAGATAAGCCCTACAGATATCATCTGATGTCCTGGTAACGCACCTAACTGCGCTCTGCTAGTAAACTTCCGTGTCAACAGGCACGATGAAAATCCCGACGGACGCATTGGGTACATCACTTGAAAATCACTGGGATTCGACTCCTATATGACCGCAACAACCTAAGTCGAATCACAGCAGCAATTGTTCCGATTTTGAGTCCGGGGACTCAAGTTTGGTGAAGATTGTATTGTTTTGTCCTATGACAGTTAATTGTCCCTGATCCGTCGGGTGAGCTAGGCACACGCATCAACAATCCCTATGAAACTAAATCATTTCTCCTTGAAATAGCCGGCTCAATTGCACCCGAAAGATTGAAGAGTCTCCAGCTGAATCTACGATTCGAGTGAACACTTGGGGCTACTGACATGGATATATCCCACGGGTACATGACATTGGTATACCTGGTCCAGCCCAAGGAAGGCCCACGTAAGGATATGTAGCCCATGAAGACTTCGGGTGGCCTAAGCCCGTGGCGGTTTCGACTCCTTGAAGGACAAGTCTAGATTAGATAGAATTTCAAAGGGTACCAAACCTAATTTGTAACCGACTCGACCTAACCCGAGACCTGCCTATCTATATAAAGTCCAGGAGGGTACAGCGAGAAGGATCTCTCAACTCACCGCATACACACCTCCACGCCAGATTACATCCACGCACCCCTGTAACCTTCGGTTCCGCCATAATCAAGAGCAGACAAGCAGGAGTAGGGTTTTCCCTCCCGGGGCCTGAACCTGGGTAAATCTCGTGTCCCTGTGTTGCTTGTATGTTAACCGTTCTGCGACTTCCAGCGTCCCCATCTTCTCTAAAACCCAAGTCCATAACAATGGGCATTGACAAGATCGAACCTCGTCAGTTACAGTTTACTTTTTACAAGCAATCATTACCTTCCACACCATACGGTTAATCCTTTGTTTTCAGCAAACTGGTGAGATTGACAAACTCACTGTTTGTTGGGGCGAAGTCTTGAGTTTGTGTTGTGCAGGATTCCAAGTTGCTAGCAACACCTTTGAGTCGTTTCCTTCCTCCTACTGGTTTGATAACCTTGGTTTTATACTGAGGGAAGACTTACTGCTCTGCTCATCATACCTTCCTCTTGGGGTTTCCCAACGAAGCTCTACAGTGATCTGAGCCGGCATAATCGCCCAAATCCAATGCGCTGCTCACCAAATCTACCCAGAATCGACCTCCTGTTGCACCGCCAAGGCCCCTAGTAGTACCCGGTTAGAGGCCGTTGCTCTCTCGGCATCGTTTCGACGCCGCCGATAGTGCGACCTGATGCATCTCTTGGGAACGGACGATGGCCAACTTCTGCTCCTTTCTGCCTTGATCGTGGCCTAGCGTAGGTGTGACTGTCTCTAGGGCTAGACGGTGCATCGCTCAGGCCTAAACCGCGCCGAGCTCATCGCGTACAGAAAGTGTTCGGCCAATTGTTTAGGTAAATCTTCTTTCAAACTTTGCCACCGTTAAACTATTAAGGTGCTCCATACACTGAAACATTTATTGTTTATGCGTAGAATATGGATAGCGGCCATGAAATGATGATGGTCCAATTGTTGCAAGAGAAGTCAATGTGTAAGCCGATGAAATAGAGCACATCATGATCATTAATGGTCTTCTTGGTCTACATGCGCGTATGCGTGATCCTCGGCGAGGAGGCTCCAGTCCTAGGAAGAATATGAATAGAGACCCGTTATGGATGTACAGTGCAATGATGTTGGGCACCGACTACTTGTACACGGACATGAAAATCATGCACGGCATGCGAGAGTTTGATCCCTGTTCCATTTAAAATAAGGACCGCATCGGATTGGTTGGTTTCACATTTGCTCAGGAATACAGGTTTGTCTTGAGATGTCTTGCATACGGAGTTTCTCCGAATACACAAGACGAGGATGGAAGAATTGTCCATTTACTTGGCAAGAGATGTACAAAGTCCATACTGAAGAATACGACGTGGTACTTGAGACCGTGGCATATTATGACATGTGGATTTTAGCACACAATTTTTTGGCATGGTTGGATCTAACAATGACATCAACATGCTGTAATGATCTATATTGTTTGGCCGATTTGCTGAAGGCCATTCTCCGGCGATGAAACTATGTGATCAATGGCATGGAATACACCAAAATCTACTACCCAGCCGATGGCATTTATCCTAGATGGGAACTTCGTGAAGACAACCCCGACCCTCATACCAATGCAACATCTTGGTCTCTGAAGTGCCAGGAGGCTTGCAGGAAGGATTTTCAGCCATATTTGGTGTGCTCCAATCTCGTTTTACTACCTGATCAACTTCTCATACATGGGAGCTGATGAATGCTTGGATGATCATGAATAATATGATCTTCGAGAGTGAGCGCGATCACCCAGTGGTTGATGATCAACCAGTTGAGCACATGGGTCCTCTTGCTGATGTCGATCATGAGGTGCCGACTGAGTTTGATGCTTTACTCGCCATGCATCAATAAATCTGTGGTGAGCAGGTGCATGCACAACTACAAGAAGATCTCGTAAAGCATTTGTGGGCGTTGAAATGAAATGCCCTGGCCAACTCTCCCTCGGCTTAATCTATTTGAAATTTAATTTATTTAAACTATTGTATGAACTATTTTATTTTTATGTTTAGATTTGTTGTAATAAGCTTGGATTTATTCAAATTTTATGTGTTTGAAATATGTATTATTATGGTTGAAACATGTGAACTAACCCAAAAATGATTTGAGAAATTGAACCGTTGGGGTCGCCGGTGTGGAAAAGTCGACCCAAATTATCGACAATTTAGGCAGGCTTTTCCAAAGACACCAATGGCGTATTTGCCAACCATTGTTATTGGGACGCTGGTGGGATGCTCTTACAAGAAAAAAAAGAAAAATGATGACATAACCAAGTTATGACGAGTGATGACATAATTAGGGTGTCAAGTAGGATCCCATCAAAGTTCCACTTTTAGTTCATTTGCCAAAATCTAGTTTAAATTTTGAGTAAAAGTTACACTGAATTTTGATAAATAAATTAGAAGTGGGATTTTCGACAGCCTAGACACAACAACAATCTTTAGCTTCTCGGCTTCCTTTACTGACAATACCCTGACCGTGAGAAAGGGCCCCCAGTTTGTTGTACTGACTGCCTGCCAGCGAGTAACCATTAATCTGACATCAATCGAGCTCTTGCGTCAAACCCTTGTACTATTGGCTAGCGGTGTGCCATGGCTGCTGACTTGTACGCAGCAGCACCATGCCGACGGATCTGTATGGGCACCATCCGTCTGATCGGAACGAACACCAAAGCGTGCGTAGACCAGTTCGAGTTGAGACTTCACCCCTATCACATTTGTGTCGTTGTCGGACTTCATATTTTCCGTTGATCTAGGTCGACTAACAGAGGGTACATATCCACTAATTTAACCAGTCGTCGAGTGGTGTATGCTACAATTATGCGATCTTCCACACGGAACGGCGAACATGCATATGATGTGACTCTGGCCTTCCCTTCGCGTGACTCGCCAAACCTTGAACGATTCTTCTTGTCATTTCCTGCGCAAAGTTGCTCATGTAACGTTAATATCCACCCACAAGTGCATACCAAGTAGCAACATCGGTCGTTCTCGGATAAAAAGTAACATCACAGTCAACCAAAACAAACCAGCCAACGCCAACTACCTTCTTCAAGCTAGCATGCATGTTAATGTACCAGCGGCCAACCCATATGGCTAGCTAGCTGCAGCGCAGTCGGTGTCTCTGCTACGAAGATGGCGACTATTCTTCGCTTCTCTTCAAGTACAGTAAGTCAGTCTGACGATTTATATTTTCCGTTGATCTTTGCTGTCCAGATACATGATATAGTTAATACTGTATATCTCTAGATGAACGGTCAGCAGACGACTCTGACCCTCTCCTTCCTATAGCTAGTAGTCGAGTACCAGAAAAGCACCAAGCTTTTTGGGCCCATAGATCGAGTAACTTTTTCGTTCGCTGGTCATTGCATCATGTAGAACCAGCTTGTCGGTCCCTGCAAATCAAGTGGCTTTCTATCTAATTACACCACTATGAAAGACATAATGTGTCCACTCTTGCTGAGTTATTTATTAGAGAGAAAGCTGGTCGCTGGGTATCTCTGGGACATAAGACACAAAGTGCATGCTCAACCACTGGAGGCGTAGATCTTTACACAAAGTAGACATCTTCAGGGTTCACAACATTTTTGGCTACTTAACAAATCAGAAAGGTTTCAATATGTCAACTAGCCGTCTAGAAGGCGCACACACACTCCACAGAGGTACAATATATTCATGGCCTTACTTGGAAGCTTGCACCGATCGGAGAAAGAAAGGAGACCAAAGGCACCAGGTTTTGGGCCGATGTCCCCGATTGCATATCGTGGGACTAGCCGACTAGAGAATCTAGATTTGCGTTGGGTCGCATCGTTGGTTAGTTTTTCTATGTAGGATATATGAGAGAGAGAGAGAGAGAGAGAGAGAGAGAGAGAGAGAGAGAGAGAGAGAGAGAGGTTGTAGTAGTGCTTACGTTCCAGTGGTGAAACTAGAGACCAATGTTGTATATCTCCCCACCTCTAGTTAGATATACTCTCTCTTTGCTACTAGAATGGTTGTACAAACTTTGTTCATTAATGATATAGATATTATCGCAAAAAAATCTAATGGAGGCGCTCCTAGTGACCATATAGCTAGGTGCCCGGCGTGCTTTCATTAATTACTAGAGGGTGGTATGCGTCTTTCTTGCGCAATTTTTTTACAGGTGGTATCTACACGATAGTGTTTGTTGAGTGCTAATAGACATCATTATGGATGACTCAATTGCAATTTACAAGGACTCTTATGTGAAATAAGGACGACCGAAAGGCTTCCCTGCATAATAGATTAAGCTCACTTTTTAAATAGAGAAACACGAGGATGTATCCATAAGTAACAGAAAATGGATGTTGTCCGCCTCTTTTTCAAACTCATTCGGTGGAACCCATCCGACTAGTCTGGCGATTCCTGAAACTTTCTGACTGTGGATGAAAGAGGGATCTTAAGATGGATTTTGGAGGAAACCCTTTGAGAATGTTGCAAGAATTTTAGTCCCTCATAATCAACTACACTTTTGATAGTATAACATACCTATGACTACAACCAAATCGACAAATATAATCCTCAAGGTTGCCAACACTTATCTTCTTTTGGGTCACCATTGACTTCCTAATCCAACTAGCAATGAGACTAAAACATGCTAAAACCTGAAACACTTGGTACATATGTTAGTAACTTAGTTTCCTTATCATTAATCAACCAAAAACCATTATGGATCCAAAAACATCTTAACATGTTTTTTCATTCAATGAGTGTCTAGCTATTATATTATACTTGGGGCACTATCCTGGCCATAACTATATCCCTATGTAGCACTTAGGAGAACATCGAAGTTTTTGATCAATTGTACGTCTTTAAGAGCCTAGAGATCACGTCACCGAGATCTTCACGAAGCACGCATGCATTTGCATCAATCAGAAAAAGAAAGGCAACCAAAGGCGCTAGGGTTGGGCACTCGATGTCCCGGTGGGACCATGGCATCTATATTTGTATTGGGCCACATCGTTGGTAAAATTTTCCATGTGGGGTATGTGATGACGTGCCAGTGATATGGATATTATCGTAAAACAAAATAAAAAATCTAATTGAAGCGCTCCTAGTGACCATATAGCTAGGTGCCCGTCATGCCTTCATTATCCAAGGTAGAGTGGGTCTTTGTTGCAGAACCTTTCCTTTTAGTGGTGGTATTACGCGATAGTGTCCGTTGAAAACTAACATCCACCATTCTGGAGGACTCAATTGTACCAGAAATAAGCCCACCGTTTAAACCGAGAACTACAAGAATGTATCCATAAATAACAGAAAATGGAAGGACTGAAGTGCATAAAAACTGAAGATTATGAATTTCATGCCTTTTAGAAGGTGTATGAATTTATAGATTTTTGGATCACCAAGCTCTCCGTACTGGGACCTGAAACGAGGTTGACTAAAGACAACACGAGCCAATGTATCATGCGCCCCTGGGGCCGCGGCCGCGGTGCCACTACCACCCTACAAGGGGCAGCGGCAGTCGCGACGCCACTACGCCAGGTTCCCCAGCCCAAACCCAAATCCATACCGTGTAGAATTAAACCGCGCGCACCCACCCCATCCACCACCACCACCACCAAGCCAGGAGGCGACATTGCACACTCACAGACGCCGACGCGCCTCCCGTTCACGGTAGCTAAAGATATCCCGCAAACTGTAGACCAAATCCAGAGGGCACCCAGATAGAGCGCGCGGGAGCATAGCTGCAGCAGGAACCAGCTCGCTCTCCCGGCTCCAAAGACGGCGACGGCGACGATGGAAATGGGAGGCAGCCACCGCGGCGTCGGGTTCTTGCTCCGTCTCTGTCTCCTGCTCCTGCTGCTGGGTCTCGGCTTCGGCAACGGCGGCCGGTGCGCGGCGCAGAAGCTGCCCGAGCAAGAAGGTGAGAAGAGCAGGCGGACTTTTGAGATTAATTCTCGTGTACTGTTCTTAAGTACTTTTGAGATTCGGCTGTCTTCTTCCTCCTTGTTTCTGGTGTTCTCTCTTTTGTGGAGCAGCATGTGTGACTGTGTGTGTTGCTTGATTGGCTGAGCTCGTCCTCTCCCCTCGCAGCATAGTTGTTTTTGCGTTCTTTTTTTTTCCAAATACAATATTTCAAATTAAGTACTCTAGCAGATTTTTCATTCGACTGCCGCAGCCGTCAAGATTGAATTGCTATTTCTCCGCACGTAATTTATACCAATCAGAAAGTTGTTGGTTCAGGTCACTAATACTTCGTCAGTTCCAAATTGTAAGATGTTTAACCTACCAAAAGGTTATAATTCGGAAGTACTCCCATTGATTTACCTATATAAAATGGCTTTCTCGTAAAAAAAAAGTTCTCCTCTTCCGATCCATATTATCAATCCAGTGAATCGGAGGAAATAGCCATACTAAGATATTCCTGTGTTCATGTGCATATACAGACACGACTTTTTTATCTGAAATCGTCGTGTCTTCATGTGTCAATATAACCAGAACAGATTTTTTGGGGGCGAAATGGTTGCAGCATAGTAGGGAAACAGATTTTCTTTTGGCCAGTCTGCTCATTCGGGGTACCCGCCCAACATAAAGCTTATTAAGCAGGCTCTAGGCTCTAGCCCTCTGTTCATGCTGTAGGTGCCGCGTCCATCTCCACCGCGATGTTGGACCTGCGATCTGCGCGCTCTCTCTTCCTTTTCTCCCAAGATCCCACAACTTATACTGTACTGTACAAAGCTTCGAGCAAGTGCTGCCCAGATTGCTCTTGTCCAATGGGCGGTGCACGCCAGGTGTTTGACCAAATTACTGACCCGGCTGTCTTCCTCTGCATGCCCAAAGTGGGTTCATAGTGGTGTCAGAAGACATCGTTTGTGCGTTCTTAGTGCCTGCTTTAGGTGTTGGTGTGGTCCGCAATCTACCGCCTCGCCCCAGTGGCTTGTATCTGATTGGCCATGAGCCCATACCGACGGTTTGGTGAAGCTTCTGCAGTGAAGAAATGTGGACGTGGAGTTCAAGTTCTCTGAGAGCTTAGTGACTGATGTTCTAAAGTTAATGGATGGATTTTGGATGGTGCAAGAGATGTGGCTTCCTGACTACAAACTTCTAAAGTCCACCGCTGATTCTTGAAAGAAGTGATAAGGATCAAGCGCTGAAAGAAACACGAATGGAGTAAGTCAGAGGGCAACGGCGTTGCCAGTGCTCAGCTTGTGCATAACAAAGATACAAGGCTGATAACTGCTATATATATCATGGTCTGTAGTGTTGGTAGGATCATACAAGGCGTGCATGGTTGTTGAGTGGTAACCTCGTGCTCTGTAAGAGTTTTTTTTTGCCACAATGGGAGAAATGGAATATGAAAAACAGCCTTCATTAATATTCTGCAATTTTTTATAGTTCACTGAACAATGCATTTCTCTGCGTTCCACGATATTTAAATAGTAGTAGCAATTTAAAAAGTGCTCATGTCTGACTGCTCGATGTTTGCCTTAATAATCTGACGCTACTGATGTATGTTTATCTCTTTCTGTGGAAAGAAAAGGAACAGAATATATCAACTGTCCTAATGTTCCTACTTACTAAGATGATTCGGCTATATTTGAAATTTGTTTTCTTTTTTCAGTCGAAGCTCTCAAAGGTATAGCACACAAGCTTAACAAGACGGATTGGGATTTCAGTGTGGATCCATGCATTGGGTCTGGAACTTGGGTCAACTCTACTGGATTCATTGTCAGCAATGTGACATGTGATTGTTCATTCCAGAACAACACTGAGTGTCATATTATTAGCTTGTAAGATACACCATTTGCTCATTAATTTCTGTGCTCTGAAATGGTTCTTATCCATAATTCTTCATCTCTTCACTATCTTCGTTTTGTGCTTGAATGCTATTGTTTCACATCTTTGTTTATATACATTGCAGAGAGCTTATGCGTCTGAATCTTAGTGGAGTTCTACCTGAAGAAGTTGTCAACCTTACTTATCTGCGATATCTGTAAGTAACTCAATGAATCTATTGGGATTTCAGGATATTCACTATTCATCACCAAAAATGGTTTGTTAAATTTGCAGTGACTTGTCACGCAACTACATTCAAGGACCAATTCCAGCATCATGGGCTAGCCTACAAGTTTTTAATCTGTATGCCTTACACGGTCCCCCATCACGTTGTCAGAATTAAGCATGTACATTTTGCCCTTTATTCAACCTTCTAGTGCAACTACAGGTCTCTTCAGGGAAATCGCATATCTGGAACAGTACCTAAGGAGCTTGGACGGATGCCAATGTTGAAGTCTTTGTGAGTTCTGTCCGTGCTAGGGTTACATTTTACAAGAATCTGCAGCTTTCTGGCGTAAAACTGAAAGGTGTAAAGAACTAACTTTTGTCTACTATCAACCAATTATATGCAGACAGCTAGAAGCCAATCAGCTTGAGGGACCTATTCCACCAGAATTGGGTAACATTGTCAGTCTAGAGAGATTGTAAGTCCTTATTTTTGCTCAGACAAAGATCCTATCTATGCTCATTAAATATTTCTCACTGGTAAATTCTTACTACTGAGAGAATTTATCATTACACTGTTGTTTATCTGTGATCATTTTATTATTTTTTGACACGGAAATTTGCAACAACTTGGGATACGATTCAATTGGTTCTTTTGAGACATACCATGAATCCGGTGAATAACAGTATTCACATAGTACCATCAATGTGTTAATGCTCTCACATTATTATAGACACTGAAAAGTATAGCCAAACGGTCATGCTGTGAATCTTCTTTAGAGAAGTCCGGTTTTATTTTCCATTCCTCTGAGATACCGAGGCATTTTGATTTTTTTGATACTGAAATATCGCGACTAGGTCTCAAGAATAAATTTATATGAAGATTAATCTAAAGTATCTTGAATTGTTACTCATTTTTCTCTTACAGTTTCATTTCTGCAAATAACATCACAGGAGAGTTGCCTTCAACCCTTTCCAGGCTGACAAATATGACAGATTTGTATGTCTGATTCCTATTTGATAAGTAAATTTCTTGCTTTTTGTGGCAAATCTTGATTTTCTTGCAAATTGCAGCCGAATTGATGGGAACAACATTTCAGGAAGGCTACCTAGTTTCATAAAGAACTGGCAACGTGTCAACAGAATGTTAGTGTCACTCTGATATAGACCATTTATTCTATTAACTCACATTTTATTCTTACATATTGTCTTCATTTTTTCAGAGATATGCAGGGTACCTTGATTAGCGGGCCTATTCCTTCAGAAATAGATATGTTGAGAAACTTAACAGAACTGTATGTACACTTTTCTTTGCTGTACTATCTTGCTACTGATATGCTTACCAGAATCTTGTATTTGGATTGGGTATTTTTTGAAGAAAGTAATTCATTATTGATGATAGTACATACATTATCAGGAGGGTAGTCGATCTGAGTGGACCAAGCATGAATTTCCCCCACTTACAAAATGCGCAGCACCTAACGGAGCTGTGAGTTTATCTGTGTACTTGGTACCAGCTCACTGTAGTTCTTCTGACATGATCACCAGAATGCTGAATTCTCTCTGCATTACAGGGTTCTAAGAAATTGCTCCATATATGGGGAGTTACCAGCTTATCTTGGTCAAATGCAGTTTCTGAAAGTATTGTAAGTAATCCTATTACTTATAGCGCCTCACATCTTCTCACTTTACAGCGAGTGTTCCATTTTTTTTGGCTATTAGCACTTGGCAACCACCAGTATGGGTGGACGAAGAATACTTATATTCTGTGTATATTGTACTAGGGGCTCGCAGGAATAGATGTCCTTAGGTGTAGCATGAACCTGGGACAGGTTGGCATATTGTGTGATGCCAAATGTTTTGTGATTTCTTGATATCTTCACCAGTTTTCTATATAGGCCACGGGGAGCAGTAAAACTTAAATTGTTTACTAAAGCTGATATTGCTAGATACTATATTGGACGTGTGATTACTGACCATTCTATTTTATAGGGTATTCTTTCCTTATTTCCCTAATATCTGGCATAGTCTTCATGATTACAACATGTTGTTAATTTCAGGGATTTAAGTTTTAACAAGTTTTCTGGTCAGATTCCAGCAGAATATGGAGGAATGGTGGCACTACAATTTCTGTAAGAAATTTATTCATGAGACATAAGTTTATAATCCAACCAATTGTTTTTTATATTCTATAACTTTCTCATTATGTTTCATAATGCATTTTCCAAGATCCTCATTGCAATTCTTGAGAATAGGTACTTAACTGATAACATGCTGACTGGAGATTTGCCTGCTTGGATGTTGAAAAACAAGGCAAGCAATAAAGTAAACATGTGTGTATTCTGCAATGCAGTATTTTCTGTGGGAGTGCTTATATTTATATGTTTACCAACAGATTGCGTAGTAATTTATTATGAAAAATAAGGAATGATTTGCATTATTATTTCTCTCCTTTTGTTCTGTGATTTCTTCGTCCATGGCAATTGACAAATGCTTTGCAGGGATGTGTCGGATAATGACTTTACGGGTAACCCTCCAACTGAGTGTCAGCAAGCAAATGTGTATGTTGCACATTCAAAGTCTTCTGTCTCGCACCAATTAACTTTGCTTCACATGGTGCTCACATACCTTGCATGTTATAATTGCAGAAATATGGTGTCCAGCTTTTCAGATTCGACTGACAGTTCGTAAGATTCTATACTCAAATGTCCAGATGTTTCACTTTTGTATTATGAAATGAAATGTTCTCGAAAGACACGAAAGTCTTAAGTTCTTTTGTACTTCTTTGTTTTTTACAAGATTACGACCATGTTTAAGAAAGAACCTTCCCTGCATGGGAAAACCACAATGTAAGTTTACTTGCACACTGGAGATGGATCAGCAGTCCGTTTAAAACTTGGCATCTGAAATTTGCTTCAAATACCTTCAGATTCCTCCCTGTTCATTAACTGTGGTGGCAGAAGTGTTGTGGTAGATGGGAATGCCTATGAGGATGACTCTTCTCAAATTGGAACATCAACTTTTGTATTATCTGAGGATAAAAGATGGGCTTATAGCAGTACAGGTGATTTTGTGGGTAATGAAAATGCTGACTACATCGCCAGAAACACATCAAGACTCACACTGGCTCATCCCGAGTTATATACCGAAGCTCGCCTCTCGCCTCTTTCACTGAAATATTATGGCCTTTGCATGGAGAATGGTGAATATCTAGTAAATCTTAATTTTGCTGAGATTATGTTCACAGATGATCATACTTATTCTAGCAATGGCAAGCGTGTTTTTGAAGTCTTGGTCCAGGTACAGATTCACTCATATCTAAGATGTGTCCTCTTCTCTCTACCATAAGAATGCTGGCATGTTGATTCTTTTGTGCAACCTTTTCTAGTTTATCACTCATCATAGTGCAATTCATGCTCCAGAGATAGACAACTATCACAGGACCGTACTAATGAGCATTTGTATGATCTGGATCAGTTGCTGTCTTAATATTAACAAAATTAATTACAATCTGAAGTCCTGGACTGAGCATCAGAGGCTGATCATATAGATAACAAGTGAAATATGATTTTTATTTATTTCTCCAAGTAGCTTAATATTTTGTTGTTGTAACATAAATTCCTGTAATAGTTACTGATAAAGTTGTTCCTTGATCTCTTGACATTATAATCTTCAAAATTTAATTTATATAGACACCACTTTACTGACTCGCAATAACATTTCAGGGTGCTAAAGTTTTGAAAGATTTTAACATTGAAGATGTGGCTGGCGGTGTCAATCGAGCAATCACAATGAATTTCACAACCAATATCACAGCAAATACATTGGAAATCCATTTCTACTGGGGAGGGAAAGGTACCACCGCTATACCGTACCGGGGTGTGTACGGTCCATTGATCTCAGCCATATCTGTGACACAAGGTAAGTCTTTCAATTTTGCACTCCGCTAGCCTTTTCTCCTGGCAATTTTTTTTCCTGTTGTTAAATGGAGACTGTACGGTGGTATTTTATACGCTTGGAAGTTACCTAACTGAATATTAGTGCAGTGCACAGGAACCACCATGGCATCTCTACTGGAGTGCTGATTACCATAATAGTAGCATCATGCCTAGTTATCATACTTCTGCTGGTAGCCTTCTATATTAAAGTCTTCCAGAAAAAGAATGGGAAGGGAACTGGTGAGTTCGTCTATTAATTTTATTTTTTCCATTGTTCTTTCTACATATATGTTCTAAGTTATTTTCGTTGTCATTCGGTTAGCATGTTTCTCGTAAATTTAGAATTCATGGAGCAGTATTTGTAGCTACTTTGAAAAATCAAACTTGAGCAACCTTGGAGATACTACTTTTGTGCAATACTATTAAAATTTATACAGTTATATTTAAAGACAAAAATAAACTGTATGTATAATACTATACTTTAGTTCTTTGCTAGCTAATATTGAGGACTGCATTTTCTGATCTTGCAATATAAAATATTGCAGCAGTTCTCTTTCCTGTTATCTTTTGTTAGTATGAGAACTTCCTCATCACTCAAAACGCAAGGTTTCCACCTATGTACTGTAGAGTCGTAATATATTTCACTGCTCCTCTGTAAGTTGGTGTTTGCAGTTTGAAACTAACGCCCTCTTTTTCCCTGTGGCACCAAAAAGGATATTTGTCATTGCTGGGATTATAACATCAAGATGCACAAAAGTGCCAGTTAAAACTTCTTGATGGTTTAGAAAATTTCGTTGTTTTCTTGTTTAAAAAAATATTAAGAACAAAGCTCGTTGTTCAATATTAACTTAAAGGCTCATTTGACTCCTCAACTTTGTTCATGGCTAATTCGCAAAAAAAAAACTTTTGTTCATGGCTGAATAGCCATTTATTCATAGGCCATGTTTTGGAGATTATAAGGTAGCTTATATGGAATATATTCAGTGAGACAGCGGATTTCATAACTAAGCGCCTGACAGATAGGATTTGTCTTTTTAAAAAAATATCACAAAGGCACTGCAATTTTTTTTGCGAATAGAAGGCACTGCTATTTATGTCCCAGTGTTATATTTTCTTGTGTATCGCAGGTAGACAATTCCTTTACCATGGAAGGAATACCAATCCTTCCGAGCTTCAGGCGAGGGCACAATACTTCTTTAGCTTAAAAGAGATAGAGTCTGCAACAAAGCATTTTGATCCTGAAAGTAAAATAGGTGAGGGTGGCTTTGGACCTGTTTACAAGGTAACAACTATTAGATTTAAGATTCTCTTCTGGTGGCATATTGGAAAAAATAATGGACCTCTTTTGAGAAGATTACTCTGCTTCTTTAGTTGCTGTATTATAGAATACCACGAACTATTTTTTTTTGTACCTGATTCAGGATTGGTAATTTTAGGATAAATAATTTAATACTCCCTCCGTTCAGAAATAACTAACTTGAGTTTGTCTAGATTCGAATGTATCTAGACGCATTTTAGTGTATAGATACATTCGAATCTAAACAAATCCAATTCAGTTATTCCTGGACGGAGGGAGTAGAACATTCTTAGGGTATGAATCTAGCAAATTATCATTTATGTGAAATGTGAAAACAATCAACTCGTAGCTGCAGAACACTTGGTACAACTAGCTAGCGGAATATTTCTACCCCCCCTCCCTAGCCCCCCCCCCCCCCCCCCGGCGGCGCGGTGGTTGGAATATCTTCGCCAGTTTGGCATCCGGCCGTAGTGCGCGGCGTGGGGCCACCATGGGCAGTCCGGCTTGGCCAGGGATAGGGAGTCTGAAGGTGGATCATCTGACCGGAGGGTGTCGGTAAGACGATGCTGACCGAAAGTTCACTCCTGGTTTCGGCCGGAGCCGGCAACAAACGACGTCTGCGGGCGAAGCACGCTAGGGGGCGCCGCACTGTGCAGGAGGCTCTGGTAGGGCGCCACTGGATTTCTGACATACAGGGAGCGCTCAGCCCGCTTGCCCTGTGGCAATACGTCCAGCTCTGGGCCCAGCTGCGTGATTACGCGCTGGTGGACGAACCAGACTCCTTGCTGTGGAGATGGACCAGTGATGCCCAGTACTCGGCCAAATCTTGCTACGAGTTTCTCTTCCAGGGATCCATCGCCTCACGTTCCTGGAAACTGAACTGGCAAGCCTAGGCGCCCCCACGGGTGAAGTTCTTCATCTGGTTGGCATGCCAGGACCGCTGTTGGACGGCTGAGAGGCTGGCGAGACGGGGCCTCGCCCACCCCCCGCGCTGTCCGCTGTGTGACCAATCGGCTGAAACCATGACCCATCTCCTCGTTGGATGTCCCAGGTGCGGAATTGGTGAAGCGCGTTGGGTAGTGCAGTCCTCGACCCCGTCCGATCCCACGAACATGTTTGAGTGCTGATCGTGCAGCACCTCTGCCGGTATCCACACGTACGAGGGGAGCCCTGGCGGCGGACTGCTAGGTCTGTAATGATGGCAAGGACTAGAATGGAGGCTAGGGTTTCCAACGCATGGAATGGTCTAACCATCCTATGTTGTGTCACCACCTCCACTATGTATAGGGGAGTAAGTATGGACCCAACAAAGACGTGTGGCCCACTTACTGAAACCCTGAACTTGTTAGTGCGAGTCCAACCCGCTCGCCCAGTCCTGGTCCGGCTCAGGTCTAACCTAGCCGGCTCACTCTTAGTTGGATCACATCCGACTCGCTCCATACACTTAATTGTGTAACCCCACGGACTCACGGTCACTCGATACTCGATACGATTGGATTCTGACTCGCAATCGATCAATCGGTAGCTGATCCTAGCAGGACATGCTGACTCCCAAGTACTATAGTCATAACGACAAACCTTTTTAATGTGACTTTCATTCAAGTCCCTTTTGCCTCACGATATACCTTGTCAAGCTATAGGCAAGTTATTATCATCCCTTTATTAGCTCAACTCTCTTCTTGATCTATGATATGTGATTCATTTGACTAACTCTTAATCGGCAGGCTCGATTAACACTTAACCGAGTCGCACATGGCCATGCTTCGGAATCATATCATCCGAGAGGGTCCAGAAAATAACTCTCCAGTCGGAGGGGAAAGTTCTCGTCTTGGCCATCCATGTCATGTAGCTTGATTCTCAGTCGGCCCGAACTCCGCCTTTATAACTGCCTGGAATAGCGTTTGATGGAACCTAAGCCGGCCAATCCACAACTTGGATCGTGCCTCGGGTCTAAGGATTCTATTGTTCGAGTCGGTGCACATGCCATTACTCGTGCCGACTCGACCTTGGGTCAGTTCGACTCGCCTCGCCTAGCTCTTTGGCTAAGTCCGTGGTAGGCGGATTGGCATCTCCATGCCCATGAAGAGTGGAACCTCGTCATCTGCCGACTCCCACATTAGTCTACGTTAAGTGTCCGGCTTAACTTGCGACTAAGGACAAGCAGTAAAGAACGACTCCAAACAGACAACTCCTCAACTGAATCACATATTCAGTGAAAACTGTTATCATTTATTACAGGATGACTTATGCTTATGAATACACTTAGGAAATATATCATACATGGTTGTCTCTAGGGCATATTTCCAACACCTCTTGGGGGCATCATTTTTGGATTCTGAAGGGTCGTGTGGTACGTCGGTGGTGATGGTGGAGCGGCTTCGTCTTGCACGGAGTTTTTGGTGGAGGTGTCAAGTCATGCCTGGCCGGCAGGTGCTACGCTCAGTCATACCTGTTTCCCACAGGTGCTACGCACGACAGATCTTCAGGAGGCTTCAAGCTGTGTTGGCCAGCTGGACTCGGTGGCATAGTGCCGCAGTGTTTCGGTGGCATAGTGCCGCAGTGTTTCGGTGGCGACCATGCCATGCATAGGTGATTGCGTGCAGGGTGGTGCTGTCAGTGGCTGGCCTTGCGTTGGAGATGGGTCGGCGGAAGATAGGGGAGGCAGCAACTTCTGGAGCGAACGCATGTGGCACAGCTACGCCGATACGCTGGAGCGGATCTGGGCTCCTGGCTTGCCTGAGACGGTTAGGTGATCTCTAGATCTGGCCAGGGAGCTAACGGTGGGTATGCTATCGTTGTGCTCGGTGTTGTTGTGTTGGTGGCTTTGACATGTATGATCGTTGTACGACTTTTGCGAGCCTTTATTGAATAATAATGAATAAAGACCGTGTGCATCGCTCAATGTAGAGGTCGGGGCTCCGTTTCCCTTTAAAAAAAAGCTGCAGAACACTCATTTCCATTTTGTACATGTTTGTTTTCTGGCTACATGGGAACATTGTATGTGACTGCTTATCCCTTGTCTTCAGGGTACTCTAGATCTAGGAAATAATCATTTAAGTGAATCAACCAACTAGTAGCCGTAAAACAAATACTTTCCTGCAGTTTTCTCTTTGTATGTGAGCATTGTACGTAACTGCTTTAAAGTTGCAAAACACATAAAATCCCTTCTTTTTCAGGGTACTCTAGCAGATGGTACTACAGTTGCTGTCAAGAAATTATCCTCGAAATCCAGCCAAGGGAACCGTGAGTTTCTAAATGAGATAGGAATAATATCTTCTCTAAGGCATCCAAACCTTGTGAGGCTCTATGGCTGTTGTATTGATGGTGAACAACTATTGCTGATATACGAATTCCTGGAAAATAACAGTCTTGGCCGTGCATTATTTGGTAAGGTCCTGTGATTCTGCTACTCCCTCTGATCCATAATAAGTGTTGCTGATTTAGTACAATCCGATCCATAATAAGTGGCGCTGATTTAGTACAATCCGCGACACTTATTATGGATCAGAGGGAGTACTATTTTTCAAGTCGTCTCTCTCTCTCTGAAGAAAAATTCCCAATTAGTGCGACACTCATCATAGTTGGAAAGTACCTTCTGTTCTAATAGAAGAGCATTTTTAGGCCGCGCAGAACGTCAGTTGAAATTAGACTGGCCAACAAGGTATAACATCTGCCTTGGAACGGCGAAAGGCCTGGCCTATCTTCATGAGGAATCAACACTGAAAATCGTCCACAGAGATATCAAACCGTCAAATATTCTTCTTGACGAAGGACTACAACCTAAAATATCTGATTTTGGTTTGGCCAAGCTGAATGATGACTGTGGGCGTGTGAGCACTCGTATTGCTGGCACTGTGTAAGCTCTTTCGTCACTTGCCTGTTCATCTTTTTTACTTTTCTATTACAGTTGAATCAATATGTCCATATTCTCGGATAGACTTGTTAGTTTCAGCTACTGTAATGTATTCGTTTTATATTTGACTTTCACATGTTCAATAGTAATTGAAACAAATATCCAGTTTCTGTCATCTCATCCTTCTTTTCATTCTTGTCAGTGGATATATGGCTCCTGAATATGCCACAAGAGGTTGTTTGACACGTAAAGCAGATGTATACAGCTTTGGAGTGGTGACATTAGAGATTGTTAGCGGAGAGAGCAATACAAATAGCATGTCGAGTGAAGAGTATCTCCATCTTCTTGATTTGGTATGCTATTTCACCAAATATCTAGCGTTTCGAATCCCATCAGGCCCATCAACCGAGAGTTAGACTGTTAATGCAATTAAGTTAACCTTGGTTACACATTTTAAACAGTATTTGTTTCTGTGCATTTGTTCCATTAGGCCGAAAGATTGAAGCATCAAGGAAGACTTCTGGAAATTGTCGACCAGCGTCTTTGTTCTGACTATTCTCAAGAAGAAGCACTGACGATGCTGAATGTAGCTCTTCTATGTACAAATGCGTTACCGACTCAGCGCCCGAGGATGTCCTCGGTGGTGAAGATGCTCTGTGGTCAAGCCCCTATTGAGGTTACGCCTGACGATGATCTGAACGAAGACTGGAGGTTCAATGTCGCCCACTCTCGGCAATCGATGAACAGCAGAACAGATTGGTCGTGTGCTCCATCAAGTGATCAGTCAATCCAGCTGCACAGCAGCAAGGACAGCGTTTGCCTCCCGTCTTCGAGCTCCTCTTCTCTGAAGCTGTGAACCTCACAACCAAGACTAGCTAGCTAGGTTAACAATGCTGGTATTTTTGCGGGCTTGTTTCAGTAACAGTGCATAGACAAGTATTCAGCACAACGTTTCTGTTCCGAAAACTTGATGTCGTCGGACAGTTGCCGTTCATGTTTCTTGTTAATAGTCTGATATCTGACAGACTATCGCGATGATGCGTCTAACTCGTGAAGCTGTTATGATAGTGTCATTGTTTAAGGAGAACCAAAACGCAGTATGTGACTAGAATGGTGTCAAAACAAGCTGTAAACTCGATGCCTTGTGGAGAGTTGGCACTCCGATCTCCTCTTCCGAAGTGGTATTGGTTAAAGAGGACTAAAACATACTCTGGAAAAGCTAAATAGTACTGATTGAAATAGTGTTTTAGATCGTTCGAACCGTGCACGGAACACCTCTTCCATGTACGAAGTACAATGCAAGATCTTAATAGACCCGATCTATACTAGTGGAGATTCTTAGTGTGTGTCAACTGACCATCCATGCATAACCCAATCAATGAACTGAGACCATAAGATTATACATCTACATGGGCTCTAACAATAATTTCTTATCATCTCTTCCAGAAGCAGCAAAAAAGGCATTGATGCAATTTCCGGGCACACCATCACTTCATATACTCCCTCTATCCAGAAATAACTGACTTGAGTTCGTCTAAATACGAATGTATCTATATATTAAAACGTGTCTAGATATATTTAAATTTAGACAAACCTAAGTCAGTTATTTCTAGACGGAGGGAGTACCTGATATTAGAAATCTTTGAATGAATCTTTATTTATGCATCGAGAGGAAGAAGATATCTTTGAATGAATCTTTATTTATGCATCGAGAGGAAGAAGATGGAGAAATCAGGAGCAAGGGATCTTAAAGCGTCATTCTAGAAGGCGTAACTTTTATTACTATACTAGAAATCTAGAATAGTACATTTGATGCGCTGAAGAGAGTTGAGCAAGGTGTTTGCTGCCTGAAGTTCAGATAATTACAGTAGCTTTGGGCCTCTCCCACTGGACACAAACTAAAGCGGGCACTATCCAACAATTTTAAATGCTTCTTTAAGAATGAGATGCTCCGTGATCTTCCTAATTTTTTCTTAAAAACTTCTTGATCATCTTATATTCTTCCATATCTTGGTCGAATGAATCTCAGTAATGATGACTGAAAGAAACTAACAAGGGAGAAAAAGTAGAAGAGGAATATGAGATCAGATGCCTTTAGACTCTAGTATGAGGTTGGACTGAGACACAAATATAGAATTTATACTTTGGAAACCACTATCCACTAATGCTAACACATGATTAAATCTAGTAAGCAATAATTAGTGTGACAATTGTCGGAATCATTTAGTCA
This sequence comes from Avena sativa, assembly GCA_916181665.1. Classification (NCBI taxonomy): domain Eukaryota; kingdom Viridiplantae; phylum Streptophyta; class Magnoliopsida; order Poales; family Poaceae; genus Avena; species Avena sativa. The sequence goes on from OV702284.1 coordinate 64,268,650, forward strand.
AAGGAAAAGGTCACGAACAATGAAACTAAGATTATCGCCTAATTTGCATAATTTCTAGCATGCCCTTGTTGTAGACATACACAAGGAACGAGCATTTTCGACACTGCAAATCTGAAAAGTGTAAAAAAAATCACAAGTAGTATACGTTTCTATAACACATGAAGCGTTTGGCATCGCCTTAGATTGATAATCGTGTTTGTTGGAGCTGGTTTCATACATAATTCTTCTGTTTAGCACCAACTCTATATAATCTACACAAAAGATCATCCTAATCTACACAAAGGATCATGTTGTATAACGAGACAAAAGGTATAGAGATCCAGATGGTTAGAGTTGATTGCATAAAACTACCACTTTACATGTCAATTTCCTAAATGATATCAGGTGATGTTTCAATCGCAAAAAAAACTATCAGATCGGAACCAAATTGTCGCAAAAAGCACTAATCCATGTTTAATCGCGAACTGACACTTATTCTGACAGCGGGACCCACATGTAAGGAGAAAAGTTGTTGACGTGGACTTGCCCCACCCGTCAGCTCTATTAAAAAATAGTCAAAATATATATAAAAAAGTGTGACCCATCTCCCCCCATCCTTGGATATATGGCGGTGAAGACAACAGTCACCGGTTCCAAGACGGCCGAGCTTGATTTGTTCCAGAATGGCAACGACGGAGGATGCAGATGATGTAGAACGCCCTCACGGAGCAAGGAAGCGGCAAAATCGAGGTTGGCCTGCGAAAAATTCTGACCATGAGTCTTCTTCGCCCGCCGCGAGCTTCGTCCTCTGAGCCCTGCTAGTCTTCTCATAGCTTCGGCATGACCTTGTCACCTCCTCCTCGAGGCAGAGCAAGCCGGTGATGAGTACACGGAGGAGCTCCGCCGGCAGTTTTATAGTACAATTTTAGTAGATTTTGTTTAAAGTTATGTGAATATAGGTATATACACACTGCATATGTAGACAAATGGGGGTGATTCAATTAATTTGGGAGAAAAGAAGTATGGTTGGGGATTTAGGAGTAGTAGAAATGTGGCCCGAAGCCACGAATTTAGTCGCAGCGAGCGATGGATGCATAGAGCGATCAGAAAGCTAAGTACCCACATCTCACATAGTAGTAATAAAACAACAAGGGTGCATTGTGCACGTACGGGATTAATCAAGGCTACAACAACTCGATCCCATGTAGAAGTAGGCATAATGCCCGTCTCCGTCACTTGCCCATGCATGCATACTCGCGCTGCTTGTCAGGCAAATTCCACCACACATACACATGGTTCCAAAACACAACTTTTTTCCCCACATATACATACTCTCGATCGGACTGGACTGGCACACGCCAAGCAGAAAGATATACTACTAGGCCTGGGATGCCATGGACGGAATCGACGGTCACGGTAGAGATATACTCCGTACTACTGTAGGTAGGTAGGTAGGTTCTCGATCGGCCGGCCGGATACAGCATTGACGGTTTCACTAACTAAATTAAACGGAGATTGAGTTCATCCTGTTCATGCTCTTGAGGAATGATCCGCTCTTGGTGATCTCGCGCAGGGGCTTGTTGGTGAAGCGGATGAGGTTGTAGGCCCACGCCCCGGCCACGGCTCCGGCCATGGGGCCCACCAGGTACACCCAGATGGACCGGTACTCGCTCCCGACCAGCGCCGGCCCCACTGTCCTCGCCGGGTTCATCGACGCGCCGGAGACGGGCCTGCATGCATCATGCCAAAGTAGAAAGGAACTCACACCTGTCAGTATGTCACAAATTAACATTTTCTTATTACTTGGGTCTTTTTTACACACGATCGAGTCGTCAGAGGTCAAGAAGCACGTCTCCGTTGGCTGCCTGGCTGGCCGTGTGTGTGTGCGTGTGTGTTCACAACGGGACGGTCAGTACATGTATTTATTTGACATTAAATGTGTGTGCGCTGGTCTACACCAACCGTGGCACTGGCACCGGACACTCTCATCAAGACCGCGCCAGGGATCGGACTCGCTCACATGACGCTCTTTATTATGGCTCTCCATAAAAACGCTCCCAAAGAAAAGGACTGCCACATCTCAAGGATCCAGTTTCCTTTTTCTTTTCTTTTGACGGAAGCACGGTTAACGATTTCAGTTACACTGCACTACCCTGCCTCCTTGCTACTACAGGCAAATATTCCTATAATAAGCTAGTATTATGCAAACAGATCCTATTAGAACAAAAATCCTGTGGAATTATATATGCGTTTGGAAACAGATATGCGCTTGTAAATTGTAATGATGGGGGCTGGAAATGCGATTTAGTACGTACCCAGCGATCAGAACGTTGAGCAGGATGGTTGCACCCACGGCAAGCCCCGCCAACTCCCCGATCTGCACGCGCAACAAGAGATCAGATTAAGATAAGTACTAGCCCGTTAACTGGTTAGCTAATTACACGCGATCGAGGATAACGTAAACAGAACTAATTAAGCCGGCCGGTAATGAAGGAAGGAAGGCGCTCGCTTGCTTACGGCTCTGTTGTCGGTGGCGACGCCGGAGATGACGAACATGAGGTAGAAGGTGGTGATGAACTCCAGCACCAGCGACTGGACCTCCGACCCGGCGGGCAGGGTGCCGGGGAAGTGCTCGTGGCGTCCCCCGAACATGAGCCTCAGGGTGCCGCTGGCCAGCGTGGCGCCCAGCATCTGCGCCAGCACGTAGGCGGGGACCTGCCGCCACGGGAACCGACGCACCGTCGCGAACGCGAAGGTCACGGCGGGGTTGAAGTGCGCGCCGGAGATGTGGCCCAGGGCGTACACCATCACCATCACCGCAAGGCCCCACACGATGGCCACGCCCGGGAACGTGATCTGGCCGTTCTTGCTCTGGTTGATCGTCACCGCGCCGCACCCGGCGAAGATGAGGAAGTAGGTGCCGAAGATCTCAGCAAGGATCTACGTTCACGGTCAAACCAAACACAGTTAGTAGTTAGCAGCTAGACCATTAGACCATTATTATAGGTGGGTGGCTAATACAGTTAAGTAGTTTCCAATTTCTTCGACGGATCTTCCATTTTTGCATGCACCCAGCCGGGTCCTACACCCAGCAAAGGCATTATACTACTGTACCTCAATTACAAGTTCTTTATTAGGGCATTCAAAGCTATGCAGATCAAAGGGGGAAGATCTGTCATTTCAGGGAGATCGATCGGCATGGCGACTTAGAAAAAAAAATTACTCGTAAGAAGCCAGGAAACTGATGATTGATCTAACAAAAGACGGCATGGCTCACCTTCTGGACGAACGGGATAGAGATGGCGAGGCCGCAGCCCTGGTCATACGCATCCTTCCTCCCCTCCTCCATGGCGCTCTGCTCATGACCTCCGTTACCGTTCGCCTGGGAGTTGTCTCCTGCTCCTGCCATTCCCTCACTCTCCTTTTCTTGGTCACTCTCGGATGGGCAGATGAGGAGTGTTCACCACAGCACAGAGGCGAGTGATCAATAGAGAGACAGATGTAGTGCAATGGCAAGAAGTTGGCTGATGACCCGGGGGAGGCGCCTATTTATCAGCGCAGGGCAGGGCCATATCTCTCCATATCACTTTCCATGCCGTTTGGATTGACCCAGCCCACCTCTGCTATGGTTGGTGTAGTATTTTGCGATCTTCATTTATTATAGTGCTTCTCCACCAGTAATTATCCAGATATGCCACCAGCTAATCGGCCAGTAATTTTCGTGTAAACCCAGGGTGGTTCATTACAGTAACAACTGTATTCATATACAGGATATTCTAGCCGTTCCAAAATACATGATGTTTGAATATACTCCTAGGATACGAGATGCAGCTTTTACCGTGTTCTTTCATACTAGTATAGCGTACGTATCCCGAGTACTACTGATCCCTCTTTAGTAAAAAAAATCAAACATTTTATTTATAAGTCTTATTTTTTTTTTTAAATAATTCTGAATAATTTCTAATACTTACTCCCTCCATTCCAGATTATAGGGCTAATACATATTTTAAGACAATAGTTTGATCATAAATTTGGTTAACAATATATGAATCATATGTCATAAAAATTATATCATTAGAAGCGTATTTTGAATATGAATCTAATGATATAATTTTTGTTAAATATAGTTTATATTTTATTAACTAAATTTAACGGTCAAACTATTTTCTCGAAATACGTATTTGCCTTATAAACCGGAATGGAAGTAGTATCAACAACGGTACACAGAATTCTAAAAGTAAAAAAATTATAAATAAGTCTTTAGACCACCTAGCGACGACTACAAGAACTCAAACGAGTCAAAGGAGTGCCGTTCCAAAATACATGACGTTTGAATATACTCCAAAGATACGAGATGCAACGCTTTTAACGTTCTTTCATACTTGTATACTTATAAATCAGAAAGTCTCTTTGCGTCCCGAGCACTAGTGATTCCTCTTTAATAAAAAAACCGAACATTGTAATATTTATAAGTTTCAAACAAATTTGAAAAGAATTCTAGACATTTTCAAAAATATATTCATTTTTCTGCGAAAAGTCCACTAATCTATTCATAATTATCAACATCACTTAGCTATGGCTACAAAGAAAAAAAAGAAATCCTAAAAGAAAAAATTATAGATAAATCATTGGACCACCTAACGACGACTACAAGCACTCGAACGAGCCGAAGAAGTGCCATCGTTCTCACCCCTTCCTTATTGGAGTCGAGCAAAGTTTATCGTACTAGAGCTCGTTATAGAAGACAGACGAGAAGTCGTCGTGCTAAGACCCCAAAGGATCAGCACACGGGAGCAACAGCCTGCACCGAATGAAGAGAAGCGTAAAGCAAAAAGATCACCGGCCAAATCCGGCGAGATCCACCGAAGACACACCTCCACACGCCCTCCAGCGACACTAGACACAATCCCCGGATGAGGGCTAGACGGGAGGACCATATTCAGGGAGTTGTCACCGCCACGCTTTCCTCAATAGGACACAAAACCTAAATATACTGAGGAAACATAAAGGAACCAAGCCCTCCCGCTGAGAAGGACCGGGATCCATCGTGTCTCCATGGTCCTAAGAGCATCTCTAGCAGTGAATCTAAATTGGCGCTACACTAAATTAACCATCACAATAGCGCGCTTCCCTCCAGCAGGCGCTGTATTCGGGCACACACTATAACATTTTAGTGCAGGCGGCATTTTGCGCTATCTGGCACCGGATATTTGGTGCTCTGGCTACTCGCGCGAACAGTCAACCGCCCGAAAAATTCTCTCGCGCTCATGTCCTCGTCTTCCCTAGTCCACCCTAACCATTCTGGCGCCGCCGCCTCACCGATTTAGTTCCACCGGCTCTATCCCGCTATACAGCCGCCACCGCCGCGTGTGCACCATGCGCACCACCGCCATCTCCGGTTGCCGCTGCATGGGGAGCTCTATTTTTTCTAGATGCGCTGCCGCACGGTGTGCGGTGACCCAGCATACCACTGCATGTGTAGTACACTATAGTCGTTTACATGACATTCACAGAACACCGTTCCGTAAATATCACATCCCTCAGAGTGGTACAACAGAAACATTTCGGGTCTATATTACAAAGATACACACATTATTATTATTACAATACCAGAAGTTCAAGACTTCCAAAAGATCCAACTTATAAACCAAAATATAAGATGTTCAGCGAAAATTTAAAAGTAACAACTCCGACTAGGAACGGGGCTCAACAGCTTATTTTATATAGTTCATGCTGTTCGGCTCCGTTGGTTACTACTAACTAGACTCTTAAGTGGACTCGTTCTCATCGACACCATAACGGATCTCGTAGCCCATGCCTTCAACTCCTCCGGATAGAACACGTCTTATTGGCATTCAGCTGCATACATTGGCATGTCTTCGGAATCCTCAGAGTCTAAGCAAGGGATCAAAGGAAAGAATGAGTAACAGCGTTACCCAACAAGTTCATTATATGCAAGGTGGGAAGTTTGATGCTCTATCTACCACCTCGGATTATAAATCCTTGGCACTATGCAGTTTTTGTAAATCTTTTTTCAAAGATTGATTTTATTCTGAAAAACTATGACAATCAGCCTTCACAGGTTGACTAGAACTTTCATGGAGTTTCTTTCCTGTTGCGTTCGTAGCTCCTTCCCGGAACAGGGAGTAATAAGTTACAGTTCTTACACTCTGCAGAGGTGCGTTACTTTACCCATGAGAGATCAACTCATTGTTGGACAACCGGGCGTACTTTCCCGTCCACAATTCCATGATGTGGGGCCCAGTAGTTGGTCCAAGCCAATCACTGCCTCCTTCGCGACCCCGCATGCCTCCTTGGTATACACCATGCCCACATAATGAACTACGACAATGGTTTGTACAAACCGTTAGATGCCAGAACTATCGTGGAACGTTCAGGGTTCCCACTCATATGCTGCATATCCTCTACGAATTACCAATTAATATGCACGCTACGAGGATAACAGCAACGACCTGCACATCCGGCTTCATGCGAGAGGAAGAAGATACAGCTGACTTCTCTGTCCCATTCCAAATCTCATGCCTAACGCGTAATATACGACGCTAGAATCACTGATGTCAGGGGTTATTAAGTTCCTACTTGATCATCATTGTTGCAATTAGAACTCTAAGTTATATTGCTCCATCATATCACCACTTAGGATGATATCCATAATTTCTTTATTTGGGAAAATAATATTTTCTTTCTTTTATAGCATATATGATAACACACAATTTGCAAATACTTTGATAAAGACTCTTCAAAGGGTATGAGCAAGTGATGAACTTGCCTTGTGATGGCAAGGTAGTGAAGTCTGATGCTTGCACTGGACCTTGAGCTTCTAGTTCTACAAAAACATCATTATTGCCTGGTAAGGACAATATTTAAAGAAGCAAAATGATTATGCAAATAATGTAATGCATTATTTGAATTTGTATGCATTTATCCCAAAAAGTTTCTTTTTGAGTAATAAAGGGTTTATAAATATTACTTTTTAATATTTTATAACATATATTGAATTATTTTATTTATTTCCCTTTATTTGACTTTTATTGATTTAATAATTCCTTATACCTTAATTTTATTACTAAATATTTATTTAGTATTTTTTCAAAAATACTATAATATTAATAAATAATGAAAGTGATTTTTATTTATTTTTATCACCTTTCAATAATTTTGTAAAATTCCATAAGGAATATTTAAATTACAAATTTCTTATAAAAATTTGAATATCCAAAATTTGATATCTTATTTTATTTGGACATAATGGATTATTGTGAATCCAAAAATATATTGTTTATAATTTTTGGACTATTATTTTATTTTTCATAATTTTATTAAGTCCAGGGGTATTTTGGTCTTTTTATTTTTATTAAAACAGGCCTGAAATTGTTTCTGGGCTGGTTATTTTTATTGGGCCCTATTGGCCCACTAGTACTAGACAAAAAGCCACCCTGAAGGGTCTGGCCCAGCTCGGCCCATTCCTCACTGTCTCTCGCGAGTTCATCTTCTCCTCCTCTGGCCCCGACCCTGTGGCCGGCGATGCCGCCATCGGTGATTCCCGCCGCCATCGGCCGTTCTGGTCGCCGCGGTGGTGCATTAGGGGGTTATCGACGACGCCAGTTTGTTCTATCCAATTGGATTCGAGCCTAGGGCTCTCCTGCGATGGATCGATGCCGTCCCGAACCCTAGGGTTTGGGGATTGGCATGGGTTCAAGTGCGGTCGTGGTCGTCGTGCGTTGAGGTGATGCTCTGCACCTCCAGGCGTGATCAATGTCGTTGCCGTGGCGCTGTGCGGGTTGCAGCTCCCCCTCTAGGGTGCTTCTCGTGCCGCCATGGCCGTCGGCCCTTCTACTTCCTCTTCTATCCTTCAGCGAGGAACTATGGTGAGTTTGTTTCCCCTCTCCTGGTGCTCTCTGTGCTTGCTGATTCGATGCTAGATGTTAGCAGTGTCCTCTTTGGCTATTATCTGATTCAGATTAGGATGATTATCCCTTTTAGGGTTTCTGTGATGTGCTTGTTCATGTACTGGAGGAATTGATTCATGTTTAGATGGTTTGTACCCATACTGAATCCTTATTGGCCTGAGGCTTGTTGGTTGATCTGATGTATGGTGTTTCTGGTGGCTTACTTGATGATTTGATGCTTGGATTGCATCTGATTCAGATGATGTGGTTGTATGGGAACCATGGTTGGTAAAGCTAATGATCTTATAGCTTTCCACTGTTTATTTGATTCATGGTCATGATTATGATAAGATACAGCTAATGCCCTAGTGCTATTAGCTTGGAAATTAATATGTGGATTGAGATCCTCATGATCTCAAAAAGTGAAGTGTATTATAGGAATATTCTAGTTATGATTCCTGTTTTTAACAGGAAAATGATTAGTTAGTTGATTTTCTGAATCTAGGATGATTTTCTGCTTTTCCTGATTCATATTGAATTGTTCTTGTGACACCATCATGTATGGCACACAGGTTAAATTATAAACCATGGATTTGGTTAGTTTATGCTTGAAACAATCTTGGCTTTGAAAACTAGAGATGCTCATATCTGAATTCCCTATGACCAATGATGTTGGTCTGAGGCTTAGGGATTCAAATCTTATCTAGTTGGTTCATCTAGATAGTCTTGGTAATGGTACCAGCTATTCTTTATTGAATCAAAGCTTGGCAAAATGATAGTGAGCTTGATCAATCTATGGATTCCAAAGATTTGTTTCTAATGTGCTACTCTTATTTTAGAGATGTGCCTAGAAATAGATCATAGGTATATGTATGATTGAATTGTAGAATATGGTTTGACAACCAGAGCAAGGATGTTGCTCTGAGCTCTGGTTGGATTCTGGTGCTTTGCTGTTTGCCTTTAGATATTCAGAAATCCCTATGATGGATTCACCCCACTTGGGTGTCTTCTGAGGGTTTGTTTTGTAAGACAACACATGCCTTTCTCTAAATAAGATGATTAGATCATGTGAAGGTTTTATGAAACTCACCACAAAAGCTGATATTGGTGGAGTAAGTTGGTGATGATCTTGATCTGGTTTTGCTAGACTCTTGTGCTTGATCTGGAGCTAGCCTGCTCCTCCTAGCTCCTGGCTTGGCCTTGCTGTCCACTTGATTCTTCCTCCTCCTTATGTCACCATTCTGGTGATGCTTGGGGTTAATCTGGTGGTTGGTTTAGCTGCTGTTCTTGGTATACTTGCTGTTCTCCCAGGCTGTGCTGTGGTGTGGTGTGGTGTTGCACTGGGGTGCTTCCCTACGGCTGTGCTCTGGTTTTGTTTGATCTGGCTGTGCTTGTGCAGTCGACAGCACACCCTTGCATGCTTGTGTGTGTGCAGCCTGTGTGCTAGCTATGCACATATGGATAGGTTCAGAAAATTTGATCTTACCGTTACCAATCTACTTTTACCTTGGCTGGTGAACTGATCCCTTTTGCTGTCCTTTGCACTCTGGCTGTGAATTTATGAAAGATGAAATCTTTCATATTGGTGAAACTTGCCCCACTTTAACATTTCTCAATGATGAGATTGTCAAGTGCACCTCACTGACATATCTGAGAGAAATACATACTAACACTAATCTTGTTTTATTTCTGTTTAATCTTTGTTTTGTAGGTTCAAAGATAAAGATGAAGATTTAGTTTAGTTTTAGATATAGGATAGTTAGTAGATGTAATTTTGCTTAATCCTTTGTAATTTTTTTATAGTTCATGTAATCTTTATTTTATTCAATTGTAATAGAGATTATGTTATTATTAATAAAGAAGATTCTTATTCTTTATTCTATTGTAACTTGTTTATGTCTTTATAATATGAAAATGAATTTCATATTTTCTATTGTTTTGAGATTTAAGTTATACTACCTATATCTTAATTAATTTAAGATTCAAATCTTATATCTAAATCATTTAAATTATTATTCAAACACTTAAGTTTTTAAATTCAAACCCCTTTCAAAACACACATAATTTTTTTAAGATCACATCAAAGTTTATAACAATCCTACTTTAAGTTTAAACCTAATCTTAAAGTAAGAAAGAAACATTGATCACTTAAAGTTTTATTTGGCGAAAAATTTACCCACCTTTTCACAAGTAGATGCATGCAACAATACATCATCCTAAATCTACCCTTCGTTAGGTTCCTAAATGCTAGGATGTTACAGACTTCCCCCTTAAATTAAACTTCGTCTCGAAGTTTGTTGGAGATGTACCTGAATAGTTCTGGATAAGTTTCTCTTAAATCCTCTTCTTTCTCCCATGTGGCTTCCCTTTTAGGGTGATGTTCCCATTGTACCTTGCAATACTTGATTGCCCTATTCCTCAATCTTTTCCAATTTTCTTCTAGAATCTTGCAGGGCTTTTCAATATAAGTCAGGTCTGCTTGCAGTTCTAACTCTTGATGGGTTATTGCATCCTCTGGAACTTTCAGACACTTACGAAGTTGTGATACATGAAAAACATTATGCACTTGAGCCAGTCTTGATGGTAACTCTAAAGCATAAGCTATAGTTCTGTTTTGGCTCAGTATCTTGAATGGTCCGATATATCTTGGACTTAATTTCCCTTTGATTCCGAACCTTTTTACTCCTTTCATTGGAATTACTTTCAAATAGACCATATCTCCTACTTCTAGATGCCATGATCTTCGGCTTTGATCCGCATAACTTTTATGCCTGCTCTGGGCTATTTTCAGTCTATCCCTGATCTTATCAATGATGTATTGTCTCTCCTTGATATAATCAGGCGCAAATTCTTTGCTGCTTCCAGGTTCGTACCAACATATTGGTGATCTACACTTCCTTCCATACATAACCTCATATGGAGTTGCCTTCAGACTACTCTGATAGCTATTGTTATAAGAAAATTCTGCCAATGGTAGGTGATCCTCCCATGTTCCTCCGAAATCCAGTGCACAAGCTCTCAACATGTCTTCTAGTATTTGATTTGTTCTTTCAGTTTGACCTCCTGTCTCAGGATGATATGCCGTGCTGAAATCTAACTTTGAACCAAGTGCCTCATGCAATTGCTTCCAAAATGCTGAAGTAAACACTGATCCCCTATCGGTTACGATCTTCTTGGGTACTCCATGCTTACTTACTATCTCTTTGACATATACTTCAACTAACTTCTCGGCATTATCTTTTTGATTCACTGGAATAAAATGTGCACTCTTAGTGAGTCTGTCCACTATTACCCATATCATGTCCTTCATTTTTGGTGTCATAGGTAATCCTGTGATGAAATCCATGCCTATTTCTTCCCATTTCCATTCAGGAATTTCTAAGGGTTGTAATGGTCCTGCTGGATTTTGATGTTCAGCTTTCACCCTTTGGCAAGTATGACATTCAGATACATATTTAGCAATATCTCTTTTCATGTTATTCCACCAGAATAGTTCCTTCAAATCCATATACATCTTAGTACTCCCTGGATGTATGGAATATGGGGTAGTATGTGCTTCTTTGAGTATGACATTTCTGATCTCAGTCACATCTGTAACACATAAACGATCTTGGAACCATAAAGATCCATAATCTCCAAGGCAAAAAACTGATTTTTGCCCTTGAGATATCCTCCGAATTTCCTTGGCAATAAAAGGGTCTTCTTCTTGACGTCTAAAAATTTCTTGCTTAAGATCACTATCATGTTCTGCAACTACCTGCATAGTCGCAAATCCTCCAAGAACCTCTGTTCTAATGAATTAGAGTTCTAATCTTTCCAAGTCCATTTGTAACTCTTTTGGTAACTCTCTGTTGCTAGGCTGAATATCTGCACTCTTTCTGCTTAAAGCATCTGCTACAACATTTGATTTTCCTGGGGTGTAATTGATTGTTAGATCATAATCCTTGATTAATTCCAACCAACGCTTCTGTATCATGTTCAATTCTTTTGAGTGAAGAAATATTTGAGACTTTTATGGTTAGTGTATAACTCACATCTGGCTCCATAAAGAAAATGCCTCCATCCTTTCAGTGCAAAAACTACTGCTGCTAACTCTAAATCATGGGTTGGATAGTTGACTTCATGTGGTTTCAGTTGTCTTGAACCATAAGCAATTACTTTCCGGTATTGCATTAATACACACCCCAAACCTTCTTTGGATGCATCACAGTATACGGTGAAATCCTTCCCTGTTTCAGGAACTGCTAAGATTGGAGCTGTGGTTAATCTCGTTTTCAACTCTTGGAAACTTGCTTCACACTTCTCATCCCACTTAAATGGTGTATTCTTCCTTAATAATTTAGTCATTGGTCTGGCTATTTTGGAGAAACCTTCAATGAATCTCCGATAATAACCAGCCATTCCTAGGAAACCTCGAATTTGTTTCACATTGGTTGGTGCAGTCCACTCTAGTACTGACTGAACTTTAGATGGATTCATAGCAATCCCATCTTTATTGATCACATGACCGAGGAATTCTACCTCATCTAACCAGAACTCACACTTACTGAACTTAGCATAAAGCTTATGTTCTCTTAAAGTCTACAATGCTATTCTCAAATGGTCAGCATGCTCTTCCTTATCCTTGGAATATATCAGAATATCATCAATAAAGACGATGACAAACTTATCCAAGTATGGCATGAAGATCTTGTTCATCAGATTCATGAATATTGCCGGTGCATTGGTCAAACCAAATGGTACCACCAGATATTCATGGTGTCCATATCTTGAGACAAATGTTGTTTTTGGAACATCTTTCGGCTTGATTTTTATTTGATGGTATCCAGATCTTAAATCGATCTTTGAAAATACTCCATCTCCTTTCACTTGATCAAACAAATCTTGAATTCTTGGTAAAGGATACTTGTTCTTGATCGTCACGTTGTTCAGATTTCTATAATCACCACACATCCGTCTTCCACCATCTCTCTTATCCACAAAAATTACTGGTGTTCCCCATGGAGATACACTTTCCTGAATAAATCCTTTTCTTGCTAACTCATCAATTTGATCCTTGAGTTCTTTCAACTCTTTGGGTCCCATTTTATATGGTTCCTGAGCTATTGGGGCTGTACCAGGTATTAGGTCAATGGTGAACTCTATCTCCCGGTCTGGTGGCATTCCTGGTAATTCCGTTGGGAAAACATCTTGGAATTCATTAACTACAGGAATTTCTTCTAATTTAACTTCCTTCATTGAATTCAACTGCAGATCCACCATAATATGACTGTGTTTATCTGCCTGGTAAACTATCCTTGCTCCACTTGGAGTTTTGATTGAGACAGTTTTCTCCTCACAATTTATCTGAGCTCCGTGTTCCATCATCCAATCCATCCCAAGCACTACTGCAATTCCCTTCAAAGGAATCACATAAAGGTCTGCGAAATATGTACAACCACAGATCGAGATAACCTGATCTTGTTTTATGTGGCGCACAATCACATTCCCTCCTGCCGTAACTACGGTCATAGGACGTTCTAACGCTGCCCTTCTAATCCCGAACTTATTACAGAATTCTTCAGAAATGAATGAAGTAGTTGCACCAGTATCAAATATAACTTTGCCGGGATTGGTAAGGATATTGAGCGTACCTATTACTGCATGCTCCGAATTATCCACCTCCTCGAGGGTTGCACAGTTCAGTTTTCCGGTAGGTCGGTTTCTCTTGCCATTATTGTTCTTGCCATTGTTTCCTCCTTTATTGGGCTGTCCTTTTCCTCCACTGGCTTGTCCTCCTCCCTTGGCAGGCCATCCTCCCGGTGGTTTACTCGGACAATCCGACTTGATATGCCCCTTCTGACCACAACCATAACAGATCACTACAGGATTTTTGCACTCCCTCTGGAAATGCCCTGGAATTTCACAGTTGTTACAGATAACATTCCTTCTCGGATTAGATTGATTTCCACCGCTGCCCTTGTTATTGTTGTTGTTGCCATAATTCCTATTCCGGGGTTTGAACTCTAGGTTAGGTTTAGGTTTGCTTGCCTGAATTCTCTTGGTTTCCTTCTTGGCTCTCTTCCTCCTGTCCTCTTGGACATTCTTGTAATCATCTTCAAAAGTAATGGCTGCATCCAACAACTGCTGATAAGTTTGCTTATTGGCTAACCTTAGCTGCATCCTTACAAATGGATTTAATCCATGCAAGAAACGTTCTTCCTCTTCTCTTCAGTGTTAACATCCTCCTCAGCATAACGAGACAGTTGGCTAAACTCCCGGATGTACTTCATGACACTAGTATATCCTTGCTGAAGCTCCTCAAATTCTCGCCTCTTCAACTCCATGACACTTTCCGGAACATGATATTCACGGAATCTTTGCTTGAACTCCTCCTAGGTAAATTCCCTTCCTGGTTGTTGCATGGCTAACTGATTTTCCCACCATGATGCTGCAGGTCCGGTCAACAGATGAGTTGCATACCTCAATTTTTCCTCATCGTTGCAACCTACAGTTTTCAGCTTCCTTTCCGTATCGGCTAACTAGTCTTCTGCATCCATTGGTTCAGGAGCTGATGCAAAAGCTAACGGCCTTGCATTCTAGAAATCAGATGAACTCACTCCTCCTCCTTCAGGTGACCTCTGATTTGCTCGCCCCAGCAACTCCTCCATAAACTTGTTCTGGTTCTCTTGCATCATTTGCATGTATTGCATAAAGTTCTGCTCCATTAATGGTCTCATTGGTGGTGGTGGTAATGCTCCTTGATTTGCTGTATCAGCATCGGCCTTTTCCTTGGCCTCACACTCCATCCGCTGCTGCTCAATTTCCATTTCTACACCCGTATCCATGACCCCCTAGTCCTGCAACATAAAGCGAATACTCATATTTACATCATGCACATGTGTTCTGATCTCGACTTTACGCATAGAACTAGTCACACAATGAAGATCCAAAGAAAATCCAAATATGCATCTCACATATTTTACATAATATCATAATGATACAAAGTCATTACACATATACCATATAGGTATAATCACACAACTACCTTATTACTTGGGGTACAAACACGGTACTTGATACTGCTAACTAATTGTCTTCTAGTAGTAACTATGCTCATCGTACATGCTTAATGTCCAACCGTGATGACGTGTTGTTCGTCGCACAGTTTGTGGAACATATGGCCTTCCAGAAGGAACATACTCTATATCTGAAGTGTTAGGACTTGAGTCATTACTCAACCTGAGCGCATTGACTCCTTCCAGCTCAGCTGAAAAGTCTTCAGAAACATATTCAACATTATCTCCAACCTGCATCTCCTAAGCTTCATCTCTAGAGTTGTCAACAGGATACGCAGATCCTGCTGCTCCCCAGGTGCTCTCGTGGACAAGATAATTGAATACTGGATAATGTATATTTCCTGGGCTTTGAGAAGATGTTGATGATTCAAACACTCTTTCCTCAGGATCTTCTTCTTCATCCTGATCATCTATTGACATGGTATTTCTACTTCTATTATTAGGATTCATTCTTGCACCCATCCAACTAGATTGTCCAACATTTCTATCAGAACCATCTGTGGACATCTGGTGTTCATGAGGTTCATTATATGATCCCATTCTCCATCCATCCGAGTTCTCAATAGGAAGTTCTGAGTTAGAACCATCCTCTGAGCCCTGTGGTACTACATACCGCATATCTATAGTAGGATCATATGTAGGTTCAGGTCTTGGTGAGTAAGGATATGGTGTAAAGGAGTCCGGATCTATAGGTATATCCTTAAAGATAGGTGTTGCACTACTACTTGCTTCTTTCTCTAACTGGGATGCTAATTGCTTCCTCCTTTTCGGATCAGTTAGATCCTCTAACATGTCATTTTTGTCTTCGACAATCACTTGATGAGTCTTATAAAAAGACGCAACGAGTGTCCGGTATCTGTCCATAAACTTGGAAGCTAACTTAGGATACTTCTTAACCAAATTAAGATGGTCCGGTATAGGCTTCGAGTCTATAGAATCATGAGGTATCACAGAAAATGTGCTACCTTCTAGCTCCTTGGTTTTCTGCTCCCCGATATTAGCTATTGCCTCCACAACTGCAACATGATAGGATGCTAAATGACTCCTACCTTCACCTATGGGTAGATCGTGGTACAATCCAAGCTTCTCTGGAAGTTGGATACACACACGATACTTGGATAACATCCGGCCATCAAGATAAGTGATAATGTTCACTGGAATTCTAGTTGGACAATTAAAAAGCTTTAAAAGTTGACGAAGTTGGTCTGTAAATGATCCTTGATAATCATCAAGAGTCTCCTCTTTCCTTACCAAAGTATGTTTGGGAAACTTTGGTGCCATATCTCTGTATATCAGAAAAAATAATTTTAATTAGTATCCAATAATATATTGCACCATAACAAAGAATTATCGCACTAAAATATATAACGGAATATTCTCATTTGAACACCCATTATATTACTTTTAGAGAATTCTGTATCGTTGCCAAATCTCCTACAAGTAATACCCTTAACTCGGTTTTCCAACCTAAGGTCAAAGCAATTTGCTCTGATACCAACTGCGGTGACCCAGCATTCCACTGCATGTGTAGTACACTATAGTCTTTGACATGACATCCACAGAACACCGTTCCGTAAATAACACATCCCTCAGTGTGGTACAAAAGAAACATTGCGGGTCCATATTACAAAGATACACACATTATTATTATTACAATACCGGAAGTTCAAGACTTCCAAAAGATCCAACTTATAAACCAAAATATAAGATATTCAGCGGAAATTTAAAAGTAACAAATCCGACTAGGAACGGGGCTCAACAGCTTATTTTATAGAGTTCATGCTGTTCGGCTCCGTTGGTTACTACTAACTAGACTCTTAAGTTGACTCGTTCTCATCGACACCGTAACGGATCTCGTAGCCCATGCCTTCAACTCCTCTGGATAGATCAGGTTCCTCGTAGAACACGTCTTCTTGGCATTCAGCTGCATACATTGGCACGTCTTCGAAATCTTCAGAGTCTAAGCAACGGATCAAAGGAAAGAATGAGTAACGGCGTTACCCAAAAAGTTCATTATATGCAAGGTGGGAAGTTTTATGCTCTATCTACCACCTCGGATTATAAATCCTTGGCACTATGCAGTTTTTGTAAATCTTTCTTCAAAGATTGATTTTATTCTGAAAAACTATGACAATCAGCCTTCACAGGTTGACTAGAACTTTCATGGAGTTCCTTTCCTGCTGCGTTCGTAGCTCCTTCCCGGAACAGGGAGTCACAAGTTACAGTTCTTACACTCTGCAGAGGTGTGTTACTTTACCCATGAGAGATCAACTCCTTGTTGCACAACCAGGCGTACTTTCCCGTCCACAATTCCATGATGTGGGGCCCAGTAGTTGGTCCAAGCCAATCACTGCCCCCTTCGCGATCCCGCATGCCTCCTTGGTGTACACCATGCCCACATAATGAATTACGGCAATGGTTTGTACAAACTGTTAGATGCCAGAACTATCGTGGGACGTTCAGGGTTCCCACTCATATGCTGCATGTCCTCTACGAATTACCAATCAATATGCACTCTACGAGGATAACAGCCACGACCTGCACATCTGGCTTCATGCGAGAGGAAGAAGATACAGTTGACTTCTCTGTCCCATTCCAAATCTCATGGCTAACGCGTAATATACGGCGCTAGAATCACTGATGTCAGGGGTTATTAAGTTCCTACTTGATCAAAATTGTTGCAATTAGAACTCTAAGTTCTATTGCTCCATCATATCACCACTTAGGATGATATCCATAATTTCTTTATTTGGGAAAATAATATTTTCTTTCTTTTATAGCATATATGATAACACATAATTTGCAAATACTTTGATAAAGACTCTTCAAAGGGTATGAGCAAGTGATGAACTTGCCTTGTGATGGCAAGGTAGTGAAGTCTAATGCTTGCATTGGACCTTGAGCTTCTAGTTCTACAAAAACATCATTATTGCCCGGTAAGGACAATATTTAAAAAGCAAAATGATTATGCAAATAATGTAATGCATTATTTGAATTTGTATGCATTTATCCCAAAAAGTTTCTTTTTGAGTAATAAAGGGTTTATAAATATTACTTTTTAATATTTTATAACATATATTGAATTATTTTATTTTATTTCCCTTTATTTGACTTTTATTAGGAATTATTAAATATACCTTAATTTTATTACTAAATATTTATTTAGTATTTTTTCAAAAATACTATAATATTAATAAATAATGAAAGTGATTTTTATTTATTTTTATCACCTTTCAATAATTTTGTAAAATTCTATAAGGAATATTTAAATTACAAATTTCTTATAAAAATTTGAATATCCAAAATTTGATATCTTATTTTATTTGGACATAATAGATTATTTTGAATCCAAAAATATTTTGTTTATAATTTTTGGACTATTATTTTATTTTTTATAATTTTATTAAGTCCAGGGGTATTTTGGTATTTTTCTTTTTATTAAAACAGGCCTGAAATTGTTTCTGGGCTGGTTATTTTTATTGGGCCCTGTTGGCCCACTAGTACTAGACAAAAAGAGCCACCCCGAAGGGTCTGGCCCAGCTCGGCCCATTCCTCTCTCTCTCTCTCTCTCTCTTGAGTTCATCTTCTCCTCCTCTGGCCCTGACCCTGTGGCCGGCGATGCCGCCATCGGCCGTTCTGGTCGCCGCCGTGGTGCATTAGGGGGTTGTCGACGACGCCCGTTCGTTCTATCCAACTGGATTCGAGCCTAGGGCTCTCCTACGATGGATAGATGCCGTCCCGAACCCTAGGGTTTGGGGATTGGCATGGGTTCAAGTGCGGGCGTGGTCGTCGTGCGTTGAGGTGATGCTCTGCACCTCCAGGCGTGATCAGGGTCGTTGCCGTGGTGCCGTGCGGGTTGCGGCGCCCCCTCTGGGGTGCTCCCTGTGCCGCCATGGCCGTCGGCCCCTCTACTTACTCTTCTATCCTTCAGCGAGGACCTATGGTGAGTTTGTTTGCCCTCTCCTGGTGCTCTCTGTGCTTGCTGATTTGATGCTAGATGTTAGCAGTGTCCTCTTTGGCTATTATCTGATTCAGATTAGGATGATTATCCCTTTTAGGGTTTCTGTGATGTGCTTGTTCATGTACTGGAGGAATTGATTCATGTTTAGATGGTTTGTACCCATACTGAATGCTTATTGGCCTGAGGCTTGTTGGTTGATCTGATGTATGGTGTTTCTGGTGGCTTACTTGATGATTTGATGCTTGGATTGCATCTGATTCAAATGATGTGGTTGTATGGTAACCATGGTTGGTAAAGCTAATGATCTTATAGCTTTCCACTGTTTATTTGATTCATGGTCATGATTATGATAAGATACAGCTAATGCCCTAGTGCTATTAGCTTGGAAATTAATATGTGGATTGAGATCCTCATGATCTCAAAAAGTGAAGTGTATTATAGGAATATTCTAGTTATGATTCCTGTTTTTAACAGGAAAATGATTAGTTAGTTGATTTTCTGAATCTAGGATGATTTTCTGCTTTTCCTGATTCATATTGAATTGTTCTTGTGACACCATCATGTACGGCACACAGGTTAAATTCTAAACCATGGATTTGGTTAGTTTATGCTTGAAACAATCTTGGCTTTGAAAACTAGAGATGCTCATATCTGAATTCCCTATGACCAATGATGTTGGTCTGAGGCTTAGGGATTCAAATCTTATCTAGTTGGTTCATCTAGATAGTCTTGGTAATGGTACCAGCTATTCTTTATTGAATCAAAGCTTGGCAAAATGATAGTGAGCTTGATCAATCTATGGATTCCAAATATTTGTTTCTAAGGTGCTACTCTTACTTTAGAGATGTGCCTAGAAATAGATCATATGTATATGTATGATTGAATTGTAGAATATGGTTTGACAACCAGAGCAAGGATGTTGCTCTGAGCTCTGGTTGGATTCTGGTGCTTTGCTGTTTGCCTTTAGATTTTCAGAAATCCCTATGATGGATTCACCCCACTTGGGTGTCTTCTGAGGGTTTGTTTTGTAAGACAACACATGCCTTTCTCTAAATAAGATGATTAGATCATGTGAAGGTTTTATGAAACTCACCACAAAAGCTAATATTGGTGGAGTAAGTTGGTGATGATCTTGATCTGGTTTTGCTGGACTCTTGTGCTTGATCTGGAGCTAGCCTGCTCCTCCTAGCTCCTGGCTTGGCCTTGCTGTCCACTTGATTCTTCCTCCTCCTTATGTCACCATTATGGTGATGTTTGGGGTTAATCTGGTGGTTGGTTTAGCTGCTGTTCTTGGTATAATTGTTGTTCTCCCAGGCTGTGCTGTGGTGTGGTGTGGTGTTGCACTGGGGTGCTTCCCTACGGCTGTGCTCTGGTTTTGTTTGATTTGGATGTGCTTGTGCAGTCGATAGCACACCCTTGCATGCTTGTGTGTGTGCAACCTGTGTGCCTGCTATGCACATATGGATAGGTTCAGAAAATTTGATCTTACTGTTACCAATCTACTTTTGCCTTGGCTGGTGAACTGATCCCTTTTTGCTGTCCTTTGCACTCTGGCTGTGAATTTATGAAAGATGAAACCTTTCATATTGGTGAAACTTGCCCCACTTTAACATTTCTCAATGATGAGATTGTCAAGTGCACCTCACTGACATATCTGAGAGAAATACATACTAACACTAATCTTGTTTTATTTCTGTTTAATCTTTGTTTTGTAGGTTCAAAGATAAACATGAAGATTTAGTTTAGGTTTTAGATATAGGATAGTTAGTAGATGTAATTTTGCTTAATCCTTTGTAATTCTTTTTATAGTTCATGTAATCTTTATTTTATTCAATTGAATAGAGATTATGTTATTATTAATAAAGAAGATTCTTATTCTTTATTCTATTGTAACTTGTTTATGTCTTTATAATATGAAATTGAATTCCATATTTTCTATTGTTTTGAGATTTAAGTTATACTACCTATATCTTAATTAATTTAAGATTCAAATCTTATATCTAAATCATTTAAATTATTATTCCAACACTTAAGTTTTTAAATTCAAACCCCTTTCAAAACACACATAATTCTTTTAAGATCACATCAAAGTTTATAACAATCCTACTTTAAGTCTAAACCTAATCTTAAAGTAAGAAAGAAACATTGATCACTTTAATTTTTATTTGGCGAAAAATTTACCCACCTTTTCACATGTAGATGCATGCAACAATACATAATCCTAAATCTACCCTTCGTTAGGTTCCTAAATGCTGGGATGCTACACGGTGAATCTCCCCCGGCGTCGTGCTGCCGCGGCGCCGCACGAAGCTCAACAACAAAGATGTCCTCGTCTAGCTGAGAGGCAACTTGGCACACACAACGTGTTCTTCAAAATCGCCACAAGGTTTGCGTCGCCATGCCCGCACCCATTTTGTTTACATTTTATTTGGTAGAAGTATTTCGATTATTTTACATGCTTATAAATAAGTTTTTGCAATGATTCATCCGATGATGAACTTGATATTGAGGAAGAACAAAACATCTCCATGCCATTGGCTTGGTGCGCCAATTTGAAGCCGAAGATTGGTGGCTCGATTTTTTGGAAGACAAAAGTTATGGAGGGAACGAATTGAACGCCACGAGAAGTTGACGTGGATGTACTTCAATGAAAATGCAACATATCCCGAGAGTTGTTTTCATCGGTATTTTCGGATGAGCTTTGACTTGTTCAAGCGCATTAGGAAGGAGGTGGTGAAGTATGATAGCTACTTTGTGCAAAGGAGGTATGCTCCCGGATAACTTGGGCATCTCACCTATCAGAAGGTGACGGATGCCTTGCTTATGTTAGCATACAGTAATAGCGTCGGATCTAGTTGATGATCACTTGGCCACGGATGAGAGTACCGCTATCAAGTGTGTCAAGCGCTTTGTAGTGGCAATTGTGCAAGTGTTTAGCTCCACATACTTGAGTGCCCTCAATGTTGAAGACACGGCTAGACTTTTGGAGTTGAACAACGCTCAGGGGTTTCCAGGTATGCTTGTATCAATTGATTGCATGCACTGGAGTTGGAAGACTTGTCCCCCGATGATGACCCACAAGTGTAGAGGATCGCAATAGTCTTCGCGGGTAGTATTACCCAATTTATTGATTCGAGACAAGGGGAGCCAAAGAATACTTGCAAGCCTTAACAACTGAGTTGTCAATTCAGCTGCACCTGGAAATAATTCTTGCTCACAGAAGTTTATCAGTAGCAACAGTTTGGTAGTAGCAACACCAAAGCAACAATAGTAGTAAAACATGAGCAATAGTAATAGTAACGGTAACAGTAGGATTCGAGTGTGGTAGGCATATGGATGGATGGACGGGCGTTGCATGGACGAGTCTAAATATGTAACTTAAAGATCTAGGGCATTACAGATAAATAATAACAAGCATCCAAGTACTAAACAATTCTAGGCATGTGCTCCAAATATAGTCATACATGCTCGCATTGAGAACTTGCACAACATCTTCTGTCCAGCCTGCCCGTGGCAGCGGGGCCTCTAGGGAACTACTGGCAATTAAGGTGCTCCTTTTAATAGAGCACCGGAGCAAAGCATTAACACTCCATGAACACATGTGATCCTCACACCACAGCCATCCCCTTTGGTTGTCCCAATTATTGTCACTTTGGGGCCTTTGGATTCAGACAATGATATTTGTATACAATTTGCAGATAAGATCACAAATAATACTATCATAATGATTCAATAATAAGTTCAAATCTGATATCATGGCACTCGAGCCTTAGTGACAAGCATTAAGCGCAAAAAGTTACAACAAAGTCAAATAACACTAATAGAGATACTAGGCACTATGCCCTAACAGATCTTATTCGATTACATGATAGAACTCATCCAATCCCTACCATCTGCAAGCCTACAGTGGGGGATTACTCACTCATGGATGAGGGAAACATCGGTGGTTGATGGAGATGCGTTAGTGATGACGATGGCGATGATCCTCTCCAAATTCCCCGTCCCGGAAGGATGCCAGAACGGAGTTTCTAGATCAAAATCTTGGTTTCTGGTGGCGGCGGCGGAGCGGAACTCTTTCTGGAAAACTATCAAATCCCCCTCGGTTTTTAGGTCGAAAGGCAACTTATAGGCGCAGAGGGAGGCCGAGGGGGTGCCTGGGGTGCCTGCACCCCCCTAGGCGCGGCCAGTGGTGGGCCGCGCCTGGCAGGGGTGTGAGCCCCAGGCCCCTTCTCCGTCTCGTCTTCTGGCTCCGTGGATCTTCTGGTGAAATATAATTTTTGGCATATTTTCCGGGATTTTTCTTGATAGTTCATTTTCTGCACAAAAACTAGACCCCAAGGTAATTCTGCTGAAAATGGCGTCAGTCCGTGTTAGTTGTATACAAATCACACAAGTTTAGAGGAGAAATAATAGCAAAAGTGTTCGGCAAAATAGATACGTTTTGGGCATATCAACTCCCCCAAGCTTAGCTTATTGCTTTTCCTCAAGCAATTCAGTTGAGAACTAAGTGCGATAAAAGAACTTTCACGAACACATTTGCTTCATATGATGTAGGAGTAGATGCTTAGACAATTCATAATAAAGAGCATGCAACTAAGTATACTCAATAGTCATTGCAAGCTATGAAGAGAAACCAACGTAATAATAATAAGTAGCATGAAACATAAACATAAGCAACATTTCAATGCTCATAATAAGGTATGATAGAGTGGTATGTCGCTTGCCTTTGTTTGTAGAGCACAATATAAATGCAAAGGCACCTCTGAAGTTCAAGTGAAGACTAGAGATAAAGATATCAGAGATACAAGCATCAAAGTCATGACATAATTAACCAAGTTTTGGAACAAACACAAGAATGACAACTATGCTCTGAAGAAGGTGCTCGTAGAATAAATGGTGACTCAACAAGGGAGTGAAAACAGTTTTGAAAAGTTTGAAAGGCTTCCCAATGCTGAAAGGAAGGTACCCATTAGCTTTGAGCTCTCATTGCCCCTATCATAGGCATCTTCATATGGTTAAGGTGAAAGTGAGGTCTACTCTGAATCATATGCTTGACAGACCATAAACTGGAAATCCCAAGTCCCTTGAGTACGAGGGCCGCTCCGCATGCTACTCAACTTTGGTTACCTGGAAGTTCTTCTCATTGTAAATACATGCATATCATAGAGAACCGCCAACAGGGTACCCCTTGCACATGATACATGAGTTATCCCGTGATCAAAATGACAAGGCAAGCAGACAATGAGCATCTCAGCGATCTTTTTATTTACTATGTGTATAGATTTTTATTGAGGATGCTTCATAAATGCTCATTATGGTGATACTGCAAGTTTGCACCATGATTAAGCATGGCTTAGGCTAGCAGCCCAGACATTTCTCTAACACAATGTATAGACTTCATGAACTCACAAGCTCCCCTTTTATTTCACATCGTCGACTTCCGTAAACAAAAGAGCAAAGTATCAACTGGATAGGATATCCAAAAAGTGTTGAAAGCGTTCCCCGTGACAGCACGGTTCTCCTAACTCCTAGTATATAATTTGCAAGCATGTAATTTTCATGGACAAGTCACAATGGTTCAGGATTATTAAGTGCAAGGAATAAAGTGTGCCATCAAGTTCATGATAGCTTTACTAACCAACTTTCTAAAAACAGACAAACATTTTATTTGGAAGAAAACAAGGCATATAGAATATGCATTGAAATATCAAATGATGCTAATAGGTAGGTATGGTGGACACAGTTGGCAATATTGGTTTTGGGGAGTTAGAAGCACATGTAGAGCTCATACTCAGTGCAAGTGAAGGCTAGCAATAGAGAGGGAGCGACAAACGAGAGAGCAATAACTGTCATAATCATGCTTGCAACAAAACAAGACTAATTATGGCATGAAAGTGATACTAGAACTCTGAGGCAAAATAAATCATCGAGGCTTACTGACTATTGTTTAGTCATATGCATGCGTGAGCATGTGCCAAGTCGATTCACATGAAACTTCCAGAGGAGGATACCACAATATCATACCAAAATATGAATAAAACAATGCAAGCAAACATTCATATTACATGCTACAAACTATTAGAAAGCTGGAGCTAATCATAGACAAGCAAGAACTATTAAGCATCCATCAGTAACATACTCCTTATATGAACATGCTAAGCATGCTCGCAATGATGAGTATATGTACAAAAATGAAAACAAAATGAGTTTGTTACCAGACTCTTACCACTCCTCAAGTTATCTTAATCTTCATTATTGCGCTTCACTTGTGTGACTTGAATAATAACATGAAACCAAATCCACTGAAGACGGCTGAACCCTACAAAGAACTCACAAAACCAAATAAGAACAACAAATATTTTTGGTGTTTTAGATTTTTCAAACAAGCCAACAAAGCAAAAACAAACCAAACAAAGCAAAATAAAACCAAAAACAAAAACTAAGACGCTCCAAGAACAACACAATTTTTCATGAAACAATAAAAACGAAGTGTCTAGAAAGACCTGAGATTTTTATTGATGAAGAAGGGGACGCCTTGGGCACCCCCAAGCTTTGACGCTTGTACCTATTGAATATTTCTTGGGGTGACACGGGGTGGCTCCCCCCAAGCTTGAGATTTTTTCCATTCTTCATCCCATTACATCATTCTCTCTCTACACCTGAATTTTTTTCCTTCATACAAAACTTCACACAATCTTCATTAGCAACATTAGTGTATTTAAAAGATAATAGACCCTTGCGTTTAGCTTTAGAACAAAAAAACTTTCACTAAAAACACAAGCTACTAAAGCAGCTCCTTCAAATATCTCAATTTCCCAAAAAGAACTCAAAAAGGAATCAATAAGAAGCAAATGCAAATAATGGCAGAAATCTGTCAAAACAGAGCAGCAGGTAGAAATCGATTTTTTAGAAGATCTTCTGTTGCTCAAATCAAAACGTGTTGAACTAACGAAAGTTATCTGACATACTGGGGGATTTATTCGTAAATTTTCAGCTCAATCCTACTTACAGAGACTCCTCACGAATTTTTATGGTGGAGGACAGATATCTGTTTCGGGACAGCAACTCCCCAAATCTTACTTTCCTCTCATTAGAGATCATTCTTGGCACAAAAAGCAAACAAAAAGGATAATGAGAGGTCATTACTGAAGTAATAACTTTCAAGACTCAAGGAAACTATTGGGTTATCTCCCAAGAAGTACTTTTCTTTAACGCATTTACGTTAGGCACAACGAAGAGCAAAGATTGAAAAGGAGAAAAGTAAAAGAAAGCGAGTATAACCACCGTGAAAACATTATTTTGTTCATTGAAATCATTTTGTTAACAAGGTTGATCAAGTCTTGTTACCAAAACAATCTTATATGAAACAAAACTTTGCATTCCACAAGATGATTATGTTACCTCCTACTTGATAGCAATGGTCCCAATCATAATAGTTTCAAAAATTTCTTGTGGAATGGGACAATAAATTTCTCCAACCTTGATGCTCTCAATATTTTCAATGGAATTCAGGCAATAGCTCTTAGCAACCTTCTTGGGGAAATAAACAGTATGCTCTTTGTCATTAATATTGAATGTTACTTTTCCTTGATTACAATTGATGACAACACCTGCAGTATTAAGAAAAGGTCTTCCAAGAATAATAGACATATTATCGTCTTCAGGCATTTCAAGCACAACAAAATCAGTTAGAACCAAGCAATTATGAGCCACTTGAACAGGAACATCCTCACATATACCAACAAGAATAGTAGTTGACTTATCAGCCATTTGCAAAGATATATCAGTTGGTATCAACTTTTCTAGCTGGAGCCTCTTATAGAGGGAAAAAGGCATAACACTAACTCCAGCTCCCAAATCACATAAATCAATTCTAACATAATTATTCTTAATAGAGCAAGGAATAGTTGGTATACCTGGATCACCAAGTTTCTTTGGAACCTTACCAATGAAGGCATAATTAGCAAGTAAAGTAGAAATCTCCTCATTAGAAATATTCCTTTTATTAGAGACAATATCCTTCATATACTTTGAATAAGGAGGCAACTTAATAGCATCAGTCAAAGGAATTTGCAAAAATAAAGGCTTCATCCACTCACAAAACTTGTTGTAGTGTTCTTCCTCCTTTGACTTGTGTTTCTTACCTGGAAAAGGCATAGGTTTCTGCACCCAAGGTTCTCTCTCTTTACCATGTTTATTAGCAATAAAATATTCCTTGGTGTACCTAGTGTTCTTAGTGTGTTTCTCAGGTTCTTCCTCAACTTCCTCCTTATCAGGAGCATCATTTTTATCATTACCACTCTCAGTTTCAGCATCAGAGACAAATATACTATTAGGATCTACAACAGGTTCAAGTGGTTCCTCAACTACTTTATGTTTCTTTTTCTTTCTGTTACGAGGACTACCAATTTTCTCACCTTGTTGAGAATCCTGCTCAATTCTTTTAGGGTGTCCTTCAGGATATAAAGGATCTTGAGTAGCTATACCACTCCTAGTTGTAATTACATAAGCATGTTTATCTCCTGAAGTATCAACTAGCATATCCTTTTGTACCTTAGCAAGTTGATCAAGTTGGGTTTGAACCATTTGAAAGTGTTTACAAAGCATTTTAATATCATTAGAAGTTCTTTCCATAATATCTTTCAACTCATTGATAGCTCTAGAGTTTTTCAATAAATGATTCTGAACTTGTTTATTAAAATGGCCTTGTTTAACAATAAAAATGTCAAGTTCCTCTAAACATTGATCAGGAGGCTTACCATAAGGAATATCACCTTCATCAAAGTGTTGGAGAGAGTATACCTCAATAGTATATGAATGGGTAATTGGCTTACATAATTCTTCTATAGGAGGTAGATTCTTCACATCTTAAGCTCTAATACCTTTCTCCTTTATACACTTCTTAGCTTCCTTCATCACTTCATCATTTAATGCAATAACTCCCCTCTTCTTTGGTGTTGGTGTTGTATCTGGTTAAGGCACAATTGGTTCAGGAGTAATAAGCTCAGGTGTATTTAGCTTAGTTTAAGTCCAATCATCATAATTCTTTCTTATTTTATCCATTAATGCTTCAACATCTGTAGGAGTTCTTTTCCTAAAACATAATCAGCAAAGCTATCTAGGTATGTCCTAGAATCATCAGTTAGTCCATTATAATAAATATCAAGAAGCTCATTCTTAGGTAATGGACATCCAGGATGTGCATGAATCAAGGCACGGAACCTTGTCCATGACTCAGGCAATTTCTCTTCTTCTCCCTGTTTAAAATCAAAAAGTCTCTGCAAAGCAGCATGTCTAGCACTGGGAGGAAAATATTTCTGGAAGAAAGAAGCAATCAAACAATCAGGGCTATCAATGGAACCAGGAGGTAATCTATTAAACCAAGCCCTAGCTTCTCCTTTTAGTGAAAAAGGGAAGATCTTAGTTACAAAGTACTTGCGCATCTTAAAATCATCAGAGAACAAAGCACTCATAATAGAAAGCTCATTCATATGAGCCAGAATACTCCCATTTTCAGTCCCACAGAAAGGTTCTTTCTCAACAATATCCAAATAAGATAAATCAAGAGAGAAATCATAATCTTTATGTTTAATATCTATGGGAGAAGTGGCAAACTTAGGATCAGAGGACAACTTAGGCATAATGGTGCGTCTAGCAAGGAGACTCTTAATAGCACTAGTACCATGTGTGTTTCGGCACTCTTCAACAACATCATCAATGAACTCAATGTAACCATCATTAATATCATAACTCTCACTAGACTCAGGTGACCTAACAGGTGTAACAGTGTCTTCACTAGGAGTTTCAGTATTTCCTAGACTAGCCATAGTATCATCTAGGAAAGGACCTAATGAACCACTTGCATCAAACACAGTAGAAGTAACATCATGAGAATCAAAAGCAGTTTCAGATTCAGCAGTAGTAGAAGTGTGTGTAGCATGAGTATTTGGTGGTGGTGTGACAAGCTTACTTATACCAGACAGTGAATCAAGAGTAGCAGAGGTGTTTAGGACTGTACATCTTCTTGTAGTGGATGGTAAAATAGGTAACTTTCCATCACGAGACTTCCCCATGATGAAAGGAGTAGTTGTGAACAATAATAGATCCAAGTGAACTTAGAAATAAAGCTATGCTCCCCGGCAACGGCGCCAGAAAATAGTCTTGATGACCCACAAGTGTAGGGGATCACAACAGTCTTTGCGGGTAGTATTACCCAATTTATTGATTCTACACAAGGGAGCCAAAGAATACTTGTAAGCCTTAACAACTGAGTTGTCAATTCAGCTGCACATGGAAATAATTCTCGCTCACAAAAGTTTATCGGTAGCAACAGTTTGGTAGTAGCAACAGCAAAGTAACAGCAGTAGTAAAACAGGAGCAATAGTAACAGTAACGGCAACAGTAACGGTAACAGTAGGATTTGAGTGGGGTAGGCATAGGGATGGATGGACGGGCGTTGCATGGACGAGTCTAAACATGTAACTTCAAGAACTAGGGCATTGCAGATAAATAATAACATGCATCCAAGTACTAAACAATCCTATGCATGTGCTCTAAATATAGTCATACATGCTCGCAATGAGAACTTGCACAACATCTTCTGTCCAGCCAGCCCGTGGCAGCGGGGCCTCTAGGGAACTACTGGCAATTAAGGTTCTCCTTTTAATAGAGCACCGGAGCAAAGAATTAACACTCCGTGAACACATGTGATCCTCACACCACAACCATCCCCTCTGGTTGTCCCAATTATTGTCACTTTGGGGCCTTTAGATCCGGACAATGATATGTGTACACAACTTGCAGATAAGATCACAAAAAATACTATCATAATGATTCAATAATAAGTTTAGATCTGAGATCATGGCACTCGGGCCCTATTGACAAGCATTAAGCATAAAAAGTTGCAACAAAGTCAAATAGCACTAATAGAGATACTAGGCACTATGCCCTAACAGATATTATTCGATTACATGTTAGAACTTATCCAATCCCTACCATCCCCAAGCCTACAGCGGGGGATTACTCACTCATGGATGAGGGAAACATCGGTGGTTGATGGAGATACGTTGGTGATGACGGTGGCGACGATCCTCTCCAAATTCCCCATCCCGGCAGGGTGCCAGAACGGAGTTTCTGGATCCGAATCTTGGTTTCTGGTGGCGGCGACGGAGCAGAACTCTTTCTGGAAAACTATCGAACCCCCCTTGGTTTTTAGGTCGAAAGGCAACTTATAGGCGTAGAGGGAGGCCGAGGGGGTGCCTGCACCCCCTAGGCGCGGCCAGTGGTGGTCCCGCGCCTGGCAGGGGTGTGCCCCCAGGCCCCTTCTCCGTCTCGTCTTCTGGCTCCGTGGATCTTCTGGTGAAATATAATTTATGGCATATTTTCCGGGATTTTCCCGATAGTTCATTTTCTGCACAAAAACTTGACACCAAGTTAATTCTGCTGAAAACAGCGTTGATGACCCACAAGTATAGGGGATCGCTATAGTCTTTGCGGGTAGTATTACCCAATTTATTGATTCGACACAAGGGGAGCCAAAGAATACTTGCAAGACTTAACAACTGAGTTGTTAGTTCATCTGCACCTAGAAATAGTTCTTGTTCACAGAAGTTTATCAGTAGCAACAGTTTGTAGTAGCAACAGCAAAGCAACATCAGTAGTAAACACATGAGCAATAGTAACAGTAACGGTAACAATAGGATTCGAGTGCAGTAGGCATAGGGATGGATGGACGGGCGTTGCATGGACGAGTCTAAACATGTAACTTCAAGATCTAGGGCATTGTCGATAAATAATAACAAGCATCCAAGTACTAAACAATCCTAGACATGTGCTCCAAATATAATCATACGTGCTCGCAATGAGAACTTGCACAACATCTTGTTTCCAGCCAGCCCGTGGCAGCGGGGCCTCTAGGGAACTACTGGCAATTAAGGTTCTCCTTTTAATAGCGCACCGGAGCAAAGCATTAACACTCCGTGAGCACATGTGATCCTCACACCACAGACATCCCCTCCGGTTGTCCCAATTATTTTCACTTTGGGGCCTTTGGATCCGGACAATGATATGTGTACACAACTTGCAGATAAGATCACAAACAATACTATCATAATGATTCAATAATAAGTTCATATCTGAGATCATGGCACTCGGGCCCTAGTGACAAGCATTAAGCACAACAAGTTGCAACAAAGTCAAATATCACTAATAGAGATACTAGGCACTATGCCTTAACATATCTTATTCGATTATATGATAGAACTCATCCAATCCCTACCATCCCCAAGCCTACATCGGGGAATTACTCACTCATGGATGAGGGAAACATCGGTGGTTGATGGAGATGCGTTGGTGATGACGATGGCGATGATCCTCTCCAAATTCCCCGTCCCGATAGGGTGCCAGAATGGAGTTTCTGGATCCGAATCTTGGTTTCTGGTGGCCGCGACGGAGCGAAACTCTTTCTGGAAAACTATCGACCCCCCCTCGGTTTTTAAGTCGAAAGGCAACTTATAGGCGCAGAGGGAGGCCGAGGGGGTGCTTCGAGTGGCTGCACCCCCCAGGCGCGACCAGTGGTGGGCCCGCGCCTAGCATGGGTGTGGGCCCCCCAGGCCCCTTCTCCGTCTCATCTTCTGGTTGCGTGGATGTTCTGGTGAAATATATTTTTTGGCATATTTTCTAGGATTTTTCCTGATAGCTCTTTTTCTGCACAAAAACAAGACACCAAGGTAATTCTGCTGAAAACAGCGTTAGTCCGTGTTAGTTGTATCCAAATCACGCAAGTTTAGAGAAGAAACAATAGCAAAGTGTTCGAGAAAGTAGATTCGTTTTGGACGTATCAACTCCCCCAAGCTTAGCTTATTGCTTGTCCTCAAGCAATTCAGTTGAAAACTGAGTGCGATAAAAGAACTTCCACGAACACTTTGCTTCATATGATGTATATATTCTCAGCACAAGAGTAGATGCTTAGATAATTTATAATAAAGAGTATGCAACTAAGTCTACCCAATAGTCATTGCAAGCTATGAAGAGAAACCAACTCAATAATAATAAGTAGCATAAAACATAAACATAAGCAACATTGCAATGCTCATAATAAGGTATGATAGAGTGGTATCTCGCTTGCCTTTGTTTGAAGAGCACAATATAAATGCCAAGGCACCTCTGAAGTTCAAGTGAAGACTAGAGATAAAGTTGTCAGAGATACAAGCATAAAAATCATGACATAATTAACCAAGTTTTGGAACAAACACAAGAATGACAACTATGCTCTCAAGAAGGTGCTCATAGAATAATTGTGGACTCAACAAGGTTGTGAAAAAGGTTTTGGAAAGTTTGAAAGGCTCCCAAATGCTGAAAGGAAGGTACTAATTAGCTTTGAGCTCTCATTACCCCTATCATAGGCATCTTCATGTGGTTAAGGTGAAAGTGAGGTCCACTCTGAATCATATGCTTGATAGACCATAGACTTTAAATCCCAAGTCCCTTGAGTACGAGGGTCGGTCCGCATGCTACTCAAATTTGGTTACCTGAAAGTTCTTGTCATTGTAAACACATGCATATCATAGAGAACCGCCAACGGGGTACCCCTTGCACATGATACAGCAGCTATCCCGTGATCAAAATGACAAGGCAAGCAGACAATGAGCATCTCAGCAATATTTTTATTTACTATATGTATAGCTTTTTATTGAGGATGCTTCATAAATGCTCATTATGGTGATGCTGCAAGTTTCCACCATGATTAGGCATGGCTTAGGATAGCGGCCCAGGCGCTTCTCTAACACAATATATAGACTCTATGAACTCACAAGCTCCCCTTTTATTTCACATCGTCGACATCCGTAAACAAAAGAGCAAAGAATCAACTGGATGAGGTATCCAAAAAGTGTTGAAAGCGTTCCTCGTGACAGCACGGTTCTGCTGACTCCTAGCATATAATTTGCAAGCATATAACTTTCATGGACAATTCACAGTGGTTCAAAATTATTAAGCGCAAGGAATAAAGTGTGCCATCAAGTTCGTGAGAGCTTTACTAACTAACTTTCTCAAAACAGACAAACATTTTATTTTGGAAGAAAACACGGCATATAGAATATGCGCTGAAGTAGAAAATGATGCTAATAGGTAGGTATGGTGGACATTGCCGGCAATATTGGTTTTGAGAGTTTGGAAGCACATGCAGACCTCATACTCAATGCAAGTGAAGGCTAGCAATAGAGAGGGAGCAACAAACGTGAGAGCAATAACTGTCATAATCATGCTTGCAACAAAACAAGACTAATTATGGCATGAAAGTGATACAAGAACTCTGAGGCAAAATAAATCATCGAGGCTTACTGACTATCGATTAGTCATATGCATGTGTGAGCATGTGCCAAGTCGATTCACACGAACAGTCAGAGGAGGATACCACAATGTCATACCAAAGCATGAATAAAACAATGCAAGCAAACGCTCATATGACATGCTACAAACTATTAGAAAGCTGGAGCTAATCATAGATAAGCAAGAACTACTAAGCATCCATAATGACATACACCTTACACAAACAGGCTAAGCATGCTCACAATGATGAGTATATGTACAAAAATGAAAAAAATAGAGTTCGTTACCAGCCTCTTATCACACCTCATGTTGTATTAATCTTCATTATTGCCCTTCACTTGTGTGACTTGAATAATAACATGAAACCAAAATCCACTGAGGACGGCTGAACCCTGCAAAGAACTCACAAAACCAAAGAAGAACAACAAATATTTTTGGTGTTTTCGATTTTTTAGAAACAAGCAAAGAAAAACCAAACAAGAAGCAAACAAAGCAAAACAAACAAAGCAAAATCTTTTTGGATTTTCTTTCTTTTAAGGCAAAACAAAGCACAGAAACAAACCAAGAGAAACAACGAAAATATTTTTGGTATTTTTGTGTTTTTGAGAAAGAAGCAACAAGAACCAAAAAGAAAGAAAAACAATGGATATACAAAGAACCGATCGAACATGATATATATATATATATGAGTGTGATGTCGGTATACCTCCCCCCAAGCTTAGGCTTTTGGCCTAAGTGGGGGCTCAACAGCGCGGGTAATAACCCCATGCCGGTGGGTCATCATAGGAATGATCATAGTCAGGTGCCTGCGATGAAGAAGAAGACGCGCCCCAATCAAATGAGGGCTGCTGGTATGAAGACTCTCCCAAGTTGGAGGGCTGAACTTAATTGTATTCGGCATCCTCTTCAACATTCTCCTCTTGTTGGGAGAGCTCCGCCACGTATGTGTCAACCTCCTCCTCCGTAAGCGACCATCCTTGCCTGTTATCAAAATTAAACAAAGCAGGTGCAGGCAAATAAACTATTTTCTCAGTCCTACCCTTTCTCCGACCTTGCTGGGAAAAAGATAATTCATATGGTAAACTTCTCACATTATCCCCCAAGGAAACAAAACCATGCTGAATCATGGATTCAATACCAAGCCTCTCTATGGGGAACTGATAATCTGAATAACGAGGCTCTAAACCATGGAAAGCTAGCAACCTAGAAGCAATGAGACCTCCACAAATTCCACCCTTCTCGCGGTTGGTGGTGAGACGGTGAGCTATTAGCGAACCCGGGCTATAAGATCTATTCCTATTCAGAGCAACTGCGATAAAAGCTAGATCAAAAGAAGATAACTTCCTAGCAATCTTTCTAGCAAGAACACACTTGGTAATAAAATAGGCAAAATATCTAATGGCTCGGAACAGAATGTTCCGAATTTTACCACTTTCTTTTGAGTGGTCGAAACCTTGGCAAATCTCAGCATATAAATCCATATGTGACTTGGGACTTTCCTTGATCTTCTCACAAGATCCCCACTGAGGTACTCTAATTGCTACACAGAAATCAGCAAAAGGTAGGTCAGCAGGTATATTATATATTTTGTAATGGACCATGGGATTAGATGTAGACCAAGTGAACCAAAAGTCATGCACAAAAGCCATGGTTAGCTTAACATATTGGAATGGTCACCTTTAACAAAGTGTTTCAACCCTGCATTTGTAACCATAGTTTGGAAATCTTGGAGGATCCCCACAGTTCTCATAAATTCATGGCATGTATATATGGAAGGAAAAACTGCCTCCTCACGATGAACCTTCATTGGCTCATGCACCATCAAGTCATATTGATTCATTGGCTCATGCACCATCAAACCAAGTGATTTCTAAGTTGATAAATGATGAGAAACTACTATAGGAACTTGCTAGAGGACTACACATGCATCAAAAGAAAGTTTCTAAGCATAGAACAAGCATGCAAGCTCAAACAACCTGTCACCTATAACAGCAAAATACTCAAGATATAATCTACCAATCACAAATCTAATTGGACAAGTGGAGGAGGCACATACCAAGGAGCAATCCCTCCAAAAATCAGCACTTGAGATGGGCTGAACAAGGAGATCGAAAATCGCGAGCAAGAACAACAAGAACTCGAGATTGAGCAAGTTTTTCGGTGTTTTTAGGGAGAGAGAAAGAAGGTGGCTTTGAGGAGGCAGCCTGAAGGGGCCTAGGTGGGCCAAACCCCCCTAGGCGCCACCCATAGGTAGGCCGCGCCTACCATCGGTGTGGTGGCCTGGGGTGGCCCCCTGGGTCACTTTAGGTGTCTCTCTGCCCCTTTTTTCGAGGAAAAATTTATTTTGAATTTTCTTGGATTTTTCGGAAAACTTTATTTTTGGCCAATTTTCAGGGTATGAAAATTGATTTTCTCGCAGAAACAGTTTTTTCAGAAGAAGCAAACCAAAAGCCAAACTACATAAGCTCTAAGAAACTCTAACAAGCAAACAACTAACAAAACCAAAGCTAGTAAAAGAAAAGCAAAGACTAGGAAGGAGAAAAGTAAATGAAAGCAAGTATAACCACAGTGGAAACATTATTTTGTTCATTAAGATCCTTTTGTTAACAAGGTTGATCAAGTCTTGTTACCAAAACAATCTTATCTTAAACAAAACTTTGCATTCCGCAAGGTGATTATGTTACCTCATACTTGATAACAATGGTCCCAATCATAATAGTTTCAAAATTTTCTTGTGGAATGGGACAATATATTTCTCCAATATTGATGCTCTCAATATTTTCATTGGAATTCCGGCAATAGCTCTTAACAACCTTCTTGGGGAAATAGATAGTATGCTCTTTGTCATTAATATTGAATGTTACTTTTCCTTGGTTACAATTGATGACAGCACCTGCAGTGTTAAGAAAAGGTCTCCCAAGAATAATAGACATATTATCATCTTCAGGCATTTCAAGCACAACGAAATCAGTTAAAACCATGCAATTATGAGCAACTTGAACAGGAACATCCTCACATATACCAACAGGAATAGTAGTTGACTTATCATCCATTTGCAAAGATATATCAGTTGGTATCAACTTTTCTAGCTGGAGTCTTTTATAGAGAGAAAAAGGCATAACACTAACTCCAACTCCCAAGTCACATAAAGCAGTTCTAACATAATTATTCTTAATAGAGCAAGGAATAGTTGGTATACCTGGATCACCAAGTTTCTTTGGAACCTTACCATTGAAGGAATAATTAGCAACCAAAGTAGAAATCTACTCATTAGGAATCTTCCTTTTATTAGAGACAATATCCTTCATATACTTTGAATAAGGAGGCAACTTAATAGCATCAGTCAAAGGAATTTGCAAAAATAAAGGTTTCATCCACTCACAAAACTTGTTGTAGTGTTTATATGGGGTGGCCCAATCTTCTCAGCAAGCACTTGTCGATGATGATGGTGGATGATAGATAACTAGCCTGTAGCTATGAACTCTCCCGCTCGAACCCTGATGCCAATGCAACAGATCTCGAACCTTATGGGATATTCACAACACCACGCTCTTGCGCACGCAGCCGTCGACCATGAACGGTAGTTTGCAATCTACTAATTCCCAATGGAACAACAGATCACACTCAATTGCAGTAGTATAACTCGATCACATGGTAATTCCAGAGGTTCTAAAAAGAATCAACTCCAAAATATTTTAACGTGGTCTGACTGAAAAGAGACGATACCCCCATCTATTTAAGAGAGAGGGGGCGGCTAGGCTAAGAGTCCACGACGCAAACGACTACAACTAAGATACATGCCGACCCAGGTGGGACAGCTTTCTAGGCGCACAGGCCCGTTCCTTGCTGTGGCAGCATATTGGGCCTAAAACGTGCCGCGGCAGGACTTTTCTATCGTGGCAGGATTTCAGCCACTTTCTGTGCTGCGGCAGCCTGCCATGGCAGGATTTGGCATTGTTTCTCTGCCGCGGCAGAGACTCTGCCAGGTGTTGATCCCTTCCTTTGTAGCTCCTTGCGCTTCCTCCCTTGTGCTTGCTTTATTGATCAACACACCTTGCTCCATGTGCTTCACCTCCTCGCTGCGTGCTATGCCTTCTTTCCCAACGTACCTGATCATACAGTAACACATAGACTTAGGCAGTATAAAATTCTCATTAAGTAAAACATCAGGCTCATTAAGAAACAAATTCACCTGTTGTTCTAGTAGTTAGCACGAGCTCTTGTAATTGGTCCAATCCTAATCTCATTGGACTTATCCTTGTTAGTAGCAGTTGGAACATTATCAGTAGTAACTGGGGTAGGTGTAAGTATAGGGATGTCCTCATCAAGTGTTCTTCCTCCTTTGACTTGTGTTTCTTACCTGGAAAAGGCATAGGTTTCTGCACCCAAGGTTCTCTCTCTTTACCATGTTTATTAGCAATAAAATCTTCCTTTGTGTACCTAGTGTTCTTAGTGTGTTTCTCAGGTTCTTCCTCAACTTCCTCCTTATCGGGAGACTCATTTTTATCATTACCACTCTCAGTTTCAGCATCAGAGATAGATATACTATTAGGATCTACAGCAGGTTCAAGTGGTTCCTCAACTATTCTATGTTTCTTTTTCTTTCTTTTACGATGACTACCACTACTCTCACCTTGTTGAGAATCCTGCTCAATTCTTTTAGGGTGTCCTTCAGGATATAAAGGATCTTGAGTAGCTATACCACTCATAGTTCTAATTCCATAAGCATGTTTATCTCCTAAAGCATTAACTAGCATATCCTTTTGTACCTTAGCAAGTTGATCAAGTTGAGTTTGAACCATTTGAAAGTCTTTACAAAGCATTTTAATATCATTAGAAGTTCTTTCCACACTTTCAACTCATGAATAGCTCTAGAGTTTTCCAATAAATGATTCTGAACTTGTTTATTAAAATTACCTTGTTTAACAATAAAAATGCCACGTTCCTCTAAACATTGATCAGGAGGCTTACCATAGGGAATATCACCTTCATTAAAGTGTTGGAGAGAGTGTACCTCAATAGTAGATGAGTGGGGAATTAGCTTACATAATTCTTCTATAGGAGGTAGATTCTTCACATCTTCAGCTCTAATACCTTTATCCTTTAGACACTTAGCTTCCTTCATCACTTCATCATTTAATGCAATAACTCCCCTCTTCTTTGGTGTTGGTGTTTGAACTGGTTCAGGCACAACTGGTTCAGGAGTAATAGGCTCAGGTGTATTCATCTCAGTTGAAGTCCGATCATCATAATTCTTGCTTATTTTAGCTATTAATTTTCAACATCTGTAGGAGTTCTTTTCCTGAAAACAAAATCAGCAAAGCTATCTAGGTAGGTCCTAGAATCATCAGTTAGTCCATTATAATAAATATGAAGAAGATCATTCTTAGGTAATGGACATCCAGGATGTGCATGAATCAAGGCACAGAACCTTGTCCATGACTCAGGAAATTTCTCTTCTTCTCCCTGTTTAAAATCAAAAATCTCTGCAAAGCAGCATGTCTAGCACTGGGAGGAAAATATTTCTGGAAGAAAGAAGCAATCAAGCAATCAGGGCTATCAATGGAACCAAGATCTTAGTGACTCCTTTTAGTGAAAAAGGTAAGATCTTAGTAACAAAGTACTTGCGCATCTTAAAATCATCAGAGAATAAAGCACTCATAGTAGAAAGCTCATTCATATGAGCCACAACACTCTCATTTTTAGTCCCACAGAAAGTTTCTTTCTCAACAATATCTAAAGAATATAAATCAAGAGAGAAATCATAATCTTTATATTTAATATCTATGGGAGAAGTGGCAAACTTAGGATCAGAGGACAACTTAGGCATAATAGTATGTCTAGCAAGGAGACTCTTAATAGCACTAGTCCCATGTGTGTTTCGGCACTCTTCAACAAAATCAGCAGTGAACTCAATGTAACCATCATTAATATCATAACTCTGACTAGCCTCAGGTGAGCTAAGAGGTGTAAC
The DNA here is from genome assembly GCA_916181665.1 of Avena sativa. Taxonomy (NCBI): domain Eukaryota; kingdom Viridiplantae; phylum Streptophyta; class Magnoliopsida; order Poales; family Poaceae; genus Avena; species Avena sativa. The sequence goes on from OV702284.1 coordinate 64,307,860, forward strand.
AGTGTCTTCACTAGGAGTTTCGGTATTTCCTAGACTAGCCATAGTAGCATCTAGAAAAGGACCCAATGGACCACTCGCATCAAGCACAGTAGAAGTAACATCATGAGTATCAAAAACAGTTTCAGACTCAGCAGTAGTAGCAGTGTGTGTAGCATGTGTATGTGGTGGTGGTTTAACAAGCTTACTTATAACAGACGGTGAATCAAGAGCAACAGAGGTGTTTAGGACTGTACCTCTTCTTGTAGTGGATGGTAAAACAGGGAACTTTCCATCACGAGACTTCCCCATGATGAAAGGAGTAGCAGTGAACAATAATAGATCCAAGTGAACTTACAAATAAAGATATACTCCCCGGCAATAGTGCCAGAAAATAGTCTTAATGACCCACAAGTATAGGGGATCGCAACAGTCTTCGCTGGTAGTATTACCCAATTTATTGATTCTACACAAGGGGAGCCAAAGAATACTTGCAAGCCTTAACAACTGAGTTGTCAGTTCAGCTGCACCTAGAAATAGTTCTTGTTCACAGAAGTTTATCAGTAGCAACAATTTGTAGTAGCAACAGCAAAGCAACAACAACAGTAAAACAGGAGCAATATTAACAGTAACGGTAACTGTAGTATTCGAGTGCGGTAGACATAGGGATGGATGGACAGGCGTTGCATGGACGAGTCTAAAAATGTAACTTCAAGATCTAGGGCATTGCAGATAAATAATAACAAGCATCCAAGTACTAAACAATCCTAGGCATGTGCTCCAAATATAGTCATACGTGCTCGCAATAAGAACTTGCACAACATCTTCTGTCCAGCCATCCCGTGGCAGCGGGGCCTCTAGGGAACTACTGGCAATTAAGTTGCTCCTTTTAATAGAGCACCGGAGCAAAGCATTAACACTGCGTGAACACATGTGATCCTTACACCACAGCCATCCCTTCCGGTTGTCCCAATTGTTGTCACTTTGGGGCCTTTGGATCCGGACAATGATATGTGTACGCAACTTGCAGATAAGATCACAAACAATACTATCATAATGATTCAATCATAAGTTCAGATCTGAGATCATGGCACTCGGGCCCTAGTGACAAGCATTAAGCACAACAAGTTGCAACAAAGTCAAATAACACTAATAGAGATACTAGGCACTATGCCCTAACAGATCTTATTCGATTACATGATAGAACTCATCCAATCCCTACCATCCCCAAGCCTACAGCGGGGGATTACTCACTCATGGATGAGGGAAACATCGGTGGTTGATGGAGATGCGTTGGTGATGACGATGGCGATGATCCTCTCCAAATTCCTCGTCTCGGCAGGGTGCCAGAACGGAGTTTCTGGATCCGAATCTTATTTTCTGGTGGTGGCGGCAGAGCGAAACTCTTTCTGGAAAACTATCGAACCCCCTCGGTTTTAGGTTGAAAGACAACTTATAGGCGCAGAGGGAGGCCGAGGGGGTGCCTGGAGTGGTTGTACCCCCCTCCCAGGCGCGACCAGTGGTGGGACTGCGCCAGACATGGGTGTGGGAACCCCAGGCCCCTTCTCTATCTCGTCTTCTAGCTCCGTGGATCTTTTGGTGAAATATAATTTTTGGCATATTTTTCGGAATTTTTCCTGATAGCTCATTTTCTGCACAAAAACAAGACACCAAGGTAATTCTGCTGAAAACAGTGTCAGTCCGTGTTAGTTGTATCTAAATCACACAAGTTTAGAGAAGAAATAATAACAAAGTGTTCAAGAAAGTGGATACGTTTTGGACGTATCAAGCTTCAGTCCGTGTTAGTTGTGTCCAAATCACATAAGTTTAGAGGAGAAATAATAACAAAAGTGTTCGGGAAAGTAGATACATTTTGGACGTATCACCCGACATGGCATGGAAAATTCAAAGGGCACAAAAGGATTCCACTATAATCTTTGAAGCGGTGGCCAATCACGAGACTTGAATTTGGCATACATTCTTTAGTATGCCTAGGTCTTGCAATGACATCAATGTTCTTCAACAGTCACCACTTATGACAAGGATTATATTGCGTGAAGGTCCACTAGTGGAGTTTGAAGCAAATGTCCGTAAGTACAACTATGGCTACTATCTTACCGACGGCATCTACCCAAGATGGTAAACATTTGTGAAGCCGGTTCACCAACCCAAAGGTAAGAAACAAACCAAATTTCACAATGCACAAGTGGCATCTAGGAAAGGTGTGGAGAGAGAATTTGAGATTTTGCAAGCCCAATTTTCTATTGTGAGAGGACCAACTATATTTTGAAACCAAGAGCGCCTTTGGTATATCGCTTGTGTCATTATTCATAACATGATCATAGAGGATGACTGTGACAAGGTTAAAGACCACACCCACTATAACTTGATGAGGGTTTCCATGCAAGTGAAGATGCAAGCACATAGGGTGGAGCGTTTCATTTCCTCGTATCTTTCGATTCGTTCCAGTGAGACGCATAATGAGTTTCAAAAAGATCTCATCGAGAAGTGGTAAAAGTAGTTTGTAAAACAATAGTGGCTTCTTTATTCATATGTTTTGTATTGTTGATGAACAACTGGTTGTATTTGTTGGTGAACAATTTGTTGTATTACTTTTATGTACTATTTTCTTGCATTGTAATAATAAACTAGACAATTTGTTGTTGAATATTTTTGATTTGTTTGATCTTGTTGATTGTATGAAAGTGTGTGTTTGTTGTTTACGCTGGCGTCGCGCGATGTAGTTTGCCGCGCCTGGTGGAAGTTTTTTTTGGCGACAGAGCGCATACTGCAAAATAACGCCTTCGGTGAAGGTCGCGCCGGCGGCGCACGCTCTATCCTGGCGCAGCATGCTGCAGAACAGTTTTAGCACGCCGAGATATAGAGTCATTGCTGGAGATGCTTTAAAGCCACACGAAGCGAGGAAGATTGGTGACGCCGCCAGGGTAACCGCCTAGCTCTCTCTAACGAAGGGGTACGTGGTTTCAATAATATATTCTACAAGCTTGTAAAATTATAAAATGCGTTTTTTTTTATTATAAGCTACATAAAAATGACAAAATCTGATTATTCTTTTTCTTTTTGGAGATTTGAATATGTGCATTGTTCACTATACTTAGATCCACACTTTTGTTATTTTTGTTTAGCTAAAAAGGAATTATTTGAAATTGATATTTTGTATGTTTGTGGGATATATCACTGAGTACATCCATATTTGTTTCAGATTTTTTGAAACCGAGAAACAGGATTTTTTAAATTTGTTTTTGTTAAATAACGGGATCACTAGAGCCTGGGAGCCAATATGTTATAAAAATCTAGTAAAATTAATTCTACGCTGTCTTCTACATGAAGGTTGCAAATATTTAGCCCTGTCCAACAAACTTTCCTTCTAATCAGTCTCATCAGTTATGCGTGCCTCCGGGAAAACGCAAGTTTATCCATTACCATACTCATAACTGTAGCGAAAAGTATCCCAAAAAGAACTGTAGACAAAAGTTGAACTTTGCTTTGCCAAAAAACACGGAACTGAACCTTGCTGTCTTCAATTGGACTGTGTATTTACACATCCATCCATCCAATCCAATGAACTATTACTCCACGGCTAAAGTAAGCTCAGCGTGGTAACGCTCTCTATCACTCATCACAAATGAAAGGACAAGAGCTTCTTAAACCATCCGACAGAAGATGGAGCCGCGCAAAATTTCGGCACTTTATTTCTGCTATTCAATTCCGTTTATAATCGGACAGTTGAGACGACAGCTCCTAGAAATTAAAGGGTGCATGGTCGTACGGTTGAAAACCAGGGCAGAGGAACACAGCCTACTACAGCCATGCTTGATGCTTCAAATACAATAAACCTTGGATCGACCGGCACATCAATTCTTCCAACGTCGCTACTAAATGCGAGTGCAGTATAGCGCTTTATGGCGATCCAACAAACCGGTGTGGCCGGCTACTACTAGCTTTTGATCTCTGCTTGCATCGTGGCTGTGGGGTGTTGCATTGCTCACAGCATGTAGGGATTTGTGTAAAAGAGACGCCTACTCCGTATTGAGCCAACAACTTAACGCAGTTACTCAAGTACGGAGCCAACGCCCAACGCAGCTGGCAACCCTAGCTACGGACGACAGCAAGTACCTTCGTCTGCCCTCATCAGCTCCTCTCCAGACACCAAGTGACTGGCCCTTTCCTTAGATCTACAGTTTGGGTTTTCTCCCAAGAAAAATAAGTCCATTTCTCCCTTTGGGTTTTCGTCCATCGGACCTTGTTATATATAGTGCTATATCTGCAATACCACGTACAATATACTAGATGTAATGTGTACGTATACGAGATGGAATAATACTCACTTTGTTCTATGTTACGGTAGGGGCTCTTCCTACCTCAATATAACACGTAACCAAACCCTCTAACGAGGGTATTGTTTCCAGCACCAAAATCAACAATTTTATCAGGCCCTTCCATTTCCTAGCTGCCGCTGCCGCCGGTCTTCTCCATCGCCGCCGCCAGGCTCTCCTTGACGATTTCCCTCCTAAAAAACATCAGACCATAGCCCTCTATCCCCTCTACCAATTCCCAATCATCTTGATCCCAAGCAAACACCCTCACACTCTTCCCGATTTCTTTTCCAAGGACGTCACTTTCGGCCGAAACCCTAGATCGCCCCCTCTTTAGGACCCATGACGACCCCCCTCTTCGTCCTCCACCACCGTGGGCGCCGTCGGCACCCCTCCGGCAATGAAGCTCACCCGTGAAAATTTTATCTCCTGGCAGACTCAAGCACTGCCCACCCTTCGTGGTGCCCGTGTGATGGGTTTCTTTGAAGGTACCGACAAGGCTTCACCCGAGACTCTCGACGTTGAGGATGAGAACAAGAGGAATATCACCGTGCCAAATCTGGCCTACAACGTGGATCACGCATAATCAACAAGTTGTCAGCTTCCTTGTGAACTCCTTGTCTGAAGATGTTCTTCCCCATGTTTTTGGTCTTCACCACGCCGCAGATGTGTGGGCTGCTCGGTTTTCTCTTTACTCCTCGCAGTCCAAATCCAAGGTCTCTAGTCTGCGCGGGGCTCTCACCAACACCAAGAAATTTGATCTCACCGCTCAGCAGTATATCACCAAGATGAAAGGGTTTGCATCTGATCTTGCTACTACAGGCAAGCCCGTGGATGATGATGATCTCAAGGACTACATCCTCAACGGATTAGATGGCTCCTTCAACCATCTAGTCTCGGCCATCAATGATATTCCTTCGACGACTCTCTAGGACATGTTTTCTCAGCTCTTGGCTTGTGAAAACCGTGACCACATGCTTCTCTCTTCTGGACAGGCCTCAGGTTCCTTCCAATCCTCGGTGAATGTTGCCTCTCGTCGCCCATATGATGCTCCTGTCCGTCCCCCCACCACCACCCACGCCATATGCCTATGCTCCACCATAGCCATCCTACAACCCCTACTCGCCCTCATACCAACCATACCAGCCGCCATACAACCCCTATCAACCTCCTATCATGCCATATCAACCACCACTACTACCCTTCCCAACCCCTCCACAACCATATATTCAGTCAACACAGCAATTCTATCACCCACCTCCACCTCCACCAGTGCGCCCACCTCCTTAGCCGGCGCGTCAGGGCAACCCTTGGCCCAACAATCAGGGGCGTCGCAAAGGGGGGCGCAAGGACCGTGGCCGTGTTCCAACGCCATGGCAGGAAGGAGTGATCTGTCAAATTTGCAAAAAATAAGGACATGCGGCCGGGGACTGTTGGTGGCGCTTTGGTGATGATGATGAAGATGACACTCCTAAAGACATGAAGGGTTCTTATGGCGTGGATTCCAATTGGGTGATTGATACAGGAGCCACAAACCACACCACAGGACAACTCAACAAGCTTCAAATTCATGAAACCTATCATGGGCGTGATCAGGTTTACAACGCTAGTGGACAAGGTATGGACATTGCTAATATTGGTCATTCAGTTTTGTACATCCCACAATGTTCTCTACAACTCAAAAATATTCTTCATGTTCCTGATTCAACCATGAGCTTGCTTTCTGCACATAAAATTACCCTAGACAACAATGTCTATATTGAAATTCACCCTTTCTTTTTCTTGATTAGGGACAAGGCCACGTAGCCAATAATGTTTAGAGGTCTGTGTGAAGGTGGTCTCTATCCCCTAGTTCCAGTCTCCATGGGGTCATCTTCCAAGCATGCACTTGTCACCATCAAGCCTTCATCCTCTACATGGTATCGTCGTCTAGGGCATCCATCATATTTTATTGTTCAGCAAGTTCTTAGGAAGAATAATTTGTCATATACTCTAGAAATAAATTCTTATATATGTGATCCATGTCAATAGGCTAAGAGTCATCAGCTTCCCTATCCTGTTTCTACTAGTGTTTCTAATTGGAACAAGTATTCTCTGATGTATGGGGTCCTGCTCCTCTTTCTGTAGGCAAACATGCATATTATGTAAGATTCATTGATGATTTTAGCAAATATACTTGGATATACCTGCTTAAGAAACGTTCTGATGTGTATCAAGTTTTTCTTGATTTCCAACAATATGTTGAACGCCAGTTTGGTACAAAAATTCTCACTTTGCAAACTGATTGGGGTGGTGAGTATGAAAAGTTGAATAAGTTTTTCCAACGAGTAGGCATTGTTCATCATGTTTCTTGTCCCCATGCTTATCAACAAAACGGTTCTGCTAAACGCAAACACCGTCGTATTGTTGAAGTTGGGCTTGCTTTACTTGCCAATGCCTCCATGCCTCTTAAGTATTGGGATGATGCTTTTATCACAGCTATTTTTCTTATCAATCTGTTACCCACCAAGGTTCTTAATCTTGAGTCTCCTATAGAAAAGCTTCTCCATGTCAAACCAAACTATGAGTCTTTCTGTGTTTTTGGATGTGCATGTTGGCTCAATCGTCGTCCCTACAACAAACACAAAATTTATTTTCGCTCCAAAAGATGTGTGTTCCTTGGCTATAGTTTTCGACATAAGGGAGTAAAATGCCTTGATACTACCACTGGTCGTGTCTATATCTCTAGAGATGTTGTTTTTTATGAGAACATATTTCCCTTTACTAAGTTACATCCTAATGATGGACACCGTCTTCGTGAGGAAATTCTTCTACTTCCTTCCGACATTTCCACCTCGGTATCCCAAGATGGGGGTGTGCATTATAATGATCAATACTTGCAACATGTTCCTGTTATTCCTTTTTTCCAGGTCCCTCCCACAGTGGAGCCGAGTATATCTCAAGATCAAGTACAAAATTCTGCTCAAAATAGTGCAACTAGCACATCCAATTATGAAGCAGAAGAAGACACCTGAAGAGGGGCCGATCGGGGTGATCCCGAGGCTAATTCTCGCTAGGAATCTGTCTCGGATCCAACGGCAGATACGCCTGACACGGATGCCTCTGTCCCGTCCTTGCCTTCTGCACCACGTACGCGTGCGCAAGACTCCGCGTCTGCCACGTTTACGCGGGATCCGACCTCGCGGGACCCCGCCTCCGCCTCGTCTCCTCCACATGAGTGCGCGTGAGTCCGCGTCGGACATGTCGCCCGGGAGAAATTCTTCACGACCGAGTCGGGCTCGCTCACCTACTCTGCGCCAACAGGAAACGGCCACGTCGCCCTCACCTGTGTCCCGGTCGACCTCACCTTCCCGCGACACGGACGACGCCAAGAGCACTGATGGCGCTCATGATGGCGCCAATGATGGCGAAGATTCTCCCGCCCAAATGCAGGCGCCTGGATCTTCTGCGCCGCATGTTCCTGTGCCGCCTCCTGCCATCGATGTTCATACACGCCCGCAAAAAGGTATTAGATAGCCGAAAAAAATACACCGATGGTACTATCAGGTATGCTATGTTAACGACTACAAGAGAACCACAAAATTTAAAAGATGCCCTGTAACATCCCAAAAATATTGAACATGATTATCAAATTCCAATCACCAAAATTAGGGTTAACAAAAACTTTTGTTAATCAATATCAATATGAATGCATGTGTGTATGTGATGATTGTATGAATGCATGAATGGACTTGTGTGATTGATCTAAATAGCAAGGAATGGTTTGAAGATGAAAACAACATCATCTAAAACATTTCCAAGCAAAAACAAATCAAGAGAAAATAAAAAAAACAAATAAAGCAAATGGTCATGTTTGCCAATCTTGCTCACTAGGCCACTTAGAGTGTTTCTAGTCCAAGATTTCAAACAGAAACAATTCCATTTATTTTCAACCCTTGCTATACCAAGTGAAAGTGAACCCAAGACCACCTTTTAAACTCACAGAAACATTTGGCAACTTGATTCAAATGACAATTCAAAATTGAACCTTTAACATATGTGAAGATCACCCATTTCAAAAACCAACCAAACCAGTACCCCTTGACCTTTCCAACTAACCAGAGACTCCCTAGTATGTAACTAATACACCCACAAAGTTTGAATCAAAAATTCAAATTTGAATCTCTTTCGGCCATTTCATCAAACACCTTGCAAACACAAAACAAACAAACAACATACACTATAGTGAGTAGTGATTTTGGCCTAACTTGTTCCCTCTCTGGTTTACAACAAGCTATTAGTAGATCATCTATCTCATTTAACAAGCTTTAGCACCACTGTGAGCTTGCCATAGCCATCAATGGTGACCATGCCGAACTCAACTTGCCACCCCTCAGTCGGCAGCAAGCTAGGAGAAGCTCTAGCCTCGCCAACCATGTCTAGGACACTCACCACCGTCCACCGCCACCCCTGATACGTTGGAAATGTATCTATAATTTTTGATGCTCCATGCTTGTTTAGTATCTACTTTTCTTTACTTGTCCACACTTTGAGGTGCTTTTTACATGTTTTCTGGTACTAACCTGTTAACAAGTTGCAACAGTGCGAGATGCCTGTTTTTTGCTGTTTTTGGTTTCAGAAAAGTTAGTAAAGAAATATTCTCGGAATTGGAGGGGACAAACGTCAAAGTCAATTACTTTCCGTTGGGAACAAGAAGTCGAGAGGGGAGCCGGACGGTCCAGCCAGGGGGCCAGAGCCCCCCAGAAGCGGGTGGGCCCAGCCCCGCGCCTGGCTAGGGTTTGGCGACCCTGGCCGCCTCCTCGGTCTCCCCCTTCGCCTATAAGAAGCCCCCCGATGCAGAAACTGTCACATCCCAAGATTTTCCAAATCTTGTTATGTGAAAAAATAAATGAACAAAATAAAACTTTGTTGATTTTCAGGGTGAGAAGAAACTTTTTGATTCCAATTGGAAACCTTCAAACCTATTTTGATAAAATAAATCCTAAAGGGATTTAAAAAAGATAAGCAATTAATAAAGAAAGTTTTAATAATTGGAATCACTATTTTTGGATATTTTAATAAAAAGATTTGGGTTTCAAATGAAAAGGTAGAAATTAATAATAAGGATTATTTTATAGAGCCAAATTAAACCTTGGCCAAGCTTTTGAAATAAAATATTTTTGTTTGATTAAAAGTGTAAAGGTTTATTTAAATAAAATAATGAGGGTTTATTAATACCCAATTTTAAAGTAAAGGCTTTTCCATTTTAAATAAACACTAAAACTTGATATATTATTTTAAAACAAGATTTCTAAGTGTTTTGTATTTTTAAATAAAACCTACAGAAATGGTTTTGATATTATTTAGATTTCAAATAGAGAATTTAAATAAAACAAACCCTATTTGTATTAGTGACTAAGGTCTATTTATTTAACTAATGAATCCTAAAAAGAATAAAAATATTATTTTATTTTGGGACTTGGATTTATGTTGTTAAACAGAACTAAACTCAATACAAAGTTTGGTAGAAGTTTGAATTGATTTGGGTGTTTGAATGGTTGTTTGAAAATTTAAAACAGGAAAATCAAATGGAAAAAGAAAAGATTACAGTATAAAAAAAATGAATCATACCAAACCCGACCCAACAACCCAGCGAGGCCCAGTCGCAGCCCAACTTCTTTTCCCCTCTCTACGAATCGTTTTTCACTGAAAAACCAACCCGTAGAGTCACAGACAGCAGGACCCCACCCCTATTTCCTCTCCCTCGCTGACAGACCGGTCCCACAGCGCCAGCTAGGCGTCATCAACCTCGCGACCTCGTCGCCTCGCCGTTTCTGGAGGTAACACCGGCGTTGAATACGCTTTAATAGCGACCCTAATTCCTCCAGTGACTACGCCCATTTAACCGCCCGTGTCTACTCGCCATTTCCCCTCGCTCGCCTCTCCCTCTCTGCCACCAGGCTGCCCCGAATTAGCTTTGCACCGCCGCTGCTCCGACGACGTCTCCGACCAATTCCGGCGCCGTCCAGCCTCGCCTCGCCTTCTCGAGCACGCGAGCTTGCTCCTCAGACCAGCGCGCACCTGCCAGTGCCTCCTGTTCGCCCGCGCTCGCCCCAGAGCGTCGGCAAGGACAAGCTCAAACGCGCCGCCGCGTCTGCCACCTCTCCGGTGACCCCTCCCCGTAAGAACCGATCGCCCCTTTCTCTCTGCTTGTAAGCCGCGTGTTCAGCGTCTTCACACGCACCTAACCATGACATTCTTTTGCCTTGGCATGGCCTATAGCCTCGCCTCCGACAAGGACCAGACGGACCCGACGGTGAACCCAACTCCGACGAGCGATTACTCCCGCCCCCGTGCGCCCCTTTCCTCCTCGCGACCAACTTGAGCTTCAACACCTTCCTGCGAGCACGGTGAGTACCCCCGTTTCCTCCTTTGCTTCCTGTAGCCGCCGCACCGCCACCGCCTGAGCGTGCGCCGCCGCCAGCCGCCGCTAGCGCCGCTCGCTTTTGGTCAACACGTTGTAGTCCGTAGGATGTAGATCCAAAGGATAAGATTAGATCTTAACCGAAGGGGTACGTGCCCATCTGATCCATTCGTTTTAAGTTGATCCAACGATCCACAGAGGCCGATCCGTGCGAACCGGTACCGGCCAGTAATAACACGCCGCGTGGCACAGACTCCGTTTTAAAAACAGAAAATGATCTATTAGATATGAAATTTTGTAAAATTCATAACTTTAGTTCTACATGTCAAAATTTTACAAATTTTATATCAATGGAATCAGTGGAACAAGAACTTTGCAACCATGCACTTTGTTTAGTAAAAAGCTTCTGGTAAAATGTTTGTTTTTGCAGAAACTTGTGTATGCTTGTTTAGGATATAAAATTTATTCCAAAATGATTTTGGGGTTGAAATCTATGCAAAATGGTTTGTTGTGAACCTACTGACCTTAGGAACCAACTTATGGATTTTAAAATGTATTTTGCGAAGTTTAGGATTGAATAATTGAATTAGCTCATTTCTAGTCAAATAAAAACATTGATTTTGATATGGAAATGATTTTTGAGTAAAAACCTTTGGGAAATGATTTGATTCAAACCTTCTGACCCTAAACACCAAGTTTTGTGAATTAAAAACTTATTTGATGAACAATATAAAATTGTTGCTTTACCAAAAGCATTTTCAACCACATAAAATAATGATTTAATTTAAAAATGGTTTATAGATAAACCCTTTTGCAAATGGTTTTGCCACTTTAGAAAATAACCACTTTGGACCTTACAATGTTTAGATCCTAGTAGAAACTGTAGGGGTTCGTAGCATGGAAAACAAAAATTTTCTATCGCATACAAACAAACAAGCCAAGATCTATCTACTAGATTGTAGCAACGAGTCGATGGAATAACTTACCCTCGAAGATTCCAAAGTGTTTAACGAGAGCGGATTCTCGTGGGTGATGTAGTCGTACTCTTCCCGATCTCAAGATCGTGTAGACGATCCTTCCGGCGTTGCGTTCCGGCAGCGCTCCCGCAGTCGGTCACACGTTCGGTACTCGACGAAGACCTTCCTCTCCCTTGTTCCAGCAGGCAGCGGAGGTTGTAGCACTCTCCTCGCGATTCCGGCAGCACAACGGCGTGGTACCGAAAGTAGAGGGGAGATCCCGCAGGGCTTCGCCTTAAGCCGGAGCGAGTATGGTGGATTATGAGAGAGGGCTATTAGTGGTCTAGAGATTAGACTCACCAATTAGAAGGCTCTAAACCGCAGGCTAAAACAATTAGAAGCTCTAAACCAAAACGGCTCTAAACCGGAGATTAGAGGTGGAAACTTGTGTGTCTCAAGGAGGAGCCCTGCCCCTCCTTTTATGGGTGGAGGGGCCTTGGCGCGCCAGGGGAGGGAGGGAGTCCCTCCCCAACTCGGCCTAGGGCTGGGCGCCGGCCTGGAGGAGTTGGACTCCTCCTCCAAGTTGGTTCCAACTCCTCTTGCTTGTTTCCCACAGTTTCCTGTTTCCCACAGTTTCCTGTTTTAGCCGTTTGACTTTCAAACTGGCAATTTGACTTTCATGTTTTTGGAACAGCAAGAACACTTAGTACATGATGCAATAATTCAATGACACACTCATGTACCCTCCCCCCCCGGAGTGCCGGACAATCCGGAACCTTCTAGAACATTCCCGATGAAAACACCGGAATCATTCCCGAACTCCGAAACGGGACTTTCCTTATATGAATCTTATTCTCCGGACCATTCCGGATCACCTCGTGATATCTCGGATCCCATCCGAGACTCCGAACAACATTCGGTCTCTTTCTCATAATACCATAACTACTCAAAACAACGTCGAATCCTTAAGTGTGTCTCCCTACGGTTCGTGAATTATGCGGACATGATCGAGACACTTCTCCGAACAATAACCAATAGAGGAATCTGGAAATTCATATGGCTCCCACATATTTCTACGATTACTTTGCGATCGAATGAACCACTTACATACGATACCAATTTCCCTTTGTCTCACGATATGTTACTTATCCGAGGTTATGATCGTCGGTATCTCTGCATACCTAGTTCAACCTCGTTACTGATAAGTACTCTTTTCTCGTTCCCGTGATATGTGATCCCTTGTGAGCCAGTCACATGCTTGCAAGCTAATTGGATGACATTTCACCGAGAGGGCCCAGAGAATATCTATCCGTCATATGGATGGACAAATCCCACTCTTGATCCATGTGTCTCAACCAATACTTTCCGAACACTCAATGCCATCTTTATAGCCACCCAGTTACGGTGTGGTGTTTGATGTCATCAAAGCATCCATCCGGTAAAGGTGATATGCATGATCTCATGGTCGAAGGAATTAGGTTACTATGTATCAGAAAGCATATAGCAATTGAACTATTGAAATGACTTGATCTTTATGCTACGCTTATCTATAGGAGTATGTCCACCATATCATTCTCCTAACGATATGATCTTGTTGTTGATAACATCTCAATGTTCATGATAGGGAAACCACAATCATTTATCAACCAACAAGCTAGTGAAGTATAGAGGCTATACTAGGGACTTCAAATTAAGTTTACAAATCACACAAGTATCAATGTTTCCCTGTTAATACTATTATAGCATGAATGTAAACATTTATCATAAACACAAAGATATAATAATAACTACATTTATTATTGCCTGTAGGGCATATCTCCAACAGAAACCACCTTTGCAAATAAAACTATCTTTTGCATGCTTGCATGCATGACTTTGTTTCTGTTATTTTATGTGTGATTAATTTGTTTGATTGTTAGTTGGAATGCTAGTTGAAATTGTGTTTGCTTGATTGAATTGTAGTGGAATTAGAAGAGTGTGATATTGGCAAGATCAAGAAGTGAACCATCATTCTCTACTAAAAAGGCAAGTGACACTATCATCCAAGTCATACTATTTTCATTACACTTAGTGGATTTTGAAACATGCATGATAAGGTCTACTATATTTTGCTATGCTAAAATCCTAATAGGATACCCTATATATTCCTTAGTGAAAACAATGTAGTTGTAATATGCTTAGCCCTGCTATATATATTGAGATGGGATACATGATAAGATTGTATGAAGTATTGAAAAGACTTATGTTTTATATAAAAAAAAACAAGTACTCAATGAACCACCTGGGTGGACAAGGATACTCAAGTTTTGGACAAGGTGGCAATAAAAGGAACCATGTTTATATGGCAATCTCTTTTTGTTGTGCACTAGAAGAAAACCACCCAGGGACTTAGAGAATGAACATGTTTCTCGTACAGTGGCTTCCGTGTACAACCACATGCTAAATGGGCACTGGCTTAGTCAACTACATAGTGGAAGACCCATCCATTGGCCTCTTCAGGTTAACTAGAATGAGGGAACTTGAAACCCTACATTGGTGCCTGGTAGACAAGCTAGCATTGTGTATTGGGAGGACTCCTATGGAAAGACTTTGTCACAATCTCAATCTGCCAGTACTCCATCTTGGTGAGTACTTATCCAGCGGCCACTGGTGGCATCAAGATGAGATTGTGTCATGTGGGTAAAGTGTATAACTTCTGCAGAAGATAAAAATCTAAGTACTTAGCCGTGTCCCCGGTTATGGACAATACTGAGCAACTAAGGCCTGAAGCTATGGAAGATCTCGACATTCCAATTTCTAAAAGTAAAACTTGAAAGTGACAACCAGGGACTTGAAGCACTTGGAGTTTTCCAAGGAGTTCAGAAAGATTTGACAAAAGATCAAAACTATTTTGAAAAGATAGGATAAACTATATTGCTTTCTGCAAATGAGCCTAAACCCTACTTAGCCAATTATGCATGTAATGATAGGATCCACTTATTTCTACATAGTAGTGAAACTTGCCAATACAATTCAAATGTATTGACCCTTGTGGCTATAACTTATTATGTTGTAGGTTTGTTTGATATTAGTGAAGTGTGTTGAATAGGATTACAAGACTACAGCCAACATGTTTGCCTGTGGCACTTTGAAGATGAAGGACTCCATGCTATATAGTTATTTCTGCTGCATTGTAATGAGATAGCCAAATGAGCTATGTAAGATGTAATGTATTATTTTATTCCTGGTTATAAAGTTGTATTATGACCTTTGTTTCTTGATATTACATCTTAAACTGTGGATGCTAGCTATTAATCCAGGGACTAGCATTGCAATCACAGGGATCCTTTTTCCTTTATAAAGGAGGGATCTTACAGAAACCCTAAGCACCCGATCAAATATCCACGAAACCATTTGTAGACGCCACCACCATTGTCCCTAGATCGGGGGATCTGAAGTTCTTCCCGGCACCCTGCCAGAGGGGAGATCATCCCGGAGGCCTTCAATCCGGTATGATGCGTGAGTAGTTCCACCTTGGACTATGGGTCCATGTAGTAGCTAGATGGTTGTATCTCCTCCTTTGTGCTTTCATGTATAGATCTTGTGAGCTCCGTTCATGATCAAGATTTAATCTATTTGTAATCATGCATGTTGTGTTTGCGGGGATCCGATGGATATTGAGATTATTATGTTGGTTTGATTAATAGTTTTGTCTTTATGATTCTATCATGTCTGTGTTATTTGTGATCTTGCATGCTCTCCGTTGTTAGTAGCTATCTTGGCCAAGTAGTTTCTAGTGACTCCAAGAGGGGGTATTTATGCTCGATAGTGGGTTCATGCCTTTAGTTTCCAAGGGAAGTGATAGAAATCTCTTCGGTTATAGATGTGTTGTTGCCACTAGGGAGAAAACAACGGTCTCTTGTTCATGGAACATGTGGACTGTTTACCTTACACACTTTGATTAAAGCAGTTGTTTGTTGCTTGCAACTTAATACTAGAGGGGATTCGGATGATAACCTGAAGGTGGACTTCTAGTCATAGATGAAGTTGGATGGCGTTCTATGTATCTTGTTGTATTGCCCAATCGAATCTCATAGGATCTTTCTGACTAGTAATTGCATTGTCATGCCTTGCTTAGTTCCTGTCAATTGCCCCGCTGTAATTTGTTTACCCTTCATGCTATGTTGTTTATCTAAGGAGAGCACCTCTAGTGAACTATGGACCCTGTGGCATCCCGTTAAAATCCACTACTAGAAAATTGTGTGTTAAATAATACTTGTGCATCATCATGACACCATCATGTATCGTTTTCCTAAAACTATTTTTCTAAAAGCCTATATTTCTTTTCTAAATATTTCCCGTCTCTTATTTCAAATCAAAACCTCAGGCTTGTCCGGATATTTTGTTTTGCCTAATAACCAATTATAAATGCCTTTATAAAATAAACATATAATCTTTTATCATAAAATATTTTATAAAATAGGGGAGGCAGTCTAACCGGTCAGGCCCAAAGGCCCAACCGGCCAGACCACCTACTACCCAGTGCACCCCAAGAAAACCCTAACCCTAGACCTCACCCTACCTAGTCCTAATCTCTCCCTCACCCTGCCGCCATCCCCCTTTCCAAAACACACGCACCCAGCCCCACCAGCCCCACCCCGTGTCCCATCCTCATCCGCCTCCCTCTCACGCCCCCCCCCCGCACCACTCAGGCTCCACCTCCCTCGACCACGTTCCTCCCTCGCGAGTCCCCAACCTCGCCTCTCTTCCCAGTCCGCCGCCAGCCTTGCATCCCCTCGGTTCCCGAGCCGTCGGCCCTCCTCCTACCCAGCTACGGCCCGAGAGCCTCTGCGTCGCCTCCATCAGGTTCCACCCGCCCTCGCCGTGCGACCTCCCCTGCAACCGCCGTCATCGGCCACCGCCCCTCCCGCTCCTGCAGCAAGCCCGGCCACCCGCCGTCGCCTTCCGCGCGCCTCGGCTCTCCAGCAACGCCGCCTGGACGCGACCTTGATGCCGCCGCCCTAGCTGCGCGCGCCCGGCCACCTCCGACCTTGCCTCTGCACCGACCCACGCCTCTGCCTCCTGCGGCCGGCCGTCGAGCCACCGTCGCCATCCTGAGCCGCCGCCGCCAGGCCTCTGCTGCTGCTTCCTCTCTCCCGCCCCTCGCTCGGCCGACCTCAAGCCACCGGCCCCGCCACGCAGGGTACCGCCGCCAGGAGGTCCTCCCCGCGCGTCACCGCTGCCGGCCTGCGCCCTG
Organism: Avena sativa; assembly: GCA_916181665.1. Lineage (NCBI taxonomy): Eukaryota > Viridiplantae > Streptophyta > Magnoliopsida > Poales > Poaceae > Avena > Avena sativa. Next base: position 64,324,768 of record OV702284.1, read on the forward strand.
TTCCGTCCCTGCCGGCGCACCCTAGTCGAGCCCCACATCTCCGCCTCCTGCAGACACTGCTTCCCACCTCGCGCACGTGCGCAGGTAGCAACATCGGGTCTCCCAGGAGCCTCCTTGTTTTCTTTAGCCTTGTGGTCATGTCCGTTGGGTGCTTCTATAGATGCATCTCAGAGACCCACTCGATGAACATGATTGACGGAATTTGTGACAAGATCGTCTCGTCAGCAATACCGAAGTGACGCAGATCCAAGTCTGACCCGCTAGGATCCAAGACCGCCTTCACGGACAACACGTTCGTCGACACGGAAACCGGACACGACGATGCCCCTCCCAAGACCTTCATCACAGAACTTCGAGTACTTCTTCGCGAGCTCAAAGAACCCCGGCCCCGGACATGAAGACGACAAGACCCCGGACACCAAGATCTCCTTCCGCGGATGCGAATCCGAAAGACCTCCGACGCGGACCCCAAGCTCTTCGACCCGGTACCCGAAGATGCCGAAACCCTGGACGCCAAGATTCCCTCACGGATCCTGAAGCCCGATCCGAAGCTAGATCCGAAGACCGATCCCGCCGGACCCGAACCCTCAAGGAACCCAAGATCGTTGAGACCCCTCATGTGTGATCCCAAATCCGAGCCCTATTTTTATTGAATGCTATATACAATTGTTGCATATTAAATTGATCATGCATGCTTACTTGTCTGTGGTTTGGGGGCATTATGACAATTCATCTCATAACTAAATATGGAGTCTATATGCGGGATATCTTTGTCTTATTCCGGACTCCATTTAAATTTGTGTAGCGAACCGGCGTTATCTTTTGCCTTGTTAAGACCACCTTTAATTTGCGGGGTAGATAAACAACATGAACCTATTAATTAATTGTCGGGACCCCCGGTTCCGCTTAATATTGCCTAATTGCATCGCATCTTGCCATGTCATACATCATGCATGCATCATGCTCGATCTTCTGCCGTAGTAATAAATAGTGTATCCGGTGTTTCCTCTAGTGCTTTGCTTCTTCACGGACTAGGCCGATGAGTTGATGCGAGTATCGACCCGATCTTCGGATGAATCTTCGGCAATTTTTTCAGGCGAGCACCCCCCCTTTACTACCTATTTTACTTTTATAGTATTTATTCCCTCCTGTTGATCTATTGCTATCTGTGTTGCGTTGCTCTAGTTTTCGTACCCGTGATATCCCTTGCAGCCTTATATTGCCTTGGACACATCCTATTACCTGTGGTTTGGTAGTTAGTTGGACTTGCGCGTCGTAGTCGCTTGCTAAAATTCTGTTGCGTGTCATCCAGTACCACAGTTGTTGGAGTATTGCCGTATGTTTAAGGTTGGAGATGATCATGGCTTTAATTATTGTTTACTTTAATTACTGTTTAACAACTAAAATTGAAGTAGGTAAATGCAGAGGCACAGGTGGGCAATAGATGTTATTTGGTTGTTAACCGTCCACTTGTGTCCCGTAGGACCCCGAGTACTTGATACCTGTTCCTTGAATATTCGCGCTATCCACATCCGGGAGGATTATGGGACCCCCCTGAGCCAGAGCTTGATTCATTCTTATTTCTTGGGGCCACAAACTAGTTTGAGGTTTTATTTACTATCCTGTACTTATGCCATGCTTTACTGCTTTATTTACGATTGTGCGAGGAGCACCTGTACTGTTTAGGATCGTGACCCGTTTTCGCGGTATCGACAAGCCCAGTCACACTTTCGGGTTCCCAGTCATTTACAGCCGCCCCACAAACCTTGAGTCCGTCTCGAAGTCAGCTAACTTCGTTGCGGGTGTACTCAATGGGGTGGCCCCCTGAAATATTTCTGAATCCTATGATTGCTTTGTCGTGAAGGCCTCGTTGGGTTTTGATTTGGTTTTTCCGAGGTTGATCGAGTGTGTGTTGCTATTTGTGCACCCCTGCAGGGTAAAACCTTCTAAAAGCCGTGTCCGCGGTTATGGACGACTTGGAGCACAGTATCTCGATCATAGACAACTATAACTAAAGTAGTGCTATAAATTTGACTTTATAATGACTAGTAATCAGCTTCACTATAATGGAATGGCTGAATAAAACTGCCAACAATTGCTTGTTTGGGTTGTCGCTTGCGACCATTGTATCTGACTAGTAAGTATTGCAACTACAACGGAATGGTTAAATAAAAGTACCAACAACTGCTGGGTTTTTGGGATATCTCATGCTAATTGTATTTGACTAGTAAGTGTCGCAACTACAACGGAATGGTTAACTAAAAGTGCCCACTGCTTATTATATCAGGATGACTATCTATACTTGACTAGTAATTGCTGCAACGATAATTGAATAAATAAAACTGCCAACTGTGTGAGTTCCTCGGTTGACTTCCTCGTCTGGTCTCGAGGGGGAAACACCAGGATGGGTTTGTTTGATGGTAGCATCAGGTTGTTCCGAATAGGTCTTTCTTATCCCTCTCTGATAGCCGCCAGTTGTATCGAGTCTCTATAGGTTGTTTAGTGCATGCTGCGCTGCCGCTTCAGTCCACCATACCTATGTAGGCGAGGACCGCCGAATTCTAGTCTCGCCATGTACTGGCCTCAGTACTGACCGCTCCTCTTTTTTCTTTGCCCTTCGTCGGCACCCCTTTTGTTTAAGCAGGTTTTGAGATCGACGTCGTTAGCAGGGTTACCCTTCCGGCTTGGCCTGGGCAGGGTTATGGACGCCATTGGTTATTCTTCAGGGCTCTTAGCCCCATTTGCATCTTGTCCGTAGTCGGACGCTCTATCGTTTTCAAGGTGATTTGGATCTTTGTATATTATATCTGTATTCTTGACTCATGGAGTCGTGTTGTATATATATCTGTTCTGTGGGTCCCATCGAGGACTGTTGTGTGATGTTATTACTTCGTTTTCCACCCGCACGAAAGTGCCTGGTGGGCACCTTTGAATCGTTTCTATGCGGGTTTGGCGGGAATCGCTGAAACTTGCATAGGGTCGATTCTGAGGGTGTTACAGAGTGGTATCAGAGCTCAGCAGTTGCGATACCCCACAAGTCCAGCCTGTAGGATAACCTAGCTAACGGCCGAAGTAGAGTGTCAAAACTATTTTTCAAAATCGGTTGGATAGTTCTGATTAGGTCTGATTTTACTCCTTACCCTCTGCTGCTCTCCTCTCACCTCTGCGTGTTTTGAATCCGCTCTCTTCTCTCTCTTCGAGTCCAGGATTTCTCGTGGTTGGGTTCCATCGTACCTTCAGGGGTTCGCTTTCTCCTTTGGTAACGGTGTTGCTACATCTGGTCTTCATGCTATCCGAGGAATCCTTCGTCTGGTGGACTTCTCTTTGTTCCTTCTTGTGCCTTCCGGTGTTTTCTGACGTGACGTCATCATCTACATCAGATCTGATGAGAATCTCCATCCCTCCTTTGATTCCGAACCTCGATTGTCGAGATCTTCAGTCTGATTCCGAGAATGGTTGCACGCTTTTCTACTGATTGTGCAGAGTAATAGTTTGGGTGCGTGATGGATTGGCCCCCATGCCGACTACCCTTTCTATTCGCTCTTGTACATTGAAGTGGGATAGGCCGCATCTTTTCTCACCTTCTATCGAAGTTAGAGGTGGCTTTATTTGTTGATACCTCTACCTTCGACCTTTTGTTCCCGGAGTGTTCCCTCGACGATCACAGACAACGACCTCTTGTTAGTGGTGTCGCGAGGATCTACCCGAAGCGAGAAGACGCAGATCGCCGACCTTCCTTCCGGTACCATGAGGCGGATCTCGAGGGCGAGATCCATTGTTAGTGGTGTCGAATTGTGGCATCCCGTTAAAATCCACTACTAGAAAATTGTGTGTTAAATAATACTTGTGCATCATCATGACACCATCATGCATCGTTTTCCTAAAACTATTTTTCTAAAAGCCTATATTTCTTTTCTAAATATTTCCCGTCTCTTATTTCAAATCAAAACCTCAGGCTTGTCCGAATATTTTGTTTTGCCTAAAAACCAATTATAAATGCCTTTATAAAATAAACATATAATCTTTTATCATAAAATATTTTATAAAATAGGGGAGGAAGTCTAACCGGTCAGGCCCAAAGGCCCAACCGTCCAGACCACCTACTACCCAGTGCACCCCAAGAAAACCCTAACCCTAGACCTCACCCTACCTAGTCCTAATCTCTCCCTCACCCCGCCGCCATCCCCCTTTCCAAAACACACGCACCCAGCCCCACCAGCCCCACCCCGTGTCCCATCCTCGTCCGCCTCCCTCTCACGCCCCCCCCGCACCACTCAGGCTCCACCTCCCTCGACCATGTTCCTCCCTCGCGAGTCCCCAACCCCGCCTCTCTTCCCAGTCCGCCGCCAGCCCTGCATCCCCCCGGTTCCCGAGCCGTCGGCCCTCCTCCTACCCAGCTACGGCCCGAGAGCCTCTGCGTCGCCTCCATCGGGTTCCACCCGCCCTCGCCGTGCGACCTCCCCTGCAACCGCCGTCATCGGCCACCGCCCCTCCCGCTCCTGCAGCAAGCCCGGCCACCCGCCGTCGCCTTCCGCGCGCCTCGGCTCTCCAGCAACGCCGCCTGGACGCGACCTTGATGCCACCGCCCTAGCTGCACGCGCCCGGCCACCTCCGACCTTGCCTCTGCACCGACCCACGCCTCTGCCTCCCGCGGCCGGCCGTCGAGCCACCGTCGCCATCCTGAGCCGCCGCCGCCAGGCCTCTGCTGCTGCTTCCTCTCTCCCGCCCCTCGCTCGGCCGACCTCAACCCACCGGCCCCGCCACACAGGGTACCGCCGCCAGGAGGTCCTCCCCGCGCGTCACCGCTGCCGGCCTACGCCCTGTTCCGTCCCTGTCGGCGCACCCTGGTCGAGCCCCACATCTCCGCCTCCTGCAGACACTGCTTCCCACCTCGCGCGCGTGCGCAGGTAGCAACATCGGGTCTCCCAGGAGCCTCCTTGTTTTCTTTAGCCTTGTGGTCATGTCCGTTGGGTGCTTCTACAGATGCATCTCAGAGACCCACTCGATGAACATGATTGACGGAATTTGTGACAAGATCGTCTCGTCAGCAATACCGAAGTGACGCAGATCCAAGTCTGACCCGCTAGGATCCAAGACCGCCTTCACGAACAACACGTTCGTCGACACGGAAACCGGACACGACGATGCCCCTCCCAAGACCTTCATCACAGAACTTCGAGTACTTCTTCGCGAGCTCAAAGAACCCCGGCCCCGGACATGAAGACGACAAGACCCCGGACACCAAGATCTCCTTCCGCGGATGCGAATCCGAAAGACCTCCGACGCGGACCCCAAGCTCTTCGACCCGGTACCCGAAGATGCCGAAACCCTGGACGCCAAGATTCCCTCACGGATCCTGAAGCACGATCCGAAGCTAGATCCGAAGACCGATCCCGCCGGACCCGAACCCTCAAGGAACCCAAGATCGTTGAGACCCCTCATGTGTGATCCCAAATCCGAGCCCTATTTTTATTGAATGCTATATACAATTGTTGCATATTAAATTGATCATGCATGCTTACTTGTCTGTGGTTTGGGGGCATTATGCCAATTCATCTCATAACTAAATATGGAGTCTATATGCGGGATATCTTTGTCTTATTCCGGACTCCATTTAAATTTGTGTAGCGAACCGGCGTTATCTTTTGCCTTGTTAAGACCACCTTTAATTTGCGGGGTAGATAAACAACATGAACCTATTAATTAATTGTCGGGACCCCCAGTTCCGCTTAATATTGCCTAATTGCATTGCATCTTGCCATGTCATACATCATGCATGCATCATGCTCGATCTTCTGCCGTAGTAATAAATAGTGTATCCGGTGTTTCCTCTAGTGCTTTGCTTCTTCACGGACTAGGCCGATGAGTTGATGCGAGTATCGACCCGATCTTCGGATGAATCTTCGGCAATGTTTTCAGGCGAGCACCCCCCCCCCTTTACTACCTATTTTACTTTTATAGTATTTATTCCCTCCTGTTGATCTATTGCTATCTGTGTTGCGTTGCTCTAGTTTTCGTACCCGTGATATCCCTTGCAGCCTTATATTGCCTTGGACACATCCTATTACCTGTGGTTTGGTAGTTAGTTGGACTTGCGTGTCGTAGTCGCTTGCTAAAATGCTGTTGCGTGTCGTCCAGTACCACAGTTGTTGGAGTATTGCCGTATGTTTAAGGTTGGAGATGATCATGGCTTTAATTATTGTTTACTTTAATTACTGTTTAACAACTAAAATTGAAGTAGGTAAATGCAGAGGCACAGGTGGGCAATAGATGTTATTTGGTTGTTAACCGTCCACTTGTGTCCCGTAGGACCCCGAGTACTTGATACCTGTTCCTTGAATATTCGCGCTATCCACATCCGGGAGGATTATGGGACCCCCCTGAGCCAGAGCTTGATTCATTCTTATTTCTTGGGGCCACAAACTAGTTTGAGGTTTTATTTACTATCCTGTACTTATGCCATGCTTTACTGCTTTATTTACGATTGTGCGAGGAGCACCTGTACTGTTTAGGATCGTGACCCGTTTTCGCGGTATCGACAAGCCCAGTCACACTTTCGGGTTCCCAGTCGTTTACAGCCGGCCCCACAAACCTTGAGTCCGTCTCGAAGTCAGCTAACTTCGTTGCGGGTGTACTCAATGGGGTGGCCCCCTGAAATATTTCTGAATCCTGTGATTGCTTTGTCGTGAAGGCCTCGTTGGGTTTTGATTTGGTTTTTCCGAGGTTGATCGAGTGTGTGTTGCTATTTGTGCACCCCTGCAGGGTAAAACCTTCTGAAAGCCGTGTCCGCGGTTATGGACGACTTGGAGCACAGTATCTCGATCATAGACAACTATAACTAAAGTAGTGCTATAAATTTGACTTTATAATGACTAGTAATCAGCTTCACTATAATGGAATGGCTGAATAAAACTGCCAACAATTGCTTGTTTGGGTTGTCGCTTGCGACCATTGTATCTGACTAGTAAGTATTGCAACTACAACGGAATGGTTAAATAAAAGTACCAACAACTGCTGGGTTTTTGGGATATCTCATGCTAATTGTATTTGACTAGTAAGTGTCGCAACTACAACGGAATGGTTAAATAAAAGTGCCCACTGCTTATTATATCAGGATGACTATCTATACTTGACTAGTAATTGCTGCAACGATAACTGAATAAATAAAACTGCCAACTGTGTGAGTTCCTCGGTTGACTTCCTCGTCTGGTCTCGAGGGGGAAACACCAGGATGGGTTTGTTTGATGGTAGCATCAGGTTGTTCCGAATAGGTCTTTCTTATCCCTCTCTGATAGCCGCCAGTTGTATCGAGTCTCTATAGGTTGTTTAGTGCATGCTGCGCTGCCGCTTCAGTCCACCATACCTATGTAGGCGAGGACCGCCGAATTCTAGTCTCGCCATGTACTGGCCTCAGTACTGACCGCTCCTCTTTTTTCTTTGCCCTTCGTCGGCACCCCTTTTGTTTAAGCAGGTTTTGAGATCGACGTCGTTAGCAGGGTTACCCTTCCGGCTTGGCCTGGGCAGGGTTATGGACGCCATTGGTTATTCTTCAGGGCTCTTAGCCCCATTTGCATCTTGTCCGTAGTCGGACGCTCTATCATTTTCAAGGTGATTTGGATCTTTGTATATTATATCTGTATTCTTGACTCATGGAGTCGTGTTGTATATATATCTGTTCTGTGGGTCCCATCGAGGACTGTTGTGTGATGTTATTACTTCGTTTTCCACCCGCACGAAAGTGCCTGGTGGGCACCTTTGAATCGTTTCTATGCGGGTTTGGCGGGAATCGCTGAAACTTGCATAGGGTCGATTCTGAGGGTGTTACAGAGTGGTATCAGAGCTCAGCAGTTGCGATACCCCACAAGTCCAGCCTGTAGGATAACCTAGCTAACGGCCGAAGTAGAGTGTCAAAACTATTTTTCAAAATCGGTTGGATAGTTCTGATTAGGTCTGATTTTACTCCTTACCCTCTGCTGCTCTCCTCTCACCTCTGCGTGTTTTGAATCCACTCTCTTCTCTCTCTTCGAGTCCAGGATTTCTCATGGTTGGGTTCCATCGTACCTTCAGGGTTTCGCTTTCTCCTTTGGTAACGGTGTTGCTACATCTGGTCTTCATGCTATCCGAGGAATCCTTCGTCTGGTGGACTTCTCTTTGTTCCTTCTTGTGCCTTCCGGTGTTTTCTGACGCGACGTCATCATCTACATCAGATCTGATGAGAATCTCCATCCCTCCTTTGATTCCGAACCTCGATTGTCGAGATCTTCAGTCTGATTCCGAGAATGGTTGCACGCTTTTCTACTGATTGTGCAGAGTAATAGTTTGGGTGCGTGATGGATTGGCCCCCATGCCGACTACCCTTTCTATTCGCTCTTGTACATTGAAGTGGGATAGGCCGCATCTTTTCTCACCTTCTATCGAAGTTAGAGGTGGCTTTATTTGTTGATACCTCTACCTTCGACCTTTTGTTCCCGGAGTGTTCCCTCGACGATCACGGACAACGACCTCTTGTTAGTGGTGTCGCGAGGATCTACCCGAAGCGAGAAGACGCAGATCGCCGACCTTCCTTCCGGTACCATGAGGCGGATCTCGAGGGCGAGATCCATTGTTAGTGGTGTCGAATTGTGGCATCCCGTTAAAATCCACTACTAGAAAATTGTGTGTTAAATAATACTTGTGCATCATCATGACACCATCATGCATCGTTTTCCTAAAACTATTTTTCTAAAAGCCTATATTTCTTTTCTAAATATTTCCCGTCTCTTATTTCAAATCAAAACCTCAGGCTTGTCCGGATATTTTGTTTTGCCTAAAAACCAATTATAAATGCCTTTATAAAATAAACATATAATCTTTTATCATAAAATATTTTATAAAATAGGGGAGGAAGTCTAACCGGTCAGGCCCAAAGGCCCAACCGTCCAGACCACCTACTACCCAGTGCACCCCAAGAAAACCCTAACCCTAGACCTCACCCTACCTAGTCCTAATCTCTCCCTCACCCCGCCGCCATCCCCCTTTCCAAAACACACGCACCCAGCCCCACCAGCCCCACCCCGTGTCCCATCCTCGTCCGCCTCCCTCTCACGCCCCCCCCCCCCCCGCACCACTCAGGCTCCACCTCCCTCGACCATGTTCCTCCCTCGCGAGTCCCCAACCCCGCCTCTCTTCCCAGTCCGCCGCCAGCCCTGCATCCCCCCGGTTCCCGAGCCGTCGGCCCTCCTCCTACCCAGCTACGGCCCGAGAGCCTCTGCGTCGCCTCCATCGGGTTCCACCCGCCCTCGTCGTGCAACCTCCCCTGCAACCGCCGTCATCGGCCACCGCCCCTCCCGCTCCTGCAGCAAGCCCGGCCACCCGCCGTCGCCTTCCGCGCGCCTCGGCTCTCCAGCAACGCCGCCTGGACGCGACCTTGATGCCGCCGCCCTAGCTGCGCGCGCCCGGCCACCTCCGACCTTGCCTCTGCACCGACCCACGCCTCTGCCTCCCGCGGCCGGCCGTCGAGCCACCGTCGCCATCCTGAGCCGCCGCCGCCAGGCCTCTGCTGCTGCTTCCTCTCTCCCACCCCTCGCTCGGCCGGCCTCAAGCCACCGGCCCCGCCACGCAGGGTACCGCCGCCAGGAGGTCCTCCCCGCGCGTCACCGCTGCCGGCCTGCGCCCTGTTCCGTCCCTGCCGGCGCACCCTGGTCGAGCCCCACATCTCCGCCTCCTGCAGACACTGCTTCCCACCTCGCGCGCGTGCGCAGGTAGCAACATCGGGTCTCCCAGGAGCCTCCTTGTTTTCTTTAGCCTTGTGGTCATGTCCGTTGGGTGCTTCTACAGATGCATCTCAGAGACCCACTCGATGAACATGATTGACGGAATTTGTGACAAGATCGTCTCGTCAGCAATACCGAAGTGACGCAGATCCAAGTCTGACCCGCTAGGATCCAAGACCGCCTTCACGGACAACACGTTCGTCGACACGGAAACCGGACACGACGATGCCCCTCCCAAGACCTTCATCACAGAACTTCGAGTACTTCTTCGCGAGCTCAAAGAACCCCGGCCCCGGACATGAAGACGACAAGACCCCGGACACCAAGATCTCCTTCCGCAGATGCGAATCCGAAAGACCTCCGACGCGGACCCCAAGCTCTTCGACCCGGTACCCGAAGATGCCGAAACCCTGGACGCCAAGATTCCCTCACGGATCCTGAAGCCCGATCCGAAGCTAGATCCGAAGACCGATCCCGCCGGACCCGAACCCTCAAGGAACCCAAGATCGTTGAGACCCCTCATGTGTGATCCCAAATCCGAGCCCTATTTTTATTGAATGCTATATACAATTGTTGCATATTAAATTGATCATGCATGCTTACTTGTCTGTGGTTTGGGGGCATTATGCCAATTCATCTCATAACTAAATATGGAGTCTATATGCGGGATATCTTTGTCTTATTTCGGACTCCATTTAAATTTGTGTAGCGAACCGGCGTTATCTTTTGCCTTGTTAAGACCACCTTTAATTTGCGGGGTAGATAAACAACATGAACCTATTAATTAATTGTCGGGACCCCCGGTTCCGCTTAATATTGCCTAATTGCATCGCATCTTGCCATGTCATACATCATGCATGCATCATGCTCGATCTTCTGCCGTAGTAATAAATAGTGTATCCGGTGTTTCCTCTAGTGCTTTGCTTCTTCACGGACTAGGCCGATGAGTTGATGCGAGTATCGACCCGATCTTCGGATGAATCTTCGGCAATGTTTTCAGGCGAGCACCCCCCCCCTTTACTACCTATTTTACTTTTATAGTATTTATTCCCTCCTGTTGATCTATTGCTATCTGTGTTGCGTTGCTCTAGTTTTCGTACCCGTGATATCCCTTGAGGCCTTATTTTGCCTTGGACACATCCTATTACCTGTGGTTTGGTAGTTAGTTGGACTTGCGCGTCGTAGTCGCTTGCTAAAATGCTGTTGCGTGTCGTCCAGTACCACAGTTGTTGGAGTATTGCCGTATGTTTAAGGTTGGAGATGATCATGGCTTTAATTATTGTTTACTTTAATTACTGTTTAACAACTAAAATTGAAGTAGGTAAATGCAGAGGCACAGGTGGGCAATAGATGTTATTTGGTTGTTAACCGTCCACTTGTGTCCCGTAGGACCCCGAGTACTTGATACCTGTTCCTTGAATATTCGCGCTATCCACATCCGGGAGGATTATGGGACCCCCCTGAGCCAGAGCTTGATTCATTCTTATTTCTTGGGGCCACAAACTAGTTTGAGGTTTTATTTACTATCCTGTACTTATGCCATGCTTTACTGCTTTATTTACGATTATGCGAGGAGCACCTGTACTGTTTAGGATCGTGACCCGTTTTCGCGGTATCGACAAGCCCAGTCACACTTTCGGGTTCCCAGTCGTTTACAGCCGGCCCCACAAACCTTGAGTCCATCTCGAAGTCAGCTAACTTCGTTGCGGGTGTACTCAATGGGGTGGCCCCCTGAAATATTTCTGAATCCTGTGATTGCTTTGTCGTGAAGGCCTCGTTGGGTTTTGATTTGGTTTTTCCGAGGTTGATCGAGTGTGTGTTGCTATTTGTGCACCCCTGCAGGGTAAAACCTTCTGAAAGCCGTGTCCGCGGTTATGGACGACTTGGAGCACAGTATCTCGATCATAGACAACTATAACTATAGTAGTGCTATAAATTTGACTTTATAATGACTAGTAATCAGCTTCACTATAATGGAATGGCTAAATAAAACTGCCAACAATTCCTTGTTTGGGTTGTCGCTTGCGACCATTGTATCTGACTAGTAAGTATTGCAACTACAACGGAATGGTTAAATAAAAGTACCAACAACTGCTGGGTTTTTGGGATATCTCATGCTAGTTGTATTTGACTAGTAAGTGTCGCAACTACAACGGAATGGTTAACTAAAAGTGCCCACTGCTTATTATATCAGGATGACTATCTATACTTGACTAGTAATTGCTGCAACGATAACTGAATAAATAAAACTGCCAACTGTGTGAGTTCCTCGGTTGACTTCCTCGTCTGGTCTCGAGGGGGAAACACCAGGATGGGTTTGTTTGATGGTAGCATCAGGTTGGTTCCGAATAGGTCTTTCTTATCCCTCTCTGATAGCCGCCAGTTGTATCGAGTCTCTATAGGTTGTTTAGTGCATGCTGCGCTGCCGCTTCAGTCCACCATACCTATGTAGGCGAGGACCGCCGAATTCTAGTCTCGCCATGTACTGGCCTCAGTACTGACCGCTCCTCTTTTTTCTTTGCCCTTCGTCGGCACCCCTTTTGTTTAAGCAGGTTTTGAGATCGACGTCGTTAGCAGGGTTACCCTTCCGGCTTGGCCTGGGCAGGGTTATGGACGCCATTGGTTATTCTTCAGGGCTCTTAGCCCCATTTGCATCTTGTCCGTAGTCGGACGCTCTATCGTTTTCAAGGTGATTTGGATCTTTGTATATTATATCTGTATTCTTGACTCATGGAGTCGTGTTGTATATATATATCTGTTCTGTGGGTCCCATCGAGGACTGTTGTGTGATGTTATTACTTCGTTTTCCACCCGCACGAAAGTGCCTGGTGGGCACCTTTGAATCGTTTCTATGCGGGTTTGGCGGGAATCACTGAAACTTGCATAGGGTCGATTCTGAGGGTGTTACAGACCCCGGTCCAATCTTTACCATTGATTCATCTTCCACTATTACTTGTTTACTTGCTGCAAACCATTGCCTTCCACACCATATGTTTAATCCTTTTTTACAGCAAACCGGTGAGCTTGACAACCTCACTGATTCGTTGGGGCAAAGTCTTGAGTTTGTGTTGTGATGGTCTCCGCATTGCTTGCAACACCCGTGTGATATTTCCTTCCTCCTTCTGGTTCGATAACCTCGGTCTCAACTGAGGGAAAACTTGCTGCTGTGCTGCTTCACACCTTGCTCTTGGGGTTCCCAACAAGACTCCACATCAAGCACCAAGTTCTCTGGCGCCACCGAGGAGTCATCAACAAGTTTTCTGGCGTCGTTGCCGGGGAGGCTAAGGACGTTTTCACTAGGGGAGTCCTTCACTTACTTTCTCTTTACTTTGTTTTTAGTTTGCTTTGTTTCTTTTGCTTGGTTTTGTTTGCCTCTTTTCAAAAAACCCAAAAAAATAGTCTAGTTTGGCTTTGCTTGCTTTATTCAAAAACACAAAAAAATTAGTTCCTGCTCTATCTGCTGCTGTTTTTGGCTTGCCCGCCTTTGCCAAAATGAACTCTGCTGAGATCACCAAGTTGTGTGACTTCACTAGCACCAACAACAATGATTTCCTAAGCACTCCTATTGCTCCACCTGCTCCTGATGCTACCTTTTATGAAATTAAGCCTTCTTTGTTGAATCTTGTGATGAGAGAGCAATTTTCTGGTGCTGGTTCTGATGATCCTGCTGCCCACCTTAATAGCTTTGTTGAACTTTGTGAGATGCAAAAGTATAAGGATGTAGATGGAGATATTATTAAGCTCAAGCTTTTTTCCTTTCTCCTTGAGGGGAAAAGCTAAAGAATGGTTGATTTCCTTGCCTAAAAATAGTATTGATTCTTGGACTAAGTGCAAAGATGCTTTTATTGGAAAGTACTATCCTCCTGCTAAGATTATATCTATGAGAAGTGATATTATGAAATTTAAACATCTTGATAGTGAACATGTTTCTCCAGCTTGGGAAAGAATGAAATCTTTGATTAAAAATTGCCCTACTCATGGACTCACTGCTTGGATGATTATCTAGACTTTTTATGCAGGTTTGAACTTCTCCTCAAGAAATCTGTTGGATTCAGCTGCTGGAGGTACCTTTATGGGCCTCACTTTGGGTGCTGCAACAAGGCTCCTTGATAATATGATGGTTAACTACTCTAAATGGCATGTTGAGAGAGCTCCACATGGTAAGACGGTAAATTTTGTTGAGGAAACTTCCTCTTTGAGTGAAAAGATTGATGTTATTATGTCTATGCTTGTTAATGGGAAAACTCCTCTAGATCCTAATAGTGTTCCCTTAGCCTCTTTGGTTTCTCAAGAAGAGCAAGTTGATGTGAACTTCATTAGAAAAAACAATTTCAACAACAATGCCTATAGGAACAATTTTGGTAGCAACAACAATTATAGCCCGTATCCTCCTAATAATGGCAATTTCTTTGGAAACTCTTACAATAATGCTAGGGGTGCCCCCTCTGAACTTGAAGTCATGCTGAAAGAGTTTATTAGTAAACAAACCACCTTCAATAAGACTATAGAGGAAAAGCTTTTAACTGTTGAGAAAAATATATCCTCTTTGTCTGAAGCTCAGTCCTCCTTGATTAATAAAATGGCTGCTAAACCTGAAACTATGGAAAACACCTTTGCTACTGCTCATGCCATACAAGTTACTATTGATGAAAATGTTATGTTGTTAGCTCAACTTCATGCAAAGTGGGAAAGGGAAGCTGAAATTGATAGAAACAATAGTGTGTGTACTATCACCACTAAACCACAAGTAGTCCCTATTCCTACTCCTACTATGCCTAAGCCTATTGAGCCTACTACTAGTGATGCCTAGTTTGACTTTGATATTGATAGTTTCAATATTTCTGAAGTGATTATGTTCTTGCAAAAGCTTGCTAGAAGTCCTGATGCTAGTGATATGCATGTTGCCTTTACCAAACACATTACAGATGCTCTTGTTAAGATTAAGGAAGAGAATATAAAACACAAAGCTTCTATTCCTAGGAAAGTAGAAGATAATTGGGAACCCATTATTAATATACAAGTGAATGACTTTGATCTCAAAGCTTGATGTGATCTTGGTTCTAGTGTCTCTATTATGCCTAGGAAGATTTATGAAATGCTTGATTTGCCACCTTTGGAAGATTGCTATTTGGATGTCCCACTCAATGATAATGCTAAGAAGAAACTCATGGGGAGTATTAATGATTTTCTCATCATGGTTAACAATGCTTATGTCCCTGTTGATTTCTATGTTTTGGATGTTGAATACAATGCTTCTTGTCCTATTACTTTGGGAAGACCTTTTCTTAGAACAGTTGGTGCCATCATTGATATGAAAGAAGGCACCATTAAATATAATTTTCCATTCAAGAAAGGTATTGAACACTTCCCTATGAGGAGAGATAAGTTGCTTTTTGCTCCTCCTTTGAAAGCAATATTTGATGTTAATGCTTCTTCATTTGAAAATACTTGGTTCTTCTTGCTTCTTGTGCCTAACTTAAAGGCGTTAAAGAAAAGTACTTGTTGGGAGATAACCCAAGAGTTTCCTTGAGTCTTGGAAGTTATTACTTCAGTAATTACCTCTCCTTATCCTTTTTGTTTGCTTTTTGTGCCAAGAATGACCTCTAATGAGAGGGAAGTAAGATTTGGGGAGTTATTGTCCCGAAACAGATTTCCGTCCTCCACCAAAAAAAATCGTGAGGAGGATCTGTAACTCGGATTGAGCTCCAAATTTACAAATAAATCCCCCAGTATGTTAGATAACTTTAGTTAGTTCAATACTGTTTGATTTGAGCAACATAAGATTTTCGAAAAAATCGATTTCTACCTGCTGGTCTGTTTTGACAGATTTCTGCCATTATTTGCATTGGCTTCTTATGGATTCCATTTTGAGTTATCTTTTGGGGAATTGAGCTTTTTGAAGGAGTTACTACGGTAGCTTGTGTTTTAGTGAAATTTTTTGCTATTCCAAAGCTTTTCTAGAGGTCTAATATCTTTTGAATAAATTAATGTTGCTAATGAAGATTGTGTGAAGTTTTGTATGAAGGAAAAAATTTCAGGGTAGAGAGAGAATGATGTAATGAGATGAAGAATGTACAAAAGCTCAAGCTTGGGGATGCCACCATGGTGTCACCCCAAAAAATATCCAAGAGGTACAATCATCAAAGTTTGGGGATGCCCAAGGCATCCCCTTTTTCATCAATAAAAAGCTCAGGTCTGTCTAGACACTTCGTTTTTATTGTTTCGTGCACAGTTGTGTTGTTCTTGGAGCGTCTTAGTTTTTGTTTGATTTTCTTAGGTTGTTTAGTTTGCTTGAATAAAGTAGTTTGGACCCCCGTTCTCGCTGTCTTGTTACAAACAATTGGGATTGCTTAGTGTTCTTTGAAGAAATTATGCGTTATTTTAGCATGCAAAAGCATAGTATTGTGGTATTCTCCTTTGATGCTTTGCTTGGGTTGACTTGGCACATGCTCACACCATGTTATGCCTCTCGCAAGTCACCATTAGCCTCTATGATCATTTAGTCCTTGACTTGTAGTACCACTCTTTGCTTTGATTAGTATGCTTTGTTGCATTGCATAATTTTGGCCATTATTGCTCTCTTAGTTGGTTGCTCCCAGTCTTTTGTTAGCCTCCACTTGTATGAGTAAGCTCTACTCATGCTTCCAACTCCCAAGAAACCAAGTTATTCCAAAGTGTCCACTATAAACTCCTATGCATGGTGTGTTACACCATTCCAAGTATATTCTTGTTTTCATCTATCTTCCAATTAAAAACTATTTTGTTATGTGAAAACTTAGTGATTAAATCCCTCACGAACTTGATGGCACACTTTATTCTTTGCCCCTAATAAACTTGAACCATTGTGACAACTTTGTTGTATATGCTTGAACTTATAAGTTGGAATTAGCAGAACCGTGCTGTCACGGGGAACGTTTTCAACATTGCACTTGTACTTTGTACTAGGTTGATATCATGTTCTTTTATCTATGGATGTCACCGGTGTGAAATAACTTGTACTTTGTACTAGGTTGATATCATGTTCTTTTATCTATGGATGTCACCGGTGTGAAATAAAGAGGGAACTTGTAAGTCCATGGAGTTTGTATCCTGTGTTAGAGAAACGCCTGGGCCGCTAGCCTAAGCGATGCCTAATCATGGTGGAAACTTGCAGCATCACCATAATGAGCTATCTATGAAGCATCCTCATTAAAAAGCTATGCATGTGGTAAATAAAAAGATTGTTGAGATGCTCATTATCTGCTTGCCTTGTCATTTTGGTTATGGGAAAGCTCATGTACCATGTGCAAGGGGTACCCCGTTGGCGGTTTTCAATGATATGCAGATACTTACAATGACAAGAACTTACCTGGACCCAAAGCTGAGTATGCATGAGGTGTGGCCCTCGTATTCAAGGGACTTGAGATTGCCAACTTATACTTCGTCAAGCATATACTCCAGCTTTGCCACTTTAACCTTAACCACTTCAAGATGCTTATGATAGGGGCAATGAGGGCTGAAAGCTAACAAGTACCATAATTTTTGGAAGCTCTTTTTGAAACTTGTAATCCCTGCTTCCTTTAAAAAAGGCCTTTCTTCCACCATTATTGAGTCTCCACCTTCTACCTTTAGGCACCATTAAGAGAGCATAGTTGTCATTCTGTTGTGAAGTGTTCCAAAGCTTATTAATTGATGCATATTGTGATATTACTTGTTCTTGTGCTACTTGTTTCTAGTCACCGATGTGAACTTTGAAGGTGTCCTATGCATCTATTTGCTACTCTATAAGGGACAAGCTGATTGCCACTATGCTATGTTTTCTGCTTGTGAAACAAACAAACGTTTTTCAATGCATGTTATTCATGATCTTTGTTTGTAGCTTGTCATGTTGCATGCATAGGTACTATGTCCTATTGTTAGAACTCCATCTTTCATGCACATGTTTAGAGTTCTTTGATCCTAGCTTTCAATGCTTGCAAATGGTTGGATCTATTGTGAGGGTGCATGTCACCTAAAAAAATATTCTTTTTATCACTTACCTACTCGAGGACGAGCAAGAGTTAAGCTTGGGGATGCTGATACGTTAGAAACGTATTTATAATTTTTGATGCTACATGCTTGTTTAGTATCTACTTTGCTTTACTTGTCCACACTTTGAGGTGCTTTTTACATGTTTTCTGGTACTAACCTATTAACAAGTTGCAACAGTGCCAGATGCCTGTTTTCTGCTGTTTTTGGTTTCAGAAAAGTTAGTAAAGAAATATTCTTGGAATTGGACAGGACAAATGTCAAAATCAATTACTTTCCATGGGGAACAAGAAGTCCAAAGGGGAGACAGAGGGGCCAGCCAGGGGGGCCAGACCCACCCCAGGCGCGGGTGGGCCCAACCCCGAGCCTGGCTAGGGTTTGGAGACCCTGGCCGCCTCCTCGGTCTCCCCCTATAAGAAGCCCCCGATGCAGAAACCCTAAGCACCCGATCAAATATCCACGAAAACGTTTGTAGCCGCCGCCACCATCGTCCCTAGATCGAGGGATCTGAAGTTCTTCCCGGCACCCTGTCGGAGGGGAGATCACCCCGGAGGCCTTATCTCCAGTATGATGCGTGACTAGTTCCACCTTGTACTATGGGTCCATGTAGTAGCTAGATGGTTGTATATCCTCCTTTGTGCTTTCATGTATAGATCTTTTGATCTCCGTTCATGATAAAGATCTAATCTATTAGTAATCATGCATGTTGTGTTTGCGGGGATCTGATGGATATTGAGATTATTATGTTGGTTTGATCAATGGTTTTGTCTTTATGATTCTATCATGTCTGTGTTGTTTGTGATCTTTCATGCTCTCTGTTGTTAGTAGCTATCTTGGCCAAGTAGTTGCTAGTGACTCCAAGAGGGGGTATTTATGCTCGATAGTGGGTTCATGTCTCTAGTTTCCAAGGGAAGTGACAGAAATCTCTTCTGTTGTAGATGTGTTGTTGCCACTAGGAGAAAACAACGGTCTCTTGTTCATGGAACATGTGGACTGTTTACCTTACACACTTTGCTTAAAGCAGTTGTCTGTTGCTTGCAACTTAATACTGGAGGGGGTTCGTATGATAACCTGAAGGTGGACTTCTAGTCATAGATGCAGTTGGATGGCGGTCTATGTATCTTGTTGTATTGCCCAATCGAATCTCATAGTATCTTTCTGACTAGTAATTGCATTGTCATGCCTTGATTAGTTCTTGTCAATTGCCCCGCTGTAATTTGTTTACCCTTCATGCCATGTTGTTTATCTAAGGAGAGCAACTCTAGTGAACTATGGATCCCGGTACAATCTTTACCATTGATTCATCTTCCACTATTACTTGTTTACTTACTGCAAACATTTCCTTCCACACCATACGTTTAATCCTTTGTTACAGCAAACCGGTGAGCTTGACAACCTCACTGATTCGTTGGGGCAAAGTCTTGAGTTTGTGTTGTGCAGGTCTCTGCGTTGCTTGCAACACCTGTGTGACGTTTCCTTCCTCCTTCTGGTTCGATAACCTCGGTCTCAACTGAGGGAAAACTTGCTGATGTGCTACTTCACACCTTGCTCTTGGGGTTCCCAACAAGACTCCACATCAAGCACCAAGTTCTCTGGTGCCACCAAGGAGTCATCAACCCCCTGTCCGATGCCAAAGCGCAACCAGCCTCTGGACCACACAGCCCGAGCGTGCCCAGCCTCTCTGCGAGCATGCTGAGAGCGTGCCAGAGCGCCACCGCGACACACGCCCACAGACCGCTCCCCGCCTTCACCACCCGTCAACGTGATCACACCGCCTAGGGAACCGCCCAGACACGCCCGTTCGCCGCCGCGCGGACCGTAGACACTGTGCGCCATTAAAATGGCCGTCGGACCCGCCCAGAGCACCGTGACGTTCCGACCGTCTCGCATCGCCCCACGCCGCATAACCATGGCGTTGAGCTTCGCCAGGGAGCACAGCACCGCGGTAATATCCCAGCATTAGAGCCTAGAAATAAGCTGAACCCAGATGTGTGCATTGCATTCATGCATAGAAAATCCGAATAATTTTTGCGCTTTTAAACAAAACTTGTCAAAGTGATTGAAGCTTCTGTTAGCTTGATGGAATTGAAGTAGATCATCAAGTTGACTGCGATAAGTTTCAATAGGACCTTTGGTAAAACCTCATTTTGGGTAAGGGAGATTTGATCTAAGGGTAGATCAAATGTACTATAAGTTAAACCTTAATACAATGTGAAATATATTTGATCATTAGGTGATCATATTATAGTATTCATTATAATCACTCATAAGTACCAACTTAAGGATATAACACAAATAATAAGAATGTAGCAACTATATCTTAATCTCATCTGCATATACCATGAGTATCATGGTGATACCTAACACTACTTATTATGGAGTAGGAAAGGAACTAAGCTTAGATCATTCACCATATATATTTAATTCCATATCAATCCTTATCATCTCTGTTGAGTTATATTTCCATGTCTGTTGTTCATCAATGTTGAGAAATCAACTATTGATTCATCCATTCTCAAACTATCAAGTACTTGATCATAACACAGCTTACAAATAAGGGTCTACAAAGAAACAACTAAGAAAAGGTGAATAGTGATGCCAGTTTCAGATGTCAATTGTTTGATAATAATGATTGAAAAGAATCCAATCTAAAAGATAGTTGATGGAGTTAAATCCCTCCTTGATATAAAAGAATATTACAAGGATGAAGTCTGGAGATAGTTACCAGGAATAGTCCTATTGGATCAAGTAGGTATAGTTAATGAATTATATCTCTTAATCCAATAGAGATAAACAGAAGATAATTGTAATACAACTGTAATGTTGAATTGATGGAGCCTTGTTTAGTCAACTGGAAATCTAAACCATAATGGATCAACATATTATAATGATCAAGCCTTATTCACCAAGATTGAGTACTTATGTCATGTATAAGTGGTATTGGTGGATAAAACATGATGAAACCCTAGTAGAGATAAGTTATCTTAGAGTAGTCATTGCAAGCCACATAAATATAATTAGGGTTGGAGTAAAGACCATGATATTATTCAATTAAAGCTAGTACAACATAGAGTTATAGAAGTAGTGTTATTCATCTTAAAGGATAGTCAACTTTAGCGAAAGGTAGTTGGATGCATACAACTAATAGAGATACATTATTAATGAATGATTAAGGAAGATTATGAGTGGAGTTTGAAGGAACTATTTGTTGGATGGAAGGCTATCAACAGTAGAATAGTAGGTGCAATCAAGCATGGATATGAAGAAGTTATGAAATATTTTAGTATCAAACTCATTGGATTCATCCATGAGTTTAGAAGAATGATATATGAATAAGAAGATTTAAATGAGTAAAGCTCATCATGTTAATCATGATGATGAATAGGAAGAGGTAGTATATCTAGGAAAGTAATTCCTTATTTAAAAATCCAGAATTATGAATTAGGGAAAATAGAAATTATTGGTAACAACCAACTCTAAATCCTAGATCAACATAATATCCATCTCATGTTGTTGATCTATCATCTAATGTCCATATCACTTCATAGGAATATTTTCCTATAGCAAATCCTAAAAGCATATTTTTACCAATTCCTTTCTATAAAACATTCTAATTATAACTTTCTATTATAAAAGGTGATGTCATCAAATATCACAAACAGAAGACAATATGCTTAGTTAATAATTCTTTACTCATATCCATAAAGGAATCTAAGTATATTAAAAACCCTAAACCCTAGGGTAAATATTCATAATTCAAAACCTTAAACTTCTTTAATTATCACAATAGAATATATACATTGCCATTTTCCAAATTAATGGGAGTAGTAATCACCATATCAATGTCTTTCTATTTCATGCATCAAATAATGGTATAGGATCATTATACATATATATAAAGTTCTATTCAAACTATGAGCTCACTAAAGTTGAGTTATAAGCAAATGAGGAAAGATCATTTAGAAATACTTAACTAAAGGAGCAAAGTAAAACAAGAATAAAAGTTTCTACAAATTATTAAAGGGATTCATATTGAGTAAATAAAAGAAATACAAAAAGATGATATAATAAAAAAATCACAAATGATACAAAATATATTTTATTATTGTTGTAAATATCCAGCAACTAAATCATACAAAGAAAGGTTCAAAGTATAAATCAAATTCAAATATGAATAAGGAAAACAGAAAATAGAAAAAGGATAAAACAAATAAAAAACTAAACCTTCCCGCAGCCCAAACCTACCTGCTTACCTGACACACAGGTGCAGCCCACTTCGGCCCGCGACGAGCCCACCAGCAGCCCGTGCCGCTTCGGCCTTCTGTTTCTCGTCGTCTTCCTCGCCGGCGAAAGCAGCTGCTGGCGTCGCGGCGGTCGTCGATCTCCGACGCGTTATGATGCGCGTCGCTGTCAGTGAGGAGGGGGATAAGAACGCCCGCGAGCTCCTCTATCCATTCATACCCGAATCACTCTCTCTCTCTCTCTCTCTCTCTCTCTCTCTCTCTCTCGTGCTCTCTCTAAAATTTCCCCAACCATGCCGAAACCCTAACTCGCTGGAGTAGCTCGTTGTCATTGTTCAAGACCACCCCAAGGCCAACTGAAGGTTCCACTAGCATCGCCATGATCGACTTCGTCTGCTAGGGGAAGGAATCGAGTCGAGAAGCCTGCAACCATGTGCATCGAGATCGTCTGTCCGCCGTTCGCCATCGACCATGGTGACGTCGTCTGAGCTCGCCTCCCCTTGTCGTTGCCACTGCAAGCTTCCTGGTGAGCTTCTACTTCTGCTTGTTCTCTCCGATTTGATCCTAGTCATCTGTAGCGCCTTGTACGCATGCACCCGAGATGGTCACCGTCGGAGCTAGTGCTTTGGTGACCATTCCGGGACGGCACAACCATAGTTCGACTCGTTGTTGCACCCTCTTCCCAACGCACCGAACCACACATGCTAAAACACCGTAGATCATCGCCGGCGACCTTGATCTGGTGGTAGAGGTCACGTTGGCGTCAGCGTGACGACGTGCTGGGGTCAGCCTGGACCCAGTTCTCTGTTTGGCCTGGTCTTTGTCCTGCATGGAAAGTGACGTGGCCCAGTGCCTATGTGTCTTCGACTGAGAGTAGAGAGAAGGTCAGTAACAAATGTATTTTCTTTAACCAGTGAGATGAGGTGGACACTGGCCCACTAGTCAGTGACTCGGACTAGCTCTAGACGTGGTGTAAAAAGTATTTTCTGTTAGGAAACAAATAAAATTTTATAATCCAATTAATAATATTCCAAAAATTTAATAAATGATTAAATCTTGTCTAATTAATAACTTTTGATTTATAGTTCAAAAAAATGTGTATAATATATGAAAATTTTCAGAAAAATAAAATATACAACTTAAGACTATTATCAAATAATATTATGATGATTATTTAAATAAATATTATTTAATAAAGGTTTTATAAGTAATAAAACTTTAATAATCCATATTCCTATAATGATAAATGTTAATAATATAAGTAAAATACCAAAAATCTTAGAAAAATAAGAATTATAATATAAAAATATAATTATGTATTTTTAGTTCACTTCATTAAATATTTATTATTTATTAAGTAATTATAAAGTAATAAGAATTATAAAAATCATAACTTATTATTTATAAATCACAAAAATAAATGTGATATACCAAAATGATCACAAAAATAATATCTACATGTTAAAATTTTAATATTTTACTTCCGAGTTAAATAAAAAATTAAATATTTTAATAACTCAAATTTAAACTTATTTACTTCATTAATAATTCATATAAGGATAAATGAAATTTACTAATATTCCTAAAATGAGTAAATTAAGTTTAATAAATAGTATTAGTCTTAAATATTAATAAAATGAAGCTTAAATTGTTTAAAACATTATAAGTATCTTTTTATTAAATTATCATCATCCCTAAGTGAAGATTTTATTCTCAAAGTATTTCAATTCATAAAAAAAACCTTAAAGAACACTTTATGAATAAATTAGATCCTTTCATTCATGTTAACTCCCAGATTACAAAAAACTACCCCAACATTATAATAAGTTCATTAATAGTGAAGCAATATTATATTTTGGTTTATAAAACCATAACCACTCCTTTATAAAATATAAATGATACTACTCTATAATAGAATCAAGAAACCATTACACCAAATAAAAAGAATAACCATTCTTAAATAACCTAAATAAAACATTTCAGATACACAAGATACAAATGTATAAGTACCATACTTTCAAAACTATCTATATTTTAAAGATTAACTTCAGTCTCCAAGAATCTAAATCAAATACAATACACATTACTATATGTTTTATAGTTAACTTTGGTCTGAAGTAGTTAAGCTATAAAGCAATTCAAGCCAAACCATTTGAACAAACCAATAACATCAACCACCACTAATTAACCACAAAATTTGTCTAGACTTTAGAAAAG
Organism: Avena sativa; assembly: GCA_916181665.1. Taxonomy (NCBI): domain Eukaryota; kingdom Viridiplantae; phylum Streptophyta; class Magnoliopsida; order Poales; family Poaceae; genus Avena; species Avena sativa. The sequence continues at coordinate 64,348,985 of OV702284.1, forward strand.
AAACCTTTTCTTCGAAGGTTATCCTTTTTGCCACTTCGAACAAGAACTTTTGTATAAGAAATCTTGACTAGTATTTCATAAATGTATATTTTATTACTACATAATTATGTGTTGCTCACACACACTCATAAGCTCTAATAAAAGCACAAAGGTGAAACTTATATAAAAGAACAACACATTCCAAAATAACCATTTCCAGAATCCAAAACCTAGGACAACGTTATCCCCGGGATTTGCGTTTAGAACGTGCATCACATTACTTATGCATAAAAGCATATTGCCTCTTTAAACATTAGTCCTTATCGCACCAATGATGCTGATTTCAGATTTTGGATCTTATACTGACTCGAAGACCGTGAGTGCATAATCTTGCAATCACAAAAGGAAAGTTCACACTTGCTCATGTCCTTTGTTTATTTTCTGTAAAGTATTTTACAAATCTAGTGTTGTTATCACATGCATTTGAAAAAAAAATCTTAAAACCCTCTTTTTGATAATAAGGTGAACTATTGGTTACTGATCTAGGGTGATCAGCTAATCTATTAAATCTGACAGCTGGAATACCACTATTCAGAACTATATCACCTAGGACTTAACAACCAATATCGTGACTGATTCTTGCGCCGTATATTACGCGTTGACCATGAGATTTGGAATGGGACGGAGAAGTCAGCTGTATCTTCCTTCTCTCGCATGAAGCCAGATGTGCAGGTCGTGGCTGTTATCCTCGTAGCATGCATATTAATTGGTAATTCATAGAGGATATGCAACATATGGGTGGGAATCCTCATCGTCCCACGATAGTTATGGCATCTAACGGTTTGTACAGACCATTGCCGTAATTCATTATGTGGGCATGGTGTACACCAAGGAGGCATGCGGGGTCGCGAAGGGGGCAGTGATTGACTTGGATCATCTTCTAGGCCCCACATCATGGAATTGTGGACGGGAATAAGATGCCCAGTTGTGCAACAAGGAGTTGATCTCTCATGGGTAAAGTAACGCACCTCTACAGAGTGTAAGAATTGTAACTTGTTACTCCCTGTTCCAGGAAGGAGCTGCGAACGCGGCGGGAAAGGAACCCCATGAAGGTTCTGGTAAACCGGTGAAGGATGACGGATATAGCTTTTCAGAATAAAAGCAACCTTTGAGGAAATGTTTATGAAAAACTTGCATTGCCTACGACCTACGGTCTGTGTAACATCCCAAAAATACTAAACTTGGATTATCAAACTCTAATCATCAAATTTAGGGTTAACAAAAACTTTGCTAAATAAAAATATAAATGCATGCATGTGAGTATGCATTTCATTTTGAATCCTTTTGGACCAACTTGTTTGTGTGTTCCTTTGCTTGTAAATGGATGCTTAGGTGAAATAAACATCATCTAAACAATTCCCAAACTTTTCTCAAAGACAAGTAAATCAAAACAAATAAAATACGGGAATGGTCATTTTGACCAATTTAACTCCCATGCCTACTTTGGCTGTCTCAAACTTTCAGAACCTAACAAATTTTCTGGATCTTTGCACCCCTTGATTGTACTCATAACAAAGTATCAAGGCCCACTTTGTGATCATCCAGAAACTTTCAAATGCATAGTTTAAATGACAATTCAAAATTGAATCTTTATCATATGGGAAGATCCCACTTTTTCAAAAACCACTCAAACAAGCTCAACTTTCAAAACCCAAGCATCTGCAGACTCACCAGCACCAACCTAGCACACCCACCAAAAATCTTTTCAAAATTCAAAACTTGAATTCTTGCGGCCATTTCATCAAACACATTGCAGACATAAATCATCAAAATCTTAAACACTATTGTGAGCAGTGATTGAAGCCTAACTTGTTCCCTCTCTAGCTCACAACCATCTCAGTAGATCATCTAGCAAGTTAAACCAAGCACTAGCCTCACTGTAAGCTGGGCAATGACATCAATGGTGAACAGCCGAAGCTCACCATGCCACCCCAGTGGAGACAGCAAGCTAGGAGGAGATTTATCCATGCCAACCTTGTCTAGGAGGCAGCCCACCGTCCATCGCCACTCCCTGTCCAGCGCTCGAACGTTTCCAGCCACTGGACCACACGCACGAACCGTGCCCAGCTCGCCATCAACCATGCCGAGAATGCGCCAGAGCGCCACCCTCGACCGAAGCCCATAGACCGCGCGCCGCCCTCGCCGCATGCATACATGATCGCCACCGACCCAGGAGACCGCCAGACATCCCCGTTCACCGCCCCATGACGCACAGCCACCGCACCGCCCCTACGCGTGCATTAAAGCCATAGAGCATCACCAGGAGACCACCAAGCGATCGCCACTGCCGGCCATGCCTCTAGCCACCCGTAGCCATGTCGCCACCGTCGTCTGCCCATTCCGTTCGGTCTCGCCATCGCGACCTTAAATAGAGGCCACCCCCAGCCGAATTGAGCTCACCATCTCACTCCCCTCTCCTCACTGATCGTGCCACCCCGTTCCCGAAGCAAGGCGAGCAGCACTTCGCCAGAATTTCACCGGAGCCCGCCGCCTCTGGAGAAGAAGGGGGCCAGCGATTGGAGCCGCCCCAGGAGAAGCTACCGGTACCAGGAGGTTCGCTGTCGTCGACTTTGTCGTTCGCCCGCCTCGCCGACCCTCGCCTGAACCCCGGTGAGCCCCCAATGACCCCCACCTGCCGCGCTAGGTTTCTGTCTCGCCGGCGTTGCCCAACGTCGACGATGACCCTCAACCGTTGGATTAGAACCAGATCGAACGCACCACATCGCCCCATACCGCTTCGCACCCCCTGTCTCACTGATGCGTGGGGACAGCGACTTAACCAGCCCGCGTAAGCGCTGTGCTTAGCAGGCCGACCCGTTAACCTTTCCCGCGTAGCCCAGTTATTTGAATTTAACCTTTTCCTTTTTAGTTCAAACACACTTCTGTACCCAGTTTCAAAAATCAACCCATGTCGATTCAGTGAACCAAATTGAATGAAACCAATTTTGTTAGAAAGGACTGGGAATGCCGAATCCAAGCCCGTTGGATTCAAGTCATTTGGATCTGTAGATCATCCATGGTAAAAATAACAAGGCAGAAGCTTTTCTGCATTCAAACATTTTTCAAATTTAAACCATAATAGCTTTTAAGTTGATTCCAACTCTCAAAAATCACATTTAAGCATACCCTTCAGAATATATAAAAAATATATACGTTTACTTATAGAAATAATGTTCAAGTAATAAAAGAATGCCTCATAGGCATTTCTAGCCACTTTAATTAATTAAAATAAAAGGGTAAAACCTTATTAAATTGTGACACCACTTTAAATCACATTCCCATGAACTAAAATATGTGGTGATGACATGTGTCAACATGATCCCATATTTGGTTTGGAGAATATTAAATCTTAAGTAGTTTTTCAATGTGTAGAAATTACTGTTCTAAAAATAAAAGGAATTAAACCAAGCTTTAATCTTGTAATGTTAGTGATGATGCTAGATCATCTATAGGACCCTTGTGTGTGATGAATGCAAGTAGTTAAGTATTGTTTGGTGATTGTGTACCTCGTATTTATTCATAGACGCTAGTACCGACCAAGGATACGAGGAGGAAGGAGGATTCTACGAAGAAGAAGCCGAGGAGAACTTCAACCACTGCTCTGCACAAGGCAAGCCTAATACTACCAGTTGAATGTGCAAACTAACACTTGCAAGATACCCTACTAATGCAAGCTTATACTGATACTTATGCAAGCTAATACTTGCTTGTTACCATGACCACTATATGCCTTAAGCATATGTGATCATATCCACTTGATAAACCAATCCTAGTTTTACTTACAAGCTTTATAATTTATTTCTTTATCAAATCTAGTACTTAGATCTTACTTAAGTGAATTGTAGATATTAGAAAGATAATTGAAGGTTGCATAAAGAGCCTAAAATTTGGCCTAAGTTAGATAATCCTTATGTCATCCTAAGGCATAAGATTAAACTTAGTTAAACTCCACTAGTTTACCACCCCTCATTAGTGCTTACCCACACTTGTAGATGTTAGTGCTAAGCATAAAACTTGATCAACTTTAGATGGGAATACTTGGTGGAAAAATGGTTATGAAAACCTTGGAATGATGGATCATTCTATTGAAATGTTTTGGACATGTGTTTCCGAACACCTGATGATTTTGGTGATGAAAATGTTGAGGCATGAGCCTTAGCCCTTTTTAAAACTGATGGGTGTCTGGATGCGATACCATTCCAATTTTATCGTACAACCACAATACCCGAGAATTGGGTAGGTCTTGACTGGAAACTTATATACCTTAGTATTAGTTCCCTCAAAGCCAAGGTCTGAGCTGAGGCTACCTTGTGAAGATTGTCCACCTATGCAGTATCCAAGATGACAGTTGGTCATGGTTGGGAGGCCAAACTCACAGGAGAGGTGCTTATACTAGGGCGTGCAATTGAAAGGTTAGGATTGATTATCCGCATACTGAGTATGGTGAATTCATGATTTGTTCCTGACGGATGTATCGAATGTTGTGGTGAAAGTGTACAATCTCTACAGAGTGTCAAACTATTCGAATAGCCGCGCCCGCGGTTATGGACAGTTGGAGTGGCCATACTGTTCCCCCGTCAGATGTTTTCAAAAGACGTGAAATGATTCATGACTTTGACTTGACCACAACAGGGTTGTGGCATGATATACAAGTTCCCACTTAGGTGTTATAAAACTTCAACTAGCATTCATTTCTTCTAAACTTAGTAGAGATAAATCTGGATTTTGCAAAACAACCCTAGAGCCTAGTGTCCTATTATCAAAAACCCCTTTCACTTGTTAGTATTAGTTTGCGAGTACTTAAAGAGTACTCATGGCTTTGTCCCTGGCTATTCCCATGGCCAGACTATGAAGAGGAGTACCTGGAGGATGGACCCCAGGAAGGTTACGACAACTAGGATCATCTCCCATCGTCAGCATTGCCTGTGACCCCGAAGATGGAGCTTCGCCTACGCTACCGTTATTATTACGTATTCCGCTTCTTGAAGTTGTATTAAGAACTGGATCATGATATCCCTATTTATGTAAGAACTTATGTACGGTTTGTAATGGATGATGTACTATGGTATCCAATTCTGTTATGTCTCGCAAAAATGTAATCCTGGGATTGCGATGTATGGCATAACAGGCATCTGGGATTAAAAATCCGGGTGTTGACAAGTTGGTATCAGAGCCATCCTGACCATAGGAGACCCTAGTTAGACTGGACGTTGAATCAAAAACTTAGTTTCAAAACCAAACAAACAAAATATTTACAAAAACTTATTCTCATTCTTATCCCTTTGATTCTTTCATGAAAATTCATGTTCCTCAAAAACTCTTGCAATATACATAAAATATTGACACACTTAATCACTCTACTAACTTACTCATCCTATATTCTTATAGATGGATGTGAAGTACAGCAAGTTTTATCAGTTTGGGAATGGAGGAGACCTTATCTTTGAGAGGGATTTGGACCAGCTTTCGGAACTTCTGGAGCGTCCGCACACCGAGTTCTTCGGAGCTCAGCTAAATGATCAAGGAGGAGAAGATCTGCAGTGGCTAATTGTTGCAAGTCTCCGAGGAAAGATTGAACCTCCCACTGCTGAGGGAATTTAGTTTACCTTAAGAGAGAACAACTGGCTCGATGGACTTGCTAGGGCCGTGCAGGAAGCTCTTTCCTGTCTGTGTGGGCAGAGCATCAATTAGATCAAGGGAACCCGCTTTGAGTTTTGCCCAAGGAGTGATGCTAATGGACAACCACTGGAAGCCCCATACCACCCCGAGCTGAAGACTCAATTGGACCACCTCAGCTTCATGATGTACGATCGTCAGCAGGAGTTGGACAACTGCCGTGACTACTCCAACCACAAGTCTGCCATCATCAAGACGAAGGATCAGACCATCGCCATGTTAGCAAAGGATCGCAAGTCTCGTCGCCGTCATCTCGACAAGAAGGAGCGCATCATTTCCCATCTTCGCCATTGTATCTCATCTTTGGAGGAGACCATCCGCGAGAGAGACATGCAGTTGGAAGAAAGGGAGAATGCCGGAGAGGATCTTCGTGGAGACCCCTACTCCTATCTCAGCGATGATGATGATTTTCTGGAGGATTAGGCTATGGATTTCTTCACCGATGAGGATGATTCCGCCTTCATCGATGATGACGAGGATGATGAAGCCACCGATTCCGAGGAGTAGTAGCACTTGAGCACTAGCGTAGTGAGTAGTATTTGGTCCCACTGTATCGTAGTTTTCAGAATGGTTCTTAAAACCATCTGTTCTTCTTTGTTGTGGTGTGTGTTGTATCATGTGCTATGAATGAATGAATGAAAAAGCGAGTTGCTAGAAAAATCTGAGTCAAACTTTAAAAACTTTTCAAAGACCCAAAACCTTAGAAATTTCCCTCTTTTCTCATGATCTATCTCAATCTTCAGATGCCACGTGGAGGAAGTGGTTCATCCCCGGACCCGATGTTGCAGATTCTGCAAATGTTGACTTCTGACCACGAAGCCGAAAGAGCGGAATGTCAAGCCAACCTAGCCACCCTGCAACAGATAGCTCAGCTTGCCCACAACAACCAAGGCCACAGAAATCAGGACAACCATGGATCTAAGCTCAATAATTTCCAGAATACCAACCCACCTGTTTTCACTAAGTCAGAAGAGCCCCTAGACGCTGATGATTGGTTGCAAACCATGGAAAATAACCTAGAAGTCGCCGGAGTGGAAGCCAACGAGAAAGTTCTGTTCGCCACCCACTATCTAGCCGGAGATGCTAGGGCATGGCGGAACAGTGTTCGCGCAATGACCGGAGGCCAGATGATGACCTGGGAGGAATTCAAGGTCAAGTTTAGCAGAACCCATGTGCCACCGGGTTGGATCAAGAGAATGAGAGACAAATTCAGGGAACTGAAGCAAGGAAGGATAACTGTAGTGGAATACCGTGACAAATTCTTGTGATTAGCTAGGTATGCCCCGGATGAGATTGACACCGAAGCCAAGAAGAAAGAAAGATTCCTGAATGGCCGCATGATGAGATGCAGACAATGTTAGTCAATATCCCCTTTGATGATATTGAAGCCCTTTTCGACTCTGCCATCCAAATGGAAGGAAAGATCAACCAAGCCAATGAGAACCGCAAACGTCGCATGATGCATCAGCCAGGAACCCATAAGACCCCAAAGTATCGCCCTAACCCATCTCCAGGATTTGCCCCGAGAACCAACAGACCCCCGATGAACCGTCCGACCTATCCCAACCGTGGAAACCCTAGGCCCGGAGGAAATCACAACAACCCCGGCAATTCTAGCAATTTCAACCGTGCCCCACCCAAGTTCAACAACAACAATGCTACCACCAACACCAACACTGCCCAGAGGACTGGAAGCAATGTTGTGCCTGTAGCAGCAAAGGACAAGTCACAAGTGACTTGTTATGACTGTGGAAATAAGGGTCACTACTCAAACGAGTGCCGCAACAAGAAGAATGCCGCAACACCCAATGCCAATGTCCTAGCTCAGCAACAGCGCCGTGTTCAGCCCAGAAGAAGATTTGCCCCAAGGAATTCGTTCAACCGCAATGGCCGTATTTTTCTCGTGCATGTTGAAGAAGCTCAGGAAGCGCCAAACATCGTGCTGGGTATGTTTTCTGTTAATTCAGTACTTGCATGAGTGTTTTTTGATTCTGGTGCATCGCACTCATTTGTCACTGAAGAATTTGCATGCACTAGTAAAATTCAACCAACCAAACTGAAGCATGTCATGATTGATCAAATTCCCGGATCAACCACCAAGGCTAGGCAAATTTGCAAAGCCATCCCTATCCGAATCCATGGCATAGATTTTTATGCTAATCTGATAGTACTCGGAACTAAAGGTTTGGAAGTAGTACTAGGAATGGATTGGATGTCCAAACATAAAGGATTGATTGACTGTGCCAAGAAAGCCATAACCATGACCAGTATAGCCGGAATATCAGTCGAGCATATATCTGAAACCTTACCTCGCCAATTCAAGTGTAACAAGAGTATAGCCCAACCTACCATTGACCAAGTCCGGATAGTCTGTGAATACCCTGATGTATTTCCAGATGTTTTGCCCGGTATGCCCCCAGATCGGGATATCGAGTTTATCATTTAACTAATCCCTGGAACTGGACCCATAGCCCAGAGACCCTATAGTATGAACCCGTCAGAGCTAGCAGAACTGAAGAAGCAACTAGATGCCATGCTGGAAATTGGATTGATTCAACCAAGTGCGTCACCTTGGAGATCACCTGTCTTGTTTGTGGACAAGAAGGATGGAGGTAACCGTTTGTCTACGGATTATCGGAAGTTGAATGATGTCACCATCAAGAACAAGTACCCCTTGCCCAAGATAGAAGATTTGTTTGATCAGTTGACCGGTGCCAAAGTGTTTTCTAAGATCGATCTTAGGACTGGCTATCATCAACTCAAGATTCATGTAGAGGATATTCCCAAGACTGCCTTTACCACCAGATATGGATTGTACGAGTATACAGTCATGTCTTTTGGACTAAACAATGCCCCCGCTTATTTCATGAATCTCATGAATAAGATTTTTATGGACTTCCTGGATAAGTTTGTCATTGTTTTCATCGATGACATCTGATTTATTCCAAATCAGAAGAAGAACATGAGCTACACCTAAGGAGCATTCTTGGAACCCTTAGAGAGCATCAGATGTATGCAAAGTTTAGCAAATGTGAATTCTGGTTACAGGAGGTAGGATTCCTCGGTCACATTGTATCAGCCGGAGGAATTTCCGTTGACCCTGCCAAAGTGAAAGATGTAGAAGATTGGCAAGCCCCAACCACTCAAACCCAAGTTCGTGCATTTCTCGGATTGGCGGGATATTACCGCAAGTTCGTAGAAGGATTCTCGAGTATTGCCAGACCCATGACCCAATTGCTGAAGAAGGACAAGAAGTTTGAATGGACCGACAAATGTGAAGCAAGTTTTCAAGAACTCAAGAGGAGATTAATTTCAGCCCCAATCTTAATCATGCCGGATATCACGAAGCCCTTCGATGTGTATTGTGACGCATCCAAGATCAGTCTCGGATGTGTGCTAATGCAAGAAGGCAAAGTTATATCTTATATATCTCGACAACTGAAGCAACATGAGAAAAATTACCCAACCCATGACCTCGAACTCGCATCCGTAGTTCTAGCCTTAAAGACATGGAGGCATTACCTAATGGGAAATCGTTGTGAGATCTATACGGATCACAAGAGTATGAAGTATATATTCACTCAGAAGGAGCTGAATATGAGACAGAGGAGATGGATTGAGCTAATCAAGGATTATGATTTGGACATTCACTATCACCCTGGTAAAGCCAATGTGGTAGCAGATGCCCTTAGCAGATTGCCGTGCCGCTTGAACTCCATGATTTTGAAGGAGCAACCAAGCATGCACAAAGAGATGGAAGATTTTCGAATAGAATTAGTGAGTGAAGGATTTTTGGCTAGCATAGAACTTCAACCCACTTTGATCAGTCAGATTAAAGAGGCGCAGAAAGGAAATGCTAGTATCGACGGAATCAAGCGTCGTATCGGTACAGGCAAAGTACCTGGATTCACCGAAGACGAAGGAGTTCTGTGGTACAAAGGACGCCTTTGTGTACCAGCAGATTCTGAGTTGAAAGAAGTGATTCTGAAGGAGGCTCATGATACTCTTTATTCTATCCATCCCGGAGGAACTAAGATGTATCAAGATTTAAAAGAGCAATTTTGGTGGCATAAGATGAAGAGAGAAATCGGAAGCTATATCGCCAAGTGTGATATTTGTCAGCGAGTCAAGGCAGGACATCAAAGACCCGCTGGATTGTTGGAACCCTTACAGATTCCGGAATGGAAATGGGATTCCGTTGGAATGGACTTTATCACTGGACTGCCTACCTCTAGTAGGGGAAATGACTCTATCTGGGTCATAGTGGACCGATTGTCCAAAGTCGCCCATTTCTTGCCCATCAAGACCACATATCAGATTTTGAAGCTAGCGAAGTTGTACATCGCTAGGATAGTTAGTTTGCATGGAGTCCCCAAGAACATTGTATCGGATCGAGGAACTCAGTTTACCTCGAGATTCTGGAAGAAAGTCCAAGAAGGTTTAGGAACCCGCCTAGATTTCAGCACCGCGTATCACCCTCAGACCGATGGACAAACGGAGCGAGTAAATCAAATACTCGAAGATATGCTGAGAGCATGCGTGTTAGAATATGTATCTAAGTGGGAAGACTGTCTGCCATTCGCAGAATTTTCATACAACAACAGTTATCAAGCCAGTTTGCAAATGGCCCCATTTGAATTCATGTACGGAAGGAAGTGTCGCACCCCTTTGAACTGGTCGGAAGTAGGAGAGAGTCAGATTTTTGGACCCGACATCCTACGAGAAGCATAAGAGAAGGTTCACAAGATTCGTGAGCACCTCAAGACCGCCCAGTCCAGAAAGAAGAGTTACGCCGAAAAGAGACGTCGAGACCTCGCCTTCAACATAGGAGATTTTGTTTATCTGAAAGTGTCACCATTGAAGGGAATGCATCGTTTCCAACTGAAAGGAAAGTTAGCCCCTAGATATATCGGACCTTTCAAGATTTTGAACCGTCGAGGAGAAGTGTCGTATAAATTGGAACTACCCGAAGAGATGTCAGCCGTGCACAGTGTGTTCCATATCTCGTTACTTCGCAAGTGTCTCGAAGTCCCAGAGAAGACCGAAGTGTTCAAAAATATCGATCACCGGACCATAGAGATCAACGATGACCTGACCTATCCTGAAGTATCCATCCGTATTTTGGAAGAAGCTTTCAGAACTACCCGAACCCGAAGCATCAAGTTCCTCAAGATTCAGTGGAGCAACCACACAGAAGAGGAAGCTACCTGGGAGCGCGAAGATCACATCAGGACGGAGTTTCCCGATCTCTTCAAATCCTAGGTAATCTTTTTCGTCCTTTTTCAAATCTCGGGACGAGATTTTGTTTAAGGGGGAAGGTTTGTAACATCCCAAAAATACTAAACTTGGATCATCAAACTCTAATCATCAAATTTAGGGTTAACAAAAACTTTGCTAAATAAAAATATAAATGCATGCATGTGAGTATGCATTTCATTTTGAATCCTTTTGGACCAACTTGTTTGTGTGTTCCTTTGCTTGTAAATGGATGCTTAGGTGAAATAAACATCATCTAAACAATTCCCAAACTTTTATCAAAGACAAGTAAATCAAAACAAATAAAATAAGGGAATGGTCATTTTGACCAATTTAACTCCCATGCCTACTTTGGCTGTCTCAAACTTTCAGAACCTAACAAAAACTTTTCTGGATCTTTGCACCCCTTGATTGTACTCATAACAAAGTATCAAGACCCACTTTGTGATCATCCAGAAACTTTCAAATGCATAGTTTAAATGACATTTCAAAATTGAATCTTTATCATATGGGAAGATCCCACTTTTTCAAAAAGCACTCAAACAAGCTCAACTTTCAAAACCCAAGCATCTGCAGACTCACCAGCATCAACCTAGCACACCCATCAAAAATCTTTTCAAAATTCAAAACTTGAATTCTTGCGGCCATTTCATCAAACACATTGCAGACACAAATCATCAAAATCTTAAACACTTTTGTGAGCAGTGATTGAAGCCTAACTTGTTCCCTCTCTAGCTCACAACCATCTCAGTAGATCATCTAGCAAGTTAAACCAAGCACTAGCCTCACTGTAAGCTGGGCAATGACATCAATGGTGAACAGCCGAAGCTCACCATGCCACCCTAGTGGAGACAACAAGCTAGGAGGAGATTTAGCCATGCCAACCTTGTCTAGGAGGCAGCCCACCGTCCATCGCCACTCCCTGTTCAGCGCTCGAACGTTGCCAGCCACTGGACCACACGCATGGACCGCGCCCAGCTCGCCAGCAACCATGCCGAGAATGCGCCAGAGCGCCATCCTCGACCGAAGCCCACAGACCGCGCACCGCCCTCGCTGCGTGCATACATGATCGCCACCGACCCAGGAGACCGCCAGACATCCCCGTTCGCCGCCCCATGACGCACAGCCACCGCTCGCCGTCGAAGACGCCGCCTCTGCTGCGCAGAGCGTCACGTGTTCTAGACCAAACCGCACCGCCCCTACGCGCGCATTAAAGCCGTAGAGCATCTCCAGGAGACCACCAAGCGACTGCCATTGCCGGCCATGCCTCTAGCCACCCGTAGCCGTGTCGCCACCGTCGTCTGCCCATTCCATTCAGTCTCGCCATCGCGACTATAAATAGAGGCCACCCTAGCCGAATTGAGCACACCATCTCACTCCCCTCTCCTCACTGATCGTGCCACCCCGTTCCCGAAGCAAGGCGAGAAGCACTTCACCGGAATTTCACCGGAGCCCGCCGCCTCTGGAGAAGAAGGGGGCCAGCGATTGGAGCCGCCCCAGGAGAAGCTACCAGTACTAGGAGGTTTGCTATCGTCGACTTCGTCGTTCGCCCGCCTCGCTGACCCTCGCCTGAACCCCGGTGAGCCCCCAACGACCCCCACCTGCCGCGCTAGGTTTCTGTCTCGCCGGCGTTGCCCAACATCGACGATGACCCTCAGCCGTTGGATTAGAACCAGATCGAACTGACCACATCGCCCCATACCGCTTCACACCCCCCTATCTCACTGATGCGTGGGGACAGCGACTTAACCAGCCCGCGTAAGAGCTATGCTTAGCAGGCCGGCCCAATATCGTTTCCCGCATAGCCCAGCTATTTGAATTAAACCTTTTCCATTTTATTTCAAACACACTTCTGTACCCAGTTTCAAAAATCAAACTAGGTCGATTCAATGAACCAAATTGAATGAAACCAATTTTGTTAGAAAGATCTGGGAATGCTGAATCCAAGCCCGTTGGATTCAAGTCATTTGGATCTGTAGATCATCCATGGTAAAAATAACAAGGCAGAAGGTTTTCTGCATTCAAACATTTTTCAAATTTAAACCATAATAGCTTTGGAGTTGATTCCGACTCTCAAAAATCACATTTGATCATACCTTTCAGAATATATAAAAATATATAGGTTTACTTACAAAAATAATGTTCAAGTAATAAAAGAATGCCACATAGGCATTTCTAGCCACTTTAATTAATTAAAATAAAAGAGAAAAACCTTATTAAATTGTGACACCACTTTAAATCACATTCCCATGTACTGAAATATGTGGTGATGACATGTGTCAACATGATCCCATGTTTGAGTTGGAGAATATTAAATCTTAAGTAGTTTTTCAATGAGTAGAAATTACTTTTCTAAAATAAAGGAAATAAAACTATTGCCTTAATCTTTGTGATGTTTGTGATGATCCTAGATCATCTAGTGAAAACCTTGGTGTGATAAGTAAAAGTAGTTAAGTATTGTTTGGCGATTGTGTACCTCGTATTTATTTATAGACGCTAGTACCGACCAAGGATACGAGGAGGAAGGAGAGTACTACGAGAAAGAAGCCGAGGAGAACTTCAACCACTGCTCTGCACAAGGCAAGCCTCACTATACAAGTTGAGTTAGCAAGCTTATACTACTATCTTACCAAGCTAACCCATGCAAGTTTTACTTGCAAGCTTACACCACTTGATACCCAATCCTAGTTTTATTTGCAAGCTTAGTTATTTTATTTCCTTATCAAAGCTTTCTATTGGAGTTACTTAGTGACTTGTAGATTTTAGGAAGATATTTATGGGTAGCATAAAGAGCATAAAACTTGACATAAGTTAGATAATCTTGATGTCATCCTGAGGCATGAGATTGAATTTAGATAAGTTACCCTAGATTACCACCCCTTCTTAGTGTTTACCCCCACTTGTGGATGATAGTGCTAAGCATAAAACTTGATCAACTTTAGATGGGAATACTTGGTGAATATGGTTATGAAAACCTTAGAATGATGAGTCATTCTACTGAAATGTTTTGACATGTGTTCTTGAACACCAAATGATTTTGATGATGAAAATGTTAAGGCATGAGCCTTAGCCCTTTATAAAACTGATGGTTGTCTGGATGCGATACCATTCCAATTTTACTGTACAACCAGAATACCCGAGATTTGGGTAGGGCTTGACTGGAAATTTATATACCTTAGTATGGGTTCCCTTGCGGCCAAGGTTTGATCTGAGGCTACCTTGTGAAGGTTGTCCACCTGTGCAGTTCCCAAGATGACAGTTGGTCATGGTTGGGAGGCCAAACTCACAGGAGAGGTGCCTATACTAGGACGTGTAATTGAAAGGTTAGGATTGATTATCCGCATATTGAGTATGGTGAATTCAGGATTGTTCCTGGCCAATGTATCGAATGTTGTGGTGAAAGTGTACCATCTCTACAGAGTGTCAAACTATTTGAATAGCCGCGTCCGCGGTTATGGACAGTTGGAGTGGCCATACTGTTCCGTCGTCAGATGTTTTCAAAATGACTTGTGAAATGATTCATGACTTTGACTTGACCACCACAAAGTTGGGTTATGAAATTCAAGTTCCCACTTAGGTTTTATAAAACTTTCAACTAGCTTTCTTTGCTTCTGAACTTAGTAGAGATAAATCTGTCTTTTGCAAAACAACCTAGAGCTTAGTATTTCCTACTCAAAAACCACTTCACTTGTTAGTATTAGTTTGTGAGTACTTAAAGAGTACTCATGGCTTTGTCCCTGGCTATTCCCGTGGCCATACTATGAAGAGGACTATCAGGAGGATGGACAGCCGGAATGTTACGACAACTAGGATCATCTCCCATTGTCAGCATTGCATGTGACCATGAAGATGGAGCCTCGCCTACGCTATCGTTATTATTACGTTATTCCACTGCTTGAATTGTATTAAGACTGGATCATGTGATCCTTATTTGTTGTAAGACCTTATGTATGGTTTGTAATGGATGATGTACTGTGATATCCAATCTGTTATGTCTCGCAAAAATGGTAATCCTGGGATTGTGATGTATGGCATAACAGGCATCTGGGATTAAAAATCCGGGTATTGACAAGTTGGTATCAGAGCCATCCTGACCATAGGAGACCCTAGTTTAGAATGGATGCTTGAATCAAAAACTTAGTTTCAAAACCAAGGAAGTGAGTATTTATAAAAACGTATTCTCATTCTTACCACTTAGACTCTTTCATGAAAAATCATTTTCCTCAAAAATACTTGCAAACTTACATAAAATTCGACACACTTGATCAGTCTACTAACTTACTCATCCTACATTCTTATAGATGGACGTGAAGTATAGCAAGTTCTATCAGTTGGGAAATGGAGGAGACCTCATCTTTGAGCGTGACTTGGACCAGCTGTCGGAAATGCTAGAGCGTCCGCACCCCGAGTTCTTCGGAGCTTAGCTCAACGATCAGGAAGGAGAGGAGTTGCAATGGCTAGTTGTTGCAAGTCACCGAGGAAAGATCAAAGCCCCCACTTTAGAGGGAATTCAGTTCACCTTGAGAGAAAAAAACTGGCTCGATGGACTTGAATGGGCCATGCAGTAAGCTCTTGCCCGTCTGTGTGGGCAGAGTATCAATCATATCAAGGGTACCCGCTTTGAGTTCTATCCAAGGCGTGATGTTATGGGACAACCACTGGAGGCCCCATATCACCATGAGTTGAAGACTCAATTGGACCACCTCAGCTTCATGATGTATGACCGGCATAAGGAGTTGGACAATGCCCGCTCCTACGCCAACCACAAGTACGCCATCGCCGCCAAGAAGGATCAGACCATTGCCATGCTAGTGAAGGATCGTAGTCTCGTTGCCGTCAGCTCGACAAGAAGGAGTACATCATTGCCCGTCTTTGCCACATGATCACAAAGTTGGAGGAGACTGTCCACGAGATGAATATGCAACTTGAGGAGAGGGATAATGAAGGGGAAGACCTTTGTGGAGACCCCTACTCCTATCTCAGTGACGATGATGACTTTCTGGAGGATCAGGCCATGGACTTTCTTCAACGATGAGGATTACTTCGCCTTCATTGATGATGATGATGATGATGATGATGATAATGATGAGGAGGACACCGACTCCGAGGAGTAGTAGCACTTGAGCACTAGCGTTAGTGAGTTGTATTCGTTCCCACTGTATCGTAGTTTCATAGAATGGTTCTTAAAACCATCTGTTTTTCTTTGTTGTGGTGTGTGTTTGTATCGTGTGCTATGAATGAATGAAAAGCGAGTTGCTAGAAAAATCTGAGGCAAACTTCGAAAACTTTTCAAGACCCTAAACCTTAGAAATTTCCCTCTTTTCTCATGATCTATCTCAATCTTCAGATGCCTCGCGGAGGAAGCACTTCATCCCCGGACCCGATGCTGCAAATCTTGAAAATGTTGGTTTCGGATGGCGAAGCTGAAAGAGCTGAACGTCAAGCCAACTTAGCCACCCTTCAGCACATCGCTCAGATGGCCAACAACAATCAAGGCCATGGAAATCAGGACAACCATGGATCCAAGATGAAGAACTTACAGAACACCAACCCACCCATTTTCACTAAGTCTAAAGAGCCCCTCGATGCTGATAATTGGATGCAAACCATGGAGAACAACCTAGAAGTTGCCGGAGTGGAAGCTAACGAGAAAGTGTCGTTTTCCACCCACTATCTGGCTGGAGATGCAAGAGCATGGTGGAACAGCGTTCGTGCCATGAATGGAGGTCAAATGATGTGTTGGGATGAATTCAAAGTTAAGTTTAGCAGAACCCATGTGCCACCTGCTTTGATCAAGAGGATGAGAGATGAATTTAGGGAACTTAAGCAAGGAAGGATGATAGTAGTGGAGTGAAAAAAATTGTCATTGGCTAGGTATGCACCTAATGAGATAGACACTGAAGCCAAGAAGAAGGAGAGATTCCTGAATGGTCTGCACGATGAGATGCAGACAGTGTTAGCCAATATCCCATTTGCTGATATTGAAGCCCTAGTGGACTCTGCCATTCAGATGGAAGGCAAGATCAACTAAGCTAATGAGAACCGCAAGCGTCGCATGATGCACCAACCAGGAACCCATCATACACCTAAGTATCGCCCCAACCCATCTCCAGGATTTGCCCCAAGAGCCAACAGACCCCCGATGAATCATCCAACCTATCCCAACCATGGAGGAGGAAACCCAAGGCCCGGAGGAAATCACAACAACCCCAACAACTCCAGCAATGTCAACCGTGCATCGCCTAAGTTCAACAACAACAATGTCGCCACCAACACCAACACTGCCCCAAGGACTGGAAGCAATGTTGTGCCTGTCGTAGCAGAGGACAAGTCTCAGGTGACTTGTTATGAATGTGGAACCAAGGGTCACTATTCCAATGAGTGCCCCAAGAAGACTGCTGCAGCCCCAATGCAAATGCCCCAGCCAAGCAGCAGCGTCGTGTTCAGCCCGGAAGAAGGTTTGCCTCAGGGAATTTGCTCAACCGCAACGGCCGTCTCTTTCTCATGCATGCTGAAGAAGCCCAAGAAGCGCCAGATGTCGTGTTGGGTATGTTTTCTGTTAACTCAGTGCTTGCAAAAGTGTTGTTTGATTCTGGAGAATCGCACTCGTTTGTTACTGAAGAATTTGCATGCACTAGTAAGATTCAACCCACCAAATTGAAGCATGTTATGATAGTTCAAATACCTGGTTCAACTACCAAAGCTAGACAAATTTGCAAGGCCGTACCTATCCGAATCCATGGCATAGATTTTTATGCTAATCTAATAGTACTTGGAAATAAAGGTTTGGAAGTAGTACTAGGAATGGATTGGATGTCGAAACATAAAGGATTAATCGACTGTGGCAAGAAAGCCATAACCATGACCAGTACATCCGGAGTATCAGTAGAGCATGTATCGAAACCTTGCCCCATCAATTCAAATGCAACAAGAGTATAGCCCAACCAACCATTGACCAAGTCAGAGTAGTCTGTGAATACCCTGATGTATTTCCAGATGTTTTGTCCGGTATGCCCCAGATCGGGATATCGAGTTTATCATTGAACTAATCCCTGGAACCAGACCCATAGCCCAGAGACCATATAGTATGAACCCGTCTGAATTAGTGGAGCTGAAGAAGCAACTGGATGTTATGCTGGAGATAGGATTGATTCAACCAAGTGTGTCTCCATGGAGATCACCTGTCTTGTTTGTGGACAAGAAGGATGGAGGTAACCGTTTGTGTACTGATTATCGGAAGTTAAATGATGTCACCATCAAGAACAAGTACCCATTGCCAAAGATAGAAGACCTGTTTGACCAGTTGACTGGTGCCAAAGTGTTTTCTAAGATTGATCTTAGAACTGGTTATCACCAACTCAATATTCGCGTAGAGGATATTCCAAGGACTGCCTTTACCACCAGATACGGATTATATGATTATAGTGTCATGTCTTTTTGATTAACCAATGCCCCCGCTTATTTCATGAACCTCATGAATAAGATTTGTATGGACTTCCTGGATAAGTTTGTCGTTGTTTTCATCGATGACATTCTGATCTATTCCAAATCAGAAAAAGAACATGAGCTACACCTTAGGACCATCCTTGGAACCCTTAGGGAGCATCAGTTGTATGCCAAGTTCAACAAATGTGAATTCTGGTTGCAGGAGGTAGGATTCCTCGGACATATCATATCAGCTGGAGGAATTGCCGTTGACCCTGCGAAGGTGAAGGATGTGGAAGATTGGCAAGCCCCAACCACTCAATCCCAAGTTCGTGCATTTCTCGGATTAGCGGGATACTACCGCAAGTTCATAGAAGGATTCTCGAGAATCGCAAGAACCATGACCTAATTGTTGAAGAAGGATAAGAAGTTTGAATGGACAGACAAATGTGAAGCGAGTTTTCAGGAACTCGAGAAGAGATTGATTTTAGCCCCAATCTTGATCATGCCGAATACCACGAAGCCGTTTGATGTGTATTGCGACGCATCCAAGATCGGTCTCGGATGTGTGTTAATGCAAGAAGGCAAAGTTATATCTTATATATCCCGACAACTGAAGCAGCATGAATAGAATTATCCTACCCATGACCTTGAACTATCAGCCGTAGTTCTAGCCCTAAAGACATGGGAAACCGTTGTGAGATTTATTCGGATCACAAGAGCCTGAAGTATATATTCACTCAGAAGGAGCTGAATATGAGGCAGAGAAGATGGATAGAGCTAATCAAGGACTATGATCTGGACATTCACTATCACCCCGGTAAAGCCAATGTGGTAGCAGTTGCCCTTAGCAGATTGTCGTGCCGCTTGAACTCCATGATTCTGAAGGAGCAACCAAGTTTGCACAAGGAGATGGAAGATTTTAGAATGGAATTAGTAAGTGAAGGATTTTTGGCTAGAATAGAACATCAACCCACTTTGATCAGTCAGATCAAGGAGGCACAGAAAGGAAATGCTAGTATCGACGGAATCAAACATCGTATCGGTGCAGGCAAAGTACCCGGATTCACCGAAGATGAAGAAGGAGTTTTGTGGTACAAAGGACGTCTCTGTGTACCAGTATATTTAGAGTTGAAAGAAGTTATTTTGAAAGAAGCCCATGATACTCTTTATTCTATCCACCCCGGAGGAACAAAGATGTATCAGGATTTGAAGGAGCAATTTTGGTGGCATAAGATGAAGAGAGAAATCGGAAGCTATATAGCCAAGTGTGACATTTGTCAGAGAGTCAAGGCAGGACATCAGAGACCCGCAGGACTGTTGCAACCATTGCAGATTCCGGAATGGAAATGGGATTAAGTTGGAATGGAGTTTATCACCGGGTTGCCTACTTCTAGTAGAGGAAATGACTATATTTGGGTCATAGTTGATAGACTGTCCAAAGTCGCTCATTTCTTACCAGTCAAGACCATCTACCAGAGTTTGAAGCTAGCAGAGTTGTACATCGCTAGAATCGTCAGTTTGCACAGAGTCCCCAAGAACATTGTGTCAGATCGAGGAACTCAGTTTACCTCGAGATTTTGGAAGAAAGTCCAAGAAGGATTAGGAACAAGATTGGATTTTAGCACAGCTTATCACCCTCAGACCGATGGACAAACGGAGCGAGTAAATCAAATACTCGAAGATATGTTGAGAGCATGTGTGCTAGAGTATGGATCTAAATGGGAAGATTGTCTGCCTTTCGCAGAATGTTCGTACAACAACAATTATCAATCCAGTCTGCAAATGGCCCCATTTGAATCCATGTATGGAAGGAAGTGTCGTACCCTTTTGAATTGGTCGAAAGTAGGAGAGAGTCAAATTTTTGGACCCCACATCCTACGAGAAGCAGAAGAGAAAGTTCACAAGATCCGTGAGCACCTCAAGACCGGCCAGTCCAGACAGAAGAGTTATGCCGACAAGAGATGTTGAGACCTTGCTTTCAATATCGTAGATTTTGTGTATCTCAAAGTGTCGCCTTTGAAGGGAATGCAACGTTTCCAGCTCAAAGGAAAGTTAGCCCCCAGATATATCGGACCCTTCAAGATTCTGAATCATTGAGGAGAAGTATCGTATCAACTGTAACTGCCAGAGGAGATGTCAGCAGTACACAATGTGTTCCATATATCATTACTTCGCAAATGCCTTGAAGTCCTGGAGAAGACTGAAGTTTTCAAGAACATTGATCACCGCACCATAGAGATCAACGATGACTTGACATATCCCGAAGTACCCATTCGTATTGTGGAGGAAGCTTTCAGAACCACCAGGACCCGAAGCATCAAGTTTCTCAAGATTCAGTGGAGTAACCACACTGAAGAAGAAGCTACCTGGGAGCGAGAAGATCACATCAAGACGGAGTTTCCCGGTCTATTTAAATCCTAGTTTTCTTTTTCTTATTTCTCAAATCTCGGGACGATATTTGTTTAAGGAGGGAAGGTTTTTAACATCCCAAAAATATTGAACATGATTATCAAATTCCAATCACCAAAATTAGGGTTAACAAAAACTTTTGTTAATCAACATCAATATGAATGCATGTGTGTATGTGATGATTATATGTATGCATGAATGGACTTGTGTGATTGATATAAATAGCAAGGAATGGTTTAAAGATGAAAACAACATCATCTAAAACATTTCCAAGCAGAAACAAATCAAGAGAAAATAAAAAACAAACCAAATAAAGCAAATGGTCATTTTTGCCAATCTTGCTTACTAGGCCACTTTGAGTGTTTCTAGTTCAAGATTTCAAACAGAAACAATTCCATTTCTTTTCACCCCTTGCTAGACCAAGTGAAAGTGAACCCAATCCCACCTTTCAAACTCACAGAAACATTTGGCAACTTGATTCAAATGACAATTTAAAATTGAATCTTTAACATATGTGAAGATCACCCATTTTCAAAAACCAACCAAAGTAGTACCCCTTGACCTTTCCAACTAACTAGAGACTCCCCAGTACGTAACTAATACACCTACAAAGTTTGAATCAAAATTCAAATTTGAATCTCTTTTGGCCATTTCATCAAACACCTTGCAAACACAAAACAAACAAACAACAAACACTATAGTGAGCAGTGATTTTGGCCTAACTTGTTCCCTCTCTGGTTCACAACAAGCTATTAGTAGATCATCTAGCTCATTTAACAAGCTTTAGCACCACTGTAAGCTTGCCATAGCCATTAATGGTGACCATGTCGAGCTCAACTTGCCATCCCTCAGTCGACAGCAAGCTAGGAGAAGCTCTAGCCTCACCAACCATGTCTGGGACACTCACCACCGTCCACTACCACCCCCTGTCCGATGCCAAAGCGCAGGCAGCCCCTGGACCACACAGCCCGAGCATGCCCAGCCTCTCTGCGAGCGTGCCGAGAGCGCGCCAGAGCGCCACCCGCGACACACGCCCACAGACCGCGCCCCGCCTTTGCCGCCCATCAGCGTGATCACCCCCGCCCAGGGAACTGCCCAGACACGCCCGTTCGCCGCCGCGCGGACCGTAGACGTTGTGCGCCATTAAAATGTCCGTCGGACCCGCCCAAAGCACCGTGACCACAAAAGCTTTTGAGTTGATTCCAAATCTCAAAAATCACATTTAACTAGACCTTTCTGAATATATAAAAATATCTAGGTTTACTTACAGAAATAATGGACAAGTAATAAAAGAATGCCTCATAGGCCATTCTAGTCACTTTATTTAATTAAAATAAAAAGGTTGAACATTATTAAATTGTGACACCACTTTAAATCACATTCCCATGTACTGAAATATGTGGTGATGACATGTGTCAACATGATCCCATGTTTGAGTTAGAGATATTAAATCTTAAGTAGTTTTTCAATGAGTAGAAATTACTTTTCTAAAATAAAGGAAATAAAACTATTGACTTAATCTTTGTGATGATCCTAGATCATCTAGTGAAAACCTTGGTGTGATAAGTAAAAGTAGTTAAGTATTGTTTGGTGATTGTGTACCTTGTATTTATTTATAGATGCTAGTACCGACCAAGGATACGAGGAGGAAGGAGAGTACTACGAGGAAGAAGCCGAGGAGAACTTCAACCACTACTCTGCACAAGGCAAGCCTCACTATACATGTTAACTTAGCAAGCTTATACTACTATCTTAGCAAGATAACCCATGCAAGTTTTACTTGCATGCTGACACCACTTGATACCCAATCCTAGTTTTATTTGCAAGCTTAGTTATTTCATTTCCTTATCAAAGCTTTCTATTGGAGTTACTTAGTGACTTGTAGATTTTAGGAAGATATTTAAGGGTAGCACAAAGAGCATAAAACTTGACCTAAGTTAGATAATCTTGATGTCATCCTGAGGCATGAGATTGAATTTAGATAAGTTACCCTAGATTACCACCTCTTCTTAGTGTTTACCCTCTCTTGTAGATTCTAGTGCTAAGCATAAAACTTGATCAAATTTAGATGGGAATACTTGGTGAAAATGGTTATGAAAACCTTAGAATGATGAGTCATTCTACTGAAGTGTTTTGACATGTGTTCTTGAACACCAGATGATTTTGATGATGAAAATGTTAAGGCATGAGCCTTAGCCCTTTATAAAACCCATGGTTTTCTGGATGCGATACCATTCCAATTTTACCGTACAACCACAATACCCGGGATTTGGGTAGGGATTGGCTGGAAATTTATATACCTTAGTATGGGTTCCCTTGGGGCCAAGGTTTGAGCTGAGGATACCTTGCGAAGATTGTCCACCTGTGCAGTTCCCAAGATGACAGTTGGTCATGGTTGGGAGGCCAAACTCATAGGAGAGGTGCCTATACTAGGGAGTGTAATTGAAAGGTTAGGATTGATTATCCGCATGCTGAGTATGGTGAATTCAGGATTGTTCCTGGCGGATGTATCAAATGTTATGGTGAAAGTGTACCACCTCTGGAGAGTGTCAAACTATTCGAATAGCCGCGTCCGCGGTTATGGACAGTTGGAGTAGCCATACTGTTCCATCTTCAGATGTTTTCAAAATGACTTGTGAAATGATTCATGACTTTGAATTGACCACCACAGAGTTGGGTTATGAAATTCAAGTTCCCACTTAGGTGTTATAAAACTTTCAACTAGCTTTCTTTGCTTCTGAACTCGGTAGAGATAAACCTGGCTTTTGCAAAACAACCTAGAGCTTAGTATTTCCTACTCAAAAACCACTTCACTTGTTAGTTTTAGTTTGCGAGTACTTAAAGAGTACTCATGGCTTTGTCCTTGGATATTCCCGTGGCCAGACTATGAAGATGACTATCAGGAGGATGGACGGCCGGAAGGTTATGACAACTAGGATCATCTCCCATCGTCAGCATTGCCTATGACCATGAAGATGGAGCCTCGCCTACGCTATCATTATTATTGCGTTATTCCGCTGCTTGAATTGTATTAAGACTGGATCATGTGATCCTTATTTTTTGTAAGACCTTATGTATGGTTTGTAATGGATGATGTACTGTGATATCCAATCTGTTATGTCTCGCAAAAAATGGTAATCCTGGGATTGCGATGTATGGCATAACAGGTGAAAGAGCATTTCCTATCCTTCTGATTTTGATGTTTGGTAACAACACACTTATCGGTCTAATCGTGTGCTAAGTGTATCACAGCTTTGATAGATTGTGGCACGAATATTGATCTGCCCATTTGCCCTTGCCTAAAGTCACTGTGCCAACCGGTAGTACCGGAAAAATGACCGGTACTACCGCTTGGCACCGGTACTACCGGTCCTAGTACCGGTTGGACCCGTGCACAGGTGCAAGGGATGGTTTTTCCTCAGTACCACCCAGTACCGTGGAGCGGCACTACTGCTCCAACCGGTAGTACCGCTTGAGACAAGCGGTACTACCGCTTGGACACGGTAGTACCGCTCAGCAGTACCGGGCAGTACTAGGAAAGGGTCAGCCCTTCCCCTCTCACACGGTGCCCACCGGTACTTGGGACCGGCACTACCGCCCTGACCGGTAGTACCGCGTCTTGCGACCGGTACTACCGCTTGGGGGTAGTACCGCATGGGTGTACCGGGCAGATCTGAAGCTGGCTCGACCAAGAACTGTATCTCCGGTACCTGGTCCGGTACTGGACCGGTAGTACAGCTTGCACCGGTACTACCGCTTGAGTACCGGTAGTACCGGTTCATTTATTGCTCCAACGGCCATATTTCTCCAAGGAGTATAAATACCCCTCCACCTTCCTTGGGACAAGGCCCTCATCCACATTAAAGTCAAGACCACCATTGGAGCCACCAAATCCGCAAGATCTCCTCAATCCACCACCCAAAGTCCTTGATCTTTGGGGAATCGAAGGAGGAGGCCTCGATCTACTACTTCACCAAAAGAGATCTTCATTTCCCCCTCATTCACTTGAAGGCCCCTTTGCTCTAGTGTTTTCTTGGGAACTCTAGTTCTAGATTTGGTTCTTACAAGCTTGTATTTGATTGTCTTGACAGCTTTCTTGTATTTGGGAGCCTCCAATTAAGTTGTGGATGTGTGCCCCAAACTTGTAAAGGTGCCGGCTTCCACCTTGAAGGTCGCCGATATAGTGGAAGGTGGACCGATCCCGTCGGGGTGAGGTTCATCGGAGAACAAGGGAGGCCTTTCGTGGCGTAGGTGGTTTGATACCACCCGCTCTCCAAACATAGACGTACTTCCCCTCAAAAGGAAGGAACTACGGGAAACAAATCCGTATGTCTCCGTGTCCACCTCTTTGGTTACTTCTACCCTTTACCGCACTTTACTTACTTGCTCTTGCTTAGTGTGTGTTCACTTGTGCATGTTCGACATATAGGTAAATTCACCTTAGTTGCATTATCTAGAGAATTTACCTTATTGTCAAACCCTAATTTGAAAAATAATAAAATTTGAAGTAGCACCTATTCACCCCCCTCTAGGTGCCCATACGATCCTTTCAATTGGTATCATAGCCTCGGCTCTTTATTTGGGCTTTACCGCCTAAGAGAATATGGGTAGCCGCGATGGGGATGGTGATGGTGAGTCCACCACGGTGACCATGGAAGATCTTAAAAACTTGGAAACAAGATTGAGCTCTTCCTTGGTCAACAAAGTCAAGAAGATGCTTGAGCAACTTCTTAATGACAATGATGGCTCATCATCCCCCTCTCCTCAAGAGGATCCTCCATCCATTTTACCTAAAGGGAATACTCCGGTATCCCCCGAGGATATAATGGTTAGGGGTAAACAAGACAACACTAATACCTCCACACAAAATGATGGTGGGAAGGGTGAGCATCGTGATTCATGGTACTCTCCCGACCCTCCAATCCCTCACCCTCATGTATACAATAGAGGTGACCCACCTAAGCTTGAAGAATCTGCTACTTTTGCTCAATGGCAATCACTAATGAGAACTCATATGCGCAGCTCTTGCATTGAACTATGGAACATCATCGAGCATGGACTCTTTATTGGGGATCCAAACAACTTGACAAGAAGAGAGGTTGTCAATAGTCAACTCAATGCCACTACTTTGCATATGATTAAACAAGGATTGGGGACAAAGGATTATCCACACATTGAGCACTTTAGCATTGCCAAGGAAGATTGGGATGCCCTCACTGTATTGTTTGTTGGAAATGAGAGTATGAGGAGGAATCGGTACGATGCACTAAGCAATGAAGCCGAAGGCTTCTAGATGATGGAAGGTGAAGATCATGAAGACATGTACCGAAGGCTCAAGACCACCGCCACCGCCTTTAGAAACGTGGGTGCCTCACATGTGGATGATGCGTGGATAAAAAGGAAGTATGTGAGTGCATTCATGCCCTTTGAGCCCATCGACTTGAAGAGCCTACAAGGAAGACACAACTACCATCTCATGACCTCCAATGAACTTATGCAAGAGATGGCCGCTTTCAAATTTGCCTCCAAGAATGCCAAAGATGCCCGTGCTCATTCCCTCAGTATGAGCAATGTTGTCAACGTTGCATTGAAAGCCAAAGTTGTTGAACATGTGGATGGTGATGACAGTGATGATGGCCTATGCATGAGCAACCTAGAGGATGTCAAGAAGTTTCATGGTCAATATATGGCCTTCTATGCAAACAACTTCTGGAAGAACCCTGCAAAGGCTAAGATGGAAATGAAACGAAAAATCAACCCCAATGGACTAAGAGGCAACATGCCAAGATTGAGAACTTGCTACAATTGTGGTGACAGAAATCATTTCTTGGCCATTTGTCCATATGAGAGAAGAGAAGATCATGGTGGCAAACTAGCGCCAAAGATAGCTTCCAAAGCTCCTTACAAGAAACCCTTCATCAAGAAGAATCCCATCAATAAGAAGTCGGGAGAAATTGTCTTAATCACTCATGAAGAATACTCCTCCAACAATGAAGATGATGACTATGAGGAAGAGCAAACTTCGAATGGTGTGGCGGCTCTAGCCACTACTTATACTCCGACATTCTCACTCTTCGATTCTCCAAATGAGAATTCTCCCATCAAGAACGTCACTTGCCTTATGGCAAGAGGAACAGAGGTATCCTCATCATCTCGCTCCACTCCCCTAGCTAATGATGAAATTGATGATGAGATGTCTCTTGAGGTTAAAAGGGAATTAATTGCTTTCGATGAGTTTATGACTAACCTACAAGGGTATGATAAGACACATTTTGGTAACATCTTAGATCAACTTTCCCATACACAAGAGCTTCTAGATGTAAGATGTAAACTTGGGCATGAACACATGAGTGAGCTAGAGGCTTTAAACAATGTTCTAGAAGAAGAACAAGAGACTAGGATGTCACTTGAATTAAAACTTGAAGGGCTTGATGAGGCCAATGACATTATTATTAATAAACTCATCAAAGAATGTGATCATGCTATTGCTAAATATAAAAGGGCTAAAAAGGACAAGATTGAGTTTGGTGTGGTTCATGAAAAACTTGCCGAGGACTTAAGTTTGCTTGACAAGGCTCACAAAGCTATGGAAAGTGAATTCTTGTCACTCACAAAGTCCCATGAA
The DNA here is from genome assembly GCA_916181665.1 of Avena sativa. Lineage (NCBI taxonomy): Eukaryota > Viridiplantae > Streptophyta > Magnoliopsida > Poales > Poaceae > Avena > Avena sativa. The sequence goes on from OV702284.1 coordinate 64,376,418, forward strand.
ATGCTTAAAACTCAATTGGCCAATGTTCCTTCACCTAGTAACTTCATTCCATCTAGTAGTACACCTATTCTTGAAGAAAATGCTAGGTTGAAGGGGGAGCTAGCCAAGGCCACATTTCCACAAGGCAACAAGTCCATTGATGACCTTTTGAGTAAGCAAAGGCCTAGTGGTGATAAAGGGGGCATTGGTTTTATCTCCAAAACTAAGAAGAAGAACAACAAGAAGAAGATGGCCAAGCCCGCACAAGAGATCAACAAGGCCATTGTGGATAGTAAGTCCACAAATGGTAAAACTATGTCTCATGATGACTTTGCGGGAAGTGCTAACCCTCACTATGTTCTAATGCAAGATTATTATGGTGATGTGTATGCACAATACGTTGGCCCATATGATGATTATATTGCTTGGTCTATTTGGGTTCTCAAGACCCTTGTTGCTAACAAAAGAGGACACATTGAAAAATGGGTACCTAAAAATTAGCTTGATCTTTTGTAGACATATGCTTCCGGAGGGTCAAAGTGGGTGCTTGATAGTGGTTGCACGAGTCATATGACCAGAAGCTCGTCTATTGTCAAGGATTTAAAGCCAAAGATGATCAAATCACCGTGACATATGCCGACAAGTCAAAGTCCAAGGTAATGGGTTTCGGCAAGGTAGTGGTTGCTCACGACATTACACTCGTGAACGTCATGCTTGTTGAGACCCTTGGATACAATTTACTTTCAGTCCGTGCTCTTGGAAAGATGGGTTTTGCCATCTTTGTTGATGATGATATTGTGTTACTCATGTGGAGCAAGTCTCTCAAGGTCGCTTTCGTTGGGTACGTCGAACATGACTTTTATGTGGTGGACTTTTCGGGGCAAGCCACTACAAGTGCGATGTGCTTATTCGGAAAGGCCGATGTGGGTTGGTTATGGCATCACCGACTAGCCCATGTCAATATGAGAACTTTGCAAAGTCTCCACAAGGAGGGCCATATTGTTGGACTAAAAGAAAATGTTTCCTTTGCCAAAGATCGTGTTTGCAGGGCATGTGTTCTAGGGAAGATGCATGATGCTCCTCACAAGCCTAAGAACCGCATCAAGTCTACCAAGATCTTGGAGCTCCTCCATGTGGACCTTTTTGGTCCTCCATCTCAAGCAAGTCTTGGTGGGAAGAAATATTGTTTGGTGATCGTTGATGACTTTTCAAGATACTCGTGGGTATATTTCTTCAAGTTGAAGAGTGAGACCCAAAAGACCTTCATCGACTTCATCAACATGGTCCAACGTCAATACAATCTTCCCATGTTGATCATAACAAGTGACAATGGCACCGAGTTCAAGAACTACACCTTGAATGATTTCCTTAGTGATGAGGGGATAAAACATCAATATTCCGCTGCATACACCCCTCAACAAAATGGTGTGGCCGAAAGGAAGTACCGGAATCTTATTGAGATGGCTATGACCATGTTGGCGGAGTTTAAATCTCCATACAACTTTTGGGCCAAAGCCATCTCCACCGCTTGCCATGCTTCAAACCGGCTCTATCTCCTCAAAGAAATCAACAAGACTCCAAATGAAATACTTACAAGTAACAAGCCCAACATATCTTACTTCTGGGTGTTCGGTTGTAGGTGTTTCTATCTCATAAAAAGTGGTCGTTTGTCCATATTCGAGTCTAAAGCATTAGAGGGTATTTTTGTTGGCTATGGTCTCGAATCTCACACTTATAGAATCTATGATAAGCTCTCTGGAGTCGTCATAGAATCTTGTAGTGTGACCTTCGAAGAATATGATGGTCCCCAAGGGGGGCGTGTTGATGCTTGTGATGCAGATGATGAAATGCCTCAGGAAGCCATAGGAAGGATGGGTGTGGGATATATCCGCCCCGTTGAGGAACCCCTTATGGTGGATCGATAAGAACTATGCTCCACTCAAGTGGAGCCCTCATCTTCACAACATCAACAAGCTCCATCCACCGAGGAGGACAATGACTCAAGCCAAAGACAAGATGTGGACCCTCAACATGATGATCATAGTGACAACTCTTGTCAAGGGGAGCTTGATTCATTCGCCAGGGTGTCAAGTGGTGCCAAGGCAATTGCTCAAGGAGGATCCGTACAAACTGCTTTGAGACAAGCTCAAATTGATGCTAGAAGAGCACTTGATCAAGACCAAGGTCAATCTTTTCCTCTAGATGAAGAGAATGATTCCGATGATGATCAAGGTCAAGTTAATGGTCAAGGCGAGGACCAAAATGATGAAGAGGGTCTCCCAAGAAACAACACGGAGATCCACGCTCGTCGCGAAGCTATAAAGGAGAGAATGTTGGAATTAAGAGACCACACCTTACAAAATGTGGTTGGTGACCTAAGGAAAGGCATTTCCACAAGAGCACAATTGAAGAGGTTCGGTGAACACCAAGCACACATCTCCATGATTGAACCTAAGAAAGTGTGGGAAGCTCTTGAAGATTCGGATTGGTTAGAAGCTATGCACAAAGAGCTCAACAACTTTGAGAGAAACAAAGTATGGAAGTTAGTTGAGAAGCCAAAGGAGTGCCGCAATGTTATTAGAACAAGCAAGATGAGCATGGAATTATAGTAAGGAACAAGGCTAGATTGGTTGCGCAAGGGTACTCTAAAATTGAAGGCATTGACTATGGAGAGACTTATGCACCCGTGGCTCGCCTTGAGTCCATCCGTATCCTTCTTGCTTATGCGGCACATCATAACTTCAAGTTGCAACAAATGGATGTAGAGAGTGCATTTCTTTATGGTCCATTAAATGAGTTGGTATATGTTAAGCAACCCCCGGGATTTGAGGACCCCAACTTCCCAAACCATGTCTACAAACTTGATAAGGCGCTCTATGGGATCAAGCAAGCCCCACGCACGTGGTATGAGCACCTTAGAGAGTTATTGTTTGACCGTGGATTTGAGGTTGGGAAAATCGATCCCACTCTTTTTACTAAGAAAGTCAATGGGGAGCTTTTTGTATGCCAAATATATGTTGATGATATTATCTTTGGCTCATCTAACAAAGCTTTTAATGATGAATTCTCAAAGCTTATGACTAGTAGGTTCCGGATGTCTTTGATGGGGGAGTTGAGAGTATTTCTTGGTTTTGAGATCAAGCAAGTTAGAGGAGGGACATTCTTCAATCAAGCCAAGTATACTCAAGATATGCTCAAGAGATTCAAAATTCAAGATTTAAATGGAGCTCCTACTCCCATGGCTACAAAGACTCATCTAGAACAAAATCCAAATGGTAAAGATGTGGATCAAATGGTATACCGGTCTATGATTGGTTCTTTTCTTTACCTTTGTGCATCTAGACCCGATATTGTGTTGAGTGTAGGTGTGTGTGCAAGATATCAAGCGGCTCCTAAAGAAAGCCATTTAATGGCGATCAAGAGAATCTTTCGATATTTAGTTCATACCCCATTTAATGGTCTTTGGTATCCTCGAGGCTCAACATTTGCTCCTTGTGGATACATGGATTCGGATTGGGCGGGTGATAAGGATGGTAGAAAATCAACATCCGGGGCTTGCCAATTCCTTGGTAGGTCCTTGGTATGTTGGTCTTCTAAGAAGCAAAATTGTATATCTCTCTCCACCGCCGAAGCCGAGTATGTGGCAGCTGCTAGTGCTTGCACTCAATTGCTATGGATGAGGAAAACTTTAAAGGAATACGGTGTCCATTGTGACAAAGTGCCTCCTCTATGTGACAATGAAAGTGCCATCAAGATTTCCTACAACCCGGTGGATCACACAAGGACAAAGCATATTGAGATTCGCCATCACTTCATTAGAGATCATGTTGCTGGAGGTGATATTGATCTATCATATGTGTCAACCAAAGATCAACTTGCCGATATCTTCACAAAGCCACTTGATGAAGCAAGGTTTTGCTACTTGAGGAATGAACTAAATATCATAGATTCAAGGAGCTTTACTTGATTTTCTTGCATTCTCACCTATGATTCGACCCGTATTTGGTTTAGGTGTAGGCATGGATATAGGGGGAGTGCGGTCCTAATTTATTGGACTATCCCTCTCCCCATTATGCCCAAAGCAATAAAAATCATTCCTCTTAATATCATTTTGTGATATGTGAGCTTAAATGATGAGTTTCGGTAATGGACCCAAGATATATCTTCGTGGTGCCAAGCCGAGTATACTCATATATGGTGGCCTCGGCCATCGCCCTCTCCCTTTCGAGAGGTTGGTTTTACTCGTGTTTGCCATCTTTTGAGTTGTTTTCATTGATCTTAGTCTCATGCACTCTAGTTTGGTTTTTGACATCTTTTCCTCGATTTTTAGAGTGCATGTGCTTCCCAGTACAATTATCTCAACCCAAGCCTTTCTACTCCCTCAAAAACCCTCTCTCAATCCGCACAAGAATCCCCCATTTTTTTCCTGGCCTTGGAATCAGGTGGGACCGGTACTACCGGTTGTATGAGCGGTACTACCGCCCCAGGGTGGTTCCCAGGTCGTATCCTAGAAACTTCTCCAGGAGCGGTACTACCGCCCACATGCCCGGTACTACCGGTCCTACCGGTTGCTAGACCGGTACTATCGCTCACAAACGGTACTACCACTTCAGGAACCGGTACTCCCGGTCGGCGAATTATGGTATATATTGGCTGAGCGTGGGAAGGCACCCATCAGTGCCCTATTCTCCCCCACGTCCTCCACACATACCTACTCCGCCGCCGGAGCCCTACCGCGCCCTCCTCTCCCCGGATCCTCCTTGGATTCAGCCTCTTGGCGGGCTCCCCCTCCTTTTCCACCGCCATGGATCCCGGTACAACCGCCCTTCCTCTCTCCGTTTAATTTCCTCATCGGATCTAGGTTTTGGCATAGATTTGTGAAGAAATTGACATGTTGAGAGGTTGTACTGCCATATACTTCCCTTGTTACCTAGTAGAGTCGATTATTTACAGATTATTGAAGTCCATTTTGGTCCGTTTCTATCCGATCTGACGAACCTATACCGTCCAACCGGTAGTACAGGAAATTTTTTCCGGTACTACCGCTTGCAAGCGGTACTAACGGTCATCAGGTCCGGTAGTACCGGCCCCAACTGACCTCAATTTTTCTGATAAATATTGGATTCTCCTTTGTTCCATGTGATCCTTGTGCCCTTACCCCCTTGATGTTCTCCCTCGTGCTTTCACAGATGCAGGTGGTCCTAGGGGTGCGCGCAAGCGCTCCAAAGCTAGCCGTGAGATTTTTGAGGAAGAGACGGAGTCTGAGGAAGAGGTTATGCCACATCCAAGACGTCGTTCAAAGTTGCCTGCCACTCGAGGTGGTGGACGTGGGGGTCGTAAGGGGGTTACCAAGCGCTCTGTCGGGCGTGGCAGCGCTCCCCCTTCTTGTCCCCCTTCCTCGGGGCGCACCAAGAGTTTCAGCTCAGGGCCATCACGGCCAAGGAAACTGTCTAACATTTCTGAGTCTGAGTTTCGGGATCGACAATGCATACTCCCGCAACCGTGACGAGACAGAGAAGACAGTCTATTCTACAATGACTTCCAATGGAGCGTCTATCATGAGGTTCTTATGACAAATATTCAGATGGTGGTGCCTCAGCTGTGGATTGACATGGAGCACATCAACAAACACCTTGACTACTTTGCTGAAGTTCCAGTATTATGGAGTTCCCTATTATGGTCTCACCTTGGCTTGTTCCCTATTATGGAGTTCCAGTATGACTACGAGCCACTCTTCATTGCGCAGTTCTATGCCACTACACATTTCCACACTGGCAGCTCTTGGAAGATCACCTGGATGACACAAGGTGCAATCAAGGAAGCCACCCTTGCAGAGTTTGCTACAATATTGGGGTATGAAGATCGCGGTCGGGACATTCCTTGTGGTTTCCGCTGTCACATGCGGGATCACCCCTCCAAGAAGGATGTCCTTGCACCTCTGTATATCCAGGGCCACGGGGTTGCTGGCAAGATCAAGGATCTTCTCCCCACGTATGACATTCTCCATCGCATTTTCCGTGAGACTGTTGCTCCTCGTGCGGGCAACAAGGATGAGATACATGGCCTTTCTGTTGACTTGCTGTTCAACACCTTCCTCAACCGCGACTCAGGCACCGCTCTTGATATGTTAGACTATATATGGAATGAGATGGTTGATGCTGCACACTCTCGGAGGGTTCCACCATTTGCTCCATACATTATGGCCCTCATTGTGTCCAAATGCCCTCCCATTGCTAGGACACTATCCACTCGTCCTCTCATTGTGCATCGGCCCAAGGCACTCAAGATCAAGACACATGCTAAACCCCGCGTTGTGGTGGAAGAGGAGGAAGGGGATGACTCTGAAGATGCTGACAGTGGTCGTGACACAGACTATGTTGTCTCCCGCCGCAAGAATGCCAAGCCATCTTGGGCCAAGAGGATGGAGGCCAAGCTAAAGAAGATTTTCTGCTTCCAAGTTGTCAACCAGAAGCGCATGTATGAGGTGCATGTGTATGCCAAGAAAGCTAGTGCTCGGCAGTAGGACATGATGGCTGACCAAGGTTTGACCGTCTCCGAGGGGTCCGAGACCAACATCACTCCTGAGGAACAGTGGGTCTCTCAGCACAGCCATTGGGACGATGATGTTTCTTCCTCGCACAGCGCTCCACCCCCCCCCCCCCCTACGAGGAGGACTTTGATGATGAGGAGGAGGATTGACTCTCGGGACGGTATTCTTGCACTTGTCCCTTTTTGGCGTCTTGATGCCAAAGGGGGAGAAGTTGCACTTTAGGCACGGGTGTTGCATGGGAAGTCACAAGCTCGTTCTTGCTTTGATCCTTTTATTGCTTGTGAACTTCGATTTCCTTCTATTTTATGTGTGAACTCTATGTATGGTTGAGACTATGTGGTTATGCCGTGGATCCATCTTGTGAGACTATGTGGTTTATATCATGGATCCATATTGTGATGATATACGTTATCCATTTTCTATATATTTCTCATCACAAGTTATTGTGCAAAGGTATGGTTTCAAATGCTAGTATCAATATTTGTGCACTTATGTTGGGCTTGTAAAATAGAGGGGGAGGTTTGTTTCTAATCATTTAGTGGGAGCCCCATCCTTATTTTACAAATGCCATGAGGTTCTTCATAAAATCATCTTGCAAAAGTGTGTTGTCATCAAACACCAAAAAGGGGGAGATTGAAAGAGAATTTCCTATCCTTCTGATTTTGATGTTTGGTAACAACACACTTATCGGTCTAATCGTGTGCTAAGTGTATCGCAGGTTTGATAGATTGTGGCACGAATATTCATCTGCCCATTTTCCGTTGCCTAAAGTCACTATGCCAACCGGTAGTACCAGAAAAATGACCGGTACTACCGCTTGGCACCAGTACTACCGGTCCTAGTACCAGTTGGACCCGTGCACAGGTGCAAGGCATGGTTTTTCCTCAGTACCACCCGGTACCGCGGAGCGGCACTACCGCTCCAACCGGTAGTACCGCTTGAGACAAGCGGTACTACCGCTTGGACACGGTAGTACCGCTCAGCAGTACCGGGCAGTACTGGGAAAGGGCCAGCCCTTCCCTTCTCGCACGGTGCCCACCGGTACTTGGGACCGGCACTACCGCCCTGACCGGTAGTACCGCGTCTTGCGACCGGTACTACCGCTTGGGGGGTAGTACCGCATGGGTGTACCGGGCAGATCTGAAGCTGGCTCGACCAAGAACTGTATCTCCGGTACCTGGTCCGGTACTTGACCGGTAGTACCGCTTGCAACCGGTACTACCGCTTGAGTACCGGTAGTACCGGTTCATTTATTGCTCCAACGGCCATATTTCTCCAAGGATTATAAATACCCCTCCACCTACCTTGGGACAAGGTGCTCATCCACATTAAAGTCAAGACCACCATTGGAGCCACCAAATCTGCAAGATCTCCTCAATCCACCACCCAAAGTCCTTGATCTTTGGGGAATCGAAGGAGGAGGCCTCGATCTACTACTTCACCAAAAGAGATCTTCATTTCCCCCTCATTCACTTGAGGGCCCCTTTTCTCTAGTGTTTTCTTGGAAACTCTAGTTCTAGATTTGGTTCTTACAAGCTTGTCTTTGATTGTCTTGACAGCTTGCTTGTATTTGGGAGCCTCCAATTAAGTTGTGGATGTGTGCCCCAAACTTGTAAAGGTGCCGGATTCCACCTTGAAGGTCGCCGATATAGTGGAAGGTGGACCGATCCCGTCGGGGTGAGGTTCATCGGAGAACAAGGGAGGCCTTTTGTGGCGTAGGTGGTTTGATACCACCCCCTCTCCAAATGTAGACGTACTTCCCCTCAAAAGGAAGGAACTACGGGAAAAAAATCCTTGTGTCTCCGCGTCCACCTCTTTGGTTACTTCTATCCTTTACCGCACTTTACTTACTTGCTCTTGCTTAGTGTGTGTTCACTTGTGCATGTTCGACATATAGGTAAATTCACCTTAGTTGCATTATCTAGAGAATTTACCTTATTGTCAAACCCTAATTTGAAAAATAAGAAAATTTGAAGTAGCACCTATTCACCCCCCCTCTAGGTGCCCATACGATCCTTTCAACAGGCATCTAGTATTAAAAATCTGGGTGTTGACATGCCCTTTCTGATAAAAATTGGAAGAAAGCAATGTAGGAGGAATATGATGCTCTTATTGGAAATCACACTTGGCATCTTGTACCATCGAGCTCCAAGAAGAATGTGATTGACTGTAAGTGGGTTTACCGCATTAAAAGGCGTGTTGATGGCAGTATTCACAGGTATAAGGCAAGTCTAGTTGCAAAAGGTTTCAAACAACGTTATGGTGTTGACTATGAAGATACTTTTAGTCCCGTTGTTAAAGTTGCAACCATTAGACTTGTTCTCTCTGTAGCAGTGTCAAAAGGATGGAGTTTAAGGCAGCTAGATGTAAAGAACACGTTCTTACATGGTCTTCTGGAGGAGGAGGTTTATATGAAACAACCACCAGGGTTCCAGTCTTACGCTACTCCAAATTATATATATGTAAACTTAACAAGGCTCTATATGGTTTGAAATAGGCGCCAAGAGCATGGTACTCTCGTCTTAGTTCCAAGCTTCATACCATGGATTTCACTCCATCAAAGGATGATACATCCTTGTTTCTGTTCAGAAAGGAAGGTACTATTATGTTTCTTCTCATATATGTTGATGACATTATTATGGCAAGCTTCTCTGATTCTGCTACATCAGCTTTACTACACACTCTTAGTACAGACTTTGCTCTTAAAGATCTTGGAGACTTGCATTATTTTTGGGGTCTTGAGGTTCATAAGCACTCCAATGGGATATTGTTGAATCAGGAAAAATATGCCAATAAACATAATAAAGCATGTAGGTATGACACATTGCTCGCCGTGTCCTACACCTCTTGCAGTAAATGACAAGTTTTCTTTAACTGAGGGTACTCTTCTTGGTCCCGAGGATAGCACTCAGTACAGAAGTATTGTTGGAGCTCTTCAGTATCTTACTTTGACAAGGCCAGACCTATGTTTCTCTGTCAATAAAGTTCGCCAATATTGTTGACACCTGGATTTTTAATCCCAGATGCCTGTTATGCCATACATCGCAATCCCAAGATTACCATTTTTGCGAGACATAACAGAATTGGATACCATAGTACATCATCCATTACAAACCATATATAAGGTCTTACACAAATAGGGATCTCATGATCCAGTTCTTAATACAACTTCAAGCAGCAGAATACGTAATAATAACGGTAGCGTAGGCGAAGCTCCATCTTCAGGGTCACAGGCAATGCTGGCGATGGGAGATGATCCTAGTTGTCGTAACCTTCCTGGGGTCCATTCTCCAGGTACTCCTCTTCATAGTATGGCCATGGGAATAGCCAGGGACAAAGCCATGAGTACTCTTTAAGTACTCGCAAACTAATACTAACAAGTGAAAGGGGTTTTTGATAATAGGACACTAGGCTCTAGGATTGTTTTGCAAAAGCCAGATTTATCTCTACTAATCTGAGAAGCAAGAGAAGCTAGTCACAATTTTATAACTTCTAAGTAGGAACTTGTATTTCATATCACAACCCTGTTGTGGTCAAGTCAAAGTCTTAATTCATTTCACAAGTCTTTTGAAAACATCTGACGGGGGAACAGTATGGCCACTCCAACTGTCCATAACCACGGACGCGGCTATTCGAATAGTTTTACACTCTGCGGAGATTATACACTTTCACCACAACATTCGATACATCCGTCAGGAACAAATCCTGAATTCACCATACTCAGTATGCGGATAATCGATCCTAACCTTTCAATTACACGCCCTAGTATAAGCACCTCTCCTGTGAGTTTGGCCTCCCAACCATGAACAACTGTCATCTTGGGTACTGCACAGGTGGACAATCTTCACAAGGTAGCCTCATCTCAGACCTTGGCCGTGAGGGAACTAATACTAAGGTATATAAGTTTCCAATCAAGCCCTACCCAATCTTCGGGTATTGTGGTTGTACGATAAAATTGGAATGGTATCGCATCCAGACAACCATTAGTTTTATAAAGGGCTAAGGCTCATGCCTCAACATTTTCATCACCAAAATCATCAGGTGTTCGGAAACACATGTCCAAAACATTTCAATAGAATGATCCATCATTCCAAGGTTTTCATAACCATTTTCACCAAGTATTCCCATCTAATGTTGATCAAGTTTTATGCTTAGCACTAGCATCTACAAGTGGGGGTAAGTACTAAGGAGGGGTGGTAAACTAGTGGAGTTTCAACTAAGTTCAATCTCATGCCTTAGGATGACATCAAGATTTTCTAGCTTAGGCCAAATTTTATGATCTTTATGCAACCTTCAATATATCTTTCTAGAATCTACCAGTCACTTAAGTCAACTCTAAGTTAAAGCTTTGATAAAGAAATAAAGTAGAGGGCTTGCAAATAAAATTAGGATTGGTTTATCAAGTGGATATGATCACATATGCTTAAGGCATATAGTTGGCATGGTGACAAACAAGTATTGGCTTGCATCAGTATCAGTCTAAGCTTGCTAAATTGCAAGTGTTAGCTTGCAAGGTTAATAGATTGCAAGGTTAATAGCTTGCCTTTTGCAGAGCAGTGGTTGAAGTTCTCCTCGGCTTCTTCTTCGTAGTATGATCCTTCCTCCTCGTATCCTTGGTCGGTACTAGCGTATATGAATAAATACGAGGTACACAATCACCAAACAATACTTAACTACTTGCATTCATCACACACAAGGGTCCTATAGATGATCTAGCATCATCACTAACATTGCAAGATTAAAGCTTGGTTTAATTCCTTTTATTTTTAGAAAAGTAATTTCTACTCATTGAAAAACTACTTAAGATTTAATATTCTCCAAACCAAACATGGGATCATGTTGACACATGTCATCACCACATATTTCAGTACATGGTAATGCGATTTAAAGTGGTGTCACAATTTAATAAGGTTTTTCTCTTTTATTTTAATTAATTAAAGTGGCTAGAAATGCCTATGTGGCATTCTTTTATTACTTGAACATTGTTTTTGTAATTAAACCTATATATTTTTATATATTCTGAAAGGTATGATCAAATGTGATTTTTGAGAGTTGGAATCAACTCCAAAGCTATTATGGTTTAAATTTGAAAAATGTTTGAATGGAGAAAAGCTTCTGCCTTGTTATTTTTACCATGGATGATCTACAGATCCAAATGACTTGAATTCAACGGGCTTGGATTCAGCATTCCCAGACCTTTCTTACAAAATTGGTTTCATTCAATTTGGTTCATTGAATCGACCTGGTTCGATTTTTGAAACTGGGTACAGAAGTGTGTTTGAAATAAAATGGAAAAGGTTTAATTCAAATAACTGGGCTGCGCGGGAAACGATATTGGGCCGGACTGCTAAGCACAGCGCTTACGCGGGCTGGTTAAGTCGCTGTTCCCACGCGTCAGTGATATAGGGGGTGCGAAGCGGTATGGGGCGATGTGGTGCGTTCGATCTGGTTCTAATCCAACGGCTAAGGGTCATCGTCGACGTTGGGCAACGCCGGCGAGACAGAAACCTAGTGCGGCAGGTGAGGGTCGTTGGGGTCTCACCGGGGTTCAGGCGAGGGTCGGCGAGGCGGGCGAACGACGAAGTCGACGACGGCGAACCTCCTGGTACCGGTAGCTTCTCCTGGGGCGGCTCCAATCGCTGGCCCCCTTCTTCTCCAGAGGCGGCGGGCTCCGGTGAAATTCCGGCAAAGTGCTGCTCGCCTTGCTTCGGGAACGGGGTGGCACGATCAGTGAGGAGAGAGGAGTGAGATGATGTGCTCAATTCGGCTGGGGGTGGCCTCTATTTATAGTCGCGACGACGAGACCGAACGGAATGGGCAGACGGCGGTGGCGACACGGCTACGGGTGGCTAGAGGCATCGCCGGCAGTGGCGATCGCTTGGTGGTCTCCTGGCATTGCTCTACGGCTTTAATGCGCGCGTAGGGGCGGTGCGGTTTGGTCTGGAACGCGCGATGCTCTGCACGGCAGAGGCGGCGTCTTCGACGGCGAGCGGTGGCTACGGGGCATGGGGCGGCGAATGGGGATGTCTGGCGGTCTCCTGGGTTGGTGGCGATCATGTATGCACACGGCGAGGGCGGCGCGCGGTCTGTGGGCGTCGGTCGAGCGTGGCGCTATGGCGCATGCTCGGCATGGTTGCTGGCGAGCTGGGCGCGGTCTGTGTGTGTGGTCCAGGTTTTGGCAACGCTCGTGGCTGGGACAGGGAGTGGCGGTGGACGGTGGGCTGCCTCCCAGACATGTTTTCTAGGCTTGTTTCTTCTCCTAGCTTGTTGTCTCCACTGGGGTGGCATGGTGAGCTTCGGTTGTTCACCATTGATGTCATTGCCCAGCTTACAGTGAGGCTAGTGCTTGGTTTAACTTGCTAGATGATCTACTGAGATGGTTGTGAGCTAGAGAGGGGACAAGTTAGGCTTCAATCACTGCTCACAATAGTGTTTAAGATTTTGATGATTTGTGCCTGCAATGTGTTTGATGAAATGGCCGCAAGAATTCAAGTTTTGAATTTGGAAAAGATTTTTGGTGGGTGTGCTAGGTTGGTGCTGGTGAGTCTGCAGATGCTTGGGTTTTGAAAGTTGAGCTTGTTTGAGTGGTTTTTGAAAAAGTGGGATCTTCCCATATGATAAAGATTCAATTTTGAACTGTCATTTAAACTATGCATTTGAAGGTTTCTGGATGATCATAAAGTGGGCCTTGATACCTTGTTATGAGTACAATCAGGGGTGCAAAGATCCAGAAAATTTTCTATTAAGTTCTGAAAGTTTGGGAAAGCCAAAGTAGGCATGGGAGTTAAATTGCTCAAAATGACCATTCCCTTATTTTATTTGTTTTGATTTACCTGTCTTTGAGAAAAGTTTGGGAATTGTTTTAGATGATGTTTATTTCACCTAAGAATCCATTTACAAGCAAAGGAACACACAAACAAGGCAATTCAAAAGAATTCCAAATGAAATGCATACACCATGCATGCTTTCATATTTTTATTTTAGAAAAGTTTTTGTTAACCCTAATTTTGATGATTATAGTTTGATGATCTAATTTTAGTATTTTTGGGATGTTACAAACCTTCCCCCCTTAAACAAAATCTCATCCCGAGATTTGAAAAAGGACGAAAAAGATTACCTAGGATTTGAAGAGGTCGGGAAACTCTGTCCTGATGTGATATTCGCGCTCCCAGGTAGCTTCCTCTTCTGTGTGGTTGCTCCACTGAATCTTGAGAAACTTGATGCTTCGGGTTCGGGTAGTTCTGAAAGCTTCTTCCAAAATACGGATGGGTACTTCGGGATAGGTCAGGTCATCGTTGATCTCTATGGTCTGGTGATCGATGTTTTTGAACACTTCGGTCATCTCTGGGACTTCGAGACACTTGCGAAGTAACGAGATATGGAACACATTGTGCACGGCTGACATCTCTTCGGGTAGTTCCAATTGATACGACACTTCACCTCGACGGTTCAGAATCTTGAAAGGTCTGATATATCTGGAGGGCTAACTTTCCTTTGAGTTGGAAACGCTGCATTCCCTTCAATGGCGACACTTTCAGATAAACAAAATCTCCTAGGTTGAAGGCGAGGTCTCTATGTCTCTTGTCGGCGTAACTCTTCTGTCTGGACTGGGCAGTCTTGAGGTGCACACGAATCTTGTGAACCTTCTCTTCTGCTTCTCGTAGGATGTTGGGTCCAAAAATCTGACTCTCTCCTACTTCCGACCAGTTCAAAGGGGTGCGACACTTTATTCCGTACATGAATTCAAATGGGGCCATTTGCAAACTAGCTTGATAACTGTTGTTGTATGAAAATTCTGCAAATGGCAGACAGTCTTCCCACTTAGATCCATATTCTAACACGCATGCTCTCAGCATATCTTCGAGTATTTGATTTACTCGCTCCGTTTGTCCATCGGTCTGAGGGTGATATGCGGTGCTGAAATCTAGGCGGGTTCCTAAACCTTCTTGAACTTTCTTCCAGAATCTCGACGTAAACTGAGTTCCTCGATCTGATACGATGTTCTTGGGGACTCCATGCAAACTAACTATTCTAGCGATGTACAACTCCGCTAGCTTCGAACTGTGATATGTGGTCTTGACGGGTAAGAAATGGGCGACTTTGGACAATCGGTCCACTATGACCCAGATAGAGTCATTTCCCCTACTAGAAGTAGGCAGTCCAGTGATAAAGTCCATTCCAACGGAATCCCATTTCCATTCCGGAATCTGCAATGGTTGCAACAATCCAGCGGGTCTTTGATGTCCTGCCTTGACTTGCTGACATATATCACACTTGGCGATATAGCTTCCGATTTCTCTCTTCATCTTATGCCACCAAAATTGCTCTTTTAAATCTTGATACATCTTAGTTCCTCCGGGATGGATAGAATAAAGAGTATCATGAGCCTCCTTCAGAATAACTTCTTTCAACTCAGAATCTGATGGTACACAAAGGCGTCCTTTGTACCATAGAACTCCTTCTTCGTCTTCGGTGAATCCGGGTACTTTGCATGTACCGATACGACACTTGATTCCGTCGATACTAGCATTTCCCTTCTACGCCTCTTTAATCTGACTGATCAAAGTGGGCTGGAGTTTTATGCTAGCCAAAAATCCTTCACTTACTAATTCCATTCTAAAATATTCCATCTCTTTGTGCAAGCTTGGTTGCTCCTTCAAAATCATGGAGTTCAAGCGGCACGGCAATCTGTTAAGGGCATCTGCTACCACATTCGCTTTACCAGGGTGATAGTGAATGTCCAGATCGTAATCCTTGATTAGCTCAATCCATATTCTCTGTCTCATATTCAGGTCCTTCTGAGTGAATATATACTTCAGACTCTTGTGATCCGTATAGATCTCACAATGATTTCCCATCAGGTAATGTCTCCATGTCTTCAGGGCTAGAACTACGGCTGCGAGTTTGAGGTCATGGGTTGGGTAATTTTGCTCATGTTGTTTCAGTTGTCGAGATAGATAAGATATAACTTTGCCTTCCTGCATTAGCACACATCCGAGACCAATCTTGGATGCGTCACAATACACATCGAAGGGCTTCATGATATCCGGCATGATTAAGATTGGGGCTGAAATCAATCTCCCCTTGAGTTCTTGAAAACTCGCTTCACATTTATCGGTCCATTCAAACTTCTTGTCCTTCTTTAGCAATTGGGTCATGGGTCTGGCGATACTCGAGAATCCTTCTACGAACTTGCTGTAATATCCCGCCAATCCGAGAAATGCACGAACTTGGGTTTGAGTGGTTGGGGCTTGCCAATCTTCGACATCTTTCACCATTGCAGGGTCAACGGCAATTCCTCCGGCTGATACAATGTGACCGAGGAATGCTACCTCCTGTAACCAGAATTCACATTTGCTAAACTTGGCATACAACTGATGCTCTCTAAGGGTTCCAAGAATGGTCCTTAGGTGTAGCTCATGTTCTTCTTCTGATTTGGAATAAATCAGAATGTCATCGATGAAAACAACGACAAACTTATCCAGGAAGTCCATAAAAATCTTATTCATGAGATTCATGAAATAAGCGGGGGCATTGGTTAATCCAAAAGACATGACTGTATACTCGTATAATCCATATCTAGTGGTGAAGGTAGTCTTTGGAATATCCTCTGCACGAATTTTGAGTTGATGATACCCTGTTCTAAGATCAATCTTAGAAAACACTTTGGCACCGGTCAACTGATCAAACAAATCTTCTATCTTGGGCAAGGGGTACTTTTTCTTGATGGTCACATCATTCAACTTCCGATAATCCGTACACAAACGGTTACCTCCATATTTCTTGTCCACAAACAAGACAGGTGACCTCCAAGGTGACGCACTTGGTTGAATCAATCCAATTTCCAACATGGCATCCAGTTGCTTCTTCAGTTCCTCTAGTTCCGACGGGTTCATACTATATGGTCTCTGGGCTATGGGTCCAGTTCCGGGGATTAGTTCGATGATAAACTCGATATCCTGATCTGGGGGCATACCGGGCAAAACATCTGGAAATACATCAGGGTATTGACAGACTATTCGGACTTGGTCAATGGTAGGTTGGGCTTTACTCTTGTTGCACTTGAATTGACAAGGTAAGGTTTCAGATATATGCTCGACGGATATTCCGGATGTACTGGTCATGGTTATGGCTTTCTTGGCACAGTCAATCAATCCTTTATGTTTGGACATCCAATCCATTCCTAGTACTACTTCCAAATCTTTAGTTCCGAGTACTATCAGATTAGCATAAAAATCTATGCCATGGATTCGGATAGGGACGGCTTTGCAAATTTGCCTAGCCTTGGTGGTTGATCCGGGAATTTGAACAATCATGACATGCTTCAGTTTGGTTGGTTGAATTTTACTAGTGCATGCAAATTCTTTGGTGACAAATGAATGCGATGCACCAGAATCAAACAACACTCTTGCAAGTACTGAATTAACAGAAAACATACCCAGCACGACGTCTGGCGCTTCCTGAGCTTCTTCAGCATGCATGAGAAAAAGACGGACATTGTGGTTAAGCGAATTCCCTAGGGCAAACCTTCTTCCGGGCTGAACACGACACTGCTGCTGAGCTGGGGCATTGGCATTGGGTGCTGCGTCATTCTTCTTGTTGGGGCACTCATTGGAATAGTGGCCCTTATTTCCACAGTCATAACAAGTCACTTGCGACTTGTCCTTTGCTGCTACAGGCACATCATTGCTTCCAGTCCTCGGGGCAGTGTTGGTGTTGGTGGCAGCATTGTTGGTGTTGAACTTGGGTGGGGCACGATTGAAATTGCTAGAGTTGCCGGGGTTGTTGTTATTTCCTCCGGGCCTAGGATTTCCACGGTTGGGATAGGTCGGACGGTTCATCGGGGGTCTGTGGGTTCTCGGGGCAAATCCGGGAGATGGGTTAGGGCGATACTTTGGGGTCTGATGGGTTCCTGGCTGACACATCATACGACGCTTGCGGTTCTCATTGGCTTGGTTGATCTATCCTTCCATTTGGATGGCAGAGTCGACAAGGGCTTCAATATCCACAAAGGGGATATTGACTAACACTGTCTACATTTCATCATGCAGACCATTCAATAATCTCTCCTTCTTCTTGGCTTCGGTGTCGATCTCATCCGGGGCATACCTAGCTAACGACAAGAATTTGTCACGGTATTCCGCTACGGTCATCCTTCCTTGCTTCAGTTCTCTGAACTCGTATCTCATTCTCTTGATCAAACCCGGTGGCACATGGGTTCTACTAAACTAGACCTTGAATTCCTCCCAGGTCATCATCTGGCCTCCGGTCATTGCGCCAACACTGTTCCGCCATGCCCTGGCATCTCCGGCTAGATAGTGGGTGGCGAATAGAACTTTCTCGTTGGCTTACACTCTGGCGACTTCTAGGTTATTTTTCATGGTTTGCAGCCAATCATCGGCGCCTAGGGGTTCTTCAGACTTAGTGAAAACAGGTGGGTTGGTTGGAAATTCTTGAGCTTAGATCCATGGTTGTCCTGATTTCCGTGGCCTTGGTTGTTGTGGGCTAGCTGAGCTATCTGTTGCAGAGTGGCTAGGTTGGCTTGACGTTCCGCTCTTTCAGCTTCGCAGTCAGAAGTCAACATTTGCAGAATCTGCAACATCGGGTCCGGGGATGAACCACTTCCTCCGCGTGGCATCTGAAGATTGAGATAGATCATGAGAAAAGAGGGAAATTTATAAGGTTCTGGGATTTTGAAAAGTTTTTAAAGTTTGACTCAGATTTTCTAGCAACTTGCTTTTCATTCATTCATTCATAGCACACGATACAAACACACACCACAAAACAAGAAAAACAGATGGTTTTAGGAACCATTCTAGAAACTACGATACAGTGGGACCAAATACTACTCACTACGCTAGTGCTCAAGTGCTACTACTCCTTGGAATCGGTGGCTTCGTCATCTTCATCGTCATCGATGAAGGCGAAATCATCCTCATCGATGAAGAAATCCATAGCCTGATCCTCCAGAAAATCATCATCGTCGCTGAGATAGGAGTAGGGGTCTCCACGAAGATCCTCTCCGGCATTCTCCCTTTCCTCCAACTGCATGTATCTCTCGTGGATGGTCTCCTCCAAAGATGAGATACGGTGGCGAAGATGGGCAATGATGCGCTCCTTCTTGTTGAGCTGATGGCGGCGAGACTTGCGATCCTTTGCTAGCATGGCGATGGTCTGATCCTTCGTCTTGATGATGGCAGACTTGTGGTTGGAGTAGTCACGGCAGTTATCCAACTCCTGTTGTCGATCGTACATCATGAAGCTAAGGTGGTCCAATTGAGTCTTCAGTTCGTGGTGGTATGGGGCTTCCAGTGGCTGTCCATTAGCATCATGCCTTGGGCAAAACTCAAAGCGAGTTCCCTTGATCTGGTTGATACTCCGCCCACACAGACGGGAAAGAGCTTCCTGCATGGCCCTGGTAAGTTCATCGAGCCAGTTGTTCTCTCTTAAGGTAAATTGAATTCCCTCAGCAGTGGGAGGTTCAATCTTTCCTCGGAGACTTGCAACAATTAGCCACTGCAGATCTTCTCCTCCTTGATCATTGAGCTGAGCTCCGAAGAACTCGGGGTGCGGACGCTCCAGAAGTTCCGAAAGCTGGTCCAAATCCCTCTCAAAGATAAGGTCTCCTCCATTCCCCAACTGATAAAACTTGTTGTACTTCACGTCCATCTATAAGAATATAGTATGAGTAAGTTAGTAGAGTGATCAAGTGTGTCAAAAATTTATGTATTTTGCAAGAGTTTTTAAGGAACATGAATTTTCAGGAAAGAATCAAAGGGATAAGAATGAGAATAAGTTTTTGTAAATATTTGCTTTCTTTGGTTTTGGAAACTAAGTTTTTGATCCAAACGTCCAATCTAGGTAGGGTCTCCTATGGTCAGGATGCCTCTCATACCAACTTGTCAACACCCAGATTTTTAATCCCAGCCGCCTGTTATACCATACATCGCAATCCCAGGATTACCATTTTTGCGAGACATAACATAATTGGATACCACAATACATCATCCATTACAAACCATATATAAGGTCTTACACAAATAGGGATCTCATGATCCAGTTCTTAATGCAACTTCAAGCAGCAGAATACGTAAATATAACGGTATCCTAGGCGAAGCTCCATCTTCGGGGTCACAGGCAATGCTGACGATGGGAGATGATCCTAGTTGTCGTAACCTTCCTGGGGTCCATCCTCTAGGTACTCCTCTTCATAGTCTGGCCATGGGAATAGCTAGGGACAAAGCCATGAGTACTCTTTAAGTACTTGCAAACTAATACTAACAAGTGAAAGGGGTTTTTGATAATATGACACTAGGCTCTAGGGTTGTTTTGCAAAAGCCAGATTTATCTCTACTAAGCTGAGAAGCAAGAGAAGCTAGTCACAATTTTATAACTTCTAAGTAGGAACTTGTATTTCATATCACAACCCTGTTGTGGTCAAGTCAAAGTCTCAATTCATTTCACAAGTCTTTTGAAAACATCTGACGGGGGAACAGTATGGCCACTCCAACTGTCCATAACCGCGAACGCGGCTATTCGAATAGTTTGACACTCTGCAGAGATTATAAACTTTCACCACAACATTCGATACATCCATCAGGAACAAATCCTGAATTCACCATACTCAGTATGCGGATAATCGATCCTAACCTTTCAATTACACGCCCTAGTATAAGCACCTCTCCTATGAGTTTTGCCTCCCAACCATGAACAACTGTCATCTTGGGTACTGCACAGGTGGACAATCTTCACAAGGTAGCCTCAGCTCAGACCTTGGCCATGAGGGAACTAATACTAAGGTATATAAGTTTCCAGTCAAGCCCTACCCAATCTTCGGGTATTGTGGTTGTACGATAAAATTGGAATGGTATCGCATCCAGACAACCATCAGTTTTATAAAGGGTTAAGGCTCATGCCTCAACATTTTCATCACCAAAATCATCAGGTGTTCGGAAACACATGTCCAAAACATTTCAATAGAATGATCCATCATTCCAAGGTTTTCATAACCATTTTCACCAAGTATTCCCATCTAATGTTGATCAAGTTTTATGCTTATCACTAGCATCTACAAGTGGGGGTAAGTACTAACGAGGGGTGGTAAACTAGTGGAGTTTCAACTAAGTTCAATCTCATGCCTTAGGATGACATCAAGATTTTCTAGCTTAGGCCAAATTTTATGCTCTTTATGCAACCTTCAATATATCTTTCTAGAATCTACCAGTCACTTAAGTCAACTCTAAGTTAAAGCTTTGATAAAGAAATAAAGTAGAGGGCTTGCTGACATGGTTATACCCTACGGGTACATAACTTCAGCATACCTAGTCCAGCCCAAGTAAGGCCCACTGCAGGCATACGCTGGCCCATGAATATTTTCGGGTGACCAAGGCCCAAGACATCTTCGGATCCTTGGAGAACAAGACTAGTTTAGATAGGAAACTCAAAAGGGCAAACACCCTAGAACTTGTAACCGACTAGGACTATGCCCGGGACCTGCCTAAGTCTATATAAAGGCCAGGAGGGCACGTCCTAGGGCAACACAACCAACCTCGACTCATACTTTCGCACACGCATACACGCCAGATCGAATCTGCGCACCCTGTAACCTTCGGTTCCGCCGTAATCAAAGAACAGACAAGCAGGAGTAGGGTTTTCCCTCCGGGGGCCTGAACCTGGGTAAATCTCGTGTCCCCTGGTTACTTGTCTGTTAACCGTGCCACGATCTCCAGCATCCCCATCTTCTCCAAAACCCAAGTCCATAACAATGGGCATTGACGAGATTAAACCTCGTCAATTGGCGCCGTCTGTGGAAATTGGGGCTGCTGATTGTGCGGTCGTGACGGTTCCGACCCGATCGATCTACAACTCTGCAACGACGGAGAATCACCTCCTCTTCGGCACTTTCGACTTCACCGCCCAGTCGCCAGCCACCATGAAGGATTTCGAGCCCGTAGGCGACAAACTCGAAATTTTGTTCGGGAGCTTCTGCTTCCAGGTGGTACAAACTGGCACCCTCCGCCTCCCTGAGCGGGTGCCCATGCCGTCAATCAGGCCCGCTTCATGGGCTCCACACCCCGTGCTACGCACGTCGCCATCAACAGATGAGTTTCACAGCAGCAGCAGCTGCAACTCTGATCTATGCAGTCCACCCTCGGATGAAGGAACCTACGGTTCCGGATCCGAAAGCTGCGGCAGCAGCCAACCAATCTGCAGACTCTATCTGTGCGCCGCAGTCATCTAGGCCGACGAGGAAACGCCTAACCCGCCGCCCAACCCCAACCCGCAGGACGAAAACGGCGAAAACGGGGAAAACAGAGGCCACCTCATCCAACTTAGCAAAGAAGGATGGGTCGAAGCACGCCGCGCCGTCGCAGGCGAAATAGTCCTACCTCTGGACTCCCCACGTGATCTGCTAAGGGCATACCACTACCTTCTCATCGAGGAGCACAAGAAACAAGTTGAGATGCAGAAGACGCTCGACAAGCGCAAGCAGGCAGCCTCTGAGTCCAGCGCGTGACGAGCTGCGCTCTCCGCCATGGAACCTGGATCTAGTACAAACAGAAATCAAGGAAACAAGAACCGTTCTCGGATGGAAAACATGGACCCCAAGGAGCGGCGTGATGTGACCCGAACTCTCGACACATCATTCATGGACATGGACGCTGACGGCAACATCACCCTGAAGACGCCACAAGCAGCGATCATGGCAGCCACTGCGTATCTCGCAGCTCACCCACCTCTGGAGGGAGACCCGAAAAGGGACATGCATAAGTCCGCACTCACCGGACTAGGACTAATCGGAGCTGCGCTCCACGAAGACGCTCCTGCAGAGCCGAAGAAGAAAGCTCCGGCCAGACGCGACCGGAGCCCCACACCCTCATCCGAAGAGGAAGAGGAGCACGATCTTCCTCGAAGGAAGAAGAGCTCCAACCGCCACAAACGCGACTACGACGCCATAGACAAGCTTACACAACGCAAGATCGACAAAGCACGCGCCAAACGCGCATGCTCGTCTGAATCTGAGATGGACGAAGACG
The DNA here is from genome assembly GCA_916181665.1 of Avena sativa. Classification (NCBI taxonomy): domain Eukaryota; kingdom Viridiplantae; phylum Streptophyta; class Magnoliopsida; order Poales; family Poaceae; genus Avena; species Avena sativa. Next base: position 64,398,984 of record OV702284.1, read on the forward strand.
AAGGAGAACTCTGCGGGGCTCGATGCTTCAGCAGATCCGTCCGGCGAACGCAGATGCCACGCAACTTCAAGCTTCCTTCGGATACTCTGAGTTCAATGGCACACAAGATCCAAAGTCCTGGCTTAGTGACCATCTGTCATCCGTCAAGCTTCACGGAGGCAACAAAGAAACCGCCATGCAATGCCTTCAGCTGCAGCTGACAGGCGCGGCGCGGGTCTGGCTCAGTAGCCTATCATCAGGATCCATCCGAAGCTGGGAGGAGCTTTCTTACAGCTTCATCCGAAATTTCAAAGGCACCAGCAAGAGGCCCGCCTCAATCGAAGAATTGCGAGCCTGCACTCAAAGAACGGGTGAATCTATTCGCTCATACATACTACGCTGGTCTACGACCAAGAACTCGGCAGCACACATCTCCGAAGAGAGGGCCATCGACGCCTTCAGGGACGGCGTTAAGTGCCCAGACTTCAAGGAGGAACTTGGGCGTGTAAAGCCCAAGACACTTGACCACCTCATGGAAATAGCCAACAGCTGGGCAGACGGCGAAGATTGCATCCAGCGACCGCAATCAGATGAAGAGGACGACTATAGCCGAAGACGCGAACGCCGCAGCAAGAGGAGATCGCGCGTCTACGAGGACCGCGACGAACCCGACATGGTCGCGGCCGGCTACGCCGACCGCCGTAATGAAAACAGCCGCAACAGCGGAGGATATCGCAGCGGAAACTTCCGCGACAACGGACGATCAACACAGTCGTGGCAACGCCGCGACCGCGACAACGGACCCTCAGCATTTGACAAACTTTCGGGTCCATGCACCATCTACTTCTACATCGACAAACAGGATGGCAAAAAGAAGGCCAGCCACATGCTCAAGGATTGTCGCGAGTTCCAAAAACTCAGCGAAGGCATGATGCAGATGAGGCAACAAGGTCCAATCCCTGCGTTTGGAAACACACCTGCGCCAGGTGAAATAGCACACGGAGCTCCTCCACCGCCGCCTATTGGAGGCCAAAACCAACCAGTCGCACCAGCGCAAAACAACACCGGGGTCCCATATCCCCCATCAAAAGGAGCACTCAATATGATACAGAAGGGACGCCCCACAAATAGGGTGCAGAAGAAAATCACCCGACAAATCAACTTGGCCGTGGCAACTCCGCCTGCAATCCCTGAGTACCTCAGCGGATCGGAGTCCTGCATCACATTCACCCGCGCGGATCACCCTTGCCAGATCCCTCGCCCAGGTCATGCTGCCCTGGTGCTGGAGGCGCAGATCGGAGGCTTCGAGATGAGTCGCGTCTTCATGGACGGCGGCAGCGGCATCAACCTAATGTTCGCAAGCACTCTAGCAGCTATGCGGATCCCGCAATGCAGCCTGGAACAATCAGACACAACGTTCCATGGCATTGTCCCAGGGAAGGGCATCTTCCCCCTGGGCAAAATAGGGCTCGACGTCATCTTCGGGAAGCCGGACAACTTTCGGCAGGAGCGCCTCGAATTCGAAGTGGTAGACTGGCCATCGCAATACCACGCCATCCTGGGACGTGTAGCATTCGCACGGTTCTTGGCCGTCCCACACTACGCATACTTGCTACTCAAGATGCCAGGACCAAGGGGCGTCATCACAATCCACGGGAGCTTCACCCGATCGGACCAATGCGACAGGGACTTCAACAAAATCTCCCAGTCCTTCGGCATGCAAGACGAGCTCGTAAGGCTCCGCGAGGAGACGGACAATGGGATACCCCCAGTCACAAAGCAGAACGCACCCGACATGTCCTTCGACTCCACCGTCAACACCAAGAAAGTGAAGGTCCATCTGACAGACGCCTCCAAGACGGCGCTGATCGCCAACGACCTCAGCATCGCATAGGAAGGCGCGCTCGTCGAATTCCTCCGTGAGCGCTGCGAAATATTCGCCTGGTGTCCTGCGGACATGCCAGGAGTTCCCAGGGAATTCGCCGAGCACGCACTCAATGTCTTCCCAGACACCAAGCCAGTCAAGCAGTCTATCCGAAGATTGTCGGAGCCACGAGCCGAAGCTATCGGCAAGGAGATCAACAGATTACTCGCAGCAGACTTCATCCGGGAAATCAAGGAAAGCGAGTGGCTAGCAAATACGGTGATGGTTCCGAAGGACACGGACATCCTGCGGATGTGCGTAGACTTCACGTCACTAAATAAACATTGCCCTAAGGACCACTTCCCTCTTCCTCGGATCGACCAGATCATCGATTCGACTGCAGGTTGTGAGAAACTCTCCTTCCTCGACGCCTACTCAGGCTATAACCAGATTCAACTCAAGGTCGAAGATCAAGAGAAAACGGCATTCATCACACCGTTCGGAGTATACTGCTACAACACAATGCCTTTCGGGCTAAAGAACGCGGGTGCCACGTACCAGCGATGCATGCAGGCCTGCCTCAAGGACCAGATCGGTCGCAACATCCAAGTCTATGTCGACGACATAGTCATAAAAACCAAGGAGGCAAGAACACTTATCGACGATCTCCGCGAGACGTTCGACAACCTTGATCGCTACAGGATCAAGCTCAATCCAGAAAAATGCGCCTTCGGCGTCCCCTCGGGTCAACTGCTCGGATACTTCATCTCTCAACGAGGGATTGAAGCGAACCCGAAGAAAATCAAAGCTATCATGACAATGGAGAAGCCAAAAAACCTGAAGGGCGTTCAGCAGCTCGCAGGGCGAGTAGCGGCACTAAGCAGGTTCATCAGCCGCATGGGCGAGAAAGCCCTACCATTCTACCAGCTGCTACGCAAGGCAGACAAATTCGAGTGGACACCAGAAGCAAACGACGCATTCGAAAGCCTCAAGCGGCTCCTCTCTACCTCGCCTGTTTTGGTCACGCCAAAAGAGCGCGAGCCCTTGTTGCTGTACATAGCAGCCACACACCAGGTGGTCAGCACAACACTCGTGGTCAAACGACCCGAAGAAGGCAAGACCCACGGGGTGCAACGCCCAATTTACTACCTCAGCGAGGTTCTCACTCCAACAAAACAGCGGTACCCGCACTACCAGAAGCTAGCCTATGGCGTATTCATGACGGCTCGACGACTGAGCCACTACTTCCAGGAACATCAGGTGATGGTCGTCAACGAGGCGCCCCTAAACAGCATCCTGAATAACCCAGAGGCCACAGGACGCGTGGCCCTGTGGGGCATTGAACTATCACCCTTGGATATCGTCTACGAGAAGCGACACGCAATCAAATCCCAAGTCCTTCCGGACTTCCTGGTGCACTGGATGGAGCTGCAGCTGCCTGACACCCCAGACATGTCGCAGTCCTAGACAATGCATTTCGACGGCTCCAAACGCGAAGCCGGAGCAGGGGCCGGAGTCATACTGACCTCCCCGCAAGGTGACAATATGAAGTACGTCCTTCGGATGAAATTCAGAGCCTCCAACAACGAGGCCGAATATGAAGCACTGATTCATGGCATGAATATGGCAAAAATATGCGGGGCAACGCGCCTGGTCATCTATGGTGACTCCAACCTTGTCGTACAGCAGACGATGAATGAGTGCGACGCACACGCCGAAAACATGATCGCGTACCGGGCGCTATACAACACACTCGAAGGAGAATTCGACGGCTGCGAACTTCGCACGTTGGAAGAGAGAGCAACGAGGAGGCCGATAAACTCGCCAACATCGGCTCCACTTGCGCAAAGGTGCCACCAGGTGTATTCCTCGAGCAGATCTGTGTGCCATCCATCAAACAGAAATTCCCCAAAGGATCACCCGAAGAAGCAGAACACTCGGGGGCTACGCTACCCGAAGGTCAGGAAGGACCCGAAAAGTTGGATACCGAAGCTGCCATGGTCAACCTAATGCAGGTCATGGCAGTCGAAGAAACTTGGACACGTCCATACCTCCAGTTCCTGATAAACGGAGAATTGCCTGACAGCCCGACTGATGCTCGGCGCATATCTCGTCGGTCCAAAGCCTTCACCATCATCGACGGCGAGCTGCACAAACGCAGCATTACGGGTGTACTACAACGGTGCGTCACCATCGACGACGGCAAGGCCATACTCCAAGATATACATGAAGGCATATGCGGCCACCACGCATGCAGCTGCTCCCTTGTCGCTAAAGCTCTACGAGCAGGATTCTACTGGCCAACGGCCATGAGCGATGCGAAGGACATCGTCCGAAGATGCAACGGGTGCCAGCGCTCGCCGACAAACCACACGCACCTGGGTCCGAACTACGACCCATACCCATAGCCTGGCCTTTTGCCCAATGGGACCTCGACATGATCGGCAAACTGCCAAAATCCTCAAAGGGAGGACATGTTTTCCTCCTGGTAGCAGTCGACAAATTCACCAAATGGATCGAAGCCATGCCAGTCACCAACTAGAAGGGCACAACCGCCGTCAAGTTTTTCGAATCCATTGTCTACAGATTTGGCGTACCGCACAGCATCATCACCGACAACGGATCGAACTTCATCTCCGAAGAATTCCAGGACTTCTGCGAAGGCCTCGGGATCAATATCACGTATGCCTTAGTGGCACACCCGCAAATAAACGGGCAGGTGGAAAAAGCCAACGGCCTAATCGGCGCTGGCATCAAGAAGCGCCTCATGAGCTCACTCGAGCACAAAGCTGGAAACTGGACGGAAGAGCTACAGTCTGTCCTGTGGAGCTTACGTACTACGCCAAACAGCTCCACCGGCTACACACCGTTCTTCATGGTTCACGGAGCCGAGGCAGTGCTACCAGCCGAAGTACGCCATCAGGCTCCACGAGTCGTAGCGTACAGCGAAGCCGAGTCCACGACCGCGCTCGAAGATGCCGTCGACACACTCGACGAAGCACGGGACATAGCAGCAGCTATATCAGCGGTGTACCAGCAAAGTCTCCGCAACTACCACAGCCGTCGGCTGCGCCCAAGGTCCTTCGTCGAAGGAGACCTCGTCTTGCGACTCAAGCAAAAGCGCCCGAACAAACTCGATTCACCATGGGAAGGACCCTATGCCATCACCGAGGTCATCCCAGGTGGCGCCTATCGCCTCAAGCACGTGGAGTCTGGAGTCGCATACAACAACCCATGGAACGTCTCGCACCTGCGACGATTCTACCCGTAGCAACCTACCCCTTATTTTTACTTTCAATAAGGCTTTCAGCCAAGGCTATTCAGCCGAACCATGTACCTCCTCCATTACGATATAAATAAAGCTAAGTGTCTCGCTCCCAACCTTCGGTTGACTATTTTTCTGCAACTTTACTACATGCTACAAACGCACTCGGGGGCTCCCCCCACCTCACGATTTCATCGACTGAGGACCAAACGTGTACACCTGAGTAGCTGACTACGTCAAGAAAACGAAAAGGGCACGTACTCAATCAAAGCACTGCGTGCTCACACACATGCAAACCTTTACAACAAAGGGCACATACACGCCCAGCCACAATATACAAATTTTACATCTATCTGTTTATTTTTAGGTCCTATCTACTCTGAAGAATAACCTGCGCACGCTGCTCAAAAAGGTCTACAATTTGCTCGGCATACTGCCTTACAGCCGCGTAATGCGGACGCATGTTCCACTCGCCACCATCTGGTCGAGGAGGTGGCCCGGTCGCCACAGCAGCCAAATCTACGTCAGGGCGGTGCACCCTCACAAGAGACAAGGCAGCCTTCACCCTTGCGATGAGTTGCTGCCGCACCAGCTCCTTGACATTTCCGGCATTCCGAAACTTCGTCAGAAGACCCGCAAGAGTCGTTGGCATGGCATCCAGCGGAAACATGACGTGCAATACCGAAGACAATGATGTCTGCACCTGGCGGAGCACCCGCGAAACCTGGTAGACGCGATCCTGCACCGTTGCCAGAACCATGGCGCGATCTCGGTCCATCAACAAGAAGCCGCCGGCCTCCATATCCTGTTGAGTCAAACAATTGACCCGAACAGCAATACGCTCCTTCTCTTCCCTCGGAGCAATATTGGCACCTACGAAAAACGCACAAAACAAAGAGTAAGGCCAGCAGGCTCACCCGAAGAACTGGGCTACAGTCCGAAAGAAGGACCAACTTACATTGCAGCTGCTCGGACAATCGACCCAGCTTCGCCATCAAATACTCCTCTCTGGCTGCACCACAGTCTGCTTTGGATTTCCAAACATCAGCACGACCGCGTAACCCCAGCAAATCCCTCTCCAAGCTACGCACGCGATCCCGAAGAAAAGCAAGCTGTGAGGAATCATCCAATGATGCTCGCAAGGGCCTTTCGGATGAAGTGTCAACTGGGTCAACACCCGAAGGAACCTATAGCAGCAAAAAGGTACTCAGACATTCAGCCAAGGATAAAAGCACAACACGGAGGAGTTCATTAAAATAAGGCCACTACGTGGCACAATGATGGTACTACAAAAGATATTTACAAGCAGACTATAAACTACTCTACGCCTACTATGCCTAAGGTGCAGGGCACTGAGTCGCCTCAGATCCAGACTGCCTAGCCTTAGCCTTGCCCTGCTGCCACATCGCGTACTCAGACAACAAGTCGATAAGCTTGGACCCGTATCGTCGACAGCGAGCGGAGTAGGCGGCGAAGGCTACCTCGGATCCATCCGCGGCCGTCGGCATTCGAGAGGTAATCTGGGGCAGGTCCAGCTCCGCCCTAGCCGCCATGGCCATTGCCAGCCCAACGGACGCGCCGATGCCCTTCTGCTTGCGCTTGTATGCTGCAGGCGCTTCGCCCGACAGAGCCTCCGCCAGGGCATCCACATCTTCAAGAGACGCACCCTTCGGGAAGAGCTCCTGGTAGAAGCGACCAAGGACTTCTTTCGCCTTGGCGAGGGAGTTGACGACGGTGCTGCAGCGGTCTTCGACCGCCACAGTGGCATCATCCAGAGCACTCCCGTGCTCCAGAGCACCGCGGTCGAACTCAATGCCTGCGGCATCTGCGACAAAATGAAGAAAGCATGAAGAAAGGCAACATAGAAGAAGATCCGAAGGAAAAGAAGCAAAAGCTAAAAGCTCACCCGAGATAGCCTTGGCAGCAGCCATGAGCTTCTCCGCCACCCCTTTTTCACGAGCAGCCGCAACGGTGGCCAGCTGCTCCTCACGATCGGCCTCCTCCTGCTGCATAAGCTCTTTTGCTTCGGCTGCCTTCGTCAGCTCCAGCTCAAGACGCTCTCGCGCACCTGCAGCAGCTTCGGCCTTCTGCTCCGCTTGGCCAAGGCTCTTCTTCAGAGCATCAACCTCGCGGAGAGAGTCGTTATGCTCCTCTGCATTTACAACAAGCAAGTGTCAAAGAAAAGGATCAGAATACACAAGAAAAATACTACAAGGCAGACGAATACCTTGCAGCTGCCGCAGTTTCGCCTCCAAAGTCAGGCGCTCCTCCACCAGCCGCTTGGCCTCTTGGACAAAAGGCTATAATAAAAGACAACATCAGCACTCGAAGACACTCGGGGGCTTCCCCCCATAACATCAAGAAGGACAACTTACGTGCTCCGAAGGCGAACCCGCAGGCCCGCCTCCGAAATTCTGAGGCGCAACCACCAGCCTCTCCTGCACAGGAGGAACTAGCGCAGCGTCACCAGAAGTCGCCACCGTCTGAGGAGGAGGCGACGCAATGTTCGACTCCCCCATCATCTCGTGCGCTCCATCACTAGAGCCGTCGGAAGATTGCCTGCACACGAATAAATCAACACAGGTGCCAAAATCGCAAGGAAAGAAAGGAAAACAATGACACGAAGAAAACTTATGAGCCCAACGTGCTCAGGTCGAAGATAGGAGAAGCCCTTCGGGCCCTCTTCTCTTCCTTCTTTTCTTCCTTCTTCTCCTCCTTCTTTTCTTCCTTCTTCCGCTTTGCTGGCGGCTGCGGAGCAACAGCCCGCACAGGAATGGCAGGAAGGGAGAGGAAGAGCCTCCCTGAACATCATCATGACGCTCAAGGCCCAGCGGATTTCTGGGAGTCGGAGGAGTCGAGGCATCCGAAGACTCGCTGGAGCTCCGTGATCGCTTGCGCGAATGGTCCTCACTCGACTCGCCATCCTCCGCTGGAGATCGCGCTGACGGCAGCTCGGACACGGAGTCCACCACTTCATTATCCGGGGCATTTGGATACCTTTCGGGCAACAGTGGTGCCATGCCCGGAACTTTGAAGCTCTACAAAAGGAGACGAAACTTTGTTAGCAAACAAAGGAAAAAAGTACACAGCCGACAAAACAAAAGGGGAGCACTACGTGCGCAAATCTACACCTTCGGTATGGCCAACGTCGAAGAAAAGGGAGGAGTCTGCGACTTCCCCGGAATTTCTTCGTCTGCCTTGAACTTCAACAGCGCGCGAAGAGTCTTGTCAAGTTCCGCCTCGGAGATTTTCTCACTCGAAACCCTCGTCGGATCACGGCGCCCAGAGTAAAGAAACATCGGATGCGCCCTCGCTTGGAGAGGCTGCACCCGACGCTCAAGAAACGTTCGGATGACGTCGACACCGTTCACCTCCTTCTCAGGAATCAGTTGGAGATCCTCCACTCGACGGTACAGGGCCTCTATCTCCGCCACCTCACCATCTAAGATCTGGTTTTTCCAGGATCTCTTCTTCTCAATCAACTGGGAGGGGTCAAAAGGAACAAGACCAAAATCTTGCCTAGGCAGTACGGAGTCACGGATGTAAAACCATTTCCTTCGCCAGTACTGGACAGATTCAGACATGGAAAAGGAGAAGAATTGGACATTGGGACTGAGAGAGATGATGAAACCCCCAATGGGATACACACCATCCGACCCAGATTGCCTCTTCACGGAATAAAGCTTCCGGAAGAGGCCAAAGTGCGGCTCAATGCCAAGCCAACACTCGCAAAGCGTGATAAAACACGCAATGTGGAGAAGGGAGTTGGGAGACAAATGATGCAACTGAACCCCATAGAAGAAGAGCAGTCCACGAAGGAAGTCATGGACTGGATACGAGAAACCACGCAAGACAAAGGCAAGAAACATAACCCGATACCCAGCTGGGGGACGGGGGATTACCTCATTGCCGGGGAGACGCACGGCCGTCGCATCTTGCGGGATCAGGCTCCACTCGCGCAGCTTGCGAAGATCGCTTTCTCGCGTCTCCGATCGCCGCTAGCCACCATCAGTGACGCGAGCGGCGGCGGCGCCCTTCTTGCGTCCAGCGGCGCTGGTCCCAACTGCGGACGAGGATTTCTTTGTCTTCCCCATGACGCTGCAGCGGTGTGGCGTTGGCAACGACAAAGAACAAAGGAAGTGTGGAAGAAAAGCTAAGCGCGCAGCACGAATCGCTCAAGAACAAGAAGGCAGCGAACAGATGAACTGGTGCGGTGAAAAACAAAACACGATTTCACCCAGGATTATAACAGCGAAGACGATGCACGCCAGCCGTCCATCAAGAAGACCTAACGCCAACGGTAGATCTGACCGTACACGTGTCAACACCACAACGAACCGTCGTTACCACGCCGCCCACTACGCGCGGAAATCGAGGAGGTGCCGTAATCATCTCCACGCCCCGCGTGACCGGTCAATTCAAAGTCAGCAAGTGGGACCCACGCTTTGTCCCGTCAAGTCATCTCTGGCGCAGCAGACGCTTGAGGTCATCAATCGTAAGCACTGACGTCATCTAAAGCTATACTAGCACCACTTCGGCTCCACAGCTAAAAGTACTCACTCGAATCTACGATTCGACTAAATACTTGGGGGCAACTCCTATCAGGAGCGCTGGCCGCGCACCCGACAGACAAATGAGGGCAAAATTGCTTCTCTGAGTCCTACATCGAGTCTACGACTCCACTAAGGACTCGGGGGCTACTCTCATAGGGAGGATGGATTTAAGCATCCGAAAATTTTCGAAGTCCTGCGGACCTAAAGACTGAAACAATGCTTGAACTAAAAGTCTCCGTTCGAGTCTACGACTCGAACAGACACTTGGGGGCTACTCCCATAGGGAGCGCTGGTCGCGCACCCTATGAAATCTTCGACTGCGATCTTTCGGATCAGCGCGCAAAAACTTTTTGGCAACTCTTCCCCAACAAAACGCTAGGTGAGCGACAATCTCCTTGGCCACCCAAAACACCTCCGAGGTGATAAATATTCGGATGCTGCGTCTGCGACGCAAAGATAAGACCTACAGATATCATCTGATGGCCTGGCAACGCACCTGACTGCGCTCTGCTAGTATGAATCCGTACCAACAGGTACGATGAAAAATCATGACGGACGCGTTGGGTACACCAATTAAAATCACTGGAATTCCTCTCCTGTAAGTCCTCCGCGGCCTGAGTTGAATTACACCAGCATATGTTCCAGGCCCGGGTTAAGGGACCCGAACCTGAAGAAGATCGTGTTGTTTCGTCCTAAGACAGTTAACTGACCCTGATCTGTCAGGTGAGTCAGGCACGCGTATCAACAATCCCTACACATTTTCTCTTGAAAGACAGAGTTGCACCCGAAGGATTGAAGAGTCCTCAACCGAATCTACGATTCGACTGATCATTCGGGGGCTACTGACATGGTTATACCCTACGGGTACATAACTTCAGCATACCTAGTCCAGCCCAAGGAAGGCCCACTGCAGGCATACGCTGACCCATGAAGATTTTCGGGTGACCAAGGCCCAAGACATCTTCGGATTCTTGGAGAACAAGACTAGTTTAGATAGGAAACTCAAAAGGGCAAACACCCTAGAACTTGTAACCGACTAGGACTATGCCCGGGACCTGCCTAAGTCTATATAAAGGCCATGAGGGCACGTCCTAGGGCAACACAACCAACCTCGACTCATACTTTCGCACACGCATACACGCCAGATCGAATCTGTGCACCCTGTAACCTTCGGTTCCGCCGTAATCAAAGAACAGACAAGCAGGAGTAGGGTTTTCCCTCCGGGGGCCTGAACCTGGGTAAATCTCGTGTCCCCTGGTTGCTTGTCTGTTAACCGTGCCACGATCTCCAGCATCCCCATCTTCTCCAAAACCCAAGTCCATAACAATGGGCATTGACGAGATTAAACCTCGTCACTTGCAAATAAAACTAGGATTGGTTTATCAAGTGGATATGATCACATATGCTTAAGGCATATAGTTGGCATGGTGACAAATAAGTATTGGCTTGCATCAGTATCAGTCTAAGCTTGCTAAATTGCAAGTGTTAGCTTGCAAGGTTAATAGATTGCAAGGTTAATAGCTTGCCTTTTGCAGAGCAGTGGTTGAAGTTCTCCTCGGCTTCTTCTTCGTAGTATCCTCCTTCCTCCTCGTATCCTTGGTCGGTACTAGCGTATATGAATAAATACGAGGTACACAATCACCAAACAATACTTAACTACTTGCATTCATCACACACAAGGGTCCTATAGATAATCTAGCATCATCACTAACATTACAAGGGTCCTACTTGAAAAATGTTTGAATGCAGAAAAGCTTCTGCCTTGTTAGTTTTACCATGGATGATCTACAGATCCAAATGACTTGAATCCAACGGGCTTGGATTCAGTATTCCCAGACCTTTCTAACAAAATTGGTTTCATTCAATTTGGTTTACTGAATCGACCTGGTTTGATTTTTGAAACTGGGTACAGAAGTGTGTTTGAAATAAAATGGAAAAGGTTTCATTCAAATAACTGGGCTGCGCGGGAAACGATACTGGGCCGGCCTGCTAAGCACAGCGCTTACGCGGGCTGGTTAAGTCGCTGTCCCCACATGTCAGTGAGACAGGGGGTGCAAAGCGGTATGGGGCTATGTGGTGCGTTTGATCTGGTTCTAATCCAACGGCTGAGGGTCATCGTTGACGTTGGGCAACGCCGGCGAGACAGAAAGCTAGCACGGTAGGTGGGGGTCGTTGGGGGCTCACCGGGGTTCAGGTCGGCGAGGCGGGCAAATGACAAAGTCGACGACGGCGAACCTCCTGGTACCGGTAGCTTCTCCTGGGGCGGATCCAATCGCTGGCCCCCTCCTTCTCCAGAGGCGGCGGGCTCCGGTGAAATTCCGGCGAAGTGCTGCTCGCCTTGCTTCGGGAACGGGGTGGCACGATCAGTGAGGAGAGGGGAGTGAGATGGTGTGCTCAATTCTGCTGGGGGTGGCCTCTATTTATAGTCGCGACGGCGAGACCGAACGGAATGGGCAGACGACGGTGGCGACACGGCTACAGGTGGCTAGCACTACAAGGAATGTGTCAAACTATGACGTTTTGGTAGTGACCGTAAGTAAAATCATCATAGATTTATGATGATTCTACATCAGATGGTCATAGGTTGTTTGGGCGAGCCAAATCCTTATTAAACTATGACGATTTCGTGAAAAAACGTCGTAATTTCTATGGACAAAATCGTCATAATTGCTAGACAGTTCAAGATATAAGAGAAGGTCAATATCAGCCATAGGATGTAAACATAATGAACGGATGGATGGTGAAGTATGGAAACTTGTTGTGTGGATCGATGACCTGGCATCCAGCGCGCGCATAGTGGCAAATATTTGGCGCACACACCAAAGTCCCCGCCGCCATGACCCCTCTATCCTCTAACCCTAACCCTTATCTCTCCCCCGCCGCCACACCACGCCCATCTCCGGTCTTTCTCTCCCCTCGCTCTTCTCCTCCGATGGATCCATAGCACCACCACCCTATCCTCCTCTCCTCACTGCACCTCTCTTACCATTCAAGACACGATCCATCACTACACCCTTGCCCAATTTGTCCTCATCGACATGGATCTCGACACAGCGCCTGCGAACCCTAGATGCGACACTACAGGCCACTATCATGGACGAGCAAGCCCGGTCTCTCGCGACTTCTCCATTTCCTCTCTGAACTCCCTCTACGCGGCATGGATGCCCGCGCTCATCGGCGGTGTGGTCCGCCCGTTCCATTTCCGGCACTCATCCGGGAGGATGGCCACTGGTTCCTCCTGATGCATCGCCGCGACGGTGAGGATGACCTTCTTCTGCTGCTGCTCTCCACGAAGTACATGCCGTCCTGGTGGTTACTGATCCCCTCCATCTCCAGATCTGGGAACTAATTCAGGATGTGGTGGCAGTGTGGCAGCTGATTCAGTTCGTGCGATCGAGCAATGACTGGCCATACACCGAGGAGGGTTGGTCTGCATTCCCATCCAGGTAGGCTGGCAATTACTGATCCCCAACACCCTACTGGTCTCCTTTTGACAATACATACATGTTGGCTAAAACTATTGGTAGTCTGGCAAACAGTTTACTTGAAGTCTGAAATAGACCTGCCCTGAACTTGTTGATGAATCTGCTTCTATTGGAACTTAGGACATGGTTGACACTATGCAGTCTTGTATATCTTGTCGATAAGTAAAAAATAGTTTAATGGAAACTATATGTATTTATAGTGCCATGTGGATTTTTTTACAGTCACGGTTTCTTTGTACTAAATCATTTGCATATTATGTGGTTTATTTGTGCCCTTGTGATCTAGAGTGCAAGTTTGGCAAAAGTTGCACATTGCATTTCCATGCAAGAGGAGCCCATGATACATCTAAGTACCTATACACATTAAGGTCGAACCCATTTTTTCCTTGTTACTTTCTAGAACATTTATAGTTTTGCCCGCAATGCAAAATTTTAAGCAGTGCTATTCTTTATCATGCTAGCTCCGTCTTTTACTTAATCTGTTATACTAACTATAACCAGTGATTGTTGCAGGCATGCTTTGAACAAGCCATGAGTAGTTGCAGGGGTATTTGCCAACATGATTATGGCTGTAATATAGTAATCATCTTCTTCATGATCTCCATGGTGTAGATAAGTCCTCAGTTCCTCACCTTTCTCATCTTTGTGAGACAGGTTTACTATGTTCTGTTTACTTGCATTCTGTGTTGCGTACATAGAACTAATTAAGGAAAGCTACTCACAGAAAATTAATTGAATCACATGGTTGCTAATCTGTTACTTTGTTTGAGCACAATATTAGGTGCACTTAGATAAGAGTAGGTGTGCTTGTTGTTTGCAAAGTCGTATGATCCTAGGTAGATATACTTGAAACTTAGTTGTGGTTTCTACCATGTTTAATATCATGGCCTGCCTTCCGTGATCTTGGCATGTACAGTCGAACATTCTATTTCTTCTCAAGCTTGAAAATTCTTGTTAGGATAGCTCGAGTGCTTGCACTTGTCATTGGGATGTCCATGCATTTTAATCTGGTACTCTCATTCTATATCATGATAGAATGCCTTGCTACTAAAATAATATTGTATATCCTGACTGTATTGCTTTGTGTTGGATCATTTACTTTGGGCAATTACTTTCCTAAGTCTAAATGATGTTTTTATGCTGCTTTTAACTTGCATTCTCATAGAGGTTTGGTGTGTTTGGCGTCTATGCAGGGAGGTTTTCAGGAAGGACTAGCGGAGAAGCACCCCCAACAACAAGCTGGTCCCTATGGTAAGTGCCTATGTTCCGCCCGCGTATCTATTTTCCACCTCTCTTAATATGATTCTCTAGTTGGTAAGGAGAAATGTTGTTGAGGAGTTGAATACATTATAATTAAGCTATCATTATAGTCACATTTGATCATGCAGCAGCTACTGCATTTTACGTGTATCGAGTCTCAACTTCTTGTTTCTGCATACTGTACTAAGGTGGACTATTGCGCCTGGTTGTCACAGGTGCCAAGATAAGCTGCGAAAGGAGTCTTCACAGATGGGTCAGCTCTGAACAAACTTCTTATCGAGGAGAACAAACGCCTCTAGAAACAGGACTCACAGCTGGGTCATGAGAATGCACAAGTGTGGCAGCAGCTTAAGAATGTAAGTTTTTTATATGGTGATGTAGGTGTCGCACTCTCCCGTATCAGTATCTCCACGCCGCCAATCATACTTGTATCAGTACTAAATTTAAATAGCATGAGATAAATTGAATTACAATTCATTAGCCTGAGCACATGGTACAACTGAACTAGTTCATCTGCTACCTGATCACGTACTACTCATGTATACTCATAACACACACATACAGCTAATACTTGTCACTTTGTCAAACCATCATTGTTCATAGCACATGGAGTACAACTAATATTGAGCTAGGCAACATTTTCATTTAATTGCAACTAGCACTTCAAAATTTGTTCTGAAACTGTACCTTATTTGTTGTTTTTCAGAAACTCTGAATCTCGATTGCAGGGGAGCAGTAGCAGGGAGCTCACTGGTAGCAGGGGAGAAGCAGCATGCTCGCGAGCGTGGGCGACACTTGGGTGGCGGCGCCTGCTATTTTTTGGTCACCTGAGGAGCTACAGTGACGAGCTCCAGTGGAGGCGAGTGGCACAAGAACATGTGGTCGACCTTGGGATTGAAGGAGAGGCTACGGCAGGATCCAGAGGGCGTCAGGTTTGTCACCCTGGAGCCCGTGGCGGCCGCGCGGTCGTAGGATGGAGCTTGGGATGGCGACGGAGAGGAGGACCAGCGCCGACAAAGACGAGCGAGCTGGCGCCGCTGTAGGAGGGGGCTAGGCACGACACAAGAGCAGTTGGCCTGCCGTACGACACCTCAACCAAGGCCCAACGGCGTCTCCATCTTCCTGTGTTGCCCCTGTAAGCTTGTTTCTCCTAGTCTGTTCGGTTTCATTCATGTGTGCAGTCAAGCTAAGTGGGAACATTGGTCAGTTGTGTTTTCTTGTTCAATTATGTTCTGTCAACTCATGGATGAATACTTGCATAACTTCCTGTATAGTTTGTCTAGAAGTTTTGCATTGTCCCGTCATTCAACTCTTCTGTGGTATTCCTTCATATTGATCAGTCATAAATTTTCCTCTTCATATGAACCATTTCCTTGTATAACATCTGCTGGGTCTGATTTGTGTTCACGAGGGAATAAAATATGCTGCTTCTTGTTAGGTTTGCTTTAGTGATTATAGTAATATCATTGTGATTGCAGTGTTTGCTATTGCATTGTTGATAGTTTCAGTTTATATCTCTTTGAGCTTGTATGCCTTGAAGATTCAGCTGATTACTTTGCATTGTGCAGGCAAGCCGGCAACATGGTCATTGTGCTGCTCTCCCCCAACACAGGCTTGGTGTAAAGATCAAGACTGTCTTCACTGACTTCTAGTGGGCGTTGAATTGGTGAGTTGCTTGTGTGTGTGCTTGCATTATATTATCTGTTTAGACTGATTACCACATGTAATATACTTTTTGCCATGAACAAAACCTTTCTTTTAAACTGTGCATGAAACAGATATAACATCTGGAGCTATTGTTGTTTTGAGGTAGTCCTTGATGGCAATGAGATCAATCTTGTCTCTCTGCTGCTATGATTAAACAGGTTAGAGTACTTCTATCTGATTTTCTTATAGTCAAAATAATTTTACTTTCTGCGAGATTATAAATTGTGAGAATGGATGTATGTTTCTGCTGGTTGTGCATGAAGGTGTTCAGATATTTCTGTGACATAGAGATTTTTGATTTTGAATTCGTATATCTTGTATTTATGATGATTTTAGTTTTGGTGTTGTAAAATGCTACTCATACTTCATTCTTGATTGTAATCTTGGACAAACTGATAGCCAAACTGGTAGACAATGTTGTGATTAAGGCTTGTCATTTTTGTTACTCATTTGCTATTTTAGCTAATTCAAACCATGTTTTTGTTCCTACAACAGAAAATAAAATCAAGTATAGTTTATGTAGATGCTAGTATATATATGTTCTTTATTTTCTTCATAGCTGGTCTATGTTATTGTTTGAAGATGTTGCTTTTGTTGTCTCTATAACCTATTTCGTCTCTTTTTTAAGGGTTACATACTGAAGTTGGAAGAAGAAAAGGGATTCCATACTCAACAAAGAGTAGATAGTCTTATTTTTGGAGCTTTATTTATATTTTCTAGGTGATTTGAACTATGGAATTGTTGTAATATACTACAGTGTACATTTGTAGTGGTTTTATATTCCTGGGTGACGTGCACTATGTATTGATTGTCATATATATTTTAATTTTTATTATTATTTGTGAAAAATAATGTGATCTGGGCTGTGTTTAAGAAATATTGTCTATTTTATGGCCGTATGTCTGAAATAAATCAAATGCTAGATGGGCTTAAAAAAGGCTACGGCCCGTTCAACATTGGACTAGAGAAATATACAATTTTGAGTAAATGGCTGAAAATAAAAAAGAAACGGATCTTAAAATGCTAAGGCCCTGAACATACAAAAGGCCAAAATGTTGGACTTGGCCCAAGTAATCAACCGATTTTCATAGAAAATTTGATGGACCATATTATTGGGCTTGGCCCATACAAATGGCAGAAATGGACCGGGCTGATTGTGTGCCACGTAGGCTTAGCCACATAGGATCTGACATGGCGAGATCAGTTTGCCCATGACGATATTGGATCGTCATAATGGTTATGACGATCCAATATCGTCATAGACGGTTATGACGATTTCACTAAAATCGTCGTTATAGTTCATTTGCGACGCCCAGCTTTCGACGATCTCAAAATCGTCATAAACGGACTGTTATGACGATTTTGTGACAAAAATTGAGGGTCATATATAGCCATATTCCTTGTAGTGTAGAGGCATGGCCGGCGGTAGCGATCGCTTGGTGGTCTCCTGGCGATGCTCTCGGCTTTAATGCGCGCGTAGGGGCGGTGCGGTTTGGTCTGGAACGCGCGATGCTCTGCGCGACAGAGGCGGCGTCTTCGACGGCGAGCGGTGGCTACGGGGCATGGGGAAGCGAACGGGGATGTCTGGCGGTCTCCTGGGTTGGTGGCGATCATGTATGCACGCGGCGAGAGCGGCGCGCGGTCTGTGGGCGTCGGTCGAGTGTGGCGCTCTAGCGCATGCTCGGCATGGTTGCTGACGAGCTGGGCGCGGTCTGTGCGTGTGGTCCAGGGTTTGGCAACGCTCACGGCTGGGACAGGGAGTGGCGGTGGACGGTGGGCTGCCTTTCAGACATTTTTGCTAGGCTTGTTTCTTCTCCTAGCTTGCTGTCTCCACTGGGGTGGCATGGTAAGCTTCGGTTGTTCACCATTGATGTCATTTCCCAGCTTAGAGTGAGGCTAGTGCTTGGTTTAACTTGCTAGATGATCTACTGAGATGGTTGTGAGCTAGAGAGGGGACAAGTTAGGCTTCAATCACTGCTCACAATAGTGTCTAAGATTTTGATGATTTGTGTCTGCAAAGTGTTTGATGAAATGGCTGCAAGAATTCAAGTTTTGAATTTGGAAAAGATTTTTGGTGGGTGTGCCAGGTTGGTGCTGGTGAGTCTGCAGATGCTTGGGTTTTGAAAGTTGAGCTTGTTTGAGTGGTTTTTAAAAAAGTGGGATCTTCCCATATGATAAAGATTCAATTTTGAACTGTCATTTAAACTATGCATTTGAAGGTTTCTGGATGATCACAAAGTGGGCCTTGATACCTTGTTATGAGTACAATCAAGGGGTGCAAAGATCCAGAAAAGTTTCTGTTAAGTTCTGAAAGTTTGGGACAGCCAAAGTAGACATGGGAGTTAAATTGGTCAAAATGACCATTCCCTTATTTTATTTGTTTTGATTTACTTGTCTTTGAGAAAAGTTTGGGAATTGTTTTAGATGATGTTTATTTCACCTAAGAATCCATTTACAAGCAAAGGACCACACAAACAAGGCAATTCAAAAGAATTCCAAATGAAATGCATACACCATGCATGCTTTCATATTTTTATTTTAGAAAAGTTTTTGTTAACCCTAATTTTGATGATTAGAGTTTGATGATCTAAGTTTAGTATTTTTGAGATGTTACAAATATCTTCATGCTCCTACTACTGTTCACTGGACTGTTATAAAAAGGATCTTGCGGTACATAAATGGTTTTAAACATCTTGGTATCACCTTTCAGCCGTCCTACTCCACTCTTCTCAGTGCTTTTTCTGATGCTAATTGGGCAGGTGATCTTGATGATAGACAATCTACAGGTGGTTTTGCTATTTTTTTGCCCTAATCTTATCTCTTGGAGTGCTAGGAAACAGGCAACAGTCTCTCTCTCTCTCTCTCTCTCTCTCTCTCTCTCTCTCTCTCTCTCCAGTACATAGGCTGAATACAAAGTCATTGCTAATGCTACTTCAGAACTTATCTGGGTTGAGGCTCTTACTCATGAGCTTGGAATCTCACTAAAGAAAAAACCATGTCTCTTGTGTGACAATCTTGGTGCTACTTTTTTGTCTGCTAATCCAGTTTTTCATGATCGAACCAAGCATATTGAGATTGAATTATTCTTTGTTCGAGAAAGGGTTGCTTCTACGCAATTTGATGTCAGGTTTATCTCTAGCAAGGATCATATTGCAGATGGTTTCACCAAGACTTTATGTAATAAGAAACTAGATGAGTTTAAACATAATCTCAACCTCTCCCAGGTTTCGATTAAGGGGAAGTATTAGATGTAATGTGTACGCGTACGAGATGGAGTAGTAATCCACTCGTACACGACCCAAACTTTGTTCTATGCCACGGTAAGGGCTCTTCCTACCTCAATATAACACGTAATTGAACCCTCTAACGAGGTATCGTTCCCAGCACCAAAATCAACACAATGATCGGTGATGTAGTGATTTGGAAGGCAAAGATGAAAAGGATATTTCACTCCTCATAGCTAAAGGTTCATCTATTTACAGAAGTAAGATATGGCATCGCTCTAAGAGATGTCATAGTTTTATCATACCTTATCTTAATTAACTACAATAATCATATATGCATCAAACATTAGTTGCAATAGATGACAATGAAATATGATGTATTGTATACATTATTTTCTTCGTATCTAAATGACTCATAATGCATAAGAGAAAACCATCTAATCAATACAAGAGAAGGCCATCTAATGTATTAGCTAAAGATATATGGAAACTCCACATGGAGGCCAACCTTTGTAAACACTGAATTCTAATAATTCAATAAAAGGCCGCACGCCTCAAATGATGTAGTGGTCGTGGCCAAGTCCCCATTTCAAAAAAAAAGGCCGGTGAGAAAAACATCTATTTTATAAGAGTGTCGTGCACAATAAGCCTACCAGAAAAATAATATGAACTTTATAAAGTAAAATACTTTGATTTATCTCAGAAACCAAAACCTCTACACCTTGAAACAGACTTTCTTCCCGCTATATTAATATAGCAACCGCACCATACAACCAACAATAGATGCGAAACGAAGCTAGGGTTGTAGAAAAAACATGTCCAAAAGGAAAGAAAAACAAAATAAAGACTAAGGCGTATTGACTAAGCGACCGCGATTCACAACCGCTGCGTCCTCCGAGATGTTCCACCACGCTCCTAGCATCAAAGCATCAAGTGCCAAGCAGCACCTGACCCTTGCTCGCGGACTAACTGATCCTAGGGTTTTTGCTAGCACGCAGAGGAAATTGGACCTAGGGTAGCCAGGACGTCCTTCAAGAAGGAATGGTACCACCTGAAGGCGGCACCGCGTCGGTGCGAGTCGAGCAGACAAGGATTTCTATCGAAAAAACCCCGTCGGAGCCATACCGAGGGCAGAAACCTAGGCGTCTGATACCATGATAGTTGAATAATTGGAGAATAATATCTTTGCCACAAAGGGTTGTTTGTATGGGGTACATGACTTGGAGTGTAGGAATAATAGAGATAGAATACAACTAAAAAATACAACTCAAACATCTTTTTTTAAATGGGTGCATTTATTAACATAAACAACTCAAACATCTAAACCGAATATATTCTAATGCACAGTCCTCGGACTATTAGATGCACCGAGCCTCGCAAGGTCAAAGTCTCGACACCCCAAACTCGTTGCTCAACAGTATGCACCACTACGGTCACGAAGCGGCCATCGTCATCTCACTCGGAGTACATTAAGTTTGGAGCTAAAAATTGGATGAACGAATGTAGGCATGGAGAATAAAAAAAACTTGTAATACGTGATGTCGTGCAATCCCCATGAGTACAACACCAAATGAAGCACAAAACTAAGTTCTATCGCAATAAGTCATCAGTTCATCAGCATTAGAGCATCTCACTCACTTCCCAGGACGATTTTTTGATCCGAACGCTGAAAATTGGCCCAGTCGCATTCCCAGCATCCCGGTTTCGTCTGAATTTGGGCCAACTTTCGTCCGGAATTTCCAGGCCGATCCCGGGGCGCCGGAAACGCCCTAGGAATGCGGACGAAGCGAAAATGGGTGTGGGCCAACCCTGTCGGCAAGACAACCCCATTCCCCACTTCCACTCGCCTCCCCTACGGCGAAGAGCTCCCCCAGCTGCTCGGTCGCCATGCCTTCTCTGGCGAAGCTTCACCATGCCGAGCCGTATCCACACCTGTAGATAGGCCCACCGCGCAACCCTTTCCCCTCGGCCTAGGCCATCCTTCGCTGGCCTAGCTTCGTCGTAGCTCGGCTTCGCTCCAAGCTCCCGCCACCTCGCCATCCAAGTGTTCGACGTTTTGCCTGTTCGTCCAGCGACGAGGAGATGTTTTCCGTGTTGCTGGAGGAGGAGAACGCCGCAGCCGCCGAAGATGCAAAGCATACGCAGATCCTCGCCTCTCTCGCCCGGCTGTACTTGCAGACTTCAATGCCAAAGCGTGGAGGTTCGGCGAAGGGTCGCCGGAAGTGCAAAGCAAGGCAGAGGATGGAGGGCTACTGCCTGTTGTACGCCGACTACTTTGCCGACGAGCCGTTGCATAAAGAATCCGTGTTTCAGTGCCATTTCAGGATGAGTCGGAAGCTCTTTCTCGAGATCTTGCATGCCATTCAGGAGTACGACCCCTATTTCGTGCACAAGGACTGCACCGACATGGTTGGTTTTTCTTCACTGCAGAAGTGCACAATGACGATGAGGTTGCTTGCATATGGAGCGTCGGGTGATAGTGTCGATGACTATCTCCGCATGGCCGAGTCCACCGCCATCGACTGCTTGTACAGGTTCTGCAGGGCAGTGATTGCAGTGTTTGGGAAACAGTACTTAGAACACCCACTATTGAAGACACTGCTCGGATCCTTGCAGTCAATGAAAGTAGAGGATTTCTTGGGATGTTTAGAAGCATAGACTGCATGCATTGGCACTGAAAGAAGTGTCTATTTGCTTGGCAGGTAATGTACAAAGGCTACAAAGGAGGTTACACTGTGATACTCGAGGCAGTTGCTACACATGATCTTTGGATTTGGCACTCTTTTGGCATGGCAGGATCGAACAACGACATCAACATCCTCAACTCATCAAGTGTCTTTTCCAAGCTTGTTGAGGGTCATGCCCCCCTTGAACTTTGAGATCAACGGGCACCACTACAACAACAAGGGATACTATCTTGCAGATGGCATCTATCCAAGATGGTCAATATTTGTGAAGACTATTTCAAACCCAATGCTCCCCAAAGATGCTCAGTTTCCAAAGGAATAGAAAGCTTGCAGGAAGAACATGAAGCGGGCATTTGGTGTGTTCCAACAGAGGTTTGCAGTTGTTCGGTTTCCTGCTCTGACCTGATCGAAAGATCAGATGTGGGAAGTGATGAAATATTGTGTGACCTTGCACAACACGATCATTGAGGATGAAGAGGAATGATCCAATGAGTTTGGTCGAGCAGAACGAGCCATACTATAGACAGAGACCTCTTGCGGAGCCTGATCACCAGATGCCTTCAACCTAGGTTGTCTTCATCGCCATGTGTCAGGAGATCCGAGATCCGGTAGTGCATCAATAGCTGCAAGATGATCTGGTTGAGCATCTATGGATACACAGGGATAACACATAGATGCCGAGCATGCACTGGCCGAACTACCAAAATATGTTGTAATGTCATTATATGCAGAACTATGTCTAATTTTATGCCGAACTATGTTAAATTTATGCTGAACTAGGTCGAACTTTGCCCTGTATTCAGATTATGCCGAAATTTGGTCGAATTTGAGCCGAATTTGGGCCGAAAAACGCTGTCCTGAAAACTCGGTCTGGGAACGCGAGTGGGAAAATAGGCGTTTCCAGACCGAAAACTAGCTTCGTCCGATGTTATTTTGGTCCGGATTTTGGTTTGAAAACACTCAAGGAGTAGAGATGCTCGCACAACATGAAATGATGGAGAGAGCTCGTAGGCGAGACTCGTCACCGCACACTGTGATTGTGATGGAAATCCCATTTGGGTTTGCCCATCGCATGCCAAACAAATCGCTCACGTCGCATGCCATCGCGTTGCACCGGATCGACCGCACCGCCTGGCCGGCCGGCCGGTGTCGGCGCGTGCTGGCACGGCATGGCACCGGATCGCGTGACACCAACCGCAGCAAATGCGCTCGTCGGGCAGTGCCGATCGTGGCCCGACCCGCGGGCCCCCTGGGCGCTTCAATGACGGCATTGCTGCAATCTCGGCTCGTAGCAGTACTACGTTACGTACGCCGCAGCGGAGGCAGAGACGGGAGTAGACACTCAGGGAGGCTATTGATTGCCCTGCTGTGGAGTGTGGAGTGTGGAGTGTGGAGTGGATGGGAGGGTTGCTGGACGAGCGCGCGTGCTGACGCCAACCTCGGCTCGCGGCAGTGAGGTCTGGTGTGTGTACTCTGGTTGGTTCCCGGGGCTGTTCATTGCTGCCCCGGCGAGCGCTCCGTGCCGGGGCCGTACGCGGGCGGCACGGCGAAGACATTGATTAGCCGAAAGCGCCGGTGCGCCCGGGAGCGTGGATTTTCGGTTGGCGGAAACCGCAAGTGCCTGCTTTTTCCCGGCCCGGGTTCTGCCTGGCCTGGCGAGAGTAGAATACACAGCTGAGCAGAAAGGGCCATGTGCAGTTGAGCACGTACATACTCCATCCCTCCGTCGAGTTTGAAGTCAAAAATCGGACGGACGGATGGATGGAGTGCCCACGGTCGTTGAATCTACGGCGGTCCGCCACATATTTTTTTCCAACTAGGCTTTCGCCTCGCTTTATAAATAAAGTCAAACGGCCAAACCGATACATGGTGATGAGGAGATTCTCTTACAAGTAGATCAAAAAATAAACACGAAAGTCTAAGAAGCATTTAGATTGCCACCAAAGACGACGAGGCTAAGGAGACCGAAACTCCACGACAACGTCTTCAAAAAGGTCACAATGCCACAAGCGCCGCTGCCGCCAAGACCACAGAGATCAAAGGTTTTCACCCGGAGCCCTCATGTGGTGAGAGTAGCCACAACAACGCCCCCAAGAGGGACACGACACCCACGGGCGTCATCGTTGTCGGCGCCGAAGCGCTAGGCTTTCGCCTGAAAAAACTCTCACTACATATGATCCCTCGGACCACCACCAGTTTTCGAGCCGAGCTTCCAACCCCGATCAGGGTGCTGCCACCACCAGGAGCCCTCGAAGTCCGTTCCTTGCCACCCGCATGGACTAAAGAGAGAAGCCATCACCACCGCAACGCCTCCCCGCCGTCGAGACGCACGTGCAGTCCACCTTCCGAGGTCGTCGTCCCGGCATCCTTGAACTCGTGCCAAGGCTCCGACAGCCAACACATCGCAAAGCCGCCGAGTCGGACATGGTAAGGCGACATCGGGGAAGCCGAAAGCAGGCCACACGACCACCTAGGGAAGGGGAACCGCACTTCATCACCTACGGCGATAGCTGTTCGGACGCCGCAACAGTGCCAACCAAGCCCGGATCATGCCCGGATCTGCCACATATATGAGTTGCACATTTTAGAAATTGCTAGGTGTAGAATAAAAATGCAACTATATTTACCAGCATAGTAAATACTGTCTCCATTCCGGTTTTAGGCAAATACGTATTTTTAAAAAAATAATTTGACTATAAATTTAATCAATATTATATAAATTATACTCCCTCTATTCCGTATTATAGGGCTAATACGTACTTTAAGAAAATAGTTTAACCATAAATTTGGTAAACAATATATGAATCATATGTCACAAAAATTGTACCATTGGAAACGTATTTTGAATATGAATCTAATGGTATAATTTTTATTAAATATAGTTTGTATTTTATTGACCAAATTTACGATTAAACTATTTTCTCGAAATAAATATTTGTCTTATAAACCGAAATGGAGATAACATGCCATAAAAATTATACCATAAATTTGAACAGCTCACACCTTGACCATCTTCGACATTAATTGCCTTAGGTGTCTACGGTGCGACCTAGCTCGTTGGGCTGAGAATATCGCCACCATGGATAAACATGCTTATAGTTGTCTAGTAGTATAATGTTTATTTATTTGTTAGCCATGACATAATTTTAAACTACGCTTTCCACGATCGTTTTATGTTGTGTAGGGTTAAAATGGAGAGGAAATTACAACTAAATACCCTTACTGAAAATAATAAAAGTGCCCATTTCTCAAAAAAAAAACGCAGAATCAAAACCGCATAATGCTTTCAAATGTTGGCGATCGTGCCTTCTCTTCGCACCAATACCTATGAAAATATCGGCTCTACATGATGTGCCTATAGTAATATTATATGTTTTTATTTTGGGAAACTCCAAATTGAGGAGGAGCTTCATGGAGTCTGTTTTTATGAAAGACTTGAAATTTTTTAAAAAATCCTGAAGAAAATACGCGAGTGCATATGGATTCTAGTATATACATGTAAAATTTCATTAAATTCTATATACATTTGTGACCTACAGAAAAAAAGCGAAAAGTGAAGAATTGAAAAAAAGTCTACTTATAACCATATTTTTGTATATATATATATGTGTGTAAAATTTCACTAATTCATTCTTTTCAACAAGATTTAACATGCTCACATAATTAAATCATCTTCACGTATGTGTACCAGAAATTTCAGAATATTTTTCAAAAACTTCAAACATACTGGGTCCCGTGTAACTCGGAAGCCATATGCCCGCGCACCTATTTATTTGGAATTTTTAACGTAACCAAGTGTTTGTGTCGAAGTGTTATCTCCTTGGGCGACTGCTGATCGATCAAACCCTACGCAACGGTAACGCACGTCAATACGCAGCTCGTACGTATGCACCGGGTCACCTACTCTCGCGTTCCGCAAAGCGTATATATCCGTGTGTTGGCATTCACCTATAGTAGTGGTACGTGCACTAATCGCGCTCGAGTCTTTGGCCAAAAGACGAACACATTTAAACGAGAGCATGCATGAGATTCTCATGCGTCCATGGTTTGGTTTACTAGAAGTAGAAGTAGCACTAGTGTTTGGTGGCGGCTTTCACACACTTATTACGTACTTTTTCTCAACATGCGTTTCACACACTTCACTTTTACCGGTACACTAAAATACACTAGCTGACAAGTTGGAACATACTCCATCGGTAAACACAGCAGTCGGTCGCCGTCCCGTTGATCACGCTCCAACGTGCGACCGGCCGGCCGAAGCCCATTTAGTTCTCCAGTTTCGGTCTCTGGTTGGTGACTCTTTTTTTTTTTCGGGCAGTCTTCTGCTACTACTCGCGACTCGCGAGTGTGGTGTACTGCTGCTACGTGATCTCCCTTTTTTCCCACTCATTGATATGTGCATGTGGGAGTGGAGTAGTAGAACTAGTACGAATTGAAAGCTCTGATTCGGTCGTTAACTTGGTCGGCGATCGAGTTGACCACAAGTCGTTAATTTAGTTATCTGACCGGTGTAGTACTAGCTTGGCGCAAGTTCAGGCATGATCTGCTCTGCAGGATTAGGTCGAGCGATGTATGACTTGGTCGACCTAGCTAGCTAGCTAGCTACGACGAAGTCTTCAACAAGATAATATCATGCATGACGGCTTAAGATGGCAATGATGATGAAGTCCCCACGTACTAACCAGATTTCTTCACTAGGGATCCAGTGGAAGAATTTCAGCACCAAGCCCACTCACTAACTCACTCACAGTCACCGATCGAGTCGGTCGTAGAGTACTCCCAAAATTAAACTAGGAAGGAAGATCAGTCGATGGATATCGCAGCCATGACACGTTGCCCGGCCGACAACTCGTAGCAGAAAGCCTTCCAGAGAAAAGTGAACACGGAAGACAAGATCGACGTGCGACGCATGCGGCTGGTGCTCCTGTGTTCCGCTTACACTTCACAAGTCCTAACACACAACGTACGGCGTGAACGCTCACACATATTACACTAACCAAACTCATCATCTCGATCGTACCTTTTTTTTTTTTTGACTCGCTATGCGCTTTGTCCCCCCGTGGAATATTCACTACTACGAGCATCGATCTTGTGCTAGGGAATTTCCTGCGTTTACACGGCCATTTCGCCGCCTCGGACGGGTCTCGATCGGTGATGTTGCTGTCCGAGAATTAATGTGATTGTGACCCCGTTGCTTTCACTTGTTGGGAGTTCTTCATAGTATTGCCTCTGCTTTCTTACTGGCGGTGGATGAGATCCATGGTTAAGCGTGCAGCCTATGCTGATGATCGATCCGGCCTGACTTCGCACAGATATCATATGCCCTGTTCTATCTTCAGGCACGCGTGCTACACACAAAAAAAGCGTGTGAAGGTCTTACTATGCAGACGCCGTGCAGCTTTCTGTACATGATCCATATGCCTTTTTACTAGAGCATTATTGACACATTGGTTCCCCCGTGTTCACGGTCGAAAAGCAAGCTGCGTGCTGCAGTGTCTACTTCCCGGCCGCACGCACGTAACGTTGCATTGCGCTTTAATAAATTTTCAACTGCTAAAGGCATCGGAACTACTATACTGCACGCACGCCCAACGGTATCTTTTTGTTTTACACCGTCCGCGAGTCTGAATACTGTAAGCGGCCGCGCGGCCGGGTTGATCCATCTCCCGAGTCCCGACCGACCTTCTGTCTGAAACTAATGCACGCACGGGGAGATTCAGCTAGCGAGTTGTGAATGTGCAGAGGAAGTTGCTACGACGTGGTCGATCGATCTGAACTGGAACCCCCACCACCTGCGGCCGCCTGATATTTCCCATGCATCTGGTTGCACGCATTCATGCTACTGCCTCCTTCACGGTTTGCAGGACGCCTAATTAAATTTGAGTTTTTTCAAAACAACAACGTTCCTAGGCGCATAAAAATTAATTGTTGATTAATGTGGCACCTTTCCTTCCAACTTTCTATGCATACAACAGTCTTCCACCAATGCATGCGCCTTAACCGCTCAGTAATAAGCCTAATTTTTAGCCAATACGTTGACGGCTAGATCCGTGAGAATTTTGTAGAGCGCCATGCAAACCGTGAAAGAGAGAGTAGCTAGTAGCCTGGCCGGCCCCAATGTTGATAGTATCCCCAACCGTAAAACATGTGGCGCTGTTGGAGATCAAAGCGACAAGACGAGTATAAATGCGATACTACTGCTCCTTACAGCGTGTCTAGTACATACCGCATTCCGCGGTACCGTAAAACATGCATACATTATACCGTAAATCGTTTTGCGGGACAAAACATGACGGCGTAAAACAAATATCGTGTGTACGTATCATAAAAAGATTTCTAAAATATTCCGTCGTCTTTATATCACAATTCACCTGTTTGCCCATAGACCACGGCCGGCCATAGACGATGCAGGGCACGCGGACAGAAGCTATTACCTCCGTTCGTAAATAAATGTATGTACTTCTAACTTTTAGCGCAAAGTCAAATTTTATTAAATTTGTTTAATATTATAAAAATATTTAGCAATATATATTATATTTTTTAACATATTATGAAATTAAATTTAAAAACATATCTATTGGTATCAATTTTATGTCATAAATATTGTTACGTTTTTCGATAAAGTTAATCAAATTTTACTAATTTTAACATAGGACAAAGCTAGAATTATTTGAGGACGGAGTGAATAGCTAGCTCGGCAGCCGCATGGCTTGGCGCGAGGCCAGGAGCTAGCCGGCCGCATGGCAACGTGGACGGGAGCTGCTTGCATGCGTGCTGCTGCGGCTTGCTGCTCTGCTTGATGCTCGCTGCCGGATGCTAGCTGCGCATGCTCTGCTTGATGCTCGCTGCCGCATGCGAGCTGCTGCGGACCGGTCCCTCTGCTTGATGTGGCAACTGTTCCGGCCGGCCGGCCGGCGAGCGGGCCGGTCCCTCTACTTGATGTGGCTCCTGTTCCGGCCGGCCGGCCGACTGGCGAGCTGTTGTTGTTTTAGTCAGAAACTGATAAATAGATATGTGTATCGAATCTACTAGCCGGAAATAGAAGATTGGTATTGGAATCGAGACTTTCCGTCATGGAATCGACCTTCAGAAGCGGTAGCGTCGTAGACGACGGCTGTTGCTGCTAAAATTTATGCCCCGTCGAGCATTGACCAGTTTAAAAATAGACTCGAAAACTAGATATATTTAGGACGCGGAGTAGTTATGCGGGAAACTGCAAAAAAAATCATGATTCTAACCACTTTTACCGTATCTGGAAAGGTTAATTTTTCGACTAAAACTGCAAAACTTTGCTAATTTTGCGAGATTGATCACTTTTACGGTATCTGCTAGAGATGCTTTTACTCATGAAAATTGGGTTGCCGGCAGCGTTTCTATAGCACACGGCAGTATGTTTTCGCAGTAACAGACTTTTTCTTCTTCTTCTTTTTTGGTAGTCCAAACGAGTGTGTTATGCGACTATATATTCTGGAAGTGTCAAATCGAATGGATACATATCAGCTAAACTTGATGATCATGCATGGTCACAACTTTCGTCCGCATAAACTTGACTACTCCCTCCGTCCCAAAATAACTGACACGGGGGGATTTTATTTGACCTGTACTTCATTTTACAGAAAACCCCTTGGAATTTTGAATTGAATCCCTCAAGTCCAGCAATCAGATCTGATCCGCGATCCTCACGATCGCTCGCGATCGCCGGCACCTAGCTCGCGATCCTGCCCAGTTCGCGATCACGTCCGAGCTCGCGATCACCTCCGAGCTCGATGGCTCCCCTGCTACTGCACCGTCCCTGGAAAACTGCTCGCCGGCTCCGTGCATCGCCAGTCCAGCAGCACCTCGCCTCTCCGGCCGCTAGTCCCAGCAACACCTCCCCGGCCGCCGGTCATCCACCTCGCCAGCAGGCTATCCCAGCAGAACCTCGCCTCTCCGGCCGCTGGTCCCAGCAGCACCTCGTCGGCCGCCTGTCATCCACCTCGCCGACCGCCTATCCCAGCAGCACCTCGCCTCTCCGGCCGCCGGTCCCAGCAGCACCTCGCCGGCCGCCTGTCCCAGTAGCACCTTGCCTCACTGTCCGCCGGTCCGCTCCCTGCAGAGCAGGAGCCTCGCCGCCCTCGACATCTCTTCTGCCGCCACACCTCCAACGCCGGATGGAGAGCGGAAGGAGCCGGGCTTCCGCTGGCCGGCGGACCTGCTAGCCAGAGCTCAACGGAGGCGGTGCGCAGGGCTCCATAGAGGCGACGCGCACATCCCGTCTCTCATTCAAGCTCAGGGTGAGCAGGCACACATCCCCGACCTGCATCATTCATGAATTTCATCACAGTTTTGTGGTATACAGATTTATGTAAAGTAAATTTCATGAACACAGTTGAAATAGCAGTATAGTATGCTATTGTACCAATCTAGATTGTATATTATCTCCACACTTATCAAGAAGTGGTGGCATTAAGAGCTTGATCAATGTGTACTCATGCATGCACCATGTACTCTCGATGCTGTCAGTACCCAAACAAGTGCACAAGCTTACATACCTCATTTCAGAACCCGCCCCTCAGGGTTTTCTAGTTAGCTACTTTCCTTTAATCTGATCACTTTGGTCTGCAAAACACAGCATATGTCAGCCTGATTTGCTAATTTTATAGTTAATATGCGCCGAGATACGACAAATATATTGCAGGAACATGGCATGGCTTTTAAGACAGTAGTGGGCACATCTTGGAGCCGTAGTATCCTGAAAACAGAATAGTCATGGCGCATCGAAACCTGATCCTATGCAATTCAAAATAGCAGTAGTATCCTAAAACCAGAACAGTCATAGCCGTAGTATCATGAGCTTTCAGTTGAAACCTGCTCCTATGCAAGTCGAAATAATTGGCATAAAAAGGCCACAAGCTACCAACACCCCACCAACTGCTCCTAAGAAATGCGACCATCGGGTGTTGGGGCCAGAGCGTATTGTGCATAACTCCATATTTTGAACCAAAATCAGGTGCCCATGATGACACCAGAACAGGTAATGCTAAACAGGAACCGATCAACATCAACAGGACTAGTTGCTGCCACAAATTTTACTGAGATACAACTTGCAAGCTAATCCTACTATATTCTATTCCCAAACATAATAAACGAGAGAAAAAAGATATTCAGTCTCTATAAATAGAGAAGGAATTTTACTGCCATGATCTATGTTGTGGATGGATGCATCTATCACCTTTATTTATTTTATCACCTTTATTTTATGCCAAATGTGTATATTAAAACTGAATTTTATTTATTTAAAAAGAAAATTACATCTTCTAGCAGTGAGCAGTACAAGAGAAACAAAATGCTGAAAGTACAAGAGAACAAGAGAAGGCCGAAATTTGATAAGCAATTACAGCTCTCCGATGCGTAAGTTTCAATTGGCTCTGGCCTACAAGGACAAAATTATACCTACTGTTTTCTTGAGCAATGTCTAACTCATACTTTTGGACAGCTATTTAAAGAAACATTTTGATGGTGACGAACTAGGGAAGCTAGTTTCCAAGAGGAAGAAAGTACCCAATACAAGTCTGAAATTGTGGAAATGTAACACGATGCACCAAAAGGACAGGCTCTTCTCTCAACCTTTGGTACACGGTAAGCTAGTATGCTTGATTTATTTTTTCTATGCTTGCTCTCAAAAGAAACCATGTCATGTCCCCATTCTCGCTCTTTTACAGGAATGTGTACTAGCCTAAAAAATATCTACAATGCTGATTTCGCTCCAACCATTGAGGAAGAAGATGTTGCTGAAGTTGATGAGCAAGGACGACCTGAGTTGAACTTGTTATCCGAGAAAGAACATGATGCTGAAGTTGATGAGCAAGGACGACCTGAGTTGAACTTGTTACCCGAGAAAGAAGATGATGCTGAAGTTGATGAGCAAGGACCACCAGAGTTGAACTTGTTACCCGAGGAAGAAGATGATGCTGAGTTGAATTGGTTACCTGAGGAAGAAGATGATGTTGAAGTTGATGAGCAAGGACCACCTGAGTTGAATTGGTTACCTAGGGAAGAAGATGATGCTGAAGTTGATGAGCAAGGACCACCGGAGTTGAACTTGTTACCCGAGGTAGAAGATGATGCTGAAGTTGATGAGCATGCACGACTACTTGATTTGAACTTTGTGCTCGAGGAAGAAAATGGTGATGAAGTTGATGAGGAAGGACCACCTGAGATGGACTTGATACCCGATGAAGAAAATGATGATGGACATGATGAAGGACTGCCTGATTTAAACTTGACCCCAGAAGAAGCAATAAGAAATGCTGTAAACTTGACAGATGAGCAAAGGTTTGGTGCTTATTTTTCTCTAACAGTAATCAAAAGCAAAGATGGAAAAGTATTGAAAAAAGACAAACAACTCGTTGCAAATCTCCTGAAGACAAGTCTAAGCACTATTGGTAGGATATGAAAAGAAGCAAATGATCAGATTAAAGCAGGTCAATAAGTTTATGTCTCTAGCAAAAAGAAAGGTAGAGTTGGTCGTAAGAAAAAAGATCTAAATTTCTCTCGGATGTCGGGAATCCACTTGAGCAAAAGAAAAACAATTCGAGCTCTATCAAAAGCTCTAGGTGTGCCCCGCTCAACCTTACACGGAAGGTTCAAGTTAGGTGAGATGAAGCGCCATACTAGCACCTTGAAGCCGTTGTTGACATCAGCTAATAAGATTAAGAGGTTGAAGTTTTGTGTCTCTATGCTCCATGAGAGCACGTTGACAACATCTCGTCCTTTCTTCCAGTTTATGGACAACATCGTCCATATGGATGAAAAGTGGTTTGACATGACTAGGAAGAACAACACGTATTACCTACTTCCCGACGAACCTGAGCCTTTACGCACCGTGCCAAACACGAACAGCATTGGAAAAGTAATGTTCCTAACCGCTGTGGCGAGGCCAAGATACGGTGACGGTGGCGTTGTCACATTTGATGGAAAGATCGGGATTTGGGCATTTGTCAAAGAGACTCCAGCTATTAAAAATAGTTGAAATAGAGATAAAGGAACAATCGAACTCAAATCAATGAAAGTGACCAGAGATGTCATGAGGGACTATCTCGTCGATAAAGTGATTCCTGCTATTCAAGATGCGTGGCCTGATGAAGATGAAGGAAGAACAATCTACATTCAGCAAGACAACGCAAAACCTCATGTCCATGATGATGATTTGGTTTTTCGACAGGCCGTAGCACCGACTGATCTAGACATTAGGTTGTTGCAGCAACCTCCTAATAGCCCAGACATGAACGTGCTCGACCTATGCTTCTTTAGGTCACTTCAGTCACTCACTGATAGTAGAGCACCTACAACTATCAAGGAACTGATAGACGACGTGGAGCATGAATACAAAAACTACGAGGTTGACACGCTAGCAAAATGCTTCTTGACACTCCAGACCTGTATGATTGAGGTTATGAAAGTAGGGGGAGGTATGAACTACCATCTGCCGCATAAGGGTAAGGATCAACTGATTGCGGAAGGAATGTTGCCACTCGCTCTTTGTATCCCAGCGGAGCTACTTGCTGATACCTTGGCTCTTATCGAACAAGGAGGAGAGGTAGAGAAAAGAGGAGGGGAAGGAGAAGTAGAGAAAGCAGGAGAAGGAGAAGTAAAGAAAGGAGGAGAAGAAGACCAGCTGGAACGCAAGCTTGATTTGAATAATTTGGAAGAAGACTAGCTGGAGGAACGAATGCTTGATTTGAATGATCTTCCTCCGTATATGATCTGCATGTAGAAGAAAGATTGGCAATCGCTCTCTATTATGACTAAGCTACTTGTAGAGACCATGGCTCTTATAGGACAAGGATAGACTAGATACATAGAAAGGCAAGGAAAATACTCTTGTGTCTTGTGTATGTCTTGTGCTCTATCATGTGTATCAGTGTATGGAAAGGCAAGGACTAGTATATGCCTCCTATATAAAAAAATATAATATAGAAGTGACAAAATCTCCACTTAGATGTCGACCCTGTTGAATCGCGCCTATCATCATTATTATGGAATAACGGAAAGAAGCACTTGTCCTTCATCAGCCAATCATATAAGTAATAAAAGTACACTAAAGTTTGTACTCCAGCTATTCCAGCTGCTTGGTTTCAGGAACCTGGTACGTGTTGTTTCTCTCTGCGTGTGTGGTGTGAGCTGGATGTATGGCCAGCAAAATAAATATTGCCAACGTAGTCCTCCCTCCGATCCATCATAAGTGTTAGCTATTTTTTAACTAAATCAGCGACAAATATATCGAAGGGAGTACTTAGTTTTCAATGAAAATATTCTACTAATTTAGTAAAAAGGAACAGCAATAGAAAGTCATACCGTAATGGGGGAAAAGTTATTTTCTCCTCCTTTCTGATCACTGTTTTTGTGCTTGGATTACTTTATCGCTTCTGCTCAAGATCCGAGTCAGTAGCCTAAACAACAGATCAATACGGTGGCATAGTGGCGCATTGTACCAAGTGCCACACAGTTTACTATAAATGATCACATCATCTTCTCTACCACTTGTACGAGACCCCAGACATCAATATCTTCTACGCGGCATACCTAAAGAGGAGAGCGGTAGTAAGTTTTATACTACAAGCAAAGGAGCCTGAGAGACATCACATCGGAAAGAGTACTTGAAGAGTAAATGACAGTGAAAAATTCAGATTGCAATCTTCCAGTGGATGAATTATTTCTATAGGACAGCTCTCGTCTTCACAGTTCAGCTTTGGAGACCTAATCGATGCACAGCAGTGAACAGCTCATTAACAAGTTAAAAAACCACCTTGATTGTTGAGTCACTCATAAGAAGCTCCTCAGCCATTAGTTCAAACTTGGAGTATGGATAGCGGGTAAATCCAAAAATTAGAACAACACCAGATTACAAACAAACATATGCAGCTGCTTCCTTTTGGTTGTAAATTAGAACAGCACCAGATTACAAACAAACATTAACAATAGATGTAAACCTTAGTGCTTCCTTTTGGTTGTAAAGTAGCATATGCAGCTCCATTGCATTGGTGACAAACATATGATACGTTAGATGATTACAAAGATATTTGTGAAATATGTATCCTGCTTTTTTAGAGTAGGGCAGATAATTTAGAGACGAGTTGAAGTACATGAATACACATCATCTTATGGTCGAGCACTAAATGGATCCAACAACATTATCTTATGAGCATTTTTCTCCCCAAGATTCAGAAATTAACGGGGAAGCAGGACGGAGGAATGAGCACAACGACAAGTGTATGTACCTGCGCGATTTGGCAGATCATGAGGTAGCCGCCGACTCCCCAGCCTTGCGACGGCGCCACATCGCCGCCACCACATCAACGGCACCGGATCGCCGTCCTGCACGACCGCATCGTCCAAAGCCTGAGGACGCCAGCATCACAGGGCCTACCCCAGGGACAAAGATCGAAGCTTTCCAGATCCCGAGGAAGCCCTCGGCCCAAGCTCCAGAGCCTGAGGACGCCGACGCCGCCATGGATCCCAAAAATGGGACCTTGCCACCGTGCCAAGGCTAGGGTTCGTGGTGGTAGCGAGGCGAGGAGGCGGCGGGCCAATGCGAGGGAACGGAGGCGGCGGGCCGATGCGAGGGAACGGAGGCGGCGAGGCGAGGGAATGAAGGCGACGAGGCGAAGTGACGGCAGCGGCGGCGACACTCGGTCTGTCCGTCGCGCGAGAGGGGAACGCGAGGAGGAGTCGATGTTGACGAAGGACCGCACATTTCAGGTGAAAAAGCTCGGGGGATTTGTGCAAAAATGCCACCGCGTCAGTTATTTCGGGACGGAGGGAGTACGTTTTTTAGATGAAGAGAAGCACGGCAGAGAGCCGACGGCCGCGTCACCGGTGACCGGTCAAAGCAACTGTCGCCTCTTTTTTTGCATATGCGTACGAACCGAACCTTTTCTCCAGACTCCACACTCCAGTGACTTACAGGTGGCCGTTGATCGCTGCTCCCGAGTGCTGATTGCTCGTGTACATCACGGTGACGTGACGACATGGCGTGGCCGGCCGGCCCGGTGGAGAAAATTACATAAAACTACCTAACTGGGATAGATTTTGCGAGTCCGTACAAACTTCTGATAATTTTATCTCAAATCTATCAACTCTGGAAAGCCCTAATTACAAATCTGACCGATAGGATCCATCCGTAAGGGTTGAGTGGGCAAAAAGATGCTGAAGTGGACGAGGGGTGACAAACACATGCTAAGGTGGACATGAGACCCACATATCAGCATTATTTTCTTTTAGTTTTTATTTCTTCTTTTTTCTCTTTTATTATTCACCATTGGTGGGGCCCCCATCTGTCAGCCCAACACCTCTTTTTCCCTCCTTCACCTCAGGTTGTCATCGACCGTCGTCGTTCCTCGCCTCATTGAGAAGCCCCGGAGCTTCGCCTCGTCACGCTGGTCATCCTCCTTGGAGGAACTGGAGCCGCACGCCCCAATCGTCGCCTCGGTCCGCTTCTTTACCATCATTTGCTCCTGCGCCAGCGAAGTTCTGTTGTCGTCCATCCATGCATGTCCACGCTGAACCCTCCATCGCGCTCCTGGTGAGCATCAGTCCGGATGGGCCTCTTCGATTCATCATTCCCGTTCTGTATCGTCGTCATGTCGTACGCCTCCGTCAACCGCCGTAGTAGCTCGACACTGGACTTTTCCGGTGAGCAGTAAATGGCGACGCCACCCTCATTCGACTCACCACAGTCGTGTGTGTCGAACGCGCGCACCAGCCCATCCCAGCGTGCTCTCCCTTGTCATACTCATGCTCGACCTGGGCGGACACCTTGGAAGGAG
Source organism: Avena sativa (assembly GCA_916181665.1). Lineage (NCBI taxonomy): Eukaryota > Viridiplantae > Streptophyta > Magnoliopsida > Poales > Poaceae > Avena > Avena sativa. The sequence continues at coordinate 64,435,815 of OV702284.1, forward strand.
GAGGGGAAAAGGAGGTGTGGGGCTGACAAGTGGGGCCCAAGGGCAGTGAATAAGAAAAGAGAAAAAAAAACGGTGTTCACATGTTGGCCCCACGTCCACCTAATCCATCTCAGCGTATGTTTACCAACTCAGCACTTACACTTGGGCCCTACCGGTCAGATTTTCCATCAGAGCAGTGTTAAAAAAAGATTAGTACTATTTGTTGTGAGTTGTCCCACAGTTGGTAGATTTTAGATAAAATTATCAGAATCGATACGAACTCACAAGGTTAGCCTCAATTGTGGTAGTTTTCTGTAATTTACTCGGCTTGGTGTGTGTGACATTTGTCGCGCGTGTAAGGGCATCTTGACCGGACCGACCCAAACACCAAACACGCAATCCAAATCGTCGGTTTTGCTCCCAATGGATAGGGCCGGGGGTGATTTGGGGTCGTGGTCTGACCTATCCGAGTGGATCTTGTCCGTCTCCCCTGCTATCATGTGATAGGGCGTTAAATGGCGACGCGACATCGGCTATCAGTGTCAGTGGTTTCCAGCGTGGCTGGCGTTTCCTACCATTGTTGCATTCTGTTTCCCGCGCGCCTTCCCGCGCGCGGCTAGAAAATTTCCTGCGCTTGGTCGGCTGTTTCCCGCCTTCACCGCAGTTTATAAAGACGGCCGCCGACACGGCAGAGACAACAAGCCCAAGTAAGAGCAAACACTGCCAAAAAAAGCACCAACCACCAGCAGTCATGCCTCGCCGCAAGATTGCCAACTAGACCAGGATCAGGGAGATGCGCCACAACCACTTGCCACATGCCTCCGGTAACGATGTCAAGCTTCAGGCCACATTGTTGGGCTAGCGCATGGCCGAGGAGGAGGTGGACACCATCGAGGACGAAGGCCATGTGGCCGAAGAGGAACTGAGCAGGTGGTGGAGGCGGCTTCAAAGTTGGCCGCCCAATAGGCTGTGCATGAGATTCATCACGTCGACAGGGAGGCCGTATCAGCAACCCTCTGTGAGATTCGCCATGAGGCAGCCATAATCATGCTGGAGAAGGTGATCAGGGAGTCCGTCAAGGTCCTCGCCGTGCGCGAGCTTCACCACACCGCCAACTTTGGACGAGAAGGATTGGAATTAAAATCTGTGTCCTGGTTGCAGGCGTGGGGAGACTAGTATTTACATTATTTTTTAGAAGTTTGTCCTATCTTAAATTTTTTCCATCCTCCCGTCATTGTGTGCATGCTAGCAGTTGGTAGATGTGTGGCGGTCTCGGGCGGTGCATGACTGTTGGGTTGGGAGCGAGTCTGATCTGATTATACACACACACATATGGTGTGCAGCGTTGAATCTTGGCTTGTCTATTTCATTCACTGTTCAAAAAATCATAACGATTTATCGTTTCGATTTATCGTTTATCACTAAGTAACCGATAAACCGATTAATCAATTTATCACCCGATAAATCGGTTGATACATCTACAAATTACTAATTTTAGACTGACCGAGCCTCAACATTAGTTTCATCCCAACCAGGTGGTGACTCCGCGGGTACTATATGTCTTATTGTGGATGTTAATATGACTCCCGCATGGGCCCGCCCATGCGATGCCTTTTTCTCTTTCTCTTTTACGTTTCTTTTTTTCTTCACCATTTTTCTATTTCTTTTGCTCTCTTTATTTTTTCTTCTGTTTTTCCTTTTCTAGATTTCTGATTTCAGTTCATTTTTCTTTCTTTTTTTATGTTTTTCCTTTTTTATTTTTTATTTTATTTTTCTTATTTTCTTTTTCTTTTTTCTTTTTGAAAATCATGAACCAACTTTAAAATTCATGAATCAGTTTTAAGAAGTCATGAACCAATTTTGAAACTCATGAACCAAATTTAAAAGATCATGAACCAAATTGAAAAACCATGAAGCAAAAATTGAAAATGGTTCAGAATTTAAAAATAGTTCATATATTCTAAAATGGTTTAGAAGCTCAAAATGTTCACCGATAAAAAATTCAAGATTTAAATTGTTCATGATTTCATAAATCATTCAATTTAAAAAAAGGTTAGTTTTTGAAAATTGTTCAAAACACACGTACGTAGGTGCATGTGCTCGGGATCGGAGCTGGCTCCCTGGCCGCGCGCATGCCTGTTGCTTGCTGGGACGGGCCCACGTACGAGAACAACTTGAGCAAGACTGCTGCCGCGGGCGAGCGTGCGTAAAACTCGCTTGAAGCGAGAGATAGAGGCTCCATCCAGCTTTCAGCAGGAGGTCCAGCCCATCCTAGGTCCGTACAATATAGTATGGTAGAGATTTCAATTAGTCACCCTGTAAGCGAGGCATCCGGCAGGCAGCCCAGCACCCAACAACGGTATTTAGGCCGAACCGCTAGCATGAAGAGCTAGGAATCGAGAAACAAGGCTTTGACGGCAACGGACCATAACGATCCACGACGAAATCCTATTTGCGCTAATCACCATGAATATTTTTAAAAATGACTTGTTTCTAATACCCATATTAAGCTAGCATGTGCATCACACGCCTCATAATATGTCATATAACCAAGTATTTTGAATATTTATTTTCTTTTACCGAGTTTTCTATCAAGACACTAAAATAGGTCTCATGCCCAACGATACGGGTGTGCGTGTAACAAACGAAGCCAAGCACATATTTTTTACATAAAAATCCATAAATGTATTATAATTTAGAACACGAAATGAACCCCAAAACATGGTTTGCTCCAATAAAGGGAGATCATCAATCATGCTTATGTATAATCACAATTCATATATTAGCTTATTGATTATTGGAATTAACATGAGGAATAACTGCGAGACTAGCTAAATTTCTAATGATGGGTTTGATGCTTTGGATTTCTCAGAAGGCCTATCCTCAATCATACATCCGTGCAATCTATGTTTCTTTCACCATCCTCATGTTTTGATTTCTTATACCATCATCATTCAGCTTAGAGTTAACTAAAACAACAACTAATTTTCTTCTAAAATGTGTTATATGACCCTATCAAGTAGTAATTAAGAGTTAGGTTTCAAATAATGGTACACCATGAATAATCATTCCGGCAAATAGCAAAATATACCAACGTAGGAGTATCTAATAAAATATCTCCTATAAAGGACTCCATGAAATTTAGCATCAGTGACCCCCATTGCTAGGGGCGGAGCCAGGATTTTATGTAACATCCCAAAAATATTAAACTTAAATCATCAAACTCTAATCATCAAAATTAGGGTTAACAAAAACTTTTCTAATTAAAAATTATGAAGGCATGCATATATGTATGCATTTAATTTGAAATTCTTTTGAACCACCTTGTTTGTATGTTTCCTTGCTTGTAAAATATTTCTTAGCTGAAATAAACATCATCTAAACATTTTCCAAACTTTTCCTAAAGACAAATAAATCAAAACCAATAAAATAAAAGAATGGTCATTTTGACCAATTTAACTCCCATGCCTACTTTGGCTGTCTCAAACTTTCAGAACCTAATGGAAACTTTTCTGGATCTTTGCACCCCTTGAATGTACTTATAACAAGGTATCAAGGCCCACTTTGTGATCATCCAGAAACTTTCAAATGCATAGTTTAAATGACAATTCAAAATTGAATCTTTATCATATGGGAAGATCTCACTTTTTCAAAAACCACTCAAACAAGCTCAACTTTCAAAACCCAAGCTTCTGCAGACTCACTAGCACCAATCTAGCAAACCCACCAAAAATCTTTTCAAAATTCAAAACTTAATTTCATGCGGCCATTTCATCAAACAGGTTGCAGATACAAATCATACAAAATCTAAACACTATAGTGAGCAGTGATTGAAGCCTAACTTGTTCCCTCTCTCGACACCACTAGCCTTAGTAGATCATCTAACAACCTAAACTAACCCTTAGCATCACTGTAAGCTTGGCATTGCCATCAATGGTGAACAGCCGAGCACACCCGTGTCACCCCCATGTCGACAGCAAGCTAGGAAGAAAAGCAAGCCTAGCCAGCATGTCTGGGAGGCAGCCCACCGTCCACCGCCACTCACTGTCCCAGCCGCGAGCGCTTCCAAGCCCTGGACCACACACACGAACCATGCCAACCTCGCAGCAACCATGCCGAGCGTGCGCCAGAGCGCCACCCTCGACCAGCGCCCACAGACCGTGCGCCGCCCTCACCGCGTGCATACACAATCCCCACCGACCTAGGAGACCACCATACATCCTTGTTCGCCGCCCCGTGACGCACAGCCACCGCTCGCCGTCGAAGACGCCGCCTCTGCCGCGCAGAGCGTCGCATGTTCCAGACCAAACCGCACCGCCCCACGCCTCAAAACCATGTCGTTGAGCATCGCCAGGGAACACCGCACTGCCCCTACCTTCGCCCATGCCAATAGCGGCCTGTAACATCGCCCCCGACGAGCTCAGCCACCCCGCTCGATTTCTTCACACCATCTCACTCCCCTCTCCTCACTGATCGTGCCACACCGTTCCCGGAGCAAGGCGAGCACCACCTCGCCGGAATTTCACCGGAGCCCGCCGCCTCTGGAGAAGAAGGGCGCCATCGATTTCGTCCACCCCAGGAGCTGCCGCGACCACCCTTGAGTTCGCCGTCATCGCCTTCGTCGTTTGCCCACCTCGCCGACCCTCGCCTGCACCCCGGTGAGCCCCCAGCACCCTCACTGGCTGCGCTAGGTTTCTTTCTCGCCGGCGTTGCTCAACGTCGACGATGACTCTCAGCCGTTGGATTAGAACTAGATCGAACGATCCACATGGCCCCGTACCGCTTTGCCCCTCCCTGTCTCACTGACGAGTGGGGACACCCACTTAAGCAGCCCGTGGGAGCACTGCGCTTAGCAGGCCGGCCCGTTAACTTTTCTCGCGCTGCCCAGTTATTTGAATTAAACCTTTTTCATTTTGTTTCAAACTCACTTCTGTACCCAACTTCAAAAATCAACCCAGATTGATTCAGTGCACCAAATTGAATGAAACCAATTTTGTTAGAAAGGTCTGAGAATGCTGAATCCAAGCCCGTTGGATTCAAGTCATTTGGATCTATAGATCACCCATGGTAAAAATAACAAGGCAGAAGCTTTTCTGCATTCAAACATTTTTCAAATTTAAACCATAATAGCTTTTGAGTTGATTCCAACTCTCAAAAATCACATTTAACCATACCTTTCAGAATATATAAAAATATATAGGTTTACCTTCATAAATAGTGTTCAAGTAATAAAAGAATGCTACATAAGCATTTCTAGCCACTTTAAATAATTAAATAAAAGGGTAAAACCTTATTAAATTGTGACACCACTTTAAATCATATTCCCATGGACTAAAATATGTGGTGATGACATGTGTCAACATGATCCCATGTTTGGTTTGGAGAATATTAAATCTTAAGTAGTTTTTCAATGAGTAGAAATTACTTTTCTAAAAATAAAAAGAATTAAACCAAGCTTTAATCTTGTAATGTTAGTGATGATGTTGGATCATCTTTAGTACCCTTGTGTGTGATGATTGCAAGTAGTTAAGTATTGTTTGGTGATTGTGTACCTCGTATTTATTTATAGACGCTAGTACCGACCAAGGATACGAGGAGGAAGGAGGATACTACGAAGAAGAAGCCGAGGAGAACTTCAACCACTGCTCTGCACAAGGCAAGCTATTAACCTTGCAAGCTAACACTTGAAATTTAGCAAGCTTATACTGATATTGTGCAAGATTTATTAACTAAGTGGACCAATGCAAGCTAACCCTTGCAAGATACCCTACTGATGCCACAAACCACTACTTGTTACTCTGCCCACTATATGCCTTAAGCATATATGACCCAACCCACTTGACCAACCAATCCTAGTTTTTACTTACAAGCTTTATACTTTATTTCTTTATCAAAGCTATTCCTTAGAGTTTACTTAAGTGAATTATAGATACTAGAAAGATATCTGAAGGTTGCATAAAGAGCATAAAATTTGGCCTAAGCTAGATAATCTTGATGTCATCTTAAGGCATGAGACTGAATTTAGTTAGAACTCCACTAGTTTACCACCCCTCATTATTGCTTACCCCCACCTGTAGATGCTAGTGCTAAGCATAAAACTTGATCAACTTTAGATGGGAATACTTGGTGGAAAAATGGTTATGAAAACCTTGGAATGATGGATCATTCTATTGAAATGTTTTGGACATGTGTTTCCAAACACCTGATGATTTTGGTGATGAAAACGACGAGGCATGAGCCTTAGCCCTTTCTAAAACTGATGGTTGTCTGGATGCGATACCATTCCAATTTTATCGTAGAACCACAATACCCTAAGATTGGGTAGGGCTTGACTGGAAACTTATATACCTTCGGCCAAGGTCTGAGTTGAGGCTACCTTGTGAAGATTGTCCACCTGTGCAGTACCCAAGATGACAGTTGGTCATGGTTGGGAGGCCAAACTCACAGGAGAGGTGCTTATACTAGGACGTGTAATCGAAAGGTTAGAATTGATTATCCGCATACTGAGTATGGTGAATTCAGGATTTGTTCCTGACAGATGTATCGAATGTTGTGGTGAAAGTGTACAATCTCTGCAGAGTGTCAAACTATTCGAATAGCCGCGTCCGCGATTATGGATAGTTGGAGTGGCCATACTGTTCCCCCGTCAGACTTTTCAAAATGACTTGTGAAATGATTTGAAACTTTGACTTGACCACAACAGAGTTGTGATATGAAATACAAGTTCCCACTTAGGAGTTATAAAATTGTGACGAGCATTCGTTGCCTCTAAACTTAGTAGGGATAAATCTGGCTTTTGCAAAACAACCCTAGAGCCTAGTGTCCTATTATCCAAAAACCCCTTTACCTATTAGTATTAGTTTGCGAGTACTTAAAGAGTACTCATGGCTTTGTCCCTGGCTATTTCCATGGCCAGACTATGAAGAGGAGTACCTGGAGGATGGACCCCAGGAAGGTTACGACAACTAGGATCATCTCCCATCGTCAGCATTGCCTGTGACCCCGAAGATGGAGCTTCGCCTACGCTACCGTTATTATTACGTATTCCGCTGCTTGATGTTGTATTAAGAACTGGATCATGAGATCCCTATTTGTGAAAGAACTTATGTATCGTTTGTAATGGATGATGTACTATGGTATCCAATTCTGTTATGTCTCGCAAAAATGGTATTCCTGGGATTGCGATGTATGGCATAACAGGCATCTGAGATTAAAAATCCGGGTGTTGACATTTGAACATGAGGGGGGCGAAGATTTTTTTTAAGGATACTACATCACATATATCAAGTCAAGATACCCACATCAAATCCTATCAATATAAATGTTTGGCTTTGCCACCATACAAAAACAAATTTCTACAAATTAAATTTAGAATGAAAGTGGCTTGTAAAAAATCTTCAGTGAGTTAGTTTTTCTCCTAAAGATAATAGGTGCATAGAAGATTAGAGAAACATATCCAACCAGTAAGCAAATGCATTATCATATATGCAAGTAAAACAATTAACCAAACTAACAAGTCGTAAACTTGTAATCCATATGAGAGATGACAAAAGGATACTAGTACTAGTATGTGTATACATACCTTAAGGTCTGAGTGTGCTACTCCATGGACTTATGCCGTGAAACCACGACAAGAACTAATGTAGGATTAAGAGCGTCGGCACCGGGACGACATGCCAGCATCACATCGGTCGCGACCTTCGTCGTCTCATGGGTCATGGCATCTATAAGACATCAATGAGCGTCGATGGAGACGTAGTTCGATCGTGAAAGAAGGAAGAAGCCCTAGGCTCATAGATCAATCAGCGACACTCTGTCCGGCAAACTAACGCACAGAAACATGAGAGTTTTCATTTTTTTAACTCTCCACGGTAGCTTGATGGGCTATTTTTTGAGGTTTCATTGAATACCTAGCTAGATGCACACATTAGACTTGGACCTCTCAAAATAATTAATTAATTAGGTGAGGTAATTAATAGTACATATTTATAGGGGGGCTGATGGTTAGGGGAGGTCTAGCCCCTGCTAGCCCCCCCTTGGCTCCGCCCCTGCCCATAGCACATGATAACATATATGATGTAAAAAAATTGGCGATACAAAGTTTAATATATTCAATAAAAATAATTATAAAAAAATTATTATAAGGAAAACCTTCAATTCTCCACACTCTACTCTACTCAACATTTTTCAATAAAAATAAAAATAGGAAGACAAATTGGACAACGAGTTTGTCAAAAAGAAAAAATGACAACACTCCGCTGGAAATCCCTTTACATGTATATTCAAACATTTTATGTTCGTTCACAAGTTTTCGGGATAAAAGAATATTTTATGTGTCATGTATAAAAATACAAAAAATATCACGTGATTACGACTATTCACATGACATTTGTTGTCTCTTTTGCACGGGACACATAAAATGCTATTTCATCCCAAAAACTTGTGAACGAATATAAAATGTTCGAATGTATATGTATATATTTTTTTGAATTTAATAAAATTTTTAAAACATGTTTTCTCATAATGGATACAAATACACCCGTGAGCCGAATAGCCACCTCCAACACTCCGCACTCTACTCAGTTCTCTATTTTGTAGCGCCTCCCTTTGTCTCTGTCTTCAAGCTCTCCCTCACTTGCCTATCTAGTACCACCTGCTGCTGCATGTTTCCCCACCGGCGTCCAGTCCCCATTCACCTTGTCGGGCTGCCCCTCCCATTCATTCCCACCGCCAGCACAAAGAGTCGCATACCCCTGCCCATCTCCGTCGTCCCTCCTTGTCGAATCGGTCGCTTAAGATCCTAGGAGGTGTTCGAGCTTCGCATGTAGCTTGCGCACGCACCTCATTATTGTACATCGCATTTTCGGATTATTAAGAAATGAGAGATAAGTCATAGACATTGGTTATGTTGTGTCTTGTGCATCCAAAAAAATTCGTCTCAATATATGATCATATGTAACCTATGCAAAAAAAACGGTAGTGCCTAGTGTTTTTACTATTCACACATTATTTGTTATTTTTGTGCAGGCCACATATTGTCATATTTTTGAATGAAACTTTATAGATGTATAAGAAACAACATAATCTATGTACATGATTTATCTCACTTTTTTCAAACTTGAAAGTGCGACATGTAGAATGGGTTGTGAGTATAACTAGTTACATAGTTCAGTTCCGTATTTTCTCTCCTTCTTTGGCATTTTGATAATGGCTAGCGTGGTTCGTTTTTTGTTCGCTTCACTAACAGTTTCACATCAGCTATTACCACAACGTGTAATAGTTAACTAGATCATAAAGGCACTCGTTGCTGCGCTTTTATTTATCACGTATACAAAAACACTCAAGATAAAATGAATAGAAAATACCTCCAAATAATAAGCTACCATTGTCGTTACCCTACAATTGTTGTTCGTGGACCTTGGTGAACAAAAATTAAAAAGAAAACAAGTACTCTCTAAAGAAATGTAATAAAAACTAATAAAGATTAAACTCTATTTGTTCGCTCAGATTCAGCTAGATGATTATTCTAATGGTTGCTAGTGGTTCCTAGTCGATAAGGTTATGGAGACACACACCCTCGACTAGAATGCGACCAAGTCATGAACATGGTGATTCCAATACGTTTTTTTTCGAAAAGGGGATGTATCCCAGCCTCTGCACCGGTCCGATGCACACAAACTTTTATTAAAAATTCAAACTCTAAAAGTATTACAAATCACGGATGGCTTAAGGTCGACACCAAAATCAACCAGCAAAAAATAATAAAAGAGCGAATAAACATCATAATCCAATCTATCCGAATGCATCCAGGCAGACTGGCTGAAGATGTGCCCAGTGACCATCATAAGACGGCTGCACCCAGTAGTCATAATATCCCGCTGGTCTGGTGTAGATAGGAATGCCCAAAACTGCACCCAATGTGCCACCATGTGGATAACCTGCATAAGATTATTTTTTTGGATTTGTTAAAATAATATCATTCCCGCATCTTCAAATAGACCAACATAAGCTGAAGCACCAAAGCAAATCCTAGCCTTAGATGACTTATCAAAACTATGTAACCAATTACCAAACATGTTGGCAATATAAGTCGAAAGGGGTAAATCATAAGAAAAATGGATAATTCGCCACAAAAGGCGAGCAAAAAGGCAAGATATAAATAAGTGTTCTATGGTTTCCTGTGACCCACAAAAACAACACTTTGTACATCCTAACCAATTTCTTTTAACCAGATAATTCTTTGTGAGCAAAACCTTATTATTAAAAAACCACATAATTTTTTTTGATCTTGAGAGTAATTTTTAATTTCCAAAGGTATTTCTGAAAAAAGATAGTATGATCATTTATAATGATGCAGCCCGTCCTACGACCGCTACTACATCTACTCCCACGAGCCCCCCAAGTGGACCCATGACTCGCGCCCGAGCCAAACTCCTTCAAGCTAAGGTGAACTCGCTCCTCTCCTTGTGTGACTTCGATACACCCTTGGATGGCCTGCTACTTCATACGCATACCTTGTGCATCATCAGGTACGAAGAGAATGACCCAGAGAACGGAGGAGCACCAGCGGAGGGAACCAAATGCCCTCTGTCGTCAGCGGTACTACCGGACCTGGCGACCGGTACTACCGCTCAGCGGCACTACCGCCCCCTGCTACCGCCACCAACAGAAGACGCCAGCGCAAGCCAAATACTCTCTGTCACTGGCGGTACTACCGGCCCTGGACCCGGTACTACCGGACCACGGCACTACCGCCCCTGCTACCGCCACCAACAGACGACGCCAGCAAGTCCCAGGACGACAAGCGACACTACCGGGCCCAGAAGCGGTACTACCGGCTGACCGGTACTACCGGTCGTGCTGGACCGGTACTACCGGACGTGTATGGACCTGATCGTGTTAAGTCGGCCCAGCGCCCTGTAACCCTCTCTATATTTCGCTATTTTTTCCTAAAATACCCCTGTTTATGTGGTTGGCCTATAAATAACCCCCACCCTCCATTGTAAACCCCATACTTGGATAATAATAGATTAAGGACACCCCTTTGAGGATCTTTCAATATATTGGTCTCATGCTCCTACCAAGGGGCACCCTGTTATCCACCCTCCTCTTGGATCTTGCTTAGTGCGTTCAAGTTGTACAAGGCCTTGGGTTCTCTGTTTCTCGCCCCCAAGTCGTCAAGATCTCACCAAGCACCTCGTCCCCCGTTGTTGGCGTGGAGAGAGAGCTTCGCCCAACACCGATCCTAGAGATTATGTTGGACCGGTTGCCACCGGCGTGAGTTATCGGCGTGTATCGTGTTTTGTGTGCGTGAGTTCATCGGGTTCTTCGTGTGCGTGTGTTCATGGATTTCATCCCCTTTCCCCCTTCCACCGCTTTACCCTCGATTCCCGCGGAGATTCGTGAAAGATCGGGCCACCCCAAGGGGTTACCCCATAACATCTTGGTATCAAGAGCAAGGTTGATCACGAATTTCCCCCCAATTTTTCTTTTATCCCCCTTAAAATCGAAAATCCCACCAAAAAGAGCCCCAATTTGCCTTCGGATCGATTTTGTATTTGGTGAGTTTTTCGTGGTTTTGGTCCATAGATCTGTTGCTTTTGGAGTCGATCTATAGTCCCTGTTGTTCCTAGCCCAGCCTTTCGGTCAGATCCCCACGAATTTGAGGTTTGAGTCAAGTGGATCTCGTTCTTGTTCTGCGACTTGCGGTACTACCGTTGGTGCAGGCGGTACTACCGCCGTCCGGTACTACCGGCCGTACCTAGCGGTACTACCGCGCTCCACAGAAACTTTTTCTTCTTCCCTTGACACCTCAACTTCGTTTGCTGACTTTTCCCTCTTAAATTTGTTCGTGTTTCGTGTGTTTGTCTCCATTTTAACACAAGCTTCCGCATCAAAGTCACCACGCGCTCAACGACACCGCGACACTCGAACATCATCCCCACCAACGGTTGCAAGTCATCAAAAATACCAAAGGTATAACTTGCACCACTTTGACAGCCCCATATCTTCCTTTGTGTGTATCTATCCTATGAGAGCAACTCATTTTGTGTTTGTCTAAGAATTGTGCACTTGCCTTCGGAAAGTGAGAGTGTGAGGCCAAATACAAAAGTTAACATAGTAGCATAGAAAGGGAGAAAAAGGAAAAGAATCAAAAAAAAGAGAAAAAGATACGTAGTCTCCCAATACAAAGAGAATACCAAGCTTGTAAGCCAAGAAAGAGAGAAGAAAGAGCGCACCAAGGCAAGTGCACAAATCTATTGCTTATCCTCTTTTGGCAAACAAGTTGTGGTCTCTCCTTGAGTTGGCACGACAACCGAGCGTAGTCTTCGTTAGGACCTTTTGTGCTCATTTTCATAGTCGTGCTAACCCCGTTTTTCTCCACGTGTGCGTTTTCCGTGTTTTTGTAGATCGTATCCTTTTGCTTTTGATCTTTGGTTCTTTACCACGTAGAACAATAACCTTTTGCTTGGATCGTTTCGTTTGGTTTTCCACAATCCTAACCTTCCACCAAAAGCTTTTGAGAGTTGTAGCATATTTGTGTGTGAGTTTCTTGCCCATTTCACTTTGCACACTGTTCGCTCATTTGTGTGGAAATTGGTTTGATATAATCTCCAAGGTGAGGTAAAAGGCTAACTCTACGCACCCTTATTCTCCATATAAAACCCTTGTTGGCTTTGCATCATGGACAGGAATGGAGAGCCGTCTCAACCACCACAACCTCCGGAGGATGACACACAATTCATGACAAGATGGGACCATTGGAAGGTCTGAGGAGAATTCAACTACCGTTGTGAAGCTCTCGAGCGGCGCCAAGATGAACAATTTAGCGAAGCCCGCGTGGAGTTCAATAACATCGACAACCGCTTCGAAGAAGTCTGAGGCCAAATGCATGCCATGCAACACAACCTCGGTCATCAAAATGAAGCTCTTGGTCGCGCCCTCGCCTCAACGGATGAGAAGCTGCAACGCCTCATTGATGGACTAGCAAGGCCACGCTCGCGCGACAAAAGCTCATCTTGGCACTCCTCAAGTGAATCAAATGCACCTCGCCGTCACGCTTCAAGGCACCGGGATGGACCCATTCTGCAATCCATGAGCTCTTCTCAAGCGGTACCATCTCCACGCCACGCCGCAACGTCAAGCTATGATGGTGACCTCTCCGCAAGACCTCCACGACGTGAAGCGAACCGGCCACAACCAAGGGCACTTGTGATTCAACAAGAGCAACCTCACATGGACCACCAATCCCATCGCCGTCGACATGTCCTTTCAACAACAAGTGAAGCATCCGAAGAGGACGAACAAGCTCACCGTCGACGTGAAGCACTCGAAGATCCACCAAGGCGTCATCATCGACATGATCGTCAACGTCGGCAACATGATAGTCATGACGAGCCTCCTCCACACCATGAAGAAGAAGAGCAGCCCATTGCGCATGCGGCTCGACGTCCTCCTCGCCACAGGGCGCAAGACAATGCTCCTCGGCATCAACCGCGACAAGAACAAGAGAAAGATCCCCAAGCTCGTCGTGAGGACCATCAACCTCCTCCTCGTCCTCAACCGCGCCAACAACACGAGCAAGCTCCCCAAGCTCGTCGTGAGGACCATCAACCTCCTCCTCGTCCTCAACTGCGCCAACAACACGAGCAAGCTCCCCAAGCTCGTCGTCAAAACCAAGTTCCACCACCAAACGCGGCACCTCAACAATCGCAAGAGCAACGCCACCATCACCAAGCAAGACATGAGAGCTCGGATGATGATGATGACCGCCAAAATCATGGCAACCGCCGCAACCGGAACCACAATGGAGAAGAAACTTTCGGCAAGCTCAAATTCACCATGCCCAAGTTCACCGGTTCCAATGAACCCGAAGAATATCTCTCGTGGGAACTCAAGGTTGACAAGATCTTCCGCATGCACAACTATAGCAATGAGAAGATGATGGCCATGGCATCCCTCGAGTTCGATGAGTATGCCAACCTTTGGTGGGAACAAGTCCAACTCGCTCACGAAGCAAAAGAAGAGCCTCCAATATCAACTTGGCAAGATATGAAGGCCCATATGAGATCCCACTTTGTTCCTTCGCACTACACGCGTGACCTCTTCAACAAGCTTCAAACGCTTAGTCAAGGGACAAAGACCGTGGAAGAGCACTTCAAGCAAATGGAGCTCAACATGATCCGTGCCAACATTGAAGAGCGAGATGAACAAACTATGGCACGCTTCCTCAATGGCTTGAACCATCCCATCAAGCGCATCACTGAGTTCCAAAAGTACAACAACATGGTTGAGCTTGTGCACATCGCATCAAAGGCCGAGCGTCAAGTGCAAGAGGACATCAAGTACAACAAGCCAAAGACGTACTTCACCTACAAGCAAGCACCAACCACTACTACAACAACACCAAGTGGAAGCTCCTCAAGTACCACCAAGCTTCCCTTCAAGCCAACACTCCCTCAAGGAAAACAGCCCCCAAGTGGCAAAAACACAAGGGATGATCAACCATTCAATGGTGAATGCTACAAGTGTGGAGGCAAAGGACACAAGTCGGCCGCATGTGGAAACAAGAAAGTTTTGTTCATCCATGACAACGGCGATGAAGAATACTTGAGTGAAGAAGAGTTTGATGCAAGGGTCAAGGAAGCCATGGCAAGGCAACATTTGGAAGAGGACGAAGAACTTCTTGTGTGTGAGCATGACGCGAGTCCATCGCTTGTGGTCACAAGGGTCTTAACTACCCAAGTCAATGAGAATGAAGACCAACGCTCGAACATCTTCCAAACTCGTGCCGGCATCAATGGGAAGTCCACCAAAGTTGTCATCGATGGAGGGAGTTGCCACAATCTTGCAAGCACGGAATTGTGTGAGAAACTCAACCTCACTCTCCATCCGCATAAACACCCCTACCATATCCAATGGCTAAGTGACCAAGGATCCGTCAAGATCAAGCACACCGTCTCGGTTACGTTCTCAATTGGGCCCTACAAGGACACGGTGGAATGTGACGTGGTCCCAATGACGGTTTGCCATATGTTGCTCGGAAGGCCATGGCAATATGACAAGCGTGCTTTGCATGATGGTCACTCAAACACTTATACCTTCAAATGGCTTGATAAAACTTGTGTGTTGCAACCAATGACTCCTAGCCAAATAATTGCGGACAAGGCAAAGACTTTAGCGAGGGCGCAATACACAAAAACACCTTGTGAGAAGAGTGGTGAGCGAGAGAACCACACCATAGTGAGTGAGAGCTACAAGCCAAACTCGAGTGGAAAAACTAAGAGTGTTCTTCTTGCCACCAAAAGTGAGATGAGAGAAGTGCGGAACAACCCATCCATCTTGCACTATGTCCTTGTATGCAAGGGACTAGCGCAAGGAACTAACGACTTGACAAATGTTCCTCCTCCTTTGATGGCTATTTTGCAGGAATTCCAAGATGTATTTCCCGAAGAGCTTCCTCATGGCCTTCCTCCTCTTCGTGGAATCGAGCACCGCATCGACCTCATACCCGGCGCCCCACTCCCAAACTGCACCGCGTATCGCACGAACCCGGAAGAGACAAAGGAGATCGAACGTCAAATCAACCAACTCGTCTCCAAAGGTTTGATCCAAGTAAGCACTAGCCCAAGCGCGGTCCCCGTGATTCTAGTCCCAAAAACGGATGATACGTTGCGGTTATGCATGGACTGCCGTCCAATCAATGCTATCATCGTGCGTTATCGACATCCTATACCGCGTCTTGATGACATGCTTGATGAGTTATGTGGAGCCACTATATTTTCGAAAATTGATCTTCGTAGTGGTTACCATCAAATTCGCATGGCCGAAGGGATGAGTGGAAAACCGCCTTCAAGACCAAGCTTGGTCTCTATGAATGGTTGGTTATGCCTTTTGGCTTATCTAATGCCCCATCTACCTTCATGCGCCTCATGAACCATATTTTGAGATCTCTCATTGGGAAGAGTGTAGTTGTTTACTTTGATGACATCCTTGTCTATAGCAAGTCACTAGAGGAGCATGTTACTCATGTTAAGGAGGTCCTTCAAATCCTTCGTCATGAAAAGCTTTATGCTAATCTCCCAAAGTGCACTTTTGCAAAAGACAAGCTGATTTTCCTTGGTTTTGTTGTGTCTTCTAATGGCATTGAAGTTGATGTCTCAAAAGTCAAGGACATACGAGATTGTCCCATCCCTACAAATGTTAGTGAACTTCGTAGTTTTCATGGGTTGGCTGGCTTTTACCGTCGTTTTGTGAAAGACTTTTCTACCATTGCTTGCCCCCTCAACGAATTGACCAAGAAAAATGTCACATTCGTTTGGGGAAAAGCACAACAAAAGGCTTTTGATGAGCTCAAAACGAGGCTCACCGAAGCACCACTTCTTGCATTACCGGATTTCACGAAAACCTTTGAGATTGAATGTGACGCTAGTGGTATTGGCATTGGTGGCGTCCTTATGAAAAATGGGCGTCCTATTGCTTACCATAGTGAAAAACTTGATGGCGCACGCCTAAACTATCCCATTTATGACAAAGAACTTTTTGCCTTGGTTCGAGTTCTTCAAGTGTGGCAACACTATCTTTGGCCCAAAGAATTTATCATCCATTCCGACCATGAGTCGTTGAAGTATCTTAAGGGCCAAGCCAATTTGAGTAAAAGGCACGCAAAATGGGTTGAGTTCATGGAGTCTTTTCCTTACATTGTCAAATACAAGAAGGGCAAAGAAAATGTGGTAGCGGACGCCTTGTCTTGCAAAAACACAAGCCTTCTTACACGACTCGAAGTAAATGTCTTGGGTCTTGATGACATAAAATCTTTGTACGCGTCCGACCCTTTCTTTGGACCAATTTTTGCAAAATGTTCAATAGACAAAGGGATTGATGATTTCTATTTGCATAAGGGTTTTATTTTCAAACAAAACAAGCTTTGCATTCCGAAATCGTCTCTCCAACTTTTGCTTCTTCAAGAGTCCCATGGTGGAGGCCTTATGGGTCACTTTGGCCGTGACAAGACATATGACATGCTCTCCACTCACTACTTTTGGCCAAAGATGAAGCGCGACGTGGAGCGCCACGTCCAACGATGCACTACATGTATCCAAGCTAAGTCTAAGTCCAACCCCTTTGGTCTTTATATGCCATTGCCTATTCCTCATGCACCTTGGTCGGACATTAGCATGGACTTTGTGTTAGGCTTGCCTAAATCTAAACATGGACATGATTCTATATTTGTAGTAGTGGATCGCTTTTCAAAAATGGCACATTTCATTCTGTGCCATAAGACCGATGATGCTTCACATGTAGCAAATTTGTTTTTAGGGAAATAATTCGGCTACACGGTGTACCAAGAACAATCGTCTCTGACCGCGACGTAAAATTCATGAGCTACTTCTGGAAGACTCTCATGGCCAAGCTCGGCATCAAGCTCCTCTTCTCGTCTGCCTCACATCCTCAAACCGATGGACAAACCGAGGTCGTCAATCAAAGTCTTGGCACACTCCTCCGGGTGTTGATAAAGAAGAACCTTAAAGACTGGGAGGAATGTATTCCACACGCCGAGTTCGCCTACAACCGCGCCAAGCACTCCACCACCATGAGGATCCCGTTCATGATCGTCTACGGTTTCGAGCCTCTCACCGCGCTCGATATCCTTCCACTACCACTTCATGAACGTGCCAATATGGACGTTGTCAAGCGTGCCCACACAATGAAGAAACTCCATGAAGACACAAGAGCTACGATCGAGCAACAAGTCCTTCGCCAAGCATCAAGACTAAACAAGAACAAGAAAGAGATGATCTTCGAAGAAGGCGACCTTGTGTGGATACACTTAAGTAAAGATCGCTTCCCCAAGGAACGTGACTCCAAACTCAAGCCAAGAGGTGATGGACCATTCAAAGTGCTAAAGAAGATCAACAACAACGCCTATATCATCGATATCCCAACATCAAAGTATCTTGTGAGCTCGACATTCAATGTCAAGGACCTATCACCCTACCATGGAGAAGATGAAGTTGAGAAGGTTGAAGAGTCGAGGACGACTCTTTCCCAAGGGGGGGGAGCTGATGCAGCCCGTCCTATGACCGCTACTACATCTACTCCCACGAGCCCCCCAAGTGGACCCATGACTCGCGCCCGAGCCATACTCCTTCAAGCTAAGATGAACTCGCTCCTCTCCTTGTGTGACTTCGATACACCCTTGGATGGCCTGCTACTTCATACGCATACCTTGTGCATCATCAGGTACGAAGAGAATGACACAGAGAACGGAGGAGCACCAGCGGAGGGAACCAATGCCCTCTGTCGTCAGCGGTACTACCGGACCTGGCGACCGGTACTACCGCTCAGCGGCACTACCGCCCCTGCTACCGCCACCAACAGAAGACGCCATCGCAAGACAAATACTCTCTGTCACTGGCGGTACTACCGGCCCTGGACCCGGTACTACCGGACCACGACACTACCGCCCCCTGCTACCGCCACCAACAGACGACGCCAGCGCAAGTCCCAGGACGACAAGCGGCACTACCAGGCCCGGAAGCGGTACTACCGGCTGAACGGTACTACCGGTCGTGCTGGACCGGTACTACCGGACGTGTATGGACCTGATCGTGTTAAGTCGGCCCAGCGCCCTGTAACCCTCTCTATATTTCGCTATTTTTTCCTAAAATACCCCTGTTTATGTGGTTGGCCTATAAATAGCCCCCACCCTCCATTGTAAACCCCAGACTTGGATAATAATAGATTAAGGACACCCCTTTGAGGATCTTTCAATCTATTGGTCTCATGCTCCTACCAAGGGGCACCCTATTATCCACCCTCCTCTTGGATCTTGCCTAGTGCGTTCAAGTTGTACAAGGCCTTGGGTTCTCGGTTTCTCGCCCCCAAGTCGTCAAGATCTCACCAAGCACCTCGTCCCCCGTTGTTGGCATGGAGAGAGAGCTTCGCCCAACACCGATCCTAGAGATTATGTTGGACCGGTTGCCACCGGCGTGAGTTATCGGCGTGTATCGTGTTTTGTGTGCATGAGTTCATCAGGTTCTTCATGTGCGTGTGTTCGTGGATTTCATCCCCTTTCCCCCTTCCACCGCTTTACCCTCGATTCCCGCAGAGATTCGTGAAAGATCGGGCCACCCTAAGGGGTTACCCCATAACATATAAGGTCTTCATACATAGATTTAAATGAGAACACCCCAGGTGATGTCAAGTTTCATACAAACTTATCATGGTCATCCGACATCTGAACCATCATGAGACTTTGGCATAAGTGTAACCAATCATCCCACTTATTACCAACAAGTACCCTTCTCAAACCAATGTTTAGGGGTATTTGAGATAGTACTTGTGCAACCATCGCGTTCTGCCGCTGCACAATATTGTACAATGATGGATATTGCTGTGCTAAGGGAGTATCTCCCAACCATGTGTCCTCCCAAAACCTACTACATGAACCATCCCCTACTTTGAAATGGCCTCTGGCAAAGAACTCATTCTTCACCTTCATAAGTCCCTTCCAAAAAGGAGAATCAATTGGTTTTTCTTGGGTTTCAGACAAGGTTTTTTGACTAAGATATTTGTTATGCAGCAATTCTTGCCATACCCCTTCTCCAGACAAAAGTTTTAAAAGCCATTTTCTTATTAAACTGCGACGACCCAGCATACCACTGCATGATGTAGTACACTATAGTCGTTGATATAACAGCAATGGAACACTGTTTCATCCGCATTATATCCCTCAGAGTGGTACAACAGAAACATCGCGGGTCCAAGACATCACTTTAGATTACATATAACATATTACAAAAGATCCAGAGAACTTCCTCGAGCAGTGAGGAATATTATATAGAAAGAACCAGAAAGATCCACTCGGAGTTTACTTTAGAAGTACTACCATTAGTATATGTATAAGGCTTGAAAGTACTACTATAGTATTGTTCTACAGAAGTAGGTTTTAGATTCTAGGAGTTTTATTTATATTCTATGCTTCAGCTTGTCTTTGATAGCTTCCGGTAAGGTCTTCGACTTCGTTGATCTCCATCAGATATCTTCAAATCTTCAAATAACTTATTTCCTTGGAACGCCATTGGTTTCTCCGAGATCTAGCTTCCGGTTAAGAAGATACGGTTGAGTACGAGCGTACTCAGCAAGTTCACTAAAGAGAAGTGTTTGATGCACTATCTACAGCCACAGACCATAAGTCGTAGACAATGCAAGTTTTCAAAAACATTTCTTCAAAGGTTACTTTTATTCTGAAAAGCTATGTCCGTCAGCCTTCACAGGTTTACCAGAACTTTCATGGAGTTCCTTTCCTGCCGCGTTCGTAGCTCCTTCCCGGAACAGGGAGTAACAAGTTACAGTTCTTACACTCTGTAGAGGTGTGTTGCTTTACCCATGAGAGATCTTAGCTTTGTTGCACATCCGAGTTATAGGCTCATTCACACTTCCTTGGTATGAGGCCCAGACTAAGATCCAAGCCAATCACTGTCCTTCTCCGTGACCCCGCATACACCGCAATTGTTGTATGCCCAAACTCAAGGTAGACCTTTCCCCGTATAAAACGACTATACCTTAGTTGGATACACACAACAACCATTAACACTAGAAATCTATCTTTTGTAAGCCCAGATCCATGGTAGACTTCCCCGTATAAAACGGCTATACCCACGATCTGCAACTTACAAATGCCCAGAACAGTGTCCAATGCATGCGAAAGGGAGCCGATCCAGCTGACTTCTCCGTCCCATTCCAAATCTCATGGTTAACACGTAATATACGACGCAAGAATCACTGGCGACATTGGTTGTTAAGTCCTAGATAATATGTTCCTTTACCACTGGAACTTTCATAGTAGGTTATTACCTCATGGTAAATAACCTATAATCATATTATTATGAAAATAGTGTATTCTGACCTTTTTCAAATGCACGTGATGACAACACTGGATTTGCAAAATACTTTACAGAAAATAATCAAAGGACATGAGCAAGTGTGAACTTGCCTTTTGTGATTGCAAGATTATGCACTCGCGATTTCGAGATAATAGAAGATCCAATATCTGAAATCAGCATCATTGGTCCGGTAAGGACCAATGTTTAAATAAGCAAGATGCCATTATGCATAAACAATGCTATGCAATTTTTATAATTCCCAAAGTGAAACCCTTAGTATTTTAAATAAGTTGATCTTAGGTATCTTCTTTAAGATTGGGTTTATCTTTAAGTTTATTTCATAAGCAATGACATTGATAAGGAACTTAAGTGTTAACGATCCAAAATATACAAGCAAATAGAGTAATGTGATTATGATTAATTGTTATCTGGTGACTGGGATGAAGAGTCCTTGGGTTGAGTTGTTAAGAGCTAAAGGAACTATTATAGACTTGTTTATGTGAAGTGGCAAAAAGAATAACATTTGAAGAAACTAGTATTTAGTTAAAGTTAATCAGTCTTGAGGGTTATTAGGTTTTACATTAGGGTTGGTGATGGTTATGAATGATGTCAAGTTATCATATTTTAATTGATGGTAAAAGTGACCAAAGTTAACTTTAAAAACATGAATAAACTTCCAATGAGATGTTTATGATTGTTTAGACCAAAGTTAACTATAAAAATAGAAGTGAATTTTAAGATATAATGAGTTTTAGAATATCATCTAGTTTTAGGGTTTTGACAAATATGATTATGGATGATCCCTTTTAATTTAAGTCAAAGATGAATTTAATAATATGCAATTTATTAATGGGAGCATAATGAGATGATCTTATAAATTTGTTAGGGTTTAGAGTCATTTTAAGAGTGGTTAACAGATGGAGATTATTCACCATCTTATACATGAGTGATATATAATATTTATTTTAAAGGAGTTTTATTTGAATTTAAGATTTAATAAGAGTATTTAAAAGTTATTAGTTATACTTAAGTTTTATTATGAATTATGATTATGGAATTAGACTTAATAATTAAATTTAAAGGATTTAGTGTTTTTACTCAGAAATGTGATTATTTATTTCTTAGTAAATAATTTTAGAGAATTAATAAAGTGGTTATTTTATTTTAGTAAAATAAGTAAATGAGTTTTATTATCTAATGTTATTTAAATGTTTTTGAATAATATATATAGTATTTTTCTAGTAAATATATTTATTCAAGATCTTAAAAATGAATTTTATTTATTTTTAAGTATTACCTTTATTTTTATAAAATTCTTCAAACGATTAAGTGTCTTTAAATATTTGCTTTATATTTTATTTGTAAAACTCTAAGTTAGTATTTTTATAAAATAGTAGAGTTATTTTTATACACAAAAATTATTTTTATTTATTTTTAGGAGTTTTTCTTATTTTATGAAATTTTACTCAGGATTTAATGATGTTAATATTTATGTGCTTTATATTTATTTTAAATAAATAAAGTTATATTTTTATTAGATATCTTATTTTTATGATAATTTTAACATATTAAATGTATTTTTATGATTTTTCTATAATTTTCTATAGCTAAAAATGTTTAGAGGTTATTTTGGTAATTTATTTGTTTTACATTTATTTCATTTCTTATCCTAATTAACTTGCGCTGTTTGGTTGGGCACATTGGCCAGCTTGGCCCAATTAAAACTGGCTCGGGTCATCCAGACCACAGCCCACCCCTTCTCTTCCTCTCCTTTCACTCTCGCACACACGCGACACGATCCCCACTCTCCCTCTCTCGTTTCTCTACCTCGCTCGCACATGCCGTCGCCGCCAGCGTGACCAACGCCGGCCAAATACGGTGCCGCCGGTTACTGCCGTGTGTTGGCGCTGGCTAGCCACTGCCTCCACTTCCTTCCTCCTGGTCGATTTGGTTCAAGCGTGGCCTCGCACACATCTGGCCAAAACCCTAATTCTGCCCTGGTACGGCAGTTGTCGATCCTGGCGGTGCTGCTGTTTGGCTACGACACTCGCTAGACTGCAGATGTTGATGGGATGGCTCTGCGCGGTGCAGGCGCCTTGGTACCCACCGTGCCGCCGTGCTGCTACATTCGCGGCCTCTGCCTCCTCTTCGGCGAGTTAGGACTCGCCCCAGGTAGGTGCCACTTCCCCCTTCTCACAACCTCTCTCAATCCTAGTGTACAATCTTAATTAGATTTCTCCTTCCAACATGTTTTGAGGCTTGATGTTTCACAGTGGTTTGCTCAGTGATCAATTGTGTGCATGTGACCCTTATCTTGATTGAGTGCTCCTGATGCTAGTGGTATAAGTTGTTAATAACATTAAATATAATGAGCCTCTATTGTATTCTAATGAATTCATACTTGGAATATAAGATGTTGAAGCTTGCTTCTGTGATTTATGCTTTGAATCTACTATAACTATATCTTGGCTTAATTTGTTATCTCCTGATCAGGATGATTATCATGAGTGGCAACAGATTTGACTACAAAGTTGATTCCTGGTAACCATCCTAGGAGAATGATTTGTTGTCTTGTGGGGATAAAATTTACAAGTAAAGCTTGCCCATATTACTGTTACTGTTTACATGACAGGGATTATGTGATAATGAAAAGGTCCCCTTTGAATGATCTCTGTTAACTAGCACCTGAACCAAGCATGCACAATTGTGCCTGGTTATCACTGTTGTGATTAGGTGTGTGAAAAATCTGATTAAGTTGATAATATTCTAGCTTCCATTTATGTTGAGCGGTGAATACATATCTTCCTGATTCCTAATGTTTATCTTTAGGAAAATGATTTGAATGAGACCCTTAATCTAGAGATTGTTGGTGAATGCTAAACTGTAACTTAAGTGGGTAAACCCAGGCTCTAGTGGCACTTGTGGCTAGGTTGCTACTGGGGTGCTTCCCACATTTGGATTGTGCCCAGTATTAGCCAGCCAATAAGTGTGACAGCTCTACTGCTTGGCTATACCTTCTCCTTGCTTTAGACTAGGTCAAGGATGCAAATACTGAGACCTAGGCTTGGGATGACTAAGGATTAATGATATTTTCTTTGGTTGTCCAATACACAGTGATAATTTTACACTTCATTAGAGTGTAGCCATGAGGATAATCTCAAATCCAAATTGGAAAGATGAACTCAGTTAGAGATCCCTTGTGGCTTCTCTTGTTGTGATCCTACTAATGTGGTGCCTCACTTTGGAGTGTGCATAGTGGTATGATCATAGTGTATATGACCTGATGCCCTTGCCCCTGCCAATGATG
Organism: Avena sativa; assembly: GCA_916181665.1. Lineage (NCBI taxonomy): Eukaryota > Viridiplantae > Streptophyta > Magnoliopsida > Poales > Poaceae > Avena > Avena sativa. The sequence continues at coordinate 64,459,989 of OV702284.1, forward strand.
CAAAGGCTGATGCCAATTTAATATAAGAATAGATACCACTGTTTTCTCTCGGCTCTATGATGTGTCTAGCATAGCTTCTATGCCAACCTGAGAGCATGCCCCTACCAAAAGCCCCTTTTTACATGATAAGGACATATCTGTAGTTTGATTCCTTGATCTAGCCTAGGATGCATAGACTGAGGCTTTTACTGAATAGGAACAGAGATTATGATGTAGCTTTCTAATTCTCTATGAGGAATATACATAGCATCTCTATGTAGATCTGAGAGAACATCCTCCTCCAATCCTCCTAGATGATCATCTAGTTGAAGGGTAGAGGAAAGTATTTGATGTGTATTAGTCCCTTTATTTTCCCAAGATGCTGATGCAAAAGAGAATACAGATGCTTAAAAGATTGTAGAGTTCTACCTGCTACAAAGATATGATTATTGACCTTGTTTTGCTACTGATGTAAGATTCTATGCATCCTGTCCTGGAAATCCTTCTCCTCTTTATTCCTTGTTGGATCTACTTTTAATCCTATCCTGATACTTGATATGCTGGCTGGTTCTTCTTTGGACTACTAGTGGCTTTGTGAAATACATCAGAAATAACTCTGGTGTTCTAGTGGTTTGTATGGGTGTGGTGAAAAAGGTGAGTTAAATCATCTGCTACTAGTGCTTCTTGCCTCCTCCTCCTTTGCAACTATGTTTACCAATTTCTCCTTTGGTAACCATGTTGCTTGATCTGCTCCTCCCAGCTCCTGGCTTAGCCTTGATATGCTCATGGATGGCTTGTCTAAGTAACCAGGTTGCTAGCGATGTTAGTGTGATGACTGTTGGGTTTTGGTGCTAAGCTATGTGTTCTGGAGTGTGGAAATGGAATGGTAGCTCTGCTGCTACTGCTAGTTACTCTTCTTTTGCTACCTGCTACCTTCTCTCGGTTGTTGACAACACATGCCATGCAGTTAGGTGTGTGTGTTGTGTGCTGGCTTGCTTCAGCACTGTATGGATGATATCAAATATATCCTAGATCTTTTGGTGTCTATTTACCTTTTTACTACTTACTTGGCCCGGTGAAACTTGCCCCTGTACCAGCCTGTGATGCACTAGTCTGAGGCTACACATTTGATAAGAACAGATATTATTGATTTGGTGAAATTTGCCCCTTCTGATTTAAGCTCAATGATGAGACAAACACTGCATTACACTGTAATTATGAGAGCACCAATACTAACACTAACCCTTGTGTTTTACTTTTAGTTGTTTGTTTTTGCAGGAACCAATTAGGATAAAAGATACCAGATGAAGAAGTGGTCTTAGGAACAATAGTTTAGGATTTTCTTTGTATTAAATATTGTAATTTATTTTTTGTTTGAATATTGTAAAAACATTGTATTATTGTATTTTATTCAATAAATTTTACTTAATTTCTTTTTTCTTTTACAATTATTTTGTAAAGACAATGTCATATATATTTTGTTGTAATAAATAATTCTTTTATTTCTTTCAATAATGTATTTTTTTATACTTATTTGTTTCTTGATACTTTACTTTTATTTATCTATTGTAAAAGATCAAAGTAATACTATATGTATATATATTTATATTAATACAAAATCCTTTTTATATCATCTCTGTAATTAAATATTTCCAATTCCTATTTGTGGATTTTATAAATTCAATTCAAATACATATTTGAACAAATTTCCCCCGAAACAAAGAATTCTACAAAGGTCATGTCGAAATATATCGCACTTGCTCCGAAGTTTGCTTCAGTACAAGAGAGATCCCGATCCCTCCATAGTTCTTTTACTTTTGCTCAAAAATTTCCCGGATTTCTTATGCATGAATGCAATGCACAAACCTGTGTCCTCTCTATTTCTAGGTGCTAATCCTGGGATGTTACATAAACATTTATTTTTAATCTCCAAGACCTCAATTCCTAGACCTCACTGATCTTTTGGTCTATAAGTGATATTCCATTTCTTTAATCTATATTTTATTTTCATCACTTTGCCAGAAAAAGCGAGACCTATAAAAATCCAAACGTTTCCTTACCCCCTTAGAAATTTCTAGGAAAGATAGCATAAACATAGGTAAACTTGTAAAAACAGAATTGATTAGGACCAAGCGATCACCATATGATAATAACTTGCCCTTTCAGCAATCCAATTTACCTTCATTGAGTTTCTACTGGATGCTAATATGAATTTTTAAGTTTTCTATAACGGATAGGTACCCCAAGGTACCAAAAAGGTGATTCCAATACGATAGTATTGACTTTGGTGAAGGAGTTCATCAAGTTGGATGGGCTGACTTTTAGATGCAACGAATTATTGTAATTTGTTAGTCTCGGGTACAATAGATGTGTCATGTTCTTATACCTTAGCTCCTCTCATGTTGGCTCAGTGGCTACCGGGGTATCCGATTGTGCCTTGGGCATGTGGGCTGGCTCACCTTGCACCACGACGAAAGATTGGCACATGGCTCAGCCTCCCGGGGGTGGCCGGGAGCTGGGTCAGACTAGCCAAGTGAACGACAAAGGTAAGGCGAGCATATACGTGTGTACATTTCTATGATATGCACAAAGAAGGCCAAGAAGAGTGTGGAGACATACAAAATATATATCTTCAAGGAACCCACCTTAGATGTGTTCCCAAGCTTCACTGCGTCCTCTCGGGAAGGGATCCCAGGAGCATGGAGGCGAGGCAATTGCAGCGTCAGATGCTTCACTGGCGTGAGTCTCAGGGGCTTCCCGGCATGCGTCACCTGGAACCTGTTTGTCCCTGCTACCAAATTAGGGAGGGCACACGAGTCAACGGATGGAGGGCGGCAGCAACGCGTAGGACGACACGCGGGACAACTGACGCCCTCATACATGCGGCCATGTTCCCTCTATTTAATGTCGCAGCGGGCATGGAAGGAAGGACAAGACGAGATGATGTAGTCATGTCCCATCGTCATCAAAAGCAGCAGCGCACTGCACACGGAAAGAGATTGTGGCACAGTATTTCCCCTCGTCGGCCACACCATGTGGCGTACGGAGTCATGATCCATGAATATTTGTAGCGCATAGGCACACTAGTGAATATGGTACCCCCTTAATCTATAAAAGTAGGGCCATCACCATGGGTCTAGGAGATTCTGTATCTGTTGGATTGTTGATTGAACGTTTGAACTACCAAGATAATATCATAGAGATTGCAGAGAGAAGAGGAGAAGTCCTGGGAAGCTAGAGAGGCTAGGGTAGATATCCCTCGGCAAGAGGGAAGGAGAGAGTTCATCCTCTTATATACACCCCTCCATCAAGATCAATTCAGACATGCGTGATGTAGGGTTGTTAGCCTATGAGTAGCCTAAACCTGGGTAAAAAATGCTTGTGTGTTTGTTGTGTCTTTCCAGTTTGGTCGAGTACATTGAACCCCGTGCCTTATACCGAACAAATAGGGGATGGCTTCCATCCCTGGTGTCCGTATCCCAGGACGCTACATCTCATGACCTGAGTTGTGGATCGACTTACTTCGAATCTAGCAAACAATAATCGGTAATCCATAATTGGATAGTTACTGCAAGGATCGTATGGGCACCTAGAGGGGGGGAGGGTGAATAGGTGCTACTTCAAATTTTACTCTTTTACAAATTAGGGTTTGCCACAAAAGGTAAATTCTCTAGATTATGCAACTATGGTGAATTACCTATATGTCAACCTAGCACAACACTAAGCAAGAACAAGATAAGTAAAGTGCGGTAAAGGATAAAAGTCACCAAAGGGACCACACGGAGACACAAGGATTTGTTTCCCGCAGTTCCTTCCTTTTGATGGGAAGTACGTCTGCGTTTGGAGAGGGGGTGGTTTCAAATCACCAATGCCACGAGAGGCCTCCCTTGTTCTCCGATGAACCTCACCCAACGGGTTCGATTCACCTCTTCCACTATATTGGTAACCTTCGAGGTGGAAGCCGACACCTTTACAACAAGTTCGAGGCACACATCCACAACTGAATGGGAGGCTCCCGAATACAAGCAAGTTGTCAAACAATCAAAGACTAGCTTGTAAGAACCAAATAAAGAGATAGGGTTTCCAAAGAAACACTAGAGCAAGGGGCCCTCAAGTGAATGAGAGGGAAATGAAGATCTCTCTTGGTGATGCTATAGATCAAGGCCTCCTCCTTCAATTCTCCAAAGATCAAAGATTTTGGATGTTTGGATGAAGATATCTTGGTGATTTGGTGGCTCAAATGGAGGTGGTGTTCTTGAGTGGGTCGAGCCTCTGTCCAAGGTAGAAGAAGTGGGTATTTATAGTCCCCCATCCTGAACCATTTTTTGACTGTTGGGCAAATAGTCACACCGGAGACTCCGGTGTGCAGACCGGAGACTCGGTTGTTGGGGATATACTTTCCAGGTATACCCACAGGACTTGCTGACCAGGGTGGCCCACCAACGGTTAGAGCTTTGCTTCACGGGCGGCCTAGGAGAGAAAGAGGAGGAGCCAGTTCCGGCTACGACAAGGCCCAGAAGATTTACCGACTTAGGCCAGTAGTATTACTTGTAGTCCAAGCTATACCTAGTTACCGACTCTGTAACATAGCCGGATAGGTCTCTCCTGTAACCCTAGGCCCCGGTGACTATATAAACCAGCCCTATGGGATACTTTAGGGCACACACAACCACAACCAACTCGCACATGCGAACCTCTCTTGTAATCCACTGTAACATCCGGCTTACGCCGATATATTACTGGGTTGCTAGCAGGAGTAGGATCTGATCACCGCAGTCGGATCTGAACCTGGGTAAACTTGTGCTCACCGCTCCTGGAACATCCGACGTATCACACCCCAAAGCCACTAGGACCCCCTATGGCGTACTTGTCGATAATCCGACGACATCGGTGTAGACGGGAGACTTCGGACCATCTCCGGTCCATCTCCGGACCACCATCCAGAACGTCCCAATAGACTTTGGAAAACTCCTCCGGAAACTCTTTAAAGACTCTAGACCCTTTTACACCGGAGACTACGGTCTGGTCACACCGGAGACTCTGGTCTGAGTGCTAGCACCGGAGAATCCGGTCCATCTCCGGTCCATCTTAGGACCCCTATACAGATTGTCCCATGCAGGTTTCTGGAGGCCCCTTCGGAGATTCTTGGGGAAACTCTGGTCCACGCCAGAGACTCCGGTCTGGACACACGGAGACTCCGGTCTGGAAACCCTGAAATTTGTAGATTCTTGTAGGAACAATTTCACAAGGTAAAGACCTTTTCACTTTTCATTATTTCAACCTGTAGACAGTAACACACTGTAAAATAATCTACAAGTTGTTAACAAACACTAAAACTGATTAAGACAACAAATGTCCTTTCAATCTCTCCCTTTTTGGTGTTCGATGAAAACAAGTGATTTTGCATGGAAATATTTGCAATGAGATATAATCAATGAATAAAAATGCTCCCACTGATGATGTGCACTAAGATAAACAAGTAAATCAAGAACGATAGGTAAATAGGTAATAAACATAGGTCTCACACGGATTACAGTACATAGGAGCATAACACAAACATAGGTCTCACACACATAATATCTCACAAATCAAAGAAGCAAAAGCAAATGTTCGAAGATAAGAGCATAAAAGAGCCAAATCCCAGCCCATGCAAATATCGATGACCAATATCTTCTCCCCCTTTGGCATCGAAACACCAAAAAAGGGAAAAGACCTAAGCTAGCTCCCCAACGGATCACTCGGAGTCATCTTCGTCATCATCCTCATCCATGTCCTCGTCCTCGTCATCCTCCTCCTCATAGTCATCATCACCTCCTGGAGCTGCAGGCCCTTTGCCGTGAGGGCGATAAGATGACGTGCTCTGGGACCCAAAACCTGAAGTGACCTTAGAAAATGTCTGCCAATCCACCAAGCTGTCCCGCTGGGCATTCCATGTCCCAAAAGAGAGTGTATAGTCAGAATCCATGGAGGGATGAGCTCCATGTGCATCTGTGTACTCATCCTCTGCTTCTCCCCGAGCCTTGATTTCCTTGAGTAGTTTCTCCATGCGACGGTTGCTCCTGTAGGAGGCATGATGTTGCTTGCGTATGTCCACATTCATGCAACAGAGGGTCCTCTCCCAAAAGGAGGCCTTCTTGAACTTCTCCTGTACATACTCTCGTGTCATGGGTGGCATGGGTACATTGGAGGCATTCTTCCTCCGAGCCCTAGGAGGCGAGGGAGCCCGCTCGGCCTTAGAAATCGCATCTTCCTCTTCCTCGGCCTATGAGCGTCTAGGGGGTGGCCCCATGTGTCCTTTATACTAGAGGGACACAAGAGCATGATCCACAAGTTTAGGAGACATAGCGAGGGGAGAACCATGAGCCTGGGTGTTGATGAGCCTCATGACAAGTGGTGCATAGGGAGGGGACTTATTGTACAGTATGGAATGATACATCTCCTCAAATATGAAGTCCATGATGTTAATAGCAGCATCCTCGGCCTCTGGGCCAGCAATGTAGACCTTGTGAGTATGGTATAGTAGGTTTACCAAGCCACATATGATGACATCATCATTGCCAGCACTGGGGGAGATGGTCTGGAGGAAGATCCTCAACATCAGGTTATAGAGGGACTTGAGGCCCTTGGACCCGCCCACAACTCCCTTGATGCCATACAGTGGTGAAAGCTTGTTCTTGTTTTCCCGAAGAGCTGCAGAATGCATACAGTGCCCAACATGAGTGGACACACCCTGAAATGTCTCGTGAACGGCATCAACAAAGTCATGGAAGGTAGCAGTGCAGCGGTGATATCCTTTCATCCATGTCATTGTCCTAGCTTGGTCAGTCCCAAACACCATTGTGGCATAGAATTGCTGCACAAGAGTGATGTTGTAGTCCTGACAAAGATCCATCAGTCTGTGCAGCTCTAGCTTCTCAGATATCCATAGTGCATCAGTGAAGTAAGAACTGTTCCGCATCTGCTCAATGCTCAAGTACTTTTGGGTACAAACTGGAGACCTGGTGAGCTTGCTATAAATGTCTTTCATGAACATGGCTTGCTCCTTCCTCCAATAGCATGGGTCATCGCTGGTCCATGGCAAGTCATAGAACTGTGTCTTGCGCAACTCACGGAACTCCTTCTTCGACCTGCGGGCCAAGGATTGCAGATTGTCGTACCTAGCCCTCTTGGCTTGAGTCTCCTCCTCAATACGCTCACTCTCCCGCCTCATGTATACTGCATCCCTGGACTATTGCCTCTGGTTGGACGGGGGCACAACATACCGACCCTCATCCTCATCATACCGTGGATCAACCCTTTGTGACTTGGACTTGGTGCGAGCGGGACGATGAGAACTGGAGCCACCTGTGAAAATAGCAGGGGGAGGATAGCATGGAGGTAAACATATATGTTCTGCAAATTCAACACAAGACCCTCGAGCCTTTGCTAGATGTGCCAGAGTCACTCCACACCGGAGTCTCCGCTATGCATATCGGAGTCTCCGGCCTGGACCGGAGTCTCCGGCTGTGAGGTCCGGAGTCTCCGGCCAGGAGAGTCTGGCATGCACATGGAGGCTACGGTGGGTAGTGAATCTAACATATCGGGCAAGGAATATAGGCTAATGTGATAATGTGCATGCAAACACGTGATTCTAGTGGACCAAATCAGCACAAATCCTCAAAATATACCAAGGGATAAACCCTAAGTTCAAAAAGGGGAGGAGATGTACTAGATTTGTCCATGGGATCGATTCCACCAGTGGGAAGGGCCCAAGGGTGGAGGGGAAGTGATTAGCCGGCAGCACGGCAGATCCCGGTGGCTCCGTAACCTCCGGGGCGGCGATTTGGAAGAGGATTCGACGGGTGAGAGAGGAGAGGTCGGGGGCGGAAGAATGAAACTGTTTGTTTCAGTTCACCCCGGCCTCCCTTAAGTGATACCCGAAAACCGTCCAGACTAGAGACTCCGGCCTACACCAGAGACTCCGGCGTGGGTGCACCGGAGACTCCGGTCCTCCTCGACCAAAAACACCAGATTTGATTGTTTGGGAACATATATGAGAGATAGACAATTTCTGGTAAGGGAAAGTCTTGGGTTAAGATGCCAAACTATGAAGAATCAAGAAAAAACATAGAAATCCGCGAAGATGTTCAATAGAGCTCCAAATAAAACATGAACCAAGAACTAATATCTTCACTAAGAAGAGGGCGGTGGTCGAGGCCACCATGTAAGAGTTTGTGGCGTGACACCGCGAAGAATTATCCTTGGGGTTCATAGCCACTACTCATCAATGAATCTCACATATCACAAAATGATATTAAGAGAATTGGTTTTCTTTAATGTCGGCATTATGTGGGGAGGGATAGTACAATGTATAAGGACCGCACTCCCCCTATCTCCATGCCTGCATCTAAACACAATAAGGGTCAAGACATAAGTGGGTATGCAAGGTAATCATGTCAAGCTCCTTGAATCTATGATATTTAGTTCATTCCTCAAATAGCAAAACCTTGCTTCATCAAGTGGCTTCATGAATATGTTGGCAAGTTGGTCTTTGGTTGACACATAGGATAGCTCAATATCACCTCGAGCAACATTATCTCTAATGAAGTGATGAAGAATCTCAATATACTTTGTCCTTGTATGATCCACTGGGTTGTAGGCAATCTTGATAGCACTTTCATTGTCACATAGAAGAGGCACTTTGTCACAGTGGACATCTTATTACTTTAAAGTTTTCCTCATACATAGCAATTGAGAACAAGCACTAGCAGCTGCCACATATTTGGCTTCGGCGGTGGAGAGAGATATACAATTTTTCTTCTTAGAAGACCAACACACCAAGGACCTACCAAGGAATTGGCAAGCCCTGGAGGTTAATTTTCTATCATCCTTATCACCCGCCCAATCCGAATCCGTGTATCCACAAAGAGAGAAAGTAGATCCCCTAGGATACCAAATACCATAGTTTGGGCTATGAACCAAATATTGAAAGATTCTTTTGACCGCCATCAAATGGCTTTGTTTAGGAGCCGCTTGATATATTGCACACACTCCTATAGTCAACACAATATCGGGTCTAGATGCACAAAGGTAAAGCAAAGAACCAATCATATACCGGTATACCTTTTGATCCACATCTTTACCATTTGGATTTAGTTCATGATGAGTCTTGGTTGCCATGGGAGTAGGAGCTCCATTTAGATCTTTCATGTTTAATCTCTTGAGCATATCTTGAGTATACTTGGCTTGGTTGAAGAAAGTTACTCCTCTTATTTTCTTGATCTCAAAACCAAGAAATAATCTCAATTCTCCCATCATAGACATCCGAAACCTATTAGTCATAAGCTTTGATAATTCATCATTAAAAGCTTTGTTAGATGAGCCAAAGATAATATCATCAACATATATTTGGCATACGAAAAGCTCCCTATTGACCTTCTTAGTAAAAAGAGTGGGATCGATTTTCCCAACCTCAAACCCATGGTCTAACAACAACTCTCTAAGGTGCTCATACCACTAACGTGGGGCTTGTTTGAGCCCATAAAGCGCCTTATCAAGTTCATAGACATGGTTTGGGAAGTTGGGATCCTTAAACCCCCGGGGTTGCTTTACATATACCAACTCATGCAATGGACCATTAAGAAATGCACTTTCTACATCCATTTGTTGTAATTTAGTTATGATGTGTCGCATAAGCAAGAAGGATACAGATGGACTCAAGGCGAGCAACGGGTGCATATGTCTCTTGATGCGGCTATGTTGACTGTAGAGCCTCGTTGGGAGACCCTAAGAGCAAGGTGTGATGAGCACAACAGCAAGTCTTCCCTAAGTTATGAAACCAAGGTTATCGAACCATTAGAAGCAATGAAACAACTCCAAGGTGTTGCTAACAACTTGGAATCCGGCACAACACAAACTCAAGACTTTGCCCCAACTTACAGTGAGGTTGTCAATCTCACTGGTTTGCTGAAAACAAAGGATTAAACGTATAATGCGGAAGATAATAGTTTCTTGTAGAAAGTAAACGGTAACAGTAGATGATGTATCAATGATAAAGGAATGGACCAGGGTCCACAGAAAGATCAAGAATAACAATGCATTGAAAGACTTTTTTTTTGTTTCACATATAGAAAACATAGCATAGTGGTATTCAGCTTGTCCCTCATGGAGTAGCAAAACATAAATGCATAGGACACCTTCAAAGTTCATAAGGGTGACTAGATACAAATATTTCAAGAACAATTAATATCAACATTATGAATCAATCAATAAGTTTTGGGACAATGCACATAAAACTAAGAATGACAACTATGCTCTCTTAATTGGTGCATAAAGATAGAAGGTGGATACTCAATATAAAAGTAGGAAGAAAGGCCCTTCACAGGGACGCAGGGATCTCAAATTTCATAAAGAGCTTCCAAAAATTATGGTACTTATTAGCTTTCATCTCTCATTGCCCCTATCATAAGCATCTTGAAGTGATTAAGGTTAAAGTGAAACAAATATGGAGTATTTGCTTGACAAATCATAAGTTGGAAATCTTATGTCCCTTGAGTACGAGGGCCGTTCCCCATGCTACTCAACTTTCGTCACAAGCAAGTTCTTGTCATTGTAAGTATATGTATATCATAGAGAACCGCCAATGGGGTACCCCTTGCCCCATGACACAGGAGCTATCCCATATCAAAATGACAAGGCAACAGATAGTGAGCATCTCAGCGATCCTTTTATTTACCATGAGCATCATGCATATTTTTTCTTTTTCTCTCTTTTTTTCTACATTTTTTCTGAGGATGCTTCATGGATTGCTCACTATGGTGATGCTGCAAGTTTCCACCATGATTAGGCATGGCTTAGGCTAGCCGCCCAGGCGTTTCTCTAACACATATATAATACTCCATGAACTTACAGGCTCCCCTTTTATTTCACACCACCGACATCCATAAACAAAAGATCATAATATCAACTGGGTAATATGTACAGGTGTTGAAAGCGTTCCCCATGACAGATAATTACCAACTTATAAGTGCAAGCATATACAACATAGATGACACAATGGTTCAAGTTTATTAGGGGCATGAAAACTAAAGTGTGCCATCAAGTTTGTGAGAGCCTTAATCACTAATTTTCTTATAACAAGTTTAATTTGGAAGATAGATAAAACAAGAATATACTTGGAATGGTGTAACACATCATGCATAGGAATTTATAGTGGATTCTTTGGAATAACTTGGTTTCTTGGGAGTTGGATGCATGAGTAGATCTTACTCAATATTGTAGGGTTCCCAGCATAGAAAACAAAAATTTTCCTACGATGGGAACAACTATGTACCAAGATCTATCTAATAGATACAAACAACGGGCGGATGTATATCCGTAGAGAACATACCCTTGAAGACCGACAAAGCTTAACGAGCCCAAACTCGTGGTTGATGTAGACGATCTCTTGCCGATCTCAAGATCGAGAGGAAGTCCTAGCGCCGCAAAACAGCAGCGCATCCGTGCTCGCACACACGTTCGAGGCACCGAGCAACCTCCGCCTCCTCGCTCCAGCGATGCAGCGGAAGCACAACTCTTTCTTGCCGAATAGCCACCGGGAACATGTATCTCGCTAGTCCGAGACCATGGGGGATAAATTCTAGAGGGGGAGAGAGATCCTTCACGAGGAGGTGTGGTGTGAGAGGAGGAGAGGGGGGCCTTTTATAGGGGAGAGGGGGGGCACCCAAGGGGCATGGCGCCCAGCCATGGGGCTGCCCCCACCTCTTCCACATTCATGTGGGTGGAGCTCCCACTCAAAATGAAAAGCCTCCACTCCCATTAAAAAGCCTCCACTCAAAAATCCACTCACATGCATTAAATTTCCACCAAATTTAATGCAAGCTCTCATTTAAATAAAACTCTTTTATTTATTTATTCAGAATTTTGTTAATTACTTTAATTAACAAACATTCACATAAAACCCCTTGCTAGTATTCCATTTCACATGCAGAACCAGTTTCAGCAATTTCAACCGAAACAGTTTCGGTGTCTAGTGAAATAAATTCCTGCGCTTTCCTTTTCTTTTCGGCATGAAACTTTTGCTCCAAATGGATGTCGGTGTCTCTTAAGTGTGTCACCCTACGGTTCGCGAATAATGCGGACATGATCGAGACCCCTCTCGGATCAATAATCAGAAGCGGGATCTGGAGACCCATACTGACTCCCACACATTCAACGATGACTTTCTTGTGATCGTCGGAACCTTTTACGCTAGTATCTTAATCCCTTTGTTTCGCGATATATTACATGTCCGAGATTCGATCATCGGTATCTCCATACCTAGTTTGATCTCGTTACTGACATGCACTCTTTTCTCGTTCCCGTGATATAACATTCTAGTGATCAAATCACTTGCTTGCAAGCTAATCAATGTGATATCACCGAGAGGGCCCAGAGTATATCTATCCGTCATCGGGATGAACAAATTCCACTCTCGATCCATGGTCCTCAACATAACACTTTAGTAGTTCTTAATCCATCTTTATAATCACCCTGTTACGGTGTGACGTTTGATGTTATCAAGAAACTCTTCCGGTGTTAGTGATTGACATGATCTCATGGTCTAAGGATTAGGATCACTTCGTAAGTTGTTATAGCAATATAAACTCAATGACTTTGATCGTAATGCTATACTTCGGATGAATGTTCATCACATCATTACACTAATGTTGTGATCCCGTTATTAACAACATCCAATGTCCATGATCAGGAAACCTTGATCATCTTGTTAATCAACGAGCTAGTTTATGAGAGAGGCATAAATAGGAACTTTCTGTTTGTTTATTAAACACACATGTATTAACGTTTCCGTATTAATACAATTATAGCATGCAAAATAAACATTTATCATAAACAAGGAATACGATAATAACCACTTTATTATTGCCTCTCGGGCATATTCCCTTCAGTCTCCCACTTGCACTAGAGACAATAATCTAGTTTGAGAACTTTGCGTATTGAACACTTATGGCTTTCCGGTGTTCCATATACGCAATTGCAAGTGGTTAACATAATCTATGGATCTGACGCTTCAGGTCCATGTGTATTTGCATGTCTTTGCGTCTTCACGCATCACTCATTCTCCAATGAGATGGCATTGTATAAATTTGGTCTTTTGGTGAGACCTTTAGTTCCTTAGGGTTAAAACACGTCGATACTATTGTCACACAATATATCTTTAGTGTTAGCCCGTTGTGAACCACATCTTAGTTTGATAACAAACTTCTTGACACAAATTCCCTCCTTTGCTGCTACTATAGCAGTCATATACTTAGCCTTTTGTTGTAGTATTCGTCACAATGTCTTAACTTTGGAAATCTTCCAAATCCATCATGGAATCTCCTTTCCATTACATTGTGCCACCCATAGTTTAAATTGAGATAAACTTAATTTGTATCTTGTGACAAAACTAGTATCAATGTAACGCTTTACAATGAACTATTTGTAATTGTTTGTCACCTCTACACAAATATATTCTTAGTTCTTCCAAAAGATCATAAGAATATCCTCACTATCGTCCAATGATCATTTTATGATTCATTCTGGTATATGCTCATAACACTTAGAGCATAGGACATATCTGGATGTGTACATATCATGGTATGATTGATCAAAGCATCCTTGTGATTTCACTCATCAAGTGTCAAAGCACTTGAATCTTGTTTCACTTATCAAGTGTCAATACACTTGAATCTTGATTCAATTACTTTCCATGCAACAAGAACTGTTTCTTGTCGTTTCTATATTGAACTCCTTCAATATCTCATATATGTATATTTGGCACAACCATATTGGCGTCACAGTCTATCCACTATAGTCATTCACGCTAAATATTCGGGTTTTGCCTAAGTATTTCATCGAAATGAAATTCTTAACCTTTGTCAATAAAAGATACATCATTTCTAATCAACAAGATGTCCTTCACATAATGTATTAGAAATATGTCTCAGCGCTCCCACTTAATTTCTTGCAAATGCAAGCATCTTCATCGTCTCCTGATGAAAACTCTTTTTCATCACGGTGAAGATTCCAACTCCGCGATGCTTACTTCAACCATTGAAGTTTGCATGCTCTTTTTAGCATCCTTTTAATTAACAAAACCCTTTGGATCGTGTCATGTACACGTCCTAGGTAACCATTCTATTAGAAGAACTTTGTTTTGTTTATTCATCTACCATATAACAGATTATATGTAGTGGTTGCTACTTTAATCCGTCCAGACTAAATATCGCTATGAAAGATCAAATCTTGTCATAGTCAACTCCTTGAACATTGTCGTAAAATACTTTACGACATGTCGACTATTTCATAGATGTGAAACATCCATGTCTGTTTCTTTATAGATCCAAATACGACCGATAGGTTTTTACACCTTTCCGGAGGGTCTTCCAAGTTCAAAACTTGATTTATCGTGTATGGAACTATCACGGATTTTATGGCTTCAAGCCATTTGACGGAGTCAGGGCCCATCATCGCTTCTTTGCATGTAGTCGGTTCATCATTGTCAAACAATAATGATTTACTCTCAAATCTTAGTATTTGATTGTTTATCCGACCGACTTGGTTCAATAAGAACTTAGATCTTCGTGACCACAACCTTTGAGGCACATAATCTATGAGCATTATGGCAGCCTCCAGAACAATTTCCGGCGCTGCGCAACTCAGCACATTTAGCTAAGGTTCGTTAACCTTATCAAAGTTCTATTGTCCTCCCACTTAACATTTATGAAAAATTTCTTCTTCAAGAAACTTCACGTTTCAAGCGACAAACCCTTTTTTTGTCCTTGGTGTTATGGAGGAATAACCAATTGTTATTCGAAATAACCTACAAAGACATGCTCATCCGACTTTGGTTGTAAACATCTCACTTATGTTTAGCATACCAAAATTTAAGAAATGACAACTTGGGTTTTACCCCAAACCATAACTTCCATGGTGTCATTTCAATGGATCAAGATGGAGCTCTTTTCAGTGTAAAAGCGGAAGTCTCTAAAGCTTTAATCTTTTAAAACATAATGGCAGTTTTATAAATAACACCTTTGATCCAACCATGTCAAACAAGGTTTCATTACAAATCTCAAACACTCCATACTCCTATGGTGTTTCGGGAGATGTAAATCTAGGTGTTTTTGCTAAACTTGCAACTCAAATAAATCCCTTTATGATAAAATCATAATTCATTTATTTTCTTGTTACACTTGTAACTCAAACAAATCCCTTATGATAAAATCATAAACCATTTATTTTCTTGTTTAAAATGATTTTGCACTTCATCTTGAAAGTCTTTGAAACATTTTCAAATATTTCATACTTCTCTCGCATTAAGTGAACATTCACTCAAATTTTCGGAGAAAGCATATGAAGTTGAAATCCATCGCTTACGACTATACATAATGGACTACATACATCGATATGTATAAATTCCAATAATTTAGTCGTTCGTTCTTCTTTGGACTTTGAACGAAGTTTTAATTATCACGTGGAAAGTCTCACAAGCGTCACTTGATCAAATCAAAGACTCCAAAAATCCATGAATATGGAGATTCTTCATGTTCTCTTTCCAATATAATTTAAACAGCGATGTCACTTCGTAAGTGATCTTTCAATCATTTGTCTTGCGACATTTTAGCATCAGGTTTTATGGATGTGATTTATCCAACTAGATTTGTAAATCATCCATCTTATATGGAATACGGTAATTATTTGAACAACCTTTGTTCTCATAATACCTGATTTAAATAACAATTATTAAAACAAATCTTGAAGTCAAGCTTTGATGTCAACGAGAAATACAAACAACGGTTTGTTTGTTTTCGATGACCATCATCACATATTCTCTTGCTAGTTACTTAGGCCATTGTGGTTCATGAATTGCGTTGTTCCGTATGAAATTTTATACCAACCAATTCGGTATCCAATACCCAAGAACCACATTGTTTAACAAGCAAAGAATACAACCATAACATGTATATCATCCATATACCTAAATTGGATATTTCCAATCTTTTCTTTTCTGCCAAATATATTTTATAGATTCTCTTTCAGCATTTCCTTTTCCTTTTAAAAGAATTTATCAACATCAAAAGTGGCGCCAAATACTTGACACATAGTCCAAAGCGTGTATATTCAAATAATAATACCTTTGGACTTGCACTTTGAAGTAGATCACCATCATCAAAGTGATCGGTATTCCTTCAAAATCCATTCTTTAGTAATCTTTTAGTGTAGTAAACACTTTACATACATCTTCTATTCATCCTTATCATGACGACTTTCATGATCAAGCCAATTTAGCTTATAAAGGAGAATCGTGAGTATAACATTACTTTCCAAAACCCTTTTGGATGATTAGGATGTCTAGCATCTCCAACCTTCGTAAATTCTCATCCAATATGAGAACATATATTATATTCTATCATATTGCAACCAAAACATTGTTTCAGATATCGTTATATCTGCCACACATGATGGTTTCTGAAACAATTCTTTCAGCTCCTAGACAAACTTGATATTGAAACAATCAAGAATCGTGGAGGCAAACATGATACTTAAGATACTAACACTGGAATTGTTACTCTCGATTTAATACCAATTATTAAATTTCACGGAGTAAATAGATTTTGCTGAAAGTTTGCAATAGGACTTTAAACTTTGATTGACACTCAACACAATACGATACCAGTTCGTAAAGTAAATATCCAGAATTCTATAGTTCTATTATCTCAATTACAACTATGCATAAGGTGGTGAACGAATGCCAATGACTACAACAAATTATGAAAATTCACTTTGATTTAATTTATGATAAATGGAGTTCTACTAATCCAAATTAGAAATGAACTCCCACTCAAAAACGACATCCCTCGTGTCCTTTTGGTGATTACATGAACCAAATCCACTACACCAAGTCCGATCATCACGTGAGTCGGCGTAGCTTCAAAGGCGAGCATCCATATGGTCATCATATCAAAACATATGACTCATGCTTAACCTTTCGGTCCGTGTTCCGAGGCCATGTCTGTACATGCTAGGCTCTCCAAGTAAGAACCTTAGTATTCGCGTGTGTAACTGTCTTACACCCGAGATATGCTCGTGGATTCAAGTACACCCGATCATCACGTGATGTCTTGAAGCGACGAAACATTGTCGGTGCATACTTAAGGAATAACACATTTTTATCTTGATATCTAAATGAGGGATCATCTTATTATGCTAATAAAACGCCAAACAAGCAATATAAGATGCTATCAAACATCACATGTTTATTAGTGGAATGATATGGTTCTCGCATATGATCTCTATCATGTGCACCGTGGTATGATCACTATCATACCTTTATGTGTAAATCCAAGGTCTATGGAGTTTACACGTTATGTATATTGTAAGAGTATCATCTCATACTTCTACTTACAACATCACCATATCATAACACTAGCCCAGCAACAATCTAAACTAGACGCCTCTAATTTATCCATTGCAAATTTTACGTGGCTTAGGGCTTTCGAAGATAGAACCGTTCTTACCTACGAACATGAACCACAACGAGGATAACCAAATTGTTGACAACTCGTTGCAAATTAGATATTGACTATAGTAGGAGAGACAGACACTCGCTAGCCACTTATGCAAAACTAGTTGCATGTCAAGCGTGGAACAGGTCTCATGTGCGAGGACATGTAAAGTTTGTCCGGGCCGCTTCATCCCACTATGCCACCAATATCCAAAGTACAACAAAGAAGCAATAAAATGATCATCATCGCCCACATACTCATATGTGTACTACCTGTGCAAAGTATCTACACATAGATCCGGCTCTGATACCACTGTAGGGTTCGCAGCATAGAAAACAAAAATTTTCCTACGATGGGAACAACTATGTACCAAGATCTATCTACTAGATACAAACAACGGGCGGATGTATATCCGTAGAGAACATACCCTTGAAGACCGACAAAGCTTAACGAGCCCAAACTCGTGGTTGATGTAGACGATCTCTTGCCGATCTCAAGATCGAGAGGAAGTCCTAGCGCCGCAAAACAGCAGCGCATCCGTGCTCGCACACACGTTCGAGGCACCGAGCAACCTCCGCCTCCTCGCTCCAGCGATGCAGCGGAAGCACAACTCTTTCTTGCCGAATATCCACCGGGAACATGTATCTCGCTAGTCCGAGACCATGGGGGATAAATTCTAGAGGGGGAGAGAGATCCTTCACGAGGAGGTGTGGTGTGAGAGGAGGAGAGGGGGGCCTTTTATAGGGGAGAGGGGGGGCACCCAAGGGGCATGGCGCCCAGCCATGGGGCTGCCCCCACCTCTTCCACATTCATGTGGGTGGAGCTCCCACTCAAAATGAAAAGCCTCCACTCCCATTAAAAATCCTCCACTCAAAAATCCACTCACATGCATTAAATTTCCACCAAATTTAATGCAAGCTCTCATTTAAATAAAACTCTTTTATTTATTTATTCAGAATTTTGTTAATTACTTTAATTAACAAACATTCACATAAAACCCCTTGCTAGTATTCCATTTCACATGCAGAACCAGTTTCAGCAATTTCAACCGAAACAGTTTCGGTGTCTAGTGAAATAAATTCCTGCGCTTTCCTTTTCTTTTCGGCATGAAACTTTTGCTCCAAATGGATGTCGGTGTCTCTTAAGTGTGTCAACCTACGGTTCGCGAATAATGCGGACATGATCGAGACCCCTCTCGGATCAATAATCAGAAGCGGGATCTGGAGACCCATACTAACTCCCACACATTCAACGATGACTTTCTTGTGATCGTCGGAACCTTTTACGCTATTATCTTAATCCCTTTGTTTCGCGATATATTACATGTCCGAGATTCGATCATCGGTATCTCCATACCTAGTTTGATCTCGTTACTGACATGCACTCTTTTTTCGTTCCCGTGATATAACATTCTAGTGATCAAATCACTTGCTTGCAAGCTAATCAATGTGATATCACCGAGAGGGCCCAGAGTATATCTATCCGTCATCGGGATGAACAAATTCCACTCTCGATCCATGGGCCTCAACATAACACTTTAGTAGTTCTGAATCTATCTTTATAATCACCCTGTTACGGTGTGACGTTTGATGTTATCAAGAAACTCTTCCGGTGTTAGTGATTGACATGATCTCATGGTCTAAGGATTAGGATCACTTCGTAAGTTGTTATAGCAATATAAACTCAATGACTTTGATCGTAATGCTATACTTCGGATGAATGTTCATCACATCATTACACTAATGTTGTGATCCCGTTATTAACAACATCCAATGTCCATGATCAGGAAACCTTGATCATCTTGTTAATCAACGAGCTAGTTTATGAGAGAGGCATAACTAGGAACTTTCTGTTTGTTTATTAAACACACATGTATTAACGTTTCCGTATTAATACAATTATAGCATGCAAAATAAACATTTATCATAAACAAGGAATACGATAATAACCACTTTATTATTGCCTCTCGGGCATATTCCCTTCAAATACAAGTGGAGGCTAGTGAAAGACTGGGAGCGACCAACTAAGAGAGTAATAATGGCCATAATCATGCAGAGCGACAAAACATTATCAATCAAAGCATAAAGTGGTATCATAAGTCAAAAACTAAATGATCATAGAGGCTAAGGTGACTGGTTCATAGTCATAACATGGTGTGAGCATGTGCCAAGTCAACCCAAACAAAGCATCAAAGGAGAATGCCACAATATTATGCTTTTGTATGCAAAAACAACGCATGAACAAGTCATGCTACAACAATAATCACTAAGCATAAGGTCAAAGCAACATCTAGCATGCCGTGATAAAGTCTAAGTCATAGTCAAAACAAGATCCCTTTTGTACCACTATAAGCATGAAACTTTCTACTCTTTTCCAACACCAATCAACTTATTTGAAACAACATAGCGAATGTGGGGGTCCAACTACTTTATTCAATCAAACTAAGCAAACGAAAACCAAAAAAGAAAACTAAGACCCTCCAAGAACAACACAACAGTGCATGAAACAATAAAAACAAAGTGTCTAGAAAGAGACCTGAGATTTTTATTGATGAATAAGGGGATGCCTTGGGCATCCCCAAGCTTTGATGCTTGTACCTCTTGAATATTTCTTGGGGTGACACGGGGTGGCATCCCCAAGCTAGAGCTTTTGTCCATTCTTCATCTCATCACATCATTCTTCCCCTGCACTTGAAAATTTCTTTCTTACAAAACTTCACACAATATTTATTAGCAACATTAGTGTATTCAAAAGAATAAACCTTTGGGTTTAGTTTCAAAACAAGTAAACTTCCATGAAAACACAATCTACTATAGCAATTCCTTTAAAAATCTCAAGTGATCAAGAAGAACTAAAAAAGAAACTGATTAAGAGGGAAATGCAAATAATGCGGCTTTGTTGACTATAGAGCCTCGTTGCGAGACCCCAAGAGGAAGGTGTGATGAGCACAACAACAAGTCTTCCCATAGTTATGAAACCAAGATTATCGAACCAGTAGGAGCAAAGGAAACAACACCAAGGTGTTGCTAACAACTTGGAATCCTGCATAACACAAACTCAAGACTTTGCCCCAACTTAAAGTGAGGTTGTCAATCTCACTGGTTTGCTGAAAACAAAGGATTAAACGTATAGTGTGGAAGATAATAGTTGCTTGTAGAAAGTAAACGGTAACAGTAGATGATGTATCAATGATAAAGGAATGGACCAGGGCCACAGTTCACTAGAGGTGTTCTCCTTAAGATAGATAACATGCTGGGTGAACAAATTATAGCGGGGCAATTGACATATTGAGCAAGCATAACAATACAAATACTAGACATCATGATTCCTATGAGATTTGATTGGGAATTACAACAATATACATAGACCGTAATCCAACGGCATCTATGACTAATGATCCACCTTCAGGTTATCATCCGAACCCCCGCCAGTATTAAGTTGCAAGCAACGGATAATTGCATTAAGCAATGTGTGTAAAGTAAAAAATACAATTGTTTCATGAACACAAGATTGTTGTTTTCTCCCTAGTAGCAAAATCACATTGATACGTCCAATTTGCATCACCATTCTATATCATAATTTGCCTCTATTCATTGATATATGTCTTATTATGAGGTATTACTTATGTCTTTTCCTCTGTTTTTGCATGTTGGATGATTCTTGGAGGATGGACTGCCGGAGTCAGGTTTCTTATGGAAAAAGAGGTGTTTTGATGCAATTTTCAAAGATCAGAAAAATACCAGAAAAATATTGGAAAATTATATTTTCCCAGAATACGGAGGAAGCCAGAAGGGGAGGCGTAGCCGGGGAAGAGGGGGCCCACACCCCCTAGGCGCGGGCCCACCTTGCCCCGTGCCTAGGGCAGGTGTGGCCCACCTAGCCGGCTCCCGACTCCGCCCTCTCGCCTATATCTTCCTCTCAAAACCCTAATACTAGAGGAGCGACCACAGAAAGATTTCCACCGCCTCTGCGGGGCGGAAAACACCAAGAGAGAAAGAGCTCTCCGGCAGACAGATTTATGCCGAGGAAATTCCTTCCCGAAGAGGGGAGATCGTCGCCATCAACATCATCACCAAGCTAGGCTTCATCGGGATCATCATCATCATCCACACCATCATATCCACTAGCACCATCATCACCACTTCATCCCGCTGTAACAATCGTGTTGGATCTTGCATTAGTTCTTAGGGGAAACTTTTCCGATGTTGATTACTATTGTAGTTGATGCTTGTGAGTGGAACCATTGGATTATTGTTTATGTTCATATTTTTATCCATTACCATATCATATTTTATCTTGATCCATATGATGTATTGTGATTAGTTCGTTTAGTTCTTGAGGACATGGGAGAAGTCATGTTGTTAGTAGTGGATTTGTGTTGAGTTATTATTCAATGGTTTATTATTTAAGTCATGGTTCTATTCTTCTAGTGGTGTCATGTGAACGTCGACTACATGATACTTCACCATTTATGGGCCTAGGGGAATTCATTGTGTATTTGGCTACTAATTGCGGGGTTCCCAGAGTGACAGAAATCTGAACCCCCATTAGGACACCTTTGCACAAGGGAGCATAGGAGCTCAGAGTTTAAGGATGTGGTTAGGTTTATATCTTAATTACTTTCCTGTAGTTGCGGATGCTTGCAGGGGGTTTAATCACAAGTATATATTAGTCCAAGTAAGGTCTGTACATTAGCACAGGTTCACCCACACAACACTTACAACACCAAAGAAGAGTACTTAACTATTTGAAGCGAAAGCACTTGAAAGAATTCCCATGTGTCCTCGAGAACGTTTGGTCCTTATAAGTATTTCCACCGGCTTGTCCTTTGCTAAGAAAGGATTGGGCCACTTGCTGCAGTTGTTCGTTGTCTTTATTACTTGCACTTTGTTTTGTTTCTTTATAAAAAAACCTAAAAATCCGTTTCCTAAGTATTTATAGAGATTTCCTGCTCCATACCACTAGTAAACACCTTCTGCTCCTCGTTGGGATCGACACTCCTATTTATCGAAAGTACTATGATACACCCCCTATACTTGTGGGTCATCAGACATCTACAACCTTAGAGATTTTTGTCACTTCCCCAGATTACTAGAGGCATGAACCCACTATCGAGCATAAATACTCCCTCTTGGAGTCACAAGAATCTACTTGGCCAAGATAGCTACTAGCAACGGAGAGCATGCAAGATCACAAATAACACAGACATGATGGAATCAATAATCAATCTGACATAGTATCTCAATATCCATCGGATCCCCGTAAACACAACATGTATGATTACAAATAGATGATCTTGATCATGAATGGAGCTCACAAGATCTAAACATGATAGCACAAAGGAGGAGAAACAACCATCTAGCTACTGTATGTACCCATAGTCCAGGGTGAACTAATCACGCATCATACCGGAGGCTGGAATGGTGATGAAGAAGGCCTCCGGGATGATCTCGCCCCTCCAGTAGGGTGCCGAGAAGAGCTTCGGATCCCCCCGATCTAGGGACGATGATGGCAGCGGCTACATACTTTTTCTTGGAGATCTGATCGGGTGCTTAGGGTTTCTGCATTGGGGTGACTTTATAGGCGAAGAGGCGAGGAAGGGGCCGCCCGAGGCGCCCACACCTAGGGATGGCGCCCCCAGGCTGTGCCGCCCTAGGGTTTGGTGGCCTCGTGGCCCCACTTAGTCTCCCCTCCGGACTTTGTGTTCTCTTCGGTAAAATATTGACTTTGGCTTTTGTCCCGTCCAATTTCGAGAATATTTCCTTACTAGCTTTTCTGAAACCAAAACCAGCAGAAAACAGGCAACTGCACTGTGGCATCTTGTTAATAGGTTAGTACCAGAAAATGTATAAAAATACCTCAAAGTGTAGACAAAGCATAACAAAGTTGATACTAAACCAGCATGGAACATCAAAAATTATAGATACGTTTACGACATATCATCTCTCCATAATCAATGCCTTCAATTTGAGAGAACCCTTGTGCAACCAATCTTGCCTTGTTCCTCACAAGAATTCCATGTTCATCGTGCTTGTTCTTGAATATCCACTTGGTGCCTATAACATTGCGGCAATCTTTTGTCTTTTCAACTAACTTCCAAACTTTGTTTCTCTCAAAGTTGTTGATCTCTTTATGCATTGCTTCCAACCAATCCGAATCTTCAAGATCTTCCCATACTTTCTTTGGCTCCACCATAGAAATGTGAGCTTGGTGTTCACCAAAACTCTTCAATTTAGCTCTAGTGGACATTCCTCTTCTTAGATCCCCAACCACATTCTCAAGGGTGTGGTCTCTTAATTCCAACATTCTATCCACTCTATCTTGGCGACGAGTTTCGATCTCCTTGTTGTTTCTTGTGGGGATCCCTTCATCATTTTGGTCCTCGTCTTGACCATTAACTTGACCTTTATCATCATGGGAATTATTCTCTTCATCAAGAGTCAACTATTGACCTTGGTCTTGATCAGGCACACTTCTAGACATGCGTTAAGCTGATCTTATAGCTGATTCTATAGATCTTCCTTGTACAATGGACTGAGCAACACTGGACAATCTGGTAAATGGAGACTCATGATCCTCCTGGCTAGAGGTTTCTCCCGGATCAACTTATTGAGGGTCCACAACTTGTCTTTGCCTTGGGCCATTGTCCTCCTCAACAGTAGGAGCTTGTTGATGTTGTGAAGATGAGGTCTCCACTTGAGTAGAGCATAGTTCTTCTCGATCCTCCACAAGGGGTTCCTCAACGGGGCAGATGAATCCCGCACCTATTCTTCCTATGGCATCCTGAGGCATTTCATCATCTACATCACAAACATTAACACTCCCCCCTTGGGGACAATCATATTCTTTGAAAACCACACTACAAGATTCTATGATAGTTCCGGAGAGCTTATCATAGATTCTATAAGTGTGGGATTCGAGACCATAACCAAAAAAATATCCTCTAATGCTTTGGAATCAAATTTGGACAAACGAACACCCTTTGTGCGATAGAAACACTTACAACCGAACACCTAGAAGTATGAAACATTGGGCTTGTTACCGGTAAGAATTTCATATGGAGTCTTGATCAATTCTTTGCGGAGGTAGAGCTAGTTTGATGCATGGAATGCAGTGGAGATTGCTTCGGCCCAAAAATTTATGGAGATTTAAACTCTGCCAACATGGTCCTGACCATATCAATAAGAGTTCGGTTCTTCCTCTCAGCTACACTATTTTGTTGAGGGGTATATGCAGCGAAACATTGGTGTTTTATCCCCTCATCACTAAGAAATCCATTCAAGGTGTAGTTCTTGAACTCGGTGTCGTTGTGTAGGGGTTCGTAGCATGGAAAACAAAAAATTTCTATCGCATACAAACAAACAAGCCAAGATCTATCTACTAGATTGTAGCAACGAGTCGATAGAGGAACTCACCCTCGAAGATTCCAAAGCGGTTAACGAGAGCAGATTCTCGTGGGTGATGTAGTCGTACACTTGCCGATCTCAAGATCGCGTAGACAATCCTTCCGGCGCTGCGTTCTGGCAGCGCTCCCGCAGTCGGTCACACGTTCGGTACTCGACGAAGACCTTCCTCTCCCTTGTTCCAGCAGGCAGCGGAGGTTGTAGCACTCTCCTCGCGATTCCGGCAGCATGACGGCGTGGTACCGGAAGTAGAGGGGAGATCTCGCAGGGCTTCGCCTTAAGCCGAAGCGAGTATGGTGGACTATGAGAGAGCCTTGGTGATCTAGGGTTTAGACACACCAATTAGAATGGGCTAAACCAGCGGCTAGGGCAATTAGAAGCTCTAACTCGGCGGCTTGGGAGAAATCCCTAGGCTGTGGCTAGGGTTTAGGTTTAGAGGGAGGCAACTTGTGTGCTAGGAGGGGCAGCCCTGCCCCTCCTTTTATAGGTGGGAGGTGCGGCCAAGGGGAGGGGAGTCCCTCCCCAACTCGGCTTGGAGGTGGGCCGCCGGTTGGAGGAGGGAACTCCTCCCCAACTCGGTTTCCACCTCTCCTCCTCTTTCCAAAAACTGCCGTTTGACTTTTCAAACTAGCCGTTTGACTTTTCAAACTAGGATTTGAATAAACCCTTTATTTTGGACAGTGATGACACCTAGTACATGATGCAATCATTCCAACTTGTAATGACACATTCATGTACCCCTTCCCCTCCGGAGTGCCGGACATTCCGGAACCTTCTAGAACATTCCCGATGAAAACACCGGAATCATTCCCCAACTCCAAAACAGGACTTTCCTTATATGAATCTTATTCTCCGGACCATTCCGGATCTCCTCGTGATATCCCGGATCCCATCCGAGACTCAGAACAACATTCGGTCTCTTACTCATCATTCCATAACTACTCAAACAACGTCGAATCCTTAAGTGTGTCTCCCTACGGTTCGTGAATTATGCGGACATGATCGAGACACTTCTCCGATCAATAACCAATAGAGGAATCTGAAAATTCATATGGCTCCCACATATTTCAACGATTACTTTGCGATCGAATGAACCACTTACATACGATACCAATTTCCCTTTGTCTCACGATAGTTTACTTATCCGAGGTTATGATCGTCGGTATCTCTGCATACCTAGTTCAACCTCGTTACTGATAAGTACTCTTTTCTCGTTCCCGTGGTATGTGATCCCTTGTGAGCCAGTCACATGCTTGCAAGCTAATTGGATGACATTCCACAGAGAGGGCCCAGAGTATATCTATCCGTCATATGGATGGACTAATCCCACTCTTGATCCATGTGTCTCAACCAATACTTTCCGAACACTCAATGCCACCTTTATAGCCACCCTGTTACGGTGTGGTGTTTGATGTCATCAAAGCATCCTTTCGGTAAAGGTGATACGCATGATCTCATGGTCGAAGGATTTAGGTTACTATGTATCAGAAAGCTTATAGCAAATGAACTATATTAAATGACTTGATCTTTATGCTACGCTTAACTATAGGAGTATGTCCATCACATCATTCTCGTAATGATATGACCCTGTTGTTAATAACATCTCTATGTTCATGATCAGGAAACCATGATCATATATTAACCAACAAGCTAGTTTAACAAGAGGCTTTACTAGGGACTCTTTTATGTTTACAAATCACACAAGTATTAATGTTTCCTGTTAATACAATTATAGCATGGTATGTAAACATTTATCATAAGTATGAAGATATGATAATAACCTACTTTATTATTGCCTCTTGGGCATATCTCCAACAGTCTCCCACTTGCACTAGAGTCAATAATCTAGTTTCAAACCTTTGTGTATTCAACACCTATGGCTTTCCGGTGTTGCAAGTACACGTTTGCTAGTGGTCAAATGCTCTCCGGATCAGACACTTCCAGATCCGTGTGTAAGTGCATGTCTTTGCGTCTCTACGCATCACTCATTCTCTAATGAGATGGCTTTGTATAAATTTGGTCCTTTGGTGAGACCTTTAGTTCTTTAGGGTTAAAACATGTTGATAACATTGTCGCACAATATATCTTCATAGTATTATCCCGCTGTGAACTACACCTAGTTTGATAACAAACTACTTGACACAAATGCCCTCTTTAGCTGCTATAGTAGCAGTCATATACTTAGCCTTTTGTTGTAGTATCTGTCACAATGTTTTAACTTTGGAACTCATCCAAATCCATTATGGAACTTACTTTCCATTATATTGTGCCACCCTTAGTTTAGATTGAGATAAACTTAATTTGTATTTTGTGACAAAACTAGTATCAATGTAGTACTTTTACAATGAACTAACCATCTATTTGTCACTTCTACAAATAATATAATCTTAGTTCTTCCAAAAGATCATAAGAATATCCTTACTATTGTCCAATGATCATCTTATGAATCATTCTGGTATATGCTCATAACATTTAGAGCATAGGACATATCTGGATTTGTACATATCACAGTATGATTGATATAAATACTCTTTGTGATCTCATACATCAAGTATCAATCTATACTTGAATCTTTGTTTCACTTACCAAGTGTCAATACACTTGAATATATCATCAATATTGAACTCATTCAATCCTTTCTGTGTGACAAGAACCTTTCTTATAGTTTCTATATTGAACTCATTCAATATCTCATCTATGTACTTCCGGCACAACCATATTGGCGTCTATTGATGCCAATTATTTGGGTTTTGCCTAAGTCTTTCATCGAGATGAAATTCTTATCTTGTGTTAATAAAAAGATACATCACTTCCAATCAACAATATGTCTCCTACATAATGTATTAGAAATATGTCTTAGCGCTCCCACTTAATTTCTTGCAAATGCAAGCATCTTCATTGTCTCTGATGAATTTAAACTCTTTTAACAATTTCATCATTGTGAAGATTCCAACTCTGCGATGCTCACTTAAACCATTGAAGTTTGCATATGCTTTTAGCATCCTTTGAATTAACAAAACCCTATGGACCGAGTCATGCACACGTCCTAGGTAACAATTCTATTAGAAGAACTTGTTTTGTTTATTCAACTACCATATAACAAAATTATATGTAGTGGTTGCTACATTTATCCGTCTAGACTAAATCATTATGAAAGATCAAATCTTGTCATAGTCAACCCTTGAACATTGTTGTGAACTCTTTCCTTCAACACAAGCCCTGCATACACGATCTTTGGCAAAACAAACATTTTATTTTAGTCCAACAATATGGCCATCCTTTTGGAGACTTTGCAAAGTTCTCATGTTGACATGGGCTAGACAGCGATGCCATAACCAACCAACATCAGCCTTTCCGAATAAGCACATCACACTTGTAGTGGTTTTCCCGGAAAAGTCCACCACATACAAGTCATTTTTGACGTACCCAACAAAAGCGACCTTTAGAGACTTGCTCCATATGAGGACCACAATATCATTATCAATAAAGACAGAAAATCCCAAATTTCCAAGAGCACGGACTGAAAGTAAATTATAGCCAAGGGTCTCAACAAGCATGACGTCCATAAGTGTAATATCGTGGGCAACCACAACCTTGCCAAAACCCATTACCTTAGACTTTGATTTGTCGGCATATGTCACAGATATTTGATCATCATTTGGTCTCAACTCCTTGAAAATGGTTTGATTCCAGTCATATGACTTGTGCATCCACTATCAAGCACCCACTTTGACCCTCCAGAAGCATAGGTCTACAAAAGATCAAACTAGTTTTTAGGTACCCATTTTTCAATGGGTCCTCTTTTGTTAGCAACAAGGGTCTTGGGAACCCAAATGGACCAAGCAATATAACCATCAAGTGGGCCAACATATTGTGCATAAACATAACCATAATAATCATGCATTAATACATAGTGAGGGTTATCACTTCCCGCAAAATCATCATGTGACATAGTTTTGCCACTTGTGGTCTTACTATCCACAATGGTCTTGTCTTTTGCTTGTGTGAGCTTGGACTTCTTCTTGTTGTTCTTCTTCTTCTTGGCTTTGGAGACGAAGCCAATGCCCCCTTTCTCACCATTTGGCCTTTTATTACTCAAAAGGTCATCAATGGACTTGTTTCCTTTTGGAAAGGTGGCATTAGCAAGCTCCCCCTTCAACCTAGCATTTTCTTCAAGAGTATTTGTACTACCAGAGGAAATGAAAGTACTAGGTGAAGCAATATTAGTCAATTGAGTTTGAATTTTTTCACGAGAATTTGTGAGTAACAAGAGCTCACTTTCCAAGGCCTTGTGAGCCTTGTCAAGCTTCCCAAAGTCCTCAGCAAGTTTTTCATGAACAACACCAAACTCAATCTTGTCCTTTTTAGCCTTTTTATATTTAGCAATGGCATGGTCATGTTCATTGATGAGTTTATTAATAATTAGATAATTTGCCTCATCAATTCCTTCAAGTTTTGTTTCAAGAGACATCCTAGTATCTTGCTCTTCTTCTAGAGCATTATTTAGTGTCTCCACCTCAATCATGTGCTCTCTTCCTAGTTTACATCTTTCATCAAGAAGATCTTGTTGTGAGAGAGTTGGCTGAAGAGGTTCACAAAATGCTTGTGTTCCCCTTGTAAGTTAGTCATAAAGACATCAAAAGCAACTAATTCCTCTTTGACCTCAAGTGATATTTCCTCATCAAGTTCATCATAAATCAAAGAGGAGGGGTGAGGATAAGATGATACCTCCATTCCTCTTGCCATAAGGCAAGTGCTGTTCTTGTTGGATATATTCTCATTTGGAGAGTCGCAGAGGGAGAAAGTGGTATTAGAAGTAGTAGCAAGAGCAGCCACACCACTTTATGTTTCCTCTTCATCATCTTCATTGTTAGAGGATAATTATTCATGTGTTATCAAAACAATTTTACCCGACTTCTTGTTGGTGGGATTCTTCTTGATGAAGGATTTCTTGAATGGAGCCTTGGAGTTTTTATTTAACACAAGTTTACCCCCATGATCTTATCTTTTCTCATAGGGACATCCGTCTACAAAATGGTAGAGATCACCACAATTGAAGCAAGTTCTAAATTTTTAGCCATTGTCTCTTATCCCATTGGGGTTGCTTATTCGTTGCATCTCCATCTTGGCCTTGGCGGGGTCTTTCCAAAAGTTTCTTGCATAGAAGGCCATATACTCACCATGAGAAACCTTGACATCATCGGGGTGGCTCATAGACAAGCCTTCACCACCTTCTTCTTCATCCACATACTCCACAACTTTGGCCTTTAAGGCAAGGTTACCCCACTACTCATTCCAATCGCTCGAGCACGGGCATCTTTGGCATTTTTGGCAGCAACCTTGAAAGCGTTCATCTCTTGCATAACTTCATTGGAGGTCATGAGATGGTAGTTGTGTCTTCCTTGTAGACTCTTCAAGTCAGTGGGCTCAAAGGGCATAAGTGCACTCACATATTTCCTTTTTATCCAAGCATCATCCACATGTGAGGCACCCACATTCCTAAAGGCGGTGGCAGTGGACTTGAGCCTTCGATACATCTCTTCACGATCTTCACCATCCTTCATATAGAAGCCTTCGGCTTCATTGCTCAGTGCATCATAGCGGTTTCTTATCACGCTCTCATTTCCAACATATAGCTCAGTGAGAGCATCCCAGGCTTACTTGGTGGTGTTGAGGTGTTCAATATGTGGGTAATCTTTTATACCCAAACCTTGTTGAATCATGTGCAAAGCGGTGGCATTGAGTTGGATATTGATAACTTCTCTTCTTGCCAAGTTGGTTGGATCCATAATTCGGAGTCCTTCTTCAATGATTCTCCACAATTCAATGCAAGAGCTGCGCACATGATATTTCATTAATGATTACCATTGAGCAAATGAGGTTTCATCTAGCTTAGGTGGGTCACCTCTATTGTTGATATGTGGGTGAGGGATAGGTGGGTCGGGAGAGTACCAATTGGGAACCTCATGGTGCTCTCCCTTCCCATTATCCTTTTTGGTGGAGGGATTAGTGTTGTCTTGATTATCCCCCACCACCACAACCGCGGGTGATGCCGAGGCATTCACCTTTGGTAATGATGGAGCTTCCTCTAGGGGAGGAGGAGGAGGTGAGGCCAATTTACCCTTAACAAGTTTCTCAACCAAGTCACGCAACTGTTTGATTTTGTTGCCTAGAGAGGAGCTCAAGCTTGATTCCAATTTCTTGAGATCCTCCATGGACACCGTGTTAGTAGCCTCACTCGCTCCTTCTCCATCGTGGCTACCCATATACTCTTAGGAGGTAAAGCCCGAATAAGATCCGAGGCTCTGATACTAATTGAAAGGATCGTATGGGCACCTAGAGGGGGGAGTGGGGTGAATAGGTGCTACTTCAAATTTTACTCTTTTTTACAAATTAGGGTTTACAAAAAAGGTAAATTCTCTAGATTATGCAACTATGGTGGATTTACCTATATGTCGACCTAGCACAAGATAAGTAAAGTGCGGTAAAGGATAGAAGTCACCAAAGTGGATCAAACGGAGACACAAGGATTTGTTTTCCGCAGTTCCTTCCTTTCGAGGGGAAGTACATCTGCATTTGGAGAGGGGGTGGTTTCAAACCACCAATGCCATGAGAGGCCTCCCTTGTTCTACGATGAACCTCACCCTAATAGGTTCGATTCACCTTTTCCACTATACCGGCAACCTTCGAGGTGGAAGATGAAACCTTTACAACAAGTTCAAGGCACACATCCACAACTGAATTGGATGCTCCTGAATATAAGCAAGCTGTCAAATAATCAAAGACTATCTTGTAAGAACCAAATCAAGAGCTAGGGTTTCCAAAGAAACACTAGAGCAAGGGTCGCTCAAGTGAATGATGGGGAAATGAAGATCTCTCTTGGTGAACCTATAGATCATGGCCTCCTCCTTCGATTCTCCAAAGATCAAAGAAATTGGATGGTTGGATGAAGATATCTTGACGATTTGGTGGCTCAAATGGAGGTGGTGTTCTTGAGTGGGTCAAGCCTCTGCCCAAGGTAGAAGAAGGGGGTATTTATAGTCCCCCCATCCTGAACCGTTTCCTGACCATTGGGCAAATAGTCACACCGGAGACTCCGGTGTGCAGCCGGAGACTCCTGTCTACACCGGAGACTCCGGACCATCTCCGGTCCGTCTCCGGACCACCATCCAGAACGTCTCAACAGACTTGGGAAAAACTCCTCCGGAAACTCTTTAAAGACTCCGGACCCTTGTACACCGAAGACTCCGGTCTGAGTGCTAGCACCGGAGAATCCGGTCCGTCTCCGGTCCATCTCCGGACCCCTATACAGATTGTCCCACGCAGGTTTCTGAAGGCCCCTCCGGAGATTCTTGGGGAAACTTCGGTCCACACCGGAGACTCTGGTCTGGCCACACTGGAGACTCTGGTCTAGAAACCCTGAAATGTGTAGATTCTTGTAGGAACAATTTCACAGGGTAAAGACCTTTTCACTTTTCATTATTTTAACCTGTAGACAGTAACACACTGTAAAATAATCTACAAGTTGTTAACGAACACCAAAACTGATTAAGACAATAAATGCCCTTTCAGTTACAAAGGTAGATTTTTGGATAGCCATGAAGCAACCTATGTGGCATGGTAGAGCAAGATGGGACTTCCCCTCCACCTATAGAGATATTCTGAGGGGCCTCTTGAGTGATTAGATTCGTAAAACAAGGTCATGTGACTTGAGTTAAGAGTCAACTGGGTTTTAAGGAAATATGCATCACTAGGTCAAGAAGATAGGTCAAACTATAAAATGGATGAAAAGCATTCATCTTGAGCTTGACAAGGTATATCGTAACACCAAGGAAATGCGACATATGACACATTGTTAAGGTTTTCAAGGTTGACTTTACATCTCTTGGGAGTTGGCGTTCGGCTAGGAGCCGCTAGGATCTGACTGAGCCACAAGTGTTGTGCTCACATGCCAATGCATATATATGGTGGAGGAAACATGACCAAAAGGACACCCGTGAGATTCCAAGTGTTGAAAACCCTTGCCATCGACATGTACCAAGTCATGCAAACGAATCCTGAAATATGTCGCCCAATGTTCCACCCTTAACTGTGCATACCATAGAGGCTTTGACACATGTGACACTTTATAAGAAGTGTGTGGGATCTGAACAATGTTCGAGGGATCAGACGATTTGGACTGCACTATTCTGCCATGCTACATCAATTGTCCACACTTGTGTGTCGAGCAACAAAACTCGTGACCCAATCTGTAAACATAGATGATGGTTATTTTTGGTAGCATAATATAATTTTGTGCAAGCTATGCATGTTGTGCATCCCAACAATATCGTGGGCAACCTTAGAAAACTTAGTTGCTAAAAAGAACCACTTTGCTTTAAAATTTGCAATCACTCTTATACCCGCAGTTAGGATAAGTTTGTGGAGTGGTGGCAGCTAGCCACTCACTCTTCCCCCACTATGTCAGTTAAGGGTATCTCTTTGATGATCATGCTTGCATATTGATGGATTTGCAGCATGCAGCGAAAGATCATCATTTTCGATGGCACATAACATGAGCCTAATACGCTAGTCGGCTCAACGCAATCAAGGAAGAAGTCGAGAATGGTGGTCTATGTCCCTAATCGGGTAAATTGGTGCAAGAGTAGGATCGACACTTCTCCAAGCTATTAGGAGTGTCACGTTGTATCTTTACACGTAGCCTCTATAGACTTATAATGAACTCTTCATTCACTAACCATATTTTTAAGATTTCTGTAAAGCCTAGAATATAACATATTTTTTAAATAAAGTTACACATCATAAAAATCATCTTCATATATCTGTAAAATTATTACATTTTTAAATACCTTTGCAACACGGATTAGCATCTTAATCCTTCAAAAATCAAGGCTAAATATAGCCCAAGTTCTTACCCGCAAATAATAAAAAAACAATATAGCCCTATTCGATGGTTACGAACAGACTGTTTGCGCCAAAGCAACACAGGAACCCACCATGTCCA
This sequence comes from Avena sativa, assembly GCA_916181665.1. Classification (NCBI taxonomy): domain Eukaryota; kingdom Viridiplantae; phylum Streptophyta; class Magnoliopsida; order Poales; family Poaceae; genus Avena; species Avena sativa. The sequence goes on from OV702284.1 coordinate 64,493,903, forward strand.
AGCGCGTCTCACCGATGCGTAGGCCCAACGCCAACGAAATAGCCAAATCCGTATCGAGCTGGAACTGAATTCATTGGCGCGTCTTCTTGGCGGGTCTTCTTCCCTAAACTTGACCGCTACTCTCTCTCAATCCCTCGCTCCTGCTTCCCGCTCCTCCCAAACCCAATCCAGCAACCTTTTCCGGCGATCTCGTCTCGTGCTCCCAGAACTCGCGCGCTCTACTCCGGCGATGGATGCCACGGTCCATCCCCACTCCCTGTCCTCGCGGGGATCCGCCGGCGCCGTCCTCCGTGGAGTCCGTGCCTGCGCGTCCTCCAGCATCCGCATCAACCCCGCCTGCGTAGTGAATCCCACCGCCGCCTTCGCCGTCGCCAAGAAACCAAAGAGGCCAGGATCGTTCCACGACGGGAATCCGCCGGCGAAGCGCGCACGCGGTGCTTGCGGCGAGGTCCAGCCCGATGCCGCCACCAAGATCAAGACATGCCCGCGTCCCAGCAGCGACGACCATCGATGCGCCCAGGGTTCGCAGCGGAAAGGCGTCCAAGCAGTGGCCAAGAACCTGCCCAGCGCCTCGCCGGTTCCTCTTCTCGAGGTCGCGGTGGCGCCACCGAAGCCCCCGTCCTGCAGCATGCGCGAGCTCCTCGAGAAGGCCCGTCTTGCGAAGGCTCGCTCTGCTTCCCCTGCCGCCAAAGCCGAGGCCGCCTGCCGCCGGCGCGAGATCGAGCTGCTGAGGGCCGAGGCTCGCCGGGAGATGGAGCAGGTGGTGCGCACGGTGGAGTTCAATGACCCTTTCATTGATTACCAGGACAAGTGAAGATTGAGATTCATCTCGCAGCAGCGGAAAGAACGGATAGGATCGATCTCGTCCAAGAACTCAATTTCATCATCTACTATGCTTGGTTGATTACTCTGAGCAGATGGAGCACAAGATGGAGTTCAGCCACCCTTTCATCATCCTGTCCAGAGAGAGGATCCATCCTGTCCAAGAAGTGAACTTAATTTAGGCTTGGATTAGTGACTCTGCATGTGTCTTAATGTTGATGTAGATAGGTAACACTGTTATTCAGAGGAGTAGTATTGATTAACTGAATAGCTTGCACTTTTTTGTTAATGCGAGAGCAATTCTCCTTGTCATTAAGTCAAAAAATGGACCCAGTAATAATATATTAATAGTTGTGTTGATAAAAAGAATCTTGTCCAGTTTGAAGGAACATTTGCTGGGTTTTTTCTCTTTCTTATGGGGTGTCTTATGTGATGTGAGTCGGCGATGTTTTCATACAAGTTCTCAACAATGATGTGAGTCGACAATGATTCAATACAAGTTTCAAGTCTTTGTACTACTCAAACTATAAAACTCGAGAGCTTCTTTTCCCCGAGTGAGTTATAACTTGAGAGTATATGGGAATTGACTTTAGAATAACATAAAATATAATTATATATGAATTAACACTTAACAATGGATGCACGTTTGAACCTGTAAACATGCAACAGAGAGTGAACTAGCCAATAAATAAGATTATCGATGTAGTGTAAGTGTATATAAGATTTCTCAGAATTCAAACGATATCAAATTTTACTAAGTATGTAAACAAAAATATCAACATCTACAATAGTATATAAATACTATTAGGCTGCCGCACTCCATCTTCAGGGCAGAGTGGCATGCCGTCCTCCAGCTCCGACGAGGAACCGCCGTACCCTAGGCTGCAGCCCTACACCTGGTGCATGGAGGTTCCGGATGGTGAGGAGAACCGGCGCGGACCCATCCTAGGATAGTCCAATGGCGGTGGCGACTGCGATAGGCACCGTGACGATGAAGGGGATTCTGCTGAGCGGCGTCGCTGCAACTTCTGGATAGAAACATCAGGACAAGTGCGATAGATTTTAACATGACCTTTAGGTATTATCTGAGATTTTGGAGGGGTGGAATTTGAAATCTACTTTGAATTTCCAAATTCAATTCAAATTTTGAATTTAGAAATTCAGAATTAATAATGCTATAATTAAGTAAAAAGAAAATATTATAATAATAATATAAAAGAATTCTTTATTATAAGAATACAATAAGTATTACATTGTTCTTTTAAAATAAAAGAATACGAGTAAATTACAATTAAGGAATGAACCAAACAATAGAAAAGAAATTACAACAATGAAATAAATAAGATATAAATATTACAAGATTCAAATTACAAATAGAAAGAAAATTTAACTTTATTAATATAGACAATATTACATTAATTTAACATTTCCAAATAGAAAATAATTTACAAATTAGTAAAAGAAAACCTAAACCTATTTCTAAGTTATCTCTTTATCTTCATTAGTCTTGTTCCCTGCTAGCACAAACAATATACAAATGAAATGGAAAACAGGGGGTTATGGTACTCTCGGGTTGGCAATGAAATGCATTGTTGGGTCATAATTGAGTAGAAATAAAAAGGGCCAAATAGAATCTATTTTTATCATCAAAAGAATGGCTTCAGGCTTAGCATCATAAGCCCAAGGCAAGTTTCACCATTTAGTGTTTAGTAATCCACTTGGCAATTTTCACCAAAGTAAGAAGAGAGGCAAGTTTCACCATGGATAAAGTAGAGGAGCCAGCCAAATAGTAAAGATCACTTTTAATTGATCATATCCACAAAGAGAAATATCTGACTATAAGGGAACGTGAACCAGGAAGGGCTATATGTAAGCAGCACAGTCATTGCATGCAGGATGTGTGTTGTCGACACAACAAGACATCACCAGAAATAGAAAAAGGAAAGCACAAGCACCATCACTAGCCAGACACGCCATAGTCTTATCTTCTTCCCATAGTCACACTTCTCTACCTCAATAACATCACAAGTAATCCTAGTTTGTACCAGTTTAACAGCAGACAATATATACAACCACCATACCAATTCATCCTGGTACTCACCAAGCCCTAGATCAATCCATCAGATACCCAAGCAACTATGGATACATGAGGGGAGGGAGGTTATGGAGTGGAGAAAAGCAAGGAGATGGAATCACAACATATTAACATCACCACTAAGGATTAGGTCAAGACGACAGTTGACAACATCTGCATAAGGACAACACCAGGACAAGCTAGCAACAATATCAGTTGCACAACAACAGGTGGTTTTACTAAGCATTTCTTGTAGGATATATTCTTATAAATTTTCTCCAAGAAAATGACATGGAAAGGAGAGCGCTTAGTGTAGTGTAGAAGTGCTACACTAATATCATCATAGAACTGTTAAAGGGAATCGCAGTATCAGATCTTAATCTAAAAATAGTTCATACTTAGTCTAGGCATTCTTGACCAGGAGGTTAACCAAATCTTTGTCAAGTACAAGAGTAGTAGATCATGCATGTATATGATCTATGACACTGTGAACACTCCTAGGAGGTTCCACAGCAGCATAGGCACCCTTCAGAATCCATCTATTCAAGTACAAGCAATATCCAATTTCTCTACAAATATTTTTCCTCAGCCTTTGCATCATAGGCTGGGTCAAAAACTTCCTCCACAAAAAAATCAACCATAGCATCTGATCCTAACCATGTATCTAGGAGGTGGTTTAGGAAAGATAAAACTCTCAGATCCACATTGAAAACATGTAAATATCATCCCTAAGTTATTTAGCTTCAGACCAACATCATTAGCCTATTATCTAGTTTTTACTAGCCAAACATAAACCACAGCTGCTAGGTTACAGGGCACATCCCCAGAGGGTAGCACCTCTGTTCCTAGCAGATTTAGTGTTTCCTGAGTACAAGCTCACTGTATAGAAACAAATCATTGCAAAAGTACATTTGTGAAGGAACACAATCCCAGGTAAAGCAATCATGGCTTGCAATCCAAACTCATTATCACCCCTGACAACACATAACATCTGAACAAGAAACAGATAGCCACTTACTACAGCCATACAACCATATTTTAAATCATCTTCCTAGCTACCATTTGCTAGGAATAATTTTATAAAATGCAAACATTGCCTAGAAAGGTGTATGATCATTACTGAACCTTATGTCCAGTTTACCAAATCTTTTGTATACATCAACTGAGTAAGGTTAGCCAACAAAGAATTAAAGAAATCAATTCATATCACTTTCTTAGACATTGTCTCTAAGACACATGTATATATATAGAATTCCAGTATCATAGGGCCAATACTCTGGACACAAGTAATTCATAATATTATATATACCATCAAGTAAAATTATGCACCATAGAGACAATGATTTAGATAGCAGAGCCTATTATTTAACCAGGCATAGCCAGCATCAAAAGTATAGGTTTAGGAGAACACCTGCCACCAAACTCCAGGTAAATATTATCAACAACCTAGAGAGTCATATTGGCAACCTATATCACATATAACCCAAACTCAGTCACAGAAATTCAGTAAACATCATACTAAAGCAAACTCCAGGTAAATATTATCAACAACCCAGAGAGAGTAGAGTAGTAGAATATTCAGTTAGACTAGGGGTTGGTAGAAACCCTAAAGTGTTTAATCTTGCACAACAAATATTCAGAGTAGTAGTAGCCTATACTGACTACTAAGCCAAACAATAGATTAGGAAGAAGAGGAAGAAATAAAGGAGAAGAAGTTACTTACCCGGAGGTCCTCGCCTAGCAAGAAGAGGAAGCATAACACGATGTTGTAGGGTATCAGAGGCGATGGCCAAGACACGGTAACACCGTGACCACCGAGGGCGCCACAACACCACCTTCGCCGAACCACAGCAGCACGAGCATGTCCAGACCCAACACACCATCACCAGCACCAAAGGGCGGCAGGAGCAACGTCGACGTGCAACGGCGATAGCAGCCCCGCGAACCTAGCACCTGCAAGGGTTGGGCGCGGCTTCATGGGAGCTCGATTCTCAAATCGAGTTGGTCAAGAGTATGGAGGATAAGGTGGCACGTCCTCTGTGTCAGGCAGCGGTGCTGAAGGCCACCGGCAAGGGTGATACTTCATAAACGTATCTACAATTTTTGATGTTCCATGATTGTTTAGTATCCACTTTACTTTGCTTTGTCTACACTTTGAGGTATTTTTATATGTTTTCTGGTACTAAACTATTAACAAGATGCCACGGTGCCAGTTGCCTGTATTCTGTTGTTTTTTGTTCTAGAAAAGTCCGAAAATGAATATTCTCGAAATTGGACGGGACAAAAGCCAAAGTCAATATTTCACCGAGGAGAACACGATGCCAGAAGACGAGACGGAGGAGGGCCATGAGGGGCCCACACCCCCAGCCGTGCGGCCAGGCCTGGCCCGCTCCTGGGGGGTGCAACCGCCTCAGGCACCCCCTTGGCCTCCCTTTTCGCCTATAAGAAGCCCCCGATACCTAAACCCTAAGGACCCGATCAATCTTCCACAAAACAGTGCATAGCCGCCGCCACCATCGTCCCTAGATCGGGGGGATCGGAAACTCTTCTTGGCACCCTTCGGGTGGGGAGAGATCATCCCGGAAGCCTTCTTCATCACCATGCCAGCCTCCGTTATGATGCGTGAGTAGTTCTACCTTGGACTACGGGTCCATACAGTATCTAGATGGTTGTTTCTCCTCCTTTGTGCTACCATGTTTAGATCTTATGAGCTCCGTTCATGATCAAGATCATCTATTTGTAATCATGCATGTCGTGTTTGCGGGGATCCGATGGATATTGAGATTACTATGTCAGATTGGTTAATGATTCTATCTTATTGATTCTATCATGTATGTGTTATTTGAGATCTTGCATGCTCTCTGTTTCTAGTAGCTATCTTGGCCAAGTAGATGCTAGTGACTCCAAGAGGGAGTATTTATGCTCGATAGTGGGTTCATGCCTCTATTGAATCTGGGGAAGTGACAGAAATCTCTAAGGTTGTAGATGTGTTGTTGCTACTAGGGAGAAAACAACAATCTTTTGTTCATGAAACAATTGTATTGTTTACTTTACACACCTTGTTTAAAGCAGTTATCCGTTGCTTGCAACTTAATACTGGAGGGGGTTCGGATGATAACCTGAAGGTCTATTACTAGTCATAGATGCAGTTGGATGGCGGTTGATGGGGGGATACCAATCGGGGTATACCCACAAAGCGGATTCGCCAGCTGGATCAAGCCGACTGGAAACTAGCCCTGAGCGGGTCGACTCGCCAATATGGCGAGTGGCGTATACTCGACCCAGGCGACTGGCGCCGACTGGAGGCCCAATGTAGCGACTCCAATAGAAAGCCCACCAAAATACTTGTAAACCCTAACTGGCTGCATATATAAAGCCACCAGGGGCACCCCCACGGGGACATCATATTACATGCTCTCCCACAATAGATTAGATCTAGTCTCTTCCTCCGCCTACGACGGCTCCCATGTAAACCAATCTATGATCATATACTGGATTGATAGCAGGACGTAGCGATCCTCCATCGAGGGGACGTGAACCTGGGTACATCGTGTGCCAATCTCGCTCCCGGATTCTCCTACGTCGCCTTGCTCCCTCTACGTAAGCTACCCCCAGTAGCATCTTCCGTGCAATACCACGACAATTGGCGCCCATCGTGGGGCAAGCGATGCTTGGAGGGTGATAATTCGGGCGAGATCCTTCATCAACATCAGCAAGATCTCCATCACCTAATTCATCTGCGCTGCCGTCTTCAAAGTCAAGGCAGACGACCGAGTCTGCGAAACGTGACCATGATCCAGGTAAAACGCCTGGCATCAGGTGCAACATGAAGCTTTTATACGGAAGACGATTGCGAGCAATCCTCAACTCAGCTGATCGATCGTTAAAGTGCTATTTTCCTCCATTATTTAAATTACTCCCGTGATCCAGATCGATTGCTACTGTGAAAGGCTACTTCATGTCTGGTTTTACTGATTGAGATATTTAATTACTCGTGGATATTAATCTCTACCTGCAATTTATACCTGCAATTTATACATGATTGAGTAATTAATTATTTGAGCGCTGGAGGACCAAATCGATCGCGCTGCACGTCTGCACGCGAGAAGAATCAAGTCTTTGGCGAATTAAGCAGGGCATGCGAGCATGTACGTACCGCTAAAGTAGGCCCAGCTCACTCGGCAGATTACCACGACTCCGTTCTACAAAGTTGATGCGTATGTGCGGACTCGCTCGGGGACTCGTCCGCCGCGAACTCGCCACGGTCGCGGACTCACCATGTTCGATGAATCATCCATCGCCGGCTCGCTGCGATCTCGCCACTCGCCGCGCTTTAGACAGTGGCACTCGTTGGTCGCCCGACTCGGCACTCGTCATGCTACCGGCTAAACGACGCGTCCACTTCGTCAAAGCGTGATCCCCGTCCGCCGCGTCGACTTCGCCATAGCGCAATATCCGTCCGCCGCGTCGACCCCGTGTCCGCAGCGTCGACATCGCCATAGTGCGACCTCCGTCCGCCGCGTTGACCCCATGTCCGCCGCGTCGATATCGCCATAGCGCGACCTCCGTCCGCCGCGTCGACCCCGTGTCTGCCGCGTCGACATCGCCATAGCGCGACCTCCGTCTGCCGCGTCGACCCCGTGTCCGCCGCGTCAACATCGCCATAGCACGACCTCCGTCCGCCGCGTCGACATCGCCATAGCGCGACCTCCTTCCGCCGCGTCGACCCCGTGTCCGCCGCGTCGACATCGCCATAGCGCGACCTCCGTCCGCCACGTCGACTCTTTCCGGCTACGTCGAATGCGTACGCCGCGCCTGCTAAGGGACCTTCATCGTCCGAGTCGCCAGAGAGGGTCGCATGCCACGCTGCATGGACTCACCACTGGGCGTCTCTTCCCCCCGGGAAAAATAAATTCTCCTTTGTCAACCTTTGAAAGAGCGACTCGCAGCGGCCAAGTAGTGCGGACGAGGACTCGCAAACCGAGCCTCGGTTCGTCCACAAAAACGCTAACCGAGAGCCATCATTGGAGTCGTCTTGCTCGACTGGCCTTCCAGGCCAAGACAAATGGCAGTGCTACACAAACAGCACCATGTCCTCCTCAACCTTAGACAGTGCGACTCGCATGGCTAAGTACTGCGAACGAGGACTCGCAAACCGAGCCTCGGATCATCCAGGAAGAACGCCAAGCCGAGAGCCATCTTTGGAGTCGCCATGCGACTGGCCCCCCGGGCCAAGACGAGAGACTCACTAATAGAAACAGCGCAATCAACATTATCGCGGACTCGCAATCATCGCGGACTCGCCACGCTCGGGGACTCTCCCCTCGTGGACTCGCAATCATCGCGGACTCGCCACACTCGGGGACTCTCCCCTCGCGGACTCGCAATCATCGCGGACTCGTCACGCTCGGGGACTCTCCCCTCGCGGACTCGCTATCATCGCGGACTTGCCACACTCGGGGACTCTCCCCTCGCGGACTCGCAATCATCGCAGACTCGCCACACTCGGGGACTCTCCCCTCGCGGAATCGCAATCATCGCGGACTCGCCACGCTCAGGAAATCGGCGCTCGACGGTCGCTCGACCTCGCCACTCGCCATGATCGGCAGCAACAACTACTATTTTCAGAATATGCATCTCTAAAGAGCCTCGAGTCGCCTCTACAAGCCAACTCGAGCCTCGGGGACTACTCCTAGGCATGTTGCGTGTACACGTGGTTCCACGACTACGGCTCGTCCTCGTCGACTTGCCACCGCAGACTCTCCACTCGCGTACTCAACACGCTCGGGGACTCGCCACCGCGGACTCTCCACTCGCGTACTCAACGCACCGCGGACTCGCCACCGTGGACTCTCCCTCGCGTACTCGGCGCGCTACAGACAGCGCCACTCGCCGGTCGCCCAACCTCGCCACTCGGCGCGCTCGGGGACTCGGCACTTGCCGGTCGCTCGACCCCGCCACTCGCCGCGCTCGGGGACTCAGCACGCTCCATGTCCGGGGACTCGCCGCAACTGGCAGCTTCACCGACACTCTGCGTCTTTCACCAACTGGCCATCACCGACTGGCTCACGCCGACCGCCTCCCGCTTCACGTTTCTTTTCTCTGTTCAGGAGCTCGTCGCCGATTCGCCACGACCCATCGTCAAGACTCTCCGCGCCCTGCCTCAAGCCCGCGTCGAATCGACAATGCGCTCGGGGACTACTGATGGGGGAATACCAATCGGGGTATACCCACGAAGCGGATTCGCCAGCTGGATCGAGCCGACTGGAACCTAGCCCTGAGCGGGTCGACTCGCCAATATGGCGAGTGGCGTATACTCGACCCAGGCGACTGGCGCCGACTGGAGGCCCAATGTAGCGACTCCAATAGAAAGCCCACCAAAATACTTGTAAACCCTAACTGGCTGCATATATAAAGCCACCAGGGGCACCCCACGGGGACATCATATTACATGCTCTCCCACAATAGATTAGATCTAGTCTCTTCCTCCGCCTACGGAGGCTCCCATGTAAACCAATCTATGACCATATACTGGATTGATAGCAGGACGTAGCGATCCTCCATCGAGGGGACGTGACCTGGGTACATCGTGTGCCAATCTCGCTCCCGGATTCTCCTACGTCGCCTTGCTCCCTCTACGTAAGCTACCCCCAGTAGCATCTGCCATGCAATACCACGACAACGGTCTATGTATATTGTTGTAATGCCCAATCAAATCTCGTAGGATCATGAATGTCTAGTATTGCATTGTTATGCCTTGCTCTGTCATGTCAATTGCCCCGCTGTAATTTGTTTACCTAGTATGTTATGTTATTTATCTTAAGGAGAACACCTCTAGTAAACTATGGACCCCGGTCCAATCTTTACCATTGATACATCTTCCACTGTTACTGTTTACTTTCTGCAAGACACCATTACCTTCCACACCATACGGTTAATCCTTTGTTTTCAGCAAACCGGTGAGATTGACAACCTCACTTTTCGTTGGGGCAAAATCTTGAGTTTGTGTTGTGCAAGTTTCCAAGTTGCTAGCAACACCTTTGAGTCATTTCCTTCCTTCTACTGGTTCGATAAACTTGGTTTCTTATTGAGGGAAAACTTTCTGATGTGCTCATCATACCTTGCTCTTGGGGTTTCTCAACAAAGCTCTACAGTGATCTGTGAAGGGTTTCGCGGCATAGTAAATCAAAATTTTCTAGGAGATGCAAACAACGAGAGAGATTGGATTAGATCTTCATACCCTTAAAGATTCGCATAGCGAAACGTTCGTCGGGACGTGGGTGATGTAGTCGTACTCGCTTCTCCTCCTCGCGATCCGATCCGATCTAGCACCGCAAGTGGCGATGCCTCCGTGAGATGCACACGTGCAGCACCTCGACGTCTCCTCCTTCCTTGGTCCAGCAAGTATGGTGGAGAGATGGATTGGATCTACAACGCGACGGCACGGTGAAAGTGGTGGAGAGTTTCTACAGTAGGGCTTCGCCTACATGCAGTCGGGAGGGAGAGAGAGAGGAGGGCAGCAGGGCGACTAGGCTTGAGAAGAAGGTGTGTGGAGGGGTGCGCCCCAGCCCTCTATATATATAGGGGTGGCCGCCAGCCCTAACCCCTCCCCCAAGCCCAAGGCCGGCGGACAAGGAGGGAGGAGTGGGGGGCAACGAACCGCCCCCTTCTAGAAGCTCCAATTAGGGTTTATCCCTTGTTTGGCCGGCGGGGCCCTATGGGGCCTTGTGCCCCTGGCCCAATGCGGCCAGGGCACTCCCTCATAGGCCCATGCCCCCTCCCGGAAGGTGGGACCACGTTGGCCCCCTTCCGGAAGGTTCTAGAAGCTTCCGGTACAATACCGATTGACCCGGAACAATTCCGAACTCCAAAAACTGCACTGCCTTATATGAATCTTATTCTCCGGACCATTCCGGAACCTCTCGTGATGTCTCGGATCCCATCCGAGACTCCGAACAAAAACTCATAAACCAATTATCCAATCTATCCTAGCGTCGAGACACGTTAAGTGTGTGACCCTTCGGGTTCGAGAATATGCAGACATGATCTTATATCAATAATCAACAGCGGGGTCTGGAAACCCATATTGACTCCCACACATTCATCGATGATCATATCGGATGAACCATGATGCCAGGATTCAATCAATCCCATATATATATTCCCTTCGTCTCACGATATTTTACTTGCCCGAGATTTGATCGTCGGTACCGTCATACCTAGTTCAATCTCGTTCACAGCAAGTACTTTACTCGTTCCGTAATCCGATATCACTTTGTGATTAACTCCTTAACAACATGCTTGCAAGCGGTGTTGATATCGATTACCGAGTGGGCCCGAAGTATATCTCTCCAACTTGGGAGGGACAAATCCCATCTCGATACATACAACCCAACAGATACTTTCCGATCACCTGAGAGACACCTTTATGATCACCCTCTCATAGGATGATGTTTGATGACCTCAAAGCTTTCTTCCGATACCTGGGAGTTGTATTATCTCATGGTCTAAGGAATACAATATTTGACATAAGAAAAGCTTCGCAAAGATGAACACGATGACACGATCTAATTGCTTCGCTTAGTTTGGGTATGTCCATCATATCATTCTCCCAATGATATGATCTCATTATTAATCAACAACTCATGTGCATGGTTAGGAAACCTTAACCATCATTAATCAATGAGCTAGTCCATAGAGGCGCACTAGGGACACGGTGTTGTTCACAAACCACACAAGTATTAAAGTTTCCGCTTAATACAATTCTAGCATGGAATATAAACATTATCATGAACAAGAATTATAATAATAACATCTTTATTATTGCCTCTAGGGCATAATTCCAACAGTCTCCCACTTGCACTAGAGTCAATAATCTAGTTTACATTTGGCAACAATCTCACACCCATGGAACTAAGGTGCTGATCATGTTTTACACGTGGAAGAGGTTTAGTCAATGGATCTGCGACATTCAGATCTGTATGTATTTTGCTAATCTTCAGATCTCCATCTGCTATATAATCTCGGATTATATGAAACTTGCGGTTGATATGCTTGGTATTTGGATGATATCTTGGTTCCTTAGCGAGTGCTATGGCGCCAGGGTTGTCACACAATATCTCCAGTGGGTCCAATGCACTTGGAACCACGCCAAGCTCAGTGATGAAGTTCCTAATCCAAACTCCTTCACTTGACGCTTCTGCAGCAGCCATGTATTCCGCTTCTACTGTAGATCCCGCGATCACGCTTTGCTTGCAGCTTCTCCAGCTCACATCTCCTCCATTCAAAATATACACGTATCCTGTCTGAGATTTAGAATCATCCTTGTCGGTGTCGAAACTAGTGTCGACGTAACCTTTTACGACGAGCTATTCATCACCCCCATAGACTAAGAACATTTGTTTAGTCCTAATTAGGTACTTTAGGATGTTCTTCACGGCTGTCCAGTGTTCCACTCCTGGATCACTTTGATATCTGCTCGTCAAACTAAGAGCATTGGACACATCCGGTCTAGTACACAGCATGGAATACATGATAGGACCTATGGCCGAGGCATAAGGCACTTTGCTCATAGCTTCCCTATCATTTACCGTAGCTGGACACTGAGCCTTGCTCAATATCTTACCTGACAACATAGGCACTGAACCTTTCTTTGCCTTATCCATTCTGAACCTTTTCAGAACTTTGTCTAGGTATGTACTCTGGCTTAAAGCTATCAGGAGTCTTTGTCTATCTCTATAGATTTTTATGCCCAATATATAAGCAGCTTCACCTAGGTCTTTCATTGAAAAACACTTGTTCAAATAACTCTTCACATCGTTAAGCATGTTAATGTCATTTCCAATAATCAATATGTCATCCACATATAGTACCAGAAATGTCACCGAGCTCCCACTCACTTTCTTGTAGATACAAGCTTCGTAGCAATTTGGAACAAATCCAAAGCTCTTGATCACTTGATCAAAACGAAGGTTCCAACTCCGAGATGCTTGCTTCAGTCCATAAATGGAACGCTGAAGTTTGCATACTTTATCAGCATCCTTAGGATCTACAAAACCTTCGGGTTGCATCATATACAACTCTTCATCAATGTTGCCATTGAGGAACACAGTCTTGACATCCATCTGCCATATTTCATAATCATGAAACGCAGCAATTGATAATAAAATCCGAATGGACTTAAACATCGCTACGGGAGAGAAAGTCTCATCATAGTCAACACCTTGAACTTGTCGAAAACCTTTCGCGACAAGCCGTGCTTTATAGACGGTAACATTACCATCCGCGTCCGTTTTCTTCTTGAAGATCCATTTGCACTCAATGGCCTTTCGGTCGCTAGGAGGGTCCACCAAAGTCCATACTTGGTTTTCGCTCATGGATCCCAATTCGGATTTTCATGGCTTCTAGCCATTTCTCAGAGTCTGGGCACATCATCGCTTCCTCATAGTTCATAGGTTCACTGTCTTCTACTAACAAGACAGTCAAGACAGGGTTGCCGTACCACTCAGGAGGGGCACGCGACCTTGTCGACCTGCGACGTTCAGTAGCAGCATCATCCGAAGCTTCATGATCCTTGTCATTAGCTTCCTCTATTGTTGGTGCAGGCGGCACTGGAACAATTTCAGGTGCTGCACTACTCTCCAATTCAAGAGAAGGTTCAATAACCTCGTCTAGCTCTACTTTCCTCCCACTCACTTCTTTCGAGAGAAACTCCTTCTCAAGAAAGGAACCGTTCTTTGCGACAAACACTTTGCCTTCGGTTCTGTGATAGAAGGTATACCCAATAGTTTCCTTAGGGTATCCTATGAAGACGCATTTCTCCGCTTTGGGTTCGAGCTTTTCCGGCATTAACTTCTTGACGTAAGCTTCGCATCCCCAAACTTTAAGAAACGACAACTTAGGTTTAGCACCAAACCACAGTTCATACGGTGTCGTCTCAACGGATTTATATGGTGCCCTATTTAAAGTGAATGCAGCGGTTTCTAATGCATAACCCCAAAATGATAACGGCAAATCAGTAAGAGACATCATCGATCGGACCATATCTAATAGGGTTCGATTCCGGCGTTCAGACACACCATTGCGCTGTGGTGTTCCGGGTGGCGTGAGTTGCGAAATGATTCCGCTTGCTTTAAGATGCGTGAGAAAATCATAACTCAAATATTCACTTCCATGATCGGATCGTAGAAACTTAATCTTTCTGTTACGATGGTTCTCCACTTCATTCTGAAATTCTTTGAACTTTTCAAATGTTCCAGATTTATTTTTCATTAAATAGATATACCCATATCTACTTAAGTCATCGGTAAAAGTGAGAAAATAGCAATATCCACCGCGCGTCGAAACACTCATCGGTCCACATACATCGGTATGTATGATTTCCAACAAGTCCGTTGCTCGCTCCATCATACCGGAGAACGGGGTTTTGATCATCTTGCCCATGAGGCATGGTTCGCATGTGTCAAATGATTCAAAATCAAGAGACTCCAAAAGTCCATCAGAATGGAGTTTCTTCATGCGTTTTACACCAATATGACCTAGACGACAGTGCCACAAATAAGTAGTATTATCACTATCTACTTTGCATCTCTTAGCCTCAATGTTATGGATGTGTGTTTCATCCCTTTCGAGATTTAGAAGAAATAAACCATTCACAATAGGTGCATGACCATAAAAGATGTTACTCATATAAATAGAACAACCATTATTCTCCGATTTAAATGAATAACCGTCTTGCAATAAACAAGATCTAGAAATAATGTTCATGCTCAACGCAGGCACATAATAACATTTATTGAGGTTTAAAACTAATCCCGAAGGTAAAACTAAGGAGAGCGTGCCGACGGCCATCACATCAACTCTTGATCCGTTGCCAACGCGCATCGTCACCTCATCCCTCGCAAGCCGCCGTCTATTCCGTAGCTCCTGTTTCGAGTTACAAATATTAGCAACTGAACCAGTATCAAATACCCAGGCACTACAACAAGGGCAGCAGGGCGACTAGGCTTGAGGGGAAGGTGTGTGGGGGGGTGGTGCGTCCCAGCCCTCTATATATAGAGGGATGGGCGCCAGCCCTAACCCCTCCCCCAAGCCAAGGAGGGAGGAGTGGGGGGCAAGGAACCCCCCCCCTTCTAGAAGCTCCAATTAGGGTTTATCCCTTGTTTGGCCGGCTGGGCCCTATGGGGCCTTGTGCCCCTGGCCCAATGCGGCCAGGGCACTCCCTCATAGGCCCATTCCCCCTCCCCGAAGGTGGGACCACGTTGGCCCCCTTCCGGAAGGTTCTAGAAGCTTCCGGTACAATACCGATTGACCCGGAACAATTCCGAACTCCAAAAACTGCACTGCCTTATATGAATCTTATTCTCTGGACCATTCCGGAACCTCTCGTGATGTCTCGGACCCCATCCGAGACTCCGAACAAAAACTCATAAACCAATTATCCAATCTATCCTAGCGTCGAGACACGTTAAGTGTGTGACCCTTCGGGTTCGAGAATATGCAGACATGATCTTATATCAATAATCAACAGCGGGGTCTGGAAACCCATATTGAATCCCACACATTCATCGATGATCATATCGGATGAACCACGATGCCAGGATTCAATCAATCCCATATATATATTCCCTTCTTCTCAAGATATTTTACTTGCCCGAGATTTGATCGTCGGTACCGTCATACCTAGTTCAATCTCGTTCACAGCAAGTACTTTACTCGTTCCGTAATCCGATATCACTTTGTGATTAACTCCTTAACCACATGCTTGCAAGCGGTGTTGATATCGATTACCGAGTGGGCCCGAAGTATATCTCTCCAACTTGGGAGGGACAAATCCCATCTCGATACATACAACCCAACAGATACTTTCCGATCACCTGAGAGACACCTTTATGATCACCCTCTCATAGGATGATGTTTGATGACCTCAAAGCTTTCTTCCGATACCAGGGAGTTGTATTATCTCATGGTCTAAGGAATACAATATTTGACATAAGAAAAGCTTCGCAAAGATGAACACGATGACACGATCTAATTGCTTCGCTTAGTTTGGGTCTGTCCATCATATCATTCTCCCAATGATATGATCTCATTATTAATCGACAACTCATGTCCATGGTTAGGAAACCTTAACCATCATTAATCAATGAGCTAGTCCATAGAGGCGCACTAGGGACACGGTGTTGTTCACAAACCACACAAGTATTAAAGTTTCCGCTTAATACAATTCTAGCATGGAATATAAACATTATCATGAACAAGAATTATAATAATAACATCTTTATTATTGCCTCTAGGGCATAATTCCAACAATCTGAGCTGCAATCAAAGGGCCGAAGGCAGGCGACGGCTATGCCGGCGATGAGGTGAGTATAGGGAGCAAGAGAGGTGAGGCTCGTGCGGGTGTGCGTGAGTGAGAGGTGCGAGGAAGATAGGGTTGGGCTGGGAATAGACCAGCTAGATGGGCTTAGGTGGGCCGAGTCGGCCTAAAGGCCAGATTGACTTATACACCAGGTTCAATTAAAAAAAGTAATATATATATTAATTGTACAATATTAAATTACCACAATACCCTTAATAATATTCAAGCCCTAGAAAATGTAGGAAAATCTTAAAAATACCATTGATATATAAAAATAATCACAAAAAAATATCCACGTCAGAAAATTATAACTTTTCTTATTTAAGTTAAATAAAATGCATATAAATATTAACACCATTAAACCTTAAGTGAAATTTCATAAAATAAGGAAAAATCCTAAAAATGAATAAAAAAATCATTTTTAGTATAAAAAATAAATCTACTATTTTATAAAAATACTAGCCTAGTTTTTTAAGTAAGTATTCAAAAACATTTAATTCTTTATGGAATTTTATAAACATAAAAATAATACTTGAAAATTAATAAAAATAATTTTAAGGTCTTGAATAAATTTACTACACTAGAAAATTATTTAATATATTATTAGAAAAGTTTTTAATAATTTAAAGTAATAAATCCTTATCTTTTATTTATTTTTGAAAATTCTTTAAAGAAACATTTCTTAAGTAAGAATAATTATATTTATTTAGAAATATTAAAACCTTAAAATCTATTTATGAAAGTTCTAAACCATAACTAAGGTTTATAATAAAACTTAAGTGAAAATTATTTATTTTATAATATATTTTGAAACCTTAAATCAAAATTCAAAACCACAACCTTTAAGATAATTTTATACACTAATATTAATAGGAAATGATCTTAATATCTAAATAATAATTAACATGACTTTAAACCTAACACGTTAATACTATCAACCAAATTATACTTACATTGAATAGTTGCATATTATTTTTAAGATAATCATTCACTTAAATATAAAGTGAATAACTCCATACCTTAGTCATACTTATCATAAATCCAAAACTTGAGAACAAAAAAAACTTACACCTTAAGTTTATTTACCCTTTTAAAGTTAACTTTAGTCTCAAAATCTTAGAAACATCATGTTTAATAAACTACTTATGTTTTTTATAGTTAACTTTGGTCTATATTAATTAAGACCTAAAGCATATCAAGTCCAAAGTATTAAGCAAGCGCAAACAACATCAATCACATTCTATCAAGCATAAATATTGTTTAAACCTTATCAAAGAAACATTTTCTTCGAAGTTATTCTTTTTGTCACTTCAAACAACAACTCTATAATAGTTCCTCCAACTCTTAACAACTCAAACCAAGGAATTTTATCATAGTCACCAAATAAGAATTAATCATAAGCACATTACTTTGCACTTTACTTGTATATTTTGGATTGTTAACACTTAAGTTCCTTATAAATGCCAGTACTATAAAGTAAAACTTGAAGATAAACCAACTCTTAAAAGAATCACCTAAAATCAGTTCACTCAAAAGATTGGGGATTCACTTTGGGAGTTTTACAAAATGCATAGCATTACTTATGCATAACCGCATATTTCTTCTTTAAACATTAGTCCTTACCAGACCAATGACGCTGATTTCAGATATTGGATCTTCTATTTCTCGAAGACCGTGAGTGTATAATCTTGCAATCACAAAATGCAAGTTCACAATTTCTCATCTCCTTTGATTATTTTCTATAAAGTATTTTGCAAATCCAGTGTTGTCATCACCTGCATTTCAAAAAGGTCAGGAAACACTATTTTCATAATAATATGATTATAGGCTATTTACCATGAGGTAATAACCTACTATGAAAGTTCTGGTGGTAAAGGAACATAAGACCTAGGACTTAACAACCAATGTCTCCAGTGATTCTTGCACCGTATATCATGCGTTAACCATGAGATTTGGATTGGGACGGAGAAGTCAGCTGTATCTTTTCCCTCTCACATGTAGCCGGATGTGCAGGTCATGGTTGTTATCCTCGTAGCATGCATTAATTGGTAATTCATAGAGGATATGCAGCATATGGGTGGGAACCCTCAATGTCCCACGATAGTTCTGGAATCTGACGGTCTGTACTAACCATTGCCGTAATTCAATGGGTGGGCATGGCGTACACCAAGGAGACATGCGGGGTCGCGGAGAAGACAGTGATTGGCTTGGATCTTAGACTAGGCCTCATACCAAGGAAGTGTGGACAAGCTCATGACTTGGTTGTGCAACAAGGCTAAGGTCTCTCATGGATAAAGTAACGCACCTTTGCAGAGTGTAAGAACTGTAACTTGTTACTCCCTGTTCCGGAAAGGAGCTACGGACGTGGCAGGAAAGGAACTCCACGAAAGTTCTGGTAAACCTGTGAAGGCTGATGGACATAGATTTTTAGAATAAAAGCAACCTTTGAAGAAATGTTTTCGAAAAGCTGCATAGCCTACGACCTACGGTCTATGGCTATAGCTAGTGCATTAAAAAAAATACTTTTTAGTGAACTTGCTGAGTACGCTCATACTCAACGTATCTTCTTAACCCTTGCTAGATTTTGAAGCCAATACAGACAACGTCTACATTCACTTATGTTCAAGGGAATCATCATTAACAGTTCAAGTTCTTCAATAAAGTCAATGAAGTCAACATATACATCAACTAAAGTGAAGGCGAAGTTGCTGATTAGATAGAAATATAATCTCTAGTCTTAGAACCTATTTCCGTAGGGTATTGCAATAGCATCAATACAAGCCCCAATAGTTAGATGCTAATATTATTAGCATAATAGTTATGAGTTGATTATTTCTGGTTCTTCTTTGTAAGAAGTTTCTTTATCTCTCTTTAACCTAGAGCGTTCTCTGGATCTTGTGTAAAGAGTCGAGTTGTAATATATAGTCATGCCTTGGACCTACTGTGTTTCTGTTGTACCACTCTGAGGAATGTAATACTAGTGAACGGTGTTTCACTAGTGTTATGTCAACGACTATAGTGTACTACATCATGCAGTGGTATGCTGGGTCACCGCAGCTGGTATCAGAGCATATGCTTTGACCTTAGGTTGGAAGCCTAGTAAATGGGTAGAACCTGTAGGAAAGATATCTGCAATGATAAAAAGTTATCTAGAGATATGATGGATATTCAACTGAGAATAATCTTTTCATATAGCTAGTGCGATAAATTCTTTATTAAGTTGCAATTCAAATAATTATCGTGAGTTTTAACTCTATATGACTGATGATAATTTCTTATCTATAGTATCAAATGGCACCTCGGTATCCACTCCGAAATGTTCAAGTGTTGAACAGGACATTAGATGACTACGAAGGGGATTGGACAAATACTCTCCGACAACTTCTATGGAGTTTGGATTGTGAATCAAGACTTTTGGTCAAGATTTACAGTTACTATGATGGGAAGGTATTAGCTAAATACGGTGTCATGATCATGTTACCCAAGAAGTTAGGACTTAATGGAGAAATGCCATGAGGAGAGGCAAGGTGCATGGCATCGGCATATCAGATTGCAGTAATGGCAGCCATAACTATGATCTGAGAACAGAAATCCCAAGCTCTGGTAGGCAGTACTCACACCATTATACCCCATGAAACCTCAAGTACAGAGCATGAGTTAAATCATTCTACTCTGGTACGAACTAAACCCACTCTGTCTATAGAGTATATGGATCATTATAGGTCCTTACTAAACACCTTCCATAACACTCACCAAGTACTAGTTCAGGAGCTGGATACTGTCATTGAGGATTTTACTGATCCTTTCAAAGCAATGACATGTAGAAAGAAGTTAGATAAGGAAGCGAAGCATCCCAAAGACATCTTTTCAGGTGAAATGTATGAAGAAACCGAATTTGATGATCCACAGTCAGAAACCTATGCATACTATCAGAATAAACCATAATCACCTGAAGATCCATGGACTAAGTATACCTCAGAACAGAAAACTTGGGGAGAATCCATTCCAAATAATCCCGAGAAGGACTTTTATGAATGGGGAGTAGAATCTAAGGATGGGACTATAGGAAATCCTATACCTTGTTGAAAGAACATGTGGGCCCCCATGTGTGTTTTTTGTAATTAATGACAATCTTTATGGACTAATGTGTGTATTAAGTTTCACTTGTAGGATTTATCCATTGGCTTCTCTTGGAGCATGTGTTGGCTTCAAGGTTGATGAAATGAGTAGAATATATGTTGTGAAAGCTCAAAATGCGTCATCTATAGAAGATCTCATGTTTGATGCTTGCCATCCTCGGTGATCATGGATCGATGATGAGGAATCAAGAATGGCATTCCATCTTGAGAAGGTCAAGTTCATCTACATCAAGCTCTAGTGGATTTCTTAAGGCAAAGGTATAATCTTGATAGGTTTTCCCTTTTGCTGGTCTCATGTTGTTAGTGGGAGACCGACTTTAGGATTTTTAGTTGTACTATCAAGAGGGGCTCTCAAATGAGTAACTCAATCATATTGTTCGAAGAGAGCTTAAAACTTTGCATACTTGCAACATTCCATTTGGTTGTTATTTGGTCTTATCCATGTGAGGATTTAGAGCTTGTGGTAATCTCCATAACAAGTTCTTCATCAAAGCCGGATCTCCCTTTTATATTTTGTCGCGATTTTGATCTATGTGGCTTTCTGGTTTCTCACCAAGTCAGGTATCTCACATAAAGGGTAGCTCATGTCATCCTATTTCCAACGCAATTGGAATCGTGTCAATCGGAGCTACCAACCAAAAGTTATCGCAGTTTGAATTTGCCTCTTATTTGCCTTTAAAAAGAAAAGGAAAAAGATATTTCTAGGCTGTCTGGTACTACCGGGCCCAGTACCGGACACGCCAGTACCAGCCCCCTCCACTTCTGCCTCCC
The DNA here is from genome assembly GCA_916181665.1 of Avena sativa. Taxonomy (NCBI): domain Eukaryota; kingdom Viridiplantae; phylum Streptophyta; class Magnoliopsida; order Poales; family Poaceae; genus Avena; species Avena sativa. Next base: position 64,515,069 of record OV702284.1, read on the forward strand.
GCGATACCTGTTACCGGTTCTATCGGACCGACCCGGTATTACCGCCTGGGTGGGCTGGTACTACTGGCCGGCCCATCCTGGCTGGCCCAGCTCCTGCCTGCTTCCTCTGCTTGTCCGGCTCCCCGCCACCGCCCGCATGGGCCTTGCTCGTGTGCCGCTGCACGCTCGCTCCCACACTGTCGCGCGCGCGCTGCATTGACCCGTGTTGCGCTGCCTGATGACCCAAAAGTATAGGGTGTGTATCGTAATACTTTCGATAAATAGGAGTGTCGATCCCAACGAGGAGCAGGAGGTGCTGAACAGTGGTATGGAGCAGGAAATCCCTGTGAATACTTAGCAAACGGATTTTTAGTGGTTTTATGATAAGGCAACAAAACAAAGAGCAAGTAATAAATACAACAAACAAACGGAGCAAGTGGCCGAATCCTTTCTTAGCAAAGGACAAGCCGGTGGAAATACTTTTAAGGACCAAACGTTCTCGAGGACACATGGGAATTCTGTCAAGTGCTTTCGCTTCAAATAGCCGAGTACTCTTCTCTGGTGTTATAAGTGTTGTGTGGGTGAACCTGTGCTAACATACCAACCTTAATTGTACTAGTACATACTTGTGACTAAACCCCCTGCAAACATCCGTAACTACATGAAAGTAATTAAGATATAAATCTAACCACAGCCTTAAAATCTGAGATCCTACACTCCCTTGTGCAAACGTGTCCTAACGGGGGTTCATGTTTTTGTCACTCTGGCAACCCCACAATTAGTAGCCAAATACACAATGCATCCCCCTAGGCCCATAAATGGTGAAGTATCATGTAGTCGACGTTCACATGACACCACTAGAAGAATAGCACCACAACTTAAATACTAAACCATTGAATAATAACTCAACACAAATCCACTACTAACAACATGATTTCTCCCATGTCCTCAAGAACTAAACGAACTACTCACAAGACATCATATGTATCAAGATCAAAGTGATATGGTAATGGATAACAATCTGAACATAAAAAATAATCCAATGGTTCCACTCACAAGCATCAACTACAATAGTAATTAACACCAGGAAAGTTTCCCCAAATGAACTAAGCAATCCAACACGATTGTTACAACGGGACGGAGTGGTGATGATGGTTCTGGTGGATATGATGGTGTGGATGATGATGATGATCCCGATAAAGCCTAGCTTGACGATGGTATTGATGGAGACGATCTCCCCTCTCCGAGAAGGAATGCCCCTACAGAAATCTGTCTGCCGGAGAGATCTTTCTCTCGGTGTTTTCCGCCCTATAGAGGCGGTGGAAATCTATCTGTGGTCGCTTCCCTAGCCTTAGGGTTTCGTAGGGAAGATATAGGCGAAGGTGCGGAGTCGGGAGTCGGGCAGGTGGGCCACACCTACCCAAGGCGCGACCCAAGGGGGACCCGCGCCTAGGGGGGTGTGGGCCCCCTGTGGCCCCTCTTCGCTCCTCCTTCTGGCTTCCTCAATCTTCTGGAAAAAAAATATTTTCCCATATTTTTTTTGGTATTTTTCTGATCTTCGTGAAATTGCACCGAAACGCCTTATTTTCCATCGGAATCCAGACTCCGGCAGTTCATCCTCCAAGAATCATCCAACATGCATAAAAATATGAAAAGCCATAAGTAATACCTCATAGTAAGACATATATCAATGAATAGAGGTAAATTATGATATAGAATGGTGATGCAAATTGGGCGTATCAACTCCCCCAAGATTAGACCTTCACTTGTCCCCAAGCGAAAACTGAGCTCAGTAAACATGTCCACAGGTTTATGTAGTGAAGTGTCGATAAAAGAATACGAACAAGAAGCGTCACACTTACCATTGCACAACTCATAGAAGAAAGAAACTCACCATTATATAACTTAGCTTGCAACCCAGTCACAATAGAGATGCATAAAGATAAATCATAATTGGAATTGGCAAACTTTGTTTCTGGTCAAAGATCAGCTGGCAAACAGTTTCTCAAATAAAGCTTTGTAGAAGTTTTTAAACAGGAGCACTCTTTGCTCAAAAAGGTTTTTCAATGAAGGCTTCCAAAGTAATACTCAATAGATAAGAGTTTTGTGCAAACAAGGAAGATAAAGAACATGATTGAATAAATCACCATATGAATGCTTGGAACACAACAACTCAAATGCTTGCTAGAGATAGAGAGGAAGTAGGTTTACTAACTCAACTTGGAAGTGGGAGAAAGGTCCCTTTATAGAGGGAAGCAGGGATTACAAGTCATAAAGAGCTTCCAAAAGATTATGGTACTTACTAGCTTTGAGCCCTCATTGCCCCTATCATAGGCAGCTTGAGATGAATAAGGTTAAAGTGCACAACGATGGAGTATATGTTTGACGAAATATAAGTTGGCAATCTCATGTCCCTTGAATATGAGGGCCACTCCTCATGCTACTCAACTTCAGTTACCGGTAAGTTCTTGTCATTGTAAGTACATGCGTATCATAGAGAACCGCCAATAGGGTACCGCTTGCACATGGTACAGGAGCTATCCCATAACCAAAATGACAAGGCAAGCAGACAATGAGCATCTCAACGATCTTTTTATTTACTATATGCATAGATTTTTATTGAGGATGCTTCATAGATAGCTCACTATGGTGATGCTGCAAGTTTCCACCATGATTAGGCATGGCTTAGGCTAGCGGCCCAGGCGTCTCTCTAACACAAAATACAAACTCCATGGACTTACAAGTTCCCTCTTTATTTCATACCATTGACATCCATAGACAAAAGAGCATGATATCAATTGTGTACAAGGTACATGTGCAATATTGAAAGCGTTCCCCGTGACAACACAGTTCTGTTAATTCCAACGTATAGATGCAAGCATATACAACTTCGATGGCACAATGGTTCAAGTCTATTAGGGGCAAGGAAATAAGGTGTGCCATCAAGTTCATGAGAGTATTACTAACTAGTTTTCACATAACAAAATACTTTTTAATTCGAAAGGTAGATGAAGCTTGAGAATTTGCTTGGAATAGAAAAAATGCTACTAGGTAGATATAGTGGACACAAATGGCACAGGTTTTGGTTCAAAGGGATTTGGAAACATGAGAAGTATACATTCTCAAAACAGGTTTTTGGCTAGCAAGGCTGGGTAGCAAGCAAGAGAGTTGAAAGAAACAAGAAAACATACAAGTAATAAAGCCAAACATGCAATCTTCCTTGAAGACACAAAAGATCTTAAATAAATAATACTAAGCTTATGAGCCAATAAGAAAGAAAATAGATGATACAAAATACCTGTAAGCTTTTTTTCCTCTTTTTCTTTCAAACCTCAAATTTTTTTGCTACTGACCAGATCCCGGTTTGCCAAAACCAATTTAGAGTTACTTGATGCTCCCAAAGTGATGCCAAATACTGATCAACAAGATCCATCATATAATAGAGATTGCAAACTCAAATAAGAAGTGCAAAAAGTAAAAGATGAGACTTCTCATTAATATTCCAATAAAGGCACTCACACCAAGGGATACATAGATAACCAACTAAAGGAGAGATACGTCCACATGAAAACCAAACTATAAGATAACCTCTCTACCATGGATATGCATCCACTAAAAAGGTAAAAGATAAAAGATAATGATGGTGATACCGCGGCACTCCCCCAAGCTTGGAACAAGCCAAGGGGATGCCAAACCTGATGACGAATTACTCCTTCGGTGGTGGTGTTCTCTTGATAAGCTCTTCAGTAAGTTTCTTTAGATCCTCCATATCAAAGGTAAGACTACGAATCAACTCCCAGTCCTTGTTATTCTTTCTCCACTCTTCCTTTTTAGGGTGTTTCTTCCCTGCATGGTTAGAACGAGGCATATCCCACATCGAGGGCAAGTTCCCTTTGGGCACATGTTGATATTGACGCTCATGTATAAGAGTTTGGAAGGGTTTCTTGGTACTTGGAGGAGGTGACCGTGGAGAGAGGGTATGACGTCGAGATTTCCCTCCTATAGACATCGGTGCTATCCTCTTAAGTTTGATAGGGGTTGCCACCACTCCAATGCTTGCGACGGTAGCGCGGGTGTCCGGTTGCTTATCCTCCTCCATGTCTCCCTCATATCCTACCAAAATCTTTTCCTCCTTAGGTTTGTGAGGATCGTCTTCCTCGGGCTTCTTGCCTTTGTCGTTGGCGGAGACCATGGCGCTCTAAACTTGAGAAGTTTTCCTGACAGAAACAGATCGAAACGAAAACACAATGAGATAACGATGCAAGAACCTCGGGGGGATTCGGGTGGGTTATATATTACGAAGTTTCAAGGAATAAGGAAGTTTTTGATATGAAAACGAGGCGGAGTCGGAGCTCAGGGGTGGCACATCCCCTCAGGCGCGGCCAGGATAGGCCCGCGCCTGGGGTGGGTTTATCCACCACGGACTCCAGTTCCTCCTCTGTTCCGTCTTGTAATCTTCCTTATGTATTAAAAAACATCAAAAATATAAAAATATTAGGGTTTCATGAACCTTTTGTTTTCACCACTTTTACCTATTCAAAGACGAACTCTACAGATTCCTTTCCTCCTTCTCCTGGAAATTCCTTTCTTCACAAGGCAATACACAAACTCAATGGCAACATTAGTGTAAGAAAAAACAATAAACCTTTGGGTACACACTTTAACTGAAATCCATCAAAACAAAGGCTCTATAAGAGGCAAATGCAAATGACGGCATAAATCTGTCAAAACAGACCAGCAGGTAAAGATTGATTTTTTCGAAAACCTTATGTTGCTCAAATAAAAAAGTGCAGAACTAATGGAAGTTGGGTAACAACTTGGAGAACAAGCACAGAAAAATGCAGCTCCATCCGAAGTACGGAACTCCCTCACAAAGTTTTATAATTCAGCACAAAAATCTGTCCCAGGACAACCACTTTTCACAACCCCTCTACTTCACAAAAGTAGTTGAACTTGACACAAAAACCAAAATAAAAGGATAAGGAGCAGTTATTACTGAGGTAACACTACAAGAAATGTGTTATTCTATGACCTTCTAATAGTGACCGTGGACAAAATTGTCATAAAGTTATGACGATTTCGCACTAGACTGTCATAAGCTATTCGGGAGGTTCAAAACCTTACAAAATTACGACGATTTTGCTCAAAAACGTCGTAGTTTTATTAGCTAAAATCGTCATAACCTAGTGAATATAGTCTACCACGTTATTTGTAGCTCACTATGGCGATATAAAATCGTCATATCATCCAACATTAGGATAAGTTAAAATGAATAGTCAGCAATTGCACCTAATATCTAGTCTATGTGTCAATTGTTTACTACGTGTCATATCCATATGGCAATATTTGCTTATGTGGCATGCGAAGGTTTTTTTTGAGGCGTTCCTGAATATTATGCAAAAAAGGGACAATGGGACTCGAACCCGCGACCACCTACCTAGAGCCAAACCAACTAACCACAAGGACAAGTGAACTTTGATGTTCAAAATCTGCGCGCGACCATTATGTCCCTCATTCATTAGCTGAGCCGTTTTCCCCGCAGTTGGGCCTGGCCATACCGGAAATTAATATATTTTCTTTAGCTTTTGCAGCACCGAATGGGCCATTGGCCCACAACCATTACAGATTTGATAATAAAAACAAATATGACCCATAGATACTTTAGTTATAGTACGTTTTAATTTTTACTTTAAATGGTTTTGATTAATTTCATTGTATATTTTGCATATCATCTCAGATTAAGGTGACCCAAAAATCAATTTAGTTCATCTCGATGAGACGAAAACTACGGTATTGGTGAATTCATATGTTTACATTGCTTGGTTGACTTTTATTTTATTTCCTTGTGTTGATTTAAAAATCCGGTCACAACAGCGGGCATGATTGTTCGTATGTAAGACTTACCCTCACTAAACTTGCACTGGATCTCTAAAGAAACAACATATTGTGAGTCTAAAAATGATTTTTTCAAAAAATCATGGGCATCAGATCATATACCTGTAGTTCAAATCGGACCCACCTCCTACTAATTCGACGAGAATTTGTCTTTTTGCCAGGGGTGGAAGAAAAGGTTTGAGATACCCCAATTGGGAAATTGTCCATCTAAGGTGGTATAGTATTTTTTGAAAAATGGGATGGTTGCATTTTGAATTAAACATTTGGTGGCTGCTTCACAAAACGCCCCAATTTTTTGCGCTCGTAAAATGGAAAATGGATTTTCTGTGCGTCAAAAAGGAAAACTTCCTCCCGCAACATTGTTCTCCGTCCCAAAATGCACACGTGTGCACAATACGGGCACATTATCACAAACTATGTCCTAATTCTAGCCATAATATTGGCCATTTGACCCGAAAGCCATGAAACCTCGGTCATGATAGGTCATTTCTGAGAAGGTTTTTTCGAGACGCAATCAATTTACCAAGTTTGATATTTTTTGCTTGGAACTATGTCACATAACATGACACCACGCGAATGTTTCACATATTTCGGACCATTTTGAATTTTTTATGCCCGTTTCAAACTATGGTCAAAATGGCGGACATGAAGGTTCTTAGCTAGGGGCTGAGCCTCGCTAAACTTGCATTGGATCTCTGATGAAACATCATATTGTGAGTCTAAAAATGTTTTTTCCAAAAATCATGAGCATCGGATCATGTACCTGTAGTTTAAACCGAACCCACTTCTTACCGATTCGGCAGGAATTTGTCTTTTTTACCAGGAGTGGACGGAAAGGTTTGAGATACCTCGGTTGAGACATTGTCCATGTAAGGTGCTCTAATAGTTTTACAAAATGTGGTGGTACCATTCTAAAACTATCATTTGGTGGCTGCTTCACAAAACGCCAAATTTTTTTGCGCTCGGAAAATGGATTTTTTGTGCGTCGAAAAGTAAAACTTCCTCCTGCAACATTGTTATCCATCCCAAGATGCACACGCGTGCACAATACGGTCAATTATCACAAACTATGCCCTAATTGTAGCCATAACATTGGCCATTTGACCCGAAAGCCATGAAACCTCGGTCATGATAGGTCATTTCTGAGAAGGTTTATTCGAGACGCAATCAATTTACCAAGTTTGATATTTTTTCTTGGAACTATGTCATATAACATGACACCACGCGAAGGTTTCACATATTTCAGACCATTTTTGAATTTTTTATGGTCGTTTCAAACTATGGTCAAAACGACGAACACGAAGGTTCTTAGCTAGGGGATGAGCCTCGCTAAAATTGCATTGGATCTCTGATGAAACATCATATTGTGAGTCTAAATATGATTTTTTCCAAAAATCATGAGCATCGAATCATGTACCTGTAGTTTAAACCGAACCCACTTCCTATCGATTCAGCAGGAATTTGTCTTTTTGTCAGGAGTGGACGGAAAGGTTTGAGATACCCCGGTAGATACATTGTCCATGTACGGTGGTCTAATATTTTTACAAAATATGATGGTACCATTCTAAAACTGTCATTTGGTGGCTGCTTCACAAAACGCCCCTTTTTTGCGCTCGGAAAATTGAAAATGGATTTTTCGTGCGTCGAAAAGGAAAATTTCCTCCTGCAACATTGTTCTTCATCCCAATATGCACACACGTGCACAATACGGGCACATTATCACAAACTATGCCCTAATTCTAGTCATAACATTGGCCATTTGACCCGAAAGCCATGAAACCTCGGTCATGATAGGTCATTTCTGAGAAGGTTTTTTCGAGACGCAATCAGTTTACCAAGTTTGATATTTTTCTTGGAACTATGTCACATAACATGACACCACGTGAAGGTTTCACATATTTCGGACCATTTTTGAATTTTTTATGCCCGTTTCAAACTATGGTCAAAATGACGGACACGAAGGTTCTTAGCTAGGGGCTGAGCCTCGCTAAACTTGCATTGGATCTCTGATGAAACATTATATTGTGAGTCTAAAAATGATTTTTTCCAAAAATCATGAGCATCAGATCATGTACATGTAGTTTAAATTGAACCCACTTCCTACCGATTCGGCAGGAATTTGTCTTTTTCGCCCGTAGTGGACGGAAAGGTTTGAGATACCCCGGTTGAGATATTGTCCATGTAAGATGGTCTAATATTTTTACAAAATGTGGTGGTACCAGTCTAAAACTATCATTTGGTGGGTGCTTCAGAAAACGCCCCATTTTTTGTGCTCGGAAAATGGAAAATGGATTTTCCATGCGTCGAAAAGGAAAACTTCCTCCTGCAACATTGTTCTCCATCCCGAGATGTACACGCGTGCACAATACAGGCACATTATCACAAACTATGCCCTAATTCTAGCCATAACATTGGCCATTTGACCCGAAAGCCATGAAACCTCGGTCATGATAGGTCATTTCTGAGAAGGTTTTTTCGAGACGCAATCAATTTACCAAGTTTGATATTTTTGCATGGAACTATGTCACATAACATGACACCACGTGAAGGTTTCATATATTCGGACCATTTTTGAATTTTTTATGCCCGTTTCAAACTATGGTCAAAACGGCGGACATGAAGGTTCTTAGCTACGGGATGAGCCTCGCTAAAATTGCATTCGATCTCTGATGAAACATCATATTGTGAGTCTAAAAATGATTTTTTTAAAAAATCATGAGCATCGAATCATGTACCAATAGTTTAAACCGAACCCACTTCCTACCGATTTGGCAGGAATTTGTCTTTTTCACCAGGAGTGGACGGAAAGGTTTGAGATATCCCGGTTGAGACATTTTCCATGTAAGGTGGTCTAATATTTTTACAAAATGTGGTGGTGCCATTCTAAAACTGTCATTTGGTTGCTGCTTCACAAAACGCCCAATTTTTTTGCGCTCGGAAAATGGAAAATGGATTTTCCGTGCGTCGAAAAGTAAAACTTCCTCCTGCAACATTGTTATCCATCCCAGGATGCACACGCGTGCACAATACGGGCACATTATCACAAACTATGCCCTAATTCTAGCCATAACATTGGTCATTTGACCCGAAAGCCATGAAACCTCGGTCATGATAGGTCATTTCTGAGAAGGTTTTTTTGAGACGCAATAAATTTACCAAGTTTGATATTTTTGCTTGGAACTATGTTACATAACATGACACCACGCGAAGGTTTCACATATTTCGGACCATTTTTGAATTTTTTATGCCCGTTTCAAACTATGGTCAAAACAGCGGACACGAAGGTTCTTAGCTAGGGGCTGAGACTCGCTAAACTTGCATTGGATCTCTGATGAAACATCATATTGTGAGTCTAAAAATGATTTTTTATAAAAATCATGAGCATCGGATCATGTACATATAGTTTAAACCGAACCCACTTCCTACCGATTCGGCAGGAATTTGTCTTTTTTGCCAGGAGTGGACGGAAAGGTTTGAGATGCCCCGGTTGATACATTGTCCATGTAAGATGTTCTAATATTTTTACAAAATGTGGTGGTACCATTTTAAAAATGTCATTTGGTGGCTACTTCACAAAATGCCCCATTTTTTGCGCTCAGAAAATGGAAAATGGATTTTCCATGCGTCGAAAAGGAAAACTTCCTCCTGCAACATTGTTCTCCATTCCAAGATGCACACACGTGCACAATACGGGCACATTATCACAAACTATGCCCTAATTCTAGCCATAACATTAGCCATTTGACCTGATAGCCATGGAACCTCGGTCATGATAGGTCATTTCTGAGAAGGTTTTTTCGAGATGCAATCAATTTACCAAGTTTGATATTTTTTCTTGGAACTATGTCACATAACATGACACCACGCGAAGGTTTCACATATTTCAAACCATTTTTGAATTTTTTATGCCCGTTTCAAACTATGGTCAAAACAGCGGACACGAAGGTTCTTAGCTAGGGGATGAGCCTCGCTAAACTCGCATTGGATCTCAGATGAAACATCATATTGTGAGTCTAAATATGATTTTTTCCAAAAATCATGAGCATTGGATCATGTACCTGTAGTTTAAACCGAACCCACTTCCTACCGATTCGGCAGGAATTTGTCTTTTTCGCCAGGAGTGGACGGAAAGGTTTGAGATACTCCGGTTGAGACATTGTCCATGTAAGGTGGTCTAATATTTTTACAAAATGTGGTGGTACCATTCTAAAACTGTCATTTGGTGGCTGCTTCACAAAACAGCTCGTTTTTTGCGCTCGGAAAATTGAAAATGGATTTTACATGCGTCGAAAAGGAAAACTTGCTCCTGCAACATTGTTCTCCATCCCAAGATAAACACGCGTGCACAATACGGGCACATTATCACAAACTATGCCCTAATTCTAGACATAACATTGGCCATTTGACCCGAAAGCCATGAAACCTCGAACATGATAGGTCATTTCTGAGAAGGTTTTTTTGAGACGCAATCAATTTACCAAGTTTGATATTTTTGCTTGGAACTATGTCACATAACATGGCACCACGCGAAGGTTTCACATATTTCAGACCATTTTTGAATTTTTATGCCAATTTCAAACTATGGTCAAAACGGCGGACACGGAGGTTCTTAGCTAGGGGTTGAGCCTCGCTAAACTTGCATTGGATCTCTAATGAAACATTATATTGTGAGTCTAAAAATGATTTTTTCCAAAAATCATGAGCATCGGATAATGTACCTGTAGTTTAAACCGAACCCACTTCCTGCCGATTCGGCAGGAATTTGTCTTTTTCGCCAGGATTGGACAGAAAGGTTTGAGATACCCCGGTTGAGACATTGTCCATGTAAGGTGGTCTAATAGTTTTACAAAATGTGGTGGTACCATTCTAAAACTATCATTTGGTGGCTGCTTCACAAAACGCCCCGTCTTTTGTGCTTAGAAAATTGAAAATGGATTTTCCGTGCGTCGAAAAGGAAAACTTCCTCCTGCAACATTGTTCTCCATCCCAAGATGCACACGCGTGCATAATACGGGAACATTATCACAAACTATGCCCTAATTCTAGCCATGACATTGGCCACTTGACCCGAAAGCCATGAAACCTCGAACATGATAGGTCATTTCTGAGAAGGTTTTTTCGAGACGCAATCAATTTACCAAGTTTGATATTTTTTCTTGGAACTATGTCACATAACATGACACCACGCGAAGGTTTCACATATTTCAGACCATTTTTGAATTTTTTATGCCCGTTCCAAACTATGGTCAAAACGACGGACACGAAGGTTCTTAGCTAGGGGTTGAGCCTCGCTAAACTTGCATTGGATCTCTAATGAAACATTATATTGTGAGTCTAAAAATGATTTTTTCCAAAAATCATGAGCATCGGATAATGTACCTGTAGTTTAAACCGAACCCACTTCCTGCCGATTCGGCAGGAATTTGTCTTTTTCGCCAGGATTGGACAGAAAGGTTTGAGATACCCCGGTTGAGACATTGTCCATGTAAGGTGGTCTAATAGTTTTACAAAATGTGGTGGTACCATTCTAAAACTATCATTTGGTGGCTGCTTCACAAAACGCCCCGTCTTTTGTGCTCAGAAAATTGAAAATGGATTTTCCGTGCGTCGAAAAGGAAAACTTCCTCCTGCAACATTGTTCTCCATCCCAAGATGCACACGCGTGCATAATACGGGAACATTATCACAAACTATGCCCTAATTCTAGCCATGACATTGGCCACTTGACCCGAAAGCCATGAAACCTCGAACATGATAGGTCATTTCTGAGAAGGTTTTTTCGAGACGCAATCAATTTACCAAGTTTGATATTTTTTCTTGGAACTATGTCACATAACATGACACCACGCGAAGGTTTCACATATTTCAGACCATTTTTGAATTTTTTATGCCCGTTCCAAACTATGGTCAAAACGACGGACACGAAGGTTCTTAGCTAGGGGCCGAGCCTCGCTAAACTTGCATTGGATCTCTGATGAAACATCATATTGTGAGTCTAAAAATGATTTTTTCCAAAAATCATGAGCATCAGATCATGTACCTGTAGTTCAAACCGGACCTACTTCCTACCGATTCGGCAGGAATTTGTCTTTTTCGCCAGGAGTGGACGGAAATGTTTGAGATATCCCGGTTGAGACATTGTCCATGTAATGTGGTCTAATATTTTTACAAAATGTGGTGGTACCATTCTAAAACTTTCATTTGGTGGCTGCTTCACAAAACGCCCTGTTTTTTGCGCTCAGAAAATTGAAAATGGATTTTCCGTGCGTCGAAACGAAAAACTTCCTCCTCCAACATTGTTCTCCATCCCAAGACGCACACGCGTGCACAATACGGGCACATTATCACAAACTATGCCCCAATTCTAGCCATAACATTGGCCATTTGACCCGAAAGCGATGAAACCTCGAACATGATAGGTCATTTCTGAGAAGGTTTTTTCAAGACGCAATCAATTTACCAAGTTTAATATTTTTTCTTGGAACTATGTCACATAACATGACACCACGCGAAGGTTTCACATATTTTGGACCATTTTTGAATTTTTTATGCTCGTTTCAAACTATGGTCAAAACGGCGGACACGAAGGTTCTTAGCTAGGGGCTGAGCCTCGCTAAAATTGCATTGGATCTCTGATGAAACATCATATTGTGAGTCTAAAAATGATTTTTTTCAAAAATCATGAGCATTGGATCATGTACCTGTAGTTCAAACCGGACCCACTTCCTACCGATTCGGCAAGAATTTGTTTTTTTCGCCAGGAGTGGACGGAGAGGTTTGAGATACCCCGGTTGAGACATTGTCCATGTAATGTGGTCTAATATTTTTAAAAAATGTGGTGGTTCCATTCTAAAACTGTCATTTGGTGGTTGCTTCACAAAACACTCTGTTTTTTACACTTGGAAAATGAAAAATCAATTTTTGCTGCGACGAAATAAAAAAACTTCCTCCAATTACATGGAAATATTACGCACACATGAACATCTTGGAATTGCGAACAATGTTGTAGGAGGAATCTTTTATTTTCGTTGCACAGAATATGATTTTTAATTTTTCAAGTGGAAAAAAGATGTTTTGTTAACCGACCAATCAAAACACACGGAACTGCCTCCCACAGATCATCCTTATCATCCAGATCTAAGCCGTATAGTTCCGATCCAACGCCTAGCCACTCGCCTGAAGAAGCACACCCTAATCCACAGTTGATAGTCCCCACCGCACCCATAGCCCCATCTCGATCCCTCTTCCTTCCCCGACCAAAAGCCTAACACTATTCTGTTCTCGGACGCGAGCCCCTCCGCCTCTCTGACCTAAACCCTAATGCCGGTGCCGCTTCTCCCCTCACTGGCCGGCGTCGCTTATCCCCTCACTGGTCAGTGACGTCCCGACTCCCACTACCCTAGACCTTCTTCCCTCAATTCCACCCATCCTCGCCAAGTCCACCTAGCTCCGCCACCATCTCCTGCCTCCACCACCTACCTCCCCAGAGAAGCCTGCCCTCCTAGGGTTCTGAGTTGGGAACTAGACTTACACGAACGTGACCTATAGGAAGATCGACCGTGTGGATTCATGTTTTTTTGCGGGGTGGGGATTCGTGGTTCTTGGCGCATATAATAAGAGATTCGTGGTTCTTGGCGCATATAATTGCTGAGGGTAGAACTCTAGTCTTCTGTGCTTCTAGCTGTAACTGTTGGATGCTCATTCGCTTGGTTATTTTAGTCATGCAATCTTTAATTGGTATTCCAAGTTTTCAGTAGCTTGTTGCTTAGCTATTCAAGGAATCATTGAAAATATCTAGGATCTCTCTTAAACATTGAATGCCTGGATGTTGAGTTACTTGCTAAGTACTTACATGATTAGTAGGCCTAGTACTTACATGACCTGTATCTTGTGAATAACAACTCGAGTCCATGCATGATCAGGTTATAAGGAAAATACCTTATTTGTGAATTACTTGAGTTCATGAATGACCTGTATCCTGTGAATTACTTGTTCAGTATATAGTATATTCATTTGTTTGGTATGGAATCTAAGTGAAATGAATACCTGGTTTCGGTGTAATTTGTTTCTGCAAGGAGGAGCTCCCTAGTATGCACAACATATCTGTTGGTGTCGTCTTCGGTTCTTCATGACATCAACCACTTTGCTGATCCTCATGTATTTGTATCATCTTTAACCATAGGGACACATTAGTGCATGCTTCCTCCTTCGTCTCCATTGTTCGTAAGTCCCTGTTTCCTAGATTGTCACATTGTTCTTGTCACTTCTCAATTGCTGATCTTCTAGGGAAATGCTGCTGTATAGCCTAGTTTTTGTGATACTACTTTGCATGCTTTGTTCTGAGAAACTATGCTCTTTTTGTTCTAGTAGTTCTATATGATCATGCAGTACCTAGAAGAGTCCTTACTCTTACTATTCCAACAATTGATTCATACTTAAAGATGCAATGCTTAGCTAACTCGTGATTATATAATGTCATATGGATGAAAAACCAATGTATGATACAACGTTGCAGAACAGATCTTCAACTACTGTCCCATCCACCTCATCGACACAGAAATCAGGTATCTACTAGTCTTCTCGAACAGATACAGAACTAATACTTGATTATCTGATGCTTGCTGCATGTATCATGTGACAAATACATCAGTAAATCTTATTTATTTGATGTAGTTGCTATGTAATCTTGCATTGGGTTAATATGAATTGAGTAGCAATAAATTTAAAATGCGCACTGCACCAAGATGCGTACTAAACTGAAGATTGTTATTCAGCAGGTCAAGGAGGAGAAGCTACAGGTCGAGAAGGTCGAGGAAGAGCAGTGGGGCAGCATGGCAGAGGAGGAGCGGCGCAGCGTGTAGAGCAGAGGAGGGCCAGCGGTGAGCGCATGGAGCAGTGCGGAGCACACGAGCAGAGAATAGGGATGGCGGCGTGGAATGCTGATCCAGATCGTTGATATTTAGTGTATTTTGATAGCTGAATATCTGATTAGTACTGTGAGTGATTGTAATATATTGTTTGGATGTCGTATGAAATACTTATGACTTTATTAGCTTGTTTAAATTGGATTACTGGTTATTGAACAAATACATGACTGATGTGTGGTGCCTAAATAGCACGTGATGCCTGGTGGGGCATGCTTTAAAATAGGAAAGAAAGAAAAGGAAGATGACAAGTGGGACCAAGCACCCATCTGCCTAGTGGGACCAGATTTAGAATAAGATTTAAATTTTAAAATATAAAACAAAAAATATGAAAATGCCGAAGTTAGAAATAAAAAGGCTGTATTATTGGGTCTTCGCCCATGTATCCAATGAGAACTAGTAGAAAAAGAACCATAAATTGCCCAAATTATTGGGCTTGGCCTACGTAAATGACCGAATGGACTGGGCTGAATTCGATTTAAGACGATTTAATTTCGTCACAATTTTGCCACGTCAGATCGGCCACGTCGGATCTGACCTGGACTGGCTAGATGGTTCGTGACGATATTGAATCGTCATAAAGGTTATGACAATATAATATCGTCATAGACAGTTATGACGATTTAACCAAGAACGTCGTTATAGTTTATTTGCGACGCCCAGCTTTCGATGATCTCAAAATCGTCATAAACAGACTACTATGACGATTCTATGACGAAAATGGAGGGTCATACATAACCAGATTCCTTGTAGTGTAATAACTTCCAAGACTTGACAAAACTCTTGGGTTATCTCCCAACAAGTACTTTTCTTTAATGCCTTTAAGTTAGGCTTGAAACTTCCAAAGATGCTCACAAAGGAGATAAATATTTGAAGTGAAAGAGAGAATCAAGAAGTAAATAACCAACACATTCGAGTCTAACCCACTTCCTATGCATGGGAGTATCATGAGAAAACGAATTGTTGAAACAAAAAGCCACTAGCATAGGAAGACAAAACAAATGCAACTTCAAAGCTTTCAACATAAAATGGGGAAACTTAACATTATTGAGATGCATAAAACCATGTTTCCCTCTCTCATAATAACTTTCAGTAGCACTTTGAATAAAGTTGACAATATAACTGTCACTAGCAACAACTTTATCATCTAAATAATCATACTTACAGTTACCAAAAAGAGGTCCAAGGTCATAGACTGGATCAATAGAAGCAAGTTGTTCCATCCTAAAATCTTTATTAGGCAAGCTATTTTCACAAGGAGCTTTAACAAATTTGGAAAAGTTAAACTCATAAGAATCTCCATAAAACTTAGTTAAAACTTTCTCCTTCTTACAATCTATAATAGCTTCACAAGTGTTCAAGAAAGGTCTATCAAAAATAATAGGACAAGTTTTGCTAGCTGCTGAGTTAAGCACTAGAAAATCAGCAGAATACTTAATCTTACCGCAAAGAACCTCCACATCTCTGAAAATACCAATAGGGCAAATGGTTTCCTTATTAGAAAGGTGAATAACCACATCAATGTCCTCAAGCTCTCAAGGACCAATCTCATGCATAATTTCCCTGTAAAGCTTATAAGGAATAGCACTAGAACTAGCACAAATATCACATAAACCATAGTAGCAATGATCACCAATTTTAACAGAAAGCACAAAAACACTAGCTTTTATAGCCTTACTAGGATGAGAGATAATATTAGAAGCATCTTCACAAAATACAATATGCTCATCCTCTATATTTCTAGCGTCAAGATCTTTCACAATAGCTACCACAGGTTCAATATTCAATTGCTCATCAGGCTCCACAGTTTTCATTGTACCTTTGTCATTTGCACTAATAATCATAGAATACTCCTTTACCTTAGCTAGGAAAGGAACTTTCTCAACATGAGGTTCAGGCACAATATGATTAGTAGTACAAACTTCAGTATTTCTAACAAGCACATGACTAAGAACATCTTTATAAGGTGCATGGTACTTATTCCACTTCTTCTTGGGAATTTGTATGTAAGAGGCAAAGGCCTTAAAACAGTTGGCAATACTTTGGGAATCAAGACCAAACTCATTACTAATATCACGGAAGTCATCAGTTCCCATAAAAGATTTAATGCATTCATAATCATAGTTTATACCTGACTTTCTTCCTTTGTCATTCTCCTAAGCTTCAGTGTTCTCTTGAATATGGTCTAGTAGATCCCATTTAGCTTCTTCCTTAATACGTGTGAATGATCCAGCACAAGAAGCATCTAGTAAATCTTTATCGTGAAGAGAAAGCCTAGCATAAAAGTTATTGAGAATAATATTGTTAGGGAGTTCATGAATAGGACATTTAAGAATTAGTAACTTCAATTTACCATAAAAGATATATTTAAGATTTCTATCCTTATGAATCTCACTGGGAGGATAAAATTTAGAATAAAAGATAGATGCCACCTCCTCCCATTCCATGGATTGGCCATTCTTCAGCAGCTTATACCATTCTTCAGCTCTCCCTTTCAAGGATATAGAGAGTAACTTCTTATTAACCTATTCAGTTGTGATACCTGCACACTTAAACAACCCGCATAATTCATGGATAAATAACAAATGTTCACCAGGATGGACAGTTCCATCCCCTAAATAATAATTATCCATAACACGATCAACAATACTTGTAGGTATCTGAAAAGGATCAATCTCAATAGGTGGTGGTTCATCTACTACCCTTGAAGTGGTAGTAGTTTTCCCAAACAGAAAACCAAGTGGGTTATCCATATTGGAAAGAAAGTAATAAGCAGTAACAAAAGCAATACTCACAGTAGAAGTTCCCTTACCAGTTCCACTCTTCAATAGCGCTTCACTCCCTGGCAACGACGCCAGAAAATAGTCTTGATGACCAACAAGTATAGGGGTTGTATCGTAGTACTTTCGATAGATAGGAGTGTCGATCCCAACAAGGAGCAGTAGGTGCTGAACAGTGGTATGGAGCAGGAAATCCCTGTGAATACTTAGCAAACAGATTTTTAGTGATTTTCTGATAAGGCAACAAAAAAAGAGCAAGAAATAAAGACAACGAACAAACAGAGCAAGTGGCCCAATCCTTTCTTAGCAAAGGACAAGCAGGTGGAAATACTTATAAGGACCAAATGTTCTCGAGGACACATGGGAATTCTATCAAATGCTTTCGCTTCAAATAGCTGAGTACTCTTCTCTGGTGTTATAAGTGTTGTGTGGGTGAACCTGTGCTAACATACCTACCTTACTTGGACTAGTACATAATTGTGATTAAACCCCCTGCAAACATTCGTAACTACAAGAAAGTAATTAAGATATAAATCTAACCACAGCCTTAAACTCTGAGATCCTACACTCCCTTGTGCAAACGTGTCCTAACGGGGGTTCATGTTTTTGTCACTCTGGCAACCCCACAATTAGTAGCCAAATACACAATGCATCCCCCTATGCCCATAAATGGTGAAGTATCATGTAGTCGACGTTCACATGACACCACTAGAAGAATAGAACCACAACTTAAATACTAAACCATTGAATAATAACTCAACATAAATCCACTACTAACAACATGACTTCTCCCATGTCCTCAAGAACTAAACAAACTACTCACAAGACATCATATGGATCAAGATCAAAGATGATATGGTAATGGATAACAATCTGAACATAAAAAATAATCCAATGGTTCCACTCACAAGCATCAACTACAATAGTAATTAACACCAGGAAAGTTTCCCCTAATGAACTAAGCAATATCCAACACGATTGTTATAGAAGGACGGAGTGGTGATGATGGTGCTGGTGGAGATGATGGTGTGGATGATGATGATCCCGATGAAGCCTAGCTTGACGATGGTGTTGATGGCGACGATCTCCCCTCTCTGGGAAGGAATTCCCCCGGCAGAAATCTGCTGCCGGAGAGATCTTTCTCTCTTGGTGTTTTCCGCCCCGCAGAGGCGGCCGAAATCTATCTCTGGCCGCTCCCTTAGCCTTAGGGTTCTGTAGGGAAGATATAGGCAAAGGGGCGGAGTCAGGAGTCGGGCAGGTGGGCAACACCTGCCCTAGGCGCGACCCAAGGAGGGACCCGCGCCTCGGGGGTGTGAGCCCCCTGCGGCCCCTCTTCGCTCCTCCTTCTGGTTTCCTAGATCTTCTAGAAAAATAATATTTTCCCATATTTTTCTGGTATTTTTTTATCTTCGTGAAATTGCACCAAAACGCCTTCTTTTCCATCAGAATCCAGACTCCAGCAGTTCACCCTCCAAGAATCATCCAAGATGCATAAATAGATGAAAAGCCATAAGTAATACCTCATAATAAGACATATATCAATGAATAGAGGTAAATTATGATATAGAATGGTGATGCAAATTGGGCGTATCACTGCCTCGCTGCTGCCCGTGCACGTGGGCCCGCCGCTGCACCACTGAATCCCGTGCGCGCGCTCCCCTCACCCCAGCTGGCTCCCCCGCGCGCCGCTGCCTTGCGTTGACTCCGTGTCGCGCGCGCGCTGATGGGCCCCCGCGCTGGCACTGGCGCTTCTGCCACGGGCCCCACTCCGTGCATGCGCCGCTCGCCCGCCTTGCTCCCTCACGCGCGCACTACTCGCTGGCTGCCCCGCTTCGCTATTTCTAGGCGTTAGCTGGTTGGGTCCTGTAGTATCGGTCCAATCCGTGCCGGTCCGTTCAAGAAAATTGCTCCAACAGGTAGATTTGGTCCAGTGCTTTAAATAGCTTTGTCCCTTTAGCTTTTGGACTGCTTCTTCCTTCTCTATTTGTCTAAGATTTTCCCCCATTTGCTATCACTCTTAAAGCTTGATTAATCTCTTTCTCTCCAATGATTCTTGCCCATATTTGAGTGGAAGAGAGAGGAGATCTAGATCCACGTTTTGACCAAATCAAAACATCTCTTTGTGAGTGTACCTTTGGGATCTAGATTTTGGGGGATTTTGTGTTCCTCTTTGATTCCTCCTCTCTTGTTCCCCCAATAGCTTTAGTAGCTTTGTTGGAACTTTAGAGTGAGGGATTGGAGCACCTTTGTGGTGTTCTTGCCATTTGCATTCGATGCATCATTTTGAGTTCTTCCCGGAGGATCTGGTGAGTGAAAGTTGAGAAGATTTTTACTCTTGGGTTCTTGGAACCCTAGATGGTTTGGTTGTGTTACAGGTTTTGTAATACTTGGGGCCTCCAATTAAGTTGAGTAGCTTTCCCCAAGCTTGTTTGTTGGGAGCCTCCAATTAAGTTGTGGAGAAGTGCCCCACCCTTGTGAGAGGTTTCAGTTTGCCACCGACAAGTGCACCGATAGTGGAAGGGTGAATAGAACCCGTTGGGGTGAGGTTCATCGGAGAACAATGAGGCCTTTCGTGGCACAGGTGGTTAGATACCACCCCCTCTCCAAACGAGACGTACTCCATGTTGGGAGGAACTCGGTAAAATATTGCCATCCCTGCATGCCTCGATTATCTCTATACCGAGCTCTTACTTATGCACTTTACTTTGTGATAGCCTTCGTGCTTGAAGTATATATCTTGCTATCACATAGTTGTTTGTCTTGCTTAGCATAAGTTGTTGGTGCACATAGGTGAACCCTAGATTGTTCTAGGTTTTGTGCTTAACAAAGTAAACACTAGTTTAATTTCGCCTTTGTTGAGCCACTCTCAGAAAAGTTTTAATCGCCTATTCATCCCCTCTAAGGGACATCTGTATCCTTTCAATTGTGATATAGGTATCGGAGAAGAAACCAACTATAACCTTAGAGAGCCTTATGGACCATATGGGGGTAATACAAATCCTATCGACTTAGAAGAATGTTCCGATAGTTATTATACCAATATGTATGAATGGATCAAAGAAAAGGCGAAGGAACCATCTTATTTTGAGGAAGCGTTGAAAGAAACACAGGAATATCCTGAAGAAAATCACGCCAACTCTAGTCATTTTTCAATGACTAACCTCAATCTAGGTACTTCTAATCAAGAATACGCACCTCCTGGATGCTCTTACGCTCCAGAAGGCAGTTGGAGGACTTCTCGTCATCATGGACGGAACTCCAGGAAGCACTAGAAGAGGATGAAATTAAGAATGGAATGAAGTACAAAGGGAAGAGTGCTTGAATAATGTACATATTGGGTAATGCGTATTGTAGTTCTCGAGTGGTTGCTTAAATAAGTGAGGACATACTCATAGGTTCAAAGGGATTGGAAGTGTGAGAAGTATGCCTTCTCAAAACAGGTTTTTGGCTAGCAAGGCTGGGTAGCAAGCAAAAGAGTTGAAGGAAACAAGCAAACCTACAAGTGATAAAGCCAAACATGCAATCTTTCTTTAAGACACAAAAGATCTTAAATAAAGAATACTAAGCTTATGAGCCAACAAGAAAGAAAATAAATGATACAAAATACCTGTAAGCTTTTTCTCTTTTCCTTTCAAACCTCAAAAAGTGTTTCTACTGACCAGATCCCGGTTTGCCAAAACCAATATAGATTTACTTGATGCTCCCAAAGTGATGCCAATACTGATAAACAAGATCAATCATATAATAGATATTGCAAACTAAAATAAGAAGTGCAAAAAGTAAAAGATGAGACTTCATTAATATTCCATAAAGGCACTCACACCAAGGGATACATAGATAACCAACTAAAGGATAGATACTTCCACATGCAAACCAACCTATAAGATAACCTCTCTACCAAAGATATGAATCCACTAAAAAGGTAAAAGATAAAAGATAATGATGGTGATACCGCGACACTCCCCCAAGCTTGGAACAAGCCACGGGGATGCCAAACCTGATGACAAATTACTCCTTCGGTGGTGGTGGTGTTCTCTAGATAAGATCTTCAATAAGTTCCCTCAAATACTCAATCTCGAAGGTTAGAGTACGAATCAAATCCAAATTATGCTCAATGCGGTTCATGATCATGTCGGACTGAGAGTTCCAGTCCTTGTTATTCTTTCCCCACTCTTCCTCCTTAGAGTGTTCCTTACCTGCATGGTTAGAACGAGGCATATCCCAAACCGAGGGCAAGTTCCCTTTGGGCACCTTGTAGGGTTCGCAGCATAGAAAATAAAAAATTTCCTACGATGGAAACTATGTACCAAGATCTATCTACGAGATACAAACAACGGGCGGATGTATATCCGTAGAGAACATACCCTTGAAGAGCGACAAAGCTTAACAAGTTCAACTCGTGGTTGATGTAGACGATCTCTTGCTGATCTCAAGATCGAGAGGAAGTCCTAGCGCCGCAAAGCAGCAGCGCATCCGTGCTCGCACACACGTACAAGACACCGAGCAACCTCCGCCTCGTCGCTCCAGTGATGCAGCGGAAGCACAACTCTTTCTTGCCGAATATCCACCGGGAACATGTATCTCTCTAGTCCGAGACCATGGGGGATAAATTCTAGAGGGGGAGAGAGATCCTTCACGAGGAGGTGTGAGTGAGAAGTGAGGAGAGGGGTGCCTTTTATAGGAGGAGGGGGGCACCCAAGGGGGTGGCCGCCGGCCATGGGGGCTGCTCCCTCCCCTCCTTCATTCATGTGGGTGGACACTCCACTCACAAAAACCCTTTCAATTTCCTCCACTCAAAATCCCACTCAAACTTGCAATTAAATTTCCACCAAATTTAATGCAAAATCTTATTAAATAAAACTCTTTTATTTATTCATAATTTTGTCAATTACTTTAATGACAAACATTCACAAATAACCCCTTGCTAGAATTCCATTTCCCATACAAAAACCACTTTCTGCAATTTCACCCGAAAACCTGTTTCGGTATCTAGTGAAATAAATTCATGCGCTTGTTTATTCTTTCGGCATGAAACATTTGCTCCAACTGGATGTCAGTGTACATTAAGTGTGTCACCCTACGGTTCGCGAATAATGCGTACATGATCGAGACCCTTCTCTGATCAATAATCAGTAGCGGGACCTGGAGATCCATACTGACTCTCACACATTCAACGATGACTTTCCTGTGATCATCGGAACCTTTTACGCTTGTATATTAATCCCTTTGTTTCACGATATATTACATGTCCGAGATTTGATCATCGGTATCTCCATACCTAGTTTGATCTCGTTACTGACATGCACTCTTTTCTCGTTCCCGTGATATAACATTCTAGTGATCAAATCACTTGCTTGCAAGCTAACCAATGTGATATCATCGAGAGGGCCCAGAGTATATAAATCCGTCATCGGGATGATCAAATTCCACTCTTGATCCATGGGCCTCAACATAACACCTGATTAGTTCCGAACCCATCTTTATAATCACCCTGTTACGGTGTGACGTTTGATGTCAACAAGAAACTCTTTCGGTGTTAGTGATTGGCATAATCTCATGGTCTAAGGATTAGGATCACTTCGTAAGTTGTTTATAGCAATATAAACTCAATGACTTTGATCGTAATGCTATACTTCGGTTGAATGTTCATCACATCATTACACTAATGTTGTGATCTCGTTATTAACAACATCCAATGTCTATGATCAGGAAACTGTGATCATCTTGTTAATCAACGAACTAGTTTATGAGAGAGGCATAACTAGGAACTTTCTGTTTGTTTATTAAACACAAATGTATTAACGTTTTCGTATTAATACAATTATAGCATGCAAAATAAACATCTATCATATACTTGGAATACACATAATAAACACTTTATTATTGCCTCTCAGGGCATATTCCCTTCAGTCTCCCACTTGCACTAGAGACAATAATCTAGTTACATAGTGATGTATCTAACATCCATGAAGTTCTGGTGTAGATCATGTTTTGCTCTAGGGAGAGTTTTAGTCAACGGATCTGCTACATTGAGATCCATATGTACTTTACAAATCTTTATATCTCCATCCTTGACATGCTTGCGGATGGAGTGAAACCGGCGCTTAATATGCTTGGAATGCTTGTGAGACCTTGGCTCTTTGGCATTGTCAATGGCACCATTGTTGTCACAACAGATCACCATTGGGTCCAACGCGTTTGCAACCACACCTAGTTCGGATATGAACTCCTTCATCCAAACTGCTTCCTGAGCTGCTTCCGAAGCAGCAACATATTCGGCCTCCGTTGTTGATCCCGCCACCACAGGTTGTTTGGAGCTCCTCCAACTAACCGCTCCGCCATTCATGAGAAATACGTATCCGGATTGAGACTTAGAGTCATCTGTATCGGTGTCAAAGCTAGTGTCGACATAACACTTAGCGACGAGCTCTTCTTCACCTCCGTATACAAGAAACATATCCTTAGTTCTTCGCAAGTACTTAAGGATATTCTTGACCGCTTTCTAGTGTTCCGAACCTGGATCCGATTGGTACCTACTAGTCAAACTAATAGCATGTGCCACATCCGGTCTTGTACATAGCATGGCATACATTATAGAGCCTATGGCTGAAGCATAGGGGACTTTGTCCATTTTCTCCCTTTCTTACGCTGTAGCCGGACTTTGAGTCTTACTCAATGTCGTGCCTTGTGTCATAGGTAAGAACCCCTTCTTACTATCTTCCATTTTAAACTTCTTTAAAATCTTATCAAGGTATGTACTTTGCGATAGCCCTATTAGGCCTAATATGTATGACGCTTCACCTAGGTCCTTCATTGAAAATTTGCTGTTTAGATAACTTTTAACATTGTTTAAAAGATCTATATCATTTCCGATCAATAATTTGTCATCCACATATAATATCAGAAATGCCACATTGCTCCCACTCACTTTCTTGTAAATACAAGCTTCTCCATAAGTTTGGACAAATCCAAACTCTTTGATCACCTCATCAAAGCGGAGATTCCAACTTTGTGATGGTTGCTTCAATCCATAGATGGACCGAAGCTTGCACACCTTGTTAGCATCCTTAGGATCAACAAAACCCTTTGGTTGTATCATATACAACTCTTCTTCAATATTACCATTGAGAAACGCGGTTTTGACATCCATCTGCCATATCTCATAATCGAAATATGTAGCAATTTCAAACATAATCCTAACTGACTTTAGCATCGCTATGGGAGAGAATGTCTCATCATAGTCAACTCCTTGAATTTGTCGAAACCCCTTTGCGAAAAGTCGAGCTTTATAGACGGTTACATTACCATCAACATCAGTTTTCCTTTTGAAAATCCATTTATTCTCCGCGGCCTTTGGGTCGTGAGGTAAGTCCACCAAGTTCCAAACTTGATTTTCATACATGGATTCCATCTCGGATTTCATGGCTTCTAACCATTTGTTGGAATCCGGGCTCATCATCGCTTCTTCATACGTCGCAGGGTCATCATTTTCATCAACCATGAAATTCATGACAGGATTTCCATACAGGTCGGGAGTTGCACGCGTCCTGTTAGACCTGCGAGGTTCGGTAGTACTCTCTTTCGGAGTTCCATGATCATTATCATTAGTTCCTTCTTAAACTGGTGAGGCCAACTCCAGAACGACTTCCGGCGCTGCGCTACTCACCATAATTTGAAGATAACGTTCAATAACCTCTTCGAGTTCTACCTTCCGACTACTCACACCTTTCGCGAGAAACTCTTTCTCTAGAAAGGATCAATTCTTGGCAACAAAAACCTTGCCCTCGGATCTGTTATAGAAGGAATACCCAATTGTTTCCTTAGGGTATCCTATGAAGACACATTTTTCCGCTTTGGGTTCGAGTTTATCCGGTTGAAGTTTCTTCACATAAACATCGCATCCCCAAACTTTAAGAAATGACAGCTTAGGTTTGTTTCCAAACCATAATTCATACGGTGTCTTTTCAACGGATTTAGATGGTGCCCGATTTAAAGTGAATGCAGCAGTTTCTAGTGCATAACCCCAAAATGACAACGACAAGTCCGTCAGATACATCATAGATCAAACCATATCCAATAAAGTATGATTATGAAGTTCCGACACACCATTTCGCTGTGGTGTTCCGGCAGGTGTGAGCTGTGAAACAATTCCACACTCTTTCATGTGAGTCCTAAACTCATAACTTAGATACTCACCTCCACGGTCGGATCGTAGAAATTTGATCTTTCTATTACAATGATTTTCCACTTCATTCTGAAATTCTTTGAACTTTTCAAATGTTCCAGACTTGTGTTTCATCAAGTAGATATAACCGTATCTACTCAAATCATCCGTGAAAGTAACAAAATAATGATATCCACCTCGCGTCGACACACTCATTGGACCACATACATAAGAATGTATGATTTCCAATAAATCTGCCGCCCGTTCCATTGAGCTGGAAAACGGCGTTGTAGTCATCTTGCCCATAAGGCATGGCTCAAATGTATCAAATGATTCAAAATCAAGTGATTCCAAAAGTCCATCCGAATGGAGCTTCTTCATGCGTTTAACGCCAATATGACCTAGACGGTAGTGCCACATATATGCGGATATATCATCATTAAGTTTAATCCTTTTAGCATCAACATTATGAATATGTGTAACATTATCATCGAGATCTAATAGAAATAAACCATTCATCATCGGTGCATGACCATAAAAGATTTCATTCATATAAATAGAACAACCATTGTTCTCATATTTAAATGAATAACCACTTCGCATTAAACACGATCCAGATACAATGTTCATGCTTAGTGCTAGCACCAGATAACAATTCTTCAAGTTTATTACTAATCCTGACGGCAAATGGAGAGGTAGCATTCCGACAGAGATCACATCAATGCTTGATCCATTGTCGACACGCATCTTGACCTCACCCCTTGCTAGCGGTCGCTTGTTCCGCAGCCCCTGATTCGAGTTACAAATATTAGCAACTGAACCGGTATCAAATACCCAGGTGCTACTGCGGGCACTAGTCAAGTACACATCAATAACATGTATATCATATATACCTTTGTTTTCCTTTACGGCCTTCTTGTCTGCCAAATACTTGGGGCAGCTGCGCTTCCAGTGGCCAGTCCCCTTACAATAGTAGCACTCGGTATCAGACTTAGGTCCAACTCGGGGTTTCTTTTCAGGCACGGCAATCGGCTTGCCGCCCTTACTTCCCTTCCGTTTTCCCTTCTTGTCTTTCTTGAAACCAGTGTTCTTATTGATCATAAACACTTGATGTTCCTTTTTGATCTCCAATTCTGCAGTTTTAAGCATTGGCAGAAGCTCGGGGAGAGACTTCTTCATGCCTTGAATATTATAGTTCATCACGAAGCTATTATAGCTAGGTGGCAGACTCTGCAGAACACGATGGATGCCTAAGTCAGTGGGAATCGTTATTCCCAAGGACACAAGCTTATCGGTGTAACCCGACATCTTGAGTACATGCTCACTAACGGAGCCGTCCTCTTCCATCATGCAGCTAAAGAACTTTTCTAAAGCATTGTAGCTCTCTACAGCAACATGTGTGTCGAAAATCATTTTCAACTCACCCATTGTATCAAATGCATTGCCGTTTTCGAAATGTTTTTGAAGTTCGGCTCTAGCCCATACAATATGCCGCAATGAACTAAGTTGTGGTCCTCCTGACGAGTCTGATAGACATTCTTCTCCTTGTCAGGGGAATCCTGAAAAGGTGGGGGGCCTAGCGGCGCTTCTAGCACACATTGCTTTTGTGCAGCAGAGAGGAGAATCCTCAAATTCATGGCCCATTCGGTAAAGTTGCTACCGTTCATTGCAAGTTTCTCTTTCTCCATGAACACATTGAAATTAAAAGCAGGTGGTGCCATCTACAACAGAATTTGTAAAGTTTAGACTAAGTTTATGATAGATTGAGTTCAACTAATCCACATTACGAATGAAATCCCACTCAAAAACGACATCCCTCGTGCCTTTTTGGTGATTACATGAACCAAATCCACTACAACAAGTCCGATCATCACGTGAGTCGGTGTAGCTTCAAAGGAGAGCATCAAATGGGCATCATATCTACTATATGACTCATGCTTAACCTTTCGGTCCGTGTTCCGAGGCCATGTCTGTACATTCTAGGCACGCTAAGTTAGAACCTTAGTATTCGCGTGTGTAACTGTTTTACACCCGATATATGGTCGTGGATCCAAGAACACCCAATCATCACGTGATGTCTTGGAGCCACGAAAACATAATTGGTGCATACTAAAGGAAGAGCACATTCTTATCTTGATATTTAAATGAGGGATCATCTTATTATGCTAACAAAGCGCTAAACAAGGAATATAAGATGCTATCAAACATCACATGTTTATTAGTGAAATGATATGGTTCCTGCATATGATCTCTATCATGTGCACCGTGGTATGATCACTATCATACCTTTATGTTGTGTAAGTCCAAGGTCTATGGAGTTTACACGCTATGTGTGTTGTAAGAGTATCATATCATACTTCTACTTACAACATCACCATATCATAACACTAGCCCAGCAACAATCTAAACTAGACGCCTCTAATTTATCCATTGCAACTTTTACGTGGCTTAGGGCTTTCGAAGATAGAACCGTTCTTACCTACGAACATGAACCACAACGAGGATAACCAAATTGTTGACAACTTTTTGCAAAATAGATATTGACTATAGTAGGAGAGACAGACACCAGCTAGCCACTTATGCAAACTAGTTGCATGTCAAGCGTGGAATAGGTCTCATGTGCAAGGACATGTAAAGTTTGTCCGGGCCGCTTCATCCCACTATGCCACCAATATCCAAAATTACAACTAAGGAGCAAAAACATGATCATCATCGCCCACATACTCATATGTGTACCACCCATGTAAAGCATCTACGCATAGATCCTGATACCACTGTAGGGTTCACATCATAGAAAACAAAAAATTTCCTAGGATGGGAACTATGTACCAAGATCTATCTACTAGATACAAACAACGGGCGGATGTATATCCGTAGAGAACATAACCTTGAAGACCGACAAAGCTTAATGAGTTCAACTCGTGGTTGATGTAGACGATCTCTTGCCGATCTCAAGATCGAGAGGAAGTCCTAGCGCCACAAAGCAGCAGCGCATATGTGCTCTCACATGCGTACAAGACACTAAGCAACCTCCGCCTCCTCGATCCAGCGATGCAGTGGAAGCACAACTCTTTCTTTCCGAATATCCACCGGGAACATGTATCTCGCTAGTCCGAGACCATGGGGGATAAATTCTAGAGGGGGAGAGAGATCCTTCGCGAGGAGGTGTGAGTGAGAAGTGAGGAGAGGGGTGCCTTTTATAGGAGGAGGGGGCGCCCAAGGGGGTGGCCTCCGGCCATGGGGGCTGGCCCCTCCCCTCCTTCATTCATGTGGGTGGACACTCCACTCACAAAAACCCTTTCAATTTCCTACACTCAAAATCCAACTCAAACTTGCAATTAAATTTCCACCAAATTTAATGCAAACTCTCATTAAATAAAACTCTTTTATTTATTCAGAATTTTATAAATTACTTTAATGACAAACATGCACAAATAACCCCTTTCTAGAATTCTATTTCACATGCAAAAACCACTTTCTGCAATTTCACCGAAAACCTGTTTCGGTATCTAGTGAAATAAATTCCTGCGCTTGTTTATTCTTTCGGCATGAAACATTTGCTCCAACTGGATGTCAGTGTCCCTTAAGTGTGTCACCCTACAGTTCGCGAATAATGCGGACATGATCGAGACCCTTCTCTGATTAATAATCAGTAGCGGGACCTGGAGATCCATACTGACTCCCACACATTCAACGATGACTTTCCTGTGATCGTCGGAACCTTTTACGCTTGTATCTTAATCCCTTTGTTTCACGATATATTACATGTCCAAGATTCGATCATCGGTATCTCCATACCTAGTTTGATCTCGTTACTGACATGCACTCTTTTCTCGTTCCCGTGATATAACATTCTAGTGATCAAATCACTTGGTTGCAAGCTAACCAATGTGATATTACCGAGAGGGCCCAGAGTATATCTATCCGTCATCGGGATGAACAAATTCCACTCTTGATCCATGATTCTCAACATAACACTTTAGTAGCTTTGAAGTCATCTTTATAATCACCCAGTTACGGTGTGATGTTTGATGTCAAGAAGAAAATCTTCCGGTGTTAGTGATTGGCATGATCTCATGGTCTAAGGATTAGGATCACTTCATAAGTTGTTTATAGCAATATAACCTCAATGACTTTGATCGTAATTCTATACTTCGGATGAATGTTCATCACATCATTACACTAATGTTGTGATCTCGTTATTAACAACATCCAATGTCTATGATTAGGAAACTGTGATCATCTTGTTAATCAACGAACTATTATATGAGAGAGTCATAACTAGGAACTTTCTGTTTGTTTATTAAACACACATGTATTGACATTTCCGTATTAATTCAATTAAAGCATGCAAAATAAACATCTATCATATACTTGGAATACACATAATAAACACTTTATTATTGCCTCTCAGGGCATATTCCCTTCACACCTGTTGGTATTGATGCTCATGTATAAGAGTATAGAAGGGTCTCCTTTTACGTGGAGGACGTGACCGTGGAGCGAGGATATGACGCGGAGTTCTCCCTCCTATAGACATCCGTGCTGTCCTCCTAAGCTTGGTAGGGTTTGCCACCACTCCAATGCTTGCGACGGTAGCGTGGGTATCCGGATGGTCGTCCTCCTCCATGTCTTCTTCATCCCCAACCAAGATCTCCTCCTCCTTGGGGTTTTGAGGATTATATTCCTCGGGCTTCTTGCCTTTGACGTTGACGAAGACCATGGTGCTCTAAACTTGAGAATATTTCCTGACAGAAACAGATCAAAACGAAAACACGTCAAGAACACGATGCACAAACCTCGAGGGATCCGGGGGGTTATATATTACGAATTTTCAAGGCATAAGGAAGGTACTGGTATGAAAACGAGGCGGAGACGGAGCTCGGGGGGCTCACACCCCCTCCAGGCGCGACCAGCTGGGTCCCGCGCCTGGGGTGGGTGTGGCCACCCCCGGACTCCGTTTCCTCCTCTGTTCTGTATCGTAATCTTCCATATGTATTAAAAACATCAAAAATATAAAAAGATTAGGCTTTCATGAACCTTCTGTTTTCACCACTTTTACCTATTCAAAGATGAACTCTGCAGACTCCTTTTCTCCTTCTCCTGGAAATTCCTTTCCTACAAGGTCTCACACAAACCTCAATGGCAACATTAGTGTAAGCAAAAACAATAAACCTTTAGGTTCACACTTCAACTGAAATCCATCAAAACAAAAGCTTCAGTAAGAGGCAAATGCAAATGATGACAGAAATCTGTCAAAACAGACCATCAGGTAAAGATTATTTTTTTGAAAACCTTATGTTGCTCAAATCAAAAAGTGCAAAACTAATGAAAGTTGGGTAACAACTTGGAGAACAATCTCAGAAAAAAACAGCTCCATCCTAAATACTGAGCTTCCTCACGAAATTTTCCAATGCAGCACAAAAATCTGTCCCAGGACAGCCACTTTTCACAACTCCTCCACTTCTCAAAAGTAGTTGAACTTGACTCAAAAACCAAAACAAAAAGGATAAGGAGCGGTTATTACTGAGGTAATAACTTCCAAGACTCGACAAAACTATTGGGTTATCTCCCAAGAAGTACTTTTCTTTACTGCCTTTAAGTTAGGCTTGAAACTTTCAAAGATGCTCACATAGGAGATAAATATTTGAAGTGAAAGAGAGCATCAAGAAGCAAATAAACAACACATTTGAGTCTACCCACTAGCATAGGAAGACAAAACAGATGCAACTTCAAAGCTTTCAAAATAAAACGGGGAAACTTAACATTATAGAGGTGCATAAAACCATGTTTCCCTCTCTCGTAATAACTTTCAGTAGCACTTTGAATAAAGTTGACAATATAACTGTCATTGGCGACAACTTTATCATAGGAATGAGCATACTTACAGTCATCAAAAAGAGGTCCAAGGTCATAAACTAAATCAATAGAAGCAAGTTGTTCCATCCTGAAATCTTCATTAGGCAAGCTATTTTCACAAGGAGCTTTAGCAAATTTGGAAAAGTTAAACTCATAAGAATCCCCAACAAACTTAGTCAAAACTTTTTTCCTTTTTATAATCTATAATAGCTCCACAAGTGTTCAAGAAAGGTCTACCAAAAATGATAGGACAAGTTTTTCTAGCTGCTGAGTTAAGCACTAGAAAATCAGCAGGATATTTAATCTTACCAGAAAGAACCTCCACATCTCTTACAATACCAATAGGGCAAATGGTTTCCTTATTAGTGAAGGAAATATGCCCTAGAGGCAATCATAGAGATGATTATATTTCATATGTATCCATGAGTTATTGTAATGTTCCTTGAATATCCATATCAGGCAACTTGTATTGATTGGCAATTATGTGAATTGTTTGTGAAACTCTTTACTTGTTTGGTTATTTAATAGTTGTCCCTAGTCGGAGTTCATGTGAGGACACACGTGAATATTAGACTAGCACATCGATTGGTTGATGACTATGTTTCGCAAGTCATAGACATGGAGATGTCAAACCAATGATGTGGACACATGTTATGAACATGGGGTTGGACTGACCCAACTTGAGATTGGCAATTAGTTGCAGCTCTCTCTCTCTCTCTACACATCGTGTATGTTTTGTCATTAGACCTGATATTGTCGCATGTACTTGAGATGTGGATCGACCTACTTTGGGGTTATCAAACGCTACTCCGTAACTGGGTAGTTATAAAGGTAGCTTTCGGGTTTGTCCTGAAACATGCTGCAAGGCATGGTCAATCAAGATGGGATTTTCCCCTCTCTACTTGAGAGAGATATCTCTAGGCCCCTCGAGTGATCGGATCCAGAAATGCATGGCCATGCTACATAAGGTTAAGAGTTAACCTAGTAAAGGGATTCCGAGTTACAGTATCGAGAAAGGGAGGTCAACTTGGAGCTAGACCAAATATCGTGAGGCAAAGGGAAAGACATGTACTAAACCTTGTGATGGTTCGTCCGATATGATCTTTGTATGCGTTTAGGAGTTGGCACGTCTTGCTAGAGGCCGCTACCAACTATTGACAGAATAGGTGTATTCATGTCGAGTCTATACGTATATGAACCTATAGGGTCACACACTTAACGGGCTGGAAGCCTAATGAGGATTGGATCCGAATTAGACCAGGCTTAGGCTACTAATGGGCTGCTAATGTAGAAGCCCATCAGGGACGCCTATATAAGGGAGGGTGGGGAGAGCTGACCAGAGTTAGACCATTCCACCCAGCCGCCACTCCTCACGCTTGTGTTTCACGCGCGGACCTAGCAGTTCGGTGTCTGACGCTTCCACCCTGTACGTGTGGATACCTCGGAGGTGCTGCATCTGTGGCACTTGGACGAGCCGCGCAAAGGGAGCTTCTCGTGGGACAAGGAAGAGGAGGAGACATGGAACGTCTGCACTGCCTCGACGCGCTTCATCAATTCCGCAACTGCGCGTCTAGTGGTAATCCCGTGATCTATGACAACAGTAATCCTGGTTTACGTGGTAGAATTTTTTTGACTTGCGCTAGTGTAGCCTACCCGTATCCCTGCAGTGGTATCAGAGCCAATGTTTTTCAGTTATAGGTTCGGGATGGTTGCATATGGTGATATGCAGATTGATATGAAAGATGTGAGCGTTTGTATTGCGGTGGTTCAAGATTGATCTATGATCTTGCTTTCCGTGATCGTGATTCTAAGGTTGTCGAACGACTTACCCCTACCGGTCGGCTTCCGCCATCGGGGTAGACAGTGACACATAAATCCAGTTGAATCACGTGAAGATCAATATGATTGATCGAATCGGAACCTAGATCTAAAATTGTTGTACCGTGATCAAAGGAGTTTGATTAGATCGGAACAACAGACGGTTTATGGTAAATTTTATTTGCCGATCAAAATCCTTAAAGAAAATTGTGTAGATTCGATATCTCATTTTTCACAGTTTTTGGAGGGGCGCTGCCCCTTCGAACCCCGTAGGGGTAGACCCCCTAGACCCCCCTAGTCGTAGCCCCTTTTGTATCTCGTTAAGGTAACTAGGTGCTGCGAGTTCACATGATCCGGTAGAATGTGATTCTATGCATAACTTGTTTTTTCAGGATGTATGTGATCAGTATGGCCCATATATGTATGTGATGCATGTATGAAATTTATCATGACCTGCTTGTCATGATTAGGGCAACACGGCTAGAGCCATATGTGTTGTCAATTATTGTAATGGCCTGTGTTCCAACTTGTGATGATCCCAATTCTATGTAATTTTGATTACTAGCTGTTAGGGGTAATAGCTTGTATTAGTTCTTGGTGGACTCATCACTTGGAGGATGGCTCGCATGGAACATGAAGATGGAGATCATCATGGTGGACAGGTTCTATGATGATAGAGATCACCATGAGAAAATGGGCCATACTGTGTCACAACTATGTGAATGTTATTCTTATGCGTTTTACTCTATGCATGCTTAGATGATAGTAGTAGAACGATCCCTCACAAAGTTCAAGTTAAACCATTCCCTCCCAACCAAACCTTGCACCATCCTATGCCATGTACAATCGTTGGTGGGCCTATGAAATTAGGGTGCCGCGGTTTTCCTTGGCTGGATGGGTTTGTATCAGATACCTACATGCATAAGGGTTGGTGAGCTTGACAAGGTCATCTTAACAGTTAAGGACCTTGGGGCATAAAGGTTGGGCGCCTAGTTTTGACATAGATATGTCACCCAACAACAAGAGTCATATGTGATATGATTAGCAAGTTTTTCTTACCGATTTACCTTGTCTTCTAGCAGTGATGCTAAAGCTCACTAGTCAAATTGTTAATTGTGGATCTTGAATCACTTAGTATCAATAGAGGGATATTGATTTAAGTGGGATTATATGCTATTAAATTGTTTAATATGTTTTACTCTTTCATGGTTACATGGCTTAGTATTTTTCATGTTTTCTGTTGTAGATCAATGGCACCAAACACTACATCACCTTTTTCTTTGCGTTCAATTCTTGACAAAGATAAACTTAATGGAACAAACTATACGGACTGGGACCGTAACCTGAGAATTGTTCTCAGGTCTGATAAAAAGGAAACGGTTCTGGATAGCCCAATCCCCGATGAACCTGCTGATAATGCATCTGCTGCCCTAAAGAATGCCTACAAGAGAGCATGTGATGATTCTCTTGAGGTTAGCTGCCTTATGCTTGCATGCATGGAACCTGAACTCCAAAAGAACTTTGAGGATCAGGATGTGTACGATATGATCGTGGCGCTTAAGGACATGTTCCAAGATCAGGCAAGGACTGAGAGGTACAATGTTGCCAAGTCCTTTGTCGAATGCAAGCTAGCAGAGGGAGCAGCTGTAGGCCAACATGTGATCAAAATGGTTGGTTACAGTCAGACTTTGGAAAAGCTTGGTCTTCCACTAGGCCAAGAGTTGGCCACTGACTTCATTTTGGCATCTCTTCCATCCAGCTATGGGCAGTTCATTTCGAACTACCATATGCATGGGGTGGAGAAGGGCCTTAATGAGTTATGCGGGATGCTAAAAACAACAGAAAGTGACATGAAGAAGTGTGCAGGGCATAGCCATGTGATGGCTGTGCAGAACAAGCCTAGCTTCAAGAAAAAGGGTACTTCTTGGAAGAAGAAGGGCAAGGCTAAGGATACGATCGCTAAGCCTGCACCCAAGCAAAAGGCTGGACCTGTAGAAGACACCGAGTGTTTCTTTTGTCATGAACATGGCCACTAGAAGAGAAACTGCAACAAGTACCAGGGTTCTTTGAAGAAGAGTGGAAGTAAGAGTACTTCCCACTCAGGTACGCTTGTTGTAAATGTTGTGGACATTCTTCTCGCTGATTCCTATGTTAACTCTTGGGTATTTGATACCGGATCGGT
The DNA here is from genome assembly GCA_916181665.1 of Avena sativa. Classification (NCBI taxonomy): domain Eukaryota; kingdom Viridiplantae; phylum Streptophyta; class Magnoliopsida; order Poales; family Poaceae; genus Avena; species Avena sativa. The sequence continues at coordinate 64,550,670 of OV702284.1, forward strand.
TGCTCATATTTGCAATTCAATGCAGGGGCTAATAAGGACGAGAGAAGTGCAGAAAGGCGAAGTGGATTTTCGCGTCGGAAATAAAGCAAGGGTTACTGCATTGTTCGTCGGCGTCATGCAACTTCACCTTCCGTCAGGATTTATTATGGAGTTAAATAATTGTTATTACATTCCTAGTATGGGTCGAAACATTTTATCACCTTGATGTTTGATGAGGGATGGTTATTCATTCGCGAGTGCAAACAATGGTTGTGTAATCTCTAAGAATGGTATGTTTATGGCTAATGCTCCCATTGTGAATGGGTTATTTATTTTAAATCTTGATGATGCATCTGTTTACAATGTTAGTGCTAAAAGTCTTCGGCCTAATGATTTGAGTCCTACCTATTTATGGCATTGTCGTTTGGGGCATATAAGTGAAAAGCGCATGAAGAAGCTCCATGGTGATGGTCTTCTAACTTCGTTTGATTTTGAATCATATGAGACATGTCAGGCTTGTTTACTTGGAAAGATGACCAAGTCGCCTTTTTCGGGTTTACCCGAGAGAGTGACAGACTTGTTGGAACTCATACATACTGATGTATGTGGACCAATGAGCACGACAGCCAGAGGAGGATATCACTACTTCATTACTTTCACTGATGATTTCAGTAGATATGGTTATGTCTACTTGATGAGGCATAAGTCTGAAACTTTTGAAAAGTTCAAGGAGTTTCAGAATGAGGTAGAGAATCAATGTGGCAAGAAAATAAAGGCCTTGCAATCTGATCGTGGAGGTGAATATTTGAGTCACGAATTTAGCGATCATCTTAAGAGTTGCGGAATTGTTCCACAACTTACGCCGCCCGGAACGCCTCAAAGAAACGGGGTCTCTGAACGACGCAATCGAACTTTGTTGGACATGGTTCGATCGATGATGAGCCAGTCGGATTTACCATTATCATTTTGGGGTTACGCTCTAGAAACGACAGCTTTCACACTTAATAGGGTACCGTCTAAATCCGTAGTTAAGACACCATATGAGATGTGGACTGGAAAGAATCCCAGTTTGTCTTTCCTAAAGATTTGGGGTTGTGATGCATTTGTCAAGCGACTTCAGTCGGACAAGCTAACACCCAAATCGGATAAGTGCATTTTCATGGGACATCCGAGGAAACCTTAGGGTATTACTTCTACAACCGAGAAGATGGAAAAGTGTTTGTCGCTCGTAGCGGTGTTTTCCTAGAGAAAGTGTTTCTCACAAAGGGAACGAGTGGAAGGTCGGTGCGACTTGAAGAAGTTCAAGATGAGCCAGTCGGAGATGCTTCTACGAGTGATGCTATTGTAGCAGAACAAGTTGAGGAACCCTTGGCAATAGAACCACCACAACCACGAAGGTCTGCGAGGCTCCGCGAAGCGCGAGAATTATTATTGTTAGACAATGATGAGCCTGCGACCTATGCAGAAGCGATGGTGGACCCAGACTCTGAGAAATGGCTGATCGCCATGAGATCCGAGATAGAGTCCATGGGAGATAATCAAGTTTAGAACTTGGTTGACCGGCTCGGACAATCGGGCTTGATATGCCCCTTCTGACCACAACCATAGCAAATCACTACAGGCTTTTTGCATTCCCTCTGGAAATGCCCTGAAATTCCACAATTGTTACAAATAACATTCCTTCTCGGATTGGATTGATTTCCACCACCGCCCTTGTTATTGTTATTGTTATTGTTATTGTTGCCATAATTCCTATTCCGAGGTTTGAACTCCAGGTTGGGTTTAGGTTTGCTTTCCTGAATTCTCTTGGTTTCCTTCTTGGCTTTCTTCCTTCGGTCCTCTTGAACATTCTTGTAGTCATCTTCAAAAGTAATGGCTGCATCCAGCAACTGCTGATAAGTTTGTTTATTGGCTAACCTTAGATGCATCTTCACAAATGGATTTAATCCACGCAGGAAACGCTTCTTCCGCTTCTCCTCAGTGTGGACATCCTCCTCAGCATAACGAGACAATTGACTAAAGTCCCGGATGTACTTCATGACACTAGTATAACCTTGCTGAAGCTCCTCAAATTCTCTCCGCTTCAACTCCATAACACTTTTCGGAACATGATATTCACGGAATCTCTGCTTGAACTCTTCCCAGGTAAACTCCATTCCTGGTGGTTGCATGGCTAACTGATTCTCCCACCATGATGCCCGAAGGTCCAGTCAGAAGATGAGTTGCATACCTCAATTTTTCCTCATCATTGCAACCTACAGTTTTCAACTTCCTTTCAGTATCTGCTAGCCAATCTTCTTCATCCATTGGTTCAGGAGATGATGCAAAAGGTAACGGTCTTGCATTCTGGAAATCATATAGACTCACTCCTCCACCTTCAGGTGCCCTCTGATTTGCTCGCCCTAGCAACTCTTCCATGAACTTGTTCTGGGTCTCTTGCATCATTTGCATGCATTGCATAAAGTTCTGCTCCATTAACGGCCTCATTGGTGGTGGTGGTAATGTTCCTTGATTTGCTGCATCTGCATCGACCTTCTCCTTGGCCTCTCGCTCCATCCGCTGCTGCTCAGTTTCCATTTCTACACCCATATCCATGACCCTCTAGTCCTGCAACATAAAGAGAATACTCATAATTACATCATGCACATGTGTTCTGAGCTTGACTTTACGCATATAACTAGTCACACAATGAAGATCCAAAGAAAATACGAATATGCATTTCACATATTATACATAATATCATAATGATACAAAGTCATTACAACATATACCATATAGGTATAGTCACAAAACTACCTTATTACTTGGAGTACAAAACACGGTACTTGATACTACTAACTAATTGCCTCCTTATAGTAGTAACTACGCTCATCGTACATGCCTGATGTCCAACCGTGATGACGTGTTGTTCGTCGCACAGTTTGTGGAACATATGGCCTTCCAGAAGGAACATACTCTGTACCTGAAGTGTCAGGACTTGAGTCATTACTCAACCTAAGCGCATTGACTCCCTCCAGCTCAGCTGAAAAGTCTTCAGAAACATATTCAACATTATCTCCAGCCTGCATCTCCTGAGCTTCATTTCTTGAGTTGTCAGCAGGATACGCAGATCCTGCTGCTTCCCAGGTGCTCTCGTGGGCAAGATAATTAAACACTGGATAATGTATATTCCCTGGGTTTTGAGAAGATGTTGATGATTCAAACACTCTCTCCTCAGGATATTTTTCTTCATCCTGATTATCTATTGACATGGTATTTCTACTACTATTATTAGGGTTCATACTTGCACCCATCCAGCTAGATTGTCCAACATTCCTGTTAGAACCATCTGTGGACATCTGGTGTTCATGAGATCCATCATATGATCCCATTCTCCAACCATCCGAATTCTCAATAGGAAGTTCTGAGTCAAAACCATCCTCTGAGCCCTGTGGTACTGCATACCTCATATTCATGGTAGGATCATGTATAGGTTCAGGTCTGGGTGAATAAGGATATGGTATAAAAGATTCAGGATCTATAGGTATATCCTTAAAGATAGGTGTTGCACTACTACTTGCTTCCTTCTCTAACTGGAATGCTAACTACTTCCTCCTTTCCGGATCATTTAGATCTTCTAACATATCATTTTTTGTCTTCGATAATCACTTGATGGGTCTTATAAAAAGACGCAACGAGTGTTCGATATCTATCCATAAACTTGGAAGCTAACTTAGGATGCTTCTTAACCAAAGTAAGATGATCCGGTATAGGCTCCGATTCTATAAAATCATGGGGTATCACAGAGAATGTGCTACCTTCTAGCTCCTTGGTTTTCTGCTCCCGGATATTAGATATCGCCTCCACAACAGCAACATGATATGCTGCTAAATGACTCCTACCTTCTCCTATAGGTAGATCATGATATAATCCAAGCTTCTCTAGAAGTTGGATACTCACACGATACTTGGATAGCATCCGGACATCAAGGTAAGTGATAGTGTTCACTGGAATTCTAGTTGGACAAATAAAGAGCTTTAAAAGTTGACGAAGTTGGTCTGTGAATGATCCTTGATAATCATCAAGAGTCTCCTCTTTCCTTACCAAAGTCTATTTTGGAAACTTTGGTGCCATATCTCTGTATGTCAGAAAATAATTTTGATTAGTATCAAATAATATATTGCATCATAACAAAGAATTATCGCACTAAAATATATAACGGAATATTCTCATTTGAATACCCATTACATTTCTTTAGAGAATTCTTTATCGTTGCTAACTTTCCTACAGGTACCCTTTACTAGGTTTCCAACCTAAGGTCAAAGAAATTTGCTCTAATACCAACTGCGGTGACCCAGCATACCACTGCATGTGTAGTACACTATAGTCGTTGACATGACATCCACAGAACACCGTTCCGTAAATATCACATCCCTCAGAGTGGTACAACAGAAACATTGCGGGTCCATATTACAAACATTCACACATTATTATTATTATTAAAATACCAGAAGTTCAAGACTTCAAAAAAGTTCAACTTACAAACCAAAATATAAAGTGTTTCAGCGGAATATAAAAGTAGCAACTCCGATTAGGAGTTGAGCTCAGCAGCTTATTATATAGAGTTCATGCTACTCGGCTCCGTTGGTTACTACTAACTAGGTACTTAGTTGGACTCGTTATCGTCAACACCGTAGCGGATTTCGTAATCCACTCCTTCAACACCTCCTGATAGATTAGGTTCCTCGTAGAACACATCTTCTTGACATTCGGCTGCATACATTGGCACGTCTTCGGGATCCTCAGAGTCTAAGCAAGGGATCAAAGGAAAGAATGAGTAACAACGTTACCCAACAAGTTCATTATATGCAAGGTGGTAAGTTTGATGCTCTAACTACCACCTAGGATTATAAATCCTTGGCACTATACAGTTTTTGTAAATCTTTCTTCAAAGATTGATTTTATTCTGAAAAACTATGACAATCAGCCTTCACAGGTTGACCAGAACTTTCATGGAGTTCCTTTCCTGCCACGTTCGTTGCTCCTTCTCGGCTGCATATCCTCTACGAATTACCAATAATATGCATGCTACGAGTGATAACAGCCACGACCTACACATCCGGCTTCATGCGAGAGGAAGAAGATACAACTGACTTCTCTGTCCCATTCCAAATCTCATGGCTAACGCGTAATATACGGTGCTAGAATCACTGATGTCCAGGGTTATTAAATCCCTACTTGATCACCATTGTTGCAAATAGAATTCTAAGTTCTATTGCTCCATTATATCATCACTTAGGATGATATCTATGATTTCTTTATTTGTGAAAATAATATTTTCTTTCTTTTAGAGTATATATGATAACACACAATTTGCAAATACTTTGATGAACTTTCCTTGTGATGGCAAGGTAGTGAAGTCTGATGCTTGCACTGGACCTTGAGCTTTTAGTTCTACAAAAACATCATTATTGCCCGGTAAGGACAATATTTAAAGAAGCAAAATGATTATGCAATAATGTAATGCATCATTTTAACTTGATATGCATTCACCTTATTATTATAAAAAGTTCTTTTTAATAAATAAGGATTTACAAATATTACCTTTTAATATTTATAACATATATTGAATTATTTTATTTTATTTCCCTTTTATTTGACTTTTATTGATTTAATAATTCTTTTAGGAATTATCAATTAAACATTAAATTTTTTTATTAAATATTTATTTAGTATTTTTCGAAAATACTAAAATATTAATACATAATGAAAGTGAATTTTAATTAATTTTATCACCTTCCAATAATTTTTTAAAATTCCATAAGGAATATATAATTTGCAAAATTCCTAATAAGATTTAAATGTCTAAAATTTTATATTTTAATTTATTTGGATAGTTTGGATTTTTGTGAATCCAAAAATATTTTATTTATATTTTTTGGACTTTTATTTTATTTTCTAGAATTTTATTGACTTCAGGGGCATTTTGGTATTTTCCTATTGATGAAAACAGTTTTTAAACGACTTGGGCTGGTCATTTGGGCTTATTAGGCCAGTGTGGCCCAATAGGGCAGGGTCAAATTCGTCACCCCGAGGGGTTTTGGCCCACCCAGCCCACTCTCTCTGTCTCTTCTTCGTTCTCACCTTTCCTCTCCCTCGACCCCGTGGGGCTCTGGCGTCGCCGCTGGCGATGGCCGCCGTTGTGGCTTCCCCTGGCCGCTGCCGTGGTGCAGGGCGAGGTTTGCGACTGCGCTCGTTCATCTGGTCCAACTCGATTTGACTTCGGGGCTTCCCCGTGGCCAGGTTCACCCTTTTTCCAAACCCTAGGGTTTGGGAAAAGTGCTGCCGCCGCAGCCGCGATCCCTCCTGTGGTGGTGTGCTGTGTTCATGTGCTGCTGTGGCCGCCGCCATGGCTGGTGCAGGTTACAGCGCCCTCTGGGGTGCTCCCTGTGCCGCCGTGGGTTTGTCGGCCAATCTGCTTCCTCTTCAATTCGTCAGCGAGGACCCCGGGTAAGTTGCCTCTATGGGTCTTGTTCATGCTACCACCATGAATCCTTCTATGTGTATCTAGTGGCTACTCGTGCCTAGTGACTATGTTCTGATTAGGGTTCATCTCCTAATTAGGGTTCTTGTTCTAATTAGGGTTCATAACCCCCTGTTGATCATATCCATGATGCTTTAGATCTAGTGGTGACCATACTTGAGCATGAGGAATGATTGTTTGCTATGGATCATTATTTGTAGTGGGCTTTGGTGATGCTAGTGGCTTGTCAGACTTATTTTAGTGGTAATTTACTATGATCCAATGTTAGTGTTTCTATGGAATCCCTGATTGGAAATGTTATTGATCTGAGAACTCACTCCACTGTCAGAATGCTTATACTGATAGTAGTTCTCTCAATAGTTGCTTACTATAATTATAATGGTGGGCTTGTATGAGAATATACATACTGAATATGATCATTACATGTTAATGATTTTCTGTGGATGTATAGATGAATTTGATGTTGATTCCTGGCACTTGGCTTCAGGAAGATGATATTTATTGGCTTGTCCCTTTTATTTGTGGAATCTAAGTAAAGATTGGGATTAGCTCATTAGATCTTGTCCTTGTGATACCATTATGATCTGGCACACAAGTGCTTGAGTTTTATTTCTAGGCTTAGCTTTGACAATACTTGTGATTAATACTGGCAAGATAAAATGAAAGCTTCTCTTAACTCTCCTGCCTATGATGTTGGTCTGAGGCTCTAGGATTTTAAGTCCTAGTTAGTTGAGCAAATAGTTTGTTTGTAACTTATAAGATTAGAGGTGCTACTCTCTCTGGGAGATGTGCCCTGTTCTGATAAGAACAAATGACAAATTATTTAAGTTGCATAAGTTAACACTAAACTCTCTGATGCTGGTCTGAGAGATTGGTGCATTTGGCTGAGTTTGATTTCTTATCTTTATACTTGAAATCTCTAGGACAGATTCACCTCACTTGGGTGATTATTGAGAGATTGTTTCATAAAGAAATACATGATTTTGTCTAGATACTATGATTGGATCATGTGATGGTTTTATGAGACTCACCACAAAATCTGATGATTGTGGAGTAAGGTGGTGATGATATTGATCTGGTGTTGCTGGACTCCTGTGCTTTCCCTTGAGCTAGCCTTCTCCTCCTAGCTCCTGGTCTTGATCTTGCTATCCACCTGATACTTCCCCCTCCTTATGTCACCATCCTGGTGATGTGATCTGGGCTTTGGTTGGTTTGGTTGCTGGCTGTTGTGCTTGGTTTAGCTGCTGTCTAAGCTGGTTGTTCTTATGTGTGTGCAGTGGAGAGATGCACTAGTGTGCTACTCCACGACTATGCTGCTGGTTTTGTGAGTTTGGGGATGCGCTGTGAAGCTGACAGCACATCACATGCAGTTAGTTGTGTGTCCTGCTTGTGTGCTTGCTGTGCACTTGTGGATATGTTCAGAATTTTGAAACTTACTGTTATCTGGTTACTTTTACCTGGCTGGTGAAATTTGCCCCTCTTGGCTGTCATTTAACTTCTGGCTTGAAATTTATGAAAGATAAATTATTTCATATTTGGTGAAACTTGCCCCTTCAATAAATTTCTCCATGATGAATTTGTCTAGTGCACTTCACTAACATGTCTGAGAGAAAAATAATACTAACTCTAACCTTATTATTATTTTATTAATGTTTATCTTGCAGGTACAGATTTGAAGATGAAGATTGTAGTTTAGTTTTTCTTTTATAGAATAGTTATAGAATAATTCAATGTAATCTTCTTATTCTTTTGTAATTTTCATTTGATTAACTTGTAATCTTCCTTTTATTCTTTTGTAATAAAGATTACATTATTATCAACAAAGAATATTCTTATTCTTATTTATTTACTTTAGTGGAGTGTGTGGATGATTTCAATAAGTTACAATTTTTGTAACTTATTTATATATATGAAATAAGTTTTTATATTCTCATTGTTTTCTTTAGATAAAGTTTTGAGTTAAAATAATTAACTCATAATTAAATCAAGATTCAAACCTTATTCCTAATTCATTTGAATTATAATTCAAACACTCAAGTTTAAAATTCAAATTTATTTTAAAAATTCCGTTATTTCAACTACACCAAATGATCTTTCGAATTGGTCAAGACTCTCCTGTTTATGGCCCCCTTCTATTCTATATGGTACCTGTTGTTGTTTCATTGAATTTGCTTCACATAATTCCTCAAAGATCATATCAAAGTCTATAGCAATCACCCTTTAAGACTAACCTAATCTCAAAGTATGAAAGAAACATTGATCACTTAAGGTTTTTTTATTTGGTGAAAATTTTACCCACATTTTCACAGATGAATGCATGCAACATTCCATATTCCTAAATCTACCCTTCGTTAGTTCCTAAATGCTGGGATGTTACATGGACGGAGAAGTCAGCTGTATCTTTTCCCTCTCGCATGTAGCCGGATGTGCAGGTCATGGCTATTATCCTCGTAGCATACATTAATTGGTAATTCATAGAGGATATGCAGCATATGGGTGGGAACCCTCAACGTCCCATGATAGTTCTGGCATCTGACGGTCTGTACTAACCATTGTCGTAATTCAATGGATGGGCATGGTGTACACCAAGGAGACATGCGGGGTCGCGGAGAAGGCAGTGATTGGCTTGGATCTTAGACTGGGCCCCATACCAAGGAAGTGTGGACAAGCTCATGACTTGGTTGTGCAACAAGGCTAAGGTCTCTCATGGGTAAAGTAACACACTTCTGCAGAGTGTAGGAACTGTAACTTGTTACTCCCTATTCCGGGAAGGAGCTACGAACACGGCAGGAAAGGAGCTCCACGAAAGTTCTGGTAAACCTGTGAAGGCTGACGGTCATAGCATCTTCTTAACCCTTGGTAGATTCTGAAGCCAATACAGACGACGTCTACATTCACTTATGTTCAAGGGAATCATCATCAACAGTTCAATTTCTTCAATAAAGTCAATGAAGTCAACATATACATCAACTAAAGTGAAGACGAAGTTGCTGATTAGATAGAAATATAATCTCTAGTCTTAGAACCTACTTCTGTAGGGTATTGCAATAGAAGCAATATAAGCCCAAATAGTTATATGCTAATCTTATTAGCATAATAGTTATGAGTTGATTATTTCTGGTTCTTATTTGTAAGAAGTTTCTTTCTCTCTCTTTAACCTAGAGCGTTCTCTGTATCTTGTATAAAGAGTCGAGTTGTAATCTATAGTCATGCCTTGGACCGGCACCTCGTTTCGCATGTCCTCGGTCTACGGCCCTACTGACGATGAGGGGAAGCTGGCTTTCCTGGAGGAGATGGAAGACCTAAAGCCAGCTCTCGATCTACCCTGGATCATTGCAGGAGATTTCAACCTAATCTACGAAGTGCGAGATAAGAACAATGCCAACCTCAATCGTCCCCTGATGGGCAAATTTCGGGCAGCGCTGGATCATGCCGAGCTAAAGGAGTTGCGCTGCCGCAATAGGGCCTTCTCCTAGAGCAATGAGCGGGCAACTCCCACACTCGTGGCCTGGGAATCGTTGTTCCCAACTATGCAGTTCATGTCCTGTCATCTGCCCACTGATCAATGCCCTCTGCTCCTCGCAGACATGCAGACGACGCCGCGGCGTGCTAGGTTTCGCTTTGAATCCTTCTGGCCAAACTACCTAGGCTTCTCCGATGCCATATCTTCAGCCTGGGATTGCCTAGTCCCTTCTTCGGACCCGTTTGTCAGGCTCCACGTCAAGCTTCAATGGACGTCGCGAAGCTTGCGTGACTGGAGAAAGCTCCACTTTAGTGATGCTCGCCTACAACTGCACATTGCTCAGGATATTGTCCTTCGGCTCAACACGGCACATGAGTCAAGGCTGCTCACAGCGGCGGAGTTTCAATTCCGAAAGATGTTAAAATGGCATGTCCTCGGCTTCGCGGCCATCGAACGCACGGCGCCGTCAGGCCTCTCGCATAACCTGGCTCAAGTCAGGCGATGCAAACACTAGGTTTTTCCACCTCAAAGTTAGTTCAAGGCTTAAAAAAAATCACATCCATAGACTCCACTCCAATGGTGGCTACCATGTTGATCATAAAGTCAACACCGACGCCATCCACGAGCACTTCTCCTCCATGCTGGGCATTTCTCCTTCCCGTGAGCTCTCCATCAACTAGGGAGCGATTGGCCTCCCTGAGGTGCAGCTCGACGGCCTAGACATTCCTTTTTCGGCTGATGAAATCTGGGAGGCGACCAAAGACTCGCCTGCTGAAAAAGCCCCTGGCCTTGACGGTTTCAACGGAATCTTCTACCATAGATGCTGGCCAATCATCCGGTACGACATCATGGCGGCATTCGATCATCTGTATTGCCTCGCGGCAGGTGATTTTGCCAAGCTCAACTGGGATCTAGTCTGCCTCCTGCCGAAGAAGATACAAGCCGCTCATATCAATGACTACAAGCCGATTAGCCTGATTCATTACTTCGCCAAGCTCTTCTCCAAGGTCCTGGCGCGGCGACTCTCCCTAATAATGGGCGAGGTCATCTCTGATGTGCAGTGTGATTTCCTAAAGTCCTGCTCCATCCATGAAAATTTCCTATACGTGCACAACTTGGCACGCTCACTGCACCATCGAAAGAAGCCTTGTCTGCTCGTCAAGCTGGACTTCGCTCGCGCCTTTGACTATGTTTCCTGGGAGTATCTGCTCGAGCTCCTACAGGTGTTGGATTTCCCCCCGCGCTGGCAGGATTGGCTGGCGCTCCTTCTTTCCATAGCCTCCACCTCGGTCATGCTCAATGGTGTGGCCGGGGACACGATCCGCAACTGCCGCGGCCTACGCCAGGGTGACCCACTGTCGCCCTTCCTCTTCAACATAGCAATTGACCCGCTCCAGCGTATTATTCAGCATGCTACAGCCATTGGTTTCCTCTCCCCTCTGCCGGTGCGTGGGGCTCTGCTTCGCGTGAGCCTATACACGGATCATGCGTGGTGTACATCAACCCTGACCGTCAGGAGGAAGTGCGCCTGATGGAGATTCTGCAGCTGTTTGGCCGTGCGTTGGGGATGTGTATCAACATCAACAAATGATCCATCGCCCCGATCCGCTGCCAAGACATCGACCTCAACACACTTCTGCATGGCATCGATGGGCAACGTGTTGGCTTCCCTCTCACCTACCTTGGGCTGCCACTGTTGCTTGGCAGACTGCATCTGGTTCATCTCCAGCATATCCTCGATCGAGCTCGCGCCAAGCTTGCGGCATGGAAGGGTAAGCTCCTCAACTCTGGGGGGCGACATGCGCTCACTAGGTCCGTCCTGGACTCACTCTAGTTCTTCTCCCTCACTGCTCTCAAGGTGCCCAAGCGGTTTCTCAGGATGCTCGACATGGTGCGTCGACGCTTCACCTGGACTATAGAGGAAGAAGAGGCGGCTGGTGGGAAGTGAAAGGTTAATTGCAACCTGGTGTGCTCCCCAATGGACTTTGGTGGGCTTGGGATGGTAAACCTCGAGGCCTTTGGCTGGGCACTGCGGCTTCAGTGGATGTGGTTAAAGTGGCACCACCCGGATCGGCCATGGGCTGGTTTCGAAATACCACGTGATGAGGTAGATTAGAACCTCTTCTACGCTGCCACCTCGGTCACAATCGGCGACGGCCAAACAACGCCATTCGGGCATTCCAATTGGCTGGGATCAGGGCTGCTTCGCGACCGCTTCCCCCCGCTGTATCAACACTCCCAGTGGAAGGGCCGCTCGGTGGCCGACGCTGTCTCTGATGATCATTGGATCAGGGACCTGCAGTGGGCTCCCATTGATGCAATCATCGAGGACTTCGTCTCCTTGCTGCACGTGCTACACCGCGACGCGCCGACACTCCACAAGGGTGTTTACGACATGATCGTCTGGAACCACTCCCCCGATAGCGTCTACACGGCCAAAGTCTGCCTATCGTCCCCAGTTCCTTGGACGAAAGGGGAGAGTCATGCCGGCTCTAGTTTGGGACGCCTGGGCTCCAGTTCAAGATTTTAAGTCTCCGAGGAGAAGTATCGTATCAGATAGAACTGCCAGAAGAGATGTCAGCCGTGCATGATGTGTTCCATATCTCGTTATTTCGGAAATGCATAGAAGTTCCCGAGAAGACAGAAGTTTTCAAGAACATCGATCACATAGACGTGGAGATCATCCCAGATTTAACCTATCGTGAAGTACCCGTCCGTATTTTGTAAGAAGCTTTCCGAACTACCTGGACCAGGAGTATCAAGTTTCTCAAGATCCAGTGGAGCAACCATACTGAAGAAGAAGCCACTTGGGAACGCGAAGATTACATGAGGATGAAGTTTCCCAATCTCTTTAGTTCCTAGTTTTTCTTGAATCTCGGGACGAGATTTTGTTTAAGGGGGGAAGGATTGTAACATCTCAAAAATATTAATGAGGATATCATTTTCTAATCAACCAAAATTAGGGTTAACAAAAGCTTTTATTAATTAAACCCTATCTTAATGCATATGTGTTATGAATGTGTGTGAATGTTTGCAAATGCCATGTTTGATTGTTGTAAATGATGAGAAATGGTTTAAAGATCAAAACCATATCATCTAGGTCATTTCCAAACCATATCAAAACAAAAGAAAGTTAAAATATGAAGCACATGACCTAATGGTCGTTTTTGCAGAAGTTAACACCTAGCTCACTTTGAGCATCTCTAGCAAGTGATCTCAAACAGAAACAATTCTATTTCTTTTCTCTCCTTGCTAAACCTAGTGACACTAAACACAATTAAGCTTTCCAACCTTGCAGAAACAAATCCAAATCCATTTGAGAGGCAATTTAAAATTGAATCTATCTTATGTATCAAGATAGTCATTTTTGGAAAACCACTAAAACCTTCACCACTTAGCAAATCCTTGCACCCAGAGACTATCAAGCTTAGGACCAGAACACCCACCAAAAATCACTTGGAAATATGAAAGTTGAGTTTTGATGGCCATTTGATCAAACACCTGGTGATCACAGTACAACCTCAACAACTATCTACTGTTTTGATCAATCCTTGGATCATCTTTGTGACCTCACCGAGCTCCCACAACGTGCCCTTAACTCACCCAGTACCAGCCCGTGGATTGGAGCTCATCTGACTCGATCAAATGACTAGTGCAAAATGGTACCCTAGCTCACCTTGCCACCCTGACGCAGACATGCTGCCACAGACCATGCCGCCTTAGCCCACGATGTCTAGGAGGTAGCCTTGACCTCACCGCCCCTGCCTGTGCACGCCTCGACCAACAACCGCTCACAGAGATGCCAATGTAGCCGCGCCCATTTAACACCAGACCATGTCGGTCTGCCAGAGCGCCGAGAAATCCCGCTAGCACACGCCGCGCCTCGCTCCCTCCTTGCGCCAATAAGTTCACCGCGACTCCAGCGACCGCCCAGACATGATCGTTTGACCCCGCGCTCACCGTGACCACCGTACACCGTGACGATTGCCGATTGTACCACCGCAGAGCACGGATGTTCTAGAATGATGGAGACCACGCATCACCGTTCCACTGTGCGCATGACGACCGCCTTGAAGCACCGTGTCGACCTACACCCTTGGCCATGCCAATAGCCCACTGTAACTACGTCGCCGACAAACCCGAGCGATGCCCCCGTGCCCCTTTGCCACAATATAAATAGAGCCCTCGCCCGGCCTCAAAACGCACACCATCCCACTCCTCTCTCACTCGGCAACCTCTCTGACCCATCCCTGGAGCAAGGCGAGCACCACATCGCCGGAATTTCACCGGAGACCGCTGCTGCTGCAGAGGAATGGAGCCGATGCTAGGATCCGCCCCAAGAGTTGTCGCGACCACCAGTCGAACCGCTGTTGTCGACTCACTCGTTCACCCATCTTGCTGGACCTAGCTGGAGCCCTAGTAAGCACCTGATGATCCCCGCCATAGCGCTAGGGTTCTGTCTTGCGCGCACCATGCGACGGAGACGACGACGCCCAGCCGTCGATCGCGCTCTAATCGGGCGGCCTAGATCGTAAGATACCGCTTCATGTTTGGTTAGCCGCTGACGCGTGGGACCAACCCTGGTGCAGCCTGCCGTGCTCATCGCGTAGTTGGGCCAGCCCATTAGCATTCCCGCGCGTAGCTAACGGATTCAAACTTATATTTTCCTTTTATTTGAAAATCCCATACTGTAGGTAAATTTGAAAATCAATTCAGGAAGATTTACTAAAGCAAATTGAATGAAACTAATTTTGTTTGAAATTAGATGAAAATCCCTAATCACTCTCTTTGAATTCAAACAGTTTGAAATTATAGATCATCCTCGGTAAAAATAACAATACAGTAGCTTTTAGCACTTCAAACATTTTTCTAAAATCAACCATAAGTGATTTTGAGTTGATTCCAACTCTCAAAAATCACAATTGCCATGATCTATCTGAATATGTAAAAATATATAGTTTGTCATACAGTAGTCCTGGACAAAAATTAAAGAATGGCTTTATAGTCATTTCTAGTCACTTAAACATTATTAAATGGCATTGTTAGACTTTGCAAATTAGGCCAACCACTTTAAATCACATTCCCAAGTATTGGAATATGTGGTGATGACATGTGTCAATATGATCCCATATTTGAGTTGGATAATATTAAATCTTATGTAACTTTTCAATGAGTAGAAATTACTTTTTCTAAAATAAGATAAATTAAATCTTGTCACCTTTTTGTTGTAATGATAAATATGATGCTAGATCATCTAACGTGGATCCTTGTGTGTTAAATAGAGATAGCTAAGTATTGTTTGGTGATTGTGTACCTCGTATTGATTTATAGATGCTAGTATCAATCCGGACTACGAGGAGGAAGAATTCTACGAAGACGAGGAAGAGAACTTCGACCACCTTACCAACCAAGGAAAGATATTCTATGCAAGCGAAGCCAAACCATGCAAGACTCACTTGCAAGCAATTTTGATACCACTTTGATTATACCTATCCCAAGTTTTTACCTGCAAGCCTTACCTTTTACCCCTTTTGCAAAAGTTGTGCAAGTAGTAATTAATTGGTGATTAGTGGAAGTTTAGGAAAGGTGTCATCAAGAGCTTGGAACTTGATGTAGGTATATACATTTGTTTATCACCCCACAATAGTGACACCCTCATTGATAGATGCTAGTGCTAAACCAATCTGGATCACTATAGATGGGAACAAATGATTATGAAAACCTTGGAATGATGAGTTATTCTATTGAAATGTTTTGACATGTGTTATGGACACAATGAGTTGAAGATGATTTTGAATGAAGTATGTGACCTGAATTTTATAAAAACTTATTGTTGGGTTCGGATGTGATACCATTCCAATTTTACCGTACAACCACAATACCCAAGTTTGGATAGGGCTTAACTGGAAGTTTATGTGTCTTAGTAGGGCTTAACCGAGGCAGGGAGGGAACGCGAGTCAACGGACGGAGCGGTGGCAGCAACATGTAGGATGGCACACGGGACAACTGATGCCCTCATACATGCGGCCATGTACCCTCTATTTAATGTTGCAGCAGGCGTGGAAGGCAGGACAAGATGGTATGAGGTAGTCATGTCCCATCGTCGTCAAAAGCAGTAGTGCACCGCACACGGCAAGAGATTGGGGCGCAGTATCGCCACTCGTTAGCCACACCACGTGGCATACGGAGTCATGATCCATGAATATTTGTAGCGCGTAGGCGCACTAGTGACTATGGTATCCCATTGAGCTATAAAAGGAGGGTCGTCACCATGGGTCTAGGAGGTTCCGTATCTGTTGGGTTGTTGATTGAACCTTTGAACTACCAATATAATATCATAGAGATTGCAGCGAGAAGAGGAGAAGTTCCGGGAAGCTAGCGAGGCTAGGGTACATCTCCCCCGGCAAGAGGGAAGGAGATATTTCATCCTCTTATATACACCCATCCATCAAGATCAATTTAGACATGCGTGATGTAGGGTTGTTAGCCTCTGAGTGACCTGAACCTGGGTAAAAAATTCTTGTGTGTTTGTCGTGTCTTTCCAGTTTGGTTGAGTACGTTGCACCCCGTGCCCTATACCGAGCAAATAGGGGATGGATTCCATCCCTGGTGTCTGTGACCTGAGTTGTGGATCGACTTAATTAGGATCTAGCAAACATTAATCGGTAATCCGTAATTGGATAGTTACAAAGGTAGATTTTTTGATAGCCAGGAAGCAACCTAAGTGTCATGGTAGAGCAAGATGGGACTTCCCCTCCACCTAGAGAGATATTCTGAGGGACCTTTTGAGTGATTAGATTCGTAAAACATAGTCATGCGACTTGAGTTAAGAGTTAACTGAGTTTTAAGGAAATATGCATCACTAGGTCAAGAAGATAGGTTAAACTATCAAATGGATGAAAAGCACTCGTCTTGAGCTTGAAAAGATATATCGTAACACCAAGGAAATGCGACATGTGACACATTGTTAAGGTTTTCAAGGATGAATTTACCTCTCTTGGGAGTTGGCGCTCGGCTAGGAGCTGCTAGGATATGATTGGGCCACAAGTGTTGTGCTCACAAGCCAATGCCTATGTATGGTGGAGGAAACATGACCAAAAGAACATCCTGAGATTCCAAGTGTTGAAAACTCTTGTGATCAACATGTACCAAGTCATGCGAATGAATCCCGAAATATGTTGCCCAACGTTTCACCCTTAACTCGTGTGCATACCGTAGAGGCTTTGAACGTGTGACACTTTATAAGAAGTGTGTGGGATCTGAACACCGTTCGAGGGATCAGACGATTTAGACTGCACTATTCTGCCATGCTACATCAATTGTCCACACTTGTGTGTCGAGCAACAAAACTCGTGACCCAATCTGTAAACATAGATGATGGTTAGTTTTGGTAGCATAATATAATTTTGTGCAAGCTATGCATGTGGTGCATCCCAACAATATCGTGGGCAACCTTAGAAAACTCAGTTGCTAAAAAGAACCACTTTGCTTTAAATTTTGTAATCACTCTCATACCCGTAGTTAGGATAAGTTTGTGGAGTGGTGGCAGCTAGCCACTCACTCTTCCCCCACTATGTCAGTTAAGGGTATCTCTTTGATGATCATGCTTGCAGATTGATGGATTTGCAGCATGCAGAGAAAGATCGTCATTTTCGATGGAACATAACGTGAGCCTGATACGCTAGTCGGCTCAACGCAATCAAGGAAGAAGTCGAGAATGGTGGTCTATGTTCCTACTCGGATAAATTGGTGCAAGAGTAGGATCGGCACTTCTCCAAGCTATTAGGAGTGTCACGTTGTATCTTCACACGTAGCCTCTATAGACTTATAATAAACTCTTCATTCACTAATCATATTTTTAAGATTTCTGTAAAGCCTAGAATATACCATATTTTTTAAATAAAGTTACACATCATAAAAATCATCTTCATATATCTGTAAAATTATTACATTTTTAAATACCTTTGCAACACGGATTAGCATCTTAATCCTTCAAAAATCAAGGCTAAATATAGCCCAGGTTCTTACCCGCAAATAATAAAAAAACAATATAGCCCTATTCGATGGTTACGAACAGACTGTTTGCACCAAAGCAACACAGGAACCCACCATGTCCAAGCGCGTCTCACCAACGCGTAGGCCCAACGCCAACGAAATAGCCAAATCCCTATCGAGCTGGAACTGAATTCATTGGCGCGTCTTCTTGGCCGGTCTTCTTCCCTAAACTTGACCGCTACTCTCTTTCAATCCCTCGCTCCTGCTTCCCGCTCCTCCCAAACCCAATCCAGCAACCTTTTCCGGCGATCTCGTCTCGTGCTCCCAGAACTCGCGCGCTCTACTCCGGCGATGGATGCCACGGTCCATCCCCACTCCCTGTCCTCGCGGGGATCCGCCGGCACCGTCCTCCGTGGAGTCCGTGCCTGCGCGTCCTCCAGCATCCGCATCAACCCCGCCTGCGTAGTGAATCCCACCGCCGCCTTCGCCGTCCCCAAGAAACCGAAGAGGCCAGGATTGTTCCACGACGGGAATCCGCCGGCGAAGCGCGCACGCGGTGCTTGCGGCGAGGTCCAGCCCGATGCCGCCACCAAGATCAAGACATGCCCGCGTCCCAGCAGCGACGACCATCGATGCGCCCAGGGTTCGCAGCGGAAAGGCGTCCAAGCAGTGGCCAAGAACCTGCCCAGCGCCGTCGCGGTGGCGCCACCGAAGCCCCCGGCCTGCAGCATGCGCGAGCTCCTCGAGAAGGCCCGTCTTGCGAAGGCTCGCTCTGCTGCCCCTGCGGCCGAGGCCGAGGCCGCCTGCCGCCGGCGCGAGATCGAGCTGCTGAGGGCCGAGGCTCGCCTGGAGATGGAGCAGGTGGTGCGCACGGTGGAGTTCAATGACCCTTTCATTGATTAGCAGGACGCGTTCAAGTGACGATTGAGATTCATCTCGCGGCAGCGGAAAGAACGGAGATGATCGATCTTGTCCAAGAACTCAATTTTATCGTCTATGCTTGGTTGATTACTCTGAGCAGATGGAGCACAAGCTGGAGTTCAGCCGCCCTTTCATCATCCCTGTGACGAGCTCAAGTGAAGATTGGGATTCACCTCGCGGCAAAGTACAGACCAGAGAGAGGATTCATCCTGTCCAAGAAGTGAACTTAATATAGGCTTGGATTAGTGACTCTGAGAAGACACATGTGTCTTAATGTTGGTGTAGATAGGTAACATTGTAATTCAGAGGAGTAGTATTGATTGACTGAATTGCTTGCTCTTTTTTTTGTTAATGCGAGAGCAATTCCCCTTGTCATTAAGTCAAGAAATAGATCCGGTAATAATATATCAATAGTTGTGTTGATGAAAAGAATCTTGTCCGGTTTGAAGGAACATTTGCTGGATTTTTCCTCTTTCTTCTGGGGTGTCTTATGTGATGTGAGTCAGCGATGTTTTCATACAAGTTCTCAACAATGATGTGAGTCGACAATGATTCAATACTCCGTCCGTTTCAAAATATAAGATGTTTTAGCTTTGTGAAGCAAATGTACCTAGACTAGTTTTAGTATATAGGTTCACTCATGTTTAGAGTGAATCTATACACTAAAACAAGTCTAGATACATTTTCTTCACAAACCTAAAATATCTTGTATTTTGAAACGGAGGGAGTACAAGTTTCAAGTCTTTGTACTACTCAAACTATAAAACTTGAGAGCTTATTTTCCCTGAGTGAGTTATAACTTGAGAGTATATGGGAAATGGCTTTAGAGTATATAATTATATATGAATTAACACTTAACAATGGATGCACGTTTGAACCTGTAAAACATGCAACAGAGTGAACTAGCAAATAAATAAGATTATCGATGTAGTGTAAGTGTATATAAAATTTCTTAGAATTCAAACGATATCAAATTTGACCAAGTATGTAAATAAAAATATCAACATCTACAATAGAAAATAAATACTACTCCCTCTGGTCTATATGAATGGCCTCTACTTTATCTGGATTCGTATGTATTTAGTTAAATATATCAATGTTCAAAAATCGTTCAATATGCAGATTTATCGGCCGATTTATTGTTTATCACTAGGTGAAAGATAAACCGATTAATCAATCTATCGCCCAATAAATCGTCCGATACACTCATGAATCACTAATTTCGTGATGACCGAGAAGTTAACGATAAACGATATCATCAACATTGAAATATATAGAGTAGATGCATATTTATCTAGACAAAATTAAGACCATTAATATGAACCAGAAGAAATTTTAAAAGATTTATATACGTTATATTATTATATGGAGAGAGTAACAATTAAGTAGACAAAAGAAATTTTTGTACACAGATTTTTCTCGGGTACAGACTGGTTGGCTTGATTACAGAGTGTCCAGTTTGATAGTACATCAGACAAATCAAAGTGAACAATACAGTGAGTCAAGCAAATCAAACGAACGACATAATGAGTCTTGCAACGATCCACGGTCGATGTTAACTTTCGAGGCCAACATACTGAGTATTATCTCATTACATGATGTCCGTTGTCCACTTCCATGTTTCAAGAGCCCTCTGAAATTAATACGAGCCTCAGCGAAAATTTTACAATGTTTAAGACACCAGAATACCTCACGAGTAATAGAGAACAAATATAACATCCGTTCCAAAATAAGTGATGCAGTTTTGTTTAGGGCACCAGCGTCTATGTACATTTGTCTAAATCAAGTTGTGTCACTTATTACGGGACATGGGAAGTATAAAAAAGAGCCTCCTGTTGAGGATATACTTTTCGGATATACCCACAGGACTTGCTGACCAGGATGGCCCACCAGCGGGTTAGAGCTTTGCTTCACGGGCGGCCCAGTCAGAGAAAGAGGAGGAGCCAGTTCCGGCTACGGCAAGACTCAGAAGAGTTACAGACTTAGTCCTGTAGTATTACTTGTAGTCCAAGCTGTATCTAGTTACCGATTCTGTAACGTAGTCGGATAGGTCTCTCCTGTAACCCTAGGTCCCGGTGACTATATAAACCGGCCCTATAGGAGCCTTTAGGGCACAACCAATCTTACTACCACAATCACAACTCGCACATGCGAACCTCTCTTGTAATCTGCTGTAACATCCGGCTTACGCCGATATATTACTGGGTTGCTAGCAGGAGTAGGATCCGATCACCGTAGTCGGATCTGAACCTGGATAAACTTGTGCTCACCGCTCCTGGAACAACCGACGTCTCACACCCCATCTTTCCAACGCCACTAGGACCCCCTATGGCATACTTGTCGACAATCCGACGACACCTCCCATATTGCACCCAGGGGGCAGTATTGAATTATATATATACTATACCAGCCCTTCTCTAAAAATTCGGACTTTTGGATATACTGGCTGGCATATCAATTCAATATGGTATTAGAGCTTTCAGGTCACAAGTTCAACACCTGGGTAATGTGTTATTAAATCTAAAATAGTTGTGGTCTTTCATCGATCCCACTTCTATGGTCTTTCTACGATTACGCTCTACCCGTATGCCTAGCCTTGACGTGAGGGGGTGTGTTGAAATATATATATTATACCAGCCCTACTCCAATTTTTTGGACTTTTGGATATATGATGGTGGCTCAGATCAATGTAGAGCTTCATTGGGAATCCCCAAGAGGAAGGTGTGATGAGCACAGCAGCAAGTCTTCCCTCAATAAGAAACCAAGGTTATCGAACCAGTAGGAGAAAGGAAACGACTCAAAGGTGTTGCTAGCAACTTGGAAACCTGCACAACACAAATTCAAGACTTTGCCCCAACGAAGAGTGAGGTTGTCAATCCCACCGGTTTGCTGAAAACAAAGGATTAACTGTATGGTGTTAAAGGTAATGGTGGTTTGCAGAAAGGTAAACAATAACAATGGAAGATGCATCAATGGTAAAGATTGGACCGGGGTCCATAGTTCACTAGAGGTGTTCTCCTTAAGATAAACAAACATGGCATGCTGGGTAAACAAATTATAGCAGGGCAATTAACAGGACTGAGCAAGGCATAACAATGCAATACTGGACATTCATGATCCTATAAGATTCGATTGGGAAATACAACAAGATACATAGATCACCATCCAACTTTATCTATGACTAGTAATCCACCTTCAGGTTATCATCTGAACCCCCTGCGGTATTAAGTTGCAAACAACGGATAACTACTTTAAGCAAAGTGTGTAAGGTAAACAATCTACTTGTTCTATAAACAAAAGACCATTGTTTTTACATTTGTAACTGTGTCCATCAAGTACCTCTCCGTTATTCTTCTTTTTCCCTTCCAAATCAATGAAACACTACCAGTGTAAGTTCATATGCTAGTAGTAGCAAGTAAGAACAGAACTAAAAATACTAGTACACTAGATGAAAATGCGCGCTTCGCCGCGCCGCCTACAATTCGTTGCACATCGTGGCCGGTGTGATAGTATTGCACATGTTTGGGTCTACAAACAGAACAAAGATCCACGTGTAACATGAAAGCCCTTGCAATTATAAATTTGATTGTTACATTGCCAAATATTTATGTTAGTTACTTGAAGCGCAAAAAATTCAGAATTTGAGCTTTATAGAGCTATTTGTTCTAGAACTCAGGATCCACATTTCCATAACCACACCCAATAGATATAAAGCATGAATACAGACCTGCATGCAGCTAGTGTGTCTCTAAGATGGAAATCCCACCCCGACAAAAAAGTTGTCAGCTTAAACATAACAAGCAGCCTGGATATAATCCAACATATGAACACTTCCATGATCTATCTACATACACGAACCAAACATGTAGCTTCCTTTTTTCTCTCCTAAGCTACATATGCTTACATCTATGACAATATCAGATACATTCTTTTAGCAACAAATGAGTAAGAAAAAAGGCGACATGCTTGCTCTGTTTCGTTAACCTATTCCTATAGAAACAAAGGACAAACATTTGACATAGCATCATTGATTGCAGTAAAGAGAACCAACTTGAAAGGGTCGCCAATAAGTCCAGAACACATTCTTGTTGGTTAGTTCAACACCTTCACTGAGATACGGTGGTTCTTGTCAAACCTCTCCTTTGGCCTCTCTCTCATCATAGAACAAAACATCCAAATTGGATAACTTCGGAGCATCATCACGGATGTTGCCTACTATGCAATGTAACTTGCCTTGTCGTTAGGACTCTCCTCTTGCATGTAGCACTCCAAGTATACCGCAACATGTCATAGGGATGGGAGGAGGTTATTATCCAAGACCTTGTATTGGCGTGAGGGTCAACCTA
This sequence comes from Avena sativa, assembly GCA_916181665.1. Lineage (NCBI taxonomy): Eukaryota > Viridiplantae > Streptophyta > Magnoliopsida > Poales > Poaceae > Avena > Avena sativa. The sequence continues at coordinate 64,573,897 of OV702284.1, forward strand.
TCTCTCAGGGAGCTCCTTCCGCAACCAAACGATGGGGATAATACGACGCTGATGTGCGGGAGGAGGCGATTCCAGTGTACAGGATGCATCAACTGCGCCAAAGGTTGGGCATGGGAGCCTTGTCTTGAGGATGGACAGTAATTGTGGAGGTGCATTAGGGGGCCTGAGTGACAGCGAGGAGTTAGGAAGAGGAGCCCACTGTGGTCATCCTCCCTGGGTAGCATCAAGTAGCTCATTCTTGGCCATAGCGGCAACCAAGAGAGGCAAGTTCAGAGCCACCCAAGTTAAACACGATGTTCGCCATAACATTCTCTGGCCTAATCAACTAGTGGCATCAAAGACACGACCAATTTCAGTATTGATAGCTGATGTTTTACAACAGAATTTCAAGCTTGCAAAATATTCAATAGTAGAAACTGGGTTGATGCTTGGACGCGATACTTCAGTTATGAATAGGCACATAAAACAAATAAAAGGGTAATAATAAATATAGCTACCACAACATGCGTGACTCATAATTTTCAAATCAAATAGTTTACTATCATGGCATCTACATATAAATTTCCTACGGTTTAGGGTTAGTGGATCAGAGATCAAATACATAGCAGTAGACCATTGGTAAAGTAATAATCCAAATATAATTACTTTAATTTGTCTATAAATGAATTGGAGAACTACATAAGTATGTACTACGTAGATTAATTAAAGAAACTCAAATTCACAGATATCCTACATATACAAATCGTCTTTTTTTAATCATGGGTTGCCCTGTGGTTCTCCAATTCCTCCTGAGCAAACCAACTTATTAATGCTAGTGTAACTAAAATAGCATAAGTATACTAAGAGAATCATGGCTCGAATACCACAAACTAAATGACACAAACAATTCACTAACCTTGTATTCTTTTCATTTGATAGAATGAATGTTTTCTCTAGCCTTTTGTAATCATTTAAGATAAACCTGATTATGTGATACACTCATAGTGGCTACAAACTATTATGTGGTCGGAAATATATTAAAAGAATAATCACGGTTGTGCAATCAAGACTTAGACTGCACAAAATAGACATTGAAAATAGCTTGGAACATGCCCATCCAAGCTATTGATCCCATTCGACAGGGAAAATAGCCTACTTAAATCCATTGAAGCCGTCATCGACCAGGATCACTAATTGGACTTTGTAGTAGCGGGGAGTGGCCTGAGAGTGCTCCCTGTCGACCAGGATTACAGTTCAGAGGTGTTATTTACTTGAGAGAGATCATTTAAGAATCCTAGAGAACCATGCATGATGTATCCTACTTATATCCCATCACATTTGTAAAGAAACAATCAGGAGAATGCTAGGATGTGTGATTTTGGTATCTTGAAAAAAATGGTATATGAGTAGGTGGGGGCAAATCACCTCGTACTTTAACAAAATGAATAATGAATTATTTAAACCCCATCTTAGCTATGCTAACTCACAGTTTGGTTAGTTTAAATTACGCACAAGATGACAGGCTATTTTCAGTGTCTTCTCTTTAAGAACATGACTCATATGAAAAAGAAAGCTTTGACAAAATTATGCACAAGATGACATAGCTTGGAACATGCCCATCCAAGCTATTGATCCCATTCGACGCGTCCATGTCAAACTCTCCTGTACGGCTAAAGCTCTCAAGAAGTGGCAGAGGCAAAGTATTGGGAATTTAAAGATCCAAATTGCCACAACTAAAGAAATCATTTGGCGCCTTGACACTGCCGAAGAGTCCTGTCTGCTTTCGACTGAGGAAAGAGAGCTCCGACGCCAACTTAAAGCCTCATACCTAGGCCTCCTAACCATACAAAAAGTAAAGCTTCGGCAACGCTCCCGCCTAACTTGGATTTGGCTCGAAGACGCTAACACAAAGATTTTCCACGCCCGGGCCAATGGACGAAGACGAAAGATTCACATTCAGGCTCTCTCCACGGCTTCGGGCATTGCCATCACTAAGGAGGACAAAGAGGAGATGCTGCTCCAAAATTTCAAGAGCATCCTTGGAAAGAAAGAACCTAGACAACTAAGCCTTGACTAGATGACCCTGGGGTATGAGCCGCGTGACCTCTCGGATCTAGATTCCCCTTTTGAGGAGCAAGAAATAAAGGATGCGGTTTTCTCTCTTCCCTCTGTAAAATCCCCGGGCCCGAACGGATTCATTGGAGCTTTTTTAAGAGCTATTGGTACATCATTAAAGATGACATTATTCTGGCAATTTCTCACATTGCTAATAGGGGGTGGCTGCCTAAATCTTATCAATTCGGCAAACATTGTTCTTATCCCAAAGAAGACGGATGCGTCGGCCGTGGGAGACTTTAGGCCCATTAGCCTCATACACAGCCTGTCGAAGATTTTCACTAAGCTCCTTGCAAATCGGCTTGCGCCCATTCTGCCCGAAATCGTCTCCAAATGCCAGAGTGCATTCGTTAAAAAAAGAAGCATCCACAACAACTTTCTGCATGTGCAAAATCTAATAAGGGAGCTCCATGCTTCCAACACCCTGAGTCTCTTCCTCAAACTCGACATTTCCAAAGCCTTTGACTCGGTGGGGTGGGCTTATCTTCTCGAAGTCCTAACAGCATTGGGATTTGGACAAATTTGGAGAGATTGGGTATGCCTCACTCTCGCCTCGGCCTCATCCAGAGTTCTGCTCAATGGCGACCCTGGAAGTCCCTTCTGGCATGCCAGAGGTCTTAGACAGGGCGACCCACTGTCCCCCATGCTGTTCATCCTGTCCATCGACACCCTGCAGCGTCTCCTTTCCATTGCAAATGGCGTGGCATCCTCAGCCAGATTAGATTGCGAGTACCACGGTGTAGAGTCTCATTCTATGCGGATGATGCTGGAATTTTTGTAAACCCGATAAAAGATGAGCTGAAGGCTATTAGCGCCATTCTTGACTGCTTCGTAAAAGCAAGCGGACTAGTCACCAAATTGAGTAAGACTGAGGTCTTTCCGATCAGATGTGGGAATATCAACCTCACGGACGTCCTATCAAACTTCCCTGCAAAGATTGCCTCTTTCCCTGGGAAGTACCTTGGCCTGTGAAAGAGTAATTGCCCCTATGTGTGGTTTTGGTGATTAATGACAATCTCTATGGACTAATGTTTTCACTGAGTTTTATATGAAGGAATATTCCATAGGTCATGCTTGTAGTCTATGTGTTGGATTCAAGTATGGATGCCATGAAGATAAAGATATACCTTGAGTATTGGCATCAAGATCATCGAGTTGAAGAGAAGAATATGATATGATCAAGATCTTGAGAGTGTGATTTCAATAGAAGAATTCAAGATATGGCTCTAAGACGGTGTCATGATAGCCTCATTTGATGAGCTATGATTGACTAAGATTTAGAGAATGTAATCAAATTAAGAGTTCTTTATGTACCTCAATATATTGAGATGGAGCATGAGAAGATACATGGTTGACCTATACAAAGAGTGAAGAGTGATTTCAAGTTGGTCAACACATGAAGCATAAAGAATGTACCACATGGATCTTGTGGTATGGTTGAGAAGGGCAAGTTCAAGATAAGCATCTCGAGAAGATCATTTGCTTGAAACTCGCCTTCCATATTGGTGATAATGGATACGTGAAGATATTTATTAATGAAGCTATCCAATATTGGTGTATGGGGGAGCAAATTAGAAGTCTTCACGAAGCAACAACGATCAAGTGATGCATTCCAACTTGGATGGAGATTGAAGTGTTGTCTTCAAGATCAAGCGGGATGCGCAAGGCAAAGTTATGGCCTTGCTAGGTTTTCCTTTTACCGGTCTCAAGGTGGTTGTTGGGACACCGGGTTAGAGTATACATAGCCACACTATTAAGAGGGCTTTCGGTTGGGTAACTTGATCACATCGTCATAGGAAGCTCAATCCTTTGTATACTTTGCATCTTCCTTATTTGTTGCTTCTTGGTGTTTCTCCATGTGAGGTTCTTGAGCTTGTTTCTATCTCTTGAACAAGCCCAAGTTCATTGAAAACGGAATTTGTATGCATCTTCTATGGCGTTTTTGAGTTTGAAGGTTTTATCGGTTCTTCTTATAGGGAGGCTTCTTACCTTTATTTATTTGGTTCTATCCTACTATTTTGTACTATGATTTTTCTATGCACCATCTTTTAGGGCTTGTTGTCCTCGTCAAAACAAGCCCAAGATCATCGAAATCGGAGTCCGGACGCAAAAGTTATCGCCGTTTTCGTGTGCCCTGTTTTGTTCCGGCGGGAATTCCGGCGAGACCGAGCCTGTGGCCGGAATTTCCGGCGACCGCCAGAAATTTCCGGCAAACCACCGAAAATCGGTTTAGTAAGCTATTTTGGTTGATCCGGCTGTTGATCCGGCAGCGCCGGTTTCGTCGCCGGAAATCGGTTTAGTAAGCTGTTCGCCCAGCGCATCTTGCTTCCAACGGTCATCCCCCTTGAAGGGGTATAAAAAGGGGGCTTCTTCCCCAAAGTTCTAGGGCTCCTGAGCACGTTTTTGACCACCATTGTTGACCCCTTTGAGCTTACTTCCTCTCCCTTCCCTCCTATGATTCTTGCATCTTTTTGAGGGCTTTGGAAGAGGAGATCTAGATCTACAATCCCCACCAATCAATTCCTCCTCTAAGTGAGGGGAACCCATTGGATCTAGATCTTGCAGTCATTTGTTGATTTCCACCATTGTTCTTCCTCCCTAATTCCTCCCTAGCACTTGTTTCTTTGGTGGGATTTGAGAGTGGAGGATTTGAGCACCCTTGGTGTTCTTGCTTTGCATTCTTGCATAAGTGTTGAGCTCTCCATTTCAATTTGTTCGAGTGAGAGACCGTGAGCTTGTTACTCTTGGAGGGTGACCTCCTAGTTGGCTTGGAGGTTTGTGTTGTGGTGTTCTCTTCATGGAAGATTGTGAAGAGACCCGGGCTTCTCCTTCGTGGAGCTTGTGAAGTGGTTGTGGAGCTTTCCATCTCCGGAGTGGAAGAAAAGCTAGCCATAAGGAAAGGGCCTATTCTTTCGTGGGATAGACTCAGAGAAGAAGGTGAGCCTTTGTGGAGCGTGAGTAATCCTTCGTGGAACCTCACACCTCTCCAACGTGACGTAGCCCCCTTCCCAAAGATGGTGAACACGGGAATACATCTTCGTCTCCGCGTGTCTCGGTTATCTCTATATCCGAGCTTACTTTCCTTGTGATAGCCATCGAGCTTGAAGTACTTATATCTTGCTTATAACTTGTGGTATATTTTGTGCTATCTTTCTTAGCTTATTTTATTGTTGGTGCACTTAGTTGAGCCTAGTGTATTTAGGTTTTGTGCTTGTAAAATAAACGTTAGTTTGATTCTGCATTCTATCAAGCCAAAACTATAATAGTTTTGAAATTGCCTATTCACCCCCCTCTAGGCGACATCTCTATCCTTTCAGCCTGCCACTACACTACCGACGCCTCAGAAAGTTCGACCTTCAACCCCTGATTGACAAGACATGTATTAACGAAGATAAGCATCTCGAGAAGATCATTTGCTTGAAACTCGCCGTCCATATTGGTGATAATGGACATGTTAATACATGTATTAACGAAGCTATCCAATAGTGGTGTATGGAGGAGCAAATTAGAAGTCTTCGCGAAGCAACAACGATCAAGTGATGCATTCCGACTTGGATGGAGATTGAAGTGTTGTCTTCAAGGTCAAGAGGGATGCGCAAGGCAAAGGTATGGCCTTGATAGGTTTTCCTTTTACCAGTCTCAAGGTGGTTGGTGGGAGACCGGGTTATAGTATACATAGCCACACTATTAAGAGAGGCTTTCGGCTGGGTAACTTGATCACATCGTCATAGCAAGCTCAATCCTTTTCATACTTTGCATCTTTCTATTTTGTTTCTTCTTGGTGTTTCTCCATGTGAGGTTCTTTAGCTTTTTGCTATCTCTTCAACAAGCCCAAGTTCATCGAAAATGGAATTCGTATGCATCTTATATGGCGTTTTCGAGTTTGAAGGTTTTATCGGTTCTTCTTATAGGGAAGCTTTTTAACTTTCTTTATTTGGTTCTATCCTCCTATTTTGTACTATGATGTTTCTCTGCACCATCTTGTAGGGCTTGTTGTCCTCGTCAAAACAAGCCCAAGATCATCGAAATCGAAGTCCGGACGCAAAAGTTATCGCCGTTTTCGTGTGTCCTGTTTTGTTCCGGCGGGAATTCCGGCGAGACCGAGCCTGTGGCCGGAATTTCCGGCGACCGCCAGAAATCGATTCAGTAAGCTGTTTTGGTTTTTGCCAGAACTTCCGATTTTGACCGGAAATTCCGGTGGTTGATCCGGCGGCGTCGGTTTCATCGCCGGAACGTGTTCGCCCAGCGCATCTTGCTTCCAACGATCATCCCCCTTGAAGGGGTATAAAAGCGGAGCTTCTTCCCCAAAGTTCTAGGGCTCTTGAGAACGTTTTTTACCACCATTGTTGACCCCTTTGAGCTTGCTTCCTCTCCCTTCCCTCCTATTATTCTTGCATCTTTTTGAGGGCTTTGGAAGAGGAGATCTAGATCTACAATCCCCACCAATCAATTCCTCCTCTAAGTGAGGGGAACCCATTGGATCTAGATCTTGGAGTCATTTGTTGATTTCCACCATTGTTCTTCCTCCCTAATTCCTCCCTAGCACTTGTTGCTTTGGTGGGATTTGAGAGTGGAGGATTTGAGCACCCTTGGTGTTCTTGCTTTGCATTCTTGCATAAGTGTTGAGCTCTCCATTTCAATTTGTTCGAGTGAGAGACCGTGAGCTTGTTACTCTTGGAGGGTGACCTCCTAGTTGGCTTGGAGGTTGGTGCCGTGGTGTTCTCTTCGTGGAAGATTGTGAAGATACCCGGACTTCTCCTTCGTGGAGCTTTTGAAGTGGTTGTGGAGCTTGCCATCTCCGGAGTGGAGGAAAAGCTAGCCATAAGAAAAGGGCCTATTCCTTCGTGGGATAGACTCGGAGAAGAAGGTGAGCCTTTGTGGCGCGTGAGGAATCCTTCGTGGAACCTCACACCTCTCCAACGTGACGTAGCCCACTTCCCAAAGGTGGTGAACACCGGAATACATCTTCGTCTCCGCGTGCCTCGGTTATCTCTATATCCGAGCTTACTTTCCTTGTGATAGCGATCGAGCTTGAAGTACTTATATCTTGCTTATCACTTGTGGTATATTTTGTGCTATCTTGCTTAGCTTATTTTGTTGTTGGTGCACTTAGTTGAGTCTAGTGTATTTAGGTTTTGTGCTTGTAAAATAAACGTTAGTTTAATTCTGCATTCTATCAAGCCAAAACTGTAATAGTTTTGAAATTGCCTATTCACCCCCTCTAGGCGACATCTCTATCCTTTCAGCCTGCCACTACGCTACCGACGCCTCAGAAAGGTCGACCTTCAACCCCTGATTGACAAGACATGTATTAACGAAGATAAGCATCTCGAGAAGATCATTTTCTTGAAACTCGCCGTCCATATTGGTGATAATGGACATGTGAATACATGTATTAACGAAGCTATCCAATAGTGGTGTATGGGGGAGCAAATTAGAACTCTTCACGAAGCAACAACGATCAAGTGATGCATTCCGACTTGGATGGAGATTGAAGTGTTGTCTTCAAGATCAAGAGGGATGCGCAAGGCAAAGGTATGGCCTTGCTAGGTTTTCCTTTTACCGGTCTCAAGGTGGTTGTTGGGAGACCGGGTTATAGTATACATAGCCACACTATTAAGAGGGGCGTTCGGTTGGGTAACTTGATCACATCGTCATAGAAAGCTCAATCCTTTGCATACTTTGCATCTTTCTATTTTGTTGCTTCTTGGTGTTTCTCCATGTGAGGTTATTTAGCTTTTTGCTATCTCTTCAACAAGCCCAAGTTCATTGAAAACGGAATTCGAATGCATCTTATATGGCGTTTTCGAGTTTGAAGGTTTTATCGGTTCTTCTTATAGGGAGGCTTCTTAACTTTCTTTATTTGGTTCTATCCTCCTATTTTGTACTATGATGTTTCTCTGCACCATCTTGTAGGGCTTTTTGTCCTCGTCAAAACAAGCCCAAGATCATCGAAATCGAAGTCCGGACGCAAAAGTTATCGCCGTTTTCGTGTGTCCTGTTTTGTTCCGGCGAGACCGAGCCTGCGGCCGGAATTTCCGGCGACCGCCAGAAATCGATTCAGTAAGCTGTTTCGGTTTTTGCCAGAACTTCCGATTTTGACCGGAAATTCCGGCGGTTGATCCGGCCGCGCCGGTTTCGTCGCCGGAACGTGTTCGCCCAGCGCATCTTGCTTCCAACGATCATCCCCCTTGAAGGGGTATAAAATCGGAGCTTCTTCCCCAAAGTTCTAGGGCTCTTGAGAACGTTTTTTACCACCATTGTTGACCCCTTTGAGCTTGCTTCCTCTCCCTTCCCTCCTATTATTCTTGCATCTTTTTGAGGGCTTTGGAAGAGGATATCTAGATCTACAATCCCCACCAATCAATTCCTCCTCGAAGTGAGGGGAACCCATTGGATCTAGATCTTGGAGTCATTTGTTGATTTCCACCATTGTTCTTCCTCCCTAATTCCTCCCTAGCACTTGTTGCTTTGGTGGGATTTGAGAGTGGAGGATTTGAGCACCCTTGGTGTTCTTGCTTTGCATTCTTGCATAAGTGTTGAGCTCTCCATTTCAATTTGTTCGAGTGAGAGACCATGATCTTGTTACTCTTGGAGGGTGACCTCCTAGTTGGCTTGGAGGTTGGTGCCGTGGTGTTCTCTTCGTGGAAGATTGTGAAGATACCCGGACTTCTCCTTCCTGGAGCTTTTGAAGTGGTTGTGGAGCTTGCCATCTCCGGAGTGGAGGAAAAGCTAGCCATAAGAAAAGGGCCTATTCCTTCGTGGGATAGACTCGGAGAAGAAGGTGAGCCTTTGTGGCGCGTGAGGAATCCTTCGTGGAACCTCACACCTCTCCAACGTGACGTAGCCCCCTTCCCAAAGGTGGTGAACACGGGAATACATCTTCGTCTCCGCGTGTCTCGGTTATCTCTATATCCGAGCTTACTTTCCTTGTGATAGCCATCGAGCTTGAAGTACTTATATCTTGCTTATAACTTGTGGTATATTTTGTGCTATCTTTCTTAGCTTATTTTATTGTTGGTGCACTTAGTTGAGCCTAGTGTATTTAGGTTTTGTGCTTGTAAAATAAACGTTAGTTTAATTCTGCATTCTATCAAGCCAAAACTATAATAGTTTTGAAATTGCCTATTCACCCCCCTCTAGGCGACATCTCTATCCTTTCAGCCTGCCACTACACTACCGACGCCTCAGAAAGGTCGACCTTCAACCCCTGATTGACAAGACATGTATTAACGAAGATAAGCATCTCGAGAAGATCATTTGCTTGAAACTCGCCGTCCATATTGGTGATAATGGACATGTGAATACATGTATTAACGAAGCTATCCAATAGTGGTGTATGGGGGAGCAAATTAGAAGTCTTCACGAAGAAACAACGATCAAGTGATGCATTCCGACTTGGATGGAGATTGAAGTGTTGTCTTCAAGATCAAGAGGGATGCGCAAGGCAAAGGTATGGCCTTGCTAGGTTTTCCTTTTACCGGTCTCAAGGTGGTTGTTGGGAGACCGGGTTATAGTATACATAGCCACACTATTAAGAGGGGCTTTCGGTTGGGTAACTTGATCATATCGTCATAGCAAGCTCAATCCTTTGCATACTTTGCATCTTTCTATTTTGTTGCTTCTTGGTGTTTCTCCATGTGAGGTTCTTTAGCTTTTTGCTATCTCTTAAACAAGCCCAAGTTCATCGAAAACGGAATTCGTATGCATCTTATATGGCGTTTTCGAGTTTGAAGGTTTTATCGGTTCTTCTTATAGGGAGGCTTCTTAACTTTCTTTATTTGGTTCTATCCTCCTCTTTTGTACTATGATGTTTATCTGCACCATCTTGTAGGGCTTGTTGTCCTCGTCAAAACAAGCCCAAGATCATCGAAATCGAAGTTCGGACGCAAAAGTTATCGCCGTTTTCGTGTGTCCTGTTTTGTTCCGGCGGGAATTTCGGCGAGACCGAGCCTGTGGCCGGAATTTCCGGCGACCGCCAGAACTCGATTCAGTAAGATGTTTTGGTTTTTGCCAGAACTTCCGATTTTGACCAGAAATTCTGGCGGTTGATCCGGCGGCGCCGGTTTCGTCGCCGGAACGTGTTCGCCCAGCGCATCTTGCTTCCAACGATCATCCCCCTTGAAGGGGTATAAAAGCGGAGCTTCTTCCCCAAAGTTGTAGGGCTCTTGAGAACGTTTTTTACCACCATTGTTGACCCCTTTGAGCTTGCTTCCTCTCCCTTCCCTCCTATTATTCTTGCATCTTTTTGAGGGCTTTGGAAGAGGAGATCTAGATCTACAATCCCCACCAATCAATTCCTCCTCTAAGTGAGGGGAACCCATTGGATCTAGATCTTGGAGTCATTTGTTGATTTCCACCATTGTTCTTCCTCCCTAATTCCTCCCTAGCACTTGTTGCTTTGGTGGGATTTGAGAGTGGAGGATTTGAGCACCCTTGGTGTTCTTGCTTTGCATTCTTGCATAAGTGTTGAGCTCTCCATTTCAATTTGTTCGAGTGAGAGACCGTGAGCTTGTTACTCTTGGAGGGTGACCTCCTAGTTGGCTTGGAGGTTGGTACCGTGGTGTTCTCTTCGTGGAAGATTGTGAAGATACCCGGACTTCTCCTTCGTGGAGCTTTTGAAGTGGTTGTGGAGCTTGCCATCTCCGGAGTGGAGGAAAAGCTAGCCATAAGAAAAGGGCCTATTCCTTCGTGGGATAGACTCGGAGAAGAAGGTGAGCCTTTGTGGCGCGTGAGGAATCCTTCGTGGAACCTCACACCTCTCCAACATGACGTAGAACCCTTCCCAAAGGTGGTGAACACCGGAATACATCTTCGTCTCCGCGTGCCTCGGTTATCTCTATATCCGAGCTTACTTTCCTTGTGATAGCGATCGAGCTTGAAGTACTTATATCTTTATTGTCACTTGTGGTATATTTTGTGCTATCTTGCTTAGATTATTTTGTTGTTGGTGCACTTAGTTGAGCTTAGTGTATTTAGGTTTTGTGCTTGTAAAATAAACGTTAGTTTAATTCCGCATTCTATCAAGCCAAAACTGTAATAGTTTTGAAATTGCCTATTCACCCCCTCTAGGCGACATCTGTATCCTTTCAATTGGTATCAGAGCAAGGTATCTCCTTGTTTAGGCTTCACCACCTAGAGTGTAAAGATGTCGGCTAGTAGTATAGTGCACAATGAGACAATTATCTTTGATGGAACAAATTATGCTTTGTGGAGAAATTGTTTGCTTTATAATCTTCGGACCTTGTGTCCAAATATTGAGCGATTTGTAGATGTAGGGTTTTCTCCTCCGATGGATCCTCAAAACCTATCTCTAGAGGATGAGAAAAAATTACATCACGAAGCTCAAGTATCTAATGAGCTTATTTTCTCTTTGAGCCCCACAGTTAATTTGTTCTTGACGATTGTAAAGCGCAAGTCGTCTCATGAGATGTGGACCAAGCTTAAAGAAATATTTGGTGGCTCCATTTCTCATAGGGTTGGTAGTATCTCCAAGGAGATCTCTTCTCACTCACATCATGAAGAGCTCCAAGTTAATTCCACCTCTGGTCACGATGTGACCTCAATTCTTTCCTGAAGGGAATATGCCCTGAGAGGTAATAATAAAGTGTTTATTATGTGTATTCCAAGTATATGATAGATGTTTATTTTGCATGCTATAATTGTATTAATACGGAAACGTTAATACATGTGTGTTTAATAAACAAACAGAAAGTTCCTAGTTATGCCTCTCTCATAAACTAGCTCGTTGATTAACAAGATGATCAAGGTTTCCTGATCATGGACATTGGATGTTGTTAATAACGGGATCACAACATTAGTGTAATGGTGTGATGAACATTCATCCGAAGTATAGCATTACGATCAAAGTCATTGAGTTTATGTTGCTATAACAACTTACGAAGTGATCCTAATCCTTAGACCATGAGATCATGTCAATCACTAACACCGGAAGAGTTTCTTGATAACATCAAACGTCACACCGTAACAGGGTGATTATAAAGATGGATTCAGAACTAATAAAGTGTTATGTTGAGGCCCATGGATCGAGACTGGAATTTGTTCATCCCGATGACGGATAGATTACTCTAGGCCCTCTCGGTGATATCACATTGGTTAGCTTGCAAGCAAGTGATTTGATCACTAGAATGTTATATCACGGGAACGAGAAAATAGTGCATGTCAGTAATGAGATCAAACTAGGTATGGAATCTCGTACATGTAATATATCGTGAAACAAAGGGATTAAGATACTAGCATAAAAGGTTCCGACGATCACAAGAAAGTCATCGTTGAATGTGTGGGAGTCAGTATGGGTCTCCAGATCCCGCTTCTGATTATTGATCCGAGAGGGGTCTCGATCATGTCCGCATTATTCACGAGTCGTAGGGTGACACACTTAAGAGACACCGACATCCAATTGGAGCAAAATTTTCATGCCGAAAGAATGAACAAGCGCAGGAATTTATTTCACTAGATACCGAAATAGGTTTTCGGGTGAAATTGCATAAAGTGGTTATGCATGTGAAATAGAATTCTAGCAAGGGTTATTTGTGAATGTTTGTCACTAAAGTAATTGACAAAATTCTGAAATAAAAGAGTTTTATTTAATGAGAGTTTGCATTAAATTTGGTGGAAATTTAATGGCAAGTTTGAGTGGGATTTTGAGTGGAGGGATTTGAATGGATTTTTGTGAGTGGAGTGTCCACCCACATGAAGAGGGGAGGGCAAGGGGGCAGCCCCCATGCGCCGGCCACCCCCTTGGGGTTCCCCCCTCCTCCTATAAAAGGCACCCCTCTCCTCACTTCTCACTCACACCTCCTCGTGAAGGATCTCTCTCCCCCTCTAGAATTTATCCCCCATGGTCTCGGACTAGCGAGATACATGTTCCCGGTGGCTATTCGGCAAGAAAGAGTTGTGCTTCCGCTACATCGCTGGAGCGAGGAGGCGGAGGTTGCTCGGTGCCTCGAATGTGTGTGCGAGCACGGATGCGCTGCTGATTTGCGGCGCTAGGACTTCCTCTCGATCTTGAGATCGGCAAGAGATCATCTACATCAACCACGAGTTGAACTCGTTAAGCTTTGTCGGTCTTCAAGGGTATGTTCTCTACGGATATACATCCGCCCGTTGTTTGTATCTAATAGATAGATCTTGGTACATAGTTCCCATCGTAGGAAATTTTTTGTTTTCTATGCTGCGAACCCTACAGTGGTATCAGAGACGGATCTATGCGTAGATGCTTTACACGGGTAGTACACATATGAGTATGTGGGAGATGATGATCATGTTGTTGCTCCTTAGTTGTAATTTTGGATATTGGTGGCATAGTGGTATGAAGCGGCCTAGACAAACTTTACATGTCCTCGCACATGAGACCTGTTCCACGCTTGACATGGAATTAGTTTGCATAAGTGGCTAGCGGGTGTCTGTCTCTCCTACTATAGTCAATATCTATTTTGCAATGAGTTGTAAAGAATTTGGTTATCCTCGTTGTGGTTCATGTTCGTAGGTAAGAATGGTTCTATCTCGAAAGCCCTAAGCCACGTAAAACTTGCAATGGATAAATTAGAGGCGTCTAGTTTAGATTGTTGCTGGGCTAGTGTTGTGATATGGTGATGTTGTAAGTAGAAGTATGAGATGATACTCTTACAACATACATAACGTGTAATCTCCATAGACCTTGGACTTACACATATAGGTATGATAGTGATCATACCACGATGCACATGATAGAGATCATATGCGGGAACCATATCATTTCACTAATAAACATGTGATGTTTGATAGCATCTTATATTGCTTGTTTAGCGCTTTGTTAGCATAATAAGATGATCCCTCATTTAAATATCAAGATAAGAATGTGTTCTTCCTTTAGTATGCACCGATTATGTTTTCGTCGCTCCAAGACATCACGTGATGATCGGGTGTTCTTGGATCCACGACCATATTTCGGGTGTAAAACAGTTACACATGTGAATACTAAGGTTCTAACTTGGCGAGCCTAGCATGTACAGACATGGCCTCGGAACACGGACCGAAAGGTTAAGCATGAGTCATATAGTAGATATGATGCCCATTTGATGCTCTCCTTTGAAGCTATACCGACTCACGTGATGATCGGACTTGGTGTAGTGGATTTGGTTCATGTAATCACCAAAAAGGCACGAGGGATGTCGTTTTTGAGTGGGAGTTCATTCATAATATGGATTAGTTGAACTCAATCTATCATAAACTTAGTCTAAACTTTACAAATTCTGTTGTAGATGGCACCACCTGCTTTTAATTTCAATGTGTTCATGGAGAAAGAGAAACTTGCAACGAACGGTAGCAAGTTTACCGAATGGGCCATGAATTTGAGGATTCTCCTCTCTGCTGCACAAAAGCAATATGTGCTAGAAGCGCCACTAGGCCCCCCACCTTTTGAGGATGCCCCTGACGAGGAGAAGAATGTCTATCAGTCTCGTCAGGAGGACCACAACTTAGTTCATTGCGGCATATTGTATGGGCTAGAGCCGGAACTTCAAAAGAGTTTCGAAAACGGCAATGCATTTGATACAATGGGTGAGTTGAAAATGATTTTCGACACACATGCTGCTGTAGAGAGCTACAACGCTTGAGAAAAGTTCTTTAGCTGCATGATGGAAGAGCACAGCTCCGTTAGTGAGCATGTACTCAAGATGTCGGGTTACGCCGATAAGCTTGTGTCCTTGGGAATAACGATTCCCTTTGACTTAGGCATCCATCATGTTCTGCAGTCTCTGCCACGTAGCTATAAGAGCTTTATGATGAACTATAATATGCAAGGCATGAAGAAGTCTCTCCCCGAGCTTCTGTCAATGCTTAAAACTGCAGAAGTGGAGATCAAAAAGGAACATCAAGTGTTGATGATCAATAGGAACACTGGTTTCAAGAAAGACAAGAAGGGAAAACGGAAGGGAAGTAAGGGCGGCAAGCCGGTTGCCGTGCCTGAAAAGAAACCCCGAGTTGGACCTAAGTCTGATACCGAGTGCTACTATTGCAAGGGGACTGGCCACTAGAAGCGCAACTGCCCCAAGTATTTGGCAGACAAGAAGGCCGGCAAGGCAAACGAAGGTATATATGATATACATGTTATTGATGTGTACTTGACTAGTGCTCGCAGTAGCACCTGGGTATTCGATACCGGTTCAGTTGCTAATATTTGTAACTCGAATCAGGGGCTGCGGAACAAGCGGCCGCTACCAAGGGGTGAGGTCAAGATGCGTGTCGGCAATGGATCAAGCGTTGATGTGATCGCCGTCGAAACGCTACCTCGCCATTTGCCGTCGGGATTAGTTATAAACTTGAATAATTGTTATCTGGTGCCTGCACTGAGCATGAACATTGTATCTGGATCGTGTTTGATGCGACGTGGTTATTCATTTAAATCTAAGAACAATGGTTGTTCTATTTATATGAATGAAATCTTTTATGGTCATGCACCAATGATGAATGGTTTATTTCTATTAGATCTCGATGATAATGTTACACATATTCATAATGTTGATGCTAAAAGGATTAAACTTAATGATGATATATCCGCATATATGTGGCACTGCCGTCTAGGTCATATTGGCATTAAACGCATGAAGAAGCTCGATTCGGATGGACTTTTGGAATCACTTGATTTTGAATCATTTGATACATGTGAGCCATGCCTTATGGGCAAGATGACTAGAACGCCGTTTTCCGGTTCAATGGAACGGGCGACAGTTTTATTGGAAATCATACATTCTGATGTATGTGGTCCAATGAGTGTGTCGCCGCGAGGTGGATATCGTTATTTTGTTACTTTCACGGATGATTTGAGTAGATACGGTATATCTAGTTGATGAAACACAAGACTGAAACCTTTGAAAAGTTCAAGGAATTTCAGAATGAAGTGGAAAATCATCGTAATAGAAAGATCAAATTTCTACGGTCCGACCGTGGAGGTGAGTATCTAAGTTACGAGTTTAGCACTCACATGAAAGAGTGTGGAATTGTTTCACAACTCACACCTTCCGGAACACCACAGCGAAATGGTGTGTCGGAACGTCGTAATCGTACTTTATTAGATATGGTTCGATCTATGATGTCTCTGACGGACTTGCCGTTGTCATTTTGGGGTTATGCACTAGAAACTGCTGCATTCACTTTAAATCGGGCACCATCTAAATCCGTTGAAAAGACACCGTATGAATTGTGGTTTGGAAACAAACCTAAGCTGTCATTTCTTAAAGTTTGGGGATGCGATGTTTATGTGAAGAAACTTCAACCGGATAAACTCGAACCCAAAGCGGAAAAATGCGTCTTCATAGGATACCCTAAGGAAACTATTGGGTATTCCTTCTATCACAGATCCGAGGGCAAGGTTTTTGTTGCCAAGAATGGATACTTTCTAGAGAAAGAGTTTCTTGCGAAAGGTGTGAGTAGTCGGAAGGTAGAACTCGAAGAGGTTATTGAACCTTCTCTTCAAAGTATGGCGAGTAGCGAAGTGACGGAAGTTGTTCCGGAGTTGGCTTCACCTGTTGAAGATGGAACTAATGATAATGATCATGAAACTCCGAAAGAGAGAACTACCGAACCTCGCAGGTCTAGCAGGACGCGTGCAGCTCCCGAGCTGTACGGAAATCCTGTCATGAATTTCATGGTTGATGAAAATGATGACCCTGCGACGTATGAAGAAGCGATGATGAGCCCGGATTCCAACAAATGGTTAGAAGCCATGAAATCCGAGATAGAATCCATGTATGAAAATCAAGTTTGGAACTTGGTGGAATTACCTCACGACCGAAAGGCCGTGGAGAACAAATGGATTTTCAAAAGGAAAACTGATGATGATGGTAATGTGACCGTCTATAAAGCTTGACTTGTCGCAAAGGGGTTTCGACAAATTCAAGGAGTTGACTACGATGAGACATTCTCTCCCGTAGCGATGCTAAAGTCAGTTAGGATTATGTTAGCAATTGCTGTATATTTCGATTATGAGATATGGCAGATGGATGTCAAAACCGCTTTTCTCAATGGTAATATTGAAGAAGAGTTGTATATGATACAACCAAAGGGTTTTGTCGATCCCAAGGATGCTAACAAGGTGTGCAAGCTTCAGCGATCCATCCATGGATTGAATCAAGCATCACGAAGTTGGAATCTCCGCTTTGATGAGGTGATCAAAGAGTTTGGATTTGTCCAAACTTATGGAGAAGCTTGTATTTACAAGAAAGTGAGTGGGAGCAATGTGGCATTTCTGATATTATATGTGGATGACATATTATTGATCGGAAATGATATAGATCTTTTAAACAGTGTTAAAAGTTATCTAAACAGCAAATTTTCAATGAAGGACCTAGGTGAAGCGTCATACATATTAGGCATAAATATCTATAGAGATAGATCTAAGCGCCTAATAGGGCTATGCAAAGTACATACCTTGATAAGATTTTAAAGAAGTTTAAAATGGACGGAAGTAAGAAGGGGTTCTTACCTATGTTGCAAGGCAAGACATTGAGTAAGACTCAAAGTCCGGCTTTGGAGGAAGAAAGAGAGATAATGGACAAAGTCCCCTATGCTTCAGCCATAGGCTCTATAATGTACGCCATGCTATGTACAAGACCGGATGTGGCACATGCTATTAGTTTGACTAGTAGGTACCAATCAGATCCAGGTTCGGAACACTAGATAGCGGTCAAGAATATCCTTAAGTACTTACGAAGAACTAAGGATATGTTTCTTGTATACAGAGGTGAAGAAGAGCTCGTCGCTAAGTGTTATGTTGACGCTAGCTTTGACACCGATCCGGATGACTCTAAGTCTCAATCCGGATACGTATTTCTCATGAATGGCGGAGCGGTTAGTTGGAGGAGCTCCAAACAACCTGTGGTGGCGGGATCAACAACGGAGGCCGAATATGTTGCTGCTTCGGAAGCAGCTCAGGAAGCAGTTTGGATGAAGGAGTTCATATCCGAACTAGGTGTGGTTGCAAACGCGTTGGACCCAATGGTGATCTGTTGTGACAACAATGGTGCCATTGCCAATGCCAAAGAGCCAAGGTCTCACAAGCATTCCAAGCATATTAAGCGCCGTTTTCACCCCATCCGCGAGCATGTCAAGGATGGAGATATAAAGATTTATAAAGTACACACGGATCTCAATGTAGCAGATCCGTTGAATAAAACTCTCCCAAGAGCAAAACATGATCAACACCAGAACTTGATGGGTGTTAGATTTATCACTATGTAACTAGATTATTGTCTCTAGTGCAAGTGGGAGACTGTAGGGAATATGCCCTGCGAGGCAATAATAAAGTGTTTATTATGTGTATTCCAAGTATATGATAGATGTTTATTTTGCATGCTATAATTGTATTAATACGGAAACGTTAATACATGTGTGTTTAATAAACAAACAGAAAGTTCCTAGTTATGCCTCTCTCATAAACTAGCTCGTTGATTAACAAGATGATCAAGGTTTCCTGATCATGGACATTGGATGTTGTTAATAACGGGATCACAACATTAGTGTAAGTGTGTGATGAAAATTCATCCGAAGTATAGCATTACGATCAAAGTCATTGAGTTTATATTGCTATAACAACTTACGAAGTGATCCTAATCCTTAGACCATGAGATCATGTCAATCACTAACATTGGAAGAGTTTCTTGATAACATCAAACGTCACACCGTAACAGGGTGATTATAAAGATGGATTTAGAACTAATAAAGTGTTATGTTGAGGCCCATGGATCGAGAGTGGAATTTTTTCATCCTGATGACGGATAGATATACTCTAGTCCCTCTCGGCGATATCACATTGGTTAGCTTGCAAGCAAGTGATTTGATCACTAGAATGTTATATCACGGGAACAAGAAAAGAGTGCATGTCAGTAACGAGATCAAACTAGGTATGGAGATATAGATAATAGAATCTCGGACATGTAATATATCGTGAAACAAAGGGATTAAGATACTAGCATAAAAGGTTCCGACGATCACAAGAAAGTCATCGTTGAATGTGTGGGAGTCAGTATGGGTCTCCAGATCCCGCTTCTGATTATTGATCCAAGAGGGGTCTCGATCATGTCCGCATTATTCACGAACCGTAGGGTGACACACTTATGAGACACTGACATCCAATTGGAGCAAAAGTTTCATGTCGAAAGAATGAACAAGCGCAGGAATTTATTTCACTAGATACCGAAACAGGTTTTCGGGTGAAATTGCATAAAGTGGTTATGCATGTGAAATAGAATTCTAGCAAGGGGTGATTTGTGAATGTTTGTCATTAAAGTAATTGACAAAATTCTGAATAAAATAAAAGAGTTTTATTTAATGAGAGTTTGCATTAAATTTGGTGGAAATTTAATGGCAAGTTTGAGTGGGATTTGAATGGATTTTTGTGAGTGGAGTGTCCACCCACATGAAGAGGGGAGGGCAAGGGGGCAGCCCCCATGCTCCGGCCAACCCCTTGGGTTTACCCCCTCCTCCTATAAAAGGCACCCTCTCCTCACTTCTCACTCACACCTTGAAAGGGCATTTATTTTCATAATCAGTTTTGGTGTTCGTTAACAACAAGTAGATCATTTTACTGTTTGTTATTGTCCACAGGTTGGTATTATCATTGATAAACTGCACACACACTCTTGGGAAAAGACCACATTCATTTGCCACTGATCTGGAAACTCCAGACCGGAGTCTCCGGTCTGCCAAGACCGGAGTCTCCGGTGTGGTCCGAAGTTTCCGGTTCTGGCTCCGGTGGTGCTTCCCAGGACCTAGCTGGGACATTCTGACTAGGGGTTCGGAGGCTGCACCGGAGGTTACTCCGTAGTCTCCGGACTTTGGTCAGTCCAGAGTCTCCGGTGTTGGAAGGACGGAGTCTCCGGTGTTGCTGGTGCAGAATTGGTCTCGGTCAGTGAGAAGGGCAGTCCGGAGACTGGTCCGGAGATTGACCGGAGTCTTCGGTCTGACTTTTCTAGAACGGTCAGAAAACGGTTCGTGGAGGGGGCTGCCTATAAAAAGGGACCCTTATCTTCTTCCTCCAGCTGCTCGAGCTGCTCAAGAACACCAACCCCATTAGAGCCACCAAATCTACAAGATCTCTTCATCCAACCATCCAAAGTCACTGATCTTTGGAGAGTCGAAGGAGGAGGCCTTGATTTACATCTTCACCAAGAGAGATCTTCATTTCCCCCTCATTCACTTGAGGGCCCCCAAGCTCTAGTGTTTCTTTGGAAACCCTAACTTTGATTTGGTTCTTACAAGCTTGTATTTGATTTGTCTTGACATCTTGCTTGTATTTGGGAGCCTCCAATTCAGTTGTGGATGTGTGCCCCGAACTTGTTGTAAAGGTGCCGGCTTCCACCTCGAAGGTTGCCGATATAGTGGAAGGTGAATCGAGCCCGTTGGGGTGAGGTTCATCGGAGAACAAGGGAGGCCTCTCGTGGCGTTGGTGGTTTGAAACCACCCCCTCTCCAAACGTAGACGTACTTACCCTCAAAAGTAAGGAACTACGGGAAACAAATCCTTGTGTCTCCGCGTCCACTCCCTTGGTTACTTCTATCCTTTACCGCACTTTACTTACTTGTTCTTGCTTAGTGTTGTGGTAGTTTGTGCTTGATTGACATATAGGTAAATTCACCATAGTTGCATATTCTAGAGAATTTACCTTTCTTGTCAAACCCTAATTTGAAAAAGAGTAAAATTTGAAGTATCACCTATTCACCCCCCTCTAGGTGCCCATACGATCCTTTCAATTGGTATCAGAGCCTCGGATCTTTATTTGGGCTTTACCGCCTAAGAGAATATGGGTAACCAAGAAGGGGATGGTGGTAGTGAGCCGACCCCGGTGACCATGGAAGATCTCAGAAACTTGGAAACAAGATTGAGCTATTCCTTAGTCAACGAAGTCAAGAAGATGCTTGAGCAACTTCTTAAAGACAAAGATGGCTCATAACCCCCATCTCCTCAAGAGGATCTACCATCCGTTGTACCTAAAGGGAATACTTCGGTATCCCCCGAGGGTATGGTGGTAGGGGGAAACTAGACAATGCTAATTCCTCCACACAACTTGATGGGGGGAAGGGTGAGCACCGTGATTCTTGGTACTCTCCCGATCCTACCGTCCCTCACCCTCATGTGTACAATAGAGGTGACCCACCTAAGCTAGAAGAGTCTGCTACTTTTGCTCAATGGCAATCACTAATGAGAACTCATGTGCACAGCTCTTGCATTGAACTATGGAACATCATCGAGCTTGGACTCTTTATTGGGGATCCAAACAACTTGACAAGAAGAGAGGTTGTCAATAGTCAACTCAATGCCACTGCTTTGCATATGATTCAACAAGGATTGGGAACAAAGGATTACCTACACATTGAGCACTTTAGCATTGCCAAGGAAGCTTGGGATGCTCTCACTGTGTTGTTTGTTGGAAATGAGATTATGAGGAGGAACCAATATGATGCTCTAAGCAATGAAGCCGAAGGCTTCTACATGAAATAAGGTGAAGATCATGAATACATGTACTGAAGGCTCAAGACCACCGCCACCGCCTTTAGAAATGTGGGTGCCTCACATGTGGATGATGCATGGATAAAAAGGAAATATGTGAGTGCACTCATGCCTTTTGAGCCCACAGACTTGAAGAGTCTACAAGGAAGACACAACTACCATCTCATGAACTCAAATGAAGTTATGCAAGAGATGGCCGCTTTCAAGGTTGCCGCCAAGAATGCCAAATATGCCCGTGCTCGTGCCCTTGGTATGAGCAATGTTGTCAATGTTGCATTAAAGGCCAAAGCTGTGGACCATGGGGATGAAGATGATAGTGATGAAGGGCCTTCCATGGACCACCCCGATGCAAAGAACTTTTGGAAGAACCCCGCCAAGGCCAAGATGGAAATGCAAAGAAAGAGCAACCCAAATGGGAAAAGAGAAAATACAACGAGATTGAGAACTTGCTTCAATTGCGGTGACCGCTATCACTTTGTAGCAAGTTGTCCCTATGAAAAGAGAGAAGATCATGGGGGTAAGCTTGTGTTGAAGAAGACTCTCAAGGCACCTTACAAGAAACCTTTCATCAAGAAGAATCCCATCAACAAGAAGTCGGGAGAAATTGTCTTGATCACTCATGAAGAATACTCCTCCGACAATGAAGATGATGAAGATGAGGAAGAGGAAACTTCACATGGTGTGGCTGATCTATTCACCACCTCTACTCCGACATTCTCACTCTTTGATTCTCCAAATGAGAACTCTCCCACCAAGAACGTCACTTGCCTTATGGCAAGAGGAACGGAGGTATCCTCATCATCCCACTCTACTCCCTTAGATAATGATGAACTTGATGATGGAATGTCTCTTGATGTTAAAAAGGAATTAATTGCCTTTGATGATTTTATGACTAACCTAAAAGGAGATGCTAAGTTACACTTTGAAAACATCCTAGATCAACTTTCACATACTCAAGAGCTTCTAGATGTAAACTTGGGCATGAACACATGATTGAGATAGAGGCTTTAAACAATGCTCTAGAAGAAGAACAAGAAAATAGGTTATCACTTGAGCTAAAACTTGAAGGGCTTGATGAGGCCAATGACAATATTGTTAACAAACTCATCAAAGAGCGTGATCATGCTATTGCAAAATACAAAAGTTCTAAAAAGGACAAGATTGAGTTTGGTGTGGTTCATGAAGAACTTGCCGAGGACTTTAGGTTGCTTAACAAGGCCCACAAGGCTTTGGAGAGTGAACTCTTGTCACTCAC
This sequence comes from Avena sativa, assembly GCA_916181665.1. Lineage (NCBI taxonomy): Eukaryota > Viridiplantae > Streptophyta > Magnoliopsida > Poales > Poaceae > Avena > Avena sativa. The sequence continues at coordinate 64,596,752 of OV702284.1, forward strand.
AAAGTCCCATGAAACGCTTCAAACTCAATTGGACAATATTCCTTCACCTAGTAACTTCATTCCATCTAGTAGTACAACTATTCTTGAAGAGAATGCTAGGTTGAAGGGGGAGCTTGCTAAGGCCACATTTCCACAAGGCAACAAGTCTATTGATGATCTTTTGAGTAATCAAAGGCCTAGTGGTGATAAAGGGGGCATTGGATTTGTCTCCAATTCTAAGAAGAAGAAGAAGAACAACAACAAGAAGAAGGTCAAGCCCACACAAGAAACTAACAAGGCCATTGTGGGTAGTAAGACCACAAGTGGTAAAACTATGTCTCATGATGACTTTGCTGGTAGTGCTAACCCTCACTATGTTCTAATGCGTGATTATTATGGTGATGTGTATGCACAATACGTTGGCCCATATGATGGTTATATTGCTTGGTCTATTTGGGTTCCCAAGACCCTTGTTGCTAACAAAAGAGGACCCATTGAAAAATGGGTACCTAAAAATTAGCTTGATCTTTTGTAGACTTATGCTTCCGGAGGGTCAAAGTGGGTGCTTGATAGTGGTTGCACAAGTCATATGATCGGAAGCTCGTCGATTGTCAAGGACATAAAGCCAAATGATGATCTAATCACCGTGACATATGCCGACAAGTCAAAGTCTAAGGTAATGGGTTTTGGCAAAGTTGTGGTTGCTCACGACATTACACTCGTGAATGTCATGCTTGTTGAGACCCTTGGGTACAATTTACTTTCAGTCTGTGCTCTTGGAAAGATGGGTTTTTCCGTCTTTATACATAATGATCTTGTGGTCCTCATGTGGAGAAAGTCTCTCAAGGTCTCTTTCGTTGGGTATGTCGAACATGACTTGTATGTGGTGGACTTTTCGGGCAAGCCACTACAAGTGCGATGTGCTTATTCGGAAAGGCCGATGTGGGTTGGTTATGGCATCACCGACTGGCCCATGTCAATATGAGAACTTTGCAAAGTCTCCACAAGGAGGGCCATATTGTTGGACTAAAAGAAAATGTTTCCTTTTCCAAAGATCGTGTTTGCAGGGCATGTGTTCTAGGGAAGATGCATGATGCTCCTCATAAGCCTAAGAACCACATCAAGTCCACCAAGATCTTAGAGCTCCTTCACGTGGACCTCTTTGGTCCTCCATCTCATGCAAGTCTTGGTGGGAAGAAATATTGCTTGGTGATTGTTGATGACTTTTCAAGATACTCTTGGGTTTATTTCTTCAAGTTGAAGAGTGAGACTCAAAAGACTTTTATCGACTTCATCAACTTGGTTCAACGGCAATACAATGTTCCCGTGTTGATCATAAGAAGTGACAACGACACCGAGTTCAAGAACTACACCTTGAATGATTTCCTTAGTGATGAGGGGATTAAACATCAATATTCCGCTGCATACACCCCTCAACAAAATGGTGTGGCTGAAAGGAAGAACTGGACTCTTATTGAGATGTCTAGGACCATGTTGGCGGAGTTTAAATCTCCAGACAACTTTTGGGCCGAAGCCATATCCACCGCTTGCCATGCTTCAAACCGGCTCTACCTCCACAAAGAAATCAACAAGACTCCATATGAAATACTTACCGGTAACAAGCCTAACATATCTTACTTCCGGGTGTTTGGTTGTAAGTGTTTCTATCTCATAAAAGGTGTTCGTTTGTCTAAATTCGTGTCTAAAGCATTAGAGGGTATTTTTGTTGGATATGGTCTCGAATCTCACACTTATAGAATCTATGATAAGCTCTCCGGAGCCGTCATAGAATCTTGTAGTGTGACCTTCGAAGAATAGGATGGTCCCGAAGGGGGGGCGTGTTGATGCTTGTGATGCAGATGATGAAATGCCTCAGGATGCCATAGGAAGAATGGGTGTGGGATATATCCGCCCCGTTGAGGAACCCCTTATGGCGGATCGAGAAGAACTATGCTCCACTCAAGTGGAGCCCTCATCTTCACAACCTCAACATGCTCCATCCACCGAAGAGGACATTGACTCAAGCCAAAGACAAGATGTGGACCCTCAACATGGTGATCAAAGTGTCAACTCCAGTCAAGGGGAGCTTGGTCCATTCGACGGATTGTCAAGTGGTGCCAAGTCAATTTGTCAAGGAAGATCCGTACAAGATGCTTTGAGACAAGCTCAAATTGACGCTAGAAGTGCACTTGATCAAGACCAAGGTCAATCTTTGCCTCCCAATGTAGAGGATGACTCCAATGATGATCAAGGTCAAGTTGATGGTCAAGACGAGGATCAGAATGATGAAGAGGGTCCTCCAAGAAACAACACGGAGATCCACGCTCGTCGCAAGGCTAGAAATGAAAGAATGTTGGAAATAAGAGATCACACTCTACAAAATGTAGTTGGTGATCTAAGGAAAGGTATTTCCACAAGAGCACAATTGAAGAGGTTCAGTGAACACCAAGCTCACATCTCCATGATTGAACCAAAGAAAGTGTGGGAAGCTCTTGAAGATTCGGATTGGTTAGAGGCTATGCATAAAGAGCTCAACAACTTTGAGAGAAACAAAGTATGGAAGTTAGTTGAGAAGCCAAAGGATTGCCTAAATGTTATTGGAACAAAGTGGATATTCAAGAACAAGCAAGATGAGCATGGAATTATTGTAAGGAACAAGGCTAGATTGGTTGCACAAGGGTATTCTCAAATTCAAGGCATTGATTATGGAGAGACTTATGCGCCCGTGGCTCGCCTTGAGTCCATCCGTATCCTTCTTGCGTATGCGGCACATCATAACTTTAAGTTGCAACAAATGGATGTAGAAAGTGCATTTCTTTATGGTCCATTAAATGAATTGGTATATGTTAAGCAACCCCCAGGATTTGAGGACCCCAACTTCCCAAACCATGTCTACAAACTTGATAAGGCGCTCTATGGGCTCAAGCAAGCCCCACGCACGTGGTATGAGCACCTTAGAGAGTTATTGTTTGACCGTGGCTTTGAGGTTGGGAAAATCGATCCCACTCTTTTTACTAAGAGGGTAAATGGGGAGCTTTTTGTATGCCAAATATATGTTGATGATATTATCTTTGGCTCATCTAACAAAGCTTTTAATGATGAATTCTCAAAGCTTATGACTAGTAGGTTCCGTATGTCCTTGATGGGGGAGTTGAGAGTATTTCTTGGCTTTGAGATCAAGCAAGTTAGAGGAGGGACATTCTTCAATCAAGCCAAGTATACTCAATATATGCTCAAGAGATTCAAAATGCAAGATTTAAATGGAGCTCCTACTCCCATGGCTACAAATACTCATCTAGAACAAAATCCAAATGGTAAAGATGTGGATCAAAAGGTATACCGGTCTATGATTGGTTCTTTGCTTTACCTTTGTGCATCTAGACCTGATATTGTGTTGAGTGTAGGTGTGTGTGCAAGATATCAAGCGGCTCCTAAAGAAATCCATTTAATGGCGGTCAAGAGAATCTTTCGATATTTGGTTCATACCCCATTTTATGGTCTTTGGTATCCTCAAGGCTCAACATTTGCTCTTTGTGGATACACGGATTCGGATTGGGCAGGTGACAAGGATGATCGAAAATCAACATCCGGGGCTTGCCAATTCCTTGGTAGGTCCTTGGTATGTTGGTCTTCCAAGAAGCAAAATTGTATATCTCTCTCCACCGCCGAAGCCGAGTATGTGGCAGCTGCTAGTGCTTGCACTCAATTGCTATGGATGAGGCAAACTTTAAAGGAATACGATGTCCATTGTGACAAAGTGCCTCTTCTACGTGACAATGAAAGTGCCATCAAGATTGCCTACAACCCGGTGGATCACACAAGGACAAAGCATATTGAGATTCGCCATCACTTTATTAGAGATCATGTTGCTCGAGGTGATATTGATCTATCATATGTATCAACCAAGGATCAACTTGCCGATATCTTCACGAAGCCACTTGATGAAGCAAGGTTTTGCTACTTGAGGAATGAACTAAATATCGTAGATTCAAGGAGCTTGACTTGATATTCTTGCACCCCTCACCTATGTTTCATCTCATATTTGGTTTAGGTGTAGGCATGGATATAGGGGGAGTGCAGTCCTAATTGATTGGACCATCCCTCCCCCCATTATGCCCAAAGCAATCAAAATCATTCCTCTTAATATCATTTAGTGATATGTGAGCTTAATGATGAGTTTTGGTAATGGACCCAAGATATATCTTCGTGGTGCCAAGCCAAGTATACTCAAATATGGTGGCCTAGGCCACCGCCCTCTCTCATTTGAGAGGTTGGCATTTACTCATGTTTGTCATTTGCTTGATTCTAGTCTCTTGAAGCTTTTCTGAACATTGTTGAATCCCTATGGCTCTTGTTGGTTCTTCATAGTTTGATGTCTCAGCCCAAGCCCTTTCCCTATCTTAAAAACCATCTATCTCTCATATATGTCCCCAAACACCTTTCCTGGAACTTTTGGTCGAGGAGGACCGGAGTCTCCGGTGTACAAACACCGGAGTCTCCGGTGTAGGCCAGAGTCTCTGGTATGGACGGTTTCTGTCACTTAAAGAAGGGGGCACAGGGTGAACTGGTACAGCAGTTCCTCATTCTTCACCCCGTCCCCTACCTCCAAACCCGTCGCCTCCTCCTCCAAAAATCCTCCCCGGAGGTCAAGAAGCCCCCGGGATCCGCCGTGCCGCCGGCCAACCTTCCCCTCTCCTCCATTGGGTCATTCCCACCGGAGGAATTGATCCCATGGACAGATCTGGTACCTCTCCTCTTCTTTTTCTCCTAGGGTTCATCCCTAGATGTGTTTTTGAGGATTGTTGCCGATTTGTCTTGTTTGCGTGCACTCTTGTACTTTAGCATTGTTGCATTGCCCGATCTACTAGATTCACCCTCACCAGCGTCTTCCCATCTCATACCTGAGCCTCCTGACCGGAGACTCCGGACTTAGGTCCGGAGACTCCGGTCTAGGCCAGAGACTCCGGTCCCCAGGACCGGAGACTCCGGTATAAGGTGCGGAGACTCCGGTGTTGGGTGAATCGAAGTAGTCCAGAAATGCATCAAAGCTCTTGTACTGCATATTTGGGACATATATACTCATCTCCATGCTATCTCCCTCACTTCTGTTCACAGGTGATGGTTCTGGTCGTCCTCGTCGTACCAAGGCCAAGTCCCAAATAGGCAATCCTCGCTATGATGAAGCTCAGGGTCAGTTTATCGTGCCTCCGTCCAACCGGAAACAGCGGGCACATGATGCAGCTTACATGAAGAGGGATCAGGAGAGGGTTGAACGGGAGGAACGTGCAAAGAGAGCCAAGTATGACAACCTCCAGTCCCTAGCCAAGATGTCTAAAGAGGAGTACTGTGAGATGAGAAAGACAGATTTCTATGCACTGCCTCGTACTAGTGATGACCCTCGTTTCTAGAGGAAAGAACAGGCTGTGTTCATGAAGGATGTGTATGGTGTACTCACCAGATCACCTGTCTGCCCTCAGAAGTTCATGAGTGTTGAGAAAATGCGTCAGAGCCCTTACTTCAATGATGCCCTGTGGATCTGTGAGAAGCTGGGTCTCTACAACTTGATGGAGCTGCGCGAAGACTACAGTGTACACCTTGTTCAGCAGTTTTATGCCACCGTTGTGTTCGGGTCTGATCTTGACAGGACCATGGTGTGGATGACTGGCACTACTCGCTGCACGGCTACATTTCATGACTTTGCCAATGTCATCTTTGAGACCTTTCATGGTGTATCTACTCCTGTGGGGCTGCGCATGCACTCGGCAGCTTTAGGGGAGAACAAGATGAAGCTGGCACCTCTGTATGATGATGGTGTTGTGGGGGGGTTCCAAGGGACTCAAGACCCTTTACAACCTTATGCTGAGGATTTTCCATCACACTATTGCTCCAAGTGCTGGAAATGATGATGCTATCAGGGGTGGGCCTGTCAACCTCCTGTACCATACTCACCGGACCTTCAATGCTGGACCTGAGGCTGATGCTGCACCCATTGATGTGATGGACTTCATTTTCGAGGAGATGTTCCATGCCATTCTTTAAAAGAAATCTCCTCCATATGCACCCTTGGTTATGAGGCTCATCAACTCCCAGGAGCATGATTCTCCACATGGCATACCACCACACCTCACTGTGCACACTCTGGTCTCTCTGCAGCAGAAGGGGCACATGGGGCCTGCTCCAAGGCGTCGCTATGGGAATGATGATGAGGAGGAGATTGAGACGGAGAGGGCTCCCTCTCCACCTAGAGTTTGGAGGAAGAATTCCTCCAATGCCCCTATGCCTACCATGACTCGAGACTATGTGCATGAGAGGGTCAAGAAGGCCAGCTTTTGGGAGAGGACCCTTTGTTGCATGAACGTCGACATTCGCAAGCAGCAGCATGCATCCTACCAAAGCAACCGCCGCATTGAGAAGCTTCTCAAAGAGATCAAGGAACAGGGTGCTGCGTATAATGAGGAAGGTGAAGATGAATACAATGATGAGCATGGGGCTCAGCAGTCCACAGAGTCTGATCATACACTCTCATTTGGGGCATGGAATGCTCAACAGGATAGTCTGGTGGATTGGAAGACGTTTGCTGATGTCACCTCAGGGTTTGGGTACCAGGGTACTTCTTCTTCTCGCCCTCACGGAAAAGGGCCTGCTGTCCCTGAGGATGATGATGATGATGACTATGACCAGGATGAGGGTGACCAGGATGAGGATGACCAGGATGAGGATGCCGAGGATGACGAGGATGACGGTGACTACTGAGTTATTGGGGCGCTAGTATAGGTCTTTTCCCTTTTTCGGCGTTTCGATGCCAAAGGGGGAGAAGACATTCTCATCGCTTTGCATGGGATTTGGATTTGCGAATATCTGCTTTATTGCCTTTTATTTGGATATTCGAACTTGAACTTTATGTGTGTTAATCTGCTGTTCTTATGTGTGTCTATGACTATGTGCTTGTGTGCAACACCTATTGTAACTCATGTGAGATCTATGTGTGCTATCGTTGATACTATATTCCTTACATGATTTACTTCATTATCTTGCTGCACATAGTCAGGGGAGCCACATTTATATGTTATTCCATGCAAATCACTTGTTGTCATCGAACACCAAAAAGGGGGAGATTGAAAGGGCATTTATTGTCATAATCACTTTTGGTGTTCGTTAACAACAAGTAGATCATTTTACTGTTTGCTATTGTCCACAGGTTGGTATTATCATTGATAAACTGCACACACACTCTTGGGAAAAGACCACATTTATTTGCCACTGATCTGGAAACTCCAGACCGGAGTCTCCGGTGTGGTCTGGAGTTTCCGGTTCTGGCTCCGGTGGTGCTTCCCAGGACCTGGCTGGGACATTCTAACTAGGGGTCCGGAGGCTGCACCGGAGGTTACTCCGGAGTCTCCGGACTTTGGTCAGTCCGGAGTCTCCGGTGTTGGAAGGCCGGAGTCTCCGATGTTGCTGGTGCAGAATTGATCTCGGTCAGTCAGAAGGGCAGTCCAGAGACTGGTCCGGAGATTGGCCGGAGTCTCTGGTGTAGACCGGAGTCTCCGGTCTGACTTTTCTAGAACGGTCAGAAAAGGGTTCGTGGAGGGGGCTGCATATAAAAAGGGACCCTTATCTTCTTCCTCCAGCTGCTCGAGCTGCTCAAGAACACCAACCCCATTAGAGCCACCAAATCTACAAGATCTCTTCATCCAACCATCCAAAGTCATTGATCTTTGGATAATCGAAGGAGGAGGCCTTGATTTACATCTTCACCAAGAGAGATCTTCATTTCCCCCTCATTCACTTGAGGGCCCCCAAGCTCTAGTGTTTCTTTGGAAACCCTAACTTTGATTTGGTTCTTACAAGCTTGTCTTTGATTTGTCTTGACATCTTGCTTGTATTTGGGAGCCTCCAATTCAGTTGTGGATGTGTGCCCCGAACTTGTTGTAAAGGTGCCGGCTTCCACCTCGAAGGTTGCCGATATAGTGGAAGGTGAATCGAGCCCGTTGGGGTGAGGTTCATCGGAGAACAAGGGAGGCCTCTCGTGGCGTTGGTGGTTTGAAACCACCCCCTCTCCAAACGTAGACGTACTTCCCCTCAAAAGGAAAGAACTACGGGAAACAAATCCTTGTATCTCCGCGTCCACTCCCTTGGTTACTTCTATCCTTTACCGCACTTTACTTACTTGTTCTTGCTTAGTGTTGTGGTAGTTTGTGCTTGATTGACATATAGGTAAATTCACCATAGTTGCATATTCTAGAGAATTTACCTTTCTTGTCAAACCCTAATTTGAAAAAGAGTAAAATTTGAAGTAGCACCTATTCACCCCCCCTCTAGGTGCCCATACGATCCTTTCACACCTCCTCGTGAAGGATGTCTCCCCCTCTAGAATTTATCCCCCATGGTCTCGAACTAGGGAGATACATGTTCCTGGTGGCTATTCGGCAAGAAAGAGTTGTGCTTCCGCTACATCGCTGGAGCGAGGAGGCGGAGGTTGATCGGTGCCTCGAACGTGTGTGCGAGCACGGATGCGCTGCTGATTTGCGGCGCTAGGACTTCCTCTCGATCTTGAGATCGGCAAGAGATTGTCTACATCAACCACGAGTTGAACTCGTTAAGCTTTGTCGGTCTTCAAGGGTATGTTCTCTACGGATATACATCCACCCGTTGTTTGTATCTAATAGATAGATCTTGGTACATAGTTCCCATCGTAGGAATTTTTTTGTTTTCTATGCTGCGAACCCTACATTTCCACCTCACTTACATGTGACAAGTCACAAGGTAATGGCATGGTGAGTGTAAAAATCATATGTGATGATGGTAGTGTTTCTCTTTACACCAATGATTCTTGTTCTATAAATGATAATGGTGTAGGGAGTTTGGACTTAAGCACTTCTTGCAACAATGATGCTATATCCCCTAGTATTGCTAGTCCTTGTATATCTTCTAGAAATTTTTTGAGTACTAGTGTAGATGATATGCTTGATTTGCCTTGTTCCCATGAACAAAATGCCTCTATTTCCTCTAGTTGTTTATCTAACAATGTAGAGGAAATCAAACATTCTATGGAGCAAGACATTATCATGAATGAAGATTCAAGAATATCGTCATCTTCATCCTCCCGTGCTCACATGTGCCTTATGGCAAGAGGATCAAATGTATCTCCTACTTTGGATCCCAATATATCTTCTAAAGATAATAGCAATGATAATGATGATAGTGATGATGAAATTGATGAGGATACTAGTGCTCTCTTGCTTGAGTTGACTTTTTTGTGTACCTCTGTTCGTCGTAATAATAAGGTCGTTACTTGTCTCAAACATGTTATGGACACCATAACTAAACAAATGGGAACCATAGAGGAGTTGGATTTCCAACTTGATGATGAGATTCGGAGATTCAATCTCCTTAAGAAAGAGCTTGCCGACGAGAAGCACACTAATTGTCTCCTCACACAAAAAATTGAATATTATGAGCTTGAAAAGAAAAATTCCATTAATGATGCTTGTGCTACTAACTCTACTTCTTGTGAAGCATCTACCCTAAAGGAGAACGTTGAGCTAAGGGTTCAACTTGAGTTGCTAACTAGCAAGTATAGGAAATTGGAAGAAAGTCATGAAAAGCTCTCGGGCTCTCATAATGATCTTCTAATCTCCCATGATGGTATAATGTTAGCTCGTGAGGCAAGTATTACTAAGGTAACATCTTGTGAGCCTCTTTTGGACATTAGCACAACTTCTACTCAAAATGCTATTTTGTCGTGTGCTAGTCCTAGTAATCCATCTAGCCATACTATTGATAAACCTTGTGTTGGATTACTTGCTTTGCATTGTTGCTCTAACAATGAAGCTTCTACTTCCTATAGTACTTTTATTTCTACTAACCATGTAGAGGAAATCAAAGATCTCAAGGCCCAACTCACTTCCTTGAGGAATGACTTGGAAAAGAGTCATGAAGTGAAATCCACACTCGATAATATTTCGAGTGTGCAAAAATCCCCTAATGATAAAAGAGGACTTGGATTCAAATCCAATAACAATAACAAGTCCAAGAGAAACTGTTGCCTGCCAAAACCCACCGGCGAGCAGCGACGGGCAACACGAAGAGCCGGGAGGCTCCCAGAACTGCTGGTGGGCCCTGGTCCCTCGGGCAACGGCCCGCAAAACTCCGGCACACGTCCTGGCTGATGTAAGGGCGTGCCACCTGACCTATACCTGGTCAGGAAGGTGATGGATTGCTTCGATTGATTTCCTGCATGGCGAACAAGTATACGTAAAATTCGAGCCGTGACCGGCTCCCAGGTTTCCCTGTGAATCGGCTCCTGGAGCCGATTATCCCATGGTTCTGCATTAGATCTACGATAACATGGGGTTTTGCTTCATCAATATAAGTTAACTCGATCTACGACAGTTTAACGTTTTCACCACTTAATTGGAACATCCTACACGTAATTGAGCCTGGTAGATACAAAAGATGATAGAAAACTAACCCTAGAGAAGGCCTAACAACCGACGTAAAGTCAATTCCCGGAACAACTCCTCTCGAATTGGCAAACCATATCCCTACATACTACTGGATCGTTCAACCCGTTTGTAAGGCCTGATTACGTGGATATCAAACTAAACCTTGGAAAACAAGGCATAACCGTAACAGATCAAATCGACTAAATAAAGATCAAGCAAGATGCTACCCTTACACCCAAAAAAGGTGCAAAGGCAGCGAGATAAGTAAAGGCAGCATAGCTAAGCAATCATAACAAAAAGGTACCGATGCTAGCCCAAACAGATCTATGATAACAGGATTACTCGCCATCAACAAGGCTTCAGCACGAGTAACACCAAATAACGCATAAGTAGATACTTCCTAGATCGCAAGATGCGATCTAGTCAGCATGACACTTACCCGAAAGAAACCCTAGAAACAAGGGGTGGCGATGCGCCGAGATTGTGTTTGTTGTGAACGTGATCGTCCTCCTTTTCTCAATAACCTTAGGTACATATTTATAGTCCGGAGACTTTCTATCTTTGGAATAACCCTAACAACTCTATCTCCTACTTAAACCGAAACGGAACCTACTACAATATAAGATACACGGGCAATTTAGCCCAAATCCACGCACAAGGCCGATTCAACAACACGTTGCATATATGTATCTTCTAAGCCCATCTTGATTACGGCCCATCTCCTCCTTTGGCCAAAATATGGCGATAACACATGCCCCCCTGGTTTTGGCAATAATAATTCCAAAACCACTCTGTTGATGTTTTTTCTTCCCCCTTTTTTTTATATCGGGTTACGCGTTGCAGAGCAGAATCGTCACGCCACCCCCTCATCATGATGCCCTGTCTTCTCAACTCCTCCGCAGTGCATGATTTGACAATTTTGGCACCACATTCTGGGAAACCGCTATGGCATTGAACCGCCTCCCACTATTCCCCTTATTTAAATTCATCTGAGCAGTTTGCAGCCCCCATCTTCCTCCATTAGCCAAAAAACCCTCTTCCTCCGCCGAAAAAACCCTCTTCCTCCGCCATGGCCTCCTCTTCTTCCTCCAAATCATCCGCCCTTTCCTCCCAATCTTCCAACACGATGAGCAACCGAGAGCCGACGCCGGAGCACCCGCCAATGGCGGCGTACGAGGCTCTCGCCCCACAATGGTGGGACGAGAGGGACTGGGACTTCGCCGCCTGGTCGGAGGACGACGAGTCCCTGACCGACGGCGAGGAGGGCCTCCAGTTCCTTGTCGACGGGGAACTGGAGGTGGAGAGCTCCGACGACGCCTGGTCCTGGGATGGCGTCGAATCCTCCGACGAGGAGGAGGAAGCGGAGGAGGACACCTCCTCCGATGAATACCCGCCGGTGAAGCGCTTCCGCGCCGGGTCCAGCGAGGACACCGAAGACGACGACGAGGACGAGGAGGCCCCCGCTGACATCCTCAGCAGCAGCGACGAAGACGACGCCGGCAGCAACGCTGATGACAGCGAGTACGACGACGGCGAAGACAGCGGCGACGACACCGGCCTCTAGATTAGGAACTAGTAGTAGTAGTACTAGCAGTAGATTTCCTTTTGTAAGCAATCGGCTCCATTGTAAACAATCGTCTTTTGAATCAACAAAGATTGCTTTTCCAATTCGCTTTTGCCGATAGTCAAAATAGGTCAACGCTCCAGAAGCCGATAGTAATGTATCGGCTTTCACCATACTACGCTCATACAGTCAACCAAGTCAAAGTCCCAAGAGCCGATGGTAACACATCGGCTTTCCCCACAAACGTTGACAAGGTCAAATTTGGTCGCATACTTAGTCAAATCTGAGCGGCCACTTTCTAGTTTCAAATGGTAACCTGCGACCCTCTTCAAAAAGGCTAAACCAGATCTCCAACTTCCTCACCGCATAGATCGAGCTTACAGCGACAAGAACCCTCGATCCCCAATCGCATAGATCCATCTCCACCGGCAAACTAGATGGCGGAATCGTCCAACACCAGCGCAGCGGTCTCTGGTCTGAAGGTACGCCTACTCCTCGCAGTCTGAACACGGTGCTAGAATTAATGGCAAACACCTGAATTAATGCTTTATTCCACCATTAAATTTTTTAGGTTTCAGACATTCTACTGCCGCATCCTTCTCTCCCAAATTCTCTCTGTCTTGGCCCCCGTACAGAATCTAGTCCTGCCCATCTGATCTCTTGCGAGGCAAACAGAATCCCCTTCGTAAGCCAAAACCTAGATTTGAATTCTTGGACCGACTGCCTGCGAGCCTGGCCTAATCCTCCTGAACATTGGGTCTCTTGGTTCAGCAGGGTAGCCAAAACTTACCAATCTCAATGGGAAACCACGGGAATAGCTGATGCCTTGCATTTGTCATTGTCTCCCCTGGAGAAACATGAAAATCTTCTAAAAACCATCGGCTATTTCTGGTCCGATGCTCTGAACTGCTTCATGTTTGGTCATGGCCCCATGACACCAACTCTGTTAGACGTGGTGATGATTACTGGTCTGGACGTTACATCACCCAGCCCCTCTGCTTTTAAGCTGACAAAGGTCCCCTACAAGCTTTCTTCCAAAACAGACTGCACGAACTGGGGTGCCTATCTTCAAAAACACATGAAAACTAAAGGCCCTGTCACAGAGAAAGAACACACGGCTTTCCTCAACTTCTGGCTAGAACATTTCATATTCTGTGGCCCTTCCCTTGCTCCAACCAAGAATTATATCTCCTTGGCCCACGAGCTTGCCAAAGGCACTCAACTTGGCATCGGCAAACTGTTCCTTGGAGAAGTCTATCGATATCTCCAGTTGATGTCTGTCAAATTATTCTCCGGCCTAGCAGTCAAAACAGGAGGTCCTTGGTGGTTCATTCAGCTATGGGCCCAGTTGTATTTTCAAAACCATGTCCCAAACTTTCCCCTTTTGGCGAGTTGCACCTTTCCAGATGCCAAAGGGAAGCAGGTCCGATGCACCAGCTACGGCCAAGCTCTGTATAGACTGCCAGGTAGTAAACTGATCCCTCAGGAAGCATCCAAGTGGTTCAGCATTTTCTTCCAAGGCCTGGACAATCCTATCTTCTTTCCTTACACGGAAGAATCGGAACATTTTGAAAATCCAATCTCCTTCAGGCTAGACAACTTTGCCGATGACACCAGCACTCGGCAGCTATTTTCCACTGTGATCCGTCCCTGCTTCCTTCCAGTTGGCATGAGCACATCCAACAGAATAATCAAGCCTGGATACGAGTTCTACCAGCCGGTCGTAGCGGCTCGGCAATTTGGCCTTGGACAAGTACCTCCCCATTTCTTTCTCCACCATCTTACAGAGAGCAGAGCTGACCTACCTGATCCTCTCACCAGTCAAAGGTGTTATTCCTTCTTCGATGCTTTGATCATCCCAATTCCTAACAACCTCACCTTTGCTTCATCAACCGATGGTTTCGAGAACTGGTGGTCGATGTGGAAGACTCATGCCTTCAGGCGAGCTCTGGGACTGTTGCTGGAACAACTCGATGCTGAATATGACATCCCCGTAGAACAGGTACCACTACTCGTAAATTTCTGGATGCAGCTCACAAATGATTCTTCTAATACACCACTCTGTCTCCTTGCAGCAACAAGATGGTCCTGAATCTACGCACGGTGATGGCTCCCCCTTCGAATTCTTCCCACCAGCTCCTGTGGTCCTTTTCTGCAAAAACTCGCCACCTTTGAAAAAGGTCGTGACGCAGAACCAGCCGATATCACCACAATCGGCTTCCAAGAACCAAGCAACTTCTAAGTCAGCTGCCTCTCGAGTTCCAACTAAAACAAGAACGATGGTGAGGAAGGTAGCTGCCAGGAAGACCTTGAGGCGCCGGAGCCCTTCTCCGGAAAGTTCGCATGTACGCTGACCCATGCCTTGGTTGATCTCTTTCATCCTTGCAAACATGCTCGTGCTTACTAGCTCTCCTTTCTTACAGGCTTCCGTCGAAGACACCTCCAGCGAGGACACACAATCCAATCGAGGAGAATTGGGCCCAACAGATTCTGAGAGGACCATCACATCGAGCCAGCCAGATCTGCCACCATCGGCTTCCAGGAAAAGGCTGGTTCCCGAATCTACTGCCCCCCGAGTACCAGTCGAGGCGGGGCCAGCTGTGAGCCCCAAGAGGGCTCGCAAGGGACTGCAAACTTCTTCGTCGAGCCAGGAGGTTTCGAAAGTCATCACCCTCCATGCTCTCACCAATTATTTCTTTTTTATCTGCCGATTCATCACTATTTACATCGGCTAAGCACCTTCCATGCAGACGACTGACACTTCTAGTGGGAAAGCCGGGGCAGTGCCAATGTCCCTCGCAGGGCTGGATCTAGTAATCCCTAAAGGTGTAGATGAAACGGTTACCACTTCGGCCAAGCCCCCAGCAACAACGCACAAGCCGATTGTCTCGTCATCTGCTATCCCCTCGATCTCAGGAGAGGTACGTTAGCTTCTTTCGGCTCATCCTTCTGTGTTGGACGTATACTGACGCCCTTTCGGCCTGCCAGGGTTGTGATATCTCAGGCCTGCTGACGTTCGACCCTGAATCCATCGAACCAACTCTCTCTGTCGCCACCGATGAACTACGAGCAAGGGTTATTCTACCTCAATTCCAGCGTCTCAAAGCTTTGCTGTCCTCCCCGATCGAGGAGTTGATCGAGGGCTCTGAAGAGGTGAAGAGCGTTCTCGCCGAAGTCAAGGACCAACTCCCAGTAGCATTACAGGTGAAGCTCTGGCCAGTTGTAACTCTGTCTTTCTACGGGTCAAGGGTGAAGTTGGCTCGTGAGAGGATTACCCTGCGCCGCGCCCAACTCCCGCTGAAGGCCAATATTGCAAACAAATGTCAGCAGCTCAACGAGAAAAAGGCGTCTCTGGATGCCAAAACTGACACCTCTGTCAGTACCGCCGAGCTCGCGTCCTTGAAAAAGGAATTGGAAGATCTTGAAGAGAAGGTCCGGGCGACTAAACAGCTCATTCGTGACAAGGAAGCATTCATCGCCCGCTCCCAAGACGAAGCAGAAGGCCTCAAAGATCAACTGAAGACTGATCTGGCGGAAATACGTGCCCTGAACAAGCAGCTAGTGACGGGCAAGGACGAAGATGACGAAGCCGAGATCGCCGAGGTGGATCGTGTCCGTGATGACGCCCTCCACGCCTTCGAGGCATTCCTTCAGTAGCTCATTCATGTAAACTGGCACCTGCTCGTAACAGTTTGAACCTCTAGAGTCGATGACTGTACATCGGCTATATATTTTTTTTTCTTTTTATTTTGTTTATTGGCCGATTTCATGTATCGGCCCCCATATTTTACTGTCCATCATCCCACATGCTTGGGAAATACTTCTTGAGATGCCGACCGTTGACAGCCACTGGGAATTTCACGCCGTCCAGCTCCTCAAGCATGTACGCGTTCCCCCTTAAAACTTGATCGACCCTGTATGGCCCGTGCCAATTTGGAGACCATTTACCATATGCTGCATCCTTAGTCCCCAATGGCAATACAGCTTCCCATACCAGGTCGCCAACGTGGAACTCCTTTGGTCTCACCTTCTTATTATATGCACGAGCTACCTTGGCCTTGTTCTCTTTGATTTTCTCAAGCGACCACAGCCTAAGCTCAGTTACATCCTCAACACTGTCACTCATCAGGGCCGCATATTCTTCAGTTGTTAGATTGTTCTAAAAAGTGACACGTCTCGATCCAGCCGTAATCTCCCAGGGCAATACGGCTTCTTGTCCATAGACTAGATGGTATGGCGAGGTTTTTATCGCTCCATGACATGACATGCGATAGGCCCATAAAGCCTCTGACAAAACCTCGTGCCAACGCCTAGGGTGCTCATCGATTTTCCTCTTGATCAACTTGATAAGGCTCTGGTTGGACGCTTCAGCTTGCCCATTTGCTTGGGCATAGTATGGAGATGATCGGATCAGCTTAATTCCCGTGTCCTCGCAGAACTCTCTAAACTCGTGAGAAGTGAAGACCGAACCTCCATCGGTCGTGATAGTTTGGGGAATCCCGAATCTATGAATGACATGTTCTTTCACAAAATCGATAACATCCTTCGAGGTCACTGACTTCATAGGGACGGCTTCCACCCATTTAGTGAAATAATCCGTAATGGCCAAAATCCACATGTGGCCTTTGCTTGATGGAGGATTGATCTTGCCAATCATATCCATGCCCCAACCTCGGAATGGCCAAGGTTTGATGATGGGGTTCATTGCTGACGCGGGTACTGTCTGAATTTTTCCAAATTTCTGACATGCTTGACACCCTTTGTAGTACTTAAAGCAGTCCTCAAGCATGGTGGGCCAATAAAACCCTGATCGCCTGATCAACCATTTCATCTTGTGAGCCGATTGGTGAGTTCCACAGGCGCCTTCGTGTACCTCGTGTAGGAGCCGATTGGCCTCGGTTGGTCCCAGACATTTGAGCAGTAACCCTTCCAGAGTCCTGTAGAACATGTCATCCCCAATAAGCACATACTTCATGGCCTTGTACCTTATCCGTTTAGGTGCCCCCCGAGCCGAATCTTTCAAGTAATTGAAGATATCGGCTCTCCAGTCGTCCGCCTCCAGGAACTGTACTTGAACATCAGTTCCCTCTGCTACGTCCTTGTAGCCTGAAGCCATTTGTGCGAGATCATTCGCCTCTGTATTCTGCGATCGCGGGATCCAGTTAAAGTTTATGTACCGGAACTGTGCCATGAGCTCACGGCATTGCAACCATAATGGGAAGAGCGACTCTCTCTCACACTTGTATTCCTCCGTGAGTTGGGAAATCACCAATTTGGAGTCTCCAAAAATTTCCACTGCCTCTGCTCCAGCTTCGATGAGCAACTCCATTCCCTTGCGTATCGCCTCATACTCGGCGACGTTGTTGGTGCGAGGGGTAGCTAGCCTGATGGAGAAGGAATATGTTGCCCCCCGGGGCGACATGAGTAGAATGCCAATGCCGCAACCATCATCACAAACCGATCCATCGAAAAACATAGCCCACGCTCGTATAGACAGCGCTGCTATATCAGTGTTGATCCTTTCAGCAATAAGGTCGGCCAATGCCTGACCCTTAACCGCTTTCGCGGGTTGATACCGGATATCAAATTCCGATAATGCAAACATCCATTTGCCGAGTCGTCCTTTCAACATAGGAGCCGACAGCATATGCTTTATGACATCTGATTTGCATATAATGATAATCTCTGCTGAGAGCAAGATGTGGCGCAGCTTGGTGCAGGTGAAAAACAGGCAGAGGCACAACTTATCGATCTCAGGGTACCTTGTCTCTGCGTCCAGCATCCTTCTGCTGATGTAAAACACAACTCGCTCCAGGCCATCATAAACTTGCACCACCACCGAGGCGATGGACGTGTCAGCTACTGACAAGTAAATGTAGAACAGCCTATCCGGCTGGGGCGGGACCAACACTGGCGGGTTCGTCAGATACTCTTTGATTTCGTCGAAGGCTCGTTGTTGTTCTGTCCCCCAGCGGAACTCCTCATCAGTTTTAATTTTCACAAGTCCCATGAACGGCTCTATTCTTCCTGACAGATTGGAGATGAATCTTCTGACGAAGTTGATCTTGCCGATGAGAGACTGCAGTTCTTTCTTCGTGGTAGGTGGCTTCATTGTTCGCACTGCCTCCTGACTTTTCAGGCCGATCTCGATTCCGCGTTCATGGACCAAGAAACCCAAGAACTGACCGGCCGTCACACCGAAGGCACACTTCTTTGGGTTCATCCGTAGCCCGAATTTCCTTGTTCGGTCCAGGACGCGTCGCAGATCGTCCAAGTGTCCTTGTACTGAAGCAGACTTGACCACCACGTCATCGATATAAATTTCCACCAGCTTGCCGATCAGATCATGGAAAATGTAATTCATGGCTCTTTGGTATGTGGCGCCGGCATTCTTTAGTCCAAACGTCATGACTACGTATTCAAACAACCCCGCCGAACCTGGGACTCTGAATGCAGTCTTGTGTATATCTTCCGGAGCCATAAAGATTTGGTTGTAACCGGCATTGCCGTCCATGAAGCTCAAGACCTTATGACCAGCAGCTGCGTTGATTAATGTCTCTGCCACCGGCATTGGATACTCATCCTTTGGAGTGGCTTTGTTGAGATCCCGAAAATCTATGGCAACACGCCAGCGGCCATCTTTTTTCTCTACAGGTACGATACTAGAAATCCACTCAGCATACCTGCATGGCCTGATTAACTTAGCTGTCAACATTTTCTCGATCTCTTTCTTGACTTCTTTCAAAATTTCGGCCTTCATCTGTCGTGCTCGCTGCTGGAATGGCCGAAACCCTTTTTTAAGCGGGAGTCGATGCTCAATGATGCTCCTGTCTAACCCTGGCATCTCTGTATAGTCCCAGGCAAAGCAATCTGGATATTCTTTCAACAAAGCTATCATCGGACCCCGCAGATTCGGATCTAACTTCTTGCTGATAAATGTTGGTCGTGGCTTATCCCCAGGACCGATGTCAATCTCCTCTAGCTCATCAGCGGAGGTAAACCCATACCCTAGCTTTCCGTCACCTGCTAAATCGATGCTAAACACGGGGCAAACAGTTGGTGAGGATAACAAAGGTAATTTGGGCCGATTGCCGGAATCGGACCCCTTTTTGATTGCATTAGTCAAGGAAGGTTTACAACTTATTTGTGCTCTACAATGGCAGGGAATCTCCCTACTACGACTGCATGACCTGTTTGTCGTAAGTTTACTGCTTTTCATTTTTTGTGGCCGATCGCAGGGATCGGCCCTACCACGTACGATCGTGGACTTTGCTACTCTGTCAGGCCAGTGGATAAGACCAGCCTCACCCTGTTTTTTGTAGCTTCAATGCGCTCACAACCGTCTAGACTGATTCCAGAGATCGGCTCTTGGTCCTCTGCCTCCCAGATGTTCATGCCAGCTATAGAGATCTCGATCGAATCATCTGCATGAATGACTTCCACTTCATCTCCATCCCACTGTATTAGGCACTGGTGCATCGTGGATGGAATGCAGCAGTTAGCATGAATCCAATCCCTCCCCAGCAAGACAGCGTAGGTTCTTTTGCTGTCTACGATGAAGAATGACGTAGGGATGGTTTTTCTGCCCACGGTTAGATCCACGTTCAGAACGCCTTGCGTTTCTGAAGTTTGGCCATTGAAGTCGCTTAACGTGACATTGGTTTTGATCAGATCTGCAGTGGAGCGTCCCAAACGCCGTAGCATGGAGTATGGCATTATATTGACTGCCGCTCCGGTGTCAACCAACATCTTGCGGACAGGCTGCCCATTGATATAACCTCGCAGGTACAGGGCTTTCAGGTGTTTGTAGCCCTTCTCTCGTGGCTTTTCAAAGATAACCGGCCGTGGGCCGCAGTCAAGCTGTGCCACTGGTAGTTCTTTGGTTCTTGGAGCGCAAAACTCTGACGGAAGTGTGAACACCATGTTTGTGCCAGCCGATGTCTTCGCATCGGCTTTTACTGGTTTGGGGCGCCACTCTTTCCTTTTCGGACGAGCCTCCGTTTCCAAGGTTTGACGAACTTTCAAGGCCAGATCGGGCCGTGCTTTCCTTAAAGCGTGGAGGTACTGTGCTTCGGCTTCCTCCAGGCTACGCAGTCGCTGAACTCTACGCTTTTGGGTGTGTCTGAGTCCATCGGGACACCACCTTGGCCGGTGATATCTGTCTTCTTCTTTTCCACCCATTGGCTCCTCGAGGTCTTTTGCTCGAGGAGGGAGAGGCCCTAGGCGCTTGAACACTGAGACTGGACCTGTGTCATCCTTCTGCTGTCCACATTCTGGGCAGTTGTCGATTGTACGCAATCGGCTCATTCCGGAATCCCAGCAATACTTGAAGAAGGGACAATCCCAATGTTTGTCCATGCCTTCCTTTTCCTTTGACTTTCCCCTTGCGAGGTGCTCATATCTTTCATCATCCCTATCGCGCCGGCGACGTCGGTCATACTGACGCTCATACTTGTTAAGGAGATGCGTGGAGTGTGGCTTCTGATACCGCACGCTTCTCACTTGCTCCTCGGTTAAATACCGCCTGTCGTCATAACGGGGCCGGTCGCGTGGACCAGCCTCCTCTCTTTCCTTGCCCCGAGAGCGACCGTCTTCCTCCTTATATGTGCCATGGTGGTACACAGGTCCTGCCATATTAACATCGAACGAGAAATCCAACTGACGCCTCGTGGAGTGGCTGTGTTCTACCATGTTGACGCCGGGAAATGGGTTTGTGTCTACTTTCATGGCGAATTGCCCAAGGATCAGACGGCCCTGTTCTATCGCCGTTTGGATCTGGCGACGTAGCTCTTTGCAGTCATTGGTGGGGTGGGTGAACGAGTGATGCCACTTGCAGTATGGTCTCCCGTTCATCTCTTGAGCCGTAGGGATTTTATGGCCTTCGGGTAACTTCAGCTGCTTTTCTTTCAGCAGTAAATCGAATATCTGCTCAGCTTTGCTCACATCGAAGTCGAACCCTTTTGCAGGCCCTTGCTGCTTCACCCATTTGTAGGACACAGGATCTGCCCCCCGAGCCCATTCAGCCACGGCCACCTCCTGGTCTTGTGTAGGATCCTCTTCTTCTGTATCGACCAGGCCTATCGGACGTTTGAACTTGTCTTGGTACAACTCAGGGTGGCGCTGTTCATACATTGTCAGTTTCTGGGCCATGTGCGCCAATGAATTGTACTCTACTTGGAAAGCCAGATCCTTGATAGGTGCTGAGAGACCCAACACTGCCAGCTCGACCGCTTCTTTCTCAGTTAAACGAGCCGAATAACATCGGTTCTTGACAGTCCTGAAACGTTGAATGTACTCAGCTACCGTTTCTCCCCGCTTTTGCCGCACCTGCGCCAGATCTGCAATGCCAGCCTCGGTAGCTTCTGAATGATACTGAATGTGGAACTGTTCTTCCAGTTGCTTCCAGGTCTGGATCGAATCCGGTGGCAACGAGGTGTACCACCCAAAAGCTGGTCCTGTCAGAGATTGCGCAAAGAACCTTACGCGTAACTGATCCGATGCTGAAATCATGCCTAACTGTGCCAGGTATCGGCTCACGTGCTCGATCGAGCTCGACCCTTCTGATCCGCTAAACCTTGAGAACTCAGGGAGCCGATACTTGGGTGGCAGCGGAATTAGATCAAACTCGTTGGGGTACGGCTTAGAATAGCCGATTGTCCTTCTCTTCGGCACGAAGCCGAACTGGTCTCTCAAGATGGTACGGATTTGCTCCACCGTTTGAGCTGCAGGGGCTAAATTCTCAGAACTCGCTCCGGTGGCGTACTTGGCTAGCCATGCCTGTTTATCAGCGTCCATCCCAGACATCCCTGCTCCGGAAATACCTGCCCCCGAAGCCCCTGCTCCAGAAACTCCTGCCCCAGAAATCCCTGCAGTTGCCACCTGGTTCGTGCGCGTCAGGTTATTGCAGTCCGGCACGTAGGTGCACACATATCCATGTGGGATTTCTTTAGGTGGTTCAAACAGGAATTGGCAATCGCCAGGGTCACCTCCAACCTTGTAGACGACGTACGCCGGTGCCCCTGGTGGCTCCGGAGCTGCAAGCGTGAATGGCAGCTGTGGCCTGGTCTGGAGCGGTCTTTCTCCCTGGTGAGTCCCTAGAGTAGGCCCCGACGGAGAGTACTGATGTTTCATGATCTCCTGAACTACACGAACCGCGACGCGCTCTAAAGCGTTCACTAGGCTCTCAGAATGGCGGTGAAGAGAATGAGCCACCATGTAATTGACTTCCTGTCGCAGAGCTCTGGTGCGCTCCTCTGAAGGAACAGACAGATCCACCTCGTCAAGAGCACCTTCGGGTGAGAACCCTTTCCACCTGATGCCATGCTTACGGGTCCTCTCAAAAGAGCCGATGAGATCGGCTTCGAAGAGAGCTTTGATATCATCATACTTCGCCTTGTGCTCCTCAGGCAGATCGTCGTACGTGACCGGTCTGTTCTCCATCGCAGCGTCGGACGTTGATGTAGACGTTGTTGAATGTCCCACCGGGCGTGCCAGAATGTGTTGCCTGCCAAAACCCACCGGCGAGCAGCGACGGGCAACACGAAGAGCCGGGAGGCTCCCAGAACTGCTGGTGGGCCCTGGTCCCTCGGGCAACGGCCCGCAAAACTCCGGCACACGTCCTGGCTAATGTAAGGGCGTGCCACCTGACCTATACCTGGTCAGGAAGGTGATGGATTGCTTCGATTGATTTCCTGCATGGCGAACAAGTATACATAAAATTCGAGCCGTGACCGGCTCCCAGGTTTCCCTGTGAATCGGCTCCTAGAGCCGATTATCCCATGGTTCTGCATTAGTTCTACGATAACATGGGGTTTTGCTTCATCAATATAAGTTAACTCGATCTACGACAGTTTAACGTTTTCACCACTTAATTGGAACATCCTACACGTAATTGAGCCTGGTAGATACAAAAGATGATAGAAAACTAACCCTAGAGAAGTACTAACAACCGACGTAAAGTCAATTCCCGGAACAACTCCTCTCGAATTGGCAAACCATATCCCTACATACTACTGGATCGTTCAACCCGTTTGTAAGGCCTGATTACGTGGATATCAAACTAAACCTTGGAAAACAAGGCATAACCGTAACAGATCAAATCGACTAAATAAAGATCAAGCAAGATGCTACCCTTACACCCAAAAAAGGTGCAAAGGCAGCGAGATAAGTAAAGGCAGCATAGCTAAGCAATCATAACAAAAAGGTACCGATGCTAGCCCAAACAGATCTATGATAACAGGATTACTCGCCATCAACAAGGCTTCAGCACGAGTAACACCAAATAACACATAAGTAGATACTGCCTAGATCGCAAGATGCGATCTAGGCAGCATGACACTTACCCGAAAGAAACCCTAGAAACAAGGGGTGGCGATGCGCCGAGATTGTGTTTGTTGTGAACGTGATCGTCCTCCTTTTCTCAATAACCTTAGGTACATATTTATAGTCCGGAGACTTTCTATCTTTGGAATAACCCTAACAACTCTATCTCCTACTTAAACCGAAACGGAACCTACTACAATATAAGATACACGGGCAATTTAGCCCAAATCCACGCACAAGGCCGATTCAACAACACGTTGCATATATGTATCTTCCAAGCCCATCTTGATTACGGCCCATCTCCTCCTTTGGCCAAAATATGGCGATAACAGAAACAAGAAGAAGGGCCAAAACCAAGTCAATAATTTGGCCAAGATTATTTGCTTTAAGTGCAAGGTTGAAGGACATCATGTAAGATCTTGTCCATTGAAGAAAAAGCACTTGAGTAAGAAGCAACAAGGGAAGCGGCCACAATTACAAGTTCAAGCCCAAGTTGAAGTTAGGCCACTTCCAAAGAAGAATCAAGATAATGCTCCCCAAGCCAAGAAATCAATGAAGAGAAAGGGGAGCACTTGTTGCTACATATGTCGTGTTAAGGGGCACTTTGCCTCTTCATGTTCAAACGGTACCTTATCTAACCCTATCATTGTTGATGATGATTATTAGCTTAGGAAGGATAAGGATGGTATTGTGTTTGCCAAGTTTGTTGGAACTCAAAGTGGTGTCAAGAAAAGAGCCATTTGGGTTGCCAAGCCTATTGTGACTAACCTCTTAGGACCCAACTTGGTTGGGGACCAATAAGCTCAAACTTGATCAATATGTGTTTATGGAGGGCATTGAAGACTTGGCTAACTCATGAAGAATTAAGGGATCTTCATATATTATATTTGATCAATCCAAGTCATTAGGATTTATCTTATCCGTATCTTATATCCAATGGCCTCTTCGCGGTAACTTGTACTTAACTCATTTATATTATAAGTTACTTGCCCCTTTACATGTTTTGGTTTTGTACCATGTATGTGTTTGTATTTGGTGTTCCTCATGCTTGCTTATTTTGTGTATTCAAGTATGTCTAGGTGTTTGGCACATCATTTACCCGTGTGTCTCGTTTTGAGCCTCTAATGCACCTTGATGATATCTTATTTGGCTCTTTTTAGTGGTTAATGGAACATCCCATTTTGGGGGAGTAATATGCCTTGCGCATCTCTCAGACCTTAAAATGTGTGTATGTGAGTACTACCACTTAGTATTGATATTGCAAGCTTATCTAGTCACTATGTGGTGTGTCATACTCATGAGAAATTCAAATTCTAAATGTCCATTAATTCTCTCTAGTTGAGGTTGCTTTGCCTCTTATTAATAAAAAATGAATATCACATTATGGGGGAGTAATATGCTTCTTTTGCATATCACAATCCTAGGAAATGTGAACATATCAGGTAGTGCCACTTAGAGTTGATATTGTTGATTATCTTGTTTCTAGGTGGCATGTTGACTCAAACAAGGTCCTATTTTTGTTAGAAGCTTTTATTACTCGTATTTTTGGTCCTTGTTTGAGTAAGAAATTCTTGGTGCGGTCTTCCTCAAATACATATCTCTATATCTTGTTTGGGAGACCATTTTCTTCAAGTTATTCTAATTGTTGCATTGCATGATTGTGTGACTAGTTGAAGCTATCAAGAATCTCTATCTTTGCATAGTGCTTAATATTTTTAGTCCTATCCTATGCTTTTTATTGTGAAGATTTATCTTTAATACCCCTGTAATATACCACCGGAAATCAATTCCAATACACTCATTGTCTTCGACAATTGAGATACTTGTGTGTGGTAGCATTTATGGATCATCTTCACCTTGGATTTCACCTATTATTGACTTATTTTCTTTTCCAAAATTTTGGTGTGTCTCCCATTGTCTTCCTTGGATTTTGGACATCTCTTTGATGATGTTTTTGATTATTATAAAATGTGTTTTAGTGGAAGACAAACCTCTTCTTCTCGGAACCTTGTGCCATTGTGAAAAGTGTTAAGGGTTTGGTTTATTTGTTGAAACCTTGCTCTTTTGGGAGTTTGTTATCTCATTCTTTCTTCTCTATTTTATTTGCTTGAATGAGATAAATCTTTGAGTATTTGTGTTTTTATTTCATCTTTTTGCTCAATAGTTTTTTCTTAGTTCATTTGTTGAACTTCGTTGAACAAATCGTGTGTTGATTTGATTCTTCGATATAGTTTGGGCAACAAATGTGTTTGGTCACACCTTGTATGCCTTATTGAATATTTGGGTGATTTATCCAAATTATATCTTTGTTGGATCTTGAAAGTCTCGCGCATGCATGTTTTCTAAATGTATATCTCATATCTTTTTGCTTTCTTTGATCCAATATATAGGGCATACTCCATCAAATCCTTAAACAACTAAGATGTGCATGAAATTCAAATTTCATCTCTAAATATGCACATATTTTTATGGAGTGTGTCCTATGTGTTGTGGTTAGTCTAACCACTTTGGACCCAATAAGTTTGGGGAACTAGATGTACTTGAATGTTGTTTTAGGTACATTGGAGATGCAATGGATGCTTGTCTCGTCTATAAGGAAAGTGTTGTCACCACATGATAATTGGAGCCAAGCTAGGATGATCGAAAAATTCTTATCTACTACATCATACCATTTCTATCTCGGTAACAAGTATCTTATTCATGCATATTATTCTTTCATCCAATCTCTTGTAGGTTGCATCTTGTCATGAATTTATCTGTTTGTAAATGTTGCGGTTCTTGCAAGGATCTTTGAAAGACTTCTTTATCCTTATTGCTTATGTGAGTAATTTGAGATGATGCATATAACGGGAAGTATATAAAATCATGTTCATGATTCACCAATTCAAAATATGCCTTCTAGAAATTTATTGCATATCAATTCCTCAAGGTACTCTCATGTGCAATATTGTTGAAATTGCTTTGAATCCTTCCTTTTGCTACTTGTTGCTTTTCTCAAAGTATCCCAACTAGCATTTTTTCCCTTAGTGTTAGTTGTGATGTTTTTGAGGTTTTTATTTTTTCTTTGGTGAAGTTCATTGATATACCATAAGAGAAAATAGAGCCATTGCTACATATGCACTTAAGCAAAAAATATCATGTTTGGTATATCTTATGACTTCCTCTTGGGTATCATGTTTTCTTATTTTATTAACCTCTTATGTATGGTTGTTTATTTGTGGATTATTCTCATGTTTTTTCCACTTATAAACTTATATACACGAGAGTGTTAATCTCTCGCCTTGATATCATCGCTCTTTGCCGACCATATCTCTTATCCTCTTGGTTTTTAATGGTATTGGTAAGGTCTTGATTTATGAGTGCTTGGTTTAATTTTATTGCATCTTCACGCACTCATATCTCATATTTGGTTTCTTTTGGACTTAAGCTTGTCTTGACGAGTGTATTTATTTATATCTACTCCTTGTATCTTGGTTGTGTTCTAAATAATATAGAGGGAGTGAGGATTCCATGTTTGTGCATATTGTATTCAAATACAATAATTAAAATTTATGCACGAACCTTGGGGAGCTTCCTTATTTCACTTAGAGCACTATTTGTCCATTTGATTTTTGGATCATTGGATTGCTTGCTTCATCCGTTGAAGTTTCTTCACCGTTTTATCCTTGTAGCGATCTTTGATCCTCAATATAGCTTGATTTCCTCCAAATATTCATCATTGGATATGTGCATTTGATTTCACTCAAATTATGAGAAATGCACACCTTGGGGATGAGCTCATACTATATTGGCCTTCTAACTTTGTCATCAATTTTGTCACTTGTTGTCAATGGGGGAGAAGTTTAGAGGATTTAAGGGAAATGGTTTTATACTTAAGATTGGTTTGTTCTTAAGTGTTTCCCTTTCATACATTTCATCTTTATTATGTTTGCATGGTTGTATATATAGTGTAAACTCTCCTAAAGTTTATTTTTGACAATGTATGCAATGAAATTCAAGTTCGTCACACATGCATATATTGTGGGGGAGTTTGCTCTATATATGTTGGTTCTACTCACATCTCTTACATTAGTTGTAGTTTGTGTAAGTAGAATCAGTTTTGATATGTGCTAGTAGCTTTGTGTTACTTGACCATATCAAATGCAACCTCTTGTACACAACTTATTCTCGGATAAGTTGTGTACTTGTTTCTAATATTCATTATATAAACCCTCTTATTGTGATTATCATCAATTACCAAAATGGGGGAGATTGAAAGAGTAATTGCCCCTATGTGTGGTTTTGGTGATTAATGACAATCCCTATGGACTAATGTTTTCACTGAGTTTTATATGAAGGAATATTCCATAGGTCATGCTTGTAGTCTATGTGTTGGATTCAAGTATGGATGACATGAAGATAAATATATACCTTGAGTATTGACATCAAGATCATCGAGTTGAAGAGAAGAATATGATATGATCAAGATCTTGAGAGTGTGATTTCAATAGAAGAATTCAAGATATGGCTCTAAGACGGTGTCATGATAGCCTCATTAGTTGAGCTATGATTGACTAAGATTTAGGGCATGTAATCAAATTAAGAGTTCTTTATGTACCTCAATATATTGAGATGGAGCATGAGAAGGTACATGGTTGACCTATAAAAAGAGTGAAGAGTGATTTCAAGTTGGTCAACACATGAAGCATAAAGAATGTACCACATGGATCTTGTGGTATGGTTGAGAAAGGGCAAGTTCAAGATAAGCATCTCGATAAGATCATTTGCTTGAAACTCACCGTCCATATTGGTGATAATGGACATGTGAAGACATTTATTAATTAAGCTATCCAATAGTGGTGTATGGGGGAGCAAATTAGAAGTCTTCACGAAGCAACAACGATCAAGTGATGCATTCCAACTTGGATGGAGATTGAAGTGTTGTCTTCAAGATCAAGCGGGATGCGCAAGGCAAAGGTATGGCCTTGCTAGGTTTTCCTTTTACCCGTCTCAAGGTGGTTGTTGGGACACCGGGTTATAGTATACATAGCCACACTATTAAGAGGGGCTTTCGGTTGGGTAACTTGATCACATCGTCATAGGAAGCTCAATCCTTTGTATACTTTGTATCTTCCTTATTTGTTGCTTCTTGGTGTTTCTTGCTTTGCATTCTTGCATAAGTGTTGAGCTCTCCATTTCAATTTGTTCGAGTGAGAGACCGTGAGCTTGTTACTCTTGGAGGGTGACCTCCTAGTTGGCTTGGATGTTGGTGCCGTGGTGTTCTCTTCGTGGAAGATTGTGAAGAGACCCAGGCTTCTCCTTCGTGGAGCTTGTGAAGTGGTTGTGGAGCTTGCCATCTCCGGAGTGGAGGAAAAGCTAGCCATAAGGAAAGGGCCTATTCCTTCGTGGGATAGACTCAGAGAAGAAGGTGAGCCTTTGTGGCGCGTGAGGAATCCTTCGTGGAACCTCACACATCTCCAACGTGACGTAGCCCCCTTCCCAAAGGTGGTGAACACGGGAATACATCTTCGTCTCCGCGTGTCTTGGTTATCTCTGTATCCAAGCTTACTTTCCTTGTGATAGCCATCGAGCTTGAAGTACTTATATCTTGCTTATAACTTGTGGTATATTTTGTGCTATCTTGCTTAGCTTATTTTATTGTTGGTGCACTTAGTTGAGCCTAGTGTATTTAGGTTTTGTGCTTGTAAAATAAACGTTAGTTTAATTCCGCATTCTATCAAGCCAAAACTGTAATAGTTTTGAAATTGCCTATTCACCCCCCTCTAGGCGACATCTCTATCCTTTCAGCCTGCCACTACACTACCGACGCCTCAGAAAGTTCGACCTTCAACCCCTGATTGACAAGACGGCTGCCAAGCTTCCTGGGTGGATGGGGAAAAATCTTGCGCGCCCGGGCAGGATCACCTTGGCTAAGAGGGTTCTCATGGCCATATCGGTGTACCATGCCACCGTCATCCCTTTGTCCAAGTGGGCCCGTGACAAGATCATCCGTATCATAAGAAACTTCATCTGGGCAGGAGATGAAGGCGAGCATGCGGCCCAAGGAAAAGCTCTTGTCAGTTGGAAAACACTTTGCAGACTGCCTGACCTGCAGCGGGTTGGACGTGCCCTCAGACTTCATTGGCCTTGGCTTCAATGGATGGACCCGCAGTGCACCTGGGTGGTCTCAAAGTTTCCCTGTGACAACTCTGACATGGATCTCTTTAGAGCATGCACCAAGATCACCCTGGGGATGGGGAGACTGCATCCTTCTAGCATGACAACTGGTCCCACCTTGGACCCATCCACCTATGGGCGCCTGAGCTTTTCAAAATTGCATCGCGAAAGAACAGAAGCGTCGCCAAGGAACTAAAGGCCGGCAACTGGATTCGATCAATCGCTCGTCTGAGTACACCGGTGCAGCTCTACCAATACCTCAAAATCTGGGATGTTATCGAGGCCACGCACTTGGTGATTGGTCAGGTGACACCATCACTTGGAGGCTTAACCCGGACGGAATGTACAGTGCCAGCTCGGTATACCAGGCGCAATTCTATGGCTCCTTCCCCAAGTTCAAAGCTCAGAAAATTTGGAATACGCACCCGGAGCCCAAATGCAAGCTCTTCGTCTGGCTAGCCATGCATGACAAACTGCTCACGGCTGATAACCTTGCTACTAGGGGATGGACCTACGACCCCATTTGTGCGCTTTGTCGTCAAGCACCAGAGATGGCAGTACACCTCTGCAAAGACTGTCCATTTACCATAGCAATGTGGAACCTCACTCAAGCAAACAATTCTGCTACGGGAGGGAGCTCTCGTCACAAGTTCACCTCCATCTCGGAATGGTGGGACAATATGATGATGGGAAAGGCCGCAGAAGAGAAACAAAGAATCAGTGGCCATCTTATCTATGTGATATGGAACACGTGGAAAGAGAGAAACGGACGGATCTTCACTAATCAGCGGCTAACTTATACTGAAGTGGCTGACATTGCCAAGGAGGACATCCGACAACGTTCTCACGCCTTCACGACCTTCGGGCCTGCCATTCCGCCTGAGCCTGATTAGGCTATGTTTTGTATTTAAAATTGTTTGGTGCTTTCGGCATGTTTAAATTTTAATTAAAACATGCCACTTTGTATGTTTGGATTGCTGTATTCCCCCTATCTTTTATGAAAAGGCAGAGCTCCTGCGGTTGCTCCAAAAAAAATTAGATGACCCATGCCTCAGCGCTTGTCTCGGTGTTTGTTCTCCATAATAACTGAATTAGTTCATACTCATAGAACAACAATTGTGAGGCTGAAACTACTACTGAGGCATAAAAATGAAACAACATCTATCTTTGGCTAAAGAAAAATCATCTCTCTAAAAAAATCTAGAATTCCATAAAAATAGAATCTGGATTCCGTCCCCTTATGTGCATAGCTATAGGCATTTAAAATTATAGAGAGCAACTAAATTAAACGCAATCGAAAATAACTTGCTAGGTAAAAACCAAATCCTCTCATCTCAATTCAAATTCATTACACCGGCATTTAAAATTATGGCGGGCTCTCCGGCATGTCGTCCTTCGTCGTCCCGTGTGCCGGCCTCCTCCAACGGGAGCAGCCGCTCCACCTGTGTCTAGGGAGTGGGGCGTGAGTGGCGCGGTGGGGCGACAATGTGTTTCACCAGACGGCCAGAGGCAGAGGCGGAAGGGGGGAAGGGTGTTTGGAGATAAGGCGAAGTGCAATTAATTTTCGTGGTTTTGTAGGGATGAACGTGAAAAAATGCTACGGAGGTCCACAATGCAGTGTCACGCAATTGGCAGATCCTCTCAAAAAAGCTGCATGTAACCAGGCTTAAGCCTATAGATAACTGAATTAGTTCATACTTATAGAACAACAATTGTGAGGCTGAAACTACCACTATTAAACAACATCTATCTTTGGCTAAAGAAAAATCATCTCTCTAAAAAAATCTAGAATTCCATAACAATAGAATCTGGATTCCGTCCCCTTATGTGCATAGCTGTAGGCATTTAAAATTATGGGGAGCAACTAAATTAAATGCAATAGAAAATAACTTGCTAGGTAAAAACCAAATCCTCTCATCTCAATTCAAATTCATTACACCTTTTTTGGTTAAGCACCCACCAATTAGAGCATATTACTATTCCAATTATAATGACGGGTGCACACCGTCCACAGAAACTTGTTGAGAATCAACAACACTAACAAAACCAACTAACAAAACCAAGGTTCAACCACAGATCCTCAGAGCTGTGCCAACATCTATACTTGCAGACCACAACACATACATACAACCATCAAATCAAAATTGGTCGCTTCCTAGGATATATTCCTGCAAACACTTGATAGGGATTGAGAGAGTCAGAGTCGAGAACAAACAAAATATAGATTAGTTTCGCACCTATAGGCATCCATCCAAAAATAAAAAATTGCAGGCAGATACAGATAAATCCCCTAACTTCGAGTGGACGGGGCGGAAGGAGAGGCGGGAAGCTTGGGCTCAGGGCCGCCGGTCCGTCGCCCCCAGGCAGACCCGCTCCCGAACCGCGACCCGAGCCATGGGAGAACGCCACTCGAGTCAGGGATCTACATTGCCCAGACCCGGCAGGGATAAGCTGGGCTTCCCAGCCGGTCCGCCCTGGGAGAGGGCGGGCTCTCCGGCATGTCCTCCTTCGTCGTCCCGTGCGCCGGCCTCCTCCAACGGGCGCAGCCGCTCCACCTGTGTCTAGGGAGTGGGGCGTGAGTGGCGTGGTGGGGCGACATTGCGTTTCACCAAACGGCCAGAGGCAGAGGCGGAAGGGGGAAGGGTGTTTGGAGATAAGGAGGAGTGCAATTAATTTTCGTGGTTTTGTAGGGATGAACGTGAAAAAATGCTACGGAGGCCCACAATGCAGTGGCACGCGATTGGCAGATCCTCTCAAAAGAGCTGCATGTAACCAGGCTTAAGCCTATAGATAGATAACTGAATTAGTTCATACTCATAGAACAGCAATTGTGAGACTGAAACTACTACTAAGGCATAAAAATTAAACAACATCTATCTTTGGCTAAAGAAAAATCATCTCTCTAAAAAAATCTAGAATTTTTTTTTGGAGCAACCGCCAGGAGCTCTGGCTATTCATTAAGAAGAAAAGAGATGATCCAGTTTATAAGGAAAACCGGATCAAAAACCATACAGAACTTGGACTCTAATCCCCCGACATGCTTACTACTCTCAAAGCCTCAAACAAACAATACAACAAGTGCAAAAAACCTAACACCCACACCCAGCCACATTTGCGACAATTCCACATGTCGGTAGGATCAACTACATCCATCATGTAATCTCACCCGCCTTCTTCTTGGCGTCGATCTTTCTGCATTTTGGTTTTTTCACCTTCTCCATATTCTTCACTAAACAACCAAGCATCGTGATGGAGCGAGGCGACAGTGGGGTCTTAAACTTGTCAGTGAAGGCGGCAAGGGTGTTGTCATCAAACTCCGCGCTCTCTTCCAGGAGGCCCAAAACCTGTGCAAGCAACTTCTGAGTTGTAGATGTGCTGCAAGCATTGGCCGCATCCTTCCGCTTCTTCTTCTCAATGCGATCACTCCGACGAGGCGTAGTGGCCACCTCTTTAGGAGCACGGGCTCGCCTAGGGGCCGGCGTAGCAAGGATAGGAGGAGGCACTGGCCGAAAAACCGAAGACAAGAAGGCATTGCACTTGTCGGTGATAGAATCTTCCGGGTCAACTTGAATGGCCTCCGCAACTGCGGTTGTAGAAGAGACGACAATGGCAGCAGGGATCTCCACCAGAGGCTGCACCAACTTCTTTGAAGCCAAATTGGCTAAGAAATCACAAAGCTTAGTGGAGTCAGCCACCTCAGGATCAGCAGCAAATGGCTCCAACTCCAAGGAGGAGGTAGCCAGCACATCAACCACATCATCATGTTCCTCAACCGCCAATGTCTGAAACCTTGGCTCATGCGAATGAGAATCCGGAGCTTCAGCAAAAAACTCAGCTAGCCCCATGCCTTCTACTTCGGCAGGGAGGGATGCAACCTTGTCTACAAACGCATCCGTCAACAAAGGCGAAGGACTAGAGCAACACACATTCTTGCCGAGCACCTCAACAGATGGATCATTGTCTGACCCCAAATGATCACCAATAGAAGGCAAACGGAAGGCGCCGAAGCTAGCAGGGGATGAACCGCAGGCACGAAGGACCGGCGAGTAAGGACCAAAGAACCCCGAGAGCTCGACATCCCTCAGCCTAGAATCCGGAGCCTGAATAGAGGCACACCCAAAACCCTCCGTAGGAGCCGTCTCCGCACGCTCCCAACTTCCAGCAGCACGCGCTAACCAGAATTTGATAGCCACAACCTCGTCCCGCAAAGGCCGAGATACCTCTTCGATGTGATCCGCAACAAGCTGAAGGAGCTCCGAGCGCAAGCAAGCGAACTGTGCCAGCAAGGCAGAGTCCGAAACGGCACTGACAAGGGCCTCCTTGCCAACTCCAGGAGGCGATGATGGCAGCACCGAAGCACACGGCGATGATTGGCGCACCACCTCGGCCCAGCTCCGAGACTGCGCAGAACGAGGAGGACCAACAGGCGGAGAGCGTCTTCGTGGGCTAGGAGAGCGAGCAGCTGGAGAGTGACGGCGACAATGACGCTCCCGGTGACCCGGACGACGACAACGGATGCATCGGAAGGGCTCCCGACATGTGCCGACATGGTGGCCGCGCTCGAGGCAGCGGAAGCATCGCCCATGCGCCCACCTCTTGAAGGCCAGACTACGCTCCATGGCCTCCTCCCTCGGAGAAGGAGGCGGAAAGGCACGGCTAGAGCGACGCCCTG
Organism: Avena sativa; assembly: GCA_916181665.1. NCBI lineage: Eukaryota > Viridiplantae > Streptophyta > Magnoliopsida > Poales > Poaceae > Avena > Avena sativa. The sequence goes on from OV702284.1 coordinate 64,630,890, forward strand.
AACCCACATGCTGCCAGCCCCCCTCCTCGCGCAGGCTCGTGGCAGAAGCAGGGGGCGCACCGGGCATAGGCGGCGGCCACGAATCCGCAGCAGGCACATGATGGCTTCGGGAGCAGCCGAGGAGCAGCCGCTGCGCGGAGGAGAAGACCGTCGGCTTGAAGGGAGACGGCGGGAGGGAGCTTGGTGCAGGTGGCGGCGGATGAAGAAGGGCAGGAGGTGCGGCGACCATCACGCCAGGAACAGCTCGAGCACGGCGACCGCCGCGGAGCCCAGAATTCCATAACAATAGAATCTGGATTCCGTCCCCTTATGTGCATAGCTGTAGGCATTTAAAATTATGAAGAGCAACTAAATTAAACGCGATTGAAAATAACTTGCTAGGTAAAAGCCAAATCCTCTCATCTCAATTCAAATTCATTACAACTTTTTTTGTTAAGCACCCACCAATTAGAGCATATTACTATTCTAATTATAATGGCGGGTGCACACCATCCACAGAAACTTGTTGAGAATCAACAACACTAACAAAACCAAGGTTCAACCACAGATCCTCAAAGCTGTGCCAACATCTACGCTTGCAGACCACAACACATACATACAACCATCAAATCAAAATTGGTCGCTTCCTAGGATGTATTCCCGCAAACGCTTGATAGGGATTGAGAGAGTCAGAGTCGAGAACAAACAAAATATAGATTAGTTTCTCATCTATAGGCATCCATCCAAAAATAAAAAAATGCAGGAAGCTACAGATAAATCCCCTAACTTCGAGTGGACGGGGCAGAAGGAGAGGCAGGAAGCTTGGGCTCAGGGCCGCCGGTCCGTCACCCCCAGGCAAACCCGCTCCCGAACCGCGACCCGAGCCATGGGAGAACGCCACTCGAGTCAGGGATCTACATTGCCCAGATCCGGCAGGGAGAAGCTGGGCTTCCCAGCCGGTGCGCCTTGGGAGAGGGCGGGCTCTCCGGCATGTCCTCCTTCGTCGTCCCGTACACCGGCATCCTCCGACGGGTGCAGCCGCTCCACCTGTGTCTAGGGAGTGGGGCGTGAGTGGTGCGGTGGGGCGACAGTGTGTGTTTCACCAAACGGCCAGAGGCAAAGGCGGAAGGTGGGGAGGGTGTTTGGAGATAAGGCGGAGTATAATTAATTTTCGTGGTTTTATAGGGATGAACGTAAAAAAATGCTAAGAAGGCCCACAATACAGTGGCACGCGATTGGCAGATCCTCTCAAAAAAGCTGCATGTAACCAGGCTTAAGATTATATAGATAATTAGTCAGGATAACTGGAAAAATCGTATTGCATAGAAAATACCCAAATCCTAGAATTAGGTTACGGGTAGTTTACTAGTATGTCACATCAGTGGTGCAAATAAAATTAGGACCATCGTATTAGTAAGGATTTTCTCCTTCATTTTGCATGGAACAGATCCAGAGAACCAGAATAGAAAAGATTATACGTATCAAAATTAAAAACCCCTAATGTTTATCTATTGATAATTTGAGATAAAAGCTTAATTACCTGGACGTTTATTTGGGGATGAGTCTACTTTACGTCTGTATTGCAACGTCTCGATGCGGCAGTGCCGGCCGGCCGGGAACACGGCGGTGGCAGAGGGCGGCCGCGATCGTCGAAGCAGCCGACGCCTGCTCTGTTCTCCAGATACGAAGGAACAAAGCGGCACAGTTTGGCTGGATTGTTCTAGATCACGGAAGTCCTAGAAACTAGGCTAATAAACGTTTCTGTCTTTATTTTCTTACTGGGCTTTGACCAAGAACACAAGGACTTGGGGCACTGTTACCAGACTGACCGGGGTAGTGCTTAAATTCTATATACTGAAAATCGAGTTGGGGCAATGCCTCCGTTAGAGCATCTCCACTCGTCTTCCTAGGACGCCGATCTGAATGTCAAATTTAAATTCGGACACCGTAAATCGGCCTAATTCTTTGGGTCAATTTTGGTCCGGACTACCAAGGCCGAACCCAGGTTCCCGGGTACGTCCTGGGAACGCCGTACACAGCGAACTCGGCGAAAAAAAACGAAGCGGCGCGTGGACCCGCCGAGTCAGCGACGGAAGCAGAGTCGTCGTTATCCTCGGAACCACGCGGCGACACCGGACATTAACTGCTCGTCGCGTCGGCCACACGTCGCCGAATTGCCGCGCCATCGCCGCCGCCTCGGCTCTCGCCGAATTGGAGCACATCAACGCCGGGAACACGCCGCGCATCGTCTTCCCGCACACACCCACGCCGGCGTCCAGGTCGGGGCGGCGTCCTCTGGCGAACTGGATGTCGAGGAGGATGGCCAGCATGAGCTCCTCCTCCTCCGCCTCAGGCACGACGCCGCTGCGCACGCCGACTGGGCCTTCGCCGGGGCTGCGCCCAGTCAACCGCGAGGCGGGCTCGCCTGTGCGCTCGCCGTCGCGGACACGCTCGCGCAGCATCGTCATCGGCGAACCACGCACGATGGCATCGCCAACTGGCCACCTGCGCCTTCGCTGTCCCAAGACTGAAGGCTCAGCGCCGCCCGAAGACAGCGTCTTGAGGATGGCGCTGGAGCAGTTGCTCCGCGACTCGGCGTCGCAGCCACCATCGGTGGAGCCCTCCTTGTCGGACATCCTGGAATGGTCCAGGGCGGACTGGGAGGAGACGGAGCAGGCGACCCGGAGACGGGCGTTGTCCGGGCGCGAGCTGGCCTACCAGGGCGCCCCGCTATTCGTCCGCGACGATGACGAGGATGACGACCCTTCCAACCAGCCGTGGAGGTGCGGCGACCCACGACAGGGGAGCTCCCGCCAGCACCAGTCGCCGAGCGACGACGACGACGGCGGCGGCGAGGATGATGGCAGGGCTGATCCCGGCTACACGGCGTTCTACAGGAACTTCGGCATGTAGAACGGCGGCAGAACCGGCGAAGGCCACGGCGGCGGCCATTTAAATATTTTTTTAGTTTATTATATACTACTTTAGTTTAAATTCGATATAATCCGCATATATTCGCTCATCTTTAATGAAATTCACCTATCTTTAATGAAATTTAGCCGAACGTAAAAACTCGGCTTGGGTACACGGGTGGGAAACTCGATGTACCTAGGCCGAAAACTTGTTTCGTCCAACCGAAAAAAGATCCGATTTTTAGCCTGAATTCACCTAACGAGGAAGCTGTTCTTAAGCATAAAGTGCGTCCGCCCGTGATGGATTTGCAACATGCAATGAAAAACCATCATTTTCGATGGCACGTAACGTGAGCCTAATAGGCTAATCAGCTAAACGCAATCAAGGCAGAAGTCGAGGATGGTAGTCTATGTCCCTAATCAGATAAATTGGAGCAAGAGTAGAAGCAATTCGGTTCGGCACTTCTCCAAGCATAATCTAGCTATTAGAAGTTTCGTGTTTGTATCTTTACACCTAGCCTCTATGAACTTATAATAAGGAAAATGATACAGTGTTCCCGGGGATCGAACGATCTGATCCCCAGGTTAGCTCCTTCCGCACGCCCATGACGCAACAGAGAATGTGGGTGCCCCCCCCACCCCCGACGACACGGTATGCCTTATCACATCACGCTCCTTCGTTTCCGTCCTCCACGGTCCGTCACTCGCGCCGCCATGGCACCTGGAGCCCGCTCCTCTCCGCAACGCCGCAAGGACGACGACCGGCGTCACCGCTCCACCATGCCTCCGGCTTCTCCCTACCTTCTTCCCCATCTTCGCACGTCCGCCATGGCCGAGAGCTCGGACCACCAACGTGATTTGCTACAACCGGCACGAGGGATTCTGCGAGGCTCTGACGTGTGGTGCATCCTCGACTGCCCCGATGGCTTCCTCCGCCCCTCTATGCCCCACAACTGCTGCAACTACCCGCCGGTGTACGTCCATGGCTGTGTTCCTTTCCAGATCCACCGATGCCGCATGTCCGGCTGCGACCACGACGCCAGAATCCCGCATCCATGGCCTCTAGCAATGGCAATGCTACCTAGGGTGTTCAGCTTTGCTACTATAATTTCCGATCTTTGCTACTCTATTTGGTCCATGTTTTGCTACTTTGGCATATTTTTTTTGCTATGCATTCATATTTGTTTTGCTACTTTCGCACAATTTTTTTTTGCTACAAGCTCTCAGGGTCTCCAGCGAGAGTTGTCGGCGATGTCTATTTTTCTATATTAGAATAATTTTTTGCTACACCTGTTCTATCGTTTTGCTACCACCGTTTTGTGGTTTTGCTACAATATCGTAATTTTTTTTTGCTATGGAGGTCTCTGGCGAGGTTTTTTCCTGGCGAGTTTTCGATGATATTTTCCGGCGAAGTCGGTCACGCTATATTAGTACTTTTTTTGCTACAAAGTTTCCGGAGAGTTCTCGGGTGAGGTCGCCGGCGAAAGTCTCCGGCGAGGTCGGATTTGCTACATTAGCATAATTTTTTTGCTACATGGTCGCCGATGAGGTCTCTAGCGAAATCTCCGACAAGATCCAGTTTGTTTTTCTATTTTCTAAGCCAAACCATTTTCTGCTACATGTAGCAAAAGCGGGACTATTTGTAGCAAAAGCGGGTATGTTTGTAGCAAAAAGGGGATTTGGGGGTTTTTGGAGGGACACGTGTGAGCAGGGGGACCGGGGGATTTTGGAAAATTATCCTCCGAGAAACACGTAGTAATGTCCTTATAATAAACTCTTCTTTCACTAATAATATTTTTGCGGTTTTTGTATAGCCTAGAATCTAACATATTTTTTAAATGAAGTTGCACGATTATAAAAATCATCTTCATATATCTGTAAAATTGTTACATTTTTATAAATAACTTTTCAATACCGAATATTATTTGAATCCTTCAAAAGTCAAGGCTAAATATAGCCCAGGTTCTTACCCACAAATAAAACAAATAAAGAGTACTTATTAGTAACGAGGTTGAACTAGGTATGCAGAGATACCAACGATCAGACCTCGGATAAGTAAAATATAGTAAGACAAAAGGAAATTGGTATTGTATGTAAATGGTTCATTCGATCACAACGTAATCATAGAGATATGTGGGAGCCATATGAATTTCCAGATTTCTCTATTGGTTATTGATCGGAGAAGAGTCTCGGTCATGTCTTCATAATTCACGAACCGTAGGGAGACACACTTAAGGATTCGATGTTGTTTAGTAGATATGGAATGTGAGTAAAAAACCAAATGTTATTCGGAGTATCGGATGGCATCCGGGATATCACGAGGAGATCCGGAGAATACGATTTATATAAGAAAAGTCCAATTCCGGAGTTCGTAAATGGTTCTAGTGTTTTCACCGAAATGATCTAGAAGGGTCTAGAAGGTTCACCGAACCGGAAAGGGAAGGATACATGAATGAGTCATGACAAAGTGGAATGGTTGCATCATGTCCTAGGTCATTGGGCTGTGCAAATAAAAAAGAGAAATCAAACTCCAAAATTAAAAGTCAAAAGGCAAGTTTGAAAAGTCAAACTGGGACAATTTTTCCTGGTGGAGGAAGGAGAGGAAACCTCCTCTCCCTCCACCGCGCGCCAAGGAGGAGAGGGAGTTGGGGGAGGATTTGACCTCCCCCTCCCCTAGCCGCCCCTTCCTCTCATAAATAGAGGGGAGGGGCTGCCTCTCAAGAACACAACAACCCTAGCCCCACAAGTCGCCGCCCAGCGCCTCCGCCGGCCCCACCTCCTCCTCTTAGGACTCTAAACCCTAGACGCCGAGGAACCCCTCTACTCCACCTACCCGCTCCGGATTAAGGCCCTACGGGATCTCCCCTTTAAACTCCGACACCACACCGTCGTGCCGCCGGAATCACGAGGAGAGAGCTATAACCTCCGCTGTCTGATAGAACAAGGGAGAGGAAGGTCTTCATCGAGTACCGAACGTGTGTGATACGTCAGAAACGTATCTATAATTTTTGATGCTCCATGCTTGTTTAGTATCTACTTTGCTTTGCTTTGTCTACATTTTGAGGTGTTTTTATATCTTTTCTGAAACTAACCTATTAGCAAGTTGCCATAGTGCCAGTTGCATGTTTTCTTCTGTTTTTGGTTTCAGAAAGGCAGAAAATCAATATTCTCGGAATTGGACGGGACAAAAGCCAAAGTCAATATTTTACCATGAGGGACATGAATTCAGAAGACGAGACAGAGACGCAAACTAGGGCGGCCAAACCCCCCCTAGGCGCGGGTGGGCCCTGCCCCGCGCTTGGGCAGGGTGTGGCCCCCCTGGTCGCCTCCCGGGCTCGCCTCTTCGCCTATAAGAAGCCCCCGATGCAGAAACCCTAAGTAACCGATCAAAACTCCACGAAACCTTTTGTAGCCGCCGCCACCGTCGTCCCTAGATCAGGGGGATCTGAAGTTCTTCCCACCACCCTGCCAGAGGGGAGATCATCCCGAAGGCCTTCTCTCCGGTATGATGCGTGAGTAGTTCCACCTTGGACTATGGGTCCATGTAGTAGCTAGATGGTTGTATCTCCTCCTTGTGCTTTCATGTATAAATCTTGTAAGTTTCGTTCATGATCAATATCTAATCTATTTGTAATCATGCATGTTGTGTTTGCGGGGATCCGATGGATATTGAGATTACTATGTCAGATTTATTAATGGTTTTGTCTTTATGATTCTATCATGTCTGTGTTGTTTGTGATCTTGCATTCTCTCCGTTGTTAGTAGCTATATTGGCCAAGTAGTTGCTAGTGACTCCAAGAGGGGGTATTTATGCTCGATAGTGGGTTCATGCCTCTAGTTTCCAAGGGAAGTGACAGAAATCTCTTCGGTTGTAGTTGTGTTGTTGCTACTAGGGATAAAACAACGGTCTCTTGTTCATAGAACAAGTGGATTACCTTACACACTTTGCATAAAGCAGTTGTCTGTTGCTTGCAACTTAATACTGGAGGGGGTTCGGATGATAACCTGAAGGTGGACTTCTAGTTATAGATGCAGTTAGATGGCGGTCTATGTAAATTATTGTATTGCCCAATCGAATCCCATAGGATCTTTTTGTCTGATATTGCATTGTTATGCCTTGCTCAGTTCCTATCAATTGCCCTACTCTAATTTGTTTACCCTTCATGTCATGTTGTTTATCCAAGGAGAGCACCTCTAGTGAACTATGGACCCCGGTCCAATCTTTACCATTGATACATCTTCCACTGTTACTTGTTTACTTGCTGCAAACCATTACCTTCCACACCATACGTTTAATCCTTTATTACAGCAAACCAGTGAGCTTGACAACCTCACTGATTCGTTGGGGCAAAGTCTTGAGTTTGTGTTGTGCAGGTCTTCGCGTTGCTTGCAACACCTGTGTGATGTTTCCTTCCTCCTACTGGTTCGATAACCTCGGTTTCTTACTGAGAGAAAACTTGCTGCTGTGCTGCTTCACACCTTGCTCTTGGGGTTCCCAACAGGCTTCACGTTAGTCATCAAGCTTTTCTGGCGCCATTGTCGGGAGGCTAAGGACGTATTCACTAGGGGAGTCCTTCACTTCCTTTCTCTTTACTTTGTTTTTAGTTTGCTTTGTTCCTTTTGCTTGGTTTTGTTTGCCTATTTTAAAAAACCCAAAAAAAATAGTCTAGTTTAGTTTGCCTGCTTTATTCAAAAATACAAAAAAAATAGTTCCTACTCTAGTTGCTGGTCTGTTATTGCCTTGCTTGGTCATGCTTTCTGTCAATGGATGGCTTCTTTGAAACTGGTTCTTATTGGCAAGGTGGGTTCACGGAAGAACAAAAGTTTATTATAATGATCACCGTTTGTCACAAAAAGGGAAACACTTACGGGAACAAATTGATAAGTTGAATACTATTGCTAGAGATGTGTGCTCTACTTATAATGTTACTTATTGCTTTGATAAATCTTGTTGCTGTAGGAGGCATAACCACCTTCCTTTTCAATGTGAGTATAATGATAATGTTACCATATCCTCTTATGTTAAAGGAAATTATGAATTTTATGATGTGGAACAAATTGAAGAATTTATTACTTTCAAGGGTGCATTTGAACTTGCCAGTTTTCTTGAAAATACTGATGATGCACCTTATGAAGATGAGGTTTATGAGATATTCAAATTTTGCTTTTATAATTACAAGGAAGAAAATGTTTATATTGTTGAATATTTTAATAGGTTCTTTCGACAAATGGAAGAGACTAATGCCTTACAGGAGCCCATGGAAGAAGAGTTGTTGAAACTGGAAGCTCATTATATGAAAAAGAGGAGCGGAGTGATGAACAAAAAGAGCAAGAATGGATTATCTACCCATGCCTACCTTCTAATGAGAGTAACTCTTTATCCCTTACATTATTTGATTGCCCCCCATGCTTACCAAAGGAGGATGAATGTTATGTTTCTGTGGATCCTTTTGAAATATCTACTTTGGGTAAAGCCTGTGAAGATTTTAATCCCACTATTTTTGAGCTTGACAGAAATTATGTGTTTGTAGATCATGAAAAGCTTTATGTGATATCTATATTGTTGAGTTTATTCATGAGTCTAATGAAAATTATTATGAGAGAGGGAAACATGGTTTTATGCATCTCAAAAATATTAAGTTTTCCCTCTTTTTGTTGAAAATCTTGAAGTTGCAGTTGTTTTGCTTTCCTATGCTTGTTGCTTTGTGCTTTTATGACTTGTTTATTTACAAGATTCCTATGCATAGGAAGTGGGTTAGACTTAAATGTGTTTTGAATTTGCTTCTTGATGCTCTCTTTTACTTCAATTCATATTTCTTATGTGAGCATCTTCTCAAACTATCAAGCCTAACTTAAAGGCGTTAAAGAAAAGTACTTGTTGGGAGATAACCCAAGAGTTTCCTTGAGTCTTGGAAGTTATTACTTCTGTAATGACCTCTCCTTATCCTTTTTGTTTGCTTTTTTTTTGCCAAGAATGACCTCTAATGAGAGGGAAGTAAGATTTGGGGAGTTGTTGTCCCGAAACAGATTTCTGTCCTCCACCAAAAAAATTCGTGAGGAGTATCTGTAACTCGGATTGAGCTAAAAATTTACTACTAAATCCCCCAGTATGTTAGATAACTTTTGTTAGTTCAACACTTTTTGATTTGAGCAACATAAAATGTTTGAAAAAATCGGTTTCTACCTGCTGGTCTGTTTTGACAAATTTCTGCCATTATTTGCATTTGATTCTTATTGATTCCTTTTTGAGTTCTCTTTAGGTGAATTGAGATTTTTGAAGGAGTTGCTACAGTAGCTTGTGTTTTTAGTGAAAATTTTTGCTGTTCCAAAGCTTTGCCAGAGGTCTAATATCTGTTGAATACACTAATGTTGCTAATGAAGATTGTGTGAAGTTTTGTATGAAGGAAAAATTTCAGGTGTAGAGAGAGAGAATGATGTAATGAGATGAATAATGGACAAAAGCTCAAGCTTGGGTTATGCACCCGGATGTCACCTCAAGAATTATCCAAGAGGTACAAGCGTCAAAGCTTGGGGATGCCCAAGGCACCCCATTCTGCATCAATAAAAATCTCAGGTCTGTCTAGACACTTCGTTTTTATTGTTTCATGCACAAGTTGTGTTGTTCTTGGAGCGTCTTAGTTTTTGTTTGGTTTTCTTAGTTTGTTTAGTTTGCTTGAATAAAGTGTTTTGGACCCCCGTTCTCGTTTTGTTATTTGCAAATAAGTTGCTTGGTGTTGGAAAGGAGTAGGAAGTTCTTGCTTGTAAGTGCAAGAGGAGCTTGCATTGACTGTGACTTAGACCTTAGCATGACATGATAGGTGTTGTTTTAACCTTATGCTTAATGATTATTGCTGTAGGATGTCTTGTTCCAAACAATTGAGATTGCTTAGTGTGCCTTAAAAGAATTATGCGTTGTTTTAGCATGCAAAAGCATAGTATTGTGGTATTCTCCTTGGATGCTTTGCTTGGGTTGACTTGGCACATGCTCACACCATGTTATGACAATGAACAAGTCACCATAGCCTCTATGATCATTTAGTCCTTGACTTGTAGTACCACTCTATGCTTTGATTAAATATTTTGTTGCTCTACATGATTATGGCCATTATGCTCTCTTAGTTGGTTGCTCCTAGTATTTTTCTAGCCTCCACTTGTATGAGTAAGTTCTACTCATGCTTCCAACTTCCAAGAAACCCAGTTATTCCAAAGTATCCACTAAAAAATCATATGCATGGTGTGTTACACCATTCCAAGTATATTCTTGTTTTCAGCTATCTTCCAATTAAGAACTATTTTGTTATGTGAAAACTTAGTGATAAAAGCCCTCACAAACTTGATGGCACACTTTATATTCTTTGTCCCTAATAAACTTCAACCATTGTGTCTTCTATGTTGTATATGCTTTCACTTATACGTTGGAATTAGCAGAATCGTGCTGTCACGCGGAACGTTTTCAACATTGCACTTGTACTTTGTACTCAGTTGATATCATGTTCTTTTGTCTATGGATGTCACCGGTGTGAAATAAAGAGGGAACTTGTAAGTCCATGGAGTTTGTATCCTGTGTTAGAGAAACGCCTGGGCCGCTAGCCTAAGCCATGCCTAATCATGGTGGAAACTTGTAGCATCACCATAGTAAGCTATCTATGAAGCATCCTCAATAAAAAGCTATGCATATAGTAAATAAAAAGATCGCTGAGATGCTTATTGTCTGCTTGCCTTGTCATTTTGGTTATGGGATAGCTCCTGTACCATGTGCAAGGGGTACCCCGTTGGCGGTTCTCTATGATACGCATGTACTTACAATGACAAGAACTTGCAGGTGCCTGAAGTTGAGTAGCATGAGGTGTGGCCCTCGTATTCAAGGGACTTCAGATTGCCAACTTATACTTTGTCAATCATGTACTCCATCTTTGTTTACTTTAACCTTAACCACTTCAAGATGCTTATGATAGGGGCAATGAGGGATGAAAGCTAACAAGTACCATAATTTTTGGAAGCTCTTTTTGAAACTTGAAATCCCTGCTTCCTTTATGAAGGCCTTTATCCCACCATTATTTGAGTCTCCACCTTCTACCTTTAGGCACCATTAATAGAGCATAGTTGTCATTCTTTGTGTAGTGTTCTAAAACTTATTGATTGATGCATATTGTGATATTACTTGTTCTTGTGATACTTGTTTCTAGTCACCCTTGTGAACTTTGAAGGTGTCCTATGCATCTATTTGCTACTCTATGAGGGACAAGCTGAATGCCACTATGCCATGTTTTTTCTGTATGTGAAACAAACAAACGTTTTTCAATGCATGTTATTCATGATCTTTGTTTCTAGCCTTTCATGTTGCATGCATAGTTACTATGTCCTATTGTTAGAACTCCATCTTTCATGCACATGTTTAGAGTTCTTTGATCCCAGCTTTCAGTGCATGCAAATGGTTTGATCTTGGTTTTGATGGTGCATGTCACCTCAAAAATTATTCTTTTTATCACTTAACTACTCGAGGACAAGCAGGAGGTAAGCTTGGGGATGCTATATACGTCGGAAACGTATCTATAATTTTTGATGCTCCATGCTTGTTTATTATCTACTTTGCTTTGCTTTGTCTACACTTTGAGGTGTTTTATATCTTTTCTGGAAATAACCTATTAACAAGTTGCCACAGTGCCAATTGCCTGTTTTCTTCTGTTTTTGGTTCCAGAAAGGCAGAAAATCAATATTCTCGGAATTGGACGGGACAAAATCCAAAGTCAATATATTACTGTGAGGGACACGAAACCATAAGACGAGACAGAGACGCAAACCAGGGCGTCCAACCCCCCTAGGCACGAGTGGGCCTTGCCCCTGCGCCTGGGCAGGGTGTGGCCCCCCTGGTCGCCTCCCGGCCTCGCCTCTTCTCCTATAAGAAGCCCCCGATGCAGAAACCCTAAGTACCTGATCAAAACTCCACGAAACCTTCTATAGCCGCCGCCACCGTCGTCCCTAGATCGGGGGGATCTGAAGTTCTTCCCGGCACCCTGCCGGAGGGGAGATCATCCCGGAGGCCTTCTCTCCAGTATGATGCGTGAGTAGTTCCACCTTTGACTATGGGTCCATGTAGTAGCTAGATGGTTGTATCTCCTCCTTGTACTTTCATGTATAGATCTTGTGAGCTTCGTTCATGATCAAGACCTAATCTATTTGTAATCATGCATGTTGTGTTTGCGAGGATCCGATGGATATTGAGATTACTATGTTAGATTGATTAATTGTTTTGTCTATTTGATACTATCATGTCTGTGTTGTTTGTGATCTTGCATGCTCTCCGCTGTTAGTAGCTATCTTGGCCAAGTAGTTGCTAGTGACTCCAAGTGGGGGTATTTATGCTCGATAGTGGGTTCATGCCTCTAGTTTTCAAGGGAAGTGACAGAAATCTCTTCGGTTGTAGATGTGTTGTTGCTATTAGGGAGAAAACAACGGTCTCTTGTTCATAGAACAAGTGGATTGTTTACCTTACACACTTTGCTTAAAGCAGTTGTCTGTTGCTTGCAACTTAATATTGGAGGAGGTTCGGATGATAACCTGAAGGTGGACTTCTAGTCATAGATGCAGTAGATGGCGGTCTATGTATATTATTGTATTGCCCAATCGAATCCCATAGGATCTTTTTGTCTGATATTGCATTGTTATGCCTTGCTCAGTTCCTATCAATTGCCCCACTGTAATTTGTTTACCCTTCATGCCATATTTTTTATCCAAGGAGAGCACCTCTAGTGAACTATGGACCCCGGTCCAATCTTTACCATTGATACATCTTTCACTGTTACTTGTTTAATTGCTGCAAACCATTAACTTCCACACCATACGTTTAATCCTTTATTACATCAAACCGGTGAGCTTGACAACCTCACTGATTTGTTGGGACAAAGTTTTGAGTTTGTGTTGTGCAGGTCTCCGCGTTGCTTGCAACACCTGTGTGACGTTTCCTTCCTCCTACTGGTTCGATGACCTCGGTTTTTACTAAGGGAAACTTGTTGATGTGCTGCTTCACACCTTACTCTTGGGATTCCCAACAGGCTCCACCTTAGCCATCAGTGTGACCGATCCTAGATGGAGAAGGGTGGCGCTGGGATGTGCTGCGTCTCACGGAGGGGATCGAGGTGCGCTGCAGGAGGCGGCGTCTCGGGATCTCACGGAAGCCAGGACGAGGGAGGAGGTGCAACGAGCGAGGTTGGGGACGAACTCAGGATGGAGGCGCGACTCAGCTAGGTAGGGATCGTTTCGTGCGTTGTGTGTCTGTGGGGTTCAGCTAGGTTTGGTTCGGACGTGTCCACCGAAAGCGTGTACGGCGTGTGTTGCATGGTAGGTACGTGCGTGTGTGTAGGTTTTTTCCGTAGACGTGCGTGTATGTGGATAGATTAGGGTGTTGGGTTGCACCGGGGTGGAAAGGCAGGGCTGGGCCTTTGGGCCTGGCCAGTGGCTGCCCCCCAGGTTTAAAAGAAACATTTCTTTTATATTTTTTGTTTTGTTTTAAAATATTTTTTTAAAAATTAGTTTTTAGGGTATAAAATAGCAGAAAAATTAGGAACCCTCCTCGCTACTACCGCATCCTCACATGAAGACCTCGCCGCTACACATCACCCACGTGCTCGCGTCCATGTCTTGCATTGGCTACGAAAAAAGAGATAGATGCACCGACCTAACATCTGCTCAAATCAATGGCTAGACCAGCGCTGGGCTACGATGTAGATGCCACAAGAGGGCTACGCCAAGATCAAAAAAGCATAGGCCCTAAAGAGTGGTGGGGTCTATGTTTTTGTGTTCGGTCCTTTTCTTCTAAAACAAAAATCCATCTTTCTTCTCTAAATTATAAATACTTCTAAGGTTTCTTAAAAAAAAATGCTTCTGTAAGTTTTCATTTCTCGTAAATCATGCCCGATCAAATGGCAAAATCTATTATAGGCTATACGTGCTTTGCCAAACCAGAAATGTTGTAGCATGTAGACAAAAACCGGTGTAACATATTTTTGAATGTTAGTAGTGGTACTTTGCTCAAATTCTTTAAGACCTATTAAATATTTAAATAAAAATAAAGCCGTAGCAACGCACGGGCAAATGCGCTAGTAAACTCTTAATTCACTAACCATATTTTTGTGGTTTGTGTAGTCTAAAATATAACATATTTTTAAAATAAAGTTACATGATCATAAATATCATCTTCATATATTTGTAAAATTATTACATTTTTAAATAACTTTGCAATAAGGAGCAGCATTTTAATCCTTCAAAAGTCAAGGCTAAATATAACCCAGGTTTTTACCCAGTACTGTATATAACCCTATTCGATGGTTACGGACCGACTGTTTGCACCAAAGCAACACAGGAACCCACCATGTCCAAGCGCGCGTCTCACCGACGCGTAGGTCCAACGCTAACCAAATGCCCAAATCTGTATCGAGCTGAAATTGAATTCGTTGGCGCGTCTTCTTGGCGGGTCTTCTTCCCTAAACTTGACTGCTACTCTCTCTCAATCCCTCGCTCCTGCTTCCCGCTCCTCCCAAACCCAATCCAGCAACCTTTTCCGGCGATCTCGTCTCGTGCTCCCAGAACTCGCGTGCGCTACTCCGGCGATGGATGCCACGGTCCATCCCCACTTCCTGTCCTCGCGGGGATCCGCCGGCGCCGTCCTCCGTGGAGTCCGTGCCTGCGCGTCCTCCAACATCCGCATCAACCCCGCCTGGGTAGTGAAGCCCACCGCCGCCAAGAAAGCGAAGGGGTCGCGGTCGTTCCACGACGGGAATACGCCGGCGAAGCGCGCACGCGGTCCTTGCGGCAAGGTCCAGCCCGATGCGGTCACCAAGATCAAGACATGCCCACGTCCCAGAAGCGACGAGCATCGATTCCCCCAGGGTTCGTAGCGGAAAGGCGTCCAAGCCGTGACCAAGAACCTGCCCAGCGCCTCGCCGGTTCCTCTTCTCGAGGTCGCGGTGGCGCCGCCGAAGCCCCCGGCCTGCAGCATGCGCGAGCTCCTCGAGAAGGCCCGTCTTGCGAAGGCTCGCTCTGCTGCCCCTGCCGCCGAGGCCGAGGCCGCCTGCCGCCGGCGCGAGATCGGGCTACTGAGGGCCAAGGCTCGCCGGGAGATGGAGCAGGTGGTGCGCACGGTGGAGTTCAATGACCCTTTCATTGATTACCAGACGCGTTCAAGTGACGATTGAGATTCATCTCGCGGCAGCGGAAAGAACGGAGATGATCGATCTCGTCCAAGAACTCAATTTTATCGTCTATGCTTGGTTGATTACTCTGAGCAGATGGAGCACAAGCTGGAGTTCAGCCGCCCTTTCATCATCCCCGTGACGAGCTCAAGTGAAGATTGGGATTCACCTCGCGGCAAAGTACAGAACAGAGAGAGGATCCATCCTGTCCAAGAAGTGAACTTAATTTAGGCTTGGATTAGTGACTCTGAGAAGACACATGTGTCTTAATGTTGGTGTAGATAGGTAACATTGTAATTCAGAGGAGTAGTATTGTTGACTGAATTTCTTGCAATTTTTTTTGTTAATGCGAGAGCAATTTCCCTTGTCATTAAGACAAGAAATGGACCCGGTAATAATATATCAATAGTTGTGTTGATAAAAAGAATCTTGTCCAGTTTGAAGGAACATTTGCTGGATTTTTTCTCTTTCTTCTCGGGTGTCTTATGTGACGTGAGTCGGCGATGTTTTCATACAAGTTCTCAGCAATGATGTGAGTCGACAATGATTCAATACAAGTTTCAAGTCTTTGTATTACTCAAACCATAAAACTTGAGAGCTTATTTTCCCTAAGTGAGTTATAACTTGAGAGTATATGCGAAATGACTTTAGAGTATATAATTATATATGAATTAACACTTAACAATGGATGCACGTTTGAACCTGTAAAACATGCAACAGAGTGAACTAGCAAATAAATAAGATTATCGATGTAGTGTAAGCGTATATAAAATTTCTCAGAATTCAAACGATATCAAATTTGACCAAGTATGTAAACAAAAATATCAACATCTACAATAGAAAATAAATACTACTCCCTCCGGTCTATATGAATGGCCTCTACTTTATCTGAATTTGTATGTATTTAGTTAAATATATCAATGTTCAAAAATCGTCCGATATGCCGATTTATTGGCCGATTTATCGTTTATCACTAGGTGAAAGATAAACCGATTAATCAATCTATCGTCCAATAAATCGTCCGATACACCCATGAATCACTAATTTCGTGATGACCGAGAAGTTAACGATAAACGATATCATCAACATTGAAATATATAGAGTAGATGCATATTTATCTAGACAAAATTAAGACCATTAATATGAACCAGAAGAAATTTTAAAAGACTTATATACGTTATATTATGATATGGAGAGAGTATCAATTAAGTAGACAAAAGAAATTTTTGTACACAGATTTTTTTCGGGTAGCGTAGCCAGCCACGAGTCACGCCCCGAGCGAACTACACTGCTATAGTTCTAACAATGTCAAATAGTGTAAATATAGCTACTGTTAAGGAAGAATTTTACAAGTACGCCCCAGGCCAAGGCCCCTTTTGCCTGGGGCCTGGCTACGCCCTACAGAGTGTCCAGTTTGGTAGTTCATCAGACAAATCAAAGCGAACAATACAATGAGTCAAGCAAATCAAACGAACGACATAATGAGTCTTGCAACGATCCACGGTCGATGTTAACTTTCGAGGCCAACATACTGAGTATTATCTCATTTCTGATGGTAAATATGCAGTACATGATGTCCGTTGTCCACTTCCATGTTTCAAGAGCCCTCTGAAATTAATACGAGCCTTAGCGAATTAAAAGTTTAATTTTACAATGTTTAAAACACCAGAATACCTCACGAGTAATAGAGAACAAATATAACATCCGTTCCAAAACAAGTGATGCAGTTTTGTTTAGGACACCAGCGTCTATGTACATTTGTCTAAATCAAGTTGTGTCACTTATTACAGGACATAGGAAGTATAAAAAAGAGCCTCCTGTTAAGGATATACTTTCAGGGTATACCCATACGACTTGCTGACCAGGGTGGCGACACCAACGGGTTAGAGCTTTGCTTCACGGGCGGCTCAGTCAGAGAAAGAGGAGGAGACAGTTTCGGCTACGGCAAGGCCTAGAAGAGTTACCGACTTAGGCATGTAGTATTACTTGTAGTCCAAGCTGTATCTAGTTACCGATTCTGTAATGTAGCCGGATAGGTCTCTCCTGTAACCCTAGGTCCCGGTGACTATATAAACCGGCCCTATGGGATCCTTTAGGGCACAACCAATCTTACTACCACAACCACAACTCGCACATGCGAACCTCTCTTGTAATCCGCTGTAACATCCGGCTTACGTCGATATATTACTGGGTTGCTAGCAGGAGTAGGATCCAATCACCGCAGTCGGATCTGAACCTGGGTAAACTTGTGCTCACCGCTCCTGGAACATCCGACGTCTCACACCCCATCTTTCCAACGCCACTAGGACCCCCTATGGCATACTTGTCGACAATCCGACGACACCTCTCATATTGCACCCAGGGCGGCAGTACTGAAATATATATACTATACGAGCCCTTCTCTAAAAATTTGGACTTTTGGATATACTGGCTGGCATATCAATTCAATATGGTATTAGAGCTTTCAGGTCTCAAGTTCAAGACTTGGGTAACGTGTTATTAAATCTAAAATAGTTGCGTCCTTTCATCGATCCCACTTCTATGGTCTTTGTACGGTTACGATCTACCCCGTATGCCTAGCCTTGACGTGAGGGGGTGTGTTGAAATATATATATTATACCAGCCCTACTCCAACAGTTTGGACTTTTGGATATATGATGGTGGCTCATATCAATGTAGAGCTTTGTTGGGAATCCCCAAGAGGAAGGTGTGATGAGCACAGCAGCAAGTCTTCCCTCAATAAGAAACCAAGGTTATCGAACCAGTAGGAGGAAGGAAACGACTCAAAGGTATTGCTAGCAACTTGGAAACCTGCACAACACAAACTCAAGACTTTGCCCCAACGAAGAGTGAGGTTGTCAATCTCACCGGTTTGCTGAAAACAAAGGATTAACTGTATGATGTGAAAGGTAATGGTGGTTTGCAGAAAGGTAAACAATAACAATGGAAGATGCATCAATGGTAAAGATTGGACCGGGGTCCATAGTTCACTAGAGGTGTTCTCCTTAAGATAAACAAACATGGCATGCTGGGTAAACAAATTACAGCAGGGAAATTGACAGGACTAAGCAAGGCATCACAATGCAATACTAGACATTCATGATCCTATGAGATTCGATTGGGAAATACAACAAGATACATAGACCGCCATCCAACTGCATCTATGACTAGTAATCCACCTTCAGGTTATCATTTAAACCCCCTACAGTATTAAGTTGCAAGCAACGGATAACTGCTTTAAGCAAAGTGTGTAAAGTAAACAATCAACTTGTTCCATGAACAAAAGACCGTTGTTTTCTCCCTAGTAGCAACATCACATCTACAGCCGTAGAGATTTATGTCACTTCCCTTAGATTAAATAGAGGCATGAAGCCACTATCGAGCATTAAAACCCCCTCTTGGAGTCACTAGCATCTACTTGGCCAAGATAGCTACTAAAAATGGAGAGCATGCAAGATCATAAACAACACAGACATGATAGAATCAATAAGAAAAAACCATTAATCAATCTAACATAGTAATCTCAATATCCATCGGATCCCCGCAAACACAACATGCATGATTACAAATAGATGATCTTGATCATGAACGGAGCTTACAAGATCTAAACATGGTAGCAAAAAGAAGGAGATACAACCATCTAGCTACTACATGGACCCGTAGTCCAAGGTGGAACTACTCACGCTTCATGCCAGAGGCTGGCATGATGAAGAAGGCCTCCGGAATGATCTCCCCTCTGGCAGGGTGCCAGGAAGAACTTTAGATCCCCCCGATCTAGGGACGATGGTGATGGCGGCTACGGACTGTTTCGTGGAAGATTGATCGGTTCCTTAGGGTTTTGGTATCGGGGGGTGTTTATAGGCGAAGAGGCGAGGCAGGGGGCACCCAGGGCGGCCGCACCCCCCCAAGAGCGGGCCCACCCAGGCCACGTGGCCAGGGGTGTGGCCCCTGGTGGATTTTCTCCGTCTCGTACTCTGGCTTCGTGTTCCCCACGGTAAAATATTGAATTTGGATTTTGTCCCGTCCAATTCCGAGAATATTGATTTTCTGGAACCAAAAACAGAACAAAACAAGCAACTAGTACTGTGGCATCTTGTTAATAGGTTAGTACAAAACATATAAAAACACCTCAATGTGTAGACAAAGCAAAACAAAGTAGATACTAAACAAGCATGGAACATCAAAATTATAGATACGATTTCCGACGTATCAATATACTGGTTGGCCTATGAATTCAATAGGCACCTGGGGAAAACCCTAGCCGTCGCCAGAAGACCTTGGGGCGGCAGAACACGTCGCCGCTTCTGCCTGCCCTTGCCGCCGCCGCGGCGCCGCATCTGCCGAAGCTGGTTTAGGGAAGGTAGACTTCGACGATATGTGGTGAGGGATAGGGTCACCACGTCCATGTCGTTAGAGTATGGCGGTCGAGGCGACACTCTAGTGTCGTGCTACGTCGTAGGATATCGGCGGAGGTCCGGACTAGGTTTGTTCGACAGCCTCCTCTTGGGACGTCATCGCTCTCCCCAACATGGTAAGTGGATGGCCGGTGGAACTAGAGGTCCTCTTCCAACTAATTAGACATTCTGCTACTACTGGTTTCCTCCGATTTGGTTGTCGACAAGTTAGTGATTTTTCCACCTATGGTCTTCACAGATTGTAAAGTGCTACTAAAAACTGGAGCGGAGGAGATCCGGTCAGGTGCGTCCATAAACATCTAGGATTTCAAGGGACATGTTGTGAAGCTTTCGTTTTTAACTGACACCATAGGACATGTCGAAGTAGCTATTTTCATAGTGTTGGCAGAGACGGGGAATGTTAAGACGACTATGACTGGAAGTTCACAAGGTAACGACGAAAGTAGGATCATGGATTCGATGCATTGCTTTAAGTGCTATTGTGAAGGCTTGGCTATGGGATTTTCCTGTCCAGACTACACAAACAATGCCTGTGATCCTAGTGATTGGTGTTTTGTGGCAGTGGCATCGACAAGTGAGAGCGACAACACTGAGTGACTTTAGGTTTAGTGGTGCTCCTCGAGTACTGAGTAGGGTTTTTCAGGATGAAAATACAAGGTATGATCTTTATTGGTTGTACCTAGCAATGACCTTGCTAAAGAACTAGTTTTGGCAACTCGAACTTTCTTCAGAGTGAAAACGTAAAATCTTCGATCGAGCGATGACAATGCTTTTCCATTGTTAGGTGTTGCTTTAGGAGAATTTCTTTTGTAGTTAGGGTGTTGTTTTTGTTGCTGTTTAGATTGTTGCTGCTATTAGTGATTGATCAGCATGATGGGGATTTTTTCTATTTTTTTTTTGGTTGTGTGCATTCTTGGTATATTTGGCCATTTTATTAGTGCAGAAGCTAGGTATAATTGATATATTTATAGTATTAGTATATTATCTTTATAAAAAATACAACTGCATGGCCTTCCTGAACAATATATTGAATTCAAGTTACAAATGATCCCATATAAATAATAGTAGTATCAAATTTCCAGGATGAAAGTGATGTGCACACGACCAATGCACGTACAATTTATGTATGACGGGTATCCAGTGGACTCCATTGAACGGTCGTGTCGTACAGGAAACAGTCATATATGTTCAAGCATCCATCCATTGTTAAGTGAGACTTATTGAATGAGATGTGTAAAAAGGTTATTCCCTGGGAGAAGCCACCGTAAGGGCTGGAGGGCTAAAAGTGTTGTGGAACGCGTTATAAAAAAACAAAAAATTCTAGCGCATAACCAAGATCTAATGCGAGAGAGGAGGTAATGGATTATACCCTCAAAGATCAAGCTAGCGGAAGTTTGTCGATGATGAGATTGGTCGTTTGTCGATGATGAGATTGGTCGTTTGTCGATTCCCGCAACAAGTCCTAGTGATTCGCGAGAAGATGCATTATCCCATGGACAGTTTCGATAATCCAGTGATCCAAGTGTCGCACCTTCACCGGTATCCACACATGCAACGAGAATGACACTGCGTCGAGGCGAGATCAAGAACTCGTGTACGAGGAGGGAACGTGTCGATAAAGATCCGACAACATTCTGTCGTCCAACTAGATTACATCTAGATGGGGTAGAAGACGAGCGGCTGCGGATGTTGATGAAGATCTCCTCCGCGTGACGATGATGACGATGCGAGGAAGAGGAAGAGGAGCGGAGGCCGGGGCTGGGGATCATTGGAACTTGTGTGCCTTTCCCTCTCCCCTTAGAGCATCTCTAGCAGTGCCCGTAAATAGAAAACCTTAAATGTTCGAGTTCGGGGTACTGAATCTGCGATTCCCTGCTTCGAGGGCGGCGGCGCCGAGCAGTGCCCGTAAAATCTAAACTGAAAAATTTGAATTTGTGAACAAAGGAAGAACAGCCTTCACGGCAAAATTCAGAGGACGAACACTGCGGATTTCAGTTCGATTTCAGCATAATTACTTACTAATAATCTAAATAAAAGCATACGGCGCACACTTTCTACACAAAATGCGGCTCCCCGAGCCTTGTGCTTCGCCGGATGGTGGCAGAGACGATGCCGCCGCTCTAGTCGAGGTGGATCACCGGAGGCTCCGCCGCCTCCTTGTCCTTCTCTGTCTCCTGGCGCTGGAGGCGCTCCACCGCGTGCTCCTCTGCCTCCTGGTGCTCGATGAGCCGGAGCGCTTCGGCGAGCTCCCTCTCCTCCGCAGCGACTTCGCACAGGTGCGTGCGCTTCGAGCGGTGGCAAAGGCGCATCAGCGTGCGCTGCTCCGCCTCGCCGGAGTCCGCAAAATCATGTGGGACAACCGACCCGCCTTCGCTCTTGTCGGAGCTGTCGCTCTCTCCGGGCGTCACGTAACCGCGATACCCGGAGGAGCTTGAGCTCAACGGAG
Source organism: Avena sativa (assembly GCA_916181665.1). Taxonomy (NCBI): domain Eukaryota; kingdom Viridiplantae; phylum Streptophyta; class Magnoliopsida; order Poales; family Poaceae; genus Avena; species Avena sativa. The sequence continues at coordinate 64,652,830 of OV702284.1, forward strand.
ACGGTGGACGTGGCCACGAGGAGCCCGCCTCCGAGGCGGTTCCCCTGTACCACTGATATGTCGGAAATGTATCTATAATTTTTGATGCTCCATGCTTGTTTAGTATCTACTTTGCTTTGCTTTGTCTACACTTTGAGGTGTTTTTATATCTTTTCTAGAAATAACCTATTAATAAGTTGACATAGTGCCAGTTGTCTGTTTTCTTCTGTTTTTGGTTCCAGAAAGGCAGAAAATCAATATTCTCGGAATTGGACGGGACAAAAGCAAAATTCAATATTTTACCGTGGGCGACACGAAGTCCAAAGGAGAGAGAGAGAGAGGCGAACCAGGGCCGCCACACCCCCTAGGCACGGGTGGGCCCACCACGCGCCTAGGTAGGGTGTGGGCCCCCTGGCCGCCTCCCAGCCTTGCCTCTTTGCCTATAAGAAGCCCCCGATGCAGAAACCCTAGGCACCCGATCAAAACTCCACGAAACCTTCTATAGCCGCCGCCACCGTCATCTCTAGATCGAGGGGATCTGAAGTTCTTCCTGACACCCTGCCAGAGGGGAGATCATCCCGGAGGCCTTCTTCTCCGGTATGATGCGTGAGTAGTTCCACCTTGGACTATGGGTCCATGTAGTAGTTAGATGGTTGTATCTCCTCCTTGTGCTTTCATGTATAGATCTTGTGAGCTCCGTTCATGATCAAGATCTAATCTATTTGTAATCATGCATGTTGTGTTTGCGGGGATCCGATGGATATTGAGATTACTATGTTAGATTGATTAATTGTTTTGTCTATTTGATACTATCATGTCTGTGTTGTTTGTGGTCTTGCATGCTCTCCGCTGTTAGTAGCTATCTTGGCCAAGTAGTTGCTAGTGACTCCAAGAGGGGGTATTTATGCTCGATAGTGGGTTCATGCCTCTAGTTTCCAAGGGAAGTGACAGAAATCTCTTCGGTTGTAGATGTGTTGTTGCCACTAGGGAGAAAACAATGGTCTCTTGTTCATGGAACAAGTGGATTGTTTACCTTACACACTTTGCTTAAAGCAGTTGTTTGTTGCTTGCAACTTAATACTGGAGGGGGTTCGGATGATAACCTGAAGGTGTACTTCTAGTCATAGATGCAGTTGGATGGTGGTCTATGTATATTGTTGTACTGCCCAATCGAATCTCATAGGATCTTTTTGTCTGATATTGGATTGTTATGCCTTGCTCAGTTCCTGTCAATTGCCCTGTTGTAATTTGTTTACCCTTCATGCCATGTTGTTTATCTAAGGAGAGCACCTCGAACTATGGACCCCGGTCCAATCTTTACCATTGATACATCTTCCACTGTTACCTGTTTACTTGATGCAAACCATTCCCTTCCACACCATATGTTTAATCCTTTGTTACAGCAAACCGGTGAGCTTGACAATCTCACTGATTCGTTGGGGAAAAGTCTTGAGTTTGTATTGTGCAGGTCTTCGTGTTGCTTACAACACCTGTGTGATGTTTCCTTCCTCCTACTAGTTCGATAACCTCGGTTTCTTACTGAGGGAAAACTTGCTGGTGTGCTGCTTCACACCTTTCTCTTGGGGTTCCCAACAGGCTCCACGTCAACCATCCGTATAACATCAAGTCTTTCTGGCGCTGTTGCCAGGGAGTCTAAGGACGTATTCACAAGGGGAGTCCTCCACTTCCTTTCTCTTTACTTTATTTTTAGTTTGCTTAGTTTATTTTGCTTGGTTTTGTTTGCCTCTTTTCAAAAACTCCAAAAAAATTAGTTTAGTTTGGTTTGCTGTCTTTATTAAAAACACAAAAAATTAGTTCCTGCTCTAGCTACTGCTGTTTTTGGCTTGCCCACCTTTGCCAAAATGAACTCTGCTGAGAACACCATGTTGCTCCCCAAGTTCACCCTGAAAAACCTTTCAATAGGCAGTGACTCCATAATTGGGAAAGATAATATTGAAGAATTCTTTAATTATGTTAGCAAGCATGAGGATATTGAGGATAAATCTATAGCAGAGCTTGCTCCTAATTATGAGATTGCTGCAGCTTCTTTTGTTCATATGTTGGAGGCTAGGTTTGTTAGCCTTAACCCCATGATGCAAATTTTGTTCCTAAAGCTAAAGAAAGAAAAGAATGCTGAAAAGAGAGATTTTATTCTTGAAACTTTACTCAAAGAGTTCCATGATGTTGCTAGGGAAGCCAAAAAAGTCTTTGAGCATTTCAATATGCTAGGCTCATGTGTATATGTTGTGGGTATTTCAGATAAAACCAAGCCTATAGAAGAATTTAAGTTACCCATACCCTTTAAGCTTGTTGGAATGCATGAGGCCTTTGAAAAGAATTTTGATTGGATTGTTCCTAAAAATCCTTTTGATGAAAGTAGTAAATGAAAGAGAGATGAGAAGGGATCCTCCAAGACTCATTTGGATGAGATACCTCTCATAGTTGAAGACTTTGCAAGTATTGATCTTAATGCTTCATTTGAAAATACTTGATTCTTCTTGCTTCTTGTGCCTAACTTAAAGGCGTTAAAGAAAAGTACTTGTTGGGAGATATCCCAAAAGTTTCCTTGAGTCTTGGAAGTTATTACTTCAGTAATGACCTCTCCTTATCCTTTTTGTTTGCTTTTTGTGCCAAGAATGACCTCTAATGAGAGGGAAGTAAGATTTGGGGAGTTGCTGTCCCGAAACAGATTTCTGTCCTCCACCATGAAAATTCGTGAGGAGTCTCTGTAACTCTAATTGAGCTGAAAATTTACAAATAAATCCCCCAGTATGTTAGCTAACTTTCGTTAGTTCAACACTTTTTGATTTGAGCAACAGAAGATTTTCAGAAAATCATTTTCTACCTGCTGGTCTGTTTTGACAGATTTCTGCCATTATTTGCATTTGCTTCTTATTGATTCCTTTTTGAGTTATCTTTTGGGGAATTGAGATTTTTGAAGGAGTTGCTATAGTAGCTCGTGTTTTTAGTGAAAAGACTTGCTGTTCCAAAGCTTTGCCTAAAGGTCTATTATCTTTTGAATACACTAATGTTGCTAATGAAGATTGTGTGAAGTTTTGTATGAAGGAAAAAATTTCAGGTGTAGAGAAAGAATAATATAATGATATGAAGAATGGACAAAAGCTCAAGCTTGGAGATGCCACCCCAGTGTCAACCCAAGAAATATCCAAGAGATACAAGCGTCAAAGCTTGGGGATGCCCAAGGCATCCCCTTCTTCATCAATAAAAAGCTCAGGTCTGTCTTGACACTTCGTTTTTATTGTTTCATGCACAAGTTGTTTTGTTCTTGGAGCGTCTTAGTTTTCGTTTGGTTTGCTTAGTTGTTTAGTTTGCTTGAATAAAGTAGTTTGGACCCCCGTTCTCGTTGTGTTGTTTCAAATAAGTTGCTTGGTGTTGGAAAGGAGTAGAAAGTTCATGCTTGAAAGTGCAAGAGGATCTTGCATTAACTGTGACTTAGAATTTAGCATGACATGATAGGTGTTGTTTTGACCTTATTATTAGTGATTAGTGTGCCTTGAAAGAATTATGCGTTGTTTTAGCATACAAAAGCATAGTATTATGGTATTCTCCTTTGATGCTTTGTTTGGGTTGACTTGGAACATGCTCACACCATGTTATGACTATGAACAAGTAACCATAGACTCTATGATCATTTAGTCCTTGACTTGTAGTATCACGCTATGCTTTGATTAGTAATGTTTTGTTGCTTTGCATGATTATGGCCACTATTGCTCTCTTAGTTGGTTGCTCCCAGTCTTTTGCCAACCTCCACTTGTATGAGTAAGTTCTACTCATGCTTCCGACTCCCAAGAAGCCAAGTTATTCCAAAGTGTCCACTATAAATTACTATGCATGGTGTGTTACACCATTCCAAGTATATTCTTGTTTTCAGTTATCTTCTAATTAAAAAGTATTTTGTTATGTGAAAACTTAGTAATTAAAGCTCTCACGAACTTGATGGCACACTTTATATTCTTTGCCCCTAATAAAATTGAACCATTGTGTCATCTATGTTGTATATGCTTGCACTTATACGTTGGAATTAGCAGACCATGCTGTCATGGGGAACGTTTTCAACATTGCACTTGTACTTTATACACAGTTGATATCATGCTCTTTTGTCTATGGATGTCACCGGTGTGAAATAAAGAGGGAACTTGTAAGTCCATGGAGTATGTATTTTGTGTTAGATAAACGCCTGAGCCGCTAGCCTAAGCCATACCTATCATGGTGGAAACTTGCATCATCACCATAGTGAGCTATCTATGAAGCATCCTCAATAAAAAACTATGCATATAGTAAATAAAAAGATCGCTGAGATGCTCATTGTCTGCTTGCCTTGTCATTTTGGTTATGGGATAGCTCCTATACCATGTGCAAGGGGTACCCCGTTGGCTGTTCTCTATGATACGCATGTACTTACAATGACAAGAACTTACAGAGGTGACTGAAGTTGAGTAGCATGAGGTGTGGTTGACATGGTTCTACCCTATGGGTACACGATCTTAGCATACCTAGTCCAGCCCAAGGAAGGCCCACGAGAATATGCGCCAGCCCATGAAGACTTTCGGGTGGCCAGGGCTCATGACGCCTTCGGATCCTTGGAGAACAAGACTAGAGTAGATAGAATATTCAAAGGGGCAAACCCTAAAACCTGTAACTGACTCGATCTGTGCCCGAGACCTACCTATCTCTATGTAAAGGCTAGGAGGGCATGTCGAAGAGGGCACTTCATACCACCGCATACACACCTTCACGCTAGATTGCATCTGCGCACCCCTGTACTTTTCGGTTCCGCCGTAATCAAGAGCAGACAAGCAGGAGTAGGGTTTTCCCTCCGGGGGCCTGAACCTGGGTAAACCTCGTGTCCCCGTGTTGCTTGTTTGCTAACAGTTTCGCGATCTCTAGCATCCCCATCTTCTCCAAAACTCAAGCTCATAACAATGGGCATTGACGAGATTAAACCTCGTCAATTGGCGCCGTCTGTGGGAATCGGGGACACTGATTGTGCAATCGTGACGGTCCCAACCAAAGCGATCTACAACTCCATGGCGACGGAGAGTCATCCCCTCTTCGGCGCTTTCGACTTCACCGCCCACTCGCCAGCCACCCTGAAGGACTTTGAGCCCGTTGGCGATGGGCTCGAGATCCTGTTCGGGAGCTTCTGCTTCCAGGTTGTGCAGACCGGCACTCTCCGTCTCCTAGAGCTGGTGCCCCTTCCATCGATCAGGCCCACTTCATGAGCTCCACACCCCGTGCTACGCACATCGCCATCAACAGATGAGTCCTATGACAGCAGCAGATGCAACTCAGATCTGTGCGATCCACCATCGAAGGAAGGGACCTACGGTTCCGGATCCAAAAGTTGCGGCAGCAGTGATCCAATCTACGAACGCTACCAATGTGCCAAAGTCATCCAGAGCGACGTGGATTAGGAGCACAACCCGCCACCCAACCCGCAGGGTAGAAACGGCGAGAACAGGAGAAACCAGTCCCCCCGACCAACGAGGAGGACACCGATCCCAATCGGATCATCCACCTCAGCAAGGAAGGATGGGCTCAAGCATGCGAAGCCGTGGCAGGCAACAAGATCCTGCCCGTGGGTGCCTCATGGGACCTACTGATGGCGTACCACCTGCTCCTAGTCGAAGAGCACAAGAAGCAGGTGAAGATGCAAGAAGTGCTTGACAAACACAAGCAAGCGGCCTCGGAGTCCAGTGCGCGGCGAGCTATGCTCTCCGCCATGGGCGGCTCCAGCTCACACGACAACCATGGCAACAAGCACCGTTCTTGCACGGAGAACATGGACCCCAAGGCACGTCGTGAGGTGACTCGGACCCTCAACACTTCCTTCATGGAGATGGATGCCGACGGCAACGTCATCCCGAAGACACCGCAAGCTGCGATCATGGCAGCCACCACATACCTCGCGTCCCATCCACCTCCGGTGGGGGACCCGAAAAGGGCCATGCACAAGTCCGCACTTACCTGACTCGGACTCATTGGAGATGCGCTCCACGGAGAATCTCCTGCGGAGCCAAAGAAGAAGGCTGCGGTCAGGTTCAACCGCAACCCCACGCCTTCATACAACGAGGAAGAGCACGACCTACCTCGAAGGCACAAGAGCTCACGCCATCCCAGCCGCGATTATGACGCTTGAAGCGAGCTCAACCAACGCAAGATCGACAAAGCGCCCACCAAGCGCGTATGCTCGTCCGAATCCGAGGAGAACGATGACGAAGGAGAACTCTGCGGATCGTAATGCTTCAGCAGATCCGTCTGGCGGACACGGATGCCGCGGAACTTCAAGCTTCCTTCGGACACTCCGAAGTTTGATGGTACATAGGACCCCAAGGCGTGGCTCCGTGACCACCTATCATCCGTCAAAATACACGGCAGAAACAAGGACACCGCCCTGCAATGCCTTCAGCTACAGCTGACAGGCACAGCCCGGATCTGGCTCAGCACCCTATCCTCGGGATCCATCCAAAGCTGGGAGGAACTGGAGTATAGTTTCATCCGAAACTTCAAAGGCACCAGCAAGAGGCCAGACTCGATTGAGGAGCTACGGGCCTGCACCCAACAAACGGGCGAATCCATTCGCTCGCACATATTATGCTGGTCCAACACCAAGAACTCCATGGCACACATCTTTGAGGAGAGAGTGATCGACGCCTTCAAAGATGGCATCAAGCATCAGGACTTCAAGGAAGAACTTGGGCGCGTCAAGCCCAAGACACTGGACCACCTCATGGACATCGCCAACAGGTGGGTAGACGGCGAGGACTCCGTCCACCGAGTGCACTCGGAGGAGAAAGATGACTACGACCGTCGACGTGAACGCCGTAACAAGAGAAGATGGCGCGTCTACGACGATCGCGATGGACCCGACATGGTCGCGGCTGGCTAAACCGACCGCCGCAGCGATGGCAACCGCAGCAGCGGCAGATACAGCGGAAACAACTTCCGCGATGGAGGACGCCCAGCGCAGTCATGGCAACGTCACGGCCGCGAAGATGGACCCTCAACATATGACAAAATGTCGGGTCCATGCACCATCCACTTCTACATCGACAAGCAGGATGGTAAAAAGAAGGCAATCCACATGCTCAAGGATTGCCGCGAGTTCCAGAAACTCAGTGTCAACACCCGGATTTTTAATCCCAGATGCCTGTTATGCCATACATCGCAATCCCAGGATTACCATTTTTGCGAGACATAACAGAATTGGATACCACAATACATCATCCATTACAAACCATACATAAGGTCTTACACAAATAGGGATCTCAAGATCCAGTTCTTAATACAACTTCAAGGAGCGGAATACGTAATAATAACGGTAGCGTAGGCGAAGCTCCATCTTCAGGGTCACATGCAATGTTGACAATGGGAGATGATCCTAGTTGTCGTAACCTTCCTAGGGTCCATCTTCCAGGTACTCCTCTTCATAGTCTGGCCACGGGAATAGCCAGGGCAAAGCCATGAGTACTCTTTAAGTACTCACAAACTAATACTAACAAGTGAAAGGGGTTTTTGATAATAGGACACTAGGCTCTAGGGTTGTTTTGCAAAAGCCAGATTTATCTCTACTAAGTTTAGAAGCAATGAATGCTAGTTAAGGTTTTATAACACCTAAGTGGGAACTTGTATCTCATGCCACAACCCTGTTGTGGTCAAGTCAAAGTCTCAATTCATTTCACAAGTCATTTTGAAAAGTCTGACGGGGGAACAGTATGGCCACTCCAACTGTCCATAACCGCGGACGCGGCTATTCGAATAGTTTGACAGTCTACAGAGATTGTACACTTTCACCACAACATTCGATACATCCGTCAGGAACAAATCCTGAATTCACCATACTCAGTATGCGGATAATCAATCCTAACCTTTCAATTACATGCCCTAGTATAAGCACCTCTCCTGTGAGTTTGGCTTCCCAACCATGACCAACTGTCATCTTGGGTACTGCACAGGTGGACAATCTTCACAAGGTAGCCTCAGCTCAGACCTTGGCCGTGAGGGAAGTAATACTAAGGTTACGATAAAATTGGAATGGTATCGCATCCAGACAACCATCAGTTTTATAAAAGGGCTAAGGCTCATGCCTCAACATTTTCATCACCAAAATCATCAGGTGTTCGGAAACACATGTCCAAAACATTTCAATAGAATGATCCATCATTCCAAGGTTTTCATAACCATTTTTCCACCAGGTATTCCCATCTAAGGTTGATCAAGTTTTATGCTTAGCACTAGCATCTACAAGTGGGGGTAAGCACTAATGAGGGTGGTAAACTAGTGGAGTTTAACTAAGTTTAATCTTATGCCTTAGGATGACATCAAGATTATCTAGCTTAGGACAAATTTTATGCTCTTTATGCAACCTTCAATTATCTTTCTAATATCTACAATTTACTTAAGTAAGCTCTAAGTACTAGCTTTGATAAAGAAATAAAGTATAAAGCTTGTAAGTAAAACTAGGATTGGTTTATCAAGTGGATATGATCACATATGCTTAAGGCATATAGTGGTCATGGTAACAAGCAAGTATTAGCTTGCATAAGTATCAGTATAAGCTTGCATTAATAGGGTATCTTGCAAGTGTTAGCTTGCATTGGTCAACTTGATTAGTAAAGCTTGCCTTGTGTAGAGCAGTGGTTGAAGTTCTCCTCGGCTTCTTCTTCGTAGAATCCTCCTTCCTCCTCGTATCCTTGGTCGGTACTAGCGTCTATGAATAAGTACGAGGTACACAATCACCAAAAAATACTTAACTACTTGCAATCATCACACAAAAAGGGTCCTCTAGATGATCTAACATCATCTCTAACATTACAAGATTAAGGCTTGGTTTAATTCCTTTTATTTTTAGAAAGTAATTTCTACTCATTGAAAAACTACTTAAAATTTAATATTCTCCAAACCAAACATGGGATCATGTTGACACATGTCATCACCACATATTTTAGTCCATGGGAATGTGATTTAAAGTGTTGTCACAATTTAATAAGGTTTTACCCTTTTATCTTAATTAAATAAAGTGACTAGAAATGCCTATGGGGCATTCTTTTATTACTTGAACATTATTTCTGTAAGTAATCCTATATATTTTTATATATTCTGAAAGGTATGGTTAAATGTGATTTTTGAGAGTTGGAATCAACTCAAAAGCTATTATGGTTTAAATTTGAAAAATGTTTGAATGCAGAAAAGCTTCTGCCTTGTTATTTTTACCACGGATGATCTATAGATCCAAATGACTTGAATCCAACGGGCTTGGATTCAGCACTTCCAGACCTTTCTAACAAAATTAGTTTCATTCGATTTGGTGCACTGAATCGACCTAGGTTGATTTTTGAAACTGGGTATAGAAGTGTGTTTGAAATAAAATGAAAAAGGTTAAATTCAAATAGCTGGGCTGCGCGGGAAGCGATACTGGGTCGGCCTGCTAAGCACAGCGCTTACGCGGGCTGGTTAAGTGGCTGTCCCCACACGTCAGTGAGATGAGGGGGTGTGAAGCGGTATGGGGCGATGTGGTGCGTTTGATCTGGTTCTAATCCAACGGCTGAGAGTCATCGTCGACGTTGGGCAACGCCGGCGAGACAAAAACCTAGCGCAGCCAGTGGGGGTCATTGGGGGCTCACCGGGGTTCAGGCGAGGGTCGGCGAGGCGGGCGAACGACAAAGTCGACGACGACGAACCTCCTGGTACCGGCTGCTTCTCCTGGGGCGGCTCCAATCGATGGCTCCCTTTTTCTCCAGTAGCGGCGGGCTCCGGTGAAATTCCGATGAAGTGCTGCTCGCTTTGCTCCGGGAACGGGGTGGCACGATCATTGAGGAGAGGGGAGTGAGATGGTGTGCTCAAATCGGCTGAGTGGAGCGAGGGGACCGACGGGGCGCAAGGTGAGCTCGTCGTGGTCGACGGTACAGACGGCTATCGGCGTGGGCGATGGTAGGGGGCGGTGCGGTGCTCCCTGGCGATGCTCAACGACACGGTGGCAAGACGTGGGGCGGTGTGGTTTGGTCGGAACGCGACGGTGCTCTGCGCGTGCCCGGCGGAAGATTTAATGGCGCACAGCACGCGTGGTCCGCGCGGCGGCGAACGAGCGTGTCTGCGGGGTTACTGGGACGGTGGTGATAACGTATGCACACGGCGAGGGCGGCGCGCGGTCTGTGGGCGTCGGTCGAGCATGGTGCATGGGGTGCGCTCTCGGCATGGTTGCTCGCGAGCTTGGCATGGTCCGTGCGCGTGGTCCAGTGGCTGGCAGGGTTCGAGCGGTGGACAGGGAGTGGCGGTGGACGGTGGGCTGCCTCCCAGACATGTTGGCTAGGCTTGGTTCTCCTCCTAGCTTGTTGTCTACATGGGGGTGATAAGTGTGCACTCGGCCTGCTCACCATTGATGGCATTGCCAAGCTTACAGTGATGCTAAGGGTGTGCAATTGAGCTAGATGATCTACTAAAGCCTAGTTGCAACCAGAGAGGGAACTAGTTAGGCTTCAATCACTGCTCACAATACTATTTGGATTTTGTTTGATTTGTATCTGCAAGGTGTTTGATGAAATGGCCGCAAGAATTCAAGTTTTGAATTTTGAAAAGATTTTTGGTGGGTGTGCTAGGTTGGTGCTGGTGAGTCTGCAGATGCTTGGGTTTTGAAAGTTGAGCTTGTTTGAGTGGTTTTTGAAAAAGTGGGATCTTCCCATATGATAAAGATTCAATTTTGAACTGTCATTTAAACTATGCATTTAAATTTTTTTGGATGATCACAAAGTGGGCCTTGATACTTTGTTATGAGTACAATCAAGGGGTGCCAAGATCCAGAAAAGTTTCTGTTAGGTTATGAAAGTCTGAGACAGCCAAAGTAGGCATGGGATTTAAATTGGTCAAAATGACCATTCACTCATTTAGCTTTGTTTTGATTTATTTGTCTTTTAGAAAAGTTTGGGAATTGTTTAGATGATGTTTATTTCACCTAAGAATCCATTTACAAGCAAAGGAACACACAAAAAAGGTGGTTCAAAATAATTCCAAATGAAATGCATACACCATGCATGCTTTCATATTTTTATTTAGAAAAGTTTTTGTTAACCCTAATTTTGATGATTAGAGTTTGATGATCCAAGTTTAGTATTTTTGGGATGTTACAAACCTCCCCCCCTTAAACAAAATCTCGTCCCGAGATTTGAAAAAGGACGAAAAATATTACCTAGGATTTGAAGAGATCAGGAAACTCTGTCCTGATGTGATCTTCGCGCTCCCAGGTAGCTTCCTCTTCTGTGTGGTTGCTCCACTGGATCTTGAGAAACTTGATGCTTCGGGTTCAGGTAGTTCGAAAAGCTTCTTCCAAAATACGGATGGGTACTTCGGGATAGGTCAGGTCATCGTTGATCTCTATGGTCTGGTGATCGATATTTTTGAACACTTCGGTCTTCTCGGGAACTTCGAGACACTTGCGAAGTAATCAGATATGGAACACATTGTGCACGGCTGACATCTCTTCAGGCAGTTCCAATTGATACGACACTTCTCCTCGACTGTTCAAAATCTTGAAAGGTCCGATATATCTGGGGGCTAACTTTCCTTTGAGTTGGAAACGCTGCATTCCCTTCAATGGCGACACCTTGAGATAGACAAAATATCCTATGTTGAAGACGGGGTCTCGACGTCTCTTGTCGGTGTAACTCTTCTGTCTGGACTGGGCGGTCTTAAGGTGTTCACGAATCTTGTGAACCTTCTCTTCTGCTTCTCGTAGGATGTCGGGTCCGAAAATCTGACTCTCTCCTACTTCCGACCAGTTCAAAGGGGTGCGACACTTCCTTCCGTACATGAATTCAAAGGGGGCCATTTGCAGACTAGCTTGATAACTATTATTGTATGAAAATTCTGCAAACGGCAGACAGTCTTCCCACTTGGATCCATATTCTAACACACATGCTCTCAGCATATCTTCCAGTATTTGGTTTACTCGCTCCGTTTGTCCATCGGTCTGAGGGTGATAAGAGGTACTGAAATCTAGGCGGGTTCCTAAACCTTGTTGGACTTTCTTCTAGAATCTCGAGGTAAACTGAGTTCCTCGATCAGATACAATGTTCTTGGGGACTCCATGCAAACTAACTATTCTAGCGATGTACAACTCTGCTAGCTTCGAACTCTGATATGTGGTCTTGACGGGCAAGAAATGGGCGACTTTGGACAATCTGTCCACTATGACCCATATAGAGTCATTTCCCCTACTAGAAGTAGGCAGTCCAGTGATAAAGTCCATTCCAACGGAATCCCATTTCCATTCCGAAATCTGCAAGGGTTGCAACAATCCAGCGGGTCTTTGATGTCCGGCCTTGACTCGCTGACATATATCACACTTGGCGATATAGCTTTCGATTTCTCTCTTCATCTTATGCCACCAAAATTGCTCTTTTAAATCTTGATACATCTTAGTTCCTCCGGGATGGATAGAATAAAGAGTATCATGAGCCTCCTTCAGAATGACCTCTTTCAACTCAGAATCTGCTGGTACACAAAGGCGTCCTTTGTACCACAGAACTCCTTCGTTGTCCTCGGTGAATCCGCGTACTTTGCCTGTACCGATACGACGCTTAATTCCGTCAATACTAGCATTTCCTTTCTGCGCCTCTTTAATCTGACTAATCAAAGTGGGCTGAAGTTCTATGCTAGCCAAAAATCCTTCACTCACTAATTCCATTCGAAAAGCTTCCATCTCTTTGTGCAAGCTTGGTTGCTCCTTCAATATCATGGAGTTCAAGCGGCACGGCAATCTGCTAAGAGCATCGGCTACCACATTGGCTTTACCAGGGTGATAGTGAATGTCCAGGTCGTAATCCTTGATTAGCTCAATCCACCTTCTCTGTCTCATATTCAGCTCCTTCTACGTGAATATATACTTCAGACTCTTGTGATCCGTATAGATCTCACAACGGTTTCCCATTAGGTAATGCCTCCATGTTTTCAGGGCTAGAACTACGGCTGCGAGTTCAAGGTCATGGGTTGGGTAATTATGCTCATGTTGCTTCAGTTGTCGAGATAGATAAGATATAACTTTGCTTTCTTGCATTAGCACACATCCGAGACCGATCTTGGATGCATCACAATACACATCGAAGGGCTTCGTGATATCCGACAAGATTAAGATTGGGGCTGAAATCAATCTCCTCTTGAGTTCTTGAAAACTCGCTTCACATTTGTCGGTCCATTCAAACTTCTTGTCCTTCTTCAGCAATTGGGTCATGGGTCTGGCGATACTCGAGAATCCTTCTACGAACTTGTGGTAATATCCCCCCAATCCGAGAAATGCACGAACTTGGGTTTGAGTGGTTGGGGCTTGCCAATCTTCTACATCTTTCACTTTTGCAGGGTCAACGACAATTCCTCCGGCTGATACAATGTGACCGAGGAATCCTACCTCCTGTAACCAGAATTCACATTTGCTAAACTTTGCATACAGCTGATGCTCTCTAAGGGTTCCAAGAATGGTCCTTAGGTGTAGCTCATGTTCTTCTTCTGATTTGGAATAAATCAGAATGTCATCGATGAAAACAACGACAAACTTATCCAGGAAGTCCATAAAAATCTTATTCATGAGATTCATGAAATAAGCGGGGGCATTGGTTAATCCAAAAGACATGACTGTATACTCGTACAATCCATATCTGGTGGTAAAGGCAGTCTTAGGAATATCTTCTGCAAGAATCTTGAGTTGATGATAGCCAGTCCTAAGATCAATCTTAGAAAACACTTTGGCACCGGTCAACTGATCAAACAAATCTTCTATCTTGGGCAAGGGGTATTTGTTCTTGATGGTGACATCATTCAACTTCCGATAATCCGTACACAAACGGTTACCTCCATCCTTCTTGTCCACAAACAAGACAGGTGACGTCCACGGTGACGCACTTGGTTGAATCAATCCAATTTCCAGCATGGCATCCAGTTGCTTCTTCAATTCTGCTAGCTCTGATGGGTTCATACTATATGGTCTCTGGGTTATAGGTCCAGTTCCGTGGATTAGTTCGATGATAAACTCAATATCCCGATCTGGGGGCATACCGGGCAAAACATCTGGAAATACATCGGGGTATTCACAGACTATCCGGACTTGGTCAATGGTAGGTTGGGCTATACTCTTGTTGCATTTGAATTGACGAGGTAAGGTTTCAGATATATGCTCGACTGATATTCCGGCGGTACTGGTCATGGTTATGGCTTTCTTGGCACAGTCAATCAATCCTTTATGTTTGGACATCCAATCCATTCCTAGTACTACTTCCAAACCTTTAGTTCCGAGTACTATCAGATTTGCATAAAAATCTATGCCATGGATTCGGATAGGGACATCTTTGCAAATTTGCCTAGCCTTGGTGGTTGATCCGGGAAATTGAACAATAATAACTTGCTTAAGTTTGGTTGGTTGAATTTTACTAGTGCATGAAAATTCTTTGGTGACAAATGAGTGTGATGCACCAGAATCAAACAACACTCGTGCAAGTACTGAATTAACAGAAAACATACCCAGCACGACGTCTGGCGCTTCCTGATCTTCTTCAGCATGCATGAGGAAAAGACGGCCATTGCGGTTGAGCGAGTTCCCTGGGGCAAATCTCCTTCCTGGCTGAACACGACGCTGTTGCTGAGCTGGGGAATTGGCATTGGGTGCTGCGGCATTCTTCTTGTTGGGGCACTCGTTGGAATAGTGGCCTTTATTTCCACAGTCATAACAAGTCACTTGCGACTTGTCCTTTGCTGCTACAGGCACAACATTGCTTCCAGTTCTCGGGGCAGTGTTGGTGTTGACGGTAGCATTGTTGTTGTTAAACTTGGGTGGGGCATGGTTGAAATTGCTAGAGTTGCTGGGGTTGTTGTGATTTCCTCCGGGCCTAGGGTTTCCACGGTTGGGATAGGTCGGACGGTTCATTGGGGGTCTGTTTGTTCTTGGGGCAAATCCGGGAGATGGGTTAGGGCGGTAATTTGGGGTCTGATAGGTTCCTGGCTGATGCATCATGCGACGCTTGCGTTTCTCATTGGCTTGGTTGATCTTTCCTTCCATTTGGATGGCCGAGTCAACAAGGGCTTCATTATCAGCAAAGGGGATATTGACTAATACCGTCTGCATCTCATCATGCAGACCATTCAGGAATCTTTCTTTCTTCTTGGCTTCGGTGTCGATCTCATCCGGGGCATACCTAGCTAATGACAAGAATTTGTCACGGTATTCCACTACAGTCATCCATCCTTGCTTCAGTTCTCTGAACTCGTCTCTCATTCTCTTGATCAAACCCGGTGGCACATGGGTTCTGCTAAACTTGACCTTGAATTCCTCCCAGGTCATCATCTGGCCTCCGGTCATTGCGCGAACACTGTTCCACCATGCCCTGGCATCTCCGGCTAGATAGTGGGTGGCGAACAAAACTTTCTCGTTGGCTTCCACTCTGGCGACTTCTAGGTTATTTTCCATGGTTTGCAGCCAATCATCGGCGTCTAGGGGTTCTTTTGACTAAGTGAAAATAGGTGGGTTGGTATTATGGAAATTCTTGAGCTTAGATCCATGGTTGTCCTGATTTCCGTGGCCTTGGTTGTTGTGGGCAAGTTGGGCTATCTGTTGCAGTGTGGCTAGGTTGGCTTGACATTCCGCTCTTTCAGCTTCGCGGTCAGAAGTCAACATTTGCAGAATCTGCAACATCGGCTCCGGGGATGAACCACTTCCTCCACGTGGCATCTGAAGATTGAGATAGATCGTGAGAAAAGAGGGAAATTTCTAAGGTTCAGGGTCTTTGAAAAGTTTTTAAAGTTTGACTCAGATTTTCTAGCAACTTGCTTTTCATTCATTCATAGCACACGGTACAACACACAACACAACAAAGAAAAACAGATGGTTTTAAGAACCATTCTGAAAACTATGATACAGTGGGACCGAATACTACTCACTACGCTAGTGCTCAAGTGCTACTACTCCTCGGAATCTATGGCTTCATCATCCCCATCATCATCGATGAAGGCGAAATCATCCTCATCGGTGAAGAAATCCATGGCCTGATCCTCCAGAAAATCATCATCATTGCTGAGATAGGAGTAGGGGTCTCCACGAAGATCTTCTCCGGCATTCTCCCTTTCTTCCAACTGCATGTCTCTCTCGTGGATGGTCTCCTCCAAAGATGAGATACGGTGGCGAAGACGGGCAATAATGCGCTCCTTCTTGTCGAGCTGACGGCGGCGAGACTTGCGATCCTTTGCTAGCATGGCAATGGTTTGGTCCTTCGTCTTGATGATGGCAGACTTGTGGTTGGAGTAGTCACGGCAGTTTTCCAGCTCCTGCCGACGATCGTACATCATGAAGCTAAGGTGGTCCACTTGGGTCTTCAGCTCAGGGTGATATGGGGCTTCCAGTGGTTGTCCATTTGCATCTCGCCTTGGGAAAAACTCAAAGCGAGTACCCTTGATCTGGTTGATACTCTGCCCACACAGACGGGAAAGAGCTTCCTGCATGGCCCTGGCAAGTCCATCGAGCGAGTTGTTCTCTCTTAAGGTAAACTGAATTCCTTCCGCAGTGGGAGGTTCAATCTTTCCTCGGAGACTTGCAACAATTAGCCACTACAGATCTTCTCCTCCTTGATCATTGAACTGAGCTCCGAAGAACTCGGGGTGTGGACGCTCCAGAAGTTCCGAAAGCTGGTCCAAATCCCTCTCAAAGATAAGGTCTCCTCCATTCCCCAACTGATAAAACTTGCTGTACTTCACGTCCATCTATAAGAACATAGGATGAGTAAGTTAGTAGAGTGATCAAGTGTGTCAAAATTTTATGTATTTTGCAAGAGTTTTTGAGGAACATGAATTTTCATGAAAGAATCAAAGGGATAAGAATGAGAATAAGTTTTTGTAAATATTTGTTTTATTTGGTTTTGAAACTAATTTTTTGATTCAAACGTCCAGTCAAACTAGGGTCTCCTATGGTCAGGATGGCTCTGATACCAACTTGTCAACACCCGGATTTTTAATCCCAGATGCCTGTTATGCCATACATCGCAATCCCAGGATTACCATTTTTGCGAGACATAACAGAATTGGATACCACAGTACATCATCCATTACAAACCATACATAAGGTCTTACACAAATAGGGATCTCATGATCCAGTTCTTAATACAACTTCAAGCAGCGGAATACGTAATAATAACGGTAGCGTAGGCGAAGCTCCATCTTCGGGGTCACAAGCAATGCTGACGATGGGAGATGATCCTAGTTGTCGTAACCTTCCTGGGGTCCATCCTCCAGGTACTCCTCTTCATAGTCTGGCCACGGGAATAGCCAGGGGCAAAGCCATGAGTACTCTTTAAGTACTCGCAAACTACTACTAATAAGTGAAAGGGGTTTTTGATAATAGGACACTAGGCTCTAGGGTTGTTTTGCAAAAGCCAGATTTATCTCTACTAAGTTTAGAAGCAACAAATGCTAGTTAAGGTTTTATAACACCTAAGTGGGAACTTGTATCTCATGCCACAACCCTGTTGTGGTCAAGTCAAAGTCTCAATTTATTTTGAAATGTCTGACGGGGGAACAATATGGCAACTCCAACTGTCCATAACCGCGGACGCGGCTATTCGAATAGTTTGACACTCTGCAGAGATTGTACACTTTCACCACAACATTCGATACATCCGTCAGGAACAAATCCTGAATTCACCATACTCAGTATGCGGATAATCAATCCTAACCTTTCAATTACACGCCCTAGTATAAGCACCTCTCCTGTGAGTTTGGCCTCCCAACCATGACCAACTGTCATCTTGGGTACTGCACAGGTGGACAATCTTCACAAGGTAGCCTCAGTTCAGACCTTGGCCGTCAGGGAACTAATACTAAGGTATATAAGTTTCTAGTAAAGCCTACCTAATTCTCGGGTATTGTGGTTGTACGATAAAATTGGAATGGTATCGCATCCAGACAACCATCAGTTTTATAAAAGGTCTAAGGCTCATGCCTCAACATTTTCATCACCAAAATCATCAGGTGTTCGGAAACACATGTCCAAAACATTTCAATAGAATGATCCATCATTCCAAGGTTTTCATAACCATTTTTCCACCAGGTATTCCCATCTAAGGTTGATCAAGTTTTATGCTTAGCACTAGCATCTACAAGTGGGGGTAAGCACTAATGAGGGTGGTAAGCTAGTGGAGTTTAACTAAGTTTAATCTTATGCCTTAGGAGACATCAAGATTATCTAGCTTAGGCCAAATTTTATGCTCTTTATGCAACCTTCAATTATCTTTCTAATATCTACAATTTACTTAAGTGAGCTCTAAGTACTAGCTTTGATAAAGAAATAAAGTATAAAGCTTGTAAGTAAAACTAGGATTGGTTTATCAAGTGGATATGATCACATATGCTTAAGGCATATAGTGGTCATGGTAACAAGCAAGTATTAGCTTGCATAAGTATCAGTATAAGCTTGCATTAGTAGGGTATCTTGCAAGTGTTAGCTTGCATTGGTCAACTTGATTAGTAAAGCTTGCCTTGTGCAGAGCAGTGGTTGAAGTTCTCCACGGCTTATTCTTCGTAGAATCCTCCTTCCTCCTCGTATCCTTGGTCGATACTAGCATCTATGAATAAATACGAGGTACATAATCACCAAACAATACTTAACTACTTGCAATCATTACACAAAAAGGGTCCTATAGATGATCTAACATCATCTCTAACATTACAAGATTAAGGCTTGGTTTAATTCCTTTTATTTTTAGAAAAGTAATTTCTACTCATTGAAAAACTACTTAAGATTTAATATTCTCCAAACCAAACATGGGATCATGTTGACACATGTCATCACCATATATTTTAGTCTATGGGAATGTGATTTAAAGTGGTGTCACAATTTAATAAGGTTTTACCCTTTTATCTTAATTAAATAAAGTGACAAGAAATGCCTATGGGGCATTCTTTTATTACTTGAACATTATTTCTGTAAGTAATCCTATATATTTTTATATATTCTGAAAGGTATGGTTAAATGTGATTTTTGAGAGTTGGAATCAACTCAAAAGCTATTATGGTTTAAATTTGAAAAATGTTTGAATACAGAAAAGATTCTGCCGTGTTATTTTTACCATGGATGATCTATAGATCCAAATGACTTGAATCCAACGGGCTTCGATTCAGCACTTCTAGACCTTTATAACAAAATTAGTTTTATTCGATCTGGTGCACTAAGTCGACCTGGGTTGATTTTTGAAACTGGGTACAGAAGTGTGTTTGAAATAAAATGGAAAAGGTTAAATTCAAATAGCTGGGCTGCACGGGAAGCGATACTGGGCCGGCCTGCTACGCATAGCGCTTAGGCAGGCTGGTTAAGTGGCTGTCCCCACGCATCAGTGAGATGAGGGGGTGCGAAGCGGTATGGGGCGATGTGGTGCGTTTGATCTGGTTCTAATCCAATGGCTGAGAGTCATCGTCGACGTTGGGCAACGCCGGCGAGACAGAAACCTAGCGCGGCCAGTGGGGGTCATTGGGGGCTCACCGGGGTTCAGGCGAGGGTCGGCGATGCGGGCGAACGACAAAGTCGACGACGGCGTACCTCCTGGTACCGGCAGCTTCTCCTGGGGCGGCTCCAATCGCTGGCTCCCTTTTTCTCCAGTAGCGGCGGGCTCCGGTGAAATTCCGGCGAAGTGCTGCTCGCCTTGCTCCGGGAACGGGGTGGCACGATCAGTGAGGAGAGGGGAGTGAGATGGTGTGCTCAATTCGGCTGGGGGTGGCCTCTATTTATAGTGGAGCGAGGGGACCGACGGGGCGCAAGGTGAGCTCGTCGTGGTCGACGGTACAGACGGCTATCGGCGTGGGCGACGGTAGGGGGCGGTGCGGTGCTCCCTGGCGATGCTCAACGACACGGTGGCGAGACGTGGGGCGGTGTGGTTTCGTCGGAACGCGATGGTGCTCTGCGCGTGCCCGACGAAAGATTTAATGGCGCACAGCACGCGTGGTCCGCGCGGCGGCGAACGAGCGTGTCTGCGGGGTTACTGGGACGGTGGTGATCACGTATGCACACGGCGAGGGCGGCGCGCGGTCTGTGGGCGTCGGTCGAGCGTGGCGCACGGGGTGCGCTCTCGGCATGGTTGCTGGCGAGCTTGGCATGGTCCGTGTGCATGGTCCAGTGGCTGGCAGGGTTCGAGCGGTGGACAGGAAGTGGCGGTGGACGGTGGGCTGCCTCCTAGACATGTTGGCTACGCTTGGTTCTCCTCCTAGCTTGCTATCGACATGGGGGTGACAAGTGTGCACTCGGCCTGCTCACCATTGATGGAATTGGCAAGCTTACAGTGATGCTAAGGGTGTGTAATTGAGCTAGATGATCTACTAAAGCCTAGTTGCAACCAGAGAGGGAACAAGTTAGGCTTCAATCACTGCTCACAATAGTTTTTGGATTTTGTTTGATTCATATCCGTAAGGTGTTTGATGAAATGGCCGCAAGAATTCAAGTTTTGAATTTTGAAAAGATTTTTGGTGGGTGTGCTAGCTTGGTGCTGGTGAGTCTGCAGATGCTTGGGTTTTGAAAGTTGAGCTTGTTTGAGTGGTTTTTGAAAAGGTGGGATCTTCCCATATGATAAAGATTCAATTTTGAACTGTCATTTAAACTATGCATTTAAATGCTTTTGGATGATCGTAAAGTGGGCCTTGATACTTTGTTATGAGTACAATCAAGGGGTGCCAATATCCAGAAAAGTTTCTGTTAGGTTCTGAAAGTTTGAGACAGCCAAAGTAGGCATGGGAGTTAAATTGGTCAAAATGACCATTCACTCATTTAGCTTTGTTTTGATTTATTTGTCTTTGAGAAAAGTTTGGGAATTGTTTAGATGATGTTTATTTCACCTAATATTCCATTTACAAGCAAAGGAACACACAAACAAGGTGGTTCAAAAGAATCTCAAATGAAATGCATACACCATGCATGCTTTCATATTTTTATTTAGAAAAGTTTTTGTTAACCCTAATTTTGATGATTAGAGTTTGATGATCCAAGTTTAGTATTTTTGGGATGTTACACTCACCGAGAGCATGTCCCAGATGAGGCAACAAGCTCTGAACCCCGGGTACGGGAACGCGCCCGCACCAGGCGACATCGCCCACGAAGCTCCTCCACCACCACCCGTGGGACCTTCGAATCATCCAATCTCACCCACGCAGAACAACGGCGGAAACCGGTACCCCGTGCCAAAAGGATCACCGATGATCCAAAAAGGACTCCCAACGAACAAGGTGCAAAAGAAAATTACCCGTCAGATCAATCTGGTTGTGACCTCTCCACCCGCCATCCCGGAGTACCTCAGCGGATCAGAGTCCTGCATCACGTTCAGCCGTTCGGATCACCCTTGCCAGGTCCCTCGCGCAGGTCATGCTGACCTGGTGCTTGAGGCGCAGATCGGAGGGTTCGACATGAGTCACGTCTTCATGGATGCCGGCAGCGACATCAATCTGATGTTTGCCAGTAACTTAGCAGCAATGTTGAACCCGCTGTGCAGCCTGGAACAATCCGATACAACGTTCCACGGCATCGTCCCAGGGAAGGGCATATTCCTCCTGGGAAAGATATGGCTCGACGTCATCTTCGGCAAGCCCGACAACTTTCGGTGCGAGCGACTCGAGTTCGAAGTGGTGGACTGGCCATCACAATACCATGCCATCCTCGGGCGTGTGGCATTCGCACGGTTCCTGGCAGTACCGCACTACGCGTACTTTCTACTCAAGATGCCAGGACCGATGGGCGTCATTACGGTCCACGGGAGCTTCACCCGATCGTACCACTGCGACAGGGACTTCAACAGAATCTCCTAGTCATTCGGCATGCTGGAGGAGATCATAAGGCTCCGAGAGGTGACAGACAACGGGGCACCCCCAGCTGCAAGACAGAATGCACCCGACATGTCTTTTGACTCCACCGTCAACACAAAGAAGGTGCATGTCCACCAGATGGACACCTCCAAGACGGCGCTGATCGCCAACGACCTCAGCCCCGCATAGTAAAACGCGCTCATCGAATTCCTCCTTGAGCGCTGGGAAATCTTCGCCTGGTGTCCTGCGGACATGCCAGGAGTTCCCAGGGAATTCGCCGAGCACGCACTCAACGCCTTTCCAGATGCCAAGACTGTCAAATAGTCCATCTGACGACTATCCGAACCACGGGCTGAAGCCATCGAAGTCGAAGTCAAAATACTACTCGACGCAAACTTCATCAGGGAGATCAAGGAAAGCGAGTGGCTTGCCAACACCGTGATGGTCCCCAAAAAGGACACGGACATCCTGCGGATGTGCGTGGACTTCACATGGCTGAACAAGCACTGCCTGAAGGATCACTTCCCTCTCCCTCGGATCGATCAGATTATCGATTCAACTGCAGGATGCGAGAATCTCTCCTTCCTCGATGCCTACTCAAGCTATAATCAGATTCGACAAAAGGTCGAAGATCAGGAGAAAACGGCGTTCATCACGCCGTTCGGGGTGTTCTTCTACAACACAATGCCCTTCGGGCTGAAGAACGCAGGCTCCACGTACCAACGGTGCATGCAGGCATGCCTGAAGGACCAGATCGGCCGCAACATCCAAGTCTATGTCGATGACATAGTGATCAAAACAAGGGAGGCCAAGACACTGATCGACGATCTCCGCGAGACGTTCGACAACCTTGATCGATACAAGATCAAGCTAAACCCAGAAAAGTGCGCCTTCGGCGTCCCATCTGGTCAGCTGCTAGGCTACTTCATCTCCCAGCGAGGGATCGAAGCAAACCCGAAGAAAATCTGGGCCATAATGGCCATGGAGAAGCCGAAGAACCTCAAGGGCGTCCAACAGCTTGTTGGGCGAATCGCGGTGTTGAGCAGGTTCATCAACCGCATGGGCGAAAAAGCTCTGCCTTTCTATCAGCTGCTACGCAAGGTAGACAAATTCGAGTGGACGCCCGAAGCGGACGACGCATTCGAAGATCTAAAGTGGCTGCTCTCTACCTCGCCCGTCTTGATCACGCCAAAAGAGAGCGAGCCTCTACTGCTATACATAGCAGCTAAAAACTAGGTGGTAAGCACCGTGCTTGTGGTTGAAAGACCTGAAGATGGCAAGACCCATGGGGTCCAACGCCCAATCTACTACCTCAGCAAGGTATTGACGTCGACAAAGCAGAGGTACCCTCACTACCAGAAACTCGCCTACGGCGTATTCATGACGGCTCGTCGGCTGAGCCACTACTTCCAGGAGCATCAGGTGATGGTCGTCAATGAAGCGCCCCTGAACAGCATCCTGAACAATCCGGAGGCCACAGGACGTGTGGACCTGTGGGGCATCGAGCTGTCACCTCTAGACATCGTCTATGAGAAGCTCCACGCGATCAAGTCTCAGGTCCTTCCACACTTCCTCGTCCACTGGATGGAACTGCAGCTGCCAGACACCCCGGACATGACACAGTCATGGACGATCCACTTCGACGGCTCCAAAAGCGAGGCCGGAGCAGGAGCCGGGGTCATACTGACCTCCCCGCAAGGCGACAAGATGAAGTATGATGCCCTCATCCACGGCATGATGATGGCCAAGATCTGCGGCGCGACGCGCCTGGTCATCTACGACGACTTGAACCTCGTCGTCCAGCAAACAATGAACGAGTGCGACGCACACGCGGCCAACATGATTGCGTACCGCGCACTCTACAACGCACTCGAAGGAGACTTCGACCGCTGTGAGCTTCGGCACGTTGGGAGAGAAAGCAACGAAGATGCCGACAGACTCGCCAACATCGGCTCCACCTGCGCACAGGTGCCACCAGGTGTGTTCCTCGAACAGATCTGCGTGCCATCCATCAAAATGAAATTCCCAAAGGGATCACCCGAAGAAGCAGAGCACTCGGGGGCTGCGCTACCCGAAGGACAGGAAGGACCAGAAAAACTCGACACAAAGGTCGCAGTGGTCAACCTGATGCAGGTCATGGCAGTCGAAGAAACATGGACACAGCCATACCTCCGATATCTGATAGACGGGGAGCTGCTTGACAGCCCGACAGATGCCCGGCGCATATCTCGCCAGTCCAAGGCCTTCACCATCATCAATGGCGAGCTGTACAAGCGTAGCATTTTGGGTGTACTCCAAAGGTGTGTCACCATCGGTGACGGCAAAACCATCCTCCACGACATCCACGAGGGTATCTGTGGCCATCACGCGAACAGCCGCGCCCTTGTCGCCAAAGCTCTACGAGCTAGGTTCTACTAGCCAACGACCATGAACAACGCCAAGGACATCGTTGGAAGGTGCAACGGGTGCCAGAGGTTCGTAGATAAACCACACGCACCAGGATTGGAGCTTAGGCCCATACCCCTGGCCTGGCCCTTCGCCCAATGGGGCCTCGACATGATCGGCAAACTGCCCAAGTCCTCGAAAGGAGGCCACATCTACCTACTGGTCGCAGTCGACAAATTCACCAAGTGGATCGAGGCCATGCCCGTTACTAACCAAAAGGGAAAAATTGTCGTCAAGTTCTTCGAATCCATTGTTTACAGGTTTGGCGTGCCGCACATCATCATCACCGACAATGCGTCGAACTTTATCTTCAAGGAATTCCAGGACTTCTACGAAGACCTCGGAATCAACATCACATACGCCTCCATGGTGCACCAGCAAACAAACGGGCAGGTCGAAAAGGCCAACGACCTCGTCGATGGCGGGATCAAGAAGCGTCTAATGAGCCCACTCCAGCGACTCATAGGAGCCTGGACACAAGAGCTACCCTCCGTCCTCTGGAGTTTGCGCACGACACCAAACAGCTCAACTGGCTACACGCCTTTTCTTCATGGTGCACGGAGCCGAAGCCGTGCTGCCTGCAGAGGTATGCCACAAGGCCCCACGGGTCGTCTCCTACAGCGAAGCCGAATCAACGGCCACACTCGAAGACGTCGTTGACACACTCGACGAGGCACGCGACATAGCCGCAGCACGATCAACGGTCTATCAACAGAACCTCCGCAACTATCACAGCCATCGGCTACGCCCAAGGTCCTTCGTCGAAGGAGACCTAGTCTTACGACTCAAGCAAGAGCGACCGAAGAAGCTCAAGTCGCCCTGGGAAGGACCCTACGTCGTCACCGAAGTCATCCCAGGTGGCGCCTATCGCCTCAAGCATGTGGAGTCTGGAGTAGCATACTCCAACCCATGGAACGTCGCACAACTGCGACGCTTCTACCCCTAGCTACCCCCTCCTTTTACTTTCAATAAGGCTATTCAACCAAGGCTACCCATCCGAATAATGTACCTCCTCCTTACGATATGAATAAATCTAAGTGTATCGCCCAAAAAATTTGTCTATTATTCGCATTTTCTTCATGTTACAACACACTCGGGGGCTCCCCTCACCTCACGACTTCGTCGAATGAGGATAACGCGTGTACACCTGAGTAGCTGATCATGTCAGGCTAATGAAAAGGGCCCTCGTATTCAAGGGACTTGAGATTGCCAACTTATACTTTGTCAATCATATACTCCATAGTTTGTTCACTTTAACCTTAACCACTTCAAGATGCTTATGATAGGGGCAATGAGGGCTGAAAGCTAACAAGTACCATAATTTTTTAAAGCTCTTTTTAAAACTTGAAATCCCTGCTTCCCTTGAGAAGGGACTTTCTTCCACCATTATTTGAGTCTCCACCTTCTACTTGCACCATTAAGAGAGCATAGTTGCCATTTTGTGTGCAGTGTCCCAAAACTTATTGATTGATGCATATTGTGATATTACTTGTTCTTGTGCTACTTGTTTGTAGTCACCCTTGTGAACTTTGAAGGTGTCCTATGCATCTATTTGCTACTCTATGAGGGACAAACTGATTGCCACTATGCCATGTTTTCTGTATGTGAAAAAAACAAACGTTTTTCAAGGCATGTATTGATGATCTTTGTTTGTAGCCTTTCATGTTGCATGCATAGTTACTATGTCCTATTGTTAGAACTCCATCTTTCATGCACATGTTTAGAGTTCTTTGATCCCAGCTTTCAATGCTTGCAAATGGTTTTGACGATGCATGTCACCTCAAAAAGTTATTCTTTTATCACTTACCTACTCGAGGACGAGCAGGAGTTAAGCTTGGGATGCTTGATACGTCGGAAACGTATCTATAACTTTCTATGCTGCATGCTTGTTCAGTATCTACTTTGCTTTGCTTTGTCTACACTTTGAGGTGTTTTATATCTTTTCTAGAACTAAGCTATTAACAAGTTGCCACAGTGCCAGTTGCCTGTTTTCTTCTGTTTTTGGTTCCAGAAAGGCAGAAAATCAATATTTTCTCGGAATTGGATGGGACAAAAGCCAAAGTCTATATTTTACCGTGGGCGACACGAAGTCCAGAGGGGAGATGGAGAGGCAAACCAGGGCCGCCACACCCCCTAGGTGTGCGTGGGCCCACCCCGCGCCTGGGTAGGGTGTGGGCCCCCTGGCCGCCTCCTAGCCTCGCCTCTTCGCCTATAAGAAGCCCCCGATGCAAAAACCCTAGGCACCCGATCAAAACTCCATGAAACCTTCTGCAGTCGCCACCACCGTCGTGCCTAGATCGGGGGGATCTAAAGTTCTTCCCGGCACCCTGTCGGAGGGGAGATCATCCTGAAGGCCTTCTTCTCCGGTATGATGCGTGAGTAGTTCCACCTTGGACTATGGGTCCATGTAGTAGCTATATGGTTGTATCTCCTCCTTGTGCTTTCATGTATAGATCTTGTGAGCTCTGTTCATGATCAAGATCTAATCTATTTGTAATCATGCATGTTGTGTTTGCGGGGATCCGATGGATATTGAGATTACTAGGTCAGATTGATTAATGGTTTTGTCTATTTGATACTATCATGTCTGTGTTGTTTGTGATCTTGCATGCTCTCCGTTGTTAGTAGCTATCTTGGCCAACTAGTTATTAGTGACTCCAAGAGGGGGTATTTATGCTCGATAGTGGGTTCATGCCTCTAGTTTTCAAGGGAAGTGACAGAAATCTCTTCGGTTGTAGATGTGTTGTTGCCACTAGGGAGAAAACAACGGTCTCTTGTTCATGGAACAAGTGGATTGTTTACCTTAAACACTTTGCTTAAATATGTTGTCTATTGCTTGCAACTTAATACTGGAGGGGGTTCAGATGGTAAGCTGAAGGTGGACTTCTAGTCATAGATGCAGTTGGATAGCGGTTTATGTATATTGTTGTATTGCCCAATCGAATCTCATATGATCTTTTTGTCTGGTATTGCATTGTTATGCCTTGCTCAGTTCCTATCAATTGCCCTGCTGTAATTTGTTTACCCTTCATGCCATGTTGTTTATCTAAGGAGAGCACCTCTAGTGAACTATGGACCCCGGTCCAATCTTTACCATTGATACATCTTCCACGGTTACCTGTTTACTTGATGTAAACCATTACCTTCCACACCATACGTTTAATCCTTTGTTACAGCAAACCGGTGAGCTTGACAACCTCACTGATTCGTTGGGGCAAAGTCTTGAGTTTGTGTTGTGCAAGTCTCCGCGTTGCTTACAACACCTGTGTGACATTTCCTTCCTCCTACTGGTTCGATAACCTCGGTTTCTTACTGAGGGAAAACTTGCTGCTGTGCGGCTTGACCCTTGCTCTTGGGGTTACCAACAGGCTCCACGTCAACCACGCGGGGGCGTAGGGGAGGAGCGACATCGGCATGTGAGGAGAATGTACCCACTGGAGCATGGCGCACTTCTTAGCACCGACGGAGTGGCTGCGGGCGAGATCCTCCTCGGTTTTGAGGAGCTGACCGTGTGAATCGATGCAGTGCTTCCTAGAGGATCTCTCGGGACACATGGTGGCGAGGCGGAGAGTTTAGTGGCCGTGGCGAGCTGGATTTGATGGCTGGAGAGTTGCTGGCGGCGGCGGAGAGGGAGAGGCCGCGTGGCGGAGAGGGATAGGGTTTCGCTCGGATCACCCTCTCCGACCGGTAGATATGCTGGTCGCAACATGCGTTTAATGGGCCACCGAAAAACATTTATGGTCCGGGTGAGGTATACGGGCTCTGATCTGCCCCAAAAACCGAGCGTGGCCCGTATTTCGCCGGAAATATTCAGTTTTGGCCCCTTTACGGGCACTGCTAGAGATGCTCTCACCGATGGCCATGACACCATCTCATATGTCAACATGTTTATGTTGAAAATATGCCTAGAGGCAATAATAAAGTTATTGTTATTCATACCAGACTTCTCTTTGCGCCCCAGGGGCGCTTCGACCAAACCAAAATGATGCACAAAATGTAGAACCCTATAGCCTTCAACGGTAAAATCCTAGTATTAGGATTTCCCTTAGACACTCGAGGAGTCTAAGGGGAGAACCAATAGATGGCTAACCCGAGATGCACCTTTTAGTCTATAAGCTGGCTAAAACCACTCCAAGATTTCGAGGTGAGACTAAACATGCATCATGCAAAAAAGGTTCACCTCACTCGATATATACTCCTCTGCATGTCTTAGTGACAAGGGGCATAGAATCATCCATGGATCCCATCGTGGGCATGGAGGACACGTGGAATAGGCTACTATACAGTTAAGTAGTAGCGGTATTTCAAAAAATGGCATGCATGTGATGTAAATTCTATTGTGTAACCCCTGTAGGCTGGCCGGTCCCGAGGTGCACCGCATAGAGGAAGAAGACTAACACCGAAGGCACACAGCAATTGCAGAAAGTAAATTGACACATAAGAAATAGGAAGAGGCTCTTCATGTATTTCTGAAACAATACGTGTAATGGTGGATCTCTCATATATAAAGACATAAAAAATAGAAGGAAAAAACCCATTTAACCTGAGGATAGACTTAGTCTAATCGTGGCCATCGAAGTGGGCTCATGCGCTCGCCCAGTTTCCTAACAAATTTCACACACACACACACGCAAAGCGTGGAGTTTGCATCGTGAGCATCTAAGACACGCGGAATCGTCTAAGAAAGTAGCTGACTAAACACAACACGTATTTTCCTATTATATAGAAACACAGGTATTAATTCTTGCATTTACGCAGAACATTTTGAAAGAAGTCAGTCATACAAAGGAATGCTGTAATTCAAAAATAATACAACGCAGATACAGTAGATGCTTATCGTAAGAGAGTACATATTTATTACACTATTATATTTTTTACATCATACGTAGAAAAAAATGAAAAAAATGGATGAATACATGTTAAACAAGTCTCTACGTTCTTTATGTAGAAAACAAAAAAACACAACTAAATAGCGCAGTTTAGAGGTAGGCTGAGAACGGTGATCAAGTGAACGGATTTTGAGTAGCATGTACTCTCTCCGTTTTAAAATATAAGATGTTTTAGGTTTGTGAAGAAAATGAATCTAGACTTGATTAGTGTGTAGATTTATTTTAAATCCAAATGAACCTATACACTAAAGCAAGTCTAAATTCATTTTCTTCACAAAGCTAAAACATCTTATATTTTGAAACTGAGGAAGTACTAGGATAAACTACTAAGCATATGGTAATGGCCGGAAGTAATCGCTTGAAGATTAGCCTATCATAGATTAATATGATTAATTAGTCCATTATACTCAGAAGCAAGTAGCCCAGATACCACACGGCCCATTTGTATGTGCAGCTTGGTTCAGGCCATTGTGGACAGTCCTGATCGTGGATTGGATATAGTTTATTCCCACTATCGATCCATCCATTGAAATCGCGTGACCCTCTCGTCTCTGTCTCTTCGCGTTGCTACTAGGGCCGTACCGCGATTGCCGATGCCACCACTTTCCGTGCTATTCCGCTGCCATGCAGCTTGTCATTCTATTCCACCGCTGCCAAAGCTATGCGATTCCGCTACTCGTCGAATCACCGGTTCGAGTCGAATTATCAATTGGTTTTTGTCGCGCGGCTTCACCAATAGTCTTGCCCGGAAGCTCCTTCGTCAAACGCCGGTGACCAGCAAATAGGGATGCCAGAGTGCGCCTGCTACCACACGCTAGCCGATCTTCTTCAATCTCGAAGTTTACTAGTTTTGAAGGGGACAATCATGACCTTGATTAATTTCTCTCTAGGTACGTACTCCAGCAACATTGATCAATACTTATGATGCAATACTAATTGACTTATCATATTCGATTATTTATGTGCACACATTTGTAGCCGGCAAGCACCATTTGAGTGCTACTAGTACAACCAAGGATTATTTGACATCCAAATCAGTATAAATACTATCTAAATTAAACAATTTAGTTAACAATGACTAGAGTCATCGGTATATCTTAAACTTCCAATTGATATGTTTTGTGGCAAGGTATTTATGTCATATATTGGAGTAGTTTGATTCCAATCTCACCTACATGGCGCATATGTGAATTTGCACGGTTGTTAGTTGTGATATACACTCTCACAATTGTTTTGTATGTATGTGCAAAATTAAACACCAATGATTATTCGATATGAAACTTTTTTTTAGTTTTTTTTTCTTCATAATTGCCTCACCCTCCCTACACCTAAATTCTGGCTCCGCCCCTGCAAACAAGTATATGTTCCCTCCCTCTTGTGTATAGGCTTGCTCAACTAACCTGATCCGCAGAACTGCTGCAATATGGTAAGGCACTAGAACGCTTTTTATGGTCATATAACTCCTGCAAATACATAAAAAAATATCGTGACATTAGAAATGTAAACAAAAAGTAAACTCAACATTGGTACAGTATAGAGTTTGGCGATCAACACGTGGCGCCTTGTCTCATGTATACGTAATTCAACCTTTCGAGTTAAATGGGTGCCGCCGTATAGTCAAGTTATCCATACAAAATTGGCGAACGATTTCACAGTCTACATAGTGGCGGACCCAGAAAAAAAAAGGACCGGGGCACACATGTATAGAAGAATCACCAATAGTTTTTCTAGAAAAAAATCACCATCACATAACTACGTCATATCAACATTCAAACATGATACATATAGCAATCTTCTTATAATTCATAAATTACTTTGTTCGATAGCAATATGACAAGTTCACTGAAAAAAGAACAAACCTTTTTGAACAAAAAGCCAGATATCCAAATAGTTTATAGGTTGCAAAAGAGTGAATAATATTTGTCTTCCAGTAAATGTACCTGCAACTGCTAAACATATTTTCCGATCAGCCATGCAAGTACTAATGGAGGTGATAAACATAGATAAAGTGTAATATATTAAACCATTACGTTCCATTTCTCCCACGGCGATTTTTCATCTTATAGAAACGATCAACCATCACTTCATTAGTAACTGTGTCCATCAAGTACCTCTCTGTTATTCTTCTTTTTCCCTTCCAAATTAATGAAACACTACCAGTGTAAGTTCATATGCTAGTAGTAGCAGGTAAGAACAGAACTAAAAATACTAGTACACTAGATGAAAATGTGCGCTTCATCGCGCCGCCTACAATTCGTTGCACATCGTGGCCGTTGTGATAGTATTGCACATGTTTGGGTCTACAAACAGAACAAAGATTCACGTGTAACATGAAAGCCCTTGCAATTATAAATTTGATTGTTACATTGCCAAATATTTATGTTAGTTACTTGAAGCGCAAAAAATTCAGAATTTGAGCTTTCTAGAGCTATTTGTTCTAGAACTCAGAATCCACATTTCCATAACCACACTCAATAGATATAAAGCATGAATACAGACCTGCATGCAGCTAGTGTGTCTTCAAGATGGAAATCCCACCCCGACGAAAAAGTTGTCAGCTTAAACATAACAAGCAGCCTGGATATAATCCAACATATGAACACTTCCATGATCTATCTACATACACGAACCAAACATGTAGCTTCCTTTTTTTCTCTCCTAAGCTACATATGCTTACATCTATGACAATATCAGATACATTCTTTTAGCAACAAATGAGTAAGAAAAAAGGCGACATGCTTGCTCTGTTTCATTAACCTATTCCTATAGAAACAAAGGACAAACATTTGACATAGCATCATTGATTGCAGTAAAGAGAACCAACTTGAAAGGGGTCGCCAATACGTTCAGAACACATTCTTGTTGGTTAGTTCAACACCTTCACTGAGATACAGTGGTTCTTGTCAAACCTCTCCTTTGGCCTCTCTCTCATCATAGAACAAAACATCCAAATTGGATAACTTCGGAGCATCATCGCGGATGTTGCCTACTACGCGATGTAACTTGCCTTGTCGTTAGGACTCTCCTCTTGCATGTAGCACTCCAAGTATACCGCAACATGTCATGGGTATGGGACGGGGTTATTATCCAAGACCTCGTATTGGCGTGAGGGTCAACCTATCTCTCAGGGACCTCCTTCCGCAACCAAACAATGGGGATAATACGACGCTGATGTGCGGGAGGAGGCGATGCCAGTGTACATGATGCATCAACTGCGCCAAAGGTTGGGCATGGGAGCCTTGTCTTGAGGATGGACAGTAATTGTGGAGGTGCATTAGGGGGCCTGAGTGACAGCGAGGAGTTAGGCAGAGGAGCCCACTGTGGTCATCCTCCCTGGATAGAATCAAGTAGCTCATTCTTGGCCATAGCGGCAACCAAGAGAGGCAAGTCAGAGCCACCCAAGTTAAACATGATGTTCGCCATCACATTCTCTGGCCCAATCAACCAGTGGCATGAAAGACACGACCAATTTCAGTATTGATAGCTGATGTTTTACAACAGAATTTCGAGCTTGCAAAATATTTAATAGTAGAAACTGGGTTGACGCTTGGACGCGATACTTCGGTTATGAATAGGCACATAAAACAAATAAAAGGGTAATAATAAATATAGCTACCACAACATGCGTGGCTCATAATTTTCAAAGCAAATACTTTACTATCATGGCATCAGTCACTACATATAAATTTCCTACGGTTTAGGGTTAGTGGATCAGAGATCAAATACATAGCAACAGACCATTGGTAAAGTAATAATCCAAATATAATTACTTTAATTTGTCTATAAATGAATTGGAGAACTACATAAGTATGTACTACGTAGATTAATTAAAGAAACTCAAATTCACAGATACCCTACATATACAAATCGCCTTTTTTATCATGGGTTGTGTCAACACCCGGATTTTTAATCCCAGATGCCTGTTATGCCATCATCGCAATCCCAGGATTACCATTTTTGCCAGACATAACAGAATTGGATACCATAGTACATCATCCATTACAACCGTACATAAGTTCTTACACAAATAGGGATATCATGATCCAGTTCTTAATACAACATCAAGCAGCGGAATACGTAATAATAACCCATCTTCGGGGTCACATGCAATGCTGACGATGGGAGATGATCCTAGTTGTCGTAACCTTCCTGGGGTCCATCCTCCAGGTACTCCTTTTCATAGTCTGGCCATGGGAATAGCCAGGGACAAAGCCATGAGTACTCTTTAAGTACTCGCAAACTAATACTAACAAGTGAAAGGGGTTTTTGATAATAGGACACTAGGCTCTAGGGTTATTTTGCAAAAGCCAGATTTATCTCTACTAAGTTCCAAAGCTAGTCACAATTTTATAACTCCTAAGGGGGAACTTGTATTTCATATCACAACTCTGTTGTGGTCAAGTCAAAGTCTTAATTCATTTCACAAGTCATTTTTAAAAGTCTGACGGGGGAACAATATGGCCACTCCAACTGTCCATAACCGCGGACGCGGCTATTCGAATAGTTTGACACTCTACAGAGATTGTACACTTTCACCACAACATTTGATACATCCGTCAGGAACAAATCCTGAATTCACCATACTCAGTATGCGGATAATCAATCCTAATCTTTCAATTACATGCCCTAGTATAAGCACCTCTCCTGTGAGTTTGGCCTCCCAACCATGACCAACTGTCATCTTGGGTACTGCACAGGTGGACAATCTTCACAAGGTAGCCTCAGCTCAGACCTTGGCCGTGAGGGAACTAATACTAAGGTATATAAGTTTCCAGTCAAGCCCTACCCAATCTTCGGGTATTGTGGTTGTACGATAAAATTGGAATGGTATCGCATCCAGACAACCATCAGTTTTATAAAGGGCTAAGGCTCATGCCTCAACATTTTCATCACCAAAATCATTAGGTGTTCGGAAACACATGTCCAAAACATTTCAATAGAATGATCCATCATTCCAAGGTTTTCATAACCATTTTTCCACCAAGTATTCCCATCTAAAGTTGATCAAGTTTTTATGCTTAGCACTAGCATCTACAAGTGGGGGTAAGCACTAAATGAGGGGTGGTAAACTAGTGGAGTTTTGACTAAGTTCAATCTCATCTCTTAGGATGACATAAAGATTATCTAGCTTAGGCCAAATTTTATGCTCTTTATGCAACCTTCACATATCTTTCTAGTATCTACCATTCACTTAGGTAAAATCTAGGTAAGATCTTTGATAAAGAAATAAAGTAAGAAGCTTGCAAGTAAAACTAGGATTGGTTTGTCAAGTGAGTATAATCAAATATGCTTAAGGCATATAGTTGGCATGGTAACAAATAGTGGTTTGTTGCATCAGTAGAGTATCTTACAAGGGTTAGCTTGCACATTCACTAGTAGTATTAGGCTTGCATTGGTCAACTTGATTAATAAAGCTTGCTAAAGTAGAGTGTTTTGCAAGTTTTAGCTTGCCTTGTGCAGAGCAGTGGTTGAAGTTATCCTCGGCTTCTTCTTCGTAGAATCCTCCTTCCTCCTCGTATCCTTGGTCGGTACTAGCGTCTATGAATAAATACGAGGTACACAATCACCAAACAATACTTAACTAATTGCATTCATCACACACAAGGGTCCTATAGATGATCTAACATCATCTCTAATCATTACAGGATTAAGGCTTGGTTTAATTCCTTTTATTTTTAGAAAAGTAATTTCTACTCATTGAAAAACTACTTAAGATTTAATATTCTCCAAACTAAACATGGGATCATGTTGACACAATGTCATCACCACATATTTTAGTCCATGGGAACATGATTTAAAGTGGTGTCACAATTTTAATTAAATAAAGTGACTAGAAATGCCTATGTAGCATTCTTTTATTACTTGAACATTATTTCTGCAAGTAAACCTATATATTTTTATATATTCTGAAAGGTATGGTTAAATGTGATTTTTGATAGTTGGAATCAACTCAAAAGCTATTATGGTTTAAATTTGAAAAAAATTTGAATGTAGAAAAGCTTCTGCCTTGTTATTTTTACCATGGATGATCTATAGATCCAAATGACTTGAATCCAACGGGCTTGGATTCAGCATTCCCAGTCCTTTCTAACAAAATTGGTTTCATTCAATTTGGTGCACTGAATCGATCTAGGTTGATTTTTGAAGTTGGGTACAGAAGTGAGTTTGAAATAAAATAGAAAAGGTTTAATTCAAATAACTGGGCTGCGCGGGAAAAGTTAACGGGCCGGCCTGCTAAGCATAGCGCTTACGCGGGCTGCTTAAGTGGGTGTCCCCACTCGTTAGTGACACGGGGGGTGCGAAGCGGTACGGGGCAACGTGGGTCGTTCGATCTGATTCTAATCCAACTGCTGGGAGTCATCGTCGACGTTCAACAACGCCGGCGAGACAGAAACCTAGCGCGGCCAGTGGGGGTTGCTGGGGGCTCACCGGGGTGCAGGCGAGGGTCGGCGAGGCGGGCGAACGACGAAGTTGACGACAGCGAACTCAGGGATGGTCGCGACAGCTCCTGGGGTGGACGAAATCGATGGCGCCCTTCTTCTCTAGAGGCGGCGGGCTCCGATGAAATTCCGGCAAAGTGCTGCTCGCCTTGCTCCGGGAACAGGGTGGAACGATCAGTGAAGAGAGGAGAGTGAGATGGTGTGCTCAATTCGGCTGGGGGTGGCCTCTATTTATAGTCGCGGCGATGAGACCGAACGGGATGGGCAGGCGACGGTGGCGACATGGCTACGGGATGCTAGAGGCATGGCCGGCGGTGGCGATCACTTGGTGGTCTCCTGGCGATGCTCTACGACTTTAATGCGCTGGTAGGGGTGGTGGCAATTGGTCTGGAACGTGCGATAATCTGCACGACAGAGGCGGCGTCTTCGACAGCGAGCGGTGGCTGTGAGGCATGGGGCGGCGAACGGGGATGTCTGGCGGTCTCCTGGGTCGGTGGAGATCACGTATGCACGCGGCGAGGGCGGCGCGCGGTCTGTGGGCGTCGGTCGAGCGTGGCACTCTGGCGCATGCTCGACATGGTTGCTGGCGAGCTGGGCACAGTCTGTGCGTGTGGTCCAGGGGTTGGCAACGCTCGCGGCTGGGACAGGGAGTGGCGATGGACGGTGGGCTGCCTCCCAGACAAGGTTGGCACGGCTAAATCTCTTCCTAGCTTGCTGTCTCCACTGGGTGGCATGGTGAGCTTCGGCTGTTCACCATTGATGGCATTGCCCAGCTTACAGTGAGGCTAGTCCTTGGTTTAGTATGCTAGATGATCTACTGAGGTGGTGGTGAGCTAGAGAGGGAACAAGTTAGGCTTCAATCACTGCTCACAATAGTGTTTAGGATTTTGATGATTTGTGTCTGCAAGGTGTTTGATGAAATGGCCGCAAGAATTCAAGTTTTGAATTTTGAAAAGATTTTTGGTGGGTATGCTAGGTTGGTGCTGGTGAGTCTGCAGATGCTTGGGTTTTGAAAGTTGAGCTTGTTAGAGTGGTTTTTGAAAAAGTGGGATCTTCCCATATGATAAAGATTCAATTTTGAACTGTCCTTTAAACTATGCATTTGAATTTTTTTGGATGATGACAAAGTGGGCCTTGATACTTTGTTATGAGTACAATTAAGGGGTGCAAAGATCCAAACAAGTTTCTATTAAGTTCTTAAAGTTTGGGACAACCAAAGTAGGCATGGGAGTTAAATTGGTCAAAATGACCATTCACTCATTTAGCTTTGTTTTGATTTATTTGTCTTTGGGAAAAGTTTGGGAAATGTTTAGATGATGTTTATTTCACCTAAGAAATATTTTACAAGCAAGGAAACATACAAACAAAGGGGTTCAAAAGAATTCCAAATTCAATGCATACACATATGCATGCTTTCAAAATTTTATTTAGAAAAGTTTTTGTTAACCCTAATTTTGATGCTTTGAGTTTGATGATCCAAGTTTAGTATTTTTGGGATGTTACAAACCTTCCCCCCTTAAACAAAATCTCGTCCCGAGATTTGAAAAAGGACGAAAAGATTACCTAGGATTTGAAGAGATCAGGAAACTCTGTCCTGATGTGATCTTCGCGCTCCCAGGTAGCTTCCTCTTCTGTGTGGTTGCTCCACTGAATCTTGAGAAACTTGATGCTTCGGGTTTGGATTGTTCTGAAAGCTTATTCCAAAATACGGATGGGTACTTCAGGATAGGTCAGGTCATCGTTGATCTCTATGGTCCGGTGATCGATATTCTTGAATACTTCAGTCTTCTTTGGAACTTCGAGACACTTGCGAAGTAATGAGATATGGAACACATTGTGCACGGCTGGCATCTCTTCGGGTAGTTCCAATTGATACGATACTTCCCCTCGACGGTTCAGAATTTTGAAAGGTCCGATATATCTGGGGGCTAATTTTCCTTTGATTTGGAAACGATGCATTCCCTTCAATGGCGACACATTCAGATATACAAAATCACCTATGTTGAAGGCGAGGTCTCGACGTCTCTTGTCGGCGTAACTCTTCTGTCTGGATTGGGCGGTCTTGAGGTGCTCACGAATCTTGCGAACCTTCTCTTCTGCTTCTCGTAGGATGTCGGGTCCAAAGATCTGACTCTCTCCTACTTCCGACCAGTTCAAATGGGTGCGACACTTCCTTCCGTACATGAATTCAAATGGGGCCATTTGCAAACTGGCTTGATAACTGTTGTTGTATGAAAATTCTGCAAACGGTAGACAGTCTTCCCACTTGGATCCATATTCTAACACACATGCTCTCAGCATATCTTCGAGTATTTGGTTTACTCGCTCCGTTTGTCCATCGGTCTGAGGGTGATAAGTGGTACTGAAATCTAAGCGGGTTCCTAAACCTTCTTGGACTTTCTTACAGAATCTCGAGGTAAACTGAGTTCCTCGATCCGATACAATGTGCAAACTAACGATTCTAGCGATGTACAACTCTGCTAGTTTCGAACTCTGATATGTGGTCTTGACAGGTAAGAAATGGGTGACTTTGGACAATCTGTCCACTATGACCCAGATAGAGTCATTTCCCCTACTAGAAGTAGGCAGTCCGGTGATAAAGTCCATTCCAACGGAATCCCATTTCCATTCCGGAATCTGCAAGGGTTGCAACAATCCAGCGGGTCTTTGATGTCCTGCCTTGACTCGCTGACAAATATCACACTTGGCGATATAGCTTTCGATTTCTCTCTTCTTCTTATGCCACCAAAATTGCTCTTTTAAATCTTGATACATCTTAGTTCCTCCGGGATGGATAGAATAAAGAGTATCATGAGCCTCCTTCAAGATAACTTCTTTCAACTCAGAATCTGCTGGTACACAAAGGCGTCCTTTGTACCACAAAACTCCTTCTTCGTGTTCGGTGAATCCGGGTACTTTGCCTGTACTGATACGACGCTTGATTCCGTCAATACTAGCATTTCCCTTCTGCGCCTCTTTAATCTGACTGATCAAAGTGGGCTGAAGTTCTATACTAGCCAAAAATCCTTCACTTACTAATTCCATTCGAAAAGCTTCCATCTCTTTGTGCAAACTTGGTTGCTCCTTCAAAATCATGGAGTTCAAGCGGCACGGCAATCTGCTAAGGGCATCGGCTACCACATTGGCTTTACCAGGGTGATAGTGAATGTCCAGGTCGTAATCATTGATTAGCTCAATCCATCTTATCTGCCTCATATTCAGCTCCTTCTGAGTGAATATATACTTTAGGCTCTTGTGATCCGAATAGATCTCACAACGGTTTCCCATCAGGTAATGTCTCCATGTTTTCAGGGCTAGAACTACGGCTGCGAGTTCGAGGTCATGGGTTGGGTAATTTTGCTCATGTTGCTTCAGTTGTCTAGATAGATAAGATATAACTTCACCTTCTTGCATTAGCACACATCCGAGACCGATCTTGGATGCATCACAATACACATCGAAGGGCTTCGTGATATCTGGCATGATCAAGATTGGGGCTGAAATCAATCTCCTCTTGAGTTTTCGAAAACTCGCTTCACATTTGTCGGTCCATTCAAACTTCTTGTCCTTCTTTAGCAATTGGGTCATGGGTCTGGCGATACTAGAGAATCCTTCTACGAATTTGCGGTAATATCCCGCCAATCCGAGAAATGCACGAACTTGGGTTTGAGTGGTTGGGGCTTGCCAATCTTCTACATCTTTCACTTTGGCAGGGTCGACGGCAATTCCTCCGGCTGATACAATGTGATCGAGGAATCCTACCTCCTATAACCAGAATTCACATTTGCTAAACTTTGCATACAACTGATGCTCTCTAAGGGTTCCAAGAATGGTCCTTAGGTGTAGCTCATGTTCTTCTTCTGATTTGGAATAAATCAGAATGTCATCAATGAAAACAACGACAAATTTATCTAGGAAGTCCATAAAAATCTTATTCATGAGATTCATGAAATAAGCGGGGGCATTGGTTAATCCAAAAGACATGACTGTATACTCGTACAATCCATATCTGGTGGTAAGGCGGTCTTTGGAATATCCTCTGCACGAATTTTGAGTTGATGATAGCCAGTTCTAAGATCAATCTTAGAAAACACTTTGGCACCGGTCAACTGATCAAACAAATCTTCTATCTTGGGCAAGGGGTACTTGTTCTTGATGGTGACATCATTCAATTTCCGATAATCCGTACACAAACGGTTACCTCCATCCTTCTTGTCCACAAACAAGACAGGTGACCTCCAAGGTGACGCACTTGGTTGAATCAATCCAATTTCCAGCATGGCATCCAGTTGCTTCTTCAGTTCTTATAGTTCCGACGGGTTCATACTATATGGTCTCTGGGCTATTGGTCTAGTTCCGGGAATTAGTTCGATGATAAACTCGATATCCCGATCTGGGGGCATACCGGGCAAAACATCTGGAAATACATCGGGGTATTCATAGACTATCCATACTTGGTCAATGGTAGGTTGGGCTATACTCTTGTTGCACTTGAATTGACGAGGTAAGGTTTCAAATATATGCTCTACTGATATTCCGGCGGTACTGGTCATGGTTATGGCTTTCTTGGCACAGTCAACCAATCCTTTATGTTTGGACATTCAATCCATTCCTAGTACTACTTCCAAACCTTTAGTTCCGAGTACTGTTAGATTCGCATAAAAATCTATGCCATGGATTCGGATAGGGACGGCTTTGCAAATTTTCCTAGACTTGGTGGTTGATCCGGGGATTTGAACAATCATAACATGCTTTAGTTTGGTTGGTTGAATTTTACTAGTGCATGAAAATTCTTCGGTAAAAATTGAATGCGATGCACCAGAATAAAACAACACTCGTGCAAGTACTGAATTAAGAGAAAACATACCCAGCACGACGTCTGGCGCTTCCTGAGCTTCTTCAGCATGCATGAGAAAAAGACGGCCGTTGCGGTTAAGCGAATTCCCTGGGGCAAATCTTCTTCCTGGCTGAACACGACGCTGCTGCTGACCTGGGACATTGGCATTGGGGGCTATAGCATTCTTCTTGTTGGGGCACTCGTTGGAATAGTGGCCTTTATTTCCACAGTCATAACAAGTCACTTGCGACTTGTCCTTTGCTGCTATAGGCACAACATTGCTTCTAGTCCTAGGGGCAGTGTTGGTGTTGACGGTAGCATTGTTGTTGTTGAACTTGGGTGGGGCACAATTGAAATTTCTAGTGTTGTCGGGGTTGTTGTGATTTCCGGTCTAGGGTTTCCACGGTTGGGATAGGTCGGACGGTTCATCAGGGGTCTGTTGGTTCTTGGGGTGAATCCTGGAGATGGGTTGGGGCGATACTTTGGGGTCTGATGGGTTCCTGGCTGATGCATCATGCGACGCTTGCGGTTCTCATTGGCTTGGTTGATCTTTCCTTCCATCTGGATGGCAGAGTCGACAAGGGCTTCAATATCAACAAAGGGGATATTGACTAACACCGTCTGCATCTCATCGTGCAGACCATTCAAGAATCTTTCTTTCTTCTTGGCTTCAGTGTCGATCTCATCCGGGGCATACCTAGCTAATGACAAGAATTTGTCACGGTATTCCACTACGGTCTTCTTTCCTTGCTTCAGTTCTCTGAACTCGTCTCTCATCCTCTTGATTAAACCCGGTGGCACATGGGTTCTGCTAAACTTGACCTTAAATTCCTCCCAGGTCATCATCTGGACTCCGGTCATTGCACGAACACTGTTCCACCATGCTCTGGCATCTCCGGCTATATAGTGGGTGGCGAATAGAACTTTCTCGTTCGCTTCCACTCCTACGACTTCTAGGTTGTTTTCCATGGTCTGCAGCCAATCGTCGGCATCTAGGGGCTCTTCTAACTTAGTGAAAACAGGTGGGTTGGTATTCTGAAAGTTCTTGAGCTTAGATCCATGGTTGTCTTGATTTCCGTGGCCTTGGTTGTTGTGGGCAAGCTGAGCTATCTGTTCTATGGTGGCTAGGTTGGCTTGACGTTCTGCCCTTTCAGCTTCGCAGTCAGAAACCAACATTTGTAGGATCTGCAACATTGGGTCCGGGGATGAACCACTTCCTCCGCGTGGCATCTGAAGATTGAGATAGATCATGAGAAAAGAGGGAAATTTCTACGGTTTCGGGACTTTGAAAAGTTTTTAAAGTTTGACTCAGATTTTCTAGCAACTTTCTTTTCATTCATTCGTTCACACGATACAACACACACCACAACAAAGGAAAACAGATGGTTTTAAGAACCATTCTGGAAACTATGATACAGTGGGACCGAATACTACTCACTACGCTAGTGCTCAAGTGCTACTACTCCTCGGAATCGGTGGCTTCATCATCTTCATCATCATAGATGAAGGAGAAATCATCCTCATCGGTGAAGAAATCCATAGCCTGAACCTCCAGAAAATCATCATCATCGCTGAGATAGGAGTAGGGGTCTCCATGAAGATCCTCTCCGGCATTCTCCCTTTCCTCCAACTGCATGTCCCTCTCGTGGATGGTCTCCTCCAAAGATGAGATACGGTGGCGAAGACGAGCAATGATGCGCTCCTTCTTGTCGAGCTGACGACGGCGAGACTTGCGCTCCTTCGCTAGCATGGCGATGGTTTGATCCTTCGTCTTGATGATGGCAGACTTGTGGTTGGAGGAGTCACGGCAGTTATCCAACTCCTGCTGACGATCGTACATCATGAAGCTAAGGTGGTCCAATTGGGTCTTCAGCTCAGGGTGGTATGGGGCTTCCAGTGGTTGTCCATTAGCATCACGCCTTGGGCAA
Organism: Avena sativa; assembly: GCA_916181665.1. NCBI lineage: Eukaryota > Viridiplantae > Streptophyta > Magnoliopsida > Poales > Poaceae > Avena > Avena sativa. The sequence continues at coordinate 64,695,173 of OV702284.1, forward strand.
AACTCAAAGCGGGTTCCCTTGATCTGGTTATACTCTGCCCACACAGATGGGCAAGAGCTTCCTGCATGGCCCTGGCAAGTCCATCGAGCCAGTTGTTCTCTCTTAAGGTAAACTGAATTCCCTCAGCAGTGGGAGGTTCAATCTTTCCTCTGAGACTTGCAACAATTAGCCACTGCAGATCTTCTCCTCCTTGATCATTGAGCTGAGGTCCGAAGAACTCGGGGTGCGGACGCTCCAGAAGTTCCGAAAGCTGGTCCAAATCCCTCTCAAAGATAAGGTCTCCTCCATTTCCCAACTGATAAAACTTGTTGTACTTCACGTCCATCTAAAAGAATATAAGATGAGTAAGTTAGTAGAGTGCTCAGGTGTGTCAAATTTTTATGTATTTTGCAAGAGTTTTTGAGGAACATGAATTTTCATGAAAGAATCAAAGGGATAAGGATGAGAATAAGTTTTTGTAAATATTTGCTTTCTTTGGTTTTGAAACTAAGTTTTTGATTCAAACGTCCAATCTAACTAGGGTCTCCTATGGTCAGGATGGCTCTGATACCAACTTGTCAACACCCGGATTTTTAATCCCAGATGCCTGTTATGTCATACATCGCAATCCCAGGATTACAATTTTTGCGAGACATAACAGAATTGGATACCATAATACATCATCCATTACAACCATAGATAAGTTCTTACACAAATAGGGAGCTCATGATTCAGTTCTTAATACAACATCAAGCAGCGGAATACGTAATAATAACGATAGCGCAGGCGAAGCTCCATCTTCGGGGTCACAGGCAATGCTGACGATGGGAGATGATCCTAGTTGTCGTAACCTTCCTGGGGTCCATCCTCCAGGTACTCCTCTTCATAGTCTGGCCATGGGAATAGCCAGGGACAAAGACATGAGTACTCTTTAAGTACTCGCAAACTAATACTAACAAGTGAAAGGGGGTTTTGATAATAGGAAACTAGGCTCTAGGGTTATTTTGCAAAAGCCAGATTTATCTCTACTAAGTTCTAAAGCTAGTCACAATTTTATAACTCCTAAGGGGGAACTTGTATTTCATATCACAACTCTGTTATGGTCAAGTCAAAGTCTCAATTCATTTCACAAGTCATTTTTAAAAGTCTGACGGGGGAACAGTATGGCCACTCCAACTGTCCATAACCGCGGACGCGGCTATTCGAATAGTTTGACACTCTGCAGAGATTGTACACTTTCACCACAACATTCGATACATCCGTCAGGAACAAATCCTGAATTCACCATACTCAGTATGCGGATAATCAATCCTAACATTTTGATTACACGCCCTAGTATAAGCACCTCTCCTGTGAGTTTGGCCTCCCAACCATGACCAACTGTCATCTTGGGTACTGCACAGGTGGACAATCTTCACAAGGTAGCCTCAGCTTAGACCTTGGCCGTGAGGGAACTAATACTAAGGTATATAAGTTTCCAGTCAAGCCCTACCCAATCTTCGGGTATTGTGGTTATACGATAAAATTGGAATGGTATCGCATCCAGACAACCATCAGTTTTATAAAGGGCTAAGGCTCATGCCTCAACATTTTCATCACCAAAATCATCAGGTGTTCGGAAACACATGTCCAAAACATTTCAATAGAATGATCCATCATTCCAAGGTTTTCATAACCATTTTTCCACCAAGTATTCCCATCTAAAGTTGATCAAGTTTTTATGCTTAGCACTAGCATCTACAAGTGGGGGTAAGCACTAAATGAGGGGTGGTAAACTAGTGGAGTTTTGACTAAGTTCAATCTCATGTCTTAGGATGACATAAAGATTATCTAGCTTAGGCCAAATTTTATGCTCTTTATGCAACCTTCACATATCTTTCTAGTATCTACCATTCACTTAGGTAAAATCTAGGTAAGAGCTTTGATAAAGAAATAAAGTAAGAAGCTTGCAAGTAAAACTAGGATTGGTTTATCAAGTGAGTATAATCACATATGCTTAAGGCATATAGTGGGCAGAGTAACAGGTAGTGGTTTGTGGCATCAGTAGGGTATCTTGCAAGGGTTAGCTTGCATTGGTCCAATTAGTTAATAAAGCTTGCCTTGTGCAGAGCAGTGGTTGAAGTTCTCCTCGGCTTCTTCTTCGTAGAATCCTCCTTCCTCCTCGGATCCTTGGTTGGTACTAGCGTCTATGAATAAATACGAGGTACGCAATCACCAAACAATACTTAACTACTTGCAGTCATCACACAAAAGGGTCCTATAGATGATCTAGCATCATCTCTAACATTACAAGGTTAAGGCTTGGTTTAATCCTTTTTATTTTTAGAAAAGTAATTTCTACTCATTGAAAAACTACTTAAGATTTAATATTCTCCAAACTAAACATGGGATCATGTTGACACATGTCATCACCACATATTTTAGTACATGCGAACATGATTTAAAGTGGTGTCACAATTTAATATGGTTTTACCCTTTTATTTTAATTAAATAAAGTGACTAGAAATGCCTATGTAGCATTCTTTTATTACTTGAACATTATTTCTGCAAGTAAACCTATATATTTTTATATATTCTGAAAGGTATGGTTAAATGTGATTTTTGAGAGTTGGAATCAACTCAAAAGCTATTATGGTTTAAATTTGAAAAAAAATTGAATGCAGAAAAGCTTCTCCCTTGTTATTTTTACCATGGACGATCTATAGATCCAAATGACTTGAATACAATGGGCTTGGATTCAGCATTCCCAGACCTTTCTAACAAAATTGGTTTCATTCAATTTGGTGCACTGAATCGATCTGGGTTGATTTTTGAAGTTGGGTACAGAAGTGAGTTTGAAATAAAATTTAAAAGGTTTAATTCAAATAACTGGGCTGCGCGGGAAAAGTTAACGGGTCGGCCTGCTAAGCATAGCGCTTCCGCGGGCTTCTTAAGTGGGTGTCCCCACTCGTCAGTGACACAGGGGGTGCGAAGCGGTAGGGGGCAACGTGGGTCGTTCGATCTGATTCTAATCCAACGGCTGGGAGTCATCGTCGACGTTGAGCAACGCCGGCGAGACAGAAATCTAGCGCGGCCGGTGGGGGTTGCTGGGGGCTCACCGGGGTGCAGGGGAGGGTCGGCGAGGCGGGCAAACGACGAAGTTGACGACGACAAACTCAGGGGTGGTCGCGGCAGCTCCTAGGGTGGACGAAATCGATGGCGCCCTTCTTCTCAAGAGGCGGCGGGCTCCGGTGAAATTCCGGCGAAGTGCTGCTCTCCTTGCTCCGGGAACGGTGTGGCACGATCAGTGATGAGAGGGGAGTAGAATGGTGTGAAGAATTCGATCGGGGGAGTCCTCTATTTATAGTCGAGCGAGGGGACCGACGGGGCGCACGGTTAGCTCGTCGGGGGCGATGGTACAGACGGCTATTGGCATGGGTGAAGGTAGGGGACGGTGCGGTGTTCCCTGGCGATGCTCAACGCTACGGTGGCAAGACGTGGGGCGATGCGGGTTGGTCTGGAACATGCGACGATCTGCGCGGCAGAGGCGGCGTCTTCGACGGCGAGCGGTGGCTGTGCGTCACGGGGCAGCGAACGGGGATGTCTGGCAGTCTCCTGGGTCGGTGGTGATCGTATATGCACGTGGCAAGGGCGGCGCGCGGTCTGTGGGCTTCGGTCGAGGGTGGCGCTCTGGCGCACGCTCGGCATGGTCGCTGGCGGTCTGGGCACGGTCCGTGCATGTGGTCCAGTGGCTGGCAAGGTTCGAGCGTTGGACAGGGAGTGGCGGTGGACGGTGGGCTGCCTCCCAGACATGCTGGCTAGGCTTGATTCTCCTCCTAGCTTGCTGTCGACATGGGGGTGACAATGGTGCATTCGGCCTGCTCACCATTGATGGCATTGCCAAGCTTACAGTGGTGCTAGTGATTAGTTAAGGTTGTTAGATGATATACTAAGGCTAGTGGTGCCCAGAGAGGGAACAAGTTAGGCTCAAAACACTGCACACTATAGTGTTTAGATTTTGTATGATTTGTGTCTGCAACCTGTTTGATGAAATGGCCGCATCAATTCAAGTTTTGAATTTTGAAAAGATTTTTGGTGGGTGTGCTAGGTTGGTGCTAGTGAGTCTGCAGATGCTTGGGTTTTGAAAGTTGAGCTGGTTTGAGTGGTTTTTGAAAAAGTGGGATCTTCCCAAATGATAAAGATTCAATTTTGAATTGTCATTTAAACTATGCATTTGAAAGTTTCTGGATGATCACAAAGTGGGCCTTGATACTTTGTTATGAGTACATTCAAGGGGTGCAAAGATTCAGAAAAGTTTCTATTAGGTTCTGAAAGTTTGAGACAGCCAAAGTAGGCATGGGAGTTAAATTGGTCAAAATGACCATTCCCTTATTTTATTTGTTTTGATTTACTTGTCTTTGGGAAAAGTGTGGGAAATGTTTTAGATGATGTTTATTTCACCTAATAAACATTTTACAAGCAAGGAAACATATAAACAAGGTGGTTCAAAAGAATTTCAAATTCAATGCATACTCATATGCATGCATTCCTAATTTTATTTAGAAAAGTTTTTATTAACCCTAATTTTGATGATTAGAAATTGATGATCCAAGTTTAGTATTTTTGGGATGTTACAGCTAGCCTCCACTTATATGAGTAAGTTCTACTCATGCTTCCAACTCCCAAGAAACTCAGTTATTCCAAAGTATCCACTATAAAATCCTATGCATGATGTGTTACACCATTCCAAGTATATTCTTGTTTTCAGCTATCTTCCAATTAAAAACAATTTTGTTATGTGAAAACTTAGTGATTAAAGCCCTCACAAACTTGATGACACACTTTATATTCTTTGCCCCTAATAAACTTCAACCATTGTGTCTTCTATATTGTATATTCTTGCACTTATACGTTGGAATTAGCAGAACCGTGCTGTCACGGGGAACATTTTCAACATTTCACTTGTACTTTGTACTCAGTTGATATCATGTTCTTTTGTCTATGGATGTCACCGGTGTGAAATAAAGAGGGAACTTGTAAGTCCATGGAGTTTGTATCCTGTGTTAGAGAAACGCCTGGGCCGCTAGCCTAAGCCATGCCTAATCATGGTGGAAACTTGCAGCATCACCATAGTAAGCTATCTATGAAGCATCCTCAATAAAAAGCTATGCATATAGTAAATAAAAAGATCGCTGAGATGCTTTTTGTCTGCTTGCCTTGTTATTTTGGTTATGGGATAACTCCTGTACCATGTGCAAGGGGTACCCCGTTGGCGGTTCTCTATGATACGCATGTACTTACAATGAGAAGAACTTGCAGGTGGCTGAAGTTGAGTAGCATGAGGTGTGGCCCTTGTATTCAAGGGACTTGATATTGCCAACTTATACTTTGTCAAGCATATACTCCATATTTGTTCACTTTAACCTTAACCACTTCAAGATGCTTATGATAGGGGCAATGAGGGCTGAAATCTAACAAGTACCATAATTTTTGGAAGCTCTTTTTGAAACTTGAAATCCCTGCTTCCTTTATGAAGGCCTTTATCCCACCATTATTTGAGTCTTCACCTTCTACCTTTAGGCACCATTAATAGACCATAGTTGTCATTTTGTGTGCAGTGTTCCAAAACTTATTGATTGATGCATATTGTGATATTACTTGTTCTTGTGATACTTGTTTCTAGTCACCCTTGTGAACTTTGAAGGTGTCATATGCATCTATTTGGTACTCTATGAGAGACAAGCTGAATGCCACTATGCCATGTTTTCTGTATGTGAAACAAACAAACGTTTTTCAATGCATGTTATTCATGATCTTTGTTTGTAGCCTTTCATGTCGCATGCATAGTTACTATGTCCTATTGTTAGAACTCCATCTTTCATGAACATGTTTATAGTTCTTTGATCCCAGCTTTCAATGCATGCAAATGGTTTGATCTTGGTTTTGATGGTGCATGTCACCTTAAAAATTATTCTTTTTATCCCTTACCTACTCGAGGACGAGCAGGAGCTAAGCTTGGGGATGCTTGATACGTCGGAAACATATCTATAATTTTTGATGCTCCATGCTTGTTTATTATCTACTTTGCTTTGCTTTGTCTACACTTTCAGGTGTTTTTATATCTTTTCTAGAACTAACCTATTAACAAGTTGTTACAGTGCCAATTGCCTGTTTTCTTCTGTTTTTGGTTTCAGAAAGGCAGAAAATCAATATTCTCGGAATTGGACGGGACAAAAGCCAAAGTCAATATTTTACCGTGAGGGACACGAAACCATAAGACGAGACAGAGACGCAAACCAGGTTGGCCAAACCCCCTAGGCGCGGGTGGGCCTTGCCCCGCGCCTGGGCAGGGTGTGCCCCCCCCCTGGTCGCCTCCTGGCCTCGCCTCTTCGCCTATAAGAAGCCCCCGATGCAGAAACCCTAAGTACCAGATCAAAACTCCGTGAAACCTTTTGTAGCCGCCGCCACCGTCGTCCCTAGATCGGGGGGATCTGAAGTTCTTCCCGGCACCCTGGCGGAGGGGAGATCATCCCGGAGGCCTTCTCTCCAGTATGATGCGTGAGTAGTTTCACCTTAGACTATGGGTTCATGTAGTAGCTAGATGGATGTATCTCCTCCTTGTACTTTCATGTATAGATCTTGTGAGCTCCGTTCATGATCAAGATCTAATCTATTTGTAATCATGTATGTTGTGTTTGCGGGGATCCGATGGATACTGAGATTACTATGTCATATTGATTAATGGTTTTGTATTTATGATTGTATCATGTCTCTATTGTTTGTGATCTTGCATGCTCTTCGTTGTTAGTAGCTATCTTGGCCAAGTAGTTGCTAGTGACTCCAAGAGAGGGTATTTATGCTCGATAGTGGGTTCATGCCTCTAGTTTTCAAGGGAAGTGACAGAAATCTCTTCGGTTGTAGATGTGTTGTTGCTACTAGGGAGAAAACAACGGTCTCTTGTTCATAGAACAAATGGATTGTTTACCTTACACACTTTGCGTAACACAGTTGTGTATTGCTTGCAACTTAATATTGGAGGGGGTTCGGATGATAACCTGAAGGTGGACTTCTAGTCATAGATGTAGTTAGATGGCGGTCTATGTATATTATTGTATTGCCCAATCGAATCCCATAGGATCTTTTTGTCTGATATTGCATTGTTATGCCTTGCTCAGTTCCTATCAATTGCCCTACTGTAATTTGTTTACCCTTCATGCCATGTTGTTTATCCAAGGAGAGCACCTCTAGTAAACTATGGACCCTGGTCCAATCTTTACCATTGATACATCTTCCACTGTTACTTGTTTACTTGCTGCGAACCATTAACTTCCACACCATATGTTTAATCCTTTATTACAAAAAACCGGTGAGCTTGACGACCTCACTGATTTGTTGGGACAAAGATTTGAGTTTGTGTTGTGCAGGTCTCCGCATTGCTTGCAACACCTATGTGACGTTTCCTTCGTCCTACTGGTTCGATGACCTCGATTTGTTACTGAGAGAAAACTTGCTGTTGTGCTGCTTCACACCTTTCTCTTGGGGTTCCCAACAGGCTCCACGTTAGCCATCAGTGTGACCGATCCTAGATGGAGAAGAGCGGCGCTGGGATGTGTTGCGTCTCACGGAGGGGATCGAGGTGCGCTGCAGGCGGCGGCGTCTCGGGATCTCACGGAAGCCAGGACGAGGGAGGAGGCGCAACGAGCGAGGTTGGGGACGAACTCAGGATGGAGGCGCGACTCAGCTAGGTAGGGATCGTTTCGTACGCGTTGTGTGTCTGTGGTGTTCAGCTAGGTTTTGTTCAGACGTGTCCACCGAAAGCGTGTACGACATGTGTTGCATGGTAGGTACGTGCGTTTGTGTAGGTTTTTTTTTCCGTAGACGTGCGTGTGTGTGGATAGATTAGGGTGTTGGGTTGCACCGGGGTGGAAGGGCCGGGCTGAGCCTTTGGGCCTGGCCGGTGTCTGCTCCCCTAGGTTTAAAAGAAACATTTCTTTTATATTTTTTGTTTTGTTTTAAAAGTTTTTTTTTAAAAATTAGTTTTTAGGGTATAAAATAGCAGAAAAATTAGGAACCCTCCTCTCTACCATCGCATCCTCGCATGAAGACCTCGCCGCTACACATCACCCACCTGCTCGCGTCCATGTCCTGCATTGGCTACGAAAAAAGAGATAGATGCACCGACCTAACATCTGCTCAAATCCATGGCTAGACCAGCGCTGGGCTACGATGTAGATGCCACAAGAGGGCTATGCCAAGATCAAAAAAGCATAGGCCCTAAAGAGTGGTGGGGTCTATGTTTTTGTGTTCGGTCCTTTTCTTCTAAAACAAAAATCCATCTTTCTTCTCTAAATTATAAATACTTCTAAGGTTTCTTAAAAAAATTGTTTCTGTAAGTTTTCATTTCTCGTAAATCATGCCCGATCAAATGGCAAAATCTATTATAGGCTATACGTGCTTTGTCAAACCAGAAATCGTTGTAGCATGTAGACAAAAACCGGTGTAACATATTTTTGAATGTTAGTAGTGGTACTTTGCTCAAATTCTTTAAGACCTATTAAATATTTAGATAAAAAATAAAGCCATAGCAACGCATGGGCAAATGCGCTAGTAAACTCTTAATTCACTAACCATATTTTTGTGGTTTGTGTAGTCTAAAATATAACATATTTTTAAAATAAAGTTACATGATCATAAATATCATCTTCATATATTTGTAAAATTATTACATTTTTAAATAACTTTGCAATAAGGAGCAGCATTTTAATCCTTTAAAAGTCAAGGCTAAATATAACCCAGGTTTTTACCCAGTACTGTATAACCCTATTCGATGGTTATAGACCGACTGTTTGCACCAAAGCAACACAGGAATCCACCATGTCCAAGCGCGCGTTTCACCGACGCGTAGGCCTTCTTGTGGCTCTGTGGCGGGTGGACTTGTGGGTATCACATGTGAGGATGGTCTCCCCTGGCGATGTAGCGCATCACGCCGATGATAGTATGGTTCGCCCACCACAGACGGCGGTCGGCTTCGTTGTGGTTCACCGGGGGAGGGCCATCACCCTCGTACCTGGCGAGCTCCCTTTCCTGCCGGTTAGCAAAGAAGGCATTTCAGGTGTCGTAGTTGTCGGGATCCCACTAGGGATCCATCCGCTGCTCCGACGTGAGCTCGTGGTAGAAGTGGTTCGTGATGGCTGCCTGCCGAGCGGAGCCTTGAGGCACAGGAGGGACATGAACCCCTCCAGCGCTCAGCATCCAGCCGGCGGGTGGCTGGTAGCCTGGTGGACAAGGGTAGCTTGAGGCGCATAACGCCTCGGTCTCCTCGAGGTTCAGAATGGCCCACTAGGCGCTATCCATTTCTGTGAGAGAGGAAGGTGTGGATGTGTGCATAACCATGGTGCAGTCGGCCTATATATAGATGGAAAGGACGGGAAAACATGGCAGGAAGCGGTGGGAAATGACGGGAAATATCTTTAGTCCCGGTTAGTGGCTACAACCGGGAATAAAAGCTCGGTTCAGAGGAAAGGGCGGGAAAACATGGCGGGAAGTGGTGGGAAATGGCGGGAATTATCTTTAGTCCCTGTTAGTGAATACAAACGGGACTAAAGATTATTCAGCAAATGGATTTGGATTAATTATTCAAATTCATGAACTTTTCATGTTGAAAGTTTAGTGAGATTCAAAATTATGCAAAAAATAATAGTTAATGCATTTTTAAATTGATAATGGCAAAATGGTTAATAATTTGACTATTTAAAATAGTTATTTTATAAAACAGAAAATTGATTTGGATTAGTTATTCGAATTCAAGAACTTTTCATGTTGAAAGTTTAGTGAGATTCAAAATTATGCAAAAAATAATAGTTAATGCATTTTTAAATTGATAATGGCAAAATGGTTAATAATTTCACTATTTAAAATAATTATTTTATAAAACAGAAAATGGAGTTGGATTAATTATTCAAATTCAAGCACTTTTCATGTTGAAAGTTTTCTCAAATTCATAAGTATGCAAAAAAGTATAATTTAAATGTTTTAAATGATATATTTGAAAATTTGAAAAAAAAGCACAGCGCGCGCAAATTTGGGCCTTTAGTCCCGACCCAGGTTACCAGTCGGGACTAAAGGGTCTGCCCAGCGTGCGAAAAATAAAACGCCCCCCCCTCTAGTCCCGGTGCATGGCACCAGCCGGGACTAGAGACCCCCTTTAGTCTCGACTGGTGCCACGAACCGGGACTAGAGGGGGGGGGGTATAAAATTGGGACTTCTCCCCCGGTGCGTTCCACGCACTAGGAGAATTGGAGGCCAGTAGACAACCAGACGCCGCCAGGCTGCCCAACTCCGGCTCCGACGAGCACGTACGCCTCCCTCCGCGCCAACCACGCCCAACTCCGGCGCCGACGAGCACGTATGCCCGCGCCTGCGCCTGTGCCAACCCTGTGCCCCCGCCGCGCCTGCGCCGCCCCCGCCGGTCCGCGCGCTCCCTCCCGCCGGCGCCGCACCTCGCCGCAGCACCTCCTGCCACGCCAGCACCTCCGGCCTTCGGCTACCGCCAGCCGCCAGCACCAGGTAAGATTAATTTGTTAGTGCTTAATTAGGATTTGTTTAGTTTAATTTGTTTATAGGATTTGTTAGTGCTTAATTAAGATTTGTTTTGGTTAATTTGTTTATAGGATTTGTTAGTGCTTAATTAGGATTTGTTTAGGTTAATTTTTATAGGATTTGTTAGTGCTTAATTAGGATTTGTTTAGGTTAATTTTGTTTGTTAGGATTTGTTAGTGCTTAATTAGGATTTTTTTTAGGATTTGTTAATGCATAATTAGGATGTGTTTAGGTTAATTTTGTTTATAGGATTATTATTTTATTTAGAACTTGTCGTGGTGGTATCACGGCATATGCCATGGGTAGGCTAAAGTTGGGGCCGATGCACGTGGAGGAATCCGGGGAGGGATGATGCAGTGAAGACCGCACTCGTATGAACAAAGAGAAATGCAATGTATATTGGATTGAAGCTCTCAAGTGGAGATAACACCCCACTCTATACATCTAATCTCTTATAATCTTGCCATACTTGTGGCTACAATCACGCTCCTTGAGCTGTATCTCCTATGCTTCTATCTAGATCTCTCTGTGAGAGTAGAGGAAGAGGAAGAAGGAGAGCTCCTAGTGAGCAGAGAGGGGAGAAGCCCTTCGGGGCCTCCCTGAGAACGACCCCCCTAGTGCTCCTTATAAAGGGGAGCCTAGGGGACAAAACTTGTTCCATACGCTAGGCATCTTTTTAGCATATTCCTGGTATCTTTTTAGATGCTCAGCATATGCCTTGGCATCTTTGGAGATGCCAGGCATATTCCCCAACATCTTCTTGATGCCAACGGCATATTCTTCAGCATCTTCTTGATGCCATGGGCATATTCCCTTTACCATGTGCCAGTCTGAGCCATGGGCGTCCCAAGACTGGCATGACACCATTAAGGCTTGTACTAACTTGATGGCGCGTTGCTGTAGCGATCGAGGGAGCTTCAGGAGGTGAATACGGAGACGTACGAGGTGAAATACTTCGGCCCAGACGCCCTTGACGAAGTGGTATCTCGGCCTTCATCTTAACTGATTCGGCCTGGTTGTATTTGTTGGATGCATAGGCCCAGCCGGATTATTTCTGGCCTCAGCCGGATTAACCGATCTCAGGCCCAGCCGGACCTCTAACCTCGGACCAGGAGTGGCAGCGCAGCGCAGCCCAACCGGGTCTGCCTGGTGGCTCGGCGGTCATGACTCCGCGATGGGCCGACGAAGCCGATGTCGGCCCACCCGGGTGACTCGGCGGACTCCCGCTGTACGCCGAGGCCAGGATGTTGGGGAGAAGGCCCCGCGATGGGCCGCATTGCTCCTGCCGGCCCACCCGGGGGAAGAGCTCCTGCGACGGGCCACCTCGGCGTATGCTGGGCTGCTACGAAGGACTTCGGCCCATGCGGGGTTCCCTGTCGGGGGTTCGCGGAGGGAGCTAGCGTGGTGGGCCGAGATGAATAGTTCGGCCCAGGGTCTAGTGATTCGGCCTTGGCAGGACTAATTCGGCCTTGGGAGTGCAGATTCGGTCCGGCTTGACCAGGATTAGGCCGAATTAAGTATAATTCGGTCCAGTTTGTCTTTTATCTTTTTTCCTCTTAGTTTTCTTCCTTTGTGCCATATTTATATACTTACGTATGCTTTTTCTCCACACATGTCTCTCATTAAATCCTTCATTCCTTTACAGAGATCCTTTTTATACTTCACCTTTGGGGTATGCGGGGTTATATCCCCGACATTAGTCCCCGAGGCTATGTGGGACTTGTAGAGTCGCGCATAGGCTTTATATTAAAAATATTCACATAGTTATTTTCTGACATATAATCTCTTTATCAAATATCTCTAGGTCATATAACCTCTTTGGGTAAGTTTGTGGCATATTGCCTTCATTGGCGCTGTCCCTTTTAACCCCTTTGGGTAAGTTATGAATTCTAGCCTTCTTGGGCACCGCTCTTTTAACTTCTTTGGGAAAGTTGGTGTAACACCCTCAGAATCGGCCCTATGCAAGTTTCAGCGCTTCCCGCCAAACCCGCATATAAACGATTCAAAGGTGCCCACCAGGCACTTGCGTGCGGGTGGAAAACGAAGTAATAACATTACACAACAGTCCTCGATGGGACCCACAGAATAGATATATATACAACACGACTCCATGAGTCAAGAATACAGATATACAGAACAAAGATCCAAATCACCTTGAAAACGATAGAGCGTCCAGCTACGGACAAGATGCAAATGGGGCTAAGAGCCCTGAAGAATAACCAATGGCGTCCATAACCCTGCCCAGGCCAAGCCGGAAGGGTAACCCTGCTAACGACGTCGATCTCAAAACCTGTTTAAACAAAAGGGGGTGCCGACAAAGGGCAAAGAAAAAAGAGAGAGCGGTCAGTACTGAGGCCAGTACACGGCGAGGCTAGAATTCGGCGGTCCTCGCCTACATAGGTATGGTGGACTGAGCGGCAGCGCAGCATGCACTAAACAACCTATAGAGACTCGATATAACTGTCGGCTATCAGAGAGGTATAAGAAAGACCTATTTGGAACCATCCTGATACTACCACCAAACATACCCATCCTGGTGTTTCCCCCTCGAGACCAAACGAGGAAGTCAACCGAGGAACTCACACCGTTGGCAGTTTTATTTATTCAGTTATCGTTGCAGCAATTACTAGTCAGGTATAGATAGTCATCCTGATATAATAAGCAGTGGGTAGTTTTAGTTAAACATTCCGTTGTGGTTGCACTCTTACTAGTCAGACACAGTTAGCATGAGATATCCCCAAAACCCAGCAGTTGTTGGTACTTTTATTTAGCCATTCCGTTATAGTTGCAATACTTACTAGTTAGGTACAATGGTAGCAAGCAACAACCCAAACAAGCAATTGTTGGCAATTTTATTTAGCCATTCCATTATAGTGAAGCTGATTACTAGTCATTATAAAGTCAAATTTATAGCACTACTTTAGTTATAGTTGTCTATGATCGAGATACTGTGCTCCAAGTCGTCCATAACCGCGGACACGGCTTTCAGAAAGTTTTACCCTGCAGGGGTGCACAAATAGCAACACACACTCGATCAACCTCGGAAAACCCAAATCAAAACCCAACGAGGCCTTCACGACAAAGCAATCACCAGATTCAGAAATATTTCAGGGGGCCACCCCATTGAGTACACCCGCAACAAAGTTAGCTGACTCCGAGATGGACTCAAGGTTTGCGTCAATGGCTGTAAACGACTGGGAACCCAAAAATGTGACTGGGCTTGTCGATACCGCGAAAACACTCCGCTTACCTAAACAGTACAGGTGCAGTACATCGCACAATTTAAATAAAGCAGTAAAGCATGGCATAAGTACAGGATAGTAAATAAAACCTCAAACTAGTTTGAGTCCCAAAGAAATAAGAATGAATCAAGCTTTGGCTCAGGGGGGTCCCATAATCCTCCCGGATGTGGATAGCGCGAATATTCAAGGAACAGGTATCAAGTACTCGGGGTCCTACGGGACACAAGTGGACGGTTAACAACCAAATAACATCTATTGCCCACCTGTGCCTCTGCATTTACCTACTTCAGTTTTTAGTTGTTAAACAGTAATTAAAGTCTTGATCATCTCCAACAATAAACACACGACAATACTCCAACAACTGTGGTACTTAACGACACGCAACGGCACTTGAGCAAGCGACTACGACGCGCAGGTCCAACTATCTACCAAACAACAGGTAATAGGAGGTGTCCAAGGCAATATAAGGCTGCAAGGGAAATCACGGGTACGAAAACTAGAGTATCGCAACACAGATAGCAATAGATCAACAGGAGGGAATAAATACTATAAAGCAAGATAGGTAGAAAGGGGGAGATGCTCGCCTGAAAACATTGCCGAAGGTTCATCCAAGATCGGGGCGAAGCTCACATCAACTCATCGATCTTATCCGCGAAGAAGCAAAACACTAGAATAAACACCGGATGCAATATTTAATACTACGGCAAAAGATCGGGCATGATGCATGTATGATTTATGGCATGGCAAAGATGCGATGCAACTATGCCGCATTAAGCGGAACCGGGGTCCCGACATTTATTTAGAAGGTTCATGTTATTTATCTACCCCGCAAATTAAATGTTGGATTAGCAAGACAGAACATGGCTTCGGTTCGCTATGCCAATTTAAATGGAGTCCGGAATAAGACAAAGATATCCCGCATAAACACTCCATATTTAATTTAGGTGAATCGCCTAAATGCCCCCAACAACCACATTATGTATGCGAGTATGACAATTAAATATGCAACAGTTTGATAATGTCATCTTATAAAATAATGGGGGGTCTCGAATAGGGAATCACATTAGGGTTCTGCGAATTTGGGCTTCGAGGGGTTCGGGGTCGGGTCTCAGGGTCCGGATCTGGGGTTCGGTCTCGGCGGGATCGTTCTCGGTTAACAGAGTAGATCTTGGCGTTCCGCGAAGAAGGACTTGGTTCGGTGTCGGGGGTACATCGGATCCGCCCTGGTCGGTGCCGATCTTGTCGTCGATGGCGAACTTGAGTGGATCGGGTACCGGGGTCTTCGGATCCGTGAAGTAGATCTTGTCGCACGGTGTCCGGGGTAGACGAACTTGGCGCATTCGCATCGGCGATCTTGGCGTTCGGGTTCTCGACTTCGCATCCTCGAGGAAGTACTCGTCGTATCCGTGAAGAAGATCATGTCGGTCCACGGGGTTCGGGCTTCGGGATTTGACGAGGGATCGGTCTCGGGTCTCCAAAAGTGGATCTTGAGGTTTCCGTGATG
Source organism: Avena sativa (assembly GCA_916181665.1). NCBI lineage: Eukaryota > Viridiplantae > Streptophyta > Magnoliopsida > Poales > Poaceae > Avena > Avena sativa. The sequence goes on from OV702284.1 coordinate 64,710,476, forward strand.
GAGGTCTTGGCGTCTCGTGTTGGCCTTGGTTACCTGATGTAATTCATCGGGTTTCTCCTCTTCGATCCTTCAGGTTGGTCTGCATGCGTCGGTGCATCTTGGGGCGTATCAACGCCACAACAGGACTTGTTGGGCATCACCAGGTACACACGGATCCCCGCTTTGCAAACAAACGATGCCACAAACACATCACTGTAGGCCATCTCAGCACAACAAGGCATAAACAAGGCAAGCAGCAGGGCCGGTGGACAGGCGCGGATGGCGGATCTCGCGCGAGAGGGAGGCAGAGGCGGGTGCTGGCCAGGGCCAAGTGAGGAGAGGGCGGCTCGGGCCGGCGGTGTCCGAAGCAGGGCGCAGCGGCAGGGCCCTCGAGGGTGACGACGAGGGGAAAGTAGAGGAGGAGGCAGCAACTTGCGAAGGACAGCCAGAGAGGGGTGAGGAGGACAGGCGGCGACCCGGGGACGAGAGAGCCCGCTGGCGGCGAGAGGACCCGAGGCCGGCATCGGGGCTCGCGGGCAGAGCAGACGTAGGGCGAGGCGGCTCGCTCTATGCGACCACGGAGGAGATGCTCGACGGAAGAGGGCGAGGGGGAGCACTGCGATGGGAAGGAGAGCCTGGCGGTGGGCACTGGAGGAAGGAGGGGGTCATCGGTGCTCGCGGTGGTCGCGGGAACAGAGGGAGGCGGGGAAAAGGGCATCCGGCGACGGAGGGAATTGAGCGGGGCGGGGGAACGGCAGGCGGTTGCAGAGGCGATGCAGACGGGGCCACATCGGCGAGGTAGGCGCGGCCGGGTCCTGCTACTGGTTGAGGCGAGGCGGGGAGCTTGGAGGGGATCGATGCTGGGAGGCGGCAGGAAGGCTCCCGAGGAGAAGAGGGTGGGGTTGGGCTGCATCGGGGGGGCCTTGTGGCGTGTGGGGATCGTGTTCGGGGTGGGGCCCAGGGACCAGGGAGGGGGTGTGGGGCGCGCCAGTGGGTGGAGGTGGGTGCGAGCGGTGTTGACCGGGGTGGGTGGATTCGGTGTGTAGCGTGTTGGGTGTGTTGCTGTGTGGGTTGGGTCAAGTGGGTGGGGCCAGCGGGGAGTGGGGTGAGAGAGGTGGCAGATGGTGATTGGGTGGAGTGAGGTGGAGGGTTGAGGTGGAGGGAGGGGATTGGAGGGGGCGAGGTGGCTGAAGGGTGGGTAGAATAGGACTAGGTAGGAAAAGGGTTTAGGTGGACCGGCTTGAAATGGGGGTGGCCGACTGGGTCGGATCGGCCCGGTACGGCTGCCCCCTAAAAAAATAAAATAAATATTTTGTTATTTAAAACAGGGCGTTTGAAATCCATTGGCAGACGAAACAAAGTATTCCGGAGACCCGGGTTTTAATTTGAATAAAGACGGGAGTATTTAGAAAACAAAACTAGGCGTTTCGAAATTAGTTTAGACAAAAACCATGCATGATGATGACGATGCCCAAAAGCAAATTGGCATGATGACATGAGCATGCGGTCATGATGATGCAATGCACAAAAAAAACAACGCGATTTTCTAGTAGTGGTTTTGCGGGATGCCACAATTCGACACCACTAACAATGGATCTCGCCCTCGAGATCCGCCTCATGGTACCGGGAAGAAGGGCGGCGATCTGAATCTTCTCGCATTGTGTAGATCCTCGCGACACCACTAACAAGAGGTCGTTGTCCGTGATCGTCAAGAGAACACTCCGGGAACAAAGGGCGAAGGTAGAGGTATCCACAATAAAGCCACCTCTAACTTCGATAGAAGGAGAGAAAAGATGCGGCCTATCCCACTTCAATGTACAAGAGCGAATAGAAAGGGTAGTCGGCATGGGGTCCAATCCATCACGCACCCAAACTATTACTCTGCACAATCAGTAGAAAAGCGTGCAACCATTCTCGGAATCAGACTGAAGATCTCGACAATCGAGGTTCAGAAACAAAGGAGTGATGCAGACTCTGCATCGGATCTGGCGTAGATGATGTCGTCGCGTCAGAAAGCACCGGAAGGCACAAGAAGGAACAAAGAGAAGTCCACCAGACGAAGGATTCCGCGGATAGCATGAAGACCAGATGTAGCAACACCGTTACCAAAGGAGGAAGCGAAACCCTGAAGGTACGACGGAACCCAACCACGAGAAATCCTAGACTTGAAGAGGGAGAAGAGAGCGGATTCAAAACACGCAGAGGTGAGAGGAGAGCAGCAGAGGGGTAAGGAGTAAAATCAGACCTAATCAGAACTATCCAACCGATTTTGCAAAAATAGTTTTGACACTCTACTTCGGCCGTTAGCTAGGTTATCCTACAGGCTGGACTTGTGGGGTATCGCAACTGCTGATCTCTGATACCACTCTGTAACACCCTCAGAATCGGCCCTATGCAAGTTTCAGCGCTTCCCGCCAAACCCGCATAGAAACGATTCAAAGGTGCCCACCAGGCACTTGCATGCGGGTGGGAAACGAAGTAATAACATTACACAACAGTCCTCGATGGGATCCACAGAACAGATATATATACAAAACGACTCCATGAGTCAAGAATACAGATATACAGAACAAAGATCCAAATCACCTTGAAAACGATAGAGCGTCTAGCTACGGACAAGATGCAAATGGGGCTAAGAGCCCTGAAGAATAACCAATGGCGTCCATAACCCTGCCCAGGCCAATCCGGAAGGGTAACCCTGCTAACGACGTCGATCTCAAAACCTGCTTAAACAAAAGGGGGTGCCGACAAAGGGCAAAGGAAAAAGAGAGAGCGGTCAGTACTGAGGCCAGTACACGGCGAGGCTAGAATTCGCCGGTCCTCGCCTACATAGGTATGGTGGACTGAGCGGCAGCGCAGCATGCACTAAACAACCTATAGAGACTCGATATAACTGTCGGCTATCAGAGAGGGATAAGAAAGACCTATTCAGAACCATCCTGATACTACCACCAAACATACCCATCCTGGTGTTTCCCCCTCGAGACCAAACGAGGAAGTCAACCGAGGAACTCACACCGTTGGCAGTTTTATTTATTCAGTTATCGTTGCAGCAATTACTAGTCAGGTATAGATAGTCATCCTGATATAATAAGCAGTGGGAAGTTTTAGTTAAACATTCCGTTGTGGTTGCACTCTTACTAGTCAGACACAGTTAGCATGAGATATCCCCAAAACCCAGCAGTTGTTGGTACTTTTATTTAGCCATTCCGTTAGAGTTGCAATACTTACTAGTCAGGTACAATGGTAGCAAGCAACAACCCAAACAAGCAATTGTTGGCAATTTTATTTAGCCATTCCATTATAGTGAAGTTGATTACTAGTCATTATAAAGTCAAATTTATAGCACTACTTTAGTTATAGTTGTCTATGATCGAGATACTGTGCTCCAAGTCGTCCATAACCGCGGACACGGCTTTCAGAAAGTTTTACCCTGCAGGGGTGCACAAATAGCAACACACACTCGATCAACCTCGGAAAAACCAAATCAAAACCCAACGAGGCCTTCACGACAAAGCAATCACCAGATTCAGAAATATTTCAGGGGGGTACCCCATTCAGTACACCCGCAACGAAGTTAGCTGACTCCGAGACGGACTCAAGGTTTGCGTCAATGGCTGTAAACGACTGGGAACCCGAAAATGTGACTGGGCTTGTCGATACCGCGAAAACACTCCGCTTACCTAAACAGTACAGGTGCAGTACATCGCACAATTTAAATAAAGCAGTAAAGCATGGCATAAGTACAGGATAGTAAATAAAACCTCAAACTAGTTTGTGGCCCCAAGAAATAAGAATGAATCAAGCTCTGGCTCAGGGGGGTCCCATAATCCTCCCGGATGTGGATAGCGCGAATATTCAAGGAACAGGTATCAAGTACTCGGGGTCCTACGGGACACAAGTGGACGGTTAACAACCAAATAACATCTATTGCCCACCTGTGCCTCTGCATTTACCTACTTCAATTTTTAGTTGTTAAACAGTAATTAAAGTCTTGATCATCTCCAACAATAAACACACGGCAATACTCCAACAACTGTGGTACTTGACGACACGCAACGGCACTTGAGCAAGCGACTACGACGCGCAGGTCCAACTATCTACCAAACAACAGGTAATAGGAGGTGTCCAAGGCAATATAAGGCTGCAAGGGAAATCGCGGGTACGAAAACTAGAGCATCGCAACACAGATAGCAATAGATCAACAGGAGGGAATAAATACTATAAAGCAAGATAGGTAGAAAGGGGGAGATGCTCGCCCGAAAACATTGCCGAAGGTTCATCCAAGATCGGGGCGAAGCTCACATCAACTCATTGATCTTATCCGCGAAGAAGCAAAACACTAGAATAAACACCGGATGCAATATTTAATACTACGGCAAAAGATCGGGCATGATGCATGTATGATTTATGGCATGGCAAAGATGCGATGCAACTATGCCGCATTAAGCGGAACCGGGGTCCCGACATTTATTTAGAAGGTTCATGTTATTTATCTACCCCGCAAATTAAATGTTGGATTAGCAAGACAGAACATGGCTTCGGTTCGCTATGCCAATTTAAATGGAGTCCGGAATAAGACAAAGATATCCCGCATAAACACTCCATATTTAATTTAGGTGAATCGCCTAAATGCCCCCAACAACCACATTATGTATGCGAGTATGACAATTAAATATGCAACAGTTTGATAATGTCATATTATAAAATAATGGGGGGTCTCGAATAGGGAATCACATTAGGGTTCTGCGAACTTGGGCTCCGAGGGGTTCGGGGTCAGGTCTCAGGGTCCGGATCTGGGGTTCGGTCTCGGCGGGATCGTTCTCGGTTAACAGAGTAGATCTTGGCGTTCCGCGAAGAAGGACTTGGTTCGGTGTCGGGGGTACATCGGATCCGCCCTGGTCGGTGCCGATCTTGTCGTCGATGGCGAACTTGAGTGGATCGGGTACCGGGGTCTTCGGATCCGTGAAGTAGATCTTGTCGCACGGTGTCCGGGCTAGACGAACTTGGCGCATTCGCATCGGCGATCTTGGCGTTCGGGTTCTCGACTTCGCATCCTCGAGGAAGTACTCGTCGTATCCGTGAAGAAGATCATGTCGGTCCACGGGGTTCGGGCTTCGGGATTCGACGAGGGATCGGTCTCGGGTCTCCAAAAGTGGATCTTGAGGTTTCCGTGATGGAGGTCTTGGCGTCTCGTGTTGGCCTTGGTTACCTGATGTAATTCATCGGGTTTCTCCTCTTCGATCCTTCAGGTTGGTCTGCATGCGTCGGTGCATCTTGGGGCGTATCAACGCCACAACAGGACTTGTTGGGCATCACCAGGTACACGCGGATCCCCGCTTTGCAAACAAACGATGCCACAAACACATCACTGTAGGCCATCTCAGCACAACAAGGCATAAACGAGGCAAGCAGCAGGGCCGATGGACAGGCGCGGATGGCGGATCTCGCGCGAGAGGGAGGCAGAGGCGGGTGCTGGCCAGGGCCAAGCGAGGAGAGGGCGGCTCGGGCCGGCGGTGTCCGAAGCAGGGCGCAGCGGCAGGGCCCTCGAGGGTGACGACGAGGGGAAAGTAGAGGAGGAGGCAGCAACTTGCGAAGGACAGCCAGAGAGGGGTGAGGAGGACAGGCGGAGACCCGGGGAGGAGAGAGCCCGCCGGCGGCGAGAGGACCCGAGGCCGGCATCGGGGCTCGCGGGCAGAGCAGACGTAGGGCGAGGCGGCTCGCTCTATGCGACCACGGAGGAGATGCTCGAAGGAAGAGGGCGAGGGGGAGCACTGCGATGGGAAGGAGAGACTGGCGGTGGGCACTGGAGGAAGGAGGGGGTCATCGGTGCTCGCGGTGGTCGCGGGGATAGAGGGAGGCGGGGAAAACGGCATCCGGCGACGGAGGGAATTGAGCGGGGCGGGGGAACGGCAGGCGGTTGCAGAGGCGATGCAGACGGGGCCACAGCGGCGAGGTAGGCGCGGCCGGGTCCTGCTGCTGGTTGAGGCGAGGCAGGGAGCTTGGCGGGGATCGATGCTGGGAGGCGGCAGGAAGGCTCCCGAGGAGAAGAGGGTGGGGTTGGGCTGCATCGGGGGGCTGTGGCATGTGGGGATCGTGTTCGGGGTGGGGCCCAGGGACCGGGGAGGGGGTGTGGGGCGCGCCAGCGGGTGGAGGTGGGTGCGAGCGGTGTTGACCGGGGTGGGTGGATTCGGTGTGTAGCGTGTTGGGTGTGTTGCTGTGTGAGTTGGGTCAAGTGGGTGGGGCCAGCGGGGAGTGGGGTGAGAGAGGTGGCAGATGGTGATTGGGTGGAGTGAGGTGGAGGGTTGAGGCGGAGGGAGGGGATTGGAGGGGGTGAGGTGGCTGAAGGGTGGGTAGAATAGGACTAGGTAGGAAAAGGGTTTAGGTGGACCGGCTTGAACTGGGGGTGGCCGACTGGGTCGGATCGGCCCGGTACGGCTGCCCCCTAAAAAAATAAAATAAATATTTTGTTATTTAAAACGGGGCGTTTGAAATCCATTGGCAGACGAAACAAAGTATTCCGGAGACCCGGGTTTTAATTTGAATAAAGACGGGAGTATTTAGAAACCAAAACTAGGCGTTTCGAAATTAGTTTAGACAAAAACCATGCATGATGATGACGATGCCCAAAAGCAAAGTGGCATGATGACATGAGCATGCGGTCATGATGATGCAATGCACAAAAAAACAACGCGATTTTCTAGTAGTGGTTTTGCGGGATGCCACAGTTGGCCTTCTTGGCGTTGCTCTTTTAACCCTATTGGGAAATTTATGATTTATAGCCTTCTTGGGCACCACTCTTTTAGCCCTTTTGGGTAAATTATGACTTCCGGCCTTCTTCGGCACTGGTCTTATAACCTCTTTGGGCAAGTTTTTGACTTCTGGCCTTCTTGGGCACTGGTCATAACCCCTTTGGGTAAGTTATGAGTTCTGGCCTTCTTGGGCACTGCTCTTTTAACCTCTTTGGGTAAGTTTCTTGACTTTTGGCCTTCGTAGGCTTAGGTCATAACCCCTTTGGGTAAGTTTCTGGACTTCCGGCCTTCATGGGCACTGGTCATAACCTCTTCGGGTAAGTTATGAGTTCCTGCCTTCTTCGTCATTGCTCTTTTAACCCCATTGGGTAAGTTATGAGTTCTTGCCTTCTTGGGCATTGCTCTTTTAACCCCATTGGGTAAGTTATGAGTTCCTGCCTTCTTGGGCATTGCTCTTTTAACCCCATTGGGTAAGTTACAAGTTCTTGCCTTCTTTGGCATTGCTCTTTTAACCTCATTGGGTAAGTTATGAGTTCTGGCCTTCTTGGGCACTGCTCTTTTAACCTCTTTGGGTAAGTTATGATCCGAGTCATCTGTTTCCAAATCCGAGTTATTTTACCCAAAATTGACTTATGTCTTAAGTCTGAGTCATCTGACTTAAATCCGAGTTATATGACTCAAATCCGAGTTATATGACTCAAATCCGAGTTACTTTACTCAAAATTGACTTATGTCTTAAGTCTGAGTCATCTGACTCAAATCCGAGTTATATGACTCAAATCCGAGTTAACTCATCCCAAATCCGAGTTACTTTACTCAATTTTGACTTATATGTCTTAAGTCTGAGTCATCTAACTCAAATCCGAGGTATATGACTCAAATCCGAGTTAACTCATCCCAAATCCGAGTTACTTTACTCAAAATTGACTTATATGTCTTAAGTCTGAGTCATCTGACTCAAATCCGAGTTATATGACTCAAATCCGAGTCATCTGATTCCAAATCCGAGTTACTTTACTCAATTGACTTTATGTCTTAAGTCTGAGTCATATGACTCAATTCCGAGTTATATGACTCAAATCCGAGTTAACTCATCCCAAATCCGAGTTACTTTACTCAAAATTGACTTTATGTCTTAAGTCTAAGTCATCTGACTCAAATCCGAGTTATATGACTCAAATCCGAGTTAACTCATCCCAAATCCGAGTTACTTTACTCGAAATTGACTTTATGTCTTAAGTCCGAGTCATCGGACTCAAATCCAAGTTATATGACTCAAATCCGAGCTAACCCATCCCAAATCCGAGTTACTCTATTAAAAATTGACTTTATGTCTTAAGTCTGAGTCATCTGACTCAATTCCGAGGTATATGACTCAAATCCGAATCATCTGTTTGCCACGATATAACTTGATTTGGCGTGACGACGATAATTTGCCTTTGATATGGATCCGAGATATAGATCTAAGATTAAGTTTTGGGATATGATAATAGGGCTAGCTGCTGAGAGATCTGATTCGAGATGTAAATATGAGATATAGATTCGAGATATGATAAGCTGGCCAATAGTCATCCGAGATATGGGATAACCTGGCAAGATGGTGAAATATCAATCCGAGTCATAACATAACCTGGCAATCTGGCGAACTGAATAAAGCTCCGGCCCGAATCAGAGATATGATTAGTATGCCGAGTCTGAATACCAATCCGAATTATAATATACCCTGGCAAGCTGAATCAAATGTTAGTCCGAATCGGAGACAATCTACTGAGCTGAGTTAAAGGTTAATTCGAAGCATAAATAAATTGACTCAAATTATATCCGAATCATCAATAAGCTGGCCGGTAAGCTGAGTTAAAGGATAATCCAAAGCATAAATAAACTGACTCAAGTTCTGTCTGACTCATAAGTAAGCTGACTCAAATTCTATCTGAATCATAAATAAGTTGATTCAACTTCTGTCTGAGTTATAAATAAGCTGGCTGGGGAGCTGAGTTACAGGATAATCCAAAGCATAAATAAACCGACTCAAAATCTATCTGAATCACAAATAAGAAGATTCAACTTATGGCCGAGTTATAAATAAGCTGGCTGGTGAGCTGAGTCACGGGTCAATCCAAAACATAAACTAACTCACTCAAAATCTATCTGAATCATAAATAAGCTGATTCAACTTATGGCCGAGTTATAAATAAGCTGGCTGGTGAGCTGAGTCAGAGGTCAATCCAAAACATAAACTAACTGACTCAAAATCTATCTGAATCATAAATAAGCTGATTCAACTTATGGCCGAGTTATAAATAAGCTGGCTGGTGAGCTGAGTCACAGGTCAATCCAAAACATAAACTAACTGACTCAAAATCTATTTGAATCATAAATAAGATGATTCAACTTATGGCCGAGTTATAAATAAGATGGCTGGTGTACAGATCTAAATCAACATAATGTTCTCTTAATCCAAAGGTGACCCTAAGGATAAGTCGACTAGTCCCCGGGTTAAGTTATTTTCTCCCCGGGGTGAAGGATTGAGTGTAGGTGGCTGAGTTATCTGGCACTTACAGTATACTCGAGGAAGTGTTTGAGTGAGTCTTGCTAAGTCATACGTGCCTTGCTGAGTTATTTGGTACTTATAGTAGGCTTGGAGTAGTGCTTGAGTCCTTCTTGCTGAGTCTTACCTGTTTTGTTGAGTCAGACTTGGAGACCCTTTGCGCTTACCTCTTTGTTCTCTGTTCGCTTTGTGGAGCTGAATGAGCCCTATGAGGAAGAGGTTGATGAAGATGCTCCTGTCCAGATGGAAATCCAACCAACGCCACTAAGAGGCCCCACGGTGGGCGCCAAATGTCATGGTGGTATCACGGCATATGCCATGGGTAGGCTAAAGTTGGGGCCGATGAACGTGGAGGAATCCGGGGAGGGATGATGCACGTATGCCCGCGCCTGTGCCTGTGCCAACCCTGTGCCCCCGCCGCGCCTGCGTCGCCCCCGCCGGTCCGCGCGCTCCCTCCCGCCGGCGCCGCACCTCTCCGCAGCACCTCCTGCCACGCCAGCACCTCCGGCCTTCGGCTACCGCCTGCCGCCAGCACCAGGTAAGATTCATTTGTTAGTGCTTAATTAGGATTTGTTTAGTTTAATTTGTTTATAGGATTTGTTAGTGCTTAATTAAGATTTTTTTAGGTTAATTTGTTTATAGGATTTGTTAGTGGTTAATTAGGATTTGTTTAGGTTAATTTGTTTATAGGATTTGTTAGTGCTTAATTAGGATTTGTTTAGGTTAATTTTGTTTATAGGATTTGTTAGTGCTTAATTAGGATTTGTTTAGGATTTGTTAATGCATAATTAGGATGTGTTTAGGTTAATTTTGTTTATAGGATTATTATTTTATTTAGAACTTGTCGTGGTGGTATCACGGCATATGACATGGGTAGGCTAAAGTTGGGGCCGATGCATGTGGAGGAATTCGGGGAGGGATGATGCAGTGAAGACCGCACTCGTATGAACAAAGAGAAATGCAATGTATATTGGATTGAAGCTCTCAAGTGGAGATAACACCCCACTCTATACATCTAATCTCTTATAATCTTGCCATACTTGTGGCTACAATCACGCTCCTTGAGTTGTATCTCCTATGCCTCTATCTAGATCTCTCTGTGAGAGTAGAGGAAGAGGAAGAAGGAGAGCTCCTAGTGAGCAGAGAGAGGAGGAGCCCTTCGGGGCCTCCCTGAGAACGACCCCCCTGGTGCTCCTTATAAAGGGGAGCCCAGGGGACAAAGCTTGTTCCATACGCTAGGCATCTTCTTAGCATATTCCTGGTATCTTTTTAGATGCTCAGCATATGCCTTGGCATCTTTGGAGATGCCAGGCATATTCCCCAACATCTTCTTGATGCCAACGGCATATTCTTCAGCATCTTCTTGATGCCATGGGCATATTCCCTTTACCATGTGCCAGTCTGAGCCATGGGCGTCCCAAGACTGGCATGACACCATTAAGGCTTGTACTAACTTGATGGCGCGTTGCTGTAGCGATCGAGGGAGCTTCAGGAGGTGAATACGGAGACGTACGGGGTGAAATACTTCGGCCCAGACGCCCTTGACGAAGTGGTATCTCGGCCTTCATCTTAACTGATTCGGCCTGGTTGTATTTGTTGGAGACATAGGCCCAGCCGGATTATTTCTGGCCTCAGCCGGATTAACCGATCTCAGGCCCAGCCGGACCTCTAACCTGGGCCCAGGAGTGGCAGCGCAGCACAGCCCAACCGGGTCTTCCTGGTGGCTCGGCGGTCATGATTCCGCGATGGGTCGACGAAGCCGATGTCGGCCCACCCGGGTGACTTGGCGGACTCCCGCTGTACGCCGAGGCTAGGATGCTAGGGAGAAGGCCCCACGATGGGCGGCATTGCTCCTGCCGGCCCACCCGGGGGAAGAGCTCCTGGGACGGGCCACCTCGGCGTATGCTGGGCTGCTACGAAGGACTTCGGCCCATGCGGGGTTCCCTGTCGAGGGTTCGCGGAGGGAGCTGGCGTGGTGGGCCGAGATGAATAGTTCGGCCGAGGGTCTAGTGATTCGGCCTTGGCAGGACTAATTCGGCCTTGGGAGTGCAGATTCGATCCGGCTTGACCAGGATTAGGCCGAATTAAGTATAATTCGGTCCAGTTTGTCTTTTATCTTTTTTCCTCTTAGTTTTCTTCCTTTGTGCCATATTTATGTACTTACGTATGCTTTTTCTCCACACATGTCTCTCATTAAATCCTTCATTCCTTTACAGAGATCCTTTTTATACTTCACCTTTGGGGTATGCGGGGTTATATCCCCGACAGAACTTGTTAGTGCTTAACTAGGATTTGTTTAGGATAATTTTGTGTTAGTGTTTAATAATAGGGGTGATTATTATTATTAGTGTAGGATTTTGTTAGTGTTTAGAATGATTTGTTTGCGGTGACCCAGCATACCACTGCATGTGTAGTACACTATACTCGTTGACATGAAACTCACAGAACACTGTTCCGTAAATATCACATCCCTCAGAGTGGTACAACAGAAACATTGCGGATCCATATTACAAAAATTCGCACATTATTATTATTACAATACCAGAAGTTCAAGACTTCAAAAGATTCAACTTACAAACCAAAATCTAAAGTGTTTCAGCGGAATTTAAAAGTAGCAACTCTGACTAGGAGTTGAGCTCAGTAGCTTATTCTATAGAGTTCATGCTGTTCGGCTCCGTTGGTTACTACTAACTAGGGATACTTAGTTGGATTCGTTATCCTCGACACCATAGCGGATTTCGTAATCCACTCCTTCAACTCCTCCGGACAGATCGGGTTCCTCATAGAACACATCTTCTTGGCATTCGGCTGCATACATTGGCACGTCTTCGGGATCTTTAGAGTCTAAGCAAGGGATCAAAGGAAAGAATGAGTAACAGCGTTACCCAACAAGTTCATTATATGCAAGGTGGGAAGTTTGATTCTCTAACTACCACCTCGGATTATAAATCCTTGGCACTATGCAGTTTTTGTAAATCTTTCTTCAAAGATTGATTTTATTCTGAAAAACTATGACAATCAGCCTTCACAGGTTGACTAGAACTTTCATGGAGTTCCTTTCCTGCCGCGTTCGTAGCTCCTTCCTGGAAAAGGGAGTAACAAGTTACAGTTCTTACACTCTGCAGAGGTGCGTTACTTTACCCATGAGAGATCAACTCCTTGTTGCACAACCAGGCGTACTTTCCCGTCCACAATTCCATGATGTGGGGCCCAGTAGTTGGTCCAAGCCAATCACTCCCCCCCTTTTCACGACCCTGCATGCCTCCTTGGTGTACACCATGCCCACATAATGAATTACGGCAATGGTTTGTACAAACCGTTAGATGCCAGAACTATCGTGGGACGATGAGGGTTCCCACCCATATGCTGCATATCCTCTACGAATTACCAATTAATATGCACGCTACGAGGATAACAACCATGACCTGCACATCCGGCTTCATGCGAGAGGAAGAAAATACAGCTGACTTCTCTGTCCCATTCCAAATCTCATGGCTAACGCGTAATATACGGCGCTAGAATCACTGATGTCAGGGGTTATTAAGTCCCTACTTGATCATCATTGTTGCAATTAGAACACTAAGTTCTATTGCTCCATTATATCACCACTTAGGATGATATCTATAATTTCTTTATTTGTGAAAATAATAGTTTCTTTCTTTTATAGCATATATGATAACACACAATTTGCAATTACTTTGATAAAGACTCTTCAAAGGACATGAGCAAGTGATGAACTTGCCTTATGATGGCAAGGTAGTGAAGTCTGATGCTTGCACTAGACCTTGAGCTTCAAGTTCTACAAAAACATCATTATTGCCCGGTAAGGACAATATTTAAAGAAGCAAAATGATTATGCAAATAATGTAATGCATTATTTAATTTTATATGCATTTACCCCCAAAAGTTCCTTTTTAGTAATAAATGTTTATAAATATTATCTTTTAACATTTATAACATATATTGAATTATTTTATTTTATTTCCCTTTTATTTGACTTTTATTGATTTAATAATTCTTTTACAAATTATTAATTAAACATTAAAAATTGTGATTAAATATTTATTTAGTATTTTTCAAAAATACTACAATATTAATACATAATGAAAGTGAATTTTAATTAATTTTATCACCTTTCAATAATTTTGTAAAATTCCATAAGGAATATATAATTTACAAAATTCCTAATAAAATTTAAATGTATAAAATTCTATATTTTAATTTATTTGGGTAGTTTGGATTTTTGTGAATCCAAAATATATTTTTATATAATTTTTGGACTTTTATTTTATTTTCTAGAATTTTATTAAGTCCAAGGTTATTTTGGTCTTTTCCTTTTATTAAAACAGGCCTGAAAGAATTTCTGGGCTGGTTTATCTTATTGGGCCCTAGTAGCCCATTAGTCATCGACAAAAGAACCACCCCGAAGGGTCTGGCCCAACTCGGCCCACTCCTTACTGCCTCTCTCTCTCCCTCGAGTTCATCCTCTCCTCCTCTGACCCCGACCCTGTGGCCGGCGTTGTCGCCACCGGCGATTCCCGCCGCTGTAGGCCGTTCTGGTCGCCGCCGTGGTGCAATAGGGGGTTGTCGATGACGCCCGTTCGTTCTATCCAATTGGATGCGAGCCTGGGGATCTCCTGCAATGGATCGATGCCGTCCCGAACCCTAGGTTTGGGGGTTGGCATGGATCCAGGTGCTGCCGTGGTCGTTGTGTGTTGAGGTGATGCTCTGCACCTCCAGGCATGATCAGGGTCGCTGCCGTGGCGCCATGCGGGTTGCAGCGCCCCCTCTGGGGTGCTCCCCGTGCCGCCATGGTCGTCGGCCCCTCTGCTTCCTCTTCCAGTCTTTAGTGAGGACGTACGGTGAGTTCGATTCTTCTCCCCTGGTGCTCTCTGTGCTTGCTGATTCGATGCTAGATGCTGGCAGTGTCCTCTCTGGCTACTGTCTGATTTTTATTAGGATGACATATCCATTTAGGGTTCTTATCCTGGGGTTGATCATATACTGGATGAATTGGATCATGTTTGGATGAATTGTAAACATGCTAAGTGGTTATTGGTCTGAGGCTTGTTGCTTAAGATTATCTATAATGTTTCTGGTGGCTTATTAGATGATTTTATGCTTGGATTCCATCTGATTCAGATGATATAGTTGCTTGGGAAACATGCTTGGTAAAGCCAATGACTTGATAACTTTCCACTGTTATTTGATTTATGGTCATGATTATGATAGGATAAAACCACTGTCTTAGTGCTGTTAGCTTGGGAATTAACATGTGGTTTGAGATCATCATGATCTCAAACAGTGAAGTTTAACATAGGGATATCCTAGTTATGATTCATGTGTTAACAGGAAAGTGATTTGTAAGTTGATAGTCTGAATTTGTGATGATTAAATGTCTATCCTGTCTCATATAGAATTATTCTTGTGACACCATCATGGTATGGCACACAAGTTTGGTTATAATCCATTGATTTGGTCAGTTTATGCTTAAGACAAACTTGGCTTTGAAAGATAAATGGAAATGTTCTTTTCTGAATTCCCTAAGACCAGTGATGTTGGTCTGAGGATTAGGGATGCAGATCTTATCTAGTTGATTCATATAAATTGTCCTGGTAGTGGTACCAGCTATTGTTCTTGAATCAAAGCTTGGGAAAAATTGATAGTGGGCTTGATCATTCTATGGATCCAAAATATTTGTTTCGAATGTGCTCCCCTTCCTTTATGGATGTGCCTAGAAATTATATCATAGGTATATTTATGCTTGAACTGTAATATATAGCTCCACAACCAGAGCAAGGATGTTGCTCTGAGCTCTGGCTGGATCCTATTACTTTGCTGTTTGCTTTTAGAGTTTAAAATCCCTATGATGGATTCACCCCACTTGGGTGCTTTCTGAGGGTTTGTTTTATAAAACAACACATGTTTCTCTCGGGATGATATGATTAGATCATGTGAAGGTTTTATGAAACTCACCACAGACTCTGATTTTTGTGGAGTAAGGTGGTGATGATCTTGATCTTGTTCTGCTGGACTCCTATGCTTGCTCTTGATCTAGCCTGCTCCTCCTAGCTCCTGGGCTTGGCCTTGCTGTCCACCTGATCCTTCCCCCTCCTTATGTCACCATCCTGGTGATGTTTGGTTGATCTTGGGAGGTTTGGTTTGGCTGTTGTGCTTGGTAAGCTGCTGTCTAAGCTGGCTGTTCTTGTGGCAAGCAGTGGAGAGATGCACTAGTGACTCTCCACGGTTGTGCTTGTGGTTTTGTGAGATGGGGTCGTGCTGTGGGGTGACAACACACCACATGCATGTTGGTGTGTGTCCTGCCTGTGTGCTTATTGTGCACTTGTGGATATGTTCAGAATTTTTTACACTTACTATTATCTGGTTACTTTCACCTGGCTGGTGAATTTGCCCCTCTTGGCTATCATTTAACTTCTGGCTTTAACTTATGAAAGATGGATTCTTTCATATTGGTGAAACTTTCCCCTTTTTCTAAATTTCTCAATGATGAATTTGTCTAGTGCACTTCACTGGCATGTCTGAGAGAAAATATTACTAACTCTAACTTTTTATTTCTCTCTATATATTCTGTTTGTTTTGCAGGTACAGATATAAAGTGAAGATTTAGTTTAGGTGTAGTTATTGAATAGTTAGTAATTAATCCAATGTAATCTTCATCATATTTTTGTAATTTTATTTTTATTATTTTGTAATCTTTATTTTATTCTTCTGTAATAAAGATTACATTATTATTAATAAAGAAGATTCTTATTCTTTATATATTTGCTTTTGTGAATTGTGTGGATGATTTCCATAAGTTATAATTTTATATCTTGATTATATATTGATGATATGAAATAAGTTTCATATTCATTATTGTTTTTCTTTGGATAGAATTTAAGTTGTAATATTCATTTCTTAATTAAATTAAGATTCAAAATTTATCCCAAATTTATTTGAATTGTAATTCAAACTCTCAAGTTTAAAATTCAAATTCATTTTAAAACACATAATTCCTTAAAGATCATATCAAAGTCTATAGCAATCACCGTTTAAGACTAAACCTAATCTCAAAGTATGAAAGAAACATTGATCACTTAAGGTTTTTATTTGGCGAAAATTTTACCCACATTTTCACTGATGAATGCATGCAACATTTCAAATTCCTAAATCTACCCTTCGTTAGTTCCTAAATGCTGGGATGTTACAAACTTCCCCCCTTAAATTAAACTTTGTCCCGAAGTTTGTGGAGATGTACCTGAATAGTTTTGGATAGGCTTTCCTTAAATCCTCTTCTTTCTCCCATGTGGCTTCCCTTTCAGGGTGATGTTCCCACTATACCTTGCAATATTTGATTGCTCTGTTCCTTAATCTTTTCCAGTTTTCTTCCAGAATCTAACAGGGTTTTTCAATATAGGTCAAGTCTGCTTGTAGTTCTATCTCTTGGTGTGTGATTGCATCCTCTGGAACTTTCAAACATTTACAAAGTTGTGACACATGGAAAACATTATGCACTTGAGCTAATCTTGATGGTAACTCTAAAGCATAAGCTATAGTTCTGTTTTGACTCAGTATCTTGAATGGTCCGATGTATCTTGGACTCAATTTTCCTTTAACTCCGAACATTTTCACTCCTTTCATTGGACTTACTTTCAGATAGACCATATCTCCCACTTCTAGATGCCATGATCTTCGACTTTGATCCGCATAAGTTTTCTGCCTGCTCTGGGCTATTTTCAGTCTATCCCTGATCTTATCAATGATATCTTGTCTTTCCTTGATATGATTTGGCGCAAATTCTTTGCTGCTTCCGGGTTCATACCAACATATTGGTGATCTACACTTCCTTCCATACAAAACTTGGTATGGAGCTGCCTTCAGACTACTCTGATAGCTATTGTTATAAGAAAATTCTGCCAATGGTAGATGATCTTCACATGTTCCCCCAAAATCTAGTGCACAAGCTCTTAGCATGTCTTCTAGTATTTGATTTGTTCTTTCAGTTTGACCTCCTGTCTCCGGATGATATGCTGTGCTGAAATCTAACTTTGAACCAAGTGCTTCATGCAATTGCTTCCAAAATGCTGAAGTAAACACTGATCCCCTATCAGTTACGATCTTTTTGGGTACTACATGCTTACTTACTATCTCTTTGACATATACTTCAACTAACTTCTCGGCATTATCCTTTTGATTCACCGGAATAAAGTGTGCACTCTTAGTGAGTCTGTCCACAATTACCCATATCATATCCTTCCTTTTTGGTGTCATGGGAAATCCTGTGATGAAGTCCATACCTATTTCCTCCACTTCCATTCAGGAATTTCCAAGGGTTGTAATGGTCCTACTAGACTTTGATGTTCAGCCTTCACCCTTTGACAAGTATGGCATTCCGATACATATTTAGCAATATCTCTTTTCATGTTATTCCACCAGAATAGTTCTTTCAAATCCATATACATCTTAGTACTCCCTGGATGTATAGAATATGGTGTTTCATGTGCTTCTTTGAGTATAATATCTCTAATCTCAGTCACATCTAGAACACAAAGACGGTCTTGAAACCATAAAGACCCATAATCTCCAAGGCGAAAAACTGATTTTTGCCCTTATGATATCCTCCGAATTTCCACAGCAATAAAAGGATCTTTTTATTGATGTCTAAAAATTTCTTGCTTAAGATCACTGTCCTGCTCTGCAACTACCTGCATAGTAGCTAATCCTCCAAGAACATCTGTTCTGATAAATTGAAGTTCTAATCTTTCCAAGTCCATTTGTAACTCCTTTGGTAGCTCCCTATTGCTAGGCTGAATATCTGCACTCTTTCTGCTTAAAGCATCTGCTACAACATCTGCTACAACATTTCCCTAGGGTGTAGTTGATTGTTAAATCATAATCCTTGTTGAGTTCCAACCAACGCTTCTGTCTCATATTCAATTACGTTTGAGTGAAGAAATATTTGAGACTTTTATGGTCAGTATATAACTCACATCTGGCTCCATAAAGAAAATGCCTCCATCCTTTCAGCGCAAAAACTACTGCTGCTAACTCTAAATCATGAGTTGGATAGTTGACTTCATGTGGTTTCAGTTGTCTTGAACCATAAGCAATCACTTTTCGATCTTGCATTAATACACAACCCAAACCTTCTTTAGACGCATCACAGTATACTGTGAAGTCCTTCCCTGTTTCAGGAACTGCTAAGATTGGAGCTGTGGTTAATCTAGTCTTCAACTCTTGAAAACTTGCTTCACATTTCTCATCCCACTTTAATGGTGTATTCTGCCTTAATAATTTGGTCATTGGTCCAGCTATTTTGGAGAAACCTTCAATGAATCTCCGATAATAACCAGCCATTCCTAAGGAACCTCGAATTTTCTTCACATTGGTCGGTGCAGTCCACTCTAGTACTGAATGAACTTTAGATGGATTTACAGCAATTCCATCCTTACTGATCACATGACCGAGGAATTCTACCTCATCAAGCCAAAATTCACACTTACTGAACTTAGCATAAAGTTTATGCTCTCTTAAAGTCTGCAATGCTATTCTCAAATGATCAGCATGCTCTTCCTTATCCTTGGAATATCAGAATATCATCAATAAAGACTATGACGAACTTGTCCAAATATGGCATAAAGATCTTGTTCATCAGATTCATGAATATTGTCGGTGCATTGGTCAAACCAAATGGTACTACCAGATACTCATGGTATCCATATCTTGATACAAATGCTGTTTTTGGAACATCTTCTGGTTTGATTTTTATTTGATGGTATCCAGATCTTAAATCGATCTTTGAAAATACTCCAGCTCCTTTCACTTGATCAAACAAATCTTGGATTCTTGGTAAAGGATACTTATTCTTGATACTAACGTTGTTTAGATTTCTATAATCACCACACATTCTTGTTCCACCATCTTTCTTATCCACAAATATTACTGGTGTTCCCCATGGAGATACGCTTTCCTGTATAAATCCTTTTCTAGCTAACTCATCAATTTTCTCTTTGAGTTGTTTCAACTCTTTGGTTCCCATCTTATATGGTGCTTGAGCTATTGGTGTTGTGCCAGGAATCAGGTCAATAGTAAACTCTATCTCCCGGTCTGGTGGCATTCCTGGTAGCTCTGCTGGAAAAACATCTTGAAATTCATTTACTACAGGAATCTCCTCCAATTTGACCTCTTTCATTGAATTCAACTATAGATCCACCATGATATGACTATGCTTATCTGCTTAGTAAACTATCCTTGCTCCACTTGGAGTTTTGATTGAGACAGTTTTCTCCTCACAATTTATCTGAGCTTCGTGTTCCATCATCCAATCCATTCCCAACACTACTGCAATTCCCTTCAAAGGAATCACATAAAGGTCTGTGAAATATGTACCACCACAAATCGAGATAACCTGATCTTGTTTTATGTGGCGTACAATCACATTCCCTCCTACCATAACTACTTTCATAGGACTTTCTAACGTTGCCCTTCTAATCCCGAACTTGTCACAAAATTCTTCATAAATGAATGAAGTAGTTGCACCAGTATCAAATAGAACTTTGCCGGTATTGTTAAGGATATTGATCGTACCTATCACTGCATGCTCCGAATTATCCACCTCCTCGAGGGTTGCACAGTTCAATTTCCCAGTAGGTCGGTTCCTCTTGCCATTGTTGTTCTTGCCATTATTTCCTCCTTTATTGGGCTGTCCATTTCCTCCAATGGCTTGTCCTCCTCCCTTGGTAGGCCATCCTCCAGGTGGTTTGCTCGGACAATCTGGCTTGATATGCCCCTTCTGACCACAACTGTAACAAATCACTACAGGCTTTTTGCATTCCCTCTGGAAATGCCCTGGAATTCTACAATTGTTACAAATAACATTCCTTCTCGGATTGGATTGATTTCCACCTCTGCCCTTGTTATTGTTATTGTTGTTGTTGCCATAATTCCTATTCCGAGGTTTGAACTCCAGGTTGGGTTTAGGTTTGCTTGCCTGAATTCTCTTGGTTTCCTTCTTGGCTCTCTTTCTCCGATCCTCTTGGACATTCTTATAATCATCTTCAAAAGTAATGGTTGCATCCAACAACTGCTGATAAGTTTGCTTATTGGCTAACCTTAGTTGCATCTTCACAAATGGATTTAATCCACGCAGGAAACGCTTCTTCCGCTTCTCTTCGGTGTTGACATCCTCCTCAGCATAGCGAGACAGTTGACTAAACTCCCGGATGTACTTCATGACACTAGTATATCCTTGCTGAAGCTCCTCAAATTCTCTCCGCTTCAACTCCATAACACTTTCCAGAACATGATATTCACGGAATCTCTCCTTGAATTCTTCCCAGGTAAACTCTCTTCCTGGTTGTTGCATGGCTAAGTGATTCTCCACCATGATGTTGCAGGTCCAGTCAGAAGATGAGTTGGATACCTCAATTTCTCCTCATCATTGAAACCTACAATTTTCAGCTTCCTTTCAGTATCTGCTAGCCAGTCTTCTGCATCCATTGGTTCAAGAGCTGATGCAAAAGGTAACGGTCTTGCATTCTGGAAATCAGATAGACTCACTCCTCCACCTTCAGGTGCCCTCTGATGTGCTCGCCCCAACAACTCTTCCATAAACTTGTTCTGGGTCTCTTGCATCATTTGCATGCATTGCATAAAGTTCTGCTCCATTAACGGACTCATTGGTGGTGGTGGTGGTAATGCTCCTTGATTTGCTACATCTGCATCGGCCTTCTCCTTGGCCTCTCGCTCCATCCGATGCTGCTCAGTTTCCATTTCTACACCCGTATCCATGACCCTCTAGTCCTACAACATAAAGAGAATACTCATAATTACATCATGCACATGTGTTCTGAGCTCGACTTTACGCACAGAACTAGTCACCCAATGAAGATCCAAAAAAAATCCAAATATGCATTTCACATATTTTACATAATATCATAATGATACAAAGTCATTACAACATATACCATATAGGTATAATCACATAACTACTTTACTCATCTGACTATTTTATTTCTTGGAGTACAATACATACTTGATATCACTAACTAATTGCTTCCTTCTAGAAATAACTACGCTCTTCGTACATGCCTGATGTCCAACCGTGATGACGTGTTGTTCGTCGCACAGTTTGTGGAACATACGGCCCTCCAGAAGGAACATACTCTGTATCTGAAGTGTCAGGACTTGAGTCATTAGTCAACCTGAGCGCATTGACTCCCTCCAGCTCAGTTGAAAAGTATTCAGAAACATATTCGACATTATCTCCAGTCTGCATCTCCTGAGCTTCATTTCTTGAGTTGTCAACAGGATACGCAGATCCTGTTGCTTCCCAGGCGCTCTCTTGGGCAAGATAATTAAACATTGGATAATGTATATTCCCTGGGTTTTGAGAAGATGTTGATGATTCAAACACTCTCTCTTCAGGATCTTCTTCTTCTTCCTGATCATCTATTGACATGGTATTTCTACTACTATTATTAGGGTTCATTCTTGCACCCATCCAACTAGATTGTCCAACATTTCTGTCAGAACCATCTGTGGACATCTGGTGTTCATGAGATCCATTATATGATCCCATTCTCCAACCATCCGAATTCTCAATAGGAAGTTCTGAGTCAGAACCATCCTCTGAGCCCTGTGGTACTACATACCTCATATTCATAGTAGGATCATGTATAGGTTCAGGTCTTGGTGAATAAGGATAGGGTATAAAATATTCAGGATCTATAGGTATATCCTTAAAGATTGGTGTTGCACTACTACTTGCTTCTTTCTCTAACTGGAATGCTAACTGTTTCCTCCTTTCTGGATCAGTTAGATCCTCTAACATGTCATTTATGTCTTTGACAATCACTTGATGGGTCGTATAAAAAGACGCAATGAGTGTTCGATATCTATCCATAAACTTAGAATCTAGCTTAGGATGCTTCTTAACCAAATTAAGATGATACGGTATAGGCTCCGAGTCTATAGAATCATGAGGTATCATAGAGAATGTGCTACCTTCTAGCTCCTTGGTTTTCTGCTCCCGGATATTAGCTATCGCCTCCACAACAGCAACATGATATGCTGCTAAATGACTCCTACCTTCTCCTATAGATCGTGATATAATCCAAGCTTCTCTGGAAGTTGGATACTCACACGATACTTGGATAACATTCAGCCATCAAGATAAGTGATAGTGTTCACTAGAATTCTAGTTGGACAACTAAAAAACTTTAAAAGTTGGCGAAGTTTGTCTGTGAATGATCCTTGATAATCATCAAGAGTCTCATCTTTCCTTACCAAAGTCTGTTTTGGAAACTTTGGTGCCATATCTCTGTATGTCAGAACATAATTTTGATTAGTATCAAATAATATATTGCAGCATAATAAAGAATTATCGTACTAAAATATATAACGAAATATTCTCATTTGAATACCCATTACATTACTTTTAGAGAATTCTTTATCGTTGCTAACTTTTCCTACAGGTAATACCCTTTACTAGGTTTCCAACCTAAGGTCAAAGCAATTTTCTCTAATACCAACTGCGGTGACCCAGCATACCACAGCATGTGTAGTATACTATAGTCGTTGACATGACACTCAGAGAACACCGTTCCGTAAATATCACATCCCTCAGAGTGGTACAACAGAAACATTGCGGGTCCATATTACAAAAATTCGCACATTATTATTATTACAATACCAAAAGTTCCAGACTTCAAAAGATTCAACTTACAAACCAAAATCTAAAGTGTTTCAGTGGAATTTAAAAGTAGCAACTCCGACTAGGAGTTGAGCTCAGCAGCTTATTCTATAGAGTTCATGCTGCTCGGCTCCGTTGGTTACTACTAACTAGGGATACTTAGATGGATAAGTTATCCTCGACACCATAGCGGATTTCGTAATCCACTCCTTCAACTCCCCCGGACAGATCAGGTTCCTCGTAGAACACATCTTCTTGGCATTCGGCTGCATACATTGGCACATCTTCGGGACCCTCAAAATCTAAGCAAGGGATCAAAGGAAAGAATGAGTAACAGCTTTACCCAACAAGTTCATTATATGCAAGGTGGGAAGTTTGATGCTCTAACTACCACCTCGGATTATAAATCCTTGGCACTATGCAGTTTTTGTAAATCTTTCTTCAAAGATTGATTTTATTCTGAAAAACTATGACAATCAGCCTTCACAGGTTAACCAGAACTTTCATGGAGTTCCTTTCCTGCCGTGTTCGTAGCTCCTTCCTGGAATAGGGAGTAACAAGTTACAGTTATTACACCCTGCAGAGGTGCGTTACTTTACCCATGAGAGATCAACTCCTTGTTGCACAATAGGGCGTACTTTCCCGTCCACAATTCCATGATGTGGGGCCCAGTAGTTGGTCCAAGCCAATCACTCCCCCCCTTCACGACACTGCATGCCTCCTTGGTGTACACCATGCCCACATAATGAATTACGGCAATGGTTTGTACAAACCGTTAGATGCCAGAACTACCGTGGGACGATGAGGGTTCCCACCCATATGTTGCATATCCTCTACGAATTACCAATTAATATGCACGCTACAAGGATAACAGCCACGACCTGCACATCCGGCTTCATGCGAGAGGAAGAAGATACATCTGACTTCTCTGTCCCATTCCAAATCTCATGGCTAACGCATAATATACGGCGCTAGAATCACTGATGTCAGGGGTTATTAAGTCCCTACTTGATCATCATTGTTGCAATTAGAACACTAAGTTCTATTGCTCCATTATATCACCACTTAGGATGATATCTATAATTTATTTATTT
Organism: Avena sativa; assembly: GCA_916181665.1. Classification (NCBI taxonomy): domain Eukaryota; kingdom Viridiplantae; phylum Streptophyta; class Magnoliopsida; order Poales; family Poaceae; genus Avena; species Avena sativa. The sequence goes on from OV702284.1 coordinate 64,734,542, forward strand.
GTGAAAATAATAGTTTCTTTCTTTTATAGCATATATGATAAAACACAATTTGCAATTACTTTGATAAAGACTCTTCAAAGGACATGAGCAAGTGATGAACTTGCCTTTTGATGGCAAGGTAGTCAAGTCTGATGCTTGCACTGGACCTTGAGCTTCTAGTTCTACAAAAACATCATTATTGCCCGGTAAGGACAATATTTAAAGAAGCAAAATGATTATGCAAGTAATGTAATGCATTATTTAATTTTATATGCATTTACCCCCAAAAGTTCCTTTTTAGTAATAAAGGATTTATAAATATTATCTTTTAATATTTATAACATATATTGAATTATTTTATTTTATTTCCCTTTTATTTGACTTTTATTAAACATTAAAAATTGTGATTAAATATTTATTTAGTATTTTTCAAAAATACTAAAATATTAATACATAATGAAAGTGAGTTTTAATTAATTTTATCACCTTTCAATAATTTTGTAAAATTCCATAAGGAATATATAATTTACAAAATTCCTAATAAAATTTAAATGTCTAAACTTTTATATTTTAATTTATTTGGGTAGTTTGGATTTTTGTGAATCCAAAAAATATTTTTTTTATAATTTTTGGACTTTTATTTTATTTTCTAGAATTTTATTAAGTCCAAGGGTATTTTGGTCTTTTCCTTTTTATTAAACAGGCCTGAAAGAATTTCTAGGCTGGTTTATCTTATTGGGCCCTAGTAGCCCATTAGTCATGGACAAAAGAACCACCCCAAAGGGTCTGGCCCAACTCGGCCCACTTCTCACTGCCTCTCTCTCCCTCGAGTTCATTCTCTCCTCCTCTGACCCCGACCCTGTGGCCGGCGTTGTCACCACCGGCGATTCCCGCCGCCGTAGGCCATTCTGGTCGCCGCCGTGGTGCAATAGGGGGTTGTCGATGACGCCTGTTCATTCTATCCAATTGGATTCGAGCCTGGGGCTCTCCTGCAATGGATCGATGCCGTCCCGAACCCTAGGTTTGGGGGTTGGCGTGGATCCAGGTGCTGCCGTGGTCATCGTGTGTCGAGGTGATGCTCTGCACCTCCAGGCGTGATCAGGGTCGCTGCCGTGGCGCCGTGCGGGTTGGATCACCCCCTCTTGGGTGCTCCCCGTGCCGCCATGGTCGTCGGCCCCTCTGCTTCCTCTTCCAGTCTCAGCGAGGACCTACGGTGAGTTTGATTCTTCTCCCCTGGTGCTCTTTGTGCTTGCTGATTCGATGCTAGAGGCTGGCAGTGTCCTCTCTGGCTACTATCTGATTTTGATTAGGATGACATATCCATTTAGGGTTCTTATCCTAGGGTCGATCATATACTGGATGAATCGGATCATGTTTGGATGAATTGTAAACATGCTAAGTGGTTATTGGTCTGAGGATTGTTGCTTAAGATGATCTATAATGTTTCTGGTGGCTTATTAGATGATTTTATGCTTGGATTGCATCTGATTCAGATGATATAGTTGCTTGGGAAACATTCTTGGTAAAGCCAATGACTTGATAACTTTCCACTGTTATTTGATTTATGGTCATGATTATGATAGGATAAAACCACTGTCTTAGTGTTGTTGGCTTGGGAATTAACACGTGGTTTGAGATCATCACAGTGAAGTTTAGCATAGGGATATCCTAGTTATGATTCCTGTGTTAACAGGAAAATGATTAGTAAGTTGATAGTCTGAATTTGTGATGATTAAATGTATATCCTGTCTCATATATAATTATTCTTGTGACACCATCATGGTATGGAACACAAGTTTGGTTCTAATCCATTGATTTGGTCAGTTTATGCTTAAGGCAAACTTGGCTTTGAAAGATAAATGGAAATGTTCTTCCTGAATTCCCTAAGACTAGTGATGTTGGTCTGAGGCTTAGGGATTCATATCTTCTCTAATTGATTCATATAAATAGTCTTGGTAGTGGTACCAGCTATTGTTCTTGAATCAAAGCTTGGGAAAAATTGATAGTAGGCTTGATCATTCTATGGATCCAAAATATTTGATTCTAAGGTGCTACCCTTCCTTTAGGGACGTGCCTAGAAATTATATCATAACTATATTTATGCTTGAACTGTAATATATAGCTCCACAACCAGAGCAAGGATGTTGCTCTGAGATCTGGCTGGATCCTAGTACTTTGCTGTTTGCTTTTAGAGTTTAAAATCCCTATGATGGATTCACCCCACTTGGGTGCTTTCTGAGGGTTTGTTTTATAAAACAACACATGCTTCTCTCTGGATGATATGATTAGATCATGTGAAGGTTTTATGAAACTCACTACAGACTCTGATGTTTGTGGAGTAAGGTGGTGATGATCTTGATCTTGTTCTACTGGACTCCTGTGCTTGCTCTTGAGCTAGCCTGTTCCTCCTAGCTGCTGGGCTTGGCCTTGCTGTCCACCTGATCCTTCCTCCTCCTTATGTCACCATCCTGGTGATGTTTGGTTGATCTTGGGTGGTTTGGTTTGGCTGTTGTGCTTGGTAAGCTGCTGTCTAAGCTGGCTGTTCTTGTGGCAAGCAGCGGAGAGATGCACTAGTTCCTCTCCACGGCTGTGCTTGTGGTTTTGTGAGATTGGGGCCGTGCTGTGGGGCTGTCCTGCCTGTGTGCTTGTTGTGCACTTGTGGATATGTTCAGAATTTTTTACACTTACTATTATCTGGTTACTTTCACCTGGCTTGTGAATTTGCCCCTCTTGGCTGTCATTTAACTTCTGGCTTTAACTTCTGAAAGATGGATTCTTTCATATTGGTGAAACTTGCCCCTTTTTATAAATTTCTCAATGATGAATTTGTCTAGTGCACTTCACTGACATGTCTAAGATAAAATATTACTAACTCTAACTTTTTATTTCACTATATATATTCTGTTTGTTTTGCAGGTACAGATATAAAGTGAAGATTTAGTTTAGGTGTAGTTATAGAATAGTTAGTAATTAATCCAATGTAATCTTCTTCATATTTTTGTAATTTTCTTTTTATTATTTTGTAATCTTCATTTTATTCTTCTATAATAAAGATTACATTATTATTAATAAAGAAGATTCTTATTCTTTATATATTTGCTTTTGTGAATTGTGTGGATGATTTCCATAAGTTATAATTTCGTAACTTGATTATATATTGATGATATGAAATAAGTTTCATATTCATTAATGTTTTTCTTTGGATATAATTTAAGTTGTAATATTCATTTCTTAATTAAATTAAGATTCAAAATTTATCCCAAATTTATTTGAATTATAATTTAAACTCTCAAGTTTAAAATTCAAATTCATTTTAAAACACATAATTACTTAAAGATCATATCAAAGTCTATAGCAATCACCCTTTAAGACTAAACCTAATCTCAAAGTATGAAAGAAACATTGATCACTTAAGGTTTTTATTTGGCGAAAATTTTACCCACATTTTCACAGATGAATGCATGCAACATTTCAAATTCCTAAATCTACCCTTCGTTAGTTCCTAAATGCTGGGATGTTACATTGTTAGTGTAGGATTATTTTTTTATATAGTGTAGGATTATTATTTTTAGGGTATGAGATATATTATTATTTTTGTATAGTGTAACCGGAATTAGGGTTAGGGTTAGGGTGTTGGTGCTCGGTGGTGACCCGAGTTAGGGTGGTGGTTCTCGCGAGAAGCCGTAGTCGCCGGCCTCTCCCGCGGCCACCACCATCACCGGCCACCTCCACCGTACCTACGGGTTTAGGGTTTATTTGTTAAGTTCAAATAAATATTGTGTGCATTTTGCAGGAACTATGGATCCACCTAGTCCAATCCGCAGAGACCTAGATTCAGAACACTTTCTCGAGGATATGATTCACGATGCCGATAAGGGATCTCCCTCGAGGTATCTGAACTGATCCAGTGAGGGAGAGGAGACCAACGGACAAGAGGTTGAAGCCCATGGATGTGTGACACAGACCAACGAGGTATATATATATGATGTCCGATGATCATCACTAGATGTACCTAGTTATATATATATTATGTTGACGAATGTTTCTTCTCTTAGGCCTCTACATCGAGCAAGAAAACCAAGCGCGACCCAGCCAAAAAGTTGCCCCAGGGTACTGTTTATAAAATTATAGAGGTTTCAGGAGACGGAGAACCATTGGAACCAAAAAAACAAAACAAATATTTGTACAACAATGCAGAGTTGTTTCTAGAGATCGCACCCCGATCACTGTTCGAGAGTGGAATAAGCCCAAAGAGGCAGAATGGAGTGATGTGTATATCGATGATAGGTTCAAAGATGAACTATTTAATGACCTCATGGCACATTTCAAGCTACCAGAATGTGACACTAATGACGAGACGGCTGAAATGAGAAAGAAAGTCAAGCAGTTTGCACTGAAGAAGATGGCCAAACTATTCAAGAACTGGAAGAAGTCATTATGGCAACAGTATCAGAAGGACATGAAAACTCCATTATTCGAAGGCTATCTAGCGAAAGAAGTAGCCTTACTGGGATGCATTTGTGGAGTATAGGGGGTCAGGTGTTGCAGAGGAAAAGTCTAAAAAAACAAGATAAATGTTGCGAATAAGAAATATCACCATAACATGGGGCTAGGGGGCTACGCGGCTGCCATGCCTAAGTGGGATGAAAAAGAGAACGAGCTTCATGCTAAAGGGATCATTCCAGAACCAATTCGCGAAGAATGGGATTTGAGGGAAAGAAATTGGTTCCTTGGGCATGGGAGTACATATGACGAACTTACAGGGGACCTTGTTTGCAATGACGGGATAAAGGTACCCAGGAGTGCATGGCTAAAAGTGGTGAAAGATATTAAAGATGGAATAAAACAGTTTCATCCCGATAGAGAGAAAGACTTGCTGACCTTGGTCCTCAAGAATCGCGAACATACATGATGAGTCTGAGGCCTTGATGGGAGTTTCATGTGAGAGACTTGGTTTCCTAAGGACCAAGGTACCTATAGAAGCTGAGCAAGAGCAAAGCAGCAACGGGAGGAGGAGGAGGCAGACATGTTCAACCAGCTGCTAGCAAGACTTGACAAGCAGCAGCAGATCAACAAACTTAGAGGAATAGCGCCCTGGCAAGATTCTCCACTCGATATTACCGCCAACCCATCTCAGCAGAGAAGCAGCGTGGCTTAATCGGAGGTCCCATCTAACGATGCACCCTATACAGATGGCGGTCGGCTACCCCATGGATGGAATTAAGGAGCAGATATCTTGTGAGCTCCATAATAAATTGAAGAATGTATCTAGGAAGGTGGCGGTCGGATCTTCTTTGCCTTGTCCACCTGACGCGGGTTGGCATGGCCGTGAGATTCCACATGGCTATGCTAAAGTCGGGGTGGATCAAATCGTAAAGGAGTGGGAGTCAATGGAGCTTGACATCCCTGGACCTAAAGGTGAGAGCACACTCAGAGAAGTACTTGGTGGTATCATTCTATGGGACAAGAACAACATACGGTTTCCAGGCTCGGCCCCAAGGATAACACTACCGCCTCCGAGTCGTCGCAGGTCTCCTTCACCTCCATCACCTCCAAGAAGCGCAACCCATGATGACTACGACCACCACATCCCGAGTCCATCTCGATCTCCGCTGCAGGATCAGTAGTCTTCGTCGCCCGCTAAGGACAATAAGCGGAAGCGTGCCCCGTTAGTGAGTACTAAAGGACGCGGCAGCCCAAAACATAAAATGTTGCCCCTCCCAACAGTGCCTCATAAGAATCTTCCCATCAGACCTTACGATCGTACTGATGTGGAATCTGCAGCGATAGCAAAGGCTGAAGTGGCGGTGCATTTTGAGAAGAAGAAACCCGAGCCCGCTCCAGTATACATCGAGAAGCAAAAGGCATATGCAATTGATTTTCTTAACAAAAATTGCAATATGAGTTGCACCATAAGCCAGATGAATATCTACGCACACTTAAGAAAGAAGTGGCAAAGAGCAAATCAAGAAAATCAAGTGCAAGCGGTAAAAAATCAGCAAGCACAGGTGCAAGCGGGACAAAACTGCAATCAGTAAAAAATCAGACGTTCCCTTTCTCAGACAACATGCCAAACAAACGATCACACCCCTCAAGGTGTTTTTAGAAAACGTTCCCCTTCTCGCACAACATCCACTAGATAGTCAGTAGCTGCGGAGTTGGCGGCCATCATGGAAATTAGTCTTGATGAACTGTTAGGCCCCCAACTCGACCTTCTACCCAAGGCTACTATAGCCCCTAGATATGTCGCAGGTGAGGATTTGGTCAGCAAAGAGAGGATGAAAGAACTACCAACACAAATGCGGAATCTCCATCAATGGTACTCGGCGGTCATAAAGCAGGGGAGAATAATGATCGTAGCCAATGTCCCACGTGAGTACTACTTCAGACCCGAAGAGGTCCATACTGGAATCCATCCTCAGCTGCTATTGTCTGTAAGTTGTTGAATTCATTGTCTACATGTTCAGTTTTTCAGTTGTTCAGTTCAGAACATGTAATTATCGTTATTATGCAGAATGAAGATCCTGGAATATAAAAGAAAAGGAATCTATAATATTGGGTTCATTGACCCAGATAAAGTGCATATAACCACGCTAACGGATAACCCTGAGGAGACGGAGTAAAACATTCTAAGGTTTCTAATGGAGCAAAATTTCTCTAACCACATACTGTTTCCTTACAATTTTAGGTGAGGGTCTTACTCTGTTGTACACATTCACTTTTGATTAGTCGATGCTAATAAGTGTAACTGATGAGTTACTGATGTATATATAAATGTTTGCATCTTCCCCTCGATTATACTAGACATTCAACTTGAGAAGGGAAGAGTTGATGTCATGGACCCATCAAAGAGAAACCTGGAAGATTTCCGCAGCATGCAGGACATGCTCCAGAAGTAAGTTTCGCGCTATATCGGTCTCTTTTGTTGATTTCGTGAGATATCAGGTAATGGATAACTCATTCATTCATTTTCTTCGTCGGGCAGGGTTTGGATCCGGTTCAAACGCGAGGTTACGGGTGTATTTTGTGAGAAGCTGACGTAGGGCTGTCAAAAAAGTTCGGGCTTGACAAACTGTGCGAGTTCGGCGCGTTAACAGCTCGGCTCGAGCTTGATTCGTCTCTCTAACAAACCAAGCTCGAGCCTGTTTTCGAGCTCGCGAGCTTAGACGAGCCAAACTCAAACGGTTCGATAAAGCTCGTGAGTTTTGTACAGCCGCAAAATTGAGACTGCTATTATTATTCCATTTTCTATAAGACTGCTAAAATAATTATGCTGGCATGTTGACAGTATATTACTATTATGTGAGACTACTATTATGTGAGACTCCGAGCCATTTCTGCTATTCGGTTTTCAAGCTTTATTATTTTCTTGCTATGTAGATGCATGTCTATCTTTGGATGTACTAAAATTTTCTTACCGAGCTTCAACGAACTGAGCTCAAGCCTACTCGAGCTTTGGTCGAGCCGAACTCGAACTTAGATGTAGGCTAGAAGGTCAACCTAGGCTCACTCGAGCTCGGCTCGAGCTTTTACCGAGCTCGTGCCGAGCCTAACAATGTCCGCTCGAGTTCGGCTCGTTGACAGCCCTAGTCTCGGTAAGTAGCACGTGGTATATCCGCGCATCTCTTTACTTCTAGTTTCAATACAATAATGATGCTAGATTATTATTTTGATTGAATTCTATTCTCGTAAAGTGTGCAAGGCAGCCATCGGGTCGAATCTATGTGGATTTTATGTATGTGAGTTTATTCGCATGTTTACCACCAAACACAATGATTATAGAGTCGACGTAAGCAATGCATTCACACCATCATTTTATTGCCGTCACCTTTTGTTATCATGATTGACATTCATATTGATCTCTTTATTCTTATATATAGTTCGAGAGAATGCGGGATCAACTACTACCAGAGCAACGCGTACTAGCAATTGCGGAGGAGCTGGCGGGATTTATTGTCAAAGAGATCGTAGACGATGTCGAAGAATTTAGTGTGAATAGGCGCTACTGATCTCCATGTAATCGAACAGATGTGCTCTGGTCCTTGTATTTTGTGATCTCCATTTAACTATGTAAATTTTATAGATTTGTATGCTCGATATCGTAATACAACTTATCTTATATATGCACGAATGTGTATGATATGTGGTGGCGTAGAAATATTCAAAAACTATGTTGAAATGAAAAATAAGTAAATAAAACAAAAAAAATGAAATCTATGCCGTGGTAGAGAAGGGCATAAAATGTTGCCGCGACAGAGAACCACCAGTCCAAGGTAATGCTCTGTTGCGGCAGAGAAAAGACGCAAAATGCTGCCGCAGTAGAGACCCACTAGTCCCGGTCCTTAACACCAACCGAGACTAGTGGGGGTGCACCCTGAGCGTGTAGGGGTAGCCACGTGGACATCCACTAGTCCCGGCTGGTAACAGGGCCGGGACTAGTGGTGGGCCTCTAGTCCCGCTTGATTAGTCCCGGTTCCAAAACTGGGACTAAAGGCCCTTACGGCCGGGGACTAGAGTCCCTATTTCCACTACTGAGAGGAGAGAGCTTAGAATCGTGAGATAAACATGGAGAGGAGGGCGGAAGAGGATGTAACATCCCAAAAATCATGATTTGTAAAGTTTGCATATCATTCTTGCATTCATAGCATTTGGTCTTTTCAAACAAAATTTCAAAATAAGAAACCATGTTATGCCTATTATTTTATGCAAGTAAGGCAATGATTTTATTTTTACTTCCAAGGTATGAGAGTGCTTTGGATTGATCAGTAATGTTTTAAAATTGAATGCAAGGCTTGCACACAAATTCTCAAAACAAAATTCAAATAAAACCATTTATATGCCTAATATATATATATATATCAATAAAGGCATGGTTTATTTTATGTTTCAAAGTGTCAAAGTGAATTTTACCAAACAGAAAGGTTTTATACTCAATTAAGTGCAAAAGGTTCACTGCAAAAATCCAAAAGTGATTATAATTCAAACTCATTTGAATTTGAATTGAATTGCTTTCCTGAAAATCAAATTGGAAAAAGAAAAGGAGAAAAGAAAAGGAAACAGGCTGGCGCCACCATTTCAGCCCAACAGCAAAGGCAGCCCGCGAAGCCCACCCAGCCACCTTCCTCTCTCCACTCTTTCTCATGCACAAACAAACCCTCACCTCGCTGACAGACATGGCCCACTGCCACCTCTGCTCATCGTCTCCGCGTGACCCGCTCCCCTCTTCCTCGCTGCCGTTTCCTGCAATGAAATTGCGATGTCAATTCGTGTTGATTGCGCCAGTGATTTTCCCCACGACCACGCCCTACTTAAGCACCCTTTCCCCCTCCCCATTTCACCTCAAACCCCAAGCCCTGAACGCCACCAGGCTGCAAGAATTTCTCGCCCAAACCCTCTCTGCTCCGACGAGCTGCAGCGCCAATTCCGGCCAACTCCGGCCACCCCTCTGCTCCTAGTTTCCACGAGCACACTCCCCGTCACCTCACGCATCTCTTAGTACCTTTCCCTAGCCCGCGCGCTCTTCAGAACTTCGACAAGGACAACGCCAGCATGCCACCGTCCTTTGCTGCAACTCCGATGAACTTCTCCGGTAAACCTGACCGCCCTTTCCTCTCTAGATGATACGCGAACACTCGCCATGTTCTATACGCGTCTAATGCCACCTCTGATCGTCTTTCCATGCCTTGTAGCATCGTCAACAACCACTCCTGAGCGAGCCCGATGCCGACGCCAACTTTGACGAGCAATCAACGCCGTGCCCGTGCGCCCCCGCTCCATCCACGAACATGTTGAGCATCACCGCATCACTGGGATATCTGTAAGCACCCGCACTTCCCCGTACCCTCTGGCCTCTCCGTAACTTCACCGTCCGACGCGCAGCCGCCGTGGTGGCCATTTGCGCCACTCGCGTATGGTTAGAGCAATGCGATCCGCTGGATCTAGATCCAGCGGTCACGATTAGAACAGATCGCGAAGGGGTACGCATAGATCTGGTGCATTGGATCTGATTAGAACAGATCGCGAAGGGGTATGCATAGATCCAATGACGCGGAAGCGTGATCCCGCGCGAAGCGGTACCGCCCATCAGAGCACGCCACGTGTTAGAGCTTTGTTTAAATAAAATCCAGAAAAGGTTTTTGAATGTTTAAACTTGTAAAATTCATAACTTTTGATCTGTTTATCCAAAAAATGCAAATAATATATCAATGGATTCAAAAAAAAATCCTACACTTCTATGGTCTTGGTATTGTACTTTGATTCTGTTAAAATGGAAATGTATGCAGAGACAAATATAGGCTTATTTTGAGTATATAAATTATTTATAAAATGTTTATAAGGCCAAATTAAGTTTATTTAGTCTATAAATGTTTAGTTTAGTGTTTAGTACTATTCAATTGTCTTGTTTAGCTTAATAAAAATCATCATATGGCATTTGCATGCATTCATATATTTTTGCTTGATTATTTTGAATGTAAATTTGGTGCTATCATTTTATGTGTAGATTTTGGTGCTAGTGGTGATTGTGATTGTGAGGATTGTTGCTACTCCCCCAACTACCAAGGCAAGTGGTGCTTCATGTATTTGTCCCATTATTTTTACTATGCACTAGTGATATTTTGTATAGGGCTTGCATGAATTTTTTTGCTAAGTATCTATATGCTATGCTATGTGAAATCCTAGTAGATGTAGTCTTAGTAGAATTTTCTCTAAGTTAAGATACTTGTTATACTATCATGCTTAGCCTAGCTAGTAGCAAACAAGGGTGGATTATATACATTCTATGGAAATTTTGTTAACTCTTTGACTTATGTTTTTTTCCTAATAAAACAACTAAGTAAATGAATCACCTGGGTGGATTGGTATGTTTGGGTCATGTTGAGTGGTTACACAAGGCCCATATCTATGGTCTACCTTGTGTATCACACTTGTGGAAATCCACCCAGGAACAAAGGGATTTGAGATACTTAGTGTTTAGAAGCTTCTAGTGTAACCACATGGAATATGGGCTCTGCCTTGATCATATAGGTTGCAATAACTTAGCCAGATGGACAGATGGTGGTAGGGTGATAGGTTGGAACGCGTCCATATGGTCTAACAGAAGGCTTCTGAAAGGTCTCGTCTCGATGCATGTCGAGTCTTGTGGGGAAAGGGCACCACCTCTCGAGAAGGAAAAATCTATGTACTTAGCCGTGTCCCCGACAACGGACAACTTGAGCATCAAGACATTGAAGCTATCAAGGATCCCCTCATCCCAATTTTAAGTTAAAGATCTTGTGGTTGAATAAGGGTAAAGGTTCACCAAGGTCTATTGGTGGTTCCTTGGGATTTATTGTCAAACAAAAACTTAGTGTTTTCAACTGATAAGAAAAACCTATTTTGAGCAAAGCAAGCCTAAGCTACACTTAGCCAAATTCATGTAGAAGGTAGAAAATATTATTCTACTAAGGTATCACTTGCCAATACTATTCCAATGTATTGACCCACTTTGGCTGTAACTTGTGATGTTGCAGGTTACTCTGATGAGGATTAGGGTTATGAGTCTACACTCAACATGTTTGCTTGTGGCACATGAAGATGAAGACTTTACTTTATTTACTTAAGTTTGAACTCTTGTACTAGCCTATGGCTATGGAGTTGTAAAAGACTGTTATCTTTGGAATGACGATGTAATAAAGACCTTTGTATCTATGTACTTCATCTTAAACTGTCGATGCTAGCATTTGATCCAGGGACTAGCATTGCAATCACATGGACCTTTACCTTTATAAAGGTGGGGTCTTACAGAGGAAGAGCGCAGGTATGCCGAGGAACATATGCACAAGTAGGCCCGTGATGCAGAGAGGCAGGGACTAAAAGAAAGGGTGATGACCCACAAGTATAGGGGGTGTATCGTAGTACTTTTGATAAATTGGAGTGTCGATCCCAACAAGGAGCAGAAGGTGCTGAACAGTGGTATGGAGCAGGAAATCCCTGTGAATACTTAGCAAACGGATTTTTAGTGGTTTTCTGACAAGGCAACAAAATAAGGAGCAAGTAACAAAAGTAACGAATAAACGGAGCAAGTGGCCCAATACGTTCTGAGCAAAGGACAAGCCGGTGGAAATACTTATAAGGACTAAACATTCTTGAGGAAACATGGGAATTTTGTCAAGTGCTTTCGCTTCAAATAGCTGAGTACTATTCTCTGGTGTTGTAAGTGTTGTGTCCGTGAACCTGTGCTAACATACCGACCTTACTTAGACTAATACATACTTGTGATTAAACCCCCTGCAAACATCCCTAACTACAGGAAAGTAATTAAGATATAAATCTAACCACAACCTTAAACTCTAAGATCCTACACTCCCTTGTGCAAAGGTGTCCTAACAGGGGTTCAGGTTTCTGTCACTCCGGCAACCCCACAATTACTAGCCAAATACACAATACATCCCCCTAGTCCCATAAATGGTGAAGTGTCATGTATTCGATGTTCACATGACACCACTAGAAGAATAACACCACAACTTAAATACTAAACCATTGAATAATAACTCATCACAGATTCACTACTAACAACATGACATCTCCCAAGTCCTCAAGAACACAACGAACTACTCACAACACATCATATGGATCAAGATCAAAGATGATATGGTAATGGATAACAATCTGAACATAAACAATAATCCAATGGTTCCACTCACAAGCATCAACTACAATAGTAATTAACACCGGGAAAGTTTCCTCTAAGAACTAAAGTAATATCCAACACAATTGTTACAGTAGGACGGAGTGGTGATGATGGTGTGGATGATGATGATCCCGATGAAGCCTAGCTTGATGATGGTGTTGATGGCGACGGTCTCCCCTCTTCAGGAAGGAATTCCCCCGGCAGAAATCTGTCTGCCGGAGAGATCTTTCTCTCTCGGTGTTTTCCGCCCCCAGAGGCGGCGGAAATCTATTTGTGGTCTCTCCCCAAGGCTTAGGGTTCCGTAGGGAAGATATAGGCGAAGGGGCGGAATCGGAGGCCGGGCAGGTGGGCCACACCTGCAATAGGCGGGGGGTCAGGTGGGCCCGCGCCTAGGGGGTGTGGGCCCCCTAAGGCCCATCTTCGACCCTCCTTCTGGCTCCCTAATACGTCGGAAACGTATCTATAATTTTTGATGCTCCATGCTTGTTTTGTATGTACTTTGCTTTGCTTTGTCTATACTTTGAGGTGTTTTTATATCTTTTTTGGAACTAACCTATTAACAAGTTGCCACAGTGCCAGTTGCCTGTTTTCTTCTGTTTTTGGTTCCAGAAAGGCAGAAAATCAATATTCTCGGAATTGGACGGGACAAAATCCAAAGTCAATAACTTTCCGTGTGGGACACGAATCCAGAAGGAGGGACGGAGAGGCACCAGAGGGTGGCCAGACCCCCCGGGAGCAGCCAAGCCTGGCCCGTGCCTAGGGAGGGTGTGGGCCCTCTGGCCACCTCCTCGGCCTCCCCCTTCGCCTATAAGAAGCCCCCGGGGAGAAAACCCTAAATAATCCAGAAGAAATCCATGAAAACCTCCGTAGCGCCGCCGCCACCGAAGGGGAGATTCGGGGGACAAAAAGTCTCTATTCTGGCATCCTACCGGGACGAGGAAGTGCCCTCGGAGCCATCTCCATTGATCTCCATCGCCATCTTCATCACCGTTGGTGATTCCCATGATGAGGAGGGAGTAGTTCTTCCTCAGGGCTAAGGGCTCTACCAGTAGCTATGTGTTCATCTCTCTCTCTCTATGCATGATCTTGTGGTCATGAGCTTTGTAATCAAGTAGATCTACCTTGCTACTCAAGTGCTTCATTAGATCTCTGCTCTCCCCATGTGTGTGAAAGTGACAGCGTGCATGCCATGGTGGCACTTAGGTTTGAGTCTACATAAATACTCTTTGTGCTTTAATAGATCTATGCTTTTCCCCACGTGTGTGAAAGTGACAGCGTGCATACCGTGTGTGGCACTTTGGCTAGATTGAATATTTGTTATGAGTTCTATTTGGAGTTGGATGTCTCTATGAAATTGTGGTGTTTGTTGGAACCATCTAGCGCTCAAGGTGACAGTGTGGGGTTATCTAGATTGGGGAAGGCCCTACCGTGGATTAGAGTGTCCAACCAGAGAGTAGTTAAGAGTAGTATCATGAAGAGAGGATATTTATATGAGAGAGTGTTCACTAGTGAAAGTATGATCCCCAGGCCTTGTTTCTAAACATTGAAACATCGTTTGCATCTAGATCTGTTGCATGTTTGCTTGCTTTAGTCTTTACCTCACCGTCAAGCTATTTTCTGGCACCGTTACCACTTGTATTTCACTATGTCTTTGCCGAACTAGTGCACCTATACACCTGATAAGTGTATTGGGTGTGTTGGGGACACAAGAAACTTCTTGTATCTTGATTGCAGGATTTATTTTGAGGGTGAAACAGTAGGGTAAAGAACCCCACTGCAATTTTTATAAATCATAGAGAGTTACAAGCAAATATTTACAAGTTTCAAGGCACCTCAAAAGAGGGATAACACTATGAGCAACTATCTCCTATCTAAATTATTGCTAATCCAATCTTTGAGACCCTGGTAATTCTTTTTCTTAATTCTACACAGGACCCATCTTAATTCCTGAGATACAATAGCCCTCCATTCCTCAAGGGAAGCATGATTGTTGTTGAAGATTTCATTGTTTCTGCACATCCATATGCCCCAAGCTCCTAGGATAATAATTTCCATTGCAAAGGGGACTTTTAGGCCTTTTTTAATACTGGCCAAAGCTTCGAAAAGATTGTGATCAAAATCTTGGTCAGGGAAAATTTCAGCCTAGCATGCTTTTGCAAAAGGACAGCCCCAAAATAAGTGTAGAATAGTTTCCTCACTTGTGCAACCATGAAACACACAGTCATATGAATCCAGGGCAAATCTTTTCCTTTTCAGAAGATTCCTGGTGTTTAGCCTATCAAGGAGCAAAAGCCAGAAGAAGAACTTATGTTTTTGCTGGTAAGAGAACTTCCACAATGTAACATCCCAAAAATACCAAACTTAGATCATCAAACACTAATCATCAAGATTAGGGTTAACAAAAAAACTTTTCTAAATAAACTCATGAATGCATGTATATGTGTATGCATGGATTTTGAATTTCTTTAAAAACCACCTTGTTTGTGTGATCCATTGCTTGTAAAATGTTTCTTAGGTGAAATGAACATCATCTAAAACATTTCCCACACTTTTCCTAAAGACAAGTAAATCAAAACAAATATATTAAGTGAATGGTCATTTTGACCAATTTAACTCCCATGCCTACTTTGGATGTCTCAAACTTTCAAAACCTAATAGAAACTTTTCTGGATCTTTGCACCCCTTGAATGTACTCATAACAAGGTATCAAGGCCCACCTTGTGATCATCCAGAAACTTTCAAATGCATAGTTTAAATGACAATTCAAAATTGAATCTTTATCATATGGGAAGATCCCACTTTTCCAAAACCCACTCAAACAAGCTCAATTTTCAAAACCCAAGCATCTGCAGACTCACCAGCACCAATCTAGCAAACTCACCAAAATTCATTTCAAAATTCAAAACTTGATTTCATGCGGCCATTTCATCAAACAGGTTGCAGACACAAATCAAACAAAACATCAAACACTATAGTGTGCAGTGTTTTGAGCCTAACTTGTTCCCTAGTTAGCTCACACACAGCTCAGTAGATCATCTAGAAAGATTAGCCCAACACTAGCACCCCTGTGAGCTTGCCATTGTCATTAATGGTGAACAGCCGAAGCCAACCTTGTCACCCCATTGTGGACAACAGGCTAGAGGAAGAACTAGCCGTTCCAACCTTGTCTGGGAGGCATCCCACTGTCCACCGCCACTCCCTGTCCCAGCCGCGAGCGTAGCCAAGCCCTGGACCACGCGCACAAGCCGCGCCCAAACCATGCCGAGCGTGCGCCAGAGCGCCACCCTCGACCAGCATCCACAGACCGCGTGCCGCCCTCACCGGGTGCACACACGATCCCCACCGACCTAGGAGACCGCCAGACACCACCGTTTGCCGCCCCGTGCCATACAGCCACCGCCCGCCGTCGAAGACGCCGCCTCTGCCGCGCAGAGCACTGGCTGTTCCAGACCAAACCACACCGCCCCATGCCTCGCGACCATGTCGTTGAGCATCGCCAGGAGACACAGCACCGTCCCCTACCCTTGCCCATGCCATTAGCCGCCTGTAACGTCGCCACCGACGAGCTCACCGTGCGCCCTGACGGTCCCCTCGCTCGACTATAAATAGAGGCCACCCCCGCACAATTTCTTCACACCATCTCACTCCCCTCTCCTCACTGACCGTGCCACACCGTTCTCAGAGCAAGGCGAGCACCACCTCGCCGGAATTTCACCGGAGCCCGCCGCCTCTGGAGAAGAAGGGAGCCAGCGATTAGAGGCGCCCCAGGAAAAGCCACCGGTACCAGGAGGTTCGCTGTCGTCGACTTCGTCGTTCGCCCGCCTCGCCGACCCTCGCCCGTACCCCGGTGAGCCCCAGCACCCCTCACTGGCCGCGCTAGGTTTCGTTCTCGCCGGAGTTGTCTCGCGTCGACGATGACTCCTAGCCGTTAGATCAGAACTAGATCGAATGATCCACGTTGCCCCATACCGCTTCGCCCAGCCCCGTGTCACTGACGAGTGGGGACACCCACTTAAGCAGCCCGCGGGAGCACTGCGCTTAGCAGGCCGGCCCGTTAAAATTTCCCGCGCAGCCCAGCGATTCAAATTAAACCTTTTCTTTTTAAATTCAAACACACTTCTGTACCCAACTTCAAAAATCAACCTAGATCGATTCAGTGCACCAATTTGAATGAAACCAATTTTGTTGGAAAGGTCTGTGAATGCTTAATCCAAGCCCGTTGGATTCAAGTCATTTGGACCTGTAGATCACCCATAGTAAAAATAACAAGGCAGAAACTTTTCTGCATTCAAATTTTTTTCAAATTTAAACCATAAAAGCTTTTGAGTTGATTCCAACTCTCAAAAATCACATTTAACCATACCTTTCAGAATATATAAAAATATATATGTTTACTTACAGAAATAATGATCAAGTAGTAAAAGAATGCTACATAAGCATTTCTAGCCACTTTAATTAATTAAAATAAAAGGGTAAAACCTTATTAAATTGTGACACCACTTTAAATCACATTCCCATGGACTACAATATGTGGATGACATGTGTCAACATGATCCCATGTTTAGTTTGGAGAATATTAAATCT
Source organism: Avena sativa (assembly GCA_916181665.1). Lineage (NCBI taxonomy): Eukaryota > Viridiplantae > Streptophyta > Magnoliopsida > Poales > Poaceae > Avena > Avena sativa. The sequence continues at coordinate 64,751,775 of OV702284.1, forward strand.
TAAGTAATTTTTCAATGAGTAGAAATTACTTTTCTAAAAATAAAAAGATTTAAACTAAGCCTTAACCTTATAATGTTAGAGATGATGCTAGATCATCTATAGGACCCTTGTGTGTGATGATTGCAAGTAGTTAAGTATTGTTTGGTGATTTTGTACCTCGTATTTATTCATAGATGCTAGTACCGACCAAGGATACGAGGAGGAAGGAGGATACTACGAAGAAGAAGCCGAGGAGAACTTCAACCACTGCTCTGCACAAGGCAAGCTGATACTATACCTATGCAAGCTTATACTGATATTGATGCAAGCTAACCCTTGCCAGATACCCTACTGATGCCACAAACCCATACTTGTGATATGACTACTATATGCCTTAAGCATATGTGATCATACCCACTTGATAAACCAAATCCTAGTTTTATGTGCAAGCTTCTTACTTTATTTCTTAATCAAAGCTTACTTAGAGTCTACCTAAGAGTTTGGTAGATACTAGACAGTTGTGCTGAAGGTTGCATAAAGAGCATAAAATTTTGGCCTAAGCTAGATAACCTTGATGTCATCCTAAGGCATGAGTTTGGACTTAGTGAAACTCCACTAGTTACCACCCCTCATTAGTACTACCCCCACCTATAGATGCTAGTGCTAAGCATAAAACTTGATCAACTTTTAGATGGGAATACTTGGTGGAAAAATGGTTATGAAAACCTTGGAATGATGGATCATTCTATTGAAATGTTTTGGACATGTGTTTCCAAACACCTGATGATTTTGGTGATGAAAATGTTGAGGCATGAGCCTTAGCCCTTTATAAAACTGATGGTTGTCTGGATGCGATACCATTCCAATTTTATCGTACAACCACAATACCCGAAGATTGGGTAGGGCTTGACTGGAAACTTATATACCTTAGTATTAGTTCCCTCATGGCCAAGGTCTGAGCTGAGGCTACCTTGTGAAGATTGTCCACCTGTGCAGTACCCAAGATGACAGCTAGTCATGGTTGGGAGGCCAAACTCACAGGAGTGGTGCTTATACTAGGGCGTGTAATTGAAAGGTTAGGATTGATTATCCGCATACTGAGTATGGTGAATTCAGGATTTGTTCCTGACGGATGTATCGAATGTTGTGGTGAAAGTGTACAATCTCTGCAGAGTGTCAAACTATTCGAATAGCCGCGTCCGCGGTTATGGATAGTTGGAGTGGCCATACTGTTCCCCCGTCAGACTTTTCAAAATGACTTGTGAAATGAATTGAGACTTTGACTTGACCACAACAGAGTTGTGACCTGAATTACAAGATCCCACTTAGGAGTTATAAAATTGTGACTAGCTTTGGAACTTAGTAGAGATAAACCTGGCTTTTTGCAAAACAACCCTAGAGCCTATGTCCTATTATCCAAAAACCCCTTACCTGTTAGTATTAGTTTGCGAGTACTTAAAGAGTACTCATGGCTTTGTCCCTGGCTATTCCCATGGCCAGACTATGAAGAGGAGTACCTGGAAGATGGACTCCAGGAAGGTTACGACAACTAGGATCATCTCCCATCGTCAGCATTGCCTGTGACCCCGAAGATGGATCTTCGCCTACGCTACCGTTATTATTACGTATTCCGCTGCTTGATGTTGTATTAAGAACTGGATCATGAGATCCCCATTTGTGTAAGAACTTATGTATCGTTTGTAATGGATGAAGTACTATGGTATCCAATTCTGTTATGTCCCGCAAAAATGGTAATCCTGGGATTGCGATGTATGGCATAATAGGCATCTAGGATTGAAAAATCCGGGTGTTGACACACAACCAGGAAAAATGTGGTTGCACAGACTGATAACCAGATAATGAATAATAAGCCTTTTGGACTGAGAAAATTGCACTTCCCCAAATATAGCTCCAGTTGTCTGCTTCTCCCTGCATTCCATCACTGAGAATTTTCTCAAGGCTTTGATATTCATGGTAAGCTTGTTGTGACAAAGGGAGAAAAAAGTGATCTTGCATGTTGGCCGTCTGTAAGAACTCATAAACAGAGATGTGAGGATTTTTTGCATAAGGAAGAAGACGAGGAAGCTTATGCTGAAGACATCCATCATTCCACATATCAGTCCAGAGAAGAGTGGAATACCTTTGACCACTTCCTCCCCAAGTTAGATAAACCTTGGGTAATCCACTTAAGGGAAACTTGCTGCTGTTCTACAAACCTCTACATTTGGAGGCCCAAAAATTGTCTACAAGAATAGAAGTGTGTAGACATCACTCCCTCATTCTTCTGGAGAAATAATACGTTTCCATATTTTTCTGGTATTTTTATGATCTTTGCGAAATTGCACCGAAACGCCTTCTTTTCCATCAGAATCCAGACTCCGGCAGTCCATCCTCCAAGAATCATCCAACATGCATAAACAGATGAAAAGCCATAAGTCATACCTCATAATAAGACAAATATCAATGGATATAGGTAAATTATGATATAGAATCCAGACTCCGGCAGTCCATCCTCCAAGAATCTTACTTTCCGCATTGTATTATAGTTGTCCGTTAATTTCAGAGACAAATGTATCTTAAGATTTCCCTCTAAAATTGTTTCCCGCCATAATGTTTCCCACCAAAATTGTTTCCCGCCATAATGTTTCCCGACAAAATTGTTTCCCGCGGAAATTGATGCCTGCCACTCATTCCCGCCTTTTTCTCCCGCTTATTTCTTCCCGCTCAGTTCTTCCCGCCATTTCTTGTTTGTTTTCTCTGTAAAAGAAGCTCTTCACGAAGCTCAACAAGCACACCATTCTCATCGAGAGCACCACTATGTCGGACGCGTTTCCATGGCCACAGATGTCCATAGACCTTTCCATTTAGCTAGGAATGTTACGATAGACAATAAACTAGCCACATGGGATGACCTCCTTGCTAGTGATTATGTTCTCGCTGAGCTTGGTAGGGCAGTTCATAGGAGAGGGTGGAAACTAACGACCCCAAATCAGGTACGAGTGGAGCTTCTTAGGATCAATGCAAGGTGGAACACGCTAGAATTTAAGAGTGAAGCTGACAAGCTGAAGAAGGCTAGGGAACGTTTTTTGTGGATAGAAGAGAGCGAAGATGAGGATGATATCTTCATGCCGCCACCCATTGGAACCAAGGCGAGAGATGAGTGGGACAAGAGGCAGGAAAAGAAGAGAGTGAAGATGAAGATGATCTCTTCATGCTGCCGGCCATTTGAAGGGAATATGCCCGAGAGGTAATAATAAAGTGGTTATTATCTTATTCCTTGTTTATGATAAATGTTTATTTCTCATGCTATAATTGTATTAATACGGAAAAATTAATAACTGTGTGTTTAATAAACAAATATAAAGAGGTGGGGGCAACCACCATGGCTGTGGTGTGATGACCCACAAGTATAGGGGATCGCAACAGTCTTCGCGGGTAGTATTACCCAATTTATTGATTCAACACAAGGGGAGCCAAAGAATACTTGCAAGCCTTAACAACTGAGTTGTCAATTTAGCTGCATCTAGAAATAGTTCTTGCTCACGGAAGTTTATCAGTAGCAACAGTTTGGTAGTAGCAACAGCAAAGCAACAACAACAGTAAAACAGGAGCAATAGTAGTAGTAACGGTAAGAGTAGGACTCGAGTACGGTAGGCATAGGGATGGATGGACGGGCGTTGCATGGACGACTCTAAACATGTAACTTCAAGATCTAGGGCATTGCAGATAAATAATAACAAGCATCCAAGTACTAAACAATCCTAGGCATGTGCTCCATATATAGTCATACGTGCTCGCAATAAGAACTTGCACAACATCTTCTGTCCAGCCAGCCTGTGGCAGCGGGGCCTCTAGGGAACTACTGGCAATTAAGGTGCTCCTTTTAATAGAGCACCGGAGCAAAGCATTAACACTCCGTGAACACATTTTATCCTCACACCACAGCCATTCCCTCCGGTTGTCCCAATTATTGTCACTTCGGGGCCTTTGGATCCGGACAATGATATGTGTACGCAACTTGCAAATAAGATCACAAACAATACTATCATAATGATTCAATAATAAGTTCAGATCTGAGATCATGGCACTCAGGCCCTAGTGACAAGCATTAAACACACCAAGTTGCAACAAAGTCAAATAACACTAATAGACATACTAGGCACTATGCCCTAACAATCTTATTCGATTACAAGATAGAACTCATCCAATCCCTACCATCCCCATAGCCTACAGCAGGGGATTACTCACTCATGGATGAGGGAAACATCGATGGTTGATGGAGAGGCGTTGGTGATTACGATGGCGATGATCCTCTCCAAATTCCACGTCCCGGCAGGGTGCCAGACGGAGTTTCTGGATCCGAATCTTGGTTTCTGATGGTGGCAGCGGAGCGGAACTCTTCTCTGGAAAACGTCGAACCCCCCTTGGTTTTTTTTGTCAAGGGGCAACTTATAGGTGCAGAGGGAGACCGAGGGGGTGCCTAGGCTGGTCGCACCCACCTAGGCACGGGGCAGGGCCCATCTGCGCCTGGCAGGGGTGTGGGCCCCCCAGGCCTCCACTCTGTTTCGTCTTCCGTGGATCTTCTGGTGAAATATAATTTTTGGCATATTTTTCGGGATTTTTCCTGATAGTTGATTTTCTGCACAGAAACTAGACACCAAGGTAATTCTGCTGAAAACAGCGTCAGTCTATGTTAGTTGTATCGAAATCACACAAGTTTAGAGGAGAAACAATAGCAAAAGTGTTCAGGAAAGTAGATACGTTTTGGACGTATCAACTCCCCCCAAGCTTAGCTTATTGCTTGTCCTCAAGCAATTCAGTTGAAAACTAAGTGCGATCAAAGAACTTTCACGAACACTTTTGCTTCATATGATGTATATATTCCCAGCACAGGAGTAGATGCTTAAACCATTCATGAGTATGCAACTAAGTCTACTCAATAGTCATTGCAAGCTATGAAGAGAAACCAACTCAACAATAATAAGTAGCATGGAACATAAACATAAGCAACATTGCAATGCTCATAGTAAGATATGATAGAGTGGTATCTCGCTTTCCTTTGTTTGTAGGGCACAATATAAATGCCAAGGAACCTCTAAAGTTCAAGTGAAGACTAGAAGTAAAGATATCAGAGATACAGGCATCAAAGTCATGACATAATTAACCAAGTTTTGAGACAAACACAAGAATGACAACTATTCTCTCAAGAAGGTGCTCATAGAATAAGTGGTGACTCAACAAGGAAGTGAAAAGGTTTTGAAAAGTTTGAAAGGCTTCCAAATGCTGAAAGAAAGTTACTCATTATCTTTGAGCTCTCATTGCCCCTATCATAGGCATCTTCATGTGGTTAAGGTGAAAGTGAGGTCCAATATGAGTTATATGCTTGACAGACCATAAACTGAAAATCCCAAGTCCCTTGAGTATGAGGGCCGCTCCGCATGCTACTCAACTTTGGTTACCTGCAAGTTCTTGACATTGTACATACATGCATATCATAGAGAATCTCCAACGGGGTACCCCCTGCACATGATACAAGAGCTATCCCGTGATCAAAATGATAAGGCAAGAAGACAATGAGCATCTCAGCGATCTTTTTATGTACTATGTGCATAGCTTTTTATTGAGGATGCTTCATAGAATGCTCATTATGGTGATGCTGCAAGTTTCCACCATGATTAGGCATGGCTTAGGCTAGCGGCCCAGGCGTTTCTCTAACACATATATATACTCCATGAACTCACAAGCTCCCATTTTATTTCATATCGTCGACATCCACAAACAAAAGAGCAAGGTATCAACTGGACATGATATCCAAAAAGTGTTGAAAGCGTTCCCCGTGACAGCACGGTTCTGCTAATTCCCAGCATATAATTTGCAAGCATATAACTTTCATGGACAGGTCACAATGGTTCAGGATTATTAACTGCAAGGAATAAAGTGTGCCATCAAGTTCGTGAGAGCTTTACTAACTAAATTTCTCAAAATAGACAAACATTTTATTTGGAAGAAAAAAAGTCATATAGAATATGCACTGAAATAGCAAATGATGCTAATAGGTAGGTATGGTGGACACAGTTGGCAATATTGGTTTTGGGGAGTTGGATGCACAAGTAGAGCCCATACTCAGTGCAAGTGAAGGCTAGCAATAGAGAGGGAGCGACAAACGAGAGAGCAATAATTATCATAATCATGCTTGCAACAAAATAGGACTAATTACGGCATGAAAGTGATACTAGAACTCTGAGGCAAAATAAATCATCGAGGCTTACTAACAATTGTTTAGTCATATGCATGCGTGAGCATGTGCCAAGTCGATTCACATGAAACTTTCAGAGGAGGATACCACAATATCATACCAAAATATGAATAAAACAATGCGAGCAAACATTCATATGGCATGCTTCAAACTATTAGCGAGCTGGAGATAATCATAGACAAGCAAGAACTACTAAGCATCCACCAGTAACATACTCCTTACAATTAATAAACTAAGCATGCTCACAATGATGAGTATATGTACAAAAATGAAAACAAATAGAGTTTGTTACCAGACTCTTACCACACCTCATGTTGCCTTAATCTTCATTATTGCCCTTCACTTGTGTGACTTGAATAATAACATGAAACCAAAATCTACTGAGAACGGCTGAACCCTGCAAAGAACTCACAAAACCAAAGAAGAACAACAAATATTTTTGGTGTTTTCGATTTTTCAAGCAAGCCAACAAAGCAAAAACAAGCAAAGCAAAAACAAACCAAGCAAATAAAAATATTTTTGCAATTTTCTTTTAAGGAAAACCAAAGCAAAGAAACAAACCAAGAGAAACAACGAAAATATTTTTGGTATTTTTGTGTTTTAAGAAAGCAGCAACAAAAACCAAAAAAGAAAGCGAAACAATGGATATACAAAGAACCGACCGAACATGATGAATAGATGAGTGTGATGTCAGTATACCTCCCCCCAAGCTTAGGCTTTTGGCCTAAGTGGGGCTTAATCCCATGGTGCCCAAGTAGGTGCACCTCCGTAGTACGACAAGGAGGCTCCCTTGTCCTGGTACGAGCTCGAGGACTCCCCTGTGTAGTGTACAACGGGGTCATATGAGGGTGCTTCCTCCTGATAGTGTCCATGGAAGGTAAGAGAGCGCAGCTTATCATCCATATCCTCCTTGGAGCGTGATAAAGGTCCCTATGAAATACTGAACAAAGTGGTTTGGGGTAGAGGGATCTCTCTCTCTTTCCCATCAATAAACAACATTTTATAAATCAAGTTCTCAAGGGTAGAGCTAGTGGTGAAAAAGTGATGTGCCTTCATGGCAGCAAGATCAAGCCTCAAAGGAGCCAAAACTGTATTATTTGGATCAACAACAATGTCCAAGGCAGTAGGAACACGCATAGCAATAATTCCCCCATAAATGGGTCCATTAGCAGTTAAGCGACGAGCAATGAGAGATCCAAGATTGTACTTACTATCATTGTTGAGCGCAGCAGCTAAGAAATCCAAATGATAGTTGGAAATATTACTAGTGTTCTCCCTACCGAGAACACTAGTGGCAAGATAGTAAGTGAAGTACCTGATGGCTGGAAGCTGAATGTTTCTTATCTTTCCCCATTGAGCTCTACGGTTATCATCATTGGTTATTCCACGGTAGAGCTCCAACAAATCAGTGGGTTGAGCTGGAATCTTCTTTGCTGACCCAGCTGTACCAAGTCCCAGAGCCTCACAAAATTTCTTCAATGTCATATGGTAAGACCTGCCAATTTTTTTGAAAGAAACATCTGGATTGAACATGCTGTTAGTAAAGGAGAAGATCTCCACAAATGTTTTAGTGAGCGTAGCATATTGCACGCTCTCATCCTGCATAAGGCTTGTTAGTCCAGCCCTCCGAACCAAGGTCATAAAATCATCAAGAATCCCAGCACCCCGCAAGAAGGTTTGGCAAGGAAAGGCGGAGGGGTGCGCATCCCCCTCATCTCCCTCATCGCCAAATCGCGGAGTGATGAGATCCTCATTGTATGAGGGCCTAGCATGGGAGGATGACCTTGAAAGCCTTGCCCTTCTAGGTGCATCACTCTCAAATATCTCTCCAAATGTGTGGTTTTCCATGACCACTCTTTTCCAAAAATTTTAGACAAACATCAAACCAAGTGATTTCCATGTTGATAAATGATGAGCAACTACTATAGGAACTTGCTAGAGGGATACACATGCATCAAAATTAAATCTCTAAGCATAGAGCAAGCATGCAATCTCACACAACCTATCACCTATAGCAGCGAAATACTCAAGATACAATCTACCAATCACAAATCTAATTGGACAAGTGGAGGAGGCACATACCAAGGAGCAATCCCTCCAAAAATCAGCAGCAAAGATGGGCTGAGCAAGAAGATCTAAAATCACGAGCAAGAACACCAAGAACTCGAGCTTGAGAGAGTTTTCCGGTGTTTTTCGGGAGAGAGAAAGAAGATGGCTGTGAGGGGGCACCTTGGAGGGGCCTAGGTGGGCCAGACCCCCTAGGCTCCACCCATGGGCAGGACGCGCCTCCCTGGGGTGCCCCCTTGGGTCACTCCAGGTGTCCCTCTGCCCCTTTTTTCGAGGAAAAATTTATTTTGAATTATCTAGGATTTTTCGGGAAACTTTATTTTTGGACAATTTTTAGGGTATAAAAATTGATTTTCTCGCAGAAACAGTTTTTTAGAAGAAGCAAAAACAAACCAAAAGCCAAACTACCAAAGTTCTGAGACATTCTAATAAGCAAACAACTAGCCAAACTAAAGCTAACAAAAGAAAGAGCAAAGACTAGGAAGGAGAAAAGTAAAAGAAAGCAAGTATAACCATAGTGGAAACATTATTTTGTTCATTAAAATCCTTTTGTTAACAAGGTTGATCAAGTCTTGTTACCAAAACAATCTTATATGCAACAAAACTTTGCAATCTAAAGGTGACTATGTTACCTCATACTTGATAGCAATGGTCCCAATCATAATAGTTTCAAAATTTTCTGGTGGAATGGGATAATATATTTTTCCAACCTTGATGCTCTCAATATTTTCAATGGAATTCAGGCAATAGCTTTTAGCAACCTTCTTGGGGAAATAGACAGTATGCTCTTTGTCATTAATATTGAATGTTACTTTCCCTTGATTGCAATTAATAATAGCACCTGCAGTATTAAGAAAAGGTCTCCCAAGAATAATACACATATTATCATCTTCAGGCATTTCAAGCACAACAAAATCAGTTAAAATCAAGCAATTATGAGCTACTTGAATAGGAACATCCTCACATATACCAACAAGAATAGTAGTTGACTTATCAGCCATTTGCAAAAATATATCAGTTGGTATCAACTTCTCTAGCTGGAGTCTCTTGTAGAGAGAAAAAAGGCATAACACTAACTCCAGCTCCCAAATCACATAAAGCAGTTCTAACATAATTATTCTAAATAGAGCAAGGAATAGTTGGTATACCTGGATCACCAAGTTTCTTTGGAACCTTACCATTGAAGTAATAATTAGCAAGCAAAGTAGAAATCTCCTTATTAGGAATCTTCCTTTTATTAGAGACAATATCCTTCATATACTTTGAATAAGGAGGCAATTTAATAGCATCAGTCAAAGGAATTTTCAAAAATAAAGGTTTCATCCACTCATAAAACTTGTTGTAGTGTTCTTCCTCCTTTGACTTGTGTTTCTTACCTGGAAAAGGCATAGATTTCTGCACCCAAGGTTCTCTCTCTTTACCATGTTTATTAGCAATAAAATCTTCCTTTGTGTACCTAGTGTTCTTAGTGTGCTTCTCAGGTTCTTCCTCAACTTCCTCCTTATCAGGAGACTCATTTTTATCATTACCACTCTCAGTTTCAGTAGCAAAAACAGATATACATTAGGATATACAGCAGGTTCAAGCGGTTCCTCAACTACTTTATGTTTCTTTCTCTTACGAGGACTACCACTACTTTCACCTTGTTGAGAATCCTGCTCAATTCTTTTAGGGTGTCCTTCAGGATATAAAGGATCTTGTGTGGATATACCACTCTTAGTTCTAATTCCATAAGCATGTTTATCTCCCGAGGCATTGACTAGCATATCCTTTTGTACCTTAGCAAGTTGATCAAGTTGGGTTTGAACCATTTGAAAGTGTTTACAAAGCATTTTAATATCATTAGAAATTCTTTCCACTATATCTTTCAACTCATTAATAGCTCTAGAGTTTTCCAATAAATGATTCTGAACTTGTTTATTAAAATTACTTTGCTTAACAATAAAAATGTCAAGTTCCTCTAAACATTGATCAGGAGGCTTACCATAAGGAATATCACCTTCATCAAAGTGTTGGAGAGAATGTACCTCAATAGTAGATGAGAGGGTAATTGGCTTACATAATTCTTCTATAGGAGGTAGATTCTTCACATCTTCATCTCTAATACCTTTCTACTTTAGACATTTCTTAGATTCCTTCATCACTTCATCATTTAATGCAATAACTCCCCTCTTTTTTGGTGTTGGTGTTGGAACTGGTTCAGGAACATCTGGTTCAGGAATAATAGTCTTAGGAGTACTTAGCTCAGTTGAAGTCCAATCATCATAATTCTTGCTTATCTTAGCCATTAATTCTTCAGCATCTGAAGGAGTTCTTTTCCTGAAAACACAATTAGCAAAGCTATCTAGGTATGTCCTATAATCATAAGTTAGTCCATTATAATAAATATCAAGAAGATCATTCTTAGGTAATGGACATCGAGGATGTGCATGAATCAAGGCAGAGAACCTTGTCCATGACTCAGGCAATTTCTCTTCTTCTCCCTGTTTAAAATCAAAAACTCTCTGCAAAGCAGCATGTCTAGCACTGGGAGGAAAATATTTCTGGAAGAAAGAAGCAATCAAGCAATCAGGGCTATCAATGGAACCAGGAGGTAATCTATTAAACCAAGCCCTAGCTTCTCCTTTTAGTGAAAAAGGGAAGATCTTAGTAACAAAGTACTTGGGCATCTTAAAATCATCATAGAATAAAGCACTCATAGTAGAAATCTCATTCATATGAGCCACATCACTCTCATTTTCAGTCCCACAGAAAGTTTCTTTCTCAACAATATCTAAATAGGATAAATCAAGATAGAAATCATAATATTTATCTTTAATATCTATGGGAGAGGTGGCAAACTTAGGATCAGAGGACAACTTAGGAATAATGGTGCATCTAGCAAGGAGACTCTTAATATCACTAGTACCATGTGTGTTTCGGTACTCTTCAACAAATTCATCAGTGAACTCAAGGTAACCATCATTAATATCATAACTCTCTCTAGACTCAGGTGAGCTAACAGGTGTAATAGTGTCTTCACTAGGAGTTTTGGTATTTCCTAGACTAGCCATAGTAGCATCTAGGAAAGGACCTAATGAACCACTCGCATCAAGCACAGTAGAAGTAACATCATGAGCATCAGAAGCAGTTTCAGATTCCGCAGTAGTAGCAGTGTGTCTAGCATGAGTATGTGGTGGTGGTGGTGGTGTAACAAGCTTACTTATAACAGACGGTGAATCAAGAGCAACAGAGGTGTTTAGGACTGTACCTCTTCTTATAGTGGATGGTAAAATAGGAAACTTTCCATCACGAGACTTCCCCATGATGAAAGGAGTAGCAGTGAACAATAATAGATCCAAGTGAACTTACATATAAAGCTATGCTCCCTGGCAACGGCGCCAGAAAATAGTCTTAATGACCCACAAGTATAGGGGATCGCAATAGTCTTTGCGGGTAGTATTACCCAATTTATTGATTCGACACAAGGGGAGCCAAAGAATACTTGCAAGCCTTAACAACTGAGTTGTCAATTCAGCTGCACCTAGAAATAGTTCTTGCTCAGAGAAGTTTATCAGTAGCAATAGTTTGGTAGTAGCAACACCAAAGCAACAACAGTAGTAAAACAAGAGCAATAGTAGTAGTAACTGTAACAGTAGGATTCGAGTGCGGTAGGCATAGGGATGGATGGACGGGCGTTGCATGGATGAGTCTAAACAAGTAACTTCAAGATCTAGGGCATTGCAGATAAATAATAAAAAGCATCCAAGTAGTAAACAATCCTAGGCATGTGCTCCATATATAGTCATGCGTGCTCGCAATGAGAACTTGCACAACATCTTCTCTCCAGCTAGCCCATGGCAGCGGGGCCTCTAGGGAACTACTAGAAATTAAGGTGCTCCTTTAATAGAGCACCGGAGCAAAGCATTAACACTCTGTGAACACATGTGATCCTCACACCACAGCCATCCCCTCCAGTTGTCCCAATTATTGTCACTTCGGGGCCTTTGGATCAGGACAATAATATGTGTACACAACTTGCAGATAAGATCACAAACAATATTATCATAATGATTCAATAATAAGTTCAGATCTGAGATCGTGGCGCTCGGGCCCTAGTGACAAGCATTAAGCACAACAAGTTGCAACAAAGTCAAATAGCACTAATAGAGATACTAGGCACTATGCCCTAACAATATTATTCGATTACAAGATAGAACTCATCCAATCCGTACCATCCCCATAGCCTACAGTGGGGGATTACTCACTCATGGATGAGGGAAACATCGATAGTTGTTGGACAGGCGTTGGTGATGACGATGGCGATGATCCTCTCCAAATTCCCCGTCACTTCAGGGTGCCAGTACGCAGTTTCTAGATCCGAATCTTGGTTTCTGATGGCGGCGGCGGAGCGGAACTCTTCTTTGGAAAATGTCGAACCCCTCTCGGTTTTTTTGTCAAGGGGCAACTTACAGGAGCAGAGGGAGATCGAGGGGGTGCCTGGGGTGGCCGCATCCCCCTAGGCGCAGGGCCGGGCCCACCTGATCCTAGAAGGGGTGTGGCCCCCCAGGCCTCCACTCCATTTCATCTTGTGGCCCCGTGGATCTTCTGGTGAAATATAATTTTTGGCATATTTTCCGGGAATTTTCCTGATAGTTGATTTTCTGCACAAAAACTAGACACCAAGGTAATTCTGCTGAAAACAGCGCCAGTCCGTGTTAGTTGTATCCAAATCACACAAGTTTAGAGGAGAAACAATAGCAAAAGTGTTCGGGAAAGTAGATACGTTTTGGACGTATCATGGCGCCATGCCCCTTGGGTGCCCCTTCTCCCTATAAAAGGCCCCCTCTCCTCCTCTCACAAGACACCTCCTCGTGAAGGATCTCTCTCCCCCATTAGAATTTTCCCATGGTCTCGGATCAGCGAGATACATGTTCCCTGTGGCTTTTTATGGAAGGATTTGTTGCTTCCGCTGATTTGCTAGAGCAAGGGCACAGAGGTTGTCGAGATACCCGAATGTGTGTGCGATCACGGATGCACCACTGCTTTGTAGTGCTAGACTTGATGGTGCTAGACCTGTGTAACACCCTCAGAATCGACCCTATGCAAGTTTTAGCGATTCCCGCCAAACCCGCATAGAAACGATTCAAAGGTGCCCACCAGGCACTTTCGTGCGGGTGGAAAACAAAGTAATAACATTACACAACAGTCCTCGATGGGACCCATAGAACAGATATATATGCAACAGCGATTCAAAGAGTCAAGAATACAAATATAATATACAAATCCAAAACACCTTGAAAATGATAGAGCGTCCGACTACGGACAAGATGCAAATGGGACTAAGAGCCCTGAAGAATAACCAATGGCGTCCATAACCCTGCCCAGGCCAAGCCGGAAGGGTAACCCTGCTAACGACGTCGACCTCAAAACCTGCTTAAACAAAAGGGGTGCCGACAAAGGGCAAAGGAAAAAGAGGAGCGTCAGTACTGATGCCAGTACACGGCGAGACTAGAATTCGGCGGTCCTCGCCTACAAAGGTATGGTGGACTGAAGCGGCAGCGGCAGCATGCACTAAACAACCTATAGAGACTCGATACAACTGGCGGCTATCGGAGAGGGATAAGAAAGACCTATTCGGAACCAACCTGATACTACCACCAAACAACCCATCCTGGTGTTTCCCCCTCGAGACCAAACGAGGAAATAAACCGAGGAACTCACACAGTTGGCAGTTTTATTTATTCAGTTATTGTTGCAGCAATTACTAGTCAGGTGTAGATAATCGTCCTGATAAAATAAACAGTGGGCCGTTTTAGTTAACCATTCCGTTGTAATTGCGACACTTACTAGTCAAATACAATTAGCATGAGATATCCCAAACCCAGCAGTTGTTGGTACTTATATTTAGCCATTCCGTTGTAGTGAAGCTGATTACTAGTCCTATCGGATACAAGTCAATTTATAACAGTAAACTTTAGTTATAGTTGTCTATGATCAAGCACTGTGCTCCAAGTCGTCCATATCCGCGGACACGGCTTCTCGAAAAGATTTAACCCTGCAGGGGTGCACCAAAGTTTCCACAAGCACTTCGACCCTTTTTGCCAGATCAGTTAACATACACCCATCGGTATGTCGGCGGGGCCTAAGTCATGACGTTTCCAGACTCAAAGCAAGCACGGGGGGCCACCCCACTAAGTACACCCGCAACGAAGTCGGCCGGTCTCCGAGACGGACTCAGGGTTTGGGTAGACGGCTGTGAACGAATGGGGACCCAAAACTGGGCTTGTCGACACCGTGAAAACGTGTCCCGATCCTAAACAGTACAGTGTGCTATCCATCGCACAATTTAAATAAAGCGGTAAAGCATGGCATAAGTACAGAATAGTAATAAAGCCCCAAACAACTTTGTGGCCCCCAGTACAATACTTTGAAATCAGGTACTAATCGATGGGGGGCCCATATCTCCCCACCTGTGGTTAGCGCGCTCGATCTCGGAACAGGTGTCAAGAACTCGGGGTCCTACGGGACACAAGTGGACGGTTAACAACCAAATAACATCTATTGCCCACCTGTGCCTCTGCTTACCTACTTCAATTTTAGTTGTTAAACAATAATTAAAGTAAAAGGTAATTAAAGCCATGATCATCTCCAACATTAAGCATGCGGCAGTACTCCAGCAACTGTGGTACTTGGCGACACGCAACAGCACTCGAGCAAGCGACTACGACGCGCAAGTCCAACTATCGACCAAACAACAGGTAATAGGATGTGTCCAAGGCAATATAATGCTGCAAGGGATACCACGGGTACGAAAACTAGAGCATCGCAACACAGATAGCAATAGATCAACAGGAGGGAATAAATACTATAAAAGTAAGATAGGTAGAAAGGGGGAGATGCTCGCCTGAAAACATTGCCGAAGATTTATCCGAAGATCGGGGCGAAGCTCACATCAACTCAACGGCCTTATCCGCGAAGAACCAAAACACTAGAATAAACACCGGATGCAATATTTAATACTACGGCAAAAGATCGGGCATGATGCATGCATGATGTATGACATGGCAAAGGTGCGATGCAATTAGATCATATTAAGCGGAACCGGGGTCCCGACAATTAATTAGATGGTTCATGTTATTTATCTACCCCGCAAATTAAATGTTGCATTATCAAGACAAAAGATAGCACCGGTTCGCTACCCAAATTTAAATGAGGCCAATATGAGAATAGATTTGCCCGCATATGGGCCCTATATTTAATGATGAGGTGAATCGGCATAAGGCCCCCAAACCACACAAAAATGCATGCGAGTATGACAATTTAATATGCATCAATTTGTTATTACATTTATAAAATAGGGCTCGAGAAAAGGGGTCACACATTAGGGTTCGACGATCTTGGTCCGAGGGTTCGGGGTCGGTCTTAGGGTTTGGATCTGGGGTTCGGCCTCGGCGGGTTCGTTCTCTGATAACGGAGGTAGATCTTGGCATTCCGGGAAGGAGGACTTGGTTAGCGTCGGGGGGCGCATCGGACTCGCCCTGGTCGGTGTCGATCTTGTCGGGCCCGCGTATCAGGTCGGTCTTGGCGTTCGGGATGCAGAACTTGGCGTTCCGTGGCGAAGTGCTTGGCGTCATTTGGTTCCATGTCGACGGTCTTGGTGTCCTTGATGGAGAACTCGGTGTATCCGTGTCGGCGGCCTTGGCGGTTATCAGGTCCGGTCTTCGGATCCGGGGGTGGCGTCGATGGTCTTATGTGGACCGATGGTTCCACGTAGGAGATCACCGGGTACCGCGGCGGAGTTCTCGGGGTTTCGATGAAGATCTTGGCGAGGGGTTCGGGGTCCAGGCGCCGGGATCGGTCTTCGGAACCAGGAACGGGTCTTAGCGTTCCGTGAAGAAGATCTTGTTTGGTTCCCTGTCGTTGGCGTTGTGGTACTTGTTTCGTTCCTTGATGATGGCTTGGATTGGCACCGATCTGGTAGTTGGATCCTCGGAGAAACTTGGAACGGCCTCGTGATTCTAGCACACAGAGACAGGACAAAACAGACACATACACGGGCACAGGCACCCGCTTTACTCATGCGCACAGGGGATCAACAAGACCAAAAGCTGGGCCAGCTTCAACCGCAGAGGAACACGAGGCACGGGCGAGCTCGGGCGCAACCAGCGGCGGCCCCACGTTGCAGAGACGGCGAGGTTCAGGGCGAGGAGGGCGGCCAAGGCGGACGACGAGCAGAGCCGGCGGCGATGAAGGCCAAGGTGGCGACGGGGTCTGCAGGGCGGCGAGCTCGGCGGCGGAAGAGGCGGCCGACGCTGCAGGAGGTGCTCGGGGGGCGCGGGGTCGGAGGCGCTGTAGAGGTGAGGGCGCCGGTGAGGAGGCGGCCACGGAGGGGACGCCGACGGCGGTCGACGGAGAGGAAACGGCCAGGGGCGTCGACGCGGGACCGGCCGGAGGCGGCGAGGACGAAACGGAGGAGGGGGACACGGGGCGCTGACGGGGCGGGCCGGCGAGGGCGCTGCGAGCTTGGCCGGGAGGGGAAGGCCGGCGGCGCGCGGGCTGGGGCGGAGGTAGCAGAGACGAGGCAGGCCGGCGAGGGGCACGCTCGGGAAGGCGCCGGCGGCGGGGCGGCGCTGGGGGGCCTGGTGGCGCGGCCAAGGGAGGAAGAGGAAGCTAGCAGAGAGGAGGGAGGAAGCTGCGGGGCGGGAGGAAGGAGACGAGGGGGGCAGCGCGCATGTTGGGGGCAGAGGGAGGAGGGAGAGAGCGGGGGACGCGGGGCCAGGGGTGGGTCCGCGGGGCAGGTTGGACCAGGGTGGCAGGGAGGAGAGAGGGAGTGGGTCGGTGTGTGCTGTGTGTGTGTGGCGTGGGGCCAGGGTGTAAGAGAGAGGGGGGGAAGTCTGGGATTGATGAGGTGGCAAGGTGGGTGGGGATTGGGTCCAGGGGTGAGGTGGCGAGCTGTGATTGGTGGGTAGATTAGGACTAGGTAGTTTTAGGAATTCGGGTGGGATGGTTTTATTCTGGGGGTGGCCGACTGGGTCGGATCGGCCCGGTTTGGCTGCCCCCACTAAAATAATTAAATATTTTATTTGTTTAAAACAGGGCCTTTTCAAACCGATAGCAGACAAAACAAAATAATCCGGAGACCCGGGTTTTGCGTTTGGAACATAGACGGGGCGTTTAGAAAACAAGAACAGGTTTTTCTGCAAATAGTTTTATGCAAGCAAATGCAAGATGATGACGATGCTCAAATGTAATGTGGCATGATGACATGAGCATGTGGTCATGATGATGCAATGCACAAAAACAACGCGATTTTCTAGTAGTGGTTTTAGCGGGATGCCACAATTGGACACCACTAACAATGGATCTCGCCCTCGAGATCCGCCTCATGGTACCGGAAGGGAGGTCGGTGATCTGCATCTTCTCGCTTCGTGTAGATCCTCGCGACACCACTAACAAGAGGTCGTTGTCCGTGATCGTCGAGGGAACACTCCGGGAACAAAAGGTCGAAGGTAGGGGTATCAACAATAAATCCACCTCTAGCTTCGATGGAAAGAGGGAACCGATGCATTCTCATCCACTTCAATGTACACAAGCGAATAGAGTGAGTAGTCGGCATGGGGGCCAATCCATCACGCACCCAAACTGTTACTCCGCACAATCAGTGGAAAAGCGTGCAACCATTCACGGAGTCAGACTGAAGATCTCGACAATCGAGGTTCGGAAACAAAGGAGTGATGCAGACTCTGCATCGAATCTGGCGTAGATGATGTCGTCGCTTCGGAAAACACCGGAAGGCACGAGAAAGAACAAAGGGAAGCCCAACAGATGAAGGATTCCTCGGATAGCATGAAGACCAGATGTAGCAACACCGTTACCAAAGGAGGAAGCGAGACCCTGAAGGTACGATGGAACCCAACCACGAGAAATCCTGGACTCGAAGAGAGAGAAGAGAGCGGATTCAAAACACGCAGAGGTGAGGGAGAGCAGCAGAGGGTAAGGAGTAAAATCAGACCTAATCAGAACTATCAAACCGATTTTTCAAAAATAGTTTTGACACTCTACTTCGGCCGCTAGCTAGGTTATCCTACAGGCTGGACTTGTGGGGTATCGCAACTGCTGAGCTCTGATACCACTCTGTAACACCCTCAGAATCGACCCTATGCAAGTTTTAGCGATTCCCGCCAAACCCGCATAGAAACGATTCAAAGGTGCCCACCAGGCACTTTCGTGCGGGTGGAAAACGAAGTAATAACATTACACAACAGTCCTCGATGGGACCCACAGAACAGATATATATGCAACAGCGATTCAAAGAGTCAAGAATAAAGATATAATATACAAAGATCCAAAACACCTTGAAAATGATAGAGCGTCCGACTACGGACAAGATGCAAATGGGACTAAGAGCCCTGAAGAATAACCAATGGCGTCCATAACCCTGCCCAGGCCAAGCCGGAAGGGTAACCCTGCTAACGACGTCGACCTCAAAACCTGCTTAAACAAAAGGGGTGCCGACAAAGGGCAAAGGAAAAATAGGAGCGTCAGTACTGAGGCCAGTACACGGCGAGACTAGAATTCGGCGGTCCTCGCCTACAAAGGTATGGTGGACTGAAGCGGCAGCGGCAGCATGCACTAAACAACCTATAGAGACTCGATACAACTGGCGGCTATCAGAGAGGGATAAGAAAGACCTATTCGGAACCAACCTGATACTACCACCAAACAACCCATCCTGGTGTTTCCCCCTCGAGACCAAACAAGGAAGTAAACCGAGGAACTCACACAGTTGGCAGTTTTATTTATTCAGTTATTGTTGCAGCAATTACTAGTCAGGTGTAGATAATCGTCCTGATAAAATAAACAGTGGGCCGTTTTAGTTAACCATTCCGTTGTAATTGCGACACTTACTAGTCAAATACAATTAGCATGAGATATCCCAAACCCAGCAGTTGTTGGTACTTATATTTAGCCACTCCGTTGTAGTGAAGCTGATTACTAGTCCTATCGGATACAAGTCAATTTAGAACAGTAAACTTTAGTTATAGTTGTCTATGATCAAGCACTGTGCTCCAAGTCGTCCATATCCGCGGACACGGCTTCTCGAAAAGATTTAACCCTGCAGGGGTGCACCAAAGTTTCCACAAGCACTTCGACCCTTTTTGCCAGATCAGTTAACATACACCCATCGGTATGTCGGCGGGGCCTAAGTCATGACGTTTCCAGACCCAAAGCAAGCACGGGGGGCCACCCCACTAAGTACACCCGCAACGAAGTCGGCCGGTCTCCGAGACGGACTCAGGGTTTGGGTAGACGGCTGTGAACGACTGGGGACCCAAAACTGGGCTTGTCGACACCGCGAAAACGTGTCCCGATCCTAAACAGTACAGTGTGCTATCCATCGCACAATTTAAATAAAGCGGTAAAGCATGGCATAAGTACAGAATAGTAATAAAGCCCCAAACTACTTTGTGGCCCCCAGTACAATACTTTGAAATCAGGTACTAATCGATGGGGGGCCCATATCTCCCCACCTGTGGTTAGCGCGCTTGATCTCGGAACAGGTGTCAAGAACTCGGGGTCCTACGGGACACAAGTGGACGGTTAACAACCAAATAACATCTATTGCCCACCTGTGCCTCTGCTTACCTACTTCAATTTTAGTTGTTAAACAATAATTAAAGTAAAAGGTAATTAAAGCCATGATCATCTCCAACATTAAGCATGTGGCAGTACTCCAACGACTGTGGTACTTGGCGACACGCAACAGCACTCGAGCAAGCGACTACGACGCGCAAGTCCAACTATCGACCAAACAACAGGTAATAGGATGTGTCCAAGGCAATATAAGGCTGCAAGGGATACCACGGGTACGAAAACTAGAGCATCGCAACACAGATAGCAATAGATCAACAGGAGGGAATAAATACTATAAAAGTAAGATAGGTAGAAAGGGGGAGATGCTCGCCTGAAAACATTGCCGAAGATTTATCCGAAGATCGGGGCGAAGCTCACATCAACTCAACGGCCTTATCCGCGAAGAACCAAAACACTAGAATAAACACCGGATGCAATATTTAATACTACAGCAAAAGATCGGGCATGATGCATGCATGATGTATGACATGGCAAAGGTGCGATGCAATTAGATCATATTAAGCGGAACCGGGGTCCCGACAATTAATTAGATGGTTCATGTTATTTATCTACCCCGCAAATTAAATGTTGCATTATCAAGACAAAAGATAGCACCGGTTCGCTACACAAATTTAAATGAGTCCAATATGAGAATAGATTTGCCCGCATATGGGCCCCATCTTTAATGATGAGGTGAATCGGCATAAGGCCCCCAAACCACACAAAAATGCATGCGAGTATGACAATTTAATATGCATCAATTTGTTATTACATTTATAAAATAGGGCTCGAGAAAAGGGGTCACACATTAGGGTTCGACGATCTTGGTCCGGGGGTTAGGGGTCGGTCTCAGGGTTCGGATCTGGGGTTCGGCCTCGGCGGGTTCGTTCTCTGATAACGGAGGTAGATCTTGGCATTCCGGGAAGGAGGACTTGGTTAGCGTCGGGGGGCGCATCGGACTCGCCCTGGTCAGTGTCGATCTTGTCGGGCCCGCGTATCAGGTCGGTCTTGGCGTTCGGGATGCAGAACTTGGCGTTCCGTGGCGAAGTGCTTGGCGTCATTTGGTTCCATGTCGACGGTCTTGGTGTCCTTGATGGAGAACTCGGTGTATCCGTGTCGGCGGCCTTGGCGGTTATCAGGTCCGGTCTTCGGATCCGGGGGTGGCGTCTATGGTCTTATGTGGACCGATGGTTCCACGTAGGAGATCACCGGGTACCGCGGCGGAGTTCTCGGGGTTTCGATGAAGATCTTGGCGAGGGGTTCGGGGTCCGGGCGCCGGGATCGGTCTTCGGAACCAGGAACGGGTCTTAGCGTTCCGTGAAGAAGATCTTGTTTGGTTCCCTGTCGTTGGCGTTGTGGTACTTGTTTCGTTCCTTGATGATGGCTTGGATTGGCACCGATCTGGTAGTTGGATCCTCGGAGAAACTTGGAACGGCCTCGTGATGCTAGCACACAGAGACAGGACAAAACAGACACATACACGGGCACAGGCACCCGCTTTACTCATGCGCACAGGGGATCAACAAGACCAAAAGCTGGGCCAGCTTCAACCGCAGAGGAACACGAGGCACGGGCGAGCTCGGGCGCAACCAGCGGCGGCCCCACGTTGCAGAGACGGCGAGGTTCAGGGCGAGGAGGGCGGCCAAGGCGGACGACGAGCAGAGCCGGCGGCGATGAAGGCCAAGGTGGCGACGGGGTCTGCAGGGCGGCGAGCTCGGCGGCGGAAGAGGCGGTCGACGCTGCAGGAGGTGCTCGGGGGGCGCGGGGTCGGAGGCGCTGGAGAGGTGAGGGCGCCGGTGAGGAGGCGGCCGCGGAGGGGACGCCGACGGCGGTCGACGGAGAGGAAACGGCCAGGGGCGTCGACGCGGGACCGGCCGGAGGCGGCGAGGACGAAACGGAGGAGGGGGACGCAGGGCGCTGACGGGGCGGGCCGGCGAGGGCACTGCGAGCTTGGCCGGGAGGGGAAGGCCGGCGGCGCGCGGGCTGGGGCGGAGGCAGCAGAGACGAGGCAGGCCGGCGAGGGGCACGCTCGGGAAGGCGCCGGCGGCGGGGCGGCGCTGGGGGGCCTGGCGGCGCGGCCAAGGGAGGAAGAGGAAGCTAGCAGAGAGGAGGGAGGAAGCTGCGGGGCGGGAGGAAGGAGACGAGGGGGGCAGCACGCGTGTTGGGGGCAGAGGGAGGAGGGAGAGAGCGGGGGACGCGGGGCCAGGGGTGGGGCCGCGGGGAAGGTGGGACCAGGGTGGCAGGGAGGAGAGAGGGAGTGGGTCGGTGTGTGCTGTGTGTGTGTGGCGTGGGGCCAGGGTGTAAGAGAGAGGGGGGGAAGTCTGGGATTGATGAGGTGGCAAGGTGGGTGGGGATTGGGTCCAGGGGTGAGGTGGCGAGCTGTGATTGGTGGGTATATTAGGACTAGGTAGTTTTAGGAATTCGGGTGGGCTGGTTTTATTCTGGGGGTGGCCGACTGGGTCGGATCGGCCCGGTTTGGCTGCCCCCACTAAAATAATTAAATATTTTATTTGTTTAAAACAGGGCTTTTGCAAACCAATAGCAGAGAAAAAAAAAATCCGGAGACCCGGGTTTTGCGTTTGGAACATAGACGGGGCGTTTAGAAAACAAGAACAGGTTTTTCTGCAAATAGTTTTATGCAAGCAAATGCAAGATGATGACGATGCTCAAATGTAATGTGGCATGATGACATGAGCATGTGGTCATGATGATGCAATGCACAAAAACAACGCGATTTTCTAGTAGTGGTTTTAGCGGGATGCCACAACCTGCTGGACCGAATGGACTTCTTCTCGATCTTGAGATTGGAAAGCGTTCGACTACATCATCCACGAGTACAACCTTGTTAACGCTTTTAGGTCTTCGAGGGTATGTATTCTATAGATGTATGTCCACCTGTTGCTTGTATCTAGTAGATAGATATTGGTACTTAGTTGTTCTCATCGTATGAAATTTTTTGTTTTATATACTGCGAACCCTACACCATTGGTACCAGGTCATGAGATGAGTGGGATAAGAGGCAGGCCAAGAAGAGCAAGAGCGAGGCATCGTCGAAGGGAAAGGGCGAGGCATCATCGAAGGGAAAGGGAAAGGCATCGTGCTAGTGATAGAGTGCACTCTTATTTATGTACCGCAAGTTATGTTGAACTGTGTTGCAAGCTATGTTGAAGTGTTTGTAGAATAAGATTGTGAAATAATAGAAAGGTGTCTCATACATAGATAGATATATGTCTCATACATAGGTACATAAATGTCTAATGCATAAGTACATATATGTCTGATACATAGATAAATATAACTGGTGTGTGCCACGATGCGGTTGCGGAGGCCTAGGTATACTCCATCCGTATTTGTGGGGTGGCATCACATTATAGGGAGGTACAGTTGATCCTTAACCTTATGTTTGCGTATCCTGTGTGGGGAAAGGTGGTGGAGTCTGCTGCGGCTGATACTGACCAAACTAGTCAACCTCATCATGTTGTGTTTGGTGATACTCGTCCTCATTAGTGTCCCATGAACCTAGAGAAGACAAGTTCGGGCCTCCATATCATCCTGCCCGTATAGAAGAAATTAAGTAGTGAATGGTATCATGATGCATGTAACAATAGTAGAAAGGGACAAGCTTACCCTGAGGATGATATTGTGGTCGATAATCGAAGTCCATGAAGGGGATTGATACGTCCAATTTGCATCACCATTCTATATCATAATTTGCCTCTATTCATTGATATATGTCTCATTATGAGGTATTACTTATGTCTTTTCCACTATTTTTGCATGTTGGATGATTCTTGCAGGATGGACTACCGGAGTCAGGATTCTGATGGAAAAAGAGGTGTTTTGATGCAATTTCGCGAAGATCAGAAAAATACCAGAAAAATATGGGAAAATTATATTTTCCCGGAAGACGGAGGAAGCCAGAAGGTGAGGCGTAGAAGGGCCATAGGGGGCCCACACCCCCTAGGCGCGGGTTCCCCCTGGGCCGCGCCTAGGGTAGGTGTGGCCCACCTGCTCGGCTTCCGACTCCACCCTCTCGCCTATATCTTCCTTATGGAACCCTAACACCAGGGGGGCGACCACAGATAGATTTCCGCCGCCTCTGTGGGGCGAAAAACACCAAGAGAGAAAGATCTCTCCGGCAGACATATTTCTGCCAGGGAAATTCCTTCCTGGAGAGGGGAAATCATCGCCATCAACACCCTCATCAAGCTAGGCTTCATAGGGATCATCATCATCATCACCCACACCATCATCTCCACCAGCACCATCATCACGACTCCCTCCCGCTGTAACAATTGTGTTGGATATTACTTTAGTTCTTAGGGGAAACTTTCCCGGTGTTAATTACTATTGTATTTGATGCTTGTGAGTGGAACCATTGGATTATTGTTTATGTTTAGATTGTTATTCATCACCATATAATATTTGATCTTGATACATATGATGTTGTGAGTACTTCGTCTAGTTCTTGAGGACATGGGAGAAGTCATGTTGTTAGTAGTGGATTTGTGTTGAGTTATTATTCAATGGTTTAGTATTTAAGTTGTGGTGCTATTCTTCTATTGGTGTCATGTGAACGTTGACTACATGATACTTCACCATTTATGGGCCTAGGGGAATGCATTGTGTATTTGGGTACTAATTGTGGGGTTGCTGGAGTGACAGAAACCTAAACCCCCGTTAGGACACCATTGCATAAGGGAGCGTAGGATCTCAGAGTTTAAGGTTGTGGTTAGGTTTATATCTTAATTACTTTCGTGTAGTTGCGGATGCTTGCAGGGGGTTTAATCACAAGTATGTATTAGTCCAATTAAGGTCGGTACATTAGCGTAGGTTCACCCACACAACACTAACAACACCAAAGAAGAGTACTCAGCTATTTGAAGCGAAAGCACTTGACAGAATTCCCATGTGTCCTCGAGTGGTCCTTATAAGTATTTCCACCGTCTTGTCCTTTGCTAAGAAAGGATTGGGCCACTTGCTGCTTTTGTTCTTTGTCTTATTACTTGCACTTTGTTTTGTTCCTTTATCATAAAACCCCTCAAATCCATTTGCTGATTATTTGCAGAGATTTCCTGCTCCATACCACTAGTCAACACCTTCTGCTCCTCGTTGGGATCGACACTCCTATTTATCGAAAGTACAACGATACACCCCCTATACTTGTGCGTCACCAAGACTATTTTCTGGCGCCATTGCTGGGGAGTGAAGCACTATTGAAGAGTGGAACTGGTAAGGGAAACTTCTACTGTGAGTATTGCTTTTTGTTTCCAATATGGATAACCCACTTGATTTTCTGTTTGGGAAAACTACTACCACTGTTAGGGTAGTATATGAATCATCACCTATTGAGATAGATCCTTTTAAGATACCTACAAGTATTGTTGATCGTGTTATGAATAATAATTATTTTGGGGATGGAAATGTTCATCCTGATGATTATTTGATTTTTATCCATGAATTATGCGGGTTGTTTAAGTGTGCAGGTATCACAACTGAACAGGTGAAGAAGAAGTTACTCTCCATATCCTTGAAAGGGAGAGCTGAAGAATGGTATAAGCTAATGAAGAATGGACAATCCATGGAATGGGAGGAAATGGCATCTCTCTTTTATTCTAAATTCTATCCTCCCAGTGAGATTCATAAGGATAGAAATCTGATTTATAACTTTTGGCCTCGTGATGGAGAGAGTACAACTCAAGCTTGAGAGGACAGATTGAAGATAGCACAGTCCCGACAGAAGAGCTACGCAGATCCAAAGCGTAGAGAAGTCACCTATGAGGTAGGTGATAGAGCTTATCTTAGAGTCTCACCACTTCGTGGTGTGAAGAGATTTGGAGTCAAAGGAAAATTGGCACCAAGGTATGTTGGACCATTCAAGATCTTGAGTCGCAAAGGAGAAGTGGCTGATGAGATTGAACTTCCTAAATCACTGTCAGCAGTTCACAATGTGTTTCATGTGAGTTAGTTGAAGAAATGTCATCCAGAAATGGAAGAAACTTCTTTGAAGGATACTATACCCTTGGAAGAGGTTCAGTTGGAAAGTGATCTCACCTATGAGGAGAAACCTATCAAAATTCTCGAGACTGCAGAAAGAGTTACTCGAACCAAGACTATCAAATTCTGCAAAGTTCAGTGGAACCATCATTCCGAAGAGGAAGAAACTTGGGAAAGAGAAGATGATCTTCGGAAAGACCACCCATACCTATTTGCTAGCCAATCTGAATCTCGAGGGCGAGATTCATCTTAAGGGGGTTAGATTTGTAACATCCCAAAAATCATGATTTGTAAAAACATGTATCGCATTCATATTGTCAAAGCATCTAGCACAAAAACTTTCAAAGTTTGAATTCAAACAAAACCATTTTATGCCATTTATCAACCTTATGAGGCATGGTTTTGTTTTATTTTTCAAAGGTCCAAAGTACATCTGAGTGAATTTAGGTGTTTAGTACACTCTTGGACACTAGCTTGGTCTCATAAAATTTTGGAGGAAGTTTGAATTGATTTGGAGTTGTTTTGAGCATTCAAATCTTGTTTAGAAAATCAATTTAGAAAAAGAAAAATAAAAGAACAAAAAAATAAGAACATACCAGCCAGAATGGCTCGGCCCACCCCATGACCGAACACGGAGCCCACCCGGTAAAACCCCTGTAACATCCCAGCATTTAGGACTAAACGAAGGGTAGATTTAGGATTTTGTGCATATGCATGCATGCATCTGAAAATCCGGGTAAATTTTTCGCCAAATAAAAAGACTAGAGTGATCAGAATTCTCACTCCGATGGATTAGGTTTAGTGTTATCAGAAGTGGAGTGAGATGAATTTAGTCATGACCTCTATTGTTTTCTGGAGTTATGAGGGGAGAAATTTGACTTATAACTAATTATTCACAATAATACAAATGCAAGTATTATAAATAAAAGTATGAAGATCCTTAAAATCCAACATTACAATGTTCCTTCAAAATAAAAGAATAAAGAAAAGATTATAATAAAATAATTAAATGAATAAAGAAAATGGAAAATGAATTACAATAATGGAAAAAATAGAAGAGTTACTTATTAAAAATAAATGTATATTACATTATCCTTTTATAATAAAGGAATAAACAGAATTATTTCTAACAAAAGAATACATGAAGTATTACATTATTCTTTTATAATAAAAGAATAAGAATAAGGTACAATACATTAAAAAAATATAAATAGAAATCATACAGATTAATGGAAATCAAAGAAATACAAATAAGAAGAAAACTTTGTTTAATAAAACAAAGATTTAATCAATACAAGTAATTAGAAGTCATTACATAGATGAATAGTTACAAATAAAGAAAAAGAAAAGCTTCAGTAAAATATAAAAGAATTACATTGTTATTACAATTAAATAAAAGAATTACAGAAGTTATAAATCTAAGCTAAAATCTCTATCTACTTTGATGTTCCTGGATATTCTTTTAATTCCTGCAAAACAAACAAATAAAAGATAAAAACAAAAAGGGGTTAGTGTTAGAAATTAAGCTCTAAGTCTAACAGTGAGGTGCACTGTTCATTACATCACTAAGCCAATCATAAAAGGGGCAAGTTTCACCAAATAAGGATATCTGTTCTTATCAAAAGCTGTCTGAGTCCAACATCATTGACAGAAATATTGGGGGCAAGTTTCACCATTGAGTAAATCAGTTCTTATTAGTGCATCATTTGCCTCAGCATTGCTTCACTGGCATTTGGGGAAAATTTCACTTGGTAGCAAAAGGAAGTATCAACACAAGGATAATGCTGCCATCTCAGCTAAAGCACATCCACATCACCAAGTCTCCACTTGTGGAAACTTGCACCCAGTGGGGCCTAGCTGCAAGCAGCACTGTCATGCATGCAAATGATGTGTTGTCCACACCACACATAAAGGACCAAGCATATAACAGAGTCAGCACAGCCGTAGCAAAGCACCTACTTGCTTCTTTCTTTCTCTATTCCTGAAACCCATCAGAGTATATTCACAATACACAGAACAAGCATCAGTTTTCTCTCAAGAACACATAAGAACACCCCCATATTATCCATTTCCCACACATATACCACAGCATTGACTGAGATTGCAGTGACCAGCAAACCACCATAAATCACATCCACTATGGTTATCTAATCAAGAAGGAGGCCAGTAGCAGATCAGGGAGGAGAAGGCCAACTAGATCAGAAGCAAAGCACCAGTAGAAAAGATAGATTAAGGATAGAGGAAGGAAGATTAACAAGGAGGAGAAGGATAAAAGGAGAAGATGGATTAGTAAAAGCTCATCAAGGACACAACAGATCCAGGAGAAACTGGATAGTAAAAGGAGAGTGACCAGGAGCCATATTAGCAGAATCAAATGTTTCATAAGCTCTCAGTACACATCATTTGTTCACACTACAAACAACAAGGTAGATGGAAGTATATCTAGATCTTGTAGCATCAGTTCTTATTTCATTTTTGCAATAACATCTTGGAGTAAGGGAAATAATAACACATAGCAACCATATCCAGCTACCCTTTAACTAGAATATATCTAGGAGGATTAGGTTGAGTGGTACTCTCAGAATTGCAAAGTGTTGCTTTGAAAAATCATCATAGAGACATACAAAGCTTTCTCAATCTTAGTATCTGTTCTTAAATAAAATCTTGCCTCAGTCTCTTGCCTCATTGGCCAGGAATTTCCAAGTTATTAATTTGCATCCAAAATCATCTCAAATAAATGGTTCCACTTCCATTTATACAAGTAACCATGCTAGCTAGATAACCACTGTGCACACTCCAGAAAGGCACCACAGTAGCCAAATCTTATGTGGTAAAAGACCACCCAGTCAACTAGCTAGAGGCAACCAAACCATATCTCAAATCATTTTCCTAGTTCATAAACTAGGAATCATTTAGTATGCTGTAGCAAAGCTACAATAATCATTCTATAATCATATACCATATGAATCTGATGTGGGGAGCATATTAAGCTATTGTATCATTTGACCACCAGGTCAAGAGCACATATACAAGCCAAAGAAAACCACCATCTTTTTTTATAATCCATCTGCTAGCAAGCAAGGCATATTTTTCCAATCATTTCCCAATCAACACCACCATGATTCAGCTAAGTCATTAGCTGAATATATTCTCTACCAAGCGTAGGCATCAGTTGGAAATTTATAAAAAAACATAGCTTCAAACCAACATCATTAGCTTATGATCTAGTTTTTACTAGATAAACTTATACCACAGCTGCTTGGCTATAGGGTACATTCCCATAGGGTAGCGCCTTTGTACCAACAAGCTCATCTATGTCTATTAAAATCAGATACTCATCTTCCTAAATGAATTTAGGAATCATATTAGATAATTGATTCAGAGAAGACAGTGAATATAATACTGCCTATCACTAAACCACACATTTCTGGATGAGAAATTCATCCAAACAGAGACATCCCTTCATAGTGAAGTAGCATATCTTATATATATCTACTATCAAGGGAGATAGCAATAGTCCCAATAGTTTCTCTACTGATAGGTGGAAATTTAACTTAGAAGCACTAGCTCCACTTGTGCTTTTAGCTACATAATTATCTAGTGTCATCATCATAAGGTAATCACAGCCCTAAGCCATCCACTAGCTCAATTCAGATAAATAGAATTTTAGGATCAAACCTGCTAGTCAGATTCAGTAGCAAGGCTACCGTAATGTGTTTAGGAACTAGAGGGAGGAACCCGAGCTAGGGTTGGACACAGATTAAGTGGCAGGAGTAAAACAGAGAGGGAGGGGTGAGTAAAGGATCACCTACCTTTGACGAGCTACTGCTCGTCGAAGAGGAGGCAGAGATAAAACCAAATTGAGCAGCAGCACAGGGAGCACCATGTGCTAGCCCCGCGCCGAGCTGCAACCTGCAGCAAGAAACACCACCAGATCCTCTCCGCATCACCTGGACACCACCACAAACCAACGGGGTCACCATCAATCTCTAGATCCATGGGTAGCAAGAACCCTAGAACCAGACAATTGAAGGGGGCGAGATCAATAGGGCATCATTCACAAATCGAGTTGGAGGGGTAAGTAGGTCTAAGGTAAACGGAGCTAGGGTGGATGGCGGCAGTGGCCGTAGCGACTGGTGTTCACTGGAATTCGGCGAGCGGCGGAGTGGACGTCACAGAGGGGAGGAACGGGTTTGTCCTAGGAAGGGGAAGTGAGCGAGAAGGGTGAAGGGGCCGGGGTCGTGTTGACCCCGAGCCAGGCCTGGTTAGGCTGGGCCGGGCCGTTCCTGTTACCAACCAAACAAACAAAAATAAAAAAAGGGGCATAAGAAAAAGCTAGAATAAAGTAATGACCAAAACACCCCTGAACACTATTTTATATCTAGAAAAATGTAGAAAAATTCCTAAAAATATATTTAATACATCTAAATGCATATCAAAATAATCTCCACCTAAGAAAAATATAATCCTATTTATTTAAGTTTAATAAAATGCAGATAAACATTAACACCCTTAAATAACTAAATGAAATTTAATAAATGCAGAATAATTCCTAAAAATAAATAAAAATCACTTTCATGCATAAAATTAAATCTCTTATCTAATAAAAATACTAACTTAAAGTTTTTACAAATAAAACTTAAAACAAATATTTAAAGACATTCAATAATTGAGAAATTTTATAAAAAAATCAAGATAATACCTAAAATAAAATAAAATTCAATTTTAATATTTTAAGTAAGAATACTTACTAAGATAATACTAAATATATTATTCTTAAAACATTTTAATTTTTTTAGATCATATATCTTCAATTATTAAAATGAGATAGTTGTTTTATTAATTATTTAACATTATTTCCTAAGTAAGAAATAATCATGTTCAAAACACAATCTTTTAACTCTAAAATAGTCTAACATATAATCATAATTTAGGATACTATCTTTAAGTCTTTAAGACTAAGTTTCATCATGCTTAAGTAAAACCCTAATTATTGTTAATGCCATAAATTATATCCCAAGTCCAATTATATCTTTATAGTTAACTTTGGTCTGACATATCATAAGCTAGATATATAATGACTCAAAATCATTTAAACCTTATCCTAAACCATAACTTTAATCTTATTAATCTTTAGAGTTGATTAACTTAACATAAATAATATTTTCTTCAAATTTTATTCTTTTTGCCACTTTCAGAAGAAACACTATACCATTTCTTTTAAACCATAACAAAATTAAAACATAAACCTTGTAATGATTACATGGTATCACCCAATCTTAGAATTGTATTACAATTGTACCTTACTTTCATATCTTATATGCTATCCAAAAACCCTTACAACTACACTCCTTTATGAAGTAAACTTAAAGATAACTCATATCCTAAATAAATCATCTAAATCCAACTCACATGTAATGTTGAGGAATTACTTAAGGTTTTACAAAATGCATAGCATTACTTATGCATGATAGCATATTGCTTCTTTAAACATTGTCCTTATCGGGCAATGATGGTACTTTTGTAGAACCCGAGGTCCAAGGTCAAGTCAAGACATTCGACTACAATACTTCGCTATATCAAGGAAAGTTCACACTTGCTCATGTCCTTTGATTATTTTCTGTCAAGTATTTTTCAAATCCAGTGTTGTCATCACCTGCATTTCAAAAAGGTCATAAAACACTATTTTCATAATAATATGATTATAGGTTATTTACCATGAGGTAATAACCTTCTATGAAAGTTCTGGTGGTACAGGAACATATTATCTAGGACTTAATAACCAATGTCGCCAGTGATTCTTGCGCCGTATATTACGGTTAACCATGAGATTTGGAATGGGACGGAGAAGTCAGCTGGATCGGCTCCCTTTCGCATGCATTGTACACTGTTCTGGGCATTTGTAAGTTGCAGATCGTGGGTATAGCCATTTTATACGGGGAAAAGTCTACCGTGGATCTGGGCTTACAAAAGACAGATTTCTAGTGTTAATGGTTGTTGTGTGTATCCAACTAAGGTATAGCCGTTTTATACGGGGAAAAGTCTACCTTGAGTTTGGGCATACAACAATTGTGGTGTATGCGGGGTCGCGGAGAAGGACAGTGATTGGCTTGGATCTTAGTCTGGGCCTCGTACCAAGGAAGTGTGAACGGGAATGCGCGCCCGGATGTGCAACAAAGCTAAGATCTCTCATGGGTAAAGTAACACACCTCTGTAGAGTGAAAAAACTGTAACTTGTAACTCCCTGTTCCGGGAAGGAGCTGCGAACGCGGCGGGAAAGAAACTCCATGAAAGTTCTGGTAAACCCGTGAAGGCTGATGGACATAGCTTTTCAGAATAAAAGCAACCTTTGAAGAAATGTTTACAAAAACTTGCATTGCCTACGACCTATGGTTTGTGGCTGTAGATATAGTGCATCAAACACTCCTTTTTAGTGAACTTGCTGAGTACGCTCGTACTCAACGTATCTTCTTAACCCTTGCTAGATTCTGAAGACATTAACGGTCAGGAAGAGGAAATATTATATCCAATTGAAGACAAAGAAGAATTCCGCTATGAAGAACCAGAAGTATCCGGAAGCGTCGAAGGAAAAAATTACGAAAACATCTATGGAATGGAGACCGACGTATCTGGAGTTTAGATGTAGAATATATAGTAATCTAGTCCAGTAGCATAGATCTCTATCTTCTATCTATATTAAATCTCGTATAAAACTTAGTTGCTTCTTACTTCTGTTCTCCGAGTTATTATAGTTTAGCCCTGAGTCATCGGCATACCTCTATGGACCTAGGAGGATCTCAAAGTCGTCATGTAAATTTCTGATTGTAATAATAACAATGTATGTTGTGGACCCGCTTTGTTTCTGTTGTACCACTCTGAGGATGTAATATTTGCGGAATGGTATTCCCTGAGTGTTATGTCCACGACTATAGTATACTACAACATGCAGTGGTATGATGGGCCACCACAACCCCCCCCCCCCCCCCCGCTCAGCCCGCTGTTTCTCACCTCGCACCAGCGCACCCCCTCTCACTAACACGCTGGCCCCGCAGCCACGTCACCTCTTCTTCCTCAATCAACGTCGCGAACTCGCTGTTGCCTCCCGTTACTGGCCGATTGATTCTCGAATCAATTCGCGTTAACCTCGCAGT
The DNA here is from genome assembly GCA_916181665.1 of Avena sativa. Taxonomy (NCBI): domain Eukaryota; kingdom Viridiplantae; phylum Streptophyta; class Magnoliopsida; order Poales; family Poaceae; genus Avena; species Avena sativa. The sequence continues at coordinate 64,784,841 of OV702284.1, forward strand.
AATCCCGCGCCTGAGCCCCCTCTACTTAACCCCCTCCTCCCTCCGCTCCTTTCCCCTCACTCACCACCCTCTGAGCGCCGCTAGGCTATCCACACTTAAGCTTGCACCGCTGCTGTCCCGAGCAACTCCGGCGAACAAATCCGGTAAACCCTAGCCCCCTCCTTCTCTCTGGTTGACGCTCGTGTACTCACCATGCCCGTACGCGTCTAACGCCACCTATGGCTTGTCTTCACGTCCCTTGTAGCGTCGCCTACGACAACTCCCGAGCGTTCCCGATGCCGATGCCAACTCCGACGAGGAATCGTTGCCGTGTCTGTGCGCCCCAGCCCTGTCTGCGAGCACGTTGAGCTTCACCGCGTCTCCGTGACCTCGGTAAGCCCCAGTACCCCCACCCTTACCCTCTGGCCTCTCCGAAACATCGCCGTATGATGCATAGCTGCCACGGTGGCCATTTGTGCCGTCTGCATGTGGTCAAAGCGATGAGATCCGTTGGATCTAGATCCAGTGATCAAGATTAGAACAGGTAGCGAAAGGGTACACGTAGATCTGAGCCGCAGGATTTAGATCTGGCTGTGTAGGTTAGATCATTAGCGAAGGGGTAAGTTGCGATCTGGTGCGTTGGATCTGATTTGATCCAACGGCACGGAAGCGCGATCCACCCCGAAGCGGTATCGTCCAATCAGACGCTGCCGCGTGGCTCGATTTTTGATTCAAAAACCAGGATTTGATTCAAACTTAGAAAATTCATAACTTGAGTTATGTTTATCCAAAAAATGCAAATAAGATATCAATGGATTCATAAAAATAAATCCTAAACTACTGTGGGCTTAATTTTGTATTTTGCTTCTGGAAAAATGGGTTTTTGTGCAGAGACAAATATAGGCTTATTTTGACTATATAAATTATATAGAAAATATTTTTAAAGCAAATTTAAGTTTATTTAGACTATAAATAGTCAGTTTTGTGTTCAGTACTGTTTGGTTTGAATAGTTTAGTGTAGAAAATTCATTTCATTGCATTTGCATGCATTCATATATTTTTGCTTGATTATTTTGAATGTAAATTTGGTGCTATCATTTTATGTGTAGATTTTGGTGCTAGTGGTGATTGTGATTGTGAAGATTGTTGCTACTCCCCCAACTACCAAGGCAAGTTGTTCTTCATGTATTTGTCCCATTATTTTTGACTATGCACTAGTGATATTTTGTATAGGGCTTGCATGAAATTTTTGCTAAGTATCTATATGCTATGCCATGGGAAATCCTAGTAGTTGTAGTCTTGATAGGATTTTCTCTAAGTTAAGATACTTGATCTGTTATCATGCTTAGCCTAGCTAGTAGAAAAAAAAGGGTGGATTATCTACATGCTATGGTAATTTTTCTAAGTCTTTGACTTATGTTTTTGCTTAATAAAACAACTAAGTGAATGAATCACCTGGGTGGAATGGTATGATTGGGTTATGTTGAGTGGTTACACAAGGCACATGTATATGGTCTACCTTGTGTATCACACTTGTGGAAAGCCACCTAGGAACAAAGGGATTTGAGATACTTAGTGTTTAGAAGCTTCTAGTGCAACCACATGGCATATGGGCTCTGCCTTGATCATATAGGTTGCAATAACTTAGCCAGATGGACAGATGGTGGTAGGGTGATAGGATGGAACGCGTCCATTTGGTCTAAGGGAAGGCTTCTGAAAGATCTCGTCTCGATGCATGTCGAGTCTTGTGGGGAAAGTGCACCACCTCTCGAGAAGGAAAAACCTAAGTACTTAGCCGTGTCCCCGGCAACGGACAATTTGAGCATCAAGACATTGAAGCTTTCAAGGATCTCCTCATCCCAATTTCTAAGTTATAAACTTGTGGTTGAACAAGGGTTGAAGGTTCACCAATGTCTATTGGTGGTTCCTTGGGAGTTTTTGTCAAACAAAAACTTAGTGTTTTCAACTGATAGGGAAAACCTATTTTGAGCAAAGCAAGCCTAAGCTACACTTAGCCAAATTCATGTAGATGTTAGATACTACTATTCTACTATGGTATCACTTTCCAATACAATTCCAAATGTATTGACCCACTGTGGCTGTAACTTATGATGTTGCAGGTTAATCTGATGAGGATTAGGGTTATGAGTCTATACTCAACATGCTTGCCTGTGGCGCATGAAGATGAAGACTTTACATTTATTCACTTATGTTTTTGACTCTTGTACTAACCTTTGGCTATGGAGTTGTAAAAGACTATGTTTATCTCTAGAATGACGATGTAATAAAGACCTTTGTATCTGTGTACTTCATCTTAAACTGTGGATGCTAGCATTTGATCCAGGGACTAGCATTGCAATTAGACGGACCTTTACGTTATAACGGTGGGCTCTTACACCTAGTATCGGGCTGGTCAAATCCTGGCAAGTCACAAAGGGCAATAGGTTCTTCCTCCGGTGGTGCTGCTCCTGTTGCTGTCTATGCAGCTAACACAACTGCATGAACCGCGACCGCTGCTTCTCTAGTTTCTCTCCTCTATGTAACACGTTTTTTAGTGAAGTCATCCAGATAGCCACAACACTTTATATAATTACACTCTTGGTTATGCTTGCAAAGCTTATTGAATAGGTTCATAAGGGCCTTGTTCCTGAACTGTGAGAAAAAGTTGGCCCCTAGATGTCGCATGCACCAACGACTCTGCATGTCCTGCCATGGAGTAACTTCACCAGGAGCAGGCTGTGTGAGATTCTTTATCGTGCTTAGTATTCCCGGATGCCTGTCATGAAGGACGCACACATTCGGTGTATCTTTCACAATTTCTATTTTCACCTCCCTGAAACCATACCCAACTCTCGGTGTTCTCGCTCTCCATGAAAGAAAATGCAAGTGGTACAACTTGATTGTTCCCGTCTTGACCTATGGCAGTCAATATCTGACCCATATACTTTCTAGTGAGAAATTTACTGATGACTATGATAATACAACACTTTTTAGATATATAAATTGTGTCATTTGCCTATCATATCATGCTACATCTAACTATTTCTATGCCTGATATGCATGATTACTTGTTTTCATTACATTCAATATGAGCTTTGAACATTTAGTAGTTTAGGTATAATTTGATGCCTCTTCCTTGTCTTTGACATGTGTGTAGGTGTCGATGATGATTATGGATAAACAAAGGCAAAATGAACAAAGAGAGTATAGTATGGAGGAGCTGCAGGACCAGACTTAGACATTTGAGGTGTTGGAAAAAGTGAAATTTTCCAACTTATCAAAATAAATATTCAAGACCACTAGGTCGTATCCCTCATCGAGACGAATCCAACGAGCCCTAGAACACCCAAAACATAGTTCGTATGAATAGCGACCAAAATACGGTGGGAGCAAAAATTCCGGCCGTATAGTTGCCAAAAAGGTCGCAAACGACAGGATTTCAGCCCCCAGAAGCTCCAGAACCTTCCCTAAGTCATATGACGGTATTGGGGGAACCCTAGGGCACCCCCAAGGCCTATATAAAGTAGGGTGGAGTCAAGGGAGAGAGGAGGAAGCCACCACCAACCATATACAAAATCTAGATCCCATCTACCGCCTCCACGGCGGTGCCCTGCCACCGTGCCACCTCCATAGCCTCTACAGCTCCACCAAGATCAAGATCTCCATCAACACCATCAAGCCACCCAAGCAAGAAGAGGAGCAGAAGTAGGATGCCGCCATCACCACGCCGACACCACCATCACCGGACCATCATCACCATCTCCATCGCTGCTACTCCTTCATCCTTCCCCATCATGGTCTCCGTGATGGGTCGTAACATGGCTTGAACCCCCTTTTATTAATGTTATGATGATTTGAGTAATTGAAATGTGGTGTGTTCTTGTTTATTAATATGTTTGTGCTTTCTCTTTACATTGTTCTATTCATGATATTATTCTAGTGATTGGAGACGTCCAATCCATTGTTGAGGAATTTACTAGGGATTCACAGAGTGTCACAAAACTTATCATTAGTATCTGCTCTTCCATGGGTAGAACTAATAGGCTATTTGCTATAAGTGATTTGCGGAGGCAATAGCATCTTAGGATGCACCGCTCGGAGTTCCCCAAGATCACTCATAATATAGATAGGTATAGTGTTGTGAATTGCTTGTTGACCCCAAAGTGACAGACAGGATATCTTGTGACTAGCACACTACTTTCTTAGGAGTACGGTTGTCCACAGAACTTAATTCCTTTGCTCTGGTTTACCTAAATTGGTCTTGTTACCTTAGTACACTATTCTCTTATGAGATGACCCATGTCCGAAGAGGGTGTGGACAATTGAGTTGTCTAGTTGCCACTTACCAACGGTGGGAGACGAAAGTGTATGAGGGACCGCCATAATTATAGTTTATAGCTATTTCATAAGCACTTATCATACACACCGGTATACACAGCATTACTTGAGGAATCATAGAATTAATATTTCATCTCATTGCATTCACATCTTTTAAGTTTTACTTTTGTTATAGTTTTCTTCCAGTCCTAGTAGTAGTTGTTACAATCATCTTAAATTCATTTATCCTAGCAACCTATAGAGTAGACTATTTCCAAACCACGGTTTGGGTGCGAACGTGGCCACATTGACAACTTGGCTACTGGGTCGTGTTCACCAAGCTCCCATTGGGACAAACTCTTTAAATATTTGCTGCTACAAGTACCGCAATAACCCTGTTATTGGTGCAAGAACCCAGTCATCATGTACCATCCACGCAGATGACTGGTCGACAGTGAGTGAAAGATTCTATGTATATAGCAAATGATAAGAACACTCGATGCAGCACCCTCAAATTAGGTTCCTGTGGCAACGTAAAGTGTTGGATGTCCACATAGGTTCCTGGATTCCTAGCCTGCAGTTTCTGGAGCATCCTAAGAACACAGTCGTATCCGTCTCGAAACGAACCAAATCTTGTCTCCAATGCCCTCTGCTTAGTCCTCCAAGCCTTTCTGTAAGAAATATTGTAGCGAAATCTGACAGCAACTTTGTTGATGATAGCTTTTACCCCCATGGCTTTGCTCTCCACTATTTCCGTGTATAACAGTCTAGCCAGGAGGGTTGAGGTGAGGTTACGATGGTCCTGAAGAACACTGCAAATTTGACATGTGTGCAGCACAACGTCGATGACCTTCCAGTTGGTTTCATACTTAGGACGATGGGCATGCACCCTTGCAGGATATCCAAATACCTCACAAACCAATGTCAAATATTGTTGGGATGACACCTTCGTTCTAAAGACCCGTTGCATGGACAATACCCACTCAAGGATTGCTTCCTAGAGATGTCTCTTGCTAGGATATAATGCACCCATGGAGATGTTGTTCGCGTGATAGTGCCACGTGGAATCATGCCCATCGTTCATATTCATTGTTGTTGTTGTGTTGTCATTATTCCATAATGCCGGATTAGGTTGGGTGATCTCTTCTTGATCAGACTCGGCAGAATCATCATTCGTATCACTGTTGCCTTATGAGTCTTCCGCTTCCATCTGATGTTGCAACAAAACTTCATATATTTCGTCCTCATCAGCTTCACCACTGAAAATGTCTTCCCCTATACCTTGACCACCATTGGCTGATTCATAACCACCACCCCCGGTGTGTGCATAACTACTCTAACCAGATTCATAACCACCACCGCCATCTTGGCCTTGACTGCTCTGGCCTTGATAGTAGCCAGCACACCAACTTCTGCTCTGGCTATGATCATAACCACTAACACCATGTTGGGTCTGACTACTCTGGCCATGATCATACGCATCCTCATTCGCAACAGGTAGCACTAAGATCATGGGGTTAACTTATCTTTTTTGACAAGCTTGCACATATTTGACCCATTTATGTTACACTTCTATCGGTCTTAAATAAAATTAGGGATAATCCTTGACTTAGTGCATAAAACATGCACACTGACAGTATGGGCCTAAGGGATCCCTAAACAAGCAGATAACCTATCCTTCAAGTCAGTAACGGACAATGTTTTAGGATCCTGAAGTACTTCATCCATAAAACAAAACTCGCCCAAATCAGCTCCGTTCTTGTTTGCTTCTGACGACACCGTGACCATAGTAAAACCTAAACACTACATTATTTGACATAACTTTTGACCTAAAAATACCAAAAATCGTCACATACACATACAATGGCACATAATAGTCTACAAATATACTTCTAATCCACTAGCTATAAACATACACACATGACTGAACATATGCGCGTAACGCTACCTATAAACATACACAAATGACTATATTTAGCAAGAAATTAGGGTTTACCTTTGAAGCGTGCGAAGTACTGTCATGCAGCAACCACGAGTCACCGGATCGACACCTCCACGCAGCTGCCTCAAGCTGTAGCCCCAACCTCCACCATAGCCGCTGCTCCTCAAGAACAGCATCAAACCCCTCCACAAAAACGACTCAAATCACTACCCCAGGCTATCCCGTTAGTATATCGGGACTTTCCTAGCTTCCTAATATGTTTTAGTACCGCGTTTGGGTGGCAATCTGAGATGAAATGGGCTGAAAATCGGTGTAGAAGTTGGTGGAAAAAAGAGGAAGAATAATGACAGAGGGAGAGAGGAAGAAGAAAGGAGAGAGGATGACGATGCCGCGGGGCTGTGCCAGCGCGTCGGGCAGATAAGAGGCGGAAATCGAGAATTCAAATACTAATAGCACCAGTCGGTGCTTTAATTACCGACAAAGCCCCGCTCCTCCCTTGTTGGTCGACAACCCGGCCAGGCAGGCCCCGCTGTCGGTATGGTCAGGACTTCAAAAGCCGACAACTTTGGTCGGGGCTTCACGTCGGTATTTAAACTTCTAAGACCGCGCTAGTTCTGTAAATTTTCCAATTCGTTTATTATTCATGGAAATTATTAAAAAATATATTATTTAAAAAATAGCCAATTTTACATCGCTTAAGACATCAAAATACCTCACGAGTAATAGAGAACAAATACACCATCCATCCCAAAATAAGTGATGCGGTTTTGTCTAGAACATAAGCGTCTACGTATATTTATCTAAATCAAGTTGTGTCACTTATTACTGGATGGAGGAAATATAAAAAAGAGCCTCCCATATTGCACCCAGTGCGGCACTGTTGAAATCCCTAAGGAGCTCTAAGCTCCCTGGTTTTGAGGGCGTACGGTTTCTCCATGGATTTTAGCGCTGGCTGCCTACCGACTCTAGGATTACCGACTTCAACGACTCGAGGAGAACTAACTCGGTTGATTCCCATCTCGGATAAAAATTCCCCTTCTACACAAGCCAAAAGCTCAGATTGATCCCCTCCCTCCTCCTGAAATTCATCTTCTCCACCGCCCCATTGGCACTGCTGAACCATCCCCCACAAATCCATCCCCTACCCCAGGCCACTGCAGCTTCCTCCGAACTTTGTGTCCTCAGATGCGTCTGCTCTCTTTTCCGGCGCTCGGCTTCACCACCAACATCTCCAACATGTCTGTCGATTTTCCCTCCTACAATGCCTTCACATAGCCTTGCAACTCGCCGGGACGGCTGCCCTTGGCCATTGATGACTAGGTGCAGACTATAGAAGGTCGGGAGTTGTTCGTCCACACAGAATTAGACGAAGAGGCGCCAGGAATTCATCGTCGGACTCGGACGGCAATGGCACTAGGGCCCTCAACCTATGCCCCGTCTATAGGGTACAAAGATCCTTTGCCCTCCCCCCTCTCCTCTCACCGGCTCACTCTCTTAATATTTTCATATTGTTCTTACCACAATGTATCATCTGAAGTTTTCTAAACTAATTAGGCTCCTCACAATTGATGAGTGTATGTACCCTTAAAAACTACCAAATCTAATACTATCCCTTCTCTGATTAGTTATCATGTTAATTCTGATGTACTTAGTTGTTGCAGGTTTTTGGCATTTTGAAAAAGATATGCATCTTCACAGGCTATAGCTGATGCCTGTTGACTCTACTATTTATATGTTCTATTTCCATGGTTCCTTTTCTGGCTAACTAGAAGTTGTAAAATAAATTGTAGTGCTTGTTCAACTTAAGATGAAAGTACACTTTTCGGTGTTTTCTCATGACATTGGCCGAATTGCAGCATATATAATTTCATGTTGTTGATATTGTAAAAATCTTCGGTACTAAGTTTAAAAAAATACTCTAGCATAAGCATGTTAGTAGTAGAACTAACTTTTATGTAAATAAATAAGGTCATATTGGGCAATTCGTATACACAATTAAACTCTAATAAATCCACTATACCAATTTCCCAAAAGCTTGTACTATGAAAGAGATGGAGTGTTGAACTCCCGTGTCCTGCATAGATTGGTGCTCCGGTATAATTCGATTCTTTAGATGCACTTAGTTGTATTGTGCTACTTCTCGCATCTGCCCGCACCAAAGATGGCCACTTCCCATGTGGATTCGCCGAGATAGGATAAGATGATGGATTCACCTTGTTCCATCTCATGCGCTCGCGCGAAGTGCACCCACCCGTCTTCGAGGTACACAAGGTTTTTCCACTCCATGAGTTGTGCGTCTCGAAAGCAGTGACCCTCCTAGGGAAGTTTCCAGCAATGCGGTGGAAAACTGCAGTAGGTACCTTCAGCTAGGAGAAGGCCTTTGTAACATCCCTAAAATCATGATTTCAAAGCCTGCATATCATTCATCCATGCATATAGATTTGAGATCAAAATTTCAAACTCCCTTCAGAAAAACAGAAGCATTTGATGTTATGATTTTATGTGGACAGATTTAATTCAAACGACCAACACCATTTGAAAGTTTGGAAGTTTAGGAACTTGGTTGCTTGCCTTCACTGTTGAAAAGTTTGTGTGTAGAATTTAGACCAAAGTTTTCAAATTTGAAATAATTCCAAATTTCCTATTTCAAACATTTCCAAACCAAGTGCCTAGTCTCTGTTATTTTGTTCTCCAAGCTTAACCAAGCCTTTGCAAAGCAACCCTATGATTTTATGACTATATTTGAGACTACTGCCCACTGCAAAAATCCTAGAAAAATTTGAATTCAAATTGAACTTGATTTCATTTGAAAATCTATTCAGAAAATCGAAATAGAAAAGGAAAAGGAATAAACAAAAGGAAAAGGCCGTGCGCCAGGATTCCAGCCCAGTTTCTGAATAGGCCCAGTTAGCCCACCCGGGGGTTTTCTTTTCCTCTCTCACGCGCGAGCGCACGCACTCAGTCGCTGACAGCCACCCCCACCTCCACCTCGCGCACTTCACTGACGAGCGGGCCTTCTCCACGTCAGCATCGTCTTCCCCCTGATTCCACGCACGACCTCCGCCGCTGGCCGTTGCAGTGCTGATCACGCGAGCTTAATTGACATTGATTCAGCGAGCGTTACCTATCGAGCCTCGGGCTATAAGATCCCCCCTTCCTCGCGACTAATTTCCCCCAGTCAATTTTGCCTTCACGCCACCAGGCTGTCCACGACTCGCACGACTCCGCCGCTGCTCCGACGACCGCACCGGCAAATTCCGGTGAGCCTCGTGTAACCCTCTACCTCTCATTCATGCTATCTTGTTCTGTGAGTCTCGGCGCATCTACTGACACACCCCACTTACCTTCGCATGACCCGTAGCTCCATCAACGTCGACGACTGGCCGCCACCGTCTTCGGCTTCAACTCCGACGACCTCCAGTGGTAAGTCCAGACCGCCCCAAGCCTTGTCTTTCACACACACGTGTTCTCCGTGATCTTCTGCATCTGACCACACCCTCCGTTTACCTCCTAGAGATCTACAACGTCGTCTTCGACCTCGAACAGAACCACCTGTCGCCAGACTCAACTCCGACGAGGAATCATCGTCGAGTCAGCACGCCCCTTCGCAAACCAACGCCACCATGAGCTTCAGCAGCTTCTTGCGAATCTGGTATGACCCTTCTCCCTCTCGCGGATGACCTGGAACGCTAGCGCCGCCGTAGACTGAGCGCTCCGCCGCTCACTGACGCCACGCTCCGCCAGGACATGGTCGCGTGCTCGAGCACCGTTGGATCTAGATCCAAGCGATAGGATAGATTCACTTATCAGCGAAGAGGTATGCGTTCAGAGCCGTGCGATTCGATTAGATCCTATGGCTGCAGAGCTCGATCCGGTGCGAATCGGTACACGCCAGTAACAACGCGACGCGTGTCTAGGGTTAGATCTAAAAACAGATTTCAAATCAGAATTTGATCCAAATTTCAACTAGCTATAACTTTTGATCCACACGTTGGATTTTTGCAAAATTTATACCGTTGGATTGAGTGAATCAATACCTTTCTGAATATCCAATGTGTTTAACAAATAGTAACTGTTAAAATGGCGTTTTATATAGAAACATGTTTAAGGGTATTTTAAGTATAGATTTATTTTGGTAAATTGTATTAGTGCCAAATAAGTTTAGTTGGAAAACTTTGTGACTTGTTAAGTTTCTGTAACATGCACATGCTTGGTAGAGTTTTCAAATTCATCACTTAGTAAATCTTGCATGCATGCATTCATATTTTTGATTGTATAAAATTGTGTGTAATTGTATGCTACCAATTTTGTGTAGATTTTGCTAGTGACTGTGATTGTGAAGAGTGCTACTCTCCCCATTACCAAGGCAAGTGATATTTCATGATATTTCCACCCTTTATTTTGAATAAGCATTAGAATTATTTTTGCTAAGTCTTGCATGCTACTTTTACCAAATACTATGTTGGGAAATCCTATGTAGTATAGAATTGTAGAATTGCTAGGGAATTTTCCTAAGTTAAGTTACTATGCCATGCTTAGCCTAGCTAGTAGAAGACAAGGGTTGGTAAAATATGTACATGCTATGGTGAAATAATTCTAAGTCCTTTGGGGACTCATGCTTTTCTTAATAAAACCACTAAGTCAATAAACCTCCTGGGTGGAATGGAAAGATTGGTTTATGTTGAGTGGTTACACAAGGCCATGGACTTGGCTTGTGTATCTCACTTGTGGTATGCCACCCAGGCACAAAGGGATTTGGAGGCCAAGTATTGAGAAAGCTTACAGTGCAACCACTTGGCAATATGGGCTCTGCCTTGATCATATAGGTTGCTAGAACTTAGTCACTTGGACAGTTGGTGGTAGTGGGAATGATAGGTTGGAGCGTGTCCATTTGACTAAGGAAAGGCTTCTGAAAGGTCCTGTCTTGGGAAACCAAGTCTAGTGGGGAAAGTGCACAACCTCTGCAGATGGAAAATCTAAGTACTTAGCCAAGTCCATGGCAATGGACAACTTGAGCATCAAGACATGGAAGCTACAAGAATCTCATCACTCCAACTTCTAAGTAAAACTTGTGGGTGAACAAGGGTGAAGGACCCCAATGTCTATTGGTGGTTTCTTGGGAAGTTTTTGACAAAGAAAAACTTAGTGATTTCAACTAATAGGAAAAACCTATTTTCAAGCAAAGCAAGCCAAGCTATACTTAGCCAAAATGCATATAGTAATTTAATCCACTTAAAATTTACTAAGGTATCACTTGCCAATACTATTCCAAAGTATTGACCCACTGTGGCTGTAACTTGTGATGTTGCAGGTTACTCCGATGATGAGTAGGAGTCATGAGTCTACACTCAACATGCTTGCCTGTGGCACATGAAGATGAGGACTTGTGTTTATTTACTTATTCCATAAACTCTTGTATTAGGCCTTTGGCCCTGAGTTGTAAAAGACTATGTTTTATCTCTGGAATGAATGTAATAAACGACCTTTGTATCTGTGTACTTCATCTAAAACTGTGGATGCTAGCATTGATCCAGGGACTAGCATTGCAATCACAAGGATCCTTTCCTTTACAAAGGAGGGGTCTAACAGATGGTATCAGAGCACTATGTTGCCTGTAGGATTATGACCCCTAGGAATGGAAAACCACTAAGGAAAAAAAAATTTCAACTACTTCTACACTTGTCTATTCTTCTCGTAAAACTTTTCTAATCTTCTCATTCTCATCTCCATTTGTAGATGAACTCCATCAACGAAGTCGTGAAGAAAGGACCACTCATGACCATGACCTTGGAGTGTGAAACTGAGTTTCCCAAAATTCTCAAGGACCTCATGGTGGCAATGGAAGCACATGGTGCAGCTGTTTACAAAGGCTTTCCGGTGATGGATGAAGGAGTGGAGTATTGGTGGGTGCAACTTCACTTGTACAAAAACAAGGAAGACAACCACAAAGAAAGAGGTTTCTGCATGTACACCAACATAGTAATGCACACCACATTCTTTGAGTCAGCCAGAGATGCAGCTTGGAGGACTATCAAAGAACTAAGTGCTAGAGTCAAGTGCAGAATGCTCAACCTCCAAAAAGACTTAGAGAAAGAGAAGGAGCTTACCCAAGAGTTGGAAGCCACCAACCAAGAATTAAGGGGAGATATTATAGACTTAGTGATGGAATCATGTGAACAAGATAGGTGGATTGCCTCTAGGAACATTGTGTTAGCCACCAGATCCAGTGAGATAGGACTGTGAGCACACTTCGTTAGTTGGACCACCACCTATCACCTTATTTTCCAAAATGATACCTTGAATAAGTTTGGACCTTGATTGATGTAATGGATTCATGTATGCATGACTTTGTGATTTTGTGTTCCAAGGATGTATATGTGATGTTGTCTTGTTTATCTTAAATAGTGTTGTTCTAACTTTTCTATCTTATAAATAGATGCCTATTACCATCAGCACTGTTGAGGAGTTCCAGGGTACCCGTTTCGGTCCTCGTATCGTCGAGCTTACCACTTTGCTCGATCTCCCTCTTCCCACCATCATGGTGCATCCACTCACCAAGTTCGAGAGGAAGGACCTCTAGGGCTTTAAGGTGAACCAGCCCGGACGCCAGACAGAGCCTACTACAGAGGCCATCATCTTCAAGCTGATGCACGACGACAGGGAGAGAGGCATGGAGGTAGTCATGCAGGAACTGATAGGACGTCTGTTAGGCCGTCACTCCCGACAGGTTAGGGGCACCCAATTCCACGTCTTCGGAAGACGTGATGTTGATGGAGATTCCATCGACTTTGAGGACGACTCGAGGGACGTAGCAGAGCCGATACGTCTCTATCTCCAGGACTTAGAGTCTCTCATCAGGCACGTGGACACGGACAGGACGAACGTCATGCTCAGCAATGACGAGCTCTAGGTGCAACTACGCGAGAAGGAGAAACTTTTCGCACAGCAGGACGAGATAGTCAAGGAAATGGAGACGAAGTTCGAGGCCCAGGACCGCAAGTTCAAGAGTCAGGATAAACGCGTCCAGGATAGGAACAAGAAGATCCGGGACATGACCGAGGAACTGAAGTCCAAGGATTTCGAGCTAGAGCAGCAGCAGATGGTGATCGAGAGGCTTCGCTCCCAGAAGAGGGCTCTCAAGGCCAAGATCGATTCCTTGACCACTACGATTGAGGAGAACAAGACCGCGATGGAGAACGCAGGTCTTACCTTCGTCGAGGAGGAGATTGATGCTGATGAGTAGACTTGACTACTCGTTTATCTTTCATTATCATACTTGTTATTTGTGAACTTGTTATTGGACCATCCGACATGTGGATGTCTTGCCACTTGTGTGTTTTACTTCATGAACTTATTATCTGGTGGTTGAACTTTTATCCTTGAGTTGCATGCTATGTGTTTGCTTGTGATGTATTGTGCATAAAACATCTATGGGTATCTCATTCTTATCTATTTGAACAAACCACAGATGCCTCCCCGCCGCGCAAACCCCAACCCCAACAACATCACCCCGGAAATGCAACAAATGATGAATGCGCAAACACAGCTCATGCAGATGATGACAACATTCATCCAAAACCAGAATAACAACAACAACAACAACAACAACAACCCCAATAACAACAACAACAACAATAACAACAACAACAACAACCCTTCGGGTTTTGATATGCTCACCAGATTTCTGCGTCTGAGGCCAGCTAAGTTCTCAGGGACAACTGATCCCATGGTAGCCAATGATTGGATACGTTCCGTGAACAAGGACTTAGTGACCGTGGGCTGCACGGATGCTGAAAAGGTCAGGTTCGCAGCGCATCTGTTGGAAGGACCAGCCGCCACATGGTGGGACAACTTCCAAATCACCACTCCTTTGGATGAGGTGACTTGGGCTATCTTTGAAGATGGCTTTCGCACTGCTCATATCTCATCAGGAATGATGAGTCTGAAAAAGAAGGAGTTTCACAACCTGAAGCAGCGCCACCGCAGCGTGGCTGAATACATAGAAGAGTTCAACAATCTGGCGCGCTATGCACCGGATGAGGTTTACACAGATGCCAAAAGAAAGGAAAAGTTTCTGGAGGGCTTGAATGATGAGCTGAATCTGCAGCTGTCTGTGGCATATGTTCCAACTTATCAGTCTTTGTGTGACAAGGCTGCTATTTTGGAGAGTAAAATGAAGCAAGTCGAGAGTAGGAAGAGGAAACACTCCGACAAACACAGCTCGGGATCGTCTCACAAACGATCTCACTATGATGACAGTGGCAGCTCAGGATCCCACAAGCATGGGAAATTCAACAAACACCACAACCACAACCGTCATGACAACAAGCATCACCGCAGTCATGACAATGACAAGTACAAGAACCACAAGAGTGGACATAAGAGCCACTACAGTGGGAATGGTAGTGGAAGTGGAAGTCAGCCTGCTAAGAAGGACATCAGTCAGGTTGAGTGCTTCAAATGCAAGAAGCTGGGACATTATGCTAATGAGTGCCCTGAGAAGAAAGTTGAAGGACCTAACAAGCCCAATCCTTTTCAGAAAGGACAGGTTAACCACATCAATGTGGAGGAGGTCTATGAGGAGCCTGACACTGTTGCTGGTAAGTTCAGACTCAATTCCATTCCAACATTTGTACTCTTTGATACTGGTGCATCTCATTCATTCATATCAAAAGCATTTGTTGATAGAAATGGGTTTGCATCGGAAAACATTGGGTGTCCAATAAAAGTTAGTTCTCCGGGTGGAGATATGATAGTGAGTCTTGGATGCTGGGATCTTGTCATAGAGTTTGGAAAGCATAAGTTTCCGGTGAGCCTGATAATCCTAGATTCCCAAGGACTAGACGTAATATTGGGAATGGATTGGATGGCTAAGTATGAAGGAGTACTAGATTGTGCTAATCGTACTGTTGCACTCACAACCCCAGAAGGAAAAAGAATAAAATTTAGGTCAAACTTTGAATCCAAAGGAAGTAAGCTGAATTCTCTTAAGGGGGTTAGCATGGACAGTGTGCCAATTGTGTGTGAGTATCTAGATGTGTTTCCGGAAGAGTTGCCAGGAATGCCACCAGATAGAGATGTGGAATTTCTAATAGATTTGGTACCAGGTTCTGGACCAATAGCAAAGAGACCGTACAAAATGTCAGTGGACGAACTAAAGGAACTCAAGAAACAACTTGGAGAACAATTGAGAAAGGATTCATCCAGCCAAGTTCTTCATCTTGGGGAGCTCCAGTTTTATTCGTAGAAAAGAAGGATAGAACACAAAGATTATGCATTGACTACCGTTCTCTCAACGAGGTAACCATCAAGAACAAATATCCTTTGCCAAGAATCAATGACTTGTTTGATCAGCTAGAAGGAGCATGTGTGTTCTCAAAGATTGATCTCCGGTCAGGTTATTTTCAACTCAAGATAAGAGAGCAAGACATACCTAAAACAGCATTCACCACAAGGTATGGATTGTATGAGTACACTGTGATGCCTTTTGGTTTAACCAACGCTCCAGCATACTTCATGAATATGATGAACAAGGTGTTCATGGAATTCCTTGACAAGTTTGTTGTTGTTTTCATCGATGACATCTTAGTCTACTCCAAGAGCAAAGAAGAACATGAGGGACACTTGCGTTTGATACTTGAAAAATTAAGGGAGCATAAACTTTATGCTAAATTCAGCAAGTGTGAGTTTTGGTTAGAGGAAGTTGGCTTTCTTGGTCATGTTATGACAAAGGATGGTGTAGCAGTTGATCCTGCTAAGGTTTCAGCTGTGACAGAATGGGAATCTCCAAAGAATGTGAAAGAAGTTTGTAGTTTCCTTGGCTTAGCATGTTACTACAGAAGGTTCATTGAAAATTTCTCAAAGGTTGCTAAGCCAATGACTGAATTGTTAAAGAAGGACAAGAAATTTGCCTGGTCTGAAGGTTGTGAAGTCAGCTTTCAAGAATTGAAGAAGAGACTTGTAACATCACCGGTTCTATGTCTGCCAGATTTGGAAAAGGATTTCCAAGTATATTGTGATGCGTCTCATCAAGGTTTGGGTGCCGTACTTATGCAATGCGGAAAAGTTGTGTCTTATGACTCGAGACAACTCAAAACTCATGAGGTAAACTATCCTACTCATGATTTGGAGTTAGCCTCTGTTGTCCATGCACTCAAAACATGGAGACACTACCTTTTGGGAAAGCGTTGTGAAGTGTTCACCGATCACAAGAGTTTGAAATATATCTTCACCCAAAAGGAAATCAATATGAGACAAAGAAGATGGTTAGAGCTTATCAAGGATTATGACTTGAGTTTGCAATACCACCCTGGTAAAGCAAACGTTGTAGCAGATGCTCTAAGTCGTAAAGTATTTGTGAATGGCCTTACCAAAGGAGAATTGCCAGAGGATTTGTGTGCTCAATTCAAAGAACTCAGATTAGGGATTGTGCCTGAAGGACATCTTATGTCTTTGGATGTTCAACCCACTTTGTTGGACAAGATTCAAGAAGCCCAAAAGACGGATAAAGAAATCGAAGAGATTAAGGAAAGGATTAGCCAGGGGAAAGCTAAAAATTTCCATATAGACGAACAAGGTACTTTATGGCACGGGAAACGTATTTGTGTTCCACAAGACCCGGAGTTGCGGAAACTGATTCTGCAAGAAGCCCACAACTCTCCGTATTCTATTCATTCGGGTAACACCAAAATGTACATGGACATGAAGGAAAGATTTTGGTGGAACAATCTCAAGAGAGACATCGCCGAACATATTGCTTTGTGCGATGTGTGTAGTAGAGTAAAGGCGGAGCATCAGAAACCAGCAGGTTTGCTTCAACCACTACCTATTCCTGATTGGAAATGGGACAAAATTGTTATGGATTTCATCACCGGATTACCAAGGACCAGATCAGGATATGACTCCATATGGGTAGTAGTGGATCGCCTAACTAAAGTGGCTCATTTTATACCCGTGAAGACAACCTATACAAGTGCCAAGTTAGCTAAAATCTACATGAGTAGAATCGTATGCCTTCACGGTGTGCCTAAGAGTATTGTGTCTGATAGAGGAACTCAGTTCACTTCTCACTTTTGGAGACAACTCCATGAATCTTTGGGAACGAGATTGGAATTCAGCACTGCTTTTCATCCTCAAACTGATGGACAAACAGAAAGGACTAACCAAATTCTTGAAGACATGTTGAGGGCATGTGCTCTAGACTATGGAGCAAGTTGGGATGAAAGTCTGCCCTACGCAGAGTTCTCTTACAATAACAGTTATCAATCTAGTATTGGGATGGCACCATTTGAGTTTCTCTATGGAAGGAAGTGTACCACCCCATTGCTATGGAATGGAGTGGGAGAAAGAAGTTTATTTGGACCTGATCTTATCAAAGACGCCGAAGAGAAAGTCAAATTAGTTAAGGACAGGTTGAAGATAGCACAGTCCCGACAGAAAAGCTATGCGGATTCTAAGCGTAGAGAAGTCACCTACGAGGTTGGTGATAGGGCTTATCTTAGAGTATCACCACTCCGTGGAGTGAAAAGATTCGGAGTCAAAGGAAAGTTGGCACCAAGATATGTTGGGACATTCAAAATTCTAAGACGCAAGGGAGAAGTTGCATATGAAGTTGAATTGCCAGAATCACTGTCAGCTGTCCATAATGTGTTCCATGTGAGTCAGCTTAAGAAATGTCACCCAGAGATGGAAGAATCTTCTTTGAAGGATACCATACCTTTGGAAGAGGTTCAACTAGAAAGTGACCTCACCTATGAAGAAAATGTTGGAGATATGCCCTAGAGGTAATAATAAATATAGTTATTATTATATCTTTTGTGTTTATGATAAATGTTTATATTCATGCTATAATAGTATTAACAAGGAAACATTAATACTTGTGTGAATTGTAAACTTAAATTGAAGTCCCTAGTATAGCCTCTATACTTCACTAGCTTGTTGGTTAATAGATGATTGTGGTTTACCTATCATGAACATTGAGATGTTATTAACAACAAGATCATATCGTTAGGAGAATGATATGGTGGACATACTCCTATAGATAAGCGTAGCATAAAGATCAAGTCATTTCAATAGTTCAATTGCTATATGCTTTCTGATACATAGTAACCTAATTCCTTCGACCATGAGATCATGCATATCACCTTTACTGGATGGATGCTTTGATGTCATCAAACACCACACCGTAACAGGGTGGCTATAAAAGTGGCATTGAGTGTTCGGAAAGTATTGGTTGAAACACATGGATCAAGAGTGGGATTTGTCCATCCACATGACGGATAGATATTCTCTGGGCCCTCTCGGTGAAATGTCATCCAATTAGCTTGCAAGCATGTGACTGGGTCACAAGGGATCACATATCACGGGAACGAGAAAAGAGTACTTATCAGTAACGAGGTTGAACTAGGTATGCAGAGATACCAACGATCATAACCTCGGATAAGTAACATATCGTGAGACAAAGGGAAATTGGTATCGTATGTAAGTGGTTCATTCGATCGCAAAGTAATCGTAGAAATATGTGGGAGCCATATGAATTTCCAGATTCCTCTATTGGTTATTGTTTGGAGAAGTGTCTCGATCATGTCCGCATAATTCACGAACCGTAGGGAGACACACTTAAGGATTCGACGTTGTTTGAGTAGTTATGGTATTATGAGAAAGAGACCGAATGTTGTTCGGAGTCTCGGATGGGATCCGGGATATCACGAGGTGATCCGGAATGGTCCGGAGAATAAGATTCATATAAGGAAAGTCCCGTTTCGGAGTTGGGGAATGGTTCCGGTGTTTTCATCGGGAACATTCTAGAAGGTCCCGGAATGTCCGGCACTCCGGAGGGGGAAGGGGGTACATGAATGTGTCATTGCATGTTGGAATGATTGCATCATGTACTAAGTGTTCTCGCTGTCCGAAATAAAGGGTTAATTCAAATCCTAAATTGAAAAAGTCAAACTGCCAGTTTTCGGTCAAACTGCCAGTTTTCGGAAAGAGGAGAAAGAGGAGGAGGTGGAGACCGACTTGGGGGAGGAGTCCCCTTGGCCGGCGCGCCTCCCAAGGCCGACTTGGGGAGGGACTCCTCCCCTTGGCCGCCGGCCCTCCCACCTATAAAGGGAGGGGCAGGGCCTCCCCTCCTAGACACTACAAGTTTCCTATCCTCTAAACTAAACCCTAGATCTAGACCCCGGTTTAGAGCTATTCGGTTTAGAGCCTTCTAATTGGTTTAGAGCCCTCTAATTGGTGTGTCTAATTACTAGACCACTAATAGCCTCTCTCATAAGCTCCACCATACTCGCACCGGCTTAAGGCGAAGCCCTGCGGGATTTCCCCTCTACTTCCGGTACCACGCCGTTGTGCTGCCGGAATCGCGAGGAGAGTGCTACAACCTCCGCTGCCTGCTGGAACAAGGGAGAGGAAGGTCTTCGTCGAGTACCGAACGTGTGACCGACTGCGGGAGCGCTGCGGGAACGCGGCACCGGAAGGATCGTCTACGCGATCTTGAGATCGGAAAGAGTACGACTACATCACCCACGAGAATCTGCTCTCGTTAAACACTTTGGAATCTTCGAGGGTGAGTTATTCCATCGACTCGTTGCTACAATCTAATAGATAGATCTTGGCTTGTTTGTTTGTATGCGATAGAAAATTTTTGTTTTCCATGCTACGAACCCCTACAGTGGTATCAGAGCCGTGTCTATATGTAGATCTGTTGCACGAGTAGAACACAATGGTCATTGTGGGCGTTGATGCTTTTATTGTAGATTGCTTTTTGTGTACTTTGCATCTTGCGGTATGTTGGGATGAAGCGGCCCGGGCTAACCTTACATGACATCGTTCATGAGACTTGCTCCACGCTTGACATGCAACTCGTTTTGCATAAGTGGCTTTGCGGGTGCCTGTTTCTCCTAGCATAGTAAAGATCCAATTTACAACGGGTGATCAACAATGCTAGTATCAATGTTGTGGTTCTTGTTCGTAAGTTAGAACGACACTTATGGAAAGCCCCAAGCCACGTAAAATATGCAAAGAAAGTAGAGGCGTCTAACTTTGTTTTGCAGGGGTGTGCAGTGATGTGATATGGCCATGATTGTGATTATATTTGATGTATGCAATGTTCCTTATTGTAAGTTGGCAACCGGCAGGAGCCATATGGTTGTTTTTAATTTCTGTTAAGACCTGCGTGTCTATTCAAAATAGTTGTAATAGTTGATGCTGGTGGACGACAACCATGAAGAAGCATCATTGACCTTGATGCTATGCCGGTGATGATGGAGATCATGTTCGTGCTTGAAGATGGAGATCGGAAGCACAAAGAAGAAAGGCCATATCATATCACATATTATGAATTGCATGTGATGTTAATCCTTTATGCATCTTGTATTGCTTAGTAGACGACGGTAGCATTATAAGATGATCCCTCATGCACATAAATTTCAAGTCTAAAGTGTTCGCCCTTAGTTAGCACCGTTGCTAAAGCTTGTTGCTTCGAAGCACCACGTGATGATCGGGTGTCTTTGATTCCACGGGTGAATACAACGTAAGCAAGCCAGATTTGCTTATGCGGTAGCTAAGGTTTGATCTTGACGAGCCTAGCATGTACAGACATGGCCTCAGGAACACGGATCGCCGAAAGGTAAAGCATGAATCATATAGCAGATATGATGAACATGTCGATTGTTCGCCATTGAAAACTATATCAACTCTCGTGATGATCGGTGTTGATGTAGTGGATTTGGTTCGTGTGATCACTAAAACAATGTGAGGGATGTTGTTTTGAGTGGGAGTTCACCTAGATTAATTTAATTATTAATTAGAACTCAATTTATCATAAACTAAATCAAAGTGAATTTGCATAGTTGTTGTAGTCATTGGCATCCGTTTACCACCTTGCGCTTAGTTATAATTGAGATGATAGAACTATAGAATTCTGGTTAGATACTTTACGAACTGGTATCGTATTGTTTTAAGTGTTAATCTAAAGTTTAAAAGTCCTATTGCAAACTTTCAGTAAGTTCCGGTTACTCCATGAAGTTTAATAATTAGTATTATATCAAGAGTAACAATTCCAAGTGTTAGTATATAAGTATCATGTTTGTATCCATGATTCTTGATATTCAAAGGATTCCCTTAATATCAAGGTTATCTAGGATCTGAAAGAGTTGTTTCAGAAACCATGATGTGTGGAAGATATTGTGATATCTGAAACGAAGTTTTGGTTGCAACATGATAGAGTATAATATGGCAAAAGTCATGTTCTCATATTTGATGAGAATTTGCAAAAAGGTTGGAGACACTTGTTGTCCTAATCCTCCAAAAGGTTTTTGGATAGCAACATTATACTCATGAATTCATCATTACAAGCTAACAGTAGCTTGATCATGGACAATTCCATGATAAGGATGAATATTTGATGTAGGTAAAATGTTTACTACACCAAGAGATTACTAAAGAAAGGAATTTGAAAGAACACCAAACATTTGATGATGGTGATCTACTTCAAAGTGCAA
Organism: Avena sativa; assembly: GCA_916181665.1. Lineage (NCBI taxonomy): Eukaryota > Viridiplantae > Streptophyta > Magnoliopsida > Poales > Poaceae > Avena > Avena sativa. Next base: position 64,806,582 of record OV702284.1, read on the forward strand.
GTCCAAAGACATTGGTATTTAATTATACACGCTTTGGACTATATGTCATATGTATGACTCCACTATTGATATTGATAGATTCTTTCAAATAGAAAAGGAAATATTGAAAGAGAATCTCATAAATATATGGCAGAAAAGAAAAGACTAGAATCATTCAGTTTAAGTATATAGATGATATACATGTTATGGCTATATTCTTTGCTTGTTAAACAATGTGGTTCTTAAGTATTTGATACTGAATTTGTTGGTGTGAATCGTCATACGAAACAACACAATTCATGAACTACAATGGCCTAAGTAACTAGCAAAAGAATATGTGATGATGTTCATCGAGAACAAATAAAGGGTTATTGTGTTGCTCATTAAACATCAAAGCTTGCCTTCAAAGATTTGTTTTATCAGGTATTATGAGAACAAAAGGGTTGTTCAAATAATTGCCGTAATCCATAAAAGATGGATGATTCACAAATCTCGTTGGAGACATCACATCCATAAAACTAGTGCTAAAAAGTCGAAAGACAAATTGATTGAAAGATCACTTAGGAAGTGACATCGCTGTTTGAATTATATTGGAAAGATAACATGAAGAAACTCCATGTGGATGGAATTTTGGAGTCTTCTGATTTTTGATCAAATGACGCTTGTGAAACTTTCCTAGAGATAATTAAAACTTCGTTCATAGGCCGAAAGGGAACGAAAGACTAGCTTATTGGAACTTGTGCATATTGTTGTACGAACTCCATTATGTGTAGTCAAGAGCGATGGATTTCAACTTCATATGCTTTCTCCGAAAATTTGAGTGAATATATGAATATTTACTTAATAAGGATGAAGTGTGAAATATTTGAAGAGTTCAAAGACTTTCAAGATGAAGTGCAAAATCATTGTAACAAGAATATAAACAGTTTATGATAAAGATCATAAAGGAAGATATTTGAGTTACAAGTTTAGCATAATACCTAAGATTTAAGGAATCGTTCCGTGGATTTGCATTTCCCGAAACACCATAAGAGTATGGAGCGTTCGAGGTATGTAATTAAACCTTGTTTGACATGGTAAGATCAAAGGTATAATTCATAAAACTGCCATTATATTTTAAAGATTAAAAGCTTTAGAGATTATCGTTTTTCCACTGAAAAGAGCTCCATCATAATCCGTTGAAATGACACCATATAAAGTTATGGTTTGGGATAAAACCCAAGTTGTCCTTTCTTAAACATTGGTATGCTATGCATAAGAAAGATGTTTGCAACCAAAGTCGGATGAACCTGTCTTTGTATGTTATTTCGAATAAACTGTTAAGTACTCCTCCATAACATCGGAGACAAAAGTATTTGTCACTTAAAACGTCAAGTTTCTTTGAGAAGGAATTTTGCGTGAAAAGTTAAAGTGGGAGGACAATAGAAACTTTGATAGGGTTAAAAGAACCTTAGCTATATGTGCAGAGTTGCGCAGCACCGAAAAGTGTTTCGGAGGCAGCAACAATGCTCATGGTTCACGTACCTCAAAAGGTTGTGGTCACGGAGATCCAAGTTCCTATTGAAACAAGTAGGTCGGATGAACAATCAAATACCAAGATTTGAGGGTTGAATCATTATTTGAGAATAATGAACCGACTACATGCAGAGAAGCGATGATGGGCCCTGACTCCATAAAATGGCTTGAAGCCATAAAATCCATGATAATTCCATACACGAGAAATCAAGTTTTGAACTTGAAGGACCCTCGAGAAAGGTGTAAGACCTTACAGTTGTGTCTGGATCTATAAAGAAATAGACATGGATGTTTTACATCTATGAAATAGTCGACATGTTGGGAAAGAGTTCACAACAATGTTCAAAGGTTGACTATGACAAGATCTGATCTTTCATAGTGATATTTGGTCTAGACGGATTAATATAGCAACCACTACATATAATTTTGTTATATGGTAGTTGAATAAACAAAACAAGTTCTTCTAATAGAATCGTTACCTAGGACATGTGCATAACACGGTCCATAGGGTTTTGTTAATTCAAAGGATGCTAAAAGCATATGCAAACTTCAATGGTTGAAGTGAGCATCACGGAGTTGGAATCTTCACTATGATGAAACTGTTAAAAGAGTTTAATTTCATCAGAGACAATGAAGATGCTTGCGTTTGCAAGAAATTAAGTGGGAGCGCTAAGACATGTTTCTAATACATTATGTGGAAGACATATTGTTGATTGGAAATAATGTATCTTTTATTAACACATATTAAGAATTTCATCCCGATGAAAGACTTAGGCAAAACCCAAATATTTGGCATCAATAGACGCTAATATGGTTGTGCCAGAAGTACATAGACAAGATATTGAAAGAGTTCAATATAGAAACTACAAGAGAAGGTTCTTGTCGCACAGAAAGGATTGAATGAGTTCAATGTTGATGATATATTCAAGTGTATTGACATTTGGTAAAGTGAAACAAATAATCAAGTATAGATTGATACTTGATGTATGAAATCACAAAGAGTATTTATATCAATCATACTGTGATATGTACAAATCCAGATATGTCCTATGCTCTAAATGTTGAGAGCATATACCAGAATGATTTGTAAGATGATCATTGGACAATAGTAAGGATATTCTTATGATCTTTTGGAAGAACTAAGAGTATATTATTTAGAAGTGACAAATAGATGGTTAGTTCATTGTAAAAGTACTACATTGATACTGGCTTTGTCACAAAGTACAAATTAAGTTTATCTCAATCTAAACTAAGGGTGGCACAATATAATGGAAAGTGAGTTCCATAATGGATTTGGATGATTTCCAAAGTTAAGACATTGTGACAGATACTACAACAAAAGGCTAAAGTATATGACTGCTATTATAGCAGCAAAAGAGGGCATTTGTGTCAAGAAGTTTGTTATCAAACTAGGTGTAGTTCACAGTGGGATAATACTATGAAGATATATTGTGCGACAATATTATTAACATGTTTTAACCCCAAAGAGCTAAAGGTCACACCGAAAGACCAAATTTATACAAAGCCATCTCATTAGAGAATGAGTGATGCGTAGAGACGCAAAGACATGCAATTACACACGGACCTGGAAGTGTCAGATCCGGAGATCAGTTGACCACTAGCAATCGTGTACATACAACACCGTAAAGCCATAGGTGTTGAATACACAAAGGTTTGAAACTAGATTATTGACTCTAGTGCAAGTGGGAGACTGTTGGAGATATGCCCTAGAGGTAATAATAAATATAGTTATTATTATATCTTTTGTGTTTATGATAAATGTTTATATTCATGCTATAATAGTATTAACAAGGAAACATTAATACTTGTGTGAATTGTAAACTTAAATTGAAGTCCCTAGTATAGCCTCTATACTTCACTAGCTTGTTGGTTAATAGATGATTGTGGTTTCCCTATCATGAACATTGAGATGTTATTAACAACAAGATCATATCGTTAGGAGAATGATATGGTGGACATACTCCTATAGATAAGCGTAGCATAAAGATCAAGTCATTTCAATAGTTCAATTGCTATATGCTTTCTGATACATAGTAACCTAATTCCTTCGACCATGAGATCATGCATATCACCTTTACTGGATGGATGCTTTGATGTCATCAAACACCACACCGTAACAGGGTGGCTATAAAAGTGGCATTGAGTGTTCGGAAAGTATTGGTTGAAACACATGGATCAAGAGTGGGATTTGTCCATCCACATGACGGATAGATATTCTCTGGGCCCTCTCGGTGAAATGTCATCCAATTAGCTTGCAAGCATGTGACTGGGTCACAAGGGATCACATATCACGGGAACGAGAAAAGAGTACTTATCAGTAACGAGGTTGAACTAGGTATGCAGAGATACCGACGATCATAACCTCGGATAAGTAACATATCGTGAGACAAAGGGAAATTGGTATCGTATGTAAGTGGTTCATTCGATCGCAAAGTAATCGTAGAAATATGTGGGAGCCATATGAATTTCCAGATTCCTCTATTGGTTATTGTTCGGAGAAGTGTCTCGATCATGTCCGCATAATTCACGAACCGTAGGGAGACACACTTAAGGATTCGACGTTGTTTGAGTAGTTATGGTATTATGAGAAAGAGACCGAATGTTGTTCGGAGTCTCGGATGGGATCCGGGATATCACGAGGTGATCCGGAATGGTCCGGAGAATAAGATTCATATAAGGAAAGTCCCGTTTCGGAGTTGGGGAATGGTTCCGGTGTTTTCATCGGGAACATTCTAGAAGGTCCCGGAATGTCCGGCACTCCGGAGGGGGAAGGGGGTACATGAATGTGTCATTGCATGTTGGAATGATTGCATCATGTACTAAGTGTTCTCGCTGTCCGAAATAAAGGGTTAATTCAAATCCTAAATTGAAAAAGTCAAACTGCCAGTTTTCGGTCAAACTGCCAGTTTTCGGAAAGAGGAGAAAGAGGAGGAGGTGGAGACCGACTTGGGGGAGGAGTCCCCTTGGCCGGCGCGCCTCCCAAGGCCGACTTGGGGAGGGACTCCTCCCCTTGGCCGCCGGCCCTCCCACCTATAAAGGGAGGGGCAGGGCCTCCCCTCCTAGACACTACAAGTTTCCTATCCTCTAAACTAAACCCTAGATCTAGACCCCGGTTTAGAGCTATTCGGTTTAGAGCCTTCTAATTGGTTTAGAGCCCTCTAATTGGTGTGTCTAATTACTAGACCACTAATAGCCTCTCTCATAAGCTCCACCATACTCGCACCGGCTTAAGGCGAAGCCCTGCGGGATTTCCCCTCTACTTCCGGTACCACGCCGTTGTGCTGCCGGAATCGCGAGGAGAGTGCTACAACCTCCGCTGCCTGCTGGAACAAGGGAGAGGAAGGTCTTCGTCGAGTACCGAACGTGTGACCGACTGCGGGAGCGCTGCGGGAACGCGGCGCCGGAAGGATCGTCTACGCGATCTTGAGATCGGAAAGAGTACGACTACATCACCCACGAGAATCTGCTCTCGTTAAACACTTTGGAATCTTCGAGGGTGAGTTATTCCATCGACTCGTTGCTACAATCTAATAGATAGATCTTGGCTTGTTTGTTTGTATGCGATAGAAAATTTTTGTTTTCCATGCTACGAACCCCTACAGAAAATCCTGTCAAGATTCTTGAGACTGCAGAAAGAGTCACAAGGACAAAAACTAAATGGGTTAAGCTGGGGGATGAGAACACCAAATTCTTTCACTCCAGAGCTACCATAAGTTTTAGACATAATTACATTTCCATGCTCAAGGATGATTCTGATCTTGAGGTCTATGATCATGATGGAAAAGCAAATCTTCTTTGGAATTCCTTTAGAAATAGAATGGGCTCTTCTGATAAGCCAGAAATGCATTTCAATCTTAATGACTTGGCTGGTGACTGCTTAAGCCAGGAGGAAAGGGATGCTTTGGAAAGGCCTTTCTCTGATGAGGAGATTGATGAAGTCATCACAAATCTGCCTAATGATAAGTCCCCTGGCCCTGATGGTTTTAATAATGAATTCATGAAGCTTTGCTGGCCTATTATCAAGGATGATGTGAAGCATCTTCTTGTTGAGTTCTATGAAGGGAATGCCTCTTTGGAAAGCATTAATTCTTCTTTTATCACCCTCATTCCAAAAATTGCCGCTCCTTTGACTCCTGCTGATTTTAGGCCTATTTCTTTGCTAAATAGTGTCCTTAAGATTATCACCAAGATTCTGGCTAATAGACTGCAAAAAGTCATTCTTAAACTTGTTCACAAGAATCAATATGGTTTCCTCAAGCAAAGATCTATCCAAGACTGTTTAGGTTGGGCATTTGAATTCCTTGATCAATGCCACAAGTCAAAGGAGGAAATTTTAATTCTTAAGTTGGATTTTGAGAAGGCTTTTGACAGAATTGAGCATTCTGCAATCATCAAAATCCTTAAAGCCAAAGGTTTTGGAGTTAAATGGATTTCTTGGATACAGATGATCTTTGGGTCTGCTTCTTCCTATGTGCTTTTAAATGGTGTGCCTGGGAAAAAAATTACTGTAGAAGGGGTGTCAGGCAAGGAGATCCTTTGTCCCCTTTATTGTTTGTTCTGGCTGCTGATCTCCTTCAAAGTATCCTCAATAAGGCAATGAACCTGGGTCTTCTTTCTTTGCCCACTGAGAATGTATTCTGTCCTGACTTCCCTGTGGTTCAGTATGCAGATGACACTTTAGTAATCCTTAAGGCTGATTCTAAGCAACTCTTGTGTCTTAAGGCAATCCTACATACTTTTGCTCTCTCCACTGGTCTCAAAGTCAATTATTCCAAGTCCAGCATGATGCCAATTAATATGGATTCAGAGAGGCTTGGGCATTTTGCTAATACTCTTTCTTGCCTCACTGGTTCCTTGCCTTTTACCTATCTTGGTTTGCCCCTGAGTTTGAATAAACCTGCTGTGGAACACTTCTTGCCTATTGTTCAGAGAGTTGAAAGAAGGTTGTGTGGAATAGCTGACTTTCTGAATTATGGGGGGGAAATTGCAGTTAGTTAAATCTGTGTTATCTTCCCTTCCCATATATTACATGAGTTGTTTTGATCTCCCTGTCACTATCAAGGAGCAGTTGATTAAATATATGAGGCAATGCTTGTGGAGAAAGAAAACTTCTGATGTTCAAGCTAGAGGTACTGCTCTTGTAGCATGGAAGAAAGTTTGTAGACCCAAAAACCAGGGAGGATTGGGAGTTCTTGATCTTAATGTTCAAAATTCTGCTCTTCTTTTGAAGAATTTGGATAAGTTTTATAATCATAAGTATATTCCTTGGGTTCACTTGATATGGAATACTTACTATTGTAATGATAAACTACCTGGAAGAAGTCTTGAGGGATCCTTTTGGTGGAAAGGTCATCTAAAACTGATTGACATTTTTAAAGGAATTGCAAAGTGCTTGGTTGGAAATGGGAAATCCACACTATTCTGGACTGATATGTGGAATGATAGTTGCCTACAACATAAGCTTCCTCACCTCCTTTCATATGCAAAAAACCCTCACATATCTGTCAGTGAGGTCCTGCATACTGCAAATACTCGGGATCTCTTTTATCTTCCTTTGTCCCAACAAGCTTATCAGGAATATCAAAGTCTTGAACAAATTCTCAATTCTGGCAGGGAAGGGGAATCTGATTGTTGATCTTACATTTGGGGCAGTAATTTTTCGGTCAAAAAGGCTTACTGCTCTTTAGTCGGTTACCAACTGGTTCAGCCACATTTCTCTTGGATATGGAAATCTTCTTGTCAACAAAAGCACAAATTCTTCTTCTGGCTCTTACTGCTTGATAGGCTCAACACAAGAAATCTTCTGAAAAGGAAATGTTTTTCTCTGGCATCTTATGACTGTGTCTTCCAGGGCTGCAATAGTGAAGAAACCAGTTTTCATTTTTTTTGGGAATGCCCCTTTGCAAGAGCCTGCTGGGCAGAAATTTCACAGGTCAATACGGCTGATCAAAGCATCTTTGAAGTTTTAGCCAGTATTAAAAAAGACCTCAAGGTCCCTTTTGCAATGGAAATTCTGATACTTGGAACCTGGAGCATCTGGATTTGCAGAAATAATGAAATTTTCAACAATCAGCATGCGTCGATGGAGACCTGGAAGGCTATTGTAGCCCAGGAATTAAGATGGGTCCTTTATAGAATTAAGAAGAAGTATTATCAGGGCCTTAAGGTTTGGATTGAAACCAATTTGGACAGGAGATAGCTGATTAGAATGTTATCCCTCTTTTTTGAGGTGGAATATGTTTGTAAATATTCTTTTGTAACTCTCTATAATATATAAAAATTGCAGTTGGGTTTTTTGCCCTACTGTTTTACCCTCAAAAAATAATCAAGTTTTGCAAGGTACAATGGAATCATCATTCCGAAGAGGAAGCAACCTGGGAAAGAGAAGATGATCTTCGGAAAGACCACCCTCACCTATTTGCTAGCCAATCCGAATCTCGAGGGCGAGATTCATCTTAAGGGGGTTAGATTTGTAACATCCCTAAAATCATGATTTCAAAGCCTGCATATCATTCATCCATGCATATAGATTTGAGATCAAAATTTGAAACTCCCTTTAGAAAAACAGAAGCATTTGATGTTATGATTTTATGTGTACAGATTTAATTCAAATGACCAACACCATTTGAAAGTTTGGAAGTTTAGGAACTTGGTTGCTTGCCTTCACTGTTGAAAAGTTTGTGTGTAGAATTTAGACCAAAGTTTTCAAATTTGAAATAATTCCAAATTTCCTATTTCAAACATTTCCAAACCAAGTGCCTAGTCTCTGTTATTTTGTTCTCCAAGCTTAACCAAGCCTTTGCAAAGCAACCCTATGATTTTATGACTATATTTGAGACTACTGCCCACTGCAAAAATCCCAGAAAAATTTGAATTCAAATTGAACTTGATTTCATTTGAAAATCTATTCAGAAAATCGAAATATAAAAGGAAAAGGAATAAACAAAAGGAAAAGGCCGTGCGCCAGGATTCCAGCCCAGTTTTTGAATAGGCCCAGTTAGCCCACCCGGGGGTTTTCTTTTCCGCTCTCACGCGCGAGCGCACGCACTCAGTCGCTGACAGCCAGACCCCACCTCCACCTCGCGCACTTCACTGACGAGCGGGCCTTCTCCACGTCAGCATCGTCTTCCCCCTGATTCCGCGCACGACCTCCGCCGCTGGCCGTTGCAGCGCTGATCACGCGAGCTTAATTGACATTGATTCAGCGAGCGTTACCTGTCGAGCCTCGGGCTATAAGATCCCCCCTTCCTCGCGACCAATTTCCCCCAGTCAATTTTGCCTTCACGCCACCAGGTTGTCCACGACTCGCACGACTCCGCCGCTGCTCCGACGACCGCACCGGCAAATTCCGGTGAGCCTCGTGTTCCCCTCTACCTCTCATTCATGCTATCTTGTTCTGTGAGTCTCGGCGCATCTACTGACACACCCCACTTACCTTCGCATGACCCGTAGCTCCATCAACGTCGACGACTGGCCGCCACCGTCTTCGGCTTCAACTCCGACGACCTCCAGTGGTAAGTCCAGACCGCCCCAAGCCTTGTCTTTCACACACACGTGTTCTCCATGATCTTCTGCATCTGACCACACCCTCCGTTTTCCTCCTAGCGATCTACAACGTCGTCTTCGACCTTGAACAGAACCACATGTCGCCAGACTCAACTCCGACGAGGAATCATCGCCGAGTCAGCACGCCCCTTCGCAAACCAACGCCACCTTGAGCTTCAGCAGCTTCTTGTGAATCTGGTATGACCCTTCTCCCTCTCGCGGATGACCTGGAATGCTAGCGCCGCCGTAGACTGAGCGCTCCGCCACTCACTGACGCCGCGCGCCGCCAGGACATGGTCGCGTGCTCGAGCACCGTTGGATCTAGATCCAAGCGATAGGATAGATTCACTTATCAGCGAAGAGGTATGCGTTCAGAGCCGTGCGATTTAATTAGATCCTACGGCTGCAGAGCTCGATCCGGTGCGAATCGGTACGCGCCAGTAACAACGCGACGCGTGTCTAGGGTTAGATCTAAAAACAGATTTCAAATCAGAATTTGATCCAAATTTCAACTAGCTATAACTTTTGATCCACACGTTGGATTTTTGCAAAATTTATACCGTTGGATTGAGTGAATCAATACCTTTCTGAATATCCAATGTGTTTAACAAATAGTAACTGTTAAAATGGCGTTTTATATAGAAACATGTTTAAGGCTATTTTAAGTATAGATTTATTTTGGTAAATTGTATTAGTGCCAAATAAGTTTAGTTGGCAAACTTTGTGACTTGTTAAGTTTCTGTAACATGCACATGCTTGGTAGAGTTTTCAAATTCATCACTTAGTAAATCTTGCATGCATGCATTCATAATTTTGATTGTATAAAATTGTGTGTAATTGTATGCTACCAATTTTGTGTAGATTTTGCTAGTGACTGTGATTGTGAAGAGTGCTACTCTCCCCATTACCAAGGCAAGTGATATTTCATGATATTTCCACCCTTTATTTTGAATAATCATTAGAATTATTTTTGCTAAGTCTTGCATGCTACTTTTACCAAATACTATGTTGGGAAATCCTATGTAGTGTAGAATTGTAGAATTGCTAGGGAATTTTCCTAAGTTAAGTTACTATGCCATGCTTAGCCTAGCTAGTAGAAGACAAGGGTTGGTAAAATATGCACATGCTATGGTGAAATAATTCTAAGTCCTTTGGGGACTCATGCTTTTCTTAATAAAACCACTAAGTCAATAAACCTCCTGGGTGGAATGGAAAGATTGGTTTATGTTGAGTGGTTACACAAGGCCATGGACTTGGCTTGTGTATCTCACTTGTGGTATGCCACCCAGGCACAAAGGGATTTGGAGGCCAAGTGTTGAGAAAGCTTACAGTGCAACCACTTGGCAATATGGGCTCTGCCTTGATCATATAGGTTGCTAGAACTTAGTCACTTGGACAGTTGGTGGTAGTGGGAATGATAGGTTGGAGCGCGTCCATTTGACTAAGGAAAGGCTTCTGAAAGGTCTTGTCTTGGGAAACCAAGTCTAGTGGGGAAAGTGCACAACCTCTGCAGATGGAAAATCTAAGTAGTTAGCCAAGTCCATGGCAATGGACAACTTGAGCATCAAGACATGGAAGCTACAAGAATCTCATCACTCCAACTTCTAAGTAAAACTTGTGGGTGAACAAGGGTGAAGGACCCCAATGTCTATTGGTGGTTTCTTGGGAAGTTTTTGACAAAGAAAAACTTAGTGATTTCAACTAATAGGAAAAACCTATTTTCAAGCAAAGCAAGCCAAGCTATACTTAGCCAAAATGCATATAGTAATTTAGTCCACTTAAAATTTACTAAGGTATCACTTGCCAATACTATTCCAAAGTATTGACCCACTGTGGCTGTAACTTGTGATGTTGCAGGTTACTCCGATGATGAGTAGGAGTCATGAGTCTACACTCAACATGCTTGCCTGTGGCACATGAAGATGAGGACTTGTGTTTTATTTACTTATTCCATAAACTCTTGTATTAGGCCTTTGGCCCTAAGTTGTAAAAGACTATGTTTTATCTCTGGAATGAATGTAATAAACGACCTTTGTATCTGTGTACTTCATCTTAAACTGTGGATGCTAGCATTGATCCAGGGACTAGCATTGCAATCACAGGGATCCTTTCCTTTACAAAGGAGGGGTCTAACAGCCTTGCAGTGGGGAAGGAGATCATGACAACTAAGTTCCCTTGGGCATCAAAACCAGCAAAGCCAGGGCACCTTTCCACACAATTTATCGAGAGTTTTAGCATGTTGTCCATGCCAATCACTATATTTATGTCGCCAATCACCGGTTCCTTCTTTCCAGTATACCCCGATAGGTATATAGCACTTCCATAATTTGCTTTTGATGGATATTCATGCATGTTAAAAGGTGCAATCGGATAAGAACTATCTACTATAATTTTTCATGTGCAGAGCATTTTGAATACTTCCCATGTGTGTACCATTGAAAGGAATTAGTTCTTACTAGCCGGTGATGTTGGTGGTAAATGATGAACGTAGAGGCATGCGTACAGTAGGTGAGATCCACGAGGAGCCATCTTGCAAAAGGCAAAGCAATACGTTCTAGCTGCTTAGACCATTTCATGATTTATATCTTTTGTGGTCTGCCTCACATGAATCCAAGTGAGTTATATTTCACCTATGTTTGTTTGCATCGAGCCTGTAATCCTAACACTCAGTCACCCCACCGGTACAATTTGGGTGTGAAAAATTGATTCCAGCCCTATTCCTCATAGATCAACTTCATTGATCGTGTTGCATACCAGTATGGTGTATAGATTCTGGTGAGCGAGCCAAGATAAAGAGAACAAGATTCACTGGCTTAGCTGGGAAAATTAACTTTGTTGAAGGACAAGAGAGGGTAAGATCTTTATGCTTTCAATCTGGCAATGCTGGTGAAGCAAGGATGGAGGGTATTGACCAAATTGGAGTCTCTATGTGCACGTGTGATGAAGGGAGGGTACTACCTTAACTGTTGGTTGTTTGAAGTTCAGAGTTATGCTTGGTATCACTTACGCGTGGCATAATATACTCAAGGGAACTGACCCGCTGCAAGTGATAAAGAGAGTCGGTGACGACAATACCATTGTCCATTGACATATAAATTGATCCATTGTAGCCTCTACCATGGAGTCGTTGCCCTATCACACGTAGTGGCCAGACCGTAATAAACATGGCTAGAAAACTAATGAATCCGATCACCGGAAGTTGAGAGGAAGCTCTGGTTAGATGTGTTATTAAGCAAGATGCAGTCATGATTCTATCGATGACTTTTTTAAGATACAGTGGATGATTGGGCCTAGAATTTCAATGAGAAAGACTAGGACAGCCTGAGATTCAAGTGGAAGGATATTTGGTGTGCAAGAGTGCCCAAAATAATTTAGCAATTTCTGTGGCATATAGCTCATAATATGTTACCCACCGTCTCAGATTTGCAACATAGAGGAATGGAGCTGAATCCAATATGCCCATCTTTCTGCCGGGTAAATGAAGCTGCGGGTCATCTATTATTGCGCTGTAAACCAGTTAAATATCTATGGCACAGCCTACAACCGGAAGATGTTTTGTACAAATTTGAGAAGACTGTGATCCAGGAAATTCTTAGACTAGATAGATAAAAACAAACTTCATGTCATTTCTCTACTATGGTGGTGGTGTAAGGATACAAATAAAATTGTTGCCGGAGAGCATTATAATCCTACATAAACTCTCCTGCTGCTAATCAGAAGATCGTTGGATAAATTCACACAATTTTATACCAAGGAGAAGAAAAATATATCACAAAACTATCAGTCCTGGTCTCCTCCGTGTGGCCACGAGCTAAAGGTAAAGTGGGATGGAAACTTCTGTTCTGGGATGCATAAGGGGGTTAGGGCTTCATTTTGAGAAATTCTAACGGTGGTGTTCTAGGTGCAGGGCTGGTGACATCCCGTATGCAGCTGACTCACTACATTTAGTTGACTCACTATATGTTGAGGTTGTGTTATGTATGCCTGGTATCCAAAGGGTCCAAACCTAAGAGATGAACATGAAAAAATTTCAAACTGAAACTTATTCCTAAAACCCGATTCAATCCATTATGAGCAATGCCCGATACTTCTTGCCAAATGGTCACCTCTTTCCTGAGAGAAAGTATTTTATAGGCTATAACTTCGTAAAATTTTCATTAATTTAAGCCCACGGGCATGTAATAATGTTGCGGGCGCTTTGATGACGCATGGTGTAAATTTGGACACAAGTCTCCAACCATTTGGCCGAATATTGCACCTGAGTTTCATACGCATTTTAGTGTCCAGTTATCTCACCGTGTGCACCATTAATCAAAGCTTAAGTTCTATCTAAAAAAATGTGCATGGCAGGCAGTAATACTTTTTTAGGATGAAAAGTTAAGAGTATCTAATTGTATAAAAATAAAAAAATATTAAGACACTAAAACAATTCAACGATAAGAACAAAGGACGGTGCAGCAAAGCGCACGAGGTCCTTCTAGTATATATACTATATCAACCCTTTTCCAACAGTTCGTACTTTTGGATATACTGGCTGGACTATCAATTCAATATGGTTTAGAGCCTTGATATATCAAGTTTAAGACCTAGGTAATGCACTATTAAATCTAAAATAGTTGTGGTCTTTCTTCGATCCCATGTCTACCGTCTTTGTATGGTTATGGTATACCCGTATGTTCCGCCTTGACGTGAGGGGGTGTGTTGAAACATATATACTATACCAGCCCTCTTCAGCAGTTCGGACTTTTGATATACTGGCTGGTCTATCAATTCGATAGGCACCCGGGGCAAACCCTAGTTTCCGCTAGAAGACCTTGCAATGGCCGGACACACCGTTGCTGCTGCCAGCCCTTGCCACCGCTGCAGCGCCGCATCGACCGAAGGCGGTTTGGGCAAGGCGGGCTTCGACGAACTGTGGTGAGGGCTAGGGTCACCACATCCATGTCGTTTGAGAATGGAGGTCGGGGCAAAACTCTAGTGTCGTGCTATGTCGTAGGATATCGGCGGAGGTCCGGACTAGGTTTGGTCGGCGCCTAGTGTCAACCTCCTCTTGGGACGCCGTCGCTCGCCCCAACGTGGTAGGTGGATGGCTGGTGGAACTTCTCTCCCATGTCGTCCCCTTCCACGCAATAAAGGTTGCAGGGAGAGGCTCTATAGGTCCTAAAAACTGGTTGCCTCCGATATGGTTTTTGACGAGTTACTGAATTTTCCACCTATGAAGTGCTCCTAAAAACTTGAGCGGAGGAGATCTGGTCGAGCGCGTCCACAAACATCTGGGATTTCAAGGGACATGTTGTGAAGCTTCGTTTTTAACTAACACCATAGGACATGTCGAAGTTGCTATTTTCATAGTGTTGGTAGAGATGGGGAATGTTAAGATGGCTACGACTGGAAGTTCATAAGGTAACAACGAAAGTAGGATCATGGATGCAATGCATTGCTTTAAGTGATGTTGTGAGGGCTTGTCTGTGTGATTTTTCCTGTCCAAACTACACAGACAATGCATGTGATCCTAGTGATTGGTGTTTTGTGGTAGTGGCATCGACAAGTGAGAGCGACGACATGGGGTGACTTTAGGTTTAGTAGTGCTCCTCGAGTACTAAGTAGGGTTTTCCAGGGTGAGAATATAAGGTCTGACCTTTATTGGTTGTACCTAGCAATGACCTTTATAAAGAACTAGTTTTGGCAACTCAGACTTTCTCCAGAGTGAAAACGTAAAATCTTCGACCGAGCGATGACAACGCCTTTGCATTATTAGGCATTGCTTTAGGATAATTTATTTTGTAGTGAGGGTGCTGTTTAGATTGTTGCTCCTACGAGTGATTGATCAGCGCCATGGGGATTTTTCTATCTTTTATTTTATTTTTTGGTTGTGTGCATTCTTGGTATATTGGCCATTTTATTAGTGCAGAAGCTGGGTATAATTGATATATTTGTAGTATTAATATATTCATTTTATAAAAAATACAACTACATGATAGTAGTAGCGAATATAAATGATAGTAGTAGCGAATTTCCAGGGTGGAAGTGTTGTGCACACGACCAATGCACATATGATTTATGCATGATGGGTATCCAGTGGACTCCGTTGAAAGGCCGTGTCATACATGAATCAGTCATACATGTTAAAACGTCCATCCATTGTTAAGTGATATTTATCAAACGAGATGCGTAAAAAGGTTGTTCCCTGGGAGGAGACATAGTTAGGGCTAGAGGGCTAAAAGTGTTGGGGAACGCGCTATGGAAAACAAAAATTTCTAGCGCATAACCAAGATCTAATGCGAGGGAGGAGGTAATGGATTATACCCTCAAAGATCGAGCTAGCATAAATTTGTCAATGACGAGGTTGGTCATTTGTCGATCCTCGCAACAAGTCTGAGCGAGTCACGAGGAGATGTATTATCCCATGGACGGTTCCGATAATCCAGTGCTCCAAGAGTCACATCTCCACCGGTATCCACACGTGCAACGAGAATGGCACCGCATCGAGGCGAGATCAGGAACTCGTGTACGAGGCGGGAACCTGTCGATAAAGATCCGGCAGCACTCCTCGTCCAACTAGATTAGATCTAGACGGGGTAGAAGACGAGCGGCTCCGGATGTTGATGAATATCTTCTTCGTGTGACGACGATGACGACGCGAGGAAGATGAAGAGCACCGGAGGCCGGGGATCGGGCTCCTTGGGAACTTGTGTGTCTTTCCCTCTCCCCTCACCGGTGGCCATGCCACCATCTCGTATGGGAACATGCCTATGTTGGAAATATGCCCCAGAGACAATAAAAAAGTTATTATTATTCATACTAGACTTATTTTTGCGTCACCCCCCCCCCTCCCAGGGCGTGGCGGCCAAACCAAAATGATGCACAAAATGCAGAGCCCTGTAGCCTGCAATGGTAAAAGCCTAGTATTAGGATTTCCCTTAGACACTCGAGGAGTCTAAGGGTAGAACCAATAGATGGCTGACCCAAGATGCACCTTTTAGTCTATAAGCTAGCTGAAACCACTCCAAGCTTTCGATGTGGGACTAAACATGCATCGATAAAAATGTTTCACCTCACTCGATATATATACTCTGCATGTATTAGTGATAAAGGAAAGAGAATCACGCATGGATCCCATCGTGGGCACGGAGGACACGCGGAATAGGCTACTATACAGTTAAATACTAGCGGTATTTTCAAAAAATATCATGTGTGTGCTGTAGATTTTGTTATGCAACTCCTGCCGGCTGGCCGGTCCCGAGGATGCAACACATAGAGGAAGAAGACTAATACAAAAGGCACACACCAATTGAAGAAATTAAATTGACACATGAGAAATAGAGAGAGGCTCTTTATGTATCTGTGAAACAATACGTATAATGGTGGATCTCTCATATATAAAGGCAGAAAAGATAGAAAAATAAGACCCATTTAATGTTAGGATACACTTAGTCTACCGTGGCCGTCGAAGTGGTCACACGTTGGCCCAGTTTCCTAACAGAGTCCACACACGCGCACAAAGTGTGGAGTTTGCATCGTGAGCATCTAAGACACGCGGAATAGGCTAAGAAGATAGCTGACTAAACACAACACATATTTTTCCATTATATAGAAGGAAGCACATGGATCATTTCTTGCACTCACATGGAACATATTGAAAGAAATCAGCCGTACAAAGGAATACTGTAATCCGAAAATAATATAACGCTAATAGATGCTTACCGTAAGAAAGTACACATTTATTACACTATTATATTTTTTTTATCGTATGCAGGAAAAATGGAAGAATGCATGTTAAGCAAGTCTTCAAGTTTTTATGTAGAAAACAAAGAGAGAGCCTTCATTTTCAGAGGTAGGCCGAGCACGGCGATCAGGTGAACTCCTATGCTGCATCTACCAAGACGTGCAACTAGCAAACAAGTACACGTTTCCTCTCTTTCGTGTATGGGATTGCTCAAGTACACTGATTCGCAGAACTACTCCAGCATGGTAAGGCACTAGGACGATTTTTATGTTCGTATAACTCCTGTAAATACATAAAAAATTATTGTGACATTAAAATTCTAAACAAAAAATAAACTCAATGTTGATATAATATAGAGTTTCGCGATCAACATGTGGCGCCTTGTCTCATGTATACGCAGTTTAACCTTTCGAGTTCAACGGGTTCCACCGTATAGTCAATTTATCCATATAAAGTTGGCGAACATTTCACGGTCTACGTGTTTGGCTACACGTCTCGCAGTCCATGTGTATATAGTTTAACGATTCGCATTCTACATGTATACAATGGCGGAGCTTAGTGTATGTCAGGGGGGCCACCGCCCCCCCCCCCCCCCCCAACTTTGGACCCTTGACAGATTTTTTTGAGAAGGGCTTAAATATAATTTTTTGGCTATCCCCCCCCCCTCAACCATGAATAATTTGCCTTTTGCCACCCCCACCAGCCACTTTCGTAAAGCTCTGTCACTTCATGTATTTTTTCAGTTTTTGCAGGCGACGTGCATGTTTCAACGTTTCACATTTCATGTGGTAGTTTAAAGAAGCCTAAGTGTGTAAGCTATGTATAGGCAGTCCAATGTTTTGAGCTTAACAGTTGCCGTTGTACTGTATGTTGTGTGGTACATGTTTATAGGCAAAAGTTTCGCATTCTCCGACATGGGCTCCTAACCCTCCTATTGGCGGCGGCGCCGTGCCGCTCGGGGGATTCCACCACCGCCCCTTTCTCGGCCTTCCCACCCTCCTCTCCTCCTTCCCGCTGCTGTCAGAGGGGTCGCTGGGAAAATCCTTATGCGGCCCGGCGGCGACGGGTGTCGTAAGATTCTCGACAAGTACGTCGTAGGGGGTCCTAGTGGTGTTGGAAGGATGGGGTGTGAGACGTCGGATGTTCCAGGAGCTGTGAGCACAAGTTTACCCAGGTTCAGATCCGACTGCGGTGATCGGATCCTACTCCTGCTAGCAATCCAGTAATATGTCGGCGTAAGCCGGATGTTCTCTATTATATCATGGATCTTGTTGATCAGTATTGGCATCACTTTGGAAGCATCAAGTGGATCTAAATTGGTTTTGGCAAACTGAGTTCTGGTTAGTAGCAACACTTTTTGAGGTTTGAAAGAGAAAAAAGGAGAAAAAGCTTACAGGTATTTTGTATCATTTATTTTATTTCGTGTTGGCTCATAAGCTTAGTATTCTCTATTTAAGATCTTTTGTGTCTTCAAGGAAGATTGCATGTTTGGCTTTATTACTTGTATGTTTGCTTGTTTCTTTCAACTCTCTTGCTTGCTACCTAGCCTTGCTAGCCAAAAACCTATTTTGAGAAGGCATACTTCTCATGTTTCCAATCCCTTTGAACCAAAACCTTTGCCATTTGTATCCACCATATCTACCTAGTAGCTTTCACTATTCCAAGCAAATTCTCAAGCTGCATCTATCTTTCGAATTAAAAACTATTTTGTTATGTGAAAACTAGTTAGTAAAGCTCTCACTAACTTGATGGCACACCTTATTTCTTTGCCCCTAATAGACTTGAACCATTGTGTCATTGAATTTGTATATTCTTGCATCTATACGTTGGAATTAGCAGAATCGTGCTGTTACAAGGAATGCTTTCAACATTGCACCTGTACGTAGTACTCAGTTGATATCGTTCTCTTTTGTTCATGGATGTCAACGGTGTGAAATAAAGAGGGAACTTGTAAGACCATGCCTAATCATGGTGGAAACTTGCAGCATCGCCATAACGAGCATTCTATAAAGCATCCTCAATAAAAAAAGCTATGCACATAGTAAATAGAAAGATCGCTGAGATGCTCATTGTCTGCTTGCCTTGTCATTTTGGTTATTGGATAGCTCCTGTACCATGTGCAAAAGGTACCCCGTTGGCGGATCTCTATGATACGCATGTACTTACAATGACGAGAACTTACCAGTAACTGAAGTTGAGTAGCATGAGGAGTAGCCCTCATATTCAAGGGACATGAGATTGCCAACTTATATTTTGTCAAGCATATACTCCATCTTTGTGCACTTTAACCTTAATCATCTCAAGATTCCTATGATAGGGGCAATGAGGGCTCAAAGCTAGTAAGTTCCATAATCTTTTGGAAGCTCTTTATGACTTGTAATCCCTACTTCCCTCTATGAAGGGACCTTTCTCCTATCTTCCAAGTTGAGTCAGTAAACCTACTTCCTTTCTATCTCCAGTAAGCATTTGATTGTTGTGTTTCAAGCATTCATATGATGATTTAGTCACTCATGTTCTTATTCTTCCTTGTTTGCACAAAGCTCTTATCTATTGAGTATTACTTTGAAAACCTACATTGAAAAACCTTTTTGAGCAAAGAGTTCTCCTGTTGAAAAACTACTTCAAAAAGCTTTATTTGTGAAACTATTTGCCAGCTGTTCTCTGACCAGCAACAAGAGTTTGCCAATTCCAGTTATGATTTATCTTTGTGCATCTCTATTGTGACTCATGTACTTGTTGCAAGCTAATTTATATAATGGTGAGTTGCTTTCTTCTATGAGTTATGTAATGGTAAGTGTGATGCTTCTTGTCCGTATTCTTTTATCGACACTTCACTCCATAAACCTGTGGACATGTTTACTAAGCTTAGTTTTCGCTTGGGGACAAGCGAAGGTCTAAGCTTGGAGGAGTTGATACGTCCAATTTGCATCACCATTCTATATCATATTTTCCCTCTATTCATTGATATATGTCTTATTATGAGGTATTATTTATGTCTTTTCCATGCATGTTGGATGATTCTTATAGGATGGACTGCCCGAGGCTGGATTCTGATGGAAAAGGAGGTGTTTTGATGCAATTTCGCAAAGATCAAAAAATACCAAAAAAATATGGGAAAATTATATTTTCCCGAAAGACTGAGGAAGCCAGAAGGGGAGGCGAAGAAGGGCCACAGGGGTCCCACACCCCCTAGGCACGGGCCCACCTTGCCCCGCGCCTAGGGCAGGTGTGGCCCACCTGGCCGGCCTCCGACTCCGCCCTCTCGCCAATATCTTCCCTACGGAACCCTAACACCAGGGGGCGACCACAAATAGATTTCCGCCGCCTCTGCGGGGTGGAAAACACCGAGAGAGAAAGATCTCTCTGGCAGACAGATTTCTTCCGGGGAAATTCCTTCCCGGAGAGGGGAGATCGTCGTCATCAACACCATCATCAATCTATGCTTCATCGGGATCATCATCATCATCATCCACACCATCATCTCCACCAGCACCATCATCACCACTCCATCCTGCTGTAACAATTGTGTTGGATATTGCTTTAGTTCTTACAGAAACTTTCCCGGTGTTAATTACTATTGTAGTTGATGCTTGTGAGTGGAACCATTGGATTATTGTTTATGTTCAGACTGTTATCCATTATCATATCATATTTGATCTTGATCCATATGATGTCTCGTGAGTAGTTCGTCTAGTTCTGTAACATCCCAAAATCATGATTTAAAAAGTTTGCATATCATTCATGCATTCATAAGCAATTGGATCATTTTCAAATAAAGATTTCAAAACAGAATCAATTTGTGGCCTATTACTTTATGCAAGAAGGCAATGATTTTATCCTTACTTTCCAAGTATTAGAATGCTTGGGATTGATCAGAAATGTTTTAGACTTGAATGCAAAGCTTACACAAAAAAATTCAAAACAAAATTCCAAAATAAAACCATTCTATGCCTTTTTACCTATAATCAAATAAGGCATGGTTTCATTTCATTTTTCAAAGTGTCAAGTGCATTGGATTAAACAGTAGGGTTTTATACACAAATAAGTACAAGGATTACACTACAAAAATCCATGGGTAATTTGAAAACAAACTCATTTGAATTTAGTTTGAAATTCATTCCTGAAAATCCAAATAGAAAAAGGAAAAGCAAAATGGAAAAAAATAAAAACGGTCGCTGCCTATTTGGCCCAACCCCAGAACTGGCCCAACAATCCCACCCGGGGCAGCCCCTTCCCTCTCCCTCTTTCACGCACGGAGACCTACCCCGCTGACACTGCCCGGTGGCCACGTCCATCTCATCACCCTTCTTCCCCACCCCACGCGCGCGGACGCAGTCGCTGGCCGTTTCTCCCCATTCACCGTCGCGTGATTGCAGGCTTGATTGCCATTGATTCACAGCGTGGTTTCCTCGCCCCTGTTGGGTACTTAAACCGTACAGCACCACGGCCATTTCCCCCAAATCAATTTCACCCAAACGCCGCCAGGCTACTCGCTTTTTAACTCACACTGCCGCTGTCCGAGCAACTCCGACGAGGTATTCCGGTAAGCGTCATGCTCGCGCCCACTCCTCATTCATTCTAGGATGATCACCTGCTTCTTGCGCACCCCCTCATATCCTTGGTTCATCTGATTGGTACCCAGAACGTCAACTTCGATGAGCACCATGAGCATCCGACGCCGTCTCCAACTCCGACGAGAAATTTCGGTGAGATTCGATAGCCCCTCGCCTCCTCGTTCACGCTAACTTGTCCGCAAACTCCTTGTGTACACGCTGATGTCCTTGGAACCCTAGCTCCAGTTCAGTCATGTTGCCGTAACGAACCTAGCAGTTCACCGCTGAAGCTACTCCACGTACATGTGGATACCAGCAACGGTGTTCTATGATCAGCATCTCGACGATCATGATCGGATCAGATAGTGAGGACTGCACTGTATTCAATAGATGTGCTTCATCAATTCCATAACTACGCGTCTAGTGGTAATCCTCGTGGCCTTATACCTTATCTAGATCTTAGGGTCACCGCATTAGAGAGAAAAAGTTTTTGTTTTATTTCTACGTGGCCCAACACCCCGGAGTCTCTGCCCCCTCCCCCCACCAAAAACTAACAAAAAAACCAATACGAAAACAGCCATAACTTTTGCATCCAGACTCCGATTTTGATGACCTTGGGATCGTTTTGAAGATAGTTACGAGATCTACAAGATAATACAGAGAAAAATCATAGTGCATCAAGGGAGGATAGAACAAAATTATAAAAGGTTTAACCTATCTATAAAATATAAACCGGTAAAACCTCCAACATCGAAAATGCAATAGATAAGCATATGAAATCCGTTTTCGATGAACTTGAGCTTTTCATGGAGATTAACACAAGATCAAAATCATATCATGGATAAGAACCAAATAAGAATAAAGAAATATGATGCCAAGTATGAAAAGGTTTGAGCTCTCTATGAAAGATATGATCAAGTTACTCACTCGAGAGCCCCCCCTCTTGATAGTACGGTTATATATCCTAAACCCGGTCTTCCAAGTACCAACATGAGACCGGCAAAAGGGAAAACCTATCAAGAATATACCTTTTCCTTGAGCAATCCAATTGAGCTTGATGTAGATGATAGTGTCCTCCTTAAGATGGAACACCTTTCTTGATTGCACTTGCCACACTTGCTTGTTGAAGACTTACAAATTGCTCCCCCATACACCATGGGGAGACCTCTTCTTTGACCTTATATTCATTGATCCATGAATACTTAGGAAGGCAAGCTTCAAGCATGAGATCTTCTAGAGATGGCACATCTTGAGCTTGCACTTCATTTCTTATAACTTCATATGGATGATGTCTTGAAGATACACATGACGAACTCCATCTTATTCTTTCAGACACTCTTGATCTTCTTTTTATTTATTCTTCTTCTTCTACATGATTCCAATAGGCCCAAAGCCCTTGGACAATTCTTCTTCTTCTTCTTCATTTCTTCTACCTTGAAGCCAACACATGCTCCAAGCAATGCCAATGGACAATTCCTACAAGTGAAACTTAATGCAAACATTAGTCCATAAAGATTGTCATTAATTACGAAAATCACACATGGGGGACCACATGCTCTTTCAATCTCCCCCATTTTGGTAATTGATGACAATCCCTTTGAGAGGGTTTATATAAGGAATTTAGTGAATAAAATGGTAGCACCAATGTCAAATACTACACAAGTATGTGATATTGGTACCACCACAATATATAGAGCAAACTCCCCCATAATCTATGCATGTGTGATGAACTTGAATTTTATTGCATATATTGCCAATCATTACCGTTGGTGGTGTTTCCTCTATATATCCCACATGCTAAGCAACAAAAAAGGTGCAAGAGCATAAGAGGAAAATACTTAAGAACAAACTCAAAGCATAAACCAACCTCCCTTAAACCCTCTAAAACTTCTCCCCCATTGGCATTGATTGCCAAAGTGGGTGAAGAGTTCTAGAAGGCCAATATAGTGATAATTCCTCCAAAGGCATGCATTTGCACATATTCAATGATGAACACTTGGAAGGAAGTAGAACTATATTGAGGACCCAAAGATAGCCAAAGTAATAGAATAAAATAAGCATCAACAAATGACGCAAGCAATCACAAGATCCAAAAGAACCAAATGGAAACAACCAATGATACCAAATGGAATCAACAAGATATTATGATTCGAGCAAAAGAGTGTTTAACTGAAAATAGGGAAGCTCCCCAAGATTTGTGCACAAATTAGGATAATTTTATTTTGATACAAAATGCACAAACATGGAATCCTCATTCCCCCATAAGCATTTAAAACACAACAAAAGATAAAGAAGACAAATGAGCATTCTAAATGAATTAGATAAGTTCCTCAAAAATTATGCACCAATTATAGTAACTAGCTGAATGCCCGTGCATCGCAACAGGTGTAAAATTCTACATTTTATATAAGATATGAAACATGTTCGTGCATTGCATGGACATAAAAGCTGTATCGCGAAGACGATCACATATAAATAATCGCACATTAATAGAACTACATCTTTGCAAAAAAAAGAGCTAAATACACCACTAGTCCTAAAAGTTGTCCACCACGTGCACTTTGGAACTAATTGTTGCAAAATGGGATGGAGTAGTCCCAAAAGTTATCAACCGGTGAACTAGTAGTCCCATAGGCTTAGCTCGTTATACGTGTTTAGAAATCACAGCTGGTAATTTTGCTAATAAGCCCTTCTCTATCTGCTATTTTAACTTTTTTTCGACCACCTGTCTAGTGGCCTCACCTTTTTTTTTTGCCTCTGTCGCAAAGCGGCAGCTTCCATCCGTGCTTCTTTCCCAAATCAAGAGCTGGCCGGAGCAGAGCATGGCAAGGTCAGGATGGCGGTGGAGGGCCCTGGTGCATTCTTAATAAGAGTAACAAGGAACCAATTACTTTAAAAAAATAGGACACTATTTCTATTGTATACTAGATGTTAACGGAGGATGAATTTAAACAGGGAATGAATATAAACACAATCTTCATCCACTTCACACTATATTAGTACTCCATCTGACTCATATTAGTTGACTCATATGTGTCTAGATTCGGATGTATCTAGCACTAAAATTTGACTAGATACATTCGTATCTAGATAAATCTAGGTCAACTAATATGGGTCGGAGAGAGTAACTTAAATGTCTTTAACGATTACAAATTCAACCTACAATGCCCTACAATGCAATATTCAGAATAAGTCAAACAGTGTAATTTAGAGTTCACAGAAACATGGAAATTCAGAGAAACGACCCATGTTCTTAAATCGGTGAAAGTTCAGAGAAATATGTCATGTTTAGGATTGATACATGTAGTGCATATATTATCAGGATTTACTAGGACGGCGAAACCTACATGGATCAAATACTTCAATTCGCACCTGTTCAATCCATTTGATCAAACTAATCCACAATCTGCACTCTTGTAGACCATGGTTTCCACTACGTACACGGATAGGAGAAATGAGATTGGATGAGCGCGGACAGGAGAACTGATATTGAATGAGTTTCGGAGAAAAAAGACGACATACCGTAGTTCGGCGGCTCCTCCTCCCACCCTCGGTACCGTGGTTCCGTCGGCATCGCGTCGAAATCGATGGCAAGAACTGCATCGCAATCGTGGCCTCCGGAAACAACTCATGTGGTGTGGGTGCACACAATATATGGCATTATGTATGGGTGCTCCTGTCATTTATTGAGAGGCCATATCTGCAGGTGTGTTTTGTTATGAGACGCTAGAAAATACAAGGGTATTTATGTGAGTGGACCAGGTGCCTTTTGCCACTACAGTTTTTCCAATTCAGATTAAATGGGACTACTAGTGCATCAGTTGACAACTTTTGAGACTACTTCATCCCATTTTGCAACAATTGGGACCAAAGTGCACCGGTGGACAACTTTTAGGACTAGTGGTGTATTTAGCTCAAAAAAAAGCTATAACTACCTCTAAAACCGCTCTTTCGACTGACGGCAAAGGATGGTGGTGTTTGTGGTTTTTGATAGTCATGGTCGGCGGTTGCGTGTCGAGCCCTAATCTACACCGAAACCTAAGTCTTTCTGTTATGTGCGTGAGTTATGTTCTTCGCAGTTTCTGTTCTTTGCATTTTCCTAACTTCTTAGTTTTGTCGGATTGGCATACAAAGCAAGAAAGGTTTGAGTGATGGGGTCATCGGGCGGTTTTTTTTGAAATACAACATTTCTCTTCAAATCTACTTTTAAAATTTTCTCTTAAAAGAAAATCCTCTTCAATTTTATTCAAATTAACAATAAACTTAAGATTTCTTTCCACCAGCTAACTGAAAACTCAGGCTTGTCAATACCGTGAATTATATTTCTAAGAGAAAGGAATGTCAATTATAAGAAAACTCAGTCTTACAATAAAAATCTTGCATCCACGGATGAAGAAAATGAAGCAGAAAATCTTGGAAACCATGTTCACCACGGGCAATCGGACAGTAAAATGAATGCATCCATAGCTCTATGCCACTTTGTTTTATTCTAGTAATAGGGTATTTAAACCAGCCTAGATGCATGTACATCCATACAAAATCATAGTATTTTATTATTCTTAATTCAATTCCATGTTCTTGCGGCTTGGGCATCCTTGCATGCTATGCATGATCCAGCAACAGCAACCACATGAATGAATCAGAATAGTCATATGTGGAGAGAAAATTAACAAAGAGATGAGCGAGTGCTGCTAATCCAGAAAGAAGTTCAGCGACTTGGCATTAGGGAATGAATCAGTGCCAACCGCTTTGCTGGCGCGCCGACGCAAACCATCCGTGCATCATCAATTGTCGGATGGCTTGTCTGTAAGGTTGCGTCCGCCCTGATCTTAAGAGAGGAAAAATATAGAAGTCATCATGGGAGAGAAAGGAATCCGCCGCCCATTCACATGCCTCTTGTGCTCCCCGATCACTCCCGCCGTACAAGGAGGCATAGGAGACCGATTGCATGCTCAATGCGACTTAGTGCATATCGACGCCATCACCTCCGCCGTTCACCTGCCTTCAGAATTGGATGCCATTACCTTCGCCACCATTACCATCCCCTCCGCCCCTCCCGTGGACCTGCTGGACGAGGATGAGGGAGTAAAATCGGGGGCTCCCCGGACCGACGCCATCCCCTCCTTCCCTCCCGTGGACCTGCTGGGGCATAGGAATCGGACGCCGTCCCCCGCCACCGACGCCATCCCCCGCCACCGACGCCATCCCCTCCGCCCCTCCAGTGAATCTGAGGGAGTCCGATCTGATCGGGGAAGGTGGGGGTCCGGGAGCGTGTCCGAGGCGTGGGTCATATGTACTGCAGGTTGATACTCTCATTTTTAAGGGGCGAAACTGCAAAATATCTGACGGACGAAAACCAGACGAAAACCACTTCTAGACAAATTATATATTAGAGATTGCATTTGGAAATGAAGTGCACAAGCATGAAATTCTAACTTCTCCAACTCATTTAACGATGCAAGGAATGAGAGATCAAATAAATGCTTAAATTAAATAGAGAAGCTCCGCGAGATTTGTGCACACTTTTGAATAGTTGCATTTGAATACAACATGCACAAATATGGAATACTCACTCTTCCATAAACATGTAAGACACAAAAGGTTAGCACGAAGGCAAATAAGCATTCTTAAATGAATTAGAGGAGGTCCCCAAGAATAATGCACCAATTATGATAATTGTATTTGGGAACAAAGTGCATAGTCATGGAATCCTAACTTCTATAAACTCATTTAACAATACGAGGCATGAGATAACAAATATGAGTGCTCGAAGATGCAAACACAAAAGACAAGCACTCATAGGCAAATAAATTTGGAAGCTATTGAAGCATCAAAAAGAAATAAAAAGGTGGTCTCCAAAGAAAACAATGTAAAAAATATATATTTTTTCTCTTATGTGTATAAGTTTACAAGTGGAGAACATTGCAAAGACATACGTCCACGAGGAAACAAGCACACAAGAACAAGGCATACAAGAAAGCACATGAAAATAAAAATGAAGTCATAACATATATGATGACCCACAAGTATAGGGGATCGCAACAGTCTCTGCGGATAGTATTACTCAATTTATTAATTTGACACAAGGGGAGCCAAAGAATACTTGCAAGCCTTAACAACTGAGTTGTCAATTCAGCTGCACCTGAAAATAGTTCTTGCTCACAGAATTTTATCAGTAGCAACAGTTTGTAGCAGCAACAGCAAAGCAACAGCAACAGTGAAGCAGGAGCAATAGTAACAGTAACGGCAAAAGTAGGATTCGAGTGCGGTAGGCATAGGGATGGATGGACGGCGTTTTATGAACGAGTCTAAACATGTAACTTTAAGGTCTAGGGCATTGCAGATAAATAAGAACAAGCATACAAGTACTAAACAATCCTAGGCATGTGCTCCATATATAGCCATACGTGCTCGCAATGAGAACTTGCACAACATCTTCTGTCCAGCCAGCCCGTGGTAGCGGGGCCTCTAGGGAACTACTGGCAATTAAGGTGCTCCTTTTAATAGAGCATCGGAGCAAAGCATTAACACTCCGTGAACACATGTGATCCTCACACCATAGCCATCTCTTTGGTTGTCTCAATTCTTGTCACTTCGGGGCCTTTGGATCCGGACAATGATATGTTTACACAACTTGCAAGTAAGATCACAAACAATACTATCATAATGATTCAATAATAAGTTCAGATCTGAGATCATGACACTCGGTCCCTAGTGACAAGCATTAAGCACAACAAGTTGCAACAAAGTCAAATAGCACTAATAGAGATACTAGGAACTATGCCCTAACAATCTTATTCGATTACATGATAGAGCTCATCCAATCCTTACCATCCTCAAAGCCTACAGCGAGGTATTACTCACTCATGGATGAGGGAAACATCGATGGTTGATGGAGAGGCGTTGGTGATGACGATGGCGATGATCCTCCCCAAATTCCCCGTCCCGGCAGGGTGCCAGAACGGAGTTTCTGGTTCCGAATCTTGTCTCTGATGGTGGCGGCGGAGCGGAACTCCTTCAGGAAAAACGTCGACCCCCCCCCCCCTCCCCCAGGTTTTTAGGTCAAGGGGTAACTTATAGGCGTAGAGGGAGCCCGAGGGGGTGCCTGGGGTGGCCGCACCCTCCTAGGCACGGGCAGGGCCCACCCGCGCCTAGCAGGGGTGTGGGCCCCCCAGGCCTCCACTCCGTTTCGTCTTCTGGCTCCGTGGATCTTCTGGCGAAATATAATTTTTGGCATATTTTCCAGGATTTTTCCTGATAGTTGATTTTTTGCACAAAAACTAGACACTAAGGTAATTCTGCTGAAAACAGCGTCAGTCTAATTGTATCCAAATCACACAAGTTTAGACGAGAAACAATAGCAAAAGTGTTCGGAAAAGTAGATACGTTTTGGACGTATCAACTCCCCCCAAGCTTAGCTTATTGCTTGTCCTCAAGCAATTCAGTGAAAACTGAGTGCGATAAAAGAACTTTCACGAACACATTTGCTTCATATGATGTATATATTCTCAGCACAGGAGTAGATGCTTAAACCATTCATAATAAGAAGTATGCAACTAAGTCTACTCAATAGTCATTGCAAGCTATGAAGAGAAACCAACTCAATAATAATAAGTAGCATGAAACATAAACATAAGCAACATTGCAATGCTCATAATAAGGTATGATAGTTTGGTATCTCGCTTGCCTTTGTTTGTAGAGCATAATATAAATGCCAAGGCACCTCTGAAGTTCAAGTCAAGACTATAAGTAAAGATATCAGAGATACAAGCATCAAATTCATAACATAATTAACCAAGTTTTGAAACAAACACAAGAATGACAACTATGCAATCAAGAAGGTGCTCATAGAATAAGTGGTGACTCAACATGGAAGTGAAAAGGTTTTGAAAAGTTTGAAAGGCTTACAGATGCTGAAAGGAAGGTACTCACTAGCTTTGAGCTCTCATTGCCCCTATCATAGGCATCTTCATGTGGTTAAGGTGAAAGTGAGGTCCAATCTGAGTTATATGCTTGACAGACCATAAACTGGAAATCCCATGTCCCTTGAGTACGAGGGCCGCTATGCATGCTACTCAACTTTGGTTACCTGTTAGTTCTTGTCATTGTAAACACATGCATATCATAGAGAACCGCCAACGGGGTACCCCTTGCACATGATACATGCGCTATCCCATGATCAAAATGACAAGGCATGCAGACAATGAGGATCTCAGCTATCTTTTTTATTTACTATGTGAATAGCTTTTTATTGAGGATGCTTCATAAATGCTCACTATGGTGATGCTGCAAGTTTCCACCATGATTAGGAATGGCTTAGGCTAGCGACCCAGGCGTTTCTCTAACACAATGTATAAACTCCATGAACTCACAAACTCCCCTTTTATTTCGCACCGACAACATCCGCAAACAAAAGAGCAAGGTATCAATTGGATAAAATATCAAAAAAATTGTTGAAAGTGTTCCTCGTGACAGCATGGTTCTGCTGACTCCCAGCATATAATTTGCAAGCATATAACTTTCATGGATAGGTCATAATGGTTCAGGATTACTGAGTGCAAGGAATAAAGTGTGCCATCAAGTTCGTGAGAGCTTTACTAACTAACTTTCTCAAAACAGACAAACATTTTATTTGGAAGAAAACAAGGCATATAGAATATGCACTGAAATAGCAAATGATGTTGATAGGTAGGTATGGTGGACACAGTTGGCAATAATGGTTTTGGGGAGTTGTATGCACAAGTATAGCTCACACTCAGTGCAAGTGAAGGCTAGCAATAGAGAGAGCAACAAACAAGAGAGCAATAATTGTCATAATCATGCTTGCAACAAAACAGGACTAATTATGGCATGAAAGTGATACAAGAACTTTGAGGCAAAATGAACCATCGAGGCTTACTGACTATTGTTTTAGTCATATGCATGCGTGAGCATGTGCCAAGTCGATTCACATAAAACTTCCAAAGGAGGATACCACAATATCATACCAAAATATGAATAAAACAATGCAAGCAAACATTCATATGACATCCTACAAACTATTAGCAAGTTGGAGCTAATCATAGACAAGCAAGAACTACTAAGCATCCATCAGTAACATACACCTTACAATGAATAGACTAAGCATGCTCACAATGATGAGTATATGTACAAAAATTAAAACAAATAGAATTCGTTACCAGCCTCTTACCACTCCTCAAGTTGTCTTAATCTTCATTATTGCCCTTCACTTGTGTGACTTGAATAATAACATGAAACCAAAATCCACTGAGGACGGCTGAACCCTGCAAAGAGCTCACAAAATCAGAGAAGAAGAACAAATTTTTTTGGTGTTTTTGATTTTTTCAAACAAGCCAACAAAGCAAAAACAAACAAAGCAAAAACAAACCAAACAAAGCAAAATCTTTTTGGATTTTTTCTTTTAAGGCAAACCAAAGCAAAGAAACAAACCAAGAGAAACAACGAAAATATTTATGGTATTTTTGTGTTTTTGAGAGAGCAGCAACAAAAACCAAAAAGAAAGCGAAATAATGGATATGCAAAGAACCGACCGAACAATATATATATATGAGTGTGATGTCGGTATACCTCCCCCCAAGCTTAGGATTTTGGCCTAGGTGGGGCTCAATAGCACGGGTAGTAACCCCAAGCTGGCGGGTCATCATAAGAATGATCATAGTCAGGTGCTTGAGATGAGGAAGAAGACGCACCCCAATAAAATGAGGGCTGCTGGTGTGAAGACTCTCCCAAGTTGGAGGGATGAACCGAATCATCTTAGACATCCTCTCCAACATTCTCCTCTTGCTGGGAGAGCTCTGCCACATATGTGTCAACCTCCTCCTCCGTAAGCGACCATCCTTGCATGTTATCAAAGTTAAACAAAGCAGGTGCAGGCAAATAAACTATTTTCTCAGTCCTACCCCCTCTCCAACCTTGCTGGGAAAAAGATAATTCATACGGTAAACTTCTCACATTATCCCCCAAAGAAACAAAACCATGTTGAATCATGGATTCAAGATCGAGCCTCTCTATGGGGAACCGAAAATCTGAATGGTGAGGCTCTAAACCATGGAAAGCTAGCAACCTAGAAGCAATGAGACCTCCACAAATTCAACCCTTCTCGCGGTTGGTGGTGAGACGGTAAGCTATCAAAGCACCCAGGTTATAAGATCTATTCATATTCAAAGCAGCTACGATAAAAGCTAGATCAAAAGAAGATAACTTTCTAGCAATCTTTCTAGCAAGAACACACTTGGTAATGAAGTAGGCAAAATATCTAATGGCTGGGAACTGAATGTTCTGAATTTTACCACTTTCCTTGGAGAAGTCGAAACCTTGGAAAATCTCAGCATATAAATCCATAAGTGACTTGGGTCTCTCCTTGATCTTCTCACAAGATACCCACTGTGGTACTCTAATTGCTGCACAGAAATCAGCAAAAGGCAGGTCGACAGGTATATTGTATATTTCGTAATGGACCATGGGATTAGATGTAGACCAAGTAAACTAGAAGTCCTGCACAAAAGCCATGGTTAGCTTAACAAATTGAAATGGTTCACCTTCAACAAAGTGTTCCAACCCTGCATTGGCAATCAAAGTTTGGAAATCCTGGAAGATTCCCGTAGTTCTCATAAATTCATGGCATGGATATATGGAAGGGAAGAATCCTTCCTCACGATGAACCTTCATTGGCTCAGGCACCATCAAGTCATATTGATTCAGTGGATAAGCACTCATCTTTCTTGCTGAAATTTTTAGACAAACATCAAACCAAGTGATTTCCAAGTTGATAAATGATGAGCAACTACTATAGGAACTTGCTAGAGGGCTACACATGCATCAAAATGAATTGTCTAAGCATAGAACAAGCATGCAAGATCACACAACCTGTCACCTATAGCAGCAAAATACCCAAGATACAATCAATCACAAATATAATTGGACAAGCGGAGGAGGCACATACCAAGGAGCAATCCCTCCAAAAATCAGCAGCAAAGATGGTCTGAGCAAGGAGATCGAAAATTGCGAGCAAGAACAGCAAGAACTCGAGCTTAAGCAAGTTTTCTGGTGTTTTTCGGGAGAGAGAAAGAGAATGGCTGTGAGGGGGCACCTTGTAGGGGCCCAGGTGGGCCACACCCCCCCTAGGCGCCACCCATAGACAGGCCGCGCCTACCTGGGGTGGCCCCCTGGGTCACTCCAGGTGTCCCTCTGCCCCTTTTTTCGAGGAAAAAATTATTTTGAATTTTCTGGAATTTTTCAGGAAACTTTATTTTTGGCCAATTTTCAGGGTATGAAAATTGATTTTCTCACAGAAACAGTTTTTTAGAAGAAGCAAAAGCAAACAAAAACCAAACTATAGAAGTTATAAGACACTCTAACAAACAAGCAACTAACAAAACCAAAGCTAGCAAAAGAAAAGGCAAAGACTAGGAACGAGAAAAGTAAAAGGGAGCAAGTATAACCACAGTGAAAACATTATTTTGTTCATTGAAATCCTTTTGTTAACAAGGTTGATCAAGTCTTGTTACCAAAACAATATTATATGAAACAAAACTTTGTATTCCACAAAGTGATTATGTTACCTCAAACTTGATAGCAATGGTCCCAATCATAATAGTTTCAAAAATTTCTTGTGGAATGGGACAATATATTTCTCCAACCTTGATGCTCTCAATATTGTCAATGGAATTCAGGCAATAGCTCTTAGCAACCTTCTTGGGTAAATAGACAATATGCTCTTTGTCATTAATATTGAATGTTACCTTTCCTTGATTACAATTGATAACCGCACCTACAGTATTAAGAAAAGGTCTCCTAAGAATAATAGACATATTATCATCTTCGGGCATTTCAAGCACAACAAAATCAGTTAGAACCAAGCAATTATGAGCCACTTTCACAGGAACATCCTCACATATACCAACAGGAATAGTAGTTGACTTGTCAGCCATTTGCAAAGATATATCAGTTGGTATCAACTTTTCTAGCTGGAGTCTCTTGTAGAGAGAAAAAAGGCATAACACTAACTCCAGCTCCCAAATTACATAAAGCAGTTCTAACATAATTGTTCCTAATAGAGCAAGGAATAGTTGGTATACCTGGATCACCAAGTTTCTTTGGAACCTTACCATTGAAGGAATAATTAGCAAGAAAAGTAGAAATCTCTAGGAATCTTCCTTTTATTAGAGACAATATCCTTCATATACTTTGAATAAGGAGGCAATTTAATAGCATCAGTCAAAGGAATTTGCAAAAATAAAGGTTTCATCCACTCACAAAACTTGTTTTAGTGTTCTTCCTCCTTTGTCTTGTGTTTCTTACCTGGAAAAGGAATAGGTTTCTGCACCCAAGGTTCTCTCTCTATACCATGTTTATTAACAACAAAATCTTCCTTTGTGTACTTAGTGTTCTTAGTGTGCTTCTCAGGTTCTTCCTCAACTTCCTCCTTATTAGGAGCATCATTTTTATCATTACCACTCACAGTTTTAGAATCAAAGACAGATATACTATTAGGATCTACAGTAGGTTCAAGGGGTTCCTCAACTATTCTATGTTTATTTTTCTTTCTCTTACAAGGACTACCACTACTCTCACCTTGTTGAGAATCCTGCTCAATTCTTTTAGGGTGTCCTTCAGGATATAAAGGATCTTGAGTAGTTATACCACTCCTAGTTCTAATTCCATAAGCATGTCTATTTCCTGAGGCATTAACTAGCATATCATTTTGCACCTTAGCCAGTTGATCAAGTTGAGTTTGAACCATTTGAAAGTTTTTACAAAGAATTTTAATATCATTAGAAGTTCTTTCCACAATATCTTTCAACTCTTTAATAGCTCTAGAGTTTTCCAATAAATGATTCTGAACTTGTTTATTAATATTACCTTGCTTAACAATAAAAATTTCAAGTTCCTCTAAGCATTGATCGGGAGGCTTCCCATAAGGAATATCACCTTCATCAAAGTGTTGGAGAGACTGTACCTCAATAGTAGATAAGTGGGGAATTGGCTTACATAATTCTTCTATAGGATGTAGATTCTTCACATCTTCAGCTCTAATACCTTTCTCCTTTAGACATTTCTTAGCTTCCTTCATCACTTCATCATTTAATGCAATAACTCCCCTCTTATTTGGTGTTGGTGTTGGAACTAGTTCAGGAATAATAGTCTCAGAATTATTTAGCTCAGTTGAAGTCCAATCATCATAATTCTTGCTTATCTTAGCCATTAATTCTTCAGCATCTGTAGGAGTTCTTTTCCTGAAAACACAATCAGCAAAGCTATGTAGGTAGGTCCTAGAATCATCAGTTAGTCCATTATAATAAATATCAAGAAGCTCATTCTTAGGTAATGGACATCCAGGATGTGCATGAGTCAAGGCACAGAACCTTGTCCATGACTCAGGCAATTTATCTTCTTCTCCCTGTTTAAAATCAAAAATTCTCTGCAAAGCAGCATGTCTAGCACTGGGAGGAAAATATTTCTGGAAGAAAGAAGCAATCAAGCCATCAGGGCTATCAATGGAACCAGGAGGTAATCTATTAAACCAAGCCCTAGCTTCTCCTTTTAGTGGGGAAGATCTTAGTAACAAAGTACTTACGCATCTTAAAATCATCAGAGAATAAAGCATTCATAGTAGAAAGCTCATTCATATGAGCCACAGCACTCTCATTTTTAGTCCCACAGAAAGGTTCTTTCTCAACAATATCTAAATATGATAAATCATGAGAGAAATCATAATCTTTATATTTAATATCTATGGAGGAGGTGTCATAGTTAGGAACAGAGGAAAACTTAAGAATAATGGTGCGCCTAGCAAGGAGACTCTTAATAGCACTAGTACCATGTGTGTTTCGGCACTCTTCAACAAATTCATCAGTGAACTCAATGTAACCATCATTAATATCATAACTCTCTGTAGACTCAGGTGAGCTAACAGGTGTAACAGTGTGTTCACTAGGAGTTTTGGTATTTCATATACTAGCCATAGTAGCATCTAGGAAAGGACCTAATGAACCAATCGCATCAAGCACAGTAGAAGTAACATCATGAGCATCAAAAGCAGTTTCAGATTCAGCAGTAGTAGCAGTGTGTGTAGCATGTGTATGTGATGGTGGTGTGACAAGCTTACTTATAACATACGGTGAATCAAGAGCAACAGAGGTGTTTAGGACTGTACCTCTTCTTGTAGTGGATGGTAAAATAAGAAACTTTCCATCACGAGACTTCCCCATGATGAAAGGAGTAGCAGTCAACAATAATAGATCCAAGTGAACTTAAAAATAAAGTTATGCTCCCCGGCACCGGTGCCAAAAAATAGTCTTGATGACCCACAAGTATAGGGGATCGCAACAGTCTTCGCGGGTAGTATTACCCAATTTATTGATTCGACACAAGGGGAGCCAAAGAATACTTGCAAGCCTTAACAACTGAGTTGTCAATTCAGCTGCACCTGAAAATAGTTCTTGCTCACAGAAGTTTATCAGTAGCAACAACAAAGCAACAGCAAAAGTGAAACAGGAGCAATAGTAACAGTAACGGTAACAGTAGGATTCGAGTGCGGTAGGCATAGGGATGGATGAACGGGCGTTTTATGAACGAGTCTAAACATGTACCTTCAAGGTCTAGGGCATTGGAGATAAATAAGAACAAGCATCAAAGTACTAAACAATCCTAGGCATGTTCTCCATATATAGTTATACGTGCTCGCAATGAGAACTTGCACAACGTCTTCTGTTCAGCCAGTCCGTGGCAGCGGGGCCTCTAGGGAACTACTGACAATTAAGGTGCTCCTTTTAATAGAGCACCGGAGCAAAGCATTAACACTCCGTGAACACATGTGATCCTCACACCACAGCCATCCCCTCCGGTTGTCCCAATTTCTGTCACTTCGGGGCCTTTGGATCCGGAAAATGATATGTGTATACAACTTGTAAGTAAGATCACAAACAATACTAGCATAATGATTCAATAATAAGTTCAGATCTGAGATCATGGCACTCGGGCCCTAGTGACAAGCATTAAGCACAACAAGTTGCAACAAAGTCAAATAGCACTCATAGAGATACTAAGCACTATGCCCTAACAATCTTATTCGATTACATGATAGAACTCATCCAATCCCTACCATCCTCATAGCCTACAGTCGGGTATTACTCACTCAAGGGTGAGGGAAACATCGATGGTTAACGGAGAGGCGTTGGTGATAACGATGGCGATGATCCTCCCCAAATTCCCTGTCTCGGCAGGGTGCTAGAACGGAGTTTCTGGTTTCGAATCTTGTCTATGGTGGTGGCGGTGGAGCGGAACTCCTTCTGGAAAAATGTTGAACCCCCCCAGGTTTTTAGGTCAAGGGGTAACTTATAGGCGCAGAGGGAGCCCGAGGGGGTGACTGGGGTGGCCGCACCCCCCTAGGCGCGGGTAGGGCCCACCCGCGCCTGGCAGGGGTGTGGGCCCCCCAGGCCTCCACTCCGTTTCGTCTTCTAGCTCCGTGGATCTGCTGGCGAAAAATAATTTTTGGCATATTTTCCGGAATTTTTCCTAATAGTTGATTTTCTGCACAGAAACTAGACACCAAGGTAATTCTGCTGAAAACAGCGTCAGTCTGTGTTACTTGTATCCAAATCACACAAGTTTAGAGGAGAAACAATAGCAAAAGTGTTCGAGTAAGTAGATACGTTTTGGACGTATCAATATACCAATAAGATTTTTGCTTGAAAGCATGGCCAAAGGAACAATTTTATCTTATTGTACATCAATGAGCTTCAAAAACCAACACACCACATACATTACAACTATCACCAAGGGAATAGTAGATAGTTGGGATATATGGAGAAAGGAAACAAGTATCCCAAAGGAAAACTCAACTAGCAAAATCCCACTATTACACATGAGAGAAGTTGAGGAAATTATAGGCAATAAAATTGCTAGATTGACATATTTGGGATTGGTGAATCATATGCATGATTTTGTATAGTTCCAATTATATGCAATCATCTCAACTTACACACATTTGCAATATGGAGTTCTCTTTAAAACATAAGCTAGAACCACAACAAATGCAAATAAAAAAATGCATGCTAGAAGGCAACCCACAACGGTTGGAAGCAAGAGCATGATAAAGAGATACTTGTTACCGAGATATCATTGATAGGATGTAGTAGATATGAGTTCATCGATCATACTATAGCTTGCCTCAAATTTTAATGCATGCATCACTTCTTAAAAATTGAGAGAAAAACATCCAATATATCTCCAATGTACCTAAAACACATTAACTACAAAATGGTTCCCAAGATATATTGGGTCCAACGTAGTTAGAGAAACTACACCACGTAGGAAAGACTCCAAATAAATATGTGCATATTGATATGAAATTGAATTTCATGCACATCTTAGCAAATGGTACTTGGTGGATTTTTTCCCTATATATTGGATCAAAGAAAGCAAGCATGCCATAATACAAACATGTACTAAATATGCATGCACAAGACTTTCAAGAACCAAAAAGGAGATACAATTTGAACAAAAACACCAAGTAAACTGAGATGGCACACACAAGAGTGTGACACGAAAGGTTTCCAAATTGTATAAAACCAATTCAACACATGAAATATCACAAGTTCAACAAATGAACTAGACAAAGTCCAAAGAGCAAAAGATAGAAACGGACACAAATGCTTAAGGATTTATCTCATTCTAAAAGGTCAAATCAAGAAACATGGAATGAGACAAAACCAACTCCCAAAAAGCCAAACTCTCCACACTTTTCATGATGGCACAAAATACCAAAACGAAAATATCGAACTTACAAGCACATAAAACACGATATGGATCAAACAATGAAGCATAAAAAGGAGTGTTCTAGATAATATAGGGGAGTTAACCCATAAGTAGTACATTATATAGAATTTTCCTTTTGAATGCAAAATGCACACAAATGAGATCATCACTACTACCTACATTAAATAAAACACAAGAGGATACCAATAAAATAAGAAGTTCCATCAGAGGCAAGGAAAGCTTGGGAGACAGCACAAAACATTTTCTTGGCAAGAGATAGTACAAAATTAAGCAAAGGCCAAAGTGAATATGATCAATGAATTCTACCATAAATCGAGTACTAATTGTCCAAGGATAAGAAGTATTGGGAATAATCTTCCTGAGATAGTTCACAAGGATATCCAAGATCATATTCATATTAAGAAGCATATAACAAAGTATAAGAATTAAGCTTGATGCTTCGAAAGAGATTCTTGGTAGCTTTGAATAGTCACACAATCACTAGTGATTAGAGTAACTTGGAGCTAATGATTTTCATGAGGATATAGAGATCAAAATATGAGGAAACACATACCAAGAAACACTCTCACACACAAGATCCAAATATGAGCAATAAAAACATTCAAACAAATTGGAACTTGTATGAGATAATGTGCCACATAGGAGCTAGATAATTATCAATATCAATTCTAAGTGTCACTACCTAAAATGTTGCACTACCTAAAATGTACACATTTTCTAGGTTTGTGATATGCACAAAGCATATGACTCCCCCATAATGTGGTAAACCAAGAAATCTCAGCAAGAGGCAAAAAGATCCAAATAGAGATAATTAATGGACAATATATAACTTGAGTTTCTTCATGATATTCATACCACATAGAGACTAGATAATATTTCAATATCAATACTAGGTGGTATTCCTCATGTACACACCATTTTTAGGATTGCGGAATGCTCAAGCCTAACACTCCCTCCAAAGTGGGATAGTCCATTATTAATCTCTCACAAGAGCCAACTAAGATATCAAACATATTCAAGAAAGGATCCAACACAAGAACACACGTACATGGTGTGCCACCCAACATAAACAAATATATTT
The DNA here is from genome assembly GCA_916181665.1 of Avena sativa. Taxonomy (NCBI): domain Eukaryota; kingdom Viridiplantae; phylum Streptophyta; class Magnoliopsida; order Poales; family Poaceae; genus Avena; species Avena sativa. The sequence continues at coordinate 64,845,802 of OV702284.1, forward strand.
GATAACTCAAGATAAGTAAGTGGAAATCACAACATATACAACAACATGAAAGGTACAAAACCAACACATGCACAAGGGGGAGAGCAACTTTCAATGTAATGAGTTAAGAACAAGTTATCGCAAGGAGGAACATTGGAAAAATTGATATAGGAAATATACTCCACATGAATTGGCTTGACAAATATAATATACGAAGATCCCTCAATTCTTCATGATGCAGCCAAGTCTCCAATGCTCTCCAACAACACCTATTGATCAAGTTTTCGCTTGTTGGTCCCCAACCAACTTGGGTCCTAAGAAGTTAGTCACAATAGGCTTGGCAACACAAATGGTTCTTTTCTTGACACCACATTGGGAACCAAAAAATTTGGCACACACATTGCCAACCTCATCCTTACAAAGAGAATAAGCATCATTAATCATTATAGGGTTGGATGAGGAGATACCAATGGTGCATGAGGAATAAATGTCCCCTTTCTCGTGGAAAATGTAGCAATTTCTTCTCTTGGCATCTTTATTTTTGTGTGAAGTAACAACTTGAGGAAGAGCTTGAGTATTCTTGGGAGGAGGCCCATCTCTAACAAGAGGTTGAGCTTTAGGTCGCTTCCCTTGTTGCTTCTTGCTAAGGGGCTTCTTCTTCAATGGGCAAGACTTAAAATGATGCCCTTCTTCCTTGCACTTGAAGCAAACAATATTGTTGGCTAGATTCTTGACTTGATCTTGGCCATTCTTCTTTTTGCCCTTGTTCTCCAACTTGATAGTGGACTTGTTCTTGATATTGGAGTTGAATCCAAGTCCACTTGTCATTGGGGCATTTTTTCACACTAAAGATGTTTTTTTGACTAGCTACTGTAGGGGAGTCCCCCATAGCCTTTTTATTGATAATAAAAGAACACAAAATTACAAGGAATGGAGACAAAAGAAAAAGTAAAACTAAGGCTATAGATATGTACAAGATCTAGAATAAGACTAGGGAATTTACAAAAGATTGTCAAGACATGATGACAGGGATGAAACTAAACTCTTTCTAACTCTATGCTTCAGCAGAGAAACATCATAGATGAAACCTGCCTTCCAGGACTTAAAAGTTGGTATGATTGCCTTGAAGATGCAATCATTTCTCTGTTTCCAAATATTCCAGCATGCAAGAATAGCAATCTCTATGAAGCAATGGCCCTTAAAATTCCTTTTTGGATTCTTTAGCATTTCTGGTCTAGAGCCAGTGCCCCAGTTAACTTGCAAATAAACCCATATCCTAACACTAAAGTTGCATTCAAAGAAGAGGTGCAACCAATCTTCCAAGATATCACATGGGCAAAGAACACAGTTATCATCATTAGTTACATTCCAGTGTCTTCTCATTAATATATCTCTTGTGCTTATACGGTTATGGAGTATCAGCCATGCAAAAAATTATGCTTTGATGTGCATTTACTTTTCCACAACCATTTGGATGGAAAGTGATATGATAAATATTGAAAATAAAGCTTGTAAACAATACTTGAGACATAATCTCCTGATTTGGTGTGCTTATTTTTTTCAAACATCCTGCTTATCCTGAATCGAAGTAACTTCCTTCAACTATTCCTGAAACTATCCAAGTTCCTGAGTTTCTTAAGGGGATAAAGGCAAGTGGAAAGCTTGAGGAATTTGTGTGATTTGGATTGCCTGTTGAACTAAGCATTATTTATCCAAAACAAAAGAATATAGGTGTGGGTAATTTTTTGCAAGAACTTGATGTTGCCAATTATCATGCCAGAATAAGGCAGTATTTCCATTTCCTACTATGCACCTTGACATTGATCTGTAGCATTCATTAAATCTCATTATATTTCTCCACCAGAAGGAACCACACACTGTTACTGCCTGGGGGACTGTATTGTAGTAATAATCATTCTTGATCAACTTAACCCAAGGTAGATTAGCATCATTATAAAAGTTATGCGGGTGTTTCATGAGTAAACATTTATTCTGAATTTCAAATTAATTATTCCTAGGCCTCCTTTTCCTTTTGGCCTGCAAATTATATCCCATGTAGCTAGAGAGTGGGCCTGATCATCATCCTTTTCTTTCTCCAAATATAATTCCTTCTTGCTCTGTCAATAACTTCAATCACTCCAATGCGAATATCCAACGAGAAAATAAAATGTATGGGCATTAATGAGAGTACTAAATTAACTATGACCAGTCTATCTCCATATGATAAAAAAATTGCAGAGGCTGTCAGCCTTCTTTCGACTCTTTCAGTGGGTGGAGAAAAATCCCTGATTATTGGTTTGGTTATACCCATAGGAAGACCAAGATAAGTGAAAGGAATACTAGCAGTGGTACAACCAATCTCCAGGGCCAAAGATAAAGCTTCATTTGAGTTTAAATTTATGGGCACCAGAGAAGATTTATGATAGTTGACCTTTAGACCAGTAAAGGCAGTGTATTCCTCAATAATTTACTTTAAGATTAACAGTTGCTATGGGTCTTCCTACATGACAATAATTATGTCATCAGCATATTGGATTATTGGGAAATAAGTTGTGCCCCTATTGGGGAAAGGTGTCTTCAATCTGCCTTCTATAAAAGCTTTATTAATGTAACTCTGTAGTAGATCCCCTCCAAGAACATATAAGAGAGTTCTTCCTGTCTTACTCCCCTTTTGCAGTGAAAGTTCTTCCCTAGAACCCCATTCAGAAGGATATAAGAGGAACCAGGTGCCAAAATTTATTTTACCCAACCAATGAAGGTTTTATCAAACCCTTTTGCTTTTAGAATCCTTAAAATTGCTTAATCAAGATGTGTTTGAGTGTGGCCTTCCCTTTATGACCCTTTTTCAAGTCATTCTTCAAAAAAGTGACTTGAGCCTTGAGCTCTTTAATTTCCTCTACATGGTTAGTGTGAACAACAATACTAGAGGAAGTAGATGCTACATTGTTAGAGCAACAAGACACGAAATGTAATTCATCACAAGATGTAGCAATGCCATGAGTGGATGAATTACAAGGACTAGCACATGGAAATATGACATTTGGAGTAGAAGTAGTGCTAATGTCCACATGAGGCTCGTTAGATGTTACCTTTGACTCAATAGACTCATGAGCCAACTTCAGCCTACCATAGGATACTAGAATATCCTCATGCGAGCTTCAAAGCTTAATTTGATTTTGTTCCAACTTCCCATAGTTGATAGTTAGCAAAGCAAGTTGAGCCTTTAGCTCAACATTATCCTTCAAAATAGATGCTTCACAATAAATAGAGTTAGTAGCACAAACATCATTATTAATTGCAAGAGGTGAGGGCAACTTGGCGAGCTCTTTTGAATATGAAGCTTTAAGTTGCTCTTGCTACTCGGTGAGTTTGATGAGCCCACTCTTAACGACCCTAAAGCCATTTTCAAGGTTCTTAAAATCCTCAACAAGTTTGGAATGGGCAACTACAAGTTCATTATTTTTAGTTTTGAAGACATTTGTCACCTCAAGTTCTCTATCATCTTTTTCCTTTGCTCTAGATAATTCTAGGGTAAAAGTCTCCTCAAGAGATTCCTTGGTGGATTGTTCTTCTTGAAGGGAGCTATTTAGATAAAAAATCTCATTAGCATACTCATGCTTATGTTCATTCTTCCAAAAAAATGATATTTTCTTGCCCACAATAGTACAAGTCATAATTTCAACAAGGTTGCAGCAAGAAATTTTATTTTTAAGAAGAGCGGGAAAGACAATCTCCCCCATCTCTTAAATAGAGGCAATATCATAATCAACTAGATGATCATCATCATTCTGAACATCAGCATCATCATGAGATACAATGGGATCCAAATAGGTTACCTTTGTTCACTTAGCCATAAGGCATATGTGAGAACCGGAAGAAGGTGATGATGAGATTGTACTTTTAGCTCTATTCAAAACCTTGTCTTGGCACATATAATCTTAGGTTTCCTCTACATGGTTAGCAACCCAAGCACTAGAGGAAATAGAAGCATTTTTATCATGGCGACAAGACAACACAAGCATATCATCATAAGATTTATTCAAGCCATTTCTACATGATGTGCAACGACTATCAACACAAGCATATAAGGAGTTTTGAGTGCTAGAAGTGTTCAAATACAAAGATAGAACATTTCAACTAGAAAGACATGATGGATTACCAATAGTAAGCTCAATATACACATTGCAATTTCTATCACCACTCACCATATCATTACCTTGTGAAAAATCACATGTTGGTGAAGTGGTAGAAGATGAGAACTCATCACGGCCAAAGGTGGAGGGGAAATAATCATCCTAAATAATGTTGGACTCACTATATTTATCTTGAAGCTTTGTACATATATCATGATCACTTCTATAAGGCATGATTGAAGAAATAACTACATTGCTCACAACAAGTAAAAGCATTTTAGTAGCTTGAGCATCTGTATAAGATTTCATCTTCTCTTTTAAAGATTCGTTTTGGGGATCCATAGGAGAAAAAAACCCATATATAGAATTTCCTCAATATATGGGTGAATGCCCTGTAAATAATAAAGCATGGGACATTTCCAATCATCATAATTTGTGCCATCGAATATATAAAAGGAATCATGCACTAATTCCCTAGTCGACATCTTTACTCTCAAGGCGGTGAAGGCTAAAAGCGAGAAACCTCGCTCTGATACCAATTGAAAGATCACATATGCCTCCTAGAGGAGGGTGAATAGGCGGTTAAAAACTTTTACGAGAAGGGCTTAACAAAGGCATAATAAAACTAGCGTTTTCTTTTGTCAAGCACAAAGCCTATATAACCTATGGTTCACCTATGTGCACCAAAAACTTATTATAAGCAAGACAAGCAACAATGTGATAGCAAGATAGAATACTTCAAGCACAAAGGCTATCACAATGTAAAGTGCATAAGTAAAGGGCTCGGGTATAGAGATAACCTAGGCACGCAGAGACGACGATGTTTTACCGAGTTCCTCCCAACAAGGGAGTACGTCTCGTTGGAGGGGTGGGAGGTACTAAGACCATCAACACCACAAGAGGCCTCACCCTATTCTCCCGAGAACCCGCCACATGGCAAGCACCTGATCCACTATGGGATACTTGAGGGCGGTCACCAAACCCGTACAAGATTGGGGTAATCTCCACAACTTAATTGGAGGCTCCTGATAATCACCACGAAGGCCACTAACTTGAGGATAGCTCCATAACTTAATTGGAGGCCCCAAGAACTCACCACAAAGGCCACACAACTATCTAGGGTTCCAAGAACCCAAGAGTAACAAGATTCTTGATTTCACCAACCAAATCCTCTGAGGAGAACTCAAACCGATGCACCTAATGCAATGGCAAGTCCTTCACTCTCAAATTCCACCAAAGCTACAAGATCTATTGGGGGAATAAGAGACGAAGAACACAAGAGGAAATCCACAAAAGAAACCCCAAGTTCTAGATCCCAAGATGTTCCCCTCACATAGAAGAGAGATGGATTGGTGGAGTTGTAGATCTAGATCTCCTCTTTCAAATCCCCCAAAAAGATTCAAAAAATATGGGAGGGATTGAGAGTATTTGCAATCTCTAGAAGGTAGAAACAATGGAGTAGAGAAAGGATGCAAGCAAACAGACCCTTGGGGAAGAAGGGGGCCTTGTATAGGCCCCCCCATGACAACTAGCCGTTGCGGACCACTTATCCCGGAGTTTTCGGCATTCAGGACCGGAGTCTCCAGCCTCCAGGACCGGAGTCTCTAGGGTACAAACTCCATCCAGGACACCGGGCGAGCTCCAGATGCTCCCATTACATCCCTCCGGAGTCGAGGCCAAAATTAGGGTCGGAGTCTCCGGCCCCTCGAAGTCTCCGGGGTGCAAGACTGGAGTCTCCGCCCCCTAGAAAACTAACAGAAAAACCAGTATGAAAACAACCATAACTTTTGCATCCAGACTCCGATTTTGATGATTTTGGGATATAACCAAATTATGAAAGGTTTAACCTATCTATCAAAAGATAAACCGCTAAAACCTCCAACATCGAAAATGCAATAGATAAGCATATGAAAACTGTTTTCGATGAACTTGAGCTTGTCATGGAGATTAACACAAGCTCAAAATCATCTCATGGATAAGAACCAAATAAGAATCAATAAATATGATGCCAAGTATGCAAAGTTTTGAGCTCTCTCTCTAAAAGATATGATCTAGTTACTCACTTGAGAGCCCCCTCTTGATAGTACGGTTATATATCCTAAACCCGGTCTTCCAACTACCGAAATGAGACTGGAAAAAGGGAAAACCTATCAAGAATATACATTTGCCTTGAGAAATCTGATTGAGCTTGATGTAGATGATCTTGTCCTCCTCAAGATGGAACACCTTTCTTGATTGCACTTGCCACTCTTTCTTGATGAAGACTTATAAATTTCTCCCCATACACCATGGGGAAACCTCTTGTTTGATCTTGTCTTCATCAATTCATGAACACATAGGAAGGAAAGCTTCAAGCATGAGATCTTTTAGAGATGGCGCATATTGAGCTTGCACTTCATTTGTTCTAACTTCATTTGGATGATGTCTTGAAGATACACATGAGGAGCTCCATATTATTCTTCCAGACACTCTTGATCTTATTTTTCTTTATTCTTATTATTCTACATGATTCCAATAGGCCCAAAGCCCTTGGACAATGCTTCTGTGTTTTCTTCTACCATGAAGCCAACACATGATCCAAGCGATGCCAATGGACAATTCCTACAAGTGGAACTTAATGCAAATATTAGTCCATAAATATTATCATTAATTAACAAAACCACACATGGGGACTCACATGCTATTTCACCTTCCCTACTGGAGGTAGTAAAACAGGCCTGGGATCAATAGAGACCATATGGTGATCTAGGTATTGTTGCTAAATCGTTGACGGGTGTCCTGAAACATTTACGGATGTGGAGTAAAGAAAAATTCTTGTCATGCAACCAAACAAATTGAATTGTTAAGAGGTGAACTTGAGACGCTCCAATGCACTGATTTTGACAGAGCAACTATCCTTGCACAAATTGAAAGAATGGACAAATTATTATACCTCGAAGAGATGATGTGGTTGCAAAGGTCCCAAATTCATTAGCTTAAAGAGGGAGACCGAAAAACCAATGATTTTCATAGGAAGGTTGTGTGTCGGGCAAGGAAGAATTTGATTAAGAAGCTAAAAAAGGAGGATGGCACTTTGACGAGAGTTCCAACTGAGATGGAATGTACGGCGTCCTCTTATTTTAAGGAACTTTTTACCAAAGATCCAACTCTTGTTCCCGAGGCAGATTGATAATATTTATATTAAAGTAACTGAACTGATGAATAAACAACTATGTAAGGAATATTCGGATGAGTAAATTTCTAATGCACTATTTTAGATCGGTCCGTTGAAGGAGCCAGGCCCCGATGGTTTCCCCGCGAGATTTTTCAGCGTGACTGGGGGGAATTAAAAAAGGAGATAATTGTAGTGGTGAAGGTCTTCTTTACTACTGGTTCCATGCCGAGCCATGTCAATGACACTGCAATTGTCCTTATTCCTAAGGTATCAAACATAGAAACTATGAAATAATTTCTTCCTATTAGTCTTTGCAATGTGGTTTACGAAATTGTTTCAAAATGTCTTGTAAATCGCCTCCGTCCTATCCTAGATGAGTTAATATCAGAGAACCAAAGTGCATTTATTCCAGGGATATTAATCAAAGATAATGCAGTTGTGGCCTTAGAATGCTTTCATTCATCCAGTCCAACCAAGCAAATAATGTTACATATTATGCATATAAGTTGGACCTATCGAAGCCATATGATCATGTTGACGGGGACTTCTTAGAGAAATCTCTTCTAAAATGGGGGTTTCAGCTACTTAGGTATCTTGGATAATATAATGGAGTGCGTCACCTCCGTCAAGTACTCTGTGAAATTCAATGGAAAATTGTTGGATAAATTGTCACCAACTCGAGGGCTTTGTCAAGGTGACCTGTTGTCCCCTTTTCTATTCGTGTTTGTTGCTGATGCATTGTTTGGCCTTCTGCATCAAATGGTTGAAGAGAATTCATTGGAGCCGGTGAAGATTTGTCGCAGGGCTTCAGGTGTGTCACACCTTTTGTTTGTAGACGATACTATGCTATTCTTCAAAGCTAATGCTGCTCAAGCGACTACTATCAAGAATGTTCTGAATACTTCTGCTGAGGTGACCGGGCAACTGTTGAATCCGGGAAAGTGTTCCATTCTTTTTTTAGAGTCGTGTTCAACTGCGGTTGCTACTAAAGTTAAGTTTATATTCGTTGTTTCCCAAGAGGTTTTTTAGGTGAAATACTTGGGGCTACCTGTCCTGATGGTCGTATGCATAAAGGGTGTTTTGAATCTTTACAAGCTAGTTTATGGAAGCGGTTGATTGATTGGAAAGAAAATACATGTTAGTTGGTGCTAAAGAGGTGTTGATCAAAGCCGTGGCGCAGGCCATTCCCACATATATCATGAGTGCTTTTAGACTGCCTGTCTCGATTTGTGATGAGCTGACCAAACCTGTGCGACAATATTGGTGGGTGTATAAAATGGCAAGAAGAAGATGGCCTGATTAGCTTGGGATAAAATGAGACTACCAAAATCTCATGGTGGTATGGGGTTCAGGATATGCGTATGTTCAACCAAGCTCTCCTAGCAAAATAGGCATGAAGATTAATTGACAAACCTGAGAGAGATTAATTGAAAAACCTGAGAGTTTGTGTGTAAAGCTGCTTGGTGCTAAACATTACCCCTAATGGCAACTTATTGGACACAGTTTTCACTGGTAATTCCGCGCCTGTTTGGAAGGGAGTGGAGTATGGATTAGAACTCTTAAAGAAGGGGATGATATGGCGTGCGGGGAACCAAAAGAGTATTAGAGCGTGGAGGGATCCATGGATTCCTAAGGGGCCTACCTTTAGGCCTATATCTAAAAAGGAGATTGTCATTTTAATAGAGTGTCAGACTTCATAAATACAAATGGTACATGGAATACACCACATCTGACACGATTTTTCGAATCGGTTGATGTGGAGGAAATTTTGAAGATCAGAATATCTCCTACAAATCAAGAAGATTTCCTTGCTTGGCATCCTAGAGATTCAGGAAATTTTACTGTCAGCGGTGCATACCATCTTGCTATAGCTCATCACATCGATCAGAATGCGGGCGGCGCCTCTAGTGCTATGTTGGATGGTAAACACCCTATTTGAAATTTAATCTGGAAATCTGCTATGCTCGAGAAAATGAAGATCTGCGCATGGAAAATTGTAACTGGAGCCTTAGCGACATTGGAAAACAAAGGGAGAAGGCATCTGGAGATTATCAGCACTTGTCGCCTTTGTGGTGTTGAGGATGAAGATGCTTACCATGCACTGATTTCTTGTCCTTTGGTAGTGAAAATATGGGACTGCATGATGGCTATTACCAAGCTGCTCTAAAATTCGTAATACTGGAGTGGACTGGAATTTTGATCTTCTGGACTCGGTAACAACTAAGGTGAGAAACATGATAATCATGATCACTTGTAGGATATGGCAGCTCTATAATGATCTAATGGATGCAAAAGCGAATCCACCTATGGAGGTAACTAGGTGCTATTTGTGTAGTTATTATGAGTCTCTATTTTAAATCCAAAAACAGTTTGTTCAAGAGATCATTAAGAGAAAGAGGCCCTATAGGCCCTCTGGTGTGTCTACTCCTAGCTCACAATGGCCAAAGCCCGTCCCTGGTTGGTCCTCGATTGATGGCTCCTTCAGAGAGGATGGTAGAGTAGGAGCTGGTATGATTGAGTTGATAGCATAAAGCTACTAGTTTGATAGCTAAATTTTGGAAATCTATCAGTTTACGTTTTCGTAGCAAAATTATACCATATTTTGAGTCAGTTTTCTCAAATCGCACTAAACTCGTCCTAATATCGAATTGACACGGGAACTGATAAGGCTGGCCCACCTGCTATGCTGACGTGGCGACGGGCGACGACAGCCGTTAACGGCGGTTGCGGATAAATTTCGAAAAACTATCACTTTTCTGCTCAATATTCAGAAAACTACCACTTTTTAAAAAATATTCTTTTTATTTATGAACGTCCATAACTTTTGAATAAAAATTCAAATAAAAAACTTTTAATATAAAAATTTCTTAGAAATGCTTGAATATTTCGAATACAAACTTAGTTCACTATTTTGGATCATTAAAATATGCAAACAATTAAAATTGCTTCTATTACTAATGGAAACTTTGGAAATTTATAACTTTCATTATATAACTCCAAATAATATAAATAATATGTATAAATTTATTAGAAAAATCCAAGGAGTTCCTTTCTGGCATTGATGCGTGTTGACGCCCCGTTGGAAACCCCAAGAGCAAGGTATAATGCAGCACAGTGTCGTGGTATTGTCGACGAGTACGCCATGGAGGGGTCCTCATAGTGCGTGTTTAGAGATGTGGGGTAAGGCGGACGGTTGACGGGTACGAGGTAACATAGCTTACCCAGGTTCAGATCCCACAATGGTGGCATAATCTTACTCCTGCTATAAATCACTATAATGGCAACACGCCGGGTTACAGGGATTGATTCGTTGTGCGAGGTGTATGTTGTATCGTGCCCTAAAGGCTCCCATAGGCCCGACTTATATAGTCGCCAGGTTCTAGGGTTATAGGGAAAGTCCTAGCCGGACAGGTTACAGAGTCCTACACTGCATACAACTAGTCTAGCGTTTCTTGCACTCTAAGGCTCTGGGTACGTCGGTGACTCCTCCGTAGCCTTCCTTTATCTGGCATGGGTCTCCCTTCTGGATCCATCTAACTGGGCCGCCTAGTAGGCCACGGGCCATGCTACCAACTGTGGGCCGGGTTATCCGGATAAGAGACATGCTATGAGGATACCCATGTAGCATATACCCAACAGTAGCCCCTGGAGAACTCCGAGATCTTGCGCCGTCTTGCCTCTTCAGGTTGAATGCTCCGTCTAGATGGATGTCGGCAAATCGTCAAGCAATATCTTGTAGTCCTCCCAAGAACCCTGCAATATTCTCCGTCTTCAACGTGTAAGCCGGAGAAACGTTGAATCTTCCATCGTACTCTTCTCGTAGCCGGACTGGATCCGTCCATGCCAGAATATTCCGATGTGATGGTTCACCTGCTAGTGACAGCTAGGACGATGTAGACATAGTTCAGCAACGCCTCGTAACTCACACATGTAGAGAACATAATCATGTCCATTTTTCCCGCACGAAGGATACAAACCGTTGGTGGCGACGGTTGGGAACATGGAGAAATTTCCGCGCACGCGCCCGCACACGTCGTCCACACGCCGACCATTCGATCACTCCGCATGAATCTTGATGCCAGGGGTTATAAATTATGACTATGGCGGATTTTACTTTTCACCTCATTCTCCTCCTGTGTCATCTTCTTCCTCCAGCGAGCACTCCTCGAGTCTTCCGCGCGAACGCAAAACCCTAGCTTTCCAGTCTCGCAGTCACCTCCCCTTCCTTCATCAATGGCGAGCAGGAGCACCAGCGCATCCATGGCGGCGATAGGAGATGCCGGAGTGAAGCCGGCAGGCTCCGTTCATGTGCCCCCAGAGGGCTTGCTACTGCCCAAATCCATGGTGGTCGAATCCACCGGCGGCGACCAAATTCCAGCGGTGCTAGAGCCACTGGAGGAAGAAGGCGACTCCCACAAGGGAGATTGGCGCGGCTCGGATATCACAGATAGTGATATCAAGGAGCTGGTCATTGAAGGTTACCTCCCTCCGACGGAGGGATTAGTTTGGCAGGCAGCGCCGGCCGGCTAGGTCACCCCTTCTCCCCAAGCCGGAGAGAAGGTGTATCTCAAAGCACAACTGGTACGCGGTGTTTCCCTGCTTATCTCCAATTTCTTCCTAGCCGTACTCAACCACTACCGGGTTCAACCTCATAACCTGTCCCCCAATAGTATTCTCGCGCTTAGCAACTACGCGGTGCTTTGCGAGGGTCACTTAGGGATTAAGCCTAGGTTAGACCTCTTTATTTATTTCTTCACCTGTAGGGGTTCGTAGCATGGAAAACAAAAATTTTCTATCGCATACAAACAAACAAGCCAAGATCTATCTACTAGATTGTAGCAACGAGTCGATGGTATAACTTACCCTCGAAGATTCCAAAGCGTTTAACGAGAGCGGATTCTCGTGGGTGATGTAGTCGTACTCTTTCCGATCTCAAGATCGTGTAGACGATCCTTCCGGCGCCACGTTCCGGCAGCGCTCCCGCAGTCGGTCACACGTTCGGTACTCGACGAAGACCTTCCTCTCCCTTGTTCCAGCAAGCAGCGGAGGTTGTAGCACTCTCCTCGCGATTCCGGCAGCACAACGGCGTGGTACCGGAAGTAGAGGGGAAATCCCGCAGGGCTTCGCCTTAAGCCGGTGCGAGTATGGTGGAGCTTATGAGAGAGGCTATTAGTGGTCTAGTAATTAGACACACCAATTAGAAGGCTCTAAACCGCAGGCTAAAGCAATTAGAAGCTCTAAACCAAAACGGCTCTAAACCGGAGATTTAGAGGTAGAAAGTTGTGTGTCTAGGAGGGGAGCCCTGCCCCTCCTTTTATGGGTGGGGAGGCGCGGCCAGGGGAGGGGAGTCCCTCCCCAAGTCGGCCTTGGGTGGCGCGCCGGCTTGGGGAGGAGACTCCTCCCTCAAGTCGGTTCCCAACTCCTCTTTCTTGTTTCCCACAGTTTCTTGTTTTAGCCGTTTGACTTTCAAACTGGACATTTGACTTTTCTGTTTTAGGATTCAATTTAATCCTTTATTTGGGACAGCAAGAACACTTAGTACATGATGCAATCATTCCAATATGTAATGACACATTCATGTACCCCTCCCCCCCGGAGTGCCGGACAATCCGGAACCTTCCAGAACATTCCCGATGAAAACACCGGAATCATTCCCGAACTCCGAAACGGGACTTTCCTTATATGAATCTTATTCTCCGGACCATTCCGGATCACCTTGTGATATCCCGGATCCCATCCGAGACTCCGAACAACATTCGGTCTCTTTCTCATAATACCATAACTACTCAAACAACGTCGAATCCTTAAGTGTGTCTCCCTACGGTTCGTGAATTATGCGGACATGATCGAGACACTTCTCCGAACAATAACCAATAGAGGAATCTGGAAATTCATATGGCTCCCACATATTTCTACGATTACTTTGCGATCGAATGAACCACTTACATACGATACCAATTTCCCTTTGTCTCACGATATGTTACTTATCCGAGGTTATGATCGTCGGTATCTCTGCATACCTAGTTCAACCTCGTTACTGATAAGTACTCTTTTCTCGTTCCCGTGATATGTGATCCCTTGTGACCAAGTCACATGCTTGCAAGCTAATTGGATGACATTCCACCGAGAGGGCCCAGAGTATATCTATCAGTCATGTGGATGGACAAATCCCACTCTTGATCCATGTGTCTCAACCAATACTTTCCGAACACTCAATGCCACCTTTATAACCACCCAGTTACGGTGTGGTGTTTGATGTCATCAAAGCATCCATCCGGTAAAGGTGATATGCATGATCTCATGGTCGAAGGAATTAGGTTACTATGTATCAGAAAGCATATAGCAATTGAACTATTGAAATGACTTGATCTTTATGCTACGCTTGTCTATAGGAGTATGTCCACCATATCATTCTCCTAACGATATGATCTTGTTGTTGATAACATCTCAATGTTCATGATAAGGAAACCACAATCATTAATCAACCAACAAGCTAGTGAAGTATAGAAGCTATACTAGGGACTTCAAATTAAGTTTACAAATCACACAAGTATTAATGGTTTCCTTGTTAATACTATTATAGCATGAATGCAAACATTTATCATAAACACAAAGATATAATAATAACTACATTTATTATTGCCTCTAGGGCATATCTCCAACAGTCTCCCACTTGCACTAGAGTCATCTAATCTAGATTACATGGTAATATACCGAACACCCATGGCAGTTTGGTGTTGGTCATGTTTTGCCCTCGGGAGAGGTTTAGTCAACGGATCCGCCACATTCAGATCTGTGTGTACTTTGCAAATCTTTATATCCCCATCCTGGATATGTTCTCGAATAGCATGAAAACGTAGCTTGATATGCTTCAGCTTCTTGTGTGACCTTGGTTCTTGCGCATTGGCTATGGCGCCCATGTTATCACAGTAGATAGACATTGGGTCCAGCGCACTAGGAACCACACCCAGCTCTGTAATGAACTCTTTCATCCATATCGCTTCTTGTGAAGCCTCCGAAGCAGCCATGTATTCCGATTCAGTTGAAGATCTCGCCACAACGCTTTGCTTTGCACTCCTCCAGCTAACTGCTGCACCATTCAAAATAAATACGTATCCAGATTGTGATTTAGAATCATCCGGATCGGTGTTCCAACTAGCATCGGTGTAACCATTAACAATGAGCTGTTCATCACCTCCATAAGAAAGAACCATATCCTTAGTTCTTCTCAAGTACTTAAGGATGTTTTTGACCGCTGTCCAATGATCCACTCCTGGATCACTTTGATATCTGCTAGTTAAACTAACAGCATATGCGATGTCGGGTCTAGTACATAGCATGGCATACATTAGAGATCCTATGGCTGAGGCATAGGGAGTTTTACTCATCCTTTCTCTATCTTCTGCCGATGTCGGACTTTGAGTTTTACTCAAGGTCGTATTGGGCAACATGGGCAAGAACCCTTTCTTGCTTTCTTCCATTCCAAACCTCTTTAGAACTTTGTCCAAATATGTACTCTGTGACAATGATATTTGGCGTTTCGATCTATCTCTATAAATCTTTATGCCTAATATGTAAGCTGCTTCGCCAAGATCCTTCATTGAAAAACTATTATTCAAATATTCCTTGACACTATTAAGAAGGTCTACATCATTCCCAATCAACAATATGTCATCCACATACAGTATTAAGAATGCTACAGAGCTCCCACTCACTTTCTTGTAAATACAAGCTTCTCCATAAGTTTGTATAAAACCAAAACTTTTGATTACCTTATCAAAACGTTGATTCCAACTTCGGGATGCCTGCTTCAATCCATAGATGGACCGTTGAAGTTTGCATACCTTGTTAGCATCTTTAGGATCGACAAAACCTTTGGGTTGCATCATATACAACTCTTCATCAATGTCTCCATTGAGGAATGCTGTTTTGACATCCATCTGCCATATCTCATAATCATAATATGCAGCGATTGCTAACATAATCCTCATAGACTTTAGCTTCGCTACCGGTGAGAAAGTCTCATCGTAGTCAACTCCTTGAATTTGTCGAAACCCTTTTGCGACAAGTCGAGCTTTATAGACAGTAACATTACCATCAGCATCTGTTTTCTTCTTGAAAATCCATTTGTTCTCGACAGCCTTCCGGCCATCCGGTAAGTCCACCAAAGTCCATACTTGGTTTTCGTACATGGATCCAATCTCGGATTTCATGGCTTCTTTCCATTTATTGGAATCTGGGCTCATCATCGCTTCCTCATATGTCTCGGGGTCATCGGTGTTGTCCACCACCATGACATTCATAACGGAATCATACCAATCTCGAGTGGTACGAGTTCTCGTTGACCTCCGAGGCTCTGTAGCAACTTCAACCGAAGTTTCATGATCACCATCATTAGCTTCCTCTCTTATTGGTGCAGGCACCACAGGAACTTCTTCCGGTGCTGCGCTACTCGCAATTTCGAGAGAAGGTTCGACAACCTCGTCGAGTTCTACTTTCCTTCCAGTCAATTCTTTCGAGAGAAATTCCTTCTCTAGAAAGGATCCATTCTTGGCAACGAATGTTTTGCCTTCGGATCTATGATAGAAGGTATACCCAATAGTTTCCTTCGGGTATCCTATGAAGACGCATTTTTCCGCTTTGGGTTCAAGCTTGTCCGGCTGTAACTTCTTTACATAGGCTTCGCATCCCCAAACTTTAAGGAACGACAATTTAGGTTTCTTCCCAAACCATAATTCATACGGTGTCGTTTCAACGGATTTAGACGGTGCCCTATTTAAAGTGAATGCGGCTGTTTCTAATGCATAACCCCAAAATGATAGCGGTAAATCTGTAAGTGACATCATAGAACGAACCATATCTAAGAGAGTTCGATTACGACGTTCGGACACACCATTACGCTGTGGTGTTCCCGGCGGTGTCAATTGTGAAAGTATTCCGCATTTCTTCAAATGCTCGCCAAACTCGTTACTTAGATATTCACCTCCACGATCAGAACGTAGAAATTTAATCTTCTTGTTACGTTGATTCTCTACCTCACTTTGAAACTCCTTAAACTTCTCGAAAGTTTCGGACTTATGTTTCATGAAATAGATATACCCATATCTACTCAAGTCATCCGTGAAGGTAAGAACATAACGATAACCACCGCGCGATGCTACACTCATTGGACCACACACATCGGTATGTATGATTTCCAATAAGTCCGTAGCTCGCTCCATCATACCAGAAAATGGAGTCTTAGTCATTTTACCCATCAGACATGCTTCGCATCTTTCAAGTGATTCAAAATCAAGTGATTCAAGAAGTCCATCGGAATGGAGTTTCTTCATACGTTTCACTCCGATGTGACCAAGACGACAGTGCCACATATAGGTCGAATTATCGCTTGATTTCAAACGTTTAGCCTCAATGTTGTTGATATGTGTATTTCCACTATCGAGATTCAATAAGAATAGACCATCTATCAAAGGTGCATGTGCGTAAAACATATTACTCATATAAATAGAACAACCATTATTCTCAGATTTAAACAAGTAACCGTCTCGCAATAAACAAGATCCCGATATAATGTTCATGCTCAACGCAGGCACCAAATAACAATTATTTAAGTATAAAACTAATCCCGATGGTAGATGAAGGGGTAGCGTGCCGACCGCGATCACATCAACCTTTGATCCGTTTCCCACGCGCATCGTCACCTCGTTCTTCGCTAGCTTCCGTTTATTCTGCAGCACCTGTTTCGAGTTACAAATATGAGCAACCGAACCAGTATCAAATACCCAGGCACTACTACGAGTACTAGTGAGATACACATCAATAACATGTATATCAGATATACCTTTCTTCTTGATGTTGCCGTTCTTCAAATCCGCCAAGTACTTTGGGCAATTCCGCTTCCAGTGACCTTCTCCCTTGCAGTAAAAGCACTCAGTATCAGGCTTAGGTCCAGCCCTGGTCTTCTTCGTCGGCGTGGTAGCTTTCTTACCACCCTTCTTGAAGTGTCCCTTTTGCTTAGACTTGCCTTTCTTGAATTTGGTGGTCTTATTGACCAACAACACTTGGTGCTCTTTCTTGATCTCCACTTCTGCAGATTTCAACATGGCAAAGAGTTCTGGCAACGTCTTGTTCATGTTCTGCATGTTGTAGTTCATCACAAAGTTCTTGTAACTTGGTGGTAGTGATTGGAGGACACGGTAAATCCCCAAAGCATTAGGAATCACTATACCCAAGCTTTGAAGTTTGTTTGCGTGCCCAGACATCTTAAGCACATGCTCACTGACGGAGCTGCCCTCTTCCATCTTGCAGTTAAAGAACTTTTCAGAAGCCTCATAGCTTTCAATTGCCGCATGAGTCTCAAAAATCAATTTGAGATCTTCGACAATATCATATGGGTCTGAATCCTCAAACCTTTTCTGAAGCTCCGATTCCAAACCATACAAGATAGCACACTGAACTATGGAGTACTGATTCTTCCGAGCGAGGTAAACATTCTTTACTTCATCGGGAGCATCAGCTGCAGGTGGGTCACCCAGCGGTGCATCCAGCACATAGGTCAAATTACCAGCTGTGAGGACAATCCTCAAATTGCGGAACCAATCCGCGAAGTTGCTTCCATTGTTTTTCAACTTTTCTTTCTCTAGGAACGCATTAAAATTGATGGTAGGGGCTGCCATTGATCTACAACATATTTGCAATAGTTTAGACTAAGTTTATGACAAATTGAGTTCAAATTAATAATAAAATTAAACTAGGTGAACTCCCACTCAAAACAATATCCCTCACATTGTTTTAGTGATCACACGAACCAAATCCACCATATCAACACCGATCATCACGAGAGTTGACATAGTTTCAATGGCGAACAATCGACATGGTCATCACATCTACTATATGATTCATGCTTTACCTTTCGGTGATCCGTGTTCCGAGACCATGTCTGTACATGCTAGGCTCGTCAAGATCAAACCTTAGTTTCTGCATGAGCAAATCTGGCTTGCTCACGTTGTATACACTTGCAGAATCTAACACACCCGATCATCACGTGGTGCTTCGAAACAACAAGCTTTAGCAACGGTGCTAACTAAGGGTGAACACTTTATGATTTGAAATTGATGTGCATGAGGGATCATCTTATAATGCTACCGTCGTCTACTAAGCAATACAAGATGCATAAAGGATTAACATCACATGCAATTCAATATATATGTGATATGATATGGCCTTTCTTCTTTGTGCTTCCGATCTCCATCTTCAAGCACGAACATGATCTCCATCATCACCGGCATTGCATCAAGGTCAATGACGCTTCTCCATGGTTGTCGTCCACCGGCTTCAACTATTACAACTACTTTGAATAGACACGCGGGTCTTAACATAAATTAAAGACAACCATATGGCTCCTGCCGGTTGCCAACTTACAATAAGGAACATTGCATACATCAAATATAATCACAATCATGGCCATATCACATCACTGCACACCCCTGCAAAACAAAGTTAGACGCCTCTACTTTCTTTGCATATTTTACGTGGTTTGGGGCTTTCAATAAGTGTCGTTCTAACTTACGAACAAGAACCACAACATTGATACTAGCATTGTTGATCACCCGTTGTAAATTGGATCTTAACTATGCTAGGAGAAACAGGCACCCGCAAAGCCACTTATGCAATACAAGTTGCATGTCAAGCGTGGAGCAAGTCTCATGAACGATGTCATGTAAAGTTAGCCCGGGCCTCTTCATCCCAACATACCGCAAGATGCAAAGTACACAAGAAGTAATCGACAATAAAAGCATCAATGCCCACAATGACCATTGTGTTCTACTCGTGCAACAAATCTACATATAGACACGGCTCTGATACCACTGTAGGGGTTCGTAGCATGGAAAACAAAAATTTTCTATCGCATACAAACAAACAAGCCAAGATCTATCTACTAGATTGTAGCAACGAGTCGATGGTATAACTTACCTTCGAAGATTCCAAAGCGTTTAACAAGAGCGGATTCTCGTGGGTGATGTAGTCGTACTCTTTCCGATCTCAAGATCGTGTAGACGATCCTTCCGGCGCCACGTTCCGGCAGCGCTCCCGCAGTCGGCCACACGTTCGGTACTCGACGAAGACCTTCCTCTCCCTTGTTCTAGCAGGCAGCGGAGGTTGTAGCACTCTCCTCGCGATTCCGGCAGCACAACGGCGTGGTACCGGAAGTAGAGGGGAAATCCCGCAGGGCTTCGCCTTAAGCCGGTGCGAGTATGGTGGAGCTTATGAGAGAGGCTATTAGTGGTCTAGTAATTAGACACACCAATTAGAAGGCTCTAAACCGCAGGCTAAAGCAATTAGAAGCTCTAAACCAAAACGGCTCTAAACCGGAGATTTAGAGGTAGAAAGTTGTGTGTCTAGGAGGGGAGCCCTGCCCCTCCTTTTATGGGTGGGGAGGCGCGGCCAGGGGAGGGGAGTCCCTCCCCAAGTCGGCCTTGGGTGGCGCGCCGGCTTGGGGAGGAGACTCCTCCCTCAAGTCGGTTCCCAACTCCTCTTTCTTGTTTCCCACAGTTTCTTGTTTTAGCCGTTTGACTTTCAAACTGGACATTTGACTTTTCTGTTTTAGGATTCAATTTAATCCTTTATTTGGGACAGCAAGAACACTTAGTACATGATGCAATCATTCCAATATGTAATGACACATTCATGTACCCCTCCCCCCCGGAGTGCCGGACAATCCGGAACCTTCCAGAACATTCCCGATGAAAACACCGGAATCATTCCCGAACTCCGAAACGGGACTTTCCTTATATGAATCTTATTCTCCGGACCATTCCGGATCACCTTGTGATATCCCGGATCCCATCCGAGACTCCGAACAACATTCGGTCTCTTTCTCATAATACCATAACTACTCAAACAACGTCGAATCCTTAAGTGTGTCTCCCTACGGTTCGTGAATTATGCGGACATGATCGAGACACTTCTCCGAACAATAACCAATAGAGGAATCTGGAAATTCATATGGCTCCCACATATTTCTACGATTACTTTGCGATCGAATGAACCACTTACATACGATACCAATTTCCCTTTGTCTCACGATATGTTACTTATCCGAGGTTATGATCGTCGGTATCTCTGCATACCTAGTTCAACCTCGTTACTGATAAGTACTCTTTTCTCGTTCCCGTGATATGTGATCCCTTGTGACCAAGTCACATGCTTGCAAGCTAATTGGATGACATTCCACCGAGAGGGCCCAGAGTATATCTATCAGTCATGTGGATGGACAAATCCCACTCTTGATCCATGTGTCTCAACCAATACTTTCCGAACACTCAATGCCACCTTTATAACCACCCAGTTACGGTGTGGTGTTTGATGTCATCAAAGCATCCATCCGGTAAAGGTGATATGCATGATCTCATGGTCGAAGGAATTAGGTTACTATGTATCAGAAAGCATATAGCAATTGAACTATTGAAATGACTTGATCTTTATGCTACGCTTGTCTATAGGAGTATGTCCACCATATCATTCTCCTAACGATATGATCTTGTTGTTGATAACATCTCAATGTTCATGATAAGGAAACCACAATCATTAATCAACAAACAAGCTAGTGAAGTATAGAAGCTATACTAGGGACTTCAAATTAAGTTTACAAATCACACAAGTATTAATGGTTTCCTTGTTAATACTATTATAGCATGAATGCAAACATTTATCATAAACACAAAGATATAATAATAACTACATTTATTATTGCCTCTAGGGCATATCTCCAACATCACCATCAAGAGGGAAGCCGGAGCCAGCAAGGATGAGCTCAGGAACTGTGGCACCATTAGTTTTAAGATCCGGCCTGGTCGGCGGTTCCCCGACATCGTCGACCATGAGTCATGTA
Source organism: Avena sativa (assembly GCA_916181665.1). Lineage (NCBI taxonomy): Eukaryota > Viridiplantae > Streptophyta > Magnoliopsida > Poales > Poaceae > Avena > Avena sativa. The sequence continues at coordinate 64,866,959 of OV702284.1, forward strand.
AAAACTGGGAACGAACGTACTTCTACGGCCCATATATCCCTCTGACTGGCCGAGAAGCAACATATCCGGACTTTGTCGACGGAGTTGCCGCCGAAGCCTCGACATGGAGATCCCAAGCCTCCCTCCCCTCCGACATCGATGCTTCCCACGCTATAAGGCGGATAGAGTGGTTCGTAGAGACGGGTCTAACCGGATTGGACCTGGCCATGTGCTGGTTCATCAGGCGGATCCAACCTCTGCAGCACCGTTCGAAGTTGATGCATGAGTATACCAAGGAGAGGAAGGATAGCCTCCGCATCTCCGAGGATAACTTCTCCAGCGACTCCATCAAGCTCCACCTCAAGGACATCGTCAAGGTGAAGGATAGGAAGCGTGGCTTCATCATCACCTATGACATGTTTTAGGAGGGCAAGTGCCCAGAGGTACCTATTTATTTTCCGTGTATGACATTTTCTCCAGTTCTTCCGTCTTGCCTTTGTCATCCCACACCTTATGATTTCCCTTAACAGCTTAAGAGTCTAAAGGAGGATGACATGGCTGTACAAATTTATGACCCAAAGATGAAGGAAGTCACTGTTGTGTCCGACGACGATGTCCCATTGGCGCGAAAGAGGAAGAGGTCCACCTCTGACGCTGCCGACAGAGGCAAGAAGAAGAAGACAGAGGGTGGAGCCTCCAAGAAGTCCACTGCCGCCCTGGAGGCGGAGAAAAGAAAGATTACCGGGATCCCTTTTACCAAAGCACCCACGATTGTGTAAGCTTCTTTTCCTCCAAAATTATCCATTGTTTGTCCTTTTCCTGTACTTATACTTTTGCATGTTTCAGGAAGAAAGCTAGCTTGAGTTTTAAGAAGACCTCCAAAACATCGGGGGCTTATAAAAACATCAAAGATATGTTGCAGCATGATGTACCGCACCAAGCATCTCCCGCCATCGCCCCTGTCACTCCTAGCGTCCATCCTACGCCTGCTCCAACAAGCTCTCCGGCCAAGGATGCATCTGGCCTTTCCACCATGGAAGTGGACTCAGCTGCCTCCGCGGATCTCGTCATAGCCTGCGAGTAGGCGACGCAAGAAAGCACCGCAACCAAAAATGGTTGAAGCTCCGGCTAAGGATGCCATCGGTAGCGGTAAGGCGGTGATGGTGGGTGGAACGTCTATCGAAGGCGACGCCTCTGCACCCAGGATAACCATAGAGCTTCTAAATATAGTCTACCCGGCGCTTACACCGAGTAGCTCCACTCTGGCTCCTGGTGCAGTGCCGACATCTCCAACCTGCAGTCTTGAGGAGCTCCTCCGACAAGTAGACATCTTGCGAGGAAACAACCTTTCCTTTAGCAAGTTGTTTGCCGAGAGCGCTACCAACCTCAAGATCATCGCACTTGTAAGTTTTATTTGCCTTTTGCATTTCATATGAGCATCCCACTGTAGCCCCCGAGTATTTAGACAGAAAACCATAGGTCTTTACATCTGAATGCTCTAAGAGTGACTAAGCTAGAAAACTTCTCACTGTAGCCCCCAAGAATTTAGTTTGAATGAATTATTCCGACTAGATACTTTCAGAGTAGCATACGCAGTGTTTGTAAATTTCAATACTGTAGCCCCCAAGCTTCTAATTGAAAATTGAATTAGTTCTGACTAGATGCTTAAAGAAAGACTAAGAATATGACTGAGTTAAAAAACTTTATACTGTATCCCCCAAGCTTCTAGTTGAAAACGGAATGACTTCTGACTAGATGCTTAAAGAAAGACTAAAGCATACTGCCAAGTTTTAAAACTCTCACTTTAGCCCCCAAGCCTCTAGGTGGATAGTTATCCGACTAAATGCTCCAAGTAGACTAAACAGCTTCAATTCTTCTGTCCATAGAATGAGAATGCTCGGAGAGGTGTCGCCAATGAGAAATTCCACAAGATGCGCGCGAAATTGGAAGCTAAAAAGGGTAAAACTACCTTCTTGAAGGAACAAATCACCAAGACAAAGAGTCTGTTTTTCCTTTCGTTTTTGTACTCTGACATGGTCTTGTGCCACCATTCTCCGTCTACTCACTGTGTACTGTTTTTCTCTGACTTGCAGAAGACATTGCCAAGGCCAAGGACATTGTTGAGCAATCCAAGCACATTGAGTTGCTGGATAGAGAAAACAAGATCCTTAAGCAGGAGGGAAAGGATATGCTGAAGGTGCACGAAGACTCCATGAAGGTCCTGCAGGAGTCCGCCAACACGGAGATGAACCGCTTGAAGGAGGAGATTGCAATGCTTAAAGAGCAGAAGAAAGCTGCCGATGAGCAAAATCAGAGCAATCTTGAAGCATACAAGATCCTCCGACAAGAACGGGACTCCATGGCGGAAACACTCCAGCAGGCCAAGGCGAGCATCTTTGGTATCTAATTATCCGTCTTGTTGTAAGGTTCCCAACCTTCAATAAGGTAGGATCCCTGTGTGTTGCAGCCCAACACATGGCATTCACCATTGGTCCACACCATGCTACATCAACCACACCCTCAAAGGTGAACTCATTCCATACCCCACCCTCCTTTGGCTATCATGTGAATGGAATCCTACTTGAGACACGTGCCAATGCTATGACCAGGACCATGACCAAGACAACGAGAGGAGATGACAAGAGGACCCCAGAGATCAAGACCCCCAAGCAAGAGGCCTGGAAGAGAAGACGCAAGAAGCTGCTGAAGCTAGACCGGAGTCTCCGGTCTACCACACCGGAGTCTCCGGTCCATCTCCGGACCGACCCCCAAACCAACGCCCAGGACAGTCAGAATGCCCCTTCGGAGACGACACCGGAGATTGACCGGAGTCTCCGGTCCAGACCGGAGTCTCCGGCCCATTACACCGGAGTCTCCGGACCAAGTGTATCGGGCCTGCGCGCCTCGAGTTGGGCCTGGCCCATGTAACGCCCAGAACTTCCTATTTATGCCTATTTTACCCCTAGCTCGTGGCTGGCCTATATATAAGCCCCCACCCCCTCCTTGAAACCCTAGAGTAGATGATGAATGAAGGCTTGTGCCTAACCCTAGATGGGAACCCCTCTCTATAGTTAATCTATGAGTTGTACAAGGCCTTGGAGTTCGGTTGTTCGTCTCCAAGTCGTCAAGACCCTCCTCAAGTGTTTGGTCTCTCCTCATCAAGGATTCTAGTAGTGCTAGGTCTCTCCCCTTTGGGATTCTACTTGGTTGCTACTCTCTCCTTTGATTTGGATTCTATCATTCGCTTGCCGATCTCTCCTTTGGTGATTCTACCTAACGGTCTCTCGCTGAGGATTCTATTGGATTGGTTGTTCAAGCCAACGGAGCAAATCGAATCGGGTTGTGATTGCGTGTGTTTGTATCTTTACCTTGCATTTGTGTTGCGTTCATCGTGTTCATCGGGTACCCCCTCACCCCCCGCATCAAATCCGTGAAGATCGGGCCACCCTAGGGTCAATCCCACAAGGGATTCCATATCAACTGGTATCAGCAGCCTTTGGTTGCCACGGATTCGACTTCGTTCCCCCATATCCATCATAAATTCGAAAATACCAAAAATTTTAGCCCCAATTTGCTTTTGGATCGATCTCTTGATTTGGTGAGTTGATTGTGGTTTTGATCCATTAGAAACTTGTCCTTGGATTTGGTCTACCTTTGCCCTGCGTTTCCTAGCCCAATTTGGTCGAAATTTTCTGGATTTGAGGGTTAAAGGGCCGAATTTCCGCTCACGAACTCGAGCTGTTCGTCGTGCTGGAACCAGACCGGAGTCTCGGGTCATCACACCGGAGTCTCCGAACCACACCGGAATCTCCGGCCCCAACACACCGGAGTCTCCGGCCCTAATCAAATTTTGACCCCTTTTCCTTTTTCGACTAATTTCCTTTGTGTGTTTGTGTTTCGCCTGAGTGTCTATCAACTAACAAGCTTCCGCAATGCCAACAACACCTCGTGCTCGACATCGACACCGCGGAACTCGAACCATCCCTTCACCAATGATTGCAAGTACAACATCACCAAAAGGTATAACTTGCACAACCGTTGTTAACCCCCTTTCTTCCTGTGTGTGTTACCTAACCTATCGAGAGTAGCCCTCCTATGTTTGCCGAAGCATTGTGCGCTTGCTCTTGCATAGTCATGATATAGAGGCAATAACAAAATTGACTCCATAGTGTACAAAAAAAAGCTTCTAAGCAAAAGAAACAAAGAAAAGATACCAATAGCTAAAGAGAGTCCAAAGCTTCTAAGCAAGAGTGCGAGCAAGAGCAAGAGCAAGGCAAGCGTACAAATCCGTTGCTTCTCAACCTTGTGCGAACGGGCTACGGTCTCTCCTAGTGTTGGCACGACACCGAGCATTAGTCTTTGTTAGGTCCAATTTTGTTCTTTGCTCATTTTTCATAGTCGTGCTAGCCACATTAATCTCCACCGTGTGTGTATAGTCGTAGGTTCTCGTCACCCTTTTTTACCTTTTCCTTTGACTTTGTTTTTGTTGGATTTTACCCACTTTTGACAATATCCTTTTCGTTTGGTTGTTCCATTTGCTATCCACCTTTCTAACCTACCACCATAGGCCTTTGTGTGTGTGTGTCTTGTGTACCCTCTATTCGCTTTGCTCTCGGCAACAACAATATTTCCAATCATTGACTCCGGTGAGCCAAGGTAGCAATTACCTTTCCACCAATCTCACCATATCTATCAAGTGTGTTTGTGCACCATGTCTAGGGCAAGTGGAGCTAGCGGAGATAGCAATTTCAACAACCAAGATGGCTTTGCCACGCGCCACAACTTATGGGCGCAACGCCAAGAATTCAACAATCAATTTGAGCGACTTGAGCACCGTCTTGATGATACTTTTCGAGAATTTGAGTACCGTGAGCGGCAACGTCAAGAGGAGCACCATGCTCAATTCCAAGCTCTTCACCAAGCTATTGCCAACCTTGGCAACCGACACGGTCATCGCTCAAGCTCGTCAAGTTCCTCCCGCACGCGCTCCTCAAGTCGACATGGCGAGTCTTCATGGTCACACTCCCGCCGCGGAGAACCCCACCACCATAATGGGAACCCATAAGCTTGTCATCGTCGCCCTCAAGCGGTGGACCCAAATGCTCCCCAACCTCAACAACAACGACAAGAGCATGGTCCACCACCACACCAAGCAATCATCGACGTGCACCAACCTCAAGAACGCCAAGATGAAGCTAACCATAATGATCGGCGTCGTAATCCTCCTCATGACCACCACGAGCAATGTCAACAAAATCAAGAACCGGTATGGGACACAAGTGATGATGATGAGGATGCACGCCAAGCTCGACGCAATAACCGACATGCACAACACCACCACCGACACCGTCAAGCTATGAACGTCAATGATGCCGACCAACGGCGAAGAAGAGACTTCAAGCATCATCAAGCTCACCCTCCACAACAACCTCAAGGCAATCAAGAGCCTCCTCCTCCTCCTCCACGCCCGCCAAGTGATGCAAGTATGCACCAAGAACGTCGCAACAACCACCATGAGCGTGATGATGGCAAGTTTGGGAAGCTCAAGTTCGTTATGCCCAAGTTCAAAGGAGAAGAAAATGCCGATGCATACCTTGAATGGGAGCTCAAAGTCGACAAGATCTTCCGAGTCCACAACTTTTCCGAAGAGAAAAAAGTGGCAATGGCATCTCTTGAGTTTGAGGACTACGCCAATGTTTGGTGGGAAGACTACCAAAGCAATCGTGAGAAGCAAGAAGAACCACCGGTCACCACTTGGACCGAGATGAAGAATGTGATGTATGCAAGATTTGTCCCCGAGCACTATCGCCAAGACCTCTTCGACAAGATACAAAACTTGAAGCAAGGCACAAAGACAATTGAAGAGTTCTACAAGGAGATGGAGATGACTATGATGAGAGCTGATGTGAAGGAACTCGAGGAGCAAACGATCGCACGGTTCCTCAATGGTTTGAGCCTCCCAATACGCAAGATAGTCGATTTCCAACCTTACAAGACTCTCGTGAACCTTCTTCACCAAGCAACCAAGGCCGAGCGCCACTTGCAAAAGGAACATGCTTATGAGAAGCAAAGGGCGTACTTCGCTTCAATCAACTCGAGTAGCCCCTCCAAGCCATCAAACCAAACAACAAGCTCCTCCAAGCAATCCAAGACACCTATGGCATCCTCCTCCAACACAACAACGGAAAGTCAAGTAGTTTGCTACAAGTGTGGAGGAAAGGGCCACAAGTCTTATGAGTGCATCAACACAAGAGTCATGCTAACGGATGGGAACGGCGCAACATACTCCGTGAGCGAAGATGAATTTGAAGCTATGACCCAAGCCGCTATCACAAAGGATGCCGCAATGCAAGATGAGGACACACTTATATGTGAACATGATTCAAGCCCCTCACTCGTCATCACCCAAGTTTTGACGACCAACTCCATCCCTAGAGAGGATCAACGCCTCAACATCTTCCAAACCCGAGCCGGAATTGATGGCAAGTCCATAAAAGTTATCATTGATGGAGGAAGTTGTCACAACCTTGCGAGCATCGATCTTTGTGAGAAACTCAAGTTACCATACATGGAGCACCCTCAACCCTATCATGTCAAGTGGCTTGATGACAATGGAACCATTCAAATCAAACACAAGGTTAACGTCTCCTTCAAGATTGGTCCATATCAAGACACCGTCGAGTGTGATGTTGTGCCTATGACCGTGTGTCACATGCTCCTTGGAAGACCATGGCAATACGACAAGAGTGCAATACATGATGGTACCTCCAACCAATACTCCTTTAAGTGGAATGACAAGACATTGGTGCTACAACCTATGACGCCAAGCCAAATTATCACTTCCAACATAACGTCGCTGCCCAAGATAAAGCAAGTAAGGACCCTTGTGAGATGAGTGGTGAGAGAGTGATCCACCAACACGTGAGTGAGTGCTACAAGCCCCAAATGAGTGGAAAATCATGAGTGCCACGTCGCAAGACACCACACGTGAGAAGAGTGATTTGAGCATACCCAATACTAACAATCCTTCATACAACTCTTTCTCCTTGTTGTCGGTTTTGCAGGATACACAACCTCACCTACCACCTACAAGGAACGCGCTACAAGATCTCCAACCACACCTTGATGACAAGCTCAACTTCAAGATCTTCAACCAATTTGAAAAAGGCTACGACACCGGAGATCCCACAACATACAAGCTCAAGACCATGTGCACACCTCTCTCCTTATATGATGATGGAACTTCGTTGAGGACGACTCGTTTTGAAGCGGGGGGAGATGTTGCAGCCCAACACATGGCATTCACCATTGGTCCACACCATGCTACATCAACCACACCCTCAAAGGTGAACTCATTCCATACCCCACCCTCCTTTGGCTATCATGTGAATGGAATCCTACTTGAGACACGTGCCAATGCTATGACCATGACCATGACCAAGACACCGAGAGGAGATGACAAGAGGACCCCAGAGATCAAGACCCCAAGCAAGAGGCCTGGAAGAGAAGACACAAGAATCTGCTGAAGCTAGACCAGAGTCTCCGGTCCAGACCGTAGTCTCCGGTCTACCACACCGGAGTCTCCGGTCCATCTCCGGACCGACCCCCAAACCAACGCCCAGGACAGTCAGAATGCCCCTCCGGAGACGACACCGGAGATTGACCGGAGTCTCTGGTCCAGACCGGAGTCTCCGGCCCATTACACCGGAGTCTCCGGACCAAGTGTATCGGGCCTGCGCGCCTCGGGTTGGGCCTGGCCCATGTAACGCCCAGAACTTCCTATTTATGCCTATTTTACCCCTAGCTCGTGGCTGGCCTATATATAAGCCCCCACCCCCTCCTTGAAACCCTAGAGTTGATGATGAATGAAGGCTTGTGCCTAACCCTAGATGGGAACCCCTCTCTATAGTTAATCTATGAGTTGTACAAGGCCTTGGAGTTCGGTTGTTCGTCTCCAAGTCGTCAAGACCCTCCTCAAGTGTTTGGTCTCTCCTCATCAAGGATTCTAGTAGTGCTAGGTCTCTCCCCTTTGGGATTCTACTTGGTTGCTACTCTCTCCTTTGATTTGGATTCTATCATCCGCTTGCCGATCTCTCCTTTGGTGATTCTACCTAACGGTCTCTCGCTGAGGATTCTATTGGATTGGTTGTTCAAGCCAACGGGAGCAAATCGAATCGGGTTGTGATTGCGTGTGTTTGTATCTTTACCTTGCGTTTGTGTTGCGTTCATCGTGTTCATCGGGTACCCCCTCACCCCCCGCATCAAATCCGTGAAGATCGGGGCACCCTAGGGTCAATCCCACAAGGGATCCCATATCACTGTGTTTACAATGCTAGTCCCAGGATCAATATCTAGCATCCACAGTTAAGATGTAATATCAAGAAACAAAGGTCATAATACAACTTTATAACCAGGAATAAAATAATTTATTACATCTTACATAGCTCATTTGGCTATCTCATTACAATGCAGCAGAATATAACAATAGCATGGGTCCTTCATCTTCAAAGTGCCACAGGCAGTCATGTTGGTTGTAGACTTGTAATCCTAATCAGTAAACTTCACTAACATCAAACAAACCTGTAACATAATAAGTTACAGCCACAAGGGTCAATACATTTGAATTGTATTGGCAAGTGATACTATGGTAGTATAGTGGAGTCTATCATCTATATGCATTTGGCTAAGTGGATCTTAGGCTTGCTTTGCTCAAAATAGATTTTCCTTATCATTTGAAAACACTAAGTTTTTGTTTGTCAAAAATCACCCAAGGCATCTCCCAATAGAAATTGGTGATCCTTCAACCCTTGTTCAACCACAAGTTTTTAACTTAGAAATTGGGATGATGAGATTCTTGATAGCTTCCATGTCTTGATGCTCAAATTGTCCTTTACCAGGGACTTGGCTAAGTACTTAGATTTTACACTCTCAGAGGTGGTGCACTTTCCCCACAAGACTTGGTTTCACCAAGACAAGATCTTTCAGAAGCCTTCCCTTAGACCAGAATGGACGCGTTCCAACCTATCATCCCCTACCACCAACTGTCCATTTGGCTAAGTTATTTCAACCTATATGATCCAGGCAGATCCCATAATGCCAAGTGGCTGCACTTGAAGCTTCTCAACATTTGACATCTCAAATCTCTTTGTTCCTGGGTGGCCATCCACAAGTGAGATACACAAGGTAAACCATAGAAATGGGCCTTGTGAACCACTCAACACAAACCATTCCTTCCATTCCACCCAGGTGATTCATTCACTTAGTTGTTTTATTAAACAAAACACAATTCCTTGACTTAGAAATATTCCATAGCATGAAGTATAATCCACCCTTATTTTCTACTAGCTAAGCTAAGCATGATAGTAGTAGGAATCTTAACTTAGGAAATTCTACTAAGTTTTCATCTACTAGGATTTCCCATGGCATAGTTTATACTTAGCAAAATTCCATGCAAGTCCTACTTAGAAATATCACTAATGCATAGTGAAAATAATGGGACAAAGTATGAAGCATCACTTGCCTTGTTGGTAGAGAATATAAGTTCACTCCTTGATCTTGCAATATTCACACTCTTCAAATCACTACAACTCAATCAAGCAAGCAATATTTCAAACTACCATTCAAGCAATATCACATAAAATAATAGAAACAAAACAATGCATGCAAGCATGCAAAAGTTTATTTTATTTGGAAAAGTGGTTTCTAATAGGTTATAAACATTCTAAAACACCTATTAGTCATTTTATATAAGTGGAAAAATCATTTGCAAAAGATTTTACTTATAAATCATTTTTAAACCAAATTAATATTTTATGTGGTTAGAATTTCCTTTAGCAAGCAATAATATTTATAGGGTTCAACAAATACATTTTTAATCCTAAAACTTGGTGTTTGGGGTCAGAGAGTTTATTCCAAAACATTTCCCAAAGATTTTCTCCCAAAAGAATTTTTAATAAATAAACATTATTTTTATTTGACTAGAAATGCTTTAAATCAAAGATTTATTCTTTTGATTCACCAAATATGTTTTTGAAACCACAAATTTATTTCTATGGTCAGTAGGTTCAAAACAATCCATTTGCCAAAGGTTCTATCACAAAAATAATTTTAGAACAAATTTTATATCCAAAATATACCTACACAAGTTTCTGCAAAAACAACCATTTTATCAGAAACAATTTACTAAACAAAAGGAATGGTTGGGTAGGATTTGTCTTGCTGATTCCATTGATATAAAATTTGCAAAATTTGGACGTGTGGTTTGAAAGTTATGCAATTTACAAAATCAAACAACTAATAGAACAAATCCTGTTTTTTAAAACAAAGTCTGGGCCACGTGGACTGATCTGATTGGCTGAAAACGTTTCGCGTGGATCGACAAATACAGACCGCAGGATCTAACTTGATCGCACGGCACAGATCGCTACTTACCCTTTCGACTATGTTCTATCACGGCGCTTGGATCTACATCCTACGGCTCACAGCAGCTCGGCCACAGATGGGCGGCGCTGGCGCGGCGGAGAGCGGCAGAGCGCTCAGAGGTTGAGGTTGCCGACAAATTAAATCACGCGGGAGAGAGTGAGGATGCTTACAGGGTTCGCAGGGGTGCAGAGAAGCTCGATGTGGTCTCTGTTCGTCGAGGGGCGCTCGGGTTCCAGAGTAATTGCTCGTCGGAGTCTGTCGCGGCGTCGGGTGAGCTTAGACGACGTTGGAGGCGAGGATACGGGGCTCGGGAAAGTAGATGGAGGGTACCGTTAGTTTCGTATGCAAGTGGCAAACAAGTGAGCATCAAAAAGAGGGCGAGGGGGAGTCTGTGCTCACCAGGGAAGCTTGCCGGAGTCGGGGCCGACGGCGGCGCTGCTCAGACGTGATCGTTGCTGACGCTGGGGTTCAAGCGCGGGCAAGCCAAGGTTCCAGGGAGGTTCAGGGGGTGATGGGGATCATGCCTACATGGTCGAGGGGGCAAGGCGCGGTGAGGTGTGGTCGTAATTACTGGCGAAGCTCGTCGGAGACAGAGAGCTTGAAGCAAGAAATTCAAGCAGCCTTGTGGCCGAAGGGGAGGGGCGAGCGAGGGGAAATGGAGAGGGGTCGTGGGAGTTTAAGGAGGCGTGGTCACAGCGAGGATTAACCGCGGCGTTAAGGCGAATTACGCCGGCAAATAAATCGGCAGCAACGACCGGGGAGGGCGTGGTCAGCGCGCGCGGGTGAGGACAACGACGACGTGGCCGTGGGCCTGGTTAGTCAGCGAGTGAGAGAGTGTGGGGTGGGGTCCAGTGGACAGTGAATGAGTGGGTTCTGTCTACGGTGAGAAAACGTTTCGGGGGAGAGAGGGAGAGGTGGGCTGCTGGGCCTGGACTGGGCTGGGCTGCTCCTTTTTTTTCCTATTCCTGTTTCTTTTTCTTTTTCTTATTTGATTTTCTATTTTGATTTTGATTTATCAATTCAAACAACTATTTGATTTCAAACTTCAACCAGACTTTATGTATATTCAAATACTGTTTAGTAGTTCATTTTAGAGTCAAATTTAGAATAATTCATTTATTCTTTTTAGGATCTTTTATTTGTTTTATAAATGGACATTGGTCTTTATTTCAATAGTTTTAAATGTGTTTTAAAACTTTATTTGAAATCCATATTTTTACCAAACCTATTTAGTAGGTTTATTTTATTAATTAGGGTGTCAAATAATTTCTCCTTGACTTATTTGGAATATTTTCAATATGATTTGTTAATCATTTAAATTGGGTATTTGTTTTTATTTCAATGAAATCAATTATGGTTTTAATTCCATAAAATTTATTTAAATGATTCTTTTATTTCATTTAAGTCAATCAAATAACTTTTATTCCACTTGGGTAAATTCAAAATACTATTTTCTCAAGATTTAAATAATCATTCTTATTGGAGATTTGTCTTTATTCAAATAGAATTTGGTTAATGCCACTTTATTTTATTTGGAAATTCTTTATCCTTTTATTTTATTTGGATTTGGATTATATTTATTCCATTTGCTCATGGATTAAGCCAAGATTTAATTTGGTCTTTAAATATTTCTCATTTAATATTTCTTTCTTTATCTTATAAAAATACATATCTTTTTATTTATAGATCCAAAATTGGTGATTACAATTTGCAAAATCTTATTTAATATTTATTTATCTTTTAAATAACTTTAGGATTAATTGCTCACCATTTGGTATGGATTTTTAGATAGATGCTTTATTATCATTGGATATTCAATTCCCTTACCTTATTAAATTCATAAGATTTTATCCATGGCTCCAAATTAAGTGAAACCAATTTCTATGGTTTTATAATATTTCCCTTTGTCATTCTTGGTCATTTTTAAATGTTTGTTTGACCAATTTTATATGGATCAAATCCATAGTCTTAGAGATAACTTGAAAATGATTTTCCTCCATAAGGGTTTTAGGGTTTTGGTTTATTTCTCAAGTGTTTAAGTTTCCAGATGCATTTATGAAGAATGCATTTCACTTGATTTGAATTTAGTTTGGATTCAAACATTAACCCAAGTTTGTTCAAGATGGGATTTTTGGTTTCTAATTAGAAACAAAAAGTTTCTTTTCACCCTAAATTTCAACAATTATTTATTTTGTTTATTTATTTTTCACATTACAAGATTTGGAAAATCTTGGGATGTGACACTTGTACTTCTGTAATTCAGATACTTTGAACTTTTGTGTTATTGAACTCATGCGCTCCCTTGTCGGAATTGTAGCTCCTATTGGTTTAACCCAATCGCCTCCTCCGCCTATGGAATGCATGGTCCTTGCTGGCAACTTTATCAGCACCTCCATCAGGCAGGCCAAGAGGATAGCCAAGTCCCTCCAGATTAACATCAAAGCGTTGGATTCCGTGATGAAGTTCTCGGAGATCCTGCGCCAAGCCCCGAGCGTATTCTAAGATGGAAAGCTTCATGTACACGGGCCGGTGCAAGGATGGCACTATCGATGGTCAAGGCGCATTATGAAGACGCCGACATCAACGTGGTAACCTCAGGTCTTCCCGACGTAGATATTGATGGCTAGAAGATTGACCATAAGTCTATCTAGGCATCTCTCGCGGGCTATGACACAAGGGTTGCCGAGTTGGTCAACCACAATGTCTTCGTGCCCTTAGAAACTATTGACGACGCCCAGCAAAGCTCCTCTGAGTAACTCAAGACCACCGACTTGGAGGATGATGACTCTCTTGCTGCCGATGATGCTCCTTCCAAGTCACCTGCGCCAGAGGAATGAAAAACAATATGTAATATTTGTTTGCTCTGGTTTGATGTATGCTGAAAAACTACTAAGTTATCTCAAGGTGGAAAAACAATAGGTGTAATTTCCTGCTACTTAAGCACTGGATCCAGCATGTGTATATATTTTTAAGCAAGTGCTGGCTTATCCATTACTCTGGTTTTTATGATTGACCTTTCGTGAGTCGGAAGACTCGTAGTCGGAACCATGCGCTCAGGTGATGATGCCCAATGGAACCGTCAAAAACCTAAGTACAAAATCACCGACAACAAGTGCCAAAAGTCACTACTCCAGAATCAACATAAAAACAACAAAGAACGTGTAGACCAGAAAACTTAAGCTAACGCCTGTAGGCGGAATTTTCACAAGTGCAAATGCAAACTTGCGTATACGATCCAAAAATGAACACTAAAGGAGGTAAAAGACTCAGAAATATGAGTGAACCAAAGAGCTTTATTTCATTGATCATATAAGAGCTACACAGTAGATAAAAAATATGCTAAGTGTAGAAAGGATGTAGTTGTGCTATGTTCCATGGCCGATCAAGCTCCGGGTAGTCATCATCTAGGTCATGTCGCTTACGCTTATGGTCTTCGTTGGGTCTACCTTAAGTTCACGATTGTCAACAAGGTAGTAAGACCCATTGAGCAGCACCTTACTTATGATGAATGGTCATTCCCATGGCGGGGATAATTTGTGTGACTTCTTCTGCTTAAGTCGGAGCACCAGATCTCCCTCTTTAAACGAGCGATGCCGAACTCGGCGACTATGGTAGCTACATAGCTTCTGATGGTAGATGGCGGATCTTTGGCATGCCAAAATGTGCTCCTCCTCGAGAAGGTCCACATCTAGGCATCTGGATTCTTCAGTGTCATATTCGTCGTAGGCGGCAACTCTTGGTGCATCGTGAAGGATGTCGGAAGGCACGATAGCTTCTGCTCCATATGCCATGAAGTAAGTGGTGTAGCTGGTGGATCTGGTAGGTGTAGTTCGTAAACTCCACAGCATAGATGGTAGTTCCTCCGCCCAGGCTCCAGCTGCTCTATGTAGCGGTGCCTCAAGACGTGGCTTTATTCCCTGTAGAATTAATCCATTGGCTCGCTCAACTTGGCCACTAGACTGTGGGTGTGCCACGGATGCTAGGTCAAGTCGGATGCCCTTCTCCCAACAATAAGCCTCTACTTCTCCGAGCGACAAGTTGCTGCCATTGTCGGTGATAATGCTATGTGGGATACCAAATCTCACCACTAGATCCCGGACAAACCTAAGGGCAGTTGCCCCATCAAGCTTTCTAATGGGTTTGGCTTCTATCCATTTGGTGAATTTATCAACTGCTACTAGCAGATGGGTAAATCCACATGGTGTCGTCTGTAATGGACCAACCATGTCTAGCCCCCAGACTGCAAATGGCCAAGTTATTGGTATTGTCCATAGTTCTTCAGTTGGAACATGGGGTTGTCGGGCATAATACCGGCATCACATGCATGTCTCAACCAGCTTGTCGGCATCCGCCTTCGCGGTTAGCTAGTAGAATCCTTGTCGGAAAGCTTTGGAGACCAACGATCAAGGAGCGGCGTGATGCCCGCAATCTCCGAGATGGATCTCACGTAGGATTTCAATACCTTCTAGCTAGGAAACACACTTAAGGTATACACTAGTGGTGCTTCTTTTGTAGAGCTGTCCATTGATTATGGTATAGCCCTTTGCTCGACGTACTATTTGCCGTCTTTCGACTTTGTTGTCGGGAAAAGTTCCGTGTACGAGATATTCCATGAACGGTTGTGTCCAAGCTGAAGGGACCTTTGTCACTGTGTGAACGAAAGAGTCAACTCTATCCGAGTTATCGGTGTCCGCTCCCTTCATGGATGGTGTCCATAGATGCTCTAGAAAAACTCTAGGCGGAATTCGTTTGCGCCCTGATCCAAGCTTAGACAGTAGATTAGCCGCCTCGTTCTGCTCCCTAGGTACATACTTGAATTCATAGCCCAAGAAGATCTTGGCTATCTCGTCCACTTCGTCTCGATATGCCGCCATCATAGGGTTCCGCGTGTTCCAGGTGCCAGCCACCTACAGGGCAACCAAGTCGGAATCTCCACAGCAAACTATGCCCTTGATGTCAAAATCCTTGGCTATGTGTAGTCCTTGAATGAGTGCTTCATACTCTGCCATGTTGTTCATAGCCTCGAAGTGGATCTGCAGAATGTAGTGTAGCTTCTCCCCAGTTGGTGACTGTAGCAGTACACCAGCCCCCGAGCCATTAGGTATCTTTGATCCATCAAAGTGCATCACCCAGTATTCTGGCTCCGGCATTGGGGTAGCATCTGGCATCTCCATCCAATCTGTGATAAAACCGCCAAGGCTTGTGAATTGATAGCGTCGCGTCTCTTGTAGGTGATCTCGAAGGCGGAAAGTTCAATGCCCCACTTTGTGACCCTTCCTGTAGCGTCAATGTTGTTGATAATGTCGGACAGTGGAGCCTTGCTCACCACTGTGATAGGGTGCTCCTGGAAGTAGTGCCTTAGCTTCCGAGAAGCAAGGAACACTCCATAAGCTATCTTCTGGTAGTGTGGGTAACGCTGCTTGGACTCCGTCAAGACCTCTCTTACAAAGTAAACTGGTTGTTGAACTCCGTACTCATGGCCTGGTTCTTTCCTCTCTACCACGGCGACGATGCTGATTACCCGGTTGGTGGTCACCATGTAGATTAACATAGGCTCCCCAGGCTCGGGTGCTGCAAGGATAGGTGCTGAGGATAATATCTCCTTTAGCTGTTTCAGTGCTGCATTTGCTTCGTCCGTCCATGTAAATTTGTCCGCCTTCTTCAGCAACTTGTATAGCGGCAGAGCCTTCTCTCCAAGTCGGCTGACAAACCAACTAACCGCTGCAATGCAACCTTTTAGCCGTTGTATGTCCTTCAGGCATGTCGGACGGTTTATGTTTACGATGGCCTTGATTTTCTCCGGGTTCACCTCGATTCCACGCTGGGAAACGATGAAGCCCAACAATTTGCCGGATAGAACCCCGAAGACGCATTTCTTAGGGTTAAGAATTATGTTGTATTTCCGAAGATTATCAAAGGTTTCTTTTAAGTCGGAGATTAAGTCGTTTAACTTTTTAGACATCACCTCTATATCATCCACATATGCGTGAACGTTCTGACCAATTTGATCGTGTAGGCGACGCTGCATTGTCCGCTGGTACGTAGAACCATCATTTTTCAGCCCAAAGGGCATTGTGACATAGCAAAATGTGTCGTAGGGTGTGGTGAACGAAGTGGCCAATTGGTCCGACTACCTCATCTTAATTTGGTGGTATCCTAAGTATGCATCGAGAAAACACAAAAGTTCTAAGCCAGCCGTTGAGTCAATGACTTGGTCAATGCGAGGCAAAGCAAACGGATCTTTGGGACATGCTTTGTTCAAGCCGGTGTAATCAACGCACATTCTTAATTCTTTGGTTCCCTTTTTGGGGACAAGTACAGGATTGGTCACCCATCGGGTGTGAAGGACTTCTCAGATAAAACTAGCCTTAAGTAACCTAGCTATCTCCTTGGCTATGGCACGTCTCTTCTTGTCTCCGAAGCATCGTAGAGGTTGTTTCACCGGTTTGCATTTTGGATCAATATTCAAGCTATGCTCGGCAAGTTCCCTAGGTAGACCTTTCATGTCGGCAGGTTGCCAGGCAAAGATGTCCCTATTCTCACGGAAGAACTCGACGAGCGCTCTTTCCTATTTGGGATCCAGGTTCGTCCCAATGGCGGTGGTCTTGGAGGCATCGCTACCACAAGTTCCACCAGCTTGGTTTCGATGGCGGCATTCAAAGCTGGGGCGGAGTCAGAAATCTGCTTCTTCGACGCTGTCATCTCTGAGGCATCGACCTTGCTCTGGATCTCCTTGAATTATTTGTTGTAGAGGACAGCTTCCGCAAAGGTTGCTTCTCCAATCTTGCAGTCCCTTGCCTTGGTAAACCTTCCGGATACGGTGATGACACCGTTCGGTCCGGGTATCTTGAGCTTGTTGTAGAAGAAGCATGGCTTGGCCATGAAGGCATGGAAGATGTCGCGGCCGAATATGACGTGGTACACGCTCTTGAAGGGGACCACCTCAAAGGTCATGCGTTCTTGGCGGTAATTATTTACATTGCCAAAAGCGACCTGAAGTGTGATGCACCCAAGGGACCGAGCCTCCCAACCAGGAACTGCGCCGTGGAAGATGGTGCTAGTTCGCCTTAGGTTAGCCTCCGTCAAGTTCATCTTGTGCAGTGTATCCAGGTACATGATATTGATGCTGCTTCCACTATCCACCATACATTTGGTGAACTCATTGCCGTAAATCAGGGGGTTGATGACCATGGCGTACTGGTTCTCCGTAGGGATAAGGTCTGGGTGATCCTTCCTATCCCAAGTAATTGGAATCTCCAACCAGCGTAGGTATTGGGGAACTAGGGGTAGAGTGGCCATCAGTATCCTCATAGAGGTCTTCTGTTGTCGGATAGTGGGGGTGCCAAGGAAAGTGTGGAAAATGGCTGCCTTCTTCTCGAAGGGGTTCTTGTCCTTGCCATCGCTCTTAGCGGCGTGCTTGGGGGTCAACATCCTCATCCATGTCACTTGAATCCTTGGAATCCTATTCCTTCTTCTTCCCCTTGCCCTTGCCTCGCGGTCTGTTCTTCCGACTTCGCTTGTAGCCGGACTCCAGGTCCTCCTTGAGATCGTTGACGAACTTGCAATGGCGATTGGTGTGGGTGGCCTTGCCGTTAGCGTCGAGGTGTACGAGTCACGGCATATCATGGTACTCCTCGTAGGTTTGGGGAATGCGGAGCGCTGCCGAGGTAGTTTCACTACCTCGCTGCTACCCACGACCAGCTCCCCATCCTCGACCACGCTATCCGCCATCACCTCGCCCTGTGAACGTCATAGAGACCATGTCGGAGGTTTGCTTTTCTTCTGACGGTGTCTTCCTCTTGGTGCTTCTGTTCCTCCGAGCTTGATTTGGAATGGCCATTGCCGGCAGGGAGCCACGAGCATCGTCGTCGGCAGCCGCGAACTCACTGGCCAATTTGTAGAGGGAGTGTCCCAACCTTTATTCAACATAAGGTGGAGTCCCCTGTGTTTACAATGCTAGTCCCTGGATCAATAGCTAGCATCCACAGTTTTAGATGTAATATCAAGAAACAAAGGTCATAATATAACTTTATAACCAGGAAGAACATAATTTTATTACATCATACATAGCTCATTTGGCTATTACATTACATTGCAGCGGAATAACTATAGTCATGGGTCCTTCATCTTCAAAGTGCCACAGGCAGATGTTGGTTGTAGACTTTGTAATCCTAATCAATCAATATTCACTAAAAACAATCAAACCTGCAACATTACAAGTTACAGCCACAAGGGTCAATACATTGGAATTGTATTGGCAAGTTTCATTACTATGTATAATATAAGTGGATCCTATCATTACATGCATATTTGGCTAAGTAGAATTTAAGGCTCTTTTGCATAAAGCAAAATTTATCCTATCTTTTCAAAATGGTTTTGGTCCTTTGTCAAATCTCCTTTTTCCAAGTTCCTTGAACTCCTTGGTATAAACTCAAGTGTTCAAGTCCTTGTCAAAATCCCTTGAGCTACTTGGTAACCCCAAGTGCAACAAGTTTTATAAAAATCTCATGAGTTCCTTGGTAACCCCAAGTGTTCATGTTTTCAACAAAATCTCTTGAGTTCCTTGGTAACCCCAAGTACATCAAGTTTTGTCAAAGTCTCTTGAGCTCCTTGGTAACCCCAAGTGAATCGAGTCCTTAAAAGTTTTCTTTTAGAAATTAGAATGTCGAGATCTCCCATAGTTCAAACTTTAGTTGCTCAGTATTGTCCATAACCGGGGACACGGCTAAGTACTTAGATTTTATTATCTTTTGCAGAAGGAGTACACTTTACCCACATGTCACAATCCCATCCTTTTGCCACCAGTGGCCACTGGATTAGCACTCACCAAGATGGAGCACTGGCAGATTGAGAATGTGACGAAGTCTTTCCAAAGGGTCCTCCCATACACCATTGCTAGCTTGTCTTCAGCACCCATGAAGCATTCCAGATCCCCATGTCCAGTAAACTGAAGACAATGTATGGGTCTTCCCTATGTAGTTGACTAAGCCAGAGCCATAATAGCATGTGGTTGCACACGAAAGCCACAATTGGAGAAACATGCTCAATCTCTAAGTTTCCTGGGTGGTTTCTTTTGGAGCACAACACAAAGAGATTGCCATAGACATGATTCCTTTTGTTGCCACCTTCTCCAAAACTCAAAGTGTCCTTGGCCACCCAGGTGGTTCATTGATTCCTTGTTTTATTATGTAAAACACAAGTCTTTTTCTCAACCTTTGTAAAATCTCAACATGTATCTCTTTTCAAAATATATAAAGCATGGCTAAGCATGTAACAACTACAATATTTTCACTAAGGAGTGTATAGGGAATCCTATTAGGATTTAGCATAGCATAAGGATAAAATTGTTTTCATGCATGTTTTCAAAATCCACTAAGTATAATGAAAATAGTAGGACTTTAGATGATAGTGTAACTTGCCTTTTTGGGTAGGGAATGATGGTTCACTCCTTGATCTTGCTAGTCTCACACTTTGCTAATTTCACTACAATCAATCAAGCAAACTCTATATCAACTAGCATTCCAAATAATCAATCAAACAACAATTTACACACACATAAAACTATGGGATCTAAAATCTAAGTCATGCATGTAAGCATGTAAGAGATGGTTCTAATTGCAAAGGTGGTCTCCACTAGGCTTCTAAGCTTGGTGAGTTCCAAATTGGTCATTTTCCAAAGTGGCAAAGTCATTTGCAAAAGGGTTTTGTCCCTAAACCATTTTTAAATCCAATCATCATTTTATGTGGTGAAAAATATTTTTTATCAAAGCAAAACTTTATGTTTTTCACCAAATGAGTTGCCCTTGCAAAACTTGGTGTTTTGGGTCAGTAGGTTTGGTCCAAAACATTTTCCCAAAGTTTTCTTTACAAAAACATTTTCATAATAAAATCAATAATTTTATTTGGCTAGAAAATGGCTAAGTCAAATAATCCAACCTAAACTTTACCAAATCCATTTTCCAAACTATGGGTTGGTTCCTAGGGTCAGTAAGTTCACAACAAACCATTTTGCCAAGGTTTCAAACTTAAAAACATTTTTGAATCATTTTTCTATTCTAAACAAGCATACAAATATTTCTGTAAAAACAAACAAACTAACAGATACTATTTGATAAACAAATTCCATGGTTGGCTAGGGTATGTTCTACTGATTCCAACGGTATAAAGTTTGTAATTTTTGGACGTGTGGATCAAAAGTTACAAAGGTTTGAAAATTGAATCTATAACAGATTCAAATCTGTTTTTAAAACGAAACCTGGCCACGTGGTGCGTTCTGGTTGGATGATACCGGTTCGGCCGGATCGGCTCTGCGGTGCGTTGGATCTGAACAGATCGTGCGGTCCTGATCGCGTACCCCTTTGGTGATTAAGTGGATCTGTTTCGTTCGTTCGATCTAGATCCTACGGTTGCTAACGTGCTTGACCAAAAGTGAGCGGCGCCGACGGTGGCTAGCGGCGGCGACGGTCTGACAGTGGCGGCGCTGGTGAAACAGGAAGCGAGAGAGGGAGGGAGCAGGCTCACCGAGATCTCAGGAGGCTGGGGAAGCTCGTCGTGTGGTCGACGGGGCAAGGGGCGCACGGTCGTAGGAGTAATCGCTCGCCGGAGTTCGTTCTGGCGACGGCGTGCTCTGGTTGTGGTTGGGGACGGTGCTGAGGATCACCTCGAAACAAAATGATGACGCAGTTAGACGCGCAGGTTCAAAACAAAGTTGTGTGCGTGAACGAGAGGTAGAGGGGCGGCCGAAAACTACATGTGGGGCTCGTCGGAGTTGGAGTGGACGGCGGCGTCGTCGGAGCTTGTCGAAGGTGACACTCTGGGGCGCTCACGGTCAAACGAAGGGTACAGGCAGATGCGCCAGGGAGTGGTGAAGGTGTGAGCTTGGTCGGGGAGGCAGGAGGTGGTGAGTGTTGGCCGGAATTTGAGGAGGAAGCTCGTCGGAGCAGTGACGGTGCAGGGCAAAATAATCGCAGCCTGGGGGCAGAGAGAGGGAGGAGCTTGAGGGAAATGGAGAGGGAGAGTAGGCGCTTAAGAGGGCGAGGTCGCTGAGCGGAATCACTGCGGCATTACTGCGAATTAATGCGCGGCATCAACGGCAGAAACGGCCGGCGTGGTTGTCGCGAGGAAGGAGACGAGCTGGAGAAGTGGGGTCCGCTGGTCAGTGGGAAAAAGAGTGGGGGAGAGGTCCACCAGTCGGTCACACTGCGGGTTAAAGATTAAGTGTAAAACGTTTTTCCTTCGAGGAGAGGAGCTGGGCTGGTTCTGGGCCTTGTGGGCTTGGCCGGCTGGGCTAGGTCCAATTCCATTTTTTTCTTCCTGGAACCTTTTTCCTTTTCCAATTTTTTTTCTGTTTTTGAAATTCAAACAATCAAACATCATTCAAACCAATTCAAACAATCACTAAACTTTGTACTTTGAATTTGGTTCTGTTTATCAACATAAACCAAATCCCAAAATAAAATAATAATTTTTATTCTTTTTAGGATCCATTATTTAATTAAATAAAATGGATCTTTAGTTATTTAATAAAATAGGGTTTGATTTAATTAACAAAAACTCCATTTGAAAACCAAATATTTTCAAAACCAAATCAGTAGGTTTTATTTGGGATTAATGAATACTTGGAAACTTGTTTAAAACAAATTAACCTTTTATTTTAGGGTCCATTATTTATTAAATACAATAGACTTTCATTATTAAATCAACTAGGATTTATTTTATTTAAAATATTTATTTTAAAATCTAAAAATAAAGCCAAAACACTTCAGTAGGTTTTATTTGAGAATATAAAATATTTGGAAAACTTATTTAAAATAATTTAATAAGTTTTTGATGTTTTAATTAAAATGGTAAAACCTTTTATTTAGATAAATTTGGATATTAAATCCTTATTAATTTATTTAAATAAACCTTTGTTTATTTTTATTCAAAACAAAATGTTTTAATTCCAAAGCTTGGCCAAGGTTTAATTTGGCTTTATAAAATAATCTTTATTTATGAATCCACCTTTTCTTTTGAAAACCAAATCTTTTATTAAAAGATCCAAAATAGTAATTCCAAAACATTTTTAATTTCCTTTAATAAATGTTTATCCTTATAAATCCCTTTAGGATTTATTTGATTCAAATTGGTTTGAAGTTCCAATTAAATTTCAAAAAGTTTCTTCTGGCCCTGAAAATCAAACAAAGTTTTATTTCATTCATTTATTTTCACATTACAAGATTTGGAAAATCTTGGGATGTGACACAATTGAATCATCTGGTTCAGATCTAGCTGGTGATTGTCCTGCAGGCGCTTCAACTTATGTCGGAGCAACGTGCCCCTTTCCAACCCATCAATGAAGGTGGCCATGGCAGTCTGAGCATGCACTCCTGCGCAGGAATTCTTCATATACAGCCAGCGAGAGAGGTAGGCACGAGATGTCTCGTCTTTCTCCTAGATGCACCGCTATAGATCGCCAACAGTACAGGGACGTTTGTATGTTCCCTCGAAGTTCTTAGTGAACGCTTCTTGCATGTCCAACCAATTGCAGATGGATTTCTCCGGCAAGTCATCAATCCATTGCCGGTCCGTTCCCGCCAACATTAGTGGGAGGTACTTGACGACGATGTTGGGGTTACCACCGGCAATGTCCACCGCGTTACCATAGTCATAAAACCATGTAGCTGGCTTGGCGGTGCCATCATAGGGCTTGATGGTCTTATTAATCCGGAAACCTTTGGGGTAAGTTGTGGACCTTATCACAGGTCCAAAACAACATGGTCCCAAGTATGGTCCTTCCCGGGCCTCGTGGATCTTGTCCAGCCGTGAACGTGCATCGTATGGCTCCGGGCTTATTTTCTTCTTTTTGCCATCAGGGAATGGGCTGCGTGAACGACGCGGGCCTCCTCTGGCATGATGGCTGCTGGGTGGCGACGGAGGCGGAGGTGACGGTGGGTTAGCATTTTTGCTATTACCCTCCTATGATGCCTCACACTTGTCGCAGTTGCTTGTCGGATGCAGAGGGTCGTGGCGTGACCTACTCTTGTGTCCTTGGTTGCACTCTCTGTCATGACGGGTCTGCTCTGTGTTGTCGTGGATGACGATGTCGCTCTGCCTTGGCGGAGGCATATCCGTACGACGGTGAGCCTTGGTGTCTTCGTGATGTCGAGGCAAGCGGGGAGGTGGAGATGGGCGACATGGTTGAGCCTTGCCTCCATGGTCAGAGGATATGGGGATAGCATCCTTCATGTTGCGCGCATCCCTCCGTCTTCGTTCTGACGAACCCGTCTGTGACCCGACATCATGAGGAGATCTGTCCCTTGGCGGTTTATGTTGGCTAGACTGGCAGAACGGTGGGTCAGACTCAAGCCTCTGAGAGGTGGCCTTTTTCTGCTATTTCACCGCCTTGGCCACTAGGTCATAGACCTGATCCATAGCTGTGGGTGATCTATCCTGCTCCAGAAGGGTTTTAGTGACGGCGAGTTTGAGAAGAGGAGTGGGCATCACCTGCCTGCCTTCACTGTCAATGTATGGCTTGGCCTGTGCCGGCTTCGAGGGAGCCCATCCTAGGTTTCGCCTTACGCCAAGATCGTTGATGAAGTGAGATGGAGCTTTCTTAGCCTTTTGCTGCTGTAGCAGAGTCTTGTACTCAGCCTCCATTGCTCTAGCTTTCTCTATTGACTTCTGTGCGTTGGCCAGGTTTCGATCTAGCTTAGCGCCTTGCTCCGCGATGGCCTGCGCTTCCTCTAGCAACTACTAGCGCTTCTCGTCAAGCTGGACTACATTGCGAATGTGATCCACGGTCATAGGCTCGACGAGGAGATTTCCGTACATCACTCTATCAGCTGGAGTGGCTTGGGCGGCAACAGACGTAGATGCTGGAGGCGGCGGGTTTGCGGTGTTATTGTTGCTCGGACCGGTGCCGGGTTCCTGCGGCTGCTGCACTATGTTAGGCGGAGGGGGCATGACCTTTGTGCGATCATTTTCGGCAGCAATAGGTGGCCCCTTCCCTTTGTCCAGCACTATAGGCGGAGCTCGTCCGAGTTGATCTTCATCCATTGCTGTCCCAATGGCGACGAACACCTCTTCGGACATGACGGCGTTGTTGGCCTGCTCGTCACGCTTGTAATTGAAGGGAATATGCCCGAGAGGCAATAATAAAGTGGTTATTATTGTATTCCTTATTTATGATAAATGTTTATTTTGGATGCTATAATTGTATTAATACGGAAACGTTAATACATGTGTGTTTAATAAACAAAAAGGAAGTTCCTAGTTATGCCTCTCTTATAAACTAGCTCATTGATTAACAAGATGATCAAAGGTTTCCTGATCATGGACATTGGATGTTGTTAATAACGAGGTCACAACATTAGTGTAATGGTGTGATGAACATTCATCCAAAGTATAACATTACGATCAAGGTCATTGTGTTTATATTGCTATAACATCATAAAAGTAATCTTAGTCCTTAGACCATGAGATCATGTTAATCACTAACACCAGAAGAGTATCTTGATAACATCAAACGTCACACCGTAACAGCGTGACTATAAAGATGGGTTCAGTGCTACGAAGGTGTTATGTTGAGGCTCATGGATCAAGAGTGGAGTTTGTCCACCCCGATGACGGAGAGATATACTCTAGGCCCTCTCGGTGATATCACATTGGTTAGCTTGCAAGCAAGTGATTTGATCACTAGAATATTATATCACGGGAACAAGAAAAGAGTACATGTCGGTAATGAGATCAAACTAGGTATGGGGATACCGATGATCTAATCTCGGACATGTAATATATCGTGAGACAAAGGGATTGAGTTACATGCATATAAGGTTCACACGATCACAGAAGTCATCGTTGAATATGTGGGAGTCAGTACAGATCTCCAGGTCCCGCTATTGATTATTGATCGGAGAGGGGTCTCGATCATGTCTACATTATTCACGAACCTTAGGGTGACACACTTAAGGGATACCGACACCAGTTGTAGCAAATAATATGCCAGAGAAAGAAAAAGGAAAGCGCGGGAATTTATTTCACTAGACACCGAAACTGTTTTGGTTGAAATTGCTGAAACTGGTTCTGCATGTGAAATTGAAATGTTGAAAGGGGTTTTATGTGAATATTTGTTAATTAAAGTAATTAACAAAATTCTGAATAAATAAATAAAAGAGTTTTATTTAAATGAGAGCTTGCATTAAATTTGGTGGAAATTTAATGCATGTGAGTGGATTTTTGAGTGGAGGCTTTTTAATGGGAGTGGAGGCTTTTCATTTTGAGTGGGAGATCCACCCACATGAATGTGGAAGAGGTGGGGGCAGCCACCATGGCTGGCGCCATGCCCCTTGGGGTGCCCCCCTCTCCCTATAAAAGGCCCCCCTCTCCTCCTCTCAAAGTACACCTCCTCGCGAAGGATCTCTCTCCCCCCTTTAGAATTTCCCCATGGTCTCGGATTAGCGAGATACATGTTCCTTGTGGCTTTTTCTGGAAGGATTTGTTGCTTCCGCTGCTTCGCTGGAGCGAGGGCGCGGAGGTTGTCGGGGTACCCGGACGTGTGTGCGATCACGGATGCACCACTGCTTTGCGGTGCTGGACGTGATGGTGCTGGACCGGCTGGACCAGATGGACTTCATCAAGATCTTGAGATCGGCAAGCATTCGACTACATCATCCATGAGTACAACCTTGTTAACGCTATACGGTCTTCGAGGGTATGTATTCTATGGATGTATATCCACCCGTTGCTTGTATCTAGTAGATATATCTTGGTACTTAGATGTTCCCATCATAGGAAATTTTTTGTTTTCTATGATGCGAACCCTACAGTGGTATCAGAGCCGGATCTATGCGTACATGCTTTCCACGGGTAGTACACATATGAGTATGTGGGCGATGATGATCATTTTATTGCTTCTTATTTGTACTTTGGATATTGGTGGCATAGTGGGATGAAGCGGCCCGGACAAACTTTACATGTCCTCGCACATGAGACATGTTCCACGCTTGACATACAACTAGTTTGCATAAGTGGCTAGCGGGTGTCTGTCTCTCCTACTATAGTCAATATCTAATTTGCAACGAGTTGTCAACAATTTGGTTATCCTCGTTGTGGTTCATGTTCGTAGGTAATAACGGTTCTATCTTCGAAAGCCCTAAGCCACGTAAAACTTGCAATGGATAAATTAGAGGCGTCTAGTTTAGATTGTTGTTGGGCTAGTGTTATGATATGGTGATGTTGTAAGTAGAAGTATGAGATGATACTCTTACAACACACATAACGTGTAGGTTCCATAGACCTTGGCCTTACACATAGAAGTATGATAGAGATCATACCACGTTGCACATGATGGAGATCATATGCGAGAACCATATCATCACTTATTAACATGAGATGTTTGTTGCATCTTATATTGCTTGTTTGGCGTTTTATTAGCATAATAAGATGATTCCTCATTTAGATATCAAGATAAAAATGTGTTCTTCCTTAAGTATGCACCGACAATGCTTCGTCGCCTTAAGACATCACGTGATGATCGGGTGTACTTGAATCCACGAGCATATCTCGGGTGTAAGACAGTTACACACGCGAATACTAAGGTTCTTACCTGGCGAGCCTAGCATGTACAGACATGGCCTCGGAACACGGACCGAAAGGTTAAACATGAGTCATATGTTTTGATATGATGACCATATGGACGCTCGCCTTTGAAGCTACACCGACTCACGTGATGATCGGACTTGGCGTAGTGGATTTGGTTCATGTAATCACCAAAAAGACACGAGGGATGTCATTTTTGAGTGGGAGTTCATTTCTAATTTGGATTAGTAGAACTCAATTTATCATAAATTAAATCAAAGTAAATTTGCATAATTTGTTGTAGTCATTGGCATTCGTTCACCACCTTATGCTTAGTTGAAATTGAGATAATAGAACTATAGAATTCTAGATATTTACTTTACGAACTGGTATCGTATTGTGTTGAGTGTCAATCTAAAGTTTAAAGTCTTACTGCAAACTTTCAGCAAACTCTGTTTACTCTGTGAAATTTAATAATTGGTATTAAATCGAGAGTAACAATTCCAGTGTTAGTATCTTAAGTATCATGTTTGCCTCCATGATTCTTGATTGTTTTAATATCAAGTTTATCTTGGAGCTGAAAGAATTGTTTCAGAAACCATCATGTGTGACAGATATAACGATATCTGAAACAATGTTTTGGTTGCAATATGATAGAGTATAATGTATGTTCTCATATTGTATGAGAATTTACAAAGGTTGGAGATGCTAGACATCCTAATCATCCAAAAGGGTTTTGGAAAGTAACGTTATACTCACGATTCGTCTTTATAAGCTACATTAGCTTGGTCATGAAATTCGTCATGATAAGGATGAATAGAAGATGTATGTAAAGTGTTTACTACACTAAAAGATTACTAAAGAATGGATTTTGAAAGAATGCTGATCATTTTGATGGTGATCTACTTTAAAGTGCAAGTCCAAAGGTATTATTATTTGAATATACACACTTTGGACTATGTGTCATGTATATGGCGCCACTTTTGATGTTGATAGATTCTTTTAAAAGGAAAGGAAATGCTGAAAGAGAATCTATTAAATATATTTGGCAGAAAAGAAAAGATTAGAAATATCCGATTTAGGTATATGGATGATATACATGTTATGGTTATATTCTTTGCTTGTTAAACAATGTGGTTCTTGGGTATTGGATACCGAATTGGTTGGTATGAAATTTCATACGGAACGACGCAATTCATGAACCACAATGGCCTAAGTAACTAGCAAGAGAATATGTGATGATGTTCATCGAAAACAAACAAACCGTTGTTTGTATTTCTCGTTGACATCAAAGCATGACTTCAAGATTTGTTTTAATAATTGTTATTTAAATCAGGTATTATGAGAACAAATGTTGTTCAAATAATTACCGTATTCCATATAATATGGATGATTTACAAATCTAGTTGGAGAAATCACATCCATAAAGCTAATGCTAAAATGTCGCAAGACAAATGATTGAAACATCACTTACAAAGTGACATCACCGTTTAAATTATATTGGAAAGAAAACATGAAGAAACTCCATTTTATGGATTTTTGGAGTCTTTGATTTGATCAAGTGACGCTTCTGAGACTTTCCTCAGGATAATTAAAACTTCGTTCAAAGGCCAAAGAAGAACGAACGACTAAAATATTGGAATTTATACATATCGATGTATGTAGTCCATTATGTGTAGTCGTAAGCGATGGGTTTCAACTTCATATACTTTCTCCAGAAATTTGAGTGAATATTCACTTAATGAGAAAGAAGTGTGAAATATTTGAAAATGTTCAAAGACTTTCAAGATGAAGTGAAAATCATTGTGACAAGAAAATAAATGGTTTATGATTTTATCATAAGGGATTTATTTGAGTTACAAGTGTAACAAGAAAAATAAATGAATTATGATTTTATCATAAAGGGATTTATTTGAGTTGCAAGTTTAGCAAAACACCTAGATTTACATCTCCCGAAACACCATAGGATGGAGTGTTTGAGATTTGTAATGAAACCTTGTTTAACATGGTTGGATCAAAGGTGTTATTTATAAAACTGCCATTATGTTTTAAAAGATTAAAATCTTTAGAGACTACCGCTTTTACACTAAAAAGAGCTCCATCTAGATCCGTTGAAATGACACCATGGAAGTTATAGTTTGTGGTAAAACCCAAATTGTCATTTCTTAAATTTTGGTATGCTAAACATAAGTAAGATGTTTACAACCAAAGTCGGATGAGCATGTCTTTGTAGGTTATTTCTAATAACAATTGGTTATTCCTCCATAACACCGAGGACAAAAGGGTTTGTCGCTTGAAATGTGAAGTTTCTTGAAAAAGGAATTTTCGCAAAAGTTAAGTGGGAGGACAATAGAACTTTGATAAGGTTAACGAAACTTAGCTAAATGTGCTGAGTTGCGCAGCGCCGGAAAATGTTCCGGAGGCTGCCATAACGCTCATAGCTTATGTGCCTCAAAGGTTGTGGTCACGGAGATCTAAAGTTCCTATTGAACCAAGTAGGTCGGATAAACAATCAAATGCTGAGATTTGAGAGTAAATCATTATTGTTTGACAATGATGAACCGAATACATACAAAGAAGCAATGATGGGCCCTGACTCCATCAAATGGCTTGAAGCCATAAAATCCGTGATAGTTTCATACACGAGAAATCAAGTTTTGAACTTGGAAGACCCTCCGGAAAGGTGTAAAAACCTATCGGTCATATTTGGATCTATAAAGAAACAGACATGGATGTCTCAGATCTATGAAATATTCGACATGTCGTAAAGTATTTTATGACAATGTTCAAAGGAGTTGACTATGACAAGATTGGATCTTTCATAACGATATTTAGTCTGGATGGATTAAAGTAGCAACCACTACATATAATTTGATATATGGTAGATGAATAAACAAAACAAAATTCTTCTAATAGAATGGTTACCTAGGACGTTTACAAGACATGGTCCAAAGGGTTTTGTTAAATTCAAAGGATGCTAAAAGGGCATGCAAACTTCAATGGTTGAAGTAAGCATCACGGAGTTGGAATCTTCACCCTGATGAAAAACGAGTTTTCATCTGGAGACGATGAAGATGCTTGCATTTGCAAGAAATTAAGTGGGAGCACTGAGATATATTTCTAATACATTATGTGGAGGACATCTTGTTGATTAGAAATGATGTATCTTTTATTGACAAAGGTTAAGAATTTCATTTCGATGAAAAACTTAGGCAAAACCCGAATATTTAGCATGAATGTCTATAGTGGATAGACTGTGACGCTAATATGGTTGTGCTAAACGTACATATATGAGATATTGAAGGAGTTCAATATAGAAACAACAAGAAATGGTTCTTGTCGCATGCAAAGGAATTGAATCAAGATTCAAGTGTATCGACACTTGATAAGTGAAACAAGATTCAAGTGCTTTGACACTTGATGAGTAAAATCACAAGAATGATTTGATCAATCATACTATGATATGTACACATCCAGATATGTCCTATGCTCTAAGTGTTATGAGCATATACCAGAATGAATCATAAAATGATCATTGGACAATAGTAAGGAAATTCTTATGATCTTTTGGAAGAACTAAGAATATATTTGTGTAGAGGTGACAAACAATTAGAAATAGTTCATTGTAAAGCGTTACATTGATACTAGTTTTGTCACAAGATACAAAAGTTTATCTCAATTTAAACTATGGGTGGCACAATATAATGGAAAGAAGATTCCATGATGGATTTGGATAAAATTCATAGTTAAGACATTGTGACGAGTACTACAACAAAAAGGCTAAGTATATGACTGCTATAGTAGCAGCAAAGGAGGGAATTTGTGTCAAGAAGTTTGTTATCAAACTAAGGTGTGGTTCGCAACGGGCTAACACTAAAGATATATTGTATGACAATAGTATCGACATGATTTAACCCCAAGGAACTAAAGGTCTCACCGAAAGACCAAATTTATACAATGTCATCTCATTGGAGAATGAGTGATGCGTGAAGACGCAAAGACATGCAAATACACACGGACCTGAAAGTGTAAGATCCGTAGATTATGTTAACTACTTGCAATTGCGTATATGGAACACCAGAAAGCCATATGTGTTCAATACGCAAAGTTTCTAAACTAGATTATTGTCTCTAGTGCAAGTGGGAGACTGAAGGGAATATGCCCGAGAGGCAATAATAAAGTGGTTATTATCGTATTCCTTATTTATGATAAATGTTTATTTTGCATGCTATAATTGTATTAATACGAAAACGTTAATACATGTGTGTTTAATAAACAAAAAGGAAGTTCCTAGTTATGCCTCTCTTATAAACTAGCTCGTTGATTAACAAGATGATCAAAGGTTTCCTGATCATGGACATTGGATGTTGTTAATAACGAGGTCACAACATTAGTGTAATGGTGTGATGAACATTCATCCGAAGTATAGCATTACGATCAAGGGCATTGTGTTTATATTGCTATAACATCATACAAAGTAATCTTAGTCCTTAGACCATGAGATCATGTCAATCACTAACACCGGAAGAGTATCTTGATAACATCAAACGTCACACCGTAATAGGGTGACTATAAAGATGGGTTCAATGCTATGAAGGTGTTATGTTGAGGCTCATGGATCAAGAGTGGAATTTGTCCATCCCGATGATGGAGAGATATACTCTAGGCCCTCTCGGTGATATCACATTGGTTAGCTTGCAAGCAAGTGATTTGATCACTAGAATATTATATCACGGGAACAAGAAAAGAGTACATGTCGGTAACGAGATCAAACTAGGTATGGGGATACCGATGATCTAATCTCGTACATGTAATATATCGTGAGACAAAGGGATTGAGTTACATGCATATAAGGTTCACACGATCATAGAAGTCATCGTTGAATATGTGGGAGTCAGTACAGATCTCCAGGTCCCGCTATTGATTATTGATCGGAGAGGGGTCTCGATCATGTCTACATTATTCACGAACCTTAGGGTGACACACTTAAGGGATACCGACACCAGTTGTAGCAAATAATATGCCAGAGAAAGAAAAAGGAAAGCGCGGGAATTTATTTCACTAGACACCGAAACTGTTTTGGTTGAAATTGCTGAAACTGGTTCTGCATGTGAAATTGAAATGTTGAAAGGGGTTTTATGTGAATATTTGTTAATTAAAGTAATTAACAAAATTCTGAATAAATAAATAAAAGAGTTTTATTTAAATGAGAGCTTGCATTAAATTTGGTGGAAATTTAATGCATGTGAGTGGATTTTTGAGTGGAGGCTTTTTAATGGGAGTGGAGGCTTTTCATTTTGAGTGGGAGATCCACCCACATGAATGTGGAAGAGGTGGGGGCAGCCACCATGGCTGGCGCCATGCCCCTTGGGGTGCCCCCCTCTCCCTATAAAAGGCCCCCCTCTCCTCCTCTCAAAGTACACCTCCTCGCGAAGGATCTCTCTCCCCCCTTTAGAATTTCCCCATGGTCTCGGATCAGCGAGATACATGTTCCTTGTGGCTTTTTCTGGAAGGATTTGTTGCTTCCGCTGCTTCGCTGGAGCGAGGGCGCGGAGGTTGTCGGGGTACCCGGACGTGTGTGCGATCACGGATGCACCACTGCTTTGCGGTGCTGGACGTGATGGTGCTGGACCGGCTGGACCAGATGGACTTCATCAAGATCTTGAGATCGGCAAGCATTCGACTACATCATCCATGAGTACAACCTTGTTAACGCTATACGGTCTTCGAGGGTATGTATTCTATGGATGTATATCCACCCGTTGCTTGTATCTAGTAGATATATCTTGGTACTTAGATGTTCCGATCATAGGAAATTTTTTGTTTTCTATGATGCGAACCCTACAGTGGT
Organism: Avena sativa; assembly: GCA_916181665.1. Taxonomy (NCBI): domain Eukaryota; kingdom Viridiplantae; phylum Streptophyta; class Magnoliopsida; order Poales; family Poaceae; genus Avena; species Avena sativa. Next base: position 64,899,768 of record OV702284.1, read on the forward strand.
ATCAGAGCCGGATCTATGCGTACATGCTTTCCACGGGTAGTACACATATGAGTATGTGGGCGATGATGATCATTTTATTGCTTCTTATTTGTACTTTGGATATTGGTGGCATAGTGGGATGAAGCGGCCCGGACAAACTTTACATGTCCTCGCACATGAGACCTGTTCCACGCTTGACATACAACTAGTTTGCATAAGTGGCTAGCGGGTGTCTGTATCTCCTACTATAGTCAATATCTAATTTGCAACGAGTTGTCAACAATTTGGTTATCCTCGTTGTGGTTCATGTTCGTAGGTAATAACGGTTCTATCTTCGAAAGCCCTAAGCCACGTAAAACTTGCAATGGATAAATTAGAGGCGTCTAGTTTAGATTGTTGTTGGGCTAGTGTTATGATATGGTGATGTTGTAAGTAGAAGTATGAGATGATACTCTTACAACACACATAACGTGTAGGTTCCATAGACCTTGGCCTTACACATAGAAGTATGATAGATATCATACCACGTTGCACATGATGGAGATCATATGCGAGAACCATATCATCACTTATTAACATGAGATGTTTGTTGCATCTTATATTGCTTGTTTGGCGTTTTATTAGCATAATAAGATGATTCCTCATTTAGATATCAAGATAAAAATGTGTTCTTCCTTAAGTATGCACCGACAATGCTTCGTCGCCTTAAGACATCACGTGATGATCGGGTGTACTTGAATCCACGAGCATATCTCGGGTGTAAGACAGTTACACACGCGAATACTAAGGTTCTTACCTGGCGAGCCTAGCATGTACAGACATGGCCTCGGAACACGGACCGAAAGGTTAAACATGAGTCATATGTTTTGATATGATGACCATATGGATGCTCGCCTTTGAAGCTACACCGACTCACGTGATGATCGGACTTGGCGTAGTGGATTTGGTTCATGTAATCACCAAAAAGACACGAGGGATGTCATTTTTGAGTGGGAGTTCATTTCTAATTTGGATTAGTAGAACTCAATTTATCATAAATTAAATCAAAGTAAATTTGCATAATTTGTTGTAGTCATTGGCATTCGTTCACCACCTTATGCTTAGTTGAAATTGAGATAATAGAACTATAGAATTCTAGATATTTACTTTACGAACTGGTATCGTATTGTGTTGAGTGTCAATCTAAAGTTTAAAGTCTTACTGCAAACTTTCAGCAAACTCTGTTTACTCTGTGAAATTTAATAATTGGTATTAAATCGAGAGTAACAATTCCAGTGTTAGTATCTTAAGTATCATGTTTGCCTCCATGATTCTTGATTGTTTTAATATCAAGTTTATCTTGGAGCTGAAAGAATTGTTTCAGAAACCATCATGTGTGACAGATATAACGATATCTGAAACAATGTTTTGGTTGCAATATGATAGAGTATAATGTATGTTCTCATATTGTATGAGAATTTACAAAGGTTGGAGATGCTAGACATCCTAATCATCCAAAAGGGTTTTGGAAAGTAACGTTATACTCACGATTCGTCTTTATAAGCTACATTAGCTTGGTCATGAAATTCGTCATGATAAGGATGAATAGAAGATGTATGTAAAGTGTTTACTACACTAAAAGATTACTAAAGAATGGATTTTGAAAGAATGCTGATCATTTTGATGGTGATCTACTTTAAAGTGCAAGTCCAAAGGTATTATTATTTGAATATACACACTTTGGACTATGTGTCATGTATATGGCGCCACTTTTGATGTTGATAGATTCTTTTAAAAGGAAAGGAAATGCTGAAAGAGAATCTATTAAATATATTTGGCAGAAAAGAAAAGATTAGAAATATCCGATTTAGGTATATGGATGATATACATGTTATGGTTATATTCTTTGCTTGTTAAACAATGTGGTTCTTGGGTATTGGATACCGAATTGGTTGGTATGAAATTTCATACGGAACGACGCAATTCATGAACCACAATGGCCTAAGTAACTAGCAAGAGAATATGTGATGATGTTCATCGAAAACAAACAAACCGTTGTTTGTATTTCTCGTTGACATCAAAGCATGACTTCAAGATTTGTTTTAATAATTGTTATTTAAATCAGGTATTATGAGAACAAATGTTGTTCAAATAATTACCGTATTCCATATAATATGGATGATTTACAAATCTAGTTGGAGAAATCACATCCATAAAGCTAATGCTAAAATGTCGCAAGACAAATGATTGAAACATCACTTACAAAGTGACATCACCGTTTAAATTATGTTGGAAAGAAAACATGAAGAAACTCCATTTTATGGATTTTTGGAGTCTTTGATTTGATCAAGTGACGCTTCTGAGACTTTCCTCAGGATAATTAAAACTTCGTTCAAAGGCCAAAGAAGAACGAACGACTAAAATATTGGAATTTATACATATCGATGTATGTAGTCCATTATGTGTAGTCGTAAGCGATGGGTTTCAACTTCATATACTTTCTCCAGAAATTTGAGTGAATATTCACTTAATGAGAAAGAAGTGTGAAATATTTGAAAATGTTCAAAGACTTTCCAGATGAAGTGAAAATCATTGTGACAAGAAAATAAATGGTTTATGATTTTATCATAAGGGATTTATTTGAGTTACAAGTGTAACAAGAAAAATAAATGAATTATGATTTTATCATAAAGGGATTTATTTGAGTTGCAAGTTTAGCAAAACACCTAGATTTACATCTCCCGAAACACCATAGGATGGAGTGTTTGAGATTTGTAATGAAACCTTGTTTAACATGGTTGGATCAAAGGTGTTATTTATAAAACTGCCATTATGTTTTAAAAGATTAAAATCTTTAGAGACTACCGCTTTTACACTAAAAAGAGCTCCATCTAGATCCGTTGAAATGACACCATGGAAGTTATAGTTTGTGGTAAAACCCAAATTGTCATTTCTTAAATTTTGGTATGCTAAACATAAGTAAGATGTTTACAACCAAAGTCGGATGAGCATGTCTTTGTAGGTTATTTCTAATAACAATTGGTTATTCCTCCATAACACCGAGGACAAAAGGGTTTGTCGCTTGAAATGTGAAGTTTCTTGAAAAAGGAATTTTCGCAAAAGTTAAGTGGGAGGACAATAGAACTTTGATAAGGTTAACGAAACTTAGCTAAATGTGCTGAGTTGCGCAGCGCCGGAAAATGTTCCGGAGGCTGCCATAACGCTCATAGCTTATGTGCCTCAAAGGTTGTGGTCACGGAGATCTAAAGTTCCTATTGAACCAAGTAGGTCGGATAAACAATCAAATGCTGAGATTTGAGAGTAAATCATTATTGTTTGACAATGATGAACCGAATACATACAAAGAAGCAATGATGGGCCCTGACTCCATCAAATGGCTTGAAGCCATAAAATCTGTGATAGTTTCATACACGAGAAATCAAGTTTTGAACTTGGAAGACCCTCCGGAAAGGTGTAAAAACCTATCGGTCATATTTGGATCTATAAAGAAACAGACATGGATGTCTCAGATCTATGAAATATTCGACATGTCGTAAAGTATTTTATGACAATGTTCAAAGGAGTTGACTATGACAAGATTGGATCTTTCATAACGATATTTAGTCTGGATGGATTAAAGTAGCAACCACTACATATAATTTGATATATGGTAGATGAATAAACAAAACAAAATTCTTCTAATAGAATGGTTACCTAGGACGTTTACAAGACATGGTCCAAAGGGTTTTGTTAAATTCAAAGGATGCTAAAAGGGCATGCAAACTTCAATGGTTGAAGTAAGCATCACGGAGTTGGAATCTTCACCCTGATGAAAAACGAGTTTTCATCTGGAGACGATGAAGATGCTTGCATTTGCAAGAAATTAAGTGGGAGCACTGAGATATATTTCTAATACATTATGTGGAGGACATCTTGTTGATTAGAAATGATGTATCTTTTATTGACAAAGGTTAAGAATTTCATTTCGATGAAAAACTTAGGCAAAACCCGAATATTTAGCATGAATGTCTATAGTGGATAGACTGTGACGCTAATATGGTTGTGCTAAACGTACATATATGAGATATTGAAGGAGTTCAATATAGAAACAACAAGAAATGGTTCTTGTCGCATGCAAAGGAATTGAATCAAGATTCAAGTGTATCGACACTTGATAAGTGAAACAAGATTCAAGTGCTTTGACACTTGATGAGTAAAATCACAAGAATGATTTGATCAATCATACTATGATATGTACACATCCAGATATGTCCTATGCTCTAAGTGTTATGAGCATATACCAGAATGAATCATAAAATGATCATTGGACAATAGTAAGGAAATTCTTATGATCTTTTGGAAGAACTAAGAATATATTTGTGTAGAGGTGACAAACAATTAGAAATAGTTCATTGTAAAGCGTTACATTGATACTAGTTTTGTCACAAGATACAAAAGTTTATCTCAATTTAAACTATGGGTGGCACAATATAATGGAAAGAAGATTCCATGATGGATTTGGATAAAATTCATAGTTAAGACATTGTGACGAGTACTACAACAAAAAGGCTAAGTATATGACTGCTATAGTAGCAGCAAAGGAGGGAATTTGTGTCAAGAAGTTTGTTATCAAACTAAGGTGTGGTTCGCAACGGGCTAACACTAAAGATATATTGTATGACAATAGTATCGACATGATTTAACCCCAAGGAACTAAAGGTCTCACCGAAAGACCAAATTTATACAATGTCATCTCATTGGAGAATGAGTGATGCGTGAAGACGCAAAGACATGCAAATACACACGGACCTGAAAGTGTAAGATCCGTAGATTATGTTAACTACTTGCAATTGCGTATATGGAACACCAGAAAGCCATATGTGTTCAATACGCAAAGTTTCTAAACTAGATTATTGTCTCTAGTGCAAGTGGGAGACTGAAGGGAATATGCCCGAGAGGCAATAATAAAGTGGTTATTATCGTATTCCTTATTTATGATAAATGTTTATTTTGCATGCTATAATTGTATTAATACGAAAACGTTAATACATGTGTGTTTAATAAACAAAAAGGAAGTTCCTAGTTATGCCTCTCTTATAAACTAGCTCGTTGATTAACAAGATGATCAAAGGTTTCCTGATCATGGACATTGGATGTTGTTAATAACGAGGTCACAACATTAGTGTAATGGTGTGATGAACATTCATCCGAAGTATAGCATTACGATCAAGGGCATTGTGTTTATATTGCTATAACATCATACAAAGTAATCTTAGTCCTTAGACCATGAGATCATGTCAATCACTAACACCGGAAGAGTATCTTGATAACATCAAACGTCACACCGTAATAGGGTGACTATAAAGATGGGTTCAATGCTATGAAGGTGTTATGTTGAGGCTCATGGATCAAGAGTGGAATTTGTCCATCCCGATGATGGAGAGATATACTCTAGGCCCTCTCGGTGATATCACATTGGTTAGCTTGCAAGCAAGTGATTTGATCACTAGAATATTATATCACGGGAACAAGAAAAGAGTACATGTCGGTAACGAGATCAAACTAGGTATGGGGATACCGATGATCTAATCTCGTACATGTAATATATCGTGAGACAAAGGGATTGAGTTACATGCATATAAGGTTCACACGATCATAGAAGTCATCGTTGAATATGTGGGAGTCAGTACAGATCTCCAGGTCCCGCTATTGATTATTGATCGGAGAGGGGTCTCGATCATGTCTACATTATTCACGAACCTTAGGGTGACACACTTAAGGGATACCGACACCAGTTGTAGCAAATAATATGCCAGAGAAAGAAAAAGGAAAGCGCGGGAATTTATTTCACTAGACACCGAAACTGTTTTGGTTGAAATTGCTGAAACTGGTTCTGCATGTGAAATTGAAATGTTGAAAGGGGTTTTATGTGAATATTTGTTAATTAAAGTAATTAACAAAATTCTGAATAAATAAATAAAAGAGTTTTATTTAAATGAGAGCTTGCATTAAATTTGGTGGAAATTTAATGCATGTGAGTGGATTTTTGAGTGGAGGCTTTTTAATGGGAGTGGAGGCTTTTCATTTTGAGTGGGAGATCCACCCACATGAATGTGGAAGAGGTGGGGGCAGCCACCATGGCTGGCGCCATGCCCCTTGGGGTGCCCCCCTCTCCTCCTCTCAAAGTACACCTCCTCGCGAAGGATCTCTCTCCCCCCCTTTAGAATTTCCCCATGGTCTCGGATCAGCGAGATACATGTTCCTTGTGGCTTTTTCTGGAAGGATTTGTTGCTTCCGCTGCTTCGCTGGAGCGAGGGCGCGGAGGTTGTCGGGGTACTCGGACGTGTGTGCGATCACGGATGCACCACTGCTTTGCGGTGCTGGACGTGATGGTGCTGGACCGGCTAGACCAGATGGACTTCATCAAGATCTTGAGATCGGCAAGCATTCGACTACATCATCCACGAGTACAATCTCGTTAACGCTATACGGTCTTCGAGGGTATGTATTCTATGGATGTATATCCACCCGTTGCTTGTATCTAGTAGATAGATCTTGGTACTTAGTTGTTCCCATCGTAGGAAAAATTTTGTTTTCTATGTTGTGAACCCTACAGTAATCCTCCTACATCTCCTGCATGGCGGAGTCTAGCTCCTCCGGGCTGAATTATATCTCCTCCGAATTTGCACTGATGTCGGCGTAGAGCGCGTCAAGCATGGATTCGGAGGGTGCCAAGGCTTCCTCAATGATGGGGGTGGAGGTACAGCAGCAGCGACGATGACTGGGGTGGTGGAGCAGCTGCGGCGACGACGACCGGAGGCGGTGGTGGCGGTGGCTGAGGCGGATGGGCTCCGCCAACGAGTGCAATTTCTATTTGAGCTTCCTCCTCAGCCTCCGCATAGCTGTTGATGGTTTTCACCATGCTTTCGAAGGTGAGGCGTCTTGAAGCCTGCTGCCGCCTTAGTGTATGACGGAGAAGCGTACCTTGGTCCAGTCCTTCCACAAAGTGATACATAGCATCATCATTGCGGTAATGTGCCAGATCGTCCCGTATACGGAGCCACCTGGCAAGGTAGTCGCGGGGGTTTTCACCCTCTCTCTAGACGCAACGCGCCAGATCGAAGATGGTCACCACTCCGACGAACTTGGATCTCTGCTGTCCAGACGCACGGACAAAGCCGGCGGACGTGCAACGATCTTAAACCATTATATCCTGCACAGGGGCGGTTTGGGTGGGCCTTGAATTTTTTCTATCTTTGCTGGCAAACTCCAAAGAGAGATCCGACATCGATCCTTCCGCGATCATATCCTGCCCGTAGGCATTCCGTGCGGGTCTTGATGCTCCTCCGACTCCCAGGGAGCTAGGGCCCAAGTCGGTTTCACCGATGAAGAGGTGGATATCTCTGATGTGGATGATTGAGCACCGCATAGGGTTCGTCTTTGCCAGGATCCAAAACTCGTCAGTAGGGACGATCGGAACGTTGCTGGAGAAGAGAACACGACCGATGGCTACGGTTTTGCCGATTCCCGCGAAGATCTTGGACCTCGCCTGCTGTAGAGCCTGAAGCGCCTCTTTCCCCATGGTGGGCACCAACTGTCGTGGTATTGCCGACGAGTACGCCATGGAGGGGTCCTCACAGTGCATGTTTAGAGACGTGGGGTAAGGCGGGCGGTTGACGGGTACGAGGTAACACCATTTACCCAGGTTCAGATGCCACAACGGTGGCGAAATCCTACTCTTGCTATAAATCACTATAATGGCAATACGTCGGGTTACAGGGATTGATTCGCTGTGCGAGGTGTATGTTGTATCGTGCCCAAAAGGCTCCCATAGGCCCGACTTATATAGTCGCCAGGTCCTAGGGTTACAGGGAAAGTCCTAGCCGGACAGGTTACAGAGTCCTACACTGCATACAACTAGTCTAGCGTGTCTTGCACTCCAAGGCTCCGGGTACGTCGGTGACTCCTCCGTAGCCTTCCTTTATCCGGCATGGGCCTCCCTTATGGATCCATCTAACTGGGCCGCCCAGCAGGCCACGGGCCATGCTACCAACTGTGGGCCACCCGGATTATTCGGATAAGAGACGTGCTATGAGGATACCCATGTAGCATATCCCCAACACACATCATCAAGTTTTCCCTCAGTAAGAAACCAAGGTTATCGATGTTGGAGATATGCCCTAGAGGCAATAATAAATGTAGTTATTATTATATCTTTGTGTTTATGATAAATGTTTACATTCATGCTATAATAGTATTAACAAGGAAACATTAATACTTGTGTGATTTGTAAACTTAATTTGAAGTCCCTAGTATAGCCTCTATACTTCACTAGCTTGTTGGTTGATAAATGATTGTGGTTTCCCTATCATGAACATTGAGATGTTATCAACAACAAGATCATATCATTAGGAGAATGATATGGTGGACATACTCCTATAGATAAGCATAGCATAAAGATCAAGTCATTTTAATAGTTCAATTGCTATATGCTTTCTGATACATAGTAACATAATTCCTTCGACCATGAGATCATGCATATCACCTTTACCGGATGGATGCTTTGATGACATCAAACACCACACCGTAACTGGGTGGCTATAAAGGTGGCATTGAGTGTTCGGAAAGTATTGGTTGAGACACATGGATCAAGAGTGGGATTTGTCCATCCATATGACGGATAGATATTCTCTGGGCCCTCTCGGTGAAATGTCATCCAATTAGCTTGCAAGCATGTGACTGGCTCACAAGGGATCACATATCACGGGAACGAGAAAAGAGTACTTACCAGTAACGAGGTTGAACTAGGTATGTAGAGATACCGACGATCATAACTTCGGATAAGTAACATATCGTGAGACAAAGGGAAATTGGTATCGTATGTAAGTGGTTCATTCGATCGCAAAGTAATCGTAGAAATATGTGGGAGCCATATTAATTTCCAGATTCCTCTATTGGTTATTGTTCGGAGAAGTGTCTCGATCATGTCCGCATAATTCACGAACCGTAGGGAGACACACTTAAGGATTCGACATTGTTTTGAGTAGTTATGGTATTATGAGAAAGAGACCGAATGTTGTTCGGAGTCTCAGATGGGATCCGGGATATCACGAGGTGATCCGGAATGGTCCGGAGAATAAGATTCATATAAGGAAAGTCCCGTTTCGGAGTTCGGAAATGATTCCGGTGAATGTTCTAGAAGGTTCCGGAATGTCCGGCGCTCCGGGAGGGGGGAGGGGTACATGAATGTGTCATTACATATTGGAATGATTGCATCATGTACTAAGTGTTCTTGATGTTCCAAATAAAGGATTAAATTGAATCCTAAAACAGAAAAGTCAAATGTCCAGTTTGAAAGTCAAACGGCTAAAACAAGAAACTGTGGGAAACAAGCAAGAGGAGTTGGGAACCGACTTTGGGGAGGAGTCTCCTCCCCAAGCCGGCGCGCCAACCAAGGCTGACTTGGGGAGGGACTCCCCTCCCCTTGGCCGCGCCTCCCACCCATAAAAGGAGGGGCAGGGCCTCCTCCTCTAGACACACAAGTTTCTACCTCTAATCTCCGGTTTAGAGCCGTTTTGGTTTAGAGCTTCTAATTGCTTTAGCCTGCGGTTTAGAGCCTTCTAATTGGTGTGTCTAATCTCTAGACCACTAATAGCCCTCTCCCATAATCCACCATACTCGCTCCGGCTTAAGGCGAAGCCCTGCGGGATCTCCCCTCTACTTCCGGTACCACGCCGTTGTGCTGCCGGAATCGCGAGGAGAGTGCTACAACCTCCGCTGCCTGCTGGAACAAGGGAGAGGAAGGTCTTCGTCGAGTACCGAACGTGTGACCGACTGCGGGAGCGCTGCTGGAACGCAGCCGGAAGGATCGTCTACACGATCTTGAGATCGGGAAGAGTACGACTACATCACCCACGAGAATCCGCTCTCGTTAAACACTTTGGAATCTTCGAGGGTAAGTTATTCCATCGACTCGTTGCTACAATCTAGTAGATAGATCTTGGCTTGTTTGTTTGTATGCGATAGAAATTTTTTGTTTTCCATGCTACGAACCCCTACAATCGAACCAGTAGGAGGAAGGAAACATCTCAAAGGTGTTGCAAGCAACATGGAAACCTGCACAACACAAACTCAATACTTTGCCCCAACTAACAGTGAGGTTGTAAATCTCACCGGTTGCTGTAACAAAGGATTAACTGTATGGTGTGGAAGGTGATGATGGTTTGCAGAAAGTAAACAGTAACAGTGGAAGATGTATCAATGGTAAAGATTGGACCGAGGTCCATAGTTCACTAGAGGTGTTCTCCTTAGATAAACAAACATGACATGCTGGGTAAACAAATTACAGCAGGGCAATTGACAGGACTGAACAAGGCATAACAATGCAATACTAGACAAAAAGATCCTATGAGATTCGATTGGGCAATACAACAATATACATAGACCGACATCCAACTGCATCTATAACTAGAAGTCCACCTTTGGGTCAGAGCCGTCTCTATATGTAGATCTGTTGCACGAGTAGAACACAATGGTCATTGTGGGCGTTGATGCTTTTATTGTTGATTGCTTCTTGTGTACTTTGCATCTTGCGGTATGTTGGGATGAAGCGGCCCGGGCTAACCTTACATGACATCGTTCATGAGACTTGCTCCACGCTTGACATGCAACTTGTATTGCATAAGTGGCTTTGCGGGTGCCTGTTTCTCCTAGCATAGTTAAGATCCAATTTACAACGGGTGATTAACAATACTAGTATCAATGTTGTGGTTCATGTTCGTAAGTTAGAACGACACTTATTGAAAGCCCCAAACCACGTAAAATATGCAAAGAAAGTAGAGGCGTCTAACTTTGTTTTGCAGGGGTGTGCAGTGATGTGATATGGCCATGATTGTGATTATATTTGATGTATGCAATGTTCCTTATTGTAAGTTGGCAACCGGCAGGAGCCATATGGTTGTCTTTAATTTATGTTAAGACCCGCGTGTCTATTCAAATTAGTTGTAATAGTTGAAGCCGATGGACGACAACCATGGAGAAGCGTCATTGACCTTGATGCAATGCCGGTGATGATGGAGATCATGTTCGTGCTTGAAGATGGAGATCGGAAGCACAAAGAAGAAAGGCCATATCATATCACATATATATTGAATTGCATGTGATGTTAATCCTTTATGCATCTTGTATTGCTTAGTAGACGACGGTAGCATTATAAGATGATCCCTCATGCACATCAATTTCAAGTCATAAAGTGTTCACCCTTAGTTAGCACCGTTGCTAAAGCTTGTTGTTTCGAAGCACCACGTGATGATCGGGTGTGTTAGATTCTGCAAGTGTATACAACATGAGCAAGCCAGATTTGCTCATGCGGAAACTAAGGTTTGATCTTGACGAGCCTAGCATGTACAGACATGGTCTCGGAACACGGATCACCGAAAGGTAAAGCATGAATCATATAGTAGATACGATGAACATGTCGATTGTTCGCCATTGAAACTATGTCAACTCTCGTGATGATCGGTGTTGATATGGTGGATTTGGTTCGTGTGATCACTAAAACAATGTGAGGGATATTGTTTTGAGTGGGAGTTCACCTAGTTTAATTTCATTATTAATTTGAACTCAATTTGTCATAAACTTAGTCTAAACTATTGCAAATATGTTGTAGATCAATGGCAGCCCCTACCATCAATTTTAATGCGTTCCTAGAGAAAGAAAAGTTGAAAAACAATGGAAGCAACTTCGCGGATTGGTTCCGCAATTTGAGGATTCTCCTCACAGCTGGTAATTTGACCTATGTGCTGGATGCACCGTTGGGTGACCCACCTGCAAATGATGCTCCCGATGAAGTAAAGAATGTTTACCTCGCTCGGAAGAATCAGTACTCCATAGTTCAGTGTGCTATCTTGTATGGTTTGGAATCGGAGCTTCAGAAAAGGTTTGAGGATTCAGACCCATATGATATTGTCGAGGATCTCAAATTGATTTTTGAGACTCATGCGGCAATTGAAAGTTATGAGGCTTCTGAAAAGTTCTTTAACTGCAAGATGGAAGAGGGCAGCTCCGTCAGTGAGCATGTGCTTAAGATGTCTGGGCACGCAAACAAACTTCAAAGCTTGGGTATTGTGATTCCTAATGCTTTGGGGATTTACCGTGTCCTCCAATCACTACCACCAAGTTACAAGAACTTTGTGATGAACTACAACATGCAGAACATGAACAAGACGTTGCCAGAACTCTTTGCCATGTTGAAATCTGCAGAAGTGGAGATTAAGAAAGAGCACCAAGTGTTGTTGGTCAATAAGACCACCAAATTCAAGAAAGGCAAGTCTAAGCAAAAGGGACACTTCAAGAAGGGTGGTAAGAAAGTTACCACGCCGGCGAAGAAGACCAAGGCTGGACCTAAGCCTGATACTGAGTGCTTTTACTGCAAGGGAGAAGGTCACTGGAAGCGGAATTGCCCAAAGTACTTGGCGGATTTGAAGAACGGCAACATCAAGAAGAAAGGTATATCTGATATACATGTTATTGATGTGTATCTCACTAGTACTCGTAGTAGTGCCTGGGTATTTGATACTGGTTCGGTTGCTCATATTTGTAAATCGAAACAGGTGCTGCAGAATAAACGGAAGCTAGTGAAGAACGAGGTGACGATGCGCGTGGGAAACGGATCAAAGGTTGATGTGATCGCGGTCGGCACGCTACCGCTTCATCTACCATCGGGATTAGTTTTATACTTAAATAATTGTTATTTGGTGCCTGCGTTGAGCATGAACATTATATCGGGATCTTGTTTATTGCGAGACGGTTACTTATTTAAATCCGAGAATAATGGTTGTTCGATTTATATGAGTAATATGTTTTACGCACATGCACCTTTGATAGATGGTCTATTCTTATTGAATCTCGATAGTGGAAATACACATATCAACAACATTGAGGCTAAACGTTTGAAATCAAGCGATAATTCGACCTATATGTGGCACTGTCGTCTTGGTCACATTGGAGTGAAGCGTATGAAGAAACTCCATTCCGATGGACTTCTTGAATCACTTGATTTTGAATCACTTGAAAGATGCGAAGCATGTCTGATGGGAAAAATGACTAAGACTCCATTTTCTGGTATGATGGAGCGAGCTACGGACTTATTGGAAATCATACATACCGATGTGTGTGGTCCAATGAGTGTAGCATCGCGCGGTGGTTATCGTTATGTTCTTACCTTCACGGATGACTTGAGTAGATATGGGTATATCTATTTCATGAAACATAAGTCCGAAACTTTTGAGAAGTTTAAGGAGTTTCAAAGTGAGGTAGAGAATCAACGTAACAAGAAGATTAAATTTCTACGTTCTGATCGTGGAGGTGAATATCTAAGTTACGAGTTTGGCGAGCATTTGAAGAAATGCGGAATACTTTCACAATTGACACCGCCGGGAACACCACAGCGTAATGGTGTGTCCGAACGTCGTAATCGAACTCTCTTAGATATGGTTCGTTCTATGATGTCACTTACAGATTTACCGCTATCATTTTGGGGTTATGCATTAGAAACAGCCGCATTCACTTTAAATAGGGCACCATCTAAATCCGTTGAAACGACACCGTATGAATTATGGTTTGGGAAGAAACCTAAATTGTCGTTCCTTAAAGTTTGGGGATGCGAAGCCTATGTAAAGAAGTTACAGCCGGACAAGCTTGAACCCAAAGCGGAAAAATGCGTCTTCATAGGATACCCGAAGGAAACTATTGGGTATACCTTCTATCATAGATCCGAAGGCAAAATCTTCGTTGCCAAGAATGGATCCTTTCTAGAGAAGGAATTTCTCTCGAAAGATATGACTGGAAGGAAAGTAGAACTCGACGAGGTTGTCGAACCTTCTCTCGAAATTGCGAGTAGCGCAGCACCGGAAGAAGTTCCTGTGGTGCCTGCACCAATTAGAGAGGGAGCTAATGATGGTGCTCATGAAACTTCGGTTGAAGTTGCTACAGAGCCTCGGAGGTCAACGAGAACTCGTACCACTCCAGATTGGTATGATCCTGTTATGAGTGTCATGTTGGTGGACAACACCGATGACCCCGAGACATATGAGGAAGCGATGATGAGCCCAGATTCCAATAAATGTCAAGAAGCCATGAAATCCGAGATTGGATCCATGTACGAAAACCAAGTATGGACTTTGGTGGACTTACCGGATGGCCGAAAGGCTGTCGAGAACAAATGGATTTTCAAGAAGAAAACAGATGCTGATGGTAATGTTACTGTCTATAAAGCTCGACTTGTCGCAAAAGGGTTTCGACAAATTCAAGGAGTTGACTACGATGAGACTTTCTCACCGGTAGCGAAGCTAAAGTCTGTGAGGATTATGTTAGCAATCGCTGCATATTATGATTATGAGATATGGCAGATGGATGTCAAAACAGCATTCCTCAATGGAGATATTGATGAAGAATTGTATATGATGCAACCCAAAGGTTTTGTCGATCCTAAAGATGCTAACAAGGTATGCAAACTTCAACGGTCCATCTATGGATTGAAGCAAGCATCCCGAAGTTGGAATCAACGTTTTGATAAGGTAATCAAAAGTTTTGGTTTTATACAAACTTATGGAGAAGCTTGTATTTACAAGAAAGTGAGTGGGAGCTCTGTAGCATTCTTAATACTATATGTGGATGACATATTATTGATTGGGAATGATGTAGACCTTCTTAATAGTGTCAAAGAATATTTGAATAATAGTTTTTCAATGAAGGACCTTGGCGAAGCAGCTTACATATTAGGCATAAAGATTTATAGAGATAGATCGAAACGCCAAATATCATTGTCACAGAGTACATATTTGGACAAAGTTCTAAAAAGGTTTGGAATGGAAGAAAGCAAGAAAGGGTTCTTGCCCATGTTGCCCAATACGACCTTGAGTAAAACTCAAAGTCCGACATCGGCAGAAGATAGAGAAAGGATGAGTAAGACTCCCTATGCATCAGTCATAGGATCTCTAATGTATGCCATGCTATGTACTAGACCCGACATTGCATATGCTGTTAGTTTAACTAGCAGATATCAAAGTGATCCAGGAGTGGATCATTGGACAGCGGTCAAAAACATCCTTAAGTACTTGAGAAGAACTAAGGATATGGTTCTTTCTTATGGAGGTGATGAACAGCTCGTTGTTAATGGTTACACCGATGCTAGTTGGAACACCGATCCGGATGATTCTAAATCACAATCTGGATACGTATTTATTTTGAATGGTGCAGCAGTTAGCTGGAGGAGTGCAAAGCAAAGCGTTGTGGCGAGATCTTCAACTGAATCGGAATACATGGCTGCTTCGGAGGCTTCTCAAGAAGCGATATGGATGAAAGAGTTCATTACAGAGCTGGGTGTGGTTCCTAGTGCGCTGGACCCAATGTCTATCTACTGTGATAACATGGGCGCCATAGACAATGCGCAAGAACCAAGGTCACACAAGAAGCTGAAGCATATCAAGCTACGTTTTCACGCTATTCGAGAACATATCCAGGATGGGGATATAAAGATTTGCAAAGTACACACAGATCTGAATGTGGCGGATCCGTTGACTAAACCTCTCCCGAGGGCAAAACATGACCAACACCAAACTGCCATGGGTGTTCGGTATATTACCATGTAATCTAGATTAGATGACTCTAGTGCAAGTGGGAGACTGTTGGAGATATGCCCTAGAGGCAATAATAAATGTAGTTATTATTATATCTTTGTGTTTATGATAAATGTTTACATTCATGCTATAATAGTATTAACAAGGAAACATTAATACTTGTGTGATTTGTAAACTTAATTTGAAGTCCCTAGTATAGCCTCTATACTTCACTAGCTTGTTGGTTGATAAATGATTGTGGTTTCCCTATCATGAACATTGAGATGTTATCAACAACAAGATCATATCATTAGGAGAATGATATGGTGGACATACTCCTATAGATAAGCATAGCATAAAGATCAAGTCATTTTAATAGTTCAATTGCTATATGCTTTCTGATACATAGTAACCTAATTCCTTCGACCATGAGATCATGCATATCACCTTTACCGGATGGATGCTTTTATGACATCAAACACCACACCGTAACTGGGTGGCTATAAAGGTGGCATTGAGTGTTCGGAAAGTATTGGTTGAGACACATGGATCAAGAGTGGGATTTGTCCATCCATATGACGGATAGATATTCTCTGGGCCCTCTCGGTGAAATGTCATCCAATTAGCTTGCAAGCATGTGACTGGCTCACAAGGGATCACATATCACGGGAACGAGAAAAGAGTACTTATCAGTAACGAGGTTGAACTAGGTATGCAGAGATACCGACGATCATAACTTCGGATAAGTAACATATCGTGAGACAAAGGGAAATTGGTATCGTATGTAAGTGGTTCATTCGATCGCAAAGTAATCGTAGAAATATGTGGGAGCCATATGAATTTCCAGATTCCTCTATTGGTTATTGTTCGGAGAAGTGTCTCGATCATGTCCGCATAATTCACGAACCGTAGGGAGACACACTTAAGGATTCGACGTTGTTTTGAGTAGTTATGGTATTATGAGAAAGAGACCGAATGTTGTTCGGAGTCTCGGATGGGATCCGGGATATCACGAGGTGATCCGGAATGGTCCGGAGAATAAGATTCATATAAGGAAAGTCCCGTTTCAGAGTTCGGAAATGATTCCGGTGAATGTTCTAGAAGGTTCCGGAATGTCCGGCGCTCCGGGAGGGGGGAGGGGTACATGAATGTGTCATTACATATTGGAATGATTGCATCATGTACTAAGTGTTCTTGCTGTTCCAAATAAAGGATTAAATTGAATCCTAAAACAGAAAAGTCAAATGTCCAGTTTGAAAGTCAAACGGCTAAAACAAGAAACTGTGGGAAACAAGCAAGAGGAGTTGGGAACCGACTTTGGGGAGGAGTCTCCTCCCCAAGCCGGCGCGCCAACCAAGGCCGACTTGGGGAGGGACTCCCCTCCCCTTGGCCGCGCCTCCCACCCATAAAAGGAGGGGCAGGGCCTCCTCCTCTAGACACACAAGTTTCTACCTCTAATCTCCGGTTTAGAGCCGTTTTGGTTTAGAGCTTCTAATTGCTTTAGCCTGCGGTTTAGAGCCTTCTAATTGGTGTGTCTAATCTCTAGACCACTAATAGCCCTCTCTCATAATCCACCATACTCGCTCCGGCTTAAGGCGAAGCCCTGCGGGATCTCCCCTCTACTTCCGGTACCACGCCGTTGTGCTGCCGGAATCGCGAGGAGAGTGCTACAACCTCCGCTGCCTGCTGGAACAAGGGAGAGGAAGGTCTTCGTCGAGTACCGAACGTGTGACCGACTGCGGGAGCGCTGCCGGAACGCAGCGCCGGAAGGATCGTCTACACGATCTTGAGATCGGGAAGAGTACGACTACATCACCCACGAGAATCCGCTCTCGTTAAACACTTTGGAATCTTCGAGGGTAAGTTATTCCATCGACTCGTTGCTACAATCTAGTAGATAGATCTTGGCTTGTTTGTTTGTATGCGATAGAAAATTTTTGTTTTCCATGCTACGAACCCCTACAATCGAACCAGTAGGAGGAAGGAAACATCTCAAAGGTGTTGCAAGCAACATGGAAACCTGCACAACACAAACTCAATACTTTGCCCCAACTAACAGTGAGGTTGTAAATCTCACCGGTTGCTATAACAAAGGATTAACTGTATGGTGTGGAAGGTGATGATGGTTTGCAGAAAGTAAACAGTAACAGTGGAAGATGTATCAATGGTAAAGATTGGACCGAGGTCCATAGTTCACTAGAGGTGTTCTCCTTAGATAAACAAACATGACATGCTGGGTAAACAAATTACAGCAGGGCAATTGACAGGACTGAACAAGGCATAACAATGCAATACTAGACAAAAAGATCCTATGAGATTCGATTGGGCAATACAACAATATACATAGACCGACATCCAACTGCATCTATAACTAGAAGTCCACCTTTGGGTTATCATTCGAACCCCCTCCAGTATTAAGTTGCAAGCAACAGACAACTGCTTTAAGCAAAGTGTGTAAGGTAAACAATCCACTTGTTCCGTGAACAAGAGACCGTTGTTTTCTCCCTAGTGGCACCAGCACATCTACAACCGCAGAGATTTCTGTCACTTCCCTTGATTAAGTAGATGCATGAACCCACTGTCGAGCATAAATACCCCCTCTTGGAGTCACTAGCAACTACTTAGCCAAGATAACTACTAACAACGGAGAGCATGCAAGATCACAAACAACACAGACATGATAGAATCAATAAGACAAAACCATTAATCAATCTGACATAGTAATCTTAATATCCATCGGATCCCCACAAACACAACATGCATGATTACAAATAGATGAGATCTTCATCATGAACAGAGCTCACAAGATATAGACATGAAAGAACAAGGAGGATATACAACCATCTAGCTACTACATGGACCCGTAGTCCAATGTGGAACTACTCACACTTCATACCGGAGGCTGGCATAATGAAGAAGGAGGCCTCCGGGATGATCTCCCCTCCGGCAGGGTGCCGAGAAGAGATTCATATCCCCTCGATCTAGGGATGATGGTGGCGGCGGCTACAGACGGTTTCGTGGAGTTTTGATCGGGTACTTAGGGTTTAGGCGTCGGGGGCTTCTTATAGGCGAAGAAGCGAGGCAGGGGGCCAGGCGCGGGGTGGGCCCACCCGCGTGGCCAGGGTCCGGTTGTGTCCCCCTGGTGGGTCTCCTCCGTCTCGTACTCCGGCTTTGTGTTCCCCACGACAAAATATTGACTTTGGCTTTTGTCCCGTCCAATTCCGAGAATATTGATTTTCTGCCTTTCTGGAACCAAAAACAGAAGAAAACAGGCAACTGGCAGTGTGGCAACTTGTTAATAGGTCAGTACCAGAAAACATGTAAAAAGCACCTCAAAGTGTGGACAAAGCAAAGCAAAGTAGATACTAAACAAGCATGGAACATTAAAAATTATAGATACGTTTCCGACGTATCAGGCATCCATCATGTATGAATAATGTCGTGGGAATGGCCATGGCAGATGCTGCAATCGGCAGCGAATAGTAAAACGAGGGGCAAGGGCGGCCAGCCATCTGCGGTGCGAGATGAGGGCGGAGACACAAGGGTTTACCCAGGTTCGGCCCCCTACAGGGTAAAGACCTACTCCTGCTAGATTGTATTGATGAGAGAGTACAAAGGGCGAGCTCGACGACTAGGCGGCAAGTCGCAGGGGGTGTATGATGGAACGTGTCCTCTATGCGTACCCTAGGGAGGTTTATATAGACTCACCTTGCTAGGGTTTATAGATCTACAACTGAATTAGTTAAGGATTCGGAGGGTGTTTGACCTAATCCGACTGGGCCTAGCTACGCATCTGGGCCTTCAGCCTCCAGTCGCCTGGCTCCCCATTGACTCTTGATCCAGTCGTCGTCCTGCGGGCCCACTCACTGGCAGCTTGGGCCAATAGGAAACGTCCTGCTGGGTATACCCCACTCGGCATATCCCCATCAGTAGTCCCCAAGGCCGTTGTTGATTCGTCGTAGGTGTTCGTTGGCAGTCGGAGTATGCGGGTCCAAATTGGACGCCCAATCGAATCGGCGGTGGACTCCCTGAATAAAAAGAGGGAACTTGTTATCTTAGTCACAATAACGGCAACCAGTCGAATCGCAGCTTGGCGAATCGGTCGGCGAGTAGTCGAATCACTGCTATAGTGATCAGGTCGGCGAGCAGTCGATTCGCACCTTTGGCGATCTGGTCAGCAAGGTGTCGAATCGCTGAAGCCGGCGAGTCGAGTAGACGAAGTTGGACCGTCAGCACTGGTCAAACTAGCAGTTGGGTAATCCAACGGTAATATCGGCGTAATCACCGCACGGTAACGGCTCCCCGAAGATGGCGGGTAACAACCTCTATATAAGGAGAGTGACGGGTGAAGGGCGATCATTTCCCACAGTTCCTCCGATCTTGCTCATTCCCAGTCTTCCGTTCCTCCGTAGCGACCAGAGCGACCTAAAGCGACCCACAGCCCCAGATCTTCCAACTAATGGCGCCTTCGACCGAACCATGGGGGAGATCCAAGTGCACGAAAGTGCTGCTGAAATCATTCGAGGAGGCAGGGATCCTCTGTGCCGGGAGATGGCGTATCCCCACGGCCGGAGAAGTGGTACCAAATCTGCGCGACGGAGAGTTTATCTGTTTCACCAGCCACCTAGAGAGGGGGCTCGGATTCCCCACCTCCCTCTTCTTTCGCCGCTTCTGTGCGTACTACGGCATCCATCCGTCAGACCTAGGGCCACATAGCATCGAGCAACTCGCCATCTTTGTGGCGTTCTGGAGTGCTACCTAGGCTGTCGGCCATACTTCCCCCTGTGGCAAGATCTGTTCCACGGGAGGATCGGGCGAAGAAATAGGCGGCCTGATGTTGGCCGCGGAAGGCCTCACCTTTCAACTGAAGTCGAAGACCTCCTTTTTCGACCTGATGCTGCCAAAGAAGGCAGCGAACGAGTGGAAGAAGCACTAGTTCTACGTGACCGAGTTGCCGCCAGATGACAAGGTGGCGCTTCCAATGTATTCCTCCGACCGGCCCGAGCCACGTCGGCTCCAAGTCGCCAAGCTTCTACACGACCAGCGGATGGTGGTCGACGAAATGCTGCAGACAATCCGCAGCTTGAAGAAGAAGGGCCTCCAAATGATCAACTTGTATAATTGCTGGTTTGGGCGGCGACTAGTGCCTCTGGCCAGTCGCGCCCACTGCATGTACGAGTACACGGGCAAGGATGACCCGATGAAGTCTTGCACTGCCGAGTGGAGGCTCAATGATTATACCTTGGCCCTGAAGAAAATCACCGACGCGGAATACCTTGACGCGAAGGCCGGGGTTCCCCCTTACACCGCGAATCGCAAGGCTCCAACGGTAAGTTTGTACTTTCTTGTACATTCACAGTCGCAGATATGCAGTCGCGGTTCGTGCTAATCGCATTTTATCTTCGCAGTTGTTCCAAGTGGTGGAAGGTTAGCTTCCACCCGCTGACGATGAGAACTCGACCGAGTCCGCCGAGGACGAGAGCGAGTCCTCGTCCTACAAGGGCCACACCAGAGGCGATGATGCCGATGACTGTGACGATGAAGATGATGACGAGGCCGTGGAGGTCGCCGCACCCACGGTCCATAAGACCCCGTGGGCAGCGGCAACGTGAGCTCGAGGCTAGCAAGATCCTCGAGGCTCACGATAGGGATGACGACGAGCTCCCCGAACACACTTCATGGCGCGTGGCCATGATGTCGAAGAAGAAATCGCCACAAAAGAAGAAGAGGAGGCCGGCTAAGCCGGCGTCACCGCCTCGGTCCGCGAGTAGCTCCGACGCGACCAGCGCGGCCGAGAAAGCTAGGGCCGGCGCGCTGGCGCATGCGACTGCGGCAGCCGACGCAACCGTGGTATAAGGTGAGGTGCCGTTGTCGTTGCTGCCATCACCCTTTGCCACAGTCACCGGGCTCGGGGCCGCTCCACCCGCGGGGGCCTCGCCGCCGAGGGGAGCGCCTGTGGCGATCGCCGCTGATCCTTCTGTCGCGGCTTCATCCTCGAAGAAGTCCTCAGTGTCTTGGGCACAGAGCATGTTCGAGACGGGCCTCAGTCGGAAGCTGGGGCCGGAGTTGGAGACGCCATCCAGCATTCGTACTAGTTTGCGTTTTATCCCAGTCGCCAATTGAGTACCCCTTAGGTTATTCATTTGTCCAATCAATTCATATCTGGCTGTCGAATTTGCTGATGGCATTGTTTTGCAGAACTGGAGTGATGGAAATAGGTCACCTTTCAGTGGCCAAGGTCTCGTTGGGTGCCGCGGAAGCGCGAGTCGACTCTTTGAAGAAGAGGAAGGGCGACGAGGTCGCGACGCCCATTGAGGGCGTGAAGAAGGCAAAGGGCGATGAAGTCATCGCAATCTCGGGCAAGCCAGTCGGCGCCCCGAGTGAGGCTCCGATTGGAGCGGGTGCGGTTGCGACGGCCACGGTGGACGCGGAGTCGCAGCAGGTCGAGCCCGCGGCACCAGTTGGTGCGACGGGCCCAACGGTGAGTGTCGCAGGGGCGGTGGTGGCTACCTTCCCTCGCTTTGTGGCGAGGGCCCCCACGGCGAGTGCTGCAACGTAGTCAGCGGAAGTGGAGCGGCGTCGAGGCCGCACACTTGTGGTGCTTTTGTCGGTGGACGCGGTCGAGCTCCACAACATGCTGGGTGCAGCGATCCAGGTATGTACAGTCCCCGAGGATCTGCTCGCTAAATTTCGGTGGTCCGATCCTTATTGATTTCGCTGTCCAGTCCTCGAGTGGCTAGTTGCTGAATTTCAGCGGCTAGGCACTTAGAAATTTCTTTTGCTGCCCAGTCCCCGAGTGGCTACTCGCTGAATTTCAGCGGCTAGGTACTTAGGAATTTCTTCGTTGATGCTTTCATGGTTGTGCAGGGCCTGCAGCACGAATCGACGGAGCGACTTGCTGCCAGGGAGCGTCTGGAAAGGGAGCTCCATGTCGTCCAGGAAACGAACGGGCAGCTTTGGGCGAATGCTGGTTAGTGGTTGATGTGCTTGTTGTTGGAAGTGTCGCTTGCTTTCTTCATACATGATTTTGTTGATGTAGAGGGTCGTGCGGCCGTGGTGGAGAAGGCTCGTGAAGGCATGGTCCCTGCGAGTGACCTGACGGCCACTCAGTCATCCTTGAGCGCCGCGGAGAAGTGGATCATCGACCTGGAGTGGGAGCTCGAGGAGGCGAAGGTGGAGGCGACATCGGCGGATGAGAGGTCCAAGGTAGCTGTTGTTGCTGCTGCTGAGGAGCGAAAGATGTCAGACGCACTCTGAAAGAACATGTTGGGCCCCCATGTGTGGTTTTGGTAATTAATGACAATCTTTATGGACTAATGTGTGTACTAAGTTATACTTGTAGGATTTGTCCATTGGCATCGCTTGGAGCATGTGTTGGCTTCAAGGTCAATGAAATGCAAATAAGATTTGTCGTGCAAGCTCAATATGCGAGGTCGATGATGAGGAATTAAGAAAGGCGTTCCATCTTGAGAAGGGCAAGACCGTCTACATCGAGCTCAAGTGGAATGCTCAAGGCAAAGGTATAATCTTGATAGGTTTTCCCTTTTGCCGGTCTCTTGTTGTGTGTAGGAGACCGGGTTTAGGATAGATAACCGTACTATCAAGAGGGGCTCTCGTATGAGTAATTCGGTCACATCGTTCGGAGAGAGCCAAACCTTTGCATACTTGCATCATAGTATTTGGTTGTTATTTGGTCTTATCCATGTGAGGATATAGAGCTTGTGGTAATCTCCATAACAAGCTCTTGTTCATCAAAATCGGATCTCCCATATGTATCTTTTTGCGATTTTGATTTATGCGGCTTTTCAGTTTCTCACCAAGTGAGGTATATCACATTATTCTACTTGATACTTTCTCACTTGGTGATAATCAATATTTTCACCTTTCATAGGGTAGCCCATGTCGTCCTTTTTCCAACGCAATTGGAATCGGGTCGATCGGAGTTACCAATCAAAAGTTATAGAGGTTTGAATTTTCCTAGGTACCAAAATGCGGTAGTACCGCATTTTAGTACCTGGCGCGGCAGTAGGTTTTGGCAATTTGCCAAATTCCACTGCCCTCCTAGGTACCAAAATGCGGTAGTACCGCATTTTAGTACCTAGCACGGCAGAAGGTTTTTGACAAGTTTCCAAAAGCCACTGCCGGGCTAGGTACCAAAAAGCGGTAGTACCGCATTTTAGTACCTAGCGTGGCAGAAGGTTTTTTACTTCATCATTTGGATCTATCCTCCCTTTCTGGACTATGATGTTTCTTTGCATGATCTTGTAGAGGTTGTTGTCCTCTTTGAAACGAGCCCAAGATCATCGAAATCGGAGTCCGGATGCAAAAGTTATGGTTGTTTTCGTTCTGTGATGACCGGTAGTACCGGACCAGGATCCGGTAGTACCGGGGTCCGGTAGTACCGCATTTTGGTACCGAGGAGCGCGGATAAAAAATGCGTTTGGAGCCTCAGGAACCCTAGGAAATGTCCGGTAGTGCCGGGAAAGTCCGGTAGTACCGGAAAAAGTCCGATAGTACCGGGAATCGCGTTTTTGGGCTGCAACGGTTGGATTTTGGAGGGACCTATATAAGGGCCTTCTTACCCAATGGTTCCTTAACCATTCTTGCAAGTTTTCCCCTCCATTGTTGACCTTCTTGAGCTTGCTTTCTCTCAATCCCTCCGATGATTCTTGCATATTCTTGAGGGATTTGAAAGAGGAGATCTAGATCTACAATCCCACCAATCAATCTCTCCTCTAAGTGAGGGGAACATATTGGGATCTAGATCTTGGAGTCTTTTGTGGATTTCCTCCATTGTTCTTCCTCTCTTATTCCCCCATAAGCTTTTGTAGCTTTGGTGTAATTTGGGAGAGAAGGATTTGAACATCTTTGTGGTGTTCTTGCCATTTGCATTTGGTGCATCGGTTTGAGTTCTCCTCGGAGGATTTGGTTCGTGTGACTCATTGGAGCTTGTCCCTCTTGGGTTCTTGGAACCCTAGATGGTTTTTTGGCCTTGGTGGCATTGTGTCCTTTTGTGGCATTTGTTGGGAGCCTCCAATTAAGTTGTGGAGAAGTTCCCCAACCTTGTGAGAGGTTCCGGTTGCCACCGACAAGTGCACCGATAGTGGAAGCGTGGATCGATCCCGTTGGGGTGAGATTCACCGGAGAATAAGGGAGGCCTTTTGTGGCGTTGGTGGTTTGATACCACCCCCTATCCAAACGAGACGTACTCCATGTTGGGAGGAACTCGGTAAAATATCAGTGTCTCCGCGTGCCTCGGTTATCTCTATACCCGAGTTCTTTACTTATGCACTTTACATTGTGATAGCCTTCGTGCTTGAAGTAATATATATCTTGCTATCACTTTGTTGCTTGTATTGCTTAGCATAAGTTGTTGGTGCACATAGGTGAACCTTAGTTGTTCTAGGTTGTGCTTAACAAATTAAACACTAGTTTTATTCCGCCTTTGTTGAGCCACTCTAGGAAAAGTTTTAATCGCCTATTCACCCCCCCCCCTCTAGGCGACATCCGTATCCTTTCACACTCGTTGCTGGGCTGCAGGATGACCTCTCTGGTCTGCAGGATTTCATCACGGGGCTCTGTCGCCCTTTGATCGGTGAGTTTTTCTGTTTTTTGTGTGGTTGGTTTTGCGAGTCCCTGAGCGCGCAGGTCGTCTGTACTCTTTTGAATGTTTCTGACTTGAAGCTTTTCCTGGTTTGCAGGGAGGATTCTTGCTGACGAGGCTGAGGCGCGGTCATACGACGCGTGGCAGTGTGTCACGATGTTGGTGGATACGGCCGCTCTATTGGCGACTTGCATTCGCGCGTGCCTTCAAGATATTTCGTCGACGGAGGTGATCCCCAGTGACCTCGTCGAGGTCTGGCGTTACCTGGATAAGGCTCTAGTGGTTGTGGAGTTCATGTCGTGCTCGGCCTTCCGACATGGTGCTGCGACTGCGCTGAGTCTTGGACTCGTGCACTTCCCCGACGACTTCGACCTGGACGACGTCACCAGCGGGTACCCTTCATCGACGGGCGCGGTCGAAATATCTGAGGTGCTGAAGCTGACCGAGCGGGCTGCGGTTTACTCCGACCGAGTGCTCGCGATGGGTGACCTCCTGCCGTACCAGGAAACGATCGTTGTGCCCAACAACCCCGAATCGGCAAGCCGCGACTTCAAGGTGGAGCAGCCCTTCCACTCGGTGATGGATGGTACTTTGACGACGTACCCATCGAACCCATGGGTTCCCTTCATTCGTGTTCATGGGAGTGGTGGCGCGTCGTCGTCGAAGCCTGCGGAGTAAATTAAGTTGCCGAGTGCCGTCAGTTGTAATAACTATGTAACTACCCATGTGAGCGAATAAATTTTGCTGTCGTAAGGAATGCATGGATGGTTTTGTCAGTGTTTTGATTTGATTGTGGGTTGTGCGAGTCCCCGAGCGTGTCCGCCCTTTTGTGGAGTTTACCTCGTTTTTATGTGTATGTATGTTGTTAAATTGTTAGTAAGTTGAGGTTGACTCGCCATGGCTTGGAAAGCCAGTCGCGTGGCGACCCGAGGGGTGCTCTATACTTAGCCGTTTTCCCGAGCGCGAACGGGATCGGGTGGCCGAGTCCCCAAGCACGGTACTTGGCTGTTCTATTCGCATGCCCAAGGTAGGTGAGGACGGGGTGCGTTGTATTAGGCGCGTTGCTCCACCTGATCCGTGGAACCAGTCGTGCGGCGAGTCCAGGACGCGCTCTCATACTTGGCGTTTTCCCTAGTTGCTCAGGTTTGGACTGGCTTCAGTCCCCGAGCGTGGTACTTAGTTGTTCGAGTCGCTGCGCCAAGGATGTGGAGGACTAGGTCGATGTGGGAAGCGAATGCGGTTGTCTTGGCTTGGAAAGCCAGTCGAGCGAGGCGACTCCGATGGGGCTCCGGGTTGGCTTTTTTCGTGGACGATACGAGGCCCGAAATTTTTCGGTGCCCTCGTACTGCACTATTGGCTGTGCCGGTCGCGTGACCAAGGGTTGACTTCCGCGAGTAGCATAGCGCTGTTATTACGAGTGCGAGTGGAACAAGGTATGGAGAGTGGACACAATTTGTGTGAATCAATCTTCTTTATTTCATAGCAAGTAGGAGGTACATTTCTGGAGTTCTAGGAGTAGAACTTCCGTAGGAGGTTTACATTCCATGGCCGCTTGACGTCGAGTTTTCCGTCGCCTCAGACGTCGATGAGGTAGTAGGCGTCGTTTCCCAGGACTCGCCCAATGGAGAATGGTCCCTCCCAAGGGGGAGAGAGCTTGTGCATGCCCTTCTTGTCCTGGATCAGACGCAGTACCAGGTCGCCTTCCTGGAAGGTGCGAGTCCGGACTCGCCGGCTGTGGTAGCGGCGAAGTCCTTGCTTGTAGATGGCGGTGCGGGAGCGAGCTAGGTCGCGTGCTTCGTCGAGCTGGTCGACCCCGTCCTGGCGTGTGAGCTCGTTGTCGTCTTCCGCGTAGTTAACCACCCGAGGCGAGTCGTGCTCGAGATCTGTCGACATGACGGCTTCGGCACCGTACACCATGAAGAAGGGGGTGAACCCTGACGACCTATTGACAGAGGTGTGGATGCCCCAGATGACGGAGGGGAGTTCTTCGACCCAGCACCCTGGAGTTTTCTCGACGGGTACTTGCAGCCGTAGCTTCAGGCCATGGAGGATGCTCTAGTTGGCGCATTCCGCCTGGCCGTTGGACTCCGGGTGGGCGACTGAGGCGAGGTCGAGTTGTATGTCGTGCTCCTCGCAAAATTCGTCCATGCTCCTTTGGGAAGTTGGTGCCATTGTCTGTAATGATGCTGTGCGGGAACCCGTAGCGATGGATGAGCTCGCGTAGGAACTTGGTGCCGGTCTTCCCGTCGCACATGCGGACTGGCTTGGCCTCCACCCACTTTGTGAATTTTTCGACTGCGACTAGGAGGTGGGTGAAGCCAGAGGGAGCCTTCTGGAAGGGGCCTACCATGTCCATGCCCCACACGGCAAATGGCCAGGTGATGGGGATGGTCTTGAGCACTAAGCTTGGGACGTGGGTCTGGTTGGCGTACTTCTGGCATCCGACGCAGCATTGGACGATGTCGACCGCGTTGGCGTGTGCGGTTAGCCAGTAGAAGCCATGTCGCATGGCCTTGGCAACCAGGGACCGAGCGCCAGCGTGGTGGCCGCAGTCGCCAGCATGGATGTCTTGCAGGATCTTGCGACCTTCTGCGGGTTGGACGCAGCGTTGAAATACGCCAGTCACGCTGCATTTGTGGAGCTCGCCATTATGATGACGAAGGACTTGCAGGGGCGCACTAT
Source organism: Avena sativa (assembly GCA_916181665.1). Taxonomy (NCBI): domain Eukaryota; kingdom Viridiplantae; phylum Streptophyta; class Magnoliopsida; order Poales; family Poaceae; genus Avena; species Avena sativa. The sequence continues at coordinate 64,927,629 of OV702284.1, forward strand.
CATCGGGCCTCCGTCTTGTCAGCGGGTAAGGTTCCTCCTTCCAGGTAGGCGACATATGGCGTCGTCCAGCCGCTTCTCCGTGATCATGGCGACCAGGGCTGCTTCTGGTTGCAGCGGGATTCCGATGTCGATCTCCCTCGGGGGAGAGACGGAAGGCTTGGTGATGGTGTCGAGGAAGACACCGGCGGGCGGCGCTAGGCGAGCCGACCCCATGCGAGAGACAGAGCGTCGGCCTCCTCGTTCTTGCGCCGATCGATCCACTCGACGGAGTAGCCGGAAAAATGGCCTCTCAGCTGGTCCACGGCTTGGCGGTATGCCGCCATGGTGGGGAGAGACTGCATCGCATGTGTCGGCGACTTGCCCGGCAACGAGGTCGGAGTCGCCATAGCAGTGTAGATGATTGATGTTCATTTCCTTGGCTGTCCCCATGCCATGGAGTAGCGCTTCATATTCGGCCATATTGTTGGTGCAGGGGGTGAAGTTGAGGTACAGGACGTAACGTAGCTTGTCACCCTTTGGGGATGTGAGAACGATCCCCGCCCCTACGCCATCTGCATTTTTGGAGTCGTCGAAGTGTAGCAACCAGTAGTGTAGGTACGGCAGCTTCTCTGGCTGCTATGCCTCCTCCCAGTCGGCGAGGAAGTCTGCCAAGGCCAGCGACTTGATGGCCTTGCACGGCTCGTATCTGATATTGTGGACTCCGATATCCACGGCCCACTTGGCGACTTGCCCGGTCACCTCGCGGTTGCGGATGCTGTCCTGCAACGACGCTGGGGAGACAACCGTGATTGGGTGCTCCTAGAAGTAGTGCGGCAGTCGCTGCTGGGCTCGGAAGACCGCATATACCAACTTCTGGTACTGCGGGTAGCGTTGGCGCGACTCGGTGAGGACTTCGCTGATGTAGTACATGGGTCGCTGCATCGGGCGCTCCTTGCCCTCTTCTGGTCGCTCGATGACCATGACGACGCTGACGACCCGCTCGGAGGTCGCGATGTAGACGAGCATGGGCTCCTTGTCGACGGGGCGGCGAGTATCACTTCCTTGAGTGCGTGGAGCGCGTCGTCTGCCTCCTTGTCCCACTGGAACGTGGGATTCTTGCGCATTAGGCGGTAGAGAGGCATTGCCTTCTCGCCTAGCCGGGGGATGAAGCGATTGAGAGCCGCGAATCGCCCGGCCAACTTCTGGACGTCGCGCAGGCACTCTGGTTTGCCGAGCCAGGCGATCGTGTTGATCTTGGTGGGGTTCGCCTCGATCCCTCGTTTGGAGACGACGTACCCTAGTAGCTGTCCAGTGGGTACACCGAAGGTGCACTTTCCTGGGTTTAGTTTGATCTTGTACATCCACATGTTCGCGAAGGTTTCGGCCAGGTCGGCGAGTAGATCGCCCTGGCGAGTGTATTTCACCACCACGTCGTCGATGTAGACGTGGATGTTGCGGCCAATTTGGCTCGCAAGGCATTCCTTCATGCACCTCTGGTAGGTAGCTCCGGCGTTCTTGAGGCCGAAGGTCATGGCGGTGTAGCAGAATGCTCCGAATGGCGTGATGAACGTCGTCTTCTTCTCATCCTCGACTGCCATTTTGATCTGGTTGTAACCAGAGTAGGCGTCAAGGAAGCACAGCGACTCCGATCCCGCGGTTGAGTTGATGATTTGGTCGATCCGCGGGAGGACGAACTGCTCCTTGGGGCAGGCGCTGTTGAGATTTGTGTAGTCAATACACATTCTCCAGGTCCCGTTTTTCTTCTCAACCAAGACTGGGTTTGCCAGCCACTTGGAGTACTTGATTGGCCATATGAAGCCTGTAGCGAGTAGACGCTACACCTCCTTGGCGATTGCTCGGCGGCGATCTTCATTGATGGGCCGCAGCGACTGCTTGATGGGTCGCGCTTTGGGGTCGGTGTTGAGTTTATGCTCAGCGAGTTCCCTCGGGATACCAAGCATGTCAGATGGCTTCCATGCGAAGATGTCGCGATTCTCACGGAGCAACTCAATGACCATGCCTTCCTATGCTGGGCTCATGCTTGTTCTGATCGTCACCGTCTGGCTGGAGTCGCCTGGAACCAGCTCGATGGAGCGCGTGTGCGTGGTCACCTCGAAGGCCGTTGAGCCGCCACCCTCCGAGTTAGGCTTCTAGAGTATCGTGGGGTCGTCATTGTTGACCCCGCTCATGTACTTGGTGAGCTCTTATGCGTGGTTGGATTCAGCGGCTATGACGGTGTCGGCGAGCTCGGCGCCCTTGGCCTCGCACTCTGCGGCCATGTCGGGGTCGCCGTGGACGGTGATAATGTCGCACGGACCTGGGAGCTTCATCGCGTTGTACGTGTAGTGGGGCGCTGCCATGAACTTGGCAAACGCCTGCCGCCCCAGGACGCAGTGGTAGGGGCTGTTGAAGGGCACCAGCTCGAAGACGATCTGCTCAGTGCGGAAGTTCGCTGGTGTGCCGAAGGTGAATGGCAGCATCACCTTGCCGATCGGGTACGCCTTCCGACCGGGGACGATGTCGTGGAAGGTGGTCTAGGTTGTCTCAATCATCGACTGCAGGAGCCGCAGTCACCTGAACGTGTCCAGGTAGAGAATGTTGATGGAGCTTCCATCGTCCATCAACGTCTTGGGGAGCCATTAGTCTCCCACCTTGGGCTTGACCACCAAGGCGAATCGCCTCGGATATTCGATCCGTGGTGAGTGATCTTCGCGGCTCCAGGTGATCCGCTGCCCGGACCAGTTGAGGAAGCGTGGGATGTCAACCTAGGACACCGCGTTGACAGCGACGGCGCGGTCGATGACCTTCTTCTCGTGCTTTGTGCTGAACCCGGTGAAGGTGTGGAGCGACCCCACGTCGTTGCCGAATGCCCCGCCATTTGGCGGGTGGTTGTTGGGGTCCTCCCGTGCGCGTCATGCCTTCTCGATCTCCTTCAGGGAGTGGCAGTCGGCGGTGGTGTGCGTGGCGGGCTTCCCCTCCCTGCTGTGAAACACACAGGGTTGGTTGAGGAGAGCCGCGGGGTCGAACCTTGGCTTCGCCTCGAAGTTGCCGCTATCATGGCACTGGCCTCCGTCGCAGTGGAAGCTCTTGGTCTCGCGTGGCGCGTAGCCGGCGTTGGCGACGAAGTCGATTTGCCCGTCACCGCGGCGCTTGCCGGTGAGACGAGTGTTGCTGTAGCGTATCTCGGGTCGTCTCCCGTTGTCATGGCCGCTCGTGCGACAGTTTCCTCCTGACTCGTCGTCGGTTTCTTGGTTTGGGTCCTCCTCAGTGTACCGCTTGGCGATCTCGAGGAGGTCCGGTATGTTGTCGAGTGTTTTGTACACTCGCTTGAGCTTGGCGACCAAGGGCTCGTAGCGGCACGAGGTCTTGAAGCAGTGAATCGTGGTGTCCGGGTGGATTCCGGCCGCGTTATACCACAAGTCTTGCCACCACTGGACCCAGCTGCAGGTCGACTCGCGAGGTCCCTGGACGCATCGCTCCAGGTCCTCGATGGTGGTGGCACGGGTGTAGGATCCCTCGAAGTGCCTGACGAAGGAGTCGCGCATTTCCTCCCAGGAGTCGATGTTGTCTGCGGGAAGGGTGTTAATCCATTGCCGGCACGCTCCCTCCATCATCAGGGGAAGGTAACGGGCGGCGAGCAGGTTGGTGTGGCCGGCGATTCCCATCGCCATGAGATACGTATCTAGCCACACGGATGGGTCGTATGAGGGGTCGTACTTTTCGATCTCCATCGGCGCTTTGAAGTTCACCGGGTACTTTTTGCCTCGGATCATTGGTCCGAAGCACTGGGGGCCGACTCGGCTGAGCGATCCCCTTGGCTCACCATCACGGCGATTGGTGAGGGTATGCCTCAAGTCGCTAGGCTAGCGTGTGCGCCAGCTCTGGTTGTTGATAATGTGGGTTCACGCATCGACTGGCTGCCCGTTGGCAGCGACCATGTTGTTCGTCGGTCGTGGGTCGTTGGTGGAGAGTGCCGCGTTCACGGGTTGCGGATGGAGTTGCAGGGGCTTGGGGTTTTGGAATATTGAGAGATTTTGCCATCTTCGGGAGGCCGCTCGAGGCCGCCCTGCTTCCTGACAAGCGGGAGTACACGCGTCCCCGCGAGTCTACTCCCGCAGCTTGTTGCTCGATGGCCTTGGCAAGTAAGGCCCTGGCATACTGGATCTGCAGGGCGCCTTCCCCGGTTACGTTGATGTTGTCGATCGCGGCTCGACTCGCGATGACGTTGTCCATTGGAGTGGAGAACAGCGGGTGGCCGCTCGTGTCTCGCTCCTGCGCGGAGATCATGATCCTTGGTTCGTTTGGAGGGGGCGTGCGGCCGGGCGGTGGTGGGGGAGCGTCGTTTGCTGACGCGCCTGGTGGTGGCCGAGTGTTTCCTCCTGGTGGCGCGTTCTCGTAGATCACGCGATCGGCCACGCGGGCCGGGTCGTTCTCGTCGTCGAAGTTCAGGGCACGGCCCCAAACAGTGAGGTTCAGGGGCGACCTGATGCGGAGTTGGTGGTAGCGCGAGAGTTCCTGCGTGTTGCCTGCTCGAGGCGAAATTTTTCGCGCTCGGCTTGCTCCTTGCGGACCGCCAGCCGCAGGCGGAGTTCTTCGACCTCCGTCGCTGTCGTAGTCGGCGGGATCGGCGTGGAGAAGGGATCTGGCGTGGCGTCTGTGCCGCTCACCATGTAGGTCACAACGTAGCGACCATATCCGATGTGGAGGTCGCCGGAGTTTTCCGATCCGGAATCGGAGTCAAAGATCCCAGGGATGGAAGGATCCTCGAAGTCCCCCACGTTGGAGACTTGGGTGATGGAGCCCGCGGGTGACGCGGTGACGATGGATCCGGCGACTGACGCCGGGGTCGCCGAGTCAGCCTTGTCGTTGAGGGCCGCGTCATCCGCGACCACGCTGGCCTCGGCCACGTTGCTGTTGGCCGAGTCGTACTCGGAGGCGAGGCGATGGATGGTGCGGACCTAACTCTTAGAGATCCGACCGCGTGGTGGCGAATCGCGGATGCGAACCGAGTCCTCCGAGACGATGACGTCGGTGAAGCCGACGAAGAGACTGATCGTGTCGACCAGTATGATCACGCTGTGCGTGACGGGGCGCACCGCCGGGACGTAGCTACTCGGCAAGATCTGGAGGATCTTGTTGATCGCGATCATGCGGCCGGTGGCGATTGTCTCGTTGGTGGGCAGATTGGATCTCGCCGCAGAACACCGGCCTGACCGGCCAGGCCATACAGTGGGCGCCACTGTCGTGGGAATGGCCACGGCAGATGCTGCGATCGACAGCGAATAGTAAAACGAGGGGCAAGGGCGGCCAGCCATCTACGATGCAAGATGAGGGCGGAGACACAAGGGTTTACCCAGGTTCGGCCCCCGGGAGGGTAAAGACCTACTCCTGCTAGATTGTATTGATGAGAGAATACAAAGCGCGAGCTCGACGACTATGCGGCGAGTCACGGAGGTGTATGATGGAATGTGTCCTCTATGCGTACCCTAGGGAGGTTTATATAGACTCACCTCGCTAGGGTTTATAGATCTACAACCGAATTAATTAAGAATTTAGAGGGTGTTTGACCTAATTCGACTGGGCCTAGCTACGTTTCTGGGCCTTCAGCCTCCAGTCGCCTGGCTCCCCGCTGACTCTTGATCCAGTCGCTGTCATGCGGGCCCACTCGCTGACATCTTGGGCCAATAGAAAACGTCCTGCTGAGTATACCCTACTCGGCATATCCCCATCAAATAACTTATGTTCCTCTCGGATATTTTGATTATTGATGCAAACCTAATAATAAATGTGTCCTATTTTATTTATTCTTGCATGTTAATATATTATAGAGTCACTAAAGCCACGTAAATTGGATGTATATATTTTCGGCCCATGTATGCGCAATGATCAAAATAAAGGAACAGAGTCTTGTTGGCTCCATCGCTGGATTTTGTCTCGTTGCTGTATATACGTGCATGTAGACGTACCTGCAGTTTTTTCTTTCCTTTAAGATAAAATATATGTTAAAAAGATAGAAAAAGAGGAAGGAAAAAAATGATAGCAGCTGGAAGACGTGTGTCGGGTCAAGTTCTACAAGTCGACAAGCAATTAATATATGCATGAATTGCGCGCGACCGGAACAAAAGGAGATAGTCGATCGATCACATTCACCTTCTTGTAGGCGAGCTACACGTGATTCTCATTTGAGGGCGCTGATGTCTTTCACCGCAAACGTGTTGAGAAACGTGACACAGATGACAATATACGTGGACCGTCACCGTCAAAGTTGTATAATAAACATATCATTGAGGAACATATATAATTCACGTATAATATATGCTAGAAAGGAACTCCTTGGATTTTGCTAATAAATTTAGACATATTATTTATATTATTTGGAGTTATATAATTAAAGTTATGAATTTCAAAGTTTCCATTAGTAATAGAAGCAATTTTAATTGTTTGTATTTTTAATTATCCGAAATAGTGAAGTAAGTTTGTATTTGAAATATTTAAGCATTTCTAAGAATTTTTTGTATTAAAAGTTTTTTCATTTGAATTTGTATTCAAAAGTTATGGATGTTTGCAAATAAACAGAATATTATTTGAAAATTGGTAGTTTTCCGAGCAGAAAAGTGGTAGTTTTTCAAAATATATCCGCACCTACCGTTAACGGCTGTTAACGACGGTCGTCTCCCGTCGCCACGTCAGCATAGCAGGTGGGCCAGTCTTGTTAGTTCCCGTGTCAATTCGCGATCAGAACGAGTTTAGTGCAATTTGAGAAAACCGACTAAAATATGATAGATTTTTGCTACGAAAATATACCGAAATTTAGCTATCAAATTGGTAGTTTTATGCTATCAACTTTTCGGGACTCTATCGGCGCTGTCATTTTCTCAGCTTACCATCACTTGTTTAACTGCAATAATGCACTGGAGTCAGAAATCTCTACAACAATGGAAGGATTATCTTTGGCACATCAGTGGTCTGAACTCCCAATTGTTTTGCAAATTGGTTGTGCCATGTTTCTGTTTGCCTTAAAGGAGAGCACATCCAATAGATCAACATATGGTCATCTGCTGGAAGAGACCACACTCTGATTAATCTTAAAGAATTCTCTGCAATTAAAGTTACTCAAGAATAAACTAAGATAGCACATAGTCTAGCAAATTTAGATAAAATCAGAGGAAGTACTGCTTGTTGGGTATCCTAGTACTCCTGAGGCTGTTTCGCAGCTAGTGTTAGCTGATTGTAACACTATGATAATAAATGAATAAAATACTGGAGTGTTCCCAACAAAATTGGCCCCTTTTCTATCGTGAAAAAAAAATGTCAAAGCAGCTTAGACACTGAACCGGTCTCTTTCCCCATCAACTGACCAAGAGCATCTCCACTCGCTTATCCAGGACGCCGATCCGGACGCCGAATTTAGATCCGGACGCCGAAAATCGGCCCAGTCGCGTACTCAGAAACCTTTTTTCGTCCGGATTTGGGCGAACTTTGGTCCGGGCTTCCCAGGCCGTACCCAGGATTCCGGGTACGTCCTGGAAATGCCGGACACAGCTAAAATGGGCCCGGGCCAACTCTGTCGGCGAGACAGTCCCATTCCCACCCACTCCACTCGCCCAGACTGCGGCGAAGAGCTCCTAACGCCTCTATCGTCATGACTTCGCCGGCGGAGCTCCTCCACGCCGAGACATGCCCATGCCTCTAGATATGCTCGCCGTAGTTGTCGCCCACTTCGTTGCCCGTTCCGCCGCCGCTTTTGCTAAACGAGCTTCGCCATAGCTCTGCTTTGTTGCGTGTTCCCACCATCGCGCCCGCCAAGTGTTCGGCATTTGGCCGGTTCGGCCATGGACTCCGACTCCGACGAGATACTCGCCATGGACTCCGACGAGGAGGAGATGCTCGCTGTACTGCTGGAGGAGGAGAGCGCCGAGGTCGCCGAAGGTGAAGAGCACTTGGAGATACTCGCCTCGCTCGCCCAACTGTACCTGCAGATGGCGAAGCCGAAGCGCGGTGGTTCGACGCCAGGTCACCGGAAGTATCAGGCGAGGCAAAGGATAGAGGGCTACTGCTTGTTGTATGCCGACTACTTCGCCGACCAGCCACTCCATGGAGAGGACGTGTTTCGCCGCCATTTCAGGATGAGCCGGAAGCTCTTCCTCAAGATCGTGCATGCCATCCGGGAGTTCGACCCCTATTTCATTTGCAAGAAGGACCGCATCGGCTTGGTTGGGTTTTCCTCACTTCATAAGTGCACCGTGGCGATGAGGTTGCTTGCATATGGAGCGTCGGCTGACAGTGCCGATGACTATCTCTGCATCGCCGAGTCCATCGCTATTGATTACTTGTACAGGTTCTGCAGGGCAGTGATTGTAGTGTTCGGGGAACAGTACTTGAGATCACCCACTACTGAAGAAACTGCTCGAATCCTCGCAGTCAATGAAAGTAGAGGATTTCCTGGTATGCTTGGAAGCATAGATTGCATGCATTAGGAGTGAAAGAACTGTCCATTTGCATGGCAAGGAATGTACAAAGGTCACAAAGGAGGTTGCACTTTGATACTTGAGACAGTTGCTACACATGATCTTTGGATCTGGCACTCCTTCTTTGGCATAGCAGGATCGAACAACGACATCAACGTCCTCAACTGTCTTTTCCAAACTTGTTAAGGGTCATGCTCCCCCTATGAAATTTGAGATCAGAGGGCACCACTACAACAAGGGATACTATCTAACAGATGGCATCTATCCAAGATGGCCAACATTTGTGAAGACTATCTCAAACCCAATGCTCCCCAAGCATTCTCATTTTGCCAAGGAACAGGAAGCTTGCAGGAAGGACGTGGAGCGGGCATTCGGTGTGCTCCAGCAGAGGTTTGCAGTTTTCCGGTTCCCTGCTATGACCTGATCGAAAGATCAGATGTGGGAAGTGATGAACTGTTGTGTGGCCTTGCACAACATGATCATTAAGGATAAGAGGAAGGATCCAGTGAGTTTGATCGAGGAGAACGAGCCATACTACAGACAGAGTCCTCTTGCCGAGCCTGATCATCAGGTGTCTCCAACCTGGGTTGCATTCATCGTCATGCGTCAGGAGATCCGAGATCCGGCGGTGCATCAACAGCTGCAGGATGATCTTGTTGAGCACCTATGGATACGCAGGGGCACGTCGTAGATGCCGAGCATGAACTGGCCGAACTAGGCCGAACTTGGCCGACATATGTTGTACTTTCACTGTAGGCCGAACTATGTTTATATTTATGCCGAACTATGTTTAAGATTTCGCCGTATGTTAGCCGTAAAATGTTCTGTATTCATTGTATGCCGAACTATGCCGAAATCTGGACGAACTTGAGCGGAATTTGAGCGAAACGGACGTCCCGAGAACTCGGACTGAGTACGCGAGCGAAAAACTCGGCGTACCCAGGCCAAAAACTTGCTTCGTCCGGTCAAAGTTTGTCCGAATTTCGGACTGAAGTGGAGATGCTCTAATCCCTCCCAAAAAAAAAACTAATCCCATGAAAATTCTGGTATTTTCCGTCCTCCTCCCTCTGCCTCTCCCTCCCTCCGTCGCACTCTCCTCCTCGGATTCTTACTCCTGTTCCAACTCCACCGCAATCCGCAGGCACCTTAAAAGCCGCCTCCCCTTTTACCCTAGACGGGAACAGCGCCTCGGCCTCGAGCTCACCCAGTCCCCGCCCCGCGATTCGAAGCCCTATGGCGGGAGCCGAGGGCCCCTGGTGCCCCCCGATCGACCTTCCGCGGCCCGCCCGCGGCGACGCCACGACTTGCGGCTCTCCTGTCCGGTGGGACGAAGACGACGACGGCGATGGCATGGTCGTCTTGGCGGTGAGCTCCCTCTCTCCTATCCTGGTGCGGTGGTGCCGTCTTTCTGAAGTCTGGTTGCGTGCACGCTTTTCTTAGTTGAGTTTATTTTGCTGAAAAGTTTGTAGATTGGACGAGCGGTAGCGTAATTAGGGGCTCTGGTGCTTCGATAAGCTTTGTGGGATCATCGATATCTCTCGTAGGTGATTAGGGTTAAGCAGAGAAGAGGAAAGGTTGGTTTTTTTTTGGGGGGGGTATACAGCGTGCTGCTCGGGATTATGTTGAATTGCTAGTTATTTTTCTCGTGTAGTTGCATTCTTGCAGAATTGGATGGATGAATGGATTAATTATTTTTTATCCACAGAGTATCATATAAATTTTAGTTTCTGATTTTATTTTCTTCCCTACCGTAGGGACTTGGCCTATTTGACCAAGAGGCAAACGAACCTCCTGCCGACAATGGCATGATAAACGACCCTGATACTGTCACCGCCAACGGCTGCGGCACTGATATGACTGAAGATTTTGTTAAGAGGGAATCAGGGCAGTACTTCTACTATGGTGCACCAGTCCATGAACATACCGGCATTTGGGTGCCTGTTTCTGTTCCACCAATGACAGAGCACGATCATGAGGAGTGGCGCAGGGGCCTTGGTTGTAATGGTGGGTACTTCCCGGAAGAAGTGTTCAAGTGGGAAACAGATGAGGAAACCGAGGAGATGACAATGTGGGATGTATTTTCGGAGATGGTTGTTGCAGCAAAAGATAAAGTAATATCCGTCGCATCTTGTGATTTTGGGAGATGTGGGATGTCGGTGGTGTCCAACCTTTTTCTCCAAGAAGCTTGGAAGGATATGGCACAAACACTTGCGGATGCCAATGCTGATATTGCGAATGAGCTCCTCGAGACAGAACTAACAAAGTGGTTGCCTGACAGCGCATCAAGTACCTGCATGCTATGCGGTGTGCGCTTTCATCCCATAATGTGTTCTCGCCACCATTGCCGTTTTTGCGGTGGGATATTTTGTGGAGGCTGTTCAAAGGGTAGAAGCTTGATGCCTCCAAAATTTAAGACTTCAGAACCCCAAAGGGTTTGTGATGTTTGCGGAGTACGTCTAGAGAGCATCCAACCTCACTTGATGAATCAGATCAGTCGTGCTTCACAACTTCCAACTCATGATGTGACAGACTTGAGTACATTGAGGTCATGGCTGAACTTCCCTTGGACACACACAATGGAACACGAGATATATAAGGCTGCAAATTCTCTACACAGCTACAGCAAGGTATAACTTCTCCTGTACTCGAAATTGTTAATGTCCGCTGAACCGTTTTATAATTATGCCGCAATACCTTTCCATATGTTTCTCTCTATGGATGTTCAAGAGATAAATATGTGATTTTCCTTGTGTTAAACATGAGTTTAAACCAAAGGTTTGGTAGGAAATGCTGAGATAGTTAATGTTATTTTGTTCTCTGTCAATTAAGTCTAAGTTCATGATATGCATGCCTCTATTTTTAACCAGATTATAGCATCAAGCAAAGTTGTAAGTATGCCATAAGTCTTGGGGTATAGTTATTTCCAGTTGGTGTAATTACTTGGTTGATGGGTGGTTAAATCAATCCAGTGAGTGTGGATAGAATATTTCGCCCTCAGCTTTAGTACACTAAGAACCTCATGAACTAAGTACAATATATGTGTTTTCTAATATACAAAGGATGCATAGTTCTTAGCTGTTATCTTTCTTAGTAGATTTATTATGGTACAGCTTTGTTAGACTTCTATTTCCTTGTGAGAATAATTGATGTATGTATTTATTTTAAGGAACACTAACAGAGGTCCATTTATAGTTTTTTCAAATGCTTCTGTAAAATTCCAGTATTTATTGTTTTCGTATTTCAAATGTGCCAATCATTGAAATCTGGAAATACTGGATTTCCAGGTCATTCTTATTGCTGAAAGTGGTGATTATTCAGTTACTCTTTAAGAGAACAAGTAATATCATCGAATTTTTCTTAAATGTATTGTTCAGGTGGGAAGACTTAAATCAGAGAAGGCTATCCCTGATAAAATTCTGAAACAAGCGAAAGGTCTTGCTATAATTAGTGTAGTAAAGGTCGGGATGATGGTCACATACAAGGTTGGTACTGGGCTGGTTGTTGCTCGACGAGCTGATGGTTCCTGGTCACCTCCTTCAGCAATATCTACCTGTGGTATTGGATATGGAGCTCAGGTGACATCATCGATTCAAGTATTCTTTAAATGGAAGAAATTTGTTTGTATGAACTATAACATATCTGCTGTTTTTTTACTTTACCTAACAGGCTGGAGGTGAGCTAGCGGACTTCATTATTGTGCTGAGGAACACAGATGCCATCAGAACATTCTGTGGAAAGGCACATCTATCAGTAGGTGCTGGAGTTGGTGCTTCTGCTGGTCATATCGGGCGAGTAGCCGAGGCCGATTTTCGTGCTGGTGATGGTGGATATGCTGCATGCTATACATACAGTTGTAGCAAAGGTGTATTTCTGATTAACATACAAGCTATGCATGACTCCGGCATCTTGTTTCATATGTTCATCTGCATACAAGTCAACACACAGAAAAATGTTTTCACTATTATGATTATTTGGGTATGTCAAGAGAGTAATAACTTAATAATTGTTGCCTGGGTCTATGGGGAACTACAGTAACATAAATATAAATTCACATATTCCATGACAGATGTCAGTGCCGTATAGTACGCCATGTAATATTGGTGGTGCTTATGATCAGATGCAGTGATATGATTGTGTTACTTGAATCTAATTTTCCTATCATACCCGCATGAGCAAATTGGTATAGTTTGATTTGACGATAAATTGGCAGTGTTGAGTTCATTACAAAGTACATGTAGCTCATTTCTTAAGTAACTAATCATGTTTATTTATCTATGGATGCAGGTGCTTTTGTGGGATGTGCCCTCAACGGTAGCATCGTATCCACTCGAGACACTGAAAACGCCCGATTTTACGGTGGTCACATCAAGGCACCTGACATCCTTCTGGGATCCATGGACAGGCCGCCTGCAGCCGCTGCACTCTACAAAGCACTGTCAGAATTGTTTGACAAGATTGGGAAGTAGTAATCCCCTCTTGCTTTCTCTCTCTGCCACTAGTTGCTCGTGGTAAATACACCCCGTGCTCTCTGTACAGGTAAACTGATTCTGGCTCGTTATTCTTCACTCATCCTTTGGTAGGAATTAAGCAATTGTACAGTCTGCCATTCATCCATATAGCGTCAAAAGGTTCCATTGTCACTGTGTACCACGAACCACCCTGTAAACACTTGTACATTGGATACAAACTCGCTTCAAGAATCACAATATACACGAAAAAGTTGTTCTCCACATTCCTGCTATTCAGTTTTTTTTTTTTTTGTATAATCTCTGAACTATTGCACCTCCTCCACCCTCGTGTGGAATGAACAGGCAGTGTTATAATTCGTGATAAGGCTCTTGTGATTGTGATTATTTTGGTCCTGGCAATATAGAATCAGACCAAAGCATAGGTTCTTCTATCTTTTGCACATAATCAGTATGATATGATGTTGTCTAAGGAACTTTTGCCACTCGAATCAGAACATTAAACTTCTGTGATGCTGAAACAGTTCCTCTTGCATTGGTGAACTGTTTATTCTACTGGCAATTTTTCATGCAATCAAAGATGGAGGCAACTACAATTGTACCCATCAGTACTACATTTCAGTAACAAACATCTAGGGATTAGGCATTCTGGGGACAAGTGAGAGTACTAGAGCTAACATGATTACTGAAGCGTGACGCATGTGCAGCATGCCTGCACACACCTGAACTGCAGATATAAGGAATCTTTGTCTATCGTAGCAAAATCTCTGTCTGCTACATTCCCTGTATCCTAGTCTGATTACCAGGCCCAGCCAGAAAAAAATACAGTAGTGTGCCAGTGTCCAATCAGCGTCTGTCTGTATATGTCTCGGTCACTGTGCCCTTGAAGTGATTCATTACTTTGTCAAAACAAATGAGTTTTTACTCCTAACTCAGGTCTACAAATAAGAAAATCCAAAAAAAAGTTATAAAAACTGTATAAGGAACAAACTAACAGTGAAGTGATGACAAAAACTGAAGAGGAGATTGATAATTACCAAAATAAAAGAGAAAGAGGAGATTGTTCTGAAAAGAACCTAGTACCTCAAACTTCGATGTAAGAAAGAACCACATGAGCAAGAACAACGAAAACAAATACATTAATGTGATAGTGTCCAATCAGCGCCTGGCTGATGTGTATCTCGGTCACCGTACCCTTGAAGTCCCTTGTTGCTTATTGTAAATATTAATATATTTTTCTAAAAACTTGATAAAAATTTACATAGTTTGACTTTTAAAAAAAATATAAGCCTTAAGCTTTGGGATGGAGGTAGTATCATTTATAGTTAAAGTCACACTTTTAGAGTTTGATCATATACAAAGACAAAGACAAACATATTAGTCTTTGCATATGCCATAAAAATATATTTCATGGTGGTTCTCGTAATATAAGTTTGATATTGTAGACGTTGATACTTTTCATACTACCTCCTTTCTAATGAATGAGGTCTAATATGTCATACAAAAGTCAAGCTAAGTAAATTTGACCAAACTTTTAGAAAAATCTATTAGAACTATATTATTATATATAGATATCATAAGAAAATATAGTTCATAATATATCAAAGGGTGTTGATTTTAGATTGTACTACCTCCTTTCCTAAATGTAAGTCATTTTAGCAGTTCAAACAGGGCAACTACATGTTAATATTTTTTAAAAAAATTGGTCAAACTTTATGTAGTTTGACTTTTGAAAAAAAAACTTGTTCACTAGAATGTAGTATATATTTGGTTAAACTTTAAAAAATTGACTCCAACTAAAAATTATATGCAACGTAATTTTGGACAAAAGGAGTAATACTTTGTTAAAAATTAACTTATTATTTCTAATAAGTTCTAACTCAGTTTTACAAATAAGAAAATCCCCAAAAAAAACTTAAACAAATTGTTAAGGAACATGCTAGCAGGTGACGAAAAGATTGATAATTTCCAAGAAAAAAACCACACAAAAAACGAGAGGAGGCTGTTGTTCTGAAAAAGAACATAATACTTGTAACTTCAATTTAAAAAGAACCAAATGAGCAGGAGAATGAAGGAAAACAACGGATGGAAAGGAAATCACAGCCACAAGGAAACACAACCAACATAATAATCGACATGTATATCTCTGATGCTTATAATAAATATAAATATAGTTCGACTGTCTGATGATCACGATTCAGGAACACAACGGGTTCCTTTCCCTAAGCCAAGTATCGATATATCTTATAATACTACCTCTGTTCCATAATATAACCATTTCTAGCAGTTCAAACTGAATAGCTAAAAAAGCTTATATTTTGGAACCGAGGTAGTAGAAAATAAAAAGAAATAATAATAATTTAAAACGCTAAAGTTTGACGACGATATAGTTTGCTGATAAACCGAAGTAACGAAGTTCAGACCCCTGGAAGCAGGACGGACGGACAAAATCTGACGAAATGGCTTCTTCCATCTCTTCTTTCTTCTTTCTGACGGTAGGTTCAGGCGGCGCGGGTCTTCTTGCTGCCGAGCCTGAGCTCCAGCTCGTCATCATCGAGCTCTTCCTCGATGCGCTCTCCCTCCCACGCCATCACGGCCCCGTCCTCGCCCCCGAACCCGAAGTTGTGCACCATGCTGTGTGCCATCGGGACCTCGTCTTCTTCCGCCACGGGCGAGCAGGTCCCGCTCTGCACCGGGGTGTGCACCCTCGTATTGGGCGCGGTGGCCGCCGCCGACCTCGGCACAAAGCTCCTGAAGGCGGCTCCGAAGGGGTTCGGAGGATGGGACATGCGGTTGCGGCGGGTCGGGGAAGCAGGCCCCGCCGAGGAGATGCTGAACCCGGAGAGCCAGCTGGGGTCAGGGGCGGCGACAGCCCCGAACCTGGGGCTCGACGGCCTGGAGCTGGGGAGGGAGTAGTCATAGCCGCGGGGGACCCACGGAGGCTGGGCCTGGACGGCCGGCGGGTACTGGTACTCCCCCCAGCCGCCGACCTTGAGGCGGGGCAGGCGCGGCGGCGAGCCCGACTGCGGGGTCACCGGCGCGCTCAAGGAGCCGCCGTCGAAGTAGGAGGACCCGAAGCTGGGGCCGGAGGAGAAGTTGTTGAGCCACGGACTGAGGGAGCTGCCCTCCAGGCCTCCATAGTAGCCACCGCCGCCGCCGCCGAGCGTGATGTGCGAGGAGGAGCCGGAGCGGAAGGAGGCCCGCGGGCTCACCTGCTGCGAGCCCGCGGAAGGGGACCCTGGCGCAGTGCGCACAACTGCAGGAGGCTTGCAACCCTGAGGGAAAAAAAGAACTTGTGTCATTATTACTGAAAGACAAATGCATAACTCGAGTCAAAAAGACAAATGCATAACTACTGGAATAAGAAAATCAAATCCGAATAATTGTAAAACTCTAATGATAGTACTACTAACATGAATACAGTACAGTAAAGTAATTGTCGTGCAAAATCTAAATGAAATCCAGAGATTAACTATGGCCAGAAACGTGATGAAGAAGATTTATTTATCTGCATCATCATTTAATAATAATGTCTTTTAAAGTAGTACTACAGCCGTTGTGATGCCAGATGTTGGCCGTGACATACTACTACTACTACTACTTCAATAAAGGAAAATCAACACTATCTGCGCCAGCCTTAAACGTGCAGAAAAATAACCGCTTCCCAAAGCTGATTGCAATGCAATGCAAACAAAAGAAAGAAGAAGATGCTGCCCAGTCATTTTGTATCGGAAGCAAAGCAGTTTTCTGAGACCAAAACCTTCTTTCTTTGATGTACTACAGCCTTGGCTTCCTTTGATGGAAATATTCGGTCATGCTGCCCGTATCTACCCTGCCTATGACCATGCCACTAGCTTTTGTCCCCATCATTTGCTATCTACCCGCCCTTTCCTCACACAGGGGACTGTCCTCACATGTCCAGGTAGACAAATATAAACAGCTATAAAAAAGTTAATTGCTTATTGATAGAGCATGGCACCGTGAGACTGTGAGGACTACCTATGAAAGTCGAAACATCTAGACATAAACAGGGCAAAGATGTAAACTTTGACAAAAACTAAGAGGACGTGTCCTGGCAATTTCGTCTTGCCACCTTAATTCTACAGAAGCCATGCTACTAGATCTCTTTCGACGAAAAATAATGAGCACTACGACATAAACTGAACTGAGCTAGTAGTATCATCTAGTAGAACAAGACATATTTTCTATTCCCTCAAAAGAGGAGATAACTGAAGAGAAGCACAAATTGCTGATAGAACAGGATCGCGTTTGGACAGTAGATAGACTCCATGCATAACAAAGAAAAGAAAAAAAAGGAAAGAAAGTGAGGAGCTTTAGTACAGTAGTAGTGCATTGCATCCTTGCTTGCCTAAAAAGACACGCGAAAGGAAACTGAAATCAAGAACAGAAGTCTCTCGAGTAAGAACAAAACTCCTCATCACGTAAAAAGAGGAAACAATCAAACTAATACTAAGCATTAGTTGCAATCCAGTCCATCAGTAGCTTTTCCATGGAAACAGGCGATACGCAATGCTGTGCGAGTGTGGTTCCTCGTTGCCTTGTCCCTCATGTGCAATCGAAAGACAGAATTACCGTCCTCCAATCTGGGAGGGAACGGAAAGAGAAGAGCAGCTTGAGGAGGGGCCTGAGCTGAGTGTGACGACATAGGCACAAAGGGAAGGAGCACGCGCATCGGCATGATCTCGTTCCACAGCCAGACGTCACCCTCCACCCAAAAGGTAACTATTGATGATTAACGAGAATTTTAGGAAGAAAAGAAAGCCGGGTTTGTAAACTGCACTTATAACTCTGTCAAGCAGAGTGGAAATCCACGGCTAAACCCATCCTCGAAAGAAAAAGATCCAAGAAAATCTGTCAACCCCGAATGAATCAGACGCTCGAGCTCAGCCGAGGAAGAAAGAGTTCAGCCAAATGGGGCGGGACTAATCGTTCCTCGCAATTCTTTCGGGAAAAATGTACCTTCGTCTGGCTGGGCTCAGGAACATACGCAAATCAAGACAAGAGCATCAGAAGAAACCCATGGCTAAATTGCATCCTAATAAATAAGATCCAAGAGAAATCACCCAACTCAACCGAGGAAGAAAGAGTTCGACCGAACGGGACGGAATTAATAGTTCCGCGATTCGGCAGAATGTACATTACTCGGCTTGGCTCAAGAACACATAAGCAAATCAAGACAAGAACACCACGGCCAAACCCATCCTAGTAAAAAAGATCCACGAGAAATCACCCAACCCGGAAGGAATCGGACGCTCAAGCTCAGCCGAGGAAGAATAGAATTCCAACCAAACAAATGGTTTTCACGATTCGACAACAATGTAACCTTCGGCTGGCTTGGGCTCAAGAACGTACTACGCGAAATCCAAACGAAAGCAAAACAAACTTGTAATACAGAGGAGCTGAGAATTAAGGGAGGCGGAGGGGGGAGTGTAATTAATACCTTGCGGTAGGTGGTGCCGTCGGCCTCGACGGTCCAGCCGGCCTCATCGGCGAGCGCCTTGAGCACCTCGTTGTTGTCGCAGTGCTTGGGGAGGGTGTAGTTGCCGAAGGAGCGCAGGCCGGAGAAGATCTTGGCGGCGATCGCGCGGCGGCGGCGTTCGCGGCGGCGGTTGTTCTCGCGCTCCCTCCAGGTCGGCACCCTCGACGCCGCCGCCCCGCCCCCCATGCCGCTGCCTCCCCCGATCATCATTCTCTCTCGCTCGCTTTTTCTCGCTCTGCTGCTCTGCGCTCGTCAGAGTTTTCTGGAGTAGGAGGTGGCAAGGAGCAGTGGGTGTGGACGACGGACACCTGCCGGTCCCCTTAAATACACGGCCAGCGGGAACGCTTGACTGGCACTTTGACGTCTCTACCCCTGCGGGTCGTGCGTATCCAGGCGGGAGGGGCGAGGGGCAGGAACGGTATCTTGCGCGATGGTGGCCAGGGGCGATCCAAAGAATAGAAGGTGGCCAGGGCCGCTGTGTACAGCCGACCCGATCGACGCGATCGATGGCCCCGCGCGGGCGCGGCCGCCGGGTTCGATGGGCCCGGCTTGCCAGTGGAAGTACCAGGTGGTCAAACCGGCTGAGCGATGGATTCGTTTGGATGTGATCCGGTCGGTATGATTAGATTTTTGTACGAGCGACGGAGGGACCCGCTAGCTAGACGGTCAGAGTGCCAATGATAACCGGAAAGGGATGGGGCCTCGCGATGGTTGAACCGGACCCGGGTCGATATTGTTCCTGTTGTCTTGGGTTGGTTTTTTCCTTGAGGTAATGGTTGAGTTTGATTTGTGGCACCGGTTTGCATAGCCATGGAGTTGCAATGATGCACTCTTTCAAGTGGCATGTCGATGAAATATTGTGTCTTACCGATCCCAATAAACAATTATGTATGTAGTTGAATTGTAGGGATGACGTAGAGTAACTTGCAACTATATGTGAGCTTAGTATGCCGGTTACGAAAAGAACTATTGTCGTATAAACGCGTAAAACGATACCAATATTGTGCATTTGACGATGATTGATTTGTAGCACGTGGATTGGGCTTGCAACCGTGTAGTGTGGTCGAATGATTTATATCTATTTCACCACGCGCTTGTATTATATTAGTTTGATCACACGCTTGCATAATGTAGAGTTACACACGTGTTACTGATATATGTTGCGGTTGGACTAGGTCCAAGTTGCGGTTGGACTAGGTACACGTTGTGGTTGTGTAATCATGGAGTTACCATGTACGTGCACATGATTTTACTAAAACTCAGCATTCGGGATTATTACTATTTAAGTGGAGGGTTCTTGTTACTGAGTCATATAGCTGCATGATGTGGTATCGTAAATGCAATTGATTTGGCTGATCAGAAATGTTAGATATCTGCGTATAAAGATAGTAAATATGGCAAGATATGGGACTAGTTGTCGAAGTGCCAATAATAGCGTATATTGGTAGATTTTATATTGGACCATAAAAGCCTTTCGTAATGGCCTAGTTAAATTTATTCGAATTTTCATGTGTTTGCACTTGATGTTGATGAAAACTAACATTTCATATTATTTTAACTTAGATATAGGGAGGTCACACTACTAATGGAAAACATAAGATCGTAACTGCAATTGATTCCTGTGTGATATGTCCACTAGTAAATGTGACCAAAGGCCAGGATATTTGTCGTGGTGCCAGTGATACCGTATATTGGAGGATTTTAAGATTGAACTATAAATGAATGATTCTAATGGTCTACTTCAATTTATTGAAGTTTACATGTATGTGCACCTGATGTTGACAAAACATTGTGTCATATCCATCCCAATAAACAATTATGCATGTAGTTGAATTGTAGGGATGATGTAGAGTAACTTGCAACTATATGTGAGCTTAGTATGCCAGTTACGAAAAGAACTATTATCGTATAAACAGGTAAAACGATACCAATTTTGTGCATTCGACGATGATTGATTTGTAGCACCTGGATTGTGCTTGCAACCGTGTAGTTTGGTCGAATGATTTATATATGTTTCACCACAGGCTTGTATTATATTAGTTTCATCACACGCTTGCATAATGTAGAGTTACACACGTGTTACTGTTGGAATTATGCCATAGAGGCAATAATAAAGATGTTATTATTATAATTCTTGTTCATGATAAAGTTTATATTCCATGCTAGAATTGTATTAAGCGGAAATTTTAATACTTGTGTGGTTTGTGAACAACACCGTGTCCCTAGTATGCCTCTATGGACTAGCTCATTGATTAATGATGGTTAAGGTTTCCTAACCATATACATGAGTTGTCGATTAATAATGAGATCATATCATTGGGAGAATGATATGATGGACAGACCCAAATTAAGCGAAGCAATTAGATCGTGTCATCGTGTTCATCTTTGCGAAGCTTTTGTTATGTCAAATATTGTATTCCTTAGACCATGAGATAATACAACTCCCTGGTATCGGAAGAGAGCTTTGAGGTCATCAAACGTCATCCTATGAGAGGGTGATCATAAAGGTGTCTCTCAGGTGATCGGAAAGTACCTGTTGGGTTGTATGTATCGAGATGGGATTTGTCCCTCCCACTCGGTAATCGATATCAACACCGCTTGCAAGCATGTTGTTAAGGAGTTAATCACAAAGTGATATCGGATTACGGAACGAGTAAAGTACTTGCTGTGAACGAGATTGAACTAGGTATGACGGTACCGACGATCAAATCTCGGGCAAGTAAAATATCGCGTGACGAAGGGAATATAAATATGGGATTGATTGAATCCTGGCATCGTGGTTCATCCGATATGATCATCGATGAATGTGTGGGAGTCAATATGGGTTTCCAGACCCCGATGTTGATTATTGATATAAGATCATGTCTGCATGTTCTCGAACCCGAAGGGTCACACACTTAACGTGTCTCGACGCTAGGATAGATTGGATAATTGGTTTATGAGTTTTTGTTCGGAGTCTCGGATGGGATCCAGGACATCACGAGAGGTTCTGGAATGGTCCGGAGAATAAGATTCATATAAGGCAGTGCAGTTTTTGGAGTTCGGAATTGTTCCGGGTTAATCGGTATTGTACCAGAAGCTTCTAGAATCTTCCGGAGGGGGACCAACGTGGTCCCACCTGTCAGGAGGGGGCATGGGCCTATGAGGGAGTACCCTGGCCGCATTGGGACAGGGGCACAAGGCCCCATAGGGCCCAGCCGGCCAAACAAGGGGAAACCCTAGTTTGGAGCTTCTAGAAAGGGGGGGATTACTTGCCCCCCACTCCTCCCTCCTTGGCCGCCGGCCTAGGGCTTGGGGGAGGGGTTAGGGAAGGCGCCCACCCCTCTATATATAGAGGGCTGGGGCGCACCACCCCCCTACACCTCCTCCTCAACCCTAGCCGCCCTGCTTCCCTCCTCTCTCTCTCCCTCCCGACTGTGTGTAGGCGAAGCCCTGCTGCAGAAACTCTCCACCACTTGCACCGCGCCGTCGCGTTGTAGATCCAATCCGTCTCTCCACCATACTTGCTGGACCGAGGAAGGAGGAGACGTCGAGGTGCCGCATGTGTGCATCTCTCGGAGGCATCGCCACTTGCGGTGTTAGATCGGATCAAATCGCGAGGAGGAGAAGCGAGTACGACTACATCACCCACGTTCCGACGAACGTTCCGCTGTGCGAATCTTCAAGGGTATGAAGATCTCATCTAATCCCTCTCGTTGTTTGCATCTCCTAGATTAGATCTTGGCTTTCCTCTGTTCGCATCCGTAGAAAATTTTGATTTACTATGCCGCGAAACCCCTTAGTGGTATCAGAGCTAGATCTATGCGTAGATGTGTTTCACGAGTAGAACGCAACATGGTTGTTGCGGGCGTTGATGTTTTCTGTTGCAAGCCTCTTGTTTGTGTTCTTCTTATGACACGGGATAGTGAGATTGAAGCGGTCCAGGCCAACCTTACGCGACATCGTTCGCGAGACCGGCTCCGCACTTGACATGTGGCTTGTTCCACACATGCGGCTGGTGGATGCCTGTTTCTCTCACTATAGTTGTCATGGGTTTAACACCGGAGTTTGGCAACCATAATATCACCGTTGTGGCTTTCCGTAGGTAAGAATCTTTCTTAGCTTGCTACTCCCATAAGCCACGTAAAACATGCAACAACAAAGTAGAGGCGTCTAACTTGTTTTTGCAGGGAGTGTTTTCTGTGATATGGTATGGCCCAAGATGTGATGTGTGTATTGTATGCGATGATCATGTTTTGTAATGTTTCACGACTTGCATGTCGATGAGTACACAACCGGCAGGAGCCATATGGTTGTCTTTATAATTGTGTATGACCTGTGTGTCAACTTCTTATACGCCATGTAATAGTTTCACTTTATCGCTAAGTAGTTAGCAATAGTTGTAGTTGCTATTCGTGGTGGAGGCAATCATGGTGGAGTGATGGAGATCATTGCGCGAAGATTGGCTATACCATGTCACATAGAGTTATATGCATGTGATGTTTATCCTTTTATGTATCTTATTATGCTTAGATCGCGACGGTAGCATTATAAGATGATTCCTCACTTAAAGATCAAGATAAAACTGTGTTCTCCCCATGTATGCACCGTTGCGAAAGTTCGTCGTGTCCAAGCATCACGTGATGATCGGGTGCTATAGACTCTACGTTCACATACAACGGGTGCAAGCCAGTTTTGCACACGCGGAAATACTTGGGTCTAACTTGACGATCCTAGCATGTACAGACATGGCCTCGGAACACAGGAACCCAAAGGTTAAGCATGAGTCATATGAATGATATGATCGACACTTCATTGTCCACCATTGAAACCACATCTCTTCTCGTGAAGATTGGATTAGATGTGGTGAATTTGGATCATGTTCACTAAACAACTTGAGGGATGTTGAATTTAGTAGGAGTTTATCTAGTAATTTGATTAAAAGTTGAACTAGTTATCATGAACATAGTCTAATTTGTACTTGCAAACATTGTAGATCAAATGGCTAAGTCCAACTTCAACTTCAACGTTTTTGCTGAGAAGGAAAAGCTTAGAAACAATGGGTCTAACTTCACCAACTGGTTCTGCAATCTGAGAATCATTCTCTCTGGAGGTCAAAAGGACTATGTCCTTGAAAGTGCGCTAGGTGACGCCCCTGCTGTAAATGCGCCGGCTGATGGGAAAGTTGTTTATTAGTCGCGCAAAGATGATTATGGTGTGATTAAGAGCACCATGTTGTTTGCTATGGAATCGGACCTTAAAAATTGTTTTGAAGACTATCCCGGGCCCTTTGAGATTCTTGAGGAGCTGAAAACCATGTTTCAGACTCAGGCCCGTTCTGAGAGATATGAGATCTCTGAGAAGTTCTTTAACTGCAAGATGGAGGAAGGGAGTTCCGTTAGTGAGCACGCCATAAAGATGTCGGGCTACACTCAACGCCTTGAGCAACTGGACTGCAAGATTCCAGAGGAGCTCAAGATTGACAGGGTCCTGCAATCACTCCCTCCCAGCTACAAAAGTTTTGTAGTGACTCATAATCAGATTGGTTCCGCTGATATGATCACCGAGCTCTTCGCAAAGCTGAAGGCTGCGGAGGTGGACATCAAAAAGGATAATCATGTGTTGATGGTCAACAAGCCCACCTTCAAGAAAGGTAAGGGTGCAAAGAAGCCCTTCAAGAAAGGCGGCGACAAGCGCGTTGCCCCTGCTGAGAAGAAGCTCAAGTCTGGACCCAAGCCGGACACTGAGTGCTTCTATTGCAAGGACAAGGGTCACTGGAAGCGCAACTATCCGAAGTACTTAGCAGACAACAAGGCTGGCACCATCAAAGGTATATTTGATATACATGTTATTGATGTTTTCCTTACTAGCCCTCGTTGTAGTGCCTGGGTATTTGATACTGGTTCAGTTGCTAATATTTGTAACTCGAAACAGGAGCTACGAAATAGACGGCGGCTTGCGAGGGATGAGGTGACGATGCGAGTTGGCAACGGATCAAGAGTTGATGTGATGGCCGTCGGCACGCTCTCCTTAGTTTTACCTTCGGGATTAGTTTTAAACCTTAATAAGTGTTATTATGTGCCTGCGTTGAGCATGAACATTATTTCTGGATCGTGTTTATTGCAAGACGGTTATTCATTTAAATCGGAGAATAATGGTTGTTCTATTTATATGAGTAACATCTTTTATAGTCATGCACCTGCTATGAATGGTTTATTTCTTCTGAATCTCGAAAGGGATGAAACACACATCCATAACATTGAGGCTAAGAGATGCAAAGTAGATAGTGATAATACTACTTATTTGTGGCACTGTCGTCTAGGTCATATTGGTGTAAAGCGCATGAAGAAACTCCACTCTGATGGACTTTTGGAGTCTCTTGATTTTGAATCATTTGACACATGCGAACCATGGGCAAGATGATCAAAACCCCGTTCTCCGGTATGATGGAGCGAGCAACGGACTTGTTGGAAATCATACATACCGATGTATGCGGACCGATGAGTGTTTCGACGCGCGGTGGATATCGCTATTTTCTCACTTTTACCGATGAATTAAGTAGATATGGGTATATCTATTTGATGAAGCATAAATCTGAAACATTTGAAAAGTTCAAGGAATTTCAGAATGAAGTGGAGAACCATCGTAACAGAAAAATTAAGTTTCTACGATCCGATCGTGGAGGTGAATATTTGAGTTATGATTTTCTCACGCATCTTAAAGCAAGCGGAATCGTTTCGCAACTCACGCCACCCGGAACACCACAGCGCAATGGTGTGTCTGAACGCCAGAATCGAACCCTATTAGGTATGGTCCGATCGATGATGTCTCTTACTGATTTGCCGTTATCATTTTGGGGTTATGCATTAGAAACTGCTGCATTCACTTTAAATAGGGCGCCATCTAAATCCGTTGAGACGACACCGTATGAACTGTGGTTTGGCGCTAAACATAAGTTGTCGTTTCTTAAAGTTTGGGGATGCGAAGCTTACGTCAAGAAGTTGATGCCGGACAAGCTCGAACCCAAAGCGGAGAAATGCGTCTTCATAGGATACCCTATGGAAACTATTGGGTTTCCTTCTATCACAGAACCGAAGGCAAAGTGTTTGTGGCAAAGAACGGTTCCTTTCTTGAGAAGGAGTTTCTCTCGAAAGAAGTGAGTCGGAGGAAAGTAGAGCTAGACGAGGTTATTGAACCTTCTCTTGAATTTGAGAGTAGCGCAGCACCTGAAATTGTTCCAGTGCCGCCTGCACCAATAATAGAGAAAGCTAATGATAAGGATCATGAAGCTTCGGACGATGCTGCTACTGAACGTCGCAGGTCGACAAGGTCGCGTGCCCCTCCTAAGTGGTACGGCAACCCTGTCTTAACTGTCTTGTTAGTAGATGACAGTGAGCCTGCGAACTATGAGGAAGCGATGATGAGCCCAGACTCTGAGAAATGGCTAGAGGCCATGAAATCCGAATTGGGATCCATGAGAGAAAACCAAGTATGGACTTTGGTGGACCCTCCTAGCGACCGAAAGGCCGTTGAGTGCAAATGGATTTTCAAGAAGAAAACGGACGCGGATGGTAATGTTACCGTCTATAAAGCACGGCTTGTCGCGAAAGGTTTTCGACAAGTTCAAGGTGTTGACTACGATGAGACTTTCTCTCCCGTAGCGATGTATAAGTCCATTCGGATTTTATTAGCAATTTCTGCGTTTCATGATTATGAAATATGGCAGATGGATGTCAAGACTGCGTTCCTCAATGGAAACATTGATAAAGAGTTGTATATGATGCAACCCGAAGGTTTTGTCGATCCTAAGGATGCTGATAAAGTATGCAAGCTTGAGCGTTCCATTTATGGACTGAAGCAAGCATCTCGGAGTTGGAACCTTCGTTTTGATCAAGTGATCAAGAGATTTGGATTTGTTCCAAATTGCTACGAAGCTTGTATCTACAAGAAAGTGAGTGGGAGCTCGGTGACATTTCTGGTACTATATGTGTGTGGCATCCCGCAAAACCACTACTAGAAAATCGCGTTGTTTTTGTGCATTGCATCATCATGACCGCATGCTCATGTCATCATGCCACATTGCATTTGAGCATCGTCATGTCATCATGCATTGTTTGTCTGAAAACCATTTTCGAAACGCCTAGTTTTGTCTTCTAAATCTTTCCGTCTTTATTCAAACTAAAACCCGGGTCTCCGGATTATTTTGTTTTGTCTGCCAACGGTTTGCAAACGCCCCGTTTTAAATAATAAAATGTTTATTTTATTTTTAGGGGGCAGCCAAACCGGGCCGATCCGACCCAGTCGGCCACCCCTAGTACAAAAACCGGTCCACCTAAACCCTTTCCTACCTAGTCCTAATCTACCCAGCCCCCTCCACCTCACCCCCTCCAATCCCCTCTCGCCACCTCACCTCTCATCTCTCCCCACCCAATCAACCGCTGCCACCTCACCTAACCCTCCTCTCTCACCCCACTCCCCACTCCCTCTGCCAACCCGGCCCCATTCCACACAGCCACCACGCAACAGCACACACACACGCCCCACGCCGCCACACCCGATCCCCACTCTCCTTGGCCCCACCGCCCACCAACCGAGCCACCACCCCGCGTCGTCCCATCTCTCTCTTCCTCTCCCGCTTCTCTCTCTCATCCGCCCGCCGGCGACCACCCTCCCCGTCGCCCGCCACCTTGCTTCTTTGCCGCCGCCCAGGAGCCCCCGCCTCCGGCCGCGCCTCCTCCACGCCTCCTCCCGCCGCTCGGGCGCCGCCCTCCTCTAGCTCCGCCGCCGCCTGCAGAGCTTCGCGCCGGCCTCCGTCCTCGACCGCGACCGGCCGCTCCCCCCGCCACCTCGCCCGCCTCTCCGGCGCCCCCGACCGCCTCGCGCGTCCCCCGTCCTCGCCAACACCGCACCGCCGCGGCCGCCCTCCTCTCCGTCCTGCGGCGTCTCCACCGTGAGCGAGCCCCGCCACCTGGGCGTCCTCGTCGGCCGCGCCCCACCGTGCGTCCTCGTCTCCGACGCCACTGCACCCCTGTCCCGGCTCTGCATCGGGCGCCACTCTGCCCCCTGCCGAGCTGCCGGAGCCCGCCGGCCTCGCCCTCCCCGGCGCTGCAGTCTGCCTGCCCCCGCGGCCACTGGCTCGCCCGCCTCTGGCCCCGGTCCGCCTCTCCGACCTCGTCGACAACAGAATTCGTCTCCTCTCTGCGGTTTGCACCGTCTCGAGCTGCTCGTGGGCCAGCTGCCGTTCACAGGACCACCTCGAAAGCTGCTGTTGGTACCATGCTCTATGAGATCAAGGTGTCATGTTGGTGATAAAGAGCTCTCCAAGATCTACCCGATGTTGTACCGATGGGGTGGGAGATACATTGACTATGCGACGCATGGCAAGATCTTCGGAACAACCCCAACCTATACCACCGGAGTGCGACCACAAGATCGAACCCCGACGGAACCCCGCAGACGGAACCCGAACCTGTCGGAACGACAAGTTCTTCTACCCGACACGCCAAGTTCTTCCTCTCGGACCCGAAGACCGTGGACGCCAAGTCCCCGGGTTCAAAGGCGTCAAGACCCCGATCCCGAAGACCGATCCCGGAGTTCAAAGACCGACCCTGCCGAAGACTGAACCCTAGCGCGCCAAGTTCTTCGACCCCGAGGACCGATCCATAGATGCGTGAAGTGCTTCCTCGAGGACGCCAAGTAATTCACCCCGGACACCGAGACCCTGAACGACAAGCTCTCCTTCCCGGAAGCATTGACGCCCGTGCGACAAGATCTACTTCCCAGATCCGAAGACCCCGGTACCCGATCTACTCAAGTTCGCCATCGCGAGTCCGAACTTCATCGTTTCCCCGTCGAACCCTGAGACCGAACCCCGAACCCCGGAACCCCAAGATCTTCCGAACCCCGATGTGTGAACCTTTTCCCGAGCCCCTATTTTATAAATGCTATATATAAAACTTGTTGCATATTAAATTGATCATGCATGCACACTTGTCGGTGGTTTGGGGGCCTTATGCCGATTCGCCATATAATTAAATATGGGGCCCATATGCGGGCAAATATAGTCTTATGTTGGCCTCATTTAAACTTGTGTAGTGAACCGGTGCTATCTTTTGCCTTGTTAAAGACAACATTTAAATTGCGGGGTAGTTAAACAACTCGAATCTGTTAATTAATTGTCGGGACTCCGGTTCCGCTTAATATTGCCTAATTGCATCACATCTTTGCCATGTCATACACCATGCATGCATCATGCCAATCTTCTGTCGTAGTATTAAATAGTGCATCCGGTGTTTCTTCTAGTGTTTTGCTTCTTCGCGGATAAGGCCGTTGAGTTGATGCGAGTGTCGACCCGATCTTCGGATGAACCTTCGGCAATGTTTTCAGGCGAGCATCTCCCCCTTTCTACCTATCTTACTTTTATAGTATTTATTTCCTCCTGTTGATCTATTGCTATCTGTGTTGCGTTGCTCTAGTTTTCGTACCCGTGATATCCCTTGCAGCCTTATATTGCCTTGGACACATCCTATTACCCGTTGTTTGGTATATAGTTGGACCTGCGCGTCGTAGTCGCTTGCTCAAGTGTTGTTGCGTGTCGTCAAGTACCACAGTTGCTGGAGTATTGCCGCATGTTTATTGTTGGATATGATCATGGCTTTAATTATCGTTTACTTTAATTATCGTTTAATAACTAAAATTGAAGTAGGTAAATGCAGAGGCACCGGTGGGTGATAGATAATATTTGGTTTCCGACCGCTCACTGGTGTCCCGTAGGACCCCGAGTTCTTGACACCTGTTCCGAGATCGAGCGCGCTAACCACATGTGGGATGTATGGGCACCCCATCGATTTAGTACCTGATTTCAAAGTACTGTACTGGGGGCCACAAGTAGTTTGGGGCTTTATTACTATTCTGTACTTATGCCATGCTTTACTGCTTTATTTAAATTGTGCGATGGATAGCACCTGTACTGTTTAGGAAAGCGGAGTGTTTTCGCGGTATCGACAATCCCAGTTTTGGGTTCCCAGTCGTTTACAGCCACTGGCGCAAACCCTGAGTCCGTCTCGGAGACCGGCCGACTTCGTTGCGGGTGTACTTAGTGGGGTGGCCCCCCGTGCTTGCTTTGGGTCTGGGAAACGTCATGACTTAGGCCCCGCCAACATACCGATGGGTGTATGTTAACTGATCTGGCAAAAAGGGTCGAAGTGCGTGTGGATACTTTGGTGCACCCCTGCAGGGTTAAATCTTTTCGAGAAGCCGTGTCCGCGGTTATGGACGACTTGGAGCACAGGTCTCGATCATAGACAACTATAACTAAAGTTTATTGCTATAATTTGACTTGTATCCGATATGACTAGTAATCAGCTTCACTGCAACGGAATGGCTAAAGAAAAGTACCAACAACTGCTGGGTTTCGGGATATCCCATTCTAATTGTAATTGACTAGTAATTGTCGCAACTACAACGGAATGGTTAACTAAAAGTGCCCACTGCTTATTTTATCAAGATGACTCATGCTATCTATATTTGACTAGTAATTGCCGCAACTATAACGGAATGAGTAAAACTTCCAACGTTGTGAGTTCCTCGGTTAACTTCCTCGTTTGGTCTCGAGGGGGAAATACCAGGATGGGTATGTTTGGTGGTAGTAT
The DNA here is from genome assembly GCA_916181665.1 of Avena sativa. Classification (NCBI taxonomy): domain Eukaryota; kingdom Viridiplantae; phylum Streptophyta; class Magnoliopsida; order Poales; family Poaceae; genus Avena; species Avena sativa. Next base: position 64,957,672 of record OV702284.1, read on the forward strand.
CAGGTTGGTTCCGAATAGGTCTTTCTTACCCCTCTCTGATAGCCGCCATTTGTATCGAGTCTCTATAGGTTGTTTAGTGCATGCCGCGCTGCCGCTTCAGTCCACCATACCTATGTAGGCGAGGACCGCCGAATTCTAGTCTCGCCGTGTACTGGCCTCAGTATTGACCGCTCTCTCTTTTTCCTTTGCCCTTTGTCGGCACCCCTTTTGTTTAAGCAGGTTTTGAGATCGACGTCGTTAGTGGGGTTACCCTTCCGGCTTGGCCTGGGCAGGGTTATGGACGCCATTGGTTATTCTTCAGGGCTCTTAGCCCCATTTGCATCTTGTCCGTAGTCGGACGCTCTATCATTTTCAAGGTGATTTGGATCTTTGTTCTGTATATCTGTATTCTTGACTCATGGAGTCGTGTTGTATATATATATATCTGTTCTGTGGGTCCCATCGAGGACTGTTGTGTAATGTTATTACTTCGTTTTCCACCCGCACGCAAGTGCCTGGTGGGCACCTTTGAATCGTTTCTATGCGGGTTTGGCGAGAAGCGCTGAAACTTGCATAGGGCCGATTCTGAGGGTGTTACAGAGTGGTATCAGAGCTCAGCAGTTGCGATACCCCACAAGTCCAGCCTGTAGGATAACCTAGCTAACGGCCGAAGTAGAGTGTCAAACTATTTTCGAAAAAAAATCGGTTGGATAGTTCTGATTAGGTCTGATTTTACTCCCTACCCTCTGCTGCTCTCCTCTCACCTCTGCGTGTTTTGAAATCGGCTCTCTTACCTTCTTCTAGTCCAGGAATTCTCGTGGTTGGGTTTTCGTCGTACCTTCAGGGTTTCGCTTCCTCCTTTGATAACGGTGTTCTACCATCCGGTGTTCATGCTGTCTGAGGAATCCGTCTACTGTGGTACCATTCTTTGTTCCTTGTTTGTGCCTTCCGGTGTTTTCTGACGCAACGACATCATCTACGCCAGATCCGATGCAGAGTCTGCATCACTCCTTTATTTCTGAACCTCAATTTGTCGAGATCTTCAGTCTGATTCCGAGAATGGTTGCACGCTTTTCCACTGATTGTGCAGAGTAATAGTTTGGGTGCGTGATGGATTGGCCCCCATGCCGACTACTCACTCTATTCGCTTGTGTACATTGAAGTGGATGAGAATGCATCGGTTCCCTCTTTCCATCGAAGCTAGAGGTGGCTTTATTTGTTGATACCTCTGCCTTCGCCTTTTGTTCCCGGAGTGTTCTCTCAGCGATCACGGACAACGACCTCTTGTTAGTAGTGTCGCGATGATCTACCCGAAGCGAGAAGATTCAGATCGCCGCCCTTCTTTCCGGTACCATGAGGCGGATCTCGAGGGCGAGATCCAATGTTAGTGGTGTCGAATTGTGGCATCCCGCAAAACCACTACTAGAAAATCGCGTTGTTTTTGTGCATTGCATCATCATGACCGCATGCTCATGTCATCATGCCACATTGCATTTGAGCATCGTCATGTCATCATGCATTGTTTGTCTGAAAACCATTTTCGAAACGCCTAGTTTTGTCTTCTAAATCTTCCCGTCTTTATTCAAATTAAAACCCGGGTCTCCGGATTATTTTGTTTTGTCTGCCAACGGTTTGCAAACGCCCCGTTTTAAATAATAAAATGTTTATTTTATTTTTAGGGGGCAGCCAAACCGGGCCGATCCGACCCAGTCGGCCACCCCCAGTACAAAAACCGGTCCACCTAAACCCTTTCCTACCTAGTCCTAATCTACCCAGCCCCCTCCACCTCACCCCCTCCAATCCCCTCTCGCCACCTCACCTCTCATCTCTCCCCACCCAATCAACCGCTGCCACCTCACCTAACCCTCCTCTCTCACCCCACTCCCCACTCCCTCTGCCAACCCGGCCCCATTCCACACATCCACCACGCAACAGCACACACGCACGCCCCACGCCGCCACACCCGATCCCCACTCTCCTTGGCCCCACCGCCCACCAACCGAGCCACCACCCTGTGTCGTCCCATCTCTCTCTTCCTCCCCCGCTTCTCTCTCTCATCCGCCCGCCGGCGACCACCCTCCCCGTCGCCCGCCACCTCGCTTCTTCGCCGCCGCCCAGGAGCCCCCGCCTCTGGCCGCGCCACCTCCGCGCCTCCTCCCGCCGCTCGGGCGCCGCCCTCCTCTAGCTCCGCCGCCGCCTGCAGAGCTTCGCGCCGGCCTCCGTCCTCGACCGCGACCGGCCGCTCCCCCCGCCACCTCGCCCGCCTCTCCGGCGCCCCCGACCGCCTCGCGCGTCCCCCGTCCTCGCCAACACCGCACCGCCGCGGCCGCCCTCCTCTCCGTCCTGCGGCGTCTCCACCGTGAGCGAGCCCCGCCGCCTGGGCGTCCTCGTCGGCCGCGCCCCACCGTGCGTCCTCGTCTCCGACGCCACTGCACCCCTGTCCCGGCTCTGCATCGGGCGCCACTCTGCCCCCTGCCGAGCTGCCGGAGCCCGCCAGCCTCGCCCTCCCCGGCGCTGCAGTCTGCCTGCCCCCGCGGCCACTGGCTCGCCCGCCTCTGGCCCCGTTCCGCCTCGTCGACAACAGAATCCGTCTCCTCTCTGCGGTTTGCACCGTCTTGAGCTGCTCGTGGGCCAGCTGCCGTTCACAGGACCACCTCGAAAGCTGCTGTTGGTACCATGCTCTATGAGATCAAGGTGTCATGTTGGTGATAAAGAGCTCTCCAAGATCTACCCGATGTTGTACCGATGGGGTGGGAGATACATCGACTATGCGACGCATGGCAAGATCTTCGGAACAACCCCAACCTAGACCACCGGAGTGCGACCACAAGATCGAACCCCGACGGAACCCCGCAGACGGAACCCGAACCTGTCGGAACGACAAGTTCTTCTACCCGACACGCCAAGTTCTTCCTCTCGGACCTGAAGACCGTGGACGCCAAGTCCCCGGGTTCAAAGGCGTCAAGACCCGGATCCCGAAGACCGATCCCGGAGTTCAAAGACCGACCCTGCCGAAGACTGAACCCTGGCGCGCCAAGTTCTTTGACCCCGAGGACCGATCCATAGATGCGTGAAGTGCTTCCTCGAGGACGCCAAGTACTTCACCCCGGACACCGAGACCCTGAACGACAAGCTCTCCTTCCCTGAAGCATTGACGCCCGTGCGACAAGATCTACTTCCCAGATCCGAAGACCCCGGTACCCTATCTACTCAAGTTCGCCATCGCGAGTCCGAACTTCATCGTTTCCCCGTCGAACCCTGAGACCGAACCCCGAACCCCGGAACCCCAAGATCTTCCGAACCCCGATGTGTGAACCTTTTCCCGAGCCCCTATTTTATAAATGCTATATATAAAACTTGTTGCATATTAAATTGATCATGCATGCACACTTGTCGGTGGTTTGGGGGCCTTATGCCGATTCGCCATATAATTAAATATGGGGCCCATATGCGGGCAAATATAGTCTTATGTTGGCCTCATTTAAACTTGTGTAGTGAACCGGTGCTATCTTTTGCCTTGTTAAAGACAACATTTAAATTGCGGGGTAGTTAAACAACTCGAATCTGTTAATTAATTGTCGGGATTCCGGTTCCGCTTAATATTGCCTAATTGCATCACATCTTTGCCATGTCATACACCATGCATGCATCATGCCAATCTTCTGTCGTAGTATTAAATAGTGCATCCGGTGTTTCTTCTAGTGTTTTGCTTCTTCGCGGATAAGGCCGTTGAGTTGATGCGAGTGTCGACCCGATCTTCGGATGAACCTTCGGCAATGTTTTCAGGCGAGCATCTCCCCCTTTCTACCTATCTTACTTTTATAGTATTTATTTCCTCCTGTTGATCTATTGCTATCTATGTTGCGTTGCTCTAGTTTTCGTACCTGTGATATCCCTTGCAGCCTTATATTGCCTTGGACACATCCTATTACCCGTTGTTTGGTATATAGTTGGACCTGCGCGTCGTAGTCGCTTGCTCAAGTGCTGTTGCGTGTCGTCAAGTACCACAGTTGCTGGAGTATTGCCGCATGTTTATTGTTGGAGATGATCATGGCTTTAATTATCGTTTACTTTAATTATCGTTTAATAACTAAAATTGAAGTAGGTAAATGCAGAGGCACCGGTGGGTGATAGATAATATTTGGTTTCCGACCGCTCACTGGTGTCCCGTAGGACCCCGAGTTCTTGACACCTGTTCCGAGATCGAGCGCGCTAACCACATGTGGGATGTATGGGCACCCCATCGATTTAGTACCTGATTTCAAAGTACTGTACTGGGGGCCACAAGTAGTTTGGGGATTTATTACTATTCTGTACTTATGCCATGCTTTACTGCTTTATTTAAATTGTGCGATGGATAGCACCTGTACTGTTTAGGAAAGCGGAGTGTTTTCGCGGTATCGACAATCCCAGTTTTGGGTTCCCAGTCGTTTACAGCCACTGGCGCAAACCCTGAGTCCGTCTCGGAGACCGGCCGACTTCGTTGCGGGTGTACTTAGTGGGGTGGCCCCCCGTGCTTGCTTTGGGTCTGGTAAATGTCATGACTTAGGCCCCGCCGACATACCGATGGGTGTATGTTAACTGATCTGGAAAAAAGGGTCGAAGTGCGTGTGGATACTTTGGTGCACCCCTGCAGGGTTAAATCTTTTCGAGAAGCCGTGTCCGCGGTTATGGACGACTTGGAGCACAGGTCTTGATCATAGACAACTATAACTAAAGTTTATTGCTATAATTTGACTTGTATCCGATATGACTAGTAATCAGCTTCACTACAACGGAATGGCTAAATAAAAGTACCAACAACTGCTGGGTTTCGGGATATCTCATGCTAATTGTAATTGACTAGTAAGTGTCGCAACTACAACGGAATGGTTAACTAAAAGTGCCCACTGCTTATTTTATCAGGATGACTCATGCTATCTGTATTTGACTAGTAATTGCCGCAACTATAACAGAATGAGTAAAACTGCCAACGGTGTGAGTTCCTCGGTTAACTTCCTCGTTTGGTCTCGAGGGGGAAATACCAGGATGGGTATGTTTGGTGGTAGTATCAGGTTGGTTCCGAATAGGTCTTTCTTACCCCTCTCTGATAGCCGCCATTTGTATCGAGTCTCTATAGGTTGTTTAGTGCATGCCGCGCTACCGCTTTAGTCCACCATACCTATGTAGGCGAGGACCGCCGAATTCTAGTCTCGCCGGGTACTGGCCTCAGTACTGACCGCTCTCTCTTTTTCCTTTGCCCTTTGTCGGCACCCCTTTTGTTTAAGCAGGTTTTGAGATCGACGTCGTTAGTGGGGTTACCCTTCCGGCTTGGCCTGGGCAGGGTTATGGACGCCATTGGTTATTCTTCAGGGCTCTTAGCCCCATTTGCATCTTGTCCGTAGTCGGACGCTCTATCATTTTCAAGGTGATTTGGATCTTTGTTCTGTATATCTGTATTCTTGACTCATGGAGTCGTGTTGTATATATATATCTGTTCTGAGGGTCCCATCGAGGACTGTTGTGTAATGTTATTACTTCGTTTTCCACCCGCACGCAAGTGCCTGGTGGGCACCTTTGAATCGTTTCTATGCGGGTTTGGCGAGAAGCGCTGAAACTTGCATAGGGCCGATTCTGAGGGTGTTACAATGTGGATGACATATTGATGATTGGAAATGACATTAACATGCTTAACGATGTGAAGAGTTATTTGAACAAGTGTTTTTCAATGAAAGACCTAGGTGAAGCTGCTTATATATTGGGCATCAAAATCTATAGAGATAGAAAAAGACGCCTGATAGCTTTAAGCCAGAGTACATACCTAGACAAAGTTCTGAAAAGGTTCAGAATGGATAAGGAAAATAAAGGTTCAGTGCCTATGTTGTCAGGTAAGATATTGAGCAGGGCTCAGTGTCCAGCTACGGTAAATGATAGAGAAGCTATGAGCAAAGTGCCTTATGCCTAGGCCATAGGTTCTATCATGTATGCCATGCTGTGTACTAGACCGGATGTGTCCAATGCTCTTAGTTTGACGAGCAGGTACCAAAGTGATCCAGGATTGGAACACTGGACAGCCGTGAAGAACATCCTAAAGTACCTAAATAGGACTAAAGAAATGTTCTTAGTCTATGGAGGTGATGAACAGCTTGTCGTAAAAGGTTACGTCGACGCTAGTTTCGACACCGATAAGGATGATTCTAAATCTCAGACAGGATACGTTTATATTTTGAATGGAGGAGCTGTGAGCTGGATAAGCTGCAAGCAAAGCGTGATCGCGGGATCTACAGTGGAAGCGGAATACATGGCTGCTGCAGAAGCGTCAAGTGAAGGAGTTTGGATCAGAAACTTCATCGCTGAGCTTGGCGTGGTTCCAAGTGCATTGGACCAACTGGAGATATTGTGTGACAACACTGGCGCCATAGCACTCGCTAAGGAACCAAGATATCATCCAAAGACCAAGCATATCAACCGCAAGTTTCATATAATCCGAGATTATATAGCAGATGGAGATCTGAAGATTAGCAAAGTACATACAGATATGAATGTCGCAGATCCATTGACTAAACCTCTTCCACGTGCAAAACATGATCAGCACCTTAGTGCCATGGGTGTGAGATTGTTGCCAAATGTAAAATAGATTATTGACTCTAGTGCAAGTGGGAGACTGTTGGAATTATGCCCTAGAGGCAATAATAAAGATGTTATTATTATAATTCTTGTTCATGATAAAGTTTATATTCCATGCTAGAACTGTATTAAGCGGAAACTTTAATACTTGTGTGGTTTGTGAACAACACCGTGTCCCTAGTATGCCTCTATGGACTAGCTCATTGATTAATGATGGTTAAGGTTTCCTAACCATATACATGAGTTGTCGATTAATAATGAGATCATATCATTGGGAGAATGATATGATGGACAGACCCAAATTAAGCGAAGCAATTAGATCGTGTCATCGTGTTCATCTTTGCGAAGCTTTTCTTATGTCAAATATTGTATTCCTTAGACCATGAGATAATACAACTCCCTGGTATCGGAAGAGAGCTTTGAGGTCATCAAACGTCATCCTATGAGAGGGTGATCATAAAGGTGTCTCTCAGGTGATCGGAAAGTACCTATTGGGTTGTATGTATCGAGATGGGATTTGTCCCTCCCAAGTCGGAGAGATATACTTCGGGCCCACTCGGTAATCGATATCAACACCGCTTGCAAGCATGTGGTTAAGGAGTTAATCACAAAGTGATATCGGATTACGGAACGAGTAAAGTACTTGCTGTGAACGAGATTGAACTAGGTATGACGGTACCGACGATCAAATCTCGGGCAAGTAAAATATCGCGTGACGAAGGGAATATAAATATTGGATTGATTGAATTCTGGCATCGTGGTTCATCCGATATGATCATCGATGAATGTGTGGGAGTCAATATGGGTTTCCAGACCCCGCTGTTGATTATTGATATAAGATCATGTCTGCATGTTCTCGAACCCGAAGGGTCACACACTTAACGTGTCTCGACGCTAGGATAGATTGGATAATTGGTTTATGAGTTTTTGTTCGGAGTCTCGGATGGGATCCAGGACATCACGAGAGGTTCTGGAATGGTCCGAAGAATAAGATTCATATAAGGCAGTGCAGTTTTTGGAGTTCGGAATTGTTCCGGGTTAATCGGTATTGTACCGGAAGCTTCTAGAACCTTCCGGAGGGGGACCAACGTGGTCCAACCTGTCGGTAGGGGGCATGGGCCTATGAGGGAGTACCCTGGCCGCATTGGGACAGGGGCACAAGGCCCCATAGGGCCCAGCCGGCCAAACAAGGGGAAACCCTAGTTTGGAGCTTCTAGAAAGGGGGGATTACTTGCCCCCCACTCCTCCCTCCTTGGCCGCCGGCCTAGGGCTTGGGGGAGGGGTTAGGGAAGGCGCCCACCCCTCTATATATAGAGGGCTGGGGCGCACCACCCCCTACACCTCCTCCTCAACCCTAGCCACCCTGCTTCCCTCCTCTCTCTCTCCCTCCCGATTGCGTGTAGGCGAAGCCCTGCTGCAGAAACTCTCCACCACTTGCACCGCGCCGTCGCGTTGTAGATCCAATCCGTCTCTCCACCATACTTGCTGGACCGAGGAAGGAGGAGACGTCGAGGTGCCGCACGTGTGCATCTCTCGGAGGCATCGACACTTGTGGTGTTAGATCAGATCGGATCGCGAGGAGGAGAAGCGAGTACGACTACATCACCCACGTTTCGACGAACGTTCCGTTGTGCGAATCTTCAATGGTATGAAGATCTCATCTAATCCCTCTCGTTTTTTGCATCTCCTAGATTAGATCTTGGCTTTCCTCTGCTCGCATCCGTAGAAAATTTTGATTTACTATGCCGCGAAACCCTTCAGTTACCGCTATATGTTGCGGTTGGACTAGGTACACGTTGCGGTTGGACTAGGTACACGCTGCGGTTGTGTAATCATGGAGTTACCATGTACATGCACATGATTTTACTGGAATCCAGCATTCGGGATTATTACTATTTAAGTGGAGGGTTCTTGTTACTGAGTCATATAGCTGCATGATGTGGCATCGTAAATGCAATTGATTTGGGCGATCACAAATGTTAGATATCTTTGTATAAAGATAGTAAATATGGCAAGATATGGGACTAGTTGTCGTAGTGCCAATAATAGCGTATATTGGTAGATTTTATATTGGACCATAAAAGCCTTTCGTAATGGCCTAGTTAAATTTATTCGAATTTTCATGTGTTTGCACATGATGTTGATGAAAACTAACATTTCATATTATTTTAACTTAGATATAGGGAGATCACATTACTAATGGCAAACATAAGATCGTAACTGCAATTGATTCCCGTGTGATATGTCCACTAGTAAATGTGACCAAAGGCGAGGACATTTGTCGTGGTGCCAGTGATACCGTATATTGGAGTATTTTAAGATTGGACTATAAATGAGTGGTTCTAATGGCCTACTTCAATTTATTGAAGTTTACATGTATGTGCACATGATGTTGATGAATACTGATATTCGAGATTATTTCTATGTAGAAGGGGGAGATCTCTCATTACTGGATGAAGGATAAATGCATAATTAGACGACATGAGATCATAACTGTAGTTGATTTGTCCGATCAGTAATTGAGATATCTGCTAGTAAAACTAGTAAACGTGGCCATAGGCAAGGATAACTGTCATAGTGCCAATGATAGCGTATATCAGTGGATTCGAATATTGGGTCATAAATGCCACGTCGTAAAGGACTGGTTAAATTTATTGGAGTTTTCGTGTAGGTGCACCTAATATTTGATGAAATCTAATGTTAAGGATTAGTGATACTTAGATTGGTGAGGTCTCATTACTAAACGGTGGATAAATCCATAATTCCATGATATAAGTTCATAGTTGCAATTGATTTGGCCAATAACAAATGTGAGATATTCGCTAGTAAATGTGGCCACGTGTAAAGACATTTGCCCTCAGTTATAGCGTATATATTGGTGGATTTTTATATTACACCATAAATACCCGATCATAATGGTTTGTAAAATTTATTTAGTTTTGGTGCGTGCACATGACGATGTTGAACATTGACATTCAAGATTATTGCTATTTAGATGGGGCATATCTCAGTATTGAATGGTAGATAAATCTGTAACTACATGGCATGAGATCGTAACTACGATTGATTTGGCCGATGATTAGTGAGATATCTATTAGTAAAGTGAGTAAATGTGGCCACGGGCGAGAGGGAAGTCGTTATAGTGCCACGATAGCGTATATAGGTGGATTTCAATATTGAACTGCAACCGCGTGGTTATAATGGTTTAGATAAATTTATGTGCACATGGTGCTGATAAAAACTAACATTCTAGATTATTGCTATTTAGATGGAGCAAGGTATCTTTACTGAATAAATAAATCCATAACTTCGGTAAATCTAGCCTATCACAATTGATTTGGTTGATCACTAAACATAGTGCCAATGATAGCATATATTGGTGGATTAATATGGATTCTGAGTGCATGTTCACAACGGCCCAGTTAAGTTTATTGGGCTAGATTTGGTGCACGGGTTCATAACTAAAATGAATTACCCTGTACACATGTGGAGGATGTTAGTGAAAATATGCATCAGCAGACATTGCTATTTACATGGGATGTTTCCATATGTAGAGGTCGTCTTTATTTTGTTTTGTTTTGCTTGTAATGGTCCAGTTAAGTAGATGAGATGTAAATCTTGCACTACTAGCTGGAAATTGCATTTTGTCTAGGTTAGGTTTTCTTGCGATGTTGTAACATAAGAGTTTGCATGTGCACGCGTGCCCAATACTAATGTAAATTGTATCGGGTGTCTGAATTATTGCTACTCCAATAGATTACATCCATAACAAAGACACATATAATCTTATGAGACATATATCGTAAATAGATATTGTCAGCTTTGGCCAATCACCAATCCAAGATCACTTCAAAGTTGAATGTACTAACTTTAGTGGCCAGTGGGTCTAGTTATCATAGTGACACTAGACATAGTATATTGATAGATTAATATTGGGCTCAACCACATGATCACACCATTCTGGTTTGTTGCTAGATACTGGGCAAGTACCTTAAGCCTTTCGATTACGTGGTACACGTATCTGAGATGGAAATAAAACTGGTATCTAGGGGTTATTGTTATATACATAGGATATTTGTGTAATATACAGACATATACGTTATCATAGCATTGGCAATATGCACTGATAGACAATTGAGGGTTGTGTTGGAAACTTCCTTAATTTGTTTGTTACGATAGAGTTGGATTGATGCGGTTGTACTAAGTACATAACTTTATTATATACAATCATACACTTTGATCCGGTTGTGTTTGGGTCATGGCTTTGTGACATGTATTGTTTTTATTTTTCATGTGTGCACGATAATGATGTCAACTGATGTCCATGATTATTGCTATTTTTATGTGTTATTTATATATATAATAATGGCTTTATCCTCATGATACAGAGTGCATATATATACATATATATTTATCATTGTCCAATCATTATTGGCATCTTAGTATGCTGATGAAGTTAATAATCATGGTTGCCATGTCCTAAGACTATGCGATAAGTGTGATAACCAATCAAACCCAAAAGGGCCCATGACCTATATGATTTATGTATTATATATAGAGCCCAAAAATTCATGTGATCCTCTTTAGTTTTTTTCCTATGCGCTTTGGTCAACTAGCAAACCTTGGTGGTTGTATGTGGGCTTAGTAGTATAGTTGCAGGTAAATGTTTTGGATGTATGGCAGTTGGGATCATCCGTGTGATTGTAATATTTCAATTTGTAAGTGTCAGGGTTATCTTCTTGACTAACTTTAGTGTTACTTTACTCGGTGCACATGCAAATGTCAAGTTGTTAAAAATTGGCATACGTGATCATTTCTATTTAGGATGGAATTTGTGATATTATGTTGCACACTACCAATCGTTGATTCTTAATTGGCTTACTACTGTATAGTAAGGTCATACAATGCGGAATCATAAATATAGTTATAAAACCATAGATTCTACCACCAAGAATCATACATGAGTCAAATTAATTAGACCATGAATTCACATAATCACGCGATTTAATTGAGAGTATTTTACCTAGCGTTTTTTGGACAAGCACAAATGCCAGCTAAGCTCTCACACCGGAAATATGGCTACTATGATGTTCCATGTGACTAGCTTTCATAGTTGTTGTAATCGTGAATATTTGTGGATTAATACTGGCCCCTGAATGGTTGATCTCAATAGACTAGGAAGTACATTGGGATAGATTTATTGCATTTTTCCAATAGAAATGTTATTGCACGGTACACGTGTGGAGGATGTTAAAGAAACAAGCTAGTTACATTGCATATTTCCATAATAGGAGGCCATATTTCTTATGTTGTAGTGATCTAATTAAGTGGATGGTATGTCGTGTGCATGCTTTTATAATGTAGGATTTACTTGTGCCAACCATGCATTTTGGTTGGGTTAGGTTTTCCTTCACGGTTTTGTAACCGTGGAATTTGTATATGTATACATGTGCATCATATTTATTAAAACTGGCATCTAAGTTTATTGCAAAAAATAACAAAAGAAGCAACATATTCTTAAGAGGAGAAGATCATATGTAGATATTGTCACATATGGACAGTCACTGATGCAAGCTTAAGTAAAGGACCAAAGTAGCAACTTTGGTGGCCAATGGGACTACTTATCATTCTTGAAATGGGAGCATATAATGATGGATTAAGATAGGTCCTAACCATGTGATTGTAGTAGTCAAGTTAATTTTTTTGTGAGATTTATGGCATGGTTTCTTAATTACCTTGTTTATGTGGTACACATATGTGAGATCTTAATGAAAAGGTTGCATTCCAAGGTCATTTGTTTTGACTTGGGATGTCATCCTAAATGGAAGAAAGGTACGTTATGATCGAATTAATGGTGTACATAGATATCTTGTGAAAAATCATTGTACTAGACGCAAGCTTAATGTTTTTCTCATGGTGGGGTTGTAATAGGTATCATGGAGACTTAAATGATGCAGAAATTAACAATCATGCACTTTGGTTTGCTTTTTTTTACAGATAATCATACACTTTGGTTGGGATACCATTGGGTAACAATTTTGCATCCTAGTTTTTGTGTGTGTGCACATGTGTATGCTATTGATGTAATTCGACGCTCATAACTATTGCTTATTTTGTGTGATGTGATCATAACAATATATAGTATCCATGCTCAGAAACAAAGACCTAATATGCGTGTTATTTGTGTCCAATCACCATGCCACCCGAGTCCCGCTAAATAAGGTAGTAATCGTGGTGGGCTGGTCTAAACTAAGGGTCATAAGTGTAATAGCCCAGGGAAAGCCCGAATAGTTCCCATGTCCTATATGTTTTATGTAATATATACATGTAGGTATGCAGTCGCAACCCAAAGGTTCACAAGTACATGTTTAACTTCTTTTCATAGGTAATTCAGATAATTAGATCTAGTTAGTGGTTGGTGGGCTTAATAGTCATAGTTGTGTTAATGCTTTTATCAGCAATAGATTTGTCTAGTGATATAAGACAATAACCAATGAGATAGAACACACAAGACACAAACATGTATATAGGTTCGAGATCCCAAATGAACACGTGTGACAAGCCTTATCCTGTTGTGGTGATTTTTCTTGATTGATGTGTGAATAGCGTGCTCAATTTTTTGCATTGTAGAACGTGTCTAGAAGTTGCTAGAATAATCTTTTGCATTATAAAATGTGTCCAGAAGTTGTTAGAATTTTCTTTGTGTATGTAATTATCTCACCTTACATCATAGATCATATAGGAGTTACAGTCCCTCAATATCAGAGGATCAATTACATCATATATCGCATGACGTTACTATCTAGCCCTATGGACGGGAAATGTCCTAGCCATTTGATGTGTCATGACCAGGTCTAGTCTTGGGATACATGTTGGACTATTTTGTAGCCATCGGAGCCCAAGATGCACAACCCTCGTCACCTGGAGACTACATAAGAGGGGTCGTGGGATGGGATGGTACATGAGGGGAAGTGGGGTGGAGATGACACAACCTCACATGTTGGTGGTGGATGCAGTGTGGGTACAGAGGCCACTCGAGTTGTCAGTGAGAGGACACGCTACGAAATATATGTGTGGATCCCATGATATATGCATATATATTTTTATTCTAATAAAAGTGCCAAGCATTGGTGGATCTCATGCATATTTTGGATACCTTGTCTATAACAAGTTTCTTCATGTCTAGAAAGTACGCTCTCACGGTGTGTAAGCTATTTATGAGAAAAATCATCCCTACCATAGTATTGAGATGATTATTGCACCATTGAAAGATTCAACTACTCATCAATCCCCTTGATAGTCCTGCATTAGTAGTTGGGCCAATCTTGAGCCTTTTCTGGCAGCTTAGCCGACTGGTAATGGAAGAGGAGATGCGATGTAGATTCCCATATATATATACTAGATGTAGGTTTGTCTAATATTTTTGTTTGGATTGGGATCTTTGCCGTTTCTTAGCAATAAAGTCCTAGATCTCCAGATCCATATCCAACATGTTCCAGTAGTTCTTCTTCCTCCAGTGGAGATCCATCAGCTTGAGATAGAGGCGGGGAAGGAGATCTTCATTGGCGTCTCCTTAAATAAGGTTTTTGGTATCGGCTTTCTCAATCCGGTTGCTCTTTGTAGATTGGTGTTATCCTCTTATCCATTGTATCACGGTGCTGATGGGAGTAGAGGCCTTTCTCAATCTTGTGGAAGATCTATATGAAGGCGGGAAACTACTAAAGTTGATGCGACAAAGAGAAAAGCTTTTTGGCCCATATTTTTTCGCCGACCCTAGTGGCCATCATGTGGCTACCATCGATGTTGGCGACATCTTCCAATGTCTCCTCAACCTCCAAGCAAGGCATTTTGATAGAATAGCGGTGGGTCTTCTCTTCTTGCCTTTTCCACGTGGCTTCGTCCTCGACACGATGAAGAAGGGCATGATGGCAGTCCTCTTTGTCATGATTGTGAAGGAGGACCACATTGCTTCTTCTAAATTTTTCTTAGGGCCATGTCTACAAAAGATACGAGCGACTGTGTAACTTTAATATTTGTTGGGGCTCCTTATGCAAAGTGTAAGCTCACCACAGTATATTATGTAGCTTCTAGGCTATTCAGTGTCTTCCCTAATTAAAAAAACTTCTCACCAATCAATAATGTGACCTTTCTGACCATAGAATGGTTGTATGCATATACTTATGAACATAAGGAGAACACTTATTCTTGTGTGTGGGTTGGTCCTTGTCATATTCCTTGTGTGTTGTCCAAATCATCATCCGGGCACGCTGCCATGTGTCTCCACCATAAAAAATCCACTAGATGATGCTAATACTCCATTCAAAGCCACTCCTCTGTGCTTCGTTGGCCACCACACCTCCATGCGTCGACTGTTGCTCCCATGCCACCGTGCTAGAGCTATATTTCCATGTGTGTTTATGCTCTGCTAGCCGCAACTCAGCCATGCGTCGAGCTCCTCCTCTAGCTGCTCCATCCTCCATGTAGTGTGTTCTACCCTCGGGTGAAGGTTGATCTCTCCATGGACAACATCATGGAATACCTCCGTGCGTGGTCCATTAAATTTGAAGCACCATACACATCGGTATGCAAGGCACCTGATTTGGATCCAAAAAGCCTTAGACATGTGGGATCCATGGCTAGCAAGGTTGAATTGACAAGTTTTTTCAAATCATATATTGTTGACCCCGAGAAGTTAGCCAAAAATGGGTGTTTAGATGTTGCAAGCAATTTTTATATGATGAAAGCACACATGACATTCGGTGCATGCATATTGTTATCTTGTTGCAATGATTTCTAGGAATTACTTTAGAAATATATCTTTAATGTTGTAAATATTGTGGTGTTGTCTATTTGGGCACATATGTTGGATGTGTTTTTTGTTGCAAATAATGACAAACTTTACCAATATTTTGGTGCAACCGAATAAGGATTTGTTGCATACATTGTTGAACTTTGCTACATGGGTATGTTTAAAATGTTACAATATCTTTCATAACTCTTACACAACATGAAAAAGTGTTTCTAGTGTGTTACATACACATAAAAAATATTGTGGTGTTGTCTAGTTGAGCACATATGTTAGATGTGTATTTTGTTGCAAACAATGACAAACTTTACCAACATTTTGCTGCAACCAAATAAGGATTTGTTGCATACGTTGTTAAACTTTGCTACGTGGAGATGTTTAAAATGTTATGATATTTTTCATAATTCTTACGCAACATGAAAAAGTGTTTCTAGCAGTATTACATACACACAAAAAATATTGCGCTTTGCAGATTTCAATTGCAGTGATACAGTGTTCGAAATTCCCTCACTTAAGATGTTCATAAAGTGAAAAAGGCGGGTGATTTCCCCAAAATCAGCCACATATGGCTAGCGGAATATAATGTGAGATCACTAACGTCGTAGGTTATAGAATTGTTATTGTCGTAGTGAAAATGGTACCTAGGTTTAGTGGAAAGGGTTTATGGTTAGAGTGACCTTAGCACGGTGAAACAAATCATACATTTCCTCGGTCTTTACAAGCCACTCATGTCGCTCGTAAACCGGTCAGAGTCGTGATGTTCATATGAGATGATACGTTTCATTGAGTCCCACGTGAGAAATACTAACCATGAGTCTATGAGGATATATCTCACATAACACCCGTGGAGTGTACAACACGTACGTTGAAAATCCACCAAATTTTAAGGACAATGAAACGTTTGGTATAGACGGCTGTGAGCATTCTGTCTGTAGTACCGTGTTTTTCAAACTAAAAAAGGCAGACCCGTAGAAGTATGTTCGGCGCGCGCGGCTGGCTTCACGGTTCGGTTTCGGTCCACCCGCAACCTCGGGCAAACCGGACCTGCTACTCGCCCTGATGTGCTTTCTACCTTTATTTTTTTACGAACGTGCTTTTTTGCCTTTTGCCCTCAAGTCTAGAACCCGTTATACAGCTTGTGCGGTCAGATAACTACTGTTTAATCGTTTCCATTCTACAAACGTCGTCTACCAAATATTCTGTCCACGCCTTGTTTAGGCAGTTTTTAATGCGGATTATTTACCTCGAGGCGATTTTTTTTTTGAGATGTGGAGGCGAATTACTGTAGGGAGTTAATGAAATATTTTCTGTCAGAAAAAGGAATTAACCAAAGATTTCCACCCAGGCGTTTGTTTAGCCTGTTTTCAATGCCGGATGATTTTTGTTTGCCGGGAGGCGAATTACTGTGCTGAATTAAAGATCCCCACGTGCGCACGTTGTTATCCATGTTTTCAATGAGGACGATTTGGCGAATATATGTGGAGTAGCATTTGATTAAAGATTTTCACCCACGTTTTGTTTATCCTATTTTTAGTGCGGATGATTTACTTGGAGGCGATTTATTTACTGTAATGAATGGAAGATTTTTTCACCCACGTTTTGTTTATTCTTTTTTTTCCAATGCGGACGATTTACATTGTTACACTGGTAGAGAACGCCCCATGCGTCCCGGTTGGTAAGGGCCATTAGTCCCGGTTGCCCAACCGGGACGGGGCAATCGGGACTAAAGCTCTAACCTTTAGTCCCGGTTGCCCCACCAACCGGGACAAATAGAGGCACACGTGGCGGCATCAGAGCGCGAGGGGGGTGGAGCATTTGTCCCGGTTCGTAACACGAACCGGGACAAATGGGGCACACGTGGCGGCATCAGAGCGCGAGGGGGGGGTGGAGCTTTAGTCCCGGTTCGTAACACGAACCGGGACTAATAACCTGCTGCCGCGGCAGAGATTTGGCCCATTTCTCTGCCGCGGCAGAGAATTCATTTTGGCACATTTTGTTGCCGCGGCAGCATTTTCGCCACTTTTTGTGCCGCGGCAGAGAATTCATTTAGGTTGTTTTATTGTTTATTTAGTGTTTTGCACTTATCAATGAAGGAACCTTATATTACACAAGATCATCATGACAACATTTTACATTCAATACACGGATCGAGTTCATGCACTACATACAAAAGTTGCTATTCGATGCTACCGGCCAATTCCTTGAAAGTTGCTATTTTTACAATCCCTATTGTCTATACACAGCCGAATAGTATTCTCCTTTTGGGTCTAGGACTTCTGCATCCAAGAATCCCGCCAATTCCTCCTGTATTGCTCGTATGCGATCCTTTGGCAGAAGACCGCCCCGTAGACGTTCGATCTGATTTAAAAAAGGAGTCAGCCTATATGAATATGAAACTAAACACAATTTGATTGTAATTAAAAACTATAGAAATTGTTTACATACGTGGAGTTGCTCTAAATTTCTGCCCTTCTCATCGCACGTCTGCCGGATGAACTCGCATACATAGTATCCACATAGATTGTTACCTGGTCCCTGCGTCAGGCACTTTACGACAACAGAGTTCAATCAAAATAATAATCAAGCATGATAATAACTGTATCAAAACTAGAATCAAAGAGATGCGCGGATATAGCTAGTGGTGCTTACATCTAGTGGTTGAAATGTAAGCTCCTCTTTCCAAACACCCCTAGCCTTCTTGGTGAACCGTTTCCAAGCGCTGCCCGGCGTAGAAAACGAATAAAATAAGTTATTAAGTACTTAATATCATAAAATTCACGAACGTTGCCGATATAGTGTCGTAATGATTAGAATTACCGCTGGAGAAGTATCTGCATGTCCTTCCACGTCTCAAGGGGTTTATGTTTCGAGTCCATGACTAGTACACGCCCTTTGTCAAGTTGAATGATTAAGAGAATATAGTGGTACCTGCGAATGCAGAACTAATCAATTATATACTTAACATCGAGTAAGCGAAATAGAAAGTGTATACAAGACAATAACACTCACTGGAAGTTGTAAGGAAATAGTATTTCCCTTTTGGTTTCTTGAAACCTTAACGCGTGTACTATATTATCCTCCGTATCCTGGGGGCTTATTTTGAGATTAGCTTCATGAACCCAATATGGGTCAATGAAGCCAATGTCATAGATTTGTCCTCTGCTGCATTCGAGAATCTTCATTCTGCATATTAAAGTATGATTATATACATGCAATAAACAAAATAATATAGATGGAGACTAAGTTAATTATAGAATTAGTACTTACAGACAATAGGCACTCATGATCGATTTGTCCAAGGCGTCTTGATTAAATAATTGAAATAGTTCATCAAATTCAATGGATATCATGTCATCCCTTTCTTTCCCATGATGCTTTTTTGTAACCCTCAGCACTATCCAGTTAGCCCCGGCCTTTGTGGCATGCAAGTACCAGTTATGCAATCTTCGCATTTTTTTTGGAAGATTGTTTACCTCCTCAGGTTTGACGAGAGGTTTTCCGTACTGGTATTGGTATGCTACTTCACTCACGGGGAAGAACTCTAACTGGGATAAGTACTGGGCAATACTCATACCTTGAGCAGCGGCAGCTTCTCCGTATTGTGCAACTACCTTTGGATCATACTGCTCTTCGGCCCCATATTTGCTCGACCCCACATTGGTTTGAGAAATCACCTTGAGAGGGGCGCAAGTCTGTTTTGCTTGTTCTCCGAGCTGGGCAACAGATTTCCCGCTTGCATCAGTACTGCTCTTCGAGGCTTTTTGTGCCGCATGTGACTTGAGAATAGAACGCTCATAGTCTGATGACAGCTTTGGCTCGGGTTGATGAAGAGTCTTTAGCATTTTCAACACTTTGGCTTTTTCTTCTTTGGTGTTGGGGAACTCTGGCTCTTTCGGCCGCCTCAGCTTAGCGAAAAACGCTGTCGTTTCCGCATCAACGATCGTCGTAGTCTCCTCTTCAGTACAGTCATAAGCTCTCTTGGGAGGAACCGTTGGTACTTTTGGAAGAGGCTCTTGTTTACGTTTCGGCGATCGCTTACGACGCACAGTAGCGGTACGCTTACGCTTTTTATCCTGAGGCGCCGGCGATGGCTCCCGCGGCGATGGCTGCACCGGAGACGGGTGAGGCGACGGAGCCGGGTGAGGCGACGAAGACGGCTGCCGCGGCGGCGACGACCTCGCTGGAGACGGGTGAGGCGGCGGCGAAGATGGCCTTGGCGTGTGATTTCGAAGCACGATACAATCCTTCGGCCATAGAATGGTGACGTTTTTTGCGTCACCCAGCACAGTCACATCCCCTTCACCAGCAGGGTAGTGAAGATTCAAAACCTCAAAGGTGGGCATGATTTCATCCACGCCGACAACAGCGTAGCCCTCTGGAACCGGACGACTGTGGTAAGTTGGTGTGGGTCCAATTGGTAAGGCATAGCCGACCGCCACCTTCATTGATATGTTCACAACTTTGACATGTAGCTCGCAGTGTGTCATCTCTGTGATATCATCCACTGGGTAGCCAACAGGAGCCATCGTCGGTGCATCATCGGCATCGCCATTGTCATCACCCGGGACCTCGGTGGAAGCCACACTGCTTTTTCGATTATTCGATAGGCCGGTAGCATCGAATGCAGTGTGCTGCTGAGATGGGCCGGTAGTACTTTGCTCTTTAAGTGAGTTAATTTCATCTTGTTGTTGCTTTAATCGTTCTTCAATTAAACGCATTCGCTCTTTCTGACTTTCTGCTTCAACTGCCGCCCTGTCCTTACTCCTCTGACGGCTTCTATCAGGATATTTCTTCCTCTCTTCGGGAAACCCAGTCCTCCATGATTGGGAGCCTA
This sequence comes from Avena sativa, assembly GCA_916181665.1. Classification (NCBI taxonomy): domain Eukaryota; kingdom Viridiplantae; phylum Streptophyta; class Magnoliopsida; order Poales; family Poaceae; genus Avena; species Avena sativa. Next base: position 64,977,897 of record OV702284.1, read on the forward strand.
TTGTGCCTCGTGTTCGTCCATCATGTTCCTTATTTCCAAGGGCGAGTGTGAGCTCATCATTCTCTCTATCGGGAATGAAGTCCCCATCTTTAACAGCCTTTACTGCTTTTCTCATCCTCTCGATTGGCAAGGGGTCTTCTTTATGTCGTATGTTATATATACACCTCCCTTCCGAGTCCAACGTGCCCCCATGCCCGTAAAACCAATTCCTTGCACGTTCTACCCAATCGTCTGTCTCTGGAGTGATCTTTTTAGCACGCAGTTCTTCCTCAAGTTTCTCCCACTTAGGAATGCCAGCCCTGTAGCCACCTTGCCCCATAGTATGGTGATACTTCTTGTTAGCAGCATTCAGCTTATTCTTTGCAGACATTTCCTTAGCTTTTTCCGATATCTTGTATTCCACAAACTCAGCCCAGAATGGTTTTATCTTCTGAAACTGAGTCTTCTTGAAATCCGGAGTCTTCTCTTTCATGACATAGTCAAGGTGCAATCTTTTCTTCCAGTTGGTGAAACACTGGGCCATCTTCTTCAAAGCCCACTCCCTGACCTTAGCCTCCATGGCTCTCCCATGTTGTAAGGCGTCCTCAACTGGATCCTCCGCATTTGGATCCAGCTCTATCTTCGGTAGTTTGAAATTAACCATGAGCCTCTTCCACAGTAAATCTTTGGCGTGGTTAGGGACAAATAAACATGTTCCCTCTTCATCCGCTTTAGCAGGCCTATTCCAATTTCTAATGGTGATCGGGATTAAGTCCCTAACGATTACTCCGCATTGTGCCACAAATTTGGTTGCGACAACTTCGGGAGCTGTCGGTCTGCCGTCTTCAGCGACATCTTCGATCCTAAACCTCTCATGGTCTTGCAACTTTTTGGTTGGGCCTCGTCTGCTCTTTTCAGTAGATTCCTTCGATCCGGAGGGCTAAAAGAAGAAAGATCGTCGTTACTATTTCTATATAGATAGCAGATGATTAATTAATGAATTGATTTATATTACATGCACCTCGCCGGAGCGGTCGTCTTCTCGATTACACAAGGCATCACCTTCTCCCTCGCGGAAGGCAACACCTTCAACCTCAAACAAGTTGTCTACTCCGGTAAAAAGAGGATCACCCTCACCGGAGTTGTTCAGAAACGTTGATACGTCTAAATTATCTTCCCCACGGATCACACCTTGGATCAACTCTTCCTTTTCTTCGTCTCTGACGTGTGGGTCCATATTTTCTGCATAGGTGGAAAAACGAATAAGTCAAAGCGGCTAAAGGAGAAAGTTACGAATAAGTCAAAGCGGCTAACGAATATTTTCCGGATCGAAGGTGAAACCCTAATATATACATACACAATAATAAAAATGAAGAGAAACCCTAAACCCTAAGGCTATGAGAGGGGAACATGAGTATAAGGCTACAAAAGGTCTTCGATCTATCTATGGTCTTGATCTCGGTCTTCAATCTCAATCTCGATATCGTATTCTACCGAGAAGAACCAAATCACCGGAAAGAAAGGGAAACAATCAACACATGGCATCGATGCAATGCTCAAGCAATGATGATGATATGACAAGTTAATGTGCATTGGAATGTAACCCTAAAGCATTCTCGACAAGTTAATCGGGGTTCCGAGGGGCGCAAACCCTAACTCAAGGAACTCCGGAATCACCTGTTAGGGTTACTAGGGTGTTCTAATTAAACTTGTGATTTAATTAGATCTATCTATGGTCTTGATCTCGGTCTTCGATCTCGATATCGTATTCTACCGAGAAGAACCAAATCACCGGAAAGAAAGGGAAACAATCAACACATGGAATCGATGCAATGCTCAAGCAATGATGATGATACGACAAGTTAATGTGCATTGGAATGTAACCCTAAAGCATGCTCGACAAGTTAATCGGGGTTCCGAGGGGCGCAAACCCTAACTCAAGGAACTCCGGAATCACCTGTTAGGGTTACTAGGGTGTTCTAATTAAACTTGTGATTTAATTAGATCTATCTATGGTCTTGATCTCGGTCTTCGATCTCGATCTCGATATCGTATTCTACCGAGAAGAACCAAATCACCGGAAAGAAAGGGAAACAATCAACACATGGAATCGATGCAATGCTCAAGCAATGATGATGATACGACAAGTTAATGTGCATTGGAATGTAACCCTAAAGCATTCTCGACAAGTTAATCGGGGTTTCGAGGGGCGCAAACCCTAACTCAAGGAACTCCGGAATCACCTGTTAGGGTTACTAGGGTGTTCTAATTAAACTTGTGATTTAATTAGATCTATCTATGGTCTTGATCTCGGTCTTCGATCTCGATCTCGATATCGTATTCTACCGAGAAGAACCAAATCACCGGAAAGAAAGGGAAACAATCAACACATGGAATCGATGCAATGCTCAAGCAATGATGATGATACGACAAGTTAATGTGCATTGGAATGTAACCCTAAAGCATGCTCGACAAGTTAATCGGGGTTCCGAGGGGCGCAAACCCTAACTCAAGGAACTCCAGAACCAAGCGACCATGGTGGTGGCTTGTGGTGTGTAGGTGTTGGCTTCCTGTCGCGGCGGTTTCGATCCGGGAGCTTCTCTCCGGCGGCTTCTTGGCGGCTGATGCTTCGTCAACACGTCGGACTCAAGGGCAGTAGGGCTGCCGCTCCTTCGCTGCTTCGCCCTGTGTGTCGGTCGTCCCCTGTGGCAAGGTGCGGGCCGATACCGGAGCTTCTTCGTCGATCTGGAGGAGGAAGAAGATGGTGGACTTGATTGCTTTTTCAAGTTTCTTTTAGGGTCCTCGGTGCTTATTTTCTGGGCCTCTGTGTAATTTTTATTTCTTAGGCCTCATGTACTCCAGCGACATTATTGCAGCAATATATTTCGGGTGCTCTGCACCCGTAATCCGTTCAAAAAAAAAAATCAATCTAATTCGGGTGCTCTGTTTTGCCACCAGCAGCAGAGGGAGGGGGAGGACAGAGAGGCAGGGAGGGGCGGCGCCGTACCTGACGCGCGGCGGTGGGGGAAGGAGACGCGCGGCGTTGGGCGCGTCGTCGACGGGAAGCAGAGACGCGGGCGCGGCCGGCGGTCGTCGGGGGAAGGAGACGCGCGGGCGGCGCGGTCGTCGGCGCGCGGGAAGAGACGCGGGCGGCGGCCGGAGGCGGAGGCGTTGATGACGGAGCCGCTACGGGGAGCGCGCGGCGGTGGCGGGGGCAGCCTGGTGGCGGTGGCGGGGGCAGCCTGGCGGCGTCGTCGTCGGCGAGGGCGCGGGCAGAGGCAGAGAAGTGAGTGGGGAAGGGAAGAAGAAGAGGAGGCACGGTTATAACTAAAGGGCCTTTAGTCCCGGTTCGTGGCTCCAACCGGGACTAAAGGTGCATACGTCCCGGTTGGAGCCACCAACCGGGACCTATAGTCCAATTTTTAGCAGGTGAAGGGGCGCGCGCGCAGGGGGCTCTTCCGTCCCGGTTGGTGGCTCCAACCGGGACGTATTCCCCTGTTTTCAAATTTTTTCAGTTATTTTCTCTCTGTTCCCGCCTTTTTTTTATTTTGGGGTTTAAATTTGTAATGTTTTTTATATGATAATTAATTTGGAATTTAGAAAAACTTTAAACATAAAAAGTGTTTGGATTTGAATAAATAATTTGAAACCATTTTCTGTTTTGAAAAATAATTAATGTAACCATTTAAAATATGAACCATTTACAATTAAAAATGAATTAACTTATATTTTTTTAATATCAATTTGGAATTTAGAAAAACTTTAAATATAAGAAGTGTATGGATTTGAATAAATAATTCAAAAACATATTCTATTTTTAAAAAATAATTAATGTAACCTTTTAAAATGAATTAACTTATATTTTTGAATATTAATTTGGAATTTAGAAAAACTTTAAATATAAGAAGTGTATGGATTTGAATAAATAATTCAAAAACATATTCTATTTTTAAAAAATAATTAATGTAACCTTTTAGAATGAATTAACTTATATTTTTGAATATTAATTTGGAATTTAGAAAAAATTTAAACATAAAAAGTGTTTGGATTTAAATAAATAATTCAAAAACATTTTCTGTTTTAAAAAATAATTAATGTAACCATTTAAAATATGAACCATTTACAATTAAAAATGAATTAACTTATATTTTTTAATATCAATTTGGAATTTAGAAAAACTTTAAACATAAGAAGTGTTTGGATTTTGAACTTATAAGCCGGTTTTTTTTGAATTTATTATGCCCGTTTTGAATTATCTGAATTTCTAACTATGGTCGAACCGGTGTGCATGAAGATAGGGGACGGGCATCGTTAGAACTTGCATTGGATCTCTGAAGAAACCACATATTGCGAGTCTAAAAATGATTTTTTCAAAAAATCACGGGCGATAGATCATGTACCTGTAGTACAAACCGGACCCACTTCCTGCCGATTCGGCAGACATTTGTCCTTTTTACCCGGGATGGACGAAAAGGTTTGAGATGTACCGGTTGGGATATAGTCCATGTAAGGTGGTCTAATATTTTAGGAAAATAGGACGGTAGCATTCTGAAACGGCATTTTGGTGGTTACTTCACAAAACGACCCGTTTTTTGCGCTCGGAAAATGGAAAAGGGATTTTCCGTGCGACAAAAAGGAAAACTTCCTCCTGCAACATTGTTCTACATACCAATGTCCACACACATGCATAATATGGGCACAACATCACAAACTATGCCGTGATTCAGCACATAACATCGGTCATTTGGACCGAAAGCCATGAAACCTCGAACATGATAGGTCATTTTGTGAAGGTTTTTTCGAAACATGATCAATATACCAAGTCTGGTATTTTTCCTTTCAACTATGTAACATAATATGACACCACGCGAAGGATTTTCATTGTTCGGGTTTTTTTTGAATTTATTATGCCCGTTTTGAATTATCTGAATTTCTAACTATGGTCGAACCGGTGTGCATGAAGATAGGGGACGGGCATTGTTAGAACTTGCATTGGATCTCTGAAGAAACCACATATTGCGAGTCTAAAAATAATTTTTTCAAAAAATCACGGGCGATAGATCATGTACCTGTAGTACAAACCGGACCCACTTCCTGCCGATTCGGCAGACATTTGTCCTTTTTACCCGGGATGGACGAAAAGGTTTGAGATGTACCGGTTGGGATATAGTCCATGTAAGGTGGTCTAGTATTTTAGGAAAATAGGACGGTAGTATTCTGAAACGGCATTTTGGTGGTTACTTCACAAAACGACCCGTTTTTTGCGCTCGGAAAATGGAAAAGGGATTTTCCGTGCGACAAAAAGGAAAACTTCCTCCTGCAACATTGTTCTACATACCAATGTCCACACACATGCATAATATGGGCACAACATCACAAACTATGCCGTGATTCAGCACATAACATCGGTCATTTGGACCGAAAGCCATGAAACCTCGAACATGATAGGTCATTTTGTGAAGGTTTTTTCGAAACATGATCAATATACCAAGTCTGGTATTTTTCCTTTCAACTATGTAACATAATATGACACCGCGCGAAGGATTTTCATTGTTCGGGTTTTTTTTGAATTTATTATGCCCGTTTTGAATTATCTGAATTTCTAACTATGGTCGAACCGGTGTGCATGAAGATAGGGGACGGGCATCGTTAGAACTTGCATTGGATCTCTGAAGAAACCACATATTGTGAGTCTAAAAATGATTTTTTCAAAAAATCACGGGCGATAGATCATGTACCTGTAGTACAAACCGGACCCACTTCCTACCGATTCGGCAGACATTTGTCCTTTTTACCCGGGATGGACGAAAAGGTTTGAGATGTACCGGTTGGGATATAGTCCATGTAAGGTGGTCTAATATTTTAGGAAAATAGGACGGTAGCATTCTGAAACGGCATTTTGGTGGTTACTTCACAAAACGACCCGTTTTTTGCGCTCGGAAAATGGAAAAGGGATTTTCCGTGCGACAAAAAGGAAAACTTCCTCCTGCAACATTGTTCTACATACCAATGTCCACACACATGCATAATATGGGCACAACATCACAAACTATGCCGTGATTCAGCACATAACATCGGTCATTTGGACCGAAAGCCATGAAACCTCGAACATGATAGGTCATTTTGTGAAGGTTTTTTCGAAACATGATCAATATACCAAGTCTGGTATTTTTCCTTTCAACTATGTAACATAATATGACACCACGCGAAGGATTTTCATTGTTCGGGTTTTTTTTAAATTTATTATGCCCGTTTTGAATTATCTGAATTTCTAACTATGGTCGAACCGGTGTGCATGAAGATAGGGGACGGGCATCGTTAGAACTTGCATTGGATCTCTGAAGAAACCACATATTGCGAGTCTAAAAATGATTTTTTCAAAAAATCACGGGCGATAGATCATGTACCTGTAGTACAAACCGGACCCACTTCCTGCCGATTCGGCAGACATTTGTCCTTTTTACCCGGGATGGACGAAAAGGTTTGAGATGTACCGGTTGGGATATAGTCCATGTAAGGTGGTCTAGTATTTTAGGAAAATAGGACGGTAGCATTCTGAAATGGCATTTTGGTGGTTACTTCACAAAACGACCCGTTTTTTGCGCTCGGAAAATGGAAAAGGGATTTTCCGTGCGACAAAAAGGAAAACTTCCTCCTGCAACATTGTTCTACATACCAATGTCCACACACATGCATAATATGGGCACAACATCACAAACTATGCCGTGATTCAGCACATAACATCGGTCATTTGGACCGAAAGCCATGAAACCTCGAACATGATAGGTCATTTTGTGAAGGTTTTTTCGAAACATGATCAATATACCAAGTCTAGTATTTTGCGAAACATGATCATTGTTCGGCACACATTTAGTCCCGGATGTAGTCACAAACCGGGACTAAAGGGATTGCGGCAGAGTGGGCCAGACAACACTAATAATAGGGGTGAGTGTCGACATTATGTCGTGCGGCTTGTACCTTGTCCCGGATGGTGTCACCAACCGGGACTAAAGATGAACCTTTAGTCCCGGTTGGAGACACCAACCGGGACTAAAGATGAGTCAGCACTAATAATAGGGGTGAGTGTCGACATTATGTCGTGAGTGTCGACATTATGCCGAGCTGCTTGTACTATAAATATGCATCCTTGTGAGTCCAGTCCTCCAGCCAGTTTGAGGCATCTCCAAGATGGTTTTCGAGAGCAGGGACACCACTGCGGCCAGTTTCAGGGAGATGCCGACGGAGCCCAGTCCTCCGGCATCTCCGAGAAACTGGTCATAGAGGCACTCCCTAATATGTGAAATTAGTTAGCTCCTAGGCGTATTGATCTAGTTAGTGAAGTTACAAGCTGCAAGATGGTTTTCGAGAGCAGGGACACCACTGCGGCCAGTTTCAGGGAGATGCCGACGGAGCCCAGTCCTCCGGCATCTCCGAGAAACTGGTCATAGAGGCACTCCCTAATATGTGAAATTAGTTATCTCCGAGGCGTATTGATCTAGTTAGTGAAGTTACAAGCTGCAAGATGGTTTTCGAGAGCAGGGACACCACTGCGGCCAGTTTCAGGGAGATGCCGACGGAGCCCAGTCCTCCGGCATCTCCGAGAAACTGGTCATAGAGGCACTCCCTAATATGTGAAATTAGTTAGCTCCGAGGCGTATTGATCTAGTTAGTGAAGTTACAAGCTGCAAGATGGTTTTCGAGAGCAGGGACACCACTGCGGCCAGTTTCAGGGAGATGCCGACGGAGCCCAGTCCTCCGGCATCTCCGAGAAACTGGTCATAGAGGCACTCCCGCTCCAGCCACAAAATGGGACTAACACTCAAGACATTTATTAATATTTAAAAACTGAGACTACAAAACCGGGACTAAAGGCCACAAACCGCGAAAGATATCCTTCGGTCAAGCCACAAACCGCGAAAGACATGAACTAGAGTTACATAATATGAGCATGAACTTCTTGGCATATGTCATTCCTTATGACCGCTTCAGACGTAACCATGGAGCATCTTCTTTACTTAACGGAATGCTTGGGTCAGTTTTCACTGTGAAGGGCGGAATTTCATCAAACTTATTATAATCTTCTGACATGTCTGTCTTGTCCTCGATTCCCACGATGTTTCTTTTCCCTGAAAGAACTATGTGACGCTTTGGCTCATCATATGATGTATTCGTTTGCATATTTTTTCTTTTTTTCGGTTTGGAGGACATGTCCTTCACATAGAAAACCTGAGACACATCATTGTCTAGGACGAATGGTTCATCTCTATAACCAAGATTGTTGAGATCCACTGTTGTCATTCCGTACAACTGGTCTATCTTTACCCCTTCCCCATTCAGGTTGACCCATTTGCAGCGAAACAAAGGGACCTTAAAAGAGACTCCATAGTCTAGTTCCCATATCTCCTCTATGTAACCATAATATGTGTCCTTTTGTCCATTCTCGTCTATTGCATCAAAGCGGACACCACTATTTTGGTTGGTGCTCTTTTTATCTTGGGCGATCGTGTAGAATGTATTCCCATTTATTTCATACCCTTGGAAATTCAATACAGTAGAAGATGGTGACGCGGCCAACAAGTATAGCTGATCTCCAACAGTGGTGTCATTCAAGAGATGTGTCCGCATCCAACCACCGAAAGACTTCATGTGTTCATCTGTAATCCATGATTCAGGCTTCCCCGGGTTTTTGGAGCGTACAATATTCTTGTGTTCCTCGATATACGGAGCTGCCAAGGTGGAATTATGTAGAACTGTGTAGTGTGCTTTAGTGAAAGAATCCCCGTCCCTACATATCATTGCTTTCTTTCCCAGCGTGCCTTTTCCACTTAGTCTTCCCTCATGCCGCGAGTCAGAAACACCAATCGGCTTAAGGTCAGGAATAAAGTCAACACAAAACTTAATGACCTCCTCTGTTCCATATCCCTTGGAGATGCTTCCTTCTGGTCTAGCACGGTTATGAACATATTTCTTTAAGACTCCCATGAACCTCTCAAAGGGGAACATATTGTGCAGAAATACCGGACCGAGAATGGCAATCTCTTCCACTAGATGAACCAGGAGATGCGTCATAATATTGAAGAAGGATGGTGGGAACACCAATTCAAAACTAACAAGACATTGTACCACATCCTTCTGTAACCTTGGCAGAATATCTGGATTGATTACCTTCTGAGATATTGCATTGAGGAATGCACACAGCTTCACAATGGGTACTCGAACATTTTCCGGTAGAAGCCCCCTCAATGCAATCGGAAGCAACTGCGTCATAATCACGTGACAGTCATGAGACTTCAGGTTTTGGAACTTTTTCTCTGCCATATTTATTATCCCCTTTATATTAGATGAGAAGCCCGACGGCACCTTGATACTGTAAAGGACTTCAAAAAAGATTTCCTTCTCTGCTTTGGTAAGAGCATAGCTGGCACGACTTAAGTGACGCCCTTTATCCGTCTTGTTATCTGTATGCATGTTCTTTGGGTCTTTCATAATTTGTTGGTCCTCCCGTGCTTCAGGTGTATCTTTTGTCTTACCATACACGCCTAGGAATCCTAGCAGGTTCACGCAGAGATTCTTCGTCACGTGCATCACGTCGATTGAAGAGCGAACACGCAGGACTTTCCAATATGGCAGCTCCCAAAATATAGATTTCTTCTTCCACATGGGTGCGTGTCCTGTAGCGACGTCGTTCGGAACTGATTGACCGCCGGGACCCTTTCCAAAGATTACTTCTATGCCCTTGACCATACCAAATACATCATCACCAGCAGGGAGTTCAGGCTTCTTCCGGTGATCTGCCTCACCTTTAAAATGCTTGCCTTTCTTTCTTACGGGATGATTGGTCGGAAGAAATCGTCGATTCGCTAGGTACACAACCTTCTTGCATTTATGCAAATATGTACCTTCGGTCTTATCTAAACAGTGGGTGCATGCCTTATATCCTTTGTTTGTCTGTCCTGAAAGGTTACTAAGAGCAGGCCAATCATTGATGGTTACGAATAACAACCCTCGTAGATTAAATGGCTCCTGTTTGTTCTCATCCCACGCACGTACACCTGGTTTGCCCCACAACTGTAAGAGTTCTTCAACTAATGGCCTAAGGTACACATCAATGTCGTTGCCCGGTTGCTTCGGGCCTTGGATGAGCACTGGCATCATAATGAACTTACGCTTCATGCACAACCAAGGAGGCAGGTTGTAGATACATAGAGTCACGGGCCAGGTGCTGTGACTGCAGCTCTGCTCCCCAAAAGAATTCATGCCATCCGTACTTAGACCAAACCATAAGTTCCTTGCGTCACCTGCAAAGTCTGGGAAGTCTCTCTCGATTTTTCTCCACTGTGACCCATCAGCAGGGTGTCTCAACTCCCCGTCTTTCTTACGGTCTTCTTTGTGCCATCGCAACAACCTGGCATGCTCTTTGTTTCTGAACATGCGTTTCAACCTTGGTATTATAGGAGCATACCACATAACCTTAGCAGGAACTCTCTTCCGGAGGGGCTCTCCCTCAACATCACCAGGGTCATCTCGTCTGATCTTATACCGCAACGCGTTGCATACCGGGCATTTATCTAAATTCTCATACTCCTTACCGCGGTAGAGGATGCAGTCATTAATGCATGCATGTATCTTTTGCACATCTAATCCCAGAGGACAGAGAGTCTTCTTTGCTTCGTAGGTACTCTCGGGAAGTTCGTTATGTTTTGGAAACTTCGGCTTCATTATTTTCAGCATCTTTTCAAATGAGGAGTCAGTTAGACCACACTCTGCCTTCCATCGCAACAATTCCAGTGTGGTACCGAGCTTTGTGCTGCCATCTTCACAATTTGGGTACAACAATTTTTTGTGATCTTCTAACATGCCCTCTAACTTCAACTTCTCATTTTCTGTTTCACAGTCTCGCTTTGCATCAGAAATGACCCTACCAAGTTCATCAGCCGGCTCATCTGATGCCCGTTCTTCACCTTTTTCCTCTCCATTGTCTTCCATAGCAGTATCACCGTATTCAGGAAACATATGATGATAGTTGTTATCATCATCTTCTTCTTCACCATCTTCCATCATAACCCCTCTTTCCCCGTGCTTGGTCCAGCAATTATAGTTGGGCATGAAACCTTTCATAATCAGGTGGCCGCGAATGATTTTCGAGGAAGAGTACTCCTTGTTGTTCCGACATTGAACACATGGACAACGTATAAATCCATTCTCTTTGTTTGCCGTAGCCACATCGATAAATTTATCCACGCCTTTGATATACCCGGCTACCCGCCGGTCACCGTACATCCATTCCCGACCGTTCATCTGCATCATATAAGTAAGTTTATCAAAAAACAGGACATCATAAATAGTGAAATAACCAATTCACACCGACACATGAATTGTATCAATGACCTAGAAAAGATAGGATTGCTAACCTCGATCGAGGGAAATAAAGAGGAGAAAGCTCAAGTGCGTCTCGGACACCTTCTATATTTTTGTTCTATGAGAAATTCAACTGGATTTTTCACTCAAACATTTCAACAAACACCTTCAATGCATGCATGAGAAAAAACTAGCACACACCCTCACACCTTACACCATTCGAAAAAACAGAGTGGAGGCAGAGGGGGCTGGGGCGTTGCATTTATAGAGGGCACGGGGTATTTAGTCCCGGTTGGAGCCAGCAACCGGGACTAAAGGTGCGTGCCACGCCACGTGGCTGTGGCCAAACCTTTAGTCCCGGTTGGTGGCTCCAACCGGGACGCATTCCCCCTTACCAACCGGGACCCATGCCCCTGGCCCCGTGCCCGCTCCAACCGGGACGCGTGCCAGCATTAGTCCCGGTTGGTGGCGCAACCGGGACTAATGCTCCCAGGGGTGGCGAACGGATGGCCCTTTTTCCTCTAGTGTTATGTGGAGGGGAATTACTTTCCTTTTTCTTTTTTTTGCGTGACTTTCCTTGTTAGGGGGAGGCGAATAAAGATAAGGATTTCCAGGTTACAGAATATTTGGTAGAAGTCCGTGACACGATGATTTACCTGGAGGTGACCCCGTGACACGATTTGGGTTTGATCGGGAAAATTATAAGTCCATGCCACGGGGTCTCCTGTTATCTATCCATTAAACAAATGGAAACAAAGGGCTCGTTTCGTCTAGTACAACTTTTTTGAATATTTTTTCGTGTACAATAGGATCGGGCAGCATCTTGTAGCAACGCAAAACGCTCGCAGAGCAGGCACGCAGCATCACGACACATCGTTTTCCCGGTAGCTTTCACCAGGCAGTTTGGTCCATGCCCTGCTCATGCACGTAGAAGCATGCATGCATGCATCCCCTCCCACAGTACCCTGCGAGTGTTAATCCCCAGGCACACGTCCTTTTTTTTTAACAACAGAGTGGGTGTACACAGTGATTACAAAGGACCCCATAAAACAACAAATTACACATGGATCCCTGACATTTGTAGAATGGACCTTGCTAAAAGATTTAAGATTACAAACTAGTCCAGTATCTTCCCCACCGCGGAGCAGAGAGAGCAGAGCACTGCAACCATGGTCGGAGAGGGACGAGACCACTTGTCTCCGGCCCGGCGAAGCCCTCAGTGCCCAAGCTCAAACATGGCCTCTCATTGGAGGTTGAATAGATGCCGGAGCTCACCGGCTTTAAACAGGCCATCTTGGCCAAAGAAATCCAAGTCTTCGTATTAGATTTGGAGGAATTTCTCCATGAAGAAAAGGCTCTAGAACTCCAATGCCTACCCAGCTGCTCGTCGGCACTGCACCCTTTTTCCCCCATTCCTACCATGGAGCTCAAGGAACCAAAGAGAAGCAGGGCTAACCGGAAAGCCAGAACGGCAATAGCACGCCAACACCACATCAGGAGAAGTCGCTTTACCGTCACCAGAGCACCTGCCACGGACTCGGGAAGGCAAGCCAAGAAGATAGGGGCGGCGGCGCACCAGGGGAACCCAAATCTTATCACGCGGGCGTGCGGTGGTCTTCTCTAGCATCCTCAACTGTCCTGGAGGAAGGTGCGGGGAGAGGTGTGCTTCAATGGTACATGTCCTTTTGGATTGACCCCACCTTGATTCCTGTCATGCAGGACTCCCATGGGGCCACAATCCAGTCTAGTCATGCCATCCGGTGTGGCACGTTGTTGTAGGCTGCAGTTGGCATGCTAACCAGTGATAAGTTGGAGTTGGACTTAAACTACTTGAGTGTTCTGCCTACCCTGAAAGGTCACATATCACCGAGATGATCTTCGAAAGAAAATGTAATGTTTTTTAGATATTGATTGCAACATAAGTGTATCAAAAACCGTACTCAGATTGTGAAACTTCAAATAGACAAATTCACCACTCGCCCATCGTCAGCGAGCATGACGTTGTTTGCTAAAGTATAATCCGCTTAAATAGGATACACATGGTGTCAAACCTGAAATTTGATTCTTGGTGGACTTTGTGGTTTAACAATCCTCCTAGTATAGCCACATAATAAGCACAAAATGGTTCTATAAACTTATATGGCTTTTAGATTAAGAGAGCTACATAACTAGATTCATCGACTAAAACAATGCCATTTGCATGATATGTATCGAGTATGTAATGTGGATTCATATTCCTTTGTTTTTTTATGAAAAAATGTACATCTCTTTACTTTGAGGAATGAAAAGAAACGATCGAGGTGCAATGACCGTCGGGAATTGAATATTTGAGTGGTTATCAAGGGAGAAGTGGCGTCGCAGCCTGTGCATGACGGGAGTTAAGTGGGAGCATGACTAGCGACAAAGGAGGAGAAGGAGGAGGGGTGTGTGTAGGGTCTAGAGAGAAGCAATGGATCTCTCGCAGCAGGCGGCACCGGGTTAGGGTTAGGTTAATCGGGTCAGGTGAATTGTGGTGTGGTTGAATAAATTTGGGTTGGCTTAGGGAATAGTTAACTACCCTAATTGATCTACTTGTTCTGCGGAAGATGGGCATGGCCTTCGGAATTTTGACTCCAGAGAGTGTGGCTTCTCATATGGGCTAGCTCATTTCCTCCTGGTGTTCGAATAGATAACTTTCAAGTGCAACAATTTCGGTGCCATTCTTCTTGGCGTGGAATCTTTAGCGATACGTTGGCTACCATGCTGGCCATAGGAACTGCTAGGGCCTGGTAGACCTTCTTTGACGCCTGACTCGAGAGGCAAGATTTTGAAATTGCTTTAGCACGTGGATCAGATGTGGTTGAAGTCCCAACAAAGAGTCGGACTTGTTGAGAAAATACCTGAAATATCTGCTTCCAGCGTTAAGACTCAAGACAAAGGTTTTTTTTGAACAAGGAGTGCCCCCAGAGGGGCTGGAGGCTTCACATATATTTCAAGCGATGGAAGTTACAAAGATTACAAAGGACCCCATAGGATATAAAGACTCACATAGGTCCCTGGTATAAGTAGAAAAGACCTCACCAATAAAAAAACAAAAGACAAACTGGTCCTTCCTCTTCTCCACCACCGAGCCGGAAGACAGGCACGCCACCATCAAGCACAGGAGAGGGGACATAACCACTTGCTCCTGAGTCGACGAGCAATGCAGCGGCTGACTTCAAGGGCCTCACGAAGGAGGTTAGAATAATGCCGGAACCCTTTACTGAATTTTTGTACTGACTTTGGATGTCGGATGTCTATGACCCGCCGCTAAGGTGATGCTCAAGAAGATAGCCTCTCAACTCCACTGCTGCCTGGCACTGCAACTTGCGGAAAATGCTAGCAACAGAGGGTTCTTTACCAAACACGGCGACGCAACCCAGCCGACTGACTCACCACACCTAGCACGCGTGGGAGACAAACAACGAACAAGATCAGCTTGGTGCATAACCCACGAACCCTTCCTCCATAGATGTCCATCGCTACTGTAACTTAGCGAACCTTCCCTTCGAAACACAACCACTGCGTCCAGGAGGAGAATACACGCTGAGGAGCAACATCAACAAGCATCCAGGATTTTTCGATGCCACGCGAATAATCCGAGCTCTCTCCTTAGAGCTCCTCCCCGAGATGAGGTGAAGAAGCCGTAGAAGATGCCGCAACGATGAACCTAGGGAGCGGGCTTATTGGACAAGCAGCGGCCGAAGAACGCCAAATAGGAGCTCCTCCGACGAAGCCCCAAAAATCGGCGTGAACGACCACTCCAGCGGCAAGCTTGCATTACCGTTGGGGTAGCTGCAAAGGAACCACTCCATCTTGGGCAAAAAGCGGCAAAGACTGAAGGAAACCGAAGCAGCAGCATCACAACCTTCCTCCTTGCCACCACAGCCAGCTAGGTACAACTGCAAAACGACGGATCTCGCCTTCAATTGTGTCCAACGCAAGTGCCACCTAGGGGAGGGCAAAGAAGAAACAACCACAGCCATCTCCCCCCGCCTCGCAACCACGGCCGGCCGGGAGAAGATGAGTAGGCCACCGCA
The DNA here is from genome assembly GCA_916181665.1 of Avena sativa. Taxonomy (NCBI): domain Eukaryota; kingdom Viridiplantae; phylum Streptophyta; class Magnoliopsida; order Poales; family Poaceae; genus Avena; species Avena sativa. The sequence continues at coordinate 64,993,292 of OV702284.1, forward strand.
CCTCACCCCCTGCCACCACGGCCAGCCGGGTGAGACATGGTAGCCACCGCCGTCCTCATCTAAAGAAGGGGCTCCACGGGCCATTTATTCAGGGAGTCACCGGCTCTGACCTCCATCAGCATCTTCGGCCACCGGAGCAGCATCGGGGGAGGGGGGGGGCAGGGCCGCCATCCATGAGCAGATCTTGGCCCTGAGATCAAGCCCACACCAACTCATGGCAGAACACCAAGCAACGACGAAAATCCGCCAAATCCAGAGCCTAAAGAACCTATTACTACCTCCGGTGCCTATCCAAACCCTACCCGAGCTGGCTACTCCGGCGGGGAGGGCGGCGGATCGGCCTGGCACGCGACGGTTGACTCTCAACGGGGGCGGGAGGAAGGAGATCGAGCGAGAGGATAAGAGGCTATCCTACCCACAAGGATGGTACAACAAGTTGCAACTAGCTTTCGCCCCCGTAAGACAAAGGTCAAATATATATCCCACTTTGAGCAGGAACACTTGTTTATCAGGAGATGTCACGACATGTAGGATATCGACCGAAGAGCAATGCAGACCAGGAGCAAAGTACGTGCTGCTCCATTTCTGCCGTACTGAAGTTAGAGCATCTCCACTCGGCTATCCAGGACGCTGATCCGGACGCCAAATTTAGGTCTGGACGGAGAAAATCGGCCTAGTCGTATTCTCAGGAACCTCTTTTCGTCTGGATTTGGGTCAACTTTGGTCCGGACTTCCCAGGCTATTCCCAGGATCCCGGGTACGCCCCGGGAACACCGGACGAAGCGAACTCGGCGAAAAAACGAAGCGGCGTGTGGACTCGCCGAGTCAGCAATGGAAGCCGAGTCGTTGTCATCCTCGGAACCACGCGGCGACCGCTGGACAATAATTGTTCGTCGCGTCGGCCACGCGTCGCCAAAGTGCCACGCCACCGCTGCCGCCTCGGCTCCCGTGACAGACCGGCGGGCACTAACTTCCCGTCGTTTCCCCTTTTCCCGCCCTTGTCGCTGCACCCCTCCCGCCCTCGCCGCCCATCTCGGCCTATAAGAGCCGTACCCCTTGCCGGAGTTCCTCACACTCTCTCAAAGCTCCCCAGCCCACAACTCCGGCAAACCAATACAACTCTCCTTGCCCACTTAGCCATGGCCGAGTGCTTTCCCGGCAACGGTGCGGCGGCGAACGACTTCGGCCGCTGCACGCTCCAGCCTTGGGAGGCGCGCATGCTCTATGAAGACGGCTGCATGGCTCCGCCGGACACGCGGAACCCTCCAGGCTGGATGCTTAGAGCCAACAGCATCCCAATCCCGCCGGTGCCGACGCTGGACGAACTGCTCCACGAGATCCATGCCTTCATTGCGGCCATGGACGATCCCTCCGACACCGAGAGCCCCGACAACCCCCTCTACTGGGAGACTTTCTTCGCCGACCGCCGCGCCCAGGAGCTCGCCCGCCACGAGGGGCCTCCCGACGAGCCGCCGAAGCGCAACAACACGGCGGGTCGTCGGCGATTTTGGAGCGTGCCAGGCCGGACGCTTGCGGCGGTGCTGCAGCACATCCACGCCGGGAATACTCCGCGTCTCGGCTTCCCGCGCACATCCACGCCGGCGGCCAGGTCGGGGCGGCGTCCTCTGGGGAATTGGCTGCCGAGGAGGATGGCCAGCCTGAGCTCCTCCTCCTCCGCCTCGGCCTCCCACTCATCGGGCTCCACGCCGCTCCGTACGCCAACGAGGCCTTCGCCGGCGCTGCGCCCAGTGAAGCGCGAGGCGGTGTCGCTGGTCTGCTCGCCGCCGCGGACACGCTCGCAGGGCATCGTAATCAACGAGGCCCGCGTGTCGGCGCAGTCGCCGCCCATTGGCCGCCTTCGCCTTCGCCGCCCGGAGCCTGAGCCGGCGGACTGGCGGGCGCCGCCTTCCGTGGATAGCGCCATAAGGATGGCGATGGAACAGTCGCTCTGTGACTCAGCGTCGCCGCCGCCGGTGGAGCCGTCCTCGCGGACATCCTGGAATGGTCTTGGGCGGACTGGGAGGAGACGGAGCGGCAGCGCGTCCACCGCTTGCTGCAGCAGGCCGAGCGCCAGGCCTGGTCTGGCCGTGTTCTCGCCTACCAGGGCGCGCCGCTCATCGTCCTCGACGATGACGACGAAGCCGGTCCCTCCTACCAGCCGTGGAGGTGCGGCGACGCCGGCCAGGGGAGCTCCCACCCGCCACAGCCGCCGAGCGACGACGACGAGGACGATGGCGACGAGGACGATGGCCGGGCCGATTTGGGCTACACGTCCTTCTACGGCAACTTCGGCATGTAGAAGCGGCGACAGCGGCGAAGGTGACGACGGTGGTCTTTTTAGTGTTTTAGTTTATTATCTAGTAATGTAGTTTAAATTTGATGTAATCCGTCTATATTCGCCCATCTTTAATAAAATATACCTGAATTTGCTAAACTCGTCTGAAATTTAGCCGAACGCAAGAACTCGGCCTGAAAACGCAAGTGAGAAACTCGGCGTTTCCATACCAATATTAAGTTTCGTTCGGCCAAAATTTGATCGGGCTGGTTTCGCCCAAGATGCTCTTAACCTGTGTGCGACGACTGGCATGGCGATCTCGGAGCTCAGAAAAATCCATGCATGCAAATCCCCAAAATTCCTAAAGGGCCCGATCTGTGGTGGTGGTCCAGACCGCCTGATCCCCTAGCCCTGCTGCTCTGCAACAAACTATGCTTGTCTTGTGGCTCGAGTGGCTGTTCATCTCGAGCAAGAGCATGTGTCCCCTAGCAGGTCAAACACGCACTCGATTGTTCGCTCGGGGGAGAAAAGACTGCGATCGATCGGTTCCCCGAATTTAATACTGCTGGGTCTTCCGGGGTCGTACTTCTTTTACGATCAGACTTTGCTGGTCAAAAATCTCGACAGAAAGGATGGTGTAGGCACTCGATTGCTGGTCGCGTGCATGCAGAGCTCAGGTTATAAGGTGCCGATCGGAATCTGCTGAACTCAATTGACGAGACCAGTATAACTAGGCGAATAGGCGGGCTTCGCCCCGCCGCCTTCCTGACATCTTGTCAATGTGATTATCAGGGTAAAAATGCACGTGTTTTCATCTGCTTTGTTGAGATGTATTAACACTTCTTGTTTTGGAATGTTCTGTATCAATGCCAAACATATATATTTAAAACGATTGTGGGCGCACTATGCCACCTCTCGGTGGAACTTGCAAGTGAATTTATTAGGAAAAAAACAATTGTTTACAATCAAAGTGGCACTATAGAATCATTAAACCCCTTTACGCCTAGTGAATGTATTGATCAAGTATGTAAATCATACAAAACTCATTAACCACACACGCATAAAAATAATTCGCAAAGTTACCTTCATTAAAACGACTTCTTTTTTTCTAGAATAGACAGAAGCATGGACACGCATCAAACATGCAAAAGCACGACAACAGTCCCCTCAACAAAGAAAGTACTACTCATCTAACATCCCCTAACCAAAAATATACTGAAGACATCCTGATCGCTATGAAGAGTCCTGCCTTGAAACAGGCCTCCCCTTTCAGACAGAAAGTATGAAGTAAAGCTCACGCCGAGGGCACCGTGAATTTATGTGCTTGCACAACCCCAAATATGAAGTTGTTTCAAATCATATTGTTGACTATAGGCCCAGATTTGGAGCTCCACCAGTCTACCAAAGTTATTTCATGATTGAATTCAATGGAAAAGGAGCACCAGTTCAGAACATATGTGTGACCAGAAAAAGAGGAAACATACTGCTCTACATCATTCCAGGTCTGCACATCGAGTTCAATCATGCATAAGTTTAGAAGTTCCTGTCAATTTGATCATGATGATAGAAATAATTGAAGCTGCAATGGCAGTCTTACTATTATATTTGAGCTAGATTTATGCAGCACACAACCTCACACACACTACATATTTTAGCCAAATTATGCATCTGCAGGCTGCAACTACTACTCACACAACCTTGCTCAAAGAACTTAAACTAAACCATGGCACAAATTGACAAGAACTTCTAAACTTGTGCATGAGTGAACTCGACTAATATTAAACATAACAGAAATCAAACTTATCTTGATACATCACATATGACCCGGTACCTACATTGGGGATGAAATCTCTAAAATATGTACTATGATTTTTTGCAAGCTGGATACTCATAGTTAACTCCTACTATGTTATATGCTATTGCCCATGCCAAATTCTAATGAACTTTTTCCATACTTGCTTCACACAGGGATATCGCATTCTACAACATGTGCAAGAGGTGTTATCATCAGTCAAGAGGTCTTATCGATCATTACCCTGATAAATAAGCAAAGTAAGCAAGAATTGAGAATGTTTATCCCCATATAGATAAACAGAAACGACATCAGAGAGAGCATTCTCTTGTGAGAGAGTATGCAAGAGTTATTCCAACATCAGTAGCTACCAAAGATGGTGTATCATTTATCTCATCGAAGCTTTACACTGATAAAAAACATGAAGCTTTTTTAGAAATTTCTTGCAGAAACATATTTATTTGCAAAATTGGCTATTATATATGATAAATGCATGGCCCTGATATACACATAAATAGTGTTCGTTGTGTTAAAGGTATGTACATTTAGTATGAATAACAATATAGTGAATAAAACCTTCTCTAAATCTCAGAAGTTGATGTGTCAATAACCTGAACAATAACTCAAGAAGGAAGCCTAGTACAAAAATAAATACTTAAAACGTGTAAAAGGTTTTGCATTAGGACCTATCACGGAGGAAACAGTACTATATCTTACAAAAAACATTAGGCTGATTAGCTTCTCAAGCCACGCTGGCCTCTAGAACATCCATAGTTCGATTGCACGCTAGAAGACTTACATGTGCAGTATGAATGTGTATTTGTTCAATTACACGATACTCTAATTATTTGCTAGAAAAGGGAACTCTGATGAATATGTCTAATGGAAGAAAAAATTGTGGAAGTTACAGTGTCTATTGTGACCCTTATATTTACGATTTGCATGTCAATGACCACATATTTATCGACATGTTATCGACATTCTGCTATGACATGTTATCGACATTCTGCACCAATGGTAACTCTGATGACAGTGTCTATATCGATAACATATTTATCAACAGCTACCATTGGTGCAGAACACGCCAATATAACTTCAGTGGATATAAGAGGTCTTCTATAGATGCCAAAAAACATGCATACATGCTTTGTCAGCTTGCTATATTTTTTTAGCGATTCTTATGATTTCGATACGTGAAAACCCCTAATGGCATTTGTAATCCAGAGAAAAGAAAACCTTAAGGTAGCCTCTGCTTACCATAATACATCCACGGTGCACACGCTGCCACAACACTTAACTACATCGCTCCTTACTCGCACGATTCTAATCAATTCCCTTTAGATTTCAACTGATCTAAATTCAAGAAATCACGACATGAATGATAAGTCAAGAAGGAAGCCTGATGCACAAACAAATACTCAAAACATGTAAAAGGTTTTGCATCACGATCTATCACGAAGGAAACAGTATCATACTAAAGTAAATTAGAGATCTTTGATAATAAGATGCAATAATTGGTTAATCATAGCAGATGAAAAAATGTCGCAACCGGGGAAGACAAGGTCCAATCTATGTCCATGTTTTAAATAAAAACACATGGTTATTTTTATGTTTATGGCAACCAGGAAAAATTAAATTCATGTATGGAAAAAAAAAACCACTTTTAACCAATTGACATATTAGGATATGCATTAGTTGGATGTGAGGAAAAGAAGTTATTATTGAGTAAGCTAGATTATAACTATGTACTGGTTATTTGCATGTGTGTGGGTATATATAATGTGGAGAAAGTAAGTTATAAGGCATGAAAATTGTATCTAAGGAGTGAGGTAGTGGTCCTTCACATTGGTTAATTTCTCCTTTTTACTTGGTAGGATGAGAAGAGAAATATGTAATTTGGTATGACTGTATAATTAAAAGCATAAATACGTATATAGGTAGTCTGATGCACCTATTTAGAACCTGGGTATGCTTGCAATGCCTTTTTTCTTTTCTTAGATTAAGCCATTTCCATTTGAGATATATATCGTCAAATATAACTGACGGCATGGTTATCTCAGAACATCTCCGAAATCTTTAAATGATCTAGATGACACCACACTTTGTAGTTGATCGATGGCCAAACTATACACGGAAGGCAGTTAAAAAACAACCAGACTCATTATGTTTGTTGGTTCAGTCAGGAGGATACACAATGCAAGAGTTAGATGTCGCTGAGATAAAAAAAATAAAGAGATACAAACCTGCACTATGACAACTGATTATGAAATTCTTCACGAGGGCCTTCACAAAGAGTGAACTCACATGGCTGAGCATCCGGTCACTAGTACCATAATTCTTATTCAAGTTCATGCATTTCACGCTCTGCTTGTCAGTATGTAAGTACATATAGATGGCAACAATTCAAGTAAGCTTGCTCTCAGAAAAGAAATATATCATAAAAATAGCTGTTTTTTTTCTTAAGACATTGTTTAATTGAGGGGCTCGTGTTCTCCATCAGAAGGAAAATCCACGTCCACTAATAAATTTAATTATCAGAAGATATGTTGTGATTGAAACTGATGCTCAGCAAACTTGACTGAATTCAACGCCTTCAAATGCATAACAAACCACTCGCATAGAGCACTCAATGTTCCCTACACTCAGCAGCTAAGATTTTGTGGTAGAGTTCCAAACACAAGTAGATCCCCAATATAGCTAAAAAATGCCCTATGCACCTAAGAATCGAAACACATCAGAAGTCCTCGATCATGAATAGAACATTCAGAACCTGCATAGAGGAAACCCTACATCAGCTTTTGGAATATGTGAACTTATCAACCGATGCATGAAAAGAAGGAATGAACGGAAAATAGCAAGAAATAGAGAAGGGGAGGAGAACAAACAACCATCTAATCTAATTTTGCAGGGCTCCTGTACCTCGATTTGAGAGTAGGCTATCTAGCCGGAGAGAAAAATCTAGCAACCGAGCTATCTTGTTGGGATTCACGCAGGAGAAGCACACATCCCAGCGACCAACGACGAGTTATCCCTCTGTAGAGCCGTAGCCCGCAGTTATCCTGGTGACGGTTCGGGTCGGCACGACGAACATGCCAGGGTTGGACACCTTGGTGCGAGGTGGAGCTCGGTTCCGGCCTCCATGCCCAACTCCATGAGGGTGTTGTCTACTCCCCCATGGTACGTCGCCGCTGCTCCTGTCTACTGGAGACGGCGAGAGGAAAAGGAGGCTCGGGCGTCCTGCCCAAGGATGGCACATGAGTAAGTGAGGGGCGATGAAGCATGGGAGGGCGGATGGGGGCAGAGCAACAGTTCCGAGAGGGCGCCATCTACACGACTGGGTGAAGCACCGGAGGGTGTCTGCAACCAAGGTCCTCGGCGGCGAGGCGGGAGGGGAGGCGACGGGGCAATGAGGGAGGGAAGGGGAGGCGAGATGGGGCGATTGGGAAGGAGGGGAAATCACGGTTCCTTATCCCACGGGAGAACCACCGCACCCAAGCATTGACCAAACCGACTTCGTACACCTGCCCACACGTGACCCCAGGCCCACAAGCAGCGGCAGCGTGCGCGGCAGACGGCTTGAAAAGCCTCGCTTTTTCTCAGGATTAAGCTACAGAGTAATGTACCAAATCGGTCGTCCAAATATTTTTTTTAATGGTAATACGTATTTTATTTATATATCATAAAGATTATAATATAAGTTATGTAAACACCGACCTGATAAATCTAAAAAAAACAGCACAACGTAAGACTTTGTATAAAGGACCACTAGCCAAGAAAAACAATCTAGACAAAAATGCCTCCAAGTTTGACGCCAACGTCCGTCATCTGCCTCTAGCACCACCGTAGCAGCCACCAAAGAAAAGAATGATGGATCAATTCTTCACCCGAGCTTGAAGCGGCTCCATCGCTGATGTAAGAAATATGCAACTTGTATTCCTCTGGGGACCAAAGGCCACAATATATAATACAGATACATGTGTGAATATGCAGGAAGCCCCCTAACATATGGGGAAAACTACAATACAAATATATACATTTAACACCCCCCCCTCAAACTCATGGTGGATCCACAACACTGAGTTTGGAGAGTAAGAAATCATGCTGCGCTCTGGTCTGTGCCTTCGTGAAGAAATTCGTCAACTGTAAATCTGAAGGCACATACTGAAGCGCAACAACCTGAGCCTGCACCTGCACCTGAGCACGTGTATAGAAAGCATCAACACCAATATGCTTGGTAAGTCCGAACTGATGGAAAGGACCAATGCAATCCACTTATACACTTCAACACCCCCTCTCACGTGTGACGGGGAGAAGTCAACACGTGCAACCGGAAGCGACGGCGCGCGAAACTCACGTATGACTCAAGAGGCCTATACGTGGACACAGAGGGGTCAACGGCAATTTTAGGATAAATTGCGAAAGCCAGGACTCGAACTCGAGACCTTAGGCTCTGATACCATGTAAGGAATATGCAACTTGTATTCCTCTGGGGCCAAAGGCCACAATATATAATACAGATACAGGTGTGAATATGTAGGAAGCCCCCTAACATATGGGGAAAACTACAATACAAATATATACATCTAACAGCTGACATGCAGCTTTGCGAACCTCCAAGGTGGCTCACTCAATATGAAACCATTGCCGTTGAACGAATCGGACCGAGGCAACACCCCGGACACGCCATCGAGCTCCAGATCTAGCACCCCGCACGACTAAGACGTTGAAGAAGGAAGCCACACATGCCATCCACGAACCACGAATCCAGCACACGATCCACCATCTTTCAGATGTCGTCGATGCAGATCACAATCTGCATCTGCTCCTGGACTACCTCCTAGGTTCCACGCCGGCGCTGAAGCACACGCCGCCGCAGCGGCATAGCCTGAGGACACAAATCCACCACGAGGATGCCGCCACCGCCACACCATCCTTGCTTGGATAGACTAATCTCCAAATCCATTGGGGATGAATATGAAAAAAAATTATTAAGCGTCGTGATTGTCGTCCCTGAAGCAAAGACGATGAGCAGCCTAAAAATAAAGCTACTTTAGGCTAAAACTATCCACACGTATGGATCCGACGACCCCCTCACTACCGATGATATAGGCCGTTGGCGGGGGAGCCGCCAAAGGCCGGCATCGAAAGTCGAAAGGCAGGTGCCTTAGATCTCTTTTCCTCTACCGGCGGATGCAAACGCGTGGAGAAAAAAAGAAAAAACGTAGTCGTTCCCGTCGTCCAAATGTACTCGATGGACGTCTTGGAGCACGTAATACGGAATATACGTAGGTTTGTATGTACATAATATGTATGAGCTGATCATATACCTCGCACGTACGCGAAGCTCCTCCCCGGCCGCTCGCTCGGAGCACGTACGTCGCCGTGCGCGATGATCCGTACCACGAAACCGAGCGAAAGCAGTATATAGTGCGGCCCTTCTTCTAAAGAGAAACCAGGCAGTAGGTGACGGCAGCCCACAAAAGCGTTGCGCTTCGATCCTCCATGTGCGCATCCCCGGGCGGCAAAGCGGATGCTGATCAAAGCAGCAGTACTACTGTACTTTCTTTCTCTCGATCCTTTCGGGACCACTGAGTAGCTAAGTGGACTGATTCTCTTTTTTTTTCTTCTTCTTTTTGCGAGGGACCGAGGTTGTGCTCTTGACTCTTGTGTTTTTTTTTAAGGGCCTGGATACTGCATTAAATAGAACGCGGTGCGGTACAATTTACATAAAGGGCCTCCAAAGAAAAAACAATAGAAATCGAGCCCTTACAACTTGCAAAACAGACCCCGATTCTTTTGCAGGCAAAGCAATCGGGTCTGCCGACACTGCCGGTGAGCTCTGGCCTCAAGCTGCGAGCTCTGCCGCCAACACCATCAAGGCCACATGGAGCTGGGGAAGAAAGGAACCACGCTGCGAGTCCAGAAAGGGGCCTCCGCTGGAGGTTGAAGACAACCTGACGCGACGCCGGCGCCAGGCCCTGGAGGCGCTGTCTGTCAGCGGCCGGATTCGACATACGGACATGCGCTGCCGATGGTAGACTCCAGAAATTCGCAGTATCATAAACTCCCTGGACTCCTCCGGTACCAAAGGCCATCGCATCAACAGTCCCCTCCACCACGCCACCATGGCTAGTCAAAAGGGGGGCAGAGATCGACGAATTCCAGGGCCAGAGAGGAGCCAAGACCCGCTTATTGAAAGAAGTCTCACCAGATCCGCCCTCGATGCAGAGCCTCCACCATGGAAGCTCGACGAACGGAGACGTTGGCGACCGCCTGGCGCTGCGGGAGAGCACCAGCACGAGAAACTTCCGGAAAGAGGGGAAGACGGCCTTATTGTCGGAGATGCCACGCTCCAGCTTCCTCCTCTGCCACCACTCCTGCCACCAAAGCAGGGCAGCGAGGAAGACGAACGCGAGGGTGCACCGGATCCGGCCGATGGAACCCGGCGGCCTACTCCCAGACGACACAAAGGCACAACATCTACAAGAACTAGATCTAAATCCTACTCTACTGAGGCCGGCGCCTCTCCTCAGCCTCCGCCGGGCGGCATCACCGCCGACAGCAGCATCGGATCGGCCTGGGGGAGTGGAGTCGACTCTCAAGGAGAAAGAGCGTTGGAGAGCACGAGATTGTGTTAGTTCCTCTTGACTCTTGTGGACCGGCTCGCTTGAACGAGCACCGGCCAGCTCCTAAAAAAATACATTCATCCGAACGTCACTTGTAAAGATAACTGGAGTACTTCCGTGGTGATCTGGCTGGGAAATAGCACAGTGTCGTTGTACATTCTGTTGTAGTAGTACTCCGTAGCACGGTAGTTTAGTACTCTCTATTCGGGATTATAGGTTTTACGCGTATACCTAGGTTGTTAACTTGACTAACAAAACATAACTTATATATTATAAAAATTATACCATTAAAAATATAGCATCTAAAGTTTCTAATGGTATATTTTTTTACTGTATTATTTATATTTTGTTGTTTAAATTGACAACCTAGTTATTCGTGCGGGAATTAAAATCCCAAACATCGAACATGCCTACTCTACGGTTGCAACGGTTTCGTGAGCCGGTGGAGCACGCGCGCGCTGGCGCTACGCACGGCAGCGGAGCACGTCGGACGATAGGGGAGCACGTCAGGTCGTTTTCCTCCTGCGCGGTACATGGATGGATGGTTGGGAACTTGGGACATACGGCTGGACACGGCAGTAAGGGTGATTTATTTTGGGCTTATAGAGATGCTTCTAAGTGCCAAACAAAAGAAGCCTAAAAAAACTCCCTAGCTTAAAGTCTGCTTATTTTCACCGAGAAGCCAACTCCTAGTGCAAATCCAGAATCTGCTCCGCACCAGTTTTTTAAGCTTCTGGCTGAGGAACCGAATCGTTATGTCAGTCTACCCCTACAACTGATAAGGTATTACGGCCAACTGCCACTCCACCAGTGAAACTGAAAACTGTTCGTCACCGAAAACCATCAAAAAGAAAAATAAAAAACTACTCGTCCATCCCCATCGCCATTCCCCACAAGACCTGCATCGAGGCATGCCCTGGTTCCTCGTACGGCTGCCGCTCCAGCGCCACCAATCCCGCCGGCTCGCCTTCTTGCTCCGCCCTAGGCCTGGAAATGGATTTGTGTCCAAATCGAAAACAGAGATGTCCAACCTATATCCACTCAATCGTGATCTCGTCCAGGTCCAGTCCAGTCTTAGTTTCCCATGGTCCAAATCCATCCAAGTCCAAAGCGATTGGAACCTCCGATATCGAGATCCATTGGACCTTCTCTCGTCCGGTCCACGCGCTTAAATTTCCCGTGAGACGTCCCATCGATGGACTGCTGCATGGCTACGTGCATCGGTAGCTAGCTTGCGTCACGCGTCTTTTTTTCCTTTTTCCCGAACGTGAATTAATCATTCGAGCTAGTGCACGTTTCAATACGGGCACATGCCACAGCCACATGGAACATCAATTCCGCATGTAGCGAACGAAACTGGCTGGCTAGCGGTAACCCAAGTAACCAATTGGTCACCCTTCCGCAAGAGTCCAATGGATATTGGACTACCCAATATTTAGGTCCAAAATCCATCCAATATTATTAGACCTAATATCCATTTATGTCATTATCCAATAAGATCCAGTCCAACTGGATCCAACGAAATTTAGTCCAAAGCCCACTGAACTACATTGATCCACTTCCAGATTTACTCCGCCCCTTGCCACATGAAGGAAACCCTCGCAGCCACCGTCGCTCCAGCACCTCCTACCCCACCGGCACGCCGCCCGCGTCGCTCAAAGTCTGCTCCTACCCTCGCTGCTTGAAGCCACCCTAGACCCTGGAGCTGCAGCCACTCCAGCACCACCTATCACGCCAGCGTGCCGCGTGCGCCGCTCACAGCTTGCTCCGCCCTCGTCGCTCCAGCACCACCTACCTCGTCGGGGTGTCGCCTGTGCCGCTCGCAGCCTTCTCCGCCCCTCGTCGCTTGAAGCCACCCCTGCCCCTGCAGCCACCGCCGCTCGCAGCCTGCTTCGTCCCTCGCCGCTCGAAGCCACCCCCGACCTTGCAACTGTAGCCATGGCTTTGGTAGTGTAGCGTGTCTGGAGCAAAAGTCAGTGAGGATGGTGCTTTCTGTGTTTCTCTGTGACAGTGAAAGCCAGGACCTGCAACTGTTCGTGTTGCTTCGTGACAGTGAAAGCGAGAACCTACCCTTTTATGGATCTTCAGAGAACTTTAAAATGATATTTTCGTTGGAGAGGTGTGGATATGCTTCAAGAGATTGGTGCAAAGATGAGGTCGATCATATTGTTTGGTACAACATGCTGATATAATTGACAATTTGAAGAAAGATTTTGCTATGATCCATCGACAAATAAAGATACTGCATAAAATAGCCAATTACTCCGACCTGACACAGTTTAGGATCGTGTCTCGGACCAACACTAGCATACTTGTACCAACACTTATTTAGGACACATATCTAATTTGGGGGCATTACAGGTATTTTACAACTTAACATCAGATAAGCCAAATTTTTAAAAACCCAAAAGAAGTCTTTCCTACAATTTCTTATAGCTTCTTCCCACTACAGTTTTTTCTTATCGTTTTCCATATACTGACTTATGCATAAGCAGAAATCTAAAAGAAGTCACCCTAAGCTGTTTTCGTCGTGTTGGCTGGCCGCCGTATGCTTTGCAGGCAGTGACATGGCGACTGCCACACTCCCCCCCCGGGATTTGTAGGTACTGCGTGGCAATGCCTCGGTCTCCTGCTCCCTCTCTCCACTCCGGTCTCCACTGACACTACCTTGTCCTCTTCCACATGCCGTCAGTTAGGAAGGATCGACAGAGAGCCGCGATGTAAAAGCTACGCATCCACGACGCTAAAAGCGGCACATATTTCTAAACGACTCGAAAAGCTAGCAAACAAGACGAGACGCGACCCGACGAGGTAAGAGCATTTGACTGGTCTACCTAGGACGTTAAAAATCGGTCCAATCGCGTATCCAGGGATCTGTTTTCGTTCGGATTTCGGCGTGTTTTGGTCCGGCCTACCCAGGCCGTACCCAGGATCCCGAGTACGTCCTGGGAACGCCGGACTCAGCGAAAACGGGCGTGGGCCAGCTCTGTCGGCGAGAGAAGACGCCACTTTCGCCACTTCCCCCTTTTCTTCCCCCTCCCGCCTTTCTTCCCCATTCCCCCATCCCCGCCACTCCGCCGAGCTCTCCACCCGACATGCCGCCCAAGAGCTTCGTCCAACCCAGATCGACCCTCGGCGAGGGTCCGGCTGAGACGAAGACGAGGAAGCCGAGAGCACCGCCGACCAAGTGTAGCATCCCAATTGTCTAACAATTGTAATGCTACTTGGTCTAGTAATATAATGCTACTTCCTATATATAATTGTTGCATCATAATTATATCATGCTCATGTCATCATGCCACCTTGCATTTGAGCATCATATAAAACTCTCTTTCTTTGGTTCTTCTCTCATATGCATTGTAAATTGTATTTTGCCTCTTGATATTATATTTGGTTCTTGATATATTGTTTAAATGCCCAAGTTGAGTTGGGGGCATATCTTTTATTCCACTCCACCACCCTTTCTTTCACCACCTTATAATTCCACCATTCCATTATCCATGAGCTTGTATTCTATTTTCTTTTGGTATTTAATCTAGCTCATGGGAGATAGGATGGATCCAATTCTAAATTCTTTTGCTTGGCCTTGATTCCACTTCTTGGGAATGCATAAGAATAATTCCATATCATTATTATTGTTTTCACAAGGATAATACATGGCATTTATTAATTTGCATGGGCCATGCAACAACCACCACCATCTGGTCTTCCTTGGTTTTTCTTGATTTTTGAGTGGATCCTCTTCCATATTCCTCTACCCCTCTTTTGCTTGATCTAGTTGGTCTTGCTAAAACCACACCACATCTCTCTCTCTCTCTCTCTCTCTCTCTCTCTCTCTCTCTCTCTCTCTCTCTCTTCCTCACCTTCCTCTCCTTTCACCTCCATCCATGCATGGTCATGTGGATCATGCCTAAAACCCTAAACCTAACCCCGCATCTACCCTAGTTACACCCTACCACCACCATGGGCACCATCTAACCCTAACACGAGCCCCCTCTAGCTCTAACCCTAGTTACACCCGAGTCCCTCCCTCTCTCCCTACCAGGCAACTCCTCCACGCCACCCCCTTGGTCCCTCTTCCCTCTCTAAGCTACAGGACAAGAAAGAGAGGAAAAGAGAAGACCTAGCCCGTGGCCTCCTTCCCATCTTTTGCAAAGCCACCACCACCCCATGTGCCTCTTCCCTCTCTCCCTTATCACCTCAACCACCCCAGGAAAAACCCCAGGGCAAGATCTGGACCCCAGGCACCCCATCTTCCTCCCTCCCTTCCCCCAAGAAGCCATGGCCACGCCATGAGCTCCACTAACCCTAGCCCGATCACCCTCCTCTTCACCTTTTTGCCAAGCTACCATCCTCCCACGTGCTCCTCCCTCCCACCTTCATCTTTTCCACCAACCCAGATCGAGACCCCTCTCCCAGGCTCCCTCTCCCTCCTCCTCTTTTTGCCAACCACCCTGGACAATACCACGCCCCAAACCCTAGACCTAGCTCGGTCTACCACCTCCTTCGTCGATCCAGCGAGTGGCAGCACGCCCGGCAAAACCAGGACCTCCCTCTGTCTCCTCTACCTCACCCTGCGCCGGCCACGCCTCGCCGGAGCCCTCTGCAGCCCCCCGGACACGCCGCAGCCACGGGATCCGAATCTCTCGGGACCTCTGCCTCTGCTCCGATCCGATCCACCTCTAGCTCCAGCGACCACACCGACGAGTTCCTGGTGAGCACCTCGATCCCCTAGACATCCCCTTCTCCTCTCTAGCTCGCCGCAACGTCGCCGCGTGTAGCATCCCAGTTGTCTAACACCTGTAATGCTACTTGTTCTAGTAATAAAAAAGGCCACTTCCTACATATAATTGTTGCATCATCATCATGTCATGCTCATGTCATCATGCCACCTTGCATTTGAGCATCATATAAAATCCCTTCTTGTTTGGTTCTTATCTCATGTGCATTATTAATTGAGTTTGCCTCTTGATATTGTATTTGGTTCTTGATATATTGTTAAATGCCCAAGTTGATTTGGGGGCATATCTCTTATTAACTCCACCACCTTTTCTTTTCACCACCTTATAATTCCACCATCCAACCAAATATGAGCTTGGCATTTATGGGTTTACTTCTAGCTCATGTGGGTTGGGATGGATCCATTTCTTTTCCACATGTTCTCATCTTGGCATCATTTTGTTTTCACATTATTGATGCATGAGAGCCACATGGCCACCTTTGCATGCCTTGTGAGTGGGACCCTTTCTCCCTAGCTTCCACATGGGTGTTGTTGGGGTTATCATCATGTGGGGATATTTTGTGGGCTTATTAAATATCTAGTGGCATATACACACTATCAAGTCCCAAATATATTCCAATGTGATCATCTCCTCATACCCCACTTGGAATTCTTTCTATTTTTCTTTTGCTTGGGCCTTATTCCACACTTTGGAATGCATAAGAAAATGCCAGGTAATTAATCTTGTTTTCACAAAGATAAACATGGTATCAATTAACTATGCATGGCCCATGCAAGTACCCCTTAGCTTGACATTTGTTTTTATTTGGATTTTACAATGGATCATCTTCCTCTACCCCCCCTTAGGCTTGGCCTTGTTTGATCATGCCTAAACCATCATCACATTTTTCCCTCTTTTTCTAGTCTTGGTCTTGTTGGGGTTTGTTTGGTGCATGGTTTGATTTTGCCAAAATAACCCTAGCAACTATCCTTTCCCTCTCTAAAACCAACCCTAAGCCACCCCATACCCCATTCTAGCTAAACCTAAACCCCACCTATCTAGCTAAACCCTAGCTAACATGTCCCTCCCTCTCTCACCTAATCTTGCCACACCCTAAGTACCCCCCTCCTTCTCTCCACTCTAACCCGAGCCCCCCAAACCTAACCCTAGCCCGAGCCGGTTCCCTCTCCCTCTTTTTCTCTCCCTGGCCAAGGGGCCCCTCCAACCTGCCTGGCCACGAGCTCCTCACCCAGACCCACCTGGCAGCCTCCTCCCTCCCCATGTGCCTGCCGACCATGCACGTGAGGTGCAAAAGGTGGCGCCGAGCCGATCTACCCCTCCCCCACGCCATCTACCTGCCCCCTCCTGTTCTTATCCACCCGCACCTCTCTGGCCCCTCCCCAGGTCCACCCTGAGGCTATGCCTCGTTCCTCTCCTCCGCCCCCTCTTTCTCCACCGCAGCCTCACCCCGACGCCGGCCACACCGTCGGGTCTCACCAGCGCTCACGAACCAGGAGGCGGGCGCGGAGCTGAGGTTGTCGAGGAAGCTCAGGAGGTCCCCGGCGTCGCCACGGTACACGGAGCCGCGGAGGAGAAGCCCCGAGCCGGCTGCACCGACGCCACGCCGACGCGCAACCCTAGCTACCCGGCGTCAGCCCCGCCGTCGATCGCGACCGCCCCTGCCCGAACCAAGCACGCCACCGAGCCCGCGGTGAGTTCCTAGCCCTCCCAGACATCCTCCCAACCTTAGTCGCTTCCTGGACGCGACGATCTTTTCGTCGAGCGGCCTCCGCGCGCCAGAGCTCGTCGACGTCTGCCGCTAAACCGTGCCGCGTCAGCCTTACCTAGGCCACGCGCGCCCTCCTGTCACCTACCCAAGCCTACCGCAGTGGCTCTGGCCCTCTGCGCGAGCCAGCGGTCCCGCGTTCGAGCCCCCACCGCGCCGCGCGCCGCGCCGTTTTCCGTCAGTAGGTTCAGAGAGAAGAAGCACAGTGCTCACCGTGCACTTTGCACTAAACCCCCTGGCCTTCTTTTGCCTCAACCCGCAGCCCCTAGCCCCACAGTCAGCGTCAGAGTTGTTTTATAAAAAGGCTCCTGAAGTTTTCAAGTTTCAACCCGCGGTCCCCCTCCCTCTCAGCCGCTGGCGTGTGGGTCAGTGTGTGCCTGGCCCCACGTGTCTGTGACTAGGGTTAGGTTAGCCTGGGTGTTAAAACATTTTGCAGATTCTGTTTAAACTCAAACCTATTTAAAATTAATTCAATTCAAATTCAAATCTGTTTTTCAATAACTTTTCAATTATAAATCCAAATAATGCAAATGATATATGTTTCTGAACCAGAAAAATGTGAGGATTTAAAATATGCTATTCAAATTGCCTTTTGCACATTTAAAATTCCAAGTTGAATTAAATTACCACAAATGCCACTAGAACTTAAATAATTAATAACTTTTGATTTATAATTCCAAATTTAACAAATGATATGTCTAAAATGATCAGCTCGACGAGACCTTTATGTTTATGCTATCCTTGACTTCAATTGCAGCATGCATCATATAAAAACATAGTGTACAGCAACTAATATGACAATAAAATGTGGCCAAACCTTAATAAAATGACTTATTCTTGTATACCACACCTCACCCATGCCATGCTACATTATTGCCATGCAACTTGTGCATCAATCATCATGGCATGATTGTTTGCTTGACGCATTTTATTCCTATGCTTGTGCACTTTATTTATGTTGTCCCTTGTTTATTTGGTTCTTCTTCGGATAGACTCTAAGCAGGGGATATATCAAGAGAACCAGGAGCACTACCCAGATCCGTCTCTCGCTTCAACTGAGTTGCCAGGCAAGCACTTCCACATGCTTGCATACATACAGTACCTATTGCCTCTATATTATTCTTGCATCATGGAGTCGCGATTGCATTAAACTGAATCCCAAGTATGGCATAGACTTTACTTTAAAACCCCACCAAGCCTGTTCCTCCATCCCATGAGCCATTACTACAGGAGTTGTTTGAGCCATGCGAGTCGTAGAACAGCATGTGTAGGGTATGTGAGAGTCTGATGGATAACGAGGTACCTAAACAACTTAACCTGAGCAGTATTGGGATAACTAATGAAAGTGGCATCGGTGAGCAACATCTGCTATTTGGTTTTTCCTGCTCACTTGTGTCCCGTAAGACCCCGAGTACTTGATTCCTGTTCCAAGATTTATCGCGCTATCCACATCCGGGAGGTATATGGGACCCCCCTGAGCCAGAGCTTGATTCAGTCTTATTTCTTGGGGCCACAAACTAGTTTGAGGTTTTATTTACGATCCTGTACTTATGCCATGCCTTACTGCTTTATTTAAATTGTGCGACAGATAGCACCTGTACCGTTTAGGATCGGGACACGTTTTCGCGGTGTCGACAAGCCCAGTTTTGGGTTCCCAGTCGCTCACAGCCGTCCACCCAAACCTCGGGTCCGTCTCGAAGTCAGCTAGCTTCGTTGCGGGTGTACTCCAAGGGGTGGCCCCCTGAAATATTTCTGAATCCTGTGATTGCTTTGTCGTGAAGGCCTCGTTGGGTTTTGATTTGGTTTTTCCGAGGTTGATCGAGTGTGTGTTGCTATTTGTGCACCCCTGCAGGGTAAAACTTTCTGAAAGCCGTGTCCGCGGTTATGGACGACTTGGAGCACAGTTTCTCGATCATAGACAAGCATAACTAAAGTACCGCTTTAATCTGACTAAGTAATTTGACTAGTAAATAGCGCAACATTCATGGAATGGTTAATAAAATTGCCAACGGATGGGGGGTTGTTCGTCCGCTTCCTCGTTGGTAAGCGGGGAGGAGGATGGATCTGATGAAATTACTATTATAACTGTTGTCTTTAATTCACGGACATCCGTCTATCTTTGGTTAGGCGGATGGTTAGCGTATATCTGTAGAACTGCTAGGGTTTATCTTTTGCTGCAATTGCGTCACCCCAGGTTGTGTCCCCTTTAGAGGCATTAAGACTTGCTGAGTACCCTTAGGGTCTCACACGATAAATTATTGGTTCAGATGAACAGGTACCCTCGCAGGACGGATACTGGGTGGAAGAGGCTGATGATGTGGGCAACGATCGTTCGGTGTAGAGATTCCGGGAACGGGGATCCGTGAGATCTGTGGGCGGGATGTGCTTAGTTCTATGGCATCTTATGCCGATTTGCTTCTTATCCGTACTCGGACTATGTTTTGCCGCTTCCGCTTGATACTCTGATGTGTGATGTATGAGGAATTATCCTAAAATATTATATCTATCTAGGTCATTTGAATCTTGCCGTATGGCGTTGCTATATTTCCTTTCTTTTTAGATGGTTTGGCTCTGATGTACTCTTGTATGGTGGCTTGCATACATACTCATTTGTGTATGTAGTTGATCCCTTCGCCTGCCGATTACGCCGCCCGTACAGGTCCCGTTGAGTTGGAAGTGGTTGGGACGGCCGAAAGGTCTACCCGTGAGTGGCTTTTGGGGCCCCACCGTACTATTTCAACCACTACCGCTCATCCAGGCTTGTATCTAGGAGCGTAATTCACCGAGGTAGTTACAATTGGTATGAGAGCCATCCCGACCTTCAGGGTTTCAGCCAAACGGTCGTTGTCAGTCTAGCAAATATTTTGGTAGTTATGTATACTAGGGAAAAACAAAAACGAGAGAGTAGGACTGCTTCCACTTTTCTTCTTACCCACCCACCCACCCTTTTCTGGTAAGGAAGTGCAACGTTTTCAATCCTCTTCTTAAAAATTCAAACTAGGATTCACGTGTTCTGGGTTTCCGTAGTACCATAGGTTGTGTGTGTGTGTGTGTGTAATCCCTTGTCTATCTGTTGCATCCAAGTTGTTATCTAATCAGCTTTTGGTTATCAACTGTTGGTACATTCCATACCGACAGGCTTTTGCAAACCGACGCAATCTGTCTTACTCTTTGTTAACCGACGTTATCTTGTTTGGGTTGTTCGTTTCCGTAGTTACCAACCTTTAGGTTCAACGTGAGAAGAAGGGGTTAGGATATGTGTTCCACTTCTTCATGTGCGGAGTAATGCTTTGAGTGCGGGATGGAGTCGCGACCATACCACTACTCTTATCATTCGCTTTTGTATATTGAATTGGTAGAGTCACTAATCTTGATTCGTTAAGTAATTTTGCGCATCTGTTGGTATTTTAATGCCGAAATTTGTGGAAAATTTTTCTTTGATATATTTGGGTACCACACTCCTTTTCAGTCGTGTGCGATATGCTTAATATCTTTTAGGTGCTTTGAACTTTGTTGATATTTTAATATCATCTCAGTAAATTGTATCCTTTAATCTTGGTTAATTCCATCTTGGTACTATTTTGGATTATTATCATTCTCCATTATAGTACTGACTTGTGTTTTATATCAATCTCAGGATGGCTCCACCACGCCGTTCAGATGAGGACATACCACCGGAGTTGGGGGCCGCATTGTCAAACATAGCTAATGCCTTGGCAGCAATGCAGCAGAACCAGCAGCGCTTGGAAGAAAGTGTCAGAAGAAATGAGTTTGCTCCACTCCCTCCACCTCCCAAGCGAGGAGACATCAAGAGCTTCCTGAAATTCGACCCTCGTCAGTTTGATGTTTCCGATCGACCACTGGATGCGGATGATTGGTTACGCGAGACGTCAAGGCTTCTTGAGACTGTTGATGTTCCTGAGCAGGAGTGGGTAAAGTGTGCTACTCACCTTCTAAAGGGAGATGCAGCTCTCTGGTGGGAGAATTACTTGAAGGCAAGCTGCACTGGTTTTCAGCCTACCTGGGGACAGTTCTCTGGAGCGTTCAAAGAGCAATTCCTGTCAGAGATTGTGATGGAAAGGATGAAGGAAGCTTTTCTCAACCTGAAGTAAGGAAATGATAACGTCAACACCTACATCAGGAACTTCATGAATCTATCTCGTTATGGTGGCGATGAGGTATCTGATGACAAGAAGAAGCAGAAGAGGTTCAGGCAAGGGCTCAATGCATCGATCAAGTATGCAATCACACATGCAAGGCCGGCAACTTTCCTGGAACTCCAACACACAGCCCTGCAAGAGGAGGCAAGCAGGCAAATGTTTGAGGAGTCCAAGAAACACAACAGGGATGCATCAAGCTCTGCAGTTATGGCAGCTCCTTCTAAGTGGCGTGTCTGGGTTCCTAACACCCCACCGTCGCTCCCGGCTCCACCAAGACCTGCAAGTTACGCGCCAAGGCCACCAAACTTCACCACTGCGGCTCCCAGGGGCTACAACAACCACTACCCTGGAGCGCCTGGCGGAGTCCCTGGCTATGTTGCTCCACGTCCACCTGGTGCCTGCTTCACGTGTGGAGATCCTGGACATCTGTACGGGAACTGTCCGTTGAAGAACAAAGCTCTCCCTCCACCCCCGCCAAGATCTGCAGCAAGCTCTCCTATGGTTCGTGCACCACCACCTCGGGCTCTCAACATCAACACCAAGCCTGGGTTTGCGGTTGTTCGTGCCAATTGTGTCAACGCCGCTCAAGCTGAGCATGCACCTGGAGTGGTGATGGGTACGCTATCCGTTAACTCAGTCCCTGCACGAGTTTTGTTCGATTCTGGTGCATCGCATTCATTTGTTTCTCACAAGTTTGCAAATGAGAATGAGTTAGTCTTGGTTCCTCTCCTCAAGCGGTTGGTGGTACAATCTCCTGGTTCAAACATGAGAGCTGTTCATACCAGTCATGGCAATCAAGTTGAGATTGGCGGCTCTTCGTTCTCGGCTTCTTTAATTGTTCTGGGCAATTCTGACATTGATGTCATCTTGGGCATGGATTGGTTGACGGCAAATGCAGCTGTGATTGATTGTGCTGAACGCTCAGTTTCTTTGAAGATTCCTGAAGGCCATATAGTCTTTTCTCCAAGTCTGACTCCTGCTGTCCAGCTTTTCTCTTTGGCGGCTCTGAATGATGATGCTATGGAAGCTATTCAGAGAGTCCCAGTGGTCTGTGAGTTTCCGGATGTTTTTCCTGAAGAGTTGCCGGGTATGCCTCCGGATCATGAGGTTGAGTTTGTGATTGAGCTTGAACCTGGAACGGCTCCTATCTCCAAGCGGCCTTATAAAATGGGTCCTTCTGAGCTGGCTGAACTCAAACGACAACTTGATGAACAAGAGAAGTTGGGTTTCATTCAACACAGTACTTCTTCTTGGGGTAGCCCAACAATCTTTGTGAAGAAGCGTGACAGAACCGATAGACTCTGTGTTGACTACCGGGCTCTCAATGCTAAAACCATCAAGAACAAATATCCCCTCCCGCAGATTAATGATCTCTTTGACCAGCTAGCTGGAGCTGTGGTATTCTCTAAGCTGGATTTGAGGAGTGGTTATCACCAAATCAAGATTCGCAAGGAAGATGTGCCTAAAACAGCTTTCACCACCCGCTATGGCCTGTATGAGTACACGGTGATGTCTTTCGGTCTCACCAACGCACCGGCTACCTTCTCGAGGCTTATGAACTCGGTCTTCATGGAGTACCTGGATAAGTTCGTTGTGGTCTATCTGGATGACATCCTGGTCTATTCTAAGTCAAAGGAAGAGCATGAAGAACACCTTCGTTGTGTCCTAAACAAGCTTCGCGAGAACCGCTTGTATGCAAAGTTCTCAAAGTGTGAGTTTTGGCTGCCTGAAGTAACCTATCTTGGTCATGTCATCTCTGCCAAGGGCATTGCAGTCAACCCGGAAACGGTAAAGACAATTGTTGAATGGCTTCCTCTTGTTAATGTCAAAGAAGTGCGGAGTTTTCTTGGTTTGGCTAGTTATTGCCGTCGCTTCATTCAGAACTTCTCGAAGATAGCGAAGCCTCTTACCGATCTCCTCAAGAAAGGCAAGAAATACCTTTGGACTCCTGCATGTCAAGAAAGCTTTGAGACACTCAAAGAGAAGCTCACTTCCACACCAGTCTTGGTTCCTCCGGATACCTCTAAGCCTTTCCAGATATTCTGCGACGCCTCTTTGCAAGGATTGGGTGCGGTCCTTATGCAAGAGAAACAGGTGGTTGCTTATGCCTCTCGTCAGTTGAAGACGCATGAGATCAACTATCCCACACATGACCTCGAGCTAGCAGCAGTTGTCTTTGCTTTGAAGCTATGGAGGCACTACTTGCTTGGTAACCGTTGTGAGATCTTTTCTGACCACAAGAGTTTGAAGTATATCTTCACTCAGCCTGATCTCAACCTTCGGCAGAGGAGATGGATTGAAGCAATCAATGACTTTGATGTGACCATCAACTACACACCGGGCAAAGCTAATGTCATGGCAGATGCTCTCAGCCGCAAAGCTTATGTCAACAACCTCATGATGGAAGAGCAGCAGCCCCTCTTGTGCGAGGAATTCCGCCAGCTCAACCTGGAAGTTGTGGAACAAGGGCATCTCCTGAACCTTCTGGCTACTCCTCTCTTGGAAGAAAAGATCCGCTCTCGTCAGCTGGGTGATCCGCACACCAGAAACATCATCTCTAAACTTGAGCTTCCGAAGTATGAGTCCTTCCACGTTGATGATCAAGGCACGCTTTTCTTCGACCACCGGATGTTTGTTCCAAACTACCCGGGTTTGAGAGAGCAAGTTCTCAAGGAGGCGCATGATTCGGTTCTTTCTATCCATCCTGGCAGCACAAAGATGTACATGGACTTGAAAACACAGTATTGGTGGCCTGGTTTGAAACGATATTGTGCAAAGTATGTCTCGGAGTGTGATGTCTGCCGCAGAGTGAAAGCTGTCCATCAGAAACCTTTCGGTCTTCTACAGCCATTGAAACCCCTGGAATGGAAATGGGAGAAAGTAGAGATGGACTTCATCACTGGCTTCCCAAGGTCGCAGAAGGGCAACAATGCAATCTTTGTTGTCATCGACAGGCTTTCTAAAGTGGCTCATTTCTTCCCCGTCAAGGAAACAATTTCTGGAATTCAGTTGGCTGAGCTCTATATCAACAGAATTGTCTCTCTGTATGGGGTCCCGCTTGAGATCAGTTCAGACCGTGGGAGCATCTTCACTTCAAAGTTCTGGGAGAGTTTCCAAAATGCTTTGGGGACAAAGTTGAACTTCAGCACTGCTTACCACCCTCAGTCGCAAGGACAAGTGGAAAGGATCAATCAGATTCTGGAGGATATGCTTCGTGCTTGCGTTATCTCTTTTGGCATGAAATGGGAGGAATGTCTTCCTTATGCTGAATTCTCTTACAACAACAGCTTCCAGAAGAGTCTGAAGATGGCACCATTTGAGGCTCTCTATGGTCGCAAGTGCAGAACTCCGATTGGTTGGTCAGGTGCAGGAGAAAGAATCTGGTTTGGCCCTGACATTGTAACTCAAGCAGAGGAGAAGGTGCATATCATTCTTGAGAACCTGAAGATTGCTCAAAGTCGTCAGAAGAGCAATTATGACAGGAAGCACACGGACATGGTGTATGCCCCTGGTGATCTCGTGTACCTTCGTGTCACTCCCATGAAAGTCACACATTGCTTTGGTATCAAAGGAAAGTTGGCTCCTAGATACATCGGTCCATTCAAGATTCGTGGTAGAAGAGGAGAAGTTGCTTATGCCCTGGAGCTCCCGGAAAAACTCAAAGTCCATGATGTTTTCCACATCTCTCAGCTCAAGAAGTGCTTCAAGGATCCCGGCAGGACCGTGGATCATGAGCTAATCGATCTCAAAGAAGACCTGTCTTATCAAGAACACCCCACCAAAATCCTTGAGACCGCAGAAAGAAGGACTCGCAACAAGTCCATCAAGTTCTGCAAGGTGCAGTGGTCACACCATTCTGTTGATGAAGCCACTTGGGAGCGTGAAGATGAACTCCGTGCCAACCATCCTTCTCTCTTTGTGTCTTCTTCTTCTTCCTAGAATCTCGGGGCGAGATTCCTGTTTAGTGGGGGAGAGTTGTAGCATCCCAGTTGTCTAACACCTGTAATGCTACTTGTTCTAGTAATAAAAAGGGCCACTTCCTACATATAATTGTTGCATCATCATCATGTCATGCTCATGTCATCATGCCACCTTGCATTTGAGCATCATATAAAATCCCTTCTTGTTTGGTTCTTATCTCATGTGCATTATTAATTGAGTTTGCCTCTTGATATTGTATTTGGTTCTTGATATATTGTTAAATGCCCAAGTTGATTTGGGGGCATATCTCTTATTAACTCCACCACCTTTTCTTTTCACCACCTTATAATTCCACCATCCAACCAAATATGAGCTTGGCATTTATGGGTTTACTTCTAGCTCATGTGGGTTGGGATGGATCCATTTCTTTTCCACATGTTCTCATCTTGGCATCATTTTGTTTTCACATTATTGATGCATGAGAGCCACATGGCCACCTTTGCATGCCTTGTGAGTGGGACCCTTTCTCCCTAGCTTCCACATGGGTGTTGTTGGGGTTATCATCATGTGGGGATATTTTGTGGGCTTATTAAATATCTAGTGGCATATACACACTAGCAAGTCCCAAATATATTCCAATGTGATCATCTCCTCATACCCCACTTGGAATTCTTTCTATTTTTCTTTTGCTTGGGCCTTATTCCACACTTTGGAATGCATAAGAAAATGCCAGGTAATTAATCTTGTTTTCACAAAGATAAACATGGTATCAATTAACTATGCATGGCCCATGCAAGTACCCCTTAGCTTGACATTTGTTTTTATTTGGATTTTACAATGGATCATCTTCCTCTACCCCCCCTTAGGCTTGGCCTTGTTTGATCATGCCTAAACCATCATCACATTTTTCCCTCTTTTTCTAGTCTTGGTCTTGTTGGGGTTTGTTTGGTGCATGGTTTGATTTTGCCAAAATAACCCTAGCAACTATCCTTTCCCTCTCTAAAACCAACCCTAAGCCACCCCATACCCCATTCTAGCTAAACCTAAACCCCACCTATCTAGCTAAACCCTAGCTAACATGTCCCTCCCTCTCTCACCTAATCTTGCCACACCCTAAGTACCCCCCTCCTTCTCTCCACTCTAACCCGAGCCCCCCAAACCTAACCCTAGCCCGAGCCGGTTCCCTCTCCCTCTTTTTCTCTCCCTGGCCAAGGGGCCCCTCCAACCTGCCTGGCCACGAGCTCCTCACCCAGACCCACCTGGCAGCCTCCTCCCTCCCCATGTGCCTGCCGACCATGCACGTGAGGTGCAAAAGGTGGCGCCGAGCCGATCTACCCCTCCCCCACGCCATCTACCTGCCCCCTCCTGTTCTTATCCACCCGCACCTCTCTGGCCCCTCCCCAGGTCCACCCTGAGGCTATGCCTCGTTCCTCTCCTCCGCCCCCTCTTTCTCCACCGCAGCCTCACCCCGACGCCGGCCACACCGTCGGGTCTCACCAGCGCTCACGAACCAGGAGGCGGGCGCGGAGCCGAGGTTGTCGAGGAAGCTCAGGAGGTCCCCGGCGTCGCCACGGTACACGGAGCCGCGGAGGAGAAGCCCCGAGCCGGCTGCACCGACGCCACGCCGACGCGCAACCCTAGCTACCCGGCGTCAGCCCCGCCGTCGATCGCGACCGCCCCTGCCCGAACCAAGCACGCCACCGAGCCCGCGGTGAGTTCCTAGCCCTCCCAGACATCCTCCCAACCTTAGTCGCTTCCTGGACGCGACGATCTTTTCGTCGAGCGGCCTCCGCGCGCCAGAGCTCGTCGACGTCTGCCGCTAAACCGTGCCGCGTCAGCCTTACCTAGGCCACGCGCGCCCTCCTGTCACCTACCCAAGCCTACCGCAGTGGCTCTGGCCCTCTGCGCGAGCCAGCGGTCCCGCGTTCGAGCCCCCACCGCGCCGCGCGCCGCGCCGTTTTCCGTCAGTAGGTTCAGAGAGAAGAAGCACAGTGCTCACCGTGCACTTTGCACTAAACCCCCTGGCCTTCTTTTGCCTCAACCCACAGCCCCTAGCCCCACAGTCAGCGTCAGAGTTGTTTTATAAAAAGGCTCCTGAAGTTTTCAAGTTTCAACCCGCGGTCCCCCTCCCTCTCAGCCGCTGGCGTGTGGGTCAGTGTGTGCCTGGCCCCACGTGTCTGTGACTAGGGTTAGGTTAGCCTGGGTGTTAAAACATTTTGCAGATTCTGTTTAAACTCAAACCTATTTAAAATTAATTCAATTCAAATTCAAATCTGTTTTTCAATAACTTTTCAATTATAAATCCAAATAATGCAAATGATATATGTTTCTGAACCAGAAAAATGTGAGGATTTCAAATATGCTATTCAAATTGCCTTTTGCACATTTAAAATTCCAAGTTGAATTAAATTACCACAAATGCCACTAGAACTTAAATAATTAATAACTTTTGATTTATAATTCCAAATTTAACAAATGATATGTCTAAAATGATTAGCTCGACGAGACCTTTCTGTTTATGCTATCCTTGACTTCAATTGCAGCATGCATCATATAAAAACATAGTGTACAGCAACTAATATGACAATAAAATGTGGCCAAACCTTAATAAAATGACTTATTCTTGTATACCACACCTCACCCATGCCATGCTACATTA
This sequence comes from Avena sativa, assembly GCA_916181665.1. Classification (NCBI taxonomy): domain Eukaryota; kingdom Viridiplantae; phylum Streptophyta; class Magnoliopsida; order Poales; family Poaceae; genus Avena; species Avena sativa. Next base: position 65,021,232 of record OV702284.1, read on the forward strand.
TTGCCATGCAACTTGTGCATCAATCATCATGGCATGATTGTTTGCTTGACGCATTTTATTCCTATGCTTGTGCACTTTATTTATGTTGTCCCTTGTTTGTTTGGTTCTTCTTCGGATAGACTCTGAGCAGGGGATATATCAAGAGAACCAGGAGCACTACCCAGATCCGTCTCTCGCTTCAACTGAGTTGCCAGGCAAGCACTTCCACATGCTTGCATACATACAGTACCTATTGCCTCTATCTTATTCTTGCATCATGGAATCGCGATTGCATTAAACTGAATCCCAAGTATGGCATAGCCTTTACTTTAAAACCCCACCAAGCCTGTTCCTCCATCCCATGAGCCATTACTACAGGAGTTGTTTGAGCCATGCGAGTCGTAGAACATCATGTGTAGGGTATGTGAGAGTCTGATGGATAACGAGGTACCTAAACAACTTAACCTGAGCAGTATTGGGATAACTAATGAAAGTGGCATCGGTGAGCAACATCTGCTATTTGGTTTTTCCTGCTCACTTGTGTCCCGTAAGACCCCGAGTACTTGATTCCTGTTCCAAGATTTATCGCGCTATCCACATCCGGGAGATATATGGGACCCCCCTGAGCCAGAGCTTGATTCAGTCTTATTTCTTGGGGCCACAAACTAGTTTGAGGTTTTATTTATGATCCTGTACTTATGCCATGCCTTACTGCTTTATTTAAATTGTGCGACAGATAGCACCTGTACCGTTTAGGATCGGGACACGTTTTCGCGGTGTCGACAAGCCCAGTTTTGGGTTCCCAGTCGCTCACAGCCGTCCACCCAAACCTCGGGTCCGTCTCGAAGTCAGCTAGCTTCGTTGCGGGTGTACTCCAAGGGGTGGCCCCCTGAAATATTTCTGAATCCTGTGATTGCTTTGTCGTGAAGGCCTCGTTGGGTTTTGATTTGGTTTTTCCGAGGTTGATCGAGTGTGTGTTGCTATTTGTGCACCCCTGCAGGGTAAAACTTTCTGAAAGCCGTGTCCGCGGTTATGGACGACTTGGAGCACAGTTTCTCGATCATAGACAAGCATAACTAAAGTACCGCTTTAATCTGACTAAGTAATTTGACTAGTAAATAGCGCAACACTCATGGAATGGTTAATAAAATTGCCAACGGATGGGGGGTTGTTCGTCCGCTTCCTCGTTGGTAAGCGGGGAGGAGGATGGATCTGATGAAATTACTATTATAACTGTTGTCTTTAATTCACGGACATCCGTCTATCTTTGGTTAGGCGGATGGTTAGCGTATATCTGTAGAACTGCTAGGGTTTATCTTTTGCTGCAATTGCGTCACCCCAGGTTGTGTCCCCTTTAGAGGCATTAAGACTTGCTGAGTACCCTTAGGGTCTCACACGATAAATTATTGGTTCAGATGAACAGGTACCCTCGCAGGACGGATACTGGGTGGAAGAGGCTGATGATGTGGGCAACGATCGTTCGGTGTAGAGATTCCGGGAACGGGGATCCGTGAGATCTGTGGGCGGGATGTGCTTAGTTCTATGGCATCTTATGCCGATTTGCTTCTTATCCGTACTCGGACTATGTTTTGCCGCTTCCGCTTGATACTCTGATGTGTGATGTATGAGGAATTATCCTAAAATATTATATCTATCTAGGTCATTTGAATCTTGCCGTATGGCGTTGCTATATTTCCTTTCTTTTTAGATGGTTTGGCTCTGATGTACTCTTGTATGGTGGCTTGCATACATACTCATTTGTGTATGTAGTTGATCCCTTCGCCTGCCGATTACGCCGCCCGTACAGGTCCCGTTGAGTTGGAAGTGGTTGGGACGGCCGAAAGGTCTACCCGTGAGTGGCTTTTGGGGCCCCACCGTACTATTTCAACCACTACCGCTCATCCAGGCTTGTATCTAGGAGCGTAATTCACCGAGGTAGTTACACCGCGCTCCGTCGAGCAGCCTCCGCGCACCGCCGTGCGCCGCACTCTGTCCGATAGCAGCAGCATCCGCAGCATCCGCCGCCATGTTTCGCACTCTGCCCCGCGCGCTGTAGACCACCCCCGTGCTAGCTCTCTGAACGAAAGTTGTAGGCCGTAGTTCACTCTTCGTTTTTCGTTTTTGCGGTCTAGCGAGATCCGCCGTCGTTTGGTCGCCATCGCCGTCCAAAACTCCGGCGGTTACTCTGTGCTCTGCAGAGCGGCGCGCAGCAGCAGTCCGGCGATGTTGTCGTTTTCGCAGAAAGGCCCCTGCCCTTTTTCCCGCCTCAACCCGTAGCCCGGAAGCCCCACCAGTCAGCCAGCCTTTGGTTTTTCTAGAAACACCCCTAGGAGAAACCGACGGCACGGACCAGTCCCCCCCGCGCGCCTGGGATCGCCCACGTGTCCAGCACGCGTTGGTCGCGCGCGCTGTGGCCCCGCCGCCTGGAGGCCCACCTGCCATCCGTTGCGGCTGGGTGTGCTCGCGGTGCAAAAAGTCCGGACCAGTCCCCGCGTGTCGGCTGTTGCTGAGTCAGCGCGTGGCCCACCCGTCAGCGTCTGTGGCTGGCTCAGCCTGAGTACAAAAAGGTTTTCCGATATCTGTTTTAATTCAAATCTTTTCAAATTTAATTTAAATTCAAATTTTAAATCTGTTTTCAAATAACTTTTAAATTATAATTCCAAATAATACAAATAATATATGTTTTGAAATCAGAAAAATGTGAGGATTTCAAATATGCCCTTCAAAATACTGTTTGAACACTTTAAATTTCAAGTTGATTAAAATTACAATAAAATGCCCTTTTCTTAATTAATTAATAACTTTCGTTTTATAACTCCAAATTTAACAAATAATATGTCTAAAATGATCAGCTCGACGAGACCTTTCTGTTTATGCATTCCTTGTTCTGTTTTTGGCAGCATGCATCATATAAATATAATGTAAACAGCAACTTATATGAGGTTAAAATGTGACCAAAACTCAATAAAAGGCTTTATTCTTGTATTCCACACCTCACCCATGCCATGCTACTTTATTGCCATGCAAATTGTGCATCATTCATCATGGCATGATTGTTTGCTTGTCGCATTTTATTCCTATGCTTGTGTAGTTTATTTATGTTGGCCCTTGTTTGTTTGGTTCTTATTCGAATAGACGCTGAGCAGGGGATATATCAAGAAACCCAGGAGCACTACCCAGATCCTTCTCTCGCTTCAACTGAGCTGCCAGGCAAGCACTGCCACATGCTTGCATACATTTAGTACCTATTGCCTCCATCTTATTCTTGCATCATTGAGTCGCGATTGCATTAAACTGAATCCCAAGTATTGCATAGCCTTTACTTTTAAACCCCACCGAAGCTTGTTCCTCCATCCCATGAGCCATTACTACAGGAGTTGTTTGAGCCATGCGAGTCGTAGAACAGCATGTGTAGGGTACGTGAGTGTCTGATGGATAACGAGGTACCTAAACAACTTAACCTGAGTAGTATGGGATAACTAATGAAAGTGGCACCGGTGAGCAATATCTGCTATTTGGTTTTTCATGCTCACTTTTGTCCCGTAGGACCCCGAGTACTTGATTCCTGTTCCTTGAATATTCGCGCTATCCATATCCGGGAGGCTTATGGGACCCCCCTGAGCCAGAGCTTGATTCATTCTTATTTCTTGGGGCCACAAACTAGTTTGAGGTTTTATTTACTATCCTGTACTTATGCCATGCTTTACTGCTTTATTTAAAATTGTGCGAGGTACTGCACCTGTACTGTTTAGGATCGGGACACGATTTCGCGGTATCGATAAGCCCAGTCACACTTTCGGGTTCCCAGTCGTTTACAGCCGTCCACCCAAACCTTGAGTCCGTCTCGGAGTCAGCTAACTTCGTTGCGGGTAGCTTAATGGGGTGGCCCCCTGAAATATTTCTGAATCTTGTGATTGCTTTGTCGTGAAAGCCTCGTTGGGTTTTGATTTGGTTTTTCCGAGGTTGATCGAGTGTGTGTTTCTATTTGTGCACCCCTGCAGGGTAAAACTTTCTGAAAGCCGTGTCCGCGGTTATGGACGACTTGGAGCACAGTTTCTCGATCATAGACAAGTATAACTAAAGTACCGCTTTTAATTTGACTAAGTAACTGACTAGTAAATAGTGCAACACTCATGGAATGGATAATAAAACTGCCAACGGATGGGGGGTTGTTCGTCCGCTTCCTCGTTGGTAAGCGAGGAGGAGGATGGATCCGTTAATATTACTGTTATAACTGTTGTTCTTAATTCACGGACATCCGTCTATCTTTGGTTAGGCGGATGGTTAGCGAGTATCTATAGAACTGTTAGGTATCATCTTTTGCTGCAATTGCGTCACCCAGGTTGTGTCCCCTTTAGAGGCATAAAGACTTGCTGAGTACCCCTAGGGTCTCACACGATAAATTATTTGATTCAGATGAACATGTACACTCACAAGATGGATACTGGGTGGAGGAGACGGACGATGTGGGCAACGATCATTCGGTGTAGAGATTCCGGGAACGGGGATCTGTGAGATCTGTGGGCGGGATGTGTTTATTTATGGGGCATCTTATGCCGATTTGCTTCTTATCCGTACTCGGATCTTGTTTGCCGCTTCCGCCTGATACTCTGATGTTTGATGTATGAGGAGATATCCTAAACTATTATATCTATCTAGGATATTTGGATCTTGCCGTATGGCGTTGCAATATTTCTATTTCTTTTAGATGGAATGGCTCTGATGTACTGTTGTATGGTGGCTTGCATACATACTCATTTGTGTATGTAGTTGATCCCTTCGCCTGCCGATTACGCCGCCCGTTCTTTTCCCGATGTTTGGAAATGGTTGGGACGGCCGAAAGGTCTACCTGTGAGTGGCATTTGGGCCCCACCGTACTATTTCAACCATTTCCGCTCATCCAGGCTTGTAACTAGGAGCGTAATTTACCGAGGTAGTTACACCAAGCCGGAGGGCATGTCCTCGGCCGAGTGGGAGAAGAAGGAGCACGCCAGGCAGATCTCGTCGGCCGAGCGGAAGGACAAGAAGGAGAGGGCGAAGCTCCGGCAACAGCAGGCAGAGGAGGAGAAGGCGATGGTGAAGGCGGCGGCGTAAGAGCAGGCGACGGTGAAGGCGAAGCAGGCGGCGACGACGCGTTCGGCGTTGATGACCGTGCCGTACCCACCACACTGGGGAAGCCAGGCGAGCGTCGGCTCACCCGCCGGATTCTCGCCGATCTCTCCGGCCAGCTTCCAGGAGAGCCAGGCGGCTGCTCGGCAGAGGTACTCCTCGTCGCCCGAGTTCGGCGGCGGCTTCAACCCCAATGTGATCTTCCCCTGCCCGGCGCCGCGCCCTCCTTCGGCCTTCGGCGTGGACATCAACCTCCCCTACTCCGCCTCTCCAGCGTACGCAAGCCCCGCTCTGCGCCGCGGACCGCTGCCTTTTGGCAGAAGCTCGGCGCCCTTCGGCGAGGCCGACGCCCGCAACCTGTTCAGCGGAATGCCGTGCGCCCTTCCGGTCGGCATGATGGCTGAGGCGTACATGGAGGACCTGATCGCAACAGGCTCGGCGACAAACCACCCCTCCTTCTTCAAGGAAGAGCAGACCCGGGCCGACGCCGAGCACGGCATCGAGTCGCAAGACCTCGCCGACACCAACGCCGAGGAGACGCAGGCCGAGCAGATGCAGCCAGAGGACGCCAAGCCTGAGGCGAAAGGCAAGAAGGGGAAGAAGAAGCCGGGCACTTCGGCGGACGCTCGGATCAAGTGGACTGTGGCCGAGGATACCTGTCTCGCGAAGCTTGGAAAATGGTGAGCATGGATCCGATCACCGGTGCTAACCAGAATTCAGACAACTATTGGCGACGCGTGAAGGTAGCATTCGACGAGCGAAGCATGTGCGACCCAAAGTATCGCAAGATCCATATGGAGCGAGGGGAAAAGGCTATTACCAATCACTGGGCGATCATCCAAACTGCCTGTAGCAAGTGGCACAGCTGCATGGAAGAGGTCGACCGCACACAAGCCAGTGAAGAGAACATGGACAACAAGGTACTCGCGAACACTAGCTTTGTTGTGCACTCTCTTCCATTTTGACAAATTTGACACACTTCCATTTTGCAGCTGCGCCGTGCACTTGCTCTGTTTCGAGAGGACATGAAGATAGAGGTCAAGTTCCATCATGCCTTCGAGAAAATCGAGCATTGCGAGAAGTGGCGGGACACTCCCCTGAGTCTCTCCAAGAGCAAGGGCGGTGTCTACAACCCCGAGGCCCCGGCCGCTGCTTCCAGCGAAGGAAGACCTGAGCTCGGCCAGAAGAAGGCGAAGATGCTCAAGGCCGCCGGACCTCCCGCCGAGCGTCTCCAGGCTTCGATCGAGAAATGCCTCGCCGACACAAGGGCGCAGACCGAGAAGAGGGCTGAGAAGAGCGAGGAGCGCTGGAAGAAGCTGATCGAGACACAAGGGGAAAATGTGGCCCTCATCAAGGCCATCCTCGCCGAGAAGAAAGCCAACCTCGCCGAGAAGAAGGCCAACTACGCCGCCAAGAAGTGCAACACGGGCCTCAAGTTCCTCATGGGCGGCGAGGACACGTCGAAGATTAGCTCGCCGGTCAAGGCCTGGTACATGGCGCAACGTCAGGCCATCCTGCAGGGCATGATCACGGCTTCCCCTTCCTCTGCGCCGAACGTGCCTGCGGCGAACGCTCCCACGCCGAGCTCTGCTTCGACTTCCTCCAACCCCGGGGCCTTCACCGGCGATATGGACGACAACACCGCGTTGGCCACGCCGCAGGAGCCCATCCCCATCGACGACTGAGAGTTGTTTCCCCTGTTATGTAATAAAAATCTGTCGCCGAACTTGTGGGCGTACCTGTCGAATACCTTGTGGCCGAGCACTCGCCGGCGGAAACGATAAAGATTCAAATATATATCCGTTTTGTGTTCGCCTGGATACTCGGCCTGGGTACGCGAGTGGAAAACTAGGCGTATCCAAACCGAAAACTTGGGCCGTCCGGCTGGAAAAAGGTCTGGATTTCGGCCTGGGTTCGGCCAACAAGTGAAGGGTGGATTTCCAAGGCAAACATGCTATCCTAGGAAACAAGTTTACACACAAACGATGGGTGAATTTTTTTTTTGATATAAAGTGGTGGTCCGTTGGAGAGGGCTGCAGGCCCAAGCGGCCAAGGAGTGCAAACGGCCCGTTATCCTTCCACCCACCGTTGTAAGCGGGCAGTGGTCGCTGCTCCGTGAAGCCAGCCTAACGCTGTGCCTGCTAACATTATAGACAGCGAGGCCCAGCTTTCGCATAAGCCCCGACAGTCTGCTACGCAACTTGAAACGGGCGGGCCAGAATTAGCAATCCTGGACCAGGCCCACAGCGCCAAGGCAACGTCCACACCACCTTAATGCCCCCGCTCCGGTTACAAGCTCGCACTACTGAGCTCGGCACGATGGGTGAATTCAGTTGGTTAGAATCTCGTCCTCTCTCCCGTGATTTGAGGACCTGAATTCCTCGGCTGATCTACAGGCCAGTTCGTAAGTAGTGAATAGCATCTGCTGGGCTTTGTAGGCTTCCTTGGCTCGATGCGGCGTGAAACGCGAAAATAATTATTGCTACCAGCGCCCAGCTGCGAAGCTGGCGGCCCAGTTGGTCCGGCCCATTTCAGGCGCTGATGGCTCTTTGTTTTTTTTACGTTTTTTCTTTTTTCCTTTCTTCTGTTTTATTTTTTGTCGGTTTTTCTTACTTTACTTTTTTTATTGAAAAATGTTTATTATATTTTAGTAAAAAAATTATGTTTTTATATTTGTTTTATGGGTTTTTAATTTGGTTCATGATTTTTTAAAATTGATTTATGCCTTTTTAAAATCATGTTTTAAAACTTTACTTTTTCTAGAAAAGGAATTATTTTTTAGATCTAAAGGTTGTCAATATCTAAAATTTGTTCATATTTTAAAAACCCGAGAAAAGGAAAAAAAAGAGAATAAACATGTACAACACCACTGGTGACATAATGGGATGGCCCATTCTAACCCCGCTTTAGGCGATGTTCGCTGCTGGTGCCGCTCAAAGCGGTATTTAGCAGCGGGTGGTGCTAGACACCGCGTTTAGTAGCATCCATCAACCGTGCGCCGCCTGAAGGGAACCCTGGATGGGTAGGCAAATTTTCTTTACGTTTGCTAGGTTCGTTGATTCACAGTATAGTTCGTTATCTTTTTGTATGTTTGACTCAGCCTGTGAAAACTGCTACCGCTTCCTGCTGTGATTTGTTTTGCCCGCTCGACTTGGCTGATGAAAACTTTTACGTTATTTCTTTCATGCTTTCATACTAAGTAATTAATATTTTCAAAAATCATGAATTAATTTTTAAAATTCATGAACCAAATTTCGTAAATCATGAACCAAAATTAAGAATTCACGAACATTTGAAAAAATGTGAACATTTTCCAAAAATTATGAACAACTTTTTAAAAAACATGGATTTTTTTGAAATCATGAACAAATTATAATTTTCAAAACTTTTAAAATACATAGAACTAATACAGAAAAATAAAATGAAAATAAAAGAGAAAAATATAACGGGACAAAACAGAAACGAATAAAGAAAATTTGACAAAGTAAGGAGAAAGAAGCTAAAATAGGCTAGCCCAATGTGCGGCATTTAGCATTTCCGTATGAAACTCTGGGGCCACCTAAAGGAAGTGTTCGTTGGGCTGGTCCAAATTTTATCTTGCGGCTAGAACAATTTTTATTAGTTCGTTTTTTCTAATGGATTTTTTCTTTTTGATTTTCTTGTCTTCTCTTTTTCTCCTTCTATAAGTTTCTATTTTCTATTTTATCTTTCCTTGCCTTTTTCTATCATTTTCTTGTAGTTTTATGTATATTTTTTCTTTCTTCCATTTTTCTTTTCTATTTATTTTTTAATTTAGTTTCATCTTCTTTTATTTTTTATATTTCCTTTTTATATATAAAATTGTTCAAATATAGTTTAAAAAATGTTCCTTTGGTTTAAAAATTTATTAATTTTCTTGAGGGAATCTTAGATCCATGCATCTCACAAAAAAAAATACTTAAAAGGTTTTAAGAGTGAAATAACCGATTCAAAAAGGTATTGGCGAGTTTAGAATATTATTCATCCGTTCAAAAAATACACTAATGTATTTTGAAATTTTTTCTTTCATACTTAAAATTGTTCACATATTTTGAAATAATGCTCATGAAGTTTGATCAATTGTCCACGAGGTTAAAAAATTGTTCATGGGCTCAAAATACACTACATTCACGCAATTAAAAAATGTTTATAGATTCTAAATAAAGTTCCACATATACGAAAAAATTTCACGAGGGTAAATAGTATTCGTGGTTAAAAAATACGGTCATGGATTTGAAAAAAAATCATATGAAAAAACTCGTCATGTAGTTTGAAATAATGTTCATGAAACTTGATCAAATACTAACGTGGTTAAGACATTGTTCACTTGTTTAAAAAAAGTTCATGGGATCTAGAAAATGTTCACACATTCCAAAATAATGGTTCACTTATACAAAAAAGTTCCTGGTGTTTAAAACATTATTCATGGGTTCGAAAAACATGTACATCAATTTGAATTTTTTTTTTCATATTTTTAATTTGTTCGCATAGTTTGAAACAATGTCATGAATTTTGATCAAACATTCACGAGTTTTTAAAAATGTGTTTACTCATTCAGGAAAATACATTGAGGAATCCAGAAATGTTTAATGATTGAAAATACATGTACACGGATGTGAAAAAATTTCACGAGGTTTTAAAAAATTATTCATGGTTCAAAAAATGCTTCATGGATTTGAGAGGTTTTATTTCATTTTTTTCACATAGTTTCAAATATTTTTCACGCAGTTGGATCAAATATTCACGAGGTTAAAACTTTTCTCATGAGTTCAGAAAATACGGTGGAGGAATTTATAAAGTGCCCACTGATTCCAAAATGGGTGTTGACATATACGAAAAATGTTCACATGGTTTTAAAAATAGTAATCATGGGTTCCAAAAATACATTCATGGATTCACAGATGTCACTCTTTAAAAAAATAATACATGGTTTTGAAATTGTATGTTCACCGTTTGATGTGCAAATACAATTAAATGTTCATAATATGTTTAGTAGAGAGTTTATATTTTCAGGTAAGAGACAGCTTGACTCTAATTTCTGTTAAGAAGAATCAAGGAAGTGTGGTACACAAGTGATGACCTATTATAAAGTGTAAGCTTGATCAAACACCAAAAAAATAAGGGAGATTTAAAAAATTTAAAACCGAGCTATGTTGCCATGTTGGAGAGACGCACATCATTAAAGTTCTCGACCTTCATGTAACCTTTGGTCTTTCACCTGCTCCTCTCCTCCCCTATGTCCTTGATCTTTCATTCTTTTTAGAGCCAATGGTTTATATTGATTGATCAACGGTCATAGAGTCCTCTGACTGTGAGATGCAGTGGGCTAGAAAGTCTGGGACGTGGGACATATAGATGCCCATATAATGCATTACAGAAGCACGTTTGGCAACTAAATGAGTGAGCGATATCAAAATAAATAAAAACTCCACTCAACTCCTCATTTTGGTTTAGAATTGGTACGAAACTTGCCCTATGCCCTTCTCCAGAGCTTAGCCAACACGACGAATCGATTTTAGTGATAAACTTGGGGAGATGCATTTGAACTGCAGTGAGCATATTCAGTAGCATTTCAAACCAGATAAAATTTTGCAGCCTTGAAGATGGCCTTCTCATCCCTGATCACCACACCGAAGGCCCGGTTCATTTCAGTCAGATTATAAGACAGAAACCATTTGTCCATAGTCGACATGGGCGGCGACACTTTAGCATGTTTTAGAGGCTGAATAAGGTTACTTACATTATCTCTTGCCGATTTTGCAAGAAAGTGGCAGGATTAGAGGGACCTTCCATGCTTCCGGCTATTTCTAGCCACCGAGACTGCCCACATACCACAAAGAATGGTGTAGGAACTATCCCTGCTACATATATCAGGATCCAATATGTCACTTAAGTTAAAAAGGCAATCCTAAAGGAAAGCTACTTTCTAATAATTCTATTAGAAGAAAAGAAAGGAACAACCTACTGTTGAAGATATACCCAAGAGGAAATAATAAAGTGGTTATTATCTATATTTATGTTTATGATAAATGTTTACATCCCATGCTATAATTGTATTAATCAAAAACTTTAATATTTGTGTGATCTGTAAACATGTAAGAGTCTCTAGTAAAGCCTCTTGTTAAACTAGCTTGTTGATTGATTGATGATCATAGTTTCCTGATCATGAACATTAGATGTTATTGATAACAAGGTCATATCATTAGGAGAATGATGTGATGGACATACTCCTATAGTTAAGCGTAGCATAAGATCAAGTCATTTTAAATAGTTCACTTGCTATAAGCTTTCAAATACATAGTAACCTAAATCCTTCGACCATGAGATCACGTTAATCACCATCACCAGATGGATGCTTTGATGACATCAAACACCACTTCGTAACTGGGTGGTTATAAATGTGGCATTGAGTATTCTGAAAGTATGTGTTGAGGCACATGGATCAAGAGTGGGATTTATCCATCCATATGACGGATATATATATACTCTGGGCCCTCTTGGTGGAATGTCATCCAATTGACTTGTAAGCATGTGACTAGATCACAAGGGATCGCATATCACATGAACGAGAAAATAGTACTTATCAGTAACGAGGTTGAACTAGGTATGCAGAGATAGCAACAATCAAACCTCGGATAAGTAAAGTATCATGAGACAAAGGGAAATTGATATCGTATGTAAATGGTTCATTCGATCATGAAGTAATCGTAGAAATATGTGGGAGCCAAAAGAATTTATAGATTCATCTATTGGTTATTGATCAGAGAAGAGTCTCGATCATGTCTGCATAATTCACGAACCGTAGGGAGACACACTTAAGGATTCAATGTTGTTTAGTAGATATGGAATGTGAGTAAGAGATCGAATGTTGTTCAGAGTCTCGGATTGGATCCGGGACATCACGAGGAGATCTATAATGGTCCGGAGAATAAGAGTCATATAAGGAAAGTCCAATTCCGGATTTCTAGAATGGTTTTGGTGTTTTCACCCAAATGTTCTAGAAGGGTCTAGAAGGTCCATCACTCTGGAGTGGGAAGGGTACATGGATTTGTCATACCAAAGTGGAATGGTTGCATCATGTTCTAGGTCACTTGGCTGGGCAATGGGAAGAGAGAAATCAAACTCTAGTTTGAAAGTCAAACGCCAATTTGAAAAAGTCAAATCCCAACATGGTTGCCTAGTGGAGGGAGGAAAGGAATCCCACTTAGGGAAGGATTCCCTCCCTCTCTTGCCGCCAACTACAAGAGGAGTTGGGGGAGGACTCCCCTCCCCCCAAACCTCCTATCCCTCTCATAAATAGAGGGGAGGGGCGCCCCTTGCCCCCCACACTTGAAATCCTAGGTTGGCTGCCGCCCCCTCTCTAGTTGCAGCAGCCTAGATCTCCTCTAAAGTCGCCGCTGCCTAGCACCTCCTAGCCGCCGACCACCTCCACCCGTTGGCCTCTAAACCCTAGTTGCCAAGGGACCTCACTACTCCACCATACCCGCTCCGGCTTAGGTGAAGCCCTGCGGGATTTCCCCTCTACTTCCACCACCATGCCGTCGTGCTACTAGAATCGCGAGGAGAGATCTACAACCTCTAATGCTTGCTAGAATAAGGGAGAGGAAGGTCTTCATCGAGTACTGAACGTGTGACCGACTGTAGGAGAGATTCCGGAATGCGGTGCCGGAAGGATCGTCTACGCGATCTTGAGATCGGCAAGTGAACGACTACATCAACCACGAGAATCCAATATTGTTAAATGCTTTGGATCTTCGAGGGTTAGTACTCTATCAACTCGTTGCACCGATCTAGTAGAATAGATCTTGGCTTGTGTGTTTTCATGCGATAGAATTTTTTTGTTTTCCATGCTACGAACCCCTACAGTGGTATCAGAGCCGTGCCTATGCATAGATCTGTTGCACGAGTAGAATACAATGGTTGTTGTGGGCGTTGATGTTTTTTTTGTTGATTGCTTTTTGTGTGCTTTGCATCTTGCGGGATGGTGGGATGAAGCGGCCTGGGCTAACCTTAAATGACATCATTCATGAGACTTGCTCCATGCTCAATGTCAACACCCGGATTTTTCAATCCTAGATGCCTGTTATGCCATACATCGCAATCCCAGGATTACCATTTTTGCGAGACATAACAGAATTGGATACCATAGTACTTCATCCATTACAAACGATACATAAGTTCTTACACAAATGGGGATCTCATGATCCAGTTCTTAATACAACATCAAGCAGCCGAATACGTAATAATAACGATAGCGTAGGCGAAGCTCCATCTTCGGGGTCACAGGCAATGCTGACGATGGGAGATGATCCTAGTTGTCGTAACCTTCCGGGGATCCATCTTCCAGGTACTCCTCTTCATAGTCTGGCCATGGGAATAGCCAGGGACAAAGCCATGAGTACTCTTTAAGTACTCGCAAACTAATACTAATAGGTAAAGGTTTTTTTTGGATAATAGGACACTAGGCTCTAGGGTTGTTTTGCAAAAGCCAGATTTATCTCTACTAAGTTCCAAAGCTAGTCAAAATTTTATAACTCCTAAGTGGGATCTTGTAATTCAGGTCACAACTCTGTTGTGGCCAAGTCAAAGTCTCAATTCATTTCACAAGTCATTTTGAAAAGTCTGACGGGGGAACAGTATGGCCACTCCAACTGTCCATAACCGCGGACGCGGCTATTCGAATAGTTTGACACTCTGCAGAGATTGTACGCTTTCACCACAACATTCGATACATCCGTCAGGAACAAATCCTGAATTCACCATACTCAGTATGCGGATAATCAATCCTAACCTTTCAATTACACGCCCTAGTATAAGCACCTCTCCTGTGAGTTTGGCCTCCCAACCATGACCAACTGTCATCTTGGGTACTGCACAAGTGGACAATCTTCATAAGGTAGCCTCAGCTCAGACCTTGGCCGTGAGGGACTAATACTAAGGAATATAAGTTTCCAGTCAAGCCCTACCCAATATTCGGGTATTATGGTTGTACGATAAAATTGGAATGGTATCGCATCCAGACAACCATCAGTTTTATAAAGGGCTAAGGCTCATGCCTCAACATTTTCATCACCAAAATCATCAAGTGTTTGGAAACACATGTCCAAAACATTTCAATAGAACGATCCATCATTCCAAGGTTTTCATAACCATTTTTCCACCAAGTATTCCCATCTAAAGTTGATCAAGTTTTATGCTTAGCACTAGCATCTACAGGTAGGGGTAGTACTAATGAGGGGTGGTAATTAGTGGAGTTTCACTAAGTCCAACCTTATATCTTAGGCTGATATCAAGGCTTCTAGCTTAGGCCAAATTTTATGCTCTTTATGCAACCTTCAGCATCTTTCCAAAATCTACCAGTCACTTAAGTAAACTCTAAGTAAGCTTTGATAAAGAAAAAAAAGTAAGAAGCTTGCACATAAAACTAGGATTTGGTTTATCAAGTGGTTATGATCACATATGCTTAAGGCATATAGTAGTCATATCACAAATATGGGTTTGTGGCATCAATAGGGTATCTTGCAAGGGTTAGCTTGCATCAATATGAGTATAAGCTTGCATAGGTATAGTATCTTGCAAGTGTTAGCTTGCACATTCACTAGTAGTATTAGGCTTGCCTTGTGCAGAGCAGTGGTTGAAGTTCTCCTCGGCTTCTTCTTCGTAGTATCCTCCTTCCTCCTCGTATCCTTGGTCGGTACTAGCGTCTATAGATAAATACGAGGTACACAATCACCAAACAATACTTAACTACTTGCAATCATCACACGCAAGGGTCCTATAGATGATCTAGCATCATCTCTAACATTACAAGGTTAAGGCTTGGTTTAAATCTTTTTATTTTTAGAAAAGTAATTTCTACTCATTGAAAAATTACTTAAGATTTAATATTCTCCAAACTAAACATGGGATCATGTTGACACATGTCATCACCACATATTGTAGTCCATGGGAATGTGATTTAAAGTGGTGTCACAATTTAATAAGGTTTTACCCTTTTATTTTAATTAATTAAAGTGTCTAGAAATGCTTATGTAGCATTCTTTTATTACTTGAACATTATTTCTGCAAGTAAACCTATATATTTTTATATATTCTGAAAGGTATGGTTAAATGTGATTTTTGAGAGTTGGAATCAACTCAAAAGCTTTTATGGTTTAAATTTGAAAAATGTTTGAATGCAGAAAAGCTTCTGCCTTGTTATTTTTACTATGGGTGATCTAGAGATCCAAATGACTTGAATCCAACGGGCTGGGATTAAGCATTCACAGACCTTTCCCACAAAATTGGTTTCATTCAAATTGGTGCAATGAATCGATCTGGGTTGATTTTTGAAGTTGGGTACAGAAGTGTGTTTGAATTGAAATAGAAAAAGATTTAATTTGAATCGCTGGGCTGCGCGGGAAATTCTAACGGGCCGGCCTGCTAAGCGCAGTGCTCCCGCGGGCTGCTTAAGTGGGTGTCCCCACTCGTCAGTGACACGGGGCTAGGAGAAGCGGTATGGGGCAACGTGGATCGTTCGATCTAGTTCTAATCCAACGGCTGGGGGTCATCGTCGACGCGAGACAACTCCGGCGAGAGCGAAACCTAGCGCGGCCAGTGAGGGGTGCTGGGGGCTCACCGGGGTACGGGCGAGGGTCAGCGAGGCGGGCGAACGACGAAGTCGACAACAGCGAACCTCCTGGTACCGGTGGCTTCTCCTGGGGCGGCTCTAATCGCTGGCTCCCTTCTTCTCCAGAGGCGGCGGGCTCCGGTGAAATTCCGGTGAGGTGGTGCTCGCCTTGCTCTGAGAACGGTGTGGCACGGTCAGTGAGGAGAGGGGAGTGAGATGGTGTGAAGAAATCGTGCGGGGGTGGCCTCTATTTATAGTCGAGCGAGGGGACCGTCGGGGCGCACGGTGAGCTCGTCGGGGGCGACGTTACAGGCGGCTAATGGCATGGGCAAGGGCAGGGGACGGTGCTGTGTCTCCTGGCAATGCTCAACGACATGGTCGCGAGGCATGGGGCGGTGTGGTTTGGTCTGGAACGGCTAGTGCTCTGCGCGGCAGAGGCGGCGTCTTCGACGGCGGGCGGTGGCTGTATCGCACGGGGCGGCAAACGGGGATGTCTGGCGGTCTCCTGGGTCGGTGGTGATCGTGTGTGCATGCGGTGAGGACGGCGCGCGGTCTGTGGACGCTGGTCGAGGGTGGCGCTCTGGCGCACGCTCGGTATGGTCTGGGCGCGGCTTGTGCGTGTGGTCCAGGTCTTGGCAACGCTCGCGGCTGGGACAGGGAGTGGCGGTGGACGGTGGGCTGCCTCCCAGACAAGGTTGGCACGGCTAGTTCTTCCTCTAGCCTGCTGTCCACAATGGGGTGACATTGGGATGCTCGGCTGTTCACCATTGATGACAATGGCAAGCTCACAGGGGTGCTAGTGTTGGGCTAATCTTTCTAGATGATCTACTGAGTTGTGTGTGAGCTAACTAGGGAACAAGTTAGGCAAGAATCACTGCACACTATAGTGTTTGATGTTTTGTTTGATTTGTGTCTGCAACCTGTTTGATGAAATGGCCGCATGAAATCAAGTTTTGAATTTTGAAATGAATTTTGGTGGGTTTGCTAGATTGGTGCTGGTGAGTCTGCAGATGCTTGGGTTTTGAAAGTTGAGCTTGTTTGAGTGGGTTTTGAAAAAGTGGGATCTTCACATATGAAGAAGATTCAATTTTGAATTGTCATTTAAACTATGCATTTGAAAGTTTCTGGATGATCACAAAGTGGGCCTTGATACTTTGTTATGAGTACATTCAAGGGGTGCAAAGATCCAGAAAAGTTTCTGTTAGGTTTTGAAAGTTTGGGACAGCCAAAGTAGGCATGGGAGTTAAATTGGTCAAAATGACCATTCACTTAATATATTTGTTTTGATTTACTTGTCTTTAGGAAAAGTGTGGGAAATGTTTTAGATGATGTTCATTTCACCTAAGAAACATTATACAAGCAATGGATCACACAAACAAGGTGGTTTTTAAAGAAATTCAAAATCCATGCATACACATATACATGCATTCATGAGTTTAGTTAGAAAAGTTTTTGTTAACCCTAATCTTGATGATTAGTGTTTGATGATCTAAGTTTGGTATTTTTGGGATGTTACAAACCTTCCCCCCTTAAACAAAATCTCGTCCTGAGATTTGAAAAAGGACGAAAAGATTACCTAGGATTTGAAGAGATCTGGAAACTCCGTCCGGATGTGATCTTCGCGTTCCTAGGTAGCTTCCTCTTTTGTGTGGTTGCTCCACTGAATCTTGAGAAACTTGATGCTTCGGGTTCGGGTAGTTCGAAAAGCTTCTTCCAAGATACGGATGGGTACTTCGGGATAGGTCAGGTCATCGTTGATCTCTATGGTCCGGTGATCGATATTCTTGAACACTTCGGTCTTCTCGTGGACTTCGAGACACTTGCGAAGTAACGAGACATGGAACTCATTGTGCACAACTGACATCTCTTCTGGTAGCTCCAGTTGATACGATACTTCTCCTCGACGGTTCAGAATTTTGAAAGGTCCGATATATCTGGGGGCTAACTTTCCCTTGAGTTGTAAACGCTGCATTCCCTTCACACTACTAGGAAAACAGCTATAGGTAATTAGCACATCCGTGGCTCACATGGTTGAAGTGCCCCACGGCTAAAACAGGCGTGGCTCACCTGTGGGCAGTGCCCTACTAGTAACTAGAACAACCGTGGCGCACATGACTATAGTGCGCCACAGATGTGTGTGGGCCAGGGCCCTGTTGGCCGCACGCCAAACATCTGTAGCGCACTATAGTCATGTGCACCACGGTTGTTAGTGTCATCTGTGGCGCACATGGGGGGGGGGGGGGGTGCGCTACGCCTAAGCGCACGCCCCTCTCTGATGTGAACCATCCGCAAGCATCTGTGGCGCACATGGTATAGTGCGCCACCGAAGTTTGTACTCTCTGTGGCGCACTATGGCATGTGCGCCACAGATGTAGTGGCATGCACCAACTCCACACCCCCCCCCGTGGATCGCCTTTTTAGGGTTTGCAAAAAATAAAAGAAAATGATAAACACTTCAAAAAATTAAATCCTTTCATATTTAGGTAGGTAATGTGGTATAGCTTCTAGTAAAATTAACAAAAATGAGTTTCGACTTTATTTGCAAAAAAAAGTTATGCCACGGTAAAAAGGCCGTAACTTTTGCCTATGGTCGTTTAGCGATTTTTTAGATTTTCAAAATTCGAAAAGAGTAAAAAGTTACGGTCAAAAAACCGTTTTTTCCTGCAGAAAAAAAAAATACAGGGCGACTTATCCGTAGCGCACCTACACCTAGTGCGCCACGGATAAGCTTGGGCGGGATTCAAATTTGAATCCCCACCCCGCCCTCCTCCTCCCTTTCCCCTTTTCCCTCTTCCTCTCCCTTTCCACTTTTCCCTTCCCCTTTTCCCTCTTCCTCTCCCTTTCCCTTCTCCTTCTTCCTTCTTCCTTCTTCCTTCTCCCTTCTCCTCCTTCCCCTTCTCCTCTTCTTGCAGTGATGGCACGACGTCGACCTCCTTCTCCTCCTCCTCGCAGTGACAACGGGCGACGGCGGTGCAACGGCGGCCTCCTTCTCCTCCTCCTCGTGACGGTGGTGCAACGGCGGCCTCCTTCTCCTCCTCTTCCTCCTCTGCCTCCTGTTCTTCTCCTCCTCTTCCTCCTCTTCCTCCTCTTCTCCTCCTCCTCCTCTTCTTCTCCTCCTCTGCCTCATCTTCTTCTTCTCCTCCTCTTCCTCCCATTCTCCTCTTCCTCCTCCTTGCAGTTCCGACGACGACACTGACGCGCGACCGCACTGACGGTGATGGCGACCTGCACCGACGCGCGGCCGCACTGACGACGAGATCCAGATATGCTGCTTTTTTTTTTGAATTTTGAAATTTACATCCGTGGCGCACAGCACCTAGTGCGCCACGGTTATCGTTTCATACGCGTGGCGCACCTGCCCAAACTTCTGTGGCGCACTGGCATGTGCGCCACGCCTGTCTCTAAACTTCTGTGGCGCACTAGGCAGTGCGCCACAGAAGTTTAAACTTCTGTAGCGCAAGGCACGTGGCGCACTGCTAGTGCGCCACAGATGATGTTTCATGGTGCGCCACTAAAGGCCATTTTCCTAGTAGTGTCAATGGCGACACTTTCAGATAAACAAAATCTCCTATGTTGAAGGCGAGGTCTCGACGTCTCTTGTCGGCATAACTCTTCTGTCGGGATTGGGCGGTCTTGAGGTGCTCACGAATCTTGTGAACCTTCTCTTCTGCTTCTCGTAGGATGTCGGGTCCGAAAATCCGACTCTCTCCTACTTCCGACCAGTTCAAAGGGGTGCGACACTTTCTTCCATACATGAATTCACATGGGGCCATTTGCAAACTGGCTTGGTAACTGTTGTTGTATGAAAATTCTGCAAACGGCAGACAGTCTTCCCACTTGGATCCATATTCTAGCACACATGATCTAAGCATATCTTCGAGTATTTGATTTACTCGCTCCGTTTGTCCATCGGTCTGAGGGTGATACGCGGTACTGAAATCTAGGAGGGTTCCTAAGCCTTCTTGGACTTTCTTCCAGAATCTCGAGGTAAACTGAGTTCCTCGATCCGATACTATGTTCTTGGGGACTCCATGCAAACTAACGATTCTAGCGAGGTACAACTCTGCTAGCTTCGAACTCTGATAGGTGGTTTTGACGGGCAAGAAATGGGCGACTTTGGACAATCTGTCCACTATGACCCAAATAGAGTCATTTCCCCTACTAGAAGTAGGTAGTCCAGTGATAAAGTCCATTCCTACAGAATCCCATTTTCATTCCGGAATTTGCAAAGGTTGCAACAATCCAGCGGGTCTTTGATGTCCGGCCTTGACTCGCTGACATACATCACACTTGGCGATATAGCTTCCGATTTCTCTTTTCATCTTATGCCACCAAAATTGCTCTTTCAAATCTTGATACATCTTAGTTCCTCCGGGATGGATAGAACAAAGAGTATCATGAGCCTCCTTCAAGATAACTTCTTTTAACTCAGAATCTGATGGTACACAAAGGCGTCCTTTGTACCACAAAACTCCTTCTTCGTCCTCGGTGAATCCGGGTACTTTGCCTGTACCGATACGACTCTTGATTCCGTCGATACTAGCATTTCCTTTCTGCGCCTCCTTAATCTGACTGATCAAAGTGGGCTGAAGTTCTATGCTAGCCAAAAATCCTTCACTTACTAATTCCATTCGAAAATCTTCCATTTCTTTGTGCAAACTTGGTTGCTCCTTCAAAATCATGGAGTTCAAGCGGCACGGTAATCTGCTAAGGGCATCGGCTACCACGTTGGCTTTACCAGGGTGATAGTGAATGTCCAGGTCGTAATCCTTGATTAGCTCAATCCATCTTCTCTGCCTCATATTCAGCTCCTTCTGAGTGAATATATACTTTAGGCTCTTTTGATCCGAATAAATCTCACAACGGTTTCCCATCAGGTAGTGTCTCCATGTCTTCAGGGCTAGAACTACGGCTGCGAGTTCGAGGTCATGGGTTGGGTAATTTTGTTCATGTTGCTTCAATTGTCGCGATAGATAAGATATAACTTTGCCTTCTTGCATTAGCACACATCCGAGACCAATCTTGGATGCGTCACAATACACATCGAAGGGCTTCGTGATATCCGGCATGATCAAGATTGGGGCTGAAATCAATCTCCTTTTGAGTTCTTGAAAACTCGCTTCACATTTGTCGGTCCATTCAAACTTCTTGTCCTTCTTCAGCAATTGGGTCATGGGTCTGGCGATACTAGAGAATCCTTCTACAAATTTGCGGTAATATCCCGCCAATCCGAGAAAAGCACAAACTTGGGTTTGAGTGGTTGGTGCTTGCCAATCTTCTACATCTTTCACTTTGGCAGGGTCAACGGCAATTCCTCTGGCTGATACAATGTGACCGAGGAATCCTACTTCCTGTAACCAGAATTCACATTTACTAAACTTTGCATACAGCTGATGCTCTCTAAGGGTTCCAAGAATGGTCCTTAGGTGTAGCTCATGTTCTTCTTCTGATTTGGAATAAATCAGAATGTCATCGATGAAAACAACGACAAACTTATCCAGGAAGTCCATAAAAATCTTATTCATGAGGTTCATGAAATAAGCGGGGGCATTGGTTAATCCAAAAGACATGACTGTATACTCGTACAATCCATATCTGGTGGTAAAGGCAGTCTTTGGAATATCCTCTGCACGAATCTTGAGTTGATGATAGCCAGTCCTAAGATCAATCTTAGAAAACACCTGGGCACCGGTCAACTGATCAAACAAATCTTCTATCTTAGGCAAGGGGTACTTGTTCTTGATGGTGACATCATTCAACTTCCGATAATCCGTACACAAACGGTTACCTCCATCCTTCTTGTCCACAAATAAGACAGGTGATCTCCATGGTGACGCACTTGGTTGAATCAATCCGATTTCCAACATGGAATCCAGTTGCTTCCTCAGTTCTTCTAGTTCCGACGGGTTCATACTATAGGGTCTCTGGGCTATGGGTCCTGTTCCGGGGATTAGTTCGATGATAAACTCGATATCCCGATCTGGGGGCATAACGGGAAAAACATCTGGAAATACATCGGGGTATTCGCAGACTATCCGGACTTGGTCAATGGTAGGTTGGGCTATACTCTTGTTACACTTGAATTGGCGAGGTAAGGTTTCAAATATATGCTCGACTGATATTCCGGCGGTACTGGTCATGGTGATGGCTTTCTTGGCACAGTCAATCAATCCTTTATGTTTGGACATCTAATCCATTCCTAGTACTACTTCCAAACCTTTAGTTCCGAGTACTATTAGGTTAGCATAAAAATCTATGCCATGGATTCGGATAGGGACGGCCTTGCAAATTTGCCTAGCCTTGGTGGTTGATCCGGGAATTTGTACAATCATCACATGCTTCAACTTGGTTGGTTGAATTTTACTAGTGCAGGCAAATTTTTTGGTGACAAATGAATGCGATGCACCAGAATCAAACAACACTCTTGCAAGTACTGAATTAACATAAAACATACCCAGCACGACGTCTGGCGCTTCCTGAGCTTCTTCAGCATGCATGAGAAAAAGACGGCCATTGCGGTTGAGTGAATTCCCTGGGGCAAATCTTCTCCCTGGCTGGACACGACGCTACTGCTGAGCTGGGACATTGGTATTAGGGGCTGCAGCATTCTTCTTGTTGGGGCACTCGTTGGAATAGTGGCCTTTATTTCCACAGTCATAGCAGGTCACTTGTGACTTGTCCTTGGCTGCGACAGGCACAACATTGCTTCCAGTCCTCGGGGCAGTGTTGGGGTTGGCGGTAGCATTGTTGGTGTTGAACTTGGGTGGGGCACAGGTGAAATTGCTAGAGTTGCCGGGGTTGTTGTGATTTCCTCCGGGTCTAGGGTTTCCACGGTTGGGATAGGTCGGACGGGTCATAGGGGGTCTGTTGGTTCTTGGGGCAAATCCTGGAGATGGGTTGGGGCGATACTTTGGGGTCTGATGGGTTCCTGGTTGATGCATCATGCGACGCTTGCGGTTCTCATTGGCCTAGTTGATCTTTCCTTTCATCTGGATAGCAGAGTCGACAAGGGCTTCAATATCAATAAAGGGGATATTGACTAACACTGTCTGCATCTCGTCATGCAGACCATTCAGGAATCTTTCTTTCTTCTTGGCTTCGGTGTCTATCTTGTCCGGGGCATACCTAGCTAATGACAAAAATTTGTCACGGTATTCCACTACAGTCATCCGTCCTTGCTTCAATTCTCGGAACTCGTCTCTCATTCTCTTGATCAAACCTGGTGGCACATGGGTTCTGCTAAACTTGACCTTGAATTCCTCCCAGGTCATCATTTGGCCTCCGGTCATTGCACGAACACTGTTCCACCATGCCCTGGCATCTCCGGCTAGATAATGGGTGGCGAACAGGACTTTCTCATTGGCTTCCACTCCTGCTACTTCTAAGTTGTTTTCCATGGTTTGCAGCCAATCATCATCATCTAGGGGTTCTTCTGACTTGGTGAAAACGGGTGGGTTGGTATTCTGGAAATTCTTGAGCTTAGATCCGTGGTTGTCCTGATTTCCGTGGCCTTGGTTGTTGTGGGCTAGCTGGGCTATCTGTTGCAGAGTGGCTAGGTTGGCTTGACGTTCCGCTCTTTCAGCTTCGCGGTCAGAAGTCAACATTTGCAGGATCTGCAACATCGGGTCCGGGGCTGAACCACTTCCTCCACGTGGCATCTGAAGATTGATATATATC
Organism: Avena sativa; assembly: GCA_916181665.1. Lineage (NCBI taxonomy): Eukaryota > Viridiplantae > Streptophyta > Magnoliopsida > Poales > Poaceae > Avena > Avena sativa. The sequence goes on from OV702284.1 coordinate 65,044,624, forward strand.
ATGAGAAAAGAGGGAAATTTCTAAGGTTTTGGGTTTTTGAAAAGTTTTTAGAGTTTGACTCAGGTTTTTTTCTAGCAACTTGCTTTTTCATTCATTCAATCACTCGATACAACGCACACCACAACAAGGAAAAACAGATGGTTTTAAGAACCATTCTGAAAACTACGATACAGTGGGACCGACTACTACTCACTACGCTAGTGCTCAGTGCTACTACTCCTCGGAGTCTGTGGTCCATCATCTTCAGCATCATCGATGAAGGCGAAATCATCCTCATCGGTGAAGAAGTCCATGGCCTGATCCTCCAGAAAATCATCGTCATCGCTGAGATAGGAGTAAGGGTCTCCACGAAGATCCTCTCCGACATTCTCCCTTTCCTCCAACTGCATGTCTCTCTCGTGGATGGTCTCTTCCAAAGATGAGATGCGATGGCGAAGACGGGCAATAATGCGCTCCTTCTTATCGAGCTGACGGCGGCGAGACTTGCGATCCTTTGCTAGCATGGCGATGGTCTGGTCCTTCGTCTTGATGATGGCAGACTTGTGGTTGCAATAGTCACGGCAGTTGTCCAATTCCTGCTGACGATCATACATCATGAAGCTAAGATGGTCCAATTGAGTCTTCAGCTCGGGGTGGTATGGGGCTTCTAGTTGTTGGCCATTTGCATCACGCCTTGGGCAAAACTCAAAGCGAGTACCCTTGATCTGATTGATGCTCTGCCCACACAGACGGGAAAGAGCTTCCTGCATTGCTCTGGCAAGTCCATCGAGCCAGTTGTTTTCCCTCAAGGTAAACTGAATTCCTTCCGCAGTGGGAGGTTCAATCTTTCCTCGGAGACTTGCAACAATTAGCCACTGCAGATCTTCTCCTCCTTGATCATTGAGCTGAGCTCCGAAGAACTCGGGATGCGAACGCACCAGAAGTTCCGAAAGCTGATCCAGATCCCTCTCAAAGATAAGGTCTCCTCCATTCCCCAACTGATAAAACTTGCTGTACTTCACGTCCATCTATAAAAATAGAGGATGAGTAGATTAGCAGAGTGATCAATTGTGTCCAAAATTTTATCTATTTTGCAAGAGTTTTTTTGAGAATCATGAAGTTTTATGAAAGAATTAAAGAGATAAGAATGAGAATAGGTTTTTGTAAATATTTGTTTTCTTTGGTTTTTGAAACTAAGTTTTTGGTTCAACGTCCAATCTAACTAGGGTCTCCTATGGTCAGGATGGCTCTGATACCAACTTGTCAACACCCGGATTTTTCAATCCTAGATGCCTGTTATGCCATACATCACAATCCCAGGATTACCATTTTTGCGAGACATAACAGAACTGGATACCATAGTACTTCATCCATTACAAACGATACATAAGTTCTTACACAAATGGGGATCTCATGATCCAGTTCTTAATACAACATCAAGCAGCGGAATACGTAATAATAACGGCAGCGTAGGCGAAGCTCCATCTTCGGGGTCACAGGCAATGCTGACGATGGGAGATGATCCTAGTTGTCGCAACCTACCGGGGGTCAGTCTTCCAGGTACTCCTCTTCATAGTCTGGCCATGGGAATAGCCAAGGACAAAGCCATGAGTACTCTTTAAGTACTCGCAAACTAATACTAATAGGTAAAGGGGTTTTTTGGATAATAGGACACTAGGCTCTAGGGTTGTTTTGCAAAAGCCAGATTTATCTCTACTAAGTTCCAAAGCTAGTCAAAATTTTATAACTCCTAAGTGGGATCTTGTAATTCAGGTCACAACTCTGTTGTGGTCAAGTCAAAGTCTCAATTCATTTCACAAGTCATTTTGAAAAGTCTGACGGGGGGACAGTATGGCCACTCCAACTGTCCATAACCGCGGACGCGGCTATTCGAATAGTTTGACACTCTGCAGAGATTTTACACTTTCACCACAACATTCGATACATCCGTCAGGAACAAATCCTGAATTCACCATACTCAATATGCGGATAATTAATCCTAACCTTTCAATTACACGCCCTAGTATAAGCACCTCTCCTATGAGTTTGGCCCCCCAACCATGACCAGCTGTCATCTTGGGTACTGCACAGGTGGACAATCTTCACAAGGTAGCCTCAGCTCAGACCTTGGACGTGAGGGACTAATACTAAGGAATATAAGTTTCCAGTCAAGCCCTACCCAATATTCGGGTATTGTGGTTGTACGATAAAATTGGAATGGTATCGCATCCAGACAACCATCAGTTTTATAAAGGGCTAAGGCTCATGCCTCAACATTTTCATCACCAAAATCATCAAGTGTTTGGAAACACATGTCCAAAACATTTCAATAGAATGATCCATCATTCCAAGGTTTTCATAACCATTTTTCCACCAAGTATTCCCATCTAAAGTTGATCAAGTTTTATGCTTAGCACTAGCATCTACAGGTGGGGGTAGTACTAATGAGGGGTGGTAATTAGTGGAGTTTCACTAAGTCCAACCTTATATCTTAGGCTGATATCAAGGCTTCTAGCTTAGGCCAAATTTTATGCTCTTTATGCAACCTTCAACATCTTTCCAAAATCTACCAGTCACTTAAGTAAACTCTAAGTAAGCTTTGATAAAGAAAAAAAAGTAAGAAGCTTGCACATAAAACTAGGATTTGGTTTATCAAGTGGTTATGATCACATATGCTTAAGGCATATAGTAGTCATATCACAAATATGGGTTTGTGGCATCAATAGGGTATCTTGCAAGGGTTAGCTTGCATCAATATGAGTATAATCTTGCATAGGTATAGTATCTTGCAAGTGTTAGATTGCACATTCACTAGTAGTATTAGGCTTGCCTTGTGCAGAGCAGTGGTTGAAGTTCTCCTCGGCTTCTTCTTCGTAGTATCCTCCTTCCTCCTCGTATCCTTGGTCGGTACTAGCGTCTATAGATAAATACGAGGTACACAATCACCAAACAATACTTAACTACTTGCAATCATCACACCCAAGGGTCCTATAGATGATCTAGCATCATCTCTAACATTACAAGGTTAAGGCTTGGTTTAAATCTTTTTATTTTTACAAAAGTAATTTCTACTCATTGAAAAATTACTTAAGATTTAATATTCTCCAAACTAAACATGGGATCATGTTGACACATGTCATCACCACATATTGTAGTCCATGGGAATGTGATTTAAAGTGGTGTCACAATTTAATAAGGTTTTACCATTTTATTTTAATTAATTAAAGTGGCTAGAAATGCTTATGTAGCATTCTTTTATTACTTGAACATTATTTCTGCAAGTAAACCTATATATTTTTATATATTCTGAAAGGTATGGTTAAATGTGATTTTTGAGAGTTGGAATCAACTCAAAAGCTTTTATGGTTTAAATTTGAAAAATGTTTGAATGCAGAAAAGCTTCTGCCTTGTTATTTTTACTATGGGTGATCTAGGGATCCAAATGACTTGAATCCAACGGGCTTGGATTAAGCATTTACAGACCTTTCCCACAAAATTGGTTTCATTCAAATTGGTGCACTGAATCAATCTGGGTTGATTTTTGAAGTTGGGTACAGAAGTGTGTTTGAATTGAAATAGAAAAAGATTTAATTTGAATCGCTGGGCTGCGCGGGAAATTCTAACGGGCCGGCCTCCTAAGCGCAGTGCTCCCGCGGGCTGATTAAGTGGGTGTCCCCACTCGTCAGTGACACGGGGCTGGGCGAAGCGGTATGGGGCAACGTGGATCGTTCGATCTAGTTCTAATCCAACGGCTGGGGGTCATCGTCGACGTGAGACAACTCCGGCGAGAGCGAAACCTAGCGCGGCCAGTGAGGGGTGCTGGGGGCTCACCGGGGTACGGGCGAGGGTCGGCGAGGCGGGCGAACGACGAAGTCGACGACGACGAACCTCCTGGTACCGGTGGCTTCTCCTGGGGCGGCTCCAATCGCTGGCTCCCTTCTTCTCCAGAGGCGGCGGGCTCCGGTGAAATTCCGGCGAGGTGGTGCTCGCCTTGCTCTGAGAACGGTGTGGCACGGTCAGTGAGGAGAGGGGAGTGAGATGGTGTGAAGAAATAGTGCGGGGGTGGCCTCTATTTATAGTCGAGCGAGGGGACCGTCGGGGCGCACGGTGAGCTCGTCGGGGGCGACGTTACAGGCAGCTAATGGCATGGGCAAGGGTAGGGGAAGGTGCTGTGTCTCCTGGCGATGCTCAACGACATGGTCGCGAGGCATGGGGCGGTATGGTTTGGTCTGGAACGGCCGGTGCTCTGCGCGACAGAGGCGGCGTCTTCGACGGCGGGCGGTGGCTGTATGGCACGAGAAGGTATACGGGGATGTCTGGCGGTCTCCTGGGTCGGTGGTGATCGTGTGTGCACGCGGTGAGGACGGCGCGCGGTCTGTGGACGCTGGTCGAGGGTGGCGCTCTGGCGCACGCTCGGCATGGTCTGGGCGCGGCTTGTGCGCGTGGTCCAGGGCTTGGCAACGCTCGCGGCTGGGACAGGGTGTGGCGGTGGACGGTGGGCTGCCTCCCAGACAAGGTTGGCACGGCTAGTTCTTCCTCTAGCCTGCTGTCCACAATGGGGTGACATTGGGGTGCTCGGCTGTTCACCATTGATGCAATGGCAAGCTCACAGGGGTGCTAGTGTTGGGCTAATATTTCTAGATGATCTACTGAGTTGTGTGTGAGCTAACTAGGGAACAAGTTAGGCAAGAATCACTGCACACTATAGTGTTTGATGTTTTGTTTGATTTGTGTCTGCAACCTGTTTGATGAAATGGCCACATGAAATCAAGTTTTGAATTTTGAAATGAATTTTGGTGGGTTTGCTAGATTGGTGCTGGTGAGTCTGCAGATGCTTGGGTTTTGAAAGTTGAGCTTGTTTGAGTGGGTTTTGAAAAAGTGGGATCTTCACATATGAAGAAGATTCAATTTTGAATTGTCATTTAAACTATGCATTTGAAAGTTTCTGGATGATCACAAAGTGGGCCTTGATACTTTGTTATGAGTACATTCAAGGGGTGCAAAGATCCAGAAAAGTTTCTGTTAGGTTTTGAAAGTTTGGGACAACCAAAGTAGGCATGGGAGTTAAATTGGTCAAAATGACCATTCACTTAATATATTTGTTTTGATTTACTTGTCTTTAGGAAAAGTGTGGGAAATGTTTTAGATGATGTTCATTTCACCTAAGAAACATTTTACAAGCAATGGATCACACAAACAAGGTGGTTTTTAAAGAAATTCAAAATCCATGCATACACATATACATGTATTCATGAGTTTAGTTAGAAAAGTTTTTGTTAACCCTAATCTTGATGATTAGTGTTTGATGATCTAAGTTTGGTATTTTTGGGATGTTACACTCAACAAGCAACTTGTATTGCATAAGTGGTCTTGCGGATGTCTGTCTCTCCCACCATAGTGAAGATTCAGTTTACAACGGGCGACTGACAATACTAGTATCAACGTTGTGGTTCATGTTCGTAAGTTAGAACGGTTCTTATGTGAAAGCCCCAGCCATGTAAAACATGCAAAGAAAGATTAGAGGCGTCTAACTTGTTTTTGTAGGGATTGTGTTGTGATGTGATGTGATATGGCCATGATTGTGATTATATATGATGTATGCAATGATCCTTATTGTAAGTTGGCAACCGACAGGAGCCTTATGGTTGTCTTTAAATTTCGTTTAATACCTGAGTGTCTATTATTCAAAGTATTTGTAATAGTTGATGCTGGTGGACGACAACCTTGGAGTGGCGCCATTGACCTTGACGCCACACCAGTGATGATGGAGATCATGTTCGTGCTTGGAGATGGAGATCGAAGGCAGAAAAAGAAAGGCCATATCATATCACATATTATAAATTGCATGTGATATTAATCCTTTTTATGCATCTTGTATTGCTTAGATCGCGACAGTAGCATTATAAGATGATCCCTCTCACTAAATATCAAGTAATAAAGTGTCCTTACTAGGCACTGTTGCTAAGACTCGTCGTTTCGAAGCATCATGTGATGATCGGGTGTGATATTGGAATTATGCCCTAGAGGCAATAATAAAGGTGTTATTGTTATAATTCTTGTTCATGATAAAGTTTATATTCCATGCTAGAATTGTATTAAGCGGAAACTTTGATACTTATGTGGTTTATGAACAAACACTGTGTCCCTAGTACGCCTCTATGGACTATCTCATTGATTAATGATGGTTAAGGTTTCCTAACCATAGACATGAGTTGTCGATTAATAATGAGATCATGTCGTTAGGAGAATGATATGATGGACAAACCCAAATCAAGCAGAGCAATTAGATCGTGTCATCGTGTTCATCTTTGCGAAGCTTTTTCCTATGTCAAATATTGTATTCCTTAGACCGTGAGATAATGCAACTCCCTGGTATCGGAAGAAAGCTTTGAGGTCATCAAACGTCATCCTATGTGAGGGTGATCATAAAGGTGTCTCTCAGGTGATCGGAAAGTACTTGTTGGGTTGTATGTATGGAGATGGGATTTGTCCCTCCCGAGTCGGAGAGATATACTTCGGGCCCACTCGGTAATCGATATCAACACCGCTTTCAAGCACGTGGTTAAGGAGTTAATCACAAAGTGATATCGGATTACAGAACGAGTAAAGTACTTGTTGTGAACGAGATTGAACTAGGTATGCCGATACCAACGATCGAATCTCGGGCAAGTAAAATATCGCGTGACGAAGGGAATATATATATGGGATTAATTGAATCCTGGCATCGTTGTTCATCTGATATGATCATCGATGAATATGTGGGAGTAAATATGGGTTTCCAGATCCCGCTGTTGATTATTGATAGAAGATCATGTCTGCATATTCTCGAACCCGTAGGGTCACACACTTAACGTGCCTCGACGCTAGGATAGAATGGATAATTGGTTTATGAGTTTTTGTTCGGAGTCTCGGATGAGATCCAGGACGTCACGAGAGGTTCCAGAATGGTCCGGAGAATAAGATTCATATAAAGGAAAGCAGTTTTTGGATTTCGGAATCGTTTCGGAGTATTCAGTATTGTACCGAAAGGTTCTAGAAGCTTCCGGAGTGGGAACAACATGGCCCCACTTGTTGGAGGGCTGCGTGGGCCTAAGAGGGAGTGCCCTGGCCACTTTGGGCTAGGGGCACAAAGCCCCATAGGCCTAGCCGGCCAAAACCTAGGGGAAACCCTAGGGAACCCTTCTAGAAGGAGGGAGGAAACTTGCCCCGCACTCCAACCCTTGGGGCCGCCGCCCTAGGGCTTGGAGGAGGGGCCAAGGGGGCCAGACAGCCCCCTATATAAGGTGGGCAGGGGCACACCCCTCCCCCCCACTCCTTGAACCCTAGCCGCCAGCTACTGCCCTTCCTCTCTCTCTCTCTCTCTCTCTCTCTCTCTCCCGACTGCACGTAGGCGAAGCCCTGCCGTAGAAACTCTCCACCATAGCACCACGCTGTCGTGCTGCAGATCCAATCTATCTCTCCACCCCACTTGCTGGACCAAGGAAGGAGGAGACGTCGCGGCACCGTACGTGTGCATCTCTTGGAGGCGCCGCCACTTGCGGCGTAGGATCAGATCGGATCGCGAGGAGGAGACAGCGAGTACGACTACATCAACCACGTTCTGTTGAACGTTTCTGCTGTGCGATTTCTTCAAGGGTATAAATATCTCATCTCTCTCTCTCTCGTTGATTGCATCTTCTAGATTAGATCTTGGCTTTCTTGTTCGCATCCATAGAATTTTTTTATTTACTATGCTGCAAAACCCTTCAGTGGTATCAGAGCTAGATCTATGCGTAGATGTGTTTCACGAGTAGAACGCAACATGCTTGTTGCAGGGGTTGATGTTTTCTGTTGCAAGCCTCTTGTTGTGTATTTATTATGGCGCGGCATAGTGAGATCGAAGCGGTCCAGGCCAACTTTACGCGACCTCGTTCGTGAGACCGGCTTCGCACTTGACGTGTGGCTTGTTCCACACATGCGGCTGGTGGATGCCAGTTTCTCTCACTATAGTAGTCATGGGATTTACACCGGATGTTAGCAACCATAATATCACCGTTGTGGCTTTCCATAGGTAAGAATCGTTCTTAGCTTGTTACTCCCATAAGCCACGTAAAACATGCAACAACAAAGTAGAGGCGTCTAACTTGTTTTTGCAGGGAGTGCTTTGTGATATGGTATGGCCCAAGATATGATGTGTATGTTGTATGCAATGATCATGTTTTGTAATATTTCACGACTTGCATGTCGATGAGTACACAACCGGCAGGAGCCATATGGTTGTCTTTATAATTGTGTATGACCTGTGTGTCAACTTCTTATACGCCATGTAATAGCTTTACTTTATCACTAAGTAGTTAGCAATAGTTGTAGTTGCTATTCGTGGTGGAGGCAATCATGGTGGAGTGATGGAGATCATGCTGGCGCGCACAAGATGGAGATCATTGCGTGGAGATTGGCTATACCATCTCACATAAAATTATATGCATGTGATGTTTATCCTTTTATGTATCTTATTATGCTTAGATCGCGACGGTAGCATTATAAGATGATTCCTCACTTAAAGATCAAGATAAAATTATGTTCTCCCCATGTATGCACCGTTGCGAAAGTTCGTCGTGTTCAAGCACCTCGTGATGATCGGGTGCTATAAACTCTACGTTCACATACAACGGGTGCAAGCCAGTTTTGCACACGCGGAAATACTCGGGTTTGACTTGAAGAGCCTAGCATGTATAGACATGGCCTCAGAACACACAAACCGAAAGTTTAAGCATGAGTCATATGAATGATATGATCGACACTTTGTTTTCCACCATTGAAACCACATCTCTTCTCGTGAAGATCAGATTAGGTGTGGTGAATTTGGATCATGTTCACTAAACAACTTGAGGGATGTTGAATTTAGTGGGAGTTCATCTAGTAATTTGACTAAGTTGAACTAGTTATCATGAACATAGTCTAAATTGTATTTGCAAATTTTGTAGATCAAATGGCTAAGTCCAACTTGAACTTCAACGTTTTTGCTGAGAAAGAAAAGCTTAAGAATAATGGGTCTAACTTCACCAACTGGTTCCGCAATCTGAGAATCATTCTCGCTGGCAGACAAAAGGACTATGTCCTTGAGAAAGAATTAGGTGACGCCCCTGCTATTGATGCGCCGGCTGATGAAAAAGCTGTTTATCAGTCGTGCAAAGATGATTATGGAGTGATTAAGAGTACCATGTTGTTTGCTATGGAATCGCACCTTCAAAATCATTTTGAGGAGTTTGCCGGGCCCTTTGAGATACTTGAGGAACTGAAAACCATGTTTCAGACTCAGGCCCGTTCTGAGAGATATGAGATCTCTGAGAAGTTCTTTAACTGCAAGATGGAGGAATGGAGTTCCGTTAGTGAGCACGCCATTAAGATGTCGGGCTACACTCAACGTCTTGAGCAACTGGACTGCAAGAATCCAGAAGAGCTCAAGATTGACAGAGTTCTGCAATCACTCCCTCCTAGCTACAAAGGTTTTGTAGTTACTCACAATCAAATTGGTTCCACTGATACGATCACTGAGCTCTTCGCTAAGCTGAAAGCTGCGGAGGTGGACATCAAGAAAGATAATAATGTGTTGATGGTCAACAAGGCCCCTATCTTTAAGAAAGGTAAGGGTGCAAAGAAATCCTTCAAGAAAGGCAGCGGCAAGCGCGTTGCCCCTACTGAGAAGAAGCTCAAGTCTGGACCTAAGCCGGACACTAAGTGCTTCTATTGCAAGGATAAGGGTCACTGGAAGCGCAACTGTCCGAAGTACTTAGCGGACAAGAAGGCTGGCACCATTAAAGGTATATTTGATATACATGTTATTGATGTTTACCTTACTAGCGCTCGTTGTAGTGCCTGGGTATTTGATACTGGTTCAGTTGCTAATATTTGTAACTTGAAATAGGAGCTACGGAATAGACGACGGCTAGCAAGGGATGAGGTGACGATGCGCGTTGGCAATGGATCAAGAGTTGATGTGATGGCCATCGGCATGCTCTCTTACCTTCGGGATTAGTTTTAAACCTTAATAAGTGTTATTATGTGCCTGCGTTGAGCATGAACATTATATCTGGATCGTGTTTATTGCAAGACGGTTATTCATTTAAATCGGAGAATAATGGTTGTTCTATTTATATGAATAACATCTTTTATGGTCATGAACCTGTTGTGAATGGTTTATTTCTTCTGAATCTCGAAAGCAATGAAACACACATCCATAACATTGAGGCTAAGAGATGCAAAGTAGATAGTGATAATTCAACTTATTTGTGGCACTGCCGTCTAGGTCATATTGGTGTAAAACGCATGAAGAAACTCCATTCTGATGGACTTTTGGAGTCTCTTGATTTTGAATCATTTGACACATGCGAGCCGTGCCTCATGGGCAAGATGATCAAAACCCCGGAATAATGGAGCGAGCAACGGACTTGTTGGAAATCATACATACCGATGTATGCGGACCAATGAGTGTTTCGACGCGGGGTGGATATCGGTATTTTTCTCACTTTTACTGATGACTTAAGTAGATATGGGTATATCTATTTAATAAAACATAAATCTGAAACTTTTGAAAAGTTCAAAGAATTTCAGAACGAAGTGGAAAACCATCATAACAGGAAAATTAAATTTCTACGATCCGATCGTGGAGGTGAATATTTGAGTTATGATTTTCTCATGCATCTTAAAGCAAGCGGAATCGTTTCGCAACTCACACCACCCGGAACACCACAACGCAATGGTGTGTGTGAACGCCGGAATCGAACTCTAATAGATATGGTGCGATCGATGATGTCTCTTATAGATTTGCCTTTATCATTTTGGGGTTATGCATTAGAAACCACTGCATTCACTTTAAATAGGGCACCATCTAAATCCGTTGAGACGACACCATATGAATTATGGTTTGGTGCTAAACCTAAGTTGTCGTTTCTTAAAGTTTGGGGATGCGAAGCTTACGTCAAGAAGTTGATGCCGGACAAGCTCGAACCCAAAGCGGAGAAATGCGTCTTCATAGGATACCCTAAGGAAACGATTGGGTATACCTTCTACCACAGATCCGAAGGCAAAGTGTTTGTTGCAAAGAACAGATCCTTTCTTGAGAAGGAGTTTCTCTCGAAAGAAGTGAGTGGGAGGAAGGTAGAGCTAGACGAGGTTACTGAACCTTCTCTCGAGTTGGAGAGTAGCGCAGCACCTGAAATTGTTCCAGTGCCGTCTACACCAACAAGAGAGGAAGCTAATGACGAGGATCATGAAACTTCGAACGATGCTACTACTGAACTTCGCAGGTCACGTGCCACTCCTGAATGGTACGACAACCCTGTCTTAACCGTCTTGTTGGTAGACAACAGTGAACCTGCGAACTATGAGGAAGCAATGATGAGCCCAGACTCTGAGAAATGGCTAGAGGCCATGAAATCCGAATTGGGATCCATGAGCGAAAACCAAGTATGGACTTTGGTGGACCCTCCTAGCGACCATAAGGCCGTTGAGTGCAAATGGATTTTCAAGAAGAAAATGGACGCGGATGGTAATGTTACTGTCTATAAAGCTCGGCTTGTCGCAAAAGGGTTTCGGAAAGTTCAAGGTGTTGAATACGATGAAACTTTCTCTCCCGTAGCGATGTTTAAGTCCATTCGGATTTTATTAGCAATTGCTGCATATCATGATTATGAAATATGGCAGATGGATGTCAAGACTGCGTTCCTCAATGGCAACATTGATGAAGAGTTGTATATGATGCAGCCCGAAGGTTTTGTCGATCCTAAGGATGCTAATAAGTTGTGCAAACTTCAGCGTTCCATTTATGGACTGAAGCAAGCATCTCGGAGTTGGAAACTTCATTTTGATCAAGTGATCAAGAGCTTTGGATTTGTTCCAAATTGCTATGAAGCTTGTATCTACAAGAAAGTGAGTGGGAGCTCAGTGACATTTTTAGTACTATATGTGGATGACATATTGATTATTGGAAATGACATTGATATGCTTAACGATGTGAAGATTTATTTGAACAAATGTTTTTCAATGAAAGACCTAGGAGAAGCTGCTTATATATTAGGCATCAAAATCTATAGAGATAGACAAAGACGCCTAATAGCTTTAAGCCAAAGTACATACCTAGACAAAGTTCTGAAAAGATTCAGAATGGATAAAGCAAAGAAAGGTTCATTGCCCATGTTGTCAGGTAAGATATTGAACAAGGCTCAGTGTCCAGCTACGGTAAACGATAGAGAAACTGTGAGCAAGGTGCCTTATGCCTCGGCCATAGGTTCTATCATGTATGCCATGCTATGTACTAGACCGGATGTGTCCAATGCTCTTAGTTTGACTAGCAAATACCAAAGTGATCCAGGAGTGGAACACTGGACAACCGTAAAGAACATCCTAAATTATTTAAATAGGACTAAAGAAATGTTCTTGGTCTATGGAGGTGATGAGCAGCTCGTCGTAAAAAGGTTACGTCGACGCTAGTTTCGACACCGACCCGGATGATTCTAAATCTCAGACAGGATACGTTTATATTTTGAATGGAGGAGTTGTGAGCTGGAGAAGCTGCAAGCAAAGCGTGATCGCAGAATCTATAGTAGAATCGGAATACATGGCTGCTTCAGAAGCGTCAAGTGAAGGAGTTTGGATCAAGAACTTCATCACTGAGCTTGGTGTGGTTCCAAGTGCCTTGGACCCACTGGAGATATTGTGCGACAACACTGGCGCCATAGCACTGGCTAAGGAACCAAGATATCATCCAAATACCAAGCACATCAACCACCGTTTTCATATAATTCGAGATTATATAACAGATGGAGATCTGAAGATTAGCAAAGTACATACGGATCTGAATGTCGCAGATCCGTTGACTAAACCTCTTCCACGAGCAAAACATGATCAACACCTTAATGCCATGGGTGTTAGATTGTTGCCAGATGTAAACTAGATTATTGACTCTAGTGCAAGTGGGAGACTGTCGGAATTATTCCCTAGAGGCAATAATAAAGGTGTTATTGTTATAATTCTTGTTCATGATAAAGTTTATATTCCATGCTAGAATTGTATTAAGCGGAAACTTTGATACTAGTGTGGTCTATGAACAAACACCGTGTCCCTGTTACGCCTCTATGGACTAGCTCATTGATTAATGATGGTTAAGGTTTCCTAACCATAGACATGAGTTGTCGATTAATAATGAGATCATGTCATTAGGAGAATGATATGATGGACAAACCCAAATCAAGCAGAGCAATTAGATCGTGTCATCATGTTCATCTTTGCGAAGCTTTTTCCTATGTCAAATATTGTATTCCTTAGACCATGAGATAATGCAACTCCCTGGTATCGAAAGAAAGCTTTGAGGTCATCAAACGTCATCCTATGTGAGGGTGATCATAAAGGTGTCTCTCAGGTGATCGGAAAGTACTTGTTGGGTTGTATGTATCGAGATGGGATTTGTCCCTCCCGAGTCAAAGAGATATACTTCGGGCCCACTCGGTAATGGATATCAACACCGCTTGCAAGCATGTGGTTAAGGAGTTAATCAAAAAGTGATATCGGATTACGGAACGAGTAAAGTACTTGCTGTGAACGAGATTGAACTAGGTATGCCGATACCAACGATCGAATCTCGGGCAAGTAAAATATCACGTGACGAAGGGAATATATATATGGGATTAATTGAATCCTGGCATCGTGGTTCATCCGATATGATCATCGATGAATATGTGGGAGTAAATATGGGTTTCCAGATCCCGCTGTTGATTATTGATAGAAGATCATGTCTGCATATTCTCGAACCCGTAGGGTCATACACTTAACGTGCCTTGACGCTAGGATAGAATGGATAATTGGTTTATGAGTTTTTGTTCGGAGTCTCGGATGAGATCCAGGACGTCATGAGAGGTTCCGAAATGGTCCGGAGAATAATATTCATATAAAGGAAAGCAGTTTTTGGATTTCGGAATCGTTTCGGAGTATTCGGTATTGTACTGGAAGGTTCTAGAAGCTTCCGGAGTGGGACCAACATGGCCCCACTTGTAGGAGGGATGCGTGGGCCTAAGAGGGAGTGCCCTGGTCGCTTTGAGCCAGGGGCACAAGGCCCCATAGGTCCAGCCGGCCAAACCCTAGGGGAAACCCTAGGGAACCCTTCTAGAAGGAGGGGGGAAACTTGCCCCCCACTCCAACCCTTGGGGCCGCCGCCCTAGGGCTTGGAGGAGGGGCCAAGGGGTCCGGCCAGCCCCCTATATAAGGTGGGCAGGGGCGCACCCATCCCCCCACTCCTTGAACCCTAGCCGCCAGCTGCTTCCCTTCCTCTCTCTCTCTCTCTCTCTCTCTCTCTCTCTCTCTCTCTCTCTCTCTCTCTCTCTCTCTCTCTCTCTCTCTCTCTCTCTCTCTCTCTCTCTCTCTCTCTCTCTCTCTCTCTCTCTCTCTCTCTCTCTCTCTCTCTCCCGACTGCGCGTAGGCGAAGCCCTGCCACAGAAAATCTCCACCATAGCACCACGACGTCGTGCTGCAGATCCAATCTATCTCTCCACCCCATTTTCTGGACCAAGGAAGGAGGAGATGTCGCGGCACCGTACGTGTGCATCTCTCGGAGGCGCCACCACTTGCGGCGTAGGATCGGATCGGATCGCGAGGAGGAGACGGTGAATACGAGTACATCAACCACATTCTGTTGAACGTTTCCGCTGTGCGATTTCTTCAAGGGTATGAAGATCTCATCTATCTATCTCATTGATTGCATCTCCTAGATTAGATCTTGGCTTTCTTGTTCGCATCCGTAGAATTTTTTTGATTTACTCTGCTGCGAAACTCTTCATGTGATAGATTCTACGTGTGCAGACAACGGGTGCAAGCCATATTTGCACATGCGGATACTAAGGTTAACCTTGACGAGCCTAGCATGTACATACATGGTCTCGTAACATGGAATACCGAAAGGTAAAGCATGAGTCATATATATAATATCATGAACATGTTGATTGTTCGCGTTTGAAACTATATTATCTCTCGTGATGATCGGACTTGTTGTAGTGAATTTGGTTAGTGTGATCACTAAAAAAATGTGAGGGATGTTGTTTTGAGTGGGAGTTCAACGGTAATATGATTAGAAGTTGAACACTATTTATCATAAATTAAATCAAAGTGAATTTGCATAGTTGTTGTAGTCATTGGGATCTGTTTACCACCTTACGCTTAGTTATAATTGAGATAATAGAACTATAGAATTCTGGATAGTTACTTTACGAACTTGTATTGTATTATATTGTTTTTTTGTGTTAATCTGAAGTTTAAAAGTCTTATGTTTAATAATTGGTATTATATCAAGAGTAACAACTCTAGTGTTAGTATGTAAGCATCATGTTTGTCTCCATGATTCTTGATATTCAAAAGATTGTTTTATTATCAAGGTTATCTAGGAGTTGAAAGAATTTTTTAGAAACCATCATGTGTGGAAGATATTGTGATATCTAAAAGAAAGTTTTGGTTGCAACATGATAGAGTATAATATGGCAAAATTTATGTTCTCATATTTGATGAGAATTTGCAAAAGGTTGGAGACAATAGTCATCCTAATCCTCCAAAAGGATTTGCAGAGCAAAATTATACTCGTAATTCTGTAGGGGTTCGTAGCATGGAAAACAAAAATTTTCTACCGCATACAAACAAACAAGCCAAGATCTATCTACTAGATTGTAGCAACGAGTCGATGGAATAACTCACCCTCGAAGATTCCAAAGTGTTTAACGAGAGCGGATTCTCGTGGGTGATGTAGTCGTACTCTTGCCGATCTCAAGATCGCGTAGACGATCCTCCCGGCGCTGCGTTCCGGCAGCGCTTCCGCAGTCGGTCACACGTTCGGTACTCGACGAAGACCTTCCTCTCCCTTGTTCCAGCAGGCAGCGGAGGTTGTAGCACTCTCCTCGCGATTCCGGCAGCACAACGGCGTGGTACCGGAAGTAGAGGGGAGATCTCGCAGGGCTTTGCCTTAATCCGGAGCGAGTATGGTGGACTATGAGAGAGAGCCTCGGCGATCTAGGGTTCAGACGCACCAAGGAGGAGCAGGAGGTGGCGGCGCCGGCGGCTAGGATTAGGGTTTGCAGGGCGTGGTGTTGTGTGCTTGGAGGGGCAGCCCTGCCCCTCCTTATATAGGTGGAGGGGGCGCGCCAAGGGGAGGGGAGTCCCTCCCCAACTCGGTCTCCAAGTGGGCCGGCGGTGGAGGGAGGGAACTCCTCCCCAAGTAGGTTTCCTACTCTCCCTCCACCTCACAAAATAGCCGTTTGACTTTTCAAATTGGCGTTTGACTTTTCAAACTAGGATTTGATTAAACCCTTTATTTTGTTCAGCGATGACACCTAGTACATGATGCAATCATTCCAACTTGTTATGACACATTCATGTACCTTTCCCCTCTGGAGTGCCGGACATTCCGGAACCTTCTAGAACATTCCCGATGAAAACACCGAAACCATTCTCCAACCCCGAAACAGGACTTTCCTTATATGAATCTTATTCTCCGGACCATTCCAGATCTCCTCGTGATATCCCGGATCCCATCCAAGACTCCTAACAACATTCGGTCTCTTAATCATCATTCCATAACTACTCAAACAACGTCGAATCCTTAAGTGTGTCTCCCTACGGTTCGTGAATTATGCGGACATGATCGAGACACTTCTCCGAACAATAACCAATAGAGGAATCTGGAAATTCATATGGCTCCCACATATTTCTACGATTACTTTGCGATCGAATGAAGCACTTACATACGATACCAATTTCCCTTTGTCTCACGATAGTTTACTTATCCGAGGTTATGATCGTCGGTATCTCTGCATACCTAGTTCAACCTCGTTGCTGATAAGTACTCTTTTCTCGTTCCCGTGATATGTGATCCCTTGTGAGCCAGTAACATGCTTGCAAGCTAATTGGATGACTGTCACATCCCAAGATTTTCGAAATCTTGTAATGTGAAAAATAAATGAATAAAATAAAACTTTGTTGATTTTCAGGGTGAGAAGAAACTTTTTGAATCCATTTGGAAACTTTCAAAACCTATTTGGATCAAATAAAATCCTAAAGGGATTTAAAAAGTTAAATAAACAATAAACTTCAAAATATTTAAAATTACTATTTTGGATCTTTTAATAAAAGGATTTGGTTTTCAAAAAGAAAAGGAGGATTTATAAATAAGGATTATTTTATATAGCCAAATTAAACCTTGGCCAATATTTTGAAATAAATGTTTTGTTTTGATTAAAAATAGTAAAGGTTTATTTAAATAAAATAATAAGGATTTAATATCCAAATTTTATTTAAGTAAAGGCTTTTCCCATTTTAAATAAACACAAAAACTTATTTATTTATTTTAAAAATAAGTTTTCCAAATATTTTATATTCTCAAAAAAAACCTACTGAAGTGTTTTGGTTTTATTTTAGAATGCAAAATAAAGGTTTTAATAAAACAAATCCTAATTGAATTAAATGAATAAGGTCTATTCATTTAATTATTATTGGACCCTAAAATAAAATGTTATTTTGGTTTTAAACAAGTTTTCCAAATATCTTCTATTTTCAAATAAAACCTACTGATTTGGTTTTGAAAATATTTGGATTTCAAATGGAGATTTATTAAATAAAACAAACCCTATTTGATTAAATGACTATGGTTTATTTTATTTAATTATTAAATAGATCCTAAAAAAAGAATAAAAATATTATTTTATTTTGGGATTTGGTTTATGTTGATAAACAGAACCAAAAATCCATTTCAAGTGTGGAGATTGTTTGAATTGTTTGAATGTTTGAATAGTTGATTGAAATTCAAAACAGGAATTGATTTGGAAAAAGAAAAATGTTTCAGACAGAAAAAAATAGTGCAAAGGACCCAGCCCAACAAACTGGCCCAACAGCCCAGTCCAGCCCGCCTGTTCCCTCGCCCCCGAAACGTTTTCTTTACCGTAGACAGAACCCGCGGAGCAACTGACATGTGGACCCGTCCCCTCACTCCCTTTCTCACTGACGAAACGGCCCCACATCGCCAGCCATCGTCTCCACCGCGACCTGTTCTTCGTCAGACAACGCTGCTGTTCACTGTCAATCAATTCCCGATTAAATTCGCTTAACTGCTGCGTTGATTCAGGCCAGCAACCACGCTGTGTTAAACGCCATGCTTCTCTCTTCATTTCCCCCAAACCAGAACCCCCAGAGAGCCACCAGGCTACTCGAATCATCCCCAAACCATCACTGACTCCGACGATGCTCCGGTGCAAATTCCGGTGACCCAGCGCCGCCCTTGCCTCATCAACCACGCACACCTACTCTCCACCTCCTGGCGCATCTGTCCGTGCCCCTCGTTTGACCACGGGCATCCCTGAGCGTCGACTCCGACCAAGCTCTGAGCGCCGCCGTCTGTCTTCAACTGCGACGACGACTCCCAGGTAAACCAGACCGCCCCGCGCCTCCTCGTTCACACTCCCTCACTCGCCTCGACCATGTGCATCTAACCCTACTCTCGGTTTGCCCCCTTGTGACCTGCATCCTCGCCCTCTACCACGACCACGCTCAACCGACGCCAGCAGGAACTCCGGCGAGCAATCCACCTCGCTCCCGTGCGCCCCTCGATGAGATACTGCCACGTTGAGCTCCCCCAGGCGTCTGCGAGCACGGTGAGCCACCCCACTCCTTCTCTAGCTCCCTGTATCACCGGAACCATCGCGAGCAGAGCCGCGCCGCTAGTCGCCGCCGCGCAGCGCCGCCAGTTACTGGTCAAGCGGCTATGCGTCGTTGGATTGTCATCCAGTGGCTGAGATTAGATTAGGTCGAAGGGGTATGCGTTGATCAGAGCCGCACAGATCCCTTTTAATCCAACAGTCTGCAGCGTGATCCACACTGAACCGGTATGGACCAATAGAAACATTACACGTGGCCTGTAGTTGATTTAAAAGACAGATTTGATCTTTTAGATTTCCAATTTTGTAAATTGCACAACTTTTGATCCACACGTCCAAATTTTGCAAAATTTATATCATTGGAATCAGTGGAACAAGCCCTAGCCAACCATGCCATTTGTTTATCAAAAAGCTTCTGTTAAAATGTTTGATTTTGCAGAAACATTTGTATGCTTGTTAAGGATGTAAAAGTTGTTCAAAAATGTTTTTGGGGATAAAATCTTTGGCAAATGGTTTGATTTGAACCTACTGACCATAGTAAACACTTTGTGGTTTCAAAAATGTATTTGGTGAAAGAAAAGAATGATTCTTTGATTTAAAACCATTTCTAGTCAAATAGAAATGTGGTTTATTTATTAAAAATGGTTTTGGAAGAAAACCTTTGGAAAATGTTTTGTTTTAAACTCTCTGACCCTAAACATAAAGTTTTGTGGTTTGAAAACATATTTGGTGAACCCTATAGATTAATGCCTTAGTAAAAATATTTTTACACCACATAAAATGATACTTTGTTTTGAAAATGGTTTAGGAAGTGAAACCTTTTGCAAATGACTTTGCCACCTTACAAAATGACCATTAGGTGTTTTCAAATGTTTATGACCCATTAGGAACCACTTTTTCAAACAAAACAAAGCTTGGCATGCTTGCATGCATTACTTTGACTTTGTCATTTTGTGTGTTGTTTTGCTTGATTGGTAGATTGAGTTTGTACCTTGCTTGATTTAATTGTAGTGACTTGAAGAGTGTGATTGTTGCAAGGACAAGGAGTGAACCCATACTCTACCAAAAAGGCAAGTGATGTTTCATACTTTGTCCCATTACTTTCACTATGCATTAGTGATTTTCTCTAAGTAAACTTGCATGGAATTTTGCTAAGTATAAACTTTGCTATAGGAAAACTAGTAGATGAAACCTTAGTGGAAATCTTCCTAAGTTAATATTCCTAATACTATCAAGCTTAGCCTTGCTAATAGAAAACATGGGTGGAATATATATTCACACTATGGAAAAATTTCAAAGTCTGAGGACTTGTGTTTTGTTTAATAAAACAACTAAGTTAATGAATCACCTAGGTGGAATGGGACTTGCTTGGTGGATTTTGGTTGAGTGGTTCACAAGGCCCATGTCAATGGTTGACCTTGTGTATCTCACTTGTGGATGGCCACCCAGGAACAAAGAGATTTGAGATGTCAAATGTTGAGAAGCTTCAAGTGCAACCACTTGGCATTATGGGCTCTGCCTAGATCATATAGGTTGCAAGAACTTAGCCATATGGACAGAGGGTGGTAGTTTTTGATAGGTTGGAACGCGTCCATTTTGGTCTAAGGGAAGGCTTCTGAAAGATCTTGTCTTGGGAAACCAAGTCTTGTGGGGAAAGTGCACCACCTCTGCAGAGTGTAAAATCTAAGTACTTAGCCATGTCCCTGGTAAAGGACAATTTGAGCATCAAGACATGGAAGCAATCAAGAATCTCATCATTCAAATTTCTAAGTTAAAAACTTGTGGTTTGAACAAGGGTTAAAGAATCTTCAAACTTTGATTGAGAAAAATGTTTTTGTCAAGCAAAAACTTAGTGTTTTCAAAATGATAACGAAAATCTATTTTGAGCAATGCAAGCCTCAACTCCACTTAGCCAAATGCATATAGATGATAGACTCCACTATACTACCATAGTATCACTTGCCAATACAATTCAAATGTATTGACCCTTGTGGCTGTAACTTGTAATGTTGCAGGTTTGATTGATTTTAGTGAAGATTGAATGATTAGGATTACAAAGTCTACAACCAACATCTGCCTATGGCACTTTGAAGATGAAGGACCCATGACTATAGTTATTTCGTTGCAATGTAATGTAATAGCCAAGTGAGCTATGTATGATGTAATAAAATTATGTTATTCCTGGTTATAAAGTTATATTATGACCTTTGTTTCTTGATATTACATCTTAACTGTGGATGCTAGCTATTGATCCAGGGACTAGCATTGTAAACACAGGGGACTCCACCTTATGTTGTGTAAAGGTTGGGACACTCCCTCTACAGATGGTATCAGAGCATTGTGTTGCCTGTAGGATTTGTAAACCTAGGATTGGACAAAAACCCTTAGAGAAATAGGAGTTGTACTTGTTCCAAAAACTTATTTACAAAAACACTTGTAAACTCTTTCCTCAACCATTTTGGTTTTAACTCTACATCTCTTCTATTTCAACTTGATGGAAAAACCTACCCATGGCCAAAGACTACACCATGTGCAAAGGACTTCTTCAACTTCTTCAACTCTAATGAGTTTGACTTCTTCAACTCTAATGACTTCAACATCTTCAGCATATTCACCAAGGACTTCCAACTTGGATACCACTAAGGACAAGTGAAACAAGGAAATCTTGCTCAAGATATGGAGACTGAGGAAATGCAAAACTAGAAGGAGTTCACATCACTTGAAGTTTGTGACCAAGGAGTCTTCCCAAGGAAACCATGATCTCATACAAGAAGAATCAAGAAGGAAGGAAAGATCACAAGTAAACCATATAGATGGACCACCATATTTAGTTAAGTCAAACACACCAACTTATTTGGTGTAACAAAAATATTTTGTTGCCTAAGTATGTGCTTGAACTTTGTTGTTTGAGTGAAAAGTTGTTTGTGAATGCTTTCACATTGCTTGTGGAAATTGTGATGTGTGTAATTAGAATTGATTCCTTAGAAATATTTTGCCTATTCTAAACCCAATTCAACCCAAACAGATGACTACTCCAAGAGACTCCAACATCAAGGTTGATGACACCAACACCAACCAAGAAGACAACATGAGAGAACTTATAGCAACCCAAAACCAGTTGAGCCAAGAGACAACTCAGCTTTTAGCCAACAACAATGGACTAGACCCATCCATACAAAGGATTTTGAAACTTCAATCCCAATTGTTGCAAGTATTGGTTACTCAAGTGATCAACATGGGAGAAAACTTTTCCCAAAGAGCTAATGACAACAAGGATGACAAAGATGTTAATCCAGAAGGAACCCAAGCTAGCAATACTTGTGGAGACAAGGATCATACATGCAAGGAGCATGAAGATCAATGCCCCAAGAAGAGAGAAAGATCTCCCACCTATGAAGAACATGAACTAGGAGAACTCCTAGCTTTGGAGAGACCCAAAAAGAAGAAGAAGAAATGCCCTAACCCTAACAAGGAGGATATTACTCAAGTGCAATGTTACAATTGCAAAGAGATGGGACACTATGCCAATGAATGCCCAGAAAAGAAGAAGAACCAAAGAAACAAACAAGAGGCAATGATACCAAAGGAAAAGAAAGATATCAGCCAAGTGATGTGTTTCAAATGCAAGGAACTAGGCCACTATGTAAACAATTGTCCAGAAAAGATGAAGAACAAGTTAAACAAGTCTATGAAGTATCTCAACCTTGGCCCATGAGTCAGGTGTGGAAACAAAGGACACTATGCAGAAGGTTGCCCTGGAAGTTTCCCCAGGATCCCAAGCAGGACAATATGTAATTTAGTTGGAATTTTTTTTAAGGGTGGTAGTACCCTAGATGTTTTGAGCCAACTTGTAACCCTAGCCTTCCCAAATCTCGGGACGAGATTTATTTTAAGGGTGGTAGCCTGTCACATCCCAAGATTTTCCAAATCTTGTAATGTGAAAAATAAATGAATAAAATAAAACTTTGTTGATTTTCAGGGTGAGAAGAAACTTTTTGAATCCATTTGGAAACTTTCAAAACCTATTTGGATCAAATAAAATCCTAAAGGGATTTAAAAAGTTAAATAAACAATAAACTTCAAAATATTTAAAATTACTATTTTGGATCTTTTAATAAAAGGATTTGGTTTTCAAAAGAAAAGGAGGATTTGTAAATAAGGATTATTTTATATAGCAAATTAAACCTTGGCCAATATTTTGAAATAAATGTTTTGTTTTGATTAAAAATAGTAAAGGTTTATTTAAATAAAATAATAAGGATTTAATATCCAAATTTTATTTAAGTAAAGGCTTTTCCCATTTTAAATAAACACAAAAACTTATTTATTTATTTTAAAAATAAGTTTTCCAAATATTTTATATTCTCAAAAAAAAACCTACTGAAGTGTTTTGGTTTTATTTTAGATTGCAAAATAAAGGTTTTAATAAAACAAATCCTAATTTAATTAAATGAATAAGGTCTATTCATTTAATTATTATTGGACCCTAAAATAAAATGTTATTTTGGTTTTAAACAAGTTTTCCAAATATCTTCTATTTTCAAATAAAACCTACTGATTTGGCTTTGAAAATATTTGGATTTCAAATGGAGATTTATTAAATAAATCAAACCCTATTTGATTAAATGACTATGGTCTATTTTATTTAATTATTAAATAGATCCTAAAAAAAGAATAAAAATATTATTTTATTTTGGGATTTGGTTTATGTTGATAAACAGAACCAAAAACCCATTTCAAGTGTGGAGATTGTTTGAATTGTTTGAATGTTTGAATAGTTGATTGAAATTCAAAACATGAATTGATTTGGAAAAAGAAAAAGGTTTCAGACAGAAAAAAATAGTGCAAAGGACCCAGCCCAACAAACTGGCCCAACAGCCCAGTCCAGCCCGCCTGTTCCCTCGCCCCCCGAAACATTTTATTTACCGTAGATAGAACCCGCGGAGCAACTGACATGTGGACCCGTCCCCTCACTCCCTTTCTCACTGACAAAACGGCCCCACATCGCCAGCCATCGTCTCCACCGCGACCTGTTCTTCCTTAGACAACGCTGCTGTTCACTGTCAATCAATTCCCGATTAAATTCGCTTAACTGCTGCGTTGATTCAGTCCAGCAACCACGCTATGTTAAACGCCATGCTTCTCTCTTCCTTTCCCCCAAACCAGAACCCCCAGAGAGCCACCAGGCTGCTCGAATCATCCCCAAACCATCACTGACTCCGACGATGCTCCGGTGCAAATTCCGGTGACCCAGCGCCGCCCCTTGCCTCATCAACCACGCACACCTACTCTCCACCTCCTGGCGCATCTGTTCGTGCCCCTCGTTTGACCACGGGCATCCCTGAGCGACGACTCCAACCAAGCTCCGAGCGCCGCCGTCTGTCTTCAACTGCGACGATGACTCCCAGGTAAACCAGACTGCCCCGCGCCTCCTCTTTCACACTCGCTCACTCGCCTCGACCATGCGCATCTAACCCTACTCTCGGTTTGTCCCTTGTGACCTGCAGCCTCGCCCTCGACCACGACCACGCGCAACCGACGCCAGCAGGAACTCCGGCGAGCAATCCACCTCGCTCCCGTGCGCCCCTCGATGAGATACTGCCACGTTGAGCTCCCCCAGGTGTCTGCGAGCACGGTGAGCCACCCCACTCCTTCTCTAGCTCCCTGTATCACCGGAACCATCGCGAGCAGAGCCGCGCCGCCAGTCGCCGCCGCGCAGCGCCGCCAGTTACTGGTCAAGCGGCCATGCGTCGTTGGATTGTCATCCAGTGGCTGAGATTAGATTAGGTCGAAGGGGTATGCGTTGATCAGAGCCGCACAGATCCCTTTTAATCCAACGGTCTGCAGCGTGATCCACACTAAACCGGTATGGACCAATAGAAACATTACACGTGGCCTGTAGTTGATTTAAAAGACAGATTTGATCTATTAGATTTCCAATTTTGTAAATTGCACAACTTTTGATCCACACGTCCAAATTTTGCAAAATTTATATCATTGGAATCAGTGGAACAATCCCTAGCCAACCATGCCATTTGTTTAGCAAAAAGCTTCTGTTAAAATGTTTGATTTTGCAGAAACATTTGTATGCTTGTTAAGGATGTAAAAGTTGTTCAAAAATGTTTTTGGGGATAAAATCTTTGGCAAATGGTTTGATTTGAACCTACTGACCATAGGAAACACTTTGTGGTTTCAAAAATGTATTTGGTGAAAGAAAAGAATGATTCTTTGATTTAAAACCATTTCTAGTCAAATAGAAATGTGGTTTATTTATTAAAAATGGTTTTGGAAGAAAACCTTTGGAAAATGTTCTGTTTTAAACTCTCTGACCCGAAACATCAAGTTTTGTGGTTTGAAAACATATTTGGTGAACCCTATAGATTAATGCCTTAGTAAAAATGTTTTTACACCACATAAAATGATACTTTGTTTTGAAAATGGTTTAGGAAGTGAAACCTTTTGCAAATGACTTTGCCACCTTACAAAATGACCATTAGGTGTTTTGAAATGTTTATGACCCATTAGGAACCACTTTTTCAAACAAAACAAAGCTTGGCATGCTTGCATGCATTACTTTGACTTTGTCATTTTGTGTGTTGTTTTGCTTGATTGGTAGATTGAGTTTGTACCTTGCTTGATTGAATTGTAGTGACTTGAAGAGTGTGATTGTTGCAAGGACAAGGAGTGAACCCATACTCTACCAAAAAGGCAAGTGATGTTTCATACTTTGTCCCATTACTTTCACTATGCATTAGTGATTTTCTCTAAGTAAACTTGCATGGAATTTTGCTAAGTATAAACTTTGCTATAGGAAAACTAGTAGATGAAACCTTAGTGGAAATCTTCCTAAGTTAAGATTCCTAATACTATCAAGCTTAGCCTAGCTAATAGAAAACATGGGTGGAATATATATTCACACTATGGAAAAATTTCAAAGTCTGAGGACTTGTGTTTTGTTTAATAAAACAACTAAGTTAATGAATCACCTGGGTGGAATGGGACTTGCTTGGTGGATTTTGGTTGAGTGGTTCACAAGGCCCATGTCTATGGTTGACCTTGTGTATCTCACTTGTGGATGGCCACCCAGGAACAAAGAGATTTGAGATGTCAAATGTTGAGAAGCTTCAAGTGCAACCACTTGGCATTATGGGCTCTGCCTAGATCATATAGGTTGCAAGAACTTAGCCATATGGACAGAGGGTGGTAGTTTTTGATAGGTTGGAACGCGTCCATTTTGGTCTAAGGGAAGGCTTCTGAAAGATCTTGTCTTGGGAAACCAAGTCTTGTGGGGAAAGTGCACCACCTCTGCAGAGTGTAAAATCTAAGTACTTAGCCATGTCCCTGGTAAAGGACAATTTGAGCATCAAGACATGGAAGCAATCAAGAATCTCATCATTCAAATTTCTAAGTTAAAAACTTGTGGTTTGAACAAGGGTTAAAGAATCTTCAAACTTTGATTGAGAAAAATGTTTTTGTCAAGCAAAAACTTAGTGTTTTCAAAATGATAAGGAAAATCTATTTTGAGCAATGCAAGCCTCAACTCCACTTATCCAAATGCATATAGATGATAGACTCCACTATACTACCATAGTATCACTTGCCAATACAATTCAAATGTATTGACCCTTGTGGCTGTAACTTGTAATGTTGCAGGTTTGATTGATTTTAGTGAAGATTGAATGATTAGGATTACAAAGTCTACAACCAACATCTGCCTGTGGCACTTTGAAGATGAAGGACCCATGACTATAGTTATTCCGCTGCAATGTAATGTAATAGCCAAATGAGCTATGTATGATGTAATAAAATTATGTTACTCCTGGTTATAAAGTTATATTATGACCTTTGTTTCTTGATATTACATCTTAACTGTGGATGCTAGCTATTGATCCAGGGACTAGCATTGTAAACACAGGGGACTCCACCTTATGTTGTGTAAAGGTTGGGACACTCCCTCTACAATGACATTCCACCGAGAGGGCCCAGAGTATATCTATCTGTCATATGGATGGACAAATCCCACTCTTGATCCATGTGTCTCAACCAATACTTTCCGAACACTCAATGCCACCTTTATAGCCACCCAGTTACGGTGTGGTGTTTGATGTCATCAAAGCATTCTTCCGGTGAAGGTGATATGCATGATCTCATGGTCGAAGGAATTAGGTTACTATGTATGTAACACCCTCAGAATCGGCCCTATGCAAGTTTTAGCGAAACCCGCCAAACCCGCATAGAAACGATTCGAAGGTGCCCACCAGGCACTTTCGTGCGGGTGGAAAACGAAGTAATAACATTACGCAACAGTCCTCGATGGGACCCACAGAACAGATATATATACAGCAGCGACTCAATGAGTCAAGAATACAGATATAATATACAAAGATCCAAATCACCTTGAAAATGAAAGAGCGTCCGTCTACGGACAAGATGCAAATGGGGCTAAGAGCCCTGAAGAATAACCAATGGCGTCCATAACCCTGCCCAGGCCAAGCCGGAAGGGTAACCCTGCTAACGACGTCGATCTCAAAACCTGCTTAAACAAAAGGGGTGCCGACAAGGGGCAAAGGAAAAAGAGGAGCGTCAGTACTGAGGCCAGTACACGGCGAGACTAGAATTCGGCGGTCCTCGCCTACATAGGTATGGTGGACTGAAGCGGCAGCGACAGCATGCACTAAACAACCTATAGAGACTCGATACAACTGGCGACTATCAGAGAGGGGTGAGAAAGACCTATCCGGAACCAGCGTGTTACTAACACCAAACAATCCCATCCTGGCATTCCCCCTCGAGACCAAACGAGGAAGTCAACCGAGGAACTCACACAGTTGGCAGTTTTATTTATTCAGTTTTCGTTGCAGCAATTACTAGTCAGGTATAGATAATCATCCTGATAAATAAACAGTGGGCACTTTTAGTTAATCATTCCATTATAGTGGCAACACTTACTAGTCAGATACAATTAGCATGAGATAACCCATAAACCCAGCAGTTGTTGGTACTTTTATTTAGCCATTCCGTTGTAGTGAAGCTGATTACTAGTCATATCGGGTACAAGTCAATTTATAACAGTAAACTTTAGTTATAGTTGTCTATGATCAAGCACTGTGCTCCAAGTCGTCCATAACCGCGGACACGGCTTCTCGAAAAGATTAAACCCTGCAGGGGTGCACCAAAGTATCCACACGCACCTCGACCCTTTTTGCCAGATCAGTTAACATACACCCATCGGTATGTCGGCGGGGCCTAAGTCATGACGTTTCCCAGACCCAAAGCAAGCACGGGGGGCCACCCCACTAAGTACACCCGCAACGAAGTCGGCCGGTCTCCGAGACAGACTCAGGGTTTGCGACAATGGCTGTAAACGACAGCAAATCCCCAAACGGGGACTGTCGATACCGCGAAAACATTCCGCTTCCAAAACAGTACAGTGTGCAGTACCTCGCACAATCGTAATAAAGCAGTAAACATGGCATAAGTACAGGATAGTAATAAAGCCCCAAACTACTTGTGGCCCCCAGTACAATACTTTGAAATCAGGTACTAAATCGATGGGGGCCCATATCTCCCCACATGTGGTTAGCGCGCTCGATCTCGGAACAGGTGTTAAGAACTCGGGGTCCTACGGGACACAAGTGGGCGGTCGGAAACCAAATCTTACCTATCACCCACCGATGCCTCTGCTTAATTCAATTTTAGTTGTTAAACAGTAATTAAAGTGAACGATAAGTAAACCAGGATCATCTCCAACATTGGACATGCGGCACTTCTCCAACAACTGTGGTACTTGACGACACGCAACAACACTTGAGCAAGCGACTACGACGCGCAAGTCCAACTATCTAACAAACAACAGGTAATAGGAGGTGGCCATGGCAATATAGGGCTGCAAGGGATATCACGGGTACGGAAACTAGAGCATCGCAACACAGATAGCAATAGATCAACAGGAAGGAAGTAAATACTATAAAAGTAAGATGGGTAGAAAGGGGGAGATGCTCGCCTGAAACATTGTCGAAGGGTTCAACCGAAGATCGGGGCGAAGCTCACATCAACTCATCGGCCTTATCCGCGAAGAAGCAAAACGCTAGGATAAACACCGGATGCAATATTTAATACAACGGCAGAAGATCGGCATGATGCATGTATGATGTATGGCATGGCAAAGGTGCGATGCAATTAGGTCATATTAAGCGGTACCGGGGTCCCGACAATTAGTTAAACGGTTCAAGTTGTTTACCTACCCCGCAATGTAAATGTTGTATTAACATGGCCAAAATATGGTACCGGTTCGCTACCTCAATTTAAATGAGGCCAATATGAGACTAGATTTGCCCGCATATGGGCCCCATATTTAATTATTAGGTGAATCGGCATAAGGCTCCCAAACCACATGAATGTATGCATGCAAGACAATTATTATGCGACAAGTTATATTATGTTATAAAAATAGGGTTTCGGGAAGGGATTCACACATTGAGGGGTCTCGACGGTCTTGGTCCGGGGGTTCGGGGTTCGGGGTCGGTCTCAGGGTTCGACGGAACGTTCTCGGCTCCGGGGTAGATCTTGGCGCATCCGCGGTGGTCGGGGCGCGTCGGATTCTTCCGGGTCGATGCCGTTCTTGTCGCATTCGCGGTCTACGGGTCATGTCGACGGTCATGGCGTTCGGAAGACGATCTTGGCGATCCGGGAGAAGATCTTGGGGTTCCGTGTCGGCGGCCGTGATGTAGATCTTGTGATACCGGCGCCATCGGGTTCCACGAGGTAGTGCTTGATGTTCCATGATGAAGATCTTGCTATCCCGACGGCCACATCGGGGATTCTTCGGACCGCTTTGGTGCTGTCCGATCTTGGGGTGGCCTTATGCACGGCACCGTTCTTTGGCAACACCAACCGCACGAGTGTACTAGCCAACGGAGGCAGCAGAACATAGGGGCGGCTACCGTGGCGAGGGTGGCCCGGGTCAGGGCGACGGCGACGAGGCGAGCGGAGGACGGGACCGGCGGTGGCTCGCAGGCGACCGGCGGCGCGCTGGCAGGAGGGGCGCGTCTGGCGACGGTGGGGACCTGCGACGAGCACGCGGCCGAGGCGGGGCAGACGATGCGGGGCCGGGCACGCCGGCGGACGCGGGCCGGAGAGCTCGGGCGGGGCGCGGAGGTGAGGAGGCCGGTGGAGATGGGGCCTGGCGCGCGGCGACGGCGTCGGCTCCGGCGGCGGCGCGCGGGGCCGCGGTCAGAACGGAGGAAGGCGGGACCGGCGGCGAGAGGAGGGATGAGGGCGCGGCGGAGCGCGGCGGACGGCGAGGGGCGCTGCGGCGGCGCGCCTGGCCGGAGGTGGCTCGGGACGGGGAGGCTGGGCCCGTGCGCGGCGGAGGCGAGCGCGGAGGAGCGGCAGAGCGAGGTTGGCGGAGAGGAGGAGGGGCGGCGAGGTGCGGGCGAGGCCGGCGACGCTCGGGGAAGCGGAGGCGGGCCGGGGCCGGGGCGGGGTGCGGTGGAGGCGCGTCGGCGGGTAGGGGCGAGCGCGGGCGTGCGGTGGGAGAGAGTTGGGGAGGAGGAAGACGCGGGGGACAGAGGTGCCAGGGTGGGGCCCGCGGGGACGCGTGCGTGGCCGGTGGTGGCGTGTGGTGTTGGGGTCTGGGGTGGGGGCCAGCGGGCAGAGAGGTGTGGGACTGGTGGGGATGGGAAGAGAGAGAGGGGGCTGCAGAGGTGGCAGAGGTTGATTGGCCAGGGGAGGGGAGAGGATGAGGTGGCGTCTCGTGATAGGAGGGGGTGAGGTGGAGGGGGTGTGTGGGTAGGTAGTTTGGTGAACTTAGGAATTAGGGGGTCTGTTTAGGTGGTCCGATTTAATTCCTGGGGCGGTTGTTCGGGTCATTCGGCCCGTTCGACTGCCCCACCAAAAATAATATAAATTTTATTTGTTTTATTAACACCGTTTGCAAACCGATAGCGGCCAAAATAATTAATCCGGAGATCCGGGCTTTGCGTTTGAATAAAGATGGGGCGTTTTAGAAAACAAAACGGGCTTTGCGAAAATAGTTTTATGCGAACGATGCATGATGATGATGATGCAATGCACAAATTCAACGCGATTTTCTAGTAGTGGTTTTGCGGGATGCCACAATGTATCAGAAAGCATATAGCAATTAAACTATTAAAATGACTTGATCTTTATGCTACGCTTATCTATAGGAGTATGTCCACCATATCATTCTCCTAACGATATGATCTTGTTGTTAATAACATCTCAATGTTCATGATAGGGAAACCACAATCATTTATTAACCAACAAGCTAGTATTATACAGAGGCTTTACTAGGGACTCTATTTTAGTTTACAAATCACACAAGTATTAATGTTTCCTTGTTAATACTATTATAGAATGAATGTAAACATTTATCATAAACATAAAGATATAATAATAACTATATTTATTATTGCCTCTAGGGCATATCTCCAACAGTCTCCCACTTGCACTAGAGTCATCTAATCTAGATTACATGGTAATATACCGAACACCCATGGCAGTTTGGTGTTGGTCATGTTTTTCCCTCGGGAGAGGTTTAGTCAACGGATCCGCCACATTCAGATCTGTGTGTACTTTGCAAATCTTTATGTTCTCGAATAGCGTGAAAACGTAGCTTGATGTGCTTCAGCTTCTTGTGTGACCTTGGTTCTCGCGCATTGGCTATGGCGCCCATGTTATCACAGTAGATTGACATTGGGTCCAGCGCACTAGGAACCACACCGAGCTCTGTAATGAACTCTTTCATCCATATCGTTTCTTGTGAAGCCTCCGAAGCAGCCATGTATTTCGATTCAGTTGAAGATCTCGCCACAACGCTTTGCCTTGCACTCCTCCAGCTAACTGCTGCACCATTCAAAGTAAATACGTATCCAGATTGTGATTTAGAATCATCCGGATCGGTGTTCCAACTAGCATCGGTGTAACCATTAACAACGAGCTGTTCATCACCTCCATAAGAAAGAACCATATCCTTAGTTCTTCTCAAGTACTTAAGGATGTTTTTGACCGCTGTCCAATGATCCACTCCTGGATCACTTTGATATCTGCTAGTTAAACTAACAGCATATGTAATGTCGGGTCTAGTACATAGCATGGCATACATTAGAGATCCTATGGCTGAGGCATAGGGAGTTTTACTCATCCTTTCTCTATCTTCTGCCGTTGTCGGACTTTGAGTTTTACTCAAGGTCGTATTGGGCAACATGGGCAAGAACCCTTTCTTGCTATCTTCCATTCCAAACCTCTTTAGAACTCTGTGCAAATATGTACTTTGTGACAATGATATTAGGCGTCTCGATCTATCTCTATAAATCTTTATGCCTAATATGTAAGCTGCTTCGCCAAGATCCTTCATTGAAAAACTATTATTCAAATATTCCTTGACAATATTAAGAAGGTCTACATCATTCCCAATCAACAATATGTCATCTACATATAGTATTAAGAATGCTACAGAGCTCCCACTCACTTTCTTGTAAATACAAGCTTCTCCATAAGTTTGTATAAAACCAAAACTTTTGATTACCTTATCAAAACGTTGATTCCAACTTCGGGATGCTTGCTTCAATCCATAGATGGACCGTTGAAGTTTGCATACCTTGTTAGCATCTTTAGGATCTACAAAACCTTTGGGTTGCATCATATACAACTCTTCATCAATGTCTCCATTGAGGAATGCTGTTTTGACATCCATCTGCCATATCTCATAATCATAATAGGCAGCGATTGCTAACATAATCCTCACAGACTTTAGCTTCACTACAGGTGAGAAAGTCTCATCGTAGTCAACTCCTTGAATTTGTCGAAACCCTTTTGCGACAAGTCGAGCTTTATAGACAGTAACATTACCATCAGCATATGTTTTCTTCTTGAAAATCCATTTGTTCTCGACAACCTTCCGGCCATCTGGTAAGTCCACCAAAGTCCATATTTGGTTTTCGTACATGGATCCAATCTCGGATTTCATGGCTTCTTGCCATTTATTGGAATCTGAGCTCATCATTGCTTCCTCATATGTCGCAGGGTCATCGGTGTTGTCCACGAACATGACATTCATAACAGGATCATACCAATCAGAGTGGTACGAGTTCTCGTTGACCTGCGAGGCTCTGTAGCAACTACAACCTAAGTTTCATGATCATCATCATTAGCTTCCTCTCTTATTGGTGTAGGCGCCACAGGAACTACTTCCGGTGCCGCGCTACTCGCAAGTTCGAGAGAAGGTTCAACAACCTCGTCGAGTTCTACTTTCCTTCCAGTCACTTATTTCGAGATAAATTCCTTCTCTAGAAAGGATCCATTCTTGGCAACGAAGATTTTGCCTTCGGATCTATGATAGAAGGTATACCCAATAGTTTCCTTCGGGTATCCTATGAAGACGCATTTTTCCGCTTTGGGTTCAAGCTTGTCCGGCTGTAACTTCTTTACATAGGCTTCGCAACCCCAAACTTTAAGGAACGACAATTTAGGTTTGTTCCCAAACCATAATTCATACGGTGTCGTTTCAACGGATATAGATGGTGCCCTATTTAAAGTGAATGCGGCTGTTTCTAATGCATAACCCCAAAATGATAGCGGTAAATCTGTAAGTGACATCATAGAATGAACCATATCCAAGAGAGTTCGATTACGACGTTCGGACACACCATTATGCTGTGGTGTTCCTGGCGGTGTCAATTGTGAAAATATTCCACATTTCTTCAAATGCTTGCCAAACTCGTAACTTAGATATTCACCTCCACGATCAGAACGTAGAAATTTAATCTTCTTGTTACGTTGATTCTCCACCTCACTTTGAAATTCCTTAAACTTCTCGAAAGTTTCGGACTTATGTTTCATGAAATAGATATACCCATATCTACTCAAGTCATCCGTGAAGGTAAGAACATAACGATAACCACCGCGTGATGCTACACTCATTGGACCACACACATCGGTATGTATGATTTCCAATAAGTCCGTAGCTCGCTCCATCATACCAGAAAATGGAGTCTTAGTCATTTTACCCATCAGACATGCTTCACATCTTTCAAGTGATTCGAAATCAAGTGATTCAAGAAGTCCATCGGAATGGAGTTTCTTCATACGCTTCACTCCAATGTGACCAAGACGACAGTGCCACATATAGGTCGAGTTATCGCTCGATTTCAAACGTTTAGCTTCAATGTTATTAATATGTGTATTTCCACTATCGAGATTCAATAAGAATAGACCATCTATCAAAGGTGCATGTGCATAAAACATATTACTCATATAAATCAAACAACCATTATTATCGGACTTAAACAAGTAACCGTCTCGCAATAAACAAGATCCCGATATAATGTTCATGCTTAATGCAGGCACCAAATAACAATTATTTAAGTATAAAACTAATCCCGATGGTAGATGAAGAGGTAGCGTGCCGACCGCGATCACATCAACCTTTGATCCGTTTCCCACGCGCATCATCACCTCGTTCTTCGCTAGCTTCCGTTTATTCTGCAGCACCTGTTTCGAGTTATAGATATGAGCAACCGAACCAGTATCAAATACCCAGGCACTACTACGAGTACTAGTGAGATACACATCAATAACATGTATATCGGATATACCTTTCTTCTTGATGTTGCCGTTCTTCAAATCCGCCAAGTACTTTGGGCAATTCCGCTTCCAGTGACCTTCTCCCTTGCAGTAGAAGCCCTCAGTATCAGGCTTAGGTCCAGCCTTGGTCTTCTTCGTCGGCACGATAACTTTCTAACCACCCTTCTTGAAGTATCCCTTTTGCTTAGACTTGCCTTTCTTGAATTTGGTGGTCTTATTGACCATAAACACTTGGTGCTCTTTCTTGATCTCCACTTCTGCAGATTTTAACATGGCGAAGAGTTCTGGCAACTGCTTGTTCATGTTTTGCATATTGTAGTTCATCACAAAGTTCTTGTAACTTGGTGGTAGTGATTGGAGGACACGATAAATCCCCAAAGCATTAGGAATCACTATACCCAAGCTTTGAAGTTTGTTTGCGTGCCCAGACATCTTAAGCACATGCTCACTGACGGAGCTGCCCTCTTCCATCTTGCAGTTAAAGAACTTTTCAGAAGCCTCATAGCTCTCAATTGCCGCATGAGTCTCAAAGATCAATTTGAGATCACGGACAATATCATGTGGGTCTGAATTCTCAAACCTTTTCTGAAGCTCCGATTCTAAACCATACAAGATACCACACTGAACTGTGGAGTACTGAGTCTTCCGAGTGAGGTAAACATTCTTTAATTCATCGGTAGCAGTAGCTGCAGGTGGGTCACCTAGCGGTGCATCCAGCACATAGGTCAAATTACCAGCAGTGAGGACAATCCTCAAATTGCGGAACCAATCCGCGAAGTTGCTTCCATTGTTTTTCAACTTTTCTTTCTCTAGGAACGCATTAAAATTGATGGTAGGGGCCGCCATTGATCTATAACATATTTGCAATAGTTTAGACTAAGTTTATGACAAATTGAGTTCTAATTAATAGTTAAATTAATCTAGGTGAACTCCCACTCAAAACAATATCCCTCACATTGTTTTAGTGATCACACAAACCAAATCTACCACATCAACACCGATCATCACGAGAGTTGATGTAGCTTCAATGGCGAACAATCGACATGTTCATCATATCTACTATATGATTCATGATTTACCTTTCGGTGATCCGTGTTCCGAGACCATGTCTGTACATGCTAGGATCGTCAAGATCAAACCTTAGCTTCCGCATGAGCAAATCTGGCTTGCTCACGTTGTATACACTTGCGGAATCTAACACACCTGATCATCACGTGGTGCTTCGAAACAACAAGCTTTAGCAACGGTGCTTACTAAGGGTGAACACTTTAGAACTTGATATTCATGTGCATGAGGGATCATCTTATAATGCTACCGTCGTTAACTAAATAATACAAGATGCATAAAGGATTAACATCACATGCAATTCATAATATGTGATATGATATGGCCTTTCTTCTTTGTGCTTCCGATCTCCATCTTCAAGCACGAACATGATCTCCATCATCACCGGCATTGCATCAAGGTCAATGATGCCGCTCCATGGTTGTCGTCCACCAGCTTCAACTATTACAACTACTTTGAATAGACACGCGGGTCTTAACAGAAATTAAAGACAACCATATGGTTCCTGCCGGTTGCCAACTTACAATAAGGAACATTGCATACATCAAATATAATCACAATCATGGTCATATCACATCACAACACACCCCTGCAAAACAAAGTTAGACGCCTCTACTTTCTTTGCATGTTTTACGTGGTTTGGGGCTTTCAATAAGTGTCGTTCTAACTTACGAACAAGAACCACAACATTGATACTAGTATTGTCAATCACCCGTTGTAAATTGAATCTTAACTATGTTGGGAGAAACTGGCACCCGCAAAGCCACTTATGCAATACAAGTCGCATGTCAAGCATGGAGCAAGTCTCATGAACGATGTCATTTAAGGTTAGCCCGGGCCGCTTCATCCCACCATCCCGCAAGATGCAAAGTACATAAGAAGCAATTGACAACAAAAGCATCAACGTCCACAATGACCATTGTGTTCTACTCGTGCAACAGATCTACATATAGACACGGCTCTGATACCACTGTAGGGGTTCGTAGCATGGAAAACAAAAATTTTCTACCGCATACAAACAAACATGCCAAGATCTATCTACTAGATTGTAGCAACGAGTCGATGGAATAACTCACCCTCGAAGATTCCAAAGTGTTTAACGAGAGCGGATGGGTGATGTAGTCGTACTCTTGCCGATCTCAAGATCGCGTAGACGATCCTTCCGGCGCCGCGTTCCGGCAGCGCTTCCGCAGTCGAACACACGTTCGGTACTCGACGAAGACCTTCCTCTCCCTTGTTCCAGCAGGTAGCGGAGGTTGCAACACTCTCCTCGCGATTCCGGCAGCACAACGGCATGGTACCGGAAGTAGAGGGGAGATCTCGCAGGGCTTCGCCTTAAGCCGGAGCGAGTATGGTGGACTATGAGAGAGAGCCTCGGCGATCTAGGGTTTATACGCACCAAGGAGGAGCAAGGCCGGCGGCTAGGGTTTGCCTAGGTGGCGGCGACGGCTTTCCCTAGGTGGCGGCAGCAGGAGGTGGCGGCGCCGGCGGCTAGGATTAGGGTTTGCGGGGCGTGGTGTTGTGTGCTTGGAGGGGCAGCCCTGCCCCTCCTTATATAGGTGGAGGGGCGCGCCAAGGGGAGGGGAGTCCCTCCCCAACTCGGTCTCCAAGTGGGCCGGCGGTGGAGGGAGGGAACTCCTCCCCAAGTAGGTTTCCTACTCTCCCTCCACCTCACAAAATAGCCGTTTGACTTTTCAAATTGGCGTTTGACTTTTCAAACTAGGATTTGATTAAACCCTTTATATTGTTCAACAATGACACCTAGTACATGATGCAATCATTCCAACTTGTTATGACCATTCATGTACCCTTCCCCTCCGGAGTGCCGGACATTACGGAACCTTCTAGAACATTCCCGATGAAAACACCGGAACCATTCTCCAACCCCGAAACAGGACTTTCCTTATATGAATCTTATTCTACGGACCATTCCGGATCTCCTCGTGATATCCCAGATCCCATCCGAGACTCCGAACAACATTCGGTCTCTTACTCATCATTCCATAACTACTCAAACAACGTCGAATCCTTAAGAGTGTCTCCCTACGGTTCGTGAATTATGCGGACATGATCGAGACACTTCTCCGAACAATAACCAATAGAGGAATCTGGAAATTCATATGGCTCCCACATATTTCTACGATTACTTTGCGATCGAATGAAGCACTTACATACGATACCAATTTCCCTTTGTCTCACGATAGTTTACTTATCCGAGGTTATGATCGTCGGTATCTCTACATACCTAGTTCAACCTCGTTGCTGATAAGTACTCTTTTCTCGTTCCCGTGATATGTGATCCCTTGTGAGCCAGTCACATGCTTGCAAGCTAATTGGATGACATTCCACCGAGAGGGCCCAGAGTATATCTATCCGTCATATGGATGGACAAATCCCACTCTTGATCCATGTGTCTCAACCAATACTTTCCGAACACTCAATGCCACATTTATAGCCACCCAGTTACGGTGTGGTGTTTGATGTCATCAAAGCATCCTTCCGGTGAAGGTGATATGCATGATCTCATGGTCGAAGGAATTAGGTTACTATGTATCAGAAAGCATATAGCAATTGAACTATTAAAATGACTTGATCTTTATGCTACGCTTATCTATAGGAGTATGTCCACCATATCATTCTCCTAACGATATGATCTTGTTGTTAATAACATCTCAATGTTCATGATAGGGAAACCACAATCATTTATTAACCAACAAGCTAGTATTATACGGAGGCTTTACTAGGGACTCTATTTTAGTTTACAAATCACACAAGTATTAATGTTTCCTTGTTAATACTATTATAGCATGAATGTAAACATTTATCATAAACATAAAGATATAATAATAACTATATTTATTATTGCCTCTAGGGCATATCTCCAACAAATTCACCATTGTAAGCTAAAGTAGCTTGATCATGAATATTTCCATGATTAGGATGAATATAAGATGTAGGTAAAATGTTTAGTACACTAAAATATTACTAAAGAATGGAATTTGAAACAACACCAAACATTTGATGTTTGTGATCTACTTCAAAGTGCAAGTCCAAAGACATTGGTATTTAACTATACACGCTTTGGACTATGTGTCATGTGTATGGCTCCACTTTCGGCTACGGCAAGTCCCAGAAGAGTTACCGACTTAGGCCTGTAGTATTACTTGTAGTCCCAGCTGTATCTAGTTACCGACTCTGTAACATAGCCATATAGGTCTCTCCTGTAACCCTAGGCCCCGGTGACTATATAAACCGGCCCTATGGGAGACTTTAGGGCACAACCATAGAATAACGCAACAACTACCACAATCAACTCGCATAGGCGAACCTCTCTTGTAATCCGCTGTAACATCCGGCTTACGCCGATATATTACCGGGTTGCTAGCAGGAGTAGGATCCGATCATCGCAGTCGGATCTGAACCTAGGTAAACTTGTGCTCACCGCTCCTGGAACATCCGAAGTATCACACCCCATCTTTACAACACCACTAGGAATCCCTATGGCGTACTTGTCGACAATCCGATGATAGTTTGCGCCCACCATGGGACGGTGACCTTTGGAGCATCGCTCCAGGCGGAATCTGCGCGTGCACGGATCGGCAAAACTATCGCCATGGGTCACGTGGTCAACGCTAGTGATGTCCCTCTCGTCCTTTGATGTCTACGCACTTCTATTCTTGTAGACAGTTGTTGGGCCTCCAAGTGCAGAGGTTTGTAGAACAACATCAAGTTTCCCTTAAGTGGATTACCCAAGGTTTATCGAACTCAGGGAGGAAGTGGTCAAAGGTATTCCCTCTCAAGCAACCCTGCAATCAAGATACAAGAAGTCTCTTGTGTCCCCAACACACCCAATACACTTGTCAGGTGTATAGGTGCACTAGTTTGGCGAAGAGATAGTGAAATATAAGTGGTAACGATGCCAGAAAAGAGCTTGACGGTGAGGTAAATACTACAGCAAGCAAGCATGCAATAGATCTAGTAGCAAACGGTGTTTAAATGCTTAGAAACAAGGCCTAGGGATCATACTTTCACTAGTGAACACTCTCTCATATAAATATCCTCTCTTTATGATACTACTCTTAACTACTTTCCAGTTGGACACTCTAATCATCGGTAGGGCTATAACAACACTCCTCAAAGTCCGCCTTCCCCAATCTAGATAACCCCACACTTTCACCTTGAGCGCTAGATGGTTCCAACAAACACCACAATTTCACAGAGACATCGAACTCCAAATATTACTCATAACAAGTATTCAATCTAGCCAAAGTGACACACACGGTATGCATGCTATCACTTTCACACACGTTGGGAAAACCATAGATCTATTAAAGCACAAATAGTATTTATGTAGACTCAAACCTAAGTGCCACCATAGCGTGCACGTTGTCACTTTCACACACATGGGGAGAGCGGAGATCTATTAAAGCACTTGAGTAGCAAGGTAGATCTACTTGATTACAAAGCTCATGACCACAACAAGATAATGCATATATAGAGATGAACACATAGCTACCGGTAGAGCCCTTAGCCTCGAGGAAGAACTACTCCCTCCTCATCATGGAAATCAGCAACGGTGATGGAGATGGTGGTGGAGATCGATGGAGATGGCTCCGGGGGCACTTCCCCATCCCGGCAGGGTGCCAGAACAGAGACGTTCTGTCCCCCGAATCTCCCTTTCAGTGGCGGCGGTGCTACGGAGGTTTTTCTGGAAGTATGATGGATTATCTAGGCCTTTTGGGTCGGAGGCTTCTTATAGGCGAAGGAGGCAAGGTTGATGGAGGGCCAGGGGGCCCACACCCCCTATGGGCGCGACCAGGGTGGACCCTGCTCCCACCTAGGGTGTGGCCACCCTGGTGTCGTCCTCCGTCTCGTCTTCAATTTTCCGTATCGCTCAGGGAAAAATATGAACTTTGGCTTTTGTCCCGTCCAATTCCGAGAATATTCATTTTTTAGCTTTCTGAAACCAAAAACAGCAGAAAACAGACAACTAGCACTGTGACATCTTGTCAACAGGTTAGTTCTAGAAAGTGTATTAAAATACCTCAAAGTGTAGACAAAACATAGAAAAGTTGATATAAAACAAGCATGGAGCATCAAAAATTATAGATACGTTTACGACGTATCAAGCATCCCCAAGCTTAACTCCTGCTCGTCCTCGAGTAGGTAAGTGATAAAAAGAATAATTTTTGAGGTGACATGCACCATCAAAATCAAGATCAAACCATATGCAAGCATTGAAAGCTAGGAACGATACCTCTAAACATGTGCATGAAAGGTGGAGTTCTAACAATAGGAAATAGTAACTATGCATGCAACATGAAAGGCTACAAACAAAGATCATGAATAACAAGCATTGAAAAACGTTTGTTTGTTTCACATACAGAAAACATAGCATAGTGGCATTCAGCTTGTCCCTCATAGAGTAGCAAATAGATGCATAGGACACCTTCAAAGTTCACAAGGGTGACTAGAAACAAATAGTACAAGAACAAGTAATATCACAATATGCATCAATCAATAAGCTTTGGGACACTGCACATAGAATGGCAACTATGCTCTCTTAATAGTCCTAAAAGTAGAAGGTGGAGACTCAATAATGGTGGAAGAAATGCCTTTTGTAAAGGAAACAGGGATTTCCAGTTTCAAAAAGAGCTTCCAAAAATTATGGTACTTGTTAGCTTTCAGCCCTCATTGCCCCTATCATAAGCATCTTGAAGTGATTAAGTTTAAAGTGAACAAATATGGAGTATATGCTTGACGAAGTATAAGTTGGCAATCTCAAGTTCCTTGAATACGAGGGCCACACCTCTTGCTACTCAACTTCAGTCACCTGTAAGTTCTTGTCAATGTAAGTATTTGCATATCATAGAGAACCGGCAACGAGGTACCCCTTGCACATGGTACAGGATCAATCCCATAACCAAAATGACAAGGCAAGCAGACAATGAGCATCTCAGCAATATTCTTATTTACCATGGGAATATGGTGCTTTTTTCTCTCTTTCCTCTTTTCTCAACGTGTCTCTTTTTGTAAGAAGAATGATTCATAGATGTCACTATGGTGATGCTGCAAGTTTCCACCATGATTAGGCATGGCTTAGGATAGCGGCCCAGGCGTTTCTCTAACACAGAATACAAACTCCATGGACTTACAAGTTCCCTTTTTATTTCACACCGGTGACATCCATAGACAAAAGAGCATGATATCAACTGAGTACAAAGTACAAGTGCAATGTTGAAAACGTTCCCCATGACAGCATGGTTCTGCTAATTCCAATGTATAAGTGCAAGCATATACAACAAAGATGACACAATGGTTCAAGTTTATTAGGGGAAAATAATATAAAGTGTGCCATCAAGTTTGTGAGGGCTTTAATCACTAAGTTTTCACATACCAAAATACTTTTTAATAGAAAGATAGATGAAAACAAGAATATACTTGGAATGGTGTAAGACACCATGCATAGGAATTTATGGTGGATACATTGGAATAACTTGGTTTCTTGGGAGTTGTATGCATGAGTAGAGCTTACTAATACAAGTGGAGGCTAGCAAAAGACTAGGAGCAACCAACTAAGAGAGCAATAATGGCCATAATCATGCAGAGCAACAGAACATTACTAATCAAAGCATAGAGTGGTACTATAAGTCAAGGACTAAATGATCATAGAGGCTATGGTGACTTGTTCATAGTCATAACATGGTGTGAGCATGTGCCAAGTCAACCCAAACAAAGCATCAAAGGAGAATATCGCAATACTATGCTTTGTATGCTAAAACAACACATGATTCCTTCAAGGCACATTAAGCAATCCTAATTGTTTGTAACAATTCATGCTACAACAATAATCACTAAGCATAAGGTCAAAACAAGATCTAGCATGACATGATAAAATCTAAGCCACAGTCAAAACAAGCTCCCTTTTGTACCACTATAAGCATGAAACTTGAAAGAACATATGGGCCTCCATGTGTGGTTTTGGTAATTAATGAAAATCTTTATGGACTAATGTGTGTATTAAGTTGTACTTGTAGGATTTTTCCATTGGAATCACTTGGAGCATGTGTTGGCTTCAAGGTCGATGAAATGAGAAGAAGATGTGTTGTGCAAGCTCAAAGTGCGCCATCTATAGAAGATCTCATGGATCGATGATGAGGAATCAAGAAAGGCGTTCCTTCTTAAGAAGGTCAAGTTCGTTTATATCGAGCTCAAGTGGAATGCTCAAGGCAAAGGTATAATCTTGATAGGTTTTCCCTTTTGCCGGTCTCATGTTGTGTGTGGGAGACCGGGCTTAGGATAGATAACCGTACTGTCAAGAGGGGCTCTCGAATGAGTAACTCGGTCACATTGTTCGGAGAGAGCTTAAACCTTTGCATACTTGCATCATCGTTTTTGGTTTTTATTTGGTCTTATCCATGTGTGGATATAGAGCTTGTGGTAATCTCCATAACAAGCTCTTGTTCATCAAAATCGGATCTTCCGTTTGTATCTTGTTGCGATTTTGATATTGGCGGTTTTTCGGTTTCTCGCCAAGTGAGGTATCTCACATTATATTACTTGATACATTCTCACTTGGTGATAACAAATATTTGAATATTGACGTCCTCTATCCAACGCAATTGGAATCGGGTCAATCGAAGCTACCAATCAAAAGTTATTAACGTTTGAATATTGACTGCTATTTGCTTTTAAAAAGAAAAAGAAAAAGATTTTTTCTGGGCTGTCCGGTACTACCGGGCCTAATACCGGACACGCCTGACCCAGCACGCCTCCCTTCTGGCCCTGGCGGTACTTAGTACCGGCACTACCAGACCGGTCTGGTAGTACCGCCCGGGTGGGCCGGTACTACCGGCCGGCCCATCTAGCTAGCCTCCCCGCACCAGCTTGCCAGCCCACATCGCGCAGTGCGACTCGCTGGCCCAGCTCGCCTTGCTCCCGCGCGCATGCCGCTCCCTGCCGCCGCCTCGCACCAGCTCGCTCGCGCGCGCCTGCCCCCCCACTCGCGCGCCGCCTCGCTGTGGCCCCGCCTGCCTTGCGTCGCTCGCGCGCGTCCTGCCCTCTGCTTGCGTGCGCTCGCGTGCTGTCTGCTCCTGCCACTCGCGCTAGCTTGGCTGGCCT
This sequence comes from Avena sativa, assembly GCA_916181665.1. NCBI lineage: Eukaryota > Viridiplantae > Streptophyta > Magnoliopsida > Poales > Poaceae > Avena > Avena sativa. The sequence continues at coordinate 65,088,054 of OV702284.1, forward strand.
CTGGCCTTCCCCTGTGCGCGCGCCCTCACCCGCGTGGCTTGATCCGCTTGACAGCTGGGCCCCGCGCGCACTGCCGTTGGTTGCTATACTTTTTCCCTCGTTTCGCTGCTGGGTTCGTTCGGTCCGGTAGTACCGGTCTGATCCGGTACTACCGGTCTGATCCGGTACTACCGGTCCTGACCGAAAAATTGTCCCAACGGCCAGATTTTTGGGGCCCCTATTTAAGGCTTTGCCCGTTTTGAGTTTAGTTAGCTTCTCTCTTATCTATTAGGCTAAGCTTTGTCCACACTTGCTCTAGATCTTAAAGCTTGCCTAATCTTTTCCCTCCGATGATTCTTGCCCATATTTGAGTGGAAGAGAGAGGAGATCTAGATCCGCGTTTTGACCTAACCGATTCATCTCTTTGTGAGTGCATCTTTGGGGATCTAGATTTTGGGGGATTTTGTGTCTCTCTTTGATTCCTCCTCTCTTGTTCCCCCAATAGCTTTAGTAGCTTTGTTGGAACTTGAGAGTGAGGGATTTGAGCACATTTGTGGTGTTCTTGCCATTTGCATTTGGTGCATCGTTTTGAGTTCTCCTCGGAGGATTTGGTTCGTGTGACTCATTGGAGCTTGTCCCTCTTGGGTTCTTGGAACCCTAGACGGTTTTGTGGCCTTGGTGGCATTGTGGCCTTCTGTGGCATTTGTTGGGATCCTCCAATTAAGTTGTGGAGAAGTGCCCCAACCTTGTGAGAGGTTCCGGTTGCCTCCGAAAAGTGCACCGATAGTGGAAGCGTGGATCGATCCCATTGGGGTGAGATTCACCGGAGAATAAGGGAGGCCTTTTGTGGCGTTGGTGGTTTGATACCACCCCCTCTCCAAACGAGACATACTCCATGTTGGGAGGAACTCGGTAAAATATCGGTGTCCCCGCGTGCCTTGGTTATCTCTATACCCAAGCTCTTTACTTATGCACTTTACATTGTGATAGCCTTCGTGCTTGAAGTAATATATATCTTGCTATCACTTTGTTGCTTTTATTGCTTAGCATAAGTTGTTGGTGCACATAGGTGAACATTAGTTGTTCTAGGTTGTGCTTAACAAAGTAAACACTAGTTTTATTCCGCCTTTGTTGAGCCACTCTAGGAAAAGTTTTAATCGCCTATTCACCCCCCCTCTAGGCAACATCCGCATCCTTTCAAAACTTTCTACTCTTTTCCAACACCAAACAACTTATTTAAAACAAATAACAAAGATAATAATCTATAAAGATCAGTGAGCTTGTCTCACAATTCCACAAAGAGTAACTAAAAATTTCTAAGCTGAAAGCACAAGAAAACTAAGGCTGAACGCAGTGCTAGCAAAAGTGAACACTCACAAAAGAATAAGAGTGAAAACTAGAGTGTTTTAGGCAATGGAAACAGAGTGTGTCTCTCTCCAAAAGAAGTGTGCTGTAACCAATCAACTTACTCAAGCAAACTAAGCAAACAAAAACCAAAAACGAAAACTAAGACGCTCCAAGAATAACACAACTGTGCATGAAACAATAAAAACGAAGTGTCTAGAAAGACCTAAGATTTTTATTGATGAAGAAGGGGATGCCTTGGGCATCCCCAAGCTTTGACGCTTGTAACTCTTGAATATTTCTTGGGGTGAAACGGGGTGGCATACCCAAGCTTGATCTTTTGTCCATTCTTCATCTCATTACATCATTATTTCTCTACACCTGAAATTTTTCCTTCATACAAAACTCCACACAATCTTCATTAGCAACATTAGTGTATTCAAAAGATAATAAACCCTTAGGTAAAGCTTTGGAACAGCAATACTTTTCACTAAAAACACATGCTACTGTAGCAACTCCGTCAAAAATCTCAATTCCCCTAAAGAGAACTCAAAAAGGAATAAAAAAGAAGCAAATGCAAATAATGGCAGAAATCTGTCAAAACAGACCAGCAGGTAGAAACCTATTTTTTCGAACATCTTCTGTTGCTCAAATCAAAAAGTGTTGGACTAACTAAATTTATCTAACATACTGGGGGATTTATTCGTAAATTTTCAGATCAATCCGAGTTACAGAGACTCCTCACAATTTTTTTTGGTGGAGGACAGAAATCTGTTTTGGGACAGCAACTCCCCAAATATTACTTCTCTCTCATTAGAGGTCATTCTTGGGACAAAAAGCAAAAAAAAGGATAAGGAGAGTTCATTACTGAAGTAATAACTTCCAAGACTCAAGGAAACCCTTGGGTTATCTCCCAACAAGTACTTTTCTTTAATGCCTTTAAGTTAGGCATGATAGTTTCAAAGATGCTCACATAGGAAATATGAATTGATTTAAAAGAGAGCATCAAGGAGCAAACTCAAAGAACATTTAAGTCTAACCCACTTCCTATGCATAGGAATCTTGTAAAGAAACAAGTCATGAAAACACAAAGCAACAAGCATAGGAAAGTAAAACAAGAGTAACTTCAAAACTTTCAACATAAAGAGGGGAAACTTAATATTGTTGAGATACATAAGACCATGTTTCCCTCTCTCATAATAACTTTCAGTAGCAACATGAATAAAATTAACAATATAACTATCACATAAAACATTCTTATCATGAGACACATGCAAAAAATCATTATTACTCTCCACACAAGCATAGTCATTCTTATTAATTATAGTGGGAGCAAATTCAACAAAATAGCTATCATTATTATTCTCATCACCATAATCATCAAATATAGGAGGCATACTGTGTAGGGGTTCGTAGCATGGAAAACAAAAAATTTCTATCGCATGGACACAAACAAGCCAAGATCTATCTACTAGGTTGTAGCAACGAGTTGATAGAAGCACTCACCCTCGAAGATTCCAAAGCGGTTAACGAGAGCAGATTCTCGTGGGTGATGTAGTCGTACACTTGCCGATCTCAAGATCGCATAGACGATCCTTCCGGCGCTGCGTTCCGGCAGCGCTTCCGCAGTCAGTCACACGTTCGGTACTCGATGAAGACCTTCCTCTTCCTTGTTCCAGTAGACAGCGGAGGTTGTAGTTCTCCCCTCGCGATTCCGGCAGCACGACGACGTGGTGTCGGAAGTAGAGGGAAGATCCCGCAGGGCTTCGCCTAAGCTGGTGCGAGTTATGGTGGATCTAGGGTTTCCCGGTGATCTAGGGTTTAGAAGATCGGGAGGAGGAGGAGGTGTCGGCGACGGCTAGGGCGATGGCGGCTGGCGGCAGCGGCGAGCGGCGGTGGCGGCGCGGCGGCGGCTGGGCGGCGGCGGTGCGGGTAGAGAGGGTCTAGGGCTTGTCGTGTTGGGGCATCCCTCCCCCTCTATTTATGAGTGGGGGGGGGGGTAGCCTTGGGAGGGGTGGGTTTGAATCCAAACCCAAACCCAAGTTGGATTGAGAGAAGGACTTGTTTCTTCTCCCACTAGGAAACCATTGTTCCAGTTTGAATTTTCAAACTTCCCGTTTGACTTCCAATTTAGAGATTTAATTCTCTCTTGCAAATGCCCACACCAAGTGACCTAGGATATGATCCAATCATTCCACTTACCCATGACACATTCATGGACCATTCTCCTTCCGAATCGGTGAACCTCTAGAACCTCTCTAAAGAAAACATCGGAATCTTTCCCGAACTCCGGAATCGGACTTTCCTTATATGAATCTTATTCTTCGGACCATTCCGGATCTCCTCCTGATATCCCGGATCCTATCCGAGACTCCGAACAACATTCGGTATCCCTACTAACATTCCATACCTACTAAACAACATCGAATCCTTAAGTGTGTCTCCCTACCATTCGTGAATTATGCGGACATGACCGAGACACTTCTCTGATCAATAACCAATAGAGGAATCTAGAAATTCATATGGCTCCCACATATTTCTACGATTACTTTGCGATCTAATGAACCACTTACATACGATACCAATTTCCCTTTGTCTCACGATAGTTTACTTATCCGAGGTTTTGATCGTTGGTATCTCTGCATACCTAGTTCAACCTCGTTACCGATAAGTACTCTTTTCTCGTTCCCGTGATATGTGATCCCTTGTGAGCCAGTCACATGCTTGCAAGATAATTGGATGACATTCCACCGTGAGGGCCCAGAGTATATCTATCCGTCATATGGATGGACAAATCCCACTCTTGATCCATGTGCCTCAACCCATACTTTCTGAACACCCAATGCCACCTTTATAGCCACCCAGTTATGGTGTGGTGTTTGATGTCATCAAAGCATCCTTCCGGTAATGGTGATTAGCATGATCTCATGGTCGAAGGAATTAGGTTACTATGTATCATAAACTTATAGCAAACAAACTATTAAAATGACTTGATCTTTATGCTACGCTTATCTATAGGAGTATGTCCATCATACCATTCTCCTAATGATATGATCTCATTGTTAATAACATCTCAATGTTCATGATCGAGAAACCATGATCATCTATTAACCAACAAGATAGTATTATAAAGAGGCTTTACTAGGGACTCTAATTTAGTTTACAAATCACACAAGTATTAATGTTTCCGGTTAATACTGTTATAGCATGAATGTAAACATTTATCATAAACAAAAAGATAAAATAATAACCACTTTTATTATTGCCTCTAGGCCATATCTCCAACATATTGTAATCATAATCAATTTTCTCCTCATTAGTAGGTGGACAAAAAATATCATATTCATCATTGCAGTCATCATATATTGGAGGTTTGGTATCATCATAAGCAATACAATAGCTATTTTCTAAAGCTGGGGGACTAAAAAAATCATTTTCATAAAAACTAGCTTCCCCATGCTTAGACTTTTCCTCAACATTAGCAACAATGGTGTCCAAAGAATTCATACTAATAACATTGCTATTAGCATGCAAATAAAGTTCCATAGGTTTTTTAATTTTCTCTTCAAACACTTCATGTCCTAGCTCAAGATAAATGCTATAAAGCTCTCTAATTTTGTTGTTGTTTTCCATTAAGCCTAACTAGTGAAAACAAGAAACAAAAAGACAAAATTGCAGAATCTAACGGAAATAACTTCGAGCACTCACACCGGAGGATGTGAGTACCTTTTACCTCACCTCTCCGGCAACAGTGCCAGAAAATAAGCTGATGGCGTGGAAGGAAGGTAAAAGCCCAAAACCTCCCCGACAACGATGCTAGAAAATAGCTTGATGTCTATGGACTTCTATTCTTGTAGACAGTTGTTGGGCCTCCAAGTGCAGAGATTTGTAGAACAGCAGCAAGTTTCCCTTAAGTGGATTACCCAAGGTTTATCGAACTCAGGGAGGAAGTGGTCAAAGGTATTCCCTCTCAAGCAACCCTGCAATCAAGATACAAGAAGTCTCTTGTGTCCCCAACACACCTAATACACTTGTCAGGTGTATAGGTGCACTAGTTCGGCGAAGAGATAGTGAAATACAAGTGGTAACGATGCCAGAAAAGATCTTGACGGTGAGGTAAAGACTACAACAAGCCAACATGCAACAGATCTAGTAGAAAATGGTGTTTCAATGCTTAGAAACAAGGCCTAGGGATCATACTTTCACTAGTGAACACTCTCTCATATAAATATCCTCTCTTTATGATACTACTCTTAACTACTTTCCAGTTGGACACTCTAATCATCGGTAGGGCTATAACAACACTCCTAAAAGTCCGCCTTCCCCAATCTAGATAACCCCACACTGTCACCTTGAGCGCTAGATGGTTCCAACAAACACCACAATTTCACAGAGACATCCAACTCCAAATATTACTCATAACAAGTATTCAATCTAGCCAAAGTGCCACACACGGTATGCATGCTATCACTTTCACACACGTTGGGAAAACCATAGATCTATTAAAGCACAAAGAGTATTTATGTGGACTCAAACCTAAGTGCCACCATAGCGTGCATGTTGTCACTTTCACACACATGGGGAGATCGGAGATCTATTAAAGCACTTGAGTAGCAAGGTAGATCTACTTGATTACAAAGCTCATGACCACAACAAGATAATGCATAGATAGAGATGAACACATAGCTACCGGTATAGCCCTTAGCCTCGAGGAAGAACTACTCCCTCCTCATCATGGAAATCAGCAACGGTGATGGAGATGGTGGTGGAGATCGATGGAGATGGCTCCGGGGGGCACTTCCCCGTCCCGGCAGGGTGCCAGAACAGAGACTTTCTGTCCCCCGAATCTCCCTTTCGGTGGCGGCGGTGCTACGGAGGTTTTTCTGGAAGTATGATGGATTATCTAGGGTTTTTGGGTCAGAGGCTTCTTATAGGCGAAGGAGGCAAGGTCGATGGAGGGCCAGGGGGCCCACACCCCCTATGGTCGCGGCTAGGGTGGGCCCGGCGCCCACCTAGGGTGTGGTGACCCTGGTGTCCTCCTCCATCTCGTCTTCGATTTTCCGTATCGCTCGGGAAAAAAATATGAACTTTGGCTTTTGTCCCGTCTAATTCCGAGAATATTCATTTTTAGCTTTCTGAAACCAAAAACAGCAGAAAACAGACAACTAGCACTGTGGCATCTTGTCAATAGGTTAGTTCCAGAAAGTGTATAAAATACCTCAAAGTGTAGACAAAACATAGAAAAGTTGATATAAAACAGGCATGGAGCATCAAAAATTATAGATACGTTTACGACATATCATCCTTCTCGATGATACCTAGATTCCGGCTTTGAAACCCGTGACGACCTACACGATCATGTCCATCGGCGAGATCGATATCTATCTCGGTTTCGCTGAACCCGCCCAACCCACCCTTGAGGTGATGACCATGGCAGAAGAAAAATCTGGATCTACTTTGTCCACAGAGGTGGAAGAGTTCAAGGTCCCGGAGAAAATCAAACCCACCCAGCCCACTCCTGTAGTGGAAGAAGAGGTGGAAGAAAAATCCGGATATGATCTCCCTGATGATATCAGATACACGGACGAGGAATGTATCTTCTACGGCTCTGTCCTACCAGACGTCGTAGCAGAAAAACTACCCTTGAGGCTGAAGGGATACATGTAGGCTACACTAGCGCAAATCAAACAAAATTTACCGCGTAAACCAGGATTACTATTGTCATTGATCACGGGATTACCACTAGACGCGCAGTTGCAGAACTTGATGAAGCGCGTCGAGGCAGTGGAGACGATCTACGTCTCCTCCTTGTTCTAGTCCCATGAGCAGCTCCCCTTGCGCGGCTCGTCCAAGCGCTACAGATGTAGCACCTCCAAGGTATCCACACGTACAGGGTGGAAGCGTCAGACGCCGGACTGCTAGGTCCGCATGATGGGGATATGCCTACCGGGGTATACCCAGCAGGACGATTCCGACTGGCCCAGGTACCTGCGAGTGGGCCTGCAGTAATGGCAACTGGATCACGACCTGGCGTGGACTCAAGCGACTGGAAGCTGAAGGCCCAGAAGCGTAGATAGGCCCAGTCGAATTAGGTTAAACGATTGCTGAAACCTTAAATGATTCGGTTGAGATCTGTAAACCCTAGGGGGGTGAGTCTATATAAACCTCCCTAAAGGGCGAGTAGAGGACACGTTCCATCATCCACCCAAGCGACTCGCTTCCTAGCCGACGAGCTCGCCCCATTGTACTTCCACCATAATACAATCTAGCAGGAGTAGGTCTTTACCCTCCGGGGGGACGAACCTGGGTAAATCCTTGTGTCTCCGCCCTCATCTCGCACCGCAGATGGCTGGCCGCCCTTGCCCCATGTTCTACTACTCGCTACCGATTGCAGCATCTGCCGTGGTCATTCCCACGACAGTGGCGCCCACCGTGGGGCCCGGCTGGTCTGGCCGGTGTTCTGCGGCGAGATCCAATCTGCCCATCAACGAGTCGATCACCACCGGCCGCATGATAGCGATATGCGAGATGCTCCAAATCTTGCCGAGCAGCTACGTCCCGGCGGCACGACCCGTCACGCACAGCATGATCCTGCCGGTTGGCACGATCAGTCTCTTCGTCGGTCTCACCGACGTCATCGTCTCGGAGTACTTGGCTCGCATCCGCGAGTCGCTGCAACGCGACCGGCTCTCCGAGAGTTAGGTCCGCACGATCCACCACCTCGCCTCCGAGTACGACTCAGCCCACAGTGATGTGGCTGAAACCACCGCGGCCGCGGAAGACGTGGCCCTCAACGAAGACGCCGACTCGGTGACCCCGGCGTCACTCGCCGGATCCATCATCGCCGCGTCGCCCGCGGGCTCCATCACCCAGGTCTCCAACGTCGGAGATTTCGAGGATCCTTCCATCCTTGGGATCTTCGACTTCGACTCCGGGTCGAAAAACTCCGCCGATCTCCGCGACGGGACCGGTCGCCACGCCGCGACCTACATGGCGACTGGCGCTGACCCACTGGAGGATCCCTTCTCCACCCCGATCCCTCCCAACACAACGGCAACGGAGGTCGAGGAACTCCGCCTGAAGCTGGCGGAAGCAGTCCGCAAGGAGCAAGCCGAGCGCGAAAAATTTCTCCTCGAGCAGGTGACGGTGCAGGAGCTGTCGCGCTACCACCAGCAACGAATCAGGTCGCTCCTGAACCCCACCGTCCAGGGGCGCGCCCTGAACTTCGACGACGAGAACGACCCGGCCCGCGCGGCCGAGCGCGCGATCTGCGAGCGTGCCACCAGGAGGAAGCGCCCAGCCCCCACCAGGGTCGACGACGAATGGCGCCCCACCTCCACCCAACCGCACACCCCCCAGGGACCAGCCGCGGATCGTGGTCTCCTCACGGGAGCGAGACGCGAACGGCCTACCACTGTTCTCGACCCCGATGGACAACCTCGTGGCGGGCCGAGCAGCGCCCTACAGATCCAGTACGTCAAGGCCTTGCTCGCAAAGGCGGTCGAGCAACAAAACGCATGCGTCGACTCACAGGGTCGGATGTACTCGCGTTCATCGGGCAACAGAGCGGCCTCAAGCGGCCGTCCCTTGGCGGCAAACAGCCTCAACTTCCCGCCACCCGAACCACTGCAGCTCCAACACCAACCCGCGAATGCGGCACACTCCACCAACGACCCCCGGCCGGCGACCAACTTCGTCGCCGCCAACGGTCAGCCCGTCGACGCCCGCACCCACATCATCAACAACCGGAGCTGGCGCGCACGACCTGCGGCATACCCTAACCAACCTCCGCGACGGCGAGCCGAGGGGGTCGCTAAGTCGACTCGGGCCCCGGTGCTTCAGACCAATGATCCGAGGCGAAAGATACCCGGCGAACTTCAAAGCGCCGAAGTAAAATAGAGAAGTACGACCCCATGTACGATCCCTCCGTGTGGCTGGATACTTACCTGATGGCAATGGGGATCGCCGGCCACACCGATCTACTCGCCGCCCGCTACCTCCCCCTGATGATGGAGGGGGCGTGCAGGCAGTGGATCAACACTCTCCCCGCGGATAGCATCGAATCCTGGAAAGAGATGCGCGACGCCTTCGTCAGGCACTTCGAGGGTTCATACACCCGCGCCACCACTATCGAGGACCTGGAATGATGCGTCCAGGGACCTCGCGAGTCGACCCGCAGCTGGGTCCTACGATGGCAAGAACTATGGTACAATGCGGTCGGTATCCACCCAGACACCGCAATCCATTGCTTCAAGACCTCGTGCCATTACGAGCCCCTGGTCGCCAAGCTGAAACGAGCATACCGCACACTCGACAACATACCGGACCTCCTTGAGATCGCCAAAAGATACGCGGAGGAAGACCCAAACCAAGAAACCGACGACGAGTCGGGAGGACAACGCCACATGAGCGACAACGACCACGGAAGACGATCCGATCTACGCTACAGCAACACTCGCCTCACCGGCAAGCGCCGCAGTGACGGGCGAGTCGACTTTGTCGCCAACGCTGGGCACGCGCAGCGCGAGCCCAAGAGCTTCCGCCGCGACGGGGGGAAACGCCGCGACGGTGGCAACTACAAGGCGAAACCAAGGTTCGACCCCGCGACCCTCCTTAACCAACCTTGTGCATTTCACAGCAGGGAAGGAAAACCCGCCATGCACACGACCGCCGACTGCCACTCTCTCAAGGAGATCGAGAAGGCACGGCGAGCGCGGGAAGACCCCGACAACAACCCGCCAAACGGCGGAAAATTCGGCAGCGTGGCTGGCTCGCTCCACACCTTCACAGGCTTCAACACGAAGCGCGAGAAGAAGGTCATCGCCCGCGCCGTCGCCGTCAACGCGGTGGCCCAGGTGGATGTTCCCCAGTTCCTCAACTGGTCGGAGCAACCCATCACCTGGAGCCGCCAGGACCACTCGCCACGCATCGAGTACCCAGGCCGAGTCGCCTTGGTAGTCAATCCCAAGGTGGGAGACTACTGGCTCCCCAAGACATTGATGGACGGCGGCAGCTCCATCAACATCCTGTACCTGGACACCTTCAGGCGACTGCGGCTCCCCACTACGCGTACAACGGACCACGTGGCGTCATCACCATCCATGGCGTCATCACCATCCATGGCGACCCCGACATGGACGCCGAGTGCGAGGCCAAAGGAGCCGAACTCACCGACGCCGTCATCGCGGCAGAGGCCAACCACGCCGACGAGCTCGCCAAATACGCGAGCGGGGTCAACAACGACGACCCCACTATACTCAAGAAGCCCAACTCGGAGGGCGGCAACACCTTAGCCTTCGAGGCAACGACGCATACCCGCACCGTCGAGCTGGTCCCAGGTGACTCCATCCAGACGGCATAGGAAGGCGCACTCATCGAGTTCCTCCGTGAGAACAGGGACATCTTCACATGGAAGCCCTCTGACATGCCTGGTGTCCCTAGGGAACTCGCTGAGCACAAACTCAACGCCGACCCCAAAGTGCGACCTGTCAAGCAGTTGCTGCGGCCCTTCAATGAAGAGCGCCGCCGAGCCATCGCCGAGGAGGTGCAGCGTCTACTCGCTGCAGGCTTCATCCGGCAAATCAAATACTCCAAGTGGCTGGCAAACCCAGTCCTGTCCGAGAAGAAAAATGGGACCTGGAGGATGTGTATCGACTACACAAACTTAAACAACGCCTGCCCGAAGGAGCAATTCGTCCTCCCGCGGATCAACCAAATAATCGATTCCACCGCGGGCTCGGAATCACTATGCTTCCTTGACGCCTACTCTGGATACAACCAGATCAAAATGGCCGTTGAGGACGAAGAGAAGACGACATTCATCACGCCATTTGGAGCCTTCTTCTACACCGCCATGACCTTCGGCCTCAAGAACGCCGGGGCGACCTACCAACGGTGTATGCAAGAGTGCCTTGCGAGCCAAATTGGCCGCAATATCCACGTCTACATCGACGACGTGGTAGTAAAGTCCGCTCGCCAGGGCGACCTACTCGCCGACCTGGCGGAGACATTCGCCAACCTGCGGAAATACAAGATAAAACTAAACCCAGGCAAATGCACCTTCGGTGTACCAGCAGGGCAGCTACTGGGATACGTCGTTTCCAAGCGCAGGATCGAGGCGAATCCCACCAAGATCGACACGATCGCTCGACTCGGCAAACCCGAGTGCCTGCGCGACGTCCAGAAGCTGGCCGGGCGAGTCGCGGCTCTTAGTCGCTTCATCCCTCGACTGGGCGAAAAAGCGATGCCCCTATACCGCCTGATGCGCAAGAACCCCACCTTCCAGTGGGATAAGGAGGCGGACGATGCACTCCGCGACCTCAAGAAGGTGCTACTCGCAGCACCGCTACTCGCCGCCCCCAAAGACAAGGAACCCATGCTGGTCTACGTCGCGGCTTACGAGCGCGTCGTCAGCGCCGTCATGGTCGTCGAGCGACCAGAGGAAGGAAAGGAGCGCCCAGTGCAGCGACCAGTGTACTATATCAGCGAGGTCCTCACCGAGTCGCGCCAGCAATACCCGCAATACCAGAAACTGGTATACGCGGTCTTCAGAGCACAGCGGCGACTTCCACACTACTTCCAGGAGCACCCGATAATGGTCGTCTCCTCAGCACCATTGCAGGACATCATCCGCAACCGCGAGGCAACCGGGCAAGTCGCCAAGTGGGCCGTTGAAATCGGCGTTCACAACATCAAGTACGAGCCGTGCAAAGCGATCAAGTCGCAGGCTCTCGCGGACTTCATCGCTGACTGGGAGGAGGCCCAGCAGCCAGAGAAGCTGCTATACCTCCACTACTGGAGTTTACACTTCGACGGCTCCAAGAACACGGACGGTGCAGGAGCAGGGATCGTGCTAACCTCTCCGAAGGGCAACAAGCTACGCTACGTCCTCCGCCTCGACTTCACCCCCTGCACCAACAACATGGCCGAGTACAAGGCACTACTCCACGGCATGCGAGCCGCCAAGGAGATGAATGTCAATCGCCTACGCTGCTACGAAGACTCCGACCTCGTCGCTGGGCAAGTCGCTGGCACCTGCGACGCCGTCTCCCCCACCATGGTGGCATACCACCAAGCAGTGGACAAGCTGTACGGACACTTCGCAGGCTATTCCGTCGAGTGGATCGACAGGCGGAAAAACGAGGAAGCCGACACACTCTCTCATATCGGCTCGGCTCGACTCGCACCACCCGCCGGCGTCTTCCTTGACACCATCACCAAGCCTTCCGTCTCTCCCCCAAGGGAGATCGACATCGGAGTCCCGCTGCAACCAGAGGCAGCCCTGGTCGCAATCATCGCCGAGCCAGAAGAATGGACTACGCCGTACATCGCCTACCTGGAGGGAGGCACCTTGCCAGCAGACGAAACAGACGCTCGGATGATTGTGCACCACTGCAAATCCTTCGTCATCATCGACGGCGAGCTCCACAAGCGCAGGGTGACTGGCGTGTTCCAATGATGCGTCCAACCCGCTGAAGGACGCAAAATCCTCCACGACATCCACTCCGGCGACTGCGGCCACCACGCCGGCGCCCACTCTCTGGTCGCAAAGGCTATGCGACACGGTTTCTACTGGCCCACCGCACACGCAGACGCTGTCGACATTGTCCAGGGGTGCGCCGGGTGCCAGAAGTACGCCAACCAGACCCACGTGCCGAGCTCGGCGCTCAAGACAATCCCCATCACCTGGCCGTTCGCCTTGTGGGGTATGGACATGGTAGGCCCTTTCAAAAAGGCCCCCTCCGGCTTCACCCACCTCCTGGTCGCAGTCGACAAATTCACAAAATGGGTGGAGGCCAAGCCAGTCCGGAAATGCGACGAGAAGACCGCCACCAAGTTCCTACGCGAGCTCATCTATCTCTACGGGTTCCCAAACAGCATCATCACGGACAACGGCACCAACTTCGCCAAAGGATCCATGGCCGAGTTCTGCGAAGAACATCACATCCGACTCGACCTCGCCTCGGTCGCTCACCCGGAGTCCAACGGCCAGGCGGAACGGGCCAACCAGAGCATCCTCCATGGCCTGAAGCCACGGATTCAAGTACCACTCGAGCGCACCGCCGGGTGCTGGGTCGAGGAGCTACCCTCCGTCATCTGGGGCATCCGCACCTCCGTCAACAGGTCGACAGGGTTCACCCCCTTCTTCATGGTGTATGGTGCCGAGGCAGTCTTGCCCACCGACCTAGAGCACGACTCGCCCAGGGTTGTCCACTACACGGAGGCCGCAAACGAACTCGCACGCCAGGATGGAGTCGACCAAATCGACGAAGCACGCGACCTAGCCTGCTCCCGCACCGCCATCTATCAACAAGGGCTCCGCCGCTACCATAGCCGGCGAGTAAGGACTCGCATGTTCCAGGAAGGCGACCTGGTGCTACGCCTCATCCAGGACAAGAAGGGCATGCACAAGCTATCCCCCCTTGGGAGGGACCATTCGCCATCGGGCGAGTCCTTGGCAACGACGCCTACTACCTCATCGACGTCCGAGGAGACGGGAAACTCGACGTCAAGCAACCATGGAATGTAAACTTACTACGGAAATTCTACTCCTAGAATTCCATCCATGTACTCTCCACTTGCTAAGAAATAAAACAGATCGGTTACCGCAAATTGCGTGTACTCTCCGTGCCTTGTGTCACTCGCACTCGTAATAACAGCGTCCATCTAACCGCAGAAGTCAACCTCTGGTACAGCGACCGGCACGGCCAAGTAGTGTAGAGTTCGCAGCATAGAAAACAAAAATTTTCCTACGATGGGAACATCTATGTACCAAGATCTATCTACTAGATACAAGCAACGGGTGGATATACATCCATAGAATACATACCCTCGAAGACCGAATAGCGTTAACGAGGTTGTACTCGTGGATGATGTAGATGAACACTTGCCGATCTCAAGATCGTGATGAAGTCCATCTGGTCCAGCCGGTCCAGCACGATCAAGTCCAGCACCTCAAAGCAGTGGTGCATCCGTGATCGCACACACGTACGGGTACCCCGACAACCTCCGCGCCCTCGCTCCAGCGAAGCAGCGGAAGCAACAAATCCTTCCAGAAAAAGCCACCGGGAACATGTATCTCGCTGATCCGAGACCATGGGGGAATTCTAAAGGGGGGAGAGAGATCCTTCGCGAGGAGGTGTGAGAGACAAGTGAGAGGAGAGGGTCCTTTTATGGGGGAGGGGGGAAGCCCAAGGGGGCATGGCCGCCGGCCATGGAGGGTGCCCCCACCTCTCCCTCATTCATGTGGTGGAAGCTCCACTCACATAAAAACCTCTCCACTCACAATTCCACTCACATGCATTAATTTTCCACCAAAATTAATGCAAGCTCTCATTTAAATAAAACTCTTTTATTTATTTATTCAGAATTTTGTTAATTACTTTAATTAACAAACATTCACATAAAACCCCTTGCTAGTATTCCATTTCACATGCAGAACCAGTTTCAGCAATTTCAACCGAAACAGTTCCGGTGTCTAGTGAAATAAATTCCTGCGCTTTCCTTTTCTTTTTCTGGCATATCATTTGCTCCAAATGGTGTCGGTATCCCTTAAGTGTGTCACCCTACGGTTCGCGAATAATGCGGACATGATCGAGACCCTTCTCCGATCAATAATCAGTAGCGATACCTGGAGATCCATACTGACTCCCACACATTCAACGATGACTTCTCTGATCGTGTGAACCTTTTACGCTAGTATTTTAATCCCTTTGTTTCACGATATATTATATGTCCGAGATTCGATCATCGGTATCTCCATACCTAGTTTGATCTCGTTAGCGACATGCACTCTTTTCTCGTTCCCGTGATATAACATTCTAGTGATCAAATCACTTGCTTGCAAGCTAATCAATGTGATATCACCGAGAGGGCCCAGAGCATATCTATCCGTCATCGGGATGAACAAATTCCACTCTTGATACATGGGTCTCAACATAACACTTTAGTAGTTCTGAAGCCATCTTTATAATCACCCAGTTACGGTGTGACGTTTGATGTCATCGAGAAACTCTTCCGGTGTTAGTGATTGACATGATCTCATGGTCTAAGGATTAGGATCACTTCGTAAGTTGTTATAGCAATATAAACTCAATGAATTTGATCATAATGCTATACTTCGGATGAATGTTCATCACATCATTACACTAATGTTGTGACCTCGTTATTAACAACATCCAATGTCCATGATAAGGAAACTTTGATCATCTTGTTAATCAACGAGCTAGTTTATAAGAGAGGCATAACTAGGAACTTCCTTTTTGTTTAGTAAACACACATGTTTTAACGTTTCCGTATTAATACAATTATAGCATGTAAAATAAACATTTATCATAAATAAGGAATACGGTAATAACCACTTTATTATTGCCTCTCGGGCATATTCCCTTCAGTCTCCCACTTGCACTAGAGACAATAATCTAGTTTGAAAACTTTGTGTATTGAACACCTATGGCTTTCTGGTGTTCCATATACGCAACTGCAAGTGGTTAACATAATCTACGGATCTGATGCTTTCAGGTCCGTGTGTATTTGCATGTCTTTGCGTCTCCACGCATCACTCATTCTCCAATGAGATGGCATTGTATAAATTTGGTCTTTTGGTGAGACCTTTAGTTCCTTGGGGTTAAAACACATCGATACTATTGTCGTACAATATATCTTTAGTGTTAGCCTATTACGAACAACACCTTAGTTTGATAACAAACTACTTAACACAAATTCCCTCCTTTGCTGCTACTATAGCAGTCATATACTTATCCTTTTGTTGTAGTATTCGTCACAATGTCTTAACTTTGGAACTCTTCCAAATCCATCATGGAATCTCCTTTCCATTACATTGTGCCACCCATAGTTTAAATTGAGATAAACTTAATTTTTATCTTGTGACAAAACTAGTATCAATGTAACTCTTTACAATGAACTATTTGTAATTGTTTGTCACCTCTACACAAATATATTCTTAGTTCTTCCAAAATATCATAAGAATATCCTTACTATAGTCCAATGATCATTTTATGATTCATTCTGGTATATGCTCATAACACT
Source organism: Avena sativa (assembly GCA_916181665.1). Lineage (NCBI taxonomy): Eukaryota > Viridiplantae > Streptophyta > Magnoliopsida > Poales > Poaceae > Avena > Avena sativa. The sequence goes on from OV702284.1 coordinate 65,104,425, forward strand.
TAGAGCATAGGACATATCTGGATGTGTACATATCATGGTATGATTGATCAAAACATTCTCGTGATTTCACTCATCAAGTGTCAAAGTACTTGAATCTTGTTTCACTTATCAAGTGCCGATACACTTGAATCTTGATTCAATTCCTTTCCATGCAACAAGAACTGTTTCTTGTCGTTTCTATATTGAACTCCTTCAATATCTCATATATGTACGTTTGGCACAACCATATTGGCGTCACAGTCTATCCACTATAGACATTCACGCTAAATATTCGGGTTTTGCCTAAGTCTTTCATCAAAATGAAATTCTTAACCTTTGTCAATAAAAGATACATCATTTCTAATCAACAAGATGTCCTCCACATAATGTATTAGAAATATGTCTCAGCGCTCCCACTTAGTTTCTTGCAAATGCAAGCATCTTCATCGGCTCCTGATGAAAACCTCATTTTTCATCATGGTGAAGATTCCAACTCCGCGATGCTTACTTCAACCTTTGAAGTTTGCATGCCCTTTTAGCATCCTTTGAATCTAACAAAACCCTTTGGATCGTGTCATGTACACGTCCTAGGTAACCATTCTATTAGAAGAACTTTGTTTTGTTTATTCATCTACCATATAACAAATTATATGTAGTGGTTGCTACTTTAATCCGTCCAGACTAAATATCGCTATGAAAGATCAAATCTTGTCATAGTCAACTCCTTGAACATTGTCGTAAAATACTTTACCGATATGTCGACTATTTCATAGATGTGAAACATTCATGTCTGCTTCTTTATAGATCCAAATACGACCGATAGGTTTTTACACCTTTCCGGAGGGTCTTCCAAGTTCAAAACTTGATTTCTCGTGTATGGAACTATCACGGATTTTATGGCTTCAAGCCATTTGACGGAGTCAGGGCCCATCATCGCTTCTTTGCATGTAGTCGGTTCATCATTATCAAATAATGATTTACTCTCAAATCTCAACATTTGATTGTTTATCCGACCTTCTTGGTTCAATAGGAACTTTAGACCTCCGTGACCGCAACCTTTGAGACACATAAGCTATGAGCATTATGGCAGCCTCCGGAACGATTTCTGGCGCTGCGCAACTCAGCACATTTAGCTAAGGTTCGTTAACCTTATCAAAGTTCTATTGTCCTCCCACTTAACTTTTATGAAAAATTCCTTCTCCAAGAAACTTCACATTTCAAGCGACAAACCCTTTTGTCCTTGGTGTTATGAAGGAATAACCAATTGTTATTCGAAATAACCTACAAAGACATGCTCATCCGGCTTCGGTCGTAAACATCTTACTTATGTTTAGCATACCAAAATTTAAGAATGACAACTTGGGTTTTACCCCAAACCATAACTTCCATGGTGTCATTTCAACGGATCAAGATGCAGCTCTTTTCAGTGTAAAAGCGGTAGTCTCTAAAGCTTTAATCTTTTTAAAACATAATGGCAGTTTTATAAATAACACCTTTGATCCAACCATGTCAAACAAGGTTTCATTACAAATCTCAAACACTCCATAGTCCTATGGTGTTTCGGGAGATGTAAATCTAGGTGTTTTGCTAAACTTGCAACTCAAATAAATCCCTTTATGATAAAATCATAATTCATTTATTTTCTTGTTACACTTGTAACTCAAATAAATCCCTTATGATAAAATCATAAACCATTTATTTTCTTGTTACAATGATTTTCACTTCATCTTGAAAGTCTTTGAACATTTTCAAATATTTCACACTTCTTTCTCATTAAGTGAATATTCACTCAAATTTCCGAAGAAAGTATATGAAGTTGAAACCCATCTCTTACGACTACACATAATGGACTACATACATCGAATATGTATAAATTCCAATAATTTAGTCGTTCGTTCTTCTTTGGCCTTTGAACGAAGTTTTAATTATCACGTGGAAAGTCTCACAAGCGTCACTTGATCAAATCAAAGACTCCAAAAATCCATGAATATGGAGATTCTTCATGTTTTCTTTCCAATATAATTTAAACAGCGATGCCACTTCATAAGTGATCTTTCAATCATTTGTCTTGCGACATTTTAGCATTAGGTTTTATGGATGTGATTTCTCCAACTAGATTTGTAAATCATCCATCTTATATGGAATACAGTAATTATTTTAACAACGTTTGTTCTCATAATACCTGATTTAAATAACAATTATTAAAACAAATCTTGAAGTCAAGCTTTGATGTCAACAAGAAATACAAACAACGGTTTGTTTGTTTTTGATGAACATCATCACATATTCTCTTGCTAGTTACTTAGACCATTGTGGTTCATGAATTGCGTTGTTCCGTATGAAATTTCATACCAACCAATTCGGTATCCAATACCCAAGAACCACATTGTTTAACAAGCAAAGAATACAACCATAACATGTATATCATCTATATACCTAAATTGGATATTTCCAATCTTTTCTTTTCTGCCAAATATATTTTATAGATTCTCTTTCAGCATTTCCTTTTCCTTTTTAAAAGAATCTATCAACATCAAAAGTGGCGCCATATACATGAAACATAGTCCAAAGCGTGTATATTCAAATAATAATACCTTTGGACTTGCACTTTGAAGTAGATCACCATCATCAAATGATCGGTATTCTTTCAAAATCCATTCTTTAGTAATCTTTTAGTATAGTAAACACTTTACATACATCTTCTATTCATCCTTATCATGACGACTTTCATGATCCAGCTACTGTAGCTTATAAAGGCGAATCATGAGTATAACGTTACTTTCCAAAACCCTTTTGGATGATTAGGATGTCTAGCATCTCCAACCTTCGTAAATTCCCATCCAATATGAGAACATATATTATAATCTATCATATTGCAACCAAAACATTGTTTCAGATATCGTTATATCTGCCACACATGATGGTTTCTGAAACAATTCTTTCAGCTCCTAGATAAACTTGATATTAAAACAATCAAGAATCATAGAGGCAAACATGATACTTAAGATACTAACACTGGAATTGTTACTCTCGATTTAATACCAATTATTAAATTTCACGGAGTAAATAGAATTTTGCTGAAGGTTTGCAATAGGACTTTAAACTTTAGATTGACACTCAACACAATACGATACCAGTTCGTAAAGTATATATCCAGAATTCTATAGTTCTATTATCTCAATTACAATTATGCATAAGGTGGTGAACGAATGCGAATGACTACAACAAATTATGCAAATTCACTTTGATTTAATTTATGATAAATTGAGTTCTACTAATCCAAATTAGAAATGAACTCCCACTCAAAAACGACATCCCTCGTGTCTTTTTGGTGATTACATGAACCAAATCCACTACACCAAGTCCGATCATCACGTGAGTCGGTGTAGCTTCAAAGGCGAGCATCAAATGGGCATCATATCTACTATATGACTCATGCTTAACCTTTCAGTCCGTGTTCCGAGGCCATGTCTGTACATGCTAGGCTTGCCAAGTAAGAACCTTAGTATTCGCGTGTGTAACTGTCTTACACCCGAGATATGCTCGTGGATTCAAGTACACCCGATCATCACGTGATGCCTTGAAGCGACGAAACATTGTCGGTGCATACTTAAGGAAGAACACATTCTTATCTTGATATTTAAATGAGGGATCATCTTATTATGATAATAAAACGCTAAAATAGCAATATAAGATGCAATCAAACATCTCATGTTAATTAGTGGAATGATATGGTTCCCGCATATGATCTCTATCATGTGCATCGTGGTATGATCACTATCATACCTTTATGTGTAAGGCCAAGGTCTATGGAACCTACACGTTATGCGTGTTGTAAGAGTATCATCTCATAATTCTACTTACAACATCACCATATCATAACACTAGCCCAGCAACAATCTAAACTAGACACCTCTAATTTGTCCATTGCAAGTTTTACGTGGCTTAGGGCTTTCGAAGATAGGACCGTTCTTACCTACGGACATGAACCACAACGAGGATAAACAAATTGTTGACAACTCGTTGCAAATTAGATATTGACTATAGTAGGAGAGACAGACACCCGCTAGCCACTTATGCAAAACTAGTTGCATGTCAAGCGTGGAACAGGTCTCATGTGCGAGGACATGTAAAGTTTGTCCGGGACGCTTCATCCCACTATGCCACCAATATCCAAAGTACAACAAAGAAGCAATAAAATGATCATCATCGCCCACATACTCATATGTGTACTACCCGTGCAAAGTATCTACGCATAGATCCGGCTCTGATAACACTGTAGGGTTCGCAGCATAGAAAACAAAAAATTTCCTACGATGGGAACATCTATGTACCAAGATCTATCTACTAGATACAAGCAACGGGTGGATATACATCCATAGAATACATACCCTCGAAGACCGAATAGAGTTAACGAGCTTGTACTCATGGATGATGTAGACGAACGCTTGCCGATCTCAAGATCGTGATGAAGTCCATCTGGTCCAGCCGGTCTAGCACGATCAAGTCCAGCACCTCAAAGCAGTGGTGCATTCGTGATCGCACACACGTACGGGTACCCCGACAAGCTCCGCGTCCTCGCTCCAGCGAAGCAGCGGAAGCAAGAAATCCTTCCAGAAAAAGCCACCGGGAACATGTATCTCGCTGATCCGAGACAATGGGGGAATTCTAAAGGGGGAGAGAGATCCTTCGTGAGGAGGTGTGAGAGACAAGTGAGAGGAGGGGGTCCTTTTATAGGGGAAGGGGGCAGCCCAAGGGGGCATGGCCGCCGGCCATGGAGGGTGCCCCCACCTCTCCCTCATTCATGTGGTGGAAGCTCCACTCACATAAAAACCTCTCCACTCACAATTCCACTCACATGCATTAATTTCCACCAAAATTAATGCAAGCTCTCATTTAAATAAAACTCTTTTATTTATTTATTCAGAATTTTGTTAATTACTTTAATTAACAAACATTCACATAAAACCCCTTGCTAGTATTCCAATTCACATGCAGAACCAGTTTCAGCAATTTCAACAGAAACAGTTCCGGTGTCTAGTGAAATAAATTCCTGCGCTTTCCTTTTCTTTTTCTGGCATATCATTTGCTCCGAATGGTGTCGGTATCCCTTAAGTGTGTCACCCTACGGTTCACGAATAATGCGGACATGATCGAGACCCTTCTCCGATCAATAATCAGTAGCGGGACCTGGAGATCCATACTGACTCCCACACATTCAACGATGACTTTTGTGATCGTGTGAACCTTTTACGCTAGTATCTTAACCCCTTTATTTCACGATATATTACATGTCCGAGGTTCGATCATCGGTATCTCCATACCTAGTTTGATCTCGTTACCGACATGCACTCTTTTCTCGTCCCCGTGATATAACATTCTAGTGATCAAATCACTTGCTTGCAAGCTAATCAATGTGATATCACCGAGAGGGCCCAGAGCATATCTATCCGTCATCAGGATGAACAAATTCCACTCTTGATCCATGGGTCTCAACATAACACTTTAGTAGTTCTGAAGCCATCTTTATAATCACCCAGTTACGGTGTGACGTTTGATGGCATCGAGAAACTCTTTCGGTGTTAGTGATTGACATGATCTCATGGTCTAAGGATTAGGATCACTTCGTAAGTTGTTATAGCAATATAAACTCAATGACTTTGATCGTAATGCTATACTTCGGATGAATGTTCATCACATCATTACACTAATGTTGTGACCTCGTTATTAACAACATCCAATGTCCATGATCAGGAAACTTTGATCATCTTGTTAATCAACGAGCTAGTTTATAAGAGAGGCATAACTAGGAACTTCCTTTTTGTTTATTAAACACACATGTATTAACGTTTCCGTATTAATACAATTATAGCATGTAAAATAAACATTTATCATAAATAAGGAATACGATAATAACCACTTTATTATTGCCTCTCGGGCATATTCCCTTCAAGTAGTGCGTTCCGAGGGCACTGGGTTACCCCAGGACTCGTAACGTCCACGAAAAACGCCAACCCGGAGCACCATTGGAGTCGCCTAGCTCGACTGTCTTAACGAGCCAAGACAACTGCCCTCGTTCCTCACAGCGACCAAGGCCCTCCGCGTCCTCGGCACAACGACTCGACCGGCCAAGTACCACGCTCGGGGACTGACGACGAGTCGAGCACGAGCGACTAGGGAAAAACGCCAAGTATGAGAGGATGCCAGGGACTCGCCATGCGACTGACCCTACGGGCCAGGCAGGAGTGACGCGCTTACTCTAACGCGCTAAGTCCTCACCCACCCTGGAGTTGCGACTAGAACCACCAAGTACCACGCTCGGGGACTCGGCCACCCGACCTCGTTCGCGCAAGGGAAAACGGTCAAGTAAAGAGCACTCACGGGAGTCGCCCTGCGACTGGCTCTCCGAGCTCGGGCGAGTCGACCTCAATAACATAACAACTGACAAAACATTCAAAACCACAAACACATAACAAACGAGGTAAACCCCATAAAAAGGGCGGACGCGCTCGGGGACTCGTCCAATCAGCAATCAAAATCACGAAACAATTCACAAAATAACACGAAGTTTCATTACAGCAGAACAGCTTCGTTCCAAAATACAAGTTGAGTCCGATGGCCAGTCGTTACTAACGCCCCAGGGCACAGTGTTTCTATTCCGCAGGTTTCGACGGCGACTCGCCGCCACCACTGCGGTTGCGAATGAAGGGCATGTACGGGTTCGACGGGTACGTCGTCAACTCACCCGCCATCGCCGCACGGAAGGGCTGCTCGACCTTGAAGTCCCGATGCGGCGGCTCAGGATCGTTGGGGGCGACAGTCATCTCCCGATAGGGGAGAAGGTCGCCCATCACCCAAACGCGATCGGAGTACACCGCGGCCCGCTCTGTCAGCTTCAGTACCTCGGCAATCTCCACCGAGCCCGTCGACGAGGGGTAGCCACTCGTCACGTCGTCAAGATCGAAGTCCTCCGAGAAGTGGGCAAGCCCAAGGCTGAGAGCCGTCGCCGCCCCGCGCCGGAACGCCGACCGCGTCATGAACTCGACGACTGACGGCGCCTTCTCCAGATACCGCCATACTTCGACGAGGTCGCTGGGAATCACTTCCATAGGCGATATCTCCTGAAGATATGCCCGAATGCAAGCCGCGGACAACGTGGCCGAGTCGACCAGAGTGGTCACACAATGCCGCGTGTCATATGACTGCGCCTCCTCCGAGCTGTCAATAATCCGACCTGTGGACAGAGGGCGGCAGTGAGTATAACACCGATTACATAATGCAGCTACTACAGGCAGAGGCAGGAAATTTACCAATTAAAGGACGGCAGAGGCCCGTGATGAAGCTTTGAAGCAAGGAGAAGTCGTTCTAAAACCCAATAACGAGGGCGTCAGAGACCTTTCTCTCTTCAGCGGCAGCTGTAACAACAGATTTTGCTCGCCCATCCGCTGAGCTCGCCTCCACCTTTGCTTCCTTGAGCGCGCGCTCCAAATCAGCGATCCGCTTCTCAGCCGTACTCAACGCAGACTGAGCCGCCGTCAGCTCACCCGCCGGGACAAGGCCCTGGCGGACCTCCTCTGTCTTGGCAGCGATTGCTTGGAGTCCCTTGTTCGTTTCTTGAACGGCAACAAGTTCCTTCTCCACGCGACACTTCGCAGCAAGCCGATCGGTTGATTCACGTTGCAAGCCCTGCGCACAAATCAAACAGTCAAAAACAATAGAATCCTAAGTGCCCACCCGCTGAAATTCAGCGACTAGGTACTCGGGGACTGGAGATCAAAAAATCCTAAGTGCCCACCCGCTGAAATTTAGCGACTAGGCACTCGGGGACTGGGTACTACAAATAAAAACTAACACTAAAAGAATTCGACCACTGAAATTCAGTGGCCCGATCCTCGGGGACTGGACATACCTGGATGGCTGCGCCCAACATGCCGTGGAGCTGTAACGCGTCGACAGATGCAAGCAGAGCTAGAGTGTGTCCACGACGCTGCTCGACCTCCGTCTCAACGACCCCAGGTGTCTGGCTCGTCGGCATTACGCCACTCGCTGTGGCCGCTTTGGCCATAAAGCGGGGAAGGTCGTGGCGGATGCTCCAGCGCCTGTAGGAGCCGGCTCGGCCATCCCAGGCGAGGAAACATCCGCAGTCGGGGGATCACTCGGAGCAACCGTCGTGTCGTCAGAGACTATGACGACATCATCACCCTTCGCCTTCTTAGCACAGTCTGCGAGGGCAGTGACTTCGTCAGCTTTCCTCTTCCGTGAGGGCTCCTCCTCGGCGACGAATGGCGGCACCTTGGCCATGGAAGGATGGCCGATCTTCTTAACTCCAGTCCTGTGAAATAACGATATGAGAAAAATTGTCCGAGTACAACGGAAGGCAAGCAGATGAACAAAAATTACTTGGCGACTGGTATGAACCGCAGTCCCGTGCGGATACTGGACGGCTTCTCCAGCTCGGGACCCAGCTTCCGACTGAGGCCCATTTCGAGCACGTCGTGTGCCCAAGACACGGAGGGCCTCTTCGAAGACGAGGCCGCGGAAGGAGCCTGCGTGACGACATCTGCAGGAGCTCTCCTGGGAGGCGAAGCCGCCGCGGCTGGAATAGCTCCCAACCCAGAGACCTGGGCGAACGGGGGTGGAAGCGAGGCCAGAGGTACCTCATCCAGGAGGGCAGCGGCTTCCGGTGTTGTCGTTGGGTGCGCCGCTTCACCCTTAGCCGAGCTGCTGGCGTCAGAACTAGTCGCAGAGCGAGGCGGAGACGCCTGCTTCGCCGGCTTTGTCTTCCTCCTTGGCGGAGCCTTCACTTCCTTCTTCTTCTTCTTTGATGGCGTAGCCTCACGACGCGAGGTGTGCTCGGGGAGCTCGTCGTCATCATCGTCGTGACGTTCGAGGCTCTTACTCGCCTCGAGCTCGCGCTGATGCTGCCCGCGAGTTTTGCGAACCATCGGGGTGGCGTCCTCCACAGGCTCATCCTCGTCATCATCGTCGTCATCATCCGCGTCGCTCCCGACGTCGCCTCTGGCGGGTGGCGACTCGCTCCCGTCCCGAACGGATGAGCTCGAGTTTTCGTCATCTGCGGGTGGGAGCCATCCTTCCACCACATGGAACAGCTACAATAAAGATGAAACAACGTCAGTATAACCACGACCGCATCATCTGCGACTGTGAATGGCGACAAAAATGGCGACTTACCGTCGGAGCTGGGCGCCTTGCGGTGTAGGGGGCGACCCCGGCCTTCGCGTCCAGGTACGCCGCCTGGGTGATCTTATTTAGAGCCAGGATATAGTCCTCGAGCTTCCACTCGACGAGGCAGGATTTTGTCAGGTCGTCCATGCCCGCGTACTCGTACATATAATGGTCGCGGCAGGCCAAAGGCACGAGCCGCCGCCCGAGCCAGCAGTTGTAAATATTGATGGTTTGGAGGCCCTTCTTCTTCAGTCCACGGATGGTTTGCAACATTTCGTCGACAACTATCCGCTGGCTCAGCGGGAGCTTGCCGGCCTGGAGCCGACGTGGTTCAGGCCGGTTGGCGGAGTACCTTGGAAGCGCCACCTCGCCATCTGGAGTCGCCTTGGTGACGTAGAACCAGGATTTCTTCCACTCGCTTGCCGCCTTGGCCGGCAACATCAGGTCGAAGAAGGACGCCTTCGACTTCAGTTGAAACGTCAGGCCACCCGCTGCCAGCATCGGGCCGCCTGATTCTTCGCGACTAATCCTCGCATGGAATAGATCTTGCCACAGGGGGAATTAAGGCCTGCAGCCCAGATAGCACTCACAGAATGCCATGAAAATGGTGAGTTGCTCGATGCTATCCGGGCCCAGATCCGACGGCTGGATCCCATAGAAGGCGCAGAACCGCCGGAAGAATCGAGAAGTGGGAAACCCAGCCCCCGCTCCAGGTGGCTGGGGAAGCAAACGAATTCTCCCTCGCGCGGGTCCGGAGTCACCTCTCCGGCCGCGGGGATGTGCCACCTGTCGGCGCGCAGGATCTCGGCCTCTTTGAAAGACGCCAATAGCACCCTGGTGCACTTGGATCGGCCCCATGGTTCGGTGGAGGGGGCCATTAGCTGGAAGATTTGCGGAGGTCGGGGCTCTCTGGATCGGTTGGATCGCGATGCGGAGTGGAAACGGAGATGGGCGAGGTCGGAGGAAAGATGAAGGGGTGTTCCCCCGCTCGCCCGTCATTCCCCTTATATAGCGGTTGCTACCCGCCAATTTCGGGAGCCGTTACTGCGCGGTGATTACGCCAAAAGTTACCGTTGGATTACTCCAACAGCTAGTTTTGACCCCGCTTGATGGTCCAACTTCATCCACTCGACTCGCCGCTCCGCGTGACTTGTTTATTCGCCGACCCGATCACTACAACAGTGACTGAATATTCGCCGACCCGTTCGCCGAGCTGCGACCCGATTAGTCGCCGTTAGTGCGACTGGAGTAACTGGTTTTTCCTTTATTCAGGAGTCCGCCGCCGATTCGACTGGGCGTCCGCATTGGAGCCGTATACACCGACTACCAACGACCACCTGCGACCAATCAACGACGGCCTCGGGGACTACTGATGGGGATATGCCTACCGGGGTATACCCAGCAGGACGATTCCGACTGGCCCAGGTACATGCGAGTGGGCCTGCAGTAACGACAACTGGATCATGACCTGGCGTGGACTCAAGCGACTGGAAGCTGAAGGCCCAGAAGCGTAGATAGGCCCAGTCGGATTAGGTTAAACGATTGCTGAACCCTTAACTGATTCGGTTGAGATCTGTAAACCCTAGGGGGGTGAGTCTATATAAACCTCCCTAAAGGGCGAGTAGAGGACACGTTCCAGCATCCACCCAAGCGACTCGCTGCCTAGCCAAAGAGCTCGCCCCATTGTACTTCCACCATAATACAATCTAGTAGGAGTAGGTCTTTACCCTCTGGGGGGCCGAACCTTGGTAAATCCTTGTGACTCCGCCCTCATCTCGCACCGCAGATGGCTGGCCTCCCTTGCCCCATGTTCTACTACTCGCTGCCGATTGCAGCATCTGCCGTGGTCATTCCCACGACACCGCGCGTGCAACACAGGCGTGAGGAGTGGCGGCTGGGTGGAATGGTCTAACCCTGGTCAGCACGCCCCACCCTCTCTTATATAGGCATCCCTAGTGGGCTTCTACATTAGCAGCCCATTAGTAGCCTAAGCTTGGTCTAATTCGGATCTAATCCTCATTAGGCTTCCAGCCCCTTAAGTGTGTGACCCTATAGGTTCATATACGTATAGACATGACACGAATACACTTATTCTGCCAATAGTTGTAGTGGCCTCTAGCAAGACGTGGCAACTCCTAAACGCATACAAAGATCATATCGGTCGAACCATCACAAGGTTTAGTACATGTCTTTCCCTTTGCCTCACGATATTTGGTCTAGCTCCAAGCTGACCTCCCTTTCTCGATACTGTGATACAGAATCCCTTTACTAGGTTAACTCTTAACCTTATGTAGCACAGCCATGCATTTCTGGATCCGATCACTCGAGGGCCCCAGAGATATGTCTCTCAAGTAGGGAGGGGCAAATCCCATCTTGATTGACCATGCCTTGCAGCATGTTTCAGGACAAACCCGAAAGCTACCTTTATAACTACCCAGTTACAGAGTAGCGTCTGATAGCCCCAAAGTAGGTCGATCCACATCTCAAGTACATGCAGCAATCTCAGGTCTAAGGACAAAACGTACACGATGTGTAGAGAGAGCTGCAACTAATTGCCAGTCTCAAGTTGGGTCAGTCCAACCCTATGTTCATAACATGTGTCCACATCATTGGTTTGACATCTCCATGTCCATGACTTGCGAAACATAGTCATCAACAATTCACGTGTGTCCTCGCATGAACTCCGACTAGGGACAACTATTAAATAACCATACAAGTAAAGAGTTTCACAAACAATTCACATAATTTCCAATCAATACAAGTTGCCTGATATGGATATTCAAGAAACATTACAATAACTCATGGATACATATGAAATATAATCATCTCTATGATTGCCTCTAGGGCATATTTCCTTCAAGGTCTGGATCTACTTTGTCTGCAGAGGCGGACGAGTTCAAGGTCCCAGAGAAAATCAAACCCACCCAGCCCACTCCTGTAGTGGAAGAAGAGGTGGAAGAAAAATCCGGATATGATCTCCCTGATGATATCGGATACACGGACGAGGAATATATCTGCTACGGCTCCATCCTACCAGACGTCGTAGCAGAAAAACTAGCCTTGAGGCACAGGATAAAGGATATGATGAAACTCCCCTACATCGATTATGGAGCAATCACCGACATCGAGGAGAACTTTGAGATGGAGGAGGCGGAAACCCAGCTGTGCCACTACTTCAAGAACATGAACTAGAAGAAGCACTATTTCGTGTACCACATAAGCACTGGATCCGACTCTGTCGATGCTGGAGCTGTTAGCGATTCGGTCCTAGACGCAATCGAAGAAAACACCGACTTATCTGGCTCCCCTCACGAGTCAATCACGTCGCCGGAACTTCGAGACTTTGACAAAGAGATGGAGGAGTACGGACAAGAGCATGTCTCCAAGCAAACGCAAGGTGAGCCGGAAAATTCCCCTAGTCCATATGATAGCATGGATGAAAGCTACACCTCGCAGGATGATATGGATACCGGAGATTCCTCTGAGGTCCACAAGCCAACCATGACGGAAACTACCGACGAAATTTTATCCCCCGGTACCGCGTCGAAAGCTGTCTTTGCCACTAGTACGCACGTTAAGGCTACAGGGCGGTCAAAGAAGAAGAACAAAAATCCGACACCGGCAGAGCTGGACATCGAGGAAACCAACAAAGAAAAATTTGATGAAGAGACCGAGATGGAGAATCAGGACGGAGATCCGATTAATACCACCCCGATCGACCCTCCTATGGTTGGACACGTTGTCACCAAGCGTGCATGTGAAACTTACGGAGATGCTCTCACGATTCCAATACCAACGGCTTCGGATCTCACACCGGAGGAGCTGGAGAAAAGGGATGAGGACCTGGAAAAGCACCGTCTGTTTTTGCTCGAAGAGGCCGCGCGCATCGTCGAGATGAGACAACAGTTAGATAGTGATCCTGCCAAATATCAGTCAGATTTCAAGCGACATCCAAACAAGACAAGGGGAGGTCTGTTTCTTGATAACAAGAACCCGGATATCCACAAAGATCTATTCGACGGAAAAGATGGAGAGAAGATCCGAGTCTATAGCACACCATTGGAAAACTCTGCTGTAGCTCGAGCCATCCTCGCCAAAAATCCATCTCCGCAGCAGGTCCAGAAGTGCGTCGTGTTACTAGACAAAGGATTAAATCAGCAGAAAATGGCCGCGTCATTTAGTGGCAAACTGGCCTCAAAATCCGAGTTTTGCCACACTGACGCTGACCAAAGCGCAGACGTAAGGCTTCATAGGGATACGAATCAATGCTATCGTCCCCGTGGATAAGAATAGAATTCAAGAACCGGCTCAAACGGCCACTCTCGTCGGCCGGCACGTGACTGGGCAAGAGTTATTCCGGCTGCGTCAGCAAAACAACCGCTATAGATAAGACCCGGAAACATGCCGCGAGCGAGAGGAGAAAGATTGGCTAAGGATGCCACCTCCAAACCATCCGGCTGGCAATGCCAGACGAACAGATGATCCAGATCGCCCTGAATCAAGTAGGGACGATGCCCGAAGAAACAGGCATCAGAGTCAGCATAATGAGGCTCCACCACCACCACCGCCACGCAACCCAGCCAGAAACAATCCACCAGGGCCACCATCGCCACCTAGCAACAACCATGAAGGATCCAAACGCAGCCATGGAAGCCGCAGGGGTGGAGGCGGCAATGGTGAAAGGAGAAGCAGAAATCCGACTCCGTCGCGCAGAAGTCGTGAGCCTCCAAGGCACAGATATCTCTCACCAAACGATGCTCGCAATCGCATTGAATCAAACATAAAAGCGCCGCGGTACGAGAAAGAAGACATGTATGTGGGACCCAAATGTTTTGGACCACACATACGCCAGACTAAATTTCTGGTTGACTTTGGTATTGCCAAACACATTCAGCCCTATGACGGCGCAGCTCGGCCAGATACCTGGCTCCAGGATTTCTTCCAGGCCTGCTGCATTGCCAAAGGAGGAAACAGCTTGGTTGCAGTTTGATATCTCCCGCTCATGATAAGGAAGATGGATCGATCATGGCTCAATGAACTTCTAGAGAATTCAATTAACAACTGGTATGATATGCAAAGTGCGTTCTTTTCAAACTACGAGGGAACATACAGGAGGCCCTACACAGTCGGAGACTTCCAGCGTTGCACACAAAGACCCGGAGAAACCTGTCGGGATTACCTTGGTCAATGGATCGACACGAAGAACTCCTGCGAAGGAGTAAATGAGCAAACTGGGATAGAAGCTTTTATTGCAGGACTTCCATTCGAACTTTTACGTCACAAACTGAAGCGTGACCACGTCACAGATTTGGGAGAAGTGATAGAAACGATAAGAAAATATGCTGATGCCGATGATGATTCAAAAGGGCTGCTAAATATTCTGGCCAATCCCAATGCGGCCAAACAGCCAAAACAAGCTTAGAAGTGCAAGAACACCTCAGACAGAAAGCCGGCTCTAGACGCAGCTGTTAACGCAACTTCGGATCTGGAGGACGAGGAGGGTGCGGAGGCGGCCAGGGTAGAGGTTGTGGAACTTCCCGAATCTAGGGTAGAGGAGATCAACAACCCGGAAGAACCTATACCTGGGCCGACATTGCCAATAATCCCTGTGTCCACCACTTGGATAGTAACGGAGGATCTACCCACACAAATGTCGAGTGTCTTTTCAATGACAACATCAATAAAGACGAATCCGCTGGCCATAGATCCAAGCTACAAAAAGGAAAGAAAAATTCCGAGAAAGGAAAGGAGCCCAAGGAAGATTCCGACATGGAAGAAGCAGAAACCGCTGGAAAGAAGACTTTTCCGACTAAGAAAGACACATACTTATGCTTCCTTGGATCCCAACCTGCTAAAGACAAGAAGGCGGTTCTCCGTGAGCTCAATGCCACGGTTCTAGCTGTTCCACAATTTCTGGATTAGTCGGAGGTAACTCACCTTTGATCGCTCAGATCACCCGAGGAAAACACATCGTCGGGGAAAGTACCCTCTGGTCGTGAATCTTCTTATTGATGGCTATGAGTTATCTAAAACACTCATGGACGGTGGAAGCAGCATCAACATCCTCTACATCGAGACGCTCCACCGCATGAAGCTACACGAGAGCCAGTTGAGTTACAGTACTGTAACTTTCCATGGCATTGTACCAGGGAGACATGCGGATTCTCTGGGTGAGATTACTCTGGACGTAACATTCAAAACCCGAGACAATTATCAGACCAAACCACTCTCTTTTGAGGTGGTACCATTCAAAAGTGTTTACGACGCCATCTTCGGACGTCCGGCTTACTGGGCGTTCATGGCTCATCCCTATTACATCTACAACATGATCAAACTTCCAGGTCCAAAGGGCGTAATCACCATACGGGGAAATCCGAGGAAGGCACGAGAGTGCGACGGAGGATCTGCTGCCTTCACCGAAGCCGTGCTACACGCCCAGGAGTACCAGGAGATCAAGAAAACCATCAATCTGTCTAAGATGCCCGCTATAAAGAACGAGGTGCTGAAGCCAAGTTTGTTGTTCAAGGCGTCGGAAGAGACGAAGAAAACGTCGCTGAAGTAAGATGATCCCTCCAAGACGATGAACATAGGGGTAGGCCTAGGCCACGGATAGGAAAGCGCGCTCGTCGAGTTCCTCAAAGCTAATAGTGATATCTTCGCATGGCAGCCTTCTGACATGACCGTAGTACCTAGGGAACTTGCCGAGCACTCTCTTAATGTGTACCCTGACGCTAAACCCGTCAAACAGTCCTTACGACGGTTTGGTGATGAAAAGTGCAAAGAATAGCCAAGGAATCAGCCCGACTGGAATTAGTGGATTTTATAACAGAGTTCATCCATATAGATTGGGTGGCAAATCCTGTACTCATCCCTAAAAAGGACACCATTGATTTAAGGATGTGTGTTGATTATACCGCTTTGAATAAGGCATGACCAAAAGATTTGTTTCCTTTGCCACGAATCTATCAAGTCACCGACTCAATGGTAGGATCAAACTACTCTGTTTTCTCGACGCATATTCCGGATATCACCAAATACCGATGAAAAAGTCGGATCAAATTAAGACGTCTTTCGTCACTCCTTTTGGAACCTTCTTCTACAAAACTATGCCTTTTGGCTTAAAGAACGCAGGAGCAACATATCAACGTACTATGCAACGTTGTCTCAATGACCAAATCGGACGCAACGTCTATGTATACATAGACGACATAGCGGTTATGTAAAAAAGAAGGAAACTTTAATTTCTGACTTGGATGAAACTTTAATTTCCGACTTGTCTACGAAAATTCAATATGATTCTAAATCCGAAGAAGTGTTTCTTTGGAATTCCAGCCGAAAAATGGTTAGGTTTCATCGTCTCTGAGCGAGGCATAGAGGTCAACCGGGACAAAATCAAGGCTATTCTAAACATTACCAGGACGACTCGCCTGAAGGACGTACAACATCTCACTGGTTGCATTGCAGCAGTGAGTCGGTTCGTCAGCCGGCTTGGTGAAAGAGCCGCACCTTTGTACAAACTCTTGAAGAAAACCGACAAATTTGTCTGGACCCAGAAAGCCGAAACTGGCCTGCAAAGTTTGAACGACCTACTTTCAAACCCACCAGTTCTCGCAGCACCAGAATCTCAGGAACCTATGTTACTCTACATTGCAGAGACCAACAGGAAAAAGGCCACGAGCATAAGGTGCAGCGGGCAACTTATTAACTGAGTGAGGTCCTGACAGAATCAAAACAAAGGTATCCACACCATCAAAAGCTAGCCTATGGAGTGTTCTTTTCATCCAGAAAGCTACGCCACTATTTTCAAGAGCATAAGATCACAGTGGTGAGCACCGCTCCCCTGCGAGATATAATCAATAACCGCGACGCCACAGGACGTGTCACAAAGTTGGGAATAGAGCTTGCAGCTTTCAACATTGAGTATAAGCCGCGCACAACAATCAAGTCCCAAATACTTGCCGACTTTGTTGTTGATTGGACAAAGACTGCATAAAACACAAGTCCTCCAGACTCGGAATTTTGGACCCTTCACTTTGACGGATCAAAAGCACGAGGAGGCTCGGGGGCTAGTGTGGTGCTCAAATCGCCCCAAGGAGATAAGCTGTTCTATGTGTTGCAAATACACTTCACGACAACCAATAATATTGCCGAGTACGAAATACTGCTACATGGAATACGCATGGCCAAAAAGATTGGCATATCAAGACTCATGTGTTACGGAGACTCAGATTTAGTTGCTCAGCAAGTATCCGATATCTGCAATGCAAACAAGCACATGGCAGCATACAAAGCTATTGTGGATGAACAATCTAAACCGTTCGAGGGTTTTGAGGTTCAACACATCCCTCGAGAAGAAAATAAGGAAGAAGATGCTCTATCAAGGATAGGCTCTGCGCGGAAACAAGTCCTGGATGGCACTTTTTTAGAGCATTTAAGGGTCCCCTCCATAGTCGGAGTTGATGAGGACTATCCGACGAAATCTGACTCACCTTTAATAGCAGTTCTGGCTGTAATTCCCAGCTGGACAAAACCCTATCTGGATTTCCTGATAGATGGAAAACTATCCGAAGACGAAGTCTTGAGCCGACAGATTGTCCGACGAGCAAAAGCCTATATTATAATAAATGGTGAGCTCTATAAACGGAGTGTTTCTGGCGTGTTTCAGCGATATATTTCTTCGGAAGAAGGAGTGGAAATATTAAGAGAAATCCATGAAGTGTGGTCATCATGCTGCAGCCAGATCCTTAGTGGCAAAAGCTTTTCAACACAGATTCTTTTGGCTTACAGCTAAGGCAGATGCTGATAAACTGGTCAAAACGTGTAGAGGCTGCCAAAAGTACGCTCATCAGGCACATGTTCCGGCTGAACAGCTGCGAACAATCCTTATTACATGGACGTTCGCGGTCTGGGGGCTTGATATGTTAGGGACGTTTCGCACGGCAAAATGTGGATTTACTCACCTACTAGTGATGGTGGATAAATTTACAAAGTGGATTGAGGCTAAACCCTTAACAAGTTGCGATGGAGCCATAGCCAGAAAGTTCGTTGAGGACGTAATCATCCAATTCGGATATTCACACAGTATAATTACTAATAATGGGAGCAATTTTTATATGGGTGAACTTGCTGAGTTCTGCGAAGAATAAGGGATCGGACTTGATATTGCACCAGTCGCACATCCACAAGCTAATGAAGAAGTTAAAAGAACTAATGGCCTTATTTTACAAGGAATCCGTCCTCTTCTTGAGGCACCGCTTCGTTGGGCGCGGGGGCTTGGGCGGAAGAATTACCATCTGTGATATGGAGCTTACGTACAACTCCTAACAGATCAACTGGCTATACTCCTTTCTTCTTGGTCTATGGTGCAGAAGCAGTTCTTCCAAGTGATCTAATTCATCAGTCTCCACGAGTCAAAGCGTATATCAAAGAAGATACAGAAGTTTCTCGACAAGATGATCTCAATATAATCGAAGAAGTATGCGTCGTTGCTGAGCAGAGATCTACAGCCTATCAGCATAAGTTGCGCAAGTATCATAGTCAGAGAGTGCAAAATCGTTCTTTCAGAAAAGGCGATTTGGTTCTCCTACTTGTGCAAAAGAGAAAGCACAAACTTTCCCCGATTTGGAAAGGACCTTTTATGGTTAGCAGAGTTCTACATAATGGGTCATATTATTTAACCGATATGAGACCAGTCAAGGAAAGACCTGATACTCGGAAGAGAAAGAGAGCTGGTGGAAGCACAGACCCGGATGAAATAGATCGTCCATGGAATATTGGACAGCTACGTCCCTTCTATTCTTAGTTATATTTCCTTGTAATCATATATGTACATGTTCAAAGTGAAATAAAGTATTGGTTTCCTCATATTTTATCTTTGATAAGTGTTTGCCATCTTATTTCCAAAAGAGCATGTCATTTATTCAAAAATCCCAGAATGCTTGAAAGTACTTTATGCTCATGTTCGTTCTGGTTACGATTTTTGAATATCTAAAATTGTTACCTTAGAGTACAAAATTTAATTTATTGACTATACTTTGGTTTTTTATCTAATTTCTTAGACATGGATATTTTCCGAGTAATGAGTTGTTGGTACTGGAAGCCGGCTTGTTTCCGAGTTTAAACTAGTTTAGCAATTACGCTCCGTTGCTCGGCAAAGTTTCTGTGCTAAAGGTTGGCCGACCCATGAAAGGGACGAAGCAGAGAGCCAGATAAAACGACAAGTATGGGCACAAAACACAAAGTGCTTCAGAAATTTTCAAGCACATGCATAAAAAATATATAAGCATAAAGTGCTACGATATTAAAAGCAGTAGTTTTTACAAGACCAGCACAAAATAAAACATTGTTTCCATCATTACATTGCCATAAGTTCAGAATAATGCATAAAAACTGCTTATGCTGCAGATTCAGGTGGTGGTGATGAAGTAGGTGGAGCGCTGGAGTCGACAACATTGTCGCCCTCGATCTCAGACTCAGAAGCAATGCTGGCTTCTGGCTCTTGGGGCGAGGGAGGCGCGACGACAGATTCGAAGAACGACATCGTATAGTTGGTTATCTCCGTCACACGACTAGCATAACCTGCACAACACTCTTGGATGGCCTTGATGTCCTGTGGGTTACCCTCATCATCCTCCTCGGCAATACCCTTGGTGACATGCCAAATTTCCATCTCGCTGTGGTGGCTCATCACCATGGTAAGAGCAGTCTGGGAAGCAGTCCGAGCGTAGGAGATCTTCTAGTCTTCAATAAGCTTCGGAATCTCTTTGACCTTGTCCCTCACTTCGTGCACTGACATTGTATGCAAGTCGGAAAGCTTGATGGACTCGCTAGCCTCTTCAAGAGATTAGTGGAAGTCGTACAAGATATCTCCGACGAGCTTGATGCGCTCGAGGCGAGGTTCAGAGGTAGGAGAGTCGGAAAGATTCAGGGGGGCTGGGAAAGATGTAGGGGTTCGTAGCATGGAAAACAAAAAATTTCTATCGCATGAACACACACAAGCCAAGATCTATCTACTACATTGTAGCAACGAGTTGATAGAGTACTAACACTTGAAGATTCAAAGCGGTTAACGAGAGCAGATTTTCGTGGGTGATGTAGTTGTACACTTGCCGATCTCAAGATCGCGTAGGTGATCCTTCCGACGCTGCGTTCTGGCAGCGCTTCCACAGTGGATGACACATTCGGTACTCGATGAAGAACTTCCTCTCCCTTGTTCCAACAGGCAGCGGAGGTTGTAGTTCTCCCCTCGCGATTCCGGCAGCACGACGGCGTCCTGTCGGAAGTAGAGGGAAGATCCCGCAGGGCTTCACCTAAGCTGGTGCGAGTTATGGTGGATCTAGGGTTTTTGGTGATCTAGGATTAAAAGGCCGCAGAGGAGGAGGTGGTGTCAGCGGCGGCTAGGGCGACGGCGACGACGACGAGCCGGCGGCGGCGCATGGGGTGGGGAGGGATGGTTGTGTGTTCTTTGGGGCAGCCCTCCCCCTCTATTTATGAGAGGGAGGGAGGCTTGGGAGAGGGGAGTTTGAATCCATACCCAAACCCAAGTTGGATAGAAGGAAGGACTCTTTCCTTCTTCCACTAGGAAACTATTATTCCAGTTTGACTTTTCAAACCTTCCTTTTGACTTTCAATTTAGAACTTTAATTCTCTCTTGCAAATGCCCAACCAAAGTGACCTAGGACATGATCCAATCATTCCACTTACCCATGACACATTAATGGACCATTCCCCTTCCGGTCTGATGAACCTTCTAGAACCTTCTAGAACCTCTCCGATGAAAACATCGAAATCATTCCCGAACTCCGGAATCAGACTTTCCTTATATGAATCTTATTCTCCGGACCATTCCGGATCTCCTCATGATATCCCGGATCCCATTCGAGACTCCGAACAACATTCGGTTTCCCTACTTACATTCCATATCTACTAAACAACATCGAATCGTTAAGTGTGTCTCCCTACGGTTCGCGAATTATGCTGACATGACCGAGACGCTTCTCCGATCAATAACCAATAGAGGAATCTGGAAATTCATATGGTTCCCACATATTTCTACGATTACTTTTCGATTGAATGAACCACTTACATACGATACCAATTTCCCTTTGTCTCGCGATAGTTTACTTATCCGAGGTTTGATCGTCAGTATCTCTGCATACCTAGTTCAACCTCATTACCGATAAGTACTCTTTTCTCGTTCCCGTGATATGTGATCCCTTGTGAGCCAGTCACATGCTTGCAAGCTAATTGGATGACATTCCACCGAGAGGGACCAGAGTATATCTATCTGTCATATGGATGGACAAATCCCACTCTTGATCCATGTGCCTCAACACATACTTTCCGAACATTCAATGCCACCTTTATAACAACCCAGTTATGGTGTGGTGTTTGATGTCATCAAAGCATCCTTTCGGTGATGGTGATTAGCATGATCTCATGGTCGAAGGAATTAGGTTACTATGTATTAGAAAGCTTATAGCAAATGAACTATATTAAATGACTTGATCTTTATGCTACGCTTAATTATAGGAGTATGTCCATCACATCATTCTCCTAATGATATGACCCTGCTGTTAATAAAATCTCTATGTTCATGATCAGGAAACCATGATCATATATTAATTAACAAGCTAGTTTAACAAGAGGATTTACTAGGGACTCTTTTATGTTTACAAATCACACAAGTATTAATGTTTCTGGTTAATACAATTATAGCATGGTATGTAAACATTTATCATAAGTATGAAGATATGATAATAACCACTTTATTATTGCCTCTTGGGCATATCTCCAACAGTCTCCCACTTGCACTAGAGTCAATAATCTAGTTCCAAACCTTTGTGCATTCAAAACCTATGGCTTTCCAGTGTTGTATTTACACAATTGCTAGTGGTCAACTGATCTCCGGATCCGACACTTTCAGGTCCGTGTGTAATTGCATGTCTTTGCATCTCTACGCATCACTCATTCTTTAATGAGATAGCTTTGTATAAATTTGGTCTTTTGGTGAGACCTCTAGTTCCTTGGGGTTAAAACAAGTTGATAATATTGTTGTACAATATATCTTCATAGTACTATCCCGCTGTGAACCACACCTAGTTTGATAACAAACTACTTGACACAAATGCCCTCTTTTGCTGCTATAATAGCAGTCATATACTTAGCCTTTTGTTGTAGTATCTGTCACAATGTCTTAACTTTGGAACTCATCCAAATCCATTATGGAACTTACTTTCCATCATATCGTGCCACCCTTAGTTTAGATTGAGATAAACTTAATTTGTACTTTGTGAAAAAACTAGTATCAATGTAGTACTTTTACAATGAACTTACCATCTATTTGTCACATCTACAAAATAATATATTCTCAGTTCTTCCACAAAAACATAAGAATATCCTTACTATCGTCCAATGATCATCTTATGAATCATTCTGGTATTCGCTCATAACATTTAGAGCATAGGACATATCTGGATTTGTACACATTACAACATGATTGATAAAATACTCTTTGTGTTTTTATCTTTCAAGTATCAAAAATACTTAAATCTTTATTCAATCCTTCCTATGCAACAAGAACCTTTCTTGTAGTTTCTATATTGAACTCATTCAATATCTCATCTATGTACTTCTGGCACAACCATATTGGCGTCACAATTTATCCTTATAGACATTGATGCCAAATATTCGGGTTCTGCCTAAGCCTTTCATCGAGATGAAATTCTTAACCTGTGTCAATAAAAAGATACATCATTTCCAATCAACAATATGTCTTCCACATAATGTATTAGAAACATGTCTTAGCGCTCCCACTTAATTTCTTGCAAATGCAAGCATCTTCATCGTCTCCGATGAAATTAATCTCTTTTAACAATTTCATCATAGTGAAGATTCCAACTCCGCGATGCTTACTTCAACCATTGAAGTTTGCAAATGCTTTTAGCATCCTTTGAATTAACAAAAACCCTTTGGACCGTGTCATGCACACGTCCTAGGTAACCATTCTATTAGAAGAATTTGTTTTGTTTATTCAACTAACACATAACAAAATTATATTTAGTGGTTGCTACATTAATCCATCTAGACTAAATATCGCTTAATGAAAACTATTTGAATATTGTCGTGAACTCTTTCCTAACATGTCGATAATTTCATATATGTGAAACATCCATGTCTATTTCTTTATAGATCCAAATACGACTGTAGTGTCTTGCACCTTTTCAGAGGGTCTTGCAAGTTCAAAGCTTGATCTCTCGTATATGGAACTATCACGGATTTTATGGCTTCAAACCATTTGACAGAGTCAGGGCCCATCATCGCTTCTTTGCATGTAGTTGGGTCATTATTGTCAAATAATGATTTAACTCTGAAATATTGGTATTTGATTGTTTACCCGAACTACTTGGTTCAATAGGAACTTAGACCTCCGTAACCACAACCTTTGAGGCACGTGAGCCATGAACATTGTTGCTGCCTCCGGAACACTTTTTGGCGCTGCGCAACTTTGCACATATAGCTAAGGTTCTTTTAACCTTATCAAAGTTCTAGTGTCCTCCCACTTATCTTTTCACGGAAAATTCCTTTCTCAAATAAACTTGACGTTCTAAGCGACAAACATTTTTGTCTTTGGTGTTCTGGAGGAATACTCAACTATTATTCAAAATAACATACAAAGATATGTTCATCCGATTTTGGTTGCAAACATCTTTCTTATGCATAGCATACCAATGTTTAAGAAAGGACAACTTGGGTTTTATCCCAAACCATAACTTTATATGGTGTCATTTCAATGGATCACGATGGAGCTCTTTTCAGTGAAAAAGCGGTAGTCTCTAAAGCTTTTAATCTTTAAAATATAATGGCAGTTTTATGAATTACACCTTTGATCTTACCATGTGAAACAAGGTTTCATTGCATATCTTGATTATTCCATACTCATATGGTGTTTCGGGAAACGCAAATCCATGGAACGATTCCTCAAATCTTAGGTGTTATGCTAAACTTGTAACTCAAATATCTCCCTTTATGATCCTATCATAAATTCTTTTATTTTCTTGTTACATTGATTTTGCACTTCATCTTGAAAGTCTTCGAACTTTTCAAATATTTCACACTTCATCCTCATTAAGTAAATATTCATATATTCACTCAAATTTTCGGAGAAAGCATATGAAGTTGAAATCCATCGCTCTTGACTACACATAATGGGCTTTATACATCTATATGTACAATTTCCAATAAGCTAGTCATTCGTTCACTTTTGGCCTATGAACGGAGTTTTAATTATCTCTAGGAAAGTTTCGCAAGCGTCATTTGATCAGAAATCAAAAGACTCCAAAATTCCATCCACATGGAGTTTCTTCATGCTTTCTTTCCAATATAATTTAAACGGCGATGTCACTTCCTAAGTGATCTTTCAATCAATTTGTCTTTCGACATTTTTAGCACTATTTTTATGGATGTGATTTCTCCAACGAGATTTGTAAATCATACATCTTTTATGGATTACGGAAATTATTTGAACAACCCTTTTGTTCTCATAATACCTTATCAAAATAAAAATTATTGAAAACAAATCTTGAAGGTAAGTTTTGATTTCAATGAGCAACACAACAACCCTTTATTTGTTCTCGATGAGCATCATCACATATTCTTTTGCTAGTTACTTTAGGCCATTATATTTCATGAATTTTGTTGTTTCATATGAAGATTCACATCAACAAATTCAGTATCAAATACTCAAGAACTACATTGTTTAACAAGCAAAGAATACAGCCATAACATGTATATCATGTATATACCTAAGCTGAACAATTCTAGTCTTTTCTCTTCTGCCAAATATTTCTTAGATTTCTCTTTCAGTATTTCTTTATCCTTTCAAAAGAATCTATCAACAATGGCACCATGCTTATGACACATAGTCCAAAACATGTATAGTTAAATACCAATGTCTTTGGACTTGCACTTTGAAGTAGATCACCATCATCAAATGTTTGGTGTTCTTTAAAATTCCATTCTTTAGTAATCTTTTAGTGTAGTAAACATTTAAGCTACATCAAATATTCATCCTTATCATGGAACTATTCATGATCAAGCTACTTTAGCTTATAACGGTGAATTACGAGTATAATGTTGATCTCCAAAACCTTTTGGAGGATTAGGACGACCATCGTCTCCAACCTTTTGCAAATTCTCATCAAATATGAGAACATGACTTTTGCTATATTATAATCTATCATGTTATAACCAAAAATTTGTTTTAGATATCATAATATCTTTCACACATGATGGTTTCTGAAACAATTCTTTCAGCTTCCCGATAACCTTGATATTAAAACAATCTTTTGAATATCAAGAATCATGGAGATAAACATGATACTTATATACTAACACTAGAATTGTTACTCTTTATTTAATACCAATTATTAAATTTCACGGAGTAACCAGAACTTAATGAAAATTTGCAATAGGACTTTTAAACTTTAGATTAACACATCAAAACAATACGATACCAGTTCGTAAAGTAACTATCCAGAATTCTATAGTTATATTATCTCAATTATAACTAAGCGCAAGGTGGTAAGCAGATGCCAATGACTACAACAACTATGCAAATTCACTTTGATTTAAATTATGATAAATAGTGTTCAAATTTTAATCATATTGCTGTTGAACTCCCACTCAAAACAATATCCCTCACATTTTTTTAGTGATCACACGAACCAAATTCACTACACCAAGTCCGATCATCACGTGACATGATATAGTTTCAAAGGAGAACAATCATCATGTTCATCATATCATCTATATGACTCATGCTTTACCTTTCGCTATTCCGTGTTCCGAGACCATGTCTGTACATGCTAGGCTCGTCAAGATCAAACCTTAGCTTCTGCGTGAGCAAATATGGCTTGCTCCCATTGTACACACTCGCAGAATCTAACACACCCGATCATCAGGTGGTGCTTCGAAACAACGAGCTTTGGCAACGGTGCCTACAAAGGACGAACACTCTATAACTTGATATTTTGTGAGAGGGATCATCTTATAATGCTATCGTCGCGAACTAAGCAATACAAGATGCATAAAAGGATTAACATCACATGCAATTCATAATATGTGATATGATATGGCCTATCTTCTTGTGCTTACGATCTCCATCTTCAAGCACGAACATGATCTCCATCATCATCGGTATGGCGTCAAGGTCAATGGCGCCGCTTCATGGTTGTCGTCCACCATCATCAACTATTACAACTACTTTGAATAGACACGAAGGCCTTAACGGAATTTAAAAGACAACCATATGGCTCCTGCCGGTTGCCGACTTACCATAAGGAACATTGCATACATCATATATAATCACAATCATGGCCATATCACATCACAGCACAGCCCTGCAAAACAAAGTTAGACACCTCTAATTTTCTTTGCATGTTTTACGTGGTTTGGGGCTTTCAAAAAAGTGTCGTTCTAACTTACTAACAAGAACCACAACGTTGATACTAGTATTGTGAATCACCCGTTGTAAATTGAATATTCACTGTGCTGGGAGAAACAGGCACTCGCAAAGCCACTTATGCAATACAAGTTGCATCTCAAGCGTGGAGCAAGTCTCATGAACGATGTGATGTAAGGTTAGCCCGGGCCACTTCATCCCACCATCCCGCAAGATGCAAAGTACACAAGAAGCAATCGACAACAAAAGCATCAACGCCCACAATGACCATTGTGTTCTACTCGTGCAACAGATCTACATAAAAACCTGCCTCTGATACCACTGTAGGGGTTCGTAGCATGGAAAACAAAAAATTTATATCGCATGAACACACACAAGCCAAGATCTATCTACTAGATTGTAGCAACGAGTTGATAGAGTACTAACCCTTGAAGATCCAAAGCGGTTAACGAGAGCAGATTCTCGTGGGTGATGTAGTCGTACACTTGCCGATCTCAAGATCGCGTAGACGATCCTTCCAGCGCTATGTTCCGGCAGCGCTTCCGCAGTCGGTCACACGTTCGGTACTCGATGAAGACCTTCATCTCCCTTGTTCCAGCAGGCAGCGGAGGTTGTAGTTCTCCCCTCGCGATTCCGGCAGCACGACGGCTTTGTGTCGGAAGTAGAGGGAAGATCCCGCAGGGCTTTGCCTAAGCCGGTGCGAGTTATGGTGGATCTAGGGTTTCTGGTGATCTAGGTTTAGAAGTCCGGAGAGGAGGAGGTGGTGTCAGCGGCGGCTAGGGCGACGGCGACGATCCGGCGGTGGCATGGCGGCGTGCGGCGGCGGCGGCGCACGGGGTGGGGAGGGCTGGTTGTGTGTTCTTTGGGGCAGCCCTCCCCCCTCTATTTATGAGAGGGAGGGAGGCTTGGGAGAGGGGAGTTTGAATCCATACCCAAACCCAAGTTGGATAGAAGGAAGGACTCTTTCCTTCTTCCACTAGGAAACTATTGTTCCAGTTTGACTTTTCAAACCTTCCTTTTGACTTTCAATTTAGAACTTTAATTCTCTCTCGCAAATGCCCAACCAAAGTGACCTAGGACATGATCCAATCATTCCACTTACCCATGAAACATTCATGGACCATTCCCCTTCCGGTCCGATGAACCTTCTAGAACCTCTCCGATGAAAACATCGAAATCATTCCCGAACTTCGGAATCGGACTTTCCTTATATGAATCTTATTCTCCGGACCATTCCGGATCTCCTCGTGATATCCCGGATCCCATCCGAGACTCCGAACAACATTTGGTTTCCCTACTTACATTCCATATCTACTAAACAACATTGAATCCTTAAGTGTGTCTCCCTACGGTTCGTGAATTATGCGGACATGACCGAGACACTTCTCCGATCAATAACCAATAGAGGAATCTGGAAATTCATATGGTTCCCACATATTTCTACGATTACTTTGTGATCGAATGAATCACTTACATACGATACCAATTTCTCTTTGTCTCGTGATAGTTTACTTATCCGAGATTTGATCGTCAGTATCTCTACATACCTAGTTCAACATCGTTACCGATAAGTACTCTTTTATCATTCCCGTGATATGTGATCCCTTGTGACACAGTCACATGCTTGCAAGATAATTGGATGACATTCCACCGAGAGGGCCCAGAGTATATCTATCTGTCATATGGATGGACAAATCCCACTCTTGATCCATGTGCCTCAACACATACTTTCCGAACATTCAATGCCACCTTTATAACAACCCAGTTATGGTGTGGTGTTTGATGTCATCAAAGCATCCTTCCGGTGATGGTGATTAGCATGATCTCATGGTCGAAGGAATTAGGTTACTATGTATTAGAAAGCTTATAGCAAATGAACTATATTAAATGACTTGATCTTTATGCTACGCTTAACTATAGGAGTATGTCCATCACATCATTCTCCTAATGATATGACCCTGCTGTTAATAAAATCTCTATGTTCATGATCAGGAAACCATGATCATATATTAACCAACAAGCTAGTTTAACAAGAGGCTTTACTAGGGACTCTTATGTTTACAAATCACACAAGTATTAATGTTTCTGGTTAATACAATTATAGCATGGTATGTAAACATTTATCATAAGTATGAAGATATGATAATAACCACTTTATTATTGCCTCTTGGGCATATCTCCAACAAAAGAACCAAATAAGTCAAAATTCGACTAAAAAGGAAGTTGAAAAATCAACAAGAAGAAAAATTCGAAAATCTTACCTAGCACAGAGTGATTCCATTGAGCATGCTCCTTGCGGAGGCTGTTTAGTTCACTAGTTGTGGCCTAGGCAAGATCCCTCTGAATATCGAAGTCCTTATTGAGATCAGCTAGTTCTTTATCTCGGAGGTCTATTAGCTTCTTGATCCTCACGGTCTCGTGGTTGCTTGACTCTAGGACACAGAGTATATCTATCCGTCATATGGATGGTCAAATCCCACTCTTGATCCATGTGCCTCAACACATACTTTCTGAACACTCAATGCCACCTTTATAACCACCAAGTTACGGTGTGGTGTTTGATGTCATCAAAGCATCCTTCCGGTGATGGTGATTAGCATGATCTCATGGTCGAAGGAATTAGGTTACTATGTATGAAAAAGCTTATAGCAAATGAACTATATTAAATGACATGATCTTTATGCTACGCTTAACTATAGGAGTATGTCCATCACATCATTCTCCTAATGATATGACCCTACTGTTAATAACATCTCTATGTTCATGATCAGGAAACCATGATCATATATTAACCAACAAGCTAGTTTAACAAGAGGCTTTACTAGGGACTCTTTTATGTTTACAAATCACACAAGTATTAATGTTTCCGGTTAATACAATTATAGCATGGTATGTAAACATTTATCATAAGTATGAAGATATGATAATAACCACTTTATTATTGCCTCTTGGGAATATCTCCAACAAAAGGACCAAATAAGTCAAAATTCGACTAAAAAGGAAGTTGAAAAATCAACAAGAAGAAAAATTCGAAAATCTTACCTAGCACAGAGTGATTCCATTGAGCATGCTCCTTGCGGAGGCTGTTTAGTTCACTAGTTGTGGCCTAGGAAAGATCCCTCTGAATATCGAAGTACTTATTGAGATCAGCTAGTTCTTTATCTCAGAGGGCTATTAGCTTCTTGAGCCTCACGGTCTCGTGGTTGCTTGACTCCAGGACAGCAGCTACGGATTTCTCCGATTCTAAAGTAAGTTTCTCAAGCTTGTCCCGGAGCTCAGCATTCTCCATTTCCAAGACCTTGAATTTCTCGGATTGCTCCACCATTTTGTTGGACTGGCACAACAGTTCTGTAAAGGAAAAAATATCAGTCGGACAAAAACTAGTTTGATTATGACAAAAAGTTAACTGACAAAGAGGAAGTCGGAAACGATTACCTTCTTCTTCATCTTTCTCAATTTTCAACTTTGAATTCTCAAGGCGCAAAGCTTTGATTTCTTTATGTTTATTGCAAATGTTCTTGAGAAATTCCTGGTTGTAAGATGCAATTTTCTATAAGTTTAGAGATGGAATACCGTCAGACGGCTACTAAGACTCGGGCTGCAAATTTAACTAAGTAAAATTACAGCGCGAGCCTTGGGGTCTACACTACATTGTTATTTTGCAACCTAAAAGCATTAACTTGGATCCAACAATGTTTATCCAGCTTTATGCTTGGGGGTTAGAGGATATGATAATAAATGCAAATAAGAATCAGAAACTTACAATGTCTTCCAGGTGCAAATTTTCAAATCCGATCTTGGTGCTGTGAAACACCTTCTCGGTAAGGGTGAGGGAAGGAACATCCGTCGCTCAGAGTTCGCCAGACTCGACTTTAGCATTCCGGACCAAAATTTGGTCCAGGAGGCTGACCAGCTTGATGTCCTCCTCCTCCTGGATCGCCACCTCTAGGGTCAAGGTTTGCTTCTCAAGGCTGGATTGAGCCAGCCTAAGGATCTCTTCCTTGTCTTTCCTCTTTAGGCTAGAGACAGTGGAGACGACCACTTTATCCAACGTTCCTGTAGATGTTACCATGGGATCATTACCCTTGATGGGTTCACCCTTGTTAGTTTCCTGATCATCAATGGTGACCAGGGCTTTCGAGACGTTGCCAGCATGAGGAGAGGCAAAAGCTTCCTGTGCTGATGGAGTACTGGATGGAGTTGGTGGCGGCACGACAGGGGAAATAACAAGCTTTTGCTGACGCATCTGCTTGACCGACTTGCTGTCCGGCTTGATCTTACTCTTCAAAGCTGATTTAGCTCTAGATCAAAAAAAATCCTAAATATCAGGTGTGCTCTAGAAAGAAATAAAGGTACAAAAGTACTAAGAATAAAAGATAGGATGCTTACTTTTTATCTACTGGCAGCACTTGGCTACCAGCAGTAATAACTTCTTTCGTCTTGCGCTTCTTGGAGGCGGGGGCGGCAACTTCTTGCACCTCATCATCCTCCGTCGCCTCCGGATCGTCTGAAGGATAGCCCTCTAGTGGATCTATCTCAGACTCGGAGAGTTTGTCGAGCTAACAAAGTCAAAAGGCATCGATAAAATAGAGTCAGAGAAAGAACAGAAAAGAAGACGAAACGCAAAAGCAGAGTCGAAATATTTACCGGAGTCAGAGGATGGTTGGTCGTATACATCTTCATGGAGACTTCTGCAACCTTTCGTTCCACTCTTTCCTTGATCAAATATTGCATAAGGGTCCTGTAGTCCTTCGCCGGAATCCGGCTCAAACTGACCTGCATCTTGTCCTTCTTGTCGCTCGTGATCTGGTGCATGAGGCGATCTCCATGGTGCCAGAGAGGCTGAATCCGACGCTCCAACCAGCAGTGGATCAAGTCGGATCCACGGAGGCCCTCATACTTCATCAGAAACTCAATCCGCCTCTTGGCGAGTATCAAGATATCTGACAGCTCCGGCGCCTCCGTGTCCCATGAATTTTGGTGGGGAGCGGCGCCGTCGGTGAATGATACGTCGGAAACATATCTATAATTTTTGATGCTCCATTCTTTTTTAGTATCTACTTTTCTTTGCTTTTCTACACTTTGAGGTGAATGATAAGTTCTTCCCGGCACCCTGACGAAGGGGAGATCATCCCGGAGGCCTTCTCTCCGGTATGATGCGTGAGTAGTTCCACCTTGGACTATGGGTCCATGTAGTAGCTAGATGGTTGTATCTCCTCCTTTGTGCTTTCATGTATAGATCTTGTGAGCTCCGTTCACCATCAAGATCTAATCTATTTGTAATCATGCATGTTGTGTTTGCGGGGATTCGATGGATATTGATATTATTATATTGGTTTGATTAATGGTTTTGTCTTTATGATTCTATCATGTCTGTGTTGTTTGTGATCTTGCATGATCTCCGTTGTTAGTAGCTACCTTGGCCAAGTAGTTGCTAGTGACTCCAAGAGGGGGTATTTATGCTCGATAGTGGGTTCATGCCTCTAGTTTCCAAGGGAAGTGACAGAAATCTCTTCGGTTGTAGATGTGTTGTTGCTACTAGGGAGAAAATAACGGTCTCTTGTTCATGTAACATGTGGACTGTTTACCTTACACACTTTGCTTAAAGTAGTTGTCTGTTGCTTGCAACTTAATACTAGAGGGGGTTCGGATGATAACCTGAAGGTGGACTTCTAGTCATAGATGCAGTTGGATGGCAGTCTATGTATCTCGTTGTATTGCCCAATCGAATCTCATAGGATCTTTCTAACTAGTAATTGCATTGTTATGCCTTGCTAAGTTCCTGTAAATTGCCCTACTGTAATTTGTTTACCCTTTATGCCATGTTGTTTATCTAAGGAGAGCACCTCTAGTGAACTATGGACCCTGGTCCAATCTTTACCATTGATACATCTTCCACTGCTACTTGTTTACTTGCTGCAGAACATTACCTTCCACACAGTACATTTTAATCCTTTGTTACAGCAAACCGGTGAGCTTGACAACCTCACTGATTCGTTGGGGAAAAGTGTTGAGTTTGTGTTGTGGAGGTCTCCGTGTTGCTTGCAACACCTGTGTGATGTTTCCTTCCTCCTTCTGGTTCGATAACCTTGGTCTCTACTGAGGGAAGACTTGCTGATGTGCTCATCACACCTTGCTCTTGGGGTTTCCAACGAAGTGCTCCACGTCAGCACCATCAACAAGTTTTCTGGCGCTGTTGCCGGGGAGGCTAAGGACGTCTTCACTAGGGGAGTCCTCCACTTCCTTTCTCTTTACTATTTTTAGTTTGCTTTGTTTATTTTTCTTGGTTTGTTTGCCACTTTTCAAAAAACAAAAAAAAATTAGTTCCTACTCTAGTTGGTGTTCTGTTGTTTCCTTGCTTGGTCATGCTTTTTATCAATGGATGGTTTCTTTGAAACTAGTTCTTATTGTCAAGGTGGGTTCACGGAAGAACAAAAGTATTATTATAAGGAACACCGTTTGTCACAAAAAGGGAAACACTTATGGGAGCAAATTGATAAGTTGAATACTATTGCTAGAGACGTGTGCTCTACTTATAATGTTACTTATTGCTTTGATAAAGCTTGTTGCTATAGGAGGTATAAACACCTCCCTTTTCAATGTGAGTACAATGATAATGTTACCATACCTTCTTATGTTAATGGAAATTGTGACATTTATGATGTGGAACAAATTGAAGAATTTATTGCCGTCAAGGGTGCATTTGAACTTGCTAGTTTGCTTGAAAATATTGATGATGCACCATATGAATATGAGGTGTATGAGATACTTAGATTCTGCTTTGATAATTACAAGGAAGGAAATGACTATATTCTTGAATATTTTAATAGATGCTTTCCATAAATGGAAGAGACTAATGCCTTGCAGGAGCCTATGGAAGAAGAAATTGTGTAAACTCGAAGCTTATTAGATGAAAAAGAGGAGGAGAGTGATGAACAAAAGGAGTAAGAATGGATTAGCTACCCATGCCTACCTTATAATGAGAGTAAATATTTATCCCTTACATTATTTGATTGTCCCCCATGCTTAGCAAAGGAGGATGAATGTTATGTTCCTGTGGATCCTTTTGAAATATGTACTTTGGGTAAAACCTGTGAAGGTTTTAATCCCACTACTTTTGAGCTTGATAGAAATTATGTGTTTGTAGCTCATGAAAAGCCTGTTTTATGTGATAGCTATATTGTTGAGTTTATTCATGATGCTACTGAAAATTATTATGAGAGAGGAAAACATGGTTGTAGAAGTTTTCATGGTACTGAAACACCTCTCTATGTGCCGAAAGTTTTGAAGTTGCTCTTGTTTCATCTTCCTATGCCTGTTACTTTGTTGTTTGTGAATTTATTTGCATACAAGATTCCTATGCATAGGAAGTGGGTTAGACTTAAATGTGTTTTTGAATTTGCTTCCTGATGCTCTCTTTTACTTCAGTTCATATTTCTTATGTGAGCATCTTCTCAAACCTTCAACCCTAACTTAAAGGCGTTAAAGAAAAGTACTTGTTGGGAGATAACCCAAGAGTTTATTTGAGTCTTGGAAGTTATTACTTCAGTAATGACCCCTCCTTTTTTTTGCTTTTTTTTGCCAAGAATGACCTCTAATGAGAGGGAAGTAAGATTTGGGGAGTTGCTGTCCTGAAACAAATTTATGTCCTCCACCAAAAAAATTCGTGAGGAGTATCTGTAACTCGTATTGAGATCAACATTTACGAATAAATCCCCCAGTATGTTAGATAACTTTTGTTAGTTCAACACTTTTTTATTTGAGCAATAGAAGATGTTCGAAAAAATCGGTTTCTACCTACTGGTCTGTTTTGATAGATTTCTGCCATTATTTGTATTTGCTTCTTATTGATTTCTTTTTGAGTTCTCTTTAGTTGATTTGAGCTTTTTGAAGGAGTTACTACAGTAGCTTATGTTTTTAGTGAAAAGCCTTGCTGTTCCAAAGCTTTGCCAGGGGTGTAATATCTTTTGAATACACTGATGTTGCTAATGAAGATTGTGTGAAGTTTTGTATGAAAGAAAAATTTCAGGTGTAGAGAGAGGACGATGCAATGAGACGAAGAATGGACAAAAGCTCAAGCTTGGGGATGCCACCATGGTGTCACCCCAAGAAATATCCAAGAGGTACAAGCGTCAAAGCTCGGGGATGCCCAAGGCATCCCCTTCTTCATCAATAAAAAGCTCAGGTCTGTCTAGACATTTCGTTTTTATTGTTTCGTGCATAGTTGTGTTGTTCTGGGACCGTCTTAGTTTTCGTTTGCTTTTCTTATGTTGTTTAGTTTTCATGGATAAAGTAGTTTGGACCCCCGTTCTCGCTGTGTTGTTTTGCAAATAAGTTGCTTGGTGTTGGAAAGGAGTAGTAAGTTCTTGCTTGAAGTGCAAGAGGAGCTTGCATTGACTGTGACTTAGACTTTAGCATGATATGCTAGGTTTTGTTTTGGCATTATGCTTAGTGATTATTGTTGTATAATTTCTTGTTCAAAACAATTGGGATTGCTTAGTGTGCCTTGAAGAAATTATGCGTTGTTTTAGCATGCAAAAGCATAGTACTGTGGTATTCTCCTTTGATGCTGTGCTTGGGTTGACTTGGCACATGCTTACACCATTCTATGACTCTCACAAGTCACCATTAGCCTCTATGATCATTTAGTCCTTGACTTGTAGTACCACTCTATGCTTTGATTAGTAATGCTTTGTTGCACTGCATGATTATGGCCATTATTGCTCTCTTATTTGGTTGCTCCCAGTCTTTTGCTAGCCTCCACTTGTATGAGTAAGTTCTACTCATGATTGCAACTCCCAAGAAACCAAGTTATTCCAAAGTGTCCACTATAAACTCCTATGCATGGTGTGTTACACCATTCCAATTATATTCTTGTTTTCAGCTATCTTCCAATTAAAAACTATTTTGTTATGTGAAAACTTAGTGATTAAAGCCCTCACGAACTTGATGGAACACTTTATATTCTTTGCCCCTAATAAACTTGAACCATTGTGACATCTATGTTGTATATGCTTGCACTTATACGTTGGAATTAACAGAACCATGCTGTCACGGGGAACGTTTTCATCATTGCACTTGTACTTTGTACTCAGTTGATATCATGCTGTTTTGTCTATGGATGTCACTGGTGTTAAATAAAGAGGGAACTTGTAAGTCCATGGAGTTTGTATCCTGTGTTATAGAAACGCCTGGGCCGCTAGCCTAGGCCATGTCTAGTCATGGTGGAAACTTGCAGCATCACCATAGTGAGCCATCTATGAAGCATCCTCAATAAAAAAGCTATGCATATAGTAAATAAAAAGATTGCTGAGATGCTCATTGTCTGCTTGCCTTGTCATTTGTGTTATGGGAAAGCTCCTGTACCATGTGCAAGGGGTACCCCGTTGGCGGTTCTCAATGATATGCAAATACTTACAATGAAAAGAACTTACCTGGGCCCAAAGTTGAGTATGCATGAGGTGTGGCCCTCGTATTCAAGGGACTTGAGATTGCCAACTTATACTTTGTCAAGCATATACTCCATATTTGTCACTTTAACCTTAATCACTTGAAGATGCTTATGATAGGGGCAATGAGGGCTGAAAGCTAACAAGTACCATAATTTTTGGAAGATCTTTTTGAAACTTGTAATCCCTGCTTCCATTATAAAAGGCCTTTCTTCCACCATTATTGAGTCTCCACCTTCTACCTTTAGGCACCATTAAGAGAGCATAGTTGTCATTCTGTGTGCAGTGTTCCAAAGCTTATTGATTGATGCATATTGTGATATTACTTGTTCTTGTGCTATTTGTTTCTAGTCACCCCTGTGAACTTTGAAGGTGTCCTATGCATCTATATTGCTACTCTATGAGGGACAAGCTGATTGCCACTATGCTATGTTTTCTATATGTGAAACAAACAAACGTTTTTCAATGCATGTTATTCATGATCTTTGTTTGTAGCTTGTCATGTTGCATGCATAGTTACTATGTCCTATTGTTAGAACTCCATCTTTCATGCACATGTTTAGAGTTCTTTGATACCAGATTTCAATGCTTGAAAATGGTTGGATCTTTATTGTGAGCGTGCATGTCACCTCAAAAATTATTCTTTTATCACTTACCTACTCGAGGACGAGCAGGAGTTAAGCTTGGGGATGCTTGATACGTCAGAAACGTATCTATAATTTTTGATGCTCCATGCTTGGTTAGTATCTACTTTGCTTTGCTTGTCTACACTTTGAGGTGCTTTTTACATGTTTTCTGGTACTGACCTATTAACAAGTTTCCACAGTGCCTGTTGCCTATTTTCTGCTATTTTTGGATTCAGAAAAGTTAGTAAAGAAATATTCTCGGAATTGGACGGGACAAACGTCAAAGTCAATTACTTTCCGTGGGGAACAAGAAGTCTAGAGGGGAGACAGAAAGGCATGCTAGGGCGCCCAGACCTCCCTTAGGCGTGGGTGGGCCCTGCGCCGCGCCTAAGAGGGGTGTGGGGCCCCTGGCCATTGCCTCGTCCTCCACCTTCGCCTATAATAAGCCCCTGATGCAGAAACCCTAAGCACCCGATCAAATCTCCACGAAACCTTCTGTAGCCGCCGCCATCATCGTCCCTAGATCGGGGGGGTCTGAAGTTCTTCCCGGCACCCTGCCGGAGGGGAGATCATCCCGGAGGCCTTCTCTTTGGTATGATGCATGAGTAGTTCCACCTTGGACTATGGGTCCATGTAGTAGCTAGATGGTTGTATCTCCTCCTTTGTGCTTTCATGTATAGATCTTGCGAGCTCTGTTCATGATCAAGATCTAATCTATTTGTATTCATGCATGTTGTGTTTGCGGGGATCCGATGGATATTGAGATTATTATGTTGGTTTGATTAATGGTTTTGTCTTTATAATTCTATCATGTCTGTGTTGTTTGTGATCTTGCATGCTCTCCGTTGTTAGTAGCTATCTTGGCCAAGTAGTCGCTAGTGACTACAAGAGGGGGTATTTATGCTCGATAGTGGGTTCATGCCTCTAGTTTACAAGGGAAGTGACAGAAATCTCTTCGGTTGTAGATGTGTTGTTGCTACTAGGGAGAAAACAACGGTCTTCTCTTGTTCATGGAACATGTGGACTGTGTACTTTACACACTTTGCTTAAAGTAGTTGTCTGTTGCTTGCAACTTAATACTAGAGGGGGTTTGGATGATAACCTGAAGGTGGACTTCTAGTCATAGATGCAGTTGGATGGCGGCCTATGTATCTTGTTGTATTGCCCAATCGAATCTCATAGGATCTTTCTGACTAGTAATTGCATTGTTATGCCTTGCTTAGTTCTTGTCAATTGCCCTGCTATAATTTGTTTACCCTTCGTGCCATGTTGTTTATCTAAGGAGAGCACCTCTAGTGAACTATGGACCCCGGTCCAATCTTTACCACTGATATATCTTCCACTGTTACTTGTTTACTTGCTACAAACCATTACCTTCCACATGGTACGTTTTAATACTTTGTTATAGAAAACCGGTGATCTTGACAACCTCACTGATTCGTTGGGGCAAAGTCTTGAGTTTGTGTTGTACAGGTCTCCGCGTTGCTTGAAACACCTGTGTGATGTTTCCTTCCTCCTTCTGGTTCGATAACCTCGGTCTCTACTGAGGGAAGACTTGCTGCTATGCTCATCACACCTTGCTCTTGGGGTTTCCAACGAAGTGCTCCACGTCAGCACCATCAGTGAACGCCGGAAGACCTTACGCCTTTCCAGGAGCCGGAATATCCTTACGATAAAAGAAGGTTCCGTCCCAGCGTTTGACGGATTCACGAGCGTTAATCCTAGGATAGACTCAGTTTCTCCTAAGTACTAAGCTAAGAGTGCCGGTGATGTAAGGCACACCGGCGCTGATGGAGTTCTTCCGAGTACCATAGTAGTACCGGAAAAGGGTGAGACTTGGCCTAATGCCAAGAAACCCCTCGCACAAAGATGCATAAGTACTAAGCTCGAGCAGAGAGTTGGGAGGAAGATTATGAAGTTGCACACCGTTGTAGTTGAGGACCTCGATGAGGAAGTCCGACGGTTGCAAGCTCAGGTCGCGGTTGACGTGCGTGCCGAACAACACCCTCTCGCCGTCACGCGGAGCGGGAACGACGTGCCCTGAGGCGCTTCGCAACGCACCGGCGATGATGAATCCTTCATCCTCCATGACTTGGAGTTCAGCGTTGTCCATGGCGCTAGGAATCCAGAGGCCCCGCATCATCTTATCCTCCGCCACCGATGAACCCGCCGCCGCTCTTGAGGTCGAGGCAGATGCCATGGATCTTGGAGGAAAAGGACTAGTAGGGGAGAGAGATTTTTCTCACGATGTGTAGATGGGAACGGGTGCGGAGTGCTCGAGGAGTACGAGGAGTCAATGAATGAATCGATGGAGAGATAAATCTGAGAGAAAGCTTTTTCTCCCCTCTTTTATTTGTCTCTGTGTCAAGATTCATGCGATAACACGCGTGATTAGCACCACGCGTATAGGAAAGGGGGAGTTAGCAGGAGTAGGATCCGATCACCGTAGTCGGATCTAAACCTGGGTAAATTTGTGCTCACCGCTCCGGGAACATCCGACGTCTCACACCCCATCTTTCCAACGCCACTAGGACCCCCTATGGCGTACTTGTCGACAATCCGACAAACAAACATCAATGATTGCCTTCAAGATTTGTTTTTATAAGGAATTGTGAGAACAAAAGGTTGTTCAAATAATTTCCGTATTCCATAATAGATGGATGATATACAAGTCTAGTTGGAGAAATCACATCCATAAAACTAATGCTAAAAATTTCGAAAGACAAATGATTGAAAGATCACTTAGGAAGTGACATCACCATTTAAATATATTGGAAGGAAAACATGAATAAACTCCATATGGATGGAATTTTGGAGTCTTTTGATTTCTGATCAAATGATGCTTGGGATACTTTCCTAGAGATAATTAAAACTCCGTTCATAGGTAAAAAGGGAACAAATGACTAGCTTACTGAAACTTGTACATATTGTTGTATGAAGCCCATTATGTGTAATCTAGAGCGACGGATTTCAACTTCATATGTTTTCTCCGAAAATTTGAGTGAATATATGTATATTTACTTAATAAGGATTAAGTATGAAACATTTGAAAAAAACTCAAAGACTTTCAAGATGAAGTGGAAAGTCATTGTAACAAGAAAATAAAGAATTTATGATAGGATCATAAAGGAATATATTTGAGTTACAAGTTTAGTAAAACACCTAAAGATTTGAGGAATTGTTCCATAGATATATGTTTCCTGAAAAACACCATAGTAGTATGGAGGATTCGAGATATCTAATGAAACCTTATTTGACATGGTAAGATCAAAGGTGTAATATATAAAACTGCCATTATATTTTAAAGATTAAAAGCTTTAGAGACTATTGCTTTTACACTGAAAAGAGCTCCATCGTGATCCATTGAAATGACACCATATAAAGTTATGGTTTGGGGTAAAACCCAAGCTTTCCTTTCTTAAACATTGGTATTCTATGCATAAGTAAATATTTACAACCAAAGTCGGATGATCATGTCTTTGTAGGTTATTTCGGTTAACCATTGAGTATTCCTCCGTAACATCGAAGACAAAAGTGTTTGTCGCTTAGAACGTCAAGTTTCTTAAGAAGGAATTTTTTGTGAAAATTTAAGTGGGAGGATAATAGAACTTTGATAAGGTTATAAGAACCTTAGGTATATGTGCTAAGTTGCGCAGCACCGGAAAGCTTCCCGGAGGCAGCAACAATGCTCATGGCTCACGTGCCTCAAAGGTTGTGATCACGGAGGTCTAAGTTCCTATTGAATCAAGTAGGTCGGGTAAACAATCAAATACTAATATTTGAGAGTTAACAATAACGAACCGACTACATGCATAGCTTCGATGATGGGACCTGACTTCATCAAAATGGCTTGAAACCATAAAATCCGTGATAGTTCCATACACAAGAAATCAAGCTTTGAACTTGGAAGACCCTAATGAAAGGTGTAAAACCTATCGGTCGTATATGGATTTATAAATATACATGGATGATTCACCTCTATGAAATTGTCGACATGTTGGGAAAATAGTTTACGATAATTTTTAAAAGGTTGACTATGACAAGATTTGATCTTTCATAGCGATATTTAGTCTAGAAGGATTAATGTAGCAACCACTACATATAATTTTGTTATATGGTAGTTGAACAAACAAAACAAAGTTCTTATAATAGAATTGTTACCTAGGACGTGTACATGACATGATCCAAAGAGTTTTGATAATTCAAAGGATGATAAAGGAGCATGCAAACTTCAATGGTTGAAGTAAGCATCACGGAGTTGGAATCTTCACCACGATGAAACTATTAAAAAGTTTAATTTCATTAGAGAGGATGAAGATGCTTGTATTTGCAAGAAATTAAGTAGGAGCACTAAGCCATATTTCTAATGCATTATGTGAAATACATATTGTTGATTGGAAATTATGTATCTTTTATTAACACAAGTTAAGAATTTCATCTCGATGAAAGACCTAGGCAAAACCCAAATGTTTGGCATCAATATCTATAGGGATAGATTGAGACGCTAATATGGTTGTGCCAAACGTACATAGATGAGATATTGAATGAGTTCAATATGGAAATGACAGGAAAGGTTCTTGCCACACAGAAAGGATTAAATTGAAATTCAAGTGTATCGACAATTGGTGAGCAAAACAAAGATTCAATTAGTTTTGATACTTGACGAATGAAATCAGAAAGAGTGTTTTTAATCATACTATGATATGTACACATCCATATATTTCCTATACTCTAAATGTTATGAGCATTTGACAGAATGATTCATAAGATGATCATTGGACAATAGTAAGCATATTCTTATGATCTTTCAGGAAGAACTAAGAATATGTTATTTTTGTAGAGGTGACAAATAGATGGATAGTTCATTGTAAAGTATTACATTGATACTAGTTTTGTCAAAAAGTACAAATTAAGTTTATCTCAATTTAAACTATGGGTGGCACAATGTAATGGAAAGTAGATTCCATAACGGATTTGGATGAGATCCAAAGTTAAGACATTGTGACAGATACTACAATAAAAGGCTAAGTATATGACTATTATTGTAGCAGCAAAAGATGGCATTTGAGTCAAGTAGTTTGTTTTCAAACTAGGTGTGGTTCATAGCGGGCTAGTACTATGAAGATATATTATGCAACAATTATCGACATAGTTTAATCCCAAAGGAACTAAAGGTCTCACCAAAGGACCAAATTTATACAATGCCATCTCATTAGAGAATGAGTGATTCGTAGAGATGCAAAGACATGCAATTACACACGGACCTGATAGTGTTGGATCCGAAGATCAGTTAACCACTTATAATCGTGTATATACAACACCGGAAAGCCATATGTGTTGAATGCACAAAGGTTTGAAACTAGATTATTGTCTCTAGTGCAAGTGGGAGACATTTGGAGATATGCCCAAGAGGCAATAATAAAGCGGTTATTATCATATATTTATGTTTATGATAAATGTTTACATCCCATGCTATAATTGTATTAATTGGAA
The DNA here is from genome assembly GCA_916181665.1 of Avena sativa. NCBI lineage: Eukaryota > Viridiplantae > Streptophyta > Magnoliopsida > Poales > Poaceae > Avena > Avena sativa. Next base: position 65,146,619 of record OV702284.1, read on the forward strand.
ACATTAATACTTGTGTGATTTGTAAACATGTAAGAGTCCCTAGTAAACCCTCTTGTTAAATTAGCTTGTTGATTGATTGATGATCATGGTTTCTTGATCATGAACATTAGATGTTATTGATAACAAGGTCATATCATTAGGAGAATGATGTGATGGACATACTCCTATAGTTAAGTGTAGAATAAGATCGAGTCATTTAAATAGTTCACTTGCTATAAGCTTTGAAATACATAGTAACCTAAATCCTTCGACCATGACATCATGCTAATCACCATCACCGAATGGATGCTTGATACGTCGTAAACGTATCTATAATTTTTGATGCTCCATGCTTGTTTTATATCATTTGTCTTATGTTTTGTCTATACTTTGAGGTATTTTTATACACTTTCTGGAACTAACCTATTGACAAGATGCAACAGTGCCAGTTGACTGTTTTCTGCTGTTTTAGTTTCAGAAAGCTAAAAAATGAATATTCTCGGAATTGGACGGGACAAAAGCCAAAGTTCATATTTTCTCCTGAACGATACGGAAAATCGAAGACGAGACGGAGGAGGACACTAGGGTGGCCACACCCTAGGGTGGCATGGGCCCACCCTGGCCACACCCCACCTATAAGATGCCCCCGACTCAGAAACCCTAAATCATCGACCAAAAAGCCATGAAAAGTTCCATAGCGCCGCCGCCACCAAAGGGGAGATTTGGGGGACAAGAAGTCTCTGTTCCGGCACCCTTCTGGGACGGGGAAGTGCCCCCGGAGCCATCTCCTTCGATCTCCACCACCATATCCATCGATCTCCATTGCCATCTTCATCACCGTTGCTGATTCCCATGATGAGGAGGGAGTAGTTCTTCCTCGAGTCTAAGGGCTCTACCGGCAGCTATGTGTTCATCTCTCTCTCTATGCATGATCATATTATGGTCATGAGCTTTGTAATCAAGTAGATCTACCTTGCTACTCAAGTGCTTCAATAGATCTCTGCTCTCCCCATGTGTGTGAAAGTGATAGCGTGCACGCCATGGTGGCACTTAGGCTAGAGTCTACATAAATACTCATCGTGCTTTAATAGATCTATGCTTTTCCCCACGTGTGTGAAAGTGACAGCATGCATGCCGTGTGTGTGGCACTTAAGCTAGATTATATACATATTTATCATGAGTTATATTTTCACATCCCAAATTTTTCCAAATTTTGAAATGTTAAAAATAAATAAACAAAATAAATAATTGATGAAATTTAGGGTGAAAAGAAACTTTTTGATTCTAAGTGGAAACATCAAAACCCATCTTGAACAAACTTTGAAAGAAAAGTGAATCCAACAAAATTCAAATCAAGTGAAATGCATTCATCAATAATGTATCTTGAAATTTAAACACTTGGAAAAGTTAAACCAAAACCCTAAAACCCTAATGGAATAATTCATTTCCAAGATCTCTCTAAGACTATGGATTTTATCCATATAATTTTTTTTGTCAACAAACATTTATAAATGATCAAGAATGATAAAGAAAAAAATATTATAAGACCATAGAAATTGGTTTCACTCAATTTGGAGTCATAGATAAAAACTTATGAATTTATTAAGATAAAAGGAATTAATTTCCAAAGCTAATAAAGCCCTATCTAAAATCCATGCCAAATCTTGAGCAAATAAATCCTAAAGGGATTTAAAAAGATAAACAATTATTAAATAAAATTATATAAATTGGAATCATCAATTTTGAATCTTTAAATAAAAGATATGGATTTTATAAGGCAAAGAAAGAAATAAATAAATAAGGAATATTTAAAAACCAAATTAAATCTTGGCCAAATCCATAAGCAAATGGAATAAATATAATCCAAATTAAATAAAGGGATAAAGATTATTCCAATAAAATTATGGATAAAACCATATTTAAATTATATTTGATGAAGACAAAATCCTTTAGATAAATGATTAATTACATCATGAGAAAATAATAATTGGAATTTGCCCAAGTGGAATAAAATTTATTTAATTAAATTAAATGGAATCAAAGAATTATTTGAATAAATTTAAATGGAATTAAAACCATATTTGATTCTATTTGAATAAATACAATTTACACAAAGTAAATGATTAATAAATCATATTAAAATATTTTTAGATAATTCAAAGTAAAATATTTGCACTAAATAAAACTTACTGAAAAAGGTTTGGTAAAAATTGGAATTCAAATATAAGTTTGAAAATGTGTTTAAAATCTTATTTGGATGAAAGACAAGTGGCCATTTTAAATAAAATATAAACCGTAAAAGAATAAAAGAATAATTCTAAAATGGACTTTAAATACCTATTTAAAACAGTATAGAAACATACTGGACATTTGGAAAGGATTTGAAAAACAAATCTGAATTCAAATGGTAGTTTGAAATTCAAAATAGAAAATCTAAATAGAAAAAGAAAAAGGAAATAGAAAAAAATGGAAATAAGCGAGTCCAGCCCAACTAAGCCCAGCTAGCCCATCTCTCACTTCCTCGCAGAAAACGATTCACACCAGAACTCACACCCGCTAAGTCACTGACCGCTTGGCCCCACAGACACTCCCTCTCTCTCGCTGACGAGGTTGCCCCACCTGCCAGTAGTCTTCCCCACCCGCGGACCCCTTCTTCCCCAAACCACGCGGTTGTTTCTGCCATTGAATGCGCACTTCAATTCGCGTAATTGGGCGCGTGATTCTTGCCCCTGACCATGCCCATTTAATCGCCTGCCTCCGCTCTATCTTTCCCCTCATATCCCACTCCACGAACGCCACCAGGCTGCTCTGATTTAGCTCGAAAACTTCCCTATCTCCGACGCCCTCCGGCGACGATTCCAGCCGCTCCTCGCCACCCCTTGCTTCCTAAAACTCACGAGCCTACTCCCCAACCTCTTGCGCATCTCCCAGTAGCACCAGCTCACTCGCGCGTGCTCCATATTGTCGGCAACCTCTTCGACAGAGCGACGCCACCGTCTGCCATTTCTCCGGCGAGCATCTCTAGTAAATCCCGACCTCCCCTTCCTCTCTGGACTATACCCCTACAATCTCCGTTCATTCGCGCGTCTAACACCGTCTCTGCTATGCCTTGGCGTGGCCTATACACTTGCCAACGACATCAAACAGAAGCGCCCGTCATCAGGAACATCTCCAGCGAGCAATACCCGTCGACTCCGTGCGCCCCTTTGCCAACCACGAGTACGTTGAGCATCAGCAACACACGGCGAGTCTGGTAAGCTATTTATCTCCCCCTCTTGCTTCTTGTATCGCCGGCAACGCCACCATCTGAGCGTGCCGCCGCTGCTCGCCGTCACTAGCGCCGCCAAACCTTGACCAGCTAGCTCCTGTCTGTTAGATCTAGATCCAACGCATAGGATAGATGACTTAAGTGAAGGGGTACGAATCCATCTGAGTCGTGCAATGCAACTTAGATCTAACGCCCTGTATTGCTCGATCCAGCCAAACCGGTACCAACGAATGAAAACACGATGCGTGGCACTGACTTTGTTTTAAAACAGAAAATGTTCTATTAGATGGTTAGATTTGAAAAATTCATAAATTTAAATCTACACGTCCAAATTTTACAAATTTTATATCAATGGAATCAGCAAAAAGAGTACTTTGCAACCGTGCCCTTTTTTAGTAAATTGCTTCTGTAAAATTGATTGTTTTTGCAGAAACACATGTAGGCATATTTGTGTATAAAATTTATTCTAAAATTGTTTTTAGGGTAAAATCTTTTGTAAATGGTTTGTTTTGAACATACTGACCATAAAAACCAACTTGTAGATTTAAAAGTATATTTTGTGATGCTAAGGAATAAATCTTTGAATAAAAGCATTTCTAGTTAAATAAAATTGTTGCTTATGTTTTAAAAATGCTTTTTGAGTAAAACCTTTGGAATATGATTTGATTTAAACTTCCTGGCCCGAAACACCAAATTTTGATTTAAAAATATATTTGGTGAACCCTATAAAATTATTACATTGTTTAAAGGCATTTCCAACAAAATAAAATATTGCTTGGATTCAAAAATAGTTTTTAGATGAAACCTTTTGCAAATGGTTTAAAATTAAAGCCTTGACCTTAAAACACTAACATTTGTGTTTAAAAATATATTTGGCAAACACTGGAAATTATTACTTGATTTTAATCATTTCTAGCAAAACAAAAATGATTTAAAGTGGCCATTTTTACTAGTTATCAAATGGTTTTGCCACTTTGAAAAGGTATGTTAAAATGTTTATAGCCTATTTCAAACCACATTTCCAAATAAAACAATCTTTGGCATGCTTGCATGCATTGCATTGTTTTTATTATTATGTGATGAATTGTTTGAATGCTAGATTGAATTTGTGCCTTGATTGAATTGTAGTGAACTTTGGAGAGTGTGACTATTGCAAGATCAAGGAGTGAACTTATATTCTCTACTAAAAAGGCAAGTGATGCTTCATACTTTTGTCCCATTATTTTCACTATGCATTAGTGATATTTTGAGTAGGACTTGCGTGGAATTTTTACTAAGTATGCTATGCCTTGGGAAATCCTAGTAGATGATTCCTTAGTAGAATTTTACCTAAGTTAAGATCCCTACTACTATCATGCTTAGCTTAGCTAGTAGAAAACAAGGGTGGATTATATTCATGCTATGAAATATTTCTAAGTCAAGGACTTGTGTCTTGTTTAATAAAACAACTAGGGGGTGATAGGTTTGGGAACGCGTCCATTATGGTCTAAGGAAAGGCTTTTGAAAGATCTTATCTTGATGCATGTAGAGTATTGTGGGGAAAGTGCACCACCTCTCAAGAGAGTAAAATCTAAGTACTTAGCCGTGTCCCCGGCAATGAACAATTTGAGCATCAAGACATGGAAGCTATCAAGAATCTCCTCATCCCAATTTCTAAGTTAAAAGCTTGTGGTTGAACAAGGGTTAAAGTATCACCAATGTCTATTGGTAGATGCTTTGGGTGATTTTGACAAATAAAAACTTTGTGTTTTCAAATGATAAGGAAAATCTAGTTTGAGCAAAGCAAGCCTAAGATCCACTTAGCCAAATGCATATAGATGATAGATACCACTATTCTACCATAGTATCACTTGCCAATACAAATCAAATTTATTGACCCTTGTGGCTGTAACTTATTATGTTACATGTTTGTTTGATGTTAGTGAAGTGTGTTGAATAGGATTACAAGTCTACAACCAACATGATTTTCTGTGGCACTTTGAAGATGAAGGACTCCATGCTATATAGTTATTTCTGCTGCATTGTAATGAGATAGCCAAATGAGCTATGCAAGATGTAATGAATTATTTTATTCCTGGTTATAAAGTTGTATTATGACCTTTGTTTCTTGATATGACATCTTAACTGTGGATGCTATCTATTGATCCAGGGACTAGCATTGTAAACACAGGGATCTCTACCTTATTAAAGGTTGGGACCACTACATATATTTGGAGTTGGATGTATTTATGAAATTGTGGTGTTTGTTGGAACCATCTAGCGCTCAAGGTGACAGTGTGGGGTTATCTAGATTGGGAAAGGCGGACTTTGAGGTGTGCTGTTATAGCCCTACCATGGATTAGCGTGTCCAACTGGAGAGTAGTTTAGGGTAGTATCATGAAGAGAATATATTTATTGAGAGTGTTCACTAGTGAAAGTATGATCCCTAGGCCTTGTTTCTAAGCATTGAAACACCATTTGCATCTAGATCTGTTGCATGTTTGCTTGCTTCCATCTTTATTTCAGTTTGCTTTTAGTATCTCCCACGTTAACAACAAGTCAGGAGCTCTTTTCTGGCACCATTACCACTTATAATCATCCATACCACTCGTATTTCACTATGTCTTCGCCAAACTAGTGCACCTATACACCTGACAAGTGTATTGGTTGTGTTGGGGACACAAGAGACTGATTGTATCTTGATTGCAGGGTTGCTTGAGAGGGATACCTTTGACCACTTCCTCCCTGAGTTCGATAAACCTTGGGTAATCCACTTAAGGGAAACTTGCTGCTGTTCTACAAACCTCTGCACTTGGAGGCCCAACAACTGCCTACAAGAATAGAAGTGCGTAGACAACAATGCTTTGATGACATCAAACACCACTTCATAACTGGGTGGTTATAAAGGTGGCATTGAGTATTCTGAAAGTATGTGTTGAGGCACATGGATCAAGAGTGGGATTTATCCATCCATATGACGGATAGATATACTCTAGGCCCTCACGGTGGAATGTCATCCAATTGGCTTGCAAGCATGTGACTAGATCACAAGGGATCACATATCACACGAACGAGAAAAGAGTACTTACCAGTAACGAGGTTAAACTAGGTATGCAGAGATAGCGATGGTCAAACCTCGGATAAGTAAAGTATCGTGAGACAAAGGGAAATTGGTATCGTATGTAAATGGTTCATTCGACCATGAAGTAAGCATAAAAATATGTGGGAGCCATATGAATTTCCAGATTCCTCTATTGGTTATTGATCGGAGAAGACTCTCGATCATGTCTATATAATTGACGAACCGTAGGGAGACACACTTAAGGATTCGATGTTGTTTAGTAGAAATGGAATGTGAGTAAGAGATTGAATGTTGTTCGGAGTCTCGGATTGGATCCAGGACATCATGAAGAGAGAAATCAAACTCTAGTTTGAAAGTCAAACGCCAATTTGAAGAAGTCAAATCCCAACATGGTTTCCTAGTGGAGGAAGGAATGGAATCCCACTTAGGGAAGGATTCCCTCCCTTGCCGCCGGCCACAAGGAGGAGTTGGGGAGGACTCCCCTCCCCCCAAACCGCCCCTCCCTCTCATAAATAGAGGGGAGGGGTGCCCCCTTGCTAAAGGGAATATGCCCGAGAGGCAATAATAAAGTGGTTATTATCTTATTCCTTATTTATGATAAATGTTTATTTTTCATGCTATAATTGTATTAATATAGAAACATTAATACATGTGTGTTTAATAAACAAAAAGAAAGTTCCTAGTTATGCCTCTCTTATAAACTATCTCGTTGATTAACAAGATGATCAAAGGTTTCCTGATCGTGGACACTGGATGTCGTTAATAACGAGGTCACAACATTGTATGAATGATGTGATGAACATTCATCTGAAGTATAACATTACAATCAAAGTCATTGAGTTTATATTGCTATAACATCATATGAAGTAATCCTAGTCCTTAGACCATGAGATCATGTCAATCACTAACACTGGAAGAGTATCTTGATAACATTAAACATCACACCATAACAGGGTGATTATAAAGGTGGGTTTAGTGCTACGAAGGTGTTATGTAGAGGCTCATGAATCAAGAGTGGAATTTGTCCATCCTGATGACGGATAGATATACTATGGTATCTCTCGGTGATATCACATTAGTTAGCTTGCAAGCAAGTGATGTGATCACTAAAATGGTATATCACGGGAACAAGAAAAGAGTACATGTTGGTAACAAGATCAAACTAGGTATGGAGATACCGATGATCGAATCTCGGACATGTAATATATCGCTAGACAAAGGGATTGAATTACATGCGTATAAGGTTCACATGATCACAGAAGTCATCGTTGAATGTGTGCGAGTCAGTACGGATCTCCAGGTTCCGCTGCTGATTATTGATCGGAGAGGGGTCTCGATCATGTCTGCATTATTCGTGAACCATAGGGTGACACACTTAAGGAATACCGACACCATTCGGGGCAAATAATATGCCAGAGAAAGAAAAAGAAAGTGCAGAAATTTATTTCACTAGACACCAGAATTGTTTCGGTTGAAATTGCTGAAACTGGTTCTGCATGTGAAATTGAAATGTTGTAAGGGGTTTTATGTGAATGTTTGTTAGTTAAAATAATTAACAAAATTCTGAATAAAAAAATAAAAGAGTTTTATTTCAAGAGAGATTGCATTAAATTTGGTGGAAATTTAATGGGATTTGAGTGGGATTTTGAGTGGAGGAAATGGAGGGGCATTTGTGTGAGTGGGAGTTCCACTCACATGAATGGAGGAAGAGGTGGGGGAACCACCTTGGCCACCGGCCATGGCTAGTGGGCAGCCTCCTCCTCCTATAAAAGGACCCCCTCCTCTCACTTCTCACTCACACCTCCTCGCGAAGGATCTCTCTCCCCCATTTAGAATTTCCCCATGGTATCGGATAAGCGAGATACATGTTCCCAGTGGCTTTTTCTGGAAGGATTTGTTGCTTCCGCTGCTTCGCTGGAGCGAGGGCACGGAGGTTGTCGGGATACCCGAATGTGTGTGCTATAACAGAAGCACCACTTCTTTGCGGTGCTGGACTTGATGGTGCTGGACCTACTTGACCGGATGGACTTCTTCTCGATCTTGAGATCGGCAAGCGTTCGACTACATCATCCATGAGTACAACCTTGTTAACGCTTTTCGGTCTTCGAGGGTATGTATTCTATGGATGTATATCCACCCGTTGCTTATATCTAGTAGATATATCTTGGTACTTAGTTGTTTTCTGTTGGAATTATGCCCTAGAGGCAATAATAAATATGTTATTATTATAATTCTTGTTCATGATGCTATTTATATTCCATGCTAGAATTGTATTAAGAGGAAACTTTAATACTTGTGTGGTTTGTGAACAACACTGTGTCCCTAGTACGCCTCTATGGACTAGCTCATTGATTAATGATGGTTAAGGTTTCCTAACCATGGACATGAGTTGTCGATTAATAATGAGATCATATCATTGGGAGAATGATATGGTGGACAGACCCAAACTAAGCGAAGCAATTAGATCGTGTCATCGTGTTCGTCTTTGCGAAGCTTTTCTTATGTCAAATATTGTATTCCTTAGACCATGAGATAATACAACTCCTTGGTATCGGAAGAAAGCTTTGAGGTCATCAAACGTCATCCTATGAGAGGGTGATCATAAAGGTGTCTCTCAGGTGATCGGAAAGTATCTGTTGGGTTGTATGTATCGAGATGGGATTTGTCCCTCCCAAGTCGGAGAGATATACCTCGGGCCCACTCGGTAATCGATATCAACACCTCTTGCAAGCATGTGGTTAAGGAGTTAATTACAAAGTGATATCGGATTACGGAACGAGTAAAGTACTTGCTGTGAACGAGATTGAGCTAGGTATGACGGTACCGACGATCGAATCTCGGGCAAGTAAAATATCGCGAGACGAAGGGAATATATATGGGATTGATTGAATCCTGGCATCGTGGTTCATCCGATATGATCATCGATGAATGTGTGGGAGTCAATATGGGATTCCAGACCCCGCTGTTGATTATTGATAGAAGATCATGTCTGCATATTCTCGAACCCGCAGGGTCATACACTTAACGTGTCTCGACGCTAGGATAGATTGGATAATTGGTTTATGAGTTTTTTGTTCGGAGTCTTGGATGGGATCCGGTACATCACGAGAGGTTCCGGAGTGGTCCGGAGAATAAGATTCATATAAGGCAGTGCAGTTTTTGGAGTTCGGAATTGTTCCGGGTTAATCGGTATTGTACCGGAAGCTTCTAGAACCTTCCGGAAGGGGACCAACATGGCCCCACCTTCCGGGAGGGGGCATGGGCCTATGAGGGAGTTCCCTGGCCGCATTGGGCCAGGGGCACAAGGCCCCATAGGTCCCAGCCGGCCAAGAGGGGTAAAACCCTAGATAGAGCTTCTAGAAGGGGGGGGGGGTTCCTTGCCCCCCACTCCTCCTCCTTGGCCGCCGGCCTTGGCTTGGGGGAGGGGGCTAGGGTTGCCGCCCCACCCCTCTATATAAAGAGGGCTGGGGGCGCACCACCCCCCACACCTTCCCCTCCAACCCTAGCCGCCCTGCTGCCCTCCTCTCTCCCTCCGGACTGCTTGTAAGGCGAAGCCCTGCTGCAGAAATTCTCCACCATATACACCACGCCGTCGTGTTGTAGATCCAATCCTCTCTCCACCATACTTGCTGGTCCGAGGAAGGAGGAGACGTCGAGGTGCTTCATGTGTGCATCTCATGGAGGCACCACCACTTGTGGTGCTAGATCGGATCGGATCGCGAGGAGGAGAAGCGAGTATGACTACATCACCCACGTTCCGACGAACGTTCCGCTGTGCGAATCTTCAAGGGTATGAAGATCTAATCCAATCTCTCTCGTTCTTTTCATCTCCTAGATTAGATCTTGGCTTTCCCTCTGTTCGCATCCGTAGAAATTTTTGATTTACTATGCCGTGAAACCCTTCAGTGGTATCAGAGCTAGATCTATGCGTAGATGTGTTTCACGAGTAGAACGCAACATGGTTGTTGCGGGTGTTGATGTTTTCTGTTGCAAGCCTCTTGTTTGTGTTCTTCTTATGACGCGGGATAGTGAGATTGAAGCGGTCCAGGCCAACCTTACGCGACGTCGTTCGCGAGACCGGCTCCGCACTTGATGTGTGGCTTGTTCCACACATGCGGCTGGTGGATGTCAGTTTCTCTCACTATAGTTGTCATGGGATTAACACCGGAGTTTGGAAACCATAATATCACCGTTGTGGCTTTCCGTAGGTAAGAATCGTTCTTAGCATCTACTCCCATAAGCCACGTAAAACATGCAACAACAAAGTAGAGGCGTCTAACTTGTTTTTGCAGGGAGTGTTTTCTGTGATATGGTATGGCCCAAGATGTGATGTGTATAATGTATGCGATGATCATGTTTTGTAATGTTTCACGACTTGCATGTCGATGAGTACACAACCGGCAGGAGCCATATGGTTGTCTTTATAATTGTGTATGACCTGTGTGTCAACTTCTTATGCGCCATGTAATAGTTTCACTTTATCGCTAAGTAGTTAGCAATAGTTGTAGTTGCTATTCGTGGTGGAGGCAATCATGGTGGAGTGATGGAGATCATACCGGAACGCACAAGATGGAGATCATTGCGTGAAGATTGGCTATACCATGTCACATAAAGTTATATGCATGTGATGTTTATCCTTTTATGTATCTTATTATGCTTAGATCGCGACGGTAGCATTATAAGATGATTCCTCACTTAAAGATCAAGATAAAAACTGTGTTCTCCCCAAGTATGCATCGTTGCAAAAGTTCGTCGTGTCCAAGCATGACGTGATGATCGGGTGCTATAGACTCTACGCTCACATACAATGGGTGCAAGCCAGTTTTGCACACGCGGAAATACTTGGGTCTGACTTGACGAGCCTAGCATGTACAGACATGGCCTCGGAACACATGAACCGAAAGGTTAAGCATGAGTCATATGAATGATATGATCGACACTTCGTTGTCCACCATTGAAACCACATCTCTTCTCGTGAAGATCGGATTAGGTGTGGTGAATTTGGATCGTGTTCACTAAACAACTTGAGGGATGTTGAATTTAGTGGGAGTTCATCTAGTAATTTGATTAAAAGTTGAACTAGTTATCATGAACATAGTCTAATTTGTACTTGCAAATATTGTAGATCAAATGGCTAAGTCCAACTTCAACTTCAACGTTTTTGCTGAGAAGGAAAAGCTTAGAAACAATGGGTCTAACTTCACCAATTGGTTCCGCAATCTGAGAATCATTCTCTCTGGCGGTCAAAAGGACTATGTCCTTGAAAGTGCGTTAGGTGACGCCCCTGCTGCTACTGCGCCGGCTGATGAGAAAGCTGTCTATCAGTCGCGTAGAGATGATTATGGTGTGATTAAGAGCACCATGTTGTTTGCTATGGAATCGGACCTTCAAAATCGTTTTGAATACTATCCCGGGCCCTTTGAGATTCTCGAGGAGCTGAAAACCATGTTTCAGACTCAAGCCCGTTCTGAGAGATATGAGATCTCTGAGAAGTTCTTTAACTGCAAGATGGAGGAAGTGAGTTCCGTTAGTGAGCACGCCATTAAGATGTCGGTCTACACTCAACGCCTTGAGCAACTGGACTGCAAGATTCCAAAGGAGCTCAAGATTGATAGGGTTCTGCAATCACTCCCTCCCAGCTACAAAAGTTTTGTAGTGACTCACAATCAGATTGGTTCCACTGATACGATCACCGAGCTCTTCGCAAAGCTGAAGGCTGCGGAGGTGGACATCAAAAAGGATAATCATGTGTTGATGGTCAACAAGCCCCCCACCTTCAAGAAAGGTAAGGGAGCAAAGAAGCCCTTCAAGAAGGGCGGCGGCAAGCGCACTGCCCCTGCAGAGAAGAAGCTCAAGTCTGGTCCTAAGCCGGACACTGAGTTCTTCTATTGCAAGGACAAGGGTCACTAGAAGTTGAACTGTCCGAAGTACTTAGCGGACAAGAAGGCTGGAACCATCAAAGGTATATTTGATATACATGTTATTGATGTTTTCCTTATTATCCCTCGTTGTAGTGCCTGGGTATTTGATACTGGTTCAGTTGCTAATATTTGTAACTCGAAACAGGAGCTACGGAATAGACGGCGGCTTGCGAGGGATGAGGTGACGATGCGCGTTGGCAATAGATCAAGAGTTGATGTGATGGCCGTCGGCACGCTCTCCTTAGTTTTACCTTCGGGATTAGTTTTAAACCTTAATAAGTGTTATTATGTGCCTGCGTTGAGCATGACCATTATTTCTGGATCTTGTTTATTGCAAGATGGTTATTCATTTAAATCGGAGAATAATGGTTGTTCTATTTATATGAGTAACATGTTTTATGGTCATGCACCTATTGTGAATGGTTTATTTCTTCTAAATCTCGAAAGGGATGAAACACACATCCATAACATTGAGGCTAAGAGATGCAAAGTAGATAGTGATAATACTACTTATTTGTGGCACTGTCGTCTAGGTCATATTGGTGTAAAGCGCATGAAGAAACTCCATTCTGATGGACTTTTGGAGTCTTTTGATTTTGAATCATTTGACACATGCGAACCATGCCTCATGGGCAAGATGATCAAAACACCGTTCTCCGGTATGATGGAGCGAGCAACGGACTTATTGGAAATCATACATACCGATGTATGCGGACCAATGAGCGTTTCGATGCGCGGTGGATATCGCTATTTTCTCACTTTTACCGATGACTTAAGTAGATATGGGTATATCTATTTAATGAAACATAAATCTGAAACATTTGAAAAGTTCAAGGAATTTCAGAATGAAGTGAAGAACCATCGTAACAGAAAGATTAAGTTTCTACGATCCGATCGTGGGGGCGAATATTTGAGTTATGATTTTCTCACGCATCTTAAAGCAAGCGGAATTGTTTCGCAACTCATGCCACCCGGAACACCACAGCGCAATGGTGTGTCTGAACGCCGGAACCGAACCCTATTAGATATGGTCCGATCGATGATGTCTCTTACTGATTTGCCGTTATCATTTTGGGGTTATGCATTAGAAACCGCTGCATTCACTTTAAATAGGGCACCATCTAAATCCGTTGAGACGACACCGTATGAACTGTGGTTTGGTGCTAAACCTAAGTTGTCGTTTCTTAAAGTTTGGGGATGCGAAGCTTACGTCAAGAAGTTGATGCCGGACAAGCTCGAACCCAAAGCGGAGAAATGCGTCTTCATAGGATACCCTAAGGAAACTATTGGGTATACCTTCTATCATAGAACCGAAGGCAAAGTGTTTGTCGCAAAGAACGGTTCCTTTCTTGAGAAGGAGTTTCTCTCGAAAGAAGTGAGTGGGAGGAAAGTAGAGCTAGACGAGGTTATTGAACCTTCTCTTGAATTGGAGAGTAGCACAGCACCTGAAATTGTTCCAGTGCCGCCTGCACCAACAATAGAGGAAGCTAATGACAAGGATCATGAAGCTTCAGACGATGCTGCTACTGAACATCGCAGGTCGACAAGGTCGCGTGCCCCTCCTGAGTGGTACGGCAACCCTGTCTTGACTGTCTTGTTAGTAGAAGACAGTGAACCTACGAACTATGAGGAAGCGATGATGAGCCCAGACTCTGAGAAATGGCTAGACGCCATGAAATCCGAATTGGGATCCATGAGCGAAAACCAAGTATGGACTTTGGTGGACCCTCCTAGCGACCGAAAGGCCGTTGAGTGCAAATGGATCTTCAAGAAGAAAACGGACGCGGATGGTAATGTTACCGTCTATAAAGCACGGCTTGTCGCAAAAGGTTTTCGACAAGTTCAAGGTGTTGACTACAATGAGACTTTCTCTTCCGTAGCGATGTTTAAGTCCATTCGGATTTTATTAGCAATTGTTGCGTTTCATGATTATGAAATATGGCAGATGGATGTCAAGACTGCGTTCCTCAATGGCAACATTGATGAAGAGTTGTATATGATGCAACCTGAAGGTTTTGTCGATCCTAAGGATGCTGATAAAGTATGCAAACTTCAGCATTCTATTTATGGACTGAAGCAAGCATCTCGGAGTTGGAACCTTCGTTTTGATCAAGTGATCAAGAGCTTTGGATTTGTTCCAAATTGCTACGAAGCTTGCATCTACAAGAAAGTGAGTGGGAGCTCGGTGACATTTCTGGTACTATATGTGGATGCCATATTGATTATTGGAAATGACATCAACATGCTTAACGATGTGAAGAGTTATTTGAACAAGTGTTTTTCAATGAAAGACCTAGGTGAAGCTGCTTATATATTGGGCATCAAAATCTATAGAGATAGACAAAGACGCCTGATAGCTTTAAGCCAGAGTACATACCTAGACAAAGTTCTGAAAAGGTTCAGAATGGATAAGGCAAAGAAAGGTTCAGTGCCTATGTTGTCAGGTAAGATATTGAGCAAGGCTCAGTGTCCAGCTACGGTAAATGATAGGGAAGCTATGAGCAAAGTGCCTTAAGCCTCGGCCATAGGTTCCATCATGTATGCCATGCTGTGTACTAGACCGGATGTGTCCAATGCTCTTAGTTTGACGAGCAGATATCAAAGTGATCCAGGAGTGGAACACTGGATAGCCGTGAAGAACATCCTAAAGTACCTAAATAGGACTAAAGAAATGTTCTTAGTCTATGGGGGTGATGAACAGCTCGTCGTAAAAGGTTACGTCGACGCTAGTTTTGACACCGACAAGGATGATTCTAAATCTCAGACAGGATACGTGTATATTTTGAATGGAGGAGCTGTGAGCTGGAGAAGCTGCAAGCAAAGCGTGATCGCGGGATCTACAGTAGAAGCGGAATACATGGCTGCTACAGAAGCGTCAAGTGAAGGAGTTTGGATCAGGAACTTCATCACTGAGCTTGGCGTGGTTCCAAGTGCATTGGACCCACTGGAGATATTGTGTGACAACACTGGCGCCATAGCACTCGCTAAGGAACCAAGATAACATCCAAAGACCAAGCATATCAACTGCAAGTTTCATATAATCCGAGATTATATAGCAGATGGAGATCTGAAGATTAGAAAAGTACATACAGATCTGAATGTCGCAGATCCATTGACTAAACCTCTTCCACGTGTAAAACATGATCAGCACCACAGTGCCATGGGTGTGAGATTGTTGCCAGATGTAAACTAGATTATTGACTCTAGTGCAAGTGGGAGACTGTTGGAATTATGCCCTAGAGGCAATAATAAAGATGTTATTATTATAATTCTTGTTCATGATGATGTTTATATTCCATGCTAGAATTGTATTAAGCGGAAACTTTAATACTTGTGTAGTTTGTGAACAACACCGTGTCCCTAGTACGCCTCTATGGACTAGCTCATTGATTAATGATGGTTAAGTTTTCCTAACCATGGACATGAGTTGTCGATTAATAATGAGATCATATCATTGGGAGAATGATATGGTGGACAGACCCAAACTAAGCGAAGCAATTAGATCGTGTCATCGTGTTCGTCTTTGCGAAGCTTTTCTTATGTCAAATATTGTATTCCTTAGACCATGAGATAATACAACTCCTTGGTATCGGAAGAAAGCTTTGAGGTCATCAAACGTCATCCTATGAGAGGGTGATCATAAAGGTGTCTCTCAGGTGATCGGAAAGTATCTGTTGGGTTGTATGTATCGAGATGGGATTTGTCCCTCCCAAGTCGGAGAGATATACCTCGGGCCCACTCGGTAATCGATATCAACACCTCTTGCAAGCATGTGGTTAAGGAGTTAATTACAAAGTGATATCGGATTACGGAACGAGTAAAGTACTTGCTGTGAACGAGATTGAGCTAGGTATGACGGTACCGACGATCGAATCTCGGGCAAGTAAAATATCGCGAGACGAAGGGAATATATATGGGATTGATTGAATCCTGGCATCGTGGTTCATCCGATATGATCATCGATGAATGTGTGGGAGTCAATATGGGTTTCCAGACCCCGCTGTTGATTATTGATAGAAGATCATGTCTGCATATTCTCGAACCCGCAGGGTCATACACTTAACGTGTCTCGACGCTAGGATAGATTGGATAATTGGTTTATGAGTTTTTTGTTCAGAGTCTCGGATGGGATCCGGGACATCACGAGAGGTTCCGGAGTGGTCCGGAGTATAAGATTCATATAAGGCAGTGCAGTTTTTGGAGTTCGGAATTGTTCCGGGTTAATAGGTATTGTACCAGAAGCTTCTAGAACCTTCCGGAAGGGGACCAACGTGGCCCCACCTTCCGGGAGGGGGCATGGGCCTATGAGGGAGTTCCCTGGGCGCATTGGGCCAGGGGCACAAGGCCCCATAGGGCCCAGCCGGCCAAGAGGGGTAAAACCCTATATAGAGCTTCTAGAAGGGGGGGTTTCCTTGCCCCCCACTCCTCCTCCTTGGCCGCCGGCCTTGGCTTGGGGGAGGGGGCTAGGGTTTCCGCCCCACCCCTCTATATAAAGAGGGCTGGGGGCGCACCACCCCCCACACCTTCCCCTCCAACCCTAGCCGCCCTGCTGCCCTCCTCTCTCCCTCCCGACTGCTTGTAAGGCGAAGCCCTACTGCAGAAATTCTCCACGATATACACCACGCCGTCGTGTTGTAGATCCAATCCGTCTCTCCACCATACTTGCTGGTCCGAGGAAGGAGGAGACGTCGAGGTGCTGCACGTGTGCATCTCACGGAGGCACCGCCACTTGTGGTGCTAGATCGGATCGTATCGCGATGAGGAGAAGCGAGTACGACTACATCACCCACGTTCCGACGAACGTTCCGCTGTGCGAATCTTCAAGGGTATGAAGATCTAATCCAATCTCTCTCGTTGTTTGCATCTCCTAGATTAGATCTTGGCTTTCCCTCTGTTCGCATCCGTAGAAAATTTTGATTTACTATGCCGCGAAACCCTTCATTTCCATCATAGGAAATTTTTTGTTTTGTATGCTGCGAACCCTACACTTGCCCCCACACTTGAAACCCTAGGTCGGCTGCCGCCCCCTCTCTAGTTGCAGTCGCCCTAGATATCCTCTAAAGTCGTCGCCACCTAGCACCTCCTAGCCGCCGGCCACCTCCACCCCCTTGGCCTCTAAACCCTAGTTTCCAAGGGCCCTCTCTACTCCACTATACCCTCTCCGGCTTAGGAGAAGCCCTGTGGGATTTCCCCTCTACTTCCACCACCACATTTTCATGCTGCTGGAATCGCGAGGAGATATATACAACCTTCGCTGCCTGCTGGAACAACAGAGAGGAAGGTCTTCATCGAGTATCGAACGTGTGACCGACTACGAGAGCGCTGCCGGAACGCGGCGCCGGAAGGTGAAGGGATACGGGTGGGCTACACTAGCGGAAATAAAAAAATTCTACCACGTAAACCAGGATTACTGTTGTCATAGATCTCGGGATTACCACTAGAAGAGCAGTTGCGGAACTTGATGAAGCGCGTCGAGGCAGTGTAGATGTTCTACGTCTCCTCCTCGTCCTCGTCCCACGAGCAGCTCCCCTTTGCACGGCTCGACCAAGTGCTACAGCTCCAGCACCTCCGAGGTATCCACACGCACAGGGTGGAAGCGTTAGACGCCGGACTGCTAGGTCCGTGCGTACAACACATGCTGAGGAGTGGCGGCTGGGTAGAATCCTCAACCCTGGTCATCTCGCCCCACCCTCCCTTATATAGGCGTCCCTAGTGGGCTTCTACATTAGTAGCCCATTAGTAGCCTAAGTCTGGGTTAATTCGGATCTAATCATCATTAGGCTTCCAGCCCCTTAAGTGTGTGACCCTATAGGTTCATATACGTATAGACATGACACGAATACACTTATTATGTCAATAGTTGGTAGCGGCCTCTATCAAGACGTGCCAACTCCTAAACGCATAAAAATATCATTCGAACGAACCATCACAAGGTTAAGTACATGTCTTTCCCTTTGCCACACGATATTTGGTCTAGCTCCAAGCTGACCTCCCTTTCTCGATACTGTGATTCGGATTCCCTTTACTTGGTTAACTCTTAACCATAAGTAGCACGACCATGCATTTCTAGATCCGATCACTCGAGGGCCCCAGAGATATCTCTCTTAAGTAGAGAGGGGAAAATCCCATCTTGGTTGACCAATTCCTTGTAGCATGCTTCAGGACAAACCCGAAAGTTACCTTTATAACTACACTATTACGGAGTAGTGTCTAATAGCCCCAAAGTAGGTCGATCCACATCTCAAGTACATGCGACAATATCAGGTCTAAGGATAAAACGTACACGATGTGTAGAGAGAGTTGCAAGTCTAATTGCCAGTCTCAAGTTGGGTCAGTCCAACCCCATGTTCATAACATGTGTCCACATTATTGTTTTTACATCTCCGTGTCTATGACCTGCGAAACATAGTCATCAACCAATCGATGTGCTAGTCCAATATTCACGTGTGTCCTCACATGAACTCCGACTAGGGACAACTATTAGATAACCATAGAAGTATAAAGTTTCACAAACAGTTCACATAATTGCCAATCAATACAAGTTGCCTGATATGGATATTTAAGGAACATTACAATAATTCATGGATACATAAGAAATATAATCATCTCTATGATTTCCTCTAGGGCATATTTCCTTCAGAAGGATCATCTATGCGATATTGAGATCGGCAAGTGAACGACTATATCAACCACGGGAATCTGATCTCGTTAAATGCTTTGGATCTTCGAGGGTTGGTACTCTATCAACTCGTTGCACCGATCTAGTGGATTATATCTTGGCTTGTGTGTGTTCATGCGATAGAATTTTTTTGTTTTCCATTCTACGAACCCCTACACCTGCCTATCAGGTTAAATCAATATCTCCCATGGGAGATCTTAGGTCCGGGAGCATGAAAAAGGGTAATGCATAACACTAATCATTATTTGAGACATGTTTTCACACTAACTTACCCACATGATACGAAAAAGGAGTGGAAAGAACTTCGCTAATTACGACATTAGAACACTCCTCCATAATAACAACATAGTTACATTAAAGTTAAAGCATACGCTATGCCAGGATATGGTACCATAACACGACCAGGTGTAGTCATGCCATTGAGGCTAATGAGCAAGTTGAGAGAATATTGTTACCCTATGATGATTGGTTGGACATCAGTTAGTAATATACAGATTCAGGAGTGTTCCTATTGTTTAAGATGCAGGGTAGCTTGCCTATATGGATTCACAAATTAAAAAAGAAGCAAACATCGCATCTACATAAATATTGGTTCAACATGCAAAGAAATGAACAATATATTAGAATCATCGAACCCAAATGCCGTAAACTCTTTTTCATATGCGTATTAGCCATGAACCAGATATACGTCCCAAAGAAGAACTATTGTGTTAGGGATGACCCCTTAGGGTTGCCCGATCTTTCACGAATCTCCATGGGAATCGATGGGAAAGCGAGGGGAAGATAAGAAGGTAGCGGAAGGGAACACACACCTCGCGAAGAACACGATGAACACGCGCAAACAGAAACACGATACAAGATCAATTGCTCCCAAACAGCAACCACCGGTCCGATAGAATCCTCACAAGGAAATATCAATCAACGTGCTCCCTCAAATCCACATCGGAGAGGGAAGAACACCTTGGGGAGGATCTTGACAACTTGGATAAGGAACACCGACTCCAAGGACTTGTACAACAATGGAGGCGTGATGCAAAGTCCAATCAAAGTTGGTGCCGATAGTCGGTCCCCTTGTAAGGGGATAAGGCAAAACTGGAAATAATCATCTATGGGGGTTTCTAGTCTATCATATATGCCTAAGCGTTACAATGAGGGGTGGGGCTCTATTTATAGGCCAACCACTAAACAAGGGGTAGTTTGGGGATAGAGCTAGGGTTTGGGTGGAATAAGGGGGTACATGGGACAAGGGGCCAACTGGCGACGCGCAGGACCATCGATTAGGCCAGAGACTCTGGGTCAAGGGGTCGGAGACTCCGGTGTGGGGGTAGAGTCCTTGCTGTAGTCCGCGGGCGGAGACTCCGGTGTATTGGGTTGAAGACTCCGGGGTGACCGGAGACTCTGTTGTCGTCATCGCTCTCTGGGGACATCTTCGGGGCGGCATACAGAGAGTTTAGGAGGGGATGCGGAGTCTGAACCGGAGTCTTGGCCGGAGACTTCGGGGTTGGTGGCCGGAGACACCATGCTCTAGGGCCGAAGACTCTGGTGCTTTTGTGGCAGCTTCTTTCGTCTCCTCTTCCAAGTCTCCATATTGTCGGGCTTGATGTTCCGGGCTGCATCCCTTGTCTCCGTACTTGTCGGTGTGAACCTATCATGGTCATAGGACGGAGTATAAAGTAGTATACCATTCAATATAGTAGGAAGTGGGATCTCACAGAGGATATGATTCACCTTTGGAGTCCATGATGACATGGCGTGTGTTGGAGACCTTGATGTGGTAATGACCGTAGGTCGGGCTACATTAGCCCCCCCTTCAAAAAGAGTCGCCCTCGACTCTACATGCTCATCACAAAGTAGAATAGGTTGAGAGGCATTCTTTATCCTAGGGTTCACCATATAGTTGTCCTCAGGAAGATATATTTTACAACACTTCAATGTTCCTTCACCTTCCATGAATCCTACAAAGCTCACAACAAAAGCGAAGCAACACTAAAAGAGTAGCTAATTCATGAAGATTATAACATGAGTCCTCAAGTAGAAGGAAGTCACCTTATGATGTAGAGATAGCTTGAAGAAGCGCATCCGTAGGTAATCCTCTACATTTGTTCTTGTCAAGTCGTGGTTGGTAGAGGTTGACGAGTAAGCAATTATACCTTCAAACAACAAAGACCAAGAAAAATATTTTCATAAGATGGAATTTTGGTATTATATAAGTATTAAGTATTTAGTTTTTGTAATGTTTTATACCAAATGGTCTACCCTCACGGATGAACGGGATATCATCATCACTTCTGGCCATCCTTTGACACTAAAATTTCAGCGCTGAAATGCATTTCATGACAATTTGATAACAATGTCCTCGATTATGATTCAAAGATCTGATATAGGAAAATAAAATTTAAGATTAGAATGGTCCATGTTTTCTAGTTACCTACCTAGTCAACAACTTTATTGTAATGTCAACTCAATTAGTTGGGTCCCCCCTTAATAAGTATAGTTGTCTTGAAGTTCAATGCTTTGAAATTTTAAATACCATTGCTCGAATGAATTACAAAATTGAACCTTCTAAAAAATGTTCAAAATCCCTAGTTGAATATGGAGGTTCAAAGCCGGGGCGCCGCAAGCCGCGGTGGATGATGGAGGACTACTGCATGTTGTATGATGACTACTTCACTGATGACCCATTACACGGCGATATGGTGTTTTGATGTTGTTTCAGGATGAACCGACAACTACTTCATATGCAAGAAATACCGTGTCAACATGGCAGGTTTTTCCTTAATCTAAAAGTGCACAACTGCTTTGAGGATGCTTGGATATGGAGCTCTTGCTAACACACACACACGATGACTATCTATGCATGGCCAAGTCCACTACCATTGAGAACACCCAATGCCGAAGACACTGATCAGATCCTGGCACACAATGAAGCAAGAGGATTTCTTGGGATGCTTGGAAGCATAGATTGCATGCATTTGTCATGAAAGAACTGCCCATTTGCTTGACAAGAAATGTACAGTGGTCATAAAGGAAGTTACAATATGGTGCTTGAGGTAGTGGAAAATCAAAATATATGATTTTGGTATGTTTTCTTCGGTATGGATGGATCTCACAATAACATCAACATGTTACACTGGTGGAAAAAGGTCCTCCAGTCCCGGGCCGCAACTGGCTCTAGTCCCGGTTTTGGGCCCGGGACTGCGAAAATGGGACTAGAGGCCCCCCTCTAGTCCCGGCTCGCTACGGCCCGCGACTGCTAACAGCCACGTGGTTGTTTCAGCGCCGCGGGGGGCAGAAACCCTCTAGTCCAGGGCCATAACACCACCCGAGATTAGAAGGTTTCCTGCCACGGCAGAGAATTGTGTGTTTCTCTGCCGCGGCAGAGATTGTGTATTACCTTTTTTTTGCCATTTCGTTCCTTTTTTGTTTTGTGTTTCACTATAATTCAAACATATATTTCAGTATACATATTATACGCTACTACATACACACTACACGTCGATGCATTTATATAATTAATCGATCCCTTGCAAGCATACATATAATCAATCATATCAAAAGGAAGAAATGTTTTAAAATTACATGGTCATTGATGAATATATATATCATATGAGCTACATGGAGATGACTCAGGCAAATCGAGTTCCACATCATCCGCATAATGCTCTCCATATACATCAAGGACTTCCTTCATCATAAATCCCGCCAGCTCCTCTTGAATTGCTCCTATGCGTTGGTCTGGCTCTAGTTTCTCCCGCAAATCATAAATATAATGTGAGTCAACTTTCCGCTCACTGGTTAACTCGCGGATGTACTCGCAGACGTAGTATCCACATAAATGAGTTCCCGGTGGCTGCTGTAAACTCTTCGCCATTTTCTAAGTTAGCTCCTCTTTGAATGGACCTGGTATTTTCTGTCTGAACCGTGTCCAACACCTGCTCGGCAAAGAAAATGAACAAATGAGTTATTAGTTACTTGATATCAGGAAATGAATGAAAGAGGACGATATAATGCGATAATGATTGAAATTACTTATGGAGCAGTGCTTTCATGTCGCTCCACTGCTCTTGGTCCCAACTTAATGAGTCATGGACTTCAACTAGGGAGTTGTCAACTTGAATGTTTAGCAAGATCCAGTGGAATCTGCGGACGTTTACATAAACATACATGCATAGCTCATCGAGTAAGCAAAAATAAAATGTGTACAAGATATAAACACTCACTTGAAGTTGTAAGGAAATAGTATTTCCTTAACAAAATTATTCTCGGTTAAGAACCTGCACAGGTCTTCCTCCACGTCCTTGGGGTGATTCTTTAACGTATATTCATTAATGATATATGGGTCAATGAACCCAACGTCGTATCTTCAAGCTCTTTTGCATTCAAGCATCTTCATTCTGCAGAATATAATATCATCATACAAAAGGATATATAGTTAGGATAATATATTAAATGCAATGAACGAGCTAAAGCTACAAACTTAATTATAGAAATAAATAACTTACAGACAGTAGCAACCAATGATAGATTTGTCGAGGGCGCGCTGGTTGTATAACTGAAACAGTTCCGTCATTTGAACCTGTATCGAGTATGGTTTGAAGTGATGCTCCATTCTAACGTCCACTGGAAACCAATCTTTCTGATGCTTTTTTTGTGCTTGCGACATGTACCATTCGTGCAGATTTCGCGTATGTGTGGACAGACGCGTGAGCTCCTCATTACCGACTAGAGGCTCCCCTTGGACATACTGCCATACTATCTGACCCACTGGCGTATCTTCATAGCCTAAATATTGACCAAGAGACATATTTGCTTCGTCAGCAAGTGCTTTGGCCTGCGATACAGTGATTCCCATAAGTGCAGCATTATTACGGGCTCTAGGGTCCATTATTTGCATGTCCATATCCATTTTAGCTCTGAAGGCCTTGTCGAGGTCTGAAATGACTTTGAGCAGGGCGACCGATTTATTCTTCTGTGCTCCGAGCTGGGCAACTTGCTTCCCGCTTTTTGCACTTGTGATTTTTTTCTTCTGTGCTTGCTTAATAATCTCCCGGTCATAGTCTGATTCCAGATTCATCGATATCTGGGATGGTTGCTCAAGAAAGGACTTAGCCCACTTTTTGGTTTTTTCGTTATATACCGGCTTTGTCTCAGGCTTTTTGGGTGCAAAATGCGCCTTAACTTGGGCAGCCACATCCGCGTTAGTTTCCTCATCGATCTTGTCATAAGGTATCTTTGGAAGAGCCGGCGGGATATCGACTATCTTCGGTGTTTGACCTTTCTTCGATGTGGGGCAAGGGGGACCGTCGAACTTCCGTTTCTTCGACGAGGTAGTAGTATTGCATGGAGCCGGAGGTGGAGATCGAGTTGATGTACTCCTGCTGCGGTGATCGTCAACGGGGCGGGGTGGACTTGGAGGTTGGCGATAATCGGGTTGGGGTGGACTTGGAGGTTGGCGATAATCGGGTTGGGGTGGACTTGGAGGTTGACGATATTCGATGCGGTGTGGATTTGGATTCCTTGGAGTCGGTGGCCTTGGCGCCGAGCCTGGAAACTTGATGTACTTCTTATTCCATAGAATGATGTTGCGCTTGACATCTCCTAGTTTCGTAAGGCCTTCAGGCGTAGAGATTTCAATCTCTAGGTCCGCAAAATCCTCCGCTATGTCATCCACCGTGACACGAGCATATCCTGGTGGAATCGGAAGTGAATGGTGGAGTGCTCCAGGTAGAAAAGGTAAAGCAGTGATGATCGCCACCTTGAAGGACAGGTTGTTCATTGGCTGATGTAGCTCACATTGTGCCATCTCTCTAACATCATCCACGGGGTAGTGAGGAGCCGGTGCATCATCCAGCAGTGCTTGATCATCAGCACGGACCTCCGTGGAAGCCACGCTGCTTCTCCGTTGGCTAAGATCCAATGCAGGATCATCAGACCGCGGGTGAGTTGATGATGGCGGCCTTTGGCTAATTTCATGCATGAGGTTCTTCAGATCAGCTAGGTCCTGCTCTACCCTAGAGATCCGGTCTGCCTCCCGGTCCTTCTTTCTCTGACGGCATCTGTAACTGGCATCGTACTGAGGAAACCCTTTCTTCCACGAGACATCGGCGCCTTTGCCTCGTGTTCGTCCTCCCTTTTCAGGATTCCTTAGGGCGCGTGTCATGTCGTCGTTCTCTCTCTCGGGAAGGAACAATCCCAACTGAGCATCGTTCATTGCTTTAATAAGGTCTTGGGAGGGTTTTAGAATTTTCTCATGAAATAATGTCTTCCCTGTTTCTGGGTCCAAGGATCCCCTGTGCCCGTACCACCAGTGCTTTTACCTCTCGGGCCATCCATCTATACCAGGAGTAACACCTCTAGCCCTCATTTCCTTCTCCATAGTTTCGCACTTAGGGACGACACTCTTGTAGCCACCTGTCCCCATTTTATGATGGTATTTCTTGTTGGCAGCATTTAACGCGTTCTTTGCCGACTTTGCCTTTGCTTTATCAGATTGCTTGTACTTTACAAAATCGGGCCACTGTTCTCTCAACTTCTCGTTACTCCTTTGAAGTCTGGAGTTTTCTTTTTCGCGACATATTTCGCGTATAAACTTTTCTTGTGGTTCAGGTACAGTTCAGCCATCTTGCTCAGTGCCCACTCCTTGACTTTCGCTCTATTTTCAAGCCCACCCGGCCTTGGGGTAATACCATCTACCTCAAATTCCTCATACTCTGGAGGTAGTATGAAATGCGCTATGAGCTTTTGCCAAAGGTCATCTTTGGCATCATCGGTGACATAGCTATTGGATTCTTCACCGGGTTTCTTTGACTTATTCCATTCTTGGATGGTGATCGGCAAGTTGTCCCTAACAAGCACCCCGCATTGATTTATAAACATCCTCCGGTGCTTCTCTGGAGCAATCGGTTCACCATCATCATCTATTTCTTCGATGGTGAACCTCTGATTACCATCCAACTTTTTGTTCGGCCCTCGTTTCGTTCGAGCTATCGATTGCTTCGATCCAGTGGGCTAAAAGAAGAAGAGAGAGTGATTAATATATATCTAGATCAGTTAATGAATAGAGGTAACACCAGACTTTATATATATATATGTACCTCGCCGGATCCTGTCGAGGGGCCATCATTATTGTTGTTATTTGTTTGCCCTTCGTCCATCTAGTCTTCCCCTTGGTACATTAGGTTTTCCTCTTGTCCATCACCGGATGGATTCAGATATGAGGATATCTCTTCCTTGAGCAAAATATCTTCAGCACCGGTAGTAATATTAAGAGGAATTTCACCTCTTATCATGCCCTGAAGAAAACCTTCACCGATGCGACCAGGATCTTCGGATGGATCCATGACTTAATTATCTATAACAAAAAGAGAGTTAACAGGTTAGAAAAAACAATAATCCTAAACTAAAACAATATAATCCTAATTATAATAATCCTAATATTATTTGTGCTAAAACAATAATCATAATAACTAAAACAAAAAATATGTAACACCCTCGCCTGATAAGGCTGAGTTCATGTGTATAGTGCCAATCCCTGGATTGGTTCACTGGCACACACAGTACAAAATGATACCAAATATAACTGTGCATCATAAATACAACGAATATGATCCAGAATTTACATTATTTATTCAAGTACACAGCAGAAAACGAATACAAGGTAGATCTCCATCCTTCAAATGTGCCACAGGCGAACAAATGTTGAGTGGAGTCTCGCGACCTATGAACGATCACTCAGATACGATATAACCTGCAACATGAAACATTGCAGCCACGAATGGTCAATACATTGAATGTATGGCAAGTAGGCTAAAGTGGTTAACAACAGATCTATCAACTACATGCTTATTTGGCCAAGTGGAGTTTAGGCTCATTTGCATAAAGCAACAGTTTTATCCTAACATTTGTAACAAAGTAGTTTTCCAATACGATAAATAGGACACTCTGGTTCACTCCCAGGTGCTCCTACCCAATTATGTTCACCCAACAAGTTTTAAGTAATTAAGAAATAAGGATGAGTGAGAAATATCATAGCATCAGTATCAGGTCGCTCAAATTGTCCATAACCGGGGACACGGATAATCGATTAGTTTATACACCCTGCAGGGGTTTGTACACTTTACCCATGTGACTTGGCCAACCCAGCTCGTACCACCACTCTCATATTGGGTGATGATAGGGAGAAGTCCAAGAAGGAACCGTTCGGGAAGTAGCTCCCCAATCCTGATGCGCACCGGTCCAACCTACACTATCTACATCTCTGGATACGCGGGTTCGAGTTACCACAACCTACTGAGTTCAACCAACCGCCCATTCCATTATTGGCACATGGTTGCACACGAAAGCTTCCAAACAAAGAAACCAATCATTTCTCAGTGTCCTGGGCGGCATTCCCCACCAAAATCCACAATCGATGACCCAATCAATGCCATTCCGCCCAGGTGGTTCATTAAAACATGTTGGTTTGTAAATTTAGCAAAACATAAGCCTTTCAAAACATATAACTTTTCATGATGTGATTCCCTTCCTCGTCTAAATAGCATAGCTAAGCAATCTACCAATACGATGGCTCATAAACAAGGAATGCTAGGGAATAATATGGGATATAGCATAGCATATACACATCAATTCCTACATATGCAATTCTACAAAAACATCTTCAATGCATAGGAAAACAATAGGATATTTATGACCAAGATAGCACCACTTGCCTTTGTTGTAGATGTAGTCGATTAGATAATCCTCACAATTATAATGGCCTCTTTCATAATAACCACAATACTTGCAATCATAGTAGTTGCAATCATAGTAGTTGCACTCCTCGCAATCTAACGTTTGAAGCAAACACAACAAACACCATTCAAAACGTTGCAAACATACAACAGTGCAACATTACAAGAAAACAATGATGAACAAATGCATGCATGACGATTTAATGAGTCACAATGGTTGCATTTAGTGTTCTGAACATAGTTAGATTACATGATGCATGTGGAAAGTCATTTAATGCACTAAAGCTTTTATTAATAAAGTTGTATCGATTTAATATGGTGTATACCACTTTAATTGAACTAAATATGTTTATGTCGTATTAAATTGTGAACTAGATGCTACTGGATAGAGGTAATGCAATTTAGAGACAGTGGCAATTTGAATCACCTAAAAAGGAGTTATAGATATTTCCTTATGATTAAAACACTATTTCAATGGGTTTAAATATTTCTGTATGAATTTCTATTTTAACAGTACCAAATAATTTGTCATGCAATTTCTCTGTATAGATATTGTCAATACAAAACCTTAGCACTTGGATTCACCCTAATCGGAGTTATAGATCTTTTTGTATGATTTAAATAGTGTTTAATGGTTTTAAATGATTCATATAGTTTCTGTTGTCTAAAAATCAAACTAAAATTATATCTGTAATCTCCACGGAATTGTGATTTCAGGGACATATTATTTGTAATTTTCTGAATAGTATTTATTTTCTTATGAATTTATTACTCTAAATAGGCCATTAAACCATTTAAATATTCACGGCAAAACCTTACAGTAAAATGCTGTACTAATTGCATATTGATGATCTACATGGAACCAGCTTTCCATCGGTATATCATTTATATTTTTGTGACAAGCAATTAATTTACTATGAATTTAATGATTTATAAAGCCATTAAAACTAATTAAATTGCTACGGGTTAAATAATCTGCAAAGGCTAGATCCAACCAGATATTATTAAAGTACATTACAGTAGCTTCAATTTGATATATTATTCATATTTTTCGGAGTTACAGATAATTTCTTATGAATTTATTAACCTAAAAGACCATTAAAACTAATTAAATTACTGCAGTAACCACGTACAGTAAAAGTTGGATCTATTCTGATAAGATGATTCTACGTGAAATTATCTTCAATTTGATATATTATACGCAATTTTTGGACGTGGTATGAATTTCTAATGAATTTTACAAGTTAGATCTATAATATGCAATTTTAAATTCGAACGGAATATTCCAGGGAATATTCCGCTGACTGGACAGGTTGACTTTGCATGCTGACTGGGACTAGATATTGACCATACGTTGATGTGGCGTTGATGAGGAAGATGACCGGGATGACGACATGGCACGCACCGGTTTGATTGGATCTCGTCCGTCTGGATAGGATCCGGTGGCTAGAAGAAGAGATTGACCCGATTTTGGCTCAGAATAGACAAGAAATAGATCTGTATTAGAGAGACAAATCCGTAGGTCAAATCTAAAAACTCAGAACATGAAAGTTGTGGGGAATCATGATTCCTACCTTCTCTCCAAAGTAATTTGGATTTGAAGAAACGAGCGCGAGTACATCTTGGATTTACACTGTAAGATCTGAAATATTGCGATACAAAATTCTCCGGCTGTGGTGGATGAAAAGAGGTGAGGTTTGTCGGGACTGAAAGATTTCGACGATCCCTACAACTTTCGTTTTTTGACCGAAGGCAAACGACGAAGTCTAGATGGGTTAAAAAGCGAAATAAGATTCGGGCATGTGTAGATTCGGGATTTCGAGGAGAGAAACTCGTACAGCTATGCCTCCACGAGATTATATGGATGTTTAGGATGGTGGGGAGATAGGTATTGGAGTAGGAACAAGTAGAAACAAACGGAAGTCAATTCGGAGTTGTAGATAAAAAGTTAGAAGAGTTTGAGTAGAGATAGGTTTTAGAAAACAGATTTCGCACGAAAAATAAAGCAAATCTGGAACAGATCAGTACGTGGCTGGCTCGCCTGGCTCGGTCGGTCCGGGTGGGCCGGCCCGTTAGGATTTTTTTTATTTTTTTTTCTTTTTCTTTTTCTATTTACTTGTTTTCCTTATATCTTTTGCATACGAACTCCAAATGACATGATTCTTGTTTCTAAATTTTTCTAAAATCGAATAGATTATTATAGGATCAAATTTGTAATCTTTTTACTAGTTTGGAAGTAGTGGATTTATAAATCCTTGTATATCTCATTTTATTTATATCTTTATGTGTTTGTATTTGATACATAACTTTTTCATACTAGCTCCAAATGAGCTCAATTTTGTTTCTAAAATTTTGTAATATTAATTGGATTCTTTTAGGCTATAATTTAGCAATAGTCGCTGTCTTAGCAATAGTGGGTTTTATAAAGTCAATTTAATTTCCTTTAGGGACATTTGGGCAAATCGACTATAGGATTTAGATACCAGGATTTGGATTCAGTTTATGAGATCTTTGCATGGATGAAATGCTTATGAATGCTTCATGATTTTCTTTTTGAAATCTTGCACACCAATTCAATAATCCATAATAAATCCATGCCCTTTTGCCTATATGGCTACTTAGGTCATAACAAAAGAATATAAGATTTTGAATTCAAGGTTGAGAGGATTTTCTATTCAAAAAGTTTATTCTCTTTGAGAATTTTTAACAAAGTCAAACAATCAATCAATCTTATTTATTTATTTCACATTCCAAAATTTGGAGAATTTTGGGATGTGACAGACTACCACCCTTAAAAGAAATCTCGTCCCGAGATTTGGGAAGGCTAGAAAGAAAGAAAGGTTCGGGATCCATTAGGATGCTACCATCCTTAAAATAAAATTGACTAGGTCACTTTTTGAGGATTCACTTAACTCAGATTGGTTCTCCTTTAGACTTTTATTGACACAATGTCTCTTGCACATTCTAAACTTCATGATTGATAGTTTCCGAGAAAGCACTTCTAAAACTAGCAAAACTCTCATGGTGGTCAATTAGGGGATGTTTACTTCACGGTGCCCATTCACCATGGTTGAGATTCATTCTTACCGTATATTCCTACGCTAAGCACTGGGTGCTTTTATAAAGGGGAAAATATACCATTCTAAGGTCTAGGCTCAACGTCGACTCTCTGCTAAGGTTGAAAAGGGCACTCAAGATTCGCAAAGCCAACAGTACAAGAGCGAATAATAAGAGTAGTAGGAATGGTGATCAATCCATCCTGCACCCAAATCATTACCCTGTATGAGGATAGGTGAATCACGTTTTTCTATCACTCGGGCATTCTTACTTGCCTTAAAGAATGTTTCCATGGACACGAACTAATGCTCTATGTAGACTCCCATGTATCCAATCAACAAAGCTACTACTAAAACTAAGCTATCGATACTTCAACTTTCAGGTTGGGCCTACTACATAACATCATGTGCAACACTTCATACTTCCACATCCTTTTTTTTCCATTTAGATAAAGCATTCTTCTTTTTAAATGCATTGTGTTGTCAAACCTTCCACTTACCACATTATTATATCTCCAAGGGTTCAAGATAGGGGAGAATAGATTTTATAGGAAAGAAACGACTAAGGAAATAATCCTACCCATAACTATATGAAGCAATCAATGTCACAAACAAGGAAACAATCATAGGCGATCAACACATAATCAAACACTTGTATAATAACATTACAGGGGTATAAACTTAGTATCATATAACCACAAAATAGTTTGAAAGCATTGGGAACAATACTAGAGTAAAATAGAGTAACATATAAGCAATAAACAAAATCTGTCAAAACGGTACAGCAGACTTCACGAATTTTTCTGGGCAACTTAAACTTGTCAGGAATTTTAGCCAATTTTTGTACATGTACTACAGGTAATTACGCTCCAGATCCTATTTTTTTGGATTTTTCTGAGTTACCAATAAAATATGAAAAATCGCGCGGTACAACAGGTCAGGCAGAAAACTGCAGCAGTAATCCCACGACTTTCAATCAATTCACACCATTAAAATAATTTTAAAACCACACGAAAACTCCAGCAACTTTAGAGTTTCAAAACAACAGATCCGAAACAAGGCATCACACGATATAGTTCAGTACAAACAATCAAGCAACCTATATTGTTCTACCACATAAGTTGGTAAGAACAATATGCTAACACGATAGCGATGATCTCCTAAAGAGAAAAAAATATGGTGATCTAGACCTAACCAAACCTGATGAGATGTTTATTTATGTTATACTATTTGTTCTTTACTTGTAGGCCAACTCTCATATAGTGATTTGCTTTATAGAAAACTACTAATAACATTTTCCAATTCTTGTAGTTTTTATGGTAGATCACTTCTTCTACTAATCAAATGAATGGACATCTACAAGTTTGAACAAGGAGAGGTGTTGGAAAATGATAGACAAGGAATATAAGAACTATAATAAGTATAAAATATGATAGTTCTCCTAATAGAGGTCTTCTATTACTAATCCATTTTCTAAGGTCACGATCCTACAGTCAACGCACAGCTCTGATACCAACTTGTAACACCCTCGCCTGATAAGGCTGAGTTCATGTGTATAGTGCCAATCCCTGGATCGGTTCACTGGCACACATAGTACAAAATGATACCAAATATAACTGTGCATCATAAATACAACGAATATGATCCAGAATTTACATTATTTATTTAAGTACACAGCAGAAAACGAATACAAGGTAGATCTCCATCCTTCAAATGTGCCATAGGCGAACATATGTTGAGTGGAGTCTCGCGACCTATGAACGATCACTTAGATACGATATAACCTACAACATGAAACGTTTCAGCCACAAATGGTCAATATATTGAATGTATGGCAAGTAGGCTAAAGTGGTTAACAACAGATCTATCAACTACATGCTTATTTGGCCAAGTGGAGTTTAGGCTCATTTGCATAAAGCAATAGTTTTATCCTAACATTTGTAACAAAGTAGTTTTCCAATACGATAAATAGGACACTCTGGTTCACTCCCAGGTGCTCCTACCCAATTATGTTCACCCAACAAGTTTTAAGTAATTAAGAAATAAGGATGAGTGAGAAATATCATAGCATCAGTATCAGGTCGCTCAAATTGTCCATAACCGGGGACACGGCTAATCGATTAGTTTATACACCCTGCAGGGGTTTGTACACTTTACCCATGTGACTTGGCCAGCCCAGCTCGTACCACCACTCTCATATTGGGTGATGATAGGGAGAAGTCCGAGAAGGAACCGTTCGGGAAGTAGCTCCCCAATCCTGACGCGCACCGGTCCAACCTACACTATATACATCTCTGGATACGCGGGTTCGAGTTACCACAACCTACTGAGTTCAACCAACCGCTCATTCCATTATTGGCACATGGTTGCACACGAAAGCTTCCAAACAAAGAAACCAATCATTTCTCAGTGTCCTGGGCGGCATTCCCCACCAAAATCCACACTCGATGACCCAATCAATGCCATTCCGCCCAGGTGGTTCATTAAAACATGTTGGTTTGTCATTTAGCAAAACATAAGCCTTTCAAAACATATAACTTTTCATGATGTGATTCCCTTCCTCATCTAAATAGCATAGCTAAGCAATCTACCAATACGATGGCTCATAAACAAGGAATGCTAGGGAATAATATGGGATATAGCATAGCATATACACATCAATTCCTACATGTGCAATTCTACAAAAACATCTGCAATGCATAGGAAAACAATAGGATATTTATGACCAAGATAGCACCACTTGCCTTTGTTGTAGATGTAGTCGATTAGATAATCCTCACAATTATAATGGCCTCTTTCGTAATAACCACAATACTTGCAATCATAGTAGTTGCAATCACAGTAGTTGCACTCCTCGCAATCTAACGTTTGAAGCAAACACAACAAACACCATTCAAAACGTTGCAAACATACAAGAGTGCAACATTACAAGAAAACAATGATGAACAAATGCATGCATGACGATTTAATGAGTCACAATGGTTGCATTTAGTGTTCTGAACATAGTTAGATTACATGATGCATGTGGAAAGTCATTTAATGCACTAAAGCTTTTATTAATAAAGTTGTATCGATTTAATATGGTGTATACCACTTTAATTGAACTAAATATGTTTATGTCGTATTAAATTGTGAACTAGATGCTACTGGATAGGGGTAATGCAATTTAGAGACTGTGGCAATTTGAATCACCTAAAAAGGACTTATAGATATTTCCTTATGATTAAAACACTATTTCAATGGGTTTAAATATTTCTGTATGAATTTCTATTTTAACAGTACCAAATAATTTTTCATGCAATTTCTCTGTATAGATATTGTCAATACAAAACCTTAGCACTTGGATTCACCCTAATCGGAGTTATAGATCTTTTTGTATGATTTAAATAGTATTTAATGGTTTTAAATGATTCATAGAGTTTCTGTTGTCTAAAAATCAAATTAAAATTATATCTGTAATCTCCACGGAATTGTGATTTCAGGGACATATTATTTGTAATTTTCTGAATAGTATTTATTTTCTTATGAATTTATTACTCTAAATAGGCCATTAAACCATTTAAATATTCACGGCAAAACCTTACAGTAAAATGCTGGATTAATTGCATATTGATGATCTACATGGAACCAGCTTTCCATCGGTATATCATTTATATTTTTGTGACAAGCAATTAATTTACTATGAATTTAATGATTTATAAAGCCATTAAAACTAATTAAATTGCTACGGGTTAAATAATCTGCAAAGGCTAGAACCAACCAGATATTATTAAAGTACATTACAGTAGCTTCAATTTGATATATTATTCATATTTTTCGGAGTTACAGATATTTTCTTATGAATTTATTAACCTAAAAGACCATTAAAACTAATTAAACTACTGCAGTAACCACGTACAGTAAAAGTTGGATCTATTCTGATAAGATGATTCTACGTGAAATTATCTTCAATTTGATATATTATACGCAATTTTTGGACGTGGTATGAATTTCTAATGAATTTTACAAGTTAGATCTATAATATGCAATTTTAAATTCGAACGGAATATTCCAGGGAATATTCCGCTGACTGGACAGGTTGACTTTGCATGCTGACTGGGACTAGATGTTGACCTTACGTTGACGTGGCGTTGATGAGGAAGATGACCGGGATGACGACATGGCACGCACCGGTTTGATTGGATCTCGTTCGTCTGGATAGGATCCGGTGGCTAGAAGAAGAGATTGACCCGATTTTGGCTCAGAATAGACAAGAAATAGATCTGTGTTAGAGAGACAAATCCGTAGGTCAAATCGAAAAACTCAGAACATGAAAGTTGTGGGGAATCATTATTCCTACCTTCTCTCCAAAGGAATTTGGATTTGAAGAAACGAGCGCGAGTACATCTTGGATTTACACTGTAAGATATGAAATATTGCGATACAAAATTCTCCGGCTGTGGTGGATGAAAAGAGGTGAGGTTTGTCGGGATTGAAAGATTTCGACGATCCCTACAACTTTCGTTTTTTGACCGAAGGCAAACAACGAAGTCTAGATGGGTTAAAAAGCGAAATAAGATTCGGGCATGTGTAGATTCGGGATTTCGAGGAGAGAAACTCGTACAGCTATGGCTCCACGAGATTATATGGATGTTTAGGATGGTGGGGAGATAGGTATTGGAGTAGGGAACAAGTAGAAACAAACGGAAGTCAATTCGGAGTTGTAGATAAAAAGTTAGAAGAGTTTGAGTAGAGATAGGTTTTAGAAAACAGATTTCGCACGAAAATTAAAGCAAATCTGGAACAGATCGGTATGTGGCTGGCTCGCCTGGCTCGGTCGGTCCGGGTGGGCCGGCCCGTTAGGAATTTTTTTTCTTTTTTTTTCTTTTTCTTTTTCTATTTACTTGTTTTCCTTATATCTTTTGCATACGAACTCCAAATGACATGATTCTTGTTTCTAAATTTTTCTAAAATCGAATAGATTATTATAGGATCAAATTTGTAATATTTTTACTAGTTTGGAAGTAGTGGGTTTATAAATCCTTGTATATCTCATTTTATTTATATCTTTATGTGTTTGTATTTGATACATAACTTTTTCATACTAGCTCCAAATGAGCTCAATTTAGCAATAATCGCTGTATTAGCAATAGTGGGTTTTATAAAGTCAATTTAATTTCCTTTAGGGACATTTGGGCAAATCGACTATAGGATTTAGATACCAGGATTTGGATTCAGTTTGTGAGATCTTTGCATGGATGAAATGCTTATGAATGCTTCATGATTTTCTTTTTGAAATCTTGCACACCAATTCAATAATCCATAATAAATCCATGCCCTTTTGCCTATATGGCTACTTAGGTCATAACAAAAGAATATAAGATTTTGAATTCAAGGTTGAGAGGATTTTCTATTCAAAAAGTTTCTTCTCTTTGAGAATTTTTAACAAAGTCAAACAATCAATCAATCTTATTTATTTATTTCACATTCCAAAATTTGGAGAATTTTGGGATGTGACAAAATAACCCTAATAAAACAATAAATAAAACAATATAATCCTAATAAATAAAACGAAAAATAACTAAAACAATAATCCTAATCCTAATTCTAATATTTTAGTTAAAACAATAATCCTAATACTAAAACAAAAACCCTAATATAAAAAAACTATAACAAAAAACCCTAATAAACCTAATTATAATAATCCTAATACTAATCCTAATAACTAAATCTTAATTATAATAATCCTAATTATAATTGTAATTATAATCCTAATTATAATAATCCTAACTGTAAAAAACTATAGAAAAAAACTATAACAAAAACCCTAATAATCCTAATAATCCTAATAATCATAATTATAATCCTAATTATAACAATCCTAATAATCTTAATTATAATCCTAATTATAATAAACCTAACTATAAAAAAATATAACAAACTATACAAAAAACTATAACAAAAAACTATAAAAAAACCACCCGCGCGCGCGGCCTCTCGATCGAGCTCACCGACGAGGGGCGACGAGGCGACACGGCGGCAGCGAGGCGGCACGCGCGCAGAGAGGCGGCCGGCGTCGCGCGGTGGCGAGGATGCGTCGGCGCGGAGCGGTGGTGGCGGAGCGGCACGGCGGCGGCAGACAGCACCTCCCCTGCGTGTTCGTCTTCGTCTGTGCGTGCGTGCTTCGTCTTTGTCGAGGAATGCCAAGTGCTGGGCAGCACCTCCTGGCGCGCAGAATATATAGGGACGCCCCCTTTAGTCCCGGGCTAAGCCACGGGACGGGACTAAAGGGTCTTTAGTCCCGTCCCGTGGCTTAGCCCGCGACTAAAGACCCCCCCCTTTAGTCGCGGGTTAAGCCATGACCCGGGACTAAAGGGTTTTTTTCGGCCGCTTCGTTTTCGCGCGCGCAGGCACCCTTTAGTCCCGGGTCCAGCCACGACCCGCGACTAATTTTTTTTTGTAAATTTTATTTTATTAATTCAAATCAAATATAAAAACTTTGGAAAATCATATCTTTTATTGTAATAATCCAAATAAAACAAATAATATGTCTATTATTATCAGAAAAATATAAAGAATCTTAATATAATATCCATTTATCTGTTTGCATCATTTATAAATTATTTCATTTGTAAATTTTCTTTTTTAAATTCAAATCAAATATAAAAACTTTGGAGAATCATATCTTTTATTGTAATAATCCAAATAAAACAA
This sequence comes from Avena sativa, assembly GCA_916181665.1. Lineage (NCBI taxonomy): Eukaryota > Viridiplantae > Streptophyta > Magnoliopsida > Poales > Poaceae > Avena > Avena sativa. The sequence goes on from OV702284.1 coordinate 65,184,005, forward strand.
ATAATATGTCTATTATTATCAGAAAAATATAAAAAATCTTAATATAATATCCATTTACCTGTTTGCATCATTTATAAATTATTTCATTTGTAAATTTTCTTTTTTTAATTCAAATCAAATATAAAAACTTTGGAACATCATATCTTTTATTGTAATAATACAAATAAAACAAATAATATGTCTATTATTATCAGAAAAATATAAAGAATCTTAATATAATATCCATTTATCTGTTTGCATCATTTATAAATTATTTCATTTGTAAATTTTCATTTTTTAATTCAAATCAAATATAAAAACTTTGGAAAATCATATCTTTTATTGTAATAATCCAAATAAAACAAATAATATGTCTATTATTATCAGAAAAATATAAATAATCTTAATATAATATCCATTTATCTGTTTGCGTCATTTATAAATTATTTCATTTGTAAATTTTCTTTTTTAATTCAAATCAAATATAAAAACTTTGGAAAATCATATCTTTTATTGTAATAATCCAAATAAAACAAATAATATGTCTATTATTATCAAAAAAATATAAAGAATCTTAATATAATATCCATTTATCTGTTTGCATCATTTATAAATTATTTCATTTGTAAATTTTCATTTTTTAATTCAATCAAATATAAAAACTTTGGAAAATCATATCTTTTATTGTAATCCAAATAAAACAAATAATATGTGTATTATTATCAAAAAAATATAAAGAATCTTAATATAATATCCATTTATCTGTTTGCATCATTTATAAATTATTTCATTTGTAAATTTTCTTTTTTAAATTCAAATCAAATATAAAAACTTTGAAAAATCATATATTTTATTGTAATAATCTAAAAAAACAAATAATATGTCTATTATTATCAAAAAAATATAAAGAATCTTAATATAATATCCATTTATCTGTTTGCATCATTTATAAATTATTTCATTTGTAAATTTTCATTTTTTAATTCAAATCAAATATAAAAACTTTGGAAAATCATATCTTTTATTGTAATAATCCAAATAAAACAAATAATATGTCTATTATTATCAGAAAAATATAAAGAATCTTAATATAATATCCATTTATCTGTTTGCATCATTTATAAATTATTCATTTGTAAATTTTCTTTTTTAATTCAAATCAAATATAAAAACTTTGGAAAATCATATCTTTTATTGTAATAATCCAAATAAAACAAATAATATGTCTATTATTATCAGAAAAATATAAAGAATCTTAATATAATATCGATATAGTCCCGATTGTAGTCACAAACCGGGACTAAAGATCCATTCGCTAATAGACGGGAAAGGGAGCTCGCCAGGTACGAGGGTGATGGCCCGCCCCCGGTGAACCACAACGAAGCCGACCGTCGTCTGTGGTGGGCAAACCGTACTATCATCAGAGTGATGCGCTACATCGCCGGGGGAGACCATCCTCTCCTGTGGTGCCCACGTGTCCACCCGCCACAGCGCCACAAAAAGGCCCCACACCGGCCCGGCGGTAGCGGCATCGTCTTCCAGGAGACCCCTCCCCCGCCCTCCGTGAATCCGAGGCTAGAATGGCCCCTGGTATATGCCATGGATGGGCTGAGGATCCCCGGAGTGGCATGTGACGATGACGATGACGAAGAAGACCCTGAAGCTGCGTACTATAGGACTAGGCTTGATTATGACTAAAGGGGGCGACTTTAGTCCTGAGTGTTAGCTAGTCCCGGTTTGTCCCGATTTTTAATATTAATAAATGTCTTGAGTGTTACCTAATAAATAGAGGGAAATGCCTATAAAGAGAGGGTTCATCTTTAGTCCCGGTTGGAGAAACCAACCGCGACTGAAGGGATTGCGGCATACTGGGCCAGGCAACACTAATAATAGGGGTGAGTGTCAACATTATGACGTGCGGCTTGTACCATGTCCCGGATGGTGTCACCAACCGGGACTAAAGATGAACCTTTAGTCTCGGTTGGAGACACCAACCGGGACAAAACATGAGTCAGCACTAATAATAGGGGTGAGTGTCGACATTATGTCGTGAGTGTCGACATTATGCCGAGCTGCTTGTACTATAAATAGGCATCCTTGTGAGTCCAGTCCTCCAGCCAGTTTGAGGCATCTCCAAGATGGTTTTCGAGAGCAGGGACACCACTACGGCCAGTTTCAGGGAGATGCCGACGGAGCCCAGTCCTCCGGCATCTCCGAGAAACTGGTCATAGAGGCACTCCCTAATATGTGAAATTAGTTAGCTCCCAGGCGTATTGATCTAGTTAGAGAAGTTACAAGCTGCAAGATGGTTTTCGAGAGTAGGGACACCACTACGGCCAGTTTCAGGGAGATGCCGCCGGATCCGAGTCCTCCGGCATCTCCGAGAAACTGGTCATAGAGGAACTCCCTAATATGTGACCTCACGCGTTTGGAGATCAGATCTTAATGGTAAGTATGAATCGGGACTAAAGGCCCTCCTTTAGTCCCGGTCCAGCCACAAAACGGGACTAACACACTCAAGATTGTTTGCAGACAACACTATAAAAATGGACACATGGAGCATCTTCACTCATAAAATGTTACAATTATTACATATCATTTCTTCGTGTGTGTTCCTTTCTGATCCCGTCGTATCCATGGAGCATCTTCATTCATTAACATGATGCTTGGGTCATCCTTCACCGCGAAGGGCGGAATTTCATGAAACTTATCACAATCTTCTAATATGTCTGTCTTGTTCTCCACTCCCACGATGTTTCTTTTTCCTAAAATAACTATGTGGCGCTTTGGCTCATCGTCTGATGTATTCTTTTTCTTATTTTTTATTTTTCTAGGTTTGGTAGACATGTCCTTCACATAGAAAACCTGAGCCACAACATTGGCTAGGACGAATGGTTCGTCTAAGTACCCAAGATTGTTGAGATCCAACGATGTCATTCCGTATTTCTTGTCCACCTCAACCCCTCTTCCTGTCAGCTTGACCCATTTGCACCAAAACAAGGGGACCTTAAAAGTAGGTCCATAGTCAAGTTCCCATATATCCTCTATGTAACCATAATATGTGGTCTTTGACCCATTGTTGTCTGTTGCATCAAAGAGGACACCACTGTTTTGGTTGGTGCTCTTTTTATCTTGGGCTATCGTGTAAAATGTATACCCATTTATCTCGTACCCTTGGAAAGTCGATATAGTCGAAGATGGTGACCTAGACAACAAGTATAGCTCATCTCCAAGAGTGTTGTTTTTGATGAGATGTTGCAACCAACCGCCGAAACTCTTCTTGTGTTCATATCTAATCCAAGAGTCATGCTTTCCAGGGTTGTTGGAGCGTAAGATTTTCTTGTGTTCCTCGATATATGGGACTGCCAAGATAGAATTCTGTAGAACCGTGTAATGTGCTTCGGTGTAAGAATGTCCGTCCCTACATATTATTGATTTCCTTCCTAGAGTACCCTTTCCACTCAGTCTCCCCTCATACCGCGATTGAGGAAGACCAATCGGCTTAAGGTCGGGAACAAAGTCAACACAAAATTCAATGACCTCCTCTATTCCATAGCCCTTGGAGATGCTTCCTTCTATCCTAGCACGGTTACGAACATATTTCTTTAAGATTCCCATGAACCTCTCAAAGGGAAACATATTGTGTAGAAATACAGGACCGAGAATGGAAATCTCTTCGACTAGGTGAACCAGCAGGTGTGTCATAATATTGAAGAAGGATGGTGGGAACACCAACTCAAAACTAACAAGACATTGGACCACATCATTCTGTAACCGTGCTAGATCTTCAGGATTGATTATCTTCTGAGAGATTGCATTGAGAAATGCACATAGCTTCACAATAGGTACTCGAACATTATCTGGTAGAAGCCCCCTCAATGCAATCGGAAGCATTTGCATCATAATCACGTGGCAGTCATCAGACTTTAGGTTTTGGAACTTTTTTCTGCCATATTTATTATTCCCTTTATATTCGACGAGAAGCCAGACGGGATCTTAATACTGCTTAGGCATTCAAAAAATATTTCCTTCTCTTGTTTGGTAAGAGTGTAGCTGTAATGACCTTGAAACCATTCTGGATGCAGGCCATCTGGGTCTTTCATACGTTGATGGTCCTTTCGTGCTTCAGGTGTATCTTTTGTCTTCCCATACACGGCCAAGAAGCCTAGCAGGTTCACGCAAAGATTCTTCGTCACATGCATCACATCGATTGCAGAGCGAACCTCTAAGAATTTCCAATATGGTAGCTCCCAAAATATAGATTTCTTCTTCCACATGGGTGCGTGTCCTTCAGCGTCCTTCGGAACAGATTTTCCTCCAGGACCCTTTCCAAAGGTTACCGGTTGATCCAAATCTTTGACCATATCAAATATATTAGCACCAGTACGCTCCTTAGGCTTCGTCTGGTGACATGCCAGACTGTTGAAATGCTTGCCTTTCTTTCTTAAGGGATGCTTGGCCAAAAGAAATCGACGATGCTCATTGTATACATTCTTCTTACAATGTTCCAAATATATACTTTCAGTCTCATCTAAACAGTGTGTGCATGCATTGTATCCCTTGTTTGACTGTCCTGAAAGGTTACTAAGAGCAGGCCAATCATTGATTGTTACAAAAAGCAATGCTCGGAGGTTAAATTCTTCCTGCTTGTGCTCATCCCACACGCGTATCCCGGGTTCGTGCCACAACTATAAAAGTTCTTCCACTAATGGCCTTAGGTACACATCAATGTCGTTACCGGGTTGCTTCGGACCTTGGATCAACACTGGCATCATAATGAACTTCCGCTTCATGCACAACCAAGGAGGAAGGTTATAGATGCATAGAGTCACGGGCCAGGTGCTATGACTGGAGCTCTGCTCCCCAAAGGGATTGATGCCATCTGTACTTAGACCAAACCTTAAACTCCTTGCGTCATCTGCAAAGTCCGGGTACTTTCTATCGATTTTTCTCCATTGTGTCCCATCAGCGGGGTGTCTCAATGATGTGGACATCCCTTCTATTGATACAACCGTTGTACCTACAGCTACACACATACAAGGAACCATCACAAGATCTCGTGCCAAACAACTTAACTATTAGGTACTTTCGTTTCTTGGAACTATTCCTCACATACATGAGAATATGATGCTGCCTAAATTGGATGTATTTCTTAATCTTAGGAATGATGGACCAAGCATGGATGAGAGGGACAAACATTGGAGCATGGCCATGCATGGAGATGGCAGCGAGCATGTGATGATCCAAGAGAAGGCCACGGATGATGATTTCAGAACTTTGAGGCCACCATAATGAAGAAAGAAGGCTTGGACGAAATATTCAAGATTAATACTTCACGAATTCGTCCATAGCTTAATATGGTGCTGCGACACCTTTATTTTGGGCCAGGCCCATGTAATTTTCGCAGGATTTTAATAGCCACTTTTTAGAGTCCGTATTTGAGGGGAAAATGACTTCTAGGGTTGGATTCGGCCACCACTTCCATGGCTGGCTGAAACCCCACCTGTTCCTCCTTAAATACTCCCCATAGCCGTCACCCTAGACTTGGATTTTGTTTAGACATTAAGTTAGCCATCATAGCAACTTTGCCAAGGCTCGAGCTTCGCAGAGGCCTCTTGTACTTCGCACCTATACAGGATCCCACCTTTTCAATAAAGCTTTCCTCTTAATCCGCAATATCTTGATTGCAATATTGGTTCTTACTTGTTCTCGATTTCAGGTAGGAATTAAGACCCTCGCTGGTCAGGCCGATCGTGTTCCCGCAGAATCGGTAACCTCTAGAAGATTGGCCTAGCGATTGCATTGACGCTCGTGCTCGCACGTGTAGTCGGATCGTCAAGCTCGTGCTCGCACATGTAGTCGGATCGTCAAGCCTTCTATTGATACAACCGTTGTACCTACAGCTACACACATACAAGGACCCATCACAAGATCTCGTGCCAAACAACTTAACTATCATGTACTTTCATTTCTTGAAACTATTCCTCACATACATGAGAATATGATGCTGCCTAAATCAGATGTATTTCTTACTCTTAGGAATGATGGACCAAGCATGGATGAGAGGGACAAGCATTGGAGCATGGCCATACATGGAGATGGCAGCGAGCATGTGATGATCCAAGAGAAGGCCACGGATGAAGATTTCAGAACTTTGAGGCCATCATAATGAAGAAAGAAGGCTTGGACGAAATATTCAAGATTAATACTTCACGAATTTGTCCATAGCTTAATATGGTGCTGCGACACCTTTATTTTGGGCCAGGCCCATGTAATTTTCGCAGGATTTTAATAGCCACTTTTTAGAGTCCGTAGTTGAGGGGAAAAGGACTTCTAGGGTTGGATTCGGCCACCACTTCCATGGCTGGCCGAAACCCCACCTTTTCCTCCTTAAATACTCCCCATAGCCGTCACCCTAGACTCGGATTTTGTTTAGACATTAAGTTAGCCATCATAGCAACTTCGCCAAGGATCGAGCGTCGCAGAGGCCTCTTGTACTTCGCACCTATACAGGATCCCACCTTTTCAATAAAGCTTTCCTCTTAATCCGCAATATCTTGATTGCAATATTGGTTCTTACTTGTTCTCGATTTCAGGTAGGAATTAAGACCCTCGTTGGTCAGGCTGATCGTGTTCCCGCAGGATCGGTAACCTCCAGGAGATTGGCCTAGCGATTGCATTGGCGCTCGTGCTCGCACGTGTAGTCGGATCGTCAAATCCGAACTCCACCAAATCGATTATCTCCATCTCATCGAAAGATCGAATACCTTTGCCCTATCACTCAACAACCCGTCTGACTTACGTTCCTTTTTATGCCATCGCAACAACTTGGCGTGCTCTTTGTTTCTGAATAAGCGTTTCAACCGTGGTATTATAGGAGCATACCACATAACCTTCGCAGGAACCCTCTTCCGGGGGGGCTCGCCCTCAACGTCACCAGGGCCATCTCGTCTAATCTTATACCGAAGTGAAGTGCATACCGGGCATGCATCCAAATTCTCATACTCCTCACCGCGGTAGAGGATGCAGTCATTAGGGCATGCATGTATCTTCTGAACCTCTAAACCTAGAGGGCAGACAACCTTCTTCTCTTCGTACGTACTGGCGGGAAATACGTTATCTTTTGGAAGCATATTCTTCATCATTTTTAGCAACTTTTCAAATGAGGAGTTAGGTATAGCACATTCAGCCTTCCATCGCAGCAATTCCAATGTGCTGTCCAGCTTTTTGAGACCATTTTTGCAATTTGGGTACAACAACTTTTTGTGATCCTCTAGCATGTGATTGAACTTATCCCTATCCTTTTCAGTTTCACAATCTCTTCATGCATCGACAATGGTCCGACCAAGATCATCAGCGGGTTCATCATGTGTCTCTTCTTCATCCTCCCCTTCAGCATCCCCCATGGAAGTATCTCCGTACTCAGGTAAACCATGATAGTTGTCATCCTCCTCCTCTTCTTCATTGTCTTCCATTATAACCCCTCTCTCTCCGTGCTTGGTCCAACAATTATAACTATGCATGAAGCCGGACTTCAACAGGTGGCTGTGAAGGGTTTTTGAGTCAGAGTAATCCTTCTGATTCCTACATCCATTACATGGACAGAATACAAAACCATTGCGCTTGTTTGCATCGGCAACACGGATGAATTCATGCATGCCATTATTGAACTCACCAGAGTGTCGGTCAGTACCGTACATCCATTCCCGGACCATCTACATTATAGTAAAAGTATATCAAAAACCATTACACAACATGATAAAATTATTACAAGTTATATTGAGAGCTTCTAGAGCATTAATTTTGAATTTTGAAAAATTTACATGCACCAATTTGTGAATTGGAGAAAACAATCAACATGATAAATGTGGAGTTTTTTACTATCAGTGAAAAACTCATTCCATTCTAAGCTCTGAAACTCTAAACTTACACATTTCAATTTTCAGTAACTATGTGCCTAATCAAAATTTGTTACACATATATATCAAAATCCTTCTAGCTACTTCTAGAGCATGCATGCATTTGATCCATATCTCTATACTTCTAGAGCATTATAGAGCTAAAGTAGCAATAAGAGATGAAAGAATGAAGTTCTAACCTTTTAAAGCTTTGGATTTAGGTGTTGCAAACTAAATATTGATAAATCTTGAGAAAAAAATGGCATGAACTCTCTTGCTTCTTTGAGAAAAATGGCCACCATATGCTTTAGGGCAGGTGGACAGGAAGCTATATATATACTGATGGACAACTAGTCCCGGGACGTGATACGACCCGGGACTAATAGTCCCCGAAAAGAGCAGTTGGCCCGCTCCAGGTTATTAGTCCCGGGCCGTATTACGGACCGGGACTAGAGCTCTGGTCCGGCCCGGGACTAGTGTCTATGGCCATTTCTAGCCGTTGGAGGCCTCACGGCCCGGGACTAGTGCTAGCACTAGTCGCGGTTCGTGACGGGCCAGGACTACTGGCTTTATTCAGATCGAACCGAAGACATGTTTTCCACTAGTGTTATAGTGCTCCAATGTGTTCGCCAAGTTTGTTCAAGGTCACGATCCTCCAGTGAGCTATGTGATCAATTGGCACACGTATAACAAGGAATACTACATGGAGGATGACATCTATCAAAGATGGCCAACATTTGTGAAGAAAATTTGGAATCCTGTTGTGGGTAAAATATCTTGGTTTGCTCAGTGCCGGGAGACTTGCAGGAAGAATGTTAAGCGAGTATTTTGTGTGCTATTACCCGGTACCCCATTCTTACATAGTCGAAAGATCAGATGTGGGAGGTCATGAATGCATGTGTGATCATGCACAACATGATCATTGAGAATGAACGGAAAAATCTAGTGATTGACACTAAACATTTTTCCAGTAGAGTCCGTTTACGGATTTTGATCACCAGGTGCTGGGCGTATTTCTTGCCTTTCTTGCCATGCGTCAAGAAATCTAAGACCCAACCACGCATCAACAACTGCAAGACGATATAGTTGACTGTCTATGGGCAATCAAAGGAAAGGTCTAGTTTTATGTGTTTCATATTATGTTTGAAAACTTGTAAAATTATCAGCTTGCTTTGTTGAACTTGTTAAACTTCTATATTTCTATAGAATACTTATGAAAACTATAATTTATTTAATTTGTGCCTTTTTATTTGTATTAAAATGGTTATTAGAGGTTGCATTGGGGGCAGGGGGCACGACTGGGTGTGTCGCCCAGCCATACACCCCGGCGAAGCCCCCCTCCCGGCTGAAAAAAACTAGACGGAAAAGCGTGCTTCGCCGCGCCGGCTATAGTCCATTCTGGCATCCCCTGATATACGTGGTGGACTTATGAGCTAACCACACAAACTGCAGGCCACAGACAGAGAGATGAACATAAGAAATTATCAAGGACTATACACTAAACAAATATTACTAAATGATATCTCAACTATAGTCTTTATGTTAAAATGGACTGATTATATGAATAATGTTGTCAACACAAAACTACAAAAACATTAACCATGTCGTTTAGAGCAATAAAAGTGAGATCAAGGGATGCTCACCTCCCTTGAATCAGTTTGGTGAGAACATGATCTTTCTTAAACAACCTCTATAATGATTACATCAGTATATCAAACAAGTATATCAAACAAGGATTCCACTCCAAAATGATAGTCAAATGAATGATTTAATTTCTAGAGAGTACACTTCACATTTCTTGTCCAGGTGATTACAATAATATCTAGCACACAGTAACCTAACTCTTCTTCATATCACTTCTCAAGAAGATCATTAAAAAACCAGCATCTCACCCACCACTACAATCTGGTGGTTAAGATCACCCTTCTTCAAGTTGTAATGCTACCAAACAAGGGATATTCACATTGGTATGTTCATTAGCGTTGACATCTTCCAAGAAAGGATATAATCTGTTTGCCATCTGACACACTCACCAAAAAGAGTGAAACCTAGAAACTTAAGTACAATGCGTATTTTGGTTAGGGGTAACGGCAGAAACTGCATACCATAAAGCAAAAATGATAATCTGGAATAAATATGTATAAAGATGCAAAAGGCACAACAAAGGGTAGGAAAACAATGAGACTATAGGCACAAACAGAACAATAGAGCCACTATACATAACCAAATGCAAAATTAAGTGCATCGGGCACTTGTGCGACAGACAATATTTTTAGCCATTCAGCCACATGATCTACCGTCCTTTTCATTGACACCTTTAAACTATTGGGTGTTGCGATGCATGAAGCCGCCACACATGAAACTACTACACCGTAATAGCCATGAGTAGAAACTGGGCTTCTCAAATACCTCTTTCGTCCCATATATAATATAAAATGTTTCGGCAAGCTAAAACAACTTGCAAAAAGTCTTATACTCCCACCGTCTCAAAATAGATGTCTTAGGTTTTTGAAAATTTGGATAAATATATATACTAAATAGTGTCTAGATTCATCTAAATTTTGACAAATTTGATACATCTATTTTAAGACGGAGGGAGTGTTATGAAACGGAGAGAGTACATGACAAATAGTTCGCAAGGTATGATAGTAATTGTGGCAGTCCCTAGCATAACAAACATAGCTAACAGAGTTGATCCATTGACTTTATTTGAATCTAACAAACATCTTATAAGATTATATAAGATGTTTGTTAGATTCAAATAAAGTCAATGGATATATATATACCATAGAAAAAAAAGCAACCACGGTCATCCATTAAAACATAAGTTGAACCACAATATTTTTACATCAGGGCAGTAGGTGGCACAGTCGTTATATAAGTTATCAGTACCTTTATGAATGAGCCAGGTACACCAAGTACACCAGGTACAAGTCTGCAACAACTATAAAAAATAGTAGTCTATTTACTCAGAAGAAGTTGGTCGAACTGTAGATTTTCTTATACATGCAAACCATTAATGTAAAAATCTAAAACGCATCCAAAAAATCGGAAACCCATGAATAAAAATATAGCACTGTTGCACATAGTTCTCTATAGAAATGTCAAACATTTACAAAGGTTTGAAAAAATGATCAAGTAGAGATTACATCCATAAGTAGCCCAAATAGATCATGTTGATCATGTATCATGTAAATTAGTAAGTAGAAGCGGCAGTACAAAACCAGAGAGGAAAGTTATTCAAAATGATATGGAGATTCTTTCTAGCAAAAATAGTCAGAGAAACACGTTTATTTGCTTACCATGTTGCAAACTGAAGCTTCAACCAAACGTAGATCATGTATGGTTAGCATTGTCCTTTAGCTTTGGGAGGAAATCTAGCTTCAGCTCCTTGTGTCTTAGCTAAAGTTCTGCGTACTTATTCTCAACCATAAATTCTTCAAACTCTGATACAAATTTTCTGTTTCCTTTTCTTTCTTTCTTCTATGTTAAGCTCTCCCACTTCCTGAGCAATGTTTTCTGAAGCTCTCTTGCTTTGTAAGCCAAATCCTTCGGCACAAAACGTACGCTGATTTTATCTAGAAAAAATATTGATATCAATTGTGATGCTTCGTCAACTAACACACTCAATCTTGAGGTGATAAAACCAATATCAGCCTCAGGCACCGCTGATACATCCTCTTATTCTTAAAGAGAATTCCTTGTGTTGGTATGACCAAATTAATAATCAAGAAGTTTCCTAAAATAAAGTGATAAGAATTAGTATTTATACAAAACTGATAAGAATTGGTTGAGCACGTTGAATAGAAAAAACAGCCTGTTAGAAGCTGCACATATGGTATATATGGGAAAGATCTGTAGAACACGCACAGGCACATAATAAACAATTGATGGTTCTTGCGAAATCGTGCAAGAGCTGTTCAGGCTCCCGCTGCTGCTCATTGTGATTATGGGGGAGCTGGCCCTCCTCTGTTGCGATTGCTATCGCCGCTCTTCTGCTCACAACATTGTGGCTGTGGAAGAGGCATCTTCAAAACCACCATCGGACTGAGGGCGCTCCACCTTGGTTCTCTACACGCCTCCCCTGCGCCTTCCTCTGTGAATTATGGGATATGCAAATGCTCAGTTTCACATATGCATAGCTAAGAGAAGAATCACCGGTACGCTGATGCTCAGGACATTAGGCTCCTCTTTTATGCAGCAGAAGATTCATACAATCAACATTAAATATAGCTAATATTTTAATCTTCCTGTTTGAGGATAAAAGGGCATATTTGTTAGCTACCATTAGTCAGGATTATATATATTATATACTTGAAAGTATTATTCGACCGAAAGAAAGACACTCTAATCAGTCGCTAACAAAAAGTTCATATGAGCATAAGCTAAACCAGAAAGGAAAACGCATGCCACTGTTTCGACATAACTTGTTAAAGAAAATGGTGGCTCCTCGTTTGGAAATTCACCTTCAACTGATTTGGCTGCAGCCCACTGCAATGTGCAACTGCCAATCCTGACTCCATGGCACCAAAACTAAGATAAGTTGAAGGCAAAGCAGAGATATAATTATCTTCCAATTAAATTTTTTGCTGCTCATGCTTGACCTATATGCAAATGACAGCAATTTGTCACAAGATATCCCAAGAAAGACTAATTATACTCCATGTGAATTAAGTTATAGAAACAATGGTCTTTTGAGTACTACATGCTATTGTGACTGCACTATTTATGAGCCTCTGATGGCAGAAGATTTTACCTCTTAAATTTAGGAATTGCTTAAAACTTGAGTACGTATGCTCACTTTTTTCATGAATTTTTTCACAAATCGAGCTTTTAAAAAATGTAAGTAGACGAAACTAAGCCAAGACAAAATAAGAAGAGAAAATTGCTACTAATAATATCTGTATATAGAAATACTTCCCTTCAATTCATCTTAAACAAAAAGTGCCACCAAGCGGTGTCTCTAGAATTAATTTTACCTCTTGCACCACCCGTACATGCATCCAGAATTTTCTTCGGCTCAATAAAACTGATAAAAACTCACCTAATCTCACCTTGGACCAAGATCAGAGTAGAGAGGTGGTAGGAGAAGCATACCTAACTCGATGGCATGACATATACCTCATGAGGGAAATGAGATGGGCACGAAGCTTGTGAAGGCATAGTAAGACATCCGGCGAGCGTGGCCGATATAGGACGACAAACTACGGAATTAATCCCACCGAGCTCGGCTCATTGAGAAAATTAGGAGCTGCCTGGAATCAGCGCCGCCATGGCTCGAATCCTCTTCACCAAGAGAGCCCACATGGCTAGGATGAGGAGAGGCGCGTGAGGAAAGGCTCGCAGCACGCCGTCCTCCGCGGTCGTTCGTGTAGTTGCTGCTGTACCGCACCAGCGGGGCAGACCAGATGGATGAGGCGGGGTGGCCGGCGACCTGAGGGGGTGTGTGGAAAATACCGAGCATCAGAGAAAATGCACCAATCACCAGCGCCCCAATTGAGAGAAGGTCCTGCCGAGCCGTAGACCGGACAAGTCAGCGGAGGAAGCATGAAGAAGAGGAATCCGCCGTCCGCCATGACCGCCGCGCCGCTGGAGTCGATGAGGGTGGAACAAAAAATTGTACTCCATAGAAGACCAATTGGGGAGGGGACGAATTCCCTTCGAAGATCGAGAGGGATAGGGGAAGTGGAGGGAAGGTGAGCCGGCGCCGTTGCCGTGCAGGGGACCGGAGAAGGCGGCCGCCACGACCCAGGAATTGGAGGTGCAGGTGGGGGCGATGGAGAAGGAGGTGGACCCGTGGAGGAGAACCTGGAACGGGTGAGTCGTTAACTTTTTTTACCTACCACAGAAGTGGGATGTGACTGAGGGTGGGGCTAGCGGTGAGTCCAATGATATCAACTCGTACGACTCCATGGTGTTTGATCAGGATCTGATGGTCGTAGATTGTGTGCGCGAGAGAGGCCCTAACCAGGCGGGTACATGATTACGCTTAAGCTTATAGGTAATACTTCCGCCGGACACTCCATAAGCATGGACAACTCGAGATGCTCTCAAGTAATTTGACATCTTTTCTCTATCCTCATCATCCGAATCTTTAGTTCTTCGCGTACCCAAATATGTGCAGTTGTTTTCCTTTCCGCACATGGCAGCTAGCTCTAGCCAGTTTATATATGCAAAATCAGGGACTGATCTAGAAATTTAACTTTGGGTGTTCAAATTTCAATGAGCGAAAAATATAAAGAAGGAAAACTGAAAATTATCTATTACTTCATGCAAATAAAGTATAAATTAGCTGCCATTGTAGCAAAAATTATCTTAAAAGATTAAGAAACTTGCAAAATAAAAGAAAATTGCAATACGATCATACGCTCTTTCATAGCTTGGAAGCGAGATATAACGAGATCATCCTTCACTTGTAAGAAGAATTTCCGCTCGATAAATGTAACCAGATGGTCGTTTAAGAGTTGGTTCCCCATTTTGTCCTGCAGCTTGTTCTTCACAAAAGTCATCGATGAAAAAATTCTCTCAACACTAGAAGTTGCTACGTTAGGATTAACACCAATTTAAAAAGCTTGTAGGGTTTACAAAAGTCATTGATGAGCTGCTGTTCTTGGTTCCCCTCTCTGCCTCTGGCGTCGACGACCACGACGCCCGCCATCTTGGCTGTCGTGCTCTCCATCCCCGTCGCTGCTTCTTATCCACCACGACAACCACATGCGCCCCCTGTCGGCGCATGTGGCATCCCGCAAAACCACTACTAGAAAATCGCGTTGTTTTTGTGCATTGCATCGTCATGACCGCATGCTCACGTCATCATGCCACATTACATTTGAGCATCGTCATGATCTTGCATTTGCTTGCATAAAATTATTTGCGAAAAAACCTGTTTGTGTTTTCTAAACGCCCCGTCTTTATTCAAACGCAAAACCGGGTCACCGGATTATTTTGTTTTGTTTGCTATCGGTTTGCAAAAAGTCCGTTTGAAACAAATAAAAATATTTAATTATTTTAGTGGGGGCAGTCGAACAGGGCCGACCCGACCCAGTCGACCACCCCCGTACAAAACAGATCGGTCCACCCTAAACCCCTTTTTGCACCCAGACCTAGTCTACCCACCCTCCAGCCACCTCACCCCACCCAATTCTCTCTCGCCACCTCACCTCTCTCCCTCCCTCCACCACTCCCTAGCTGCCACGTCACCTCCTCCCTCCTCTCTCACCCTGCCACCCAACACACCCCACCCACACACAGAGAACACACGCGCACACACGCCACCAGCCCCCAATCCGCTGCCACCCGGGCCCCACCCTGGCCCCACTCTCCACTCACCTCTCTCCCCCACTCAACCCCTGCCTGGTCCCACCTCTCTGGCCCACCTGCCCCGTCGCCCCGCTCCCTCTCTCTTCTCCCTCTCTCTCCCCGCGCGCATCCCTCCTCTCTAGCCCTCTCAGGCGCCGCCCTCCTCTCCCCCCTCGGCCGGCTCGCCCGCGGCGCCCCTCCTCTTCCCCTCTGCCGGCTCGCCCAGCGGCGCCGCCGCCCGTCCTTCTCCGCCTCCCCGACGAGCCACGGCGCCACCGTCGGCCTCGCCCCGCCAAGCTCCCCGCCGCCACCACGCGCCCGCCGTCCGCCCGCCTCCCCCGCATCCAGCGCCGCCCGCCCGACGCCGCGCTCGCCCGCAACCCCCGCGAGCAGAACCTCCTCCGGCCGCCCCCCTCGTCGTGCTTCGCCCCCTCCGCCATCCCTGGCGCTCCCCCTGCAGCCGCGTCCGCCAGCGACCGAGCTCGCCGGCCGCACCCCCCTCGCTCGCGACCACCCCGCCTCCTCCGCGCCAAGCTCCGCCTGCGCCGCCCCTCCCCGCCGTTCGCCGGCGGCCACCGCATCCCCAGCATGCACCGGTCGCTGGGGCCCGTCCTCCACCGCGCCCCGAGCTCCCACTCGCGCCCCGCCAGGTCCTCCGTCGAGCCCGCTTCGCCGACCGCCGCCTCTGGCTCGCCGACCCCGCGAGCGCACCACCTCGCCGGACGTCGCCCTGCCCCGACCCCGACCGCCTCTCGGGCCGCCTCCTCCTCGCCGCGTTCGGCCCGCCACCAGCCCTGCCGTCGCCGCGTCCTCTCTGCTGAGGCTCGGCACCAGCCACCGCATTGGCCCCCGCTAGCCCTTCCCTCCGTGGCACCATGGACGACCGGCGCTGCCTGGAGCCGCATGTCTGTGGCCTCGCAAACGTCCTCCCACAGTTGCAGCCGTGTATGAAAATGGTGGCCAGGTGATGTTGACGATTCCGCGAAGATGGTGTGGTGCTGTCCGACGAACCGTGCCGGGCATAGGCCACCCGAAGACTGCACCGATGTAGATCCCAAGTTCGACAACGATCCTCTAAGCCCGAAGATCATATCGGGATGGGGACACCCGAAGAATCGCCAACAAGGACCGTCCCTACATCAAGATCTGCTTCCGAACACTTCGACCCGAACGCCAAGACCGATCCGTTGCCGACCCAAGTTCTTCCTCCCGGACCCGTCGAGATCTCCGTCACCAAACACTCGCGGCCTTCCACACGGAACACCGAGAACTTCCCCCTGAACGCCAAGGTCGTCGACACGGTTACGACATAAACTTCCGCTCGGCAACGCCCAGTGCTCCTTCCCGGACCCGAAGACCATCGGTCAAGTTCACCACCGACAAAAGACGGACTAAAAGTTCTACTTCACGGAAACCAAGCGACAAGATCTACTACCCCGATCCGAAGACACTAACCCCGGAGTCCGAGAACGATCCCGTCGAGACCGATCCCGTCGAACCCCGAACCCCAGATCCGGACCCCGAGACCCGACCCCGAACCCCCCGAAACCCCAAGATCGCCGAACCCTAATGTGTGACCCTTATCCGAGAACCCTATCTTATAAATTGTCGACTAAATAAACTTGTTGCATATTGAATTGCCATACTCGCATGCATATTATCATGTGGTTTGGGGGCCTTAGGCCGATTCACCTCATAATTAAATATGGGGCCCATATGCGGGCAAATCTAGTCTTATATTGGCCCCATTTAAATTTGTGTAGCGAACCGGCGAGATATTCTGTCTTGTTAAACAACATTTAAATTGCGGGGCATCTAAACAACTAGAACCATATATTTAATTGTCGGGACCCCGGTTCCGCTTAATATGACCTAATTGCACCGCATATTTCCCATGCCATGCATCATACATGCATCATGCCCGATCTTCTGCCGTAATCTTAAATATTGCATCCGGTGTTTATTCTAGTGTTTTGCTTCTTCGCGGATAAGGCCGTTGAGTTGATGTGAGCTTCGCCCCGATCTTCGGATGAACCTTCGACAATGTTTTCAGGCGAGCAACTCCCCCTTTCTACCTATCTTGATTTTATAGTATTTATTCCCTCCTGTTGATCTATTGCTATCCGTGTTGCGATGCTCTAGTTTTCCGTACCCGTGATATCCCTCGCAGCCTTATATTGCCTTGGACACTTCCTATTACCTGTTGTTTGGTAGATAGCTGGACTTGCGCGTCGTAGTCGCTTGCTCAAGTGCTGTTGCGTGTCGTCAAGTACCACAGTTGTTGGAGCATTGCCGCATGTTTAATGTTGGAGACGGTTATGGCTTTATTTATTGCTCACCTTAATTATTGTTTAACAACTAAAATTGAAGTAGGTAAGCAGAGGCACAGGTGGGCAATAGATGTTATTTGGTTGTTAACCGTCCACTTGTGTCCCGTAGGACCCCGAGTACTTGATACATGTTCCTTGAATATTCACACTATCCACATCCGGGAGGATTATGGGACCCCCCTGAGCCAGAGCTTGATTCATTCTTATTTCTTGGGGCCACAAACTAGTTTGGGGTTTTATTACTATCCTGTACTTATGCCATGCTTTACTGCTTTATTTACGATTGTGCGAGGAGCACACTGTACTGTTTAGGATCGTGGCACGATTCCGCGGTGTCGACAAGCCCAGTTTTGGGTTCCCAGTCGTTCACAGCCGTCCCCACAACCTTGAGTCCGTCTCGGAGCCGGCCGGCTTCGTTGCGGGTCTACTTTAAGGGGTGGCCCCCTGAAATATTTCTGAATCCTGTGATTGCTTTGTCGTGAAAGCCTCGTTGGGTTTTGATTTGGTTTTTCCAAGGTTGATCGAGTGTGTGTTGCTATTGGTGCACCCCGGCCGGGTAAAACTTTCTGAAAGCCGTGTCCGCGGTTATGGACGACTTGGAGCACAGTATCTCGATCATAGACAACTATAACTAAAGTAGTGCTATAAATTTGACTTTATAATGACTAGTAATCAGCTTCACTATAATGGAATGGCTAAATAAAACTGCCCACAATTGCTTGCTTGGGTTGTCGCCTGCGACCATTGTATCTGTCTAGTAAGTACTACAACTACAACGGAATGGCTGAATAAAAGTACCAACAACTGCTGGGTTTTTGGGTTATCTCATGCTAATTGTATCTGACTAGTAAGTGTCGCAACTACAACGGAATGGTTAATTAAAAGTGCCCACTGCTTAATCTATCAGGATGATTATCTATACTTGACTAGTAATTGCTGCAATGATAACCGAATAAATAAAAATGCCAACTGTGTGAGTTCCTCGGTTGACTTCCTCGATCGGTGTCGAGGGGAAAACGCCAGGATGGGTTTGATTGGTGGTAGTATCAGTTTGGATTCGAATAGGTCTTTCTTACCCCTCTCTGATAGTCGCCAGTTAAATCGAGTCTCTATAGGTTGTTTAGTGCATGCTGCCGCTGCCGCTTCAGTCCACCATACCTATGTAGGCGAGGACCGCCGAATTCTAGTCTCGCCGTGTACTGGCCTCAGTACTGACGCTCCTCTTTTTCCTTTGCCCTTTGTCGGCACCCCTTTTGTTTAAGCAGGTTTTGAGATCGACGTCGTTAGCAGGGTTACCCTTCCGGCTTGGCCTGGGCAGGGTTATGGACGCCATTGGTTATTCTTCAGGGCTCTTAGCCCCATTTGCACCTTGTCCGTAGTCGGACGCGCTATCGTTTTCAAGGTGATTTGGATCTTTGTATATTATATCTGTATTCTTGACTCTTGGAGTCGCTGCTGTATATATATCTGTTCTGTGGGTCCCATCGAGGACTGTTGTGTAATGTTATTACTTCGTTTCCACCCGCACGAAAGTGCCTGGTGGGCACCTTTGAATCGTTTCTATGCGGGTTTGGCGGGAATCGCTGAAACTTGCATAGGGTCGATTCTGAGGGTGTTACAGAGTGGTATCAGAGCTCAGCAGTTGCGATACCCCACAAGTCCAGCCTGTAGGATAACCTAGCTAACGGCCGAAGTAGAGTGTCAAAACTATTTTTGAAAAATCGGTTGGATAGTTCTGATTAGGTCTGATTTTACTCCTTACCCCTCTGCTGCTCTCCTCTCACCTCTGTGTGTTTTGAATCCACTCTCTTCTCTCTCTTCGAGTCCAGGATTTCTCGTGGTTGGGTTCCGTCGTATCTTCAGGGTTTCGCTTCCTCCTTTGATAACGGTGTTCTACCATCTGGTCTTCATGCTATCCGAAGAATCCTTCGTCTAGTGGACTTCTCTTTGTTCCTCTCGTGCCTTCCGGTGTTTTCCGACGCGACGACATCATCTACGCCAGATCCGATGCAGAGTCTGCATCACTCCTTTGTTTCTGAACCTCGTTTGTCGAGATCTTCAGTCTAATCCTAAGGGTTAGTTGCATAATCTATCTATTCGTGTACATAGTAATGCTTTGAGTGCGGATGGAGTCGCGACCATACCACTACTCTTATCATTCGCTTTTGTACAATGAATGGTGGATCGATGCAACTTACTCCTTCCATGAAAGTTAGAGGTGGCATTACCTTTAACTTCGTCCGTTGTTCTCCGGAGTGTTCTCTCGACGATCACGGACAACGACCTCTTGTTAGTGGTGTCGCGAGGACCTACACGAAGCGAGAAGACGCAGATCGCCGACCTTCCTTCCGGTACCATGAGGCGGATCTCGAGGGCGAGATCCATTGTTAGTGGTGTCGAATTGTGGCATCCCGCAAAACCACTACTAGAAAATCTCGTTGTTTTTGTGCATTGCATCGTCATGACCGCATGCTCACGTCATCATGCCACATTACATTTGAGCATCGTCATCATCTTGCATTTGCTTGCATAAAATTATTTGCGGAAAAACCTATTTGTGTTTTCTAAACGCCCCGTCTTTATTCAAACGCAAAACCGGGTCACCGGATTATTTTGTTTTGTTTGCTATCGGTTTGCAAAAAGTCCGTTTGAAACAAATAAAAATATTTAATTATTTTAGTGGGGGCAGTCGAACGGGCCGACCCGACCCAGTCGACCACCCCCGTACAAAACTGATCGGTCCACCCTAAACCCCTTTTTGCACCCAGACCTAGTCTACCCACCCTCCAGCCACCTCACCCCACCCAATTCTCTCTCGCCACCTCACCTCTCTCCCTCCCTCCACCACTCCCTAGCTGCCACGTCACCTCCTCCCTCCTCTCTCACCCTGCCACCCAACACACCCCACCCACACACAGAGAACACACGCGCACACACGCCACCAGCCCCCAATCCGCTGCCACCCGGGCCCCACCCTGGCCCCACTCTCCACTCACCTCTCTCCCCCACTCAACCCCTGCCTGGTCCCACCTCTCCGGCCCACCTGCCCCGTCGCCCCGCTCCCTCTCTCTTCTCCCTCTCTCTCCCCGCGCGCCTCCCTCCTCTCTAGCCCTCTCAGGCGCCGCCCTCCTCTCCCCCCCTCGGCCGGCTCGCCCCGCGGCGCCCCTCCTCTTCCCCTCTGCCGGCTCGCCCAGCGGCGCCGCCGCCCGTCCTTCTCCGCCTCCCCAACGAGCCACGGCGCCACCGTCGGCCTCGCCCCGCCAAGCTCCCCGCCGCCGCCACGCGCCCGCCGTCCGCCCGCCTCCCCCGCATCCGGCGCCGCCCGCCCGACGCCGCGCTCGCCCGCAACCCCCGCGAGCAGAACCTCCTCCGGCCGCCCCCCCTCGTCGTGCTTCGCCCCCTCCGCCATTCCTGGCGCTCCCCCTACAGCCGCGTCCGCCAACGACCGAGCTCGCCGGCCGCACCCCCCTCGCTCGCGACCACCCCGCCTCCTCCGCGCCAAGCTCCGCCTGCGCCGCCCCTCCCCGCCGTTCGCCGGCGGCCACCGCATCCCCAGCATGCACCGGTCGCTGGGGCCCGTCCTCCACCGCGCCCCGAGCTCCCGCTCGCGCCCCGCCAGGTCCTCCGTCGAGCCCGCTCTGCCGAACGCCGCCTCCGGCTCGCCGACCCCGCGAGCGCACCACCTCGCCGGACGTCGCCCTGCCCCGACCCCGACCGCCTCTCGGGCCGCCTCCTCCTCGCCGCGTTCGGCCCACCACCAGCCCTGCCGTCGCCGCGTCCTCTCTGCTGAGCCTCGGCACCAGCCACCGCATCGGCCCCCGCTAGCCTTGCCCTCCGTGGCACCATGGACGACCGGCGCTGCCTGGAGCCGCATGTCTGTGGCCTCGCAAACGTCCTCCCACAGTTGCAGCCGTGTATGAAAATGGTGGCCAGGTGATGTTGACGATTCCGCGAAGATGGTGTGGTGCTGTCCGACGAACCGTGCCGGGCATAGGCCACCCGAAGACTGCACCGATGTAGATCCCAAGTTCGACAACGATCCTCTAAGCCCGAAGACCATATCGGGATGGGGACACCCGAAGAATCGCCGACAAGGACTGTCCCTACATCAAGATCTGCTTCCGAACACTTCGACCCGAACGCCAAGACCGATCCGTTGCCGACCCAAGTTCTTCCTCCCGGACCCGTCGAGATCTCCGTCACCAAACCCTCGCGGCCTTCCACACGGAACACCGATAACTTCCCCCTGAACGCCAAGGTCGTCGACACGGTTACGACATGAACTTCCGCTCGGCAACACCCAGTGCTCCTTCCCGTACCCGAAGACCATCGGTCAAGTTCACCACCGACAAAAGACGGACTACAAGTTCTACTTCACGGAAACCAAGCGACAAGATCTACTACCCCGATCCGAAGACCCTAACCGCGGAGTCCGAGAATGATCCCATCGAGACCGATCCCGTCGAACCCCGAACCCCAGATCCGGACCCCGAGACCCGACCCCGAACCCCCCGGAACCCCAAGATCGCCGAACCCTAATGTGTGACCCTTATCCGAGAACCCTATCTTATAAATTGTCAACTAAATAAACTTGTTGCATAATGAATTGCCATACTCGCATGCATATTATCATGTGGTTTGGGGGCCTTAGGCCGATTCACCTCATAATTAAATATGGGGCCCATATGCAGGCAAATCTAGTCTTATATTGGCCCCATTTAAATTTGTGTAGCGAACCGGCGAGATATTCTGTCTTGTTAAACAACATTTAAATTGCGGGGCATCTAAACAACTAGAACCATATATTTAATTGTCGGGACCCCGGTTCCGCTTAATATGACCTAATTGCACCGCATATTTCCCATGCCATGCATCATACATGCATCATGCCCGATCTTCTGCCGTAATCTTAAATATTGCATCCGGTGTTTATTCTAGTGTTTTGCTTCTTCGCGGATAAGGCCGTTGAGTTGATGTGAGCTTCGCCCCGATCTTCGGATGAACCTTCGACAATGTTTTCAGGCGAGCAACTCCCCCTTTCTACCTATCTTGCTTTTATAGTATTTATTCCCTCCTGTTGATCTATTGCTATCCGTGTTGCGATGCTCTAGTTTTCCGTACCCGTGATATCCCTCGCAGCCTTATATTGCCTTGGACACTTCCTATTACCTGTTGTTTGGTAGATAGCTGGACTTGCGCGTCGTAGTCGCTTGCTCAAGTGCTGTTGCGTGTCGTCAAGTACCACAGTTGTTGGAGCATTGCCGCATGTTTAATGTTGGAGACGGTTATGGCTTTATTTATTGCTCACCTTAATTATTGTTTAACAACTAAAATTGAAGTAGGTAAGCAGAGGCACAGGTGGGCAATAGATGTTATTTGGTTGTTAACCGTCCACTTGTGTCCCGTAGGACCCCGAGTACTTGATACCTGTTCCTTGAATATTCGCACTATCCACATCCGGGAGGATTATGGGACCCCCCTGAGCCAGAGCTTGATTCATTCTTATTTCTTGGGGCCACAAACTAGTTTGGGGTTTTATTACTATCCTGTACTTATGCCATGCTTTACTGCTTTATTTACGATTGTGCGAGGAGCACACTGTACTGTTTAGGATCGTGGCACGATTCCGCGGTGTCGACAAGCCCAGTTTTGGGTTCCCAGTCGTTCACAGCCGTCCCCACAACCTTGAGTCCGTCTCGGAGCCGGCCGGCTTCGTTGCGGGTCTACTTTAAGGGGTGGCCCCCTGAAATATTTCTGAATCCTGTGATTGCTTTGTCGTGAAAGCCTCGTTGGGTTTTGATTTGGTTTTTCCGAGGTTGATCGAGTGTGTGTTGCTATTGGTGCACCCCGGCCGGGTAAAACTTTCTGAAAGCCGTGTCCGCGGTTATGGACGACTTGGAGCACAGTATCTCGATCATAGACAACTATAACTAAAGTAGTGCTATAAATTTGACTTTATAATGACTAGTAATCAGCTTCACTATAATGGAATGGCTAAATAAAACTGCCCACAATTGCTTGCTTGGGTTGTCGCCTGCGACCATTGTATCTGTCTAGTAAGTACTACAACTACAACGGAATGGCTGAATAAAAGTACCAACAACTGCTGGGTTTTTGGGTTATCTCATGCTAATTGTATCTGACTAGTAAGTGTCGCAACTACAACGGAATGGTTAATTAAAAGTGCCCACTGCTTAATCTATCAGGATGATTATCTATACTTGACTAGTAATTGCTGCAACGATAACCGAATAAATAAAAATGCCAACTGTGTGAGTTCCTCGGTTGACTTCCTCGATCGGTGTCGAGGGGAAAACGCCAGGATGGGTTTGATTGGTGGTAGTATCAGTTTGGATTTGAATAGGTCTTTCTTACCCCTCTCTGATAGTCGCCAGTTAAATCGAGTCTCTATAGGTTGTTTAGTGCATGCTGCCGCTGCCGCTTCAGTCCACCATACCTATGTAGGCGAGGACCGCCGAATTCTAGTCTCGCCGTGTACTGGCCTCAGTACTGACGCTCCTCTTTTTCCTTTGCCCTTTGTCGGCACCCCTTTTGTTTAAGCAGGTTTTGAGATCGACGTCGTTAGCAGGGTTACCCTTCCGGCTTGGCCTGGGCAGGGTTATGGACGCCATTGGTTATTCTTCAGGGCTCTTAGCCCCATTTGCACCTTGTCCGTAGTCGGACGCGCTATCGTTTTCAAGGTGATTTGGATCTTTGTATATTATATCTGTATTCTTGACTCTTGGAGTCGCTGCTGTATATATATCTGTTCTGTGGGTCCCATCGAGGACTGTTGTGTAATGTTATTACTTCGTTTCCACCCGCACGAAAGTGCCTGGTGGGCACCTTTGAATCGTTTCTATGCGGGTTTGGCGGGAATCGCTGAAACTTGCATAGGGTCGATTCTGAGGGTGTTACAGAGTGGTATCAGAGCTCAGCAGTTGCGATACCCCACAAGTCCAGCCTGTAGGATAACCTAGCTAACGGCCGAAGTAGAGTGTCAAAACTATTTTTGAAAAATCGGTTGGATAGTTCTGATTAGGTCTGATTTTACTCCTTACCCCTCTGCTGCTCTCCTCTCACCTCTGTGTGTTTTGAATCCACTCTCTTCTCTCTCTTCGAGTCCAGGATTTCTCGTGGTTGGGTTCCGTCGTATCTTCAGGGTTTCGCTTCCTCCTTTGATAACGGTGTTCTACCATCTGGTCTTCATGCTATCCGAAGAATCCTTCGTCTAGTGGACTTCTCTTTGTTCCTCTCGTGCCTTCCGGTGTTTTCCGACGCGACGACATCATCTACGCCAGATCCGATGCAGAGTCTGCATCACTCCTTTGTTTCTGAACCTCGTTTGTCGAGATCTTCAGTCTAATCCTAAGGGTTAGTTGCATAATCTATCTATTCGTGTACATAGTAATGCTTTGAGTGCGGATGGAGTCGCGACCATACCACTACTCTTATCATTCGCTTTTGTACAATGAATGGTGGATCGATGCAACTTACTCCTTCCATGAAAGTTAGAGGTGGCATTACCTTTAACTTCGTCCGTTGTTCTCCGGAGTGTTCTCTCGACGATCACGGACAACGACCTCTTGTTAGTGGTGTCGCGAGGACCTACACGAAGCGAGAAGACGCAGATCGCCGACCTTCCTTCCGGTACCATGAGGCGGATCTCGAGGGCGAGATCCATTGTTAGTGGTGTCGAATTGTGGCATCCCGCAAAACCACTACTAGAAAATCTCGTTGTTTTTGTGCATTGCATCGTCATGACCGCATGCTCACGTCATCATGCCACATTACATTTGAGCATCGTCATCATCTTGCATTTGCTTGCATAAAATTATTTGCGGAAAAACCTGTTTGTGTTTTCTAAACGCCCCGTCTTTATTCAAACGCAAAACCGGGTCACCGGATTATTTTGTTTTGTTTGCTATCGGTTTGCAAAAAGTCTGTTTGAAACAAATAAAAATATTTAATTATTTTAGTGGGGGCAGTCGAACGGGCCGACCCGACCCAGTCGACCACCCCCGTACAAAACTGATCGGTCCACCCTAAACCCCTTTTTGCACCCAGACCTAGTCTACCCACCCTCCAGCCACCTCACCCCACCCAATTCTCTCTCGCCACCTCACCTCTCTCCCTCCCTCCACCACTCCCTAGCTGCCACGTCACCTCCTCCCTCCTCTCTCACCCTGCCACCCAACACACCCCACCCACACACAGAGAACACACGCGCACACACGCCACCAGCCCCCAATCCGCTGCCACCCGGGCCCCACCCTGGCCCCACTCTCCACTCACCTCTCTCCCCCACTCAACCCCTGCCTGGTCCCACCTCTCCGGCCCACCTGCCCCGTCGCCCCGCTCCCTCTCTCTTCTCCCTCTCTCTCCCCGCGCGCCTCCCTCCTCTCTAGCCCTCTCAGGCGCCGCCCTCCTCTCCCCCCCTCGGCCGGCTCGCCCCGCGGCGCCCCTCCTCTTCCCCTCTGCCGGCTCGCCCAGCGGCGCCGCCGCCCGTCCTTCTCCGCCTCCCCAACGAGCCACGGCGCCACCGTCGGCCTCGCCCCGCCAAGCTCCCCGCCGCCGCCACGCGCCCGCCGTCCGCCCGCCTCCCCCGCATCCGGCGCCGCCCGCCCGACGCCGCGCTCGCCCGCAACCCCCGCGAGCAGAACCTCCTCCGGCCGCCCCCCCTCGTCGTGCTTCGCCCCTCCGCCATTCCTGGCGCTCCCCCTACAGCCGCGTCCGCCAACGACCGAGCTCGCCGGCCGCACCCCCCTCGCTCGCGACCACCCCGCCTCCTCCGCGCCAAGCTCCGCCTGCGCCGCCCCTCCCCGCCGTTCGCCGGCGGCCACCGCATCCCCAGCATGCACCGGTCGCTGGGGCCCGTCCTCCACCGCGCCCCGAGCTCCCGCTCGCGCCCCGCCAGGTCCTCCGTCGAGCCCGCTCCGCCGAACGCCGCCTCCGGCTCGCCGACCCCGCGAGCGCACCACCTCGCCGGACGTCGCCCTGCCCCGACCCCGACCGCCTCTCGGGCCGCCTCCTCCTCGCCGCGTTCGGCCCGCCACCAGCCCTGCCGTCGCCGCGTCCTCTCTGCTGAGCCTCGGCACCAGCCACCGCATTGGCCCCCGCTAGCCTTGCCCTCCGTGGCACCATGGACGACCGGCGCTGCCTGGAGCCGCATGTCTGTGGCCTCGCAAACGTCCTCCCACAGTTGCAGCCGTGTATGAAAATGGTGGCCAGGTGATGTTGACGATTCCGCGAAGATGGTGTGGTGCTGTCCGACGAACCGTGCCGGGCATAGGCCACCCGAAGACTGCACCGATGTAGATCCCAAGTTCGACAACGATCCTCTAAGCCCGAAGACCATATCGGGATGGGGACACCCGAAGAATCGCCGACAAGGACTGTCCCTACATCAAGATCTGCTTCCGAACACTTCGACCCGAACGCCAAGACCGATCCGTTGCCGACCCAAGTTCTTCCTCCCGGACCCGTCGAGATCTCCGTCAACAAACCCTCGCGGCCTTCCACACGGAACACCGATAACTTCCCCCTGAACGCCAAGGTCGTCGACACGGTTACGACATGAACTTCCGCTCGGCAACGCCCAGTGCTCCTTCCCGTACCCGAAGACCATCGGTCAAGTTCACCACCGACAAAAGACGGACTACAAGTTCTACTTCACGAAAACCAAGCGACAAGATCTACTACCCCGATCCGAAGACCCTAACCCCGGAGTCCGAGAACGATCCCGTCGAGACCGATCCCGTCGAACCCCGAACCCCAGATCCGGACCCCGAGACCCGACCCCGAACCCCCCGGAACCCCAAGATCGCCGAATGTGTGACCCTTATCCGAGAACCCTATCTTATAAATTGTCAACTAAATAAACTTGTTGCATATTGAATTGCCATACTCGCATGCATATTATCATGTGGTTTGGGGGCCTTAGGCTGATTCACCTCATAATTAAATATGGGGCCCATATGCGGGAAAATCTAGTCTTATATTGGCCCCATTTAAATTTGTGTAGCGAACCGGCGAGATATTCTGTCTTGTTAAACAACATTTAAATTGCGGGGCATCTAAACAACTAGAACCATATATTTAATTGTCGGGACCCCGGTTCCGCTTAATATGACCTAATTGCACCGCATATTTCCCATGCCATGCATCATACATGCATCATGCCCGATCTTCTGCCGTAATCTTAAATATTGCATCCGGTGTTTATTCTAGTGTTTTGCTTCTTCGCGGATAAGGCCGTTGAGTTGATGTGAGCTTCGCCCCGATCTTCGGATGAACCTTCGACAATGTTTTCAGGCGAGCAACTCCCCCTTTCTACCTATCTTGCTTTTATAGTATTTATTCCCTCCTGTTGATCTATTGCTATCCGTGTTGCGATGCTCTAGTTTTCCGTACCCGTGATATCCCTCGCAGCCTTATATTGCCTTGGACACTTCCTATTACCTGTTGTTTGGTAGATAGCTGGACTTGCGCGTCGTAGTCGCTTGCTCAAGTGCTGTTGCGTGTCGTCAAGTACCACAGTTGTTGGAGCATTGCCGCATGTTTAATGTTGGAGACGGTTATGGCTTTATTTATTGCTCACCTTAATTATTGTTTAACAACTAAAATTGAAGTAGGTAAGCAGAGGCACAGGTGGGCAATAGATGTTATTTGGTTGTTAACCGTCCACTTGTGTCCCGTAGGACCCCGAGTACTTGATACCTGTTCCTTGAATATTCGCACTATCCACATCCGGGAGGATTATGGGACCCCCCTGAGCCAGAGCTTGATTCATTCTTATTTCTTGGGGCCACAAACTAGTTTGGGGTTTTATTACTATCCTGTACTTATGCCATGCTTTACTGCTTTATTTACGATTGTGCGAGGAGCACACTGTACTGTTTAGGATCGTGGCACGATTCCGCGGTGTCGACAAGCCCAGTTTTGGGTTCCCAGTCGTTCACAGCCGTCCCCACAACCTTGAGTCCGTCTCGGAGCCGGCCGGCTTCGTTGCGGGTCTACTTTAAGGGGTGGCCCCCTGAAATATTTCTGAATCCTGTGATTGCTTTGTCGTGAAAGCCTCGTTGGGTTTTGATTTGGTTTTTCCGAGGTTGATCGAGTGTGTGTTGCTATTGGTGCACCCCGGCCGGGTAAAACTTTCTGAAAGCCGTGTCCGCGGTTATGGACGACTTGGAGCACAGTATCTCGATCATAGACAACTATAACTAAAGTAGTGCTATAAATTTGACTTTATAATGACTAGTAATCAGCTTCACTATAATGGAATGGCTAAATAAAACTGCCCACAATTGCTTGCTTGGGTTGTCGCCTGCGACCATTGTATCTGTCTAGTAAGTACTACAACTACAACGGAATGGCTGAATAAAAGTACCAACAACTGCTGGGTTTTTGGGTTATCTCATGCTAATTGTATCTGACTAGTAAGTGTCGCAACTACAACGGAATGGTTAATTAAAAGTGCCCACTGCTTAATCTATCAGGATGATTATCTATACTTGACTAGTAATTGCTGCAACGATAACCGAATAAATAAAAATGCCAACTGTGTGAGTTCCTCGGTTGACTTCCTCGATCGGTGTCGAGGGGAAAACGCCAGGATGGGTTTGATTGGTGGTAGTATCAGTTTGGATTCGAATAGGTCTTTCTTACCCCTCTCTGATAGTCGCCAGTTAAATCGAGTCTCTATAGGTTGTTTAGTGCATGCTGCCGCTGCCGCTTCAGTCCACCATACCTATGTAGGCGAGGACCGCCGAATTCTAGTCTCGCCGTGTACTGGCCTCAGTACTGACGCTCCTCTTTTTCCTTTGCCCTTTGTCGGCACCCCTTTTGTTTAAGCAGGTTTTGAGATCGACGTCGTTAGCAGGGTTACCCTTCCGGCTTGGCCTGGGCAGGGTTATGGACGCCATTGGTTATTCTTCAGGGCTCTTAGCCCCATTTGCACCTTGTCCGTAGTCGGACGCGCTATCGTTTTCAAGGTGATTTGGATCTTTGTATATTATATCTGTATTCTTGACTCTTGGAGTCGCTGCTGTATATATATCTGTTCTGTGGGTCCCATCGAGGACTGTTGTGTAATGTTATTACTTCGTTTCCACCCGCACGAAAGTGCCTGGTGGGCACCTTTGAATCGTTTCTATGCGGGTTTGGCGGGAATCGCTGAAACTTGCATAGGGTCGATTCTGAGGGTGTTACAGAGTGGTATCAGAGCTCAGCAGTTGCGATACCCCACAAGTCCAGCCTGTAGGATAACCTAGCTAACGGCCGAAGTAGAGTGTCAAAACTATTTTTGAAAAATCGGTTGGATAGTTCTGATTAGGTCTGATTTTACTCCTTACCCCTCTGCTGCTCTCCTCTCACCTCTGTGTGTTTTGAATCCACTCTCTTCTCTCTCTTCGAGTCCAGGATTTCTCGTGGTTGGGTTCCGTCGTATCTTCAGGGTTTCGCTTCCTCCTTTGATAACGGTGTTCTACCATCTGGTCTTCATGCTATCCGAAGAATCCTTCGTCTAGTGGACTTCTCTTTGTTCCTCTCGTGCCTTCCGGTGTTTTCCGACGCGACGACATCATCTACGCCAGATCCGATGCAGAGTCTGCATCACTCCTTTGTTTCTGAACCTCGTTTGTCGAGATCTTCAGTCTAATCCTAAGGGTTAGTTGCATAATCTATCTATTCGTGTACATAGTAATGCTTTGAGTGCGGATGGAGTCGCGACCATACCACTACTCTTATCATTCGCTTTTGTACAATGAATGGTGGATCGATGCAACTTACTCCTTCCATGAAAGTTAGAGGTGGCATTACCTTTAACTTCGTCCGTTGTTCTCCGGAGTGTTCTCTCGACGATCACGGACAACGACCTCTTGTTAGTGGTGTCGCGAGGACCTACACGAAGCGAGAAGACGCAGATCGCCGACCTTCCTTCCGGTACCATGAGGCGGATCTCGAGGGCGAGATCCATTGTTAGTGGTGTCGAATTGTGGCATCCCGCAAAACCACTACTAGAAAATCTCGTTGTTTTTGTGCATTGCATCGTCATGACCGCATGCTCACGTCATCATGCCACATTACATTTGAGCATCGTCATCATCTTGCATTTGCTTGCATAAAATTATTTGCGGAAAAACCTGTTTGTGTTTTCTAAACGCCCCGTCTTTATTCAAACGCAAAACCGGGTCACCGGATTATTTTGTTTTGTTTGCTATCGGTTTGCAAAAAGTCTGTATGAAACAAATAAAAATATTTAATTATTTTAGTGGGGGCAGTCGAACGGGCCGACCCGACCCAGTCGACCACCCCCGTACAAAACTGATCGGTCCACCCTAAACCCCTTTTTGCACCCAGACCTAGTCTACCCACCCTCCAGCCACCTCACCCCACCCAATTCTCTCTCGCCACCTCACCTCTCTCCCTCCCTCCACCACTCCCTAGCTGCCACGTCACCTCCTCCCTCCTCTCTCACCCTGCCACCCAACACACCCCACCCACACACAGAGAACACACGCGCACACACGCCACCAGCCCCCAATCCGCTGCCACCCGGGCCCCACCCTGGCCCCACTCTCCACTCACCTCTCTCCCCCACTCAACCCCTGCCTGGTCCCACCTCTCCGGCCCACCTGCCCCGTCGCCCCGCTCCCTCTCTCTTCTCCCTCTCTCTCCCCGCGCGCCTCCCTCCTCTCTAGCCCTCTCAGGCGCCGCCCTCCTCTCCCCACCTCGGCCGGCTCGCCCCGCGGCGCCCCTCCTCTTCCCCTCTGCCGGCTCGCCTAGCGGCGCCGCCGCCCGTCCTTCTCCGCCTCCCCAACGAGCCACGGCGCCACCGTCGGCCTCGCCCCGCCAAGCTCCCCGCCGCCGCCACGCGCCCGCCGTCCGCCCGCCTCCCCCGCATCCGGCGCCGCCCGCCCGACGCCGCGCTCGCCCGCAACCCCCGCGAGCAGAACCTCCTCCGGCCGCCCCCCCTCGTCGTGCTTCGCCCCCTCCGCCATTCCTGGCGCTCCCCCTACAGCCGCGTCCGCCAACGACCGAGCTCGCCGGCCGCACCCCCCTCGCTCGCGACCACCCCGCCTCCTCTGCGCCAAGCTCCGCCTGCGCCGCCCCTCCCCGCCGTTCGCCGGCGGCCACCGCATCCCCAGCATGCACCGGTCGCTGGGGCCCGTCCTCCACCGCGCCCCGAGCTCCCGCTCGCGCCCCGCCAGGTCCTCCGTCGAGCCCGCTCTGCCGAACGCCGCCTCCGGCTCGCCGACCCCGCGAGCGCACCACCTCGCCGGACGTCGCCCTGCCCCGACCCCGACCGCCTCTCGGGCCGCCTCCTCCTCGCCGCGTTCGGCCCGCCACCAGCCCTGCCGTCGCCGCGTCCTCTCTGCTGAGCCTCGGCACCAGCCACCGCATTGGCCCCCGCTAGCCTTGCCCTCCGTGGCACCATGGACGACCGGCGCTGCCTGGAGCCGCATGTCTGTGGCCTCGCAAACGTCCTCCCACAGTTGCAGCCGTGTATGAAAATGGTGGCCAGGTGATGTTGACGATTCCGCGAAGATGGTGTGGTGCTGTCCGACGAACCGTGCCGGGCATAGGCCACCCGAAGACTGCACCGATGTAGATCCCAAGTTCGACAACGATCCTCTAAGCCCGAAGACCATATCGGGATGGGGACACCCGAAGAATCGCCGACAAGGACTGTCCCTACATCAAGATCTGCTTCCGAACACTTCGACCCGAACGCCAAGACCGATCCGTTGCCGACCCAAGTTCTTCCTCCCGGACCCGTCGAGATCTCCGTCACCAAACCCTCGCGGCCTTCCACACGGAACACCGATAACTTCCCCCTGAACGCCAAGGTCGTCGACACGGTTACGACATGAACTTCCGCTCGGCAACGCCCAGTGCTCCTTCCCGTACCCGAAGACCATCGGTCAAGTTCACCACCGACAAAAGACGGACTACAAGTTCTACTTCACGGAAACCAAGCGACAAGATCTACTACCCCGATCCGAAGACCCTAACCCCGGAGTCCGAGAACGATCCCGTCGAGACCGATCCCGTCGAACCCCGAACCCCAGATCCGGACCCCGAGACCCGACCCCGAACCCCCCGGAACCCCAAGATCGCCGAACCCTAATGTGTGACCCTTATCCGAGAACCCTATCTTATAAATTGTCAACTAAATAAACTTGTTGCATATTGAATTGCCATACTCGCATGCATATTATCATGTGGTTTGGGGGCCTTAGGCCGATTCACCTCATAATTAAATATGGGGCCCATATGCGGGAAAATCTAGTCTTATATTGGCCCCATTTAAATTTGTGTAGCGAACCGGCGAGATATTCTGTCTTGTTAAACAACATTTAAATTGCGGGGCATCTAAACAACT
Organism: Avena sativa; assembly: GCA_916181665.1. NCBI lineage: Eukaryota > Viridiplantae > Streptophyta > Magnoliopsida > Poales > Poaceae > Avena > Avena sativa. Next base: position 65,216,896 of record OV702284.1, read on the forward strand.
AGAACCATATATTTAATTGTCGGGACCCCGGTTCCGCTTAATATGACCTAATTGCACCGCATATTTCCCATGCCATGCATCATACATGCATCATGCCCGATCTTCTGCCGTAATCTTAAATATTGCATCCGGTGTTTATTCTAGTGTTTTGCTTCTTCGCGGATAAGGCCGTTGAGTTGATGTGAGCTTCGCCCCGATCTTCGGATGAACCTTCGACAATGTTTTCAGGCGAGCAACTCCCCCTTTCTACCTATCTTGCTTTTATAGTATTTATTTCCTCCTGTTGATCTATTGCTATCCGTGTTGCGATGCTCTAGTTTTCCGTACCCGTGATATCCCTCGCAGCCTTATATTGCCTTGGACACTTCCTATTACCTGTTGTTTGGTAGATAGCTGGACTTGCGCGTCGTAGTCGCTTGCTCAAGTGCTGTTGCGTGTCGTCAAGTACCACAGTTGTTGGAGCATTGCCGCATGTTTAATGTTGGAGACGGTTATGGCTTTATTTATTGCTCACCTTAATTATTGTTTAACAACTAAAATTGAAGTAGGTAAGCAGAGGCACAGGTGGGCAATAGATGTTATTTGGTTGTTAACCGTCCACTTGTGTCCCGTAGGACCCCGAGTACTTGATACCTGTTCCTTAAATATTCGCACTATCCACATCCGGGAGGATTATGGGACCCCCCTGAGCCAGAGCTTGATTCATTCTTATTTCTTGGGGCCACAAACTAGTTTGGGGTTTTATTACTATCCTGTACTTATGCCATGCTTTACTGCTTTATTTACGATTGTGCGAGGAGCACACTGTACTGTTTAGGATCGTAGCACGATTTCGCGGTGTCGACAAGCCCAGTTTTGGGTTCCCAGTCGTTCACAGCCGTCCCCACAACCTTGAGTCCGTCTCGGAGCCGGCCGGCTTCGTTGCGGGTCTACTTTAAGGGGTGGCCCCCTGAAATATTTCTGAATCCTGTGATTGCTTTGTCGTGAAAGCCTCGTTGGGTTTTGATTTGGTTTTTCCGAGGTTGATCGAGTGTGTGTTGCTATTGGTGCACCCCGGCCGGGTAAAACTTTCTGAAAGCCGTGTCCGCGGTTATGGACGACTTGGAGCACAGTATCTCGATCATAGACAACTATAACTAAAGTAGTGCTATAAATTTGACTTTATAATGACTAGTAATCAGCTTCACTATAATGGAATGGCTAAATAAAACTGCCCACAATTGCTTGCTTGGGTTGTCGCCTGCGACCATTGTATCTGTCTAGTAAGTACTACAACTACAACGGAATGGCTGAATAAAAGTACCAACAACTGCTGGGTTTTTGGGTTATCTCATGCTAATTGTATCTGACTAGTAAGTGTCGCAACTACAACGGAATGGTTAATTAAAAGTGCCCACTGCTTAATCTATCAGGATGATTATCTATACTTGACTAGTAATTGCTGCAACGATAACCGAATAAATAAAAATGCCAACTGTGTGAGTTCCTCGGTTGACTTCCTCGATCGGTGTCGAGGGGAAAACGCCAGGATGGGTTTGATTGGTGGTAGTATCAGTTTGGATTCGAATAGGTCTTTCTTACCCCTCTCTGATAGTCGCCAGTTAAATCGAGTCTCTATAGGTTGTTTAGTGCATGCTGCCGCTGCCGCTTCAGTCCACCATACCTATGTAGGCGAGGACCGCCGAATTCTAGTCTCGCCGTGTACTGGCCTCAGTACTGACGCTCCTCTTTTTCCTTTGCCCTTTGTCGGCACCCCTTTTGTTTAAGCAGGTTTTGAGATCGACGTCGTTAGCAGGGTTACCCTTCCGGCTTGGCCTGGGCAGGGTTATGGACGCCATTGGTTATTCTTCAGGGCTCTTAGCCCCATTTGCACCTTGTCCGTAGTCGGACGCGCTATCGTTTTCAAGGTGATTTGGATCTTTGTATATTATATCTGTATTCTTGACTCTTGGAGTCGCTGCTGTATATATATCTGTTCTGTGGGTCCCATCGAGGACTGTTGTGTAATGTTATTACTTCGTTTCCACCCGTACGAAAGTGCCTGGTGGGCACCTTTGAATCGTTTCTATGCGGGTTTGGCGGGAATCGCTGAAACTTGCATATGGTCGATTCTGAGGGTGTTACAGCGCATCAGCCTCCTCACCCTCCTCTACTTGGTCAGGCGCCAGGCCGTCGGCCGAATCAGAGCCATGGAGTGTCGCACCGCCCGCTTGGCTTCTCGATTTAGGGCTTAGTTGGTTATTTTTTTTATCGTTATGAGTTGATCGATTGGCTGCTATGCTACATGCCATGGAGCTGGTTTACTCTCAGCTAGATGGGACGTGTGTACATCAAGACATGGACGCCATTGGACAGTGGACATAGTCCATTCTGGCCGGAGAAACGTATATATACGCATTTAGATTACACTAGCGATACATACAAGTATATATAAGAACTTTTTTGCTAAAAAATTTGGGTGTTCATCTGAACACCCTTGCTCCATGTTGGATCCGTCCATGTGCAAAATGATATACTATTATCGGAAAATGCTATTGGAGCCCAAGCTCACTGCAGCCTTTTATTTTTAAGAGTAAAAAAAATGACAATTTAAAGTTTCAAAAAAACTTAAAAAATAAGAACATATAGGTAGACATGTATACTTAAAACATACAAAGTCTTAATCTGAAATACATTGTATCATGGACAACACAAAAAGGACAAAATCTGACCAGATTTGAACATGCACTATTCACATACTAGATCTATAATTTTATCTTTTTGTGTAATGTAGAATACAAGATATTTTGAGATACATACATATACATAATTTAACTCATCAATAGCATTTTTAAGAAGGATTTTGATGAGTTACATTCGTACTTTCAAAGGGGTAGAGGGAGTATGTATAACCAAAATCCTTCTTGCCCATTTCTTCCTTGAGATACATACATATACATAATGTAACTCATCAGATCAAACAAGATTGTCACACTGAAGGAGTCTGATCGATCGCACAAATACTAATAAACACATACGGCAGTAATCACGAGCTATATCATGAAGTGCTCGATGTACATCGATCACAGAACGTACGTACACACGTTACATGCTCCACGTACTACTCCGGCTCATTCATGCATGGATAACGGATTACATGCATATACCCAAGTACCGATCGAGGCAGATTTATTGACGACCGTGTGTTCATATCATACGTACATACGTGCGTTGATCATGGAAGCGATGGATCTATGTTTTCGACGGGGTCAGCTCCTTCTCCTCTTCTTCCGGTGCGACGTTGACGGCGGCGTGGCCCCGGCTGCTCGGGCCAGACGGCGGGTCGCGGCGCCATCGCCAGGCGAGGCCGTTGGTCCTCTTATCTCCTCGCCGCAGCAGGCGGCGCTGCCCCGGTGAGTCGACGGCGCCCACCGAGGAGGGTGCCGTGCCGCGGAGTAGAGCTACCCTTTCTTCCGCGCTCGCCATGGCTAGGCCTGCTATTGCCATGACCAGAACGAGAGCCAGGAGCTTGGAGTTCATTGAGCTGGCCTGAGCTAGCTAAGCTGCCTAATTAGTTAGCGAGATGATTTTGAGTGCCTAATTCTTCTCTTGGAGCTATACGCATGCAATGCATGCATGTCATGTGTAGTGTGGTAGGCTGGATGATCGGTCTATGACTTTAGCCAGGGCTATATATATATATATAGACATGCCGAAGGAGATCTACTATATGTGTTGCCCGAATTATTAATTTGGTAGTACGTGATATAATAAGCAATAATGTTTTCTTTAAATTACGGGGCAGGCATGTGCAAGTGGTGGTTAGAAGGTAATGCTGGCTGAATCGAATTAAGCCGGGAAATTAAGAGGAAAGTGGTAGCTCCGTGCTGCTTTCGGTCAATAAAACTAGCGATGTTGATGCAAAGTTGGCAACCACTGGACAAAGCAACCCGTATTCGATCTGCCGTGGCAAGGAGAAAAAATATGTTGAAACTGAGCTGGTATTTTTCTTCCGTTTCTCTTCTGCGGGCATTGAGTTAATTCGACGATCGCTCGATATCTTGGTACCTTTTTTTTTTTTGGAAAGGATATCTTGGTACCTAGTACGTACGAGACTTTTAAGATATCAATCTACCGACCACTTTTAAGATATCCGCCTGCGTACCTAGGTGTTAAGTGTAGAGACCAAAAGGATAAAAGTCATTGAGCAACAGCGCTCAAGGATCCGATCGAGGACGTACCCTCACGGCATATATGATACGCAAAGAAAAAATTGTATGCAGCACATGTCCAAGACGTCAAGGCGACAACGCGCCGAGCGGCTAACAGAAAATCAAGAGTCGACGTGGTGGTCACACGGACAATGAATTCAATTATTTTTATAATAGACACTTTATATTACTTATTAAAAGAATTAAGTGCTACACACGAAATCTGTTTAAACTAAGATGTATACAGCCGACACAAATTCTAAATCCAACATAAAGCAAAAAAAAAGGGTAAATTATAGGAATCCTCAAATCAATATGAAAACGCCTAAGAAGCTGGAGGGCCATCACCCATGTCAAAAAAAAACTATGATTGTATCCTCTAAACATACATAGACCTCCGTAAATAGGTCTCTTCACTCCACACGATGTAGAGGTGACCACGAACGAAGAATAGCGGTGCATCTATAGATAACCTGCATAAGAGAAGACAATTTTTTATTAAAACCCTTTTATTTCTACATAGCCATAGTGACCAGATTGCGACAAGCGCTCTCACTCTAATAAGAATTTTGTACTTATAATCAATCCATGTATCCAGTTGCCAAAAATGTTGGTAACACTAGTAGGGTGAGATAGTCTAGAAGTCAATTGGATGACTGACCATATAGAACGGACAAATTTATATTGGAAGAATAAGTGTTTGATTGTCTTATCGTGATGACAAAAAACATACTTCTTACTTCCATGCCAGTTCATGTTAACAAGGTTATATTTTATAAGAATAACATCTCAACGAAAATACCAAGTAAAAATCTTTGTTCTTAGAGGTATCTTCATCTTCTATTTTTTTATCAACTGGAACCTCAGGTTGGATTAACGTGTGATACATGGAATCCACTAAGAATTAACCACTCTTAAGAAGGTTCCAAGTGAACTCATCAGAGTCATCAGACATCTGTATTGTGGACACCTGCTGTAATAAGTGTTCCACGCAGTAAGTCTATGCCCCAATAAGCCCCGGCTGAACATCACATTTGGTTGAGAGGAAGATAATACCATTGCAATAGTATCTCCTTTGTGACTCCTTTGTGACTCCTTTGTGACGAACAATGATGCAAAGAACATGATATTGTTCCCGGAGTGAGGCAGTTTCAAGCCATTTATCCTCCTAGAAACGAATCTCTGAACCATCCTTAATAGAAAATGTGCCAAAGCGGAAGAAGTGTTTATTTGTCACCATTAGCCTGCCCCATGAATGCAAGTCTCTAGGCTTCCATAGCACTTGAGACAACGCTTACGAACCAACATATTTCCTCCTAACGATGGTTTGTCAAACACCATCCTCAGTAAGTAGCTTAAAAGCCATTTATCTAGTAAGGAATTATTCTTGACTTCGAGGTCATGAATCCCAAGACCACCTTGGTCCTTAGGACGGCAAACCACACTCCATTTGGCCAATTGATACTTACTTTCTCGCTATCCCCTTGCTAAAAGAATCTTCATAAAAAATAATATGATATATTCAAGACTCCTTTTGGTAATTGGAAGAAAGATATCATATATAGTATCATATTTCTTAGTGCAGAGTTTATGAGTACCAATCTTCCACCAAGGGATAGTAATTTTCCTTTCCAACTAGATAATCTTAAGTGTAGAATTTTCTCAACGTGTTTCCATTCAGCATTTTGAGTCTCCGATAATGAATCGATATCCCCAAATAATTGATTGGAAAATGTCTTTGCCCGCAGCCAAACAATTCAGTGTATAGGTTGGCCTCGTCTTGAGCCTCACCAAAATAGAACAATTCACTTTTATGGAATTTAATCTTTAAACTAGAAAGTTGCTCGAACACTAATAATATCAATTTCATATACTTAGCCTTTTCAAGGTCATGTTCCATAAAAATAATTGTATCGTCAGCGTATTGAAGAACAGAGAGACCCCCATCAACAAGGTGTGGCACTACTTCAATTTGGCCATCAGCTTTTGCACGCTCTATCAAGATAATCAAAATATTTGCAACTATGTTGAATAGTATTGGCGATAGGGGATCACCTTGCTTCAAACCTTTTCTTATCTCAAAGTATCTACCACGTCATCATTGACTTTGATGGTGACACTTCCTCCAGACCCGAAACTGTTAATCAGAGCACACCTCTCCTCAGAGAAACATTTCATTCTGAGAGTTTGCTGAAGAAAAGACCACTTCACTTTATCATAGGCCTTTTCAAAATCAATTTTGAACACCACCCCATTCAACTTTTTCCTATGTAGCTCATGTACTATTTCATGCAGAGTTACTACACCGTCTAAGATGTTTCTTCCTTGAATAAAAATAGTCTGAGAAGGACAAACTACATGGTAAGCCATCGAGTTTCGTCGTCGGATTGTCGACAAGTACGCCATACGGGTTCCTGAAGGCGTTGAGAGGATGGGGTGTGAGCCGTACGGTGTTCCGGGAGTGGTGAGCACAAGTTTACCCAGGTTCAGATCCGACTGCGGTGATCGTATCCTACTCCTGCTAGCAACCCAGTAATATATCGGCGAGAGACGAATGTTACAGCGGATTACAAGAGACGTTCGCCTGTGCGAGTTTGGTTGTGGTTGATCTATGATCTGGTGCCCTAAAGGCTCCCTCCGGTCTGGTTTATATAGTCACAGGGGCCTAGGGATACAGGAGGGACCTATATGGCTATGTTACGGAGTCAATAACTAGATACATCTTAGTCTACAAGTAATACTACATGCCTAAGTTGGTAACTCTTCTAGGCCTTGTCGTAGCCGAAAGTGACTCCTCCTCTTTTCCTGACTGGGCGGCCCGTGAAGCAAAGCTCTAACCCATTGGTGGGCCACCCTGGTCAGTGAGTCTTGTTGGTATCACTACTAGGAAAGTGGCCTTTAGTGGCGCACCTGGAAACATCATCCGTGGCGCACTAGCAGTGCGCCATGGGCCTTGCGCTACGGCTATCTCTCAGCCGTGGCGCACTGCCTAGTGCGCCACGGTTGTGTAGAGACAGGCGTAGCGCACCTGCTAGTGCGCCACAGAAGTTTGGGCAGGTGCGCTACCCCTGGGATCTTATGTGGCGCACTACCTAGTGCGCCACTAAGCTTCCATAGTGCGCTTTAGATGTAGTGCGCCACAGAAGGTAGACCATGTGCGCCACAGATGTATTTTTTGTTTTTTTAGTTTCCGAGCCAGATTATATACAATACAGATTATATACAATATTACAGCAGATATACACACACACAGATACAAGATATACAATTATATATATAAATACACAATATGAAAAACAAGATTGAAACAAATACATATAGATAAGTCTCATACATGAACATAGTATAAGTTACATTGTTTCGATCAAGTTACAAAGTAGTAGTTGGTGACATGCAAATACATGTGTCGATCGAACAAGTTAGAGCTCAGAAGCTCGCCTAGACATCCAAACTAGCTAGACACAAACGCGGGATAAACAACCAAAGAAGATAAGCATGATCACCGCCGCGACGAAGGTGTAGGTCTTCATCCGGTTCCTTGTCGTCCTAACTCCCGCTAGATAGCGCGTGTATCTAGCTTCCGCCTCCGCCATAGTGTTGTACCCTTTGTAGCTTTGCCGCTGAAACGGTGCACCTGTCTCCGGCAGTCTTCCCAATCATCGTAGACTCCGGGAACCCGTCCCTTGTACACGACGTACCACGTCATATACAAGTTGACAATAATAACTAACCGGTGATTGAAAAAACATGTATAATTAAAGTCGCATATGAAGATACACTTATAGAAAGTACTCTTAAATCAAAAAGAGCAAACTCAAAAAGCATGCCTCATATATAACTAGGTTGTTGGACACAGAAATATGCTACGATGGAACGTACGCCAAGTAGGATGCACAACACCTGGACTTGTGCATAGCACAAGGCGTACAATCCCATCGTAGCACATTCACATACATAGTGTGCCACGACATTTCAATCATCGGTATTATTCTCGAAAAAGACCAAAGTAACTCAAAAAGCATGCCTCATATATATACATAGGTCGTTGGACACAGGAATATGCTACGATGGAACCGTACGCCAAGTAGGATGCACAACACCTGGACTTGTGCATAGCACAAGGCGTACAATCCCATCGTAGCACATTCACATATATAGTGTTCCACGACATTTCAATCATCGGCATTATTCTCTAAAAAGACCAAAATAGCTCGAAAAGAATGCCTCATATATAACTAGCTAGGTCGTTGGACACAGGAATATGCTATGACGGAACGGTTAGCCAAGTAGGATGCACAATTCCTGGACTTGTGCATATCACAAGGCTAACTATCCCGTCATAGCACATTCACATATATATTGTGCCACGACATTTCAATCATCGGCATATTCTCGAAAAAGACAAAAATAACTCGAAAAGAATGCCTCATATATATACATAGGTCGTTGGACACAGGAATATGCTACGATGGAACGGTGAGCCAATTAGGATGCACAAGACCTGGACTTGTGCATATCACAAGGCTCACAGTCCCATCGTAGCACATTCACATATATAGTGTGCCACGACATTTCAATCATCGGCATTATTCTCGAAAAAAGAGTAAGGAAAAAAAGAAGGACCAAATTGAGCAAATGACCAAAGAGTAAGCAAAAAAACTAAGCATTGATTGATATATAATAATAAGCAAAATAAGTTCACTTGTCGTCCACACACACACAAAGGTCATCTATAGTTTGTAACTACAACTAGGCCAACATCAAGCCTTCTGGCTCGGCTTAGGGAACGGGAGGACGCCCTGTCTCGTCATGAACTTCCTATAGTCACCCTGCATCTCTAGGCGATCTTCTATGTCACGGTTATTCGGGATATTTCCTCCGTAGAAGATCCCCCCCGAAGTCATGACATCACGAAAGATGATTGCCCCAAACTGCTGCTGGATGCGATACATCTCTTGTCTAATATCCGAATCATTGATCTTGGCCTTTGCTTTGGCCCACTATTTGAGATGATCTGGCAGCGTAGAATTCTGCTGGTCAAGTAGGAACGCCCTCATGTGATGGAGTGCGTAGTAGGCTTCCTTCTTACTGTTTTCCGGCTGCTTCACGCAGGGGAACTCCGTTACGTGGTTGAAGACGTGCCTGCCGAACTTGACCTTCTTACGCACGAAGCTGGTGCCTTCCGTCGAGGCAAAGCCAGTGAGAGCATCTTCCAGAACTTCCTTGATCTTGTCGTAGTTTTTCTTCTTTTCTAGACTCCCCGAGTCGAAATACGTGGTGTGGGAATGCTTCGGCGATAAGGAGATGAGCGTGCAGTGTTCATCTCTGCGCAAAAAATTCAAATGGAATGTGTTGGAAAAAGAATGATGATGATCTAATAAAGCCAATCGACGGTGGCGAGTGAATAACGACTTACTCGGGAAAGTAAGGCACGAGAATGTATTCCTTTGTCTTGTTCGCCACGAGGATTCTTTTTAGGTACGAGGCCACGATACGTCGTTCGGCGGGGGAACCCAAGCAGCCGTCACGCATGTAGTAGGGGTCCACTATAGCGATGCCCAGTGTGTTCTCTCTAATGATCTGCATGGCCAGGCTGAGAGAAAAGAGACTGACCATGGTATAGTGCAGCGGGTATAGGTGGAACATATTGAAGATGTCCTCGAACCGCAGGAAGAACAGATCCGCGGGGGCAGTGTCGACGAAGCCCAAGTCTGGTGGCACCTTAACCACGAATACCGGGTGCGAGGGATCTTTCTCCGATAGAAGGCGTCTCTCTATCGTCAGCACGCCGTCATGCACACTCTGCAGTTCCGAACTGGCGAGCTTCCGCAAATTCTTAGGTAGCATGGGCTCACCCGCCACATGAATCCTCCACATAATACCCTCGGGTCTTGGTGGCCCGTCCCGAAACCTGACCGGATTCGCAGTTGTTGACGCCACCGGCTGGCTCGAGCTGCTAGATTTTCTTTTCCTGCCCTTTTTTCCTTTTGGAGAGCGGGCAGGCACCGCAATCTGAGCACCGGCCGCCCTATGTAGTGTGTCAGGGCTTAGAATAAAGGGCCAGTTGGTTGTATCAGCTGGCTCTGTAAAGGCGCAAGCTGGAGGCTTCTCCTGAGAACCAAACAGACGCTTGGTGATAGTGGCTTTCTCTGTGGGGCCACCAGCTAGGTATTCTTCGTTGCCAAACTGAGTGCTGAAGAAGTGATCATTCCAGTCTTCGTCGTCCTCGGCCGGATCCTGCGCTATGTGCATATCATCAACATGATCATCCGACCCACCGCGTGGAGGTGACGGCGAGGGCGGTAAGGGGGCCTTGCCACCGCTTGTCGCTGGCACGACAGGCGGTGCTGTTGTCTGTGGCGTGATGGCCCCCGCCGTCCCCAAACGGATCATGCTCTTTGGCCATAGCAAGAATAAGCCGAAGCAACTTCTGAGGACAGACGGCTCTTCTTCATCCGCTCCTGGGGGTTGAATGGGAGGTTCCAGGTCGTCGCAGCCCCTTAGCACCCGACTAATTTTAACCCTGTGCACGCTATCTGGCATCGACTTTGAGTGGAACGTGCGCTGCAAGGGTTGAACGATGGTACCCTTGGAAACATCCCTCAGCTCGTTGTTCACGTAGCATAAGAGAGTGCAAGGAACATCCGTCTGCGGAAAACATGTACGGCGTCGTCAGAGCGAGATGCCATAAGAGTAATAGATGGCATGAAAGGCGGTAATTAAAGAAATTTGTTTACCATGATGGCGTCGAGATCGGCTAATGTCGATGCACCGCATACGGTGACGGGCGTGCAAGAGACGGAAGGGCTGCTTGATGGCGTGGTGCTGGCCGCCGGTGTATTCTCCCTACCGACGGGTGCTTGGAGCTCCGGTGCCGCCGCGACGATGGCAGGGGGGGCACCAACATGTACTCTGGCGCCGCGGTGATGGCAGGGGGAGTCACCAACACTTGCGGCGCCGCGGTGCTAGCTGGCGGAGTCACGAACACGTAGTTCGCCTGATTCGTCGGCGCCGCGTTGTTCGAGTGGCTGCTGACCATGCTTGGAATCGGGCACGGCCCTACTCGACCACCCGCACTCCAGTTCGCTATTGACTCCACCAAGGTAGGTAGGAAGGACGTGAGGGATTGCCAGGTTGTCTTGGACGATCTGCGGGATCCGCGCCACTTGTGCCTTAAGTTCTTGAACCTCTCGGTTTTCCTCCTCGCTCCTTCCCGACGGCGCCACATGCGTCCTCGGCGGTGGACCAAAATGATCCACCCAATTATTACCCCCGAGGCCGGCCAGACTGTTGGGCCACGCAGAGATAAAACAAAACTTTTTCCTCTAACGTGGTGATCCCAAGATCTAGCTGAGGTAGAAGGCCACGAGGTTTACCACTAGACGCGCGGTTGCGGATTACTGATGAAGCGCGTCAGTTGATGCAGTGCAGTCCTCACGATCCGATCGTCCTGGTGCTGATCGCACAGCACCTCTGCTGGTATCCACACGTACAAGGAGGAGCACCGGCGGCGAACTGCTAGGTTCGTTACGGCGGCTGGACTACTGTGGAGCTAGGGTTTCCAACACATGGAATGACCTAACCGAACAACGATTAACCTTTCTGGGTTACTGTGCTCCACTATATATAGGGAGTGAACGTGGGCTCTGCTCGCGCGACCCATTCACTAAAGCCCATATAACACTAGTCACCGTGAGTCCAACTCACTAACTCAGTCCTAATCTGGTTTAGGTCCAACCCAACCAGATTACAGATTCGGATCCAATCCGAACTTGCTCCCGCTCTTAAGTGTGTGACCCAGCAGGCTCATGGTTACTTGGACACGATTTGAGTCCGACTCTCAATCGATCAGTCGGTAGCGGCTCCTAGCAGAACGTGCCGACTCCCAAGTACCAAAGAGTCATGACGACTTGCCTTTCCAATGCGATTTACGTCTGAGTCCCTTTTGCCTCACGATATACCTTGTCAGACTATAGGCGAATATATGTCATCCCTTAAATAGTCCGACTCTCTTCTCGATCCGAGATAAGTGATTCACCCGACTAACTCTTAGTCGATCGCCTCGGTTAACACTTAACCGAGTCGTGCATGGCCATGCTTTCCGAATCATATCTCACGAGAGGGCCCAGAGAATATCTCTCCGAGTGGAGGGGCAAAATCCCATCTTGGTTATTCACATCACGCAGCTTGATTCTCAGTCGACCCGAACCCTGCCTTTATAACTGCCCAGTCACGGATCAGCGTTTGACAGAACCTAAGTCGGTGATCCTCAACTCGGACTATGCAACAACCTCAGGTCTAAGGATTACATTGATTGAGATATACAAATGACAACTAGTTCGTTGTACCTCAATATGGGTCAATCCGACTCGCTAAATTCTTTAGCCGAATCTGTGTAAGTTGGAATAGCATCTCCATGCCCATGACAAGTGGAACCGAGTCATCAAGCCAACTTTCACATTGGTCTAAGTTGTGTGTCTAGCACAACCTCAATGACCAAGGATATTTAGTACAAACAACATGAATGCATAGTTCCACAACTGAATCACATATTCAATGATACACATCAGATGTTTATACAAGGACTACTTAATAACTTTATGAATACAATGGGAAATATCATCATACATGATTGCCTCTAGGGCATATTCCCAACAGTCTCCCACTTGCACTAGAGTCAATCTTCCGACATCACATGTCTAGGCATCTAATGCCCATGGCTCTCAGGTGCGCCTCATGCTTCGGCTGGGGTAACGGCTTTGTCAACGGATCCGCAATATTTGCATCCGTGTGTACCTTGCATAACTTGATATCACCCTGATCCACGAACTGGCAAATTAGGTGGTACCGCATGAGTATGTGCTTATTCTTCTGGTGTTGTCTAGGTTCCTTGGCTTGTGCAATAGCACCATTGTTGTCACAATACACGTCCAACGGATTGGACGAGCCCTGAACCACACCAAGATCCATGAGGAAATTCCTCATCCAAACAGCTTCCTTTGCTGCCTCCGAGGCGGCAATATACTCAGCCTCTGTTGTAGACGCAGACACAGTCTCTTGCTTGGAACTTTTCCAGCTCACAGCACCTCCGTTTATAATAAACACGTATTCGGATTGCGAGCGAGAATCATCAGAGTCGGTGAGATAACTCGCATCCGTGTAACCCTTTACACTGAGTTCATCTTCACCACCATAAACCAAGAACATATCCTTAGTCCTTCTCAAGTACTTTAGGATATTTTTAGCCGCTGTCCAGTGGATCTCTCCAGGATCAGCCTGGTATCTGCTCACAACACTTAGAGCATAGGAAACATCCGGCCTAGTACAAATCATGGCGTACATGATGGATCCAACTGCAGAAGCATATGGAATCGCACTCATCCGACTTCGCTCATCAGTTGTCGAAGGACACTGAGTCTTGCTAAGTTTTATACCATGGGACATCGGTAAGAACCCCTTCTTAGACGATTCCATGTTGAACTTTTTCAACACTTTGTCCAAATAAGTACTCTGACTCAATCCAATGAGCCTCCTTGATCTATCTCTATAGTTCCGGATTCCTAGGATGTATGTTGCCTCACCCAAGTCTTTCATTGAGAAACTCCTTTCCAATGATTCCTTGGTTTCTTGCAACATCTGTACATCATTTCCAATCAGTAATATGTCATCCACATATAAGATTAGAAAATTTACTTTGTTCCCACTAAACTTCTTGTACAAACAAGAATCAGGATCACTCTTGATGAAGCCAAACGATTTGACTACCTCATCAAAGCGAATATTCCAACTCCGAGATGCTTGCTTCAACCCATAAATGGATTTCTGAAGTTTGCATACCTTGTCAGCATTAGCCGGATCGACAAAACCCTCGGGCTGTATCATATACACGTCCTCGGTTAAATTTCTGTTAAGGAAAGCCGTTTTGACATCCATCTGCCATATCTCATAGTCGAAATAGGCCGCTATAGCTAACATGATCCGAACTGATTTAAGCATCGCTACGGGCGAGAAAGTCTCGTCGTAATCAACTCCTTGAACTTGTCGGAACCCCTTCGCGACAAGGCGTTCTTTATAGACGGAAACATTTCCATCCATATCAGTTTTCTTTTTAAAGACCCATTTGCACTCGACGGGTCTTGCACCGTCTGGCAGATCAACCAAGTTCCAAACTTGATTTTCATCCATGGACTTTATCTCGGATCTCATGGCTCCAAGCCATGACTCGGAATAAGATCCCACCATCGCTTCCGAATAATTTGCCGGCTCATCACTGTCTAACAGTAACACATCACGAACACTTCGTAATCTTGCCGATCTTCGTAGTACAGGTGCGGCTGCCGGCTCAGCTGCCACGACCGGCTCAACCTCTAAGGTTTTTGCCGACTCGCTACTAGCCGGTTCCTCTCGAATTTCTTCGAGTTGCACCGTGCTCCCACTTACTCCCCGACTGAGAAACTCTTTCTCAAGGAAGACACCGTTCCGAGCGACAAACACTTTGCCCTCTTCTCGGTTGTAGAAGTAGTAACCCAAGGTTTCCCTCGGATACCCCACGAAAATACACTTATCCGACTTGGCTGTAAGCTTGTCCGACTGAAGTCGCTTGACAAATGCTTCACAACCCCAAATCTTAAGAAAAGACAAACTTGGCTTTTTGCCTGTCCACATCTCATGCGGTGTCTTCTCTACCGACTTTGATGGTACTTTGTTTAGTGTGAACGCCGCTGTTTCTAGACAATAACCCCAAAATGATAAAGGCAGATCTGTCCGACTCATCATTGATCGTACCATGTCCAACAAGGTCCGATTCCGCCTTTCCGAAACACCATTCCTTTGTGGCGTTCCTGGCGGAGTAAGTTGAGGAACTATTCCACAACTTTTCAGATGGTCATCAAACTCATGGCTCATGTACTCGCCTCCTCGGTCCGACCGAAGAAACTTTATTTTCTTGCCGAGTTGATTCTGTGCTTCATTCTGGAATTCTTTGAACTTTTCAAAGGCTTCCGACTTATGTTTCATCAAGTAGATATATCCATACCTACTCAAATCATCAGTGAAGGTAATGAAGTACTCATAACCACCCCTGGCTGTCGTGCTCATTGGTCCACATACATCACTATGTACTAGTCCCAACAAGTCGGACGCCCTTTCGCAACTCTTTGCAAAAGGTGTCTTGGTCATTTTGCCGAGTAGGCAAGATTCGCATGTCTCGAACGACTCCAAGTCGAACGAAGTTAGGAGTCCATCATCATGGAGTTTCTTCATGCGTTTCCAACTTATATGACCAAGCCGACAGTGCCAAAAGTAAGTCATATTCAGATCATTTGGTTTCAACCTTTTAACATTTATGTTATAAACCGACTCACCATCAAGATTCAAAATAAATAACCCGTCCTGGACGGGTGCAAAGCCGTGAAACATATCATTCAAATACAAAGAACAACCATTATTCTTGATATTCGACTCATAGCCTTGCCTCATCAAACATGAAGCAGAAATAATGTTTCGACTGAGCACTGGAACATAATAACAATTATTTAGTTCCATAATGAATCCGGAAGGTAAATGAAGTTGCATCGTGCCGACTTCCAACGCAGCAACTCTTGCTTTGTTGCCGACTCGAATATCAACCTCTCCTCTTGCTACGCTCCTAGTTCTTACCAGTCCCTGCAACGAGTTGCAGATGTGAATAACTGATCCGGTATCATATACCCAAGAACTATTAGGTGCATCAGCAAGATATATGTCTATAACATTGCATACAAGTGTACCTGAGTCGGAAGTCATACCTCCACTCTTGGCTTTGTCAGCCAAGTACTTGCTGCAGTTCCTCTTCCAGTGACCATCCGCCTTGCAGTAGAAGCAAGTGGATCCGGCTGAAGGAGATGGTTTAGTCCCTGAGGAAGCGCTTGGGACCGGGTCCTGAGCCTGCTTTCCTCCTGACTTAGCCTTCTTCTTAGTCCAAGAACTCTTCTTGAACTTAGCCTTATTCTGCACCATCAACACTTGACTGGTGCCCTTCTTGAGATCCGCCTCTGCCTGCTTGAGCATCCCATGCAATTCAGTGAGCTTCTTATCCATACCATGCATGTGGTAGTTCGAAATGAACTGCCCATATGCCCTAGGAAGAGAGTTCAGAATTATATCCGTAGCGAACTCTTCGCTAATGGGGTAGCCAAGCCTCTCCAGAGACTGCACGTAACCAACCATTTTGATCACATGCGGACTCAGTGGATCACCATCCTTAAGCTTGCAACTCAGCAAAGCCTGAGAGACTTGATACCTCTCAGTCTTCGCCTGAGCCTGGAACATACTTTTGAGGCTTTCGATCATATCGTAGGCCTCAACATGCTCGAACTGCTTTTGCAAGTCCGGTTCCATGTGAGCAAGCATAAGACAGCTAATATCCGTGGACTCATCCTTAGCCCGACGGTAGGCATTGGTGGTTGCGACAGTCGCATTCTCATTCGGCTCATCTGGAAGTGGGTTGTCTAGGACATGGTCCTTCTTTTCTTGTTTGAGAACAATTCTTAGATTTCGATACCAGTTGGTAAAATTAGTGTCGTTCAGTTTATCTTTCTCAAGAATGGTTCTCAATGCAAAACCGGATATCTGAGAGTGACTGCTACTTGGTGCCATGATCTACAACAGAAAATATGCAAAACACTTAAGACATGTATTCATAAAAGAGCAAGCATATTAAACATTTTAATATTTTATGCTCCCACTAGAACCAACACCCCTCCGATGGTTACTTAGTGATTCAGGATCCTAAATAAGCAAGTCGGCTAGTGAGCTTTAGCATCACCGCTAGCCGCCAAGTGATCTAGGTAGACAACTCCTTGTCAATCGCATCTTATGCGACTCCTGTTGGACGGGTGGCATCACATGCCCCGGCTCCCATCCGACTTTTCCCCGAGTCCCACAACCGTTGTGATAGACCCGTCTAGCTTACCAAGTGTTTCTGCAGTAAGAGTCCGACTCGAACCCACCTAGTCGGAAAGAATTGGCAGCACCTCAATTTTATGAGCCCACTACCAAAAATGTCCGACTTGTGATGGTGCAAACACTGGCGGGAAAACCGACTAGACCTTCTTTGAGGGATTAAATTTTACCGACTATCTAATAGAGGTAAAACAGAGACATAACAATAACACAAAATAAAGCAATTATAATGTGAAATGGTATGGCTCTCTTCATGGCGATCTCCATCTCCACAAAGCCTGTAATCCGACCCGTGCCAACTCTTGTCACTTGTCGTCTTACTCCATGTCGCCGACATGTACAACGCCTTGCAAGCCTTCCGGGTTCTCCAAACAGCTACACTAGCTTAGTAAAGTAAATTACATAGAGAATCCGACACACAGGTCATTATACAATAAAATGACAGCACCTAGGCTCCAGCCGGCTGACATAAACCGTGATTCGCAGATCATGTATGGATTACACACATACATCACATGCACATGAACCATACCATTCACAACTTCCTGCAAAAACAAGTTATGCATAGATACAATATCTACCGGCGTTGTGAAACTCGCAACGACATCTAAGGCGCTACGACAGGGCGAAGCCGGCGGTCCCGCTAGCCGGATAGCGGGCGGGGATCGAAGGGGCAGCGCCCCTCGCGGGTGCGGGCAGCGCCCGACGATTTTTCCGAAAACGTAGATCTCATCTACGATCCGAACATGGATTCCGACCATCGTTCAGATTCGATCAAACTCTTTGATCTTCGATCACCGCTTCTGGATTTACGTGTCACAGTCTACCCCGATGGCGGAAGCCGACCGGTAGGGGTATGTCGTTCCACGACCTCAGCAGTATGATCACGGAAATAAGATCTACCATTCCCCGAGTACAGTCGATCCAATCAACCTCGTACAAAACCGATCTATCTCATAGATCGACCACCATACAGCACATAGATCTCATCTACATCCTACCGCATATCACATATGCGTGATCTCGAGCCTAAAACCAGAAGCTATCGCTCTGATACCACTGTTGGGCCACGCAGAGATAAAACAAAACTTTTTCCTCTAACGTGGTGATCCCAAGATCTAGCTGAGGTAGAAGGCCACGAGGTTTACCACTAGACGCGCGGTTGCGGATTACTGATGAAGCGCGTCAGTTGATGCAGTGCAGTCCTCATGATCCGATCGTCCTGGTGCTGATCGCACAACACCTCTGCTGGTATCCACACGTACAAGGAGGAGCACCGGCGGCGAACTGCTAGGTTCGTTACGGCGGCTGGACTACTGTGGAGCTAGGGTTTCCAACACATGGAATGACCTAACCGAACAACGATTAACCTTTCTGGGTTACTGTGCTCCACTATATATAGGGAGTGAACGTGGGCTCTGCTCGCGCGACCCATTCACTAAAGCCCATATAACACTAGTCACCGTGAGTCCAACTCACTAACTCAGTCCTAATCTGGTTTAGGTCCAACCCAACCAGATTACAGATTCGGATCCAATCCGAACTTGCTCCCGCTCTTAAGTGTGTGACCCCGCAGGCTCATGGTTACTTGGACACGATTTGAGTCCGACTCTCAATCGGTCAGTCGGTAACGGCTCCTAGCAGAACGTGCCGACTCCCAAGTACCAAAGAGTCATGACGACTTGCCTTTCCAATGCGATTTACGTCTGAGTCCCTTTTGCCTCACGATATACCTTGTCAGACTATAGGCGAATATATGTCATCCCTTAAATAGTCCGACTCTCTTCTCGATCCGAGATAAGTGATTCACCCGACTAACTCTTAGTCGATCGCCTCGGTTAACACTTAACCGAGTCGTGCATGGCCATGCTTTCCGAATCATATCTCACGAGAGGGCCCAGAGAATATCTCTCCGAGTGGAGGGGCAAAATCCCATCTTGGTTATTCACATCACGCAACTTGATTCTCAGTCGACCCGAACCCTGCCTTTATAACTGCCCAGTCACGGATCAGCGTTTGACAGAACCTAAGTCGGTGATCCTCAACTCGGACTATGCAACAACCTCAGGTCTAAGGATTACATTGATTGAGATATACAAATGACAACTAGTTCGTTGTACCTCAATATGGGTCAATCCGACTCGCTAAATTCTTTAGCCGAATCTGTGTAAGTTGGAATAGCATCTCCATGCCCATGACAAGTGGAACCGATTCATCAAGCCAACTTTCACATTGGTCTAAGTTGTGTGTCCAGCACAACCTCAATGACCAAGGATATTTAGTACAAACAACATGAATGCATAGTTCCACAACTGAATCACATATTCAATGATACACATCAGATGTTTATACAAGGACTACTTAATAACTTTATGAATACAATGGGAAATATCATCATACATGATTGCCTCTAGGGCATATTCCCAACACAGACGGCCAGCCGACGACGGCTTCTTCGTAACCGGCTCTATTTTCTTGGCCCGGTTCATCGCCCTGTTAAAAGGGTTATCCCACCGGGTGGCCGCCGTCGACCCCTGGGATGAGGAACCCTGGGTTCCATGACTAGCAACAATTTCCTCCTCCTGTAGAAGAAGTAACAGTGAATCATTGAGATCATCGATTAGATTGCAATCGTGTTGATCCGCGGTAATTAGATTATACTTACCACAATTTCCTCGAATTCCTTCACCGCAGGATCCGCGGTGAGTTGTTTGGTTTTTGGGTCCACATGGTAACGGGCCCTGATGAAGTTTCGAACCTGCCCGGGTTCGAATTTGGCAAAGGGGTTTTCTATCCCCTTGGATCTATACTCTTCGTCCTCCTTATTCCATTTGGCCTGCGCGGTTCTGTATCCACCAGATCCGAGATGGTGATGACCTATATTCATCGCCTGCAGCACCTTTCCCCGATTACTATTGGCCAGGGCTCTTTCGGATTCACACCTCTCCTTGAACTCCCGGAACTGATCTTCGGTGATCTGCGGGTCAATCTTCTGGATCTCCTCGAGACTTTTGCCTTCTTTATAGATCTTCTTCTTTATCCGGGTTCTCCAGCTGGACAGGGCGGTGCTCATCTTTGTGAGGGCGGATTTGTTTACTTCGTTCCCATGATAATTTTTGTTCTGATACTTAGCGGGGAACTTGTATCTTTCGTGCAGCTTCTCGAAGAGGAGTGTGCGCAAGTGGCCATTATCTTTATGCCAGAGATTCTCGGTGTTGATCGAGATGGTTGTCCGGGTGATCGCCGCCACTTGCCCACCGTACCCTTTGATGACAAGGGCGGGCTCCAAAGGAACCCCTGATGGGCTCACTTTGGTAATTTCCTCCCTGACCGTGCCGACCGTGTTCGGGCGCCGGTCCTTCGGCTTCTTCTTCTTCTTCTTAGGAGGGTTGCTACCACTCCCTGTGCCCTCGCCGCCATCAGTGGTTTCATCGTCCGCCATTCCTTCGGCTTCTTCCTCCGCGTCTTCCATCTCATCATCCTCGCTCTCCGAAGGATGGTATTCTTCATCGTCTTCTAGCCGCTGGGCCGCCTCCCAGAATGTCAATTGTTTATTCGGAGGTCTGAGTTCTCCTTCAGCACTGATGCGCTTAGAACATCCAGCCTCGTCGTTGTCACACATCTTTGCACTAATAAAAAACAAATAATTGGTTAAATGCACGGAAAAATCCGGCATGACCTTTGCTAATTTTCTTAAACTAGGAGTGCCCAATTTCTGCCGAAACGGAAGTTAATCAACATTCCGGCAAAAATCGTGACTCATTTCATACAAGAACCTGCATATATATGGCCAGCATAGCTAGCACACAATAAATGGCCATCATAGCCAGCACAACCAGCATAAATGGCCCAGTATAGCCAGCACAACTGCACAACCAGCACACAATAAATCTGTTTCAGCAAAAATTACTGGACTTGATGCATGAGTGATGTTTTATTTCATGCTTGGGTTAAAGAATATATGACCATCTAGTGCTATATTAATCTACAAGCTAAAAAAATATGACATAGTAACAGATTAGTTGCACGGATGCCTCATATGGAGTCCATGCATTGAGTGGACAAGTACAGTACACTATCACATATTTTGTAGTTCATCCACAAAATATTCTTAGGACCACACAATACCAACAGGTGCTATCATGTACCAGATGACAGCAAGTTTTGCAAGGGACACCAACAGTAGAACAGCTACCACATCTGTGGGCATAATGGAACAAAGAAAATGGAGGAACCAGAACACCAGAACAGCTACCATATTCAGTCAGGGGCACAAACATGATCATATAACCTCCTGCACTACTCTGAACCCTAATGTGTCAACAACCTCCTGCACTACTTTGAACCCTGATGTGTCAATACTGTCAACAGAGATAAATCTGAACCTTATGTGTCAACAGAGTTTTTAAAAAAAATTAAGTGTCGACCCAGGAGTGCAAAACCAGATGTTGTACAACCCTGAAGCATCAGCTTTCGCACTCTCTTATTTAAATTAATACCTAGAACTAGAAGTACTTGAGCATTTAAACCTTGGTGTACTGAATAATCCAAGGTCAATCTAAATTAAGCTTGCATCATTAGTGATATATATATATATATATATATATATATATCGACAGCATAATCCAAGGACAATTAAAAATGTTCATCAATAGCATACAATTGTATCTCTGTCAACTACCTATATCTCTGAAAGCACTCTGAAACCACTCTAATCATGGGCTAACCTCAACTTCTAATCATGGGATAACAACAACCGTGATGTAGACCATTGCTTATTACAATCAACAACAACAACAGCAAAAAAAAATTTACTGCTATATTGTCAGTAGTGTCAACAACAACAGCAAAGGATGATGCACTCCATGAACAACACAGAGACCATGAACAACACAGAAACTCCATTGGAACAAGACAAATATTGTATTCAGTTCTTGCTGTAACTTGTCTCTGATAAGACCTACCTAACCAGATGCAACAGAATCATGAAGGAAAAAATAACTATAACAGAGCATTTAATTGAGAATTTGAACGTCAAACATATAGATTGCTAACAGTTGAACACACCTAGGAAGAACCACTAGATAAACAAC
This sequence comes from Avena sativa, assembly GCA_916181665.1. NCBI lineage: Eukaryota > Viridiplantae > Streptophyta > Magnoliopsida > Poales > Poaceae > Avena > Avena sativa. The sequence goes on from OV702284.1 coordinate 65,239,121, forward strand.
AAGGCAAAGCCAAGTCCTCGGTCCAGGAAAATAGATACAGAACATAATTTGATCTAGAACATAATTTGATGGACATCTAGTACATCTAGAACATAATTTGATCACTGTCAGAGGCATCAATTAAATCATCAGGTGCTAACCCTAACCATTGCTCGAGGAGAGAGGGGGAGAAGGATAGAGGGGAGGGGCAGAGCTCACCTCTGAGATTGCTCGAGGAGAGAGGGGGAGATGACGATGACGAGGGCTGGCAGACGAGGTAACGAGGGGGAGGGAGCGGCAGAGCGCCTTGCCGTCGGAGGAGCGGAGCCGACTCTGCAGGAACCTCGCCGCCACCGACCTCCTCCTCCACGGAACGAGCGCGCGGGCAAGGCGGCCTCCTCCTCCTCCTAGCGTGGAGGCCTCCTCCTCCTGGCGTGGCGGCCTCCTCCTCTTGGGATGCGGCGGCAGCGACGCCTCGATGGGGATGGGGACGATGCGGGGATGGGGATGGGGACGATGTGTCTGAGGACGACGATGGGGAGGTCCTGGCTCACGGTGACTAGTCCTACCCACTTAGGCGTAGCGCACCCTGGACAAGTGCGCTACGGATAACCGTAGCGCACTTGGCCAGGGTGCGCTACGCCTAAGTGAGTAGGACTAGTCAGATAAGAGGGATGCCACCCCCTTTGCTAACACTAGCACTGCCTTACCCCACTGGTTCCTCCCACTTCTCTATTCTAAACCTGTTAGCACCCAGGTTCGAATCCTGGTGCCACATTTTTTAATTTTATTTTAAAAATACTTTTAAATGTTCCAAAAAATGCCCAAAAGTGGTGATATATGATACAAATGTTTTGTTTTGTTTTTAAAATACTTTTAAATATTCCAAAAATGCCCAAAAGTGATAATATATGTCATAAAAGTGGTACAAATAAAATATGCTTCAAATATGTCATAATAATTTGTCCATAAATATTACAATCTTTTTCGACCACGCGTTTTACAATATTTTTTGAGCTAGCGTTTTACAATCTTTTTTCCCTTCTTTGTCGCGGTTGAATAATTTAGCCCCAGCACTTTAATGTTTCTTATTTCGAACGGGCTACCTTTTTTGGGTAGGGTTTTCCTTTTTCTTCTTGTGATGTATGTTGCTGCATCGTAGTCGTCGTCATCTTCAATCTTTGGGTCGCCGTACTGGTCGAAGTCTTGCTCGTTGGCGACTCCATCCATTCCGATGATGTTTCTTTTTCCTCTCCTCACGACAACACGGCTAGGCTTTGTCGGGTTGGTAATGAAAAAACATTGGTCCACTTTGGTAGCCAGTACCCATGGTTCATTTTTCGCGGCCACGTTTGCACCGACGGCCTTGGATTTGGCTGCTTCGGGTATAACCATGGTTGTGAAATACCGGTCTTCTCTTTCGACGCTCTTTGCCCATCTGACACGGAACATCGACACCTTTTCTCCATAGTAGTCGAGCTCCCAGATCTCCTCGATTCTTCCGTAGAATCTTTCCTTCACATTGTCATCGGTGTAGAATTCCGACGTTACGCCTGAGTTCTGATAATCACACTTGTTGTCCTTTTCCTCCGTGTAGAATGTGTAGCCGTTGATATCATACGCCTGATAGGTCACCAGGTTTTGCATCGGTCCCTGCTACAAGGTGAATATGATCTTTTCCGTGTCAGAAGAATGCGAGCGCGGGGGATTATCAAGGAGCGTCTGCCTAAACCAACGCGTGAAATCTGAGTTGTGCTCTTTGATTATTTCTCCCTGCGTCCTCTGTATGCCCCGGTCACTGTACTTCTTCTCGATTAACCTTTTGTGCTTCTATACCCAAGGATCGACCAGTTCTAAATGCTGTAGCGCGACGAGGTTTGCTCGATCAAAGTCTGCGCGTCGAAAATCGAAGTCTGCATGCAGTATGCGACGACCCTCTCGGTGACCAGATCCGTCGAGCTTGCCAAGGTGTCTGTTGATGGGAAGACCGACAGGGTTCTCGATGTCTAGATAATTCGTGCAGAAAGAGATGCACTCTTCGGCCAGAAAGCCCTTGGCTATGCTTCCATCTGGACGGGACCTGTTGCGAACGTATCCTTTGATGTGTCCGTTCATCCTTTCGAACGCCATCATGCTGCGGAGGAACATCGGCCCGAGTTGTACGATGTCCTCCACGACATGGACCAGTAGATGCACCATAATGTCGAAGAATGCGGGTAGGAAGTAATATTCGTTCTTCTTGAACTTTTTACCCTTCCGACGACCTTGTGTCGTCTCCGACTCATGATCATCGTCATCTTCCTGATCATCAGGAGTAGTGCGTCCTCCGTGAAGCTCCTTCCGGATACCCAAGCATATCACGTCGTGCCTTGCTTTCGGACCATCTTTCGTCCTATCTGGCATGTTGATTATGGTGGCGACCAGACTCTCGCACACGTTTTTCGTGATATGCATGATGTCGAGGCTATGAGGCGTGCGGAGAAACTTCCAGTATGGCAACTCCCAGAAAACAAACCTTGTTTTCCATACCTTCATCAGCGGCTTGTCTTGTTGCTGCCTCTTTCACTTCTTTCCAGGCTTAGGACAATCTTTCCAGTTTTTCAGCAACTCTTCCACTTCTTCGCTGCTCCTACGCTCTGGGATTCCTCGGGTCTCTGATTTGCCATCGAACAGGTCTCCACGTTTTCTCCATGGATCATTCTTACCGAGCCACCTCCGGTACGCCATGAACACGGTTTTCGATGACCCTGGATCTTTCTCTAGTTGGAGATAGCTTGTGTTATCCATGCACCTAACGCATGCGCAAAATCCTTGGATAACCTGCCCCGAGATATACCCGCAACCTGGATAGTCTTGCACCATAGTGATCAACGCGGCTCTCATAGTGAAATAATCTTGTGCGACGGCGTCGTAAGTATTGGCTCCAGATTCCCATAACGTGGCTAGCTCCTCTTTCAACAGCTCGAGATACAAATTGATGTCGGTACCAGGTTGTTCCGGCCCTTGAATTAGCATACTCATTTGTATGTACTTCTTCTTCATGCACAACCATGGAGGGAGGTTGTACATCCATACAAACACGGGCCAAGTGCTGTGCGTGCTGCTCTGGCTACCGAACGGATTGAGTCCATCTGTGCTCGCACCAAGCCTGATGTTCCTCGAATCTCCACCGAATTCTGGGAATTCGAGGTCCAATGCTTTCCACTGGCTATATCTGTCTTGTTATTTCATATCATGTCGGCCGTCGCACATTTCAAAAATCTATCCACAATGCCTTCGCTCATTATGTGGACCATTTTTGCCTGCACGATGTACACGGTACAATTTTGAAGTCTATTAGAACCACATAATGAATGCATGCATGCAATGGTCGATAGAAAATTTCGGCATGACCTATCCTAAAATTAGGACCTTTGCGAAATGCCAAAGTCTTGCCAAAATGGAAATGAATCAACATTTTGGCAAAACAAATGGCAACTTGTTCACATACAAACACAAGAGAGAGAGAGAGAGACCGATCCATACACACATGAACATATCATTATCCTCTCCATACACACATGCATGAGCATCATCGATACTCTCCATATACACACACATATGACCATCGATCCTCTCCACATACACACATCATGAGCATCGATCATCTACATACATATGAGCACATCATCCATATACACATGAACACATCCTTACATGGACAACTTACCGAGATGAGAGACCGATCGCGAGAAAGATGGAAAGGAGAGGTGCGCGCGTCGACCGGAGAAGGATAGATGAGAGACCGGAGACCTCCTCTATTACTTATGTAACATCCAAAGCAAGTTTTACATGCTAAAAATGGTGAATGTGTGGAGAAATTGAGGTGGGAAGGAGAAGATCCCGACTAGATCTAAGGAGGAAGAAGAAGGGGAAAGTGAAGTGTGGGGTGGTGGATGTGGTCACACATGTGCACATAAAGTGTTGTCCTAAAGAAATCGACACATCCGTGGCGCACACGGCCCTAGTGCGCCACAGGGAGTACAAACATCCGTGGCGCACTATGACATGTGCGCCGCAGATGCTCCTACTCCTTGTGGCGCACTAGGCCGAGTGCGCCACAGAAGTTTGTGGCCGTTTCAGAGCAGAGGGGGCAGGCGCTTAGGCGTAGCGCACCAGCCCCATGTGCGCCACAGATGGCCCTAACAACCGTGGAGCACATGACTATAGTGCGCTACAGATGTTTGGCGTGCGGCCAACAGGGCCCTGGCCCACACACATCTGTGGCGCACTACAGTCATGTGCGCCACGGTTGTTCTAGTTATTAGTAGGGCACTGCCCACAGGTGAGCCACGCCTGTTTTAGCCGTGGGGCACTTCAACCATGTGAGCCACGGATGTGCTGATTACCTATAGCCGTTTTCCTAGTAGTGTATACCCAGAAAGTATATCCCCAACAGTAGCCCCGGAAGTCTCCAAGATCCAAAGTCAGATAAATCGTCTAGATTGATGGTTTCTTCGTCTTAAGAATCTTGAAGGGTTTCCGAAAATTTCATTCAGTAGTGTAGGATTCCGAGTCTCATCTGAGTCGGATCTGTCTCCTTAACTTCAATCATTTCCTTGCTCGTTTCAAAACATGAGCCAGATTTAAACAATGTCGCGGTGTCTGACAACTTTTTAGGCTAGGTATTGTCACTAACAAATATCCTATCAGCACGATTGTTCATGGGTTCGTTTTACTCAGAATATAACACCGTTTGAATGCCCGCGCTAGAATCGAGGGGGCGGAAGCATCGCGAGGAATCCTTCTCTCTCTCTCTCCTATACGCGTGGTGAAAATCGCACGGATCCAGCACGAATCTCGCGAAGGTTATTAAATTAGAGATATATCTCTCCCAGATTCATTCCTCGCCACTTCTTCATTTCCTCCACGTACTCCTCGAGCGCTCCACATCCTCTCTCTTCCATGCACCCAAAAAAAACCCAGCGCCGCCAATCTTTGACCTTCTCTGGTGAGATGGAGCCATCGTCAAGTTCTGGAGCGGCGGCGGCAACGAGTGCGACCGCGATGGACGAAAGAAAACTGCAGGGCCTCTAGGTCCCCAGTGCCGTGGACAACGCCGAGCTTCAACCCATGGAGGACGAGGGCTACCTCGTCGCCGGTGCATGGCAAAGCGGCGCTGGAGATGCTGTCCCTGTACCGCGCGATGGCGAGTGGGTACTTTTAGCGACGCATGTCGACTGCGACCTCAGCCTCCCACCATCGGAGTTCTTCACAGAGGTTCTCCAATACTATGGTGTGCAACTTCATAACCTTCCCCAATTCCTTGCTCGAGCTTAGCACTAATGGAGATCTTAGTGAGTGATTTCTTGGCATTAGGCCAAGTCTTACTCTTTTCCGTTACTACTATGGTACCCGGAAGAACTCCATTAGTGTCGGAGTTCCTTATACTACCAGCACTCTTAGCTTGGTCCTTAGGAGGAACCATATTTATCCTAGGATTAACGCTAGTAAATCAGTGAAGAGATGGGCCGGAACCTTTTTCTATCATAGATATATTCTGGCTCCCGGAAAGGCGGAAGGTCTTATGACCTTCGTCGACGATGCTACTCCCCAGCAAGAATCATGGGATGCAAAAGCGTCCGGAACTATCCGAAGAGTTGGTCCTCGCCAAAAGGCGGATCGAGTTTTTGTTGAAGAATCAGGGGCTCCGTGGATCTGACTTGATCCACTGCTGGCTATATCGCTAGATCCAGCCATTGTAGCATCATGGAGAGCGCCTGATGCACATGGTTACTGGAGACCAGAAGGACAGCCTAAAGGTTAGTCTGAATCGCATTCCTGCGAAGGACTATAAGACCCGGATGTAGTTTTATTTATCAAGGAGACGGTGAACAAAAAGATCCCCGAAGTCTCCATGAAGATGTATACAGTTGACCGACCTCTGACTCCAGTGAGTTTTTTGACTTTGTCTTTATGCATTTGCCAATTCATCCCGTATCCGACTTTATTTTACAATGATGTTTTTATAACTTATCAGCTCGAGCAGCTCTCTGAGTCTGAGCTTGCCCCTCTTGAGGGCTATCCTTCATATGACTCGGAAGCGGCGGAGGATGATGAGGTGAAGGAAGTTCCTGCTCTGCCTCCAAGAAGCGCAAGGCCAAGGAAACTGTTGTTACAACACAAGTGCTGCCAATGGTTAAAAGGTAAGCACCTTGTGATCTCCAGTACTTATGTATTGTTTCTTTATGAATTACACCTGACATATATTCTTGTGTGTTTCAGAGCTACATCTATTTTGAAGAGTAAGCCCTAGCTGGAGAGCAAGCCAGACAAGCAACTGTGTAACTAGCCAGACAGCTACATCCGAAGATTGCACTGTGTCCCTAGCCGTGCCTCCTACAAGTCCGGGAAGCACTCAGACCTCGGCACCGAAGGCTTCCTCATCTTCGGGCATTGGCTTTGTCGTCCCTGACGCCACCATGACCTCGCAAGCCCTGCTTACCACAGGTAGCCAGGCATCTGCCAAGGGTGAACCCACCAAGGGTGAACCCACCAAGGGTAATGATCCCATGGTAATGTCACCAGGGAAGATTGACAAAATGGCCGGTTCTGCTGCCACCGGATTAAAGTGGAAGAAGGAGGATATTCTCAAGTTGGTGCAGTCTAGCCTTGAGAAGCAGCGAGCTAGGAGACGGAGGACGTCAAGCTGGAGAGCCTCTTAGACAAAATTTTGGTCCGGGATCAAAATATTGAAGCCGAGGAGCTTCTAGCAACGAGTGTTTCTCCCATCTCCCTTGCCGAGAAAGTGTTCCACAACTGGAAACTCGGATTTGAGAAGCTGCACCTCGAGCACATTGTAAGTTTTTCCGACTATCATTTGCAGTATTTATTATCATATCCCCTAGCCCCCAAGCATAAAGTCGGATAAATATCGTAGCATAACATTCGAGTTGATGCTTATAGGATACAAAAGAACGATATAGTGTAGCCCCCAAGGCTCATGCTGGATTTTTACTTAGTTAAAGTTGCAGCCCGAGTCTTAGTAGCCATATGACAATATTATGTATTTAACTTACAGAAAGTTACATCTTACAACCATGAATTTCTCAAGAATATATGTAACAAGCACAAAGATATCAAAGCTTTGCGTCTTGAGAACTCCAAGCTACAGATTAAGAGAGGTGAAGAAGAAGGTAAACTTTTCTTACTGTCAACCATAGTTATTGTCATAGTCGAATATTTCTTTCGACTGATATTTTTCCCTTTGCAAAATTTCTGAAGCAATCTAGCAAGATGGTGGAGGATGTCGAGAACTTCAAAGTCTGCCAAATGGAGAATGCCGAACTCTGGGATGAGCTGAAGAAGCTTCAAAATGAGCACGAGAAATCCATGAACAACAACCTGGAGTCGAGCAATATGGAGACTGAGAGGCTCGATAAACTGGTGGCCCTCCGTGATCAACAGCTTAAAATTTGAAGAATGACTTTGATAGTCAGAGAGATCTGGCCTTGGCCTCCGAAGTAGAGATGAGGAATCTCCGAGAGGAGCAATCTTAGTGGAACCACTTCGTGCTAGGTAAATTTTCGGACTTCATTCTTGTCATTTTTTCGACGTTTCTTTGGTCAGTTTTTTCATTTTTGGTTCTTTCCCAGATCCTTTGCATATTTCCGACTCCCCTACCTCTGAACCTCGCCTTGATAACATTAAATCAGTCAGAGATGTTCTTTTTTACTTCCGCCAGAATCTTGAAGAGGCTGGCGAGTCAGTTAGACTTTTCGACCTGAACAATTTTCCAGTGCTTGAGATGAGGGACGAAGTGAAGGAGATTCTGAAGCTCATTGAAAACCAGAAGATATCATACGCCCGGACCGCTGCACAGACTTCCCTCACCATGGTGATGAGCCATCACAGTGAGATGCAAATCTGGCACGTCACCTAGGGCATCGCCAACAAGCACGATGAAGGCCAGCTACAAGACATCAAGGCCATCCAAGAATCTTGTGTTGGTTATGCTTGTCGCGTGGCGGAGATGACAAACTATGTGACGCCATTATTCCAATCTGCCGTTGTGCCTCCTTATCCCCAAGATCCGGAAGATAGCCTCGTTGAAGATGAAGAAACTTCCGAGTCTCCAAAGAAAGGTGGCGACGGTGTCGACTCCAGTGCTCCAAGGTCTCCACCACCACCGCCTGAATCTGCAGCATAAGACATTTGATGCATCATCCTGAACATTTCACATGGTCTATAATGATGGAAACTATATTTTGTGTTTGAATGTGCTGGTATATAAGAACTAATGCTTTACTACTTAGCACTTTTTGTATATATTTGATGTGTGTGCTCGAAAATTTTGTAAGAACTTCATGTTTATACTTATCATTTTATCTGGCTCTCTGCCTCGTCCCTTTCATGAGCCATCCAACCTTTAGCATAAAAACTCCGCCGAGTCAACGGAGCGCAATTGCTAAACCAATTTAAACTCGGAAACAGATCCGGCCTCCAGTACCAACAATTTATTACTCGAAATATGCTCGCGTCTAAGCAGTCAGATAAAGGACCAAAGCATAAACATTAAATAAGATTTACACACTAAGGAAAAAATTATAGATATTCAAAAATCATAACTAGAACGAACATGAGCATAAAGTACTTTCAAACATATTGGGATTTTTGAAATTAAAATACTCTTTTGGAAATAAGATGGTAAAAAAATTCTGAAAAATAATATATGAGGAAACCAATACTTTCTGAGGTGTGATTCCATAGACCCCCTACTCTGAAAAGTTGTAAACGTTCGAAAGGGTAGAATTCCCCCCTGTGCGTATTAGAGGAGCGTGTGCGAGGGTAGCCCATCAACGGGTCCAAAAGAACTCACCCTAAACCACGTACTCAGTGTTGCAATGACAGCGCACACGTGCAAGTGTTTTATTTGAGTTGGACACTTACGTTTCCACGTCGCATGCACAAAATACCCGATAATTGACACGCTTCGGGCCCATACGGGCTTTGGTGGGCATTACATACATGGTCTAAATTTTATGAATCCCGATCCTACCTCCACGCGTGAAGAGGTAGCGGTCGATCCAAGCCATCGAGCTAATTTGTCTCCTTATTTTCATTCCTTTGGGGGTCTATTGAATCAGAAGCCATACTTTATTTATCTTTTGAACATGTACATATATGATTACAAGAAAATATAACTAAGAGTATAAGGGACATAGTTGTGCAATATTCTATGGACGGTCTAATTCATCCAGATCTATACTACTGCCAGCTCTCTTTCTCTTCCGAGTATCAGGTCTTTTCTTGATTGGTCTCATATCGGTTAAATAATATGACCCATTATGCAGAACTCGGCTGATCATAAAAGGTCCTTCCCAAATCGGGGAAAGTTTGTGCTTTATTTTTTGCACGAGTCGGAGAACCAAATCACCCTTCCTTAAAGAATGATTTTGTACTCTTTTACTATGATACTTGTGTAACTTTTGCTGATAGGTTGTAGATCTCTGCTCAGCAACGACGCGAACTTATTCGACTATGTCGATATCATCTTGTTGAGACACTTATGCATCTTTTTTGATATACGCTTTGACTCTAGGAGACTGATGAATTAAATCACTCGGAAGAACCGCCTCTGCACCATAGACCAAGAAGAAAGGAGTATATCCAGTTGACCTATTAGGAGTTGTACGCAAGATCCATATCACATATGGTAATTCTTTCGCCCAAGCCCCCGCGGCATGACGAAGTGGTGCCTCGAGACGAGGTCGCAGTCCTTGTAAAATGAGACCATTTGCTCTTTCGACTTGTCCATTGGCTTGTGGATGTGCGACTGGTGCAATATCGAGTCAGATCCCTTGTTCTTCATAGAATTCATCTAATTCTCCCATGGAAAACTTGTTCATGTTGTCAATAATGATACTATGCAGATATCCAAATCTGATGATTACGTCCTCGAAGAACTTTATGGCTGTGGCTCCATCACAATTTGTTAAGGGTTTAGCCTTAATCCACTTGGTAAATTTATCCACCATAACTAGTAAGTGAGTACATCCACACTTTGCCGTTCGAAACGACCCTACCATATCAAGCCCCTAGACCGCAAATGGCCATGTAATAAGGATTGTTCGCAGCTAGTCAGCCAAAATGTGTTCCCGACAGGCGTACTTTTGGCAGCCTTTGCACATTTTGTCCAGTTTCTTGGCATCCTCCTTAGCTGTGAGCCAAAAGAATCCGTGTTTAAAAGCTTTTGCCACTAAGGATTTGGATGCAGCATGGTGACCGCACTCGCCTTCGTGGATTTCTCGTAATATTTCCACTCCTTCTTCTGGAGAAATACAGCGCTAGAAAACCCCAGAAACACTCTGTTTATAGAGCTCACCGTTAGTTATCGTATAGGCTTTTGCTTGTCGGACGATCTGCCGGCCCAGAACTTTGTCTTCGGGTAATTTTCCATCTATTAAGAAATCCAGATAGGGTTTTTTTTCTAGCTGGGAATTACAGCCAAAACTGCTACTAAGGGTGAGTCGGATTTCGTCGGATAGTTCTCATCAACTCCTGCGGTAGAGAGAACTTTTAGGTTCTCTAGGAAAGCACCAACCAAGACTTTGTTCCGCGCAGAGCGTATTCTTGATAGAGCATCTGCTTCCTCATGTTTTTCTTAAGGGATGTGTTAGACCTCAAAACCCTCGAATGATTTAGGTAATTCATCCACAACAGATTTGTATGCTGCCATGTGCTTATTTGCATTGCAGATATCAAATACTTGTTGGGCAACTAAATCCGAATCGCCATAACACATGAGTCAAGATTACACCAATGTTTTTGGCCATGCGTATTCCATGTAACAGTGCTTCATACTCGGCAATATTATTGGTTCTCGTGAAGTGTATCTATAATACATAGAACAACTTATCTCCATGGGGTGACTTGAGCACCACGCCAGCCCCCGAGGCTCCTCGTGCTTTTGATCCGTCAAAATGTAGGGTCCAAAATTCCGAGTCTGGAGGACTTGTGTTTTCTGCCATCTCTGTCCAATCAGCGATGAACTCGACGAGTATTTGGGATTTGATTGCTGTTCGTGGCTTGTAATCAATGTCGAAAGCTGCAAGCTATATTCCCCACTTTGCAACACATCCTGTGGCGTCGCGATTGTTTATTGTATCTCGCATGGGAGATGTACTCACCACTGTGATCTTGTGATCTTGGAAGTATTGTCGTAGCTTTCTAGCATCAAAGAATACTCCATAGGCTAGCTTTTGGTAATGTGGATACCTTTGCTTCGAATCTGTCAGGAACTTGCTTAGGTAATAAGTTGGACGCTTCACCCTATGCTCATGGCCTTCTTCCTCTCGCTCCACTGATGTTACCACACTTACGACCTTGTTATTCATTGTGATGTAAAGTAACATAGGCTCCTGTGGCTCTGGTGCTGCGAGAATTGGTGGATTTAAAAGTAGATCTATCAAACTTTGTAGGGAAGCATCGGCTTCCTTGGTCTAGACGAATTTTTCGGTTTTTTTAAGAGCTTGTATAAAGGTGTGGCTCTTTCTCCGAGACGATTAACGAATCGACTCACTACTGCAATGCAACCAGTGAGACGTTGCATGTCCTTCAGGGAGTCGGCCTGGTAATTTTTAGTATAGCCATGATTTTGTCATGGTTCACCTCTATGCCTCTTTCAGACACGATGAAACCTAACAATTTTCCGGCTGGTATTCCAAAGAAGCACTTCTTTGGATTTAGCATTACGTTGAATTTTCATGGGCTAGCAAATGTTTCCTCTAAGTCGTAAATAAGTGTTTCGTTATTTTTGGAAATCACTGCTATATCATCTATGTATACATGGACATTGCGTCTGATTTGGTCGTTAAGGAAACGTTGCATAGTGTGTTGATATGTAGCTTATGCGTTCTTTAAGCCAAAAGGCATAGTTTTGTAGAAGAAGGTTCCGAAAGGTGTGACGAAAGACGTCTTTAATTGATACGACTTTTTCATCGGTATTTGGTGATATCCGGAATATGCATCGAGGAATCAAAGTATTTTTGACCCTGCCGTGGAGTCGATAACTTGATCGATTCTTGGCAAAGGGAACAGATCTTTAGGAAAAGCCTTGTTCAAGGCGGTATAATCAATGCACATCCTTAAATCAATAGTGTCCTTTTTAGGGATGAGTATGGGATTTGCCACTAATTCAACATGGATGACCTTTGCGATAAATCCGGCTAATTCTAGTCGGGCTAATTGCTTAGCTATAGCTTTGCACTTTTCATCACCAAACCGTCATAAGGAATGTTTGATGGGTTTAGCGTCAGGGTACACATTAAGAGAGTGCTCGACAAGTTCCCTAAGTACTCTGGTCATGTCAGAAGGTTTCCATGCAAAGATATCTTTATTACCTTTGAGGAACTCGACGAGCGTGCTTTTCTATGCGAGGTCTAAGCCTACCCCTATGTTTGTTGACTTGGATGGATCATATTCCTTCATCAATGTCTTCTTCATATCTTCTGATGCCTTGAATTGCAAACTTGGCTTAAGAACCTCGTTCTTCATAGCAGGAATCTCGGATGGATCAGTGTTCTTCTTGATCTCCTGGTACTCTTGGGAATGCAACACGACTTCATCAAAGGCAGCAGATCCTTCCTCGCAATATCGTGCTTTCTTCGGATTTCCCCAGATGGTGATGATGCCCATTGGACCCGGAAGCTTTATCATGTTGTATATGTAGCAGGGGCGGGCCATGAATGCCTAGTAAGCCGGATGCCCGAATATGGCGTCGTAAGAACTTTTGAACAGTACCACATCAAAGGAGAGTGGCTTGGTCCGGTAGTTGTCCGGAGTTCCGAATGTCACGTCCAGTGTGATCTCACCCAGAGAATCTTCCTGTCTCCCTGGTATAATGCCATGAAAAGTCACGTTGCTGTGATTTAACTGACTTTCGTGGATCTTAATGCGGTGAAGCATCTCAATGTAGAGGATGTTGATACTGCTACCACCGGCCATGAGAGTTTTAGAAAACACGTAGCCATCAATAAGAGGATTGAAGACCAGAGGGTACTCATTGCGGTCAAAGGTGATGGTTGCATCCGACCAGTCCAAAAATTGGGGGATAGCCAGAACTGTGGCATTGAGCTCATGGAGAACCGCCTTTCTAACCTTAGCCGGCTGAGTTCCAAGGAAGAAGAAATATGTGTCTTTCTTTGTAGGGTAATCCTTCTTTCCATCTGACTTGGGCTATGCGGCATCCGCTTCTTCCATATCGGAATCTTCCTTGGCTTCCTTGCCTTTCTCGGAATTTTTTCCTTTGCGACGCTTGGCTTTGTAGCCAGCGGATTCGTCTCTTTTGATGTCGTCATTGAAATGACACTTAGCATTGGTGTGGGTAGAACCTCCATTCCCGTCCGGGTGATGTACGCAAGGGTTGTTGGCAATGTCGGCCCAAGAGTATGATTTTCCGGGCTGCTAATCTCCTCTACCCTATACTCGGGAAGTTTCACGACCTCGTCCCCGGCCGCCTCTGCGTCCTCCTCGTCCTCTGGATCCGAATGCTACATTGACAATTGCATTGTCCAGAGCCGGTTTAACTTTCGAGGTATTCTTGCGCTTATGAGTTTGATGCTTCTGCTGCTTGGCCACATGTGGATTGGCCAGAATATTCACTAGTCCATCTAAATCATCATCGGCATCAGCATATTTGCTTGTCGTTTCTATCATCTCTCCCAGATTTGTGACATGGTCACTCTTCAGTCTATGACGCAATAATCCAACTAGGAGTCCTGCGATGAAAACTTCAATCACGGTTTGCTTGTTTACTCCTTCGCATGTTTCTACTAGGTAATCCCGGCATGTTTCTCCTAGTCTTTGGGTGCAATGCTGCAAGTCTCCGACTATGCAGGATCTCCTGTATGTTCCCTCGAAGTTTGAAAAGAACGCACTTTGCATATCATACCAGTTGTGAATCGAGTTCTCTGGTAGTTCATTGAGCCATGACTGAGCCGTCTTTCGCAACATCAGTGGGAGATAACGAACTGCGATCAAGCTGTTTCTTCCTTTAGCCATGCAGTAAGCCTGGAAGAAATCCTGAAGCAAAGTGATACGTCCAAAACGTATCTACTTTCTCGAACACTTTTTCTATTATTTCTCCTCTAATTTGTGTGATTTGGATACAACTAACACATATTGACGCTGTTTTTAGCAGAATTGCTTTAGTTTCTAGTTTTTGTGCAGGAAATCAACTTCCAGGAAAAATCCTGGAAAATATTGCAAAACTCCTATTTTACCAGAAGACTCACGGAGCCAGAAGACGAGACGGAGAAGGGCCATGAGGGGCCCACACCACCTGGCCTTGTGGGCCAGGCCAGGCCGCGCCTGGGGGTGGTGTTTCCACCTCGAGCACCCCCTCGGTCTCCCCCTTCGCCTACATAAGCCCTATGACCTAAAAACAGAGGAGATTTAACATTTTTCCAGATAGAGTTCCGCTATGCCACCACCACCAGAAACCGCGATTCGGAACCAGAAACTCTGTTCTAGCACCCTATCGGGACGGGGAATTGGAGGAGATAATTGCCATCATCATCACCGACGCCTCTCCATCAACCTCCCATGTTTCCCCCATCCATGAGTGAGTAATCCCTTGCTGTAGGATATGGGGATGGTAGGGATTGGATGAGATCTATCATGTAATCAAATAAGATTGTTAGGGCATGGTCCCTAGTATCTTTGTTAGTGCTTTTTGACATTTTTGCAACTTGTTATGCTTAATGATTGTCATTAGGGCCCGAGTGCCATGATCTCAGATCTAAACTTATTATTTATTCATGATGATAGTATTGTTTGGGATCTTATCTGCAAGTTGTGTACACATATCATTTTCCGGATCCAAAGGCCACGAAGTGACAGAAATTGGGACAGCCGAAGAGGATGGCTGTGATGTGAGGATCACATGTGTTCACGAAGTGTTAATGCTTTGCTCCAGTGCTCTATTAAAAGGAGTACCTTAATTGCCAGTAGATTCCCTTGAGGCCCCGCTGCAACGGGCTGGCAGGACAAAAGATGTTGTGCAAGTTCTCATTGCGAGCATGTATGACTATATATAGAACACATGCCTATGATTGTTTAGTACTTGGATGCTTTATCTTATTTATCTGCAATTGCCCTAGATCTTGAAGTTACATTTTTAGACTTGTCCATGAGACGCCCGTCTATCCATCCCTATGCCTACCGCACTCATATCCTACTGTTTGCTACTATTGTTACTATTGCCTTTGTTTTATTGCTGCTGTTACTTTGCTATTGCTACTACAAAACTATTGATACTAATAAACTACTGTGAGCAAGACTATTTCGAGGTGTAGCTGAATTGACAACTCAGTTGTTAAGGCTTATAAATATTCTTTGGCTCCCCTTGTGTGAAATCAATAAATTGGGTTATACTACCCTCAAAGACTGTTGCGATCCCCTAGACTTGTGGGTCATCAAGATTATTTTCTGGTGCCATTGCCGGGGAGCATAGCTTTATTTGTAAGTTCACTTGGGATTATTATTGTTCGCTGCTGTACTTTTCATCATGGGGAAAACTCATGATGGAAAATTTTCTATATTACCATCCACTACAAGAAGAGGTATAGTTCTAAACACCTATGTTGCTCTTGATTCACCATCTGTTATAAGTAAGCTTGTTACACCACCACCACAACATACACCTGCTACAAACACTGCTACTACTGCTGAATCTGAAATTGCTTCTGATGCTCATGATGTTACTTCTACTGTGATTGATGAGAGTGGTTCATTAGGTCCTTTCCTAGATGCTACTATTGCTAGAACTATATTGGAAAACACTGAAACTCCTAATGAAGACACTATTATACCTGTTAGCTCACCCGAGTCTAGAGAGAGTTATGATATTAATGATGGTTATATTGAAATGACTAATGAATTTATTGAAAAATATCGAAACACACGTGGTGCTAGTGCTATTAAGAGTCTTCTTGAGAAACGTACTATTATATCTAAACTCTCTCCTGATGCTAAGTTTGCCACATCTCCCATAAACATTAAAGATAAATATTATGATTTCTCTCTTGATTTATCTTACATAAACATTGTTGAGGAAGAACCTTTTTGTGAGACTGAGAATGAAAGGGCTGTGGCACATATGACTGAGCTTTCTTCTATGAGTGCCTTATTTTCTGATGATATTAAGATGTGCACTTACTTTGTTGCTAAAATTTTCCCTTTTTCACTAAAAGGGAAAGCTAAAGCTTGGTTTAATAATTTACCTCCTGGATCCATTGATAGCCCTGATTTCTTGATTGCTACTTTCTTTTATAAATATTTCCCTCTTAGTGCTTGACATGCTGTTTTGCAGAAAATTTTTGATTTTGAAAAGGGAGAAGAGGAGAAATTGCCTAAATCATGAGCAATGTGCTTTGATTTGTGCACATCCTGGATGTCCATTACCTAAAAATGAGCTTCTTGATATATATTATAATGGACTAACTAATGAATCTAGGACATACTTGGATAGTTTTACTGATTGTGTTTTCAAGAAAAGAACTCCCACAGAAGCTGAAGAATTAATGGCTAAAATAAGAAAAAATTATCATGATTGGACTACAACTGAGCCAATTACACCTGAGCTAACTACACCTGAACCAATTGTGCCTGAACCAACCCCAACCCCAACACCAAAGAAGAGATGAGTGATTGAATTAAATGATGAAGTGATGAAAGAAGCTAAGAAATGTCTTAAGGAGAAGGGTATTAAATCTGAAGATGTGAAGAATTTACCTCCTATAGAAGAATTATGTAAGCCAATCTCCCACTCATCCACTATTGAGGTACACTCTCTCCAACATTTAGATGAAGGTGATATTCCTTATGGTAAACCTCCTGATCAATGCTTAGAGGAACTTGATACTTTTATGGTTAAACAAGGTAATTTTAATGAACAAGTTCAGAATCATTTATTGGAAAACTCTAGAGATATTAATGAGTTGAAAGATATTGTGGAAAGAACTTCTAATGATGTTAAAATGTTTGTTAAACACTTCCAAATGGTTCAAACTCAAATTGATCAACTTGCTAAAGTACAAAAAGATATGCTAGTTAATGCTTATAGAGATAAACATGCTTATGAAATTAGAACTAGGAGTGGTGCTACCACTCAGGATCCCTGATATCCTGAGGGACATCCTAAAAGAATTGAGCATGATTCTGAACAAGCTAAAAATAGTGGCACTCCTTCTAAGAGAAAGAAAAAGAAACATAGAACAATTGTGGAATCTTCTGAACCTGCTATAGATCCTAATAGTATATCTGTCTCTGATGCTGAAACTGAAAGTTGTAATGATAAAAATGATGATCCTGATAAGGAAGAAATTAAAGAAGAACCTGAGAGGCACACTAAGAACACTAAGGAAGATTTTGTTGCTAATAAACATGGTAGCGAAAGAGAGCCTTGGGTTCAAAAACCCATGCCTTTTCCTAATAAGAAACACAAGTCAAAGGAGGAAGAACGCTATAACAAGTTTTGTGAGTGGATGAAACCTTTATTTTTGCAAATTCATTTGACTGATGCTATTAAGTTGCCTCCTTATTCAAATTATATGAAGGATATTGTCTCTAATAAAAGGAAGATTCCTAATGAGGAAATTTCTACTTTCTTGCTAATTATTCCTTCAATGGTAAGGTTCTAAAGAAACTTGGGGATCCAGGTATTCCAACTATTCCTTGCTCTATTAAAAATAATTATGTTAGAACTGCTTTGTGTGATTTGGGAGCAGGAGTTAGTGTTATGCTTTTTTCTTTCTACAAGAGACTTCAACTAGAAAAATTGATACCAACTGATATATCTTTGCAAATGGCTGATAAGTCTACTACTATTCATGTTGGTATATGTGAGGATGTTCCTATTCAAGTGGCTCATAATTGCTTGGTATTAACTGATTTTGTTGTGCTTGAGATGCCTGAAGATGATAATATGTCTATTATTCTTGGGAGACCTCTTCTTAATACTGCAGGTGTTATCATGAATTGTAATCAAGGAAAAGTAACTTTTAATATTAATGAAAAAGAGCATACTTTCTATTTCCCCAATATTGATAAGAGTTATGGCCTAAATTCAATTGAAAATATTGAGGGCATCAAAGTTGGAGAAATATATTGTCCCATTCCACAAGAAAATTTTGAAACTATTATGATTGGGACTATTGCTATCAAGATTGAGGTAACATAATCATTTAGTGGAATACAAAGTTTTGTTTCATATAAGATTGTTTTGGTAACAAGACTTGATCAACCTTGTTAACAAAGGGATTTTAATGAACAAAACAATGTTTTCACAATGATTATCCTTGCTCACTTTTATTTTTCTCCATTCCAATCTTTGCTTTTCGTCTTGTTAGTATTAGTTTTGCTAGTTGCTTGCTTTTTAGAGTGTCTTAGAACTTCTGTAGTTTTAGTTTTGGTTTGCTTTTGCATCTTTCCAAAATCCTTTTCTGCAAGAAAATCAATTTTTATAACCTAAAAATTGGCCAAAAATAAAGTTTCCCAAAAAATTCCAGAAAATTCATATTAATTTTTTATGCGAAAAGAGGGGTAGAGGGGCACCTGGAGTGACCCAGGGGGACCCACCAGGAAGGCACACCCCTGGTGGCATGGCCGGACCAGGGGCGCGCTTGGCCCAGGTGTGGGCCACCCCTGGTCCTCCACTTAGCCTCCTCCCTGCCACTTCTTTATCTCACCCGAAAAACATCGGAAAACTTCACATAGCTCGAGTTCCTAATGTTCTTGATCCCGATTTTCGATTTCCTTGCTCATCCCATCTTTGCTGCTGATTTTTGGAGGGATTGCTCTCTGATATGTGTCTCCTCCGCTTGTCTAATTAGATTTTTTATTGGTGGATTGTATCTTGAGTATTTTTCTACCATAGGTGGCAGGTTATGTGAGTTTGCATGCTTGTTCTATGTTTAGAGAATTAATTTTGATGCATGTTTAGCCCTCTAGCAAGTTCCTATAGTAGTTCCCCGTCATTTATTAACTTATAAATCACTTGATTTGATATTTGTCTAAAAATTTCAGAAAAAGAGAAATGGGCAACCATACTTTTGGAGAAGTGTTTGAAAGAGATACAACTAGGAGGGAAAGGCCTTCGAGATCAGCCTCTCAATTTAGGCCATCATATAATGAAGATCTTATTACGCCGTGCTTTGGTAATGAGGGAGATGATGGGGATGCACACCCATCTACCTTCCCTTGTTTTGCCTTTTTGCAAGTTGCACGGATCCTTGATGATTTCCTAATTCTTGTTCAGAGGGTTGTGAAAGAACATTTCATAATCCCTAGTGTTTTGTGTGTTAGATAACAATATCAAGGATTATTTAATGTGTGTTGAAGTGCTGCAGATATCTATCTTAAAAAGGGAAAAGAAACTGCCTTTGGGGGGCAGATAATCCGCCCCTACCAGGGGAGGATAATCCGTCCCTCCCCTTTTCCAGCAGGGTGCAACCCCCAGAGAGGGGGCGGACTGTTGGCCAGATTTTCCGGCCTGGACACATAATCCCAGGATCTGCTTCAAGTTCAGCAAGGCGCAACCCCTAGAGAGGGGGCGGAGTTTCCCCCGGACTTTTTGGCTCTGGGCAGATTTTCTCCCCAGGGCAGATAGTCTGCCCCTTTAGGGGGGCGGATAATCCGCCCCCTCGAGGAATTTCACCAAGTCAAGACCTGCATTGCTCTCTGTATGAGGGGCGGAGTTTTCCCCGGAGTTTCCGCCCTGGGGCCGGATTTTTCCCCAGGGAGGATAGTCCGCCCCTAAGGGGGGCGGATAATCCGCCCCCAAATTTCTCCAACGGCAAGATCTGGGCAGGGGGTATTTAAGCTTGTCTTCCCCCTCCTGCCAGAACTCTTGATTGATTCGAAAAAGTCAGGATCTGTTCACATCCTTCAACCAAGAGAGCTCCACCTTCATCCACCCAAAGGCCCCGTCCCTTGGGGAATCGAAGGAGGAGAACTCGATTCTCAACTACTGCAATCAAGTGCTTGATGTCTACGCACTTTTATTCTTGTAGATAGTTGTTGGGCCTCCAAGTGCAGAGGTTTGTAGAACAGCAACAAGTTTCCCTTAAGTGGATTACCCAAGGTTTATCGAACTCAGGGAGGAAGTGGTCAAAGGTATTCCCTCTCAAGCAATCCTGCAATCAAGATACAAGAAGTCTCTTGTGTCCCCAACACACCCAATACACTTGTCAGGTGTATAGGTGCACTAGTTCGGCGAAGAGATAGTGAAATACAAGTGGTAACGATGCCAGAAAATAGCTTGACGGTGAGGTAAAGACTAAAGCAAGCAAACATGCAACAGATCTAGATGCAAATAGTGTTTCAATGTTTAGAAACAAGGCCTAGGGATCATACTTTCACTAGTTAACAATCTCTCATATAAATATCCTCTCTTCATGATACTACTCTTAACTACTCTCCGGTTGGACACTCTAATCATCGGTGGGGCTATAACAGCACTCCTCAAAGTCCGCCTTCCCCAATCTAGATAACTCCACACTGTCACCTTGATCGCTAGATGGTTCCAACAAACATCACAATGTCATAGAGACATCCAACTCCAAATATAACTCATAACAAATATTCATTCTAGCCAAAGTCCCACACACGGTATGCATGCTGTCACTTTCACACACGTGGAGAAAAGCGTAGATCTATTAAAGCACAAAGAGTATTTATGTAGACTCAAACCTAAGTGCCACCATGGCGTGAACGCTGTCACTTTCACACACATGGGGAGAGCAGAGATCTGTTGAAGCACTTGAGTAGCAAGGTATATCTACTTGATTACAAAGCTCATGACCACAACAAGATCATGCATAGAGAGAGATGAACACATAGCTACCGGTAGAGCCCTTAGCCTCGAGGAAGAACTACTCCCTTCTCATCATGGGAATTAGCAACGGTGATGAAGATGGCAATGGAGATCGATGGAGATGGCTCCAGGGGCAATTCCCCATCCCTGCAGGGTGCCGGAATAGAGACTTTCTGTCCCCCTAATCTCCCCTTCGGTGGCGGGGGAGCTACGGAGGTTTTTCTGGAATTATGATTGACTATTTAGGGTTTTCTCCCCGGGGGATTCTTATAGGTGCAGGAGGCAAGGTCGGTGGAGGTCCAGGGGGCCCACACCCCCTGTAGGCTCGACCTAGGGTGGGTCTGCGCCCACCTAGGGTGTGGCCACCCTGATTTCCTCCTCTGCCTCGTCTTCGATTTTCCGTATCGCTCAGGTAAAAATATGAACTTTGGCTTTTGTCCCGTCCAATTCCAAGAATATTGATTTTTCTGCCTTTCTGGAACCAAAAACAGAAGAAAAAAGGCAACTGGCACTGTGGCATCTCGGTAATAGGTTAGTACCAGAAAGTGTATAAAAATACCTCAAACTGTAGACAAAACATAACAAAGTAGATACTAAACAAGCATGGAACATCAAAAATTATAGATACGTTTCCGACGTATCAAGCATCCCCAAGCTTAACTCCTGCTCGTCCTCGAGTAGGTAAGTGATAAAAGAATAATTTTTGAGGTGACATGCACCATCAAAACCAAGATCAAACCATTTGCAAGCATTGAAAGATGGTATCAAAGAACTCTAAACATGTGCATGAAAGATGGTGTTCTAACAATAGGACATAGTAACTATGCATGCAACATGAAAGGCTAGAAACAAAGATCATGAATAACATGCATTGAAAAACGTTTGTTTGTTTCACATACAGAAAACATGGGATAGTGGCATTCAGCTTGTCCCTCATAGAGTAGCAAATAGATGCATATGACACCTTCAAAGTTCACAAGGGTGACTAGAAACAAGTAGCACAAGAACAAGTAATATCACAATATGCATCAATCAATAAGTGTTGGGACACTGCACACAGAATGACAACTATGCTCTCTTAATGGTGCCTAAAGGTAGAAGGTGGAGACTCAAACAATGGTGGAAGAAAGGCCCTTCATAAAGGGAAGCAGGGATTTCAAGTTTCAAAAAGAGCTTCCAAAAATTATGGTACTTGTTAGCTTTCAGCCCTCATTGCCCCTATCATAAGCATCTTGACGTGATTAAGGTTAAAGTGAACAAACTATGGAGTATATGCTTGACAAAGTATAAGTTGGAAATCTCAATTCCCTTGAATACGAGGGCCACACCTCATGCATACTCAACTTTGGGTCCAGGTAAGTTCTTGTCACTATAAGTATTTGCATATCATAGAGAACCGCCAACGGGGTACCCCTTGCATATGGTACAGGAGCTATCCCATAACCAAAATGACAAGGCAAGCAGACAATGAGCATCTCAGCGATCTTTTTATTTACTATATGCATAGCTTTTTATTGAGGATGCTTCATAGATAGCTCACTATGGTGATGCTGTAAGTTTCCACCATGATTAGGCATGGCTTAGGCTAGCGTCCCAGGCGTTTCTCTACCACAAAATACATACTCCATGGACTTACAAGTTCGCTCTTTATTTCACACTAGTGACATCCATAGAAAAAAGAGCATGATATCAACTGAGTTGAAAACGTTCCCCATGACAGCATGGTTCTGCTAATTCCAACGTATAAGTGCAAGCATATACAACATAGACGACACAATGGTTCAAGTTTATTACGGGAAAATAATATAAAGTGTGCCATCAAGTTTTTGAGGGCTTTAATCACTAAGTTTTCACATAACAAAATATTTTTTAATTGGAAGATAGCTGAAAACAAGAATATACTTGGAATGGTGTAACACACCATGCATAGGAATATATAGTGGACACTTTGGAATAACTTGGTTTCTTGGGAGTTGGAAGCATGAGTAGATCTTACTCATACAAGTGGAGGCTAGCAAAAGACTGGGTGCAACCAACTAAGAGAACAATAATGGCCATAATCATGCAGAGAAACAAAACATTACTAATCAAATCATAGAGTGGTACTACAAATCAAGGACTAAATGATCATAGAGGCTATGGTGACTTGTTCATAGTCATAACATGTTGTGGGCATGTGCCAAGTCAACCGAAACAAAGCATCAAAAGAGAATACCACAATACTATGCTTTTGTATGCTAAAACAACACATAATTTCTTCAAGGCACACTAAGCAATCCTAATTGTTTGGAACAACACATGCTGCAACAATAATCACTAAGCATAAGGTCAAAACAACACCTAGCATGTCATGCTAAAGTCTAAGCCATAGTCAAAACAAGCTCCCTTTTGTACCACTATAAGCATGAAACTTTCTACTCTTTTCCAACACCAAACAACTTATTTGAAACAACTCACAAAGATAATAATAAATAAAGATCAGTTGAGCTTGTCTCACAAATCCACAAAGAAGAACTAAAAAGTTCTAAGCTGAAAGCACAAGAAAACTAAGGCTGAATGCAGTGCTAGCAAAAGTGAACACTCACAAAACAATAAGAGTGAAAACTAGAGTGTACTTAGGCAATGGAAACAGAGTGTGTCTCTCTCCAAAAGAAATGTGGTGTAACCAACCAACTTAATCAATCAAACTAAGAAAACGAAAACCAAAAACGAAAACTAAGACGCTCCAAGAACAACACAACAATGCATGAAACAATAAAAATGAAGTGTCTAGAAAGACCTGAGATTTTTATTGATGAAGAAGGGGATGCCTTGGGCATCCCCAAGCTTTGACGCTTGTAACTCTTGAATATTTCTTGGGGTGACATGGGGTGGCATCCCAAATCTTGATCTTTTGTTCATTCTTCATCTCATTACATCATTCTTTCTCTACACCTGCAAATTTTCGTTCATACAAAACTTCACACAATCTTCATTAGCAACATTAGTGTATTCAAAAGATAATAAACCTTTGGATTTAGTTTCAAAACGGAAAATTTTTCACTAAAGACACAATATACTGTCACCCAAAAAGCTCAATTTTCCAAAAAGAACCCAAAAAGGAATCAATAAGAAGCAAACGCAAATAATGGCAGAAATCTGTCAAAACAGAGCAGCAGGTAGAAATCGATTTTTTCGAAGACCTTATGTTGCTCAAATAAAAAAGTGTTGAACTAACGAAATTTATCTAACATACTGGGGGATGTATTCGTAAATTTTCAGCTCAATCCGACTTACAGAGACTCCTCATGAATTTTTATGGTGGAGGACAGAAATCTGTTTTGGGACAGCAACTCCCCAAATCTTACTTCCCTCTCATTAGAGGTTATTCTTAGCACAAAAAAAACAAACAAAAAGGATAAGGAGAGTTTATTACAGAAGTAATAACTTCCAAGAATCAAGAAAACTTTTGGGTTATCTCCCAACAAGTACTTTTCTTTAACGCCTTTAAGTTAGGCTTTATAGTTTGAGAAGATGCTCACATAAGAAATATCAATTGAAGTAAAAGGGAGCATCAAGAAGCACATTCAAAACAAATTTAAGTCTAACCCACTTCCTATGCATAGAAATCTTGTAAAGAAACAAGTCATGAAAGCACAAAGCAACAAGCATAGGAAAGCAAAACAAGTGCAACTTCAAAATTTTCAACATAAAGAGGGGAAACTTAATATTGTTGAGATACATAAGACCATGTTTCCCTCTCTCATAATAACTTTCAGTAGCATCATGAATAAAATTAACAATATAACTATCACATAAGACATTCTTATCATGAGCCACATGCATAAAATGATTATTACTCTCCACATAAGCATAGTCATTCTTTTTAATTGTAGTGGGAGCAAATTCAACAAAATAGCTATCACTATTATTCTCATCACCATAATCATCAAATATAGGAGGCATATTGTAATCATAATTACTTTTCTCCTCAATAGTAGGTGGGCTGAAAATACCATACTCATCATTGTAGTCATTATATATTGGAGGTTTGGTATCATCATAAGCAATACAATAGCTATCTTCCAAAGCTGGGGAAATAAAAAGATCATTTTCATAAAAATTAGCTTCCCCAAGCTTAGACTTTTCCATAGCATTATCAATAATGGTGTCCAAAGAATTCATACTAATAACATTGCTATTAGCATGCAAATGAAGTTCCATTGGTTTTTTAATTTTCTCTTCAAACACTTCATGTCCTAACTCAAGATAAACACTATAAAGCTCTCTAATTTTGTTGTTGTTTTCCATTAAGCCTAACTAGTGAAAACAAGAAACAAAAGACACAATTGCAGAATCTAAAGGAAATACCTTCGAGCACTCACACCGGAGGATGTGAGTACCTTTTACTTTACCTCCCCGGCAACAGCGCCAGAAAAGATCTTGATGTCTACGCACTTCTATTCTTGTAGACAGTTGTTGGGCCTCCAGGTGCAGAGGTTTGTAGAACAGCAGCAAGTTTCCCTTAAGTGGATTACCCATGGTTTATCGAACTCAGGGAGGAAGTGGTCGAAGGTATTCCCTCTCAAGGAATCCTGCAATCAAGATACAAGAAGTCTCTTGTGTCCCCAACACACCCAATACACTTGTCAGGTGTATATGTGCACTAGTTCGGCGAAGAGATAGTGAAATACAAGTGGTAACGGTGCCAGAAAATAGCTTGACGGTGAGGTAAAGACTAAAGGAAGAAAACATGCAATAGATCTAGATGCAAACGGTGTTTCAATGTTGAGAAACAAGGCCTAGGGATCATACTTTCACTAGTTAACACTCTCTCATATAAATATCCTCTCTTCATGATACTACTCTTAACTACTCTCCAGTTGGACACTCTAATCATCGGTAGGGCTATAACAGCACTTCTCAAAGTCTGCCTTCCCCAATCTAGATAAGCACACACTGTCACCTTGAGCGCTAGATGGTTCAAACAAACACCACAATTTCATAGAGACATCCAACTCCAAATATAACTCATAACAAATATTCAATCTAGCCAAAGTGCCACACACAGTATGCACGCTGTCAGTTTCACAAACGTGGGTAAAAGCATAGATCTATTAAAGCAAAAAGAGTATTTATGTAGACTCAAACCTAAGTCCCACCATGGCGTGCACGCTGTCACTTTCACACACATGGGGAGAGCAGAGATCTATTGAAGCACTTGAGTAGCAAGGTAGATCTACTTGATTACAAAGCTCATGACCACAACAAGATCATGCATAGAGAGAGATGAACACATAGCTACCGGTAGAGCCCTTAGCCTGGTTGAAGAACTACTCCCTCCTCATCATGGGAATCAGCAACGGTGATGAAGATGGCGATGGAGATCGATGGAGATGGCTCCGAGGGAAATTCCCCGTCCTGGCAGGGTGCCGGAACAGAGACTTTCTGTCCCCCGAATCTCCCCTTCGGTGGCGGCGGCGCTACGGAGGTTTTTCTGGAAGTATGATTGACTATTTAGGGTTTTCTCCCCGGGGGCTTCTTATAGGCGCAGGAGGCAAGGTCAGTGGTGGTCCAGGGGGCCCACACCCCTTGTGGGCATGGCCTAGGGTGGGCCCGCGCCCACCTAGGATGTGGCCACCCTGGTTTCCTCCTCCGTCTCGTCTTCGATTTTCCGTATCGCTCAAGTAAAAATATGGACTTTGGATTTTGTCCTGTCCAATTCCGAGAATATTGATTGTCTACCTTTCTAGAACCAAAAATAGAAGAAAACATGTAACTGGCACTGTGTCATCTTGTTAATAGGTTAGTACCAGAAAGTGTATAAAAATACCTCAAAGTGTAGATAAAACATAGAAAAGTAGATACTAAACAAGCATGGAGCATCAAAAATTATAGATACGTTTCCGACGTATCAGCGCTTCATCTCCTCTCCATTCATTTGGAGAATTACCGATCTAGTATTTCTTGCAAATATATATAGATCCTTTCTTTTGATTATATTGATAATCCTTGTTCTTGTGATATCTTGTTGTCATTTCTTGCAAATACTACTTTATACTCCGTCCTATGACCACGATAGGTTAACACCGACAAGTACAAAGACAAGGGATGAAGCGCGGAACATCAATCCCGACAAGACGGAGACTTGGAAGAGGAGATGGAAGAAGCTACCACAAAAGCACCGGAGTCTTCGACCCTGAAGCCTAGTGTCTCCGGCCACCAACCCCGAAATATCTGCCCAAGACTCTGGTTCAGACTCCGCATCCCCTCCTAAACTCTCTATATGCCACCCCGAAGACGGCCCCGGAGAGCGATGACACCGGAGTCTCCGGTCACCCCGGAGTCTTCGGACCAATACGCCAGAGTCTCTGCCTGCGGACTACAGCAAGGACTCTACCCCCACACTGCAGTCTCCGGCCCCTTGACCCCAGAGTATCCGGCCTGAGCGATGGGCCTGCACGCCGCCAGCTGGCCACTTTGAAAGAACATTTCATGATCCCTAGTGTTTTGTGTGTTAGATAACAATACCAAGTATTATTTCATGTGTGTTGAAGTGCTACAGATATGTTTCCTGAAAAGGAGTTGGAAACTGTTTTGGGGGGGGGGGGCGAATAATCCTCCCCTCCCCAAACTTAGAAGGGCGCAACCCTCAGAATGGGGGCGGAATATCCCATAGATTTTCCAGCCAGGGCCGAAGTTTTTGCCCAGGCCGGATAATCCGCCCCTCCAGTGGGCCGGATAGTCCCCCCAGGAACTGTCTCAAAGGTTTCCAAGGCGCATCGCTCAGAGAGGGGGCGGAGTTTCCCCTGTACTTTCCGTCTCTGGGGCGGATTTTCCCCAGGGGCGGATAGTCCGCCCTTGAGGGAGGCGGATAATCCGCCCCCTTGAGGATTTTCACCAAGACAAGACCGACGCGACCTTCTGTATGGGGGGCGGATTTCCCCCCGGACTTTCCGTCCAGGGGGAAGATTTCTCCCCCAGGACGGATAGTCCGCCCCTAGTGGCGGGCGGATAATCCACCCCCAAACTTCACCAAAGGCCAGATCTGTGCAGGGGGTATTTAAGCCAGCCTTCCTTCTTCTCCCAGGACTCTTGGTTCATTCGAAAAAGTCAAGATCTGTTCTTCAAGCTTCATCCAATAGAGTCCCCGTTCCTTGGGGAATCGAAGGAGGATAACTCGATCTTCAACAACTGTAATCAAGCGCTTCATCTCCTGTCCATTCATTTGGAGAATCACCGATCTAGTATTTCTTGCAAATATCTAGATCCTTGCTTTTGATTATATTGACAATCCTTGTTCTTGTGACAGCTTGTTGTCATTACGGAGCCCCCAATTCAGTTATGGGTGTGTGCCTCGGTAGAGTTGTAAAGGCACCGGTTCCCGCCTCGAAGGGTACCAATAGTGGAGAAGGTGGATCAGGCCTTTCGTGGCGAGATCCATCGGAGAGTAGGGTGAGGCCTATTGTGGCGTGGTGGTCTTAGAACCGCCCACCCCTCCAACGCAGATGTACTTCCCTTAACAAGGAAGGAACTGCGGTAAAACAAATCCCTGTGTCTCCGCGTGCTCCACTACGGTTTCCTCGCTCCTCTCTTTACGTGCTTAGTAGCTAGGTTTCCATATAGGGAAATTCTCGTAGTTGCATATCTACAGAATTTACTTTGTGTCAAGCCTAAAACTAAAAAAGAACTAAAAATTGAGTAGCACCTATTCACCCCCCTCTAGGTGCCCATACGATCCATTTCAATTGGTATCAGAGCCCCGACTCTTAATTCGGGCTTAACCGCCTAAGAGAAGTATGGGTTCCAAGGGAGATGGGAGTGATGCTCCGGAGGTAGTCACCGTGAACGATCTCAAGACATTGGAAACAACCTTGGTTAGTTCAATGGAGGCTAAGATTGAAGAGATGCGTCAATTGATAATGCGTCTCTCCACATCCGCAGCACCACCTTCATCTATCTCTGAGGCTACCACTCCGCAATCCAAGGAAATGGGTAAAACAGATTCCAAAGATAATGAAGTGGTTGGTGATGGCACTAGCAAGAGCTCCTCCTCGAAAAAGGATAGTGGTAAGGAAGGATACAATGAGGTTTCCCATGTGTATTCTCCTGATCCACCTATCCCACGCCCACATATACATAATAGGGGTGATCCACCCAAACTTTCAGCATCTACTTTTAATCAATGGCAATTTTTGATGAAGTCTCATGTGTGCAGCTCCTCCATTGAGTTGTGCAAAATCAGAGAGAATAGTATTCATGTTGGAGACCCCCACAACTGTAGAGATCCCAACCTTTAATAAGGTAGAGATCCCTGTGTTTACAATGCTAGTCCCTGGATCAATAGCTAGCATCCATAGTTAAGATGTAATATCAAGAAACAAAGGTCATAATACAACTTTAAACCAGGAATAAAATAATTCATTACATCTTACATAGCTCATTTGGATATCACATTACAATGCAGCAGAATTTCTATAAAGCATGGAGTCCTTCATCTTCAACGTGCCACAGGCAATCATGTTGGTTGTAGACTTGTAATCCTAATCAACACACTTCACTAACATCAAACAAACCTGCAACATAATAAGTTACAACCACAAGGGTCAATACATTTGAATTGTATTGGCAAGTGATACTATGGTAGTATAGTGGAGTCTATCATCTATATGCATTTGGCTAAGTGGAGCTTAGGCTTTGCTCAAAATAGATTTTACCTATTAGTTGAAAACACTAAGTTTTTATTTGTCAAAATCACCCAAGGCATCTCCCAATAGAAATTGGTGATCCTTAAACCCTTGTTCAACCACAAGTTTTTAACTTAGAAATTGGGATGGGGAGATTCTTGATAGCTTCCATGTCTTGATGCTCAAATTGTCCATTGCCGGGGACACGACTAAGTACATAGATTTTACTCTCTCGAGAGGTGGTGCACTTTCCCCAGAAGACTCGACATGCATCGAGACAAGATCTTTTAGAAGCCTTCCCTTAGACCAAAATGGATGCGTTCCCAAACCTATCATCCCCTACCACCAACTGTCCATTTGGCTAAGTTATTGCAACCTATATGATCCAGGCAGAGCCCATAATGCCAAGTGGCTGCACTTGAAGCTTCTCAACATTTGACATCTCAAATATTTTTGTTCCTGGGTGGCATTCCACAAGTGTGATACACAAGGTTCAGCAGTCCCCTGGCCTTGTGTAACCACTCAACATAAATCCATCCTTTCCATTCCACCCAGGTGATTCATTCACATAGTTGTTTTATTAAAAAAACACGTCATAGACTTAGAAATATCTCATATCATGAATATAATTCACCCTTGTTTTCTACTAGCTAAGCTAAGCATGATAGTAGTAGGAATCTTAACTTAGGGAAAATTCTACTAAGGCATCATCTACTAGGATTTCCCATGGCATATCATACTTAGTAAAATTCCATGCAAGTCCTACTTAGAAATATCACTAATGCATAGTGAAAATAATGGAACAAAAGTATGAAGCACCACTTGCCTTTTTGGTAAAGAATATAAGTTCACTCCTTAATCTTGCAATAATCACACTCTTCAAATTTCACTACAATTCAATCAAGGCACAAATTCAATCTACCATTCAAGCAATTCATCACATAGAATAATAAAAACAAAGCAATGCATGCAAGCATGCCAAAGATTGTTTTATTTGGAAAAGTGGTTTCCAATAGGTTATAAAACATTTTAAAACACCTATTGGTCATTTATGAATGTGGCAAAACCATTTGATATCAAGTTAGTGAAAATGGCCATTTGAATCATTCTTGTTTTGCTAGAAATGATTTAAATCAAAGGAATATTTTCTAGTGTTTGCCAAATATATTTTTAAACACAAATGTTAGTGTTTTAAGGTCAAGTGTTTAATATTAAACCATTTGCCAAAGGTTTCATCTAAAAACCATTTTTAATCAAAGCAATATTTTATTTTGTTGGAAATGCCTTTAAACAAAGTAATAATTTTCTAGGGTTCACCAAATAAATTTTTAAATCCTAAAACTTGGTCTTTAGGGTCAGAGAGTTTAAATCAAATCATTTTCCAAAGGTTTTACTCAAAAAGAATTTTTAAAACATAATAAATATTTTTATTTAACTAGAAATGCTTCTATTATTCAAATATTTATTCCTAAGTGTCACAAAATATATTTTTAAATCCAAAAGTTGGTTTCTATGGTCAGTAGGTTCAAAACAATCCATTTACAAAAGATTTTACCCTAAAAACATTTCTAGAATAATTTTTATATTCAAAATATGCCTACACATGTTTCTGCAAAAAAAACCAATTTTCCTGAATCAAACTACTAAACAAAGTACATTCTTGGATAGAATTCTTTTTCCTGATTCCATTGATATAAAATTTGTAAAATTTGGACGTGTAGATTAAAAGTTATGAATTTTGCAAGTTTAAACATCTAATAGATATGTTTCTGTTTTCAAATCAAAGCCCGAGCCACGTGGAGCAATCCTATAGGCTAGTACTGGTTCGGGCGGATCGACTAACATGGACTATTGGATTAAAAGAGGATCGTGTGGCACAAATACGATCATACCCCTTCGGGTTAAGGTTCTATCGTGTACACAGGATCAAGATCCTACGGCCTAAAACGACTTGACCATACTCTGGCGGTGCTGTGACGGTGGCTGGCGGAGGCGCGCTCAGACGAGGACGGTGCCGACGATATAGGAAGCTAGAGGAGGAGTGGGGTGGCTCGCCAGAATCGCCGTGTGTTGCTGATGCTCAACGTACTCGCGGGAAGGCAGGGGGCGCTCGGACGTGTCTTCGATTGCTCGCCGAGATGTTGCTGTCGTTGGGTCACTAAAAACTTCGTCGGACGAGTCAGGAAGGTGTAGACGGGTTTGAGGATCGTGGAAACACTCACCAGTGAGCAAGGGGCGCACGAGGTCGTCGGCTACGGCTCGCCGAAGAAATGGCAGACGGTGGCGCTGCTCTGGCGAAGAGGTTGCCGAGGTTACAGGGCACGCACGGGCTAGAGGGAGGTACCGAGAGATGCGCCTGGTGATGGGAAGTAAGCTTGTATGTGCCAGGGAGCAAGGGGAGGCGTGGGATGGCCGGAATCATCGCCGAAAGGGCATCGGGGCAGTGGCGGTGTGAGGAAGAATCCGAGCAGCCTAGGGGCGGGGAGAAGTTGGGGAATGAGGGGAAAGGAGGGAGGAGTGTTATCGTGCGCAGTCGCAGGGGCTAATTACTCGCGGCATCCACGCGTATTAACGAAGATTAACCATGGCCAGAAATGGCAGTGAGGAGAGGGCGTGGTCGTCGAGGGGTTAAAGACGATGACTGGCAGGTGGGGCAACATCGTCAGCGAGTGAGAAGAGGTTTGGTGGGGTCCTCTGGTCAGCGTCTGTGCGAGTTTGTTTGCGAGTGAAAAACGGTTCGAGGAGAGAGTGGGAGGTGGGTTCGCTGGGCTGGTCTGGGCCTGGGGCTAGTTGGGTTGGGTCCAATTCGTTTTTTTCCTGTTCTATTTCTTTTTCCTTTTATGATTTCTTTTTTCTGTTTTGATTTTATTCAATTGATTCAAATACTTGTTTGAATTCAAATTTTCTCAAAACTTTCAGTAAGTTTTAATTTTGTTTATCAATGCCTTTTAAAGTCCATTTTAGAATAATTATTTTATTCTTTTATGGTTTATATTTTATTTAAAATGGGCACTTGTCTTTTATTCAAATAAAATTTTTATTATATTTTCAAACCATTATTTGAATTTTAATTTTCACCAAACCTTTTTCAGTAGGTTTTATTTATTTAATAGGATGTTAAATAATTCACTTTGAATTATTTGAAATATTTCTAATATGATTTATTAATCATTTAAATTGGGTAAATTGTCTTTATTCCAATAAAATCAAATATGGTTTTAATTCCAT
Organism: Avena sativa; assembly: GCA_916181665.1. Taxonomy (NCBI): domain Eukaryota; kingdom Viridiplantae; phylum Streptophyta; class Magnoliopsida; order Poales; family Poaceae; genus Avena; species Avena sativa. The sequence continues at coordinate 65,271,848 of OV702284.1, forward strand.
ATAAATTTTTATTCAAATAGTTCTTTGATTCCATTTAAGTTAATTAAATAACTTTTATTCAACTTGGGCAAATTCCAATTATTATTTTCCCATGATTTAATTAGTCATTTACTTTAGGGATTTTGTCTTTATTAAAATATAATTGGAATAGGTTTAATTCCATATACCTTTTATTTGAATATTCTTTATCCCTTTATTTTATTTGGGTTTGGATTATATTTACTGCATTTTCTTATGGATTTTAATTCAAGTTTGTCTTCTAAATAATTCCTTGGAATTTATTATTTGGTTTAGGCATATTATCCTTATTTAAATAAAATTTGATATTGTTCAATCCTTATGATTTTAATTAAATAATCTTTTATTCCTTTCTATTATTCAACAAAATTTCATTTTATTATTTATGGATTTGGCCAAGATTTAATTTGGTTTAAATATTCCTTAATTAATTATTTCTTTGTTTGTCTTATAAAATCCATATCTTTGTATTTATATATCCAAAATTGGTGATTCCAATTTGTAGAATTTTATTTAATACTTTTTTATCTTTTTAAACCCTTTTAGGATTAATTTGCTAACAATTTGGTATGGATTTTAGATAGAAGCTCTATTAGCTTTGAATTTTAATTTCTTTATCTTATTAAATTCATAAGATTTTATCCATGGTTCCAAATTGAATGAATCCAATTTCTATGGTTTTATAATATTTTTTTTTGTCATTTTTGATCATTTATACATGTTTGTTGACAAATTGTTATATGGATCAAATCCATAGTCTTGGAATAATCTTGGAAAAGATTTCCTTCCATTAGGGTTTTAGGTTTTGGTTTATTTTTCCCAAGTGTTTAAATTTCAAGATACATTCATTGATGAATGCATTCCACTTGATTGAAATTTGTTGGATTCTATTTTATTCAAAAAAATTCAAGATGGGTTTTGATGTTTCCATTTGGAATCAAAAAGTTTCTTTTCACCCTAAATTTCAACAATTATTTATTTTGTTTATTTATTTTTCACATTTCAAAATTTGGAAAATTTTGGGATGTGACAACAACCTAAAAAGAAGAGAGGTTGTTGATAGTCAATTCAACACTACAGCTCTATACATGATCCATCTTGGTGTGGGTGACAAAGACATGCCACACATTCAGCATCTTAGTACAGCTAAGGAAGCTTGGGATGCCCTCACCGAGCTCTTCATTGGAAATGAAAATATGAGAAGGAATATATATGATGCTTTGAGCAATGAAGCTGAAGGTTTTTTTATGTTGGATGGAGAAGACCATGAGGACATGTATAGGAGGCTCAAGTCAATAGCCACCACTTTCAGGAATCATGGTGCCTCTCATGTTGATGATGTGTGTATCAAGCGCAAGTATGTCAGTGCTCTTATGCCATTTGAGCCCACAAATTTGAAGAGTCTCCAAGGAAGGCATAATTACCACCTTATGACATCCAATGAGGTAATGCAAGAAATGGCAGCTTTCAAAGTGGCTTCCAAGAATGCCGAAGATGCTCGTGCACGAGCTATGGGGATGCAAAAGGGGGTCAATGTGGCCTTGAAGACAGGTGTGGATGATCATGATGAAGATGAAATAGAAGGTATGGACTGTCCCAAGGATGTAAAAATAATTCATGGAAAATACATTGCCTTCTATGCTAGACACTTTTGGAAGGATCCAGCCAAGGCCAAATCTGAACTAGAACGCAAGAGCGGAACTTATGGAAGAAAGGAAAATGGTCCCGAGCTGAGAACTTGTTTCAACTATGGAGACCCGATGCACTTTGTAGCCGAGTGTCCGTATCAAAGTAGGGAAGATAATGGAGGAAGACTCATTCTCAAGGAAAAGTCAAAGGCTCCACGCAAGAAACAATTTGTAAATAAGAATGTTCCTTTCAAGAAGAAACCAAAGATTGTTCTAGTGGCTCAAGAAGAATATTATTCGGGAAGTGAAGATGAAGATGGGGATGATAGCTCCCGAGAGGTTGCTGCTATAGCCACCACATCTACACCAATATCTCTCTTCGACTCTCCGAACGAAAATGTCATCAATAAGAACGCTACTTGTCTCATGGCAAGAGGTTCCGAGGTATCAACTTCTAACACTTCTTTTCCTAAGGCTATGATTGACATGGATGATCCTACTAGTCTTAAGGTTAAAGAATAGATTATTGCTTTGGACTATTTCTTCACTAACTTGCAAGGTGAGCACAAAATACATTTTGAGGCTCTTATGGACCAGCTGGCCCAAAATGAAGTGCTCCTTGAAGAAAAGGGCAGAATTGAAAGGGAAGATACAATGGAAATTGCGTCCTTGAAAAATGCTCTAGAAGAAGAAGAAGAGGCTCGGGCTTCTCTTGAAGAGAGGCTTGAGAATATTGAGGAGTCACATGAAGAAATGGTGGCAAAGCTTGTTAAGGAGCGTGACAATGCAGTTGCCAAAGCAAAGAAGTTAAAGAAAGAAAAAATTGACGCCCCCTCCAAGGGGCGGATAGTCCGCCCCTAGCACTTCAACACGCCCCAGGGGACTAGAAGAAGAAAACGGCCAAGAAAATTCCAGGCCGGACTCTCCGACCCCAAGGGGCGGATTATCTGGCCCTGGAACTCCCAACTCTGTCAGGCATTCACAGGAAGAGGAAGTTGCAGCCGCATCTCCCAGGTCGGATAGTCTGGACCCACCTAGGGGCGGATTATCTGGCCCTGAAGAACCTGCTCAGCAACAAGCTCCTGTTATCAGCTCAGATCAAGATCAAGATCAAGGGCAAGGTAGTGGACAAGACAAGGATCCAAATGCTGAATCAACTCCTTCTAGAAACAAGAAGGAAATTGAGGCTCGTCGCAATGCTCGTGCTGATCGGAACCTTGAGTTAAGGGGTCATACTCTTGACAAGGTTGTCGGTGATCTACGAAGAAGGGTATCTACTAGAAGAGAACTTGCAAGCTAATGTGATCATCAAACTCACATTTCTATGGTTGAACCAAAGAAGGTCTTTGATGCTCTTGAAGATCCTGATTGGGTGGTTGCAATGCATGAAGAATTAAATAACTTCGAGCGCAACAAGGTTTGGAAGATCGTAGAGAAACCCAAAGAGTGCCGCAATGTTATCGGCACCAAGTGGATTTTCAAGAACAAACAAGATGAAAATGGCATAGTTGTGAGGAATAAAGCAAGGCTAGTGGCTCAAGGATTCTCTCAAGTGGAAGGAATTGATTTTGGCGAGACTTATGCTCCAGTGGCTCGTCTTGAGTCCATCTGTATCCTTCTTGCCTATGCCGCTCATCATAATTTTAAATTACAGCAAATGGATCTTAAGAGTGCGTTTCTTAATGGTCCACTACATGAGTTGGTATACGTCAAGAAACTCCCGGGATTTGAGGATCCCAAATTTCCGAACCATGTCTACAAACTCGATAAGGCGCTATATGGCCTTAAACAAGCCCCACGTGCATGGTATGAGCACCTTAAAGAGCTTTTGTTAGACCGTGGATTCGAAGTTGGGCAAATCGATCCCACTTTTTTTACTAAGAAGGTTAATGGGGAGCTTTTTGTATGCCAACTATATGTATACGACATTATTTTTCGCTCTACTAACCAAGCTTTCAACGATGAATTTTCAAAGCTTATGAATGACAGGTTTGAGATGTCTATGATGGGAGAATTTAGGTTCTTTCTTGGATTCGAGATCAAACAACTTAGAGAGGGAACTTTTATTAATCAAGCTAAGTACATCCAAGACATGCTCAAGAGGTTCAAGATGACGAATCTCAATGGTGTTGCTACTCTAATGCAAACAAAGTGTCATCTTGAGCTTAATCCCAAGGGTAAAGACGTGGACCAAAAGGTATACCGATCCATGATCGGCTCTCTCCTTTACCTTTGCAGATCTAGGCTCGATATCGTGTTGAGTGTAGGACTGTGTGCAAGGTACCAAGCCGCTCCTAAAAAAGCCACTTAGTGGCGGTCAAGAGAATCTTCAGATATTTGGTTCATTCCCCAAATTTTGGTTTATGATATCCCAAAGGTTCTAGTTTCTCTCTATGTGGTTACACTGATTCAGATTGGGCTGGTGACAAAGATGATCGAAAATCAACTTCTGGTGCATGTCAATTCTTGGGCAGGTCTCTAGTGTGTTGGTCTTCAAAGAAACAAATTGCATATCACTCTCAACCACCGAAGCTGAATATGTTGTTGCTGCAAGTGTTTGTACACAATTATTATGGATGAGGTAAACTTTAAAGGAATATGGTGTCAATTGTGACAAAGTGCCTCTTTTATGTGATAATGAAAGTGCTATCAAAATTGCTTACAATCCGGTGCAGCATACAAGAACAAAACATATTGAGATTCGCAATCATTTCATTCGGTATCATGTTGCTCGTGGCGATATTGAACTATCTTTTCTGAGCACGAAGAACCAACTTGCTGACATCTTCACGAAGCCTCTTGATGAAGCAAGATTTTGTTATTTGAGGAATGAGCTAAATATCATAGATTCAAGGAGCTTGGCTTGACTACCCTTGCACACTCACTTGCTCTTATTCATGTATTTGGTTTAGATGCAGGCATAGACATAGGGGGAGTGTGGTCCTAATTGATTGGGCTAAACCTCCCCCCATAATGCTAAAAGCAAGAAAAATCATTTCCCTTAATATCATTTTGTGATATGTGGGTCATCGATGAGCATTGGTTTTGAACTCAAGATACATCTTTGCGGTGTCATGCCATGCGCTCCAACATGGTGGCTTCAACCACCGCCCTATTCCTTGAGAAGAATTGGTTTCGAATGGCTCTCTTTAGATTTTCTTGCTTATCTTTTGTTCTTATGGAAAACATACCCAAATTTGGCTTTTGGTTGATTTGATCCTTGCAACTTTGGGTGTATAGTACCATCTCAGTTTGTTGCTCTAAAACCCAAGCCTTTTTCCCTCCTTGAGACGAGGAGGAGTGATCTTCTGGGGCGCTAGCATCGCTCTTTTTCCTTTTTGGCATTTCGATGCCAAAGGAGGAGAAGTATTTCTATTAGGTCTTGGATTTGCATGGGTCGGGCGCAAGCACTTGCCTTTTTTCTTTTGTTTTATTTTCCTGCTTGTGCCCTTTTAGCGTGAACTTATTTGTTATTTGTGCTTGGTTTTGTTGGAGATATGCCCTAGAGGAAATAATAAATGTAGTTATTATTATATCTTTGTGTTTATGATAAATGTTTGCATTCATGCTATAATAGTATTAACAAGGAAACATTAATACTTGTGTGATTTGTAAACTTAAATTGAAGTCCCTAGTATAAGCCTCTATACATCACTAGCTTGTTGGTTGATAAATGATTGTGGTTTCCCTATCATGGACATTGAGATGTTATCAACAGCAAGATCATATCATTAGGAGAATGATATGATGGACATACTCCTATAGATAAGCTTAGCATAAAGATCAAGTCATTTTAATAGTTCAATTGCTATATGCTTTCTGGTACATAGTAATCTAATTCCTTCGACCATGAGATCATGCATATCACCTTTACCGCATGGATGCTTTGATGACATCAAACACCACACCGTAACTGGGTGGCTATAAAGGTGGCATTGAGTGTTCGGAAAGTATTGGTTGAAACACATGGATCAAGAGTGGGATTTGTCCATCCATATGACGGATAGATATACTCTGGGCCCTCTCGGTGAAATGTCATCCAATTAGCTTGCAAGCATGTGACTGGCTCACAAGGGATCACATATCACGGGAACGAGAAAAGAGTACTTATCGGTAACGAGGTTGAACTAGGTATGCAGAGATACCGACGATCATAACCTCGGATAAGTAAACTATCGTGAGACAAAGGGAAATTGGTATCGTATGTAAGTGGTTCATTCGATCGCAAAGTAATCGTAGAAATATGTGGGAGCCATATGAATTTCCAGATTCCTCTATTGGTTATTGTTCGGAGAAGTGTCTCGATCATGTCCGCATAATTCACGAACCGTAGGGAGACACACTTAAGGATTCGACGTTGTTTGAGTAGTTATGGAATAATGAGAAAGAGACCGAATGTTGTTCGGAGTCTCGAATGGGATTCGGGATATCACGAGGAGATGCGGAATGGTCCGGAGAATAAGATTCATATAAGGAAAGTCCCGTTTCGGAGTTGGAGAATGGTTCCGGTGTTTTTATCGGGAATGTTCTAGAAGGTTCCGGAATGTCCGGCACTCCGGGGGGGAAGGGGTACATGAATGTGTCATTACAAGTTAGAATGATTGCATCATGTACTAGGTGTCATCGCTGTCCAAAATAAAGGGTTTATTCAAATCCTAGTTTGAAAAGTCAAACGGCTAGTTTGAAAGTCAAACGGCAGTTTTTGGAAAGAGGAGGAGAGGTGGAAACCGAGTTGGGGAGGAGTTCCCTCCTCCAACCGGCGGCCCACCTCCAAGCCGAGTTGGGGAGGGACTCCCCTCCCCTTGGCCGCGCCTCCCACCTATAAAGGGAGGGGCAGGGCTGCCCCTCCTAGCACACAAGATCCTCTCCTCCAAAACCCTAGCTTGGCGCCACCACCTCCTGCAGCTGCCGCCGCCTCCTAGGGTTGCCCTAGCTGCCGACTTGGGCTGCCCCAAGCCCTATCCGCCGGCTATAGCACCTCCTACTTGGTGTGTCTAAACCCTAGATCGCCGAGGAGCTCTCTCATAGTCCACCATACTCGCTACGGCTTAAGGCGAAGCCCTGCGAGATCTCCCCTCTACTTCCGGTACCACGCCGTTGTGCTGCCAGAATCGCGAGGAGAGTGCTACAACCTCCGCTGCCTGCTGGAACAAGGGAGAGGAAGGTCTTCATCGAGTACCGAACGTGTGACCGACTGCGGGAGCGCTGCCGGAACGCAGCGCCGGAAGGATCGTCTACGCGATCTTGAGATCGGGAAAAGTACGACTACATCATCCACGAGAATCCGCTCTCGTTAAACACTTTGGAATCTTCGAGGGTGAGTTATTCTATCGACTCGTTGCTACAATCTAGTAGATAGATCTTGGCTTATTTGTTTGTATGCGGTAGAATTTTTTTTTGTTTTCCATGCTACGAAACCCTACAGTGGTATCAGAGCCGTGTCTATATGTAGATCTGTTGCACGAGTAGAACACAATGGTCATTGTGGGCGTTGATGCTTTTATTGTCGATTGCTTCTTGTGTACTTTGCATCTTGCGGTATGTTGGGATGAAGCGGCCCGGGCTAACATTACATGACATCGTTCATGAGACTTGCTCCACGCTTGACATGCAACTTGTATTGCATAAGTGGCTTTGCGGGTGTCTGTTTCTCCTAGCATAGTTAAGATCCAATTTACAACGGGTGATTAACAATACTAGTATCAATGTTGTGGTTCTTGTTCGTAAGTTAGAACGACACTTATTGAAAGCCCCAAACCACGTAAAATATGCAAAGAAAGTAGAGGCGTCTAACTTTGTTTTGCAGGGGTGTGCAGTGATGTGATATGGCCATGATTGTGATTATATTTGATGTATGCAATGTTCCTTATTGTAAGTTGGCAACCGGCAGGAGCCATATGGTTGTCTTTAATTTATGTTAAGACCCGCGTGTCTATTCAAAGTAGTTGTAATAGTTGAAGCCGGTGGACGACAACCATGGAGAAGCGTCATTAACCTTGATGCAATGCCGGTGATGATGGAGATCATGTTCGTGCTAGAAGATGGAGATCGGAAGCACAAAGAAGAAAGGCCATATCATATCACATATTTTGAATTGCATGTGATGTTAATCCTTTATGCATCTTGTATTGCTTAGTAGACGACGGTAGCATTATAAGATGATCCCTCATGCACATGAATTTCAAGTCATAAAGTGTTCACCCTTAGTTAGCACCATTGCTAAAGCTTGTTGTTTCGAAGCACCACGTGATGATTGGGTGTGTTAGATTCTGCAAGTGTATACAACGTGAGCAAGCCAGATTTTCTCATGCGGAAACTAAGGTTTGATCTTGACGAGCCTAGCATGTACAGACATGGTCTCGGAACACGGATCACCGAAAGGTAAAGCATGAATCATATAGTAGATATGATGAACATGTTGATTGTTCGCCATTGAAACTAGGTCAACTCTCGTGATGATCGGTGTTGATGTGGTGGATTTGGTTCGTGTGATCACTAAAACAATGTGAGGGATATTGTTTTGAGTGGGAGTTCACCTAGATTAATTTTATTATTAATTTGAACTCAATTTGTCATAAACTTAGTCTAAACTATTGCAAATATGTTGTAGATCAATGGCAGCCCCTACCATCAATTTTAATGCGTTCCTAGAGAAAGAAAAGTTGAAAAACAATGGAAGCAACTTCGCGGATTGGTTCCGCAATTTGAGGATTGTCCTCACAGCTAGTAATTTGACCTATGTGTTGGATGCACCGCTGGGTGACCCACCTACAGCTGATGCTACCGATGAAGTAAAGAATGTTTACCTCGCTCGGAAGAATCAGTACTCCATAGTTCAGTGTGCTATCTTGTATGGTTTAGAATCGGAGCTTCCGAAAACGTTTGAAAATTCAGACCCATATGATATTGTCGAGGATCTCAAATTGATTTTTGAGACTCATGCGGCAATTGAAAGCTATGAGGCTTCTGAAAAGTTCTTTAACTGCAAGATGGAAGAGGGCAGCTCCGTCAGTGAGCATGTGCTTAAGATGTCTGGGCACGCAAACAAACTTAAAAGCTTGGGTATAGTGATTCCTAATGCTTTGGGGATTTACCGTGTCCTCCAATCACTACCACCAAGTTACAAGAACTTTGTGATGAACTACAACATGCAGAACATGAACAAGCAGTTGCCAGAACTGTTTGCCATGTTGAAGTCTGCAGAAGTGGAGATCAAGAAAGAGCACCAGGTGTTGTTGGTCAATAAGACCACCAAATTCAAGAAAGGCAAGTCTAAGCAGAAGGGACACTTCAAGAAGGGTGGTAAGAAAGTTACCACGCCGACAAATAAGACCAAGGCTGGACCCAAGCCTGATACTCAGTGCTTTTACTGCAAGGGAGAAGGTCACTGGAAGCGGAATTGCCCAAAGTACTTGGAGGATTTAAAGAACGGAAACATCAAGAAGAAAGGTATATCTGATATACATGTTATTGATGTGTATCTCACTAGTACTCGTAGTAGTGCCTGGGTATTTGATACTGGTTCAGTTGCTCATATTTGTAATTCGAAACAGGTGCTGCAGAATAAACAGAAGCTAGCGAAGAACGAGGTGACGATGCGCGTGGGAAACGGATCAAAGGTTGATGTGATCGCGGTCGGCACGCTACCCCTTCATCAACCATCGGGATTAGTTTTATACTTAAATAATTGTTATTTGGTGCCTGCGTTGAGCATGAACATTATATCGGGATCTTGTTTATTGCGAGACGGTTACTTGTTTAAGTCCGAGAATAATGGTTGTTCGATTTATATGAGTAATATGTTTTATGCACATGCACCTTTGATAGATGGTCTATTCTTGTTGAATCTCGATAGTGGAAATACACATATTAATAACATTGAGGCTAAACGTTTGAAATCGAGCGATAACTCGACCTATATGTGGCACTGTCGTCTTGGTCACATTGGAGTGAAGCGTATGAAGAAACTCCATTCCGATGGACTTCTTGAATCACTTGATTTCGAATCACTTGATAGATGCGAAGCATGTCTGATGGGTAAAATGACTAAGACTCCATTTTCTGGTATGATGGAGCGAGCTACGGACTTATTAGAAATCATACATACCGATGTGTGTGGTCCAATGAGTGTAGCATCGCGCAGTGGTTATCGTTATGTTCTTACCTTCACGGATGACTTGAGTAGATATGGGTATATCTATTTCATGAAACATAAGTCTGAAACTTTCGAGAAGTTTAAGGAATTTCAAAGTGAGGTAGAGAATCAACGTAACAAGAAGATTAAATTTCTACGTTCTGATCGTGGAGGTGAATATCTAAGTTACGAGTTTGGCGAGCATTTGAAGAAATGCAGAATACTTTCGCAGTTGACACCGCTGGGAATACCACAGCGCAATGGTGTGTCCGAACATCGTAATCGAACTCTCTTAGATATGGTTCGTTCTATGATGTCACTTACAGATTTACCACTATCATTTTGGGGTTATGCATTAGAAACAGCCGCATTCACTTTAAATAGGGCACCGTCTAAATCCGTTGAAACGACACCGTGTGAATTATGGTTTGGGAAGAAACCTAAATTGTCGTTCCTTAAAGTTTGGGGTTGCGAAGCCTATGTAAAGAAGTTACAGCCGGACAAGCTTGAACCCAAAGCGGAAAAATGCGTCTTCATAGGATACCTGAAGGAAACTATTGGGTATACCTTCTATCACAGATCCGAAGGCAAAATCTTCGTTGCTAAGAATGGATCCTTTCTAGAAAAGGAATTTCTCTCGAAAGAAGTGACTGGAAGGAAAGTAGAACTCGACGAGGTTGTCGAACCTTCTCTCGAAATTGCGAGTAGCGCAGCACCGGAAGAAGTTCCTGTGGTGCCTGCACCAATAAGAGAGGAAGCTAATGATGATGATCATGAAACTTCGGTTGAAATTGCTACAGAGCCTCGCAGGTCAACGAGAACTCGTACCACTCCAGATTGGTATGATCCCGTTATGAGTGTCATGTTGGTGGACAACACCGATGACCCTGAGACATATGAGGAAGCGATGATGAGCCCAGATTCCAATAAATGGCAAGAAGCCATGAAATCCGAGATTGGATCCATGTACGAAAACCAAGTATGGACTTTGGTGGACTCACCAGATGGCCGGAAGGCTGTCGAGAACAAATGGATTTTCAAGAAGAAAACAGATGCTGATGGTAATGTTACTGTCTATAAAGCTCGACTTGTCGCAAAAGGGTTTCGACAAATTCAAGGAGTTGACTACGATGAGACTTTCTCACCAGTAGCGAAGCTAAAGTCTGTGAGGATTATGTTAGCAATCGCTGCATATTATGATTATGAGATATGGCAGATGGATGTCAAAACAGCATTCCTCAATGGAGACATTGATGAAGAGTTGTATATGATGCAACCCAAAGGTTTTGTCGATCCTAAAGATGCTAACAAGGTATGCAAACTTCAACGGTCCATCTATGGATTGAAGCAAGCATCCCGAAGTTGGAATCAACGTTTTGATAAGGTGATCAAAAGTTTTGGTTTTATACAAACTTATGGAGAAGCTTGTATTTACAAGAAAGTGAGTGGGAGCTCTGTAGCATTCTTAATACTATATGTGGATGACATATTGTTGATTGGGAATGATGTAGACCTTCTTAATAGTGTCAAGGAATATTTGAATAATAGTTTTTCAATGAAGGATCTTGGAGAAGCAGCTTACATATTAGGCATAAAGATTTATAGAGATAGATCAAAATGCCAAATATCATTGTCACAAAGTACATATTTGGACAAGGTTCTAAAGAGGTTTGGAATGGAAGATAGCAAGAAAGGGTTCTTGCCCATGTTGCCCAATACGACCTTGAGTAAAACTCAAAGTCCGACATCGGCAGAAGATAGAGAAAGGATGAGTAAGACTCCCTATGCCTCAGCCATAGGATCTCTAATGTATGCCATGCTATGTACTAGACCCGACATTGCATATGATGTTAGTTTAACTAGCAGATATCAAAGTGATCCAGGAGTGGATCATTGGACAGCGGTCAAAAAAACATCCTTAAGTACTTGAGAAGAACTAAGGATATGGTTCTTTCTTATGGAGGTGATGAACAGCTCGTTGTTAATGGTTACACCGATGCTAGTTGGAACACCGATCCGGATGATTCTAAATCACAATCTGGATACGTATTTATTTTGAATGGTGCAGCAGTTAGCTGGAGGAGTGCAAAGCAAAGCGTTGTGGCGAGATCTTCAACTGAATCGGAATACATGGCTGCTTCGAAGGCTTCACAAGAAGCGATATGGATGAAAGAGTTCATTACAGAGCTGGGTGTGGTTCCTAGTGCGCTGGACCCAATGTCTATCTACTGTGATAACATGGGCGCCATAGCCAATGCGCAAGAACCAAGGTCACACAAGAAGCTGAAGCACATCAAGCTACGTTTTCACGCTATTCGAGAACATATCCAAGATGGGGATATAAAGATTTGCAAAGTACACACAGATCTGAATGTGGCGGATCCGTTGACTAAACCTCTCCAGAGGGCAAAACATGACCAGCACCAAACTGCCATGGGTGTTCGGTATATTACCATGTAATCTAGATTAGATGACTCTAGTGCAAGTGGGAGACTGTTGGAGATATGCCCTAGAGGCAATAATAAATGTAGTTATTATTATATCTTTGTGTTTATGATAAATGTTTGCATTCATGCTATAATAGTATTAACAAGGAAACATTAATACTTGTGTGATTTGTAAACTTAAATTTTAGTCCCTAGTATAAGCCTCTATACATCACTAGCTTGTTGGTTGATAAATGATTGTGGTTTCCCTATCATGGACATTGAGATGTTATCAACAGCAAGATCATATCGTTAGGAGAATGATATGATGGACATACTCCTATAGATAAGCTTAGCATAAAGATCAAGTCATTTTAGTAGTTCAATTGCTATATGCTTTCTGGTACACAGTAATCTAATTCCTTCGACCATGAGATCATGCATATCACCTTTACCGGATGGATGCTTTGATGACATCAAACACCACACCGTAACTGGGTGGCTATAAAGGTGGCATTGAGTGTTCGGAAAGTATTGGTTGAAACACATGGATCAAGAGTGGGATTTGTCCATCCATATGACGGATAGATATACTCTGGGCCCTCTCGGTGAAATGTCATCCAATTAGCTTGCAAGCATGTGACTGGCTCACAAGGGATCACATATCACGGGAACGAGAAAAGAGTACTTATCGGTAACGAGGTTGAACTAGGTATGCAGAGATACCGACGATCATAACCTCGGATAAGTAAACTATCGTGAGACAAAGGGAAATTGGTATCGTATGTAAGTGGTTCATTCGATCGCAAAGTAATCGTAGAAATATGTGGGAGCCATATGAATTTCCAGATTCCTCTATTGGTTATTGTTCGGAGAAGTGTCTCGATCATGTCCGCATAATTCACGAACCGTAGGGAGACACACTTAAGGATTCGACGTTGTTTGAGTAGTTATGGAATAATGAGAAAGAGACCGAATGTTGTTCAGAGTCTCGAATGGGATTCGGGATATCACGAGGAGATCCGGAATGGTCCGGAGAATAAGATTCATATAAGGAAAGTCCCGTTTTGGAGTTGGAGAATGGTTCCGGTGTTTTCATCGAGAATGTTCTAGAAGGTTCTGGAATGTCCGGCACTCCGGGGGGGAAGGGGTACATGAATGTGTCATTACAACCACCCCGAGTCATTCCCAGAGCAAGGTGAGCAGCACATCACCGGAATTTGGCCGGAGTCTGCCGCGGAGGAGGAAGAAAGGAGCCATTGATTGGAGACGCCCCAGGAGAAGCCGCTGGTACCAGGAGGTTTGCCGTCGTCTACTTTGTCATTCGCCCCCATCGCCGACCCTCTCCTGAGCCCCGGTGAGCCCCCATAGACCCCCACTGGCCCCGCGAGGTTTTAGTCTCACTGGAGTTGCCCGACGGAGACGATAGGTCGTGGTCGTTCGATTAGAGTATGATCATGCGGTCTAGATCACCCCGTACCGCTTCGCACCCCCTGTATCGCTGACTGGTGTGGTCATTCACTAAACTCACCCGCGCATGCGCTGTGCGCCGTGGGCCGGCCCAGTTAACATCCCATGCAACCCAGTTAGTTTGAATTTATATTTTCCAATTTAGTTTCAAACCTAGTTTTGTACCTAGATTCAAAAATCAACCCAGGTCGATTCACTCAACCAAATTACATGAAACTAATTTTGTTATAAAGGTACTAGAATTATTAATCCAAGCCCGTTTGATTCAATTCATTTGTAGTTGTAGATCACCTATAGTAAAAATAACAAGGCAGAAGCTTTTATGCATTCAAATATTTTTCAAAATTCAACCACAAAAGCTTTTGAGTTGATTCCAACTCTCAAAAATCACATTTAACTAGACCTTTCTGAATATATAAAAATATATAGGTTTACTTACAGAAATAATGGACAAGTAATAAAAGAATGCCTCATAGGCCATTCTAGTCACTTTATTTAATTGAAATAAAAAGGTTAAACCTTATTAAATTGTGACACCACTTTAAATCACATTCCCAAGTACTGAAATATGTGGTGATGACATGTGTCAACATGATCCCATGTTTTAGTTGGAGAATATTAAACCTTAAGTAATTTTTCAATGAGTAGAAATTACTTTTCCAAAATAAAATAAATATGACAAGTGCTTTGATGATTGTAATGTTTGTGATGATGCTAGATCATCTAGTGAAAACCTTGGTGTGATAAATAAAAGTAGTTAAGTATTGTTTGGTGATTGTGTACCTGGTATTTATATATAGACACTAGTACCGACCAAGGATACGAGGAGAAAAGAGAATACTACGAAGAGGAAGCCGAGGAGAACTTCAACCACTGCTCTGCACAAGGCAAGCTAACACTTGCAACTATGAAAACTATATGATCTATGCAATGCATTAGGAATGCCTTGGTTATAACCCTTGATGACACATAATCCTAGTTTTACTTGCAAGCTTAATTATTTTATTTATTTAGCAAATCTTTCTATTAGAGTTTACTTAGTGACTTGTAGATTTTAGAAATATATTTAAAGGTAGCATAAAGAGCATAAAACTTGGCCTAAGTTAGATAATCTTGATGTCATCCTGAGGCATGAGATTGAACTTAGATAAGATACACTTGTTTACCACCCCTCATTAGTATTTACCCCCACTTGTAGATGCTAGTGCTAAGCATAAAACTTGACCACTTTAGATGGGAATACTTGGTGAAAATGGTAATGAAAACCTTACAATGATGAGTCATTCTCCTAAAATGTTTTGACATGTGTTCTTGAACACCAGATGATTTTGATGATGAAAATGTTAAGGCATGAGCCTTAGCCCCTTATAAACTGATGTTTGTTTGGATGCGATACCATTCCAATTTTACCGTACAACCACAATACCCAAAATTTGGGTAGGGCTTAACTGGAAATTTATATACCTTAGTATGGGTTCCCTTGCAGCAAAGGTTTGAGCTAAGGCTACCTTGTGAAGATTTTCCACCTATACAGTTCCCAAGATGACAATTGGTCATGGTTGGGAGGCCAAACTCACAGGAGAGGTGCCTATCCTAGGGCATGTAATTAAAAGGTTAGGATTGATTATCCACATACTGAGTATGGTGAATGTAGGATTGTTCGTGACAGATGCATCGAATGTTGTGGTGAAAGTGTACCACCTCTGCAGAGTGTCAAACTATTCGAATAGCCGCGTCCACGGTTATGGATAGTTGGAGTGGCCATACTGTTTCGTCGTCAGATGTTTTCAAAATGACTTGTGAAATGATTCATGACTTTTACTTGATCACAACAGGTTTGTGATATGAAATTCAAGTTCCCACTTAAGTGTTATAAAACTTTCAACTAGCTTTATTTGCTTTTGAACTCAGTAGAGATAAATCTGGATTTTTGCAAAACAACCTAGAGGTTAGTATTTCCTACTCAAAAACCACTTCACTTGTTAGTATTAGTTTGCGAGTACTTAAAGAGTACTCATGGCTTTGTCCCTGGCTATTCCCATGGCCAGACTATGAAGAGGACTATCAGGAGGATGGACCGCAGGAAGGTTATGACAACTAGGATCATCTCCCATCGTCAGCATTGCCTGTGACCATGAAGATGGAGCTTTGCCCATGCTACTATTATTATTACGTTATTCCGCTGATATGATTGTATTAAGACTGGATCATGAGATCCTTTATTTGTTGTAATACCTTATGTATGGTTTGTAATGGATGATGTACTGTGATATCGAATCTGTTATGTCTCGCAAAAATGGTAATCCTGTGATTGCGATGTATGGCATAACAGGCATCTGGTATTAAAAATCCGGGTGTTGACATAAACCTTGTTCTTGTGACAGCTTGTTGTCATTACGGGAGCCCCCAATTTAGTTGTGGATGTATGCCCCGGTAGAGTTGTAAAGGCACCGGTTCCCTTCTCGAAGGGTACCAATAGTGGAGAAGGTGGATCAGGCCTTTCGTGGCGAGATCCATCGGAGAATAGGGTGGGGCCTATTGTGGCGTGGTGGTCTTAGAACCGCCCACCCCTGCAACGCAGATGTACTTCCCTTAACAAGGAAGGAACTGCGGTAAAACAAATCCCTGTGTCTCCGCGTGCTCCACTACGGTTTCCTCGCTCCTCTCTTTACGTGCTTAGTAGCTAGGTTTGCATATAGGGAAATTCTCGTAGTTGCATATCAAGAGAATTTACTTTGTGTCAGGCCTAAAACTGAAAATAACTAAAAATTGAGTAGCACCTATTCACCCCCCTCTAGGTGCCCATACGATCCTTTCAGGTTGGTCTAACCGTTGACATGCAGGATGAGAGTGAGCAATATGCCTTGCTCACTCAAACTTTTGTGGAGAGTTTCACTTTCACTAACACCCCTTTCAGGATAGATGTTTCATTCAAAATCTATGATAGGCCTATCACCATGACATTGAAAAGATTTTGCAGCATTATAGATATTGGCATGGCTGGGAGGGTGAAGAAGATTCATGGTCGACTCGCTGATTTGTTGGAGATCTACTATGGGGTAACAAATGATGATGACCGCACAAACCAACGCGGGAAGATAAGAAACATTCAACTCCCAGCTCTCGGGTATTTTGCTTATTATCTTGCCACTAGCATTCTTGGTAGGGAGAACACTAGCAATATTTCCAACTATCATTTGGCTTTTCTCGCTGCTGCGCTTAATAATGAAACCAGGTATAATCTTGGTTCTCTCATTGCTTGCCACCTAGCTGCAAGAGGACCCATTTATAGGGGTATTATTGTTGCACGCGTAGTTGCTGCCTTGGAACTTTCTGTTGATCCGAATGATACAATGCTGGCTCCACAGAGGCTTGATCTAGCTGTCATGAAAGCACACAACTTTGTTACTGCTAGCTCTAGCCTTGAGAGTTTAGTTTACAGGATGATGTCTACTGACGGGGATGAGAGGGAAATTCCCTTGCCATAGTCTACTTTGTTTAGTATTTGGAGGAGGCCATGGTCGCGCTCCAAGGAGGAGATGGACGATCAGCTCCGCGTGCTTGTTTTCCACGGGCACTACCAGGGGGACGCGCCCTCTTATGACTACTTTGCGCACTACACGGGGGCTTCCTCAAGTACGTACCAGGATGAAGGCACCTCTTCGTCACACTACGGAGGGACTCCTTCTTGGCTAGGCTAGGAATGATCTCCACTTAGGCCAAAATCCTAAGCTTGGGGGGAGGTATACCGACATCGCACTCATCTACTTATCATGTTCTGTCGGTACTTTGTATATCCATGTTTTGCTTTCTTTCTAGTCTTTGTTTCTGCTTTCCAAAACACAAGAAGACCAAAAATATTTTTGTTGTTTCACTTTGTTTCTTTATTTGTCTTTTATCTTTGGTTTGCTTTTTCCTTCTTTTGGCTTTGGTTTGTTATAAGAAAATCAAAAAAGATTTTGCTTTGTTTGCTTTTGCTTTAAGTGCTTGCTTTAAAAAATCAAAAACCCAAAAATATTTGTTGTTCTTCTCTGGATTTGTAAAGTTTGTTGCAGGGTTCGGTGGTCCTCAGTGACTCCTTTGGAGTTTGGTTTATATTATTATTTAAGTCACACAAGTGAAAGGTAATAATGATGATTTCTGACAACTCAAGGTGTGGTAAGAGGCTGGTAATGAACTCTATTTGTCTTCATTTTTGTACATATACTCATCATTGTGGGCATTCTTAGTATGTCCATGTAAGGTGTATGTTATTTAATGGATGCTTAGTAGTTCTTGCTGTCTTATGATTAGCTCCAACTTGCTAATAGTTTGTAGCATGTCATATGAATGTTTGCTTGCATTGTTCTATTCATAACTTGGTATGACATTGTGGTATCCTCCTCTGAATGTTTTATTTGAATCGACTTGGCACATTCTCACACATGCATATGACTAAAACAAAAGTTAGTTAAGCCTCGATGATTTATTTTGCCTCGAAGTTCTTGTATCACTTTTATGCCATAATTAATTTTGTTTTGTTGCAAGCATGATTATGATAGTTACTGCTCTCTCGTTTGTCGCTCCCTTTCTATTGCTATCCTTCACTTGCACTGAGTATGAGCTCTAGTTATGCGTCCAACTCCTCAAAACCAAAATTATCAAAAAGTGTCCACCATATCTACCTACTAGCATCATTGCTATTCCGTGCATATTTATTATGCCTCATTTTCTTCCAAATAAAATGCTTGCTTGTTACAAGGAAGTTAGTTAGTAAAGCTCTAATGAACTTGATGGCACACTTTATTTTCTTGCACTTAATAAACCTGAACCATTGTGACTGTCCATGAAAGTTATATGATTGCAAATTATATGCTGAGAGTTAGCAGAACCGTGCTGTCACGGGGAACGCTTTCAACACCTGTAAATATTGTCCAGTTCATATCATGCTCTTTTGTTTATGGATGTTGGCGGTGTGAAATAAAAGGGGAGCTTGTAAGTCCATGGAGTTATGTATATGTTTTAGAGAAATGCCTGGGCGGCTAGCCTAAGCCATGCCTAATAATGGTGGAAACTTGCAGCATCACCATAGTGAGCAATCTATGAAGCGTCCTCAGAAAAATATATAGAAAAAAAGAGAAGAAAAAATATGCACCATGCTCATGGTAAATAAAAGGATCGTTGAGATGTTCACTGTCTGTTGCCTTATCATTTTGATATGGGATAGCTCCTGTGTCATGGGGCAAGGGGTATCCCGTTGGCGGTTCTCTATGATACACATGTATTTACAATGTCAAGAACTTACCGGTAACTAAAGTTGAGTAGCATGAGGAACGACCCTCGTACTCAAGGGACATGTGATTTCCAGTTTATGGTCTGTCAATCATATAACTCATATTGGATCTCACTTTTACCTTAACCATTTAAAGATGCCTATGATAGGGGCAATGAGAGCTCAAAGCTAACGAGTACCATACTTTCAACATTTGGAAGCCTTTCAAACTTTTCAAAACCTTTTCACTTCTTTGTTGAGTCACCATTTATTCTATGATCACCTTCTTGAGAGCATAGCTGTCATTCTTAGTGTAATGTGCTTGTCTCAAAACTTGGTTAATTGTGACATAACTTTGATGCTTGTATCTTTGATATTTTTATCTATAGTCTTCACTTGAACTTCAGAGGTGCCTTGGCATTTATGTTTTTCTCCACAATCAAAGGCAAGCGAGATACCACTTTATCATACCTTCTTATGAGAATTACAATGTTGCTTATGCTTATGTTTCATGCTTCTTACTATTACTGTGTTGGAACCTCTTCATAGCTTGCATGACTATTGATTAGACTCATTTGCATACTCCTTATTATGAATTGTGTAAGTATTGATCATATGCTGAGAATATATGCATCATATGAAGCAAATGTGTTCGTGAAAGTTTCTTTTATCGCACTTAGTTTTCAACTGAATTGCTTGAGGACAAGCAATACACTAAGCTTGGGGGGAGTTGATACATCCAAAACGTATCTACTTTCCCGAACACTTTTGCTATTGTTTCTCCTCTAATTTGTGTGATTTGGATACAACTAACACGGACTGACGCTATTTTTAGCAGAATTGCTTTGGTGTCTAGTTTTTGTGCAGGAAATCAAATTTCAGGAAAAAGCCCGAAAAATATCGCAAAACTCCTATTTTACCAGAAGAATCACGGAGCTAGAAGACGAGACGGAGAAGGGCCACGAGGGGCCCACACCACCTGGCCACGCGGGCTAGGCCAGGCCGCGCCTGGGGGTGGTGTGGCCACCTCGGGCACCCCCGCGGTCTCCCCCTTCGCCTACATAAGCCCTCTGACCTAAAAACAGAGGGGGCTTCGACATTTTTCCAGATAGAGTTCCGCTGCACCGCCACCACCAGAAATCGCGATTCTGTACCAGAAACTCTGTTCTGGCACCCTGCCGGGACGGGGAATTGGAGGAGATCATCACCATCATCATCACCGATGCCTCTCCATCAACCATCCATATTTCCCCCATCCATGAGTGAGTAAGCCCCCGTTGTAGGATATGGGGATGGTAGGGATTGGATGAGATCTATCATGTAATCGAATAAGATTGGTACGGCATGGTGCCTAGTATCTTTGTTAGTGCCTTTTGACATTGTTGCAACTTGTTATGCTTAATGCTTGTCACTAGGGCCCGAGTGCCATGATCTCAGATGATCTGAATATATTATTGACTCATGATGATAGTATTGTTTGTGATCTTACCTTCAAGTTGTTTACACATATCATTGTCCGAAACACGAGGCCCCGAAGTGACAAAAATTAGGATAACCGGAGGGGATGGCTGTGATATGAGGATCACGTGTGTTCATGGAGTGTTAATGCTTTGCTCCGGTACTCTATTAAAAGGAGTACCTTAATTGTCAGTAGATTCCCTTAAGGCCCGCTGCAACGGGCTGGCAGGACAAAATATGTTGTGCAAGTTCTCATTGCGAGCACGTATGACTATATATGGAACACATGCCTATGATTGTTTAGTACTTGGATTCTTTATCTTATTTATCTGCAAATGCCGTAGATCTTGATATTACATGAATAGTCTTGTGCATGCAACGCCCGTCCATCCATCCCTATGCCTACCGCACTCAAATCCTACTGTTTGCTACTATTGTTACTACTGTCTTTATTTTACTATTGCTGTTACTTTGCTATTTCTACTACAAAACTGTTGCTACTTATAAACTACTGTGAGCAATACTATTTTGAGGTGCAGCTGAATTGACAACTCAGATGTTAAGGCTTATAAATATTCTTTGGCTCCCCTTGTCGAATCAATAAATTGGGTTATACTACCCTCGAAGACCGTTGTGATCCCCTATACTTGTGGGTCATAACCAAGTATCTGGTCGAGCTGCACCGTCATAGGGTTGAATTTGTTTGTCAATGCCAAAGTCAACCGGGAACTTTATTTGACGAATACGTGGGCCAAAGCATTTGGGTGCCACGTACACATCTTCATCCTCGTACCGACGCACTGCCATATTGGTTCAATTCGGTGGAGAGCATCGTTGGGCGAGAGAGATCTACGCCTTGGTGGCTCACGTCTTCTGCGTGGCGCCGGAGTCGGATTCCTCCTTATTCTTCCATCGTCGCTGCCTCCCCCCTACGGATCCCGTAGCTGTGATGAGATCCTTTATGGTCGCACTTGGGTGGCTCTGGTGGGCTATTTTTGGCTTATCGGCATGGTCCCAGAGCCTCATTATGCTGGCTCTAAGGTTGATTTTGTCGGGCTCCGTCCCTGCTTCACTCAGGGCGATCTGGCTCATTTCTTCGTCCGGTGTTGTCATTACGACGAGGCTCAGCCGGACAGCTGGGGGTGGCATTCTTAGCCGATCTTGTGCTCGCTAGTGGCTCACCTCTAGGTCTTCCATGTGACGATTATTCTGCCGACAGTGGGTTTGGTGAGGTACCAATGCCCAGATGGCATCTTGAGACACAGCCGGAATAACTCTCGACCAGTCCCGCGTGACCCTGCGAGGATGACCGTTTGAACCGGTCCTTGAGTTTTCTTCCTCCCGGGGACGATGATGTTGGTCCATATCCCTGCAGGGTCTTTCATTAGCATTTTGGCCTGCGTCGGTGTGGCAAAATTCTGAATTTGAAACCAGTTTGCCACTGAATGATGTGGCTATCTTCTGCTGTTGCAGTCCTTTGTCGAGCAATGCTATGCACTATTGGACCTGTTCTAGAGACGGATTATTGGCGAGGATGGCTCGAGCGACTACAGCGTTCTCCACTGGCATGCTGTAGACTTGGATCTTCTCTCCGGTTTTACCATCAAATATATCTTTGTGGATATTGGGGTTCCTGTTAGCAAGAACTATACCTCCTCTTGTCTTGTTGGCTAGTCACTTGAATTCTGACTTTTACAGGGCATGATTGTTGTCTATCTGCTATCTAACCTCGATGATGCGCGCAACTTCCTCAAGCAAAAACAAGCGATGCTTTGCCAGGTCCTCAGCCCTTTTCACTATCTCCCTCGGAGTGAGATCCGAAGTAGTTGGGATTGGTATCGTGAGTGCATATTCGTAGATTTCACGTACATCCTTGGTAACAACGTGTCCATACATAGAAGGGTCGATTGGTGTGGGATTAACCAGATCTCCGTCCTGGTTCTCCATCTTGATCTCTTCATCAACTTATTCCTTTTTGGCTTCCTCAACTGGCTCTGCCGGTGTCGGGTTCTTATTCTTCTTCTTCTTCTTTGAATGTCCAGTAGCCTTAACATGCATACCGGTGGGAAAGACGGCTTTCGGTCCAGTACCGGGAGATAAACTTCCATTGGTACTTTTCGTCTTGGTTGTCTTCTGGACCTCGGATGAATCTCCGGTGTCCATGTCATCTTGCGAAGTGTAATATTTGTCCATGCTATCATACGGACTCGGAGGGTTATCTGGCTCACCCTGCGCTGGCTTGGAGGTGTACTCTTCTTCATACGCTGCCATCTTGTTCTCGAAGTCCTGGAGTTCCTGCAGCGTTAGTGATTCCTGAGGGGAAGGAGGCAAGTCAGTATTTTCTCTAGTTGCATCAAGAACTGAGTCGTTACCGGCTCCAGCATCGACAGAGTCAGATCCAGAGCCAACATAGCGCATGAAGAAATGCTTCTTTTTCTTCATGGACCCGAGGTAGTAGTACAATTGGGTTTCCGCCTCTGCCATCTCAAACATCTGCTTGATCTCGGTGATTGCTTTGTAATCGATGTAGGGGCGCTTCATCATCTGGTTTATCATGTGCCTCAAGAGTGTTTTTCTGCTCTAGCATCGGTAGAATCAGAACCGAAGCGAATATACTCCTCATCCATGTACCCGATCTCAACAAGGAGATCGGATCCGGATTTTTCTTCCACCACGTCTTCCACTATAGGAGCAGGCTAGGTGGGTTAAAGTTTTTTCGGGATTGTGAACTTCTCCGCCTTTGCGGATAGAGAAGATCCGGATTTTTCTTCCGCCATGGTCATCACCTCAGGGGTGGGTTGGGCGGGATCAGCAAAACCGAGATAGATGCCGATCTCGCCGATAGGAATGATTGTGTAGGTTGTCATGGGCTCCTTAGCCGGAATCCAGGTCTCGTTGAGAAGAACAAGAGGGACATCACTAGTGTAAACCACGTGACCGATGGTGACTATTTTGCTGATTCATGCATGCGCAGATTCTTCCCGGAACAAAGCTCCGAAGGTCACCTGCCCCAGGTGGGCGCCAACTGTCATCGGATTGTCAACAAGTACACCATAGGGGGCCCTGAAGGCGTTGATACGATGGGGTGTGAGCCGTATGGTGTTCCGGGTGTGGTGAGCACAAGTTTACCCAGGTTCAGATCCGACTGTGGTGATCGGATCCTACTCCTTCTAGCAACCCAGTAATATATCGGCGAGATCCGGATGTTACAGCGGATTACAAGAGAGCTTGCCTGTGCGAGTTGGTTGTGGTTGATCTATGATATGGTGCCCTAAAGGCTCCCTCGGGTCCGGTTTATATAGTCACCGGGGCCTAGGGTTATAGAAGAGACCTATCTGGCTATTTTACAGAGTCGGTAACTAGATACAACTTGGACTACAAGTAATACTATAGGCCTAAGTAGGTAACTATTCTGGGCCTTGTTGTAGTCGGAAGTGACTCCTCCTCTTTCCCTGACTGGGCCGCCCATGGAGAAAAGCTCTAACCCGTTGGTGGGCCACCCTGGTCAGTGATTCCTGAGGGTATACCCGAAAAGTATATCCCCAACAAGTTCAACATAAGAGTTGTGGTTTTCGTAAAAATCTTAAAACTAACATTAAGAAGGCAAATAGGACTATAATGTTGTATCATTTCTGCCTTGTTAATCTTAGGTAATAAGATTATCTCACCAAAATTCAGGTGAAACAATCATAGCTGTCCAAAAAGAAGAGTGTCGAACAAGTATAGAAGGTCAGCCTTGATGGCATCCTAACAATTCTGATAGAATTCAGAATGGAAGCAATCTGGACCTAGGGCTTGGTTGTATTCTACTTGGAAAATCGCCTTTTTAACTTCCTCCTTAGTGTAGGGAGCAATGAGTAAGTTATTTTTCCCAACAGTGCCCTAGGGTATATCGCCAGTTCTAGATTCATCCATTTAGAAGTTACCTTTTTCAGGGGCTCCGAACATACCATAATAATTGAAAGGAATATATGCCCAAGAGGCAATAATAAAGTGGTTATTATGCTATTCCAGGTTTATAATAGATGTTTATTTTTATACTATAATTATGTTAATAGGAAACATTAATATACGTGTGATTTATAAACAAATGAAAAGGTTCCTAGTAATGCCTCTCTTCATACTAGCTTGTTTGATGGGGATATGCATACCAGGGTATACCCAGCAGGACGTTTCCGACTGGCCCAGGCGCCTGCGAGTGGGCCTACGGTAACGGCGACTGGATCAAGACCTGGCGTGGACTCAAGCGATTGGAAGCTGAAGGCCCAGGAGCATAGATAGGCCCAGTCGGATTAGGTTAAACGATTGCTGAAACCTTAACTGATTCAGTTGAGATCTGTAAACCCTAGGGGGTGAGTCTATATAAACCTCCCTAGAAGGCGTGTAGAGGATACATTCCATCATCCACCCAAGCGAATCGCTGCCTAGCCGCTGAGCTCACCCCATTGTACTTCCACCATAATACAATCTAGAAGGAGTAGGTCTTTACCCTCCGGGGGGCCAAACCTGGGTAAATCCTTGTCTCTCCGCCCTCATCTCGCACCGCAGATGGCTGGCCACCCTTTCCCCATGTTCTACTACTCGCTGCCGATTGAAGCATATGCCGTGGTCATTCCCACGACAGTGGCGCCCACTGTGGGGCCTGGCCGGTCTGGCAGGTGTTCTGCGGCGAGATCCAATCATCCCATCAACGAGTCGATCACCACCGGCGACATGATAGCGATCGGCGAGATGCTCCAAATCTTGCCGAGCAGCTACGTCCCGGCGGCGCGACCCGTCATGCACAGCATGATCCTGCCGGTTGGCACGATCAGTCTCTTCATCGGCCTCACTGACATCTTCGTCTCGGAGGACTCGGCTCGCATCCGCAAGTCGCCGCCACGCGACCGGCTCTCCGAGAGTCAGGTCCGCACGATCCACCGCCTCGCCTCCGAGTACGACTCAGCCCACAGCGATGTGGCTGAAACCACCGCGGCCGCGGAAGACGCGGCCCTCAACTACGACGCCGACTCGGCGACTCCGGCGTCACTCGCCGGATCCATGGTCGTCGCGTCGCCCGCGGGCTCCATCACCCAGGTCTCCAACGTTGGAGACTTCGAGGATCCCTCCATCCTTGGGATCTTCAAGTTTGACTCCGGGTCGAAGAACTCCGCCGATCTCCGCGACGGGACCGGTCGCCACGCCGCAACCTACATGGCGACTGGCGCCGACCCACCGGAGGATCTATTCTCCACCCTGATCCCTCCCAACGCAACGGCAACGGAGTTCGAGGAACTCCGCCTGAAGCTGGCGGAAGCAGTCCGCAAGGAGCAAGCCGAGCGCGAAAAATTTCGCCTCGAGCAGGTGACGGCGCAGGAGCTGTCGCGCTACCACCAGCAACGAATCAGGTCGCGCCTGAACCCCACCGTCCAGGGGCGCGCCTTGAACTTCGACGACGAGAGCGACCCGGCCCGCGCGGCCGAGCGCGCGATCTGCGAGAACGCGCCACCGGGAGGAAGCGCCCGGCCCCCACCAGGGTCGACGGAGAATGGCGTCCCACCTCCACCCAACCGCGCACCCCCCAGGGACCAGCCACGAATCGTGGTCTCCTCACGGGAGCGAGACGCGAACGGCCTACCACTGTTCTCCACCCCGATGGACAACCTCGTCGCGGGCCGAGCAGCAGTCGACAACATCGCGTCCACCGGTGACGGCGCCCTACAGATCCAGTACGTCAAGGCCTTGCTCGCAAAGGCGGTCGAGCAACAAAACGTAGGCGTCGACTCACAGGGTCGGATGTACTCGCGTTCATCGGGCAGCAGAGCGGCCTCAAGCGGCCGCCCCTTGGCGGAAAACACCCTTAACTGCCCGGAACCCGAACCACTGTAGCTCCAACACCGACCCGTGAACGCGGCACTCTCCACCAATGACCCCTGGCCGGCGACCAACTTTGTCGCCGCCAACGGTCAGCCCGTCGACGCCCGCACCCACATCATCAACAACTAGAGCTGGCGCGCACGCCAGCCCGACGACCTGCGGCATACCCTAACCAACCGCCGCAACGGCGAGCCGAGGGGGTCGCTAAGCCGACTCGCGCTCCGGTGCTTCGGACCGATGATCCAAGGCGAAAGATACCCGACGAACTTCAAAGCTCCAAAGGAAATAGAGAAGTACGACCCCTCGTACGATCCCTCCGTGTGGCTGGATACTTACCTCATGGCAATGGGGATCGCCGGCCACACCGATCTACTAGCCGCCCACTACCTCCCCCTGATGATGGAGGGGGCGTGCAGGCAGTGGATCAACACTCTCCCCACGGATAGCATCGACTCCTTGGAAGAGATGCGCGACGCCTTCGTCAAGCACTTCGAGGGTTCATACACCCGCGCCACCACCATTGAGGACCTGGAACGATGCGTCCAGGGACGTCGCGAGTCGACCCGCAGCTGGGTCCAACGGTGGCAAGAATTGTGGTACAAGGCGGTCGGTATCCACCCAGACACCGCAATCCACTGCTTCAAGACCTCGTGCCGTTACGAGCCCCTGGTCTCCAAGCTCAAACGAGCATACCGCACACTCGACAACATACCGGACCTCCTTGAGATCGCTAAAAGATACGCGGAGGAAGAACCAAACCAAGAAACCGATGATGAGTCGGGAGGACAACGCCGCATGAGCGGCAATGACAACGGACGACGATCCGATCTACGCTACAGCAACACTCGCCTCACCGGCAAGCGCCGTAGTGACGGGCGAGTCGACTTCGTCGCCAACGCGGGGTACGCGCAGCGCGAGCCCAAGAGCTTCCGCCGCGACGGGGGGCAACGCCGCGACGGTAGCAACTACAAGGCGAAACCAAGGTTCGACCCCGCGGCCCTCCTTAACCAACCTTGTGCATTTCACAGCAGGGAAGGAAAGCCCGCCACGCACACGACCACCGACTGCCACTCTCTCAAGGAGATCGAGAAGGCACGGCGAGCGCGGGAAGACCCCGACAACAACCCGCCAAACGGCGGAAAATTCGGCAGTGTGGCTGGCTCGCTCCACACCTTCACAGGCTTCAACACGAAGCGCGAGAAGAAGGTCATCGCCCGCGCTGTCGCCGTCAACGCGGTGGCCCAGGTGGACGTCCCCCAGTTCCTCAACTGGTCAGAGCAACCAATCACATGGAGCCGCCAGGACCACTCACCACGCATCGAGTACCCATGCCGAGTCGCCCTGGTGGTCAATCCCAAGGTGGGAGACTACTGGCTCCCCAAGACATTGATGGACGGCGGCAGCTCCATTAACATCCTGTACCTCGACACCTTTAGGTGACTACGGCTCCCGCAGTCGATGGTCGAGACGACCTACACCACGTTTCACGGTATCGTCCCCGGTCGGAAGGCGTACCCGATCGGCAAGGTAACGCTTCCAGTCACCTTCGGCACACCGTCAAACTTCCGCACCGAGCGGATCGTCTTCGAGCTGGTGCCCTTCGAGAGCCCCTACTACTGCGTCCTGGGGCGCCAGGCGTTCGCCAAGTTCATGGCGGTGCCCCACTACGCGTACAACGCGATGAAGCTCCCTGGACCGCGTGGCGTCATCACCATCCACGGCGACCCCGACATGGCCGTCGAGTGCGAAGCCAAAGGAGCTGAACTCGCCGACGCCGTCATCGCGGCCGAGGCCAACCACACCGATGAGCTCGCCAAATACGCGAGCGGGGTCAACAACGATGACCCCACTATACTCAAGAAGCCCAACTCGGAGGGTGGCAACACCTTAGCCTTCGAGGCAACGACGCATACCCGCACCATCGAGCTGGTCCCAGGCGACTCCAGCCAGACGGTGACGATCGGGACGGGCATGAGCCCAGCATAGAAAGGCGTGCTCATCGAGTTCCTCCGTGAGAACAGGGACATCTTCGCATGGAAGCCCTCTGACATGCCTGGTGTCCCTAGGGAACTCGCTGAGCACAAACTCAACGCCGACCCAAAAGTGCGACCTGTCAAGCAGTCGCTGCGGCCCTTCAATGAAGAGCGCCGCCGAGCAATCGCCAAGGAGGTGCAGCGTCTACTCGCTGCAGGCTTCATCTGGCCAATCAAATACTCCAAGTGGCTGGCAAACCCAGTCCTGGTCAAGAAAAAAATGGGACCTTGAGGATGTGTATCGATTACACAAACTTAAACAGCGCCTGCCCAAAGGAGCAATTCGTCCTCCCGCGGATCGACCAAATAATCGATTCCACCGCGGGCTCGGAGTCGCTATGCTTCCTCGACGCCTACTCTGGGTACAACCAGATCAAAAGGCTGTTGAGGACGAAGAGAAGACGGCGTTCATCACGCCATTCAGAGCCTTCTGCTACACCGCCATGACCTTCGGCCTCAAGAACGCCGGGGCGACCTACCAGCGGTGTATGCAGGAGTGCCTTGCAAGCTAAATTGGCCACAATATCCATGTCTACATCGACGACGTGGTAGTGAAGTCCGCTCGCCAGGGCGACCTACTCGCCGACCTGGCGGAAACATTCGCCAACCTGCGGAAATACAAGATAAAGCTAAACCCAGGAAAGTGCACCTTCGGTGTACCAGCAGGGAAGCTACTGGGATACGTCGTCTCCAAGCGCGGAATCGAGGCGAATCCCACCAAAATCGACACGATCGCTCGACTCGGCAAACCTGCGTGCCTACGCGACATCCAGAAGCTGGCCGGGCAAGTCACGGCTCTCAGTCGCTTCATCCCCCGATTGGGCGAAAAGGCGATGCCCCTATACCGCCTGATGCGCAAGAACCCCACCTTCAGTGGGACAAGGA
This sequence comes from Avena sativa, assembly GCA_916181665.1. NCBI lineage: Eukaryota > Viridiplantae > Streptophyta > Magnoliopsida > Poales > Poaceae > Avena > Avena sativa. The sequence continues at coordinate 65,301,007 of OV702284.1, forward strand.
GGCGGACGATGCGCTCCGCGACCTCAAGAAGGTGCTACTCGCAGCACCGCTACTCGCCGCCCCCATCGACAAGGAACCCATGCTGGTCTACGTCGCGGCTTCCGAGCGCGTCGTCAGCGCCGTCATGGTCGTCGAGCGACCAGAGGAAGGAAAGGAGCGCCCAGTGCAGCGACCAGTGTACTATATCAGCGAGGTCCTCACCGAGTCGCACCAGCGATACCCACAATACCAGAAACTAGTATACGCGGTCTTCAGATCACAGCGGCGACTGCCACACTACTTCTAGGAGCACCCGATAACGGTCGTCTCCTCAGCACCGTTGCAGGACATCATCCGCAACCGTGAGGCGACCGGGCGAGTCGCCAAGTGGGCCGTCGAAATCGGCGTCCACAACATCAAGTACGAGCCGTGCAAAGCGATCAAGTCGCAGGCTCTCGCGGACTTCATCGCTGACTGGGAGGAGGCCTAGCAGCCAGAAAACCTGTTATACCTCCACTATTGGAGTTTACACTTCGACGGCTCCAAGAATGCGGACGGTGCAGGAGCGGGAATCGTGCTAACCTCTCCGAAGGGCGACAAGCTACGCTACGTCCTCTGCCTTGACTTCAGCCCCTGCACCAACAACATGGCCGAGTACGAGGCACTACTCCACGGCATGCGAGCCGCCAATGAGATGAATGTCAACCGCCTACGCTGCTACGGAGACTCTGACCTCCTCGCTGGGCAAGTCGGTGGCACCTGCGACGCCGTCTCCCCCACCATGGCGGCATACCGCCAAGAAGTGGACAAGCTGGGCAGACACTTCGCAGGCTATTCCGTCGAGTGGATCGACAGGCGGAAGAACGAGGAGGCCGACGCACTCTCTTGTATCGTCTTGGCTCGACTCGCCCCACCCGCCGGCGTCTTCCTCGACACCATCACCAGGCCTTTCGTCTCTCTCCCAAGGGAGATCAACATCGGAGTCCCGCTGCTACCGGAGGCAGCCCTAGTCGCACTCATCACCGAGCCAGAGGACTGGACTAAGCCATACATCGCTTACCTGGAGGGAGGCACCTTGCCGGCAGACGAAACAGACGCCCGAATGATAGCACGCCGCTGCAAATCCTTCGTCATCATCGACGGCGAGCTCCACAAGCGCAGCGTGACCGGCGTGTTCCAACGCTGCGTCCAACCCGATGAAGGACGCAAGATCCTCCACGACATCCACTCCGGCGACTGCGGCCACCATGCCAGCGCCCGCTCTCTGGTCGCAAAGGCTATGCGACACGGTTTCTACTGGCCCACCACACACGCAGATGCTGTTGACATTGTCCAGCGGTGCGCCGGGTGCCAGAAGTACGCCAATCAGACCCACGTGCCGAGATCGGCGCTCAAGACAATCCCCATCACCTGGTCGTTCGCCGTGTGCGGTATGGACATGGTAGGCCCTTTCAAAAAGGCCCCCTCCGGCTTCACCCACCTCCTGGTCGCAGTCGACAAATTCACAAAATGGGTGGAAGCCAAGCCAGTCCGGAAATGCGACGGGAAGACCGCCACCAAGTTCCTACGCGAGCTCATCTATCGCTACGGGTTCCCAAACAGCATCATCACGAACAACGGCACCAACTTCGTCAAAGGAGCCATGGCCGAGTTCTGCGAAGAACATCACATCCGACTCGACCTCGCCTCAGTCGCTCACCCGGAGTCCAACGGCCAGGCGGAACGAGCCAACCAGAGCATCCTCCATGGCCTGAAGCCAAGGCTCCAAGTACCACTCGAATGCACCGCCGGGTGCTGGGTCGAGGAGCTACCCTCCGTCATCTGTGGCATCCGCACCTCCGTCAACAGGTCGACAGGGTTCACCACCTTCTTCATGGTGTATGGCGCCGAGGCAGTCATGCCCACCGACCTAGAGCATGACTCGCCCAGGGTTGTCAACTACACGGAGGCCACAAACGAACTCGCACGCCAGGAGTGAGTCGACCAACTCAACGAGGCACGCGACCTAGCTCGCTCCCGCACCGCCATCTACCAACAAGGGCTCCACCGCTACCATAGCCGGCGAGTAAGGACTCGCACATTCTAGGAAGGCGATCTGGTGCTACGCCTCATCCAGGACAAGAAGGGCATGCACAAGCTATCCCCCCCTTGGGAGGGACCATTCGCCATCGGGCGAGTCCTCGGCAACGACACCTACTACCTCATCGACGTCCTAGGAGACGGGAAACTCGACGTCAAGCGACCGTGGAATGTAAACCTCCTAAGGAAATTCTAGTCCTAGAATTCCATACATGTACTCTCCACCTGCTATGAAATAAAATAGATTGGTTATCGCAAATTGCGTCTACTCTCCGTGCCTTGTGCCACTCGCACTCGTAATAATAGCGTCAAGCTAACCGCAGATGTCAACCTCTGGTACAGCGACCGACACGGCCAAGTAGTGTGTTCCGAGGGCACTGGGTTACCCCAAGACTCGTAACGTCCACGAAAAACGCCAACCCGGAGCCCCATTGGAGTCGCCTATCTCGACTGGCTTAACGAGCCAAGAAAACTGCCCTCGTTCCTTACAACGACCAAGGTCCTCCTCATCCTCGGCACCGCGACTCGAACGGCCAAGTACCACGCTCGGGACTGACGACCAGTTGAGTACGAGCGACTAGGGAAAACGCTAAGTATGAGAGCGCGCCCAGGAGTCGCCATGCGACTGATCCTTCGGATCAGGCAGGAGTGACGCGCTTACTTTCACGCGCTCAGCCCTCACCCACCCTGGAGCTGCGACTAGAACGACCAAGTACCACGCTCGGGGACTCGGCCACCCGACCTCGTATGCGCAAGGAAAACGGCCAAGTAAAGAGCACCCACGGGAGTCGCCCTGCGACTGGCTCTCCGAGATCGGGCGAGTCGACCTCAACAGCAAAACAACTGACCCAAACATTCAAAAACATAACAAACGAGGTAAACCCCATAAAAAGGGCGGACGCGCTCGGGGACTCGTCCAATCAGCAATCAAAATCACGAAACAATTCACAAAATAACACGAAGTTTCATTACAGCAGAACAGAGTCGTTCCAAAATACAAGTTGAGCCCAATGGCCAATCTCTACTAACGCCCCAGGGCACAATGTTTCTACTCCGCAGGTTTCGCCGGTGACTCGCCGCCGCCCCTGCGGTTGCGAATGAAGGGCGTGTACGGGTTCGACGGGTACGTCGTCAACTCACCCTCCATCGCCGCACGGAATGGTTGCTCGACCTTGAAGTCCCGCTGCGGCGGCTCCGAATCGTTGGGGGCGACAGTCGTCTCCTGATAGGGGAGGAGGTCGCCCATCGCCCAGACACGATCGGAGTACACCGCGGCCCGGTCCGTCAGCTTCAGCACCTCGGCGATCTCCACCGAGCCCGTCGACGAGGGGTAACCACGCGTCACGTCGTCAAGATCGAAGTCCTCCGGGAAGTGGGCAAGCCCAAGGCTGAGAGCCGTCGCCGCCCCGCGCCGAAACGTCGACCGTGTCATGAACTCGACGACTGACGGCGCCTTCTCCAGATACCGCCATACTTCGACGAGGTCGCTGGGAATCACTTCCGTGGGTGATATCTCCTGAAGATATGCTCGAATGCAAGCCACAGACAACGTGGCCGAGTCGACCAGAGTGGTCACACACTGCCGCGCGTCGTACGACTGCCTCCTCTGAGTTGTCGATAATCCGACCTGTGGACAGAGGTCGGCAGTGAGTACAACAACGATTTCATAATGCAGCTACTACAGGCAGAGGCAGAAAGCTTACCAATCAAAGGACGGCAGAGGCCCGTGATGAAGCTTTGAAGCGAGGAGAAGTCGTTCTGCAGCCCAACAACGAGGGCGTCAGAGACCTTTCGCTCTTCAGCGGCAGCCGTAACAGCAGCTTTTGCCCTCCCATCCGCTGAGCTCGCTTCCGCCTTCGCTTCCTTGAGCTTGCGCTCCAGATCAGCGATCCACTTCTCAGCCGTACTCAAAGCAGATTGAGCCGCTGTCAGCTCACCCGCCGGGACAAGGCCCTGGCGGACCTCCTCTGCCTTGGCAGCGATCGCTTGGAGTCCCTTGTTCGTTTCTTGGACGGCAACAAGTTCCTTCTCCACGCGACACTTTGCAGCAAGCCGATCGGCCGATTCACGCTGCAAGCCCTGCAAACAAGTCAAACTATCAACAACAATAAAATCCTAAGTTCCCACCCGCTGAAATTCAGCGACTAGGCACTCGGGGACTGAAGATCAAAAATCCTAAGTGCCCATCCTCTGAAATTCAGCAACTAGGCACTCGAGGACTGGAGATCAAAAATCCTAAGTGCCCACCCGCTGAAATTCAGCGACTAGGCACTCGGGGACTAGAGGCTACAAAAAACACTAAAAGAATCCGACCACTAAAATTCAGTGGCCCGATCCTCGGGGACTGGACATACCTGGATGGCTGCGCCCAGCATGCCGTGGAGCTGTAACGCGTCGACAGATGCAAGCAGAGCTGGAGTGTGTCCACGACGCTGCTCGACCTTCGTCTCCACGACCCTAGGCATCTGGCTCGTTGGCATTGCACCTCTCGCTGTGGCCGCTTTGGCCATGAAACGGGGGAAGGTAGCAGCGGATGCCACAGCGCCACTAGGAGTCGGCTCGGTCACCCCGGGTGAGGAAAAATCCTCCTTGTTCTTGGAAGCCACCTCCGCCGCAGTCGGAGGATCGCTCGGAGCAACTGTCATGTCGTCAGAGACCGTGACGACATCGTCGCCCTTCGCCCTCTTTGCGCTGTCTGTGGGAACGGCGACTTCATCAGCTTTCCTCTTCCGCGAGGGGTCCTCCTCGGCGACGACTGGCAGAACCTTGGCCACGGAAGGGCGGCCGATCTTTTTAACTCCAGTCATGTGAAACAACAATATGAGCAAAATTGTCCGATTACAACGGAAGGCAAGCAGATGAATGAGACTTACTTGGCGACTGGTATGAACCGCAGCCCCGTGCGGATGCTGGCCGGCTTCTCCAGCTCGGGGCCCAGTTTCCGACTGAGGCCCATCTCGAACACATCATGTGCCCAAGACACTGAGGGCCTCTTCGAAGATGAGGCCGCAACAGGAGCCTCCGTGATGACGTCGGCAGGAGCTCTCCTGGGAGGCGAAGCTGCTGCGGCCGGAGCAGCCCCCAACCCAGGGACCGGGGCGGATGAGGGAGGAAGCGAGGCCAGAGGTACCTCATCCAGGGGGGCGGCAGCGTCCGGTGCTACTGTCGTATGCGTCGCTTCACCCTTGGCCGAGATGGTGGCGTCGGAACTAGTCGCCGAAAGAGGCGGAGACGCCTGCTTCGCCGGCTTCGTCTTTCTCCTTGGAGGAGCCTTCACTTCCTTCTTCTTCTTCTTATTCTTCTTCTTCTTATTCGACGGCGTAGCATCACGACGCGAGGTGTGCTCGGGGAGCTCATCGTCGTCGTCATTATGACGTTCGAGGCTTCTACTCACCTCGAGCTCGCGCTGATGTTGCCCGCGAGTTTTGCGAACCATCGGGGCGGCGTCTTCCATGGGCTCGTCGTCGTCATCATCGTCGTCGTCACCTGCGTCGCTCCCGACGTCGCCTTGGGGGGTGGTGACTCGCTCCCGTCCTGAACGAATGAGCTCGAGTTTTCGTCGTCTGCGGGTGGGAGCCATCCTTCCACCACTTGGAACAGCTACAATGAAAATGAAACAAAGTCAGCATAACCGCGACTGCATCATCTGCGACTGCGAATGGTGATGAAAATGGCGACTTACCATCAGAGCTGGGCGCCTTGCGGTATAGGGGGCGGCCCCGGCCTTCGCGTCTAGGTACGCCGCCTGGGTGATCTTCTTCAGGGCTAGAATGTAGTCCTCGAGCTTCCATTCGACGAGGCTGGATTTCGTCGGGTCGTCCCTACCCGCGTACTCGTACATGTAATGGTCGCGGCGGGCCAAAGGCACGAGCCTCTGCCCGAGCCAGCAGTTGTAAAGATTGATGGTTTGGAGGCCCTTCTTCTTCAGGCCGCGGATGGTTTGCAACATTTCGTCGACAACCATCCGCTGGTCCAGCGGTAGCTTGCCGACCTGGAGCCGACGCGGTTCGGGTCGGTTGGCGGAGTACTTTGGAAGCACCACCTCGCCATCTGGAGTCGCTTTGGTGACGTAGAACCAGGATTTCTTCCACTCGTTTGCCGCCTTGGACGGCAGCATCAGGTCGAAGAACGACGCCTTCGACTTCAGCTGAAACGTCAAGCCACCCACAGCCAGCATCGGGCCGCCTGATTCTTCACGACTAATCCTCCCATGGAATAGATCTTGCCACAGGGGGAAGTAGGGCCTGCAGCCCAGATAGCACTCGCAGAACGCCACGAAAATGGCGAGCTACTCGATGCTATGCGGGCCCAGGTCCGACGGCTGGATCCCGTAGAAGGCGCAGAAGCGCCAGAAGAAGAGAGAAGTGGGAAACCCCAGCCCCCGCTCTAGGTGGCTGGGGAAGCAAACGAATTCTCCCTCGCGCGGGTCCGGAGTCACCTATCCGGCCGCGGGGATGCGCCACCTGCCGGCGCGAAGGATCCCGGCCTCCTCGAACGACGCCAATAGCGCCCCGGTGCACTTGGATCGACCCCATGGTTCGGTGGAGGGGGCCATTGGTTGGAAGATTTGTGGAGGTCGGGGCTTTCTGGATCGGTTGGATCGCGATGCGGAGTGGAAACGGAGATGGGCGAGTGTCGTGGTATTGCACGGCAGATGCTACTGGGGGTAGCTTACGTAGAGGGAGCAAGGCGACGTAGGAGAATCCGGGAGCGAGATTGGCACACGATGTACCCAGGTTCACGTCCCCTCGGTGGAGGATCGTTACGTCCTGCTGTCAATCCAGTATATGATCATAGATTGGTTTACATGGGAGCCGCCGTAGGCGGAGGGAGAGACTAGGTCTAATCTAATATGGGAGAGCATGTAATATGACGTGAGGCCTCCTCCGTGGGGGTGCCCCTGGTGGCTTTATATATGCAGCCAGTTAGGGTTTACAAGTATTTGGTGGGCTTTGTATTGAACTCGCCGTCTTGGGCCTCCATTCGGATCCACTCGTCTAGGTCCAGCATGCGCCAGTCGCCGTATTGGGCGAGTCGACCCGCTCTGGGCTTGGCTTCAGTCGGCTCGATCCAGCTGGCGAATCCGATTCGTGGGTATACCCCGATTGGTATTCCCCCATCAGTAGTCCCCGAGCGTGTTGTTGATTCGACGCGGGCTTGAGGCAGGGCGCGGAGAGTCTTGACGATGGGTCGTGGCGAATCGGTGACGAGCTCCTGAACAGAGAAAAGAACCGTGAAGCGGGAGGCGGTCGGCGTGAGCCAGTCGGTGATGGCCAGTTGGCGAAAGACGCAGGGTGTCGGTGAAGCCATCAGTTGCGGCGAGTCCCCGAACATGGAGCGTGCCGAGTCACCGAGCGTGGCGAGTGGCGAGGTCGAGCGACCGGCGAGTGCCGAGTCCCCGAGTGCGCCGAGTGGCAAGGTTGGGCAACCGGCTAGAGGCGCTGTCTGTGGCGAGGTCGAGTTCCGAAGCGCGTTGAGTACGCGAGGGAGGGTCCCCGAGCGTGTTGAGTACACGAGAGCGAGTCCACGGCGGCGAGTCCCCGAGCGTGTCGAGTACGCGAGGGCGAGTCCGCGGGGGCGAGTCCCGAGCGTGTTGAGTACGCGAGGGCGAGTCCGCGGTGGCGAGTCCCGAGCGTGTTGAGGGCGAGTCCGCGGTGGCGAGTCTCCGAGCGCGTTGAGTACGCGAGGGCGAGTCCGCGGTGGAGAGTCGACGAGGGCGAGCCGCGGTCGTGGAACCACACGCACACGCAGTATGTCTAGGAGTAGTCCCCGAGGCTCGAGTTGGCTTTTAGAGGTGACTCGAGGCTCTTTAGAGATGCATATTCTGAAAATAGTAGTGGTTGCTACCGAGCGTGGCGAGTGGCGAGGTCGAGCGACCAGCGAGCGCCGAGTCCCCGAGCGCGGCGAGCGGTGAGGCCGAGCGACCGACGGGTGCCGAGCGCGGCGAGCGGCGAGGCCGAGCGACCGACGGGCTCCGAATCCCCGAGCGCGGCGAGTGATGAGGCCGAGCGACCGACGGGCGCCGAGTCCCCGAGCGCGGAGAGTGACGAGTCCCCAAGCGCGGCGAGCGGCGAGGTCGAGCGACCGGCGAGTGCCGAGTCCCCGAGCGCGGCGAGGGGCGAGGTCGAGCGACCGGCGAGTGCCGAGTCCCCGAATGCGGCGAGTGGCGAAAAAGACACGAGACCGTTTTGCTGAGAAGGAAAAAAGATACAATTGCATTAAGGTGTACTTGCATAATATATTGAACAATTGACGTTGAAATAAAATGCACGTTTGTTATGTGGATCGATGGACAGTATGTAAGGTTTATGCGTGTCTTTTCATGAGTAGGCAGACCTCCAGCATCAAACACTTGCCGGGTAACAGGGTCGCGATGCCAGACTGTTGAACCCGGAGACAAGGTCGGCCTTTTGGTACCCAGCCTCACTACTTCGACGGACGCGAATAAACAGCAGATAAAACTGAAACCAATCCCAAGTATAATTTTGATCCCTGAAAAGGGTCGTATGCGACTGCATGGTCGGCTTTGGAGAATGGATGAAAATGCATATATGTTTAGACTCAGACTATGTATGAGCGTAGAAAAAACTTAGCTGTATTAGCATGAAAATTCCATGACGGCGAGTCCGCGACAGGCGAGTCCCTAGGCATGGCGAGTCCGGGGCGGGCAAGTCCACAAGAGGAGAGTCGTCCGCGCACAACGAGTCCATGATGATGCATCGGTTGTCCACCAGGGATTAATGATCCGGCGCGTGAAAAACCACATACAAAGATTAGATCAGTTTCAATAAATTAATTTAGAATAATGAATGAACAAGGTTTAGATTGAATAAAGAAAACCCATCAATGATAGAATTTCTCCACGCTTGTGTGCAGAAGGGCGTGTATTGGAAGATATGGTGGATGGAAGATGTGGTGGATCCAGCTGCGCGTGCACGCTGGGACGCTGTCGTGCGACTTAGGGATTGCCGACCTGATTTTGCTTTGTTGTATAGTTCATATCTTGATCGGTGCAGTTAGCTTCCGCTGCCGTGTATCGCTCTTGAGCGTGGGGTGTTACGGCACCGAGCCGCACGAGACCAGGCGCCGCCTCCAGATCGGATCAGCTTGCCGATGGACCAGTTCAATAATATATTCCATTAATCTTACAAAGCATGGATCAGTCAATACGTATAATCAGCATGCGTACGTGCAAGTTTAGATCCGATCAAGATAATCAGTTGACAAAGTAATAAAAAGATGGGATTGAACTGAAAACTTAGCTTCCGGCAAGAACCAATCGCTCGCGCACTCATGGCCGAGGACGGCGATCGGCTTGAACGAAATTGATGTGATCTTGGGGATCCCCCCCGGATTATCACCCTCCAAGCACCGCTAGCCCCACGGTGGGCGCCAACTGTCGTGGTATTGCACGGCAGATGCTACTGGGGGTAGCTTACGTAGAGGGAGCAAGGCGACGTAGGAGAATCCGGGAGCGAGATTGGCACACGATGTTCCCAGGTTCACGTCCCCTCGGTGGAGGATCGCTATGTCCTGCTGTCAATCCAGTATATGATCATAGATTGGTTTACATGGGAGCCGCCGTAGGCGGAGGGAGAGACTAGGTCTAATCTAATATGGGAGAGCATGTAATATGACATGAGGCCTCCTCCGTGGGGGTGCCCCTGGTGGCTTTATATATGCAACCAGTTAGGGTTTACAAGTATTTGGTGGGCTTTGTATTGAACTCGCCGTCTTGGGCCTCCATTCGGAGCCACTCGTCTAGGTCCAGCATGCGCCAGTCGCCGTATTGGGCGAGTCGACCCGCTCTGGGCTTGGCTTCAGTCGGCTCGATCCAGCTGGCGAATCCGCTTCGTGGGTATACCCCGATTGGTATTCCCCCATCAGCGAGGTCGGAGGAAAGATGAAGGAGTGTTTCCCCGCTCGCCCGTCATTCCCCTTATATAGCAGTTGTTACCCGCCAATTTCGGGAGCCGTTACTACGTGGTGATTACGCTGAAAGTTACCGTTGGATTACCCCAACGGCTAGTTTGACCCCGCTTGACGGTCCAACTTCATCCACTCGACTCGTTGCTCCGCGCGACTTGATTATTCGCCGACCCGAACACTACAACAGTGACTGAATATTCGCCGACCCGTTTGCCGAGCTGCGACTAAATCGGTCGCCGTTAGTACGACTAGAATAACTGGTTTTTCCTTTATTCAGGAGTCCGCCGCCGATTCGACTGGGCGTCCGCATTGGAGCCGTATACACCGACTGCCAGCGACCACCTGCGACCAATCAACGACGGCCTCGAGGACTACTAATGGGGATATGCATACCGGGGTAATACCTAGCAGGACGTTTCCGACTGGCCCAGGCACCTGCGAGTGGGCCTACAGTAACGGCGACTGGACCAAGACCTGGCATGGACTCAAGCGATTGGAAGCTGAAGGCCTAGGAGCAGATAGGCCCAGTCGGATTAGGTTAAACGATTGCTGAAACCTTAACTGATTCGGTTGAGATCTGGAAACCCTAGGGGGTGAGTCTATATAAACCTCCCTAGAAGGCGTGTAGAGGATACGTTCCATCATCCACCCAAGCGACTTGCTGCCTAACCGCCGAGCTCGCCCCATTGTACTTCCACCATAATACAATCTAGTAGGAGTAGGTCTTTACCCTCCCGGGGGCCGAACCTGGGTAAATCCTTGTGTCTCCGCCCTCATCTCGCACCGCAAATGGCTGGCCGCCCTTGCCCCATGTTCTACTACTCGCTGCCGATTGCAGCATCTGTCGTGGTCATTCCCACGACATTGTTGATTTACTGATGATCAAGGTTTCCTGATCATGAACATTGGATGTTGTTAATAACAGGTTCATATCATTGGAGAATGATATGATGAACAGTCACCCGTAGTAGATTTAGCAATACGATCAAGTTCTCGAGTTCATATTTCTATCTCATTCAAAGTAACTCATGTCCTTATACCATGAGATCACATCAATCACTTCCACTAGAAAAGTACTTTGACTCCATCACATGTCACATTGTAACTTGGTGATTATAAAGGTGTCGTTGGATACTTGGAAAGTGTTAATTGAGGCTCATGGATCAAGCGTGGGATTTGTCCATCCAGATGGCGGAGAGATATACCCAGGGCCCTCTCAGTGACATCACATTGACACAGCTTGCAAGCAAGTTATTTGATCACTAGAATGTTATATCACGGGAACGAGAAAAAATATACTTGTCGGTAACGAGATTGAACTAGGTATGGATGATACAAAATGTCTGATCTCAGACAATTAAAATATCGCGAGACAAAAGGAATTGATTACTGCAAAAAAAGGTTCTGATGATCATTGCATTTTCGTTGAGCTAGTGGGTGTCATTATGGATCTCTAGGTCCCGCTAATGATTATTTGTCGGATAAAGTCTCGATCATGTCCACATAGTTATCGAACCCATACGGAGACACACTTAAGGGTAGTCAACACATTTGAGTGGATAGGAAACGCATGAGAAGATATTGGACATCGCATGAATTTGTTCTGTCGAATCTATCGGAATAGTTTCAGCATATCAAAACAAAGCAAGGGAATAAAGTGTTAATGTGTTCATTAAATGAAGTAATCATTAAATTAAGTGTTCATTAAATTGAGTGGCATTAAACCAAGATAATTAAAGTTCTTTAATGGAAAGACCTTTGATTTTTGAGTGGAGAATCAATGGGAGGAAGTGGAGAATCAATTTTGTGAGTGGAGTGTCCACCTACATGAATGAGGGAGGAGAGCTTCGGCCTTCGGCCATGGGTGGGGGCTGCCCCTCCCCCTATAAAATGAGGTGGAGACCTCTCTCCCATACACACTCTCCCTCTCCTCTCATATGCCCTTTGGATGGCATCTTCCCCTTGCTAGCCTTGTCTATTGCCAAGAGAAAGGTGCTTAGGTGAATCCCTATTCGTGATCTTTCCCTCCACCACCTCTACCATGTCGTAGAGATGCTGGAGTTCCTGGGGATCCACTACTTCCGCTGCCTGTCTTGAGCTCGGAACGGAAATCGTCAACACACCATATGTGTGACCGATTATAGAGGCGCTTCCCTCTTGTGGCGTTGGTTATCTGCATGTCCTTGAGGATGGTCATGTACATCTAAACCAACCACGTTTATTTGTAGGAACATTATCCCTCTTACGGTCTTCAAGGGTGAGTCCATCTGAAAACATTACAAAGTATTGCCTTGATTCGATCTTGGCAGTGCAACCGTAGGAATTTTTTTGTTTTCTATGCAACGAACCCCATCAGTGATATCAGAGCCATGTCTATGCATAAATGCTTTGTACGGTTAGAACACATGGAGATGTGGGTGTTGATGATCATGGTATTGCAAACTTTCATGTACTTTGGATATTAGTGGGATGAAGCGTCCAGGACAAACTTTACATGTGCTCGTATATGTGACATGTTCCACGATTAACATGCAACTAGTTTTGCATAAGTGGCTAGCTCGTGCATGTCTCTCCCACTATAGTTAATATCAGATTTACAACGGTCTCCTAATAACTTGGTTATCACCGTTGTGGCTGTAGTTCATAGGTAGAACGGTTCTCTCCTAGAAAGCCAACAACCCATAAAATGTGCAAAAATAAATTAGAGGCATCTAACTTGTTTTTGTAGGGCATGTGATGTGATATGGTCTATGATACAAATATTGTTGTATGCAATATGTTTTATTGTAAGTTAAAACAACCGGCATGAGCCATATGGTTGTTACTTCATTTTATGGCCTGCGTGCCGAAAAATGGAAATCCATGTAATTAGATTAGTGGAGAACAAACATGATGGTGGCACCATGGACCTTGGTGGCACGCCGATGGAATGATAGAGATCATACCATGACGCACAAGATGGAGATCACATGTGATGTTTATCCTTTGATGTATATTATATTGTGTTGATCCGATCGCCTCAGTAGTATTTGATTGCCTCAGTAGAATTATAAGGTGATCCCTCCCACTAAATATCAAGATAATAATATGTTCTTCCTTAGTATATGCTTCGTTAAGAAAACTCGGCGTCTTGAAGCACCACGTGATGATCGGGTGTGATAGATTCTACGTTCGCATACAATGGGTGTAAGACAGTTTTACCCATGCGAATAATAAGGTTCTTACTTGGCAAGCCAAGCATGTACAAACTTGTCCTCGGAACATGAACCTAAAGGTAAATCACGAGTCATATGGATGATATGATGCACATACGATGCTTGCCATTGGAGTTGCACCACCACTTGTGATGATCGGTAGTGGCATAGTGGATTTGGTTCGTCTAATCACTAAAATGACAAAAGGGATGTTGTTTTTTAGTGGGAGTTCTCATAGTGAATTTTGAATTAACTTGAACTCTATCTATTATAAACCTAGTCTAAATATTCTTTACAAATACATTGTAGATCATGCCACCCCCTGCGTTCAATTTTGATGCATTCCTAGAGAAAGAAAAGCTGCAAGACAATGGGTCTAACTTCACCAACTGGCACCACAACTTCAGGATTATCCTCGCGGGCATGAAAAGGTACTATGTGCTAGATGTTCCATTAGGTGACGCCCCTGCAATATATGCTCCTCCTGAAGAGCATACTGTGTATGACACAAAGTTTGATGACTACACTCTTGTGAGGTGTGTGATACTCCAATGGTTAGAGCCTGAACTCCTAAAGCACTTTGAACTTGCTGATGCTGATGTCATGGTGGAGGAACTCAAAACTTTGTTTGGGGACCAAATCTGTGCCAAGATATATGAGATATCTAAAAAGTTCCTTTGCGCAAAGATGGAGGAGTATAACTCTGTGAATGAGCACGTCATTAAGATGAAGGGCTACGCTCAATGTCTTGAGACACTAGGATGTGACATTTCAGCTGATCTCATAACGATAGGGTTCTGCAATCGCTTCCACCAAGTTACAAAGGGTTTGTGATTAACTACAAGATGAGTGGTGCGAAAAATTGCTCACTGAACTCGCAGCCATGCTTAAAACTATCGAGGTAAACATTAAAAAGGAACATCAAGTGTTGATGGTCAAAAAGAGGCAAGAAAGGCAAGCCCAAAGGTGACTTCAAGAAGGACGACAAATCTATTGCCGCGCATAAGAAGAAGAAGACCAAGGGAGGCTCTAAGCCTGATACTGAGTGCTATTACTACAAAGGGACTGGTCACTAGAAGTGGAACTACCTAAAGTACTTGGCAGATAACAAGGCTAGGAAAGTGAACAAAGGTATATGTGATATACATGTTATTGATGTGTACCTTACTAGTAGTCAAAGTATCACCTGGGTATTTGATACCAGTTCAGTTGCTAATATATGTAACTCGAAACAGGGACTAAGGAATTCTGTGTGCAGTGTTCCAAAACTTATTGATTGATGCATATTGTGATATTACTTGTTCTTGTACTACTTGTTTCCAGTCACCCTTGTGAACTTTGAAGGTGCCCTATGCATCTATTTTCTACTCTATGAGGGACAAGCTAAATGCCACTACGCTATGTTTTCTGTATGTGAAACAAACAAACGTTTTTCAATGCATGTTATTCATGATGTTTGTGTGTAGCCTTTCATGTTGCATGCATAGTTACTTTGTCCTATTGTTAGAACTCCATCTTTCATGCACATGTTTAGAGTTTTTTGATCCCAGATTTCAATACTTGCAAATGGTTTGATCTTGGTTTTGATGGTGCATGTCACCTCAAAAATTATTCCTTTATCACTTACCTACTCGAGGACGAGCAGGAGTTAAGCTTGGGGATGCTTGATACGTCAGAAACGTATCTATAATTTTTGATGCTCCATGCTTGTTTAGTATCTACTTTGCTTTGATTTGTCTACACTTTGAGGTGTTTTTATATCTTTTCTGGAACTAACCTAATAACAAGTTTCCACAGTGCCAGTTGCCTGTTTTCTTCTGTTTTTGGTTCCAGAAAGGCAGAAAATCAATATTCTCGGAATTGGACGGGACAAAAGCCAAAGTCAATATTTTACCGTGCAGGACACGAAGCTAGAATATGAGACGGAGAAGCGAACCAGGGCGGTCGCACCCCCTAGGCGCGGGTGGGCCCACCCCGCACCTGGGTAGGGTGTGGGCCCCCTGGCCGCCTCCCAGCCTTTCCTCTTCACCTATAAGAATCCCCCGTTGCAGAAACCCTAGGCAACCCGATCAAAACTCCATGAAACCTTTTGTAGCCACCGCCACCATAGTCCCTAGATCGGGGGGATCTGAAGTTCTTCCCTGCACCCTGTCGGAGGGGAGATCATCCCGGAGGCCTTCTCTCCGGTATGAAGCGTGAGTAGTTCCACCTTGTACTATGGGTCCATGTAGTAGCTAGATGGTTGTATCTCCTCCTTTGTGCTTTCATGTATAGATCTTGTGAGCTTCGTTCATGGTCAAGATCTAATCTATTTGTAATCATGTATGTTGTGTTTGCGGGGATCTGATGGATATTGAGATTACTATGTCAGATTGATTAATGGATTTGTCTTTATGATTCTATCATGTCTGTGTTGTTTGTGATCTTGCATCCTCTCCGTTGTTAGTAGCTATCTTGGCCAGGTAGTTTCTAGTGACTCCAAGAGGGGGTATTTATGCTCGATAACGGGTTCATGCCTCTAGTTTCCAAGGGAAGTGGCAGAAATTTCTTCGGTTGTAGATGTGTTATTGCCACTAGGGAGAAAACACGGTCTCTTGTTCATAGAAAAAGTGGATTGTTTACCTTACACACTTTGCTTAAAGAAGTTGTCTATTGCTTGCAACTTAATACTGGAGGGGGTTCGGATGATAACCTGAAGGTGGACTTCTAGTCATAGATGCAGTTGGATGGCAGTCTATGTATATTGTTGTATTGCCCAATCAAATCTCATAGGATCTTTTTGTCTGGTATTGCATTGTTATGCCTTGCTCAGTTCCTGTCAATTGCCCTGCTGTAATTTGTTTACCCTTCATGCCATGTTGTTTATCTAAGGAGAGCACCTCTAGTGAACTATGGACCTCGGTCCAATCATTACCATTGATACATCTTCTACTATTACTTGTTTACTTGCTGCAAACCATTACCTTCCACACCATACATTTAATCCTTTGTTACAGCAAACCGGTGAGCTTGACAACCTCACTGATTCGTTGGGGCAAAGTCTTGAGTCTGTGTTTTGCAGGTTTCCGCGTTGCTTGCAACACCTGTGTGATGTTTCCTTCCTCCTACTAGTTCGATAACCTCGGTTTCTTACTAAGGGAAAACTTTCTGCTATGCTGCTTCACACCCTGCTCTCGGGATTCCCAACAGGCTGCACGTCAGCCATCAAGCTTTTGTGGCGCCGTTGCCGGGGAGGCTAAGGACGTCTTCACAAGGGGAGTCCTCCACTTCCTTTCTCTTTACTTTGTTTTTAGTTTGCTTAGTTTCTTTTGCTTGGTTTTGTTTGCCTCTTTTCAAAACTCCAAAAAAATTAGTTTAGTTTGGTTTGCTTTCTTTATTCAAAAACACAAAAAAAATTAGTTCCTTCTTTAGTTGCTGCTCCTGTTTTTGGCTTGCCCACCTTTGCCAAAATGAACTCTGCTGAGAACACCAAGTTGTGTGACTTCACTAGCACAAACAACAATGATTTCCTTAGCACTCCTATTGCTCCACCTGCTCCTGATGCTACCTTTTATGAAATTAAGCCTACTTTGTTGAATCTTGTGATGAGAGAGCAATTTTCTGGTGCTAGTTCTGATGATGCTGCTGCCCATCTTAATAACTTTGTTGAACTTTGTGAGATGCAAAAGTATATGGATGTAGATTGAGATATTATTAAGCTCAAGCTGTTTCCTTTCTCCTTGAGAGGGAAAGCTAAAGAATGGTTGCTATCCTTAGTATTGATTCTTGGACTAAGTGCAAAGATGCTTTTATTGGAAAGTACTATCCTCCTGCTAAGATTATATCTATGAGCAGTGACATTATGAAATTTAAACAACTTGATAATGAACATGTTGCTCAAGCTTGGGAAAGAATGAAGTCTTTGGTTAAGAATTGTCCCACTCATGGACTCACTGCTTGGATGATTATCCAGACTTTTTATGCAGGTTTGAACTTCTCCTCAAGAAACCTGTTGGATTCAGATTCTGGAGGTACCTTCATGGGCCTCACTTTGGATGCTTCAACAAAGCTCCTTGACAATATTATGGTTAATTACTCTAAATGGCACACTGAGAGAGCTCCACATGGTAAGAAGGTAAATTCTGTTGAAGAAACCTCCTCTTTGAGTGATAAGATTGATGTTATTATGGCTATGCTTGTTAATGGGAAAGCTCCTCTAGATCCTAATAGTGTTCCCTTAGCCTCTTTGGTTGCTCAAGAATAGCAAGTTGATGTGAACTTCATTAGAAACAACAATTTCAACAACAATGCCTATAGGAATAATTTTGGTGGTAACATCAATTATAGGCCTTATCCTCCTAATAATGGCAATTCCTATGGAAACTTCTATAACAATGCTAGAAGTGCCCCCTCTGAACTTGAAGTCATGCTCAAAGACTTTATTAGTAAACAAACTGCTTTCAACAAGACTGTGGAGGAGAAACTTTTAACTGTTGAGAAAAATATATCCTCTTTGTCTGAAGCACAGTCTTCCTTGATTAATAAAATGGCTGCTAAACCTGAAACTATGGAAAATACCTTTGCTACTGCTCATGCCATACAAGTTACTATTGATAAAAATATTAGACTGTTAGCTCAACTTCATGCTAAGTGGGAAAGGGAAGCTAAAATTTATAGAAACAATAGTGTGTGCACCATCACTAGAATGGATACCACTAAACCACAAGAAGTCCCTGTTCCTCCTCCTACTATGCCTAAGCCTATTGAGTCTACTACAAGTGATGCTAAGTTTGAATTTGATATAGATGGTTGCAATATATCTGAAGTGATTCTTTTCTTGCAAAATCTTGCTAGAAGTCCTGATGCTAGTGATATGCATGTTGCTTTCACTAAACATATTACAGATGCTCTTGTGAAAATTAAGGAAGAGAAGCTAAAACACAAAGCTTATATTCCTAGGAAAGTGAATGACTTTGATCTCAAAGCTTCATGTGATCTTGGTTCTAGTGTCTCTATTATGCCTAGGAAGATTTATGAAATGCTTGATTTGCCACCTCTGGAAGATTGCTATTTGGATGTCCCACTCAATGATAATGATAAAAAGAAACTCATGGGGAGTATTAATGATATTCATGTTATGGTTTACAATGCTTATGTCCCTGTTGATTTCTATGTTTTGGATGTTGAATACAATGCTTCTTGTCCTATTACCTTGGGAAGACCTTTTCTTAGAACTATTGGTGCCATCATTGATATGAAAGAAGGCACCATTAAATATCATTTTCCGTTCAAGAAAGGTATTGAACACTTCCCTATGAGGAGAGAGAAGTTGCTTTTTGCTCCTCCTTTGAAGGCAAGGTTTGATGTTAATGCTTCCTCATTTGAAAATACTTGATTCTTCTTGCTTCTTATGCCTAACTTAAAGGCGTTAAAGAAAAGTACTTGTTGGGAGATAAACCAAGAGTTTCCTTGAGTCTTGGAAGTTATTAATTCAGTGATGATCTCTCCTTATCCTTTTTGTTTGATTTTTGTGCCAAGAATGACCTCTAATGAGAGGGAAGTAAGATTTGGGGAGTTGCTGTCCCGAAACAGATTTTTGTCCTCCACCAAAAACATTCGTGAGGAGTTTCTGTAACTCGGATTGAGCTGAAAATTTACGAATAAATCCCCCAGTATGTTAGATAACTTTAATTAGTTCAAGACTTTTTTATTTGGGCAACATAAGATGTTCGACATAATCGGTTTCTGCCTGCTTGTCTGTTTTGACAGATTTCTGCCATTATTTGCATTTGCTTCTTATTGATTCCTTTTTGAGTTCTCTTTTGGGGAATTGAGATTTTTTAAGGAGTTAATACAGTATCTTTTGTTTTTATTGAAAAGTCTTCCTATTCCAAAGCTTTGCCTAAAGGTCTATTATCTATTGAATACACTAATGTTGCTAATGAAGGTTGTGTGAAGTTTTGTATGAAGGAAATAATTTCAGGTGTAGAGAGAGAATGATGTAATGATATGAAGAATGGACAAAATCTCAAGCTTGGGAATTCCACCCCGGTGTCACCCCAAGAAATATCCAAGAGGTACAAGCATCAAAGCTTGGGGATGCCCAAGGCATCCCCTTCTTCATCAATAAAAAGCTCGGGTCTGTCTAGACACTTCGTTTTTATTGTTTCATGCACTGTTGTGTTGTTCTTGGAGCATCTTAGTTTTCGTTTGGTTTTCTTAGTTTGTTTAGTTTTCTTGAATAAAGTAGTTTGGACCCCCGTTCTTGCTGTGTTGTTTCAAATAAGTTGCTTGGTGTTGGAAAGGAGTAGAAAGTTCTTGCTTGATAAGTGCAAGAGGAGCTTGCATTGACTGTGACTTAGACTTTACCATGACATGCTAGGTGTTGTTTTGACCTTATGATTAGTGATTATTGTTGTAGCATGTCTTGTTCCAAACAATTGGCATTGCTTAGTGTGCCTTGAAGAAATTATGCGTTGTTTTCGCATGAAAAAGCATAGTATTGTGGTATTCTCATTTGATGCTTTGTTTGGGTTGACTTGGCACATGCTCACACCATGTTATGACTATGAACAAGTCACCATAGCCTCTATGATCATTTAGTCCTTGACTTCTAGTACCACTCTATGCTTTGATTAGTAATGTTTTATTGTTCTGCATGATTATGGCCATTATTGCTCTCTTAGTTGGTTGCTCCCAGTCTTTTTGCTAGCCTCCACTTGTATGAGTAAGCTCTACTCATGCTTCCAACTCCCAAGAAACCAAGTTTTTCCAAAGTGTCCACTATAAATTCCTATACATGGTGTGTTACACCATTCCAAGTATATTATTGTTTTCATTTATCTTCCAATTAAAAACTATTTTGTTATGTGAAAACTTAGTGATTAAAGCCCTCAGAAACTTGATGGCACACTTTATATTCTTTGCCCCCAATAAAATTTAAACATTGTGTCATCTATGTTGTATATGCTTGCACTTATACGTTGGAATTAGCAGAACCGTGCTGTCACAGGGAACGTTTTCAACATTGCACTTGTACTTTGTACTCAATTGATATCATGCTCTTTTGTCTATGGATGTCATCGGTGTGAAACAAAGAGAGAACTTGTAAGTCCATGAAGTATATATTTTGTGTTAGAGAAACTACTAGGCCGCTAGCCTAAGCGATGCCTAATCATGGTGGAAACTTGCAGCATCACCATAGTGAGCTATTTATGAAGCATCCTCAATAAAAAGCTATGCATATAGTAAATAGAAAGATCGCTGAGATGCTCATTGTCTGCTTGCCTTGTCATTTTGGTTATGGGATAGCTCCTGTACCATGTGCAAGGGGTACCCCGTTGGCGGTTCTCTATGATATGCATGTACCTACAATGACAAGAACTTGCAGGTGACTGAAGTTGAGTAGCATGAGGTTTGGCCCTCGTATTCAAGGGACTTGAGATTGCTAACTTATACTTTGTCAAGCATATACTCCATCTTTGTTCACTTTAACCTTAACCACTTCAAGATGCTTATGATAGGGGAAATGAGGGATGAAAGCTAACAAGTACCATAATTTTTGGAAGCTCTATTTGAAACTTGAAATCCCTGCTTCCTTTATGAAAGGCCTTTCTTCCACTATTATTTGAGTCTCCACCTTCTACCCTTTAGGCACCATTAAGAGAGCATAGTTGTCATTCTGTGTGCAATGTTCCAAAACTTATTGATTGATGCATATTGTGATATTACTTGCTCTTGTACTACTTGTTTAGAGTCACCCTTGTGAACTTTGAAGGTGTCCTATACATCTATTTGCTACTCTATGAGAGATAAGCTGAATGCCACTATGCTATGTTTTCTGTATGTGAAACAAACAAACATTTTTCAATGCATGTTATTCATGATGTTTGTATCCTTTCATGTTGCATGCATAGTTACTTTGTCCTATTGTTAGAAATCCATCTTTCATGTACATGTTTAGAGTTCTTTGATCTCAGCTTTCAATGCTTGCAAATGGTTTGATCTTGGTTTTGCTGGTGCATGTCACCTCAAAAATTATTCTTTTATCACTTACCTACTCGAGGACGAGAAGGAGTTAAGCCTGGGGATGCTTGATACGTCGGAAACGTATCTATAATTTTTGATGCTCCATGCTTGTTTAGTATCTACTTTGCTTTGCTTTGTCTACACTTTGAGGTGTTTTTATATCTTTTCTAGAACTAACCTATTAACAAGTTCCCATAGTACCAGTTAACTGTTTTCTTCTGTTTTTGGTTCCAGAAAGGCAGTAAATCAATATTCTCGGAATTGGACAGGACAAAAGCCAAACTCAATATTTTACCGTGCGGGACACGAAGCCAGAATATGAGACGAGAAGCGAACCAGGGCAGCCACACCCCCCTAGATGCGGGTGGGCCCACCCCATGCCTAGGTAGGGTGTGGTCCCCCTGGCCGCCTCCCAGCCTCGCCTCTTCGCCTATAATAAGCCCTGGATGCAGAAACCCTAGGCAACCCGATCAAAACTCCACGAAACCTTCTGTAGCCGCCACCACCGTCGTTCCTAGATCGGGGGGATCTAAAGTTCTTCCCGGCACCCTAACGAAGGGGAGATCATCCCGGAGGCCTTCTCTCCAGTATGAAGCGTGAGTAGTTCCACCTTGGACTATGGGTCCATGTAGTAGCTAGATGGTTGTATCTCCTCCTTTCTGCTTTCATATATAGATCTTGTGAGATCCGTTCATGATCAAGATCTAATCTATTTGTAATCATGCATGTTGTGTTTGCGGGGATCCGATGGATATTGAGATTACTATGTCAGATTGATTAATAGTTTTGTCTTTATGATTCTATCATGTCTGTGTTGTTTGTGATCTTGCATGCTCTCCGTTGTTAGTAGCTATCTTGGCCAAGTAGTTGCTAGTTACTCCAAGAGGGGGTATTTATGCTCGCTAGTGGGTTCATGCCTCTAGTTTCCAAGGGAAGTGACAGAAATATCTTCGGTTGTAGATGTGCTATTGCCACTAGGGAGAAAACAACAGTCTCTTGTTCATAGAACAAGTGGATTGTTTACCTTACACACTTTGCTTAAAGAAGTTGTCTGTTGCTTGCAACTTAATACTGGAGGGGGTTCGGATGATAACCTGAAGGTGGACTTCTAGTCATAGATGCAGTTGGATGGCGGTCTATGTATATTGTTGTATTTCCCAATCGAATTTCATCGGATCTTTTTGTCTGGTATTGCATTGTTATGCCTTGCTTATTTCCTGTTAATTGACCTGCTATAATTTGTTTACCCTTCATGTCATGTTGTTTATCTAAGGAGAGCACCTCTAGTGAACTATGGACCCCGGTCCAATCTTTACCATTGATACATCTTCCACTATTACTTGTTTACTTGATGCAAACCATTACCTTCCACACCATATGTTTAATCTTTTGGTACAGCAAACCGGTGAGCTTGACAACCTCACGGATTCGTTGGGGCAAAGTCTTGAGTCTGTGTTGTGTAGATTTACGTGTTTGTTGCAACACCTATGTGACATTTCCTTCCTCCTACTGGTTCAATAACCTTGGTTTCTTACTGAGGGAAAACTTGTTGTTGTGCTGCTTCACACCCTGCTCTTGGGGTTCCCAACAGGCTGCATGTCAGCCATCACACAGCGCCAGAATCTATTCTAGTGTTGACTCCACCAATGGAATAAGTAAATGATGATGAGGAACCTCCTCCAAATAAAACTCCAAAAGAGAGTCTACCGAGCCTCGCAGGTCAGGAAGGATACATACAGCTCATGAACTATATGGTGATCCCGTCTTAAATTTCATGGTAGACGGAAGCGATGACCCTGCGACATATCATGAAGTGATGATGAGCCCAGATTCCAATAAATGGCTTGAAGCCATGCAATCTGAGATGGAAACCATGTACGAAAACCAAGTTTCAACTTTGGTGGACTTACCTCACGACCGAAAGGCCGTTGAGAATAAATGGATTTTCAAAAATAAAACTAACGTTGACGGTAGTGTGACTGTCTATAAAGCAGGACTTATCACGAAGGGGTTTCGACTAATTCAAGGAGTTGACTAAGATGATACTTTCTCACCGGTAGTGATGCTAAAGTATGTTAGGATTATGTTAGAAATTGATGCATTATTTGATTATGAGATTTGGCAGATGGATGTCAAGATAACATCCCTTAATGGAAACATTGAGGAAAAGTTGTATATGGTGCAACTTAAAGGTTTTTTCGATCCTAAGGATGCTAACAAGGTATGCAGACTTTAGCATTCTATTTATGGACTGAAGAAAGCATCCCGAAGTTGGAATCTCCGCTATGATGAAGTGATCAAAGGGTTTGGATTTGTGCAAACCATCGAAGAAGCTTGTATTTACAAGAAACTGAGTGGGAGCTCTGTAGCATTTCTAATATTATATATGGATGACATATTATTGATTGAAAATAATATAGAACTTTTGAAAAGTGTACTTAAATAGTAAGTTTGTAATGAAAGACCTTGGTGATGCTGCTTATATATTAGGAATCAAGAGCTATAGAGATAGATCAAGATGCTTAATACGATTGTCACAGAGTACATACCTTGACAAGATTTTAAAGAAGTTCAAAATGGACGAAAGTAAGAAAGGGTTCTTACCTATGCCTCGGCAACAGATAGAGAAATAATGGAACATGTCCCCTATGCCTTAGCCATCGGATCTATTATGTATGCTTTGCTATGTACAAGACCAGATGTGGTACCTGCTGTTAGTTTGAATAGCAGCTACCAATCAGATCCAAGTTTGGAACACTGGAAGGTTGTTAAGAATGTATTTAAGTACTTGAGAAGAACTAAATACATATTTCTCATATAAGACGGTGAAGAAGAGCTTGTCGCAAGGTGTTACATCGATGATAGCTTCGACACCGATCTGGAATAATCTAAGTCACAATCCGGGTATGTATTTTTATGAATGGTGCGGTGAGTTGGAGGATCTCCAAGCAACCAGTGATAGTAAGATCTACAATGGAGGCGGAATATGAATGGAATATGCCCGAGAGGCAATAATAAAGTGGTTATTATCATATTCCTTGTTTATGATAAATGTTTATTTTGCATGCTATAATTGTATTAATACGGAAACGTTAATACATGTGTGTTTAATAAACAAAAAGGAAGTTCCTAGTTATGCCTCTCTTATAAACTAGCTCGTTGACTAACATGATGATCAAAGTTTCCTGATCATGGACATTGGATGTTGTTAATAACGAGGTCACAATATTAGTGTAATGATGTGATGAACATTCATCCGAAGTATAGCATTACGATCAAAGTCATTGAGTTTATATTGCTATAACAACTTACGAAGTGATCCTAATCCTTAGACCATGAGATCATGCCAATCACTAACACCAGAAGAGTTTCTCAATGACATCAAACGTCACACCGTAACTGGGTGATTATAAAGATGGCTTCAGAACTACTAAAGTGTTATGTTGAGACCCATGGATCGATGTCACATCCCAAATTTTAGATTTGGTCTTGCATATCATTCATAGCATTGCATCATGTCTTTCCATGCAAAACCGTCGAGTAGAAAGGTTCGGCGAAACGCTATCTTCAAAACCCTATTTGGTTTCGCTACGAGTTTCCTGCGGGAGGCTTTAGAAGGACTTGCAACAACCACCCCTATAGATTCGAGTTTTCGCTCAAACTTCGACTGAAGGTTGTTTCCCTCGATGATACGAACCCGTAGGCGCGAGAATCACTCCAATCGGAGTTCGTATGCAAAAGACTCGGACGTTTTAGTAAACCGCCGGAAAACGGTCCGAAAATCCGGACCGATTTCCGAATCGGAGTCCAACTGCGGACCGAATCTGTTTAGGATTTCCGCGCGCAGGACTATTTAAGCAGGACCCACCTGGCCCCGTTTTCCGTGCCCGCAACCGACCCCGACCCCGCCGCCTTCTCCTCCTGCCGCGCGCCCGCCCCGAGGCTCGCATCTGCCGCTGCCTCCTGGCACATCGCCGCCGCCGTCGCCCTCCGCCGGCCGCCGCCTCCGACCGCCGTCGCTCCCGCCAGGTGCACCGCCACCACCCTCTCGCTCTCCTCTCTCTATTCCCGACCATCACCGCCGCAACCGCCGCCCCGATCTGCGCGCCTCCGCACCACCGCCATGGCCTCGCTGCGCCGCCGCCGCACCCGCGGCCGCCGCCTCCGCCCGCCACCGCGGCCGCGCCGCCTCGCTGCCGCGGCATCGCGCGGCCGCCACCGCCCAGCGAGCGCGCGAGCCCGCGCGCCTGCCGCCGCCATCACCGCCTGCACCGCCTCGCGACCGCGCCGTGCGCCGCCCTCCGCACCGCCTCGCTGCAGCACCGCTGCCGCTGCACGTGCTGCTACACGCTGCGCGCCGCGCCGCCCCGCCGTCGCCTCGCTGCGCGTGCCGCCGCGCCGCACGCACGTGCACGTGCGCGTCATCGCATGCGCACATGCATACATGCACGTACGCGCCGTCTTGTGCGCGCGCGATTATTTTTCCCGGACTCGTAGTTGACCTTGTTTATACGCGCAGGAGAAACCTCGTCGCTGGAACCGATCGTCGCCGCCGTCCGGAGCCCGCCGGAGTCCGTTTCGCCATCCGTTTCCGGTAAGACAGCAGCCACCGTCAGATCTCAGATCAGCGGCTTAGATCGTTCGTTGACTGGTCAGCATCCCAGGCGTTGACTAGTCAGATGCCCAGTCAGCGCCCAGTCAGCAGACGCTTGACCAGTCAAACAGACACAGTTGACTGGGTCAATTTCGTTAATCCCTTTAGTTGGCAGATTTCGATAGAATCTTGTAAATTGCGTAGAAATTAAACCGCTTGGCCAAAATTTGCAAATAAAATATGTACGGGTTCAGTGAGTCGTGTAGAATCTCTCTGTACCTTTGGTTCAGACTTTTACGGTTAGGTTTAGTACAGTTTAATCAAACTAGTTAGTGGCCTTTTCAGAGTAATAAATTCGTAGAAAAAGATACGTAGCTCCAAAAATCGCGTTTGATATGTCCCTGAACTCGTATGAACGAGGGGAATCTCATCGTGAATTAAAAAGATAGGATTATAGTAAAAACTTCTGCAGTATTTGTCTAATGGATTTCTGCAGTGTTTTAATTACTCGGGGAGTTTTATAATTCCTTTTTGAGTAATTCCAATTGGTACTGTTTCTAATCAGCGATGCCTATGCGGTAGATTTTTCCCAAGATTTTACAAACAGTATACTACCGGTAGCGAATTGTTTAAGTTCTAGCTCTAGTTGTGAGCACTACTTTTGGTTAGTAGTTTCCCTAGCGCCAAATCTATTTTTCCATGCATGTATTCGGTAGTATTATGGATTAGAATTATGTGGTGCAGCTGTAGCACCAATTCACTTGCCATTCTTGCATTCATGCATCATCTTTGTTGCATATGCTTGTCGATTGTTTGTTTATGATTGCAATTGTGTCGTGTAGATTGTGTTGAGTGCAACGCTTGCTCGTGTGAGGATTGTGCTCCAGACCGCTACAACCAAGGCAAGTAGATGCTACTTTGTTCATGAATATCGTCCTACTATTTTCTATGAATTGTCGTGTATTTTGTAGATGCATGTGTAGGATGATACTATCGCTATGCTATGTTCTATTATGTGGTAGGGCCTTCCTTGTAGATGAAACACCGTTGGTAGATGTGCTTAGCCATGCTTTGTTGAACGAGGGCTGGGTTACATCATTGATACTTGTTTTCTCAAAGTATTGGTTTGTGAAAACTAAAACAACTTAATCAATGAACCCCCTGGGTGTGATGGTATTGATAATTTTTGGTGGTTTCATTGCGGAAAGGCACCCAGGTATCCAGAGAGAATGATTGGCTTCTTTATTATGTAGCTTACGTGTACAACCATGTGCCAATAATGGAATGGGCGGTTGGTTGGACTTAGTAGGTTGTGGTAACTCGAACCCGCGTATCCAGAGATGTAGAATTTTGGTAGGTTGGACCGGTGCGCGTCGGGATTGAGGAGCTACTTCCCGAACAGTCTCTTCTTGGTCTTCTCCCTATCATCGCCCAAAATGAGAGCGATGGTACGAGCTGGGCTGGCCAAGTCACATGGGTAAAGTGTACTAACCTCTGCAGAGTGTATAAACTAATCGATTAGCCGTGTCCCCGGTTATGGACATCTGAGTTGCTAGATATTGATTTCATGACATGTTTCTCGCTCATTCTAATTTCATAATTGTTTTAATACTGTTGGGTTAACTTAATTGGGATCTTTTCAAATAAAAATCAAAATGTTTATGAAAGTAGGATAAATGTATTTGCAAATGCAAGCCAGACACAGCTCCACTTGCCAGATATGCATGTAGTAGTTAGTACTATTGTCTCCCTTACTAGCTCTACTTGCCATACATTCCATGTATTGACCCTTCGGGGCTGCTACGTTTCATGTTGCAGGTTATTCCGATTCTGATTGATCGTTATAGGCCACGGTACTCCACTCGGCACTTGTTCACTTGTGGGCAATTTGAAGAATGGAGGATTTACTTTATTTATGTTGCTACCTGAATAATTTGAGCTAGCTTTATGCTAAGCTTTTATTGTAATAATGGTACTCTGGATCTTTGTAGTACATGATACACGGTTATTTTGCTATGTTATCTATCTTACTCTATTGTGGGCCAATGAACCGATCCAGGGATTGGCATGTCACATAGAGGTCACGGTCTTTTCAGAACCGGGGTGTTACAGGATGGTATCAGAGCCCGTGTGTCGACTGTAGGATCGTGACCTAGGATTGGATTAGGAAGCCATAGAATTATTAAAGCCTATATTAACTCTGTCTTTCATCTTATGCCTTTCACCCTCGTAAAATTCCTACCATATGCTATTCTCACACTTTCCTCTCTTACTTGATAGATGGGAGACGTCAGGACTGAGTATGTCACCATGGAGTCACCAAGGCCCTTTGCAAGACAGTTAGCTCAGCTCTCTCAGTCATTGGGATTGCCACTGCCTATGTTCAAGGGAAGGAGGCTGTACACCTATGGATATGGAGAGGATGCATGGGAGATCACTACCTTCATATTCAGAGATGCCGCCTTGCCAAACCCCGCCCATTTGGTCTACACCAAAATATACTGCAACTGGGGACTTGGAATCAACTTGGCCATACATGAAGCCCTGTCTCGCCAGTGCCACTATGTCCGACACCTACTGCCTGCGGATTCACCCTACCGTGACTATGGAAGGCGTGATGAAGATGGAAACATTGTGGTTACCCCGGGCGACAGGAACAACATGCCGCCCCGTCGGAGGCACATAGAGGACATGGAAAGGGAGAATGGAGCTCTAGCAGAGAAGGTGAGGATGTTAAAGGAGATTGCAGACTTTACTAGCAATAGAATGGTGGTCCAAGGACAGGAGATTGACACTTTGCATGAAGCTGTGGGAGTTCTAGAGAATGCCCTGATAGCCAGAGATGAAACCATAGCACATCTTCATGGCACTGTGCAAGAGAATACCCAGAACATACAACAGTTGCAAGGGACCATCCAGGAAAGGGATTAAACTATTGAAGCTATGACAGCCCAGATTGCCGCTCTCCAAGCACAGCTGAATCCACCCTCTGATGATGACAATGGAGGTGATGGCAACAATGGGGATGATGATGACAGTGGAGATGATGATGATGATGAGGACGAGGATGATGATGATGGAGACGATGATGGTGGAGGAGATGAAGCTGTTGCAGTTGCAGTTGAAAATGAAGAAGAAGAGGAGGATCCAGAAGAGGTGGAGTTTGAGATCTCAAGTGATGATTCAGGAGAGGTGTACACTCCGCCGCCATGGTTGTACCGCGAGCTGAAGCGCCAACGCATGACTGCAAGGACCTACCTCAACCTCTTCAAGAAATAGATAGAAGTCCACCAATTAGTCCACGTTAGGCGAATTCGTTAGGATTAGTCTCGATCGTTGTGAAACTTAGTCCGTGTTAGTTTAAAAGTGTTTAGTTGCTTATTTGTGTACTCCAATATCCCAGGAATTATTTGTGGGAATTTTAATGAAAGAGTTATGGCAATTTGGTTACTATCTGTGTGATTTTCGCTGCAGTTTTTCTGCTGATACAGCAGCACTGCGCGATTTTTCATATTTTTCTGGTAACTCGGAAATATCTGAAAAAAATTGGGCTGATGCGAAACTCTCTGTGCCATATGCACAAAAATTGGCTAATTTTTCTGACGAGTTTAAGTCAGGCGGAAAAATTCGTGAACGCTGTTGGACTGTTCTGGCAGAATTGTTGTATTGTTGGTTAGATGATCTATTGTTTAGTTAACCATTGCCAACTCTTGCAAAACTATTTCAGTAGGTATATACTTCTAGGATAACACCTGGGATGTTGCTGGATCGCTTGTTTGTTGATGTGTTGCTTGCTTGTGATTGTCTGCTATTGTTTGTTGTTGATTGATCATATGCATGGGTAGAATCCTATTGTCGTAGTTGATTCTTTCTAAACTTACCTATGCTGAACCGCAGATGCCTCCTCGCCGCCAACCCACTGAGATGGAGCAGCTCATGGCAGCTCAGGCATAGCTGACCCAAGTGATGACCCAGTTCATGGCAACCCAGAACAACAACAATGGAAACAATCAGCCTCAGGGAGATGCTCTCACTAGATTTCTGAGGTTAAGGCCAGCTAAGTTTTTTACTGCAACGGAACCAATGGTTGCTCTCGACTGGTTGCGTTCAGTCAACAAGGATCTAGTAACTATCGGATGCACTGATGCTGAGAAGGTGAGATTTGCCGCTCACCTACTGGAGGGACCAGCCGCTTCTTGGTGGGACACATTCCAGATCACCCACCCGCTGGATACCGTGACTTGGGCAATGTTCGAGGAAGGTTTCAGAACCAACCACGTGTCTTCAGGAGTTCTGAGCCTGAAGAGGAAGGAGTTCCGCAACTTGCGCCAAACCAATCGCTCCGTGGCCGAGTACATTGAGGAGTTCAACAACCTGTCCCGTTATGCACCTGAGGATATTGACACTGATGCCAAAAGGAGGGAGAGATTCCTGGATGGCCTCAGTGATGAGCTTTCAGTACAGCTACTTGTGATTTACTGCCCCACTTTCCAGGAGCTTATGGACAAGGCCAGGATCTTGGAGGGGAAGCACAAGCAGGTGGAGAACCGCAAAAGAAAGAACAACAATCACCACTCTGGTTCACACCACAAGACTCGCACTTCATATGATGGATACTCCAAGCATGGAGGAAGTGACCATGGGAGCCATGACCGCCGCAATGGACATCGTCATGACAACCATAGGAGCAGCCACCACAACCACAAGGGAGGACACTCTCACCACTCTGGAGGACACGGTGGACATGACCGCAACCATGATCGCAGCTTTGTGAAGAAGGATCTGAGTGAGGTGACATGCTTCAAGTGTAAACAGAAGGGACACTATGCTGACAACTGTCCGGAGAGGAAAGGACTAAAGACAACCAACGGCGAGAAGGCCACAGTGAACCACATGAATGTGGAGGAGATTCCAGATGAGCCTGACCTTGTGATTGGTAAGTTCCCAATCAACACTTACCCTGCCCTTATACTTTTTGATACTGGTGCATCGCATTCATTCATATCGAAGGCATTTGTGGATAAGTATAAGTTACCCACTGAGTCTATGAAAAGGTCTATTAGAGTGAGTTCACCTGGAGGAGATATGATAGCTAGTGCGGGATGCCGCGACTTGACTGTGAGGATTGGAACACACAACTTCATTGCACATTTGGTAGTGTTGGATTCACAGGGATTAGATGTTATTCTGGGTATGGATTGGATGTCTATGCATGGGGGACACATAGATTGTGCACAGCGAGTTGTTTCACTCAAAACCCCGGATGGTAAGAGGATTAGATTCAAGTCGGCTGTACGACCAGGAAGGTGTAAGTTAAATTCTCTTAAGGGGGTTAGCATGGATACTGTGCCAGTGATTAGGGATTACCCCGACGTGTTTCCGGAAGAGCTTCCAGGGATGCCACCTGACAGGGAAGTAGAGTTTCTTATCGACCTGATGCCGGGAACAGGACCTATAGCAAAGAAACCATATAAGATGGATGTGGATGAGCTGAAGGAATTGAAGAAGCAGTTGAAAGAGCAGCTGGAAAAGGGATTCATTCAGCCTAGTGCGTCGTCATGGGGAGCACCTGTTCTGTTTGTGGAAAAGAAAGACAGCACTAAGAGATTAGTGGTGGACTATCGCTCGCTGAATGAAGTGACCATCAAGAACAAGTACCCTCTGCCGAACATAAATGATTTGTTTGATCAACTGGAAGGAGCAAAGGTGTTCAGCAAGATTGATCTGCGATCAGGCTACTTCCAATTGAAGATCCGAGAGGAGGACGTACCAAAAACCGCCTTCACCACTAGGTATGGTTTATATGAGTATACGGTTATGTCTTTTGGACTAACGAATGCCCCAGCATACTTCATGACCATGATGAACAAGGTATTTATGGAGTATTTGGACAAGTTCGTGGTGGTGTTTATTGATGACATACTGATATATTCCAAGAATGATGCTGAGCATGAGAAGCATCTGCGACTGATTATGGAGAAGCTGAGAGAACACAAGCTGTATGCCAAATTCAGCAAGTGTGAATTCTGGCTTAACACTGTTGGGTTTCTTGGACACGTAGTGTCAGGAGAAGGAATTGCTGTTGATCCAAACAAAGTGACTGCAGTAACATAGTGGGAAGCGCCCAAGAATGCAGGAGAGATTCGAAGCTTTTTGGGACTTGCTGGATATTACCGGAGGTTCATAGAAAACTTTTCTAAGATTGCTAAGCCGATGACTGAACTTCTGAAGAAGGAGAGGAAGTTTGAATGGTCAGACGTATGTGAAGCCAGCTTTCAGGAACTGAAGCGTCGACTAGTGACCGCGCCTGTTCTGTGTTTACCTGATCTTCAGAAGGATTTCCAAGTGTACTGTGACGCTTCACGACAGGGACTTGGGAGTGTGCTGATGCAAGATGGGAGAGTAGTGTCATATGCCTCACAACAACTCAAGCACCATGAGCGGAATTACCCCACACACGACTTGGAGTTAGCGTCAGTGGTTCATGCACTCAAGGTATGGAGGCATTACTTAATGGGAAAACACTGTGATGTGTACACCTACCACAAGAGCCTGAAGTACATATTCACGCAGAAGGAACTGAACATGAGACAAAGGAGATGGTTGGAGCTTATCAAGGACTATGATATGAATCTACAGTACCACCTAGGAAAGGCCAATGTAGTAGCAGATGCTCTGAGACGGAAGGTTTATGCCAATGGATTGACAATTGGTGAATTGACTGAGGATTTGTGCAAGAAATTCAAGGACCTTAGACTAGAGGTAGTATCTGAAGGATACCTGGCTACCATGGAAGTCCAACCGACGCTACAGGACAGAATCAAAAAGGCTCAAGTGGGAGACAAGGAAATAGAAGAGATAAAGGAAAAGATGAAGGAGAATCGTGAAAAGGATATTCGCGAGGATGAACATGGTACCTTGTGGTATGGAGATCGTTTGTGTGTGCCCAGCGACCCGGAGATAAGGGAGTTGATTCTGCAGGAGGCTCATAACTCGCCATACTCCATACACCCGGGCAACACAAAGATGTATATGGACTTGAAGAGCAGATTTTGGTGGAACAACATGAAGGGAGATATCGCCAAGCATATTGCCCTATGTGATGTATGTAGCCGAGTGAAGGCAGAACACCAGAAGCCAGCGGGATTGCTACAGCCATTGCCTGTGCCAGATTGGAAGTGGGATAGAGTAGGGATGGATTTTATCACACGACTGCCCAGGACCAGGTCAGGATATGACTCTATTTGGGTAGTGGTCGACCATTTGACCAAGGTAGCCCACTTTATACCGGTAAAGACGACCTATACAAGTGCAAAGTTGGCCAAGATTTACATGGACAAGATTGTGTGCCTACATGGAGTTCCCAAGAGTATCGTATCTGACAGAGGCACCCAATTTACCTCACACTTCTGGCGCCAGCTGCACGAGTCACTTGGTACTAGATTGGAGTTTAGCACAGCGTTTCACCCGCAGACTGATGGACAGACCGAGAGGGTGAATCAGATTTTGGAAGACATGCTGAGAGCTTGCGCCTTGGCTCATGGATCCAGTTGGGATGAGAATTTGCCGTATGCGGAGTTTTCCTACAACAACAGCTATCAGACAAGCATCAAGACGTCACCGTTCGACGTGCTATATGGGAAACGGTGCCGGACACCATTGCTGGCACCTCGATTTATTGGACCATATCGGGTCTTAGCACGCAAAAGGGAAGTTGCTTATCAGTTGGAGTTGCCAGAGGCTCTGTCTGCTGTTCACAACGCGTTCCACGTGTCCCAGCTGAAGAAGTGCCATCTGGAGATGGTGGATACACCATTGAGAGACACTGTACCGCTAGAGGAGGTTCAGCTAGAGAGTGATTTGACCTATGAAGAGAAACCGGTCAAGATTCTGGAAACAGCAGAGAGGACTACCCGTACCAAGACAATCAAGTTTTGCAAAGTACAATGGAGCCACCACACCGAAGAGGAAGCCACTTGGGAGCGTGAGGATGACATCCGAGAGGGCTACCCACATCTATTTGCTAGCCGCGCCGAATCTCGAGGACGAGATTCATCTTAAGGGGGTTAGTCTTGTCACATCCCAAATTTTAGATTTGGTCTTGCATATCATTCATAGCATTGCATCATGTCTTTCCATGCAAAACCGTCGAGTAGAAAGGTTCGGCGAAACGCTATCTTCAAAACCCTATTTGGTTTCGCTACGAGTTTCCTGCGGGAGGCTTTAGAAGGACTTGCAACAACCACCCCTGTAGATTCGAGTTTTCGCTCAAACTTCGACTGAAGGTTGTTCCCCTCGACGATACGAACCCGTAGGCGCGAGAATCACTCCAATCGGAGTTCGTATGCAAAAGACTCGGACGTTTTAGTAAACCGCTGGAAAACGGTCCGAAAATCCGGACCGATTTCCGAATCGGAGTCCAACTGCGGACCGAATCTGTTTCGGATTTCCGCGCGCAGGACTATTTAAGCAGGACCCACCTGGCCCCGTTTTCCGTGCCCGCAACCGACCCCGACCGCGCCGCCTTCTCCTCCTGCCGCGCGCCCGCCCCGAGGCTCGCATCTGGCGCCGCCTCCTGGCACATCGCCGCCGTCGTCGCCCTCGCCAGGTGCCGCCGTCAGGTGCACCGCCGCCACCCTCTCGCTCTCCTCTCTCTATTCCCGACCATCACCGCCGCAACCGCCGCCCCCATCTGCGCGCCTTCGCGCCGCCGCCATGGCCTTGCTGCGCCGCCGCCGCACCCGCGGCCGCCACCTCCGCCCGCCACCGCCCCATGAGCGCGCGAGCCCGCGCGCCTGCCGACGCCATCACCGCCTGCGCCGCCTCGTGACCACGCCGTGCGCTGCCCTCCGCACCGCCTCGCCGCAGCGCCGCTGCCGCTACACGTGCTGCTACACGCTGCGCGTCGCGCCGCCCCGCCGTCGCCTCGCTGCGCGTGCCGCCGCGTCGCACGCACGTGCACGTGCGCGTCATCGCATTCGCACATGCATACATGCACGTACGCGCCGTCTTGTGCGCGCGCGATTATTTTTCCCGGACCCATAGTTGACCTTGTTTATACGCGCAGGAGAAACCTCGTCGCCGAAACCGATCGTCGCCGCCGTCCGGAGCCCGCCGGAGTCCGTTTCGCCATCCGTTTCCTGTAAGACAGCAGCCACCGTCAGATCTCAGATCAGCGGTTTAGATCGTTCGTTGACTGGTCAGCATCCCAGGCGTTGACTAGTCAGACGCCCAGTCAGCGCCCAGTCAGCAGACGCTTGACCAGTCAAACAGACACAGTTGACTGGGTCAATTTCGTTAATCCCTTTAATTGGCAGATTTCGGTAGAATCTTGTAAATTGCGTAGAAATTAAACCGCTTGGCCAAAATTTGCAAATAAAATATGTACGGGTTCAGTGAGTCGTGTAGAATCTCGCTGTACCTTTGGTTCAGACTTTTACTGTCAGGTTTAGTACAGTTTAATCAAACTAGTTAGTGGCCTTTTCGGAGTAATAAATTCGTAGAAAAAGATCCGTAGCTCCAAAAATCGCGTGTGATATGTCCCTGAACTCGTATGAACGAGGGGAATCTCATCGTGAATTAAAAAGATAGGCTTACAGTAAAAACTTCTGCAGTATTTGTCTAATGTCTTTCTGCAGTGTTTTAATTACTCGGGGCGTTTTATAATTCCTTTTTGAGTAATTCCAATTGGTACTGTTTCTAATCAGCGATGCCTATGCGGTAGATTTTTCCCAAAATTTTACAAACAGTATACTACCGGTAGCGAATTGTTTAAGTTCTAGCTCTAGTTGTGAGCACTACTTTTGGTTAGTAGTTTCCCTAACGCCAAATCTATTTTTCCATGCATGTATTCGGTAGTATTATGGATTAGAATTATGTGGTGCAGCTGTAGCACCAATTCACTTGCCATTCTTGCATTCATGCATCATCTTTGTTGCATATGCTTGTCGATTGTTTGTTTATGATTGCAATTGTGTCGTGTAGATTGTGTTGAGTGCAACGCTTGCTCGTGTGAGGATTGTGCTCCAGACCGCTACAACCAAGGCAAGTAGATGCTACTTT
The DNA here is from genome assembly GCA_916181665.1 of Avena sativa. Lineage (NCBI taxonomy): Eukaryota > Viridiplantae > Streptophyta > Magnoliopsida > Poales > Poaceae > Avena > Avena sativa. The sequence goes on from OV702284.1 coordinate 65,336,851, forward strand.
GTTCATGAATATCGTCCTACTATTTTCTATGAATTGTCGTGTATTTTGTAGATGCATGTGTAGGATGATACTATCGCTATGCTATGTCCTATTATGTGGTAGGGCCTTCCTTGTAGATGAAACACCGTTGGTAGATGTGCTTAGCCATGCTTTGTTGAACGAGGGCTGGGTTACATCATTGATACTTGTTTTCTCAAAGTATTGGTTTGTGAAAACTAAAACAACTTAATCAATGAACCCCCTGGGTGTGATGGTATTGATAATTTTTGGTGGTTTCATTGCGGAAAGGCACCCAGGTATCCAGAGAGAATGATTGGCTTCTTTATTGTGTAGCTTACGTGTACAACCATGTGCCAATAATGGAATGGGCGGTTGGTTGGACTTAGTAGGTTGTGGTAACTCGAACCCGCGTATCCAGAGATGTAGAATTTTGGTAGGTTGGACCGGTGCGCGTCGGGATTGAGGAGCTACTTCCCGAACAGTCTCTTCTTGGTCTTCTCCCTATCATCGCCCAAAATGAGAGCGATGGTACGAGCTGGGATGGCCAAGTCACATGGGTAAAGTGTACTAACCTCTGCAGAGTGTATAAACTAATCGATTAGCTGTGTCCCCGGTTATGGACATCTGAGTTGCTAGATATTGATTCCATGACATGTTTCTCGCTCATTCTAATTTCATAATTGTTTTAATACTGTTGGGTTAACTTAATTGGGATCTTTTCAAATAAAAATCAAAATGTTTATGAAAGTAGGACAAATGTATTTGCAAATGCAAGCCAGACACAGCTCCACTTGCCAGATATGCATGTAGTAGTTAGTACTATTGTCTCCCTTACTAGCTCTACTTGCCATACATTCCATGTATTGACCCTTCGGGGCTGCTACGTTTCATGTTGCAGGTTATTCCGATTCTGATTGATCGTTATAGGCCACGGTACTCCACTCGGCACTTGTTCACTTGTGGGCAATTTGAAGAATGGAGGATTTACTTTATTTATGTTGCTACCTGAATAATTTGAGCTAGCTTTATGCTAAGCTTTTATTGTAATAATGGTACTCTGGATCTTTGTAGTACATGATACACGGTTATTTTGCTATGTTATCTATCTTACTCTATTGTGGGCCAATGAACCGATCCAGGGATTGGCATGTCACATAGAGGCCACGGTCTTTTTAGAACCGGGGTGTTACAATCGAGAGTGGAATTTGTTCATCCCGATGACGGATAGATATGCTCTGGGCCCTCTCGGTGATATCACATTGATTAGCTTGCAAGCAAGTGATTTGATCACTAGAATGTTATATCACGGGAACGAGAAAAGAGTGCATGTCGGTAACGAGATCAAACTAGGTATGGAGATACCGATGATCGAATCTCGGACATGTAATATATCGCGAAACAAAGGGATTAAGATACTAGCGTAAAAGGTCCACACGATCACAGAAGTCATCGTTGAATGTGTGGGAGTCAGTACGGATCTCCAGGTCCCACTGCTGATTATTGATCGGAGAGGGGTCTCGATCATGTCCGCATTATTCGCGAACCGTAGGGTGACACACTTAAGGGATACCGACACCATTCGGAGCAAATGATATGCCAGGAAAAGAATAACAAGCGCATGAATTTATTTCACTAGATACCGAAACGGGTTTTCGGGTGACATTGCAGAAAGTGTTTCTGCATGTGAAATGAAATACTAGCAAGGGGTTATATGTGAATGGTTGTCATTAAAGTAATTGACAAAATTCTGAATAAATAAAAGGAGTTTTATTTAATGAGAGTTTGCATTAAATTTGGTGGAAATTTAATGGGAATTTGAGTGGGTTTTTGAGTGGAGGGAATTGAAAGGATTTTGTGTGAGTGGAGTGTCCACCCACATGAATGAAATGAGGGGAGGGGGCAGCCCCATGGCTGGGCGCATGGCCCCTTGGGTGCCCCCCTCTCCCTATAAAAGGAGCCCCCTCCCTCTCTCTCACTCACACCTCCTCGCGAAGGATCTCTCTCCCCCTTTAGAATTTCCCCATGGTCTCGGATCAGCGAGATACATGTTCCCGGTGGCTTTTTCTGGAAGGATTTGTTGCTTCCGCTGCTTCCCTGGAGCGAGGGCGCGGAGTTTGTCGGGGTACCCGTACGTGTGTGCGATCACGGATGCACCACTGCTTTGAGGTGCTGGACTTGATCGTGCTGGACCGGCTGGACCAGATGGACTTCATCACGATCTTGAGATCGGAAAGCATTCGTCTATATCATCCACGAGTACAACATCGTTAACGCTATTCGGTCTTCGAGGGTATGTATTCTATGGATGTATATCCACCCGTTGCTTGTATCTAATAGATAGATCTTGGTACATAGATGTTCCCATCGTAGGAATTTTTTTGTTTTCTATGCTGTGAACCCTACAGAATATATCTCTGCTTCAAAAGTAGTGGAGGAAGCAATTTGGATGAAGGAGTTCATTTCTGAACTGGGTGTGGTTCCAAGTTCTTTGGATCCAATGGTAATCTATTGTGACAACAATGGTGCCATAGCCAATGCTAAGGAATCAAGGGCTCACAAGAATTCCAAGAATATAAAGTGCCGGTTTAACTCCATTCGGGAACATGTTCAGGATGGCGATGTAGAGATTTTCAAAGTAGACACGAATCTGAATGTTGTAGACGCGTTGACTAAAGCTCTCCCAAGAGCAAAACATGATCAGCACTAGAACTCTATGGGTGTTAGATTCATGACTGTGTAAAACTATATTATTGACTCTAGTGCAAGTGCGAGACTGAAAGGAATATACCCGAGGGGCAATAATAAAGTGGTTATTATGTTATTCTAGGTTTATAATAGATGTTAATTTTCATGCTATAATTGTGTTAATAGGAAATATCAATACATGTGTAATTTATAAACAAATGAAAAGGTTCCTAGTAATGCCTCTTAATACTAGCTTGTTGATTAACAAATGATCAAAGGTTTCCTGATCAATGATATGATGAACAACCACCCGCAGTATATTTAGCAATACGATCAAGTCCTCGAGTTTATATTGTTATCCCATTCAAATTAACTCATGTACTTAGACCATGAGATCACGTTAATCACTTCCACTAGAAAAGTACTTTGACTCCATCAAACATCACACAATAACTGGGTGATTATAAAGGTGTCGTCGAGTACTTGGAAAGTGTTAGTTGAGACTCGTGGATCAAGAGTGGGATTTTTCCATCCCGATGACGGAGAGATATACTCAGGGATCTCTCGATGATAAAATATTGACATAGCTTGCAAGCAAGTGATTTGATCACTAGAATGTTATATCAAGGCACTACAAGAAAATTTTCCTTTTACAAAGGACGATTTTCGTGGTTCAAGGACCATTTTTTGTCTCTGAAAAGCCTTCTACGACAGATGCCCTTCGTGGTAGAAGCCCCGTCATAAATGAATCTATCATGGGTTTTTTTGACCGTGGCGGATCACACCTTTCAGCCATGAAAAGTCGTTTCATCGTAGATCTGTTCGCCAGCCATGTTGACTGCTGACATCATGCAAACTACCATGTGGAAAACACCGTTAATGGCCAGTTAGCATTGTTAACTGTCAATGAAACCGTGGTAGAAGCCAGGGCCAGCCAGGGCCTGATAATTATTAAGTGGGATGGCCTATTACGAGAGCCTAATAGAAAGGCAGCCCGTTACTATTTTGTTCTACATTGTTCAAAATGGGCCCACTAGTGCTGCCCGCAGCGGCCCGTAAACTTCTAGGCCCGTTACTGTTTCGACCTACACTGTTTGAAGTGGGCCCATTTGTGTGGCCCATAAATTATCGGGCCTATTACTATTTTGCGTTGTACTATTTGAAATTGGCCCCTTTGTCCAGCCCGCTTTGGCCCATAAAATTTCGGGCCCATTACTGTTTCGTCCTATAATGTTCGAAATGGGCCCATTTGGCTAGCCCACTTTGGCCCATAAATTTTTGGACCCATTACTGTATAGTCCTATACTGTTTGAAATAGGCCCATTTATGTAACCCGTTGTGGTCCATAAACTTTTGGGCCTATTACTGTTCAGGCCCATAAATGCCTACATATATTCTCGTTCTGTTATTGCTCTGGCCTAGTGCAATTTCGGCTTATTACTGTTCTGTCCTGTTACTCTTTGGCCTTTTTTAATTTTCTGGCCCTTTACTGTTATGGTCCGTTACTGCTTTTGGCTTGTTACTGTTTCGGCCTGATACTGTCTCGGCTTGTCACTGTTATGGCCTGTTACTTTTACTAAGCTTGCATGTGTGTCGGTCCGTTATAGTTTGGCATTTTTAGAGCCAATTCTGATATTATAAAAGGTATACAACTTGTGAGCATCTTTTACTGTTCATTGTTGGCCCAATACAAGAAGGGCAAATAACAAGGCCCGATAGTGTACCCCAATCGACCTAGCTAGCGCAGGTGTGGTACTGCCTACCGCTATGTGTGAACGGTGTCAACTAAATGCCTACATGGCCTATGCAATTTATCTAGATATTACATCAAATGCAAACTACTTAAAATTATTACATATTATCAACCCGGGGGAAAGAAATTTTGACATTTCAGTTGACAATCGAGTTGATAGTAGTCCTATTTTTGCTTTCTCCATCTATCAGCTGCATCTCCCTTTTGAGTGTGACATCTACATTGGAAAACAACCTTGAGACATGATCTTCCAGTCCCATCTTTGGTGGCGATAGCAATAATTGCAATTTGAAACTAAGTAATAACAAGTTAATACATCAATCAAGGCAAACTAGTCATTTAACTGATACAACATGAGCTATAAACTGGAGTTTACTACTGGTCAGTGGTTCAAATATATTGACCATAACATCAAGCAAACAGGACAAGCAAGCATTAAACAAGTGTGCCTACCGTGAAACGAGAAATATAACAATGTCTGTGGCTTAGAATTTTAGCAAATATAAACTATCCAAGTCATTTCAAAAATAATATATAGAAGAATAAACCAGACAGTGGCATGCAATTACTGTCGTAGCTAAGAATGAATGGGACAAAAATTATAATGGCATCATGCGAGAACTTGTAGAGCAGGAATGCAAACCACAAATGAACTAAACAATAGAGGATAGTTATGTCGTTTCTTAGGACGAACCAGAACCATATACGAAATATAATGGCGTCGCTTGTGAACCTGTAGAACAGGACAAGCAAGCATTAGACAAGTGTTCCTACAATGAAATGAGCAATCAAACAAAGTGTTTCTTAGAATTTCAGCATATATAAACTAGCCAGGTCATTTTAACAAATATAAATGGAAGCAGTTGTATATCCTAGAAAGCAAGAGACATTGGTTGACTCAGAACTTGTGGTGAGCTACACAATGGCATGTAGTTACTGTCGTACCTAAGAATGAACCAGATAGAATCTATAATGGCATCATACCAAAACTTGCAGAGCAGGAACGCAAATCACGAATGAACTACACAATAGAGGATAGTTATGTTGTTGCTTTGAATGAACCAACACTAGATTAGAAATATAATGGCGTCTCTTATGAACCTGTAGAACAATACAAGCAAGCATTAGACAAGTGTGCCTACAATGAAATGAGAAATCAACCAAAGTGTTTCTTAGAATTTCAGCAAATATAAGCTAGCCAGGTCATTTCAACAAATATATATGGAAGCAATTGGTTATCCTAGAATGCAAGAGACGTTGGGTGACTCAGAATTTGCGGTGAGCTACACAATGGGCATGCAGTTACTGTCGTAGCTAGGAATTAACCGATTAGAAATTATAATGGCATCATAAGAGAACTTGTAGAGCAGGAATGCAAACCACGAATGAAATATATATACAGTAGAGGATAGCTATGTCAGTGCTTAGGACGAACCAATAGATATGAAATATAATGGCATTGCTTGTGAACTTGTAGAACAGGACACGCAAGCATTCCGCAAGTGTGCCTACAAATGAATTGAGCAATCAAAGAGAGAGTTTCTTAGAATTTCAGCAAATATAAACTAGCCATGTCATTTCAACAAATATATATGAAATCTGTAGTATATCCTGGAATGCAAGAGATGTTGGGTGACTCAGAATTTGTGGTGAGATACACAATGGGCATGTAGTTACTTTTGTAGCTAGGATTCAATAGGAGAAACTATAATGGCATCATACGAGAACTTGTAGAGTAGGAATGCAAACCAAAAATGAAATACAAAGTAGAGGATAGTTATGTCGTTGCTTAGGATGAACTAGCACAAGATAAGGAAACAATGGCATTGCCTGTGAACCTGAAGAAGAGGCTGCGAAAACCAACATGTTTAGTGTTCCCTTTTTGAGCTCTATGCAAGGAAAAGTCAGTGTTGCAGCTTTTAAAGATCTAGATGGAAACAACAAAATTATAATTGAACTAGGAGGATGAGTATAAAAGGGTACTAAAGTATAGGAGAACAATGTCAGGGAGGAAATAATAGCAGGAACTTAACACAGGACGGAACCTGTTGGGTTTGCAGCATAGAAAACAAAAAAATTCCTACGATATGAACAACTGAGAACCAAGATCTATCTATCTAGATACAAGCAACGAGTGGATATACATCCATAGAAAACTTACCCTCGAAGACCGATAATACGTTACGAGATTGGTTCTCGTGGATGATGTAGTTGTTCACTTGCCGATCTCAAGATTGTGATGAGGTCCAGCAGGTCCAGCGCCAGCAAGTCCAGCACCGCAAAGCACTGGTGCATCCGTGATCACACACACGCCCGGTACCCCGACAATCTCCAAGCCCTCACTCCAGCGAAGCAGCGGAAGCAGCAAATCCTTCTAGAAAAAGCCACTGGGAACATGTATCTCGCTAAGCTGAGACCAAGAGAATATTCTAGAGGTACGCTCTTACAACTTGGCCATTCTATCCGAAGAGGTCATTAAAGCTACCGTACATAGATTAAATTTAGGCTCAAGTGACCCTAATCGACTATGCCGCTCCCGCTATCTTCGCCGTGCACGATGTCCTCCGTGTTGTCGTCCGCCTCTTTCGAGTCTGAATCGATGAGGATGAGCCCGGTGGTGTTCCTCTTTACGAGTGCTGCACGGCGCGCATCATCGATAACGGTGGAGGGCGTACGCCCAGGCAGTTCCCAGAAGCGCTGCCTCTCTTTGGGGTTGCACAGATCCCGGTGGATCTCCGTACGGTGAGCTCTGCAAATCCAAATCAACGCCTCCTGCTCCTTCTTGAAGCACCTTGGCCAGTACGCGCTGGTGCGCGCGTATCGGTCCATTGCCCTCTTCCGATGCGGCAGCTGGCAGCGACGATCCTCGATCCGCCTAAACAGCGCGATGTCGTGCAGGACCGGTGCCATGGGCACCCCGGCGTAGCTGAGATCGTAGCCGGCCGGTAACCTCGCTAGCGGCGGCACGAGTATGTCGTACTGGGCGAAAAACTCTACCTTGTGCAAGCTGATACGAGGCCTCTCCATGGCGAGGCGTCATTTCTTCATGTAGGATTCGACGGTTGTGCTAACACGAGTCGCAGGGAACGAACGGGGTTTGAGCCTCGGCCACACGATCGTGTTTATAAAGTCAAGGAGGTAGGCCCACTGGTGGTTGCCAGGGCCAATAGGGACGCATAAATGCCTACATGCGGATCGCTATTGCAAAAGACGATCCTTATCATCCATTCTCCCTAATCCTATGGTGCCTTACAATTGGGACACAGAATCAATCTGGCCCCGTATGGAGGGGATTCTAGAAGGCCCTAATATTGCACCTCCTTTGGGAAAATGCCGGTTTTTCGGGTTCAAAAATGGAAAGTCGATATTTCTCCAAAGCAACACAAAATCTATAGTTGGAGAAGTAGCTTGCGATGCCGATAGGGATCTAGGTGTCGGGTTTGGGCTCAATCCATGGAGTGGTTCCATGTTCTGGACAGCGAGGGGGGAATCTAGGGTTGGAAGCCATGTTAACTCACACTCGATAGACATCCTGGTGGTGCCTTGGGTGCCAAAGGACCTTGTATGCCCTGCCTATGATTTTATAAGGGCAGTGGGTCACATGGAAGGGCTCCAGGAGCCGTTTTCATGTTTTTTTATTTATTTTTAGATTTTGTTTGGTGCTGCCCAAGAACACGGCGAAATCCACCGGCAGCCGCGGCAACACGACGGTCGTTGCAATCTTGGACCCAGGCATGCATCCAGCCTAGGTACCCCATGGGGCACCCCAAACCATTTTCCCCTGAAAATTGAGAGTGTCTTATAGGGTATATACATTTAGAAACTGAAGGAAATATGCCCTAGAGGCAATCATAGAGATGATTATATTTCATATGTATCCATGAGTCATTGTAATGTTCCTTGAATATCCATATCAGGAAACTTGTATTGATTGGCAATTATGTGAATTGTTTGTGAAACTCTTTACTTGTATGGTTATTTAATAGTTGTCCCTAGTCGGAGTTCATGTGAGGACACACGTGAATATTAGACTAGCACATCGATTGGTTGATGACTATGTTTCGCAAGTCATAGACTTGGAGATGTCAAACCAATGATGTGGACACATATTATGAACATGAGGTTGGACTGACCCAACTTGAGACTGGCAATTAGTTGCAGCTCTCTCTCTACACATCGTGTACGTTTTTTCCTTAGACCTAAGATTGTCGCCTGTACTTGAGATGTGGATCAACCTACTTTGGGGTTATCAAACGCTGCTCCGTAACTGGATAGTTATAAAGGTAGCTTTCAGGTTTGTCCTGAAGCATGCTGCAAGGCATGGTCAATCAAGATGGGATTTGCCCCTCTCTACTTGAGAGAGATATCTCTGGGCCCCTCGAGTGATCGGATCCAGAAATGCATGGCCGTGCTACATAAGGTTAAGAGTTAACCTAGTAAAGGGATTCCGAATCACAGTATCGAGAAAGGGAGGTCAGCTTGGAGCTAGACCAAATATCATGAGGCAAAGGGAAAGACATGTACTAAACCTTGTGATGGTTCGTCCGATATGATCTTTGTATGCGTTTAGGAGTTGACACGTCTTGCTAGAGGCTGCTACCAACTATTGACAGAATAAGTGTATTCGTGTCATGTCTATACGCATATGAACCTATAGGGTCACACATTTAAGGGGCTGGAAGCTTAATGAGGATTAGATCCGAATTAATCCAGGCTTAGGCTACTAATGGGCTGCTAATGTAGAAGCCCACTAGGGACGCCTATATAAGAGAGGGTGGCGCGAGCTGACTAGGGTTAGACCTCAGACCATTCCACCCAGCCGCCACACCTCACGCCTGTGTTGCACGCGCGGACCTAGCAGTCTGGTGTCTGACGCTTCCATCCCGCACATGTGGATACCTCGGAGGTGCTGCATCTGTGGCACTTGGACGAGCCGCGCAAGGGGAGCTGCTCGTGGGACAAGAAAAAGGAGGGGACGTGGAACTTCTGCACTGCCTCGACGCGCTTGATCAATTACACAACTGCGCGTCTAGTGGTAATCCCGTGATGTATGACAACAGTAATCCTGGTATATGCGGTAGAATTTTTTTTATTTGCGATACTATAGCCTACCCGTATCCCTTCAAAAACCGTATTTATCGGGCCATAACTCATAAAAATACAGTATATGCCTGCACCACGAGATAAATACCCACCTCCCGGGAATGGCCATGCACCATGGTGTAGCATGCGTGGAAATTACCTCGGGCCCATGGGCGCGCCCTAATCTTGCACCTCCTTTGGGAAAATGCCGGTTTTTCGGGTTCAGAAAATGGAAAGTCGAGATTTCTCCAGAGCATCACGAAATCTCTAGATGGAGAAGTCGCTTGCGATGCCGAGAGGGATCCATGTGTCGGGTTTGGGCTTAATCCATGGAGTGGTTCCATGTTCTGGGAAGCGAGGGGGAATCTAGGGTTGGAAGCAATGTTAACTCACACTCGATAGACATCCTGGTGGTGACGTGGGTGCCAAAGGACCTGGTATGCCCTACCTATGATTTTATGAGGGCAGTGGGTCACATGCAAGGGATCCAGGAGCCGTTTTCATGTTTTTTTATTTTTTTAGATTTTGTTTGGTGCTGCCCAAGAAAACGGCAAAACCCTCCGGCGGCCATGGCAACGCGACGGTCGGTGCAATCTTGGACCCAGGCATGCATCCAGCCTAGGTACATCATGGGGCACCCCCAACCATTTTCCCCGAAAATTGAGAGTGTCTTATAGGGTACATATAGTTAGAAACTGCATTACCGAGCCATAACTCAAAAAATTATAGTATATGCCTGCGCCACGAGATAAATGTCCAACTCCCGGGAATGGCCATGCACCATGGTGTAGCCTGTATAGAAATTTCCTCGGGCCCATGGGAGCGCCCTAATCTTGCACCTTCTTTCGGAAAACACCGGGTTTTCGGGTTCAGAAAATGGAAAGTCGAGATTACTCTAGAGCACCACGAAATCTCTAGTTGGAGAAGTCGCCTGCGATGTCGAGAGGGAGCTAGGTGCCGGGTTTGGGTCAATCCATGGAGGGGTTCCATCTTCTGGGCAGCGAGCGAGGGAATCTAGGGTTGGAAGCCATGTTAACTCACACTCGGTAGACATCCTGGTGGTGCCTTGGATGCCAAAGGACTTGGTATGCCCTGCTTATGATTTTATGAGGCCAGTGGGTCACATGCAAGGGCTCTAGGAGAAGTTTTCACGTTTTTTTAATTTTTTAGATTTTGTTTGGTGCTGCCCAAGAAAACGGTGAAACCCGCCAGCGGCCGCGGCAACGCAACGGTCGGTTCAATCTTCGATCCATGCATGCATCCAGCCTAGGTACCCCATGGGGCACCCCAAACCATTTTCCCCCGAAAATTGAGAGTGTCTTATATGGTACATAGAGTTAGAAACCGCATTTACCGGGCCGTAACTCAAAAAAAATATAGTATATGACTGCACCACGAGATAAATACCATACCCACCTCCCGGGAATGGCCATGCACCATGGTGTAGCATGCATGGAAATTGCCTCGGGCCCATCGGCGCACCCTAATCTTGTACCTCCTTTGGGAAAAACGCATATTTTTCGGGTTCACAAAATGGAAAGTCGAGATTTCTCCAAAGCACGTAGAATTCTCTAGTTGGAGAAGTCACTTGTGATGCCGAGAGGGAGCTAGGTGCCGGGTTTGGGCTCAATCCATGGAGTGGTTCCATGTTCTGGGCAGCGAGGGGGGAATCTAGGGTTGGAAGCCATGTTAACTCACACTTGGTAGACATCCTGGTGGTGCCTTGGGTGCCAAATGACGTAGTATGCCCTGCCTATGATTTTATGAGGGCAGTAGGTCACATGCAAGGAATCCAGGAGCCGTTTTCACATTTTTTTTATTTTTTTTATTTTGTTTGGTTCTGCCTAAGAAAAAGGTGAAACCCGCTGGCGGCCGCGGAAACGCGACGGTCGGTGCAATCTTGGACCCATGCATGCATCCAGCCTAGGTACCCCATGGAGCAACCTAAACCATTTTTCCCCAAAAATTGAGAATGTCTTGTATGATACATACAGTTAGAAACCGCATTTACCGGGCCGTAACTAAAAAAATACAGTATATTCCTGTACCACGAGATAAATACCCACTTCCTGGGAATGGCCATGCACACATGTGTAGCATGCGTGGAAATTTCCTCGGGCCCATGGGCGCGCCCTAATATTGCACCTCGTTTGGGAAAACGCTGGTTTTTCAGGTTCAGAAAATGGAAAGTCGAGATTTCTCTAGAGCACCACGAAATCTCTAGTTGGAGAAGTCGCTTGCGATGCCAAGAGGGAGCCAGGTGCCCGGTTTCGGCTCAATCCATGGAGTGGTTCCATGTTCTAGGAAGCGAGGGAGAATCTAGGATTGGAAGCAATGTTAGTTCACACTCGACAAACATCCTGGTGGTGCCTTGGGTGCCAAAGGACCTGGTATGCCCTTCCTATGATTTTATGAGGGCCGTGGGTCACATACAAGGGCTCCAGGATCCGTTTTCACTTTTTTTAATTTTTTAGATTTTGTTTGGTGCTGCCCAAGAAAACGGCAAAACCGCCGGTGGCCGCGGCAACGCGACGGTCGGTGCAATCTTGGACCCAGGCATGCATCCAGCTTAGGTACCCCATGGGGCACCCCAAACCATTTTACCCGAAAATCGAGAGTGTCTTATAGAGTACATACAGTTAGAAACCGCTTTACCGGGCCGTAACTCAAAAAAATATAGTATATGCTTGCACCACGAGATAAATACCCACCTCCCAGGAATGGCCATGCACCATGGTGTAGCATGCGTGGAAATTGCCTCGGGCCCATGGACGCGCCATAAACTTGCACCTCCATTGGGAAAACGCCTGTTTTTTGGGTTCAGAAAATGGAAAGTCGAGATTTCTCCAAAGCACAACGAAATCTCTAGTTGGAGAAGTCTGCGATGCTTCTACCCCTAGCTACCTCTTTATTTTCCATAAGGCTACTCAACCGAACAATGTACCTCCTGTCTACGCTATGAATAAAATCTAAGTACCTTAGCCGAAATTTCTTTTTCCTTCCATTACTTACCGCTAAAACACGATCGGGGGCTACGCCTCACCCGACGACTACGTCAACTGAAAACAAACGCATACAGCCCGAGTAGCTGACCACGTCAGGCTAACGAAAGGGACATGCAAACTACAGAGCACTACGTTCCATTATACACACAAACTTTACAAAGGGCACGATGATCCAACTCGAATAAATACAAATTTTACATTAAGTTTCTCTTTACAGGATCTACCTATTCTGGAGCATTACATTCGCCCGCTGTTCGAACAGATCTATGATCTCCTCAGCATGTTGTGCCACAGCCGCATAATGTGGGTGCATGTCCCATAGGGTGCCATAAGGACGAAGGGGCGGCCCAGTCGCCACCTCCGCGAGATTGACATCACGGCGATGCAGCCGAATGAGCGACAGAGCAGCCTTCACCCCAGCAATCAGCTGATGCCGTACCAACTCTTTGACGTGGCCCACCTTCTGAAATTTCGCCAGAAAGCCCCAAAAGGTGGAAGGTGGCTCATCCAAGGGAAAACATGACGGACCAAATGGCTGCTAGAGAATTCCTCGCCTGCTTCAGCACCCGAGAAACCTGGTTCACGCGATCTTGCACCATCGCAAGGACGATGACCCGATCGCGGTCCATCCAGAAGAAGCCACCAGTCTCCAGGCCCTATTGCGTCAGGCAATTCATCTGAATTGTGACGTGCTCTTTCTCTTCCTTCAGAATGAGATTCACACCTGCAGAATGCGCGCAATGAGCAAACATACAGAACTACACCCGAAAGAACAGCAGTTCGCGAAGACTCACATTGCAGTTGCTCGCCCATCTGCCGCAACTCCCCCATCAAGTAATCCTGCCTGGCAGTGGCTCACTCAGCCTTCGAATTACACACATCTGCGTGGCCTTGAATGCCAAGGACGTCCTTTTCCAAGCTGTGGACATGATCACGCAGAAAAACCAACTGCGACATCATCCAAGGATGGTCGCAGCTCAGGAGCATTTGGAGTGACAACAGGAACCTCACCCGAAGGATCCTAAAGGCAAATAGGCAAGTGTAAACATCGCAAGCACTTCTGGAAGCAGCTCAAAAGATAGACTTATGTACATAAATAAAGCCACCTCGTGGCATAATCGAGCTTGTCCATCAGCATGATATTAAAAAAGGAAGCAAAAGAATAAGCTATTCTAGCTACAACACATGGGCCTAAGCACCCACATCTGGGGTGGCCTCAGAGCCAGACTGTCTTCTCTTGGCCTCCTGTTGCTGCTTTGCTGCATACTCAGCCAGGAGATCGATAAGCTTAGACCCATAGCGCTTACAACGAGAGGCAAAAAGGGAGAACGCTACCTCCGAGACATCTGCAGCTTCGGCATATGGGACGTGATGTGCGGCAGATCCAGCTCAGCTCCGGACGCCATGGCCATCGCCAGCCCCATGGAGGCGCCGATGCCCTTCTGCTTGCTCTTATACGCCGCCAAAGCTTCCTCTGATAGCACATCCGCAAGGGCGTCGACATCTTCATGGGCAACGCCCTTGGGGACGACCTCCTTGTAGAAGTGTGTAAGCACTTCTTTGGCCTTCACCAAGGAGCCAGCGGCAGCGGCGCAGCGATCTTCGACCACCGCGGTAGCATCAACCAACACATCTCCATGCTCCAGCGCACCATAGTCAAACATGATGCCTGAAGCATCTGAAACACAGAAGAAAAGAATCTGAATAAGAAAATACAAGACGCTGTCGAAAAAACACAAGACCCAAAAAAGTCAAGGGAAACTCACCAGAAAAAGCTTTGGCTGCAGCCATAAGCCTATCCGCCATCTCCTTCTTGCGGGCAGTTGCTGCAGCCACGAGCTGCTCCTTGCGATCGGCAGCCTCCTTCTGCAAGCGCTCCTTGGCATCCGCATCATCTGTGGCCTTCTTCTCCGCTCGACCAAGGCTCTTCTCGAGAGCATCCAGTCTTCAGAGAGCCGCATTGTTTTCATCTGCAACATAAATAACCACCTGATCAATACAAGCAAATCCTTGGGACAGACAAACTAAAATAGGGTGAAAAAGTTATGTACCTTGGAGCTGCTGCAGGTTAGCCTCCAGCGCCAGGTGCTGCTGGATAAGGAGGTTGGCATCGTGCACAAAAGGATGCAAAAGAAACAGAAACAAGAAATCAAGAAATCATAAGTAAGGCTCGGGGTCTCCGTCCTGCAAAAGCAAAACAACCAACAGGTCACCCGAAAAAAGGCTCGGGGGCTCTGCCCCGCAAAAGCAAAACGACCAACAGGTCACCCGAAAAAAGGCTCGGACCCACCCCCAAGGAGTACAATAGAAAGTAATTACATGTTTAGGTGTGTACTCCGAAGGTCTACGTGCTATCTTCTGAGTCGCGACTGCCAGAGCTTCTCTTCTGGAGGAGTTCGGGCAATCATCCTCAGAGTCGGCCACCACCTGGGGGATAGAAGCCGTTGGCTTCGACTCCCCTATAAGCTCCTGGGTGTCCTTGTTAAGGGGCTCCTCCGAAGAATGGCTGCAAGTAAAAAATTTATCAAACAACAACTTACACTACTCAGACAGATGACAGCAAAAGACTCAGGTGAAGCCACTTACGACTCAATGTCCGATAAGTTGAAGACGGGAGCCGCCTTCTGCTGGAGTTGGCGGGGTAGACACATCCGAAGACTCGCACCGGGAGCACTTTTGGGTCCGCCCTTCACTTGGTCGGGGGCTTCCAAGGTCGGAGACTGCCGCGGAGGAAGCTCGGACTCAGAGTCCACCTCCTTGTTGTCTGGCGCCTCCAAATACTTCTCAGGCAAAGGAGGCATAGACCCCGTTACATTGAGGCGCTGCAAGCAAAAGGAAAAGGGACACAAGATAAATAACAACAACAAACAATGAACACTTGGAAAAAGTGCTACGCGCACGAACGAGTGTCACCTGGGAAACCCCTTTGTTGGTGCTAAGAGGAGGGGTCAAAGATTTCCTTGGGAGGTCCTCATCGACCTTGGTCTTCAGCAGGGGACAAAGGGCCCTATCCAGGTCACCCAAAGATAATTCTTCGGATGAAACCCTCGTTGGATCACCGGAGCCGGCGTAGAGGAACATCGGATGCACCCTCGCTTTGAGTGGCTGCACACGGCGCTTGAGGAAGGTGCGGATGATGTCGACACCATTGACCTATTTGCCTGGCACCAGCTGAAGAGCCTCCACTCGCTGGTAGAGTCTCTCCACCTCTTCGGATTCACCTCCAGGATGTGGTTGTTCCACGACCTCTTTCAGATGATATGTTGGGAGGAATCAAAGGGGGCGAGCCCATATTGCTGACCGTCCAGCTTAGCATCGCGCATGTAGAACCACTTCCGGCGCCATTGCTGGATGGACTTGCGGATATAAAAGGAGAAGAATTGGATGGACGAGCGGATGGAAATGATGCAGCCGCCAAGCGGATAGACTCCACCGGTGCCGGACTGCCTCTTCATGGAATAGAGCTTCAGGAAGAGGCCAAAGTGCAGCTCGATACCGAGCCAGCACTCGCAAAGAGTGATAAAACAAGCAATGTGGAGAAGAGAATTGGGAGACAGGTGATGCAACTGAATCCCATAGAAGAAGAGGAGTCCACGAAGGAAATCATGGACAGGAAGAGAAACACCACGGATGACAAACGCAAAAAACATCACCCGAAAACCTTCGGGTGGGCGAGGGATTACCTCATCACCAGGGATGATGGCATCCTCCTTGTTCTAGGGGATCAACCCAGAATCGCGCAACTTGCGCAGATCCCCGTCACGCATCTCTCTGCGCCTCCACCCGTCATCCGTGATGCGAGTGGTCACGGCGGTCTTCTCGCCGCCGCCGGCACTTGAGCCAGCTCCGATAGTGGTCTTCTTCAGCTTGCCCATCGCGCAGCATCGAGTGCGGCGGTGTGCACGGAGAAAAGAAGAAGGAAAGGAACGAAGAACTTCCAGTGTGCAGAAGAGAGAAGTAGTGCTCATGAAAATGGAGGCAATGGTGATGAGAAACTGGCAAAGGGTAAAAAGAACATCACTGTTTACCCACGGTATTAAAGGAGGAAGACGACACACATGAACAGTTGATCCAGAAGACCTAGCACTCACCCCAGATCCAACCCTACACATGTCAGCATAGCAACGAACCGTCGCTAGCACGCCTTCCACTATGCATGTAAACCGAGGAGACGTCTTAATTTTGGCCACGTCTGCGCGTGACTAGTCAACTTCAAGTTAGGCGGTGGGACCCACGGTCGTCCTGTCGCATCATCTCTGCCACCGCAGACGGTTGAGATCACCAATCGTCAGCACTGATGTCATCAAGGCCAAGCCGGCAACAGCTGAAAGTTTTCGGCTGATCAATCAACTACTCACTCGAATCTATGATTCGAGCAATTACTCGGGGTCTACTCCTATCACGAGCGCTAGCCGCGCACCTGAGAAATGACTAAGGTACTACACCTTGCAACTATCTTCGAGTCCTACGTTGAGTCTGCGACTCTACTACGGACTCGGGGGCTACTCCCATAGGGAGGATTGGTTGCGCATCCGAAAAAATTGTGTCCTTTGGACCTAAGCTAAAAACAACTGAACTAAAGTCTCTGCTCGAGTCTACGACTCGAACAGACACTCAGAGTCTACTCCCATAGGGAGCGCTGGCCGCACACCCTATGAACTCTTCAACTACGATCCTTTGGATCAAATACGACAAAATCTTTTTGGCAACTATGCCCAAACCAACGCTAAGTGAGAAGCAATCTCCTTGGCCACCTGAAACACCTCCGCGGTGATAAAATTCCGGATGCTGTGTCTGCGACACAAAGATAAGTCCTACAAATATCATCTGATGACCTGGTAATGCACCTGACCACGCTCTGCCAGTAAGCTTCTGTGTCAATAGGCATGATGAAAATCCCGACGGACGCGTTGGGTACATCACCTGAAAAATACTAGGATTCAACTCTTGTAAGTCCGCAACGGCCTGAGTCGAATCACACCAGCAATTGTTCTGAATTCGAGTCTAGGGACTCGAGTTTGATGAAGATCGTGTTGTTTTGTCCTATGACAGTTAACTGGCCCTGATCCATCGGGAGAGTCAGGCACACGCATCAACAATCCCTATGAACTAAACATTTCTCCTTCTAAAATAGGTTCAACTACATAGCACCCGAAAGACTAAAGAGTCTCCAACCGAATCTATGATTCGACTAAACACTTGGGGGCTACTAACATGGTTATACTCCACGGGTACACAACATTGGTATACCTGGTCCAGCACAAGGAAGACCCACGTCAAGACACGCGGCCCATGAAGATTTCGGGTGGCCCAAGCCCATGATGTCTTCGGATCCTTGGAGAACAAGTCTAGAGTAGATAGAATTTCAAAGGGTACCAACCCTAATCTGTAACCAACTCGACCTAAGCCCGGGACCTGCCTATCTATATAAAGTCCAGGAGGGCATGGCGAGAAGGATCTCTTGCACCCCCGCATACACACCTCATGCCAGATTGCATCTGCGCACCCATGTAACCTTCGGTTCCGCCATAATCGAGAGCAGACAAGCAGGAGTAGGGTTTTCCCTCCGGGGGCCTGAACCTGGGTAAATACCGTGTCCCATGTTGCTTGTCTAATAACCGTTCCACGATCTCCAGCATCCCCATCTTCTCCAAAATCCAAGTCCATAGCAATGGTCATTGACGAGATCGAACCTCGTCACCTTATTCACCTCACGCTCCTTCTTCAGATCCTTCAATAGCTCCGCAATGCAGTACTCTACCTTCTTATTCTCTTCCATGAGTTGATCCCTCTCCTTTTCTTCCTTCTGAATCTACCAGGTAGTTCCCACCACCAAGCTCCCATTGATTGTGTCATTTAGTTCTGACCGCAAATGCTTTATTTCCTGTTCCAACTCCTTATTTCCTACAAAGAGCTTGTAATTTTCTACAGCTGCATCACGAGCATCTGTAAATCTTCCCAAACTTTCGAGCTCATACATATCCCACAACTGGGCCAAACATTTCTTAACTACGTCTGTCCACTCAAGATCAACCCACTCTACTGCTTTACACACCGGGCTAACCTAAAAAAACACAAGACCTAATTATCAACATAACACTACACAATTTTCTTCATGTCGCCATTGTGCATAACAAAAGCAAACCTGATTTGTACAGCCCAGAAACCTTCTTCCAGTGTTACTTCCTTCAAATGCAACATATTTCCTCAGCTTTAGCCCATGGTCACATGGTACTTCCCAATCGAGATCTAGGCCCTGCCAATCGGGGTCGTAGATCGTGAGTGGTACCTATAAGGGAACAAAATGCTAGAAATAAACACGATTGCATGCACATTTCAAGTCTTGGGTCGAGGTAATTACCAATTCCTAACCATTGCCGAGAAAACAGAGGAAGTCTCATTGAGGAGGGAAGACTCGATGTCGCAGAGAAAGTTTTCGTTGTTTGACTGGTCGTCTTTGTCATTCCAGGGCGGCATGGCGAATGCGGCCGCGGCAATGCGTCAGCGACGGTGAGGAGAGAGAGAGGAGGGTAGTGAGTAGAGAGAGAAGGAGTGGGGAAAGTGAAGTGCGTCAACGTTGCAACATTGAGTAAATTGGCATGCTACAATGGTTTAATTGATACAATGTCCCGTGGCTGGATTACTATCTCATATCTAATAGTTTTTCTCTTCCTTCATTTTAATTTGTAATATTTATCATGTAGTTCCTCCTTCCCAATTTTTTTGACTTATAGCAACATACAAAATCTTATGTACCGAACAATATAGGATTATGGTTTATGGTTTAGGGTCTAATGAACTTTTTATTGTACTAACCCTTATTCCTAAATCATAGACCTATGCGTCTAATAGATCACTGTCTCCTACTTACTAAGTTTTTTTCCTAACCCTACGCTCGTTCATCCATGATAGTACTTCCTTCTAAGTAACAGATAGTTATCCAGCGATTAGTCAAATTACTGATCCCATAGAGAATGATATTACATCATAATCATGTCAATTACAAGGTACTTATATAACACCTTGTTCAGTGATGGTTTCAATGAATGATATGTCCCAAAATACCAACAGCTCACAGCACATTATATTACAATCTCTCAACAATCATAATCTCAGAAACAAATTTATCAAATCATCTCAGCAAACACAATCATGTCAACTATAATGTACTTGTGTCTTATTACAACAACGATGTTTTCATCAAGTGATATGTCCGAAAATCTCAACATCTCACAGAACATCGGATTGCAATCTCTGAACAAACACGACCACATTAACACAGTTTCAAAGCAACAATAATCTTTGTTACAAATACAAGAAGGGGAGCCCTGCAGTCTATCTGAAAAGCCCTGGGTAGCATATCTCATTAGATCTAATCAACATCTATCGCCTCATTCTGTTCAGCCACAATAGGGGCCTCTGCATCCACTACAACCTGTCTAACAACATCAGAAATGGCAGCCAGGAAGAACACCTTCCTGTTTTTTTCTATCGTCGCATAATTAGCATTAGATCATTGGTATCCAAAACCTCTATGAACTCCTTCTTCTTATGATGCCACCACCGGAGTCGTGCCATCTGCTTAGGGCCAATAATGATTTCCTTACCAATCATCTCTCTCAGTTCAACAAGAGTTATGCTTTTGGAATCAACGGCTATCTCCAGAGTGCATGATGAAATTTCCTTACTAACTCTGCCATCAAGTTTTGTTTAGTATGAATCCACCTCCAGGTGTATATTGAACTTAGATTGATCAGCATCTGGTGGTCCGTAAACTCGAGCAGCAGAAGCTCTGGCAGCAAGATCTCCAGTATCTGCATACATATCATCAATCATCGCTTCAACTTTCACCTGACGATCAGCTGCACAACACTCCCAAAGCATCTGAAGCTCATGGGAGAGCTCAATTTGCACATAGGTATCACTCATGTTACGCCACACCAATTTTGCCCTCTGTCTGGATCCCCAAGGAATTATAGAATGAAGCATATCTATCAGCTGCGAAACAGACACAACCTCTTTGTAGTTGACAAGCAGACGCACATCCTGCCCGAACACAACCCTCTCGCAACCAAAATCTAGTTTTGCAGTGCACTGGTGGACATGAACCGTGAACTCATATAGGTCCGCTGCATCGAAGTTGTTCCTAATTTGATTAAAAAGGGGAGCTTTCAGTTCATTCGACACTACTTTGCAGTAACTAATCTACTTGCAAGACAAGGCACATATAAGAAAATTTCACCTCTCGCTCTTCTCCCGGGTAGTTTTCTTCGAGATCTGGGTTGAACGACCCCACACTACAGCCGAACACTTCGCCGCCGGCCTAGATTTTCTCTTCAACCCGCTGCTCGTAGGTACCCTGTTAGCAGACTTCTGGCTGACCTCCTCGCTAACCTGGGATGCAGACCCTACCGCTGCTTCGCTTGTCTTGCATTGTGCCCGAGATGCTGGCTCCGACGAAGCCAAATCAGTCGCCGGTGTAACTACCACCTTGGCCTCGCTTGACATGCCGCCTCCGGATTCAATGTGGGGGGTGGGGAGGGGGCGGGGAGAAAAACGACCATAACCATCAAACTGGATTCAATGTAGGGGAGGGAGAAAAAGGACCACCGCCGCCGCTGCCGGATTCAGTGTCGGGGGTTAGGAAAGTACAGAATTGGATTTTCCTGTGCGGCACGTGGATGGTGACTTAGAAGGGGCACAGCAGGGGCACGGCAGGTACTAATGTAACGGAATATCCTGACATAACGGCTAAGATTTGAAAATATTTGGTTTGGCCACCATTCACTCGAAATGCCCCTCTCGGTAATTACCCCTTGAACTTTTCTAATAGCGGTGATTACACGCAACTCGGGCCCCGTGTTGCCTTTGCCTGCGAACTTTTGGGCCGCAAAGTAGTATCCCCATGGCGATCCTTTGATTGACGGTAATGAGTTCACAAAGTGCATGGTGGACAGTGGAAGCAGCATAAATATCTTATACCTGGATACACTGCACAAGATGAACTTGATGGAGACCAACCTAAGGCGAACCAGCACCGTGTTCCATGGTGTAGTTCCTGGTTGGGAGGCTCGGTCCCTTGGGTGCATCACGCTTCCGGGCGCTTTTGGCAATGCCAACAATTACCGCCAAGAAGGCATGACCTTTGAAGTGGTCCCCTTTAAGAGCGTGTATGATGCCATATTTGAACGTGACATCTTCCGCTCCATCATGGCCAAGCCATTCTTCGTCTACAAAAAGCTCAAGATACCCAGACAAAATGGTGTCATCACCGTATCTGGAAGCTTTTCAAAGGCAAGGGACTGCGAGATTGGATAAGCATCCTTTGTAGAAGTTGTCCTCTACAGTGAAGAATTCAAGGAGATCCAGAGCAAGGTAAACGCCTCGGAGATGCCGGCATCAAAGAAGAAGATTTCTGACTCCGATCCCGCTTTCAAGGCCGCCATCGATACCAAGTTGGTGGAACTTGTGGTAGGCAATGCCTCCAAGACCACCGCCATTGGGACGAACCCGGACCCTAAATAGGAAGGCGAGATCATCGAGTTCCTCTGTGATAATAGGGACATCTTTGCCTGGTAGCCTGCCGACATGAAAGGTATACCTAGGGAACTTGACGAGCAAGGCTTGAATATTGATCCAAAATGCAAACCGGTGAAATAACCTCTACGATGCTTCGGAGACGAGAAGGGACTCCCCATAGGCAAAGAGATAGCTAGGTTATTTAAGGCTAGTTTTATCCAAGAAGTCCTTCACACTCGATGGATGGATAATCATGTACTTGTCCCCAAAAAGGGAACCAAAGAATTAAGAATGTGCGTTGATTACACCGGCTTAAACAAAGCATGTCAAAAGGATCCATTTTCTTTGCCTCGCATTGACCAAGTCATTGACTCGATGGCTGGCTTGGAACTTCTGTGTTTTCTAGATGAATACTCGGGATACCACCAGATAAAGATGAGGAAGTCGGACCAATTTGCCACTTCATTCACCACACCTGAGAGCATGGTTTGCTATGTCATGATGCTCTTTGGGCTAAAAAACGCAGGTGCTACGTACCAGCGGACTATGCAGCGTTGCCTACATGACCAAATTGGTCGGAATGTTCACGCCTATGTGGACGATATTCGCGGTGATGTCTAAAAAATCAAATGACTTAATCTCAGACTTGAAGGAAACCTTTGATAATCTCCGGAAATACAACATGATGCTTAACCCAAAGAAGTGTGTTTTCTGGGTTCCAGCTGGAAAATTGTTGGGCTTCATCGTTTCCTAGCATGGAATCGAGGTCAACCTGGAGAAGATCAATGCCATCCTAAACATGAACCGGCTGTCATACCTGAAGGAGATCCAGTGGCTCATAGGCTTCATTGCAGCGGTAAGACGGTTGGCCAACCGACTTGGAGAAAAGGCCCTGCCGCTATACAAGTTGCTGAAGAAGACGGACAAATTCACATGGATGGACGAGGCATATGCTACGCCTAAGGAGATGAAAAATATACTTTCTTCAACACATGTACTCGCAGCACCCGAACCAATGGAGCTTATGTTGATTTACATGGCGGCCAACAACCGGGTTATCAACATCATCGTCGTGGTAGAGAGGAAAGAACCAACGCATAAGTACAGAGTACAACGACCAGTTTACTATGTAAGAAAGGTCTTGACGGAGTCCAAGCAATGGTACCCGCACTACCAAAAGCTAGCTTATGGAGTGTTCCTTGCTTCTCAGAAGCTAAGGCACTACTTCTAGGAGCACCCTATCACAGTAGTGAGAAAGGCTCCACTAACCAACATCATCAATAATAGCGACGCTATGGGACGGGTCGCAAAGTGGGGCATTGAGCTTGCCATCTTCGAAATCACCTACAAGAGACGCGGCGCTATCAAAACACAAGTCTTGGCGGATTTTATTGCAGATTGGACGGAGATGCCAGATGCTACCCCTGTACCAGAGCCAGAATACTGGGTGATGCACTTTGCTGGATCAAAGCTACTCAATAGGCCGGGGCTGGTGTGTTACTCCAATCACCAACGGGGGATACTGTACTACATTCTGCAGATCCACTTTGAGGCTACAAATAATATGGCGGGATATGAAGCACTCATTCACGTACTTATCATAGCCAAGTATATTGGCATTAAACACATAGTTTGTTGTGGAGATTCCGACTTGGTTGCCTAGCAGGTGGCTGGCACCTAGAACGCGCAAAACCATATGATGGCGGCATATCGAGACAAAGTGGACGAGATAGCCAAGTGCTTCGAAGGCTACGAAGTCAAGTATGTCAAAAGGGAGGAAAATGAGGCGGCTGATCTGCTGTCAAATCTTGGATCGGGGTGCAAACCAATTCCTCCTGGCATTTTTTGGAGCATCTACGGACCCCGTCCGTGAAGGGAGCGGACCCCAAGAACCCGGATAGAGTTCACTCATTTGTTAATGCGGTAAAAATAGTCCCTCCGGCTTGTACAAAACCGTTCATGGAATACCTCGTACATGGAACTTTGCCCATCGACGAAGTCTACATTCGACAAATAGTACGTCGAGCAAAGGGCTATAACATAACTAATGGGTAGCTCTACAAAAGAAGTACCACTGGTGCATACCTGAAGTGTGTCTCCCAGCAAGAAGGTATTGAAATCCTTCGTGAGATCCATCTCGGAGATTGCGGGCATCACGCCGCTCCTCGATCATTGGTCTCTAAATCCTTCCAGCAAGGATTCTACTGGCTGACAAGAAAGGCAGACACCGACAAACTGGTCGAGACATGCATGGGATGCCAGTATTATGCCCGACAACCAAATGTACCAGTTGAAGAACTGTGAACCATACCAATAACTTGGCTATTTGCATTCTAGGGACTTGACATGGTTGGTCCATTATAGATGGCACCTTGTGGGTTTACGCATATGCTAGTAGAAGTTGATAAATTCACAAAATGGATAGAAGCTAAACCCATTAGAAATATTGATGGGGCAACTTCCCTTAGGTTTGTCCGGGATCTAGTGGTGAGATTTGGTCTCCCACATAGCATCATCACCGACAACGGCAGCAACTTGACACTCAGATAAGTGGAGGCTTATTGTTGGAGAAGGGCATCCGACTTGATCTGGCATCTATCGCACACCCACAATCCAATGGACAAGTTAAGCGGGCCAATGGATTAATTCTGCAGGGAATAAATCCACGTCTAGAAGCACCGCTACATAGAGAAGTTGGAGCCTGGGCGGAGGAGATGCCATCTGTTTTGTGGAGTTTACGAACTACTCCCAACAGATCCACCGGATACACCCCTTATTTCATGGTATATAGAGCAGAAGCAATTCTACCCTCCGACATCCACCACGATTCACCAAGAGTTGCCGCCTATGACGAGGATGACGCTGAAGAGTCCAGGCGCCAAGATGTAGACCTTCTCGAGGAAGGGCGCATATTGGCATGCCAAAGGTCCTCCATCTACCACCAGAAGCTATACAGCTACCATAGTCACCACGTTTGACATCACTCGTTTAAAGAGGGGGACCTAGTGCTCTGACTTAAGCAGAAGAAGTCACACAAATTATCGCCGCCATGGGAAGGACCGTTCATCATAAGGAAGGCGCTACTCAATGGTTCTTATTACCTCATTGACAATCATGAGAGGATAGGCCAAACGAGGATCATAAGCGTAAGCAACGTGACCTGGATGATGACTACCCGGAGCTTGATCAGCCATGGAACATAGCACAGCTATGTCCTTTCTACACTTAGCATATTTTACTATCTATTGTGTATATCTTATATAATCAATGAAATAAAGCTCTTAGGTTCAATCATATGCTTGATTCTTTTACCTCCTTTAGTGTTCATTTTTGGATCATATAAAACCTTTATGCGCAAGATTTGCATTTGCACTTGTGAAAATTCCGCCTACGAGTGTTATCTTAAGTTTTCTGGTATACACATTCTTTGTTGTTTTCATGTGGATTCTGGAGTAGTGACTTTCGGCACTCGAAGTTGGCGATTTTGTACTTAGGTTCTTGATAGTGCTATTGGGTATCATCACCTGAACGCATAGTTCTGACTCACGAAAAGTCAAGCATAAAAACCAGAGTAATGGATAAGCCAGCACTTGCTTAAAAAATATATACATGTTAGAATTAGTTCTTAAGCAGTAGGAAGCTTATATCCATAGCTTTCCTCCTTAAGATTACACCATTGTTTTTCTGCATACGTACAACATCCAGAGGTGACAAATATTACATAGTGTTTTTCACTTCTCTGGTGGAGGAGACTTTGAGGTCGCGTCATCGGCCACAGGAGAGCCATCTTGCCCATCAACAAAGTCAGCAGTTTTCAGGGACTCGGAGGATATAGCTTGGTCGACATCAATTACCTCAAGAGGCACGAAGGTGTTCACATCAACCAACTGGGCGACCCTGGTATCATAGCCGGCAAGCGAAGACCAGATAGCATCGTGATCGATATTCTGTCCGTCTTCGTCTATGTCCGGAAAACCAAAGGTCACCGTGGCAATGTCGTCATCGCCGTAGTGAGCCTTGACCATGGCTAGAGCCATCCTTGTGCCAACCCGGGTACATGAAGCCTTCCATCTTACGATATGCTCGGGGGATCGGCGTAGGATCTCCGAGTACTTCATTATAGATTCCACTGCCTTAATGTTGATGTCCAATGGCTTGGCGATCTCTTTGGCCTGGGTGATGGTAGTACTGATGAAGTTGACGGCAAGAACCATGCATTCCTTTGGAAGAGGAGGACTATTGGTCAAACCAATATTAGATGCATTTCCGACCAAAATGTTTGAGTACATGAGTTCAACATAATAAGATCAAAGTACCTGGTTTATAGAAGTACAAGACGGATAATGCTTACCAAATATGCTATCCTCAGCTTGCTTTAGAATCTCTTCCATGGAGTACCGTTCCTTTCGGAGGGTCTTGTATGCCTCAAGGCTCCGAGTATTCTGCTCGTCGGCAGCTTTGTTCTGTTCCTTGAGGGTCGCAATCTCCTCCTTAAGGCGGTTGATCTCCGTGTCCGCGGATTCCTGCACGGCAGCCATAGCCTTTTCATGCATCTTCAGTGAGTCAGCCCTCTCTTGTTTAAGGATCTTGTTTTCGCTATCCAACTCTTGTATGTGCTTGGATTGCTCAACAATGTCCTTGCCCTTGGCGATAGCTTCTGCAAATTGGAGAAATGAGAGAGCACAATGAGTAGTCGGAAGTTAATGACACAAGAACAAGTTGAGCATGAAACTGAAAAGAAAATAGACTCTTGCCCTTTGCAATATGTCCCTTCAAGAAGGCGGTTTTACCCTTTTCGGCTTTGAGGTCCGCACGCATCTTGTGGAACTTGTCATTGGCGGCAGTCCTCCAAGTATTCTCATTCTACAAAAATAACAAAGTTACTTAGTCTACTTGGAGCATCTAGCAGGATAAGTATTTGCCTAGAGGCTTGGGGGCTACAGTACGAGTTTTAAACTCAAAACTATGCTTAGTCTTTCTTTGAGCATCTAGTCGGAAATAATTCTGTTTTAACTAGAGGCTTGGGGGCTACAGTATTGAAATTTACAAACACTACGTATGCTACTCTAAAAGTATCTAGTCAGAATAATTCATTCAAACTAAATACTTGGGGGCTATAGTACAAAGTTTCTAGCTTAGTCACTCTTAGAGTATTCAGACCCAAAGACCTATGATTTTCCGTCTAAATCCTCGGGGGCTATAGTGGGATACTACATATGAAATGCAAAAGGCATGCAAAACTTACAGGTGTGATGATCTTGAGGTTGTTGGCGCTCTCAGAAAATATCTTGCTAAAATCAAGCGTATTAACTCGGACAATCTCCGCCTGTTTGAGAAGCTCCTCAAGGATGCACGAAGGAGAAGTTGGCGTAGCACCAGGAGCCAGAGCTGAGCTACTCGGTGTGAGAACCGGATAGACAATCTTGGGAAGCTTAGTTGGTGTCTTGGGCGCAACGGCTCTACCTTCGGCAGAAGTTCCACCTTCCATCATCGCCTTACAGCTACCATTGGCATCCTTAGCCGGAGCTTCGGCCACTTTGGAAGACGTTCTCTCCTGCGTCGCATGTTCGCCTGCAACGTGGATTTACACAATAGCATCTGGGACCTCCTGAGAAGGAGTTGGGTCCACTTCCATGGCGGAAGGTTCAGATGCTACCTTTGCCGGAGAACCAGTAGGTGCATCAGAAGGTTGAACGCTCAAAGTAGGAGGGGCGATGGCGGGAGATGCCTAGACAAAAATTTCTTTAATGTTTTTAGAAGCCCGCGATGTTTTGGAGGTCTTCTTCAAACTCACATTGGCATTCTTCCTGAAACGTGCAAAAGTATAAGTACAGGAATGAGATGAGCAAAAGACGATGTCGGATGATAAGAAGCTTAAACAATAGACGGTGCCTTATTTAAAGAAATACTGGTTAACCTTCTTTTCTCCGCCTCTAGGGAGGTGGTGGATCTCTGAGGATCCACCCTCCGTCTTCTTTTTCTTGCCTCTGTCACAGCATCAGAGGTGGAGCTCTTCCGCTTTCGCACCAATGGGACCTTGTTGTCGGACACAACAGTGACTTCCTTCATCTTAGGGTCGTAGACTTGGGAAGCCATGCTGCCTTCGTCCAGATCCCTTAGCTGTTAAGTGAATCCTAAGTGTTAGATGCAATGGTATATGCAATACAGAAGAACTGGAGCATATGTCATACGGAAAATAAACAAGTACCTCTGGGCACCTACCGCCCTCGAACATGTCGTAGGTGATGGTGAAGCCACGCTTCTGATCCTTCACCTTGACTATGTCTTTGAGGCGAAGTTTGACGGAGTCACTGGAGAAGTTGTCCTCGTAAATCCGGAGGCTATCTTTCCTATCCTTGGTGTACTTGTGCATATGCTTCGCGCGGTACTATAGAGGCTGGATCCGCCTGATGAACCAGCACATGGCTAGGTCCAAGCTGGTCAGACCCGTCTCTATGAACCAGTCAATCCTCCTTACGGCGCGTGAGGCTTCATTGTCGAAGGGCAGGAGGGCATGTGATCTCCATGTCGGGGCTTCGGCGGTGGCCTCGTCGACAAAGTCCGGGTATGATGTTTCTGAAGGGATACGGGTAGGCTACACTAGCGCAAATCAAAATTATCTACGGTGTAAACCAGGATTACTGTTGTTATAGATCACGGGATTACCACTAGATGCGCGGTTGCGGAACTTGATGAAGCACGTCGAGGCAATGTAGATGTTCTACGTCTCCTCCTTGTCCTCGTCCCACAAGCAGATCCCCTTGTGCGGCTCGTCCAAGTGCTACACCTGTAGCACCTCTGAGGTATCCACACGTATAGGGTGGAAGCATCAGACGCCGAACTGCTAGGTTCGCATGTGCAACACAGGCATGAGGAGTGGTGGCTGGGTGGAATGGTCTAACCCTCGTAAGATCGCCCCACCCTCTCTTATATAGGCGTCCCTTGTGGGCTTCTACATTAGCAGCCTATTAGTAGCCTAAGCCTGGTCTAATTCGGATCCAATCCTCATTAGGCTTCCAGCCCCTTAAGTGTGTGACCCTATAGGTTCATATACGTGTAGACATGACACGAATACACTTATTCTATCAATAGTTGGTAGCGGACTCTAGCAAGACGTGTCAACTCCTAAACGCATACAAAGATCATCTCGGACGAACCATCACAAGGTTTAGTACATGTCTTTCCCTTTGCCTCACGATATTTGGTCTAGCTCCAAGATGACCTCCCTTTCTCGATACTGTGATTCGGAATCCCTTTACTAGGTTAACTCTTAACCTTATATAGCACGGCCATGCATTTCTGGATCCGATCACTCAAGGGGTCCAGATATATCTCTCTTCCAAGTAGAGAGGGGCAAATCCCATCTTAATTGACCATGCCTTGCAGCATGATTCAGGACAAACCCGAAAGCTACCTTTATAACTACCCAGTTACGGAGCAGCGTTTGATAACCCCAAAGTAGGTCGATCCACATCTCAAGTACATGCGACAATCTCAGGTCTAAGGATAAAACATACACGATGTGTAGAGAGAGAGCTACAACTAATTGCCAGTCTCAAGTTGGGTCAGTCCAACCCCATGTCCATAACATGTGTCCACATCATTGGTTTGACATCTCCATGTCTATGACTTGCAAAACATAGTCATCAACCAATCGATGTGCTAGTCTAATATTCACGTGTGTCCTCACATGAACTCCGACTACGGACAACTATTAAATAACCATACAAGTAAAGAGTTTCACAAACAATTTACATAATTGCCAATCAATACAAGTTGCCTGATATGGATATTCAAGGAACATTACAATAACTCATGGATACATATGAAATATAATCATCTCTATGATTGCCTCTAGGGCATATTTCCTTCAGTTTCTTGGCCATCCAGAGGGATATCTTGGCCGTAGAAATACGTCCTCTGCCAGTTTTTGCAGGACTCGTGTCCTGCAATTTCGAGGAACCGCCGTCCAGGCCGGATCATGAAGCTAATTTTTCCACAATTTCTGAGATCCTCCTTGCTCACTCCGGCTTCCCTCTTCACGGTGAATAAGTAAATAAACAAATCTAATATAGGTCTAATTCCAAGGTTACCCTCGCATAACGCCACGTAGTTGCTAAGCGCGAGTATACTATTCGGAGAAAGGTTCTGAGGTTGAACCCGGAAGTGTTTAAGGACTTGGATGAAGAAGTCGGAAATTGGGAGGGAGACGCCGCGCATGAACTGATCCTTGAGGTATACCTTTTCTCTGACTTGGGGAAAAGGGACGACACTGCCGCCGCCCGCCGTCGCCCGCCAGACCAGGCCCTCCATCGCGGGGAGGTACCCTTCAGCGAGCATCTCCTTGATGTCGCTCTCGGAGATGTCTGAGCCTTGCCACTCCCCCTTATGGGAATCAGCTTCCTCCTCCAATGGATCGAGGGCTGCTGGAATTTGGTCATAGCCGGTGGACTCAACCACTGTGCTGCGCGGTACCACCACGCCCTCCGGTGGGACGTGAACAGAGCCAGATGGCCTGGTCGTAGCCTCGCCGGACGCTGCCATCGATGGTGCGCTGCTGCTGCTCGCCATTGGGGTAGATGGAAGGTGACTGGATATTGGAAAAAGATTAGGGTTTTCTCTGTTTGTGCGAGAAGCTCGAGGAGAGGTTTTGCTGGAGGAAGCGATGACGCGAGGAAGAATGGGGTGAAAAGATAAAATGTCATCGCAGTTATAATATATAGTACTCGGTGTCAAGATTCGTTCAAGTTGATCTAGCGCTTGATGCATGGATAGCGCGTGCGCGAGCGTGCGCGGAAATTTCGCCACATTCTCACCGCGGCCGCCAATGTTTCGTATCCTTCACGCGGGAAAAACGGCTATGACTATGTTCTCTGCATGTGTGAGTTACGAGGCATCGCTGACCTATGCTCTACGACACCCTACTAACACAGGCAGGTGAACAATCCCATCTGAAGATTCCGGCATGGACGGATCCCGACCGGCTACGAGAAGAGTATGATAGAAAGCTCAGTAATTTTCCGACTTACGTATCGAATACGGAGAACATCGCAGGATTGTTGGGAGGACTACAAGATGTTGCTTGAAGATTTGCCGACATTCATCTAGATGGAGCATTCAATCTGAAGAGGCAAGGCGGTGCAAGATCCCGGAGTTCTCCGGGGGCTACTGTTGGGGATTTGCTAAATTGGTATCACCATTGCATGTCTTTGATCCGGATAACCCGGGTGGCCCACAGTTGGTAGCAAGGCCTATGGCCTGCTGGGCGGCCCAGTTAGATGGATCCAGAAGGGAGGCCCATGCCGGATGAAGGAAGGCTACGATGAAATCATTGGCGTACTCGGAGCCTTGGAGTGCAAGACACGTTAGACTAGTTGTATACCGTGTAGGACTCTGTAACCTGTCTGGCTATGACTTTCCCTGTAACCCTAGGATCTGGCGACTATATAAGCCGGACCTAGAGGAGCCTTTTGGGAAACTAATCAACATGACTCGCGCACAGCAAACCGATCCCTGTAACCCGACGTATTGCCGTTATAGTGATTTATAGCAGGAGTAGCATTCTGCCACCGTCGTGAGATATGAACCTAGGTAAAGTGTGTCACCTCGTATCCTCCAACCTTCCGCCTCACCCCACGTCTCTAAACACGCTCTGTGAGGACCCCTCCATTGCGTACTCATCGGCAATACCACGACATATGAGCCGGAAGTGCGATACGGGTTAGGGTTTTTTGGAGTGCTATGGGAGAAATGGCATCGGTGGAAGGTGGACTACCCAGCTTCAGAGCTGTGGGGACCAGGGGGAGAAAAATTACGAAAGATACCCATGACCCGACATTTCTAGTTAGGCCATTGTCAGGGGTAGAAAAGGAATTTCATACGGCTAAAACTTGGTGCGTGACCACTCGAAAATTTCGATAGAGGTGTGCCAGGATAATTTGGCGCTCTAAGATTTTGAATTTTGCTATACAGTATAAAAGATACAGAAAAATAATAACCTACTCAAAGGACTAGAAAAAATACTAGTTTCCTGTAATGTTCTAGCCTTTATAGGTACAGAGTATTTCCGGACCCATTTCTACACAAATAGGGTCTCTCCCTTAGAATTAATTATGTACACACATGTTACCCACTATAAAGATAGTAGTACTAACATGAACTAGTAGTAACACTCTGTCATTAAACTCAACAATATATTAATATATCTTACATGCATGCATGTGATTGGGCTACTAGAAATTGTTTGTCTATACCTGTGTACAAGAATGCTAGTCTAGCTAATATACTAGTAGTACTACCTGAGTATTCCTAATCTGTAACTATAGTTACTTAAGGCAGCCACAATGTTGTGCCAAAAGTTGTTCCAAATTGATTTTTGGGCTTTTCGAGCTAGTTCCTCACATCGTGGAGCCAAATTTTAGGGAATCGGAGCAGGAACTTGCATCGATGCCAAATTTCTGTATGTGAATAAAAAATTCTGTTGCATACAGCATGGAGAAAATGTAGGCAGATGTGTACGTTGGTTGTAATATATACGGTTGTTTATTCTCATATGGGCCCTGCTAGTAGAAAATTTGGCTATGGCACCGTTGTAAGGAAGTTGGATAAATGGCACCGTTGCTATATTGTATTGACTTGGCCAATTTATCTTTTTACACACGGTGGCTGCCCTTAGTTAGCATATGATACTGCGCTAAGAAACTTCCATTGTTGTGATGAAAGGCCTAAGGCTGGTAAAATTGGTAACTTGGATTATGCATATGTTAGAGGGTACATACTACTAGTATTTTGTACGTACTAGTATTTTGCACACTAGACACATTTTACATTGAAAAGTGCGATATGATGCTTATTTCTAATAAGTTATGCATGCGTTGCACATGTGTGAGAATCAGATAATAGAAGTATGACATATCATTTTTATATAAAATTATACTAGGTGGTAAGATAAGATGTGATTTGAGCAGAACGCAATCTAAATGTAAACGAAGAGAGTACTACTGCTTCCATATAAAAATGTATAGTAAACTGCGTCCCTAAAACTGATTCGTAAATATTCCACAGGAGTATGTGGGCGGGGCCGGGGGAAACTGCATACCCTTCGTTTCCACAACCACTCATGCATGCATATCCCAATCTTTCTAGCGGTTCCTTTCATCTTCTTGATCCCATTCACTTTCTGTCATTTTCCTCACCTAGTCGAACCTCTGCAAAACAAAAGAAGACACCAATCATCGTCCATGGCGCTGCCGTTCGACAAGTTGTACTCCTTCCTAGACCCCCGCAACACCACCATACTACGGGTGGCGTATACCAACAGAGCATCGGTGGTGAATAATTGCATCGAGAATATCCAACCGCTCCTGGAGGAAGCGGAAAGATTGTTGGCCTCAATGTCGAGTACACCAACGAGCAATCATCGACGCAGAAGGCTGTCGTCGTCCAACTGTGTGTGGGCACGGATTCCTGGTCTACCAGATCTGCCAGGCCGACAAGCCATTCTCCAAGCTAGAAGAGTTCCTCGCGGACCCTAACATTTCCCTTGCCGGCGTCGACATCAGCAATGACAGTATCAGGCTCAGGCGTTCTCTAGTGCCAATGGCGAACTTCGTGGACATCTAGAAGATGTGGAAGCCTGTCGGCTCCACGAATGAGAAGGATTCTTTGGCTGACTATGTTGTGGCCCTCATAGACATCCGTTACAATGTCATGAAGGAGACGAAGAAGGATGTGGACCACAAGCAGTGGGAGAACATGCCCCTGACCGTAGAGCAGATCCAGTATGCAAGCCTCGACGCCTACGCGACCTACGAGGTATACTGGTGGATAGTGAACTTCAAGTGGGGTCAACAAACTCTCGAAATGTTCAACAAAAATAAACAACTAAAGAAGAAGGGCAAGCGCAAGCAGACCAAACAAGAAGATTCAGAATGGTACACCATGTGAGACATACGAGTACTATATTTGTGTTTTGCTCTATCCTTGAATGATACTCTGTACAAGTTAATGCATGTAGTATATATACTACAACAGGAGTACAGGAGTAGTACTACATCATGCAAGGGGCGGAGGTAAGAATTAGATGCGAGGAATCACAACAGTTTCTTTTAATTTCACTGCAGAGTGCTAGGAGTGCAGGTTTAGGCATCATAGCACACCACCACACTGCAAGGAATCGCAGCATTTTCTTTTAATTCGTGGTAGAGACTTTCTTTGAGTAATTCCATTTATTATACTGCTGAAGGAGTAGTAATAGTGTGAACTAGAGTACAAGAGGGAGGACTCATACAAACAAACAATAGCAGTAGAACAACAAGATGAAATTTTGACAATTTCCCAAATGTATGTCGAGTATAAACATACATACCTGCTACTACTACTAGCAAAAAACCACCATCCCAACTGCGGTTATGATTTCTTTCAACCAAACTATAACTACTACTACTCCACTACCGTACTACCACTAATTAACTACGTACTCCATACATATTACTACTACTCCAAAATCCACCCTTCCTCGTATGCCAATGATCTTTCTGCAACTAAACCAATTAACAACAGGTTACATAGCCACTAAAAGTTGACGTGAATGATGAAATTAAGCTCATTTGTCGTAGCAGGACCAAGCAGGTAATGCGGCAGTGCCGGCAGGTAAGACGTAAGGTCCTCGATCACGACATTGCCTGGCTTAGTGGAGCTCGACGCCTCGAGATCCACAGTCATGGTGTTAGTTATCCTCCTACCGTGAGGCCAGGAGAGCACCGGCGGGAATTCCTCCCACATCCTCACCATGTACCCCTCACACTATTCGATAACCATACAAGTAAACAGTTTCTCAAACAATTCACATAATTTCCAATCAATACAAGTTGCCTAATATGGATATTCAAGGAACATTACAATAACTCATGGATACATATGAAATATAATCATCTCTATGATTTCCTCTAGGGCATATTTCCTTCACTACCGTCAAAAGATATTTTATTTGTAGAACTTTGAGAGCAACCTACCACAAACTTTTAGGTTAAAATTCCACCTAACATTGAGATCAGAGCTTAAATTCTTTTAAATGGGCAAACTTAGCTAGGAAGCTTAAGAACTTGTTAAACTTGGTGTAAACATAAGTGAAACATGGTCCAAACTTTGTCTCAAAAATGGGCTTGTGGTATTATGAGCCATATTCTTTGTACTTGCTTTAATTTAAAGGAAAACATATTCTTTTTACAATGAAAATACAAAACTGTTTTTTCCTAAAAGTTGGAAACTCCCATTATTGGTAGCATTATGGTTCACCATGCCAAGATGCACCCATCTACCAAAAATTGGAACATTTCCATAAATTATCATGTACATATATAGCCATATATTCATCCATGTTGTTCGGCTTGAAGCCTAAGAATGTTCATACAATGTAGGCCATATTGCCAAGCAGATCTATTTTTTCAAAAGTTGTGAAGACTAGTGATTGTCAACGTGCAAATGCTTAGCAAGAAATCGAATCTTTCAAAAATCTCGTTGGTGGCTACCGTCAAAATATAACTGTAGAACTTTAAGAGCAATCTACCACTTACTCGTATTTCAAATTTACATAATATTGGCAAATCGGCTTAAATTCTATAGGATGGAGGGAGTACTACTACTTGCTTGGCGAGAATAAAAGCACTCCTCACTTTAGAACTAGCTTGCTGCGGGTCTCCCTGGTGCTTCCTCTTCCTAGGGTGGAACGAATGGAGGTGGAGTAGTTGGGGGTAGGAAGGCTGGCCAGATCATAGTGGTGTCCCCCGCAAAAATAAAAATAAAGATCATAATGGTGTGCATCCAATGCAAAGGGACACGCCTTGTCCACCACTTTAAGTAGTAATAGTACTACGCATGGCGATCTTTTGACTATCCTTCAGCCCTGAAATTTACTAGTTACTACTCACTATACATTTACCTCGTGTCAGGAACTCATTGTAGCTTTGCTCTGACATTGCACTTCCTTCAAATACTCCTCTTCGCTGCTCTCGCGCTGCCTCCTCTATGCTCTCGGTCCCTTCTCCCTCCTAGTTTTTTTTCAAAAGGGGGAACTCCAAATGGCAATATTGTTTACCATGACAAGATTATACCACCACTTACTTTTAGGTTAGAATTTTAAACCGGCAGTAGGAATACCTTTTACACCAAGGACCTAAAAAGGAGAAAAATTACATCAAGGTCCATACATCTAGCACAAAGGACCCTAAAATTACATCGAGGCATGCAAATTCTTGGATATGGTATCATCAATATAATGTATATGATGTAGATATGGCCATGACCTTGATCGTTTGGTTTCAAATCCAAGAATGTGCATATTCATTGACAACTAAGCTTAAATTCATATAGAATTTTTAACCAGCTGTGGGAGTAACTTTTACACCAAGGACCTAAAAAGGATAAAAATTACATTGAGGTCCATACATCTAACACAAAGGACCCTCAAATTACATCGAGGCATGCAAATTCTTGGATATGGGACTATCAATATAATGTATATGATGTAGATATGACCACGACCTTGGTCGTTCGGCTTCAAATCCAAGAATGTGCATACTCATTGACAACTAAGCTTAAATTCATTTAGGATTTTAAACCGGTGGTAGGAGTACCTTTTACACCAAGGACCTAAAAAGGAGAAAATTACATCGAGGTTCATACATCTAGCACAAAGGACCCTAAAATTACATTGAGGCATGCAAATTCTTGGATATAGGATCATCAATATAATGTATATGATGTTGACATGGCCATGAACTTGGTCATTCAACTTGAAATCCAAGAATGTCCATACTCG
Source organism: Avena sativa (assembly GCA_916181665.1). Classification (NCBI taxonomy): domain Eukaryota; kingdom Viridiplantae; phylum Streptophyta; class Magnoliopsida; order Poales; family Poaceae; genus Avena; species Avena sativa. The sequence continues at coordinate 65,373,713 of OV702284.1, forward strand.
TTGACAACTAAGCTTAAATTTGTTTAGATCTTACCACTTACTTTTAGGTTAAATTTTACACGTGCGATGGGAGTATATTTTTCTTCAAAGACCTAAAAAGAACCAAAATTACATCAAGGTCCATACACTTAGAATAGAGGGCCCTAGAGTAATTAAGCAAGGAAAACGGTAGGGTTTGGCTCTTTCTCGAGAGAGAAGCTCATCGAACCATACTCTTCACGCCACTTCCTCTTTGATTGTTTTCAAGATATGGCCAGATTTGACGCCATGCAAAATCTTGGACGATATGGGATCATCAACACAAAGTGCGATGTAGATATGGCCATGGCCTTGGTTGTTCGGATTGAAATCCAAAAAATTTCATACTCATTGAAAACTAAGCTTAAATTCGTATAGATTTTACCACTTAATTTTAGGTTAGAATTTTACACGGGCGGTGGGAGTACATTTTTCATCAAGGACCTAAAAAGAAGGAAAATTTACATAGAGGTCCATACATTTAGCACAGAGGGCACTAAAATAATTAAGCAAGGAAATTACACGCATCGGTTTCATCAACGACTAAGCAAGTAAAACAATCGGGTTCGGATCCTTCTCAAGAGAGCAACTGATCAAGGAATAGTAGCTCTTCATGCTACTTCCTCTTCTATTGTTTTAAAAATATGGCTAGATTTTTCATCATGCAAACTCTTGGATATGGGATGATCAACATAAAGTAAGATGTAGATATGGCCATGACCTTGGCCGTTCGTCTTAAAAGCCAAGAATGTCCATACTCATTGACAACTATGCTTAAATTCATTTAGATATTACCACTTACTTTTAGGTTAAATTTTACATGCGCGGTGTGTTGGAGATATGCCCTAGAGGCAATAATAAATATAGTTATTATTATATATCTTTGTGTTTATGATAAATGTTTGCATTCATGCTATAATAGTATTAACAAGGAAACCATTAATACTTGTGTGATTTGTAAACTTAATTTGAAGTCCCTAGTATAGCCTCTATACTTCACTAGCTTGTTGGTTGATTGATGATGTGGTTTCTTTGTCATGAACATTGAGATGTTATCAACAACAAGATCATATCGTTAGGAGAATGATATGGTGGACATACTCCTATAGACAAGCGTAGCATAAAGATCAAGTCATTTCAATAGTTCAATTGCTATATGCTTTCTGATACATAGTAACCTAATTCCTTCGACCATGAGATCATGCATATCACCTTTGCTGGATGGATGCTTTGATGTCATCAAACACCACACCGTAACAGGGTGGCTATAAAGGTGGCATTGAGTGTTCGGAAAGTATTGGTTGAAACACATGGATCAAGAGTGGGATTTGTCCATCCACATGACGGATAGATATTCTCTGGGCCCTCTCGGTGAAATGTCATCCAATTAGCTTGCAAGCATGTGACTTGGTCACAAGGGATCACATATCACGGGAACGAGAAAAGAGTACTTATCGGTAACGAGGTTGAACTAGGTATGCAGAGATACCGACGATCATAACCTCGGATAAGTAACATATCGTGAGACAAAGGGAAATTGGTATCGTATGTAAGTGGTTCATTCGATCGCAAAGTAATCGTAGAAATATGTGGGAGCCATATGAATTTCCAGATTCCTCTATTGGTTATTGTTCGGAGAAGTGTCTCGATCATGTCCGCATAATTCACGAACCGTAGGGAGACACACTTAAGGATTCGACGTTGTTTGAGTAGTTATGGTATTATGAGAAAGAGACCGAATGTTGTTCGGAGTCTCGGATGGGATCCGGGATATCACGAGGTGATCCGGAATGGTCCGGAGAATAAGATTCATATAAGGAAAGTCCCGTTTTGGAGTTGGGGAATGGTTCCGGTGTTTTCATCGGGAACATTCTAGAAGGTCCCGGAATGTCCGGCACTCCGGAGGGGGAAGGGTACATGAGTGTGTCATTGCATATTGGAATGATTGCATCATGTACTAAGTGTTCTTGCTGTCCCAAATAAAGGATTTATTTAAATCCTAAATTGAAAAGTCAAACGGCTAGTTTGAAAGTCAAACGACAGTTTTGGGAAGTGGGAAAAGAGGAGGAGGTGGAGACCGACTTGGGGGAGGAGTCCCCTTGGCCGGCGCGCCTCCCAAGGCCGACTTGGGGAGGGACTCCTCCCCTTGGCCGCCGGCCCTCCCACCTATAAAGGGAGGGGCAGGGCCTCCCCTCCTAGACACACAAGTTTCCTATCCTCTAAACTAAACCCTAGATCTAGACCCCGGTTTAGAGCTATTCGGTTTAGAGCCTTCTAATTGGTTTAGAGCCTTCTAATTGGTGTGTCTAATTACTAGACCACTAATAGCCTCTCTCATAAGCTCCACCATACTCGCACCGGCTTAAGGCGAAGCCCTGCGGGATTTCCCCTCTACCTCCGGTACCACGCCGTTGTGCTGCCGGAATCGCGAGGAGAGTGCTATAACCTCCGCTGCCTGCTGGAACAAGGGAGAGGAAGGTCTTCGTCGAGTACCGAACGTGTGACCGATTGCGGGAGCGCTGCGGGAACGCGGCGCCGGAAGGATCGTCTACGCGATCTTGAGATCGGAAAGAGTACGACTACATCACCCACGAGAATCTGCTCTCGTTAAACACTTTGGAATCTTCGAGGGTGAGTTATTCCATCGACTCGTTGCTACAATCTAGTAGATAGATCTTGGCTTGTTTGTTTGTATGCGATAGAAAATTTTTGTTTTCCATGCTACGAACCCCTACAGTGGTATCAGAGCCGTGTCTATATGTAGATCTGTTGCACGAGTAGAACACAATGGTCATTGTGGGCATTGATGCTTTTATTGTAGATTGCCTTTTGTGTACTTTGCATCTTGCGGTATGTTGGGATGAAGCGGCCCGGGCTAACCTTACATGACATCGTTCATGAGACTTGCTCCACGCTTGACATGCAACTCGTTTTGCATAAGTGGCTTTGCGGGTGCCTGTTTCTCCTAGCATAGTAAAGATCCAATTTACAACGGGTGATCAACAATGCTAGTATCAATGTTGTGGTTATTGTTCGTAAGTTAGAACGACACTTATGGAAAGCCCCAAACCACGTAAAATATGCAAAGAAAGTAGAAGCGTCTAACTTTGTTTTGCAGGGGTGTGCAGTGATGTGATATGGCCATGATTGTGATTATATTTGATGTATGCAATGTTCCTTATTGTAAGTTGGCAACCGGCAGGAGCCATATGGTTGTCTTTAATTTCTGTTAAGACCTGCGTGTCTATTCAAAATAGTTGTAATAGTTGAAGCTGGTGGACGACAACCATGGAGAAGCGTCATTGACCTTGATGCTATGCCGGTGATGATGGAGATCATATTCGTGCTTGAAGATGGAGATCGGAAGCACAAAGAAGAAAGGCCATATCATATCACATATTATGAATTGCATGTGATGTTAATCCTTTATGCATCTTGTATTGCTTAGTAGACGACGGTAGCATTATAAGATGATCCCTCATGCACATAAATTTCAAGTTCTAAAGTGTTCACCCTTAGTGTGCACCGTTGCCAAAGCTTGCTGCTTCGAAGCACCACGTGATGATCGGGTGTCTTTGATTCCGCGGGTGAATACAACGTAAGCAAGCCAGATTTGCTTATGCGGTAGCTAAGGTTTGATCTTGACGAGCCTAGCATGTACAGACATGGCCTCAGGAACACGGATCGCCGAAAGGCAAAGCATGAATCATATAGTAGATATGATGAACATGATGATTGTTCGCCATTAAAACTATATCAGCTCTCGTGATGATCGGTGTTGATGTAGTGGATTTGGTTCGTGTGATCACTAAAACAATGTGAGGGATGTTGTTTTGAGTGGGAGTTCACCTAGTTTAATTTCATTAATTAATTTGAACTCAATTTGTCATAAACTTAGTCTAAACTATTGCAAATATGTTGTAGATCAATGGCAGCCCCTACCATCAATTTTAATGCGTTCCTAGAGAAAGAAAAGTTGAAAAACAATGGAAGCAACTTCGCGGATTGGTTCCGCAATTTGAGGATTGTCCTCACAGCTGGTAATTTGACCTATGTGCTGGATGCACCGCTAGGTGACCCACCTGCAGCTGATGCTACCGATGAAGTAAAGAATGTTTACCTTGCTCGGAAGAATCAGTACTCCATAGTTCAGTGTGCTATCTTGTATGGTTTAGAATCGGAGCTTCAGAAAAGGTTTGAAGAGTCAGATCCATATGATATTGTCGAGGATCTCAAATTAATCTTTGAGACACATGCGGCAATTGAAAGTTATGAAGCTTCTGAAAAGTTCTTTAACTGCAAGATGGAAGAGGGTAGCTCCGTCAGTGAGCATGTGCTTAAGATGTCTGGGCACGCAAATAAACTTCAAAGTTTGGGTATAGTGATTCCTAATACTTTGGGAGTTTACCGCATCCTCCAATCACTACCACCAAGTTACAAGAACTTTGTGATGAACTACAACATGCAGAACATGAACAAAGAGTTGCCAGAACTATTTGCTATGTTAAAATCTGCAGAAGTGGAGATCAAGAAAGAGCACCAAGTGTTGATGGTCAATAAGACCACCAAATTCAAGAAAGGCAAGTCTAAGCAAAAGGGACACTTCAAGAAGGGTGGTAAGAAAGTTACCACGCCGACGAAGAAGACCAAGGCTAGACCTAAACCTGAAACTGAGTGCTTTTACTGCAAGGGAGAAGGTCACTGGAAGCGGAATTTCCCAAGGTACTTGGCGGATTTGAAGAACGGCAACATCAAGAAGAAAGGTATATCTGATATACATGTTATTGATGTGTATCTCACTAGTACTCGTAGTAGTGCCTGGGTATTTGATACTGGTTCGGTTGCTCATATTTGTAACTCGAAACAGGAGCTGCAGAATAAACGGAAGCTAGTGAAGAACGAGGTGACGATGCGCGTAGGAAACGGATCAAAGGTTGATGTGATCGCGGTCGGCACGCTACCTCTTCATCTACCATCGGGATTAGTTTTATACTTAAATAATTGTTATTTGGTGCCTGCATTAAGCATGGACATTATATCAGGATCTTGTTTATTGCGAGACAGTTACTTGTTTAAATCCGAGAATAATGGTTGTTCGATTTATATGAGTAATGTGTTTTATGCACATGCACCTTTGATAGATGGTCTATTCATATTGAATCTCGATAGTAGAAATACACATATTAATAACATTGAGGCTAAACGTTTGAAATCAAGCGATAATTTGACCTATATGTGGCACTGTCGTCTTGGTCACATTGGAGTGAAGCGTATGAAGAAACTCCATTCCGATGGACTTCTTGAATCACTTGATTTTGAATCACTTGAAAGATGCGAGGCATGTCTGATGGGTAAAATGACTAAGACTCCATTTTCTGGTATGATGGAGCGAGCTACAGACTTATTGGAAATCATACATACCGATGTGTGTGGTCCAATGAGTGTAGCATCGCGCAGTGGTTATCGTTATGTTCTTACCTTCACGGATGATTTGAGTAGATATGGGTATATCTATTTCATGAAACATAAGTCCGAAACTTTCGAGAAGTTTAAGGAGTTTCAAAGTGAGGTAGAGAATCAACGTAACAAGAAGATTAAATTTCTACGTTCTGATCGTGGAGGTGAATATCTAAGTTACGAGTTTGGCGAGCATTTAAGGAAATGTGGAATACTTTCGCAGTTGACACCGCCGGGAACACCACAGCGTAATGGTGTGTCTGAACGTCGTAATCGAACTCTCTTAGATATGGTTCGTTCTATGATGTCACTTACAGATTTACCACTATCATTTTGGGGTTATGCATTAGAAACAGCCGCATTCACTTTAAATAGGGCACCGTCTAAATCCGTTGAAACGACACCGTATGAATTATGGTTTGGGAAGAAACCTAAATTGTCGTTCCTTAAAGTTTGGGGATGCGAAGCCTATGTAAAGAAGTTACAGCCGGACAAGCTTGAACCCAAAGCGGAAAAATGCGTCTTCATAGGATACCCGAAGGAAACTATTGGGTATACCTTCTATCATAGATCCGAAGGCAAAATCTTCGTTGCCAAGAATGGATCCTTTCTAGAGAAGGAATTTCTCTCTAAAGAAGTGACTGGAAGGAAAGTAGAACTTGACGAGGTTGTCGAACCTTCTCTCGAAATTGCGAGTAGCGCAGCACCGGAAGAAGTTCCTGTGGTGCCTGCACCAATAAGAGAGGAAGCTAATGATAGTGATCATGAAACTTCGGTTGAAGTTGCTACAGAGCCTCGGAGGTCAACGAGAACTCGTACCACTCCAGATTGGTATGATTCCGTTATGAATGTCATGTTGGTGGACAACACCGATGACCCCGAGACATATGAGGAAGCGATGATGAGCCCAGATTCCAATAAATGGCAAGAAGCCATGAAATCCGAGATTGGATCCATGTACGAAAACCAAGTATGGACTTTGGTGGACTTACCGGATGGCCGGAAGGCTGTCGAGAACAAATGGATTTTCAAGAAGAAAACAGATGCTGATGGTAATGTTACTGTCTATAAAGCTCGACTTGTCGCAAAAGGGTTTCGACAAATTCAAGGAGTTGACTATGATGAGACTTTCTCACCGGTAGCGAAGCTAAAGTCTGTGAGGATTATGTTAGCAATCGCTGCATATTATGATTATGAGATATGGCAGATGGATGTCAAAACAGCATTCCTCAATGGAGACATTGATGAAGAGTTGTATATGATACAACCCAAAGGTTTTGTCGATCCTAAAGATGCTAACAAGGTATGCAAGCTTCAACGGTCCATCTATGGATTGAAGCAAGCATCCCGAAGTTGGAATCAACGTTTTGATAAGGTAATCAAAAGTTTTGGTTTTATACAAACTTATGGAGAAGCTTGTATTTACAAGAAAGTGAGTGGGAGCTCTGTAGCATTCTTAATACTGTATGTGGATGACATATTGTTGATTGGGAATGATGTAGACCTTCTTAATAGTGTCAAAGAGTATTTGAATAATAGTTTTTCAATGAAGGATCTTGGCGAAGCAGCTTACATATTAGGCATAAAGATTTATAGAGATAGATCGAAACGCCAAATATCATTGTCACAAAGTACATATTTGGACAAAGTTCTAAAGAGGTTTGGAATGGAAGATAGCAAGAAAGGGTTCTTGCCCATGTTGCCCAATACGACCTTGAGTAAAACTCAAAGTCCGACATCGGCAGAAGATAGAGAAAGAATGAGTAAGACTCCCTATGCCTCAGCCATAGGATCTCTAATGTATGCCATGCTATGTACTAGACCCGACATTGCATATGCTGTTAGTTTAACTAGCAGATATCAAAGTGATCCAGGAGTGGATCATTGGACAGCGGTCAAAAACATCCTTAAGTACTTGAGAAGAACTAAGGATATGGTTCTTTCTTATGGAGGTGATGAACAGCTCGTTGTTAATGGTTACACCGATGCTAGTTGGAACACCGATCCGGATGATTCTAAATCACAATCTGGATACGTATTTATTTTGAATGGTGCAGCAGTTAGCTGGAGGAGTGCAAAGCAAAGCGTTGTGGCGAGATCTTCAACTGAATCGGAATACATGGCTGCTTCGGAGGCTTCACAAGAAGCGATATGGATGAAAGAGTTCATTACAGAGCTGGGTGTGGTTCCAAGTGCGCTGGACCCAATGTCTATCTACTGTGATAACATGGGCGCCATAGCCAATGCGCAAGAACCAAGGTCACACAAGAAGCTGAAGCATATCAAGCTGCGTTTTCACGCTATTCGAGAACATATCCAGGATGGGGATATAAAGATTTGCAAAGTACACACAGATCTGAATGTGGCGGATCCGTTGACTAAACCTCTCCCGAGGGCAAAACATGACCAACACCAAACTGCCATGGGTGTTCGGTATATTACCATGTAATCTAGATTAGATGACTCTAGTGCAAGTGGGAGACTGTTGGAGATATGCCCTAGAGGCAATAATAAATATAGTTATTATTATATATCTTTATGTTTATGATAAATGTTTGCATTCATGCTATAATAGTATTAACAAGGAAACCATTAATACTTGTGTGATTTGTAAACTTAATTTGAAGTCCCTAGTATAGCCTCTATACTTCACTAGCTTGTTGGTTGATTGATGATGTGGTTTCTTTGTCATGAACATTGAGATGTTATCAACAACAAGATCATATCGTTAGGAGAATGATATGGTGGACATACTCCTATAGACAAGCGTAGCATAAAGATCAAGTCATTTCAATAGTTCAATTGCTATATGCTTTCTGATACATAGTAACCTAATTCCTTCGACCATGAGATCATGCATATCACCTTTGCTGGATGGATGCTTTGATGTCATCAAACACCACACCGTAACAGGGTGGCTATAAAGGTGGCATTGAGTGTTCGGAAAGTATTGGTTGAAACACATGGATCAAGAGTGGGATTTGTCCATCCACATGACGGATAGATATTCTCTGGGCCCTCTCGGTGAAATGTCATCCAATTAGCTTGCAAGCATGTGACTTGGTCACAAGGGATCACATATCACGGGAACGAGAAAAGAGTACTTATCGGTAACGAGGTTGAACTAGGTATGCAGAGATACCGACGATCATAACCTCGGATAAGTAACATATCGTGAGACAAAGGGAAATTGGTATCGTATGTAAGTGGTTCATTCGATCGCAAAGTAATCGTAGAAATATGTGGGAGCCATATGAATTTCCAGATTCCTCTATTGGTTATTGTTCGGAGAAGTGTCTCGATCATGTCCGCATAATTCACGAACCGTAGGGAGACACACTTAAGGATTCGACGTTGTTTGAGTAGTTATGGTATTATGAGAAAGAGACCGAATGTTGTTCGGAGTCTCGGATGGGATCCGGGATATCACGAGGTGATCCGGAATGGTCCGGAGAATAAGATTCATATAAGGAAAGTCCCGTTTTGGAGTTGGGGAATGGTTCCGGTGTTTTCATCGGGAACATTCTAGAAGGTCCCGGAATGTCCGGCACTCCGGAGGGGGAAGGGTACATGAGTGTGTCATTGCATATTGGAATGATTGCATCATGTACTAAGTGTTCTTGCTGTCCCAAATAAAGGATTTATTTAAATCCTAAATTGAAAAGTCAAACGGCTAGTTTGAAAGTCAAACGGCAGTTTTGGGAAGTGGGAAAAGAGGAGGAGGTGGAGACCGACTTGGGGGAGGAGTCCCCTTGGCCGGCGCGCCTCCCAAGGCCGACTTGGGGAGGGACTCCTCCCCTTGGCCGCCGGCCCTCCCACCTATAAAGGGAGGGGCAGGGCCTCCCCTCCTAGACACACAAGTTTCCTATCCTCTAAACTAAACCCTAGATCTAGACCCCGGTTTAGAGCTATTCGGTTTAGAGCCTTCTAATTGGTTTAGAGCCTTCTAATTGGTGTGTCTAATTACTAGACCACTAATAGCCTCTCTCATAAGCTCCACCATACTCGCACCGGCTTAAGGCGAAGCCCTGCGGGATTTCCCCTCTACCTCCGGTACCACGCCGTTGTGCTGCCGGAATCGCGAGGAGAGTGCTACAACCTCCGCTGCCTGCTGGAACAAGGGAGAGGAAGGTCTTCGTCGAGTACCGAACGTGTGACCGATTGCGGGAGCGCTGCGGGAACGCGGCGCCGGAAGGATCGTCTACGCGATCTTGAGATCGGAAAGAGTACGACTACATCACCCACGAGAATCTGCTCTCGTTAAACACTTTGGAATCTTCGAGGGTGAGTTATTCCATCGACTCGTTGCTACAATCTAGTAGATAGATCTTGGCTTGTTTGTTTGTATGCGATAGAAAATTTTTGTTTTCCATGCTACGAACCCCTACACGGTGGGAGTACACTTTTCTTCAAAGACCTAAAAAGAACCAAAATTACATCAAGGTCCATACACTTAGCATAGAGGGTCCTAGAGTAATTAAGCTAGGAAAACAGTCGGGTTCATCTCCTCGAGAGATCAGCTCATCGAACCATACTCTTCACGCCACTTCCTGTTTGATTGTTTTCAAGATATGGCAAAATTTGACGCCATGCAAAATCTTGGAAGATATGGGATCATCAACACAAAGTGCGATGTAGATATGGCCATGGTCTTGGTCGTTCGGCTTGAATTCCAAGAACGTTCATACTCATCGACAACTAAGCTTAAATTCGAATAGATTTTACCACTTACTTTTAGGTTAGAATTTTCCACGGGCGGTGGGAGTACATTTTTCATCAAGGACCTAAAAAGAAGGAAAATTACATCGAGGTTCATACATTTAGCACAGAGGACCCTAAAATAATTAAACAAGGAAAACAGTCGGGTTCGGATCATTCTCGAGATACCAGTCGATTGAGCCATGCTCTTCATGCTACTTCATCTCTCGGTTGTTTTCAAAACAAGGCCACATTTGTTGGCATGCAAATTCTTGGATATGGGGTCATCAACACAAAGTATGATGTTTTATTGCTTTCCTAACAAGGACAGAAATTTTTACATGCAAATTATTAGCAAGATGTGAAATATTTCAAAAATAACCTCCATGGTTTTCGATATATAGAATGCTTGGTGGGTACTACCGTCAAAAGATATTTTGTTTGTAGAACTTTGAGAGCAATCTACCATATACTTTTAGGTTAAAATTCCACCTCATATTGAGAATAGAGCTTAAATTTGTTTAAATGGACGAACTTAGCTAGGAAGCTTAAGAACTTGTTAAGCTTGGTGTAAACGTAAGTGAAACACGGTCCAAACTTTCTCTCAAAAATGGGCTTGTGGTATTCTGAACCATATTCTTCGTACTTGCTTTAATTTAAAGGAAAACACATTCTTTTTACAATGAGAATACAAAAACATTTTTTCCTAAAAGATGGAAACTCCCATTATTGGTAGCATTATGGTTCACCATGCCAAGATGCACCCATCTACCAAACATCGGATCATTTCCATAAAGTATTATATATATGTATGGCCATATATTCACCCATGTTGTTCGGCTTGAAGCCTAAGAATGTTCATACAATGTAGGCCATATTGCCAAGCAAATCTATTTTTTCAAAAGTTGTGAAGACTAGTGATTGTCAACAAGCAAATGCTTAGCAAGAAATCGAATCTTCCAAAAATCTCGTTGGTGGCTACCGTCAAAAGATAACTGTAGAACTTTAAGAGCAATCTACTACTTACTTGTATTTCAAATTTTACATAATATTGGAAAATATTCTTAAATTCTATAGGATGGAGGGAGTACTACTACTTGCTTGGCGATAAAAAAACACTCCTCACTCTCAAACCAGCTCGTTTTGGGTCTGCCTAGTGCTTCCTCTTCCTAGGGTGGAACGAATGGAGGTGGACTAGTTGGGGGTAGGAAGGCTGGCCAGATCATAGTGGTGTCCCCCACAAAAATAAAAATAGAAGATAATAATGGTGTGCATCCAATGCAATGGGACACCCCTTGTCCACCACTTTAAGTAGTACTAGTATTACGCATGGCGATCTTTTGACTATCCTTTGATGATGCTCGACGTGGCACTTCGTTGGTAACCCCAAGTGTAGGGTGTGAAGAGAAAGCGGCAAGTTTTCCCTCAGTTGAGACCGAGGTTATCGAACCAGAAAGAGGAAGGAAACGTCACATGGGTGTTGCAAGCAACGCGGAGACCTGTACAACACAAACTCAAGACTTTGCCCCAACGAATCAGTGTGGTTGTCAAGCTCACCGGTTTGCTGTAACAAAGGATTAAACGTATGGTGTGGAAGGTAATGGTTTGCAGCAAGTAAACAAGTAACAGTGAAAGATGTATCAATGGTAAAGATTGGACTGGGGTCCATAGTTCACTAGAGGTGCTCTCCTTAGATAAACAACATGGCATGAAGGGTAAACAAATTACAGCAGGGCAATTGACAGGAACTGAGCAAGGCATAACAATGCAATTACTAGTTAGGAAGATCCTAAGAGATTTGATTGGGCAATACAAAAAGATACATAGACCGCCATCCAACTGCATCTATGACTAGAAGTCCACCTTTAGGTTATCATCCGAACCCCCTCCAGTATTAAGTTGCAAGAAACAGACAACGGCTTTAAGCAAAGTTTGTAAGGTAAATAGAGCCACATGTTCCATGAACAAGAGACCATTGTTTTCTCCCTAGTGGCAACAACACATCTACAATCGAAGAGATTTCTGTCACTTCCCTTGGAAACTAGAGGCATGAACCCACTATCGAGCATAAATACCCCCTCTTGAAGTCACTAGCAACTACTTGGCCAAGATAGCTACTAACAATGGAGAGCATGCAAGATTGATGACCCACAAGTGTAGGGGATCGCAACAGTCTTCGCGGGTAGTATTACCCAATTTATTGATTCGACACAAGGGGAGCCAAAGAATACTTGCAAGCCTTAACAACTGAGTTGTCAGTTCAGCTGCACCTGGAAATAGTTCTTGCTCATAGAAGTTTATCAGTAGTAACAGTTTGTAGTAGAAATAGCAAAGAAATAGCAGCAGTAACAGCAACAGTGGAACAGTAGCAATAGTAACAGTAACGGTAACAGTAGGATTCAAGTGCGGTAGGCATAGGGATGGATGGACGGGCGTTGCATGGACGAGTCTAAAAATGTAACTTTAAAGATCTAGGGCATTGCAGATAAATAATAACAAGCATCTAAGTACTAAACAATCCTAGGCATGTGCTCCAAATATAGCCATACGTGCTCGCAATGAGAACTTGCACAACATCTTCTGTCTAGCCAGCCTATGGCAGCGGGTCCTCTAGGGAACTACTGGCAATTAAGGTGCTCCTTTTAATATAGCACCGGAGTAAAGCATTAACACTCCATGAACACATGTGATCCTCACACCATAGCCATCCCCTCCGGTTGTCCCAATTTCTATCACTTTGGGGCCTTTGGATCCGGACAATGGTATGTGTACACAACTTGCAGATAAGATCACAAACAATACTATCATAATGATTCAATAATAAGTTCAGATATGAGATCATGGCACTCGGGCCCTAGTGACAAGCATTAAGCACAACAAGTTCCAACAAAGTCAAATAGCACTAATAGAGATACTAGGCACTATGCCCCTAACAAATCTTATTCGATTACATGATAGAACTCATCCAATCCCTACCATCCCCAAGCCTATAGCGGGGGATTACTCACTCATGGATGAGGGAAACATCGGTGGTTGATGAAGATGCGTTGGTGATGATGATGGCGATGATCCTCTCCAAATTCTCCGTCCCGGTAGGGTGTCAGAACGGAGTTTCTGGATCCGAATCTTGGTTTCTGTTGGCGGCGGAGGAGCGGAACTCTTTCTGGAAAACTATCGAACCCCCTGAGTTTTTAGGTCAGAAGGCAACTTATAGGCGCGGAGGGAGGCCGAGGAGCTGCCTGGTGTGGCCAGACCTCCCCCAGGCGCGGGTCAGGTGGGCCCACGCTTGGGGTGGGTCTAGGCCCCCCCCAGGCCTCCTCTCTGTCTCCCCTTATGGCTCCGTCGATCTTCTGGTGAGAAATAGTTTTTGGCATATTTTCCGGGATTTTTCCTCATAGTTCATTTTTTGCACAAAAACAAGACAACAAGGTAATTCTGCTGAAAACAGCGTTAGTCCGTGTTAGTTGTATCCAAATCACACAAGTTTAGAGAAGAAACAATAGCAAAGTGTTCGAGAAAGTAGATACGTTTTGGACGTATCAACTCCCCCCAAGCTTAGCTTATTGCTTGTCCTCAAGCAATTCAGTTAAAACTGACGGCGATAAAAGAACTTTCACAAACACTTTGCTTCATATGATGTATATATTCTCAACACAGGAGTAGATGCTTAGACAATTCATAATAAGAAGTATGCAACTAAGTCTACTCAATAGTCAGTGCAAGCGGATGAACAGAAACCAACTCAATAATAATAAGTAGCATGAAACATAAACATAAGCAACATTGCAATGCTCATAATTGTAGGGATTTGTAGCATGGAAAACAAAAAAATTCTACCGCATGCACACAAACAAGCCAAGATCTATATACTAGATTATAGCAACGAGTCGATAGAAGCACTCACCCTTGAAGATTCCAAAGCGGTTAACGAGAGCATATTCTCGTGGATGATGTAGTAGTACACTTGCTGATCTCAAGATCGTGTAGACGATCCTTCCGGCGCTGCGTTCCGGTAGCGCTTACGCAGTCGGTCACATGGACGGTACTAGATGAAGACCTTCCTCTCCCTTGTTCCAGCAGGCAGCGGAGATTGTAGTTCTCCCCTCGCGATTCCGGCAGCACGATGGCGTGGTGTCGGAAGTAGAGTGAAGATCCCGCAAGGCTTCGCCTAAGCCGGTGCGAGTTATGGTGGAACTAGGGTTTCTGGCGATCTAGGTTTAGAAGGCCGGAGAGGAGGAGGTGGTGTCGGTAGCGTCTAGGGCGACGGTGACGAACCGGCTGCCGGGCGAGGCGGCGGTGGCGCGGCCGTGCTGGGCGGCGACGTGCGGCGGCGCGGCACAGGTGGGAGGGCTGGCTCTCTTGTGTGTTTGGGGAGCCCTCCCCTTCTATTTATGAGAGGGAGGGGCCGCCTTGGGAGGGTAGGGTTTGAATCGAAACCCAAACCCAACTTGGATTAAAGGAAGGACTCTTTCCTTCTTCCACTAGGAAACTATAGTTCCAGTTTGACTTTTCAAACCTCCCGTTTGACTTTCAATTTAGAGCTTTAATTCTCTCTCGCAAATCCCAAACCAAGTGACCTAGGATATGATCCAATCATTCACTTACCCATGACACATTCATGGACCATTCCCCTTCGGTCCGATGAACCTTCTAGAACCTTCTAGCACCTCTTCGATGAAAATATCGGAATCTTTCCCGAACTCCGGAATCGGAATTTCCTTATATGAATCTTATTCTCCGAACCATTCCGGATCTCCTCGTGATATCCCGGATCCCATCCGAGACTCCGAACAACATTCGGTTTCCCTACTTACATTCCATATCTACTAAACAACATCGAATCCTTAAGTGTGTCTCCCTACGGTTCGTGAATTATGCGGACATGACCGAGACACTTCTCCGATCAATAACCAGTAGAGGAATCTGGAAATTCATATCGCTCCCACATATTTCTACGATTACTTTGTGATTGAATGAACCACTTACATAGGATACCAATTTCCCTTTGTCTCGCGATAGTTTACTTATCTGAGGTTTGATCGACGGTATCTCTGCATACCTAGTTCAACCTCGTTACCGATAAGTACTATTTTCTCATTCCCGTGATATGTGATCCCTTGTGAGCCAGTCACATGCTTGCAAGCTAATTGGATGACATTCCACCGAGAGGGCCCAGAGTATATCTATCTGTCATATGGATGGACAAATCCCACTCTTGATCCATATTCCTTAACACATACTTTCCAAACACTCAATGCCATCTTTATAATTACCCAGTTACGGTGTGGTGTTTGATGTCATCAAAGCATCCTTCCGGTGATGGATATTAGCATGATCTCATGGTCGAAGGAATTAGGTTACTATGTATCAGAAAGCTTATAGCAAATGAACTATATTAAATGACTTGATCTTTATGCTACGCTTAACTATAGGAGTATGTCCATCACATCATTCTCCTAATGATATGACCCTGTTGTTAATAACATCTCTATGTTCATGATCAGGAAACCATGATCATATATTAACCAACAAGCTAGTTTAACAAGAGGCTTTACTAGGAACTCTTTTATGTTTACAAATCACACAAGTATTAATGTTTCCGGTTAATACAATTATAGCATGGTATGTAAATATTTATCATAAGTATGAAGATATGATAATAACCACTTTATTATTGCCTCTTGGGCATATCTCCAACAGTCTCCCACTTGCACTAGAGTCAATAATATAGTTTCAAACCTTTGTGCATTCAACACCTATGGCTTTCTAGTGTTGTATTTACACGATTGATAGTGGTCAACTGATCTCCGGATTCGACACTTTCAGGTCCGTGTGTAATTGCATGTCTTTGTGTCTCTATGCATCACTCATTATCTAATGAGATGGCTTTGTATAAATTTGGTCCTTTGGTGAGACCTATAGTTCCCTAGGGTTAAAACATGTTGATAATATTGCCATACAATATATCTTCATAGTACTATCCTGCTGTGAACCACACCTAGTTTCATAATAAACTACTTGACACAAATGCCCTCTTTTGCTGATATAATAGCAGTCATATACTTAGCCTTTTGTTGTAGTATCTGTCACAATGTCTTAACTTTGGAACTCATCCAAAACCATTATGGAACTTCCTTTCCATTACATTGTGCCACCCATAGTTTTAAATTTAGATAAACTTAATTTGTACTTTATGACAAAACTAGTATCAATGTAGTACTTTTACAATGAACCAACCATCTATTTGTCACTTCTACAAAATAATATATTCTTAGTTCTTCCAAAAGATCATAAGAATATCGTTACTATCGTCCAAATAATGAGGTACTCATAGTTCTTCCAAAAGATCATAAGAATACCGTTACTATCGTCCAAATAATGGGTTACTCGCGTCGCCGCCGGTTCGTTGTGAACTCTTTCCCGACATGTCGACTATTTCAGAGATGTCTTAGCTCTCCCACTTAATTTCTTGCAAATGCAAGCATCTTCATCGTCTCTGATGAATTTAAACTCTTTTAACAGTTTCATCATGGTGAAGATTCCAACTCCTCAATGCTTACTTCAACCATTGAGGTTTGCATACGCTTTTAGCATCACTTGAATTAACAAAACCCTTTAGACCGTGTCATGCACACGTCCTAGTTAACCATTCTATTATAAGAACTTGTTTTGTTTATTCAACTACCACATAATAAAATTATATGTAGTGGTTGCTACATTAATCCGTCTAGACTAAATATCGTTTAATGAAAGATCAGATCTTGTCATATTCAACACTTTGAACATTGTCGTGAACTCTTTCCCGTATGTCGATAATTTCATAGATGTGACATCCATGTCTATTTCTTTATAGATCCAAACACGACTGTAAGGTCTTACACCTTTCCAGAGGGTCTCTCAAGTTCAAAGCTTGATTCTCGTGTATGGAACTATCACGGATTATATGGCTTCAAGCCATTTGACGAAGTCAGGGCCCATCGTCGCTTCTTTGCATGTAGTCGGTTCATTATTGTCAAATAATGATTCAAACCTCAAATCTTGGTATTTGATTGTTTATCCGACCTACTTTGTTCAATAGGAACTTAGATCTCCGTGTCCACAACCTTTGAGGCATGTGAGCCATGAGCGTTGTTGCTGCCTCTGGAACACTTTTCGGCGCTGCGCAACTTTGCACATATAGCTAAGGTTCGTTTAACCTTATCAAAGTTTTATTGTCCTCCCACTTAACTTTTCACGGAAAAATTCCTTCTCAAAGAAACTTGACGTTCTAAGCGACAAACACTTTTGTCTTCGGTGTTATGGAGGAATACTTAACGGCTATTCAAAATAACATACAAAGAAATATTCATCCGACTTTGGTTGCAAACATCTTTCTTATGCATAGAATACCAATTTTTAAGAAAGGACACTTTGGGTTTTATCCCAAAACATAACTTTATATGGTGTCATTTGAACGGATTATGATGGAGCTCTTTTTAGTGGAAAAACGATAGTCTCTAAAGCTTTTAATCTTTAAAATATAATGGCAGTTTTATGAATCACACCTTTGATCTTACCATGTGAAACAAGGTTTCATTACATATCTCAAACACTCCATACTCTTATGATGTTTCGGAGAATGCAAATCCATGGAACAATTCTTTAAATCTTAGGTGTTATGCTAAACTTGTAACTCAAATATCTTCCTTTATGATCTTATCATAAACTATTTATATTCTTGTTACAATGATTTTGCACTTCATCTTGAAAGTCTTTGAACATTTCAAATGTTTCACACTTCATCCTCATTAAGTAAATATTCATATATTCACTCAGATTTTCGAAGAAAGCATATGAAGTTGAAATCCATCGCTCTTGACTACACATAATGGGCTTTATACATCTATATGTACAATTTCCAATAAGTTGGTCATTCGTTCACTTTTGTCCTATGAACGGCGTTTTAATTATCTCTAGGAAAGTTTCACAAGCGCTATTTGATCAAAAATCAAAAGACTCCAAAATTCCATCCACGTGGAGTTTCTTCATGTTTTCTTTCCAATATAATTTAAACGGCGATGTCACTTCCTAAGTGATCTTTCAATCAATTGTCTTTCGACATTTTTAGCACTTGTTTTATGGATGTGATTTATCCAACGAGATTTGTAAATCATCCATATTTTATGGATTACGGCAATTATTTGAACAACCCTTTTGTTCTCATAATACCTGATAAAACAAATCTTGAAGGCAAGCTTTGATGTTAACGAGAAACATATCAACATTTTATTTGTTCTCGATGAACATCATCACATATTCTCTTGCTAGTTACTTAGGCCATTGTAGTTCATGAATTGTATTGTTTCGTATGACGATTCACACCAACAAATTCAGTATCAAATACTTAAGAACCACATTGTTTAATAAGCAAAGAATATAGCCATAACATGTATATCCTCTATATACCTAAGCTAAACAATTCTAGTCTTTTCTTTTCTGCCATATATTTATGAGATTCTCTTTCAGTATTTCCTTTTTTGTTTGAAAGAATCTATCAACATCAATAGTGGAGTCATGCACATGACACATAGTCCAAAGCGTGTATAATTAAATACCAATGTCTTTGGACTTGCACTTTGAAGTAGATCATCATCAAATGTTTGGTGTTCTTTCAAATTCCATTCTTTAGTAATCTCTTGGTGTAGTAAGTATTTTACCTACATCAAATATTCACCCTTATCATGGAACTATTCATGATCAAGCTACTTTAGCTTATTGCGGTGAATCGCGATCATAATGTTGCTCTCCAAAACCTTTTGGAGGATTAGGACAACTAGTGTCTCCAACCTTTTGTAAATTCTCATCAAATATGAGAACATAAACTTTGCCATATTATACTCTATCATGTTGTAACCAAAACTTCATTTCAGATATCGCAATATCTTCCACACATGATGGTTTCTGAAACAACTCTTTCAACTCCTAGATTACTTTTATATTAAAACGATCTTTTGAATATCAAGAATCATGGAGACAAACATGATACTTATATACTAACACTGGAATTGTTACTATTGATTTAATACCAACTATTAAACTTCACGGAGTAATCGAAACTTACTGAAAGTTTGAAATGGGACTTTTAAATTTTAGATTAACACTTCAAAACAATACGATACCAGTTCGTAAAGTAACTAACCAGAATTCTATAGTTTTATTATCTCAATTATAACTAAGCGCAAGGTGGTAAACAGATGCCAATGACTACAACAACTATGCAAATTCAATTTGATTTAATTTATGATAAATAGTGTTCAACTTTTAATCATATTGTTGTTGAAATCCCACTCAAACAATATCCCTCACATTGTTTTAGTGATTACATGAACCAAATCCACCACATCAAAACCGATCATCACGAGAGATCATGTAGCTTCAAAGTCAAACAATCAACATGTTCATCATATCTACTATATGACTCATGCTTTACCTTTCGGTGATCCGTGTTCCGAGACCATGTTTGTACATGCTAGGCTCATCAAGATCAAACCTTATCTTCCGCATGATCAAATCTGGTTTACTCCCGTTGTATACACTCGCAGAATCTAACACACCCGATCATCACGTGGTGCTTCGAAACAATGATCTTTAGCAACGGTGCTTACTAAGGATGAGCACTTTAAAACTTGAAATTTTGTGCTTGAGGGATCATCTTATAATGCTACCATCGCGAACTAAGCAATACAAGATGCATAAAAGGATTAACATCACATGCAATTCATAATATGTGATATGATATGGCCTTTCTTCTTGTGCTTCCGATCTCCATCTTCAAGCATGAACATGATCTCCATCATCACTGGTATGGCGCCAAGGTCAATGGTGTTGCTTCATGGTTGTCGTCCACCAGCATCAACTATTACAACTACTTTGAATAGACACGCAGGTCTTAACGGAATTTAAAAGACAACCATACGTCTCTTGTCGGTTGCCAACTTACAATAAGGAACATTGCATACATCAAATATAATCACAATCATGGTCATATCACATCACAGCACACCCCTGCAAAACAAAGTTAGACGCCTCTAATTTTCTTTGCATGTTTTACGTGGTTTGGGGCTTTCAATAAGTGTCATTCTAACTTACGAACAAGAACCACAACGTTGATGCTTAAAATATCAAGTGCCCGTTGTAAATTGAATCTATACTATGATGGGAGAGACACACACCCGCAAAGCCACTTATGCAATACAAGTTGCATGTTAAGCGTGGAGCAAGTCTCACGAACAATGTCATGTACGGTTAGCCCGGGCGCCTTCATCCCATCATACCGCAAGATGCAAAGTCAACAAAAAGCAATTGATAATAAAAGCACCACCGCCCACAATGACTATTGTGTTCAACTCATGCAACAGATCTACATATAGACACGGCTCTGATACCACTATAGGGATTCGTAGCATGGAAAACAAAAATTTCTACCGCATGCACACAAACAAGCCAAGATCTATCTACTAGATTGTAGCAACGAGTCGATAGAAGCACTCACCCTCGAAGATTCCAAAGCGGTTAACGAGAGCAGATTCTCGTGGATGATGTAGTCGTATACTTGCCGATCTCAATATCGCGTAGACGATCCTTCCGGCGTTGCGTTCCGGCAGCGCTTCCGCAGTCGTTCATACGCACGGTACTCGATGAAGACCTTCCTCTCCCTTGTTCCAGCAGGTAGTGGAGGTTCTAGTTCTCCCCTCGCGATTCCGGAAGAACGACGGCATGGTGTCGGAAGTAGAGGGAAGATCCTGCAGGGCTTCGCCTAAGCCGGTGCGAGTTATGGTTGAACTAGGGTTTCCGGTGATCTAGGTTTAGAAGGCCGGAGAGGAGGAGGTGGTGTCGGTGGCGGCGTGGCACAGGTGGGGGGGCTGGCTCTCTTGTGTGTTTGGGGCAGCCCTCTCCTTCTATTTATGAGAGGGAGGGGCAGCCTTGGGAGGGGAGGGTTTGAATCCAAACCCAAACCCAAGTTGGATTAAAGGAAGGACTCTTTCCTTCTTCCACTAGGAAACTATTGTTCCAGTTTGACTTTTCAAACCTCCCGTTTGACTTTCAATTTAGAGCTTTAATTCTCTCTCGCAAATGCCCAAACCAAGTGACCTAGGATATGATCCAATCATTCCAATTACCCATGACACATTCATGGACCATTTCCCTTTCGGTCCGGTGAACCTTCTAGAACCTCTTCGATGAAAATATCGGAATCTTTCCTGAACTCCAAATCAGAATTTCCTTATATGAATGTTATTCTACGGATCTCCTCATGATATCCCAGATCCCATCCGAGACTCCGAACAACATTCGGTGTCCCTACTTACATTCCATATCTACTAAACAACATCGAATCCTTAAGTGTGTCTCCCTACGGTTCGTGAATTATGCGGACATGACCGAGACACTTCTCTGATAAATAACCAATAGAGGAATCTGGAAATCCATATGGCTCCCACATATTTCTACGATTACTTTGTGATCGAATGAACCACTTACATACGATAACAATTTCCCTTTGTCTCGCGATAGTTTACTTATCCGAGGTTTGATCATCGGTATCTCTGCATACCTAGTCCAACCTCGTTACCGATAAGTACTCTTTTCTCATTCCCATGATATGTGATCCCTTGTGAGCCAGTCACATGCTTGCAAGCTAATTGGATGACATTCCACCGAGAGGGCCCAGAGTATATCTATCCGCCATATGGATGGACAAATCCCACTCTTGATCCATGTGCCTCAACACATACTTTCTGAACACTCAATGCCATCTTTATAACCACCCAGTTATGATGTGGTGTTTGATGTCATCAAAGCATCGTTCCGGTGATGGTGATTAGCATGATCTCATGGTCGAAGGAATTAGGTTACTATGTATCAGAAAGCTTATAGAAAATGAACTATATTAAATGACTTGATCTTTATGCTATGCTTAACTATAGGAGTATGTCCATCACATCATTCTCCTAATGATATGACCATGTTGTTAATAACATCTCTATGTTCATGATCAGGAAACCATGATCATATATTAACCAACAAGCTAGTTTAACAAGAGGATTTACTAGGAACTCTTTTATGTTTACAAGTCACACAAGTATTAATGTTTCCGGTTAATACAATTATAGCATGGTATGTAAACATTTATCATAAGTATGAAGATATGATAATAACCACTTTATTATTGCCTCTTGGGCATATCTCCAACAATAATAAGGTATGATAGAGTGGTATCTCGCTTGCCTTTGTTTGAAGAGCACAAAATAAATGCCAAGGCACCTCTGAAGTTCACATGAAGACTAGAAGTAAAGATATAAGAGATACAAGCATCAAAGTCATGACATAATTAACCACGCTTTGGAACAAACACAATAATGACAACTATTCTCTCAAGAAGGTGCTCATAGAATAAGTGGTGACTCAACAAAGTTGTGAAAACGGTTTTGTGAAGGTTTGAAAGGCTTCCTAATGCTAAAATGAAGGTACTCATTAGCTTTGAGCTCTCATTGCCCATATTATAGGCATCTTCATGTAGTTAAGGTGAAACTGAGGTCCACTCTGAATCATATGCTTGACATACCATAGACTGGAAATCCCAAGTCCCTTGAGTACGAGGGTCGCTCCGCATGCTACTCAACTTTGGTCACTTGAAAGTTCTTGTCATTGTAAATACATCCATATCATCGGGAACCGCCAACGGGGTACCCCTTGCATATGTCACATGAGCTTTCCCATAACCAAAATGACAAGGCAAGCAAACCATGAGCATCTCAGCAATCTTTTTATTTACCATATGCATAGCTTTTTATTGAGGACGCTTCATAGATGCTCATTATAGTATTGCTGCAAGTTTCCACCATGATTAAGCATGGCTTAGGCTAGCGGCCCAGGCGTTTCTCTTAACACAATGTATAAACTCCATGAACTAACAACTTCCCCTTTTATTTCACATCGTCGACATCCATAAACAAAAGAGCAGGGAATCAGCTGGATAAGATATCCAACAGGTGTTGAAAGCATTCCCCGTGACAGCACGGTTCTGTTGACTCCCAGCATATAATAAGCAAGCATATAACTTTCATGGACTAGTCATAATGGTTCAAGATTATTAAGCGCAAGGAATAAAGTGTGCCATCAAGTTCGTGAGAGCTTTACTAACTAACTTTCTCAAAATAGACAAACATTTTATTTTGGAAGAAAACACGGCATATATAAAATATGCATTGAAGTAGCAAATGATGCTAATAGGTAGGTATGGTGGACACAGCTGGAAATATTGGTTTTGGGGAGTTGGAAGCACAAGTATAGCACATACTCAGTGCACATGAAGGCTAGCAATAGATAAGGAGCGACAAACGAGAGAGCAATAGCTGTCATAATCATGCTTGCAACAAAACAGGACTAATTATGGCATGAAAGTGATACAAGAACTCCGAGGGAAAATAAATCATCGAGGCTTACTGACTATTTATTAGTCATATGCATGTGTGAGCATGTGCCAAGTCGATTCACATGAACAGTCAGAGGAGGATACCACAATGTCATACCAAAGTATGAATAAAACAATGCAAGCAAACATTCATATGACATGCTACGAACTATTAGCAAGCTGGAGCTAATCATAGACAAGCAAGAACTACTAAGCATCCATAATGACATACACCTTACACAAACAGGCTAAGCATGCTCACAATGAAGAGTATATGTACAAGAACGAAACAAATAGAGTTTGTTACCAGCCTCTTACCATACCTCGAGTTGTCTTAATCTTCATTATTTCCCTTCACTTGTGTGACTTGAATAATTAACATGAAACCAAAATCCATTAAGGACGGCTGAACCCTGCAAAGAACTCACAAACCAAAGAAGAACAACAAATATTTTTGGTGTTTTCGATTTTTTTAAGAAGGAAACCAACACAAAACCAAACGAAGCAAAAGAAAACCAAAAACAAAAACTAAGACGCTCCAAGAACAACACAATTGTGCATGAAACAATAAAAACGAAGTGTCTAGAAAGACCTGAGATTTTTATTGATGAAGAAGGGGATGCCCTAGGCACCCCCAAGCTTTAACGCTTGTACCTCTTGAGTAATTCTTGGGGTGACACGGAGTGTCTCCCCCCAAGCTTGAGCTTTTGTCAATTCTTCATCTCATTACATCATCCTCTCTCTACACCTAAAATTTTTATTTCATACAAAACTTCACACAATCTTCATTAGCAACATTAGTTTATTCAAAAGATATTAGACCTCTGGCAAAGCTTTGGAACAACAAGAATTTTCACTAAAAACACAAGCTACTGTAGTAACTCCTTCAAAGAAACTCAATTTACCTGAAGAGAAATCAAAAAGGAATCAATAAGAAGCAAATGCAAATAATGGCAGACATCTGTCAAAACAGACCAGCAGGTAGAAACCGATTTTTTCAAACATTTTCTGTTGCTCAAATAAAACAGTGTTGAACTAACGAAAGTTATATAACATACTGGTGGATTTATTCATAAATTTTCAGCTCAATCCAACTTACAGAGACTCCTCACGAATTTTTATGGTGGAGGACAGAAATCTGTTTCGGGACGGCAACACCCCAAATCTTACTTCCCTCTCATTAGAGGTCATTCTTGGCACAAAAAGAAAACAAAAAGGATAATGAGAGGTAACTACTGAAGTAATAACTTCCAAGACTCAAGGAAACTCTTGGGTTATATCCCAACAAGTACTTTTCTTTAACGACTTTAAGTTAGGCACAAGAAGCAAGAAGAATCAAGTATTTTCAAATGAAGAATTGCCCCTCTTGTTCTTTCCTTTCTTACCTTTCTTCTTCTCTTTAGGGAAGATATGATTTCTTACCGGAGGATCAAAGTGCATAATGCCTTTTCCCACATCTATTACCACTCCAAAGTGTTTTAGTAGGGATCTTCCAAGTATAATCTGTCCCTTGCCTACACATTCAATAACAAGATAATCAGTAGACACCATTTTCCCTGAGATTTTTGTAAACACATCTTCATCTATTCCAATGGGCAATATAGTGGCATTGTTGGTAAGAGATATTTCCTCTCCTCCTTCAGTAAGCCCCCAAAGACTCAAAGAATCATAAATATCTTTAGGCATGAGGCAAAATTCAGACATGATATCACAGCGAGCATCAAAAAGTGTAGTGTTTATTGAGACTTTGATTGTGGGAAACCACTTTGAAGGCTCAGAATTTATGGGAACATAATCATGATAAGACCTAAGTGTGTGATAGCAACTATTCATAGAAGCAATACTAGTCTTAAGAGTGTTCAACCTGGCAAAAATATTTGTGAAAGAGGAATCATACTTGCCAGGTGTATTATAAATTGCAATCAACTTTTTATGGCATCAAAAGCTTCATCCTCAGTACATAGCAAAATATCTTTCTCAGCCACATCATCCAAAGCATATCTATAACAAAGAGAAATACCGCGATAGAAACTAGCAATAACCAAGCTAAGACTCATCTTAGGCTCAGTTTCCCTTTGTAAAGCTGAAATTCTAGACCAAGCTTCTTTAAAACTCTCTTCACTTTTTTGCTTAAAATTAGAGACTCTTCCATAGGTGAAATAAATATTGGTCCAAAACCAGACATGGTGGCAACTAGAGCAGGAACTAATTTTTTTTTTTGAAAAGGGGCGAACAAAACCAAGCAAAAGAAACAAAGCAAAATAAAAACAAAGTAAAGAGAAATGAAGTGAAGGACTCCCCTTGTGAAGAAGTCCTTAGCCTCCCCGGCAACGGCGCCAGAAAGTCTTGATGATGCTCGACGTGGCACTTCGTTGGTAACCCCAAGCGTAGGGTGTGAAGAGCAAGCAACAAGTTTTCCCTCAGTTGAGACCGAGGTTATCGAACTAGAAGGAGGAAGGAAATGTCACACAGGTGTTGCAAGCAACGCGGAGACCTGCACAACACAAACTCAAGACTTTGCCCCAACGAATCAGTGAGGTTTTCCAGCTCACCGGTTTGCTGTAACAAAGGATTAAACGTATGGTGTGGAAGGTAATAGTTTGCAGCAAGTAAACAAGTAACAGTGAAAGATGTATCAATGGTAAACATTGGACCGGGGTCCATAGTTCACTGGAGGTGCTCTCCTTAGATAAACAACATGGCATGAAGGGTAAACAAATTAGAGCAGGGCAATTGACAGGAACTGAGCAAGGCATAACAATGATATTACTAGTAAGAAAGATACTATGAGATTCGATTGGGCAATACAACACTATACATAGACCGCCATCCAAATGCATCTATGACTAGAAGTCCACCTTCAGGTTATCATCCGAACCCCCTCCAGTATTAAGTTGTAAGCAACAGATAATAGCTTTAAGCAAAGTTTGTAAGGTAAACAGTCCACAATTTCCATGAACAAGAGACCGTTGTTTTCTCCCTAGTAGCAACATCACATCTACAACCGAAGAGATTTCTGTCACTTCCCTTGGAAACTAGAGGCATGAACCCACTATCGAGCATAAATACCCCCTCTTGGAGTCACTAGCAACTACTTGGCCAAGATAACCACTAGCAACGGAGAGCATGCAAGATCAAAAACAACACAGACATGATAGAATCATAAAGACAAAACCATTAATCAAACCAACATAATAATCTCAATATCCATCGGATCCCCGCAAACACAACATGCATGATTACAAATAGATTAGATCTTGGTCATGAACGGAGCTCACAAGATCTATACATGAAAGCACAAAGGAGGAGATACAACCATCTAGATACTACATGGACCCATAGTCCAAGGTGGAACTACTCACGCATCATACCGGAGAGAAGGCCTCCGGGATGATCTCCCCTCCGGCAGGGTGCCAGGAAGAACTTCAGATCCCCCCCCACCGATCTAGGGACGATGGTGGCAGCGTCTATAGATGGTTTCGTGGAGATTTGATCGAGTACTTAGGGTTTCTTCATCGGGGAGGCCGAGGCGGTGGCCAGGGGCCCCACACCCCTCTCAGGCACAGGGCAGGGCCCACCCGCGCCTAGGGTGGGTCTGGCCGCCCTGGCTGGCCTCTCCGGCTCCCCTCTCGACTTCTTGTTCCCCACGGAAAGTAATTGACTTTGACGTTTGTCCCGTCCAATTCCGAGAATATTTCTTTACTAACTTTGCTGAAACCAAAAACAGCAGAAAATAGGCATCTGGCACTTTTGCAACTTGTTAGTAGGTTAGTACCAGAAAACATGTAAAAAGCCCCTCAAAGTGTAGACAAGCAAAGAAAAGTAGATACTAAAGAAGCATGGAGCATCAAAAATTATAGATACGATTCCGACGTATCATCCTTCACCCCTGAAATTTACTAGTTCTACTCACTCTACGTGTACCTCGTGTTAGAAACTCATCGCAGCTTTGCTCTGACATCGCACTGCTTTTAAATCCTCCTCTTTGCTGCTCTCGCGCTGCCTCCTCTATGCTCTCGGTCCCTTCTCCCTCCTAGTTTTTTCAATAGGGGGAACTCCAAGTGGCAATATTGTTTACCATGACAAGATTTTACCACCACTTACTTTTAGTTTAGAATTTTAAACCGATGGTAGGAGTACCTTTTACACCAAGGACCTAAAAAGGAGAAAAATTACATCGAGGTCCATACATCTAGCAAGAAGGACCCTAAAATTAATCGAGGCATGCAAATTCTTGGATATAGGATCATCAATATAATGTATATGATTTAGATATGGCCATGACCTTGGTCATTCAGCTTCCAATCAAAAAATGTGCATACTCATTGACAACTAAGCTTAAATTCATTTCATATTTTGAACCGGCCGTGGGAGTACCTTTTACACCAAGGACCTAAAAAGAAGAAAAATTACATCGAGGTCCATACATCTAACACAAAGGACCCTAAAATTACATCGAGGCATGAAAATTCTTGGATATGGGATCATCAATATAATGTATATGATGTAGATATGGCCATGACCTTGGTCATTCGGCTTTAGATCCAAGAATGTGCATACTCATTGACAACTAAGCTTAAATTCGTTTAGAATTTTAAACCGACGGTAGGAGTACCTTTTACACCAAGGACCTAAAAAGGAGAAAATTACCTCGAGGTCCATACATCTAGCACAAAGGACCCTAAAATTACATAAAGGCATGTAAATTCTTGGATATGTGATCATCAATATAATGTATATGATGTAGATATGGCCATGACATTAGTCGTTCACTTCAAATCCAAGAATGTTCATACTCATTGGCAACTAAGCTTAAATTCGTTTACATTTTACCACTTACTTTTAGGTTAAAATTTTACACGCGCGATGGAAGTACATTTTACACCAAGGACCTAAATAAAGGGAAAATTACATCGAGGTTCCATACATTTAGCACAAAGGGCCCTAAAATAATTAAGCAAGGAAAACAGTCGGGTTAGGCTCCTTCTCGAGGCATACTCTTCTAAATACTACTTCCTCTTCGATTCTTTTCAAAATATGGCCATATTTGTCGGCATGCAAATTCTTGGATATGGGGATCTTCAATATAAAGTATGATGTAGATATGGCCATGACCTTGGTCGTTCGGTTTGAAATCCAAGAATGTTCATACTAATTGACAACTAAGCTTAAATTCATTTAGATCTTACACCTACTTTTAGGTTGCAACTTTACATGTGCGGTGGGAGTGCATTTTACATCGAGGACCTAAAAAGGGGAAAAATACATCGACGTCCATACATTTAGAACAAAGGGCCCTAAAATAATTAAGCAAGGAAAACAGTCGGATTCAGATCTTTCTTCTCGAGAGACCATCCCATCGAGGCATACTCTTCATGCTACTTCCTCTTCAATTGTTTTCAAACTATGGCTAGATTTCTTCGCGTGCAAATTCTTGGATATGGGATCATCAGTGTAAAGTATGATGTAGATATGGCCATGACCTTGGTCATTCTTCTTGAAATCCAAGAATGTTCACACTCATTGCAACTAAGCTTAAATTTCTTTAGATTTTACCACTTACTTTTGGGTTAAAATTCTACACGTGCAGCGTGGTACATTTTACATCAAGGACCTAAAAAATTAAAATTACATTTAGGTCCATACATTTTGCACAAAGGACCCTAAAACAACTAAGCAAGGAAAACAATCGGGCTTGTCTCCTTCTCGAGAGAGCAACTAATCGAGGCATGCTAGCTCTTCATGTTACTTCCTCTTCGATTGTTTTCAAAATATGGCTAGATTTGTCGCCATGCAAATTCTTGGATATGGGATCATCAACATAAAGTAAGATGTAGATATGGCCATGACCTTGGTCGTTCGGCTTGAAATCCAAGAATGTCTATACTCGTTGACAACTAATCTTAAATTCGTTTAGATCTTACCACTTACTTTTAGGTTAAATTTTACATGCGTGATGGGAGTACATTTTTCTGCAAAGACCTAAAAAGAACCAAAATTACATCAAGGTTCATACACTTAGCACAAAGGGACCTAGAGTAATTAAGCAAGGAAAACAGTCAGGTCCGGCTCCTTCTCGAGAGAGAAGCTCATCAAACCATACTCTTCACGCCACTTCCTCTTCGATTGTTTTCAAGATATGGCCAGATTTGACGCCATGCAAAACCTTGGATATGGGATCATCAACACAAAGTGCGATGTAGATATGGCCATGGCCTTGGTCGTTCGGATTGAAATCCAAGAATGATCATACTCATCGACAACTAAGCTTAAATTCGTATAGATTTTACCACTTATGTTTAGGTTAGAATTTTACACGGGCGGTGCAAGTACATTTATCATCAAGGACCTAAAAAGAAGGAAAATTACATCGAGGTCCATACATTTATCCCAGAGGACCCTAAAATAATTAAGCAAGGAAAACATTCTGCTCATTCTCGAGAGAGCAGTTGATCGAGCCATGCTCTTGATGCTACTTCCTCTCTCGACTGTTTTCAAAATATGGCTAGATTTTGTCGGCATGCAAATTCTTGGATATGGTATCATCGGCAAATTTGTTTTTTCAAAAGTTGTGAAGACTCATGATTGTCAACATGCAAATTCTTAGCAAGAAATCGAATATTTCAAAAATCTCGTAGGTTTTCTGTACATTTATTGCCTGGTGGCTACCGTTAAAAGATGGCTATGGAACTTTATGAGCAATCTACCACTTACTCGTATTTCAAATTTTACATAATATTGACAAATCGGCTTAAATTCTTTGGGAAGGAGGGAGTGCTAATTTTGCTTCGCAAATAAAAAAAGAGGGCTCCTCACTTTCGAACCAGCTTGCTGGGTGCGTGATTCGTGCTTACTCTTCCTAAGGTGTGAAATAGAACGAATGGAGGTGGAGTAGATGGAGTAGGAAGGCTGGCCTGATCATAGTGGTGTCCCCCATAAAAATAAAAATAAAAATATCATAATGGGGTGCATCAAAATCCAATACGATGGGACATACGGTAGTATCAACGCATCCCTTGTCGACCACTTTAAGTAGTGTACTGAGTACTAGTACTATTATTGCGAATGGAGATCTTTTGAATATCCTTCCCCTGGATGTTTGGGGAAAGAAGTGAAAGTTTGGAAACCGGGGAAATTTTAATTGCTACTCTACTACTCCAGACAAGTCCCAAAATGGTTCGCACCAACGCAGCAGACAAACACGCCAGACACAGACATGGATCCGCCAACACGAGGCTGGTCGACGCACATGCATAGCGCCATGTTGTGGACGAGGAAGAGATCAGACGGCCGGGGTGTGTGGATGGTGATGAGGAAGTGAAGGAGGGAGAAAACATAATTTTTTTTGCGTGTAGTAAAGGTCATGAACTATACTAGTATTACTAGTGTACTACCCACCATACCTCGTGTCAGAAACCCATCAGATTTGCTCTGACATCGCACTGCCTTCAAATCCTCCTCTTCACTGCTCTTGGGCTACCTCCTCTATGCTCTCGCCTCTCGGTCCCTTCTTGCTCTCATTTTTTTCAACAGGGGAAACTCCTAGTGGTAATATTGTTTACCATGACAAGGTTTTACCACAACTTACTTTTAGGTTAAAATTTTAAGTACACGGGTGGTGGGAGTATATTTTACATCAATGACCTTTAAAAGGAGAAAATTATACCGAGGTCCATACATTTAACACGAAGGGCCCTAAAATAATTAAGCAAAGGAAAACAGCCTTCTTGAGAGAGCAGCTGATCAAGTCATACTCTTCTAAATACTACTTCCTCTTCGATTGTTTTCAAAATATGGACAAATTTGTCAACATGAAAATTATTGGACATGGGATCATCAATATAAAGTATGATATAGATATGGCCATGACCTTGTTCGTTCGGCTTGAAATCAAAGAATGTTCATACTTAGTGCCAACTAAACTTAAATTCATTAAGATTTTACCACTTACTTTAGGTTAAAATTTTACACAGGCGGTGGGAGTATATTTTACATCAAGGACCTAAAATAGGAAAATTACTTTGAGGTCGATACACTTAGGACAAAGGACCTTAAAATAATTAAGCAACGAAAACAATTGGGTTCGGCTCCTCGAGAGAGCAGCTGATCAAGTCATACTCTTCATACTACTTCCTCTTCGATTGTTTTTAAAATATGGCAAGATTTTTCGGCATACAAATTCTTGGACATGGGATCATCAACATAAAGTATGCTGTAGATATGGCTATGACCTTGGTTGTCCGGCTTGAAATCCAATAATGATCATACCCATTGACAACTAAGCATAAATTCGATTAGATCTTACCACGTACTTTCAGATTAGAAATTTACACGGGAAGTAGGAGTACGTTTTATGCCAAGGATCCAAAAAGAGGGAAAATTACATCGAGATCCATACATGTAGCACACGGGACCCTAAAATTATTAAGGGAGGAAAACGGTCGGTTTTGGATCCTCAAGAGACCAGCTGATCGATCCATACTCTTCATACTACTTCCTCTTTGATTGTTCTCAAAATATGGACACATTTTTGGCATGAAAATTCTTGGACATGGGATCATCAACATAAAGTATGTTGTAGATATGGCCATGACCTTGGTTGTCCGGCTTGAAATCCAATAATGATCATACCCATTGATAACTAAGCGTAAATTCGATTAGATCTTACTACGTACTTTCAGGTTAGAATTTTACACGAGCGGTGGGAGTATGTTTTACGCCAAGGACCCAAAAAGAGGGAAAATTACATCGAGGTCCATACATGTAGCACAAAGGACCCTAAAATAATTAAGGGAGGAAAACAGTCGGTTTCGGCTCCTCCTCGAGAGACCAGTTGATCGAGCCATACTCTTCTAAATACTACTTCCTCTTTGATTGTTTTTAAAATATGGACAAATTTGTCGACACGAAAATTCTTGGGCATGGGATCATCAATATAAAGTATGATGTAGATATGGCCATGACCTTGGTTGTTCAGCTTGAAATCCAAGAATGTTCATACATAGTTAGTCAAAACTAAGTTTAAATTCATTAAGTTTTACCTCTTAATTTTAGGTTAAAATTTTACATGGGCGACATGAGTACATTTTACATCAAGGACCTAAAAATTAGGAATATTCCATCGAGGTCCATACATTTAGCAAGGAAAACAATCGAGTTCGGGTCCTTCTCGAGAGAGCAGGTGATTGAGACATACTCTTTGTACTACTACCTCTTAGATTGTTTTCAAAATATGATCAAATTTGTGAGCTGTGGCATCCCGCAAAAACCACTACTAGAAAATCGCGTTGTTTTTGTGCATTGCATCATCATGACCGCATGCTCATATCATCATGCCACATTGCATTTGAGCATTGTCATCATCTTGCATTTGCTTGCATAAAACTATTTGCGGAAAAACCTGTTCTCGTTTTCTAAACGCTCCGTCTTTGTTCAAACACAAAACCCGGGTCTCCAGATTATTTTGTTTTGTCTGCTATCGGTTTGCAAAAGCCTGACTGGAATAAATAAAATATTGAATTATTTTTAGGGGGCAGCCGAACGGGCCGATTCGACCCAGTCGACCACCCCCGTACAAACCAATCGGTCCACCAAAATCCTAAAACTACCCAACCTAGTCTACCCACCCCTCCAGCCACCTCACCCCACCCAATCCTCTCTCGCCACCTCACCTCTCTCCCTCCTCCCCACCACTCATCTGCTGCCACCTCACCTCCCACCTGCCAGCCCCCCACTTCCCCAGCAGCCCTCACCCACGCCACCCCGACCGCACCCAACTCACCCTGGCCCCACCCCCTGGACCAACCAACCACCCCCGCTGCCTCACGTCTCTCTCTCCCCCCCTGCATGTTCCCCTGTTCCCCTGGCCCACCTCCTGCCCGCTAGCCGCTCCCGCAACCCACCCCGCACCTGCCCTCTCCCCGCTCCAGCGTCTCCTTCCTCTCTCTCAAGCAGAGCCCCGCCGCCGGCCTCTCCTCCCTGCCGCGCTCTCCCCCGCTTCCCCTCTGCCTCACCGCGCTCGCCCCCCCCCCCGCTTTCCCTCCGGCCGCCGGGCTTCGCTCCACCGCCTCCCTCTTCTCCTCCCCGCGGCCTCCTTCCTCCCCGACGCCTCTCCCTCGTCCCGGCCTGCAGCGCCTCGCCCCGACCTCCTCTCGCCGGTCGCCGGCGAGCCCGCCTTCGCTCGCGCCCCGCCTCCCCAGGCCGCGCCTCCACCCGCCGTCCACCCTTCCTCCCCGCCTCCGGCCACCGCGAGCTTCTCCCTTCCCCAGAGCCCGCCTTCGGCCACCATCGCCCGCCTCCGTCGACCCGCGGCCCCCCCTCGCCAGCTTCTCCCCGTCGCCTCCCCGCTCGCCTCCCCACCCCTCTGCAAGCTCGCCCTCCTCCTTGTGCTCGCCCCGAGCAGAGCCTCACCGGAGCCGCCCTCGTCGCCCTCTGGTTCGGCCGCCCCGCTCGGCCCTGCCTCGCCCGGCCGTGGCCTGTCACCGAGCTCGCCCCGCCGGAGGCCGCCTACACCGACGCGCCGACCCGTGTGGATCCGTCCGCCGCTGTCCCCCTGCAACAACCTCGCCAGGGACCTCCTCTGCCCGCGGCCTTCTCCGTCGCCCTGGACGCCGCCGAACCTCCCTGACCGCCTCTATCCACCTCGTCGCCATGTCCTCCTCCGTTCCCCCCCCCCCCCGCAAGCCAGGACCCGCGCAGGCACCGCCGCAGTGCCCTGACCCCACCCCTGGCGGCCGCGTGCTCCGTCGCCCGTCTCCGGCGATCCGTGCAACACCACTGTCGCCCCAGTTTCCGCGACCTGACCGCCCTCCTGAAAGCATCGCCGCCTCGGCCATACCTCCTCTCAGCTGCCTCTAGTCTCCTCTCGGTCATGATGTTGCAGCGTCACGGCGTGGTGCTACGACAAGGACTTCCCCTGTTTTGGGCCGACAAGATCTCCAACATGGATAAGATGACCGGCCCCCGAAGACCGAACCCGGTGCCGCGCCAAGATCTCCGAAAAACCCGGTACCAAACAAGTTCGCCATCGACCTCGAGCTCTCCTACACGGATACCAAGCGACAAGATCTCCTTCATGGGTTGAATGGAACCGCCATGACCTCCTCCAAGGATCTGATGGCCGAGACCTCGCACCAGTCCCGGAATCCGAAGCCCGATCCCGGCGCCCGAAGCCGAGAACCCCGACAAGAACCACGACCCGGATACACCGAGTTCTCCATCGTGGACGCCGAGCACGTCGACATGAAACCGAAGAACGCTGAACGCCAAGCTCTTCACCTTGTATCTAACCCCGAGACCGATCCCGTCGAACCCTGAACCCTGAGGCCGAACCCGAACCCCGGAACCCCAAGATCGTCCGAACCCTAATGTGTGACCCTTATCCGAGAACCCTATTTTATAAATGCCATATTTACAAATTGTTGCATATTAAATTGTTCATGCATGCGTCCTTGTCTGTGGTTTGGGGGCCTTATGCCGATTCACCTCATCATTAAATATGGGGCCCATATGCGGGCAAATCTAGTCTCATATTGGCCTCATTTAAAATTGTGTAGCGAACCGGTGATATATTTTGCCATGTTAAGACAACATCTAAAATGTGGGGTATCTAAACAACTAGAACATAGTAATTAATTGTCGGGACCCCGGTTCCGCTTAATCTTGCCTAATTGCATCGCACCTTTGCCATGTCATGCCTCATACATGCATCATGCCCGATCTTTTGCGTAGTATTAAATAGTGCATCCGGTGTTTCTTCTAGTGTTTTGGTTCTTCGCGGATAAGGCCGTTGAGTTGATGCGAGTGTCGACCCGATCTTCGGATGAACCTTCGGCAATGTTTTCAGGCGAGCATCCCCCCCTTTCTACCTATCTTACTTTTATAGTATTTATTCCCTCCTGTTGATCTATTGCTATCTGTGTTGCGTTGCTCTAGTTTTCGTACCCGTGATATCCCTTGCAGCCTTATATTTCCTTGGACACCTCCTATTACCGTTGTTTGGTAGATAGTTGGACCTGCGCGTCGTAGTCGCTTGCTCAAGTGATGTTGCGTGTCGTCAAGTACCACAGTTGTTGGAGCATTGCCGCATGTTCAATGTTGGAGATGATCTTGGCTTTAATTATTGTTCACTTTAATTATTGTTTAACAACTAAAATTGAAAGTAGGTAATGCAGAGGCACAGGTGGGCAATAGATGTTATTTGGTTGTTAACCATCCACTTGTGTCCCGTAGGACCCCGAGTGCTTGATACCTGTTCCTTGAATATTCACGCTATCCACATCCGGGAGGATTATGGGACCCCCTGAGACAGAGCTTGATTCATTCTTATTTCTTGGGGCCACAAACTAGTTTGAGGTTTTATTTACGATCCTGTACTTATGCCATGCTTTACTGCTTTATTTATGATTGTGCGAGGAGCACACTGTACTGTTTAGGTAAGCGGAGTGTTTTCGCGGTATCGACAAGCCCAGTTTTGGGTTCCCAGTCGTTTACAGCCATTGACGCAAACCTTGAGTCCGTCTCGGAGTCATCTAGCTTCGTTGCGGGTCTACTCAATGGGGTGGCCCCCTGAAATATTTCTGAATCCTGTGATTGCTTTGTCGTGAAGGACTCGTTGGGTTTTGATTTGGTTTTTCCGAGGTTGATCGAGTGTGTGTTGCTATTTGTGCACCCCGGCCGGGTAAAACTTTCTGAAATCCGTGTCCGCGGTTATGGACGACTTGGAGCACAGTATCTCGATCATAGACAACTATAACTAAAGTAGTGCTATAAATTTGACTTTATAATGACTAGTAATCAGCTTCACTATAATGGAATGGCTAATTAAAACTATCAACAATTGCTTGTTTGGGTTGTCTCTTGCGACCATGGTATCTGACTAGTAAGTATTGCAACTACAACAGAATGGCTAAATAAAAGTACCAACAACTGCTGGGTTTTGGGATATCCCATGCTAATTGAATCTGACTAGTAAGTGTGGCAACTACAACGGAATGTTTAACTAAAACGGCCCACTGCTTATTTTATCCGGATGACTATCTATACCTGACTAGTAATTGCTGCAACGATAACTGAATAAATAAAACTGCCAACTGTGTGAGTTCCTCGGTTGACTTCCTCGTTTGGTCTCGAGGGGGAAATACCAGGATGGGTATGTTTGGTGGTAGTATCATGTTGGTTCCGAATAGGTCTTTCTTACCCCTCTCTGATAGCCGCCAGTTGTATCGAGTCTCTATAGGTAGTGTAGTGCATGCTGCCGCTGCCTCTTCAGTCCACCATACCTATGTAGGCGAGGACCGCCGAATTCTAGTCTCGCCGTGTACTGGCCTCAGTACTGACCGCTCCTCTTTTTCCTTTGCCCTTTGTCGGCACCCCTTTTGTTTAAGCAGGTTTTGAGATCGACGTCGTTAGCAGGGTTACCCTTCCGGCTTGGCCTGGGCAGGGTTATGGACGCCATTGGTTATTCTTCAGGGCTCTTAGCCCATTTGCATCTTGTCCGTAGTCGGACGCTCTATCATTTTCAAGGTGATTTGGATCTTTGTTCTGTATATCTGTATTCTTGACTCATGGAGTCGGGTTGTATATATATCTGTTCTGTGGGTCCCATCGAGGACTGTTGTGTAATGTTATTACTTTGTTTTCCACCCGCACGCAAGTGCCTGGTGGGCACCTTTGAATCGTTTCTATGCGGGTTTGGCGGGAAGCGCTGAAACTTGCATAGGGCCGATTCTGAGGGTGTTACAGAGTGGTATCAGAGCTCAGCAGTTGCGATACCCCACAAGTCCAGCCTGTAGGATAACCTAGCTAACGGCCGAAGTAGAGTGTCAAAAACTATTTTGCAAAATCGGTTGGATAGATCTGGTTAGGTCTGCTTTTATTCCTCACCCCTCTGCTATTCTTCTCTTACCTCTGCGTGTTTTGAATCCGCTCTCTTCTCTCTCTTCGAGTCCAGGATTTCTCGTGGTTGGGTTCCGTCGTACCTTCAGGGTTTCGCTTCCTCCTTTGGTAACGGTGTTGCTACATCTGGTCTTCATGCTATCCAAGGAATCCTTCGTCTGGTGGACTTCTCTTTGTTCCTTCTCGTGCCTTCCGGTGTTTTCCGACGCGACGACATCATCTATGCCAGATCCGATGCAGAGTCTGTATCACTCCTTTGTTTTCGAACCTCGCTTGTCGAGATCTACAATCTGAATTCCGAGAGTTGGTTGCATAATCTCCTATTCTTGTGCAGAGTAATAGTTTGGGTGCGTGATGGATTGGCCCCCATGCCGACTACTCACTCTATTCGCTTGTGTACATTGAAGTGGATGAGGATGCATCGGTTCCCTCTTTCCATCGGAGTTAGAGGTGGCTTTATTTGTTGAAACCTCTACCTTTGACCTTTTGTTCCCGGAGTGTTCTCTCGACGATCACGGACAACGACCTCTTGTTAGTGGTGTCGCGAGGATCTACACGATGCGAGAAGATTCAGATCGCTAACCTTCCTTCCGGTACCATGAGGCGGATCTCGAGGGCGAGATCCATTGTTAGTGGTGTCGAATTGTGGCATCCCGCAAAAACCACTACTAGAAAATCGCGTTGTTTTTGTGCATTGCATCATCATGACCGCATGCTCATATCATCATGCCACATTGCATTTGAGCATTGTCATCATCTTGCATTTGCTTGCATAAAACTATTTGCGGAAAAACCTGTTCTTGTTTTCTAAACGCTCCGTCTTTGTTCAAACACAA
This sequence comes from Avena sativa, assembly GCA_916181665.1. NCBI lineage: Eukaryota > Viridiplantae > Streptophyta > Magnoliopsida > Poales > Poaceae > Avena > Avena sativa. Next base: position 65,412,071 of record OV702284.1, read on the forward strand.
AACCCGGGTCTCCGGATTATTTTGTTTTGTCTGCTATCGGTTTGCAAAAGCCTGTCTGGAATAAATAAAATATTGAATTATTTTTAGGGGGCAACCGAACGGGCCGATTCGACCCAGTCGACCACCCCCGTACAAACCAATCGGTCCACCAAAATCCTAAAACTACCCAACCTAGTCTACCCACCCCTCCAGCCACCTCACCCCACCCAATCCTCTCTCGCCACCTCACCTCTCTCCCTCCTCCCCACCACTCATCTGCTGCCACCTCACCTCCCACCTGCCAGCCCCCCACTTCCCCAGCAGCCCTCACCCACGCCACCCTGACCACACCCAACTCACCCTGGCCCCACCCCCTGGACCAACCAACCACCCCCGCTGCCTCACGTCTCTCCCCCCCCCCCCCCGCATGTTCCCCTGTTCCCCTGGCCCACCTCCTGCCCGCTAGCCGCTCCCGCAACCCACCCCGCACCTGCCCTCTCCCCGCTCCAGCGTCTCCTCCCTCTCTCTCAAGCAGAGCCCCGCCGCCGGCCCCTCCTCCCCGCCGCGCTCTCCCCCGCTTCCCCTCTGCCTCACCGCGCTCGCCCCGCCCCCCCCCCCCCCCCCCCCGCTTTCCCTCCGGCCGTCGGGCTTCGCTCCACCGCCTCCCTCTTCTCCTCCCCGTGGCCTCCTTCCTCCCCGACGCCTCTCCCTCGTCCCGGCCTGCAGCGCCTCGCCCCGACCTCCTCTCGCCGGTCGCCGGCGAGCCCGCCTCTGCTCGCGCCCCGCCTCCCCAGGCCGCGCCTCCACCCGCCGTCCACCCTTCCTCCCCGCCTCCGGCCACCACCGCCCGCCTCCGTCGACCCGCGGCCCCCCCTCGCCAGCTTCTCCCCGTCGCCTCCCCGCTCGCCTCCCCACCCCTCTGCAAACTCGCCCTCCTCCTTGTGCTCGCCCCGAGCAGAGCCTCGCCGGAGCCGCCCTCGTCGCCCTCTGGTCCGGCCGCCCCGCTCGGCCCTGCCTCGCCCGGCCATGGCCTGTCGCCGAGCTCGCCCCGCCGGAGGCCTCCTACACCGACGCGCTGACCCGTGTGGCTCCGTCCGCCGCTGTCCCCCTGCAACAACCTCGCCAGGGACCTCCTCTGCCCGCGGCCTTCTCCGTCGCCCTGGACGCCGCCGAACCTCCCTGGCCGCCTCTATCCACCTCGTCGCCATGTCCTCCTCCGTTTCCCCCCCGCAAGCCAGGACCCGCGCAGGCACCGCCGCAGTGCCCTGACCCCACCCCTGGCGGCTGCGTGCTCTGTCGCCCGTCTCCGGCGATCCGTGCAACACCCCTGTCGCCCCAGTTTCCGTGACCTGACCGCCCTCCTGAAAGCATCGCCGCCTCGGCCATACCTCCTCTCAGCTGCCTCTAGTCTCCTCTCGGTCATGATGTTGCAGCGTCACGGCGTGGTGCTACGACAAGGACTTCCCCTGTTTTGGGCCGACAAGATCTCCAACATGGATAAGATGACCGGCCCCGAAGACCGAACCCGGTGCCGCGCCAAGATCTCCGAAAAACCCGGTACCAAACAAGTTCGCCATCGACCTCGAGCTCTCCTACACGGATACCAAGCGACAAGATCTCCTTCATGGGTTGAATGGAACCGCCATGACCTCCTCCAAGGATCTGATGGCCGAGACCTTGCACCAGTCCCGGAATCCGAAGCCCGATCCCGGCGCCCGAAGCCGAGAACCCCGACAAGAACCACGACCCGGATACACCGAGTTCTCCATCGTGGACGCCGAGCACGTCGACATGAAACCGAAGAACGCTGAACGCCAAGCTCTTCACCTTATATCTAACCCCGAGGCCGATCCCGTCGAACCCTGAACCCTGAGGCCGAACCCGAATCCCGGAACCCCAAGATCGTCCGAACCCTAATGTGTGACCCTTATCCGAGAACCCTATTTTATAAATGCCATATTTATAAATTGTTGCATATTAAATTGTTCATGCATGCGTCCTTGTCTGTGGTTTGGGGGCCTTATGCCGATTCACCTCATCATTAAATATGGGGCCCATATGCGGGCAAATCTAGTCTCATATTGGCCTCATTTAAAATTGTGTAGCGAACCGGTGATATATTTTGCCATGTTAAGACAACATCTAAAATGCGGGGTATCTAAACAACTAGAACATAGTAATTAATTGTCGGGACCCCGGTTCCGCTTAATCTTGCCTAATTGCATCGCACCTTTGCCACGTCATGCCTCATACATGCATCATGCCCGATCTTTTGCGTAGTATTAAATAGTGCATCCGGTGTTTCTTCTAGTGTTTTGGTTCTTCGCGGATAAGGCCGTTGAGTTGATGCGAGTGTCGATCCGATCTTCGGATGAACCTTCGGCAATGTTTTCAGGCGAGCATCCCCCCCTTTCTACCTATCTTACTTTTATAGTATTTATTCCCTCCTGTTGATCTATTGCTATCTAGGTTGCGTTGCTCTAGTTTTCGTACCCGTGATATCCCTTGCAGCCTTATATTGCCTTGGACACCTCCTATTACCGTTGTTTGGTAGATAGTTCGACCTGCGCGTCGTAGCCGCTTGCTCAAGTGCTGTTGCGTGTCGTCAAGTACCACATTTGTTGGAGCATTGCCGCATGTTCAATGTTGGAGATGATCTTGGCTTTAATTATTGTTCACTTTAATTATTGTTTAACAACTAAAATTGAAAGTAGGTAATGCAGAGGCACAGGTGGGCAATAGATGTTATTTGGTTGTTAACCGTCCACTTGTGTCCCGTAGGACCCCGAGTGCTTGATACCTGTTCCTTGAATATTCACGCTATCCACATCCGGGAGGATTATGGGACCCCCCCTGAGCCAGAGCTTGATTCATTCTTATTTCTTGGGGCCACAAACTAGTTTGAGGTTTTATTTACGATCCTGTACTTATGCCATGCTTTACTGCTTTATTTACGATTGTGCGAGGAGCACACTGTAGTGTTTAGGTAAGCGGAGTGTTTTCGCGGTATCGACAAGCCCAGTTTTGGGTTCCCAGTCGTTTACAGCCATTGACGCAAACCTTGAGTCCGTCTCGGAGTCAGCTAGCTTCGTTGCGGGTCTACTCAATGGGGTGGCCCCCTGAAATATTTCTGAATCCTGTGATTGCTTTGTCGTGAAGGCCTCTTTGGGTTTTGATTTGGTTTTTCCGAGGTTGATCGAGTGTGTGTTGCTATTTGTGCACCCCGGCCGGGTAAAACTTTCTGAAAGCCGTGTCCGCGGTTATGGACGACTTGGAGCACAGTATCTCGATCATAGACAACTATAACTAAAGTAGTGCTATAAATTTGACTTTATAATGACTAGTAATCAGCTTCACTATAATGGAATGGCTAAATAAAACTGTCAACAATTGCTTGTTTGGGTTGTCGCTTGCGACCATGGTATCTGACTAGTAAGTATTGCAACTACAACGAAATGGCTAAATAAAAGTACCAACAACTGCTGGGTTTTGGGATATCCCATGCTAATTGAATCTGACTAGTAAGTGTGGCAACTACAACGGAATGTTTAACTAAAACGGCCCACTGCTTATTTTATCCGGATGACTATCTATACCTGACTAGTAATTGCTGCAACGATAACTGAATAAATAAAACTGCCAACTGTGTGAGTTCCTCGGTTGACTTCCTCGTTTGGTCTCGAGGGGGAAATACCAGGATGGGTATGTTTGGTGGTAGTATCATGTTGGTTCCGAATAGGTCTTTCTTACCCCTCTCTGATAGCCGCCAGTTGTATCGAGTCTCTATAGGTAGTGTAGTGCATGCTACCGCTGCCGCTTCAGTCCACCATACCTATGTAGGCGAGGACCGCCGAATTCTAGTCTCGCCGTGTACTGGCCTTAGTACTGACCGCTCCTCTTTTTCCTTTGCCCTTTGTCGGCACCCCTTTTGTTTAAGCAGGTTTTAAGATCGACGTCGTTAGCAGGGTTACCCTTCCGGCTTGGCCTGGGCAGGGTTATGGACGCCATTGGTTATTCTTCAGGGCTCTTAGCCCATTTGCATCTTGTCCGTAGTCGGACGCTCTATCATTTTCAAGGTGATTTGGATCTTTGTTCTGTATATCTGTATTCTTGACTCATGGAGTCGGGTTGTATATATATATCTGTTCTGTGGGTCCCATCGAGGACTGTTGTGTAATGTTATTACTTCGTTTTCCACCCGCACGCAAGTGCCTGGTGGGCACCTTTGAATCGTTTCTATGCGGGTTTGGCGGGAAGCGCTGAAACTTGCATAGGGCCGATTCTGAGGGTGTTACATGAGCATGCATATTCTTGGATATAGGATCATCAACATTAGATATAGCCATGACCCTGGTCGTTCGTCTTGAAATCCAAGAATGTTCATACTCATTGACAACTAAACTTAAATTTATTTTGACTTTACCACATACTTTCAGGTTAGAATTTTACACGGGCGGTGGGACTACATCCTATATAAAGGAGCTAAAATAGGGGAAATTACATCAAGGTCCATACATTTTAGCACAAAGGAACCTAAATTAGTTAAGCAAGGAAAACAGTCGGGTTTGTCTCCTTATCACGAGACCAATTGATCGAGCCACACTCTTCTAAATACTTCCTCTTCGATTGTTCCAAAATATGGCCAAATTTGTCGGCATGAAATTCTTGGACATGGGATCATTGATATGAAGTAGGATGTAGATATTTCCATGACCTTGGTCATTCGGCTTGAAATTCAAGGATATTCATACTCATTGACAACTAAGCTTAAATTCATTTAGATTTTACCACTTACTTTGAGGTTAAAATTTTACATGGGTGACGGGAGTACATTTTACACCAAGGACCTAAAAATAGTAAAATTACATCGAGTTCCATACATTTAGCACAAAGGACCCTAAAATAATCAAGCAAGAAAAACAATCTTCTAAATACTACTTCCTCTTTAAGTGTTTTCAAAATATGGCCAGATTTGTTGGCATGCAAATCCTTGGATATGGGATCATCAACATAAAGTATGATATAGATATGGCCATGGCCGTGGTCGTTCGGCTTGAAATCCTAGAATGTTCATACTTATTCACAACTAAGCTTAATTTCATTTTGATTTTACCATGTATTTTCAGGTTAGAATTTTACTAGTTGTCAATGAGTACGAAACGAGCCAGGCTTTAATTTTTGCTTGTATCCTTAACGACTTGAATTATCTGATCCTTAAAGAGTGAGAGCCTTAACAAGTCGAGTTGCTCGATAGTCGAGCCCTATGGACCATCCACATAAAGTATGATGTAGATATGACCATGACCTTGGTCTTTCAGCTTGAAATCCAAGAATGTTCATACTCATTGACAACTAAGCTTAAATTCGTTTAAATTTTAAAACTTTTAGACTAAAATTTTACACGGGCGGTGGGAGTACATTTTACATCAAGGACCTAAAAATTTTACCAGAAATTACACAAGAGTTAGTCCTGCAGCTACCCCTGCATTCATTCTAATCTAAAGGGAACTGGAGAAGAGAAGCATGCGTCCATTTTAACCATTTTATTCCACCTCCCCTATACTACTCTCTATCCCCAGTTCCCCATTCCCCTACCTCTATGCCAATCACCGTCGTTCTGCTCCTCCACCATGCCGCTTTCTGATCTTGTCCACCGCATAGTATGAGAGTGTTTGTTATTCTTCCTGTCCCGCCTGCCGCCATCGATCTTCCCTCTTTTCTAGAAAACCAAATCAAGCCATTGTCCCAACTTCGAGCAGCTTCCTTGCGATGGTAGGACCGACAAAGGATAGTGATGATTCTGAGCTATTCCAGGAGGTTTTTACCGAAGGCCTGCTTTAAGAACTCATAACAAAGTACGACGTCATCACCGCCGCAAGCCTCGCTGGTTCGTCCAAACATCTTCTTGACTCGGCAAAATATAGTGCAACTTTACATGCTTCTCAGCAGTTTGGCCTCCCCTCTGTTCTTCATTCTCACCCGACTAAGAAACCATGGGAATGCAATGAGTACTTCGAGGGCAAGGGAATGACATGCAAGTTGACGCCGCTGGACTGGTTCTCCTCCGACGTAGTGTTCCCGAATTGTATGGGTAAACAATGGGTAGGTGCCAATGGAGATTGGATCGCCACTGTTGGGTGCGAGTTTAAGTGGGAGATTGTCAATGTGTATACTCATCAACGTGGTCCTCTCCCACAAGTCCAAGAGTTTGTACCCACCAACGATCTGTTTACATTCATGCATAATGATCACACCATTATCCTCTGGAAGATTTCTATTTGCCGAGCTCCCACTACTGCTGCGGATTATTTAGATTTCTCTCTTGTCGCTATCTTCGACTACTCAATTTCCACCCTTGATGGTGATAAGTATACATGGATGGTTCTTGAGAACCCGTTCTAGATCCAGTAATTTTTCAGATACAGCGATGCATTTATCCACAAGGGTCTGGTATTTGCAGCCACTGATAGTGGCAGTGTTTATGTCTGGAATCCTCTGTATTTTGGTAAGTTTGATCCACACCTGTTGTAATCACTAGTTTCAATTTTTATGTATGTAAACTAGTTTTGGCTGATTTGTCCCACATTTCCTTTTCAATGTCCTATTCTGCTCCCGGCACCACCTATCGCGCATCTTGGGGAGGACAATCTTGATGACATAGATGATGAGGAGTACAAACCTAGTTTATGGTTCTTAGCAATATCTGCAGACAAATCATTCCTTCTTCTTATCCATACTGAGGGCATAACTGATGAGGAGTTTTATGGCGGTATTTATTATGGCCATGGCAATCCTGTTGCTGATCATAATGTTGATCGATGCGGTCACACTTTTGGCACCTATGCTACTGGGTTTGGATGCAAGGTGTACTCAAAGGACACTTTTTACTTGATTCCACCTAAGCCATGGATACCGATCGCTGAACTGGGAGCATATTTCCTTTTCCTTGGATTGAACTATCCGATTAACATTGCAGTAGGCAGTGCAGATGTTGCCCCAGGATATGTGACAAGAAGCAACTGTGTATACACCTCCCACCATGCAATAGTACTTGGATATATGTCGTTTCCTAAAATATGTTGCTTCACTCTAAATACTAAAGAAGAAGATGTTGGTTTCTCAACTAACATTGTATGGAAATCTCCAAAAACTCCATTATGGTTCATCCCGAGCTTCGCCAATGCCCGGGATTGGAACCTAGCTACCATACACTACAAGAAATGTTTCCTTCCGCAACGACTGTTCTTGTCGGTCATCGTAGAAGGCGCCTCTTCCGCGACGAAAATCTCGGCTCGACCGTGGCTGATACAAAACTTTTTTTTTGGTTTCGCGCCCCTCTACTACAATGAAACTGCTAAAAACATGGAGGAAGTTCGTCGAGCGCGTGGCAGAAGTAAGATTTATACTTCCTCGCGAGATGTTGACTCGCCGAAGTATTTTTTTTGCATGTGTGTCCCAGACATTAGTGACTCTAGCGGCCCAAACTTTTCGGTCGCGCCTCTCTGATTTGAACTTGATAACGTTGTTCGATGCCTCTTCCGTTTAGTCAGGCTGCTGGGTCCCGCATGTCTGCCTCACATTAGAGGAATCGTGTGTATGATGGAATTTTTTCCTTCCCTATTCTGAACTTGATAGCGTCGCTCGATGCATCTGTCGTTTAATCAGGCTGCTGGATCCCACGTGTCATCCTCACACTAGAAGAAACGTGTGCATGATGGATTTTTTTCCTTGTCTCGTGCCTATCTGCTGTTAATCACGATGTTGGGTCCCACATGCCAGCCTCTCATTACAAGAATCATGTGTATGATGGAATTTTTTCCTTTGCTCGCGCTACCCTCTTTCGAACATGATCGCGATGTCGTTTAATCACGCATCTGGGCCCACCTGTCACCCTCTCATTAGAAGAAACATGTGTATGATTGATTTTTGCGCTTGGTTGTGCTACCCTGTTCCGAACTTGATAGCGCTGCCAGATGCATAATCACGCAGTTGGGCCCCACATGTCATACGCTCGTTAGAAGAAACGTGTGTATGATGGAATTTTTTACCCTCGATCGCGCATCTGTGTTAACTTGATAGTGTTGCTCGCTGCATCACCTGTTTATTTAGACTGGTGGGTCCCATATGTCAGCATCTCATTAGAAGAATTGTATGTATATGATTGAATTTTTTCCTTCTCTAGCGCTACCCTGTTCCTAACTAGATAGCGTTGCTCGATGAATCTTCCATTGGGTCAAGCTTCTAGGTCCCACATGTCAGCATCTCATTAGACGAAATGTGTGCATGTACGACTTTTTTCTCGCTCGCGCCTCTGTGTTTCGAACTTGGAAATGTTGCTCGATGCATCAGCCGTGTATACAGGCTGGTGGGTCCCATATGTCAGCCTCGCATTAGAATAATAGTGTGTATATGATGGAATTTTTTTTCTTCTCTGGCGCTACCCTATTCCGAACTAGATAGCATTGCTCGATGAATCTGTCGTTTGGTCACGCTGGTGGGTCCCACATGTCAGCATCTCATTATAATAACGTGTATATATTGAACTTTTTTCTCACTCGCACCTATCTTATTCAAGCTTGGCAACTTTGCTCGATGCAGCACCTATATAAGGTCTCTCTGGTGGGTCCCACATGTCATAAAATGAAACGTTCTATGATGGACTTTTTTTCGGCCGCCTCCATTGTTCTGTCTTTGGTCCGTAGCTGGGTCCCATATGTCAGCCTCTATTTGAAAGAAACGTGTGTATGTTGGACTATTTTTTTGGATTGAGTCCGCCGTTATGACCTAGGCAACATTGGAGGATTTTCTGAGGAGAAACGTGTCTATGATGCAGCAGCAGTTTACCTGGGCCCCAGATCTCAGCCTTATAGAGTACAAAAATATTAATCTACACTTTGATGCTGGGTCCCACATGTCATCCTTCTATGTACAGCAAACGCGTCTATGTTGGGCCCCACATTGCAGCCTTTCTTTGCAGGAAACATGTCTATGTTGGGTCTCACATGTCAGCCACTATGTGAAGTAAATATGTCCATGCTGGGTCCCACATGTTAACCTCTATTTGAATTAAACGTGTGTATATATGTTGGACTATTTTTTCGGGTCGAGTCCGTCGTCCTGACCTTGGCAACATTGCTAGATGCAACAGCAATTTATCTGGGTCCCACATGTCAGCCACTATTTGAATTAAACGTGTTCATGCTGGGTCCCACATGTTAACCTCTATTTATATTAACCGTGTGTATATACGTTGGACTGTTTTTTAGGTCGAGTCCGTCGTCCTGACCTTGGCAACATTGCTAGATGCAGCAGTAGTTTATCTGGGTCCCAGATGTCTGCTTAAAAGTATAAAAAAGTAACTATAAATAACACAAATTGCCTAGGATTGGAACTCGAGACTTCACCACTGATTGACTGCGTGCCTTGCCACTACGATAGAAACAGCTAATTCTCACCACCGATTGACTGCATGCCTTTCCACTACGATAGAAACGGCTAATTGATTAAGAATATTAAGCTTTTCTATTATAACTTATTGACTTGTCTCCTTAAAATATATTTTTAAACATTTTTATCTCCCATTAAATAATAAGGCGGCGCTGCAGAGTTTTTAAAAAATATTGAGACGTGGGGGCAATGCCCAAAAGGCCAAATTACAAAGAGTTTGGCTATTATACATGGTCTTCTCTACATGGGATATATTCCATAGGATATTCTCCATGGGGTCCTTTCTCAAATTTCAGCATCTCATTAGAGGAACGTGTGTAGGGCCCCACATGTCAGCATCTCATTAGAAGAATGTGTGCATGTTGGACTTTTTTCTCGATCGCGCTTATCTTATTTGAACTTGGAAATGTTGCTCGATGCAGCACCTATATAAGGTCTTTCTGGTGGGTTGCACATGTCAGTCTCTCCGTAAATGAAATGTACTATGATACACTTTTTTCGGCCACCTCCGTTGTTCTAACTTTGGTCCGTTGCTCGGTCCTAGATGTCAGCCTCCTCTGTGAGGACACGTGTGTAGGCTATTCCCAGATATCAGCCTCCATTTGAAAGAAATATGTGTATGTTGGACTATTTTTAGGTCGATTCTGCCGTACTAACATTGGTAACATTGCTAGATGCAGTAGCAGTTTATTGGGACCCAGGTATCTGTCTTTTTAAAAAAAGTTAATCTATACTTCGTTATTGGGTTCCACACATCAGCATTAGTATATAATAACAGAAATTGCCACGACCACTATTTTAACCTTGGTCCGTTGCTGGGTCCCATATGTCAGCCTCCTTTGTACAAGAAACGTGTCTATGCTGGGTCCCAGATGTCAGCCTCTATTTGAAAGAAACATGTATGTGTTGGAGTATTTTTTTGGATCGAGTCCGCCATTCTGTCCTTGGAAACATTGGTAGACGCAGCAACAGTTTATCTGGGTCCCAGATGTCAGCCTCAAAGTACAAAAAGATGACTACAAGAAAAAATAAAATTTTCCTACCATTCGAACTCAAGATCTTAGAACAGGTAAACGGAATGCATTGCCACTGCAAAAGAAACAGTTAATACAACAGAAACGTTAAACGGAAGTTTAAAAGACTTTATTTGACCATGTTTATCTCCTTTGAAATAATATGGCGGTGCTCCTGACAGCTAAACTAAAAACTGCTATATAATACAATAGTTTCTACACACAAAAATAGGTAGGCTGAGCTTTTTTTATCGTCATGGGCAATATTCAATGGGCTCACTCCTAAACTGAATGGGCTATTAGGCGGCCACAAGACCATGAAAAGGTCGAATTAGAAAGTTTTCAGCTATGCTTGGTCCTCATAGGCTAATTCCGTGGGCTCAGTAATAAAAATTTCAGACGTCAACAAGGAAGAAAAACACAAGGGCGGAAAAAATTGGCAGATATTTCGCATGAAAATTATTGACAACCAGGATACATAGCCCACGCGCGCCAAAACTTTCCTACTCGAGCATTCACTCTAGCAACCAACTACTGTCTCTGCGCCATTCTTCTGGAGACGCACTAGCCGTGAAAACCACAGGCCGCGCTCCAAAACATTCACCCTCCGTCTACCAGCCGAGGCGGCTGACACCATCGCTGGCGGCGACTTTCTTCTCGAGACGCACACAGACCAGCGGTCAGCTGGTCGATCCCAACAGTACGCTTATAATTTCCTTGAATCGTTTCCTAGAAGTTGTTTCGTACTCGATCTGTTCGTTTGACATTGTTCTACACTTGATCATAGTGTTTGTTCGAATTGGTTAGCATTTTTTTGCGCTCGGTCCATCTGTTATCTCAAATATGTAACATAGTTTTACACTCAATTTCTGAAATAGGATAAAATTATGTGGCATTTATAGTTTTATATTCCATCAGTTTGCTTAGCTATCTTGGCTTAATTAGATCCGTAATCAACCTGTTCGCTGAAATATCATGAACGATTTTGACCATCTCTATCCTCAACAGATGGACAGATATTGGATATTGAACGGACAATAAGCAACACCTTCATATTGGGAAGGTGTTAATGACTTCATGAAGTTTGTTAAACAGTATACGGCGACTGGATGTGTTTTGCCCATATCAACAATGCCTTAATTATAAAAAGCTAAGTCAGAGCATAGTTGCAGACAATATATTCATTAATAGGATGCAACGCATATACATTAGGTGGACTAAACATAGTGAACCATATGATCAGCCTGTTTTTGATCCTCTAGCTAATGTTGGTCCGCCTGAAGCTCATCAAATCGAGGATGAGGACCTTTCTGGTTTGTTAAGGTACTTGTACCCCACTTGCAAGCAAAAAGGATGGCCCTTCTCTTAAAAGATAACCTTTATCTGACCTGATAGAAGATCCCAAGTATTCAGTGGACCCTGATTCCGGTATCTCAGCATTCGAAATGGTAATGAAATTACTAAAGGAAAAGTCGTCCAACAAGGTTACCAACAAAGCTTTCGATGCAGTGATTAAGGTGTACAGCGAGTCAATCCCTAGGGAAGGACTGCCAAAATCCTTTTATGAGATGAAACAGTACATCAAGATACTTGGACTATCATATGAGAAGATCCATTTTTGTACAAATAACTATTTACTATTCTGGGAGGATTATGAAAACCTCGATGAATGCCCAGTATATAACGAATCAAGATGGAAAAATGATGATAAAAAGAAGAAAGATCCTTGTAAGGTTCTGAGATATTTTCCAATTATAGATAGATTGTAGAGGTTGTTTTAGTCAGAACAAACATCTAAGGAAACAAGATGGCATAAAGATATTCTCAAGCCAGATGATTACTTACTAAGACATCTAGTTGATGGCGATGAATGGGAGAAATTTGACAAGGCTCATCCAGGATTTGCTGTGGATCCAAGGAACCTGAGACTTGGCCTAGCTACAGATGGATTTAACCCATTTGGCAACATGAGTAACTCGAACAACATGTGGCCAGTACTTGTTACAATTTATAACCTGCCTCCCTAGGCATGCACTGATCAGTCGAACTGCTTGCTGACTTTACTCATCCCAGGTCCCAAATCACCTGGTAAGGATTTTGATCTGTTCATGCAACCACTTATATGATACTTGCAGAAACTATGGAAGGATGTCATGACTCCTGATATCCTTGCAAGAAAACCTAAAGATGCAAAGTTCCCTCTGCGTGCTACTGTGCTGTTTTGTACCCATGATTTTCTAGCTCTTGGCACTATGTCAGGCAGAGTGACAGGAGGTTACAACGCATGTGTTTGCTGTGAGTCAAAATAGGTTACTGTGAGGCTACAAAATAAGACCGGTTACCTTGGCCACCGAGTTTTTCTTCCTGCAGGCCACAAATTCCGAAAAAACTTAAAAAAAATACAGTTCTATGGAAAGAGGACTGAGTATGGCACTGCACCACGAAAGTTCACTGCAGCTGAGTTGCAGGCGCATCTAGAAAAGGTCAGAAATGTCAAACCAAGAAAACAACTAGCTGCTAAACAAGGTAAAAGAAATAATACATGCATCGACGGTAGGAGCAGCATCCAAAAGGAAGAGAGCAGAAGAAATAGCAACAGCTGCCCAAGGGAAGGAAAAGGAACCGAGAATATTTTATAAGCGCAGATCCATTCTATGGGACTTGCCGTATTGGACTGGTAAGACGCTTCAACATAATATTTATGTCATGCACATGGAGAAAATATATGTGACATCGTTATAGGCACATTACTCAACATTCTAACCAAGACAAAAGATAGTTATAATGCTAGGCTTGACTGTGAAAAATTCAATGTTAACAACAACTTGAAGCTGCATCCTGAACATACGGTTGATAAGGGCGGTGAAAAACATTACAAATTTCAAGGTGTAGAATTTATCTTGCCAATGAATAAAAGCGTACTATTTTTTGACTTCCTACGTGGTGTGAAGTTCCCATCTGGATTTGCCTCCAACATTGCAAATTGTATCAATGCAGAGGGGAACAAGCTCAAGGGTTGAAAACTCATAATGCCACATCCTACTACAAAGGCTTTTAGCTCTTGGCATTAAAGGTTTAGTGAACAAGGATTTCTACAATGTGCTTGCAGAATTGGGAAAGTTATTTAGGGAAATTTGTAGCAAAACTCTATACAGAAGAGTTATAGGCGTCTTCAGACGGACATAGCAGAAATCCTATGCAAGCTTGAGCTTATATATCAACCATCCTTCTTTGATGTGATGGTGCATTTGGCTATTCATCTGCCTGAAGATGCACTTTATAGAGGTCCCGTACAGTACGGATGGATGTATCCTATAGAACGTCGACTTTGCACTTTCAAGGGTACTGTTAGGAACAAGGCTAGAGAAGAGGCTTGCATTGCAGAGGCATATATTGCTGCTAAAGAATTTGCATTTTTCTCAAGATACATTCATGATTGTAAAATGAGATCCAATCTGGGTGGCATAACTGAAGAAATTTAAAAATATGTTTTTAACCATGGTGTTCGCCTAGTAGGAAAGAAGGAAAAAAGAACATTAATGCAGCACGAATATGACCAACTCACTTGGTATATGTTGAATAACGCTGATGAGGCTGAAAACTTTGTTGCGTGAGTACAATTCATACATATCCTCACAAGAATGAAATGAAACTTGTAGCAAGATATGTTCAGATGTCTAACTTGAGTATCGTTTTTGTAGGTTATTTAAAGCAACCAAAGGAAAAGATTATGTTGCACCAGTATGTGGGGGTGGGTTTTAGGAATGGTTTAGGAATCATGTAAGATGTTCAACTGAACTTTGAATTGCATATGAATTGTGCACATGAGATGACCTCTTGATTATTTTGTATAACCATAGATCACGAAGCTGCGTGAAGAGAACCCAGGCGATGTTAGTGATGGTCTCTATGCCCTATCACGTGGTCCTACAAAGAGGGTGCAGATAGCTTCAGCTTTCAATGATGATGGTATCCACTTAAACACTTATGAGCCTGAGAAACATTTGAAGACACAAAACAGTGGCATCACGACTAGTGGAGAGCACTTGATAGCCAAAATGAAGAAGTCAGAGGACTACGATCATTATGGTTGCATAAAAGAGGTTATTGATTTGAACTATAACGACAAGACTGGTGGTCGATATGTGGTTCTATTTAAGTGTTACTGGTATGACCAAGATCTGAACAAGAAAAGAGGCCCCAGAAATGATGGGAATTTCATATCGATCAATACTACTGTTGAGTGGTACAAGGAGGAACCTTATATTTTGGTAACTCAAGCTTCCAAGGTAATATTCTTGGATGACAGAGATAATAATGACTGGCAATATGTGCAAAAGTTTTAGGCAAGGGGCACCTATGATGTGAATGAGTATGACGAGACAGTCACCATTGATGTTGCCCACCAAGATGATCCTAGTGTTTGTATGGTAACTGAACTGGCTGACGTCGATGAAAATTTGATTGCCAGAGGTGGCTTTGTGCATGATGGACAAGTAGATTTCACTGTCGAGGTTAGTGTAGTGGACAAAGACAGGAATAAACTGGTTCTACCTGATGAAACTCAGGACATGTATGATGAATGGCAAGAGGAAGAAGATCCAACCCAGTCAGAATATGTGGATCTCGAACGCGGCAGTGCTAAAAGCGATGATGGTGACGATGATTAGACTGTTGTTCCAAATTATGCAGTGATATGATTAACATTAATCGTTTTGGTTTTCTCATTTTAAAATGTATGAGACATGATGATATTTTCCTATTGGATTGTAATCCTAGACTAATTGTTTTCCCTATCTAAATTGGATTAAGCTTAATTTGACAAGTGCAAACATATGTAGAATAGATTTAGTATATTAATTAATTAGCAACAACATGACCAGGTTTCATACAGGAGGGGGCATATACACCTCGTGTCAGTAGAGATGGGCGAGCACATTGTCTCGGCAGATAGTGCAGCTGGCGTTGGTCTCAAACCAAGTGAAGATGCACTTGCGGTGGTACGGACGGTTTAATCCCCGGAGACGCATCGTTGTGCGCTTCGATAGCGCCTGTATGCATATGATATAGTGGCCATCCTCCTACTCAACCAGGTACCAACTGTCTTGAAGCGTCGCCAGGTTGACGATGAGCTGGAGGTCGACGCCGAGGGTTAGGTGGAAGTGGAACCCGTTGACACACACACACACGACTCATGCCGGAGCCGTTGCAAAATGTCGTAAGGCACGATGATGTCCCACTCCTCCGCCGTGAGTTGCAGGTTCTTTAGCAGCCATACACGGCCAAGAACCTTCCGCATAGTTCCCACGACCTTGCTCGCTCTTCGTAGCTTGCTGGGAGGGAGGCTGAGATTCAACAACTCCTCTGCGTAGTGTGTGGCCGCGACATCGTCCTCCTCCAGAGGGGATGGGAGGGAGCCAGGCATCATCATGAGATCATACGTCCTCGAGAAGAAGATCTTTAGTGTCATTGTGTACGACATCACCTCGTCAACTAACTGCAGCTCGACGATGGAGAAGTCGGTTGTGGCTGCGGAGATGTGGCAGGCACGAAAGACATGGGGGCTAAACTCGATGATGCACTCCTGTGAGGAGCGCTCGAGTTCCAGCGCCGCCGCCATTTGGGGATATTCTGGTGGGGGTGGGGAGGGGTGGGTGGATGGCTAGTCGATGGCGAGGAGTTGATTTTTTTTATTTTTGGGTTATCTGGCGCTGGCCTGGATGAGGGGGAAGAGGCCAGGGGAAATGTGTCAACACCCGGATTTTTAATCCCAGATGCCTGTTATGCCATACATCGCAATCCCAGGATTACCATTTTTGTGATACATAATAGATTTGTATATCACAGTACATTATCCATTACAAACCATACATAAGGTCTTACACAAATAAGGATATCATGATCCAGTTCTTAATACAAATCAAGCAGCGGAATACGTAATAATAAAGGTAGCGTAGGCGAAGCTCCATCTTCGGGGTCATAGGCAATGCTGACGATGGTAGATGATCCTAGTTGTCATAACCGTCCTGCGGTCCATCATCCTGGTACTCCTTCTCATAGTCTGGCCATGGGAATAGCCAGGGACAAAGCCATGAGTACTCTTTAAGTACTCGCAAACTACTACTAACAAGTTAAGGGGGTTTTTGTAGTAGGACACTAAGCTCTAGGGTTCTTTTGCAAAAATCCATATTTACCTCTACTAAGTTCAGAAACAAAGAAAGCTAGTTGATAGTTTATAACCCTAAGTGGGAACTTGTATTTCGTATCACAACTCTGTTGTGGTCAAGTCAAAGTCTCAATTCATTTCACAAATCATTTTGAAAACATCTGACAGGGGAATAGTATGGCTACTCTAACTGTTCATAACCGCGGACGCGGCTATTCGAATAGTTTGACACTCTGCAGAGATTGTACACTTTCACCACAACATTCGATACATCTGTTAGGAACAAATCCTGATTCACCATACTCAGTATGTAGATAATCGATCCTAAACTTTCAATTACACGCCCTAGTATAGGCACCTCTCCTGTGAGTTTGGCCTCCCAACCATGACCAACTGTCATCTTGGGTACTGCACAGGTGGACAATCTTCACAAGGTAGCCTCAGCTCAGACCTTGGCCATGAGGGAACCCATACTAAGGTATATAAGTTTCCAGTCAAGCCCTACCCAATTTTCGGGTATTGTGGTTGTACGGTAAAATTGGAATGGTATCGCATCTAGACAACCATCAGTTCTATAAAGGGCTAAGGCTCATGCATCAACATTTTCATCCTCAAAATCATCTGGTGTTCGGAAACACATGTCAAACTATCTCAGTAGAATGACTCATCATTCTAAGGTTTTCATAACCATTTTACACCAAGTATTCCCATCTAGAGTTGATCAAGTTTTATGCTTAGCACTAGCATCTACAAGTGTGGTAAGTACTAATGAAGGGTGGTCAACAAGTGGAGTTTACTAAGTTCAATCTCATGCCTTGGGATGACATCAAGATTATCTAGCTTAGGAAAAATTTAATGCTCTTTATGCAACCTTCAAATATCTTCTTAGAATCTACAAGTCACTTAAGTAAATTCTAAAAGAAAAGCTTTGATAAAGGAATAAAGTAAAAAGCTTGGAAGTAAAACTAGGATTGGATTATCAAGTGGGTATGATCACATATGATTAAGGAACCTAATTAGAATGGTAATGAGCAAGTATTAGCTTGCATAGGTCAACTTGATTAGTAAGGCTTGCCTTGTGCAGAGCAGTCGTTGAAGTTCTCCTCGGCTTCTTCTTCATAGTATCCTCCTTCCTCCTCGTATCCTTGGTCGGTACTAGCATCTATGAATAAATACGAGGTACACAATCACCAAACAATACTTAACTATTTTAAATCATCACACAAAGGGGTACTATAGATGATCTAGCATCATCACTAACCTTATAAGAATAAAGCATTTGTCTTCTTTATTTATTTTTAGAAAAGTAATTTCTACTCATTGAAAAACTACTTAAGATTTAATATTCTCCAAACCAAACATGGGATCGTGTTGACACATGTCATAACCACATATTTCAGTCCATGGGAATGTGATTTAAAGTGGTGTCACAATTTAATAAGGTTTAACCTTTTATTTTAAATAAATGATGTGACTAGAAATGCCTATGTGGCATTCTTTTATTACTTGGGAATTATTTCTGTAAGTATATCCATATGTTTTTATATATTCTGAAAGGTATGATCAAATGTGATTTTTGAGAGTTGGAATCAACTCAAAAGCTATTATGGTTGAAATTTGAAAAATGTTTGAATGCAGAAAAGCTTCTGACATGTTATTTTTACCAAGGTTGATCTACAGATCCAAATGATTTGAATCCAACGGGCTTGGACTAAGCATTTAAGTACCTCTCTAACAAAATTGGTTTCATGCAATTTGGTTTACTGAATCGAGCTGGGTTGATTTTTGAAACTAGGTACAAAACTGAGTTTGAAATAAATAGAAAAATCTAAATTCAAACGCTTGGGCTGCGCGGGAAGCGTTAATGGGCCGGCCCAGTGTCACTCCACAACACGGGGCATAGCAGACAGGGGGTTCCACCCGTCAGTGACTCTTAACACGCGAAGCGGTATGGGGCGATGTGGTGCGTTGAATTAGAAGTGAAATCAACGGCGGAGGGTCGTTGTCGACGATGAACATGCCACCGGCGAGCTCGAACCCTAGCGGCTCAGTGGGGGTCGTGGGAGGCTCACCGGGGCTCAGTCGAGGCTCGGCGATGGGGGCGAACGACAAAGTCGACGACGGTGATCCTCCTGGTACCGGCGGCTCCTCCTGGGGCGGCTCCAATCGATGGCTCCTCTCCTCCTCTGCAGCGGCGAGCTCCGGCCAAATTCCGGCGATGCGCTGCTCGACTTGCTCCGGAAAGAAGTGGGAAGTCTCAGTGAGAGGTGGGGAGTGAGATGGTGTGAAGAAATCGAGCTGGGGAGGCCTCTATTTATAGTGGCGAGAGGGGACCAACGGGCGCGGGCTGAGCTCGTCGTGGTCGACGGCACAGAGGGCTATCGGCGTGGGCGACGGTAGGGGACGGTGTTATGCTCCCTGGCGAAGCTCAACAACGTGGTGGCGCGGTGTGGGGCGGTGCTGATTGGTCGGAACGCTTTGACGCTCTGAGCGGGTCCGACGGAAGTTTTGATGGCGTACAGCGCGCGTGGTCCGCGCGGCGGCGAACGGGCGTGTCTGCGGGGTTGCTGGGGTGGTGGTGATCACGCGTGCACGCGGCGAGGGCGGCGTGCGGTCTGTGGGCGTGTGTCGAGGGTGGCGCTCTGGCGCGCTCTCGGCATGATCTTAGTGAAGTTGGCATGGCTTGGGCGTGTGGTCTAGTGGCTGGTAGGGTTCGAGCACTGGACAGGGGTGCCGGTGGACGGTGGCCTGCGTCCTAGACATGGTGTTTAGGCTTGGTGCTTGCTCTGGCTAGCTAGCCATGGTCGGCTGGCAAGGGTTCCTTCGGGTTGGCATGGCATGGTGCAAAGGGTAGGGGCTAGGGGTGGTCAAGGCACTAGTTGGCACTAGGGGAGACAAGTGTGATCAATGGTGAACAATGCTTAGCCAAATTACTGCTCAAAACAGTGAAGTTTGGCCAATTTGATTTGTTGTCTCCAGGTGTTTGATGAAATGGCTACAAGAACTTAAGTTTTGAATTTTGAAAAGATTTTTGGTGGGTGTGCTAGGCATGTGTTGATGGTTCTGTGGATGCTTGGGTTTTGAAAATTGAGCTTGTTTGAGTGGTTTTTGAAAAAGTGGGATCTTCCCATATGAGATAGATTCAATTTTAAACTGTCAATTAAACTAAGCATTTGAATGTTTTTGGATGATCACACGGTGGGCCTTGATACCTTATTATGAGTACTATCAAGGGGTGCAAAGATCCATACAAGTTTCTGTTAAGTTATGAAAGTTAGGAATAGCCAAAGTAGGCATGAGAGTTAATTTGGCCAAAGTGACCATTCACTTAACTTATTTGTTTTGACTTGTTTGTCTTTGGGAAAAGTTTGGGGATTGTTTAGATGATGTTTATTTCACCTAAGAATCATTTTACAAGCAAAGAAACACATAAGCATGGCAATTCACAAGAATCCAAATTTTGAATACACACACATATGAATGCTTTCATATCTTTAGTTGGAAAAGTTTTTGTTAACCCTAATTTTGATTTCATATCTTTAGTTGGAAAAGTTTTTGTTAACCCTAATTTTGATGATTAGAGTTTGATGATCCAAGTTTAATATTTTTGGGATGTTACAAAATGGGTGAGAGGGGAGAGCTCAAACGCGAGGCCGCGGTTGCTTGTCACTCCCCAACGCTAGCCCTGTCTCGTCCTCTCTCAATGGTTTTACTGTATTATTTTTAATTATTTTTTTGCGGGGCTCCATGGTTCTATTTTTTTAATTATTTTTTTGTGGGGCTCCATAGTTCTATTTATAGGGGAAAGTCCAAAATAAACATTGAATCTCTAGTGGGAAATGTAAATTCGAAATCCAAAACCAAATCCTTGAAATTGGCACTCCAAACTTATCAATCGTAGCTTCAATTCGAACCCCAACCAAATCCCCTTATTATCGGTAAAAGAGAGAAATTATGCGGATGCGATGATGATTCAAATTATTTATAACATAAATAGTACAGGTACTCCACAATCACGGCAGAAACTAAATACCACACTCTAGACGGAATCAGCACACACATGAAGAACCGCATATCATATGGTTCTTTTCTGTCAAGAACCTACGGCGCCCTCTACCGCGTGCGGGCACGTCCTCGCGTGTTCGATATACTCAAAGAAGCTTCCCCTCATGGCACACCCTTTGTTCCTGCAAGTTAACCTCAGTATCGAGGACAGCCGATCCACAAAAGGGTTTGGTTCGAAGACGTCTCCATGCTCACATCCCGGGCACTTGCCATCGGATAATTTTCCAACGCATTCTGGGCATGCCATGTGCCTATAGCCAGTGTACTGCTTATGCAAGAAAAAGATATTTAGCCCAAAAAACAACAATTGTATCGAACTAGTGTGACACGGAAGGAAAACACCCTAAAGAAAGAAGTACTTAACCATGTACGCATGACGACAAAAATTTTGAGAACAAAGCCTGCAGCTAAAGAACTAAACCGTATGACTCCAGTCAATCGTAACTTTAACCCACTTGTCCTCCATAGATGCGCCACTCATGTCAATCATAGCTTTAACTACGGATCTGAGAGGGATTTTTGAGAGAGAGAGAGAGAGTTAATGAGAGCGAGCGGGAGACACTTGCAAGTTAAATAGTTTTACTGTACTACTAGTAGACTCCTTATCTCACTCTAGGGAAAACAAAAGAGAAAAAGACTGGCGCGGAGAAAACTATGGAAGCACTGTGTTTCCCGAGTAGGGGTAGGTGCGGAGTTACTCTAGTTTTTAATTAATCTCTGACCCGGTATACATGACGCTTTGACGACCTAGCGCTACGTGCAAGACTAATACAGTAGTACTAGTACATATTACAGTAGTGGTAGGAAACCACTTTGGTCCTTAAAATCAAACTTTTCTGATTTTCAAATTTTTACTTGCTTCCCAAATATCGGGAGCGAAGGTTATTTAAAAGATTCGCCATTCATAGTAGTAGTACTACTTATTATCTTATCTTATCTACTCTCGTAGGGTACCAAATTCACACTTCTGTTTGCGGCCGTTCTATTAGTACCAAGAACTGGCCTAGAAAACAGTTGAGAAAATCTTGGGAACGTTTGATCTAGCCTCTTAACTGCACCGTAATTCTCTCCCTTTGTTTCATTTTTTCCACGCTTGTAGCTCATGCACATGTCTTCTTTTAGGGGAAGCTTGGTGTATTGGTCAAAGAAAGAAAACATAAAACGAGGTCCCCTTATTTATTAATTGTAACGAGAGGGAGTAGGCGTACTGGAGTAGTACTCTGTACTTCTCCTTCACAAAAAGCAGTTCAACTTCTCCTTTGTGCTACTCTCTGGCGAAATTTCTTTATTCCTCGAAAGGCATGTTCCCCTCACAAATACTTGAAGGAATCCCGGTGGATTGGCTGCGTCGTCCTCGGAGGTATGCTTCGGCTCGAGGCCAGTCCCGGGAATAGTTCATCCGCCGGGAACATGCCGTCGTTGGAGCCGTCTCTGTAGGGCGCCTGGACGCTCGCGGTAAACGTGTGATGGTCGTTCCGGCCAACGACACAATTTTAGTCCCCCTCGAGGGTATCGATCCTGCGCTGGCCGCGTCGCGGAGGCGTCAACACGGCAGCCGAAGAAAAGTGGACCTCTACAACAAAGCGTCGGTGTGCTTCCACTTCCACTGCGACGGAGCTGCGTTCGAGGGGGACGCTCCGGATGGACACCAACTGTGGCCAAGTTAAGCCCGTGTGAGACAGCGGGCAATCCTTTCGTCGGGAACTTGCAGCCAGCGAGAATGCGATCGGGGCAGACAACTTGGGTGGGTGCCAGGTCGCCCTGGCCATGGCAGACGACCCGCTCCTCGGTCCCCTTGAACCTATCGATCCGATGCTGGCCCTTACTTACGAGAAGGACATGCTCGAGTTCAAGCTCGAGCGCGAGAAACCTGCGGTCGGCGGACGTGTGGCTAGGGGAATCGACTCAGTAGGGGGCAGGTCGACTTCTTCAGGACCTTCTCCTGACGTTAACAAGGTATAGTAGTGACTTTAGTCCTTGGAATTGCTTCACATCCTTGTGTCTCCTCTACTCCTTCCGAGCAACCTTGTCCCTTTGACTATGATCAACAGTAACAAGGGTGATTTTTTTTGTGTGTGGCAAGCAGTTGTACGAAGAGTAGGACTACTTTTCCAAGCTAAATTTTAGGCCCTTTGTTACAATTGTATGGACTTGGATGTAATTTTTCTATTTTTTATGTCCTTAATGTAACCTTTAATTCCACTGACCGTGTTGATTGAAGCATGTTGCTCTTTCGAGACCTAGCCTAGTTAAAAAAATGCCACCACCACAATTTTCATACGAAGTGTACCATGCCAAATTTTAGGATTTTTCAAGCTTTATAACTAAAACTTCGCACACTTAAATTATTGTATGTCAATAATATGATATTAAGCAAACTTGAATACATGTAATGATAGACTATTAATCTTGAAATTTTCCAAAATTCTTTCGATATTCAACCACTATTAATCCACAAGTTTAAAAATGCTCAAAGGTAACAACAATTGCATATAGGTCCACAAACCACCTTGCGGTGACTACAGGCCCTAGCGCGATAATTGAAGCGTCTCGCTCCTCTAGGACCTACGGTAGCCTGGTTCCAAAAATTAAAGAAAGAATATCAGCACCCCAATTTTCAGACAAAGTGTACCATGCTCTCTTACAGTTCCCAAGTTTTAGGATTTTTCAAGAGGGCATAGAAAGGTTTTCATTTTATTCATGTTTAATCTTCTTACTCTTTGACGAGGTTGTTGCGTCGTGATGCTAGTTGTTCTATAGTTTAATCTCTTGGTATTGTATATGCTAGTATAAGACCGATAGTAGATGACATGTCACTTTGTTATACCTAAGACTCAGTTATACTATTGAACTTCCTCTCATGCACTTCTTGTAGATTATTAAATTAGACCTAATTCAACATATCGACGTAAAGTCGTCTGAGTGGGTGAAATTAGGTAGAAAATTAAAATTGAAAAATATAACATGTAAATTATCCAACCATTTTATGTACTATAAAATAAATGGCACCTCTGAACCATACTTCCTTCTAAAAAAGTTTACTTTTTCACCGTGCTAACTTTTACTTGAGAGGACGGCTCTATTTCTCAGGAGTGTTCGGCAGCCGCATTGGTGTAGAGTAGGAGGAGTAATACATAGGAAGTAATCCACTTTGGTCCTTGGCGGAAAAAAGATTCAAAATTTCCAGGTTTTGAAATTTTCGCTTGCTTCCTAAATATCGGGAGGGAAAGGTTATTCAAAAGACTAGCCATGTGCAGTAGTACTCCTTATCTTATCTTTTTTTTTCAAAAAAACTATATAGTGTGTTGATAAATTTGAACATGATCCATTAGATCAAGACTGGCAAATCCAAACATTGCTAACCATTGGATCTTCTTTTCCGTTCTTAGCATCTAGAAGATTTTATTGATAGTCTTTATCACAATGAATGCTAGTATGCACAAACCTCACTTCTGTGCATAGTTTCAGAGATCTTGTGCTAACTGTATGGATTTGGATGCAATTTTCATTTTTATGAGGTCCTCGATGCAACTCGTACTTCCACCGACCATGTGTTAACTGAAGCACCTCCCTCCTACGGGACCTACCATAGTTAGAACAAAATGCAACCGCCCCAATTATCACACAAAGTGGACCACGGTTTCTTATAGTTCTGTTTTTCAAGATTCCTAGCTAACTTCACATGCTTCACTAACTTCTTGCCGATTTAACGAAATTAGTAGGTCAAACTTGATCTACAAGTAAGCGCAGTAGATTGCACTTGAACTAGATGTCTTTTCTGAGGTATATGGGTGCATCTTCCTCTGGTAAAACATTGTCGTACGTGTGAGTTTAAAGCTATCTGGAAAAGAACATTCTCAATTTCTCGAGTGATAACGAGATTGTTCTTTTACGTAAAGAAAGCACGAAGAATATGGATATGAATGCCACAAGCCAAGCTTCGTGAAATATTAAGTGGACCAACATGTTTCACTTACGATTCCCATGTTTAATGTTATGAGTTTTCAAACCTCGTCCTAGCAAAGTCTGCCCACTTGAATGACTTTATGTCGATTTATCGAAATTATGTCAAATTTGAACTAAAAGTAAATTGTAGGTTGCTTTGAAAGATTTATAAAAATTTTGGAGGTAACCATCGAGGGGCCATTTAATATATATCACATACCACCACCGAGAATTTTGACAACAGCTACAACTTCTTACTAAGATTTTGCATCTTGACAATTTAATGAAATTAGGTCAAACTTGAGTTACAAGTAAGCGCGATGGATTCCTCTCGAACTAAATGTCATTTCATGGATAGATGAGTGCATCTCTCGTAGTAAACAACACCGTCGGTGTGAGTTTCCAACTATCAGGAAATAACATTCTAAATTTCCACATTGATGACAAGATTGTTCCTTTTCGAAAAGAAAGTCTCAAGAATATGGATCTGAGTGCCACAAGCCAATCTTCCAGACATATATAGTGGACCGACATGTTGTACTTATGATTCCCATGTTTTATGAGTTTTTAAACTTCGTCCTACCTAACTTTGTCCACTTGAATGACTTTATGTCGATTTATCGAAATTAGGTCAAACTTCGACTACAAGTAAAATTTAGATTGCGTTGAAAGTTTTACGAATATTTTTTGGAGGTAACCATGGGGTTATTTAATATACGTATCACAAATGGCACCATCGAGGGTTTTGACAACAGGTTCGAATTCTTGCTAAAATTTTGCATCTTGACAACTTAACGAAATTAGGTCAAACTTGAGCTACGAATAAGCGCGATAGATTTCTCTTGAATTAATTGTCTTTTTCGAGGGTAGAGGGGTGCATATTTTCTGGACATAGAAGACCATACATGTTTTATTGTGATTCCTATGTTCTATGAGTTTTCAAGGTCCGTAGTTACATTAACCCACTTAAATTACACTACTCCCTCCTATTCAAATTAATGTTTGCCAAATTGCGGATAAGGTAAACATTTTCCACAAGGTAGGATCCACATAACTTGGTCATATTGCTCCATGTAATAGATAGGAGAGAGGGGAAATGGTTTTTCTATTCTTTATGGGCAACCCACAAGCTAGAGGTATAACTTTATTTTCTCCATAATGTACTACTATGTGACTTAATGT
Source organism: Avena sativa (assembly GCA_916181665.1). Taxonomy (NCBI): domain Eukaryota; kingdom Viridiplantae; phylum Streptophyta; class Magnoliopsida; order Poales; family Poaceae; genus Avena; species Avena sativa. The sequence continues at coordinate 65,437,868 of OV702284.1, forward strand.
GTACTTTTCTTCTTTTTTATATATTTATGATGCCCTAAGTAAAAAAGCAAATAATGGGCCCACTTGGCAGTGTAAAACTCCTAAGCAGAAGTTATCCTCTTCAGTTTAGTGGGTCCCACCAATCATCTCGATATGGTGGAGCTTTTTACTCGTAGTTGGACATATGCTCGCCTATGTCCACGCGATGTACATGCAGAGAGAATAAAACGTAGGCAGGAAAAGAGGATAGCAGCAAAGAGAGAAGAGGAGTTGAAGGCGGTTCGAGGTCAGAGCATTTATGATGGGTTCCTGACACGAGGTACTTCTGCCGCCTTTATTGTACTCACTCTACTAGTAGTAAAGTAGTGTAGTAAATTTCAGGACCTACACAAGCAAAAAAAGAAAAGTGTGTTTTCTCTCTCCTTTGATGCCTCTCATCTCTCCCCACCCCTCTCCCCCGCGCACCGTCCCGGCTGATCTCACCCTCCTCCACAGCGTGGCGTTGCGCACGTGTGCTTTGGTACGGCGGCTCTGTTTATTTTTTTTAGAGGGTGAGCCTTTGTTTCTTTGGTGTGTTCGGCAGCCGCATTACTGTGGAGTAGGTAGGGTGTCAAGTGGGATCCCACCAAAATCCCACTTTTAGTTTATTTGCCAAAATCAAGTGTAAAATTTTGCTCATATTTTGAACTAGATTTTGGTAAATGAATCAGAGGTGGGATTTTGGTGAGATCCCACTTGACACCCTAGGAGTAGTACATAGGAAGGAAACCATTTTGGTCCTTAGCAGCAAAATGATTCAAACTTTTTAGGTTTCGAAATTTTCACCTGCTTCCCAAACATCGGTATGGAAAGGTTATTCAATAAGACTAGCCATGAGTAGTACTTCTTATCTTATCTTTTTAGTCAAAAAAGATATATAGTATACTGATAACTTTGAACATGATCCGGTGGATCAAGACTAGCAAATCCAAACATTGCTAACCGTTGGATCTTCTTTTCCATTCTTAGCATCTAGAAGACTTTATTAGTAGTCTTTATCACAATGAACGTTAGTATGCACAAACCTCAAAACACAATTCACAGCATAGTTTCAGGGATCTTATGCTAAATTCATGGACTTGGATGTAATTTTCATTTTTATTAGGTCCTCGATGCAACTCGTACTTCTATCGACCGTGTGTTAACTGAAGCACCCCGCTCCTACGGGACCTACCACGGTTAGAAGAAAATGCAACCGCCTCAATTATCACACGAAGTGGACCAGGTTTCTCTGTTTTTCAAGCTTCCTAGCTAAGTTTTCACTTCACGGACTTCTTGCCGATTTAACGGACTTAATAGGTCAAACTTGATCTACAAGTAAGCGCAGTACATTGCACTTGAATTAGATGTCTTTTCTGAGTTAGATGGGTGCATCTTCTTTGTAACATCCCAAAAATCATGATTTGAAAACTTTGCATATCATTCATGCATTCATAAGCATTTGGTATTTTCAAATAAAATTCCAAAACAAGAAACCATATTTTGCCTATTGTTTAATGCAAGTAAGGCAATGGTTCTATTTTTACTCTCAAAGTATGAGAATGCTTTTGTTTGATTAGAAATGTTTTAAAGTTGAAAGCAAATCTTGTACAAATTTTCAAATCTAAAACCCTAAGCAAAACCAAATTTAAACCCCTCTTTTTATATTATATAAGAGGCAAGGTTTTATTTGTAAATTCAAAACACAAAATTGTTTTGGAGTGACCAGTGGTGTTTGACACACTTTAAAACAATAGATTCACCTCAAAAAAATTGGTGAAAGTTTGAAAAGATTTGGAGTTCATTTGGTGATTCAAATCACATTTGAAAAATCAAAACAGAAAAAGGAAAAAAGAGAAAACGGAAAAAATAACAGCAACGGACTATCTAACCCACTCACCCCACGGCCCAACTACCAGCCCACCTAGCCCACCCGGGAAAACCCCCTCTCCCTCTCTATTTCTCACCGCCAACGCGCGCACCCACTCGCTGACAGGCGGACCCCACCTCCACGTCAACCCTTCGTCCTCAATCAACGCCCGTAGACCTCTCCGTCGTCATCTATTACCTCGCCGATTGATTTCGAATCAATTCGATTGATTGCCTCAGTAATTCCTGCACCCGACCCTGCCTACTTAAACCCCTTCCTCCCCCGCATATTTCCCCTCACTCGCCACCATCTAAGCGCCACCAGGCTGCCCACACTTGAGCTCACACCGCCGCGGTACCGAACCTCTCTGGCGACCAATCCCGGTGATCCTCGACCCCCCTTGCTCTCTGGTTCTTACAATCTTGTTCACCACCCTCGTACGCACCTAATGCCACTTGCGGTTTCCTTTATTGTGGTCTGAAGCGTCGCCTTCGTCAACACTCGCGCGTGCCCGACGGCGAGCTTGACTCCGGTGAGGAATAGTGTAACACCCTCAGAATCGGCCCTATGCAAGTCTTAGCGAAACCCGCCAAACTCGCATAGAAACGATTCAAAGGTGCCCACCAGGCACTTTCGTGCGGGTGGAAAACGAAGTAATAACATTACACAACAGTCCTCGATGGGACCCACAGAACAGATATATACAACAGCGACTCAACGAGTCAAGAATACAGATATAATATACAAAGATCCAAATCACCTTGAAAATGATAGAGCGTCCAGCTACGGACAAGATGCAAATGGGGCTAAGAGCCCTGAAGAATAACCAATGGCGTCCATAACCCTGCCCAGGCCAAGCCGGAAGGGTAACCCTGCTAACGACGTCGTTCTCAAAACCTGCTTAAACAAAAGGGGTGCCGACAAAGGGCAAAGGAAAAAGAGGAGCGTCAGTACTGAGGCCAGTACACGGCGAGACTGGAATTCGGCGGTCCTCGCCTACATAGGTATGGTGGACTGAAGCGGCAGCGGCAGCATGCACTAAACAAACTATAGAGACTCGATACAACTGGCGGCTATCAGAGAGGGGTAAGAAAGACCTATTCGGACCCAACCTGATGCTACCATCAAACAAACCCTTCCTGGCGTTTCCCCCTCGAGACCAAACGAGGAAGTCAACCGAGGAACTCACACAGTTGGCAGTTTTACCTATTCAGTTATAGTTGCGGCACTTTACTAGTCAGGTTTAGATAATCGTCCTGATAAAATAAGCAGTGGGCACTTTTAGTTAACCATTCCGTGATAGTTGCAACACTTACTAGTCAGATACAAATAGCATGAGATAACCCCAAAACCCAGCAGTTGTTGGTACTTTTATTCAGCCATTCCGTTGTAGTTGCAATACTTACTAGTCAGGTACAATGGTCGCAAGCGACACTCCAAACAAGTAATTGTGGGCAGTATTAATTAGCCATTCCATTATAGTGAAGCTGATTACTAGTCATTATAAAGTCAAATTTATAGCGATAAACTTTAGTTATGCTTGTCTATGGTCGAGATACTGTGCTCCAAGTCGTCCATAACCGCGGACACGGCTTTCAGAAAGTTTTAACCCGGCCGGGGTGCACAAATAGCAACACACACACGATCAACCTCGGAAAAACCAAATCAAAACCCAACGAGGTCTTCACGACAGAGCAATCACAAGATTCAGAAAATATTTCAGGGGGCCACCCATTTGAGTAGATCCCGCAACGGAGTAAGCAAGCTCCGAGACGGACTCAAGGTTGCCCCAATGGCTGTAAGCGACTGGGAACCCGAAAGTGTGGCTGGGCTTGTCGATACCGCGTAATCACTCCGCATACCTAAACAGTACAGTGTGCTCCTCGCACAATCGTAAATAAAGCAGTAAAGCATGGCATAGGTATAGGATAGTAAATAAAACCTCAAACTAGTTGTGGCCCCAAGAAATAAGACGGAATCAAGCTCTGGCTAAGGGGGGCCCATACTCCCCATATGTGGATAGCGCGATAAATCAAGGAACAGGTATCAAGTACTCGGGGTCCTACGGGACACAAGTGGGCGTTCGGAAACCAAATATTTTCTATCACCCACCGATGCCTCTGCTTATTTCAATTTTAGTTGTTAAACAAAAATTAAAGTGGACGGTAAGTAAAGCTATGATCATCTCCAACAGCAACATGCGGCACTACATCAACAACTGTGGCACTGAACGACACGCAACAGCACTTGAGCAAGCGACTACGACGCGCAAGTCCAGCTATCTACCAAACAACAGGTAATAGGATGTGTCCAAGGCAATATAGGGCTGCACGGTATATCACAGGTACGGAAACTAAAGCATCGCAACACAGATAGCAATAGATCAACAGGAGGGAATAAATACTATAAAAGTAAGATAGGTAGAAAGGGGGAGATGCTCGCCTGAAAACATTGTCGAAGGTTCAACCCGAAGGTCGGGGCAAAGCTCACATCAACTCAACGGCCTTATCCGCGAAGAAGCAAAACACTAGAAGGAACACCGGATGCAACATTTAATGCTACGGCAAAAGATCGGCATGCTTATGATATGATGCATGACATGGCAAAGTGCGGTGCAATTAGGTCATATTAAGCGGAACCAGGGGTCCCGACAATTAATTAGGCGGTTCAAGTTGTTTAGATACCCTGCAGTTTAAATGTTGTATTATCAAGACAAAAGATAGTACCGGTTCGCTACACAAATTTAAATGAGGCCAATATAAGGCTAGATTTGCCCGCATATGGGCCCCATATTTAATTATGAGGTGAATCGGCATAAGGCTCCCAAACCAATGATATGCATGCGAGATGACAATTAAGTATGCAACAAGTTGATATCATTTATGAAAATAGGGTATCGAGGGAAAAGGGGCACACATTAGGGTTCGGCGATCTTGGGGTTCCGGGGTTCGGGGTCGGTCTCAGGGTCCAGGGTTCGACGGAACGGTCTCGACGGAAGCGTTCTTGGATTACTGGGGTCGATCTTGTTGTTCGGGATGAAGCACTTGTCGCACCGGGGTCTCGGTGTACGGGATGAAGTACTCGGCGTCTCCGCGTCGGTGGCCTTGGCGGTATCGGGTTCGGACTCCGGATCCGGGCACGGTCTTAGCGCTCCGTATTCAGTGTCGTTGGCGAACTCGGGCTCGATACCGAGGGTCCTTCGGATCCTTGAGGCGATCTTGGCGTTCCGGGCATCTTCGGTCCTCGGGTCCGAGAGGGGTACTTGTTGTATTCGTGTCGTGGCTCTGGTCGGGGTTCAGGGTTCCGTGTCGAAGGCCTTGGCGCTTCGCCTCCTCGTGATGGTCTCGGGGCGTCGAATCCGGGAAGGAGAGCTTGGTGGTCTTCGAGTTCGGACTTCGCCTCCGGGAACGGGCCTTGGCGTTATCGTGAGTTCTCGGCGTCGGCAGATCTTGGTGGGGGTCGATGCACTCGTCACGGGGTCGGTCTGCGGTTCAATGGGTCCACGTGGACGAACTTGGCGGGCCCCGGAGTCCGATAACGGGCCTTGGCGGAACTTGGCGTTGATCCGTACTTGGAAGATCTTGGCGAGGCCTTACCACACGGTGCAGATACCGACTCAGCGAGGGACGGGACGGCGGCCGGCGAGGTGCTTGGTGGTTGACCGGGGCGACGTGAGGCGACGCAGGGGCTCGGGGGCGAGCGGCGACGGCGGGTGGGGCTGCTGCGGCGGGGCTCAGGCGGCGCTTGAGGCGGCTCAGGGAGGGAGGACCCGGCCAGGTCGAGCACGGGCCGCGGCAGGAGGTTGGTGCGGAGGGCGGCGGTGGCGGGGAGCCGGCGGACGGAGAGGTGGGAGAGGCGAGGCAGCGGGGCGGCGCGGCGCGCCGGCTCGCCGGAGCGGAGGAGGGGAGAGGGACTCGCGGGGAGGAGGGCGGCGGAGCTCGCCGGAGCGGACGCAGCGGAGGAGGAAGGCCAGGGGGAGCTCGCGCGGAGGCGGCCAGGCGAGGGGTACGCGCGGGCGGCGGCGCGACGGCGCCGGAGCGGCGGGGCGGGGAAGAAGACGACGCGGGGTGGGCGGTCGCGTGCGTGCGTGGGATGGGCGGTTGGCTCGGTGGGAGGTGGGGCCCAGGGCAGGTGGGGGGATCGGGTATAGGGAGGGTTGGTGTGTGGTGTGCGTTGGTGAGTGCTGTGTGGTGGGGAGAGAGAGGAGGGAGGGGTGAGAGAGGCCACGTGGCGGGTTGGGGTTGGTGGGGATCTGGGGTGGCTGATGTGGCGTTCAAGGATTGGAGGGGGTGAGGTGGCCAGGGGGTGTGGGTAGGTTTCCTGGTAGCCTTAGGATTTAGAGGTTGGACCGATCTGTTTTATACGGGGGTGGTCGTTCGGGTCGGGTTGGCCCGTTCGACTGCCCCCACTAAAAATAATATAATTTTTATTTGTTTTATTAACACCGTTTGCAAACCGATAGTGGACAACAAAAATAAACCGGTGACCTGGTTTTGATATTTGAATAAAGATGAGGCGTTTTAGAAAACAAAACGGGCTTTGCGAAATAGTTTTATGCAAACAATGCATGATGATGATGATGCAATGCACAAATTCAACGCGATTTTCTAGTAGTGGTTTTGCGGGATGCCACAATTCGACACCACTAACAATGGATCTCGCCCTCGAGATCCGCCTCATGGTACCGGAAGGAAGGTCGGCGATCTGCGTCTTCTCGCTTCGTGTAGGTCCTCGCGACACCACTAACAAGAGGTCGTTGTCCGTGATCGTCGAGAGAACACTCCGGAACAAAAGGTCGAAGGTAGAGGTATCAACAAATAAAGCCACCTCTAGCTCCGATGGGAAGAGGGAACCGATGCATTCTCATCCACTTCAATGTACAAAAGCGAATAGAAGGGGTAGTCAGCATGGGGGCCAATCCATCACGCACCCAAACTATTACTCTGCACAATTAGTAGAAAAGAGTGCAACCATTCTCGGAGTCAGACTGAAGATCTCGACAAGCGAGGTTCGGAACAAAGGAGTGATGCAGACTCTGCATCGGATCTGGCGTGGATGATATCGTCGCGTCGGGAAACACCGGATAGCATAAACAAGGAACAAAGAATGGTACCACAGCAGACGGATTCCTCAGGCAACTTGAACACCGGATGGTAGAACACCGTTATCAAAGAAGGAAGCGAAACCCTGAAGGTACGACGGAAAACCCCACCACGAGAAGTCCTGGACTCGAAGAAAGAGAAGAGAGCGGATTCAAAACACGTAGAGATAAGAGGAGAATAGCAGGGGGTAAGGAGTAAAATCAGACCTAATCAGAACTATCCAACCGATTTTGAAAAATAGTTTTGACACTCTACTTCGGCCGTTAGCTAGGTTATCCTACAGGCTGGACTTGTGGGGTATCGCAACTGCTGAGCTCTAATACCACTCTGTAACACCCTCAGAATCGGCCCTATGCAAGTCTTAGCGAAACCCGCCAAACTCGCATAGAAACGATTCAAAGGTGCCCACCAGGCACTTTCGTGCGGGTGGAAAACGAAGTAATAACATTACACAACAGTCCTCGATGGGACCCACAGAACAGATATATACAACAGCGACTCAACGAGTCAAGAATACAGATATAATATACAAAGATCCAAATCACCTTGAAAATGATAGAGCGTCCAGCTACGGACAAGATGCAAATGGGGCTAAGAGCCCTGAAGAATAACCAATGGCGTCCATAACCCTGCCCAGGCCAAGCCGGAAGGGTAACCCTGCTAACGACGTCGTTCTCAAAACCTGCTTAAACAAAAGGGGTGCCGACAAAGGGCAAAGGAAAAAGAGGAGCGTCAGTACTGAGGCCAGTACACGGCGAGACTGGAATTCGGCGGTCCTCGCCTACATAGGTATGGTGGACTGAAGCGGCAGCGGCAGCATGCACTAAACAAACTATAGAGACTCGATACAACTGGCGGCTATCAGAGAGGGGTAAGAAAGACCTATTCGGACCCAACCTGATGCTACCATCAAACAAACCCTTCCTGGCGTTTCCCCCTCGAGACCAAACGAGGAAGTCAACCGAGGAACTCACACAGTTGGCAGTTTTACCTATTCAGTTATAGTTGCGGCACTTTACTAGTCAGGTTTAGATAATCGTCCTGATAAAATAAGCAGTGGGCACTTTTAGTTAACCATTCCGTGATAGTTGCAACACTTACTAGTCAGATATAAATAGCATGAGATAACCCCAAAACCCAGCAGTTGTTGGTACTTTTATTCAGCCATTCCGTTGTAGTTGCAATACTTACTAGTCAGGTACAATGGTCGCAAGCGACACTCCAAACAAGTAATTGTGGGCAGTATTAATTAGCCATTCCATTATAGTGAAGCTGATTACTAGTCATTATAAAGTCAAATTTATAGCGATAAACTTTAGTTATGCTTGTCTATGGTCGAGATACTGTGCTCCAAGTCGTCCATAACCGCGGACACGGCTTTCAGAAAGTTTTAACCCGGCCGGGGTGCACAAATAGCAACACACACACGATCAACCTCGGAAAAACCAAATCAAAACCCAACGAGGTCTTCACGACAGAGCAATCACAAGATTCAGAAAATATTTCAGGGGGCCACCCCTTTGAGTAGATCCCGCAACGGAGTAAGCAAGCTCCGAGACGGACTCAAGGTTGCGCCAATGGCTGTAAGCGACTGGGAACCCGAAAGTGTGGCTGGGCTTGTCGATACCGCGTAATCACTCCGCATACCTAAACAGTACAGTGTGCTCCTCGCACAATCGTAAATAAAGCAGTAAAGCATGGCATAGGTACAGGATAGTAAATAAAACCTCAAACTAGTTGTGGCCCCAAGAAATAAGACGGAATCAAGCTCTGGCTAAGGGGGGCCCATACTCCCCATATGTGGATAGCGCGATAAATCAAGGAACAGGTATCAAGTACTCGGGGTCCTACGGGACACAAGTGGGCGTTCGGAAACCAAATATTTTCTATCACCCACCGATGCCTCTGCTTATTTCAATTTTAGTTGTTAAACAAAAATTAAAGTGGACGGTAAGTAAAGCTATGATCATCTCCAACAGCAACATGCGGCACTACATCAACAACTGTGGCACTGAACGACACGCAACAGCACTTGAGCAAGCGACTACGACGCGCAAGTCCAGCTATCTACCAAACAACAGGTAATAGGATGTGTCCAAGGCAATATAGGGTTGCACGGTATATCACAGGTACGGAAACTAAAGCATCGCAACACAGATAGCAATAGATCAACAGGAGGGAATAAATACTATAAAAGTAAGATAGGTAGAAAGGGGGAGATGCTCGCCTGAAAACATTGTCGAAGGTTCAACCCGAAGGTCGGGGCGAAGCTCACATCAACTCAACGGCCTTATCCGCGAAGAAGCAAAACACTAGAAGGAACACCGGATGCAACATTTAATGCTACGGCAAAAGATCGGCATGCTTATGATATGATGCATGACATGGCAAAGTGCGGTGCAATTAGGTCATATTAAGCGGAACCAGGGGTCCCGACAATTAATTAGGCGGTTCAAGTTGTTTAGATACCCTGCAGTTTAAATGTTGTATTATCAAGACAAAAGATAGTACCGGTTCGCTACACAAATTTAAATGAGGCCAATATAAGGCTAGATTTGCCCGCATATGGGCCCCATATTTAATTATGAGGTGAATCGGCATAAGGCTCCCAAACCAATGATATGCATGCGAGATGACAATTAAGTATGCAACAAGTTGATATCATTTATGAAAATAGGGTATCGAGGGAAAAGGGGCACACATTAGGGTTCGGCGATCTTGGGGTTCCGGGGTTCGGGGTCGGTCTCAGGGTCCAGGGTTCGACGGAACGGTCTCGACGGAAGCGTTCTTGGATTACTGGGGTCGATCTTGTTGTTCGGGATGAAGCACTTGTCGCACCGGGGTCTCGGTGTACGGGATGAAGTACTCGGCGTCTCCGCGTCGGTGGCCTTGGCGGTATCGGGTTCGGACTCCGGATCCGGGCACGGTCTTAGCGCTCCGTCTTCAGTGTCGTTGGCGAACTCGGGCTCGATACCGGGGGTCCTTCGGATCCTTGAGGCGATCTTGGCGTTCCGGGCATCTTCGGTCCTCGGGTCCAAGAGGGGTAGTTGTTGTATTCGTGTCGTGGCTCTGGTCGGGGTTCAGGGTTCCGTGTCGAAGGCCTTGGCGCTTCACCTCCTCGTGATGGTCTCGGGGCGTCGAATCCGGGAAGGAGAGCTTGGTGGTCTTCGAGTTCGGACTTCGCCTCCGGGAACGGGCCTTGGCGTTATCGTGAGTTCTCGGCGTCGGCAGATCTTGGTGGGGGTCGATGCACTCGTCACGGGGTCGGTCTGCGGTTCAATGGGTCCACGTGGACGAACTTGGCGGGCCCCGGAGTCCGATAATGGGCCTTGGCGGAACTTGGCGTTGATCCGTACTTGGAAGATCTTGGCGAGGCCTTACCACACGGTGCAGATACCGACTCAGCGAGGGACGGGACGGCGGCCGGCGAGGTGCTTGGTGGTTGACCGGGGCGACGTGAGGCGACGCAGGGGCTCGGGGGCGAGCGGCGACGGCGGGTGGGGCTGCTGCGGCGGGGCTCAGGCGGCGCTTGAGGCGGCTCAGGGAGGGAGGACCCGGCCAGGTCGAGCACGGGCCGCGGCAGGAGGTTGGTGCGGAGGGCGGCGGTGGCGGGGAGCCGGCGGACGGAGAGGTGGGAGAGGCGAGGCAGCGGGGCGGCGCGGCGCGCCGGCTCGCCGGAGCGGAGGAGGGGAGAGGGACTCGCGGGGAGGAGGGCGGCGGAGCTCGCCGGAGCGGACGCAGCGGAGGAGGAAGGCCAGGGGGAGCTCGCGCGGAGGCGGCCAGGCGAGGGGTACGCGCGGGCGGCGGCGCGACGGCGCCGGAGCGGCGGGGCGGGGAAGAAGACGACGCGGGGTGGGCGGTCGCGTGCGTGCGTGGGATGGGCGGTTGGCTCGGTGGGAGGTGGGGCCCAGGGCAGGTGGGGGGATCGGGTATGGGGAGGGTTGGTGTGTGGTGTGCGTTGGTGAGTGCTGTGTGGTGGGGAGAGAGAGGAGGGAGGGGTGAGAGAGGCCACGTGGCGGGTTGGGGTTGGTGGGGATCTGGGGTGGCTGATGTGGCGTTCAAGGATTGGAGGGGGTGAGGTGGCCAGGGGGTGTGGGTAGGTTTCCTGGTAGCCTTAGGATTTAGAGGTTGGACCGATCTGTTTTATACGGGGGTGGTCGTTCGGGTCGGGTTGGCCCGTTCGACTGCCCCCACTAAAAATAATATAATTTTTATTTGTTTTATTAACACCGTTTGCAAACCGATAGCGGACAACAAAAATAAACCGGTGACCTGGTTTTGATATTTGAATAAAGATGAGGCGTTTTAGAAAACAAAACGGGCTTTGCGAAATAGTTTTATGCAAACAATGCATGATGATGACGATGCAATGCACAAATTCAACGCGATTTTCTAGTAGTGGTTTTGCGGGATGCCACAAATAGCTGCTGAACCCGAGAACCCCGCCCTCGCCCGTGACCTCCACTACGACCGCCTCAGCTCCACGAACTCGGTAACGCACTGCACCTTTCCCTTTACCCCTAGCGCCGCCAGTTCATCACCGGCAGTGTCGTCGCCGCCACAGCTCTCCATTCACGCCGCCCGTTCATGGCAGAGTGACCAGATCCGCTGGATCAAGATCCAGCGGCTAAGATTAGAAGAGAGAGTGAAAGGGTACGGGCAGATCTGGACCGTTAGATCTCACTTAAATCCAGTGGCTCGCGAGTGTGATCCGCACGAAACGGTACTGACCAATCAGGAGCCGCCGCGTGTCAGGATTTTTCTTTTAAAATCCAGATTTGATTTAATTAGATGAATTAACTTGAAAAATTCATAACTTTTGTTCTATTTATCCAAAAATGCAAATAATATATCAATGGATTCACAAAATTAAATCCTACACATATATTGCCTTAGTTTTGTACTTTGCTTCTGTAAAATGGAATTATATGCAGAGACATTTGTAGGCCTATTTTCAGCATATAAATTATTTAGAAAATGTTTTAAAGACTAAATTGAGCTTATTTAGTCTATAAATGTTTAGTTTAGTGCTTATTCCTGTTTACTTGTCTTGTTTGGTTTAAGAAAAATCATCACATGCATTTGCATGCATTCATATATTTTTGCTTGATTAATTTAAATGTAAATTTGGTGCTATCATTTTATGTGTAGATTTTGGTGCTAGTGGTGATTGTGATTGTGAGGATTGTTGCTACTCCCCCAACTACCAAGGCAAGTGGTGCTTCATGTTTTTGTCCCAATATTTTGACTATGCACTGGTGATATTTTGTATAGGGCTTGCATGATATTTTGCTATGTATCTATATTTTATGCTATGGGAAATCCTAGTAGTTGTAGTCTTGGTAGAATTTTCTCTAAGTTAAGTTACTTGTTATATTGCCATGCTTAGCCTAGATAGTAGCAAACAAGGGAGGATTATGTACATGCTATGGAAAATATTGTTAAGTCTTTGACTTTTATTTTTGTTTAATAAAACAACTAAGTGAATGAATCACCTGGGTGCAATGGTATGTTTGGGTTATGTTGAGTGGTTACACAAGGCCCATATCTATGGTATACCTTGTTTATCACACTTGTGGAAAGCCACCCAGTAACAAAGGGATTTGAGATACTTAGTGTTTAGAAGCTTCTAGTGCAACCACATGGCATATGGGCTCTGCCTTGATCATATAGGTTGCAATAACTTAGTCAGATGGACAGTTGGTGGTAGGGTGATAGGTTGGAGCACGTCCATTTGGTCTAAGGGAAGGCTTCTGAAAGGTCTCATCTCGATGCATGTCGAGTCTTGTGGGGAAAGTGCACCACCTCTCGAGAAGTAAAAATCTAAGTACTTAGCCGTGTCCCCGGCAACAGACAATTTGAGAATCAAGACATTGAAGCTATCAAGGATCTCCTCATCCCAATTTCTAAGTTAAAAACTTGTGGTTAAACAAGGGTAAAGGCTCACCAATGTCTATTGGTGGTTCCTTGGGAGTTTTTGTCAAACAAAAACTTAGTGTTTTTCAACTGATAGGCAAAACCTATTTTGAGCAAACCAAGCCTAAGCTACACTTAGCCAAAATTCATATAGAAGCTAGAAACTATTATTCTACTAAGGTATCACTTGCCAATACTATTCCAATGTATTGACCCACTGTGGCTGTAACTTATGATGTTGCAGGTTACTCTGATGAGGATTAGGGTTATGAGTCTACACTCAACATGTTTGCCTGTGGCACATGAAGATGAAGACTTTACTTTATTTTGTTAAGTTGAACTCTTGTACTAGCCTATGGCTATGGAGTTGTAAAAGACTATGTTATCTCTGGAATGACGATGTAATAATGACCTTTGTATCTGTATACTTCATCTTAAACTGTGGATGCTAGCATTTGATCCAGGGACTAGCATTGCAATCACATGGACCTTTACCTTTATAAAGGTGGGGTCTTACAGATGGTATCAGAGCACTGTGTTGCCTGTAGGATTATGACCCTAGGTTGGATTAGACTAAGAAACCACTAAGGAAAATTTCAACACTTTGTAAGATTCCACACTTGTCTTTTCTTCTTGTAAACTTTTCTAATCTTCTTTCTCATCTCTATTTGTAGATGAACTCCATCAATGAATCTGTCAGAAAGGAACAACTCATGACCATGACCTTGGAGTGTGAGACAGAGTTTCCCAAGGCACTCAAGAACCTTATGGTTACCATGGGGATACATGGTGCAGCTGTGTACAAGGGATTCCCTGTGATGGATGAATGAGAAGAGTATTGGTGGGTGCAACTTCACTTGTACAAAAACAAGGAAGACAACCACAAAGAGTCATGATTATGCATGGTCACCAACTCTGAAATGCACACAACATTCTTTGACTCTGCAAGAAATGTAGCTTGGAATGCTATCAAGGAGCTTGGTGATGGACTCAAGTGTAGAATGCTCAACCCTCAAAATGACCTTAGAGAAGAAAAGAAGCATACCCAAGACGTAGAGGCTACCAATCAACAACTAAGGGAAGACATCATAGACTTAATATGGGAGTCTTGTGATCAAGATAGACAGATTGCCACTAAGGATGCCCTGATATCTATTTTGTCTAGTGAGTGAGAGTTGTAACGTACTCCATTAGTTGGACCACCATACTTGTCGCATTTTTCCAAAAATTTGTCTAAGTCTTGTTGAACCTTAGTGTTGCGATAAATTTGTATGCCATGACTTGTATGTGTTATTGTTAAAAGTTTGTTTGTGATTCTATTGTCTTGTGATTTTTCCTGCATGTATTGGTTCTAACCTTTCTCTTTCTTATACAATAGATGCCTAACATTGTTATCAGCACTGCTGAGGAGTTCAAGGGAACTCGTTTCGGTACTCGTCTCATGGAGCTCACTAGTGTGCTCAACCTTCCACTTCCTAGTATCACGACACTCTAGCTCACCAAGTTTGAGAGGAAGGACCTTTGGGGCTTCAGAGTCACATAGCCAGGACGCCAGGCAGAGCCACCCACGGAGGACATCGCCTTCAATTTGATGCATGATGACAAGGAGAAGGGCTTAGATGTAGTCATGCAGGAGTTACTTGGACGCCTGGTTGGGAGGCACTCCACCGAGCTTAGAGGCCTCTACTTTCACCCGTTCGGGAGACGTGATGAGCAGGGTGAGGCAGTAGAGTATGATGACGCTACTAGAGAGATGATTGAGCCAATTCGTCTATACCTTCAGGATCTAGAGGGCCTTATTAGACACCTCGACACCGATAGGACCAACGTCATGCTTAGCAATGATGAGCTCCAGGTTTAGTTGAGGGAGAAGGACAAGCTCTTCGCGGAGCAAGATGAGATCGTCAAGGAGATGGAGGCCAGATTCGAGAGCCAGGACAAGAAGTTCAAGAATCAAGAGAAAAGAGTCCAAGACAAAAACAAGAAGATCAGGGAGATGAAGGATGAGTTAGAGGCCAAGGACTTTGAGCTTGAACACCAACAGGGAGTGATTGAGAGGCTTCACTCACATAAGAGGGCCCTTAGGGCCAAGATCGAGGCCTTGACCACTAGTGTAGAGGAGTACAAGGCCACCATGGAGAATGCAGGTCTTGATCTTGTTGACGTGGAGGTCGACATGGAGGAGTAGTGTAGACTACTCGACTATCTTTATTCTATCATACTTTGATAATTGAGTCGCAATGACCATCTAACATGTGGATGGCTTGCTATGGTATGTTTACCTTCCAAAACTTGTTGTTTACTTTCTTAAAACTCTACGTTATTTTTTATCTTGTTTTTTATGATTGCTGTTATGTGATGTATTGTGCATGTTAAGCATCTATGGGTATCTCATTTCTTATCCTTATTGAAACCACAGATGCCTCCCCGTCGTGCCAACCCCAACCCAAACAACAATAATAACGTCACTCCCGAGATGGAGCAGTTGATGACAGCTCAAGCTCAACTGATGCAGATGATGAAATAGTTCATGCAGAATCAGAATCAGGACAACAATAATAACAACAACAACAACAACAACAACAACAACAACAATCAGAATAATCCTCCAGCATTTAGCATGCTCATCAGATTTCTGAGACTGAGGCCTGCAAAGTTCTCGGGAACCACTGATCCAATGGTAGTCAATGACTGGTTACGTTTAGTGAACAAGGACTTAGACACTGTCGGCTGCACTGGCGAGGAAAAAGTCAGGTTTGCAGCACATCTACTCGAAGGACCAGCAGCAACCTGGTGGGACAACTTTCAGATCACCACTCCCCTTGAGGATGTGACTTGGGCTATTTTTGAGGATGGATTCCGTACAGCTCACATCTCAACCGGAGTGATGAACTTGAAGAAAAATGAGTTCCACAACCTGAAGCAGCGTCACCGCAGTGTGGCTGAATACATTGAGGAGTTCAACAATCTGGCGCGCTATGCACCGGATGAAGTTGATACGGATGCTAAGAGGAAGGAGAAATTCCTCGAAGGACTTAATGATGAGTTGAACATGCAGCTGTATGTTGCCTATGTCCCAACCTATCAATCGCTTTGTGACAAGGCTACCATCTTGGAAAACAAGATGAAACAGGTTGAGGGCAGAAAGAGGAAGCATAGCTTTGGTAAGCACGGCTCGGGATCGTCTCACAAGCGTTCCCATCAGATGATAATGGAAGTTCTGGATTCCACAAACATGGGAAGTACAACAACCACCACAACCACAACCGTCATCATGACAACAAGCATCATCACAGTCATGACAATGATAAGTATAAGAATCACAAGAGTGGGCACAAGAGTCACCAAAGTGGAAGTGGAAATGGGAGTTAGCCTGTAAAGAAAGATCTCAGTCAGGTTGAATGCTTCAAGTGTAAGAAGATGAGACACTATGCTAATGAGTGCCCAGAAAAGAAAGTTGAAGGTGCCAACAAGCCCAATCCCTTCCAAAAGGGACAAGTGAACCACATTAATGTGGAAGAAATATATGAAGAGTCTGATGTTGTGGCTGGTAAGTTCAAGCTCAATTCTTTTCTAGAACTTTTTCTTTTTGATACCGGTGCATCACATTCATTCATATCAAGAGCATTAGTTTATAAAAATGGATTACCAACTGAAAATATTGGGTGTCCTATAAAAGTAAGCTCTCCCGGAGGAGAGATGATAGTGAGCCTTGGATGTCGTGGTCTAGTGATAGAATTTGGGAAGCATAAGTTACCAGTTAGTCTGATAATCCTAGATTCCCAAGGATTGGATGTTATTCTGGACATGGATTGGATGACCAAGTATGAAGGAGTACTAGATTGTGCCAATCATACTGTCACACTCACAACCCCGGATAACAAAAGGATTAGATTCAAGTCTAACTTTGAATCAAAAGGGAGTAAGCTAAATTCTCTTAAGGGGGTTAGCATAGACAGCGTGCTAATTGTGAGAGAGTATATGGACGTGTTTCCGGAGGAATTACCTGGAATGCCACCAGATAGAGATGTTGAGTTTCTGATTGACTTGCTGCCAGGATCTGGACCAATAGCAAAGAGACCCTACAAGATATCAGTTGATGAGTTGAAGGAACTCAAGAAGCAGCTTGGAGAACAGTTACAAAAAGGATTTATTCAACCAAGTTCTTCATCTTGGGGTGCACCATTGTTGAAAAGAAAGATAGAAGTCAAAGGTTATGCATAGATTACCATTCACTCAATGCGGTAACTATCAAGAACAAATATCCTTTGCCTAGAATCAATGATTTATTTGATCAGTTAGAAGGAGCCCGTGTGTTCTCAAAGATTGATCTCCGATCAGGCTATTTTCAGCTAAAGATTAGAGAGAAAGACATACTGAAGACTACTTTCACCACAAGGTATGGTTTGTATGAATACACCGTGATGCCATTTAGTTTGACAAATGCACCAACCTACTTCATAATATGATGAACAAAGTGTTCATGGAATTTCTTGACAAGTTTGTTGTCGTATTCATCGATGACATTTTGATCTACTCCAAGAGCAAAGAAGAGCATGAAGAACATTTTTGATTGATACTTGAGAAGCTTAGGGAGCATAAGCTGTATGCCAAATTCGGCAAGTGTGAATTCTGGTTGAATGAAGTGGGATTTCTCGGTCATATTGTGCCAGGAGATGGTGTAGCGGTTGATCCCGCAAAAGTGTCAGCTGTAACTGAGTGGGAATCTCCTAAGTCAGTGAAAGAAGTATGTAGTTTCCTTGGCTTGGCAGCATACTATAGAAGGTTCATTGAGAATTTCTCAAAGGTAGCAAAGCCAATGACAGAATTGCTTAAGAAAGACAAGAAATTTGATTGGACTGAAGGATGTGAACTCAGTTTCCAAGAGTTGAAGAAGAGACTAGTGACAACACCAGTCTTATGTCTGCCTGGTTTGGAAAAAGATTTCCAAGTATATTGTGATGCATATCACCAAGGATTAGGTGGAGTTCTGATGCAAGAAGGGAAATTTGTGGCCTATGCCTCGAGACAACTCAAAACTCATGAAGTGAATTATCCTACTCATGACTTAGATTTAGCCTTTGTTGTCCATTCACTCAAAACATGGAGACATTATCTTTTGGGAAAGCGTTGTGAAGTGTTCATAGATCACAAGAGTCTGAAATATATCTTCACTCAGAAGGAAATCAATATGAGACAAAGAAGATGGCTAGAACTCATCAAGGACTATGACTTAAGTTTGCAATACCACCCCGGTAAATCAAATGTTGTAGCAGATGCATTAAGCCGTAAAGTTTATGTGAATGGCCTCACTAAGGGAGAATTGCCAGATGATCTGTGTGCCCAATTCAAGGATCTCAGATTGGAGATAGTGCCTGAGGGACATCTCATGTCATTGGATGTTCAACCCACCTTGTTGGGCAAAATCAGAGAAGCCCAAAAGATGGACAAGGAAATTGAAGAGATCAAGGGAAAAATTAGCAAAGGGAAAGCCAAAGGCTTCCATGAAGACGAACAAGGTACTTTAAGGTATGGAAAATGTATCTGCATTCCGCAAGATCTGGAACTTCGGAAACTGATTTTACAAGAAGCACACAACTCACCATATTCCATTCATCTAGGTAATACCAAAATGTACATGGATGTGAAGGAAAGGTTTTGGTGGAATAATCTCAATAAGGACATCGCAGAACATATTGCTTTGTGTGATGTATGTAGTAGAGTGAAAGCGGAACATCAGAAACCAGCAGGATTGTTACAACCACTACCTATTCCTGATTGGAAGTGGGACAAGATTGGCATGGATTTCATCACCGGGCTGCCAAGGACTAGATCAGGATATGATTCTATTTGGGTCGTAGTAGATCGCCTAACTAAAGTAGCACATTTCATACCCATGAAGACAACCTATACAAGTGCTAAGTTAGCCAAGATTTATATGAATAGGATTGTGTGTCTGCATGGAGTACCCAAGAGTATTGTGTCGGATAGAGGAACTCAATTCACTTCGCATTTTTGGAAACAACTACATGAGTCATTGGGAACAAGTTTATAATTCAGCACTACCTTTCACCCTCAAACTAATATGTAGGGTTCGTAGCATAGAAAACAAAAAAATTCCTATGATGTGAACTATGTACCAAGATATATCTACTAGATAAAAACAACGGGCGGATGTATATCCATAGATAACATACCCTTGAAGACCGACAAAGCTTAACGAGTTCAACTCATAGTTGATGTAGACGATCTCTTGCCGGTCTCAAGATCGAGAGGAAGTACTAGCGCCGCAAATCAGCAGCGCATCCGTGCTCGCACACACGTCCGAGGCACCGAGCAACCTCCGCCTCCTCGCTCTAGTGATGCAGCGGAAGCACAACTCTTCCTTACCGAATAGCCACCGGGAACATGTATCTCGCTAGTCCGAGACCATGGGAGATAAATTCTAGAGGGGGAGAGAGATCCTTCACGAGGAGGTGTGAGTGAGAGAGAGGAGAGGGGGTGCCTTTATAGGAGGAGGGGGGCACCCAAGAGGGTGGCCTCCGAACATGGGGGCTGCCCCCTCCCCTCCTTCATTCATGTGGGTGGACACTCCACTCACAAAAATCCATTCAAATCCCTCCACTCAAAATCCCACTCAAACTTGCTACTAAATTTCCACCAAATTTAATGCAAACTCTCGTTAAATAAAACTCTTTTATTTATTCAGAATTTTGTCAATTACTTTAATGACAAACATTCACATATAACCCCTTGCTAGAATTCTATTTCACATGCATAACCTCTTTATGCAATTTCACCCGAAAACCTGTTTCGGTATCTAGTGAAATAAATTCCTGCGCTTGTTTATTCTTTCGGCATGAAACTTTTGCTCCAATTGGATATTGGTGTCTATTAAGTGTGTCACCCTACGGTTTGTGAATAATGCGGACATGATCGAGACCCTTCTCAGATCAATAATCAGAAGAGGGATCTGGAGACCCATACTGACTCCCACACATTCAACGATGACTTTCTTGTGATCGTCGGAACCTTTTACGCTAGTATCTTAATCCCTTTGTTTCGCGATATATTACATGTCCGAGATTTGATCATCGTTATCTCCATTCCTAGTTTGATCACGTTACTGACATGCACTCTTTTCTCGTTCCCGTGATATAACATTCTAGTGATCAAATAACTTGCTTGCAAGCTAACCATAGTGATATCACCGAGAGGGCCCAGAGTATATCTATCCGTCATCGGGATGAACAAATTCCACTATCGATCAATGGGCCCCAACATAACACTTTATTAGTCCTGAACCCATCTTTATAATCACCCTGTTACGGTGTGACGTTTGATGTTATTAAGAAACTCTTTCGGTGTTAGTGATTGACATGATCTCATGGTCTAAGGATTAGGATCACTTCGTAAGTTGTTATAGCAATATAAACTCAATGACTTTGATCGTAATGCTATACTTCGGATGAATGTTCATCACACCATTACACTAATGTTGTGATCCCGCTATTAACAACATCCAATGTCTATGATCAGGAAACCTTGATCATCTTGTTAATCAACAAGCTAGTTTATGACAGAGGCATAACTAGGAACTTTCTGTTTGTTTATTAAACACACATGTATTAACGTTTCCGTATTAATACAATTATAGCATGCAAAATAAACATCTATCATATACTTGGAATACACATAATAAACACTTTATTATTGCCTCTCAGGGCATATTCCCTTCAGTCTCCCACTTGCACTAGAGACAATAATCTAGTTACATAGTGATGAATCTAACACCCATTGAGTTCTGGTGTTGATCATGTTTTGCTCTAGGGAGAGTTTTAGTCAATGGATTTGCTACATTGAGATACGTGTGTACTTTACAAATCTTTATATCTCCATCCTTGACATGCTCGCGGATGGAGTAAAAACGGCGCTTAATATGCTTGGAATGCTTGTGAGACCTTGGCTCTTTGGCATTAGCAATGGCACCATTGTTGTCACAATAGATCACCATTGGGTCCAACGCGTTTGCAACCACTCCTAGTTCGGATATGAACTCCTTCATCCAAACCACTTCCTGAGCCGCTTCCGAAGCAGCAACATATTCAGCCTCCGTTGTTGATCCCGCCACCACAGGTTGTTTGGAGCTCCTCCAACTAACCGCTCCGCCATTCATGAGAAATACGTATCCGGATTGAGAATTAGAGTCATCTGGATCGGTGTCAAAGCTTGCGTCAACATAACACTTAGCGACGAGCTCTTCTTCATGTTCGTACACAAGAAACATATCCTTAGTTCTTCGTAAGTACTTAAGGATATTCTTGACCGCTATCCAGTGTTCCGAACCTGGATCCGATTGGTACCTACTAGTCAAACTAATAGCATGTGCCACATCTGGTCTTGTACATAGCATGGCGTACATTATAGAGCCTATGGCTGAAGCATAGGGGACTTTGTCCATTATCTCTCTTTCTTCCGCCGTAGCCGGACTTTGAGTCTTACTCAATGTCTTGCCTTGCAACATAGGTAAGAACCCCTTCTTACTTCCGTCCATTTTAAACTTCTTTAAAATCTTATCAAGGTATGTACTTTGCGATAGCCCTATTAGGCGCCTAGATCTATCTCTATAGATCTTTATGCCTAATATGTACGACGCTTCACCTAGGTCCTTCATTGAAAATTTGCTGTTTAGATAACTTTTAACATTGTTTAAAAGATCTATATCATTTCCGATAAATAATATGTCATCCACATATAATATCAGAAATTCCACATTGCTCCCACTCACTTTCTTGTAAATACAAGCTTCTCCATAAGTTTGGACAAATCCAAACTCTTTGATCACCTCATCAAAGCGGAGATTCCAACTTCATGATGCTTGCTTAAATCCATAGATGGATCGTTGAAGCTTGGACACCTTGTTAGCATCCTTAGGATCGACAAAACCCTTTGGTTGTATAATATACAACTCTTCTTCAATATTACCATTGAGAAACGCGGTTTTGACATCCATCTGCCATATCTCATAATCGAAATATGCAGCAATTGCTAACATAATCCTAACTGACTTTAGCATCGCTACGGGGCAGAATGTCTCATCGTAGTCAACTCCTTGAATTTGTCGAAAACCCTTTGCGACAATTCAAGCTTTATAGATGGTCACATTACCATCAACATCAGTTTTCCTTTTGAAAATCCATTTGTTATCCATGGACTTTCGGACGTGAGGTAAGTCTACCAAGTTCAAACTTGATTTTCATACATGGATTCCATCTCGGATTTCATGGCTTCGAACCATTTGTTGGAATCCGGGCTCATCATCGCTTCTTCATACGTCGCAGGGTCATCATTTTCATCAACCATGAAATTCATGACAGGATTTCCGTACAGCTCGGGAGTTGCACGCATCCTGCTAGACCTGCGAGGTTCGGTAGTATTCTCTTTCGGAGTTTCATGATCATTATCATTAGTTCCCTCTTCAACTGGTGGATCCAACTCCGGAACGACTTCCGGTGCTGCGCTACTCGCCATACTTTGGAGAGAACGTTCAATAACCTCTTCGAGTTCTACCTTCCGACTACTCACACCTTTCGCGAGAAACTCTTTCTCTAGAAAGGATCCATTCTTGCCAACAAAAATTTTGCCCTCGGATCTGTGATAGAAGGAATACCCAATAGTTTCCTTAGGGTATCCTATGAAGACGCATTTTTCCGCTTTAGGTTCGAGTTTATCCGGTTGAAGTTTCTTCACATAAACATCGCATCCCCAAACTTTAAGAAATGATAGCTTAGGTTTGTTTCCAAACCACAATTCATATGGTGTCTTTTCAACGGATTTCGATGGTGCCCGATTTAAAGTGAAAGCAGCAGTTTCTAGTGCATAACCCCAAAATGACAACGGCAAGTCCGTCAGAGACATCATAGATTGAACCATATCCAATAAAGTACGATTACGACGTTCCGATAGACCATTTCTTTGTGGTGTTCCGGAAGGTGTGAGTTGTGAAACAATTCCACACTCTTTCATGTGAGTGCTAAACTCGTAACTTAGATACTCACCTCCACGGTCGGACCGTAGAAATTTGATATTTCTATTACGATGATTTTCCACTTCATTCTGAAATTCCTTGAACTTTTCAAAGGTTTTAGACTTATGTTTCATCAAATAGATATAACCGAATATACTCAAATCATCCGTGAAAGTGACAAAATAACGATATCCACCTCGCGCCGACACACTCATTGGACCACATACATCAGAATGTACGATTTCCAATAAATCTGTCGCCCGTTCCATTGAACCGGAAAACGGCGTTCTAGTCATCTTGCCCATAAGGCATGGCTCACATGTATCAAATGATTCAAAATCAAGTGATTCTAAAAGTCCATCCAAATGGAGCTTCTTCATGCGTTTAACGCCAATATGACCTAGACGGCAGTGCCACATATATGCGGATATATCATCATTAAGTTTAATCCTTTTAGCATCAACATTATGAATATGTGTAACATTATCATCAAGATATAATAGAAATAAACCATTCATCATCGATGCATGACCATAAAATATTTCATTCATATAAATAGAACAACCATTGTTCTTGGATTTAAATGAATAACCACTTCGCATCAAACACGATCTAGACACAATGTTCATGCTCAGTGCAGGCACCATATAACAATTATTCAAGTTTATTACTAATCCCGACGGCAAGTGGAGAGGTAGAGTTCCGACGGTGATCACATCAATGCTTGATCCATTGCCGACACGCATCTTGAACTCACCCCTTGCTAGCGGTCGCTTGTTCCGCAGCCCCTGATTCGAGTTACAAATATTAGAAACTGAACCGATATCAAATACCCAGGTGCTACTGCGAGCACTAGTCAAGTACACATCAATAACATGTATATCATATATACCTTTGTTTGCCTTGCCGGCCTTCTTGTCTGCCAAATACTTGGGGCAGTTGTGCTTCCAGTGGCTAGTCCCCTTACAATAGTAACACTCGGTATCAGACTTAGGTCCAACTCGGGGTTTCTTTTCAGGCACGGCAACCGGCTTGCTGCCCTTACTTCCCTTCTGTTTTCCCTTCTTGTCTTTCTTGAAACCAGTGTTCTTATTGATCATCAACACTTGATGTTCCTTTTTGATCTCCACTTCTGCAGTTTTAAGCATTGACACAGGCTCGGGGAGAGACTTCTTCATGCCTTGCATATTATAGTTCATCACAAAGCTCTTATAGCTAGGTGGCAGAGACTGCAGAACACGATGGATGCCTAAGTCAATGGAATCGATATTCCCAAGGACAAAAGCTTATCGGCATAACCCAACATCTTGAGTACATGCTCACTAACAGAGTTGTGCTCTTCCATCATGCAGCTAAAGAACTTTTATGAAGCATTGTAGCTCTCTATAGCAGCATGTGTGTCGAAAATCATTTTCAACTCACCCATTATATCAAATGCATTGCTGTTTTCGAAACGCTTTCGAAGTTCCGGCTCTAGCCCATACAATATGCCGCAATGAACTAAGTTGTGGTCCTCCTGACGAGTCTGATAGACATTCTTCTCCTCGTCAGGGGCATCCTCAAAAGGTGGGGGGCCTAGTGGCGCTTCTAGCACATATTGCTTTTGTGCAGCAGAGAGGAGAATCCTCAAATTCATGGCCCATTTGGTAAAGTTGCTACCGTTTGTTGCAAGTTTCTCTTTCTCCATGAACACATTGAAATTAAAAGCAGGTGGTGCCATCTACAACAGAATTTGTAAAGTTTAGACTAAGTTTATGATAGATTGAGTTCAACTAATCCATATTACGAATGAACTCCCACTCAAAAACAACATCCCTTGTGTCCTTTTGGTGATTACATGAACCAAATCCACTACACCAAGTCCGATCAACACGTGAGTCGGTATAGCTTCAAAGGCGAGCATCAAATGGGCATCATATCTACTATATGACTCATGCTTAACCTTTCGGTCCGTTTTCTGAGGCCATGTCTGTACATGCTAGGCTCGCCAAGTAAGAACCTTAGTATTCGCGTGTGTAACTGTCTTACACCCAAAATATGGTCGTGGATCCAAGAACACTCGATCATCACGTGATGTCTTGGAGCGACGAAAACATAATCGGTGCATACTAAAGGAAGAACACATTCTTATCTTGATATTTAAATGAGGGATCATCTTATTATGCTAATAAAATGCCAAAAAAACAATATAAGATGCTATCAAACATCACATGTTTATTAGTAAAATGATATGGTTCCCGCATATGATCTCTATCATGTGCACAATGATATGATCACTATCATACCTTTATGTGTAAGGCCAAGGTCTATGGAACTTACACGTTATGTGTGTTGTAAGAGTATCATCTCATACTTCTACTTACAACATCACCATATCATAACACTAGCCCAGCAACAATCTAAACTATACGCCTCTAATTTATCCATTGCAAGTTTTTACGTGGCTTAGGGCTTTCGAGATAGAACCGTTCATACCTACGAACATGAACCACAACGAGGATAACCAAATTGTTGACAACTTGTTGCAAAATAGATATTGACTATAGTAGGAGAGACAGACACCCGCTAGCCACTTATGCAAACTAGTTGCATGTCAAGCGTGGAACAGGTCTCATGTGCGAGGACATGTAAAGTTTGTCCGGGCCGCTTCATCCCACTATGCCACCAATATCCAAAATTACAACTAAGGAGTAACAACATGATCATCATCGCCCACATACTCATATGTGTACTACCCGTGTAAAGCATCTACGCATAGATCCGGCTCTGATACCACTGTAGGGTTCGCATCATAGAATACAAAAAATTTCCTACGATGTGAACTATGTACCAAGATCTATCTAATAGATACAAACAACGGGCGGATGTATATCCGTAGAGAACATACCCTTGAAGACCGACAAATCTTAACGAGTTCAACTCGTGGTTGATGTAGACGATCTCTTGCCGATCTCAAGATCGAGAGGAAGTCCTAGCACCGCAAATCAACAGCGCATCCGTGCTCGCACACACGTCTGAGGCACCAAGCAAACTCCGTCTCCTCGCTCCAGCGATGCAGCGGAAGCACAACTCTTTCTTGCCGAATAGCCACCGGGAACATGTATCTCGCTAGTCCGAGACCATGGGGGGTAAATTCTATAGGAGGGAGAGATCCTTCACGAGGAGGTGTGAGTGAGAGACAGGAGAGGGGGTGCCTTTTATAGGAGGAGGGGGGCACCCAAGGGGGTGGCTGCCGGCCATGGGGGCTGCCCCCTCCCCTCCTTCATTCATGTGGGTGGACACTCCACTCACAAAAATCCATTCAAATCCCTCCACTCAAAATCCCACTCAAACATGTTATTAAATTTCCACCAAATTTAATGCAAACTCTCATTAAATCAAGCTCTTTTATTTATTCAGAATTTTGTCAATTAATTTAATGACAAACATTCACATATAACCCCTTGCTAGAATTCTATTTCACATGCATAACCTCTTTATGCAATTCCACCTGAAAACCTATTTCGGTATCTAGTGAAATAAATTCCTGCGCTTGTTTATTCTTTCGGCATGAAACTTTTGCTCCAATTGGATGTCGGTGTCTCTTAAGTGTGTCACCCTACGGTTCGTGAATAATGCGGACATGATCGAGACCCTTCTCGGATCAATAATCAGAAGCGGGATCTGGAGACCCATACTGACTCCCACACATTCAACGATGACTTTCTTGTGATCGTCGAAACCTTTTACGCTAGTATCTTAATCCCTTTGTTTCGCGATATATTACATGTCCGAGATTTGATCATCGTTATCTCCATTCCTAGTTTGATCACGTTACTGACATGCACTCTTTTCTCGTTCCCGTGATATAACATTCTAGTGATCAAATAACTTGCTTGCAAGCTAACCATAGTGATATCACCGAGAGGGCCCAGAGTATATCTATCCGTCATAGGGATGAAAAAATTCCACTATCGATCCATGGGCCTCAACATAACACTTTATTAGTCCTGAACCCATCTTTATAATCACCCTGTTACGGTGTGACGTTTGATGTTATCAAGAAACTCTTTCGGTGTTAGTGATTGACATGATCTCATGGTCTAAGGATTAGGATCACTTCGTAAGTTGTTATAGAAATATAAACTCAATGACTTTGATTGTAATGCTATACTTCAGATGAATGTTCATCACACCATTACACTAATGCTGTGATCCCGCTATTAACAACATCCAATGTCTATGATCAGGAAACCTTGATCATCTTGTTAATCAACAAGCTAGTTTATGACAGAGGCATAACTAGGAACTTTCTGTTTGTTTATTAAACACACATGTATTAATGTTTCCGTATTAATACAATTATAGCATGCAAAATAAACATCTATCATATACTTGGAATAAATATAATAAACACTTTATTATTGCCTCTCAGGACATATTCCCTTCCGTCTCCCACTTGCACTAGAGACAATAATCTAGTTACATAGTGATGAATCTAACACCCATTGAGTTCTGGTGTTGATCATGTTTTGTTCTAGGGAGAGTTTTAGTCAACGGATCTGCTACATTGAGATCCGTGTGTACTTTACAAATCTTTATATCTCCATCCTTGACATACTCGCGGATGGAGTGAAAACGGCGCTTAATATGCTTGGAATGCTTGTGAGACCTTGGCTCTTTGGCATTGGCAATGGCACCATTGTTGTCACAATAGATCACCATTGGTTCCAACGCGTTTGCAACCACTCCTAGTTCGGATATGAACTCCTTCATCCAAACCACTTCCTGAGCCGCTTCCGAAGCAGCAACATATTCAGCCTCCGTTGTTGATCCCGCCACCACAGGTTGTTTGGAGCTCCTCCAACTAACCGCTCCGCCATTCATGAGAAATACGTATCCGGATTGAGACTTAGAGTCATCCGGATCGGTGTCAAAGCTTGCGTCAACATAACACTTAGCAACGAGCTCTTCTTCATGTCCGTACACAAGAAACATATCCTTAGTTCTTCGTAAGTACTTAAGGATATTATTGACCGCTATCCAGTGTTCTGAACCTGGATCCGATTGGTACCTACTAGTCAAACTAATAGCATGTGCCACATCCGGTGGTGTTTGACACACTTTAAAACACTAGATTCACCTCAAAAAGTTTTGGTGAAAGTTTGAAAAGATTTGGAGTTCATTTGGTGATTCAAATCACATTTGAAAAATCAAAACAGAAAAAGAAAAAAAGAAAAAAGGGAAAAAATAATAGCAACGGCCTATCTAATCCAACCCAGGAAAATAGTTGTAGTCTTGGTAGAATTTTCTGTAAGTTAAGATACTTGTTATATTGCCATGCTTAGCCTAGATAGTAGCAAACAAGGGAGGATTATGTACATGCTATGGAAAATATTGTTAAGTCTTTGACTTATGTTTTTGTTTAATAAAACAACTAAGTGAATGAATCACCTGGGTGGAATGATATGTTTGGGTTATGTTGAGTGGTTACACAAGGCCCATATCTATGGTATCCCTTGTGTATTACACTTGTGGAAAGCCACCCAGGAACAAAGTGATTTGAGATACTTAGTGTTTAGAAGCTTTTAGTGCAACCACATGGCATATGGGCTCTGCCTTGATCATATAGGTTGCAATAACTTAGTCAGATGGACAGTTGGTGGTAGGGTGATAGGTTGGAGCGCGTCCATGTGCTCTAAGGGAAAGCTTCTGAAAGGTCTCATCTCGATGCATGTCGAGTATTGTGGGGAAAGTGCACCACCTCTCGAGAAGGAAAAATCTAAGTACTTAGCCATGTCCCAGGCAACAGATGACGAGGTTTAATCTAGTCAATGCACATTGTTATGGACTTGGGTTTTGGAGAAGATGGGGATGCTGGAGATCGCGGAACGGTTAGAAAACAAGCAACACGGGGACACAAGGTTTACCCAGGTTCAGGCCCCCGGAGGGAAAACCCTACTCCTGCTTGTCTTCTCTTGATTACGGCGGAACCGAAGGTTATAGGGGTGCGCAGATGCAATCTGGCGTGGAGGTGTGTATGCGGTGGTACGAAGTTCCCTCCTCGTCATGCCCTCCTAGCCTTTATATAGAGTTAGGCAGGTCCCAGGCACAGATCGAGTCGGTTACAGGTTTTAGGGTTTACCCCTTTGAATTTTCTATCTATTCTAGTCTTGCTCTCCAAGGATCCGAAGGCGTCATGGGCCCAGTCCACCCGAAAGTCTTCACGGGCCGGCGTATATTTGTCATGGGCCTTCCTTGGGATGGACTAGGTATGCTGAGGTCGTGTACCCGCAGGGTATAACCATGTCAGTAGCCCGGGGGTGTTCAGTCGAATCGTAGATTCGACTGAGGACTCTTCAATCCTTTGGGTGCAGCTATCTCTGTCTTTCAAGAGAATGATTTAAGTGTGTAGGGATTGTTGATGCGTGTGCCTGACTCTCCCGATGGATCAGGGTCAGTTAACTGTCTAAGGAAAAAACAAAACGATCTTCTTCAGATTCGAGTCCCTCGACTCGAACCCGCAACATATGCTGACGTAATTCGACTCAGGTCGCGGAGGACCTACAGGAGTGGAATTCCGGTGAATTTAAATGATGTACCCAACGCGTCCATCGGGATTTTTCATCGCGCATGTTGGCACAGATTCTTACTAGCAGAGCGCAGTCATGTGCGTTATCAGGCCATCAGATGGTATCTGTAGGTCTTATCTTTGCGTCGCAGACACAGCATCTGAATGTTTATCATCACGGAGGTGTTTCAGGTGGCCAAGGATAACGTTGCTCACTTAGCGTCAATGAGGGTAGAGTTGCCGAAAAGTTTTGCATGCTGATCCGAAGGATCGCACTCGAATAATTCATAGGATGCGCGACTAGTGCTCCCTATGGGAGTAGCCCCCGAGTGACTATTCGAGTCGTAGACTCGAGCGGAGACTTTAATTTAGCCGTTGTTCAGCTTCTGGTCCGTAGGACACAAATTTTTCGGATGCTTGAATCCATCCTCCCTATGGGAGTAGCCCCCGAGTCCGTAGTGGAGTCGCGGACTCGACGTAGGACTCGAAGAAATATTTCAGTGATGTAGTGTTTTGTTCATTTTCGGGTGCGCGGATAGCGCTCCTGATAGGAGTAGCCCCCGAGTAATTAGTCGAATCGTAGATTCGAGTGAGTACTCTTAGCTGTGTAGCCAAAGAAATGTAATCATTGCTAGTATAGCTTTTGATGATGTCAGTGCTGACGATCGGTGACCTCAAGCGTCTGTTGCGCCAGAGATGACGTGACTGGACGAACATGGGTCCCACCTTCTGACTTTGAGTTGACCGGTCATGCGCGGCGTGGATATAATTACGGTGTCGCCTTGATTTCTACGCGTAGTGGACGGTGTGTGAGCGACGGTTCACTTCTGTACTGACACGTGGATGGCCAGATCTTGATCTTGTCTCTAGGTCTTCCCGATGGACGGTCGTCGTGCATCGTCTTTGTCCTTATAATCATTGGGGAAAAGTTAATTTGCTTTTACCGCAGCCATTCGTCCTTATAATCATTGGGGAAAAGTTAATTTGCTTTTATCGCAGCCATTCTTGTTTCACTGCTCCCATCTTATCTGAGCTTTCTCGCTGCGCGCTGGGATTTCCCGAGTTTTTCCTTCCTTGATCCTGCGTGCTCTCCGTCAGCGCTGCCGCACTACGATGAGGAAGCCGAAGAAGTCCTCCTCTGTAGTTGGCGCCAGTGCTGCTGGTGGCAAGAAGGGTTCCGCCATCGCCCGTGTCACTGATGGTGGCTGGCGGCGATCGGAGACGCATGAGAGTGATCTCCGCAAGCTTCGTGAGCAGGGCCTAATCCCGCAGGATAGGGAGGCCGTCAAACTCCCCGGCAACGAGGTAATTCCCCGTCCACCCGTTGGGTTTCGGGTTATGTTCGTTGCCTTTGTCCTTCGGGGCTTTCCTTCCCAGTCCACGATTTCCTTCGTGTATTGCTTTTCCTTTATGGTATCCAGTTGCATCATATTTCGCCCAACTCTTTTCTTCATGTCACCTGTTTCATCACTTTTTTGCGAGTACTGGCTCGGTATCGATCCGCACTTTGGCCTCTTCCAGAAACTCTATTCCGTGAAGAGGCAATCTGGTTCTGATGGTGTTTATCCCATTAGGGTTTGCATCATCTCCCTCAAATCCAATCTTCTTTTCTTCTCCTTTTTCATGTCCGAATCTTTTCAGTACTAGCGGAGGTGATGGTTTTACATCCGCGACTCCACAATTTTTGGGCAGGATTTTGGACTTGTTCCTTTTGACCCCTCCCAGAAAATTGAGCCGAAGAGGTCCTGGAAGAACCAGATCTTGGATGGCGAGGTGGCGAAGATAGAGGCTCTCTATCGTCGAGTGGAGGATCTTTAGCTGACTCCGGATAAAGAGGTGAACGGTGTGGATATCATACGCACTTTTCTCAAATGTCGGGTGCAGCCGCTCTAGGCTAGGACGCACCCGATGTTCCTTTATTCTGGTCGTCGTGATCCGACTAGGGTTTTGGCTGAGGAATTCTCCAAGGGAGATCTCGACGGGGTCCTTCGCCCGCTGCTGAAGTTCAAGGCTAGAGAGGATATCCCGGGGAAGTCGCTGACTTCTCCGTTCTCCGCTTCTCGTCCGGTTCCGCAGGTGTAGATCTGGGACGTGCGCGTAGTGCTATTTTCGACTGCGTTTTCCTTGTATTTACTTGTCTGCTGACAAATTTGCTTCTTTTGTGCAGGAGTTCAAGGTACCGGGCATGTCGCCGCCACTTCCCGAATTGTTTCCAGATGCACCGGACAATGAGGTGGTGGATTCCATGTCTGAGCTTCCATCAGCGCGGTCGCCGGCCGAAGAGGCCATCGAGTCGAGCGAGGATCACACTCGCAAGAGGACATGGAGCTCCAGCGAGTCGTCAGATGCTTCGACTCCGCCAACACCGAGGAACCCGCTGTGCCTTGAACGTCACAGTGGGGATCATGGGGGCTCTTCTTCTCCAATTCCTGCCATTCCCGTGCGAGCTGTGGAACCGCACCCGCCGGTGAAGCGGAAGAAGGAAGAGAAGAAAGAGGAGAAGAAGGGCAGGAGAACTCCGCCAGTCTTCGACATTACGCCAAGTTATTGAAGCTATCAAGGATCTCCTCATCCCAATTTCTAAGTTAAAAACTTGTGGTTGAATAAGGGTAAAGGCTCACCAATGTCTATTGGTGGTTCCTTGGGAGTTTTTGTTACAAAAAAACTTAGTGTTTTTCAACTGATAGGCAAAACCTATTTTGAGAAAAGAAAGCCTAAGCGACACTTAGCCAAAATTCATATAGAAGGTAGAAACTATTATTCTACTAAGGTATCACTTGTCAATACTATTCCAATATATTGACCCACCGTGGTTGTAACTTATGATGTTGCAGGTTACTCTGATGAGGATTTGGGTTATGAGTCTACACTCAACATGTTTGCCTATGGCACATGAAGATGAAGACTTTACTTTATTTTCTTAAGTTGAACTCTTGTACTAGCCTATGGCTATGGAGTTGTAACAGACTATGTTATCTCTGGAATGACGATATAATAATGACCTTTGTATTTGTGTACTTCATCTTAAACTGTGGATGCTAGCATTTGATCCAGAGACTAGCATTGCAATCACAGGGACCTTTACCTTTATAAAGGTGGGGTCTTACATTCTTGTAGTAAAACAATGTTGTCGGTGTGAGTTTCCAACTATCTGGAAAAGAACATTCTCAATTTCTCGAGTGATGACGAGATTGTTCTTTTACGTAAAGAAAGCCCGAAGAATATGGATCTGAATGCCACAAGCCAAGCTTCCTGAAATATTAAGTGGACCAACATGTTTTACTTATGGTTCCCATGTTTAATGTTATGAGTTTTTAAACTTCGTCCTAACAAACTCTGTCCACTTGAATGACTTTATGTCGATTTATCGAAATTAGGTCAATTTTGAACTAAAAGTAAATTGTAGGTTTCTTTGAAAGATTTGTGAATTTTTTGGAGGTAACCATCGAGGGGTCATTTAATATATCACATACCACCGTCAAGAATTTTGTCAATAGCTTCAACTTCTACTAAGATTTTGCATCTTGACAATTTAATGAAATTAGGTCAAACTTGAGCTACAAGTAAGCGTGATGGATTGCTCTCCAATTAAATGTCATTTCATGGGTAGATGAGTGCATCTTCTCGCAGTAAACAACACTGTGTGTGAGTTTCCAACTATCAGGAAATAACATTCTAAATTTCCACGGTGATGACGAGATTGTTCCTTTTCAAAAATAAAGTCTGAAGAATATGGATTTGAATGCCACAAGCCAATCTTTTAGACATATATAATGGGCTGGCATGTTGTACTTATGATTCCCATGTTTTATGAGTTTTCAAACTTTGTCCTAGCTAACTCTATCCACTTGAATGACTTTATGTCGATTTATCGAAATTAGGTCAAACTTCAACTGTAAGTAAAGTGTAGATTGCGTTGAAAGTTTTATGAATATTTTTTGGACATAATCATGGTGGGATCATTTAATATATGTATCACAAACCACACCATCGAGGGTTTTGACAACAGGTTCGACTTCCTGCTGAGATTTTGCATCTTGACAACTTAACGAAATTAGGTCAAACTTGAGCTACGAGTAAGCGTGATAGATTGCTCTTGAATTAATTGCCTTTTTCGGATGGGTGCATATTTTTGGATAGCGGACCATGCATGTTTTATTGCGATTCATATGTTCTATGAGTTTTCAAGGTCCGTAGTTACATTAACCCACTTAAAGTACACTACTCCCTCCTATTCAAATTAATGTTTGCCAAATTGCAGATAAGGTCAACCTTTTCCACAAGGTAAGACCCATATAACTTGGTCATATTGCTCCATGCAATAGATAGGAGATAGGGGAAATGATTTTTCTATTTTTTATGGGAAACCCACAAGCTTGAGGTATAAATTTATTTTCTCCACAATGTACCACTATGTGACTTAATGTGTACTTTTCTCCCTTTTTACACATTGCCGATGCCCTAAGGAAAAGAAAATAATGGGCCCACTTGGAAGTGTAAAACTATTAAGAAGAAGTTAGCCTCTTTAGTTTAGTGGGTCCCATGAATCATCTCGTTACGGTGGAGCTTTTTACTCGTAGTTGGACATATGCTCACCTCTGTCCATGCGTTGTACAAGTAGAGAGAATAAAACATATGCAAGGGAAGAGGCAGCAGCGAAGAGAGAAGAGCAGTTGAAGGCGATTCGAGGTCAGAGCATTTATGATGGGTTCCTGACATGAGATACTCCTACCGTCTTTATAGTGTACTCACTCTAGTACTTTATTACTAGTAGTAGTAAATTTCAGGACCTATGCACGCAAAAAAAGAGTGTGTTTTCTCTCCTTTGTTGCCTCTTATCTCCTCTCCCCTCGTGCACTGGCCCTGTTGATTTCTCCCTCCTCCACAGTGTGGCACCGCGCACGTGTGCCTTGGTACGTCGGCTCTGTTTTCTTCTCTTTTTAGAGGGCGCGGCTCTGTTTCTCTAGTGTGTTCGGCAGCCGCATCAGTGTGGAGTAGGTAGGGTGTCAAGTGGGATCTCACCAAAATCCCACTTCTAGTTCATTTGCCAAAATCTAGTGTAAAATTTTGCTCAAAATTTGAACTAGATTTTGACAAATGAATTAGAAGTGGGATTTTGGTGAGATCCCACTTGACACCCTAGGATTAGTATATGGGAAGGAAACCACTTCGGTCCTTGACGGCAAAAAGATTCAAACTTTTCATGTTTCAAAATTTTCACTTGCTTCCCAAACATCGGGAGGGAAATGTTATTCAATAAGACCAGCCATGCGCAGTAGTACTTCTTATCTTATATTTTTCACCAAAAAAACTATATAGTGTACTGATAACTTTTAACATGATCCATTGGATCAAGACTAGCAAATCCAAAAATTGATAACCGTTGGATCTTATTTTTCGTTCTTAGCATCTAGAAGACTCTATTGGTAGTCTTTATCACAATGAACGCTAGTATGCACAAACCTCAAAACACACTTCAATGCATAGTTTCAGGGATCTTGTGCTAACTGCATGGACTTGGATGTAATTTTCATTTTTTTATGAGGTCCTCGATGCAACTCGTACTTCCAACGACTGTGTGTTAACTGAAGCACCTCGCTCCTACGGGACCTACCACAGTTAGAATAAAATGCAACCGCCCCAATTATCACACGAAGTGGACCACGGTTTCTCTGCTTTTCAAGCTTCCTAGCTATGTTCGCACACTTCACTGACTTCTTGCCGATTTAACAGACTTATTAGGTCAAACTTGATCTACAAGTAAGCGTAGTACATTGCACTTGAATTAGATGTCTTTTCTGAGGTAGATGGGTGCATCTTCTTGTAGTAAAACAATGTCGTCGGTGTGAGTTTACAACTATCTAGAAAAGAAAATTCTCAATTTCTCGAGTGATGACGAGATTGTTCTTTTACATAAAGAAAAGCCTAAAGAATACGGATATGAATGCCACAAGCCAAGCTTCCTGAAATATTAAGTGGACCAACATGGTTTACTTACGATACACATGTTTAATGCTATGAGTTTTCAAACTTCATCCTAGAAAACTCTTCCCACTTGAATGACTTTATGTCGATTTATCGAAATTAGGTCAAATTTGAACTAAAAGTAAATTGTAGGTTGCTTTGAAAGATTTGTGATTTTTTTGGAGGTAACCATCGAGGGGTCATTGAATATATCACACACCACCACCAAAATTTTTGACAACATCTTCAACTTCTTACTAAGATTTTGCATCTTGATAATTTAATGAAATTATGTCAAACTTGAGCTACAAGTAAGCGCGATGGATTGCTCTCGAATTAAATGTCATTTCATGGGTAGATAAGTGCATCTTCTCGCAGTAAAAAACATTATCGATGTGAGTTTCCAACTATCAGGAAATAACATTCTAAATTTCCACGGTAATGACGAGATTGTTTCTTTTCGAAAAGAAAGTCTGAAGAATATGGATTTGAATGCCACAAGCCAATCTTTCAGACATATATATTGGACCGGCATGTTGTACTTACAATTCCCATGTTTTGTTAGTTCACAAACTTCATCCTAGCTAACTCTATCCACTTGAATGACTTTATGTCGATTTATTGAAATTAGGTCAAACTTCAACTTCAAGTAAAGTGTAGATTGCGTTGAAAGTTTTACGAATATTTTTTGGAGGTAGTCATGGGGGGGTCGTTTGATATACTTATCACAAACCACGCCATCGAGGGTTTTGACAACAGGTTTGACTTCTTGCTGAGATTTTGCATCTTGATAACTTAACGGAATTAGGTAAAACTTGAGCTACGAGTAAGCGCGATAGATTGCTCTTGAATTAATTGTCTTTTTCGAAAGTAGATGGGTGCATATTTTCGGACATAGCGGACCATGCATGTTATATTGTGATTCATATGTTCTATGAGTTTTCAAGGTACGTAGTTACATTAACCCACTTAAAGTACACTACTCCCTCCTATTCAAATTAATGTTTGCCAAATTACGGATAAGGTCAACCTTCTCCACAAGGTAGGACCCACATAGCTTGGTCATATTGCTCCGTGCAATAGATAAGAGAGAGGGGAAATGATTTTTCTATTCTCTATGGGCAACCCATAATCTTGAGGTATAACTTTATTTTCTCCACAATGTACTACTATGTGACTTAATGTGTACTTTTCTCCTTTTTTACACATTACCGATGCCCTAAGAAAAAAAGCAAATAATGGGCCCACTTGGCACTATAAAACTCCTAAGCAGAAGTTAGCTTCCTCAGTTTAGTGGGTCCCATGAATCATCTCGTTACGGTCGAGCTTTTTACTCGTAGTTGGACAATATGATCACCTCTGTCCATGCGTTGTACAAGCAGAGAGAATAAATCGTAGGCAAGAGAAGAGGGCAGCAACAAAGAGAGAAGAGGAGTTAAAGGCGATTTGAGGTCAGAGCATTTATGATGGGTTTCTGACACGAGGTACTCCTGTCGCCTTTATAGTGTACTCACTCTAGTACACTACTACTAGTCATAGTAAATTTCAGTACCTATGCACACAAAAAAGTGTGTTTTCACTCTCCTTCACTGCCTCTCATCTCCTCTCCCCTCGCGCACCGGCCCGGCTGATCTCTCCCTCCTCCACAGCGTGGCGCTGCGCACGTGTGCCTTGGTACGGCGTATTTGTTTTCCTCTTTTTTAGAGGGCACGGCTATGTTTCTCTAGTGTGTTCGGCAGTCGCATTGGTGTGGAGTAGGTAGGTGCCAAGTGGGATCAAACCAAAATCCCACTTGTAGTTCATTTGCCAAAATCTAGTGTAAAATTTTGCTCAAAATTGGAACTAGATTTTGAAATGAATTAGAAGTGGGATTTTGTTGAGATCCCCTTGACACCCTAGGAGTAGTACATGGGAAGGAAACCACTTCGGTCCTTGGCAGAAAAAAGATTCAAACTTCTCAGGTTTCGAAAATTTTACTTGCTTCCCAAACATGGGAGGGAAAGGTTATTCAATAAGACCGGTCATGCGCAGTAGTACTTCTTATCTTATCTTTTTTGTAAAAAAACTATATAGTGTACTGATAACTTTGAACATGATCCATTGGATCAAGACTAGCAAATCCAAACATTGCTAACCGTTGGATATTCTTTTCCGTTCTTAGCATCTAGAAGACTCTATTGGTAGTCTTTATCACAATGAACACTAGTATGCACAAACCTCAAAACACACTTCACTGCATAGTTTCAGGGATCTTGTGCTAACTGGATGGACTTGGATGTAATTTTCATTTTTATTAGGTCCTCGATGCAACTCATACTTCCACCGACCATGTGTTAACTGAAGGACCTCGCTCCTACGGGACCTACTACAGTTAGAAGAAAATGCAACCTCCCCAATTATCACACGAAGTGGACCACGGTTTCTCTATTTTTCAAGCTTGCTAGCTAAGTTCGCACGCTTCATTGACTTCTAGCCAATTTAATGGACTTATTTGATCAAACTTAATCTACAAGTAAGCGCGGTACATTGCACTTGAATTATATGTATTTTCTGAGGTAGATAGGTCCATCTTCTTGTAGTAAAATAATATCGTCGGTGTGAGTTTCCAACTATCTGGAAAAGAATATTCTCAACTTATCGAGCGATAACGAGATTGTTCTTTTACATAAAGAAAGCCCAAAGAATACGGATCTGAATGCCATAAGCCAAGATTCCTGAAATATTAAGTGGACCAACATGTTTTACTTATGATTCCCATGTTTAATGCTATGAGTTTTCAAACTTCGTCCTAGCAAACTCTGCCCACTTGAATGACTTTATGTCGATTTATCGAATTAGGTCAAATTTGAACTAAAAGTAAATTGTAGGTTGATTTGAAAGATTTGTGAATTTTTTGGAGGTAACCATCGAGGGGTCATTTAATATATCACATACCACCATTGATAATTTTGACAACTTCAACTTCTTACTATGTTTTGGTATCTTCACAATTTTAAAAAATTAGGTCAAACTTGAGCTAAAAGTAGGCGCGATGAATTACTCTCGAATTAAATATCATTTTATGGGGTAGATGAGTGCATCTTCTCGCAGTAAACAACACTGTAGGTGTGAGTTTCCAACTATTAGAAAATAACATTCTAAATTTTCATGGTGGTGAAAAGATTGTTCCTTTCCGAAAAGAATGCTGAAGAGTATGGATCTGAATGCCACAAGCCAATATTTCAGACATATATAGTGGATCGGCATGTTGTACTTACGATTCCCATGTTTTATGAGTTTTCAAACTTCGTCCTAGCTAACACTGTCCACTTGGATGACTTTATGTCAATTTATCGAAATTAGGTCAAACTTCAACTGCAAGTAAAATGCACATTGTGTTGAAACTTTTACGAATATTTTTTGGAGGTAATCATGGGGGGGTCATCTAATATATGTATCACAAATCACACCATCAAGGATTTTGACAACAAGTTCGACTTATTGCTGAGATTTTGCATCTTGACAACTTAACGAAAAGTGCGGTAGGAGACGTCGTCTCCATGTGTATCAGCCGCCCGTGCCGTGGTGGGGGATAAGCATGGGCGGCACTGTCAACACCCGAATTTTTAATCACGGATGCCTGTTATGCCATACATCGCAATCCCAGGATTACCATTTTTGCGAAACATAACAGATTTGGATATCACAGTACATCATCCATTACAAACCATACATAAGGTATTACACAAATAAGGATCTCATGATCCAATTCTCAATACAGTTCAAGCAGCGGAATAACGTAAAGATAACGATAGCGTGGGCGAAGCTCCATCTTCATGGTCACAGGCAATGCTGATGATGGGAGATGATCCTAGTTGTCGTAACCTTCCTGCGGTCCATCATCCTGATACTCCTCTTCATAGTCTGGCCACGGGAATATCCAGGGGCAAAGCCATAAGTACTCTTTAAGTACTCGCAACTAAGACTAACAAGTGAAGTGGTTTTGAATAGGATATACTAAGCTCTAGGGTTGTTTTGCGAAAAGCCAGATTTACTTTTACTAAGTTCAGAAGCTCGAAAGCTAGTTGAAAGTTTTATAACACCTAAGTGGGAACTTGAATTTCAAATCACAACTCTGTTGTGGTCAAGTCAAAGTCATAATGCATTTCATAAGTCATTCTGAAAACATCTGACGATGGAACAGTATGGCCACTCCAACTGTCCATAATCGCGGACGCGGCTATTCGAATAGTTTGACACTCTGCAGAGATTATACACTTTCACCATAACATTCGATACATCCTTCAGGAACAATCCTGAATTCACCATACTTAGTATGTGGATAATCAATCCTAACCTTTCAATTACACGCCCTAGTATAGGCACCTCTCCTGTGAGTTTGGCCTCCCAACCATGACCAACTATCATCTTGGGTACTGCACAGGTGGACAATCTTCACAAGGTAGCCTCAGCTCAGACCTTGGCCGCAAGGGAACCCATACTAAGGTATATAAATTTCCAATCAAGCCCTACCCAATTTTCGGGTATTGTGGTTGTACAGTAAATTTGGAATGGTATCGCATCCAGACAACCATCAGTTTTATAAAGGTCTAAGGCTCATTCCTTAACATTTTCATCATCAAAAACATCTGGTGTTCGAAAACACATGTCAAAACATTTCAGTAGAATGACTCATCATTCTAAGGTTTTCATAACCATTTTCACCAAGTATTCCCATCTAAAGTTGACCAGGTTTTATGCTTAGCACTAGCATCTACAAATGGGGTAAATACTAATGAGGGGTGGTAAACAAGTGGGAATTAACTAAGTTCAATCTCATGCCTCAGGATGACATCAACATTATCTAACTTAGGCCAAAATTTATGCTCTTTATGCTACCTTCAATTATCTTGCTAGAATCTACAAGTCACTAAGTAAACTCTAAGAGAAAGCTTTGATAAAGAAATAAAGTATTAAGCTTGCAAGTAAAACTAGGATTGGGTATCAAGTGGTGTAGGCTTGCAAGTAAAACTTGCATGGTTTAGCTTGCTAAGATAGTAGTATAAGCTTGCTAAGTTGCAAGTGTTAGCTTGCTCAGTTAATAGCTTTCTTAGGTAAGGTAACTTGCAAGTGCTAGCTTGCCTTGTGCAAAGCAGTGGTTGAAGTTCTCCTCGGCTTCTTCCTCGTAGTATTCTCCTTCCTCCTCGTATCCTCGTTCGGTACTAGCGTCCATAAATAAATAAGAAGGTACACAATCCCCAAACAATACTTAACTATTTCCAATCATCACACAAAGGTTCACACTAGATGATCTAGCATCATCACTAACCTTACAAAGATTAAAGCACTTGTCTTATTTATTTTATTTTTAGAAAAGTAATTTCTACTCATTGAAAAACTACTTAAGATTTAATATTCTCCAACTCAAACATGGGATCATGTTGACACATTTCATCACCACATATTTCAGTACATGGGAATGTGATTTAAAGTGGTGTCACAATTTAATAAGGTTTAACCTTTTTATTTTATTTAATTAAAGTGAATAGAAATGCCTAAGTGGCATTCTTTTATTATTTGATCATTATTTATGTAAGTAAACCTATATATTTTTATATATTCTGAAAGGTATAGTTAAATGTGATTTTTGAGAGTTGGAATCAACTCAAAAGCTTTTGTGGTTGAATTTTGAAAAATGTTTGAATGTAGAAAAGCTTCTGCCTTGTTATTTTTACCATGGGTGATCTACAAATCTAAATGGTTTGAATCCAACAGGCTTGGATTAAGCATACCAGTACCTTTCTAACAAAATTGGTTTCATGCATTTTGGTTTAGTGAATCGAGATGGGTTGATTTTTGAATCTAGGTACAGAACTGGGTTTGAAATTAAATGAATAAATCTAAATTTGAATTAGTAGGTTGCGCGGGATGTTTAACTGGGTCGGCCCACTATGCACAGCGCGTACGCGGGCTGTTTAAGTGAGCGACCCCACTCGTCCGTGAGACAACGAGAGGCGAAGCGGTACGGGGCGATTAGGATCATAGAATCTAACTCTAATCGAACGGCTCTGGTTCATCGTCCATGTCGGGCAGCGCCGGCGAGACAGAACCCTAGCACGATCGATGGGGGTCGTGGGAGGCTCACCGGGGCTCAGGCGATGGTCGGCGACGGGGGCGAACGACGAAGTCGACGACGACGATCCTCTTGGTACCGACAGCTTCTCCTGGGGCGGCTCCAATCGACGGCGCCTCTCCTCCTCTGTAGCGACGAACTCCGTGAAATTTTGGTCACCTGGTGCTCTCCTTGCTCCGGGAGTGAGTGGGGTGTATCAGTGAGAGGTGGGGAGTGAACTGGTGTGAAGAAAATGAGCGCGGGAGGCCTCCTTTTATAGTGGCTGAAGGGAACTGAATGGCGCGGGTGGAGCTCGTCGGTGTCGACGGCACAGAGTGCTACTGGCATGGGCGGCGATAGGGGGCAGTGCTGTGCTCCCTGGCGAAGATCAACGGCGTGGTGGCGAGGCGTGGGGCGTTGCGAGATGGTCGGAACGTCGCGGTGCTCTGTGCGGGTCCGACGGTGATTTTAATGGCGCACAACGCACGTGGTCCGCACGGCGGTGAACGGGGTTGTCTGGCAGGGTGCTGGGGTGCTGGTGACCACGTCTACAAGCGGCGAGGGCGGCGCGTGGTATGTGGGCTGGTGTCGCTGACGGTGCACTAGCGCGCTCTCGGCTCACACGCAGAGAGACTGGGCGCATGCTTGGCGGGTGGTCCACCGGCTGGCTGCGCGCGGGGCTTGGACAGGGAGTGGCGGTGGACGGTGATGTGTGTCCCAGACAAGGTTGGCGAGGCTAGTTCTTCCTCTAGATCGCTGGCGACACGAGGGTGACAATGGTGCTCTCGGCATGCTCACCATTAATGGCTAGGCTTGCTCACAATGGTGCTAAAGCTAGTTAGATTAATTTGATCATCTACTGGGAGTGTAGAGTGAGCTATAGAGGGAGCAAGTTAGGCACTGATCACTGCTCACTATAGTGTTTTGTGTTTGTTTGTTTGCTGCTGACATGGTGTTCGATGAAATGGCCAAAAGAAATTTGAATTTGAATTTTGGATTCAAACTTGGTGGGTTTGCTAGGCACATACTAGGGAGTATTGGGTTAGTTTGATTGGTCAAGGTGTACTGGTTTGGTTGGGTTTTGAAAGGGTGTGATTTTCACATATGATAAAAATTCAATTTTGAATTGTAATTTGAATGGGGCTGCTAAATATTTCTGCAAGTTTGAAAGGTGGGCTTTGATTCACTTTTACTTGGTCTAGCAAGGGGTGAAAAGAATTGGAAAAGTGTTTGTTTGAAATATTGGACTAGTAACACTCAAAGTGACCTGGTGAGCATGATTGGCAAAAATGACCATTTGCTTTATTTGATTTGTTTTTGATTTTCTCTTGATTTGTTTCTGCTTGGAAATGATTTAGATGATGTTATATTCATCTTTGAACCATTCTTACTATTT
Organism: Avena sativa; assembly: GCA_916181665.1. Taxonomy (NCBI): domain Eukaryota; kingdom Viridiplantae; phylum Streptophyta; class Magnoliopsida; order Poales; family Poaceae; genus Avena; species Avena sativa. The sequence goes on from OV702284.1 coordinate 65,480,781, forward strand.
AGGTTAATCACACAATTCCATTCATGCATTTATCAAATCATCACATACACACATGCACTCATATGATTTTAATTAATCAAAGTTTTTGTTAACCCTAATTTTAGTGATTAGAGTTTGATGATCATTGTTTCATATTTTTGGGATGTTACAAACCTTCCCTCCTTAAACGAGATCTCGTCCCGGGATTTGTAAAAGAAGAAAAAGATTACCTAGGATTTAAAGAGATCGGGAAACTCCTTCCTGATGTGATCTTCTCGCTCCCAGGTAGCTTCTTCTTCAGTGTGGTTGCTCCACTGAATCTTGAGAAACTTGATGCTTCGGGTCCTGGTGGTTTGAAAGCTTCCTCCAAAATACGGATGGGTACTTCAGGATACGTCAGGTCATCGTTGATCTCTATGGTCCGATGATCAATGTTCTTGAAAACTTCAGTCTTCTCCGTAACTTCAAGGCATTTGCGAAGTAACGATATATGGAACACATTGTGTACTGCTGACATCTCCTCTGGCAGGTCCAATTGATACGATACTTCTCCTCGACGATTCAGAATCTTGAAGGGTCCGATATATCTGGGGGCTAACTTTCCTTTGAGCTGGAAACGCTGCATTCCCTTCAAAGGCGACACTTTGAGATACACAAAATCTCCGATATTCAAAGCGAGATCTCAATGTCTCTTGTCGGCGTAACTCTTCTGTCTTGACTGGGCGGTCTTAAGGTGCTCATGAATCTTGTGAACTTTCTCTTCTGCTTCTCGTAGGATGTCGGGTCTAAAAATCTAACTCTCTCCTACTTCCAACCAATTCAAAGGGGTGCAACACTTCCTTCCATACATGAATTCAAATGGGGCCATGTGCAAACTAGCTTGATAACTGTTGTTGTATGAAAATTCTGCGAAAGGCAGACAGTCTTCCCATTTAGATCCATACTCTAGCACACATGCTCTCAACATATCTTCGAGTATTTGATTTACTCGCTCCGTTTGTCCATCGGTCTGAGGGTGATACGTTGTGCTGAAATCCGGTCGGGTTCCTAAACCTTCTTGGACATTCTTCCAGAATATCGAGGTAAACTGGGTTCCTCGATCTGACACGATGTTCTTGGGGACTCCGTGCAAACTGAAGATTCTAGCGATGTACAACTCTGCTAGCTTCGAACTCTGGTATGTGGTGTTGACTAGTAAGAAATGGGCTACCTTGGACAATCTGTCAACTATGACCCAGATAGAGTCATTTACCCTACTCTAAGTAGGTAATCTGGTGATAAAGTCCATTCCAACGGAATCCCATTTCCATTCTGGAATCTGTAATGGTTGCAATAGTCCTACGGGTCTTTGATGTCCCGCCTTGACTCTCTGACATATATCACACTTGGCGATATAGCTTCCGATTTCTCTCTTCATCTTATGCCACCAAAATTGCTCCTTTAGATCCTGATACATCTTGGTTCCTCCGGGGTGGATAGAATAAAGAGTATCATGGGCTTCCTTCAAAATAACTCCTTTCAACTCTGAATCTGCCGGTACATAGAGACGTCCTTTGTACACATAACTCCTTCTTCGTCTTCGGTGAATCCAGGTACCTTGCCTGTACCGATACGACGTTTGATTCCATCGATAATAGCATTTCCTTTTTGCGCCTCCTTGATCTGACTGATCAAAGTGGGTTGAAGTTCTATGCTAGCCAAAAATCCTTCACTGACTAATTCCATTCGGAAATCTTCCATCTCTTTGTGCAAACTTGGTTGCTCCTTCAAAATCATGGAGTTCAAGCGGCACGACAATCTGCTACCACATTGGCTTTATCGGGGTGATAGTGAATGTCCAGATCATAGTCTTTGATTAGCTCAATCCATCTTCTCTGTCCCATATTCAGCTCCTTCTGAGTGAGTATATACTTCAGGCTCTTGTGATCCGAATAAATCTCACAATGGTTTCCCATAAGATAATGCCTCCATGTCTTCAGGGCTAGAACTACGACTACTAGTTCAAGGTCATGGGTTAGATAATTCTGTTCATGCTGCTTTAGTTGTCGGGATAGATAAGATATAACTTTGCCTTCTTGCATTAGCACACATCCGAGACCGATCTTGGATGCGTCACAATACACATCAAAGGGCTTCGTGATATCCAGCATGATCAAGATTGGGGTTGAAATCAGTCTCCTCTTGAGTTCCTGAAAACTTGCTTCACATTTGTCTGTCCATTCAAACTTCTTGTCCTTCTTCAGCAATTGGGTCATGGGTCTGGCAATACTCGAGAATCCTTCTACGAACTTGTGGTAGTATCCCGCTAATCTGAGAAATGCACGAACTTGGGTTTGAGTGGTTGGGGCTTGCCAATCCTCAACATATTTCACCTTCGCAAGGTCAACGGAAATTCCTCCGGCTGGTACAATTTGTCCAAGAAATCCTACCTCCTGTAACCAAAATTCACATTTGCTAAACTTGGCATACAACTGATGCTCTCTAAGGGTTCCAAGAATGGTCCTTAGGTGTAGCTCATGTTCTTCTTCTGATTTGGAATAAATAAGAATGTCATCGATGAAAACAACGACAAACTTATCCAGGAAGTCCATAAAAATCTTATTCATGAGGTTCATGAAATAAGCGGGGGCATTGTCTAATCCAAAATACATGACAATATACTCATATAATCCATATCGGGTGGTAAAGGCGGTCTTTGGAATATCCTCTGCGCGAATCTTGAGTTGGTGATAGCCAGTTCTAAGATTAATCTTAGAAAACACTTTGGCACCAGTCAACTGGTCAAATAGGTCTTATATCTTTGGCAACGGGTACTTATTCTTGATGGTGACATCATTCAACTTCCGATAATCCGTACACAAACAGTTACCTCCATCTTTCTTGTCCACAAAAAAAAATAGGTGATCTCCATGGTGACCCACTTGGTTGAATCAATCCAATTTCCAGCATGGCATCCAGTTGGTTCTTCAGTTCCACTAGTTCAGACAGGTTCATACTATATGGTCTCTGGGCTATGGGTCCGGTTCTAGGGATTAGTTCAATGATAAACTCGATATCCCGATCTGGGGGCATACCGGGCAAAACATCTGGAAATACATTGGGGGTATTCACAGACTATCTGGACTTGGTCAATGGTTGGCTGGGATATACTCTTGTTACACTTGAATTGACGGGGCAAGGTTTCAGATACATGCTCGACTGATATTCTGGCTGTACTGGTCATGGTTATGGCTTTCTTGGCATAGTCAATTAATCCTTTCTGTTTGGACATCCAATCCATTCCTAGTACTACTTCCAAACCTTTAGTTCCGAGTACTATTGGATTAGCATAAAAATCAATGCTATGGATTCGGATAGGGCGGCTTTGCAAATTTGTCTAGCTTTGGTGGTTGAACCAGGTATTTGAACAATCATAACATGCTTCAATTTGGTTGGTTGAATCTTACTAGTGCATGCAAATTCTTCAGTAACAAATGAGTGCGATGCTCCAGAATAAAACAACACTCTTGCAAGTACTGAGTTAACAGAAAACATACCCAGCACGACATCTGGCACTTCTTGGGCTCCTTCAGCATGCATGAGAAAGAGACGGCCGTTGCGGTTGAGTGAATTTCCTGGGGCAAACCTTCTTCCGGGATGAACACGACGCTGCTGCTGAGCTGCGGCATTTGCATTGGGGGCTGCAGCAATCTTCTTGGGGCACTCATTGGAATAGTGACCCTTGGTTCCACATTCATAACAAGTCACTTGATACTTGTCCTTTGCTGCAACAGGAACATCATTGCTTCTAGTCCTTGGGGCAGTGTGGGTGTTGGTGGCGGAATTGTTGTTGTTGAACTTGGGTGGCGCGCGGTTGAAATTGCTGGGGTTGCCGGGGTTGTTGTGGTTTCCTCTGGGCCTTGGATTTCCACGGTTGGGATAGGTGGGACGGTTCATCGGAGGTCTGTTGTTTCTTGGGGCAAATCCTGGAGATGGGTTGGGGCGATACTTTGGTGTATGGTGGGTTCCTGGTTGGTGCATCATGCGATGCTTGCGGTTCTCATTAGCTTGGTTGATCTTTCCTTCCATCTGAATGACAGAGTCAACTAAGGCTTCAATATTTGCAAAGGGGATATTGACTAACACTGTCTGCATTTCATCGTGCAGACCATTCAGGAATCTCTCCTTCTTCTTGGCTTCAGTGTCTATCTCATCCGGTGCATACCTAGCCAATGAAAAGAATTTGTCACGGTATTCCACTACTGTCATCCTTCCTTGCTTCAGTTCCCTGAATTCATCTCTCATCCTATTGATCAAACCCGGTGGCACATGGGTTCTACTGAACTTGACTTTGAACTCTTCCCAAGTCATCAGCTGACCTCCTGTCATTGCGCGAACGCTGTTTCACCATGCTCTTGCATCTCCTACCAGATAGTGGGTAGCAAACAACACTTTCTCGTTAGCTTCCACTCCTGCAACTTCCAAATTGTTCTCCATGGTTTGCAACCAATCATCTGCATCTAAGGGCTCTTCTGACTTAGTGAAAACAGGTGGATTGGTGTTCTGGAAATTCTTGAGCTTAGATCCATGGTTGTCCTGATTTCCATGGCCTTGATTGTTGTTGGCCATCTGGGCTATCTATTTAAGGGTGGCTAAGTTGGCTTGACGTTCGACTCTTTCGGCTTCGTGGTCAGAAACCAACATTTGCAAGAGTTGCAACATCGGGTCCGGGGCTGAGTTGCTTCCTCCACGAGGCATCTGAAGAAGGATATAGATCATGAGAAAAGAGGGAAATTTCTAAGGTTCAGGGGTTTTGAAAAGTTTTTAAAGTTTGACTCAGATTTTTCTAGCAACTTGCTTTTCATTCATTCATAGCACACGATACAAACACACACCACAACAACGGAAAACAGATGGTTTTAAGAACCATTCTGGGAAACTACGATATAGTGGGACCGAATACAACTCACTAACTCTAGTGCTCAAGTGCTACTACTCCTTGGAGTCAGTGTCCTCATCATCCTCATCATCATCGATGAAGGCAAAGTCATCCTCATCGGTGAAGAAGTCCATGGCCTGATCCTCCAAAAAGTCATCATCATCGCTGAGATAGGAGTAGGGGTCTCCACGAAGGTCTTCCCCTGCATTCTCCCTCTCCTCCAACTGCATATCTCTTTCATGGATGGTCTCCTCCAAATCCATGATCCGGTGGCGAAGACGGGCAATGATGCGCTCCTTCTTGTCGAGCTGACGACGACGAGACTTGCGATCCTTCACTAGCATGGCAATGGTCCAGTCCTTAGCAGCGATGGCGTACTTGTGGTTGGCGTAGGAACAGGCATTGTCCAATTCCTTCTGACGGTCATACATCATGAAGCTGAGGTGGTCCAATTGACTCTTCAGCTCGTGGTGGTATGGGGCCTCCAGTGGCTGTCCCATAACATCATGCCTTGGGTAGAACTCAAAGTGGGTACCCTTGATTTGATTGATACTCTGCCCACACAGACGGGCAAGAGCTTCCTGCATGGCCATGGCAAGTCCATCGAGCCAGTTGTTCTCTCTTAAGGTGAACTGAATTCCCTCTGCAGTGGGGGGTTCAATCTTTCCTCGGAGACTTGCAACAAGTAGCCACTGCAAATCTTCTCCTTCTTGATCATTGAGCTGAGCTCCGAAGAACTCGGGGTGCGTACGCTCCAGTATCTCCGACAGCTGGTCCAAGTCACGATCAAAGATGAGGTATACTCCATTCCCCAACTGATAAAACTTGATGTACTTCACGTCCATCTATAAGAATATAGGATGAGTAAGTTAGTAGAGTGATCAAGTGTGTCAAATTTTATGTAAGTTTGCAAGAATTTTTGAGGAACATGAATTTTCATGAAAGAGTCTAAGTGATAAGAATAAGAATAGATTTTCATAAATACTCACTTCTTTCAGTTTTGAAACTAAGTTTTGATTCAAATGTCCATTCTAATTAGAGTCTCCTATGGTCAGGATGGCTCTGATACCAACTTGGCAACACCCGGATTTTTAATCACGGATGCCTGTTATGCCATACATCGCAATCCCAGGATTACCATTTTTGCGAGACATAACAGATTTGGATATCACAGTACATCATCCATTACAAACCATACATAAGGTCTTACACAAATAAGGATCTCATGATCCAGTTCTCAATACAATTCAAGCAGCCGAATAACGTAAAGATAATGATATCATGGGCGAAGCTCCATCTTCATGGTCACAGGCAATGCTGATGATGGGAGATGATCCTAGTTGTCGTAACCTTCCTGCGGTCCGTCATCCTGATACTCCTCTTCATAGTCTGGCCACGAGAATAGCCAGGGACAAAGCCATAAGTACTCTTTAAGTACTCGCAACTAAGACTAACAAGTGAAGTGGTTTTGAATAGGATATACTAAGCTCTAGGGTTGTTTTGCAAAAAGCCAGATTTACCTTTACTAAGTTCAGAAGCTTGAAAGCTAGTTGAAAGTTTTATAACACCTAAGTGGGAACTTGAATTTCAAATCACAACTCTGTTGTGGTCAAATCAAAGTCATAATGCATTTCATAAGTCATTTTGAAAACATCTAACGACGGAACAATATGGCCACTCCAACTGTCCATAACCATGGACGCGGCTATTCGAATAGTTTGACACTCTGCAGAGATTGTACACTTTCACCACAACATTCGATACATCCTTCAGGAACAATCCTGAATTCACCATACTCAGTATGCGGATAATCAATCCTAACCTTTCAATTACACGCCCTAGTATAGGCACCTCTCTTGTGAGTTTGGCCTCCCAACCATGACCAACTGTCATCTTGGGTACTGCACAGGTGGACAATCTTCACAAGGTATCCTCAGCTCAGACCTTGGCCGCAAGGGAACCCATACTAAGGTATATAAATTTCCAGTCAAGCCCTACCTAATTTTCGGGTATCGTGGTTGTACGGTAAAATTGGAATGGTATCGTATCTAGACAACCATCAGTTTTATAAAGGTCTAAGGCTCATTCCTTAACATTTTCATCATCAAAAACATCTGGTGTTCAGAAACACATGTCCAAACATTTCAGTAGAATGACTCATCATTCTAAGGTTTTCATAACCATTTTCACCAAGTATTCCCATCTAAAGTTGATCAGGTTTTATGCTTAGAACTAGCATCTACAAATGGGGGTAAATACTAATGAGGGGTGGTAAACAAGTGGGAATTAACTAAGTTCAATCTCATGCCTCAAGATGACATCAAGATTATCTAACTTAGGCCAAATTTTATGCTCTTTATGCTACCTTCAATTATCTTCCTAGAATCTACAAGTCACTAATTAAACTCTAAGATAAAGCTTTGATAAAGAAATAAAGTATTAAGCTTGCAAGTAAAACTTGCATGGTTTAGCTTGCTAAGATAGTAGTATAAGCTTGCTAAGTTGCAAGTGTTAGCTTGCTTAGGTAAGGTAACTTGCAAGTGCTAGCTTGCCTTGTGCAAAGCAGTGATTGAAGTTCTCCTCAGTTTCTTCCTCGTAGTATTCTCCTTCCTCCTCGTATCCTTGTTCGGTACTAGCGTTCATAAATAAATATGAGGTACACAATCACCAAACAATACTTAACTATTTCTAATCATCACACAAAGGTTCACACTAGATGATCTAGAATCACCACTAACCTTACAAAGATTAAAGCACTTGTCTTATTTATTTTATTTTTAGAAAAGTAATTTCTACTCATTGAAAAACTACTTAAGATTTAATGTTCTCCAACTCAAACATGGGATCATGTTGACACATGTCATCACCACATATTTCAGTACATGGGAATGTGATTTAAAGTGGTGTCACAATTTAATAAGGTTTAACCTTTTTATTTTATTTTATTAAAGCGAATAGAAATGCCTAAGTGGCATTCTTTTATTATTTGATCATTATTTCTATAAGTATAACTATATATTTTTATATATTCTAAGAGGTATAGTTAAATGTGATTTTTGAGAGTTGGATTCAACTCAAAAGCTTTTGTGGTTGACTTTTGAAAAATGTTTGAATGCAGAAAAGCTTCTGCCTTGTTATTTTTACCATGGGTGATCTACAAATCTAAATGGTTTGAATCCAACAGGCTTGGATTAAGCATTCCAGTACCTTTCTAAAAAAATGGTTTCATGCATTTTGGTTCAGTGAATCGAGCTGGATTGATTTTTGAATCTAGGTATAGAACTGGGTATGAAATTAAATGAATAAATCTAAATTTGAATTAGTGGGTTGCGCGGGATGTTTAACTGGGTCGGCCCACTATGCACAGCGCGTACGCGGGCTGTTTAAGTGAATGACCCCACTCGTCCGTGAGACAATGAGGGGCGAAGCGGTACAGGGCGATTAGGATCATAGGATCTAACTCTAATCGAACGGCTCTGGTTCATCGTCCACGTCGGGCAGCGCCGGCGAGACAGAACCCTAGCGCGGTCGATGGGGGTCGTGGGAGGCTCACCGGGGCTCCGGTGATGGTCGGCGACGGGGGCGAACAACGATGATCCTCCTGGTACCGGCAGCTTCTCCTGGGGCGGCTCCAATCGACGGCGCCTCTCCTCCTCTGTAGCGACGAACTCCGGTGAAATTCCGGTCACCTGGTGCTCGCCTTGCTCCGGGAGTGAGTGGGGGGTATCAGTGAGAGGTGGGGAGTGAACTGGTGTGAAGAAAACGAGCGGGGGAGGCCTCCTTTTATAGTGGCTGAAGGGAACCGAATGGCACGGGTGGAGCTCGTCGGTGTCGACAGCACAGAGTGCTACTGGCATGGTCGGCGATAGGGGCGGTGCTGTGCTCCCTGGCGAAGATCAACGGCGTGGTGGCGAGGCGTGGGGCGGTGCGAGATGGTCGGACGGTGATTTTAATGGCGCACATCGCGCGTGGTTCGCACGGCGGTGAACGGGGTTGTCTGGCAGGGTGCTGGGGTGCTGGTGACCACGTCTACAAGCGGCGAGGGAGGCGCGTGGTCTGTGGGCTGGTGTCGCTGACGGTGCACTGGCGCGCTCTTGGCTCGCACGCAGAGAGACTGGGAGCATGCTTGGCGGGTGGTCCAGTGTCTGGCTGCGCTCGGGGCTTGGACAGAGAGTGGCGGTGGACGGTGCTGCGTGTCCCAGACAAGGTTGGCGAGGCTAGTTCTTCCTCTAGCTCGCTGGCGACACGGGGGTGACAATGGTGCTCTCGACATGTTCACCATTAATGACTAGGCTTGCTCACAGTGGTGCTAAAGCTAGTTAGATTATTTTGATCATCTACTGGGAGTGTAGAGTGAGCTATAGAGGGAGCAAGTTAGGCACTGATCACTGCTCACTATAGTGTTTTGTGTTTGTTTGTTTGCTGCTGACATAGTGTTTGATGAAATGGCCGAAAGAAATTCAAATTTGAATTTTGGATTCAAACTTGGTGGGTTTGCTAGGCACATACTAGGGAGTATTGGGTTAGTTTGATTGGTCAAGGTGCATTGGTTTGGTTGGGTTTTGAAAGGGTGTGATCTTCACATATGATAAAGATTCAATTTTAAATTGTAATTTGAATGGGGTTGCTAAATGTTTCTGCAAGTTTGAAAGGTGGGCTTTGATTCACTTTTACTTGGTCTAGCAAGGGGTGAAAAGAATTGGAAAAGTTTCTGTTTGAAATATTGGACTAGTAACACTCAAAGTGACCTAGTGAGCAAGATTGACAAAAATGACCATTTGCTTTATTTGATTTGTTTTTGATTTTATCTTGATTTGTTTCTTCTTGAAAATGTTTTAGATGATGTTATATTCATCTTTGAACCATTCCTTACTATTTAGGTTAATCACACAAGTCCATTCATGCATTTATCAAATCATCACATACACACATGCACTCATATGATTTTAATTAATCAAAGTTTTTGTTAACCCTAATTTTAGTGATTAGAGTTTGCTGATTATTGTTTCATATTTTTGGGATGTTACAGGCACATTGGGGACAGGCAGGGGAGGCTCGCCGGAAAGGGCGGGGGGAGGGGGTGCACCCGGGAGGAGGAGGTCACGGGGGACGTCTCGCCGGAGAGGAGCAGGGGACGGCGCGCGACAGCGGAGCACTATGAGGAAGTGGAGGATTATGGCGGTGAAAGCCGCGGGCGGTGCAGCGGCTACAGGCGCGCATCAGAGAGTTGTTGCAGGCAGCGCGATCGACTGGATCTGGAGGCGGGGTTTCACGCAGAGGAAAAAAAATGACTAAAGAGATAAGGTTGTCAGTGGGCCTGCAGCGCGTGCGAAAGGGGAGAAGCCACCAAGCAGAGCGACCCGGGAAATGGAATCGCATGTCCCCGAGGGAGTGGTATCATTTTCCATTTAGTTATTGGTAAAAAAGATGTTTAGTTCATGTTGTTGCGCTAGATCCATTTAGTTATTATGACGCATGTTTGAAGAACTATAATATTTTTTTATTTTTTTGTTGTCAGAATTTTATCCTAAAACACTCTTGTTTAATACCTAGTATTGAATTACATGTACTGACCATCTCAACTAAAAGTCCAAACTGATAAAAATAATTAAAAAATATATTTCACCGACATGACCAGCGAATGAGTGACCGCAGGATAGTTTTTTCGCTTGTGAGCCGTGACGCATCGAACCACCGACCAGTGGTCAAGTCGAGAGAGTGACGCTCCCTCCCAGTCCGGGCGCCGCAACCCCGCAAAACACCAAGGAAACTAGGAAAGCTCCCTTTCTCTTCTTCCCTTTCGTCCTCCTCCTTTCTCACCGAGGATCAGCAGCTGCGTCAGCACCGAAAATTCCTCCCCATGAGGCCGGGACCCCTCCCGCCGCTCTCCCTCCTCGTGCTCCTCCTCTCCGTCGCCCTCCGGTCCGACGCGAATGCGCTCGCCGCCCCAACAGGTGAATCCACCCACCCCTTGCTCCTTCTTAAAATGGCAGGATTCGATCTTGCCTTCTCCCTTCCCCTCTACTCACCTCCCTCGTGGTTTTTCTTGTCGCAGATAGCATCGTGAAGCAGCTCTCGGCGGCGGTGAAGTGGCCGCGCGGTTCTTCCCCCAGCTCGCCCAAGCACTCCTCGCACTCCCAGTATGGTGAGTATAGGCACTAGCTAGTTGCTGTTTCGAGGGTTTGCTTAGTCTGTTCATTGGCGATGAGCGATTACTGCGAATTCGGGAGGTCGTTAGAGAGCAGTTACTCGGTTTGGTTTCCTGCGCTGTCGTGTTTCTTGCTGTTAGCCCAGGAGTTTCATGTATTCTTGTACTAATTCCTAGTAGTCCGTTCTGTACTAAATTGACGTAATTCCTGGTAGTGCATTCTGTACTAAATTGACTGAAAGTAAGAAATAACTGTGCTCTGTGGAGAGAGAACCCGACATTTCTCTAGATCTTGGTATCATTTTTCTTTGACCATGCAGGCCTTTGCATCAACACTGTTACTAATTTGTCGTGGCAAAGTTCACGGCTATTTCTGAACTAATTCGGAACTTGAGTCTTCATTTCTATAATGACTGAGCTGAGTTCAGCTCCAGTAGAGTTAATCATATTCAGTCTTAAATCATTTGCATTACCAGCTAGTTAATATGAGTTATAATGGTTGATGATTTTAGTGTCCTGGCTTGACCTTGATCTAATGGTTATGGATTTTCTTGATGTGGCAGATGGGAACGTGGCACTGCAATTTGAGACTGGCTACTTTGTAGAGACGCTTGTTGAAGGAGACAAGCTTGGTGTCACGCCACACACCATTAGGGTATCCCCAATTGAAGGAGGAGAGCTCCTTGCAGTGGACTCGGCACATAGCAACATTGTGCGAATAACCCCGCCACTGTCTGAATGTATGTTACCACTTTGCTGTCCCCAGTACATTGTTTATTGGGTATCCTTTAAGTAATTCCTGTACATGTTTTGTGGGAATCTGGTATGGTAATCAGTGGATATTTCTAAAGTATGGCCACATGTATCCTCAATCATGGCATAATTTTAAAGAAAATTACCAAAAGCAATGTTTATAGCTGATTTGTTGAACATATCACTGGATTATCCAAAATACTATCAAGAAGTATCCAAATATGTTCTGACGCTTTCCTCTAAGTAGAATGGTTTGGATTACTGGTTCAAAAGAGTCCTTGTTGCAACTGAATTTAATTACAATTACATTTTGGTTGTTGGCATTAATAAAAGCATGCATACGTCCTTAAGATACATAATCTAAACATTGTAATCATGGATATGATAGTGTTGCTACCGGGATTGATATTAGAATCTCTGCAGATAGCAGGGGAAGACTGGTTGCTGGTTCTTTCCAAGGACATGCAGGTCATATAGATGGTAAACCGATTGATGCAAGATTCAAGCGCCCCACAGGAGTTGCTGTGGATGATACAGGAAATGTCTATATTGCTGATACAGCAAATTTGGCAATCCGAAAGATTGGGGAGTCAGGTAAGCTTTAATATACTAGTAAGAATTCATGCATCAGTTTTGTCTTAGCAATTGGTGGGTGAAATTTCTGTGCAGGAGTAACCACTATTGCTGGGGGAAAATCCAATATCCCAGGGTATAGGGATGGTCCCAGTGAAGATGCAAAGTTCTCAACTGATTTTGACGTTGTATATGTGAAGAAAATGTGCTCTTTATTGGTTATTGATCGTGGAAATGCCGCCCTTCGCAAAATTGCCCTTCCACAAGAAGATTGTACTTACCAGGATGCTGCACTACTATCTTCAGGTTCACTATCTTATTTACTTATTATGAAAGGTCATGTAGATGAAATCCCATTCAAAAGGTTATTGGGATACTTAAATATGTTGTTTATGTTGGGAAGATGGTTGCTGGACAGGTGAAAACATATCTTTTTTTAACATAGCCAGAGCTTGTATTAAGATTGAACAAGTTTACAACACAGCTCAAACCACATACTCGTGCTCTGAAGATCAGAGCCTAAACATCTAGTGCCTAGAAGCAGACATAGAAGACAAGCTTCTCAAGTCAAAAAATAGAAGAAGACAAGTTTCTGAAAATCCACACTGTCGCCCATCTACCAAGCCCGCGGCCATCCAAGATGCTGCCAACGGCCGTGCGCCAGCTCAGCCCTTAAGATGGTGCCCTTGGCCTAGTACTGCCTAGCCTATACACAATTCAATGCTTTTTATAGTAGCACTCAAATTTTTGCATTAAAATAATACATTACTCAATTACAATTTAGTGACCACTTACATTAGGATAAAGGCAACACATAATTGCAATTCACAAGTTCTAAACAAAGTACATTGAGATGGCACTAAATCTCAACAATGCACAAGGCGAAAGATCATAACAGACGGACTCTACATAGACAAACTATTCAACTTCAGAAGACCATTCTACAACTATGGCTTGCCTAGTGAGTACATCGTCATAGCGACTCCGTTTAAACCATTCATAAGTTTTGATTTTCTTTTTCGCACTAGCTCTTCTTTTCCAATATCACCACATCTTTTTAACCTTTTCTGCCTTCTGCTCCTATGATTTTCCTCTAATTTTCATAATTACTGTGTGAATCCCACCGTACCGGTTGCCAGAATCTCTAACGTCCCCAGTGTTAACAAATTTCAAAATAATATTCGTGAATTTACAAAATGTTCATGGATTTGAAAAATATTGATTAATTAAAGAATGTTCGTGAATTTAAGAAAATACTCATGAATTTGAGAAAAAAAATTCATGAATTTGAAGATATTCGTGGATTTGAAAATATGTTCGTGGCTTTAGAATGTGTTCACAAAGTTGACAGTGTTAAAAAAAATAAAAAATGCTTGTGAGCTTAAAAAAGAGATGAAGACTAAATGGCGAAAACAAACAGAAATGGATTAGAAAGAACCGAAATAGAAAACCAGTATCCAAAAAAAGTGAGGAATAGAGGCTTAGTGGGTTGGCCCACTTATTGAACTAGCGTGCTGAAGGGGTACACAGTTGCGCAACAGGGGGTCAAATAGGAATTGCCTTCATAGCTGCATTTTTCTTCCTAGTCAGCTTGGCGATGCAGTAGGCCACTAAAAAATCTCCACTTTGATACGATAACACCTTTTTTTGGCAAATCGTCATCAACTTAGTTTGTGAATGTATGACTGCAAGGGGGTATCGTCATCATGTACGAGTTCTATTTGTCAAGCTCAACTATGGATTTTATCTACAAATAATTATTTAAAGTTAGGTTCACTACATGAACAAGATTACATGATGGTAAATTGTGTTACTAACCGCTAAGAAAGATAACACTGCCGACTCTGAATGGTGTCTGCTGGATGGTAGAGTGTATGGCTCGCCAGGTTTAGGAACAAATTGGTGACACTGGATCACATTTGTTTCTATCAGATATTAGTTCATGTATATGCATCCCGTGTCTGAGGGTCGTACAGTGTGTTGTTGGGCCACACACCGATTTGGATATCATTAGGAATGTGTTGCCCAGTGACATACCATATGGTCCTCGGACGCGCGATGCGTATGTATATTGGTATCTGACAAAAACAAATATGATCATATGTCACCAGTTTGTTCCTAAGCCTGGTGAATCAAACACTACCATTCATCAGGCACCATTTAGAGTTGGCAGTGTTAATTTTTCTTAGCGGTAAGTGACATAATGTAGCAATCTTGTTCATGTAGTAGACCTAACTTCAAGTAATCATTTGTAAAGAACCCATACTTGAGCTTGATGAGTCTGATTCGTACATGATTACATTACTTGCTCATGGTCATATATTCACAATGACCGAGCTAATGATGATTTGTCATAAAAAAAATCTTGTTGATATCGATGTGGGAAATTTTCTAGTGTGCTACTGCACTGCCAAAATACCTCGAGTGCCGGTGAATTCTCGAAGTGACATCCATGGAGCAGAAAGAGTAGGAAGGATAAGACGTATTCTAACTCAAACATGCACAATGGTGAACATGAGCAGGCATAGTCTGATGACGATTTGCAAAATGAGATCTCAACAGTCAACAGTTGATGAGGAGATTGTTGATGGTAGTGACAACCACAGAGTGGAAAGAGTTGTGCATGATTATAGTTCGAATATCGGTGATAGTGTTGCTTCCTAGGCGGGCATTCATGAGCAGACGCCGGAGGAAGCTGCACATGAGCATGGTTCGGACATCAGGATAATTTTGCTCACATGGAACATGAGCGGGGACATTTTCATGACGACCTATAGAATGTAATCCCAGCAGCAAGTGATGTTGTAATTTTTATGCTCGAGTTGCCGGTCAATGGTGTTGTCATTGATTTTCGGGATGTGAATGACATCCCAGCAGGTGATGCCAGCAGCCTAGAGCTGCCAGTCAAATGTTGTTGCCATGGTTTTTAGGATTCTAATGCAACGCCAAAGTTCCCCAAGATGCCGCTGAATTCTAGGGATGATAATGTGGATTTTGTGCATATGGTTCATCCAGTGGTGAAGTGTGCTACTGCACCGTCACTGGACACCTCATCTGTGAGTGTGAACCTCCAAAATGATAATGTTATCTCACCTGGGAGACCGAATGATGATGCCATGGACACCTCAGCCGAGAGAGAGCACTGGGTGTCTGGGTGGATCCAATGTTGAATATTGTCGTGAGTGTTTCAAAAAGTTATCTACACTAGAAGACCAAAAATAAGGTGTCCCAAGATCTAGATTTTTCGTGTGCAGAAATCCCTGATGTTTCAGGGGCGGCTTCAGGACCTAAAAAGAGAAATAGATGGATTATTGGTGGGAGGACGCTAGAGATTTTGGCACTGAGTATGTTAGTCGGTTCGGTGGGATACAAGGAAAGCATGCATTAGAACCAGAATCTTGGTTTTCACACAATAAGTAGGGAAATACGAGGAAAAATAGTGGAGCAAACTGTAGAAAAGAAGGTTAAAAAGTTTCCGTGGTGTTATTGGGAAGAGAAGATCTTCAAGCGAAGAGAAAGATCAAAACCTATCAACAGTTTAAACAACGTCGGTATGACAACCCAGTCAAGTTGGACAAGCCATAGTTGTAGAATAATCTTCAGAAATTGAATAGCTAGTCTATGTAGAGTCTGTAAGTTATCATCTTTGTGCCTTGTGCATTGCTGAGGTTTAATGCCAACTCAATGTGCTTCGTTTTGAATTTGAACTCATTTTATTGTTGTGTACTTGAATGAATTGCGATTATGTGCCCAGGACTGAAACCATGTCACTGCATGCAAGAATAATAAACGTTGGTCTGTCAAAAACCACTGGTTTATTGTTGTCCGAATTTCCAGAACATAATAAAATAGGGAAGACTAATTTTTTGCTCTTCTAACTTAGATATATATCCTTTTTCGGAGACCTTTGTAGTTTGTACCTATTAGGTCAATCGGCCAGTGTATGTTAGCGACACAGGGGACAAAGGTGAAGGAAAAACAATATTGTGACTTCGATTCTAAGTTGGCATAAGTGTTAGATTAGATGTATGACAATTGCACTGGACGTTAGAAAATTCCGTGCTGATGTATGAACATATCTGTCAAATTGGATACTCAGCACCATGTGGTACATATTACAAATGTAGATGGCTAGATGCGTGTGCATGTCATCCTTCATAAAGAGAACAACTTACAGGAACTCTCGAGATTACTGATGATGTAGATCTTCGTACCTCTTTATAATGAGCCGTGGAGCCATGCTCCCATGCATTTGCTATCCTTGAGATAAGCAAAGCAGCCGTAGACACATATTACTGCGCCTGATTATTTTTATATTTGATTTCTTTGTAAACTATCTCGAAGTTTGGATCTACGATAATAGGAGTTACAGGATAAGTTGGCCCGGAATTAACCTAAGAAGATGACTAGTTTTTTCTGTGTTTCACAGTTGACATGTTTCTCTAGAATTAATATGATTTATTAGTGGCTATCTCCTATATGGTTGCTGGAATCATTTGTACTGCCTTAAGTATGATTATCAGAATGATTGAATTGATGGTTAGTTTAATATTGATTGTATCTGACAAACCTGCCTTTGATTATTTAAGGTATTATTATGGTATTTCAGGCAGTTCTGTAAAAAAAAAGCAGTTCAATGGACTTGGATCATTGATATCACTTTGTTGATTTTCACAGATATCATATTGGTCATTGGTGCTGTTGTGGCTGGGTATCTCTTTTCTGTGGTACAACATGGATTTGGTCCGTCAAGTTCTGACAAGGTATCTGATGTTCTATAATAGGTTTGAGTTTACCGAATTCAATAGAAATTTCCATCAGAAATGGTTTCTTAAAGTTTTTCTTTGAAGTATTTCCAACTCACTGTCAAATAGCATCCCCGTTGTTGTGTCAGTTATAGGAGAGTGAAACAGCAAACCTTTGATACTGTTTGTTTCTTGAAATGAAACCTGTGCTTACATAGTAAATCTCTGATTCCAATCTAGATAGAAGAACCTGAAGACGAGAAACAAGAGAGCGGCACTGCAGGAAAGCCAGCATTGGTCGTGGAGAGCCTTAAAGAGGAACCGAGCGCAGGATGGCCGTCTTTCGGGACACTCGTTGCTGACCTACTGAAACTCGCCGTTGAAGGAGTGGGGAACCTAGTCCTCAACATCGTGCCGACACGCCTGCAAAACATGAGGAGAAAAACAGGCCTCACTCCTCTCAAAGACAGGCTTGTGATGCCCGAGGACAGAGAGCAGGAGACAGCAACCGCCCAGAAGCTAAGCAGCACCCCGATGAGGAGTGAGACCCTCCATGCTCCTAACGCCGACAACGAGACCGCGCCGAAGGGTCAGAAGAGCGTGAAACCATCCAAGTTCAGGGATTCTACGCTGTCGAGCAAGCACAGGACCACCAAGAGGCAGGAATACGCCGAGTTCTACGGTTCGGCAGAGACGCCTCAGGCAAGCGCCAAGGTCCCGAAAGACCGTCTCCGCCACCGCAGCAGCCATCGGGAGAAGAGCGGGGAGGTTGCCTATGGGGCTGGGCGTCCATCTGAGCCCAGGCCAGCCGCGGAGACGATGAAACCAGCAGAGTATAGCGATCCGAAGTATGATCAGTACAACATGAGGAGCAAGTATGGCGCTGACAGCGGCTTCCGGTACTGAACTGATGCAAGGGCTGCGGCCATCCTTCATGCCTACAGGATCCTCGGCCATTGTCTACCCCTAGTAGTTTAGTAGAAGCACAAGGGGATGCTGCTTATGGGTCACCGTCTCACCCTTCTTTCCGCCCGCAAGATGTGGCAGGTAAAACCAGTGTAGCTGTTTAGGTGAGGTGGAAACCTACGTCATCGGTTGGCATCCTGTAGTATCTCCTGTGCGATTTCAGCGAGCCGGATGTAATTTTCGCAGAGAGCGACATGTAGCCTAGTAACTTTCTTGATCTGATGTTTGCTCAGCAACACCTGTCGGTTGCTCGAGTGGACGAACTGAAACGCTGAAACAGGCGTGTGGCTGTGAGCTCGATCCTAGACTGGAGAACACAAAATTTCCCCCAGCTGTTTGCGTTCTTCTCCCGTTATTTATTTATTTTAGCGCCCCAAAGTGCCCAAACCCCAAAGTGTGCCCGGCCGCAGTGCTGGACAGTCGCTTTGGGGAGCGCTAGGTGACTATTTTTTTTTTGAACGGGAACTAGATGACTACTGTATTTTGGGAGAGCCTTGCCACACCGTCTGAACCCCAGAATATCCCTAAATATAATATTGCATTAAAAAATAATGTCATAGTGGCCTACAAGTGGTAGCAAATTGAAGTAGCCCTACAAGGTTCTACTAACCCCAGATCGATGGCGTTATTCATCGTCGCTGGAGCGTAGACCCTTAGATGCCGAGGTAGCAGAAGATGGCGCTATTTATCAGCGTAGGCCCCTAGAGTCCGAGGGAGCGGAAGGTAGCCTCGTTGAGTGGGTGCAGCCGTCGAACGAGGCCCCATCCCCCACTCCTCGAGAAAGTGGATGGCCGCATTATTCCTGTCGAGCTCCTCCCGAGCTTCGAGGCATACTTGGACCACGTAGGTGGTGTTTGCGCGCACTGTGTGGAGGCGCTTCGAGTGAGCCTCATCGAGGGCTTGCATGCGATTCTTCTTCGGCAAAAAGATTTCACTAAGGGCGTCCCAGCTGAAGGGGCAACTAGTGGTCCTCAAGACGAGTCCTCATTGTCGTGCCAGGGCGGAGCTCCCTGCCTCAATGTCCGTTGGAGGGGAGCAACATCAACTGCCAAGATTGCACTTCCGCCGCCGCCTCCTCCAAAATACCCTAGCCGCTGCCTCCTCCCCGCGACGATCAACGGGTCCTCGCCTCCTCTGTTTCCGCTCAAGCGGGCGGGAGGGGTGGGGACCCAGGACCTACGCTCGGCGTTCATCAAGATCCCTAAAGTTTAGCGTTTTTGTGGTGTCGTGGTGGCGCAACTCAGATGGCGGTGGATGCTCTACATCAAATAATGGTACCCCAGCTTTAAGTCCATCTCGGTGATGTTTACGACGTCAAGAAGCCTGTGGGATTTGGTCTTCGCCGGACGTGTGCTCCGGCTTTGTGTGGTGTTGATCTCGTTGTCGATCTGGTCCTCACGGCCTTGGAATGCGACTGACATGGTTATACCCTGTCGGTACACGACCTCAGCATACCTGGTCCAGCCCAAGGAAGGCCCACGACAAATATGCGCCAGCCCATGAAGATTTTCGGGTGGCCAGGGCCCATGACGCCTTCGAATCCTTGGAGAGCAAGACTAGAGTAGATAGAAATTTTAAAGGGGTAAACCCTAAAACCTGTAACCGACTCGATCTGTGCCTGTGACCTGCCTATCTCTATATAAAGAGCAGGAGGGCACGACGAGGGGGTCTCTTACAATCTCTCGCACACCACCGCATACACACCTCCACGCCAGATTGCATCTACGCACCCCTGTAACTTTCGGTTCCGCCGTAATCAAGAGCAAACAAGCAAGAGTAGGGTTTTCCCTCCGGGGGCCTGAACCTGGGTAAATCTCGTTCCCCTGATTGCTTGTCTGTTAACCGTTCCACGATCTCCAGCATCCCCATCTTCTCCAAAACCCAAGTCTATAATAATGGGCATTGACGAGATCAAACCTCGTCAGTTGGCGCCGTCTGTGGGAACTAGGGACGCTGATTGTGCGATCGTGATGGTTCCAACCCGAGCGATCTACAACTCCGCGACGACGGAGATTCATCTTCTCTTCGGCGCCTTCGACTTCACCGCCCACTCGCCGGCCACCATGAAGGACTTCGAGCCCGTTGGCGACGGACTCGAGATCCTGTTCGGGAGCTTCTGCTTCTAGGTGGGGCAAACCGGCACCCTCCGCCTCCCAGAGCGGGTGCCCCTGCCATCGATCATGCCCGCTTCATGGGCTCCACACCCCGTGCTACGCGCATCGCCATCGACAGATGAGTCCTATGACAGCAGCAGCTACAACTTAGATCTGTGCGAGCCACCATCGGAGGAAGGGACCTACGGTTCCGGATCCGAAAGCTGTGGCAACAGCGATCCAATCTACGAGCGCTACCAATGCGCCGTAGTCATCCAGAGCGACACGGAACATCACGCGCCCAATCCGCCACCTAACCCACAGGGTAGGAACGGCAAAAACAGAAGAAGACAGTCCCCCCACCCAACGGGGACGACACCGATCGGGTCGTCCACCTCAGCGAGGAGGGATGGGATCAAGCACGCGAAGCCGTGGCAGGCAATAAGATCCTGACCGTAGGTGCCTCACGGGACCTGCTGATGGCATACCACATGCTCCTAATCGAGGAGCACAAGAAGCAGGTCAAGATGCAGGAAGTGCTTGACAAACGCAAGCAAGAAGCCTCAGAGTCCAGTGTGCGACGAGCTGCGCTCTCCGCCATGGGCATTGGCTCCATCTCGCATAGCAACCATGGCAACAAGCACCGTTCTCGGACGGAGAACATGGACCCAAGGAGCGTCGCGAAGTGACCCGGGCCCTCAACGCGTCCTTCATGGAGATGGATGCCGACGGCAACGTCATCCCGAAAACGCTGCAAGCTGCGATCATGGCAGCCACCGCGTACCTCGCATCCCACCCACCTCCGGAGGGGGACCCGGAAAGGGCCATGCACAAGTCCGCACTTATCGGACTCGGACTCGTTGGAGCTGCGCTCCACGGAGAAGCTCCTGCGGAGCCAAAGAAGAAGGCTACGGTCAAGTTCAACCATAGCCCCACACCTTCATCCGAAGACGAAGAGCACAACCTTCCTCGAAGGCACAAAATCTCGCGCCATCGCAGCCACGATTATGACGCCCGAAGCAAGCTCACCCAGCGCAAAATCGACAAATCGCGCGCCAAGCGCGCATGCTCGTCTGAATCAGAGATGGACGAAGACGAAGGAGAACTCTGCGGAGCCCGATGCTTTAGCAGATCTGTTCGGCGGACACGGATGCCATGGAATTTCAAGCTTCCTTCGGATACTCCGAAGTTCGACGGCACATAGGACCCCAAGGCGTGGCTCAGCGACCACCTGTCGTCCGTCAAGCTACACGGCGGGAACTAGGACACTGCCCTGCAATGCCTCCAGCTGCAGCTGACAGGCGTAGCCTGAATCTGGCTTAGCAGCCTATCATCGGGATCCATCCAAAGTTGGGAGGAACTGGCATACAGTTTCATCTGAAACTTCAAGGGCACCATCAAGAGGCCAGCCTCGATCGAGGAGCTGCGGGCCTGCACCCAACAAACGGGCGAATCCATTCGCTCGTACATACTGCGCTGGTCCAACACCAAGAATTCCGCGGCGCACATCTCTGAGGAGAGAGCTATCGACGCCTTCAAAGACGGCGTCAAACGCCAGTACTTCAAGGAAGAACTTGGGCACGTCAAGCCCAAGACACTTGACCACCTCATGGACATCGCCAACAGGTGGGCCGATGGCGAGGACTCCGTCCACCGAGCTGAAGGGTTTCGCAGCATAGTAAATCAAAATTTTCTACGGATGCAAACGGGAAAAGCCAAGATCTAATCTAGGAGATGCAAACAACGAGGGGGAATAGATGAGATCTTCATACCCTTGAAGAAATCGCACAGTGGAACGTTCGACGGAACGTGTTTGATGTAGTCGTACTAGCCTTCTCCTCCTCGCGATCCGATCCGATCCAACACCGCAAGTGGCGATGCCTCCGAGAGATGCACACGTACGGCACCTCGACGTCTCCTCCTTCCTCGGTCCAGCAAGTGGGGTGGAGAGATAGGTTGGATCTACAACACGACGGCATGGTGCAAAAGGTGGAGAGTTTCTGCGGCAGGGCTTCGCCTACGCGTAATCGGGAGAGAGGAGGGCAGCAACTAGGCGGCTAGGATTTGAGGAGGTGTGGGGGGAGGGTGCACCCCTGCCCTCTTTATATAGAGGGCTGGCCGGCTGCCCCTTGCCCCCTCCTCCAATCCTAGGGCCGGCGGCACATGGGAGGAGTGGGAGGCAAGTTCCCCCCCTTCTAGAAGCTCTCCCTAGGGTTTCCCCTAGGGCTTGGCCGGCTGGGCCTATGGGGCCTTGTGCCCCTGGCCCAATGCGGCCAGGGCACTCCCTCGTAGGCCCACGCCCCCTCCCGACAAGTGGGGCCACGTTGGTCCCACTCCGGAAGCTTCTAGAACCTTCCGGTACAATACCGAACAATCCGAAACAATTCCGAAATCCAAAAACTGCTTTCCCTTATATGAATCTTATTCTCCGGACCATTCCGGAACCTCTCGTGACGTGCTGGATCTCATCCGAGACTCCGAACAAAAACTCATAAACCAATTATCCATTCTATCATAGCGTCGAGACACGTTAAGTGTGTGACCCTATGGGTTCGAGAATATGCAGACATGATCTTCTATCAATAATCAATAGCGGGGTCTGGAAACCCATATTGACTCCCACATACTCATCGATGATCATATAGGATGAACCACGATGCCAGGATTCAATCAATCCCATATATATATTCCCTTCGTCGCACGATATTTTACTTGCCCGAGATTCGATCGTCGGTATCGGCATACCTAGTTCAATATCGTTCACAGCAAGTACTTTACTCGTTCTGTAATCCGATATCACTTTGTGATTAACTCCTTAACCACGTGCTTGCAAGCGGTGTTGATATCGATTACCGAGTGGGCCCGAAGTATATCTCTCCGACTTGGGAGGGACAGATCCCATCTCGATACATACAACCCAACAGGTACTTTCCGATCACCTGAGAGACACCTTTCTGATCACCCTCTCATAGGATGACGTTTGAAGACCTCAAAGCTTTCTTCCGATACCAGGGAGTTGCATTATCTCATGGTCTAAGGAATACAATATTTGACATAGGAAAAAGCTTCGCAAAGATGAACACGATGACACGATCTAATTTCTCTGCTTAATTTGGGTCTATCCATCATATCATTCTCCCAATGATATGATCTCATTATTAATCGACAACTCATGTCTATGGTTAGGAAACCTTAACCATCATTAATCAATGAGCTAGTCCATAGAGGCATACTAGGGACACGGTGTCGTTCATAAACCACACAAGTATTAAAGTTTCCGCTTAATACAATTCTAGCATGGAATATAAACTTTATCATGAACAAGAATTATAATAATAACATCTTTATTATTGCCTCTAGGGCATAATTACAACGGTCTCCCACTTGCACTAGAGTCAATTATCTAGTTTACATCTGGCAACAATCTAACACCCATGGCACTAAGGTGTTGATCATGTTTTGCTCATGGAAGAAGTTTAGTCAATGGATCTACGACATTCAGATCCGTATGTACTTTGCTAATCTTCAGATCTCCATCTATTATATAATCTCGAATTATATGAAACTTGCGGTTGATGTGCTTTGTCTTTGGATGATATCTTGGTTCCTTAGCCAGTGCTATGGAGCCAGTGTTGTCACACAATATCTCTAGTGGGTCCAAGGCACTTGGAACCACACCAAGCTCAGTGATGAAGTTCCTGATCCAAACTCCTTCACATGACGCTTCTGCAACAGCCATGTATTCCGCTTCTACTGTAGATCCCACGATCACGCTTTGCTTGCAGCTTCTCCAGCTCACAGCCCCTCCATTCAAAATATAAACGTATCCCATCTGATATTTAGAATCATCCTTGTCGGTGTCGAAACTAGCATCGACGTAACCTTTTACGACGAGCTGTCCATCACCTCCATAGACCAAGAACATTTCTTTAGTCCTATTTAAGTACTTCAGGATGTTCTTCACGGCTGTCCAGTGTTTCACTCCTGGATCACTTTGGTATCTGCTCGTCAAACTAAGAGCATTGGACACATCTGGTCTAGTACATAGCATGGCATACATAATAGAACCTATGGCCGAGGCGTAAGGCACTTTTCTCATAGCTTCTCTATCATTTACCATAGCTGGACACTGAGCCTTGCTCAATATCTTACCTGACAACATAGGCACTGAACCTTTCTTTGCCTTATCCATCCTGAACCTTTTCAGAACTTTGTCTAGGTATGTACTTTGGCTTAAAGCTATTAGGCGTCTTTGTCTATCTCTATAGATTTTGATGCCTAATATATAAGCAGCTTCCCCTAGGTCTTTCATTGAAAAACATTTGTTCAAATAACTCTTCACATCGTTAAGCATATCAATGTCATTTCCAATAATCAATATGTCATCCACATATAGTACTAGAAATGTCACTGAGCTCCCACTCACTTTCTTGTAGATACAAGCTTCGTAGCAATTTGGAACAAATCCAAAGCTCTTGATCACTTGATCAAAACGAAGGTTCCAACTCCGAGATGCTTGCTTCAGTCCATAAATGTAACGCTGAAGTTTGCACACTTTATCAGCATCCTTAGGATCGAAAAAACCTTCAGGTTGCATCATATACAACTCTTCATCAATGTTGCCATTGAGGAACGCAGTCTTGACATCCATCTGCCATATTTCATAATCATGAAATGCAGCAATTGCTAATAAAATCCGAATGGACTTAAACATCGCTACAGGAGAGAAAGTCTCATTGTAGTCAACACCTTGAACTTGTCGAAAACCTTTCGCGACAAGCCGTGCTTTATAGACAGTAACATTACCATCCGCGTCCGTTTTCCTTTTGAAAATCCATTTGCACTCAACGACCTTTCGGTCGCTAGGAGGGTCCACCAAAGTCCATACTTGGTTTTCGCTCATGGATCCCAATTCGGATTTCATGGCCTCTAGCCATTTCTCAGAGTCTGGGCTCATCATTGCTTCCTCATAGTTTGCAGGTTCACTGCCGTCTACTAACAAGACAGTTAAGACAGGGTTACCGTACCACTCAGGAGGGGCACGTGACCTTGTCGACCTGCGACGTTCAGTAGTAGCATCGTCTGAAGCTTCATGATCCTTGTCATTAGCTTCCTCTATTGTTGGTGCAGACGGCACTGGAACAATTTCAGGTGCTACGCTACTCTCCAACTCAAGAGAAGGTTCAATAACCTCGTCTAGCTCTACTTTCCTCCCACTCACTTCTTTCGAGAGAAACTCCTTCTCAAGAAAGGATCCGTTCTTTGCGACAAACACTTTGCCTTCGGATCTATGATAGAAGGTATACCCAATAGTTTCCTTAGGGTATCCTATGAAGACGCATTTCTCCGCTTTGGGTTCGAGCTTGTCCGACATCAACTTCTTGACCTAAGCTTCGCATCCCCAAACTTTAAGAAACGACAACTTAGGTTTAGCACCAAACCACAGTTCATACGGTGTCGTCTCAATGGATTTAGATGGTGCCCTATTTAAAGTGAATGCAGTGCACTACTAGGAAAATGGCTATAGGTAATCAGAACATCCTTGGCTCACATGGTTGAAGTGCCCCACGGCTAAAACAGGCGTGGCTCACCTATGGGCAGTGCCCTACTAGTAACTAGAACAACCGTAGCGCACATGACCATAGTGCGCCACAGATATGTGTGGGCCAGGGCCCTGTTGGCCGCATGCCAGACATCTGTAGCGCACGTAGGGTAGGTGCGCTACGGTTGTTAGTGTCAACCGTGGCGCACATGGAGGGGGTGCGCTACGCCTAAGCGCATGCCCCTCTATTCTGTAAAACGGCCAGACACATCCATGGAGCACTATGGCATGTGCGCCACGGATGTTACTAATCCCTGTGGCGCACTGGGGCCGAGTGCGCCATGGATGTGGCGATTTTTTTTGGCAGCTCCACTTTATGTGCACATGTGTGATCATCCACCACCCCACACTTCACTTCCCCTTCTTCTTCCTCCTTAGATCTAGTCGGGATCTTCTCCTTCCCACCTCAATTTCTCCACCCATTCACCATTTTTAGCATGTAGAACTTGCCTTGGATGTTACATAAGTAATAGAGGAAGGTCTCCGGTCTCTCATCTCCTTCTCCGGTCTCGCGCGCACCTCTCCTTTCCATCTTTCTCGCGATTGGTCTCTCATCTCGGTAAGTTGTCCATGTAAGGATGTGTTCATGTGTATATGGATGATATGCTCATATGTATGTAGATGATCGATGCTCATGATGTGTGTATGAGAGGATCGATGGTCATATGTGTGTGTATATGGAGAGTATCGATGATGCTCATGCATGTGTGTATGGAGAGGATAATGATATGTTCATGTGTGTATGGATCGGTCTCTCTCTCTTGTGTTTGTATGTGAACAAGTTGCCATTTGTTTTGCCAAAATGTTGATTCATTTCCATTTTGGAAAGACTTTGGCATTTCGCAAAGGTCCTAATTTTAGGATAGGTCATGCCGAAATTTTCTATCGACCATTGCATGCATGCATTGATTATGTGGTTCTAATAGACTTCTAATTGTACCGTGTACACCGTGCAGGCAAAAATGGTGCTCATAATGAGCGAAGACATTGTGGCTAGATTTTTGAAATGTGCGACGGCCGACATGATACGAAATAACAAGATGGAGATAAGATGTCCGTGCAGAAGATGCAAACTCAACTGGGTGATCGACCCAGATTCCGGGAATCTGCAGGCGCACCTGCTCCGCCATGGTTTCATGGAAGGATACACTCGTTGGATAAGCGATGACGAAGACGATGGAGACGGTGAAGGTGGGCAACATGACAATGATCATCATCACGGCGAGAACGGGCGAGATGATGAAGAGTCTCCTGGAGATGGTGAAGGTGCGGAAGCAGACCGGGATGATGATGATCTAGATGCCGGAGGAGGAGACGACGATGGAACAATGTCAGGCTGGGTGTGGGACCCTTATGTGCAAGAGATGATTCTCAAGCAGACGAGTAACGCCAGGGCTGCCGCTAGAGAGAAATCCAAGCTTGCGCAACTTGAGAAAGATGCGGTTACTCCATTGTATGAAGGATGCAGGCCCGATGATATCCGGTTGAATGTAACGCTCAAGGCTATGAAGATGAAGGCAAAACACAAATTGAGCGACGCAAGCTTCGACGATATGATGGCATTCTGGCACGATCGTCTCCCGGAGGGGAACACATGTCCAACTAGTATCAAGGACGCCAAGAAAATCGTCTGTCCTCTCAATCTACCGCATGTTAGATATCACGTATGCATCAACGATTGCATCATTTATCGGGGCGAGGACGCGGATAAAACCACATGTCCGGTGTGCGGTGTGAGTCGATACAAGAAAGGGAAGAAAGCACCTCGAAAAGTGGTATGGTACTTTCCTATCACTCCTCGTCTGCAGCGCTATTTCGCGGACCCTAAGGAAGCGAAGCTCATGCGATGGCACGCGGAAAGGAAAAAGCCAGGAGATGATGACCCCAAAAAGGATGAGCTGCTGATGCACCCTTCAGATGCTAGCCAGTGGAAAGCATTGGACCTTGAATTCCCAGAATTCGGTGGAGATTCGAGGAACATCAGGCTTGGTGCGAGCACCGATGGAATCAATCCGTTCGGTAGCCAGAGCAGCACGCACAACTCTTGGCCCGTGTTTGTATGGATGTACAACCTCCCTCCATGGTTGTGCATGAAGAAGAAGTACATACAAATGAGTATGCTAATTCAAGGGCCGAAACAACCTGGTACCGACATCAATCTATATCTCGGGCTGTTGAAAGAGGAGCTAGCCACATTATGGGAATATGGAGCCAATACTTACGACGCCGTCGCACAAGATTATTTCACTATGAGAGACGCGTTGGTCACTACGGTGCAAGACTATCCAGGTTGCGGGTATATCTCGGGGCAGGTTATCCAAGGATTCTGCGCATGCGTTAGGTGCATGGATAACACAAGCTATCTCCAACTAGAGAAAGATCCAGGGTCATCGAAAACCGTGTTCATGACGCACCGGAGGTGGCTCGGCAAGAATGATCCATGGAGAAAACGTGGAGACATGTTCGATGGCAAATCCGAGACCCGAGAAATCCCAGAGCATAGGAGCAGCGAAGAAGTGGAAGAGTTGCTGAAAAACTGGAAAGATTGTCCTAAGCCTGGAAAGAAGCGAAAGAGGTAGCAACAAGACAAGCCACTGATGAAGGTATGGAAAACAAGGTCTGTTTTCTGGGAGTTGCCATACTGGAAGTTTCTCCGCACGCCTCATAGCCTCGACATTATGCATATCACGAAAAACGTGTGCGAGAGTCTGGTCTCCACCATAATCAACATGCCAGATAGGACGAAAGATGGTCCGAAAGCAAGGCATGACCTGATATGCTTGGGTATCCGGAAGGAGCTTCACGGAGGACGCACTACTCCTGATGATCAGGAAGATGACGATGATCATGAGTCGGAGACGACACAAGGTCGTCGGAAGGGTAAAAAGTTCAAGAAGAACGAATATTACTACCCTCCTTCTTGCTTCACTCTAAGCCAGGATGAGATCAAACAATTTTTCAAGTGCCTTCTAGGAGTCAAATTTCCTTACGGCTACACGGGCAAGATAAGCAGATACCTAGACGAGGCGAAGCAGAGGTTCAGTAGCATGAAGTCTCATGACTGTGCCGTGCTAATGACGCAGGTACTTCTGGTCGCACTAAGAGGGATAATGGACGAGCATGTCCGTGAAACGTTATTTGGCCTCTGCAAGTTTTTCGACGTAATCTCTAGGAAGTCGATTGGCGTGAATCAGCTCGGGAGGCTACAGGAGGAGATCGTGGTGATACTATGTGAGCTTGAGGTCCACTTCCCACCCGCATTCTTTGACATTATGGTGCATCTACTGGTCCATGTCATCGATGAAATCGTACAACTCGGGTCGATGTTCCTCCGCAGCATGATGGCGTTCGAAAGGATGAACGGACACATCAAAGGATAGGTTCGCAACAGGTCCCGTCCAGATGGAAGCATAGCCAAGGGCTTTCTGGCCGAAGAGTGCATCTCTTTCTGCACGAATTATCTAGACATCGAGAACCCTGTCGGTCTTCCCGTTAACAGGCACCTTGGCAAGCTCGACGGATCTGGTCACCAAGAGGGTCGTCGCATACTGCATGCAGACTTCAATTTTCGATGCGCAGACTTTGATCGAGCAAACCTCGTCACGCTACAGCATTTAGAACTGGTCGATCCTTGGGTACAGAAGCACAAAAGGTTAATCGAGAAGAAGTACAGTGACCGGGGCATACATAGGACGCAGGGAGAAATAATCAAAGAGCACAACTCAGATTTCACGCGTTGGTTTAGGCAGACGCTCCTTGATAATCCCCCGCGATCGCATTCTTCTGACATGGAAAAGATCATATTCACCTTGTCGCAGGGACCGATGCAAAACCTGGTGACGTATCAGGCGTATGATATCAACGGCTACACATTCTACACGGAGGAAAAGGACAACAAGTGTGATTATCAGAACTCAGGTGTAACGTCGGAATTATACACCGATGACAACATGAAGGAAAGATTCTATGGAAGAATCGAGGAGATCTGGGAGCTCGACTACTGTGGAGAAAAGGTGTCGATGTTCCGTGTCAGATGGGCAAAGAGCGTCTAAAGAGAAGACCGGTATTTCACAACCATGGTTATACCCAAAGCAGCCAAATCCAAGGCCGCCGGTGCGAACGTGGCCGCGAAAAATGAACCGTGGGTACTGGCTACCAAAGTGGACCAATGTTTTTTCATTACCGACCCGACAAAGCCTAGCCGTGTTGTCGTGAGGAGAGGAAAAAGAAACATCATCGGAATGGATGGAGTCGCCAACGAGCAAGACTTCGACCAGTACGGCGATCCAAAGATTGAAGATGACGACGACTACGATGCAGCAACATACATCACAAGAAGAAAAAGGACAACCCTACCCAAAAAAAGTAGCCCGTTCGAAAGAAGAAACATTAAAGTGCCGGGGCTAAATTATTCAACCGTGACAAAGAAGGGAAAAAAGATTGTAAAACGCTAACTCAAAAAATATTGTAAAACGCGTGGTCGAAAAAGATTGTAATATTCATGGACAAATTATTATGAAATTTAGTTATACTTTGAATCATATTTGTACCACTTTTATGACATATATTATCACTTTTGGGAATTTTTGGAATATTTAAAAGTATTTTAAAATCAAACAAAACTTCTATGGCATATATCACCACTTTTGGGCATTTTTTGGAACATTTAAAAGTATTTTTGAAATAAAACAAAAAAGGTGGGCACCAGGATCCGAACCTGGGTGCTCACAAGTTTAGAATAGAGCTAAGGGCGGAACCAGTGGGATAGGCTAGTGTAGTTGTTAGAGAGTGGGGCTGCAGTTTTCTTATACAGTCGTTAGAAGCCGATAGGTGTAGCGCACTAGCCCAGAGTGCGCTACAGATATCCGTAGCGCACTATGCCCAAGTGCGCTACGCCTAACTGGCTTTATCCACACGTGCGCTCGACCCCCCTCTCTCATTCCCATCTCTCCATCTCAGCCCGAGCACGAGTCCCCCCCCCCTCGCGCCGCCGCCGCTCTCGATCTGCCGCCTCGCCAGCTCTACCAGCAGCCGCCGCGTCTGAGGAGGAGGAGGAGGCCTGCCCGCGTCCGAGGAGGTCCGCCCGTGTCCGAGGAGGAGGATGCCCGCGCGCGTCTCAGGAGGTGGAGGCCGCCGTCGTCCGCCCGTTGTCGTCCGCCCGTCGTCATCCGCCCGTCGTCCGCCCGCCATCGTCGTCCTTGTCTCAGAGGTGAGCGTTGCCCCTCCCCTCTCTCCCTCTCTCTCCCTCTCTCCCTCTCTCCCTCTCTCTCCCTCTCTCCCCTCTCTCTGATGGCCATGGTTAGGGTTCAGAGAAGTGAACTATTGGCCAAATTGAATTTAACTTAATTTGATTGAACAACTAGCTGAATTGAGGTGCTAATAAACATTTCAATTGGAAACTCTCCCACTGTTTTGCCCAAAAAAAATCTAGATTGGTGCCTGGTGAATCCAGATGATAACTGTAAATGCCCATTGCTTGATGTGGCTGGGCATGTTGATGCATTCTTAACCAATGTGTTTTCTACCTAGATGTTTTTGTGGTGAGTTTTTATGAATCACTCAATGTACTGATTTTTATTGCTTTATACATAAGATAAAAACCTTAACATCGGAACTCCATTGCATTTACAAGGCTATTGCGACAGATCTAACTTGAAGTCTCTACGGGTGTTCTATGACTATATAGTCAATTCCAATGTGCAAATTACTGCAATCTAGGTGGTTCTTAGTGGTGCCTTAAGAATACTAAAGCTAAGAAAATTACTAGTTCATATTCCTAGTATTTTGTATTTTGTTTCAGTTGCTGAAGCTTTGGTAGGTCCAAGTAGGATCTAGGCTAGAGGAGGGGTGAGGGACACTCATGGACAGATGAAATAGGAGGATGGTGAGATGTGGGTGTGTTAAGTTGAGGAAGACCAAGATTATGTTGCTACCACAAGAATACAATTTTCTGATCCCAAATTTGTGTGTAGAGAGCTCCTTCCCAAATAACTCCTTAAATTATCAGGGCCAAGATTTGTGTGTACAGACCAAGATTGAATTTTGTACATCAATGCACATCACTCATGTCCTTCTTGTACTATAACAACATTATAGCTTGATATCTTGTCTGAATTATAACAGAATGTTCTTGTCTGAATGGTAGCTTGTAGCTTGTAGCAGTTAGCTTGTAGCTTGTCCAAACCTGAACATCAGTTCAGGACTTCTTATGTGCTTCTAAGTCCAAACCTGAAACTGTTGTTTATCCTATGTGAAACTTCTTATTCAGCATTATAGTTAGCCATTTTATGCTTGCTGAAACCTGAAACTGCTAAGTCCAAACCTGAAACTGCTAAGTCCAAACCTAAAACCTGGCCATTTATGCTTGATGTACTGTTGTGTGTTGGCCATTTATTCTGGTTGCTCCATTTTTGCCTGAAACTGAATCTTCTTGATGTACTGGTTGTGTTGGCCATTTATGTGCTGGCTGTGTTGGCCAGATTATCCTATGTGACCAGATTATGTGCTGGCTGTGTTGGCCATTTATTGTGTGCTGGTTGTGCTGGCTATGCTGGCCATTTATTGTGTGCTGGCTATGCTGGCCATATATATGCAGGTTCTTGTATGAAATGAGTCCCGATTTTTGCCGGAGTGTTGATTAACTTCCGTTTCGGCAGAAATCGGGCACTCCTAGTTTAAGAAAATTAGCAAAGGTCATGCCGGATTTTTCCGTTCATTTAACCAATTATTTGTTTTTTATTAGTGCAAAGATGTGTGACAACGACGAGGCTGGATGTTCTAAGCGTATCAGCGCTGAAGGAGAACTCAGACCTCCGAATAAACAATTGACATTTTGGGAGGAGGCCCAGCGGCTAGAAGACGATGAAGAATACCATCCTTCGGAGAGCGAGGATGATGAGATGGAAGACACGGAGGAAGAAGCCGAAGGAACGGCGGACGATGAAACCACTGATGGCGGCAAGGGCACAGGGAGTGGTAGCAATCCTCCTAAGAAGAAGAAGAAGAAGAAGAAGAAGAAGCCGAAGGAACGGCGCCCGAACACGGTCGACACCGTCAGGGAGGAAATTACCGAAGTGAGCCCATCAGGGGTTCCTTTGGAGCCCGCCCTTGTCGTCAAAGGGTATGGTGGGCAAGTGGCGGCGATCACCCGGACAACCATCTCGATCAACACCGAGAATCTCCGGCATAAAGATAATGGTCACGTGCAAACACTCCTCTTCGAGAAGCTGCACGCAAGATACAAGTTCCCCGCTAAGTATCAGAACACAAATTATCATGGGAACAAAGTAAACAAATCCGCCCTCACAAAGATGAGCACCGCCCTGGCCAGCTGGAGAACCCGGATAAAGAAGAAGATCTATAAAGAAGGCAAAATTCTCGAGGAGATCCAGAAGATTGACCCGCAGATCACCGAAGATCAGTTCTGGGAGTTCAAGGAGAGGTGTGAATCCGAAAGATCCCTGGACAATAGTAATCGGGGAAAGGTGCTGCAGGCGATGAATATAGGTCATCACCATCTCGTATCTGGTGGATACAGAACCGCGAAGGCCAAATGGAATAAGGAGGACGAAGAGTGTAGATCCAAGGGGATAGAAAACCCCTTTGCGAAATTCGAACCCGGGCAGGTTCGAAACTTCATCAGGGCCCGTTACCATGTGGACCCCAAAACCAAACAACTCACCGCGG
Source organism: Avena sativa (assembly GCA_916181665.1). Taxonomy (NCBI): domain Eukaryota; kingdom Viridiplantae; phylum Streptophyta; class Magnoliopsida; order Poales; family Poaceae; genus Avena; species Avena sativa. The sequence goes on from OV702284.1 coordinate 65,514,244, forward strand.
ATCCTGCGGTGAAGGAATTCGAGGAAATTGTGGTAAGTATAATCTAATTACCGCGGATCAACTTGATTGCAATCTAATCGATGATCTAAACGATTCACTGTTACTTCTTCTGCAGGAGGAGGAAATTGTTGCTAGTCATGGATCCCAGGGTTCCTCATCCCAGGGGTCAACGGCGGCCACCCGGTGGGATAACCCTTTTAACAGGGCGATGAACCGGGCCAAGAAAATAGAGCCGGTTACGAAGAAGCCGTCATTGGCTGGCCATCTGGCCGGCCTCGTGGGTAAGAATTGGGTGGATCATTTTGGTCCACCGCCGAGGACGCATGTGGCGCCGTCGGGAAGGAGCGAGGAGGAAAACCGCGAGGTTCAAGAACTTAAGGAACAAGTGGCGCGGATCCCGCAGATCGTCCAAGACAACCTGGCAATCACCCTCACGTCCTTCCTGCCTACCTTGGTGGAGTCAATAGCGAACTGGAGTGCGGGTGGTCGAGTAGGGCCGTGCCCGATTCCAAGCATGGTCAGCAGCCACTTGAACAACGTGGCGCCGACGAATCAGGCGAACTACGTGTTCGTGACTCCGCCCGCTAGCCCCGCGGCGCCGCAAGTGTTGGTGACTCCCCCTGCCATCACCGCGGCGCCGGAGTACATGTTGGTGCCCCCCTGCCATTGTCGCGGCGGCACCGGAGCTCCAAGCACCCGTCGGTAGGGAGAATACACCGGCGGCCAGTACTGCGCCATCAAGTAGCCCTTTTGTCTCTTGCACGCCCGTCGCCGTATGCGGTGCGTCGACATTAGCCGATCTCGACGCCATCACGGTAAACAAATTTCTTTACCGCCTTTCACGCCATCTATTACTCTTATGGCATCTCTGACGACGCCGTACATGTTTTCCGCAGACGGATGTTCCTTGCACTCTCTTATGCTACGTGAACAACGAGCTGAGGGATGTTGCCAAGGGTACCATCGTTCAACCCTTGCAGCACACGTTCCACTCAAGGCCGATGCCAGATAACGTGCACAGGGTTAAAATTAGTCGGGTGCTAAGGGGCTGCGACGACCTGGAACCTCCCATTCAACCCCCAGGAGCGGATGAAGAAGAGCCGGCTGTCCTCAGAACTTGCTTCAGCTTATTCTTGCTATGGCCAAAGAGCATGATCCATTTGGGGACGGCGGGGCCATCACGCCACAGACAACAGCACCGCCTGTCATGCCAGCGACAAGCGGTGGCAAGGCCCCCTTACCGCCCTCGCCGTCACCTCCACGCGGTGGGTCGGATGATCATGTTGATGATATGCACATGGTGCAGGATCCGGCCGAGGACGACGAAGACTGGAATGATCACTTCTTCAACACTCAGTTTAGCAACGAAGACCTTGCTGGTGGCCCCACAGAGAAAGCCACTATCAACAAGCGTATGTTTGGTTCTCAGGAGATGCCTCCAGCTTGCGCCTTTACAGAGCCAGCTGATACAACCAATCGGCCCTTATTCTAAGACCTGACACACTACATAGGGCGACCGGTGCTCAGATTGGGGTGCCTGCCCACTCTCCAAAAGGAAAAAAAGGGCAGGAAAAGAAAATCTAGCAGCTCGAGCCAGCCGGTGGCGTCAACAACTGCGAATCCGATCAGGTTTCGGGACGGGCCACCAAGACCCGAGGGTATTATGTGGTGGATTCATGTGGCGGGTGATCCCATGCTACCTAAGAATTTGCGGAATCTCGCCAGTTTGGAACTGCAGAGTGTGCATGACGGCGTGCTGACGATAGAGAGACGCCTTCTATCGGAGAAAGATCCCTCGCACCCGGTATTCGTGGTTAAGGTGCCACCAGGCTTGGGCTTCGTCGACAATGCCCCTGCGGATCTGTTCTTCCTGCGGTTCGACGACATCTTCAATATGTTTCACCTATACCCGCTGCACTATACCATGGTCCGTCTGTTTTCTCTCAGCCTGGCCATGCAGATCATTAGAGAGAACACACCGGGCATCGCTATAGTGGACCCCTACTACATGCGTGACGGCTGCTTGGGTTCCCCCGCCGAACGACGTATCGTGGCCTCGTACCTAAAAAGAATCCTCGTGGCGAACAAGACAAAGGAATACATTCTCGTGCCTTACTTTCCCGAGTAAGTCGTTATTCACTCGCCACCGTCGATTGGCTTTATTAGATTATCATCATTCTTTTTCCAACACATTTCATTTGAATTTTTTGCGCAGAGATGAACACTGCACGCTCATCTCCATATCGTCGAAGCATTCCCACGCCACGTATTTCGACTCGGGGAGTCTAGAAAAGAAGAAAAACTACGACAAGATCAAGGAAGTTCTGGATGATGCTCTCACTGGCTTTGCCTCGACGGAAGGCACCACCTTCGTGCGTACGAAGGTCAAGTTCGGCAGACACGTCTTCAACCACGTAACGGAGTTCCCCTGCGTGAAGTAGCCAGAAAACAGTAAGAAGGAAGCCTACTACGCACTCCATCACATGAGGGCATTCCTACTTGACCAGCAGAATTCTACGCTGCCAGACCATCTCAAACAGTGGGCCGAAGCAAAGGCCAACATCACTGATTCAGATATTAGACAAGAGATGTATCGCATCCAGCAGCAGTTTGGGGCAATCATCTTTCGTGATGTCATGACTTCGGGGGGGATCTTCTACGGAGGAAATATCCCGAATAACCGTGACATAGAAGATCGCCTAGAGATGCAGGGTGACTATAGGAAGTTCATGACGAGACAAGGCGTCCTCCCGTTCCCTAAGCCGAGCCAGAAGGCTTGATGTTGGCCTAGTTGTAGTTACAAACTATAGATGACCTTTGTGTGTGTGTGGACAATTGTACATGCTACTATACTTATCTTATTAGGTTTATGAATCATCGCTTACTTCTTTTGCTTATTATTATTATTATATATAAATCAATGCTTGGTTTTTTTGCTTACTCTTTAGTTCTTTGCTCACTTTGGTCCTTTTTTTTCCTTACTCCTTTTTCGAGAATAATGTCGATGATTGAAATGTCGTGGCACACTATATATGTGAATGTGCTACGATGGGATTGTGAGCCTTGTGATATGCACAAGTCCAGGTCTTGTGCATCCTACTTGGCTCACGGTTCCATCGTAGCATATTCCTGTGTCCAACGACCTATGTATATATATGAGGCATTCTTTTCGAGTTATTTTTGTCTTTTTCGAGAATAATGCCGATGATTGAAATGTCGTGGCACAATATATATGTGAATGTGCTACAACGGGATAGTTAGCCTTGTGATATGCACAAGTCCAGGAATTGTGCATCCTACTTGGCTAACTGTTTTGTCGTAGCATATTCCTGTGTCCAACGACCTAGCTAGTTATATATGAGGCATTCTTTTCGAGCTACTTTGGTCTTTTTCGAGAATAATTCCGATGATTGAAATGTCGTGGCACAATATATATGTGAATGTGCTATGACGGGACTGTAAGCCTTGTGTTATGCACAAGTCTAGATGTTGTGCATCCTACTTGGCTTACGGTTCCATCGTAGCATATTCCTGTGTCCAACGACCTATGTGTATATATATGAGGCATTCTTTTCGAGTTACTTTGGTCTTTTTCGAGAATAATGCCGATGATTGAAATGTCGTGGCACACTATATGTGAATGTGATGCGATGGTATTGTCCGCCTTGTGCTATGCACAGGTCCAGGTGTTGTGCATCCTACTTGGCGAACAGTTCCATCATAGCATATTCCTGTGTCGAACAACCTAGTTATATATGAGGCATGCTTTTTGAGTTTGGTCTTTTTGATTTAGGAGTACTTTCTATAAGTGTATCTTCATATGCGACTTTAATTATATATGTTTTTTTCAATCATCGGTTAATTATTATTGTCAACTTATAGATGACGTGGTACGTCGTGTACAAGGGACGGGTTCCCGGAGTCTACGATGATTGGAAAGACTGCCGGAGACAGGTGCACCGTTTCAGCGGCAATAGCTACAAAGGGTACAACACTATGGCGGAGGTGGAAGCTAGATACACGCGCTATCTAGCGGGAGTTAGGACAAGGAACCGGATGAAGACCTACACCTTCGTCGTGGCGGTGGTCATGCTTATCTTCTTTGGTTGTTTATCCCGCGTTTGTGTCTAGCTAGTTTAGATGTCTAGGCGAGCTTCCGAGCTCTAACTTGTTCGATCGACACATGTATTCGCATGTCACCAACTACTTTGTAACTTGATCGAAACAATATAACTTATACTATGTATTCATGTATGAGACTTATCTATATGTATTTGTTTTAATCTTGTTTTTCAAATTGTGTATTTACATATATAATTGTATATCTTGTATCTGTGTGTGTATATCTGCCTGTAATATTATATATAATCTGGCTCTGAAATTAAAAAAAAACAAAAAAAACACCTGTGGCGCACATGACCTAGCTTTTGTGGCGCACTACGTCTAAAGCGCACCTCAGCAGCTTAGTGGCGCACTGGGACGTGCGCCACAGAAGAACCAACGCGTAGCGCACCTGCCCACGTAGCCGTGGCGCACTAGCAGGTGCGCTACGCCTATATCGACACAACCGTGGCGCACTAGGCAGTGCGCCATGGCTAGGAGTTAGCCGCAGCGCGCGGCTACTGGCACGGCTAGTGCGCCACGGATGGCCATTCCACGTGCGCCACAAACAGGCATTTTCCTAGTAGTGTCTCTAATGCATAACCCCAAAATGATAACGACAAATCTGTAAGAGACATCATTGATCGCATCATATCTAATAGAGTTCGATTCCGGCATTCAGACACACCATTGCGTTGTGGTGTTCCGGGTGGCGTGAGTTGCGAAACGATTCCGCTTGCTTTAAGATGCGTGAGAAAATCATAACTCAAATATTCACCTCCACGATCGGATCGTAGAAACTTAATTTTTCTATTACGATGGTTTTCCACTTCGTTCTGAAATTCTTTGAACTTTTCAAATGTTTCAGATTTATGTTTCATTAAATAGATATACCCATATCTACTTAAGTCATCAGTAAAAGTGAGAAAATAGCGATAACCATCGCGCGTCGAAACACTCATTGGTCCGCATACATCAGTATGTATGATTTCCAACAAGTCCGTTGCTCGCTCCATTATAACGGAGAACGGGGGTTTGATCATCTTGCCCATGAGGCACGGCTCACACGTGTCAAATGATTCAAAATCAAGAGACTCCAAAAGTCCATCAGAATGGAGTTTCTTCATGCGTTTTACACCAATATGACCTAGACGGCAGTGCCACAAATAAGTAGGAATATCACTATCTACCTTGCATCTCTTAGCCTCAATGTTATGGATGTGTGTTTCATCGCTTTCGAGATCCAGAAGAAATAAACCATTCATAGCAGGTGCATGTACCTAAAAGATGTTACTCATAAAAATAGAACAACCATTATTCTCTGATTTAAATGAATAACCGTCTTGCAATAAACACGATCCAGATATGATGTTCATGCTCAACGCAGGCACATAATAACATTTATTGAGGTTTAAAACTAATCCCAAAGGTAAAACTAAGGAGAGCGTGCCGACGGCCATCACATCAACTCTTGATCCGTTGCCAACGCGCATCGTCACCTCATCCCTCGCTAGCCGCCGTCTATTCCGTAGCTCCTGTTTTGAGTTACAAATATTAGCAACTGAACCAGTATCAAATACCCAGGCACTACAACGAGGGCTAGTAAGGAAAACATCAATAACATGTATATCAAATATACCTTTGATGGTGCCAGCCTTCTTGTCCGCTAAGTACTTCGGACAGTTGCGCTTCCAGTGACCCTTGTCCTTGCAATAGAAGCACTCAGTGTCCGTCTTAGGTCCAGACTTGAGCTTCTTCTCAGCAGGGTCAACGCGCTTGCCGCTGCCTTTCTTGAAGGGCTTCTTTGCACCCTTACCTTTCTTAAAGATGGGGGCTTGTTGACCATCAACACATGATTATCTTTCTTGATGTCCACCTTCGCAGCTTTCAGCTTAGCGAAGAGCTCAGTGATCGTATCAGTGGAACCAATCTGATTATGAGTAACTACAAAACCTTTGTATCTAGGAGAGAGTGATTGCAGAACTCTGTCAATCTTGAGCTCCTCTGGAATCTTGCAGTCCAGTTGCTCAAGGCGTTGAGTGTAGCCCGACATCTTAATGGCGTGCTCACTAACAGAACTCCCTTCCTCCATCTTGCAGTTAAAGAATTTCTCAGAGATCTCATATCTCTCAGAAATTGTCTGAGTATGAAACATAGTTTTTTCAGTTCCTCAAGAATCTCAAAGGGCCCGGGGAACTCCTCAAAACGATTTTGAAGGTCCGATTCCATAGCAAACAACATGGTGCTCTTAATCACACCATAATCATCTTTGCGCGACTGATAAACAGCTTTCTCATCAGTCGGCGCATCTACAGCAGTGGCGTCACCTAGCGCTTTCTCAAGGACATAGTCCTTTTGTCCGCCAGCAAGAATGATTCTCAGATTGCGGAACCAGTCGGTGAAGTTAGACCCATTGTTCTTAAGCTTTTCTTTCTCAGCAAAAACGTTGAAGTTGAAGTTGGACTTAGCCATTTAATCTACAAAATTTGCAAGTACAATTTAGACTATGTTCATGATAACTAGTTCAACTTAATCAAATTACTAGATGAACTCCCACTAAATTCAACATCCCTCAAGTTGTTTAGTGAACATGATCCAAATTCACCACACCTAATCCGATCTTCACAAGAAGAGATGTGGTTTCAATGGTGGACAACGAAGTGTCGATCATATCATTCATATGACTCATGCTTAACCTTTCGGTTCGTGTGTTCCGAGGCCATGTCTGTACATGCTAGGTTCGTCAAGTCAAACCCAAGTATTTCCGCGTGTGCAAAAACTAGCTTGCACCCGTTGTATGTGAACGTAGAGTTTATAGCACCCGATCATCACGTGATGCTTGAACACGACGAACTTTCGCAATGGTGTATACATGGGGAGAACATAGTTTTATCTTGATCTTTAAGTGAGGAATCATCTTATAATGCTACCGTCGCGATCTAAGCATAATAAGATACATAAAAGGATAAACATCACATGCATATAATTTTATGTGACATGGTATAGCCAATCTCCGCGAAATGATCTCCATCTTGTGCGTGTCAGCATGATCTCCATCACTCCACCATTATTGCCTCCACCACGAATAGCAACTACAACTATTGCTAACTACTTAGCGATAAAGTAAAGCTATTACATGGCGTATGAGAAGTTGACATACAAGTCATACACAATTATAAAGACAACCATATGGCTCCTGCCGGTTGTGTACTCATCGACATGCAAGTCGTGAAACATTACAAAACATGATCATTGCATACAACATACACATCACATCTTGGGCCATACCATATCACAGAAACACTCCATGCAAAAACAAGTTAGACGCCTCTACTTTGTTGTTGCATGTTTTACGTGGCTTATGAGAGTAACAATCTAAGAACGATTCTTACCTACGGAAAGCCACAACGGTGATATTATGGTTGCCAACATCCGGTGTAAATCCCATGACAACTATAGTGAGAGAAACTGGCATCCACCAGCCGCATGTGTGGAACAAGCCACACGTCAAGTGCGGAGCTGGTCTCGCGAACGAGGTTGCGTAAAGTTGGCCTGGACCGCTTCGATCTCACTATCCCGCATCATAAGAAGTACACAAACAAGAGGCTTGCAACAGAAAACATCAACGCCCGCAACAAGCATGTTGCATTCTACTCGTGAAACACATCTACGCATAGATCTAGCTCTGATACCACTGAAGGGTTTCGCAGCATAGTAAATCAAAATTTTCTACGAATGCGAACGGGAAAAGCCAAGATCTAATCTAGGAGATGCAAACAACTGGGGGGAATAGATGAGATCTTCATACCCTTGAAGAAATCACACAGCGGAATGTTCGACGAAACGTGGTTGATGTAGTCGTACTAGCCTTCTCCTCCTCGCGATCCGATCCGATCCAACACCGCAAGTGGCGATGCCTCCGATAGATGCACACGTACGGCACCTCGACGTCTCCTCCTTCCTTGGTCCAGAAAGTGGGGTGGAGATATAGGTTGGATCTACAACACGACGGCGTGGTGCAAAAGGTGGAGAGATTCTGCGGCAGGGCTTCGCCTACGCGCAATCGGGAGAGAGGGAGAGAGGAGGGCAGCAGCTAGGCGGCTAGGGTTTGAGGAGGTGTGGGGGGAGGGTGCGCCCCTGCCCTCTTTATATAGAGGGCTGGCCGGCTTCCCCTTTCCCCCTCCTCCAAGCCTAGGGCCGGCGGCCACATGGGAGCAGTGGGGGGCAAGTTCCCCCCCCCCTTCTAGAAGCTCTCCCTAGGGCTTGGCCGGCTGGGCCTATGGGTCCTTGTGACCCTGGCAAAATGTGGCCAGGGCACTCCCTCGTAGGCCCACGCCCCCTCCCGACAAGTGGGGCCACGTTGGTCCCACTCCGGAAGCTTCTAGAATCTTCCGGTACAATACCGATTAACCCGAAACAATTCCGAACTCCAAAAACTGCTTTCCCTTATATGAATCTTATTCTCCGGACCATTCCGGAACCTCTCGTGACATCCTGGATCTCATCCGAGACTCCGAACAAAAACTCATAAACCAATTATCCATTCTATCCTAGCGTCGAGACACATTAAGTGTGTGACCCTACGGGTTCGAGAATATGCAGACATGATCTTCTATCAATAATCAATAGCGGGGTCTGGAAACCCATATTGACTCCCACATACTCATCGATGATCATATCGGATGAACCACGATGCCAGGATTCAATCAATCCCATATATATATTCCCTTCGTCGCGCGATATTTTACTTGCCCGAGATTCGATCGTCGGTATCGGCATACCTAGTTCAATCTCGTTCACAGCATGTACTTTACTCGTTCCGTAATCCGATATCACTTTGTGATTAACTCCTTAACCACGTGCTTGCAAGCGGTGTTGATATCGATTATCGAGTGGGCCCGAAGTATATCTCTCCGACTTGGGAGGGACAAATCCCATCTCGATACATACAATCCAACAGGTACTTTCCGATCACCTGAGAGACACCATTATGATCACCCTCTCATAGGATGACGTTTGATGACCTCAAAGCTTTCTTCCGATACCAGGGAGTTGCATTATCTCATGGTCTAAGGAATACAATATTTGACATAGGAAAAAGCTTCGCAAAGATGAACACGATGACACGATCTAATTGCTCTGCTTAATTTGGGTCTGTCCATCATATCATTCTCCCAATGATATGATCTCATTATTAATCGACAACTCATGTCTATGGTTAGGAAACCTTAACCATCATTAATCAATGAGCTAGTCCATAGAGGCATACTAGGGACACGGTGTCGTTCATAAACCACACGAGTATTAAAGTTTCCGCTTAATACAATTCTAGCATGGAATATAAACTTTATCATGAACAAGAATTATAATAATAACATCTTTATTATTGCCTCTAGGGCATAATTACAACACGAGCGCACTCGGAGGAGGAAGATGACTACGGCCGGCGACGTGAATGCCGTAGCAAGAGATTATCGCGCGTCTACGACGACCGCGATGGACCCGACATGGTCGCGGCTGGCTACGCCGACCGCCGCAGCGATGGCAACCGCAACAGCGGCAGATACCGCGGAAACAACTTCCGCGACGGAGGAGGCCCAACGCAGTCATGGCAGCGTCGCGGCCGCGACGATGGACCCTCGGCATACGAAAAACTGTCGGGCCCATGCACCATCCACTTCTACATCAACAAGCAGGATGGTAAGAAGAAAGCAAGTCACATGCTCAAGGACTGCCGCGAGTTCCAGAAACTCAGCGAGAGCATGACCCAGATGAGGCAGCAAGCCCCGAACCCCGGATACGGGAATGCACCCGCACCAGGAGAGATCGCACATGGAGCTCCTCCACCACCACCTACGGGACCTTCGAACCACCCAATCGCACCCGCGCAGAATAACGGTGGGCATGGGTACCCCGCGCTGAAAGGATCACTGATGATCCAAAAAGGGCGTCCAACGAACAGGGTGCAGAAGAAAATCACTCGTCAGATCAATCTGGCTATGACAGCCCCACCCGCCATCCCTGAGTACCTTAGCGGATCAGAGTCCTGCATCACGTTCAGCCGTTCGGATCACCCCTGCCAAGTCCCTCGCCCAGGCCATGCTGCCCTGGTGCTTGAGGCGCAGATCAGAGGGTTCGACATGAGCCGCGTCTTCATGGACGGCGGCAGCGGCATCAACCTGATGTTCGCTAGCACCCTAGCAGCAATGCGGATCCCGCTGTGCAGCCTGGAATAGTCCGACACAACGTTCCATGGCATCGTCCCAGGAAAGGGCATATTCCCCCTAGGAAAGATATGGATCGACGTCATCTTTGGCAAGCCGGATAACTTCCGATGCGAGCGACTCGAGTTCAAAGTGGTGGACTGGCCATCACAATACCATGCCATCCTCGGGCGCGTGGCATTCGCATGATTTCTGGCAGTACCGCACTACGCGTACCTGCTACTCAAGATGCCAGGACCCAGGGGTGTCATCACGGTCCACGGGAGCTTCACCTGATCGGACCACTGCGACAGGGACTTCAACAGAATCTCCCAGTCATTCGGCATGCAGGAGGAGCTCGTAAGGCTCCGCGAGGTGACGGACAACGGGGCACCCCCAGTTGCAAGACAGAACGCACCAGACATGTCCTTCGACTCCACCATCAACACAAAGAAGGTGCAAGTCCACCCGACAGACGCCTCCAAGACGGCACTGATCGCCAACGATCTTAGCCCCGCATAGGAAAGCGTGCTCGTCGAGTTCCTCCGTGAGCGCTGGGAAATCTTCGCCTGGTGTCCCGCGGACATGCCAGGAGTTCCCAGGGAATTCGCCGAGCACGCACTCAACATCTTTCTAGACACCAAGCCCGTCAAATAGGCCATCTGACGACTGTACGAACCTCGGGCCGAAGCCATAGGAGTCAAAGTCAATAGACTACTCGATGCAAACTTCATCGAGGATATCAAGGAGAGCGAGTGGCTCTCCAACACCGTGATGGTCCCCAAAAAGGACACGGACATCCTGCGGATGTGCGTGGACTTCACATCGCTGAACAAACACTGCCCGAAGGATCATTTCCCTCTCCCTTGGATCGATCAGACAATCGTTTCGACTGTAGGATGCGAGAAGCTCTCCTTCCTCGATGCCTACTCAGGCTACAACCAGATTCGACTGAAGGTCAAAGATCAAGAAAAAACGCCGTTCATTACGCCGTTCGGAGTGTTCTGCTACAACACAATGCCTTTTGGGCTGAAGAACGGAGGTGCTACGTACCAGCGGTGCATGCAGGCATGCCTGAAGGACCAGATCGGCCGCAATATCCAAGTCTATGTCGACGACATAGTTATCAAAACAAGGGAGGCGAAGACGCTCATCGACGATCTCTGCGAGACGTTTGATAATATTGACCGCTACAAGATCAAGCTCAACCCTGAAAAGTGCGCCTTCGGCGTCCCATCTGGCCAGCTGCTCGGCCACTTCATCTCCCAGCGAGGGATCGAGGCGAACCCAAAGAAAATCCGGGCCATAATGGCCATGGAAAAACCGAAGAACCTCAAGGGCGTCCAGCAGCTTGCCGGGCGAATCGCGGCATTGAGCAGGTTCATCAGCCGCATGGGCAAAAAGGCTCTGCCGTTCTACCAGCTGCTACACAAAGCAGACAAATTCGAGTGGACACCTGAGGCGGACGACGCATTCGAAGATCTAAAGCGGCTGCTCTATACCTCGCCGGTCCTGGTCACGCCAAAGGAGCGCGAGCCTTTACTGCTATAAATAGCAGCCACACACCAGGTGGTAAGCACCGTACTGGTGGTCGAGCGACCCGACGAAGGCAAGACCCATGGGGTCCAACGCCCAATCTACTACCTCAGCGAGGTATTGACGCCGACAAAGCAGAGGTACCCTCACTACCAGAAACTCGCCTACGATGTGTTCATGATGGCTCGTCGGCTGATCCACTACTTCCAGGAGCACCAGGTGATGGTCGTTAACGAAGCACCCCTGAACAACATCCTGAACAATCCGGAGGCCATAGGACGCGTGGCCCTGTGGGGCATCAAGCTGTCACCTCTAGACATCGTCTATGAGAAGCGCCACACGATCAAGTCTCAGGTCCTCCCGGACTTCCTCGTACACTGGATGGAACTGCAGCTGCCAGACACCCCAGACATGACACAGTCATGGACAATGCACTTCGACGGCTCCAAGCGCGAGGCCAGAGCAGGAGCCGGGGTCATACTGACCTCCCCGCAGGGCGACAAGATGAAGTATGTCCTCCAGATGAAGTTTCGAGCTTCCAACAACGAAGCCGAATACGAGGCCCTCATCCACGGCATGAGGATGGCCAAGATCTGCGGCGCAACGCGCCTCGTCATCTACGGTGACTCCAACCTCGTCGTCCAGCAGACGATGAACGAGTGCGACGCGCACGCCGCCAACATGATTGCGTACCGCGCACTCTACAACGCACTCGAAGGAGACTTCGACGGCTGCGAGCTTCAGCACGTTGGAAGAGAAAGCAACGAAGAGGCCGACAGAATCACCAACATCGGCTCCACCTGCGCACGGGTGCCACCAGGTGTGTTCCTCGAACAAATCTGCATATCGTCCATCAAAAGGAAATTCCCCAAGGGATCACCCGAAGAAGCAGAACACTCGGGGGCTGCGCTACCCGAAGGACAGGAAGGACCCAAAAAGCTCGACACAGAGGTCGCCATGGTCAACCTGATGCAGGTCATGGCAGTCGAAGAGACTTGGACGCAACCATACCTCAGGTACTTGATAGACGGGGAACTGCCTGATAGCCCGACAGATGCCCGACGCATATCTCGCCGGTCCAAGGCCTTCACCATCATTAATGGCGAGATGTACAAGCGCAGCATTTCGGGTGTACTACAAAGGTGCGTCACCATCGGTGACGGCAAAACTATACTCCAAGACATCCACGAGGGCATCTGCGCCCATCATGCAGGCAGCCGCTCCCTCGTCGCCAAAGCTCTACGAGCTGGATTCTACTGGCCAACGGCCATGAACGTGAAGGGTTTCGCGGCATAGTAAATCAAAATTTTCTACGGATGCGAACAGAGGGAAAGCCAAGATCTAATCTAGGAGATGCAAACAATGAGAGAGATTGGATTAGATCTTCATACCCTTGAAGATTCGCACAGCGGAACGTTCGTCGGAACGTGGGTGATGTAGTCGTACTCGCTTCTCCTCCTCGCGATCCGATCCGATCTAGCACCACAAGTGGCGGTGCCTCCGTGAGATGCACACGTGCAGCACCTCGACGTCTCCTCCTTCCTTGGTCCAGCAAGTATGGTGGAGAGATGGGTTGGATCTACAACGCGACGGCGCGATGCAATTGGTGGAGAATTTCGGCAGCAGGGCTTCGCCTACAAGCAGTCGGGAGGGAGAGAGGAGGGCAGCAGGGCGGCTAGGGTTGGAGGGGAAGGTGTAGGGGGTTGGTGCGCCCCCAGCCCTCTATATATAGAGGGGTGGGCGCAGCCCTAGCTCCTCCCCCAAGCCAAGGCCGGCGGCCCCAAGGAGGAAGAGTGGGGGGCAAGGAAACCCCCCTTCTAGAAGCTCTATCTAGAGTTTAAACCTCTCTTGGCCGGCTGGGCCCTATGGGGCCTTGTGCCCCTGGCCCAATGCGGCCAGGGCACTCCCTCATAGGCCCATGCCCCCTCCCGGAAGGTGTGGCCACGTTGGTCCCCTTCCGGAAGGTTCTAGAAGCTTCCGGTACAATACCGATTAACCCGGAACAATTCCGAACTCCAAAAACTGCACTGCCTTATATGAATCTTATTCTCCGGACCACTCCGGAACCTCTCGTGATGTCCCGGATCCCATCTGAGACTCCGAACAAAAACTCATAAACCAATTATCCAATCTATCCTAGCGTCGAGGCACGTTAAGTGTGTGACCCTGCGGGTTCGAGAATATGCAGACATGATCTTCTATCAATAATCAACAGCGGGGTCTGGAAACCCATATTGACTCCCACACATTCATCGATGATCATATCGGATGAACCACGATGCCAGGATTCAATCAATCCCATATATATATTCCCTTCGTCTCGCGATATTTTACTTGCCCGAGATTCGATCGTCGGTACCGTCATACCTAGTTCAATCTCGTTCACAGCAAGTACTTTACTCGTTCCGTAATCCGATATCACTTTGTGATTAACAACTTAACCACATGCTTGCAAGCGGTGTTGATATCGATTACCGAGTGGGCCCGAAGTATATCTCTCCGACTTGGGAGGGAAAAATCCCATCTCGATACATACAACCCAACAGATACTTTCCGATCACCTGAGAGACACCTTTATGATCACCCTCTCATAGGATGACGTTTGATGACCTCAAAGCTTTCTTCCGATACCAGGGAGTTGCATTATCTCATGGTCTAAGGAATACAATATTTGACATAAGAAAAGCTTCGCAAAGACGAACACGATGACACGATCTAATTGCTTCGCTTAGTTTGGGTCTGTCCATCATATCATTCTCCCAATGATATGATCTCATTATCAATTGACAACTCATGTCTATGGTTAGGACACCTTAACCATCATTGATCAATGAGCTAGTCCATAGAGGCGTACTAGGGACACGGTGTTGTTCACAAACCACACAAGTATTAAAGTTTCCGCTTAATACAATTCTAGCATGGAATATAAACATTATCATGAACAAGAATTATAATAATAACATCTTTATTATTGCCTCTAGGGCATAATTCCAACAGTCTCCCACTTGCACTAGAGTCAATAATCTAGTTTACATGTGGCAACAATCTCACACCCATGGCACTGAGGTGCTGATCATGTTTTGCACGCAAAAGAGGTTTAGTCAACGGATCTGCAACATTCAGATCTGTATGTACTTTGCTAATCTTCAGATCTCCATCTGCTATATAATCTCGGATTATATGAAACTTGCAGTTGATATGCTTGGTATTTGGATGATATCTTGGTTCCTTAGCGAGTGCTATGGCGCCAGTGTTGTCACACAATATCTCCAGTGGGTCCAATGCACTTGGAACCACGCCAAGCTCAGTGATGAAGTTCCTGATCCAAACTCCTTCACTTGACGCTTCTGCAGCAGCCATGTATTCCGCTTCTACTGTAGATCCCGCGATCACGCTTTGCTTGCATCTTCTCCAGCTCACAGCTCCTCCATTCAAAATATACACGTATCCTGTCTGAGATTTAGAATCATCCTTGTCGGTGTCAAAACTAGCGTCGACGTAACCTTTTACGACGAGCTGTTCATCACCCCCATAGACTAAGAATATTTATTTAGTCCTATTTAGGTACTTTAGGATGTTCTTCACGGCTGTCCAGTGTTCCACTCCTGGATCACTCTGATATCTGCTCGTCAAACTAAGAGCATTGGACACATCCGGTCTAGTACACAGCATGGCATACATGATCGAACCTATGGCCGAGGCATAAGGCACTTTGCTCATAGCTTCCCTATCATTTACCGTAGCTGGACACTGAGCCTTGCTCAATATCTTACCTGACAACATAGGCACTGAACCTTTCTTTGCCTTATCCATTCTAAACCTTTTCAGAACTTTGTCTAGGTATGTACTCTGGCTTAAAGCTATCAGGCGTCTTTGTCTATCTCTATAGATTTTGATGCCCAATATATAAGCAGCTTCACCTAGGTCTTTCATTGAAAAACACTTGTTCAAATAACTCTTCACATCGTTAAGCATGTTGATGTCATTTCCAATAATCAATATGTCATCCACATATAGTACCAGAAACGTCACCGAGCTCCCACTCACTTTCTTGTAGATGCAAGATTCGTAGCAATTTGGAACAAATCCAAAGCTCTTGATCACTTGATCAAAATGAAGGTTCCAACTCCGAGATGCTTGCTTCAGTCCATAAATGGAACGCTGAAGTTTGCATACTTTATCAGCATCCTTAGGATCGACAAAACCTTCGGGTTGCATCATATACAACTCTTCATCAATGTTGCCATTGAGGAACGCAGTCTTGACATCCATCTGCCATATTTCATAATCATGAAACGCAGCAATTGCTAATAAAATCCGAATGGACTTAAACATCGCTACGGGAGAGAAAGTCTCATCGTAGTCAACACCTTGAACTTGTCGAAAACCTTTCGCGATAAGCCGTGCTTTATAGACGGTAACATTACCATCCGCGTCCGTTTTCTTCTTGAAGATCCATTTGCACTCAACGGCCTTTCGGTCGCTAGGAGGGTCCACCAAAGTCCATACTTGGTTTTCGCTCATGGATCCCAATTCGGATTTCATGGCTTCTAGCCATTTCTCAGAGTCTGGGCTCATCATCGCTTCCTCATAGTTCGTAGGTTCACTGTCTTCTACTAGCAAGACAGTCAAGACAGGGTTGCCGTACCACTCAGGAGGGGCACGTGACCTTGTCGACCTGCGACGTTCAGTAGCAGCATCGTCCGAAGCTTCATGATCCTTGTCATTAGCTTCCTCTATTGTTGGTGCAGGCGGCACTGGAACAATTTCAGGTGCTGCGCTACTCTCCAATTCAAGAGAAGGTTCAATAACCTCGTCTAGCTCTACTTTCCTCCCACTCACTTCTTTCGAGAGAAACTCCTTCTCAAGAAAGGAAACGTTCTTTGTGACAAACACTTTGCCTTCGGTTCTGTGATAGAAGGTATACCCAATAGTTTCCTTAGGGTATCCTATGAAGACGCATTTCTCCGCTTTGGGTTCGAGCTTGTCCGACATCAACTTCTTGACGTAAGCTTCGCATCCCCAAACTTTAAGAAACGACAACTTAGGTTTAGCACCAAACCACAGTTCATACGGTGTCGTCTCAACGGATTTAGATGGAGCCCTATTTAAAGTGAATGCAGCGGTTTCTAATGCATAACCCCAAAATGATAACGGCAAATCAGTAAGAGACATCATTGATCGGACCATATCTAATAGGGTTCGATTCCGGCGTTCAGACACACCATTGCGCTATAGTGTTCCGGGTGGCGTGAGTTGTGCAACGATTCCACTTGCTTTAAGATGCGTGAGAAAATCATAACTCAAATATTCACCTCCACGATCGGATCGTAGAAACTTAATCTTTCTGTTACGATGGTTCTCCACTTCATTCTGAAATTCTTTGAACTTTTCAAACGTTTCAGATTTATGTTTCATTAAATAGATATACCCATATCTACTTAAGTCATCGGTAAAAGTGAGAAAATAGCGATATCCACCGCGCATCGAAACACTCATCGGTCCGCATACATCGGTATGTATGATTTCCAACAAGTCCGTTGCTCGCTCCATCATACCGGAGAACGGGGTTTTGATCATCTTGCCCATGAGGCATGGTTCGCATGTGTCAAATGATTCAAAATCAAGAGACTCCAAAAGTCCATCAGAATGGAGTTTCTTCATGCGCTTTACACCAATATGACCTAGACGACAGTGCCACAAATAAGTAGTATTATCACTATCTACTTTGCATCTCTTAGCCTCAATGTTATGGATGTGTGTTTCATCCCTTTCGATATTTAGAAGAAATAAACCATTCACAATTGGTGCATGACCATAAAAGATGTTACTCATATAAATAGACCAACCATTATTCTCCGATTTAAATGAATAACCGTCTTGCAATAAACAAGATCCAGAAATAATGTTCATGCTCAACGCAGGCACTTAATAACACTTATTAAGGTTTAAAACTAATCCCGAAGGTAAAACTAAGGAGAGCGTGCCGACGGCCATCACATCAACTCTTGATCCGTTGCCAACACGCATCGTCACCTCATCCCTCGCAAGCCGCCGTCTATTCCGTAGCTCCTGTTTCGAGTTACAAATATTAGCAACTGAACCGGTATCAAATACCCAGGCACTACAATGAGGGCTGGTAAGGAAAACATCAATAACATGTATATCAAATATACCTTTGATGGTGCCATCCTTCTTGTCCGCTAAGTACTTCGGACAGTTGCGCTTCCAGTGACCCTTGTCCTTGCAATAGAAGCACTCAGTGTCCGGTTTAGGACCAGACTTGAGCTTCTTCTCAGCAGGGGCAACGCGCTTGCCGCCGCCTTTCTTGAAGGTGGGGGGCTTGTTGACCATCAACACATGATTATTCCTTTTGATGTTCACCTCCGCTACTTTCATCTTAGCAAAGAGCTCAGCGATCATATCAGTGGAACCAATCTGATTGTGATCAACTACAAAACTTTTGTAGCTAGGAGTGTCAATCTTGAGCTCCTCTGGAATCTTGCAGTCCAGTTGCTCAAGGCGTTGAGTGTAGCCCGTCATCTCAATGGCGTGCTCACTAACAGAACTCCCTTCCTCCATCTTGTAGTTAAAGAATTTCTTAGACATCTCATATCTCTCAGAACGGGCTTGAGTCTGAAACATGTTTTTCAGCTCCTCGAGAATCTCAAAGGGCCCGGCGAACTCCTCAAAACGATTTTGAAGATCCGATTCCATAGCATACAACATGGCGATCTTAATCAAATCATAATCATCCTTGCGCGACTGATAAACAGCTTTTTCATCAGCCGGCGCATCTATAGCAGGGGCGTCACCTAGCGCTTTCTCAAGGGCATAGTCCTTTTGTCCGCCAGCGAGAATGATTCTCAGAATGCGGAACCATTTGGTGAAGTTAGACCCATTGTTTCTAAGCTTTTCTATCTCAGCAAAAACGTTGAAGTTGAAGTTGGACTTGGCCATGTGATCTACAGTATTTGCAAGTACAATTTAGACTATGTTCATGATAAATAGTTCAACTTTTAATCAAATTACTAGATGAACTCCCACTAAATTCAACATCCCTCAAGTTGTTTAGTGAACACGATCCAAATTCACCACTCCTAATCCGATCTTCACGAGAAGAGATGTGGTTTCAATGGTGGACAACGAAGTGTCGATCATATCATTCATATGACTCATGCTTAACCTTTCGGTTCATGTGTTCCGAGGCCATGTCTGTACATGCTAGGCTCGTCAAGTAAAACCCAAGTATTTCCGCGTGTGCAAAACTGGCTTGCACCCGTTGTATGTGAGCGTAGAGTCTATAGCACCCGATCATCACGTGATGCTTGGACACGATGAACTTTCGCAACGGTGCATACTTGGGGAGAACACAATTTTATCTTGATCTTTAAGTGAGGAATCATCTTATAATGCTACCGTCGCGATCTAAGCATAATAAGATACATAAAAGGATAAACATCACATGCATATAACTTTATGTGACATGGTATAGCCAATCTTCGCGCAATGATCTCCATCTTGTGCGTGCCGGCATGATCTCCATCACTCCACCATGATTGCCTCCACCACGAATAGCAACTACAGCTATTGCTAACTATTTAGCGATAAAGTGAAACTATTACATGGCGCATAAGAAGTTGACACACAGGTCATACACAATTATAAAGACAACCATATGGCTCCTGCCGGTTGTATACTCATCGACATGCAAGTCGTGAAACATTACAAAGCATGATCATCGCATACATTATACACATCACATCTTGGGCCATACCATATCACAGAAAACACTCCCTGCAAAAACAAGTCAGACGCCTCTACTTTGTTGTTGCATGTTTTACGTGGCTTATGGGAGTAGATGCTAAGAACGATTCTTACCTACGGAAATCCACAACGGTGATATTATGGTTGCCAAACTCCGGTGTTAATCCCATGACAACTATAGTGAGAGAAACTGGCATCCACCAGCCGCATGTGTGGAACAAGCCACACGTCAAGTGCGGAGCCGGTCTCGCGAACGACGTCGCGTAAGGTTGGCCTGGACCGCTTCAATATCACTATCCCGCGTCATAAGAAGAACACAAACAAGAGGCTTGCAACAGAAAACATCAGCGCCCGCAACAACCATGTTGCGTTCTACTCGTGAAACACATCTACGCATAGATCTAGCTCTGATACCACTGAAGGGTTTCGCGGCATAGTAAATCAAAATTTTCTACGGATGCGAACAGAGGGAAAGCCAAGATCTAATCTAGGAGATGCAAACAACGAGAGAGATTGGATTAGATCTTCATACCCTTGAAGATTCGCACAGCGGAACGTTCGTCGGAACGTGGGTGATGTAGTCGTACTCGCTTCTCCTCCTCGCGATCCGATCTGATCTAGCACCACAAGTGGAGGTGCCTCCGTGAGATGCACACGTGCAACACCTCGACGTCTCCTCCTTCCTTGGTCCAGAAAGTATGGTGGAGAGATGGGTTGGATCTACAACGCGACGGCGCGGTGCAATTGGTGGAGAATTTCTGCAGCAGGGCTTCGCCTACAAGCAGTCGGGAGGGAGAGAGGAGGGCAGCAGGGCGGCTAGGGTTGGAGGGGAAGGTGTAGGGGGTTGGTGCGCCCCCAGCCCTCTATATATAGAGGGGTGGGCGCAGCCCTAGCCCCTCCCCCAAGCCAAGGCCGGCGGCCCCAAGGAGGAAGAGTGGGGGGCAAGGAAACCCCCCCTTCTAGAATCTCTATCTAGAGTTTAAACCTCTCTTGGCCGGCTGGGCCCTATGGGGCCTTGTGCCCCTGGCCCAATGCGGCCAGGGCACTCCCTCATAGGCCCATGCCCCCTCCCGGAAGGTGTGGCCACGTTGGCCCCCTTCCGGAAGGTTCTAGAAGCTTCCGGTACAATACCGATTAACCCGGAACAATTCCGAACTCCAAAAACTGCACTGCCTTATATGAATCTTATTCTCCGGACCACTCCGGAACCTCTCGTGATGTCCCGGATCCCATCTGAGACTCCGAACAAAAACTCATAAACCAATTATCCAATCTATCCTAGCGTCGAGACACGTTAAGTGTGTGACCCTGCGGGTTGGAGAATATGCAGACATGATCTTCTATCAATAATCAACAGCGGGGTCTGGAAACCCATATTGACTCCCACACATTCATCGATGATCATATCGGATGAACCACGATGCCAGGATTCAATCAATCCCATATATATATTCCCTTCGTCTCGCGATATTTTACTTGCCCGAGATTCAATCGTCGGTACCGTCATACCTAGTTCAATCTCGTTCACAGCAAGTACTTTACTCGTTCCGTAATCCGATATCACTTTGTGATTAACTCCTTAACCACATGCTTGCAAGCGGTGTTGATATCGATTACCGAGTGGGCCCGAAGTATATCTCTTCGACTTGGGAGGGACAAATCCCATCTCGATACATACAACCCAACAGATACTTTCCGATCACCTGAGAGACACCTTTATGATCACCCTCTCATAGGATGACGTTTGATGACCTCAAAGCTTTCTTCCGATACCAGGGAGTTGCATTATCTCATGGTCTAAGGAATACAATATTTGACATAAGAAAAGCTTCGCAAAGACGAACACGATGACACGGTCTAATTGCTTCGCTTAGTTTGGGTTTGTCCATCATATCATTCTCCCAGTGATATGATCTCATTATCAATTGACAACTCATGTCTATGGTTAGGAAACCTTAACCATCATTGATCAATGAGCTAGTCCATAGAGGCGTACTAGGGACACGGTGTTGTTCACAAACCACACAAGTATTAAAGTTTCCGCTTAATACAATTCTAGCATGGAATATAAACATTATCATAAACAAGAATTATAATAATAACATCTTTATTATTGCCTCTAGGGCATAATTCCAACAGAACGGCACCAAGGACATTGTCCAAAGATGCAACGGGTGCCAAAGGTTCGCCGACAAACCGCACGCACCCGGATCAGAGCTCAGGCCCATACCTCTGGCCTGGCCCTTCGCCCAATGGGGACTCGACATGATCGGCAAACTGCCAAGGTCCTCGAAAGGAGGTCTAGTCTATCTCCTGGTCGTAGCCGACAAATTCACCAAGTGGATTGAGGCTATGCCCGTTACTAACCAAAAAGGCAAAAGGACCGTCAAGTTCTTCGAATCCATTGTCTACAGGTTTGGCATGCCGCACAACATCATCACTGACAATGGGTCAAACTTCATCTCCAAAGAATTCCAGGTCTTCTGCGAATACCTTGGAATCAACATCACATACGCCTCTGTGGCGCACCCGCAAACGAACGGACAGGTCGAAAAGGCCAACAGCCTCGTCGGCGCCGGCATCAAGAAGCGCCTAATGAGCCCACTCGAGCGAATCGCAGGAGCCTGGACATAAGAGCTACCCTCGATCCTGTGGAGCCTGCGCACAACGCCAAACAGCTCAACTGGCTACGCGCCTATCTTCATGGTGCACGGAGCCGAAGCCGTGCTACCAGTAGAGGTACGCCACAAGGCCCCACGGGTCGTTGCTTACAGCGAAGCCGAATCGACGGCCGCACTCGAAGACGCCGTAGACACACTCGATGAGGCGCGTGATATAGCAGCAGCTCGATCGGCGGTGTACCAACAGAGCCTCCGCAACTACCACAACCGGCGGCTGCGCCCAAGGTCCTTCGTCGAAGGAGACCTAGTCTTGCGACTCAAGCAAGAGCGACCGAAGAATTTTGAGTCACCATGGGAAGGACCCTACATCGTTACTGAAGTCATCCCAGGTGGCGCCTATCGCCTCAAGCATGTGGAGTGTGGAGTCGCATACTCCAACCCGTGGAACGTCGCACAACTGCGACGCTTCTACCCCTGGCTACCCCCCCTCCTTTTATTTTCAATAAGGCTATTCAGCCAAGGCTACTCAGCCGAACAATGTACCTCCTCCATTACGATATGAATAAAACTAAGTGTCTCGCCCCAAAATTTTGTCTATTGTCCGCTTTTTACTCCATGTTACAACACACTCGGGGGGCTCCCCACACCTCACGACTTCGTCGACTGAGGATAACGCGTGTACACCTGAGTAGCTGATCACGTCTGGCTAACGAAAAGGACACGTATACAAACAAAGCACTACGTGCTAAACAACACAAAACCTTTACAATAAAAGGGAACAACATGCCCAGTAAAACATATACAAATTTTACATCTATCTTTTTTACAGCTCCTACCTATCCTGAAGAATAGCCTGCGCATGCTGCTCAAACAGATCTACAATTTGTTTGGCATAATGTGGACGCATATCCCACTCACCACCATCCAGCTGAGGAGGCGGCCCAGCCGCAACAACAGACAGATATACATCAGGACGATGTAACCGCACAAGGGAGAGCGCGGCCTTCACCCCCGCGACAAGCTGATGTCGCACCAGTTCCCTGACACGATGTACACTTCGAAAATTCGCCAGCAGGCCAGAGAGAGTCGACGGCGCCTCATCCAGCGGAAACATTAAATGCAGAACCGACGCCAACGAAGACTTCACCTGACGCAGCACCCGCGATACCTGGTGGACACGATCCTACACCGTCGCAAGGACCATGGCACGATCACGGTCCATCCAAAAGAACCCGCCGGCCTCCATGTCCTGCTGGGTCAAGCAGTTGATCCGAACAGCAGCACTCTCCTTTTCCTCCCTCGGAGCAAGGTTAGCACCTGCAATACTCGCAAAAAGCAAGATGAAAGGCCAACATGCGCATCCGAAACAATGAGCAGTAGCTCGAAAAACTCACAGTGAAGCTGTTCGGACAAACGACACAACTCCCCCATCAAATACTCCTCTCTGGCAGCGCCTCGCTCCGTCTTTGATTTCCAAACATCGGCGTGGCCACGCACCCCAATCAACTCTTTCTCAAGGCCACGGATGCGGTCTCGAAGAAAAACAAGCTATGACGCACCATCCAGGGATGGCCGCAGCTGCGGTGCAGACGAAGTGTCAATGGGATCATCACCCGAAGGCCCCTAGAGTAAAAGAAGACAAGGATAGGAACAAGCGGACGAAGGAACACAGAACTAGGAAATTCATTATGCGCAGCAAAAAGCCACTGCGTGGCACAAGGACTATTCATAGATATAATTACAACAAAGGAAACAAAAGCTATCCTACAACTACAAGGCCTAAGAAGCTGCATCCTGAGTAGCCTCGGAGCCGGACTGCCTCCCCTTGGCCTCTCCCTGCTGCCTCAACGCGTACTCAGCCAGCAAGTCAATCAACTTCGGTCCATAACGTTTACAGCGGGCAGCATAGAGGGCGAAGGCTACCTCAGATCCGTCAGCAGCCGTCGGCATCCGGGAGGTGACCTAGTGAAGATCTAGCTCCGCTCCAGACGCCAAGGCCATCACCAGCCCGACGGACGCGCCAATGCCTTTCTGCTTGCGCTTGTATGCCGTAGGGGCTTCGGCTGATAGTGCATCCGCTAAGGCATCGACATCCTCGAGGGCGACCCCCTTGGGGACAAGCTCCTTGTAGAAGCGCCCGAGAACCTCCTTAGCTTTGGCAAGCGAGCCAACCACGGTACTGCAGCGGACTTCGACCGCCGCAGCGGCATCATCCAGAGCACTTTCGTGCTCCAGAGCACCGCGATCAAACTCGATGCCCGTGGCATCTAAAGAAACAAAAGAGGCAACATAAATAAAATCACAGCAAGGAAAGACAAGGAAGCCGAAAACGGAAGACGAAGCAACTCACCCGAAATAGCCTTGGCAGCAGCCATCAGCTTAGCGGCTACCTCCTTCTCGTGCGAATCCGTGGCGGTGGCGAGTTGCTCCTCGCGGTCCGTCGCCTCCTGCTGCAGGCGCTCCTTGGTCGCAACTGCGTTGGTTAGCTCCTGCTCGAGGCGCCCTTTCGCAGCAACGGCGTCCTCGGCCTTTTTCTCCGCTCGCCCAAGGCTCTTTTTGAGAGCATCAAGCTCACGGAGGGTGGTATTGTTGTCCTCTGCAATCAGCAGAACACTTATCAGATCGTAGGACAAGAAATATAAGAGGAAGCAAAAAAGATCAACTCATGCACGCACCTTGAAGCTGTTTAAAGCTGGCCTCCAACGCCAGGTGCTGCTGCACCAACTGGTTGGCGCTGTGCACAAAAGGCTGCAAAAGATACTACCCGTAAAACAAAGGCTCGAGGGCTACGCCCAAAGAACGAGCAAAACAAGTTACCCATACGAAAAGCGCTCGGGGGCTCCCCCCGAGACTCAAAAAAAAAACGATCAGCAGATCATCCTACAGATGCTCGGGGGCTCCCTCCGAGACAAGAAGCAAAAAACAAAAAGTGATCAACGGATCACCCGGAAAATGCTTGGGGGATCCTCCCGCGGCAAGAACAAAGAAACTTACGTGATCAAACGGCGACTCCGAAGGTCCAGCCGAAGTCTTCTGGGGGACAACCACCCGAACCTCCTGCGGAGAAGGGTTCGGAGCAGCGCCCTCAGAGGTGGCCACTGTCTGAGGAGGAGGAGGAACAACCTTCAACTCCCCCACCATCTCACGAGCGCCATCGCTGAAGGAGTCATTGGTGGAGTGGCTACAAAAGAAAAAGTCAGCTAAGTACAAAGCAAACAGACAAGAGAAATCAAAAAGCAACCAAAGAAAACTTACAAGTCGAGATCGCTCAAGTCGAAGACGGGCGGGGTTCTCCTGCCCTTCTTCTCCTCTTTCTTATCTTCCTCCTTCTCTTCCTTCTTCCGCTTCGCTGGCGGGTGTGGTGCCACAACCCGCACGGGCATAGCCGGAATAGGAGAGGAAGAGCCCCCATGACCGCCACTATGACGCTCAAGGCACATCGGGTTCCTAGGCGTCGGCGGAGTCGAAGCATCCGACGACTCGCTGGAGATCCGTGTTCGCTTGCGAGTGTGATCCTCGCTCGACTCGATGGCCTCTTAGGCTGGCGATCGCGCCGACGGAAGTTCAGACATGGAGTCCACCACCTCATTGTCCGGTGCATCCGGGAACAATTCGGGCAATGGAGGCGACATGCCTGGCACCTTGAATTCCTGCGCAAGAAGAAAACAAATTTTTAGCACAGAAGGTGAAAGGAAAACATAGTCAAAAATAGCGCTACGTGCACGTCCCAGATCTACACCTGCGGAACCGGACGAGAAGCGGAGAATGGAGAAGTCAACGACTTCCCCGGGATATCCTCTCCAGCCTTGTATTTCAGCACCGGACGAAGGATCCCGTCAAGATCCCCCTTGGAGAATTCCTCAGCCGAAACCCTAGTTGGATTGCGGCGACCAGAATAAAGGAACATCGGGTGCACCCTAGCCTGGAGCGGCTGCACCCGACGTTTGAGAAAGGTACGGATGATATCCACACCATTCACCTCCTTATCCGGAATCAGCTGAAGATCCTCCACTCGACGATAGAGTGCCTCTATCTCCGCCACCTCGCCATCCAAGATCTGGTTCTTCCAGGACCTCTTCGGCTCGATTTTCTGGGAGGGGTCGAAAGGAGCAAGACCAAATTCCTATCCAGCCACCGTGGAGTCGCAGATGTAAAACCATCGCCTCCGCCAGTACTGGACAGATTCGGACATAGAAAAGGAGAAGAAAAGAAGATTGGATTTGAGGGAAATGATGCAACCCCCAATGGGATAAACACCATCAGAACCAGATTGCCTCTTCACGGAATAGAGTTTCCGTTAGAGGCCAAAGTGCGGCTCGATACCGAGCCAGCACTCGCAGAATGTGATGAAACAAGTGACATGAAGAAGAGAGTTTGGCAAAATATGATGCAGCTGGATGCCATAGAGAAAAAGCAATCCACGGAGAAAATCATGGGTTGGGAAGGAAATGCCCCGAAGGACAAAGGCGATGAACATAACTCGAAACTCAGTGGGAGGACGGGGAATTACCTCGTCGCCAGGAAGTTTTACGGCCTCCCTATCATGTGGGATCAGACCACGCTCACGGAGCTTGCGGAGGTCACCCTCACGTGTCTCCGATCGCCGCCAACCACCGTCAATGACGCGGGTCGCGGCGGAACCCTTCTTGCCACCGATGGCAGCACTGGTACCAACTGCAGTGGAGGACTTCTTGGGCTTCCCCATCGTAGTGCGGTGGTGCCGGCGGTGAGCACGCAGAATCAAGGAAGGAAAAACTCGGGGAAATTCCAGCGCATAGTGAGAAAACTCAGAGAAGATGGGAGCAGTGAAACAGGAATGGCTGCGGTGAAAACAAATCAACTTTCCCCCAATGATTATAAGGACGAGGAAGATGCACGACGACCGTCCATCAGGAAGACCTAGAGACAACATCAAGATCTGGCCGTCCACGTGTTAGTATAGCAGCGAACCATCGCTCACACGCCGTCCACTACGTGCGGAAATCGAGGCGACACCATAATTATCTCCATGCCGTGCATGACCGGTCAACTCAAGGTCAGAAGGTGGGACCCATGTTCGTCCAGTCATGTCATCTCTGGCGCCGCAGACACTTGAGGTCACCAATCATCAGCACTGACGTCATCAAAATCTATACTAGCAACGGTTACAATTCTTCGGCTAGACAACTAAGAGTATTCACTCCAATCTATGATTTGACTAACTACTCGGGGGCTACTCCTATAAGGAGCGCTGGCCGCGCACCCGAAGAATGAACAAAGCACTACACCATTGAACTATTCTTCGAGTCCTACGCTCGAGTCTGCGACTCCACTACGGACTCGGGGGCTACTCCCATAGGGAGGATGGATTCAAGCATCCGAAAAAAAATTGTGTCCTACGGACCTGAAGTCAAACAACGGCTGAATTAAAGTCTCTGCTCGAGTCTACGACTCGAACAGACACTCGGGGGCTACTCCCATAGGGAGCGCTAGTCGCGCACCCTATAAATTCTTCGAGTGCGATCCTTCGGATCAACATGAAAAACTTTTCGGCAACTCTGCCCCAATTAACGCTAAGTTAGTAGCATCCTCCTTGGCCACCCGAAACACCTCCGCGGTGATAAACATTCGGATGCTGCGTCTGCGACGCAAAGATAAGACCTACAGATACCATCTGATGGCCTAGTAACACACACGACTGCGCTCTGCTAGTAAAAATCTGTGCCAGCAGGCGCGATGAAAAATCCCGACGAACGCGTTGGGTACATCATTTAAATTCACTGGAATTCCACTCATGTAAGTCCTCCGCGGCCTGAGTTGAATTACGCCAGCATATGTTCCGGGTTCGAGTCGAGGGACTCGTATCTGAAGAAGATCGTGTTGTTTTGTTCTAAGACAGTTAACTGACCCTGATCCGTCGGGAGAGTCAGGCACACGCATCAACAATCCCTACACACTCAAATCATTCTCTAGAAAAACAGATATAGCTGCACCCGAAGGATTGAAGAGTCCTCAGCCGAATCTACGATTCGACTGAACACTCGGGGGCTACTGACATGGTTATACCCTGCGGGTACACGACCTCAGCATACCTGGTCCAGCCCAAGGAAGGCCCACGATAAATATGCGTCAGCACATGAAGATTTTCGGGTGTCCAGGGCACATGAAGCCTTCGGATCCTTGGAGAGCAAGACTAGAGTAGAGAGAAATTTTAAAGAGGTAAACTCTAAAACATGTAACCGACTCGATCTGTGCCTGGGACCTGCCTATCTCTATATAAAGAGCAGGAGGGCACGGCGAGGGGGTCTCTTACAATCTCTCGCACACCACCGAATACACGCCTCCACGGCAGATTGCATATGCGCACCCCTGTAACTTCCGGTTCCGCCGTAATCAAGAGCAGACAAGCAGGAGTAGGGTTTTCCCTCCGGGGCCTGAACCTGGGTAAATCTCGTGTCCCATGTTTGCTTGTCTGTTAACCGTTCCGTGATCTCCAGCATCCCCATCTTCTCCAAAACCCAAGTCCATAACAATGGGCATTGACGAGATCAAACCTCGTCAGCGGCGGTGCAGATTGTTGCTGGTTTGTGGTGGATGGTGGAGAATCCGTTCGCTTGATAGGCGCTTGGCGTTGGCCCCGGATCCAGCGTTGAAGATGCTCGGAGGTCTCCTCCCGCTGATGTTCTTTAGCAGAAGGCTAGATCCAGTCTTACGGGGCTGGTGGGTATTGCGGCTCAGTAATGCCTCATGGCTAGGGGTTTCTTCAGTGCAAAAGTGTGGACCAGCTGCTGGTGATCTTCTTCTTTTCTGGCGATGGCGAAGGATTTGGGTTCTTAGTAGTTGCGACGAGGACTATTTGCAGCTGTCCAACTGTTTGTTTCTCCTTGTTTTCTTTTGCTTGTATGCGTTCCATCTTTGTATTGCCACAATTATAAATACAAGTAATGTATGCCCATGGGCATACAGAGTCAAAAAAATATTGTTGGAGGGACCGTCATGGCTACAGACCCTGTCCATGGATCTAGGGTTCGATGGCAGCAGGTGACAGTTGGGTGAGAGTGGGTGCTCTAGGAGTGGGTGCATCGGTCTTTAACTACGCCGACTCAGCCACTATGCCGCTGACTCGGTGGGGTTGCTAGATCCGATATGGGGTCGGTTTTCTTCGTCCTCTATTCCCCTGTAGATAGGGCTGGCACGGGAGTGCCAGACAAATAATTGGATCTCGCCTGGCCCTCGTTGGAGGATGACTGTGCGGTCTGTTTTGCCTAGAGGAGATGCTCTAAATTCCTATAGAGGACTAAATTTAGTCCTCTAATAGCCGAAGAGGACTCTAACCGAAATCCCAAAATCATTTAGAGGAGCAAATTTAGGAATCTGGCCCCAAAAAACTACCCCTCTCCTATATTTGCTTGGTTGCGAGGCCGATTAGAAAAAAATCATCTCCCCTCCATCGCTCACTCCCTTGCCGCTGTTCTGCTCCCAACATCCCCTCCTTCCACCAATAGCCGCCGGAGGTGGCCGGATCTAG
Organism: Avena sativa; assembly: GCA_916181665.1. Classification (NCBI taxonomy): domain Eukaryota; kingdom Viridiplantae; phylum Streptophyta; class Magnoliopsida; order Poales; family Poaceae; genus Avena; species Avena sativa. The sequence goes on from OV702284.1 coordinate 65,543,979, forward strand.
CCATCGGTCTCTGCCTCCTATCTGCAGCGCCTTTCCGGGCCGTGGCGCGCCTCGAGGACAGAGATCTAGGTCACCCGACCTCCCACTGCCACCGGCCCGCATGGCTAGTACCACGGCATGCGACAACGACAACAGTGTGGGACGTGGGTGGCCGAGATCATCGACCGAAACACCTGCGCCCGCCACTGGCTCGGTACATTCCAATCGGCGCGGAAGGCAGCGTGTGCGCACAACGTCGCCAACGTCCAGCTCCACGGCTCTGATTGCGGGCCGCTCAACCTCCCGCTCGGGCAGGCCGGCGCCGCGCCGGAGCTCTTCTCCCCTCCCAGCCGTGATCGTGCCGCGCGCATAGCTCGAGAGGACCGAGAGGCTTGGGAGCGACTCGTCGAGGCCGCCGGCGAGTGGTACATGTTGGAGCTTCATCGTCTCAATACTGGCTGCGTCGCGAAGGAGATGTAGCGCTATGCAGAGTACTCCGTGCGCCATGACCTTGCCTCTTCATCGGCACCGGCGGCACCGGCAACAACGGCGACGGGAGTGGGACCTTCTTCTTTGACTGTGGCCTCGTCTTCCTCTGCGATGATGACTGTGTCTTCCTCCTCGCCGGCGCAGGAATTTATCGACCTCGTCTCCACTGACTCCTTCAACCCCTGGCTTGATAGCCTCGATGGCTAGGTGGCGGCGCGGGAGGCCACCGACGATGCCGAGCATCAGCTAGGGTTTCTTTGCCGGTCTCCGACGGCGTGGAGCATATGTAGGCTATGTATCTATGAACTAGCAACAAAACAATGCAATGCGTTTCAATCATATATGTTTTTGTTTGAATTTGGTGTGTTTTTGGTTTGATTGCAATGTATTTGTTAAAATGTCTAGTAGAAGATCCAAATATAGGAGATTAGATTTAGGGATCGATTCCAGTGGCCAATGTTTAGAGGAGTAAAAAATTTCTAAACAGCTAAAATTTAGGGACGCTCTTAGGCCTTTTCTTTTATCGCCAGGAACCGGTTTATCCTGCGCGATTCAGGGGAAAAGGCAGAATTGCCGCGTGACGGTGGTAAGCCGTAAGAACATGCTCCTGGTTCTTCTTGCTTTACTGAGCTGGCGTTGTCCAGGCCTGCAAAGCGATGGTTCCGAATGCTCGGAAAGACGGCGTGGTTCTGTATCGGGTCAATTCTTGGATTCTCCCCCATTTGCCTACCTGTGCCTAACTTGGAAGTTGGATCCCATGCATGTGACGGCCGGGATAGATAGGTAAGCCAAGCGACCGAGTTCCTTTTGGACGATTCCGACGCGATCGAGCAGTCAAGAAACGGGCTCGATGAGCTGGTTGCGACCAAAAGATACGAATGGGACGGTGGTCCTGGGCATGAACCGGAGGCATGCGACGACGTTGCCATGTGCACGTCTTTCTGGGACTCATCTTTTTTTTAGGGGGAGGAGCGGTCGCTTGCTTACATCAGAGACTTTAACGCTGGAGTTGACACAATCTTCGGACCTAATGCTATAGAGATTTATCCAAACTAGCTAAATGTCCGTGCATTGCTATGGTATCGAATAGCTGAATGAATGTATGTGCATTGTACGGTCCGTTTAATTTTGGCAACTTTTATAGTACCTTTTACTACTTCTAAAAAATGAGTAGTATAATTCGATCAAACGGCTGAGAAAGATTTGGCCCAATAGGCCCAGCCGGTAATTATGTGGAAAAAAAAAGACCAAACCGGCCAAGACTCGAACGAAACGATCCAACCGGTCGAGCCTGGAACAAAACGAAGAAATCGTGTGGAGGCGCCGCCGCCACATCCACCATCGATGCCGCCATCTCCAGCTCGCACACGGCCGAGCTGGCCGCCATCACCTCCACCAGCGACGCCGCCACATTCACCTCGCACGCGCTACCCAGGCGCAAGCCCGAGCAGGCGAGCATGCCACCGACACCGCGCAAATCGCCTCTGTCGACGCCGGACGAGCGACGCCGCATCCACCTCGCACGCGGCTGCTGCCCACACGTCCGAGCACTTAGCCGGAAGCTCCACTGAGCACGTCGCCTCCGTCGACGCTGTAGGAAGAGCTCGACCTCATCTCGTCCACACCGGAGTCCTCGTCCGTGGACACTGCACAATGCCGCCGAACCCCCTCTCCACTCTTCAAATCTGCGTGCACGGAGCCGCCGCTGACAGTACCCCGTAGGACGGCCTGTTCGAATTGGGGTTTACTTTCAGGTGGGTTACTTGGTCTCTTTCTGCATCCAAATGTAGTACCGCACTATGGTCATGATTCAACGTATAATACTGAACTATGGTATTTTTGATAGGCAACTTAAATTGTTTGGCAATTAAGAATTTTTTATGCATGCAGCATAATAGTATGCAACTCTAATCAGGCTCGCTAACACCAAACTATTATTACATACAACCAAATTTACTTGAAAAATCTGTGCAGAACGAATTCCACAGCACGCGATTTTTTCAGTTAACTGTACGGAGGATTTTTTCCAGGCTAGGATGATAGTTGATCTGGTCTGTTTATTGCACCTCGATCTGCACTGCATGACTGCACATACTTGCTGAATATTGTTCAAGGTCCTAGCTCAGCCGAATGTGTTGATACCATCTTAAGTCCAATGCAAAGAACTGAAGTCAGTAGGTACCTGAGCATGAGGTTACAGTTGGACACAATGATCGTAGATAGGCATTGTTAAGAGATTCAGGAATCAGTAGACCAGTCAATGTACTTAGGCTATTATCAGTGCTTAGTTCATGTAAACGGTGAGATAAGCAAACTAAACATGATTTACGTGACTAGTTACATGAATCTTACTTTGATGATGGTTGTTTTTAGACATGGATGGTGAAGACGCTGACTTGGAGGGAGCAGACCTGTGACATTTTTGTTTCCTTACTTCACACCCATGACATGGACTTGAGCTTGATGTAATATATGATCCTGCAATGATGAAGATGTGAGTTATCTGCAACCTTGTATAGTGTTATGTGCACTCTTGACCTGATATATATGAGACACTGCATTTCTGTTTAGTTCCATTAGACGATCTTACATCATTAGTTATCTCCCTTGAACTATGAAACTAAAGCTATTCTGTAGGTTGTCGTTTAGTAGTTTCAGAATGTTGCTGCATCATATCTGCGCGTGGAAGCATGACTCGGTCTTATATTTTACAAGCAGATTGCTTAAGTTTATTCTTGTTTTCCTATTATGTATCTTAATAAAGATTCAGCTCGTGTTTGCATAATATTTATCTGTTGTTGCATTAACTCTTTTAATTCTTAATTACATCTTGTTGAATTGCTAATCATTTTCTTTTTCCTTCTTACATCAAACGGAAGTGCCATGTGAAGAAAAATGATTGATATCACTAAGTTCTTCAGTCTCTGTTTCCCTGATGAAAAGCTTCAGCAGATCGTTCTCGCTGCTGCATCATGCATGCGTGTAGACATGTGGCGTTACTTACCACTGCTGCAAAATAAGTGGAATTTTTCTTCTACAGTAGGAGTTCTATCCTTAATTATTTCTAAGAGCGCTTGTTTTTCTTACCTTAGCTGTGAGGAACGCATGTTCCCTTCAGAATTTTGTTTCTGTTCGGAACGACTTGTAAACTTATTCTTTTTTTGGTCTTTGATTAACATGTTCATTCAGCGTTTTTTTGAGATATGTTCATTCAGCTTTGTCTAATGAAAGTGTGCCCCTGGCTCTGCATTTTTCCGTCAGAATAGAAAATGATCAATGTATAGAAAATGATCTATACCGGTGTAACTGTGTTATGTGTAAATGTTGAGAATCCCCACGTGTGAGTGCACAATTCTCCAATAGCTTTTCTCTGTGAAACATATTCCATTCTAGACCTATACGTTAGGCTGGTGTTTGTCCTTCAGCTCAGCAGCCGGTTGAAGAAACACTAGCTGGATTTGTGAGTCACAGCCTCGTGGGATCGGCCCGGCCATCGTCCTCGCCACCGTTGTCGTCATCGTCGCTCGGCGGCTGGTACTGACGGGAGCTCCCCTGGCCTGGGTCGCCGCACATCCACGGCTGGTAGTATGGGCCTTCATCCTCGTCGCCGTCGAAGACGTAGAGCGGGACGCCCTGGTAGGCGAGCTCGTGCCCGAATAACGCCCGTCTCCGGTCCGCCTGATCCTCGGCCTGCTGCTGCAGGTGGTGGACGCGCTGCCGCTCCTGCTCTTTCCAGTCCTTCCTGGACCACTCTAGGATGTCCGGCGACGACAGCTCCACCAATGGGATCCGGGATATCATGAGGAGATCCGGAATGGTCCGAAGAATAAGATTCATATAAGGAAAGTCCGATTCCGGAGTTCGAGAATGATTTCGATGTTTTCATCGGAGAGTTTCTAGAAGGGTCTAGAAGGTTCACCGGACCGAAAGGGGAATGGTCCATGAATTTGTCATGGGCAAGTGTCATGTCCTAGGTCATTTGGTTGGGCATTTGCAAAAGAGAATTAAAGCTCTAAATTGAAAGTCAAAAGGGAGGTTTGAAAAGTCAAACTGGAACAATGGTTTCCTAGTGGAAGAAGGAAAGAGTCCTTCCTTCTATCTAACTTGAGTTTGGATATGGATTCAAACTCCCTCTCCCAAGGCTGCCCCCCTCTCATAAATAGAGGGGGAGGGCTGCCCCAAGAGACCAAGGGCCCTAGCCCTCCCCACCATCTGCCGCCGCCAAGCCGCCGCCGCCGCCCAGCGCCGGCCCGTCGCCGTCGCCCTAGCCGCTGTCGACATCTCCTTCTCCTCCTCCTCTCCGGCCTTCTAAACCTAGATCGCCGGAAACCCTAGATCCACCAGAACTCGCATCGGCTTAGATCTTGGCTTGTTTTGTGTGCATGTGGTAGAAATTTTTTGTTTCCCATGCTACGAACCCCTACACTCCTCCCAGTAGAGGAGGTTGTCAGGCGACTCAGCGGCGGAGGGGTCGTCCATGGCGCTGATGAACTCCTGGATCTCGTACGGGAGCTCCTCCGGCGTTGGCGTCGGCGAGATAGGGATGCCGCCGACGCTTAGCTTCCACCCCGGAGGGTTTGGCGTGTCCGGCGGCGCCATATACCTGGCCTTGTAGAGCAGGCGCGCCTCCCACGCCTGGAGGGTGCGCCGGCCAAAGCCGTTCGCCGCCGCACCGTCGCCTGGGTACCGCTCGACCATGGCTGGGGGAGGTGAGCTGCGAGAAAGTGTTCGCCGGAGTTCGGACTGGTGGGCTGGGGGGGCTATGAGAGAGTGTGAGGAACTCTGGCAAGGGGTAGGGCTTATATAGACCGAGGTGGGCGGCGAGGGCGGGAAAAAGCGAAACGGCGGGAAGTTAGTGCCCGCCGGTCTGTCGCGGGAGCCGAGGCGACGGGGGTGGCGCCGCAATTCGGCGACGCGTGATCGACGCGACGGGCAGTTAATGTCCGGCGGTCGCCGTGGGGTTCCGAGGATGACAACGACTGGACTTCCGTCGCTGACTCGGCGAGTCCACACACCGTTTCGTTTTTTTCGCCGAGTTTGCTGCGTCCGACGTTCCCAGGGCGTACCTGGGAACCTGGGTTTGGCCTGGGTAGTCCTGACCAAAATTGGCCCAAATCCGTTCGTAAACAGGTTCCTGGGTACGCGACTGGACCGATTTTCGACGTCCGGACCTAAATTCGCCGTCCGGATCGGAGTCCTGGGTAGGCGAGTGAAGATGCTCTTTTAAAAGAGCATATCATTCTGCTATTCCATTTAAATTGGCCTCCAATATATTTATTATAGTAAAAAAATGCATAGTACAAATGACATTTCAATACTGCATGGTTACACATTTGGAATCATTATTCGAGCTATATACAAGACTAGCACCAACGAGAAAAATGTCGATTATTTCCTATATTTGCATTTCTCTTCATCAAGTCTATTGCCATGTGATACGTAGCTTCTTCCTGTAAACAGATAGTTCTTAACATACGTGCTTCTCCCTGACCAGGACTGTAGCAATCCACTGTCTTCTCCCAACTCTGAAAGGTAAAAGAAATTAGAGATGAGCAGATAGTTCAAAATACATTACTCACATGGAAATTTAAGAAAAGATATTCAGAACAAAGAGAGAATCAATACTTTAGCTACAATAATTCTGATGATTTCAGAGGATGATATTCGATATGGTTTTTTTTTGGTGTTGTTTGGTGGACGAGGCCTGCTTTATGAAGCACAAAACCATGTTTTCAGCATATATTATACCTTTTTTCTTATTTAGGAGAGAATGCATCCTATCTCGAAACATATTTACCGGCAAAATATTAAACCAATATTAACCGCTTTACTCAAATTTAACTAGAGAACTAAGACCGCTTCTGTCCGTCTTTAAAATTCAGGCACAGACGATGCATCTAGTACACAAACTTGAACATAGTTCTTGCATCTATGGAAATTAAAGCATATTATTCTCACTTCCATCTTCTCAAGAAGACTATTGGCATACTGGTAGTACTACTACTCCATAACCGACTGGTTTCAGCACTTCTCAAATGTGTAGTCATATGTTATATGTATAACGACAGGTTAACAAGTTGTGCCAAACATGAGAAAGTGAAGGATTGTGATGCACGCCAGCAAAAAGTTGTCAGTACTTAACATTCCGGTGAGAGAAACATGAACAAAGAAAGAAGTCTAGATAACCCCCTAAGTTTGTGGTTTCGGTCGCTAGACCCCCCTAAGATTGGATTGGGGCACTTAACCCCCTAACTATGAAATACCGGGCAATTGACCCCCTCCAACCGCTTATAGCTGTTTTGATAGTGGTTTACTTCACGTGGACAAGTGGTTTTAGCCACAAGGAGATTAACCGTTAATTTCTCCGCCGCTCTTCTCCTCCCCCAGCGTACATCTATTTTGGTGGCGACGTTGTGCCGACAACGTCGCCACGGCCACGAATGGCAGGTACTACACCGGGATCCCCATCCTACCTCTCAAGTCCGACGACATCATGAATGCATTTTGGACAAGCAAGCAAGAACACCACGATAGTATCTGCATAGTGCTAGTTCTCGCTACTATTATGGCAGCCACGACCACACTACCATGGCCCGGAGGCGGCCAACACCACTTGCCGTACACCATGATGCCTGGAATTGGCAGCCACAACATGGACCACGAAGCCTAAGTGGTTATGCTGAACAAGCAGGCCACGACGGAAGTAGCCGGATCGATGGCGCGGAACATAGGCGGTTACGACATCGATACGGGCAACTACAAGGATGGCGTCGGCGCCATCGTGCCAGCCGGCTACGGTGAGCACATGCACCCGCTGATCTGTCCAGGAGCTCGGGGTCGCAATCCAGCTGCGTCACCATGCCACAATCCCCCGCACTCGGCAACACCTACGGCAGCGAGTACGTCGGGCGGATGACCACGACCGGAAAGAAGCGCGGTGCAGGCAGAGCAAGCAGCCGGTCACCCACCACAAGTGCATGCAGCGCACGTCCTAGTACAGGGGCGTCACCAGGTAGCAGCACAACGGAACTCGTTACCCATACCCATACCCATGTAATGCAAGCCACCATCTTCTTCCTCTTTATGCTAACGCCCCCTCTCAAGCAAAAGCAGGCATAGGTGGACGAGGAGGTACGAGGCGCACCTCTGGAAACAAGCAAGAATAGTCGTAACGGGAGAAATTAACTTTCTAATCTCCTCCTTGCTAAAACCATTTGTCTACATGGACAAAACCGCTATCAAAACAGCCATCAGTTATCGGAGGGGGTCAATTGCCCGGTATTTCGTAGTTAGGGGGGTTAAGTGCCCCAATCCAAACTTATGGGGGTTTAGCGACCGAAAGCTCAAACTTAGGGGGGTTATCTAGACTTCTTTCCATGAACAAATAACTATACGCAATTAAGAAGTTAGTAGATATTTGCATTTCTAAAGCGCAATTCCAGTATTCATTTGACAATATCTGAGCAGATAACTTACATGGAGTCAGGGAGGTCACCACCAGCAGGAAGACCAAGGGCAGGAAGACCAAGGTGCAAGCGGAAGACCTGGCCAAGGAGCAGCGTGTCCTTGGACTTGATGAGCTTCTCTTTCGTCACTGCCACGGCGGGGTCAGTCTTGGTGTCACCACCACCGGATCCAGCACCGGAAACATGCAGGACAACGAGTGCGATGTAGTCCCTGGATTCCTACGAGGCCGCTAGTAGAGGCGCTCGACCTTGCCGTTGCCCGGGTGCTGGATCACGACGGCCACCGCATCGGCCGCCTGTAAGTTCTCCATTTCAGAACGGATTGAGCAGGGACGGCTGGACGAGCGCCTTGTCGCCGGCCAGCGACGTGAGGGGGCTTCATCAGGAGGAATCGTGTGCACGAACTTGATTTGGGAATGGTTTGAACTCGATTTAGGGTTAGGAAGGGATCAGGAGTACCAGCGAACCTCCTGGATGTCTTGGGCCAGGGCCGTCGACGGCCTGTCTAAGTTTTTTTTTCTGCGGTGCTGATTTGCATCAGTAGTATGATTTATACTAGTCACTTATTTGACACTAGTATAAACTGTTTTGGACCTTTAGATGCACGAAAATGAATGGCTATAATCACACGTGTAAACATAGAATGTGGAATTTTACGTAGAGACCCTAGTTTTTGCCATTCAGAGTGTGTATCTATAGTTTTTAGTTTTTTTTTTCCATTCGGTGTGTATCTACAGTTATGAAAGAAATTTTATGAAGGATTTCATTTAGCTATTCGGCTTTCTTAAGCTGAAAATGACTATTTACGGAGCTAGAACAAGCATTTTGATGAATTAGGTCAACCTCATTGGTGAACTGAACCCCTAGTATACAGAACCTGCAATCTTATTTCATGATTGTGTTATGGACTGCTCCATCTAGAAAGAAAATTCGTGTACATTGCAATAAAAGTTAAGTATCTTGATTTTATTAGGCCAAAGCAACACACACAGAGTAGCATGCCAGATACTTATAGATCCTAAACATATGTAAACCTGATGAGCAAATCCTGAACTTTATATTGTGTTTCGAGTTTTAGAGCAATGCAGAAGAAATTCCGAATTATTCTTTATTTGTTTCTCCATAACCATGCAATCTCACGACAGTTTATCTCTAGATGAAGATTCTGCATGCAATGATATCTTTCGCTCACGAATAAAAGGATCTGAAAATCACATACGATCGAACAATACAATACTTCTCTTTGGCCTATTATTTTCCATTCCTCTTTTTTTTTATATCAGATCAACTATGTTATGATGAGCAAATCCCCCGGCAGGAAAGCCAATCTCAAGAGTAAGTCGCAAAGCCAATCTCAAGAGTAAGTCTATGTAGCCTTCAAAGTATTTGGGACATGCTCGCTCCCGTAGGCCTGTTCAAACGCTGCCAAGAGGGCCATGCACGTTGGCAAGATCGATCATTTCTCTGTGCCTACTTCCCCCCAGATTCACTTTCCAAAAACCATACCACGAGGCCGTGAGAGCGGCAGGTGTTATTTATTTTAACGATGCAAAGTCTTGTCATTTTTCAATTTTTGGTCCTCTACAATACTATATTTATCTTGTGCTAGTGGGAATGTGTTTTTGTTATCGTTTTGGTTGCGAACTAGCATAATTGTGGTGCAATTTAGCCATGAACTAGAAATATCTTTTTATTTTTTTCATTGGCAGAAATTTAGTGCTACAAGTTAGCACCCCTCTTGCTTCGTTTCCGGCTCCGCCACTGAGCACATGCAGACAAGCATGGCTACCACCACTCTACCTACTCAAACGTCGCACTGCTGCTCAGCCAACATATACCGTGGAACGAATGACGTGAAATCTCTAAGCTTCATTGTTATAATTGTGACAAGAAGATAATAAAGAACGAAAAGAAAATCACAACAAGGGAACACAAATTTAACGTGAAAAAACCTCTCTAACAAAGAGAGGAAAAAAAACCATGAGCGCCAGTCAGCGAAACTTCACTATATCGGTAAGTGTTTACAAATGCCGGGGATTTCACAGACGCAACTCATCCCAACCAGCGTCTTACAACAGGTTTATATATCGGTGGAAACCTAGGTCTTCCACTCGACCCAAGTCTCCGGCGACGGGTCTCGCTCCACTCGTCAGAAGTTGGCCTATACTTTATAGAATTTGGATTAACATATAACATTCATTGTATTAATTCTCCGGGCAATCTCCAAAATTTGAGTTAGGATGGACAATAGACCCAGACCCAAGCTTCTTTGCAACATATAAGGATTGTACTGCTCAATGCACAACATACATGAATTATTAGTACGGAACTTCTTTTGATCTCTGAATGTTTTTTGTACTGCGGACTGTAAGTGATCCGACAACTGGAAGAGGCGTATGTGGCACACATACCCAGTCCCAAGGCCATTGACCATCACCTGCAAGCGAGAGGCCCTACAGAAGCTGAGCTCGCTGGCGATGCAGCCGAGTGAAGACGTCATTAATGCCGGAATGTCAGAAAGCACTACTGCCATCACCGGCGCCGAGACTCGGAAGATCAGCAGGAGCAGCTATGCGCGTGCGCCGATACTGGTACTCCGTTTGGTTTGGTAATTTTCTGTCTGGTTTACAGATGTCTACGGAATGAAGCACTGTACAAGTCCATCTTGCCATGATGCCTGTATTGGAACTGCAAGGCAAAACGGGGAAAAGGAGGCCGCTCTGATTCACGCATGCTTTCCTTGGCGGCAAAACAAGAGGAGCCAACGCATGCTCAGCTCCTTCACCTCTTTTTCCTTAGCAGCTTGTGAAGCCGGTCGAGGTATCCCTCTCTATTGGGAATATGCCCTAAAGGCAATCATGTATGATGATATTTCTCATTGTATTTATAAAGATATTAAGTTTTTCCTGTATAAACATCTAATCTGTATTATTGAATATGTGATTCAGTTGTGAAACTATACATTCATGTTGTTTGTACTAAATGTCCTTGGTCATCGAGGTTGTGCTGGACACACAACTTATACCAATGTGAAAGTCGGCTGATGACTCGGTTCCACTTGTCATGGGCATGGAGATGCTATTTCGACTTACGCAGATTCGGTTAAAGAGTTTAGCGAGTCGGATTGACCCATATTGAGGTACAACGAACAAGTTATCATTTGTCAATTGTATATCTCAATTAATGTAATTCTTAGACCTGAGGTTGTTGCACAATCCGAGTTGAGGAACACCGACTTAGGTTTTGTCAAACGTTGATCCGTAACTAGGCAGTTATAAAGACAGAGTTCGGATCGACTGAGAATCAAGTTGCGTGATGTGAATAATCAAGATGGGATTTTGCCCCTCCACTTGGAGAGATATTCTCTAGGCCTTCTCGTGAGATATGATTCAGAAAACATGGCCATGCACGACTCAGTTAAGTGTTAACTGAGGCGATCGACTAAGAGTTAGTCGGATGAATCACTTATCTCGGATCGAGAAGAGAGTCGGACTATTTAAGGAATGACAAATATTCGTCTATAATGTGGCAAGGTATATCGTGAGGCAAAAGGGACTCAGACGCAAGTCGCACTGGAAAGGCAAGTCATCATGACTCTTTGGTACTTGGGAGTCGGCACGTTCTTCTAGGAGCCGCTACCGACTGATCGATTGAGAGTCGGACTCCAATCGTGTCCAAGTAGCCATGAGTCTGCGGGGTCACACACTTAAGAGCGGGAGCATGTTCAGATTGGATCTGAACCGGAAATCTGGTTGGGTTGGACCCAAGCCGGATTTGGACTGAGTCAGCGAGTCGGACTCACGGTGACTAATATTATATGGGCTTTAGTGAATGGGTCACGAGTGAGTGGAGCCCAAGTTCACTCCATATATATAGTGGGGCACATAAACCCAGGAGGGTTGATCGGTTAGGTCATTCCATGAGTTGGAAACCCTAGCTCCACAGCAGTCCTGCCGGCGTATTGAACCTAGCAGCTCACCGTCGGCTCTCCTTCTTGTACGCGTGGACACCAACAGAGGCGTTGTACCATCAGCGCTTGGACAATCGTCGTTTGGATCAAGATCATAGGGACTGCACTGCATCAACTGACGCGCTTCATCAGTAATCTGCAACTGTGTGCCTAGTGGTAATCCTCGTGGCCTTCTACCTCAGCTAGATCTTGGGATCACCACGTTAGAGGAAAAAGTTTTATTTTATCTCTACGTGGCCCAACAGTGGTATCAGAGCAATAGCTTCTGGTTTTAGGCTCGAGATCTCGCATATGTGATATGCGGTTGGCTGTAGATGAGATCTATGTGCTGTTTTGGTGGTTGATCTATGAGATAGATTGGTTTTGTACAATGTTGATTGGATCAACTGTACTTGGGGAATGGTAGATCTGATTTCCGTGATCATACTGCTGAGGTCATAGAAGGACATACCCGTACCGGTCGGTTTCCGCCATCGGGATAGACTGTGACACGTAAATCCAGAAGCGGTGGTCAAAGATCAAACGAGTTTGACCGAGTCGAAACGATGGTCGAAATCCATGTTCGAAATGTTGATGAGATCTATGTTTTCGGAAAAATCGACGGGCGCTGCCCGCACCTGTGAGAGGCGCTACCCCTTTGATCCCCGCCCGCTATCCGGCTAGCGGACCGTCGGCTTTGCCCTGTCGTAGCGCCTTAGATATCGTTGCGAGTTTCACAACGCCAGTAGATATCATATCTGTCCATAACTTGTTTTTACAGGAAGTTGTGAATGGTATAGTTCATGTGCATGTGATGTATGTGTGTAATTCATACGTGATCTATGAATCACGGTTTTGTCAGCCGTCTGGAGCCTAGGTGCTGTCATTTTATTGTATAACGACCTGCGTATCGGATTCTCCATGTAATTTACTTTACTAAGCTAGTGTAGTTGTGTGGAGAACCCGGATGGCATGCAAGGCGATGTACATGTCGACGACATGGAGTAAGACGACAAGTGACAAAGAGTTGGCATGAGTCGGATTACATTCTTTGCGGAGATGGATATCACCATGAAGAGAGCCATACCATTTCATATTATAATTCTTTATTTTGTATTATTGATATGTCTCTGTCGGTAAAATCTAATCCATCAAAGAAGGTCTAGTCGGTTTTGCCGCCAGTGTTTGCACCATCAAAAGTCGAACATTTTTGGTAGTGGGCTCATAAAATTGAGGTGCTGCCAATTCTTTCCAACTAGGTGGGTTCGAGTCGGACTCTTACAGCGGAAACACTCGGTAAGCTAGACAAGTCTATCACAGCAGTTGTGGAGCTTAGGGAAAAGTCGGACGGGAGCCGGGGCATGTGATGCCACCCGACCAATATGAGTCGTATGAGATACGATTGACAAGGAGTTGTCTACCTAGATCACTTGGCGGCTAGCAGTGATGCTAAAGATCACTAGCCGACTTTCTTATTTAGGATCCCGAATCACTAAGTAACCATCGGAGGGGTGTTGGTTCTAGTGGGAGCATACATATTAAAGTGTTTAATATGCTTGCTCTTTTGTGAATACATGTCTTAAGTGTTTTGCATATTTTTTGTTGTAGATCATGGCACCAAGTAACAGTCACTCTCATATATCCGGTTTTGCTTTGAGAACCATTCTTGAGAAAGATAAACTGAACGACACTAATTTTACCAACTGGTATCGAAATCTGAGAATTTTTCTCAAACAAGACAAGAAGGACCATGTCCTAGACAACCCACTTCTAGATGAGCCGAATGAGAATGCGGCTATCGCTACAACCAATGCCTACCGTCGGGCTAAGGATGAGTCCACGGATATTAGATGCCTTATGCTTGCTCACATGGAACCGGACTTGCAAAAGCAGTTCAAGAATGTTGAGGCCTACGATATGATCGAAAGCCTCAAAAGTATGTTCCAGACTCAAGCGAAGACTGAGAGGTATCAAGTCTCTCAGGCTTTGCTGAGTTGCAAGCTTAAGGATGGTGATCCACTGAGTTCGCATGTGATCAAAATGGTTGGTTACATGCAGTCTTTGGAAAGGCTTGGCTACCCCATTAGCGAAGAGTTCGCTACAGATATAATTCTGAACTCTCTTCCTAGTGTGTATGGTCAGTTCATTTCGAACTACCACATGCATGTTATGGATACAAAGCTCACTGAATTGCATGGGATGCTCAAACAGGCAGAGGCGGATCTCAAGAAGGGCGCGAGTCAAGTGTTGATGGTGCAGAATAAGGCTAAGTTCAAGAAGAGTTCTTGGACTAAGAAGAAGGCTAAGTCGGAAGGAAAGCAGGCTCAGGACCTGGTCCCAAGCACTTCCTCAGGGACTAAGCCATCTCCTTCAGCCGGATCCACTTGCTTTTAATGCAAGGCCGATGGCCACTGGAAGAGGAACTACAACAAGTATTTGGCTGACAAAGCCAAGAGTGGAGGTATGACTTCCGACTCAAGTACACTTGTTTGCAATGTTATAGACATTTATCTTGCTGATGCACCTAATAGTTCTTGGGTATATGATACCGGATCAGTTATTCACATCTGCAACTTGTTGCAGGGACTGGTAAGAACTAGGAGCGTACCAAGAGGCGAGGTTGATATCCGAGTCGGCAACAAAGCAAGAGTTGCTGCGTTGGAAGTCGGCACGATGCAACTTCATTTACCTTCCGGATTCATTATGGAACTGAATAATTGTTATTATGTTCTAATTCTCAGTCGAAACATTATTTCCGCTTCATGTTTGATGAGGCAAGGCTATGAGTCGAATATCAAGAATAATTGTTGTTCTTTGTATTTGAATGATATGTTTCACGGCTTTGGACCCGTCCAGGACGGGTTATTTATTTTGAATCTTGATGGTGGCTGGTTTATAACATAAATGTTAAAAGGTTGAAACCAAATGATCTGAATATGACTTACTTTTGGCATTGTCGGTTTGGTCATATAAGTTGCAAATGCATGAAGAAGCTCCATGATGATGGAATCCTAACTTCGTTCGACTTGGAATCATTCAAGACATGCGAATCTTGCCTACTCGGCAAAATGACCAAGACACCTTTTGCAAAGAGTTGCGAGAGGGCGTCCGACTTGTTGGGACTAGTACATAGTGATGATGTGGACTAATGAGCACGACAGACAGGGGTGGTTATGAGTACTTCATTACCTTCACTGATGATTTGAGTCGGTATGGATATATCTACTTGATGAAACATAAGTCAGAAGCCTTTGAAAAGTTCAAAGAATTCCAGAATGAAGTACAGAATCAACTCGGCAAGAAAATAAAGTTTCTTCAGTCTAAAAAAGTTGTGGAATAGTTCCTCAACTCACTCCGCCGGGAACGCCGCAGAGGAACGGTGTCTCGGAAAGGCGGAATCGGACCTTGTTGGACATGGTATGATCAATGATGAGTCAGACAGATCTGCCTTTATCATTTTGGGGTTATTGTTTAGAAACAGCGGCGTTCAAACTAAACAGAGTACCATCAAAATCGGTATAGAAGACACCACATGAGATGTGGACAAGCAAAAAGTCGAGTTTGTCTTTTCTCAAGATTTGGGGTTGTGAAGCATTTGTCAAACGAATTCAGTCGGACAAGCATACGTCCAATTTGGATAAGTGTATTTTCGTGGGGTATCCGAGGGAAACCTTAGGTTACTACTTCTACAACCAAGAAGAGGGCAAAGTGTTTGTTGCTCGGAACGGTGTCTTCCTTGAGAAAGAGTTTCTCAGTCGGGGAGTCAGTGGGAGCACAATATAGCTCGAAGAAATTTGAAAGGAACCGTCTAGTAGCGAGTCGGCAAAAACCTTGGAGGTTGATCCGGTCGTGGTAGTTGAGCCTGTAGAAGCACCTGTACTACGAAGATCGGCAAGATTACGAAGTGTTCGTGATGTATTACTGCTAGACAGTGATGAACCGACAAATTATTCGGAAGCGATGGTGGGATCTGATTCCGAGTCATGGCTTGGAGCCATGAGATCCAAGTTAAAGTCCATGGATGAAAATCAAGTTTGGAACTTGGTTGATCTACCAGACGGTGCAAGACCCGTCGAGTGCAAATGGGTCTTAAAGAAGAAAACTGACATGGATGGAAATGTTTCTGTCTATAATGCACGTCTTATAGAGAAGGGGTTCCGACAAGTTCAAGGAGTTGATTACGACGAGACTTTCTCGCCCGTAGCGAAGCTCAAATAAGTTTGGATCATGTTAGCCATAGCAGCCTATTTCGACTATGAGATATGGCAGATGGATGTCAAAACGGCTTTCCTTAACAGAAATTTAACCGAGGACGTGTATATGATATATCCCGAGGGTTTTGTCGATCCGGCTAACGCTGACAAGGTTTACAAACTTCAGAAATCCATTTACAGGTTGAAGCAAGCATCTCGGAGTTGGAATATTCTCTTTGATGAGGTTGTAAAATCGTTTGGCTTCATCAAGAGTGATCATGATTCTTGTTTATACAAGAAGTTTAGTGGGATCAAAGTAAACTTTCTAATCTTATATGTGGATTACATATTATTGATTGGAAATGATGTCCAGATGTTGCAAGAAACCAAGGAATCATTGGAAAGGAGTTTCTCAATGAAATACTTGGGTGATGGGACATATATTCTCGGAATCTGGATCTATAGAGATAGATCAAGAAGGCTCATTGGATTAAGTCAGAGTACTTATTTGGAAAAGGTGTTGAAGAAGTTCAACATGGAATCATCTAAGAAGGGGTTCTTACCAATGTCCCATGGTGTAAAACTTAGCAAGACTCAGTGTCCTTCGACAACTGATGAGCGAAGTCAGAGGAGTGCAATTCTGTATGCTTCTGCAGTCGAATCCATCATGTATACCATGATTTGTACTAGGCCAGATGTTTCCTATGCTCTAAGTGTTGTGAGCAGATACCAGGCTGATCCTGGAGAAATCCACTAGACAACGGCTAAAAATATCCTAAAGTACTTGAGAAGGACTAAGGATATGTTTTCGGTTTATGGTGGTGAAGATGAACTCAATGTAAAGGGTTACACGAATGCAAGTTATCTAACCGACTCTGATGACTCTCGTTCGGAATCCGGGTATGTGTTTATAATAAATGGAGGTGATGTGAGCTGAAAGTGTTCTAAGCAAGAGATTGTGTCTGCATCTACAACAGAGGCTGAGTATATTGTCGTCTCGGAGGCACCAAAGGAAGCTGTTTGGATGA
This sequence comes from Avena sativa, assembly GCA_916181665.1. NCBI lineage: Eukaryota > Viridiplantae > Streptophyta > Magnoliopsida > Poales > Poaceae > Avena > Avena sativa. Next base: position 65,561,083 of record OV702284.1, read on the forward strand.
GGAATTTCCTCATGGATCTTGGTGTGGTTCAGGGCTCGTCTAATCCATTAGACATGTATTGTGACAACAATGGTGCTATTGCACAATACAAGGAACCTAGACAACACCAGAAGAACAAGCACATACTCATGCGGTACCACCTGATTCGCCAGTTCGTGGATCAGGGTGATATCAAGTTATGCAAGGTACACACGGATGTAAATATTGCGAATCCGTTGACAAAGCCGCTACCACAGCCAAAGCATGAGGCACACCTAATAGCTATGGGCATTACATGCCTAGACATGTGATGTCGGAAGATTGGCTCTAGTGCAAGTGGGAGACTGTTGGGAATATGCCCTAGAGGCAATCACGTATGATGATATTTTGAAGGGAATATGCCCGAGAGGCAATAATAAAGTGGTTATTATCGTATTCCTTATTTATGATAAATGTTTATTTTACATGCTATAATTGTATTAATACGGAAACGTTAATACATGTGTGTTTAATAAACAAAAAGGAAGTTCCTAGTTATGCCTCTCTTATAAACTAGCTCGTTGATTAACATGATGATCAAAGTTTCCTGATCATGGACATTGGATGTTGTTAATAATGAGGTCACAACATTAGTGTAATGATGTGATGAACATTCATCCGAAGTATAGCATTACGATCAAAGTCATTGAGTTTATATTGCTATAACAACATACGAAGTGATCCTAATCCTTAGACCATGAGATCATGTCAATCACTAACACCGGAAGAGTTTCTCGATGACATCAAACGTCACACCGTAATTGGGTGATTATAAAGATGGCTTCAGAACTAATAAAGTGTTATGTTGAGACCCATGGATCGAGAGTGGAATTTGTTCATCCCGATGACGGATAGATATGCTCTGGGCCCTCTCGGTGATATCACATTGATTAGCTTGCAAGCAAGTGATTTGATCACTAGAATGTTAGATCACGGGAACGAGAAAAGAGTGCATGTCGGTAACGAGATCAAACTAGGTATGGAGATACCGATGATCGAATCTCGGACATGTAATATATCGTGAAACAAAGGGATTAAGATACTAGCGTAAAAGGTTCACATGATCACAGAAGTCATCGCTGAATGTGTGGGAGTCAGTATGGATCTCCAGGTCCCGCTACTGATTATTGATCGGAGAAGGGTCTCGATCATGTCCGCATTATTCGCGAACCGTAGGGTGGCACACTTAAGGGATGCCGACAGCATTCGGAGCAAATGATATGCCAAAAAAAGAAAAGGAAAGCGCAGGAATTTATTTCACTAGACACCGGAACTGTTTCGGTTGAAATTGCTGAAACTGGTTCTGCATGTGAAATGGAATACTAGCAAGGGGTTTTATGTGAATGTTTGTTAATTAAAGTAATTAACAAAATTCTGAATAAATAAATAAAAGAGTTTTATTTAAATGAGAGCTTGCATTAATTTTGGTGGAAAATTAATGCATGTGAGTGGAATTGTGAGTGGAGAGGTTTTTATGTGAGTGGAGCTTCCACCACATGAATGAGGGAGAGGTGGGGGATCCCTCCATGGCCGGCGGCCATGCCCCCTCCCCTATAAAAGGAGCCCCTCCTCTCACTTGTCTCTCACACCTCCTCGCGAAGGATCTCTCTCCCCCCTTTAGAATTCCCCCATGGTCTCGGATCAGCGAGATACATGTTCCCGGTGGCTTTTTCTGGAAGGATTTGTTGCTTCCGCTGCTTCGCTGGAGCGAGGGCGCGGAGGTTGTCGGGGTACCCGTACGTGTGTGCGATCACGGATGCACCACTGCTTTGAGGTGCTGGACTTGATCGTGCTGGACCGGCTGGACCAGATGGACTTCATCACGATCTTGAGATCGGCAAGCGTTCGTCTACATCATCCACGAGTACAACCTCGTTAACGCTATTCGGTCTTCGAGGGTATGTATTCTATGGATGTATATCCACCCGTTGCTTGTATCTAGTAGATAGATCTTGGTACTTAGTTGTTCCCCTCGTAGGAAATTTTTTGTTTTCTATGCTACGAACCCTACATATTTCCCATTGTATTCATAAAGATATTAAGTTGTCCCTGTATAAACATCTGATGTGTATCATTGAATATGTGATTCAGTTGTAGAACTATACATTCATGTTGTTTGTACTAAATGTCCTTGGTCATCGAGGTTGTGCTGGACACACAACTTATACCAATGTGAAAGTCGGCTGATGACTCGATTCCACTTGTCATGGGCATGGAGATGCTATTTCGACTTACGCAGATTCGGCTAAAGAGTTTAGCGAGTCGGATTGACCCATATTGAGGTACAACGAACAAGTTGTCATTTGTCATTTGTAGATCTCAATCAATGTAATCCTTAGACCTGAGGTTGTTGCACAATCCGAGTTGAGGAACACCGACTTAGGTTCTATCAAACGCTGATGCGTAACTAGGCAGTTATAAAGATAGAGTTCAGATCGACTGAGAATCAAGCTGCGTGATGTGAATAATCAAGATGGGATTTTTCTCATCCACTTGGAGATATATTCTCTGGGCCCTCTCATGAGAGATGATTCAGAAAGAATGGCCATGCACGACTCGGTTAAGTGTTAACTGAGGCGATCGACTAAGAGTTAGTCAGATGAATCACTTATCTCAGATCGAGAAGAGAGACGGACTATTTAAGGGATGACAAATATTCATCTATAATCTGACAAGGTATATTGTGAGGCAAAAGGGACTCAGACGCAAGTCGCACTGAAAAGGCAAGTCATCATGACTCTTTCGTACTTAGGAGTCGGCATGTTCTGCTAGGAGACGCTACCGACTGATCGATTGAGAGTCGGACTCCAATCGTGTCCAAGTATCCATGAGCCTGCGGGGTCACACACTTAAGAGCGGGAGCAAGTTCGGATTGGATCTGAACCAGAAATCTGGTTGGGTTGGACCCAAGACGGATTTGTACCGAGTCAGTGAGTCGGACTCACGGTGACTAATATTATATGGGCTTTAGTGAATGGGCCACGAGAGAGTGGAGCCCATGTTCACTCTCTATATATAGTGGGGCACAGAAACCCAGGAGGGTTGATCGGTTAGGTCATTCCATGAGTTAGAAACCCTAGCTCCACAGCAGTCCCGCCGACGTACTGAACCTAGCAGCTCACCGTTGTCGCTCCTCCTTATACGTGTGGACACCAGCAGAGGCGTTGTACCATCAGTGCTTGGACGATCGTCGATTGGATCGAGATCATAGGGACTACACTGTATCAACTGACGCGCTTCATCAGTAATCTGCAACTGCGCATCTAGTGGTAATCCTCGTGGTCTTCTATCTCAGCTAGATCTTGGGATCACCATGTTAGAGGAAAAGTTTTGTTTAATCTCTACGTGGCCCAACACTCCCTTAGTTTTTGCTTCTTGTTTTTCTCGCGAATACATGGGAGCGAGTGAGCCCACACGACGAGACCTAACCCCTCCCGCACCGGACGGTCCCCACTCCTCCCCGGCCGACCTTTCTCTCGCGATCCCCCTACCCGCCGCCGCCTGGAGCATCGCCGGGCAAAGATCTGGTGGCATGGCAGCGGCGGTGACCCTGGTGGCAATCTGGCGGCGGCATCCACGCCCGCGCTGGTTCGATGGTGGCGTCGTGGCTGGCGGCAGCCGGAGGTCCTTGGTCTAGATGGCTGCAAGCTACGACGGGGATCCGGGCCTACGGGCCGAGATCTGATCTCTTCGTCGCCTGACACCAGTGCCCAGGATATCCGGGCCATGTTCGCAACACTAGGGCGATTGGGGCTTATGCCCCCGTCATGGTGGTGGTGACCTTCTCCGTCGGAGTGGTCGTTCGGGTGGTTTTGTCGTTCAGTGGTGGATCCTGCTAGTTTCTGGCGGGTGGTGTGGGGGCTACTGGCTCGGTTTCAATAAAGGTGGTGGTTCTGGATCCCTCTCAAGCCAATATAAATATCTGCCTAATGTTTGTCTCCATTGATCTGGTTTCTGTGTCGTGTTCCGGAAGGCTCCGTCGGCGAACTCCATAGTGCGCTCATGAGAGATTGCTGGATCGGATGGGATTCGGTCGTGTGCACCTATGTTTTACTCTGATCGTTTGGTTTCAGAGGGTGCACTTCGAAGCTCTGTTGGCTGTTATTATCATGGGGCATGTTCTTGTTCCATGGTGCCAATGGAGAAAGTTATGGAGACCGAGATATGAGGACTAACAATGGTGGTTCGAGTCTGGATAGTGGTGAGGAATTGGCTTGGTGACTCGTGACTTGGAGTAGTGGCATGCAAGTGGGGGCGACCGCAAAAGAGAGGTTCATGGTCCTACCTTTCAGGTGAAAACACAGGGTCTAGCCTTAATTGGTTGTGCCCGACAATGGACTTGTTGAAGATATTGTTTTGAGAGCGTGGACTTTTTTTAGGGTGAAAACCTAGATCTGTTGATCGGGCGATGACGGTTCTCGTGCACCTTTACCTTCTTGGAGGCGTCGTTTTTGGAGAAGCTGGACTTGTGGTGCTGTCTTGGTGGTGGTAGTACTATTGTTTCAATGAATGAGTCGCTATAGTGAGACTTTTCTTTTTTGTAATTATTCTTTCTTTATTGGATGTGTGCATCCGTATGTCCATGAGGACAATGCGTTGTTGCAGAGGCTGTGTGTAATTGATATCATCTAATATTAATATTCGCTCCTTTACAAAAAAAATGGGAGCAAGTGAGGATGGATGCCAGTACTTGTGGAGTTGGTCTGTCGGTGTCAAGATGTAGGAGCACGGGGGCGACCATGTTGGTCACGCACCGGGTATCGGCTTCGAGCAACGGCAACTACTGCTGTTGTTGCATCAACATCTAGGTGAACAGCGTTGGGCGGCAGGGAGGAGGCTACGGTTTGGTAGGCAACTGGATTGGGGGCACGAGGAGGCTGCCTTAGCGAGGGAATCAGTTGTGGAGAGGTCGCTAGGCTGTGCTGGCGAGAGGCAGGGCTAGGGGAGGTCCGCAAGGTCGAGGAGGTGCGGATGGGGTGGCCGCCGGCGTGGCTGCAAAGCTACACGTGAGAGGCAGTTTGCGCTCGGGACGGAGAGGGGGAGTTTTTTTCTTGGACTGGACGTGGCCAGTCCGAGCGCGTGGTGTGACTCAGCAACCACGTCAGACGCCGTACACGCCAAGAAACTAACGCGCGGCGCCACCAGCTATCTACTGTCGAGCTAAGGCGCTATCGCGTGACCCAACCATACCTGTCATGCTGAAGCGCTAGCGCGTGACAACCTGCGCAAAAAATCCTTCCCCCCACTCGAATTCAATCCCTAGCCCGGACAGCTAACGAGAGATCTCTACAAAACCACCTCTGCCCCAACCACACCTTCTTCTCCAAGCCCGCCCTACTCCCTACAAGATCTGCCAGGAATTGCCAGCCTCCAGAACACAGAATGCCATCGTAGCAAGATCATATCAGCGTCAAAAATCGTCGTCCACCATCCCTGCCATAGCTCAACACACAAATTTGTGTAAATCTTATTCCCCTTCCTCCTAATCCCCCTCCCCTCTCTTACCCAGCAGCACACAAGCATGAGGGTGATGAACATCTGAGGATCTGGCACACCAAGACTAGAATCAGGACATAAAAGACCTTCAAATTTGAGGAGCAATCAAAGGCAGGTATGTATACTATCATAGATCTGCCATGAGAGAATACTTGAAATTACCATGATAATCATACTAAAAAGGCACGATAAATTCAATGGAGCAGATCATCCAAGATCTAATACAACAGTTGAACCGATCATCCCACCACCCATCACCAACCACCCTTCCCATCCCAAATGCCATGGTAAAAGCACTTAAAAAATGCCATGTTGATCACGCATAGAAGCAAAACAACATAGATTTAGGCTAACATATATGGTTATGAAGTGCATAGTGGAGTAATAAAATCATGCAAAGAAACTAGCTTTAACATGTTTATTTCAAAAGAGCAAGCTTCAAGATAGTGAAAAAATCATCTACCAAAAAATGCCAGGGGCTAACAATTGAAAATGCCATGTAGAGCCTACTATGAAAATGCCATGTAGTATTAGGTGTATTTGCCATTCTGGATGTTTTCAGTTAAAAATGCAATTTTGAAAAGATTTCATGAAGTCTACTATGAAATACCATATTGGTTTGAATGAAGCCATTTGTGTATTAAAAATGCCAGGGGCTCACAAATGGAAATGCCATATAGAACCAACTATGAAAATGCCATGTAGTATCTGTTGTATTTGCCATTCTGGATGCTTTTAGTTTTTAATTGCAATCTAGAAAAAAATCATGAAGTCTACTATAAAAATGTCATATTGGTTTGAATGAAGCATTTGTGTGTTAAACAATGCAAGGGGCTCACAAGTGGAAATGCAATGTAGTGCCTACTATGAAAATGCCATGTAGTATCAGTTACATTTGCCATTCTGGATGTTTTTAGGAAAGAAATGCAGTTTGAATAAAATGCCATGAACTCTACTATGTAAATATCATGCCAAGCTAACAAAAAATGCCATTAACCCTATAGTGAATTATCCATGAAGTGTCAACAAAAAATGCCATGGAGTGTAACTTGAAAAATGCCATGGACTGCCAACTAATAATGCCATGTAGTGTCAAAATATGAAATTCCATGAATTTTCAGATGTAAATGCCATTCTGGTTGCTATTTAGGTAGACCATGCCATGGAGTCTAAAAATGTAATGACCATGTGGGTTTTGTATTGAAAAACTAAGCCAAATTGAAAAATGCCAGTTACACTAAAGTGTAGTAGCCATGAAGTTTGTAATAAAAATGCCAGGGAGTGTAACTTCATATGATGCCATCTAGTAAGCACATAAAATTTGTTAAGCTGTAGATAGTGAACAACATGATGAATAAAAGAAGGTACAACAGCAAACATATAACACAAATATATATGTAAAAATAACAGTCATACACTTAGTATTTACATCACTGGTGACACAGAATCATAAAAGTATATGACAACCTAGCACACACAGAACTACAATTTTGCTACATCACAGAAAAGTAAAAATAGGGTGAGATAGAACAAAGCGTATCTCGAGGGTTGTAGGGGTGACGACGGTTGATACATCGTAAACATATCTATAATTTTTGATGCTCCATGCTTGTTTTGTGCCAACTATCTTATGTTTTGTCTACACTTTGAGGCATTTTTATACATTTTCTGGAACTAACCTATTGACAAGATGTCGCAGTGCCAGTTGCCTCTTTTCTACTGTTTTTGGTTTCAGAAAAGCTAGTAAAGAAATATTCTTGAAATTGGACGAAACAAAAGCCAAAGTTCCTATTTGCCCGACACGACACGGAGTCCGAAGGAGAGACAAAGATGTGCCATGAGGCAGCCACACCATATGGTGGCGCGGCTAGGGGGCGCGCAACCAGGTGGTGTGGGCCCCTCGGGCATCCACCGACCTTGCACCTTTGCCTATATATTCCCCCCGAGGAGAAAATCCTATGAACCAGATCAGAAATCCACGAAAAGTTCCGCAGGGCCGCCGCCATCGAAGATGAGATTCGGGGGACAAAAGTCTCTGTTCCGGCACCCTGACGGGACGAGGAATTGCCCTCAGAGCCATCTCCATCGACTCAACCACCATCTCCATCGCCGTTGCTGACTCCCATGATGAGGAGGGAGTAGTTCTCCCTCGAGGCTAAGGGCTCTACCGGTAGCTATCTGTTCATCTCTCTCTATATATATGTGTGATCTTATTGTGATCATGAGCTTTGTAATCAAGTAGATCTACTCTGATACTCAAGTGCTTCAATTAATCTCTGCTTGTCCCCACATGTGAGAAGTTGACAGTGTGCACACCGTGTGGCACTTAGGCTAAAGATTACAGAAATACTTATCATGAGTTATAATTTGAGTTGGATGTCTCTATGAGTTTGTGGTGTTTGTTGGAACCATCTAGCGCTCGACGTGACAATGGGGTTATCTAGATGAGGAATGCAAATTTTGAGGTGTGTTGTTATAGCCCTACATCGTCCAACCAGAGAGTAGTTCAGAGTAGCATAATGAAGAGAAGATATTTATATGAGAGTGTCCACTAGTGAAAGTATGATCCCTAGGCCTTGTTTCTAAGCATTGAAACACCGTTTACAATCCGTCCTGCTACATGTTTTCTTGCTGCCATTTTTATTTCAGATTGCAATTACCACTTATAATCATCCATATTACTTGTATTCCACTATCTCTTCACTGAACTAGTGCACCTATACACCTGACAAGTGTATTGGGTGTGTTGGGGACACAAGAGACTTCTTGTATATTGATTGAAGGATTGCTCAAGAGGGATACCTTTGACCTCTTCCTCCATGAGTTCGATAAACCTTGGGTGATCCACTTAAGGGAAACTTGCTGCTGTTCTACAAACCTCTGCACTTGGAGGCCCAACACTGTCTACAAGAATAGAAGCGTGTGTAGACATCAAGATCTTTTCTGGCGCCGTTGCCGGGGAGGTAAGGTAAAAGGTACTCACATCCTCTGGCTACTAAGCTATGTTCTAGTACTATTGCTAGTGTGTGAGTGCTCGAAGTTATTTCCTTTAGATTCTGCAATTATATATTTTTGTTTCTTGTTTTTATTTTCACTAGTTAGGCTTAATGGAAAACAACAACAAAATTAGAGAGCTTTTTAGTATTTTTCCTGAGTTAGAACATAAATGGTTTGGAGAGAAAATTAAAAAACCTATGGAACTTTCTTTGCATGCTAATAGCAATGTTAATGGTATGGATTTTTTGAAAACCTTTGTTACTAATGCTATGGAAACGTCTAAGCTTGGGGAATCTATTTTTAATGAAAATGATCTTTTTAGTTCCCCAGCTTTAGAGGATAAAACTTGCTCTGATGATACTTTATCTCCCATATGTGGCAATTCTAATGATACTTGTGATATTTTAGATCCACATACTGAAAGTGTCCCCTTTGAAATACCTATGGAAATTGTTGAACGTGTTATGAATAACTGTTATTTTGGAGATGGAACTGTCCATCCTGGTGATCATTTACTCTTTATACATGAATTATGCGAGTTGTTTAAGTGTGCATGTATTTCAATGGACCAAGTTAAGAGGAAGCTATTCTATTTATCACTTAAGGACAAATCAAGGGAGTGGTATGAGCTACTAGATGATCCTCATCATTCAGAGTGGAAGGAACTTAAATCTCTCTTCTACTCTAAATTTTATCCTCCTCGTGAAATTCATAAAGATAGGAATTATATTTATAATTTTCATCCTCATGATGGAGAAAGTATTTCCCAAGCATGGGGGAGATTGAAGTCACTAATGCTCAAATGTCCCATTCATGAGCTCCCAGTAATATTATTATTAATATTTTTTATGCAAGGTTTCAGGACATTACAAGGACTATCTAGATACCTGTTTAGAGGGATCCTTCACAAGTAAGGAGGTTAAAGCTCAGTGGGATCTTCTTGAAAAAATTCAAAGCAATACCCAAGATTGGGATAACAACAAAGGTAAAGAACGAGGTATAAACTATGAGTATGATTGCATTAAGTCTTTCGCTGAAACTGCCGATTTTCAAGATCTTAGTGCTAAATGTGGTCTTGATACTCAAATTCTTGTTGATTGTTGTAGAGCTTTTGCTTATCATATTAATGCTCCTAAAGAAAATTGGAACATGTATCATGAACCTTTTAAAGATACTTGCATAAAAAATGAAATTTTTATTAATGATTGCAATAAACATGCTCAAACCTCTGAAAGTACTATTTCTTATAAGCATGTTAATTTTTGTGGAGTACTTAGACCTTTTGAAAACACTCAAATCGAAGAAGAATATTGTATCCACCACAGGAATGAAAAAACTAGAGCATGGATTAGGGCTCTAAATGATCTCGGTAAAAAAAGTTTGTGCCTGTTGCCTACCAAAACCCACCGGCGAGCAGCGACGGGCAACACGAAGAGCCGGGAGGCTCCCAGGACTGCTGGTGGGCCCTGGTCCCTCGGGCAACGGCCCGCAAAACTCCGGCACGCGCCCTGGCTGGTTCGAGGGCGTGCCACCTGACCTATACCTGGTCAGGAAGGTGAAGGATTGCTTCGATTGGTTTCCTGCATGGTAAACAAGTATACGTAAAATTCGAGCCGTGACCGGCTCCCAGGTTTCCCTGTGAATCGGCTCCTAGAGCCGATTAACCCATGGTTCTGCATTAGATCTATGATAACATGGGGTTTTGCTTAATCGTTACAAGTTAAATCGATCTACGATAGTTTAATGTTTTCACTACATAATTGGAACATCCTACACGTAATTGAGCCTGGTAAATATAAAAGATAATAGAAAACCAATCCTAGAGAAGGCCTAAAAACCAACGTAACGTTAATTCCCGGAACAACTCCTCTTGGATTGGTAAGCCATATCTTCCATACTACTGGATCGTTCAACCCGTTTGCAAGGCCTGATCATGTAGATATCAAACTAAACCTTGGAGAGCAAGGTACAACTATAACAGATCAAATCGACTTAAATAAAGATCAAGCAAAGTGCCACCCTTACACCCGGGAAAAGGTGCAAAGGCGGCGAGATAACTAGAGGCAGCATATCTAAACGATCATAGCAAAAAGTACCGATGCTAGCCTAAACAGATCTATGATAATAGTGTTACTCGCCATCAACAAGGCTTCAGTACGAGTAACACCAAATAATCGCATAAGTAGATACTGCCTAGATCGCAAGATGCGATCTAGGCAGCATGGCACTTACCCGAGAAAAACCCTAGAAACAAGGGGTGGCGATGCGCCGAGATTGTGTTTGTTGTGAACGTGATTGTCCTCCTTTTCTCAATAACCTTAGGTACATATTTATAGTCCGGAGACTTTCTACCTTTGGAATAACTCTACAATTCTATCTCTTACCTAAATCGAAACGGAACCTATTACAATATAAGATACACGGGCAATTTAGCCCAAATCAACGCACGAGGCCGATTTAACAACACGTTGCATATACGTATCTTCTAAGCCCATCTTGATTGCGGCCCAACTCCTCCTTTGGCCCAAATATGGCGATAACACATGCCCCCCTGGTTTTGGCAATAATAATTCCAAAACCACTCCGTTTTTTCCCTTCTCCTCTTTTTTTCTCTGTATCGGGTTACGCGTCGTCAGAATGCGTTGCAGAACAGAATCGTCACGCCACCCCTTCATCATGATGCCCTGTCTTCTCAACTTCTCCGCAGTGCATGATTTGACAATTTCGGGAGCACATTCTGGGAAACCGCTATAGCATTGAACCACTTCATACTATTCCCCTTATTTATATTCATTTTAGCAGTTTGCAGCCCCATCTTCCTCCAGCAGCCAAGAAACCCTTCTTCCTCCGCCGAAAAAACCCTCTTTCTCCGCCATGGCCTCCTCTGCTTCATCTGGCCTGTCCTCCCAAGCCTCCAACTCAATGAGCGACCGGGAACCGACGCCAGAGCACCCGCCGATGGCGGCGTACAATGTCCTCGCCCCACAATGGTGGGATGAGAGGGATTGGGATTTCGCCACCTGGTCCGAGGACGATGAGTCCTTGACCGATGGCGAGGAGGGCCTACAGTTCCTTGCCGATGGGGAACTGGAGGCGGACAGCACCGACGACGCCATGTCCTAGGACGGCGTCGACTCCTCCGACGAGGAGAAGGAAGCGGAGGAGGACAACTCCTCCGACGAGTACCAGCCGGTGAAGTACTTCCACGCCGGGTCCAGCGAGGACACCGAAGACGACGACGAGGACGAGGAGGCCCCCGCTGGCATCTGGATCAGCAGCAGCGAGGACGACGCCGGCAGCAGCGCTGATGACAGCGAACAAGACGGCGGCGAAGACAGCGGCGACGACCTCGGCCTCTAGATTAGGAATCAGTAGTAGTAGTAGATTCCCTTTTGTAAGCAACCAGCTCCTTTTGTAAGCAATCAGCTTTTGAATGAACGAAGATTGCTTTTCCAACTCTAAGATTGTTTTTCCGACCCAATTTCGCCGATAGTCACATAGGTCGATGTTCTAGAAGCCGATAGCAACGCATCGGCTTTTACCCTGCTGCGCTCATACAGTCAACCAAGTCACAGCCCAAAGAGCCGATGGTACAGCATCGGCTTTCCAAAAACGTTGACAAAGTCAAGTTCGGTCGCATACTTAGACAAATCTGAGCGGCCACTCTCCAGTTTCAAACGGTAACCTGCGACCCTCTTCAAAAAGGGCGACCCAGATCTCCAATCGCTCATCGACCAAATCGAGCAGCAGCAGGAATAAGAACCCTTGATCCCCAGCTGCATAGATCCATCTCCGCTGGCAAACCAGATGGCGGAATCGTCCAACACCAACCCAGAGGTTTCCGGTCTGAAGGTATGTCTACTCCTCGCAGTCTGAACGTGATGCTAGAATTAATGGCGAACACCTAAGTTAATGCCTTATTCCACCATTAAATTTGTAGGTTTCAGACATCCTACTGCCGCATCCTTCTCTTCCAAACTCTCTCTGCCTTGGCCCTCGTACAACATCTAGTCCTGCCCATCTGATTTCTTGCGAAACAAACCGGATCCCCTTCGTAAGCCAAGATCTAGATTTAAACTCTTGGGCCGACTGCTTGCGAGCCTGGCCTAATACCCCTGAACATTGGGTCACTTGGTTCAGCAGGGTAGCTAGAGCTTACCAATCCCAATGGGAAACCACGGGAATAGCCGATGCGTTGCATTTGTCATTGTCTCCTCTTGAGAAACATGAGAATCTTCTCAAAACCATCGGCTACTTCTGGTCTGACGCTCTGAATTGCTTCATGTTCGGTCATGGCCCTATGTCACCAACCTTGTTAGACGTGGTGATGATTACTGGTCTAGATGTTACATCACCCAGTCCTTCTGCTTTTAAACTGACCAAAGTCCCCTACAAACTGTCTTCCAAAACAGAATGCACGAACTGGGGCGCATATATTCAGAGCCACATGAAAACTAGGGGTCCTGTCACCGAGAAAGAACACACGGCTTTCCTCAACCTCTAGCTAGAACATTTCATATTCTGTGGCCCCTCCCTTGCTCCAACCAAAAATTACCTCTCCCTGGCCTATGAACTCGCTAAAGGCACTCATCTTGGCATCGGAAAATTGTTCCTTGGAGAGGTCTACCGATATCTCCAGTTGATGTCTGTCAAGCTGTTCTCTGGCATAGCAGTCAAAACAGGTGGTCCTTGGTGGTTCATCCAGCTATGGGCTCAGCTGTATTTTCAAAACCACGTCCCAAACTTCCCCCTATTGGCGAGCTGCACCTTTCCAGATGTCAAAGGGAGGCAGATCCGATGCACTAGCTATGGCCAAGCTTTGTATAGACTACCAGGTAGCAAACTATCCCCTCAGGAAGCTTCCAAGTGGTTCAGTATTTTCTTCCAAGGCCTGGATAATCCCACCTTCTTCCCTTACATGGAAGAATCAGAACATTTTGAGAATCCCATCTCCTTCAGGCTAGACAGCTTTGCCGATGACACCAGCACCCGGCAACTCTTTTCCATTGTGATCCGTCCCTGTTTCCTTCCAGTTGGCATGAGTACATCCAATAGAATCATCAAGCCTGGGTATGAATTCTACCAGCCGGTCATAGTGGCTCGGCAATTTGGCCTTGGACAAGTACCTCCCCATCTCTTTCTTCATCACCTGACAGAGAGCAGAGCCGACCTGCCTGATCCTCTCACCAGTCAAAGGTGTTACTCCTTCTTTGATGCTCTGACCATCCCAATTCCCAACGACCTCACCTTCGCCTTATCCACCGATGGCTTCGAAGATTGGTGGTCGATGTGGAAGACTCACGCCTTCAGGAGAGCTCTGGGACCATTGCTGAAACAGCTCGACGCTGACTACGACATCCCCGTGGGACAGGTACCACTTCTTGTAAATTTTCCTGATGCAGCTTGCAAATCTTTTACTAACCCACTCTTTCTCTTTGCAGCAACAAGATGGCCCTGAACCTACACACAGTGATGGCTCCCCCTTTGAGTTCTTTCCTCCAGCTCCTGTGGTCCTCTTCTGCAAAAACTCGCCACCTCTGAAAAAGGTCATGATGCAGAAACAGCCGATCACACCACAATCGGCTTCTAAGAAACTAGTAACTTCACAATCAGCTGCTCCTCGAGTTCCAACTAAGACAAGAACGATGGTGAGGAATGTAGCTGCCAGGAAGACCTTGAGACGCCGGAGCCCTTCTCCAGAAAGCTCGCATGTAGGCTGATCCATGTCTTGGTCGATCCTTCTTGTTCTTTCATCCTTGCAGACATGCTCGTGTTTAATAGCTTTCCTCCTCTTACAGGCTTCTGTCGAAGACACCTCCCATGAGGACACACAACCTGATCAAGGAGAATCGAGTCCAACAGACTCTGAGAGGACCGCCACACCAAACCAGCCAGATGCGCCACCATCGGCTCCCAGGAAAAGGCCCGTTCCTGAACCTGATGCCCCCCGAGCATCAGTCGAGGCGGGGCCAACTGTGGGTCCCAAGAGAGCTCGCAAAGGACCGCACACTTCTTCGTCGAGCCAGGAGGTTTCGAAAATTATCACCCTTCATGCTCTTACCACTTAATTCCTTCTTATCTGCCGATTCATCATCACTTACATCGGCTAAACACCTTCAATGCAGACGACTGACGTCTCTAGTGGGAAGGCTCGGGCAGTGCCGATGCCCCTAACCAAGCCAGATTCAGCAATCCCCGAAGGTGCAGACGAAACGGCTACCCCTTTGGCCAAGCCTCCAGCAGCTACACACAAGCCGATTGCCTCGTCATTCGCAATCCCCTCGATCTTAGGAGAGGTATGTTAGCTTCTTTCGGCTAATCCTTCCATGTTGGACACATACTGACGTACTTTCGGGGTTGTCAGAGTTGTGATATTTCAGGCTTGCTGACGTTCGACCCTGAATCCATCGAACCAGCTCCCTCTGTCGCCACCGATGAACCACAAGCCAGGGCTGGTCTACCTCAATTCCAGCGTCTTAGAGCCTTGCTGTCTTCCCCGATCGAAGAGCTTATCGAGGGTTCTGAGGAGGTGAAGGGCGTTCTTGCTGAAATAAAAGACCAACTCCCAGTAGCATTGCAGGTGAAGCTTTGGCCCGTTGTAACTCTGTCTTTCTACGGGTCAAGGGTGAAGCTAGCTCGTGAAAGGATCAACCTACGTCGCGCCCAACTTCCGCTGGAGGCCAATATCGCAGACAGATGTCAGCAGCTCAACGAGAAGAAGGCGTCTCTGGATGCCAAAACTGACACCTCTGCCAGTACCGCCGAGCTCGCCTCCTTGAAAAAGGAGTTGGAAGATCTTGAAGAAAAGGTCCGGGCGACTAAACAGCTTATTCGTGACAAGGAAGCATCCATCGCCCGCTCCCACGACGAAGCAGAAGGCCTCAGAGATCAACTGAAGACTGATCTGGCAGAGATACGTGCCCTGAACAAGCAGCTAGTGACGGGCAAGGACGAAGATGACGAAGCCGAGATCGCCGAGGTGGACCGTGTCCGTGCTGACGCCCTTCACGCCTTCGAGGCATTTCTTCAGTAGCTCGTTTATGTAAACTGGCACCTGCTTGTAACAGTCTGAACCTCTAGAGTCGATGGCTGTGCATCGGCTGTATCTTTTTATTGGCCGATTTTATGTATCGGCCCCCATATCTCACTGTCCATCATCCCACATGCTTTGGGAAACATAAATTATATATATATATATTTTTTATTGGCCGATTTCATGCATCGGCCCCCATATCTCACTGTCCATCATCCCACATGATTGGGAAATATTTCTTGAGATGCTGACCGTTGACAGCCACTGGGAATTTCACGCCATCCAGCTCCTCCAGCATGTACGCGTTCCCCATCAAAACTTGATCGACCCTGTATGGCCCGTGCCAATTCGGAGACCATTTACCATATGTTGCATCCTTAGTTCCCAATGGCAATACAGCTTCCCATACCAAATCGCCAACGTGGAACTCCTTCGGTCTCACCTTCTTGTTATATGCACGAGCTACCTTGGCCTTGTTTTCTTTGATTTTCTCAAGCGAACATAGCCTAAGCTCAGTCAGATCCTCAACACTGTCACTCATCAGGGCCGCATATTCTTCAGTCGTTAGGTCGTTCTGAAAAGTGACACGTCTCGATCCAGCCGTAATTTCCCAGGGAAATACGGCTTCTTGTCCATAGACTAGATGGTATGGCGAGGTTTTTATCGCTCCATGACATGACATGCGGTAAGCCCATAAAGCCTCTGACAAAACCTCGTGCCAACGCCTAGGGTGCTCATCGATTTTCCTCTTGATCAGCTTGATAAGGCTCTGGTTGGACGCTTCAGCTTGCCCATTTGCTTGAGCATAGTACGGAGATGATCGGATCAGTTTAATTCCCGTGTCCTCACAGAACTCTCTAAACTCGTAAGAAGTGAAGACCGAACCTCCATCGGTCGTAATCGTCTGGGGGATCCCGAATCTATGAATTACGTGTTCCTTCACAAAATCGATAACATCCTTTGAGCTCACGGACTTCATAGGGACGGCTTCAACCCATTTAGTGAAATAATCCGTAATGGCCAAAATCCACATATGGCCTTTGCTTGATGGAGGATTGATCTTGCCAATCATATCCATGCCCCAACCTCGGAATGGCCAAGGCTTGATGATGGGGTTCATTGCTGACGCGGGTACCATCTGAATTTTACCAAATCTCTGACATGCTTGACACCCTTTGTAGTACTTAAAACAGTCCTCCAGCATGGTAGGCCAATAAAACCCTGATCGCCTGATCAACCACTTCATCTTGTGAGCCGATTGGTGAGTTCCACAGGCGCCTTCGTGTACCTCGTGCAGGAGCCGGTTGGCCTCGGCTGTCCCCAGACATTTGAGCAATAACCCTTCCAGAGTCCTGTAAAACATGTCGTCCCCAATGAGCACATACTTCATGGCCTTGTACCTTATCCGTTTAGGTGCCCCCCGAGCCGAATCCTTCAAGTAATTGAAGATATCGGCTCTCCAGTCGTCGGCGTCCAGGAACTGTACCTGAACATCGGCTCCCTCTGCTACGTCCTTGTAGCCTGAAGCCATTTGTGCAAGATCATTTGCCTCGGTATTCTGCGACCGCGGGATCCAGGTGAAGTTCATGTACCGGAACTATGCCATCATCTCACGGCATTGCAGCCATAATGGGAAGAGCGACTCGCTCTCACACTTGTATTCCTCCGTGAGCTGAGAAATCACCAACTTGGAGTCTCCAAAAATTTCCACTGCTTCTGCTCCAGCTTCGATGAGCAACTCCATTCCCTTGCGTATCGCCTCATACTCAGCGACGTTGTTGGTGCGAGGGGCAGACAACCTGATGGAGAAGGAGAATGTTGCCCCCCGGGGCGACACGAGTAGCACGCCGATGCCGCACCCATCATCACAAACCGATCCATCGAAAAACATAGCCCACGCTCGTATGGATAGTGCTGCTATGTTAGTGTTGATCCTTTCAGCGATAAGGTCGGCCAAAGCCTGTCCCTTAACTGCTTTCGCGGGTTGATACCGGATGTCAAACTCTGATAATGCAAATATCCATTTGCCCAGTCGGCCTTTCAACATAGGAGCCGATAGCATGTGCTTTATGACATCTGATTTGCATATGATGACAATCTCTGCTGATAGCAAAATGTGGCGCAGCTTGGTGCAGGTGAAAAACAGGCAGAGGCACAACTTGTCGATCTCAGGATACCTCGTCTCTGCGTCCAGCATCCTTCTGCTGATGTAAAATACAACTCGCTCCAGCCCATCATAAACTTGCACCACCACTGAGGCGATGGACGTGTCAGCTACTGATAAGTAAATGTAGAATGGCCTATCCGGCTGGGGCGGAACCAATACTGGCGGCTTCGTCAGATATTCTTTGATCTCGTCGAAGGCTCGTTGTTGTTCTGCCCCCCAGCTGAACTCCTCATCAGATTTAATCTTTACAAGTCCCATGAACGGCTCTATCCTTCCTGACAGATTGGAGATGAATCTTCTGACGAAGTTGATCTTGCCGATGAGAGACTGCAGTTCTTTCTTCGTGGTAGGTGGCTTCATTGTTCTCACTGCCTCCTGACTTTTCAGGCCGATCTCAATGCCTCGTTCATGGACCAAGAAGCCCAAGAACTGACCGGCCGTCACACCGAAGGCACACTTCTTTGGATTCATCCGTAGCCTGAATCTTCTTGTTCGGTCCAGGACGTGTCGCAGGTCATCCAAGTGTCCTTGTACTGAAGTTGACTTGACCACCACGTCATCGATATAAATTTCCACCAGCTTGCCGATCAGATCATGGAAGATGTAATTCATGGCTCTTTGGTATGTGGCGCCGGCGTTCTTCAGTCCAAACGTCATGACTACATATTCAAACAACCCCACCGAACCTGGGACTCTGAATGCAGTCTTGTGTATATCTTCCGGAGCCATAAAAATTTGGTTGTAACCGGCATTGCCATCCATGAAGCTCAAGATTTTATGACCAGCAGCTGCGTTGATTAACGTCTCTGCTACTGGCATCGGATATTCATCCTTCGGAGTAGCTCTATTGATATCCCGAAAATCTATGGCAACACGCCAGCGGCCATCCTTTTTCTCTACAGGCACGATGCTAGAAATCCACTCAGCATACCTGCATGGCCTGATTAAATCGGCTGCCAACATTTTCTCGATCTCCTTCTTGACTTCTTTCAAAATTTCGGCCTTCATCTGTCGTGCTCGCTGCTGGAATGGCCGAAATCCTTTTTTAAGTGGGAGTCGATGCTCGATGATGCTCCTGTCTAGCCCAGGCATCTCTGTATAATCCCAGGCAAAGCAATCTGGATATTATTTCAACAAAGCTATCATCGGACCCCGCAGATTCGGATCCAACTTCTTGCTGATAAATGTTGGTCTTGGCTTATCCCCAGGACCGATGTCAATTTCCTCTAGCTCATCAGCGGATGTAAACCCATACCCTAGATTTCCATCACCTGCTAAATCGATGCTAAACACGGGACAAACAGTTGGTGAGGATAACAAAGATAGTTTGGGCCGATTGCCAGAATCGGCCCCCTTTTTCATTGCATTAGTCAAGGAAGGTTTACAACTTATCTGTTCTCCACAATGGCAGGGCACCTCCCTGCTACGACTGCATGACTTGTTTGTCGTAAGATTGCTGCTTTTTATTTTTTGTGGCCGATCGCAGGGATCGGCCTTACCACGTACGATCGTGGACTTTGCTACTCTGTCAGGCCAGTGGATAAGACCAGCCTCACCCCGTTTTTTGTAGCTTCAATGCGCTCACAGTCGTCTAGACTGATTCCAGAGATCGGCTCTTGGTCTTCTGCTTCCCAGATGTTCATGCCAGCTATGGAGATCTCGATAGAATCATCTGCATGAATGACCTCCACTTCATCTCCATCCCACTGTATTAGGCACTGGTGCATCGTGGATGGAATGCAGCAGTTGGCATGAATCCAATCTCTCCCTAGCAAGACAGCGTAGGTGCTCTTGCTATCCACGACGAAGAATGACGTAGGGATGGTTTTTCTGCCCACGGTCAGATCCACGTTCAGCACGCCCTGCGTTTCTGAAGTTTGGCCGTTGAAGTCGCTTAACGTGACGTTGGTTTTGATCAGATCTGCAGTGGAGCGTCCCAAACGCCGTAGCATGGAGTATGGCATTATATTGACTGCCGCTCCGGTGTCAACCAGCATCTTGCGGACAGGCTGCCCATTGATATAACCTCGCAGGTACAGGGCTTTCAGATGTTTGTAGCCTTTCTCTTGTGGCTTTTCAAAGATAACCGGTCGTGGGCCGCAGTCCAACTGTGCCACTGGTAGTTCTTTGGCTCTTGGAGCGCAGAACTCTGACGGAAGTGTAAACACCATGTTTGTGCCAGCCGATGTCTTCGCATCGGCTTTTACCGGTTTAGGGCGCAACTCTTTCCTTTTCGTGCGATCTTCCGTCTCCAAGGTCTGCCGAATTTTAACGGCCAAATCGGGTCGTGCTTTCTTTAAAGCGTAGAGATACTACGCTTCGGCTTCCTCCAAGTTACGCAGCCGCTGCACTCTACGCTTTTGGGTGTGTCTGAGTCCGTCGGGACACCATCTTGGACGGTGATATCTGTCCTTTCCTTTCTCATCCATTGGCTCCTCGAGATCTTATGCTCGAGCGGACTCCCTGTACCGGCTCTGAGGTGGGAGAGGCCCTAGACGCTTGAAGACTGACACTGGCCCCGTGTCCTTCTTCTGCTGGCCACATTCTGGGCAGTTGTCGATTGTAGGCAATCGGCTCATTCCTGCGTCCCAGCAATACTTGAAGAAAGGGCAGTCCCAATGTTTGTCCATGCCTTCCTTTTCTTTTGGCGGTCTCCTAGCGAGGTGCTCATATCCTTCATCGTCTCCATCGCGCCGGCGACGTCGGTCATACTGACGCTCATACTTGTTAAGGAGATGCGTGGAATGTGGCTTCTGATATCGCACGCTCCTCACCTGTTCCTCGGTCAAATACCGCCTGTCATTGTAGCTGGGCCGGTCGCGTGGACCAGCCTCCTCTCTTTCTTTGCCCTGAGAGCGACCGTCTTCCTCCTTATATGCGCCACGGTGGTACACAGGTCCTGCCATATTAACATCGAACGATAAATCCAACTGACGTCTCGTGGACTGGCTGTGTTCTACCATGTTGACGCCGGGAAATGGGTTTGTGTCTACTTTCATGGCGAACTGTCCAAGGATCAGACGGCCCTGCTCTATCGCCGTTTGGATCTGGCGACGTAGCTCTTTGCAGTCATTGGTGGTGTGGGTGAACGAGTGATGCCACTTGCAGTATGGTCTTCCGTTCATCTCTTGAGCCGTAGGGATTTTGTGGCCTTCGGGTAACTTCAGCTGCTTTTCTTTCAGCAGTAAATCGAATATCTGCTCAGCTTTGCTCACATCGAAGTCAAACCCTTTCGCAGGCCCTTGCTGTTTCACCCATTTGCAGGATACAGGATCCTCCCCCCGAGCCCATTCGGCCACGGCCACCTCCTGGTCTTGTGTAGGATCTTCTTCTTCTGTATCGACCAGGCCTATCGGACGTTTGAACTTGTCTTGGTACAACTCAGGGTGGCGCTGTTCATACATCGTCAGCTTCTGGGCCATGTGCGCCAACGAGTTGTACTCTACTTGGAAAGCCAGATCCTTGATAGGTGCTGAGAGACCCAACACTGCTAGTTCGACCGCTTCTTTCTCAGTTAAACGAGCCGAATAACATCGGTTCTTGACAGTCCTGAAGCGCTGGATGTACTCGGCTACCGTTTCTCCCCACTTTTGCCGCACCTGCGCCAGGTCTGCAATGCCAGCCTCGGTAGCCTCTGAATGATACTGAATGTGGAACTGTTCTTCCAGTTGCTTCCAGGTCTGGATCGAATCAGGTGGCAACGAGGTATACCACCCAAAAGCTGGTCCTGTCAGAGATTGCGCAAAGAATCTCACGCGCAACTGATCCGATGCCGAAATCATGCCTAACTGTGCTAGGTATCGGCTCACGTGCTCGATCGAGCTTGACCCTTCTGACCCGCTAAACCTTGAGAACTCAGGGAGCCGATACTTGGGTGGCAGCGGAATCAGGTCAAACTCGTTGGGGTACGGCTTTGAATAGCCGATTGTCCTTCTCTTCGGCACGAAGCCGAACTGGTCTCTCAAGATGGTACGGATTTGCTCCACCGTTTGGGCTGCAGGGGCTAGATTCTCATGACTCGTTCTAGTGGCATACTTGGCTAGCCATGCCTGTTTATCAGCGTCCATCCCAGAGATTCCTGTTCCAGAAACACCTGCTCCCGAAGCCCCTGCTCCAGAAACTCCTGCCCCAGCGATCCCTGCGGTTGCAATCTGGTTCGTGCGCGTCAGGTTATTGCAGTCCGGCACGTAGGTGCACACATATCCATGTGGGATCTCCTTAGGTGGTTCAAACAGGAATTGGTAATCGCCAGGGTCACCTCCAACATTTTAGACGACGTAAGCCGGTGCCCCTGGTGGTTCCGGAGCTGCAAGCGTGAATGGCAGCTGCGGCCTGGTCTGGAGCGGTCTTTCTCCCTGGTGAGTCCCTAGAGTAGGACCCGACGGAGAGTACTGATGTTTCATGATCTCCTGAACTACGCGAACTGCAATACGCTCGAAAGCGTTCACCAGGCTCTCAGAATGGCGGTGAAGAGAATGAGCCACCATGTAGTTGACTTCCTGTCGCAGAGCTCTGGTGCGCTCCTCTGAAGGAACAGAGAGATCCACCTCGTCAAGAGCACCTTCAGGTGAGAACCCTTTCCATCTGATGCCATGTTTACGGGTCCTCTCAAAAGAGCCGATGAGATCGGCTTCGAAGAGAGCTTTGATATCATCATACTTCGCCTTGTGCTCCTCGGGCAGATCGTCGTACGTGACCGGTCTGTTCTCCATCGCAGCGTCGGATGTTGATGTAGACGTTGTTGAGTGTCCCACCGGGCGTGCCAGAATGTGTTGCCTACCAAAACCCACCGGCGAGCAGCGACGGGCAACACGAAGAGCCGGGAGGCTCCTAGGACTGCTGGTGGGCCCTGGTCCCTCGGGCAACGGCCCGCAAAACTCCGGCACGCGCCCTGGCTGGTTCGAGGGCGTGCCACCTGACCTATACCTGGTCAGGAAGGTGAAGGATTGCTTCGATTGGTTTCCTGCATGGTAAACAAGTATACGTAAAATTCGAGCCGTGACCGGCTCCCAGGTTTCCCTGTGAATCGGCTCCTAGAGCCGATTAACCCATGGTTCTGCATTAGATCTATGATAACATGGGGTTTTGCTTAATCGTTACAAGTTAAATCGATCTACGATAGTTTAATGTTTTCACTACATAATTGGAACATCCTACACGTAATTGAGCCTGGTAAATATAAAAGATAATAGAAAACCAATCCTAGAGAAGGCCTAAAAACCAACGTAACGTTAATTCCCGGAACAACTCCTCTTGGATTGGTAAGCCATATCTTCCATACTACTGGATCGTTCAACCCGTTTGCAAGGCCTGATCATGTAGATATCAAACTAAACCTTGGAGAGCAAGGTACAACTATAACAGATCAAATCGACTTAAATAAAGATCAAGCAAAGTGCCACCCTTACACCCGGGAAAAGGTGCAAAGGCGGCGAGATAACTAGAGGCAGCATATCTAAACGATCATAGCAAAAAGTACCGATGCTAGCCTAAACAGATCTATGATAATAGTGTTACTCGCCATCAACAAGGCTTCAGTACGAGTAACACCAAATAATCGCATAAGTAGATACTGCCTAGATCGCAAGATGCGATCTAGGCAGCATGGCACTTACCCGAGAAAAACCCTAGAAACAAGGGGTGGCGATGCGCCGAGATTGTGTTTGTTGTGAACGTGATTGTCCTCCTTTTCTCAATAACCTTAGGTACATATTTATAGTTCGGAGACTTTCTACCTTTGGAATAACTCTACAATTCTATCTCTTACCTAAATCAAAACGGAACCTATTACAATATAAGATACACGGGCAATTTAGCCCAAATCAACGCACGAGGCCGATTTAACAACACGTTGCATATACGTATCTTCTAAGCCCATCTTGATTGCGGCCCAACTCCTCCTTTGGCCAAAATATGGCGATAACAGTGCCCTCTATCCTTTTATATGTAAACTTTGCCATAAAGTGGGTCATTTAAATTTTCAATGCTCAGGCCATGATAATAGCCTTTCTAATCCAATGAGTACTGCAAGTTTGTATTGTGATAACATGATCACTCTTTATCAGCATGATGAACTTACATTATTTTTGGGGTGTGAAGAGCTATCAAGAAAAACTTCCTTGGTAGATACGAGTGCTTTTGATATGAATATCGTCCTACATGGTTGTCATCTTTACTGTGTTGATAATTGCCACACAAATACTTACATACAAAATATTATAAAATATGATATTTTACCAAAATATGACAGGACTAATATGTGTTTTGTTCTTATTAATGAAAGGGAGGAATCCTCCAAAGTTTCTTCCATTGTTTCTAACAATAAACCAGGGTATGTGTAGAAGCTCCCTTTCAAGCCTCTCCCTCATAAAGAGGGGAAGAAGAAGAAGAAAAGAAGGAGTAAAAGGAGAGAGGAAACGGTATTTTCTCCTAAGCATGTTGCTCCTATTATAGTTTTTGATGAGTCTGAACTCGATGATGTTCCTATGCCTGTTACCTATAATAGTGATCATGATTGGGAAAAGCACTCTACTTTCGATATTGAAAATCTTTTTGGTACCAATTCTGAAAATGATGATATTAATAATTGTTGTACTATTAGTACTATCCATGACCCTTCCAATAATGATATGTTTACAAATGGACACACATTGAAAGATATCTATTCTATTGCTTATGATAATTACAATGATGAATATGATATTTTCAGTCCACCTACTATTGGGGAGAAAAATAATTATGATTACAATATGCCTCCTATATTTGATGATTATGGTGATGAGACTAACAACGATAGCTATTTTTTTGAATTTGCTCCCACTACAATTAATAAGAATGACTATTCTTATGTGGAGAGTAATAATTATTATATGCATGCGGCTCATGATAAGAATATTTTATGCGATAGTTATATTGTTAATTTTATTCATGATGCTACTTAAAGTTATTATGAGAGAGGGAGACATGGTTTTATGTATCTCAACAATATTAAGTTTCCCCTCTTTATGTTGAAAATTTTGAAGTTCCACTTGTTTTGCTTTCCTATGCTTGTTGATTTGTGCCTTCATGACTTGTTTCTTTATAAGATTATTTTTCATAGGAAGTGGGTTAGACTTAAATTTGTTTTATATTTGCTTCTTGATGCTCTTTTACTTCAATTCATATTTCTTATGTGAGCATCATCGAAATTATCATGCCTATCTTAATGGCTATAAAGAAAGAGCTTTTGGGAGACAACCCATTATATTTTTGCTTTCAGTTTATTTTGTTTATTTGAGTCTTGGAAGTTATTGCCTCTGTAATAACCTCTCCTTATACATTTTATTTGATTTTTGTGCCAAGAATAACCTCTAATGAGAGATAAGTAAGATTTGGGGAAGTTGTTGTCCCGAAACATATTTCTATGCTTCACTGTAAAATATCATGAAACATCCCAGTACGTCTGATTGATCTGTAATTTTTTGTGTGTACGCCCCAGGTTATTATCTAACTTTCTTTAGTCTTGCACTTTTCGATTTGAGCAACGTAAGATTTTCTAAAAAATCGGTCTTTACCTTCTGGTCTGTTTTAACAGATTTCTTCCATTATGTGTATTTGCCTCTTAATCGGTTTCTTTTTTAGTTCTCTTTGATCACTTGAGCTTTTAAAAGGAAGTGGTACAGTAGCTTGTGTTTTAATAGAAGTTTTACTTGTGTTGAAACTAAACCCAAATGCTTATTATCTTGAATACACTAATGTTGCTAATGAAGATTGTGTGAAGTTTTGTATGAAGGAAATTTTCAAGTGTAGGGAGAGAAGATATGATGCGATGAAGTATGAACAAAAGCTCAAGCTTGAGGATGCCACCTCTGTCACCCCAATAAATACTCAAGAGGTACAAGCGTCAAAGCTTGGGGATGCCCAAGGCATCCCCTTCTTCATCAATAAAAATCTTAGGTCTTCTTTCAAAACACTTTATTTTTGCTTGATGCACTATATGTTGTTCTTGGAGCGTCTTTGTTTTTGTTTTTATTTTGCTTTTACTTGGTTTGCTGCAATAAATTGGTTGGACCCCCGCACACTTCTTTTGGAGAAGTCACACCTCATTCTTCATTGCTTAGAACACTCTAGTTTTCACCCTTATTGTTCTGCGAGTGTTCTCTTTTGCTAGTACTGCGTTTAGCTTTAGTTTTCTTCATTACTTAGTTAAGGGAGACAAGCTCTCTGATATTTATTGATTATTATCTTTGTGGGTTGTTTCAAATAAGTTGATTGGTGTTGGAAAAGAGTAGAAAGTTTCATGCTTATGGTGGTATAAAAGGAAGCTTGTTTTGACTAGACTTTATCATGTCATGTTAGATGTTGCTTTGACAATATGCTTAGTGATTATTGTTGTAGCATGACTTTTTTCAAACAGTTGAGATTGCTTAATGTGCCTTGAAAGAATCATGTGTTGTTTTAGCATACAAAAGCATAATATTATGGTATTCTCTTTTGATGCTTTATTTGGGTTGACTTGGCACAAGCTTACACCATGTTAAGACTATGAACCAGTCACCTTAGCCTCTATGATCATTTAGTTTTTTACTTGTGATATCACTTTATGCTTTGATCAATAATGTTTTGTCGCTCTACATGATTATGGCCATTATTGCTCTCTTAGTTGGCCGCTCCTAGTCTTTTGCTAGACTCCACCTGTACTGAGTAAGCTCTACTCATGCATCCAACTCCCAAGAAACCAAGTTATTCCAAAGAGTCCACTATAAATTCCTATGCATGGTGTGTTACACTATTCCAAGTATATTCATGTTTTTATCTAACTTCCAAATTAAACTTTTGTTATGTGAAAATTAGTGATTAAAGCTCTCACAAACTTGATGACACATTTTATTTCTTGCACTTAATAAACTTGAACCATTATGCCCATCTATGTTGCTTATATGCTTGCAAATTATAAGTTGAGAGTTAGCAGAACCATGTTGTCATGGGGAACGCTTTCAACATTGCACTTATTCTATTCAGTTGATATCATATTCTTTTGTTTATGGATCCCAGCGGTGTGAAATAAAAGGGGAGCTTGTAAGCTCATGGATTTTGTATATGTGTTAGAGAAACGCCTGGGCGGCTATCCTAAGCCATGCCGAATCATGGTGGAAACTTGCAGTATAACCATAATGAGCATTCTGTGAAGCATCCTCAATAAAAACCTATGCAAATAGCAAATAAAAAGATCGCTGAGATGCTCATTGTCTGTTGCCTTATCATTTTGATATGGGATAGCTCCTGTGTCATGGGGCAAGGGGTACCCCGTTGGCGGTTCTTTATGATACACATATACTTACAATGACAAGAACTTGCTTGTGACCAAAGTTGAGTAGCATGAGGTTCGGTACTCGTACGCAAGGGGCATGGGATTTTCAACTTATGATGTGTCAAGCATATACTCATAATTGTGTCATTCTAACCTTAATCACTTCAAGATGCTTATGATAGGGGCAATGAAAGCTCAAAGCTAGTAAGTACCATAATTTTTGGAAGCTCTTTATGAAACTTGAAGTCCCTACTTCCCTCTATGAAGGGCCTTTCTTTTTTACTTCTTGTTGAGTCTCCACTTTCTATCTTTATGCACCAATTAAGAGAGCATAGTTGTCATTCTTAGTTCAATGTGCATTGTCCCAAAACTTATTGATTGATTCATATTATGGTATTGCTTGTTCTTAAATTATTTGTATCTAGTCACCCTTATGAACTTTGAAGGTGTCCAATAGATTGCAGCTCAGATCAATATAGAGCTTCGTTGGGAGACCCCAAGAGGAAGGTGTGATGAGTACAGCAATAAGTCCTTCCCTCAGTAGAAACCAAGGTTATGGAACCGGTAGGAGGAAGGAAATGACCCAAAGGTGTTGCTAGCAACTTGGAAACCTGCACAACACAAACTCAAGACTTTGCCCCAACAAACAGTGAGGTTGTCAATCTCACCGGTTTGTTGAAAACAAAGGATTAACTGTATGGTGTGGAAGGTAATGGTGGCTTGCAGAAAGTAAATAGTAACAGTTGAAGATGTATCAATGGTAAAGATTGGACCGGGGTCCACAGTTCACTAGAGGTGTTCTCCTTAAGATAAACAATATAACATGCTGGGTAAACAAATTACAGCGGGGCAATTGACAGGACAGAGCAAGGCATAACAATGCAATACATAGACACTCATGATCCTATGAGATTTGATTGGGAATTACAACAATACACATAGACCACCATACAACTACATCTATGACTAGTAATCCACCTTCAAGTTATCATCCGAACCCCCTCAAGTATTAAGTTGCAAGCGATGGATAACTGCTTTAAGCAAAGTGTGTAAAGTAAACAATACACTTATTCCATGAACAAGAGATCGTTGTTTTCTCCCTAGTAGCAACAACACATCTACAACCTTAGATATTTTTGTCACTTCCCCAGATTCAATAGAGGCATGAACCCACTATCGAGCATAAATACTCCCTATTGGAGTCACTAGCATCTACTTGGCCAAGATAGCTACTAGAAATGGAGAGCATGCAAGATCTCAAACAACACAAACATGATAGAATCAATAAGATAGAATCAATAACCAATCTGACATAGTAATCTCAATATCCATCGGATCCCCGCAAAAAAACATGCATGATTACAAATAGATGATCTTGATCATGAACGGAGCTCGCAAGATCTAAACATGGTAGCACAAAGGAGTAGAAACAACCATCTAGCTACTGCATGGACCCATAGTCCAAGGTGGAACTACTCATGCATCATATCGGAGGCTAGCATGGTGATGAAGAAGGCCTCCGGGATGATTTCTCCCCTCCGACAAGATGCCGGGACGGGCTTCAGATCCCCTCGATCTAGGGACGATGGTGGCGGCGGATATGGACTATTTTGTGGAAGATTGATTGGGTACTTAGGGTTTAGGTATCAGGGGCTTCTTAATTATAGGAAAAGAGGGAGGCTGAGGGGGTGCCCGAGGTGGCTGCACCCCGCAAGCGCGGGCTAGGCCTGGTCGCGTGGCCAGTGGGTGTGGCCCCCTCGAGGCCCTCCTCCGTCTCGTCTTCTGGCTCCGTGTTCTCCTCAGTAAAATATTGACTTTGGCTTTGTCCTGTCCAATTTCGAGAATATTCATTTTCTAACTTTTCTGGAACCAAAAACAACAGAAAACAGGCAACTGGCACTATGGCATCTTGTTAATAGGTTAGTCCCAGAAAATAAATAAAAACACCTCAAAGTGTAGACAAAGAAAATCAAAGTAGATACTAAACAAGATGGAACATAAAAAATTATAGATACGTTTACGACGTATCAAGCATCCCCAAGCTTAACTCCTGCTCGTCCTCGAGTAGGTAAGTGATAAAAAGAATAATTTATTAGGTGACATGCACCATCAAAATCAAGATCAAACCATTTTCAAACATTGAAATATGGGATCAAAGTACTCTAAACATGAGCATGAAAGAATAAGTTCTATCAATAAGACAAAGTAACTAAGCATGCAACATGAAAGGATACAAAAAAATATTCATGAATAACAATGCATTGAAAGACGTTTGTTTGTTTCACATACAGAAAACATAGAATAGTGGCATTCAGCTTGTCCCTCATGGAGTAGCAATAAATGCATAGGACACCTTCAAAGTTCATAAGATTGACTAGATACAAATAGTTCAAGAACAGGAAATATCAACAATATGAATCAATCAATAAGTTTTGGGACAATGCACATAGAACTAAGAATGGCAACTATGCTCTCTTAATTGGTGCCCAAGTATAGAAGGTGGAGACTCAATATAATAGTGGAAGAAAGGCCCTTCATAAAGGGAAGCAAGGATTTCAAGTCTCATAAAGAGCTTCCAAAAATTATGGTACTTGTTAGCTTTAAGCTCTCATTGCCCCTATCATAAGCATCTTGAAGTGATTAAGGTTAAATTGAACAAAATATAGAGTATATGCTTGACAAAGTATAAGTTGGCAATCTCATGTCTCTTGAGTATGACGGTCGCTCCTCATGCTACTCAACTTTAGTCACCGGTAAGTTCTTTTCATAGTAAGTACATGTGTATCATAGAGAACCGCCAACATGGTACCCCTTGCACATGATAAAGGAGCTATCCCATATCACAATGACAAGGCAAGCAGACAATGAGCATCTCAGCAATCTTCTTATTAACCATGGGAAAATGGTGCTTTTTTTCTCTCTTTCCTCTTTTCAATGTCTCTCTTTTTTTATAAGAAGAAAGCTTCATAGATTGCTCACTATGGTGATGCTGCAAGTTTCCACCATGATTAGGCATGGCTTAGGCTAGCGTCCCAGGCGTTTCTCTAACACACATACATAACTCCATGGACTAACAAGCTCCCCTTTTATTTCACACCGACGACATCCGTAAACAAAAGAGCATGATATCAACTGGGTACAATGTACAAGTGCAATGTTGAAAGCGTTCCCCATGACAGCATGGTTCTGCTAATTCCAACGTATAAGTGCAAGCATATACAACATAGATGACACAATGGTTCACGTTTATTAGGGGCAAGAAAATAAAGTGTGCCATCAAGTTTGTAAGAGCTTTAATCACTAAGTTTTCACATAACAAAGTAACTTTTTAATTGGAAGGTAGATGAAACAAGAATATACTTGGAATGGTGTAACACACCATGCATAGGAATTTATAGTGGACACTTTGGAATAACTTGGTTTCTTGGGAGTTGGATGCATGAGTAGATCTTACTCATACAAGTGGAGGCTAGCAAAAGACTGGGAGTGACCAACTAAGAGAGCAATAATGTCCATAATCATGCAGAGCGACAAAACATTACTAATCAAAGCATAAACTGGTACCACAAGTCGAAAACTAAATGATCATAGAGGAAGGTGACTGGTTCATAGTCATAACATGGTGTGAGCATGTGCCAAGTCAACCCAAACAAAGCATCAAAGGAGAATACCACAATATTATGCTTTTGTATGCTAAAAAAACGCATGATTCTTTCAAGGCACATTAAGCAATCCTAATTGTTTGGAACAAGTCATGGTACAACAATAATCACTAAGCATAAGGTCAAAACAACATCTAGCATGACATGATAAAGTCTAAGTCACAGTCAAAGCAAGCTCCTCTTGTACTACTAAAGCAAGAACTTGCTACTCCTTTCCAACACCAATCAACTTATTTGAAACAACATAGCAAAAACGGGGGTCCAACTACTTTATTCAAGCAAACTAAGAAAACAAAAACCAAAAACAAAAACTAAGATGCTCCAAGAACAATACAATTATGCATGAAACAATAAAAACGAAGTGTCTAGAAAGACCTGAGATTTTTATTGATGATGAAGGGGATGCCTTGGGCATCCCCAAGCTTTGACGCTTGTACCTCTTGAATATTTCTTGGGGTGTCACAGGGTGGCATCCGCAAGCTTGAGCTTTTGTCCATTCTTCATCTCATTACATCATTCTTCCTTACACCTGAAAATTTTCCTTCATACAAAACTTCACACAATCTTCATTAGCAACATTAGTGCATTCAAAAGATAATAGACCTTTGGATTTAGTTTAAAAACAGCAAAACTTTCACTAAAGACACAAGCTACTGTCCCTCAAAAAGCTCAATTTCCCAAAAAGAACCCTAAAAGGAATCAATAAGAAGCAAATGCAAATAATGGCTGAAGTCTGTCAAAACAGACCAGCAGGTAGAAACCGTTTTTTCCTAAGATCTTTTTTTGCTCAAATAAAAATGTGTTGAACTAACAAAAGTTATCTAACAACCTGGGGGATTTATTCAGAAAATAACAGCTCAATCCGACTTACAGAGATTTTACACGAATTTTTACAGTGGAGCACAAAAATCTGTTTCGGGATAGCAACTCTCCAAATCTTACTGCCCTCTCATTAGATGTTATTCTTGGCACAGAAATCAAATAAAAAGGATAAGGAGCGGTTATTACAGAAGTAATAACTTCCAATACTCAAGAAAACTATTGGGTTATTTCTCAAGAAGTACTTTTCTTTAACGCCTTTAGGTTAGGCACAAGAAGCAAGAATCAAGTATTTTCAAATGAAGAAGCATTAAGATCAAACCTTGCTTTCAAAGGAGGAGCAAAAGGCAAATTCTATCTCCTCATAGGGAAGTGTTCAATACCTTTCTTAAATGGAAATTGATATTTAATGGTGCCTTCTTTCATATCAATGATGGCACCAACAGTTCTAAGAAAAGTTCTTCCCAAAGTAATAGGACAAGAAGCATTATATTCAACATCCAAAACATAGAAATCAATAGGGACATATGAATTATTAACCATAATAAGAACATCATTAACACTCCCCATCAGTTTATTTTTAGCATTATCATCAAGTGGGACATCCAAATAGCTATCTTCCAAAGGAGGCAAATCAAGCATTTCATAAATCTTTCTAGCCATAATAGAGACACTAGAACCAAGGTCACATGAAGCTTTGAGATCAAAGTCATTCACTTGCATATTAATGATGGGTTCCCAACTATCTTCTACTTTCCTAGGAATAGAAGCTTTTTGTTTCAATTTTTCTTCCTTAATTTTAATGAGAGCATCTGTAATGTGTTTGGTGAAAGCCACATTCATATCACTAGCATTAGGACTTCTACCAAGCTTTTGTAGGAACATAATCACTTCAGAGATATTGCAACCATCAAGATCAAAATCAAACTTAGCATCAAAGGTAGTAGACGTATTGGGTTTAGGCATTGTGGTAGGAGGAATAGGGACTTCTTGTGGTTTGATGGCATCCATATTGGTGGTGGTGATAGTGCAAACACTATTGTTTTTAGCAATTTTAGCTTCTCTTTCCCACTTAGCATGAAGTTGAGCTAAAAGTCTAACATTTTCATCAATAGTAACTTGTATGGCATGAGTAGTAGCAAAGGTACTTTCCAAGGTTTCAGGTTTAGCATCCATTTTATTAATCAAAGAGGACTGTGCTTCAAACAAAGAGGAAATATTTTTCTCAACATTCAAAAGCTTTTCCACCATAGTTTTGTTGAAAATAGTTTGTTTACTAATAAAGTCTTTGAGCATGACTTCAAGTTCAGAGGGATCACTTCTAGTATTGTTGTACGAATTTCCATAAGTATTGCCATTATTGGGAGGATAATGCCTATAATTATTATTGCTACCAAAATTATTCCTATAGGTATTGTTGTTGAAATTGTTGTTTCCAATGAAGTTCACATCAACTTGCTCTTCTTGAGCAACCAAAGAGGCTAAGGGAACATTATTTGGATATATATGAGATTTTCCATTAACAAGCATAGCCATGATAACATCTATTTTATCACTCAAAGAGGAGGTTTCTTCAACAGAATTTACCTTCTTACCATGTGGAGCTCTCAGTGTGCCATTCAGAATAGTTAACCATCATATTATCAAGGAGCTTTGTTGAAGCACCCAAGGTAATGGTCATAAAGGTACCTCCAGCAGCAGAATCCAACAGGTTTCATGAATAGATGTTTAGCCTTGCATCAAAAGTCTGGATAATCATTCAAGCAGTCAGTCCATGAGTGGGACAATTCTTAACCAAAGATTTCATTCTTTCCCAAGCTTGTGCAAAATGTTCATTATCAAGTTGTTTAAATTTCATTATTTCACTTCTCATAGATATAATCTTAGCAGGAGGATAGTATTTTCCAATAAAAGAATCTTTGCACTTAATCCAAGAATCAATACTATTTCTAGGCAATGATAGCAACCATTCTTTAGCTTTTCCTCTCAAGGAGAAATGAAACAATTTGAGCTTAATAATATCTCCATCTACATCCTTATATTTTTGCATCTCACAAAGTTCAACAAAGTTATTGAGGTGGGCAGCAGCATCATCAGAACTAGCACCAGAAAATTGTTCTTTCATCACAAGATTCAACAAAGCAGGCTTAATTTCATAAAAAGTAGCATCGGGAGCAGGTGGAGCAATAGGTGTACTCAGGAAATCATTGTTGTTTGTGCTAGTGAAGTCACACAACTTGTTATTCTCAGCAGAGTTCATTTTTGCAAAAGTGGAGAAACCAACAGCAGCAACAACTAGAGTAGGAACTGATTTTTTTGTTTTTGAAAAGAAAAAGCAAACCAAACGAAACTATTTTTTTTGAATTTTTAATAAAAATAAGCAAGCAAAACAAGGCAAAAGAAACTAAGCAAAACAAAAACAAAGTAAAGAGAAATGTTGTGAAGGACTCCCCTTGTGAAGCCGTCCTTAGCCTCCCCGGCAACAGTGCTAGAAAAAGCTTTGATTGCAGCTCAGATCACTGTAGAGCTTCGTTGGGAGACCCCAAGAGGAAGGCGTTATGGGTACAACAATAAGTTCTTCCCTCAGTAGAAACCAAGGTTATCGAACCAGTAGGAGGAAGGAAAGGACCCAAAGGTGTTGCTAGCAACTTGGAAACCTGCACAACACAAAATCATGACTTTGCCCCAACGAACAGTGAGGTTGTTAATCTCACCAGTTTGCTGAAAAAACAAAGGATTAACTGTATGGTGTGGAAGGTAATGGTGGCTTGCAGAAAGTAAATAGTAACAGTGGAAGATGTATCAATGGTAAAGATTGGACTGGGGTCCATATTTCACTAGAGGTGTTCTCCTTAATATAAACAATATAACATGTTGGGTAAACAATTATAGCGGGGAAATTGATAGGACAGAGCAAGGCATAACAATGCAATACATAGACATTCATGATCCTATGAGATTTAATTGGGCATTACAACAATATACATAGACCGCCATCCAACTGCATCTATGACTAGTAATCCACCTTCAGGTTATCATCCGAACCCCCTCCAGTATTAAGTTGCAAGCAATGGATAACTGCTTTAAGAAAAGTGTGTAAGGTAAACAATCCACTTGTTCCATGAACAAGAGATCGTTGTTTTCTCCCTAGTAGCAACAACAAATCTACAACCTTAGAGATTTCTGTCACTTCCCCAGATTCAATAGAGGCATGAACCCACTATCGAGCATAAATACTCCCTCTTGGAGTCACTAGCATCTACTTGGCCAAGATAGCTACTAGAAACGGAGAGCTTGCAAGATCTTAAACAACACAGACATGATAGAATCAATAAGATAGAATCAATAACCAATCCGACATAGTAATCTCAATATCCATCGGATCCCCGCAGACACAACATGCATGATTACAAATAGATGATCTTGATCATGAACGGAGCTCACAAGATCTAAACATGGTATCACAAAGGAGGAGAAACAACCATCTAGATATTGTATGGACCCATAGTCCGAGGTGGAACTAATCACGCATCATACCGGAGGCTGGCATGGTGATGAAGAAGTCCTCCGGGATTATCTCTCCCTCCGGCAGGGTGCCGGGAAGAGCTTCATATCCCCCCGATCTAGGGACGATGGTGGCGGCGGCTACGGACTGTTTCGTTTAAGATTGATCGGGTACTTAGGGTTTAGGTATCAGGGGCTTCTTATAGGCGAAGAGGCAGGACGAGGGGGTGCCCGAGGTGGCTGCATCCCCCAGGCGTGGGCTAGCCCTGGCCGCCCGTACAGGGAGTGTGGCCCCCTCGGGACCCTCCTCCGTCTCGTCTTCTGGCTCCGTGTTCTCCTCAGTAAAATATTGACTTTGGCTTTTGTCCCGTCCAATTCGGAAAATATTCATTTTGTGACTTTTCTGGAACCAAAAACAAAATAAAACATGCAACTGGCACTATGGCACCTTGTTAGGCCCAGTTCTTTTGGGGGCTTCTCCGAGAAGCCGCCCTCCCCTCAGCTTCCTGGAGAAGCCGGTCTAAAAAAATTACGAGGCTTCCAAAATAGTTAAGTCTAAACAAATTTGGAAGCCTCGCAATTTTTTTGAACCGGCTTCCCCAGGAATCTGGGGGTAGGAAAGCTTCTGGAAGAAGCCGCCAAAAGAACTGGGCCTTAATAGGTTAGTCCCAGAAAACGAATAAAAACACCTCAAAGTGTAGACAAAGCAAAGAAAAGTAGATACTAAACAAGCATGACACATCAAAAATTATAGATATGTTTACGACGTATCAACTTGATGACCCAGAAGTATAGAGGGTGTATCATAGTACTTTTGATAAATAGGAGTGTCGGTCCCAACGAGGAGCAAAAGGTGTTGACTAGTGGTATGGAGCAGGAAATCTTTGTAAATGCTTAGCAAACGGATTTTAGGGGTTTTCTGAATAAGCAAAGAAACAAAGTGCAAGTAATAAAGACAACGAACAAACGCAGCAAGTGGCCCAATCCTTTCTTAGCAAAGGACAAGCCGGTGGAAATACTTATAAGGACCAAACGTTCTTGAGGACACATGGGAATTCTGTCAAGTGCTTTCGCTTCAGATAGTTGAGTACCCTTCTTTGGTGTTTTAAGTGTTGTGTGGGTGAACCTTTGCTAATGTACCGACCTTACTTGGACTAAATACATACTTGTGATTAAACCACCTGCAAGCATCTGCAACTACAAGATATAAACCTAACCACAGCCTTAAACTCTGAGATCCTACACTCCCTTGTGCAATGGTGTCCTTACGGGGGTTCAGGTTTCTGTCACTCCGGCAACCCCACAATTAGTAGCCAAATACACAATGCATTCCCCTAGGCCCATTAATGGTGAAGTATCATGTAGTCGACGTTCACGTGACACCACTAGAAGAATAGAACCACAACTTAAATACTAAACCATTGAATAATATATCAACACAAATCCACTACTAACAACAGGACTTCTCCCATGTCCTCAAGAACTAAACGAACTACTCACAAGACATCATATGGATCAACATCAAAGATGATATGGTGATGGATAACAATCTAAATATAAACAATAATCCAATGGTTCCACTCACAAGCATCAACTACAATAGTAATCAACACCGAGAAAGTTTCCCCTAAGAACTATGCAAGTATTCAACACAATTTTTACAGCGGGATGGAGTGGTGACGATGGTGCTGGTGGAGATGATGGTGTGGATGATGATGATGATGATCCCGATGAAGTCTAGCTTGATGACGGTGTTGATGGCGACGATCTCCCCTCTCCGGGAAGGAATATCTTCGGTAGAAATCTGTCTGCCGGAAAGCTCTTTCTCTCTCAGTGTTTTCCGCCCCGCAGAGGCGGCGGAATATTTCTGTGGTTGCTCCCCATGTTTTAGGGTTTAGAGGAGAAGATATAGGCGAGAGGGCGGAGCTGGAGGCCGGCCAGGTAGGCCACACCCACTATAGGCGCGACCGAGGGGTGGCCCACGCCTAGGAGGGGTGTGGGCCTCCTGTGGCCCATCTCTGCCTCCCCTTCTGGCTTCCTTCGTCTTCTGGGAAAATATGATTTTCCGTAATTTTTCTGATCTTCGCAGAATTGCATCGAAACACCTCTTTTTCCATCAGAATCCTGACTCCGGCAGTGCATCCTCCAAGAATCATCTAACATGCAAAAATAGATGAAAATACATAAGTAACACCTCTTAATATGAAATATATCAATGAATAGAGGCAAATTGTGATATAGAAAGGTGATGCAAATTGGACGTATCACACCTATGCATTTATGTTTTGCTATTTCATGAAGGACAAGCTGAATACCAATCTTGCTATGTTTTCCATGTGTGAAACAAACAAATGTCTTTCAATGCTACGGATGGCACCCGCGGTTGTTGGATGCGGGTGGAGCTTAACCAAACCCGCATCCGCAATTTTAAATCTTTTCCGCAACCCGCACCCGCATGTGGGTATAGATTTTGCCCCATACCCACACCCGTTGAGGGTAAAAAAACCTGCGGGTAATACCCACCCGCCAGTCCACGCCGTTCTCCATGGCGCTAGTCTACACAAAGAGTCAGCTACCACGTATCGTACGGTGGTGACAAGAGGTCAGAAGGTCGGGGTAGGGCGACGACACACGACAGTGAATTCGTCGGAATTGGAGGAGCCAAGTGCTGGGATGATAACAACACTACTTAATTAATGGGATATTAACTGATTAGTAGACATGGGCCGTGGGCAGCGGAATTAACGATATTTTGGCATACATGATTTTCTAGTGCAGTTAAAAGCATGAATAATATTTGGTTTTGGGTATTATCCTTTAGAGAAAATGCTATAATACGGATGCCCCACGTGTCATATATACTAAGATGTCGGGTAGGTGGGTATGCGGGTGCAGGTTTTTCATTACCATACCCGCACCCTCAATACCCAACGGGTATAGATTTTTGTCGAATTAGTTACCTGTGGGTATAACTTTACTATCATACCCTTACCCTAATGGGTAAATACCCACAGGGTAAACGGGTAGTGGGTATCCATTGCCATCCATATTTAATGCATTGTTATTCATGATCTTTTGTTTGTACCTTTTCATGTTGCAACTTAGTTGCTTTGTATTATTGTTAGAACTACATCTTTCATGCTCATGTTTAGAGTACTATGATCTCATCCTTCATTGCTTTAAAATATTTTGATCAAGATGATGGTGCATGTCACCTCAAAAATTATTATTTTTATCACTTACCTACTCGAGGACGAGCAGGATTTAATCTTGGGGATGCTTGATACGTTGTAAACGTATCTATAATTTTTGATGCTCCATGCTTGTTTTGTGCCAACTATCTTATGTTTTGTCTACACTTTGAGGCATTTTTATACATTTTCTGGAACTAACCTATTAACAAGATGTTGCGGTGCCAGTTTCCTGTTTTATGTTGTTTTTGGTTTCAGAAAAGCTAGTAAAGAAATATTCTCGGAATTGGACGAAACAAAAGCCAA
This sequence comes from Avena sativa, assembly GCA_916181665.1. Classification (NCBI taxonomy): domain Eukaryota; kingdom Viridiplantae; phylum Streptophyta; class Magnoliopsida; order Poales; family Poaceae; genus Avena; species Avena sativa. Next base: position 65,599,565 of record OV702284.1, read on the forward strand.
AGTTAGTATTTTGCCTGAAACGACACGGAGTTCGAAGGAGAGACGAAGAGGCTCCACGAGGCAGCCACACCATACGGTGGCGCGGCCAGGGGCGCTCCACCAGGTGGTGTGGGCTCCTCGGGCGTCCGCCGACCTTGCCCCTTCGCCTATATATTCCCCCGAGGAGAAAACCTAGGAACTAGATCAGAAATCCACAAAAAGTTCCGCAGTGCCGCCACCATCGATGAGGAGATTTGGGAGACAGAAGTCTCTGTTCCGGCACCCTGCCGGGACGGGGAATTGCCCCCGGAGCCATCTCCATCGACTCTACCACCATTTCCATCGTTGTTGTTGACTCCCATGATAAGGAGGGAGCAGTTCTCCCTCGAGGATAAGGGCTCTACCGGTAGCTATGTGTTCATCTCTCTCTACGTGATCTTATTATGATCATGAGCTTTGTAATCAAGTAGATCTACTCTGCTACTCAAGTGCTTTAATTAATCTCTGCTTGTCCCCACGTGTGTGAAGTTGATAGTGTGCACACCGTGTGGCACTTAGGATAAAGATTACAGAAATACTTATCATGAGTTATAATTTGAGTTGGATTTCTCTATTAGTTTGTGGTGTTTATTGGAACCATCTAGCACTTGAGGTGACAATGGGGTTATCTAGATGGGGAATGCTAACTTTCAGGTGTGCTATTATATCCCTACATCGTCCAACCAGAGATTAGTTCGGAGTAGCATAATGAAGAGAAGATATTTATATGAGAGTGTCCACTAGTGAAAGTATGATCCCTAGGCCTTGTTTCTAAGCATTGAAACACCATTTACAATCAGTCCTGGTACATGTTTGCTTGCTGCCATTTTATTTCAGATTGCAATTACCACTTATAATCATCCATATTACTTGTATTTCACTATCTCTGCGCCGAACTAGTGCACCTATACACCTGACAAGTGTATTGGGTGTGTTGGGGACACAAGAGACTTCATATATCTTGATTGCAGGGTTGCTTGAGAGGGATACCTTTGACCCCTTCCTCCCTGAGTTCGATAAACCTTGGGTGATCCACTTAAGGGAAACTTGTTGTTGTTCTACAAACCTCTACAATTGGAGGCCCAACACTGTCTACAAGAATATAAGTGTGTGTAGATATCAACTGCCCATATGCATAGATATGATTTGATTGACCTTTTAAAAGGGACAGTGATTTTAAGCAAACAAATCATCCCCATACATTGTGCATCAGATCTAGATAAAAGAAGAAAAAGATATAGTTAGAACATATTAAAGCCAAAAAAGAATTAACCTGATGCTAATATTTTGTTTTTGCATTATTTGCAGGATGGATCCAGGAAGCAGTAACCAGAATCAAGATGGCAGTTACGAAGAGGTTGATCAATGGTTTGGTCCAATTCTAAACAAAGAGGAACAAATTAGGATAGATATATGGAGGAAATTAATACATTGTACCCACTGATGCCGCTACTGCAACAAGCCATGCAAGGTAAGAATAAGGCGGACATAGGGCAGGCGGTAAGGAAGCGCCGTGCGGGCGACAGCCAACAGGCTACCGCCGCAGGCTGCAACCTCCTGGCCCACCCGGGCAGGTAGAGGCACTGACTGGCAGGCCACACGCGGGTGGCCAGACCGCCCAGCTGCCGTTGGCGCTGCCTCACAATTTTGGGCCAAGCGTGCAGGGGGCAGCCCATCCGGGGCAGCTGAGCCACATGCTGCTGTAGTCGCGCAGCTGGGCCGCGGGGTGGGCACGCCGGCCCACCCGGCCGCCAGCTGTTGTTGCTGCTTTGCTGTTGTGTGCTGGCTGGGCCACATGCAGGGTGGCCCACCCGGCTGCCCCATTGGCCCAGCTGGTCAGCACATCTAATTCCTGGTTTTTTCCTTTAACCTTTAGTCCCATATAGCTAACCCAAAGGGGATGGCACACCCCCATCTGCCTATATAAAGGGGTGCCCATGGGTGGGATTAAATACACCAAGAAAAGGCACTTGCTTGCCTCTGTTAGGCCACGTGCTGATAAATAAAACTTTTATCTTACGCGATGCTCCCAAGATCCAGCTCAGGTAATAGGCCACGAGATTTACCACTAGACGCACAGGTACGGATCATTGATGAAGTGTGCCAAGTGATGCAGTGTGATCGATCTCACGAACAACTTCTACGGATCCCACGAACTCCTTCATCAGATCCCCACAAACTCCTTTGTCTCTAGTGCTGCACATGCAACGCCTTTACCGGTATCCACACGTATAGGAAGAATCATGTGTAGGAGATTGCTAGATCCTTTCTAACCCGATTTATGAGTGGAGAAAGTGATGGCTAGGTCAGAGACTATCCCTTGTCGCTCCACTTATATACACCCCTAGTTGGTCTCAACTCTTGAGGACTATCTAGGATGTACCCCAACTACCACATGGATCTAATCCACATGGGCTCCTAACCCTTAAGTGTGTGACCTGTAGGTTCACGTACACCTAGACACAACATGAGCTACACCTCCAAGTATCCTGTCATGGCTTTGAGTCTCACTCACTCCCATGAACACTTGGTCTCAAGTCGATAGTTGGTAGTGGCCTCTAGCAAGACATGCCAACTCCCAAATGCCGTAAAGTCCAGAGGACAAACCTTCAATGTGACTTTCGTCCAAGTCCCTTTGCCACACGATATACCTTGTCAAGCTATAGGCGAGTTGTTGCCATCACTTTAATAGCTTAACCTCTCTTCTCGTTCTATGATATGCGATTCACTAGACTAACCCTTAGTCCGACTTCTCAGTTAACACTTAACCGAGTCGTGCATGCCATGCTTTTGAATCATATCACACGAGAGGGCTCAGATAATATCTCTCCATTACAGAGAGGCAAATACCATCTTGGCAATCCATGTCACATAGCTTGATTCAAAACCAACTCGAACTCTACCTTTATAACTACCCATTTACGGAACATCGTTTGATAGAACCTAAGTTTGCGATCCACAACTCAGATCATGCGATCACCTCATGTCAAAGGATTCCATTGCATGAGACTGCAAATGACAACATGTTCGTTGCATATCAACTGTGGGTCAGTCTGACTTGCTAAACTCTTTAGCCGAGTCCATGTAAGTTGGATAGCATCACTATGCCCATGACAAGTGGAACCGAGTCATTAGCCAACTTCTACATTAGTATAAGTTGTGTGTCCAGCACAACCTCAGCGACTAAGGACAACTAGTATGAACAACATGAATATATAGTTCCACAATAGAATCACATATTCGATGATATATATCATATGTTCATACAAGGGCAACTTAATAACTTTATGAATACCTTGGAGAATATCATCATACATGATTGCCTCTAGGGTATATTCCCAATAGCCTCTCTCTCTCCTCTCTTTCTCCCTTGTGACTGTGGCCCCCCTTGTATGAGTTGTGCGAATGAGGAGTTCTTTAGTGTGGAGCGCCGTTGCACTGTTGAGATTTCAAGCCAAAGATCTACTTCCACACTCCCGGCAGGTATAGGGGAGCCGGAGGTCGTCATCTTACACCGTATGTGTATGAAACCACGAGGGGCCACACTTGGGGCACCTTGGATGTCGTGAGACGGTCTTCTGCTATTGGAGATATGCCCAAGAGGCAATAAAAATTGGTTATTATTATATCTTTGTGTTTATGATAAATGTTTACATCCCATGCTATAATTGTATTAACCAGAAACAGTAATACTTGTGTGTTTTGTAAACATAAAAGAAGTCCCTAGTAAGCCTCTTATTGAACTAGCTTGGTGATTAATAGATGATCATGGTTTTTTGATCATAGACATTAGATGTTATTAATAACAAGATCATGTCATTAGGAGAACGATATGATGGACACACTCCTATAGTAATCGTAGCGCAAGATCAAGTCATTTAGAGTTCGTTTGCTACAAGATTTCAAATACATAGTAACCTAATCCTTCAACCATGAGATCATGTTAATCACCATCACCGGATGGATGCTTTGATGACATCAAATGCCACTTCCGTAACTGGGTGGTTAAAAAGGTGGCATTAGGTATTCTAAAAGTATGTGTTGAGGCACATGGATCAAGAGTGGGATTTGTCCATCCATATGACAGATAGATATACTCTGGGCCCTCTCGGTGGAATGTCATACAATTGGCTTGCAAGCATGTGACTAGGTCACAAGGGATGTCATATCACGGAACGAGTAAAGAGTACTTATCGGTAATGAGGTTGAACTAGGTATATAGATACCAACGATCAAACCTCAGATAAGTAAAGTATCGCACAACAAAGGGAATCAGTACCGTATGTAAATGTTTCATTCGATCATGAAGTAATCGTAGAAATATGTGGGAGCCATATGAATTTCCAGATTCCTCTATTGTTTATTGATCGGAGAAGTGTCTCGATCATGTCTGCATAATTCACGAACAGTAGGGAGACACACTTAAGAATTTGATGTTGTTTAGTAGATATGGAAATGAGTTGGAGACCGAATGTGGTTCGGAGTCTCGGATTGGATGCAGGACATCACGAGCAGATCTGAATGGTCCGGAGAATAAGATTCATATAAGGAAAGTCCAATTCCAGGTTTTAGAAATGTTTTCGGTGTTTTCATCAGAATCTTCAGGATGGTTATAGGAGGTCCACCACCCCGGAGGGGGGGTACATGAATGTGCCATGCCAATGTGGAATGGTTGCATCATACCCTAGGTCACTTGGCTGGACAATGTGAAGAGGATTAATCAAACTCTAGTTTGAATGGTCAAACTCCAATTTGAAAAGTCAAATCCCAACATTGAAAGTCAAAGTCCAAGTGGAGGGAGGAGAAGAAACCTACATGGGAGAGGTTTCCCTCTCCCTCCTTGCCGCCGGCCACCAAGAGGAGATGGGGAGGACTCAACCTCCCCCTTGCCGCCTCTCCCCCCATATAAGCAAGGGGTGAGGCGCCCCCTTGTCCCTCACCCCTAACCCTAGGCCTCCGCCTGCCCTCAAGCTATCGGCGCCCTAAACCCTAGCTCCTGTAAACCATCGCCGCCTAGCCCTTCCCTAGCCGCCGACCACCTCCTCCCATCGGCGTCTAAACCCTAGTCACCAAGGGCCTCTCTAAATCCACCATACCTGCTCCGGCCTAGGTGAAGCCCTGCAGTATCTACTCCTCCACCTCCACCACCACATCATCGTGCTGCTGGAATTGCGAGGAGATATACAATCTTCGCTGCCTGCTGGAACAAGGGAGAGGAAGGTCTTCATCGAGTACTGAACATGTGACCGACTGCGGAAGCGCTGCCGGAACGCGGAGCCGGAAGGATCGTCTTCGTGATCTTGAGATCGGCAAGTGAACGACTATATCAACCATGAGAATACGATCTCGTTAAACACTTTGGATCTTTGAGGGTTAGTACTCTATGAACTCATTGCATCGATATCCTTTTGTGTGTTCATGCGATAGATTGTTTTTGTTTTCCATGCTATGAAACCCTACAGTGGTATCAGAGCCGTGTCTATGCGTAGATCTGTTGCACGAGTAGAACACAATAGTTATTGTGGGCATTGATGATTTTATTGTCGATTGATTTTTGTGTACTTTGCATCTTGCGGGAGGGTGGGATGAAGCGGCCTGAGCAAACCTTACATGTCATCGTACATGAGGCTTGCTCCACTCTCAACGTGCAACTTGCATTGCAGAAGTGGCTTTGCGGGTGTCTGTCTCTCCCACCATAGTGAAGATTCAATTTACAACGGGCACTTGACAATACTTGTATCAATGTTTTGGTTCATGTTCATAAGTTAGAACAGTTCTTATGCAAAAGCCCCAGCCACGTAAAAATTGCAAAGAAGATTAGAGGCGTCTAACTTAGTTTTGCAGGGCTTGTGTTTTGATGTGATATGGCCATGATTGTGATTATATATGATGCATGGAATGATCCTTATTGTAAGTTGGCAACTGGTAGGAGCCTTATGGTTGTCTTTAAATTTCGTTTAAGACCTGTGTGTCTATTCATCAAAATAGTTGTAATAGTTGCTGTTGGTGGAGGACAACCATGAAGCGGCGCCATTGACCTTGACGCTACACCGGTGATGATGGAGATCATGTTCGTGCTTGGAGATAGAGATTGAAGGCACAAGAAGAAAGGCCATATCATATCACATATTATGAATTGCATGTGATATTAATTCTTTTATGCATCTTGTATTGCTTAGATCGCGACGGTAGCATTATATGATGATCCCTCTCACTAAATATCAAATAATAAAGTGTTCGTCCTTAGTAGGCACCGTTGCTAAGACTCGTCATTTCAAAGCACCACATGATGATCGGGTGTGATAGATTCTGCGTGTGCATACAATGGGAGCAAGCCATATTTGCTCATGCAGATACTAAGGTTAACCTTGACCAGCCTAGCATGTACAGACATGGTCTTGGACCACGGAATACCGAAAGGTAAAGCATGAGACATATAGATGATATGATGAACATGTTGATTGTTCGCCTTTGAAACTACATCATATCTCGTGATGATCGAACTTGATGTAGTGGATTTGGTTCGTGTGATCACTAAAACAATGTGAGGGTTGTCTTTTTGAGTGGTAGTTCAAAATAATATGATTAAATTTGAACACTATTTATCATAAATTAAATCAAAGTGAATTTGCATAGTTGTTGTAGTCATTGGCATTCGTTCACCACCTTACACTTAGTTATATATAACTATAGAATTCTTGATAGGTACTTTAGAAACGGGTATCATATTGTTTTGAGTATTAAACTAAAGATTTAAAAGTCCTATTGCAAACTTTTATCAAACTCTGTTTACTCCGTAAATTTTAATAAATGGTATTAAATCAAGCGTAACAATTCCAGTGTTACTATATAAGTATCATGTTTGTCTTCATGATTCTTGATATTTGAAAGATTGTTTTAATATCAAGGTTATCTAGGAGCTAAAAATTTGTTTCAGAAACCATCATGTGTGGAAGATATTGCAATATCTGAAATGATGTTTTGGTTACAACATGATAGAGTATAATATGGCAAAATTAATGTTCTCATATTTGATGAGAATTTGCAAAAGGTTGGAGACGCTAGTCGTCCTAATCCTCCAAAAGGTTTTGGAGAGCAACATTATACTCGTGATTCATCGTTACAAGCTAAAGTAGCTTGCTCATGGAAATTGCCATGATAAGGATGAATATAAGCTGTAGGTAAAATGTTTACTACACTAAAAGATTACTAAATAATGGATTTTGAAAGAACACCAAACATTTGAAGATGGTGATCAACTTCAAAGTGCAAGTACAAAGACATTAGTATTTGACTATACATGCTTTGGACTATGTATCATGCGTATGGAGCCACTGTTGATGTTGCTAGATTTTTTTGAAAAGAAAAAGGAAATGCTGAAAGAGAATCTCAGAAATATTTGGCGGAAAAGAAAATACTAGAATTGTTCAGCTCAGGTATATAGAGGATATACATGTTATGGTTGTATTCTTTGCTTGTTAAACAATGTGGTTCTTTGGTATTGGATACTGAATTTGTTGGTATGAAATTCCATACAAAAAAACACAATTCATGAACTACAATGGCCTAAGTAACTAGTAAGATAATATGTGATGATGTTCATCGAAAACAAACAAAGTATTGTTGTGTTGCTCGTTAACATCAAAGCTTACCTTCAAGATTTGTTTTAATCAAGTATTATGAGAACAAAAGGTTGTTCAAATAAATTATGTATTCCATAAAAGATGGATGATTTACTAATATGGTTGGATAAATCACGTCCATAAAACTAATGCTAAAAATGTTGAAAGACAAATGATTGAAAGATCACTTAATAAGTGACATCGCCGTTTAAATTATATTGGAAAGAAAACGTGAAGAAAATTCATACTGATGGAATTCTGGAGTCTTTTGATTTTGATCAAATGATGCTTGTGAGACTTTCCTAGAGATAATTGAAACTTCGTTCAAAGGCCTAGAAGAACGAACGACTACCTTATTAGAATTTGTACATATTGATGTATGTAGTCCATTATGTGTAGTCATGAGTGATGGGTTTCACCTTCATATGATTTCTCCGGAAATTTGAGTGAATATATGTGTATATTTACTTAATGAGGAAGAAGTATGAAATATTTGAAAATGTTCAAAGACTTTCAAAGATGAAGTGGAAAATAATTGTAACAAGAAAATAAAGAGTTTATGATAGGATCATAAAGGAAGATATATGAGTTACAAGTTTAGCAAAACACCTAAGATATGAGGAATTGTTTGATGACCCACAAGTATATGGGATCGCAACAGTCTTCGAGGGTAGTATTACCCAATTTATTGATTCGACACAAGGGGAGCCAAAGAATACTTGCAAGCCTTAACAACTGAGTTGTCAATTCAGCTGCACCTAGAAATAGTTCTTGCTCGCGAAAGTTTATCAGTAGCAACATGAAAGCAACAACAGCAGTAAAATAGGAGCAATAGTAATAGTAGCAGCAAACTGTAGGATATGAGTGCGGTAGGCATAGGGATTGATGGACGGGCGTTGCATGGACGAGTCTAAACATGTAACTTCAAGATCTAGGGCAATTGCAGATAAATAAGATAAAGCATCCAAGTACTAAACAATCATAGGCATGTGCTCCATATATAGTCATGCGTGCTCGCAATGAGAACTTGCACAACATCTTTTGTCCTACCAGCCCGTGGTAGCGGGGCCTCTAGGGAACTACTGGAAATTAAGGTGCTCCTTTTAATAGAGCACCAGAGCAAAGCATTAACACTTTGGGAACACATGTGATCCTCACATAACAGCCATCCCCTCCGGTTGTCCCAATTTCTGTCACTTCGGGGCCTTTGGATCCGGACAATTATATGTGTACACAATTTGCAGATAAGATCACAAACAATACTATCATAATGATTCAATAATAAGTTCAGATCTGAGATCATGGCACTCGGGTCCTAGTGACAAGCATTAAGCACAAAAAGTTGCAACAAAGTCAAATAGCACTAATAGAGATACTAGGCACCATGCCCTAACAATATTATTCGATTACATGATAGAACTCATCCAATCCCTACCATCCCCATAGCCTACAGCGGGGGATTACTCAATCATGGATGAGGGAAACATTGATGGTTGATGGAGAGGCATTGGTGATGATGATGGCGATGATCCTCCCCAAATTCCCCATCCCGGAAGGGTGCCAGAATGGAGTTTCTGGATCCGAATCGCGGCTTCTGGTGGTGGCGGTGCAGCGGACCTCTTTCTAGAAAAATGATGAACCCCCCTTGGTTTTTAGGTCAAGAGGTAACTTATAGGCGAAAAGGGAGCCCGAGGGAGTGTCTGGGGTGGCCGCACCCCGTAAGCGCCGCCAGGCCTGGCCCACGCCTAGCAGGGGTGTGGGCCCCCCAGGCCTCCACTCCGTCTCGTACTCTGGCTCCGTGGATCTTCCGGTGAAATATGATTTTTGGCATATTTTCCAGGATTTTTCCTGATAGTTGATTTTCTGCATAAAAACTAGACACCAAGATAATTCTGCTGAAAACAGTGCCAGTCTGTGTTAGTTGTATCCAAATCACACAAGTTTAGAGGAGAAACAATAGCAAAAGTGTTTGGGAAAGTAGATACATTTTGGACGTATCAACTCCCCCCAAGCTTAGCTTATTGCTTCTCCTCAAGCAGTTCAGTTGAAAACTGAGTACAATAAAAGAACTTTCACGAACACATTTGCTTCATATGATGTATATATTCTCAGCACAGGAGTAGATACTTAAACCATTCATAGTAATAAGTATGCAACTAAGTCTACTCAATAGTCATTGCAAGCTATGAAGATAAAAAAACTCAATAATAATAAGTAGCATGAAACATAAACATAAGCAACATTGCAATGCTCATAAGAAGGTATGATAGAGTGGTATCTCGCTTGCCTTTGTTTGTAGAGCATAATATAAATGCCAAGGCACCTCTAAAGTTCAAGTGAATACTAGAAGTAAAGATATCAGAGATACAAGGATCAAAGTCATGACATAATTAACCAAGTTTTGAGACAAACACAAGAATGACAACTATGCTCTCAAGAGGGTGCTCATAGAATAAGTGGTGACTCAACAAGGGAGTGAAAAAGGTTTTGAAAAGTTTGAAAGGCTTCCAAATGCTGAAAGTAAGGTACTCATTAGCTTTGAGCTCTCATTGCCCCTATCATAGGCATCTTCATATGGTTAAGGTGAAAGTGAGGTCCAGTATGAGTTATATGCTTGACAGACCATAAATTGGAAATCCCATGTCCCTTGAGTACGAGGGCCACTCCGCATGCTACTCAACTTTAGTTACCTGTAAGTTCTTGTCATTGTAAACACATGCATATCATAGAGAACCGCCAACGGGGTACCCCTTGCACATCATACATAAGCTATCCCATAATCAAAATGACAAGGAAAGCAAACAATGAGCATCTCAGCGATCTTTTTATTTACTATGTGCATAGCTTTTTATTGAGGATGCTTCACAAAATGCTTATTATGGTGATGCTGCAAGTTTCCACCATGATTAGGCATGGCTTAGGCTAGCGGCCCAGGCGTTTCTGTAACACATATATATACTCCATGAACTCACAAGCTCCCCTTTTATTTCACACCGACGACATCCACAAACAAAAGAGCAAGGTATCAACTGGATATGTATCCATAAGTGTTTAAAGCGTTCCCCGTGACAGCACGGTTCTTCTAACTCCCAGCCTATAATTTGCAACATATAACTTTCATGGACAATCACAATGGTTCATGCTTATTAAGTGCAAGGAATAAAGTGTGTCATCAAGTTCGTGAGAGCTTTACTAACTAACTTTCTCCAAACAGACAAACATTTTATTTGGAAGAAAACAAGGCATAATGAATATGCACTGAAATAGCAAATGATGCTAATAGGTAGGTATTGTGGAAACTGTTGGCAATATTGGTTTTGGGGAGTTGGAAGCACAAGTAGAGCTCATACTCAGTGCAAGTGAAGACTAGCAATAGAGAGGGAGCGACAGACGAGAGAGCAATAACTGTCATAATCATGCTTGCAACAAAACATGACTAAATATGGCATGAAAGTGATACAAGAACTCTGAGGAAAAATAAATCGTCGAGGCTTTAGTCATATGCATGTGTGAGCATGTGCCAAGTCGATTCACATGAAACTTTCAGAGAAGGAGACCACAATATCATACCAAAATATGAATAAAACAATGCAAGCAAACATTCATATGACATGCTACAAACTATTAGCAAGCTGGAGCCAATCACAAACAAGCAAGAACTACTAAGCTTCCATTAGTAACATACTCCTTACATGAATAGACTAAGCATGCTCACAATGATGAGTATATGTACAAAAATGAAAACAAATAGAGTTCGTTACCAGCCTCTTACCACACCTCGAGTTGTCCTAGTCCTCATTATTGCCCTTCACTTGTATGACTTGAATAATAACATGAAACCAAAGTCCACTGAGGACGGCTGAACCATGCGAATAACTCACAAAACCAAAGAAGAACAACAAATATTTTTGGTGTTTTCGATTTTTCAAAGCAAGCAAACAAAGCAAAATCTTTTTGGATTTTTCTTTAAGGCAAACCAAAGCTAAAAATCAAAGAAACAAACCAAGAGAAACAACAAAAATATTTTTTGTATTTTTGTGTTTTGAGAAAGCAAAAACAAAAACCAAAAAGAAAGCAAAAAATGGATATACAAAGAACCGACAAAACATGATATATAGATGAGTGTGATGTCGGTATACCTGCCCCCAAGCTTAGGCTTTTGGCCTAAGTGGGTCTCAACTCCATGGTGACCAAGAAGGTGCACCTCCGTAGTACGTCGAGGAGGCCCCTTCGTCCTGGTACGAACTCGAGGACTCACCTGTGTAGTACACATAGGGGTCGTATGAGGACGCGTCCCCCTGATAGTGTCCATGAAAGCCAAGGATGCACATCTTGTCATCCATCTCCTCCTTGGAGTGTGACAAAGGTCCCTGGGAAATACTGAACAAAGTGGTTTGGGGGAGAGGGATCTCTCTCTTCCCCGTCAATAAACAACATTCTATAAACCAAGCTCTCAAGGGTAGAGCCAATGATGACAAAATGATGTGCTTTCATAACAGCAAGATCAAGCCTCTGAGGGGCCAAAACTGTATCATTTGGATCAACAGCAAGGTCCAAGGCGGCAACAACACGTGCAGCAATAATTCTCCCATAAATGGGCCCCTTAGAAGCTAAGCGACGAGCAATGAGAGAACCAAGATTGTACTTAGTTTCATTGTTGAGCGCAGCAGCTATGAAGGCCAAATGATAGTTGGAAATATTACTAGTGTTCTCCCTACCAAGAACACTAGTGGCAAGATAATAAGCAAAGTACATGATGGCTGGGAGTTGAATATTTCTTATCTTTCCCCGTTGGGCTCTACGGTCATCATCATTAGTTATCCCGCGGTAGAGCTCCAACAAATCAACGGGTTGAGCTGGAATCTTCTTCGCCGACCCAGTTGTACCAAGTCCCAGGGCCTCACAAAGTTTCTTCAATGTCATGGTGTAAGGCCTGCCATAAATTTTGAAAGACACATATGGCTTGAACAAGCTGTTAGTAAAAGAAAAGCTCTCCACAAATGTTTTATTGAGTGTTACATATTGCACGCTCTCATCCTGCATATAGCTTGTTAGTCCAACCCTACGAACCAAGGTTAGAAAATCATTAAGAATCCCAGCAGCCCGCAAAAAGGTTAGGCAAGGAAAGGTGGAAGGGTGAGCATCCCCCTCATCTCCCTCGTTGCCAAATCGCGGTGTAATGAGATCCTCATTATATGAGGGCCTAGCTCGATAGGATGATCTTGAAGGCCTTGCCCTTCTAGGTGCATCACTCTCAAATATTTCACCAAATGTGTGGTTGTCCATGACCTCATTTTTCTGAAATTTTTAGACAAACATCAAACCAAGTGATTTCCAAGTTGATAAATGATGAGAAACTACTATAGTAACTTGCTATAGGGCTCCACATGCATCAAAATGAAATCTCTAAGCATATATCAAGCATGCAAGCTCACACAACCTATCACCTATATTAGCAAAATACTCAAGATACAATCTACCAATCACAAATCTAATTGGACAAGCAGAGGAGGCACATACCAAGGAGCAATCCTTCCAAAAATCAGCAACAAAGATGGGCTGAGCAAGGAGATCGAAAATAGTGAGCAAGAACAGCAGGAGCTCGAGCTTGAGAAAGTTTTCTGGTGTTTTTCGGGAGAGAGAGAGAGCGAAATAAGATGGCTGGGAGGAGGCACCTTGGAGGGGCCCAGGTGGGCCACACCCCATCCAGACGCCACTTGGGGGCTAGCCATGCCCACCAGGGGTCCCTCTGCCCCTTTTTCGAGGAAAAAATATTTTGAATTTTCTGGGATTTTTCGGGAAACTTTATTTTTGGCCAATTTTTAGGGTATGAAAATTTATTTTCTCGCCGAAATAGTTTTTTAGAAGAAGCAAAAGCAAAACAAAACCAAACTATAGAAGTTCTAAGACACTCTAACAAGCAAACAACTAACAAAACCAAAGCTACCAAAAGAAAAAGGCAAAGACTAGGAAGGAGAAAAATAAAAGAAAGCAAGTAAACCACCGTGGAAACATTATTTTGTTCATTAAAATACTTTTGTTAACAAGGTTTATCAAGTCTTGTTACCAAAACAATCATATGTGAAACAAAACTTTGCATTCCACAAGGTGATTATGTTACCTCATACTTGATAGCAATGGTCCCAATCATAATAGTTTCAAAATTTTCTTGTGTAATGGGACAATATATTTCTCCAACCTTGATGCTCTCAATATTTTTAATGGAATTTAGGCAATATCTTTTAGCAACCTTCTTGGGGAAATAGACACTATGCTCTTTGTCATTAATATTGAATGTTAATTTTCCTTGATTACAATTGATGACTGCACCTGCAGTATTAAGAAAAGGTCTCCCAAGAATTATAGACATATTATCATCTTAAGGCATCTCAAGAACAACAAAATCAGTTAAAACCAAGCAATTATGAGCTACTTGAATAGGAACATACTCACATATACCAACAGGAATAGTAGTTGACTTATCATCCATTTGCAAAGATATGTCAGTTGGTATCAACTTAACTGGAGTCTCTTGTAGAGAGAAAAAGGCATAACACTAACTCCAGCTCCCAAATCACATAAAGCAATTCTAACATAATTATTCTTAATAGAGCAAGGAATAGTTGGTATACCTGGATCACCAAGTTTCTTTGGAACCTTACCATTCAAGGAATAATTAGCAAACAAAGTAGAAATCTCCTCATTAGGAATCTTCCTTTTATTAGAGACAATATCATTCATATACTTTGAATAAGGAGGCAACTTAATAGCATCAGTCAAAGGAATTTGCAAAAATAAAGGTTTCATCCACTCACAAAACTTGTCGTAGTGTTCTTCCTCCTTTGACTTATGTTTCTTACCTAGAAAAGGCATAGGTTTCTGCACCCAAGGTTCTCTCTCACTACCATGTTTCTTAGCAATAAAATCTTCCTTAGTGTACCTGGTGTTGTTAGTGTGCTTCTTAGGTTCTTCCTCAACTTCCTCCTTATCAGGAGCATCATTTTTATCATTACCACTCTTAGTTTCAGCATCAGAGACAGATATACTATTAGGATCTACGGCAGGTTCAAGTGGTTCCTCAACTATTTTATGTTTCTTTTTCTTTCTCTTACGAGGACTACCACTACTCTCACCTTGTTGAGAATCCTGCTCAATTATTTTAGGGTGTCCTTCAGGATATAAAGGATCTTGAGTAGCTATACCACTCCTAGTTCTAATTCCATAAGCATGTTTATCTCCTGAGGCATTGACTAGCATATATTTTTGTACCTTAGCAAGTTGATCAAGTTGGGTTTGAACCATTTGAAAGTGTTTACAAAGCATTTTAATATCATTAGAAGTTCTTTCCACAATATCTTTCAACTCTTTAATAGCTCTAGATTTTTCCAATAAATGATTCTGAACCTGTTTATTAAAATTACCTTGTTTAACAATAAATGTGTCAAGTTCCTTTAAGCATTGATCAGGAGGCGTACCATAGGGAATATCATCTTCATCAAAGTGGAGAGAGTGTACCTCGATAGTAGATGAGTGAGGAATTAGCTTACATAATTCTTCTATAGGAGGTAGATTCTTCACATCTTTAGCTCTAATACCTTTCTCCTTTAGACATTTCTTAGCTTCCTTCATCACCTCATCATTTAATGCAATAACTCCCCTCTTCTTTGGTGTTGGTATTGGAATTGGTTCAGGAGTAATAGGCTCAGGTGTATTCAGCTCAGTTGAATTCAAATCATCATAATTCTTGCTTATTTTATCCATTAATTCTTCAGCATCTGTATGAGTTCTTTTCCTGAAAACACAATCAGCAAAACTATCAAGGCATGTCCTAGAATCATCAGTTAGTCCATTATAATAAATATCAAGAAGCTCATTTTTAGGTAATGGACATCCAGGATGTGCATGAATCAAGGAACAGAACCTTGTCCATGACTCAGGCAATTTCTCTTCTTCTCCCTTTTTAAAATCAAAAAGTCTCTGCAAAGCAGCATGTCTAGCACTGGGAGGAAAATATTTCTGAAAGAAAGAAGCAATCACGACTATCAATGGAACCAGGAGGCAATCTATTAAACCAAGCCCTACCTTCTCCTTTTAGTGAAAAGGGGAAAATCTTAGTAACAAAGTACTTGCGCATCTTAAAATCATCAGAGAATAAAGCACTCATAGTGGAAAGCTCATTCATATGAGCCATAACACTCTCATTTTCAGTCCCACAAAAAGGTTCTTTCTCAACAATGTCTAAATAAGATTAATCAAGAGAGAAATCATAATCTTTATCTTTAATATCTATGGGAGAGGTGGCAAACTTAGGATCAGAGGACAATCTAGGAATAATGGTACGTATTGCAAGGAGACTCTTAATATCACTAGCACCATGTGTGTTTCGGCACTCTTCAACAAATTCATTAGTAAACTCAATGTAACCATCATTAATATCATATCTCTCTCTAGACTCAGGTGAGCTAACAGGTGTAACAATGTCTTCACTAGGAGTTTCAGTATTTCCTATACTAGCCATAGTAGCATCCAGGAAAGGACCTAATGAACCACTCGCATCAAGCATATTAGAAGTAACATCATGAGCATCAAAAGCAATTTCAGATTCAAGCAGTAGTAGCAGTGTGTGTAGCATGAGTATGTCGTGGTGGTGTGACAGGCTTACTTATAACAGACGGTAAATCAAGAGCAACAAAGGTGTTTAGGACTGTACCTCTTCTTGTAGTGGATGGTAAAATAGGAAACTTTCCATCACGAGACTTCCCCATGGTGAAAGGAGTAGCAGTGAACAATAGTAGATCCAAGTGGACTTACAAATAAAGTTATGCTCCCCAGCAACGGCGCCAGAAAATAGTCTTGATGACCCACAAGTATAGGGGATCGCAACAGTCTTCGAGGGTAGTATTACCTAATCTATTGATTCAACACAAGGGGAGCCAAAGAATACTTGCAAGCCTTAACAACTGAGTTGTCAATTCAGTTGCACCTAGAAATAGTTCTTGCTCACAGAAGTTTATCAGTAGCAACAATTTGTAGTAGCAACAGCAAAGCAACATCAGCAGTAAAATAGGAGCAATAGTAACAGTAGCAGCAAATAGTAGGATATGAGCGCGATAGGCATAGGGATGGATGGACGGCGTTGCATGGACAAGTCTAAACATGTAACTTCAAGATCTAGGGCATTGCATATAAATAAGAATAAGCATCCAAGTACTAAACAATCATAGGCATGTGCTCCATATATAGTCATGCGTGCTCGCAATGAGAACTTACACAACATATTTTGTCCTGCCAGCCCGTGGTAACGGGGCCTCTAGGGAACTACTAGCAATTAAGGTGCTCCTTTTAATAGAGCACCGGAGCAAAGCATTAACACTCCATGAACACATGTGATCCTCACATCACAGCCATCCCCTCCGATTGTCCCAATTTCTGTCACTTCGGGGCCTTTGGATCCGGACAATGATATGTGTACACAATTTGCAGATAAGATCACAAACAATACTATCATAATGATTCAATAATAAGTTCAGATCTGAGATCATGGCACTCGGGCCCTAGTGACAAGCATTAAGCACAACAAGTTGCAACAAAGTCAAATAGCACTAATAGAGATACTAGGCACCATGCCCTAACAATCTTATTCGATTACATGATAGAACTCATCCAATCCCTACCATCCCCATAGCCTACAACGGGGGATTACTCAATCATGGATGAGGGGAACATTGATGGTTGATGGAGAGGCATTAGTGATGACGATGGCGATGATCCTCCCCAAATTCCCCGTCCCGGCAGGGTGCCAGAACGGAGTTTCTGGATCCGAATCGCGGCTTCTGGTGGTGGCGGCGCAGTGGAACTCTTTCTGGAAAAATGATGAACCCCCTTGGTTTTTAGGTCAAGAGGTAACTTATAGGAGAAGAGGGAGCCTGAGGGAGTGCCTGGGGTGGTCGTACCACCCCTAGGCGCCGCCAGGACTAGCCCGCGCCTGGCAGGGGTGTGGCCCCCCAGGCCTCCACTCCATCTTGTACTCTGGCTCCGTGGATCTTCTGGTGAAATAGGATTTTAGCATATTTTCTGGGATTTTTCCTGATAGTTGATTTTCTGCACAAAAACTAGACACCAAGGCAATTCTGCTGAAAACAACGCCAGTATGTGTTAGTTGTATCCAGATCACACAAGTTTAGAGGAGAAACAATAGCAAAAGTGTCTGCGAAAGTAGATACATTTTGCACGTATCATCGTTCCATGGATTTGCATTTCCCGAAACACCATATGAGTATGGAGTGTTCGAGATATGTAATAAAACCATGTTTGACAAAGGTGTGTAAGTTATAAAACTGCCATTGTATTTTAATGATAAAAGCTTTAGTGACTATCACTTTTACACTAAAAAGAGCTCCATCATGGTCCGTTGAAATGACACCATATAAGTTATGGTCTAGGATAAAACCCAAATTGTCCTTTCTTGAACTTTGGTATGCTAGGCATAAGTAAAATGTTTACAACCAAAGTTGGATGAACATGTCTATGTAGGTTATTTCGAATAACCATTGAGTATTTCTCCATAACACCGAAGACAAAAGTGTTTGTCACTTAGAACGTCAAGTTTCTTGAGAAGGAATTTTTCGTGAAAAGTTAAGTGGGAGGACAATAGAACTTTGATAAAGTTATTGAACTTTAGCTATATGTGCTGAGTTGCGTAGCGCCGGAAAGTGTCCCGGAGACAGCAACAATGCTCATGGCTCACGTGCCTCAAAGGTTGTGGTCACGGAGGTCTAAGTTACTATTGAACCAAGTAGGTCGAGTAAATAATCAAATACCAAGATTTGAGAATTATATCATTATTGTTTGACAATAATGAACCAACTACATGCAAATAAGTGATGATGGGCCCTAACTCCGTCAAATGGCTTGAAGCCATAGAATCCATGATAGTTCCATACATGAGTAATCAAGTTTTTGAACTTGGAAGACCCTCTGGAAAGGTGTAAGACCTTACAATTGTATTTGGATCTATAAAGAAATAGACATAGATGTTTCACATCTATGAAATAGTCGACATGTCGAGAAAACGTTCACGATAATGTTCAAGGAGTTGACTATGACAAGATTTAATCTTTCATAGTGATATTTAGTCTGGATGGATTAATATAGCAACCACTACATATATTGGTACATGATAGTTGAATAAACAAAACAAGTTCTTCTAATAGAATGTTTACCTAGGACGTGTACATGACACGATCCAAAGGGTTTTGTCAATTCAAAGGATGCTAAAGGAGCAACGCAAACTTCAATGGTTGAAGGAAGCATCGCGGAGTTGGAATCTTCACCGTGATGAAAATGTTAAAAAGGTTTAATTTCATCAAAGACGATGAAGATGCTTGCATTTGCAAGAAATTAAGTGGGAGCGCCGAGACATATTTCTAATACATTTTGTGAAATACATATTGTTGATTGGAGATGATGTATCTTTTGTTGACACAAGTTAAAATTTTCATCTCGATGAAAGACTTAGGCAAAACCCGAATATTTGGCATCAATTTTTATATGGATAGATTGAGACGCTAATATGGTTGTGCCGAGAGTACATAGATGAGATATTGAAATAGTTCAATATAGAAACTACAAGAAAGGTTCTTGTCTCACAGAAAGGATTGAATCAAGATTCAAGTGTATTGACACTTAGTAAGTGAAACAAAGATTCAAGTATTTTGATACTTAGCGAATGAAATCACAAAGAGTATTTTTTCAATCATGTTGTGATATGTACACATCCAGATATATCCTATGCTCTAAATGTTATGAGCATATACCAAAATGATTCCTAAGATGATCATTGGACGATATTAAGGATATTCTTATGATCCTTTGGAAGAACTAAGAATATGTTATTTATGTAGAGGTGACAAATAGATAAATAGTTCATTGTAAAAGTGTTACATTGATACTGATTTTGTCACAAGATACAAATTAAATTTATCTCAATTGAAACTATGGGTGACACAATGTAATGGAAAAGAAGTTCCATAATGGGTTTGGATGAGTTCCAAAGTTAAGACATTATGACAGATACTATAAAAAAAGGCTAAGTATATGATTGTTATTATAGCCGCAAAAGAGGGCATTTGTGTGAAGTAGTTTGTTATCAAACTAGGTGTGGTTCACAGCGGGCTAGTACTATGAAGATATATTGTACAACAATTGTATCAACATGTTTTAACCCCAAGGAACTAAACGTCTCACCAAAGGACCAAATTTATACAATGCCATCTCATTAGAGAATGAGTGATGCGTAGTGACGCAAAGACATGCAATTACACATGGAACTGGAAGTGCCAGATCCTAAGATTGAGTTTACCACTATCAATCGTGTATATACAACACCGGAAAGCCATAGGTGTTGAATGCACAAAGTTTATCAAACTAGATTATTGACTCTAGTGCAAGTGGGAGGCTATTGGAGATATTCCCAAGAGGCAATAATAAATGGTTATTATTATATCTTTGTGTTTATGATAAATGTTTACATCCCATGCTATAATTGTATTAATAGGAAACATTAATACTTGTGTGATTTGTAAAGATAAAAGAGTTCCTAGTAAAGCCTCTTGTTAAACTAGCTTGTTGATTGATTGATGATCATGGTTTCCTGATCATGAACATTGGATGTTATTGATAACACGGTCATATAATTAGGAGAATGATGTGATGGACACACTCCTATAGTTAAGCGTAGCATAAGATCAAGTCATTTAAATAGTTCACTTGCTGATTTCAAATACAGAGTAACCTAAATCCTTGGACCATGATACCATTTTAATCATCATCACCGGATGGATACTTTGATGACATCAAACACCACTTCGTAACTAGGTGGTTATAAATGTGGCATTAGGTATTCTAAAAGTATGTGTTGAGGCACATGGATCAAGAGTGGGATTTGTCCATCCATATGATGGATAGATATACTATGGGCCCTATCGGTGGAATGTCATCCAATTGGCTTGCAAGCATGTGACTAGGTCACAAGGGATCACATATCATGGAACGAGCAAAGAGTACTTATCGGTAACGAGGTTGAACTAGGTATTGGAGATACCGACGATCAAACCTCGGATAAGTAAAGTACCACGAGACAAAGGGAAATTGATATCGTATGTAAATGGTTCATTCGATCACGAAGAAATCGTAGAAATATGTGGGATCCATATGAATTTCTAGATTTCTCTATTGGTTATTGGTCGGAGAAGTGTCTCGATCATGTCTGCATAATTCACGAACCGTAGGGAGACACACTTAAGGATTTGATGTTGTTTAGTAGATATGCAATGTGAGTAGGATACCGAATGTTGTTTGGAGTCTCGGATTGGATCCAAGACATCACGAGGAGATCTGGAATGGTCCGGAGAATAAGATTTTATATAAGAAAAGTCCAATTCCTGGGATCGAAAATGCTTTCGGTGTTTTCACCGGAAGCTTCTAGAAGCTCTGGAAGGTCCACCACCTCGGAGGGGGGGGGTTACATGAATGTGCCATGCCAATATGGAATGGTTGCATCCCCTAGGTCACTTGGCTGGGCAATGGAAAGAGAATAATCAAACTCTAGTTTGAATAGTCAAACTCCAATTTGAAAAGTCAAATCCCAACATTGAAAGTCAAAGTCCAAGTGGAGGGAGGAGAGGAAACCTACATGGGAGAGGTTTCCCTCTCCCTCCTTGCTGCCAGCCACCAAGGGGAGTTAGGGGAGGATTCGGCTTCCCCTAGCCGCCTCTCCCACCCATAAAAGGAGGGGGTGGGGCGCCCCCTTGGCCCTCACCCCAAAACCCTAGGTCGGTTTCCCTCTAAACCGCCACCACCCTAGAGCCTCCTAAAGTCGCCGTCGCCTATCCTTGCCCTAGCCGCCTGCTACCTCCACCCCTTGGCCTCTAAACCCTAGTTTCCAAGGCCTCTCTACTCCACCATAGCTCGCTCCGGCTTAGGCGAAGCCTTAAGGGATCTATGATACGTTGGAAACGTATCTATAATTTTTGAGGCTCCATGCTTGTTTAGTATCTACTTTGCTTTACTTGTCCACACTTTGAGGTGCTTTTTACATGTTTTCTGGTACTAACCTATTAACAAGTTGCAACAGTGCCAGATGCCTATTTTTTGCTGTTTTTGATTTCAGAAAAGTTAGTAAATAAATATTCTCGGAATTGGACGGGACAAAGGACAAAGTCAATTACTTTCCGCGGGGAACAAGAAGTCCAGAGGAGAGCCCGGGAGGCCAGCCAGGGGGGCCAGACCCACCCCAGGCGCGGGTGGGCCCCACCCCGCGCCTGGCTAGGGTTTGGTGGACCTGGCCGCCTCCTCGGTCTCCCCCTTCGCCTATAAGAATCCCCCGATGCGGAAACCCTGAGTACCCGATCAGAAATCCACGAAACCGTCTGTAGCCGCCGCCACCATCGTCCCTAGATCGGGGGGTCTGAAGTTCTTCCCGACACCCTGCCGGAGGGGAGATCATCCCGGAGGCCTTCTCTCCGGTATGATGCGTGAGTAGTTCCGCCTTGGATTATGGGTCCATGTAGTATCTAGAAGGTTATATCTCCTCCTTTGTGCTTTCATGTATAGATCTTGTGAGCTTCGTTCATGATCAATATCTAATCTATTTGTAATCATGCATGTTGTGTTTGCTGGGATCCAATGGATATTGAGATTATTATGTTGGTTTGATTAATGGTTTTGTCTTTATGATTCTATCATGTCTGTGTTGTTTGTGATCTTGCATGCTCTCTGTTGTTAGTAGCTATCTTGGCCAAGTAGTTGCTAGTGACTCCAAGAGGGGGTATTTATGCTCGATAGTGGGTTCATGCCTCTAGTTTCCAAGGGAAGTGACAGAAATCTCTTCGATTGTAGATGTGCCGTTGGTACTAGGGAGAAAACAACGGTCTCTTGTTCATGGAACATGTGGACTGTTTACCTTACACACTTTGCTTAAAGCAGTTGTCTGTTGCTTGCAACTTAATACTGGAAGGGGTTCGGATGATAACATGAAGGTGGACTTCTAGTCATAGATGCAGTTGGATGACGGTCTATGTATATTGTTGTATTGCCCAATCAACCTCATAGGATCTTTCTGACTAGTAATTGCATTATTATGCCTTGCTCAGTTCCTGTCAATTGCCCCGCTGTAATTTGTTTACCCTTCATGCCATGTTGTTTATCTAAGGAGAGCACCTCTAGTGAACTATGGACCCCGGTCCAATCTTTACCATTGATACATATTCCACTGTTACTTGTTTACTTGCTGCAAACCATTACCTTCCACACCATACGTTTAATCATTTGTTACAGCAAACCGGTGAGCTTGACAACCTCACTGATTCGTTGGGGCAAAGTCTTGAGTTTGTGTTGTGCAGGTCTCCGCGTTGCTTGCAACACCTGTGTGACGTTTCCTTCCTCCTACTGGTTTGATAATCTCAGTTTCTTACTGAGGGAAGACTTGCTGCTGTGCTCATCACACCTTGCTCTTGGGGTTTCCAACGAAGTGCTCCACCACCGTCAAGTTCTCTGGCGCCATCAAGGAGTCACCAATCTACTCCTCCGTTTCACCACCACGTCGTTGTGCTGCTGGAATCGAGAGGAGATCTACAACCTCCGCTGCCTGCTGGAACAAGGGAGAGGAAGGTCTTCATCGAGTACCAAACGTGTGACCGACTACGGAAGCGCTGCCGAAACGCGGCGCCGGAAGGATTGTCTTCGCGATCTTGAGATCGGCAAGTGAACGACTATATCAACCACGAGAATCCGATCCCGTTAAATGCTTTGGATCTTCGAGGGTTAGTACTCTATCAACTAGTTGCACCGATCTCGTAGATTAGATCTTGGCTTGTGTATGTTCATGTGGTAGAATTTTTTGTTTTCCATGCTACGAAGCCCTACAGCTGGATGATGCAGCAGTAGGTGACTTGCGAGGAGCTTCGCGACTTTGAGGTTGGCTATGAGCATGACTACTTCAACCATGTTCCCCTCGGATCGATAACCGCTTTCGGACTACAAGGGTATGTATCCTAAACCTTAGCCGTTACTGCATTACTAATAGATAGATCTTGGACATTAGGGCATTCCAACGTAGGAAACTTTTTATTTTTTGTTGCGGAACCCCGACACTCTAACTCATCCCCTATAACTTAGAGGACTAAAAGGCTGGACTAAACTTAACTTCATATATTTGCTCCTCTAAATTTTTCACCATGGAACCGATCCCCAATATTTACATGACTAAAATTTTAATTTGTCTCAAAAATTATGTCGAACACTTGCTATGCCACTAGTTTGTACCTTGGTTTTCATCGTCCACCATGTCAGGTCGACGATTCAGCCACGGTTCTTTCCCTTCCGCCAGCACGACATGGCCAGCCATGCCACCCTGCACGGTCCTGAGCTCGACCCCGCTGCCAGCGCCTCCCACAGACGAGCTTCGCCGCCACCTGCTCTTTCCCCGATCGCATCCGCGGCCTCCCCACGGACAAACTTCGCCATCAGCCTCCACTCCTGGATAGGCATCCGAGCCATCTCCCCCTTCGCCCTGCAGTGGATCATCGGCTTTGTTGTCTTCTAGATACCAGCCATGCACCAGCTCACACGGGTCGTTGTGGCGCTGATGCACGTCGCTGGAGGACTGGCCATCTTCCTCCTGGCCTCCCCACGGACGAGCTCGGGTTCCTCTACTTAGGGGTGGGCATAAAAAACCGGAATCGAACACCGAAACCGAATTAACCGGAACCGAAACTGAATACACCAAATCCGAATTAGCCGAATATAATTTCGGTTAGTAAATATGATTAACCGAATTTATAAATATTAATTCGGTTTTGACTCTCCGTTAACCGGAATAACCGTACAAACCGAAAAATATACGTGACAGAGCTAAATATATTTGTGATTCTGTCCCAGGCGTCCACTACTGTACGTAGGTACTAGCTCAGGCGACAAAAAGACATGCATGCAAAAGCTGTAAGGCAGCCCATGTATGTACGTATGTCTCCAGCCACATGTACGTACATGTTCATGGTTTAACTGTCAATTGTGTCTATAAATTTTGTTCGAAGCCTTTCAATTGTTTTCCTGTTTCCGATATAATCATGTATTTTAGCTGAAGTCTCAATATATACAATTTGTTGAATGTATATGGCTTGGAAGATAGACATCATTTTTTTGAACGAGCAAGATAGACATCATGCTTATTATGTTCTTTTCTACACATGCGTTCAAGTCATCAGCTAGCCATGCATTGCTTCAGGTACTCGCCGACCTGGAGGTTGCTTCCGGTGCGCCGATGAGTGGTTTAGCTCGTATGGATCTGACATAAATTATGGCACAGTGTTGTTATTTCGAAAAGTTCGGTTAAAAACCGAACACCGAACCGAATTGTCCACTAACCGAACTATCGATTAATTAGAAAACCGAAATAATTTCGGTGCCTATTTTGTAGAAACCGAATTATAGGAAAACCCGAAAAACCGAACCGAATTAACCGAAAAAACCGAATGCCCACCCCTACCTCTACTGCTGTCAGCCACCTAGCATCGCCGCACAGGTCCTCCACTGCCTCTGGTACCCCGCCTCTTCCACAACAGAAGCTGCAAGGGGAATTCGATGGAGCAGAGGAGCAATTGGGCGGGGGAAGGACCCCCGATGACAGGGGAATAGGCGCTAGCGGCGGGGAGGGCAGCTGGCCGACGGTGGGGAGGGCGGCCGACAGCGGCAGACGGCGCAACCAGGAATAAAAAAATATGCGAGTCGACCTCGTGGCTTCGTATATTTGAGCCGGAGAGGCCCTAGACTTAAACAATTAGTCCTCTAACGCCGATTGGGTACCGTGGTGCGGTTTTAGCCTTAGAGGACTATATTTTCTCCTCTAAACCCTTTTTTGGATGTGTTAGAGCATATTTAACCGATAGCCAAAAATTTAGAGGACTTTCGGCTAGACTAAAAGTTGGACTTAAAATTTAAGTCCTCTAAACATTGGCCGCGAGATTGGAACCCCAATAACTTAAAGGACTAAACGTAGATTTTGATAGTTTTCAAACCAAGTTCAAATATTTCATACATAGTTCATAAAATTTAACTAGAACATAGATGAAATTTAACCTAAACTTAAAATTTAACCTAAACTTAAACTAAAGCTAATACTAGCCTCGGTACGGTGCCATTGCTGTGGAGGTCGCGCTGCCATCAGCAGTCGCCTAGCCACTTCTTGATCTCCTTGTCAGTGTCAAGTTCGTCCTCATCGTCGTCGAGGTCGATGACGACCGGAGCCGATGAGGAGGACGGCGGCCGCAAGCTGAAAACGAAGACGAGACGGCCGCTGCGGAAGATGTTGCCGCCGCCGAGGACGCTAGTGCGTGATTGGCTTTCTTGGTGGCGTACGTGGCGTACATTGTGGCCTCCTCCGCCACAATCTTAGGGTTCAGCCGTCTGAGCTCAACCATCTGCGCCTCGTTGTTGCGCTAGGCCTCGAGGCACTCCCAAGCCTCGCGGTCCCCCATCGCAATCTGGGCCGTGTGGCTGCGGATGGAAGGTGGGGAGCGGCAGTGCGAATATCCAGCCATCTTCCGGCGTGGATGCGGTTGCGGTGGGCAATTTGGCAGCGGTCGGAGCTTGGCTAGGTAGTAGGGGGAATTTTTTGTCACCACTCGGCGGCCGAGCAAATATAGGAGGTGGGAAATTTTTATCACCGATATCTTAAATATCGGGCTGCTAAACGGTTTTAGGGTTTCGTTTCGAGACCGCTATAGCTCGTTGGAGGAGAAAAAAAGGGTCTCTAAAGCCTTTTTTGGTTTCTGTCAGAGATGCTTATCCCAAGCGCTCGAGGCACCGACGTCTCTAGACTCTAGAGTTCGGTTGCGTGCCGTGGACTTGACTTTAGTTATTGAAATAACCGTGTTCGACATCGCATGTGGTGCTTGAACACATCCTCGTCTAACAAATGTGCACTACTATATTAGTCAGGCTGTTCCGATCCGAACAGCCAGCCTAGGAAAATGTCAGACTGTCAAACGAACAGACTTCTCCACAAGTTGGCTTGTGCAGCAGCCGCAACCGCAGCCGCAGCCGTGCCAAACACGTCCTCGTCAAACAAATGTGCACCACTATATTAGTCTAGTCTATTACTGTACATGAAACTGCAGAGCAATGAACGGATGAGATTATGCAGTGGCAGACGCCACGTGAACAGTGAAGTCAAAATAATAATTATTAAAAGGTTAGAAAATACAAAATAGAATTTTGCCCTGTCACTAGTAGAAAACAGGCCCAAATAGCATTAGTCCCGGTTGCGCCACGAACCAGGACTAATGCTGGCATGCGTCCCGGTTCGAGCGGGCACGGTGGCCGGAGGCATGCATCCCGGTTGGTAGGGGTGCATGCGTCAGACACGTTACAAACCGAGATGTATAAGCCAGCCCTCTATAAATACGACGCCCCAACCCTCTGTCTCCCCTCTGTTTTTCCTTGGTGAAGGTGTGAGAGGTGTGCTAGTTTATTTTTTTCCTGTGCATACATGCGAGGTGTTTGATGAAATGTTTAAATGAATGATCCCGTTCAATTTCTCCAAGAATAAAAATACCAGACTTGGTATATTGATCATGTCTCGAAAAAACCTTCACAAAATAACCTATCATATTCGAGGTTTTATGGCTTTCGGTCCAAATGATCGATGTTATGTGCTGAATTGCGGCATAGTTTATGATATTGTGCCCATATTATGCATGCATGTGGACATTGGGATGGAAAATAATATTGCAGGAGGAAGTTTTTCTTTTTGTCGCACCGAAAGCATTTTTCATTTTCCGAGCGCAAAAACGGGTAGTTTTATGAAGCAATCACCAAAATGCTGTTTCAGAATGCTACCGTCCCATTTTTCTAAAATACTAGACCATCTTACATGGACTATCTCCCAACCAGGATATCTCAAATATTTCCGTCCATCCCGGGTAAAAAGGACAAATGTCTGCCGAATCGGCGGGAAGTGGGTCCGGTTTGTACTACAGGTACATGATCTAACGTCCGTGATTTTTTGAAAAATTATTTTTAGACTCACAATATGTGGTTTCTTCAGAGATCCAATGCAATTTCTAACGATGCTCGTCCCCTATCTTCATGCACGCAGGTTCGACCTTAGTTCGAAAAGGGAAAAATTCAAAACGAACATAAGAAATTCAAAGAAAGTCCGAACAATGTAAATCCTTCACGTGGTGTCATATTATGTGACATAGTTGTAAGGAAAAATACCAGACTTGGTATATTGATCATGTCTCGAAAAAACCTTCACAACATGATCTATCATGTTCGAGGTTTCATGGCTTTCGGTCCAAATGACCGATGTTATGTGCTGAATTGTGGCATAGTTTGTGATACTGTGCCCATATTATGCATGCATGCGGACATTGGCATGGAGAACAATGTTGCAGGACGGAGTTTTCCTTTTTGTCGCACGGAAAAATCATTTTCCATTTTGCGAACGCAAAAAACGGGCCGTTTTGTGAAGCAACCACCAAAATGCTGTTTCGGAATGCTACCATCCCATTTTTATAAAATACTAGATCACCTTACATAGACTATCTCCCAACCGGGATATCTCAAACCTTTCCATCCATCCCGGGTAAAAAGGACACATGTCTGCCGAATCGGCGGGAAGTGGGTCCGGTTTGTACTACAGGTACATGATCTAACGCTCGTGATTTTTTGAAAAAATAATTTTTAGACTCGCAATATGTGGTTTTTTCAGAAATTCAATGCAAGTTCTAACGATGCTCGTCCCCTATCTTCATGCACGCCGGTTTGACCATAGTTCGAAAATGAAAAATTCAAAACGGGCATAAGAAATTCAAAAAAAAATCCGAACAATGTAAATCCTTCGTGTGGTGGCATATTATGTGACATAGTTGCAAGAAAAAATACCAGACTTTGTATATTGTTCATGTCTCAAAACACAAAATGACCTATCATGTTCGAGGTTTCATGTCTTTTGTCCAAATGACCGATGTTATATGCTGAATCGCAGCATAGTTTGTGATATTGTGCCCATATTATGAATGCATGTGGACATTGGGATGGAGATCAATGTTGCAGGAGGAAGTTTTCCTTTTCGTCGCACCGAAAAGCCATTTTCCATTTTCCGAGCGCAAAAAATGGGTCGTTTTGTGAAGCAACCACCAAAATGCTGTTTCGGAATGCTACCATCCCATTTTTTGAAAATACTAGACCACCTTACATGGACTATCTCCCAACCGGGATATCTCAAACCTTTTCGTCCATCCCGGGTAAAAAAGACAAATGTTTGTCGAATCGGTAGGAAGTGGGTCCGGTTTGTACTACAGGTACATGATCTAACATCCGTGATTTTTTGAAAAAAAATCATTTTTATGCTCGCAATATGTGGTTTCTTCAGAGATCCAATGCAAGTTCTAACGATGCTCGTCCCCTATCTTCATGCACGTCGGTTCGACCATAGTTCAAAAATGGAAAAATTCAAAACGGGCATAAGAAATTCAGAAAAAATCCGAACAATGTAAATCCTTCGCGTGGTGTCATATTATGTGACATAGTTGCAAGAAAAAATAACAGACTTGGTATATTGATCACGTCTCGAAAGAACCT
Source organism: Avena sativa (assembly GCA_916181665.1). Lineage (NCBI taxonomy): Eukaryota > Viridiplantae > Streptophyta > Magnoliopsida > Poales > Poaceae > Avena > Avena sativa. Next base: position 65,628,850 of record OV702284.1, read on the forward strand.
TCACAAAATGACCTATCATATTCGAGGTTTCATGTCTTTCAGTCCAAATGCAAGTTCTAACTAAAAAATAAGCCCCTTTAGTCCCGGTTGGTAAAACAATTCGCGCCTCTGTCTTCCCGCCATTTCTCCCCGCCATTTTTTCCCGCCATTTTTTCCCGCTATTTTTCTTCCCGCCATTTCTTTCCGCCATTTTTCTTCCCGCCATTTATTTCCGCCAGTTTTCTTCCCGCCATTTCTCGCTATATATATGTAAGATTGGCCTCCATTGTCATTGCATATCTCTAGACTCATATCTGCAACCTCATCACTCTTTCTCATGGCTTCCACTGTACCACTAACCCCCAGGGAGGCAGAGGCACTTTGCGCCTCGAACTACCCCTGCCCGCCGGGCTACTGCGTCCTCGTCGGATGGATGCTGAGCGCCGGAGGCGTGCCGGTTCCTCCTGTTCATCTAGGTGTGGCACGCCGGATGACCATTACGAACCACTACTACTTAGAGCTCACGCCGGAGCAGCGGAGGAATCCCAACTAGCATCCCGACTATTTCCCGACTTGGAAAGCCTTCTTCGGGGATCAGCGTGAGAGGGCGCTCTCCAGGCACGAGAAGGACGGCCCACCTCCTCCGAACTTCAACGAGGTCGGCCGTCGGTTGTGGTGGCGCAGCCGGACTCTCCAGAGCGTCATGGCCTACGACACGGCCGCCGACTCTAACCCCTGCCTGCGCTACCCTTAAGTCCAGCCCACTCGTACTCAGCCTTCAAGGTTCAACTACGGCGACCCCGGCGACGACAGCGATGACGGCCGCGGCGAGTACGACGACTACGGTGGCGAGTATTACAAATGTAGCCAGGAGCATGACTGAATCACTCCAACATTACAAAACAAGTTCGGCCGATCGTGACTTAATCTGGCCATGTGTCTTAATTTTCAGTTCTTCTATGTATCTTAATTTTCAGTCATGCTTTATGTAACTTAGTGTTAGTTGCGTTATGTACTTTACTTCCAGTTCTATCGTAGTAAAATTTTCTTCCCGCCCATTAATATATAAAAAATATAAGTTAATTCATTTTTAATTTTTAATGGTTCATAGTTTAAATGGTTACATTAATTATTTTTAAAAACAGAAAATGGTTTTGAATTAGTTATTTAAATTCAAACACTTTTTATGTTTAAAGTTTTTCTAAATTCCAAATTAATATTCAAAAAATATAAGTTAATTCATTTTTAATTTTACATGGTCCATAGTTTAAATGGTTACATTAATTATTTTTAAAAACAAAAAATGGTTTTGAATTAGTTATTCAAATCCAAACACTTTTTATGTTTAAAGTTTTTCTAAATTCCAAATTAATATATAAAAATATAAGTTAATTCATTTTTTATTTTAAATGGTTCATAGTTTAAATGGTTACATTAATTATTTTTAAAAACAAAAAATGGTTTTGAATTAGTTATTCAAATCCAAACACTTTTTATGTTTAAAGTTTTTCTAAATTCCAAACTAATATATAAAAATATAAGTTAATTCATTTTTAATTTTAAATGGTCTATAGTTTAAATGGTTACATTAATTATTTTTAAAAACAAAAAATGGTTTTGAATTAGTTATTCAAATCCAAACACTTTTTATGTTTAAAGTTTTTCTAAATTCCAAATTAATATATAAAAAATATTAGTTAATTCATATTTAATTTTAAATGGTTCATAGTTTAAATGGTTACATTAATTGTTTAAAAAATGGTTTTCAATTAGTTATTCAAATTCAAACACTTTTTATGTTTAAAGTTTTTCTAAATTCCAAATTAATATATAAAAATATAAGTTAATTCATTTTTAAATTTAAATGGTTCACAGTTTAAAATTTTATATTAATTATTTTTTTTTTAAGAAAATGGTTTTGAATTAGTTATTCAAATTCAAACACTTTTTATGTTTAAAGTCTTTCTAAATTCCAAATTAATTATCATTTAAAAAACATTACAAATTTAAACCCCAAAATAAAAAATAAGGCGGGAACAGAGAGATAATTTGTGAAATTTTTTGAAAACAGGGTCATACGTCCCGGTTGGAGCCACTAACCGGGACTAAAGCCTCCTGCACGCGCCGCTTGATCTCAGCCCAAAATATGAAAAAAAAAGTGGAGCATACGTCCCGGTTGGTGGCTCCAACCGGGACGTATGACCCTTTAGTCCCGATTGGAGCCACCAACCGGGACATATTCTCCCTTCCCTTTGTACACGACGCCCATTCCTCTCCTTCCCATTCTCCATTCTTTGCAACTCCGACGCGCGCGCATAGGGAGATGTCGCCGGCCGCCCCGCTGTCGCCTCTGCCCGCCGCCATGCGTCATCGTGCGTTCTCTCCATCTTTCTCCCCCTCGCGTGCATTCTCTCCCTCTCTGGAAAAACCCTAGCAGCCGGCCGTCGTCGCCGTTCCCGGCCTCCCCTCGACCATCTGGTGGTGCCAGGAGCTCCGCCTCGGTCCCCTGTTTCGTCCCACTGAAGGAATCAAGCCCCGGCGCTCGGAATCGTTGCCAACCTCGCCGTCTTCCCCGACCCCGACAAAGCTCGCCGCCATCGATTAGCTCGCCTCCGGCCTCGCCTGGATTCCACGACCCCACGTCGAGCACCGTGGTGAGCTTCTGGTGCTCAAGGCACCCTCCGTTTGCCTCCTAGATCTTCGTAGCCGCCGCACACCATTCATTTGTGAGCTCTGTCGCGGCCGCTCGTCGCAGGCCTCGCTCCGGTGACCCTAAAGGGGTGGCGCCACCACTATGTGGTTCCCCTCGTCATTCTCTTTACAGCGCACCCCTCCGCGCGTGCTGGGGTGGCCCAGATCATCGTCGGCGACCACCGCCTAACGCCTCCCGCCGCCGCGTCTGACGTGGCGCCTGCGTGGCCACGAGATGGACCCAGCTCGGCCTGGGGCCCCCTAGTCAGTGGCTGTGGGTAGGAGCAGCCCCGGTGTAGAAAGTTAGGGATAGGGTTGATGACGTCAGGGTGATGCAATAATGGCTTAATCCTTTTCAGAAATGTTTAAAAATAGCAGAAATTAATATAATTTTGTAAAATCAATAACTATTTCATATTTAATCTTAAAAATATGTATAATATATCAAAATGTTCAGAAAATTGAGAGATATGTGTCTAAGCAATCATAATACATTTTTAAGCAACTTTAAACCCTAGTTTAGTTGTAAGAACATCGATACCACTTATATACATGTGAGTTTGACGATGCACCTTTGCCTGGGCATTCCGAACCCTCTTAAATCGACATGCATTATGGTTACTGTGTAGTATCTAATATGACATGGCATGCATATTGTTTACGCATTGCATTATGCCATGTCTTGAATTGTCGCCTTTCTTTCTGGTATTGGTTCTTGCGATAGGATCTGATCCCGAGGGCAAGCATAGCCTCTTATTTTGAACCTATTACAAAGTATCTACTTTCTCGCTATGATGCATATGACTCCAATGTGGTATTTTGTCAGTAGCTAGAGTTACCTATCTACTACATAGTTTCCTTTTTGTAGCTAGGTTTAGGGTTTAGGGTTTCTCTTCATTTTTATTATTGTGTATGTATATATTAGGGTTTCTCCAAATTAGGGTTTATATATCTCAAAACCCTACCTGACATTCTCCCTTAGCCGCCTTGACTTATCCGTTTTTCAACCTATGAAGAAAAAATGGAACCACATGGCAGAGACGAAGAAAAGGAAGAGTTGATCCAAGGTGTGATCCGCGGGGAAGAAAATTTAGATGTATCGACGTTTCTGAACAACTCCGGTGAGGGTGATCCTCTTTTTGCCGGAAGATACGACTTCTTTGAGGTTGAAGGTGATGCCTTCAGCGAGGGAGAAGGCGATGCCTTCTATGATCAAGAAGACGACCGCTCCGACGAGGTGCATGTAATATAATTAATTCATTAATTAATCATCTGCTGTCTATATATAAATATTAATGATGATCTTTCTTCTTTTAGCCCTCCGGATCGAACAAATCTACTGAAAAGAGCGGACGAGGCCCAACCAACAAGTTGGAAGACCATGAGAGGTTCAGGATCGAAGAAATCGGTGACTACGGCAAACCAATGGCTCCCGTTGTTGTCGCAAACAAATTTGTGGCACAATGCAGAGTAATCGTTAGGGACTTCGTCCCGCTCACCATGCGAAATTGGAATAGGCCTGTTGATGCGGAAGAAGAGAGAACATGTTTATATGTCCCTAACATGGCCAAATATTTACTGTGGAAGAGGCTCATGCTTAATTTCACCCTACCGAAGGTAGAGTTGGATCCAAATGCGGAGGATCCAGTTGAGGACGCCTTGCAACATGCCAAAGCCATGCAGATGAAGGTCAGGGAGTGGGATTTGAAGAACATGGACCATTGTTTCACCAACTGGACTAAAAGATTACACCTTGACTATGTCGTGAAAGAGAAGACTCCGGATTTTTAGAAGATTCAGTATCAGAAGTTAAAACCATTCTGGGCTGAATTTGTGAATTACAAGACATCAGAAAAAGCTAAGAAAATGTATGCAACGAATAAGATGAATGCTGCTAACAAGAAGTATCACCATACTATGGGCCAAGGTGGCTACAGGACTGGCATTCCTAAGTGGAAGAAACTTGATGATGAACTGCGTGCTAAAAAGATCATCCCAGAGACAGACAATTGGATTGAACGTGCAAAGAATTGGTTTTACGGGCATGGGGGAACGTTGGCCTCGAAAGGGAAGTGTATATATAACATAAGACATAAAGAAGACCCCTTGCCAATCGAGAACATAAGAAAAACAGTAAAGGCTGTTGTAGATGGGGACTTCATTCCCGATAGAGAGAATGACGAGATCACACTCGCCCTTGGGAATAAGGAACACGATGGACGAACATGAGGCACAATAGGCTCCCAACCATGGAGCACTGGGTTTCCCGAAGAGAGGAAGAAATATCCTGATAGAAGCCGTAAGAGGAGAAAGGACAAGGCGAAAGTTTAAGCAAATATTCAGGAAGAGCGAATGCATATAATTGAAGAATGAATAAAGCAATAACAAGATCAAATTAATGCACTTAGCCAGCAAGGTACTACCGGCCCATCTCAGCAGCACATGGTGGTAGAACCTGCATTCGATGCTACCGGCCTATAGAATAATCGAAAAAGTAGTGTGGCTTCCACCGAGGTCCCGGGTGATGACAATGACGATGACGATGGTGCACCGACGATGGCTCGTGTTGGCTACCCAGTGGATGATATCACACAGATGACACATTGCAAGCTACATGTCCAAGTTGTGAACATATCAATGAAGGTGGCGGTCGGCTATGCCTTACCAATTGGACCCGCACCAACTTACCATTGTCGTCCGGTTCCACAGGGCTACGCTGTTGTCGGGGTGGATGCAATCATGCCCACCTTTCAAGGTTTCAAGCTTGACTACCCTGCAGGTGAAGGGGATGTGACTGAACTGGTAGAAGCAACAAACATCACCATTCTATGGCCAAAGGAATGTATCGTGCTTCCAAATCACACGCCAAGGCCATCTTCGCCGCCGCCTCACCCATCTCCAGCGCGGTCGTCACCGTCGCGGCAGCCATCTTCTTCGCCTCACCCATCTCGTCGCCTCACCCGTATCCGTCGCCTCACCAGTCTCCGGCGCAGCCATCGCCAGCGCGGCAGCCATCGCCGGCGTCTTAGGAAAAAAGCGTAAGTGTACCACCGCTACTCTGCGGAGTGGTAAGCGGTCGCCGACACGTAAACAGGAGCCTCTTCCAAAAGTACCAAAGGTTCCTCCCAAGAGATCTTATGACTGTACTGAAGAGGAGACTACGGCGATCGTTGAGGCGGAAACGGCAGCGTTTTTTGCTAACCTGAGGCGGCCGAAAGAGCCAGAGTTTCCTAGCACCAAGAAAAAGGCCGAGTGTTCAAAATGCTAAAGGGCCTTCACCAACCCGATCCAAATCTGTCATCAGACTATGAGCGTTCTATTCTCAAGTCACATGCGGTACAACAACTATCGAAGAGCAGTACTGGTGCAAGCGGGAAATCTATTGCCCAGCTCGGAGAACAAACAAAACAATCTTGCGCCCCTCTCAAGGTGATTTCCCATACCAATGTGGGGTCGAGCAAATATGCGGCCGAAGAGCAGTATGATCCAGATGTAGTTGCACTATACGGAGAAGCGGTCGCTGCTCAAGGTATGAGTATTGCCCACTACTAATCCCAGTTACAGTACTTCCCCGTGGGTGAAGTGGCATACAAATACCAGTACGGCAAACCTCTCGTCAAACCTGAGGAGGTAAAGAATCTTCCAACAAAAATGCGAAGATTGCATAACTGGTACATGCATGCCACAAAGGCCGGGGCTAACTGGATAATGCTGAGGGTTACAAAAAAGCATTATGGGAAAGAAGTAGGTGACATGATAGCCATTGAATTTATTGAACTATTTCAATTATTCAATCAAGACGTCTTGGACAAATCGATTATCAGTGCCTATTTTTGAGGGGTAAAACAGTAGGGCAAAGAACCCCACTGCAATTTTTGAGTGATTATCAGTGCCTATTGTCTGTAAGTACTATTTCTGTAATTAATTTAGTCTCTAGCTATCTCACATCGTTTATTGCATGTATATAATCATACTATAATATGCAGAATAAAGATTCTCGAATGCAGCAGAGGACAAATCTATGACATTGGGTTCGTTGACCCATATTGGGTTCATCAAGCTAATCTCAAAACAAACCCCCAGGATGCGGAGGATAATATTGTACACGCGTTAATGTTTCAAGAAACTAGAAGGGAAATACTATTTCCTTACAACTTAGAGTGAGTGTTATTGTCTTGTATACACATTCTATTTCAATTACTCGACGTTAAGTATATAATTGATGAGTTATGCATGCGCAGCTTCCACTATATTCTTTAATCATTCAACCTGACAAAGGGCGGGTACTAGTCATGGACTCTAAACATAAACCCCTTGAGATGTGGAAGGACATGCAGATGATTCTCCAGCGGTAATTCTAATCATTACGACACTATATCGGCAACGTTCATGAATTTTATGATATCAAGTAATTAATAACTTCTTTTATTCGTTTTCTTCGCCGGGCATCACTTGTAAACGATTCACCAAGAAGGCTAGGGGTGTTTGGAAGGAGAGCTTACATTTAAACCACTAGATGTAAGCACCACTAGCTATATCCGCGCATCTCTTTGATTCTAGTTTTGATACCGTTATTATCATGCTTGATTATTATTTTGATTGAACTCTGTTCTTGTAAAGTGCCTGACGCGGGGACCAGGAACAATTTATGAGGATACTATGTTTGCGAGTTCATCCGTCAGACGTGCTGTGAGAAGAGCAGAAATTTAGAGCAACTTAACGTACGTAAACAATTTTTATAGTTTTTTATTACCATCAAATTGTGTTTAGTTTCATTCATATAGGTTGACTCCTTTTTTAAATCAGCTCGAACTTCTACGGGACGGTCTTCTGCCAAAGGATCGCGTACGAGAAATTCAGGAGGAATTGGCGGGATTATTGGATGCAAAAGTCCTAAACCCAAAAGGAAAATACTATGCGGGTGTGTATAGGCAATATGGATTGTATAAAGAGCTTATTTTGTATGTATATATGTGCATGGAATCCGTGTATCGAATGTAATATGTTCGACACTTGGATCTATATTGTCATGATAATCTTGTGTAATATAATGGTTCCTTCATTGATGACTGCAAAACACAAAATAAAAAATAAAACAACATAAATAAATTCTCTGTCGCGGCACAAAAAGTGGCCAAAATGCTGTCTCGGCAAAAAAAAGGTTGCCAAAATAAATTCTCTGCCGTGGCAGAGAAATGTGCATAACGGTCCGTGTTATGAACCGGGACGGTTGCTCCTTCCCACCTCGCGCGGAGCAGCGGCCACGTGTACGCTATTTTCTCTCGGTTCGTGGGGTAACCGGGAATAAAGGGTGGGGGCTTTAGTCCCGATTGCCCCGTCCCGGTTGGGAAACCGGGACTAAGGGTGACTTCTTTTGGGATTCTACCGTGGCTTATAGGTTCCCCACCACATAAGCGGAAAAGAAGTGTCCAGTTTCTCCCCACCGAAAAACACCCCAGAAGCCCACGTACATGCAATGGAGAGAAACTGGTCCAGAGCAGTTTCCCGGGCTTCTCCGGTGGATGGTGGACCATTCTCCAGAAAAAGACATGTCGTTGTCAAATATTACGCTCGGAATTCCACCGCCGATTACTATTCAGGAAACAACCGAAACAAACGATCCCAACTCCCGACCCCACCCCGCCTGGATCTGCCTTGCTCGCGACCCCCAACTCCACTGAAAGGATAGAGATATCGCCTAGAGGGGGTGAATAGGCAATTTCAAAACTATTACGGTTTTGGCTTGATAGAATGCGAAATTAAACTAACGTTTATTTTACAAGCACAAATCCTAAATACACTAGGCTCAACTAAGTGCACCAACAACAAATTAATCTAAGCAAGATAGCACAAGATAAATATACCACAAGTGATAAGCAAGATATAAGTACTTCAAGCTCGATGGCTATCACAAGGAAAGTAAGCTCGGATATAGAGATAACCGAGGCACGCGAAGACGAAGATGTATTCCCATGTTCACCACCTTTTGGAAGGGGGCTACGTCACGTTGGAAAGGTGTGAGGTTCCACGAAGGATTCCTCATGCGCCACAAAGGCTCACCTTCTTATCCGAGTCTATCCCACGAAGATATAGGCCCTTTCCTTATGGCTAGCTTTTCCTCCACTTCGGAGATGGCAAGCTCCACAACCGCTTCACAAGCTCCACGAAGGAGAAGCCCGGGTCTCTTCACAATCTTCCACGAAGAGGACACCACGGTACCAACCGCCAAGCCAACTAGGAGGTCACCCTCCAAGAGTAACAAGCTCATGGTCTCTCACTCAAACAAGCTCATGGTCTCTCACTCAAACAAATCATAATGGAGATCTCAACACTTATGCAAGAATGCAAAGCAAGAACACCAAGGATGCTCAAATCCTTCACTCTCAAATCCCACAAAAGCAACAAGTTCTAGGGAGGAATTAGAGAGGAAGAACAATGGTGGAAACTAACAAATGACTCCAAGATCTAGATCCAATGGGTTCCCCTCACTTAGAGGAGGAATTGATTGGTGGGGATGTAGATCTAGATCTCCTCTTCCAAATCTCTCAAAAAGATGCAAGAGTCATAGGAGGGAAGGGAGAGGAAGAAAGCTCAAAGGGGTCAACAATGGAGGTCAAAAACGTGCTCAAGAGCCTTAGAACTTTGTGGAAGAAGCCCTCCTTTTATACCCCTTCAAGGGAGATGACCGTTGGAAGCAAGATGCGCTGGGCGAACACGTTCCGGTGACGAAACCGACGCCACCAGATCAGCCGCCGAAAATTACGGTCAAAACCGAAAGTTCCGGTACAAACCGAAACAGCATACAGAACAGTTTTTCGGCAGTTTGCCGGAAATTTCCGGCGGTTGCCAGAATTTCCGGCCGCAGACTCGGTCCGCCGGAATTCCGCTGGAACCAAATAGGACACACGAAAACGGCGATAACTTTTGCATCCGGACTCCGATTTCGATGATCTTAGGCTTGTTTTGACGAGGAAAACAAGCCCTACAAGATGGTGCATAGAAACATCATAGTACAATAGAGGAGGATAGAACCAAATGAATAAAGGTAATAAGCCTCCCTATAAGAAGAACCGATAAAACCTTCAAACTCGAAAACGCCATAGAAGATGCATACAAATTCCGTTTTCGATGAACTTGGGCTTGTTGAAGAGCTAGCAACAAGCTCAAGAACCTCACATGGATAAACACCAAGAAGCAACAAATTAGGAAGATGCAAAGAATGCAAAGGATTGAGCTCCCTATGACGATGTGATCAAGTTACCCAACCGAAAGCCCCTCTTAATAGTGCAGCTATGTATCCTATAACCCGGTCTCCCAACAACTAACTTGGGACCGGTAAAAGGAAAACCTAGTAAGGCCATACCTTTTCCTTGCGCATCCCTCTTGATCTTGATGACAACACTTCAATCTCCGTCCAAGTCGGAATGCATCACTTAATCATTGTTGCTTCGTGAAGACTCCTAATTTGCTCCGCCATACACCACTATTGGATAGATTCATTAATACATGTCTTCACATGTCCATTATCACCAATATGGATGGCAAGCTTCAAGCAAATGATCTTCTCGAGATGCTTATCTTGAACTTTCCCTTCTCAACCTTGATGACGATCACCACTTGATGTCATCCTCTCATGGGATATATAAGATCTTCACTTTTGTAGCATGCCCATGGAAAGATACATATCCCATATAGAAAACGCAAAGGCACATATATAATGGGTTAGTTCATGATGCATAATTGACAAGGCTTACCATACCAAAAGATCCATGTGGTACATTCTTTATACTTCATGTGTTGACCAACTTGAAATCACTCTTCACTCTTTGTATAGGTCAACCATGTATTTTCTCATGATCCATCTCAATATCTTGAGGTACATAAAGAACTCTTAATTTGATTACATGCTCTAAATCTTAGTCAATCATAGCTCAACTAATGAGGCTATCATGACACCGTCTTAGAGCCATATCTCGAATTCTTATATTGAGATCACACTCTGAAGATCTTGATCATATCACATTCTTCTCTTCAACTCGATGATCTTGATGCCAATACTCAAGGTATATCTTTATCTTCATGGCATCCATACTTGAATCCAACACATAGACTACAAGCATGACCTATGAAATATTCCTTCATATAAAACTTAGTGAAAATATTAGTCCATAGGGATTGTCATTAATCACTAAAACCACACATAGGGGCAATTACTCTTTCAATTTCCCCCATCCTCACACCCGTCGCCGAGCCGCCTTGCAGCCGCCGCCGAGCCGCGCTCCACGCGCCGCCCACCTGCGGATCCCGACAGCCCTCGGCCGGATCCCAACCTCCGCAGCTGATCTCCCATGTTCCTCTCCTCGCCGAACTCCTAGGCAGCCCATCCGCTCGGCTCGACCACCACCGCCCTCCCACGCCTGGCGCGACCTGAACGCCGCACTCCCAAGCCTGGCCCGATCGTCAGCTCCAAGGTCGTCCATCTGCTGCACCATGTCCACTTATGATGCGATTTCTTCAATTTTTTTGAGAGATACATGTGGTCAGATGCTAGTACAGGCTCGGTGTTGGATGCTAGTTGTTGATGCTAGTACACGCTCGGTGTTGGATGCTAGTACAGTCTCGGCATTGAGAACACACATTGCTGTTATTTTTATTGTAAATTCAAAATCATGTGACATTTTCTATTATTTTGGCATGTCCTAAATTATACTACAACACCATGTTTTTAAATTTATTTCTAGCTCCTTTTCTACTTATAACTAGCGTATGTATACTATATATGTATGGTTTTATTAAGTGGTCAGACCAAATCCTGGGGCATAATAGACATCTCACGACCCATCATAGCAAATAAGTCAAAACAACATAAGCCCTAAAAAAATCTCCTGAGAGTTTCTACAAGCTTCTACCCACCACAGTTTTTCCCACCGGAATCTATAAGCAGGCTTATGCATAAGCAGAAACCCAAAAGAAGTCACCCTAAAGCCCCTTACCAACCGGGACACATGACACGTTCTCCACCAGTGTGTATGTGTACCATGTTTCAAAATTAAATTTGAAAACACGTAATTTGAGTAAATATGAGAAAGTAACCGATGAACATGTTCCGGGATTTTATTGTGCAAGTTATATGTATTGTATCTTTTTTGTGGAGGCCACATACTTATGTGTATTTCTCACAGGCTTATATATTATATACCGAAAACAAACAATGCCACGAACTTGGTGCACTCTTGCAAGACCATCGCTCGTACCTTAATTTACATGAAAACCCTTGCAGCATGCATGCTGTAAATCCTCGTGTTTTCTGGCTAGCACAGTGTTTGCGAAGAAAGCAATGTGGGGTTACTTTCCGTGTTCGTTTAGCCTCTCGTATCCTGATCAGTACTAGGATGGAGACAAGTAGCTAGCTGGGTTTATTTTTGTGCTTAGAAGAACCCATTGCTGGCAGCAATCCATTGCCGAGCAGAAGAGGCAATAGCCAAATGGCACGCAAGTATAATCCGGCGCCACCATCGTCATTTCCGTCGGAACATTGCCAAAACCATGCCGATCATCTTATCTGCGGTACGGGCCAGACTCTTTTGACCACGGAAAAGTTCAATGATTGCAACGCATCCTCAGCGGTTTGCAGAGGAAGAACTAACACCGGTTGATCTGGCGGCTATCCCGTTCCTTTAACGTGTCCCGCTAGCGATTCATTTCAAAGATGATCAACGTTAGGTAATAAATCACGAACCTGACGTTTGGCGAGAACTTCTCGCCTGATTGAACAGTCACATAAATTAACCGGTTGAAATTGAACTCAAACACGACCTTTGATCCGACGACCGGTCAAAGCGATAATGATTTGGATGGATGATTCCAAAACAATAACGTTCCAGCGCGGACTGCCGTGTGGGGCCACGCTGACGTGGCCGTGCGAGCGGCCGCTCGACATCGGATGGTGCCCGGAGGGGACAGGCAGATGGGATGGGGGGTCCTGCCTGCCACAGCTCCAGGTTTGCGGACCATAGTGCAGTCCATATCCGAGTGCAGGGCCTGAAATGGAATCCCAACCCTACACTACATCCTTTTCTTTTCCCGGTTGCTGCGCGCCTTTTCTTTTGTGGCCAAAGGCGTGTGATTTTACGTGAAAAAGTGGGAGTTGGCGTCCACTCGGAGATGAATTCTGTCTGGGATCCAACGCGCTTGTCTATTTCCTTTCCTCCATGGGGGAATGGATTGCTGCTTGTATTTCTACAACTCTAATAAGTAAAAAATGATTACTCTAAGAATGCAAGAAATTCAGTAAGAACACGGCATAACAACAAGTATATATGTGAATAATGTCTTCAAGTTGGCAAGAAGTTTGATGTTGGCCTGTGTTCACGAGTATATCATCTGTCGTCCTTCCATATGTATACCATAGGGCCGTCTCCAGAAATTCGAGTCCCCCGTGCGAAAAATAAAACGGGATCCTAAACTTTGAAGATTGAGCGTAACGTCAACATGAATTCTTAATTGTGTGCAAGGATAGCAACTAGACTTTTTTTCCTACATAATAGGGACGTTTCTTCAAATAGTTCAAAATATCAATAGGACTCATAGATTTCTCAAATAAATTATGAAAGAAGAAACCATAGATTTGAAGAAGACATGATTCTCCTGTTTTGTAAACCACTACATGGATTGAATTTAGAAGTGCCAAGATAAGCTAAAACTACTAAAAAGAAGATTCAGCAAATAAATCAGGGCTAGCTAGGCCAAGACCCATAGAGTCAATTGGCTTCTCTCTCTCAAAAAAAAGAGAGAGTCAATTGGCCCGGAACAACACGTCACCAGCAGAGTTGGACGTCTGTCCGTCTCGTCGGTCGATTAACTCGATTCTAGGCGATTGGCGGTGAAGCACTAGTAGCAGGCGCCTGGCAACCCAGGCCGGCAGACGTATGGGGTACTCGTGTTCGCCGCCGTTCACGACGAGTCGGCGACACAACGTTCATCGCCGCGATCTTGGCAGTGCGTGGGGCAAGGGATGTTGATTGGGGCGAATTGTGTTTTACCGCAGATCGCTCGGTTTCAATTGGGACTTGAGTCTGACCAAGGGATCGATCCACGTACGTTGGTAGGAGTACGAGCAGACATGCAGACCAGTTGGGCCATGGAGATCTTTGGGCCCCGACTCGCCTAGACGCACTCTCGCGACCGCAGGAACACTCAAGCAACAAAGCATGGAACTAGGCCAAAATTTAAGTTCCAGGGTGGGCTATCCCTGGGATATTGGGGCCCTCCAGTTTTTTGGGGCCCTGTACGGTCGGCCAGCTCGCACGGCCCCCGACAGGCCTGGTGTAGCAAGACATGTGTCGTGATATGTAGTAGTATTTCATATTATAAGTAACTCCATATTTTTCTTACAAACTAACTTAGTCACACTTAAAATGTTTTGACATAAACATTTTTAGCAGACTTGTACATGCATAGAGAGTTGGAGGAGGTCTTATTTTGACCACAAAGACATGTATGTTATACTCCCCCCTTCCTAAATATAAGTTGTATAGTTTTTCACACGGAATTTAAAGAACGGGCGTGATGGGTAAGATACACATGTTTTGGACTAGATTACACCTTACTAATTCGCATGACAAAATAGAGGAGCTTTCCTGAGATAAAGAAATGTGATCAAATCCCTAAACATATTATCCAAATGATTGTTTCAATTCAATACACCTTTATATTTTGGATTTTTTTTTCAAAAAACTATACACCTTATCTTAAGGAACGGAGGGAGTACTTATTTGCCCCAGACATAGGCATATTATTGGGTCGGGCTTTACACCGAACCTAAAAATGCCTAGCCCAAACCCAATCTACCCCATATTAGAACATGTACATAATACCTGAAAATGCAATCCCGAGCCCGAATCGAAAGAGGCACACAATACATTATCACCATTTAACTAAATCAATTCTTTTTTTGAAAAGGAGATTGCATATAGCCTTTTTTTATTATACTATTCAACAAATTGTTGCAAAATAATACATTGATCAACGCAAAGCCACCTTCCTCATGACATCTATCGCTACACTTACAAACTTGATGATGTGTGTGGCCATAATCGAGGCCATGAGCCCTAACCTCACACCGAAGCCCCACCATCTAAATCCGATGGGCTGAGCAAGCTTGATGATGGGTGTGGCCATAATCGAGGCCATGAGGGAGAACAGCTCCTTGCCATCCTCCGATACAGAAGACCTAGATCTAGAGTTTCTCCCGAAGCAGCTCGAGCGAGGTGACGATGGTAGCTCCAACAAGGTAACGCCACATAAACACGCTATTGTACGTCATGAACGAAGTCAGAGTTCCGTTTTCACTAGCAGTCGCGCCTCCCCAAGCTCGCGGCCGGCTGGACCATCGTCGATCGCCCCGTAGGAGGACTACCAAGGCCCACCGCCACATGCCAAGGCGCTGTCCAAACCGTGCACCAACAACCATCGAGTTCCACCTCTTGGGATCTCGATTTCCGCTGCGAGAAAAAGCCCCACCGCCGTCATTGACCGCGCGGGCTTCAACCGGTGGCATCATCTGGTATGTGCGCACGAGAGGAGGAACTGCGACGGCGCTAGGGTTTGTTGATGTTGCCCCATATTGCACGTCTCGTAGGAATAAATAATTATTTCCTAGACATTAAATTCTCCTGCAATGGTACTAAGTTTTTTTTTAATGCATTTCAGATTCCATTCGGGCTTTTTGGCGGAACTTCTGGCAAACAATTTGAGGCCAATCCAGCCCCTCAGGTTTTCGGTCTCGAGCCGGGCTGCCCATACCCAGTCCAGGCCCACAACAACTAAACGAAACTATGCCTAGGGAAGGGGGATGCAGACGGTGACGGATGAGAGGGAGTAACTCTGTCACGCTCCTGCTACTGGGATGGCGTAGCATCACATAGCTGAGGTACACGTCCTGCCACGATGGGCCCCACCCCGTACATCGTTTTCCTCCTCTGCCTGTCTGCGGTGTCAGCAATGCAACGAAACCGTTGACTTTGAAGACGTTGCGTAGCAGCAGCCCGTAGCAGCATGTCCCAACTGTTAGCACGCGCCCCAATACCACCGATTCCTTTTTTGAATGCTAAGGCCTACTCCTGTCCTACCGCTCCTTCTTAGTATATTTTAAAAAATTTCATGGGCCATGGGATTTGACCAAAGTGTCCCTGCTGAAATAAGAGAAGTAGTAGCAAAAAACTCAAACAATGGCAATATTGGTTTTCGACGTCTACAGTATACTAGTTGAATACCCGTGCGTTGCTATGGTGGTTTTCTAATTTATTTCTTTATCCCTTGTGCATTGTTTCACTTACTGGAGGTGTCGATTTTGGAGAACCTTTATATATTAATGGTGTGGCAGTAGTTTATGGGCTGCTAGTGTGAGGAGTTGATCACTGTTGTGGGGCCTTTTTTTTCTTTTCTTCATCTTTTTCTTTTTTAGTCTGTGTGCATCATGGATATCTTTTGTGGCATGTTTTTGATGTAGAGGGTAGTTGTAATTGGTAGATCCACGATATTAATATATTCTCTTGATTAAAAAATGTAAATATAATGTATATATAATTCACATGTCACACATGAGTTTTCATTCCTTCCAACAATATCGCATCAGTGCCTCTACCGGTAGGTTCTTTTCCAATGTCAACACCATTCGTCTCCATTCAATCCATGGTTGTAAAAGTGGAACATAAATCAAAATGAACTTTAAAAAGAATAAATCCAACACGTATAGAAATAGATGATAATTCCGGCTTTTTGTTGAGTAATCCTTGGTGAGTCTTTGGTCCCTTCCAACAACATTGGTCGGGATCTATGTTGGTTGAGTTTTTAGGAATATCCACATAGCCGTGCTGTGGTCTATGAAATCTATACTAAAAGAAAAAAAGATCATATAGAACATGCACAGAAAAAACAATGAATTGGTAGCTCAAATATCTTTGAACGCACAATACACGACTTGTGCGGTGTCCACTCAACCTAATATTGTGATTAATCATTTACATTTTTGATTTTACCAAAAAAATAAAAATATATGGAGCATATACAAAGAGATAATAAACACAAGCTTATGTTACAAGATTTTAAGCGTTTTATTCCATCTTGATATTATACTGAAAAGGAACAATTATTTTTCAAACTAAAAATATGATCCCGATGGAACAAATAGATGGAAAAACATATTTACATGCTTCTTATTTTTTCCGAGGAAAACAACCAATTTAACAGTTCAGGGCTTAAACTTGTGCTAGCACCTCAAAGAGACCATCATCAATTTCTGCATGGATAAGTTACATGTCAAATGGATATTTTCCTTTCTCAAATCCATCATGTAGCTCCAAGAGTCCAAGTTACATGTCCCGCTACTGTGTTAGGTCGGTGTACAATGATAACATCTCTGTAGCTACGAAGTAATCAATATAACAAAATACAATCCTATAATAGTAAATACAATGTTTGAACATTGTCCTTACTTTAACAAAAACCGTAGGACCATTCACTAATCACCACATAATGATACCTTACATAACTACATATCCAGTTTGAATGGTAAAGCTTTATAATACTAAAAGAATCAGCCGCGACAACAATTTTGTCTATCTATTGTTACGAGCTGCCACATAATAACAAACTTGGGCATAAAGATATTGATCAAATATCGGTATAATTTGCAAATTATATATTATTACATCTATATTCTAACTATATTGCGCTAAATATCATCCAATAATGAGGAGGAAGAGGCTAGTGGGTTGTGGTCGCCTATGGATAACCCAATGACTTCTGTTTCTCTCGCCCCATGGTCACGATGGAGAAGAACATATATAATTTTTCAAGGTGCCATCTTCCAGTCGCAAGCGGTAGGGTTTCTGCGACAAGCTGGAGATGTTGCTCACTCAGATTCCAAGCAGAAAGGTCGTGGTAGGAGCTGAAAGTGCGTGTGTATGCAGGTTGAGATGGGGATTGGATGTCCATGTGTGCTAGGTGGCCTTTTTTTTGAGAAACACAGTACAATTAGGTGTCCTTGTTTTGATCAAGCGACCATTTCTCTTCCCGATTGGTCACGCTCCGGTCAAATGGCTCTAAAGGCTAGGGGCCGGGGCTTCCAATCCCTCCGGAGGACGCTCAACAAGCGAGGACAATTTACTGTGGAAATATGGGGCAAGATTGGCATGCGCAAATTGAAAATTTCCGAGCCTTGATTTTAGAAGATCTGAACCATTCAACTCTTTGATCTTGCTTCACGTGCCAACCAAATCATCTCGAGACAAACCTCAAAATGAAACAATACATACGAGCACTGCTAACCCTTGACAGTAACGTGTGTTTCCCATTAATTTTGTAGTGCAACAATCATTTAACCAATTATGGAGATGCTTAACAGAGTTACCGGTGCGGTACTATGTTTACCAGTATGAAATTCACATACAAATACAATGAAACCAAACTTCTTACAAGAGGAAGTAGAAGGTGACAAACCATTCAGTTTTATTATTATTCTATATGCTAATCACGAAGATCAAGCACCATTATTAACTATGCCAGTAATACCATCTGAATTTATTTCATCTTACAAATAACGAAATTAAAATGTCCGTGTTATTTCTTACTCCCTCCATCCCGGTTTAAAAGACACAATTTGCAATTCTCTGAGCCTTAGGTGTCCTCTAATTGGTCCATTTAATAGTATGGAGAAGAACATGCATGAGAAAAAAAGAGTTATCAAGGCGTTCATATTTGTTCACCCATGTGCATGCAATCATTTTATTGTTTTCACACAGGAGTAATTACAGAGATTAAATGCTTTTGTGTCTAAATATTTTGAGATTGCATGGTTTGCAAATTGTGTCCTTTAAACCGGGATGGAGGGGATAATCGAATTCCACAAGAATCAATTTATATAGTTAGGCCAGTATGGAGAGACCTCGTACAAATCACCCTCAAGTTTGTAAAACCAGACAAATCACCCTCTAGCCTCTTCTAAGTTGTTTCTATAGGTGTTATTGTCTGCCGGAGAGATTTAAAAGATCCTCTTAAACGTTGTGACCTTGTGTAGTACCGCTGCAAAGCCTTCTACTGCTCTAGACTTTCTGCAGCTGTTCAGTCATCATTGATGGAAGCAGCACACGAGTCCGGCCAGTCCTGAGATTTCAGGAGTCGGCGACGAAACCAAGATTCTAAGACCCTTAAAATAAATAAAAAAGTAATTAATCAAATATATTACCGTCAACACTGAAATTGCAACAGATAGCAATACATGCACGAAACATTTTAAACATATCGTGTTCAAATTTCTTTAAACATATCTAAATGTAAAGTCACTTATCAAATAAAAATGAAATGCGATGAATTTCTCCTTTTGGACCTCTTGATGTGTTCTTAAAATAAGCCGAGCGTTCTCATTTTTACTCACTACTCCTTCTGTTTTAAAATATAATATGTTTTAGCTTTATGAAGCAAATGTATCTAAACTTTTTAGTATATAGGCTCACTCAGGTCTACAGTGAATCTATGCACTGCAAAAAGTCTAGATATATTTTCTTCACAAATCTAAAACATTTTATATTTTAAAACGGAGGGAGTACATTATAATTCCTTAGAGTAAGAAACACGCGAGACCATGGACTGGGGAGTGCATCGGCTGACTGCTGCACTTTTTTGTCTTTTTGGATCGATTTTGCGTTGTTTTCATATCTAATCGAACTGAAATTTAAAGATCAAGCTAATAATCACGTAACGCTTCGTGCACCGTCTCACGGAAGCATACGACGGAAGAAGGTCCCAACCTGCTCTCTAATGGCGTCGCCAATCCCCATCCCTGCATATACCATAGCTAGATGCCCCCATGGCATTAGGGGGCCGGAGCGGCCGCGCGCCCCCTGGACCCTCCTCAGGGCCGGCCCCGCGGGTCATGGTCGGGGCCGCGGGGTGCCATGTCGCTCTGAGTTGCAAAGCACATTGATAGAGAAGGAGGACACCATGGGGAGGCGCTCTTTCCGGCGTGCGAGTATGATGGCGGCGTGGATATTGACGTCTCAGTACGCGCACCTCACTTCATCACAGGGCTTGCATGTGACGGCGGCGTGCAC
Source organism: Avena sativa (assembly GCA_916181665.1). Classification (NCBI taxonomy): domain Eukaryota; kingdom Viridiplantae; phylum Streptophyta; class Magnoliopsida; order Poales; family Poaceae; genus Avena; species Avena sativa. Next base: position 65,648,631 of record OV702284.1, read on the forward strand.
GTGCTCGCTCACGTCACAGAGCGTGTCCATCTCGACAGAGCACGCACGCCCCAGTGTGCGCCACCCACTTGCTCCCTCCTGATGTTGGTAGCCTTCCTGCGATGTGGTGCACGCCCTTGTACCCAAGCGGAAGCTCAACGAGACATGCTGCCCAATTCTTCAATACCAGCACCTACCCACCCGCCTGAATTTCATTGTTCCTCACCGCGGATGCCGACCCCATCCTTGGCGGATGCAGCTTGCCTGCGCCGCGGGTATGGGCCTATCCGTGCGCCCAGGGCACGTGGAGACCATCGCAAGCTTCGGCTGTTATGTCGCTCAACCTTGTACGTTTCTGGAGGAAAAAAATTCTAAAATACACATAGTATATGATTCTACTACCGTATCCGTGGGAGCCATAGCGCTTGAGAGACGACGCAGGAGACAGGAAACCGGCGATCTCCCACGGACTCGCGACTTCATGCGTCCACCGACGGGTTGCCCACGACCTCCACCCTGTCGTTGAACGACAACAACTACTTGTCGGAATGCCTCGCTCCGGTCCTCCTCCGCCGTGTCGAAGTCGTAGCCGCCTAGGTTCATGGGCCGCCGCTCGGACGCGACGCAGACGGTGGTGACGCCGCCGTCGACTGTCGCAGAAGCCGATACCTTATCTTGGTATTCTCCACCGGTACTCGGCCTCCAACAAGATCGCAGAAAAGGGTGAAGGTCTCGATCCCACATAGATGCTGGAGTTGGGCATGGTCGCGATGGACTTGATGTAGCGCAGGTATGGTCTCAGGCCGGTGCCGTCGTTGCCGCCATGACCAATCGACCTTCTGATCCCCGTTTCTTCTGGGTCTTCTTGGCCTTCGTTTCCGATGGGCAACGCTTATTCCGCTGCTTCTTCTGCTGCTGTGGCTAATCCGCTGATGGGTAGAAGAGGTGCTTAGAGGGGATCCCTGCTTAGAGAGGTCAGGTGGCACATAGAGAAGAGAAGATGCGGCTGCCGTACTCGCGCACCACCAGATAAAGCAACCGACGACGAGTTAAGGGGAAGGAGAAGATTACAGGGCGACGTGACTGTATTTCCGGGTTTTTTTCGTCGGGAACGTATGAGCGCGAGCAGAAAATTGTGGAAATAGACGCCACCTACCCCGGGTATGCGGATGGGCACGAGCGTGGCCGGAGGAGTGTTACGGGATTTGAAAGCTTGGTAGCAACAAATATCCGCTTATTAATCGGTCCTAGTCACGCCGTCGGTTGAGTAAAAATTGGACGAGATAAAAGTTTGTGCCATGAAATAAGGAGGTAATGGGTGTGATGACATTTTTCTAGTAAATATGTTGAAGTGTGACACCGTGTGACACCACCGCTTTGCTTTTAATAGTAAAGATAATTTCAGAACAGGAGCAATATTGTACGCTACCTCCCTCCGACCCATATTATTTGACTTGGATTTATTAAAATTTGGATAAACCTATATACTAAATAGTGTGTAGATTCATTTAAATCTAGATAAATTTAAATTAATTAATATGAATCGGAGGGAGTAGAATATTTCATACGATTATTTCTGCTAATATATCACACAACCAGATGCTTCTTCCGCGTGGAAACATTGCGATGATAACTCGTTTGGCAAAAAAAAAAAGGAACACTCTGTATGTTATTCCTCAAAACAAAAACAGGAAAAAAAAGAGTGTACGACTAATCCTAAGAGTCACTACATTTTCTTTGAGCAGTTCCACTTGGTTCATTCTTTTCTATGAATTTTTTATATCTTCACATAAAAAAGGAAAAAATAAATAAATACTCCAAAAATAACTGACGGCACACGCAAACACAGGAGCGCCACTCGTCTGCAAACGCCCCACGTGCACATGGGCCCACTTGTCAACGAGACCTCTCGGCCGCGACAGCTGTAGCCCACCGGTACGCGTAGCACCGTCGCGCCGGAAATGGGAGAAAACGGAGAAAAGAAAAACGAAAACCGTAGATCCCAATGAAAGCCGAAGCGAAACCCCCGAAGCGAAGAAGGTTGACATGTCAGCGGGGGAGCAGCAGGCGGGTCCGGGCGGTGAGGCCTAGAAAGCCCACCCAAACCGTGGTCGGCCGTCTCCTTCCCCTCCGACTTCCACGCCGCCGATTGCTCCCCCACCTCTCGCTCGTTCGCTCGCTCGCTAGCTCGGCAAGTGAAGCAGGTGCGCTCTCCTCTCCTCTCCTCTGGGCGACCATTTCGTCCAGCCGTCCCGTCTCCACCTAACCTAACGCCCACCTAATCGCCTCGTCAAACGCAAGGATCCAAGAAAAGGGTGGAGGGATTTCCTTCTTTTTTTTAGCTCCATCTCTCTCCAAGGGAGGAAGAGGCGGAGGAGGAGCGGGGTTGGTTTGGGTGCTAGGACGCCATGGACGGGCCGGCGTCGGCCTCGTCACCGGTGGAGTTCCTGCTCCGGCGCCCGCCGCCGCGACGGAGGAGGCTGCCGCTGGCCGGGGCCTTCTTCGCGCCCACCGGACTCTCGGGCGCGCCGCTTCTCCGCGCGCTCGCCTCGCTCGCCGCCGGCCTGCTCGCGGCGCCGCGCCCGCCCTCGCAGCCGCGGAACCTCGCCGCGCTCGGGCGCCGCCTCGCTCTGCTCGACGCGCTCCTCCAGTCGCTCCTCCTCGACGAGCCGACACGCTTCTCCGACGCGGCCGACCTCTGCTTCCGCGAGCTCTACGTCGTGCTATTCCGCGCCGACCTGCTCGTCTCCTACGTCGCCTCCGCCGGCCGCGCCTGGGCGCTGCTCCGGGGGGCGCACCTCGCCGCCTCCTTCCGCGACCTCGACGCCGAGCTCGCCGTCGTCCTCGACGTCCTCCCCGCCGCCTCCCTCCGCCTCTCCCACGACGCCAAAGGCCACCTCGACCTCCTCCGGGCACAGTGCCGGCGCCGCGCGCCCGCGCAGTACCACGACCCAAAAGAGGCCGCGCTCCGCGACAACCTCCTCGCCGCCCTCCACCAGTTCGAGCTCGGCCAGCCACCTGATCCCTCCACGCTCAAGTCGCTCCTCTCCAGCATCGGAATCTCCGACGCTGCGTCTTGCCAAGCTGAAACCGAGTACCTCGAGGAGCAAATCCTGACTCAGGAAGAGGATACCGACCTCCTGCTCGTCGGCGGTGTTCTCGCCTTGCTCCGGTACAGCCTCTTCTCCCTCTTCGACCCTGGCAACGTGAAGGCGGCACGGTATTGGCCGTCGGCGGGCAACGTGCAGCGGCTTCCATCGTGGGGCGGCGGAAGCTGCGACGACACCTCCTTCTCGGTGCCCAAGGAGTTCTCCTGCCCGATCTCTCTGGATTTGATGCGCGACCCCGTGGTGGTGTCCACCGGCCAGACCTATGACCGGCCGTCAATCATACAGTGGATCGGGGAGGGCCATTCCACCTGCCCCAATTCAGGGCAGGTACTGGCAGACAACCGTCTTGTGCCTAATCGTGCACTCCGCAGCTTGATTTCGCAGTGGTGCGGAGTGTATTGCTTCCAGTATGATTCACCAGAGAGCAATGAGGGGATGGCAGAATGTGTCGCCACTGCATGCAGCAGCAAGGCGGCGATTGAGGCAAATAAGGCCACGGCGAGGATTCTGGTCAGCATGCTGGTGGCAAGTTCAGATAGCTCAAAGGCAGTCGCCGCTAAGGAAATTAGGTTGCTGGCCAAGGCTGGGAAGCAAAACAGAGCATTCATCGCTGAGCTGGGCGCGATCCCGATGCTCTGCAGGTTGCTCCCCTCATTGGATCAGATGGCGCAGGAGAATGCGGTGACGGCACTGCTCAACCTGTCCATTTATGAGCCGAACAAAACACGGATCATGGAACAGGAAGGTTGCTTGCGGCTTATCGTCAGTGTGCTGCAGAATGGGTGGACAACAGAGGCCAAAGAGAATGCAGCAGCAACTCTGTTTAGTCTTTCTGTTGTCCATGATTACAAGAAGATGATCACCAACGAGCCAGGGGCTCTGGAGAAGCTGGCCTCTATGCTGAAGAAGGGGACGCCGAGGGGGAAGAAAGATGCCGTGATGGCGCTTTTCAACCTCTCGACCCATCCGGAAAGCTCAGGCCGGATGCTTGAGTCAAGTGCAGTTGTAGCTTTAATTGAGTCCCTGAGGAACGACACGGTGTCGGAGGAAGCTGCGGGTGCTCTGGCTCTGCTGATGAAGCAACCTTCCGTTGTTCATCTTGTTGGGAGCTCCGAAACCGTGATCACTAGCCTCGTCGGGTTAATGAGGCGGGGAACCCCAAAGGGCAAGGAGAACGCAGTGTCCGCCCTCTACGAGATATGTCGCCGTGGAGGCTCAACCTTGGTGCGGAGAGTAGCAAAGCTACCGGGGTTGAACACAGTAATACAGACCATCACGCTCACTGGCACAAAGCGCGCAAAGAAGAAAGCAAGCTTGATTGTCAAGATGTGCCAGAGAAGCCAGATGCCGTCACCAATGTCGCTAGGGACTAACTTGAGAGTGGTGGATCATTCTCTGGTAGGGAACAGCTCGTTGAGGCGCGCCGCGAGCTTTGGCAGCGGAGAGCTGTCAAACCCTGTTTCAATATCAGTGCCTGTGCCATAGGTGAATCTGGCCTCCCTGCCCGAGTTTTGTCCAAAGATTCTTTCATTTCATGCTCAGGATGGAAGGTATACGAAATTTAATCCAAAGGAATTAATACTTGCGATACATCACATGTGCCTTTTGTGTCTCTTGTGTGGGGGGAAATGTGGATAACTGTGCACATACATAATAGAATGTACATGTAGAGCTCCAGCTTGATGTTTTGTCTGCAAGCTTGGGCATTGTTCGATTTTTGTTCCGTATTAAAAGGAAAACACGTGATGCTACATGCTGTAAACTACTGGGATAATAATTTGTAGCTTGTGTTGAGGCAACAATGGAAGGAAATGACAAATCATTTCATTGGTTGGATTTGTATCATTTGCAATAGAAAGTTGTAACATAAAACTAGCTTGAATATCAAGTAGGAGTACTAGCTTTGTAGAAGAAATCAATCTGGGTCCAACTTCTCTATCCCCAAAAGAAACTTTTTGGAGATGGGGCATCTTTTGTTCTCTGTCATCGACCTATTATTGGATGCTCATGTAGTTATGTGTATGAAGGTGCTGATCTGGAAGAATAACAGGATTTTTAAGGGAAGCTGCTAACAACTGTTGGTTTCTAGTCGCCATCTTTAATTAGGATGTTCATCATGACAAACCGCGTGGAATACTTTGTTCCCTGGTTGATTGAAATTGCCGGCCTTCCATCTGAATTATGGAGCACTTGTCTGTTTCCAAGTTGCAACTACCACGGTTGAAGTGAAGACTTTGTGTTAGACCCAATGAACCATCATCTCCTCTGAAGTATGTAACACCGATTCTGGCTATCCTAACAAATTATTTCAGTTGCTAAGCGGAAATAATCCACCGATTCTGACAAGGCGGGAAATTTGGCCATCTGAATTCACATATGGGACGCAAATCCCTACCTGAAAAAAGTTGATGTGTCTTGCCTGGTGTTAAGATAACACCTGGTGTTAAAACGTGTTGCACGATCATCTTTTTCTACAGCAACTTTCCTGGCTCAGGCAGGGTCATATTGAAAACGCAAAACGTGTAAGTAAATCCTCAGCAACTTTCTTCCCGAGAAAGACCTTTGCCGCCTCTTATTTCGCCGTGTTCAGAAGATAAGCCGGCTGCAAGTCCGCAAGTTGTTTCATATTGTTCTACTTGTCAGTTCAGAAGATAAACCAGTTGTGATTCGACAAGTTGTTTCAGACTTGTCGCCATGGGGGGGTGTCGTTTTTGCTTGGTTCGTGAGCTGGACCCTGCGTCTGACTTGGGAGGGACAATGAGAACCGGTTCTGAAATTTCTTCCATTCCAGGAGGGCGATGTGCTGGAGCATCTCCGTCTTGGAACTGGAGATACGTATCAGGATTATTATTCATGGCCCTGATTGTGTGGTTCTTCTAGTTCAGGGCCGCTGACATGTGGGGTCTAATGGCACCTGCCGACGGCGCGAGAGTCCGGCGACATCATCCTGGATAGCAACCTGAAGATTAGTCACCAAATATACGAGACTTTTTCGTGTGGTAGTAGAAGAGACGGGGAAATCAGCTCCTGGAATAATGGAGATCTTATTTTTCTCACGGCAAGGAAACATTAGACGTTGCAGTTTGGAAGCAACCAGAGTTGCAGAAACGAAAGGCCGTGATGAGGTCATTCCACTGCAGCGGTTCAGCGTATTTTTTACAGAGAAAAAAAAAGTCAAAACTGGATATACAGGCATTTCTAAGATGACTTCTTTCTAGCATACGGTATGCATGAAAGAAACGCTCAAACACGGCTTCTTTTTTAACCACCTAGATCACCTAGCATCCATTTTCAGACTTAATTACTGGAGTTCCGTATAAGGGCTTCTCGTACATGTGTTTACTCTTTAATTTTATACCAATTTTTTTATAAGAACGGTGGTGTGCTCCCTGTTCTCGTGACGCCAACAGCTTCTCTGGCTATGTTAAAAAATGTACAGGCACAAATAGACTAAGATTTGTGGTACGAGAGGTTGCATCTTAATGGAAAGCAAGAACATAACAAGATATATTTTTCTACCAAATCCATCCATTAAACAACAATACGAGTAGTTGGATGGAAAGACTTTCTTTTCCATCTACTCCCTCCGTTTCAAAATATAAGATGTTTTAGGTTTGTAAAAAAAATATCTAGACTTTTTTTAGTGTGTAGATTCACTTTAAATCTAAGTGAACCTATATATTAAAAGAAGTCTAGATACATTTGCTTCATAAAGCTAAAACATCTTATATTTTAAAACGGAGGGAGTAGAAGAATTCGAAACAATTTATCAAGTTTGTCTATTTTTTCCATTATATTATGAAAACTCCCGGATGAAGATCAGAGAAACCGGGAACAAACGACTACCAATTAACAATGCTTGTGGTTAGGCTGGTCCACTTCATTGTTGAGATAGTTAAAAGAGCATCTCCACCGGGCGCCCCCATGGGCTATGGGCATGCCGGGGCAAAAAAGGACCCCCCCCCCCCGCGTGCACCAGCAGCCCCCAAGACCTCCTTTATCCACAAGAGGTGAATTGTTAGATGTATATATTTGTATATTATAGTTTCCTTATATGTTAGGGGGCTTCCTGCATATTTGCACCTGTACCATATTGTGGTCTTTGGCCCCAGAGGAATACAAGTTCTATTCCTAACATGGTATCAGAGCCACGTTTAGCCTACTTTTCAACTTCGTCGCCGCCACCGTCGTCGTCGCCGCCGGTTGCCGCTCGTCTTCCGATTGATCTTTTTTGGTCCAGATCTGACCCGCGTTCGCCCAGATCGGATCAATCTGGCCCGATTTTTTGTCCAGATCGGATCTGACCGTCTGCTGCCTTCGCCGGCTAACCCCTGCATGGTCGTCGCCGCACTCCTGCCCGGTCGCCGCCGCACTCCCCCCGGCTGCCGAACTCCCTGGACGCGGGCGCCCTGCTCCGCCGCCCCGGCCGCTGCCTTCATCTGCTTCAGGTGGCTCCGCCGCCGCCGACTGCGTGTCCCACCGCCCTCTGCTCCAGGCGCGCGCGAGCCCGCCCCCCTCCGTCACAGCCGCCTCCCAGCGCGAGCTCCTGGCTGGTGCTCTGCCAGCCGCCAGCCCTCTCCAGCCGCTGGCTCCTGCCTCCCCGATTGCCGATCTGAGCTTGCCGATCTGAGCGGCTGCTGTTGTTTCTCGTTGGATTTCGATTGGATCTGACAAGTTAAAAAAATTATGTCTTCTTCATCGGGTTATGTTGCGATACCTTGCTTCCTGGTGATCTTCGATGGCGCGAATTACCCTGATTTCGCTGCCTTCATGCGCGTTCACATGCGCGGTCTCCGTCTTTGGGGTGTGCTTTCCGGCGAGGTCTCCTGTCCGCCGTGCCCCCTGCTCCAGTGGCTCCTCTTCCGCGGACACCGATTGTTCTCGGTGCTGATGCCTCTCAGGAGGCCAAGGATGCTGCTCAGAGTGCCGATGATAGTGTTGTTGCTACTTATGACCTGAAGTTCAAGCAGTACTCTTCTGATCTCGAGGCCTATCGCCACGACCTGACTGCCTACACTCAGTGGGTCGATGAGGATGCTCGTGCTATTGATGTTCTCACCTCCAGTGTTCTGCCCCAGTATGATGTTGAGTTCATGAGTCTCCCTACTGTTACTGCTCAATGGGCACATCTTCGTTAGCGCTATCAGCCGTCTGGGGATGCTCTTTACCTGTATGTGGTTCGCCAGGAGCATGCCCTTCAGCAGGGTGACTCCACTATTGATGAGTTCTATACTTAGTGTGCTGCTATCTGGCGTCAGCTTGATTCTCTCCGTACTGCTGTTTGTGGCACATGCTCGTGCTGCCAGATTGTGCGCTCGGATTTGGAGTTTCACCGCATCTATGAGTTTCTGTCTCGGCTCCGCCAGGAGTTTGAGCCCCGGCGTGCTCAGCTGAATGCTCGTGGTCGTGTTCCGCTCTCTGATGTATTGTCTGAGCTTCGGGCTGAGGAGACCCGTCTCCGTGGTGCGGTTCCATCTGTGCTTGCTACTCGTGGTCCTTCTATGCCGTCTGCTCCGTCCGCTCCCCTGACTAAGCCGCGGTCCTCTGTGCCGTCGCCGATACTTCCCACTCCTCCAGGTCAGGGTCAGAGTCAGCACCAGCAGTTTCAGGGTCCGAGTCAGCCCTAGCAGTCTCAGGGTCAGAGTCAGCACCAGCAGGCTCGTGGTTAGGGTCGCCGTGGTCCTCTTCGTCACTGCTCTTACTGTAACAAGGATGGCCATACTTGGGCCACCTGTTATACACGGGATCCCAGTTTACGTCAGCAGCACCAGATGGCTCGTGGGCAGTCGGTTCCTTCCGGATCTTCAGCAGTTGCTCTCTCCGATCAGGACATTATCAGGAGTCTTCGCGGTCTGCTCGCTGTTACAGGCTCTTCTTCGACAGGCACTGCTGGTTCTGTGACTGCTTCTTCAGGCACTGTGCGACCACCACCTTCTACATAGTCAGGTACGTCCCCGTGGTATCTAGATTTTGGAGCTTCCTTTCATATGACCTCTGAGCCTTCTTTTCTGTCCGCTCTTCGTTCTCTCCCTTCTTCTGTCCGTGTTTTCACGGCTGATGGTACCCCTCTTCCCGTTTCTAGTCAGGGTACCCTTTCTACTTCTTCTTTTTATGTTCCTGATATTTCTCATGTCCCTCTTCTTAAGATGAATCTGTTCTCTGCTAGTCAGCTTACTGACTCTGGTTGTCGCGTCATTCTTGATGCTGATTCTTGTGTTGTTCAGGATCGTCGCACACAGGCCCTGGTTGGAGCTGGCCCTCGCAGCCGTGATTCTTCCGTGCTTTGGGAGTTAGACTGGCTTCGTGTTCCTTCCGCTGCCACTTCATCTGCCAGTTCTTCTCTGGTCGTCGCCTCTGCTACCAGCTCCTTTCAGCAGTGGCATCATCGTCTTGGTCACCTTTGTGACTCTCGCCTGTCGTCATTAGTCCATCGTGGTCTTCTGGGGTCTGTCTTAGGAGATAGGTCTTTACATTGTCAGGGCTGTAGGTTGGGCAAACAAATTCAGCTTCCCTACCCTACTAGTGTGTCTGTATCTCAGCTACCTTTTGATTTAGTTCATTCCGATGTTTGGGGTCCATCTCCTTTCGCTTCGAAAGGGGGCCATCGCTACTATATTTTATTTATCGATGATTTTTCTCGATACACTTGGTTGTATTTTATGCACTCTCGTAGTGAAGTGCTCTCCATATATCAGCGTTTTGCGGCCATGGTCTGATCTCAATACTCTACCCCCATTCGCGTGTTTCGTGCTAATTCTGCTAGTGAATATATCTCCCAGATGTTGTGTAGTGTTCTTGCTGAGCAGGGCACCCTTGCTCAGTTCTCCTGTCCTAGCGCACATGCCCAGAATGGTGTTGCTGAGCGTAAGCATCGCCATCTTCTTGAGACCACTCATGTCATGATGATTGCTTCTTCTCTTCCTCCGCATTTCTGGGCTGAGTCTGTTGCTACGTCGGCTTACCTCATCAATATTTAGCCCTCTGCTGCTCTGTAGGGTGGTATCCCTCTTGAGCGCCTATCTGGACAGTCTCCAGACTACTCCATGCTTCGCTTGTTTGGTTGTGTTTGCTATGTTCTCCTTGCTCCTCGCGAACGCACCAAACTGACTGCTCAGTCTGTTGAGTGTGTCTTCCTTGGATACAGTGATGAGCATAAGAGATATCGCTGTTGGGACCCCGTTGGACGTCGGATGCGTATCTCTCGTGATGTTACTTTTGATGAGACGCGTCCTTTCTATCCTCGTCCCACCACGGGTACCTACCCGGTGGAAGATATCTCTTTTCTTCTCTTTCCCGACACACCTCCTTCTACTCCTATTGTGTCTTCTTCAGGATCTCCTCTCCCTGATGTCTCTTCTTCAATACCGTCTGCCTCTTCTCCGTCTAGTCCTCCTAGTTCTCCTCGTTCTCCGGAGTCTTCCTCTAGTATACCTTCTTCTTCATCGTCGTCTCCCGAGTCATCTTCCTCCGATGAGCTTCCCTCTTCTCGTCCTGTTCGTCAGCGTCGTGCACCCAACCGTTACTCTCCCAGTCAGTATGGTCTTTCTGTTGCCTCCGAGCTGACTTCTTATCGGGATGCTGAGCATCACCCCGAATGGCAGCTAGCCATGGCTGAGGAGATTGCTGCGTTTGAGCGCACTGGCACATGGGATCTTGTTTCTCCCCTCCCGGTGTTCGTCCTATCACGTGTAAGTGGGTCTATAAGATTAAGACCCGCTCTGATGGATCTCTTGAGCGCTATAAAGCGCGTCTTGTGGCTCGTGGTTTTCAGCAGGAGCATGGTGTGGTTCATATGACCACTGTGCGTACTCTTCTTGATGTTGCTTCTGTTCATCACTGGTCTGTGTCCCAGCTTGATGTTCAGAACGCCTTTCTCAATGGTGAGTTGAGTGAGGAGGTTTATATGCAGCCTCCTCCTGGATACTCTGTTCCCGAGGGGATGGTTTGTCGTCTTCGACGTTCTCTCTATGGCCTCAAACAGGCCCCTCGTGCCTGGTTTGAGCGCTTTGCTTCTGTAGTGACTGCTGCTGGTTTCTCCCCTAGTGCTCATGATCCAGCGCTGTTTATTCACACTTCTCCTCGTGGACGCACTCTTCTTCTTCTCTATGTTGATGATATGATCATTACTGGTGATGATCCTGAGTATATCGCCTTTGTTAAGGCTCGTCTTTGTGATCAGTTTCTCATGACTGATCTTGGTCCTCTTCGTTACTTTCTTGGGATTGAGGTTTCCTCCACTTCTGATGGCTTTTACATCTCCCAGGAAAAGTATATTCAGGATCTTCTTGCTCGTGCTGCTCTTGGGGATGACCGCACTGTTGAGACCCCTATGGAGCTTAATGTTAAGCTTCAACCTACTGATGGTGATCCTCTTCCTGATCCGACGCGTTATCGTCATCTTGTCGGGAGTCTTGTTTATCTTGCTGTCACTCGTCCTGACATCTCTTATCCTGTTCATATTCTGAGTCAGTTTGTTTCTGCTCCTACCACTATTCACTATAGTCATCTTCTCCGTGTTCTTCGTTATCTTCGTGGTACGATCACTCGTCGCCTTTTCTATCCGCGTTCCAGCTCCCTCCAGCTCTAGTGCTATTCGGATGCTACGTGGGCGAGTGATCCTTCAGATCGCCGTTCACTTTCTGCTTACTGTGTGTTTCTTGGTGGTTCGCTCATTGCTTAGAAGACGAAAAAACAGACAGTGGTTTCCCGTTCGAGTGTCGAGACTGAGTTGCGTGCTATGGCCTTGTTAACTGCTGAGGTGACCTGGTTACGGTGGTTATTTGCGGATTTTGGGGTCTCTATTACCACACCTACTCTGGTTTTGTCTGACATTACAGGTGTTATTAGTGTTGCACGTGATCCGGTCAAGCATGATCTTACCAAGCATATTGGTGTTGATGCTTTCTACACACGCGCTCAGGTGCAAGCTCAGGTTATTACGCTTCAGTATATGCCTTCAGATTTACAGTTGGCGGATTTCTTTACGAAGACACAGACCAGAGCGCAGCATGATTTCTTACTCTCCAAACTCAGTGTTGTGGATCCACCATGAGTTTGAGGGGGGTGTTAGATGTATATATTTGTATATTGTAGTTTCTCCATATGTTAGGGGGCTTCCTGCATATTTGCACCTGTACCTGTATTATATATTGTGGTCTTTGGCCCCAGAGGAATACAAGTTGTCTATTCCTAACATGAATCAGGGCGTCGCCAACTGAAGCCACGTTGGATTTTGCGCATAGAGACCTCTCGACAGCGACCCTATCACTTTCCCCCGCCTTTCTCTCTTCCCTCAGTTGCTTCCCGCGCTGTCACCCCCCTCCCCTGCCTTTCCATTACCTCCCTTGCACGGTGATGAATGGTTGTGTAATCACTCATAATATGATCATCAAGAGAGCGCAATGCTCCAGTGGTTAATGATCAATCGTTTGAGCACCAAGGCCCTCTTGCCGATGTTGATCATGAGGTGCTAGAGGATCAAGGAATTTGGGACGAAACCATTCATCCAAGAGGATCTAGTGGCTCATTTGTGGGCACTCAAAGGGCACAATACTAGAGCTAATTACATTTTTATTTATTTAAATTATTGTGAAAAGTATTTTATTAATTATATTGTATCACTATAACAAACTTTCTTTATTTAAACTGTGTATTTGAATGTTTCATACGATTTCTCTATAGTTTGTATTTTATTTAGGCCAAAATTTGTTTGGGATCCATTTAAGTGTGCCGCCAGTGTGAAGAGGGTCCCCTCCCAAATAGCCAGCACTATGAACCGGCGTCCCTAAAGCCCTTGCCCGGCATTGCTGCCAGACAGGCGCCGGCGGTGATGCTCGAAGTACTAAGCTGGCATAGTACTGTGTAGATCAAATGATCAAATCATATGTCAACGCACAGCAGGATGCCTGGCCCGGATGAACTAGCATGGTCCTAAACAAACCAGATTTGCATATGTCGGTGAGGAAGTCGAACTTCTATTGGGAGCTGTACATGAATATTTTTAGTTCATCCACAACTAGTGCTCGACATGACTAAGTTCCAATAACCAGAACAAGACTAGACTGTCCAATCCAAGCTCAGCTGACTCTTGAACCCCCCAGTAACAAGTCTAGACTGTCCAATCCAAGCTCAGCTGATTCTTGAACCCCAGTGTCGGCCGTACTAATGATAGGCCTTGCACAACAAGCACTCGACTCAACTCAAATTCGGATGGTTGACAAGGTGTTGCGCATGATCAACGTTGTCAAATTGGTGACAGGCGTCAGCCATCAGAAATTTGTTTCCAGGGCAATTTATATTGGGAGGCTCAACATGACTTGAACACCACTAAGTCTCCACTCATCCATATGCACAATTCTTTAACATTTCCCTCCTTAGACATCTCTAGATTCATTGCCCCTCTCTGGTATCATCTCTGCAACCTTCCATTGTCCAAACCAAAAGATCATCACACAAATCTGCAAATACGCTCCATGTTCCGTCCAATAAATCACAAGCTGCTGGCAATGCATTGGGCAGGAAGCATGCTCCTCCTGCTCCTCTTCCTCTTCGCACTCTCCATTCCCTTCTCCCAAGCTTGGTCCATTGATTACCCCAGCCCCATTGCCAACCTTCCTTCTCTCTGGACCAACAACAACGCCACCATCCCCTATAATGCGACCTACGCCTCCGGTTCGATGATCAGAGCCATTCTTGTCAGGCAAAACCCTGCTGGGTTTGGTCCATCCTTTGCCTGCGGCTTCATTTGCGCCGCTCCCTGTGACGGTTTCCTCTTCGCGGTCTTCTCCGTATCAGTTGGTTATACCAGCGCCGCTGCCATCAATGCCTCAGCCCCACCAAGGATCGTGTGGGCAGCCAACAGGTACCACCTGGTGAAGGAGAATGCATCGGTCCAGATCACCAGGGACGGCAATCTTGTACTTCGAGACTTTGATGGATCGCTGGTCTGGTCCACGAACACATCAGGCAGCTCCGTCGTCGGCATGAATCTAGCTCAGACCGGCAACCTGATTCTCTATGATGTGGTGGGGAAGACGGTGTGGGAATCGTTCGACCACCCAACCGACACGCTCCTTATGGGGCAGTCGCTGAGTCAAGGGAAGAGGCTTACTTCAGCTTCCACAAACTGGACGCAAGGTCAGTTCTACCTCACCGTGCTTGATCATGGCATGCATGCTTTCGTCAATGGAGATCCTCCAGAGTCCTACTATCAGAAAAGGTTCAATGTTACTGATGCAATGGTTGAATCAAAGATGAACATATCCTCTGGTGGAGTAAAGAATGGCACAGCTTACATTTCATTCTTGCAAGGTAGCCTCTCAGCATTTGGCAGCTTAAACAACACGGAGATCAAGTTGTTCGATATATCACTGCCATGGCCATCTTCAGCACAGCTCATAAGCCTCGAGGATGACGGGCACCTGCGGGTTTATGGTTGGGATGGCATCTCATGGGATCCTCTGGCTGATGTTCTGGATGTGCACCCTGATGGATGTGCATATCCTACAGTATGTGGAGAGTATGGAATTTGTTCACAAGGACAGTGCAGTTGCCCAACTGGAAATTCAGGAGATGCATCACCTTTTCATGAGCTGGATGACCGGCACCCTGATATGGGCTGTTCACCAGCGATTCCTCTCTCTTGTGACTTGATACAGCATCAGCAGCTTTTGCCTCTCGCAGACGTCACATACTTCAGTTTTGGAGATAGTTGGGCTACTCATGAAGAGAGTTGCAAGGAGGCATGCTTGAAGGCTTGTACATGCAAAGGAGTCTTTTTTCGGCATCAAAATGATTCATATGGTTCTTGCTATCTTATGCCAAAGATTTTTTCACTTATGAGTTACAAACCTGAAACTATTGGATATAACTTGTCTGCGTATATCAAAGTGCAGAGGCTACCTCCACCACCATCAAGTAAAGAATGGAATGTAACTGCTTACCATGTTGGTGTTCCTGCTCTAGTAGCATTCATCGCCCTGCTGATTCTCATCATCAAGAGAACAATATCAAAGCGGATGCTAGAGGACGATCCATTTAAAGGAATTCCTGGGATGCCAACAAGGTTCACCCATAAACAGCTGAAGCAAGCAACCAATAACTTCAGCAAAAAGCTGGGACAAGGAGGATTTGGGCCAGTGTATGAAGGAAAACTTGGAAATGTCAAAATCGCCGTCAAGTGCCTGCGTGACATTGGGAATGGGAAGGAAGAATTCATGGCCGAAGTCATTACAATTGGCAGCACTCATCATATCAATCTTGTTAGATTGGTAGGTTACTGCTCTGATAAATTACACAGGCTCCTTGTGTATGAGCATATGAGCAATGGGTCTCTGGACAAATGGATCTTCAAGAAAAACCAAAGTGATTCCCTCAGTTGGGCATCCCGATACAAGATTATCCTTGACATCGCAAAGGGCTTGGCATATCTTCATGAAGAATGCCGACAGAAGATTGTTCACCTTGATATAAAGCCTGGAAATATCCTCCTTGATGAAAAATTTAATGCAAAGATCTCTGATTTTGGCTTAGCAAAGCTTATCGATAGAGATCAGAGCCATGTGATGACCAAAGTAAGAGGAACAAGGGGATACTTAGCACCAGAATGGTTGACATCAACAATTACTGAAAAGGCTGATATATACAGCTTTGGCGTTGTTCTGCTGGAAATTGTGAGCCGAAGAAAAATCCTAGACAGTAACCAGCCTGAAGGAGGTACCAATCTGATTAACCTACTGCAAGAGAAAATCAAGGTTGGGCAAGTCCTGGATATAGTGGAGAATCAGAATGAAGATATCCAGTCGCATGGAGCAGAAATGATAGAGGTAATCAAGCTTGCAGTTTGGTGCTTGCAGCGCGAGTTCAGCAAACGACCGGCAATGTCACAGGTTGTGAAGGTCTTGGAAGGTGCGATGGATACAGAAAGCAATGCAGGCTCTGAGATCAATAGCAGAGATGAGATTTTTGACGCTTCGTCCCCACTTTCCCCCGTGCCAGTATCAGCAAGATGAAATGCTTTAGGGAATGTAGGGGAAAAACAAAGAATGGTTGTGATTATGTTACTACAACTATTGTGTGCCGTGCTTTCGTAAATTTCTTTCCTAACATATGTAATGTACGAATGAACATAAAGCTTCTCTTCATTCAGAGATTTACAAACCAATAGCAGGATTAAGCAGAGATAGTTTCATATTCCCCACTAATATGTATTTGGTCGCCATCTTTAGGGAATCTATAATCTTCAAATGTATAATATATCTTTCACCTACTCCCTCCGGCCCATATTAGTTACATGTATTCTTCAGTTCTCTATAAGAAAATTTCATATACAGATTATATTTCGAGTTCGACATCACTTTGTTTTGGCTGCATCCTTGCCTTTAAGCCGATTTCTTCGTTCTTACCACGCCCAGAAACTCAATCATCCTACGTAAAAACAACAATATTTGCACAGCTAGAAAGGAAACAACAATCAGATTTCAGAATGGAACACTCACTGCAATGGATCCTTTGAATTCAGGCTCCGCGTCGCTCTCAGGAGTCGGGCAACATCCTCAGCGTGCGGCTCGGAGCAGAGGCAGTGGCGTCACGACGAGCAGCTCCCAGGCGGAGCGGTACGATGGTCGTGACCGGCGCATGGCTGGCGTCCTGCTGGGGTTGCGTGGGGGAGATGGAGGGCAGTAGAGATGGAGGGCAGTAGCGTCCAACAGGAATTCAGGATCTGCTGCCGGGCCGTGGAGGCGCAGCCCATACTCTCTCTACTACTTTCATATTTTTTTCTGATTTTCCAAAATATGTGAAATAACTCACGGAAAGCACTTGTAAACATTGGGGGATTTCAAAATGACACACCTTTGCTTTACTTTGACAAAATGACATGCCACTGTATCACTGGGAGAGACAAAGAAAAAAAAGACAGCATTCAAATGAATTTGCTCAAGTTAAATAGCATACACGCCTACAAAGCGTTTTCCCTAGTGCTCTCGTACAAGGCACTCAGAAGTGATATAGCTCTTACCCTCGGTCGGTGCCTTTGGTTTCCCTGCCCTCTGTGGGTCAGAGGGTGGGAGAACCCTGATCGGATGATCGGTCCCGTCTTTAAGTTCTTTACCTCCAGGGCATCAGCGACAATAAGAATAAAGATCCTCCAGCCTGCTCTAGATCGATGTTCTTTCCTATAGGAGAGTCGACGGGATAGAATTTAAAAATTCGATCGTCAGGCATTAGGACTGACGTGATAAGGTATGTCTACGGCGGCAGTGTTAAGTGCAGAGGATGATGCCACAACATATTGGTGTCCTTAAATTCCCTCTCTACATAATGAACCTTAGTCATGTACGTCTTCATTGGGAGAACTTGCGAGTTTGGTGTCCCCCATCTTCGTGTAGCCAGAGTTGGGATTATCTCCAGCCCTTCTCGGTACTAGATTCTCCAGGACAACCGATCTCTCGAGATCGTGGTTGCCGGTATCTTTCAGTCTACATGGATGACTTTCCGGTTGCTTCTTCTACAAGCGCCTAGGTTTTTCCAAGCTTTCTACGACATGAGATTCGTTACGCCGGAGCCCAGAGGTAGTATCGAGCTTTGCTCACAGCGTGTCATCAAAGAATACAGAAGGTAGATGGTGCTAACCTTTTCAAGGACTTTTACTTTATTTATTTTTATTGTAAAAATGTTCTTGTTGAAGGGTTTCGCAACATAGTAAATCAAAAAATTTCTACGGATGTGAACGGGAAAGCCAAGATCTAATCTAGGAGATGCAATCAACGAGAGGGATATGTGAGATCTTCATACCCTTGAAGAAATCGCACAGCGGAACGTTCAACAGAACGTGGTTGATGTAGTCGTACTAGCCTTCTCCTCCTCGCGATCCGATCCAACGCCGCAAGTGGCAACGCCTCCGAGAGATGCACACGTACGGCACCGCGACGTCTCCTCCTTCCTCGGTCCAGCAAGTGGGGTGGAGAGATAGATTGGATCTACAACACGATGGTGTGGTGCAAAGGTGGAGAGTTTCTGCGGCAGGGCTTCGCCTACGCGCAGTCGGGAGAGAGAGAGATCTGGAGGGCAGCAGGTAGGCGGCTAGGGTTCAAGGAGGGGTGGGAGGAGGGTGCGCCCCTGCCCTCTTTATATAGAGGGCTGGACGGCCCCCTTGCCCCCTCCTCCAAGCCCTAGGGCGGCGGCCCCAAGGGTGGAGTGGGGGGCAAGTCTTTCCCCTTCTAGAAGGTCCCCCTAGGGTTTCCCTAGGGTTTCGGCCGGCTGGGCCTATGGGGCCTTGTGCCCCTGGCCCAATGCGGCTAGGGCACTCCCTCGTAGGCCCATGCCCCCTTCCGACAAGTGGGGCCACGTTGGTCCCACTCCGGAAGCTTCTAGAACCTTCCGGTACAATACCGAACATTCCGAAATCCAAAAACTGCTTTCCTTTATATGAATCTTATTCTTCGGACCATTTCGGAACCTCTCGAGATGTCCTGGATCTCATTCGAGACTCCTAACAAAAACTCATAAACCAATTATCCATTCTATCCTAGCGTCGAAGCACGTTAAGTGTGTGACTCTACGGGTTCGAGAATATGCGGACATGATCTTCTATCAATAATCAACAGCGGGATCTAGAAACCCATATTGACTCCCACATATTCATCGACGATCATATCGGATGAACCACGATGCCATGATTCAATTAATCCCATATATATATTCCCTTCGTCACGCGATATTTTACTTGCCCGAGATTTGATCGTTGGTATCGGCATACCTAGTTCAATCTCGTTCACAGCAAGTACTTTACTCGTTACGTAATTCTATATCACTTTGTGATTAACTCCTTAACCACGTGCTTGCAAGCGGTGTTGATATCGATTACCGAGGGGCCCGAAGTATATCTCTCCGACTTGGGAGGGACAAATCCCATCTCGATACATACAACCCAACAAGTACTTTCCGATCACCTGAGAGACACCTTTATGATCACCCTCTCATAGGATGATGTTTGATGACCTCAAAGCTTTCTTCCGATACCAGGGAGTTGCATTATCTCATGGTTTAAGGAATACAACATTTTACATAAGAAAAAGCTTCGCAAAGATGAACACGATGACACAATCTAATTGCTCTGCTTGATTTGGGTCTGTCCATCATGTCATTCTCCCAATGATATGATCTCATTATTAATGGACAACTCATGTCTATGGTTAGGAAACCTTAACCATCATTAATCAATGAGCTAGTCTATAGAGGTATAGAGGCGTACTAGGGACACAGTATTGTTCATAAACCACACTAGTATCAAAGTTTCCGCTTAATACAATTCTAGCATGGAATATAAACTTTATCATGAACAAGAGTTATAATAATAACATCTTTATTATTGCCTCTAGGGCATAATTCCAACAGTCTCCCACTTGCACTAGAGTCAATAATCTAGTTTACATCTGGTAACAATCTAACACCCATGGCATTAAGGTGCTGATCATGTTTTGCTCGTGGAAGAGGTTTAGTCAACGGATCTGCGACATTCAGATCCGTATGTACTTTGCTAATCTTCAGATCTCCGTATGTTATATAATCTCGAATTATATGAAATCGGCGGTTGATGTGCTTGGTCTTTGGATGATATCTTGGTTCCTTAGCCAGTGGTATGGCGCTAGTGTTGTCGCACAATATCTCCAGTGGGTCCAAGGCACTTGGAAGCACACCAAGCTCAGTGGTGAAGTTCCTGATCCAAACTCCTTCACTTGACGCTTCTGCAGCAGCCATGTATTCCGATTCTACTGTAGATCCCGCGATCATGCTTTTCTTGCAGCTTTTCCAGCTCACAGCTCCTCCATTCAAAATATAAACGTATCCTGTCTGAGATTTAGAATCATCCGGGTCGGTGTCGAAACTAGCATCGACGTAACCTTTTACGACGAGCTGCTCATCACCTCCATAGACCAAGAACATTTCTTTAGTCCTATTTAAATACTTTAGGATGTTCTTTACGGCTGTCCAGTGTTCCACTCCTGGATCACTTTGGTATCTGCTCGTCAAACTAAGAGCATTGGACACATCCGGTCTAGTACACAGCATGGCATACATGATAGAACCTATGGCCGAGGCATCAGGCACTTTTCTCATGGTTTCTCTGTCGTTTACCATAGCTGGACACTGAGCCTTGCTCAATATCTTACCTGACAACATGGGCACTGAACCTTTCTTTGCCTTATCCATTCTGAACCTTTTCAGAACTTTGTCAAGATATGTACTTTGGCTTAAAGCTATTAGGCGTCTTTGTCTATCTCTATATTTTGATGCCTAATATATAAGCAGCTTCTCCTATGTATTTCATTGAAAAACATTTATTCAAATAACTCTTCACATCGAGCATACCAATGTCATTTCCAATAATCAATATGTCATCCACATATAGTACTAGAAATGTCACTGAGCTCCCACTCACTTTCTTGTAGATACAAGCTTCGTAGCAATTTGGAACAAATCCAAAGCTCTTGATCACTTGATCAAAACGAAGGTTCCAACTCCGAGATGCTTTCTTTAGTCCATAAATGGAACGCTGAAGTTTGCACACCTTATTAGCATCCTTAGGATCGACAAAACCTTCGGGTTGCATCATATACAACTCTTCATCAATGTTGCCATTGAGGAACGCAGTCTTGACATACATCTGCCATATTTCATAATCATGAAACTCATCAATTGCTAATAAAATATGAATGGACTTAAACATCGCTACGGGAGAGAAAGTCTCATCGTAGTCAACACCTTGAACTTGTCGAAAACCTTTCGCGACAAGCCGTGCTTTATAGACAGTAACATTACCATCCGCGTCCGTTTTCTTCTTGAAAATCCATTTGCACTCAATGGCCTTTCGGTCACTAGGAGGGTCCACCAAAGTCCATACTTGGTTTTCACTCATGGATCCCAATTCGGATTTCATGGCCTCTAGCCATTTCTCAGAGTCTGGGCTCATCATTGCTTCCTCATAGTTTGCAGGTTCACTGTTGTCTACCAACAAGACAGTTAAGACAGGGTTACCGTACCACTCAGGAGGGGCACGTGACCTTGTCGACCTGCGACGTTCAGTAGTAGCATCGTCCGAAGCTTCATGATCCTCGTCATTAGCTTCCTCTATTGTTGGTGCAGACGGCACTGGAACAATTTCAGGTGCTGCGCTACTCTCCAACTCAAGAGAAGGTTCAATAACCTCGTCTAGCTCTACTTTCCTCCCACTCACTTCTTTCGAGAGAAACTCCTTCTCAAGAAAGGATCCGTTCTTTGCGACAAACACTTTGCCTTTGGATCTGTGGTAGAAGGTATACCCAATCGTTTCCTTAGGGTATCCTATGAAGACGCATTTCTCCACTTTGGGTTCGAGCTTGTCCGGCATCAACTTCTTAACGTAAGCTTCGCATCCCCAAACTTTAAGAAATGACAACTTAGGTTTAGCACCAAACCACAGTTCATACGGTGTCGTCTCAACGGATTTAGATGGTTCCCTATTTAAAGTGAATGCAGCGGTTTCTAATGCATAACCCCAAAATGATAACGGCAAATCTGTAAGAGACATCATTGATCGCACCATATCTAATAGAGTTCGATTCCAGCATTCAGACACACCATTGCGCTGTGGTGTTCCGGGTGGCGTGAGTTGCGAAACGATTTCGCTTGCTTTAAGATGCGTGAGAAAATCATAACTCAAATATTCACCTCCACGATCGGATGATAGAAATTTAATTTTCTTGTTACGATGGTTTCCACTTCGTTCTAAAATTCTTTGAACTTTTCAAACGTTTCAGATTTATGTTTTATTAAATAGATATACCCATATCTACTTAAGTCATCAGTAAAAGTGAGAAAATAGCGATATCCACCGCGCGTCGAAACACTCATTGGTCCGCATACATCGGTATGTATGATTTCCAACAAGTCTGTTGCTCGCTCCATTATTCCGGAGAACGGGGTTTTGATCATCTTGCCCATGAGGCACGACTCGCACGTGTCAAATGATTCAAAATCAAGAGACTCCAAAAGTCCATCAGAATGAAGTTTCTTCATGCATTTTACACCAATATGACCTAGACGGCAGTGCCACAAATAAGTTGAATTATCACTATCTACTTTGCATCTCTTAGCCTCAATGTTATGGATGTTTGTTTCATTGCTTTCGAGATTCATAAGAAATAAACCATTCATAGCAGGTGCATGACCATAAAAGATGTTACTCATATAAATAGAACAACCATTATTCTCCGATTTAAATGAATAACTGTCTTGCAATAAACATGATCCAGATATGATGTTCATGCTCAACGCAGGCACATAATAACATTTATTAAGGTTTAAAACTAATCCCGAAGGTAAAACTAAGGAGAGCGTGCCAACGGCCATCACATCAACTCTTGATCCATTGCCAACGCGCATCGTCACCTCATCCCTCGCTAGCCGTCGTCTATTCTGTAGCTCCTGTTTCGAATTACAAATATTAGCAACTGAACCGGTATCAAATACCTAGGCACTACAACGAGCGCTAGTAATGTAAACATCAATAACATGTATATCAAATATACCTTTAATGGTGCCAGACTTCTTGTCTGCTAAGTACTTCGGACAGTTGCGCTTCCAGTGTCCCTTGTCCTTGCAATAGAAGCACTCAGTGTCTGGCTTAGGTCCAGACTTGAGCTTCTTCTCAGCAGGGCAACGCGCTTGCTGCTGCCTTTCTTGAAGGACTTATTTTCACCCTTACCTTTCTTAAAGCTCAGGGGCTTGTTGACCATCAACACATGATTATCTTTCTTGATGTCCACCTTTGCAGCTTTCAGCTTAGCGAAGAGCTCAGTGATCGTATCAGTGGAACCAATCTGATTATGAGTAACTACAAAACCTTTGTAGCTAGGAGGGAGTGATTGCAGAACTCTGTCAATCTTGAGCTCTTCTGGAATCTTGCAGTACAGTTGCTCAAGACGTTGAGTGTAGCCCGACATCTTAATGGCGTGCTCACTAACGGAACTCCCTTCCTCCATCTTGTAGTTAAAGAATTTCTCAGAGATCTCATATCTCTCAGAACGGGCCTGAGTCTGAAACATGGTTTTCAGTTCCTCAAGAATCTCAAAGGGCCCGGAGAACTCCTCAAAATGATTTTGAAGGTCCGATTCCATAGAAAACAACATGGTGATCTTAATCACACCATAATCATCTTTGCGCGAATGATAAAAAACTTTTTCATCAGCCGACGCATCTACTGCAGGGGCGTCACCTAGCGCTTTCTCAACGACATAGTCCTTTTGTCCGCCAGCGAGAATGATTCTCATATTGCGGAACCAGTTGGTGAAGTTAGACCCATTGTTCTTAATCTTTTCTTTCTCAGCAAAAACGTTGAAGTTGAAGGTGGACTTAGCCATTTGATCTACAAAATTTGCAAGTACAATTTAGACTATGTTCATGATAACTAGTTCAACTTAATCAAATTACTAGATGAACTCCCACTAAATTCAACATCCCTCAAGTTGTTTAGTGAACACGATCCAAATTCACCACACCTAATCCGATCTTCACGAGAAGAGATGTGGTTTCAATGGTGGACAACAAAGTGTCGATCATATCATTCATATGACTCATGCTTAACCTTTCGGTTTGTGTGTTCCGAGGCCATGTCTGTACATGCTAGGCTCGTCAAGTCAAACCCAAGTATTTACGCGTGTCCAAAACTGGCTTGCACCCGTTTTATGTGAACGTAGAGTTTATAGCACCCGATCATCACGAGATGCTTGAACACGACGAACTTTCACAACGGTGCATACATGGGAGAACACAATTTTATCTTGATCTTTAAGTGAGGAATCATCTTATAAAGCTACCGTCGCGATCTAAGCATAATAAGATACATAAAAGGATAAACATCACATGCATATAATTTTATGTGACATGGTATAGCCAATCTCTGCGCAATGATCTCCATCTTGTGCGTCCAGCATGATCTCCATCACTCCACCTTGATTGCCTCCACCACTAATAGCAACTACAACTATTGCTAACTACTTAGTGATAAAGTAAAGCTATTACATGGCGTATAAGAAGTTGACACACAGGTCATACACAATTATAAAGACAACCATATGGCTCCTGCCGGTTGTGTACTCATCGACATGCAAGTCATGAAATATTACAAAACATGATCATTGCATACAACATACACCTCATATCTTGGGCCATACCATATCACAGAAACACTCCCTGCAAAAACAAGTTAGACGCCTCTACTTTGTTGTTGCATGTTTTACGTGGCTTATGGGAGTAACAAGCTAAGAACGATTCTTACCTACGGAAAGCCAAAATGGTGATATTATGGTTGCCAATATCCGGTGTAAATCCCATGACAACTATAGTGAGAGAAACTGGCATCCACCAGCCGCATGTGTGGAACAAGCCACACGTCAAGTGCGGAGCCGGTCTCGTGAACGATGTCGCGTAAAGTTGGCCTGGACCGCTTCGATCTCACTATCCCGCGTCATAAGAAGTACACAACATCAGGCTTGCAACAGAAAACATCAACGCCCGCAACAAGCATGTTGCGTTCTACTCGTAAAACACATCTACGCATAGATCTAGCTCTGATACCACTGAAGGGTTTTGCAGCATAGTAAATCAAAACTTTTCTACGGATGCGAACAGGAAAGCCAAGATCTAATCTAGGAGATGCAATCAACGAGAGGTATAGATGATATCTTCATACCCTTGAAGAAATCGCACAGCAGAACGTTCAACAGAACGTGGTTGATGTAGTCGTACTAGCCTTCTCCTCGTCGCGATCCGATCCGATCCAACGCCGCAAGTGGCGACGCCTTCGAGAGATGCACACATATGGCACCGCGACGTCTCCTCCTTCCTCGGTCTAGCAAGTGGGGTGGATAGATAGATTGGATCTACAGCACGACGGCGTGGTGCAAAGGTGGAGAGTTTCTGTGGCAGGGCTTCGCCTACGCGCAGTCGGGAGAGAGAGAGAGATCTGGAGGGCAGCAGGTAGGCGGCTAGGGTTCAAGGAGGGGTGGGAGGAGGGTGCGCCCCTGCCCTCTTTATATAGAGGGCTGGACGGCCCCCTCCTCCAAGCCCTAGGGCGGCGGCCCCAAGGGTGGAGTGGGGGGGCAAGTCTTCCCCCCTTCTAGAAGGTCCCCCTAGGGTTTCCCTAGGGTTTCGGCCAGCTGGGCCTATGGGGCCTTGTGCCCCTGGCCCAATGCGGCCAGGGAACTCCCTCGTAGGCCCATGCCCCTTCCGACAAGTGGGGCCATGTTGGTCCCACTCCGGAAGCTTCTAGAACCTTCCGGTACAATGCCGAACATTCCGAAATCCAAAAACTGCTTTCCTTTATATGAATCTTATTCTCCGGACCATTTTGGAACCTCTCGAGATGTCCTGGATCTCATCCGAGACTCCGAACAAAAACTCATAAACCAATTATCCATTCTATCCTAGCGTCGAAGCACGTTAAGTGTGTGACCCTACGGGTTCGAGAATATGCGGACATGATCTTCTATCAATAATCAACAGCGGGATCTGGAAACCCATATTGACTCCCACATATTCATCGATGATCATATTGGATGAACCACGATGCCAGGATTCAATTAATCCCATATATATATATATATATTCCCTTGGTCATGCGATATTTTACTTGCCCGAGATTTGATCGTTGGTATCGGCATACCTAGTTCAATCTCGTTCACAGCAAGTACTTTACTCATTCCGTAATCCGATATCACTTTGTGATTAACTCCTTAACCACGTGCTTGCAAGCGGTGTTGATATCGATTACCGAGTGGGCCCGAAGTATATCTCTCCGACTTGGGAGGGACAAATCCCATCTCGATACATACAACCCAACAAGTACTTTCCGATCACCTGAGAGACACCTTTATGATCACCCTCTCATAGGATGACGTTTGATGACCTCAAAGCTTTCTTCCGATACCAGGGAGTTGCATTATCTCATGGTCTAAGGAATACAATATTTGACATAAGAAAAAGCTTCGCAAAGATGAACACGATGACACGATCTAATTGCTCTGCTTGATTTGGGTCTGTCCATCATGTCATTCTCCCAATGATATGATCTCATTATTAATCGACAACTCATGTCTATGGTTAGGAAACCTTAACCATCATTAATCAATGAGCTAGTCCATATAGGCGTACTAGGGACACGGTGTTGTTCATAAACCACACAAGTATCAAACTTTCCGCTTAATACAATTCTAGCATGGAATATAAACTTTATCATGAACAAAAATTATAATAATAACATCTTTATTATTGCCTCTAGGGCATAATTCCAACACTTGTAAGGTCTCGTATCAGATAATATATGTTCTTATGCCTTTCCGCAAAAGAGTTGTGACATGGGTATGCCCTACAGATGTCAGATGTTAGCCTAACCAGTTCGGCCTGGCATAATCCCATGAAGAAGGCGTACCTCAATCGTAAATCCCAGGAGAATTTTGGGTGGCCCAATCCCAGTAAGTATTGGACTCCTTGGCGGATACGTCTTCTTAGGATAGAAACTTAAAGGGAGAAAACCTAAGCTTGTAACCGACTCTGCCATCCCCGAGACCTGGCCTATCTATATAAAGGCCAAGAGGGCACGATGAGGAGGACCTACCTCATAACC
This sequence comes from Avena sativa, assembly GCA_916181665.1. Lineage (NCBI taxonomy): Eukaryota > Viridiplantae > Streptophyta > Magnoliopsida > Poales > Poaceae > Avena > Avena sativa. The sequence continues at coordinate 65,675,382 of OV702284.1, forward strand.
TAGCACACATCTCGCCAGATCCAATATGCGCACCCCCTGTAACTTTCGACATCGCCATTAATCGAGAGAAGACAAGCAAGAGTAGGGTTTTCCCTCCGGGAGCCTGAACCTGGGTAAACACCGTGTCCCGCATTGCTTGTCTATTATCCGTTCCGCGATATCCACTGTCCCCTCCTTCTCCAAAACCCAAGTCCATAACAATGGGCATTGACGAGTCGAACCCTCATCAATTGGCGGCGTCTGTGGGAACTGGGGATGCTGATATTGCACTTGTGACGGCCCCATCCACTGCGACGGAGAACCATCTCCTCTTCGGCGCCATTGACTTCACCGCCCACTATCTAGAAATACGCCAAGACTTCGATTCCATAGGAGACAGAGTTGACGTGATGTTCGGGAGCCTATGTTTCCTGGTGGGCAAGGTTGGCACCCTTTGTGTTGGGGATATGCTACATGGGTATCACCATGGCATGTCTCTAATCCGGATAACCCGGGTGGCCCACAGTTGGTAGCAAGGCCTATAGCCTACTGGGTGGCCCAGTTAGAAGGATCCAGTAGGGACGCCCATGCAGGATAAAGGAAGGCTACGGTGGAGTCACCAGCGTACCCGGAGCCTTGGAGTGCAAGACACGCTAGACTAGTTGTATATTGTGTAGGACTCTGTAACCTGTCTGGCTAGGACTTTCCCTGTAACCCTAGGATCTGGAGACTATATAAGCCGGACCTATGGGAGCCTTTAGGGCACGTCACAACACAACTCGCGCATAGTGAACCGATCCCTATAACCCGGCGTATTGCTGTTATAGTGATTTATAGCAGGAGTAGGATTCCGCCACCATCGTGGGATCTGAACCTGGGTAAACCGTGTCACCTCATACCCGCCAACCTTACGCCTTACCCCACGTCTCTAAACACGCTCTATGAGGACCCCTCCATGGCGTACTCATTGGCAATATCACGACAGTTCGTGCCCACCATGGGGAAGGAGGTGCTTCAGGCTCTACAATGGGCGAGGTCCAAGCTCTTTGCGGGAATCGGCTAAACCGTAGCCATTGGTCACGTTCTCTTCTCCGGCAACGTTCTAATAGTACCTCTAGACAAGTTCTGGATCCCGTCAAAGACAAACCCCACCCGCTGCTCAATTATTCCAATCGGGGACATCCACCTCTTCATCGGCAAAACCGACTTAGGCACTAGTTCCCTGGAAGTCAGAGAATCGTCAAGGCTCGCACGGACCGCCTACGGGCAGGATATGTTCACAGAAGGATCGAAGTCGGATGTCTCTTCGGACTTTACCAACTTAGATCGAAAAAATTCAAGGCCCACCCAAATCGCCCCTGTGCAGGAGATAACGGTGGAAGATCGCTACAAATCCGCCGGCTTCGCCCGTGCGTTTGGAAAGCAGAGATCACACTTCGTCGACGTGATAACTATCTTCGATCTGGCGCAATGCATCCAGATAGAGGGTGAAAACCCCACGCAGTTACCTCGCCAGATGGCTCCGGATACAGGCCGATCTGGAACACTACCCCAGTGATGATGCCATTTATCACATTGTGGAAGGGCTGGACCGCGGTACGCTTCTCCGGCATACTCTAATGCGGAAGTAGGCTGTGGATCTCCTCACCTTTGAAAACATTATTGGCACCGTCAACAGTTACACGACCGCCGACGTAGCTGCTCAGGTAGAGCTCGCTGTCATACCCGAGCCACCGCCACCACCGCCTCTAGCAAACATCCTTGCTGCCTCAGCATCGTCCTACATCATCGAGGAAGCCTCCGCACCCTCTGACTCCGTACTCGATGCACTCTACGCCGACATCAACATGGACTCGGAGGAGATGGAAATCAACCCGGAGGAGCTTGACTTAGCTATGGAAGAGATGGAGGAGGATATTAAGCGTGAGGAACAGAATGACAAGGCCGTCACATCCCGACAAGTGTTCGTCGCCATTGGGAGCGTGATGGAAGAAGATCAAACTGGACAAGCTCCGCCTAAGCCGCTGGACAAAGGGAAGGGACCAGCCGATGCCGCCGACAATGATCGTCCAAAGTCCATGCCTCCTCTACATAACCAAGCGCAACAGCCGCATGAAATCAACACCGGTCCGAGCAACACCAACACCGCAAATTCTCCACCACCAGCATCTACGTCTGCGGCCGCCCAAGTCACTCCAGCTTATAGAGTGATGTACGACAATTTTACGTCGAGCCCATGACTGTGGCCCATATACGGAACGTATTCCAGCTTGATGAGAAGTGCCAACAGCTACGGGAGGAAGCGCAGGCCATCGCGGAGCAAGGCGCAAAGTTAGATCGAGATCTGTCCAAGGCGCAGAAATCGATTGAAGCAACTAGAGCTATGGACGCCGAGTACAAGACTCTGCTTAAGCAGTAGAAGGCTAAGAAAGCTTTGTCTCACTGATACGTTGTAAACATATCTATAATTTTTGATGCTCCATGCTTGATTTGTATCAACTTTCTTATGTTTTATCTACACTTTGAGGTATTTTATACATTTTCTGGAACTAACCTATTGACAAGATGCCGCAGTGCCAGTTGCCTGTTTTTTGTTGTTTTTGGTTTCAGAAAAGCTAGTAAGGAAATATCCTTGGAATTGGACGGGACAAAAGCCAAAGTTAATATTTTACCAGAAGGAACACGGAGTCTGAAGGGCAGCCAAAGTGGGGCCACGAGGTGGCCACACCTGGTGGCGGCGCGGCCAGGGGGTGCACCAGCCCTAGGTGTGGGCCCCTCGGGCGCCCACCGAACTTGCCCCTTCGCCTATAAAAGCACCCCGATGCATAAACCCTAAGTACCTGATCAGATCTCCACGAAACAGTCTATAGCCGCCACCACCATCGTCCCTAGATCAGGGGATCCGAAGCTCTTCCCGGCACCCTGCCAGAGGGAAGAGATAATCCCGGAGGCCTTCTTCATCACCATGCCAGCCTCCGGAGTGATGCGTGAGTAGTTCACCCTTGGACTATGGGTCCATACAGTATCTAGATGGTTGTTTCTCCTCCTTTGTGCTATCATGTTTAGATCTTGTGAGCTCCGTTCATGATCAAGATCATCTATTTGTAATCATACATGTTGTGTTTGCGGGGATCCGATGGATATTGAGATACTATGTCAGATTGATTATTGATTCTATCATGTCTATGTTATTTGTGATCTTGCATGCTCTCTGTTGTTCGTAGATGCTTTGTCCAAGTAGATGCTTGCAACTCCAAGAGGGAGTATTTATGCTCGATAGTAGGTTCATGCCTCTAGTAATCTAGGGAAGTGATAGAATTCTCTAAGGTTGTAGATGTGTTGTTGCTATTAGGGATAAAACAACAATCCTTTGTCCATGGGACAATTGTATTGTTTAATTTACACACATTGCTTAATGCAATTATCTTTTGCTTGCAACTTAATACTGGAAGGGGTTCTGATGATAACCTAAAGGTGGATTATTAGTCATAGATGCAGTTGGATTATGGTATATGTATTATGTTGTAATGCCTAATCAAATCTCGTAGGAGTCAAGATGTCTAGTATATGCATTGTTATGCTTTCTCAATCTGTCAATCGCCCCACTGTAATTCGTTCATCCAACTGCATCTATTGTTACTGTTACTGTTTACTTTCTACAAGCAAATCACTATCTTCCACACTATATGTTTAATCCTTTATTTTCAGCAAACCGGTAAGGTTGACAACCTCACTGTAAGTTGGGGCAAAGTTCTGTGGTTGTGTTGTGTAGGTTCCAAGTTGTTAGCAACACCTTGGAGTTGTTTCCTTAATCCTACTGGTTCGATAACCTTGGTTTCATAACTGAGGGAAAACTTGCTACTGTGCTCATCACACCTTGCTCTTGGGGTCTCCCAACAGGCTCTACGTCAACCGATCCACCATCAAGATTTTATGGCGCCGTTGCCGAGGAGATAAGGACAGCTTCAATCTCTTCCTCCTCGTCAATCACTTTTCTGGGAGAAAGAAGATTCTTGCAAGGGGAGTCTCTCACAACCAATATCTTTACTTTGTTTTTGTTTTGCTTAGTTTCTTTTGTTTTGTTTTGCTTGTTTCTTTTTATCAAAAATACAAAAAAAATAGTTTTGTTTGGTTTTTCTTATCAAAAACACACAAAAAATTAGTTATTACTTCTGTTGGCTTGCTTCACTTTTGCAAAAATGAATACTCCTAAAAATACTAAGTTGTGTGACTTCACTAGCACAAACAACAATGATTTCCTTTGCACACCTATTGCTCCACTTGCTCCTGATGCTATTTTTTATGAAATTAAACCTGCTTTGCCGAATCTTGTTATGAAAGAGCAATTTTCTGGTACTAGTTCTGATGCTGCTGCTGCTCACCTTAATAATTCTTTTAAACTTTGTGAGATGCAAAAATATAAGGATGTAGATGGAGATATTATTAAGCTTAAATTGTTTCCTTTCTCCTTGAGAGGAAAAGCTAAAGAATGGTTGCTATCTTTGCCTAGAAGTAGTATTGATTCTTGGATTAAATGCAAAGATTCCTTTATTGGAAAATATTATCCTCCTGCTAAGATTATATCTATGAGAAGTGAAATAATGAAATTTAAACAATTTGATAATGAACATGTTGCTCAAGCTTGGGAAAGAATGAAATCTTTGGTAAAGAATTGTCCCACTCATGGACTGACTTCTTGGATGATTATCCAAAAATTTTATGCAGGACTAAAATTTTCTTCAAGAAATCTGTTGGATTCTGCAGCTGGAGGTACCTTTATGACCATTAATTTGGGTGCTGCAATAAAGCTCCTTGACAATATGATGGTTAATTACTCTAAATGGCACACTAAGAGAGCTCCACAAGGTAAGAAGGTAAATTATGTTGAAGAAACCTCCTCCTTGAATGATAAAATTGATGTTATTATGTCTATGCTTGTTAATGGAAAAGCTCATATTGATCCAAATAATGTTACTTTAGCCTCTTTGGTTGCTCAAGAGCAAGTTGATGTGAACTTCATTAGAAATAAATTTTTTAGCAACAATGCCTATAGGAATAATTTTGGTAATAATAATTATAGGCCATATCCTCCTAATAATGGAAATGCTTATGGAAATTCCTACAACAACAATATAAGTGCTCCCTCTGAACTTGAAGTCATGCTTAAGGATTTTATTAGTAAACAAACTTCTTTCAACAAAACTGTGGAGGAAAAGCTTTTAAATGTCAAGAAAAATATTTCATCTTTGTCAGAAGCACAATCCTCTTTGATTAATAAAACGGGTGCTAAACCTAAAACCATGGAAAATCCCTTTGCTGCTGCTAATGCCATACAAGTTAGAATTGATGAAAATGTTAGATTGTTAGCTAATTGCATTCTAAGTGGGAAAGAGAAGATGAAATTGCTAGAAATAGTAGTATTTGTACTATTACCACCACCAATGTTGATGCTAGAAAATCAAAAGAAGTCCCCATTCCTTTTGCAACAATGCCTAAAACCAATAAAAATGCTGAAATTTTTCGAAACATGGGGAACAATAGTTCTACTACCTTGGATGCTAAGTTTGATTTTGATCTTGATGGTTGCAATATTTCTGAAGTAATTATGTTCCTACAAAATCTTGCTAGAAGTCCTAATGCTAGTGCTATGAATATGGCTTTTACAAAACACATTACAGATGCCCTCATTAAAATTAAAGAAGAAAAATTGAAACATAAAGCTTCTATTCCTAGGAAATTAAAAGATGGTTGGGAACCCATCATTAATATGAAATTTAATGATTTTGATCTCAAAGCTTTATGTTACCTTGGTTCTAGTGTCTCTATTATGCCTAGAAAAATTTATGAAATGCTTGATTTACCACCATTGGAAGATTGTTATTTGGATGTCCATCTTGATGATAATGCCAAAAAGAAACTTATGGGGAGTATTGATGTTCTTATTATGGTTAACAATGCCTTTGTCCCTATTTATTTCTATGTTTTGGATGTTGAATGCAATGCTTCTTGTCTTATTATTTTGGGAATACCTTTTCTTAGAACTGTTGGTGCCATTATTGATATGAAGGAAGGCACCATTAAATATCAATTCCCACTCAAGAAAGGTATAACACATTTACCTAAAAAGAGAGAGAGAATATAACTTTTGATCCTCCTATTAAAACAATAGTAGATGCTCATGCTTATTCATTCAAAAATACTTGATTCTTGCTTTCCATGCCTAACCTAAAGGCGTTAAAGAAAACTACTATTGGGAGATAACCCAAATTTATTTCAGTTAGTTTTTTATTTTGTTGAGTCTTGGAAGTTATTGCTTCTGTAATAACCTCTCCTTATCTTTTTTGTGTTTTTTTCCAAGAATAACCTCTAATGAGAGGGAAGTAAGATTTTGGGAAGTTGCTGTCCCGAAACAGATTTATGTGATTCACTGTAAATATTCATGAAAAATACCAGTATGTCGGATTGAGCTGTAATTTTCTGAGCATATGCTCCAGGTTATTATCTAATTTTCGTTAGTTCAACACTTTTATATTTGAGCAACAGAAGGTCTTTGAAAAAAATATGTTTTTACCTGCTGGTCTATTTTGACAGATTTCTGCCATTATTTGCATTTGCCTCTTATCGGTTTCTTTTTTAGTTCTCTTTGATCACTTGACGTTTTAAAAGGAATTGCTACATTATTTTGTGTTCTAATGAAAGTTTTACTTGTGTTGAAACTAAACCCAAAGGCTTATTATCTTGAATTCACTAATGTTGCTAATAAAGATTGTGTGATGTTTTGTATGAAGGAAAATTTTCAAGTGTAGGGAAAGAATGATGTGATAAGATGAAGAATGGACTAAATCTCAAGCTTGGGGATGCCACCCATGTCACTCCAAGATATATTCAAGAGGTACAAGCGTCAAATCTTGGGGATGCCCAAGGCATTCCCCTCTTCATCAATAAAAATATTAGGTCTTTTTCTAGACACTTCATTTTTATTATTTCATGCACTTTTGTATTGTTCTTGGAGCGTCTTTGTTTTTGTTTTTAGTTTCCTTTTGTTTGGTTTGCTGAATAAATTATTTGGACCCCCGTATTCATATTTTGTTTCAAATAACTTTATTGGTGTTGGAAAAGAGTAACATTTTTCATGCTTATAGTGGTACAAAAGGGAGCTTGTTTTGAATGTGGCTTAGACTTTATCATGTCATGCTAGATGTTGCTTTGACCATATGCTTAGTGATTATTTCTATAGAATGACTTGTTTCAAACAATTGAGATTTCTTAATGTTCCTTGAAAGAATCATGCGTTGTTTTAGCATACAAAGCATAATATTGTGGTATTCTCCTTTGATGCTTTATTTGGGTTGACTTGGCACATGCTTACACCATGTTAAGACTATGAACCAGTCACCTTAGCCTATATTATCATTTAGTTTTTGACTTGTGATACCACTTTATGCTTTAATTGATAATGTTTTGTTGCTTTGAATGATTATGGCCATTATTGCTCTCTTTGCTAGTCGCTCCCAGTCTTTTGCTAGCCTCCACTTGTACTGAGTATGAGCTCTACTTGTGCATCCAACTACCAAGAAACTAAGTTATTCCAAAGAGTCCACTATAAATTCCTATGCATGGTGTGTTACACCATTCCAAGTATATTATTGTTTTCAACTATCTTCCAAATTAAACTTGTTATGTGAAAATTAGTGATTAAAGCTCTCAGAAACTCGATGTCACACTTTACTTTCTTTCACCTAATAAATTGAACCATTGTGTCATCTATGTTGCTTATATGCTTGCACTTATAAGTTGGGAATTAGCAGAACCATGCTGTCATGGGGAACGCTTTCAACACCTGTACATATTATCTAGTTGATATCATGATCTTTTGTTTATGGATGTCGGCGATGTGAAATAAAAGGGGAGATTGTATGTTCATGGAGTATTACATATGTGTTAGAGAAACGCCTGAGCGTCTAGCCTAAGTCATGCCTAATCATGGTGGAAACTTGCAGCATAACCATAGTGAGCAATCTATGAATCATCTTCAGAAAAAAATATAGAAAAAAAGAAAAAGAGAAAAAAAGAGGTACCATGCTCATGGTAAATAAAAGATCGCCGAGATGCTCACTATCTGTTGCCTTGTCATTTTGATATGGGATAGCTCCTGTGTCATGGGGCAAGGGGTACCCCGGTGGTGGTTCTCTATGATACACATATACTTACAATGACAAGAACTTGCCTGTGACTAAAGTTGAGTAGCATGAGGAACGACCCTTATACTCAAGGGACATGATATTTCCAACTTATGATTTGTCAAGCATATACTTCATATTTGTTTTACTTTAAGCTTAATCACTTCAAGATGCTTATGTTAGGGGCAATGATAGCTGAAAGCTAATAAGTACCATAATTTTTGGAAGCTCTTTATGAAACCTGAAATCCCTGCTTCCCTCTGTGAAAGGCCTTTCTCTTTACCTTTATGTTAAGTCTCCGTATTCTATCTTTATGCACCAATTAAGAGAGCATAGTTGTCATTCTTAGTTCAATGTGCATTGTCCCAAAATTTATTGATTCATAATGTTGATATTGCTTGTTCTTAAATTATTTGTATCTAGTCACCCTTATGAACTTTGAAGGTGTCCTATGCATTTATGTTTTGCTGTACCATGAAGGACAAGATGAATACCACACATGCTATGTTTTCTATATGTGAAACAAAAAAAACATCTTTCAATGCATTGTTATTCATGATCTTTGTTTGTACCTTTTCACGTTACAACGTAGTTGCTATGTCGTATTGTTAGAACTACATCTTTCATGCTCATGTTTAGAGTACTTTGATCTTAGCTATCAATGCTTTACAAATACCTTGATCAGTTGTGATAGCATGTCACCTAAAAAATTATTCTTTTTATCACTTACCTACTCGAGGACCAGCAGGAGTTAAGCTTGGGGATGCTTGATACGTCGTAAACGTATCTATAATTTTTTATGCTCCATGCTTGTTTTGTATCAACTTTCTTATGTTTTATCTACACTTTGATGTATTTTTATACATTTTCTGGAACTAACCTATTGATAAGATGCCACAGTGCCAGTTGCCTGTTTTCTGCTATTTTTGGTTTCAGAAAGATAGTAAAGAAATATTCTCGGAATTGGACGGGACAAAGCCAAAGTTAATATTTTACCAGTAGGAACACAGAGTCCGAAGGGCAACCGAAGTGGGGCCACGAGGTGGCCACACCTAGTGGCGGTGCGACAAGGGGGTGCACCAGCCCTAGGTGTGGGCCCCTTGGGCGCCCACCAACCTTGCCCCTTCGCCTATAAAAGAACTCCGATGCAGAAACTCTAAGTACCTGATCAGATCTCCACAAAATAGTCTATAGCTGCCGCCACCATCGTACCTAGATCGGGGGATCTGAAGCTCTTCCCGGCGCCCTGCCAGAGGGAAGAGATCATCCCGGAGGCCTTCTTCATCACCATGCCAGCCTCCGGAGTGATGCGTGAGTAGTTCACCCTTGGACTATGGGTCCATACAGTAGCTAGATGGTTGTTTCTCCTCCTTTGTGCTATCGTGTTTAGATCTTGTGAGCTCCGTTCATGATCAAGATCATCTATTTGTAATCATACATGTTGTGTTTGCGGGGATCCGATGGATATTGAGATACTATGTCAGATTGATTATTGATTCTATCATGTCTATGTTATTTGTGATCTTGCATGCTCTCCGTTGTTCGTAGATGCTTTGTCTAAGTAGATGCTTGCAACTCCAAGAGGGAGTATTTATGCTCGATAGTAGGTTCATTCCTCTAGTAATCTGGGGAAGTGATAGAAATCTCTAAGGTTGTAGATGTGTTGTTGATACTAGGGAGAAAACAACAATCCTTTGTCCATGGGGCAATTGTATTTTTTACTTTATACACATTGCTTAATGTAATTATCTGTTGCTTGCAACTTAATACTGGAAGGGGTTCAGATGATAACCAGAAGGTGGATTATTAGTCATAGATGCAGTTGGATTACGGTCTATGTATTATGTTGTAATGCCCAATCAAATCTCGTAGGAGTTAAGATGTCTAGTATATGCATTGTTATGCTTTCTCAATCTTTCAATTGCCCTGCTATAATTTGTTCACCCAACATACTATCTATCTTAAGGAGAACACCTCTAGTGAACTATGGACCCAGTTTCATTCCTTTATCATTGATATGCCATCTACTATTACTGTTTACTTTCTACAAGCAAATCACTATCTTCCACACTATACGTTTAATCCTTTGTTTTCAGCAAACCGGTGAGATTGACAACCTCACTGTAAGTTGGGGAAAAGTTCTGTGGTTGTGTTGTGCAGGTTCCAAGTCCTTGGATTTGTTTCCTTACTCCTACTGGTTCGATAAACTTGGTTTCATAACCGAGGGAAAACTTCCTGCTGTGCTCATCACACCTTTCTCTTGGGGTCTCCCAATAGGCTCTACGTCAACCGAGCCACCATCACTCACGTTGTCAATGATCCTGGCGTACATTGCAACCTAGGGTGGGATCCCTTGAAGCCAGCATAGGCCAAGCCATACATTGACAGTGAAGGCAGGAAGGTCATGCCCACACCTATCCCAACTTGGCCGCCGCCAAGACCCTACTGGAGCAGGATAGATTGCCCACGGCTGTGGAACAGGTCTACGACCTTGTGGCCAAGGCTGTCAAATAGTAGGAAAAGGCCACCTCTCAGAGGCTCGAGTCTGATCCAGCATATTGCCAGTCTAGCAATCCTAAGTGGCCAAGGGAGAGATCTTCTCACGATGTCGGGTCCCAGACGGGTTCATCAGAACGAAGATGGAGGGACGCGTGCAACAGGAAGGATGCTATCCCCATATCCTCCGACCATGAAGACAAGGCGCACCCTCATCGCCCGTTTCCACCGCCCCGGTCCCCCCGGCATCACGAAGACCCCAAATCTCACCACCATATGAGCATGCCTCCGCCTAGACGCCCCCAGGATGGCATCGTCATTCGCAACAACACGGAGTAGCCTCGACATGGTGGGGAGCGCAGTGGCAATCACGAACACAATAGCAGGTCACGCCATGACCCTCCATGTCTGACAAGTAACCGCGACGAAAGCGAGAAGTCATAGGAGGGAAACGACAAGAAGGCTAACCCACCGCCACCTCCGCCTCCGTCGCCCCCTAGTAGCCACCATGGAGAAGGAGGGACACGTCGTTCATGCAGCCCTTCCCCTGATGGCAAGAAGAAAAAAGCAAGCCCGGAGCCATATGATGGATGTTCACGCTTAGACAAGATTCAAGAGGCCCGGGAAGGACAGTACCTAGGACCACGTTGCTTTGGACCGGTAATATGGAACGCAACTTACCTCAAGGGTTTCCAGATTGATAAGACGATCAAGCCCTATGACGGCCGCGCCAAGCCAGCTACATGGTTGCAGGATTACAACAACACCGTGGAGATGTCCGGGGGAAACCCCAACATTGCCATCAAGTACCTCCCACTGATGTTGACGGTCGCAGCCCGCCAATGGATCGACGACTTGTCGGAAAAGTCCATATGCAATTGGTTGGGCATGCAAGAAGCGTTCACCAAGAACTTTGAGGGTATGTACAAACGTCCCTGCATTGTTGGCGATCTACAGCGGTGCATGTTGGAGAAAGACGAGACATCTCGAGCCTACCCCTCCCGCTGGCTGGATATAAAAAATTCCCGCGCAGGAGTGCACGATCAGACCGCTATGGCCGCCTACATTGATGGCTTGGAAAAAGGTACTTTGTTCCGACATAAGTTGAAGCGCCTGCATGGCAATCACATGCTATATCTCAATCAGATGATCTCCTTGGCTAGTGAGTTTGCGGCTGCCGAAGACGATGCTCGCGGCTCTTTGCCGACAATTGCCATTCCAACCCAAGATAAGAGGAACAACAACACTAAGCGGAAAATCCCTCCAGAATAAAAGCCAACCTTCGACATGGTCGCAATGACGTTTGCAGGAAGGGGTGATGGTGGACAGTGCAGCCGAGGACGAGGGGCTGGTCGTGGGCAGCAACGTGGTAGTGAAACTATCCCGACAGCGCCCCGCATTCCCAAAACATACGAGGAATACCGGGATATGCCGTGCCTCGTACACCTCGACACCAATGGCAAAGCCACCCACACCAACCGCCATTGCAAGTTCATCAACAATCTCAAAGTAGACCCGGAGTCCGGTTACAAGCGAAGCCGGAAGAACCGACCGCGAGGTAAGGGCAAAGGGAAGAAGAAGGAGGAGGAGGAGGAGTCTAAGGATTCAAGTGACATGGACGAGGACGTTGACCCCAAGCACTCCAACAAGGGCGATGGCAAAGGCAAGAACCCCTTCGAGAAGAAGGCCCCTGTCTACCACACTTTCCTTGGCACCCTAACTATCCGGGCACAAAAGACCTCCCTAAGGATTCTAATGTCCACCCTACCCCTAGTTCCCCAATACCTACACTAGTCGGAAGTTCCAATCACTTGGGACAGGAAGGATTACCCCGACCTCGTTCCAACGGAGAACCAATACGCCATGGTCATCAACTCTTTGATTGGCGGCAACGAGTTCACCAAGTGCATGGTGGATAGCGGAAGCAGCATCAACATTATGTACCTGGATACACTGCAGAAGATGAACCTGACGGAGACCAACCTAAGGCGGACCAGCACCATGTTCCATGGCATAGTTCCTGGCCGGGAGGCTCGGTCCCTTGGGTGGATCACCCTTCCGGTCACCTTTGGTGATGTCAATAATTACCGCCAAGAGCACATGACCTTTGAAGTGGTCCCCTTCAAGAGCGTGTACCACGTCATATTCGGACGCGACATATTCCACTCCTTCATGGCCAAGCCCATGCTTCCTCTACAACAAGATCAAGATACCCGGACCAAAAAGTGTCATCACCGTATCCAGAAGCTTTTCAAAAGCAAGAGACTGCAAAATTGGAGAAGCTGCCCTTGAAGAAGCTGTCCTCTACAATGAAGAATTCAAGGAGATCTAGAGCAAGGTCGATGCCTCGGTGATGCCGGCATCAAAGAAGCAGATTTCTGACTCCGATCCCGCCTTCAAGGCCGCCATCGAGGCCAAGTCGGTGGTGTAGGGTTCACAACATAGAAAACAAAAATTTTCCTACGATGTGAACTATGTACCAAGATCTATCTATTAGATACAAACAACGGGCGGATGTATATCCGTAGAGAACATACCCTTGAAGGCCGACAAAGCTTAACGAGTTCAACTCGTGGTTGATGTAGAAGATCTCTTGCCGATCTCAAGATCGAGAGGAAGTCCTAGCGCCGCAAATCAGCAGCGCATCCGTGCTCGCACACACGTTCGAGGCACCGAGCAACCTCCGCCTCCTCGCTCCAGCGATGCAGCGGAAGCGCAACTCTTTCTTGACGAATAGCCACCGGGAACATGTATCTCGCTAGTCCGAGACCATGGGGGATAAATTCTAGAGGGGGAGAGAGATCCTTCACGAGGAGGTGTGAGTGAGAAGTGAGGAGAGGGGTGACTTTTATAGGAGGAGGGGGGAGGGGCACCCAAGGGGGTGGCCGCCGGCCATGGGGGCTGCCCCCTCCCCTCCTTCATTCATGTGGGTGGACACTCCACTCTCAAAATGGCTCTTCAATTTTCTCCACTCAAAAACCCACTCAAATTCCCATTAAATTTCCACCAAATTTAATGCAAACTCTCATTAAATAAAACTCTTTTATTTTATTCAGAATTTTGTCAATTACTTTAATGACAAACATTCACAAATAAACCCTTGCTAGAATTCTATTTCACATGCATAACCACTTTATGCAATTTCACCCGAAAACCTGTTTCGGTATCTAGTGAAATAAATTCCTACGCTTGTTCATTCTTTCGGCATGAAACTTTTGCTCCGATTGGATGTCGGTGTCTCTTAAGTGTGTCACCGTACGGTTCGTGAATAATGCGGACATGTTCGAGACCCCTCTGGGATCAATAATCAGAAGCGGGATCTGGAGACCCATACTGACTCCCACACATTCAACGATGACTTTCTTGTGATCGTCGGAACCTTTTTACGCTAGTATCTTAATCCCTTTGTTTCACGATATTACATGTCCGAGATTCTATCATCGGTATCTCCATACCTAGTTTGATCTCGTTACTGATATGCACTCTTTTCTCGTTCCCGTGATATAACATTCTAGTGATCAAATCACTTGCTTGCAAGCTAATCAATGTGATATCACCGAGAGGGCCCAGAGTATATCTATCCGTCATAAGGACAAACAAATTCCACTGTCGATCCATGAGCCTCAACATTACACTTTATTAGTTCTGAATCCATCTTTATAATCACCCTGTTACGGTGTGACGTTTGATGTTATCAAGGATCTCTTCCGATGTTAGTGATTGACATGATCTCATGGTCTAAGGATTAGGATCACTTCGTAAGTTGTTATAGCAATATAAACTCAATGACTTTGATCATAATGCTATACTTCAGATGAATGTTCATCACATCATTACACTAATGTTGTGATCCCGTTATTAACAACATCTAATGTCCATGATCAGGAAACCTTGATCATCTTGTTAATCAACGAGCTAGTTTATGAGAGAGGCATAACTAGGAACTTTCTGTTTGTTTATTAAACACACATGTATTAATGTTTCCGTATTAATACAATTATAGCATGCAAAATAAACATCTATCATATACTTGGAATATACATAATAAACACTTTATTATTGCCTCTCAAGGCATATTCCCTTCAGGTGGAACTTGTGTTAGGCGATGCCTCCAAGGTCACCGCTATTGGGACAAACCTGTATCCCAAATAGGAAAGCGCGCTCATCAAGTTCCGCCGTGAGAATAGGGACATCTTTGCCTGGCAACCTGCCGACATGAAAGGTGTACCTAGGGAACTTGCTGAGCATAGCTTGAATATTTATCCAAAATGCAAACCGGTGAAACAACCTCTACGATGCTTCGAAGATGAGAAGAGACGTGCCATAGGCAAAGAGATAGCTACTTTACTTAAAGCTAGTTTTATCTGAGAAGTCCTTCACAACCGATGGGTGGCCAATCCTGTACTTGTCCCCAAAAAGGGAACCAAAGAATTAAGAATGTGCGTTGATTACACCGGCTTGAACAAAGCGTGTCCGAAGGATCCGTTTGCTTTGCCTCACATTGACCTAGTCATTGACACAACGGCTGGCTCAAAACTTCTATGTTTTCTAGATGCATACTCGGGATACCACCAGATAAAGATGAGGAAGTCAGACCAATTGGCCACTTCGTTCACCACACCTTACAACACGTTTTGCTATGTCACGATGCCCTTTGGGCTAAAAAATGCAGGTGCTACCTACCAACGGACTATGCAACATTGCCTACACGACCAAATTGGTCGGAACGTTCACGCCTATGTGGACGATATCGTGGTGATGTCTAAAAAATCAAATGACTTAATCTCTGACTTGAAGGAAACCTTTGATAATCTCTGAAAATACAACATGATGCTTAACCCCAAAAAGTGCGTCTTCAGGGTTCCAAGCGGCAAATTGTTGGGCTTCATCGTTTCCCAACGAGGAATCGAGGTAAACTCGGAGAAGATCAAGGCCATGCTAAACATCAATCGTCCGACATGCCTGAAGGAATTCAACGGCTCACAGGCTGCATTGCAGCGGTTAGCCGGTTCGCCAGCCGACTTGGAGAAAAGTCCCTACCACTATACAAGTTGCTGAAGAAGGCGAACAAATTCGTATGGACGAACGAAGCAGACACTGCGCTTAAGGAGCTCAAAAGGATACTTTCTTTGGTACCTATACTCGTAGCACCCGAGCCAATGGAGCCTATGTTAATTTACATGGGGCCACCAACCGGGTTATCAGCATCATTGTTGTGGTGGAGCGGAAAGAAACAACGCATGAGTATAGAGTGCATCGACCATTTTACTATCTAAGCAAGGTCTTGACGGAGTAAAATTAGCGGTACCCGTTGTCGTTGTTATGGAAATGGCAGCGCCTGAGCAGACTAGATAGAGGTGTGGGAGCGAGCAGGGAAGCGAGCGACGGCGTCCGCAGGCGGGATTGGGCACAAGCATTCATCGAGGACGCAAGAATTACCCAGGTTCGGGGCCCTCGTGGTGAGGTAACACCCCTACTCCTGTCGATCTGACTATCTGGATGAACACGGAGAGCTACAAGTGGTCCTCGAGCTGTATCAGTGGTCTAACCGGAAGAATGAAGTGCCAGCCCTTGCTACTATGTCCCTGCCGCCCCTTATATAGGCCGAGGCTGTTGGGAATATGCCCTAGAGGTAATCATGTATGATGAGATTTCCCATTGTATTCATAAAGTTATTAAGTTGTCCTTGTATAAACATCTGATGTGTATCATTGAATATGTGATTCGGTTGTGGAACCATTCATTCATGTTGTTTGTACTAAATGTCCTTGGTCATCGAGGTTGTGCTGGACACACAACTTAGACCAATGTGAAAGTCGGCTTGATGACTCGGTTCCACTTGTCATGGGCATGGAGATGCTATTCCGACTTACACAGATTCGGCTAAAGAGTTTAGCGAGTCGGATTGACCCATATTGAGGTACAACGAACAAGTTGTCATTTGTATATCTCAATCAATGTAATCCTTAGACCTGAGGTTGTTGCATAGTCCTAGTTGAGGATCACCGACTTAGGTTTTGTCAAACGCTGATCCATAACTGGGCAGTCATAAAGGCAGAGTTCGGGTCGACTGAGAATCAAGCTGCGTGATGTGAATAACCAAGATGGGATTTTGCCCCTCCACTCGGAGAGATATTCTCTGGGCCCTCTCAGATGATATGTTCGGAAATCATGGCCATGCACGACTCGGTTAAGTGTTAACCGAGGCGATCGACTAAGAGTTAGTCGGGTGAATCACTTATCTCGGATCGAGAAGAGAGTCAGACTATTTTAGGGATGACATATATTCGCCTATAGTTTGACAAGGTATATTGTGAGGCAAAAGGGACTCGGACTTAAGTCGCATTAGAAAGGCAAGTCGTCATGACTCTTTGGTACTTGGGAGTCGGCACGTTCTGCTAGGAGCCGGTACCGACTAATCGATTTGGAGTTTGACTCTAATCGTGTCCAAGTAGCCATGAGCCTGCGGGGTCACACACTTAAGAGCGGGAGCAGGTTCGGATCGGATCTGAACCGGAAATCTGGTTGGGTTGGACCCAAGCTGGATTAGGACTGAGTTAGTGAGTTGGACTCACGGTGACTAATATTATATGGGATTTAGTGAATGGGCCGCGCGAGCAGAGCCCACGTTCACTCCCTATATATAGTGGAGCACCATAAACAAGAAAGGTTAATCGTTGTTCGGTTAGGTCATTCCATGTGTTGGAAACCCTAGCTCCACAAAAGTCCTGCCGTCGATACGAACCTAGCAGTTCGCCGCCGGTGCTCCTCCTTGTACGTGTGGATACCAGCAGAGGTGATGTACGACCAGCACCAGGACGATCGGATCGCAAAGGACCACACTGCATCAACTAGCGCGCTTCATCAGTAATCCGCAACTGCGCGTCTAGTGGTAAACCTCGTGGCCTTCTACCTCAGCTGGATCTTGGGATCACCATGTTAGAGGAAATTTTTTGTTTTATCTTTGCGTGGCCCAACAGAGGCGGCATGGGCAAAGACTCTGCCGACTAGCGGGTCCCACAGGTGGGCCCGGCCGACTATTCTGGTATAGTGTATCGCCTTCCTGACGTCTTGTATAGTGCCGCGCCCCCCGTCCGACACGAAAACAGTGGAGGCCGCCTCGGCTGACACGGGCGGCGGCTCCTGTTCTAGCCTAGCACGGGTACATGTCATCTTCCCCGGGATCTGTGCCGCTGCCTCTGTCTGCTAGGGCTGCATGATACTATGCCCTGCGTCATCCATCTGTCCCGACTATCCGGCTAGGTGGACCTAGCCGGCTAGCCGTCTCGTCTATCTTGGTATTCCCGGCTGGTATGATCCTGCCGGCTATCTTATTCGGCAAGTAAGATCCATCCGGTTAGGTCTCTTGCCCGCGTCTTTTTATCCGGCTGATTGGTTTGCTAGCTTTCTCAGCGTTTGGCCTTATTCCTAACCTGCTCTTTGGTTTTTTTACATCCGGCTGGGATCAGCCGGTTTGCAGTTACATTGCCCCTAATTCTTTTCCGGTTAGCCTACCCGAGGGTGATCCCCCCAACACTAGCCCCCGAACACACGTAGATTCCACCCTTAGGCGAAATGTACGTGGGCTCCAAAGCTAGTTTGAATTTCTGTCCGTCCGAGTTCTGGCGGTTGAGTTACTCGGCTATGTCATCACAGACGTCAGCCACGTGCGTAATGATGAATTTGCTGCGATGTGCGGTGACGCGTCACATCAAGCGTCGCCTTGGGAACCGGCGTCGATGCCTCGCCTGCTGCGCCCTAGATCTTCTGTGCATTCCGTGCCTGCACAAATGATCCGGCTGCCGTTCGGGGCTCACGGTGCCACCACGTGGCCATCCGGCGGTTGCCCTGCCCCGGACCTTAAATACCGCGCGTGTCACACCGCCACCCCCACTTCGCCATTTACCCCTTTTCTCACTGCCAGAGTTACTGCGTCACCCCTTTGCACCTTGCTGTGTTTTCGCGCCTGCGCCGCCAACGAGCCCGCGCTGCCCGTTTCTTGCTTGACAGAGCGACGAGCCACTTCCTTTCCTCCGCCGTCCCTCTTCTCCTCCTCTTCCTCCCTTTCCTTCTCCGCCGCATGCCGTCGTCATCAAGATGGCTGAAAGTCGCGGTGCCTGGTGCGGCTCCTCTGTCACGGAGGAGAAGATCAAGAAGTACCGACACGCCCGCCTGCTGCTGACCGCCGGCGAGGTCGAGGTGCGCCTCGCGCTGGCTCACGATATTTCACCGCACCCGCAAGCCGGCGAGCGCGTGGTCTTCCTCATGCATCTCGTGCGCGGCTGTAACATCCCAAAAATACTAAACTTGGATCATCAAATTCTAATCATCAAAATTAGGGTTAACAAAAACTTTTCGAAATAAACTCATGAATGCATGCATATGTGTATGGATTGATTTTGAAATTCTTTTAAACCACCTTGTTTGTGTGAGCCATTGCTTGTAAAATGTTTCTTAGGTGAAATAAACATCATCTAAAACATTTCCCACACTTTTCCTAAAGACAATTAAATCAAAACACATATATGAAATGAATGGTCATTTTGGCCAATTTAACTCCCATGCCTACTTTGGCTGTCTCAAACTTTCAGAACCTAACAGAAACTTTTCTGGATCTTTGCACCCCTTGAATGTACTCATAACAAGGTATCAAGGCCCACTTTGTGATCATCCAGAAGCTTTCAAATGCATAGTTTAAATGACAATTCAAAATTGAATCTTTATCATATGGGAAGATCCCACTTTTTCAAAAACCACTCAAACAAGCTCAACTTTAAAAACCCAAGCATCTGTAGAATCATCAGCACCAATCTAGCAAACCCAACAAAAATCTTTTCAAAATTCAAAACTTGAGTTCATGCGGCCATTTCATCAAACAGGTTGCAGACACAAATCAAACAAACATCAAACACTATAGTGTGCAGTAAAATTGGCCTAACTTGTTCCCTAGTTAGCTCACACACAACTTAGTAGATCATCTAGAAAGATTAGCCCAGCACTAGCACCCCTGTGAGCTTGCCATTGCCATCAATGGTGAACAGCCGAGCACCCCCTCGTCACCCCATTGTGGACAGAAGGCTAGAGGAAGAACTAGCCGTGCCAACCTTGTCTGGGAGGCAGCCCACCGTCCACCGCCACTCCCTGTCCCAGCCGCGAGCGTTGCCAAGCCCTGGACCACGCGCACAAGTCGCGCCCAGACCGCCAGCAACCATGCCGAGCATGCGCCAGAGCACCACCCTCGACCAGCGCCCACAGACCGCGCGCCGCCCTCACCGCGTGCACACACGATCGCCATCAACCCAGGAGACCACAAGACATCCCCGTTTACCGCCCCGTGCCGCACAGACACCGCTCGCCGTCGAAGACGCCGCCTCTGCCGCGCAGAGCACCGCCCGTTCTAGACCAAACCACACCGCCCCATGCCTCGAGACCATGTCGTTGAGCATCGCCAGGAGACACCGCACCGTCCCCTACCCTTGCCCATGCCATTAGCCGCCTGTAACCTCGCCCCCGACGAGCTCACCGTGCGCCCCGACGGTCCCCTCGCTCGACTATAAATAGAGTCCACCCCCACACGATTTCTTCACACCATCTCACTCCCCTCTCCTCACTGATCGTGCCACACCATTCTCAGAGCAAGGCGAGCACCACCTCGCCGGAATTTCACTGGAGCCTGCCGCTGCCAGAAAAGAAGGGCGCCATCGATTTCGTCCACCCCAGGAGCTGCCGCGACCACCCCTGAGTTCGCCGTCGTCGACTTCGTCGTTCGCCCGCCTCGCCGACCCTCGCCAGCACCCCGGTGAGCCCCCAACAACCCTCACTGGCCGCGCTAGGTTTCGTTCTCGCCGGAGTTGTCTCGCGTCGATGATGACTCCCAGCCGTTAGATTAGACCTAGATCGAACGACCCACGTTGCCCCATACCGCTTCGCCCAGCCCCGTGTCACTGACGAGTGGGGACACCCTCTTAAGCAGCCCGCGGGAGCACTGCGCTTAGCAGGCCGGCCCAGTAACTTTTCCCGCGCAGCCCAGTTATTCAAATTAAACCTTTTTCTTTTTCAATTCAAACACACTTTTGTACCCAACTTAAAAAATCAACCCAGATCGATTCAGTGCACCAAATTGAATGAAACCAATTTTGTTGGAAAGGTCTGTGAATGCTGAATCGAAGCCCGTTGGATTCAAGTCATTTGGATCGTTAGATCACCCATGGTAAAAATAACAAGGCAGAAGCTTTTGTGCATTCAAACATTTTTCAAATTTAAACCATAATAGCTTTTGAGTTGATTCCAACTCTCAAAAATCACATTTAACCATACCTTTCAGAATATATAAAAATATATAGGTTTACTTGCAGAAATAATGTTCAAGTAATAAAAGAATGCTACATAGGAATTTCTAGTCACTTTATTTAAATAAAATAAAAGGGTAAAACCTTATTAAATTGTGACACCACTTTAAATCACATTCCCATGGACTACAATATGTGGTGATGACATGTGTCAACATGATCCCATACTTGGTTTGGAGAATATTAAATCTTAAGTAGTTTTTTAATGAGTAGAATTTACTTGTCTAAAAATAAAAGGAATTAAATCAAGCCTTAACCTTGTAATGTTAGGGATGATGCTAGATCATCTATAGGAACCTTGTGTGTGATGATTGCAAGTAGTTAAGTATTGTTTGGTGATTGTGTACCTCGTATTTATTCATAGACGCTAGTACCGACCAAGGATACGAGGAGGAAGGAGGATACTACAAAGAAGAAGCCGAGGAGAACTTCAACCACTGCTCTGCACAAGGCAATCTCACACTTGCAATTTAGCAAGCTTATACTGATATTGATGCAAGCTGATACTATACCTATGCAAGCTAACCTTGCAAGATACCCTACTGATGCAACAAACCCATACTTGTTCTATGACTACTATATGCCTTAAGCATATGTGATCATACCCACTTGATAAACCAATCCTAGTTTTACTCGCAAGCTTCTTACTTTATTTCTTTATCAAAGCTTACTTAAGTGACTAGTAGATATTGGAAAGATGCTAAAGGTTGCAGCCTAAGTTAGAAACCTTGATATCAGCCTGAGACATAAGGTTGTCCTTAGTTGAAACTCCACTAGTTACCACCCCTCATTAGTACTATCCCCACCTGTAGATGCTAGTGCTAAGCATAAAACTTGATCCACTTTTAGATGGGAATACTTGATGGAAAAATGGTTATGAACACCTTAGAATGATGGATCATTCTATTGAAATGTTTTGGACATGTGTTTCCAAAAACACCTGATGATTTTGGTGATGAAAATGTTGAGGCATGAGCCTTAGCCCTTTATAAAACTGATGGTTGTCTGGATGCGATACCATTCCAATTTTATCGTACAACCACAATACCCAAATATTGGGTAGGGCTTGACTGGCAACTTATATTCCTTAGTATTGGTTCCCTCATGGCCAAGGTCTGAGCTGAGGCTACCTTGTGAAGATTGTCCACCTGTGCAGTACCCAAGATGACAGTTCGTCATGGTTGGGAGGCCAAACTCACAAGAGAGGTGCTTATACTAGGGCGTGTAATTTAAAGATTAGGATTGATTATCCGCATATTGAGTATGGTGAATTCAGGATTTGTTCCTGACGGATGTATCGAATGTTGTGGTGAAAGTGTACAATCTCTGCAGAGTGTCAAACTATTCGAATAGCCGCGTCCGCGGTTATGGACAGTTGGAGTGGCCATACTGTTCCCCCGTCAGACTTTTCAAAATGACTTGTGAAATGAATTGAGACTTTGGCTTGACCACAACAGAGTTGTGACATGAGTTACAAGATCCCACTTAGGAGTTATAAAATTGTGACTAGCTTTGGAACTTAGTAGAGATAAACCTGGCTTTTGCAAAACAACCCTAGAGCCTAGTGTCCTATTATCCAAAAACCCCCTTTTACCTGTTAGTATTAGTTTGCGAGTACTTAAAGAGTACTCATGGCTTTGTCCCTGGCTATTCCCATGGCCAGACTATGAAGAGGAGTACCTGGAAGATGGACCCCAGGAAGGTTACGAAAACTAGGATCATCTCCCATCGTCAGCATTGCCTGTGACCCCGAAGATGGAGCTTCGCCTACGCTACCGTTGTTATTACGTATTCTGATGCTTGATGTTGTATTAAGAACTGGATCATGAGATCCCTATTTGTGTAAGAACTTATGTATCGTTTGTAATGGATGATGTACTATGGTATCCAATTCTGTTATGTCTCGCAAAAATGGTAATCCTGGGATTGCGATGTACGGCATAACAGGCATCTAGGATTGAAAAATCCGGGTGTTGACAAGTTGGTATCAGAGCCATCCTGACCATAGGAGACCCTAGTTAGACTGGACGTTTGAACCAAAAACTTAGTTTCAAAACCAAAGAAAAAAAATATTTACGAAAACTTATTCTCATTCTTATCTCTTTGATTCTTTCATAAAAATTCATGTTCCTGAAAAACTCTTGCAAAATACATAAAATTTTGACACACTTGATCACTCTGCTAATCTACTCATCCTCTATTTTTATAGATGGACGTGAAGTACAGCAAGTTTTACCAACGTGGGAATGGAGGAGACCTTATCTTTGAGAGGGATCTGGATCAGCTTTCAGAACTTCTGGAGGATCCGCACCCCGAGTTCTTCGGAGCTCAGCTCAATGATCAAGGAGGAGAAGATCTGCAGTGGATAATTGTTGCAAGTCTTCGAGGAAAGATTGAACCTCCCACTGCGGAGGGAATTCAGTTTACCTTGAGGGAAAACAACTGGCTCGATGGACTTGCCAGAGAAATGCAGGAAGCTCTTTCCCGTCTGTGTGGGCAGAGCATCAATCAGATCAAGGGTACTCGCTTTGAGTTTTGCCCAAGGCGTGATGCAAATGGACAACCACTGGAAGCCCCATACCACCCCGAGCTGAAGACTCAATTGGACCACCTTAGCTTCATGATGTATGATAGTCAGCAGGAGTTGGACAACTGCCGTGACTATGCAACCACAAGTCTGCCATCATCAAGACGAAGGATCAGACCATAGCCATGCTAGAAAAGGATCGCAAGTCTCGCCGCTGTCAGCTCGACAAGAAGGAGCGCATTATTGCCCGTCTTCGCCACCGCATCTCATCTCTGGAGGAGACCATCCACGAGAGAGACATGTAGTTGGAGGAAAGGGAGAATGCCGGAGAGGATCTTCGTGGAGACCCTTACTCCTATCTCAGCGATGACGACGATTTTCTGGCGGATCAGGCCATGGACTTCTTCACCGATGAAGATGATTTCGCCTTCATCGATGATGATGAATATGATGAAGCCACAGACTCCGAGGAGTAGTAGTACTGAGCACTAGCGTAGTGAGTAGTAGTCGGTTCCACTGTATCGTAGTCTCCAGAATGGTTCTTAAAACCATCTGTTTTTCTTTGTTGTGGTGTGTGTTGTACTGTGTGCTATGAATGAATGAATGAAAAAGCAAGTTGCTAGAAAAACCTGAGTCAAACTTTTAAAAACTTTTCAAAAAACCCGAAACCTTAGAAATTTCCCTCTTTTCTCATGATCTATATCAATCTTCAGATGCCACGTGGAGGAAGTGGTTCAGCCCCGGACCCGATGTTGCAGATTCTGCAAATGTTGACTTCTGACCGCGAAGCTGAAAGAGCGGAACGTCAAGCCAACCTAGCCACCCTGCAACAGATAGCCCAACTAGCCCACAACAACCAAGGCCACGGAAATCAGGACAACCATGGATCTAAGCTCAAGAATTTCCAGAATACCAACCCACCTGTTTTCACCAAGTCAGAAGAACCCCTAGACGCCGATGATTGTCTGCAAACCATGGAAAACAACCTAGAAGTCGCCGGAGTGGAAGCCAACGAGAAAGTCCTGTTCGCCACCCATTATCTAGCCGGAGATGCCAGGGCATGGTGGAACAATGTTCGTGAAATGACAGGAGGCCAGATGATGACCTGGGAGGAATTCAAGGTCAAGTTTAGCAGAACCCATGTGCCACCGGGTTTGATCAAGAGAATGAGAGACGAGTTCAGAGAGCTGAAGCAAGGAAGGATGACTGCAGTGGAATACCGTGACAAATTTTTGTCATTAGCTAGGTATGCCCCGGACGAGATAGACACCAAAGCCAAGAAGAAAGAAAGATTCCTGAATGGTCTGCATGAAGAGATGCAGACGGTGTTAGTCAATATCCCCTTTGCTGATATTGAAGCCCTTGTCGACTCTGCCATCCAGATGGAAGGAAAGATCAACCAAGCCAATGAGAACCGCAAGCGTCGCATGATGCATCAACCAGGAACCCATCAGACCCCAAAGTATCGCCCCAACCCATCTCCAGGATTTGACCCAAGAACCAACAGACCCCCTATGACCCGTCCGACCTACCCCAACCGTGGAAACCCTAGACCCGGAGGAAATCACAACAACCCCGGCAACTCTAGCAATTTCACCCATGCCCCACCCAAGTTCAACACCAACAATGCTACCGCCAACACCAACACTGCCCCAAGGACTGGAAGCAATGCTGTGCCTGTCGCAGCCAAGGACAAGTCGCAAGTGACCTGTTATGACTGTGGAAATAAAGGCCACTATTCCAATGAGTGCCCCAACAAGAAGAATGCTACAGCCCCTAATGCCAATGCCCCAGCTCAGCAGCAGCGTCGTGTCCAGCCAGGGAGAAGATTTGCCCCAGGGAATTCACTCAACCGCAATGGCCGTCTTTTTCTCATGCATGCGGAAGAAGCTCAGGAAGCGCCAGACGTCGTGCTGGGTATGTTTTCTGTTAATTCAGTACTTGCAAGAGTGTTGTTTGAGTCTGGTGCCTCACATTCATTTGTCACCGAAGAATTTGCCTGCACTAGTAAAATTCAACCAACCAAACTGAAGCATGTTATGATTGTGCAAATCCCTGGATCAACCACCAAGGCTAGGCAAATTGGCAAAGCCGTCCCTATCCAAATACATGGCATAGATTTTTATGCTAATATAATAGTACTCGGAACTAAAGGTTTGGAAGTAGTACTAGGAAAGGATTGGATGTCCAAACATAAGGGATTGATTGACTGTGCTAAGAAATCCATCACCATGACCAGTACCACCGGAATATCAGTCGAGCATATATCTGAAACCTTACCTCGCCAATTCAAGTGTAACAAGAGTCTATCCCAACCTACCATTGACCAAGTCCGGATAGTCTGTGAATACCCCGATGTATTTCCAGATGTTTTGCCTGGTATGCCCCCAGATCGGGATATCGAGTTTATCATCGAACTAATCCCCGAAACCGGACCCATAGCCCAAAGACCCTATAGTATGAACCCGTCAGAACTAGGAGAACTGAAGAAGCAACTGGATTCCATGCTAGAAATTGGATTGATTCAACCAAGTGCGTCACCATGGAGATCACCTATCTTATTTGTGGACAAGAAAGATGGAGGTAACCGTTTGTGTACGGATTATCGGAAGTTGAATGATGTCACCATCAAGAACAAGTACCCCTTGACCAAGATAGAAGATTTGTTTGATCAGTTGACCGGTGCCCAGGTGTTTTCTAAGATTGATCTTAGAACTGGCTATCATCAACTCAAGATTCGTGCAGAGGATATTCCAAAGACTGCCTTTACCACCAGATATGGATTGTATGAGTATACAGTCATGTCTTTTGGATTAACCAATGCCCCCGCTTATTTCATGAACCTCATGAATAAGATTTTTATGGACTTCCTGGATAAGTTTGTCGTTGTTTTCATCGATGACATTCTGATTTATTCCAAATCAGAAGAAGAACATGAGCTACACCTAAGGACCATTCTTGGAACCCTTAGAGAGCATCAGCTATATGCAAAGTTTAGCAAATGTGAATTCTGGTTACAGGAGGTAGGATTCGTCGGTCACATTGTATCCGCCGGAGGAATTGCCGTTGACCCTGCCAAAGTGAAAGATGTAGAAGATTGGCAAGCCCCAACCACTCAAACCCAAGTTCGTGCTTTTCTCGGATTGGCGGGATATTATCGCAAATTCGTAGAAGGATTCTCGAGTATCGCTAGACCCATGACCCAATTGCTGAAGAAGGACAAGAAGTTCGAATGGATCGACAAATGTGAAGCGAGTTTTCAATAACTCAAGAGGAGATTGATTTCAGCCCCAATCTTGATCATGCCGGATATCACGAAGCCCTTCGATGTGTATTGTGACGCATCCAAGATTGGTCTCGGATGTGTGCTAATGCAAGAAGGCAAAGTTATATCTTATCTATCTCGACAATTGAAGAAACATGAGAAAAACTACCCAACCCATGACCTCGAACTCGCAGCAGTAGTTCTAGCCCTGAAGACTTGGAGATATTACCTAATGGGAAACCGTTGTGAGATTTATTCGGATCACAAGAGCCTAAAGTATATATTCACTCAGAAGGAGTTGAATATGAGGCAGAGAAGATGGATTGAGCTAATCAAGGATTACGACCTGGACATTCACTATCACCCTGGTAAAGCCAACATGGTAGCCGATGCCCTTAGCAGATTGCTGTGCCGCTTGAACTCCATGATTTTGAAGGAGCAACCAAGTTTGCACAAGGAGATGGAAGATTTTTGAATGGAATTAGTGAGCGAAGGATTTTTGGCTATCATAGAACTTCAGCCCACTTTGATCAGTCAGATTAAAGAGGCGCAGAAGGGAATTTCCAGTATCGACGGAATCAAGCGTCGTATCGGTACAGGCAAGGTACCCGGATTCACCGAGGATGAAGAAGGAGTTCTGTGTTACAAAGGACGCCTTTGTGTACCAGCAGATTCGGAATTAAAAGAAGTTATCTTGAAGGAGGCTCATGATACTCTTTATTCTATCCATCCCGGAGGAACTAAGATGTATCAAGATTTGAAAGAGCAATTTTGGTGGCATAAGATGAAGAGAGAAATCGGAAGCTATATCGCCAAGTGTGATATATGTCAGCGAGTCAAGGCAGGACATCAAAGACCCGCTGGATTGTTGCAACCTTTGCAGATTCCAGAATGGAAATGGGATTCTGTAGGAATGTACTTTATCACTGGACTACCTACTTCTAGTAGGGGAAATGACTCTATTTGGGTCATAGTGGACAGGTTGTCCAAAGTCGCCCATTTCTTGCCCGTCAAGACCACATACCAGAGTTCGAAGCTAGCGGAGTTGTACATCACTAGAATCGTTAGTTTGCACGGAGTCCCCAAGAACATAGTATCGGATCGAGGAACTCAGTTTACCTCGAGATTCTGGAAGAAAGTCCAAGAAGGTTTAGGAACCCGCCTAGATTTCAGTACCGCGTATCACCCCCAGACCGATGGACAAACGGAGCGAGTAAATCAAATACTCGAAGATATGCTTAGAGCATGTGTGATAGAATATGGATCCAAGTGGGAAGACTGTCTGCCGTTTGCAGAATTTTCATACAACAATAGTTACCAAGCCAGCTTACAAATGGCCCCATTTGAATTCATGTACGGAAGAAAGTGTCGCACCCCTTTGAACTGGTCGGAAGTAGGAGAGAGTCAGATTTTCGGACCCGACATCCTACGAGAAGCAGAGGAGAAGGTTCACAAGATTCGTGAGCACCTCAAGACCGCCCAATCCCGACAGAAGATTTATGACGACAAGAGACGTCGAGACCTCGCCTTCAATATAGGATATTTTGTTTATCTGAAAGTGTCGCCATTGAAGGGAATGCAACGTTTCCAAATCAAAGGAAAGTTAGCCCCCAGATATATCAGACCTTTCAAATCAAAGGGAATGCAGCGTATCAATTGGATCTACCTGAAGAGATGTCAGCTATGCATAATGTGTTCCATATCTCGCTACTTCGCAAGTGTCTCGAAGTCCCCGAGAAGACCGAAGTGTTCAAGAATATCGATCACCGGACCATAGAGATAAACGATGACCTGACCTATCCCGAAGTACCCATACGTATTTTGGAAGAAGCTTTTCGAACTACCCGAACCCGAAGCATCAAGTTTCTCAAGATTCAGTGGATCAACCACACAGAAGAGGAAGCTACCTTGGAGCGCGAAGATCACATCAGGACGGAGTTTCCCGATCTCTTCAAATCCTAGGTAATCTTTTCGTCCTTTTTCAAATCTCGGGACGAGATTTTGTTTAAGGGGGGAAGGTTTGTAACATCCCAAAAATACTAAACTTGGATCATCAAATTCTAATCATCAAAATTAGGGTTAACAAAAACTTTTCTAAATAAACTCATGAATGTATGCATATGTGTATGCATTGATTTTGAAATTCTTTTAAACCACCTTGTTTGTGTGAGCCATTGCTTGTAAAATGTTTCTTAGGTGAAATAAACATCATCTAAAACATTTCCCACACTTTTCCTAAAGACAAGTAAATCAAAACACATATATGAAATGAATGGTCATTTTGGCCAATTTAACTCCCATGCCTACTTTGGCTGTCTCAAACTTTCAGAACCTAACATAAACTTTTCTGGATCTTTGCACCCCTTGAGTGTACTCATAACAAGGTATCAAGGCCCACTTTGTGATCATCCAGAAACTTTCAAATGCATAGTTTAAATGACAATTCAAAATTGAATCTTTATCATATGGGAAGATCCCACTTTTTCAAAAACCACTCAAACAAGCTCAACTTTCAAAACCCAAGCATCTGCAGAATCACCAGCACCAATCTAGCAAACCCACCAAAAATCTTTTCAAAATTCAAAACTTGAGTTCATGCGGCCATTTCATCAAACAGGTTGCAGACACAAATCAAACAAACATCAAACACTATAGTGTGCAGTAAAATTGGCCTAACTTGTTCCCTAGTTAGCTCACACATAGCTCAGTAGATCATCTAGAAAGATTAGCCCAGCACTAGCACCCCTGTGAGCTTGCCATTGCCATCAATGGTGAACAGCCGAGCACCCCCTTGTCACCCCATTGTGGACAGCAGAATAGAGGAAGAACTAGCCGTCCAACCTTGTCTGGGAGGCAGCCCACCATCCACCGCCACTCCCTGTCCTAGCCGCAAGCGTTGCCAAGCCCTGGACCACGCGCACAAGCCGCGCCTAGACCTCCAGCAACCATGCCGAGCATGCGCCAGAGCACCACCCTCGACCAGCGCCCACAGACCGTGCGCTGCCCTCACCGCGTGCACACACGATCGCCATCAACCCAGGAGACCACTAGACATCCCCGTTTACCGCCCCGTGCCGCACAGCCACCGCCCGCCGTCGAAGAAGCCGCCTCTGCCGTGCAGAGCACCGCCCGTTCCAGACCAAACCACACCGCCTCATGCCTCGAGACCATGTCGTTGAGCATCGCCAGGAGACACCGCACCGTCCCCTACCCTTGCCCATGCCATTAGCCGCCTGTAACCTCGCCCCCGACGAGCTCACCGTGCGCCCCGACGGTCCCCTCGCTCGACTATAAATAGAGGCCACCCTCGCACGATTTCTTCACACCACCTCACTCCCCTCTCCTCACTGATCGTGCCACACCATTCTCAGAGCAAGGCGAGCACCACCTCGCCGGAATTTTACTGGAGCCTGCCACTGCCAGAGAAGAAAGGCGCCATCGATTTCGTCCACCCCAGGAGCTGCCATGACCACCCTTGAGTTCGCCGTCGTCGACTTCGTCGTTCGCCTGCCTCGCCGACCCTCGCCAGCACCCCGGTGAGCCCCCAACAACCCTCACTGGCCGCGCTAGGTTTCGTTCTCGCCGGAGTTGTCCCGCGTCGACGATGACTCCCAGCCGTTAGATTAGACCTAGATCGAACGACCCACGTTGCCCCATACCGCTTCGCCCAGCCCCGTGTCACTGACGAGTGGGGACACCCACTTAAGCAACCCGCGGGAGCACTGCGCTTAGCAGGCCGGCCCAGTAACTTTTCCCGCGCAGCCCAGTTATTCAAATTAAACCTTTTTCTTTTTCAATTCAAACACACTTCTGTACCCAACTTAAAAAATCAACCCAGATCGATTCAGTGCACCAAATTGAATGAAACCAATTTTGTTGGAAAGGTCTATGAATGCTGAATGGAAGCCCGTTGGATTCAAGTCATTTGGATCGATAGATCACCCATGGTAAAAATAACAAGGCAGAAGCTTTTGTGCATTCAAACATTTTTCAAATTTAAACCATAATAGCTTTTGAGTTGATTCCAACTCTCAAAAATCACATTTAACCATACCTTTCAGAATATATAAAAATATATAGGTTTACTTGCAGAAATAATGTTCAAGTAATAAAAGAATGCTACATAGGAATTTCTAGTCACTTTATTTAAATAATAAAAGGGTAAAACCTTATTAAATTGTGACACCACTTTAAATTACATTCCCATGGACTACAATATGTGGTGATGACATGTGTCAACATGATCCCATACTTGGTTTGGAGAATATTAAATCTTAAGTAGTTTTTTAATGAGTAGAATTTACTTGTCTAAAAATAAAAGGAATTAAATCAAGCCTTAACCTTGTAATGTTAGGGATGATGCTAGATCATCTATAGGAACCTTGTGTGTGATGATTGCAAGTAGTTAAGTATTGTTTGGTGATTGTGTACCTCGTATTTATTCATAGACGCTAGTACCGACCAAGGATACGAGGAGGAAGGAGGATACTACAAAGAAGAAGACGAGGAGAACTTCAACCACTGCTCTGCACAAGGCAAGCTCACACTTGCAATTTAGCAAGCTTATACTGATATTGATGCAAGCTGATACTATACCTATGCAAGCTAACCTTGCAAGATACCCTACTGATGCAACAAACCCATACTTGTTCTATGACTACTATATGCCTTAAGCATATGTGATCATACCCACTTGATAAACCAATCCTAGTTTTACTCGCAAGCTTCTTACTTTATTTCTTTATCAAAGCTTACTTAAGTGACTGGTAGATATTGGAAAGATGCTAAAGGTTGCATAAAGAGCATACACTTTGGCCTAAGTTAGAAACCTTGATATCAGCCTGAGACATAAGGTTGTCCTTAGTTGAAACTCCACTAGTTACCACCCCTCATTAGTACTTCCCCCACCTGTAGATGCTAGTGCTAAGCATAAAACTTGATCAACTTTTAGATGGGAATACTTGATGGAAAAATGGTTATGAACACCTTAGAATGATGGATCATTCTATTGAAATGTTTTGGACATGTGTTTCCAAAAACACCTGATGATTTTGGTGATGAAAATGTTGAGGCATGAGCCTTAGCCCTTTATAAAACTGATGGTTGTCTGGATGCGGTACCATTCCAATTTTATCGTACAACCACAATACCCGAATATTGGGTAGGGCTTGACTGGCAACTTATATTCCTTAGTATTGGTTCCCTCATGGCCAAGGTCTGAGCTGAGGCTACCTTGTGAAGATTGTCCACCTGTGCAGTACCCAAGATGACAGTTGGTCATGGTTGGGAGGCCAAACTCACAGGAGAGGTGCTTATACTAGGGCGTGTAATTGAAAGGTTAGGATTGATTATCCGCATATTGAGTATGGTGAATTCAGGATTTGTTCCTGACGGATGTATCGAATGTTGTGGTGAAAGTGTACAATCTCTGCAGAGTGTCAAACTATTCGAATAGCCGCGTCCACGGTTATGGACAGTTGGAGTGGCCATACTATTCCCCCGTCAGACTTTTCAAAATGACTTGTGAAATGAATTGAGACTTTGGCTTGACCACAACAGAGTTGTGACATGAGTTACAAGATCCCACTTAGGAGTTATAAAATTGTGACTAGCTTTGGAACTTAGTAGAGATAAACCTGGCTTTTGCAAAACAACCCTAGAGCCTAGTGTCCTATTATCCAAAAACCCCCTTTTACCTGTTAGTATTAGTTTGCGAGTACTTAAAGAGTACTCATGGCTTTGTCCCTGGCTATTCCCATGGCCAGACTATGAAGAGGAGTACCTGGAAGATGGACCCCAGGAAGGTTACGAAAACTAGGATCATCTCCCATCGTCAGCATTGCCTGTGACCCCGAAGATGGAGCTTCGCCTACGCTACCGTTGTTATTACGTATTCCGCTGCTTGATGTTGTATTAAGAACTGGATCATGAGATCCCTATTTGTGTAAGAACTTATGTATCGTTTGTAATGGATGATGTACTATGGTATCCAATTCTGTTATGTCTCGCAAAAATGGTAATCCTGGGATTGCGATGTACGGCATAACAGGCATCTAGGATTGAAAAATCCGGGTGTTGACAGCGGCCTGGCCTTCCTGGCCAGCGCCTTATTCCTCACCTTCCTCGCCCACTTTAACCTTCGCCTCCACCATCTCAGCCCCAACGCAATCGGCATCCTCGCCCATTTCGTTGCCTTCTTCGAATGCTACCTCGAGGTCCAGCCGGATCTCGGGCTCTTATATCGACTCTTCCACATCCGCCCCCAGGTGCAGTACGCCAAAGGGCCACTCGTGCCTTGCGACGACGCATCCATCTACTCCCGTGCGTAGACCGGCTACCGAAAGTTCCGGCTACACGGCACAGTGAAGCTGTGGTAGCAAACATACTTATAGGTACGTAACTTGTCCGCAGATGACCATATCAACCTGCCGGCCTTCCACGATGTCGAGTCCACCCAGGTGAACTAGGATCAGAAGCACTATGACTCCAAGCCCGAGGCGGAGGAGCTGCTGCACCGGATGAGGGCGCTAGTCACAGCCGGTCTGACTGGCGTCGACGTGACACTCAACTGGGCCTCCCGGCTGATGATGCCCCTGCAGCAACGAGCACACAAGATGTGCTATTACTCCGGCCACCTATACCCGACCCGACTCTCCCGCCGTGATCCCCCATTCGCCAACCTCTATGAATGGGTCTGGATGATCACGAAGGAGAAGATCAAGGCCGACTGGTCCTTCGACCTTTCTCCCTACCACCACGAGAACCGTGCTCCCCGGGTAAGTTGACTTGTCGCTTTTTCTTGCCTTTTTCTCGTATGGGACAGCTTCTTGATCCAACTCGTCTTTCTTTTATTTCTTCGCAGACCTTCCCGTCCATCATCTGGTAGGAGGGAGAGGAGCCCCTCCGGGTATTCATGTCACATCCCAAGATTTTCCAAATCTTGTAATGTGAAAACTGAATAAACCAAATAAATAATTGTTGAAATTTAGGGTGAAAAGAAACTTTTGTTTCTAAATGGAAACTTAAAATCCCATCTTGAACAAATTTTGGTTAATGTTTGAATCCAACTAAATTCAAATCAAGTGGAATGCATTCTTCATAAATGCATCTGGAAATTTAAACACTTGGAAAATAAACCAAAACCCTAAAACCCTAATGGAATAAAATCATTTCCAAGATATCTCTAAGACTATGGATTTTATCCATATAAAAATTGGTCAAACAAACATTTCAAAATGATCAAGAATGACTATTAGAAATATTATAAAACCATATGAATTGGTTTCACTTAAATTGGAGCCATAGATAAAATCTTATGACTTTAATAAGTTAAGGAAATTGAATTTCCAAAGCTAATAAAGCAAACATCTAGAAATCCATGCCCAATGGTGAACAAATAACCCTAAAAATATTTAAAAGGATAAACAAATATTAAATAAGATTTTACAAATTGGAATCACCAAGTTTGAATCTATAAATAAAAATATATGGATTTTATAAGATAAAGACAGAAATATTAAATAAGAAATATTTGAAGACCAAATTAAATCTTGGCCTAATCCATTAAGCAAATGGAATGAATAGAATCCAAATCCAAATAAAATAAAAGGATAAAGAATTTCCAAATAAAATGGCATTAACCATTCTATCCCTATTTTAATAAAGACAAATCTCTAATAAGAATAATTATTTAATTCATGAGAAAATAGTATTTTGGAATTTACCCAAGTGGAATAAAAGTTGTTTAATTAACCTAAATAAAATTAAAGAAATCTTCCAAATAAAATTTAGGGAATTAAAACTATATTTAATTCCATTGGAATTAAAACAAATACCCAATTCAAATGATTTATGAATCATATTAAATATATTCCAAATAATTCTAGGTGAATATTTTGACAACCTATTAAGTAAATAAAACTTACTGAAAGGTTTTGGAAGGATTTAGAATTCAAATGGATTTTAAAAACATTATTAAATCTTGAATGAGTTAATAGGACCTACTTTAAATAATTAAAAAGACACTAAAGGAATAAAAGATTTATTCTAAATTTGACTTCAGAATGTGGTAATAAACAGTGTTTGATTATTCACAAAATTTGGAAAAGGTTTGAATTCAAATGAGTGTTTGAATTTTTAAATCAAAATCAAAACAGAATAAAAGAAATGGAAAAAGATAAAGAAACAGAACAAAAAAATGAAAGGAGCAGCCAACCCAGCTAGTCCACTAAGCCAGCAGCCCACCTCTGCCTCTCACCCCCGGAGTGAACCGTTTTTCACCCGTGAATCGACCCACACAGAGGCTGACAACTGGACCCCACCTCCTCCTCTCTCTCACTCGCTGTCAAACAGGCCCCACAACCACGTCACCGTCTCCAACCTCGCGCTGACCACGCTCCTCTCTCCCTCTGCAGTTTGCGGTTCGAATCAAAGCAGGTAAATTCGAGTAAATGGCCGAGTGATTCCTCCCAGTAACAACGCTCACTTAAGCGCCCGTTTACCCTCTCCATTTCCCCCAATCCCCACACCACCGGAGCCCCTAGGCTGCCCGTATTGCTTGCGACAACCTCCCTGTCTCCGACGAACATCCGCAGCGATTCCGGCCAGCCCACGCCGCCCCTTACTCCCTGGCACACCCGAGCTTGCTCCCCATCTCCTGGCGAACCTCCCCGTATCGCCAGCTCGCCCGCGCATGCTCTGCAACATCGACAATGTCCTCAACAGAACACCGCCGCCGTCTACTTCAACTCCGGCGACGCCTCCCTGTAAGCCACGTCTCCCCCTCCATCTCTGGATGACCCTCCTACACTCACCACTCTCCCGTGCATCTAACCATGCTTTCCTTTTTCTCTGGCGCGCTCTGTAGCTTCGCCATCAACGAGGACTGAGCGCAACCGACGGTGACCACGACTCCGGCGAGCAATTGTCGACCACCCCGTGCGCCCCTTGCCTCCTCGCGAGCACGTCGAGCATCAGTGACACCACGTGAACCTGGTGAGACATCCCTCTTGTTCCCTTGCTTCCTGATTCGCTGAGACCGCCGCTAGCCGAGCGTCGCTGCAGCCAGCCACCGTCGAGCGCCGCTGATATTTGGTCAAGGTGCCCTGAGCCGCTGGATCGTGATCCATTGGATACGATTGATCCACTTATCGAAGGGGTAAGTAGTGCCCTGAGCCGCACGATTATACCTAGATCCAACGCACTAGAATAAGCGATCCGCGCGAACCGGTACGGGCGAATAGAATCGTGACGCGTGGCCAGTGTGTTATTTTAAAAACAGAATTTGATCTATTGTATTAGTAAACTTGCAAAATTCATAACTTTCAAACTATACGTCCAAATTTTGCAAATTTTATATCAATGGATTCAGCAAAACAAGTACTTTCTGACCATGCACTTTGTTTAGTAAAATGTTTCTGTTAAATTGATTATTTTTGCAGAAACTTATGTAGGCATATTTAGAATATAAAATTTGTTCTAAAATGATTTTTGAGATGAAACCTTTGGAAAATGGTTTGTTTTGAACCTAATGACCTTAGAAACCAACTCATGGATTTGAAAATATATTTGGTAAAGCTAAAGAATAAATCTTTGATTTAAACCAATTCTAGTCAAATAAAAATATTGTTTATTTGTTAAAAATGCTTTTTGGAGGAAACCTTTGAGAAATGTTTTGATTTAAAATCTCTGACCCTAAACACAAGGTTTTATGATTTGAAAACATATTTTGTGAACCCTATAGATTGTTGCCTTATTAAAATCATTTCTCCACCACATAAAATAATGCTTGGTTTAAAAATGGTTTATAGGAAGAATCTTTTGCAAATAATTTTGCCACTTTATAAAATGACCAATAAGTGTTTTAGAATGCTTATAAACCATTATAAACCACTTTTGTAAATAAACAAAGTTTGGCATGCTTGCATGCATTGTTTTGATACTATTATTTTATGTGATGTTGCTTGAATGGTAGATTGAAATATTGCTTGCTTGATTGAATTGTAGTGATTTGAAGAGCGTGAATATTGCAAAGATCAAGGAGTGAACTTATATTCTCTACCAAAAAGAAAAGTGATGCTTCATACTTTGTCCCATTATTTTCACTATGCATTAGTGATATTTCTAAGTAGGACTTGCATGGAATTTTGCTAAGTATAAACTATGCCATGAGAAATCCTAGTAGATAAAACCTTAGTAGAAATTTCCTAAGTTAAGATTCCTACTACCATCATGCTTAGCTTAGCTAGTAGAAAACAAGGGTGGATCATATTCATGCTATAGAATATTTCTAAGTCAAGGACTTGTGTTTTGTTTAATAAAACAACTAAGGGAATGAATCACCTGGGTGGAATGGAAGGAATGGTTTGTGTTGAGTGGTTACACAAGGCCCATTTCTATGGTTTACCTTGTGTATCTCACTTGTGGATGGCCACCCAGGAACAAAGAGATTTAAGATGTCAAATGTTGAGAAGCTTCAAGTGCAGCCACTTGTCATTATGGGCTCTGCCTGGATCATATAGGTTGCAATAACTTAGCCAAATGGACAGTTGGTGGTAGGGGAATGATAGGTTGGGACGCGTCCATTCTGGTCTAAGGGAAGGCTTCTGAAAGATCTTGTCTTGGTGAAACCAAGTCTTCTGGGGAAAGTGCACCACCTCTGCAGAGTGTAAAATCTAAGTACTTAGCCATGTCCCTGGCAAAGGACAATTTGAGCATCAAGACATGGAAGCTATCAAGAATCTCCTCATCCAAATTTCTAAGTTAAAAACTTGTGGTTGAACAAGGGTTGAAGGATCACCAATTTCTATTGGGAGATGCCTTGGGTGTTTTTGTCAAGCAAAAACTTAGTGTTTTCAAATGATAAGGAAAAACTATTTTGAGCTAAGCAAGCCTAACCTCCACTTAGCCAAATGCATATAGATGATAGACTCCACTATACTACCTTAGTATCACTTGCCAATACAATTCAAATGTATTGGCCCTTGTGGCTGTAACTTATTATGTTGCAGGTTTGTTTGATGTTAGTGAAGTTTATTGATTAGGATTACAAGTATACAACCAACATGACTGCCTGTGGCACTTTGAAGATGAAGGACCCCATGCTATTGTTATATTCTGCTGCATTGTAATGAGATAGCCAAATGAGCTATGTAAGATGTAATAAATTATTTTATTCCTGGTTATAAAGTTGTATTATGACCTTTGTTTCTTGATATTACATCTTAACTGTGGATGCTAGCTATTGATCCAGGGACTAGCATTGTAAACACAGGGATCCTTACCTTATTAAAGGTTGGGAACCTTACAATTCACCACCGACCTCGCCGAGCCACGCCCACGTAGATCTAGCGAGGGCTCGGACGGCGAGGAGGGGTTCTTCCCCAGCTGGACCGACGAGGTGGTGGAGGACCCGCACGGTCCTGCGCCCGAAGAGAGTGACGGCACCACGCCGCCCGAGCTGGCCAGGAAGCAAGCCGGCGAGGGGAGCTCGAGCCAGGTTGCAACTCCCGAGGATCCGGCTACGAAGCGCAGCCGGGTAATGTCAACACCCGGATTTTTAATCCTAGATGCCTGTTATGCCATACATCGCAATCCCATGATTACCATTTTTGCAAGACATAACAGATTTGGATATCACAGAACATCATCCATTACAAACCATACATAAGGTCTTACACAAATAAGGATCTCATGATCCAGTTCTTAATACAACTCAAGCAGCGTAATAACGTAATAGTAAGGATAGCGTAGGCGACGCTCCATCTTCATGGTCACAGGCAATGCTGACGATGGGAGATGATCCTAGTTGTCGTAACCTTCCTGCAGTCCGTCATCCTGATACTCCTCTTCATAGTCTGGCCACGGTAATAGCCAGGGACAAAGCCATGAGTACTCTTTAAGTACTCGCAAACTAATACTAACAAGTTAAGGGGTTTTTGAATAGGATATACTAAGATCTGGGGTTGTTTTGCAAAAAGCCAGATTTACCTCTACTAAGTTCAAAAGCAAAGAAAACTAGCTGAAAGTTTTATAACACCTAAGTGGGAACTTGAATTTCATATCACAACTCTATTGTGGTCAAGTCAAAGTCACAAATCATTTCATAAGTTGTTTCTGAAAACATCTGACGGGGGAACAATATGGCCACTCCAACTGTCCATAACCGCGGACGTGGCTATTTGAATAGTTTGACACTTTGCAGAGATTGTACACTTTCACCACAGCATTCGATACATCCGTCAGGAACAATCCTGAATTCACCATACTTAGTATGCGGATAATCAATCCTAACCTTTCAATTACACGCCCTAGTATAGGCACCTATCCTGTGAGTTTGTCCTCCCAACCATGACCATCTGTCCTCTTGGGTACTGCACACGTGGACAATCTTCACAAGGTAGCCTCAGCTCAGACCTTGGCCGCAAGGGAACCCATACTAAGGTATATAAATTTCCAGTCAAGCCATACCCAATTTTCGGGTATTGTGGTTGTACGAATTGGAATGGTATCGCATCCAGACAACCATCAGTTTTATAAAGGGCTAAGGATCATGCCTCAAAATTTTCATCATCAAAATCATCTGGTGTTCAAGAACACATGTCAAAACATTTTAGTAGAATGACTCATCATTCTAAGGTTTTCATAACCATTTTCACCAAGTATTCCCATATAAAGTTGATCAAGTTTTATGCTTAGCACTAGCATCTACAAGTGGGGGTAAATACTAATGAGGGTTGGTAAACAAGTGTATCTTATCTAAGTAAATCTCATGCCTCAGGATGACATCAAGATTATCTAACTTAGGCCAAGTTTTATGCTCTTTATGCTACCTTCAATTATCTTTCTAGAATCTACAATTCACTAAGTAAACTCTAAGAGAAAGCTTTTAATAAATAAAATAAAATACTAAGCTTGCAAGTAAAACTAGGATGGTGGGTCAAGTGGGTATAATCACATATGCTTAAGGCATAGAGTTGGCATAGTAACAAGCAAGTAGTAGCTTGCATAAGTAGGGTATCTTGCAAGTGTTAGCTTGCAAGGTTGCAAGTATAGGCTTGCTAGGATATTAGTATAAGCTTGCCTTGTGCAGAGAAGTGGTTTAAGTTCTCCTCGGCTTCTTCCTCATAGTATCCTCCTTCCTCCTCGTATCCTTGGTCGGTACTAGCGTCTATAAATAAATACGAGGTACACAATCACCAAACAATACTTAACTATTGCTAATCATCACACAAAGGTTCACACTAGATGATCTAGCATCATCACCATTATCACAAAGATTAAAGCACTTGTCTTAATTATTTCATTTTAGAAAAGTAATTTCTACTCATTGAAAAACTACTTAAGATTTAATATTCTCCAACTCAAACATGGGATCATGTTGACACATGTCATCACCACATATTTCAGTACATGGGAATGTGATTTAAAGTGGTGTCACAATTTAATAAGGTTTAACATTTTTATTTTAATTAAATAAAATGACTAGAAATTCCTATGGGGCATTCTTCTATTACTTGAACATTATTTCTGTAAGTAAACCTATATATTTTTATATATTGTTGAAGGTATGGTCAAGTTTGATTTTTGAGAGTTGGAATTAACTTAGAAGCTTTTATGGTTGAATTTTGAAAAAATGTTTGAATGCAGAAAAGCTTCTGCCTTATTATTTTTACCATGGTTGATATACAATTCTAAATGGTTTGGATCCAACTGGCTTGGATTAAATATTTCAATACCTTTCTGACAAAATTGGTTTCATGCTACTTGGTTGAGCAGAACTCCCTGAATTGGTTTTTAAATCAACAGACAGAACTAGGGTTTGAGTTTAGATGAAAAATCTAAATTTAAACTAACTGGGTTGCGGGGGAGAGTTACTCGGCCGGCCCACTACGCACAGCGCGTGTGGGATGCTGACAGATGGGGTCCACAAGTCAGCGGAACTAACTAAACGAAACGGTATCTATGAATTTGAGCCTTACGATCTAATTCTAATCTAACGGCTGAGGGTCGTCGTTGACGACGAGCTACTCTAGCGAGGAACTAACCCTAACGCGGCTAGTGGGGGTCTGGGGCGGTTCACCGGGGCTCAGGCGATGGTCAACAACGGGGGCGAACGAAGAAGTTGACAACGTCGGTTCTCCTGGTACCGGAAGCTCCCCCTAGGGAGGCTCCAATCGACGACCCCCTTCTCCTCTAGCATCGGCGGGCTCTGGCCTAATTCCGGCGAGAGAGAGCTCGCCTTGCTCTGGGAAGAAGTGGGAAGGATCAGTGAGAGGTGGGAAGTGAGATGGTGTGGAGGAATCGAGCTGGGGAGGCCTCCTTTTATAGGCGAGCAAGAGGGGCACCACGGCGTGGGCTAAGCTCGTCGGGGGTGACGGTACATGCGGCTATCGGCGTGGCTTAGGCTAGGGGACGGTGCGCGGTCTCCTGGTGATCATTGCTAGTTTAAAGGCGAGGCGTAGGGCGGTGGGGTTTGGTCTGGAACGTGCGGTGCTCTACGCGGTACCGACGGAGAACTTCGCGGCGTGCGGCGGCTACGGGGTATGGTCGAGGAAACGAGCATGTCTAGTGATCTCCTGGGACGGTGGGGTTCGTGCTGGCGGGCGGTAAGGGCTCGAGGTGGCCAGGTTGAGTGGGAACGACGCGTGCGTGGTGGTGCGCGTCGGCATGGTCGACAGTGGCATGGGTACGGCGTTTCCGGTGGTTCTTGTCTCTGTCTCCAAGCTAGGGCTGGTCTAGAGTGGGCGGTGAGGCACGAGCAGCATGCCAGACAAGGTTGGCGCAGCTAGTTCTTCCTCTAGCTTGCTGTCCACATTGGGGGTGGCAAAGGGGCTCGGCATGGTCACCATTAATGGCTATGCCAAGCTCACAGTGGTGATAAGGCTTGTTAATTTGGCTAGTTCATCTACTGAGATTGTAGTGAGAGCCAGAGAGGGAACAAGGTTGGCGAAAATTACTGCACACTATAGTTTTTGTTGTTTGTTTGTTTGCTGATCACAAGGTGTTTGATGAGATGGCCGAAAGAATTCCAAATCTGAATTTTGGATTCAAAATTGGTGGGTTTTCTAGGCACATGCTATGTAGTATCTGGTTAGTTGGATTAGTCAAGGGGCATTGGTTTGGTTGGGTTTTGAAAATGTGTGATCTTCACATATGATAAAGATTCAATTTTTACTTGTGATTTGAATGAGGTTGCCAAATGTTTCTGCAAATTTGAAAGGTGGGCTTTGATTCATTTTTACTTGGTCTAGAAAGGGGTGAAAAGAATTGGAAAAGTTTCGGTTTGAAATCTTGGACCTAGAAACACTCAAAGTGACCTAGTGAGCAAGATTGGCAAAAATGACCATTTGCCTTAATTGATTTGTTTTTGATTTTCTCTTTATTTGTTTCTTCTTGGAAATGTTTTATATGATGTTATTTTCATCTTTAAGCCATTTCTTGCTATTTAGGTTAATCACATAATATCATTCATGCATTTCTCAAATCATCACATACACACATGCATTCATATGATTTTAATTAATAAAAGTTTTTGTTAACCCTAATTTTAGTGATTAGAGTTTGATGATCATTGTTTTATATTTTTGGGATGTTACAAACCTTCTCCCCTTAAACAAAATCTCGTCCCGAGATTTGAAAAAGAAGGAAAAATATTACCTAGGATTTAAAGAGATTGGGAAACTCCGTCCTGATGTGATCTTCTCGCTCCTTGGTAGCTTCATCTTCAGTGTGGTTGCTCCACTGAATCTTGAGAAACTTGATGCTTCAGGTTCTGGTGGTTCTGAAAGCTTCTTCGAAAATATGGATGGGTACTTCGGGATACGTTAGGTCATCGTTGATCTCTATGGTCCGGTGATCAATGTTCTTTAAAACTTCCATCTTCTCCGGAACTTCAAGGCATTTACGAAGTAACGATATATGGAACACATTGTGCACTGCTGACTTTTCCTCTGGCAGTTCCAATTGATATGATACCTCTCCTCGATGATTCAGAATCTTGAACGGTTCGATATATCTGGGGGTTAACTTTCCTTTGAGATGGAAACGCCGCATTCCCTTCAAAGGAGACACTTTAAGGTACACGAAATCTCCGATATTGAAAGCGAGGTCTCGACGTCTCTTGTCGGTGTAACTCTTTTGTCTTGACTAGGCGGTCTTGAGGTGCTCACGAATCTTGTGAACTTTCTATTTTGATTCTCGTAGGATGTCGGGTCTGAAAATCTGACTCTCTCCTACTTCCGACCAATTCAAAGGGGTGCGACACTTCCTTACATACATGAATTCAAATGGGGCCATTTGCAGACTAGCTTGATAACTGTTGTTGTATGAAAATTCTGCGAAAGGCAGATAGTCTTCCCATTTAGATCCATACTCTAGCACACATGCTCTCAACATATCTTCGAGTATTTGATTTACTCGTTCCGTTTGTCCATCGGTCTGAGGGTGATACGCTGTGCTGAAATCTAGTCGGGTTCCTAAACCTTCTTGGACCTTCTTCCAGAATCTCGAGGTAAACTGGGTTCCTCGATACGATACAATGTTCTTGGGGACTCCGTGCAAACTGACGATTCTAGCGATGTATAACTCCGCTAGCTTCGAACTCTAGTACGTGGTATTGACTGGTAAGAAATGGGCTACCTTGGACAATCTGTCCACTATGACCCAGATAGAGTCATTTCCCCTACTAGAAGTAGGCAATCCGGTGATAAAGTCCATTCAAACTGAATCCCATTTCCATTTTGGAATCTGTAGTGGTTGC
This sequence comes from Avena sativa, assembly GCA_916181665.1. Taxonomy (NCBI): domain Eukaryota; kingdom Viridiplantae; phylum Streptophyta; class Magnoliopsida; order Poales; family Poaceae; genus Avena; species Avena sativa. The sequence continues at coordinate 65,718,937 of OV702284.1, forward strand.
AATAGTCATGAGGGTCTTTTATGTCCTGCCTTGACTCTCTAATATATATCACACTTGGCGATATAGCTTCCGATTTCTCTCTTCATCTTATGCCACCAAAATTGCTCCTTCAAATCCTGATACATCTTTGTTCCTCCGGGGTGGATAGAATAAAGAGTATCATGGGCCTCTTTCAAAATAACTTCTTTCAACTCTGATTCTGCTGGTACACAAAGGCGTCCTTTGTACCACAGAACTCCTTCTTCGTCTTCGGTGAATTCGGGTAATTTGCCTGTATCGATCCGACGTTTGATTCCGTCGATACTAGCATTTCCTTTCTGCGCCTCCTTGACCTGACTGATCAAAGTGGGTTGAAGTTCCATGCTAGCCAAAAATCCTTCACTCACTAATTCCATTCGGAAATCTTCCATCTCTTTGTGCAAACTTGGTTGCTCCTTCAAAATCATGGAGTTCAAGCGGCACGACAATCTGCTAAGGGAATCTGCTACCATTTTGGCTTTACCGGGGTGATAGTGAATGTCCAGATCATAGTCCTTGATTAGCTCAATCCATCTTCTCTGCCTCATATTTAGCTCCTTCTGAGTGAATATATATTTCAGGCTCTTGTGATCTGAATAAATCTCACAACGGTTACCCATATGATAATGCCTCCATGTCTTCAGGGATAGAACTATGGCTGCAAGTTCAAGGTCATGGGTTGGATAATTCTGTTCATGATGTTTCAGTTCTTGGGATAGATATGATATAACTTTGCGTTCTTGCATTATCACACATCTGAGACTGATCTTGGATGCGTCACACATCAAAGGGCTTCGTGATATCCGGCATGATCAAGATTGGGGCTGAAATTAATCTTCTCTTGAGTTCTTGAAAACTAGCTTCACATTTGTCCGTCCATTCAAACTTCTTGTCCTTCTTCAGCAATTGGGTCATGGGTCTGGCAATACTCGAGAATCCTTCTACAAACTTGCGGTAGTATCCCGCTAATCTGAGAAATGCACGAACTTGGGTTTGAGTGGTTGGGGCTTGCCAATCTTCAACATCCTTCACCTTCGCAGGGTCAACGGCAATTCCTCCGGCTGATACAATATGTCCGAGGAATCCTACCTCCTGTAACCAGAATTCACATTTGCTAAACTTGGCATATAGATGATGCTCTCTAAGGGTTCCAAGAATGGTCCTTAGGTGTAGCTCATGTTCTTCTTCTGATTTGGAATAAATCAGAATGTCATCGATGAAAACAACGACAAACTTATCTAGGAAGTCCATAAAAATCTTATTCATGAGATTCATGAAATAAGTGGGGGCATTGGTTAATCCAAAAGACATGACAGTATACTCATATAATCCATATCGGGTGGTAAAGACAGTCTTTGGAATATCCTCTACGCGAATCTTGAGTTGATGATAGCCAGTTCGAAGATCAATCTTAGAAAACACTTTAGCACCAGTCAACTGGTCAAACAAATATTCTATCTTCGGTAGTGGGTACTTGTTCTTAATGGTGACATCATTCAACTTCAGATAGTCCGTACACAAAAGGTTACCTCCATCTTTCTTGTCCACAAATAAAACAGGTGATCTACATGGTCACACACTTGGTTGAATCAATCCAATTTCTAGCATGGCATCCAGTTGCTTCTTAAGTTTTGCTAGTTCAGACGGGTTCGTACTATATGGTCTCTGGGCTATGGGTCCGATTCCAGGTATTAGTTCAATGATAAACTCGATATCCCGATCTAGGGGCATACCGGGCAAAACATCTGGAAATACATCGGGATATTCACAGACTATCCGTACTTGGTCAACGGCTGGCTGGGCTATACTCTTGTTGCACTTGTATTGACGGGGCAAGGTTTCAGATACATGCTCGACTGATATTCCGGCTGTACTGGTCATGGTTATGGCTTTCTTGGCACAATCAATTAATCCTTTGTGTTTGGACACCCAATCCATTCCTATTACTACTTCCAAACCTTTAGTTCCGAGTACTATTAGATTAGCATAAATATATATGCCATGGATTCGGATAGGGACGGCTTTGCAAATTTGCCTTGCTTTGGTGGTCAAACCATGTATTTGAATAATCATAACATGCTTCACTTTGGTTGGTTGAATCTTACTAGTGCATGCAAATTCTTCAGTAACAAATGAGTGCGATGTAGGGTTCGCAGCATAGAAAACAAAAATTTTCCTATGATTGGAACTATGTTCCAAGATCTATCTACTAGATACAAACAACGGGCGGATGTATATCCGTAGAGAACATACCCTTGAAGACCGACAAAGCTTAACGAGTTCGACTCGTGGTTGATGTAGACGATCTCTTGCCGATCTCAAGATCGAGAGGAAGTCCTAGCGCCGCAAATCAGCAGCGCATCCGTGCTCGCACACACGTTCGAGGCACCAAGCAACCTCCGCCTCCTCGCTCCAGCGATGCAGCGGAAGCACAACTCTTTCTTGCCGAATAGCCACCGGGAACATGTATCTCGCTAGTATGAGACCATGGGGGATAAATTCTAGAGGGGGAGAGAGATCCTTCATGAGGAGGTGTGAGTGAGAGAGAGGAGAGGGGGTGCCTTTTATAGGAGGAGGGGGGGGGCACCGAAGGGGGTGGCTTCCCCCTCCCCTCCTTCATTCATGTGGGTGGACACTCCACTCACAAAAATCCATTCAAATCCCTCCACTCAAAATCCCACTCAAACATGCCATTAAATTTCCACCAAATTTAATGCAAACTCTCATTAAATAAAACTCTTTTATTTTATTCAGAATTTTGTCAATTACTTTAATGACAAACATTCACAAATAACCCCTTGCTAGAATTCTATTTCACATGCATAACCACTTTATGCTATTTCACCCGAAAACCTGTTTCAGTATCTAGTGAAATAAATTCCTGCGCTTGTTCATTCTTTCGGCATGAAAATTTTGCTCCAATTGGATGTCGGTGTCTCTTAAGTGTGTCACCCTACGGTTCGTGAATAATGCGAACATGATCGAGACCCCTCTCGAATCAATAATCAGAAGCGGGATCTGGAGACCCATACTGACTCCCACACATTCAACGATGACTTTCTTGTGATAGTCGGAACCTTTTACTCTAGTATCTTAATCCCTTTGTTTCACGATATATTACATGTCCAAGATTCGATCATCGGTATCTCCATACCTAGTTTGATCTCATTACTCACATGCACTCTTTTCTCGTTCCCGTGATATAACATTCTAGTGATCAAATCACTTGCTTGCAAGCTAACCAATGTGATATCACCGAGAGGGCCCAAAGTATATCTATCCGTCATCGGGATGAACATATTCCACTCTCGATCCATGGGCCTCAACATAACACTTTATTAGTCCTGAACCCATCTTTATAATCACCCTATTACGGTGTGACGTTTGATGTTATTAAGAAACTCTTCCGGTGTTAGTGATTGACATGATCTCATGGTCTAGGATTAGGATCACTTCGTAAGTTGTTATAGCAATATAAACTCAATGACTTTGATCGTAATGCTATACTTCGGATGAATGTTCATCACACCATTACACTAATGTTGTGATCCCGTTATTAACAACATCCAATGTCCATGATTAGGAAACCTTGATCATCTTGTTAATCAACGAGCTAGTTTATGAGAGAGGCATAACTAGGAACTTTCTGTTTGTTTATTAAACACACATGTATTAACGTTTCCGTATTAATACAATTATAGCATGCAAAATAAACATCTATCATATACTTGGAATACACATAATAAACACTTTATTATTGCCTCTCAGGGCATATTCCCTTCATGCGATGCTCCAGAACCAAACAACACTCTTGCAAGTACCGAGTTAACGGAAAACATACCCAGCACGACAGCTGGTGCTTCTTGGGATTCTTCAGCATGCATGATAAAGAGACGGCCGTTGCGGTTGAGCGAGTTACCTAGGAAAAACCTTCTTCCGGGCTGAACACGACGCTGCTGCTGAGCTGGGGCATTTGCATTGGGGGTTGCGGCAATCTTCTTGGGGCACTCATTGGAGTAGTGACCCTTGGTTCCACATTCATAACAAGTCACTTGCGACTTGTCCTTTGCTGCAATAGGCACAACATTGCTTCCAGTCCTTGGGGCAGTGTTGGTGTTGGTGGCGACATTGTTGTTGTTGAACTTGGGTGGTGCATGGTTGAAATTGCTGGAGTTGCCGGAGTTGTTGTGGTTTCCTCCGGGCCTTGGGTTTCCACGGTTGGGATAGGTCGGACGGTTCATCGGGGGTCTGTTGGTTCGCGGGGCAAATCCTAGAGATGGGTTGGGGCAATACTTTGGTGTATGGTGGGTTCCTGGTTGATGCATCATGCGACGCTTGCGGTTCTCATTCTCTTGATTGATCTTTCCTTCCATCTGAATGGCAGATTCAACGAAGGCTTCAATATCAGCAAAGGGGATATTGACTAACACCGTCTTCATCTCATCGTGCAGACCATTCAAGAATATCTCCTTCTTCTTGGCTTCAGTATCTATCTCATCCGGTGCATACCTAGCCAATGACAAGAATTTGTCACGGTATTCCACTACTGTCATCCTTCCTTTCTTCAGTTCTCTAAATTCATCTCTCATCCTCTTGATTAAACCCGGTGGCACATGGGTTCTGCTGAACTTGAATTTGAACTCTTCCCAGGTCATCAACTGACCCCATGTCATTGCGCGAACGCTGTTCCACCATGCTCTTGCATCTCCGGTCAGATAGTGGGTAGCAAACAGCACTTTCTCGTTAGCTTCCACTCCTGCAACTTCCAGATTGTTCTCCATGGTTTGCAACCAATCATCTGCATCTAGGGGCTCTTCTGACTTAGTGAAAACAGGTGGATTGGTGTTCTGGAAATTCTTGAGCTTAGATCCATGGTTGTCCTGATTTCCATGGCCTTGATTGTTGTTGGCCATCTGAGCTATCTGTTGAAGGGTGGCTAAGTTGGCTTGACGTTCGGCTCTTTCGGCTTCGCGGTTAGAAACCAACATTTGCAAGAGTTGCAACATCGGGTCTGGGGCTGAGTTGCTTCCTCCACGAGGCATCTGAAGATTGAGACAAATCATGAGAAAAGAGGGAAATTTCTAAGGTTCAGGTGTTTTGAAAAGTTTTTAAAGTTTTCAAGTGTTGACTCAGATTTTTCTAGCAAGTTGCTTTTCATTCATTCATAGCACACGATACAAACACACACCACAACAAAGGAAAACAGATGGTTTTAAGAACCATTCTGGGAAACTACAATATAGTGGGACCGATTACAACTCACTAATGCTAGTGCTCAAGTGCTACTACTCCTTGGAGTCAGTGTCCTCATCATCCTCATCGTCATCATCATCGATGAAGGTGAAGTCATCCTCATCGGTGAAGAAGTCCATGGCCTGATCCTCCAAAAAGTCATCATTATCGCTGAGATAGGAGTAGGGGTCTCCACGAAGGTCTTCCCCTGCATTCTCCCTCTCCTCCAACTGCATGTCTCTCTCATGGATGGTCTCCTCCAAATCCGTGATTCGGTGGCGAAGACGGGCAATGATGCGCTCCTTCTTGTCGAGCTGACGGCGATGAGACTTGCGATCCTTCACTAGCATGGTGATGGTCTGATCCTTCTTCTCGGTGATGGCGTACTTGTGGTTGGCGTAGGAATGGGCATTGTCCAACTCCTTCTGAAGGTCATACATCATGAAGCTGAGATGGTCCAATTGACTCTTCAGCTCGTGGTGATATGGAGCCTCCAGTGGCTGTCCCATAACATCACCCCTTGGGTAGAACTCAAAACGGGTACCTTTGATCTGATTGATACTCTGACCACACAGACGGGCAAGAGCTTCCTGCATGGCCATGGCAAGTCCATCGAGCCAGTTGTTCTCTCTCAAGGTGAACTGAATTCCCTCTACAGTGGGAGGTTCAATCTTTCCTCGGAGATTGGCAACAACTAGCCACTGAAAATCTTCTCCTTCCTGATCATTGAGCTAAGCTCCAAAGAAATCGGGGTGCGGACGCTCCAGCATATCCGAAAGCTGGTCCAAGTCACGCTCAAAGATGAGGTCTCCTCCATTCCCCAACTGATAAAACTTGATGTACTTCACGTCCATCTATAGGAATATAGAATGAGTAAGTTAGTAGAGTGATCAAGTGTGTCAAATTTTATGTAGGTTTGCAAGAATTTTTAAGTAGCATGAATTTGCATGAAAGAGTCTAAGTGATAAGAATAAGAATAAGTTTTTGTAAATACTCACTTCTTTTGGTTTTGAAACTAAGTTTTTGATTCGAACGTCCATTCTAACTAGGGTCTCCTATGGTCAGGATGGCTCTGATACTGTAACATCCCTAAAATTATGTTTCAAAACTCATGCATATCATCCATGCATCCATGATCATTTAGGGTTCCATTTCAAAAACCATTTCAAAATCAGGAGCATTTGTTGCTCATTATTTTATGTGAACTATTAAACTAATGCCACTCTCAATTGAAGAGTTTATTTGTTTTAAACCAAGCCTTGATTGCTCTCCTGTTACTTTGTTTGATTGTTGGAGTTTGGTGAAAATTTACAAAACAAATATGATTTAAAAACCATTTCCAAAACTTATTCAAATCAAGCACTGTTTATTTTGTTCAATCAAAGGGACCAAGCTAGTACAGAGAGACCTCATGTTTTTATGCCCAAAAATATGAAGGATACACTCTACAAAAATCCAGAAAAGATTTGAATTCGAATTATTTTGAATTTGTTTGAACTAGATTTCTGTAAAATCAATCAGAAAAAGAAAAAGATAAGAGAAATAGAAAAAGGCCGGCGCTAGCGTTTGAGCCCAATAGCAGAAGCAGCCCACTAGCCAGCCCACCCGGGAGTTCCCTCTCTCCCTGTTTTTCTCACCGCACCCGCACTACCTAAATAGTCGCTGACGGGTGGACCCTCTCCACGTCGACTCCTTCTTCCCCAAATCCCGCGCACAGACGCCGTCGCCGCCCGTTTCTTCCCCCACCTCTGCCGCGATTTTAATCCACTTAATTGGTGATGAATGCGTGCGTGATCTCCGCCCCTGCTCCGGCTATAAGATCCCCTCCTCTCTCCGCTCCATTCCCCTCACTCACCAACCACAGAGCACCGCTAGGCTGTCCACAATCGAGCTCGCGCCGCCGCCGTCCTGAACCACTCCGGCGAGCCATCACGGTGAGCTCCGACCGCCCCCTGTCTCTGGTTCAAACAAATGTGACCAGCATGTCTTTGCACGTTCCCTGATGCATTTTGTTTGCTTTCTCGTGGCCCAGGTTGCCGTCATCGTTCGTGCCCGCAAACATCAGAACCGTCGCTCGACTCCGACGAGCGATTGAGGTAAAACCCGACCGCCCCTCGACTTCTCCTTGATCCAGTAGTGTTTGCTGTAGCCTTGCGCACCCCCTGATACAACTGGTTCATGCTAGGGTGATCCAGAGCATCGCCAACGTCTTCTTCACCGAGCACCCGACGCTGTGCTCAACTCCGACGAGCTCCCACGGCCACTGTAGCTTGCCCCTGTCCACGCCAACAACCTCTGGAGCTTCCTCGCAACCTTGCGACGCCGGTAAGCATCATCACTGTCCCCAGCCCTCGCGAGATTCTACGATCCATCGCCGGCAGAGCCGTCGCCGCCGTTTGGTCCATTTGCGCCGCCGAGTTGTGGTCAGAGTGATTTGATCCACTGGATCTAGATCCAGTGGTTGAGATTAGAAGCTAGGCGAAGAGGTACGGGCAGATCTGAGCCGCGCGTTTTAGTTAGATCTAACGGTTCGGAAGCGTGATCCTGAGCGAAGCGGTACCATCCAATCAGGAAGCGCCGCGTGGCATGAGTTTCGTTTTAAATTTCTGAATTAGATCTATTAGATGTTTAAACTTGTTTAATTCATAACTTTTGATTCCCACATCCAAATTTGACAAATTTTATATCAATGGAATCAGGAGAGAAAATCCTTTCCATTTATGCAATGTGTTTAATGTTTTGCCCCTGTTAAAATGGTTGTTTTTGCAGAAACAATTGTAGGCATAAAATGTGTATAGTAATTATTTGGAAAATGTTTTAATGTTCAAATAAGGTTTATTTGGCAAGTTTTGTACTTGTTTATGATTCAGTAGAGTGCACTTGTATTGTTTGGTGTAGAAAATCATCACATGGCATATTGCATACATTCATGTATTTTTTCTTGTATTATTTGTGTATGTGATTTTATGCCATTATTTTTATGTGTAGATTTTGGTGCAAATAGTGATTGTGATTGTGAGGATTGTAGCTACTCTCCAAACTACCAAGGCAAGTGGTGCTTCATGATTTATTACTATGTTTTTCAACTATGCATTAGAAATATTTTGCTAGTCTTGCATGGATATTTTTGATCTATATGCTATGCTTGGGAAATCCTAGTAGTTGTAGAATTGCTAGAAATTTCTAAGTTAAGATTCTTATCAATGCCATGCTTATCCTAGCTAGTAGCAACCAAGGGTGGTTATATATTCATGCTATGAGAAAATATTTCTAAGTCTTTGGACTTGTATTTTGTTTAATAAAACAATTAAGTGAATGAAACACCTGGGTGGAATGGAAGGAATGGTTTATGTTGAGTGGTTACACAAGGCCCATTTCTATGGTTTACCTTGTGTATCTCACTTGTGGAAATCCACCCAGGAACAAAGGGATTTGAGAGGCCAAATGTTAAGAAGCTTCTAGTGCAGCCACTTGGCAATATGGGCTCTGCCTGGATCACATAGGTTGCAATGACTTAGCCATTTGGACAGTTGGTGGTAGTGGGATGATAGGTTGGAGCGCGTCCATTTGGTCTAAGGGAAGGCTTCTGAAAGGTCCTGTCTTGGTGAAAATCAAGTCTTATGGGGAAAGTGTACAACCTCTGCAGATGGAAGAATCTAAGTACTTAGCCATGTCCCTGGTATTGGACAACTTGAGCATCAAGACATGGAAGCTATCAAGAATATCCTCATCCCAATTTCTAAGTAAAAACTTGTGGTTGAACAAGGGTGAAGGTCCCCAATGTCTATTGGTGGTTCCTTGGGAAAGATTTTGACAAAGAAAAACTTAGTGTTTTCAACTAATAGGTAAAACCTATTTTGAGAAAAGCAAGCCTAAGATACACTTAGCCAAAATGCATATAGTATTTAGTCTATCAATATTCTACTAAGGTATCACTTGCCAATACTATTCCAATGTATTGACCCACTGTGGTTGTAACTTGTGATGTTGCAGGTTATTCTGATGATGATTAGGAGTCATGAGTCTACACTCAACATGTTTGCCTGTGGCACATGAAGATGAAGACTTATTTATCTTATTACATATTTGAACTCTTGTACTAGGCCTATGGACATGGAGTTTGTAAAAGACTATGTTTGTCTCTGGAATGACTTGTAATATTGACCTTTGTTTCTGTGTACTTCATCTTAAACTGTGGATGCTAGCATTGATCCAGGGACTAGCATTGCAATCACAGGGATCCTTACCTTTATAAAGGGAGGGATCTTACAGATGGTATCAGAGCACTGTGTTGCCTATAGGATTATTACCCTAGGATTGGAAACCACTAAGGAAAAATTTTCAACAACTTCCACACTTGTCCTTTTCTTCTCGTAAACTTTTCTAATATTCTTTCTCATCTCTATTTGTAGATGAACTCCATCAACGAAGCCATGAAGAAGGGACCACTCATGACTATGACTTTGGAATGTGAGACAGAATTCCCTAAGGCTCTCAAGGACCTCATGGTTGCCATGGGAATACATGGTGCAGCTATGTACAAAGGTTTTCCTGTGATGGATGAAGGAGTTGAGTACTGGTGGGTGCAACTTCACTTGTATAAAAACAAGGAAGACAACCACAAAGACTCAGGATTCTGCATGGTCACCAACTCAGTGATGCACACCACATTCTTTGATTTAGCAAGGGATGCAGCTTGGAAGGCCATCAAAGAACATGGTGATAGAATCAAGTGCAGAATGCTTAACACCCAGAATGACCTTAGGGAAGAAAATAAGCATACCCAAGAGTTAGAGGCTACCAACCAAAGTTTAAGGAAGGACATCATAGACTTAGCAATGGAGTCATGTGATCTAGACAAACATATTGCCTCTAGGGATGCCCTGTTAGCCAACTTGGCAAGTGAGATGGGATTGTAACGTACTTCGTTAGTTGGACCACCACACTTATCATTTTATTTCCCAAATGTTGTTTAAAATAAGTTGAACCTTGGTTTTTTGTAATGAATCCATGTATGCCATGACTTGTGTGTTTTGATTTCCAAAGTTATGCATGTGATGCCTTGTCTTGTGAATTGTCTTAAATTGTGTTGATTCTAACTTTTTCTATCTTATTAAATAGATGCCTAATGTTACTATCAGCACGGCTAAAGAGTTCAAGGGAACTCATTTTGGCACTCTTATTATTGAGCTCACTAGTCTGCTCAATCTCCCTCTTCCTACTATCATGATGCTTCCCCTCACCAAGTTTGAGAGGAAAGACCTTTGGGGCTTCAAGGTTAATCAGCCAGGACGCCAGACTAAGCCTACCACAGAGGCAATCATCTTCAAGCTCATGCATGATGACAAGGAGAGAGGCCTAGAGGTAGTCATGCATGATTTGCTTGGACGTTTACTAGGGAGACACTCTCGAGAGGTTAGAGGTACTCACTTCCACACCTTCGGTATACGTGATGAGGATGGTGAGGCCATTGACTTTGAGGATACTTCGAGAGAGACGGCAGAGCCGATTCGTCTATACCTCCAGGACTTAGAGGTTCTTATTAGGCACATAGACACTGATAGGACCAACGCCATGCTTAGCAATGACGAACTCCAGGTGCAGCTTCGTGAGAAGGACAGGCTCTTCGCGGAGCAACATGAGATAGTCAAAGAGATGGAGGCCAAGTTTGAGAGTCAGGATAGAAAGTTCAAGAGTCAAGAGAAGCGAGTCCAAGATAGGAACAAGAGGATTTGAGACATGACTGCGGAACTAGAGGCTAAGGACTTCGAGCTCGAGCATCAGCAGACTGTGATTGAGAGGCATCGTTCACAGAAGAGGGCTCTCAAAGACAAAGTAGAGACCTTGACCACCAATGTCGAGGAATACAAGACCGCAATGGAGAATGCAGGTCTTACATTTGTTCATGAGGAGGTTGATGCAGAGGAGTAGTGATGACTACTCATTTACCTTTATTTATCATGTGTTTGATTATTGAGTCGCAATGACCATCCAACATGTGGATGGATTGCTATTGGTGTGTTTAATTTTCCAAAAACTTGTTGTCTGTGTTGTTGAACCTTTACTACTATGATGGATGATTGTGATTTGTTATGTGATGTATTGTGCATGTTAGCATCTATGGGTATCTCATTCTTATCCTTATTGAAAACCACAGATGCCTCCCCGACGTGCCAATCCCAACCCCAACAACAATAACATCACCCCTGAGATGCAGCAGATGATGACAACTCAGACTCAGTTGATGCAAATGATGACCACGTTCATCCAGAATCACAACAACAACAACAACAATAATAATAATAACAACAACAACAATCAGAATAACCCACCGGGTTTTGACATGCTCACCAGGTTCTTAAGACTGAGGCCAACAAATTTCTCAGGAACTACTGATCCTATGGTGGCCAATGATTGGCTACGCTCTGTGAACAAGGACATGGTAACTGTTGGCTGTACTGATGAAGAGAAAGTCAGATTTGCAGCTCACTTGTTGGAAGGACCAGCAGCCACTTGGTGGGATAACTTCCAGATCACCACTCCCATTGAGGATGTGACATGGGCTATCTTTGAAGATGGTTTCCGTACTGCTCACATCTCATCCAGAGTGATGAGTTTGAAGAAGAAAGAGTTCCATAACTTGAAGCAGCGCCACCGCAGCGTGGCTGAATATATTGAGGAGTTCAACAATCTGGCGCGATATGCACCGGATGAAGTTGACACTGGTGCTAAGTGGAAGGAAAAGTTCCTTGAAGGGTTGAATGATGAATTGAACCTGCAGTTAGCTGTGGCCTATGTTCCCACATACCAGTCTATTTGTGACAAGGCTGCTATTTTGGAGAGCAAGATGAAACAAGTGGAAAGCAGGAAGAGAAAGCACTCTGACAAGCACAGCTCGGGATTGTCTCACAAGCGTTCCCATTATGATGACAGTGGGAGTTCTGGATCCCACAAGCATGGGAAGTTCAACAAGCACCACAACCACAACCGTTATCATGATAACAAGCACAACCGTTGTCATGACAACGATAAGTACAAGAATCACAAGGGTGGATATAAGAGCCACCACAATGGAAGTGGAAGTGGTAGTGGAAGCCAGCCTGTCAAGAAGGATCTTAGTCAGGTTGAATGTTTCAAGTGCAAGAAGATGGGGCATTCTGCAAATGAATTCCTAGAAAAGAAAGTTGAAGGACCCAATAAGCCCAACCCTTTTCAAAAGGGACAAGTGAACCACATTAATGTGGAGGAGATCTATGAGGAATCTGATGCTGTGGCTGGTAAGTTCAAACTCAATTCTATTCTAGCACTTGTTCTTTTTGATACTGGTGCATCACATTCATTCATATTAAAAGCATTTGTTGATAGAAATGGGTTTCCAACTGAAAACATTGGGTGTCCAATAAAAGTAAGTTCTCCAGGTGGAGATATGATAGTAAGTCTTGGATGCCGGGATCTAGTGATAGAGTTTGGAAAACATAAGTTTCCAGTGAGTCTGATAGTCCTAGATTCCCAAGGACTGGATGTAATTTTGGGAATGGATTGGATGACCAAGTATGAAGGAGTACTAGATTGTGTCAATCGTACTGTTGCACTCACAACCCCGGAAAAGAAACGGATTAGATTCAAGTCTAACTTTGAATCAAAAGGGAGTAAGCTAAATTCTCTTAAGGGGGTTAGCATAGATGGTGTGCCAATTGTGAGTGAATATCCAGATATGTTTCCGAAAGAATTGCCAGGAATGCCACCAGATAGAGATGTGGAATTTCTTATTGATTTGCTACCAGGATCTGGACCAATAGAAAATAGACCGTACAAGATGTCAGTTGATGAGTTGAAAGAACTCAAGAAGCAGCTTGGAGAACAGTTGCAGAAAGGTTTTATCCAACCAAGTTCTTCATCTTGGGGAGCACCAGTTTTGTTTGTGGAAAAGAAAGATAGAAGTCAAAGGTTATGCATTGATTACCATTCACTCAATGAGGTGACTATCAAGAACAAATACCCTTTTCCTAGAATCAATGACTTATTTGATCAGTTAGAAGGAGCTTGTGTGTTCTCAAAGATTGATCTCCGATCAGGTTATTTCCAGCTCAAGATAAGGGAACAAGACATACCTAAGACAACTTTCACCACTAGGTATGGATTGTATGAGTATACCGTGATGCCATTTGGTTTGGCCAATGCACCAGCATACTTCATGAATATGATGAACAAGGTGTTCATGGAGTTCCTTGACAAGTTTGTTGTCGTATTCATCGATGACATTTTGATCTACTACAAGAGCAAAGAAGAGCATGAAGGACATTTGCGTCAGATACTTGAGAAGCTTAGAGAGCATAAACTATATGCCAAATTCAGCAAGTGTGAATTTTGGTTGAATGAAGTTGGATTTCTTGGACACGTTGTGTCAGGAGATGGTGTGGCAGTTGATCCTGCTAAAGTTTCAGCTGTAACTGAATGGGAATCTCCTAAGACAGTGAAAGAGGTTCGTAGTTTCCTTGTCTTAGCAGGTTACTACAGAAGGTTCATTGAGAATTTCTCCAAGGTAGCTAAGCCTATGACAGAATTGCTAAAGAAAGACAAGAAATTTTCTTGGTCTGAAGGTTGTGAACTCAGCTTTCAAGAATTGAAGAGGAGACTAGTGACAGCACCAGTCTTATGTTTGCCATATTTGGAGAAAGATTTCCAAGTATATTGTGATGCATCTCATCATGGATTAGGTGCAGTACTTATGCAAGAAGGGAAAGTTGTGGCTTATGCCTCGAGACAACTCAAAACTCATGAGGTAAACTACCCTACTCATGATTTAGAGTTAGCCTCTGTTGTCCATCCACTCAAAACATGGAGACATTATCTTTTGGGAAAGCGATGTGAAGTGTTCACAGATCACAAGAGTTTGAAGTATATCTTCACCCAGAAAGAAATTAACATGAGACAAAGAAGATGGCTAGAAATCATCAAGGACTATGACTTGAGTTTGTAATACCACCCCGGTAAAGCGAATGTTGTAGAGGATGCTCTAAGTCGTAAGGTTTTTGTGAATGGCCTTACTAAAGGAGAATTGACAGATGATCTGTGTGCCCAATTTAGAGATCTCAGATTGGAGATTGTGCCTGAGGGACATCTCATGTCTTTGGATGTTCAACCCACTTTGTTGGACAAGATCAAACAAGCCCAAAAGACAGATATGGAAATTGAAGAGATTAAGGAAAAGATTGGCAAGGGAAAAGCCAAAGGATTCCATGAAGATGAACATGGTACTTTATGGTATGGAAAACGTATTTGTGTTCCACAAGATCCGGAGCTTCGGAAACTGATATTACAAGAAGCACATAACTCACCATATTCCATTCATCCGGGTAACACCAAAATGTACATGGATATGAAGGAAATATTTTGGTGGAATAATCTCAAGAAGGACATTGCCGAACATATTGCTTTGTGTGATGTATGTAGTAGAGTGAAAGCGGAACATCAGAAACCAGCAGGATTGTTACAACCACTACCTATTCCTGATTGGAAGTGGGACAAGATTGGTATGGATTTCATTACCGGATTGCTAAGGACCCGGTCAGGATATGATTCTATTTGGGTAGTAGTGGATCGCTTAACTAAAGTGGCTCATTTCATACCCGTGAAGACAACTTACACAAGTGCTAAGTTAGCCAAGATCTATATGATTAGAATTCTATGTCTACATGGAGTACCCAAGAGTATTGTGTCTGATAGGGGAACTCAATTCACTTCTCATTTTTGGAGGCAATTACATGAGTCATTAGGAACGAGGTTGGAATTCAGCACTGCATTTCATCCTCAGACTGATGGACAGACAGAAAGGACCAATCAGATTCTTGAAGATATGTTGAGGGCATGTGCTCTAGACTATGGAGCTAGTTGGGATGAAAGTCTGCCTTATGCAGAATTCTCTTACAATAACAGCTATCAAGCCAGTATTGAGATGGCACCATTTGAGTTTCTCTATGGGAGAAAGTGTACCACCCCATTGCTATGGAATGGTGTGGGAGAAAGAAGTCTATTTGGACCAGAACTAATCAAAGAGGCTGAAGAGAAAGTCAAGCTGGTTAAGAACAGGTTGAAGATAGCACAGTCCTGACAGAAGAGTTACACAGATCCTAAGCGTAGAGAAGTCACCTATGAGGTAGGTGATAGAGCTTATCTTAGAGTGTCACCACTTCGTGGAGTGAAGAGATTTGGTGTCAAAGGTAAATTTGCCCCAAGATATGTTGGACCATTCAAAATTCTAAGTCGTAAAGGAGAAGTAGCTTATGAGATTGAATTGCCAGAGTCACTGTCTGCTGTTCACAATGTATTTCATGTGAGTCAGCTTAAGAAATGCCATCCAGAGATGGAAGAGACTTCTTTGAAGGATACTATACCTTTGGAGGAAGTTCAGTTGGAAAGTGATCTCACCTATGAGGAGAAACGTATCAAGATTCTTGAGACTGCAGAAAGAGTTACTCGGACTAAGACTATCAAATTCTGCAAAGTTCAATGGAACCATCATTCCGAAGAAGAAGCAACATGGGAAAGAGAAGATGATCTTCGGAAAGACCACCCTAACCTATTTGCTAGCCAACCCGAATCTCGAGGGCGAGATTCACCTTAAGGGGGTTAGATTTGTAACATCCCTAAAATTATGTTTCAAAACTCATGCATATCATCCATGCATCCATGATCATTTAGGGTTCCATTTCAAAAACCATTTCAAAATCAGGAGCATTTGTTGCTCATTATTTTATGTGAGCAACTATTAAACTAATGCCACTCTCAATTGAAGAGTTTATTTGTTTTAAACCAAGCCTTGCTTGCTCTCCTGTTACTTTGTTTGATTGTTGGAGTTTGGTGAAAATTTACAAAACAAATATGATTTAAAAACCATTTCCAAAACTTATTCAAATCAAGCACTGTTTATTTTGTTCAATCAAAGGGACCAAGCTAGTACTGAGAGACCACATGTTTTTATGCCCAAAAAATGAAGGATATAGTCTACAAAAATCCAGAAAAGATTTGAATTCGAATTATTTTGAATTTGTTTGAATTAGATTTCTGGAAAATCAATCAGAAAAAGAAAAAGATAAGAGAAATAGAAAAAGGCCGGCGCTAGCGTTTGAGCCCAATAGCAGAAGCAGCCCACTAGCCAGCCCACCCGGGAGTTCCCTCTCTCCCTGTTTTTCTCACCGCACCCGCACTACCTAAA
The DNA here is from genome assembly GCA_916181665.1 of Avena sativa. Lineage (NCBI taxonomy): Eukaryota > Viridiplantae > Streptophyta > Magnoliopsida > Poales > Poaceae > Avena > Avena sativa. Next base: position 65,735,402 of record OV702284.1, read on the forward strand.
CAGTCGCTGACGGGTGGACCCTGTCCACGTCGACTCCTTCTTCCCCAAATCCCGCGCACAGACGTCGTCGCCGCCCGTTTCTTCCCCCGCCTCTGCCGCGATTTTAATACACTTAATTAGCGATGAATGCGTGCGCGATCTTCGGTGCTGCTCCGGCTATAAGATCCCCTCCTCTCTCGGCTCCATTCTCCTCACTCACCATCCACAGAGCGCCGCTAGGCTGTCCACAATCAAGCTCATGCCGCCGCTGTCCCGAACCACTCCGGCGAGCCATCACGGTGAGCTCCGACCGCCCCCTGTCTCTGGTTCAAACAAACGTGACCAGCATGTATTTGCGCGTTCCCTGATGCTTTTTGTTTGCTTTCTCGTGGCCCAGGTTGCCATCACTGTTCGTGCCCTCAAACATCAGAACCGTCGCTCGACTCCGACGAGCGATTGAGGTAAAACCCGACCGCCCCTCGACTTCTCCTTGATCCAGTAGTGTTCGCCGTAGCCTTGCGCACCCCCTGATACAACTGGTTCATGCTAGGGTGATCCAGAGCGTCGCCAACGTCTTCGTCGCCGAGCACCCGACGCTGTGCTCAACTCCGACGAGCTCCCACGGCCACTGCAGCTTGCCCCTGACACGCCAACAACCTCTGGAGCTTCCTCGCAACCTTGCGACGCCGGTAAGCATCATCACTGTCCCCATCCCTCACTAGATTCGCCGATCCATCGCCGGCAGAGCCGTCGCTGCCGTTTGGTCCATTTGCGCCGCCGAGTTATGGTCAGAGTGATTTGATCCACTAGATCTAGATCCAGTGGTTGAGATTAGAAGCTAGGCGAAGAGGTACGGGCAGATCTGAGCCGCGTGTTTTAGTTAGATCTAACGGTTCGGAAGGGTGATCCTGAGTGAAGCGGTACCATCCAATCAAGAAGCGCCGTGTGGCATGAGTTTCGTTTTAAATTTCTGAATTAGATCTATTAGATGTTTAAACTTGTTTAATTCATAACTTTTGATTCCCATGTCCAAATTTGACAAATTTTATATCAATGGAATCAGGAGAGAAAATACTTTCCATTTATGCAATGTGTTTAATGTTTTGCCCCTGTTAAAATGGTTGTTTTTGCAGAAACAATTGTAGGCATAAAATGTGTATAGTAATTATTTGGAAAATGTTTTAATGTTCAAATAAGGTTTATTTGGCAAGTTTTGTACTTGTTTATGATTCAGTAGAGTGCACTTGTCTTGTTTGGTGTAGAAAATCATCACATGGCATATTGCATACATTCATGTATTTTTGCTTGTATTATTTGTGTATGTGACTTTGTGCCATTATTTTTATGTGTAGATTTTGGTGCAAATAGTGATTATGATTGTGAGGATTGTAGCTACTCTCCAAACTACCAAGGAAAGTGGTGCTTCATGATTTATTCCTATGTTTTTCAACTATGCATTAGAAATATTTTGCTAGTCTTGCATGGATATTTTTGATCTATATGCTATGCTTGGGAAATCCTAGTAGTTGTAGAATTGCTAGAAATTTTTAAGTTAAGATTCTTATCAATGCCATTCTTAGCCTAGATAGTAGCAACCAAGGGTGGTTATATATTCATGCTATGAGAAAATATTTCTAAGTCTTTGGACTTGTATTTTGTTTAATAAAACAACTAAGTGAATGAAACACCTGGGTGGAATGGAAGGAATGGTTTATGTTGAGTGGTTACACAAGGCCCATTTCTATGGTTTACCTTGTGTATCTCACTTGTGGAAATCCACCCAGGAACAAAGGGATTTGAGAGGCCAAATGTTAAGAAGCTTCTAGTGCAGCCACTTGGCAATATGGGCTCTACCTGGATCACATATGTTGCAATAACTTGGCCATTTGGATAGTTGGTGGTAGTGGGATGATAGGTTGGAGCACGTCCATTTGGTCTAAGGGAAGGCTTCTGAAAGGTCCTGTATTGGTGAAAATCAAGTCTTATGGGGAAAGTGCACAACCGCTACAGATGGAAGAATCTAAGTACTTAGCCATGTCCCTGGTATTGGACAACTTGAGCATCAAGACATGGAAGCTATCAAGAATCTCCTAATCCCAATTTATAAGTAAAAACTTGTGGTTGAACAAGGGTGAAGGTCCCCAATGTCTATTGGTGGTTCCTTGGGAAAGATTTTGACAAAGAAAAACTTAGTGTTTTCAACTAATAGGTAAAACCTATTTTGAGCAAAGCAAGCCTAAGCTACACTTAGCCAAAATGCATATAGTATTTAGTTTACCAATATTCTACTAAGGTATCACTTGCCAATACTATTGCAATGTATTGACCCACTGTGGCTGTAACTTGTGATGTTGCAGGTTATTCTGATGATGATTAGGAGTCATGAGTCTACACTCAACATGTTTGCCTGTGGCACATGAAGATGAAGACTTATTTATCTTATTACTTATTTGAACTCTTGTACTAGGCCTAGGCCATGGAGTTTGTAAAAGACTATGTTTGTCTCTGGAATGACTTATAATAATGACCTTTGTTTCTGTGTACTTCATATTAAACTGTGGATGCTAGCATTGATCCATGGACTAGCATTGCAATCACAAGTATCCTTACCTTTATAAAGGGAGGGATCTTACAGATACCAACTTGTAAACACCCGGATTTTTAATCCCAGATGCCTGTTATGCCATTTATCGCAATCCCATGATTACCATTTTTGCGAGACATAACATATTTGGATATCACAGTACATCATCCATTACAAACCATACATAAGGTCTTAGACAAATAAGGATCTCATGATCCAGTTCTTAATACAACTCAAGCAGCGGAATAACGTAATAGTAACGATAGTGTAGGCGAAGCTCCATCTTCATGGTCACATGCAATGCTGACGATGGGAGATGATCCTAGTTGTCGTAACCTTCCTGCGGTCCGTCATCCTGATACTCCTCTTCATAGTCTGGCCATGCGAATAGCCAGGGACAAAGCCATGAGTACTCTTTAAGTACTCGCAAACTAATACTAACAAGTTAAAGGGGTTTTGAATAGGATATACTAAGCTCTAGGGTTGTTTGAAAAAAGCCAGATTTACCTCTACTAAGTTCAAAAGCAAAGAAAACTAGCTGAAAGTTTTATAACACCTAAGTGGGAACTTGAATTTCATATCACAACTCTGTTGTGGTCAAGTCAATTCACAACTCTGTTGTGGTCAAGTCAAAGTCACAAATCATTTCATAAGTTGTTTCTGAAAACATCTGACGGGGGAACAATATGGCCACTCCAACTGTCCATAACCGCGGACGCGGCTATTCGAATAGTTTGACACTCTGCAGAGATTGTACACTTTCACCACAACATTCGACACATCCGTCAGGAACAATCCTGAATTCACCATACTTAGTATGCGGATAATCAATCCTAACCTTTCAATTACACGCCCTAGTATAGGCACCTCTCCTGTGAGTTTGGCCTCCCAACCATGACCATCTGTCATCTTGGGTACTGCATAGATGGACAATCTTCACAAGGTAGCCTCAGCTCAGACCTTGGCCGCAAGGGAACCCATACTAAGGTACATAAATTTCCAGTCAAGCCCTACCCAATTTTCGGGTATTGTGGTTGTACGGTAAAATTGGAATGGTATCGCATCCAGACAACCATCAGTTTTATAAAGGGATAAGGCTCATGCCTCAACATTTTCATCATCAAAATCATCCGGTGTTCAAGAACACATGTCAAAACATTTTAGTAGAATGACTCATCATTCTAAGGTTTTCATAACCATTTTCACCAAGTATTCCCATCTAAAGTTGATCAAGTTTTATGCTTAGCAGTAGCATCTACAAGTGGGGGTAAATACTAATGAGGGTTGGTAAACAAGTGTATCTTATCTAAGTAAATCTCATGCCTCAGGATGACATCAAGATTATCTAACCTAGGTCAAGTTTTATGCTCTTTATGCTACCTTCAATTATCTTTCTAGAATCTACAAGTCACTAAGTAAACTCTAAGAGAAAGCTTTTAATAAAGGAAATAAAATACTAAGCTTGCAAGTAAAACTAGGATGGTGGGTCAAGTGGGTATAATCACATATCCTTAAGGCATAGAGTTTGCATAGTAACAAGCAAGTAGTAGCTTGCATAAGTAGGGTATCTTACAAGTGTTAGCTTGCAAGGTTGCAAGTATAGGCTTGCTAGGATATTAGTATAAGCTTGCCTTGTGCAGAGCAGTGGTTGAAGTTCTCCTCGGCTTCTTCCTCGTAGTATCCTCCTTCCTCCTCGTATCCTTGGTCGGTACTAGCGTCTATAAATAAATACGAGGTACACAATCACCAAACAATACTTACTATTGCTAATCATCATACAAAGGTTCACACTAGATGATCTAGGATCATCACCATTATCACAAAGATTAAAGCACTTGTCTTAATTATTTCATTTTAGAAAAGTAATTTCTACTCATTGAAAAACTACTTAAGATTTAATATTCTCCAACTCAAACATGGGATCATGTTGACACATGTCATCACCACATATTTCAGTACATGGGAATGTGATTTAAAGTGGTGTCACAATTTAATAAGGTTTAACCTTTTTATTTTAATTAAATAAAATGACTAGAAATGCCTTTGCGGCATTCTTTTATTACTTGAGCATTATTTCTATAAGTAAACCTATATATTTTTATATATTTTGGAAGGTATGGTCATGTGTGATTTTTGAGAGTTGGAATCCACTAAGAAGCTTTTATGGTTGAATTTTGAAAAATGTTTGAATGCAGAAAAGCTTCTGCCTTATTATTTTTACCATGGTTGATCTACAATTCTAAATGGTTTGAATCCAACTGGCTTGGATTAAAAATTTCAATACCTTTCTAACAAAATTGGTTTCATGCTATTTGGTTTAGCAAAAATCCCTGAATTGATTTTTAAATCAACAGACAGAACTAGTGTTTGAGTTTAAATGAAAAATCTAAATTTAAACTAACTGGGTTGCTCGGGAGAGTTACTGGGCCGGCCCACTACGCACAGCGCGCGCGGGCTTCTAACAGATGGGGTCCACAAGTCAGCGGAACTAACTAAACAAAATGGTATCTATGAATCCGAGCCTTACGATCTAATTCTAATCTAACGGCTGAGGGTCGTCGTTGACGACGAGCTACTCCGGCGAGGAACTAAACCTAACGCGGCCAGTGGGGGTCTGGGGCGGCTCACCGGGGCTCAGGCGATGGTCGGCGATAGGGGCGAACGACGAAGTCGACGATGGCGGTTCTCCTGGTACCGGTAGATCCTCCTGCGGCGGCGCCAATCTACGGCTCCCTTCTCCTCCAGCAGCGGCGGGCTCCGGCCAAATTCTAGCGGGAGAGAGCTCGCCTTGATCCAGGAAGAAGTGGGAAAGATCAATGAGAGTGGGGAGTGAGATGGTGTGGAGGAATCGAGCTGGGGAGGCCTCCTTTTATAAGCGAGCAAGAGGGGCAGCACGGCGTGGGCTGAGCTCGTCAGGGGGGGCGGTACGGGCGTCTATCGGCGTGGCTAAGGCTAGGGGACGGTGCACGGTCTCCTAGAGATCGTTGCTAGTTTAAAGGAGAGGCGTAGGGCGGTGGGGTTTGGTCTGGAACGTGCCGTGCTCTGCGCGGTACCAACGGTGAACTTCGCGACGTGCGGCGGCTATGGGGTACGGTCGAGGAAACGGGCATGTCTAGTGGTCTCCTGGGACGGTGGGGTTCGTGCTGGCTGGCGGCAAGGGGTCGAGGTGGTCGGGTTGAGTGGGAATGGCGCGTGCACGGTGGTGCACGTCGGGATGTCGACAGCGACGCGGGCACGACGTTTCCGATGGTTCCTGTCTCTGTCTTCCAGCTAGGGCTGGTCTAGAGGGGGCGGTGAGGCATGGGCAGCATGCGAGACAAGGTTGGCGCAACTAGTTCTTCCTCTAGCTTGATGTCCACATTGGGGGTGGCAAAGGGGCTTGGCATGGTCACCATTAATGGCTATGCCAAGCTCACAGTGGTGCTAAGTCTTGTTAATTTGGCTAGTTCATCTACTGGGAGTGTAGTGAGAGCTAGAGAGGGAACAAGGTTGGCCAAAATTACTGCACACTATAGTGTTTGTTGTTTGTTTGTTTGCTAATCACAAGGTGTTTGATGAAATGGCCGAAAGAATTCCAAATTTGAATTTTGGATTCAAACTTGGTGGGTTTGCTAGGCACATGCTAGGGAGTATCTGGTTAGTTGGATTAGTCAAGGGGCATTGGTTTGATTGGGTTTTGAAAATGTGTGATCTTCACATATGATAAAGATTCAATTTTTACTTGTGATTTGAATGAGGTTGCCAAATGTTTCTGCAAATTTTAAAGGTGGGATTTGATTCATTTTTACTTGGTCTAGAAGGGGTGAAAATAATTGGAAAAGTTTTTGTTTGAAATCTTGTACTAGAAACACTCAAAGTGACCTAGTGAGCAAGGTTGGCAAAAATGACCATTTTCCTTAATTGATTTGTTTTTGATTTTCTCTTTATTTGTTTCTGCTTGGAAATGTTTTATATGATGTTATTTTCATCTTTAAACCATTTCTTGCTATTTAGGTTAATCACATAAGATCATTCATGCATTTTTCAAATCATCACATACACACATGCATTCATATGATTTTAATTAATCAAAGTTTTTGTTAACCCTAATTTTAGTGATTAGACTTTGATGATCATTGTTTTATATTTTTGGGATGTTACAGGTAAGCATCCATCCATGCCCTGGCCAGGCCGGAGGCGCCCGAAAGAGGACCGGCACGCCAGTGGTGCAGGGGCGAGTCTGTTTTTCCTTTGTCTTGCTCTTCTTGCTTTCTTGCCATTTTGCACTTTCTCTTTTTCTCGTTCTTGCCTTAACTTCGCTTTTTCCTTCACAGTTCTCTCCTCTCATTCGCCGCGAGCCTGGCTCGCAATGTCTCCACCTCACCGCCTCGCGAGCCCCCGTCCAACCGTACTCTCCGTTGACAACTGCCCCTGCCCCCGCCTGAAGTCACGCCCCCGCCTGAGCCGGAGACCATGATCCAGCCAGCTCCCGCCGCGCCCTTGAGCGCGTCAGGTTAGCCGGCTGCGACCTCCAGCCCGAGTGGGTGCTCTTTAGCCGGTGCGAGGGGCTCTCGTGCTGGCAAGGAGACGGTGGTGGTGGAGGACGTCGACTCCGATGAGGAGGCTACAGTGAAGCGGGTGATTTCCGATCACGACGCCTCGGCTGCTCTAGCCGGTCCTCTGACACTGCTCCCCGTGGAGACGGGGCCTTTGCTGCAAGCTCTCGAGGGCAATCTCAAGGACGAGCTCAAGGAGTGCCGATAGTTGCAGGCGACGCTGTCCAATGCCAACCAGGCCACATCGGAGCAGCTGGCTACGACGTGGGGGACTGCATGGAGTAAGTTCTCAATCTTGATTTTTTTATCCGACTGCCTTCTCATTTCTCTTTGCTTCTCCTTGACTTGCTGCAGCCATCCTCGTCTGCGCGCAGCGCGAGATTGACCGGCTAACGCGCTCTAACACGCGCCTCAGCCGGGACAATTCTGCGCTCTGCGTGTAGAATAAGGAGTGGCACCTCCAAGGCCGGCCAACTCGAGGCCGCGGTGAAGGAGCGCGAGGAAGCTCTCGCCATCTAGGCCACCGCATTCGATCTCCTGGACAAGAAGGTTACCTGACTAAAGGAGCACACCGCCTTCCTCGAGGACGAGCTGATGAAGATCGGCCACGTCACCAAGGGTAAGTCCGGCTGCCTGTTCCTTTTACATTTGTCCGACTGGTTCTTGCCTGATTCACCCTTTGACTTCCTCTTATGATTAAAAAAGGTTTATATCCGCAAGTAGATGCCTTGGCCTATGACTGGGTGCAGCAGGTCACGTCGGGGGAGAAGGCCTGCGCCCGGGATCTTGTGGCGCAGCTCGGGAAGGACTCTGCCAACCTTCGCAAGGCTGGCGCCGCCATCCATGACCTTGTCTGGCCGGGTGAGCTCCTGCTGGAGACCATGGGGGCCCTTGCAATCAAGCTCGGCGACGTGCCGAACGCCATCGATCGGCTTCGCGAGCTCGCCGCTCACGCCGGCTCTGAGATGGCTCTGGCGCTGATGTTGAGCTGGTAGAAGGATGCACGCATAGAGAAGCTGATGGAGGGCTTCTGAGCTAGCGTGGACCTCCCTATCGTGCATTGGGACAATCCGGGTCTTCGCTCTACCGCCATCACGATTGCTAGCTACACTGACATCGACAAGGTGTTGACGGAGACGGAGGCGAGCGCTTCAGCTCTCAAACGGTTGCCGGAAGAGAGGCGGAGGCGTCCTCCCAAACGGTTGGGGCCGGTTCAGCTCCTTCTCACGGCAAGGGGCCGGCGAAGTGAAGAAGAAAAGATCCCCGGGATGCCAGGTGTAATTGTATATAGCTTCTGGTCTTGCGAACTTGTGCTTTGGAACCTTGGATCTACGGGGGCTTCATCCCCCGAAACTTAATGATTATCTGGTTGACTTTTGCCTTCGTGCACATGTCTTTCGCTGGGTCTATCCGACTGATTTCTCCCGACTAGTCCTTTCTAGTCGGTTTCAACTTGCTTTACTTGAATAGCTGACCACTTCTGACTTACTCAGCCATGGGCCCTCTTTTCCTTCTGCTTTCTTTCTGCGATCTCGCGTTTCTGACTTGGTAGGATTTTGCCGTCTTGCTCTAACCGGCTAGCACACCTTCTAGCCGGGAACTACATTCCTCCAGTGGGGGCGCACCAGTGCACCCACTAGGTGTAGCCCCCGAGATTCAGAATAACTGGAGTAGCCAGGTGTTTTGAATCTTGAAAAATTCTTTCTTTTCACCTTATCCTTTAGCATCCGACTTGCTTAGCCGGACAAGAGAGACTGCATCTTGGCCCGGCTACTCTTTCCGGCCATTCTTTGGCCCCTTTTTATCTATTACATTCCTTACCTTATTAGTCTTTCTCTCTTTCTTTCTTTCCTCTTTCAATCTTCCATATTTCTCTCTTTCTTTCTTTATTTCCTCTTTCAATCTTTTCTTCTTTCCTCTGCCTTCACCGGTTGAGACATCTCTTAGCTAGGAAATTTTCTCTTCCAGTGGGGGAGCGCCAGCGCACCCACTGGGTGTAGCCCCCGAGATTCGGAGTAGCTGCCGTAGGTAGGTGCTTCGAATCTTCAAAAAATTCTTGCTTCTTGCTTTCCGACTGGCTCTGCCTTGCATGTCCGACTGATGGACTTAGCCGGACGAGAGAGAATACATCCTGGCCTGGGCGATCTTGCTACCTTGTTTCCTCGATTGGCTCCTCCTTTCCTCGACCGGCTAGAACATCTTCTAGCCGGGAGCTACATACTTCCAGTGGGGGCGCGCCAGCGCACCCACTGGGTGTAGCCCCCGAGATTCGGAGTAGCTACCTCAAATAGGTGCTTCGAATCTTCTCTGCCTTTGAGATCCGGCTTGGTGCAATTTGTGAAAAAATAGAACACATGAAGATGGTTTCTTATCAGTATATTATTATGCGGTACGTCCTTCACTGTCCGACTAAAATTTCGTTTTTCGTAAACTAGCTCGTGCTTTTCTGAACGCTTAGCCACTTTCTCGTGCACGATGCTATTTACGCTGCACCTTGCTGGGCAGCCGGGTTGCGGTCTGGAGCCGGAGCCGAAGGGAGCCGACAATACATCGCACACGGTACTAGAGGCTTAGTAGCCGGAAAATACTAACTAGGCACATGGCCGGACTGTCCAATCTATCACATCCTTCACTTTTTTTCATATGGGATGCCTCGGGCTTTTGCTCTTGGTAGCCAGACAGCTGGTGTAACACCCTCAGAATCGGCCCTATGCAAGTTTTAGCGAAACCCGCCAAACCCGCATAGAAACGAGTCAAAGGTGCCCACCAGGCACTTTCGTGCGGGTGGAAAACAAAGTAATAACATTACACAACAGTCCTCGAGGGGACCCACAGAAACAGATATATACAACAGCGACTCAATGAGTCAAGAATACAGATATAATATACAAAGATCCAAATCACCTTGAAAATAATAGAGCGTCCGACTACGGACAAGATGCAAATGGGGCTAAGAGCCCTGAAGAATAACCAATGGCGTCCATAACCCTGCCCAGGCCAAGCCGGAAGGGTAACCCTGCTAACGACGTCGATCTCAAAACCTGCTTAAACAAAAGGGGTGCCGACAAAGGGCAAAGGAAAAAGAGGAGCGTCAGTACTGAGGCCAGTACACGGCGAGACTAGAATTCGGCGGTCCTCGCCTACATAGGTATGGTGGACTGAGCGGCAGCGGCAGCATGCACTAAACAACCTATAGAGACTCTATACAACTAGCGGCTATCAGAGAGGGTAAGAAAGACCTATTCGGAACCAACCTGATACTTCCATCAAACAAACCCATCCTGGCGTTTCCCCCTCGAGATCAAACGAGGAAGTCAACCGAGGAACTCACACCGTTGGCAGTTTTATTTATTCAGTTATCGTTGCAGTAATTACTAGTCAGGTATAGATAATCATCCTGAATAATAAGCAGTGGGAACTTTTAGTTAACCATTCCGTTGTAGTTGCGACACTTACTAGTCAGATACAATTAACATGAGATATCCCAAAACCCCGCAGTTGTTGGTACTTTTGTTTAGCCATTCCGTTGTAGTTGCAATACTTACTAGTCAGGTACAATGGTCGCAAGCGACAACTCAAACAAGCAATTGTTGGCAGTTTTATTTAGCCATTCCATTATAGTGAAGCTGATTACTAGTCATTATAAAGTCAAATTTATAGCACTACTTTAGTTATAGTTGTCTATGATCGAGATACTGTGCTCCAAGTCGTCCATAACCGCGGACACGGCTTTCAGAAAGTTTTACCCGGCCGGGGTGCACAAATAGCAACACACACTCGATCAACCTCGGAAAAACCAAATCAAAACCCAACGAGGCCTTCACGACAAAGCAATCACAGGATTCAGAAATATTTCAGGGGGCCACCCCATTGAGTAGACCCGCAACGAAGCTAGCTGACTCCGAGACGGACTCAAGGTTTGCGTCAATGGCTGTAAACGACTGGGAACCCAAAACTGGGCTTGTCAATACCGCGAAAACACTCCGCTTACCTAAACAGTACAGTGTGCTATCCATCGCACAATCGTAAATAAAGCAGTAAAGCATGGCATAAGTACAGGATCGTAAATAAAACCTCAAACTAGTTTGTGGCCCCAAGAAATAAGAATGAATCAAGCTCTGGCTCAGGGGGGTCCCATAATCCTCCCGGATGTGGATAGCGCGAATATTCAAGGAACAGGTATCAAGTACTCGGGGTCCTACGGGACACAAGTGGACGGTTAACAACCAAATGACATCTATTGCCCACCTGTGCCTCTGCTTACTTACTTCAATTTTAGTTGTTAAACAGTAATTAAAGTGAACGATAAGTAAAACCATGATCATCTCCAACATCAACATGCGGCAATGCTCCAACAACTGTGATACTTGACGACATGCAACATCACTTGAGCAAGCGACTACGACGCGCAAGTCCAGCTATCTACCAAACAACAGGTAATAGGATGTGTCCAAGGCAATATACGGCTGCAAGGGATATCACGGGTACGAAAACTAGAGCATCGCAACACAGATAGCAATAGATCAACAGGAGGGAATAAATACTATAAAAGTAAGATAGGTAGAAAGGGGGAGATGCTCGCCTGAAAACATTGTCGAAGGTTCATCCGAAGATCGGGGCGAAGCTCACATCAACTCAACGGCCTTATCCGCGAAGAAGCAAAACACTAGAATAAACACCGGATGCAACATTTAATTCTACGGCAAAAGATCGGGCATGATGCATGCATGATGTATGGCATGGCGAAGGTGCGATGCAATTAGGTCATATTAAGCGGAACCGGGGTCCCGACAATTAAATATATGGTTCTAGTTGTTTAGATGCCCCGCAATTTAAATGTTGTGTTAACAGGCAAGATAGGTTACCGGTTCGCTACACAATTAAATGAGGCCAATATAAGACTAGATTTGTTCGCATATGGGCCCCATATTTAATTATGCAGTGAATCGGCATAGTGCCCCCAACCACAGACAAGCATGCATGCGAGTATGACAATTCAATATGCAACAAGTTTATTTAGTTGACAATTTATAAAATAGGGTTCTCGGATAAGGGTCACACATTAGGATTCGGAAGATCTTGGGTTCCGGGGTTCGGGGTCGGACTCAGGGTTTGACGGGATCGGCGAGGTTCGGATACAAGATGGAGAACTTGTGTGCCAAGCGGTCGATCTTGCCGCTCTCGACGAACTTGAACAGATCGGGTACCGGGGGTCTTGGAGTCTGTGGAGTAGATCTTGTCGCAACTGCGGTAGTCGGCTATGTTGTCGGTCTTGTCGTCTCGCGCGGAGATCTTGGCATCCGGGTCACGGCGTCTTCGGGGTTCATGAAGCGAACTTGGCGTTTCTGACCGGTCTCCGGGGCCGCGTAGTATACCTTGTGGTTCCACATCGAAGGCCTTGGTGGTTCTGACTTCACTTGTCGGTGCCGGACTCGGTTGCGGTAGATCTTGGCCATGTCGAAGATCTTGCCGGAGGTTCGTCGAGCGTCACCGGTTCGCTACGGTCTTTGCTTTCTATGATGAGGTTCTTGCGGGTTCGCGTCCTCGGACAAATGCTCCGTGTAGCAGATCTTGACGGGTACGATGCCTCCCGAACTCGTCAGGTCCAGGCTGCAAACAGGAAGCAGGGATCCTGCGGTCGCAACACCATCCGCGGTAGAAGGCATCGGGGACAGACTCGGGTCCTCGCTGTACGACGTGGGGCTCAACAGAGGACGCAGCCGTGACAAGCGCTCGCAGAGGAGGCCGGCTCGAGGCAGATCCTGGCGCCAGGCGACAAGCGAGGTTGCAGGCCAGCGACTAAGCCGACGGGGAGGAGCCGAGCGATGGCTCCAGGCGGCGGCCGGGTTCTGCTGCTGTTTGAGGCGAGGCGGGGAGATGGGGACGGCTCGCAGACGCACTGCTCGGGCTCGGAGGGAGACGGGGTCGGGCTGCTCGCGGTCATCGACGGCGGGGCATAAGGAGGAGAGGGAGGAGACGACGCGAGCGGGGTGAGCCAGGGGGTGCGGGGTCGGGGTGGGGCCAGGTGGGGTTGGTGGCAGTGAGAGAGAGGTGACGCGGGGTGGGGCCTGGCTCCAGGGAGTGGGGGAGGGAGCGATGGGGTCGGGGTGGGGGTGGACTCGGTCTGGGGACGAGGCCGGGGTCGGGCTGGGTGGTGGGGTCAGGGTGAGAGGAAGAGAGGGGTCAGGCGGGTAGGGATTTGGGGAAGGGGTGAGGTGGCGAGCTGGGATAGGTGGGTAGGATAGGCTTGGGTAGTTTTAGGATTCGGGGGGCTGGTTTAGGCGGACCGTTTTTATACTGGGGGTGGTCGACTGGGTCGAATCGGCCAGTTAGACTGCCCCACTAAAAATAATATAAAATTTTAACATTTTAAACGGATCGTTTGAAAACCATCGGCAGACGAAATAAAATAATCCGGAGACCCGGTTTTGCGTTTGAACAAAGACGGGGCGTTTTAGAAAACACAAAATAGGTTTTTCTGCAAATAGTTTTATACAATCAAATGCAAGATGATGACGATGCTCAAATGCAATGTGGCATGATGACATGAGCATGCGGTCATGATGATGCAATGCACAAAAACAACGCGATTTTCTAGTAGTGGTTTTGCGGGATGCCACAATTCGACATCACTAACAATGGATCTCGCCCTCGAGATCCGCCTCATGGTACCGGAAAGAAGGTCGGCGATCTGCGTCTTCTCGCTTCGTGTAGATCCTCGTGACACCACTAACAAGAGGTCGTTGTCCGAGATCTTCGAGAGAACACTCCGGGAACAAAAGGTCGAAGGTAGAGGTATCAACAAATAAAGCCACCTCTAGCTTCCGTGGACGGATTAACATTGCTGGATCCACTGATTCGATGTACAAGAGCGAATGATAAGAGTAGTCGGATGGTGATCAGTCCATCGCGCACCCAAACCATTACTCTGCACACGAATAGGCGAACTATGCAACCAACTCTCGGAATTCAGACTGAAGATCTCGACAAACGAGGTTCAGAAACAAAGGAGTGATGCAGACTCTACATTGGATCTGGCGTAGATGATGTCGTCGCGTCGGAAAACACCGGATAGCACAAACAAGGAACAAAGAATGGTACCACAGTAGATGGATTCCTCAGACATCATGAACACCGGATGTAGCAACACCGTTACCAAAGGAGGAAGCGAAACCCTGAAGGTACGATGGAACCCAACCACGAGAAACCCTGGACTCGAAGAGAGAGAAGAGAGCGGATTCAAAACACGCGGAGGTGAGAGGAGAGCAGCAGAGGGGTAAGGAGTAAAAATCAGACCTAATCAGAACTATCCAACCGATTTTGCAAAAATAGTTTTGACACTCTACTTCGGCCGTTAGCTAGGTTATCCTACAGGCTGGACTTGTGGGGTATCGCAACTGCTGAGCTCTGATACCACTCTGTAACACCCTCAGAATCGGCCCTATGCAAGTTTTAGCGAAACCCGCCAAACCCGCATAGAAACGATTCAAAGGTTCCCACCAGGCACTTTCGTGCGGGTGGAAAACGAAGTAATAACATTACACAACAGTCCTCGAGGGGACCCACAGAAACAGATATATACAACAGCGACTCAATGAGTCAAGAATACAGATATAATATACAAAGATCCAAATCACCTTGAAAATAATAGAGCGTCCGACTACGGACAAGATGCAAATGGGGCTAAGAGCCCTGAAGAATAACCAATGGCGTCCATAACCCTGCCCAGGCCAAGCCGGAAGGGTAACCCTGCTAACGACGTCGATCTCAAAACCTGCTTAAACAAAAGGGGTGCCGACAAAGGGCAAAGGAAAAAGAGGAGCGTCAGTACTGAGGCCAGTACACGGCGAGACTAGAATTCGGCGGTCCTCGCCTACATAGGTATGGTGGACTGAGCGGCAGCGGCAGCATGCACTAAACAACCTATAGAGACTCGATACAACTAGCGGCTATCAGAGAGGGTAAGAAAGACCTATTCGGAACCAACCTGATACTTCCATCAAACAAACCCATCCTGGCGTTTCGCCCTCGAGACCAAACGAGGAAGTCAACCGAGGAACTCACACCGTTGGCAGTTTTATTTATTCAGTTATCGTTGCAGTAATTACTAGTCAGGTATAGATAATCATCCTGAATAATAAGCAGTGGGCACTTTTAGTTAACCATTCCGTTGTAGTTGCGACACTTACTAGTCAGATACAATTAACATGAGATATCCCAAAACCCCGCAGTTGTTGGTACTTTTGTTTAGCCATTCCGTTGTAGTTGCAATACTTACTAGTCAGGTACAATGGTCGCAAGCGACAACTCAAACAAGCAATTGTTGGCAGTTTTATTTAGCCATTCCATTATAGTGAAGCTGATTACTAGTCATTATAAAGTCAAATTTATAGCACTACTTTAGTTATAGTTGTCTATGATCGAGATACTGTGCTCCAAGTCGTCCATAACCGCGGACACGGCTTTCAGAAAGTTTTACCCGGCCGGGGTGCACAAATAGCAACACACACTCGATCAACCTCGGAAAAACCAAATCAAAACCCAACGAGGCCTTCACGACAAAGCAATCACAGGATTCAGAAATATTTCAGGGGGCCACCCCATTGAGTAGACCCGCAACGAAGCTAGCTGACTCCGAGACGGACTCAAGGTTTGCGTCAATGGCTGTAAACGACTGGGAACCCAAAACTGGGCTTGTCGATACCGCGAAAACACTCCGCTTACCTAAACAGTACAGTGTGCTATCCATCGCACAATCGTAAATAAAGCAGTAAAGCATGGCATAAGTACAGGATCGTAAATAAAACCTCAAACTAGTTTGTGGCCCCAAGAAATAAGAATGAATCAAGCTCTGGCTCAGGGGGGTCCCATAATCCTCCCGGATGTGGATAGCGCGAATATTCAAGGAACAGGTATCAAGTACTCGGGGTCCTACGGGACACAAGTGGACGGTTAACAAACAAATGACATCTATTGCCCACCTGTGCCTGTGCTTTGTTAAACAGTAATTAAAGTGAACGATAAGTAAAACCATGATCATCTCCAACATCAACATGCGGCAATGCTCCAACAACTGTGATACTTGACGACACGCAACAACACTTGAGCAAGCGACTACGACGCGCAAGTCCAGCTATCTACCAAACAACAGGTAATAGGATGTGTCCAAGGCAATATACGGCTGCAAGGGATATCACGGGTACGAAAACTAGAGCATCGCAACACAGATAGCAATAGATCAACAGGAGGGAATAAATACTATAAAAGTAAGATAGGTAGAAAGGGGGAGATGCTCGCCTGAAAACATTGTCGAAGGTTCATCCGAAGATCGGGGCGAAGCTCACATCAACTCAACGGCCTTATCCGCGAAGAAGCAAAACACTAGAATAAACACCGGATGCAACATTTAATTCTATGGCAAAAGATCGGGCATGATGCATGCATGATGTATGGCATGGCGAAGGTGCGATGCAATTAGGTCATATTAAGCGGAACCGGGGTCCCGACAATTAAATATATGGTTCTAGTTGTTTAGATGCCCCGCAATTTAAATGTTGTGTTAACAGGCAAGATAGGTTACCGGTTCGCTACACAATTAAATGAGGCCAATATAAGACTAGATTTGTCCGCATATGGGCCCCATATTTAATTATGCAGTGAATCGGCATAGTGCCCCCAACCACAGACAAGCATGCATGCGAGTATGACAATTCAATATGCAACAAGTTTATTTAGTTGACAATTTATAAAATAGGGTTCTCGGATAAGGGTCACACATTAGGGTTCGGAAGATCTTGGGTTCCGGGGTTCGGGGTCGGACTCAGGGTTTGACGGGATCGGCGAGGTTCGGATACAAGATGGAGAACTTGTGTGCCAAGCGGTCGATCTTGCCGCTCTCGACGAACTTGAACAGATCGGGTAACGGGGGTCTTGGAGTCCGTGGAGTAGATCTTGTGGCAACTGCGGTAGTCGGCTATGTTGTCAGTCTTGTCGTCTCGCGCGGAGATCTTGGCGTCCGGGTCACGGCGTCTTCGGGGTTCATGAAGCGAACTTGGCGTTTCTGACCGGTCTTCGGGGCCGCGTAGTATACCTTGTGGTTCCACATCGAAGGCCTTGGTGGTTCTGACTTCACTTGTCGGTGCCGGACTCGGTTGCGGTAGATCTTGGCCATGTCGAAGATCTTGCCGGAGGTTCGTCGAGCGTCACCGGTTCGCTACGGTCTTTGCTTTCTATGATGAGGTTCTTGCGGGTTCGCGTCCTCGGACAAATGCTCCGTGTAGCAGATCTTGACGGGTACGATGCCTCCCGAACTCGTCAGGTCCAGGCTGCAAACAGGAAGCAGGGATCCTGCGGTCGCAACACCATCCGCGGTAGAAGGCATCGGGGACAGGCTCGGGTCATCGCTGTACGACGTGGGGCTCAACAGAGGACGCATCCGTGACATAGCGCTCGCAGAGGAGGCCGGCTCGAGGCAGATCCTGGCGCCAGGCGACAAGCGAGGTTGCAGGCCAGCGACTAAGCCGGCGGGGAGGAGCCGAGCGACGGCTCCAGGCGGCGGCCGGGTTCTGCTGCTGTTTGAGGCGAGGCGGGGAGATGGGGACGGCTCGCAGGCGCACTGCTCGGGCTCGGAGGGAGACGGGGTCGGGCTGCTCGCGGTCATCGACGGCGGGGCAGAGGGAGGAGAGGGAGGAGACGACGCGAGCGGGGTGAGCCAGGGGGTGCGGGGTCGGGGCGGGGCCAGGTGGGGTTGGTGGCGGTGAGAGAGAGGTGACGCGGGGTGGGGCCTGGCTCCAGGGAGTGGGGGAGGGAGCGATGGGGTCGGGGTGGGGGTGGACTCGGTCTGGGGACGAGGCCGGGGTCGGGCTGGGTGGTGGGGTCAGGGTAAGAGGAAGAGAGGGGTCAGGCGGGTAGGGATTTGGGGAAGGGGTGAGGTGGCGAGCTGTGATAGGTGGGTAGGATAGGCTTGGGTAGTTTTAGGATTCGGGGGGGCTGGTTTAGGCGGACCGTTTTTATACTGGGGGTGGTCGACTGGGTCGAATCGGCCCGTTCGACTGCCCCACTAAAAATAATATAAAATTTTAACATTTTAAACGGATCGTTTGAAAACCATCGGCAGACGAAATAAAATAATCCGGAGACCCGGTTTTGCGTTTGAACAAAGATGGGGCGTTTTAGAAAACACAAAATAGGTTTTTCTGCAAATAGTTTTATACAATCAAATGCAAGATGATGACGATGCTCAAATGCAATGTGTGATGGGGGAATACCAATCGGGGTATACCCACGAAGCGGAGTTGCCAGATGGGATCGTGCCGACTGAAGCCAATCCCAAAGCGGGTCGACTCGCTGGATATGACGACTGGCGCATGCTGGACCCAAACGACTGTCGCCGACTGGAGGCCCAAGACGGCGACTCCAATAGAAAGCCCACTAAAGCACTTGTAAACCCTAACTGGCTGCATATATAAAGCCACCAAGGACACCCCCAAGGGGCACGTCAGATTAGATCTAGTCTCCCTCCGCCTACGGCGGTTCCCATGTAAATCAATCTATACTCATACTGGATTGATAGCAGGATGTAGCGATCCTCCACCGAGGGGACGTGAACCTGGGTACATCGTGTGCCAATCTCGCTCCCGGTTTCTCCTACGTCGCCTTGCTCCCTCTACGTAAGCTACCCCCAGTAGCATCTGCCGTGCAATACCACGACAGTTGGCGCCCACCGTGGGGCTAGCGATGCTTGGAGGGTGATAATCTGGGCGGGATCCCTCACCATCAATGGCATCTAGATCGCATCTAGACGTTCATCCGTGCCATGTCCTGATGCGAACGATCGGCTACATACAGTCGCTGACCACACTGTCCACTAAGACGTGGCCGCGTACACCGATCGGTCCCCTCTGTCTAGTTTTTAATTCAATCTATTTCCAATCCATTGTTCATTGATTATTCTATTTGGATTAGCTGCTTGCATGCAATTTTTTATATGTATGGAGAGTGGACGACTGATTCCATCGCGACCGGCCAAGTGCTAGATGAAATCGGTCGTTGTACTGTAAAGAAAGGAGGACCGCCGGCGGCCTTGGCGACAGGCCTAGAATTAGGAAGTCTTGGCTCAGGGCTGCGGAAAATTGATTCCTGACGAATCCACCTTCTATAGATTGGTATTGTTGTTATTTATTCAGCATCTAATTCATGTTTCTTTATTGTGTTGTCACATGTGCACAAAGACAATGAAGAAGGCATGTTACGCCGTTCCGGCCAGTCAAAAATCTAGTAGATTCCATCCACATGTCGACCTGGTCTCGCCAGATACAAGACCGCGATCAAAGACTATCCTGCACAGCAAGACGGCGATCGGAGACTAGGCAAACACATGCACTCTCAATCGCATGCTGTCCATGCGGCCACGATCAGGATTTTCCTATTTGATTTTATCTTTCTTATTATGGACCTACCATCTGAATCAACTACGGTTTTCTATTTGATCTAATACTTGAAACTTTTATTTTTTGTTATACATGCACATCGCGGTCAATCGGTCGTGGTTACTTCGCCGGCTCGTTATGCTCGGTCGCACCCGTCGCGAGCTCACTTGATTCACCTGCCACGAACTCGCCACAGTCGCGGAATCACCATGTCCGGTGACTCGCCCATCGCAGGCTCATCGTGCCCACGCCGACTCGCCATGCTCTGAAACCCGCCTAAACGCGGACACGCTTAAACGCGGACTCGCTAGGCTCGGGGACTCGCCTGCCGCGGGATTGCCATCCCGACCTTGCCCTCACGGTCCTGTCACCGTCGACATCGTCATAGCGCGACCTCCGTCCGCCGCGTCGACCCCGTGTCCGCCGCGTCGACTTCGCCATAGCGCGATCACCGTCCGCCGTGTCGACCCCGTGTCCGCCGCGTCGACTTCGCCATAGCGCGATCCCCGTCCGCCGCGTCGACCCCGTGTCCGCCGCGTCGACTTCGCCATAGCGCGATCACCGTCCGCCGCGTCGACCCCGTGTCCGCCGCGTCGACTTCGCCATAGCGCGATCACCGTCCGCCGCGTCGACTCCTTGTCCGCCGCGTCGACTTTTTCCGGTTAAACGCCGTGCGACCCCGTCCGCTACGTCGAATGCGTACTCCACGCCTACTAAGGGACCTTCATCGTCCGAGTCGCCAGAGAGGGCCGCATGCGATGTTGCATGGACTCACCACTGGGCTTCTCTTCCACCCGGGAAAAATCAATTAGCCTTTGTAAACCTTTGAAAGAGCGACTCGCAATGGCCAAGTAGTGCGGACGAGGACTCGCAAACCGAGCCTCGGATCGTCCACGAAAAACGCTAACCGAGAGCCATCATTGGAGTCGCCTTGCTCGACTGGCCTTACGGGCCAAGACAAATGGTAGTGCTACACAAACAGCACCATGTCCTCCTCAACCTTAGACAGTGCGACTCGCACGGCCAAGTACTGCGGACGAGGACTCGCAAACCGAGCCTCGGATCGTCCAGGAAAAACGCCCAGCCGAGAGCCGTCTTTGGAGTCTCCATGCGACTGGCCCCCCGGGCCAATACGAGAGACTCGCTACACGGCACAATCAACATCATCGCGGACTCGCAATCATCGCGGACTCGCCATACTCGGGGACTTTCCCCTCGCGGACTCGCCATCATCGCGGACTCGCCACACTCGGGGACTTTCCCCTCGCGGACTCGCAATCATCGCGGACTCGCCACACTCGGGGACTTTCCCCTCGCGGACTCGCAATCATCGCGGACTCGCCATACTCGGGGACTTTCCCCTCGCGGACTCGCAATCATCGCGGACTGGCCATACTCGGGGACTTTCCCCTCGCGGACTCGCAATCATCGCGGACTCGCCATACTCGGGGACTTTCCCCTCGCGGACTCGCAATCATCGCGGACTCGCCACACTCGGGGACTTTCCCCCCGCGGACTCGCAATCATCACGGACTCGCCACGCTCGAGGACTCTCTCCACGCGGACTCGCTCGACCTCGCCACTCGCCGCGCTCAGGAACTCGGCGCCCGCCGGTCGCTGGACCTCGCCACTCGCCGTGCTCGGGGACTCGCCCGCCGGTCGCTCGACCTCGCCACTCGCCACGCTCGGCAACAACCACTACTATTTTCAAAATATGAGCCTCAAGTCGCCTCTACAAGCCAACTCGAGCCTCGGGGACTACTCCTAGGCATGCAGTTTGTATGCGTGGTTCCACGACCGCGGCTCGCCCTCGTCGACTCGCCATCGTGCACTCGCCCTCGCGTACTCAACGCGCTCGGGGACTCGCCGCCGCGGACACTCGTCCTCGCATACTCAACATGCTCGGGGACTCGCCGCCGCGGACACTCGCCCTCGCGTACTCAACGCACTCGGGGACTCGCCGCCGTGGACACTCGCCTTCGCATACTCAACATGCTCGGGGACTCGCCGCCGCGGACACTCGCCCTCGCATACTCAACATGCTCGGGGACTCGCCGCCGCGGACACTCGCCCTCGCGTACTCAACGCACTCGGGGACTCGCCGCCGCGGACTCGCCCTCGCGTACTCAACGCACTCGGGGACTCACCGCCGCGGACTCGCCCTCGCGTACTCAACGCGCTCGGGGACTCGCCGCCGCGGACACTCGCCCTCGCGTACTCAACGCGCTCGGGGACTCGCCGCCGCGGACACTCGCCCTCGCATGCTCAACATGCTCGGGGACTCGCCGCCGCGGACACTCGCCCTCGCATGCTCAATGCGCTCGTCGACTCGCCGCCGTGGATTCGCCCTCGCGTACTCAACACGCTCGGGGACTCTCCACCGCGAACTCGCCCTCGCATGCTCAACAGCTCGGGACTCGCCACCGCGGACTCGCCCTCGCGTACTCAACACGCTCGGGGACTCGGCGCGCTACAGACAACGCCACTCGCCAGTCTCCCAACCTCGCCAAGCCTTCAGAGCGCGCTACAGACAACTGGTCATCACCGACTGGCTCACGCCGTCTGCCTCCCGCTTCACGATTCTTTTCTTTGTTCATGAGCTCGTCGCCGATTCGTCACGGCCCATCGTCAAGACACGACGCGCCCTGCCTCAAGCCCGCGTCGAATCGACAACACGCTCGGGGACTACTGATGGGGGAATACCAATCGGGGTATACCCACGAAGCGGAATTGCCAGATGGGATCGTGCCGACTGAAGCCAATCCCAAAGCGGGTCGACTCGCTGGATATGACAACTGGCGCATGCTGGACCCAAACGACTGGCGCCGACTGGAGGCCCAAGACGGCGACTCCAATAGAAAGCCCACTAAAGCACTTGTAAACCCTAACTGGCTGCATATATAAAGCCACCAAGGGCACCCCCAAGGGGCACGTCAGATTAGATCTAGTCTCCCTCCGCCTACGGCGGTTCCCATGTAAACCAATCTATACTCATACTGGATTGATAGCAGGATGTGGCGATCCTCCACCGAGGGGACGTGAACCTGGGTACATCGTGTGCCAATCTCGCTCCCGGATTCTCCTACGTCGCCTTGCTCCCTCTACGTAAGCTACCCCCAGTAGCATCTGCCGTGCAATACCACGACAATGTGGCATGATGACATGAGCATGCGGTCATGATGATGCAATGCACAAAAACAACGCGATTTTCTAGTAGTGGTTTTGCGGGATGCCACAGCCGGGTTGCGGTTTATAGCTGAGACGAATATTAGGCCTCCGGCATCATCGGACACTACTCAGTCGGCTTATACAATTAGTAGGCCGGGCCAACCGGCGAGCCCCCGCGGTTAGGGGTCGACGGAAGCCGGAAAAACATTGCAGAATTTAATCGGAAACGAACAACAACAAATTGTCTGGCAAGGAGCCCTCGAGCATCAGCCGAGGTTCCACATATTTCATTCATTCAGGGTTCCGGATACATACACTAATTTTTGACTAAGTGTAAAATGGTCGGAGCAGGTCTGTGTTCCATGGCCGCTCCGTCTCCTCGTTTGACTTGTCCATCTTGTTCTTGTGCAGCTGCTGCGCGTCGATGAGGTAGTAGGAGTTTTTGTGCAGCGCCTTGCTGATGATGAAAGGGCCCTACCACGGAGGAGACAGCTTGTGCACGCCCTTTGTGTCTTGGATCAGTCGGAGCACCAGGTCACCTTCGCGGACTGCGACGGGCCGGATTCGGCTAGAGTGATACCAGTGAAGCCTTGCTGATATATGGCCGATATGGACAAGGCCAGGTCGCAGTCCTCCTTGAGGAGGTCCACGCTATCCTCCATCACCTCCTGGTTCTCCTTCTCCGTGTAGAGGATCTTGAGGAGTGAGTCGAACTCGGTGTCCGCCGCGAGGACCGCTTCCGAGCCGTAGGTGAGGAAGAACGGGGTGAAGCCGGTTGATCGATTCGGGGTGGTGCTTAGGCTTGACAACAGAGCCGGGAGTTCTTCGATCTAGCATCCAGGTGAGCAATCTAGTGGCTCGATTAGCCGGGGATTGATTCCGGCTAGCACCAAGCCGTTTCCTCTTTCCACCTACCCATTGGACTATGGGTACGCGAGGGATGCGAGGTCCAATCGGATCCCCTTGCTGTGAAAGAACCGGGCGAAGGCTCCCTTGGCAAAGTTCGTGCCGTTGTCGGTGATGATGCTGTGGGGATACCCGAACCGGATGATGATGTCCCGGAAGAAGGTGACGACCGTGGAACCGTCCAGCTTCCGGATCGGCTTCGCCTCGATCCAGTTGGTGAACTAGTCCACCGCCACCAGCAGGTGGGTCATGCTGGCTCGGGCTCTCTTGAAGGGGCCGACCATGTCCAGCCCTCAAACAACAAAGGGCCACATGATCGGTATGGTCTTGAGTGCCGAGGTCGGCATGTGCCTTAGCCGGCCGAACCGCTGGCACCCTTTGCATGCGCGAACCAGCTGGTCCGCATCCTCCGAGGCGGTGGGCTAGTAGAACCCATGGCACATTGCCTTCACCACCAGGGCGTGAGAAGAAGCGTGGTGGCCGCACTCCCCCTGGTGGATCTCCTTCAGTAGCCGGTATCAACGTCGATGCTTAGCTGAAAGACACCTGTGGCGTTGCGCTTGTACAACTCCTTGTTGATGATGGTGTACATGTGCGCACGGCGCCGAATTTGCCGTGCCTCCACCTAGTCAGTCGGAACCTCGTCGTTGAGGAGGTAGTTCATGAAGGGCTGGGCCTAGGATGACACTTCCGGGATAGTGAAGAAAGTAGTCGGCACGATTTGGAGCTCGTCCAGGGTTCAGCCGGGTAGGATGGCTGAGTCGGTAGCCCCCGGGCCCTTTGGCTTTCTCGACGATGCCTTGCTTGACGACGAGGCAGCCCGCGGGTCTTTTCAACCGGAGGGCACAACAGTAGGGCCCAGATCTTTGGAGCCGGCAGTCCTCGGGTCTGCTACCAAGATGATGGACTCGGATTCCGGAGAGGGGGTGATGCTGGGCTTGCGGAAGTGCTCCAAGGAAACTCCGGGAAGGGTGGTCGCTCAGGTGGATCTGAGTCGCGCAAGCGCGTCGGCCGCCTCATTGTTGGCGCGGGGAACGTGATGGAATTCACATCCCTCAAAGCCGGTGACATGGTTATACCCCACGGGTACACAACATTGGTATAACTGGTCCAGCCCAGGGAAGGCCAACGTTAAGACACGCGGCCTGTGGAGATTTCAGGTGGCCCAAGCCCATGATGTCTTCAGATCCTTGGACAACAAGTCTAGAGTAGATAGAACTTCAAAGGGTACCAACCCTAATATATAACCGACTCGACCTAAGCCCGAGACCTTCCTATCTATATAAAGGCCAGGAGCGTCCACGGCGCTGCAATTTCAGCCCACTTAATCGCGTTTTGCGGGGGCCCGCGGAACATTGACAAAAATATGCGGCATAAGCGGACCAGCCCGCGTATCCAACTTACCACATAGCCTCGTCTCTCTTTGACCCCAAGCAGCGACAGTCTAGGGCGCAGCTGGAGCGCCGCCAGCTCCACCATGGCCAACTCTCCTCCTCTGGCTCCGCCCCCGGCCAGGAGGGCACAACGAGAAGGATCTCTTCCACCATCGCATACACCTTCACGCCAGATTGCATCTGCGCACCCCTGTAACCTTCGGTTCCGCCGTAATCAAGAGCAGACAAGAAGAAGTAGGGTTTTCCCTCCGGGGGCCTGAACCTGGGTAAACCTCGTGTCCCGTGTTGCTTGTCTGTTAACCGTTCCGCGATCTCCAGTATCCCCATCTTCTCCAAAACCCAAGTCCATAACAATGGGCATTGACGAAATCAACCCTCGTCAATTGGCGCCATCTGTGGGAACTAGGGACGCTGATTATGCGATTGTGACGGTCCCATCCAGAGCTATCTACAACTCATCGGCGATGGAGAGTCACCTCCTCTTCGGCACCTTCGACTTCACCTCCCACTCACCGGCCACCCTGAGGAATTTCGAGTCCGTTGGCGATCGGGAGCGTCTGCTTCCAGGTGGCGCAGACCGACACCCTCCGCCTCCCAGAGCGGGTGCCACCACCATCCATTAGGCCCGCTCCATATGTACCACCCATCGGCGCGTTGCGCGCGTCGATGCTGACAGACGAGTTAGATGACAGCAGCAACTGCAACTCAGATCTGTGCGGCCCTTCCTCAGATGAAGGAACCTACGATTCCAGATCCGAAAGCTGCGGCAGCAATGATCCAGTCCGTAGACGTTACCTATGCGTCGTGGTCATCCAAAATGAATCAGAACTTCCACCAGGTTCGAGTGCACCCAACCCGCCTCTCAACCCGCAAGCTGGGAACAGAGGAAACGGGCGAGACCCGCCGCTTAGGCCCAACGAAGGCGACGCTAACGCCTACCAGAAGAGCAACCTCGACGAGGAAGGCTGGCGTCAATCTCACGAAGCCGTGGCAGGCAACATCATCCTACCCGTGAATGCTTCACGAGATCTATTGATGGCATACCAGCTCCTTCTCATCAACGAGCATAACCGGCAGGTGAAGCTGATGGAGGAGCTCGACAAGCGTAAGCAGGCGGCTTCGGAGTCTAGCACGCGGCGAGCTATGCTCTCCGCCACTGACGGCTCCAGTTCGCACGACGACAACGCCAACAAACAACACTCCCGCATGGAGCACATGGACCCCGCCACATGATGCGAGGTCACCAGAGCCCTCAACACGTTCTTCATGACGATGGACGTAAACGACAACGTCATGCCGAAGACACAGCAGGCTGCGATCATGGCGGCCACTACATACCTCGCGTACCATCCACCTCCGGTGGGTGACCCAAAGAGCGCCATGCACAAGGTCACGCTAGCTGTTCTCGGACTCGTCGGAGCCACGCTCCACGACGAGGCTCGAACGGAGCCGAAGAAAAGAGCTGCGGTCAAATTCACCCATAGCCCTACGCCCTCATCTGAGGAAGACGAGCACGACCTGCCCCGACATCGCAAGAGCCCACGACGCCGCAAAAGTGACTACGACGATCGCAACAATCTCACCCAGCGCAAGATCGACAAGGCACGCGCTAAAAGCGCGTGTTCAACCGAATCCGACGAGGAAGACGACAGAGAGCTGTGTGGAGCCAGATGCTTCAGCAGATCCGTTCGGCGAACACGGATGCCGAAAAATTTCAAGCTCCCTTCGGACACTCCGAAGTTCGACAGTACACAGGACCCAAAAGCCCGGCTCAGCCGACCACCTCTCATCCGTCAAGCTGCACGGCGGAAACAGGAACATCGCCCTACAATGCCTTCAGCTGCAGCTGACCGACACAGCTAGGATCTGGCTCAGCAGCCTGTCCTCCGACTCCATCCGAAGCTGGGAGGAGCTGGCATACAGCTTCATCCGCAACTTCAAGGGCACTAGCAAGAGGCCAGCATCGATCAAGGAAATGCGAGCCTGCACCCAATGTACCGGCGAATCCATTCGCTCGTACATACTATGCTGGTCCCATATCAAGAATTCTGCCACACACATCTCCGAATAAGGGACAATCGACGCCTTCAAGCATGGTTTCAAGCGCCCAGAATTCAAGGAAGAACTTGGGCGCGTCAAGCCCAAGACGCTCGACCACCTCATGGACATCTCCAACCGATGGGCAGATGGCGAGGACTCCGTCCATCGAACGCATTCGGATGACGAGGACAACTACGGCCACAGCAAACAAAGATCGCGCGTCTAGGACGACCGCGACGGAGTCGACATGGTCATGGCTGGATACGCCGACCAACGCAATGACGGCAACCGCAGCAGCGGATACCGCGAAGGCAACTACCGCGAAGGAGGACGACCCACACAGACGTGGCAGCGTCGCAACCGCGACGATGAGCCTGCGGCATACGACAAATTGTCTGGATCTTGCACCATCCACTTCTACATCGACAAACATGATGGCAAGAACAAGGAAAGCCACATGCTCAAGGACTGCCGCGAGTTCCAGAAGCTTAGAGAGGGCCTCACCCAAATACGGTGGCAGATCGTAAACCCTGAATTTGGGCCCGCACCTATACCAGGTGACATCGCCCACGGAGCTCCTCCACCACCACCCGTTGGACCGTCGAATCCAGCAATTGCACCAGCACCAAACAACGGTGCTGGCGGATACCCGTCACCAAAGGGGGCCCTGATGATCCAGAAGATCACCCACCAAGTCAGCCTGGCGGTGACCGCCCCACCAGCCATCTCTGAGTACCTCAGTGGCTCGGAGTCATGCATCACGTTCGACCATTCGGATCACCCACGCCAGATCCCTCGCCCAGGTCATGCTGCCATGGTGTTCGAGGCGCAGATCGGGGGGTTCGAGATGAGCCACATCTTCATGGACGGGGGAAGCGGCATCAATCTGATGTTCAGCAGCACACTCGAAGCAATGCGGATCCCGCTGTGCAGCCTGGAGCAATCAGACACAACGTTTCATGGAATAGTCCCATGGAAAGGCATATATCCCCTAGGGAAGATATGGCTCGACGTCATCTTCGTCCAGCTCGAAAACTTCAGGCGCGAGCGGCTGGAGTTCGAAGTGGTGGACTGGCCATCATAGTACCACGCCATCCTCGGGCGCGTGACATTCGCCGGTTCCTGGCAGTACGGCACTACGCGTACCTGCTACTGAAGATGCCAGGACCCAGGGGCGTCATCACCGTCCAGGGAAGCTTCACCCGATCCGACCACTGCGATAGAGACTTCAACGGAATCTCCTAGTCATTCGGCATGCAGGAGGAGCTCACGAGGCTCAGAGAAGTCACAGACAACGGGGCACCCCTAGTCGCCAGGCAAAATGCACCTGATATGTCGTTCGACTCCACGGTCAACACGAAAAAGGTGCATGTCCACCCGACATACGCCTCCAAGACGGCGTTGATCGCCAACGACCTCAACCCCGCATAGGAAAGCGCGCTCGTCGAATTCCTCTGTGAGTGCTGGGAAATCTTCGCCTAGTGTCCTGCGGACATGCCAGGAGTTCCCAGGGAATTCGCTGATCATGCACTCAATGTGTTCCCTGACGCGAAGCCAGTCCAGCAGTCAATCCGAAGACTATCTGAACCAAGAGCTAAAGCCGTTGGAATCAAAGTCAACAGACTGCTCGATGCCAACTTCATCCAGGAAATCAAGGAGAGCGAGTGGCTGGCCAACACCGTGCTGGTCTCCAAAATGGACACGAACATCCTGTGGATGTGCGTGGACTTCACATCGCTCAACAAGTACTGTCCCAAAGACCACTTCCCTCTACCGCAGATCGATCAGATCATCGATTCAACTGCAGGATGCGGGAAACTCTCCTTCCTCGACACCTACTCAAGCTACAACCAGATTCGACTGAAGGTCAAAGAACAGGATAAAACAGCGTTTATTAGTCCATTCGGCGTGTTCTACTACAACACTATGCCCTTCGGGCTGAAGAACGCAGGTGCCACGTACCAGAGGTGCATGCAGGCGTGCCTGGAAAACCAGATTGGTCTCAACATTCAAGTCTATGTCGACGACATAGTAATCAAGACTAGGGAAGCCACAACGCTGATCGACGATCTCCACGAGACATTTGATAACCTTGATCACTACAAGATCAAGATAAACCCAGAAAAGTGCGCCTTCGGCGTCCCATCTGGCCAGCTACTCGGCTACTTCATCTCCCATCTGGGGATTGAGGCGAACCCAAAGAAAATCAGTGACATACTGGCCATGGAGAAGCCGAATAACCTCAAAGGTGTCCAGCAGCTAGCTGGGCAGATCGCAGTGCTGAGCAGATTCATCAGTCACATGGGTGAGAAGGCCCTACCTTTCTACCAGCTGCTGTGCAAGGCGGACAAGTTCGAGTGGACAACCGAAGCAGACGACGCATTCGAGGACCTCAAATGGCTGCTCTCCACCTCACCTGCCCTGGTCATGCCAAAGGAACGAGAGCCTTTGCTGTTATACATCGCAGCTACGCATCAGGTGGTAAGCACCATACTCGTGGTCGAACGACCCGAAGATGGCAAGACCCACGGGGTCCAACGCCCAATCTACTACCTCAACGAGGTATTGACTCCAACAAAGCAGAGGTACCCTCACTACCAGAAGCTCGCCTATGGCGTGTTCATGATGGCTCGTCGGCTAAGCCACTACTTCTAGGAGCATCAGATCATGGTCGTCAACGACGCCCCATTGTCCAACATCCTGAACAACCTCGAAGCCACGGGACATGTAGCCTTGTGGGGGCATCGAGCTGTCTCCTCTAGATATAATATACAACCCCGAAGCCACGGGATGCGTAGCCTTGTAGGGCATCGAGCTGTCTCCTCTAGATATAATATACAAACGGCGCAAGGCCAGCAAATCTCAGGTCCTTCCTGACTTTCTCGTCCACTAGATGGAACTCCAGCTGACGGATACTCCGGACATGCCACAGTCATGGACGATGCACTTCGACGGATCCAAGCGCGAGGCTGGAGCAGGGGCCGGCGTCATACTGACGTCCCCTTAGGGCGACAAGATGAAATACGTCCTTTGGATGAAATTTCATGCCTCCCACAACGAGGCCGAATACGAGGCCCTCATCCATGGCATGAAGATGGCCAAGATCCACGGCATACGAGACCCACAGGTGGTAGGAAGTATATGTGAGGGCCCGACTTGACGTACTGCTCGAAACGGGCGCCTAGTTCTCCCCCGCGACGCTGCATGGACACCAGCCGGTTGATGTCTACGCACGCTTCTATTCTTGTAGACAGTGTTGGGCCTCCAAATGCAGAGGTTTGTGGAACAGCAACAAGTTTCCCTTAAGTGGATCACCCAAGGTTTATCGAACTCAGGGAGGAAGTGGTCAAAGGTATCCCTATCAATCAACCCTGCAATCAAGATACAAGAAGTCTCTTGTGTCCCCAACACACCCAATACACTTGTCAGGTGTATAGGTGCACTAGTTCGGCAAAGAGATAGTGAAATACAAGTAATATGGATGATTATAAGTGGTAATTGAAATCTGAAATAAAGGTGGAAGCAAGAAAACATGTAACAAGTCTAGTTGTCAACTGTGTTTCAATGCTTAGAAACAAGGCCTAGGGATCATACTTTCACTAGTGGACACTCTCATATAAACATCTTCTCTTCATTATTATACTCTGAACTACTCTCCAGTTGGACAACTCCAATCCATTGTAGGGCTACAAAAGCTCTCATTAAAGTTAGCATTCCCCATCTAGGTAACCCCACAGTTTCACCTTGAGCGCTAGATGGTTCCAACAGACACCACAATTTCATAGAGACATCCAACTCAAAATAAAACTCATGATAAGTATTTTTGTAATCTTTAGCCTAAGTGCCACACGGTGTGCACACTGTCAACTTCACACACGTGGAGATAACCGGAGATTACAATTAAAGCACTTGAGTAGCAGAGTAGCCCTACTTGATTACAAAGCTCATGACCATAATAATATCACGCATAGAGAGAGAGATGAACACATAGCTACCAGTAGAGCCCTTAGCCTCGAGGGAGAACTACTCCCTCCTCATCATTTGAGTCAGAAACAGTGATGGAGATGGCGGTGGAGTCGATGGATATGGCTCCGGGGGAAATTCCCTGTCCTGGTAGGGTGCCAAAATAGAGACTTCTGTCCCCCGAATCTCCTCTTCGGTGGCAGCGGAGCTACGGAACTTTTTGTGGAGATCTGATCCGCGTAGGGTTTATGTCTCGAGGAGAAGTATATATAGGTGAAAGGGCAAGGTCGGTGGAGCCTCGAGGGGCCCACACCACATGGTGGCGCGCCCCTAGCCGTGCCACCATATGGTGTGGCCACCTCGTGGCCCTACTTCGTCTCCCCTTCGGTCTTTGTGTCATGTCTGGTAAAATAATGACTTTGGCTTTTGTTCCGTCCAATTCCGAGAATATTTCTTTACTATATTTTCTGAAACCAAAAACACCAGAAAACAGGAAACTGGCACTGCGGCATCTTGTGAATAGGTTAGTTCCAGAAAATGTATAAAAATACCTCAAAGTGTAGACAATACATAATAAAGTTGATACAAAACAAGCATGTAGCATCAAAAATTATAGATACATTTACACATATCAAGCACCCCCAAGCTTAACTCCTGCTCGTCCTCGAGTAGGTAAGTGATAAAAATAATAATTTTTGAGGTGACTTGCACTATCACAATCTTGATCAAGGTATTGTAAAGCATTGATAGCTGGGATCATAGTACTATAAACATGAGCATGAAATATGTAGTTCTAACAATAATACATAGCAACTAATTTGTAACATGAAAGGTAACACAAACAAAAGATCATGAATAACAATGCATTGAAAGACGTTTGTTTATTTCACATATAGAAAACATAGCAAGAGTGGTATTCAGCTTGTCCTTCATGGTATAGAAAAACATAAATGCATAGGAAACCTTCAAAGTTCATAAGGGTGAATAGATACAAATAGTTTAAGAATAAGCAATATCAACATTATGAATCAATCAATAAGTTTTGGGATAATGCACATAAAACTAAGAATGACAACTATGCTCTCTTAATTGGTGCATAAAGATAGAAGATGGAGACTCAACATAAAAGTAAAAAAGAAAGGCCCATCTAAAAGAGGAGCAAGGATTTCAAGTTTCATAAAGAGCTTCCAAAAATTTGGTACTTATTAGCTTTTAGCTCTCATTGCACCTATCATAAGCATCTTGAAGTGATTAAGGTTAAAGTGAAACAAATATGAAGTATATGCTTGATAGATCATAAGTTAGCAATCTCATGTCCCTTGAGTACGAGGGTCGTTCCTCATGCTACTCAACTTTAGTCACAAGCAACATCTTGTCATTGTAAGTATATGTGTATCATAGAGAACTGCCAACGTGGTACCCCTTGCCCCATGACACAGGACCTATCCCATATCGAAATGACAAGGAAACAGACAATGAGCATCTCAGCAATCTTCTTATTTACCATGAGTATGGTGCCTTTTTTTTCTAAAGATGCTTCATAGATTTCTCATTATGGTTATGCTGTAAGTTTCCACCATGATTAGGCATGACTTAGGCTATCCGCCCAGACATTTCTCTAACACATATATAATACTCCATGAACTTACAAGATCCCCTTTATTTCACATCGCCGACATCCATAAACAAAAGATCATGATATCAACTGGGTAATATGTACATGTGTTGAAAGTGTTCCCCATGATAGCATGGTTCTGCTAATTCCCAACTTATAAGTGCAAACATATAACAACATAGATGGCACAATGGTTCAAGTTTATTAGGTGCAAGAAATAAAGTGTGCCATCAAGTTTATGAGAGCTTTAATCACAAATTTTCACATAACAAGTTTAATTTGGAAGATAGATAAAAACATGAATATACTTGGAATGGTGTAACACACCATGCATATGAATTTATAGTGGACTCTTTGGAATAACTTGGTTTCTTGGGAGTTGGATGCATGAGTAGAGCTTACTTAGTACAAGTGGAGGCTAGCAAAGACTAGGAGCGACCAACTAAGAGAGCAATACTGGCCATAATCATGCAAAGCGACAAAACATTATTAATTAAAGCATATGATATCACAAGTCAAGAATTAAATGATCATAGAGGCTAAGGTGACTAGTTCATAGTCATAACATGGTGTAAGCATGTGCCAAGTCAACCCAAATAAAGCATCAAAGGAGAATACCACAATACTATGCTTTTGTATGCTAAAACAACGCATGATTCTTTCAAGGCACATTAAGCAGTCTCAATTGTTTGGAACAAGTCATGCTACGGAAATAATCACTAATCATAAGGTCAAAGCAACATCTAACATGACATGATAAAGTCTAAGCCATAGTCAAAACAAGCTCCCTTTTGTACCACTTAAGCATAAAGCTTCCTACTCTTTTCCAACACCAATCAACTTATTTGAAACAACTCACACATATAATAATCAATAAATACTAGTGAGATTGTCTCACAAATCTACAAAGAAGAACTAAAAAGTTCTAAGCAAAAAGCAGAATAAAACTAAAGCTAAACGCAGTGCTAGCAAAGGAGAACACTCACACAATAATAAGAGTGCAAACTAGAGTTTTCTAAACAATGAAAACGGAGCATGTCTCTCTCCAAAAGAAGTGTACTGTGATCCAACCAACTTATTGCAGCAAACAAATCAAAATAAAACTAAAAATAAAAACAAAGACGCTCCAAGAACAACACAATAGTGTATGAAGCAATAAAAATAAAGTGTCTAGAAAGAGACCTGGGATTTTATTGATGAAGAAGGGGATGCCTTGGGAATCCCCAAGCTTTGACGCTTGTACCTCTTAAATATTTCCTTGGGGTGACACGGGTGGCATCCCCAAGCTTGAGCTTTTGTCCATTCTTCATCTTATCACCTCTGTAACATCCCAAAAATACTAAACTTGGATCATCAAACTCTAATCATCAAAATTAGGGTTAACAAAAACTTTTCTAAAATAAAAATATGAAAGCATGCATGGTGTATGCATTTCATTTGGAATTCTTTTGACTTGCCTTGTTTGTGTGTTACTTTGTTTGTAAATGAATTCTTAGGTGAAATAGAAATCATCTAAACAATTCCCAAAATTTTCTCAAAGACAAGTAAATCAAAACAAATAAAATAAGGGAATGGTCATTTTGACCAATTTAACTCCCATGCCTACTTTGGCTGTCCCAAACTTTCAGAACTTAACAAAAACTTTTCTGGATCTTTGCACCCCTTGAATGTACTCATAACAAAGTATCAAGGCCCACTTTGTGATCATCCAGAAACTTTCAAATGCATAGTTTAAATGACAGTTCAAAATTGAATCTTTATCATATGAGAAGATCCCACTTTTTCAAAAACCACTCAAACAAGCTCAACTTTCAAAACCCAAGCATCTACAGACTCACCAGCACCAACCTAGAACACCCACCAAAAATCTTTTCAAAATTCAAAACTTTGCAGACACAAATCATCAAAATCTTAAACACTATTGTGAGCAGTGATTGAAGCCTAACTTGTCCCCTCTCTAGCTCACAACCATCTCAGTAGATCATCTAGCAAGTTAAACCAAGCACTAGCCTCACTGTAAGCTGGGCAATGACATCAATGGTGAACAGCCGAAGCTCACCATGCGACCCCAGTGGAGACAGCAAGGTAGAATGGGATTTAGCCATGCCAACCTTGTCTGGGAGGCAGCCCACCGTCCACCACCACTCCCTGTCCCAGCCGGGAGCGTTGCCAAACCCTAGACCACACGCACAGACCGTGCCCAGCTCGCCAGCAACCATGCCGAGCATGCACATAGGCGCCACGCTCGACCGACGCCCATAGACCGCGCGCCGCCCTCGCCGCGTGCATACATGATCGCCACCAACCCAGGAGACCGCCAGACATCCCCGTTCGCCGCCCCATGCCGCACAGCCACCGCTCGCCGTCGAAGACGCCGCCTCTGCCGTGCAGAGCATCGCACGTTCCAGACCAAACTACACCGCCCCTACGCGGGCATTAAAGCCGTAGAGCATCGCCAGGAGACCACCAAGCGATCGCCACCGCCGGCCATGCCTCTAGCAGCCCGTAGTCGTGTCGCCACCGTCGTCTGCCCATCCCATTCGGTCTCGTCGTCGCGACTATAAATAGAGGCCACCCCAGCCGAATTGAGCACACCATATCACTCCCCTCTCCTCACTGATCGTGCCACCCCGTTCCCGGAGAAAGGCGAGAAGCACTTCGTCGGAATTTGGCTGGAGCAGGTCGCCTCTGGAGAAGAAGGGGGCCGTCGATTTCGTCCACCCCAGGAGAAGCTGCCGGTACCAGGAGATTCGCCGTCGTCAACTTCGTCGTTCACCCGCCTCGCCGACCCTCGCCTGAGCCCCGGTGAGCCCCCAACGACCCCCACCTACGCACTAGGTTTCTGTCTCGCCGGCGTTGCCCAACGTCGACGATGACCCTCAGCCGTTGGATTAGAACCAGATCAAACGCACCACATCGCCCCATACCGCTTCGCACCCCCTGTCTCACTGACGCTTGGGGACAGCGACTTAACCAGCCCGCGTAAGCGCTGTGCTTAGCAGTCCGGCCCAGTATCGCTTCCCGCGCAGCCCAGTTATTTGAATTAAACCTTTTCCATTTTATTTCAAACACACTTCTGTACCCAGTTTCAAAAATCAACCCAGGTCGATTCAGTGAACCAAATTGAATGAAACCAATTTTGTTAGAAAGTTCTGGGAATGCTGAATCCAAGCCCGTTGGATTCAAATCATTTGGATCTATTGATCATCCATGGTAAAAATAACAAGGCAGAAGCTTTTCTGCATTCAAACATTTTTCAAATTTAAACCATAATAGCTTTTGAGTTGATTCCAACCCTCAAAAATCACATTTAACCATACCTTTCAGATATATAAAAATATATATGGTTTACTTACAGAAATAATGTTCAAGTCATAAAAGAAGGCCACATAGACATTTCTAGTCACTTTATTTAAATGAAATAAAAGGTTAAATCTTATTAAATTGT
Source organism: Avena sativa (assembly GCA_916181665.1). Taxonomy (NCBI): domain Eukaryota; kingdom Viridiplantae; phylum Streptophyta; class Magnoliopsida; order Poales; family Poaceae; genus Avena; species Avena sativa. Next base: position 65,771,462 of record OV702284.1, read on the forward strand.
GACACCACTTTAAATCACATTCCCATGTACTGAAATATGTGGTGATGACATGTGTCAACATGATCCCATGTTTGGTTTGGAGAATATTAAATCTGAAGTAGATTTCAATGAGTAGAAATTACTTTTCTAAAAATAAAAGGAATTAAACCAAGCTTTAATCTTGTAATGTTAGTGATGATGCTAGATCATCTATAGGACCCTTGTGTGTGATGAATGCAAGTAGTTAAGTATTGTTTGGTGATTGTGTACCTCGTATTTATTAGACGCTATTACCGACCAAGGATACGAGGAGGAAGGAGGATACTACGAAGAAGAAGCCAAGGAGAACTTCAACCACTGCTCTGCATAAGGCAAGCTATTAACCTTGCAAGCTAACACTTGCAATTTAGCAAGCTTAGACTGATACTGATGCAAGCCAACACTTGTTTGTCACCATGCCAACTGTATGCCTTAAGCATATGTGATCATATCCACTTGATAAACCAATCCTAGTTTTATTTGCAAGCCCTCTACTTTATTTCTTTATCAAAGATTTAACTTAGAGTTGACTTAAGTGACTGGTAGATTCTATAAAGATATATTGAAGGTTGCATAAAGAGCATAAAATTTGGCCTAATCTAGACAATCTTTATGTCATCCTAAGGCATGAGATTGAACTTAGTTAAACTCCACTAGTTTACCACCCCTCCTTAGTACTTACCCCCACTTGTAGATGCTAGTGCTAAGCATAAAACTTGATCAACATTATATGGGAATACTTGGTGAAAATGGTTATGAAAACCTTGGAATGATGGATCATTCTATTGAAATGTTGTGGACATGTGTTTCCGAACACCTGAGGATTTTGGTGATGAAAATGTTGAGGCATGAGCATTAGCCCTTTATAAAACTAATGGTTGTCTGGATGCGAAACCATTCCAATTTTATCGTACAACCACAATACCCGAAGATTGGGTAGGGCTTGAATGGAAACTTATATACCTTAGTATTAGTTCCCTCACGGCCAAGGTCTGAGCTGAGGCTGCCTTGTGAAGATTGTCCACCTGTGCAGTACCCAAGATGATAGTTGGTCATGGTTGGGAGGCCAAACTCACAGGAGAGGTGCTTATACTAGGGCGTGTAATTGAAAGGTTAGGATTGATTATCCGCATACTGAGTATGGTGAATTCAGGATTTGTTCCTAACGGATGTATCGAATATTGTGGTGAAAGTGTACAGTCTCTGCAGAGTGTCAAAATATTCGAATAGCCGCGTCCGCGGTTATGGACAGTTGGAGTGGCCATACTGTTCCCCCGTCAGATGTTTTCAAAAGACTTGTGAAATGAATTGAGACTTTGACTTGACCACAACAGGGTTGTGATATGAAATACAAGTTCCTACTTAGAAGTTATAAAATTGTGACTCGCTTCTCTTGCGTCTCAACTTAGTAGAGATAAATCTGGCTTTTGCAAAACAACCCTAGAGCCTAGTGTCCTATTATCAAAAACCCCTTTCACTTGTTAGTATTAGTTTGCGAGTACTTAAAGAGTACTCATGGCTTTATCCCTGGCTATTCCCATGGCCAGACTATGAAGAGGAGTACCTGGAGGATGGACCCCAGGAAGGTTACGACAACTAGGATCATCTCCCATCGTCAGCATTGCCTGTGATCTCGAAGATGGAGCTTCGCCTACGCTACCGTTATTATTACCTATTCCGCTGCTTGAAGTTGTATTAAGAACTGGATCATGAGATCCCTATTTGTGTAAGACCTTATATATGGTTTGTAATGGATGATTTACTGTGGTATCCAATTCTGTTATGTCTCGCAAAAATGGTAATCCTGGGATTGCGATGTATGGCATAACAGGCATCTGGGATTAAAAATCCGGGTGTTGACAAGTTGGTATCAGAGCCATCCTGACCATAGGAGACCCTAGTTAGAATGGACGTTTGAATCAAAAACTTAGTTTCAAAACCAAAGGAAGTGAGTATTTAGAAAAAACTTATTCCCATTCTTATCACTTGGATTCTTTTATGAACATTCATGTTCCTCAAAAAATCTTGCAAAATACATAAATTTTGACACACTTGATCACTCTACTAACTTAGTCATCCTATATTCTTATAGATGGACATGAAGTACAACAATTTTTATCAGTTAGGGAATGGAGGAGACCTTATCTTTGAGAGGGATTTGGACCAGCTTTCGGAACTTCTGGAGCGTCCGCACCCCGAGTTCTTCGGAGCTCAGCTCAATGATCAAGGAGGAGAAGATATGCAGTGGCTAATTGTTGCAAGTCTCTGAGGAAAGATTGAACCTCCCACTGCTGAGGGAATTCAGTTTACCTTAAGAGAGAACAACTGGCTCGATGGACTTGCCAGGGCCATGCAGGAAGCTCTTTACCGTCTGTGTGGGCAGAGTATCAACCAGATCAAGGGAACTCGCTTTGAGTTTTGCCCAAGGCGTGATTCTAATGGACAACCCCTGGAAGCCCCATACCACCCCGAACTGAAGACTAAATTGGACCACCTCAGCTTCATGATGTACGATCGTCAGCAGGAGTTGGATAACTGCCGTGACTACTCCAACCACAAGTCTGCCATCATCAAGACGAAGGATCAAACCATCGCCATGCTAGCAAAGGATCGCAAGTCTTGCTGCCGTCAGCTCGACAAGAAGGAGCGCATCATTGCCCGTCTTCGCCACCGTATATCATCTTTGGAGGAGACCATCCACGAGAGAGACATGCAGTTGGAGGAAAGGGATAATGCCGGAGAGGATCTTAGTGGAGACCCCTACTCCTATCTCAGCGATGATGATGATTATCTGGAGGATCAGGCTATGGACTTCTTCACCGATGAGGATGATTTCGCCTTCATCGATGACGATGAAGATGACAAAGCCACCGATTCCGAGGAGTAGTAGCACTTGAGCACTAGCGTAGTGAGTAGTATTCGGTCCCACAGTATCGTCGTTTCCAGAATGGTTCCTAAAACCATCTGTTTTTCTTGTTTTGTGGTCTGTGTTTGTATCGTGTGCTATGAATGAATGAATGAATGAATGAGAAGCAAGTTGCTAGAAAATCTGAGGCAAACTTTAAAAACTTTTCAAAATCCCAGAACCTTAGAAATTTCCCTCTTTTCTCATGATCTATCTCAACCTTCAGATGCCATGCGGAGGAAGTGGTTCATCCCCGGACCCGATGTTGTAGATTCTGCAAATGTTGACTTCTGACCGCGAAGCTGAAAGAGCGGAACGTCAAGCCAACCTAGCCACTCTGCAACAGATAGCTCAGCTAGCCCACAACAACCAAGGCCACGGAAATCAGGACAACCATGGATCTAAGCTCAAGAATTTCCAGAATACCAACCCACCTATTTTCACTAAGTCTGAAGAACCCCTAGACGCCGATGATTGGCTGCAAACCATGGAAAATAACCTAGAAGTCGCCGGAGTGGAAGCCAACGAGAAAGTTCTGTTCGCCACCCACTATCTAGCCGGAGATGCCAGTGCATGGTGGAACAGTGTTCGCGCAATGACCGGAGGCCAGATGATGACCTGGGAGGAATTCAAGGTCAAGTTTAGCAGAACCCATGTGTCACCGGGTTTGATCAAGAGAATGAGAGACGAGTTTAGAGAACTAAAGCAAGGAAGGATGACCGTAGTGGAATACCATGACAAATTGTTGTCGTTAGCTAGGTATGCCCCGGATGAGATCGACACCGAAACCAAGAAGAAGGAGAGATTCTTGAATGGTCTGCATGATGAAATGCAGACAGTGTTAGTCAATATCCCCTTTGCCGATATTGAAGCTCTTGTCGACTCTGCCATCCAAATGGAAGGAAAGATCAACCAAGCCAATGAGAACCGCAAGCGTCGCATGATGCATCAGCCAGGAACCCATAAGACCCCAAAGTATCGCCCTAACCCATCTCCCGGATTTGCCCCGAGAACCCACAGACCCCCGATGAACCGTCCGACCTATCCCAACCGTGGAAACCCTAGGCCCGGAGGAAATAACAACAACCCCAGCAACTCTAGCAATTCCAATCGTGCCCACCCAAGTTCAACACCAACAATGCTGCCACCAACACCAACACTGCCTTGAGGACTGGAAGCAATGTTGTGCCTGTAGCAGCAAAGGACAAGTCGCAAGTGACTTGTTATGACTGTGGAAATAAGGGCCACTATTCCAACGAGTGCCCCAACAAGAAGAATGCCGCAGCACCTAATGCCAATGCCCCAGCTCAGCATCAGCGTCGTGTTCAGCCCGGAAGAAGGTTTGCCCCAGGGAATTCGCTCAACCGCAATGGCCGTCTTTTTCTCATGCATGCCGAAGAAGCTCAGGAAGCGCCAGACGTCGTGCTGGGTATGTTTTCTGTTAATTCAGTACTTGCAAGAATGTTGTTTGATTCTGGTGCATCGCACTCATTTGTCACCGAAGAATTTGCATGCACTAGTAAAATTCAACCAACCAAACTGAAGCATGTCATGATTGTTCAAATTCCCGGATCAACCACCAAGGCTAGGCAAATTTGCAAAGCCGTCCCTATCCGAATCCATGGCATAGATTTTTATGCTAATCTGATAGTACTCGGAACTAATGGTTTGGAAGTAGTACTAGGAATGGATTGTATGTCCAAACATAAAGGATTCATTGACTGTGCCAAGAAAGCCATAACCATGACCAGTACAGCCAGAATATCCGTAGAGCATATATCTGAAACCTTACCTCGCCAATTCAAGTGCAACAAGAGTATAGCCCAACCTACCATTGACCAAGTCCGGATAGTCTGTGAATACCCCGATGTATTTCCTGATGTTTTGCCCGGTATGCCCCCAGATCGGGATATCGAGTTTATCATCAAACTAATCCTCGGAACAGGACCAATAGCCCAGAGACCATATAGTATGAACCCGTCGGAACTAGAGGAACTGAAGAAGCAACTGGATGCCATGTTGGAAATTGTATTGATTCAACCAAGTGCATCACCATGGAGGTCACCTGTCTTGTTTGTGGACAAGAAAGATGGAGGTAACCGTTTGTGTACGGATTATCGGAAGTTGAATGATGTCACCATCAAGAACAAGTACCCCTTGCCCAAGATAGAAGATTTGTTTGATCAGTTGACCGGTGCCAAAGTGTTTTCTAAGATTGATCTTAGAACTGGCTATCATCAACTCAAGATTCATGCAGAAGATATTCCCAAGACTGCCTTGACCACTAGATATGGATTATACGAGTATACAGTCATGTCTTTTGGATTAACCAATGCCCCCGCTTATTTCATGAATCTCATGAATAAGATTTTTATGGACTTCCTGGATAAGTTTGTCGTTGTTTTCATCGATGACATTCTGATTTATTCCAAATCAGAAGAAGAACATGAGCTACACCTAAGGACCATTCTTGGAACCCTTAGAGAGCATCAGTTGTATGCCAAGTTTAGCAAATGTGAATTCTGGTTACAGGAGGTAGGATTCCTCGGTCACATTGTATCAGCCGGAGGAATTGCCGTTGACCCTGCAAAGGTGAAAGATGTCGAAGATTGGCAAGTCCCAACCACTCAAACCCAAGTTCGCGCATTTCTCGGATTGGCGGGATATTACCGCAAGTTCGTAGAAGGATTCTCGAGTATCGCCAGACCCATGACCCAATTGCTAAAGAAGGACAAGAATTTTGAATGGACCGACAAATGTGAAGCAAGTTTTCAAGAACTCAAGAAGAGATTGATTTCAGCCCCAATCTTAATCATGCCGGATATCACGAAGCCCTTCGGTGTGTATTGTGACGCATCCAAGATCGGTCTCGGATGTGTGCTAATGCAGGAAGGCAAAGTTATATCTTATCTATCTCGACAACTGAAACAACATGAGAAAAATTACCCAACCCATGACCGTGAACTCGCAGACGTAGTTCTAGCCCTGAAGACATGGAGACATTACCTGATGGGAAATTGTTGTGAGATCTATACGGATCACAAGAGTCTGAAGTATATATTCACTCAGAAGGATATAAATATGAGACAGAGAAGATGGATTGAGCTAATCAAGGATTACGATCTGGACATTCACTATCACCCTGGTAAAGCCAATGTGGTAGCAGATGCCCTTAGCAGATTGCCGTGCCGCTTGAACTCCATGATTTTGAAGGAGCAACCAAGCTTGCACAAAGAGATGGAAGATTTTCGAATGGAATTAGTGAGTGAAGTATTTTTGGCTAGCATAGAACTCTAGCCCACTTTGATCAGTCAGATTAAAGAGGCGCATAAGTGAAATGCTAGTATCGACGGAATCAAGCGTCGTATCGGTACAGGCAAAGTACCCGGATTCACCGAAGACGAAGGAGCTCTGTGGTATAAAGGACGCCTTTGTGTACCATCAGATTCTAAGATGAAAGAAGTTATTCTGAAGGAGGCTCATGATACTCTTTATTCTATCCATCCTGGAGGAACTAAGATGTATCAAGATTTAAAAGAGAAATTTTGGTGGCATAATATGAAGAGAGAAATCGGAAGCTATATCACCAAGTGTGATATATGTCAGCGAGTCAAGGCAGGACATCAAAGACCCGCTGGATTGTTGCAACCATTGCAGATTCCAGAATGGAAATGGGATTCCGTTGGAATGGACTTTATCACCGGATTGCCTACTTCTAGTAGGGGAAATGACTCTATCTGGGTCATAGTGGACCGATTGTCCAAAGTCGCCCATTTCTTACCCGTCAAGACCACCTATCAGAGTTCGAAGCTAGCGGAGTTGTACATCGCTAGAATAGTTAGTTTGCATGGAGTCCCCAAGAACATCGTATCGGATCGAGGAACTCAGTTTACCTCGAGATTCTGGAAGAAAGTCCAAGAAGGTTTAGGAACCCGCCTAGATTTCAGTACCGCTTATCACCCTCAGACCGATGGACAAATGGAGCGAGTAAATCAAATACTCGAAGATATGCTGAGAGCATGTGTGTTAGAATATGGATCTAAGTGGGAAGATTGTCTGCCATTCGCAGAATTTTCATACAACAACAGTTATCAAGCTAGTTTGCAAATGGCCCCATTTGAATTCATGTACAGAAGGAAGTGTCGCACTCCTTTGAACTGGTCGGAAGTAGGAGAGAGTCAGATTTTTGGACCCGACATCCTACGAGAAGCAGAAGAGAAGGTTCACAAGATTCGTGAGCACCTCAAGACAGCCTAGTCTAGACAGAAGAGTTACGCCGACAAGAGACGTAGAGACCTCGCCTTCAACATAGGAGATTTTGTGTATCTGAAAGTGTCACCATTGAAGGGAATGCAACGTTTCCAACTCAAAGGAAAGTTAGCCCCCAGATATATCGGACCTTTCACGATTCTGAACCATCGAGGAGAAGTGTCGTACCAATTGGAACTACCCGAAGAGATGTCAGCCGTGCACAATGTGTTCCATATCTCGTTACTTCGCAAGTGTCTCGAAGTCGCAGAGAAGACCGAAGTGTTCAAAAACATCGATCACCGGACCATAGAGATCAACGATGACCTGACCTATCCCGAAGTACCCATCCGTATTTTGGAAGAAGCTTTCAGAACTACCCGAACCCGAAGCATCAAGTTTCTCAAGATTCAGTGGAGCAACCACATAGAAGAGGAAGCTACCTGGGAGCGCGAAGATCACATCAGGACAGAGTTTAGCGATCTCTTCAAATCCTAGGTAATCTTTTTCGTCCTTTTTCAAATCTCGAGACGAGATTTTGTTTAAGGTGGGAAGGTTTGTAACATCCCAAAAATACTAAACTTGGATCATCAAACTCTAATCATCAAAATTAGGGTTAAGAAAAACTTTTCTAAAATAAAAATATGAAAGCATGCATGGTGTATGCATTTCATTTGGAATTCTTTTGAATTGCCTTGTTTGTGTGTTCCTTTGCTTGTAAATGAATTCTTAGGTTAAATAAACATCATCTAAACAATTCCCAAACTTTTCTCAAAGACAAGTAAATCAAAACAAATAAAATAAGGGAATGGTCATTTTGACCAATTTAACACCCATGCCTACTTTGGCTGTCCCAAACTTTCAGAACTTAACAGAAACTTTTCTGGATCTTTGCACCCCTTGAATGTACTCATAACAAAGTATCAAGGCCCACTTTGTGATCATCCAGAAACTTTCAAATGCATAGTTTAAATGACAGTTCAAAATTGAATCTTTATCATATGAGAAAATCCCACTTTTTCGAAAAGCACTCAAACAAGCTCAACTTTCAAAACCCAAGCATCTGCAGACTCACCAGCACCAACCTAGAACACCCACCAAAAATATTTTCAAAATTCAAAACTTGAATTCTTGCGGCCATTTCATCAAACACTTTGCAGACACAAATCATCAAAATCTTAAACACTATTGTGAGTAGTGATTGAAGCCTAACTTGTCCCCTCTCTATCTCAAAACCATCTCAGTAGATCATCTAGCAAGTTAAACCAAGCACTAGCCTCACTGTAAGCTGGGCAATGACATCAATGGTGAACAGCCGAAGCTCACCATGCCACCCTAGTGGAGACAGCAAGCTAGAAGGAGATTTAGCCGTGCCAACCTTGTCTGGGAGGCATCCCACCATCCACCGCCACTCCCTGTCCCAGCCGCGAGCGTTGCCAAACCCTGGACCACACGCACAGACCATGCCCAGCTCGCCAGCAACCATGTCGAGCATGCGCCAGAGTGCCACGCTCGACCGACGCCCACAGACCGCACGCCGCCCTCGCCACGTGCATACATGATCGCCACCAACCCAGGAGACCGCCAGACATCCCCGTTCGCCGCCCCATGCCGCATAGCCACCGCTCGCCGTCGAAGATGCCGCCTCGGCCGCGCAGAACATCGCACGTTCCAGACCAAACCGCACCGCCCCTACGCGCGCATTAAAACCGTAGAGCATCGCTAGGAGACCACCAAGCGATCTCCACCGCCGGCCATGCCTCTAGCAGCCCGTAGCCGTGTCACCACCGTCGTCTGCCCATCCCGTTCGGTATCGATGTCGTGACTATAAATAGAGGCCACCCCAGCCGAATTGAGCACATCATATCACTCCCCTCTCCTCACTGATCGTGCCACCCCGTTCCTGGAGCAAGGCGAGCAGCACTTCGCCGGAATTTGGCCGGAGCAGGCCGCCTCTAGAGAAGAAGGGGCCGCCGATTTCGTCCACCCCAGGAGAAGCTGCCGGTACCAGGAGATTCACCGTCGTCGACTTCGTCGTTCGCCCGCCTCGCCGACCCTCACCTGAGCCCCGGTAAGCCCCCAACGACCCTCACCTGCCGCACTAGGTTTCTGTCTCGCCGATGTTGCCCAACATCAATGATGACCCTCAGCCGTCGGATTAGAACCAGATCGAACGCACCACATCGCCCTATACCGCTTCGCACCCCCTGTCTCACTGACGCGTGGGGACAGCGACTTAACCAGCCCGCGTAAGTGCTGTGCTTAGCAGACCGGCCCAGTATCGCTCCCCGCGCAGCCCAGTTATTTGAAATTAACCTTTTCCATTTTATTTCAAACACACTTCTATACCTAGTTTCAAAAATCAACCCAGGTTGATTCAGTGAACCAAATTGAATGAAACCAATTTTGTTAGAAAGTTCCGGGAATGCTGAATCCAATCCCGTTGGATTCAAATCATTTGGATCTATAGATCATCCATGGTAAAAATAACAAGGCAGAAGCTTTTCTGCATTCAAACATTTTTCAGATTTAAACCATAATAGCTTTTGAGTTGATTCCAACTCTCAAAAATCACATTTAACCATACCTTTCAGAATATATAAAAAAATATATGGTTTACTTACAGAAATAATGTTCAAGTCATAAAAGAAGGCCACATAGACATTTCTAGTCACTTTATTTAAATGAAATAAAAGGTTAAATCTTATTAAATTGTGGCACCACTTTAAATCACATTCCCATGTACTGAAATATGTGGTGATGACATGTGTCAACATGATCCCATGTTTGGTTTGGAGAATATTAAATCTTAAGTAGATTTCAATGAGTAGAAATTACTTTTCTAAAAATAAAAGGAATTAAACCAAGCTTTAATCTTGTAATGTTAGTGATGATGCTAGATCATCTATAGGACCCTTGTGTGTGATGAATGCAAGTTGTTAAGTATTGTTTGGTGATTGTGTACCTCGTATTTATTCATAGACGCTAGTACCGACCAAGGATACGAGGAGGAAGGAGGATACTACGAAGAAGAAGCCGAGGAGAACTTCAACCACTGCTCTGCACAAGGCAAGCTATTATCCTTGCAAGCTAACACTTGCAATTTAGCAAGCTTAGACTGATACTGATGCAAGCCAACACTTGTTTGTCACCATGCCAACTATATGCCTTAAGCATATGTGATCATATCCACTTGATAAACCAATCCTAGTTTTATTTGCAAGCCCTCTACTTTATTTCTTTATCAAAGCTTTAACTTAGAGTTGACTTAAGTGACTGGTAGATTCTAGAAAGATATATTGAAGGTTGCATAAAGAGCATAAAATTTGGCCTAAGCTAGATAATCTTTATGTCATCCTAAGGCATGAGATTGAACTTAGTTAAACTCCACTAGTTTACCACCCCTCCTTAGTACTTACCCCCACTTGTAGATGCTAGTGCTAAGCATAAAACTTGATCAACATTAGATGGGAATACTTGGTGAAAATGGTTATGAAAACCTTGGAATGATGGATCATTCTATTGAAATGTATTGGACATGTGTTTACGAACACCTGAGGATTTTGGTAATGAAAATGTTGAGGCATGAGCCTTAGCCCTTTATAAAACTGATGGTTGTCTGGATGAGATACCATTCCAATTTTATCGTACAACCACAATACCCGAAGATTGGGTAGGGCTTGACTGGAAACTTATATACCTTAGTATTAGTTCCCTCACGGCCAAGGTCTGAGCTGAGGCTACCTTGTGAAGATTGTCCACATGTGCAGTACCCAAGATGACAGTTGGTCATGGTTGGGAGGCCAAACTCACAGGAGAGGTGCTTATACTAGGGCGTGTAATTGAAAGGTTAGGATTGATTATCCGCATACTGAGTATGGTGAATTCAGGATTTGTTCCTGACGGATGTATCAAATATTGTGGTGAAAGTGTACAGTCTCTGCTGAGTGTCAAAATATTCGAATAGCCGCGTTCGCGGTTATGGACAGTTGGAGTGGCTATACTGTTCCCCCGTCAGATGTTTTCAAAAGACTTGTGAAATGAATTGAGACTTTGACTTGACCACAACAGGGTTGTGATATGAAATACAAGTTCCTACTTAGAAGTTATAAAATTGTGAATCGCGTCTCTTGCGTCTCAACTTAGTAGAGATAAATCTGGCTTTTGCAAAACAACCCTAGAGCCTAGTGTCCTATTATCAAAAACCCCTTTCACTTGTTAGTATTAGTTTGCGAGTACTTAAAGAGTACTCATGGCTTTGTCCCTGGCTATTCCCATGGCCAGACTATGAAGAGGAGTACCTGGAGGATGGACCCCAGGAAGGTTACGACAACTAGGATCATCTCCCATCGTCAGCATTGCCTGTGATCTCGAAGATGGAGCTTCGCCTACGCTACCGTTATTATTACGTATTCCGCTGCTTGAAGTTGTATTAAGAACTGGATCATGAGATCCCTATTTGTGTAAGACCTTATATATGGTTTGTAATGGATGATTTACTGTGGTATCCAATTCTGTTATGTCTCGCAAAAATGGTAATCCTGGGATTGCGATGTATGGCATAACATGCATCTGGGATTAAAAATCCGGGTGTTGACAACCTCGTTCTTCCCCTACACTTGAAAATTTCCTTCATACAAAACTTCACAGAATCTTCATTAGCAACATTAGTGTATTCAAGATAATCAGCCTTTGGGTTTAGTTTCATCACAAGTAAAACTTCCATTAAAAAACAAGCTACTGTAGCAATTCCTTTTAAAAGCTCAAGTGATCAAGGAGAACTCAAAAAGATAATGGCAGAAATCTGTCAAAATAGACCAACAGGTAAATACCGATTTTTTCGAAGACCTTCTATTGCTCAAATCGATCAGTGTTGAACTAACGAAAGTTAGATAACAACCTAGGGCATAAGCTTAGAAAATTACAGATCAATCCGACGTACAGGGATTTTTTATGAATTTTTACAGTGAAGCACAAAAATCTGTTTCGGGACAACAACTTTCCCAAATCTTACTTCTGTCTCATTAGAGGTTATTCTTGGCACAAAAACCACACAAAAAGGATAAGGAGAGGTTATTACAGAAGTAATAACTTCCAAGACTCAACTAAATAAAAACTTATTGAAAGAAAAATTATAATGGGGTTTCTCCCAAAAGCTCTTTCTTTATAGCCATGATAATTTCGATGATGCTCACATAAGAAATATGAATTCTGATAAAAGAGAGCATCAAGAAGAAAATTCAAAACACATTTAAGTCTAACCCACTTCCTATGCATAGGAATATTGTACGCAAATAAATTTACAAAGAACAAAGTGACAAGCATAGGAACATAAAACTAGAGTAACTTCAAAATTTTCAACATAAAGAGGGGAAATTAATATTGTTGAAATACTTAAAACCATGTTTCCCTCTCTCATAATAACTTTCAGTAGCATCATGAAAACAATTAACAATATAACTATCACATAAAACATTCTTATCATGAGCTACATGCATAAAATGATTATTACTCTCCACATAAGCATAGTCATTCTTATTAATTGTAGTGGGAGAAAATTCAACAAAATAGCTATCATTATTATTCTCATCACCATAATCATCAAATATAGGAGGCATATTGTAATCATAATTAATTTTCTCCTCAATAGTAGGTGGACTGAAAATATCATATTCATCATTGTAATCATCATATGTTGGAGGTATAGTATCATCATAGCAAATTTTCTCCTACATAGTAGGTGGACTGAAAATATCATATTCATCATTATAATCATCATATATTGGAGGTTTAGTATCATCATAGCAAATTTTCTGCTCTAAAGCTAGGGAACTAAAAAGATCATTTTCATAAAAACTAGCTTCCCCAAGCTTAGACATTTCCATAGTATTAGCAACAATGGTGTTCAAAAAAAATTAATTTCCTATTCAAATACTTCATGTCCTAACTCAGGAAAAATACTATAAATCTCTCTGAATGTTTTTTGATTTCCATTAAGCCTAACTAGTGAAAACAAGAAACAAAAAGATATAGTTGCAGAATCTAAAGGAAATAACTTCGAGCACTCACACACCAGAACAGTACTAGAAGATAGCTTAGTAGCTAGAGAATGTGAGTACCTTTTACCTTACCTCCCCGGCAACGGATCCAGAAAAGAGATTGACGGGGAGTAAGAGACTAAGGGCGCTATAGTCCCCAGCAACGGCTCCAGAAAAGAGCTTGATGTATATGCACGCTTCTATTCTTGTAGATAGTGTTGGGCCTCCAAGTGTAGAGGTTTGTAGAACAGCAACAAGTTTACCTTAAGTGGATCACCAAAGGTTTATCGAACTCAGGGAGGAAGTGGTCAAAGGTATCCCTCTCAAGCAACCATGCAATCAAGATACAAGAAGTCTCTTGTGTCCCCAACACACCCAATACACTTGTCAGGTGTATAGGTGCACTAGTTCGGCGAAGAGATAGTGAAATACAAGTAATATGGATGATTATAAGTGGTAATTGCAATATGAAATTAAGATGTCTACAAGCAAACATGTAACAGGTCTAGTAGTAAACGGGGTTTCAATGCTTAGAAACAAGGCCTAGGGATCATACTTTCACTAGTGGACACTCTCATATAAACATCTTCTCTTCATTATGCTACTCTGAACTACTCTCCAGTTGGACAACTCCAATCCATGGTAGGGCTACAAAAGCTCTTCTTAAAGTTCGCATTCCCCATCTAGGTAACCCACACTCTCACCTTGAGAGCTATATGGTTCCAACAAACACCACAATTTCATAGAGACATCCAACTCAGAATATAACTCATGATAAGTATTTCTATAATATTTAGCCTAAGTGCCACACGGTGTGCACATTGTCAACTTCACACACGTGGGGATAACTGGAGATTATAATTAAAGCACTTGAGTAGAAGAGTAGATCTACTTGATTACAAAGCTCATGACCACAATAAGATCATGCATAGAGAGAGATGAACACATAGCTACCGGTAGAGCCCTTAGCCTCGAGAGAGAACTACTCCCTCCTCATCATGGGAGTCAGGAATTGCGGTGGAGATGGCGGGGGAGTCGATGGACATGGCTCTGGGGCCAATTCCCTGTCCTAGCAAGGTGCCGAAACAGAGACTTATGTCCCCCAAATCTCCTCTTCGGTGGCGGCGGCGCTGTGGAACTTTTTGTGGAGATCTGATCTGTGTAGGGTTTACGTCTCGGGGAGACGTATATATAGGAGAAAGGGCAAGGTCGGTGGAGCCTCGATGGGCCCACACCACCTGGTGGCGTGCTCCCCCTGGCCGCACCATCGTATGGTGTGGCCACCTCGTGGCCCTGCTTCGTCTCCCCTTCGGTCTCTATGTCGTGTCTGGTAAAATAATGATTTTGGCTTTTGCTCCGTCCAATTCCAAGAATATTTCTTTCCTAGATTTTCTAAAACCAAAAACAACAGAAAATAGGCAACTGGCACTGCAGCATCTTATCAATAGGTTAGTTCCAAAAAAATTATAAAAATACCTCAAAGTGTAGACAAAACATAAAAAAATTGATACAAAACAAGCATGGAGCATAAAAAATTACAGATACATTTATGACGTATCACCAACTAAGATCCTGGTTAGCCGGGGTGAGACCGTGGGCACGGTGGTACTCCCGCATGTTGCTTTCCATCTTGTACTTGGTGGAGGCCAGACCCTGGGCCTGGAGAAGCAAACTATCTCGCGCCACCTCGATCTTCGCAGCTGCCTCGTCCGGGTCCTCTCATAGGTCAACCAGAGCGAGGAGTTCCTCGATAACTTCTTCCACCAATCCCTTTCCATGCAGGGGAGTGGATGTGCCGGATACATCACTTGTGCACTCAAGAGCGGGACGACGGCCGTGGCCGGAGCCATCCATCATCACTTCCATGCTGCGAGGCGCGACAAGCGCGCTGCCGGCTGAGGGCAGCGACTCGGCGAAGGAGACGATCTCCTGAGGGAAATCCTCCAGCACGGTGAAAACGTAGACTGGCAGGTCGCCGAACAGCAGGATGGAGCCGCATGCCGGGAAACTGGAGCCGGCGAAGCAGCAGGCGTTGTCGATGACGCGGTCGAACTTTCCCAAGGTGAGCACGAGGATGTAGGCCATGCGCTCGCCAGATGAGGTACGTCACTCCGATCGCCGCCATCTTTGCTCCATGGTGGGCGCCAACTGTCGTTGTTATGGAAAAGGCAGTGCCTGAGCAGGCTAGATAGAGTTGTGGAAGCGAGCAGGGAAGTGAGCGACGACGTTCGCAGGCAGGATTGGGCATAAGCATACGTCGAGGACGCATGTAACATCCCAAATATCATAATTTTTAAAGTTTGCATATCATTCATGCATCCATAGCATTTGGTCTTTTCAAACAAATTTCAAAATAAGAAACCATGTTATGCCTATTATTTTATGAAAGTAAGGCAATGGTTTTATTATTTTACTTTCAAGGTATGAGAGTGCTTTGGATTGTTCAATAATGTTTTAAAATGGATGCAAAGCTTGCACAAAAAATTTCAAAACAAAATTCAATATAAAACCATTTATATGACTAATATCTATATATCAATAAAGGCATGGTTTTTTTTATTTTTCAAAGTGTCAAAGTACTTTTGACTAGGCAGTAGTGTTTTAAACACAATTAGGAGTAGGGATTACAC
This sequence comes from Avena sativa, assembly GCA_916181665.1. Lineage (NCBI taxonomy): Eukaryota > Viridiplantae > Streptophyta > Magnoliopsida > Poales > Poaceae > Avena > Avena sativa. The sequence continues at coordinate 65,787,301 of OV702284.1, forward strand.
TACAAAAATCTAGAGGTGGTTTGAATTCAAACTTAATTGAAAATGGTTTGAATTTAGTTCCTGAAAATCAAATGGAAAATGGAAAAGCAAAGGAAAAAATAAAACTGTCTCTGCCCATTTGGCCCAACGCCAGAACTGGCCCATCAAGCCCACCCGGGGTATTCCCTTTCCCCTCTCTCTCTCTCACCCCCGCGCGCATACCCCTCCCTCGCTAACAGTGTCCCCAGATGCCACGTCGTCATCACCCCAAACCACGCACCCCCCGACCCCGTCGTCGCTGCCGTTACCTCCGTTACGGCCGTGATTGAAGCGGGCTTAATTGCCGATCAATGCCGCGTGATTCCCTCGCCCCTCGCCGGCTATTTAACCCCCTCCCCACTCCGCTCCTTTCCCCTCAATCAGCATCCTCTCTCCGCCACCAGGCTGTTCACAATTCCACTTACACCGCCGCTGTTCCGAGCTACTCCGGCGAAGAAATACGGTAAACCCTGACCCCCCCTTAATCTCTGGTTGATGAATGTGTGTTTTCCATGACCATGCGCGTCTAACGCTACCTTGGGTTCATCTTTTCGTGCCTTGTAGCGTCGTCAGCAACCACTCCCGAGCGAGCCCGACGCCGTCCCCAACTCCGACGAGAAATCTCGGTGAGATACGACCTCTCCTCTCCTTCTGGTTCACGCTATATTGTCCGCAAGTTTCTTGTGCACGCGTTGATGCTTTTGGCTTACGCTAGGGCAACCCAGGTCATCGCCTCCGTCACCGTCAGCACAAACCCGAAGCCAGCGCAAGCTCCGACGAGTTTTTCTGGCCGCGTTCGTGCACCCCTACCCAAGCTACGACCATGTTGATCTTCACCGCATCCTCGCGACCTCGGTAAGCATCAGCAACCCTCCCCTAACCTACTAACCTTGCCGGCGTGTCGCCGTCAGCAGCGTCACCGCTGTCTGTGCCATTCGCGCCGCCACTTGTTGGTCAAAGCAACTTGCATCGGTAGATCTGCATCGTAGGGTTTAGATTAGATCTAGCACGAACCGTTTTATTTAGATCTGGCGTGTTTGATCTGATTAGATCCAACGGCGCGGAAGCGCAATCCACCCTGAAGCGGTACCGTCCAATCAGGAGCTACCGTGTGGCTTGTTTTTCAAATTAAAAACCAGAAATTGAATCAAACTTAGAAAATCTATAACTTTTGTTCTGTTTATCCAAAAAATGCAAATAAGATATCATTGGATTCGCAAAAACAAATTCTACACTACTGTGTGCTTATTTTTTTATTTTACATCTATTAAAATAAAATTTTATGCAGAGACAAATATAGGCTTATTTTGAGTATATAAATTAATTTGTAAATGTTTATAAGGCCAAATTATGTTTATTTAGTCTACAAATGTTTATTTTTGTGTTCAGTACTATTTTAATTGTCTTGTTTGGTTTAGAAAAATCATTACATGGCATTTGCATGCATTCATATATTTTTTCTTGATTATTTTGAATGTAAATTTGGTGCTATCATTTTATGTGTAGATTTTGGTGCTAGTGGTGATTGTGATTGTGAGGATTGTTGCTACTCCACCAACTACCAAGTCAAGTCGTTCTTCATATATTTGTCCCATTATTTTGACTATGCACTGGTGATATTTTGTATAGGGCTTGCATGACATTTTCCTAAGTATCTATATGCTATGCTATGGGAAATCCTAGTAGTTGTAGTCTTGGTAGAATTTTCTCTAAGTTAAGATACTTGCTATATTGTCATGCTTAGCCTAGATAGTAGCAAACAAGGGTGGTTTATATACATGCTATGGAAATTTTGTTAAGTCTTTGACTTATGTTTTTGCTTAATAAAACTACTAAGTGAATGAATCACCTGGGTGGAATGGAAGGAAAGGTTTGTGTTGAGTGGTTACCCCAGGGGCAATACCTGGTGTATCTCACTTGTGGAAAGCCACCCAGAAACAAAGGGATTTGAGATACTTAGTGTTTAGAAGCTTCAAGTGCAGCCACATGGCATATGGGCTCTGCCTTGATCATATAGGTTGCAATAACTTAGCCAGATGGACAGAAGGTGGTAGGGGGCGATAGGTTTGGAACGCGTCCATTTGGTCAAAGGGAAGGCTTGTGAAAGATCTCGTCTCGATGCATGTCGAGTCTTGTGGGGAAAGTGCACCACCTATCGAGAAGGAAAAATCTAAGTACTTAGCCGTGTCCCCGGCAATGGACAATTGAGCATCAAGACACTGAAGCTATCAAGGATCTCCTCATCCCAATTTCTAAGTTAAAAACTTGTGGCTGAACAAGGTTAAAGGATCACCAATTTTATTGGTAGATGCCTTGCGTGATTTTGATAAACAAAAACTTAGTGTTTTCAACTGATAGGTAAAAGATATTTTGAGAAAAGCAAGACTAATCTACACTTAGACAAATTCATGTAGAAGTTAGAAGCTATTATTCTACTATGGTATCACTTGCCAATACTATTCCAATGTATTGACCCACTTTGGCTGTAACTTATGATGTTGTAGCTTACTCTGATGAGGATTAGGGTTATCAGTCTACACTCAACATGCTTGCATGTGGCACATGAAGATGAAGATTTTACTTTATTTACTTTTGCTATGAACTCTTGTACTAGCCTTTGGCTATGGAGTTGTAAAAGACTATGTTTATCTCTGGAATGATGATGTAATAAAGACCTTTGTATCTGTGTACTTCATCTTAAACTGTGGATGCTAGTATTTGATCCAGGGACTAGCATTGCAATCACAGGGACCATTACCTTTATAAAGGTGGGGTCTTACAGATGGTATCAGAGCACTGTGTTTCCTATAGGTTGATGAGCCTAGGTTGGATTAGACTAAGAAAACCATTAACGAAAAATGCAACTCTTTGCGAAAATTCCACACTTGTCTTTTTCTTCTCGTAAAATTTTATAATCTCCTTTCTCATCTTCATTGTAGATGAACTCCATCAACGAAGCCGTGAGGAAGGGACCACTCATGACTATGACTTTGGAGTGTGAGACGGAGTTTCCCAAAGCACTCAAGAACCTTATGGTTACCATGGGGATACATGGAGAAGCAGTGTACAAGGGATTTCCCGTGATGGATAAGGAGAAGAATATTGGTGGGTGCAACTTCACTTGTACAAAAACAAGGAAGACAACCACAAGGAGTCGGGATTCTGCATGATCACCAACTCAGAAATGCACAAGACATTCTTTGACTCTACAAGGAATGCAGCTTGGAATGCCATCATGGAGCTTGGTGATAGACTCAAGTGTAGAATGCTCAACACTCAAAATGACCTTAGAGAAGAGAAGAAGCATACCCAAGACTTTGAGGCTGCTAACCAACGTTAAAGAGAAGACATCATAGACTTAGCAATGGAATCATGTGATCAATACCGACAGATTGCCTCTAGGGATGCCCTGATAGATAATTTGGCAAGTGAGTGGGAATTGTAATGTACTCCGGACCACCACACTTGTCGTTTTCTCGCCAAAAATTTGCCTAAGTTATGTTTGGACCTTAAAGTTTGTATTGGAACTTGTATGCCATGACTTGTGTGTTTATTGTTAAAAATGTGCTTGTGTGTTATTTTTCTTGTGAATTTTTCTCTACTTGTATTAATTCTATCCTTTCTCTATCTTATACAATAGATGCCTAACGTTGTTATCAGCACTGTCGAGGAGTTCAAGGGAACTTGTTTCGGTTCTCATCTCGTGGAGATCATTAGAGTGCTCAACCTCCCACTTCCTAGTATTACGACACTCCAGCTCACCAAGTTTGAGAGGAAGGACCTTTGGGGCTTTAGAGTCACACAGCCGGGACGCCAGACGGAGCCACCCACGGAGGACATCACCTTCATGCTGATGCATGATGACAAGGAGAAGGGCTTGGATGTAGTCATGCAAGAGTTACTTGGACGCCTGGTTGGGAGGCACTCCACCGAGCTTAGAGGCCTCTACTTTCACCCGTTCGGGAGAAGCGACGAGGAGGGTGAGGCTGTAGAGTACGATGACGCTACTAGAGAGACGATTGAGCCAGTTCGTCTGTACCTTCAGGACCTAGAGGGCCTTATTAGACACCTCGACACGGAGAGGACCAACGTCATGCTTAGCAATGACGAGCTCCAGTTTCAGTTGAGGGAGAAGGATAAGCTCTTCGCAGACCAAGACGAGATCATCAAGGAAATGGAGGCCAGATTCGAGAGCCAGGACAAAAAGTTCAAGAGTCAGGAGAAAAGAGTCCAAGACAGAAACAAGAAGATCAGGGAGATGAAGGCTGAGTTAGAGGCCACTGACTTCGAGCTCGAGCACCGGCAGGGAGTGATCGAGAGGCTGCGCTCACAGAAGAGAGCTCTCCGCGCGAAGATCGAGGCCTTGACCACTAATGTGGATGAGTACAAGACCGCCATGGAGAATGCAGGTCTTACTCTTGTTGACGTGGAGGTCGACATGGAGGAGTAGTATAGACTACTCGACTATCATTTATCTATCATACTTTGATTATTGAGTCGCAATGACCATCCAACATGTGGATGTCTTGCTATTCTGTGTTTGCATTTTCAAAACCTGTTGTTTATGTCGTTCAAACTCTATGTTATTTTGAGCTTGGTTACTGTGATTGTTTCTATGTGATGTATTGTGCATGTTAAGCATCTATGGGTATCTCATTCTTATCCTTATTAAAACCACAGATGCCTCCCCGTCATACCAACCCCAACCCAAACAACAACAATAATGCCACTCCCGAGATGCAGCAATTGATGATAGCTCAAGCTCAACTGATGCAGATGATGACACAGTTTATGCAACATCAGAATCAGAACAATAATAACAACAACAACAATCAGAACAATCCTCCAGCATTTGACATGCTCACCAGATTTCAGAGACTAAGGCCTGCAAAGTTCTCGGGAACCACTGATCCAATGGTAGAAAATGACTAGTTACGTTCAGTATTAGTCACTGTTGTATGCACAGATGAGGAAAAAGTCAGGTTCGCAGCACATCTGCTCGAAGGACCAGCAGCAACCTGGTGGGACAACTTTCAGATCACCACTCCCCTTGAGGATGTGACTTGGGCTATTTTTGAGGACGGTTTCTGTACAGCTCACTTCTCATTCGGAGTGATGAACTCGAAGAAAAAGGAGTTCCACAACCTGAAACAGCGTCACCGCAGTGTGGCTGAGTACATCGAGGAGTTCAACAATCTGGCGCGCTATGCATCGGGTGAAGTTGATACTGATGCTAAGAGGAAATAGAAATTCCTCAAAGGACTTAATGATGAGTTGAACCTGCAACTGTTTGTCGCCTATGTCCCAACCTATCAATCACTTTGTGACAAGGCTACCATCTTGTAAAACAAGATGAAACAGGTTGAGGGCAGGAAGAGGAAACATAACTTTGATAAGCACAGCTCGGGATTGTCTCACAAGCGTTTCCATCATGATGATAGTGGAAGTTCTGGATTCCAAAGACATGGGAAGTACAACAGCCACCACAACCACAACCGTCATCATGACAACAAGCACCATCACATTCATGATAATGAAAAGTATAAGAGCCATAAGAGTGGACACAAGAGCCACCATAGTGGAAATGGTAATGGGAGTCAGCTTGTGAAGAAAGATCTTAGTTAGGTTGAGTGTTTCAAGTGTAAGAAGATGGGGCACTATGCTAATGATTGCCCAGAAAAGAAAGTTGAAGGAGCCAACAAGCCCAACCCTTTCCAGAAGGGACAAGTGAACCACATCAGTGTGGAGGATATCTATGAGGAGTCTGATGTTGTGGCTGGTAAGTTCAAGCTCAATTATTTTCCAGCACTTGTTCTTTTTTATACTGGCGCATCGCATTCATTCATATCAAAAGCATTTGTTGATAAAATGGACTTCCAACTGAAACCATTGGGTGTCCTATAAAAGTAAGCTCTCCCGGTGGAGAGATATAGTGAACCTTGGATATCATGATCTAGTAATAGAGTTCTGAAGGTATAAGTTCTGGTCAGTTTGATAATCCTAGATTCCCAAGGATTGGATGTAATTTTGGGAATGGATTGGATGACTAAGTATGAAGGAGTACTAGATTGTGCCAATCGTTCTGTCACACTCACTACCCCGAATAAGAAAAGGATTAGGTTCAAGTCCAACTTTGAATCTAAAGGGACTAAGCTAAATTCTCTGAAGGGGGTTAGCATAGACAGTGTGCTAATTGTGAGACAGTATCCAGATGTGTTTCTGGAGGAATTGCCTGGAATGCCACCAGATAGAGATGTAGAGTTTCTAACTGACTTGCTGCCATGATCTAGACCAATAGCAAAGAGACCCTACAAAATGTCAGTTGATGAGTTGAAAGAACTCAAGAAACAACTGGGAGAATAGTTGCGGAAAGGATTCATTCAACCAAGTTCTTCGTCTTGGGGAGCACCGGTTCTGTTTGTGGAGAAGAAGGATAGAAGTCAAAGGTTATGCATAGACTACCGTTCACTCAATGAGGTGACTATGAAGAACAAATATCCTTTGCCTAGAATCAATGATCGGTTTTACTAGCTAGAAGGAGCCCGTGTGTTCTCAAAGATTGATCTCCGATCAGGCTACTTCCAGCTAAAGATTAGAGAGCAAGACATACCTAAGACTGCTTTCACCACTAGGTATGGTTTGTATGAGTACACCGTGATGCCATTTGGTTTGACAAATGCACCAGCCTATTTCATGAACATGATGAACAAGGTGTTCATGGAATTTCTAGACAATTTTGTTGTCATATTCATCGACGACATTTTGATCTACTCCAAGAACAAAGAAGAGCATGAAGGGCATTTGCGTTTGATACTTGAGAAGCTCAGCGAACACAAACTGTATGCCAAATTCAGCAAGTGTGAATTCTGGTTGAATGAAGTGGGATTTCTCGGATATATTGTGTCAGGAGATGGTGTAGTGGTCAATACCGCAAAAGTGTCAGCTGTAACTGAGTGGAAATCTCCTGAGTCAGTGAAAGAAGTTCGTAGTTTCCTCGGCTTGGCAGGATACTATAGAAGATTCATTGAGAATTTCTCAAAGGTAGCTAAGCCAATGACGGAGTTACTTACGAAAGACAAGAAGTTTGACTGGATGGAAAAATGTGAACTCAGTTTCCAAGAATTGAAGAAGAGACTAGTGACAGCACTAGTCTTATGTCTACCAGATTTGGAAAAGGATTTCCAAGTATTGTGATGCATCTCACCAAGGGTTGGGTGGAGTATTGATGCAAGAAGGGAAAGTTGTGGCTTATGCCTCGAGACAACTCAAAACCCATGAAGTAAACTATCCTACTCATGATTTAGAGTTAGCCTCTATTGTGCATGCACTCAAAACAAGGAGCCATTATCTTTTGGGTAAATGTTGTGAAGTGTTCACAGATCACAAAAGTTCGAGTATATCTTCACTCAAAAATAAATCAACATGAGACAAAGAAGATGGCTAGAACTCATCAAGGACTATGACTTGAGTTTGCAATACCACCCCAGTAAAGCAAATGTTGTAGCGAATTCTTTAAGCCGAAAAGTTTATGTGAATGGCCTTACTAAAGGAGAATTGAGAGATAATCTGTGTGCCCAATTCAAGGATCTTAGGTTGGAGATAGTACCGGAAGGGCATCTCATGTCATTGGATGTTCAACCTACGTTGTTGGACAGGATCAGGGAAGCTCAAAATATAGACAAGGAAATTGATGAGATCAAAGGATTAATGAAAAAGGGTAAAGCTAAAGGTTTCCATGAAAACGAACAAGGTACTTTATGGTATGGAAAACGTATCTGTATTCCGCAAGATCCGGAACTTCAGAAACTGATTCTGCAAGAAGAACAAAACTCACCATATTCCATTCATCCGGGTAACACCAAAATGTACATGGATGTGAAGGAAAGATTCTGGTGGAATAATCTCAAAAGGGACATCGTAGAACATATTGCCTTGTGTGATGTGTGTAGTCGACTGAAAGCGGGACATCAGAAACCGGCAGGATTACTGCAACCACTACCTATTCCTGATTGGAAATGGGACAAGATTGGTATTGATTTCATCACCGGACTGCCAAGGACTAGATCAGGATATGATTCTATCTGGGTTGTTGTAGATCGCCTAACTAAGGTGGCTCATTTCATACCCGTAAAGACCACATATACAAGTTCCAAGTTAGCCAAAATCTATATGAACAGGATTATATGTCTGCATGGAGTACCCAAGAGTATTGTGTATGATAGAGGAACTCAATTCACTTCACATTTTTGGCGACAATTGCATGAGTCACTGGGAACAAGATTGGAGTTCAGCATAACTTTTCACCCCCAAACTGATCGACAGATAGAAATAATCAATTAGATTCTGGAGGATATGTTGAGGGCATGTGCCCTAGACTATGGCTCTAGTTGGGATGAAAGTCTACCTTACGCAGAATTATCTTATAATAACATCTATCAAGCCAGCATTGAGATGGCACCATATGAATTTCTCTATGGAAGGAAGTGTACTACACCATTGCTATGGAGTGGTGTAGGAGAAAGAAATTTGTTCGGACCAGAACTAATTAAGGAAGCTAAAGATAAGGTCAGATTGGTAAGAGACAAATTGAAGATAGCACAGTCCCGACAGAAAAGCTACACGGATTCGAAGCGTAGAGAGGTCACCTATGAGGTAGGTGATAGAGCCTATCTTAGAGTCTCACCACTCCGTGGTGTGAAGATATTCAGGATCAAAGGAAAGTTAGCACCAAGGTATATTGGACCATTCAAGGTTTTGATCCACAAAGGATAAGTGGCTTATGAGATTGAATTGCCTGAATCACTGTCTGCCGTTCACAATGTGTTTCATGTGAGTCAGTTGAAGAAATGCCATCCGAAGATGGAAGAAACTTCTTTGAAGGATACTATACCTTTGGAAGAGCTTCAGTTGGAGAGTGATCTCACTTATCAAGAGAAACCTATCAACATCCTCGAGACTGCAGAAAGAGTTACTCGTACTAAAACTATCAAATTCTGCAAAGTTCAGTGGAATCATCATTCCAAAGAGGAAGCAACTTGGGAAAGAGAAGATGACCTTCGGAAAGATCACCCTCACCTATTTGCTAGCCAATCCGAATCTTGAGGGCAAGATTCATCTTAAGGGGGTTAGATTTATAACATCCCAAAAATCATAATTTGTAAAGTTTGCATATCATTCATGCATCCATAGCATTTGGTCTTTTCAAACCAAATTTCAAAATAAGAAACCATGTTATGCCTATTATTTTATGAAAGTAAGGCAATGGTTTTATTCTTTAACTTTCAAGGTATCGGAGTGCTTCAAATTGATTAGTAATGTTTTAAAACGCATGCAAATCTTCCACAAAAATTTTCAAAACAAAATTCTATATATAAATAAAGACATGGTTTTTTTATTTTTCAAAGTGTCAAAGTACTTTTGACTAGGCAGTAGTGTTTTAAACACAATTAGGAGCATGGGTTACACTACAAAAATCTAGAGGTTGTTTGAATTCAAACTTATTTGAAAATGGTTTGAATTTAGTTACTGAAAATCAAATAGAAAAAGGAAAAGCAAAGGAAAAAATAAAACTGTCGCTGCCCATTTGGCCCAACGCCAGAACTGGCCCATCAAGCCCACCCGGGGTATTCCCTTTCCCCTCTCTCTCTCACCCGCATGTGCATACCCCTCCCTCGTTGACAGTGGTCCTAGATGCCACGTCGTCATCACCCCAAACCCCGCACCCCCCGACCCTGTCGTCGCCGCCGTTACCTCCATTATGGCCGTGATTGAAGCGGGCTTAATTGCCGATCAATGCCGAGTGATTGCCTCGCCCCTCGCCGGCTATTTAACCCCCTCCCCACTCCGCTCCTTTCCCCTCACGCAGCACCCTCTCTCCACCACTAGGCTGTTCACAATTCCACTTACACCGCCGCTATTCCGAGCTACTCCGACAAAGAAATACGGTAAACCCTGGCCCCCCTTACTCTCTGGTTGTGCACATGTGTTTGCCATGACCATGCGCGTCTAACGCTACCTTGGGTTCATCTTTTCGTGCCTTGTAGCATCATCAGCAACCACTCCCGAGCGATCCCGACGCCGTCCCCAACTCCGACGAGAAATCTCGGTGAGATACGACCGCCCCTCGCATTATGGTTCAAGCTATCTTGTCCGCAAGTTTCTCGTGAACGCGTTGATGTTTTTGGCTTATGCTAGGGCAGCCCAGGTCGTCGCCTCCGTCACCGTCAGCACAAACCCGACGCCAGTGCAAGCTCCGACGAGTTTTTCCGGCCGCATCCGTGCACCCCTACCCAAGCTACGACCATGTTGAGCTTAATCACATCCTCGCGACCTCGGTAAGCGTCAGCACCCCTCCCCTAGCCTACTAGCCTCACCGGCGTATCGCCGTCAGCAGCGTTGCCACCGTCTGTGCCATTCGCGCCGCCACTTATTGGTCAAAGCAACGTGCACCGGTAGATCTGCATCGTAGGGTTTAGATTAGATCTAGCGCGAACCGTTTTCTTTAGATCAGATCCAACGGCGCGGAAGCGCGATCCACCATAAGGGGTACCATCCAATCAGGAGCTGCCGCGTGGCTTGTTTTTCAAATTAAAAACCAAAAATTGAATCAAACTTAGAAAATCTATAACTTTTGTTCTGTTTATCCAAAAAATGTAAATAAGATATCATTGGATTCACAAAAATAAATTCTAAACTACTGTGGGATTAGTTTTGTATTTTGCATATGTTAAAATGGAATTTTATGCAGATACAACTATAGGCTTATTTTGAGTATAGAAATTAATTTGGAAATGTTTATAAGGCCAAATTAAGTTTATCTATCCTATAAATGTTTAGTTTTGTGTTCAGTACTGTTTTACTTGTCTTGTTTGGTTTAGAAAAATCATTACATGGCATTTGCATGCATTCATATATTTTTGCTTGATTATTTTGAATGTAAATTTGGTGCTATCATTTTATGTGTAGATTTTGGTGCTAGTGGTGATTGTGATTATGAGGATTGTTGCTACTCCCACAAATACCAAGGCAAGTGGTGCTTCATGTATTTGTCCCATTATTTTGACTATGCACTAGTGATATTTTGTATAGGGCTTGCATAATATTTTGTTAAGTATCTATATGCTATGCTATGGGAAATCCTAGTAGTTGTAGTCTTGGTAGAATTTTCTCTAAGTTAAGATACTTGCTCTATTGTCATGCTTAGCCTTGCTAGTAGCAAACACGGGTGTTTTATATACATGCTATGGAAATTTTGTTAAGTCTTTGACTTATGTTTTTTCTTAATAAAACTACTAAGTGAATGAATCACCTGGGTGGAATGGAAGGAAAGGTTTGTGTTGAGTGGTTACCCCAGGAGCAATACCTGGTGTCTCTCACTTGTGGAAAGCCACCCAGGAACAAAGGGATTTGAGATACTTAGTGTTTAGAAGCTTCAAGTGCAGCCACATGGCATATGGGCTCTGCCTTCATCATATAGGTTGCCGTAACTTAGCTAGATGGACAGAAGGTGGTAGGGGGTTGTAGGTTTGGAACGCGTCCATTTGGTCTAAGGGAAGGCTTCTGAAAGATCTCGTCTTGATGGATGTCGAGTCTTGTGGGGATATTGCACCAACTCTCGAGTAGGAAAAATCTAAGTACTTAGCCGTGTCCCCGACAATGGACAATTGAGCATCAAGACACTGAAGCTATCAAGGATCTCCTCATCCCAATTTCTAAGTGAAAAACTTGTGGTTGAACAAGGGTAAAGGATCACCAATTTTATTGGTAGATGCCTTGGGTGATTTTGATAAACAAAAACTTAGTGTTTTCAATTGATAGGTAAAACCTATTTTGAGCAAAGCAAGCCAAAGCTACACTTAGCCAAATTAATGTAGAAGTTAGAAGCTACTATTCTACTATGGTATCACTTTCCAATACTATTCCAATGTATTGACCCACTATGGCTGTAACTTATGATGTTGCAGGTTACTCTGATGAGGATTAGGGTTATGAGTCTACACTCAACATGCTTGCCTGTGGCACATGAAGATGAAGATTTTACTTTATTTACTTTTGCTATGAACTCATGTACTAGCCTCTGGCTATGGAGCTGTAAAAGACTATGTTTCTCTCTAGAATGACGATGTAATAAAGACCTTTGTATCTGTGTACTTCATCTTAAACTATGGATGCTAGCATTTGATCCAGGGACTAGCATTGCAATCACAGGGACCATTACCTTTATAAAGGTGGGGTCTTACAATGCAAGAAGTACCTAGGTTCGGGGCCCTCGTGGTGAGGTAACACCCCTACTCCTGCCGATCTGACTATCTGGATGAACACAGAGAGCTACAAGTGCTCCTCGAGCTATATCAGTGGTCTAACTAGAAGAATGAAGTGCTGGTGACCCACAAGTATAGGGGATCGCAACAGTCTTCGCGGGTAGTATTACCTAATTTATTGATTCGACACAAGCGGAGCCAAAGAATACTTGCAAGCTTTAACAACTTAGTTGTCAGTTCAGCTGCACCTGAAAAATGTTCTTGCTCACAAAAGTTTATTAGTAGCAACAGTTTGGTAGTAGCAACAGTAAAGCAACAGCAGCAGTGAAACAGTAGCAGTAGTAACAGTAACGGTAACAGTAGGATTTGAGTGCGGTAGGCATAGGGATGGATGGACGGGCATTTCATGGACGAGTCTAAACATGTAACTTCAAGATCTAGGGCATTGCAGATAAATAATAACAAGCATCCAAGTACTAAACAATCCTAGGCATGTGCTCCATATATAGTCATACGTGCTCGCAATGAGAACTTACACAACATCTTCTGTCTAGCCAGCCCGAGGCAGCGGGGCCTCCAGGGAACTACTGGCAATTAAGGTGATCCTTTTAATAAAGCACCGGAGCAAAGCATTAACACTCCATGAACATATGTGATCCTCAGACCACAGCCATCCCCTCCGGTTGTCCCAATTATTGTCACTTTGGGGCTTTTGGATCTGGACAATGATATGTGTACACAACTTGTAGATAAGATCACAAACAATACTATCATAATTATCCAATAATAAGTTCAGATCTGAGACCATGGCACTCGGGACCTAGTGACAAGCATTAAGCACAACAAGTTGCAACAAAGTCAAATAGCACTAATAGAGATACTAGGCACTATGCCCTAACAGATCTTATTCGATTACATGATAGAACTCATCCAATCCCTACCATCCCCAAGCCTACAGCGAGGGATTACTCACTCATGGATGAGGGAAACATCGATGGTTGATGGAGATGCGTTGGTGATGATGATGGCGATGATCCTCTCCAAATTCCCCGTCCCGGCAGTGTGCCAGAACGGAGTTTCTGGATACGAATCTTGGTTTCTGGTGGTGGCGGAAGAGCGGAACTCTTTTGGAAAACTATCAAACCCCCTTCGGTTTTTAGGTCGAAAGGAAACTTATAGGCGCAGAGGAAGGCCGAGGGGGTGCATGGGGTGGCTGCACCCCCTAGGCGCGGCCAGTGGTGGGCCCACGCCTGGAAAGGGTGTGGGCCCCCCAGGCCCCTTCTCCGTCTCGTCTTCTGGCTCTGTGGGTCTTCTGGTGAAATATAATTTTTGGCATATTTCCCGGGATTTTTCCTGATAGTTGATTTTTTGCACAAAAGCTAGACACCAAGGTAATTCTGCTGAAAACAGCGTCAGTCCGTGTTAGTTGTATCCAAATCACACAAGTTTAGAGGAGAAATAATAGCAAAAGTGTTCGGGAAAGTAGATATGTTTTGGATGTATCAAGTGCCAGCCCTTGCTACGATGCCCGTGCCTCCCTTGTATAGGCCGAGGTGGCATGAAAAGACTCCGCCGACTGGCGGGTCCCATAGGCGGGCCCGACCGACTATTCTGGCATAGTGTATTGCCTCCCTGACATCTTGCATAGTGTCGCCCCCCCGGCTGACACGGAAATAGTGGAGGCCGCTCCAGTCGACACGGGCGATGGCTCATGTTCCCGCCTGATACGGGTACGAGCCTTTTTCCCTGGCATCCGTGTTGCTGCCTCTGTCTACTAGGGCTGAGGATACTGTGCCCTGCGTCATCCGTCTGTCCTAACTGTCCGGCTAGGTGGCCCTAGCCGGCTAGCCGTCTCGTCTGTCTTGGTCTTCCCGGATGGTATGATCATATCGGCTATCTTATCCGGCTTTTAAGATCGATCCGGCTAGGTGTCTTGCCAGCGTATTTTTATCCGGCTGATTGGTTTGCTGTCTTGCTATGCGTATGGCCTTCTTCCTTACCTGCTCTTTGGTTTTTTACATCCGAGTAGGATCAGCCGGCTGGCAGTTACATTGCCCCTGATTCTTGTCCGGTTAGCCTACCCGAGGGTGATCCCCCGACACCCGCACTACCAAAAGTTAGCTTATGGAGTGTTCCTTGCTTCTCAGAAGCTAAGGCACTACTTCCAGGAGCACCCTATCACAGTAGTGAGCAAGGCTCCACTGTCCGACGTCATCAACAACAGTGATGCCACAGGACGGGTCGCGAAGTGGGGCATTAAGCTTGCCGCCTTCGAGATCACCTACAAGAGACGTGACGCTATCAAATCAAAAGTCTTGGTGGATTTCATTGTAGATTGGACGAAGATGCCAGATGCTACCCCCGTACCAGAGCCAGAATATTGGGTGATGCACTTTGACGGATCAAAGCTACTCAACGGCTCAGGGGCTGGTGTGCTACTGTAGTCACCAACAGGGGAAAAACTGCACTATGTCTTGCAGATCCACTTTGAGGCTACAAATAACATGGCGGAATATGAAGCACTCATTCACGGACTTCGCGTAGCCAAGGATATTGGCATCAAGTGCATAGTTTGCTTGGAGATTCTGGCTTGGTTGCCCATCAGGTGGCTGGCACCTGGAACGCGCGGAACCCTATGAAGGCGACATATCGAGACGAATTGGACGAGATAGCCAAGTGCTTTGAAGGCTACAAAGTCAAGTATGTCAAGAGGGAGGAAGATGAGGCGGCTGATCTGTTGTCAAATCTTGGATCAGGGCGCAAACCAATTACTCCTGGAGTTTTTCGGTAGCATCTACGGACCCCATCTGTGAAGGGAGCAGACCCCGAGAACCCGGATAGAGTTGACTCATTTGTTAATGCAGTAACAATAGTCCCTCTGGCTTGGACAAAACGTTCATGGAGTATCTCGTACATGGAACTTTGCCCATCGACGAAGTAGAAAGTCGACAAATAGTATGTCGAGCAAAGGGCTATACCATAATATATGGGCAACTCTACAAAATAAGTACCACTGGTGTATACCTGAAGTGTGTCTCCTAGCAAGAAGGTATTGAAATCCTTCATGAAATCCATCTCGGAGATTGCGGGCATCACGCCGCTCCTCGATCTTTGGTCTCCAAAGCCTTCCGGCAAGGATTCTATTGGCTGACCGCAAAGGCGGACGCCGACAAGATGGTCGAGACATGCATGGGATGCCAATATTATGTCCGACAACCACATGCCAGCTCAAGAGTTGCGAACTGTACCAATAACTTGGCCGTTTGCAGTCTCGGGGCTTGACATGGTTGCTCCATTACAGACAGAACCTTGTGGGTTTACACATCTGCTAGTAGTAGTTGATAAATCGTAAGACCCCACCTTTATAAAGGTAAATATCCCTGTGTTTACAATGCTAGTCCCTGGATCAATAGATAGCATCCACAGTTTAAGATGTAATATCAAGAAACAAAGGTCATAGTACAACTTTATAACTAGGAATAAAATAATTCATTACATCTTACATAGCTCATTTGGCTATATCATTACAATGCAGCAGAAATATCTATATAGCATGGAGTCCTTCATCTTCAAAGTTCCACAGGCAATCATGTTGGTTGTAGTCTTGTAATCTTATTCAACACACTTCACTAACATCAAACAAACCTGCAACATAATAAGTTATAGCCACAAGGGTCAATACATTTGAATTGTATTGGCAAGTGATACTATGGTAGAATAGTGGTATCTAACATCTATATGCATTTGGATAAGTGGAGCTTAGGCTTGCTTTGATCAAAATAGATTTTCCTTATCATTTGAAAGCACTAAGTTTTTGTTTGTCAAAATCACCCAAGGCATCTACCAATAAAATTGGTGATCCTTTACCCTTGTTCAACCACAAGTTTTTAACTTAGAAATTGGGATGAGGAGATCCTTGATAGCTTCCATGTCTTGATGCTCAAATTGTCCAATGCCGGGGACACAGCTAAGTACTTAGATTTTACTCTCTTGAGAGGTGGTGCACTTTCCCCACAATACTCGACATGCATCGAGACGAGATCTTTCAGAAGCCTTCCCTTAGACCAAATGGACGCGTTCCCAAACCTATCACCCCCTACCACCAACTGTCCATCTGGCTAAGTTATTGCAACCTATATGATCCAGGCAGAGCCCATATTGCCATATGGCTGCACTTGAAGCTTTTCAAAATTTGACATCTCAATCTCTTTGTTCCTGGGTGGCTTTACACAAGTGAGATACACTAGGGTAGGCCATGAATATGGGGCCCTGTGTAACCACTCAATATAAACCTTTCACACCATTCCACCCAGGTGATTCATTCACATAGTTGTTTTATTAACAAAACACAAGTCATAGACTTAGAAATATTTCATAGCATGAATATAATCCACCCTTGTTTTCTACTAGCTAAGCTAAGCATCATAGTAGTAGGGATCTTAACTTAGGAAAATTCTACTAAGGCATCATCTACTAGGATTTCCCATGACATAGCATACTTAGTAAAAATTCCATGCAAGTCCTACTCAAAACATCACTAATGCATAGTGAAAATAATAGGACAAAAGTATGAAGAACCACTTGCCTTTTTAGTAGAGAATACTAGATTCACTCCTCGATCTTGCAAATGTCGCACTCTTCAAAGTTCACTACAATTCAATCTAGCATTCAAACAATTTCATCACATAATATAATGAAAACCAAACAATGCATGAGAGCATGAAAAAAGATTGTTTTATTTGTAAAAGTGGTTTCTAATAGGTTATAAACATTTTAAAACACCTATTGGTCATTTATAATTGTGTCAAAATCATTTAAATTCAAGTTAGTGAAAATGGGCCACTTAAATCATTTTTGTTTTACTAGAAATGATTTAAATCAAAGTAACAATTTCTAGTGTTTTCCAAATATATTTTTAAACACAAATATTAATGTTTATGGTCAAAGTGTTTTAAAACAAATCTATCTACAAAATTTTTCACTCAAAAATCATTTTTAAATCAGGCACCATTGTTATTTTACTAGAAAAGCTTTTTATTTAAAGGATTAATTCCTTAGTGTCACAAAATATATTTCTAAATCCAAAAGATGATTTTTATGGACAGTAGGTTCAAATCAAATCATTTGCAAAAGATTTTACCCTAAAAACATTTTTAGAATAATTTCTATACTCAAAATAGGCCTAAATAAGTTTCTGCAAAAACAATCAATTTTCCAGAAGTAAAATGCTAAACTAAGGGCATGGTTGGAAAGGTTTCATTTTTCTGAATCCAGTGATATAAAATTTGAAAAAATTGGACGTGTAGATTTAAAGTTATGAATTTTACAAAATCAATCTACTAATAGATAAGTTTCTGTTTTTAAATCAAAAGGCTGGCCACGTATCTTGATCTAACTGGTGCGTACCAGTTTGGCTGGATCGAGCAGCTATAGCCGTTAGATCTATTTAAATCGCATGGCACAGAAGCACATACCCCTTCAATTTAAGTAAATTCATCTTATTCATCGGATCTAGATCCAACGGTCCTGAGCACACTAACCACAATCTAGCGGCACTGCGACGGTGGACGGCGGCGGCACGCTCGGGCAGAGATGTTCCAGCGAATCTAGGAAGCAAGTGAGAGGGGGAGTTTGCTCACTGGGTTCACAGGGCGTTGCTGATGCTCAACGTGGTCTTTGGAGACCAGGGGGCGCACGAGAGTGAAGGGGATTGCTCGCCGTAGTTGTCGTCGGTGTCGGGTGTCTCTGTACATCGTCGTTGGCGAGGTTACGGGTCACGCCAAGGCAAGAAAAAGAGCGTGTCTGATGTGCGAGAGAGAGAGAGGAGGTTGTAGAGGTAGTAACCATAGAGGAGGGGGTGGTCTGTGCTTACGGGGAGGGGTCGCCGGAGTGGGTACAGTCAACGGTGGCGCTCAGGCGAGGGTGTTGCCGACACTGTGGAGTGCGAGGGTACTGGAGGGTGCGCCTGGAGATGGGTAGCAAGCTAGTAAGTGTCAGGGAGCAAGGGGAAATGTGGGATGGCCGGAATCGTCGCCGGAGTGCCGTCGGAGGCAGTGCGGTTTGCAGCGAAATTGCAGCAGCCCGGTGGCGGAGAGGAGCTGGTGTCTGAGGGGAAAGATAGAGGGGAGAGGGGCGCTTAAATGGGCGAGGTAACTTGGCAAGTTACGCGTGCATTCAACGGGAATTTACATCGCGAATCAAAGCAGAAACGACGACGGGGTTTGGGGAAGAACTAGTCTGCGGGGTGGAGACGACGACCTGGCTGTGGGATCTGTTTGTCAGCGAAAGAGAGAGGGTATGCGTGGGGTCCAAACATCAGTGAGGTCGCGGGTTACTTCTCGGGTAAGGAAACGTTTCATGAGGGGGAGAGTTGGGCTGCTGTTGGGCCTATTGGGTCTGTTTGCTTTCTATTTATTTTTTTCTGTTTCCTTTTTCTTTTTCCTTTCCTAATTTCTGTTTTGATTTTATTTGAATGTTTTCAAACCCTTATTTGAATTCAAACTTTTCCCAACTTTTAGTAATCTTTTAATAATGTTTATTAATATATTCTAAAGTCCATTTTAGAATATTTGTTTTATTCTCATATGGTTTGTTATTTATTTTAAATAGAAATTTTGTCTTTATTAAATAGGATTTTAAATATGGTTCTAATCCATATTATTTATTCAAATGATTTAACCTTTTGTTTTAAATTCAAATATTTATCAACCCTTTTCAGTAGGTTTTATTTATTCAATAGTGTGTTAAATAATTCATTTTGAATTATTTAAAATATTTTAATATGATTTATTAATCATTTAAATTGGGCAATTGTCTTTATAAAATAAAATATGGTCTTAATCCCATATAAATTTTATTCAAATAATTCTCTGATTACATTTAAGTTAATTAAGTAACTTTTATTCCACTTGGGCAAATTCCAATTTATTATTTTCTCATGATTTAATTAATCATTTTCATTAGGGATTTTGTCTTTATTTAAATATAATTGAATTATGGTTTAATCCCATATAATTTTTTTGGAATATTCTTTATCCCTTTATTTTATTTGGGTTATCTTTATTTCATTTGCTTGTGGATTTAAATTCAAGGTTTAAATTGTCTTCTAAATAATTTTATTGGGATTTATTATTTATTTTGCTTAGGGAATTTGTCTTTATTTAAATAAAATTCGATATTGTTTAATCCTTATGAGTTTATTTAAATAATCTTTTACTCCTTTTTATTATTCAATAATCTTTCATTTCATTTGTTTGGCCAAGATTTAATTTGGCTTTTAAATATTCCTTATTTCTTTCTTTCTTTCTTTATCTTATAAAATCCGTATCTTTTTTATTTATAGATCCAAACTTGGTGATTCCAATTTTTATAATTTTATTTAATATTTGTTTATCTCTTTAAATCCTTTTAGGAATATTTTTCCCATAATTTGGTATGGATTTTAGATAGGAGCTTTATTAGCTTTGGAAATTATTTCCTTTTATCTTATTAAATTCATAAGTTTTTATCTATGGCTCCAAATTGAATGAAACCAATTTCTATGGTTTTATAAGATGTTTGCTTATCAATTTTGATCATTTTAAAATGTTTGTTGCTAAATTTTCATATGGATCAAATCCATAGTCTTAGAGAGATCATATAAATGATTTTCTTCCTTTAGGGTTTTGGTTTACTCTTTCAAATTTTTAAATTTCAAGATACATTCAATGATGAATGCATTTCACTTGATTGAAATTTTTTTGGATTCCCTTTTCATTCAAATTTTGTTCAAGAAGGGTTTTGATGTTTCCATTTAGAAACAAAAAGTTTCTTTTCACCCTAAATTTCAACAATTAATTCTTTTGTTTATTTATTTTTCACATTTCAAAATTTGGAAAATTTTGGGATGTGACAGGCTACCACCCTTAAAAGAAATCTCCTCGCGAGATTTGGGAAGGCTAGAGGTTACAAGTTGGCTTCAAGGCAACTAGGGTACTACCACCCTTAAAAAGATTTTCAACTAGATTACATCTTGGCTTACTTGGGATCTTGATGTATCTTCTCTGGCAGTTGTTGGCATAATGGCCTTGCTCTTTGCATTTGAAACACATCAGTTGGCTAATATCCTTCTTATCCTTTGGTATCGTTGCCTCTGGACATTCACTGGCATAGTGTCCCATCTCTTTGCAATTGTAACATTGCACCTGGCTTTTGTCCTTCTTCTTCTTCTTCTTTTTGGGTCTCTCCAAAGCTAGGAGTTCTTCTAGTTCATGTTCTTCATATCTCACCTCAAAGATGAGAAATCTTTCTGTCAACACCCGGATTTTTAATCCCAGATGCTTGTTATGCCATACATCGCAATCCCAGGATTACCATTTTTGCGAGACATAACAGATTTGGATATCACAGTACATCATCCATTACAAACCATACATAAGGTCTTACACAAATAAGGATCTCATGATCCAATTCTTAATACAACTCAAGCAGCGGAATAACATAATAGTAACGATAGTGTAGGCGAAGCTCCATCTTCAGGGTCACAGGAAATGCTGACGATGGGAGATGATCCTAGTTGTCGTAACCTTCCTGCGGTCCGTCATCCTGGTACTCCTCTTCATAGTCTGGCCACGGGAATAGCCAGTGACAAAGCCATGAGTACTCTTTAAGTACTCGCAAACTAATACTAATAAGTGAACTGGTTTTGAAAAGGATAGACTAAGCTCTAGGGTTGTTTCGCAAAAAGCCAGATTTACCTCTACTAAGTTCAAAAGAAAAGATATCTAGTTGAATGTTTTATAACACCTAAGTGGGAACTTGCATTTCATGTCACAACTCTGTTGTGGTCAAGTCAAAGTCACAATTCATTTCACAAGTTGTTTTGAAAACATTTGACGATAGAACAGTATGGCCACTCCAACTGTCCATAATCGCGGACATGGCTATTCGAATAGTTTGACACTCTGCAGAGATTGTACACTTTCACCACAAAATTCGATACATCCGTTAGGAAGAATCCTGAATTCACAATACTCAGTATGCGGATAATCAATCTTAACCTTTCAATTACACGCCCTAGTATAGGCACCTCTCCTGTGAGTTTGACCTCCCAACCATGACCAACTGTCATATTGGGTATTACACAGGTGGACAATCTTCACAAGGTAGCCTCAGCTCAGACCTTGGCTGCAAGGGAACCCACACAAAGGTATATAAATTTCTAGTCAAGCCCTACCCAATTTTCGGGTATTGTGGTTGTACGATAAAATTGGAATGGTATCGCATCTAGACAACCATCAGTTTTATAAAGAGCTAAGGCACATGCCTCAACATTTTCATCATCAAAATCATCTAGTGTTCAAGAACATATGTCAAAACATTTCAGTAGAATGACTCATCATTCTAAGGTTTTCATAACCATTTTCACCAAGTCTTCCCATCTAAAATTGATCCAGTTTTATGCTTAGCAGTAGCATCTACAAGTGGGGGTAATGACTAAAGAGGGGTAGTAAATAAGTGGGGATTAGCTAAGTTTAATCTCATGCCTTAGGATGACATCAAGATTATCTAACTTAGGCCAAATTTTATGATCTTTATGCTACCTTCAGTTATCTTTCTAGAATCTACAAGTCACTATGTAAACTCTAAGAGAAAGCTTTGATAAAGAAAATAAAGTATTAAGCTTGCAAGTAAAACTAGGATTGGGTATCAAGTGGTGTAAGCTTGCTAAGTTAATAGCTTGCTCATTCAACTAGTAGTATTAGGCTTGCATAAGTAGGGTATCTTGAAAGTGTTAGCTTGCAAGGTTGCAAGTATTGGCTTGCATAGATATCAGTATAAACTTGCTAAGTTGCAAGTGTTAGCTTGCTCAGTTAATAGCTTGCCTTGTGCAGAGAAGTGGTTGAAGTTCTCTTCGGCTTCTTCCTCGTAGTATCCTCCTTCCTCCTCGTATCCTTGGTCGGTACTAGCGTCTATAAATAAATATGAGGTACACAATCACCAAACAATACTTAACTATTTTTACTCATCACACAAAGGTGCGCACTAGGTGATCTAGCATCATCACTAACATTACAAGGGTTAAAACGCTTGTCTCATCTATTTTATTTCAGAAAAGTAATTTCTACTCATTGAAAAACTACTTAAAATTTAATATTCTCCAACTCAAACATGGGATCATGTTGACACATGTCATCACCACATATTTTAGTACATGGGAATGTGATTTAAAGTGGTGTCACAATTTAATAGGGTTTAACCTTTTTATTTTAATTAATTAAAATGACTAGAAATGCCTATGGGACATTCTTTTATTACTTGAACATTATCTCTGCAAGTAAACCCATATGTTTTTATATATTCTGAAAGGTATGATCAAATGTGATTTTTGAGAGTTGGAATCAATTCAAAAACTCTTATGGTTGAATTTTAAAAAAAATTTAAATGCAAAAAAACTTCTTCCTTGTTATTTTTACCATGGTTGATCTGCACATCCAAATGGTTTGAATCCAACGGGCTTGGATTAAGCCTTTCATTACCTTTCTAACAAAATTAGTTTCATGCATTTTGGTTCAGTGAATCGACCTGGGTTGATTTTTGAATCTATGTACATAACTATGTTTGAAATTAAATGAATAAAACTAAATTTGAATTGTTGGGTCGCGCGGGACGGTTAACTGGGCCGACCCACTACGCACAGCGCAAGCACGGGCTGCTGTCCCCGTGCGTCAGTGAGACGGTGAGGGGCATAGCGATACGGGGCACTGTGGACCGTGGGATCTAGTTCTAATCGAACGGCTCTGGTTCATTGTCCACGTCGGGCAGCGCCGGCGATACAGAACCCTAGGGCGGCAGGTGGGGTCGTGGGAGGCTCACCGGGGCTCAGGCGAGGGTCGGCGATGGGGGCGAACGACGAAGTCGACGATGGCGGTTCTCCTGTGTAACACCCCCGATCACTCCGGACCGATGGCTGTCACTTCTGATAGCTCAATAGGATCTCTAGACTAACCCCACAGACCAACACTAGTCTCACTCATGCGCACTTTGTCCTCACTCATGCGCACCCGGTACCCACTTCCCGGTCGGTCACCCATCCTAGAATTGCTCTAGACCAAGCACGCTTAACCTTAGAGTTCTTTTCGAATGAGCTTCTGGAAAAGAAGTTGTAACTTGTTGGTATGGGTTTCCTATCAATCCTATTGAGCCATGTGCCAGGGTCTCACATACACCCACCCTTAGAATATCGACGTCCTCGTCGATCAACCACAAGCCAGGAATGTTCCCTTTTGGCACACGTCTGTGCGTCCAGTGCCGGCACATTTCCATGCCGTGTCCACTCCGGGCCACACGCGCCATGCTACACATGTCCGCCACTGACCCGCACACGCCCATGTAACCGCAAGGGTCGGCTCTGATACCACTTTGTAACACCCTCGATCACTCCGGACCGACGGCTGTCACTTCTGGCAGCTCAATAGGATCTCTAGAATAACCCCATAGACCAACACTAGTCTTTTTTGCGCACTTTGTCCTCACTCATGCGCACCCGGTAGCCACTTCCCGGTCGGTCACCCATCCTAAAATTTCTCTAGGCCAAGCACGCTTAACCTTAGAGTTCTTTTCGAATGAGCTTCCGGAAAAAAAGTTGCAACTTGTTGGTATGGGTTTCCTATCAATCCTATTGAGCCATGTGCCAGGGTCTCACATCCTGGTACCGGCAGCTTCTCCTGGGGCGGCTCCAATCGACGGCTCCCTTCTTCTCTAGCAGCGGCGGGCTCCGACCAAATTCTGGTGATGCGCTGCTCGCCTTGCTCCGGGAAGAAGTGGGAAGGATCAGTGTGAGGTGGGGAGTAAGATGGTGTGGAGGAATCGAGCTGGGTTGGCTTCCTTTTATAGGCGAGCAAGAGGGACAGCACAGCGTGGGCTGAGGTCGTCGGGGGCGATGGTACAGGCGGCTATCGGCGTGGCTGAGGCTACGGGACGGTGCGTGGTCTCCTGGCGATCGTTGCTAGCTTAAAGGCGAGGCGTGGGCGGTGGGATTTGGTCTGGAACGTGCGGTGCTCTGCGCGGCACCGACGGTGAACTTCGCGTCGTGCGGTGGCTATAGGGTATGGTCGAGGAAACGAGCATGTCTAGTGGTCTCCTGTGACGGTGGGGTTCATGCTGGCGGGCGGCAAGGGCTCTTGGTGGTTGGGTTGAGTTGGAACGGCGCGTGCACCATGGTGCGCGTCGGCATGGTCGACAGCTGCACGGGCATGAGGTTTCCGGCGGTTCATGTCTCTGTCTTTGAGAGAGGGCTGGTCAAGAGGGGGCGATGAGGCATGGGCAGCATGCCAGACAAGGTTGGCGCAATTAGTTCTTCCTCTAGCTTGTTGTCCACATTGGGATGGCAAGGTGAGGCTCGGCCTGCTCACCATTGATGGCAATGGCAACCTCACAGTGGTGCTAGAGGTTAATAACTAAGCTAGATGATCTACTAAATGCTTGTTGCAACCATAGAGGGAACAAGGTTGGCCAAATTTACTGCCACAAATAGTGTTAGATGTTTGTTTGATTTTTATCTGCAAGGTGTTTGATAAAATTGTCGCAAGAACTTTGAATTTGAATTTTGGATTCAAACTTGGTGGGTTTGCTAGGCACATACTAGGGCGTGTCTGGTTATTTGGATTAGTCAAGGGGCACTGGTTTGGTTGGGTTTTGAAAATGGGTGATCTTCACATATGATTCAATTTTGAATTGTGATTTGAATGAGGTTGCCAAATGTTTCTGTCAGTTTGAAAGGCGGGCTTTGATTCACTTTTACTTGTTCTAGCAAGGGGTGAAAATAATTTGGAAAGTTTCTGTTTGAAATCTTGGACTAGAAACACTCAAAGTGACCTAGTGAGCAAGATTGGAAAAAATGACCATTTGCTTGATTTGATTTGTTTTTTATTCTCTTGATTTGTTTCTGCATGGAAATGTTTTATATGATGTTATTTTCCTCTTTAAACCATTTCTTGTTATTTAAGTTAATCACAAAAGTTCATTCATGCATTTATCAAATCATCTCATTCCCACATGCACTCATATGATTTTAATTAATCAAAGTTTTTGTTAATCCTAATTTTTGTGATTAGAGTTTGATGATCATTGTTTTATATTTTGGGATGTTACAAACCTTCCCCCCTTAAACAAAATATCTCCCAGAGATTTGAAAAAGGAATAAAAAGATTACCTAGGATTTAAAGAGATCAGGAAACTCCGTCGTGATGTGATATTCGCGCTCCCGGGTAGCTTTTTCTTCAGTGTGGTTGCTCCACTGAATCTTGAGAAACTTGATGCTTCGGGTCCTGGTGGTTCTGAAAGCTTCGTCCAAAATACGGATGGGTACTTCAGGATAGGTCAGGTCATCGTTGATCTCTATGGTCCGGTGATCAATGTTATTGAAAACTTCGGTCTTCTCCAAAACTTCAAGGAACACATTGTGCACTACGGACATTTCCTCTAGCAGTTCCAATTGATATGATACTTCTCCTCGACGATTCAGAATCTTGAAGGGTCCGATATATCTGGGGGCTAACTTTCCTTTGAGCTAGAAACGTTGCATTCCTTTTAAAGGGGACACTTTAAGGTATACGAAATTTCCGATATTGAAAGCGAGGTATCGACGTCTCTTGTCGGCGTAACTCTTCTGTCTTGACTGGGCGGTCTTGAGCTTCTCACGAATCTTGTGGACTTTCTCTTCTGCTTCTCATAGGATGTCAGGTCCAAAAATTCGGCTCTCTCCTACTTCCGACCAATTCAAAGGGGTGCGACACTTCCTTCCATACATGAATTCAAATGGGGCCATTTGCAAACTAGCTTGGTAACTGTTGTTGTATGAAAATTCTTCGAAAGGTAGACAGTCTTCCCATTTAGATCCACACTCTAGCCACATGCTCTCAACATATCTTCGAGTATTTGATTTACTCGCTCCGTTTGTTTATCGGTCTGAGGGTGATACGTGGTGCTGAAATCTAGTCGGGTTCCTAAACCTTCTTGGACTTTCTTCCAGAATATCGAGGTAAACTGGGTTCCTTGATCCGATACAATATTCTTGGGAACTCCATGCAAACTGACTATTCTAGCGATGTATAACTCCACTAGCTTTGAACTTTGGTATGTGGTCTTGAGTGGTAAGAAATGGCGACTTTGGACAATCTGTCCACTATGAGCCAGATAGAGTCATTTCCCCTACTAGAAGTTGGCAATCCGGTGATAAAGTCCATTCCAATGGAATCCCATTTCCATTCCGGAATCTGTAGCGGTTGCAACAGTCCTGCGGGTCTTTGATGTCCCGCCTTGACTCTCTGACAGATATCACACTTGGCGATATAGCTTCCGATTTCTCTCTTCATCTTATGCCACCAAAATTGTTCCTTAAAATCCTGATACATCTTCGTTCCCCCGGGTTGGATAGAATAAAGAGTATCATGGGCCTCTTTCAAAATCACTTCTTTCAATTCTGAATTTGCTGGTACACAAAGGCGTCATTTGTACCACAGAACTCCTTCTTCGTCTTCTGTAAATCCGGGTACTTTGTCTATACCGATACGACGTTTAATTATGTTGATACTAGCATTTCCTTTATGCGCCTCTTTGATCTGGCTGATGAGAGTGGGTTGAAGTTCTATGCTAGCCAAAAATCTTTCACTTACCAATTCCATTCGGAAATCTTCCATCTCTTTGTGCAAACTTAGTTGATCCTTCAAAATCATGGAGTTCAAGCGGCACGGCAATCTGCTACCACATTGGCTTTACCGGGGTGATAGTGAATGTCCAGATCATAATCCTTGATTAGCTCAATTCATCTTCTCTGTCTCATATTCAGCTCCTTCTTAGTGAATATATACTTCAAGATCTTGTGATCCGAATAAATCTCACAACGGTTTCCCATCAGGTAATGCCTCCATGTCTTCAGGGCTAGAACTACTGCTGCTAGTTCAAGGTCATGGGTTGGATAATTTTGTTCATGTTGTTTCAGTTGTCGGGATATATAAGATATAACTTTGCCTTCTTGCATTAGCACACATCCGAGACCGATCTTGGATGTGTCACAATACATCGTGATATCCGGCATGATCAAGATTGGGGCTGAAATCAATCTTCTCTTGAGTTCTTGAAAACTCGCTTCACATTTGTTAGTCCATTCAAACTTCTTGTCCTTCTTCAGCAATTAGGTCATGGGTCTGGCAATACTCGAGAATCCTTCTACGAACTTGCGGTAATATCCCGCTAATCCGAGAAATGCACGAACTTGGGTTTGGGTGGTTGGGGCTTGCCAATCTTCAACATCCTTCACCTTCGCAGGGTCAATGGCAATTCCTCCGGCTGATACGATATGTCCGAGGAATCCTACCTCCTGTAACCAGAATTCACATTTGCTAAACTTGTCATATAGCTGATGCTCTCTAAGGGTTCCAAGAATGGTCCTTAGGTGTAGCTCATGTTCTTCTTCTGACTTGGAATAACTCAGAATGTCATCAATGAAAACATCGACAAACTTATCTAGGAAGTCCATGAAAATCTTATTCATGAGATTCATGAAATAAGCGGGGGCATTGGTTAATCCAAAAGACATGACAGTATACTCGTATAATCCATATCTGGTGGTGAAGGCAGTCTTTGGAATATCCTCTACGTGAATCTTGAGGTGATGATAGCCAGTTCTAAGATCAATCTTAGAAAACACTTTGGCACCAGTCAATTGGTCAAACAAGTCTTCTATCTTCGGCAACGGGTACTTGTTTTTTATAGTGACATCATTCAACTTCCGATAATCCATACACAAATGGTTACCTCCATCTTTCTTGTCCACGAACAAAACAGGTGATCTCCAAGGTGATGCACTAGGTTGAATTAATCCAATTTCCAACATGGCTTCGAGTTGCTTCTTCAGTTCTTCTAGTTCAGATGGGTTCATACTATATGGTCTCTAGGCTATGGGTCCGGTTCCAGGGATTAGTTCAATGATAAACTCGATATCTCGATCTAGGGGCATACCGGGCAAAACATCTGGAAATACATCAGGGTCAGACTATCCGAACTTGGTCAATGGTAGGTTAGGCTATACTCTTGTTGCACTTGAATTGACGGGGCAAGGTTTCAGATACATGCTCGACTGATATCCCGGCTGTACTAGTCATGGTTATGGGTTTCTTGGCATAGTCAATTAATCCTTTGTGTTTGGACATCCAATACATTCCTAGTACTACTTCCAAACCTTTAGTTCTGAGTACTATTACATTAGCATAAAAATCTATGCCATGGATTCGGATAGGGACGGCTTTGGTTGAACCGGGTATTTGAACAATCATAACATGCTTCAATTTGGTTAGTTGAATCTTACTAGTGCATGCAAATTCTTCAGTGACAAATGAGTGCGATGCTCCGTAATCAAACAAAACTCTTGCAAGTACTGAGTTAACATAAAACATACCCAGAACGACATCTGGCGCTTCTTGGGCTTCTTCAGCATGCATGAGAAAAAGACGGTCGTTGCGGTTGAGCGAGTTTCCTAGGGCAAACCTTCTTTCGGGCTGAACACGATGCTGCTGCTGAGCTGGGGCATTTGCATTTGGGGCTGCGGCAATATTCTTAGGGAACTCATTGGAATAGTGACCCTTGGTTCCCCATTCATAACAAATCACTTGCGACTTGTCCTTTGATGCAACCGGAGCAACATTGCTTCCAGTCCTTGAGGCAGTGTTGGGGTTGGTGGCGGCATTGTTGTTGTTGAACTTGGGTGGTGCACGATTCAAATTGCTGGAGTTGCCGGGGTTGTTGTGGTTTCCTCCGGGCCTTGGGTTTCCACGGTTGGGATAGGTCGGACGGTTCATCGGGGGTCTATTGGTTCTCGGGGCAAATCCTGGAGATGGGTTCGGGCGATACTTTGGTGTATGGTGGGTTCCTGGTTAATGCATCATGCGGCGCTTGCGGTTCTCATTGGCCCAGTTGATCGTTCCTTCCATATGAATGGCAGAGTCAACTAAGGCTTCAATATCCGCAAAGGGGATATTGACTAACACCGTCTGCATCTCATCATGCAGACCATTCAAGAATCTCTCTTTCTTCTTGGCTTTAGTGTCGATCTCATCCGGGGCATACCTAGCTAATGACAGGAATTTGTCACGGTATTCCACTACGGTCATCCTTCCTTGCTTCAGTTCTCTGAATTCATCCCTCATCCTCTTGATTAAACCCGGTAGCACATGGGTTCTGCTAAACTTGACCTTGAATTCATCCCAAGTCATCATGTGACCTCCGATTATTGCACGAATGTTGTTCCACCATGCTCTTGCATCTCCGGCCAGATAGTGGGTGGCGAACAGAACTTTCTCGTTGGCTTCCACTCCTGCAACTTCCAGATTGTTCTCCATGGTTTGCAGCCAATCATCTGCATCTAGGGGCTCTTCTGACTTAGTGAAAACAGGTGGATTGGTGTTCTGGAAATTCTTGAGCTTAGATCCATGGTTGTCCTGATTTCCATGGCCTTGGTTGTTGTTGGCCATCTGGGCGATGTGTTGAAGGGTGGCTAAGTTGTCTTGACGTTCGGCTCTTTCAGCTTCGCGGTCAGAAACCAACATTTGAAAGATCTGCAACATCGGGTCCGGGGATGAACCGCTTCCTCCACGAGGCATCTGAAGATTGAGATAGATCATGAGAAAAGAGGGAAATTTCTAAGGTTCAGGGGTTGTTGAAAAGTTTTTGAAGTTTGACTCAGATTTTTCTAGCAACTTGCTTTTCATTCATTCATAGCACACACAATACAAACACACAACACAACAAGGAAAAACAGATGGTTTTAAGAACCATTCTAGAAACTACGATACAGTGGGACCGAATACAACTCATTAACGCTAGTGCTCAAGTGCTACTACTCCTTGGAGTCAGTGTCCTCATCATCCTCCTCCTCATCATCATCGATGAAGGCAAAATCATCCTCACCGGTGAAGAAGTCCATGGCCTGATCCTCCAGAAAGTCATCATCATCACTGAGATAGGAGTAGGGGTCTACACGAAGGTCTTCCCCTACATTCACCCTCTCCTCCAACTGCATGTCTCTCTCGTGGATGGTCTCCTCCAAATTAGTGATCCGGTGGCGAAGACGGGCAATGATGCGCTCCTTCTTGTCGAGCTGACAGCGACGAGACTTGCGATCCTTCACTAACATGGCGAGGGTCTGATCCTTATTCTTGGCGATGGCGTACTTGTGGTTGGCGTAGGAACGGGCATTGTCCAACTCCTTCTGACGGTCGTACATCATGAAGCTGAGGTGGTCCAATTGACTCTTCAGGTCGGGGTGGTATGGGGCCTCCAGTGGTTGTCCCATGACATCACGCCTTGGGTAGAACTCAAAACGGGTACCCTTGATCTGATTGATACTCTGCCCACACAGACGGGCAAGATCTTCCTGCATGGCCCTGGCAAGTCCATCGATCCAGTTGTTCTCTCTTAAGGTGAATTGGATTCCCTCCGCAGTGGGAGGTTCAATCTTTCCTCGGAGACTTGCAACAACTAGCCACTGCAGATCTTCTCCTTCCTGATCATTGAGCTGAGCTCCGAAGAACTCGGGGTGCGGACGCTCCAGCATCTCCAACAGCTGGTCGAAGTCACGCTCAAAGATGAGGTCTCCTCTATTCCCCCAACTGATAAAACTTGCTATACTTCACGTCCATCTATAAGAATATAGGATGAGTAAGTTAGTAGAGTGATCAAGTGTGTCAAATTTTATGTATTTTGCAAGAATTTTTGAGGAACATGAATGTTCATAAAAGAATCCAAGTGATAAGAATGGGAATAAGTTTTTTCTAAATACTCACTTCCTTTGGTTTTGAAACTAAGTTTTTGATTCAAACGTCCATTCTAACTAGGTCTCCTATGGTCAGGATGGCTCTGATACCAACTTGTCAACACCTGGATTTTTAATCCCAGATGCCTGTTATGCCATACATCGCAATCCCAGGATTACCATTTTTGCGAGACATAACAGATTTGGATATCACAGTACATCATCCATTACAAACCATACATAAGGTCTTACACAAATAAGGATCTCATGATCCAGTTCTTAATACAACTCAAGCAGCACAATAACGTAATAGTAATGATAGCGTAGGCGAAGCTCCATCTTCAGGGTCATAGGCAATGCTGATGATGGGAGATGATCCTAGTTGTCGTAACCTTCCTTCGGTCCGTCATCCTGGTACTCCTCTTCATAGTCTGGCCACGGAAATAGCCAGGGTCAAAGCAATGAGTACTCTTTAAGTACTCGCAAACTAATACTAATAAGTGAAGTGGTTTTGAAAAGGATAGACTAAGCTCTAGGGTTGTTTTGCAAAAAGCCAGATTTACCTCTACTAAGTTCAAAAGCAAAGAAATCTAGTTGAAAGTTTTATAACACCTAAGTGGGAACTTGCATTTCATGTCACAACTCTGTTGTGGTCAAGTTAAAGTCACAATTCATTTCACAAGTTGTTTTGAAAACATCTGACGATAGAACAGTATGGCCACCCCAATTGTCCATAACCGCAGACGCGGCTATTCGAATAGTTTGACACTCTGCAGAGATTCTACACTTTCACCATAACATTCGATACATCCGTCAGGAACAATCCTGAATTCACCATACTCAGTATGCGGATAATCAATCTTAACCTTTCATTTACACGCCCTAGTAAATGCACCTCTCCTGTGAGTTTGGCCCCCCAACCATGACCAACTGTCATCTTGGGTACTGCATAGGTGGACAATCTTCACAAGGTAGCCTCAGGTCAGACCTTGGCCACAAGGGAACCCATACTAAGGTATATAAATTTCCAGTCAAGCCCTACCCAATTTTCGGGTATTGTGGTTGTACGATAAAATTGGAATGGTATCTCATCCAGACAACCATCAGTTTTATAAAGGGCTAAGGCTCATGCCTCAACATTTTCATCATCAAAATCATTTGGTGTTCGAGAATGTCAAAACATTTCAGTAGAATGACTCATCATTCTAAGGTATTCATAACCATTTTCACCAAGTCTTCCCATCTAAAATTGATCAAGTTTTATGCTTAGCACTAGCATCTACAAGTGGGGGTAATGACTAAAGAGGGGTAGTAAATAAGTGGGGATTAGCTAAGTTAAATCTCATGCTTTAGGATGACATCAAGATTATCTAACTTTGGCAAAAATTTATGGTATTTATGCTACCTTCAGTTATCTTTCTAGAATCTACAAGTCACTATGTAAACTCTAAGAGAAAGCTTTGATAAAGAAAATAAAGTATTAAGCTTGCAAGTAAAACTAGGATTGGGTATCAAGTGGTGTAAGCTTGCTAAATTAATAGCTTGCTCATTCAACTAGTAGTATTGGGCCTGCATAAGTAGGGTATCTTGCAAGTGTTAGCTTGCAAGGTTGCAAGTATTAGCTTGCATAGATATCAGCATAAGCTTGCTAAGTTGCAAGTGTTAGCTTGCTCAGTTAATAGCTTTCCTTGTGCAGAGCAGTGGTTGAAGTTCTCTTCGGCTTCTTCCTCGTAGTATCCTCCTTCCTCCTCGTATCCTTGGTCGGTACTAGCGTCTATAAATAAATACGAGGTACAAAATCACCAAACAACACTTAACAAGTTTTACTCATCGCACAAAGGTGCACACTACGTGATCTAGCATCATCACTAACATTACAAGGGTTAAAACACTTGTATCATTTATTTTATTTAAGAAAAGTAATTTCTACTCATTGAAAAACTACTTAAGATTTAATATTCTCCAACTCAAACATGGGATCATGTTTACACATGTCATCACCACATATTTCAGTACATGGGAATGTGATTTAAAGTGGTGTCACAATTTAATAAGAGTTTATCCTTTTTATTTTAATCAATTAAAATGACTAGAAATGCCTATGGGGCATTCTTTTATTACTTGAACATTATCTCTGCAAGTAAACCCATATGTTTTTATATATTCTGAAAGGTATGATCAAATGTGATTTTCGAGAGTTGGAATCAACTCAAAAACTCTTATGGTTGAATTTTGAAAAATGTTTGAATGCAGAAAAACTTCTTCCTTGTTATTTTTCCCATGGTTGATCTACACATCCAAATGGTTTGAATCCAACGGGCTTGGACTAAGCCTTTTAGTACCTTTCTAACAAAATTAGTTTCATGCATTTTGGTTCAGTAAATCGAGCTGGGTTGATTTTTTAATCTATGTACAGAACTGTGTTTAAAATTAAATAAATAAAACTAAATTTGAATTGTTGGGTCACGCGGGATGGTTAACTGGGCCGGCCCACTACGCACAGCGCACGCGCTTGCTGGTTAAGTGGTTGTCCCCGCGCATCAGTGAGACGGTGAGGGGCGAAGCGGTACGGGGCAATGTGGATCGTGGAATCTATTTCTAATCGAACGGCTCTGGTTCATCGTCCACGTCGGGCAGCGCCGGCAAGACAGAACCATAGCACGGCAAGTCGGGGTCGTGGGAGGCTCACCAGGCTCAGGCGAGGGTCGACGATGGGGGCGAATGACGAAGTCGACGACGGCGGTTCTCCTGGTACCGGCAGCTTCTCCTAGTGCGGCTCCAATCGACGGCTCCCTTCTTCTCCAGCAGCAGCGGGCTCTGGCCAAATTCCGGTGATGCGCTGGTCGCCTTGCTCCAGGAAGAAGTGGGAAGGATCAGTGCGAGGTGGGGATTGAGATGGTGTGGAGGAATCGAGTTGGGTTGGCTTCCTTTTATAGGCGAGCAAGAGAGGCAGCACGGCGTGGGCTGAGGTCGTCAGCGGCGATGGTACAGGCAGCTATCGGCGTGGCTGAGGCTAGGGGACGGTGCGCGGTCTCCTGCCGATCGTTGCTAGCTTAAAGGCGAGGCATAGGGCGGTGGGATTTGATCTGGAACGTGCGATGCTCTGAGTGGTACCGACGACGAACTTCGCGGCGTGCGACGGCTATGGGTTATGGTCGAGGAAACGAGCATATCTAGTGGTCTCCTGGGACGATGGGGTTCATGCTGGCGAGCGGCAAGGGCTCGAGGTGGTCGGGTTGAGTGGGAACGACACGTGCACCGTGGTGCGCGTGGGCATGGTCGATAGCGGCGCGAGCATGGTGTTTTCGGCGGTTCCTGTCTCTGTCTTCGAGCTAGGGCTGGTCAAGAGGGGGCGATGAGGCATGGGCAGCATGCCAGACAAGGTTGGCGTTGCTAGTTCTTCCTCTAGCTTGCTGTCCACATTGGGGTGGCAAGGTGAGGCTCGGCCTGCTCACCATTGATGGCAATGGCAAGCTCACCGTGGTGCTAGAGGTGTATAACTCAGCTAGATGATCTACTAAATGCTTGTTGCAACCAGAGAGGGAACAAGGTTGGCCAAATTTACTGCTACAAATAGTGGTAGATGTTTGTTTGATTTGTATCTACAAGGTGTTTTTAAAATGGCCGCAAGAACTTTGAATTTGAATTTTGGATTCAAACTTGGTGGGTTTGCTAGGCACATACTAGGGAGTGTCTAGTTAGTTGGATTAGTCAAGGGGCACTAGTTTGGTTGGGTTTTTGAAAATGGGTGATCTTCACATATGATAAAGATTAAATTTTGAATTGTGATTTGAATGAGGTTGCCAAATGTTTCTGTAAGTTTGAAAGGTGGGCTTTGATTCACTTTTACTTGTTCTAGCAAGGGGTGAAAAGAATTGGGAAAGTTTCTGTTTGAAATCTTGGACTAGAAACACTCAAAGTGACCTAGTGAGCAAGATTGGCAAAAATGACCATTTGCTTTATTTGATTTGTTTTTTATTTTCTCTTGATTTGTTTCTGCATGGAAATGTTTTATATGATGTTATTTTCCTCTTTAAACTATTTCTTGTTATTTAAGTTAATCACACAAGTTCATTATGCATTTATCAAATCATCTCATTCACACATGCACTAATATGATTTTAGTTAAGCAAAGTTTTTGTTAATCCTAATTTTAGTGATTAGAGTTTGATGATCATTGTTTTATATTTTTGGGATGTTACACTTTCTCTCTTCTTGGGGCAGTTACTAGAGATATGAACTTCTTCTCCACATGAGTAGCAACACTTGGTGGTCACTTTGAATGTGGCCTTATGAGGCATGGTTCTGACTTTGCCTTCATCCTTCTCAGTAGAAGTTGTTCCCTTATGGAGGTTTCCAAACATTTGATGCATTCCATCTTGTTTCATTTGTTGAACTATAGGATAGATGGGGCATTGGATAGGAACATGATCATTTCCTTCACATAGGAAACAAGTCACTTGATATGTGGGGCATTGTTTAGTTGGATGTTTCACTTCACAATCAGGGCATTGATCCACATGCTCTTTGTAAGTGTGTTCCATGTCTCCACAAATATTGCAAGCTTGAGTTCCTTCTATAATATCATCCTTGACATCATTGTTGTCACAATCTCCTTGGCAAAGGTTGTCTCTCATGTTGATCATTTGATTGGTCATCCTTTGCAACAATTGGGATTGGATTTCCAAAAACTTTTGCATGGTTGGATCTAACTCATTGTTGTTGGGTAAAAATTGAGTTGTCACTTGACTCAACTGGGCTTGGGTTACTAGAAGTTGTTCTCTCATGTGTATCTCTTGGTTGTTGTTGTCACCATCCTTGATGTTCGAGTCTCTTGGAGAAGTCATCTGTTTGGGTTGGATTGGGATTAGAATAGGCAAAACATTTCTAGAGAAATAATTATACTCACACACAACAATTCACACCAGAAATGTGCAAGCAATCACAATCAAACATTCCACTCAAACAACAAGGTTCAAGCACATTTGTAGACAACAAAATATTCTTGCTACACCACATAAGTTGGTGTGTTCAATATATGATCTAAACTAAACACTAGTATGGTGGTCCAACTATATGGTTTACTTGACATCATTTCATTCTTCTTAGTTGTTTCTTCTTGAATGAGATCATGGTTTCCTTGGAAAAATTCTTGCATCTTGGTCACAAAACTTCAAAGGTGATGATGGTTCCTTCTAGGTTGTGTTTCCTTAGTCTTCAAGTCTTGAGTAATATTCTTGTCTCACTTGTAGTCCTTAGTGATGTCCAAGTTTAAGTCCTTCGTGAAACTAAAGTTGAAGTCATTGGTAATGTTGAAGTCTTTGCTCAAGTTGAAGTCTTTGCTCTTGATGAGGGTTTTGTCCAACAAGTTGAAATGGAAGAGATGTAGATTCAAAACAAAAGGTTGAGGAAAGAGTTTATAAGATTGTTTGTAAATAATTTTGAACAAATACAACTCATATTTTTCTAAGGGGTTTTGTCCAATCCTAGGGTTACAATCCTACAGGCAACACAGTGCTCTTATACCATCTGTAGAACCCCACCTTTATAAAGGTAAAGATCCATGTGTTTACAATGCTAATCCCTCGATCAATAGCTAGCATCCACAGTTTAAGATGTAATATCAAGAAACAAAGGTCATAGTACAACTTTATAACCAGGAATAAAATAATTCATTAGGTCTTACATAGCTCATTTGGCTATCTCATTACAATGCAGCAGAAATATCTATATAGCATGGAGTCCTTCATCTTCAAAGTGCCACATGAAATCATGTTGGTTGTAGACTTGTAATCCTATTCAACACTCTTCACTAACATCAAACAAACCTGCAACATAATAAGTTACAGCCACAAGGGTCAATACATTTGAATTGTATTGGCAAGTGATACTATGGTAGAATAGTGGTATCTAACATCTATATGCATTAGGCTAAGTGGAGCTTAGGCTTGCTTTGCTCAAAATAGATTTTCCTTATCATTTGAAAACACTAAGTTTTTGTTTGTCAAAATCACCCAAGGCATCTACAAATAAATTTGGTGATCCTTTACCCTTTTTCAACCACAAGTTTTTAACTTAGAAATTGGGATGAGGAGATCCTTGATAGCTTCCATGTCTTGATGCTCAAATTGTCCATTGCCGGGGACACGACTAAGTACTTAGATTTTACTCTCTCGAGAGGTGGTGCACTTTCCCCACAAGACTCGACATGCATCGAGACGAGATCTTTCAGAAGCCTTCCCTTAGACCAAATGGACACGTTCCCAAACCTATCACCCCCTACCACCAAATGTCCATCTAGCTAAGTTATTGCAACCTATATGATCCAGGCAGAGCCCATATTGCCATGTGGCTGCACTTGAAGCTTCTCAACATTTGACATCTCAAATCTCTTTGTTCCTGGGTGGCTTTCCACAAGTGAGATACACTAGGGTATGCCATGAATATGGGGCCCTGTGTAACCACTCAATATAAACCTTTCACACCATTCCACCTAGGTGATTCATTCACATAGTTGTTTTATTAACAAAACACAAGTCATAGACTTAGAAATATTTCATAGCATGAATATAATCCACCCTTGTTTTCTACTAGCTAAGCTAAGCATGATAGTAGTAGGGATCTTAACTTAGGAAAATTCTACTAAGGCATCATCTACTAGGATTTCCCATGGCATAGCATACTTAGTAAAAAATTCCATGCAAGTCCTACTCAAAACATCACTAATGCATAGTGAAAATAATAGGACAAAAGTATGAAGCACCACTTGCCTTTTTAGTAGAGAATACTAGATTCACTCCTTGATCTTGCAAATGTCGCACTCTTCAAAGTTCACTACAATTCAATCAAGGCACAAATTCAATCTAGCATTCAAACAATTTCATCACATAAAATAATGAAAACTAAACAATGCATGCAAACATGCAAAAATATTGTTTTATTTGGAAAGTGGTTTCTAATAGGTTATAAACATTTTAAAACACCTATTGGTCATTTATAATTGTGGCAAAATCATTTAAATTCAAGTTAGTGAAAATGGGCGACTTAAATCATTTTTGTTTTGCTAGAAATGATTTAAATCAAAGTAACAATTTCTAGTGTTTTCCAAATATATTTTTAAACAAAAATATTAATGTTTATGGCCAAAGTTTTTAAAAAAATCTATCTACAAAAGTTTTCACTCAAAAATCATTTTTAAATCAAGCAGTATTTTTATTTTACTACAAAAGCTTTTTGTTTAAAGGATTAATTTCTTAGTGTCACAAAATATATTTTTAAATCCAAAATTTGATTTTTATGGTCAGTAGGTTCAAATCAAACCATTTTCAAAATATTTTACCCTAAAAACATTTTTAGAATAATTTCTATACTCAAAATAGGCCTAAACGAGTTTCTGCAAAAACAATCAATTTTCCAGAATCAAAATGCTAAACTAAGGGCATGGTTGGAGAGGTTTTATTTTTCTTAATCCAGTGATATAAAATTTGAAAAATTTGGATGTGTAGATTTAAAGTTATGAATTTTACAAAATCAATCTACTAATAGACAAGTTTCTGTTTTTAAATCAAAAGGCTGGCCAGGTGTCTTGATCTAACTGGTGTGTACCGGTTCGGCTGGATCGAGCAGCTATAGCCGTTAGATCTATTTAAATTGCACAGCATAGAAGCACATAACCCTTCGATTTAAGTCAATCTATCATATTCATCGGATCTAGATCCAACGGTCCTGAGCACACTAACCATAATCTGGCGGCGCTGCGACGGTGGACGGCGGCGGTGTGCTCGGGCAGAGATGTTCCGGCGAATCTAGGAATCAAGGCAGAGAGGAAGGGTGCTCACTGGGTTTGCAGGGCCTTGCTGATGCTCAACGTGGTCTTTGGAGAGCAGGGGGCGCACGATAGTGAACGGGATTGCTCGCCGTAGTTGTCTTCGGCGTCGGGCATCTCTGTTCATCGTCGTTGGCGAGGTTAGGGGTCACGCCAAGGCAAGAAAAAGAGCGTGTCAGATGCGCGAGAGAGAGGAGGTTGTAGAGGTAGTAACCAGAGAGGAGGGGTGGTCTATGCTTAGGGGGAGGGGTCGCCGGAGTGGGCACAGTCGACGGTGGCGCTCGGGCGAGGTTGTTGCCGATACTATGGAGCGCGCGGGGGTGAGTTGAGGGTACTGGAGGGTGCGCCTGGGGATGGGGAGCAAGCTAGTAGGTGCCAGGGAGCAAGGGTAAATGTGGGATGGCTGGAATCATCATCGGAGTGTCATCGGAGGTAGTGCGGTTTGCAGCAAAATT
Source organism: Avena sativa (assembly GCA_916181665.1). NCBI lineage: Eukaryota > Viridiplantae > Streptophyta > Magnoliopsida > Poales > Poaceae > Avena > Avena sativa. The sequence goes on from OV702284.1 coordinate 65,826,646, forward strand.
GCAGCAGCCCGGTGGCAGAGAGGAGCTGGTGTATGAGGGGAAATATAGATGGGATAGGGGCTCTTAAGTGGGCAATGTTACTAGGTGAGTTACGCACGCATTCAACGGGAATTTACATCGTGAATCAAAGCAGAAACGGCGACGGTGTTTGGGGAAGAAGTAGCCTGTGGGGTGGAGACGACGACCTGGCTGTGGGGTGTGTTTGTCAGCGAAAGAGAGAGGGTATGCGTGGGGTCCAAACGTCAGTGAGGTCGCGGGTTAGTTCTCGGGTAAGGAAACGTTTCGCGAGGGGAAGAGCTGGGCTGCTGTTGGGCTTGTTGGGCTGGATTGGGTCTGTTTGTTTTCTACTTTTTTCTATTTCCTTTTTCTTTTTTCCTTTTCTAATTTCTGTTTTGATTTTATTTGAATGTTTTCAAACCCTTCTTTGAATTCAAACTTTTCCCAACTTTTAGTAATCTTTTAATAATGTTTATTAATATATTCTAAAGTCCATTTTAGAAAATTTATTTTATTCTCATATGGTTTGTTATTTATTTTAAATAGACATTTTGTCTTTATTAAATTGGATTTTAAATATGGTTCTAATCCATATTATTTATTCAAATGATTTAACCTTCTTTTTTAAATTCAAATATTTATCAAACCCATTTCAGTAGGTTTTATTTATTCAATACTCTATTAAATAATTCATTTTGAATTATTTAAAATATTTTAATATGATTTATTAATCATTTAAATTGGGCAATTATCTTTATAAAATCAAATATGGTCTTAATCCCATATAAATTTTATTCAAATAATTCTTTGATTCCATTTAAGTTAATTAAGTAACTTTTATTCGACCTGGGCAAATTCCAATTTATTATTTTCTCATGATTTAATTAATCATTTTCATTAGGGGTTTTGTCTTTATTTAAATATAATTGAATTATGGTTTAATCCCATATAATTTTTATGGAATATTCTTTATCCCTTTATTTTATTTGTATTATCTTTATTTCATTTGCTCGTGGATTTAAATTCAAGGTTTAAATTGTCTTCTAAATAATTTTATTGGGATTTATTATTTATTTAGTTTAGGAAATTTGTCTTTATTTACATAAAATTGGATATTGTTTAATCCTTATGATTTTATTTAAATAATATTTTACTCCTTTTTATTATTCAATAATTTTATTTAATATTTTTTTATCTCTTTAAATCCTTTTAGGAATATTTTGCTCATAATTTGGTATGGATTTTAGATAGGAGCTTTATTAGCTTTGGAAATTATTTCCTTTTATCTTATTAAATTCATAAGGTTTTATCCATGACTCCAAATTGAATGAAACCAATTTCTATGGATTTATAATATTTTTGTTTATCAATTTTGATCATTTTAAACTATTTGTTGTTGAATTTTCATATTGATCAAATCCATAGTCTTAGAGAGATCTTGTAAATGATTTTCTTCCTTTAGGGTTTTAGGGTTTTGGTTTACTTTTTCAAATGTTTAAATTTCAAGATACATTCATTGATGAATGCATTTCACTTGATTGAAATTTTGTTGGATTCCCTTTTCATTCAAAGTTTGTTCAAGAAGGGTTTTGATGTTTCCATTTAGAAACAAAAAGTTTCTTTTCACCCTAAATTTCAACAATTAATTCTTTTGTTTATTTATTTTTCACATTTAAAAATTTGGAAAATTTTGGGATGTGACATAAATTAACAAATTGGATAGAAGCAAAACCCATTAGAAAGCTTGATGGGGCAACTGCCCTTAGGTTTGTCCGAGATCTTGTGGTGAGATTTGGTCTCCCACATAGCATCATCACCGACAACGGCAGCAACTTGTCACTCGGAGAAGTGGAAGCTTATTGTTGGGAGAAGGGCATTCGACTTGATCTGGCATCCATGGAGCACCCACAATCCAATGGACAAGTTGAACGGGCCAAAGGATTAATTCTGCATGGAATAAAGCCACGTCTAGAAGCACTGCTATATAGAGAAGCTAGAGCCTGGGGGAGGAGTTTCCATCTATTCTGTGGAGTTTATGAACTACTCCCAATAGATCCACTGGCTATACCCCATACATCATGGTATATGGAGCAGATGCAACCCTACCCTCTGACATCCTCCACGATTCACCAAGAGTTGCCGCCTATGACAAAGATGACATCAAAGAATCTAGGCGCCTAGATATAGACCTTCTCGAGGAAGAGCGCGTATTGGCATGCCAAAGGTCCGCCATCTGCCAGCAGAAGCTATGCAGCTACCATAGTCACCGCGTTCAGCATTGCTCGTTTAAAGAAGGGGACTTGGTGCTCCGACTTAAGCAGAAGAAGTCACACAAATTATCCACGCCATTGGAAGGATCGTTCATCATAAGCAAAGCGCTACTCAATGGTTCTTATTACCTCGTTGACAATCTTCAACTAGAGGATAGGCCAAACGAGGATCATAAGCATAAGTGACATGACCTGGATGATGACTACCCGGAGCTTGATAGGCCATGGAACATAGCACAGCTATGTCCTTTCTACAGTTAGCATATTTTAATATCTATTGTGTATCTCTTATATGATCAATGAAATAAAGATCTTTGGTTCACTCATATACTTGAGTCTTTTACCTCCTTTAGTGTTCATTTTTGGCAAGGAAGGAGGACGCAGGTGGCAGCAGCCGACCAGAGAAGGAGGGAGGTCACGGTGACGGTGCGCAGACCTGCAGTTGGGCCGGGAGGAAGCGGCTCAGGCCCGGTTGCACGGGTGCTGCCGGCCTAGGAGCAGAGGCGCGGGAGGGAAGCGGGGAGCCCTAGCGGCTACGGCGTGTCAGGGAGAAGCAAGGCAAGGGCGGTGTGAGGCGGCGACGCGACGGCCAGCTCGGGAGGCTCCTGCGGCGGTGAGTGGTGGTGTAGCAAGGGTAGAGGCGGCGGTAGGCGCCGGATGCGGTGAGGTCGAGCGAGGAAGGAGAGAGAGGGGGATTGCGATGGGGTCGAGAGCAAGAGGAAGGCGTTCGTGAGCGAGTGCTGTCGCGCGGTGGGACCAGGGGTAGCGGGGTCGTTGACCGCGGGGGTGGTTGCATTCGGGAGGAGCGGGGTCGAGTGGGAGTGACAGGGGATGGTGCGGCTACGCGTGCGTGTGTGGAGATTGTGTGTGGTGGCGGCTGAGGGGAGGGATATAATTTGGTTTAGGTTTAGGTTTTGGGGTAGGGAATTAGGGTTTGCTGCTGGGGTAGTAGGTGGACTTCGGTTGGGCCTTTGCGCCTAGTCGGTTGTCTGCCTCCCCCAGTAAAAATGTTTTTTTATTTAGTTAGTTTTTAAATAGATTTTATAAATAGTTTTAGACGAAAATATCCAGAAAAAGACAGAGTTTTCTTGTTTGAAAATAAGGCGGAATTAGAAAAACAACATAGACTTTTGGAAATAAGGTTTGGAAATTAAGATGCATGCAGACATGAAGATGCACAAACACAAGCGATTTTCTGGTAGTGGATTTTACCGGGATGCTACATCAGCCCTGGTGCTTCAGGCACAGATCGGGGGATTTGAGATGAGTCACGTGTTCATGGATGTTGGTAGAGGCATCAATCTCACATTCGCCAGCACACTCGAAGCTATGCAGATCCTGCTCAGCAGCCTGGAAGCATCCGATACAACCTTCCATGGCATAGTCCTAGGGAAAGAAGTGTACCCTCTGGGTAAAATATGGCTCGACGTCATCCTTGGCACCCCTAAGAACTTCAGGCGTGAGCATCTTGAGTTCGAGGTGGTCGACTGGCCCTCGCACTACGACGCCATCATCGGTCGCGTGGCATTCACAAGATTTCCTGGCAATACCGCACTATGCATACCTCCTGTTAAAGATGCCAGGACCCAATGACGTCATCACCGTCCTAGGAAGCTTCACCAAGTCTGATGGCTGTGACAGAGACTTCAACAAAACTCCCAGTCCTTCGGCATGTAGGAGGAACTTGCAAGGTTAAAGGAGTGACAGATAACAGTCTGCCCCTGTGACCAAGCAAAATGCACCCGACCTGTCTTTCAGCTCCACGGTGAATACCAAGGCGGTGTAGGTCCACCCGACGGATCCCACCAAGATGGCTCTGATTGCCAACAGCCCGAGTCCCGCATAGGAACTCGCACTCGTCAAATTCCTCCTTGAGCACTGGGAAATCTTCGTCTGGTGTCGTGCAGACATGCCAGGAGTTCCCAGGGAATTCGCCGAGCACGCACTCAGCGTATACCCGGATGCGCGTCCAGTCAAGCAGACGATGCATCAATTGTCTGAGGAAAGATCATAGGAAATTGGTATCGAATTCAATAGATTACTCGATGCTAATTTCATAAGGGAGATCAAAGAAAGCACCTAGGTAGCTAACCCCATGCTAGTCCCCAAGAAGGACACAGACATCCTGCATATGTGCGTGAACTTTATGACCCTTAACAAGCACTACCCATAGGACCACTTTCCCCTACCATGAATCAACCAAATCATCGACTCCACCACGGGATGAAAAAGACTCTCGTTCCTCGATGCCTACTCAGGCTACAATCAGATTTGACTGAAGGTAGAGGATCAGGAAAATATGGCATTCATCATGCCGTTCAGAGTATTTTGCTACAACACAATGGCTTTCGAGATCAAGAATGCAGGCGCAATCTATCAAAGGTGCATGCATGCCTGCCTGAAGAATCAAATTGGTCGAAATATTCAGGTCTATATCAATGACATAGTGGTAAAGACCAAGGAGAGACAAACATTGATCGACGATCTTTGCGAGACGTTCGACAACCTTGATCGATACAGGATCAAGCTAAACCCAGAAAAGTGCAACTTTGGCATCCCGTCCGGAAAATTGCTCGGGTACTTCATCTCCGAGAGGGGTATCGAGGCCAACCTGAAGAAAATTAAGGCTATAATAGCCATGGAGAAGCCGAAGAACGTCAAAGGAGTCCAGCAGCTAGCTGGACAAATCGCAGCGCTGAGCAGGTTCATCAGCCGCATGGGAGAAAAGTCTCTCCCCTTCTATCAGCTGCTCCGCAAGTCCGAAAAATTCGATTGGACGGATGAAGCCGACAAGGCACTCGAAGACCTCAAGCGTCTGCTCTCTACATCTCCCATACTGGTGACACCAATGGAGAGGGAGCCATGCTGCTCTACATTGCTGCAACGCACCAAGTGATCAACACGACACTTGTGGTCGAACGACCCGAGGAAGGCAAAATCCACGGGGTGGAGCACCCAGTGTACTACCTCAACGAGGTGCTGACACCAACGAAGCGGAGGTACCCTCACTATCAAAAGCTAGCATACGGCATCTTCATGAATGCGTGTCGGCTACACCACTACTTCTAGGAGCACCAGATAGTGGTCGTCAATGACGCACCACTATCACACATCCTCAACAACCCCGAGGAAATGGGTCAAGTGTCCCTCTGGGGCATCGAGATGTCTCCGCGGGACATCATCTACGAGAGGCGCACCTCTATCAAATCACATGTGCTTCCTGACTTCCTCATCCACTAGATGGAGCTGCAGCTCCCGGACATCCCGGACATGTCCCGGCTCTGGAAAATGCACTTCGATGGATCCAAACATGGGGAAGTAGCCGTAGCCGGAGTGATCTTGACATCCCCTCAAGGGGACAAGATGAGATATGTACTGCGGATGAGATTCTGCACATCCAACAACGAGGCTGAATATGAGGCGCTAATCCATGGCATGCAGATGGCTAAAGTATGTGGCGCCACACGACTGGTCATCCACAGCGAATCCAACCTTGTTGTCCAGCAGACGATGAACCAATACGACACCGTCAGCGACAACATGATAGCCTATCGTGACCTTTACAACTCACTCGAAGGAGACTTCGACGTCTACGAACTCCGGCACGTAGGCTGAGAAAAGTAAAGAGGAGGCCGACAAGCTCGCCAACATTGGCTCCACCCGTGCTCCAGTATCGCCAGGTGTGTTCCTCGAACAAATCTGCGAGGGATCCATCAAGCGCAAAACTTCCAAGGAAACAGTCGATGCCACAGAGCACACGTGGGCTGAGCCACCTGAGAAAATAGAGGCACCTGCAGAACTGGAGACGGACATCGAGCTGGTGAGCCTCATGCAAGTACTGGCAATCGAGCAAACATGGACTCTACCATACATCAAGTACTTGTTGAGCAAGCAACTGTTGGATGACTCGACTGATGCAAGACATATTTCCCATCTCTCCAAAGACTTCACCATCATAAATGTTGAACTCTACAAACGAAGCATCAGCAGGGTCCTCCAGCGATGTGTCACCAATGGTGATGGGAAGGCATCCTCCTCGACATCCATCAAGGCATCTGTGGCCACCATGATGGAAGTGTGCCCTAGTCGCCAAGGCTCTACGAGCTAGCTTCTACTAGCCAACCGCGATGCGCGACGCCAAGGAAATCGTCGAGAAGTGCAACGCCTGCCGACGGTTTGCTAATAAACCACATGCACCAGGCACAGAGCTACGGCCCATACCACTGGCCTGGCCCTTTGCTCAATGGGGACTCGATATGGTCGACAAGCTGCAAAAGTCCTCACCCGGAGGATACGTCTTCCTCCTGGTGGTAGTCGACAAGTTTACCAAGTAGATAGAGGCTATGCCCGTCACCAACCAAACTTGTGCCACCCCGTCAAATTCTTCTAGTCCATTGTCTACAGGTTCGGGGTGCCCCATAGCATCATCACCGACAATGGAACGAACTTCACCTCAAAGGAGTTCCAAGACTTCTATGAAGTCCTCGGCATCAACATCACGTACGCCTCAGTGGCACACCTGTAGACCAACGGCCATGTGAAAAAATCCAACGGCCTCGTCTGCAATAGGTTCAAGAAACGACTCATGCGCCCTCTTGAACGAGCGGCGGGAGTCTGGGAAGACGAACTACCCTCCGTCCTCTAGAGCCTGCGCACAACGCCAAACAGCGCCACCGGCTATACGCCCTTTTTCATGGTTCACGGGGCCGAAGCAATGCTACCTGTCGAAGTATGCAAAAGGCCCCACGGGTCGTCGCTTACAGCGAGGCCGATTCAATGGCCGCACTCGAAGACACCGTCGACCTGTTTGACGAGGCACACGACATCGCTGCATCCCATTCGACAATGTACCAGCAAAGCCTTCACAACTACCATAGCCGACAGCCACGTCCAAGGTCCTTCGTCGAAGGAGACCTCGTGCTGCACTCAAGCAAAAAGGGCACCTGAAGCTCGAGTCACCTTGGTAAGGTCCCTATGTGGTCACTGAAGTAATTCCAGGTGGTCCCTACCGCCTCAAGGACGTCGAGTCCGGAGTAGCATACTCCAACCCCTAGAACATCGCACAACTGCGACGCTTCTACCCTTAGCTGTCTTTACTTACAATAAGGCTTTTCATCCAAGCTACTCAGTTGAACCCTGTACTCCGTACTATGCGATGAATAAAAGCTAAGTTCCTTAGCCAATATATATTCTTCTTATGCAAATTTACATTCATACGACACACTGGGGGGCTGCGCCTCACCCAATGACTTTGTCAACTCTTACGTTAACGCATCCACCTGAGTAGATGACCACGTCAGTTTAATGAAAAGGATATGCAAACTTTACAACAACCAGCATTACATGCAAGTTTTACAAATTTAAGAAAGGGCAGCAATAGCCCAACTGAAACTATACAAATCTTACATTGTCTTGTACAATACTTGCAGGGATTAACCATGCTGAAGTAAAACATTCGTTCGCTCGTCGAAGAAGTGCACAATGTCTTCGTCATGGCGAGCCACCGCCTCATAATGTGGATGCATGTTCCATGCCATACCATCCGGGGGAACGGGCGGTCCTGCTGCTATCTCCACCAGGTCCACGTCCCGACAGTGCAGCCGAACAAGGGCCACCACCACTTTCGCACCCGCAACAAGCTGCTGATGCACAAGCTCCTTCACGGCATCCATGCTCCAAAACTTCCCCAGCAGCCCCAGGAAACTGGAGGGATCCGCATCCAAGGGAAACATGGCAGCCCAGATGGACGCGAATGACGATCTCGCATGCTTCAAAACTTGAAGCACCTGATGGACACGTTCTTGTAACATTGTGACAACGACTTCTCGGTCATGGTCCATCTAGAAGAATCCTCCGGCCTCCAACTCTTGTTGGGTGAGGAAATTGAGCCAAATAGCCACACGCGCTTTCTCTTCCTACGGAAGAAGATTGACAACTGCAAATAGCAATATGTTAGAAGCCAAAAAGAATAAATGCAGCCACAAAACCAATCGAGGCACATGGTTGCCGCTTACACTAAAGATGCTCGCCAATCTACCGAAACTCTTCACGAACATACTCGTTCTATTTTGGATTTCCAAACATCAGCATGGCCACGGACAACGAGGACGTCCCTCTCCAAACTTCAAATGCGATCACGTAGCAATGGAAATTGTGACACCTCATTTGTCATCGGTTTGGAACATGCCAAGAGACCTGGCGAAGTCGACGGAGTGACAGTTGAAGGGCCCTAGGAGACACACAAGTAAAAAGATATAAGGAGTAAGGACAAAGCAATCTGCAACAACAGAAGATGAAAGCATATATTCACATAAAGAACCACCATGTGGTAATCTCTAAGGTCATCTAGTACAAAACATTACATAAACTACAACAAAAGCAAGACAACTCTACATGGGCGACTAAGCAGCAGAAGGGCCCTAAGGATGCATTGCATCCGATGTAGTCCTTGGCTTGCTGGCCAGCATCGCAGCCACCTTATTTTTCTCAATCGCATAACTGGACACTAGCTTAATTAGACGCGAGCCATAACGCTTGCAGCATGAAGCGAAGGGGGCGAAGGCTACCTCAGTGCCATCCGTCGCCACGGGCATCCTAGAGGTGGCCTGGTTTAGGTCCAGCTATGCGCCAGATGCTAGTGCCATCGCAAGCCAAGGGTGACACCTGTGCCCTTATGGGTATTCTTGTACTCCGTAGGTGCATCTCCTACCAGGGCCTTCTCCAGGGATTCGACATCGTAAAGGGCCACGCCCTTCAGGAAGAGCTATCGATAGAAACGGCCGAGTACCTCTTTGGCCTTCGCCAAAGTCTCAACAGAGGAGCTGCAATGGCCTTCGACCGCAGCAATGACGTCCACGAGAAGGTCCCCATGATCCAGGACATGGAAATCAATGGTAATGTCGGAGGCATTTGTAGATGCACGAAAAGGTAGGTCTAAAACAACACGGAAAAACACCCAAGATTGGAGAGTAACAACTATGAAGGTTCAAGTGACTTACCAGACAAAGCCTGAGCGGCAGTCATCAGCTACTCCGCCATCGCCTTATTCTGTACAGCAGCATCAGCTGCAAGCTTCTCTTCATGATCCCTAGCTTCCAGCTTTAAGCGTTCGAGGGCTCCTACAGCATCCTTGGCCTTGGTCTCCTCCTGGCTACAACTCTTTTCGAGTGAGTCTAGCTTGCGAAGGGCCTCATTATTCTCCTCTACAAAAATTGGACAAGCAAGTTAAAGAACAAGCTCAAAACGCATGCATTCGAAGAACATAGACAGTAAAACACTTACCCTGGAGTTGTTGGAAGGTCGCCTCCAAGGATAGATGCTTCTTCCCAAGACGCTACAAGTCGTGAATGAAGGGCTGCCGAAAGACAAGCATTAGTCAGAGAGACAAGAGCCTCGGGGGCTAGCTAGTAATAGATCAATGATACTTACGTGTCCACCCGAAGATTATGATGGTTTAGCTTGTGCCCTCTGGGTGACAACTACATGAGTCCTCGGCTTGGACGAACTCAATACGCTATCACTAGAGTTGGCCGCCATCTTCGGGGAGGGCGTCGCAGCCTCAAGGCTCGCTGCTTTGGACTCCATGTAACATCCCAGCATTTAGGAACCAACAAAGGGTAGATTTAGGAATCCGTGAAATTGCATGCATTCATCTGTAAAAAAATGGGTAAATTTTTCGCCAAATAAAAACCTCAAATGATTAAAGTTTCTTTCATGCTTTGAGATTAGGTATAGTCTTGAAGGATTATTGTTATAAACTTTGATATGATCTTTGTGGATTAGTGTGTTTTGGGAAATGAAATTTGAATTTAAACTTGAGTGTTGAATTTACAATTCATAAGGATTTAGAATTAGGTTTGAGTGATTTGATTTAATCAAGATTTAACAATTAATGGCCCAAACTTTAAATAAAATAAATTAATCAATAGAATGAATATTTATTCCATAACTTTATTCAATAAATAAGTTACAAAATGTAACTTATGAAAATGATCAAGAATCTTTATAATAGTAATGAAATAAAAGAAGAATCTTTATATATTGAGTAATAGTACAATCTTTATTACAAAAGAATAAAATAAAGATTACAAAAGAATAAAAGAAATATTACAAGTGACTATTCTATAAAGAAAAAGAAAACCTAAACTAAAGTCTTGATCTTCAAGTCTAGTACCTACAAAACAAACACAAACTAAAAGTGATAAAGTGAAGGATTAAAAAAATGTTTTACTCTCAGAATTGACAGTGAGTTGCACTATGCAAAATTTCATCATTGAGTAATCTTTAAAGGGGCAAGTTTCACCAATATGAAAGAATTGAATCTTTCATAATTTAAGCTAGAAGTCAAATAAATCTAAACAGCAAGGAGGGGAAAGTTTCACCAGACAAGTAAGAGTAACCAGATAAAAGTAACTTTCATATCTAGTATCCACAAGGTGCAGCAGACACACAAGCAGCACTCACACCAAACTGCATGGTGTGTGCTGACAGCACAGCATCAACAGGCCACGCACACACAAAACTACTCAGCACAGCCGTAGAGAGGCATCTCCAACACCATTCTCTGGTGCATACACACCAAGCACAGCAGCCCAGCTAAACCAAACCAAAGCCAAACCAGATCACACCAACCAAACTCTTGATCATATCACCAAGATGGTGACATAAGGAGGGGGTAGATTAGGTGGATAGCAAGAACAAGATCAAGCCACCAGGACCAGGAGATGGAGAGCTAGATCATGGACAAGCCCAGGAAATGGAAGTATCAGGAGGAGCACCAGATCAAGCTAGCCACAAGATCAACAACTTGTAACCCCAACAACAAACAAGTGTGGTGAGTAGAAAAGACCATCACATGATTTATCTCTCTAAGTTAGACAAGCATCCATGAGTTGTATCATACTCAAACTCTCAGAAAAATACCCAAGTGGGGTGATTCCATCATTGATGTTTTAAACACTAAAAGCAACCAGAAAACTATATAGATCCAACTAGGATCTCAGGACAACCTCATTGATCCTAGATATCAAGCTATATTCTAAATTCCAGGAATGAATATAGCCAAGATCTGAACTTCTAGGCACATATCTAAAAACAGGAGTAGCACCTTAGAATTTCATCCAATGGATCCATATAAGTTATCAAGACTACAATCATTTTTCCCAACTTTGATTCCAGAAGCAATAGCTGGTATCACTACCAGAACCAATCCATGAGAAACTACAAGATAAGGACCTAGATCCTAAACCTTAGACAAACATCATAGGTTTTAGGGATTCGGGGAAAGAAGTTCCACTTATCTTTGATGCCAAGTTAATCTTAAGCTTAAGCAAAAGCAAGCTAAGTAAGAGAACCTAATCTTGTGTGCCATACTAGGATGGTGTCACAAGAACAACTTCTAAACTAAGCAGGTTAAGCATTCAACTTTCACAGTTACACTCACAACCAACTATAAAATCATTTTCCTGATATTAATCATAGGAATCATAACCAGGAAAATCCATATACATATCATCACTTTAAGAGACCAATTGATCTCAGCTATATATATGATTTCTTAAGACAACAGTACAGATACATTGACTTCATCACACAAACATCACTGTCATTTACCAAGCAATGACAGTGGTGAGCTCTGAAACTACTAAAATTCCCAAGTAATGATTCTAGAGCAACCATATCATATGAACCATATCAAATTAACCAAAGGAATCATATGGTAAGCCACTAGCATCACCAAAGCTAACCATAAGCAGTAATCCACAGCAAATAATCACTTCTATGCTTAGGGATCATCAATACATGATCCAAATCATCAGATATTCAATCAACAGAGGGATATGAACCCTAAGCAGAACAAAAACCCTAATCAGGACATAACCACTAGCCAGGAGTAGCTACTACCAAGACATAGCATAGGGTGGCCTAGCAGAGAGGACACAAGGGGAAGAAGAACAACTTACTGATGAATGTTGCTGTGGGTGAGAAGAAGAAGCAGAGGTTGACGACAAGCACGGCGGCACGGGGAGCACCCCCAAGGGGGCGCTGCGACCAACACCACACCGAGGCGGAGACCCTCACCACGCCTGAAGGCGAGGAACACCAGCACAGCACACGGCAGCAGCGACGGCGATAGCATCAGCACCACCCCAAACCCTAGGGTTCGGGATATAGCTATTCTGGCCACGGGGAAGCTCCAGGTCCAAATAGAATTGGACCGAAGGATAGAGCATGGTCGACAACCTCGCCCTGCACCACGACAGCGGTCAGGAAGGACCACGGCGGCAAGCAGCGCACGGCGGCGGCGCCATCGACCACGGGGTCAAGGAGGAGAAGAGAGAGATGAGATCGAGAGAGTGACAGAGAGAGTGGGCTGGGTTGGGCCAGGACCCCTTCGAGGTGTCGTTTTGGCTCTGCCCTATTGGGTCACAAGGGCCCAATAAGCCCAAAACAGTCAACCCAAATCACTTAAAGCTAGTTTTTAAATGAGAAAAGACAAAATGCCCCTGAATTTAAATAAATTCTAGAAAATAAAATAAAATCCAAAAATTATAAATAAAATAGTTTTGGATTCACCATAATCCAAACTACCTAAATAAATTAAAAAATAAAATGTTAGACATATAAATTTTATTAAGAACTTTGTAACATATATATTCCTTATGGAATTTTACAAAATTATTTGAAAGATGATAAAAATAAATAAAAATCACTTTCATTAGATATTAATATTGTAGTATTTTTGAAAAAGACTAAACAAATATTTCATATCAATTTTTGATATTTAAATGATAATTCTTAAAAGAATTATTAAATAAATAAAATTCAAATAAAAGGAAATAAAATAAAAGAATACAATATTCAATAAATATTAAAAATTAATATTTATAAATCCTTTATTATTAAAAAGGATTTTTATAACTTAAATAATGGGGGAGGATACATATAAAGATAAATAATGCATTACATTACTTTGCATAATCATTTTGCTTCTTTAAATATTGTCCTTATCGGGCAATAATGATGTTTTTGTAGACATAGAAGCTCAAGGTCTAGTCCAAGCATCAGACTTCACTACCTTGCAATCACAAGGAAAGTTCATCACTTGCTCATATCCTTTGAAGAGTCTTTATCAAAGTATTTGCTAATTGTGTGTTATCATATATACTCCAAAGAAAGAAAATATTATTTTCACAAATAAAGAAATCTTAGATATCATCCTAAGTGATGATATAATGGAGCAATAGAACTTAGGGTTCTATTTGCAACAATGATGATCAATTAGGGACTTAATAACCCATGACATCAGTGATTCTAGCGCCGTATATCACGCGTTAGCCATGAGATTAGGAATGGGACAAAGAAGTCAGCTGTATCTTCTTCCTCTCGCATGTAGCCGGATGTGCAGGTCGTGGCTGTTATCCTCGTAACGTGCATATTAATTGGTAATTCTTAGAGGATATTCAGCATATGGGTGGGAACCCTCAACGTCCCACGATTGTTCTGGCATCTAACGGTCTGTACAAACCATAGCCGTAATTCAATATGTGGGCATTGTGTACACCAAGAAGGCATGTGAGGTCGCGAGGGGGCAGTGATTGGCTTGGACCAACTACTGGGCCCCACATCATGGAATTGTGGACGGGAAAGTACGCCCGGTTATGCAACAAGGAGTTGATCTCTCATGGGTAAAGTAACGCATCTCTGTAGAGTGTAAGAATTGTAACTTGTTACTCCCTGTTCCGGGAAGGAGCTACGAACGCGGCAGGAAAGGAACTCCATGAAAGTTCTGGTCAACCTGTGAAGGCTGATGGTCATAGATTTTTATAATAAAATCAATCGTTGAAGAAATATTTATAAAAACTGCATAGTGCCAAGGACTTATAGTCCGAGGTGGTAGTTAGAGCATCAGACTTCCCACCTTGCATATAATGAACTTGTTGGGTAATGCTGTTACTCATCCTTTCCTTTGATCCCTTGCTTAGACTCTGAGGATCCCAAAGATACGCCAATGTATGCAGCCGAATGCCAAGAAGATGTGTTCTACGAGGAGCCTGACCTGTCAGTAGGTGTTGAAGGAGTGGATTACGAAATCCTCTATGGTGTCGATGACAACGAGTCCAACTAAGTATCCTAGTTAGCAGTAACCGACAGAGACGAGCAGCATGAACTCTATAGAATAAGGTGCTGAGCTCAACTCCTAGTTGGAGTTGCTACTTTTAAATTCCGCTAAAACACTTTATATTTTGGCTTGTAAGTTGAATCCTTTTGAATTGTTGAACTTCTGGTATTGTAATAATAATAATGCGTGAATGTTTGTAATACGGACCCGCAATGTTTCTGTTGTACCTCTCTAAGGGATGTGATATTTACAGAACGGTGTTCTATGGATGTCATGTCAATGACTATAGTGTACTACACATGCAGTGGTATGATGGGTCACCGAAGTTAGTATCAGAGCAATTTCTTTGACCTTAGGTTGGAAATCTAGTAAAGGGTATTACCTGTAGGAGAGTGTAGCAACGATAAAGAATTCTCTAAAAGAAATATAATGGGTATTCAAATGATAATATTCTGTTATATGTTTTAGTGCGATAATTCTTTGTTATGATGCAATATATTATTGGTTACTAATAAAAATATCTTTCTTATATACAAAGCTATGGCACCAAAGTTTCCTAAACATACTTTGGTAAGGAAACAAGAGACTCTTGATGATTATCAAGGATCATTCATAGACCAACTTCGTCAACTTTTAAAGATTTTTAGTTGTCCAACTAGAATTCCAGTGAATAGTATAACCTACTATGATGGCCGGATGTTATCCAAGTATCGTGTGAGTATCCAACTTCCAGAGGAGCTTGGATTATATCACGATCTACCTATAGGTGAAGGTAGGAGTCACTTAGCATCATATCATGTTGTTGTTGTGGAGGCGATAGCTAATATCCGGGAGCATAAAGCCAAGGAGTTGGAAGGTAGCACATTTTCTGTGATACCTCATGATTCTATAGACTCGGAGCCTGTAACGAATCATCTTACTTTAGTTAAGAAGCATCCTAAGTTAGCTTCCAAGATCATGGATAGATACCGAACACTCATTGCGTCTTTTTATAAGACACATCAAGTGATTGTTGAAGATAAAAATGACATGTTATAGGATCTAACTAATCCGGAAAGGAGGAAGCAGTTAGCATTCCAGTTGGACAAGGAAGCAAGTAGTAGTGCAAAACCTATCTTTAAGGATATACGTATAGATCCTGAATCTTTTACACCATATCCTTATTCACCAAGTCCTGAACCTATACATGATCCTACTATGGATATGAGGTATGCAGTACCACAGGGTTCAGAGGATGGTTCTGATTCAGAACTTCCTATTGAGAATTCTGATGGTTGGAGAAGGGGATCATATGAAGGATCTCATGAACACCAGATGTCCATAGATGGTTGTGATATAAATGTTGGACAATCTAGCTAGATGGGTGCATGAATTAACCCTAGTAACAGTAGTAGAAATGCCATGTCGCTAGATAATCAGGATGAAGAAGAAGATCCTAAGGAGAGAGTGTTTGAATCATCAACATCTTCTCAAAACCCAGGGAATATACATTATCCGGTGTTTAACTATCTTGCCCAAAGGAGCACCTGGGGATCAGCATGATCTGTGTATTCTGTTGACAACTCAAGGAATGAAGCTCAGGAGATGCAAGTGGGAGATAATGTTGAAAATGTTTCTGAAGACTTTTCAGCTGAGCTGGAGGGAGTCAATGCGCTTAGGTTGAGTAATGACTCAAGTCCTAACACTTCAGATACTGAGTATGTTCCTCCTGGAAGGCCATTTGTTCCACATACTGTGTGACGAACGTCACGTCATCACGGTTGGACATCAGGCATGTATGATGAGCGTAGTTACTACTAGAAGTAGGCAACTATTTAGAGGTATCGAGTACCATGTATTGTAATCCGAGAATTAAGGTAGCTAGATAAACGAGGTAGTGTGTGATTATACCTATATGGTATATGTTGTAATGACTTCGTATTATTATGATATTGTAAGTATAATATGTGAAATGCATATTTGGATTTTATTTGGATCTTCATTGTGTGACTAGTTCTGTGCGTAAAGTCGAGCTCAGAACACATGTGCATGATGTAATTATGAGTATTCTCTTTATGTTGCAGGACTAGGGGGTCATGGATACGGGTGTAGATACCGAAGTTGAACAGCAGCGGATGGAACGTGAGGCCAAAGAGAAGGCCGATGCAGATGCAGCAAATCAGGGAGCATTACCACCACCACCACCAATGAGGCCGTTAATGGAGCAGAACTTTTTATGCAATGTATGCAAATGATGCAAGAGACCCAGAACAAGTTCATGGAGGAGTTGCTGGGACGGGCAAATCAGAGGGCACCTGAAGCTGGAGGAGTAAGTCTTTCTGACTTCCAGTATGCAAGGCCGTTACCTTTTGCATCAGCTCCTGAACCAATGGATGTAGAAGATTGGCTAGCAGATACAGAAAGAAAGTTGAAGAAATGTAGGTTGTGATGATGAGGAGAAATTGCGGTATGCAACTCATCTTCTGATTGGACCTGCAGCATCATGGTGGGAGAATAAGTTAGCCATGCAACAGCCAGGAAGGGAGTATACCTGGGAGGAGTTTAAACAGAGATTGGATATCATGTTCCGATAAGTGTTATGGAGTTAAAGCGGAGAGAATTTGAGGAACTTCAACAGGGATATACTAGTGTCATGAAGTATATCCGGGAGTTTAGTCAACTATCTCGTTATGCTGAGGAGGATGTTAACACAGAAGAGAAGCGGAAGAAGCGTTTCCTGTGTGGGTTAAATCCATTCGTGAGGATGCAATTAAGGTTAGCTAATAAGCAAACTTATCAGCAGTTGCTAGATGCAGCTATCACTTTTGAAGATGACTACAAGAATGTCCAAGAGGATAGGAGGAAGAGAGCCAAGAAAGAAACCAAGAGAATTAAGGCAAGCAAACCAAAACCCAATCTGGAGTTCAAACCTCGGAACAAGGCCTACGGTAACAATAACAATAACAAGGGCAGTGGTGGAAATCAATCCAATCCTAGGAGGAATGTTATTTGTAATAACTATGGAATTCCAGGGCATTTCCAGAGGGAATACAAAAAGCCTGTAGTTATCTGTTACGGTTGTGGTCAGAAGGGGCGTATCAAGCCCGACTGTCCGAGCAAACCACCAGGAGTTTGGCCTACCAAGGGAGGAGGACAAGCCAGTGGAGGAAATGGACAGCCCAATCGAGGAGGAAATAATGTCAAAAACAACAATGGAAAGAGGAATAGACCTACTGGGAAGCTGAATTGTGCAACCCTAGAGGAGGTGGATAATTCGGAGAATGCAGTGATAGGTACGCTCAATATCCTTACCAATCCCGGCAAAGTTCTATTTGATACTGGTGCAACTACTTCATTCATTTCTGAAGAATTTTGTGATAAATTCGAGATTAGAAGGGCAACGTTAGAAAACCCTATGACGGTAGTTACGGTAGGGGGAAATGTGATTGTACGCCACATTAAACAAGATCAGGTTATCTTGATCTGTGGTTGTACAAACTTTGCAGACCTTTATGTGATTCCTTTGAAGGGAATTGTAGTAGTGCTGGGGATGGACTAGATGATGGAACATGGGGCTCAGATAAATTGTGAGGAGAAAACTGTCTCAATTAAAACTCCAAGTGGAGCAAGGATAGTTTACCAAGCAGATAAGCATAGTCATATCATGGTGGATCTGCAGTTGAACTCGATGAAAGAGGTCAAATTGGAAGATATTCCTATAGTAAATGAGTTTCAAGATGTTTTTCCAACAGAGCTACCCGGAATGCCACCAGATCGGGAGATAGAGTTCACTATTGATCTAATTCCCGGTACAGCACCAATAGCTCAAGTACCATATAAGATGGGACCAAAAGAATTAAAAGAACTCAAAGAGCAAATTGATGAGTAAGCCATAAAATGGTTTATTCAGGAAAGTGTATCCCCATGGGGAACACCAGTAATCTTTGTGGATAAAAGGGATGGTGGAAGAAGGATGTGTGGAGACTACAGAAATCTGAACAATGTTACCATAAAGTATCATTTACCAAGGATTCAAGATTTGTTTGATCAAGTGAAAGGAGTCGGAGTATTTTCAAAGATCGACCTAAGATCTGGATACCATCAAATAAAAATCAAGTCTGAGGATGTTCCAAAGACAACATTTTTCTCATGATACGGACACCATGAGTATCTGGTTGTACCATTTGGTTTGACCAATGCACCAGCAATATTCATGAATTTGATGAACAAAATCTTCATGCCGTATTTTGATAAGTTCATCATAGTCTTCATTGATGATATACTGATATATTCCAAGGATAAGGAAGAGCATGCTGATCATTTAAGAATAGCATTGCAGACTTTAAGGGAACATAAACTTTATGCTAAGTTCAGTAAATGTAAATTTTGGCTAGATGAGGTAGAATTCCTCGGCCATGTGATCAGTAAAGATGGAATTGCTGTAAATCCATCTAAAGTTCAATCAGTACTAGAATGGACTGCACCAACCAATGTGAAACAAATTCGAGGTTTCTTGGGGATGGCTGGTTATTATCGGAGATTCATTGAAGTTTTCTCCAAAATAGCTAGACCAATGACCAAATTGCTAAGAAATAATAAACCATTCAATTGGGATGAGAAGTGTGAAGCAAGTTTTCAGGAGTTGAAGACCAGGTTAACCACAGCTCCAATCTTAGCAGTTCCAGAAACAGGGAAAGACTTTACAGTATAATGTGATGCTTCTAAGGAAGGTTTGGGTTGTGTGTTAATGCAAGATCGAAAAGTGATTTCTTATGGTTCAAGACAACTGAAACCACATGAAGTCAACTATCCAACTCATGATTTAGAGTTAGCAGCGGTAGTATTTGCGCTGAAAGGATGGAGGCATTTTCTTTATGGAGCCAGATGTGAGTTATACACTAACCATAAAAGTCTTAAATATTTCTTCACTCAAAAGGAGTTGAATATGAGACAGAAGCATTGGTTGGAACTAATCAAAGATTATGATTTAACAATCAACTATACTCCAGGGATAGCAAATGTTGTAGCAGATGCGTTAAGCAGAAAGAGTGCAGATATTCATCCTAGCAATCGGGAGCTACCAAAAGAGTTACAAATGGACTTGGAAAGATTAGAGCTTCAATTCATAAGAACAAAGGTTCTTGGAGGATTAGCTACTATGCAGGACAATGATCTTAAGCACAAAATTTTTAGACGTCAAGCAGAAGATCCTTTCATTGCTGAGGAAATTCGGAGGATATCTCAAGGGCAAAAATCAGTTTTTCATCTTGGAGATTATGAGTCTTTGTGGTTCTAAGATCGTCTTTGTGTTCCATATGTGACTGAGATTCGAGATGTCATACTCAGATAAGCACATGCAACACCATATCTATACATCCAGGAAGTACTAAGATGTACATGGATCTGAAAGAACTATTCTTGTGGAATAACATGAAAAGGGACATTGCTAAATATGTATCAGAATGCCATACTTGCCAAAGGGTGAAGGCTGAACATCAAAGTCTAGCAGGACCATTGCAACCTTTGGAAATTACCGAATGGAAGTGGGAGGAAATAGGTATGGACTTCATCACAGGATTGCCCATGACACCTAAACAGAAGGATATGATATGGGTAATTGTGGATAGACTCACTAAAAGTGCACATTTTATTCCGGAAATCAGAAAGATAATGTCGAGAAGTTACTTGAATTTTACATCAAAGAGATAGTAAGTAAGCATGGAGTGCCCAAAAAGATCGTAACTGATAGGGGATCCGTGTTTACTTCAGCATTTTGGAAGCAATTACATGAAGCACTTGGTTCCAAATTATATTTCAGCACAGCTTATCATCCAGAGACAGGGGTCAAACAGAAAGAACAAATCAGATACTAGAAGACATATTAAGGGCTTGTGCATTAGATTTTGGAGGTACATGGGAAGATCATCTACCATTGGCAGAATTTTCCTACAGTAATAGCTATCAGAGTAGTCTGAAGGCATCTCCATAACAGGTTCTGTATGGAAGGAAGTGTAGATCACCAATATGTTGGTATGATCCTGGAAGAAGCAAAGAATTTGTGCCAGACTATATCCGAGAAAAACAAGATATCATTGATAAGATCAAGGATAGACTGAAAATAGCTCAGAGTAGGCAGAAAAGTTATGTTGATCAAAGTTGAAGATCATGGCATCCAAAAGTGGGAGACATGGTATATTTGAAAGTAAGTCCAATGAAAGGGGTTAAAAGGTTCGGAGTTAAAGGAAAATTGAGTCCAAGATATATCGGGACATTCAAGATACTGAGTCAGAACAGAACTATAGCTTATGCTTTAGAGTTACCATCAAGATTGGCTCAAGTGCATAATGTTTTCCATGTGTCACAACTTCGTAAATGTTTGAAAGTTCCAGATGATGCAATCACACATCAAGAGATGGAACTACAAGTAGACTTGACCTATGTTGAAAAGCCCTGTAAAATTTTGGAAGAAAACTAGAAAAGGTTGAGGAATAGGGCAATCAAGTATTGCAAGGTACAGTGGGAACATCACCCTGAAAGGGAAGCCACTTGGGAGAAAGAAGAGGATTTAAGAAAAGCCTATCCAGAACTATTCAGGTACATATTGTAGGGTTCACAGCATAGAAAACAAAAAATTTCCTACGATGTGAACTATGTACCAAGATCTATCTATTAGATACAAACAACGGGCGAATGTATATCCGTAGAGAACATACCCTTGAAGACCGACAAAGCTTAAAGAGTTCAACTCGTGGTTGATGTAGACGATCTCTTGCCGATCTCAAGATCGAGAGGAAGTCCTAGCGCCGCAAATCAGCAGCGCATCCGTGCTCGCACACACGTTCGAGGCACCGAGCAACCTCCACCTCCTCGCTCCAGTGATGCAGCGGAAGCACAACTCTTTCTTGCCGAATAACCACCGGGAACATGTATCTCGCTAGTCCGAGACCATGGGGGGTAAATTCTAGAGGGGGAGAGAGATCCTTCACGAGGAGGTGTGAGTGAGAAGTGAGGAGAGGGGTTCCTTTTATAGGAGGAGGGGGGAACCCCAAGGGGGTGGCCGGCGCATGGAGCTGCCCCCTTGCCCTGCCCTCTTCATGTGGGTGGACACTCCACTCACAAAATTCCTTTAAATTCCCTCCACTCAAAATCCCACTCAAACATGCCATTAAATTTCCACCAAATTTAATGCAAACTCTCATTAAATAAAACTCTTTTATTTTATTCAGAGTTTTGTCAATTAATTTAATGACAAACATTCACAAATAACCCCTTGCTATAATTCTATTTCACATGCATAACCACTTTATGCAATTTCATCTGAAAACCTATTTCGGTATCTAGTGAAATAAATTCCTGCGCTTGTTCATTCTTTCGGCATGAAACTTTTGCTCCAATTGGATGTCGGTGTCTCGTAAGTGAGTCACCCTACGGTTCTTGAATAATGCGGACATGATCGAGACCCCTCTCGGATCAATAATCAGAAGCGGGATCTGGAGACCCATACTGACTCCCACACATTCAACGATGACTTTCTTGTGATCGTCGGAACCTTTTACACTAGTATCTTAATCCCTTTGTTTCACGATATATTACATGTCCGAGATTCGATCATCGGTATCTCCATACCTAGTTTGATCTCGTTACTGACATGCACTCTTTTCTCGTTCCCATGATATAACATTCTAGTGATCAAATCACTTGCTTGCAAGCTAATCAATGTGATATCACCGAGAGGGCCCAGAGTATATCTATCCGTCATCGGGATGAAAAAATTCCACTATCGATCCATGAGCCTCACCATAACACTTTACTAGTTCTGAATCCATCTTTATAATCACCCTGTTATGGTGTGACGTTTGATGTTATCAAGAAACTCTTCCGGTGTTAGTGATTGGCATGATCTCTTGGTCTAAGGATTAGGATCACTTCGTAAGTTGTTATAGCAATATAAACTCAATGACTTTGATCGTAATGCTATACTTCGGATGAATGTTCATCACACCATTACACTAATGTTGTGATCCCGTTATTAACAACATCCAATGTCCATGATCAGGAAACCTTGATCATCTTGTTAATCAACGAGCTAGTTTATGAGAGAGGCATAACTAGGAACTTTCTGTTTGTTTATTAAACACACGTGTATTAATGTTTCCGTATTAATACAATTATAGCATGCAAAATAAACATCTATCATATACTTGGAATACACATAATAAACACTTTATTATTGCCTCTCAGGGCATATTCCCTTCACATCGCAACAAACTTCGGGACGAAGTTTAATTTAAGGGGGGAAGTCTGTAACATACCAGCATTTAGGAACCAACAAAGGGTAGATTTAGGTATCTGTGAAATTGCATGCATTCATCTGTAAAAAATGGGTAAATTTTTCGCCAAATAAAAACCTCAAGTGATTAAAGTTTCTTTCATGCTTTCATATTAGGTATAGTTTTGAAGGATGATTTTTATAAACTTTGATATGATCTTTGTGGATTAGTGTGTTTTGGGAAATGAAATTTGAATTTAAACTTGAGGGTTGAATCTACAATTCAGAAGGATTTAGAATTAGGTTTGAGTGATTTGATTTAATCAAGAGTTAACAATTAATGACTCAAACTTTAAATAAAATAAATTAATTAATAGAATGAATATTTATTCCATAACTTTATTCAATAAATAAGTTAAAAAATGTAACTTATGAAAATGATCAAGAATCTTTACAATAGTAATGAAATAAAAGAAGAATCTTTATATATTGAGTAATAGTACAATCTTTATTACAAAAGAATAAAATAAAGATTACAAAAGAATAAAAGAAATATTACAAGTGACTATTCTATAAAGAAAAAGAAAACCTAACCTAAAGTCTTGATCTTCAAGTCTGGTACCTGCAAAACAAACACAAACTAAAAGAGAGAAAGTGAAGGATTAAAAAAATGTTTTACTCTCAGAATTGATAGTGAGTTGCACTGTGCAAAATTTCATCATTGAGTAATCTTTAAAGGGGAAAGTTTCACCAATATGAAAGAAGTGAATCTTTCATAATTTAAGCCACAAGTCAAATAACTCTAAACAGCAAGGAGGGACAAGTTTCACCAGACAAGTAAGAGTAACCAGATAAAAGTAACTTTCATATCCAGAGCATATCCACAAGGTGCAGCACACACACAAGCAGCACACACACCAAACTGCATGGTGTGTGCTGTCAGCACAGCATCAACAGGACACACACACAAACTACTCAGCAAAGCCGTGGAGAGGCATCTCCAACACCATTCTCTGGTGCATACACACCAAGCACAGCAGCCCAGCTAAACCAAATCAAAGCCAAACCAGATCACACCAACCAAACTCTTGATCATATCACCAAGATGGTGACATAAGGAGGGGGTAGATTAGGTGGATAGCAAGAAAAAGATCAAGACACCAGGACCAGGAGGTGGAGAGTTAGATCAAGGACAAGCCCAGGAAATGGAAGTATTAGGACGAGCACCAGATCAAGCTAGCCACAAGATCAACAACTTGCAGCCCCAACAACAACCAAGTGTGGTGAGTAGAAAAGACCATCACATGATTTATCTGTCTAAGTTAGACAAGCATCCATGAGTTGTCTCATACTCAAACTCTCAGAATAACACCCAAGTGGGGTGATTCCATCATTGATGTTTTAAACACTAAAAGCAACCAGAAAACTATATAGATCCAACTAGAATCTCAGGACAACCTCATTGATCCTAGATATCAAGCTATATTCTAAATTCCAGGAATGAATATAGCCAAGATCTGAACTTCTAGGCACATCTCTAAAAACAGGAGTAGCACCTTAGAATTTCATCCTATGGATCCATATAAGTTATCAAGCCTACAATCATTTTTCCCAACTTTGATTCCAGAAGCAATAGATGGTATCACTACCAGAACCAATCCATGAGAAACAACAAGATAAGGACCTAGATCCTAAACCTCATACCAACATCATAGGTTTTAGGGATTCAGGGAAAGAAGTTCCACTTATCTCTGATGCCAAGTTAATCTTAAGCTTAAGCAAAAGCAAGCTAAGTAAGAGAAACTAATCTTGTGTGCCATACTAGGATGGTGTCACAAGAATAGCTTCTAAACTAAGCAGGTTAAGCATTCAACTTTCACAGTTACACTCACAGCCAACTATAAAATCATTTTCCTGATATTAATCACAGGAATCATAAACAAGAAAATCCATATACATATCATCAATGTAAGAGACCAATTGATCTCAGCTATATATATGAGTTCTTAAGCCAACAGTACAGATACAGTGACATCATCACACAAAAATCACTGTCATTTACCAAGCAATGATAGTGGTGAGCTCTCAAATGACTAAAATTCCCAAGTCATGATTATAGAGAAACCTTATCATCTGAACCATATCAAATTAACCAAAGGAATCATCTGGTAAGCCACTAGCATCACCAAAGATAACCATAAGCAGTAATCCATACCAAACAATCACTTAGTATGCTTAGGGATCATCAATACATGATCCAAATCATCAGATATTCAATCAACAGAGGGATATGAACCCTAAGCAGAACAAAAACCCTAATCGGGACATAACCACTAGCCAGGAGTAGCTACTACCAACACATAGATAAGGGTGGCCTAGCATAGAGGACACAAGGGGAAGAAGAACAACTTACTAATGAATGTTGTTGTGGGTGAGAAGAAGAAGCAGAGGTCGACGACGAGCACAGCGGCATGGGGAGCACCCCCAAGGGGGTGCTGTGACCCACACCACGCCGAGGCGGCGACTCTCACCACGCCTGAAGGCGAGGAACACCAGCACAGCACACGACAGCAGCGGCGGCGACAGCACCAGCACCACCCCAAACCCTACGGTTCGGGATGGAGCTATTCTGGCCACGGGGAAGCTCCAGATCCAAATCAAATTGGACAGAAGGATAGAGCATGGTCGACAACCTATCCCTGCACCACAACAGCGGCCAGGAAGGACCACGGCGGCGAGCAGCACACGGCGGCGGCACCATCGACCACGGGGTCGAGGAGGAGAAGAGAAAGTGAAAGAGAGAGTGGGCTGGATTGGTCCAGGACCCCTTCGGGGTGTCATTTTGGCTCTGCCCTATTGGGCCACAAGGGCCCAATAAGCCCAACACGGTCATCCCAAATCACTTCAAGCTAGTTTTTAAATGAGAAAAGACCAAAATGCCCCAGAATTTCAATAAGTTCTAGAAAATAAAATAAAAATCCAACAATTATAAATAAATTATTTTTGGATTCACCATAATCCAAAGTACCCAAATAAATTAAAAAATAAAATTTTAGACATATAAATTTTATTAAGAATTTTGTAATATATATATATTCCTTATGGAATTTTACAAAATTATTTGAAAGATGATAAAAATAAATAAAAATCACTTTCATTAGATATTAATATTTAAGTATTTTAGAAAAATACTAAACAAATATTTAATATCAATTTTTGATATTTAAATGATAATTCTTAAAAGAATTATTAAATAAATAAAATTCAAATAAAAGGAAATAAAATAAAAGAATACAATATTCAATAAATATTAAAAATTAATATTTATAAATCCTTTATTATTAAAAAGGATTTTTATAATTTAAATAATGGGGGAGGATACATATAAATCTAAATAATGCATTACATTACTTTGCATAATCATTTTGCTTCTTTAAATATTGTTCTTACTAGACAATAATGATGTTTTTGTAGACATAGAAGCTCAAGGTCCAGTGCAAGCATCAGACTTCACTACCTTGCAGTCACAAGGCAAGTTCATCACTTGCTCATATCCTTTGAAGAGTCTTTATCAAAGTATTTGAAAATTGTGTGTTATCATATATACTCCAAAGAAAGAAAATATTATTTTCACAAATAAAGAAATCTTAGATATCATCCTAAGTGATGATATAATGGAGCAATAGAACGTAGGGTTATATTTTCAACAATGATGATCAATTAGGGACTTAATAACCCATGACATCAGTGATTCTAGCGCCGTATATCATGCGTTAGCCATGAGATTAGGAATGGGACAAAGAAGTCAGCTGTATCTTCTTCCTCTCGCATGTAGCCGGATGTGCAGGTCGTGGTTGTTATCCTCGTAACGTGCATATTAATAGGTAATTCTTAGAGGATATGCAGCATATGGGTGGGAACCCTCAACGTCCCACGATAGTTCTGGCATCTAATAGTCTGTAAAAACCATTGTCGTAATTCAATATGTGGGCATGGTGTACACCAAGGAGGCATGCGAGGTCGCGAAGGGGGCAGTGATTGGCTTGGACCAACTACTAGGCCCCACATCATGGAATTGTGGACGGGAAAGTACGCTCGGTTATGCAATAAGGAGTTGATCTCTCATGGGTAAAGTAACGCATCTCTGTAGAGTGTAAGAATTGTAACTTGTTACTCCCTGTTCCGGGAAGGAGCTACGAACGCGGCAGGAAAGGAACTCCATGAAAGTTCTGGTCAACCTGTGAAGGCTGATGGTCATAGATTTTTATAATAAAATCAATCTTTGAAGAAATATTTATAAAAACTGCATAGTGCCAAGGACTTATAGTCCGAGGTGGTAGTTAGAGCATCAGACTTCCCACCTTGCATATAATGAACTTGTTGGGTAATGCTGTTACTCATCCTTTCCTTTGATCCCTTGCTTAGACTCTGAGGATCCCAAAGATACGCCAATGTATGCAGCCGAATGCTAAGAAGATGTGTTCTACGAGGAGCCTGACCTGTCAGTAGGTGTTGAAGGAGTGGATTACGAAATCCGCTATGGTGTCGATGACAACGAGTCCAACTAAATATCCTAGTTAGCAGTAACCGATGGAGCCGAGCAGCATGAACTCTATAGAATAAGCTACTGAGCTCAACTCCTAGATGGAGTTGCTACTTTTAAATTCCACTGGAACACTTTATATTTTGGTTTGTAAGTTGAATCCTTTTGAAGTCTTGAACTTCTAGTATTGTAATAATAATAATATGTGAATGTTTGTAATATGGACCCGCAATGTTTCTGTTGTACCACTCTGAGGGATGTGATATTTACAGAACGGTGTTCTGTGGATGTCATGTCAACGACCATAGTGTACTACACATGCAGTGGTATGCTGGGTCATCGCACTCCACAACCATCTCCTCCGTTTCGTCCTTTACGGACTCATCCGGAGAAGACCCTCTAGTATGGCACAACAATCGAATCGTATAAATCGTCACTCAGAAAGTCAAATATCAAGCAGTTAAAGGTAAATGCGTCAAACACTGATGAGGGGATGTCGGAGAGGTTGAGAAATAACGCTGCACTCTTCATCTTCTTGGCCTATGGCTAAGGATCCACAACCCAGAGAGGCACCACTAAAATCAGGTAAGTGGCACCCCCACCCGCAGTATGCTGCTGTAAAACATCAGGGCCCTTCATGGTTGGAGGCATCGTGGCATCCGAAGCTTCGCTCCGAGCTCTCTTGTGAGAGCTCCCATTGCTAGGCTCGAGGGCTTCCTCCTCCACCGGCTAATGATAAGCAGGGACATTGGACTCTGACTCATTCGTGTCCCCACCATCTGGTGCAACTTCAAACTTCTCAGGAAGGAGAGGCACCATTTCCCCCACCTTAAGTTCCTACGGAATGCGAAAGACAAGACTCATATTTAAGCACAGAGGATACAACCAAAATGCATTTACAAGTAAAATGCTCACCTGAGGAACTCCGTTCTTCATGATGAAGGGAGCAGTCGATGACTCCACTGAAAGCTCGTCATCGGCTTTAAAGCGCAGCAGTGGCCAAAGGGCCCTGTCGAGATCGGATGAGGATAGTTCCTTATCCGAAACTCTCTTCGGGTCATGAAGGCCGGAGTATAGTAACATCGGGTACACCCTCGCTTGGAGAGGTTGCACCCGACGATTGAGTAAGGTGCGGATGATGTCGACGTCGGAGACTTCCTGGCCTCGCACCAGCTGTAGAGCTTCGACGCTCTTGTACAACGCCTCAACGACTTTAGTTTCACCCGACGGGATGTCGTTGGACCAGGAGCGCTTCCTGATGATCATCGCGTGGGCGTCGAAGGGAGCCAGTACATAGAGTTGGTCGTTCAGCTTCTTGTCCCGGATATAGAACCACTTGTTCCTCCACCCTTGGGTAGATTCGCAGAGGTGGAAGGAAAAGTACTTTTGATTGTGGCAAATATATATTCCACACCCGCCCAGCTCGTACACGGCGCTGCCGATGCTGGATTGCCTCTTCAAGGAATAGAGTTTTTTGAAGAGGCCAAAGTGTGGCTCGATGCCGAGCCAGCACTCGCACAAGGTGATGAAGCATGCTATGTGTAGAATAGAATTGGGCATCAAATGATGCAATTGAAGCCCATAAATAAAGAGGAGCCCACGAAGAAAGTTGTGGGCTAGAAGGAAGAGACCTCGAATAACAAAAGCATAAAACATAATCCGAAACCCTTCGGGTGGATCAGGAGTTACCTCCTCGCTAGGAATCTTCACATCTCATGCGAAATCAGGTGAGATTCACGCAGGCGGTGGAGGTCCACCTCCCGTATCGTCGAACGCTGCTAACCTCCATTGGCGACGCGACTGGCGGTGGTCTTCTTGGCGGCGCCAGCGACACTTGTACCGACGGCGACGACTTTTTTTGGTTTGCCCATCTTATTGGTATGGGATGGAGTGCGGTTCGCACAAATAAAAGAGGAAGGAAAAGCGTGGAGATTGTCCAGCGCAAGCGGAATCAAGAGCTCTAGAAATGGCAGAGGCAAAGATTAACAAAGGAAATGCAAGAACAACAAATGGCGAAGGGTAGAATTACTGCAGCCCCCATAGTATAAAAGGGATGAAGACAATGATGCACGGCCGTTGATATACTAAACCTAACATGTGTAAGTCATCGCATTATACACGTGGAGGGTATCGCCCGAACCGTCACGAGCACACCGTCCACTATGTGCGGAAATCTAGGCAACACAGTAATTTTCGCATAAACTACGCATGAGTAGTCAAATCCCAGTCAGAAAGTGGAACCCACAACTGTCTAGTCCCATCATATCTATTGCCACAGGCGGTTGAGCACATCAGGCGTCAACAAATTGCAAAAGAAAAGGCCAGCAACGGCTCTAATCTTTCGATTCATGACAAAAGTACTTACTCGAGTCTGCGACTCGACCAAATACTCGGAGGCTACTCCTAGCAGGAGCGCTGGTCGTGCACCTGAAAACTTGGTAAGATCCCTGGGTTAATCGAAGATATTTTGAAGCATACCCCATATGACACCATTCTCAAGATTTGGGTCCTCCTTTGAGTCTACGACTCCATTACGGACTCGGGGGCTACTCCCATAGGGAGCAATGGATGAGCATTTGAAAAATCATTGACCATCCGAAGGATTTCCAAATCACTGTATCGAGCGACTGATGACTATAAATCTCTGTTGGAGTCTACGACTCGAACAGACACTCGGAGGCTACTCCCATAGAATGCGCTGGTCGCGCATTCTATGAATCAATTTTCTAAGATCCTTCGGATCCTCCATGACTACGGTAAACATAACTGGTGACTCCATCCAAAATAACACTAAGAAATATAACGTCTCCTTAGTCACCCGAAACACCTCCGTGGCGATAAACTTTCAGATGCTATGTCTGTGACGAAAAGATAAGACCTACAAATACAATCTGGTGGCCTAGTAATGCACCCGACTACGCTCTGTCAGTAATATCACGTGTCAGCATGAATGATGAAAAATACTGACGGACACGTTGGATAAATAACTTAAAACACTGGAATTCGACTCCTGTAACACCTTCGTGGCCTGAGTCGAGTTACGCCATCAATTTTCCGGATTCGAGTCTAGGGACTCGAGTCTGAGTAGATAGTGTTGTTTGCCCAAAGGCAGTTAACTACCCTGATCCGTCGGAGATTCAGACACGCATATCACCTATCCCTAGGAACCAACATGTTGACCCGAAATATATTCGGATGAAAGGCGTACGGAAGACTTAAGAGTCTCTAGTCGAATCTGCAATTTGACTGAACACTCGGGGGATACTGACATGGGTATGCCCTACGGGTTCCTGATGTTAGTCTACCCGGTCTGGCCTGGCAGAAGCCCATAAAGAAGGCATACCTCAATCGTCAGGCCCGGCTCTAGCCCATGGCAGGGCTGTGCGATGGCCTAGGGCCCAAGATTTTTTTTGCGCTGATCGGTAAGCGGGGCCACGAGCAGGGCCTGGTCGGTGGACGTGATTCGCGACTCGCGAGGCCTCTGCCCGCCTGCCGATGCCGAGGAGATCGATCGATCTGAATTCCAGATCAAGTCGCGATGTTTCACGCTTGCTCTCCCCTATCTCGCGAAGACGCGAACTCTCTGTCATCTCTCTCACGGCCCCGCCCATCTAGAAGCTCGCCAAGACCGGCAAGACACCCAGTGGCGGACGTCCTAGACCCTGCTGCTCTCCAGTCTCCATCAACAACCTTGGACTGTTCTCTAATCCCTTCCCTAAGTTGGACAAGTCCTGTCCTGTAAGTTTACACCATTAATCTCTTCTTAATCCCATGTTTAATCCTTCTAATTAATCCCTCGATTAGGGTTATAATTTTTAAGATTACAATGCTTTAGTGTTTGACAATTATTTATAGACATCTCGACTAGGAATGTGTGGTTAAATACTTTTAAATATTTTAGAAGTGAAATTATTATATATATATATATATCATCTATAATTAAGTTTTAGAAGTGAAATTATTATATATGTGTGGTTATCTAGTTGTACGTATATATATATATTGTCATTAGGGAGCCTTTTATCGACTTCGCCCAAGGGCCCCGAAAAATATAGAGCCGGCCCTGTCAATCGTAAAGCTCAGGAGAATTTCGGGTGGCCCAAGCCTAGTAAGGATTTGACTCCTTGGCGGATATGTTGTAACACCCTCAGAATCGGCCCTATGCAAGTTTTAGCGCTTCCCGCCAAACCCGCATAGAAACGATTCAAAGGTGCCCACCAGGCACTTTCGTGCGGGTGGAAAACGAAGTAATATCATTACACAATAGTCCTCGATGGAACCCACAAAACAGATATATACAACAGCGACTCAAAGAGTCAAGAATACAGATATACAATACAAAGATCCAAATCACCTTTAAAACGATATAGCGTCCGGGTACGGACAAGATGCAAATGGGGCTAAGAGCCCTGAAGAATAACCAATGGCGTCCATAACCTTGCCCAGGCCAAGCCGGAAGGGTAACCCTGCTAACGACGTCGATCTCAAAACCTGCTTAAACAAAAGGGGTGCCGACAAAGGGCAAAGGAAAAAGAGAGAGCGGTCAGTACTGAGGCCAGTACACGGCGAGACTAGAATTCGGCGGTCCTCGCCTACATAGGTATGGTGGACTGAAGCGGCAGCGCAGCATGCACTAAACACCCTATAGAGACTCGATATAACAGTCGGCTATCAGAGAGGGGTAAGAAAGACCTATTCGGAACCAACCTGATACTACCACCAAACAAACCCGTCCTGGTATTTCCCCCTCGAAACCAAACGAGGAAGTCGGACCAAGGAACTCACATCGTTGGCAATTTTACTCATTCCGTTATAGTTGCAGCAATTACCAATCAAATATAGATAGCATGAGTCATCCTGATATAATAAATAGTGGGCAGTTTTAGTTAACCATTCTGTTGTAGTTGCAACACTTACTAGTCAGACACAATTAGCATGAGACATCCCCAAACCCAGCAGTTGTTGGTACTTTTATTTAGCCATTCCGTTGCAGTGAAGCTGATTACTAGTCATATCGGGTACAAGTCAAATTATAGCAGTAAACTTTAGTTATAGTTGTCTATGATCGAGAACTGTGCTCCAAGTCGTCCATAACCGCGGACACGGCTTCTCGAAAAGATTTAACCCTGCAGGGGTGCACCAAAGTTTCCACACGCACCTACACCCTTGTTGTCAGATCAGGTAGGTACATGATCACAAAACATACACCCAACGGTATGTCGACGGGGTTTCGGACACGACGTTTCCCAGACCCAAAGCAAGCACGGGGGGCCACCCCACTAAGCTACCCGCAACGAAGTCGGCCGGTCTCCGAGACGGACTCAGGGTTTGCGTCAGTGGCTGTAAACGACCGGGAACCCGAAAATGTGACTGGGCTTGTCGATACCGCGAAAACACTCCGCTTCCAAAACAGTACAGGTGCAGTACTTCGCACAATCTTAAATTAAGCAGTAAAGCATGGCATAAGTACAGGATAGTAATAAAGCCCCAAACTAATTGTGGCCCCCAGTACAGTACTTGGAATCAGGTACTAAATCGATGGGGGTGCCCATACACCCCACCCTTGGTTAGCGCGCTCAATCTCGGAACAGGTGTCAAGAACTCGGGGTCCTACGGGACACTAGTGGGCGGTTAACAACCAAATAACATCTATTGCCCATCGGTGCCTCTGCATTTACCTACTTCAATTTTAGTTATTAAACAGTAATTGAATTAAACGATAATTAAAGCCATGATCATCTCCAACCTTAAACATGCGGCAATACTCCAGCAACTGAGGTACTGGACGACACGCAACAACACTTGAGCAAGCGACTACGACGCGCAAGTCCAACTATCTACCAAACAACAGGTAATAGGATGTGTCCAAGGCAATATAAGGCTGCGAGGGATATCACGGGTACGAAAACTAGAGCAACGCAACACAGATAGCAATAGATCAACAGGAGGGAATAAATACTATAAAAGTAAGATAGGTAGAAAGGGGGAGGTGCTCGCCTGAAAAACATTGCCGAAGGTTCATCCGAAGATCGGGTCGACACTCGCATCAACTCATCGGCCTAATCCGCGAAGAAGCAAAACACTAGCACAAACACCGGGTGCACTATTTAATACTACAGCAGAAGATCGGCATGATGCATGTATGATGTATGACATGGAAAAGGTGCAATGCAATTAGATCATATTAAGCGGAACCTGGGTCCCGACAATTATTTAGATGGTTCAAGTTATTTATCTACCCCGCAAATTAAATGTTGTATTAACAAGGCAAAATATGATATCGGTTCGATGCACAACTTTAAATGGAGCCAACATTAGACTAGACATGTCCGCATATGGCCGCCATGTTAAATTTAGGTGAATCGGCATAAGGCCCCCAAACCACATCATATGTATGCGAGCATGACAATTTAATTATGCAACAAGTATATGTCATATATTATAAAAATAGGGGTCTTGGAAAGGGAATCACATATTGGGTATCGGCGATCTTGGGCTCCGAGGGTTCGGGGTCGGGTCTCAGGGTCCGGATCTGGGGTTCGGTCTCGGCGGGATCGTTCTTCGAAGGTCGGATACAAGATGAAGAGCTTGGCGTTCCGGGAAGAAGGACTTGGTGTGCGACGTCGTCGGCATCGGTGCGGGAAGGAGGTCTTGCCGTTCCGTGTTGGTGACCTTGGCATCCGGGTTCTCGGCGAGCTCGGCGTCCGGGAAGGAGGCCTTGACATGGATCGTCCTTGTCGGAGTTTTGGTAATTTGGCACCTCCATCATATGGTGAACTTGAAGATACGGCACCGGGTTCAATATGGTTCATCGGGTTTGGCTCCTCGCATCTGCATCGAAGATCTCGGTGGCACAAGGGGAGGCCAACTTGGCATCAAAAGACGGGGCAGAACGGAGACTCCTTCCCACATCAATGCACACCAACATCAGAAGAGGTTCTCCTACTGGACAACACCAACAACATCACAGGATCACACTTCATATGGCTTCACGTTCGTGTGGTGCTCACAGGACGATGGCGCCAGCGACGCGAGGCGGCAAAACATGGGCGAGGTGGTGCGCAGCCATGCCGCAACGTTTTGACGGCGGCCTCGCAGAGGCCGAGGCAGAGGGCAGTGGAGAGGGCCGTGGAGAGGCCGACACCTCGAGGCAGAGCTGGAGCGACGCATGCTCAGGGCGGAGGCGGAAGGGAGCCCGGTTGCGTCCCTGGCGGCGGCCAGAGAGGGAGAGCGACGGAGCTCGCGGCGCTGGAGGTGGTCGTCGGGGCAGAGAGGAGAGCGCGCGACAGCGGCCCTGCCTCCGCTGCAGGAGACAGAGGCGAGGCCGGGCGGCTGCCGAGGGAGGAGGACAACGGGGCCGGCGCGAGGAGAGAGGCCAGAGGCGGCGGCCGGACGACGGGGACATGGCCCAGGCGAGGTGGCGGCCGGGTGAAGAGGGGCGGAGGAGGCCGCGGCGAGGAAGCCTGGCGGAGGGGGCCCTTGAGGCGGCGCTGCAGGGAGAGGAGGGCACCTAGGAGGCGCGGCCGGACGGGCTTGGTGGCGGGGGAAGTGCTCGGGGCCTCGGGGTCGGCGTTGCGCAGCCGCAGGGGCGTCGTCAGCTCGGGGCAGAGCTTGGCGAGGAGGAGGCGGGGCGAGCGAGGCGGCGCCGGAGGTGGCGGCGCTCGGGAAGGGAGAAGCTTGAGGGAGAGGAAGGGGATCGCGGGCACTGCGGGGTGGGGGAGAGGTCGCGTGCGGGGATGCGAGAGAGGGAGCGGGGTCGCGTGGGCGTGGTGGGGCCAGGGGATCAAGATCGGGGAGGTGGGTTGGGGTGCGGCAGAGGATGGTTGGGGTGGGGTCGGACGGGAGGCAGGTGGGGAGTGGGCCCGTGGTGGCAGTGTGTGTGTCGTGTGGAGAGGGGTGGGTCAGGAGGTGAGGTGGCGGCATGGGAGTGGAGGGAGGATAAGGCCAGGGTGAGGTGGCGACCGTTGATTGGCTGGGGTGAGGTGGATGGGGTTTGGGTAGATTAGGATAGGGTAGGAAAAAGGGTTTAGGACAGGCTGGTTTTGTACTGGGGGTGGTTGACTGGGTCGGATCGGCCCGGTACGGCTGCCCCTAAAAATAAAATAAATGTTTTAATATTTAAAACGGGGCGTTTGAAATCCGTTGGTAGACAAAACAAAACATTCCGGAGACCCGGGTTTTGGTTTGAAATAGAAGGAGGGCTAGTTTAGAAAACAACATAGTCTTTTGCAACATAGTTTTATGCAAAAATAATATGCATGATGACATGAGCATGCGGTCATGATGCTGCAATGCACAAAAACACCGCGATTTTCTAGTAGTGGTTTTTGCGGGATGCCACAATTCGACACCACTAACAATGGATCTCGCCCTCGAGATCCGCCTCATGGTACCGGGAAGAAGGGCAGCGATCTGAATCTTCTCGCATCGTGTAGATTCTCGCGACACCACTAACAAGAGGTCGTTGTCCGTGATCGTCGAGAGAACACTCCGGGAACAAAAGGTCGAAGGTAGAGGTATCACAAATAAAGCCACCTCTAACTCCGATAGAAAGAGAGAACCGATGCATTCTCATCCACTTCAATGTACACAAGCGAATAGAGTGAGTAGTCGGCATGGGGGCCAATCCATCACGCACCCAAACTATTACTCTGCACAATCAGTAGAAAAGCGTGCAACCATTCTCGGAATCAGACTGAAGATCTCGACAATCGAGGTTCAGGAACAAAGGAGTGATGTAGACTCTGCATCGGATCTAGCGTAGATGATGTCGTCGCGTCGGAAAACACCGGAAGGCACGAGAAGGAACAAAGAGAAGTCCACCAGACGAAGGGTTCCTCGGATAGCATGAAGACCAGATGTAGCAACACCATTACCAAAGGAGGAAGCGAAACCCTGAAGGTACGATGGAACCCAACCACGAGAAATCCTGGACTCGAAGAGAGAGAAGAGAGCGGATTCAAAACACGCAGAGGTGAGAGGAGAGCAGCAGAGGGGTAAGGAGTAAAATCAGACCTAATCCGAACTATCCAACCGATTTTTCAAAAATAGTTTTGACACTCTACTTCGGCCGTTAGCTAGGTTATCCTACAGGCTGGACTTGTGGGGTATCGCAACTGCTGAGCTCTGATACCACTCTGTAACACCCTCAGAATCGGCCCTATGCAAGTTTTAGCGCTTCCCGCCAAACCCGCATAGAAACGATTCAAAGGTGCCCACCAGGCACTTTCGTGCGGGTGGAAAACGAAGTAATATCATTACACAATAGTCCTCGATGGAACCCACAAAACAGATATATACAACAGCGACTCAAAGAGTCAAGAATACAGATATACAATACAAAGATCCAAATCACCTTTAAAACGATATAGCGTCCGGGTACAGACAAGATGCAAATGGGGCTAAGAACCCTGAAGAATAACCAATGGCATCCATAACCCTGCCCAGGCCAAGCCGGAAGGGTAACCCTGCTAACAACGTCGATCTCAAAACCTGCTTAAACAAAAGGGGTGCCGACAAAGGGCAAAGGAAAAAGAGAGAGCGGTCAGTACTGAGGCCAGTACACGGCGAGACTAGAATTCGGCGGTCCTCGCCTACATAGGTATGGTGGACTGAAGCGGCAGCGCAGCATGCACTAAACACCCTATAGAGACTCGATATAACAGTCGGCTATCAGAGAGGGGTAAGAAAGACCTATTCGGAACCAACCTGATACTACCACCAAACAAACCCGTCCTGGTATTTCCCCCTCGAGACCAAACGAGGAAGTCGGACCAAGGAACTCACACCGTTGGCAATTTTACTCATTCCGTTATAGTTGTAGCAATTACCAATCAAATATAGATAGCATGAGTCATCCTGATATAATAAACAGTGGGCAGTTTTAGTTAACCATTCCGTTGTAGTTGCAACACTTACTAGTCAGACACAATTAGCATGAGACATCCCCAAACCTAGCAGTTGTTGGTACTTTTATTTAGCCATTCCGTTGCAGTGAAGCTGATTACTAGTCATATCGGGTACAAGTCAAATTATAGCAGTAAACTTTAGTTATAGTTGTCTATGATCGAGAACTGTGCTCCAAGTCGTCCATAACCGCGGACACGGCTTCTTGAAAAGATTTAACCCTGCAGGGGTGCACCAAAGTTTCCACACGCACCTACACCCTTGTTGTCAGATCAGGTAGGTACAAGATCACAAAACATACACCCAACGGTATGTCGACGGGGTTTCGGACACGACGTTTCCCAGACCCAAAGCAACCACGGGGGGCCACCCCACTAAGCTACCCGCAACGAAGTCGGCCGGTCTCCGAGACGGACTCAGGGTTTGCGTCAGTGGCTGTAAACGACCGGGAACCCGAAAATGTGACTGGGCTTGTCGATACCGCGAAAACACTCCGCTTCCAAAACAGTACAAGTGCAGTACTTCGCACAATCTTAAATTAAGCAGTAAAGCATGGCATAAGTACAGGATAATAATAAAACCCCAAACTAATTGTGGCCCCCAGTACAGTACTTGGAATCAGGTACTAAATCGATGGGGGTGCCCATACACCCCACTTGTGGTTAGCGCGCTCAATCTCGGAACAGGTGTCAAGAACTCGGGGTCCTACGGGACACTAGTGGGCGGTTAACAACCAAATAACATCTATTTCCCACCGGTGCCTCTGCATTTACCTACTTCAATTTTAGTTATTAAACAGTAATTGAATTAAACAATAATTAAAGCCATGATCATCTCCAACCTTAAACATGCGGCAATACTCCAACAACTGAGGTACTGGACGACACGCAACAGCACTTGAGCAAGCGACTATGACGCGCAAGTCCAACTATCTACCAAACAACAGGTAATAGGATGTGTCCAAGGCAATATAAGGCTGCGAGGGATATCACGGGTACGAAAACTAGAGCAACGCAACACAGATAGCAATAGATCAACAGGAGGGAATAAATACTATAAAAGTAAGATAGGTAGAAAGGGGGAGGTGCTCGCCTGAAAAACATTGCCGAAGGTTCATCCGAAGATCGGGTCGACACTCGCATCAACTCATCGGCCTAATCCACGAAGAAGCAAAACACTAGCACAAACACCGGATGCACTATTTAATACTACAGCAGAAGATCGGCATGATGCATGTATGATGTATGACATGGCAAAGGTGCAATGCAATTAGATCATATTAAGAAGAACCTGGGTCCCGACAATTATTCAGATGGTTCAAGTTATTTATCTACCCCACAAATTAAATGTTTTCTTAACAAGGCAAAATATGATATCGGTTCGATGCACAACTTTAAATGGAGCCAACATTAGACTAGACATGTCCGCATATGGCCGCCATGTTTAATTTAGGTGAATCGGCATAAGGCCCCCAAACCACATCATATGTATGCGAGCATGACAATTTAATTATGCAACAAGTATATGTCATATATTATAAAAATAGGGGTCTTGGAAAGGGAATCACATATTGGGTATCGGCGATCTTGGGCTCCGAGGGTTCGGGGTCGGGTCTCAGGGTCCGGATCTGGGGTTCGGTCTCGGCGGGATCGTTCTTCGAAGGTCGGATACAAGATGAAGAGCTTGGCGTTCCGAGAAGAAGGACTTGGTGTGCGACGTCGCCGGCATCGGTGCGGGAAGGAGGTCTTGCCGTTCCGTGTCGGTGACCTTGGCATCCGGGTTCTCGGCGAGCTCGGCGTTCGGGAAGGAGGCCTTGACATGGATCGTCCTTGTCGGAGTTTTGGTAATTTGGCACCTCCATCAGATGGTGAACTTGAAGATACGGCACCGGGTTCAATATGGTTCATCGGGTTTGGCTCCTCGCATCTGCATCGAAGATCTCGGTGGCACAAGAGGAGGCCAACTTGGCATCGAAAGACGGGGCAGAACGGAGACTCCTTCCCACATCAATGCACACCAACATCAGAAGAGGTTCTCCTACTGGACAACACCAACAACATCACAGGATCACACTTCATATGGCTTCACGTTCGTGTGGTGCTCACAGGACGATGGCGCCAGCGACGCGAGGCGGCAAAACATGGGCGAGGTGGTGCGCAGCCATGCCGCAGCGTTTTGACGGCGGCCTCGCAGAGGCCGAGGCAGAGGGCAGTGGAGAGGGCCGTGGCGAGGCCGACACCTCGAGGCAGAGCTGGAGCGACGCATGCTCAGGGCGGAGGCGGAAGGTGTTGGGCCACGCAGAGATAAAACAAAACTTTTTCCTCTAACGTGGTGATCCCAAGACCTAGCTGAGGTAGAAGGCCACGAGGTTTACCACTAGACGCGCGGTTGCGGATTACTGATGAAGCGCGTCGGCTGATGCAGTGCAGTCCTCACGATCCGATCGTCCTGGTGCTGATCGCACAGCACCTCTGCTGGTATCCACACGTACAAGGAGGAGCGCCGGCGGCGAACTGCTAGGTCCGTTACGGCGGCTGGACTGCTGTGGAGCTAGGGTTTCCAACACATGGAATGACCTAA
Organism: Avena sativa; assembly: GCA_916181665.1. Taxonomy (NCBI): domain Eukaryota; kingdom Viridiplantae; phylum Streptophyta; class Magnoliopsida; order Poales; family Poaceae; genus Avena; species Avena sativa. The sequence continues at coordinate 65,866,311 of OV702284.1, forward strand.
CCGAACAACGATTAACCTTTCTGGGTTACTGTGCTCCACTATATATAGGGAGTGAACGTGGGCTCTGCTCACGCGACCCATTCACTAAAGCCCATATAACACTAGTCACCGTGAGTCCAACTCACTAACTCAGTCCTAATCTGGTTTAGGTCCAACCCAACCAGATTACAGATTCGGATCCAATCCGAACTTGCTCCCGCTCTTAAGTGTGTGACCCCGCAGGCTCATGGTTACTTGGACACGATTAGAGTCCGACTCACAATCGATCAATCGGCATCGGCTCCTAGCAGAACATGCCGATTCCCAAGTACCAAAGAGTCATGACGACTTGCCTTTCCAATGCGACTTACGTCTGAGTCCCTTTTGCCTCACGATATACCTTGTCAGACTATAGGCGAATATATGTCATCCCTTAAATAGTCCGACTCTCTTCTCGATCCGAGATAAGTGATTCACCCGACTAACTCTTAGCCGATCGCCTCGGTTAACACTTAACCGAGTCGCGCATGGCCATGCTTTCCGAATCATATCTCACGAGAGGGCCCAGAGAATATCTCTCCAAGTGGAGGGGCAAAATCCCATCTTGGTTATTCACATCACGCAGCTTGATTCTCAGTCGACCCGAACCCTGCCTTTATAACTGCCCAGTTACGGATCAGCGTTTGACAGAACCTAAGTCGGTGATCCTCAACTCGGACTATGCAACAACCTCAGGTCTAAGGATTACATTGATTGAGATATACAAATGACAACTAGTTCGTTGTACCTCAATATGGGTCAATCCGACTCGCTAAACTCTTTAGCCGAATCTGTGTAAGTTGGAATAGCATCTCCATGCCCATGACAAGTGGAACCGAGTCATCAAGCCAACTTTCACATTGGTCTAAGTTGTGTGTCCAGCACAACCTCAATGACCAAGGATATTTAGTACAAACAACATGAATGCATAGTTCCACAACTGAATCACATATTCAATGATACACATCAGATGTTTATACAAGGACTACTTAATAACTTTATGAATACAATGGGAAATATCATCATACATGATTGCCTCTAGGGCATATTCCCAACAGTCTCCCACTTGCACTAGAGTCAATCTTTCGACATCACATGTCTAAGCATCTAATGCCCATGGCTCTCATGTGCGCCTCATGCTTCGGCTGGGGTAACGGCTTTGTCAACGGATCCGCAATATTTGCATCCGTGTGTACCTTGCATAACTTGATATCACCCTGATCCACGAACTGGCGAATTAGGTGGTACCGCATGAGTATGTGCTTGTTCTTCTGGTGTTGTCTAGGTTCTTTGGCTTGTGCAATAGCACCATTGTTGTCACAATACACGTCCAACGGATTGGATGAGCCCTGAACCACACCAAGATCCATGAGGAAATTCCTCATCCAAACAGCTTCCTTTGCTGCCTCCGAGGCGGCAATATACTCAGCCTCTATTGTAGACGCAGACACAGTCTCTTGCTTGGAACTTTTCCAGCTCACAGCACCTCCGTTTATAATAAACACGTATCCGGATTGCGAGCGAGAATCATCAGAGTCGGTGAGATAACTCGCATCCGTGTAACCCTTTACACTGAGTTCATCTTCACCACCATAAACCAAGAACATATCCTTAGTTCTTCTCAAGTACTTTAGGATATTTTTAGCCGCTGTCCAGTGGATCTCTCCAGGATCAGCCTGGTATCTGCTCACAACACTAAGAGCATAGGAAACATCCGGTCTAGTACAAATCATGGCGTACATGATGGATCCAACTGCAGAAGCATATGGAATCGCACTCATCCGACTTCGCTCATCAGTTGTCGAAGGACACTGAGTCTTGCTAAGTTTTACACCATGGTACATCGGTAAGAACCCTTTCTTAGACGATTCCATGTTGAACTTCTTCAACACTTTGTCCAAATAAGTACTCTGACTCAATCCAATGAGCCTCCTTGATCTATCTCTATAGATCCGGATTCCGAGGATGTATGTTGCCTCACCCAAGTCTTTCATTGAGAATCTCCTTTCCAATGATTCCTTGGTTTCTTGCAACATCTGGACATCATTTCCAATCAGTAATATGTCATCCACATATAAGATTAGAAAATTTACTTTGTTCCCACTAAACTTCTTGTACAAACAAGAATCATGATCACTCTTGATGAAGCCAAACGATTTGACTACCTCATCAAAGCGAATATTCCAACTCCGAGATGCTTGCTTCAACCCATAAATGGATTTCTGAAGTTTGCATACCTTCTCAGCATTAGCTGGATCGACAAAACCCTCGGGCTGTATCATATACACGTCCTCGGTTAAATTTCCGTTAAGGAAAGCCGTTTTGACATCCATCTGCCATATCTCATAGTCGAAATAGGCTGCTATAGCTAACATGATCCGAACTGATTTAAGCATCGCTACGGGCGAGAAAGTCTCGTCGTAATCAACTCCTTGAACTTGTCGGAACCCCTTCGCGACAAGGCGTGCTTTATAGACGGAAACATTTCCATCCATATCAGTTTTCCTTTTAAAGACCTATTTGCACTCGACGGGTCTTGCATCGTCTGGCAGATCAACCAAGTTCCAAACTTGATTTTCATCCATGGACTTTAACTCGGATCTCATGGCTCCAAGCCATGACTCGGAATCAGATCCCACCATCGCTTCCGAATAATTTGTCGGCTCATCACTGTCTAACAGTAACACATCACGAACACTTCGTAATCTTGCCGATCTTCGTAGTACAGGTGCGGCTATCGGCTCAGCTGCCACGATCGGCTCATCCTCCAAGGTTTTTGCCGACTCGCTACTTGCCGATTCCTCTCGAATTTCTTCGAGTTGCACCGTGCTCCCACTTACTCCCCGACTGAGAAACTCTTTCTCAAGGAAGACACCGTTCCGAGCGACAAACACTTTGCCCTCTTCTCGGTTGTAGAAGTAGTAACCCAAGGTTTCCCTCGGATACCCCACGAAAATACATTTATCCGACTTGGCCGTAAGCTTGTCCGACTGGAGTCGCTTGACAAAAGCTTCACAACCCCAAATCTTAAGAAAAGACAAACTCGGCTTTTTGCCATTCCACATCTCATGCGGTGTCTTCTCTACCGATTTTGATGGTACTCTGTTTAGTGTGAACGCCGCTGTTTCTAGACAATAACCCCAAAATGATAAAGGCAGATCTGTCCGACTCATCATTGATCGTACCATGTCCAACAAGGTCCGATTCCGCCTTTCCGAAACACCATTCCTTTGTGGCGTTCCTGGCGGAGTAAGTTGAGGAACTATTCCACAACTTTTCAGATGGTCATCAAACTCATGGCTCATGTACTCACCTCCTCGGTCCGACCGAAGAAACTTTATTTTCTTGCCGAGTTGATTCTGTGCTTCATTCTGGAATTCTTTGAACTTTTCAAAGGCTTCTGACTTATGTTTCATCAAGTAGATATATCCATACCTACTCAAATCATCAGTGAAGGTAATGAAGTACTCATAACCACCCCTGGCTGTCGTGCTCATTGGTCCACATACATCACTATGTACTAGACCCAACAAGTCGGACGCCCTTTCGCAACTCTTTGCAAAAGGTGTCTTGGTCATTTTGCCGAGTAGGCAAGATTCGCATGTCTCGAACGACTCCAAGTCGAACGAAGTTAGGAGTCCATCATCATGGAGCTTCTTCATGCGTTTCCAACTTATATGACCAAGCCGACAGTGCCAAAAGTAAGTCATATTCAGATCATTTGGTTTCAACCTTTTAACATTTATGTTATAAACCGACTCACCATCAAGATTCAAAATAAATAACCCATCCTGGACGGGTGCAAAGCCGTGAAACATATCATTCAAATACAAAGAACAACCATTATTCTTGATATTCGACTCATAGCCTTGCCTCATCAAACATGAAGCAGAAATAATGTTTCGACTGAGCACTGGAACATAATAACAATTATTTAGTTCCATAATGAATCCGGAAGGTAAATGAAGTTGCATCGTGCCGACTTCCAACGCAGCAACTCTTGCTTTATTGCCGACTCGAATATCAACCTCGCCTCTTGCTACGCTCCTAGTTCTTACCAGTCCCTGCAACGAGTTGCAGATGTGAATAACTGATCCGGTATCATATACCCAAGAACTATTAGGTGCATCAGCAAGATATATGTCTATAACATTGCAAACAAGTGTACCTGAGTTGGAAGTCATACCTCCACTCTTGGCTTTGTCGGCCAAGTACTTGCTGCAGTTCCTCTTCCAGTGGCCATCCGCCTTGCAGTAGAAGCAAGTGGATCCGGCTGAAGGAGATGGTTTAGTCCCTGAGGAAGCGCTTGGGACCGGGTCCTGAGCCTGCTTTCCTCCTGACTTAGCCTTCTTCTTAGTACAAGAACTCTTCTTGAACTTAGCCTTATTCTGCACCATCAACACTTGACTGGTGCCCTTCTTGAGATCCGCCTCTGCCTGCTTGAGCATCCCATGCAATTCAGTGAGCTTCTTATCCATACCATGCATGTGGTAGTTCGAAATGAACTGCCCATATGCACTAGGAAGAGAGTTCAGAATTATATCCGTAGCGAACTCTTCGCTTATGGGGTAGCCAAGCCTCTCCAGAGACTGCACGTAACCAACCATTTTGATCACATGCGGACTCAGTGGATCACCATCCTTAAGCTTGCAACTCAGCAAATCCTGAGAGACTTGATACCTCTCAGTCTTCGCCTGAGCCTGGAACATACTTTTGAGGCTTTCGATCATATCGTAGGCCTCAACATGCTCGAACTGCTTTTGCAAGTCCGGTTCCATGTGAGCAAGCATAAGACAGCTAATATCCGTGGACTCATCTTTAGCCCGACGGTAGGCATTGGTGGCTGCGACAGTCGCATTCTCATTCGGCTCATCTGGAAGTGGGTTGTCTAGGACATGGTCCTTCTTTTCTTGTTTGAGAACAATTCTCAGATTTCGATACCAGTTGGTAAAATTAGTGTCGTTCAGTTTATCTTTTTCAAGAATGGTTCTCAACGCAAAACCGGATATCTGAGAGTGACTGCTACTAGGTTCCATGATCTACAACAGAAAATATGCAAAAACACTTAAGACATGTATTCATAAAAGAGCAAGCATATTAAACATTTTAATATTTTATGCTCCCACTAGAACCAACACCCCTCCGATGGTTACTTAGTGATTCAGGATCCTAAATAAGCAAGTCGGCTAGTGAGCTTTAGCATCACCGCTAGCCGCCAAGTGATCTAGGTAGACAACTCCTTGTCAATCGCATCTCATGCGACTCCTGTTGGACGGGTGGCATCACATGCCCCGGCTCCCATCCGACTTTTCCCCGAGTCCCACAACCGTTGTGATAGACCCGTCTAGCTTACAAGTGTTTCTGTAGTAAGAGTCCGACTCGAACCCACCTAGTCGGAAAGAATTGGCAGCACCTCAATTTTATGAGCCCACTACCAAAAATGTCCGACTTGTGATGGTGCAAACACTGGCGGGAAAACCGACTAGACCTTCTTTGAGGGATTAAATTTTACCGACTATCTAATAGAGGTAAAACAGAGACATAACAATAACACAAAATAAAGCAATTATAATGTGAAATGGTATGGCTCTCTTCATGGCGATCTCCATCTCCACAAAGCCTGTAATTCGACTCGTGCCAACTCTTGTCACTTGCCGTCTTACTCCATGTCGCCGACATGTACAACGCCTTGCATGCCTTCCGGGTTCTCCACACAGCTACACTAGCTTAGTAAAGTAAATTACATAGAGAATCCGACACGCAGGTCGTTATACAATAAAAAGACAGCACCTAGGCTCCAGCCGGCTGACATAAACCGTGATTCGCAGATCACGTATGGATTACACACATACATCACATGCACATGAACCATACCATTCACAACTTCCTGCAAAATCAAGTTATGCATAGATACAATATCTACCGGCGTTGTGAAACTCGCAACGACATCTAAGGCGCTACGCAACGACATCTAGGGTTATGAGTCGCTCTGGGTCGCCTCCAATCGACATCTTTCCGAAAACGTAGATCTCATCTACGATCCGAACATGGATTCCGACCATCGTTCCGATTCGATCAAACTCTTTGATCTTCGATCACCGCTTCTGGATTTACGTGTCACAGTCTACCCCGATGGCGGAAGCCGACCGGTAGGGGTATGTCGTTCCACGACCTCAGCAGTATGATCACGGAAATCAGATCTACCATTCCCCGAGTACAGTTGATCCAATCAACCTCGTACAAAACCGATCTATCTCATAGATCGACCACCAAACAGCACATAGATCTCATCTACATCCTACCGCATATCACATATGCGAGATCTCGAGCCTAAAACCAGAAGCTATTGCTCTGATACCACTGTTGGGCCACGTAGAGATAAAACAAAACTTTTTCCTCTAACGTGGTGATCCCAAGACCTAGCTGAGGTAGAAGGCCACGAGGTTTACCACTAGACGCGCGGTTGCGGATTACTGATGAAGCGCATCGGCTGATGCAGTGCAGTCCTCACGATCCGATCGTCCTGGTGCTGATCGCACAACACCTCTGCTGGTATCCACACGTACAAGGAGGAGCGCCGGCGGCGAACTGCTAGGTTCGTTACGGCAGCTGGACTGCTGTGGAGCTAGGGTTTCCAACACATGGAATGACCTAACCGAACAACGATTAACCTTTCTGGGTTACTGTGCTCCACTATATATAGGGAGTGAACGTGGGCTCTGCTCACGCGACCCATTCACTAAAGCCCATATAACACTAGTCACCGTGAGTCCAACTCACTAACTCAGTCCTAATCTGGTTTAGGTCCAACCCAACCAGATTACAGATTCGGATCCAATCCGAACTTGCTCCCGCTCTTAAGTGTGTGACCCCGCAGGCTCATGGTTACTTGGACACGATTAGAGTCCGACTCACAATCGATCAATCGGCATCGGCTCCTAGCAGAACATGCCGATTCCCAAGTACCAAAGAGTCATGACGACTTGCCTTTCCAATGCGACTTACGTCTGAGTCCCTTTTGCCTCACGATATACCTTGTCAGACTATAGGCGAATATATGTCATCCCTTAAATAGTCCGACTCTCTTCTCGATCCGAGATAAGTGATTCACCCGACTAACTCTTAGCCGATCGCCTCGGTTAACACTTAACCGAGTCGCGCATGGCCATGCTTTCCGAATCATATCTCACGAGAGGGCCCAGAGAATATCTCTCCAAGTGGAGGGGCAAAATCCCATCTTGGTTATTCACATCACGCAGCTTGATTCTCAGTCGACCCGAACCCTGCCTTTATAACTGCCCAGTTACGGATCAGCGTTTGACAGAACCTAAGTCGGTGATCCTCAACTCGGACTATGCAACAACCTCAGGTCTAAGGATTACATTGATTGAGATATACAAATGACAACTAGTTCGTTGTACCTCAATATGGGTCAATCCGACTCGCTAAACTCTTTAGCCGAATCTGTGTAAGTTGGAATAGCATCTCCATGCCCATGACAAGTGGAACCGAGTCATCAAGCCAACTTTCACATTGGTCTAAGTTGTGTGTCCAGCACAACCTCAATGACCAAGGATATTTAGTACAAACAACATGAATGCATAGTTCCACAACTGAATCACATATTCAATGATACACATCAGATGTTTATACAAGGACTACTTAATAACTTTATGAATACAATGGGAAATATCATCATACATGATTGCCTCTAGGGCATATTCCCAACAGAAGGGAGCCCGGTTGCGCCCCTGGCGGCGGCCAGAGAGGGAGAGCGACGGAGCTCGCGGCGCTGGAGGTGGTCGTCGGGGCAGAGAGGAGAGCGCGCGACGGCGGCCCTGGCTCCGCTGCAGGAGACAGAGGCGAGGTCGGGCGGCTGCCGAGGGAGGAGGACAACGGGGCCGACGCGAGGAGAGAGGCCAGAGGCGGCGGCCGGACGACGGGGACGTGGCCCAGGCGAGGTGGCGGTCGGGTGAAGAGGGGCGGAGGAGGCCGCGGCGAGGAAGCCTAGCGGAGGGGGCCCTTGAGGCGGCGCTGCAGGGAGAGGAGGGCACCTAGGAGGCACGGCCGGACGGGCTTGGCGGTGGGGGAAGTGCTCGGGGCCTCGGGGTCGGCGTTGCGCAGCCGCAGGGGCGTCGTCAGCTCGGGGCAGAGCTTGGCGAGGAGGAGGCGGGGCGAGCAAGGCGGCGCCGGAGGTGGCGGCGCTCGGGAAGGGAGAAGCTTGGGGGAGAGGAAGGGGATCGCGGGCACTGCGGGGTGGGGGAGAGGTCGCGTGCGGGGATGCGAGAGAGGGAGCGGGGTCGCGTGGGGCCAGGGGATCGAGATCGGGGAGGTGGGTTGGGGTGCGGCAGAGGATGGTTGGGGTGGGGTCGGACGGGAGGCAGGTGGGGAGTGGGCCCGTGGTGGCAGTGTGTGTGTCGTGTGGAGAGGGGTGGGTCAGGAGGTGAGGTGGCGGCATGGGAGTGGAGGGAGGATAAGGCCAGGGTGAGGTGGCGTCCGGTGATTGGCTGGGGTGAGGTGGAGGGGGTTTGGGTAGATTAGGATAGGGTAGGAAAAAGGGTTTAGGACAGGCTGGTTTTGTACTGGGGGTGGTTGACTGGGTCGGATCGGCTCGGTACGGCTGCCCCTAAAAATAAAATAAATGTTTTAATATTTAAAACGGGGCGTTTGAAATCCGTTGGTAGACAAAACAAAACATTCTGGAGATCCGGGTTTTGGTTTGAAATAGAAGGAGGGCTAGTTTAGAAAACAACATAGTCTTTTGCAACATAGTTTTATGCAAAAATAATATGCATGATGACATGAGCATGCGGTCATGATGCTGCAATGCACAAAAACACCGCGATTTTCTAGTAGTGGTTTTTGCGGGATGCCACATATGTCTTCTTTGGATAGAAACTTGAAGGGAGAAACCCTAAGCTTGTAACCGACTTCCTATCCCCGAAACCTGGCCTATCTATATAAAGGCCAAGAGAGCACGACGAGGAGGACCTACCTCATAACCTAGCACACATCTCACCAGATCCAATCTGCGCACCCCTTTAACTTTCGGCATCTCCATTAATCGAGAGAAGACAAGAAGGAGTAGGGTTTTCCCTCCGGGGGCCTGAACCTGGGTAAACACCGTGTCCCGCATTGCTTTTATGTTAGCTGTTCCGCCATCTCCAGAGTCCCCTCCTTCTCCAAAATCCAAGTTTCATAACAATGGGCATTGATGAGCCGAACCATCATCAAATAGCATACACTCCAAAACTACTTTATATTATTGGGATGCCCCTCTGCTTGAGCGTGTCAGGTCTTAGAAGGGAGGAACAAGGGAGAATGAGGAGTTGGATAGGGCACCTTCAAGCTTAGTCGGCTAGGAGTTTGTGTAGCGTGGGTTGGGTGTATGAGACATAATTTATATGGATATATTGTAATTGTCTCTTTGGTGTATCAATATTAATTATGATTGAATTGTTGTATCCTTTAATTGATCCTTTTGTATTAATCCTTTTGTCAATTCTTTTAATCTTTTTCTCTAGTTTCGTTTCACCATGAGTTGCTTACCTTTGGTCTAGCTATAAGAAGAAGAAGAAGAAGACGAGTTAAACTAAATGAATGAAAACTTATCAGCACTATTTCCTTGTTTGATTATTCTCTTCATCGTCGATGTTGGGTGCTAGGGAAGTTTATAGGTATCATGTGATGTGGCAAATGAACCTCCCTGGTTTTGTTCAGCGTTTGGGACACAGCGATCTTGCCGTGCTTAAACGGAATAGATGTGTTCCTATAAAAAAGAAGACTTATCTTAGGTTATCCCCATTTCTCCCTTTGAGTATGATCTCATGTTTCTTGCAAAAAATTCTAACCTAATGTATATGTTCAATTAAGCTTTTGCTAACTCTCAGCTAACCGAGAATTGTGGTAGCGCTTGATCGATCCGTCTACGATGAATTTGTTGTGTAGATCTCTGTTTGGGCTGCAGTTTTGGTAATTTGTCTTTTGGATTTTTTGGTGTGGGTCGGCCCATTTGTGTTCCAACTTGTTCTTTTAAGTATAGGTTTGTTTTTGTTTTGGAAGGATTTGTTTTTTGTTGGGCTTTTCATCTGTTTGCTTGGATTTTTATATTGTGTTATGTTTCTTTGTGCTTCTTGTTTTTAATTTTATTTGGCAAAAAACGACACACATGAACCCTCCAGCTAAAACCCATGCCATTTTTGTGTGCAATTGTATGTACATGCGCAATTCTACATATGTGTGCAACTAAAATCACATGCCATTTTTTTGATGCTATGCAATTGTATATAGATGCGCAGTCGCACATATGTGTGTAATTAGTAATTCATGATATTTTACGTCTAATTGCTTATAGATGTGCGATTACACGTACGTGTGCAATTGCACATATGTGTGTAATTTGAATGATTCTTCACATGTATATGCAAGTTGCATTTATTTACGAGAAAAAACTATGCACTTTTTTGCTTGTAGGCACACACTTGCACATGGAGTATTTGTGATTCAGTTGCCATGTAAGCCATGGCAAGTCTTTTTCCTTGCTAAAAAGCCTAGTTAATAAGCCTGTAAAATAGTAAAAGTGAATTTATACAAAAAAAATGGTGGATTAATGATCGACTGTGATTAATTTAAATTTTGGTCAGACCCAGAGCTACCCACATCCTTCAAATTATTATTTTTTCCGAAATTCCACCTATCTATGAAAAATCATCAACAACTGTAAAAATAATTATAAATAGGTCTTTAAACCACCTAACGACGACTATAATCACTACTACGAGCCAAAGGCACGCCGCCATCCCGCCATCCTGCCATCACCGGAAGGAGACAAAGTTTGTCATAAGAGAGCTTGTTGTAACAGTCAAATGAGAAGTTGTCGAGCTAAGGCCACGAAGGACCAGCGCACTAGAGCAAAGAGCAATAATCATCGTCATTGATGATAACCATAGATCAGAAGAGACTAACCTAAAACGACACCAATAAGCACAAAACTGACCGGATCCCGTGAGATCCGTCGGACACATGATTCCACACATCCTCTGTCAGCGCTAGATGAACAAACGGAGCAAGGGTAGAGTGGGAGAATTTTATTCTGACTTCAGGATATAATAGCCATCTCAACATCCCCCAAAAGACATTGAAAACGGGCTAAACAAATAATGAAAAACCTCTAGCCGGTGAGAGGCCATGGTCCACTACAAGGTCCCAAAACCACCGGAGACGAAGCGGACCGACATGGTTGCCGGTGAGAGGTACGGAACCCTAGATGAATTTTGGTTGTCTCCAGATCGCCTTTTTGCTTTCGTACTGGTTCGGTTCTGTTGTGCCTTCTAGGGAAACTACATCCAACATTGTATATTTGATGGAAGTTCTCAAAATCTTTGTGCGGAACTGAAACATTTACATCTAGTTCATGTTTGGATTGAGCATAAATTTTCGTGTTGCTCGGTATCAATCTCAAAATTGTGTGGATTACCGAGGTTGCGCACAAAAAGAAAATTACACCTGTCCACGTAAGGCCTAAGTGCTATCCCCTTTTTTCCCATACGCCTCGGGATGGAGCCCACGTTCCACTATCACATGATAACAAATTGGTACTCGACCAATCAAACAGACGAAGAAGAGAAAATAAAATAACCAAAGTTCTGAAAAACGAGAAGTTAAACTAAGCGAGACATGCCAAACTGAATAACTGCCGATATGGTTTCAGACATAACCGCACACACCACAGAGCTTTAAGACACCAGTAATAAACCCTTAAAACAAAACTTCTCCAAAAGAACATCCGCAGGACTCTATGCAACCAAGTTGCTTTCTGTGCTAGTACAATCTTTGTGCGAGCGCTTGATCCTTTTCTTTATGTAACTAGTACTAGCTCAGACAGGCAGCAGCCGCTCCGACAGCCGTCCAGCAGCGTTGATGACGGCGCGGCAGACCGGGCACGTGGGGCGCTTGCCCAGCCAATGGTCGACGCAGCCAGCGTGGAACAGGTGCCCGCATGGCGGCAACCGCCTCACCTCCTGTCCCTCGACCACCTTCGCCCGGCAGATGGGGCACAACGCCGACTCCTCCCCGGCCTGGACGTCCCTCTTGAACTCGAATACCGCCGGTAGCGCTGACATCGCGCACGCGTCCATCCCGCCGGCCGCGGCGGTTCCAGGACGCCGAAGGAAGGAGATGAAGCCGCGGTCGCGGAGGACGAGGATAGCGAGGCTGCTGATCAGGAAGACGAAGCCTAGGGCCCAGGTGGCGCCCGAAGACCCAAAGAGCCCGTCGGCGGTGATCACCAGGGAGGAGGCGAGCAAGAGCAAGTAGATGCTCCCGCGGACGTTTGCGCAGCGTAGGAGTTGAGGAACCCTTGGCCTCTGGTCGGCGGCATTGCCGTCCATGGACAGGTGCGCACCGGGTGCGTGTACTACGTGTACGTGTAAAGCGTCGGCGGCGGGCGGCGTATAGATTAGATCGAGGATCGTTCATGATATTGGGCACATATATATAATACGCCGTCGCAGATATTATTGGCCTATGATTGAGCCTAGCTTTTAGTACTTACCAAATACAGAAGATTTTATTCCCTTCCATTGAGCAGAAATTTCTGCAACATAGCGATTCCGGTAAAGATACACCGACGGAGAGTTACGGACAACTTACGCGCTGACGAGGCCTGCGTCCAACGTGAGGCTGAGCGAAAGAAAGAAAAAAAAAGCAAGGACGTGCCGCTAATTTTGCAACAAAAAGCTCAAGCTGCTCCGTAAGTTTTGCCCTACATTGAGATCGACCACGCCGAGCTGCCTCCATCGCGCCGTCGTGAGCGGCCGGACGCGCATACCTAGCTCACCATCTTCCTCAACCCACAGGGTAAGGTAGACCTAGCCGTTGAGCCGCCGGCCGAGCTGCTCGCCGGACGCCGGACGTGCCGGACGTTTGCGTCGTCCAGATCGACCCAACTTAGAAGAATTAATATCAATATAAATAATTTCATTGATTATTCTTATATCCAGTATACGGTGGGTGGGCATGGGCAACTAGCTAGACGTGGGTTTGCTCTGATTAATGCGTGACAGACTGAAAGGCGGAACCTTGGCGATGGCGCCCCCGCGCCGCTCCTCTTCTCCGGTGGCCTAGGCCTGCCCGCAGGACGTCTCCCCGGCGGGTGACGTCGTTGCTCCAGCAGATGGTTCCCCCTCCTATGGCCCCGGCCTCCCCCGAGTCCATCCGTGGGCGACGTTGGGCAGACGTCGCTGACGAGGTTGATGCTGAGGAGGCCGCGCGTGCTGAGGTTGAGGTGTGTTGCCGCTTGCCAGAGCTTCCCATGCTGGGAGATTTCCTCGACAGGGCCCGGTCATGTCCACCTCGGAGGAAGGCGTGCCGGCGGGGCCGCCAGGAGTCACCGGCCGGAGCGTCGGCGCTGCCCCGGGTGCGCGGGGATTCTCGGCGGTCTCGTATGGGCTTCCTATCGGCGGCTGCAGCGGCGTACCCGGAGAGGGACCGGACCGGAGGGAGCTGCCCTATCATCGGTCGGGATTTGTCCTCGGGGGAGCCCTGCGGCGCACCGGAGGCTACTGCGCCGCCGCTCGCCGAGTCGGGGGTGGGAGGGGAGGGAGGTTGCCCTCCACCCCGCTCCGCTCGGGGTCCTGGGCCGCTCAGCGACATGCCCATTACGGCCCTCGTCACCCCGGTTGGCCCAATCATTCCGTGGAGGAGCCAGGATTTCTGTGGGGCACGTCACCCCTTCTGGACCGCGGGCTACGTTGGGCCCTGTGGGGCCGCAGCGCCCGGTGGTCGCCTGGCGGTGGATAACCCGCGGGGCGTGTGACCTAACGCGCAGTTTCCCCGCAACCGCCGCACAGGTCCGTTGCTTCGCATCTGGTGCCCGCACAGTGCACATCCACCCGCCGCCGCCGCCACTGTCTCGCTCCTTCGCCGCCGTCATGATGAAGCGCCACTGGGACTCGTCCCCCTGCGCCTCGCCGTCACCCCGCCACCATCGTCGCTCCCGCCCCGTCTCCCCCGAGCCCCGGCCTGCTGCGCCCCTGCCTTACCGGCCGCCGGCGCGCCGCTCCTCGCCGAGCCGCCAGTCTTCGACGGTTGCACGCGTGTATGGGGAGGCATCCCGTCACGGCTCCCACCAGGGGCGCGCGGACGACTGCCGTCCTGAGCGTGCGTATGCTACAGCCCGCCTTTCCCCTGACCATGGCTCGTCCAAGGGGAGGTCCCCTGCTCGTCGCTCCTCTGGCCGAAGCGAACCGTTCCATGAGGCTCTCCGGCATGAACATCAACTGTGGGATGCGCTGGAAAGGAGGCCCCATGCCTCTATCCAAGGTTACCAGCAAGGGAGGCGACCAACAGGGTGGTGCCAAGAAGAAGCGCAACAAGAAGAAACAGAAGACTCAGCACGGGGTCCAGCAGGGAGGGGAAAGCTCGGGTGGGGGTTAGATTGGACTTCCCCCAGTGACTCAGCCTACTGTTGCACCCAGCTCGGGCCTTGGCTTGATGACGGGCGAGCCGCCCATCCCTGAGATGGGGGCGCATTGCCAGAAGTTGCCCACGCGGAACAAGTGCTTCAACTGCAAGGATCCGCAACACTGCTTGTTTTGTGGGAACCCGTCGCACCGTGTCTTGGACTGCACTGCCCGCTCCCCTCACCGCGAGCGCAGTACCCTGGAGCTACTTGGCCATGGTATCAATTTGGGCTTCTACTAAATTGATTTGGGTGAGGTGGAGTTGTCGGTCCCCCAGAACCTTGCTGAGATCCGCGTGCTGCCAGACCAGGACCCGCCTCTATCGGTGGAGGTTACCGAGGACATCATCTGTGCGAAGTTGCGGTCGTATGACCCAGACTTTGTGTGGAACGTGAGGGAGACTGCCCCCATGGTGTTCTCAGTGATTTTCCCATCCAGGGAGGCGTTGCGCGCCCTGTCATGGGGCCAGTCGACGTTCCTTCCCATCCACAACATCAAGGTGTCGATCCGTGAGTCGTGTGTGCACCCCGATACGATAGCTGCTCTCTCGACCGTTTGGGTCCGCATCCAGGGCATTCTCGATGAAGCAAGAAATTAGAAGTACATCAAGATGATCACCCAGGCCATTGGCAAGTTCGTGAGCTTCGATGTGGCCTCCCTCCGCGGTCATGGTCCGGTTCGGGTCCAGGTCAGACACCCGGATCCGGCCAAAATGGACTGCACCCTCCCGCCCTTCTACTTCGGCACCCCGGGCAGGACCCTTACCGTGGAGCTAGAGAGGGAGGAGGTGGGATCTCGGTCCCCATCTCCGGATCTCTCTGAGCACCGCCATGACCCCGGGGATGGGGGAGCTGACCTGTCTAGTGGGGATGACTCGGAGGATGACCTGGATCCCCCCGCGCCTCCTCCTACTTCCCAAGGGCGGCGAGGGATGGCCCCCCTGCTTCTACTCTGACCTGGGACCAGTTCTCACCCTGGCCCTCCCCCGGTGGACGTCCCTAGGTGCCTTCATCCTGACCCTATGATCAAGGAGGAGATGGGCGTTGCCCCTTACGGGCCGAACCTGGGCGAGGGACTGGAGTACCTTGGGCTCTTTGGATGGACAGCGATGCAGACCAGCCCGCACTACAGTCCCACGGCGACTCGGTCCTCCCCCAGCGAGGGGATGGTGGTGGCCCCGCCGTCTTCTCCTCGGTCCCCTGGGGCGGTATGCTACACCCTCTCTTCGGGCTCTCCTCCCGCTTCGTCCAGGAAGCTATCTGCCGGGGCCCCGGCGACCCTGGCTCCTTAGGCGGGTGGGTCGCGCTCGGTCTTCCCCGACACTCCCGAGGCGCTGGTCAAGGCCCACCCCTCCCGTCGCCCGCGGCCTCCCCCTCCACCTCCCTCTCGTGCCAGTGCCAGGATTGCCACCGCGAGATCCAGGACTGGAGGTGAGGGGAGGGAGCCGACCGTCCTCGAGCAGGCGGAGGCACTGGCGGCATCACGTAACCTTGATCCAGGTACGACTTTCCTCCCTTGTTCTCCCCCTACTGTCTCTTCACCTCCTTACATGTCCAGGTTCTCGGTTTTGGCAGATGTTCCAGAGGAGCGGCTAGATATTGTGGCCAGGGACAGCATGACCGTGTTTCCCGACGAACGCGGCCCCCGCTTGGAGCATATTGTGGCACTAAAGGCGAAGGAGGTATATGATGGAGTGCTGGCGGCCTCTCATGCTCAGGCGAAGCAGGAGAAGCAGTCCAGACTCCGTACCTCCACTAGCACTGGGCTGCAGGGCCCGGTAACTATGGGAGGTAGCCCCCTCGCCCGGTGAGTGAGGAGAACTCCCTGACGACCCCCCAGTCAAGGGGGGGGAGGGAGGAGAGGGAGGCCTCCCAAACTAGTGACTAGGCCCTCGACAGGTGGTAGGGCCCGATCTGTCCCCTGTAAGGGGATCCCCCTGATAGTATTCCCCAATGAGTCGCCCGATTTTCCTCTTAGATTGGAACATTCGGGGCTTTGGGAATGTTGGTCGCAGACAGCAGCCAAGTGACTATTTGAGGCAGGAAGATGTTGACATTGTGGGCCTCCAGGAGACGATTAGGCAAGACTTCTCGATCCCTGAGCTGCAGGGATTGAACCGCCACAAGTTTATCTGGCATTGGTTGCCGGCTAACGGCCACTCTGGAGGGATCCTCTTAGGGGAAAAAGAGGATACCTTAGAGGTTGAGGACATGGACCGCGGGGAGTTCTTCGTGAGTATGACACTCACCCATGGACGATCGAACCTCGGCTGGGAGGTGATCATTGTCTATGGTCCTACGGACCATCGTCGCTCCCCTGATTTCTTGGCTGAGCTCTCAGCCAAGGTGGGGAGTTGCACAAGTCCAGTGGTGGTGGCGGGGGACATTAATCTTATTCGGTCCCCAGAAGAGAATAGCTCGGATAATGTGGATCTCTCTAGGATGCGTATGTTCAATGACTGCATCGCTAATCTCGCCTTGCGGGAGATCCCCCGAGTGGGGGGACGGTACACCTAGTCTGTAGGGGTTCGTAGCATGGAAAACAAAAAATTTCTACCGCATGCAAACAAACAAGCCAAGATATATCTACTAGATTGTAGCAACGAGTCGATAGAGAAACTCACCCTCGAAGATTCCAAAGCAGTTAACGAGAGCAGATTCTCGTGGGTGATGTAGTCGTACTCTTGCCAATCTCAAGATCGCGTAGACGATCCTTCCGGCGCTGCGTTCCGGCAGCGCTTCCGCAGTCGGTCACACATTCGGTACTCGATGAAGACCTTCCTCTCCCTTGTTCCAGCAGGCAGCGGAGGTTGTAGCACTCTCCTCGCGATTCCGGCAGCACGACGGCTTGGTACCAGAAGTAGAGGGTGGATCTCGCAGGGCTTCGCCTTAAGCCAGAGCGAGTATGGTGGACTATGAGAGAGGCCTTGGTGATCTAGGGTTTAGAGGGCACCAAGGGGAGGGTGTAGCCGGCGGCTAGGGTTTGGGGAACACCCCAACTCGCCGAGTTGGAGGGGAAACCCTAGGCGGCGGCTGCACTTGGAGGTGGAGGCATGCAGGAGCTAGGGTTTTAGGTGTAGGGAGAGGGGGCGCCCTACCCCTCCTTATATAGGAGGGGAGAGGCGGTTTGGGGAGGAGGGAGTCCTCCTCCAACTCCTCCTCATGGCCGACGGGTGGGAGGGAGTGAGACTTCCTCCCCAAGTAGGTTTCCTACTCTCCCTCCACCAAGCAAACTTCAGATTTGACTTTTTCAAATTGGCGTTTGACTTTCAAACTTGGATTTGATTTATCTCTCCATATTGCCCAGCCAAGTGACCTAGTACATGATGCAACCATTCCAAATTGTCATGACACATCCATGTACCCTTCCCCTCTGGAGTGCCGGACCTTCTAGACCCTTCTAGAATATTCCTGGTGAAAACACCGGAATCTTTTCCGAACTCCGAAACAGGACTTTCCTTATATGAATCTTATTCTCTGGACCATTCCGGATATCCTCGTGATATCCCGTATTCCATCCGAGATTCTGAACAACATTCGGTCTCTTACTCATCATTCCATAACTACTAAACAACATCGAATCCTTAAGTGTGTCTCCCTACGGTTCGTGAATTATGCGGACATGACTGAGACACTTCTCCGATCAATAACCAATAGAGGAATATGGAAATTTATATGGCTCCCACATATTTCTACGATTACTTGCGATCGAATGAACCACTTACATACGATACCAATTTCCCTTTGTCTCACGATAGTTTACTTATCCGAGGTTTTGATCGTCGGTATCTCTGCATACCTAGTTCAACCTCGTTACTGATAAGTACTCTTTTCTCGTTCCCGTGATATGTGATCCCTTGTAAGCCAGTCACATGCTTGCAAGCTAATTGGATGACATTCCACCGAGAGGTCCCAGAGTATATCTATTAGTCATATGGATGGAAAAATCCCACTCTTGATCCATGTGCCTCAACACATACTTTCCGAACACTTAATTCCACCTTTATAGCCACCTAGTTATGGTGTGGTGTTTGATGTCATCAAAGCATCCTTCCGGTGATGGTGATTAGCATGATCTCATGGTCGAAGGAATTAGGTTACTATGTATCAGAAAGCACATAGCAAATGAACTATGTTAAATAACTTGATCTTTATGCTACGCTTGACTATAGGAGTATGTCCATCACATCATTCTCCTAATGATATGAATCTATTGTTAATAACATCTCTATGTTCATGATCAGGAAACCATGATCATATATTAACCAACAAGCTAGTTTAACAAGAGGCTTTACTAGGAACTCTTTTATGTTTACAAATCACACAAGTATTAATGTTTCTGGTTAATACAATTATGGCATGGTATGTAAACATTTATCATAAGTATGAAGATATGATAATAACCACTTTATTATTGCCTCTTGGGCATATCTACAACAGTCTCCCACTTGCACTAGAGTCAATAATCTAGTTTTAAACCTTTGTGTATTCAACACCTATGGCTTTCTGGTGTCGTATGTACACGATTGCTAGTGGTCAACTGATCTCCGGATCTGACACTTCCAGGTCCATGTGTAATTGCATGTCTTTGCGTTTCTACGCATCACTCATTCTCTAATGAGATGGCTTTGTACAAATTTGGTCCTTTGGTGTGACCTTTAGTTCTTTGGGGTTAAAACATGTTGATAATATTGTCGTACAATATATCTTCATAGCATTATCCCTACTGTAAACTACACCTAGTTTGATAACAAACTACTTGACACAAATGCCCTCTTTTGCTGCTATAATAGCAGTAATATACTTAGCCCTTTTGTTGTAGTATCTGTCATAATGTCTTTACTTTGGAACTCATCCAAATTCATTATGGAACTCACATTCCATCATATTGTGCCACCCTTAGTTTAGATTGAGATAAACTTAATTTGTACTTTGTGACAAAACTAGTATCAATGTAATTCATTTACAATGAGCTAACCATCTATTTGTCACTTCTACAAAATAATATATTCTTAGTTCTTTTACAAGATCATAAGAATATATTTACTATCGTCCAATAATCATCTTATGAATCATTCTGGTATACGCTCATAACATTTAGAGCATAGGATATATCTGGATCTGTACACATCACATCATGATTGATAAAATACTCTTTGTGATTGTATTTATTAAGTATCAAAAATACTTAAATCTTTATTCACTCCTTCCTGTGCAACAAGAACCTTTCTTGTAGTTTCTATATTAAACTCATTCAATATCTCATCTATGTACTTCTGGCACAACCATATTGGCGTCACAATTTATCCTTATAGACATTGATGCCAAATATTCGGGTTCTGCCTAAGCCTTTCATCGAGATGAAATTCTTATCTTGTGTTAATAAAAGGATACATTATTTCCAATCAACAATATGTCTTCCACATAATATATTAGAAACATGTCTTAGAGCTCCCACTTAATTTCTTGCAAATGCAAGCATCTTCATCGTCTCTGATGAATTTAAACTCTTTTAACAGTTTCATCATAGTGAAGATTCCAACTCCGCGATGCTTACTTCAACCATTGAAGTTTGCATATGCTTTTAGCATCCTTTAAATTAACAAAACCCTTTGGACTGTGTCATGCACACGTCCTAGGTAACCATTCTATTAGAAGAACTTGTTTTGTTTATTCAACACATAACAAAATTATATGTCGTGGTTGCTATATTAATCCGTCTAGACTAAATATCGCTTAATGAAAGATCAGATCTTGTCATAGTCAATTCTTTGAACATTGTCATGAACTCTTTCCCGATATGTCGATAATTTCATAGATGTGAAACATCCATGTCTATTTCTTTATAGATCCAAATATGACTGTAAGGTCTTGTACCTTTCTAGAGGGTATTTCAAGTTCAAAGCTTGATCTCTCGTATATGGAACTATAACGGATTTTATGGCTACAAGCCATTTGACGGAGTTATGGTCCATCATCGCTTCTTTGCATGTAGTCGGATCATTATTGTTAAATAATGATTTAACTCTCAAATCTTGGTATTTGATTGTTTACCCGACCTATTTGTTTCAATAGGAACTTAGACCTCCATGACCACAACCTTTGAGGCACATGAGCCATGAGCATTGTTGCTGCCTCCTGAACACTTTTCGGCGCTACGCAACTTTGCACATATAGCTAAGATTCTTTTAACCTTGTCAAAGTTCTATTGTCCTCTGACTTAACTTTTCACGGAAAATTCCTTCTTAAAGAAACTTGACGTTGTAAGCGACAAACACTTTTGTCTTCGGTGTTATGGAGGAATACTCAACTATTATTCAAAATAACATACAAAGATATGTTCATCCGATTTTGGTTGCAAACATCATTCTTATGCATAGCATACCAATTTTAAGAAAGGACAACTTGGGTTTTATCCCAAACCATAACTTTATATGGTGTCAATTCAACGGATTATGATGGAGCTCTTTTCAGTGGAAAAATGGTAGTCTCTAAAGCTTTTAATCTTTAAAATATAATGATAGTTTTATGAATTACACCTTTGATCTTACCATGTCAAACAAGGTTTAATTACATATCTCGAACGCTCCATACTCTTATGGTGTTTTGGGAAATACAAATCCACAGAACGATTCCTTAAATCTTAGGTATTATGCTAAACTTGTAACTCAAATATCTTCCTTTATGATCTTATCATAAACTATTTATATTCTTGTTACATTGATTTTGCACTTCATCTTGAAACTCTTTGAACTTTTCAAATGTTTCATACTTCATCCTTATTAAGTAAATATTCATATATTCACTCAAATTTTCGGAGAATGCATATGAAGTTGAAATCCATCGCTCTTGACTATACATCATGGACTTCATACAACAATATGTACAAGTTCCAATAAGCTAGTCATTCGTTCCCTTTTGGCCTATGAACAAAGTTTTAATTATCTCTAGGAAAGTTTCACAAGCATCATTTGATCAAAAATCAAAAGACTCCAAAATTCCATCCACATGGAGTTTCTTCATGTTTTCTTTCCAATATAATTTAAACGGCGATGTCACTTCCTAAGTGATCTTTGAATCAATTTGTCTTTCGATATTTTTAGCACTAGTTTTATGGATGTGATTTCTCCAACGAGATTTGTAAATCATCCATCTTTTATGGATTACGGCAATTATTTGAAAAACCCTTTTGTTCTCATAATACCTGATAAAACAAATCTTGAAGGCAAGCTTTGATGTTTAATGAGCAACACAATAACCCTTTATTTGTTCTCGATGAACATCATCACATATTCTTTTGCTAGTTACTTAGGCCCATTGTAGTTCATAAATTCTGTTGTTTTGTATGACGATTCATACCAACAAATTTAGTATCCAATACTTAAGAACCACATTATTTAACAAGCAAAGAATATAGCCATAACACGTATATCTTTTATATACCTAAACTGAACAATTCTAGTCTTTTATTTTCTGCCATATATTTATGAGATTCTCTTTCAGTATTTCTTTTTCTGTTTGAAAGAAACTATCAACATCAATAGTGGAGCCATATACATGACACATAGTCCAAAGCATGTATAGTAAAATACCAATGTCTTTGGACTTGCACTTTGAAGTAGATCACCATCATCAAATGTTTGGTGTTCTTTCAAATTCCTTTCTTTAGTAATCTCTTGGTGTAGTAAACAATTTACCTACATCAAATATTCACCCTCCTCATGGAATTATTCATGATCAAGATACTTTAGCTTATAACGGTGAATCGCGAGTATAATGTTGCTCTCCAAAACCTTTTGGAGGATTAGGACAACTAGTGTCTCCAACCTTTTGTAAATTCTCATCAAATATGAGAACATGACTTTTGCCATATTATACTCTGTCATGTTGCAACCAAAACTTTGTTTCAGATATCACAATACCTTCCACACATCATGGTTTCTGAAACAACTCTTTCAGATCCTAGATAACCTTGATATTAAGACAATCCTTTGAATATCAAGAATCATGGAGACAAACATGATACTCATACACTAACACTTGGAATTGTCACTCTTGATTTAATACCAATTATTAAACTTCATGGAGTAACCAGAACTTACTGAAAGTTTGCAATAGGACTTTTAAACTTTAGATTAACACTTCAAAACAATACGATACCAGTTCGTAAAGTAACTAACCATAATTCTATAGTTCTATCATCTCAATTATAACTAAGTGCAAGGTGGTAAACCGATGCCAATGACTACAATAATTATGCAAGTTCACTTTGATTTAATTTATGATAAATAGTGTTCAACTTTTAATTATATTGCCGTTGAACTCCCACTCAAAAAAATATCCCTCACATTGTTTTAGTGATCACACGAACCAAATCCACCACATCAAAACCGATCATCACGAGAGTTGATGTAGCTTCAATGGCGAACAATCAACATGTTCATCATATCTACTATATGACTCATGCTTTACCTTTTGGTGATCCGTGTTCTGAGACCATGTCTGTACATGCTAGGCTCGTCAAGATCAAACCTTAGCTTCCGCATGAGCAAATCTGGCTTGCTCACGTTGTATACACTCGCAGAATCTAACACAGCCGATCATCACGTGATGCTTCGAAACAACGAGCTTTAGCCACGGTGCTTACTAAGGATGAACACTTTGAAACTTGAAATTGTGTGCTTGAGGGATCATCTTATAATGCTACCGTCGTGAACTAAGCAATACAAGATGCATAAAAGGATTAACATCACATGCAATTCATAATATGTGATATGATATGGCCTTTCTTCTTGTGCTTCCGATCTCCATCTTCAAGCATGAACATGATCTCCATCATCACCGGTGTGGCGTCAAGGTCAATGGCGCCGCTTCATGGTTGTCTTCCACCAGCATCAACTATTACAACTACTTTGAATAATAGACACACAGGACTTAACAGAAACAACCATATGGCTCCTGCCGGTTGCCAACTTACAATAAGGAACATTGCATACATCATATATAATCACAATCATGGCCATATCACATCACAGCACACCCCTGCAAAATAAAGTTAGACGCCTCTAATTTTCTTTGCATAGTTTACGTGGTTTGGGGCTTTCAATAAGTGTCGTTCTAACTTACGAACAAGAACCACAACATTCATACTAGTATTGTCAATCACCCGTTGTAAATTGAATCTTAACTATGTTGGGAGAAACAGGCACCCGCAAAGCCACTTATGCAATACAAGTTGCATGTCAAGCATGGAGCAAGTCTCATGAACGATGTCATGTAAGGTTAGCCCGGGCCGCTTCATCCCACCATCCCGCAAGATGCAAAGTACACAAGAAGAAATCGACAAACAAAAGCATCAATGCCCACAATTACCATTGTGTTCTACTCGTGCAACAGATCTACATATAGACACGGCTCTGATACCACTGTAGGGGTTCGTAGCATGGAAAACAAAAAAATTCTACCGCATGCAAACAAACAAGCCAAGATCTATCTACTAGATTGTAGCAACGAGTAGATAGAGAAACTCACCCTCGAAGATTCCAAAGCGGTTAACGAGAGCAGATTCTCGTGGGTGATGTAGTCGTACTCTTGCCGATCTCAAGATCGCGTAGATGATCCTTCCGGCGCTGCATTTCGGCAGCGCTTCCGCAGTCGGTCACATGTTCGGTACTCGATGAAGACCTTCCTCTCCCTTTTTCTAGCAGGCAGCGGAGGTTGTAGCACTCTCCTCGCGATTCCGGCAGCACGACGGCATGGTACCGGAAATAGAGGGGAGACCTCGCAGGGCTTCGCCTTAAGCCGGAACGAGTATGGTGGACTATGAGAGAGGCCTTGGTGATCTAGGGTTTAGAGTGCACCAAGGGGAGGGTGTATCCGGCGGCTAGGGTTTGGGGAACACCCCAACTCGCCGAGTTGGAGGGGAAACCCTAGGCGGCGGCTGCACTTGGAGGTGGAGGCGCGCAGGAGCTAGGGTTTTAGGTGTAGGGAGAGGGGGCGCCCTACCCCTCCTTATATAGGAGGGGAGAGGCGGTTTGGGGAGGAGGGAGTCCTCCTCCAACTCCTCCTCATGGCCGGCGGGTGGGAGGGAGTGGGACTTCCTCCCCAAGTAGGTTTCCTACTCTCCCTCCACCAAGCAAACTTCAGATTTGACTTTTTCAAATTGGCGTTTGACTTCCAAACTTGGATTTGATTTCTCTCTCCATATTGCCTAGCCAAGTGACTTAGTACATGATGCAACCATTCCACATTGTCATGACACATCCATGTACCCTTCCCCTCCGGAGTGCCGGACCTTCCAGACCCTTCTAGAACATTCCTGGTGAAAACACCGGAATCTTTTCCGAACTCCGAAATAGGACTTTCCTTATATGAATCTTATTCTCTGGACCATTCCGGATCTGCTCATGATATCCCGGATCCCATCCGAGACTCCGAACAACATTCGGTCTCTTACTCATCATTCCATAACTACTAAACAACATCGAATCCTTAAGTGTGTCTCCCTACAGTTCGTGAATTATGCGGACATGACCGAGACACTTCTCCGATCAATAACCAATAGAGGAATCTGGAAATTCATATGTCTCCCACATATTTCTACGATTACTTGCGATCGAATGAACCACTTACATACGATACCAATTTCACTTTGTCTCACGATAGTTTACTTATCCAAGGTTTTGATCATCGGTATCTCTGCATACCTAGTTCAACCTCGTTACTGATAAGTACTCTTTTCTCGTTCCCGTGATATGTGATCCCTTGTGAGCTAGTCACATGCTTGCAAGCTAATTGGATGACATTCTACCGAGAGGGCCCAGAGTATATCTATCCGTCATATGGATGGACAAATCCCACTCTTGATCCATGTGCCTCAACACATACTTTCCGAACACTTAATTCCACCTTTATAGCCACCCAGTTACGGTGTGGTGTTTGATGTCATCAAAGCATCCTTCCGATGATGGTGATTAGCATGATCTCATGGTCGAAGGAATTAGGTTACTATGTATCAGAAAGCACATAGCAAATGAACTATATTAAATGACTTGATCTTTATGCTACGCTTAACTATAGGAGTATGTCCATCACATGATTCTCCTAATGATATGACCCTGTTGTTAATAACATATCTATGTTCATGATCAGGAAACCATGATCATATATTAACCAACAAGCTAGTTTAACAAGAGGCTTTACTAGGGACTCTATTATGTTTACAAATCACACAAGTATTAATGTTTCTGGTTAATACAATTATAGCATGGTATGTAAACATTTATCATAAGTATGAAGATATGATAATAACCACTTTATTATTGCCTCTTGGGCATATCTCCAACATGGTCTAACAACCGGGTGGACCTGATCAAGACTGGTGGAGGTTCTGCGCCGAAGCTCAGTCGGTTCCACTTCGAGAACTTCTGGCTCCAGCAGCCGAGGTTTGTGGGGATGGTCCAGGCTAAGTGGAGTGTAACGAGTTTGGCAGTTCAGAGGGTGCGCACTGCAGTGGATGTTTGGCATTTTTGTGCTCTGATGGCCGCCAGTTCATGCGTGGGTGGGGGGCTAACCTTGGTGCCGAGTTGCGGCGCAAGAAAGGGAACCTCCTCACGGCCATCCAGGACTTAGATATGGTAGCAGACATGGTAGGCCTCTCTATGGAGGAATGGCTCCAACGGTACGCACTGGAGGATTCTCTCATGGAGATTTTTCGGGGCGAGGATACGTTATGGCGACAACGAGGCCGCCAAAACTAGCTTCTCAAAGGGGATGCGAACAACGCCTACTTCCATGCCATTGGTAATGGCAGGCATAGGAAATGTTCCATCCCCTGCCTCTGGGATAGTGGGCGTCTCTTGGAGGAGGCCATGGAGCTCACATCCCATATCTACTCCTTCTATAAGGAGCTCTTTTCTGCTGGCCCCCGGTCTGGGGTCACGTTAGCCGGGGACTTTTGGCCAGAGGGGGCCAGGGTTTTCGACACGGAGAACTTGGAGCTCACGCTCCCGTTATTGCCAGCTGAGATTGAGAAGGCCATCATGGAAATGAAAGCTAACTCGGCCCCGGGTCCTCATGGCCTCCCTATAGTTTTCTTTTAGAAATTCTGGGAGAGTATATAGGGGGCTGTTATTCCCATGTTTCAGGAGTTCTTTGTTGGGACCCTCATGATGTCTCGGTTAAATTTTGGCGTGATTACCCTGATTCCCAAGGTGGTGGGAGACACGTATATTTGATAGTTTAGGCCGATCACGGTAATCAATGTAATCCAACGGATTATGTCCAAGGTATGTGCGCGTAGGTTAGATCCTGTCATGGAGAGCCTAACGCACCCATACCAGTTTGCCTTCCTTAAAGGCAGATATATTCACGATGGGATCCTGGCGCTCCAGGAAATTATTCATGAGGTAAAGGTTCAACGCCAGCGGGGCGTCTTCCTGAAGACTTCCAAAAGGCGTATGATAGGCTAGACTGGGCCTTTCTTCGCCAAGTCCTCCAGCGTAGGGGCCTTGATGATCACATGATAGGGTGGATCATGCAGATCGTCATGAGCAGGAACATGGCAATAAACATAAATGGGGAGGTTGGGACCTACTTCAAGCCCACGTGTGGGGTTAGACAAGGGGACCCGATCTCGCCAATCTTGTTTAATGCTGAGTTGGATGCCCTTGCGGAAATCATGGAGAAAGCCAAGATTTTCGGCCACATCTCAGGTGTGGTGGGACATCTTATCCCTGGAGGGGGAGTTACCCACCTCCAATATGCGGATGACACAATGCTTATGGTGGAGGGGTCGGAGCAGGGCATCATTAACCTAAAATTCCTGCTCCTATGCTTTGAGTCCATGTCCGGCCTCAAAATTAACTTTGACAAGAGCGAAGTGATGGTGCTTGGGTACCCCTTGGACACACAAGAGACGATTGATGCTAACCTAAATTGCCGACTGGCAACCTTTCCCATGAACTACCTGGGAATGCCAGTCAGGGACACCAGGATTCTTTCTAGGGACCTGGAGCCCCTTATGGGTCGGGTTAAGGCGAAATCTGGCAAGGCAGGTTTACCTCCAAAGTGAGCAAGACCATCCTTATTGACGCCTGCCTTTCCAGCCTCCCCATGTATATCATGGGGTTGTATATCATGCAGGAAGGCGTGCACGCCAACTTTGACAAGGAGCTCTCTTGGTTCTTTTGGATGGCGAACGATGGCCACTAAAAGTACCATATGGTTAACTGGGCAGACATTTGCGCCCCCAAGGATCTGGGGGGGCATAGGGATCATTTACTCTCGCCATATGAATGTGGACCTCATGTTACGTTGGGTTTGGCGAATCCTGACGGACGATGGTGTCTTGTGGTTACAACTGGTCAAAGCTAAGTATCTGCGTGAGCGCCCACTTCTGTCTTGCCAACGTCGTGAGGGATCTCAGTTTTGGAGATCCATCCAGGACATCAAGCCGACGATTCGGAAGGGGCTCTCGGTTTCCATCGGAAATGGGAGAAACACCATCTTCTGGCTCGACCCTTGGGTGGGTGGGCGCACCTTGCGTCACGAGGTCCCCGAGCTATTCGCGATCTGCGCAGACCCTCTGCTCCTGGTGGCTGATGCTTTCCAGGACGGGGTCTGGCAAGTTGCATTCCATCGGAACCTTGGGACCGCCAAGCGGGCTTCTTGGGCGGGACTTCGAGACAGCCTCCCACTGTCCCATTCCCTATCCCAAGATACTATGTCTTGGCACCTTTCGCCCTCGGGCGTTTTTTCCGTGGGGTCCATGTATCGGGCCCTGTTTGGTGGGCCTTCCATTCCCTGGACCCTCCCTCTTTGGAAGGCCCCCTCCCCTTAAAGATTAAAATCTTCCTCTGGCAGTTGTTACACAATCGGCTTCCCTCGAGGGTGGAGGTGGCCAAGCGGCATGGCCCAGGGGATGGTCTCTGCCCTCTTTGTGTGGTCCTGGAAACGAGACACCACATTTTGTTCACCTGTCCTGCAGCTCGCTTCCTTTGGAACTTCACCCGGGAGGCTCTGGGGCCGGCGTGGCAGGCCTCAGACCCGAGAGAGTTCCTGGAAGCCAATGCAAACCAGACTGGCAGGAGGAGGCGCCTCTTCTGGTTTTTGTTTACAGGGATGACCTGGACTTTATGAAACATCCTTAACAAGATGGTCATCGAGCGTGTCTTTCTTTGCCGTGCCTCTGACTCGACCTTCAAATTTCTGGCTTTTTTGCAGCAGTGGTACCCGTTGAGTAGGCAACGGGACAGGTCGCGGCTGGATGGGATGATAGAGCACCTTATTGTGGTGGCGCGCCAACTTGCTTCTCCTCCCGGCCATTGAGCGTGTCTTTGGGCGCGTTTGTATTCGTGTCTTTATGATGTGTGTTGTGTTGTGTGTGACGTTTGGACTACGTGTCTGACCTCTATTATTCGGTTGTGCTGGATATTGTATGGATGTTGCTTTATTTATAAAGCTGGTCGTATGCTTGTTTCGAGGAACTAGCTAGACGTTCGCCGGCTTGTCTGCACCCGCATCGGCACAGTACATCGGCGTAGTAGGATGCCGACGACATATCCTGCCGTCGTGTATCCTGGTCATCGGCGCGTGGAAATAAGGGACAGCCGTCTGAAGGCGTAGCAGGATGCCGACGACGGCTTAGATTCCACATGTCAACCGCTGGGAGTTTGCTAGGAGGTGGTATATGTCGACAGCCAGGCCATCGATGGCTTAGAGGTGCTCCTGGTAGGGAGCTGGAAGGCGGTATGGCCATCGGCTTAGCTCGTGACGGATGCCGACGGCCAGGCCGTCTGGCTAGGTGGACGAGTGGCGGCTGCTGGGAGCTTGCAGGCATAGCTATTTCCCAGATTTTTGACTACTGGGTACTGACTGTTTTTTAATCATTCATGTAGTACAAATTGATAGCAATTCAAAATTTCGAACAGTTCCACTTACATGGACATACATACATCACCGAGATACATATGCATGGACATGCATACATCATCAAATCGACTTGGTTTCGCACATACCATCATCAAATCCATTACCAAGTTCAAATAACATTATACAAGTCACAAAGCCACGATAAGAATTTATAAAATCATGAAACAAAAAAACAAGTCTAACATTATATCATACATTTTATGCTTTTGTAAAATTTTACCAAGTTTTAGATTTTGAAATCTATTATTTTCTAAAAATATACTCTCTCCGATCCATATTAATTGTCGCTAAATTGGATGTATCTAGCACTAAACCATGTCTAAATACATCTATATCTGCGACAAGAAATGTGGATCCGAGGAAGTATGTGTATAACCTTCTTTAAAGCTCTCATCTCTGGGAACTCAAATTTCGAAAATATAAATTGAATATAAATTCAAATACTATAGAGGTTTCAAATTTTAGATTCAGTATAAAATGCTTGTGTTGGTGGAAGAGGGCGAAAATATCAACGGTGCACTGTACACTACACACTCCATATGATGACGAACACCATGGCAACATGTATTGGTTTCACACAGTACCTCAACTAACAATAGTTTGGACAAATAAAACCTGAGAGTAGATTTTACGGCCCATGATGCATACACTGTATGTATATCCCATGGTAGAAAATCCGCTCTTTTTGTCCCTCTATCTTAGGTTTATCAAAATTTGAATGAATCTATATACTAAATAGTGTCTAGATTCATCTAAATTTTAACAAATTTCTAACATCTATCTTAATCCAGAGAAAGTACATTTTTTATTCAAGCAACCCACCTTTTATTAACTACGTAGATCAGAGCCTCATACAGGCAGCAGGTCGTCGCGGCAGATTGGGCATGTGGTATGATTGCGCAGCCAGCCGTCGATGCATCCGGCGTGGAACAGATGCCCGCATGGCAAACGCCTGATTAACTCCCCCTCATCCGCTACGCACAGACAGATGGAGCACTCCGTCCACCCCTCTGTGGCCCCGACGTCCATTGTGAACGTGAACGGCGCTGTGAGCGCGGCGATCTCGTCCGCGTCCATCCCCTCGCCGTCGTCGTCCTCAGGCAACCAGCCACCAGCGTCGGCCGCGGCGATCCCCAGGCGCAGCAGGAAGCAGCCGAACTCGTAGATGGCGATGAAAGCGATGCAGCCGAAGACGACGAGGACGAAAAGGACGAAACCAAGGAGGATGACGGCGCCTAGGGCCCATAAGGCCCCGTCGAGCCCGTAGGGGGCGACCACAAGGGAGGCGGTGACGAGGAAGCAGATGAACGCGCCGCAGACGCATGCGCCGCGCCGGAGTGGAGGAACCCTCGGCCTGTGATCGGCGGTATTGCCGTCCATGGACGCAGGTGTGTGCTGGATGCGTGTACTATGCGTAAAGCGTGTAGGCGGCGGCGGACGGCGTATAGATGGACGATCGATCATGGTAGTAGTAGGTACAGTATATATAATACGCGTCCATGTATTGGCCTCCCTATGATTGATTTATTTCTCCCTTTGATTGAGCAGAAATCTGCTACGTAGCGATTGCTGCGAATCACAATCTCGCGATCCCCTGTCTCCGTACGAGCGCGACTACGCGTCTCCTTGACGTGGCTAGTCGACACTGAGCTCTGACTGACCTTATCACGGACCTTATCACGAATCTTTTGGCTAGTCATATCTCACTGCCACGTGAAAATTGATAGATTTGACCCATTTATGAAACTTTATCACAAAATAAATTAGGTCTGAAATAATTTTATAATCTGGTCCTTTTCTTCACGAGGCCTTGGGTAGAACGTAAATTGCTTGGCGTGGCGTCAGACCATCTTCGCTCGCTACGCCGAAATTGGTCCGGACGCCGAAAATCGGCTCATTCGCGTACTCAGGAACTTGTTTTTGTTCGGATTTGGACGAACTTTGGTCCGGGCTTTCCAGGACGAACCCAGGTTCCTGGATACGCCCTGATAATACCGGACGCAGTGAAAATGGGCGTGGGCCAGCTCTGTCGGCGAGACAGTCCCATTCCCACCCACTCCACTCGCCCATACCGCGGCGAAGAGCTACCAGCGCCTCTGTCGCCATGACTTCGCCGGCGGAGCTCCTTCACGCCGAGAAATGCCCACTCCTCTAGATATGCTCGCTGTAGCTGTCGCCCACTTCGCCGCCCGTCCCACCGTCGCTTTCGCCGACCGAACTTCTCCGTAGCTCTGCTTCGCTGCGTGCTCCCACCACCACGCCCGCAAAGTGTTCGGCATTTGGCCGGTTCGGCCATGGACTCCGATGACGACGAGATACTCGCCGTGGACTCCAACGACGAGGAGATGCTCTCCGTACTGCTGGAGGAGGAGAGCGCCGCGGTCGCCGAAGGTGAGGAGCACTTGGAGATCCTCGCCTCGCTCGCCCAGCTGTACACAGATGGCGAAGCCGAAGCGCAGTGGTTCGGCGCCAGGTCACCAGAAGTGCAAGGCAAGGCAAAGGATAGAGGGCTACTTCTTTTTGTACGCCGACTACTTCGCCGACCAGCCACTCCATGGAGAGTACGTGTTTCGCCGCTGTCACTACTAGGAAAACGGCTATAGGTAATCAGCACATCCGTGGCTCACATGGTTGAAGTGCCCCACGGCTAAAACAGGCGTGGCTCACCTGTGGGCAGTGCCCTACTAATAACTAGAACAACCGTGGCGCACATGACTATAGTGCGCCACAGATGTGTGTGGGCCAGGGCACAACCGTGGCGCACATGACTATAGTGCGCCACAGATGTGTGTGGGCCAGGGCCCTGTTGGCCACACGCCAAACATCTGTAGCGCACTATAGTCATGTGCGCCACGGTTGTTAGGGTCATCTGTGGCGCACGTGTGCCTGGTGCGCTACGCCTAAGCGCATGCCCCCCTCTGCTCTGAAACGGCCACAAACTTCTGTGGCGCACTCCGCCTAGTGCGCCACATGGACTAGGAGCATCTGTGGCGCACTCGGCCTAGTGCGCCACAGAAGTTTGTACTCCCTGTGGCGCACTGGGGCCGTGTGCGCCACGGATGTGTCGATTCTTTTAGGACAGCACTTTATGTGCACATGTGTGCCCACACATCCACCACCCACACTTCACTTTCCCCTTCTTCTTCCTCCTTAGATCTAGTCGGGATCTTCTCCTTCCCACCTCAATTTCTCCATACATTCACCATTTTTAGCATGTAAAACTTGCTTTGGATGTTACATAAGTAATAGAGGAGGTCTCCGGTCTCTCATCTATCCGTCTCCGGTCGACGCGCGCACCTCTCCTTTCCATCTTTCTCGCGATCGGTCTCTCATCTCGGTAAGTTGTCCATGTAAGGATGTGTTCATGTGTATATGGATGATGCATGTGCTCATATGTATGTAGATGATCGATGCTCATGATGTGTGTATGTGTGGAGAGGATCGATGGTCATATGTGTGTGTATATGGAGAGTATCGATGATGCTCATGCATGTGTGTATGGAGAGGATAATGATATGTTCATGTGTGTATGGATCGGTCTCTCTCTCTCTTGTGTTTGTATGTGAACAAGTTGCCATTTGTTTTGCCAAAATGTTGATTCATTTCCATTTTGGCAAGACTTTGGCATTTCGCAAAGGTCCTAATTTTAGGTTAGGTCATGCCGAAATTTTCTATCGACCATTGCATGCATGCATTCATTATGTGGTTCTAATAGACTTCAAAATTGTACCGTGTACATCGTGCAGGCAAAAATGGTCCGCATAATGAGCGAAGGCATTGTGGCTAGATTTTTGAAATGTGCGACGGCCGACATGATACGAAATAACAAGACAGATATAAGATGTCCGTGCAGAAGATGCAAACTCAACTGGGTGATCGACCCAGATTCCGGGAATCTGCAGGCGCATCTGCTCCGCCATGGTTTCATGGATGGATACACTCGTTGGATAAGCGATGGCGTAGATGATGGAGACGGTGAAGAAGGTGGCCAACATGACGATGATCATCATCACGGCGAGAACGGGCGAGATGATGAAGAGGCTCCTGGAGATGGTGAAGGTGCGGAAGCAGACCGGGATGATGATGATCTAGATGCCGGAGGAGCAGACGACGATGGAACAACGTCAGGCTGGGTGCGGGACCCTTATGTGCAAGAGCTGCTTCTCAAGCAGACGAGTAACGCCAGGGCTGCCGCTAGAGAGAAAGCCAAGCTTGCGCAACTTGAGAAAGACGCGGTTACTCCATTGTATGAAGGATGCAGGCCCGATGATACCCGGTTGAATGTAACGCTCAAGGCTATGGAGATGAAGGCAAAGCACAAATTGAGCGACGCAAGCTTCGACGATATGATGGCATTCTGGCACGATCGTCTCCCGGAGGGGAACACATGTCCAACTAGTATCGAGGATTGTAACACCCTCAGAATCGGACCTATGCAAGTTTTAGCGAAGCCCGCCAAACCCGCATAGAAACGATTCAAAGGTGCCCACCAGGCACTTTCGTGCGGGTGGAAAACGAAGTAATAACATTACACAACAGTCCTCGATGGGACCCACAGAACAGATATATATAACAGCGACTGAAAAGAGTCAAGAATACAGATATAATATACAAAGATCCAAATCACCTTGAAAATGATAGGGCGTCCGACTACGGACAAGATGCAAATGGGGCTAAGAGCCCCGAAGAATAACCAATGGCGTCCATAACGACGTCGATCTCAAAACCTGCTTAAACAAAAGGGGTGCCGGCAAAGAGCAAAGGAAAAAGAGGAGCGTCAGTACTGAGGCCAGTACACGGCGAGACTAGAATTCGGCGGTCCTCGCCTACATAGGTATGGTGGACTGAAGCGGCAGCGGCAGCATGCACTAGACAACCTATAGAGACTCGCTACAACCGTCGGTTATCAGAGAGGGATAAGAATGACCTACTCGGATCCAACCTGAAGCTAACACCAAACAAACCCATCCTGGTGTTTCCCCCTCGAGACCAAAACGAGGAAGTCAACCGAGGAACTCACACAGTTGGCAGTTTTATTCATTCAGTTATAGTTGCGGCACTTTACTAGTCAGGTTTAGATAATCGTCCTGATAAAAGAAGCAGTGGGCCCTTTTAGTTATTCATTCCGTTGTAGTTGCAACAATTACTAATCAGATACAGATAGCATGAGATAAACCCAAAACCCAGCAGTTGTTGGTACTTTTATTTAGCCATTCCGTTGTAGTTGCAGTACTTACTAGTCAGATACAATGGTCGCAAGCGACATCTCAAACAAGCAATGGTGGGAAGTATTATTTAGCCATTCCATTATAGTGAAGCTGATTACTAGTCATTATAAAGTCAAATTTATAGCAATAAACTTTAGTTATGCTTGTCTATGGTCGAGATACTGTGCTCCAAGTCGTCCATAACCGCGGACACGGCTTTCAGAAAGTTTTACCCGGCCGGGGTGCACCAATAGCAACACACACTCGATCAACCTCGGAAAAACCAAATCAAAACCCAACGAGGCCTTCACGACAAAGCAATCACAGGATTCAGAAATATTTCAGGGGGCCACCCCTTAAAGTAGACCCGCAACGAAGCCGGCCGGCTCCGAGACGGACTTAAGGTTGCGGGGACGGCTGTGAACGACTGGGAACCCGAAAGTGTGGCTGGGCTTGTCGACACCGCGGAATCGTGCCACGATCCTAAACAGTACAGTGTGCTCCTCGCACAATCGTAAATAAAGCAGTAAAGCATGGCATAAGTACAGGATCGTAAATAAAACCTCAAACTAGTTTGTGGCCCCAAGAAATAAGACTGAATCAAGCTCTGGCTCAGGGGGGTCCCATATACCTCCCGGATGTGGATAGCGCGATAAAACAAGGAACAGGTATCAAGTACTCGGGGTCCTACGGGACACAAGTGGGCGTTCGGAAACCAAATATTTTCTATCACCCACCGATGCCTCTGCTTACTTCAATTTTAGTTGTTAAACAGGAATTAAAGTGAACGATAAGTAAAACCATGATCATCTCCAATATCAACATGCGGCATTACTCCGACAACTGTGGCACTGAACGACACGCAACAGCACTTGAGCAAGCGACTACGACGCGCAAGTCCAACTATCTACCAAACAACAGGTAATAGGGTGTGTCCGAGGCAATATAGGGCTGCAAGGGATATCACGGGTACGGAAACTAGAGCATCGCGACACAGATAGCAATAGATCAACATGAGGGAATAAATACTAGAAAAGTAAGATAGGTAGAAAGAGGGAGATGCTCGCCTGAAAACATTGCCGAAGGTTAAAACGAAGATCGGGGCGAAGCTCACATCAACTCAACGGCCTTATCCGCGAAGAAGCAAAACACTAGAAGAAACACCGGATGCACTATTTAATACTACGGCAAAAGATCGGGCATGATGCATGTATGATGTATGACATGGCAAAGGTGCGGTGCAATTAGGTCATATTAAGCGGAACCGGGGTCCCGACAATCAATTAGGTGGTTCATGTTGTTTAGCTACCCCGCAATTTAAATGTTGGATTAACATGGCAAAATATAATACCGGTTCGATGCACAGATTTAAATGAGGCCAATATGAGACTAGATTTGCCCACATATGGGTCCCATATTTAATTATTAGGTGAATCGGCGTAAGGCCCCCAAACCAAATGAATGTATGCATGCAAGACAATTATTATGCGACAAGTTGTATTATGTTATAAAATAGGGTTTCGGGAAGGGGTTCACACATTAGGGTTCGACGATCTTGGGCCGAGGGTTCGGGGTCGGTCTCAGGGTCCAGGGTTCGACGGGATCGGACTCGGCGGAAGCGTTCTCGGATTACTGGGGTAGATCTTGGCGCATTCGAGGTGGTCGGGCCATGTTGACGGTCATGGCGTCGGGCATCGGACTCGCCCTGGTTGCTGTCGCTCTTGTCGTCGTGCAGATCTTGTCGGGTCCCACGGGGCCGATCTTGCCGTTGCGAGGGTCTTGTCGGGCCCGTGCCACCGAGTCGGTGTTAGCGTTCGGGAGCGTTCTCGTGGCAATCTTGGCGTCCGCGGGTTCGGTCCAACGCCGGGATCGGTCTTCGGGTCTTGGTCGGGTCGCCGGTAGTTCTTGGTGTCCAGGGAAGCTCCGGGTCCGGGGTTCGACGCTCCGTGAGGTAGATCTTGTCAACTCGGCTCCTCGCCCCTAGTTCCCACGACGAAGTACTCGGGATCTCAATCGATTGCCGGTGCCGAGCTTGTTGTCACAAATATCTTGAAGGGTTCCTGTCCTCAACGGGAACGGTCTTGTGTGGACTTTGGTCCTCATCCCGTGTCAACCTTGGCATCTTGAATGGCACCACGTGACCGAAGAAAAACGATGGCGTGCGTGAGGCGGGTGCTGGCGGTCAGAGCCACGAGGCGACAGGGGTCCTGGCCAGGGGGCCCCAGGACGGCGCCGGGCGGCCTGGCTCGAGCGGGGAGGAGGTCCGGTAGAGGGCGCGGAGGGCCGAGGCGGCGCTGGCGGGGAGGGTGGCCTGCAGGGCGGCGCCGGGCGGCCTGGCGAGGTGCGAGGCGGACGGGGAGGTGGTCGCAGCGAGCTAGGGGAGGGAGAGGAGGAGAAGCCGCCGGCGGGGGCGGGGAGGCGCGGCCGGGCGCGGCCGGACGCGGGGTTCGCGGGAGGATGAGGAGGGCGCTCGCGGGGAGGCGGAGAAGGAGCGGGGGTACGGGGCGGTGGCCGGAGGTTGGGACGGAGCCGGAGGAGGCGGAGGACGGCGCGGGGGGGGGGGGGGGGGGATTGAGCTGGAGGCCGGTGCTACGGGGCTCGAAGACGGAGGCGGGGAGGTGGCGTGGGAAGCGCGCGGCGGCGGAGGCTGGCGCAGGACGGTGAGGCGAGCAGGGGCGGAGGACGGAGGGCCGCGGCGAGCTCGGGGGAGAGGGGTCGCCGGGGCGCGCGAGAGAGAGAGGCCGGGGGAGGGACTGCGGGCGGCGCGTGGCCGGGGCGGGGTCGCGGCGGTCGCCGGGGAGAGGAGAGGCGGGTGGAGCGGCGGCGCTGGGAGAGAGAGGGAGGAGGAAGGAGGAGCGGGCGAGCGGGGAAGGTTCCAGGAGGGTGGGACGCGTGCGGGGAGGAGGAGGGAGGTGGGGCACGCCAGGGTGGGGCCAGGGGCGTGGGACCCAGGGTGTCAGGGGCGGGGCTGCTGGCCGGCTGCGTGTGTGTGGGTCGTGTGGCGTGTGCTGGGGTGTGTGGGGCTGGGTTGAGAGGAGAGAGAGGGGGTGAGGTGGCAGTTTGGGGTTGGTTAGGGGGAGGGAGAGGGTGAGGTGTCAGGAGACCATTGGTGGGGGTGATGTGGAGGGGGGGGTGTGGGTAGGTAGGTTGGTAGGTTTAGCAATTAGAGGTGGACCGTTATAATTCTGGGGGTGGTCGTTCGGGTCATTCGGCCCGTTCGACTGCCCCCACTAAAATAATTAAACATTTTATTTGTTTTAAACGGGCCGTTTGCAAACCGATAGCAGCGAAAACAAAATAGTCCGGAGACCCGGGTTTTGCGTTTGAATTAAGATGGGCGTTTGGAAAACAAATCGGGCTTTGCGAAAAATAGTTTTAGACAAACAACATATGATGATGACGATGCAATGCACAAATTCAACGCGATTTTCTAGTAGTGGTTTTGCGGGATGCCACAATTCGACACCACTAACAATGGATCTCGCCCTCGAGATCCGCCTCATGGTACCGGAAGGAAGGTCGGTGATCTGCATCTTCTCGCTTCGTGTAGATCCTCGCGACACCACTAACAAGAGGTCGTTGTCCGTGATCGTCGAGAGAACACTCCGGAAACAAAAGGTCGAAGGCAGAGGTATCAACAATAAAGCCACCTCTAGCTCCGATGGGAAGGGGGAACCGATGCATTCTCATCCACTTCAATGTACAAAAGCGAATAGAAGGGGTAGTCGGCATGGGGGCCAATCCATCACGCACCCAAACTATTACTCCGCACCATCAGTGGAAAAACGTGCAACCATTCTCGGAATCAGACTAAAGATCTCGACAAGCGAGGTTCGGAAACAGAGGAGTGATGCAGACTCTGCATCGGATCTGGCGTAGATGATGTCGTCGCGTCGGAAAACACCGGAATGCACAAACAAGGAACAAATGATGGTACCACAGCAGACGGATTCCTCAGGCAGCTTGAACACCGGATGGTAGAACACCGTTATCCAAGAAGGAAGCGAAACCCTGAAGGTACGACGGAACCCAACCACGAGAAATCCTGGACTCGAAGAAAGAGAAAAGACCGGATCCAAAACACGCAAAGGTAAGAGGAGAATAGCAGAGGGGTAAGGAATAAAATCAGACCTAATCAGAACTATCCAACCGATTTTGCAAAAATAGTTTTGACACTCTACTTCGGCCGTTAGCTAGGTTATCCTATAGGCTGGACTTGTGGGGTATCGCAACTGCTGAGCTCTGATACCACTCTGTAACACACTCAGAATCGGACCTATGCAAGTTTTAGCGAAGCCCGCCAAACCCGCATAGAAACGATTCAAAGGTGCCCACCAGGCACTTTCGTGCGGGTGGAAAACGAAGTAATAACATTACACAACAGTCCTCGATGGGACCCACAGAACATATATATATAACAGCGACTCAAAAGAGTCAAGAATACAGATATAATATACAAAGATCCAAATCACCTTGAAAATGATAGGGCGTCCGACTACGGACAAGATGCAAATGGGGCTAAGAGCCCTGAAGAATAACCAATGGCGTCCATAACCCTGCCCAGGCCAAGCCGGAAGGGTAACCCTGCTAACGACGTCGATCTCAAAACCTGCTTAAACAAAAGGGGTGCCGGCAAAGGGCAAAGGAAAAAGAGGAGCGTCAGTACTGAGGCCAGTACACGGCGAGACTAGAATTCGGCGGTCCTCGCCTACATAGGTATGGTGGACTGAAGCGGCAGCGGCAGCATGCACTAGACAACCTATAGAGACTCGCTACAACCGTCGGTTATCAGAGAGGGATAAGAATGACCTACTCGGATCCAACCTGAAGCTAACACCAAACAAACCCATCCCGGTGTTTCCCCCTCGAGACCAAAACGAGGAAGTCAACCGAGGAACTCACACAGTTGGCAGTTTTATTCATTCAGTTATAGTTGCGGCACTTTACTAGTCAGGTTTAGATAATCGTCCTGATAAAAGAAGCAGTGGGCCCTTTTAGTTATTCATTCCGTTGTAGTTGCAAAAATTACTAATCAGATACAGATAGCATGAGATAAACCCAAAACCCAGCAGTTGTTGGTACTTTTATTTAGCCATTCCGTTGTAGTTGCAGTACTTACTAGTCAGATACAATGGTCGCAAGCGACATCTCAAACAAGCAATGGTGGGCAGTATTATTTAGCCATTCCATTATAGTGAAGCTGATTACTAGTCATTATAAAGTCAAATTTATAGCAATAAACTTTAGTTATGCTTGTCTATGGTCGAGATACTGTGCTCCAAGTCGTCCATAACCGCGGACACGGCTTTCAGAAAGTTTTACCCGGCCGGGGTGCACCAATAGCAACACACACTCGATCAACCACGGAAAAACCAAATCAAAACCCAACGAGGCCTTCACAACAAAGCAATCACAGGATTCAGAAATATTTCAGGGGGCCACCCCTTAAAGTAGACCCGCAACAAAGCCGGCCGGCTCCGAGACGGACTTAAGGTTGTGGGGACGGCTGTGAACGACTGGGAACCCGAAAGTGTGGCTGGGCTTGTCGACACCGCGGAATCGTGCCACGATCCTAAACAGTACAGTGTGCTCCTCGCACAATCGTAAATAAAGCAGTAAAGCATGGCATAAGTACAGGATCGTAAATAAAACCTCAAACTAGTTTGTGGCCCCAAGAAATAAGACTGAATCAAGCTCTGGCTCAGGGGGGTCCCATATACCTCCCGGATGTGGATAGCGCGATAAAACAAGGAACAGGCATCAAGTACTCGGGGTCCTACGGGACACAAGTGGGCGTTCGGAAACCAAATATTTTCTATCACCCACCGATGCCTCTGCTTACTTCAATTTTAGTTGTTAAACAGGAATTAAAGTGAACGATAAGTAAAACCATGATCATCTCCAACATCAACATGCGGCATTACTCTGACAACTGTGGCACTGAACGACACGCAACAGCACTTGAGCAAGCGACTACGACGCGCAAGTCCAACTATCTACCAAACAACAGGTAATAGGGTGTGTCCGAGGCAATATAGGGCTGCAAGGGATATCACGGGTACGGAAACTAGAGCATCGCGACACAGATAGCAATAGATCAACAGGAGGGAATAAATACTAGAAAAGTAAGATAGGTAGAAAGAGGGAGATGCTCGCCTGAAAACATTGCCGAAGGTTAAACCGAAGATCGGGGCGAAGCTCACATCAACTCAACGGCCTTATCCGCGAAGAAGCAAAACACTAGAAGAAACACCGGATGCACTATTTAATACTACGACAAAAGATCGGGCATGATGCATGTATGATGTATGACATGGCAAAGGTGCAGTGCAATTAGGTCATATTAAGCGGAACCGGGGTCCCAACAATCAATTAGGTGGTTCATGTTGTTTAGCTACCCCGCAATTTAAATGTTGGATTAACATGGCAAAATATAATACCGGTTCGATGCAAAGATTTAAATGAGGCCAATATGAGACTAGATTTGCCCACATATGGGTCCCATATTTAATTATTAGGTGAATCGGCGTAAGGCCCCCAAACCAAATGAATGTATGCATGCAAGACAATTATTATGCGACAAGTTGTATTATGTTATAAAATAGGGTTTCGGGAAGGGGTTCACACATTAGGGTTCGACGATCTTGGGCCGAGGGTTCGGGGTCGGTCTCAGGGTCCAGGGTTCGACGGGATCGGACTCGGCGGAAGCGTTCTCGGATTACTGGGGTAGATCTTGGCGCATTCGAGGTGGTCAGGCCATGTTGACGGTCATGGCGTCGGGCATCGGACTCGCCCTGGTTGCTGTCGCTCTTGTCGTCGTGCAGATCTTGTCGGGTCCCACGGGGCCGATCTTGCCGTTGCGAGGGTCTTGTCGGGCCTGTGCCACCGAGTCGGTGTTAGCGTTTGGGAGCGTTCTCGTGGCAATCTTTGCGTCCGCGGGTTCGGTCCAACGCCGGGATCGGTCTTCGGGTCTTGGTCGGGTCGCCGGTAGTTCTTGGTGTCCAGGGAAGCTCCGGGTCCGGGGTTCGACGCTCCGTGAGGTAGATCTTGTCAACTCGGCTCCTTCGCCCCTAGTTCCCACGACGAAGTACTCGGGATCTCAATCGATTGCCGGTGCCGAGCTTGTTGTCACAAATATCTTGAAGGGTTCCTGTCCTCAACGGGAACGGTCTTGTGTGGACTTTGGTTCTCATCCCGTGTCGACCTTGGCATCTTGAACGGCACCACGTGACCGAAGAAAAACGATGGCGTGCGTGAGGCGGGTGCTGGCGGTCAGAGCCACGAGGCGACAGGGGTCCTGGCCAGGGGGCCCCAGGACGGCGCCGGGCGGCCTGGCTCGAGCGGGGAGGAGGTCCGGTAGAGGGCGCGGAGGGCCGAGGCGGCGCTGGCGGGGAGGGTGGCCTGCAGGGCGGCGCCGGGCGGCCTGGCGAGGTGCGAGGCGGACGGGGAGGTGGTCGCAGCGAGCTAGGGGAGGGAGAGGAGGAGAAGCCACCGGCGGGGGCGGGGAGGCGCGGCCGGGCGCGGCCGGACGCGGGGTTCGCGGGAGGATGAGGAGGGCGCTCGCGGGGAGGCGGAGAAGGAGCGGGGGTACGGGGCGGTGGCCGGAGGTTGGGACGGAGCCGGAGGAGGCGGAGGACGGCGCGCGGGGGGGGGGGGGGATAGAGCTGGAGGCCGGTGCTGCGGGGCTCGAAGACGGAGGCGGGGAGGTGGCGTGGGCAGCGCGCGGCGGCGGAGGCTGGCGCAGGACGGTGAGGCGAGCAGGGGCGGAGGACGGAGGGCCGCGGCGAGCTCGGGGGAGAGGGGTCGCCGGGGCGCGCGAGAGAGAGAGAGGCCGGGGGAGGGACTGCGGGCGGCGCGCGGCCGGGGCGGGGTCGCGGCGGTCGCCGGGGATAGGAGAGGCGGGTGGAGCGGCGGCGCTGGGAGAGAGAGGGAGGAGGAAGGAGGAGCGGGCGAGCGGGGAAGGTTCCAGGAGGGTGGGACGCATGCGGGGAGGAGGAGGGAGGTGGGGCGCGCCAGGGTGGGGCCGGGGGCGTGGGACCCAGGGTGTCAGGGGCGGGGCTGCTGGCCGGCTGCGTGTGTGTGGGTCGTGTGGCGTGTGCTGGGGTGTGTGGGGCTGGGTTGAGAGGAGAGAGAGGGGGTGAGGTGGCAGTTTGGGGTTGGTTAGGGGGAGGGAGAGGGTGAGGTGTCAGGAGACCATTGGTGGGGGTGATGTGGAGGGGGGGTGTGGGTAGATAGGTTGGTAGGTTTAGCAATTAGAGGTGGACCGTTATAATTCTGGGGGTGGTCGTTCGGGTCATTCGGCCCGTTCGACTGCCCCCACTAAAATAATTAAACATTTTATTTGTTTTAAACGGGCCGTTTGCAAACCGATAGCAGCCAAAACAAAATAGTCCGGAGACCCGGGTTTTGCGTTTGAATTAATATGGGCGTTTGGAAAACAAATCGGGCTTTGCGAAAAATAGTTTTAGACAAACAACATATGATGATGACGATGCAATGCACAAATTCAACGCGATTTTCTAGTAGTGGTTTTGCGGGATGCCACAAGGATGCCAAGAAAATCGTCTGTCCTCTCGATCTACCGCACGTTAGATATCACGTATGCATCAACGATTGCATCATTTATCGGGGCGAGGACGCGGAGAAAACCACATGTCCGGTGTGCGGCGTGAGTCGATACAAGAAAGGGAAGAAAGCACCTCGAA
Source organism: Avena sativa (assembly GCA_916181665.1). Taxonomy (NCBI): domain Eukaryota; kingdom Viridiplantae; phylum Streptophyta; class Magnoliopsida; order Poales; family Poaceae; genus Avena; species Avena sativa. The sequence goes on from OV702284.1 coordinate 65,909,633, forward strand.
AAGTGGTATGGTACTTTCCTATCACCCCTCGTCTGCAGCGCTATTTCGCGGACCCTAAGGAAGCGAAGCTCATGCGATGGCATGCGGAAAGGAAGAAGCCAGGAGATGATGATGACCCCGAAAAGGATGAGCTGCTGACGCACCCTTCAGATGCTAGCCAGTGGAAAGCATTGGACCTCGAATTCCCAGAATTCGGTGGAGATTCGAGGAACATCAGGCTTGGTGCGAGCACCGATGGACTCAATCCGTTCGGTAGCCAGAGCAGCACGCACAGCACTTGGCCCGTGTTTGTATGGATGTACAACCTCCCTCCATGGTTGTGCATGAAGAAGAAGTACATACAAATGAGTATGCTAATTCAAGGGCCGAAACAACCTGGTACCGACATCAATCTGTTTCTCGGGCTGTTGAAAGAGGAGCTAGCCACGTTATGGGAATCTGGAGCCAATACTTACGACGCCGTCGCACAAGATTATTTCACTATGAGAGCCGCGTTGGTCACTATGGTGCAAGACTATCCAGGTTGCGGGTATATCTCGGGGCAGGTTATCCAAGGATTCTGCGCATGCGTTAGGTGCATGGATAACACAAGCTATCTCCAACTAGAGAAAGATCCAGGGTCATCGAAAACCGTGTTCATGGCGCACCGGAGGTGGCTCGGCAAGAATGATCCATGGAGAAAACGTGGAGACCTGTTCGATGGCAAATCAGAGACCCGAGGAATCCCAGAGCGTAGGAGCAGCGAAGAAGCTCGCCAGTTCGGAACTACAGAGTGTGCATGACGGCGTGCTGACGATAGAGAGACGCCTTCTATCGGAGAAAGATCCCTCGCACCCGGTATTCGTGGTTAAGGTGCCACCAGGCTTGGGCTTCGTCGACACTGCCCCCGCGGATCTTTTCTTCCTGCGGTTCGAGGACATCTTCAATATGTTCCACCTATACCCGCTGCACTATACCATGGTCCGTCTCTTTTCTCTCAGCCTGGCCACGCAGATCATTAGAGAGAACACACCGGGCATCGCTATAGTGGACCCCTAGTACATGCGTGACGGCTGCTTGGGTTCCCCCGCCGAACGACGTATCGTGGCCTCGTACCTAAAAAGAATCCTCGTGGCGAACAAGACAAAGGAATACATTCTCGTGCCTTACTTTCTCGAGTAAGTCGTTATTCAGTCGCCACCGTCGATTGGCTTTATTAGATCATCATTATTCTTTTTTCAACACATTCCATTTGAATTTTTTGCGCAGAGATGAACACTGCACGCTCATCTCCTTATCGCCGAAGCATTCCCACGCCACGTATTTCGACTCGGGGAGTCTAGAAAAGAAGAAAAACTACGACAAGATCAAGGAAGTTCTGGATGATGCTCTCACTGGCTTTGCCTCGACGGAAGGCACCAGCTTCGTGCGTAAGAAGGTCAAGTTCGGCAGGCACGTCTTCAACCATGTAACAGAGTTCCCCTGCGTGAAGCAGCCGGAAAACAGTAAGAAGGAAGCCTACTACGCACTCCATCACATGAGGGCGTTCCTACTTGACCAGCAGAATTCTACGCTGCCAGATCATCTCAAACAGTGGGCCGAAGCAAAGGCCAAGATCAATGATTCGGATATTAGACAAGAGATGTATCGCATCCAGCAGCAGTTTGGGGCAATCATCTTTCGTGATGTCATGACTTCGGGGGGGATCTTCTACGGAGGAAATATCCCGAATAACCGTGACATAGAAGATCGCCTAGAGATGCAGGGTGACTATAGGAAGTTCATGACGAGGCAGGGCGTCCTCCCGTTCCCTAAGCCGAGCCAGAAGGCTTGATGTTGGCCTAGTTGTAGTTGGAAACTATAGATGATCTTTGTGTGTGTGTGGACGACAAGTGTACTTATCTTATTAGGTTTATGAATCACCGCTTACTTATTTTGCTTATTATTATTATATATCAATCAATGCTTGGTTTTTTTGCTTACTCTTTGGTTTTTTTGCTTACTCTTTGGTTCTCGGACGACAAGTGTGAGTTATTTTTGTCTTTTTCGAGAATATGCCGATGATTGAAATGTCGTGGCACAATATATATGTGAATGTGCTATGACGGGATTGTTAGCCTTGTGATATGCACAAGTCCAGGAATTGTGCATCCTACTTGGCTAACAGTCCCGTCATAAGCATATTCCTGTATCCAACGACCTAGCTAGTTATATATGAGGCATTCTTTTCGAGTTATTTTTGTCTTTTTCGAGAATATGCCGATGATTGAAATGTCGTGGCACAATATATATGTGAATGTGCTATGACGGGATTGTTAGCCTTGTGATATGCACAAGTCCAGGAATTGTGCATCCTACTTGGCTAACAGTCCCGTCATAAGCATATTCCTGTGTCCAGCGACCTAGCTAGTTATATATGAGGCATTCTTTTCGAGGTTGCACTGTGATACTTGAGGTAGTTGCTACACATGATCTTTGGATCTGGCACTCCTTCTTTGGCATGACAGGATCGAACAATGACATCAACGTCCTCAACTCCTCAACTGTCTTTTCTAAGCTTGTTGAGGGTCATGCTCTCCCTATGGAATTTGAGATCAGAGGGCACCAGTACAACAAGGGATACTATCTAGCAGATGGCATCTATCCAAGATGGCCAACATTTGTGAAGACTATCTCAAAACCAATGCTCCCCAAGCATTCTCACTTTGACAAGGAGCAGGAAGCTTGCAGGAAGCACATGGTGACATGGTTATACCCCGCGGGTGCATGACCTCAGCATACCTAGTCCAGCCCAAGGAAGGCCCACGGCAAAAGTACGTTGGCCCATGAAGATTTTCGGGTGGCCCAGGCCCATGGTGCCTTCGGATCCTTGGAGATCAAGACTAGAGTAGATGGGAAATTCAAAGGGGTAAAACCCTAGGACCTTTAACTGACTAGGACTATGCCCGGGACCTGCCTAAGTCTATATAAAGGCCAGGAGGGCACGACCTAGATCTCTCGACTCATACTTTCGCATACACACCTCCACGCCAGATTGCATCTGCGCACCCCTGTAACCTTCGGTTCCGCCGTAATCAAGAGCAGACAAGCAGGAGTAGGGTTTTCCCTCCGGGGGCCTGAACCTAGGTAAACCTTGTGTCCCCGTGTTGCTTGTTTGCTAACCGTTCCACGATCTCCAGCATCCCCATCTTCTCCAAAACCCAAGTCCATAACAATGGGCATTGACGAGATCACACCTCGTCAATTGGCGCCGTCTGTGGGAACTGGGGGCACTGATTGTGCGATCGTGACGGTCCCAACCCGATCGATCTACAACTCTGTAGCAACGGAGAGTCGTCTCCTCTTTGGCGCTTTCGACTTCACCGCCCACTCGTCGGCCACCATGAAGGACTTCGAGCCCGTAGGCGACGGACTCGAAATCCTATTCGGGAGCTTCTGCTTCCAGGTGGGGCAAACTGGCACCCTCCGCCTCCCTGAGCGGGTGCCCCTACTGTTGGGCCACGCTGAGATAAAACAAAACTTTTTCCTCTAACGTGGTGATCCCAAGATCTAGCTGAGGTAGAAGGCCACGAGGTTTACCACTAGACGCGCGGTTGCGGATTACTGATGAAGCGCGTCAGTTGATGCAGTGCAGTCCTCACGATCCGATCGTCCTGGTGCTGATCGCACAGCACCTCTGCTGGTATCCACACGTACAAGGAGGAGCGCCGGCGGCGAGCTGCTAGGTTCGTTACGGCGGCTGGACTGCTGTGGAGCTAGGGTTTCCAACACATGGAATAACCTAACCGAACAACGATTAACCTTTCTGGGTTACAGTGCTCCACTATATATAGGGAGTGAACGTGGGCTCTGCTCACGCGACCCATTCACTAAAGCCCATATAACACTAGTCACCGTGAGTCCAACTCACTAACTCAGTCCTAATCTGGTTTAGGTCCAACCCAACCAGATTACAGATTCGGATCCAATCTGAACTTGCTCCCGCTCTTAAGTGTGTGACCCCGCAGGCTCATGGTTACTTGGACACGATTAGAGTCCGACTCACAATCGATCAATCGGCATCGGCTCCTAGCAGAACATGCCGATTCCCAAGTACCAAAGAGTCATGACGACTTGCCTTTCCAATGCGACTTACGTCTGAGTCCCTTTTGCCTCACGATATACCTTGTCAGACTATAGGCGAATATATGTCATCCCTTAAATAGTCCGACTCTCGATCCGAGATAAGTGATTCACCCGACTAACTCTTAGCCGATCGCCTCGGTTAACACTTAACCGAGTCGTGCATGGCCATGCTTTCCGAATCATATCTCACGAGAGGGCCCAGAGAATATCTCTCCGAGTGGAGGGGCAAAATTCCATCTTGGTTATTCACATCACGCAGCTTGATTCTCAGTCGACCCGAACTCTGCCTTTATAACTGCCCAGTTACGGATCAGCGTTTGACAGAACCTAAGTCGGTGATCCTCAACTCGGACTATGCAACAACCTCAGGTCTAAGGATTACATTGATTGAGATATACAAATGACAGCTTAGTTCGTTGTACCTCAATATGGGTCAATCCGACTCGCTAAACTCTTTAGCCTAGTCTGTGTAAGTTGGAATAGCATCTCCATGCCCATGACAAGTGGAACCGAGTCATCAAGCCAACTTTCACATTGGTCTAAGTCGTGTGTCCAGCACAACCTCAATGACCAAGGATATTTAGTACAAACAACATGAATGCATAGTTCCACAACTGAATCACATATTCAATGATACACATCAGATGTTTATACAAGGACTACTTAATAACTTTATGAATACAATGGGAAATATCATCATACATGATTGCCTCTAGGGCATATTCCCAACAGTCTCCCACTTGCACTAGAGTCAATCTTCCGACATCACATGTCTAAGCATCTAATGCCCATGGCTCTCAGGTGCGCCTCATGCTTTGGCTGGGGTAATGGCTTTGTCAACGGATCTGCAATATTTGCATCCGTGTGTACCTTGCATAACTTGATATCACCCTGATCCACGAACTGGCGAATCAGGTGGTACCGCATGAGTATGTGCTTGTTCTTCTGGTGTTGTCTAGGTTCCTTGGCTTGTGCAATAGCACCATTGTTGTCACAATACACGTCCAACGGATTGGACGAGCCCTGAACCACACCAAGATCCATGAGGAAATTCCTCATCCAAACAGCTTCCTTTGCTGCCTCCGAGGCGGCAATATACTCAGCCTCTGTTGTAGACGCATACACAGTCTCTTGCTTGGAACTTTTCCAGCTCACAGCACCTCCGTTTATAATAAACACGTATCCGGATTGCGAGCGAGAATCATCAGAGTCGGTGAGATAACTCGCATCCGTGTAACCCTTTACACTGAGTTCATCTTCACCACCATAAACCAAGAACATATCCTTAGTCCTTCTCAAGTACTTTAGGATATTTTTAGCCGCTGTCCAGTGGATCTCTCCAGGATCAGCCTGGTATCTGCTCACAACACTTAGAGCATAGGAAACATCCGGCCTAGTACAAATCATGGCGTACATGATGGATCCAACTGCAGAAGCATATGGAATCGCACTCATCCGACTTCGCTCATCAGTTGTCGAAGGACACTGAGTCTTGCTAAGTTTTACACCATGGGACATCGGTAAGAACCCTTTCTAAGACGATTCCATGTTGAACTTCTTCAACACTTTGTCCAAATAAGTACTCTGACTCAATCCAATGAGCCTCCTTGATCTATCTCTATAGATCCGGATTCCGAGGATGTATGTTGCCTCACCCAAGTCTTTCATTGAGAAACTCCTTTCTAATGATTCCTTGGTTTCTTGCAACATCTGGACATCATTTCCAATCAGTAATATGTCATCCACATATAAGATTAGAAAATTTACTTTGTTCCCACTAAACTTCTTGTACAAACAAGAATCATGATCACTCTTGATGAAGCCAAACGATTTGACTACCTCATCAAAGCGAATATTCCAACTCCGAGATGCTTGCTTCAACCCATAAATGGATTTCTGAAGTTTGCATACCTTGTCAGCATTAGCCGGATCGACAAAACCCTCGGGCTGTATCATATACACGTCCTCGGTTAAATTTCCGTTAAGGAAAGCCGTTTTGACATCCATCTGCCATATCTCATAGTCGAAATAGGCCGCTATAGCTAACATGATCCGAACTGATTTAAGCATCGCTACGGGCGAGAAAGTCTCGTCGTAATCAACTCCTTGAACTTGTCGGAACCCCTTCGCGACAAGGCGTGCTTTATAGATTGAAACATTTCCATCCATATCAGTTTTCTTCTTAAAGACCCATTTGCACTCGACGGGTCTTGCACCGTCTGGCAGATCAACCAAGTTCCAAACTTGATTTTCATCCATGGACTTTATCTCGGATCTCATGGCTCCAAGCCATGACTCGGAATCAGATCCCACCATCTAACAGTAACACATCACGAACACTTCGTAATCTTGCCGATCTTCGTAGTACAGGTGCGGCTGTCGGCTCAGCTGCCACGATCGGCTCATCCTCCAAGGTTTTTGCCGACTCGCTACTTGCCGATTCCTCTCGAATTTCTTCGAGTTGCACCGTGCTCCCACTTACTCTCCGACTGAGAAACTCTTTCTCAAGGAAGACACCGTTCCGAGCGACAAACACTTTGCCCTCTTCTCGGTTGTAGAAGTAGTAACCCAAGGTTTCCCTCGGATACCGCACGAAAATACACTTATCCGACTTGGCTGTAAGCTTGTCCGACTGGAGTCGCTTGACAAAAGCTTCACAACCCCAAATCTTAAGAAAAGACAAACTCGGCTTTTTGCCTGTCCACATCTCATGCGGTGTCTTCTCTACCGACTTTGATGGTACTTTGTTTAGTGTGAACGCCGCTGTTTCTAGACAATAACCCCAAAATGATAAAGGCAGATCTGTCCGACTCATCATTGATCGTACCATGTCTAACAAGGTCCGATTCCGCCTTTCCGAAACACCATTCCTTTGTGGCGTTCCTGGCGGAGTAAGTTGAGGAACTATTCCACAACTTTTCAGATGGTCATCAAACTCATGGCTCATGTACTCGCCTCCTCGGTCCGACCGAAGAAACTTTATTTTCTTGCCGAGTTGATTCTGTGCTTCATTCTGGAATTCTTTGAACTTTTCAAAGGCTTCCGACTTATGTTTCATCAAGTAGATATATCCATACCTACTCAAATCATCAGTGAAGGTAATGAAGTACTCATAACCACCCCTGGCTGTCGTGCTCATTGGTCCACATACATCACTATGTACTAGTCCCAACAAGTCGGACGCCCTTTCGCAACTCTTTTCAAAAGGTGTCTTGGTCATTTTGCCGAGTAGGCAAGATTCGCATGTCTCGAACGACTCCAAGTCGAACGAAGTTAGGAGTCCATCATCATGGAGTTTCTTCATGCATTTCCAACTTATATGACCAAGCCGACAGTGCCAAAAGTAAGTCATATTCAGATCATTTGGTTTCAACCTTTTAACATTTATGTTATAAACCGACTCACCATCAAGATTCAAAATAAATAACCCGTCCTGGACGGGTGCAAAGCCGTGAAACATATCATTCAAATACAAAGAACAACCATTATTCTTGATATTCGACTCATAGCCTTGCCTCATCAAACATGAAGCAGAAATAATGTTTCGACTGAGCACTGGAACATAATAACAATTATTTAGTTCCATAATGAATCCGGAAGGTAAATGAAGTTGCATCGTGCCGACTTCCAACGCAGCAACTCTTGCTTTGTTGCCGACTCGAATATCAACCTCGCCTCTTGCTACGCTCCTAGTTCTTACCAGTCCCTGCAACGAGTTGCAGATGTGAATAACTGATCCGGTATCATATACCCAAGAACTATTAGGTGCATCAGCAAGATATATGTCTATAACATTGCAAACAAGTGTACCTGAGTCGGAAGTCATACCTCCACTCTTGGCTTTATCGGCCAAGTACTTGCTGCAGTTCCTCTTCCAGTGGCCATCCGCCTTGCAGTAGAAGCAAGTGGATCCGGCTGAAGGAGATGGTTTAGTCCCTGAGGAAGCGCTTGGGACCGGGTCCTGAGCCTGCTTTCCTCCTGACTTAGCCTTCTTCTTAGTCCAAGAACTCTTCTTGAACTTAGCCTTATTCTGCACCATCAACACTTGACTGGTGCCCTTCTTGAGATCCGCCTCTGCCTGCTTGAGCATCCCATGCAATTCAGTGAGCTTCTTATCCATACCATGCATGTGGTAGTTCGAAATGAACTGCCCATATGCACTAGGAAGAGAGTTCAGAATTATATCCGTAGCGAACTCTTCGCTTATGGGGTAGCCAAGCCTCTCCAGAGACTGCACGTAACCAACCATTTTGATCACATGCGGACTCAGTGGATCACCATCCTTAAGCTTGCAACTCAGCAAAGCCTGAGAGACTTGATACCTCTCAGTCTTCGCCTGAGCCTGGAACATACTTTTGAGGCTTTCGATCATATCGTAGGCCTCAACATGCTCGAACTGCTTTTGCAAGTCCGGTTCCATGTGAGCAAGCATAAGACAGCTAATATCCGTGGACTCATCCTTAGCCCGACGGTAGGCATTGGTGGTTGCGACAGTCGCATTCTCATTCGGCTCATCTGGAAGTGGGTTGTCTAGGACATGGTCCTTTTTTTCTTGTTTGAGAACAATTCTCAGATTTCGATACCAGTTGGTAAAATTAGTGTCGTTCAGTTTATCTTTCTCAAGAATGGTTCTCAACGCAAAACCGGATATCTGAGAGTGACTGCTACTTGGTGCCATGATCTACAACAGAAAATATGCAAAACACTTAAGACATGTATTCATAAAAGAGCAAGCATATTAAACATTTTAATATTTTATGCTCCCACTAGAACCAACACCCCTCCGATGGTTACTTAGTGATTCAGGATCCTAAATAAGCAAGTCGGCTAGTGAGCTTTAGCATCACCGCTAGCCGCCAAGTGATCTAGGTAGACAACTCCTTGTCAATCGCATCTCATGCGACTCCTGTTGGACGGGTGGCATCACATGCCCCGGCTCCCATCCGACTTTTCCCCGAGTCCCACAACCGTTGTGATAGACCCGTCTAGCTTACCGAGTGTTTCTGCAGTAAGAGTCCGACTCGAACACACCTAGTCGAAAAGAATTGGCAGCACCTCAATTTTATGAGCCCACTACCAAAAATGTCCGACTTGTGATGGTGCAAACACTGGCGGGAAAACCGACTAGACCTTCTTTGAGGGATTAAATTTTACCGACTATCTAATAGAGGTAAAACTGAGACATAACAATAACACAAAATAAATTAATTATAATGTGAAATGGTATGGCTCTCTTCATGGCGATCTCCATCTCCACAAAGCCTGTAATCCGACTCGTGCCAACTCTTGTCACTTGCCGTCTTACACCATGTCGCCGACATGTACAACGCCTTGCATGCCTTCCGGGTTCTCAAACAGCTACACTAGCTTAGTAAAGTAAATTACATAGAGAATCCGACACGCAGGTCGTTATACAATAAAATGACAGCACCTAGGCTCCAGCCGGCTGACAAAAAACCGTGATTCGTAGATCACGTATGGATTACACACATACATCACATGCACATGAACCATACCATTCACAACTTCCTGCAAAATCAAGTTATGCATAGATACAATATCTACCGGCGTTGTGAAACTCGCAACGACATCTAAGGCGCTACGACAAGGCGAAGCCGGCGGTCCCGCTAGCCGGATAGCGCGCGGAGATCGAAGGGGCAGCGCCCCTCGCGGGTGCGGGCAGCGCCCGACGATTTTTCCGAAAACGTAGATCTCATCTACGATCCGGACATGGATTCCGACCATCGTTCCGATTCGATCAAACTCTTTGATCTTCGATCACCGCTTCTGGATTTACGTGTCATTGTCTACCCCGATGGCGGAAGCCGACCGGTAGGGGTATGTCGTTCCACGACCTCAGCAGTATGATCATGGAAATCAGATCTACCATTCCCCGAGTACAGTCGATCCAATCAACCTCGTACAAAACCGATCTATCTCATAGATCGACCACCATACAGCACATAGATCTCATCTACATCCTACCGCATATCACATATGCGTGATCTCGAGCCTAAAACCAGAAGCTATCGCTCTGATACCACTGTTGGGCCACGCTGAGATAAAACAAAACTTTTTCCTCTAACGTGGTGATCCCAAGATCTAGCTGAGGTAGAAGGCCACGAGGTTTACCACTAGACGCGCGGTTGCGGATTACTGATGAAGCGCGTCAGTTGATGCAGTGCAGTCCTCATGATCCGATCGTCCTGGTGCTGATCGCACAGCACCTCTGCTGGTATCCACACGTACAAGGAGGAGCGCCGGCGGCGAACTGCTAGGTTCGTTACGGCGGCTGGACTGCTGTGGAGCTAGGGTTTCCAACACATGGAATAACCTAACCGAACAACGATTAACCTTTCTGGGTTACAGTGCTCCACTATATATAGGGAGTGAACGTGGGCTCTGCTCACGCGACCCATTCACTAAAGCCCATATAACACTAGTCACCGTGAGTCCAACTCACTAACTCAGTCCTAATCTGGTTTAGGTCCAACCCAACCAGATTACAGATTCGGATCCAATCCGAACTTGCTCCCGCTCTTAAGTGTGTGACCCCGCAGGCTCATGGTTACTTGGACACGATTAGAGTCCGACTCACAATCGATCAATCGGCATCGGCTCCTAGCAGAACATGCCGATTCCCAAGTACCAAAGAGTCATGACGACTTGCCTTTCCAATGCGACTTACGTCTGAGTCCCTTTTGCCTCACGATATACCTTGTCAGACTATAGGCGAATATATGTCATCCCTTAAATAGTCCGACTCTCTTCTCGATCCGAGATAAGTGATTCACCCGACTAACTCTTAGCCGATCGCCTCGGTTAACACTTAACCGAGTCGTGCATGGCCATGCTTTCCGAATCATATCTCACGAGAGAGCCCAGAGAATATCTCTCCGAGTGGAGGGGCAAAATCCCATCTTGGTTATTCACATCATGCAGCTTGATTCTCAGTCGACCCGAACTCTGCCTTTATAACTGCCCAGTTACGGATCAGCGTTTGACAGAACCTAAGTCGGTGATCCTCAACTCGGACTATGCAACAACCTCAGGTCTAAGGATTACATTGATTGAGATATACAAATGACAGCTTAGTTCGTTGTACCTCAATATGGGTCAATCCGACTCGCTAAACTCTTTAGCCTAGTCTGTGTAAGTTGGAATAGCATCTCCATGCCCATGACAAGTGGAACCGAGTCATCAAGCCAACTTTCACATTGGTCTAAGTTGTGTGTCCAGCACAACCTCAATGACCAAGGATATTTAGTACAAACAACATGAATGCATAGTTCCACAACTGAATCACATATTCAATGATACACATCAGATGTTTATACAAGGACTACTTAATAACTTTATGAATACAATGGGAAATATCATCATACATGATTGCCTCTAGGGCATATTCCCAACACCTACCATCAATCAGGCTCGCTTCATGGGCCCCACACCCCGTGCTATGCACAACATCATCAGCAGATGATTCCTACGACAGCAGCAGCTGCAACTCCGATATGTGCGATCCGCCATCGGATGCAGGGACCTACGGTTCCGGATCTGAAAGCTGCGGCAGCAGCGGGCCAATCTACGAGCGCTACCAATGCACCGCAGTCATCCAAAGCGACGTGGATCAGCAAACACCCAACCCGCCGCCTAACCCGCCAGAACGAAACGACGGGAACAGAAGAAGCCAATCTCCCCCACCCGAAGGGGAAAACAACGGCGGCCACGTCATCCACCTTAGCAAGGAGGGATGGACCCAGGTCCGCGAAGCTGTGGCAGGCAACATATTACTGCCCGCAGACGCCTCGCGAGATATGCTGATGGCCTACCACCTGCTCCTAATCGAGGAGCACAAGAAGCAGGTCAAGATGCAGGAGGTGCTAGACAAACGCAAGCAAGCAGCCTCAGAGTCCAGCGCGCGACGAGCCGCGCTCTCCGCCATAGGCATCGGCTCCAGCTCGAACGCCAACCCAGGCAACAAGCACCGCTCTCGGATGGAGAACATGGATCCCATGGAGCGCCGCGAGTTGACGCGAACTCTCCACACATCCTTCATGGAGATGGACGCCGACGGCAACATCATCCCGAAAACACCACAGGCTGCGATCATGGCAGCCACTGTGTACCTCGTGGCCCACCCACCTCCCGAGGGGGACCCGAAGAGGGCCATGCATAAGTCCGCACTTACCGGACTCGGACTTGTCGGAGCTGCGCTCCACCAAGACGCTCCTGCGGAGCCGAAGAAGAAGGCTCCGGCCAGGCACGACCGGAGCCCCACCCCTTCATCCGAAGAGGAAGAGGAACACGACCTTCCTCGAAGGAAGAAGAGCTCGCGTCACCATAAACGCGACTACGACGCCAGAGACGCGCTCACACAACGCAAAATAGACAAAGCACGAGCCAAGCGCGCATGCTCGTCTGAATCCGAGATGGATGAAGCCAAAGGAGAACTCTGTGGAGCCCGATGCTTCAGCAGATCCGTTCGGCGAACGCGGATGCCACGCAATTTCAAGCTTCCTTCGGATACTCCGAAGTTCGATGGCACGCAAGATCCAAAAGCATGGCTCAGTGACCATCTGTCATCCGTCAAGCTGCACGGCGGTAACAAAGAAACCGCCATGCAATGCCTTCAGCTGCAGCTGACAGGCGCGGCACGGATCTGGCTCAGCAGCCTATCATTAGGGTCCATCCGAAGCTGGGAGGAGCTAGCTTACAGCTTCATCCGAAATTTCTAGGGCACCAGCAAGAGGCCCGCCTCAATCGAAGAGTTGCGCGCCCGCACTCCACGAACGGGCGAATCCATTCGCTCATACATACTACGCTGGTCCAACACCAAGAACTCCGCAGCACACATCTCCGAAGAGAGGGCCATCGACGCCTTCAGGGACAGCGTCAAGCGCCAAGACTTCAAGGAGGAACTTGGGCGCGTCAAGCGCCAAGACTTCAAGGAGGAACTTGGGCGCGTCAAGCCCAAAACACTCGACCACCTCATGGACATCGCCAACAGGTGGGCCAACGGCGAAGATTCCATTCACCGAGCACAATCGGATGAAGAGGACGACTACGGCTGAAGACGGGAATGCCGTAGCAAGCGGAGATCGCGCGTCTACGACGATCGCGACAGACCCGACATGGTCGCGGCTGGCTACGCCGATCGCCGCAACGACGCCAACCGCAACAACGGAGGACACCACGGAGGAAACTTCCGCGATGGAGGACGCCCAGCGCAGTCGTGGCAACGCCGCGACCGCGATAACGGACCCTCAGCATACGAAAAGCTTTCGGATCCATGCACCATCCACTTCTACATCGACAAGCAGGATGGCAAAAAGAAAGCGAGCCACATGCTCAAGGACTGTCGCGAGTTACAGAAGCTCAGCGAAAGCATGGTGCAGATGAGGCTGCAAGCTCTAATCACTGCGTTCGGAAACGCACCCGCGCCAGGTGAGATAGCGCATGGAGCTCCTCCACCGCCACCTGTAGGAGGCCCGAACCAACCGGTCGCACCAGCACAGAACAACGCTGGAAACGGGTATCCCCCACTGAAAGGAGCACTGATGATCCAGAAGGGGCGCCCTACGAATAGGGTGCAGAATAAAATCACCCGATAGATCAATCTGGCCGTGGCAACTCCACCCGCCATCCCTGAGTACCTCAGCGGATCGGAGTCCTGCATCACGTTCACTCGTTCGGATCACCCTTGCCAGATCCCTCGCCCAGGTCATGCTGCCCTGGTGCTGGAGGCACAGATCGGAGGTTTCGAGATGAGTCGCATCTTCATGGACGGCGGCAGCGGCATCAACCTGATGTTCGCAAGCACTCTAGCAGCAATGCGGATCCCGCAGTGCAGCCTGGAACAATCAGACACACGTTCCACGGCATCGTTCCAGGAAAGGGCATATTTCCCCTGGGCAAGATATGGCTCGACGTCATCTTCGGCAAGTCGGACAACTTCCGACTGGAACGGATCGAATTTGAAGTGGTGGACTGGCCATCACAGTACCACGCCATCCTCGGGCGTGTAGCATTCGTAAGGTGTTTTTTCTTCCCCCTTTTTTACATCGGGTTACGCGTTACAGAGCAGAATCGTCACGCCACCCCCTCATCATGATGCCCTGTCTTCTCAACTCCTCGGCAGTGCATGATTTGACCGTTTTGGCACCATATTATGGAAACTGCTATGGCATTGAACCGTCTCCCACTATTCCCCTTATTTAAATTCATCTGAGCAGTTTGCAGCCCCCATCTTCCTCCATTAGCCAAAAAACCCTCTTCCTCCGCCGAAAAAACCCTCTTCCTCCGCCATGGCCTCCTCTTCTTCCTCCAAATCATCCGCCCTTTCCTCCCAATCTTCCAACACGATGAGCAACCGAGAGCCGACGCCGGAGCACCCGCCAATGGCGGCGTACGAGGCTCTCGCCCCACAATGGTGGGACGAGAGGGACTGGGACTTCGCCGCCTGGTCGGAGGACGACGAGTCCCTAACCGACGGCGAGGAGGGCCTCCAGTTCCTTGTCGACGGGGAACTGGAGGTGGAGAGCTCCGACGACGCCTGGTCCTGGGATGGCGTCGAATCCTCCGACGAGGAGGAGGAAGCGGAGGAGGACACCTCCTCCGATGAATACCCGCCGGTGAAGCGCTTCCGCGCCGGGTCCAGCGAGGACACCGAAGACGACGACGAGGACGAGGAGGCCCCCGCTGACATCCTCAGCAGCAGCGACGAAGACGACGCCGGCAGCAGCGCTGATGACAGCGAGTACGACGACGGCGAAGACAGCGGCGACGACACCGGCCTCTAGATTAGGAACTAGTAGTAGTAGTACTAGTAGTAGATTTCCTTTGTAAGCAATCGGCTCCATTGTAAACAATCGTCTTTTGAATCAACAAAGATTGCTTTTCCGATTCGTTTTTGCCGATAGTCAAAATAGGTCAACGCTCCAGAAGCCGATAGCAATGTATCGGCTTTCACCATACTACGCTCATATGGTCAACCAAGTCAAAGCCCAACGAGGCGATGGTAACACATCGACTTTCCCCACAAACGTTTGACAAGGTCAAATTTGGTCGCATATTTAGATAAATCTGAGCGGCCACTCTCCAACTTCAAACGGTAGCCTGCGACCCTCTTCAAAAAGGCTAGACCAGATCTCCAATTTCCTCACCGCATAGATCGAGCTTACAGCGACAAGAACCCTCGATCCCCAATCGCATAGATCCATCTCCGCCGGCAAACCAGATGGCGGAATCGTCCAATATCAACACAGCGGTCTCTGGTCTGAAGGTACGCCTGCTCCTCGTAGTCTGAACACGGCGCTAGAATTAATAGCAAACACCTGAATTAATGCTTTATTCCACCGTTAAATTTTTTAGGTTTCAGACATCCTGCTGCCGCATCCTTCTCTCCCAAATTCTCTTTGTCTTGGCCCCCGGACAGAATCTAGTCCTGCCCATCTGATCTCTTGCGAGGCAAACAGAATCCCCTTCGCAAGCCAAAACCTAGATTTGAATTCTTGGGCCGACTGCTTGCGAGCCTGGCCTAATCCTCCTGAACATTGGGTCTCTTGGTTCAGCAGGGTAGCCAAAACTTACCAATCTCAATGGGAAACCACGGGAATAGCTGATGCCTTGCATTTGTCATTGTCTCCCCTGGAGAAACATGAAAATCTTCTAAAACCCATCGGCTATTTCTGGTCCGATGCTCTGAACTGCTTCATGTTTGGTCATGGTCCCATGACACCAACTCTGTTAGACGTGGTGATGATTACTGGTCTGGACGTTACATCACCCAGCCCCTCTGCTTTTAAGCTGACAAAGGTCCCCTACAAGCTTTCTTCCAAAATAGACTGCACGAACTGGGGTGCCTATCTTCAAAAACACATGAAAACTAAAGGCCCTGTCACAGAGAAGGAACACACGGCTTTCCTCAACTTCTGGCTGGAACATTTCATATTCTGTGGCCCTTCCCTGGCTCCAACCAAGAATTACCTCTCCTTGGCCTACGAACTTGCCAAAGGCACTCAACTCGGCGTCGGCAAACTGTTCCTTGGAGAAGTCTATCGATATCTCCAGTTGATGTCTGTCAAATTATTCTCCGGCATAGCAGTCAAAACAGGAGGTCCTTGGTGGTTCATCCAGCTATGGTCTCAGCTGTATTTTCAAAACCATGTCCCAAACTTCCCCCTTTTGGCGAGTTGCACCTTTCCAAATATCAAAGGGAAGCAGATCCGATGCACCAGCTATGGCCAAGCTCTGTACAGACTGCCAGGTAGCAAACTGATCCCTCAGGAAGCATCCAAATGGTTCAGCATTTTCTTCCAAGGCCTGGATAATCCTATCTTCTTTCCTTACACGGAAGAATCGGAACATTTCGAAAATCCAATCTCCTTCAGGCTAGACAACTTTGCCGATGACACCAACACTCGGCAGCTATTTTCCACTGTGATCTGTCCCTGCTTTCTTCCAGTTGGCATGAGCACATCCAATAGAATAATCAAGCCTGGATATGAATTCTACCAGCCAGTCGTAGTGGCTCGGCAATTTGGCCTTGGACAAGTACCTCCCCATTTCTTTCTCCACCATCTTACGGAGAGCAGAGCTGACCTGCCCGATCCTCTCACCAGTCAAAGGTGTTATTCCTTCTTCGATGCTCTGACCATCCCAATTCCCAACAACCTCATCTTTACTTCATCAACCGATGGTTTTGAGAATTGGTGGGCGATGTGGAAGACTCATGCCTTCAGAAGAGCTCTGGGACCGTTGCTGGAATAGCTCAATGCTGACTATGATATCCCCGTAGAACAGGTACTATTACTTGTAAATTTTCTTGATGCAGCTCCCCAATGATCCTTCTAATAACCCGCTCTGTCTCCTTGCAGCAACAAGATGGTCCTGACCCTACACACGACGATGGCTCCCCCTTCGAATTCTTCCCACCAGCTCCTGTGGTCCTTTTCTGCAAAAATTCGCCACCTTTTAAAAAGGTCGTGATGCAGAACCAGCCGATATCACCACAATCGGCTTCCAAGATCCAAGCCACTTCTGGGTCCGCCGCCTCTCGAGTTCCAACTAAAACAAGAACGGTGGTGAGGAAGGTAGCTGCCAGGAAGACTTTGAAGCGCCGGAGCCCTTCTCCAGAAAGTTCGCATGTACGCTGATCCATGCCTTGGTTGATCTCTTTCATCCTTGCAAACATGCTTGTGTTTACTAGCTCTCCTTTTCTTACAGGGTTCCATCGAAGACACCTCCAGCGGGGACACACAATCCAATCGAGGAGAATCGGGCCCAACAGACTCTGAAAGGACCACCACACCGAGCCAGCCAGATTTGCCACCATCGGCTTCCAGGAAAAGGCCGGTTCCTGCACCTACTGCCCCTCGAGCATCAGTCGAGGCGGGGCCAGCTGTGAGCCCCAAGAGGGCTCGCAAGGGGCTGCAAACTTCTTCGTCAAGCCAGGAGGTTTCGAAAGTCATCACCCTCGATGCTCTTACCAATTATTATTTTTTTATATCTGCCGATTCATCACTTATTTACATCGGCTAAGCACCTTCCATGCAGACGACTGGCACTTCTAGTGGAAAAGTCGGGGAAGTGCCGATGCCTGCCGCAAGGCTGGATCTAGTAATCCCTGAAGGTGTAGCTGAAACGGTTACCACTTTGGCCAAGCCCCCAGCAACAACACACAAGCCAATGGTCTCGTCATCTGCTATCCCCTTGACCTTAGGAGAGGTACGTTCGCTTCGTTCGGCTCTTCCTTCCATGTTGGACGCATACTGACGCCATTTCGGCCTGCCAGGGTTGTGATATCTCAGGCCTGCTGACGTTCGACCCTGAATCCATCGAACCAACCCTCCCTGTTGCCAACGATGAACCACGAGCAAGGGCTGTTCTACCTCAATTCCAGCGTCTCAATGCCTTGCTGTCCTCCCCGATCGAGAAGTTGATCGAGGGTTCTAAAGAGGTGAAGAGTGTTCTTGCTGAAATCAAGGACCAACTCCCAGTAGCACTGCAGGTGAAGCTTTGGCCAGTTGTAACTCTGTCTTTCTACGGGTCAAGGGTGAAGTTGGCTCGCGAGAGGATTAATCTGCGCCGCGCCCAACTCCCACTGAAGGCCAACATTGCAGACAAATGTCAGCAACTCAACGAGAAAAAGGCGTCTCTGGATGCCAAAACTGACACCTCTGTCAGCACCGCCGAGCTTGCATCCTTGAAAAAGGAACTGGGAGATCTTGAAGAGAAGGTCCGGGCGACTAAACAGCTCATCCGTGACAAGGAAGCATTCATCGCCCGCTCTCAAGACGAAGCGGAAGGCCTCAAAGCTCAACTGAAGACTGATCTGGCGGAAATACGTGCCCTGAACAAGCAGCTAGTGATGGGCAAGGACGAAGATGACGAAGCCGAAATCGCTGAGGTGGATCGTGTCCGCGCTGACGCCCTCCACGCATTCGAGGCATTCCTTCAGTAGCTTCTTCACGTAAACTGACACCTGCTCGTAGCAGTTTGAACCTCTAGAGTCGATGGCCGTGCATTGGCTGTATATTTTTTTTTATTGGCCGATTTCATGTATCGACCCCCATATTTCACTGTCCATCATCCCACATGCTTGGGAAATATTTCTTGAGATGCTGACCGTTGACAGCCACTGGGAATTTCACGCCGTCCAGCTCCTCAAGCATGTACGCGTTCCCCCTTAAAACTTGATCGACCCTGTATGGCCCGTGCCAATTTGGAGACCATTTACCATATGCTGCATCCTTAGTCCCCAATGACAATACAGCTTCCCATACCAGATCGCCAACGTGGAACTCCTTCGGTCTCACCTTCTTATTATATGCACGAGCTACCTTGGCCTTGTTCTCTTTGATTTTCTCAAGCGACCACAGCCTAAGCTCAGTCACATCCTCAACACTGTCACTCATCAGGGCCGCATATTCTTCAGTTGTTAGATCGTTCTGAAAAGTGACACGTCTGGCTCCAGCCGTAATCTCCCAGGGCAATACGGCTTCTTGTCCATAGACTAGATGGTATGGCGAGGTTTTTATCGCTCCATGACATGACATGCGATAGGCCCATAAAGCCTCTGACAAAACCTCGTGCCAACGCCTAGGGTGTTCATCGATTTTCCTCTTGATCAACTTGATAAGGCTCTGGTTGGACGCTTCAGCTTGCCCATTTGCTTGAGCATAGTATGGAGATGATCGGATCAGCTTAATTCCCGTGTCCTCGCAGAACTCTCTAAACTCGTGAGAAGTGAAGACCGAACCTCCATCGGTCGTGATAGTTTGGGGAATCCCGAATCTATGAATGACATGTTCTTTCACAAAATCGATAACATCCTTCGAGGTCACTGACTTCATAGGGACGGCTTCCACCCATTTAGTGAAATAATCCGTAATGGCCAAAATCCACATGTGGCCTTTGCTTGATGGAGGGTTGATCTTGCCAATCATATCCATGCCCCAACCTCGGAATGGCCAAGGTTTGATGATGGGGTTCATTGCTGACGTGGGTACCGTCTGAATTTTTCCAAATTTCTGACATGCTTGACACCCTTTGTAGTACTTAAAGCAGTCCTCAAGCATGGTGGGCCAATAAAACCCTGATCGCCTGATCAACCATTTCATCTTGTGAGCCGATTGGTGAGTTCCACAGGAGCCTTCGTGTACCTCGTGTAGGAGCCGATTGGCCTCGGTTGGCCCCAGACATTTGAGCAGTAATCCTTCCAGAGTCCTGTAGAACATGTCGTCCCCGATAAGCACATACTTCATGGCCTTGTACCTTATCCGTTTAGGTGCCCCCCGAGCCGAATCTTTCAAATAATTGAAGATATCGGCTCTCCAGTCGTCCGCCTCCAGGAACTGTACTTGAACATCAGTTCCCTCTGCTACGTCCTTGTAGCCTGAAGCCATTTGTGCGAGATCATTCGCCTCTGTATTCTGCGATCGCGGGATCCAGTTAAAGTTTATGTACCGGAACTGTGCCATGAGCTCACGGCATTGCAACCATAATGGGAAGAGCGACTCGCTCTCACACTTGTATTCCTCCGTGAGTTGGGAAATCACCAATTTGGAGTCTCCAAAAATTTCCACTGCCTCTGCTCCAGCTTCGATGAGCAACTCCATTCCCTTGCATATCGCCTCATACTCGGCGATGTTGCTGGTGCGAGGGGTAGCTAGCCTGATGGAGAAGGAATATGTTGCCCCCCGGGGCGACACGAGTAGAATGCCAATGCCGCAACCATCATCACAAACCGATCCATCGAAAAACATAGCCCACGCTCGTATAGACAGCGCTGCTATATCAGTGTTGATCCTTTCAGCAATAAGGTCGGCCAATGCCTGACCCTTAACCGCTTTCGCGGGTTGATACCGGATGTCAAATTCCGATAATGCAAACATCCATTTGCCGAGTCGGCCTTTCAACATAGGAGCCGACAGCATGTTCTTTATGACATCTGATTTGCATATAATGATAATCTCTGCTGAGAGCAAGATGTGGCGCAGCTTGGTGCAGGTGAAAAACAGGCAGAGGCACAGCTTATCGATCTCAGGATACCTTGTCTCTGCATCCAGCATCCTTCTGCTGATGTAAAACACCACTCGCTCCAGACCATCATAAACCTGCACCACCACTGAGGCGATGGACGTGTCAGCTACTGACAAGTAAATGTAGAACGGCCTATCCGGCTAGGGCGGAACCAATACTGGCGGCTTTGTTAGATATTCTTTGATCTCGTCGAAGGCTCGTTGTTGTTCTGTCCCCCAGCGGAACTCTTCATCAGATTTAATTTTCACCAGTCCCATGAACGGCTCTATTCTTCCTGACAGATTGGAGATGAATCTTCTGATGAAGTTGATCTTGCCAATGAGAGACTGCAGTTCTTTCTTCGTGGTAGGTGGCTTCATTGTTCGCACTGCCTCCTGACTTTTCAGGCCGATCTCAATTCCGCGTTCATGGACCAAGAAACCCAAGAACTGACCGGCCGTCACCCCGAAGGCACACTTCTTTGGATTCATTCGTAGCCCGAATTTCCTTGTTCCAGAATGTGTTGCCTGCCAAAACCCACCGGCGAGCAGCGACGGGCAATACGAAGAGCCGGGAGGCTCCCAGAACTGCTGGTG
Organism: Avena sativa; assembly: GCA_916181665.1. Lineage (NCBI taxonomy): Eukaryota > Viridiplantae > Streptophyta > Magnoliopsida > Poales > Poaceae > Avena > Avena sativa. The sequence continues at coordinate 65,930,857 of OV702284.1, forward strand.
GGCCCTGGTCCCTTGGGCAACGGCCCGCAAAACTCCGGCACACGTCCTGGCTGATGTAAGGGCGTGCCACCTGACCTATACCTGGTCAGGAAGGTGATGGATTGCTTCGATTGGTTTCCTGCATGGCAAACAAACATATGTAAAATTCGAGCCGCGACCGGCTCCCAGGCTTCCCTGTGAATCGGCTCCTGGAGCCGATTATCCCATGGTTCTGCATTAAATCTACGATAACATGGGGTTTTGCTTCATCAATACAAGTTAACTCGATCTACGACAGTTTAACGTTTTCACCACATAATTGGAACATCCTACACGTAATTGAGCCTGGTGGACATGAAAGATGATAGAAAACTAACCCTAGAGAAGGCCTAACAACCGACGTAAAGTCAATTCCCGGAACAACTCCTCTCGAATTGGCAAACCATATCCTTACATGCCACTGGATCGTTCAACCCGTTTGCAAGGCCTGATCATGTGGATATCAAACTAAACCTTGGAGAACAAGGCATAACTATAACAGATCAAATCGACTGAATAAAGATCAAGCAAGGTGCTACCCTTACACCCCAAAAAAGGTGCAAAGGCAGCGAGATAAGTAAAGGCAGCATAGCTTAAGCAATCATAACAAAAAGGTACCGATGCTAGCCCAAACAGATCTATGATAATAGTATTACTCGCCATCAACAAGGCTTCAGTACGAGTAACACCAAATAACGCATAAGCAGATACTGCCTAGATCGCAAGATGCGATCTAGGCAGCATGACACTTACCCGAGAAAAACCCTAGAAACAAGGGGTGGCGATGCGCCGAGATTGTGTTTGTTGTGAACGTGATCGTCCTCCTTTTCTCAATAACCTTAGGTACATATTTATAGTCCGGAGACTTTCTATCTTTGGAATAACCCTAACAACTCTATCTCTTACTTAAACCGAAACGGAACCTACTACAATATAAGATACACGGGCAATTTAGCCCAAATCCATGCACAAAGCCGATTCAACAACACGTTGCATATATGTATCTTCCAAGCCCATCTTGATTACGGCCCATCTCCTCCTTTGGCCAAAATATGGCGATAACATAAGGTTCCTGGCTGTCCCACATTATGCATACCTGCTACTCAAGATGCCAGGACCAAAGGGCGTCATCACAGTCCACGGGAGCTTCACCCGATCGGACCAATGCGACAGAGATTTCAATAGAATCTCCCAATCATTCGGAATGCAGGAGGAGCTCCTTAGGCTTCGCGAGGTGACGGACAATGGGGCACCCCCAGTCGCACAACAAAACGCACCAGACATGTCTTTCGACTCCACGGTCAACACAAAGAAGGTGCAGATCCACCCAACGGATGCCTCCAAGACGACGCTGATCGCCAACGACCTCAGCCCCGCATAGGAAGGCGCGCTCGTCGAATTCCTCCGTGAGCGCTGGGAAATCTTCGCCTGGTGTCCTGCAGACATGCCAGGAGTTCCCAGAGAATTCGCCGAGCACGCACTCAACATCTTTCCAGACACCAAGCCCGTCAAACAGTCCATCCGAAGACTGTCCGAGCCACGAGCCGAAGCTATCGGCAAGGAAATCAACAGACTACTCGCTGCAGACTTCATCAGGGAAATCAAAGAAAGCGAGTGGCTTGCAAACACAGTCATGGTCCCAAAGAAGGACACGGACATCCTGTGGATGTGCGTGGACTTCACGTCGCTAAACAAGCATTGCCCAAAGGACCACTTCCCTCTTCCTCGGATCGATCAGATCATCGATTTGACTGCAGGTTGCGAGAAACTCTCCTTCCTCGACGCCTACTCAGGCTATAACCAGATTCGACTCAAGGTCGAAGATCAGGAGAAAACGGCGTTTATCACACCGTTCGGAGTATTCTGCTACAACACAATGCCTTTCGGGCTAAAGAACGCAGGTGCCACGTACCAGCGATGCATGCAGGCCTGCCTCAAGGACCAGATCGGTCGCAATGTCCAAGTCTATGTTGACGACATAGTCATAAAAACCAAGGAGGTAAGGACACTTATCGACGATCTCCGTGAGACGTTCGACAACCTTGACCGCTACAGGATCAAGCTAAACCCCGAAAAGTGCGCCTTCGGCGTCCCATCGGGTCAGCTGCTTGGGTACTTCATCTCTCAGCGAGGGATCGAGCGAACCCGAAGAAAATCAGAGCCATCATGACGATGGAGAAGCCGAAAAACATCAAGGGTGTCCAGCAGCTCGCAGGACGAATAGCGGCATTGAGCAGATTCATCAGCCGCATGGGCGAGAAGGCCCTACCATTCTACCAGCTGCTACGCAAATCAGATAAATTCGAGTGGACGCCGGAAGCCAACGATGCATTCGAAAGCCTCAAGCGGCTTCTCTCCACCTCGCCCGTCTTGGTCACGCCAAAGGAGCGCGAGCCTCTGCTGCTATACATAGCAGCCACACACCAAGTGGTCAACACTGTGCTAGTGGTCGAACGACCCGAAGAAGGCAAGACCCACGGGGTCCAGCGCCCAATCTACTACCTCAGCGAGGTACTGACACCAACAAAGCAGAGGTACCCTCACTACCAGAAGCTCGCCTACTACGTGTTCACGACAGCTCGACGGTTGAGCCATTACTTCCAGGAGAACCAGGTAATGGTCGTCAACGAGGCACCCCTGAACAACATCCTAAATAACCCAGAGGCCACAGGATGCATGGCCCTGTGGGGCATCGAGCTGTCACCCTTGGACATCATCTATGAGAAGCGACTCACAATCAAATCTCAAGTCCTTCCGGACTTCCTGGTACATTGGATGGAGCTGCAGCTTCCAGACACCCCTGACATGTCGCAGTCGTGGACAATGCATTTCGACGGCTCCAAGCGCGAAGCTGGAGCAGGATCCGGGGTCATATTGACCTTCCCACAGGGCGACCAGATGAAGTGCGTGCTACGGATGAAATTCTGAGCCTCCAACAACGAGGCCGAATACGAAGCCCTCATCCACGGCATGAGGATGGCAAAGATATGCGGCGCAACGCGCCTGGTCATCTACGGTGACTCCAACCTCGTCGTCCAGCAGACGATGAACGAGTGCAACGCACACGCCGAAAACATGATCGCGTACCGCGCGCTTTACAACGCACTCGAAGGAGAATTCGACGGCTGCGAGCTTCGGCATGTCGGAAGAGAAAGCAACGAGGAAGCCGACAGACTCGCCAACATCGGCTCCACCTGCGCGAAGGTGCCACCAGGTGTGTTCCTCGAAAAGATCTGTGTTCCATCGATCAAGCAAAAATTCCCCAAAGGATCACCCGAAGAAGCAGACCACTCGGGGGCCACACTGCCCGAAGGACATGAAGGACCCGAGAAACTGGACACAGAGGTCGCCATGGTAAACCTAATGCAGGTCATGGAAGTCGAAGAAACTTGGACGCGACCATACCTCCAGTTCTTGATAAATGGAGAACTGCCTGACAGCCCGACAGATGCCCAACGCATATCTCGTCGGTCAAAAGCCTTCACCATCATCAATGGCGAGCTGTACAAGCGCAGTATTACGGGTGTACTACAAAGGTGCGTCACCATCGGTGACGGAAAAGCCATCCTCCAAGACATCCACGAGGGCATCTGCGGCCATCACGCAGGCAGTCGCTCCCTAGTCGCCAAAGCTCTACGAGCCGGATTCTACTGGCCAACGGCCATGAGCGACGCAAAGGACATAGTTCGAAGATGCAACGGGTGCCAACGGTTCGCCGACAAACCGCACGCACCCGGGTCCGAGCTCAGACCCATACGTATAGCCTGGCCTTTTGCTCAATGGGGCCTCGACATGATCGGCAAACTGCCAAAGTCCTCGAAAGGGGGACACGTTTACCTCCTGGTCGCAGTCGACAAATTCACCAAGTGGATCGAGGCCATGCCGGTTACCAACCAGAAAGGCAAAACTGCCGTCAAGTTCTTCGAGTCCATTGTCTACAGGTTCGGCGTACCGCACAGCATCATCACCGACAATGGATCAAACTTTATCTCCAAGGAGTTCCAGGACTTCTGCGAAGGCCTTGGGATCAACATCACGTACGCCTCAGTGGCACACCCACAAACAAACGGGCAAGTGGAAAAGTCCAACGGCCTAATCGGCGCTGACATCAAGAAGCGCCTCATGAGTCCACTCGAACGGAAAGTCGGAGCCTGGACGAAAGAGCTACCATCCGTCCTGTGGAGCCTACGGACTTCGCCAAACAGCTCCACAGGCTACACACCGTTCTTCATGGTGCACGGAGCTGAGGCCGTGCTACCAGCCGAAGTACGCCACCAGGCCCCTCGGGTCGTCGCTTACAGCAAAGCCGAATCCACGGCTGCACTCGAAGACGCCGTCGACACACTCGACAAAGCAAGAGACATAGCAGTAGCTCGATCAGCGGTGTACCAGCAGAGTCTCCGCAACTACCATAGCCGCCGGCTGCGCCCAAGGTCCTTCGTCGAAGGAGACCTCGTCTTGCGACTCAAGCAAGAGCGACCGAAGAAATTCGAGTCACCATGGGAAGGACCCTATGTCATCACCGAAGTCATCCCAGGTACCTAGCTACCTACCCCTAGCTACCTACCCCTAGCTACCTACCCCTTTACTTTCAATAAGGCTTTTCAGCCAAGGCTATTCAGCCAAACAATGTACTTTCTCCATTACGATATAAATAAAGCTAAGTGTCTCGCCCCAAACTTCCGTTCATTATTTGCAACTTTACTACAAACACACTCGGGGGCTCCCCCCCCCACCTCACGATTTCATCAACCGAGGATTACGCGTGTACACCTGAATAGCTGACAACGTCAGGCAAACGAAAAGGACACGTACCCAAACAAAGCACTGTGTGCTTACAACAAACAAATCTTTACAACAAAGGGCACAACACGCCCAGTCGAAATATACAAATTTTACATCTATCTCTTTTACATGTACTACCTATTCTGAACAATAACCTGAGCACGCTGCTCAAACAAATCTACGACCTGTTCGGCATACTGCCTTACAACTGCGTAATGTGGACGCATGTCCCACTCATCACCATCCGGCCGAGGAGGTGGCCCAGCTGCCACAACAGCCAAATCTACATCAGGCCGGTGCAGCCTTACAAGAGACAAAGCAGCCTTCACTCCTGCGACGAGCTGTTGCCGCACCAACTCCTTGACATTGCTCACGCTCCTAAACTTTGACAGAAGACCCGCAAGGCTCGTCGGTACGGCATCCAAAGGAAACATGACGTGCAACACCGAGGCAAGCGACGTCTGCACTTGGTGAAGGACCCGCGAAACCTGGTGCACACGATCCTGCACCGTCGCCAGAGCCATGGCACGGTCACGATCCATCCAGAAGAAGCCACCGGCCTCCATGTCCTGCTGAGTCAAGCAATTGACCCGAACGGCGACACGCTCTTTCTCTTCCCTCGGAGCAAGGTTAGCACCTGCGACAATTGTACAAAATAAAGGGCAAGGTCAGCAGGCTCATCCGAAGAACCGAGCTACAGCTCGAAACAAAGAACAACTTACATTGAAGCTGCTCAGATAACCGAAGTAGTTCCGCCATCAAGGTCGTGTCATTTCGTCCTAAGACAGTTAACTGACCCTGATCCGTCGGGTGAGTCAGGCACACGCATCAACAATCCCTACACATGAACTATTGAAATACATAGTTGCACCCGAAAGACTGAAGAGTCCTCAGCCGAATCTACGATTCGACTGATCACTCGGGGGCTACTGACATGGTTATACCCCGCGGGTGCAAAACCTCAGCATACCTAGTCCATCCCAAGGAAGGCCCACGGCAAAAGTACGTTGGCCCATGAAGATTTTTGGGTGGCCCAGGCCCATGGTGCCTTCGGATCCTTGGAGAGCAAGACTAGAGTAGATGGGAAATTCAAAGGGGTAAAATCCTAGGACCTGTAACCGACTAGGACTATGCCCGGGACCTGCCTAAGTCTATATAAAGGCCAGGAGGGCACGACCTAGATCTCTCGACTCATACTTTCGCATACACACCTCCACGCCAGATTGCATCTGCGCACCCCTGTAACCTTCGGTTCCGCCGTAATCAAGAGCAGACAAGCAGGAGTAGGGTTTTCCCTCCGGGGGCCTGAACCTGGGTAAACCTTGTGTCCCCGTGTTGCTTGTTTGCTAACCGTTCCACGATCTCCAGCATCCCCATCTTCTCCAAAACCCAAGTCTATAACAATGGGCATTGACGAGATCACACCTCGTCACATGGAGCGGGCATTCTGTGTGCTCCAGTAGAGGTTTGCAGTTGTCTGGTTCCCTTCTATGACCTGGTCGAAAGATCAGATGTGGGAAGTGATGAACTGTTTCGTGGCCTTGCACAACATGATCATTGAGGATGAGAGGAAGGATCCAGTGAGTTTGCTCAAGGAGAACGAGCCATACTACAGACAGGGTCCTCTTGCCGAGCCTGATTATCAGGTGCCTCCAATCTAGGCTGCATTCATCGCCATGCGTCAGGAGATCCGAGATTCGGCGATGCATCAACAACTGCAGGATGATCTTGTTGAGCACCTATGGATACGCAGGGGCAACACGTCGTAGATGCCCAGCATGAACTGGCCGAACTAGGCCGAACTTGGCCGAAATATGTTGTATTTTCGCTGCAGGCCGAACTATGTTTAAAATTTCGCCGAACTTTGGTAATAAAATGTTTTATATTCATTGTATGCCGAACTATGCTGAAATCTGGACGAACTTGAGCCGAATTTGAGCGGAAACGGGCGTATGGGAACTCGGGCTGGGTACGCGAGTGGAAACTGGGCGTACCCAGACCGAAATCATGTTCCGTCTGGTCAAAAAAAGGTTCGGATTTCGGCCTGGATTCGCCCAACGTGCGGAGATGCTCTCATGGATAGGATGCAAAAAAAATGACGCCATACACCTTTATTTTTGCGGGTATGACGCCATACACACCTTGGATCCATTGCAATGTAACCATGACTCCCTAGGGTTGGACACCATACAATAAGGCTAGATCATGAATTTTTTCTAGATACGGTTTATTTTTAGTTTTAGTTTTAGAAAAGGCTAGTTTTATCTATTTCACCTCCGCGACCTCGCGAGCACTTGAATTTTATACCGGTTTCTATACTAAGTCAGGAGTGATAGCGAAGCCGCATATAGGAGTCGAAGGACGAAAGTTCGTTTGACATGATAAGCATCCAAGCCATAGCAACCTCTTGGGGAAATTACGAACACTGCGTTGCAAATGCACGAGATCAAAGAAATCTAGTGAAGCTACGGATGAGGCTGGCTAATGGAACGGTCATCTTTCGAGCCAAAGTAAAAGGCACTTACGTTTTATCAGATTCAAACTTACGGTCAGTGCTGAAACCAATGGCTGGATATCCCACTTAACATAAAGAGCCCAACCCACTTCCTTACGACTCTATTTTGCAAGGTCCGAGGCATCAAAGTCTTTAGCAGATCTGCCTTTCCTTTTGACGGCTCATATGCCTAGACATCGGCCCACGATACCAATACTAGATATTTTCCTTGAGACCGGAAGGTAGCTCGAAATTCTTGGTTGGGTTAACCTTGATATATTGATTTTTCGGGACACTCTCCATTACTGACTAAGGTGTTGGAAAGAGGTAGAAAGTAGGTCTACGGTGGGTCTAGCGGATTTTCTCATCCTCTACTCATAGCGTAAGGATCTGGGGCACCGACCAGAAGCTAGACAGAAGAATGACCTTATTTTCCTCTAGTCTCCATTTGGCATTCTCTATTTGATTATTCTCTATGGTCTCCGTGCTTAAAAAATGAATAGGTTTATATTTTTTTATGCCTACTATGTATAGGGATATTTCAGATTATTACAGGGTCTTGCACCATGTGATGGACTTTCATCCTTCTTCTTATGCACTTGCTACTCAAGAAACCTCTTTTAAGAAAGACCTAGCTGAACTTGAACTAGTTATAAGTGATCCTTGCACTCTCTCGCTACACTACTACAGAATCGAGCTTTGTAGATTCCACCGAAGTGTCTTTTTGCCTGAAAAATTTGAACTACCTCCTAAACCCATTTCCGCAGGTGTTTTTTGTGAAAAAGATGCCGCCAATAATTCACCTGCCTCCAATAATATCTTTTCGGAGGCGGTTCAAATAAATACACTACTCTGATAATTGGGGAGGCGGGCAGAAAACCCGGGCGCCCTTGAAAAAATGATTTATTGGCGGTGGTTCAAATTAGCACGGCGAAGGCCCAAAGATTAGGCTACCTCTAATAATTTATTTTAGGAGGTGGTTTGAAATCCAAGCCCTTTGAGTAAGTTTTGAACCAAAAAACAAAACATCACTCTCGCTAAGTGGCAATTTCATTGGTTTATAGAACTTTTAGATGCATTTTCATCACATACTCATGCATAGTCTAGTGGCGTTGAGGGGGCTGATCCTCCTTTCCTACCCGCTGAACTTCGAGTTGTGAGGAGACAATTAGTGTGCTTCTCGTCGGCCAGCTCTTGCTTAAGGAGATTGAATTTCCGAATACCATCATCAAGATGGTCCTCCAACCCATTGATGGTGTCCAATTGTTTATTAAAGGTTTCCATCACGTGTTTGAGACAAGCAACAGCCTTATTATTAACACGAATAGAAGTACACAAAAAGGTCAATCACGCAAGATAGTGCTAGTATCCTCATCAACATCATCATCACTATCATCATTAGAAGATATATTGGGATTCATAGTTGGAGATACCTTTGACCCACTTGCCATAAGGCACTTGTGAGAATGGGAGGATGAAGATGAGGATATTCTTGAATCTTCATTCCTGATTGTGTATCACTCCATATAGTGCTGATGTACTCTACATTGTTAGAAGCACAACTAGAGAAAATAGAGGCATTTTGCTCATAGGAAGAAGACAAACCAAGCATATCATTTATACTAGTACTCGAATAATTTCTATACGATATGCAAGGACTATCAACACAAAAGTATATAGAACCATTATTGGAAGAAGTGTTTAAGTACAAACTCTCTACACAATTAGCATTTATAGGACATGAATCATCGGTGTAAAGAAAAACACCACCATCATCACATATGATTTCTCCACTCACCATACCATTACCTTGTGACTTGTCACATGTAGGTGAAGTGGAAGGAATTGAAATCTCATCACGGCCGGAGGTGGAAGAAACTTGGATCTCTTCATGATGTGAAGGAGAGGAGAGCTCCTCGGATATACCAGGAGGTGGATCTCGAGGGCAAGATCCATTGTTAGTGGTGTCGAATTGCAACACCCCGGGTAAAACCACTACTAGAAAATCGCCCGTTGTTTTGTTTGGCGCATTATGATGATCGCATGCTTATGTCATCATGTCACATTGCATTTGAACATCATCATGTCTACATGCATTTGTTGGCCTAAAACTATTTTTCTAAAAGCCTATTTTGTTTTCTAGATATTTCCTCTTGTTTCAAATTGAAACCCTAGATCCATCCAGATCTTATATTTGTCTAAAATGATTTGAAAATATTTTATTCTAAATGAAAGAAAAATAATAAATAATATAACTATTTTTTTGTTAGTGGGGGAGGCAGCCCAGTCGGTCAGGTCCAAAGGCCCAGCCAACGGGCCACCTACTACCCCACTAGACCAAACCCTAGCCTGTCGACGCCTAAACCTAACCTAATCCTATCAAACCCTAAAACTATCTACCCTAGCCGCCACCCCACCCACCCGCCAACCAACACACCACCCACCCCCTGCTGCCAGGACCTCACCCAGAATGGACCCGACGCGCCCTCTCTCCCCTGCCGCACTCGATGCACCGCCGTCCCAACACACGCACGCAACGACAACGCGAGCGCAGTAGCCTAGCAACCCAACACGATCATGCCTACACCCCACGCGCGACCCACCCTCACACGTAACCGACGCGTTCCTGCGTCGCATCTCACCCCGCATGCTCCTCCCATACAGGCCCTACTTTGCTCGCCCCGTCTATCCTGACCGTGATCCCCTTCCCTACCCCGCGTCGCTCGACTTCCCTTGTTCCCTAGGCACCGCCGCCGCCTCCCTCTACCACCTCCTCCCTTGCACGCGTGACTCGCCGCCCTTGCTGTGACCACCCCGTGCCTCCCCGACACAACCACCCGCATCCTCTGCTTCTACCTCCCCTGCAAGCAGGAGCCGCTATGCTCCATCGCCAGGCCCGCCGCCGCTGGCCTCGGCCTCAACTCGCTTGCCTCTCCCCGTCGCCTTCGCCTCACCTCGGCTGCCTCGTTGCCCCGCTGAAGTCCCCACCGCCTCTCCCCGACCTCGCAGGCTCCCTCTTCGGCCACCTACCGCTACTCCCGCCATCGCGGACCGCCTCCTATCGTCCCTGTCCATTTCCTCCCGCCGCCGTCGCCTCTCCCCAAGCCGCACCATGGCCACGTCCCCATCCCCGAGTAGCCTCGCGCTCTTCCGTCCCTGTCCGCCGAGCTCCTATCGCCGTGCAATCCCGCTGGTGCTAGGTGCCACCGCGCCATACACGCTAGCCTCCTCCTTGCCCAGGATGTCATCGCCAAGGTCCCCTCCTACATTGCGCATGCGCCAGCACCGCCTCTACCCGGTTCTCCTGCTGGGTGTTTTGCAGTTCGTGCATGTATTCTCTTTCAGGACATGCACATGCCTCTTTGTTTTGCTCCTCTTGTTGCTCTCTGATCTACTCCCGTTGGTGTTGTTTGGTAGCGATGCTACTCTTTTTCAGTACAAGCCGGTGATGTTGTCTGAGACCTCCGTGGTGGACAAGACCTACATGTCGGGCAAGTACCTGCCTAGGGTACCGATGACGATACCGATGAGAACCACCGCGATGCCAATCAAAGACCTTTGGTGTCGTTCCAAGTTCACCGTCGACATATGGAGCCGGAACTCTAGTATCTCCAACGCAAACCCCAAGATCACCAAGAGGGGACCGAGACCCCAGTCTCGAGGATCCGAAGCCCCTAACCAAGATCTCCTCCCCGAATGCCAAGATCGCCTTCCCGGATCCGATGGTTGAAGCCCTGAAGACCCTGATCCACGGATCCAAATCCCGTCGAACCCTCGGCTGCCAAGTTCGTCGAACCCCATGTGTGACCCCTTTTCTGAGCCCCATATTTTTATAATATGATATTTGACTAGCTGCATATAACTTGTCATGCTTGCATACATATCATGTGGTTTGGGGGCATTATGACGATTCACCTCATAATTAAATATGGAGGCCATATGTGGGCTTTCCTAGTCTTATAATGCCTCCATTTAAATTTGTGTAGAAAATCGGTACTATGTTTTGTCTTGTTAAGACAATATTTAAATTGTGGGGTATCTCAACAACTTGAATCATCTAAGTAATTTTTGGGACACTAGTTCCACTTAATATTGCCTAATTGCATCGTATCCTTTCCATATCATACATCATACATGCATCATGCCCGATCTTCTGCCGTAGTATTAAATAGTGCATCTGATGTTTCTTATAGTGCTTTGCTTCTTCACGAATTAGGCCGAGTTGATGCGAGTGTCGACCCGATCTTTGGATGAATCTTCGGCAATGTTTTCAGGCGAGCATTCTCCCCTTCTACCTATCTTACTTTTCTAGTCTTTATTTCCTCCTTTCGATCTATTGCTATCTATGTTGTGATGCTCTTGTTTTCGTACCTGTGATATCCCTTGCAGCCACTATATTTCCTTGGACACCTCCTATTAACTGTTTTTTGGTAGATAGTCGGCCTTGCATATCGTAGTCGCTTGCTCAGGTGCTGCTGCATGTCATCAAGTACCACAGTTGTTGGAAGGCTACCATATGCTTTATGTTGGAGATGATCATGGCTTTAATTATACTTTAATAACTAATATTGAAAGTAGGTAAATAATGCAGAGGCACCAGTGGGCAATAGATGTTATTTGGTTTTTAACCGGCCACTTGTGTCCCGTAGGACCCCAAGTATTTGATACATGTTCCTTGACTATTCGCACTCTCCTCATGTGGTACCATGAATCCCCTTTGCGAGAGCTTGAATCATATCTTATTTCTTGGGGCCACGAACTAGTTTGGGGTTTTATTACTATCTTGTACTTATGCCATGTTTACTGCTTTATTTACTACTATTGCTCATGGAGAGTGTTTACTAATATACTGTTTAAGAATTTTGATACATTTATGCGGTATCGAAGCCCAGTCACACTTTTGGGTTCCCGGTCGTTTACAGCCATCGACTCAAACCTCTGGGTCCGTCTCGGAGACGACCAACTTCGTCGCGGGTAGCTTGGTGGGGTGGCCCCCTGAAATATTATATGAATCTTGTGATTGCTTTGTCGTGATGCCTCGTTGGGTTTTCATTTGGTTTTTCCGAGATTGATCGTGCATGCGTTTCTATTTGTGCCCCCCTACAGGATAAAACTTTTTGAAAGCCGTGTCCACGGTTATGGACGAATTAGAGCACAGTACCTCGATCATAGACAACTATAACTAAAGTAGTGCTATAAATTTGACTTTGTAATGACTAGTAATCAGCTTCACTAAAATGGAATGGCTAAACTAAAGTACGAACAACCGATGGAATTGGGATGCCTCATGCTATATGTATCTGACTAGTAAGTATCGCGACTATAACGGAATGGTTAACTAAAAGTGCATACTGCTTATTGTATCAGGATAACTCATGCTATCTATATCTGATTAGTAAGTGCTGCAACTATAATGGAATGAATAAAATTGTCAACTGTGTGAGTTTCCTCGGTACGACTTCCTCGTTTGGTCTCGAGGGGGAAACACCAGGATGGGTATGATTGGTGTTAGTATAAGGATGAATCCGAATAGGTCTTCCTTATCTCTCTTATAGCTGACAATTGTATCGAGTATCTTTAGGTTGTTTAGTGCATGCTGCGTTGCCGCTTCATCCCACCATACCTATATAGGCGAGGACTACCGAATTCTAAGACTCGCCATGTACTGGCTTTAGTACTGACTGCTCTCTTTTTCCTTCGCCCTTTGTCGACACCCCTTTTATTTGAGCAGGTTTGAGATCGATGTCGTTAGTAGGGTTATCCTTCTGGCTTGGCCTGGGCAGGGTTATGGACGCCATTGGTTATTCTTCAGGGCTCTTAGCTCAATTTTCATCTTATCCGTACTCGGATGTGTATCGTTTTCAAGGTGATTTGGATCTTTGTACCATATATCTGTATTCTTGACTCTTTGAGTCGTTGTTGTATAATTCTGTTCTATGGGTTTCATTGTGGACTATTGTGTAATGATATTACTTCGTTTTCCACCTGCACGCAAGTGCCTAGTGGTCACCTTTGAATCGTTTCTATACGGGTTTGGAGGGAATTGCTAAAACTTGCATAGGACCAATCAGAGGGTGTTACATTGAGGTGGTTGGTTTGTCTCACCGTTCCTATCCATGATGAAAAACCAACAAGGATTGTATATGCAAAGTAATATGTGGTGGGGGTTAGCCTTTTACTTCACCTTGGGGATTGTATCAAACTAGTTTCCACACGTGAGACTAAAATCTTGCAAAGTGAAATCGGAAAGCAAACTCACAATAAAAGTAAAATTATAACTCTCAAAAGCTTTTGGTGTAAGGTTAGGATTGTGGAAAACCAAACGAAACGATCCAAGAAAAAGTCTATTGTTAAAGGTGGTAGAGAACCAAAGATCAATATAAAAAAGGATACGATCTACAAAAACACACGGAAACACACACATGGAGACGAATGAGGCTAGCATGACTTTGAAAATGAGAACAAAATGTCCTAACGTAGAATAAGCTCGGTGTCGTACCAATGCAAGGAGAGACCACAACTCATTTGCCAAAAGAGGGTAAGCAACGTATTTGTGCACTTGCCTTGGTCGTGCTTTTTCTCTCTTTTTGCTTACAAGCTTGATACTCTCTTTGTATTGGGAGACTATGTATCTTTCTATTTTTCTTTTGCTTTTTCTCATTTTTTATTCTTTTTCTCCCTTTATATACTACTATGTTAGCTTTTGTACTTGCTTACACACTCTCACTTTCCAAGGACAAGTGCACAATTCTTAGGAAAACACAAAATGAGCTGCTCTCATAGGATAGGTACACACAAAGGAAGATATGGGGTTAATAATGTGGAGCAATTTATACCTTTGGTATTGTTGACTACTTGCTACCGGTGTAGGGGAAGGTGCTCAGGTGTCGCGGTGTCGATGAGCGTGAGATGTATGAAGGTGCGGAAGTATTCTGTTAGTTTTGGCGACACACACGTGAAACACGAACACACAAGGAAGAAAACTGGCAAAATTGGGGCTAGAAATTTTTTTGGCACAGAAATCGGCGGCGCTAGTTCGGTCGCCAGAAATTCTAGTTGCAGGTCCTGTCGTGCCGGGGATCTCGCCAGAAATTTTGGTGGCTGAACCGGTTCGCCAAATCTCTCGCCGAAACATGTTCGCGACGAACTCCCAAAAGTCAAACTAAGAAATCCGTCGAAAATTGGGCTGGGGGAATGTCAAGGAATGTAGATCAACATCCAAAGCAACAGATCTATGGACCAAAACCACAAAAACCTCACCAAATCTAGAGATCAATCCGAAGGCAATTTGGGGCTCTTTGTTCTGGGGACTTTCGAATTTTTGGTGGATAGAAGAAAAATTGAGGGGAAATTCGTGATCAACCTTGCTCTTGATACCAATATGTTAAGGGTGACCCCCTTAGTGTTGTGTTGGGGATATGCTATATGTGTATCATCATAGCATGTCTCTAATCCGGATAACCCGGGTGGCCCACAGTTGGTAGCAAGACCCATGGCCTGCTGGGCGGCCCAGTTAGATGGATCCAGAAGGGAGGCCCATGTAGGATAAAGGAAGGCTATGGAGGAGTCAACGACGTACCTGGAGCCTTGGAGTGCAAGACATGTTAGACTAGTTGTATACTGTAGGACTCTGTAACCTGTCTGGCAAGGACTTTGCCTGTAACCCTAGGATCTGGCGACTATATAAGTCGGACCTATGGGAGCCTTTAGGGCATAACACAACTCATATCGCGCACAGCGAACCGATCCCTGTAACTCGGCATATTGCCATTATAGTGATTTATAGCAGGAGTAGGATTCCGCCACCGTTGTGGGATCTGAACCTAGGTAAGCTGTGTTATCTCATACCCGACAACCTTCCGCCTTACCCCACGTCTCTAAACACGCTCTGTGAGGACCCCTCCATGGCGTACTCGTCAGCAATACCACGACAGTTGGTGCCCATCGTGGGGCAAGAGGCGCTTTATGCTCTACAACGGGCGAGGACCAAGCTCTTCACGGGAATCGCCAAAACCGTAGCCATCGGCCATGTTCTATTCTCCGGCAATGTTCCGATCGTCCCTCCTGATGAGTTCTGGATCCCGACGAAGACGAACCCCACCTGCTGCTCGATCGTCCCAATCAGGGACATTCACCTCTTCATCGGAGAAACCGACTCGGGGACTAGTTCCCTGGAAGTCGGAGGAGCGCCAAGACCTGCACGGACCGCCTACGGGCAGGAGACGTTTGTGGAAGGATCGAAGTTGGATCTCTTTTTAGAGTTTACCAGCATGGATCGGAAAAATTCAAGGCCCACACAAACCGCCCCTGTGCAGGATATAATGGTGGAAGATCTCTCCAAGTCCGCCGGCTTCGCCCGTGCGTCTGGACAACAGAGATCCAAGTTCGTCGTCGTGGTAACTATCTTTGATCTGGCGCATTGCGTTCAGAGAGAGGGTGAAAACCCCCGCGATTACCTAGCTAGGTGGCTCCGTATACGGGCTGACCTGGAGGATTACCCTAATGATCATGCCAGCTATCACTTTGTGGAAGGGCTGGTCCGTGTTGGAGATATTCCCAATAGGCAATAATAAAGTGGTTATTATCATATCTTCGTACTTATGATAAATGTTTACATATCATGCTATAATTGTATTAAATGGAAACATTAATACTTGTGTGGTTTGTAAACATAAAAGAGTCCCTAGTAAAGCCTCTTGTTGAACTAGCTTGTTGGTTAATATATGATCATAGTTTCCTGATCATGAACATTGATATGTTATTAACAATAAGCTTTCTGATACATAGTAACCTAATTCCTTCAACCATGAGATCATGCTAATCACCATCACCGGAAGGATGCTTTGATGACATCAAACATCTAACTGGGTGGCTATAAAGGTGGCATTGAGTGTTCAGAAAGTATGTGTTGAGGCACATGGATCAAGAGTGGGATTTGTCCATCCATATGACAGATAGATATATTCTAGGCCCTCTCGGTGGAATGTCATCCAATTAGCTTGCAAGCATGTGACTAGCTCACAAGGGATCACATATCACGGGAACGAGTAAAGAATACTTATCGGTAACGAGGTTGAACTAGGTATGCAGAGATACCGACGATCAGACCTCCGATAAGTAAAATATCGTGAGACAAAGGGAAATAGGTATCGTATGTAAATAGTTCATTCGATCACAAAGTAATCGTATAAATATGTGGGATCCATATGAATTTCCATATTCCTCTATTGGCTATTGATCGGAGAAGAGTCTCGGTCATCTCTTCATAATTCATGAACCGTAGGGAGACACACTTAACGATTAAATGTTGTTTACTAGATACGGAATGTGAGTAAGAAGACCGAATGTTGTTCGGAGTCTCGGATGGGATCTGGGATATCACAAGGAGATCCCAAATGGTCCGAAGAATAAGATTCATATAAGGAAAGTCCAATTTCGGAGTTCGGGATTGATTCCGGTGTTTTCACCAGAATGTTCTAGAAGGGTCTAGAAGGTTCACCAATCCGGAAGGGGAATGGTACATGGATGTGTCATGACAAAGTGTAATGGTTACATCATATCCTAGGTCACTTGGCTGGACACTTGGAAGAGAGAAATCAAACTCTAATTTGAAAGTCAAAAAAAGGCAGTTTGAAAAAGTCAAATCCCAACATGGCTTCCGTGTTAGGGAGGGTTTCTGAGTTAGTGAGGGTTTCCACCTGGGTTGGGAACACCCTTGGACGCCCCCACCTATATAAGGAGGGATGGGGGCGCGCCCCAAGGTATCCCCCTTCCCTAGGAGCCCAAGACCCAATCCCTAGGCCGCCGCTGCCCCCCAAGCCTCGGGCACCCTAGATCCCCTCTAAACCGCCGCTTCCGTCTATCCTAAACCCTAGCCACCGGCTGCCCTCTTACCTCGGCATCTAAAAACCTAGATCGCCGAGTCCCTCTTCTACTCCACCATACTCGCTCCGGCTTAGGCGAAGCCCTGCGGGATCTTCCCTCTACTTCCGACACCACGCTGTCGTGCTGCCAGAATCGTGAGGAGAGAGCTACAACCTCCGCTGCCTGCTGGAACAAGGGAGAGGAAGGTCTTCATCGAGTACCATACGTGTGACCGACTACGGGAGCGCTGCCGGAACGCAGCGTCGGAAGGATCGCCTACGCGATCTTGAGATCGGCAAGTGAACGACTACATCACCCATGAGAATCTGCTCTTGTTAACCGCTTTGGATCTTTGAGGGTTAGTAATCTATCGACTCGTTGCTACAATCTAGTAGATAGATCTTGGCTTGTGTGTGTTCATGCGATAGAATTTTTTTGTTTTCCATGCTACGAACACCTACAGTCCGCGGTACACTTCTCTGGCATATGCTAAGACGGCAGCAGGCCCTGGGTCTCCTAACTTTCGAGGGCATGGTTCACACCGTCAACAATTACGCGGCAGCTGAGGAGGCAGCTCAGACAGCACTCGCGCTCCTACCCGGAGCCCCTCCGCCTTAGCCACCGCCACCGCCGCCTCCGGCGTCGTCATTGCGGCCGCACCACCGCCTCCAGTCATCGTCGCTCCTGTCGCACCACCTCCACCCATCATCGAGGAAGCCATGACACCCTCTGACTCCGTCCTGGATGCGCTCTATGCCGACATCAGTGCTGACTCGGAGGACATAGACTTCATTCCGGAGGAGCTAGACTCTGTTATGTAGGAGATGGAGGAGGATTTCAAACGCGATGAGGAGGCCGACGACGTCTTCATGTCCCGAGAGGTGTTCGTCGCCATTGGGACCGTGATGGACGAAGATCAACCCGGACAAGATCCGCCTAAAGCGCTGGACAAGGGGAAGGGACCACCTGTTGCTGCTGACAATGATCGCGCAATGGACATGCCCCCTCTGCCTAACCCAGTGCAGCAGCCGCAGGAACTCAATATCAGTCCGAGTAACAACAACACCGCAAACCCACCACCTCCGACATCTACGTCTGCTGCTGCCCAAATCAATCCAGCGGATAGAGTGATGTACGGCAACCTGCTCGTCGAGCCTATGACTGTGGCTCATATTCGGAATGTAGTCCAGCTTGACGAGAAGCGCCAGCAGCTGCTGGAGGAAGCGCAGGCCATCGCGGAGCAAGGCGCAAAGCTGGATCGAGATCTGGCCAACACGTAGAAGTCAATAGAGAAATCTAGAGCCATGGAGGCCAAGTACAAGACTCTTCTCAAGCAACAGAAGGCTAAGAAAGCTCTGGCTCGCATCATCAATGATCCTGGTGTATGGCGAAACCTAGGATGGGCTCCCTCGAAGCCGCCACAAGCAAAGCCATACATTGACAGCGAAGGCAGGCAGGTCATGCCCACTCCTATTCTCAACCTAGCCGTCGCCAAGACCCTTCTGGAGCAGGATAGATCACCCGCAGCTGTGGAACAGGTCTATCACCTTGTGGCAAAGGCGGTGAAACAACAGGAAAAGGCCACCTCTCAGAGGCTTGAGTCTGACCCAACGTATTGCCAGGCTAGCAATCCTAAGCCGCCAAGGGACCGATCTCCTCATGATGTCGGGTCTCAGAAGGGTTCATCAGAACAAAGACGGCGGGATGCACGCAGCAGGAAGGACGCTATCCCCATATCCTCCGACCACGGAGGCAAGGCTCATTCTTGTCGCCCATCTCCACCGCTCGTTCCCCCCGACATCGTGAAGACCCCAAGGCTCACCATCGCACGGACATGCCTCCGCCAAGGCAAAGTGGCATTGTCATCTGCGACAACACGGAGCAGCCCCGACATGATGGAGAGCGCAACCAAGGATGCAAGAGCAGGTTGCGTCATGACCCTCCACGTCCGACAAGGAACTACGACAAGCGTGAGGCATCACAGGAGGGTAACAGCAAGAAGGCTAACCCACCGCCACCTCCGCCTCCGTCGCCCCCTAGCAGCCACCATGGCGGAGGAGGCCCACATCGTTCATGGAGCCCTTCCCCTGGCGACAATAAGAAAAGAACAAGCCCAGAGCCATACGACGCACGTTCATGCCTGGAAAAGATTCACGAGGCCCGGGAAGGACAATACCTGGGACCACGTTGCTTTGGACCTGCAATACAGACCGCAACTTACCCCAAGGGTTTTCGGATTGACAAGACCATCAAGCCCTAAGACGGCACCGCCAAACCAGCTACGTGGTTGCAGGATTACGGCAACGCGGTAGAGATCGCCGGGGGAAACCCCAACGTCATCGTCAAGTACCTCCCACTAATGCTGGCGGGCACGGCCCGATAATGGATTGATGACTTGCCGGAGAAGTCCATCTGCAACTGGTTGGACATGCAAGAAGAGTTCACCAAGAACTTCGAGGGTACGTATAAGCGTCCCTGCACTATTGGCGATCTACAGTGGTGCGTGAAGGAGAAAGACGAGCCATCTCGCGCCTAACTCTCTTGCTGGCTGGATATGAAGAATTCCTGCACAGGAGTGCATGCTCAGACCGCCATGGCCTCCTTCATCGATGGGTTGGACAAAGGTATGTTGCTCCGACATAAGTTGAAGCGCATGCAGGACAATCACAGTCTCGATCTCAATCAGATGATCAAGTTGGCCAGTGAGTTCGCGGCTGCCGACGACGATGCTCGCGGCTCCCTGCCGGCAACGGCCGTTCCAACCCAAGCTAAGAGGAACAACAACACAAAGCGGAAGAACCCGTCAGAAGAAAATCAAGCCTCTGACATGGTCGCCATGACATTTACAGGACGAGGTGATGGCGGACAGCGTGGCCGAGGACGGGGGGCTGGTCGTGGGCAGCAGCGAGGTAGTGAAACTACCCCGGCAGCGCTCCGCATTCCCCAAAGGTACGAGGAGTACTGTGATATGACATGCCTTGTACACCTCGACGCCAACGGCAAAGCCACTCACACCAATCGCCATTGCAAGTTCGTCAATGACCTCAAGGAAGACCCAGAGTTCGGCTACAAGCAAAGTCGGAAGAATCGACCATGCGGCAAGGGAAAGGGGAAGAAGAAGGAGGAGTACTCCAAGGATTCAAGTGATATGGAAGAGGATGTTGACCCCAAGCACGCCGACAAGAGCGATGGCAAGGGCAAGAACCCCTTTGAAAATAAGGCTACCGTCTACCACACTTTCCTTGGCACCCCTACTGTCCGGCAACAGAAAACCTCCATGAAGATACTGATGGCTACTCTACCCCCAGTTCCCCAGTACCTGCGCTGGTCGGAGATTCCAATCACTTGGGACAGGAAGGATCACCCAAACCTCATCCCTACGGAGAACCAGTACACCATGGTCATCAACCCTCTGATTGACGACAACGAGTTCACCAAATGTATGATGGATAGTGGAAGCAGCATCAACATCATGTACCTGGATACGCTGCACAAGATGAACTGGACGGAGGCTAACCTAAGGCGGACCAGCACCGTGTTCCATGGCATAGTTCCTGGACGGGAGGCTTGGTCCCTTGGGTGCATTATACTTCAGGTCGCTTTTGGCGATGTTAACAATTACCGCCAAAAGCGTATGACCTTGGAGGTGGTCCCCTTCAAGAGCGTGTACCACGTCACCTTCGGACGCGACATCTTCCACACCTTCATGGCCAAGCCATGCTTCGTCTGCAACAAGCTCAAGATACCCGGACCAAATGGCATTATAACCATATCCGGAAGCTTTACCAAGGCAAGGGACTGCCAGATTGGAGAAGCAGGCTTTGCAGAAGCTGTCCTCTACAGCGAAGGATTCAAGGAGATCCAGAGCAAGGTCGATGCCACAGAGATGCCAGCGTCGAAGAAGCATATTTCTGACTCCTCCCTAGCCTTCAAGGCCGCCATCGAAACCAAACCGGTGGAACTTGTGGTAGACGATGCCTCCAAGACCACCGCCATTGGGATGACCCTGGACCCTAAATAGGAAAGCGCGCTCGTCGAGTGCCTCCGTGAGAATAGATACATCTTTGCCTGGCAACCTGCCGACATGAAAGGTGTAAATAGGGAACTTGCCGAGGGCAGCTTGAATATTGATCCAAAATGCAAACCGGTGAAACAACCTCTACGACGCTTCGGAGACAAGAAGAAACGCGCCATAGGCAAAGAGAGAGCTAGGTTACTTAAGGCTAGTTTTATCCGAGAAGTCCTTCGCACCCGATGGGTGGCCAATCGTGTACTTGTCCCCAAAAAGGAAACCAAAGAACTAAGAATGTGCGTTGATTACACCGGCTTGAACAAAGCGTGTCCCAAAGATCCATTTGCTTTGCCTCGCTTTGACCAAGTATTTGACTCGACGGCTGGCTTGAAGCTTTTGTGTTTTCTCGATGCATACTCAGGATACCACCAGATTAAGATGAGGAATTCAGACCAATTGGCCACTTCGTCACCACTCCTTACATCACGTTTTGCTACATCACAATGCCCTTTGGGCTGAAAAACACAGGTGCTATGTACCAGCGGACTTTGAAGCGTTGCCTCCATGATCAAATTGGTCGGAACGTTCATGCCTATGTGGACGATATAGTGGTGATGTCTAAAAGTTCAAATGACTTAATCTCCGACTTAAAATAAACCTTTGATAATCTCCGGAAATACAACATGATGCTTACCCTAAGAAGTGCGTCTTTGGGGTTCCAGCTGATAAATTGTTGGGCTTCATCGTTTCCCAGCGTGTAATTGAGGTCAACCCAGAGAAGATCAAGACCATCCTAAACATAAACCGGCTGACATGCCTAAAGGACATACAATGTCTTACAGGTTGTGTTGTAGCAGTTAGCCGGTTCATCAGCCGACTTGGAGAGAAGGCTCTGCTGCTGTACAAGTTGCTCAAGAAGGCGGACAAATTTACATGGACGGACGAAGCAGATGCAGCACTGAAGAAGCTAAAGGAGATACTCTCCTCGGCACCTATACTTGCAGCACCCAAGCCTATGGAGCCTATGTTGATCTACATGGCGGCCACCAAACGGGTAATTAGTATCGTCGTCGTGGTAGAGCGGAAAGAACCATGGCATGAGTACAGAGTTCAACGACCAGTTTACTATGTAAGCGAGGTCTTGACAGAGTCCAAGCAGCATTACCTGCACTACCAGAAGCTAGCTTATGGAGTGTTCCTTGCTTCTCGGAAGCTAAGGCACTACTTCCAGGAGAACCCTATCACAGTTGTGAGCAAAGCTCCACTGTCCGACATCATCAACAACAACGACGCTACAGGAAGGTTCTCAAAGTGGGGCATTGAACTTGCCGCCTTCGAGATTACCTACGAGAGACGCGACGCTATCAAATCATAGTCCTTGGCGGATTTCATCACGGATTGGACGGAGATGCCAGATGCTACCCCTATACAAGAGCCAGAATACTGGGTGCTGCACTTTGACAGATCAAAGCTACTCAATGCCTCGGGGGCTGGTGTACTATTACAGTCACCAACATAGGAAAAGCTACACTACGTTCTGCAGATCCACTTCGAGGCTATAAACAACAAGGCAGCGTATGAAGAACTCATTCACGGACTACGCGTAGCCAAGGATATTGGCATCAAGCGCATAGTTTGCTGTGGAGATTCCGACTTGGTTGCCCAGCAGGTGGCTGGCACCTGGAACGCGTGGAACCCTATGATGGCGGCATATCGAGACGAAGTGAACGAGCTAGCCAAGAGCTTCTTAGGCTACGAAGTCAAGTATGTCCCAAGGGAGGAAAAGGAGGCGGATGATCTACTGTCAAAGCTTGGGTCAAGTTGCAAACAAATTCCGCCTGGCGTTTTTCTAGAGCAGACCCCGAGAACCCAGATAGAGTTGACTCTTTCGTTCACACAGTGACAAAGGTCTCCTCGGCTTGGACAAAACCGTTCATGGAGTATCTCACTACACGGAACTTTGCTTGTCGACGAAGTCGAAAGTCGGCAAATAGTACGTCGAGCAAAGGGCTATACGATAATCAATGGACAACTCTATAAAAGAAGCACCACTGGTGTATACCTCAAGTGTGTTTCCTAGCAAGAAGGTATTGAAATCCTTCGTGAGATCCATATCAGAGATTGTGGGCATCACGCTGCTCCTCGATCGTTGGTCTCCAAAGCCTTCCGTCAAGGATTCTACTGGATGACTGTGAAGGAGGACGCCGACAAGCTGGTTGAGACATGCATGGGATTCCAATATTATGCCCGACAACCACATGTTCCAGCTGAAGAATTGCGAATAATACCAATAACTTGGTCGTTTGCAGTCTGGGGGATAGACATGGTTGGTCCATTACAAATGACACCATGTGGGTTTATGCATCTGCTAGTAGCAGTTGATAAATTCACTAAATGGATAGAAGCTAAACCCATTAGAAAGCTTGATGGGGCAACTGCCCTTAGGTTTGTCCGAGATCTAGTGGTGAGATTTGGTCTCCACATAGCATTATCACCGATAACGGCAACAACTTGTCACTCGGAGAAGTGGAAGCTTATTGTTGGGATAAGGGCATCCGACTTGACCTAGCATATGTGGCACATCCACAGTCCAATGGCCAAGTTGAGCAAGCTAATGGATTAATTCGGAGGGAATCAAGCCACGACTTGAGGCACCACTACATAGAGCAGTTGGAGCCTAGGCAGAGGAATTACCATCTATTCTGTGAAGTTTACGAACTACACCCAATAGATCTACCGGCTACACCCCTTATTTCATGGTATATGGAGCAGAAGCCATCCTGCCTTCCGACATCCTTCACGATTCACCAAGAGTTGCCGCCTACGACGAAGATGACGCTGAAGAATCCATGCACCTAGATGTAGACCTTCTTGAGGAAGAGCGCGTATTGGCATGCCAAAGATCCGCCATCTACCAGCAGAAGCTACGCAACTACCATAGTCGCCGCATTCGGCATCGCTCATTTAAAGAGGGGGATCTGGTGCTCCGAATTAAGCAGAAGAAGTCACACAAATTATCCCCGCCATGGGAAGGACCGTTCATCATAAGTAAGGCGCTGCTCAATGGGTCTTACTACCTCGTTGACAATCGTGAACTTGAGGATAGACCCAGCGATGATCATAAGCCTAAGCGACGTGACCCGGATAATGACTACCCAGAGCTTGATCGGCCATGGAACATAG
Source organism: Avena sativa (assembly GCA_916181665.1). NCBI lineage: Eukaryota > Viridiplantae > Streptophyta > Magnoliopsida > Poales > Poaceae > Avena > Avena sativa. Next base: position 65,955,213 of record OV702284.1, read on the forward strand.
CATATCTACGTCCTTTTTACACTTTGCATATTTTTTATCTACTGTGTACCTCCTATATGATCAATAAAATAAAGCTCTCTGGTTCACTCATATTCTTGAGTCTTTTACCTCCTTTAGTGTGCATTTTTGGATCGTATAAAACCTTTATGCACAAGCTTTGCGTTTGCACTTGTGAAAATTCCTCCTACGGGCGTTAGCTTAAGTTTTCTGATCTACACGTTCTTTGTTGTTTTTATGTGGATTCTGGAGTAGTGACTTTTGGCACTTGAAGTCATCGATTTGTTACTTAGGTTTTTACGGTGCCATTGGGCATCATCACTTGAGTGCGTGGTTCCGACTACGAGTCTTCTGACTCATGAAAGGTCAAGCATAAAAACCAAAGTAATGAATAAGCCAGCACTTGCTTAAAAAATATTTACATGCTGGAACTAGTACTTGATTTGTAGGAAATATACAGCTATTGTTTTCCTGCCTTAAGTTAACACAGTAGTTTTTTCCACATACACAAATCCAGAGGAAAGAAATATTAGATAGTGTTTTTTTATTCCTTTGGTGCAGGAGACTTTGAGGCAGCATCGTCGGCAGCGGGAGAGCCATCCTGGTCATCTTCAAAGTCAGTGGTCTTGAGGGACTCAGAGGAGCTGTGATGGTCGCTGTCAATGATCTCAAGAGGCACAAAGACCTTGTGATCAACCAACTCGGCAACCCTGGTGTCAAAACCCGCGAGCGATGCCCAGATAGCCTTGTGATTAATCTTCTGGCCTTCATCGTCTATGTCAGGAAGACACGAGGTCACCGTGTCGATGTCGGCATTCTCGTAGTGCGTCTTGACCATTGCCAGCGACATTCTTGCACCAGCCCGGGTACATGAAGCTTTCCAGCTTAAGATACGCTCGGGGGCTTGGCGCAGAATCTCCGAGTACTTCATCACAGAGTCCACCGCCTTAATGTTAATGTTTAGGGGCATGGCAATCTCTTTGTCTTTCTTGACGGCGGTGCTGATGCAGTTGCCGGCGAGAACCATGCATTCCTTTGGCGGAGGAGGCGAATTGGTTAAATCAATAGGAGTTGCATTTTCGACAAACAAAGGAGCACATGAGTTCAATAACACAAAAAATTCAGAGTACCTAGCTTACAGAAGCACAAGACGGAGATCGCTTACCAAAGATGCTCGCCTCCGCTTGCTGGAGTGTCTCCGCCATGGAGTCCCTTTCTTGTCGGAGAACCTTGTAAGCCTCAAGGTTGCGCTTCTTCTTCTCATCGGCAGCTTTCTTCTGCTCCTTGAGGATTGCAATTTCCTCCTTTAAACGGTTCATCTCCGTGTTGGCGGACTCCTACAATTCCTTCATGGATTCCTCGTGCATCTTCAGAGTGTCAGCCCTCTCTTGCTTAAGGATCTTGTTTTCGCTATCCAGCAGCTCAATGTGCTTGGATTGCTCGACAATGTCCTTGGCCTTGGCGATGGTTTCTGCAAGTCGGAGAAAGAACATCACACAATGAGTAGTCAGAGAGTGATGGCATAAGACCAAGTTTGATTGCGAAATTGAAAGGAAAAACAGACTCTTGCTCTTGGTAATTTGTTCCTTCAAGAAGGCAGTTTTACCCTTTTCAGCTTCCAGTTCAGCGTGCATCTTATGGAACATCTCGTTGGCGACGCCTCTCCAAGCATTCTCATTCTGTGGAACTAAATTTAAAGTTACTTAGTCTACTTGGAGCATTTAGCTGGATAATTATCCACCTAGAGGCTTGGGGGCTACAGTGAGAGTTTTTAACTCGGCAATATGCTTAGTCTTTCTTTAAGCATCTAGTCGGAACTAATTTTGTTTCAACTAGAGGCTTGGGGGCTATAGTATTGAAATTTACAAACACTGCGTATGCTACTCTAAAAGTATCTAGTTGGAATAATTCATTCAAACTAAATACTTGGGGGATACAGTGAGAAGTTTTCTAGCTTAGTCACTCTTAGGGCCAGTTCTTTTGGCAGCTTAAAAAATAAGCTGCCCCCTCCCTAGCTTCTCTCATAAGCCACATGGCTTATTAGTCGAAGCTTCTCAATTAGTTATGAGATAATTATTTTGGAAGCCCTAAATAATAAGCCGAGTGGCTTATGAGAGAAGATGGGGAGGGGGCAGCTTATTTTTTAAGCCGCCAAAAGAACCGGGCCTTAGAGCATTCAGATGCAAAGACCTATGGTTTTCCGACTAAATCCTCGAGGGATATAGTGGGATACTAATTATGAAATGCAAAAGGCAACCAAAACTTACAAGTGCGATGATCTTGAGGTTGGTGGCGCTCTCGGCAAATATCTTGCTGAAGGAAAGGCTATTTCCTCGCAGGATATCCGCTTCCGTGAGAAGCTCCTCAAGGCCGCAAGTCGGAGAAGTTGGCGCTGCACCTGGAGGCAGAGTTGAGCTACTCGGCGTAAGCGCCGGGTAGACAATCTTCGGGAGCTCTGTTGACGTCCTGGGTGCAGTGGTGCCGCCTTCCGCAGACGTTCCTCCTTCCACTATCGCCTTACCGCTACCGATGGCATCCTTAACCGGAGCTTTAGCCATTTTGGACTCGGTACTTTCTTGTGTCGCCTGCTCGCCGGCAATGGCAAGATCCGCGGTGACACCTGGGTCCACCTCCATGGTGGAGGGGCCAGATGCCACCTTAGCTGGAGAGCTTGTCGGTGCGGCAGTAGGCTGGACGCTAGGACTGGTAGGGGCGATGGCGGGAGACGCTTGGTGTAACATATCTCTAATATTTTTAGAAGCCCCCAATGTTTTGGAGGACTTCTTCAAACTTAAACTGGCCTTCTTCCTGAAACATGCAAAAGTATAAGTACAGGAATAAGACGAGCAATGGACAATGTCGGAAGATAGGAAGCTTACATAATGGTGGGTGCCTTGGTGAAAGGGATGCCGATAATTCTTCTTTTCTCCGCCTCCAGGGCGGCAGTGGACTTCTTGGAGGCTCCACCCTCCGTCTTTTTCTTCTTGCCTCCGTCGACAACGTCAGAGGTGGAGCTCTTCCGCTTACGCGCCAATGGGATATCGTCGTCGGACACGACAGTGACTTCCTTCATCTTGGGGTCATAGATTTGGGCAGCCATGTTATCCTCCTCTAGACTTATGAGATGTTAAGTGAAATACCAAAGTGTTAGATGAAATGGTAATGGCTAGGCAGAAGAACTGGAGTATATGTCATACACGGAAAATAAATACATACCTCTGGGCACGTGCCGTCAACGAACATGTCATAGGTGATGGTGAAGCCACGCTTCCTATCCTTCACCTTGACGATGTCCTTGAGGTGGAGCTTGATGGAGTCACTCAAAAAGTTGTCGATGGAGACGCGAAGGCTATCCTTCCTATCCTTGGTGTACTGGTGCATCAGCTTCCTGTGGTGTTGCAGAGGCTGGATCCGCCTGACGAACCAGCACATGGCTAGGTCCAATCCGGTCAAACCCGTCTCTACGAACCACTCGATCCGCCTTATGGCGCAGGAAGCGTCATTGTCGGAGGGAAGGGTGGCCTAGGATCTCCATGTCGGGGCTTCAGCGGCGGCCTTGTCGACGAAGTACGAGTACGTTGCTTCTCGGCCAGCCAGATGGATATATGAGCTGTATAAGTACGTCCGCTGCCAATTCTTGCAGGGACTTGTGGCCTACGATGTCGGGGAACCGCCGGCCAGGCCGGATCTTGAAGCTAATTGTTCCGAAGATTCTAAGCTCGTCCTTGCTCGCTTCGGCTCCCCTCTTGACGGTGAAGAAATAGATGAACAGATCTAATCTAGGCCTAATTCCTAGGTAGCCCTCGCAAAGCGCTACATAGTTTCTAAGCGCTAGGATGCTATTTGGAGAAGATTCTGATATTGAACCCAGTAATGGCTAAGGACAGCAAGGAAGAAGTCGGAGATTGGGAGGGAGACGCCACGTACCATTTGCGCTTTGAGGTACACCTTCTCTCCATCTTGGGGAGAAGTAGTGACCTCGTCGGCTGGCGCTGCCCGCCAGCCAGGCCCCTCTGTCGCGGGGAGGTATCCTTCAACAAGCAACTCCTTGAGATCGCCATCAGCGATATCGGAGCCGCACCATTCTCCCTTGTGGGAGTCACTTTCCTCTTCCAGCGGTTCTGTCAAAACCCGGATTTTTCAATCCTAGATGCCTGTTATGCCATACATCGCAATCCCAGGATTACCATTCTTGCGAGACATAACAGAATTGGATACCATAGTACTTCATCCATTACAACGATACATAGGTTCTTACACAATTAGGGATCTCATGATCCAGTCCTTAATACAACATCAAGAAGCGGAATACGGAATAGTAATGGTAGCGTAGGCAAGGCTCCATCTTCGGAGTCACAGGCAATGCTGACGATGGGAGATGATCCTAGTTGTCGTAACCGTCCTGGGGTCCATCCTCCAGGTACTCCTCTTCATAGTCTGGCCATGGGAATAGCCAGGGACAAAGCCATGAGTACTCTTTAAGTACTCGCAAACTAATACTAACAAGAAAAAAGGGGTTTTTGGATAATAGGACACTAGGCTCTAGGGTTGTTTTGCAAAAGCCAGATTTATACTACTAAGTTCCCAAGCTAGTCACAATTTTATACTCCTAAGTGGGATCTTGTATTTCCAGTCACAACTCTGTTGTGGCCAAGCCAAAGTCTCAAGTCGTTCACAAGTCATTTTGAAAAGTCTGACGGGGGAACAGTATGGCCACTCCAACTGTCCGTAACCGCGGACGCGGCCATTCGAATAGTTTGACACTCTGCAGAGATTGTACACTTTCACCACAACATTCGATACATCCGTCAGGAACAAATCCTGAATTCACCATACTCAGTATGCGGATAATCAATCCTAACCTTCCAATTACACTCCCTAGTATAAGCACCTCTCCTGTGAGTTTGGCCTCCCAACCATGACCACTGTCATCTTGGGTACTGCATGGGTGGACAATCTTCACAAGGTAGCCTCAGCTCAGACCTTGGCCGTGAGGGAACTAATACTAAGGTATATAAGTTTCCAGTCAAGCCCTACCCAATATTCGGGTATTGTGGTTGTACGATAAAATTGGAATGGTATCGCATCCAGACAACCATCAGTTTTATAAAGGGCTAAGGCTCATGCCTCAACATTTTCATCACCAAAATCATCAAGTGTTTGGAAACACATGTCCAAAACATTTCAATAGAATGATCCATCATTCCAAGGTTTTCATAACCATTTTTCCACCAAGTATTCCCATCTAAAGTTGATCAAGTTTTATGCTTAGCACTAGCATCTACAGGTGGGGTAGTACTAATAGAGGGGTGGTAACTAGTGGAGTTGCAACTAAGTCCAACCTTATATCATAAGCTGATATCAAGGTTTCTAGCTTAGTCCAAATTTTAATGCTCTTTATGCAACCTTCAGCACAACAGTCTAGTATCTACCAAAATTCTTGGGTAGCCTCTAAGTAAACTTTGATAAAGAATTAAAGTAAAAAGCTTGCCATAAAACTAGGATTGGTTTAGCAAGTGGGTATGGTTACATACGCTGAGGGCATATAGTAATCATATCACAAGCATGGGTTGTGGCAACAATAGGGTGTCTTATGCGCTTGCATAGGTATAGTATCTTGCAAGTGTTAGCTTGCATCAGTATACTTGGTTGGTATAGCTTGCATCAATATCAGCATAAGCTTGCATCACTATCAGTATAAGCTTGCATCAATATCAGTATAAGCTTGCCTTGTGTAGAGCAGTGGTTGAAGTTCTCCTCGGCTTCCTCTTCGTAGTATCCTCCTTCTTCCTCGTAGCCTTGGTCGGTACTAGCGTCTATGAATAAATACGAGGTACACAATCACCAAACAATACTTAACTACTTCCAATCATCACACACAAGGGTCCCGCGGGCTGCGTAAGTGGGTGTCCCCACTCGTCAGTGACACGGGGCTGGGCGAAGCGGTATGGGGCAACGTGGTTCGTTCGATCTGGTTCTAATCCAACGGCTGAGGGTCGTCGTCGACGCGAGACAGCTCCGGCGAGAACGAAACCTAGCGCGGCCAGTGAGGGTTGCTGGGGGCTCACCGGAGTACGGGCGAGGGTCGGCGAGGCGGGCGAACGACGAAGTCGACGACGGCGAACCTCCTGGTACCGGTGGCTTCTCCTGGGGCGGCTCCAATCGCTGGCTCCTTTCTTCTCCGGCAGCGGCAGGCTCCAGTGAAATTCCGGCGGGGTGGTGCTCGCCTTGCTCTGAGAATGGTGTGGTACGATCAGTGAGGAGAGGGGAGTGAGATGGTGTGAAGAAATCGTGCGGGGGTGGCCTCTATTTATAGTCGAGCGAGGGGACCGTCGGGGCGCAAGGTGAGCTCGTCGGAGGCGACGTTACAGGCAACTAATGGCATGGGCAAGGGTAGGGGACGGTGCTGTGTCTCCTGGCGATGCTCAACGACATGGTCGCGAGGGATGGGGCGGTGTGGTTTGGTCTGGAACGGGCGGTGCTCTGCGCGGCAGAGGCGGCGTTCTCGACGGCGGGCGGTGGCTGTATGGCGCGGGGCGTTAAACGGGGATGTCTGGCGGTCTCCTGGGTCGGTGGTGATCGTGTGTGCGCGCGGTGAGGGCGGCGCGCGGTCTGTGGGTGGTGGTCGAGGGTGGCGCTCTTGCGCACGCTCGGCATGGTCTGGGCGTGTCTGGTGCGCGTGGTCTAGGGCTTGGCAACACTCGCGGTTGGGACAGGCAGTGGCGGTGGACGGTGGGCTGCCTCCCAGACAAGGTTGGCACGGCTAGTTCTTCCTCTAGCCTGCTGTCGACTATGGGGTGGCATTGAGGTGCTCGGCTGTTCACCATTAATGGCAATGGCAAGCTCACAGGGGTGCTAAAGCTGGTCTAACCTGTCTAGATGATCTACTGGATTGTGTGAGAGCTAACTAGGGAACAAGTTAGGCTCAAAACACTGCACACTATAGTGTTTTGTGTTTTGTTTGATTTGTGTCTGCAACCTGTTTGATGAAATGGCCGCATGAAATCAAGTTTTGAATTTTGAAATGATTTTTGGTGGGTTTGCTAGATTGGTTCTGGTGAGTCTGCAGATGCTTGGGTTTTGAAAATTGAGCTTGTTTAAGTGGGTTTTGAAAAAGTGGGATCTTCCCATATGAAGAAGATTCAATTTTTAGTTGTCATTTAAACTATGTATTTGAAAGTTTCTGGATGATCACAAGGTGGGCCTTGATACTTGGTTATGAGTACATTCAAGGGGTGCAAAGATCCAGAAAAGTTTCTGTTAGGTTTTGAAAGTTTGAGACAGCCAAAGTAGGCATGGGAGTTAAATTGGTCAAAATGACCATTCACTTAATATATTGGTTTTGACTTATTTTTCTTTAGGAAAAGTGTGGAGAATGTTTTAGATGATGTTCTTTTCACCTAAGAAACATTTTACAAGCAATGGATCACACAAACAAAGTAGTTTTTAAAGAATTTCAAAATTCATGCATACACATATACATGCTTTCATGAATTGATTTAGAAAAGTTTTTGTTAACCCTAAACTTTAGGATTAGTGTTTTGTTGATCTAAGTTTGATATTTTTTGGGATGTTACAGGTTCCAGCCCGCTGGAATATGGTCGTCACCGGTGGTTTCCACCACTGCGGACCGTGGCACAACCACGCCCTCTGGAGGCACATGGACGGAGCCTGCCGGCTCGGACACAGCTTCGTTCGTCGCCGCCATGGAAGGGGTGGAGCTGCTGCTTGCCATTGGAATAGGAGGAGAGGGGACTGGGAGATTGGGGAAGAACTAGGGTTTTTCCCGTACGCGCGGAGAGCTCGAGGAGGTGTTCGCAGGAGGAAGACGATGACAGAGGGGAGAATGTGGTGAAAAGATAAAATCTACCATGGTTGTAATTTATAACCCTCGGCATCAAGATTCGTACAAAGTGATCGAATGGTTGTTGCGTGGATAACGCGTGCGTGCGCAGGCGCGAAAATTTCGCCACGTTCCCACCTCCACCGTCAACGGTTCGTATCCTTCGCGCGGGAAAACCAAACATGATTGTGTTGTCTGCATGTGTGAGTTACGAGGCGTCGCTGACCTATGGTCTATGTTGCTCTAGCTGACACGGGCAGGTGAACCATCCCATCGGAAGATTCCGGCATGGATGGATCCAGTCCGGCTACGAGAAGAGTACGATGGAAGATTCAGCAGTTCTCCGACTTACAAGTTGAAGATGGTGAGCATTGCAGGGTTCTTGGGAGGACTACAAGATATTGCTTGACGATTTGCCAACATTCATCTAGACGGAGCATCCAACTTGAGAGGCAAGATGGCGCAAGATCTTGGAGTTCTCCGAGGGCTACTGTTGGGGATATGCTATATGGGTATCATCATAGCATGTCTCTAATCCGGATAACCCGGGTGGCCCATAGTTGGTAGCAAGGCCCATGGCCTGCTGGGCGGCCCAATTAGATGGATCCAGAAGGGAGGCCCATGCCGGATAAAGGAAGGCTACGGAGGAGTCACCGACGTACCCGGAGCCTTGGAGTGCAAGACACGTTAGACTAGTTGTATACTGTGTAGGACTCTGTAACCTTTCCGGCAAGGACTTTGCTTGTAACCCTAGGATCTGGCGACTATATAAGTCGGACCTATGGGAGCCTTTAGGGCATAACACAACTCATATCGCGCACAGCGAACCGATCCCTGTAACTCGGCGTATTGCCATTATAGTGATTTATAGCAGGAGTAGGATTCCGCCGCCGTTGTGGGATCTGAACCTGGGTAAGCTGTGTTACCTTGTACCCGCCAACCTTCCGCCTTACCCCAAGTCTCTAAACACGCTCTGTGAGGACCCCTCCATGGCGTACTCTTCGGCAATACCACGACAGGTTGCCCGATCTTTCACGAATCCCCGTGGAAATCGAGATGGAGGCAGCGGAGGAGGGAGAAGGATGAAATCCAAGGACTCACACATGAATAAATCAATGAATACACACAACATGCGAATACACGATATGCACCAATATCTCATGCCGGCGGCAACCGGTCCGGCACAATCCCTAGGATCGGTGACGGATAAGACACTCTCCCACTACCAACATCGGGGGTGAGAGGCTTGATGAGATCTTGACTACTTGGAGACGAGACACCGACTCCAAGGACTTGTACAACTTGAATGCACTAGGCAAAATCCAAGAGGTTGGGGCATAATTGGTGCTCCTCGTGAAGGAGCATGAGACTAGCAATATATAGATCCTCTAGGGTTTCTTCTATTACAATTATCCAAGTCTAGGGTTTACAATGGAGGGTGGGGGATATTTATAGGCCAGCCACTTAAATAGGGGCAGTTTGGGAACAAAAAAGGTAAAGTCTACGTGAAATAAGGGATTACATGGGCTCAGCCCGAGAGTTGACTTGAATCTAGGAGGTTTCAGCGATATGTCCGGTGGCGCCGAGATTCTCACAGGAATTTCTGGCGGCCGCCGGTATTTCTGGTCGCCTACCAAACAACCATACAGAGAGCATTCTTGGTCGTCGGCAAATGCTGCCGGGTCTGTCGCCGGGATTTCCCGTCGAGGGTCCGGCCCTCCGATTGCTGCGCCGGGAATTCCGACGAGGAAACCGGTTCGCCGGTCCTGGCTCCGGTTTGGCCCAGAGCTCCTTCTCGTGCAGCCTTGGGTCCTTCTGTTGGCATTGCTTTATGGGGTTAATGGATGAGGATGCACAAAGTATTTTCATGAAGTAGCAAGCCATCCAAAGGTGTATCAAAATCACACGAAGAGAGGAGCGAGTTAACCTTAGCTTGTAGAAGTTTGGTGTAATATCCCAATTTTAGCAATCTTGATTTGTTGTCAAAAAGGCAAAAATCAAGGGGGCAAAAACTTTTTCTTGTTAAGTGTTGCAATTTTTGCTTACTTGTTTGCTTGTGTTCATACATCTGATTGTGTATTAGATAATATACCTCTCACCTCAACCTTAGTAGACAAAAGCTATTTTTCAAAAGAGATGTCTTGGCTCATCTTCCATATTCTCAAATGTTGTGACATTTCAAACTTGAGCCAAGATGACTTTGCCACAACAAAATATTTTACTACTTCTATTAAAAAACTATGGAGACCTATATATAATCTCCTTATGTTTTCAAGAGAGAAGTTTCAACTACTCTTATCTCTAGGTTTTCCAAAACCTTTCCTAAAACCTTTTCATCCAAACTTGGTAGAAATACCAAGAGGTCCTTATCTTAATTCAAAATCACAACCTCTTCAAAACACCCATGCTCACGTAAAGTTAGGCTTTATGGTAACCTTAGTATTAGTTGGATAAGCTTGATAAGATGAATTGCCTTGATCTGTTGTCTGATGAATTGCCTTGATCTGCTGTCTAATGAATTGCCTTGATCTACTGATTTCCTTGTTTGCTTAGGAAGCAGCATGATCCAATCTAGGAGCTCATCCTTAAGGATCAAACCAATATTTGAGATCATCAATATCAAACTAAGCATCCCAAACTTAATCTATCTTGAGTCACTCAAGTGAACCTCTACTCTACTTACCAAGATCAATCCTGAGCTAATCCTTTGCATTAGCTTCCAACCCATCAAAGACCAACTACAAGCATGAAATATTATCTACACAAGCTACCCTTAAATATCATCCACTTGATGATAAGAATAAACCCTTGCCCTTCTCTCAAAGGTTTCCCTCTTGCATACTAGTCCAAATCCACAAACCTGCCAATTCGGCGAAGTTTGGAATCATTAACTAGATTCAATCTTTGCAACTCCACCTACTCCAACCAGTGTGCATTATTGAGAATGTACTTGGACCACCTTGTAGTGCATCTTTAGTACTACCAAAGACCACTTTTCCCTTGTCTAAACTCTTCTTGTACCCACTCATCCATGATGGTTTTGTAGTCAAGAAAATAATATTTTCTGTAAATCACATCATCATGCCTACTTTGGCTGAAGCTCACATCCATATGCTATATCCCTTGGACCAAATCTTTGCATGGTATCTATCTACTAACCATGGTCTACCAATCCATCCTTCACTTGTTTACAATGGATCTCTGTGCTTCCTAAACCCACCTGGTTTATGAGGCATCGTCACTCATCTACTATGGCGGCCTTATTTTTCAACAAAGTTTGTCATCACTTCTAGACCACCTCAAATACAACCCAACCCAATTCTTGCTGACATGATCATCTATATAACTTGCTCTAACTATCTGTACAGCCCTTGTACCAAGGTGAGCTCTGATCTCACTAATCCAACCATGTTTAGGTGGTATTAAAATATCTAAAACCTAGATCCTCAAAATTTAGTTTCCTTCCTTTTTTCAAGATATAAATTCAAAGCCCAAGGCCGGATATGAAAGATACCTCAGTTTCACATCATCCACCTTGGATAAAACCATTTATCAAATGATTTCCATAATTGTTTAGAGCCTAAAACTATTTAAATTCCACTCTTTGCAAAATCCTCCAAACCTTCTCTATAAAGGCAAGTTTGTTTTTCTACAAATCACTTTGCCAACTCAAGGCACATATGAGTCCTATACATCATACCATACCTTTCCATCTCAAAAATAATATTTTTGAGATTCTTTATTATTTCTTTTTTGCCCCTTTTCTTAAATGGCAAAAACAAGAAATAATTGCTTAAAAATACTTTTCTATCTAAATAAATTCCAATAAAATTATCCAATGTGTAAAATTGTATTTAGTACCATCTCACATCAAAAACCAACCTTGTCCAATATAAACATATAAAATGATCTTCCAGAAACCATTTCTGCACTTTTTGAATATTTGAGATTGAGTGCACTAATAATCCTTGGAAAAATCCCAAAAAATTCTCAGGGTTGTGTTATGACCTTATCTACCCACCAGTATAGTTTCCTACACTTATCAAGACCACATTTATGAACTTCCTTCATAACCTTGCTTGGATCAAATTGGGCAAACTAAGCAAATCCCTAAGCTAAACCGTATCAAACCTCCACCCACCTAGTCAAACAATCTTGCACAACAATATCACTCTCTCCTAGTTGTGCTCCACAGGAACAAGGTGCAGAAACACCCTCTCCTTGTCCTTTAGCTCTTGGAGGAAGTGTGAGAGAGAGGGACATATCTTGCCAAATCTTAGAAAATCAATACCACAACTACTCCCCCTCTCTCTGGTCGAGCTGCTAACCCCACACACCTCCCAGCACCACCCCTGATAGCCAATCACCTGCCCCCTCTCTTGCCCATGTCCAAGCATGGACCTTGTCCATCATGGACCTCCCTCACTCGAGATAAAAGGGCCAGAGGCTGTCCAGCCCCCTCTCGGCCACTCATTTCCTCCCTCTGCTCACCACTTACCTCCCCACGAACACCTGCTCACTCCCCTGCCCTTCCTGGCCTAAGAGAAGAAGCAAAGGAAGATCTCGGTCATGGTGAAGATCTGGGTGTAACCCCTCCATCCCTTGCACTCTCTCCTTACATGTCACCTTCCTGGACTCACCTTGCTCTTATGAAGCTAACCCTGTCCTTATCTTTGACATGCAGCAAACCGTGGAGGCATTCCTAGCGAGGCCGAAGCTTGTGCCGGTGTGACTCGGGCACGAGCGTCTTCCCGGCGCCAAACCCCCCTGCCGCATCTCTCCGGACTCGACTTGAAGATTTGCATCGCCCTACGCCCTCGCCGGCACGCCTCTAGCCCCTATTGAGCCTCCCTATTCCCTCCCTGAGCCTTCCTCGCTATCGCCTAGGGTTTCCTAAAGCTGGCCCCGTTAGGAGGAAGGAGACGAGCCCCCACCGTCCCTCGCGACTTGGTCCTATGGCTACACGTGCCCCGTATCCCTTCGTCGCCTCACCCCGGCTGACAAATGGGCCCCACAGCTGGGTTTGAAATTGATGGCCTCCCGCGCATGACCCCGATGGCGCCTGAGAGCACTTCGTCGGGAAACCCTAAGAGCAAGGTGTGAAGAGCACATCAGCAAGTCTTCCCTCAGTAAGAAACCGAGGTTATCGAACCAGTAGGAGGAAGGAAACGTCTCAAAGGTGTTGCAAGCAACTTGGAAACCTACACAACACAAACTCAAGACTTTGCCCCAACGAACAGTGAGGTTGTCAATCTCACCGGTTGCTGTAACAAAGGATTAACTGTATGGTATGTAAGGTGATAGTGGTTTGCAGAAAGTAAACAGTAATAGTGGAAGATGTATCAATGGTAAAGATTGGACCAGGGTCCATAGTTCACTAGAGGTGTTCTCCTTAGACAAACAAATATGGCATGCTGGGTAAACAAATTACAGCAGGGCAATTGACAGGACTAAGCAAGGCATAACAATGCAATACTAGACATCATGATCCTATGAGATTCGATTGGGCAATACAACAAGATACATAGACCGCCATCCAATTGCATCTATTACTAGAAGTCCACCTTTGGGTTATCATCCGAACCCCCTCCAGTATTTAGTTGCAAGCAATAGACAACTGCTTTAAGCAAAGTGTGTAAAGTAAACAATCCACTTGTTCCATGAACAAGAGACCGTTGTTTTCTCCCTAGTGGCAACAACACATCTACAACCTTAGAGATTTATGTCACTTCCCTTAGATTGAATAGAGGCATTAACCCACTATCGAGCATAAATACCCCCTCTTGGAGTCACTAGCAACTACTTGGCCAAGATAGCTACTAACAACGGAGAGCATGCAAGATCACAAACAACATAGACATAATAGAATCAATAAGACAAAACCATTAATCAATCTGACATACTAATCTCAATATCCATCGGATCCCCACAAACACAACACGCATGATTACAAATAGATGAGATCTTGATCATGAACGGAGCTCACAAGATCTATACATGAAAGCACAAAGGAGGAGATACAACCATCTAGCTACTACATGGACCCCATAGTCCAAGGTGGAACTACTCACGCTTCATACCGGAGGCTGGCATGATGAAGAAAAAGGCCTCCGCGATGATCTCCCCTCCGGCAAGGTGCCGGGAAGAGCTTCAGATCCCCCCAATCTAGGTACGATGGTGGCGGCAGCTATAGACGGTTTCGTGGAATATTGATCAGGTACTTTGGGTTTAGGCATCGGGGGCTTCTTATAGGCGAAGAGGGAGGCCGAGGGGGTGCCCGAGGCGGCTGCACCCCCCAGGTGCGGGGTGGGCCCACCCGCGCTGCCAGGGGGTGTGGCCCCCTCGAGGCCCTCCTCCGTCTCGTCTTCTGGCTCCGTGTTCCCCACGGTAAAATATTAACTTTGGCTTTTGTCCCGTCCAATTCTGAGAATATTGATTTTCTGCCTTTCTGGAACAAAAAACAGAAGAAAATAGGCAACTGGCACTATGGCATCTTGTTAATAGGTTAGTACCAGAAAACATATAAAAACACCTAAAAGAGTAGATAAAGCAAAGCAAAGTAGATAATAAACAAGCATGCAACATCAAAAACTTCCTACGTATCAAGCATCCCCAAGCTTAACTCCTGCTCAGCCTCGAGCAGGTAAGTGATAAAAGAATAATTTTTTAGGTGACATGCACCATCAAAATCAGGATCAAACCATTTGCAAGCATTGAAAGTTGGGATCAAAGAACTCTAAACATGTGCATGAAAGATGGAGTTCTAACGGTAAGAAAAAGTAACTATGCATGCAACATGAAAGGATACAAACAAAGATCATGAATAATATACATTGAAAAACGTTTGTTTGTTTCACAAACAGAAAACATGGCATAGTGGCATTCACCTTGTCCCCCATAGAGTAGCAAATAGATGCATAGGACACCTTCAAAGTTCATAAGAGTGACTAGATACAAATAGTTCAAGAATAAGCAATATCAACAATATGCATCAATCAATAAGTTTTGGGACAATGCACATAGAACTAAGAATGGCAACTATGCTCTCTTAACTGGTGCCTAAAGGTAGAAGGTGGAGACTCAATATAAAAGTGGAAGAAAGGACCTTTATATAGGGAAGCAGGGATTTCAAGTTTCAAAAAGAGCTTCCAAAAATTATGGTACTTGTTAGCTCTCAGCCCTCATTGCCCCTATCATAAGAATCTTAAAGTGATTAAGGTTAAAGTGAACAAACTATGGAGTATATGCTTGACAAAGTATAAGTTGGCAATCTCATGTCCCTTGAATACGAGGGTCGCTCCTCATGCTACTCAACTTTAGTCACCTTTAAGTTCTTGTCATAGTAAGTACATGTGTATCATAGAGAACCGCCAACGGGGTACCCCTTGCACATGCTACAAGAGTTATCCCATAACCAAAATGACAAGGCAATCAGACAATGATCATCTCAGCAATCTTCTTATTTACCATGGGAATATGGTGCTTTTTTCTCTCTTTCCACTTTTATCAATATGTCTCTTTTTTTATAAGAAGAATGCTTCATAGATGTCACTATGGTGATGCTGCAAGTTTCCACCATGATTAGGCATGGCTTAGGCTAGCGGCCTAGGCCTTTCTCTAACACACATACATAACTCCATGGACTTACAAGATACCCTTTCATTTCACACCGACGACATTCGTAGACAAAAGAGCATGATATCAACTGTGTACAAAGTACATGTGGAATGTTGAAAGCGTTCCCCGTGACAGCACAGTTCTTCTAATTTCAACGTATAAGTGCAAGCATATAGAACATAGATGACATAATGGTTCAAGTTTATTAGGGGAAAGAAATATAAAGTGTGCCACCAAGTTTGTGAGAGCTTTAATCACTAAGTTTTCAAATAACAAAATACTTTTTAATTGGAAGACAGATGAAAACAAGAATATACTTTTTAATTTATAGTGGACACTTTGGAATAACTTAGTTTCTTGGGAGTTGGAAGCATGAGTATAACTTACTCATACAAGTGGAGGCTAGCAAAAGACTGGGAGTGACCAAATAAGAGAGCAATAATGGCCATAATAATGCAGAGCGACAAAACATTACTAATCAAAGCATAGAGTGGTACTACGAGTCAAGGACTAAATGATCATAGAGGCTATGGTGACTTGTTCATAGTCATACATGGTGTGAGCATGTGCCAAGTCAACCCAAACAAAGCATCAAAGGAGAATGCAACAATACTATGCTTTTGCATCTAAAACAATGCATGATTCTTTCAAGGCACACTAAGCAATCCCAATTGTTTGGAACAAGTCATGCTACAGCAATATTCACTAGGCATAAGGTCAAAACAACACCTAGCATGACATGCTAAAGTCTAAATCACAGTCAAAGCAAGCTCCTCTTGCACTATTTCAAGCAAGAATTTTCTACTCCTTCCCAACATCAATTAACTTATTTGAAACAACACAGCGAGAACAGGGGTCCAACCTACTTTATTCAAGCAAACTAAGCAAAGCAAAAGAAAACTAAGACGCTCTAAGAACAACACAACAGTGCATGAAACAATAAAAACGAAGTGTCTATAAAGACCTAAGCTTTTTATCGATGAAGAAGGGGATGCCTTGGGCATCCCCAAGATTTGACGCTTGTACCTCTTGAATATTTCTTAGGGTGACACCAGTGTGGCATCCCCAAGCTTGATCTTTTGTCCATTCTTCATCTCATTACATCATTCTCTCTCTACACCTGAAATTTTCCCTTCATACAAAACTTCACACAATCTTCATTAGCAACATTAGTGTATTCAAAAGATAATAGACCTTTGGGTTTAGATTTAGAACATCAAAACTTTCACTAAAAACACAATATACTATAGCAATTCCCTCAAAAAGCACAATTTACCAAAAATAACCCAAAAAGGAATCAATAAGAAGCAAATGCAAATAATGGCAGAAATCTGTCAAAACAGACCAGCAGGTAGAAACCAATTTTTCGAAGACCTTCTATTGCTCAAATAAAAAAGTGTTGAACAAACAAAAGTTAGCTAACATACTGGGATTTATTCGTAAAATATCATCTCAATCCGACTTACAGAGATTCCTCACGAATTTTTACGGTGGATCACAAAAATCTGTTTTGGGATAGCAACTCCCCAAATCGTACTTCCCTCTCATTAGAGGTCGTTCTTGGAACAAAAAGCAAACAAAAAAAGGATAAGGAGAGGTCATTCGTGAAGTAATAACTTCTAAGACTCAAGAAAACTCTTGTGTTATCTCCCAACAAGTACTTTTCTTTAACGCCTTTAAGTTAGGCACAAGAAGCAAGAAGCAAGTATTTTCAAATGAAGAATTAAGATCAATACTTGCAACATATTCAAATAGGAAAGGTATCTCATCCAAATGATTTTTGGAGGATCCCTTCTCATCTCTCTTTGGTTCACTACTTTCATCAAAAGGATTTTCAGGAACAATCCTATCAAAATACTTTTCTAAGGCTTCATGCATTCCAACAAGTTTAAAGGGTATGGGTATCTTAATTTCCTCTCTAGGTTTGGTTTTATCTAAAGTGCCCACAACATCTACACATAAGCCTAGCATATTAGAACGCTCAAAGACTTTTTTGCTTCCTTAGCAACATCATTGAACTCTTTTAGTAAAGTTTCAAGGATAAATTCTCTCTTTTCAACATCCTTTTCTTCTTTTAGTTTGAGAAACAAAATTTTCATCATGGGGTTAAGGTTAACAAATCTAGCCTCTAACATATGAACTAAAGAAGCTACAGCAATTTCGTAATTAGGAGCAAGTTCTGCTATAGATCTATCCTCAATATCCTCATGTTTGCTAACATGATTAACGAATTCTTCAATATTTTGTTTCCCAATTATGGAGCCACTTCCTAATGAAAGGTCTTTCAGGGTGAACTTGGGGATCAACATGGTGAGCTAGAGCAAGGTGACAACTAGAGCAGGAACTAATTTTTTGTGTTTTTGATAAGAGAAAGCAAACCAAACTAAACTAATTTTTTGGAGTTTTTGATAAAAAGAGGCAAACAAAACCAAGAAAAAGAAACTAAGCAAAACAAAAAA
This sequence comes from Avena sativa, assembly GCA_916181665.1. Classification (NCBI taxonomy): domain Eukaryota; kingdom Viridiplantae; phylum Streptophyta; class Magnoliopsida; order Poales; family Poaceae; genus Avena; species Avena sativa. The sequence goes on from OV702284.1 coordinate 65,973,129, forward strand.
AAAGTAAAGAGAAAGGTTGAGGAGGACTCCCCTTGCCAAGACGTCCTTAGCCTCCCCGGCAACGGCGCCAGAAAACTTGTTGATGGCGCTTGAAAGTGCTTCATCGGGAAACCCCAAGAGCAAGGTGTGAAGAGCACAGCTGCAAGTCTTCCCTTAGTAAGAAACTGAGGTTATCGAACCAGTAGGAGGAAGGAAACGTCTCAAAGGTGTTGCAAGCAACTTGGAAACCTGCACAACACAAACTCAAGACTTTGCCCCAACGAACAGTGAGGTTGTCAATCTCACCGGTTTGCTGTAACAAAGGATTAACTGTATGGTGTGGAAGGTAATGATGGTTTGCAGCAAGTAAACAGTAATAGTGGAAGATGTATCAATGGTAAAGATTGGACCGGGGTCCATAGTTCACTAGAGGTGTTCTCCTTAGACAAATAAACATGGCATGCTGGGTAAACAAATTATAGCAGGGCAATTGACAGGACTGAGCAAGGCATAACAATGCAATACTAGACATCATGATCCTATGAGATTCGATTAGGCAGTACAACAAGATACATAGACCACCACCCAACTGCATCTATGACTAGAAGTCCACCTTTGGGTTATCATTCGAAACCCCTCTAGTATTAAGTTGCAAGCAACAGACAACTGCTTTAAGCAAATTGTATAAGGTAAAAAATCCACTTGTTCCATGAACAAGAGACCGTTGTTTTCTCCCTAGTGGCAACAACACATATACAACCTTAGAGATTTCTGTCACTTCCCTTAGATTAAATAGAGGCATGAACCCACTATCGAGTATAAATACCCTCCCTTGGAGTCACTAGCAACTACTTGGCTCAGATAGCTACTAACAACGGAGAGCATGCAAGATCACAAACAACACAGACATGATAGAATAAATAATACAAAACCATTAATCAATCTGACATAGTAATCTCAGTATCCATCGGATCCCCGCAAACACAACATGCATGATTACAAATAGATGAGATCTTTATCATGAACGGAGATCACAAGATCTAGACATGAAAGCACAAAGGAGGAGATACAACCATCTAGCTACTACATGGACCCCGTAGTCTAAGGTGGAACTACTCACGCTTCATACCGGAGGCTGGCATGATGAAGAAGAAGGCCTCCGGGGTTATATCCTCTCCGGTAGGGTGCCAGGAAGAGCTTCAGATCCCCCCGATCTAGGGACAATGGTGGCGGCGGCTACAGACGGTTTCATGGAATATTGATTGGGTACTTAGGGTTTAGGCATCGGGGGCTTATTATAGACGAAGAGGGAGGCCGAGGGGGTGCTCGAGGCAGCTGCCCCCCCCCCCCAGGCGTGCGGTGGTCCCACCCACGCATCCAAGGGGTGTGGCCCCCTCGAGGCCCTCGTCCGTCTTGTCTTCTGGCTCCGTGTTCCCCACGATAAAATATTGACTTTGGCTTTTGTCCTGTCCAATTCCAAGAACATTGATTTTTTGCCTTTCTAGAACCAAAAACAGAAGAAAACAGGCAAGTGGCACTATGGCATCTTGTTAATAGGTTAGTACCAGAAAACATATAAAAACACCTTAAAGTGTAGACAAAGCAAAGCAAAGTAGATACTAAACAAGCATGGAACATCAAAAATTATAGATACGTTTCCGACGTATCAGACCCTGCCTGGGTGGGTCGTTGTAACATCCCAAATTTTTTGATCATGATTATCGAACTCTAATCACTAAAATTAGGGTTAACAAAAACTTGGATTAAATAAAAACCAAATGAATGCATGTGTGTATGTGATGATTGAATGAATGCATGAATGGACTTGTGTGATTAACCAAAACAGCAAGTAATGGTTTAAATATGAAAAAAACATCATCTAAAACATTTCTAAGCAGAAACAAATCAAGAGAAAATCAAATAAGGCAAATGGTCATTTTTGCCAATCTTGCTCACTAGGTCACTTTGAGTGTTTCTAGTCCAAGATTTCAAACAGAAACTTTTCCATTTCTTTTCACCCCTTGCAAGACCAAGTAAAAGTGAATCAAAGCCTGCGTTTCAAACTTACAGAAACATTTAGAAACACCATTCAAATGACAATTTAAAACTGAATCTTTATCATATGTGAAGATCACACATTTTCAAAACCCAACCAAACCACTGCCCCTGGACCAATCCAACTAACCAGATATTCCCTAGTATGTACCTAGCAAACCCACCAAGTTGTAGGGATACGGGCAGGCTACACTAGCGCAAATCAAAAAAATTCTACCGCATATACCAGGATTACTGTTGTCATAGATCACGGGATTACCACTAGATGCACAGTTGCGGAGTTGATGAAGCACGTCGAGGCAGTGCAGACGTTCCACGTCTCCTCCTTGTCCTAGTCCCACGAGCAACTCCCCTTGCGCGGCTCGTCCAAACGCTACAGATGCAGCGCCTCCGAGGTATCCACACGTACATGGTGGAAGCGTCAGACGCCGAACTGCTAGGTCCGCGCGTGTAACACACGCGTGAGGAGTGGCGGCTGGGAATGATCTGAGGTCTAAGGTCTCACCCTGGTCAGCTCGCCCCACCCTCTCTTATATAGGCGTCCCTAGTGGGCTTCTACATTAGCAGCCCATTAGTACCCTAAGCCTGGTCTAATTCGGATCCAATCCTCATTAGGCTTCCAGCCCCTTAAGTGTGTGACCCTATAGGTTCATATGCGTATAGACATGACACGAATACACTTATTCTGTCAATAGTTGGTAGAGGCCTCTAGCAAGACGTGCCAACTCCTAAACGCATACAAAGATCATATCGGACGAACCATCACAAGGTTTAGTACATGTCTTTCCCTTTGCCTCACGATATTTGGTCTAGCTCCAAGCTGACCTCCCTTTGTCGATACCATGATTCGGAATCCCTTTTACTAGGTTAACTCTTAACCATAGGTAGCACGGCCATGCATTTCTGGATCCGATCACTCGAGGGGCCCAGAGATATCTCTCTCAAGTAGAGAGGGGCAAATCCCATCTTGATTGACCATGTCTTGCAGCATGCTTCAGGACAAACCCGAAAGCTACCTTTATAACTACCCAGTTACGGTGCAGCGTTTGATAGCCCCAAAGTAGGTCGATCCACATCTCAAGTACATGCGACAATCTCAGGTCTAAGGACAAAATGTACACGATGTGTAGAGAGAGAGAGTTGCAACTAATTGCCAGTATCAAGTTGGGTCAGTCCAACCCCATGTTCATAACATGTGTCCACATCATTGGTTTGACATCTCCATGTCTATGACTTGTGAAACATTGTCATCAACCAATTGATGTGCTAGTCTAATATTCACGTGTGTCCTCACATGAACTCCGACTAGGGACAACTCTTAAATAACCATACAAGTATAGAGTTTCACAAACAATTCACGTAATTGTCAATCAATACAAGTTGCCTGATATGGATATTCAAGGAACATTACAATAACTCATGGATACATATGAAATATCATCATCTCGATGATTGCCTCTATGGCATATTTCCTTCAGTCTCCCACTTGCACTAGAGTCAATCTAAAATGTATCTAATACCAATTGCTCTTGTGTGCGCTTCATGCGCGGGCTGCGGGAGAGGCTTAGTCAAGGGATCAGCAACATTTGAGTCTGTATGTATTTTGCATATCATGACACTACCATCCTCAACGAACTCTCGAATCTGATGGTAACGCATGCGAATATGTTTGTTCTTGTGGTGCTGTCTAGGTTCCTTGGCGTGTGCAATAGCACCATTGTTGTCACAATAAACATCCAAGGGATTGGACGTGCCCTGAACCACACCGAGAGCGATCAGGAAATTCCTAATCCAAACTGCTTATTTTACGGCCTCTGAGGCAGCAATATATTCAGCTTCTGTTGAAGAGGAGGTCACCGTATCTTGCTTGGAACTTTTCCAGCTCACGGCACCACCATTCATGACAAACACATAACCTGATTGCAATTTAGAATCATCTGAGTCGTTAAGGTAACTCGCATATGTGTAACCCTTTACACTGAGTTCATCCTCACCTCCATAAACTAGGAACACATCCTTAGTCCTTTTTAAGTACTTAAGGATGTTCTTTACCGCTGTCCAGTGACCTTCACCTGGATCAGCCTGGTATCTGCTTGTAACACTTAGATCATAGGAAACATCTGGGCGAGTACATATCATTGCATACATGATGGATCCAATAGCCGAAGCATATGGAACCCTACTCATGCGCTCACGCTCATCAGTAGTCGAAGGACACTTAGTCTTGCTGAGTTTTATGCCGTGAGACATGGGAAAGAACCCATTCTTAACCTCTTCCATGCTGAACCGTTTCAACACTTTTTCAATGTATGTACTCTGGCTTAATCCAATTAGCCTTCTTGATCTATCTCTATAGATCTTGATTCCCAGAATATATGCCGCTTCTCCCAAGTCCTTCATCGAAAAACTATTTTTCAATGAGGTCTTAACAGACTCGAGCATAGGAATGTCGTTTCCAATCAGCAATATGTCATCTACATATAAGATTAGAAATACCAGCGCTCTCCCACTTTCCTTCTTGTAAACACAAGGTTCTTGTTCGTTTTTGATGAAGCCAAACTCCTTTACAAATTCATCAAATCGAATATTCCAACTCCGAGATGCTTGCTTCAGCCCATAAATGGACTTCAGAAGTTTGCATACCTTTCCAGCATTGTTTGGATCGACAAAACCTTCGGGCTGCATCATATACATGTCCTTATTTAGGATTCCATTTAGGAAAGCCGTCTTGACATCCATCTGCCATATTTCATAGTCGAAATGTGTAACAATGGCTAGCATTATCCGTATAGATTTAAGAATCGCTACGGGCGAGAAAGTCTCGTCGTAGTCAACTCCTTGAACTTGTCGAAAACCTTTTGCAACAAGTCGAGCTTTATGGATGTGAACATTTCCATCCATATCAATCTTCTTCTTATAGATCCATTTGCACTCGATGGCTTTAAAACCATCAGGCAGGTCAACCAAGTTCCAAACTTGATTGTCACCCATGGACTCTATCTCGGATCTCATGGCGATCAGCCATTTCTCAGAGTCTGGGTCCACCATCGCTTCTGCATAGGTCGCAGGCTCATCATTGTCTATCAATAATAATTCCCGCGCTTCGCGGAGCCTCGCCGACCTTCGTGGTTGTGGTGCTTCTGTTGCCACGGGTTCCTCAACTTGTTCTGCTACAATAGCATCACTCGTAGAAGCATCCCCAACTGGCTTATCTTGAACTTCTTCAAATCGCACCGACCTTCCACTTGTTCCCTTTGTGAGAAACTCTTTCTCTAGGAAAACACTGCTACAAGCGACAAACACTTTGCTCTCCTCTCGGTTGTAGAAGTAATACCCTAAGGTTTCCCTCGGATATCCCACGAAAATGCACTTATCCGATTTGGGTGTTAGCTTGTCCGACTGAAGTCGCTTGACAAATGCATCACAACCCCAAATCTTTAGAAAAGAAAAACTGGGATTCTTTCCAGTCCACATCTCATATGGTGTCTTAACTACGGATTTAGATGGTACCCTATTAAGTGGGAAAGCTGTCGTTTCTAGAGCGTAACCCCAAAATGACAATGGTAAATCCGACAGGCTCATCATAGATCGAACCATGTCCAACAAAGTTCGATTACGCCGTTCGGAGACCCCATTGCTTTCAGGTGTTCCGGGCGGCGTAAGTTGTGGAACAATTCCGCAACTCTTAAGATGATCGCTAAACTCGTGACTCAAATATTCACCTCCACGATCAGATCGCAAGGCCTTTATTTTCTTGCCACGTTGATTCTCTACTTCACTCTGAAACTCTTTGAACTTTTCAAAAGTTTCAGACTTATGCCTCATCAAGTAGACATAACCATATCTACTGAAATCATCAGTAAAAGTAATGAAGTAGTGATATCCTACTCTTGCTGTCGTGCTCATTGGTCCACATACATCAGTATGTATGAGTTCTAACAAGTCTGTCGCTCTCTCGGGTAAACCCGAAAAAGGCGACTTGGTCATCTTTCCAAGTAAACAAGCTTGACATGTCTCGTATGATTCAAAATAAAACGAAGTTAGAAGACCATCACCATGGAGCTTCTTCATGCGCTTTTCACTTATATGCCCCAAACGACAATGCCATAAATAGGTAGGACTCAAATCATTAGGCCGAAGCCTTTTAGCACTAACATTGTAAACAGATGCATCATCAAGATTTAAAATAAATAACCCATTCACAATGGGAGCATTAGCCATAAACATATCATTCTTAGAGATTACACAACCATTGTTTGCACTCGCGAATGAATAACCATCCCTCATCAAACATGAAGGTGATAAAATGTTTCGACCCATACTTGGAATGTAATAACAATTATTCAACTCCATAATAAATCCTGAAGGAAGGTGAAGTTGCATGACGCCGATGAACAATGCAGCAACCCTTGCTTTATTTCTGATGCGAAAATCCACTTCGCCTTTTTGCACTTCTCTAGTCCTTATTAGCCCCTACATCGAATTGCAAATATGAGCAACCGATCCGGTATCAAATACCCAAGAGTTAACATAGGAATCGGTGAGAATAATGTCCACAACATTTACAACAAGCGTACCTGAGTGGGAAGTACTCTTACTTCCACTCTTCTTCAAAGAAGCCTGGTAGTTGCTGCAGTTTCTCTTCCAGTGGCCATGTTCATGACAAAAGAAGCACTAAGTGTCTTCTACAGGTCCAGCCTTTTGCTTGGGTGCAGACTTAGGGATCGTATCCTTAGCCTTGCCCTTCTTCTTCCAAGAAGTACCCTTTTTCTTGAAGCTAGGCTTGTTCTGCACATCCATCACATGGCTATGCCCTGCACACTTCTTCATGTCACTTTCTGCTGTTTTAAGCACCCCACATAATTCATTAAGGCCCTTCTCCACCCCATGCATATGGTAGTTCGAAATGAACTGCCCATAGCTGGATGGAAGAGACGCCAAAATGAAGTCAGTCGCCAACTCTTGGCCTAGTGGAAAACCAAGCTTTTCCAAAGTTTGACTGTAACCAACCATTTTGATCACATGGGGGCCTACAACTGCTCCTTCTGCTAGCTTGCATTCGACAAAGGACTTGGCAACATTGTACCTCTCAGTCCTTGCCTAATCTTGGAACATGTCCTTAAGCGCAACGATCATATCGTAGGCATCCTGATCCTCAAACTTCTTTTGGAGTTCAGGTTCCATGCATGCAAGCATAAGGCAGCTAACCTCAAGAGAATCATCACATGCTCTCTTGTAGGCGTTCTTTAGGGCAGCAGATGCATTATCAGCAGGTTCATCGGGGATTGGGGTATCCAGAACCGTTTCCTTTTTATCAGACCTGAGAACAATTCTCAGGTTACGGACCCAGTCCGAATAGTTTGTTCCATTTAGTTTATCTTTGTCAAGAATCGAACGCAAAGAGAAAGGTGATGTAGTGTTCGGTGCCATTGATCTACAACAGAAAACATGCAAAATACTAAGCCATGTAACCATGAAAGAGTAAAACATATTAAACAATTTAATAGCATATACTCCCACTTAAATCAATATCCCTCTATTGATACTAAGTGATTCAAGATCCACAATTAATAAGTCGACTAGTGAGCTTTAGCATCACTTCTAGATGACAAGGTAAATCGGTAAGCAACACTTGCTAATCATATCACATACGACTCTTGTTGTTGGGTGACATCTCTATGTCAAGACTAGGCACCCAACCTTTATGCCCCAAGGTCCTTAACTATTAAGATGACCTTGTCAAGTTCACCAACCCTTATGCGTTTAGGTATCCGATACAAACCCATCTAGCCAAGGAAAACCGCGGCACCCTAATTTCATAGGCCCACCAACGATTGTATAGGGCATAGGATGGTGCAAGGTTTGGTTGGGAGGGCATGGTTTAACTTAAACTTTGTGAGGGATCGTTCTACTTCTATCGTCTAAGCATGCATAGTAGTAAAACGCATAAGAATAACATTCACATAGATGTGACACAGTATGGCCCATTTTCTCGTGGTGATCTCCATCGCCATAGAACCTGTCCACCATGATGATCTCCATCTTCATGTTCCATGTGAGCCATCCTCCAAGTGATGAATCCTCCAAGAACTAATACAAGCTATTACTCCTAACAGCTAGTAATCAAAATTACATAGTATTGGGAACATCACAAATTGGCACGCAGGCCATTACAATAAATGACAACACATATGGCTCCAGCCGTGTTGCCCTACTCACGACACGCAGGTCATGATAAATTTCATACATGCATCACATACACATATGGGCCATACTGATCACATACATCCTGCAAAAACAAGTTATGCATAGAATCGCATTCTATCGGATCATGTGACATCGCAGCACCTAGTTATCTTAACGAGATACAAAAGGGGCTACGATGAAGGGGGGTCTAGGCGGTCTCCCCCTGCGGGGTTCGAAGGGGCAGCGCCCCTTGCGGTATCTTCACAATTTTATTTAAGGATTTTGATCGGCAAATCAAATTTACCATAAACCGACTCCTGTCCCGATTCAATCAAACTCCTTTGATCACGGTACATCGATTTTAGATCTAGGTTCCGATTTGATCAATCATATTGATCTTCGCGTGATTAAACAGGATTTATGTATCACTGTCTACCCCAATGGCGGAAACCGACCGGTATGGGTAAGTCGTTCGACAACCTCAGATCACGATCAAGGAAAGCAAGATCATAGATCAATCCTGAACCACCGCCATATAAACGATCACATCATTCATATCAATCTGCATATCACCATATGCAAACATCCCGAACCTATACGGGTAGGCTACACTAGCGCAAATCAAAAAAATTCTACCGCATATACCAGGATTACTGTTGTCATAGATCACGGGATTACCACTAGACGCGCAGTTGCGGAATTGATGAAGCGCGTCGAGGCAGTGCAGACGTTCCACGTCTCCTCCTTGTCCTCATCCCACGAGCAGCTCCCCTTGCGCGGCTCGTCCAAACGCTACAGATGCAGCGCCTCCGAGGTATCCACACGTACAGGGTGGAAGCGTCAGACGCCGGACTGCTAGGTCCGCGCGTGTAACACAGGCGTGAGGAGTGGCGGCTGGGAATGATCTGAGGTCTAAGGTCTCACCCTGGTCAGTTCGCCCCACCCTCTCTTATATAGGCGTCCCTAGTGGGCTTCTACATTAGCAGCCCATTAGTACCCTAAGCCTGGTCTAATTCGGATCCAATCCTCATTAGGCTTCCAGCCCCTTAAGTGTGTGACCCTATAGGTTCATATGCGTATAGACATGACACGAATACACTTATTCTGTCAATAGTTGGTAGCGGCCTCTAGCAAGACGTGCCAACTCCTAAACGCATACAAAGATCATATCGGACGAACCATCACAAGGTTTAGTACATGTCTTTCCCTTTGCCTCACGATATTTGGTCTAGCTCCAAGCTGACCTCCCTTTCTCGATACCATGATTCGGAATCCCTTTTACTAGGTTAACTCTTAACCATAGGTAGCACGGCCATGCATTTCTGGATCCGATCACTCGAGGGGCCCAGAGATATCTCTCTCAAGTAGAGAGGGGCAAATCCCATCTTGATTGACCATGTCTTGCAGCATGCTTAATGGCAAACCCGAAAGCTACCTTTATAACTACCCAGTTACGGTGCAGCGTTTGATAGCCCCAAAGTAGGTCGATCCACATCTCAAGTACATGCGACAATCTCAGGTCTAAGGACAAAACGTACACGATGTGTAGAGAGAGAGAGAGCTGCAACTAATTGTCAGTATCAAGTTGGGTCAGTCCAACCCCATGTTCATAACATGTGTCCACATCATTGGTTTGACATCTCCATGTCTATGAATTGCGAAACATTGTTATCAACCAATCGATGTGCTAGTCTAATATTCACGTGTGTCCTCACATGAACTCCGACTAGGGACAACTCTTAAATAACCATACAAGTATAGAGTTTCACAAACAATTCACGTAATTGCCAATCAATACAAGTTGCCTAATATGGATATTCAAGGAACATTACAATAACTCATGGATACATATGAAATATCATCATCTCTATGAATGCCTCTAGGGCATATTTCCTTCACAAGTTTGAATTCAAAATTCAAATTTGAATTTCTTTCGGCCATTTCATCAAACACCTTGTGATCAGCAAACAACAAAACATCAAACATATTAGTAGTAGTAATTTTGGCCAACTTTGTCCCCTCTCTATCTCACTCTACACTCTCAGTAGATGATCAACCTAATCTAACTAGCCTTAGCACCACTGTGAGCAAGCATAGCCATCAATGGTGACCATGCCGAGAGCACCATTGCCACCCCCATGTCGTCAGCAAGCTAGAGGAAGCACTAGCCTCGCCAACCTTGTCTGGGACACGCAGCGCTGTCCATCGCCACCCCCTGTCCAAGCCCCGAGACTTGCCAGCCCCTGGACCACATGGCAAGCTCATGCCCAGTCTCTCTGCGTGCGAGCTGAGAGCGCGCCAGTGCGCCATCAGCGACACGAGCCCACAGACCGCGTGCCGTCCTCGCCGCTTGCAGACGTGATCACCAGCACCCCAGCACCCCGCCAGACAACCCCATTCGCCGCCGCGCATACCACGCATGTTGTGCGCCATTAAACTTGCCGTCGGACCCGCCCAGAGCGCCGTGACATTTCGAACGTTCCTCACCGCCCCACGCCGCGCCATCAAGCCGTTGAGCTTCGCCAGGAGGCAACGCACCGCCCCCTATCGTCGCCCATGCCATTAGCACTCTGTGCCGATGACCACAACGATCTCCACCCGCGCCCGTCGGTCCCCTTCAGGCACTATAAATACAGGCCTTCCCAGCTCAAACCCTTCACACCATCTCACTCCCCACCTCTCACTGATCACACCCACTCACCCCTGGAGCAAGGCGAGCACCAGGTGGCCGGAATTTCATCGGATTTCGCCGCTGCAGAGGAGGAGAGGCACCGTCGATTGAAGCCGCCCCAGGAGGAGCTGTCGGTACCAGGAGAATCGCCGTACCAGGAGGAGGGTCGTTCACTTAACCAGCTCGCGCGTGAGCTGTGTGTAGTGGGACGTCCTAGTTAAACCTCCCGCGTGACCCAACAATTCAAACTTAGGTTTATTCATTTAATTTCAAACTCAGTTCTGTACCTAGGTTCAAAAATCAACCTAGCTCAATTCACTAAACCAAAATGCATGAAACCAATTCTGTTAGAAAGGTAGTGGAGTGCTTAATCCCAGCCCGTTGGATTCAAACCATTTAGAATTGTAGATTACCCATGGTAAAAATAACAAGGCAGAAGCTTTTCTGCATTCAAACATTTTTCAAAATTCAACCATGAAAACTTTTGAGTTGATTCTAGCTCTCAAATATCACATTTAACCATACCTTTCAGAATATATAAAAATATATAGTTACTTGCAGAAATAATGATCAAGTAATAAAAGAATGCCTCATAGTCCATTCTAGTCATTTTATTTAGTTAAAATAAAAAGGTTAAACCTTATTAGATTGTGACACCACTTTAAATCACATTCCAATATACTGAAATGTGTGGTGATGACATGTGTCAACATGATCCCATGTTTTAGTTGGAGAATATTAAACCTTAAGTAGTTTTTCAATGAGTAGAAATTACTTTTCTAAAATAAAATAAATAAGACAAGTGCTTTAATCTTTTTGATAATAGTGATGATGCTAGATCATCCAGTGTGAACCTTTGTGTGATAAATAGAAATAGTTAAGTATTTTTTGGTGATTGTGTACCTCGTACTTATTTATAGATGATAGTACTGACCAAGGATACGAGGAGGAAGGAGGATACTACGAGGAAGAAGCCGATGAGAACTTCAACCACTGCTCTGCACAAGGCAAGCCTAATACTACCAGTTGACTTGGCAAGCTTATACTTGCAATTATGCAAGCTAATACTTGCAACTATGAAAGTTAGATAACCTATGCAATGCATGAAGCATGCTTGGTTAGATACATTTGATGACACCCCATCCTAGTTTTACTTGCAAGCATAGTATTTTATTTTCTTTACCAAAGCTTTCTATCAAAAGTTTACTTAGTGACTTGTAGATATTAGAAGGAGAATTGAAGGTAGCATAAAGAGCCTAAAACTTGGCCTAAGTTAGATAAATCTTGATGTCATCCTGAGGCATGAGATTTAACTTAGATAAGATACACTTGTTTACCACCCCTCATTAGTATTTACCCCCACCTATAGATGCTAGTGCTAAGCATAAAAAATGATCAACTTTAGATGGGAATACTTGGTGAAAATGGTTATGAAAACCTTAGAATGATGAGTCATTCTATTGAAATGTTTTGACATGTGTTCTTGAACACCAGATGATTTTGATGATGAAAATGTTAAGGCATGAGCCTTAGCCCTTTATAAAACTGATGGTTGTCTGGATGCGATACCATTCCAATTTTACCGTACAACCAGAATACCCAAAATTTGGGTAGGGCTTGACTGGAAATTTATATACCTTAGTATGGGTTCCCTTGCGGCCAAGGTCTGAGCTGAGCCTACCTTGTGAAGATTGTCCACCTGTGCAGTACCCAAGATGACAGTTGGTCATGGTTGGGAGGCCAAACTCACATGAGAGGTGCCTATACTAGGGAGTGTAATTGAAAGGTTAGGATTGATTATCCGCATACTGATTATGGTGAATTCAGGATTGATTCTGACAGATGTATCGAATGTTGTGGTGAAAGTGTACAATCTCTGCAGAGTGTCAAACTATTCGAATAGCCACGTCTGCGGTTATGAAAAGTTGGAGTGGCCATACTGTTCCGTCGTCAGATGTTTTCAAAATAACTTGTGAAATGATTTATGACTTTGACTTGACCATAATAGAGTTGTGATATGAAATTCAAGTTTCCCCCTTAGGTGTTATAAAACTTTCAACTAGCTTTCTTTGCTTCTGAACTTAGTAAGGTAAACCTGGATTTTTGCAAAATAACCCTAGAGTTTATTACTTACTATTCCAAAACCACTTCACTTATTAGTATTAGTTTGCGAGTACTTAAAGAGTACTCATGGCTTTGTCCCTGGCTATTCCCGTGGCCAGACTATGAGGAGGACTATCAGGAGGAAGGACAACAGGAAGGTTACGACAACTAGGATCATCTCCCATCGTCAGCATTGCCTATGACCCTGAAGATGGAGCTTCGCCTACGCTATCGTTATTATTACGTTATTCCGCTGCTTGATTTGTATTAAGACTGGATCATGAGATCCTTATTTGTGTAAGACCATATATATGGTTTGTAATGGATGATATATTGTGATGTCCAATTTGTTATGTCTTGCAAAAATAGTAATCCTGGGATTGCGATGTATGAAATAATAGGCATCTGTGATTAAAAATCCGGGTGTTGACAGTCGTTCCCCCCTGCGCGGCCCTTTTCCCTTTAGATTATGGCCCAGTTGGTCCTTGCCCCTTTTTATTTTATAAATTTCTACTCCAGTTCTATAATTTAGCAATTGGTTTAATTCAAAATAAAAATTTAAACCAACCTAAAATGACCATATCTAATTTTCCAATAGTACTTATAGTTTTTATATAACATGCAGAACAAACCACTTGACTAAAATGATATTCCTTATTTTCTGAAATTTAATCTACAAACATGTATCTGTTTAAATAAATAAATCGCTAAGTAAGTTATACATATCCAAATGGAATGAATAAAATTTCCTCTGGTAGGTATTTGAAATACCCATTTGTGGGTCTTGTCCCATGCCAAGTTGAACTATAGTTTGACTGCAAGAAAAATATCAAAAACATTCCCTTTCGTCCTTTAGGATTTTTCCTAGGCCAAACTATGAAATGTTTTTTCCTCATTCCAACTGTCATAGATAATATACACCTTTACCTACCAAAATCCAGGAGTTCAAGATTTATTTGACCGGGTTAATTGATTACGAGGCTTGCGTGTACTAAACCGGAGTCCACCGTGTCAAAACAGTCTCCAAAACCTGCTAAGAGTGTAATTTGCCCGGTTTTTATTAGTTGTGGGTGTTAATTGACCTACTTATTACTTAAGGGGGGCTATCGGCCGAAACCATAGACTTGTGGGGGTGATATGGACTTCTTTCTTTTGAGTTAAGCTTTTGATAACTCTCATCTAACCGAGAATTGTAGTAGCGCTTGCTCGATCCGTCTATGATAAATTTGTTGCATAGATCTCCGTTTGGGCTACGGTTTTGGTAATTTGTCTTTTGGAATTTTTGGTGTCGGTCGGCCCATTTGTGTTCCAACTTGTTCTTTTAAGTATAGGTTTGTTTTTGTTTGGGTAGGCTTTGGTTTTTGTTGGGATTTTTATCTTTTTGCTTGCCTTTTTATATTGCGTTATGTTTCTTGTTGTTAATTTTATTTGGCAAAAAACGAACACACACATGAACCCTCCACCTAAAACCCATGTCATTTTTTCTGTGCAATTGTATGTACATGCACAATTCTACATATGTGTGCAACAAAAAGCCCATGCCATTGTTTGTATGGTATGCAATTGTATATAGATGCGCAATCGCATATATATGTGTAATTAGTAATTCATGATTTTTATGTCTAATTTCTTATAGATGTGCGATTACACTACGTGTGCACTTGCACATAGGTGTGTAATTTGAATGAGTCTTCACATGTATATGCAAGTTGCATTTATTTATCAGAAAAATCTATGCACCTTTTTTCTTGTAGGCAGACACTTGCATATGGAGTATTTGTGATTCAGTTGCCATGTAAGCTTTTTTTCCTTGCTAAAAAGCCTAGTTAATAAGCCTGTAAAATAGTAAACGTGGATTTAACGAAAAAATTGGTGGATTACCGATTGACTGTGATTAATTTAAATTTTGGTCAGAGCTACCCACGTCCTTTGAATTATTATTTATGCGAAAGTCCACCTATCTAAGAAAAATCATCAACAGCCGTGAAAATAATTATAAATAGGTCTTTGAATACTTAACGACGACTATAATCACTACTATGAGCCGAAGGCACGCCGCTATCCCCGCACTCCATCACCGAAGGGAGACAAAGTTTGTCGTAAGAGAGCTTGTTGTAACAGTCAAACGAGAAGTCGTCAAGCTAAGGCCACGAAGAACCAGCACACTAGAGCAATAATCATCGTCATTGATAACATCCATAGATCACAAGAGACTGACCTGAAATCACGTCAATGAGATCCGTCGGACACACATGAATCCATGCATCCTCTGTCAGGGCTAAATGCACGGACAGAGCAATGATAGAGCGGGAAGAATTTTAATCTGACTTCAGGATATAGCAGACGTCTCAACATCCCCCAAAAGACATTGAAAACGGGCTAACAAAGAACAGAAAACCTCTAGACGGTGAGAGGCCATGGTCCACCACAACTCCAAGGTCCCAAGGCCACCGAAGGCGGAGCGGCTGGCGAGAGGTATGGAACCCTAGATGGATTTTGGTTGTCTCCCGATTTTGGTTTAAGGAAAACTACATCCAACAATGTATAATGGAAGTTCCCAAAACCTTTGTGCGGAACTAGAACATTTAAATCTAGTTCATGTTTGGATTGCGCATACTTTTTTGTGTTGCTCGGTATTAAGCTGAAAATTGTGCAGATTACCGAGGTTGCGCTCAAAAAGAAAATTACACTAGCACAAGGAAAGTCCAAAGTGATTTCCCTCTTTTTCATGCGCATGGAGATGGAGCCACGTTCCATTATCACATGATAACAAATTGGTTCTCGACCAACCAAACAGACTAAGTGTTAGTGTCTACTTGGCCAGTCCAGCACTCAGCCCACGTTCTAGACGTTCATGCGCTCATGGCTCAACAATAAGAAGAGAGCCCACTCCATCCCAAAAGTCCGGACTGAAGAAAGGAAGGAATATCTTCCTTATAGGCTGGGTGTAGCCTCCTCCCGTAGGCGAGGTGGGACTAAACCAAGCAGTCTTCACTAGTCAACAAAGGGGTCCTAACATCCCAGCCCCTGAGAAGCCCCTCAGGAAGGCATGGCGATGCTGGCTTTGATACCAGATGTTAGGACCCCTCTGTTGACTAGTGGAGGCTGCTTGGTTTAGTCCCACCTCGCCTACGGGAGGAGGCCACACCCAGCTTATAAGGGAGAGATTCCTTCCTCTCTTAAGTTCGGGATTTTGGGATGGAGTGGACAATCTTCTTATTGTTGGGCCGTGAGCGCATGAACGTCCAGAACGTGGGCCGAGTGCTGAGTTGGCCAAGTGGACGCTAACATCTGGTATCAGATCTAGCGATCTCCATGCCTTCCTGGGGGGCTTCTCAGGGGGATGTGATGTTAGGCTGCTGTTGACCGGTGAGGCTACACGAAGTTTAGTTCCACCTCGCCTACAAGAGGAGGCCACACCCAGCTTATAAGGGAGAGATTTCTTCCTCCTTTCAGTCCGGGATTTTGGGATGGAGTGGGCTCTCTTCTTATTGTTGGGCTATGAGCGCATGAACGTCCAGAACGTAGGCCGAGTATTGGGCTGGCTAAGTGGACGCTAACATCTGGTATCAGAGCGAGCATCGTCATGCCTTCCTGTGGGGCTTCTTAGGGGGATGGGATGTTAGGACCCCTCTGTTGACTAGTGAAGGCTGCTTGGTTTAGTCTCACCTCGCCTACGGGAGGAGACCACACCCAGCTTATAAGGGAGAGATTCATTTCTCTTCGCAGTCCGGGCTTTTGGGATGGAGTGAGCTCTTTTTTTATTGTTTGCCGTGAGCGCATGAACGTCTAGAACGTGGGCTGAGTGCTGAGCTGGCCAAATGGACGCTAACATGAAGAAAATAAAATAAAATAACCAAAGTTCTTTAAACGAAAAGTTAAACTAAGCGAGAGACATGCCAAAATGAATAACTGGCGAGGAAAAAAAAACTGACGAGGGACACATAAACTTGAACACAAACGATATGGTTTCAGACATAACCGCACACACCACAGAGCTTAATTTAAGACACCAGTAATAATCGACCATTAAAACAACTTCTCCAAAAGAACATCCGCAGGACTCTATGCTACAATCTTTGTGCGAGCGCTTGATCCTTTTTTTTTATGTAACTAGTAGCTCAGACAGGCAGCAGCCGCTCCGACAGCCGCCCAGCAGCGTTGATGTTGGCGCGGCAGAGCGGGCACGTGGGGCGCTTGCGCAGCCAATCGTCGATGCAGCCGGCGTGGAACAGGTGCCCGCATGTCGGCAACCGCCTCACCTCATCCCGCTCGACCACCTTCTCCAGACAGATGGAGCACGGCGCCGACTCCTCCCCGGCCTGGACGTCCCTCGTGAACTCGAATACCGCCGGTAGCGCTGACATCGCGCACGCGTCCATCCCGCCGGCCGCGGCGGTTCCCGGACGCCGAAGGAAGGAGATGAAGCCGTAGTCGCGGAGGACGAGGATAGCGAGGCTGCTGATCAGGAACACGACGCCTAGGGCCCAGGTGGCGCCCGAAGACCCAAAGAGCCCATCGGCGGCAATAACCAGGGAGGAGGCGAGCAAGAGCAAGTAGGTGTTCCCGCGGACGTTTGCGCTGCGTAGGAGTTGAGGAACCCTCGGCCTCTGGTCGGCGGCATTGCCGTCCATGGACACGTGCGCACCGGGTGCGTGTACTACGTGTACGTGTAAAGCGTCGGCGGCGGGCGGCGTATAGATTAGATCGAGGATCGTTCATGATATTGGGCACATGTATATATAATACGCCGTCGCAGATTATTGGCCTATGATTGAGCCTAGCTTTTAGTACTTACCAAATACACAGAAGACTTTATTCCCTTCCATTGAGCAGAAATTTCTGCAACATAGCGATTCCGGTAAAGATACACCGACGGAGAGTTACGGACAACTTACGCGCTGACAAGGCCTGCATCCAACGTGAGGCTGAGCGAAAGAAAGAAAGAAAAAAAAGCAAGGACGTGCCGCTAATTTTGCAACAAAAAGCTCAAGCTGCTCCGTAAGTTTTGCCCTACATTGAGATCGACCACGCCGAGCTGCCTCCATCGCGCCGTCGTGAGCGGCCGGACGCGCATACCTAGCTCACCATCTTCCTCAACTCACAGGGTAAGGTAGACCTAGCCGTTGAGCCGCCGGCCGAGCTGCTCGCCGGACGCCGGACGTGCCGCGAAAATTATGCCAAAAGCGTAAGCTGCTAAGTATGTTTTGCGTCTATTCAGATCGGGGAAGACCAAGCTGCCTCCTCCGTGCCCTCGTGAACGCCGGGCCACGTAAAGTAGCCCGCCGTTTTTCATAAACTGCAGCTAGACTTCGCCGTCGAGTCTCCGGCTGAACTGCTCGTCGTCGACGCCCCCACAAGTACCCAGACTCACAAACTGTTGAACGTGTGTTTCCTGTCACGTATTGTATCCGTTGTACCCCTATAACCTCCTAGCCTATACTAGTGATTGCCTCCTATAATCTAGGATCTACCTGAGGTCGTGGACTCTCTGTATATGTAAACAATCTCCTTCTGTAATACGATTTATTCTATTCTTCCAAAACTGCTTGGTATCAGAGCCAGGTGCTCATCTCTCCCCCACGACCATGGCTGAAACCTCCCTCAACTCGACGTCGAGCTCCCTGCCGGCGACCACCTCCCATCTCCCTTCCACCCCACAACCCACCGATCCCCTCACTCCTCCTCCTCCTCAATCACCCATGCCCCGTGCTCCCCCCACTCCCACCCCTGATGCCCTCAATCTCGGTAACCTGGTGGCTAACCTTCCGATGCTTCCTGCCCCTGCAGTGCCGCCTTCCCTCGTTTTTCCTTCTCAAATCGCACCCTCTACCTACTCCCATCCTATTCTGGGGGTTCACATCCACAACCACATCAAATACCAAGTGAATTCGTCCGGCGCAAATTTCACGAAGTGGCGGCAGACTCTCAAGTTTCTTCTGACCATGTACCAAGTCATGGATCACGTGACAGAGGGTGCTGCCCCTCGCAACCCCGACGATAGCTGGCGCGCCATGGACATACATCTTAGTCTCTGGTTCATGGCGACCTTGACAGATGATCTGCACCGCCTCGTCCAAGGGCCGGACGGCCTGGAGGGCACCACCTGGCGCCGCCTTCACCGCTTCTTCCTCGACAACCAGTCTCAGCGGTATCTCTTCCTCAGTAAATCCTTCCGCAATACACCGCGTGGAGACATGTCCATTGCCACCTACGCCAGCAAGCTGCAAGCGATCGCGGACGATCTGGACGCCATCGGGCATCCCGTGGACGACCACGATCTCGCCCTTCAATTCGTCGATGGCCTCGGCGACAAGTTCAAGATGCAAGCGGAGATCCTCAAGACCGCGCTGCCCTCCTTCGCGGACTGCACCTCGCGTCTCCAGTTGGCGGAGATCGATCTGGGCGTTGGCGGCGCTCAGGCCTTCGCTGCGCACCATGGCGATCGCGGCCAGACCAGCGCGGGTGGCAACCGCAGCGGTCTGCCTCGCGCACCCGGCGGCAACAACCCCATCCCCGGAGTCAGCCCTAATTATCGGGGCACCAACCCCATTCCCGGCTTCCAGCACGGGGGTGGACGGGGCCGCGGCGGCGGTCACGGCGCACAGCCCTTTGGCGGCCAGGGTGGGCGTGCGCGCGGCTCCAGCTCGACTGGCGACCGTGGCGGCGACTACGGGGGGCGTGGTGGTGGCAGCTCCTCCCAGCAGCCCTGGGTGGGATACTTTGCTCCCATCGGCACGCCCTTTCCCCCAGCTCGCTCTCCCTGGATTCCCCCAAATGCTGCTGGTGTTCTCGGGCCCCGTCCTGGCCTGCAGTCTCAAGTGTACCCAGTCATGTACTCTACGCCCATGTCGCTGCCCTCGTCGTCATACCACGTGCAGCACCCCTCGTCCTCCTACTCGGTGCCGCCCTACTCCTTCGACCACAACGCCATGATTCACGCCGCCGTGAGCAACAACTCTACCCAGCCACCAGAATGGGTCATGGACTCCGGCGCCTCCTCCCACGTCACCGGTAAGATGGGTAACTTGACCTCCTTTCACTCCAATTTAGGCCGTTATAATTCTCAGTATATCATTGTTGGTGATGGGTCTAAACTTCCTGTACATGCCATCGGTTCTGTCCAAATTTCCTCTCTCCCATTACACCTCCAAAATGTACTTGTTTCTCCTCAAATTGTCAAAAACCTAATTTCTGTGCGCCAATTTACACGTGATAACCATGTCTCTATTGAATTTGACCCCTTCGGTTTTTCTGTGAAGGATCTAGCTACCAAGACACCACTTCTTCGCTACAATAGTGACGGAGACCTCTACCCGTTCTTCGGCTCCAAGACCGCCACCCATGCAGCCTTCTCCATCACGTCCGGCGACTTGTGGCACCAGCGCCTAGGACACCCCAGCACCTCCTCCTTGTCACATTTACCTTTGGATTTTCTCACATGTAATAACATCTCCGCTCGTCGCTCCCCTACTTGCGAGGCATGCCAGCTCGGGCGCCAAACTCGCTTGCCGTTTCCCACCTCCACCTCACGCACCTCCGCTGCATTCCAACTTATTCATTGCGACTTGTGGACATCCCCGATTCTCAGTTTCTCCGGTTACAAATATTACTTAGTTATCTTGGATGATTTTACGCATTATTCATGGACCTTTCCCTTGAGAAATAAATCCGATACTTGTGCCACTGTTCAAGGCTTCTTTACATTTATTCTTACTCAATTTCATGTTCCTATTCAATGCTTGCAATGTGACAATGGTGGCGAATTTCTCACTACTAACTTACGAGACTTTTTTTCAACCCACGGTGTGTCCTTTCGTTTTTCTTGCCCGCATACTTCTCCCCAAAACGGCAAAGCTGAACGCCTCATCCGCACCACAAACGACATTGTTCGTACCTTACTTCTCCATGCTCGTTTGCCACCCCAGTTCTGGGTCGAGGCCCTCCATACCGCCACACACCTCCTCAACCTCCGTCCTTCGCGTACCATATCCTTCTCCACGCCTCATTATTGCCTATACGGCGTTCAACCATCCTATGACCATTTACGTGTCTTTGGATGCCTGTGCTATCCCAACCTCTATGCCACCACCGACCATAAACTCTCGCCTCGCTCAACCCGCTGCGTATTCGTCGGGTACCCTCGAGAACACAAAGGGTATCGCTGTTTTGATTTAACTTCCCGACGTGTCATTGTCTCTTGACATGTTGTATTTGACGAGGCTCAGTTTCCTTATTTTTCTCCAGACTCCAGCTCTTCGCTCCCAGAAAATCTGCCTCCGACCGAACCTGACGCTCCTTCGATCGCTATCCACCCTGAGATCCGCCTCCTACCTACCTCGTATCCAGCCCCACCCGCTGCCGCCAATCCCGCTCCACCACCTCCCCCGACACGCCCACCCCCCGGATTCCCCTCACCAGCCGTACCCAATCACCACCTCTCCCGCCCAGTCCCCACGCACACCATTCCACCCGGTCCCCCCACACCCCCTATCACTTCCCCGGCCCCGCCTGCTGTCCCTGTCACCCGACTGGTTCCAGCGCCTGCATCCACCCTGCCCAATCCCTGCTCGCCATCCCCACCACTCTCCTCTGCCACCCGATCGGTCCCATCCCCAGATACCATACCACCCAATCCCAGCTCGCCCCACCTGCCCCCTCGTGCTGTTCCCGTACGTCCACCCGAAAACCCACACAGAATGCTAACCCGAGGAAAATCTGGATATTTTATGCCCAAGCAAAATTTCTCTTTGCACACCACCTCTTCTGCCGTCCTCTCGCCCCTTCCTCCAACCTATCGATCCGCCCTTAAGGACCCTAACTGGCACAATGCTATGCTTGATGAATTTAATGCTCTAATGCGGAATGACACTTGGTCTTTAGTTGCTCGTCCTGCAGGTGTTAATGTGGTGACCGGAAAATGGATTTTTCGGCACAAATTTAATCCGGATGGCTCTCTTGCACGGTACAAGGCGCGTTGGGTGGTCCGTGGATTTACTCAGCAGCAGGGTGTTGATTATGATGAGACTTTCAGCCCCGTGGTGAAGCCAGCTACTATCCGCCTCGTGCTCAGCATTGCCACATCTCATTCATGGCCCATCCATCAAATGGATGTCAAGAATGCCTTCCTCCATGGCCAGCTTCGGGAAACGGTATACTGTGAGCAGCCCTCGGGTTTTCTTGATCCTACTCACCCATCTCATGTTTGTCGTTTGCACAAATCTCTCTATGGGCTCAAGCAGGCTCCCCGCACTTGGTTTCACCGTTTCACCCATTTTATCACCTCTATTGGTTTTTCGGCCTCCAAGAGTGATTCCTCCTTGTTCATTTTCAACAACGGTTCTTCCCTTGCATATTTGTTGTTGTATGTCGATGACATCATCCTTACAGCCACCACCACGAGCCTCCTCCACTCCGTCATTGATTCCCTCAAGCATGAGTTTTCTATGAGTGATTTGGGGGACATACACCACTTTCTTGGCATCAATGTACATCGCACCAATGAGGGCCTTTTTCTCTCACAACAACAATATGCCTTGGAGATTCTTGAGCGTGCCAAAATGCTTCAATGCAACCCCATTACCACCCCCTTTGACACCCGTTCCAAGATTTCAGCACATGATGGCTCTCGGGTTGGAGACCCCACTCTTTATAGGAGCTTGGCTGGGGCTCTTCAATATCTTACACTCACACGACCGGAGATTTCCTATGCTGTTCAGCAGGTGTGCTTATTTATGCATGATCCACGTGACTCACATATGCAATTGATCAAGCGCATCTTGAGGTATATCAAGGGGACTTCTCATTTTGGGTTGCAGTTGTACAAGTCCTCACCATCCAACCTTGTTGCCTACTCCGATGCTGATTGGGCTGGGTGTCCGGACACGCGGAAATCTACTTCCGGGTTCTGTGTTTTTCTTGGCAACAATCTGATTTCATGGTCCTCTCGGCGGCAACACACAGTTTCTCGGTCCAGCGCTGAAGCAGAATACAGGGCAGTGGCTAATTGTATTGCCGAGTCCTGCTGGTTGCGGCAGCTCCTCCATGAGCTTCATCATCCTCCCACCAGTGCCACCGTCGTCTATTGTGACAATGTGAGTGCCATGTACCTGTCCTCCAACCCAGTGCAACACCAACGAACTAAGCATGTTGAGATTGATCTCCATTTTGTCCGTGATCGTGTCGCTCTTGGTGAAGCTCGTGTGCTCCATGTACCTACTAGCTCTCAGTTTGCGGATATCTTCACAAAGGGGCTGCCAACAAGTGTGTTCCAAGATTTTTGATCCAGTCTAAACGTCACTTCAAGTGTCGTTCCGACTGCGGGGGGCTGTTGAACGTGTGTTTCCTGTCACGTATTGTATCCGTTGTACCCCTGTAACCTCCTAGCCTATACTAGTGATTGCCTCCTATAATCTAGGATCTACCTGAGGTCGTGGACTCTCTGTATATGTAAACAATCTCCTTCAGTAATACGATTTATTCTATTCTTCCAAAACTGCTCAAACGGCCCAGCTGCTCGAGTTCAAGTAGGTTTGCGTCGTCCAGATCGACCCAACTTAGAAGAAGTGATATCAATATAAATAATTTCATTGATTATTCTTATATCCAGTATACGGCGGGTGGGCATGGGCAACTAGCTAGACGTGGGTTTGCTCTGATTGATGCGTGACAGACTGAAAGGCGGAACCTTGGCGATGGCGCCCCCGCGCCGCTCCTCTTCTTCGGTGGCCTAGGCCTGCCCGCAGGACGTCTCCCCGGCGGGTGACGTTGCTCCAGCAGATGGTTCCCCCTCCCATGGCCCCGGCCTCCCCCGAGTCCATCCGTGGGCGACGTTGGGCGGACGTCGCCGACGAGGTTGATGCCGAGGAGGCCGCGCGTGCTGAGGTTGAGGCGCGTTGCCGCTTACCAGAGCTTCCCACGCTGGGAGATTTCCTCGACAGGGCCCGGTCATGTCCACCTCGGAGGAAGGCGTGCCGGCGGGGCCGCCAGGAGTCACCGGCCGGAGCGTCGGCGCTGCCCCAGGTGCGCGGGGATTCTCGGCGGTCTCGTATGCGCTTCCTATCGGCGGCTGCAGCGGCGTACCCGGGGAGGGACCGGACCGGAGGGAGCTGCCCTATCATCAGTTGGGATTTGTCCTCGGGGGATCCCTGTGGCGCACCGGAGGCTACTGCGCCGCCGCTCGCCGAGTCAGGGCTGGGAGGGAAGGGAGGTTGCCCTCCACCCCGCTCCGCTCGGGGTCCTGGGCCGCTCAGCGACATGCCCATTACGGCCCTTGTCACCCCGGTTGGCCCAATCATTCCCTGGAGGAGCCAGGATTTTCGTGGAGCGCGTCACCCCTTCTGGGCCGCGGGCTACGTTGGGCCCTGTGGGGCCACAGCGCCCGGTGGTTGCCTGGCAGTGGATAACCCGCGGGGCGTGTGACCTAACACGCAGTTTCCCCGCAACCGCCGCACAGGTCCGTCGCTTCGCATTTGGGTGCCCACACAGTGCACATCCACCCGCCGCCGCCGCCACTGTCTCGCTCCTTCGCCGCCGTCGTGATGAAGCGCCATTGGGACTCGTCCCCCAGCGCCTCGCCGTCACCCCGCCACCATCTCCGCTAAGCCCCGGCCTGCTGCGCCCCTGCCTTACCGGCCGCCAGCGCGCCGCTCCTCGCCGAGCCGCCAGTCTTCGATGGCTGCACGCGCGTATGGGGAGGCATCCCGTCACGGCTCCCACCAGGGGCGCGCGGACGACCGCCGTCCTGAGCGCGCGTATGCTGCAGCCCGCCTTTCCCCTGACCATGGCTCGTCCAGAGGGAGGTCCCCTGCCCGGCGCTCCCCTGGCCGACGCGAACCGTCCCATGAGGCTCTCTGGCAGGAACTTTAGCTGTGGGATGCGCTGGAAAGGAGGCCCCATGCCTCTATCCAAGGTTACCAGCAAGGGAGGCGAGCGGGAGGAGGCCAACCGCACGCAGGGTGCTCGATCTGGTGGGCACACAAGCGCTGCCGCTGGACCAGCAGGGTGGTGCCAAGAAGAAGTGCAACAAGAAGAAACGGAAGACTCATGGACTCAACACGGGGGTCCAGCAGGGAGGAGAACGCTTGGGTGGGGGTCAGATTGGACTCCCGCCAGTGACTCAACCTACTGATGCACCCGACTCGGGCCTTGGCTCGATGACCGGCGAGCCGCCCATCGCTGGAATGGGGGCGCATCGCCAGAAGTCGCCCACGCGGAACAAGTGCTTCAACTGCAAGGATCCACAACACTGCTTGTTTTGTGGGGACTCGTCGCACTGTGTCTTGGACTGCATTACCCGCTCCCCTCACCGCAAGCGCAGTACCCTAGAGCTACTTGGCCATGGTATCGATTTGGGCTTCTACTAAATTGATTTGGGTGAGGTGGAGCTGTCGGTCCCCCAAAACCTTGCTGAGATCCGCGTGCTGCCAGACCAGGACCCGCCTCTGTCGGTGGAGGTTACCGAGGACATCATCTGTGCGAAGTTGCGGTCGTATGACCCAGACTTTGTGTGGAACGTGAGGGAGACTGTCCCCATGGTGTTCTCAGTAATTTTCCCGTCCAGGGAGGCGTTGCGCGCCCTGTCATGGCGCTAGTCGACGTTCCTTCCCATCCACAACATCAAGGTGTCAATCCGTGAGTCGTGTGTGCACCCCGATACGATAGCTGCTCTCTCGACCTGTTGTAACAGTGCTTTGACATCTGATCTTCATGCTATCTGAGGAATTTTCCTCTGTTGTATCTTTCAGTAGACCGAAAATCCACTTCGAGAACTTCTGGCTCCAGCAGCCGAGGTTTGTGGAGATGGTTGTAGCATCCCAATTGTCTAACAATTGTAATGCTACTTGTCTAGTGTATATTTTGCTACCTTCCTACATGTCATTTATTGCATCATCATTATAACATGCTCATGTCACCATGCCACCTTGCATTTGAGCATCATATAAAACACCTTTTTTGTTGGTTCCTATTCCACATGCATTCATATTATATTACTTGTAATTGCCTCTTATATATTGTAGTTGGTTCTTGATATAATGTTTAATGCCCTAAGTTAAGTTGGGGGCATATCTTTTATTAACTCCACTACCTTTCTTTGTCATCACCTTACAATTCCACCATCCTAATTATATGTGAGCCATTGCAATTATATTTGGTGTTTGAATCCAGCTCATATGTGTTGGGATTGGATCCACTTCTATTTATACATGCTCCCATATGTGATATATGTTGTTTTCACAATATTGAATATGGGGAGTCGCATGGCCACCTTTGCATGCTATGTGAGTAGAATATTCTTTCTATCTTCTTTATGGTGTGAATTTGAATATGTCAGCATGTTTGAATATAGAAGGGGCTAAATAATCATCTAGTGGAAACCACACACTAGCCTTACCCCTTTACATTCATTTATGCTTATTTTTCCATCCACTCCATAGGAGAATCTCAACTACAAGTGATGGCATTTAATGTCCATGCATGGCCCATGCAAGGTTGTAATCTTCTAATTTTGTTTGGATCTTCATTTGTTTTTGGAGTAGTGTTTGTTGGTTTGAATTCAAATAATGTCCAAGTCAAGCAAGCTATCCTAGTCCACCATCTTGACTATCTTTGCTCTTCTTGGTTATAGTTGATCTTGTGGGTTGCAATTCTCACAAGAGCTTGTTTCAAACTATAAAACCTAAACCCCCTTTTTTTCGGCTACTCCCCATCGCCACCTCCTGGAGTCCTCTGCCTTTTATCCCTCTGACCCGACCAAGCAGCCGCCAGAGAGAACTCCCCCAGGCACAAGCCCTTGTGCACCTGACCCACACCCAGCGAGCCCTCCCTGTTTCCTGCCTGGCCACACGTCGCACGCCACCCTTCCCGGGTGCACCCAGGCCCAGACCCTGGCCCCTTTCCTCTCTGATTCGACCAAGCCCTCTTCTGTTTCTCTTCTCTAGCTGATCACGTGCTCGATCAAGCCCTGCACCCCTTGCCCCTCGCGTGGTCCTGCCTCCACCCTACCTCCTGGGCATAAAGTAGAAGCAAGGATAGAGCCTCGTCTCCAACTACCCCCTCTCCACCCCATCTGGATCGAGATCCATCTCCCCCTCCATCTCCTACCTCCAGAAACCCCATGGCAGTGGCCATTAAACCCAAGCCGCTGTCTACCGCGACCCTGTCGTCATCCTGATGTTGTCGCTGCCGAGCCAGCTTGTCCGCGAGGTATGCCTGACGCTGCTGGCGCTGCTCAAGTTCCGGGACACGAGAAAGGAGAAGCAGCACCTCGACACCGACGCCGTCCCCGTGCACCCGGAGCTCACCGCCGCCGCCCGTGACCTCGTCTTGATCACCACTGCTGTCTCCGACCCCTCCTCGGTGAGCTGCCGCCTCGACCCTCCTCCCTATGGCTCACGTCGTCCTTCCGCCCTCGCTGTTCGCCTGCGCCTAGAAGCCTCGTCGAGCTCTGCCGCACCCTGTGCGCGCCGAGCCTGGCAGCAGCAGAACGCCTCTCCAGACACAACGTACATCCCTCAATCCACTCCTTTCTCATCAAGTTTCCGAGAATTTCATCCCCTGTCTTGCGTAGATTCCTTGACCAATTCTGTAGCCCTATATCCCCTCCTTGCGCAGGTCCAAACCACGTTCAATTTCATTCCCTGTGCCTCTCTCTATCAACTCTGGAAGATCGCTCGTTTTCACAGTGCATCTGACAGAAATTCAGCAACGCTCTCCATAACTTTAAATCCGTCACTCCGAATTCGACAAATGATATGTCCAAATCGATCAGCGCGGCGATATCTCTCCAACCATGATATCCATGTTATCATTTTCATCATGCATTAAGAGCAGTTTTATAATCTGTATTGTTTATGCAAGCAAAACATGATAAATAAAATTGGGAAGTAATCGATTCTTATTAATAATGCCTCACGAATGCTATATCATCAATGTGCTATGCCTCTAAGACCTTTTCAACATAGTTTGCATTATTAACTTGCCATGTCATGCATCGTATCATGATCATGCCGATTCTTCTGCATTAGTTGTAATTGTTGGATCGCTTGTTCCTTTTAGTGTTTTGCTTCTTCCCGGATAGGACGATGAGATGTTGTGAGCTTCGACAAGTTCTTCGGATATGAGCCTTCGGCAATGTTTTTCAGGCGAGCAATCTCCCCCTTTCTACCTATCTTACTTTTATAGTATTAATTCCCTCCTGTTGATCTATTGCTATCTGTGTTGCGATGCTCTAGTTTTCGTACCCGTGATATCCCTTG
This sequence comes from Avena sativa, assembly GCA_916181665.1. Classification (NCBI taxonomy): domain Eukaryota; kingdom Viridiplantae; phylum Streptophyta; class Magnoliopsida; order Poales; family Poaceae; genus Avena; species Avena sativa. The sequence goes on from OV702284.1 coordinate 66,001,380, forward strand.
CAGCCTTATATTGCCTTGGACACATCCTATTACCTGTTGTTTGGTAGATAGTTGGACTTGCGCGTCGTAGTCGCTTGCTCAAGTGTTGTTGCGTGTCGTCCAGTACCATAGTTGTTGGAAGGCTTCCATATGCTTTATGTTGGAGATGATAATGGCTTTAATTATTGTTTAATAACTAAAATTGAAGTAGGTAAATAATGCAGAGGCACAGGTGGATAATAAATGTTATTTGGTTTTTAACCGTCCACTTGTGTCCCGTAGGACCCCGAGTACTTGATACATGTTCCTTGAATATTCGCACTATCCGCATGTGGACCCATGAATCCCCTTAGCATGAGCTTGAGTCATATTTTATTTCTTGGGGCCACAAAGTAGTTTGGGGCTTTATTACTATCTTGTACTTATGCCATGATTATGCCATGCTTTACTTCTTTATTTACTATTGTGCGTAGAGCTCCTGTACTGTTTTGGAACCCTGTGCCACGTTTTTGAGGTATCGACAAGCCCAGTCACACTTTCGGGTTCCCAGTCGTTTACAGCCGTCGTCACAAACCTCTGGGTCCGTCTCGGAGCCGGCCAACTTCATAGCGGGTAGCTTGGTGGGGTGGCCCCCTGAAATATTATATGAATCTTGCGATTTCTTTGTCGTGATGCCTCGTTGGGTTTTCATTTGGTTTTTCCGAGGTTGATCGTGCGTGTGTTGCTAATTGTGCCCCCCTGCAGGGTAAAACTTTCTGAAAGCCGTGTCCACGGTTATGGACGATTTGGAGCACAGTATCTCGATCATAGACAACTATAACTAAAGTAGTGCTATAAATTTGACTTTATAATGACTAGTAATAAGCTTCACTACAACGGAATGGCTAAATAGAAGTACCAACAACTACTGGGTTTTGGGATGCCTCATGCTATATGTATCTGACTAGTAATTGCCGCAACTATAACGGAATGAATAAAACTGCCAACTGTGTGAGTTCCTCAGTTGACTTCCTTGTTTGGTCTCGAGGGGGAAATACCAGGATGGGTATGCTTGGTGATAGTTTCGGGTTGGATCCGAATAGGTCTTTCTTATCCCTATCTGATAGCCGCCAGTTGTATTGAGTCTCTATAGGTTGTTTAGTGCATGTTGCATTGCCGCTTCAGTCCACCATACCTATGTAGGCAAGGACCACCGAATTCTAGTCTCGCCATGTACTAGCCTCAGTACTGACCGCTCTCTTGTTTAAGTGGGAGTATATGCTATTAAATTGTTTAACATGTTTTACACTTTCTTGGTTACATGGCTTAGTATTTTGCATGCTTTATGTTGTTGATCAATGGCACCGAACACTACATCACCTTTTTATTTGCGTTCGATTCTTGACAAAGATAAACTTAATGGAACAAACTATTCGGACTGGGTCCGTAACCTGAGAATTGTTCTCAGGTCTGATAAAAAGGAAATGGTTCTGGATACCCCAATCCCCGATGAACCTGCTGATAATGCATCTGCTGCCCTAAAGAACGCCTACAAGAGAGCATGTGATGATTCTCTTGAGGTTAGCTGCCTTATGCTTGCATGCATGGAACCTGAACTCCAAAAGAAGTTTGAGGATCAGGATGCCTACGATATGATCGTTGCGCTTAAGGACATGTTCCAAGATCAGGCAAGGACTGAGAGGTATAATGTTCCAAGTCCTTTGTCGAATGCAAGATAGCATAGGGAGCAGCTGTAGGCCCCCATGTGATCAAAATGGTTGGTTACAGTCAGACTTTGGAAAAGCTTGGTTTTCCACTAGGCCAAGAGTTGGCCACTGACTTCATTTTGGCGTCTCTTCCATCCAGCTATGGGCAGTTCATTTCGAACTACCATATGCATGGGGTGGAGAAGGGCCTTAATGAATTATGTGGGATGCTTAAAACAGCATAAAGTGACATGAAGAAGTGTGCAGGGCATAGCCATGTGATGGCTGTGCAGAACAAGCCTAGGTTCAAGAAAAAGGGTACTTCTTGGAAGAAGAAGTGCAAGGATAAGGATACGATCCCTAAGTCTGCACCCAAGCAAAAGGTTGGACCTGTAGAAGACACTGAGTGCTTCTATTGTCATGAACATGGCCACTGGAAGAGAAACTGCAGCAAGTACCAGGCTTCTTTGAAGAAGAGTGGAAGTAAGAGTACTTCCAACTCAGGTACGCTTGTTGTAAATGTTGTGGACATTCTTCTCGCTGATTCCTATGTTAACTCTTGGGTATTTGATACCGGATTGGTTGCTCATATTTGCAATTCGATGCAGGGGCTAATAAGGACTAGAGAAGTGCAGAAAGGCGAAGTGGATTTTCGCGTCAGAAATAAAGCAAGGGTTGCTGCATTGTTCGTCGGTGTCATGCAACTTCACGTTCCGTCAGGATTTATTATGGAGTTGAATAATTGTTATTACATTCCAAGTATGGGTCGAAACATTTTATCACCTTCATGTTTGATGAGGGATGGTTATTCATTCGCGAGTGCAAACAATGGTTGTGTAATCTCTAAGAATGATATGTTTATGGCTGATGCTCCCATTGTGAATGGGTTATTTATTTTAAATCTTGATGATGCATATGTTTACAATGTTAGTGCTAAAAGGCTTCGGCCTAATGATTTGAGTCCTACCTATTTATGGCATTGTCGTTTGGGGCATATAAGTGAAAAGCGCATGAAGAAGCTCCATGGTGATGGTCTTCTAACTTCGTTTGATTTTGAATCATACGAGACATGTCAGGCTTGTTTACTTGGAAAGATGACCAAGTCACCTTTTTCGGGTTTACCCGAGAGAGCGACAGACTTGTTGGAACTCATACATACTGATGTATGTGGGCTAATGAGCACGACAGCCAGAGGAGGATATCACTACTTCATTACTTTCACTGATGATTTCAGTAGATATGGTTATGTCTACTTGATGAGGCATAAGTCTGAAACTTTTGAAAAGTTCAAAGAGTTTCAGAGTGAAGTAGAGAATCAACGTGGCAAGAAAATAAAGGCCTTGCGATCTGATCGTGGAGGTGAATATTTGAGTCACGAGTTTAGCGATCATCTTAAGAGTTGCGGAATTGTTCCACAACTTATGCCGCCCGGAACACCTCAAAGGAACGGGGTCTCCGAACGGCGTAATCGAACTTTGTTGGACATGGTTCGATCTATGATGAGCCAGTCGGATTTACCATTGTCATTTTGGGGTTACTCTCTAGAAACGACAGCTTTCACACTTAATAGGGTACCATCTAAATCCGTAGTTAAGACACCATATGAGATGTGGATTGGAAAGAATCCCAGTTTGTCTTTTCTAAAGATTTGGGGTTGTGATGCATTTGTCAAGCGACTTCAGTCAGACAAGCTAACACCCAAATTGGACATGTGCATTTTCGTGGGATATCCGAGGGAAACTTTAGGGTATTACTTCTACAACCGAGAGGAGGGCAAAGTGTTTGTCGCTCGTAGCGGTGTTTTCCTAGAGAAAGAGTTTCTCACAATGGGAACAAGTGGAAGGTCGGTGCGACTTGAAGAAGTTCAAGAAGATCCAATTGGGGATGCTTCTACAAGTGATGCTATTGTAGCAGAACAAGTTGAGGAACCCGTGGCAACAGAAGCACCACAACCACGAAGGTCGGCGAGGCTTCGCGAAGCGCGGGAATTATTACTGTTAGACAATGATGAGCCTGCGACCTATGCAGAAGCGATGGTGGACCCAGACTCTGAGAAATGGTAGATCGCCATGAGATCCGAGATAGAGTTCATGGGAGACAATCAAGTTTGGAACTTGGTTGACCTGCCTGATGGTTTTAAAGCCATCGAGTGCAAATGGATCTATAAGAAGAAGATTGATATGGATGGAAATGTTCACATTCATAAAGCTCGACTTGTTGCAAAAGGTTTTCGACAAGTTCAAGGAGTTGACTACGACAAGACTTTCTCGCCCGTAGCGATGCTTAAATCTATACGGATAATTCTAGCCATTGCTACACATTTCGACTATGAAATATGGCAGATGGATGTCAAGACGGCTTTCCTAAATGGAATCCTAACTGAGGACGTGTATATGATGCAGCCCGAAGTTTTTGTCGATCCAAACAATGCTGGAAAGGTATGCAAACTTCTGAAGTCCATTTATGGGCTGAAGCAAGCATCTCGGAGTTGGAATATTCGATTCGATGAAATTGTAAAGGAGTTTGGCTTCATCAAAAATGAACAAGAACCTTGTGTTTACAAGAAGGAAAGTGGGAGAGCGCTGGTATTTCTAATCTTATATGTAGATGACATAGTGCTGATTGGAAATGACATTCCTATGCTCGAGTCTGTTAAGACCTCATTGAAAAATAGTTTTTCGATGAAGGACTTGGGAGAAGCGGCATATATTCTGGGCATCAAGATCTATAGAGATAGATCAAGGAGGCTAATTGGATTAAGCCAGAGTACATACATTGACAAAGTGTTGAAACGGTTCAGCATGGAAGAGGCTAAGAAGGGGTTCTTGCCCATGTCTCATGGCATAAAACTCAGCAAGACTCAGTGTCCTTCGACTAATGATGAGCGTGAGCGCATGAGTAGGGTTCCATATGCTTCGGCTATTGGATCCATCATGTATGCAATGATTTGTACTCGCCCAGATGTTTCCTATGCTCTAAGTGTTACGAGCAGATACCAGGCTGATCAAGGTAAAGGTCACTGGACAGCGGTAAAGAACATCCTTAAGTACTTAAAAAGGACTAAGGATGTGTTCCTAGTTTATGGAGGTGAGGATGAACTCAGTGTAAAGGGTTACACAGATGCGAGTTACCTTAACGACTCAGATGATTCGAAATCGCAATCAGGTTATGTGTTTTTCATGAATGGTGGTGCTGTGAGCTGGAAAAGTTCCAAGCAAGATACGGTGACTTCCTCTTCAACAGAAGCTGAATATATTGCTGCCTCAGAGGCCGTAAAGGAAGCTGTTTGGATTAGGAATTTCCTAATCGCTCTCGGTGTGGTTCAGGGCGCGTCCAATCCCTTGGATGTTTATTGTGACAACAATGGTGCTATTGCACAAGCCAAGGAACCTAGACAGCACCAGAAGAACAAACATATTCGCATGCGTTACCATCAGATTCGAGAGTTCGTTGAGGATGGTAGTGTCATGATATGCAAAATACATACGGACTCAAATGTTGCTGATCCCTTGACTAAGCCTCTGCCGCAGCCCGCGCATGAAGCGCACACAAGAGCAATTGGTATTAGATACATTTTAGATTGACTCTAGTGCAAGTGGGAGACTAAAGGAAATATGCCCTAGAGGCAATCATAGAGATGATTATATTTCATATGTATCCATGAGTTATTGTAATATTCCTTGAATATCCATATCAGGCAACTTGTATTGATTGGAAATTATGTGAATTGTTTGTGAAACTCTTTACTTGTATGGTTATTTAAGAGTTGTCGCTAGTCGGAGTTCATGTGAGGACACACATGAATATTAGACTAGCACATCGATTGGTTGATGACTATGTTTCGCAAGTCATAGACATGGAGATGTCAAACCAATGATGTGGACACATGTTATGAACATGGGGTTGGACTGACCCAACCTGAGACTGGCAATTAGTTGTAGCTCTCTCTCCATACATCGTGTACGTTTTGTCCTTAGACCTGAGATTGTCGCATGTACTTGAGATGTGGATCGACCTACTTTGGGGCTATCAACCACTACTCCGTAACAGGGTAGTTATAACTTTCGGGTTTGTCCTGAAGCATGCTGCAAGGCATGGTCAATCAAGATGAGATTTGCCCCTCTCTACTTGAGAGAGATATCTCTGGGCCCCTCGAGTGATCCGATCCAGAAATGCATGGCCGTGCTACCTATGGTTAAGAGTTAACCTAGTAAAGGGATTCCGAATCACGGTATCGAGAAAGGGAGGTCAGCTTGGAGCTAGACCAAATATCGTGAGGCAAAGGGAAAGACATGTACTAAACCTTGTGATGGTTCGTCCGATATGATCTTTGTATGCGTTTAGGAGTTGGCACGTCTTGCTAGAGGCCGCTACCAACTATTGACAGAATAAGTGTATTCGTGTCATGTCTATGCGCATATGAACCTATAGGGTCACACACTTAAGGGGCTGGAAGCCTAATGAGGATTGGATCCGAATTAGACCAGGCTTAGACTAATAATGGGCTGCTAATGTAGAAGCCCACTAGAGACGCCTATATAAGAGAGGGTGGAGCGAGATGACCAGGGTTAGACCTCAGATCATTCCCAGCCGCCACTCCTCACGCCTGTGTTGCATGCGCGGACCTAGCAGTCCGACGTCTGACGCTTCCACCCTGTACCTGTGGATACCTCGGAGGCGCTGCATCTGTAGCGCTTGGATGAGCCGCGCAAGGGGAGCTGCTCGTGGGACGAGGAAAAGGAGGAGACGTGGAATGTCTGCACTGCCTCGACGCGCTTCATCAATTCCGCAACTGCACGTCTAGTGGTAATCCCGTGATCTATGACAACAGTAATCCTGGTATACGTGGTAGAAATTTTTTGATCTGCCGCACCCTGTGCGCGCCGAGCCTGGCAGCAGCAGAACACCTCTGCAGACACAACGTACATCCCTCAACTCACTCTGTTCTTATCAAGTTTCCGAGAATTTTATCCCCTGTCTTGTGTAGATTCCTTGACCAATTCTGTAGCCCTATGTCCCCTCCTTGTGCAGGTCCAAACCACGTTCAATTTCATTCGCTGTGCCTCTGTCTATCAACTCTGGAAGATCGCTCGTTTTCACAGTGCATCTGACAGAAATTCAGCAACGCTCTCCATTTTTTTTACCTCTCCGTTCTTTGTCGTTTCCCGACCGCTGCAGCCCTCTTCCGACAGTACTTCCTGAACCATAGTTGGAGCCCTAGATTTCCTCTTAGTTTTCCATTTTTACAGCATCATCCAATTCGGAGCAGTATCGTCGCCATCTTCGACGGGAGATTGCCAAATCTACCATCAGCGGCCAGCGCCCTGTATTTCAGTTCGTCAGTAACCACCGACCGCCACTGGGTGTTTGCACTTAAGCCCTCCTATTTTGCGCACCCTAAACCCGCAGTCCCTCCCCGTGTGTCTTTTTTCTAAAAAGGCTCTCCACCATCCGTTGACCTTAACAAGCGCTTCCCCCCAGACTTACCCGCGCCCAGGTGGCCCGCAGCTAGCCCGGCCCCATCTGTCACTCTCTTGGAGTAACTCCACGCAGAGTGAGAAAAGCCGCCAGGGTTTACTTCAAATCAAATAAAAATCAGAAAATTTATCAAACTTAAATAATTCAAATCTTTAAAACTGTTTTGAATTTGAAGAAGCTTTCAAAATGAAATATGAATCATTTTTAAATATGGATTCAACCATGTTTTCAAAGTTGCCCAGTTTTGACTCTAACTAGTCAAACCTTTGACATTTGACCATATTTTAATTAATTTGCATTCAGTAATATTTTAAATCCATTTTTCCAAATAAGATATGTTTTGAACCAGAAAAATATGAGAAATCTGTTTATGCTATTTATAATAACATTTGAGCATTTTAAAATTTTCGAATTAATAAATATTAATAAATGCTATTTCTTAAATATTGCATAACTTTAAATCCGTCACTCCGAATTCGACAAATGATATGTACAAATCGATCAGTGCGGCGAGATCTCTCCAACCATGATATCCATGTTATCATTTGCATCATGCATTAAGAGCAGTTTTATAATCAGTATTGTTTATGCAAGCAAAACATGATAAATAAAATTGGGAACTAATCGATTCTTATTAATAATGCCTCACGAATGCTATATCATCAATGTTCTATGCCTCTAAGACCTTTTCAACATAATTTGCATTATTAACTTGCCATGTCATGCATCATATTATGATCATGCAGATTCTTCCGCATTAGTTGTAATTGTTGCATCGCTTGTTCCTTTTAGTGTTTTGCTTCTTCCCGGATAGGACGATGAGATGTTGTGAGCTTCGACAAGTTCTTCGGATATGAGCCTTCGGCAATCTTTTTCAGGCGAGCAATCTCCCCCTTTCTATCTATCTTACTTTTATAGTATTTATTCCCTCCTGTTGATCTATTGCTATCTGTTTTGCGATGCTCTAGTTTTCGTATCCGTGATATCCCTTGCAGCCTTATATTGCCTTGGACACATCCTATTACCTATTGTTTGGTAGATAGTTGGACTTGCATGTCGTAGTCGCTTGCTCAAGTGCTGTTGCGTTTCGTCCAGTACCATAGTTATTGGAAGGCTGCCATATGCTTTATGTTGGAGATGATCATGGCTTTAATTATTGTTTAATAACTAAAATTGAAGTAGGTAAATAATGCAGAGGTATAGGTGAATAATAGATATTATTTAGTTTTAACCGTCCACTTGTGTCCCGTAGGACCCCGAGTACTTGATATCTGTTCCTTGAATATTCGCACTATCCGCATGTGGGCCCATGAATCCCCTTAGCATGATCTTGAGTCATATTTTATTTCTTGGGTCCACAAAGTAGTTTGGGGCTTTATTACTATCTTGTACTTATGTCATGATTATGTCATGCTTTACTGCTTTATTTACTATTGCGCGTGGAGCGCCTGTACTATTTTGGAACCCCATGCCACGTTTTCGGTATCGATAAGCCCAGTCACACTTTCGGGTTCCGAGTCGTTTACAGCCGTTGTCACAAACCTCTAGGTCCGTCTCGGAGCCGACCAACTTTGTAGCAGGTAGCTTGGTGGGGTGCCCCCTGAAATATTATATGAATTTTGCGATTTCTTTGTCGTGATGCCTCGTTGGGTTTTGATTTGGTTTTTCCGAGGTTGATCGTGCGTGTGTTGCTATTTGTGCCCCCTTGCAGGGTTTTGGGATGCCTCATGCTATATGTATCTGACTAGTAATTGCCGCAACTATAACGGAATGAATAAAACTGCCAACTGTGTGAGTTCCTCGGTTGACTTCCTCGTTTGGTCTCGAGGGGGAAATACCAGGATGGGTATGCTTGGTGATAGTTTCAGGTTGGATCCGAATAGGTCTTTCTTATCCCTATCTGATAGCCGCCAGTTGTATTGAGTCTCTATAGATTGTTTAGTGCATGCTGCGTTGCCGCTTCAGTCCACCATACTTATGTAGACGAGGACCGCCGAATTCTAGTCTTGCTGTGTACTGGCCTCAGTACCGACCGCTCTCTTTTTCCTTTGCCATTTGTCGGTACCCCTTTTGTTTAAAAAGATTTTGAGATCGACGTCGTTAGCAGGGTTACCCTTTCGGCTTGGCCTAGGAGGGTTATGGATGCCATTGGTTATTCTTTAGGGCTCTTAGCCCCATTTGCATCTTGTCCGTAGTCGGACGTTGTATCGTTTTCAAGGTGATTTCGATCATTGTATTGTATATCTATACTCTTGACTCTTTGAGTCGTTGTTTTATATATCTGTTTTGTGGGTTCCATCGTGGACTATTGTGTAATGATATTACTTCGTTTTCCACCCGCACAAAAGTGCCTGGTGGGCGCCTTTGAATCGTTTCTATGTGGTTTCGGCGAGAATCGCTAAGACTTTCATAGGGCCGATTCTGAGGGTGTTATAGAGTGGTATCAGAGCTCAGCAGTTACGATACCCCAGTGGTCCAGTCTATAGGATAACCTAGCTAACGTCCGATGTAGAGTGTCAAAACTATTTGGATAATCGGTTGGATATATCTGATTAGGTCTGCTTTTACTCCTTACCCTTCTGCTATTCTCCTCCTACCTCGACGTGTTTTGAATATGCTCTCTTATCTTTTCTTCGAGGCCAGGAATTCCCGTGGTTGGGTTTCCGTCGTACCTTCAGGGTTTTGCTTCCAACCTGTTGTAATGGTGCTTTGACATCTGATCTTCATGCCATCTGAGGAATTTTCCTCTGTTGTATCTTTCAGTGGACCGAAAATTCACTAATTTTTTTATCTCCCGGAGTCTCCCAACGTGCCGACATCATCTACACCAGATCCCATAAAGAGCCTACATCAGTCCTTTGTTTCTGAACGTTGCTTGTCAAGATCTTCAATCTAAATCCGAGAATGGGCTGCACGCTTTTCTACTGAACGTGCGGAGTAATAGTTTGGGTGCGTGATGGATTGGCCCCCATGCCGACTACTCATTCTATTTGCTCTTGTATATTGATGTGGATTAGAATGCATCTTTTATCTCCTTCTGTCGAAGTTAGAGGTAGATTTATGTGTTGAGACCTTTACCTTCGTCCTTTGTTCACCAGAGTGTTCCCTCGACAAGTTTGGAAAGGCGCAGTCCCCACACCATCCCCTTGAAGGAGCTACATGGGATCGTGAAGATTTCTTTCCAAGGAATCTCGGGGCGAGATTCTTCTTTAGTGGGGGAGAGTTGTAGCATCCCAATTGTCTAACAATTGTAATGCTACTTGTCTAGTCTATATTTTGCTACCTTCCTACATGTCATTTATTGCATCATCGTTATAACATGCTCATGTCACCATGCCACCTTGCATTTGAGCATCATATAAAACGCCTTTTTTGTTGGTTCCTATTCCACATGTATTCATATTATATTACTTGTAATTGCCTCTTATATATTATAGTTGGTTCTTGATATAATGTTTAATGCCCAAGTTGAGTTGGGGGCATATCTTTTATTAACTCCACTACTTTATTTGTCATCACCTTACAATTCCACCATCCCTATTATATGTGAGACATTGCAATTATATTTGGTGTTTGAATCTAGCTCATATGTGTTGGGATTGGATCCACTTCTATTTCTACATGCTCCCATATGTGATATATGTTGTTTTCACAATATTGAATATGGGGAGCCGCATGGCCACCTTTGCATGCTATGTGAGTAGAACATTCTTTCTATCTTCTTTATGGTGTGAATTTGAATATGTGAGCATGTTTGAATATAGAAGGGGCTAAATAATCATCTAGTGGAAACCACACACTAGCCTTACCCCTTTACATTCATCTATGCTTATTTTTCCATCCACTCTATAGGAGAATCAAGTTGTATATCTTGCATTGGCCTTATTCAATTTGAGTGCATGTATGGATTTTAGGACCATATTGATTTATGGTTATTTTCACAACTACAAGTGATGGCATTTAATGTCCATGCATGGCCCATGCAAGGTTGTAATCTTCTAATTTTGTTTGGATCTTCATTTGTTTTTGGAGTAGTGTTTGTTGGTTTGAATTCAAATAATGTCCAAGTCAAGCAAGATATCCTAGTCCACCATCTTGACTATCTTTGCTCTTCTTGGTTATAGTTGATCTTGTGGGTTGCAATTCTCACAAGAGCTTGTTTCAAACTATAAAACCTAAACCCCCTTTTTTCGGCTACTCCCCATCGCCACCTCCTGGAGTCCTCTGCCTTTTATCCCTCTGACCCGACCAAGCAGCTGCCAGAGAGAACTCCCCCAGGCACAAGCCCTTGTGCACCCGACCCACACCCAGCGAGCCCTCCATGTTTCCTGCCTGGCCACACGTCGCACGCCACCCTGCCCGGGTGCACCCAGGCCCAGACCCTGGCCCATTTCCTCTCTGATTCGACCAAGCCCTCTTCTGTTTCTCTTCTCTAGCTGATCACGTGCTCGATCAAGCCCTCCACCCCTTGCCCCTCGCGTGGTCCTGCCTCCACCCTACCTCTTGGGCATAAAGTAGAAGCAAGGATAGAGCCTCGTCTCCAACTACCCCCTCTCCACCCCATCTGGATCAAGATCCATCTCCCCCTCCATCTCCTACCTCCAGAAACCCCATGGCAGTGGCCATTAAACCCTAGCCGCTGTCTACCGCGACCCTGTCGTCGTCCTGATGTTGTCGCTGCCGAGCCAGCTTGTCCGCGAGGTATGCCTGACGCTGCTGGCGCTGCTCAAGTTCCGGGACACGGGAAAGGAGAAGCAGCACCTCGACACTGTGGCATCCCGCAAAAACCACTACTAGAAAATCGCGTTGTTTTTGTGCATTGCATCATCGTGACCGCATGCTCATGTCATCATGCCACATTGCATTTGAGCATCGTCATCATCTTGCATTTGCTTGTACAAAACTATTTACAGAAAAACCTATTTTGTGTTTCTAAAACGCCCCGTCTTTATTTAAATGCAAACCCCGGGCCCCGGATTATTTTTGTTTTGTTGCTATCAAGTTGCAAACGCTTTATTTTAAACCAACAAAACTTTTAATTATTTTTAGTGGGGGCAGTCGAACGGGCCGACCCGACCCGAACGACCACCCCCAGAAAATACAAACGGTCCACCCTTTAATCCCTAGTCTACCCTGTCCTAGTCTACCCACCCAGCATCCACCTCACCCCACCCAATCGGTGCTCGCCACCTCAGCTGTTCCTTCCCCATCCACCAATCACCACCCGCCACGTCAGCCCACCACATCCCCACCTAATCCCTCTCCTCTCTCTCTCCTCTCACCCTGCCTCCACCACACACAGCACACGACTCACACACGCACGCCACGCGCCTGCAGGCCCCACACCCTGGCCCGCCCCTGCCCGCTGTCCCCTGGGACCCACCCCGACCCAGCCCCACGCGCGACCCCGCCCTCCCCTTCTTCCTCCATCGGCTCCTCTCTCCCCTGCGCCGCCCGACAACCGCACCTCCTCCTCCTCCCTTCTCTCCCCCGGCGCCGGCCTCGCCTCCTCGCCTGCCGCCGCTCGCCGGCCAAGCTCCTCCCCCTCCCCGCCGCGTTCCCCTCCGCCCTCTCCCAAGCTCCTGCCGCCGCATCCGCTCCGCCGCTCCCCGCCCGCGTCCGCCGCAGCGCGAGCCCGCCGGCCTCCTCTGCTCCTCCGCCGGCGCTCCCCTCGCCACCTTCCTCCCCAAGCGCCGCCTGTCGCCTAGCCGCCCCTGGCCCCGCGCCAGGCGCCCCCCACGTGCGTCGCCTCCTCCGGCCGCATCCCGAGCTCCTCCCTGTCGAGCCCCGTGCCCGCCGCCCTACCTCGCGAGAACCACCGCGCCCCATCGTCGGCGCTCGACGCCTCCGCTCCGGCCGGGTCCGGTCCTCCCCGACAACCACCGCCGCTCCACCTCCACCGCCTCAAGCACCGCCCGAGCCTCCGCCCGTCTGCCTCTTCCGCGCCGTCCCAGCGACCCTCGAGCCGGCCCCGCCTCGCCGGTCCTCTCCCTGCGTCGCCCCGCCGCCCGGAGCCTTCTCCTCCCAAGTGCCGCCCCGAGCTTCCGCTGCGGCCCTGCCGCTGAAGCCCGCCGACCCCGACGCCGTCTGCCGAGCACCGCGCCACCCCTGGCCTCGTCGGCCCTGCCCTCTCGCCGTCGAGCCCCTCGCCGCCTTTGCCTCCGTGCACCACCTGTGGGGATCACGCTGCGCCACCATCTGTCTCCGTGCAAGAGTTGACGAGTGCGCCGCGGCCCGCCAAGTTCTGCAGCAAGTCGGGCAAGTGTGTTGGGACGCCGCGGCACATCATGAGCGCCACGAGAACGACCAGTATTGATAGCCGAGCACCAGACCGATCCGATGCCGACCCAAGTTCTCCCTCCCAGAACCGACAAGACCACTGTCACGGCCGACAAGATCTCCAGCATGGATAAGATGCCCAGACCCTGAAGACCCGTTCCCGGAGGCGAAGTCCGGACCCGATGACCACCAAGAACGCCACTGGTTCAACAAACACTCCGTCCCGGACACAAAGTGCTGCATTCCGAACGCCAAGACCGACGCGATGGCGTGGACCCGACAAGACCCTCGCAACGGCAAGATCGACCCCGTGGGACCCGGCAAGATCTGCCGACGACAAGAACGACAGCGACCGGGAGAATCCGATGCGCCCCCAACACCGAACCAAGTACTCCTTTCGGGACGCCAAGCCCTCCTTCACGGATGCGACAAGACCTACCTCCGGAGTCCGAGAACGAACCCGTCGAACCCTGAACCCCGAGACCGGACCCCGAACCCCGGAACCCCAAGATCGTCGAGACTCTAATGTGTGAACCCCTTTCCGAAACCTTATTTTATAACCTAATATAATTTGTCGCATAATATTTGTCTTGCATGCATACACTCATGTGGTTTGGGGGCCTTATGCCGATTCACCTAATAATTAAATATGGGGCCCATATGCGGGCAAATCTAGCCTTATATTGGCCTCATTTAAATTTGTGTAGCGAACCCGGTGCTATCTTCTGCCATGTTAAACAACATTTAAATTGCGGGGTAGATAAATAACTTGAACCATCTAATTAAATGTGGGGACCCCGGTTCCGCTTAATATGACCTAATTGCATCGCACCTTTGCCATGCCATACATCATACATGCATCATGCCGATCTTCTGCCGTTGTACTAAATATTGCATCCGGTGTTTATTCTAGTGTTTTGCTTCTTCGCGGATAAGGCCGTTCAGTTGATGTGAGCTCCGCCCCGATCTTCGGATGAACCTTTCGACAATGTTTTCAGGCGAGCATCTCCCCCCTTTCTACCTATCTTACTTTTATAGTATTTACTTCCCTCCTGTTGATCTATTGCTATTTGTGTTGCGATGCTCTAGTTTCCGTACCCGTGATATCCCCTTGCAGCCATATATTGCCTCGGACACATCCTATTACCTGTTGTTTGGTAGATAGTTGGACTTGCGCGTCGTAGTCGCTTGCTCAAATGTTGTTGCGTGTTGTCAAGTTGTAACACCCTCAGAATCGGCCCTATGCAAGTTTTAGCAAAACCCGCCAAACCCGCATAGAAACGATTCGAAGGTGCCCACCAGGCACTTTCGTGCGGGTGGAGAACAAAGTAATAACATTACACAACAGTCCTCGATGGGACCCACAGAACAGATATATATACAGCGCGACTCCAAGAGTCAAGAATACAGATATAATATACAAAGATCCAAATCACCTTGAAAATGATCGAGCGTCCGACTACGGACAAGATGCAAATGGGGCTAAGAGCCCTGAAGAATAACCAATGGCGTCCATAACCCTGCCCAGGCCAAGCCGGAAGGGTAACCCTGCTAACGGCGTCGATCTCAAAACCTGCTTAAACAAAAGGGGTGCCGACAAAGGGCAAAGGAAAAAGAAGGAGCGTCAGTACTGAGGCCAGTACACGGCGAGACTAGAATTCGGCGGTCCTCGCCTACATAGGTATGGTGGTCTGAGCGGCAGCGGCAGCATGCGCTAAACAACCTATAGAGACTCGATACAACTGGCGGCTATCAGAGAGGGGTGAGAAAAAACCTATTCGGATCCAACCTGATACTATCATCAATCAAACCCATCCTGGCGTTTCCCCCTCGAGACCAAACGAGGAAGTCAACCGAGGAACTCACACAGTTGGCAGTTTTAATTATTCAGTTATAGTTGTGGCACTTTACTAGTCAGGTTTAGATAATCATCCTGGTAAAGTAAGCAGTGGGCACTTTTTGTTAACCATTCCATGATAGTTGCAACTCTTACTAGTCAGACACAATTAGCATGAGATAACCCAAGAACCCAGCAGTTGTTGGTGCTTTTACTTAGCCATTCCGTGGTAGTGAAGCTGATTACTAGTCATATCGGATACAAGTCAATTTATAACAGTAAACTTTAGTTATAGTTATCTATGATCAAGCACTGTGCTCCAAGTCGTCCATAACCGCGGACACGGCTTCTCGAAAAGATTTAACCCTGCAGGGGTGCACCAAAGTATCCACAGGCACTTCGACCCTTTTTGCCAGATCAGTTAACATACACCCATCGGTATGTCGGCGGGGCCTAAGTCACGACGTTCCCAGACCCAAAGCAAGTACGTGGGGGCCACCCCACCAAGTCGACACCCGTAACGAAGTCGGCCGGTCTCCGAGACGGACTTAGGGTTTGGGTAGACGGCAGTGAGCGACAGCAAATCCCCAAACGGGGACTGTCGACACCGCGAAAACGTGTCCCGATCCTAAACAGTACAGGTGCTATATGTCGCACAATTTAAATAAAGCAGTAAAGCATGGCATAAAACCTCAAACTAGTTTGTGGCCCCCAGTACAATACTTTGAAATCAGGTAATAATCAATGGGGGGCCCATATCTCCCCACCTGTGGTTAGCGCGCTCGATCTCGGAACAGGTGTCAAGAACTCGGGTCCTACGGAACACAAGTGGGCGGTCGGAAACCAAATAGTATCTATCACCCACCGATGCCTCTGCTTAATTCAATTTTAGTTGTTAAACAGGAATTAAAGTGAACAATAAGTAAACCATGATCATCTCCAACATCAACATGCGGCAATCCTCCAACAATTGTGGTACGTGACGACAAGCAAAACACTTGAGCAAGCGACTACGACACGCGGGTCCAACTATCTACCAAACAACAGGTAATAGGATGTGTCCAAGGCTATATATGGCTGCAAGGGATATCACGGGTACGAAAACTAGAGCATCGCAACACAGATAGCAAGGATCAACAGGAGGAAATAAATACTAGAAAAGTAAGATAGGTAGAAAGGGGGAGATGCTCGCCTGAAAACATTGCCGAAGGTTCAACCGAAGATCGGGGCGAAGCTCACATCAACTCACCGGCCTTATCCGCGAAGAAGCAAAACACTAGAAGAAACACCGGATGCAATATTTAATACAACGGCAGAAGATCGGCATGATGCGGGTATGATGTATGACATGGCAAAGGTGCAATGCAATTAGACAGTATTAAACGGAACCGGGGTCCCGACAATTTAATTAGACGGTTCAAGTTATTTAGAAACCCCGCAATTAAATGTTGTTTTAGCATGGCAAAAGATAGCACCGGTTCGCTACACAAATTTAAATGAGGCCAATATAAGGCTAGATTTGCCCGCATATGGGCCCCATATTTAATTATTAGGTGAATCGGCATAAGGCCCCCAAACCACATGACAAGATGTATGCAAGTATGATATTTAATATGCAACAGGTTTTATTTCATTTATAAAATAAGGTTCGAGAAAAAGGGATCGCACATTAGGGGGTCTCGACGATCTTGGGGTTCCGGGGTTCGGGGTCGGTCTCGGGGTTCGACGGATCTGGGTTCGGGGTTCGACAGAAGCGTTCTTGGATAGCGGGGGTAGGTCCTGGCGTTCCGGGAAGCCGGACTTTCGGTGTCGGGGGCACATCGGACTCGCCCTGGTCGGTGTCGTTCTTGTCATCGCGAAGGTCTTGTCGCGTCCTCGTGTCGGGTCGGTCTTGGCGTTCTCGAGGGAGGACTTGGCGTTTTCCGGGTTGGAGAGCTTGCCGTTCCGTGGCGATCTTGGCATTCTCTGGGGGGAAGTACTTGCCGTTCTCGTGTAGGCGTCCTCGGTGACGGGGAGATCTTGGGGTTCCCACTTGGCCATCATTGACGGACTTGGTTCGTCGTCGGGGCTCGTCGGGGTCAGTCTTCGGGGTCCGGCGGTAGATCTTGTCGAGTTCACTGCAACGGCCTTGTCGTTCCGAAGATGATCTTGGCGGTTGTTCGCATCCGGGCATCGGGGTACTCGAGTCCGTGTGGCAACCTCGGCCGACGAGGGATCGAAACACAACAATTGAAGGGTCTCATGCCACCCTCCATATCCTCACTTTGCTTCTTGGGCACTTGCACAGGAACAACTCCAGGAACAACAAAGGACGACACAGGCATAGCCAGAAGCCTCTGCACACGGGGCCCAAACCTGCACTGACCAAACGAACACACGGACGCGGGCTGGGCGATGAGGACGTGGCCGAGGCCGGTCAGGGCCACGCGGGGCGACGGCGGCGTTCCACGGCGCCCGTATGCGAGGCGGCAATGGGGAAGGGAGGACGGCGGAGTCCCAGCGGGAGGCGGCTCGAGGAGGCACCCGGCGACGGCGTCGGCTCCGGCGGCGGCGCGCGGGGCCGCGGTCGGAACGGAGGAAGGCGGGGCCGGCGGCGGGGACGGGGGCGACGCCGCGGCAGGGGCGAGGCGGCTGAAGCGAGCCGAAGGCGGGGCTAGGCGGTGCGGGGCGGCGCGGCCGCGGAGGTGAGCGGCGGCGCGCGGGAGCGGGAGACGAAGGGAGGGGAGAGGGAGGCTGCGGCGCGCGAGGGTGAGGCGGGAGGCGGCTCGGCGGCGCGCAGAGAGGAGGGGGAGGAGGGAGAGCCGACGCGGCGAGGGCGAGCGGAGCTGGCGGGGGGCGCGAGGCGGCCGGCGGCTGGGGCGGGGCAAGCAGGGCGGTGGCGGCCGCTCGCGGAAGGAGAGGGAGGAGGAGAGGAGGGGGAACCGGCGAGGGGAGAGGCGGGGGACCGCGCGGCGGGGAGGTCTGAGGGGTCCGGCGGCGGTGGGTGGGTGCAGAGGGTGCCGAGGCGGCGCCGGCGAAGAGGATGGCGAGCGGGGTTGGGTCGGGAGGTGGAAGAAGGATGCGGGGGAAGGGAGACGCGTGGGGTTGGGGGTGGGCCAGCCAGGGGGTGGTGGGTCCAGGTGGTTGAGGGGGTGGCGTGATGTGTTGGCGCGCGTGTGTGGCCTGTGAGGAGAGGTGTGCTGGTGGGAGGGAGAGGAGAGAGAGAGGGGGGAGGCCACGTGGCAGAGGATGGTTGGTGGGGGATTGGGGTGGGCTGATGTGGCGCAAGGGGGTTGGTCCGGGTGAGGTGGAGGTTGGGTGTGGGTAGGTAGTTTGGTAGGAATAGGATTAGAGGGGCGGTTAGGTGGACCGTTTTATTTTCCTGGGGCGGTCGTTCGGGTCATTCGGCCCGTTCGGCTGCCCCACTAAAACAATTAAAAGTGTTATTTAATTCCAACAAGCCTTTTGCAAACTAATAACAGACAAGTAAAATATTCCGGCGACCCGGTTTTGATATTCGAATAAAGATGGGGCGTTTTTAGAAACAAAATGGGCTTGCGAAAAAATAGTTTTATGCAAACAATGCAGGATGATGACGATGCAATGCACAAATTCAACGCGATTTTCTAGTAGTGGTTTTTGCGGGATGCCACACAAGTTCCTCAGTTGTTGGAGTATTGCCGCATGTTTGATGTTGGAGATGATCATAGCTTTACTTTTCGTTCACTTTAATTCCTGTTTAACAACTAAAATTGAAGTAAG
Source organism: Avena sativa (assembly GCA_916181665.1). NCBI lineage: Eukaryota > Viridiplantae > Streptophyta > Magnoliopsida > Poales > Poaceae > Avena > Avena sativa. Next base: position 66,020,379 of record OV702284.1, read on the forward strand.
CAGAGGCATCGGTGGGTGATAGATAACATTTGGTTTCCGAACGCCCACTTGTGTCCCGTAGGACCCCGAGTACTTGATACATGTTCCTTGATTTATCGCGCTATCCACATCCGGGAGGTATATGGGACCCCCCTGAGCCAGAGCTTGATTCAGTCTTATTTCTTGGGGCCACAAACTAGTTTGAGGTTTTATTTACGATCCTGTACTTATGCCATGCTTTACCGCTTTATTTACGATTGTGCGAGGAGCACACTGTACTGTTTAGGATCGGGACACGTTTTCGCGGTGTCGACAAGCCCCGTTTGGGGTTCCCAGTCGCTCACAGCCGTCCACCCAAACCTCGGGTCCGTCTCGAAGCTAGCTTACTTCGTTGCGGGTAAGACTCCAAGGGGTGGCCCCCTGAAATATTTCTGAATCCTGTGATTGCTTTGTCGTGAAAGCCTCGTTGGGTTTTGATTTGGTTTTTCCGAGGTTGATCGAGTGTGTGTTGCTATTGGTGCACCCCGGCCGGGTAAAACTTTCTGAAAGCCGTGTCCGCGGTTATGGACGACTTGGATCACAGTATCTCGACCATAGACAAGCATAACTAAAGTTTATTGCTATAAATTTGACTTATAATGACTAGTAATCAGCTTCACTATAATGGAATGGCTAACTAATATTGCCCACAACTGCTTGCTTTGGGTGTCGCTTGCGAGCATTGTACCTGACTAGTAAGTATGACAACTACAACGGAATGGCTGAATAAAAGTACCAACAACTGCTGGGTTTTGGGTTTATCTCATGCTATCTGTATCTGATTAGTAATTGTTGCAACTACAACGGAATGAATGACTAAAAGAGCCCACTGCTTCTTTTATCAGGACGATTATCTAAACCTGACTAGTAAAGTGCCGCAACTATAACTGAATGAATAAAACTGCCAACGGTGTGAGTTCCTCGGTTGACTTCCTCGTATGGTCTCGAGGGGGAAACACCAGGATGGGTTTGTTTGGTGTTAGCTTCAGGTTGGATCCGGATAGGTCATTCTTATCCCTCTCTGATAACCGCCAGTTGTATCGAGTCTCTATAGGTTGTTTAGTGCATGCTGCCGCTGCCGCTCAGTTCACCATACCTATGTAGGCGAGGACCGCCGAATTCTAGTCTCGCCGTGTACTGGCCTCAGTACTGACACTCCTCTTTTTACTTTGCCCTTTGTCGGCACCCCTTTTGTTTAAGCAGGTTTTGAGATCGACGTCGTTAGCAGGGTTACCCTTCCGGCTTGGCATGGGCAGGGTTATGGACGCCATTGGTTATTCTTCAGGGCTCTTAGCCCCATTTGCATCTTGTCCGTAGTCGGACGCTCTATCATTTTCAAGGTGATTTGGATCTTTGTATATTATATCTGTATTCTTGACTCCTTGAGTCGCTGTTATATATATACCTGTTCTGTGGGTCCCATCGAGGACTGTTGTGTAATGTTATTACTTCGTTTTCCACCCGCACGAAAGTGCCTGGTGGGCACCTTTGAATCGTTTCTATGCGGGTTTTGGCGGGAATCGCTAAAACTTGCATAGGGTCGATTCTGAGGGTGTTACAGAGTGGTATCAGAGCTCAGCAGTTGCGATACCCCACAAGTCCAGCCTGTAGGATAACCTAGCTAACGGCCGAAGTAGAGTGTCAAAACTATTTTTGCAAAATCGGTAGGATAGTTCTGATTAGGTCTGATTTTACTCCTTACCCCTCTGCTATTCTTCTCTTACCTCTACGTGTTTTGAATCCGCTCTCGTCCCTTTCTTCGAGTCCAGGAATTCTCGTGGTTGGGTTCCTTCGTACCTTCAGGGTTTCGCTTCCTTCTTTGATAACGGTGTTCTACCATCCGGTGTTCATGCTGCCTGAGGAATCCGTCTACGGTGTTATCATTCTTTGCTCCTTGTTTGTGCCTTCCGGTGTTTCCGACGCGACGACACCATCTACGCCAGATCCGATGCAGAGTCTGCATCACTCCTCCGTTGTTCCGAACCTCGCTTGTCGAGATCTTCAGTCTGATTCCGAGAATGGTTGCACTCTTTTCCACTGATTGTGCGGAGTAATAGTTTGGGTGCGTGATGGATTGGCCCCCATGCCGACTACCCCTTCTATTCGCTTTTGTACATTGAAGTGGATGAGAATGCATCGGTTCCCTCCTTCCATCGAAGTTAGAGGTGGCTTTAATGGTTGATACCTCTACCTTCGACCTTTTGATCCCGGAGTGTTCTCTCGACGATCACGGACAACGACCTCTTGTTAGTGGTGTCGCGAGGATCTACACGAAGTGAGAAGACACAGATCGCCGACCTTTCCTTCCGGTACCATGAGGCGGATCTCGAGGGCGAGATCCTTTGTTAGTGGTGTCGAATTGTGGCATCCCGCAAAAACCACTACTAGAAAATCGCGTTGTTTTTGTGCATTGCATCATCGTGACCGCATGCTCATGTCATCATGCCACATTGCATTTGAGCATCGTCATCATCTTGCATTTGATTGTACAAAACTATTTACATAAAAACCTATTTTGTGTTTCTAAAACGCCCCGTCTTTATTTAAATGCAAACCCCGGGCCCCGGATTATTTTTGTTTTGTTGCTATCAAGTTGCAAACGCTTTATTTTAAACCAACAAAACTTTTAATTATTTTTAGTGGGGGCAGTCGAACGGGCCGACCCGACCCGAATGACCACCCCCAGAAAATACAAACGGTCCACCCTTTAATCCCTAGTCTACCCTGTCCTAGTCTACCCACCCAGCATCCACCTCACCCCACCCAATCGGTGCTCGCCACCTCAGCTGTTCCTTCCCCATCCACCAATCACCACCCGCCACGTCAGCCCACCACATCCCCACCTAATCCCTCTCCTCTCTCTCTCCTCTCACCCTGCCTCCACCACACACAGCACACGACTCACACACGCACGCCACGCGCCTGCAGGCCCCACACCCTGGCCCGCTGTCCCCTGGGACCCACCCGACCCAGCCCCACGCGCGACCCCGCCCTCCCCTTCTTCCTCCCTCGGCTCCTCTCTCCCCTGCGCCGCCCGACAACCGCACCTCCTCCTCCTCCCTTCTCTCCCCCGGCGCCGGCCTCGCCTCCTCGCCGGCCAAGCTCCTCCCCCTCCCCGCCGCGTTCCCCTCCGCCCTCTCCCAAGCTCCTGCCGCCGCATCCGCTCTGCCGCTCCCCGCCCGCGTCCGCCGCAGCGCGAGCCCGCCGGCCTCCTCTGCTCCTCCGCCGGCGCTCCCCTCGCCACCTTCCTCCCCAAGCGCCGCCTGTCGCCTAGCCGCCCCTGGCCCCACGCCAGGCGCCCCCCACGTGCGTCGCCTCCTCCGGCCGCATCCCGAGCTCCTCCCTGTCGAGCCCCGTGCCCGCCGCCCTACCTCGCGAGAACCACCGCGCCCCATCGTCGGCGCTCGACGCCTCCGCTCCGGCCGGGTCCGGTCCTCCCCGACAACCACCGCCGCTCCACCTCCACCGCCTCAAGCACCGCCCGAGCCTCCGCCCGTCTGCCTCTTCCCGCGCCGTCCCAGCGACCCTCGAGCCGGCCCCGCCTCGCCGGTCCTCTCCCTGCGTCGCCCCGCCGCCCGGAGCCTTCTCCTCCCAAGTGCCGCCCCGAGCTTCCGCTGCGGCCCTGCCGCTGGAGCCCGCCGACCCCGACGCCGTCTGCCGAGCACCGCGCCGCCCCTGGCCTCGTCGGCCCTGCCCTCTCGCCGTCGAGCCCCTCGCCGCCTTTGCCTCCGTGCACCACCTGTGGGGATCACGCTGCGCCACCATCTGTCTCCGTGCAAGAGTTGACGAGTGCGCCGCGGCCCGCCAAGTTCTGCAGCAAGTCGGGCAAGTGTGTTGGGACGCCGCGGCACATCATGAGCGCCACGAGAACGACCAGTATTGATAGCCGAGCACCAGACCGATCCGATGCCGACCCAAGTTCTCCCTCCCGGAACCGACAAGACCACCGTCACGGCCGACAAGATCTCCAGCATGGATAAGATGCCCAGACCCTGAAGACCCGTTCCCGGAGGCGAAGTCCGGACCCGATGACCGCCAAGAACGCCACTGGTTCAACAAGCACTCCGTCCCGGACACCAAGTGCTGCATTCCGAACGCCAAGACCGACGCGATGGCGCAGACCCGACAAGACCCTCGCAACGGCAAGATCGACCCCGTGGGACCCGGCAAGATCTGCCGACGACAAGAACGACAGCGACCGGGAGAATCCGATGCGCCCCCAACACCGAACCAAGTACTCCTTTCGGGACGCCAAGCCCTCCTTCACGGATGCGACAAGACCTACCTCCGGAGTCCGAGAACGAACCCGTCGAACCCTGAACCCCGAGACCGGACCCCGAACCCCGGAACCCCAAGATCGCCGAGACTCTAATGTGTGAACCCCTTTCCGAAACCTTATTTTATAACCTAATATAACTTGTCGCATAATATTTGTCTTGCATGCATACACTCATGTGGTTTGGGGGCCTTATGCCGATTCACCTAATAATTAAATATGGGGCCCATATGCGGGCAAATCTAGCCTTATATTGGCCTCATTTAAATTTGTGTAGCGAACCCGGTGCTATCTTCTGCCATGTTAAACAACATTTAAATTGCGGGGTAGATAAATAACTTGAACCATCTAATTAAATGTCGCGACCCCGGTTCCGCTTAATATGACCTAATTGCATCGCACCTTTGCCATGCCATACATCATACATGCATCATGCCGATCTTCTGCCGTTGTACTAAATATTGCATCCGGTGTTTATTCTAGTGTTTTGCTTCTTCGCGGATAAGGCCGTTGAGTTGATGTGAGCTCCGCCCCGATCTTCGGATGAACCTTTCGACAATGTTTTCAGGCGAGCATCTCCCCCCTTTCTACCTATCTTACTTTTATAGTATTTACTTCCCTCCTGTTGATCTATTGCTATCTGTGTTGCGATGCTCTAGTTTCCGTACCCGTGATATCCCCTTGCAGCCATATATTGCCTCGGACACATCCTATTACCTGTTGTTTGGTAGATAGTTGCACTTGCGCGTCGTAGTCGCTTGCTCAAATGTTGTTGCGTGTTGTCAAGTTCCTCAGTTGTTGGAGTATTGCCGCATGTTTGATGTTGGAGATGATCATAGCTTTACTTTTCGTTCACTTTAATTCCTGTTTAACAACTAAAATTGAAGTAAGCAGAGGCATCGGTGGGTGATAGATAACATTTGGTTTCCGAACGCCCACTTGTGTCCCGTAGGACCCCGAGTACTTGATACATGTTCCTTGATTTATCGCGCTATCCACATCCGGGAGGTATATGGGACCCCCCTGAGCCAGAGCTTGATTCAGTCTTATTTCTTGGGGCCACAAACTAGTTTGAGGTTTTATTTACGATCCTGTACTTATGCCATGCTTTACCGCTTTATTTACGATTGTGCGAGGAGCACACTGTACTGTTTAGGATCGGGACACGTTTTCGCGGTGTCGACAAGCCCCGTTTGGGGTTCCCAGTCTCTCATAGCCGTCCACCCAAACCTCGGGTCCGTCTCGAAGCTAGCTTACTTCGTTGCGGGTAAGACTACAAGGGGTGGCCCCCTGAAATATTTCTGAATCCTGTGATTGCTTTGTCGTGAAAGCCTCATTGGGTTTTGATTTGGTTTTTCCGAGGTTGATCGAGTGTGTGTTGCTATTGGTGCACCCCGGCCGGGTAAAACTTTCTGAAAGCCGTGTCCGCGGTTATGGACGACTTCGAGCACAGTATCTCGACCATAGACAAGCATAACTAAAGTTTATTGCTATAAATTTGACTTATAATGACTAGTAATCAGCTTCACTATAATGGAATGGCTAACTAATATTGCCCACAACTGCTTGCTTTGGGTGTCGCTTGCGACCATTGTACCTGACTAGTAAGTATGACAACTACAACGGAATGGCTGAATAAAAGTACCAACAACTGCTGGGTTTTGGGTTTATCTCATGCTATCTGTATCTGATTAGTAATTGTTGCAACTACAACGGAATGAATGACTAAAAGGGCCCACTGCTTCTTTTATCAGGACGATTATCTAAACCTGACTAGTAAAGTGCCGCAACTATAACTGAATGAATAAAACTGCCAACGGTGTGAGTTCCTCGGTTGACTTCCTCGTATGGTCTCCAGGGGGAAACACCAGGATGGGTTTGTTTGGTGTTAGCTTCAGGTTGGATCCGGATAGGTCATTCTTATCCCTCTCTGATAACCGCCAGTTGTATCGAGTCTCTATAGGTTGTTTAGTGCATGCTGCCGCTGCCGCTCAGTCCACCATACCTATGTAGGCGAGGACCGCTGAATTCTAGTCTCGCCGTGTACTGGCCTCAGTACTGACGCTCCTCTTTTTCCTTTGCCCTTTGTCGGCACCCCTTTTGTTTAAGCAGGTTTTGAGATCGACGTCGTTAGCAGGGTTACCCTTCCGGCTTGGCCTGGGCAGGGTTATGGACGCCATTGGTTATTCTTCAGGGCTATTAGCCCCATTTGCATCTTGTCCGTAGTCGGACGCTCTATCATTTTCAAGGTGATTTGGATCTTTGTATATTATATCTGTATTCTTGACTCCTTGAGTCGCTGTTATATATATACCTGTTCTGTGGGTCCCATCGAGGACTGTTGTGTAATGTTATTACTTCGTTTTCCACCCGCACGAAAGTGCCTGGTGGGCACCTTTGAATCGTTTCTATGCGGGTTTTGGCGGGAATCGCTAAAACTTGCATAGGGTCGATTCTGAGGGTGTTACAGACACCGACGCCGTCCCCGTGCACCCGGCGCTCACCGCCGCCGCCCGTGACCTCGTCTTGATCACCACCGCCGTCTCCGACCCCTCCTCGGTGAGCTTCCGCCTCGACCCTCCTCCCTATGGCTCACGCCGTCCTTCCGCCCTCGCTGTTCGCCCGCGCCTAGAAGCCTCGCCGAGCTCTACCGCACCCTGTGCGCGCCGAGCCCGGCAGCAGCAGAACGCCTCTGCAGACACAAGTACATCCCTCAATCCACTCCGTTCTCATCAAGTTTCCGAGAATTTCATCCCCTGTCTTGCGTAGATTCCTTGACCAATTCTGTAGCCCTATATCCCCTCCTTGCGCAGGTCCAAACCACGTTCAATTTCATTCCCTGTGCCTCTCTCTATCAACTCTGGAAGATCGCTCGTTTTCACAGTGCATCTGACAGAAATTCAGCAACGCTCTCCATTTTTTACCTCTCTGTTCATCGTCGTTTCCCAGCCGCTGCAGCCCTCCTCCGACAGTACTTCCTGAACCATAGTTGGAGCCCTAGATTTCCTCTTAGTTTTCCATTTTTGCGGCATCATCCAATTCATAGCAGTATCATCGCCATCTTCAACGGGAGATTGCCAGATATACCATCAGTGGCCAGCGCCCTGCATTTCAGTTCGTCAGTAACCACCGGCCGCCACCGGGTGTTTGCACTTAAGCCCTCCTATTTTGCGCACCCTGAACCCGCAGTCCCTCCCCGTATGTCCTTTTTCTAAAAAGGCTCTCCACCGTCCGTTGACCTTAACCAGCGCTTCCCCCCATCCTTACCCGCGCCTAGGTGGCCTGCAGCTAGCCTGGCCCCATCTGTCACTCTCTTGGAGTAACTCCACGCAGAGTGAGAAAAGCCGCCAGGGTTTACTTCAAATCAAATAAAAATCAGAAAATGTATCAAACTTAAATAATTCAAATCTCTAAAACTGTTTTGAATTTGAAGGAGCTTTCAAAATGAAATATGAATCATTTTTAAATATGGATTCAACCATGTTTTCAAAGTTGCCCAGTTTTGACTCTAACTAGTCAAACCTTTGACATTTGACCATATTTTAGTTAATTTGCATTCAGTAATGTTTTAAATCCATTTTTCCAAATAAGATATGTTTTGAACCAGAAAAATATGAAAAATCTGTCTATGCTATTTATAATAACATTTGAGCATTTTAATTTTTTTGAATTAATAAATATTAATAAATGCTATTTCTTAAATATTGCATAACTTTAAATCCGTCACTCTGAATTCGACAAATGATATGTCCAAATCGATCAGCGCGGCGAGATCTCTCCAACCATGATATCCATGTTATCATTTGCACCATGCATTAAGAGAATTTTTATAATCAGTATTGTTTATGCAAGCAAAACATGATAAATAAAATTGGGAACTAATCGATTCTTATTAATAATGCCTCACGAATGCTATATCATCAATGTGCTATGCCTCTAAGACCTTTTCAATATAGTTTGCATTATTAATTTGCCATGTCATGCATCATATCATGATCATGCCGATTCTTCCGCATTAGTTGTAATTGTTGCATCGCTTGTTTCTTTTAGTGTTTTGCTTCTTCCCAGATAGGACGATGAGATGTTGTGAGCTTCGACAAGTTCTTCGGATATGAGCCTTCGGCAATGTTTTTCAGGCGAGCAATCTCCCCCTTTCTATCTATCTTACTTTTATAGTATTTATTCCTTCCTGTTGATCTATTGCTATCTGTGTTGCGATGCTCTAGTTTTCGTACCCGTGATATCCCTTGCAGCCTTATATTGCCATGGACACATCCTATTACCTGTTGTTTGGTAGATAGTTGGACTTGCACGTCGTAGTCGCTTGCTCAAGTGCTATTGCGTGTCGTCTAGTACCATAGTTGTTGGAAGGCTGCCATATGCTTTATGTTGGAGATGATCATGGCTTTAATTATTGTTTAATAACTAAAATTGAAGTAGGTAAATAATGCAGAGGCACAGGTGGATAATAGATGTTATTTGGTTTTTAACCGTCCACTTGTGTCCCGTAGGACCCCGAGTACTTGATACCTGTTCCTTAAATATTCGCACTATCTGCATGTGGGCCCATGAATCTCCTTAGCATGAGCTTGAGTCATATTTTATTTCTTGGGGCCACAAAGTAGTTTGGGGCTTTATTACTATCTTGTACTTATGCCATGATTATGCCATGCTTTACTGCTTTATTTACTATTGCGCGTGGAGCGCCTGTACTGTTTTGGAACCCGGTGCCACGTTTTCGAGGTATCGACAAGCCCAGTCACACTTTCGGGTTCCCAGTCGTTTACAGCCGTCATCACAAACCTCTGGATCCGTCTCGGAGCCGGCCAACTTCGTAGCGGGTAGCTTGGTGGGGTGCCCCCCCTGAAATATTATATGAATCTTGTGATTTCTTTGTCGTGATGCCTCGTTGGGTTTTCATTTGGTTTTTCCGAGGTTGATCGTGCGTGTGTTGCTATTTGTGCCCCCCTGCAGGGTAAAACTTTCTGAAAGCCGTGTCTGCGGTTATGGACGACTTGGAGCACAATATCTCGATCATAGACAACTATAACTAAAGTAGTGCTATAAATTTTACTTTATGATGACTAGTAATCAGCTTCACTACAACGGAATGGCTAAATAAAAGTACCAACAACTGCTGGGTTTTGGGATGCCTCATGCTATATGTATCTGACTAGTAATTGCCGCAACTATAACGGAATGAATAAAACTGCCAACTGTGTGAGTTCCTGGGTTGACTTCCTCGTTTGGTCTCGAGAGGGAAATACCAGGATGGGTATGCTTGGTGGTAGTTTCAGGTTGGATCCGAATAGGTCTTTCTTATCCCTATTTGATAGCCGCCAGTTGTATTGAGTCTCTATAAGTTGTTTAGTGCATGCTGCATTGCCGCTTCAGTCCACCATACCTATGTAGGCGAGGACCTACAGATTCTAGTATCGCCGTGTACTGGCCTCAGTACTGGCCGCTCTCTTTTTCCTTTGCCCTTTGTCGGTACCCCTTTTGTTTAAGCATGTTTTGAGATCGACGTCGTTAGCAGGGTTACCCTTCCGGCTTGGCCTGGGCAGGGTTATGGACGCCATTGGTTATTCTTCAGGGATCTTAGCCCCATTTGCATCTTGTCCGTAGTCGGACGTTGTATCGTTTTCAAGGTGATTTTGATCTTTGTATTGTATATCTGTATTCTTGACTCTTTGAGTCGTTGTTGTATATATCTGTTTTGTGGGTTCCATCGTGGACTATTGTGTAATGATATTACTTTGTTTTCCACCCGCACGAAAGCGACTGGTGGGCGCCTTTGAATCGTTTCTATGCGGGTTCGGCGAGAATCACTAAGACTTGCATAGGGCCGATTCTGAGGGTGTTACAATGGTCCAGGCCAAGTGGAGCGCAACGACTTTGGCAGTTCAGAGGGCGCGCACTGCAGTGGATGTTTGGCATTTTTGTGCTCTGATGGCCGCCAGTTCATGCGTGGGTGGGGGGCTAACCTTGGTGCCGAGTTGCGGCACAAGAAAGGGAACCTCCTCACGGCCATCCAGGACTTAGATAGGGCAGCAGACACGGCAGGCCTCTCTATGGAGGAATGGCTCCAACGGTACGCACTGGAGGATTCTCTCATGGACAACGAAGCCGCCAAAACTGGCTTCTCAAAGGGGATGCGAACAATGCCTACTTCTATGCCATTGGTAATGGCAGGCGTAGGAAATGTTCCTTCCCCTGCCTCTGGGATGGTGGGCGTATCTTGGAGGAGGCCAAGGAGGTCACATCCGATATCTACTCCTTCTATAAGGAGATCTTTTCTACTGGCCCCCGGTCCAGGGTCGCGTTAGACGGGGACTTTTGGCCCGAGGGGGCCAGGGTTTCCGACACGGAGAACTTGGAGAGCACGCTCCAGTTCTTGCCATCTGAGATTGAGCAGGATATCATGGAAATGAAAGCTAACTCGGCCCCGGGTCCTGATGGCCTCCCTGTAGTTTTCTTTTAGAAATTCTGGGAGAGTATATAGGGGGCTGTTATGCCCATGTTTCAGGAGTTCTTTGTTGGGACCCTCGTGATGTCGCGGTTAAATTTTGGCGTGATTACCCTGATTCCCAAGGTGGTGGGAGACACGGATATTCGGCAGTTTATGCCGATCATGGTAATCAATGTAATCCAACGGATTAGTCTAAGGTATGTGCGTGTAGGTTAGGTCCTGTCATGGAGCGCCTGACGCACCCATACCAGTTTGCCTTCCTTAAAGGCAGATATATTCACGATGGGATCCTGGCGCTCCATGAAATTATTCATGAGGTAAAGGTTCAACGCCAGCGGGGCGTCTTCCTGAAGACTTCCTAAAGGCGTATGATAGGCTAGACTGGGCCTTTCTTCGCCAAGTCCTCCAGCGCATGGGCGTTGATGATCGCATGATAGGGTGGATCATGCAGACCGTCATGAGCGGGAACACAACAATAAACATAAATGGGGAGGTTGGGCCCTACTTCAAACCCACGTGTGGGGTTAGACAAGGGGACCTGATCTCGCCAATCTTGTTTAATGCTGAGTTGGATGCCCTTGCGGAAATCATGGAGAAAGCCAGGATTTTCGGCCACATCTCAGGTGTGGTGGGACATCTTATCCCTGGAGGGGGAGTTACCCACCTCCAATATGCGGATGACACCATGCTTATGGTGGAGGGGTCGGAGCAGGGCATCATTAATCTGAAATTCCTGCTCCTATGCTTTGAGTCCATGTCCGGCCTCAAAATTAACTTTGACAAGAGCGAAGTGATGGTGCTTGGGTACCCCTTGGACACAAAACAGAGGATTGCTAATAACCTGAATTGACGACTGGCAACCTTTCCCATGAACTACCTGGGAATGCCAGTCAGGGACACCAGGATTCTTTCTAGGGACCTGGAGCCCCTTATGGGTCGGGTTAAGGCGAAATCCGAACCATGTCAAGGCAGGTTTACCTCCAAAGTGAGCAAGACCATCCTTATTGACGCCTGCCTTTCCAGCCTCCCCATGTATATCATGGGGTTGTATATCCTGCAGGAAGGCATGCACTCCAACTTTGACAAGGAGCTCTCTCTGTTCTTTTGGATGGCGAACGATGGCCCCTAAAAGTACCATATGGTTAAGTGGGCAGAAATTTGCGCCCCCATGGATCTAGGGGGCATAGGGATCATTTACTCTCGCCATATGAATGTGGACCTCATGTTACGTTGGGTTTGGCGAATCCTAACGGACGATGGTGTCTTATGGTTACAACTGGTCAAAGCTAAGTATCTGCGTGAGCGCCCACTTATGGCTTGCGAACGTCGGGAGGGATCTCAGTTTTGGAGATCCATCCAGGACATCAAGCCGGCGATTCGGAAGAGGCTCTCGATTTCCATCGGAAATGGGAGAAAACACCATCTTCTGGCTCGACCCTTGGGTGGGTGGGTGCCCCTTGCGTCACGAGGTTCCCGAGCTGTTCGCGATCTACGCAGACCCTCTGCTCCTAGTGGTTGATGCTTTTCAGGACGGGGTCTGGCAAGTTGCGTTCCGCCGGAACCTTGGGGCCGCCAAGCGGGCTTCTTGGGAGGGACTTCGGGACAGCCTCCCGCTGCCCCATTCCCTATCCCAAGATACTATGTCTTGGCACCTTTCGCCCTCGGGCGTTTTTTCCGTGGGGTCCATGTATCGGTCCCTGTTTGGTGGGCCTTCCATTCCATGGACCCTCCCTCTTTGGAAGGCCCTCCTCCCCTTAAAGATTAAAATATTCCTCTAGCAGTTGTTACACAATCGGCTTCCCTCGGGGGTGGAGGTGGCCAAGCGGCATGGCCCAGGGGATGGTCTCTGCCCTCTTTGTGTGGTCCCGGAAACGGGACACCACATTTTGTTCACCTGTCCTGCAGCTCGCTTCCTTTGGAACTTCACCCGGGAGGCTCTGGGGCCGGCGTGGCAGGCCTCAGACCTGAGAGAGTTCCTGGAAGCCAATGCAAACCAGACTGGCAGGAGGAGGCGCCTTTTTTGGTTTTTGTTTGCAGGGATGACCTGGACTTTATGAAACATCCTTAACAAGATGATCATCGAGCGTGTCTTTGTTTGCCGTGCCTCTGACTCGACCTTCAAATTTCTGGTTTTTTTACAGCAGTGGTACCCTTTGAGTAGGCAGTGGGACAGGGCGCGGCTGGATGGGATGATAGATCACCTTATTGTGGTGGCGCGCCAACTTGCTTCTCCGCCCGGCCATTGAGCGTGTCTTAAGGGCGCGTTTGTATCCGTGTCTTTATGATGTGTGTTGTGTTGTGTGTGACGTTTGGACTACGTGTCTGACCTCTAATGTTCGGTTGTGCTGAATATTGTATGGATGTTGCTTTATTTATAAAGCTGGGCGTATGCCTGTTTCGAGAAACTAGCTAAACGTTCGCCGGCTTGTCTGCACCCCGCATCAGCACATCACATCGGCTTAGCAGGATGCCGACGGTATAAAGGATATATGTCGACGACATATTCTGCCGTCGGGTATCCTGGTCATCGGCGCGTGGAACTAAGGGACAGCCGTTCTAAAGGCGTAGCAGGATGCTGACGACGGCTTATATTCCACATGTCCACCGCTGGGAGTTTGCTAGGAGGTGGTATATGCCGACAGCCAGGCCATCGATGGCTTAGAGGTGCTCCTGGGAGGGAGCTGGAAGGTGGTATGACCATCGGCTTAGCTTGTGACGGATGCCGACGGCCAGGCCGTCTGGCTAGGTGGACGAGTGGCGGCTGCTGGGAGCTTGCAGGCATAGCTATTTCCCAGATTTTTGACTACTGGCTGTTTTTTAATCATTCATGCAGTACAAATTGATAGCAATTCAAAATTTCGAACAGTTCCACTTACATGGACATACATACATCACCGAGATACATATGCATGGACATGCATACATCATCAGATCGACTTGCTTTCGCACATACCATCATCAAATCCACTACCAAGTTCAAATAACATTATACAAGTCACAAAGCCACGATAAGAATTTATAAAATCATGAAACAAAAAAACAAGTCTAACATTATATCATACATTTTATGCTTTTGTAAAATTTTACCAAGTTTTAGATTTTTAAATCTATTATTTTCTAAAAATATACTCTCTCCGATCCATATTAATTATCACTAAATTGGATGTATCTAGCACTAAACCATGTCTAAATACATCTATATCTGCGACAAGAAATATGGATCCGAGGAAGTATGTTGAATATAACCTTCTTTAAAGATCTCATCGCTGGGAACTCAAATTTCGAAAATATAAATTGAATATAAATTCAAATGCTATAGAGGTTTCAAATTTTAGATTCAGTATAAAATGCAAGTGTTGGTGGAAGAGGGCGAAAATATCAACGGTGCACTGTACACTACACACTCCATATGATGACGAACACCATGGCAACATGTATTGGTTTCACACAGTACCTCAACTAACAATAGTTTGGACAAATAAAACCTGAGAGTAGATTTTACGGCCCATGATGCATACACTGTATGTATATCCCATGGTAGAAAATCCGCTCTCTCTTTGTCTCTCTGTCTTAGGCTTATCAAAATTTAAATAAATCTATATACTGAATAGTATCTAGATTCATCTAAATTTTAACAAATTTTTGATATCTATCTTAAGTCAGAGAAAGTACAATTTTCATTCGAGCAACCCACCTTTTATTAACTACTTGTACGTAGATCAGAGCCTCATATATACAGGCAGCAGGTCGCAGATCGGGCACGTGGTGTGATTGCGCAGCCAGCCGTCGATGCATCCGGCATGGAACGGATGCCCGCATGGCAAACGCCTGATTAACTCCCCCTCGTCCGCCACGCACAGGCAGATGGAGCACTCCGTCCACCCCTCTGCGGCCCCGACGTCCATTGTGAACGTGAACGGCGCTGTGAGCGCGGCGATCTCGTCCGCGTCCATTCCCCCACCGTCGTCGACCTCAGCCAACCAGCCACCGGCGTCGGCCGCGGCGATCCCCAGGCGCAGCAGGAAGCAGCCGAACTCGTAGATGCCACCGATAGCTAGGCAGCCGACGACGACGACGACGAAAAGGACGAAACCGAGGAGGATGACGGCGCCTAGGGCCCATAAGGCCCCGTCGAGCCCGTAGGGGGCGACCACAAGAGAGGCGGTGACGAGGAAGCAGATGAACGCGCCGCAGACGCATGCGCCGCGCCGGAGTGGAGGAACCCTCGGCCTGTGATCGGCGGTATTGCCGTCCATGGACGCAGGTGCGTGCTGGATGCGTGTACTATGCGGACGAGTAAAGCGTGTCGGCGACGGCGGACGGAGTACAGATGGATGATCGATCATAGTAGTAGTAGGTACAGTATATATAATATGCGTCCACGTACGTATTGGCCTCCCTATGATTGATTTATTACCAAAGATAGAAGATTGTATTCCCTTTGATTGAGCAGAAATCTGCTACGTAGCGATTGCTGCGAATCACAATCTCGTGATCCCCTGCCTCCGCGCGAGCGCGACTACGCGTCTCCTTGACGTGGCTAGTCGACACTGAGCTGTGACCGACCTTATCACGGACCTTATCACGAATCTTTTGGCTAGTCGTATCTCCCTGCGACGTGAAAATGGATAGATTTGACCCATTTATGAAACTTTATCACAAAATAAATCAGGTATGGAATAATTTTATAATCTGGTCCTTTTCTTCATGAGGCCGTGCGGTAGAACGTACATTGCTTGCAGGGCCGGCTCTATGTTTTTCAGGGCCCTAGGCAAAGTCGGCGGCATGGGCCCTTAAGGCTAACGTATATAGAGAAATATTAGAAAAATTATCATATATGTATTTACTGGCACTTTTAAAATAAAATTTAACATCCAACCAAACATTTTATTCTCAAAATATAATAAATAGTATTTGTTGCTGGTTTGATTACCTCAAATAAGAAATAATTCCAATGATAATAAGTCAGGAGTGAGGATCAGACCCTGCCGCTGGTGAATTGGTGATCCCCAATAGACGATAGATGACCTGCGAATCTGCGATCGTCGATCGAGTCAGGGAGGTAGGGCCCTAGAGATCGAGGCACGGAGTCCGGCCGATTTTCGAATAGTCGAGGAGAAGAGAAGAGAAGGGAGATCATAAGTTCGCGACGGACTGTAACACATGCGGCCAGCGTCGTAACGCATTGTAACTCGTAAGCCTTGTGCCTCGTGTCGTAGTGAGCCTTTTTGATTTCCTGCTCGACGCGTTGTGTCTGGTTTCCAGGGCCCTACTCGTTTCTCGCGTCGTGGGCACCAGATGTATACCCGAATATATATACATCTTCCGTTCGCAAATAAGTGTACGTCTAGCGTTTAGCCAAGTTAAAGTTTATTAAATTTGACTAACTTTATAGATAATATAGTAACATATATTACTCCCTCCGACCCATATTAGTTGGCTAACTTTGTCTAAATTTGGATGAATCTAGACACTATTTAGTATATAGGTTCATCCAAATTTTAATAAATCCAAGTCAACTAATATGGATCAGAGGGAGTACATAAATAACATATCAGGAAACTAAATTTTAAAACACATCTATTGGTAATAATTTAGAGTCATAAGTATCACTATATTTTTCTATAAAAATTTGTCAAACGTTGTTAACTTTGACTTAGAACAAGATTAGAAGTACATTTATTTGCATACAAAAGAAGTACATGATACAAATTTTTGGGCCCCCTCCGGCCGTGGGCCCCTGGCCAATGCCAGGGTGGCGGCCCCTCAGCGCCGGCCCTGATTGCTTGTTGTCATGGGTAGGACGTAAAAAAAATGACGCCATACACCTTTATTTTTGCGGGTATGACGTCATACATACCTTGGCGCCATTGCAATGTAACCATGACTCCCTAGGGTTGGACACCATACAGTAGGTCTAGATGGTGAATTTTTTCTAGATCCGGTTTATTTTTTTGTTTTATTTTTAGAAAAATGCTAGTTTTATCCATTTCACCTCCGCGACCTCGCGAGCACTTGAGTTCTATACCGGTTTCTATACTAAGTCAGGAGCAATAGCGAAGCCGCATATAGGAGTCAAAGGGGCATATGTACATGTACGCCTGACTTTTCCCATAACTCTCGGAGCCTCTTGTTAGGAAACAACGTCAGTGAGTGTTGGCGAGCATGTCCTCATCGGAGCGCGGCAAGGCGAAGGATGCAGAGGCGCTGTCTCCTCGGACTGCTAGGGCTTGGAAGAGGAGTTGGGGAAACTGGATATCACCGATGAGGAGGCAACTCCACTAGTGATCAATGACCGAGAAGATGAGGCTGGGAGGAAGTGGAAGTTGGTGGGGAAGGTATTACATCGCACTTCGGTCCATATCTAGACCATTTTCAGCGGGTTGCGACCAACCTAGGGTAACCCTAAAGGCTTGATGTTTCGATCTGTGGGAGAGAACATGTTCATCGCAGAATTTGTGACGCAGAGAGATTGATATCGGGTGTGGGATGGATCACCCTGGCATGTGTGCAAGAATGTGGTGATTCTGTCGAAGTTCAAGGAGTGTGTGAAGCCCTCTGAATTGAAGTTTGATAGTCTCCGGATCTGGGTTAGGGTTATGAATCTGGCCTTCAAGCTAAGGGACAAAAATTGGTGGGGGCCGGTTGCGCAGAAAATTGATATAAATGCAAAGGAGGTTCAGTTTGACAATGCGGGAGGATTCCTTCGAGCAAGGGTCACAATAGATGTCGCAGAACCATTGATGATATGGATTCTGATTGATTCAGCATGTCGCAAGTGTGTGGACCAATATGATTCACAATACGAGCAGGTTCCACACTTCTTCTTCTCATGTGGGTGATTGGGACACTTAGATCTGGTTTGTCCAACCCCAGGTACTCGTGATACCAATGGAGATCTGCCTTTTGGGAAAGGGCTGCGAGCGCCAGCTGATCGTAGGAGATCATACAGTGATCACTCGACTGGGGAACACATCCATACATACAATAACAATGTATAAGCCTAGGGATCGAGCAATGTGGGTTGTAAGGGGGTAGAGGTTATCGTCGCCGGTGAAGAAGAATCCCATAGCATAATGGAAGGCTGGTGGTTCGACTCAGGTTTATCAGAGGGTGGAGACACTAGCGATATGGGGAGCCTACTGAACCAAGGGTCATTAATGTTGAGAGTGGTGGAGGTGGGCTGGAGGAAAGAGAACCTAAGAAGAACAAATTGACGCCTACGAGCTCGAAAAATATGGCAGCGACTACGGAGCAGCCCTGCCGAGCACAATGAGTTGTCTGAGTTGGAACAACCAGGGGTTTGGGAACCAGTCGGCCATTCGGGAGCTTCACAATATGGTGAAGCAGGAAGGTCCTAGTCTCCTCTTTATGATGGAGACAAAAATCTCAAAAGAAAGGGTAGAGAGCCTCAAGAATTATCTTGGTTTTTTGGTATGTTACGGAGTGTCTAGTGTTGGACCGAGTGGTGGCATTGCACTGTTCTGGACAATGGAGATGCATGTAGACATCAAGAATTTCAGTATGTGCCATATTGATGTGATGGTAGAGAAAGATGATGATCAGACATCTGAATGGCGGTTTACAGGGTTTTATGGAGCTCCTCGAGCGGAGGATAGACATCATAGATGTAGATTTACCCTTTGTGCGATTTAGCATTCGGCATGGCTGTGTGTGGGCGACTTTAACAAGACCTTATATGCTACGGAACATTTTTCACGTGCAACAAGACAAGAATGGCATAAAGGGCATTCCGACAGGTCATTGAGGAGTGCTCCTTTACCGATCTAGGTTGCTCGGGGGTGGAATATACGTGGGACAATGGAGAGCTGGGTGAATTTCATGTTAAAGCTAGGTTAGATCGAGCCTTTGGAAATGAGGAGTTCATGAATAGATTTGCACACAATTCAGTTTGGCATATTGTTACTACGGAGTCTAATCACTGCTTCGTGTTGGTTCAGTTTCATGAACGAATGGCCGAGAGGAGGGGAAGAGGTAGCAGTCAGTTCCCTTATGAGAACATTTGAAAAACACACGTCGACTACGATAAGATTATACTAGATCCATGGTAGAAGGGTGCAGGCAGAGATGGCCTGGGAGGAGTTGTGCAAGCTCTGAACATTATGCAGGAAAATTTAAGCACATGGGTGTGAAGTAGTTTGTCTCGTTGGCAAGAAAGGATCACATGCTTCGCAAGAATTTGGATCACCTGTGAGGACATTTAGTTGGCGAAGGCCCTACAGATGAGGAGAAAACTATTGTTAAACAGCTAAGGGAAACTCTACGCCAAGAAGAAATATGGATGAAACAATGATTGAGGGTGTAGTGGTTACGAGATGGTGACCGTAACACTGCATATTTTCAGTCCCAGATGCCTCAAAGGAAGCAGGTTAACAAGATTTCAAATTTTGAGCATGCAAATGGCACTAGATGTGAGACATGGGAACAAGATTGTGAGTATATGCAAGGGTTTTACCAAACCCTTTATCTATCTTAGGGATATAAACCAATGGAGGAATTATTGGACCTTGTTCCAATGCAACTTACCTCTGAAATGAATGAGGGTTTTGATAAACCATACACACCTAAAGAAGTGAAAGAAGATCTGTTCCAAATGGAACCATCTAAAGCATCGGGCATGGATGGGTTTACAGCGGTTTTTTTAGCGACAATGGAACCTGTTACACGGTGGCGTAGTGCCGGCTGTTCTTGGCTTCTTGAATGGCGACGATCTACCAGATGGATTGAATGACACTTCAATCAAATTGATATCTAAGGTATGACATCCACAACGTTTGTCTCTATATCGCATATTCTCTATGTGTTTCGTGTTGTACAAGATTGCATCTAAGTGCATTGCAAACCAAGCAAGAGTGTCTTTGGGAGAGATTATTGGAGAAGAGAAAAGCGCTTTTGTTCCGGGGCGTCTAATAATATATAACGTCTTAATTGCATATGAAAGTGTGCACACGATGAGGAAGAGGAACAAAAGGAAAAATTGTCTTAGTGCAGTTAAACTGGACATGATGAAGGCTTACGACCGAGTTGAGTGGCACTGTCTCTAGGAAATTATGTTGAAGTTGTGGTTTAGTGCGAATATTGTCCATTTAATCATGGAGTGTGTGACCTCAGTAAGGTTCATGATCCATACAAATGGAGAATTTTTGCCTTTCTTCACTCCATCTAGAGGTTTGCGGAAGGGTGATCCCATGTCACCATTTCTCTTTTTATGTTGAGAGGGTTTTTTCAACCTTGCTGAATTTTTTGGAGGATATAGTGTGGATAGAGGAATCAGGGTCAGTGTCCGATCACCCTGGATTAATCACTTTCTTTTTGCGGATGATAGCTTGATTTATGAAGGCAAATGAGTAGTGCAAATAGATTGAATGAGATTCTGCAGATTTATGAGTAGTGCTCGGGCCAGTGTGCTAACAGAGAGAAGAGTTCTATTTATTTCAGCCCAAACATACCTCAAGCTTGCCGCCAGGAGATGAAGGACTCAATGAGAATCCCAATAGAGGCATTGATCAAACGATACCTCGGCCTCCCGACGGCAATGGGCCGAATCACAAGCGACACCTTTAGCCACTTGGGTGAGAGAATTCGCAGCAATGTCCAGGGAGGACCAGAGAGGATGGTTTCATGTGATGGAAGAGAGTTTTTTCTAAAGTCAGTTATTCGGTCTATTCCAACATTCAGCATGTGATGTTTTTTACTCAGTAAGAAAGTCTATAAGCAGCTGATTTCTTATATGGCGAGGTACTGGTGGAGTTCGTCGATTGATTGTCGATCATGCATTGGATCGCGTGGGAGGAATTAGCATCACCATAGTGTAAGGGGGGAATGGGCTTCATGGACTTGGAGCTTTTTAACTTGGCTTTACTTGGAAGATGGATGGAGGTTAATAATGCATCCTAAGTCGTTGTGCACCTAGGTTTTCAAATCAAAATATTTTCCAGCAACCGACTTTATGCATGCACAAGTTTCTAGCAGATCATCTGCTACATTGAGAGCCATTGTTGCTCGTAGAGAAGCATTGGCTATGGGCCTTCTGAAGAGAATTGGGGATGGAAATTCCGTGTCAATTTGGACAGATAAATGGATCCTTGGTACTGTTTCTATGACACCTTCAGTTAAGATTGGTGAAGCTGAGGTCATCGTGTTTCTAACCTGATAGACAAGGAGAATTGGACCTGGAAGGTCGAGACTATTCATAAAACTTCATTGTACCAGAAGCGGACCCGATACTAAATATACCACTTCCAGTGGAGGGGTGATGATTTATGGGCTTGGGAGCTTGAAAGAAACAACATATACACTACAATAGTAGTGTATCGATCTCTAGTGACGTGTAACGAGCTGAGTTCTCTAGCGGAAGGGACGGTGGAGTCGTTTGTGGAGTCGTTTGTGGAAATTGCAAGTTGTTCCAAAGGTGAGGGTGTTCTGGTGGCGAGTACTTCGGGGAATTCTACCTATAGAAGGTACACTACATTACTAACACATCGCTCCTTTGGCAAGATGCAAAGTCTGTATGTCGGCATGCAAAGATATGTTGCATGCTTTGATTCATTGCATGCATGCAAAAAGGTTCTGGATGGAGGCAAGTAGTATGCTTCAACTCAGACTACCAGAACTTCATCATGTTAGTTGGTCACATGACATCATTTGTGATTCCATGTTAACGGAGGAGGAGCACTCGAAGATAGTAATAGTCATGTTGGCTGTATGGACTTTACGAAATAACATTGCCCATGATAAAGGAAGTATGGATCTTGTGCAATCTATGCGGATGACGAGAGATGCTTTGGCTATACTCGAAATTCCCCAGAGGTATGCGAAGACCTGTTGGCGTGTTATTGATGCATTGTTGGGAGACCCCAAGAGCAAGGTGTGATGAGCACAACAGCAAGTTTTCCCTCAGTAAGAAACCGAGGTTATCGAACCAATAGGAGGAAGGAAACGACTCAAAGGTGTTGCTAGCAACTTGGAGACCTGCACAACACAAACTCAAGACTTTGCCCCAACGAACAGTGAGGTTGTCAATCTCACCGGTTTGCTGTAACAAAGGATTAACTGTATGGTGTGGAAGGTAATGATGGTTTGCAGCAAGTAAACAGTAATAGTGGAAGATGTATCAATGGTAAAGATTGGACCGGGGTCCATAGTTTACTAGGGGTGTTCTCCGTAAGATAAAGAAACATGGCATGCTGGGTAAACAAATTATAGCAGAGCAATTGACAGGACTGACCAAGGCATAACAATGCAATACTAGACATTCATGATCCTATGAGATTCGATTGGGCAATATAACAAGATACATAGACCGCCATCCAACTGCATCTATGACTAGAAATCCACCTTCAGGTTATCATCCAAACCCCCTCTAGTATTAAGTTGCAAGCAACAGAAAACTGCTTTAAGCAAAGTCTGTAAGGTAAACAATCAACTTGTTCCATGAACAAGAGACCGTTGTTTTATCCCTAGTGGAAATAGCACATCTACAACCTTAGAGATTTCTGTCACTTCCCTTAGATTAAATAGAGGCATGAACCCACTATCTAGCATAAATACCCCCTCTTGGAGTCACTAGTATCTACTCGGCCAAGATAGCTACTAGAAACGGAGAGCATGGAAGATCACAAACAACACAGACATGATAGAATCAATAAGACAAAATCATTAATCAATCTAACATAGTAATCTAAATATCCATCAGATCCCCGCAAACACAACATGCATGATTACAAATAGATGATCTTGATCATGAACAAAGCTCACAAGATCTAAACATGGTAGCAAAAAGGAGGAGATACAACCATCTAGCTACTACATGGACCCGTAGTCCAAGGTGGAACTACTCACGCTTCATACCGGAGGCTGGCATGATGAAGAAAAGTCCTCCGGGATGAGCTCCCCTTCGACAGGGTGCTGGGAAGAGCTTTAGATCCCCTCGATCTAGGGACAATGGTGGCGGCGGCTACAGACTATTTCGTGGAATATTGATCGGGTACTTAGGGTTTATGCCTCGGGGGGTCTTTATAGGCGAAGAGGCGAGGTAGGGGGCCGCTAGGGCAGCTGCACCCTCCAGGCGCGGGGTAGGCCCACCCGCGCGGCCAGGGGGTATGGCCCCCTGGTGACTCTCCTCCGTCTCGTACTCCGGCTTCGTGTTCCCCACGGTAAAATTTTGACTTTGGCTTTTGTCCCGTCCAATTCCGAGAATATTGATTTTCTGCCTTTCTGGAACCAAAACCAGAAGAAAACAGGCAACTGGCACCGTGGCAACTTGTTAATAGGTTAGTACCAGAAAACATATAAAAATATCTCAAAGTGCAGACAAAGCAAAGCAAAGTAGATACTAAACAAGCATGGAATATCAAAAATTATAGATACATTTCCGACATATCAAGCACCCCCAAGCTTAACTCCTGCTCGTCCTCGAGTAGGTAAGTGATAAAAAGAATAATTTTTGAGGTGACATGCACCATCAAAATCAAGATCAAACCATTTGCAAGCATTGAAAGATGGGATCAAAGAACTCTAAACATGAGCATGAAAGATGGAGTTCTAACAGTAAGACAAAGTAACTATGCATGCAACATGAAAGGTTACAAATAAAGACCATGAATAACATGCATTGAAAAACGTTTGTTTGTTTCACATATATAAAACAGGGCATAGTGGCATTCAGCTTGTCCCTCATGGAGTAGCAAATAGATGCATAGAACACCTTCAAGGTTAATAAGTGTGACTAGATACAAATAGCACAAGAACAAGTAATATCAACAATATGCATCAATCAATAAGTTTTGGGACAATGCACATAGAACTAAGAATGGCAACTATGCTCTCTTAAATGGTGCCTAAAGGTAGAAGGTGGATACTTAATATAATGGTGGAAGAAAGTTCCTTCATAAGGGAAGCGGGGATTTCAAGTCTCAAAAATAGCTTCCAAAAATTATGGTACTTGTTAGCTTTCAGCTCTCATTGCCCCTATCATAAGCATCTTGAAGTGATTAAGGTTAAAGTGAACAAACTATGGAGTTTATGCTTGACAAAGTGTAAGTTGGCATTCTCATGTCCCTTGAATACGAGGGCCGCTCCTCATGCTACTCAACTTTAGTCACCTGTAAGTTCTTATCATAGTAAGGACATGTGTATCATAGAGAACCGCCAACGTGGTACCCTTTGCACATGATACAGGAGCTATCCCATAATCAAAATGACAAGGCAAGCAGACAATAAGCATCTCAGCAATCTTCTTATTTACCATGGGAATATGGTGCTTTTTCTCTCTTTCCCCTTTTCAATATGTCTCTTTTTTACAAGAATAATGCTTCATAGATGTCATTTTGGTGATGCTGCAAGTTTCCACCATGATTAGGCATGGCTTAGGCTAGTGGCCCAGGCGTTTCTCTAACACACATAAATAACTCCATGGACTTACAAGCTTCCCTTTCATTTCACACCGACGACATCCATAGACAAAAGAGCATGATATCAACTGTGTACAAAGTACAAGTGCAATGTTGAAAGCGTTCCCCGTGACAGCACGGTTCTGCTAATTCCAACGTATAAGTGCAAGCATATACAACATACATGACACAATGGTTCAAGTTTATTAGGGGCAAGAAAAATAAAGTGTGCCATCAAGTTTGTGAGAGCTTTAATCACTAAGTTTTCACATAACAAAATACTTTTCAATTGGAAGATAGATGAAAACAAGAATGTACTTGGAATGTTGTAACACACCATGCATAGGAATTTATAGTGGACACTTTGGAATACTTGGTTTCTTGGGAGTTGGATGCATGAGTAGAACTTACTCATACAAGTGGAGGCTAGCAAAAGACTGGGAGCGACCAACTAAGAGAGCAATAATGGCCATAATTATGCAGAGCGACAAAACATTACTAATCAAAGCATAAAGTGGTACTAAAAGTCAAAGACTATATGATCATAGAGGCTATGGTGACTTGTTCATAGTCATAACATGGTGTGAGCATGTTCCAAGTCAACCCAAACAAAGCATCAATGGAGAATACCACAATACTATGCTTTTGTATGCTCAAACAACGCATGATTTCTTCAAGGCACACTAAACAATCCTAATTGTTTGGAACAAGTCATGCTACAGCAATAATCACTAAGCATAAGGTAAAAAACAACACCTAGCATGACATGATAAAGTCTAAGTCACCATCAAAGCAAGATCCTCTTGTACTACTCAAGCAAGAACCTTCTACTCCTCTCCAACACCAATCAACTTATTTGAAACAACACAACGAGAACGAGGGTCCAAATTACTTTATTCAAGCAAACTAAATGAAAACTAAGACGCTCCAAGAACAACACAATAGTGCATGAAACAATAAAAACGAAGTGTCTAGAAAGACCTGAGCTTTTTATTGATGAAGAAGGGGATGCCTTGGGCATCCCCAAGCTTTGACGCTTGTACCTGTTGAATATTTCTTGGGGTGACATGGGGTGGCATCCCCAAGCTTGAGTTTTTGTCCATTCTTCATCTCATTACATCATTCTTTCTCTACATCTGAAAATTTTCCTTCATACAAAACTTCACACAATCTTCATTAGCAACATTAGTGTATTCAAAAGATAATAGACCTTTGGGTTTAGCTTTAGAACGGAAAAACTTTCATTAAAAACACAAGATACTGTAGCAATTCCCTCAGAAAGCTCAATTTCCCAAAAGTAACCCCAAAAGGAATCAATAAGAAGCAAATGCAAATAATGGCAGAAATCTGTCAAAACAGACCAGCAGGTAGAAACCGATTTTTTCGATGACCTTCTGTTGCCAAAATAAAAAAGTTTTGAACTAAATAAAGTTATCTAACATACTGGGAGATTTATTCGTAAAATATCAGCTCAATCCGATTTACAGAGATTCCTCACGAATTTTTACGGTGGAGCACAAAAATCTGTTTCGGGACAACAACTCCCCAAATCTTACTTCCCTCTCATTAGAGGTTATTCTTGGCACAAAAAGGCAAATAAAAAGAATAAGAAGCGGTTATTACCGAGGTAATAACTTCCAAGACTCAAGAAAACTCCTGGGTTATCTCCCAACAAGTACTTTTCTTTAACGCCTTTAAGTTAGGCACAAGAAGTAAGAATCAAGTATTTTCATAAAGAAGCATTAACATAAAACCTTGCTTTAAAAGGAGGAGCAAAAAGGAAACTTCTCTCTCCTCATAGGGAAGTGTTCAATACCTTTCTTGAATGGAAATTTATATTTAATGGTGCCTTCTTTCATGTCAATGATGGCACAAACAGTTCTAAGAAAAGGTCTTCCCAAAGTAATAGGACAAGAAGCATTGTATTCAACATTCAAAACATAGAAATCAACAGGGACATAAGCATTGTTAACCATAATAAGAACATCATTAACACTCCCCATGAGTTTCTTTTTAGCATTATCATTAAGTGGAACATCCAAATAGCAATCTTCCAAAGGTGGGAAATCAAGCATTTCATAAATCTGTCTAGGCATAATAGAGACACTAGAACCAAGGTCACATGAAGCTTCGAGATCAAAGTCATTAACTTGCATATTAATAATGGGTTCCCAACTATCTTCTACTTTCCTAGGAATAGAGGCTTTGTGTTTCAACTTCTCTTCCTTAATTTTAATAAGAGCATCTGTAATGTGTTTGGTAAAAGCCACATGCGTATCACTAGCATCAGGACTTCTAGCAAGCTTTTGTAGGAACATAATCACTTCAGAAATATTGCAACCATCAAGATCAAAATCAAACTTAGCATCACTAGTAGTGGCTCATTGGGTTTAGGCATTGTGGTAGGAGGAATAGGGACTTCTTGTAGTTTAGTGGCCTCCATATTGGTGGTGGTGATAGTGCAGACACTATTGTTTCTAGCAATTTCAGCTTCTCTTTCCCACTTAGCATGAAGCTAGGCTAACAGTCTTACATTTTCATCAATAGTAACTTGTATGGCATGAGTAGCAGCAAAGGTACTTTCCAAAGTTTCAGGTTTAGCAGTCATTTTATTAATCAAGGAGGACTGTGCTTCAGACAAAGAGGAAATATTTTTCTCAACATTCAAAAGGTTGTTTTCCACTATCTTGTTGAAAGTGGTTTGTTTACTAATAAAGTCTTTGATCATGACTTCAAGTTCAAAGGGGGCACTTCTATTATTGTCGTAGGATTTTCCATAGGTATTGCCATTATTAGGTGGATAAGGCCTATAATTGTTGTTACTACCAAAATTATTCCTATAGGCATTATTGTTGAAGTTGTTCTTTCTAATGAAGTTCACATCTACTTGATCTTCCTGAGCAACCAAAGAGGCTAGGGGAACATTATTTGGATCCAAAGGAGCTTTACCATTAACAAGCATAGCCATGATAACATCAATCTTATCACTCAAAGAGGAGGTTTCTTCAACAGAATTTACCTTCTTACTATCTCTCAGTGTGCCATTCAGAATAATTAACCATCATATTATCGAGGAGTTTTGTTGTAGCACCCAAGGTGATGGTTATAAAGGTACCTCTAGCAGCTGAATCCAATAGGTTTCTTGAAGATAAGTTCAAACCTGCATAAAAAGTCTGGATAATCATCCATGCAGTTAATCCATGAGTAGGACAATTATTAACCAAAGATTTCATTCTTTTCCAAGCATGGGCAACATGTTCATTATCAAGTTGTTTAAATTTCATGATATCACTTCTCATAGATATAATCTTAGCAGAAGGGTAGTACTTTTCAATAAAAGCATCTTTGCACTTAATCCAAGAATCAATACTATTTCTAGGCAAGGATAGCAACCATTCTTTAGCTTTCTCTCAAGGAGAAAGGAAAAAACTTGAGCTTAATAATATCTCCATCTACATCCTTATACTTTTGCATCTCACAAAGTTCAACAAAGTTATTAAGGTGGGCAACAGCATCATCAGAACTAGCACCAGAAAATTGCTCTCTCATCACAAGATTCAACAAAGCAGGCTTAATTTCATAAAAGGTAGCATCAAGAGCAGGTGCAGCAATAGGAGTACTTAGGAAATCATTGTTGTTTGTGCTAGTGAAGTCACACAACTTGGTGTTCTCAGCAGAGTTCATTTTGGCATAAATGGAGCAAGCCAACAGCAGCAACAACTAGAGTAGGAACTAATATTTTTTGTGTTTTTGATAAGAGAAAGAAAACCAAACTAAACTAATTTTTTTGAGTTTTTGATAAAAAGTGGCAAACAAAACCAAGCAAAAGAAACTAAGCAAAACAAAAAAAAGCGAAGAGAAAGGTTGTAGAGGATGATACGACGGAAGCGTATATATAATTTTTGATGTTCCATGCTTGTTTAGTATCTACTTTGCTTTGCATTGTCTACACTTTGAGGTGTTTTTATATGTTTTCTGGAACTAACCTATTAATAAGTTGCCACAGTGCCAGTTGCCTGTTTTCTTATGTTTTTCGTTCTAGAAAGGCAGAAAATCAATATTCTCGGAATTGGACGGGACAAAAGCCAAAGTCAATATTTTACCGTGGGCAACACGAAGTCATAAGACAAGACGGAGAAGGCTCACCAGGGGGCCACACCCCCTGGCCACGCGGGTGGGCCCACCCAGCGCCTGGGGGGGTGCAGCCGCCCTGGTGCCCCCCTAGCTCGCCCCTTCGCCTATAATAAGCCCCCGATGCAGAAATCCTAGGCACCCGATGAAAACTCCACGAAACCGTCTATAGCTGCCGCCACCATCATCCCTAGATCGAGGGGGATCTGAAGTTCTTCCCGGCACCCTGCCGTAGGGGAGATCATCCCGGAGGCCTTCTTCTTCATCATGCCAGCCTTCAGTATGAAGCGTGAGTAGTTCCACCTTGGACTACGGGTCCATGTAGTAGATAGATGGTCGTATCTTCTCCTTGTGCTTTCATGTATAGATATTGTGAGCTCCATTCATGATCAAGATCTAATCTATTTGTAATAATGCATGTTGTGTTTCGCGGGGATCCGATGGATATTGAGATTATTATGTCAGATTGATTAATGGTTTTGTCTTATTGATTCTATCATGTCTGTGTTATTTGTGATCTTGCATGCTCTCTGTTGTTAGTAGCTATCTTGGCCAAGTAGTTGCTAGTGACTCCAAGAGGGGGTATTTATGCTCGATAGTGGGTTCATGCCTCTAGTTTCCAAGGTAAGTGACAGAAATCTCTTCGGTTCTAGATGTGCTGTTGCCACTAGGGAGAAAACAACAGTCTCTTTTTCATGGAACAAGTGGATTGTTTACCTTACACACTCTGCTTAAAGAAGTTGTCTGTTGCTTGCAACTGAATACTAGAGGGGGTTCAGATAATAACCTGAAGGTGGAGTTATAGTCATAGATGTTGTTGGATGGAGGTCTATGTATATTGTTGTATTGCCCAATCGAATCTCATAGAATCTTTTTGTCTAGTATTGCATTGTTATGCCTTGCTCAGTTCCTGTCAATTGCCCTGCTGTAATTTGTTTACCCTTCATGCCATGTTGTTTATCTAAGAAGAGCACCTCTAGTGAACTATGGACCCCGGTCCAATCTTTACAATTGATACATGTTCCACTATTTACTTGATGGAAACAACCATCACCTTCCACACCATACAGTTAATCCTTTGTTACATCAACCGGTGAGATTAACAACCTCACTATTCGTTGGGGCAAAGTCTTGAGTTTGTGTTGTGCAGGTTTCCACGTTGCTTGCAACACTTGTGTGACGTTTCCTTCCTCCTACTGGTTTGATAACCTCGGTTTCTTACTGAGGGAAGACTTGCTGCTGTGCTGCATCACACCTTGCTCTTGGGGTTTCCCGACAAAGCGCACCTACATCAACTAGGCGCATCAACAAGTTTTGTTTCGCTGTTGCTAGGGAGGCTAAGGATGTTTTCAGAAGGGGTGTCCTCCTCAACCTTTATCTTTACTTTGTTTTTAGTTTGCTTAGTTTCTTTTGCTTGGTTTTCTTTGCCTCTTTTTATCAAAAACACCAATTTTTTTTGGTTTACTTTGGTTTGCTTTCTCCTATCAAAAACAAAAAAATTAGTTCCTACTCTAGTTGCCACCTTGTTCTAGCTCACCATGTTGCTCCCCTAGTTCACCCTAAAGGACCTTTCTATAGGTAGTGGCTCCATAATTGGGAAAGATAATATTGAAGAATTCTTTAATCATGTTAGCAAGAATGAGGATATTAAGGATAAATCTACAACAGAACTTGCTCCTAATTATGAAATTGCTGCAGCTTCTTTAGTGCATATGTTGGAGGCTAGGTTTGTTAGCCTTAACCCCATGATGCAAATTTTGTTCCTAAAACTAAAAGAAGAAAAGAATGCTGAAAAGAGAGAATTTATCCTTGAAACTTTACTCAAAGAGTTCCATGATGTTGCTAAGGAAGACAAAAAAGTCTTTGAGCGTTTCAATATGCTAGGATCATTGTGGGTACTTCAGATAAAACTAAGCCTAGAGAGGAATTTAAGATACCCATACCCTTTAAGCTTGTTGGGATGCATGCGGCCTTTGAAAAGAATTTTTATTGGATTGTTCCTGAAATCCTCCAAAACTCATTTGGATGAGATACCTTTCATAGTTGAAGACTTTGCAAGTATTGATCTAAATTCCTCATTTCAAAATACTTGATTTCTTCCTTCTTGTGCCTAACTTAAAGGCGTTAAATAAAAGTACTTGTTGGGAGATAACCCAAGAGTTTCCTTGAGTCTTGGAAGTTATTACTTCAGTAATGACCTCTCCTTATCCTTTTTGTTTGCTTTTTGTGCCAAGAATGACCTCTAATGAGAGGGAAGTAAGATTTGGGGAGTTTTTGTCCCGAAACAGATTTTTGTACTCCACCATACTAATTCATGAGGAGTCTCTGCAAGTCTGATTGATCTTAAAATTTACAAATAAATCCCCAAATATGTTTTCTAAATTTCATTATTTCAACACTTTTTGATTTGAGCAACAGAAGATTTTCGAAAAAATCGGTTTCTACCTGCTAGTCTGTTTTGACAGATTTCCGCCA
Source organism: Avena sativa (assembly GCA_916181665.1). Taxonomy (NCBI): domain Eukaryota; kingdom Viridiplantae; phylum Streptophyta; class Magnoliopsida; order Poales; family Poaceae; genus Avena; species Avena sativa. The sequence goes on from OV702284.1 coordinate 66,051,160, forward strand.
TTATGTGCATTTGCTTCTTATTGATTCCTTTTTGAGTTCTCTTTTAGGGAATTGAGATTTTTGAAAGAGTTTCTAGAGTAGCTTGTGTCTTTAGTGAATTTTTTTGCTATTCTAAAGCTAAGCCCAAAGTTCTATTATCTTTTGAATACACTAATGTTTCTAATGAAGATTGTGTGAAGTTTTGTATGAAGGAAAAATTTCAGTTGTAGAGAGAGAATGATGTAAAGAGATGAAGAATGTACAAAAGTTCAAGCTTGGGGATGCCACCCCGGTGTGACCCAAGAAATATCCAAGAGGTACAAGCGTCAAAGCTTGGGGATGCCCAAGGCATCCCCTTCTTCATCAATAAAAAGCTCAGGTCTGTCTAGACACTTCGTTTTTATTGTTTCATGCACTATTGTGTTGTTCTTGGAGCGTCTTAGTTTTCATTTGCTTTGCTTAGTTTATTTAGTTTGCTTGAATAAAGTAGTTTGGACCCCCGTTCTCGCTGTGTTGTTTCAAATAGGTTGATTGTTGTTGGAAAGGAGTAAAAAGTTCTTGCTTGAAAGTGCAAGAGAAGCTTGCATTGACTGTGACTTAGACTTTAGCATGACATGCTAGGTGTTGTTTTAACCTTATGCTTAGTGATTATTGCTGTAGCATGTTTTGTTCCAAACAATTGGGATTGCTTAGCGTGCCTTGAAAGAATTATGCGTTGTTTTATCATACAAAAGCATAGTTTGTGGTATTCTCCTTTGATGCTGTAACATCCCAAAAATCATGAATTGTAAAACATGCATTTGCATTCATATTGTCAAAGAATTGGGAGCTAGCACAAATTTTTTCAAAGTTTGAATTCAAACAGAACCATTTTATGCCCATTTTATAAAGCATATGAGGCATGGTCTTGTTTTATTTTTCAAAGGGCCAAAGTGAAACTGAGTGAATTTATGTGTTTAACACACTCTTGGACACTAGTTTGGTCTCACAAAAATTTGGTGGAAATTTGAATTAATTTGGAGTTGATTTGAGATTTCAAATCTTATTTAGAAAATCAAATCAGAAAAAGAAAAACAAAAGAACAGAAAAAATAGAGGCAGACCAGCCAACTGGCTCGGCCCACCCCCACGACCCAACTCGCGGCCCACCCAGGAAAACCCCCTCACCCCTCTCTTTCTCTTTCACACCGCGCCCGCGCCGCACCCACTCGCTGACAGCGCAATCCCACTGCCACATCAGCTCGTCGTCCCCAAACCGCGCGACGACCAGCTCCTCCTCCCGTTTCCTCCCCGCAATGACTGCCGCGTTAATTTTTTAATTCCCATTGATGCACCACGTGATTGCCGCCCCTGCTCCGGCTACTTAAGAACCACCCCTCTGCGGCCATTTCCCCTCACCTAGCCCCCACTAAGCGCCACCAGGCTGTGAAAATTTCGCCCGCACCGCCACGGACCCGAGCAACTCCGGCAACGTATTTCGGTGAGCACCGTGCTCCCCTTCGCCTATCGTTCATACAGGCTTGTTTGTCAGATGCTTGCGCACCTTCTCACACCTCTGGCTTGCTCTAAATCTCCCCAGGTCATCGTCCTCGTCAACCCCCGCGAACGACCGAAGCGCTGCTTGACTTCGACGAGCAATCACGGTAATTTTTGAGCGCCCCTTGACCTCTGCTTCATACGATTAGGTTCGTCGTGTGTTTTTGCAGCTATTGATGCCTTCCGTTTGCCCTTTGGAGACCTAGGTTGTCGCCTTTGTCTCCGGTACTGAACACTCGAAGCTAGGTTAAACTCCGGCGAGTTCCTGAGCCCGTGTCCGTGCGCCCCTGTCCAAGCCAGTTGCACGTCGAGCTTCACCGCATCTTCGCGAGTCTGGTAAGCCACAGCGCAGCCCCTATTCCCCTCTGCAATCGCTGGAATGCCACTCCCAGTAGCGCTGCCGCCGCTATAGCCACGTGCACCGCTAGTTCCTGGTCAAGACGTTGTGAGCCGTTAGATCTAGATCCAGCGGATCTAATTAGATCACTTAACGAAGGGATTCGCTTAGACTTGAGCCACAGGATCTAACTTAAATCCTACGTCCCACTTTGGCCGATCTGCGCAAAGTGGTACGGGCCAATCAGATGCGTCCACGTGTCTGAGATTTTGTTTTAAAATCTGTTTTTGAATCTATTAGAGATTTAAACTTGTAAAATTCATAACTTTTGTTTTGTTTATCCAAAAAATACAAATAATATATCAATGGATTCACAAAAATAAATACTACACTACTGTAGGCTTATTTTTATATTTTGTTTCTTTAAAAATAGAATTTTACGCAAAGACATTTGTAGGCCTATTTTGAGCATATAAATTATTTAGAAAATGTTTTAAAGACTAAATTGAGTTTATTTAGTCTATAAATGTTTGGTTTAGTGCTTAGTACTGTTTACTTGTCTTGTTTAGTTTAAATAAAATCATCACATGGCATTTGCATGCATTCATATATTTTTGCTTGAATAATTTGAATGTAAATTTGGTGCTATCATTTTATGTGTAGATTTTGGTGCTAGTGGGGATTGTGAGGATTGTTGCTACTCCCCAAACTACCATGGCAAGTGGTGCTTCATATTTCTGTACCAATATTTTGACTATACACTAGTGATATTTTATATAGGGCTTGCATGATATTTTGCTAAGTATCTATATGCTATGCTATGGGAAATCCTAGTAGTTATAGTCTTGGTAGAATTTTCCTCTAAGTTAAAGATACTTGATATATTGCCATGCTTAGCCTAGCTAGTACCAAACAAGGGTGGATTACTTACATGCTATGGAAAATATTGTTAAGTCTTTGACTTATGTTTTTGCTTAATAAAACAACTAATTGAATGAATCACCTGGGTGGAATGGTATGTTTGGGTTATGTTGAGTGGTTACACAAAGCCCATATCTATGGTCTACCTTGTGTATCACACTTGTGGAAAGCCACCCAGGAACAAAGGGATTTGAGATACTTAGTGTTTAGAAGCTTCTAGTGCAACCATGTGGCATATGGGCTCTGCCTTGATCATATAGGTCGCAATAACTTAGCCAGATGGACAGTTGGTGGTAGGGTGATAGGTTGGAGCGCATCCATTTGGTCTAAGGAAAGGCTTCTGAAAGGTATCGTCTTGATGCATGTCGAGTCTTGTGGGGAAATTGCACCACCTCTCGAGAAGGAAAAATCTAAGTACTTAGTCGTGTTCCCGGCTGCGGACAATTTGATCATCAAGACATTGAAGCTATCAAGGATCTCCTTATCCCAATTTCTAAGTAAAAATTGTGGTTGAACAAGGGTAAAGGTTCACCAATGTTTATTGGTGGTTCCTTGGCAGTTTTGACAAACAAAAACTTAGTGTTTTTCAATTGATAGGCAAAACCTATTTTGAGGAAAGCAAGCCTAAGCTACACTTAGCCAAATTTATATAGAAGCTAGAAACTATTATTCTACTAAGGTATCACTTGCCAATACTATTCCATTGTATCGACCCACTGTGGCTGTAACTTGTGATGTTGCAGGTTACTACGATGAGGATTATGGTTATGAGTCTACACTCAACATGTTTGCCTGTGGCACATGAAGATGAAGACTTTACTTTATATTGTTAAGTTGAACTCTTGTACTAGCTTATGGCTATGGAATTGTAAAAGACTATGTTATCTCTGGAATGACGATGTAATAATGACCTTTGTATCTGTGTACTTCATCTTAAACCGTGGATGCTAGCATTTGATTCAGGGACTAGCATTGCAATCACATGGACCTTTACCTTTATAAAGGTGGGGTCTTACAGATGGTATTAGAGCACTGTGTTGCCTGTAGGATTATGACCCTAGGTTGGATTAGACTAAGAAACCACTAAGGAAAATTTCGACACTTTGAAAATTCCACACTTGTCTTATTCTTCTCGTAAACTTTTCTAATCTCCTTTCTCATCTCAATTTGTAGATGAACTCCATCAACGAAGCCGTCGGGAAGGGACCACTCATGACCATGACTTTGGAGTGTGACATGGAGTTTCCCAAAGCACTCAAGAACTGTTGTGGATATACCAAATGGGTATACCTACGACATAGTCTCATACCGGCAAGGACGGGTGGCCCACAGTTGGTGGTTAGGCCTATGTCATAACCGGGCGGCCTAGTTGCTGATAGAAAGCTGGAGGTCCAGCAGGGATAAAGGAAGGCGACGTGCCACCGCCTTAGATGGAAGACGGAGCCTTGGAGGACATGAAGACTAGTTAGTATTAGTCTAGGACTCTATAACTGTATCCGGCTGGGACTCTCCATGTAACCCTAGGTTCTGGCGCTCATATAAGCCGGACTACAGGAGTCTTTAGGGCATAACAACAAGTGTATAGCACAACTCGCACACAGCGAACCCCCAATCCTGTAACTCGGCGTATTGTCATTATAGTGATTTATAGCAGGAGTAGGATCTCGCCACCGTCGTGAGATCTAAACCTGGGTAAATTGTGTCACGCCGACCCGGACGCTCTCCGTCTTCCCCCCACGTCTCTAAACTCGCCGTTGGGATACCCCTATGGCGTACGTGTCGACAAAACCACGACAGTTGGCGCCCACCGTGGAGCAAGAGGTGCTTACAGCACGGATCCGGGCGGGATCCCTCGCCGTCTTCGAAGGCGGACAAATCGCATCTCCGTCGATGCTTCGTCTTTTGTCATCGCTCTTGAGAGTATGAGGATCTCGAGCGTGTGTCCAAGTCGGCGCTGTCGCGGGATCTTTCATCATCGTTTTTAGCCAGATCGCGTCCGACAGGCTCATCAGCCTCGGCGCATCCGGCTTGACGTCACCACAAGATCAATTTCGTCATAGCAGGCTTTGCCGCAGACGACTTGGACCTTGTCTACTTTGGCACGTTCAGCTAGGAAACGCCGGGTAGATCGATCTTATCATCTTCTCTAGCTGAATCCGGCATGCATCTTCAAGATCAGAAGTGTGGAACCTTTTTTGGCGACGTCGTGTTATCAGTTCTCGCAATCGAGTTCGTACCTGCCAAAACGTTGTTGTTTTGGATTGGTTCACCGATTCCGACAAGAATTAAAAGTTGATCTTCCGACTCGTCTGATTGCAGCAGCCACCATGTGCGCCTGCATGCATGCGAGGAAGCATACATCGCATGCAATATGAAGCGAAGCTAGCTATACCGGCGGATCGTGAAGACAAGATGCTAGGTACGTCAATTTCTCAAGGATTTTTGGCTAGGAAGTTATGCTTTCGATCGGGCTGGAATCGAAGCCATGACCTTGTGCGTGCGTTTCGTTCTGTTCCGATTCGCCGGAATATTTCACTTAAGGATTCGCCGGAATTTTTCAGTTAAGGAAACAGACAGCTACACGAGCCTCGGATACATCTTTACGGTTCGCCTAAATAGCTAAGTACCTATTTATATTTATTATTTTAATTATTTATGATCATCATATTAAGATTGGTTCACTCATATTCTGAGTCTTTTACTGCTTTCGTTTTGATCATACCTTTTTCATGATTTGCCTTGCGCTCGTGAATATAAACTTTTTAAAGGCTTGCCGTTTTAAGGCCCCAGTACCATGCAAAAAACCCGCCTTCGGGCGTTAGCTTAAGTTTTCTGGATACACATTTTCTGTTGTTTTTATGTGGATTCCTAAGTAGTGACTTTTTGGCACTCAAAGCCGGCGTTTTGGCCTTGGGTTCTGGACGGTGCCATTAGGCATCATCACCTAAGGACATGGTTCTGTGCTGCGAGTCTTCCGTCTCACGAAAGGTCAAGCATAAAAATTAGAATAATGGATAATTCAGCACTTGCTTAAACAAAATTTTACAGAAACTGTTCAAATAAGTTGAGTTTTTTCCTCCTAAACAGTTTTATGTTGTCCATCTGCTGCATTGTTTCAGCTTTAAAGCATTTGTTCAAAGACCGTGTTTGTTCCTCCTTACATTTGTTTGTTGGACACGATTAAAGGAACAATTTAATACATTTGTATTTTTATGTTTATATTTCAGGTACATGACGCTTGGACATTGCCGCATTCCTAGGATTAAGGTGTTTTTGAGCCGGCTTTGCGCTAGACTCGACACCTCGGGGGCTGCAATCACAGTTGTTGACCAAGACTTGAGCCATCTTTGAGGAAGTCGGATCGGTGCTTGGGGGCTTGACATCTCTAATTTAAGAGCTTTGTCCCGCATTACGTCCTATCCGGAACAAACCTCAGGGGCTACAGTACGATGATCTCCAAGACATGGTTTAGTTCTCTTTGAGCATCAAGCTGGAAAATTCATGTGAATTCCACCTTGACGCTCAGGGCTACACCAATGCTGAATTTTTGTAGTTCTCTCTGGAGCACCAAGTCGAAATAACTTCCGACTTGATGCTCGGGGGCTACACTATTGACATTTTTGCTAAAGCTACTCTGAGAGCACCAAGACGGTTTTCCTTTAAAACTCTGACTTGGCGCTCGGGGGCTACAATCGTTTGATGTACAATTATGCATGTTCTTTTGAGCATCAAGCCGCCTTCGACGAAGCCGACTCAATGCTCGGGGGCTACATATGGTTATGTCAACAAAACTTTCAAGACGGTGAAAAATTCGGCTAGCATAACCCGAGGGCTCGACATCAACTTTGCCTTCATGGAAGTTTCACTGGGTTACACGGCTCAATGGCCTAAACGTCCGTGATATGAGAGGCTCTAAGACCTTAATTCGGCAAGCTCTTATGTATGTGACTTTGCTGGCTCTAAGTCGGCAGTTTGACAGCCTTTATGATCGTGGCCCGGTAGCCGTGATTTTTCTGGCTTACCTATCATCCTGCAAGGATGATGATATTGAAGACGTTCTAGAGCTTGGAAGAATCACTAACGATTCGTTAGAGAATTCGCCGCCTTGGACTCGTTCACAGAATCATACAAGCAACTCTCTGGCTAGGCTTAGTCAGATGAGAATAAGATATGGGAGCTCTCCAAGATTCTTCACGAAGCACGCCTACAAATTGAAGACAACGTGATACTTACGCTCAAAGCTAGACAGAGGAACGCGAGGATATTGAAGAACTCCGGGGGCTACTGTTGTGGATATACCAAATGGGTATACCTACAACATAGTCTCATACCGGCAAGCCCGGGTGGCCCACAGTTGGTGGTTAGGCCTATGGCATAACCGGGCGGCCTAGTTGCTGATAGGAAGCTGGAGGTCCCGCAGGGATAAAGGAAGGCGACGTGCCACCGCCTTAGATGGAAGCCGGAGCCTTGGAGGACACAAAGACTAGTTAGTATTTGTCTAGGACTCTGTAACCGTATCCGGCTGGGACTCTCCATGTAACCCTAGGTCCTGGCGCTCATATAAGCCGGCCTACGGGAGTCTTTAGGGCATAACAACAAGTGCATAGCACAACTTGCACACAACGAACCCCCAATCCTGTAACTCGGTGTATTGCCATTATAGTGATTTATAGCATGAGTAGGATCTCAGCACCGTCGTGAGATCTGAACCTGGGTAAACTGTGTCATGCCGACCCGGATGCTCTTCCTCTTCCCCCCACGTCTCTAAACTCGCCGTTGGGATACCCCTATGGCGTACGTGTCGACAAAACCATGAAAAGAACCTTATGGTTACCATGGGAATACATGGTGCAGCTGTGTACAAGGGATTCCCCGTGATGGATGAAGGAGAAGAGTATTGTTGGGTGCAACTTCACTTGTACAAAAACAAGGAAGACAACCACAAAGTGTCACGATTCTGCATGGTCACCAACTCTGAAATGCACACAACATTCTTTGATTCTGCAAGAAATGCAACTTGGAATGCCATCAAGGAGCTTGGTGATAGAATCAAGTGTAGAATGCTCAACACTCAAAATTACCTTAGAGAAGAAAAGAAGCATACCCAATACTTAGAGACTAGCAATCAACGACTAAGGGAAGACATCATAGACTTAATATGGGAGTATTGTGATCAAGATAGACAGATTGCCACTAAGGATGCCCTGATAGCTATCTTGTCTAGTGAGTGAGAGTTGTAACATACTCCGTTAGATGGACCACCACACTTGTCGTTTTTCACGCAAAAATTTGTCTAAGTTATGTTGAACCTTGGTGTTTGTAATGTTTTTGTGTATGCCATGACTTGTATGTTTTATTGTTGAAAGTGTGTTTATGTTTTTATTGTCTTGTGAATTTCCTACTCGTATTGATTCTAACCTTTCTCTATCTTATAAAATAGATGCCTAACATTGTTATCAGCACTGCCGGGGAGTTCAAGGGAACTCGTTTCGGTTCTCATCTCATGAAGCTCACTAGTGTGCTCAACCTTCCACTTCCTAGTATCACGACACTCCAGCTCACCAAGTTTGAGAGGAAGGACCTTTGGGGCTTCAGAGTCACACAGCCGGGACGCCAGGCAGAGCCACCCACGGAGGACATCACCTTCAAGCTGATGCATGATGACAGGAGAAGGGCTTAGATGTAGTTATGCAGGAGTTACTTGGACGCCTGGTTGGGAGGCACTCCACCGAGCTCAGAGGCCTCTACTTTCACCCGTTCGGGAGACGTGACAAGCAGGGTGAGGCAATAGAGTACGATGACGCTACTAGAGAGACGATTGAGCTAGTTCGTCTATAACTTCAGGACTTAGAGGGCCTTATTAGACACGTCGACACCGATAGGACCAACATCATACTTAGCAATGACGAGCTCCAGGTTCAGCTGAGGGAGAAGGACAAGCTCTTCGCAGAGCAAGACGAGATCGTCAAGGATATGGAGGCCATATTCGAGAGCCAGGACAAGAAGTTCAAGAATCAGGAGAAAAGAGTCCAAGACAGAAACAAGAAGATCAGGGAGATGAAGGATGAGTTAGAAGCCAAGGACTTCGAGCTTGAGCACCAGCAGGGAGTGATTGAGAGGCTTCGCTCACAGAAGAGGGCCCTCAGGGCCAAGATTGAGGCCTTGAACACTAGTGTTGAGGAGTACAAGGCCGCCATGGAGAATGAAGGTCTTGATCTTGTTGACGTGGAGGTCGACATGGAGGAGTAGTATAGACTACTCAACTATCATTTATCTATCATACTTTGATTATTGAGTCGCAATGACCATCCAACATGTGGATGGCTTGCTATGGTGTGCTTGCATTTTCAAAACCTGTTGTTATGTCGTTCAAACTTTATGTTATTTTTGAGCTTGGTTATTGTGATTATTCTATGTGATGTATTGTGTATGTTAAGCATCTATGGGTATCTCATTTCTTATCCTTATTGAAACCACAGATGCCTCCCCGTCGTGCCAACCCCAACCCAAACAACAACAATAACGTCACTCCCGAGATGCAGCAGTTGATGACATCACAAGCCCAACTGATGCAGATGATGACACAGTTCATGCAGAACCAGAATCAGAACAACAATAATAACAACAACAATTAGAATAATCCTCCAGCATTTGACATGCTCACCAGATTTCTAAGACTGAGGCCTAAAAAGTTCTCAGGAACCACAGATCCAATGGCAGCCAATGACTGGTTACGTTCAGTGAACAAGGACTTAGTGACTGTTGGTTGCACCGACGAGGAAAAAGTCAGGTTTGTAGCACATCTGCTTGAAGGACCAGTAGCAACCTGGTGGGACAACTTTCAGATCACCACTCCCCTTGAGGATGTGACATGGGATATCTTTGAGGATGGTTTCCGTACAGCTCACATCTCATCCGGAGTGATGAACTTGAAGAAAAAGGAGTTCCACAATCCGAAGCAACGTCACCGCAGTGTGGCTGAGTACATAGGAGTTCAACAATCTAGCGCGTTATGCACCGAATGAAGTTGACTGCTGCTAAGAGGAAGGAGAAATTCCTCAAAGGACTAAATGATGAGTTGAACCTGCAGCTGTCTGTTGCCTATGTCCCAACCTATCAATCACTTTGTGACAAGGCTACCATCTTGGAAAACAAGATGAAACAGGTTGAGGGCAGAAAGAGGAAGCATAGCTTTGATAAGAACAGCTCGGGATCGTCTCACAAGCATTCCCATCATGATGATAGTGGAATTTCTGGATTCCACAAACATGGGAAGTACAACAACCACCACAACCACAACCGTCATCATGACAACAAGCATCATCATAGTCATGATAATGACAAGTATAAGAACCACAAGAGCGGACACAAGAGCCACCACAGTGGAAGTGGCAGTGGAAGTCATCCTGTAAAGAAAGATCTCAGTCAGGTTGCATGCTTCAAGTGTAAGAAGATGGGACACTATGCTAATGAGTGCCTAGAAAAGAAAGTTGAAGGTGCCAACAAGCCCAATCCCTTCCAAAAGGGACAAGTGAACCACATTAATGTGGAAGAAATATATGAAGAGTCTGATGTGGTGGCTGGTAAGTTCAAGCTCAATTCTTTTCCAGCACTTGTTATTTTTGATACTGGTGCATCGCATTCATTCATATCAAGAGCATTTGTTGATAAAAATGGATTACCAACTGAAAATATTGGGTGTCCTATAAAATTAAGTTCTCCCGCTGGAGAGATGATAGTGAGCCTTGGATGTCGTGGTCTAGTGATAGAATTTGGGAAGCATAAGTTTCCAGTCAGTCTGATAATCCTAGATTCCCAAGGATTGGATGTTATTCTGGGCATGGATTGGATGACCAAGTATGAAGGAGTACTAGATTGTGCCAATCATACTGTCACACTCACAACCCCGGATAACAAAAGGATTAGATTCAAGTCTAACTTTGAATCAAAAGGGAGTAAGATAAATTCTCTTAAGGGGGTTAGCATAGACAGTGTTCTAAGTGTGAGAGAGTATCCGGATGTGTTTCCGTAGGAATTGCCTAAAATGCCACCAGATAGAGATGTTGAGTTTCTGATTGACTTGCTTCCAGGATCAGGACCAATATCAAAGAGACCCTACAAGATGTCAGTTGATGAGTTGAAGTAACTCAAGAAACAGCTTGGAGAACAGCTACAGAAAGGATTTATTCAACCAAGTTCTTCATCTTGGGGTGCACCAGTTTTGTTTGTTGAAAAGAAAGATAGAAGTCAAAGGTTATGCATAGATTACCGTTCACTCAACAAGGTAACTATCAAGAACAAATATCCTCTTCTTAGAATCAATGATTTATTTGATCAGGTAGAAAGAGCCCGTGTGTTCTCAAAGATTGATCTCCGATCAGGCTATTTTCAGCTTAAGATTAGAGAGCAAGACATACCGAAGACTGCTTTCACCACAAGGTATGGTTTGTATGAGTACACCGTGATGCCATTTGGTTTGACAAATGCAGCAGCTTACTTCATGAATATGATGAACAAAGTGTTTATGGAATTTCTTGACAAGTTTGTTGTCGTTTTCATCAATGACATTTTGATATACTCCAAGAGCAAAGAAGAGCATGAAGATCATTTGCGTTTGATACTTGAGAAGCTTAGGGAACATAAGTTGTATGCCAAATTCAGCAAGTGTGAATTCTGGATGAATGAAGTCGGATTTCTCGGACATATTGTGTCAGGAGATGGTGTAGAGGTTGATCCCGCAAAAGTGTCAGTTGTAACTGAGTGGGAATCTCCTAAGTCAGTGAAAGAAGTTCGTAGTTTCCTTGGCTTGGCAGGATACTATAGAATATTCATTGAGAATTTCTCAAAGGTAGCTACGCCAATGACGGAGTTACTTAAGAAAGACAAGAAATTTGATTGGACTGAAGGATGTGAACTCAGCTTCCAAGAGTTGAAGAAGAGACTAGTAACAGCACCAGTCTTATGTCTGCCAGATTTGGAGAAGGATTCCCAAGTATATTGTGATGCATCTCACCAAGGATTGGGAGGAGTTTTGATGCAAGAAGGGAAAGTTGTAGCTTATGCCTCGAGACAACTCAAAACTCATGAAGTGAATTATCCTACTCATGATTTGGAGTTAGCCTCTATTGTCCATGCAATCAAAACATGGAGACATTATCTTTTGGGAAAGCGTTGTGAAGTGTTCGCAGATCATAAGAGTCTGAAATATATCTTCACTCAGAAGGAAATCAATATGAGACAAAGAATATGGCTAGAACTCATCAAGGACTATGACCTGAGTTTGCAATACCACCCTGGTAAAGCAAATGTTGTAGCGGATGCTTTAAGCCGTAAGGTTTATGTGAATGGTCTCACTAAGGGATAGTTTCTAGATGAACTGTGTGCCCAATTCAAAGATCTCAGATTGGAGATAGTGCCTGAAGGACATATCATGTCATTGGATGATCAACCCACCTTATTGGACGAAATCAGGGAAGCCCAAAAGTTAGACAGGTAAATTGAAGAGATTAAAGGAAACATTAGCAAAGGGAAATCCAAAGGCTTCCATGAAGACGAACATGGTACTTTATGGTATGGAAAACGTACCTGCATTCCGCAAGATCCGGAACTTCGGAAACTGATTTTGCAAGAAGCACACAACTCACCATATTCCATTCATCCGGGTAACACCAAAATGTACATGGATGTGAAGGAAAGATTTTGGTGGAATAATCTCAAGAAGGACATTGCGGAACATATTGCTTGAGTACTTTTTCTCCCCTTCAACCAGAAAGCGGTCTCGATTCGATGCATAGGGGCTAGTTGAGGAGCGAAGCCCTGCTGCAACAATTTGTGATGTGTGTAGTAGAGTGAAAGCGGAACATCAGAAACCAGCAGGATTGTTACAACCTCTACCTATTCCTGATTGGAAGTGGGATAAGATTGGTATGATTTCATCACTGGACTGCCAAGGACTAGATCAGGTTATTATTCTATTTGGGTCATGGTAGATCTCCTAACTAAAGTGCCTCATTTCATACCCGTGAAGACAACCTATACAAGTGCTAAGTTAGCCAAGATTTATATGAATAGGATCGTGTGTCTACATGGAGTACCCAAGAGTATTGTGTCTGATAGAGGAACTCAGTTCACTTTGCATTTTTGGCGACAACTGCATGAGTCATTGGGAACGAGATTATAATTCAGCACTGCTTTTCATCCTCAAACTGATGGACAGACAGAAATAACCAACCAGATTCTAGAAGATATGTTGAGGGCATGTGCCCTAGACTATGGTGCTAGTTGGGATGAAAGTCTGCCTTATGCAGAATTCTCTTACAATAACAGCTATCAAGCCAGTATTGAGATGGCACCATTTGAATTACTCTATGGAAGGAAGTGTACTACACCATTTCTATGGAGTGGTGTTGGAGAAAGAAATTTGTTCGGGCCAGAACTAATCAAGGTAGCTGAAGAGAAAGTCAAGTTGATAAAGGACAGATTGAAGATAGCACAGTCCTGACAGAAGAGCTACGCAGATCCAAAGGATAGAGAAGTCACCTTTGAGGTGGGTGATAGAGCTTATCTTAGAGTATCACCACTTCGTGGAGTGAAGAGGTTTGGAGTCAAAGGAAAATTGGCACCAAGGTATGTTGGACCATTCAAGATTCTAAGTCGCAAAGGAGAAGTGGCTTATGAGATTGAGTTGCCTGAATCACTGTCTGCCGTTCACAATGTGTTTCACGTAATTCAGTTGAAGAAATGCCATCCGAAGATGGAAGAGACTTCTTTGAAAGATACTATACCTTTGGAAGAGGTTCAGTTGGAAAGTGATCTCACTTATGAAGAGAAACCTATCAAGATTCTTGAAACTGCAGAAATAGTTACTCGTACAAAGACTATCAAATGGAAAGTTTAGTGGAACCATCATTTCAAGGAATAAGCAACATGGGAAAGAGAAGATGATCTTCGGAAAGACCACCCTCACCTATTTGCTAGCCAATCCGAATCTCGAGGGCGAGATTCATCTTAAGGGGGTTAGATTTGTAACATCTCAAAAATCATGAATTGTGAAACATGCATTTGCATTCATATTGTCAACGCATTGGGAGCTAGCACAAAAAAATTCAAAGTTTGAATTCAAACAGAACCATTTTATGCCCATTTTATAAAGCATGTGAGGCATGGTTTTGTTTTATTTTTCAAAGGGCCAAAGTGAAACTGAGTGAATTTATGTGTTTAAAACACTCTTGGACACTAGTTTGGTCTCACAAAAATTTGGTGGAAATTTGAATTAATTTGGAGTTGATTTGAGCTTTCAAATCTTATTTAGAAAATCAAATCAAAAAAAGAAAAAGAAAAGGATAGAAAAAATAGAGGCAGACCAGCCAACTGGCTCGGCCCACCCCCACGGCCCAACTCGCGGCCCACCCAGGAAAACCCCCTCACCCCTCTCTCTTCCACACCGCGCCAGCGCCGCACCCACTCGCTGACACAGTGACCCCACTGCCACATCAGCTCGTCGTCCCAAACCGCGCGCAACGACCAGCTCCTCCGCCCGTTTCCTCCCCGCAATGACTGCCGCGTTAATTCGTTAATTCCCATTGATGCGCCGTGTGATTGCCGCCCCTGCTCCGGCTACTTAAGAACCACCCCTCTGCGGCCATTTCCCCTTACCTAGCCCCCACTAAGCGCCACCAGGCTCTGCAAATTTCGCCCCGCACCGCCATGAACCCGAGCAACTCCGGCGACATATTCCGGTGAGAACCGTGCTCCCCTTCGCCTCTCGTTCATACGGGCTTGTTCGTTAGATTCTTGCGCACCTTCTCAAACGTATGGCTTGCTCTGAATCGCCCCAGGTCGTCGTCCCCATCAACCCCCGCGAACGACCGAAGCACTGCTCGACTCCGACGAGCAATCACGGTAATTTCTGAGCACCCCTTGACCTCTGCTTCATACGATTAGGTTCGTCGTGTCTTTGCGCAGCTACTGATGCCTTCCGTTTTCCCTTTGGTGACCTAGGTCGTCTCCTTTGTCTCTGGCAGTGAACACCCGAAGCTAGGTTAAACTCCGACGAGTTCCCGAGCCCGTGTTCGTGCGCCCCTGTCCAAGCCAGTTGCACGTCGAGCTTCACCGCATCTTCGCGAGTCTGGTAAGCCACAGTGCAACCCCTATCCACCTCTGCAATCGCCGGAACACCACCACCAGTAGCGCTGCCGCCGCTGTAGCTACGCGCTCCGCCATTTCCTGGTCAAGACGCTGTGAGCCGTTAGATCTAGATCCAGCGGATCTGATTAGATCACTTAACGAAGGGGTACGCTTAGATTTGAGCCACAGGATCTAACTTAAATACTACGGCCCACGTTGGCCGATCCGCGCGAAGCGGTACGGGCCAATCAGATGTGTCCACGTGTCTGAGATTTTGTTTTAAAATCTGTTTTTGAATCTATTAGAGATTTAAACTTGTAAAATTCATAACTTTTGTTTTGTTTATCCAAAAAATACAAATAATATATCAATGGATTCACAAAAATAAATCCTACACTACTGTGGCTTAGTTTTATATTTTGTTTCTGTAAAAATAGAATTTTATGCAGAGACATTTGTAGGCCTATTTTGAGCATATAAATTATTTAGAAAATGTTTTAAAGACTAAATTGAGTTTATTTAGTATATAAATGTTTGGTTTAGTGCTTAGTACTGTTTACTTGTCTTGTTTAGTTTAAATAAAATCGTCACATGGCATTTGCATGCATTCATATATTTTTGCTTGAATAATTTGAATGTAAATTTGGTGCTATCATTTTATGTGTAGATTTTGGTGCTAGTGGTGATTGTGATTGTGAGGATTGTTGCTACTCCCCCAACTACCAATGCAAGTGGTGCTTCATATTTCTGTCCCAATATTTTGACTATGCACTAGTGATATTTTGTATAGGGCTTGCATGATATTTTGCTAAGTATCTATATGCTATCCTATGGGAAATCCTAGTAGTTGTAGTCTTGGTAGAATTTTCCTCTAAGTTAAAGATACTTGATATATTGCCATGCTTAGCCTAGATAGTACCAAAAAAGGGTGGATTACTTACATTCTATGGAAAATATTTTTAAGTCTTTGACTTGTGTTTTTGCTTAATAAAACAACTAAGTGAATGAATCACCTGGGTGGAATGGTATGTTTGGGTTATGTTGAGTGGTTACGCAAGGCCCATATCTATGGTCTAACTTGTGTATCACACTTGTGGAAAGCCACCCAGGAACAAAGGTATTTGAGATACTTAGTGTTTAGAAGCTTCTAGTGCAACCACATGGCATATGGGCTCTGCCTTGATCATATAGGTCGCAATAACTTAGCCATATGGACAGTTAGTGGTAGGGTGATAGGTTGGAGCGCGTCCATTTGGTCTAAGGGAAGGCTTCTAAAGGTCTCGTCTCGATGCATGTCGACTCTTGTGGGGAAAGTGCACCACCTCTCGAGAAGGAAAAATCTAAGTACTTAGTCGTGTCCCCGGCAACGAACAATTTGAGCATCAAGACAATGAAGCTATCAAGGATCTCCTCGTCCCAATCTCTAAGTTAAAACTTGTGGTTGAACAAGGGTTCACCAATGTCTATTGGTGGTTCCTTGGGAGTTTTGACAAACAAAAACTTAGTGTTTTTCAACTGATTGGAAAAACCTATTTTGAGCAAAGCAAGCCTAAGCTACACTTAGCCAAATTCATATAGAAGCTAGAAACTATTATTCTACTAAGGTACCACTTGCCAATACTATTCCAATGTATTGACCCACTGTGGCTGTAACTTGTGATGTTGCAGGTTACTCTTATGAGGATTAGGGTTATGAGTCTACACTCAACATGTTTGCATGTGGCACATGAAGATGAAGACTTTACTTTATATTGTTAAGTTGAACTCTTGTACTAGCCTATGGCTATGGATTTGTAAAAGACTATGTTATCTATGGAATGACGATGTAATAATGACCTTTGTATATGTGTACTTCATCTTAAACTGTGGATGCTAGCATTTGATCCAGGAACTAGCATTGCAACCACAGGGACCTTTACCATTATAAAGGTGGGGTCTTACAGATGCTTTGTTTGGGTTAACTTGGCACATGCTCACACCATGTTATGACTATGAACAAGTCACCATAGCCTCTTTGATCATTTATTCCTTGACTTGTAGTACCACTCTATGCTTTGGTTAGTAATGTTTTGTCTCTCTGCATGATTATGGCCATTATTGATTTCTTAGTTGGTTGCTCCCAGTCTTTTGCTAGCCTCCACTTGTATGAGTAAGTTCTACTCATGATTCCAATTCCCAAGAAACCCAGTTATTCCAAAGTGTCCACTATAAATTCCTATGCATGGTGTGTTACACCATTCCAAGTATATTCTTGTTTTCAGCTATCTTCCTATTAAAAAGTATTTTGTTATGTGAAAACTTAGTGATTAAGCCCTCATGAACTTTATGGAACACTTTATATTCTTTTCCCCTAATAAACTTGAACCATTGTGTCATCTCTATTGTATATGCTTGCACTTATATGTTGGAATTAGCAGAACAATGCTATCATGGGGAACGTTTTCAACATTGCACTTGTACTTTGTACACAGTTGATGTCATGATCTTTTGTCTATGGATGTCACCGATGTGAAATAAAGAGGGATCTTGTAAGTCCATGGAGTTATGTATTTTGTGTTAGAGAAACGCCTGGGCCGCTAGCCTAAGCCATGCCTAATCATGGTGGAAACTTGCAGCATCACCATAATGAGCAATCTGTGAAGCATCCTCAATAAAACGCTATGCACATAGTAAATAAAAAGATCGCTGAGATGCTCATTGTCTGCTTGCCTTGTCATTTTGGTTATGGGATTGCTCCTGTACCATGTGCAAGGGGTACCCCATTGGCGGTTCTCTATGATACACATGTACTTACTATGACAAGAACTTACAGGTGACTGAAGTTGAGTAGCATGAGGTGTGGCCCTCGTATTCAAGGGACATGAGATTGCCAACTTATACTTTGTCAAGCATATACTCTATAGTTTGTTCACTTTAACCTTAATCACTTCAAGATGCTTATGATAGGGGCAATGAGGGCTTAAAGCTAACAAGTACCATAATTTTTGGAAGCTCTTTTTGAAACTTGAAATCCCTGTTTCCCTTTATGAAGGGTCTTTCTTCCACTATTATGTTGAGTCTCCACCTTCTACCTTTAGGCACCATTAAGAGAGCATAGTTGCCATTATGTGTGCAGTGTCCCAAAACTTATTGATTGATGCATATTGTGATATTGCTTGTTCTTGTGCTATCTGTATCTAGTCACTCTTATGAAATTTGAAGGTGTCCTATGCATCCATTTGCTACTCTATGAGGGACAAGATAAATGCCACTATGCCATGTTTCCTGTATGTGAAACAAACAAACATATTTCAATGCATGTTATTCATGACCTTTGTTTGTAGCCTTTCATGTTGCATGCATAGTTACTTTGTCTTACTGTTAGAACTCCATCTTTCATGCACATGTTTAGAGTTCTTTGATCCCAGCTTTTAATGCTCGCAAATGGTTTGATCTTGGTTTTGATGGTGCATGTCACCTCAAAAATTATTCTTTTATCACTTACCTACTCGAGGACGAGTAGGAGTTAAGCTTGGGGATGCTTGATACGTCAGAAACTAACCTATTAACCTATTAACTTTGCTTTGTCTACACTTTGAGGTGTTTTATATGTTTTATAGAACTAACCTATTAACAAGTTGCCACTGTGCCAGTTGCCTATTTTCTTCTGTTTTTGGTTCCAAAAAGGCGGAATTTCAATATTCTCGGAATTGGAGGGGACAAAAGCCAAAGTCAATATTTTACCGTGGGCAACACAAAGCCAGAAGACGAGACGGAGAAGGCTCACCAAGGGGCCACACCCCTAGCCGCGCGGGTGGGCCCACCCCGCGCTTGGGGGTGCAGCCGCCCTGGAGGCCCCTGGCTCGCCCCTTTGCCTATAAGAAGCCCCCAATGCACAAATCCTAGGCACACGATCAAAACACCACGAAACTGTCTATAGCCGCCGCCACCATCATCCCTATATCGGGGGAATTTGAAGTTCTTCCCGGCACCCTTCCAGAGGGGATATCATCTCGGAGGCCTTCTTCTTCATCATGCCAGCCTCCGGTATGAAGCGTGAGTAGTTCCACCTTGGACTATGGGTCCATGTAGTAGCTAGATGGTTGTATCTCCTCCTTGTGCTTTCATGTATAGATCTTGTGAGCTCCGTTCGTGATCAAGATTTAATCTATTTGTAATCATGCATGTTGTGTTTGCGGGGATCCGATGGATATTGAGATTACTATGTCAGATTGATTAATGGTTTTGTCTTATTGATTCTATCATGTCTGTGTTGTTTGTGATCTTGCATGCCACTACTAGGAAAACGGCTATAGGTAATCAGCACATCCGTGGCTCACATGGTTGAAGTGCCCCACGGCTAAAACAGGCGTGGCTCACCTGTGGGCAATGCCCTACTAATAACTATAACAACCGTGGCGCACATGACTATAGTGCGCCACAGATGTGTGTGGGCCAGGGCCCTGTTGGCCACACGCCAAACATCTGTGGCGCACTATAGTCATGTGCGCCACGGTTGTTAGGGTCATCTGTGGCGCACGTGTGCCTGGTGCGCTACGCCTGAGCGCATGCCCACCTCTGCTCTGAAACGGCCACAAACTTCTGTGGCGCACTCGGCCTAGTGCGCCACAGGGAGTAGGAGCATCTGTGGCGCACATGGTGTAGTGCGCCACAGATGTTTGTACTCCCTGTGGCGCACTAGGGCCGTGTGCGCCACGGATGTGTCGATTCTTTTAGGATAGCACTTTATGTGCACATGTGTGCCCACACATCCACCACCCACACTTCACTTTCCCCTTCTTCTTCCTCCTTAGATCTAGTCGGGATCTTCTCCTTTCCACCTCAATTTCTCCATACATTCACCATTTTTAGCATGTAAAACTTGCTTTGGATGTTACATAAGTAATAGAGGAGGTCTCCGGTCTCTCATCTATCCGTCTCCGGTCGACGCGCGCACCTCTCCTTTCCATCTTTCTCGCGATCGGTCTCTCATCTCGGTAAGTTGTCCATGTAAGGATGTGTTCATGTGTATATGGATGATGCATGTGCTCATATGTATGTAGATGATCGATGCTCATGATGTGTGTATGTGTGGAGAGGATCGATGGTCATATGTGTGTGTATATGGAGAGTATCGATGATGCTCATGCATGTGTGTATGGAGAGGATAATGATATGTTCATGTGTGTATGGATCGGTCTCTCTCTCTCTTGTGTTTGTATGTGAACAAGTTGCCATTTGTTTTGCCAAAATATTGATTCATTTCCATTTTGGCAAGACTTTGGCATTTCGCAAAGGTCCTAATTTTAGGATAGGTCATGCCGAAATTTTCTATCGACCATTGCATGCATGCATTCATTATGTGGTTCTAATAGACTTCAAAATTGTACCGTGTACATCGTGCAGGCAAAAATGGTGCGCATAATGAGCGAAGGCATTGTGGCTAGATTTTTGAAATGTGCGACGGCCGACATGATACAAAATAACAAGACAGATATAAGATGTCCGTGCAGAAGATGCAAACTCAACTGGGTGATCGACCCAGATTCCGGGAATCTGCAGGCGCATCTGCTCCGCCATGGTTTCATGGATGGATACACTCGTTGGATAAGCGATGGCGTAGATGATGGAGACGGTGAAGAAGGTGGCCAACATGACGATGATCATCATCACGGCAAGAACGGGCGAGATGATGAAGAGGCTCCTGGAGATGGTGAAGGTGCGGAAGCAGACCGGGATGATGATGATCTAGATGCCGGAGGAGCAGACGACGATGGAACAACGTCAGGCTGGGTGCGGGACCCTTATGTGCAAGAGCTGCTACTCAAGCAGACGAGTAACGCCAGGGCTGCCGCTAGAGAGAAAGCCAAGCTTGCGCAACTTGAGAAAGACGCGGTTACTCCATTGTATGAAGGATGCAGGCCCGATGATACCCGGTTGAATGTAACGCTCAAGGCTATGGAGATGAAGGCAAAGCACAAATTGAGCGACGCAAGCTTCGACGATATGATGGCATTCTGGCATGATCGTATCCCGGAGGGGAACACATGTCCAACTAGTATCGAGGATGCCAAGAAAATCGTCTGTCCTCTCGATCTACCGCACGTTAGATATCACGTATGCATCAACGATTGCATCATTTATCGGGGCGAGGACGCGGAGAAAACCACATGTCCGGTGTGCGGTGTGAGTCGATACAAGAAAGGGAAGAAAGCACCTCGAAAAGTGGTATGGTACTTTCCTATCACCCCTCGTCTGCAGCGCTATTTCGCGGACCCTAAGGAAGCGAAGCTCATGCGATGGCATGCGGAAAGGAAGAAGCCAGGAGATGATGATGACCCCGAAAAGGATGAGCTGCTGACGCACCCTTCAGATGCTAGCCAGTGGAAAGCATTGGACCTCGAATTCCCAGAATTCGGTGGAGATTCGAGGAACATCAGGCTTGGTGCGAGCACCGATGGACTCAATCCGTTCGGTAGCCAGAGCAGCACGCACAGCACTTGGCCCGTGTTTGTATGGATGTACAACCTCCCTCCATGGTTGTGCATGAAGAAGAAGTACATACAAATGAGTATGCTAATTCAAGGGCCGAAACAACCTGGTACCGACATCAATCTGTATCTCGGGCTGTTGAAAGAGGAGCTAGCCACGTTATGGGAATCTGGAGCCAATACTTACGACGCCGTCGCACAAGATTATTTCACTATGAGAGCCGCGTTGGTCACTACGGTGCAAGACTATCCAGGTTGCGGGTATATCTCGGGGCAGGTTATCCAAGGATTCTGCGCATGCGTTAGGTGCATGGATAACACAAGCTATCTCCAACTAGAGAAAGATCCAGGGTCATCGAAAACCGTGTTCATGGCGCACCGAAGGTGGCTCGGCAAGAATGATCCATGGAGAAAACGTGGAGACCTGTTCGATGGCAAATCAGAGACCCGAGGAACCCCAGAGCGTAGGAGCAGCGAAGAAGTGGAAGAGTTGCTGAAAAACTAGAAAGATTGTCCTAAGCCTGGAAAGAAGCGAAAGAGGCAGCAACAAGACAAGCCGCTGATGAAGGTATGGAAAACAAGGTCTGTTTTCTGGGAGTTGCCATACTGGAAGTTTCTCCGCACGCCTCATAGCCTCGACATCATGCATATCACGAAAAACGTGTGCGAGAGTCTGGTCGCCACCATAATCAACATGCCAGATAGGACGAAAGATGGTCCGAAAGCAAGGCACGACCTGATATTCTTGGGTATCCAGAAGGAGCTTCACGGAGGACGCACTACTCCTGATGATCAGGAAGATGACGATGATCATGAGTCGGAGACGACACAAGGTCGTCGGAAGGGTAAAAAGTTCAAGAAGAACGAATATTACTGCCCTCCTTCTTGCTTCACTCTAAGCCAGGATGAGATCAAACAGTTTTTCAAGTGCCTTCTAGGAGTCAAATTTCCTTACGGCTACGCGGGCAAGATAAGCAGATACCTAGACGAGGCGAAGCAGAGGTTCAGTGGCATGAAGTCTCACGACTGTGCCGTGCTAATGACGCAGGTACTTCCGGTCGCACTAAGAGGGATAATGGACGAGCACGTCCGTGAAACGTTATTTGGCCTATGCAAGTTTTTCGACGTCATCTCTAGGAAGTCGATTGGCTTGAATCAGCTCGGAAGGCTACAGGAGGAGATCGTGGTGATACTATGTGAGCTTGAGGTCTACTTCCCACCCGCATTCTTCGACATTATGGTGCATCTGCTGGTCCATGTCGTGGAGGACATCGTATAACTCGGGCCGATGTTTCTCCGCAGCATGATGGCGTTCGAAAGGATGAACGGACACATCAAAGGATACGTTCGCAACAGGTCCCGTCCAGATGGAAGCATAGCCAAGGGCTTTCTGGCCGAAGAGTGCATCTCTTTCTGCACGAATTATCTAGACATCGAGAACCCTGTCGGTCTTCCCGTCAACAGACACCTTGGCAAGCTCGACGGATCTGGTCACCGAGAGGGTCGTCGCATACTGCATGCAGACTTCGATTTTCGACGCGCAGACTTTGATCGAGCAAACCTCGTCGCGCTACAGCATTTAGAACTGGTCGATCCTTGGGTACAAAAGCACAAAAGGTTAATCGAGAAGAAGTACAGTGACCGGGGCATACAGAGGACGCAGGGAGAAATAATCAAAGAGCACAACTCAGATTTCACGCGTTGGTTTAGGCAGACGCTCCTTGATAATCCCCCGCGCTCGCATTCTTCTGACACGGAAAAGATCATATTCACCTTGTCGCAGGGACCGATGCAAAACCTGGTGACCTATCAGGCGTATGATATCAACGGCTACACATTCTACACGGAGGAAAAGGACAACAAGTGTGATTATCAGAACTCAGGCGTAACGTCGGAATTCTACACCGATGACAACGTGAAGGAAAGATTCTACGGAAGAATCGAGGAGATCTGGGAGCTCGACTACTGTGGAGAAAAGGTGCCGATGTTCCGTGTCAGATGGGAAAAGAGCGTCGAAAGAGAAGACCGGTATTTCACAACCATGGTTATACCTGAAGCAGCCAAATCCAAGGCCGCCGGTGCAAACGTGGCCACGAAAAATGAACCGTGGGTACTGGCTACCAAAGTGGACCAATGTTTTTTCATTACCGACCCGACAAAGCCTAGCCGTGTTGTCGTGAGGAGAGGAAAAAGAAACATCATCGGAATGGATGGAGTCGCCAACGAGCAAGACTTCGACCAGTACGGCGATCCAAAGATTGAAGATGACGACGACTACGATGCAGCAACATACATCACAAGAAGAAAAAGGACAACCCTACCCAAAAAAGGTAGCCCGTTCGAAAGAAGAAACATTAAAGTGCCGGGGCTAAATTATTCAACCGCGACAAAGAAGGGAAAAAAGATTGTAAAACGCTAGCTCAAAAAATATTGTAAACGCGTGGTCAAAAAAGATTGTAATATTCATGAACAAAGTATTATGAAATTTAGTTATACTTTAAATCATATTTTTGGGCATTTTTGGAATATTATTACTTTTGGGCATTTTTGGAATATTTAAAAGTATTTTAAAATCAAAATAAAACTTCTATGGCATATATCACCACTTTTGGGCATTTTTTGGAATATTTAAAAGTGTTTTTAAAATCAAAACAAAAAATTGGGGCACCAGGATTCGAACCTGGGTGCTCTCAGGTTTAGAATAGAGTAGTGGGCAGAACCAGTGGGATAGGCTAGTATAGTTGTTAGCTAGTGGGTCTGTAGTTCTCTTATCCAGTAGTTAGAAGCCGATAGGCGTAGCGCACTAGCCCGTAGTGCGCTACAGATATCCGTAGCGCACTATGCCCAAGTGCGCTATGCCTAACTGGCTTTATCCACTCGATCGAGCCGCCTCTCTCATCCCCATCGCTCCATCTCAGCCCGAGCCCCCTCTCTCATCCCCATCGACGCGCCGCCGTCGCATCCCATCTGCATCAACGCGCGCCCGCCAGGAGGAGGTGGAGGAGGAGCGTCGCCCGCGCGCCAGCCAGCTGCAGGACGAGGAGCGCCGCCCACGTGCCAGCCAGGAGGAGCGTCGCCCGCGCACCAGCCAGGAGGAGGTGGAGGTGGAGCGTCGCCAGCCAGGAGGAGGTGGAGGAGGAGCGTCGCCCGCTTGCTCGCCTCGCCAGTGGACTCGACCGTCTACAGCCCTGCCTCGCCAGCCACCTCACCCGCAGGCTCGTCCTCGTCCTCGTCTCAGAGAGGTGAGTCTTCTCCCCTCTCTCCATCTCCCCCCTCTCTCCATCTCACCCGCGGGCATTGATTTAGAATTAGATTTAGGTTTAGGTTGACAGTGAGGTTTAGGTTGATTTAGGATTAGGTTGACAATGAGGTTTAGGTTGATTTAGGATTAGATTTAGGTTTAGGTTTAGGTTTAGGTAGTAGCAGTAGCTTGATTTAGGTTGATTTAGCAGTAGATTTAGTGCTGAAATGATGCAAGATGTTAATCTGAAATGGTTTACCATTTCGATCTGAATTCGATATTTTTTTCTCATAGTGATCTGAATTCGACTTTAATGTTTGTAGTATAAACAGTTTTGGCTTGAAATGGGCTAGTTAAACCAGTGCAGTAGTTTTTTAAGCAATAAATGGATACTTTTCTAACCTCTCCATGTTCTGTTAATAAATCAGTCAATCATGTCACTAGATGGTTTTCCTGTAGCTTCTATTTTTGTCCCTTCCCTCTTACTGTTCCCATCAATTCTAGTGCTCACCTCAGTTACCAGTACAACCTATGCCAGTGCAACCTATGCCAGTGCTCACCTCAGTTACCTGCATCACTTCTCACTCTTCTCATGCAATGCAGCAGTAGATTAATATAGGACTAGATATGTGCAGTAGATGGCCAATGTCCTTATCATGGTGATAACAGTCATGAATTTTTTTAACCCAAGCACTAGATTAATATAGCACTAGATATGTGCAGTAGATTAATATAGCACTAGATTAATATGGCATTGATGTCCTTATCATGGTGATAACAGATATGTGCAGTAGATTAATATAGCACTAGATGGTCATATATTCTTTAACCCAAGCATGAAATAAAACATCACTCATGCATCAAGTCCAGTAACTTCTTGCAAGTCCAGTAGATGAATATAGCAGTAAGATGGTCATATTTTATCAAGTCCAGTAATAATAGACAGAGAGCCTGAGCCATTGGTTGATCAGATTAGGAAAAACTTGTGGACTATGTAAGTGTTGAATGTATCTGCCGGTGGACTGTGTAAGTGTTGATCAGATCAGACAGAGAGCCTTTGTAACCTGTGGACTGTGTTGCTGTCAAGTTAGATGTAGTTGCTGTCAAGTTAGATGTCTGCATTGCACCTGTAGTTGCTGTCAAGTTGCTGTCAAGTTAGATGTCTGCATTGCACCTGTAGTTGCTGTCAAGTTAGATGTAGTTGATGTCAAGTTAGATGCCTGCATTGCACCTGTAGTTGCTGTCAAATTAAAACAAGTCTGCATTGCACCTGTAGTTGCTGTCAAGTTAGATGTCGAGCTTGTGCTTGCCAAGGTGAACTGAATTGAACTGTGTATACTTGTCATTTGCTATTATTTGCTGTCATTTGTTCACAGAACTAAAAATTATGTTGCCGTCATTTTCTTGCTAAACTTGTGCTTGTTATGGTGTATGGTGTATTCTCATTTTCTTATTGCAAGCAAATGACAGCAAGGATTGTTGTTATTGTTGTAGCACTTGAAATTATTCTTGTGCTTGTATGAAGCACTTTATTATGTCCCGTATGCAGGTTCTTGTATGAAATGAGTCCTGATTTTTGCCGAAATGTTGATTAACTTCCGTTTCGGCCGAAATCGGGCACTCCTAGTTTAAGAAAATTAGCAAAGGTCATGCCGGATTTTTCCGTGCATTTAACCAATTATTTGTTTTTTATTAGTGCAAAGATGTGTGACAACGACGAGGCTGGATGTTCTAAGCGCATCAGCGCTGAAGGAGAACTCAGACCTCCGAATAAACAATTGACATTCTGGGAGGCGGCCCAGCGTCTAGAAGACGATGAAGAATACCATCCTTCGGAGAGCGAGGATGATGAGATGGAAGACGCGGAGGAAGAAGCCGAAGGAACGGCGGATGATGAAACCACTGATGGCGGCGAGGGCACAGGGAGTGGTAGCAACCCTCCTAAGAAGAAGAAGCCAAAGGACCGGCGCCCGAACACGGTCGGCACGGTCAGGGAGGAAATTACCGAAGTGAGCCCATCAGGGGTTCCTTTGGAGCCCGCCCTTGTCGTCAAAGGGTACGGTGGGCAAGTGGCGGCGATCACCCGGACAACCATCTCGATCAACACCGAGAATCTCCGGCATAAAGATAATGGACACTTGCGCACACTCCTCTTCGAGAAGCTGCACGCAAGATACAAGTTCCCCGCTAAGTATCAGAACACAAATTATCATGGGAACGAAGTAAACAAATCCGCCCTCACAAAGATGAGCACCGCCCTGTCCAGCTGGAGAACCCGGATAAAGAAGAAGATCTATAAAGAAGGCAAAAGTCTCGAGGAGATCCAGAAGATTGACCCGCAGATCACCGAAGATTAGTTCCGGGAGTTCAAGGAGAGGTGTGAATCCGAAAGAGCCCTGGCCAATAGTAATCGGGGAAAGGTGCTGCAGGCGATGAATATAGGTCATCACCATCTCGGATCTGGTGGATACAGAACCGCGGAGGCCAAATGGAATAAGGAGGACGAAGAGTATAGATCCAAGGGGATAGAAAACCCCTTCGCTAAATTCGAACCCGGGCAGGTTCGAAACTTCATCAGGGCCCGTTACCATGTGGACCCAAAAACCAAACAACTCACCGCGGATCCTGCGGTGAAGGAATTCGAGGAAATTGTGGTAAGTATAATCTAATTACCGCGGATCAACACGATTGCAATCTAATCGATGATCTAAATGATTCACTGTTACTTCTTCTGCAGGAGGAGGAAATTGTTGCTAGTCATGGATCCCAGGGTTCCTCATCCCAGGGGTCGACGGCGGCCACCCGGTGGGATAACCCTTTTAACAGGGCGATGAACCGGGCCAAGAAAATAGAGCCGGTTACGAAGAAGCCGTCGTCGGCAGGCCATTTGGCCGGCCTCGGGGGTAAGAATTGGGTGGATCATTTTGGTCCACCGCCGAGGACGCATGTGGCGCCGTCGGGAAGGAGCGAGGAGGAAAACAGAGAGGTTCAAGAACTTAAGGCACAAGTGGCGCGGATCCCGCAGATCGTCCAAGACAACCTCGCAATCACCCTTACGTCCTTCCTGCCTACCTTGGTGGAGTCAATAGCGAACTGGAGTGCGGGTGGTCGAGTAGGGCCGTGCCCGATTCCAAGCATGGTCAGCAGCCACTCGAACAACGCGGCGCCGACGAATCAGGCGAACTACGTGTTCGTGACTCCGCCCGCTAGCACCGCGGCGCCGCAAGTGTTGGTGACTCCCCCTGCCATCACCGCGGCGCCGGAGTACATGTTGGTGCCCCCCCTGCCATCGTCGCGGCGGCACCGGAGCTCCAAGCACCCGTCGGTAGGGAGAATACACCGGCGGCCAGCACCGCGCCATCAAGCAGCCCTTCCGTCTCTTGCACGCCCGTCGCCGTATGCGGTGCGTCGACATTAGCCGATCTCGACGCCATCACGGTAAACAAATTGCTTTAATTACCGCCTTTCATGCCATCTATATATTACTCTTGTGGCATCTCGCTCTGACGACGCCGTACATGTTTTCTGCAGACGGATGTTCCTTGCACTCTCTTATGCTACGTGAACAACGAGCTGAGGGATGTTGCCAAGGGTACCATCGTTCAACCCTTGCAGCGCACGTTCCACTCAAAACCGATGCCAGATAGCGTGCACAGGGTTAAAATTAGTCGGGTGCTAAGGGGCTGCGACGACCTGGAACCTCCCATTCAACCCCCAGGAGCGGATGAAGAAGAGTCGTCTGTCCTCAGAAGTTTCTTCGGCTTGTTCTTGCTATGGCCAAAGAGCATGATCCGTTTGGGGACGGCGGGGGCCATCACGCCACAGACAACAGCACCGCCTGTCGTGCCAGCGACAAGCGGTGGCAAGGCCCCCTTACCGCCCTCGCCGTCACCTCCACGCGGTGGGTCGGATGATCATGTTGATGATATGCACATGGCGCAGGATCCGGCCGAGGACTTCGAAGACTGGAATGATCACTTCTTCAGCACTCAGTTTGGCAACGAAGAAGACCTAGCTGGTGGCCCCACAGAGAAAGCCACTATCACCAAGCGTCTGTTTGGTTCTCAGGAGACGCCTCCAGCTTGCGCCTTTACAGAGCTAGCTGATACAACCAACCGGCCCTTTATTCTAAGCCCTGACACACTACATAGGGAGGCCGGTGCTCAGATTGCGGTGCCTGCCCGCTCTCCAAAAGGAAAAAAGGGCAGGAAAAGAAAATCTAGCAGCTCGAGCCAGCCGGTGGCGTCAACAACTGCGAATCCGATCAGGTTTCGGGACGGGACACCAAGACCCGAGGGTATTATGTGGAGGATTCATGTGGCGGGTGAGCCCATGCTACCTAAGAATTTGCGGAAGCTCGCCAGTTCGGAACTGCAGAGTGTGCATGACGGCGTGCTGACGATAGAGAGACGCCTTCTATCGGAGAAAGATCCCTCGCACCCGGTATTCGTGGTTAAGGTGCCACCAGGCTTGGGCTTCGTCGACACTGCCCCCGCGGATCTGTTCTTCCTGCGGTTCGAGGACATATTCAATATGTTCCACCTATACCCGCTACACTATACCATGGTCTGTCTCTTTTCTCTCAGCCTGGCCACGCAGATCATTAGAGAGAACACACCGGGCATCGCTATAGTGGACCCCTACTACATGCGTGACGGCTGCTTGGGTTCCCCCGCCGAACGACGTATCGTGGCCTCGTACCTAAAAAGAATCCTCGTGGCGAACAAGACAAAGGAATACATTCTCGTGCCTTACTTTCCCGAGTAAGTCGTTATTCAGTAGCCACCGTCGATTGGCTTTATTAGATCATCATCATTCTTTTTTCAACACATTCCATTTGAATTTTTTGCGCAGAGATGAACACTGCACGCTCATCTCCTTATCGCCGAAGCATTCCCACGCCACGTATTTCGACTCAGGGAGTCTAGAAAAGAAGAAAAACTACGATGATGCTCTGGATGATGCTCTCACTGGCTTTGCCTCGACGGAAGGCACCAGCTTCGTGCGTAAGAAGGTCAAGTTCGGCAGGCACGTCTTCAACCACGTAACAGAGTTCCCCTGCGTGAAGCAGCCGGAAAACAGTAAGAAGGAAGCCTACTACGCACTCCATCACATGAGGGCGTTCCTACTTGACCAGCAGAATTCTACGCTGCCAGATCATCTCAAACAGTGGGCCGAAGCAAAGGCCAAGATCAATGATTCGGATATTAGATAAGAGATGTATCGCATCCAGCAGCAGTTTGGGGCAATCATCTTTCGTGATGTCATGACTTCGGGGGGGATCTTCTACGGAGGAAATATCCCGAATAACCGTGACATAGAAGATCGCCTAGAGATGCAGGGTGACTATAGGAAGTTCATGACGAGGCAGGGCGTCCTCCCGTTCCCTAAGCCGAGCCAGAAGGCTTGATGTTGGCCTAGTTGTAGTTGCAAACTATAGATGACCTTTGTGTGTGTGTGGACGACAAGTGTACTTATCTTATTAGGTTTATGAATCACCGCTTACTTATTTTGCTTATTATTATTATATATCAATCAATGCTAGGTTTTTTTGCTTACTCTTTGGTTTTTTTGCTTACTCTTTGGTTCTCGGACGACAAGTGTGAGTTATTTTTGTCTTTTTCGAGAATATGCCGATGATTGAAATGTCGTGGCACAATATATATGTGAATGTGCTATGACGGGATTGTTAGCCTTGTGATATGCACAAGTCCAGGAATTGTGCATCCTACTTGGCTAACAGTCCCGTCATAAGCATATTCCTGTGTCCAACGACCTAGCTAGTTATATATGAGGCATTCTTTTCGAGTTATTTTTGTCTTTTTTGAGAATATGCCGATGATTGAAATGTCGTGGCACAATATATATGTGAATGTGCTATGAAGGGATTGTTAGCCTTGTGATATGCACAAGTCCAGGAATTGTGCATCCTACTTGGCTAACAGTCCCGTCATAAGCATATTCCTGTGTCCAACAACCTAGTTATATATGAGGCATGCTTTTCGAGTTATTTTTGTCTTTTTCGAGAATATGCCGATGATTGAAATGTCGTGGCACAATATATATGTGAATGTGCTATGACGGGATTGTTAGCCTTGTGATATGCACAAGTCCAGGAATTGTGCATCCTACTTGGCTAACAGTCCCGTCATAAGCATATTCCTGTGTCCAACGACCTAGCTAGTTATATATGAGGCATGCTTTTTGAGTTTGCTCTTTTTGATTTAAGAGTACTTTCTATAAGTGTATCTTCATATGCGACTTTAATTATACATGTTTTTTCAATCACCGGTTAGTTATTATTGTCAACTTGTAGATGACGTGGTACGTCGTGTACAAGGGACGGGTTCCCGGAGTCTACGATGATTGGGAAGACTGCCGGAGACAGGTGCACCGTTTCAGCGGCAATAGCTACAAAGGGTACAACACTATGGCGGAGGCGGAAGATAGATACACGCGCTATCTAGCGGGAGTTAGGACAAGGAACCGGATGAAGACCTACACCTTCGTCGCGGCGGTGATCATGCTTATCTTCTTTGGTTATTTATCCCGCGTTTGTGTCTAGCTAGCTAGTTTAGATGTCTAGGCGAGCTTCCGAGCTCTAACTTGTTCGATCGACACATGTATTCGCATGTCACCAACTACTACTTTGTAACATGATCAAAACAATGTAACTTGGACTATGTATTCATGTATGAGACTTATCTATATGTATTTGTTTCAATCTTGTTTTTCATATTGAGTATTTATATATATAATTGTATATCTTGTATCTGTGTGTGTATATCTGCTGTAATATTGTATATAATCTGTATTGCATATAATCTGGCTTGGAAATTAAAAAAAAACAAAAAATACATCTTTGGCGCACATGGTCTACCTTCTGTGGCGCACTACACCTAAAGCGCACCATGGATGTTTAGTGGCGCACTAGGTAGTGCGCCACAGAAGATCCAAGGGGTAGCGCACCACGCCAAACTTCTGTGGCGCACTAGTAGGTGCGCTACGCCTATCTCTACACAACCGTGGCGCACTAGGCAGTGCGCCACGGCTGAGAGATAGCCGTAGCGCAAGGTGCGCCACGGATGGTCCTTTTAGGTGCGCCACAGACGACCATTTTCCTAGTAGTGTATGCTCTCCGTTGTTAGTAGCTATCTTGCCCAAGTAGTTGCTAGTGACTCCAAGAGTGGGTATTTATGCTCGATAGTGGGTTCATGCCTCTAGTTTCCAAGGGAAGTGACAGAAATCTCTTCGGTTGTAGATGTGTTGTTGCCACTAGGGATAAAACAAAGGTCTCTTGTTCATGGAACAAGTGGATTGTTTACCTTACACACTTTGCTTAAAGCAGTTGTCTGTGCTTGCAACTTAATACTCGAGGGGGTTCGGATGATGACCTGAAGGTGGACTTCTAGTCATAGATGCAGTTGGATGGCGGTCTATGTATATTGTTGTATTGCCCAATTGAATCTCATAGGATCTTTTTGTCTAGTATTGCATTGTTATGCCTTGCTCAGTTCCTTTCAATTTCCCTGCTGTAATTTGTTTACCCTTCATGCCATGTTGTTTATCTAAGGAGAGCACCTCTAGTGAACTATGGACCCTGGTCTAATCTTCACCATTAATACATCTTCCACTTTTTACTTGCTGCAAACCACCATCACCTTCCACACCATACAGTTAATCCTTTGTTATAGCAACCAGTGAGATTGACAACCTCACTGTTCATTGGGGCAAAGTCTTGAGTTTGTGTTGTGCAGGTTTCCACGTTGCTTGCAACACTTGTGTGACGTTTCCTTCCTCCTACTGGTTCGATAACCTCGGTTTCTTACTGAGGGAAGACTTGCTGCTGTGCTGCATCACACCTTGCTCTTGGGGTTTCCCGACAAAGCGCACCTACATCAACTATGCGCATTAGAGGACTTCCCTTGTGAAGCCGTCCTTAGCCTCCCCGGCAACGGCACCAGAAAGATCTTGTTGGCGTGTTATTTACGCCTTGTTGGGAGATCCCAAGAGCAAGGTGTGATGAGCACAGCAGCAAGTTTTCCCTCATTAAGAAACCGAGGTTATCGAACCAGTAGGAGGAAGGAAATGACTCAAAGGTTTTGCTAGCAACTTGGAGATGTGCACAACACAAACTGAAGACTTTGCCCCAACGAAAAGTGAGGTTGTAAATCTCACTGGTTTGCTGTAACAAAGGATTAACTGTATGGTGTGGAAGGTAATGATGGTTTGCAGCAAGTAAACAGTAATAGTGGAATATGTATCAATGGTAAAGATTGGACCGGGGTCCATAGTTCACTAGAGGTGTTGTCCTTAACATAAACAAACATGGCATGCTGGGTAAACAAATTACAGCAGGGCAATTGACATGACTGAGCAAGGCATAACAATGCAATACTAGACATTCATGATCCTATGAGATTCGATTGGGAAATACAACAAGATACATAGACCGCCATCCAATTGCATCTATGACTAGAAATCCACCTTCAGGTTATCATCCGAACCCCCTCCAGTATTAAGTTGCAAGGAACAGATAACTGCTTTAAGCAAAGTGTGTAAGGTAAACAATCAACTTGTTCCATGAACAAGAGACCGTTGTTTTTTCCCTAGTGGCAACTGCACATCTACAAACTTAGAGATTTCTGTCACTTCCCTTAGATTAAATAGAGGCATGAACCCACTATCTAGCATAAATACCCCCTTTTGGAGTCACTAGCATCTACTCGGCCAAGATAGCTACTAGAAATGGAGAGCATGCAAGATCACAAACAACACAGACATGATAGAATGAATAAGACAAAACCATTAATCAATCTGACATAGTAATATCAATATCTATCGGATCCCCGCAAACACAACATGCATGCTTACAAATAGATGATCTTGATCATGAACGGATCTCACAAGATCTAAACATGGTAGCACAAAGGAGTAGATACAACTATCTAGCTACTACATGGACCCGTAGTCCAAGGTGGAACTACTCACGCTTCATACCGGAGGCTGGCATGATGAAGAAGAAGGCCTCCGGGATGATCTCCCCTCCGGCAGTGTGTCGGAAGAGCTTCAGATCCCCCAATCTAGGGACGATGGTGGCGGCGGCTATGGATTGTTTCCTGTAATATTGATCGGGTACTTAGGGTTTATGCCTCGGGGGGTATTTATAGGCGAAGAGGCGAGGAAGGGGGCCGCCAGGGCGGCTGCACCCCCCAGGCGTGGGGTGGGCCCACCCGCGCGGCCAGGGGGTGTGGCCCCCTGGTGACTCTCCTCCGTCTCGTACTCCGGCTTCGTGTTCCCCATGGTAAAATATTGACTTTGGCTTTTGTCTTGTCCAATTCCGAGAATATTGATTTTCTGCCTTTCTGGAACCAAAAATAGAAGAAAACAGGCAACTGACACTGTGGCAATTTGTTAATCGGTTAGTACCAGAAAACATATATAAACACCTCAAAGTGTAGACAAAGCAAAGCAAAGTAGATACTAAACAAGCATGGAACATAAAAAATTATAAATATGTTACCGGGACATGGATGGCGTCT
The DNA here is from genome assembly GCA_916181665.1 of Avena sativa. Classification (NCBI taxonomy): domain Eukaryota; kingdom Viridiplantae; phylum Streptophyta; class Magnoliopsida; order Poales; family Poaceae; genus Avena; species Avena sativa. Next base: position 66,085,311 of record OV702284.1, read on the forward strand.
GCCTGACATCGGCTGGATTAAGGTTAACACGGATGCTGGCATCTCGTTCCATGCAATTAAGGGTGGAGCTGGGGGAGTTGCATGATCCTCTGATGGCTTCATCGCTACTTTGAGTAAGCCGTTGCCTGGAGTGACAGATCCGTTAATTACTGAAGAAATGGCTCTCACGAAAGGGGTGATCTTCGCCAAGCTAAGGGATTTTTCGTGAGTGATTTTTGAAGTTGATTGCTTAGAACATCATTATCATGTCCTAAGTGCGATTTCATAGTGTTCAAAGGTGTATAATTTCTGTATATCCAAGTTTATGCATTATATTTTACTCTATGAAAATGATAAACTCTCAAGATTTTCTCAGAACAACATTATCATGTCCTAAGTGCGATTTCACAGTGTTCAAAGGTGTATAATTTGCGTATATCCATGTTTATGCATTATATTTCACTCTATGAAAATGATAAACTCTCAAGATTTTCTTAGCACAACAGTATCATGTCCTAAGTGCGTTTTCACAGTGTTCAATGGTGTATAATTTTCGTATATGCATGAGACAAAAAGATTTTAGTTTAGGGATCCCTTTAGTTTATGCATTACTTTTCACGCTCTAAAAGTGATAAACTCTCAAGATTTTCTTAGGACAACATTATCATGTCCAAATTGTAATTTGGAATTGTTCAAGAGTTGTGTAAATTATAAACTTTCTTTTATATTAAGAGTTGTATAATTTTTTATTTTGGAAGGGTTCAAGAGTTGTGTCATTTTATTATTTCTTATACTTCCATCTCTCTAAATCTTAAAGTTTGACTTTCACCTCATAGATTCACTTGATTGCACCCGAGACACTAACTTAGTAAACAAATTAAATCATCAGAATGGCTTCTCTGTCGGCCGCATTATCCATAGCAAGCACGCGCTCAGTTGATCTCACGAGTTGCGCCAATTGATTATCCATAGCAAGTGCCCTCCTCTAATCGGAACAATTTGGTGCAAGATCTAACATTCCCTGCACACAGTTGCCATTGGCATCCTTCATACATGTCAACATGACGACACTATACTGCGGCCAGGACGAACAAGAGGCCGAAGTGAAGCTAGACATAGGGCCACCATCGCCGGAGAAGGGCCATCATTGCCAGAGAAGAAGAAGAACAAGAAGAGCAAGAAGAACAAGAAGAAGAACAAGAAGAAGAAGAACAAGAAGAAGAAGAAGAAGAAAGGGGAGGCAACGACACGGGTGCGGGAGCGGGGCTGGCTCAGGGTCCCATCTTGCAATGCCAACCTGGGTAAGTTGTGGGCCCGACGCTCATGTGGATAATTTATGGGTGCCATGCTAATCTGGATAAGTAGAGAGAGGTCTACACTATGGGACCCGACTAAACGCGGCCCCACTTGTCATCATGTAACGGAAAGGCTGATGGACAGCGAGTTTTAGACCGTGTGAGAGTTTTGGAGAAGGAGCTGGGAAAAAGTTAGGAAAAGTTAAGTGGCTGGGGAAAAGTGAGTACAACTAACGAACCAGGGGCACAAAAATAGAAATCCCGTTCATCATATGTAGCCGTCATAAAAGTTACCATTAAAACATGACAATTATGGCTACCACCGGAGGAAGATTGGAGGGGGAACCACTATTGGAATCGCATCCGGCTGCCTCTCCTCCTTCATCAATGCCTCCTCATCACTCTCCATGATGATAGGGGAGTAGTCCACCCCCTCGACTATGGGTATGTGGGGATAACTTGATCTAATCTCTCTATGTAAGATCATGGTTGAAGTTAATATGATGTGCCTTGCATTACTATGGATCTACCTATGCAATTCCTATGGTGGATATTATGGTATGGATACTTGCTATGTAGTTATCGTTGTGTTGGATATTTTATGGCTTTTCATACTTTGAGAATATTCTATGATGTATGTAATGGTTTGATCTATGCAAGATGCCTTGTTTACCAATACCATGAGATGTTTGACACCACCAAGTGGAGGTAGATGAGAGAGATTTGGTAATGCACACAACAATTAAATCATTGCATTAGTGTTTGGAGTGTTTTCCATTAAGAAGTATGATGTATGTAGGTAATGGGTGTCCGAGTGACAGCGACATATGTAGAGTGACACAATGCAGCAAAACATCATTTGTCTAGGGGTAAAAAGGGAGAAGTATGATGTGTAGTGTGACAATATCCAATGCTAGCCTTACGAGGGTGACCTAGAAGTACAAATGAGTATTTCTTTCAACTATGTGTTTTAGGACATGTAGCCATCATAAAAGTTACATTAAAACATGAAAATTCTGTGTAATTTTATCTATAATATGATAATCACCATAGATGGAGAGAGAGGATTGAGTGAACCCATGAACTCATGTCCATTGGTCCAATAAGAGATAACCTTTGTCTTGTTCTCTTGAGTTGAAGAGGATTGGGACACTTTACATTACTATTTTGTTGCACTTTACTTGTATTATATCAATCTCCATTATTTCTTTAAATTGTCTAGTGAATAAACAACTAAAACTTGTGACACTTTAGTTGTAGAGAATAAATAGCTTTTCCTTCTTGCTCCTGCGGATTGATACCCTACTTCCACATTGAGATGTGCTGGCGATCATGGCGTAGGACATGAAGGACCATATCATATCACACACTTATGAATTGCATGTAATTTTATTCCTTTATACATCTTGTTTTGCTTGGTTGTATTAGATACGCGACGATAGAAATTATAAGATGATCTCTAAGTAATACCCACACTAGTGTTCTTCCTAAAGTGTGCACCACCAATGAAGTCCATCGTTATGAAGTAGGCCGTGATGATCGGGTGCTAGACATATCGATGTTTGCATACGGTGGGTGCAAGCCATGTATGCACTATGAATACATATGTTAAATTGGCGAGACTAGCATGTATAGACATGGCCTTGGAACATAGGAAGATCGAAAGATTAAGCACGAGTCACCTGAATGATATGATTGACACATCATTTTCCACCACTGCAGCTATATCAAAGGCCATGACGATTGGGGATGACATGTAATCACTGAAACAATCTTAAGGATGATAGTTTTAGTGGAAGATCTTGTAATAATTTGATTATAAAACTTGAACTCATATATGAACTTAGTTTTTTGTTTTTTCTAATGTCTCCATAGATCATGTCATACAAACCTATGTGTTTCAACCATGGTTCTATTTTTCATGATGAGTTGCTTAAATTAGATGGATCCAACTTCATAGACTGGTATCAACATCTAAAATATGTACTCATAAAGAATGACACATGCTTCGCCATACAAGAACCACTAGGAGGTGATCCCAATACCAGTGCAAGTTAGGAGGATTCTGATGAGTTCCACATCATCATGGGATGTATGTCTGTAACATCCCAAAAATATGGATCAAGGTTATCAATTCCAATCACCCAGATTTAGGTTAACAAAAAATTTTGTTAATTAAAATCATATGAATGCATGTGTGTATGTGATGATTGTATGAATGCTTGAATGGACTTGTGTGATTGTTATGAATGGAAAATAATGGTTTAAAGATGAAAACAACATCATCTAAACAATTTCCAAGTAGAACCAAATTAAGAGAAATTCAAAAACAACTAAAATAAGCAAATGGTCATTTTTGCCAATCTTGCTCACTAGACCACTTTGAGTGTTTCTAGTCCAAGATTTCAAACAAAAACAATTACATTTATTTTCACCCCTTGTTAGACCAAGTGAAAGTGAACCCAAGCCCACCTTGCAAACCCACAAAAACATTTGGCAACCTCATTCAAATGACATTTGAAAATTGAATCTATATCATATGGGAAGATCACCATTTCTCAAAACCCAACCAAACCAGTGCACCTTGACCAATCCAAGAAACCAGAGACTACCTAGTATGTGACTAGTACACCCACCAAGTTTCATCCAAAAATTCAAATTTGAATTTCTTGCGGCCATTTCATCAAACACCTTCTGAGCACAAATCAAATTAAACATCAAACACTATAGTGAGCAGTGTATGTGGCAACCTTGTCCCCTCTCTATCTCTCACTACACTCTCAGTAGATCATCTAACTAATTTAAGCAGCTCTAGCTCACTGTAAACTCGACAATGCCATCAATGGTGACCATGGCCTGGCCCAATTGCCACCCCCAATGTTGACAGCAAGTTACAAGCCTAACTAGCCTCGCCGACCATGTCTAGCCAGCAAGACACCGTCACCGCCACCCCCTGTCCAACCCTGGAGCCTTGCTAGCCACTCAACCACCCAGAACGCACGCGACCATTCTCTCTGTGACCATGCCAAGAGCGCGCCAGAGCGCCGTGCTCGACGCGCTTGCAAAGACCACGCCCCGTCTTCGCCGCCCGCGTTCGTGATCACCCCCGCCCCAAGAACCTACCAGACAACCCCGTTCGCCGCCGCACGACCCGTAGCCTATGTGCGCCATTAAAACTTCTGTCGGTGCCGCGCAGAGCATCGAAGTGTTCAGACCAAACCGCACCGCCCCACGCCTTGCCATCAAGCTGTTGAGCTTCGCCAGGAGGCAGCGCACCGTCCCCTAGCCCCAGCCATGTCGTTCGCTCGCTGTGAAGACGACCCCGACAAGCTTCTCCCGCACCCTTCGGTTCCCTCGTTGCACTATAAATAGAGGCCCCCCCCCGTTCGAATTCAGCACACCATTCCACTCCCCTCTCTCTTAGAACCACCCCACTTCTTCCCCGAAGAAAGGCGAGCACCAGGTCGTAGGAATTTCGTCAGAGCTTGCCGCTGCTGGAGAAGAAGGGCGTCGGTGATTAGAGCCACCCTAGGAGGAGCCACCAGTACCAGGAGGATCACCGTCGTCGACTTCGTCGTTCACCCCCATCGCCGACCCTCGCTTGAGCCCCGGTGAGCTGCTGCTGACCCCCACTGTCCGCGCTAGGGTTCGAGCTCGCTGCATTCTGTTCAGACGTGGACGATGAACCTCAGCCGTAGATCTTACTTCTAATCCTATGGCCCTAATCACCCTGTACCCCTTCGCACCCCTATGTCTCACTGACGAGTGGGGACAACCACTTAAACCGCCTGCGTGCGCGCTGTGCGCAGTAGGCCGGCCCATTTAGCATTCCCACGTGACCCAGTTGTTTGAATTTAGGTTTATTAATTTACTTTCAAACCTAGTTCTGTCTATAGATTCAAAATTCAATCCAGATAGTTTCACTAAACCAAATTGCTTGAAACTAATTTTGTTAGAAAGGTATCAGAATTCTTAATCCAAGCCCGTTGGATTCAAATCATATGGATTGATAGATCACCTATAGTAAAAATAACAATACAAAGACTTTTCTGCATTCAAACATTTTTCAAAATTCAACCATAAATGCTTTTGAGTTGATTCCAAATCTCAAAAATCACATTTGACAAGACCTTTCTGAATATATAAAAATATATAGGTTTACTTACAGTAAGAATGGACAAGTAATAAAAGAATGCCCCATAGGAATTTCTAGCCACTTTATTTAATTAAAATAAAAGGGTTAAACCTTATTAAATTGTGACACCACTTTAAATCACATTCCCAAGTACCAAAATATGTGGTGATGACATGTCTCAACATGATCCCATGTTTTAGTTGGACAATATTAAATCTTAAGTAGTTTTTCAATGAGTAGAAATTACTTTTCTAAATTAAAATAAATGAAACTAGTGCCTTAATCCTTATGATGATTGTGATGATGCTAGATCATCTAGTGAAAAACCCTGGTGTGATAAATGGAACTAGTTAAGTATTGTTTGGTGAGTGTGTACCTCGTATTTATTTATAGACGCTAGTACTGACCAAGGATACGAAGAGGAAGGAGATTACTATGAGGAAGAAGCCGAGGAGAACTTCAACCACTATTCTGCACAAGGCAAGCCTCACTATACAAGTTAACTTAGCAAGCCATACTAGCAAGCTAACACTTGCATCTATGAAAGCTAGGTACTCTATGCAATGCACTAGGCATGCATTAGTTATCCCACTTGATGATACCAAAGCCCAGTTTTACTTGCAAGCTTGTTTATTTTTATTTCTTTATCAAAGCTCTATATTACTTTAACTTAGTTACTTGTAAGTTTTGGAAAGATATTAGAGGTAGCATAAAGAGCATAAAACTTGGCCTAAGTTAGATAAATCTTGATGTCATCCTGAGGCATGAGATTGAACTTAGATAAGTCACACTTGTTTACCACCCCTCATTAGTGTTTGCCCCCAATTTTAGTGGCTAGTGCTAAGCATAAAACTTGATCACTTTAGATGGGAATACTTGGTGAAAATGATTATGAAAACCTTAGAATGATGAGTCATTCTAATGAAATGTTTTGACATGTGTTCTTGAACACCAGATGATTTTTTATGATGAAAATGTTGAGGCATGAGCCTTAGCCCTTTATAAAACTGATGGTTGTATGGATGCGATACCATTCCAATTTTACCGTACAACCACAATACACGAATTTGGGTAGGGCTTGACTGGAAGTTTATATACCTTAGTATGGGTTCCCTGCGGCCGAGGTTTGAGTTGAGGCTACCTCGTGAAGATTGTCCACCTATGTAGTTCCCAAGATGATAGATGGTCATGGTTGGGAAGCCAAACTCATAGGAGAGGTGCCTATACTAGGGTGTGTAATTTAAAGGTTAGGATTGATTATCCGCATACTGAGTAGGGTGAATTCAGGATTGCTCCTGATGGATGTATCGAATATTGTGGTGAAAGTGTACCACCTCTGCAGTGTCAAACTATTCAAATAGCCACGTCCGTGGTTATGGCCAGTTGGAGTGGCCATACTGTTCTGTCTTCAGATGTTTTCAAAATGACTTGTGAAATGAATCAGGACTTTGACTTGACCACAACAGGGTTGTGATATGAAAACTCAAGTTCCCACTTAGGTGTTATAAAACCTTAAACTAGTTTTCTTTGCTTCTAAACACAGTTAGAGATAAATCTAGCTTTTTGTAAAACAACCTAGAGCTTAGTATTCCTACTCGAACCACTTACTTGTTAGTGATAGTTTGCGAGTTCTTAAAGAGTACTCATGGCTTTGTCCCTGGCTATTCCCGTGGCCAGACTATGAAGAGGGCTATCAGTAGGATGGACCGCAGGAAGGTTATGACAACTAGGATCATCTCCCATCGTCAACATTGCCTGTGACAATGAAGATGGAGCCTCGACCACGCTATCGTTATTATATTATTCCGCTGCTTGATTGTACTAAGACTGGATCATGAGATACTTTATTTGTTGTAATACCTTATGTATGGTTTGTAATGGATGATGTACTGTGATATCAAATCTGTTATGTCTCGCAAAAATGGTAATCCTGGGATTGCGATGTATGGTATAACATGCATTTGGGATAAAAATCCGGGTGTTGACAAGTTGGTATCAGAGCCATCCTGACCATAGGAGACCCTAGTTTAGAATGGACGCTTGAATCAAAAACTTAGTTTCAAAACAAAATAAGTGAGTATTTATGAAAACCTATTCTCATTCTTATCACTTAGATTCTTTCATGAAAAGTCATGTTCCTCAAAAATTCTTGCAAACTTACATAAAATTTGACACACTTGATCACTCTACTATCTTACTCATCGTACATTCTTATAGATGGACGTGAAGTGTAGCAAGTTCTATCAGTTGGGAAATGGAGGATATCTCATCTTTGAGCGTGACTTGGACCAACTTTCGGAACTTCTGGAGCGCCCGCATCCCGAGTTCTTCGGAGCTCGGCTCAACAATCAGGAAGGAAGAGAATTGCAATGGCTGATTCTTGCAAGTCTCCGAGGGAAGATTGAAGCCCCCACCTCAGAGGGAGTCTAGTTCACCTTAAGGGAGAACAACTGACTCGATGGACTTGCCAGGGCCATGCAGGAAGCTCTTTACCGTCTGTGTGGGTAGAGTATCAATCAGATTAAGGGCACGCACTTTGAGTTCTACCCAAGGCGTGATGTGATGGGACAGCCACTGGAGGTACCACGTCACCCTGAGCTGAAGCATCAAGTGGACCATCTCATCTTCATGATGTATGACATTCAGAAGGAGTTGGACAATGCCCGTTCCTACGCCAACCATAACTACGCCATCTTTGGCAAGAAGGACCAGACCATAGCCATGCTGGTGAAGGATCGCCAGTCTCGTCGCCGTCAGCTTGACAAGAAGGAGCGCATCATTTCCTGCCTTCGTCATAGGATCATCGACTTGGAGGAGACCATCCATGAGAGGGACATGCAGCTTGAGGAGAGGGAGAATGCAGGGGAGGACATCCGTGGAGACCCCAACTCTTATCTCAGTGACGATGATGACTTTATGGAGGATCATGCCAGGGACTTCTTCACTGATGAGGATGGCTTCGCCTTCATTGATGATGATGATGAGGATGATGAGGACACTGATTTCAAGGAGTAGTAGCACTTAGAGCACTAGCGTTAGTGAGTTGTATCCAGTCCCACTGTGTCGTAGTTTCACAGAATGGTTCTTAAAACCATCTGTTTCCTTGTTGTGGTGTGTTTTTGTATCGTGTGCTATGAAAGAATGAATGAAACGCAAGTTGCTAGAAAAATCTGAGTCAAACTTCAAAAACTTTTCCAAAACAAAACCCTGAACCTTAGAAAATTTCCCCCTTTTCTCATGATCTATCTCAATCTTCAGATGCCTCGCGGAAGCAGTTCATCCCCGGACCCAATGTTATAGATCCTGCAAATGTTGGTTTTTGATTGCGAAGCTGAAAGAGCCGAACGTCAAGCAAACTTAGCCACCCTTCAACACTTAGCTCAGATGGCCAACAACAATCAAGGACATGGAAACCAGGACAACCATGGATCAAAGCTCAAAATCTTTCAGAACACCAATCCACCCATATTTAGTAAGTCTGAAGAGCCCTTAGATGCAGATGATTGGCTGCAGACCATGGAGAACAACTTAGAAGTTGTAGGAGTGGAGGCCAATGAGAAAGTACTGTTTGCCACCCACTATCTGGCAGGAGATGCAAGAGCTTGGCGGAACAGCGTTCGCACCATGAATGGAGGACAGATGATGGCTTGGGATGAATTCAAACTCAAGTTCAGCCGAACCCATGTGCCACCAGGTTTGATTCTACGGATGAGAGATGAATTCAAGGAGCTGAAACAGGGAAGAATGACTATGGTAGAGTACCATGACAGATTCCTATCGCTGTCTAGGTATGCCCCCAATGAGATTAGCACTGAGGCCAAGAAGAAGGAGAGATTTCTAAACAGTCTGCATGATGAGATGCAGACAGTGTTAGTCAATATCCTGTTTGCTGACATTGAAGCCTTAGTGGATTCTGCCATTCAGATGGAAGGAAAGATCAACCATGCCAATGAGAACCGCAAGCGGAGAATGATGAATCAACTAGGAACCCACCATACTCCAAAGTATCGCCCTAACCCATCTATAGGATTTGCTCCAAGAAACAATAGACCCCCGATGAACCGTCCAACCTATCCCAACCGTGGAGGAGGAAACCCAAGGCCCGGAGGACATAACAACAACAACAACCCTGGCAACCCCAGCAATTTCAATTGTGCACCGCCCAAGTTCAACAACAACAATGTCGCCACCAACACCAATACTGCCCCAAGGACTGGAAGCAATGCTGTGCCTGTTGCACGAAAGGACAAGTCCCAGGTGACTTGTTATGGATGCGGAACCAAGGGTCACTATTCCAATGAGTGCCCCAAGAAGATTGCCGCAGCCCCCAATGTGAATGCCCTTGATACATCGGAAACGTATCTATAATTTTTGATGCTCCATGCTTGTTTAGTATCTACTTTGCTTTGCTTTGTCTACACTTTGAGGTGATTTTTACATGTTTTCTGGTACTAATCTATTAACAAGTTGCCACAGTGCCAGTTGCCTGTTTTCTGCTGTTTTTGATTCCAGAAAAGTTAGTAAAGAAACATTCTCGGAATTGGATGGGACAAACGTCATAGTCAATTACTTTCTGTGGGGAACAAGAAGTCCAGATGGGATACAGAGAAGTGGGACAGGGTAGGCAGACCCCCCTAGGCGTGGCCATGGGTGGGCCCGCGCCTGGGAGGGGTGTGGCCCCTCTGGCTGCCTCCTCGGCCTCACCCTTCGCCTATAAGAAGCCCCCGATGCAGAAACTCTTAAGCACCCGATCAAATCTCCACGAAACCTTCTGTAGACGCCGCCACCGTCATCCCTAGATCGGGGGGGGGGGGGGATCTAAAGTTCTTCTCGGCACCCTGCCGGAGGGGAGATCATCCCGGAGGCCTTCTCTCCGGTATGATGCGTGAGTAGTTCCACCTTGGACTATGGGTCCATGTAGTAGCTAGATGGTTGTATCTCCTCCTTTGTGCTTTCATGTATAGATCTTGTGAGCTCCGTTCATGATCAAGATCTAATATATTTGTAATCATGCATGTTGCATTTGCGGGGATCCGATGGATATTGAGATTATTATGTTGGTTTGATTAATGGTTTTGTCTTTATGATTCTATGATGTATGTGTTGTTTGTGATCTTGCATGCTCTCCGTTGTTAGTAGCTATCTTGGAAAAGTAGTTGCTGGTGACTCCAAGAGGGAGTATTTATGCTCGATAGTGCGTTCATGCCTCTAGTTTCCAATGGAAGTGACAGAAATCTCTTCGGTTGTAGATGTGATGTTGATATTAGGGAGAAAACAACGGTCTCTTGTTCATGGAACATGTGGACTGTTTACCTTACACACTTTGTTTAAAGCAGTTATCTGTTGCTTGTAACTTAATACTGGAGGGGGTTCGGATGATAACCTGAAGGTGGACTTCTAGTCATATATGCAGTTGGATGGCGGTCTATGTATATTGTTGGATTGCCCAATCGAATCTCATAGGATCTTTCTGACTAGTAATTGCATTGTTATGCCTTGCTCAGTTCCTGTCAATTTCCCTGCTATAATTTGTTTACCCTTCATGCCATGTTGTTTATCTAAGGAGAGCACATCTAGTGAACTGTGGACCCCGGTCCAATATTTACCATTGATACATCTTCCACTGTTACTTGTTTACTTGCTGCAAACCATTACCTTCCACACCATACGTTTAATCATTTGTTACAGCAAACCGGTGAGCTTGACAACCTCACTGATTCATTGGGGCAAAGTCTTGAGTTTGTGTTGTGCAGGTCTCCGCGTTGCTTGCAACACCTGTGTGACGTTTCCTTCCTCCTTCTGGTTCGATAACCTCGGTCTCTACTGAGGAAAAACTTACTGATGTGCTGCTTCACACCTTGCTCTTGGGGTTCCCAACAAGACTCCACATCAAGCACCAAGTTCTCTGGTGCCACCAAGGAGTCATCAAAAGTTTTCTGGCGCCGTTGCCGGGGAATAAGAAGAAGAAGCTCCGACGTCAACAAAGCGCCATCAAAAGTTTTCTGGCGCTGTTTCCGGGGAGGCTAAGTACGTATTCACTAGGAGAGTCCTCCACTTCCTTTATCTTTACTTTGTTTTGTTTCTTTTGCTTGGTTTTGTTTGCCTCTTTTCAAAAAAACCAAAAAAAATCGTCTAGTTTGGTTTTCTTTCTTTATTCAAAAACACAAAAAAATTAGTTCCTACTCTAGTTGCTGGTCTGTTGTTGCCTTGCTTGGTCGTGCTTTGTATCAATGGATGGTTTCTTTGAAACTAGTTCTTATTGGCAAGGTAGGTTCACGGAAGAACAAAAGTATTATTATAAGGAACACCGTTTGTCACAAAAAGGGAAACACTTATGGGAACAAATTGATAAGTTGAATACTATTGCTAGAGACGTGTGCTCTACTTATAATGTTACTTATTGCTTCGATAAAGCTTGCTGTTGTAGGAGGTATAAACACCTCCCTTTTCAATGTGAGTATAATGATAATGTTACCATATCCTCTTATGTTAAAGGAAATTATGACTTTTATGATGTGAACAAATTGAAGAGTTCATTGCCTTCAAAGGTGCATTTGAACTTGCCAGTTTGCTTGAAAATACAGATGATGCACCTTATGAATATGAGGTTTATGAGATACTTAAATTTTGCTTTGATAATTACAAGGAAGCAAATGGCTATATTCTTGAATATTATAATACATGTTTTCCACACATGGAAGAGACTAATGCTTTGCAGGAGCCTATGGAAGAAGAAATTGTTGAAACTGGAAGCTCATTAGATGAAAAAGAGGATGAGAGTGATGAACAAAAGGAGGAAGAATGGATTATATACCCATGCCTACCTTATAATGAGAGTAACTCTTTATCCCTTAAATTATTTGATTGTCCCCCATGCTTACCAAAGGAGGATGAATGTTATGTTCTTGTGGATCCTTTTGAAATATCTACTTTGGGTAAAACATGTGAAGGTTTTAACCCCACTATTTTTGAGCTTGATAGAAATTATGTGTTTGTAGCTCATGAAAAGCCTTCTTTATGTGATAGTTATATTGTTGAGTTTATTCATGAGGCTACTGAAAATAATTATGAGAGAGGAAAATATGGTTGCAGAAGTTTTCATGGTACTGAAACACCTCTCTATGTGCTGAAAGTTTTGAAGTTGCTCTTGTTTTATCTACCCATTCTTGTTACTATGTGCTTCTTTGATTTATCTTCTTACAAGATTAATATGCATAAAAGTGGGTTAGACTTAAATGTGTTTTGAATTTGCTTCTTGATGCTCTCTTTGACTTCAATTCATAATTCTTATGTGAGCATCTTCTCAAACTTTTCGTGCCTAACTTAAAGGCGTTAAAGAAAAGTACTTGTTGGGAGATAATCCAAGAGTTTACTTGAGTCTTGGAAGTTATTACTTCAGTAATGACCTCTCCTTATCCTTTTTGTTTGCTTTTTGTGCCAAGAATAACCTCTAACGAGAGGGAAGTAAGATTTGGGGAGTTGTTGTCCCGAAACAGATTTCTGTCCTCCACCAAAACAATTCGTGAGCAGTCTCTGTAACTCGGATTGAGATCAAAATTTACGAATAAATCCCCTAGTATGTTAGATAACTTTAGTTAGTTCAACACGTTTTTATTTGAGCAACAAAAGATGTTCGAAAAAATTGGTTTCTACCCGCTGGTCTATTTTGACAGATATCTACCATTATTTGCATTTGCTTCTTATTGATTCCTTTTTGGGTTATTTTTGGGAAATTGAGATTTTTGAAGGAGTTACTACAGTATCTTGTGTTTTTAGTAAAAAGCCTTGCTGTTTCAAATCTTTGCCATAGGTCTAATATCTTTTGAATACACTAATGTTGCTAATGAAGATTGTGTGAAGTTTTGTGTGAAGGAAAAATTTCAGGTGTAGAGAGAGAATGATGCAATGAGATGAAGAATGGACAAAAGCTGAAGCTTGGGGATGCCACCATGGTGTCACCCCAAGAAATATCCAAGATGTACAAGGGTCAAAGCTTGGGGATGCCCAAGGCATCCCCTTCTTCATCAATAAAAAGCTCACGTCTGTCTAGACACTTTGTTTTTATTGTTTCATGCATAGTTGTGTTGTTCTTGGAGCGTCTCAGTTTTCGTTTGCTTTGCTTAGGTTGTTTAGTTTGGTTGAGTAGTTTGGACCCCCCCATTCTCGCTGTGTTGTTTTTCAAATAAGTTGCTTGGTGTTGGAAATGAGTAGTAAGTTCTTGCTTGAAGTGCAAGAGGAGCTTGCATTGACTGTGACTTAGACTCTAGCATGACATGCTAGGTGTTGTTTTGACCTTATGCTTAGTGATTATTGATGTAGCATGTATTGTTCTAGACAATTGGGATTGCTTAGTGTGCCTTGAAGAAATTATGAGTTGTTTTAGCATGGAAAAGCATAGTATTATGGTATTCTCCTTTAATGCTATGTTTGGGTTGACTTGGCACATGATCACACCATGTTATGACTATGACAAGTCACCATTAGCCTCTATGATCATTTATTCCTTGACTTGTAGTACCACTCTATGCTTTGATTAGTAATGCTTTGTTGCTCTGCATGATTATGGCCATTATGCTCTCTTAGTTGGTTGCTCTCAGTCTTTTGCTAGCCTCCACTTGTATGAGTAAGCTCTACTCATGCTTCCAACTCCCAAGAAACTGTAATATCCCAATATTAAAAAAATTGGTTTTGAATGTTATTCACTAGCATTGCATTGCATTCATATAAAAATTTGAATAAAAACCCCTAGCTTCAACTCCATTGAATTTTACTAATGTTCCTAATAGGGGAGTATTAAGAAAATTGAATATACGATATGTTAAACTAAAATAAAAGTTTGCAAAAATGCTCCTAAGTTGATCTAGAGATTTTTACAAAAATTTGGAGACCAAAATCATGTGATTAGGATTTACTATGAAAAAGTTGTGACCAAATAGAGAAATGGAAAAATAATAAAAAGAAAAAAATACCTAAACCTAACGGGCCAAACCGAGGGCCCGGTACCTATCTACTGCGCGCTGTGCAGCAAACAAAAGCAACGGCCAGCCCGCAGAAGCCCAGAAGCGGCCACCCGGAGGACCCCTCTCCCTCGTTGTTTTTCACGCTGTCACCGACAAGCAGGACCCACTTGTCATCCTCCACCTCTTGCCAGAGTTTGTCTTATCCACGAGTTCGTTGCCCACCGACGAAAACCCTCACAAATTCTCCGTCCCTCGTACGAATCCGTGCCCCCTATTCCAATAATCTTCCCCTCTTATACTGCTGCTTCGGCCCTCCGTTGTTTTCGAGTTTTTTTCAAACCCTAGACCCAGTATCGTCAAATTCCGATCTCGCCGAAGCCGTCCACTGTCGGAGCTTGAGGTTGGTGACCTTCCCGAGCACCCCGATCCTAGATCTTCCTTCCATCTTACTCACCTCGATCTACCGTTTCTTCTCATCTAACTTTCCCCTTTTGAATCATAGAGGGTCGCCGGCAATTGCTCACCGGAGCCCATCGGAACCGAGAAGAAGGAGCCACCGTCCGCTGAAGCTAGAGGAGGAGAAGGTCCGTGTCAGGGCTATTAGGAGATCCCGAATCGCCGTCTGCCTCGAGAGACCGCCTCCCCCATCTTCTAAGACCACTAGAGCCACCAGAACAGTCGCCATCTGACCCGTGTCGCCGTCCTTGCCATTGTCATCGCCGCTCGCCGCCCACTTTAAGTCTTCGTCGCCCCCTATCCGCCCGATCGTGGTTCAACGACCTAGATTAGATCTAATTAACCGAATCGGTATCCACCAGTCTGATAGCACCACGTGTCACGTGCTTCGTCAGCACCACGTCGCTGCCGCGTCAGCGAGCTCGACAAATCAGAAGACGCCACGTGCCGTTAGCTCACCTGATTAAATAAAAATCAATTTAGAATTATAGAAAATAGATAGATCTTAGAAAATTCATATTAAAAGATCTACTTATCCAAGAATTGCAAAGAATATACCTATGGATTAATAAAATTGTGTAGAACATTATTATGGAGTTAGATCTAAGCTTTAATGTATATATTTATGGTAATAATTTAAATAGTTTTAATGTCCTTTTATATTATTAAATCCATAGTAAACTATTTATAGGTAAAAAAATATGAATAATATGTCCCTGGATTCACAATCTCGTGTAGATACAGATATGATTTTAGATCTATTTTTTAACAATGAAAATTATTTAAGTGATTTAAACTCTATTAAATACTAAATAAATCATAAGAAAAGATCTGCACCTTCGATTAGGGTGAATCCAATTTCTACTCGTTTGTATTAATTCCCTTAAAGTATTGAACTTCAGATCCAAATTTAATTCAACAAATGAGAACATGATTTATAGTAGATCTTCTAAAAACCCCATTAATGGCAATCAATTAATAAAAAAATATACTCTATTGCATTAAATAATTTCTCGCATGCACCATATGATCTAGTAATGTATAAATAACTAAATATAACTATTGTGATATATTAGATCATCATGCATGCATTTGTGCATTTGTTTATGATTGTGTGATTGCTTATGTTGTATGCAATTGTTTGATCGATAGATTGTAAGGAGTGGACCGTGTGTGATTGCAACGAGTGTTTGAACAACTTCAACAACTATTAAGGAAAGTTACACCTTTGTTCATATTCTTGTCCTAGTTTTACTACTATGCATGTTTTGATCCTCAAAATAGTATTATGCATGTGTAGGATGTTTTTAGTAGAAGAGAAATATTTTACAAGTGTTATGTTGTTTTGTAGTATGACATGAGTAGCTTTATACTTAGGAATATTTCCACTCCTAATAGGTTCTCCTGAATTTTCTAAGTATTATGCTTGTGCTATACTACATATGCAAATACCGATGGGATTTGAAAGACAGAAATTTTCGAAGTATAAGAGCTCTGTGTATGAGCGGAAGTTTTTCTCCTCAAATCTACTTCAAAATAAAACTATGTTTTCTCTGGGCAAAGTGGTATGTCTAGATCGACTAGTAGGGGGAGTAACCAGGATTGGCTCTGCTTGTGCCCTCCATCGCCTTGTATCAAAGAAGTCCATGATTCAGAATTCAGAAGCTTCCACTGCAACCACAATACATATAGTATCTGTCTTGGCCTAATACTTAGTGGGAAACCTCACCTGAGTGCCATAGTTTTGTCTCCCGTGGAACCGGGTAGAGGGGATACTAAGGGAAAGCTTCGTCATGGTCTTGTTTGTAAAAGGACTTGATCGTGGATTGTGGGTGAAGTGCGCAAACTCTCGAGAGTATCAACTTGATCGATCAGCCTTGTTCACAGAAAAGAACAACTTTGAGCGTCTGAAGGATGGACCCTCTAAAGGATTTCCTCTCTCTTTTCTAAACAAAGTTTTGAAACCCCATGGCGTGAGTAATATCGCCAATGGGTGGGATTTTGGGACTTGGTGAGTAATATCCAAGTGTTTGGTTATTTGGACACCTGGTGAGTAATATCCAAGTGTTTGGTTATTTGGACACCTGGTGAGTAATATCCTCGTGTGCCATTCGATCCTATCTTACTTAAGCAAATGTTTACAAAGTAGGGTAAAACTCTCTCTCTCTATCTCTCTCTCTCTCTCTCTCTCTCTCTCTCTCTCTTTTCTCCATACTTAGATAAAATTTTCTTTATGCAAAATAACTCCAAAGCCTAATCTAGCCTATGCATGTAGAGATAGCCTAGTCTTTTCCTTCATGGTGTAATTTGCCAATACATTCAAAGTATTGACCCAACTTGTTGGCTGCACGTTTTATGTGCAGAATTTGGAGATCGTTGAAAGGTGTGCTAGGATCGCGGGACTTCACTCAACCTGCATGGGGCATTGATGGGATTCCAAGTTGTGTTATTTTTCTCTCCGTTGTAATAATGTAAACTCTGGATTATTTGATTCGTGTAATAAAGACTTGTATTTTACATGATATTTCATCGACTGTGTGCTAGCTATTGATCCAGGACTAGCATGTTAATCACAGGGACTTAGGATCTTTATTGATCCAAGGTCACTATAGATGGTATCAGAGCACATGTTGACTGTAGATCGTAACCCTAGACATGGAAAACCTTAGGACAAATATTTTCTAAGTTATTTCAGAACCCTTCTATACTTCTCATCATCTATCTTTGGATTTTAAAAATTCTCCAGTATTTTCCTTTCAACCTTAGAGATGACAATTGTGCACTTCAACAAGAAAACTTTTCTCAAGACTACATTTCAAAAGAAAGAACTTCTCAAAGTCGAGAGTTGAAGACCTCTACTGAAGTTACGAAAATTGAAGACTACAAAGATATAAAAGACATTAAAGTCCATGAAGATTAACGAGACCACTAGGAACCAAACCGGTATAAACTATGCTACGAGTTAAATGCGGTGATCTATGAGCTATCATTTTGAAGTGGTTTTATTGACAGCAGGAAATAAAACTTATTCACAAAACTTTTATTGTGTGCGGTAGCTACTCTTCCTTTCCTATATTAAGCCCAATAAGTGGAGATAAACCGAAGGAATTCAATGGAGACGGAAGTTACAAATTCTACGAGTGGGTCAAGAGAAAATCACCCGTGCATGGTGGATATTGCAACACGAGCTTAAAGAAGGACATTGCCAAGTTCAAGAATTACGAAACACTCCCATACCAATTCTTACGCTATACCATGCCATAGTTTGTGTGTACTTGGTGTGAATTTGATAATTGTTTGGTGTTTCTTTTCCATGTTGCCAACTGAGATGCATGCATAAGGGTAGTTTTTTTCTAAGACTTCTGTATGTCTTATCCTTGTCCAAATTCTCAGATGCCGCCAAGATGTCGTGGTGGTGGCACGGCAGATACCATGGGTACGCTAAAGTATGGGGACAATGGATGCTAGTGGGATCTGGGGAGGGAAGATGTAGTTATTTCTACACGCGAATGACTAACATACAGATCTTTATTTCTCCTCTCTGGGACTACAAGTGCTCCTTGAGGTGTATGCAGGAAGAGAAGATGAACTTTACAAGCCTAACGGTGTAGAATGAGCCGATCCCTCCTCAAGGGTCCAAGCTTCCCCTTATAAAGGGGTGCCTTGGCTTCTCTAGGGCTGACGTGGCAAGCATATTCGAGGAATATGCTTGTCCCAATATAGTAACTCGGTGAGCTCCTTTCCGTGTCCCCCTTCTAATGACGGCAAAGTTCCAGAGAGCCCCACCTGCATGCCTCGGGTTCCAGGACAAGCACCTCTGTGACCTCCTTCTGCTCTTCTGCTGCTCTGCGCCTTGTCCTTTGTGCTTGGCTCTGTTCAGATTCTTCCTAGCCTGTGGCTAGGGTTTGACTTTAGGTTCCTCCTTCTCCTGCAAGCTTCATGTTATTCGGCCCTGCCTCGCTTAACTCGGCTCGGCCTTCACCTGCATTATGGCTTATTCGGACTTGCCCGGCCGACTTAACTCGTATGTCGGCCGAGTAACGTACATCCCCTCTTGTAAATGTCATGGTCATTCTCATCTCGGACGACCTTTACATGATTCGGCCGATATAAACAGTAACTCGGCATAAGACCGGGGAAACTCCTTTTGGCTTCCCCCGTCTTGACCCTATCCGGGGTCACCTCCCCAACATTAGTCCCCGAAGCTGGTGTGGTCCCGTCCGTACCTCGGCCGGGCCACATCAGTTTCCCAATATTCATTTCTCCCCATTTCCGAGTTACTTTCTCCTATTCGAGGTATCCGTGTAGCTTCTTGTGTACGCCTCATCCTACATGTAACACTCATCATTATTTCTCTAGTTTTTTGTTCCTCTACAGTTCCCGCTGACAACGCTACAGTGATTACTGCGCCTGTCGCATCGGCACTGCGACACCTCGCGCACCGCATCGGTCAGGAGGCCTGATCCTCTCTTGCGTTGTGTGGTCGTCGGTGTGGCTCCACTCAGCCACGAGTAGTTCCGCCGCACGCACGATCTACACGGTCATCGCCCGCACGCACGATCCCACTACCGCCAAGGCCACGCGGTTATAAAGTGGGGCACGGGGCTAGAGGGTTCACTTTCCCCCTTCGCTCGCCGTTTCCCTTCTTCCTCCTCACGCCCGTGCGTCTTCTCGTGCTTATGCGGCTGCGCCATCATCAAAATCTTCGACGGCGAGGCCACGACTTCTCTACTCCGTCGACCCCGCCCCCCTGCATTTGCTCCGGCGCTGCCGCCAGTGAGTTTTTATGCGGTCCCGTTGCCTAGATTTCTCACCAGACGCATCTGCCATTTTCTAGACTTCTCGTGGCGGTTCTTTTCCGCTCCGCCGCCGTTCTTGCTTAGAGCCACGACGGGGCCCTGTACCTCCAAGCTTTGCTCCGCCGCTAGTTCCTCTTCTGTGGATTCCTCCGGCGACCCTATGTCGAGTTCAGTTAGCGGCGCGCTAGTCGAGGACGACAACGTAGCGTCTGGTCCAGAGCGGGGCTCCTGACAGGGTTCCTCGGTCACTTGTTGTGAGATCGAGTGGCTAATTAGAACTCGCCGGATTCCTGCCGAGGTAAACTGTCGCTTACCCGGCAGCGAATCGTCCCCCGTACTCAACGATGGCGAATATGTTGTCTTTATGTCTCACTTTGCCCGGGGTTTCGGTCTTCCCCTTAGCGATTTCGCTAGGGAATTTCTCGATTACTTTGGCCTTTAACCGCATCATCTTCCGGCTAATGCCATTGCTTCCCTATCTGCTTTTATCTCGGCCTCGGGAGGATACTTAGGCCTCTGGCCGTCTGTGCACGTATGGTCCAAATTCTTCCAGATCTGTTCTAACATCGTCCAGACAAATCCCTCCAGCCCTCTGAGAAGTTACTTACCCAGTGTGGGGCCACGTCCATCACTCCTTGGAGAAAATCCGAGTTTCCTCGTGTCGCCGGTCTCGAATCTTGCAAGAAGTGGCATAGATCGTTTTTCTATGTCAAGAATACCGGAAAGGAAGACAAGATTTGGCTCCCTGCTTTCTCCATCGCCCCCCCTTCCAAGAGGAACTGGACCTACAACCCCAGGAAGAGCCATGCTCTGGCCGAGGACTTTGAGATTCGGCTGAAGGAGCTGACCCGCGCCGGGTTACGTGGCGAGGATCTGATGACCACCTTCATCAGCAGCCGAATCTGCCCTTTTCAGCAACGCACGCACAAGCTCTGCTATATGAGCGGTCCCCTTAATCCCAACCGAGTCTAAACGGTCGAGCTCGATAATTATCTTATTTTCAAGCGTGTCCGGGCTATCTTTAAGACAGAGATGCCGGAGGACTGGACCTGGGGACTGAAGCCGTTCAACCGCGGGAATCCGCCTCCCGAGGTAAGTTCACTCACTTACGTTTTGCCCCCCAATTGCGTTTGTGATTCCTTTTGCTAATTCCTCTCTGTTTCTTTTCTTGCAGAGATTTCCGGAGTAGAAGATTGAAGATGCCGAGGTTCTGGCCCTCCCGTGGACCGCAAATCGGAACACCCCGGATAGCGGGGAGCCTAACTCGGAGGAGTTTGTTCCCAAGTCAGACCTCGCTCCGGCTCGCGCCCGTGGCAAGACCTCGGCTCACGGGGAGGAAGGTGATTCGGACGACTTCCCCAGCTAATCAGGCCGGTCAGGTGCATGACGCCGAGCCTCTCGCCTCCCAACCTCCTGCTACCTCGAGGAAGCGTGCCCCTCCAACAGGTGCCTCCGAAGCCGCTCCCAAGAAGCGAACTAAAAAGTCATCCTAGCACCTTCCGAAGCGTAAAACTATGCCCGGAGTTACTAGGTACGCTCATTTTCATTTGTATTTCTTGTTTCTCTTTTCCTGTCTTTTGATTTGACTTTCTGTGCTTTTGCAGCGCTCCTCTTTCTGTTAAGCCAAGTGGTCCAAGCATGACGAGTCATACAACTCGGCTGCCTTCTCCTCCGCCTCCTGAAGATACCAGAGTTCCTAGTCCTGCTCGCATGGACTCTCCTCCTGCTCCGAGTCAAGCATCACCTCGGCAAGATGCACCCGTGGTTTCCGTTGCTGATGCCAACGTAACTCGGACAGTAGATCCTCCAACCGAACCCGCTGCCCCCGTCGTGAACCCCGGAGTTTCCCCCGAGACTCCTTTGGCCCCCACAGTTTAAACCACAATTCCAACTCCAGCCAAGGATATCACCATCTCGGCGCCCTCAGAAACTATAGTTCCTCCTGTTTCCAAGGACGCCACCCCTAGTGCCGAGGTAACAGCTCCTGCCGACGCCTCTTCTAAGGCTAAGAAGGTCGTCGTCACCAAACCTCCCTCATCTCAGAAAGGACTTGCCAGCTCTTCTCAACCTACGATTGCTGATGCGCTCCGCAAGGGGGTTTCCTCTGCTAAGACCGTTGTTACCCGGCCGCTGATACTCAGCTCACTCTCCACAAGAGTCCCGCGGCGGCGGTGGTTATACAACGCATCCGAGGTAAAGTCCTGACTCGTACTGAGAGTGGGAACAACCTCGGCTCCTTGGTTGAGTATGCCAATAATTGGAACGCTGCTGATCAGCTCGAGGGCAATCCAAGCAGTCAGCCATTTCAACTCTCCGACATCAGCAGTCGCTTGCATCTGGCTGCCAAGATCGTGCTTGACAGCGATAAGATGAACGAGGTAATTGTTTTTATTGACATTTGATTAGTTATTTGAATGATATTATATATACTCTAGTCCTCGAAGCTTGCAACCGAATAACTTGTTATTCGTTTGGAAGCTTTATTAGTCTTTGCCTGATTCGGATCCATCTTAGTGTTCGAATATCCAATCACCTAGATCTGAGTTACGCTTTGCTTAATTCTGATATGTCTTAGTGTTCGAATATCCAGACACCTAGATCCGAGTTAAGCTTTGCTTGATTTGGATCTGTCTTAGCTTTGAATATCCAGCCACCCAGATCCAAGTTAAGCTTTTGCTTGATTCGGATCTATTTTAGCTTCGAATATCCAGCCACCTAGATCCGAGTTATGCTTTGCTTGATTCGGGTCGGTCTTAGCTTCGAATATCCAGCCACCTAGATCCGTCTTAGCTTTGAATATCTCACTGCAATTTATTTTGTCGCTTAGGTTTCTCATGATCGGCGGACCGCCGAATTCCAAAGGCTGCTTTTCGCACACAAGAAATTGCAAGAGAAGTATGAGAAAGTTGTTCCCGTGGTGAAGAAAGCTGGTAATTTAACAAACTTTTGTATTGTCCCTAAAGCTCTTAATATTTTTGACTTGAGGTGTTAGCTCATTTTGCTGTTAAACAGGTAATATCAACAATCTTAATATCCGTCTTGATAAGAAAGTCAAGGCCCTAGAAGGTTAGTTATCCTTTCTCTTTACTGATTCCCGTTCGAGATTTATCCCGGGTTTCTTATAACCTTCTGGCTTTGGTATAGCCGAGTTACAAACTCTTGCAGCGTCACATCAAGAATGCATACCCATGCCTGATATGATGCTGCATTTTTTAGAACAAGCCGCTACTCATTCGGCGCAGCTGAAAGAGAAAGATGACGAGATAATTTGCTTGCGCGCCGAGGTGGAGTCCCGCAAGCTTTCTTAGAAATCTGAGTTAGAGAAAGTTGATCAGGAGTTCTCCGAAGAGAAGAATCGGCTAAGTCTGCAATTGCATAAGGATAAAGAACTCCTCGAGGCTGCCGAAATTAAGACACGAACGATGAGCGAGGAAATCACTCGCTTTGGGAAGACCAAGGTTGATTGGGCTCAAGATCTTCAGAAAATGCTGAGCTATATTCATCGTAAGTCTCTAACCGTGGCCGAGTTATCTTCTTCTCTTTCTTACTTTTGACCGATATACTTTTATTCTGCATAGACCATTTTCCGGAAGCTAAGCTCGTGAGCTTTAGAGCGGTGATTAATGCTCGCGTGCGCCGAGGTGTCCCCGTAGATGCGAGCCCAGAATACTCGATGGAAGACTTCTTGGTTGCCGTTGGCGCTGCCGTTGGTCCGATGAAGATTATGGGCAGGGATTTGGTGCAGGAAGCCATTCGGGCCTACCATGTTCTCTGGCCGAATACTTTTGGAACTCCTGATATTGATGAGATCAAGATACTGGTGGAAAGATTAATGGCATCCCAGAACCAGTTAAATCTCTGGAGGGAATCCGCTGGACGGGCTGGTGCTGATATGGCGCTCACAGTCATTATGTCTTGGTACGAGGATATTTCGCTCGATGCCTTGATAAACTTGCGCACTGGCTCCCGTTGGGTTGAGGATCCAGAATTCGTCGCTCGCCGACAAGCTCGTGCCTTCCAGCTTGTTGAGTATGCTGATGTGCATAACTGGATTAAAGGGCCGAGTTTTCTTCCCAACCCAGCGGATGACGTCAAAGTCGAAGATGCCTCTGATAATAGTTTGGCCGATCAGGACGAGGGTGAGGGCGACTCGGACAACTCTGGTGATTCCAGCGCCAGCTCGGATGGGGAGGGCGATGCGCGATCATCTTCCAAAGGGACTGGGCACTCTCAAGCTCAACCTAACGTTTCTCAACAGCCCCGGGCTTCCCCCGAAGTCGCTATTGGTTCTGTGGAGGGTGAAGTAACTTCGGCCGAGGTGCCATCTACCTCGGAGCGCCGAGTGCCTGACCAAGTCGCTGCCCCTTAGGTTCAAAAAACTTTAAGTTATTTCTTATCCCCGGTATGCCGGGCGTATGATGTGTGTGAAACAATTGTCCGACTTTCTGTGTGGTATGAACGCCTTTTGCCTTTTGCCGTTGAGGCACATATGATGGTGATCGTTATTAATCTGTCTAAACAGATCTTGTTGGTTTAAATCTTTGCTTTGGTGGCCTTCAATCTCATAAGTTCGGATTGTGTGTTTTCATTTGACCCACCTTAGTTCGGCGTTTAATATTGCCTGGCCTTTATAAATTGGACGGCTCAACCATTGTGTTCTTGATCTCTATCCGAGCTATAAATCTCGAAGCCCATATTTGGGGAAAACGAAATAATATCGTTCAAGGTAGCTTCTGACCTATCGTTCGGGGTGCCGAATTTTAATACCCATTTTTGTAACAAGTGACCATCATGGGGCAATTCCCTAGTCAGTGCTCTAGAAATCGAGGTTTTAATGCCTAATTCGAGATAAAGGATAATATGTTATAGTCCCCGAGTTCCCTGCTCGAGGTCCTGAAACTTAACACATAATTCAGGAATAAAAAATAACGTTGGCCAGTCCCCGTGTCACTGCTCAAAGTGCATAACTCAAAGTGCTGAGGTTTAGTACATACCTCAAAATGTGAAATAATATAGGGTGGTGCGTGAGTTACTGCTCAAGGTGCTGAGGTTTAATAAATCACTCAAAATGCGAAATAACATAGGGCAGTCCCCGAGTCATTGCTCAAGGTGCCGAGGTTTAATACATAACCCAAAATGAGACATAACATAGGGCAGTCCCCGAGTCACGTCTCAAGGTGCGGAGGTTTAATACATAACCCAAAATGAGAAATAACATAGGGCAGTCCCCGAGTCACTGCTCAAGGTGCCGAGGTTTAATACATAGTCGATACTTCGACTTGAAGCGTCACATTACAACGTATCATAGATGACTCCTACGAGTAAAATGGACGAAGTAAAGCTATGTTCCATGGTCTTTTCGATTCTTCCCCGGCTTTGTTTGCCTTCTTCTTTTATGGTGACTGAGCATCAATTAGGTAATATGCATCATTGTGCAATGCTTTGCTCACGATGAATGGTCCCTCCCATGGGGGCGATAGTTTGTGCATGCCGGCTGTGTGTTGCACTAGCCGAAGAACCAAATCTCCTTCTTTAAACACTCTTGGATTGACTTTCTTGCTGTGATATCGTCGTAAGTCTTGATGATAAATAGCTGATCTTGATAGTGCCAACTCCCTGGCTTCTTCTAGCAGATCGACATCATCTTGCCGAGCTACCTCATTCTTCGCGAGTCATGTATTATGTCGGCTGGAAGCACGGCTTCTGCTCCATATACCAGAAAAAATGGGGTATACCATGTTGACCTGTTTGGGGTAGTTCTGAGGCTCCATTGTACTGCTGGTAGTTCCTCGATCCAGCACCCTGCCGACCTTTGCAGTGGTTCGACGAGTCGGGGTTTTATTCCGGACAATACTAGTCCATTAGATCTTTCTACTTGCCCATTAGATGCTGGGTGAGCCACCGAGGCGACATCTAGTCTTATGTGTTTTTCTTGACAGAATCTAGCAAAGGCCCCTTCAGCAAAGTTTGTGCCATTGTCTGTAATAACACTGTGTGGGTAACCATATCTCAAGATAATATCTTTGAGGAATTTTACTGCTGTTGGTCCATCACATCTTTTTATTGGTTTCACTTCAATCCACTTTGTGAATTTGTCGACCATGACTAAAATGTGGGTCATCCCGCCCTGGGCTGGCTTGAATGGTCCCACCATATCTAAGAACCATACAGAAAATGGCCAAGTAATTGGTATCGTCTTTAACTCGGACGATGGCATATGTATCTTGCTGGCATATCTCTAGCAACCATTACATTTTCCACCAATTCTTTGGCCTCTTTCAACGCTGTTGGCCAATAAAATCCATGCCTGAATGCTTTGGCCACTAAAGCTCTGGACGAGGCGTGATGCCCGCATTCTCCTTGATGTATATCTAGGAGAATCTCCTAGCCTTCCGCTCAATCCACACATCTTTGCAGCACGCTTGTGACGCTACTTTTATACATCTCATTGTTTATGATTGTATAAGCTTTAGCTCTTCTCACTGTCTGTCTAGCCAGTACCTCGTTATTCGGCAAAGTCGCATCCTTAAGGAAGGAGAATATGGGTTGCGCCCATGTTGGCATGATTTTCTCTGGGATAATCTCACTTTCTATTTCCATATTTTCTGCCAACATAACCACCTCGGATTTTTCCATATCCATTTGTGCATCGGCCGGGTTCACTTTCGGAAACTCCGGGTTACATTCTTTGTCAACTTCCATCGGCATACTATCTTCTCTTGATTTCGCCGGAATAAAGATGGATTCAGACTCTGGTGATGGTGTTATTGATGGTTTTCTCAGGTGCTCTAGGGCGATACCCGGGGGAATTGATTGCCTAGTTGATCCGAGTTTTGACAGCGTGTCTGCAGCGTCATTTTCTGCCCGAGGTATATGATGAAATTCACATCCATCGAAGTATCCACTGAGTTTTTGCACATGGAATCTATATAAGGCCATATTGGCATCTAGCGCATCCCAATTGCCTGATACTTGTTGTACTACTAGATCTGAATCTCCGTAGCATAAGATTCGGCGTATCCCAATCTCTTTTGCCACCTTCAATCCATGGACGAGTGCTTCGTACTCGGCTACATTGTTTGATGCGGCAAAATGTATTTGCAGCACATATTTCAGCTGATCTCTTTTTGGTGAGGCTAACACTATCCCTGCCCCCAAGCCATTCCTTAGCTTGGAACCGTTGAAGTGCATTGTCCAATAATTCACCTGGTGAGGTTAACACTATCTGGTGATGGTGGCTCATATTGTACCTCGGCCCAATCCACAAAGAAGTCGACCACAACCTGAGATTTGATTGCATCTCGCCTATCGAATTGCGGATCATAAGGTGACAATTCAATTGCCCATTTTGCTATTCGACCGCTTGCATCTTTGTTGCTCAATATGTTGGCTATGGGCGCTTCACAGATCACTTTGATCGGGTGCTCTTCGAAGTAATGTTTAAGTTTCTTCGCCGACATGTATACTCCATATGCCATCTTCTGATAATGTGGGTAATTTTGTTTTGAGGCTGATAGCACCTCGCTTAGGTAATATACCAGTCTTTGTACTGATTTATCCTCTTCAATCCGTTCCACAACGATCACCGCACTTACCACTTTGTTTGTGGCGGCTATGTAAAGTAACATAGGCTCTTTTGACAATGGAGAGGCCAGGATTGGTGCTGTGACCAACATCTTCTTCAGTTCATGAAATGCATTATCTGCTTGTGGTGTCCAAATGAACCTATCAGATTTTTTCATCAGTTGATATAGTGGTAGTGCCTTCTCTCCCAGCCGACATACAAATCGGCTAAGCGAGGCCAGGCAACCCGTGAACTTCTGTACGTCATTTAGACATCTCGACAATTCCATCCTTTCTACCGCTCTTATCTTAGTTGGGTTGGCCTCTATACCTCGGCTAGATACGAGAAAACCGAGTAGTTTTCTAGCTGGTACACCGAAGGTGCATTTTTCTGGGTTAAGCTTCATTCGGAACCTTCTCAAGTTCGTGAATGTCTGCCGAATATCCTCCAGTAGCGTTTTACTCTCTTTGGTTTTGATGACCACATCATCTATATATGCTTGTACATTTTTTCCTATCTTGTCATGTAGACATTTTTGCATACATCTCTGGTACGTTGCCCCTGCGTTACGTAGGCCGAATGGCATGGTGCGATAGCAATAAGCCCCATACGGGGTAATAAACGCAGTCTTTATTTGATCAGCCGGATTTAACGGTATCTGGTGAAAATCAGAATACGCGTCTACAAATGATAACAGCTCACAACCAGCAGTCGAATCAATGACTTGGTCTATTCTAGGTAAAGGAAAAGGATCTTTGGGACACGCCTTGTTCAGGTTCGTGTAATCAATACACATTCGCCATACGACGGCTACATTTGGATCATCCTTTTTCTTTTCTACTAACACCGGGTTTGATAGCCAATCCGGATAAAGCACTTCCATGATAAACCTGGCCGCGAGGAGCCGAGCTATCTCATCCCCTATTATTTTTCTCCTGTCTTCGGCGAAGCGGCGGAGAGGTTGCTTCACCGGCCTTGCTCCTGGCCTCACACGCAGAGAGTGCTCAGCCAACTCCCTCGGCACACCTTGCAGGTCTTGAGTTGACCATGCAAAGATGTCCCGATTCTCACGGAGGAATTGGTGAGCTCGCCTTCCTATTTGGCATCTAGGCCGGCACCAATGGTGATGGTGCGTTCTGGGAACTTCTCATCTATCTGGACCTTTTTTTGTTTCTTTAGTCGGCTGGAAAGAAACGCTTCCATGTGGGTTGGCCAATGCCGGCATATTTAGTTGCGCCGACTGAGCGAGAGCCGCTACCTCTTGAATCCTTCTTTTTTCTCTTGCGATCACCAATGACTCGGCCAAGTTTGATCCGGCCGAGGCACATTCCATCGACTTCCTGTAATCTCCTGCTACTGTTATCACCCCTTGAGGTCCGGGTAGCTTCATTTTCAAGTAAGTTATGTGGCAGCTGCTCATGAATTTGGCCAATGTTGGCCGACCGAGTAAAGCATGATAGCAACTTTCTAGGTCCACCACCTCAAACTCCAAATTTTCCGCTCTGCAGTTATCCCTTGTGCCGAATAACACATCTACTCAAACCTTCCCAATGGGTTCGCATGAAAGTCCAGGCACTATTCCATGGAATGTGGTTCTTGTGGATTGCAGCATATTCTGCGATATCCCGAGTTTATGCATTGTATCTTTGTACATGATATTGATACTACTCCCATTGTCAATGAGTACTTTTGAAAATTTCACATTAATGTTGGGTCCGACAAACGTCGGATCTAGTACGAGTGCGTATGACCCCGGATTCGGCATTATTTTGGGATGATCCTTTATGCTCCAAGTTACTTCTTGATCTGACCAAGGCACATATCTTGGTACTACCGGCATAACTGCATTTATTTCCATATGTCGGTGATGTACACTTTTCCTGTCTTGCTGTTCTATTGTGAACACACAATATGATTGATGAT
Source organism: Avena sativa (assembly GCA_916181665.1). NCBI lineage: Eukaryota > Viridiplantae > Streptophyta > Magnoliopsida > Poales > Poaceae > Avena > Avena sativa. The sequence continues at coordinate 66,114,422 of OV702284.1, forward strand.
GTTCCCTGTAATCATTGCGTCCATTATTTCTGGGGTTTATCCTTCCATCCTGACCCTGATTTATCACTTGATGCACTGCATCTCTCCGGTCCGAGTTATCATACCTCGGGGGAGGAGGGGGTAACATTAGTTGCTGTGCATTTGCTCCAGTCAACTGCGGCTGCTGCTGCTGATGTGCCTGATGGGAAGGTGCTTGCATGCCCGCCGGGTTACCCATTGCATTTTTCATCCAGGCGCATTGCCGAGTTGTATGATTGGCCGGCTTGGCCGGGTTTGGAGTGTGAAACTTACACGGTTGATCCAACATGGACTCAAACGTGTACTTCGGCCTTTCCTGCCATTGCTTCTTCTGTTCTGGTGTCCACTGTCTCTTCCCTTCATTCCTTGGTGTCCATTGCTGAGGACCATTCTTCTGCCGCTGACTGTTTCCGTGACTCGGGTGATCTTGCACTACCGCTGCCACCTGATTGGAGGCATATCTGTAATCCGGTCTTTCCTCTCTTCTTCTACCTATGAACTCATTGCTCCTCGATGATCCGGCCGCATCTCTTGCATATTTATCTTGATGCTCCTGATGGTCTACCAACATCAGCTCTGGTTGCGTCGGATCTCCCAATGCATACGAATCCGCTATCCTGATGGTTTCTGCCAAAGTGGTTGGTATATCTCTTTGCAGTCGTTGCCACAAGACACTGGCATAACGGCATCCTTGAGCGAACCAAGCTATCGCTTGTGATTCTATAACTCCCTCGCATGAATTCCTGAGGTTACACCATCGAGTCGAGAATTCTCTGTCTGTCTCATTCGGCCTTTGCTTGCACATTGCAAGCTGCTGCGGCCTGTTTGGTCTCTTGTAAGTGCTGGTAAAGTTGCTGACAAACATCTCTTCAAAATCTAGCCAGCAGTTGATACTGCCCGCTGGCAAATTATTCAACCACACTCTGGCCGGTCCTTCCAGCATTTGCGGGACACATCTTACTGCCCATCACAAGTTTCCGCCAGCTATTTTTACTGAAGTGACATAGTCAATTAACCAGTCTTGTGGTTTGGTGCTCCCATTGTATATTTTCGTGCCCCTCGCCAGCTGAAAATTCAGCACAGGCGGCTCGCCCATGATCCGGGGTCCAAAACATGCCGGACCCGACGGACCTTGCTCCTCTAACAACTCGGACCGGTACAACCTGTCCAGTTTTGATCTTGCGTCATTCGACGGCAAGTTTCTATAAATGATTCTTTCCTGTATTCCATAATTGTTATTCCCACCGTGCCCTGCATACTCCATATCTGAGTAACCATCATTGTACCTCTCATTTGCCTGATTATGGTGGGCCGGTCTCACTTCTCGTTCTTGCCGAGGTTCATTCCTTGACTGAGGATTAGGCGTTAGGTCTCTCCTCCTTTCCGCCGGGTCATTGTTCTCATGATTTCCTCTTCCAGGGTCTTCATTACCTCGGCTTTCATTGCCTTTGTTGGCACGGCCGGGGTTTCTTTCGCCACTGTTACCTCGGGTCCCATTGCCTCTGTTTTCATTTGCTTTTCCGGCTACTGCCGGATCATACGGAACGATTTGCTTATTTCTTTTTCCCGAAGTTACTGCTCTGTATTTTCGTGCATTGTTTCCGGGTGAGGATGCTGCTGCCATAGATAGGGCGGGTGCTGCACCAGCCGAATGAACCATATGTGAGGCACCAGGCCTTGCCGGGTCTGCCCTGAGCATTTCTTCATTCTGCTGGTTCGCAATGTGCACCAGCTCATTCACTCTTTCTTGCTATTTCTGCCGGGCTTCACCGGTCAGTCCTTCTAACTCTAGTGCAGCGGCATTTGCCGCCCTTAGGTTCTTTGCGGGGTGCTATACCTCGGCAAGCCTAGATCGACTAAATCCGCCTTATGAGTCTCATGCTCTTTATTGATATCATCCATGAGGTTCTTCCCTCTCAATCTTAATTCATCAACCCGCTTGGGGGCGACATCAAGCTTGTTTTCCTTAGCATATTCTCGCAGGGTCTTGTTTAAGGACTCCCGCAATGCCGACACCTTTTTTGCCTCTACCAGTACTTTTTGCCTGGTTTCTTCTAATTTTTCCTGAGCATTAGCCGGATCAAGTATCGGCGCTATAGGCGTAGTCAGATTATCTATAGTTGTTTGGAGAATACTTTCTGGTCTTTCCAGAGGTGGCCATCTTACCCTTGGTGCCTTCGGGGTCGTATCCTGCACCTCTGCTGGGTTGGCTGCCGAAGGATCTACCTTGGTGGGCGGTGGAGCTGCCTGCTTTGTGGTCACCTGTACTCCCGTCGTCGGATCCTTGCTTGATCCGGCGCCTGCTGCTCCTGCCTGCACCCCGGCTGCGACCATCACCTCGACGCTGCTGACGGGGCGTTCTCCACGCGGACCGTTTGCGTTGCTAAGGGGGGCTCTCCTGAACAATAACTTGGTGAGGATAAATGCCGGAGGTGTCGACGCCGATGTAGATCTGGTGCATGCCCAAGTTAATGATGACGCCATTGCGTGGAGGAGTTTTTCCCCTGAAGCTACCTGCGTTATCGCTGACATAGTCACAGAGACCAAATCTCCGGACTAAGCCAGAGACAACGCGCTCGCCAGTCTGGATGAAGTTTCCCGTCCGGATCCTGACTCCAGCTAGCACCGCTGCTGGCCCCACGGTGGGCGCCAGCTGTCGTGGTGGTGGCACGGCAAATGCCATGGGTAGGCTAAAGTATGGGGCCAATGGATGCTAGTGGGATCTGGGGAGGGAAGATGTAGTTATTTCTACACGCGAATGACTAACATACAGATCTTCATTTCTCCTCTCTGGGACTACAAGTGCTCCTTGAGCTGTATGCAGGAAGAGAAGATGAACTTTACAAGCCTAACAATGTAGAATGAGCCGATCCCTCCTCAAGGGTCCAAGCTTCCCCTTATAAAGGGGTGCCTTGGCTCCTCTAGGGCTGACGTGGCAAGAATATTCGAGGAATATGCTTGTCCCAATATAGTAACTCGGCGAGCTCCTTTCCGTGTCCCCCTTCTAATGACGGCAAAGTTCCAGAGAGCCCCACCTGCATGCCTCGGGTTCCAGGACTGTCACCTCCATGACCTCCTTCTGCTCTTCTGCTGCTCTGCGCCTTGTCCTTTGCGCTTGCCTCTGTTCAGATTCTTCCTAGCCCGTGGCTAGGGTTTGACTTTAGGTTCCTCCTTCTCCTGCAAGCTTCATGTTATTCGGCCCTGCCTCGCTTAACTCGGCTCGGACTTCACCTGCATTATGGCTTATTCGGACTTGCCCGGCCGACTTAACTCGTACGTCGGCCGAGTAACGTACATCCCCTCTTGTAAATGTCATGGTCATGCTCATCTCGGCCGACCTTTACATGATTCGGCCGATATAAACAGTAACTCGGCATAAGACCAGGGAAACTCCTTTTGGCTTCCCCCGTCTTGACCCTATCCGGGGTCACCTCCCCAACACAAGACGTGCGAACAATGATCTCCCACTGGATATTGCACAACTACTGGCCTCTCAGAACGAGCTGATCCAACTGCTCACTTATTATATGCAAAACAACAAGAACAACAACCCGCCGCCTTTGCCGCCTCAACATGATCGTTTGACTCGGTTTCTGAGGTTGAACCCTCTTACCTTCACTAGCAGCTCTGAACCAATTGTTGCGGATGATTGGCTCCGCACAATCAACAAGAAGCTAGATAACGTCCAAGCTGCTAGAGCTGGCAGGGTGCGTTATGTCGCGCACCAACTTGACGGACCTACTGCTGAATGGTGGGACAACTACCAAGTCACCCACCCGGATATTGATGATATTACATGGAACTAGTTTGAGACAGCTTTCCACACTCACCATGTGGCTGCTGGTGTCATGACTCTTAAAAGGCGTGAGTTTCGCGACTTACACCAGCTGCACCGTTCCGTCATCGAGTATGAGGAGATTTTCAATAAGCTGGCCCGATATGCACCCGATGATGTTTTCACTCATGCAAAGAGGCAGGAGGAGTTCTTAAGGGGACTTAACGATGAAATATATATCCAGCTTGTGGCACAGAAGTTTGATAACTACCAAGAACTCCTGGAGAGGGCAGTCGTGGTCGAAGCTAAAAAGAAGATCATCGATGATCGTAATAGGAAGTCTACATCCCACAAGCATAACCATGTTCCATACCAAAAGCAGCGTACTTCGTCCCCACTGCCCCACAATCACAATGGTCACAATCATAATAGCCATAAGCACCAAAATGGCAATGAAGGAAATGGCAACAATGGTAATCATCAGAAGCATCTTAGTCAGGTGATGTGCTACAGGTGTGGGGAAAATGGGCATTATGCTACTGATTGTCCACAGAAGCTAAATAATATAAATGGCAATGGTAATGGCCATGCCAATGAAAATGGAAGTGGAAATGGTAATGTAAATGACAATGAGAATGGTAGTGGAAATGGCAAGAAACCAAATCCTTTCAGCAAGGCCATGGTGAATCATGTCTTCGTGGACGAAGTTTACGACTCATCACCCCAAGGTAATCAATAATAAGGCCTCAAATTTATAAGTGGAGATAAGTCTAGGGAATTCATCAATAACATTCTTTTAAGGGTGATAGCACCCTGGTGTATCCTGAACCTATTTATTTCTAGCCTTCTCGAATCTCGAGGACGAGATTCCTTTTAAGGGTGGTAGTCTGTAACATCGCAATATTAAAAAATTGGTTTTGAATGTTATTCACTAGCATTGCATTGCATTGCATTCATATAAAAATTTGAATAAAAAAACCCTAGCTTCAACTCCATTGAATTTTACTAATGTTCCTAATAGGGGAGTATTAAGAAAATTGAATATACAATATGTTAAACTAAAATAAAAGTTTGCAAAAATGCTCCTAAGTTGATCTGGAGATTTTTACAAAAATTTGGAGACCAAAATCATGTGATTTGGATTTACTATGAAAAAGTTATGACCAAATAGAGAAATGGAAAAAATAATAAAAAGAAAAAAAATACCTAAACCTAATGGGCCAAACCGAGCGGCCCGGTACCTATCTACTGTGTGCTGTGCAGCAAACAAAAGCAATGGCCAGCCCGCAGAAGCCCAGAAGCGGCCACCTGGAGGACCCCTCTCCCTCGTTTTTTTTCCACGCTGTCACCGAAAAGCGGGGCCCACTTGTCATCTGCCACCTCCAGCCAGAGTTTGACTTCTCCATGAGTTCGTTGCCCACCGACGCAAACCCTCACAAATTCTCCGTCCCTCATACGAATCCGTGCCCCCTACTCCAAGAATCTTCCCCTCTTATATTGCTGCTTCGGCCCTCTGTTGTTTTCGAGTTTTTTTCAAACCCTAGCCCCAGTATTGTCAAATTCCGATCTCGCCGGAGCCGTGCGCCGTCGGAGCTTGAGGTTGGTGACCTTCCCGAGCACCCCGATCCTAGATCTTCCTTCCATCTTACTCACCTCGATCTACCGTTTCTTCTCATCTAACTTTCCCCTTTCAAATCGTAGAGGGTCACCGACAATTGCTCACCGGAGCCCATCGGAACCGAGAACAAGGAGCCGCCATCCGCTGGAGCTAGAGGAGGAGAAGGTCCGCGTCAGGGCTATTAGGAGATTCCCCATCGTTGTCTGCCTCGAGAGATCGCCTCCCCCATCTTCTACGACCACTAGAGCCACCAGAACAATCGCCATCTAACTCGTGCCGCCGTCCTCGCCATTGTCATCGCCGCTCGCCGCCCACTGTAAGTCGCCGTCGCCCCCTGTCCGCCCGATCGTGGTTCAACGACCTAGATTAGATCTAATTAACCGAATCAGTATCCACCAATCTGATAGCGCCACATGTCACGCGCTTCGTCAGCACCACGTCGCTGCCGCGTTAGCGAGCTCGGCAAATCAGAAGCTGCCACGTGCTGTTAGCTCACCTGCTTAAATAAAAATCAATTTAGAAATTACAGAAAATAGATAGATCTTAGAAAATTCATATTAAAAGATCTACTTGGCAAAAAAATGCAAATAATATACCTATGGATTCATAAAATTGTGTAGAACATTATTATGGAGTTAGATCTAAGCTTTACTCTATATATTTACGATAATAATTTAAATAGTTTTAATGTCATTTTATATTATAAAATCCATAGTAAATTACTTATAGGTCAGAAAAATATGAATAATATATCCCTGGATTCACAATCTCGTGTAGATTATATATATGATTTTAGATCTATTTTTAAGAGTGAAAATTATTTAAGTAATTTAAACTCTATTAAATACTTAATAAATCATAAGAAAAGATCTACACCTTCGATTAGGGTGAATCCAATTTCTACTCGTTCTTATTTATTCCCTCTATGTATTGAACTTCATATCCAAATTTAATTCAACAAATGAGAACATGATTTATAGTAGATCTTCTAAAAACCACATTAATGGCAATCAATTAATAAAAAATATACTCTATCGCATTAAATAATCTATCGCATGCACCATATGTTCTAGTAATGTATAAATAACTAAATAAAACTATTGTGATATATTAGATCATCATGCATGCATTTGTGTATTTGTTTATGATTGTGTGATTGCTTATGTTGTATGCAATTGTTTGATCGATAGATTGCGAGGAGTGCACAGTGTGTGATTGCAACGAGTGTTTGAACAACTTCAACAACTATTAAGGCAAGTTACACCTTTGTTCATATTCTTGTGCCATTTTTACTACTATGCATGTTTTGATCCTCAAAATAGTAGTATGCATGTGTAGGATGTTTTTAGTAGAAGAGAAATATTTTACAAGTGCTATGTTATTTTGTAGTATGCCATGAGTAACTTTATACTTAGGAATATTTCCACTCCTAATAGGTTCTCCTGAATTTTCTAAGTATTATGCTTGTGTTATACTATATATGCAAATACCGATGGGATTTGAAAGACAGAAATTTTCTTAGTATAAGAGCTCTGTGTATGAGCGGAAGTTTTTCTCCTCAAATCTACTTCAAAATAAAACTATGTTTTTCTCTGGGTGAAGTGGTATGTCTAGATAGACTAGTAGGGGGAGTATCCTAGATTGGCTCTGCCTGTGCCCTCCATCGCCTAGGATCAAAGAAGTCTGGCATGATTTAGAATTCAGAAGCTTCCAGTGCAACCACAATACATATGGGCTCTGTCTTGGCCTAGTACTTAGTGGGAAACCTCACCTGAGTACCACAGTTTTGTCTCCCGTGGAACCAGGTAGAGGGGGTACCAAGGGAAAGCTTCTCCATGGTCTTGTTTGTAAAAGGACTTGATCGTGGATTGTGGGTAAAGTGTACAAACTCTCGAGAGTATCAACCTGATCGATCAGCCGTGTTCACGCTCAAAGAACAACTTTGAGCGTCTGAAGGATGGACCCTCTGAAGGATTTCCTCTCTCTTTTCTAAACAAAGTTTTGAAACCCCATGGCGTGAGTAATATCGCCAATGGGTAGGATTTTGGGACTTGGTGAGTAATATCCAAGTATTTGGTTGTTTGGACACCCGGTGAGTAATATCCTCGTGTGCCATTCGACCCTATCTTACTTAAGAAAATGTTTACAAAGTAGGGTAAAACTTTCTCTCTCTTTTCTCCATACTTAGAGAAAATTTGCTTTATGCAAAGAACTCCAAAGCCTAATCTAGCCTATGCATGTAGAGATAGCCTAGTCTTTTCCTTCATGGTGTAATTTGCTAATACATTTAAAGTATTGACCCAACTTGTTGGATGCACGTCTTATGTGTAGAATTTGGAGATTGTTGAAAGTTGCGCTAGGATTGCGGGACTTCACTCAACCTGCCTGTGGCATTGATGGGACTCCAAGTTGTGTTATTTTGCTCTCCGTTGTAATAATGTAAACTCTGGATTATTAATTCATGTAATAAAGACTTGTGTTTTACATGATATTTCATCGACTGTGAGTGCTAGCTATTGATCCAGGGACTAGCATGTTAATCACAGGGACTTAGGATCTTTATTGATCCAAGGTCACTACAGAAACCAAGTTATTTCAAAGTGTCCACTATAAACTCCTATGCATTGTGTGTTACACCATTCCAAGTATATTCTTGTTTTCATCTATCTTCCAATTAAAAACTACTTTGTTATGTGAAAACTTAGTGATTAAAGCCCTCACAAACTTGATGGCACACTTTATATTATTTGCCCCTAATAAACTTGAACCATTGTGTCATGTATGTTGTATATGCTTGCACTTATATGTTGGAATTAGCAGAACCGTGCTGTCACGGGGAACGTTTTCAACATTGCACTTGTACTTTGTACTCAGTTGATATCATGCTCTTTTGTCTATGGATGTCACCAGTGTGAAATAAAAAGGGCTTGTAAGTCCATGGAGTTTGTATCCTGTGTTAGAGAAACGCCTGGGCCACTAGCCTAAGCCATGCCTAATCATGGTGGAAACTTGCAGCATCACCATAGTGACATCTATGAAGCATTCTTCTTATAAAAATTGAGAAAAGAGGAAAGAGAGAAAAAAACACCATATTCCCATGGTAAATAAGAAGATTGCTGAGATGCTCATTGTCTACTTGCCTTGTCATTTTGGTTATGGGATAGCTCTTGTACCATGTGCAAGGGCTACCCCATTGGAGGTTCTCAATGATATGCAAATACTTACAATGACAAGAACTTACAGGTGACTAAAGTTGAGTAGCATGAGATGTGGCCCTCGTATTCAAGGGACTTGAGATTACCAACTTATACTTCGTCAAGCATATACTCATCTTTATTCACTTTAACCTTAACCACTTCAAGATGCTTATGATAGGGGCAATGAGGGTTGAAAGCTAACAAGTACCATAATTTTTGGAAGCTCTTTTTGAAACTTGAAATCCCTGCTTCCTTTACAAAAAGGCTTTTCTTCCACCATTACTTGAGTCTCCACCTTCTACCTTTAGGCACCATTAAGATAGCATAGTTGTCATTCTATGTGCACTATTTCAAAACTTATTGATTGATGCATATTGTAATATTACTTGTTCTTGTGCTATTTGTTTCTAGTCACCCTTGTGAACTTTGAAGGTGTCCTATGCATCTATTTGCTACTCTATGAGGGACAAGCTGATTGCCACTATGCTATGTTTTCTGTATGTGAAACAAACAAACGTTTTTCAATGCATGTTATTCATGATCTTTGTTTGTAGCCTTTCATGTTGCATGCATAGTTACTATGTCCTATTGTTAGAACTCCATCTTTCATGCACATGTTTAGAGTTCTTTGATCCAAGCTTTCAATGCTTGCAAATGGTTAGATCTTTATTGTGAGGGTGCATGTCACCTCAAAATTATTATTTTATCACTTACCTAATCGAGGACGAGCAGGAGTTAACCTTGGGGATGCTTGATACGTCAGAAACGTATCTATAATTTTTTATGCTCCATGCTTGTTTAGTATCTACTTTGCTTTGCTTTGTCTACACTTTCAGGTGCTTTTTACATGTTTTCTGGTACTAACCTATTAACAAGTTGCCATAGTGCCAGTTGCCTGTTTTCTGCTATTTTTGGTTCCAGAAAAGTTAGTAAAGAAATATTCTCAGAATTGGACGGGACAAACGTCAAAGTCAATTACTTTCCGTGGGGAACAAGAAGTCTAGAGGGGAGACAGAGAAGCGGGCCAGGGCAGCCAGACCCCCCTAGGTGCGACCAGGGATGGGCCCGCGCCTGGGAAGGGTGTGGCCCCTCTGGCCGCATCCTCGGCCTCCCCCTTCGCCTATAAGAAGTCCCCGATGCAGAAACCCTAAGCACCCGATCAAATCTCCACGAAACCTTCTGTAGCCGCTGCCACCATCGTCCCTAGATCGGGTGGATCTGAAGTTCTTCCCGGCACCCTGCCGGAGGGGAGATCTTCATGGAGGCCTTCTCTCCGGTATGATGCGTGAGTAGTTCCACCTTGGACTATGGGTACATATAGTAGCTAGATGGTTGTATATCCTCCTTTGTGCTTTCATGTATAGATCATGTGAGCTCTGTTCATGATCAAGATCTAACCTATTTGTAATCATGCATGTTGTGTTTGCGGGGATCCGATGGATATTGAGATTATTATGTTGGTTTGATTAATGGTTTTGTCTTTATGATTCTATGATGTCTGTGTTGTTTGTGATCTTGCATGTTCTCCGTTGTTAGTAGCTATCTTAGCCAAGTAGTTGCTAGTGACTCCAAGAGGGAGTATTTATGCTCGATAGTGGGTTCATGCCTCTAGTTTCCAAGAGAAGTGACAAAAATCTCATCGGTTCTAGATGTGATGTTGCTACTAGGGAGAAAACAACGGTCTCTTGTTCATGGAACATGTGGACTGTTTACCTTACACACTTTGTTTAAAACAGTTGTCTGTTGCTTGCAACTTAATACTGGAGGGGGTTCAGATGATAACCTGAAGGTGGAATTCTAGTCATAAATGCAGTTGGATGGCGGTCTATGTATATTGTTGTATTGCCCAATCGAATCTCATAGGATCTTTCTGACTAGTAATTGCATTGGTATGCCTTGCTCAGTTCCTGACAATTTCCCCGCTGTAATTTGTTTACCCTTCATGCCATGTTGTTTATCTAAGGAGAGCACCTCTAGTGAACTATGGACTCGGTCCAATCTTTCCCATTCTTCCACTATTACTTGTATACTTTCTGCAAACCATTACCTTCCACACCATACGTTTAATCCTTTGTTGCATCAAACCGGTGAGCTTGACAACCTCACTGATTCATTGGGGCAAAGTCTTGAGTTTGTGTTGTGCAGGTATTTGTGTTGCTTGCAACACCTGTGTGACGTTTCCTTCCTCCTTCTGGTTCGATAACCTTGGTCTCTACCGAGGGAAAACTTGCTGTTGTGCTGCTTCACACCTTGCTCTTGGGGTTCCCAACAACACTCCACATCAAGCACCAAGTTCTCTGGCGCCACCAAGGAGTCATCAGCCCTAGCTCAGCCGCAGCATCGTGTTCAGCCTAGAAGAAGATTTGACCCAGGAAATCCGCTCAACCGCAACAGTCGTCTATTTCTCATGAATGCTGAAGAAGCCCAAGAAGCGCCAGATGTCGTGCTGGGTATGTTTTCTATTAACTTAGTACTTTCAAGAGTGTTGTTTGATTCTAGAGCATCACACTCGTTTGTTGCAGAAGAATTTGCATGCACTAGTAAGATTCAACCAACAAAATTGAAGCATGTTATGATAGTTCAAATACCTGGTTCAACCACCAAAGCTAGACAGATTTGCAAGGCCGTACCTATCCGAATCCATGGCATAGATTTTTATGGTAATCTAATAGTACTTGGAACTAAAGGTTTGGAAGTAGTACTATGAATGGATTGGATGTCGAAGCATAAAGGATTAATCGACTGTGCCAAGAAAGCCATAACCATGACCAGTACAGCCGGAATATCAGTAGAGCATTGATAGCGCTTGACGAGGTGGAAGAGGTTGAAGTAGATTCCCCAGTAACGGCACCAGAAATCTTGATGGCGCCTAGTGTTCGATGTGGAAGCGCTTCGTTGGAAACCCCAAGAGCAAGGTGTGAAGCAGCAAGCAGCAAGTCTTCCCTCAGTTGAGACCGAGGTTATCGAACCAGAAGGAGGAAGGAAACGTCACACAGGTGTTGGAAGCAACATGGAGACCTGCACACCACAAACTCAAGACTTTGTCCCAACGAATCAATGAGGTTGTCAAGCTCACCGGTTTGCTGTAACAAAGGATTAAACGTATGGTGCGGAAGGTAATGGTTTGCAGCAAGTAAACAAGTAACAGTGGAAGATGTATCAATAGTAAATATTGGACCGGGGTCCATAGTTCACTAGAGGTGCTCTCCTTAGATAAACAACATGGCATGAAAGGTAAACAAATTATAGCGGGGCAATTGACAGGAACTGATCAAGGCATAACAATGCAATTACTAGCCAAAAAGATCCTATGAGGTTGATTGGGCAATACAACAATATACATAGACCGTAATCCAACTGCATCTATGACTAGAAGTCCACCTTCAGGTTATCATCCGAACCCCCTCCAGTATTAAGCTACAAGGAACAGACAACTGCTTTAAGTAAAGTGTGTAAGGTAAACAGTCCACATGTTCCATGAACAAGAGACTGTTGTTTTCTCCCTAGTAGCAACGACACATCTACAACCAAAGAGATTTCTGTCACTTACCTTGGAAACTAGAGGCATGAACCCACTATCGAGCATGAATACTCCCTCTTGTAGTCACTAGCAACTACTTGTCCAAGACAACCACTAGCAACGGAGAGCATGCAAGATCACAAACAACACATACATGATAGAATCATAAAGATAAAACCATTAATCAAACTAACATAATAATCTCAACATCCATCGGATCCCCACAAACACAACATGCATGATTACAAATAGATTAGATCTTGATCAGGAACGGAGCTCACAAGATCTATACATGAAAGCACAAAGGAGGAGATACAACCATCTAGCTACTACATGGACCCATTGTCCAAGGTGGAACTACTCACAAATCATACCGGAGAGAACGCCTCCGAGATGATCTCCCCTCCGACAGGGTGCCGGGAAGAGCTTCAGATCCCCCCGATCTAGGAACGATGGTGGCGGCGGCTACAGACGGTTTCGTGGATTTCTGATCGGGTACTGAGAGTTTCTGCATCAGGGGCTTCTTATAGGCTAAGGGGGAGAGCGAGGCAGCCGCCAGGGCGTCCAAACCCTAGCCTGGCGCGGGCTAGTGCCCACCCGCTCCTGGGGGGCTCTGGCCCCTCTGGCCGGCCCCTCGGGCTCTCCTCTGGACTTCTTGTTCCCCATGGAAAGTTATTGATTTTGTCTTTCGTCTCGTCCAATTTTGAGAATATTTATTTACTAAATTTTCTGAAACCAAAAACAGCAGAAAACAGGCATCTGGCACTATTGCAACTTGTTAATAGGTTAGTACCATAAAACATGTAAAAAGCACCTTAAAGTGTAGACAAGTAAAGCAAAGTAGATACAAAACAAGCATGGAGCATCAAAAATTATAGATACGTTTCCAACATATCAAGCATGTATCTAAAACCTTGCCCTGTCAATTCAAGTGCAACAAGAGTCTGGCCCAACCAACCATTGACCAAGTCAGAATAGTCTCTGAATACCCTGACGTATTTCCAGATGTTTTGCCCAGTATGCCCCCAAGGATATCGAGTTTATCATTAAACTAATCCCTGGAACCGGACCCATAGCCCAGAGACCTTATAGTATGAACCCATTTGAATTAGTGGAGCTAAAGAAGAAACTGGATGCTATGTTGGAGATAGGATTGATTCAACCAAGTGCGTCGCCATGGAGATCACCTGTCTTATTTGTGGACAAGCAAGATGGAGGTAACCGTTTGTGTACGGATTATCGGAAGCTGAATGATGTCACCATCAAGAACAAGTACCCACTACCGAAGATAGAAGATCTGTTTGACTAGTTGACCGGTGCCAAAGTGTTTTCTAAGATTAATCTTAGAACTGGTTATCATCAACTCAAGATTCACACAGAGGATATTCCAAAGACCGCTTTTACCACCAGATATGGACTGTATGAGTACACTGTCATGTCTTTCGGATTAACCAATGCCCCCGCTTATTTCATGAACCTCATGAATAAGATTTTTATGGACTTCCTCGATAAGTTTGTCGTTGTTTTCATCAATGACATTCTGATCTATTCCAAATAAGAAGTAGAACATGAGATACACCTGAGGACCATCCTTGGAACCCTTAGGGAGCATCAAATGTATTCCAAGTTTAGCAAATGTGAATTCTGGTTACAAGAAGTAGGATTCCTGAGACATATCGTATCAGCCGGAGGAATTGTCGTTGACCCCACCAAGGTTAAGGATGTTGAAGAATGGCAAGCCCCAACCACCAAAACCCAAGTTCGTGCATTTCTCGGATTAGCGGGATATTACCGCAAGTTCGTAGAAGGATTCTCGAGCATCGCAAGACCAATGACCCAATTGTTGAAGAAAGATAAGAAGTTTTCAAGTGTTGAAGAAAGATAAGACCAATGGACGGGCAAGTGTGAAGAAAGTTTTCAAGAACTTAAGAAGAGATTGATCTCAGACCCAATCTTGATTATGTCGGATATCACGAAGCCTTTTGATGTGTATTGTGATGCATCCAAGATCGGTCTTGGATGTGTGCTTGTCAGGGGGATAACCCCCGGTAGGGTTACAAGGGGTAAAACACAGCCCAGCTTGGCTTACGCCGAGTGAAGAAAGAACCAGGCCGAGTAAGTACGGCCGGGTAAGAGGATCGTATGCGGCCGACATAGAAACTGTGTCTGCCCGTATAGGACAAAGATGTTAATCTTGCAGGAACCAATGAGCCGAGTCTCCTGAGGAGAGGCCGAGTGGGATAGGACGCGTGAGACCTTTCCAAGTGAGGTTCAAGAGGGACCATGGTAAAGCGTGGTAAAAAGAGAAGGGTGACGCCGGGTGACACCCAAAGCAAGGGCTGACGTACAAAGTTACTGCATGACGCCAAAAGTAAGAGGAGACGACATACCAGAAGACCGTTAGCTATCTAGCTTTGTGGACTGGGCCATTGGGCTTAGGGCAAGCCCATGACCCAGCCCGCATAGTAGGGACCAAGATCCAAACAGTAACCCTAGAACCCAAAGGGGTATAACCTAGCCGGAAGCGCCTATATAAGAAGGGGCATGGCTGTAGTAGGGGAGGTTGGACCAAGTAGGGAACTAGTGCATAGAACACTAGTTCATACAGCTCAAGGAGCACTTGTAAGCCTCGAGCATCAATAAAATTCCTAAGTGTGGAGAGTTCATCTTGTTCCTCGTGCATGGCGAGACCGTGCACTCCCTCCCTGGTGACCACAAGCACCCATTTGGCCCCCAACATAAGACTACCCATGGAATCTACCGTGACACCACCACGACACTTGGCGCCCACCATGGGGCAGAAGCAGGTGCTTGATGGAGTCTTCATCTGGACGGGCAACATTATCACCAAGACTGGCGAGCGCGTCTACTCCAGCCTCATCCAGAGGTTTGGAGTTCTCAACTTCGTCAGCAACAACGCGGGGTGCTTCGGGACGAAACCGTTCCCAAGGGGCGGTCGTTTCATCAAGTTCGGCGAGCACTAGGTCTACGTCGTGATGCGCGTGGAACACGCATATTCGGAGTGCGTCGTCCTGGCGCCGGATCCCCTTGCGGTTCCTGTCACAGGAAAGCTGCATCAGCTCGTCTCCATTGAGGTAATGATGACATATCCAAACCCAGCGACACCTCCTATAGCTCTTGTAGAGAATGAGGATCCTGAGGGAGGAAATCAAGAGGAAGCACCAAGGGCTGCAAGAACAGCAAAGGCACCGCTAGAAAAGCCAGAAAACATAGCTAGGAGTAAGAGGGCTAAAGAGCTGCAAGATGTGATAGACAAGTTGGCAGAGCCAGTAGCGCAAGCAACTGATCCGGCACGTGTGCAAGCCGAGTTAGAGGAGGCCAGGATAAAGGTTCTGGAGAAAGCCAAGGAGTTAGCACAGTTACAGCAAGATGTGGATATTACAATCCGAGAGCTCAACTTGGCAAATCGAGTCAAGGGCGCAAGGACCTGGCTTGATGCAACAATGATAAGAGGAAGGAACCTCAATGAGGAGCTGGCGGATGCAACGTCAAAATTTACACCAGAAAACAGCAATGAAACAGCCATGCAGACGACATACAATATAACAGAAGCTAACCTGCGAGCCGCAGAAGCAGCAATGGCACAGCTACCCCATTTGACGGGCGAAGCGAAGAAAAGACAACAAGAGCGAGTCAATGAAATGGTAAGAGTAGCTAGCATGCTGAATGAGGCCTATTACAGGGGCGAATTCGGGTGTAGTAGGGAGGTCACAACTAGTTCATTCGGCAACTCCTATCCCGGCGCGATCAGCAGGTCATACGGCATCCTCACCCGGAGCAGCGCCAAGACCGAGAAAAGAAAAGAGTGTGGATTCAGGGAGGAACAAGCAAATGATCACTTATGACCTGACGATGGCTCAGGGAAACCCAGCGCACGCACATGGAACGAGAAGGAATAACGCCCAAGGAAATGAAAACCAGGAAAATGCAGGCCGAGAAAGGCAAGCAGGACAAAGTAATGACAATGGAGGGAAAAACTTTGCGCCCCAACCTAGGCGTGGAGCTCACTTGGCAGGAGGAGGAAATCCAGCACCGAATAATGCTCCAGCTCAACCCGAAAGAAGACAGCAAAGTGCGGGAAAAGCAGCACAACAACCTGCTGACCCGAACGCAAACAGATACAATGATGGTTACTCGGAGATGGTAAACGATGGGTATGAATTGTCGAATCACGCCTATCAAGCAATGGGAGCCAGACTCGAAGGCAGGAACCTTCAGCCGGATGATGCAAGGGTGAAGCTTGACCGAATAAAGATGGCAGAGCTGATCGAGTCATAGGGTCCACAGGGTCCATCATGCTTTGGCCCAAGGATCATGAAGGAGCCACTTGTACCAAATTTTCAGCTAGCCAGAGGAACAAAAACTTACGATGGAAGCACAAAGCCAGAAGACTGGCTCATAGATTATGGAACTGCTATGAAAATAGCGCAGGGAAATTTGAGAAGGGCAGTACGATATGTACCGCAAATGTTAGAAGGACCAGCACGGGTATGGCTGAACAATTTGCCACCTGGAAGCGTCAATAGCTGGATCGATTTTCAGGACGCTTTTGTGAGCAATTTCACGAGCACCTACAAGAGGCCGAATCGCCCACAACAGCTAGCAATGTGCAAGCAAAGGCCGAATGAGACAGACAGAGAGTTCCTCACAAGATGGTGCACAATGCGCAACTCTTGCGAAGGGGTAATCGAATCGCATGTAATCGCTTGGTTTGCTCAAGGATGCAGACACGGAAGTGTGTTGTGGCAAAGGTTATAGAGGGATATGCTGGCAAGCTTGGTATAAAAAATAAGGATTGCTGACTCATATGCGTTAGGAGATCCGACTCAGCCTCTTCTCATGTCGGTGGATGGGATGACTGAGACTCATATCTATGATGCTGCCAGGTCGCAAAGGCGCCAAGAAAGATCCGAATACAGAAGCAAAAGAAGGGATGAAAGGCCAGACTACATATATGGTTTGAATCAGGTTGCGGCCGTGAGTCAGGATCATCCAGATGCTAGAAGTAGTCAACGTCAAAGAACAAATGGACAACAATAGTGGGTACCAAAGAATGATGGCAAAAGGCCATATGAACAAAGGAAGCAGTATGACGACCGATAGAAGTATACCTATGAGATGATGCTGGACCAGTCGTGTAAATTTCACACGCCTAGTCCGAGTAAGACAGCAAATCACCGAGTAAACAGCTAGAGTGTATTCACCGAGTAAGCAGCTACCACCACCTCCCCATCCACCACTCACAGGAGGAAATGCTCAAGCTGTGGGAGCTGATAATAGATATGAAAATAGGCAGCCAAGGTATCATAATCAAGAGAGAAGAGAAGCTGTGCACCAGGTGCACAATCCAAGAGGTGACAACGCTCACGTCGGCCATGGAACTAGATATGAGTACAGAGAACATCACCAGAGCTATGTTGTCTTCGTCATAGAGCCGACTGACAAAAAGAGTCAGGAAAGACGGATGATGGAGGTGAATGCCACAATGCCGGCAATCCCTAAGTACATGCATTGGTCTGAGCAAGAAATAACTTGGAGCATAAAGGATCACCCCAAGATCATGCCAACCCCAGGAGGTTATGCTCTAGTCTTAGATCCAACTTTCATGGGCCCTGATATCAATGTGAAGTTTTCCAAGGTACTGATCGATGATGGCAGTAGCATCAACATCATGTACAAGGATACCATGCTCAAGTTAGGCATTACCATGAACATGCTGGAGACGACTAATACAACTTTCCATGGCATTGTGCCGGGATTGTCCTGTGAGCCAATTGGCAAGATCTGGGTCGACGTATTATTCGGCAACAGATAGAGTTGTCGAACTGAAGCCATAGAGTTTGAGGTGGTCGACTTAGTCAGCTCGTATCATGCCTTACTCGGAAAGCCAGCTATGGCGAAGTTTATGGCTACTCCTCACATTGCTTACTTAAAGATGAAGCTGTCAGGCCCATGTGGGGTGATCACAGTTGAAGGGGATTACAAAAGGTCCATTGCTTGTGCCTCGACCGGATCTTCACTGGACGAGTCACTGGTCATAGCGGAGGAAAAACATCAAATGTTGGAAGTGGCAGCATTGGCCAAAGCAGCACAAATGTCCATGTCGGCACTCACTAATCCGCATGGCAATGTATCATTTCAAGCTACCAAAGAGACCAAGAAGGTACAAGTGGATGAGACTTTCCCGGAGCGTACAGTTACCATTGGGGCTGGGCTCACTGACAAATAGGAAAGCGAGCTCACTAGCTTCCTCCGTGAGAATCGCGATATCTTTGCATGGGCCACACATGATTTGCAAGGAGTTCCGAGGGAGCTGGCTGAGCACTCTCTTCATGTAAGGCCAGATGCCAAGCTGGCAAAGCAACCCCTCCGCCGCTTCGCTAAAGATAGGAGGAAAGTGATAGATGCCGAGATAGCCAGGCTCTTAGCCGCTGGATTCATCATGGAAGTACTGCACTCGGATTGGTTATCAAATCCAGTCTTAGTCAAAAAGAAAAAGGATGACCCGAACGTGGCAGTGGTGTGGCGCATGTGTATTGATTACACGCACCTCAATAAGACGTGTCCAAAAGATCCATTTCCCCTGCCATGGATCGACCAAGTCATAGATTCTACTGCTGGGTGTGAGTTGTTGTCGTTTGTGGATGCGTACTCTGGATTCCATCAGATACCACTGAATCCGAATGATCAAATAAAAATAGCTTTTATCACCCCTTATGGGGCTTACTGCTATTGTACCATGCCATTCGGATTGAGAAATGCAGGTGCAACATATGAAAGATGCATGCAAAAATGATTGCAAGATCAATTGGACAAAAATGTTCAAGTATACGTCGATGATGTGATGATAAAAACCAAGCAAAGTCATACTCTAATTGAGGACCTGCGTCAAACATTCGCAAACTTAAGAAGATTCTGGATGAAACTTAAGCCGGAATAATGCACACTTTGTGTCCCGACTGGCAAGTTACTCGGATTTCTTGTATCTAGCCGAGGAATTGAGGCTAACCCCACAAATATCAGGGCCATCGAAAGAATGGAATTGCCAAAAACCCTCAACGATGTCCAGAAGTTCATAGGATGCCTGGCCTCGTTGGGTAGATTTATTAGTCGGCTAGGTGAAAAAGCCCTACCACTATATCAACTGTTGAAAAAATCAGACAAGTTCACATGGACACAGCAAGCTGATAGCACTTTCCACGAACTAAAGAAAATGTTGGCAACAACACCAATATTAGCATCACCACTATCCAAAGAGCCAATGTTGCTCTATGTCGCCGCAACCAAAATAATTGTAAGTGCAGTAATAGTGGTTGAACGCCAAGAAGAGGGCAAATCAGTCCAAAGGATAGTTTATTACTTGAGCGAAGTGCTCTCTATATGAAAGAAGAATTACCCTCATTATTAGAAAATGAAATATGGGGTATATATGGCAGCAAAGAAGCTGAAACATTACTTTCAAGGACACCCAATCCGGGTAATATGTGAGGCGCCTATCTTGGATATATTATTCAGCAAAGATCCCAGTTGCCGAGTCGCAAAATGGGCCATAGAACTAGCACCATATACTCCACAGTATGATAGGCGAGATGCAATTAAATATCAAGCTGTTGCAGATTTCTTCGTAGATTGGATGGAGATGCAATACGAACCACCACTGCCAGATCCGAATTACTGGAAGATGCATTTTGATGGGTCCAAGACGAAAATGGGTTTGGGCGCCGGGATAGTGCTCATATCACCAAAGAGGGGTCAACTCAAGTATGTGTTATAGATCTATTTTGCTGCTTCGAACGACGTTGCCGAGTAGGAAGAACTTTTCCACGGCATCAAAGTGGCCAGAGAGATTGGCATCAAAAGGATCATATGTTTTGGTGACCCGTATTTGGTGATTCAGCAAGTGTCTGGACATTGGGACGCGTTGGACGCAAACATGGCACTATATCGTTTCCACGTGCAACAGATTTCGGGATACTTTGATGGATGTGAATTTCATCACATACCAAGAGCAGAAAATGAGGCAGCGGATGTACTATCCAAGTTAGGTTCGTCTCGGCAAGCAATACCACCAGGAATAGCATTGGAACATCTCAAGAAACCATCGATCAAACCCTCATCAGAGTCCGAGTCAATATTCATCCCGGCAATACAAGAGTCGGACGTTGTGCCAATGGACATTGACTCAGGGGCAGGTTCGAGTCACTCGCGGACTGATCCTGTAACACCCTCGCCTGATAAGGCTGAGTTCATGTGTATAGTGCCAATCCCTGGATCGGTTCACTGGCACACACACGGTACAGATGAATACCAAAGAATTTAACAGTGCATCATAAATAACGAATTGATCCAGAATTTGCAATTATTACAATAATGCTTAGCACACAGGCTAGCTCAATAGTTCAATAGCAAACGGAAGCATATATATATATATATAGTAGACTCCATCTTCAATTTCCCACAAGCAAACAAATGTTGAGTGGAGTATCGCGACCTATTCGATCACTCAGAATCGGAAACATAACCTGCAACATAAAACATAGCAGCCCCGAAGGGTCAATACTTGGAATGTATGGCAAGTAGAGATATTAAAGGAGACAATAAACCTAGCATCTAGATGCATATTTGGCAAGTGGAGCTGTGGCTAGCTTGCATTTGCAAATACCTTTGTCCTACTTTCATAAACAATTTTTTATTTTTCTTTGAAAATATCCCAATTAAGTTAACCCATCAACATTAAAACAATTAGGAAATTAGAATGAGCGAGAAACATGTCATGAACTCAACATCAAGCAACTCAGATGTCCATAACAGGGGACACGGCTAATCGATTAGATTATACACCCTGCAGGGGTTAGTACATTTTACCCATATGACTTGGCCAGCCCAGCTCGTACCACCACTCTCATATTGGGTGATGATAGGGAGAAGTCCAAGAAGGGACCGTTCGGGAAGTAGCTCCCCAAACCCGACACGCACCATACCAACCTACCAAAATTATACATCTCTGGATATGTGGGTTCGAGTTACCACAACCTATTGAGTCCAACCAACCGCCCATTTCATTATTGGCACATGGTTGTACACGTAGGCTACCAAATAAAGAAGCCAATCATTTTATCTTGATACCTGGGTGCCTTTCCGCAATGATACTGTAGCACCCCGGGAAAACCAGTATTATAAAATCGCATGTTAATTCTACTTTGTGCATCATCATGACATCATGCATATTTGCATCTAAAAATATTTTAATAAACCCTATTTTGTTTCCTACACTATTCCTCGTCTATTCAAATTAAAGCTCCAGTCGTATCTGCATATTTTGTTTGCCTAAAATCTATTTACAAAAATGTTTTAAAATAAAAAATGTTTTTAGTGGGGGAGGCACTCAAACGACCAGGCCCAAGGCCCAGTCGGGAGACCACCTACCACCCCGGATAACCAAACCCTAATCCCACTCCCTCACCCCTTCCTAGCCGCACTCCCCTAACCCCACCACCACGCGCGACACCTTCCCACGACTAACTCCCCCTGGCCCCACCTCAACTCCCTCGTGCCCCCGCTCCCTTGACCGCGTCCACCCCTGTGTTGCTCGATCTTAGCGCACCACATGCCCACCCCGACCCTGCTCCCCTCCCGATCGAGACCCCACCCGTCGACCTCGTGACCCCCACCCGCTCGCGAAGCCCCGACCCTCTCGCCCCGCTCTTCGCTCCCCAACTCCCGTCACTGCGCCGCCGACCGCCTCCTCTGGCCGACCTCTGCGGCCAGGCACGCCTCCCCTTTCTCCTCCCTGCTTCCGTCTGTGGGGCCACCGTCCGGAGCCCCTCTTCGCCGGTTGCCCAAGCCGTGCATCTTCGGCCGGCCCCGTGCCCATCGTCGCCGACCCCACCACCATCGGTTGCCGCATCCTCGTCGCGCCCTCCCTCGCAGACGGCGCCCTTTGCCTCGAGCTCCACCGATGACCCTCACCGCAGGAGCTCCACCCCGGCGCCGCGTCTAGCCGCCTCTGCACCAAGCCACATGCCTCTGCGTCACGCCACCGTGTCTGGCCGCCCTCTGCCTCGCTCCGCTCGTGCGACGCTGGAGGCTCCCTCAGTGTTTTTCCGCTGAGCGCAACCCCTAGAGATCGTGTCCGTTTTGGGCCCGAGTGGTGTTTGTGTTTTCTTTTCCTCATGTGCGTTCTGCCTGGCGGCTAACCGCACGTTTCCATGTGCTGATGCATCACCAGGGTCCGTTCTTTGTGCACATCGTCTGGGCATGGTGCTGTTGGTGTTGCTAGACAGCGCAAATCACGACGTCGTCAAGTGCTACTTTCATGTGTGTGGCCACCCAAGACAGTCTCCGATGAGCTCCTGTGTGGCGGTACGCGTCAAGGTTGCTGTCATGACGCCATCAGGGACGCCGAGTACTCCATCACGAATCCGAGGGACGGATCGTTGCCAACGCAAGATTGCCAACATGGGTCCTAAGGCCGAGACCCCGAAGAATTCTCCTTCATGGTTCTGGTGACTCCGGAACCTCAAGATCTTCTTCACGGACGCCAAGAGCATCGGCCTCGATCCAATCTTGAAACCCAAGATCCGAAGACCGATCCCGCAAACCCTCGGCGAACCCCAAGATCACCGATACCAATCTGTGAACTTCTTTTCCGAGACCTATAATTTATAAATGATATTACTTGTTGCAATTAAAATGTTCATGTCGCATACATATTGCGTGGTTTGGGGCATTATGCCGATTCACCTAATTAAATATCGAGGCCATATGCGGGTGAATCTAATCTAATATTGGCTCCATTTAAAATTGTGCAGCGAACCGATGATATATTTTGCCATGTTAAGACAACATTTAAATTGCGGGGTATCTAAATAACATGAACTATCTAATTAAATATCGGTACCCCCGGTTCCGCTTAATATTGCCTAGTTGCATCGCATCTTTTCCATGTCATACATCATACATGCATCATGCCCGATCTTCTGCCGTAGTATTAAATAGTGCATCCGGTGTTTGTGCTAGTTCTTTGCTTCTTCACAGATTAGGCCAATGAGTTGATGCGAGTGTCGACCCGATCTTCGGATGAATCTTCGGCAATGTTTCCAGGCGAGCATTCTCCCTCTTTCTACCTATTTTATATTTCTAGTCTTTATTTCTTCATGTTGATTTATTACTATCTGTGTTGCGATGCTCTAGTTTTTTGTACCCGTGATATCTCTTGCAGCCACTATATTGCCGTGGACACCTCCTATTACCTATTGTTTGGTAGATAATCAGCCTTGCGAGTCGTAGTTGCTGGCTCAGGTGCTGCGTCGTGCCATCGATGTTCCACAGTTGTTGGAGTATTGTCGTATGCTTAATGTTGAAGATGATCATGACTTTAATTACCGTTTAATAACTAAAATTGAAGTAGGTAAATAATGCAGAGTCATAGGTGGGCAATAGATGTTATTTGGTTTTTAACCGTCCACTTGTGTCCCGTAGGACCCCTTGTACTTGATACCTGTTCTTTGAATATTTGCACTATCCGCATGTGGGACCATGAATCCCCCTAACCCTTAGCTTGAGTCATATTTCATTCCTTGGGGCCACAAACTAGTTTGGGGATTTATTATTATCCTGTACTTATGCCATGCTTTACTGCTTTATTTACGATTGCGCGTCGAGCACCTATATTGTTTAGGAACAAATTTGGAATGTTTTCGCGATATCGACAAGCCCAGTCACACTTTCGGGTTCCCAGTCGTTTACAGCCATTGGCACAAACCTCTGGGTCCGTCTCGGAGCCAGCCAACTTCGTCGGGGGTAGCTTGGTGGGGTGGCCCCCTGAAATCAAATATGAATCTTGCGAATGTTCTGTCGTGATGCCTCGTTGGGTTTTTATTTGGTTCTTCCGAGGTTAATCGTGCGTGTGTTGCTATTTGTGCACCCCTGCAGGGTAAAACTTTCTGAAAGCCATGTCCGCGGTTATGGACGTCTTGGAGCACAATATCTCGATCATAGACAACTATAACTAAAGTAGTGCAATAAATTTGACTTTATAATGACTAGTAATCAGCTTCACTACAACGGAATGGCTAAATAAAAGTACCAACAACTACTGGTTTTGGGATGCCTCATGCTATATGTATCTGACTAATAAGTATCACAACTACAACTTTCGTGGGAATGACCACGGCAGATGCTGCAATCGGCAGCGAGTAGTAGAACATGGGGCAAGGGCGGCCAGCCATCTGCGGTGCGAGATGAGGGCTGAGACACAGGGGTTTACCCAGGTTTGGCCCCCCGGAGGGTAAAGACCTACTCCTTCTAGATTGTTTTATGGTGAGAGTGCAATGGGGCGAGCTCGAAGGCTAGGCGGCGAGTCTCTTGGGTGTATGATGGAACGTATCCTCTATGCGTCCCCTGGGGAGGTTTATATAGACTTACCTCGCTAGGGTTTACAGATTACAACCGAATTAGTTAAGGATTCAGAGATTCTATGACCTAGTCTGACTGGGCCTAGCTACGCTTCTGGGCCTTCAGCCTCTAGTCGCCTGAGTCCACGCCAAGTCTTGATCCAGTAGCTGTCCTACAGGCCCACTCGCTGACGGCTTGGGCCAGTAGAAAACGTCCTGCTGGGTATACCCCGGTAGGCATATCCCCATCAGTAGTCCCCGAGGCCATCGTTGATTTGTCGCAGGTGTTTGCTGGCAGTCGGAGTAAGCGGGTCCAATGCGGACGCCTAGTCGAATCGGCGGCGGACTTCTGAACAAAGGAAAGAACTAGTCATTTAGTAGAAATAACGGCGACCAATCGCGCTGCAGCTCGGTGAACAGGTCGGCAAATACTTAGTCACTGTCATAGTGATCGGGTCGGCGAGTCGTCGAGTCGCTGGGAGCGACGAGTCGAATGGATGAAGTTGGACCGTCAATTGTGGTCATCTCTGTTCTTTCTTCCTTCTTCTTACGTGCAACCGCTATATAAGGAGGATGAAAGGCGAACGGGGAAACGCTTCTTCTTTCTTCCTCCAATCTCGCTCATCTCTGTTTCCCCATTCCGCGCCACGATCAGAACAACCCAGAAATCCTCGACCTCCACGAATTTTCAACTGATGGCCCCCTCCACCGAGCCATGGGGCAGATCCAAATGCACTAAGGCGCTACTAGCATCCTTCGAGGAGGCTGGGATCCTCCGTGCGGGCAGATGGGGCATCCTCGCAGCCGGAGAACTGATTCCGGATCCGCGCGAGGGGGAGTTCATCTGCTTCACCAGCCACCTGTAGCGGGGGCTGGGCTTCCCAACTTCGCTCTTCTTCCAGCGTTTCTGCGCCTACTACGGAATCCAACCATCAGATCTGGGTCCGCATAGTATTGAGCAGCTCGCCATCTTCGTGGTGTTCTGCGAGTGCTATCTGGGCTGCAGGCCCTACTTTCCCCTATGGCAAGACCTGTTCCACGGGAGAATCAGCCGCGAAGAAACAGGCGGCCCGATGCTAGCCGCGGGCGGCATGACATTCCAGCTGAAGTTGAAGGCGTCGTTCTTCGACCTGATGCTGCCTGCCAAGGCGGTGAACGAATGGAAAAAGTTCTAGTTCTATGTCACCGAGTCGACTCCAGGCGACGAAGTAGCGCTTCCAAGGTACTCCGCCGACCGGCCTGAACCGCGTCGGCTCCAGGTCGTCAAAATCTTGCTGGACCAGCGGATGGTTGTCGACGAAATGTTGCAAACTATCCGCGGCCTGAAGAAGAAAGGCCTCCAGACCATCAACCTCTACAACTGCTGGCTCGGGCAGCGGCTCGTGCCCCTGGCCAGCCGCGACCACTACATGTATGAATATACGGGCAAGGACGATCCGACGAAGTCCTGCCTCGTTGAGTGGAGACTCAACGACTACACCCTGGCCCTGAAGAAGATCACCCAGGAGGTGTATCTCGATGCGAAGGCCGGGGTCGCCCCTTATACTGCAAGGCGCCCAGCCCCGACGATAAGCTGTCATTTCGTCAACACTCGCAGTCGCAGATGGTGCATTCGCGGTCGTGCTGACATTGTTTTGTTCTTGTTGCAGTTGTTCCAAGTGGTGGAAGGGTGGCTTCCACCTGCAGACGACAAGAACTCGAGCTCGTCTGTCCAGGACGGGAGCGAGTCGTTGCCCACCAAAGGTAACACCGAGAGCGACGGGGGTGATGACGACGACGACGAAGAAGATGAGCCCGTGGAGGTTGCTGTCCCCACGACCCGCAAAACTCGCGGGCAACACCAACGCGAACTCGAAGAAAGCAAGAGCCTCACGACGACGAGCTTCCTGAGCCCACCTCACATCGCGAGGCCACACCGTCGAAGAAAAATAAGAAAGATCCGCCGAAGAAGAATACGAAACCAGCGAAGCCGATGTCTCCGCCCCGATCTGCAACCAGTTCCGACGCCACCAGCTCGGCTAGGGACGCAGCGGCACATGCGACCGTGGCACCAGACGCTGCTGCCCCAGGGACGAGGCGCCGCTGGCGTCGTTACCACCTCCATTCACCCTGATCGTTGGTTTGGGGCTGCTCCAGCCGCAGGGGCCTCGCCTCCAAGGGAGGCTCCCGCAGCAATTATCGCGGAGGCTCCTACTGTGGCTTCATATTCAAAGAAGCCGTCAGTGTCTTGGGCACATGATGTGTTCGAGACGGGCCTCACTTGGAAGTTGGGGCCCGAGCTGGAAAAGCCGGCTAGCATCCGCACCGGTCTGCGGTTCATACCAGTCACCAAGTGAGTGCTGTTCATCTGCTTGTTTTTCATTTTAGTCGGACAGTCTTATACATAAAACTGTTTCACAGGACTGGTGTTAGAAAGATTGGCCATCCCTCTGTGGCCAAGGTTCCGCCAGTCGCCACCGAGGTGTCAGCAGATTCCTCGCGGAAGAGGAAAACCGACGAAGTCGCTGTTCCCGCCGAAAGCGTCAAGAGGACGAAAGGCGACGACATCGTCACGGTGTCTGATGACCCGACGGTTGCTCCGAGCGATCCTCCGACTGCAGCGGAAGTAGCCGCGAAGACCAAGGAGGGTGTTGACTCACCTGATGTGGCTGAGCCGACTCCGAGTGGCGCGGCAGCATCTGCAGCGACCTTCCCTCGCTTCATGGCGAAGGCAGCCGCAGCGAGTGCCTCGGTGCCAACGAGTCGGATGCCTGGGGTCGGATTCTTAATGTTTTTATACCATCTAGTCCCCGAGTGCCTAGTCGCTGAATTTCAGCAGGTGGGCACTTAGGAATTTCGTTGTCTAGTCCCCGAGTGCCTAGTCGCTGAATTTCAGCGGGTGGGCACTTAGGAATTTCATTGTCCAGTCCCCGAGTGCCTAGTCGCTGAATTTCAGCGGGTGGGAACTTAGGAATTTCATTGTTGTTGACGTTGTAGTGTGTGCACAGGGCCTGCAGCGCGAGTCGGCCGAACGGCTTGCTATGAAGTGTCGCTTGGAGAAGGAGCTCGTTGCCGTCTAGGAGACGAACAAGGGGATTCAAGCAGTTGCAGCCGAGGCGAAGGAGGCCCGCCGAGGCCTTGTCCCGGTGGGTGACCTGACAGCGGCTCAGTCCGCTTTGAGCATGGCCGAAAAGGGAACCGCTGACCTGGAGCGTGAGATCAAGGAGGCGAGGGCGGAAGCGAGCTCGGCGGAAGGGCGAGCGAAAGCTGCTGTTACGTCTATCGCTGAAGAGCGGAAAGTGTCTGACGCGCTCGTTGCTGAGCTGGAGAACGACTTCTCTTCTCTTCAAAGCTTCATCACGGGCCTCTGCCGACCGCTAATTGGTAAACCTTCCTTCTTCTTCCCTCTTCCTGCAACAACTACATTGTGAAGTCGTTGGTGTGCTCACTGCCTGCTTCTGTTCCACAGGTCGGATTACTGATAACGCGGAGGAGGCGCAGTCATACGACGCGCGGCAATGTGTGACCACCCTGGTCGACTCGGCCGCGTTGTCCGCGACTTGCCTTCGAGCGTATCTTCAGGAGATATCGCCCACAGAGGTAATCCCTAGCAACCTTGTCGAGGTATGGCGCTACCTGGAGAAGGCTCCGTCAGTCGTCGAGTTCATGACGCGGTCGGCCTTCCGGCGCGGAGCGCCGACGGCGCTCAGCCTTGGGCTTGTCCATTTCTTAGAGAATTTCAACCTCGACGATGTTACGAGCGGCTACCCCTCGTCAACGGGCTCTGTGGAGATTGCCGAGGTGCTTAAGCTGACGAACTGGGCCGCGGTGTATTCCGATCACGTTTGGGCGATGGGCGACCTCCTCCCCTATGAGGAGACGATTGTTGCCCCCAACGATCCTGAACCGAAGCATCGGGACTTCAAGGTCGAGCAGCCGTTCCGTGCGGCGATGGCGGGCGAGCTGACGACGTACCCGTTGAACCCGTACGTGCCCTTCATCCGTAGTCGCAGGGACGGTGGCGCGCCTACGCCAGAACCTGCGGAGTAGAAGTGTTTTGCTCTTGGGCGTCAGTACAAGATAACTATTTAACTTTCCTTGTATTCGGAACGACTTTGTGCTGTTATTCGTTTGCGATTCTAGGGGTTTATTGAGTGAGTCCCCGAGCGTGTCCGCCCTTTTTATGGGGTTTACCTCGTTGTTATATGTTTGTGAATTTTTAATGAGTTAAGGTCGACTCGCCATAGCTCGGAGAGCCAGTCGCATGGCGACTCCCAGGGGTGCTCTTTACTTGACCGTTTTCCCAGGCGCGAACAAGGTCGGGTTGCCGAGTCCCCGAGCATGGTACTTGGTGTTTCTAGTCGCAGCTCCAAGGTAGGTGAGGACTAAGCGCGTCGTTGTTAGCACGTCTCTCCTGCCTGATCCGGAGGGTCAGTCGTGTGGCGAATCCTGGGCGTGCTCTCATACTTGGCGTTTTTACCTAGTCACTCCTATTTTGTTGGGTGTCAGTCCCCGAGCGTGGTACTTGGCCATTCGGGTCGCTGTGCCGAGGATGCAGAGGACCTTGGTCGCTGTGAGGAGCGAATGCAGTTGTCTTGGCTCGGTGAGCCAGTCGGGCTAGGCAACCCCATTGGGGCTCCGGGTTGGCGTTTTTCGTGGACGTTACGAGGCCTGGAGTTTCCCAGTGCCCTCGTACCGCACTACTTGGACGTTCCGGTCGCTTTGCCAGAGGTTGACTTCTGCGATTAGCATAACGCTGTTATTATGAGTGCGAGTGGCACAAGACACGGAGAGGAGACACAATTTTCGGTAACCGATCTGTTTTATTTCGTAGCGGGTGGAGAGTACATGTATGGGGTTCTAGGAGTAGAACTTCCGTAGGAGGTTTACATTCCATGGCCGCTTGACGTCGAGTTTTCCGTCTCCTCGGACGTCGGTGAGGTAGTAGGCGTCGTTTCCCAGGACTCGCCCGATGGCGAATGGTCCCTCCCAAGGGGGGGAGAGCTTGTGCATTCCCTTCTTGTCCTGGATTAGGCGTAGTACCAGGTCTCCTTCCTGGAAAGTGCGAGTCCTTACTCGCCGGCTATGGTAGCGGCGGAGCCCTTGCTAGTAGATGGCGGTGCGGGAGCGAGCTAGGTCGCGTGCCTCGTCGAGCTGGTCGACTCCGTCTTGGCGTGCGAGTTCGTTTTCGGCCTCCGTGTAGTTGAACACCCTTGGTGAGTCGTGCTCGAGGTCGGTGGGCATGACTGCCTCGGCGTCGTACACCATGAAGAAGGGGGTGAACCCTGTCGACCTGTTGACGGAGGTGCGGATGCCCCAGATGACGGAGGGTAGCTCCTCGACCCAGCACCCGGCGGTGCGTTCCAACGGGACTTGGAGCCGTGGCTTCAGGCCATGGAGGATGCTCTGATTGGCGCGTTCCGCCTGGCCCTTGGACTCTGGGAGCGCGACTGAGGCGAGGTCGAGTCGAATGTGGTGTTCCTCGCAGAACTCGGCCATGGCTCCTTTGGCGAAGTTGGTGTCGTTGTCCGTGATGATGCTGTTGGGGAAGCCGTAGTGATAGATGAGCTCACGTAGGAACTTGGTGGCAGTCTTCCTGTCGCACTTGTGGACTGGCTTGGCCTCCACCCATTTTGTGAATTTATCGACTGCGACTAGGAGGTGGGTGAAGCCGGAGGGGGCCTTCTTGAAGGGGCCTACCATGTCCATGCCCCATATGGCGAATGGCCAGGTGATGGGGATTGTCTTGAGTGCCGAGCTCGGCACGTGGGTCTGGTTGGCGTATTTCTGGCATCTGACGCACCGCTGGACGATGTCGACAGCTTCTGCGTGTGCGGTGAGCCAGTAGAAGCTGTGCCGCATAGCCTTTGCGACCAGAGAGCGGGCGCCGGCGTGGTGGCCGCAGTCGCTGGAGTGAATGTCTTAGAGGATTTTGCGTCCTTCAGCGGGTTGAACACAGCATTGGAACAAGCTGGTCATGCTGCGCCTGTGGAGCTCGCCGTTGATGATGACAAAGGATTTGCAGCGGCGTGCTATCATCCGGGCGTTCGTTTCATCCGCTGGCAGGGTGCCTCCCTCCAAGTAGGCGACGTATGGCACGGTCCAGTCGTTTGGCTCGGCGATTAGTGCGACCAGGGCTGCTTCTGGTTGCAGCAGGATTCCGATGTCGATCTCCCTTGGGGGAGAGACGGAAGGCTTGGTGATGGTGTCGAGGAAGACGCCGGCGGGTGGTGCGAGTCGAGCCGAGCCGATGGGAGAGAGTGTGTCGGCCTCCTCGTTCTTCCGCCTGTCAATCCACTCAACGGAGTAGCCTGCGAAGTGTCCACCCAGCTTGTCCACTGCTTGGCGGTATGCCGCCATGGTGGGGGAGACGACGTCGCAGGTGCCGGCGACTTGCCCGGCGACAAGGTCGGAGTCTCCGTAGTAGCGCAGGCGATTGACGTTCATCTCCTTGGCAGCTCGCATGCCGTGGAGTAGCGCCTCGTATTCGGCCATGATGTTGGTGCAGGGGGTGAAGTCGAGGTAGAGGACGTAGCGGAGCTTGTCGCCTTCGGAGACGTTAACACGATCCCTGCCCCTGCGCCGTCCGTGTTCTTGGAGCCGTCGAAGTGTAGGTTTCAATAGTGGAGGTACGACAGCTTATCTGGCTGCTGGGCCTCCTCCCAATCGGTGAGGAAGTCTGCGAGGGCCTGCGATTTGATCGCCTTGCACGGCTCGTACTTGATGTTGTGGACGCCGATCTCGACGGCCCACTTGGCGACTCGCCCGGTCGCCTCGCGGTTGCGGATGATGTCCTGCAACGGTGTTGAGGAGACGACCGTTATTGGGTGCTCCTGGAAGTAGTGCGGCAGCTGAAGACCACGTATACCAATTTCTGGTATTGCGGGTAGCGCTGGCGGGACTCAGTGAGGACTTCGCTGATGTAGTACACTGGTCGCTGCACCGAGCGCTCCTTTCCTTCCTCTGGCCGTTCGACGACCATGACGACGCTGACGACGCGTTCAGAAGCCGCGACATAGACCAGCATGGGTTCCTTGTCGACGGGGGCGGCGAATAGCGGTGCTGCGAGTAGCACCTCCTTGAGATTGTGGAGTGCGTCGTTTGCCTCCTTGTCCCACTGGAAGGTGGGGTTCCTGCGCATTAGGCGGTAGAGGGGCATCACCTTTTCTCCTAGCCGGGGGATGAAGCGACTGAGAGCCGCGACTCGCCCGGCCAGCTTCTGGACGTCGCGTAGGCACTCTGGTCTGCCGAGTCGAGCGATCATGTTGATCTTGGCGGGGTTCGCCTCGATCCCGCACTTGGAGACAACGTATCCTAGTAGTTGTCCAGTTGGCACACCGAAGGTGAACTTCCCTGGGTTTAACTTTATCTTGTACTTCCGCAGGTTGGGAAATGTTTCCGCCAGGTCGGCGAGTAGGTCGTTCTGCCGAGCGGATTTCACCACCACGTCGTCGATGTAGACGTGGATATTGTGGCCAATCTGGATCACAAGGCACTCCTGCATGCACCTCTGGTAGGTTGCCCCGGCGTTTTTGAGGCCGAAGGTCATGGCAGTGTAGCAGAAAGCTCCGAATGGCGTGATGAACACCGTCTTCTCTTCGTCCTCGATGGCCATTTTGATCTGGTTGTACCCAGAGTAGGCATCGAGGAAGCATAGCACCTCTGAGCCCGCGGTGGAACCGATGATTTGGTCGATGCACAGGAGGACGAATTGTTCCTTCGGGTAGGCGTTGTTTAAGTTTGTGTAATCGATACACATCCTCCAGGTCCCGTTTTTCTTATCGACTAGGACTGGGTTTGCCAGCCACTTGGAGTACTTGACTGGCCGGATGAAGCCTGCAGCGAGTAGACGCTGCACCTCCTCGGCGATGGCTCGGGGGCGCTCTTCATTGAAGGGCCGCAGCGACTGCTTAATAGCTCGCACTTTGGGGTCGGCGTTGAGTTTGTGCTCAGCGAGTTCCCTCGGGACACCAGGCATGTCGGATGGCTTCCATGCGAAGATGTCCTTGTTCTCACGGAGGAACTCGATGAGCACGCCTTCCTATGTTGGGCTCATGCCTGTCCCAATCGTCACCGTCTGGCTGGAGTCGCCTGGGACCAGCTCGACGGTGCGGGTATGCGTCGTTGCCTCGAAGGCGGTGGAGTTACCGCCCTCCGAGTTGGGCTTCTTGAGTATGGTGGGGTCGTCGTTGTTGACCCTTCTCGCGTACTTGGCGAGCTCCTCGGCGTGGTTGACCTCTGCCGCGATGACGGCGTCAACGAGTTCGGCCCCTTTGGCCTCGCACTCTGCGGCCATGTCGGGGTCGTCGTGGATGGTGATGACGCCGCACGACCCAGGTAGCTTCATCGCGTTGTACGCGTAGTGTGGTGCTGCCATGAACTTGGCGAACGCCTGGCGCCCCAGGACGCAGTGGTAGGGTCTGTCGAAGGGCACCAGCTCGAAGACGATCCACTCAGTGCGGAAGTTTGCTGGTGTGCCGAAGGTGACTGGCAGCGTAACCTTGCCGATCGGGTACGCCTTCTGACCAGGGACGTGCCGTGGAACATGGTGTAGGTCGTCTCGATCATCGACTGCGGGAGCCGCAGTCGCCTGAAGGTGTCCAGGTATAGGATGTTGATGGAGCTCCCGCCGTCCATCAATGTTTTGGGGAGCCAATAGTCTCCCACCTTGGGCTTGACCACCAGGGCGACTCGGACCGGATACTCGATTCGTGGCGAGTGGTCCTCGCGGCTCCAAGTGATTGGTTGCTCGGACTAGTTGAGGAACTGGGGGATATCTATCTGGGCCACCGCGTTGACGGCGACGGCGCGGGCGATGACCTTCTTCTCGCGCTTCGTGTTGAAGCCTGTGAAGGTGTGGAGCAAGCCGGCGATGCTGCCGACTTTTCCGCCGTTTGGCGGGTTGTTGTCGGGGTCTTCCCGCGCGCGCCGTGCCTTATCGATCTCCTGGAGAGAGTGGCAGTCGGTGGTCGTGTGTGTGGCAGGATTCCCTTCCCTGCTGTGAAATACACAAGGTTGGTTAAGGAGGGCCGCGGGATCGAACCTCAGCTTCGCCTTGTAGTTGCCACCGTCACGGCGCTGTCCCCCGTCGTGGCGGAAGCTCTTGGGCTCGCGCTGCGCGTATCTAGCGTTGGCGATGAAGTCGACTCGCCCGTCACTGCGGAGCTTGCCGGTGAGGCAAGTGTTGCTGTAGCGTAGCTCGGGTCGCCTCCCGTTGTCGTGGCTGCTCGTGCGGCGATGTCCTCCCGACTCGTCGTCGGTTTCTTGGTTTGGGTCCTCCTCCGCGTACTTATTTGCGATCTCCAGGAGGTCCGGTATGTTGTCGAGTGTGCGGTACACTCGTTTGAGCTTGGCGACCAGGGGCTCGTAGCGGCACGAGGTCTTGAAGCAGTGGATCGCGGTGTCCGGGTGGATCCCAGCCGCGTTATACCACAGATCTTGCCACCGTTGAACCCAGCTGCGGGTCAACTCGCGGGGTCCCTGGACGCACCGCTCTAGGTCCTCGATGGTGGTGGCGCGGGTGTATGAACCCTCGAAGTGCCTGACGAAGGCATCGCGCATCTCCTCTCAGGAGTCGATGCTATCCGCGGGGAGGGTGTTAATCCACTGCCTGCACGCCCCCTCCATCATCAGGGGGAGGTAGCGGGCGGCTAGTAGATCGGTGTGGCCGGCGATCCCCATCGCCATGAGGTAGGTATCCAGCCACACGGAGGGATCATACGAGGGGTCGTACTTTTCTATTTCCTTCGGCGCTTTGAAGTTCGCCGGGTATCTTTCACCTCGGATCATCGGTCCAAAGCACGGGGGCCCCACTCAGCTCAGTGATCCCCTTGGCTCGCCGTCGCGGCGGTTGGTGATGGTGTGCTGCAGGTCGTCAGGATGGCGTGCGCGCTAGCTCTGGTTGTTGATGATGTCGGTGCGGGCGTCGACGGGTTGTCCGTTGGCGGCGACGAAGTTGTTCGCCGGCCGAGGGTCGTTGGTGGAGAGTGCCGCGTTCGCGGGTCGGTGTTGGAGCTGTAGGGGTTCGGGTGGCGGGAAGTTGAGAGTGTTCGCCGCCATGGGGCGGCCGCTCGAGGCCGCTCTGCTGCCTGATAAACGCGAGTACATACGACCATGTGAGTCGACGCCTGCGTTTTGTTGCTCGACCGCTTTGTTGAGCAGAGCCCTGGCGTACTGGATATGCAGGGCGCCTTCCCCAGTGGCTTCATTGTTGTCGACTACTGCTCGGCCCGCGACGAGGTTGTCCATTGGGGTGGAGAACAGTGGGAGGCCGTTCGCATCTTGCTCCCGTGAGGAGACCATGATCCTTGGCTAGTCCCTGGGGGTGCGCGGTTGGGTGGTGGCGGGGCACCATTGGCCGTTTCCCCTGGTGGGGGCCGAGTGCTTCCTCCTGGCGGCGCGTTCTCGCAGATCGCGCGCTCGGCCACACAGGCCGGGTCGTTCTCGTCATCGAAATTCAGGGCGTGCCCCTGGACGGTGGGGTTCAGGCGCGACCTGATTCGGAGTTGGTGGTAGCGCGACATCTCCTGCGCTTTCACCTGCTCGAGGCGAAATTTTTCGCGCTTGGCTTGTTCCTTGCGGACTGCCTCCACCAGCTTCAGGCGGAGTTCCTCGACCTCCGTCGCCATCGCGTTTGGTGGGATCAGCGTGGAGAATGGGTCTTCCGGCGGGTCGGAGCCAGTCGCCATGTAGGTCGCGGCGTGGCGACCGATTCCGTCGCGGAGGTCGGCGGAGTTCTCCGACCCGGAGTCGAAGTCGAAGATCCCAAGAATAGAGGGATCCTCGAAGTCTGATGTTGGAGACCTGGGTGATGGAGCCCGCGGGTGACGCGGCGACAATGGATCCGGCGAGTGACGCCGGGGTCGCCGAATTGGCGTCGTCGTTGAGGGCCGCGTCGTCCGCGGCCGCGATGGTTTCGGCCATTTTTCTGTGGGCCGAGTCGTACTCGGAGGCGAGGCGATGAATTGTGCGGACCTGTCTCTCAAAGAGCCGGTCGTGTGGCGGCGCCTCGCGGATGCGAGCCGAGTCCTCCGAGATGATGACGTCGGTGAGGCCGACGAACAGGCTGATCGCGCCGACCGGCAGGATCACGCTATACGTGACAGGTCGCGCCGCCGGGACGTAGCTGCTCGGCAAGATCTGGATCATCGCGCCGATGGCGATCATGCGGCCGGTACCGATCGACTCGTTGATGGGCAGATTGGATCTCGCCGCAGAACACCGGCCTGACCGGCCAGGCCCCACGGTGGGCGGCACTGTCGTGGGAATGAGCACGGCAGATGCTGCAATCGGCAGCGAGTAGTAGAACATGGGGCAAGGGCGGCCAGCCATCTGCGGTGCGAGATGAGGGCTAAGACACAAGGGTTTACCCAGGTTCGGCCCTCCGGAGGGTAAAGACCTACTCCTTCTAGATTGTATTATGGTGAGGGTGCAATGGGGCGAGCTCGACGGCTAGGCGGCGAGTCGCTTTGGTGTATGATGGAACGTATCCTCTATGCGTCCCCTAGGGAGGTTTATATAGACTTACCTCGCTAGGGTTTACAGATCACAACCGAATTAGTTAAGGATTCGGAGATTCTATGACCTAGTCCGAATGGGCCTAGCTACGCTTTTGGGCCTTCAGCCTCCAGTCGCCTGAGTCCACGCCAAGTCTTGATCCTGTCGCCGTCCTGCAGGACCACTCGCTGACGGCTTGGGCGAGTAGAAAACGTCCTGCTGGGTATACCCGGTAGGCATATCCCCATCAACAACGGAATGGTTAACTAAAATTGCCCACTGTTTATAATATCAGGATGACTCATGCTATCTATATCTGACTAGTAATTGCCACAACTATAATGAAATGAATAAAACTGCCAACTGTGTGAGTTCCTCGGTTGACTTGCTTGTTTGGTCTCGAGGGGGAAATACCAGGATGGGTATGCTTGGTGATAGTTTCAGGTTGGATCCGAATAGGTCTTTCTTATCCCTATCTGATAGCCTCCAGTTGAATTGAGTCTCTATAGGTTTTTTAGTGCATGCTGCGCTGCCGCTTCAGTCCACCATACCTATGTAGGCGATGACCGCCGAATTCTAGTCTCGTCGTGTAATGGCCTCAGTATTGACCGCTCTCTTTTTCCTTTGCCCTTTGTCAACACCCCTTTTGTTTAAGCAGGTTTTGAGATCGACGTCGTTAGCAGGGTTACCCTTCCGGCTTGTCCTGGGCAGGGTTATGGACGCCATTGGTTATTCTTCAGGGCTCTTAGCTCAATTTGCATATTGTCCGTACTCGGACACTGTATCGTTTTAAATGTGATTTGGATCTTTGTATTGTATATCTGTATTCTTGACTCTTTGAGTCATTGTTGTATATATCTGTTTTGTGGGTTCCATCGTGGACTATTGTGTAATGGTATTACTTTGTTTTCCACCCACATGAAAGTGCCTGGTGGGCACCTTTGAATCGTTTCTATGCGGGTTTGGCGGGAATCGCTGAAACTTGTATAGGGTCGATCCGGAGGGTGTTACAGATACCGCCAAAAAATATCAATCTCATCACACCCAGCAGATTCATTGATTAGGTTGTTTTTAATTTTCGCAATCCAACACATTTAGAAACAACTTTCAGTGATGTAACCCATCCTTCGTCCATCATAGCTCGGCTAAGCACATATAACAACGATGGCTCATCTACAAGAGATCCCTACCACATAGTAGGACATAGCATAGCGATAGTACTTTCCTACACATGCATCTACAAAATACACGACAATGCATTAAAAATAGTAGAACAATATCATGAACAAAGTAGCATATACTTGTCTTCATTGTAGTTGAAGTCGTTCAAGCACTCGTAGCAATCACACACGCTGCACTCCTCGCAATCTATCGAGCAAACAATTGCATACAACATAAACAACCATACAATCACAAACAAATGCACAAATGCACGCATGAGAATTTAATAAGTGATAATGGTTGTATTTAGTTCTCTAAACATTACTGAAGTATATGATGCATGCAAGAGACCAATTAATGCAATGGAGTATTTGTTATTAATAATTACTTGCCAATATAGGGGTTTTAATAGTTATGTTGTAACGCCTACTATTAATGTTGAATTAAATTTTGGATCTAAAGTGTACTGGATAGAAGGCATCGATATGAACCAGTAGGCGTTGGATTCACCCTAATCGGAGTTATAGATCTTTTATTATGATTTAAATAGTGTTTAATGGGTTTTAAATCATTTATATAGTTTCTGTTGCCTAAAAATCATACTAAAATTAAATCTTAATCTCCACGAAATTGTGATTCTAGTGACATATTATT
The DNA here is from genome assembly GCA_916181665.1 of Avena sativa. NCBI lineage: Eukaryota > Viridiplantae > Streptophyta > Magnoliopsida > Poales > Poaceae > Avena > Avena sativa. The sequence goes on from OV702284.1 coordinate 66,152,256, forward strand.
TGTAATTTTCTGAGCAGTACTTGAATTACTATGATTTTAATAGTATAAATAAGCCATTAAACTATTTATTTAATTGCTGCAAAACCTTACAGTATTTGCCTGAACCATTTGCATATTGATGATCTACATGGAACCATCTTTCCATCGGTATATTATTTATATTTTGTGATATGCAAATAATTTACTATGAATTTAATGATTTCTAAAGCCATTAATACTAATTAAATTTCTATGGGGTAAATAGTCCGCAAAATCTGGATCCAACAAGATATTATTAATCTACATTATAGTAGCTACAATTTGATATATTGTTCATATTTTTGGAGTTACAGATAATTTCCTATGAATGTATTAACCTAGAAGACCATTAAAACAAATTAAATTACTACAATAAACGTATACTTTAAAGGTTGGATCTAATGCTATATTAATATTCTACACGTTTTTCTGAATCCATTGATATATTATTTGCTATTTTTGGATCTACGAATCTTTTTATATGATTTTTGCAAGTTTAGACAATTTTCTGCAAATTTATTCGATTTCAGTTTATAAGGGAATATTCCCTAGAATATGCTGTGCTGACTGGGCGCTGTGCTGACCTGGCAGATGACGTGTCGAGATGCGGTTGGCTCATACCTCTTTGTCGAGACGATCGAATCTTGGCCATCGGGATGAGATCTAGTGGCTAGGAGAGGAGATTGGCTCGATTTTAGCTTATAATAGATAAGAAAGAGATCTGTGTTAGAGAGACAAATCTGTAGATCAAATCGAAAAACTTACAATATGAAAGTTGTATAGATTCATTAGAGCTACCTTTTCACCAAAGGAATTTGGATTTGAAGAAACGAGCGCGAGTACATCTTGGATTTACATCGTCATATCTGAAATATTATGGTGCGAAATTCTCCGGCTGTGGTAGATGAAAAGAGGTGAGGTATGTCGGGATTGAAAGATTTCAACGAGATCTACAACTTTCATGTTTTGGCCGAAGGCAAACGACGAAGTCTAGATGGGTGAATAAACGAAATAAGATTCGGGCATGTGTAGATTCAGGATTTCAAGAATGAAAACTCATACAAATATGGCTCCACGGGTTTATATGGAGGTTTAGGATGGTGGAGAGATAGGTATTGAATTAGGGAACAAGTAAAAACAAACGGAATTCGATTCGGAGTTCTAGATAAAAAAATATAAGAGTTTGAATAGAGATAGGTCTAGAAAATCAGTTTTGCACGCTTTTTAAAGCGGAGGTGGGATCGATCCTTCCTGCACGCGCGTGGCTGTCCCGGTCGGTGGCTGGCTGGGCCGAGTGGGCCGCTGGCTTGGGCCGGTCTATTTAGTTTTTTTCCTTTTTCTTTCCTTTTCTATTTTCTATTTACTTGTTTCCCTTATATCTTTTGCATACGAACTCCAAATGATATGATTCTTCTTTCTAAAATTTTCTAAAATTGAATAGATCATTGTAGGATCATATTTGTAATATTTTTACTAGTTTGTAAGTAGTGGATTTATAAATCCTTGTATATTTCATTTTATTTATATCTTTATTTGTTTGTATTTATTCCATAACTTTTTTATAATAGCTCCAAATGAGCTCAATTTTATTTCTAAAATTTTGTCATATTCATTGGATATTTTTAGGCTATAATTTAGCAATAATCGCTGCCTTAGCAATAGTGGGGTTTTATAAAGCCAATTTAATTCCCTTTAGGAACAAAGTGGCATATACTATTTATGGTTTTAATCCTTTATTTCGATTTAGGAATTTTTCTTGATGCAAATATGCAATGCAATGCTCATGAATGTCATTCTAATGTAGTGGGTTTTTATAAAGCCAATTTAATTCCCTTTAGGAACAAAGTGGCATATACTATTTAGGGTTTTAGTCCTTTATTTCGATTTAGGAATTTTTCTTGATGCAAATATGCAATGCAATGCTCATGAATGTCATTCTAATGCAAAAAAAAATCTAGTCCCAGTTTCCAAAATCTTGGGATGTGACAGATCCGCTCACCTTAGGGGTAGCCGAATCACACTCGGGGACTCCTCAGGTCATGTCGGCAGAACATATGTCGGCCGAACCAATGGAAGTTGATGGGGAAACAAATCCGGCACCACTGATACCTACATGGGCGCAGCCAATAGTCAACTACTTAAAGATAGAACTTTGTCGGATGATGAGATATTGGCGAGGCAAACAGAAAGAAGAGCAAATGCATACACCATAATCAACAAGGAGCTCTACAAAAGAAGTGTAACGAGTGTACTGCAACGTTGCATCAGTTCCGAAAAAGGCCAAACAATCTTATTGGATATTCACCAAGGAGAATGTGGGCACCATGCATCATCAAGGGCATTGGTGGCCAAGGCATTCCGACATGGGTTTTATTGGCCAAGCGCACTGGCAGAGGCACAAGAGCTAGTCGGAAAATGCAGCATTATGCCTCCAAGTCACACTTACCAGCGTCTGAATTAAAGACTATACCAATCACTTGGCCATTCACAGTATGGTGCTTGGATATGGTAGGACCATTCAAGTCGGCAAGGGGATGCATGACTCATATATTGGTAATGATTGATAAGTTCACCAAATGGATAGAAGTGAAGCCCATAAAAAAATCGGACGGCAAAACAGCTGTCACATTCTTAAGGGACATAATCCTGAGATATGGTTACCCACACAGTGTAATCACAGATAATGGCACGAACTTTGCTGAAGGAGCTTTTGCTCGATTCTGCAGAAAAAACCGAATAAGACTCGATGTAGCATCAGTCGCTCATCCAGAATCAAATGGACAAGTTGAACGATCTAATGCTTAGTTCTATCCGGGATAAAACCCCGTTTGATGGAACCACTCCAGAGATCACCTAGCTGTTGGATAGAAGAACTACCCTCAGTGCTATGGAGTCTAAGGACAACTCCGAATCTATCAAAAGGCTATACGCCATTTTTCCTCGTATATGGGGCGGAAGCAGTTTTGCCTGTCGACGTAGAGTATGACTCGCCAAGAGTAAGGCAATAATCGAAGCCTAGGTAAAAGAGGCCCGAGAAGATGGAGTTTACTTACTCAAAGAAGCAAGGGAACTGGCATTATCCATATCCGCTATATATCAGCAAAATCTCCGATGCTACCATAGCCGAAAAGTCCAACCTCATGTTTTTGAGAAGGGCATATGGTGCTAAGACTAGTGCAACACACAGCAGGAATGCATAAGTTATCACCCCCATGGGAAGGTCCATTCATTGTAAGCAAAGCATTGCACAATGATTCATATTATCTCATAGATGCTCGTGAAGCACAGAAGAACAAGGCGGACAGATTAGGTGATGAGACCAAAAGGCCAAGGAATGTGGCACTGCTTCGCCCCTTCTACACTTAGGAAAAGAAGTGCATGTATCACTCGAACTCTCATATGTTGGACATTTGTGCCGACTATGTGCTGATAATAAAATGGTATGACTCGAAAAACTGACTTCGGGACTGCCCCATATATTTATCCTTTCAATTATTTTATGTCGGCTAGCATAACACCCAAAGCTTATCTCGAAACAAGTAGTGTTTACTCAGAAAAAATCAACTCTTTGACTATGCTGTTGTCCAAAAACACAGCTTCATGGCAAGCAAGAGGAAAATATACTTGACAAGTAAACATGAACGCTGGATAAGTACAAGGAGAAACGCGAGTCGACCCTATATCTTTTGCCTAACCCACTACAGGTTATATCGTATGGTGTGTTGAATGATCCTCGGCCAAGTGATCTAAGTTTCATACCCGTTGACTATATCCTTAGTACTTTGAGACTCTAATGTCGAACGCAAAAAAAGGTAGACAAGAGCCAAAGTCAAGGAAAGGGGAAACGGCAAAATGAGACTCAGGGACTTGCCCTTGGATGATTCACACTCAACATATAATAAGATATTTAAAGCCTTATCAAAAGGCACACAACCAAACATAAGTGCAATGTATATTACATTTGTACCCGGCATACCGGGGATCTCATCAAAGTTCAAGTGTTTGTCCTATTCAGTCTAAGAAGCAGCAGGAATCGGAGGAGCAGTCTTGGAGCTAGGAGCATCGCTTGGAGCAGCAGCCGAATCAGAGGCATCAGCCGCCGAGTCTTCAGGGTCATCCGACTCGGTGGCCTCACTGTCAGCGCCCTCCTCATCATCAACTTTGACAAGTGGGTCACCGAGGTCGAGGAAGATGGGCCCGTCACAGCTAGCGTGCACCATAGTATACTCGATCATGGCGTAGGCTCGCTCCTGGCATCTCTTGATCAACTCAGGTTCATTCAGCCACTTCCCATCCCCCCTTATGCGTGCAAGAACATCAAGATTGATGTCCTCGTACCATGAGAGCACAAAGGAAAGGGCCTTATCCGCTGCAGGTCGGCCGGCCGACTCACACCACTGATATAGCCTGTCTTCGGTGTGAACCAGCCTTTCAGCAAGGGGTCGATGAGTGTGGGTGCATCTTCATCCGGCCAGAGCATGCGGAACACATGAATGGCTGATTTGAGAAAGTCCACGCCGCAGGACTTGAGGGTCTTGACGCACTCCCACAATGCTTCGAGATGTTCGTCGTTGCTCACCTTGCCATCAGCTGGAGCACCAGACTCGGATCTCACTCTTTTCATGACCCGAATGGCGAACAAATTGGCCTCGGGAAAATTCTCTGCAAGCAAAAGAGAATATTAGCAAAGTAACAAAAAGGTTGATAAAGTCAAGAACAAAAAATGCAGTGCAAAAAAGGGTAAGAACTCACTACCGAGAAAAGAGTTGAGGGTGCTGAGTTTGCTTTGCCAAGCCTTGGCCTTGGCTTGGAGCGCGTCCAGGTCCATGTTCGCCGACTCAACCACCGACTCGGCTTCCTTGAGCAGTGCGGTGACCCAGCATACCACTGCATGATGTAGTACACTATAGTCGTAGACATAACACCAATGAAACACCGCTCACTAGTATTACATCCCTCAGAGTGGTACAACAGAAACACAACAGGTCCAAGACATGACTGTAGTTACAACTCAACTCTTTACACAGGATCCAGAGAACACTCTAGGTTAAAGAGAGAGAAAGAAACTTCTTACAAAGAAGCATCAGAAATAAGCAACTCCAACACTATAATACTATTAAGATTAATATCTTAATTAATGGTCTGGCATTGCTGCTATTGCAATATACTACAGAAATAGGTTCTATGGCTAGAGATTCTATTCTTATTCAATCAGCGACTTCGTATTCACTTGTGTTGTCGTATATGTTGACTCTCTTGACTTCATTGAAGAGCTTTAGCTTTTGATGATGATTCCAGGAGTATGACTTGATGTAGTCATCGCCTGTACTGGCTTTAGAATCTAGCAAGGGTTAAGAAGATACGTTGAGTACGAGCGTACTCAGCAATTTCACTAGAAAAGGAGTGTCTGATGCACTATAACTACAGACACAGACCATAGGTAGTAGGCAATGCAGGTTTTCGTTAACATTTCTTCAAAGGTTGCTTTTATTCTGAAAAGATATGTCCGTCGGCCTTCACGGGTTTACCAGAACTTTCATGGGGTTCCTTTCCCGCCGCGTTCGCAGCTCCTTCCCGGAACAGGGAGTAACAAGTTACAGTTTTTACACTCTGCAGAGGTGCGTCACTTTACCCATGAGAGATCAAATCCTTGTTGCACAACCGGGCGATCTTTCCCGTCCACACTTCCTATGGTGTGGGGCCCAGAAGATGATCCAAGCTAATCACTGCCCCCTTCGCGACCTCGCATGTCTCCTTGGTGTACACCATGCCCACATATTGAATTACGACAATGGTTTGTACAAACCGTTAGATGCCTGTAACATCCCAAAAATATTAAACTTAAATCATCAAACTCTAATCATCAAAATTAGGGTTAACAAAAACTTTTCTAATTAAAATTATGAAGGCATGCATATGTGTATGCATTTAATTTGAAATTCTTTTGAACCACCTTGTTTGTATGTTTCCTTGCTTGTAAAATGTTTCTTAGGTGAAATAAACATCATCTAAACATTTCCCAAACTTTTCCTAAAGACAAATAAATCAAAACCAATAAAATAAAGGAATGGTCATTTTGACTAATTTAACTCCCATGCCTACTTTGGCTGTCTCAAACTTTTAGAACCTAATGGAAACTTTTCTGGATCTTTGCACCCCTTGAATGTACTCATAACAAGGTATCAAGGCCCACTTTGTGATCATCCAGAAACTTTCAAATGCATAGTTTAAATGACAATTCAAAATTGAATCTTTATCATATGGGAAGATCCCACTTTTTCAAAAACCACTCAAACAAGCTCAACTTTCAAAACCCAAGCATCTACAGACTCACTAGCACCAATCTAGCAAACCCACCAAAAATCTTTTCAAAATTCAAAACTTGATTTCATGCGGCCATTTCATCAAACAGGTTGCAGACACAAATCATACAAAATCTAAACACTATAGTGAGCAGTGATTGAAGCCTAACTTGTTCCCTCTCTGGACACCACTAGCCCTAGTAGATCATCTAACAACCTAAACTAACCCTTAGAATCACTGTAAGCTTGGCATTGCCATTAATGGTGAACAGCCGAGCACACCCATGTCACCCCCATGTCGATAGCAAGCTAGGAAGAAAAGCAAGCCTAGCCAGCATGTTTGGGAGGCAACCCACCGTCCACCGCCACTCACTGTCCCAGCCGCGAGCGTTGCCAAGGCCTGGACCACACGCACGAACCATGCCAACCTCGCCAGCAACCATGCCGAGCGTGCGCCAGAGCGCCACCCTCGACCAGCGCCCACAGACCGCGCGCCGCCCTCACTGCGTGCATACACAATCCCCACCGACCCAGGAGACCACCAGACATCCTCGTTCGCCGCCCCGTGACGCACAGCCACCGCTAGCCGTCGAAGACGCCGCCTCTGCCGCGCAGAGCGTCGCATGTTCCAGACCAAACCGCACCGCCCCACGCCTCAAAACCATGTCGTTGAGCATCGCCAGGGAACACCGCACCGCCCCCTACCTTCGCCCTTGCCAATAGCCGCCTGTAACATCGCCCCTTACGAGCTCACCGTGCGCCCCGTCGGTCCCCTCGCTCGACTATAAATAGAGGCCACCCCCGCTCGATTTCTTCACACCATCTCACTCCCCTCTCCTCACTGATCGTGCCACACCGTTCCCAGAGCAAGGCGAGCACCACCTCGCCGGAATTTCACCGGAGCCCGCCACCTCTGGAGAAGAAGGGCGCCATCGATTTCGTCCACCCCAGGAGCTGCCGCGACCACCCCTGAGTTCGCCGTCGTCGACTTCGTCGTTCGCCCGCCTCGCCGACCCTCGCCTGCACCCCGGTTAGCCCCCAGCACCCCTCACTGGCCGTGCTAGGTTTCTTTCTCGCCGGCGTTGCTCAACGTCAACGATGACTCTCAGCCGTTGGATTAGAACTAGATCGAACGATCCACATCGCCCCGTACCGCTTCACCCCTCCCTGTCTCACGGACGAGTGCGGACACCCACTTAAGCAGCCCGCGGGAGCACTGCGCTTAGCAGGCCGGCCCGTTAACTTTTCCCGCGCAGCCCAGTTATTTGAATTAAACCTTTTTCATTTTGTTTCAAACTCACTTCTGTACTCAACTTCAAAAATCAACCCAGATCGATTCAGTGCATCAAATTGAATGAAACCAATTTTGTTAGAAAGGTCTGGGAATGCTGAATCCAAGCCCGTTGGATTCAAGTCATTAGGATCTATAGATCACCCATGGTAAAAATAACAAGAGCAGAAGCTTTTCTGCATTCAAACATTTTTTCAAATTTAAACCATAATAGCTTTTGAGTTGATTCCAACTCTCAAAAATCACATTTAACCATACCTTTCAGAATATATAAAAATATATAGGTTTACCTTCAAAACTAATGTTCAAGTAATAAAAGAATGCTACATAGGCATTTCTAGCCACTTTAAATAATTAAAATAAAAGGGGTAAAACCTTATTAAATTGTGACACCACTTTAAATCATATTCCCATGGACTAAAATATGTGGTGATGACATGTGTCAACATGATCCCATGTTTGGTTTGGAGAATATTAAATCTTAAGTAGTTTTTCAATCAGTAGAAATTACTTTTCTAAAAATAAAAAGAATTAAACCAAGCTTTAATCTTGTAATGTTAGTGATAATGTTGGATCATCTATAGGACCCTTGTGTGTGATGATTGCAAGTAGTTAAGTATTGTTTGGTGATTGTGTACCTCGTATTTATTTATAGACGCTACTACCGACCAAGGATACGAGGAGGAAGGAGGATACTACGAAGAAGAAGCCGAGGAGAACTTCAACCACTGCTCTGCACAAGGCAAGCTAACACTTGCAATTTAGCAAGCTTATACTGATATTGTGCAAGATTTATTAACTAAGTGGACCAATGCAAGCTAACCCTTGCAAGATATCCTACTGATGCCACAAACCACTACTTGTTACTCTGCCCACTATATGCCTTAAGCATATATGATCCAACCCACTTGACCAACCAATCCTAGTTTTTACTTACAATCTTTATACTTTATTTCTTTATCAAAGCTATTCCTTAGAGTTTACTTAATTGAATTATAGATACTAGAAAGATATCTGAAGGTTGCATAAAGAGCATAAAATTTGGCCTAAGCTAGATAATCTTGATGTCATCTTAAGGCATGAGATTGAACTTAGTTAGAACTCCACTAGTTTACCACCCCTCATTATTGCTTACCCCCACCTGTACATGCTAGTGCTAAGCATAAAACTTGATGAACTTTATATGGGAATACTTGGTGGAAAAATGGTTATGAAAACCTTGGAATGATGGATCATTCTATTGAAATGTTTTGGACATGTGTTTCCAAAACACCTGATGATTTTGGTGATGAAAACGATGAGGCATGAGCCTTAGCCCTTTCTAAAACTGATGGTTGTCTGGATGCGATACCATTCCAATTTTATCGTACAACCACAATACCCGAAGATTGGGTAGGGCTTGACTGGAAGCTTATATACCTTAGTATTAGTTCCCTCACGGCCAAGGTCTGAGCTGAGGCTACCTTGTGAAGATTGTCCACCTGTGCAGTACCCAAGATGACAGTTGGTCATGGTTGGGAGGCCAAACTCACAGGAGAGGTGCTTATACTAGGGCGTATAATCGAAAGGTTAGGATTGATTATCCGCATACTGAGTATGGTGAATTTAGGATTTGTTCCTGACGGATGTATCGAATGTTGTGGTGAAAGTGTACAATCTCTGCAGAGTGTCAAACTATTCGAATAGCCGCGTCTGCGGTTATGGACAGTTGGAGTGGCCATACTGTTCCCCCGTCAGACTTTTCAAAATGACTTGTGAAATGATTTGAAACTTTGACTTGACCACAACAGAGTTGTGATATGAAATACAAGTTCCCACTTAGGAGTTATAAAATTGTGACGAGCATTCGTTGCCTCTAATCTTAGTAGGGATAAATCTGGCTTTTGCAAAACAACCCTAGAGCCGAGTGTCCTATTATCCAAAAAACCCTTTAGCTGTTAGTATTAGTTTGCGAGTACTTAAAGAGTACTCATGGCTTTGTCCCTGGCTATTCCCATGGCCAGACTATGAAGAGGAGTACCTGGAGGATGGACCCCAGGAAGGCTATGACAACTAGGATCATCTCCCATCGTCAGCATTGCCTGTGACCCCGAAGATGGAGCTTCGCCTACGCTACCGTTATTATTACGTATTCCGCTACTTGATGTTGTATTAAGAACTGGATCATGAGATCCCTATTTGTGTAAGAACTTATGTATTGTTTGTAATGGATGATGTACTATGGTATCCAATTCTGTTATGTCTCGCAAAAATGGTAATCCTGGGATTGCGATGTATGGCATAACAGGCATCTGGGATTAAAAATCCGGGTGTTGACAAGTTGGTATCAGAGCCATCCTGAACATAGGAGACCCTAGTTAGACTGGACATTTAAACCAAAAACTTATTTCCCAAAACCAAAGAAAAAAAATATTTACAAAAACTTATTCTCATTCTTGTCCTTTTGATTCTTTCTGAAAATTCATGTTTCTCTGAAAGCTCTTGCAAAATACATAAAATTTTGACACACTTAATCACTCTACTAACTTACTCATCCTATATTCTTATAGATGGACGTGAAGTACAACAAGTTTTACCAACTGGGGAATGGAGGAAACCTGATCTTTGAGAGGAATTTGGACCAGCTTTCGGAACTTCTGGATTGTCCGCACCCCGAGTTCTTCGGAGCTCAGCTCAATGATCAAGGAGGAGAAGATCTGTAGTGGATAATTGTTGCAAGTCTCCGAGGAAAGATTGAACCTCCCACTGCGGAGGGAATTCAATTTACCTTGAGGGAAAACAACTGGCTCGATGGACTTGCCAGAGCCATGCAGGAAGCTCTTTCTCGTCTGCGTGGGCAAAGCATCAATCAGATCAAGGGTACTCGCTTTGAGTTTTGCCCAAGGCGTGATGCTAATGGACAACCACTGGAAGCCCCATACCACCCCGAGCTAAAGACCCAATTGGACCACCTTAGCTTCATGATGTACGATCGTCAGCAGGAGTTGGACAACTGCCGTGACTACTGCAACCATAAGTCTGCCATCATCAAGACGAAGGACCAGACCATGACCCTGCTAGCAAAGGATCGCAAGTCCCGCCGCCGTCAGCTCGACAAGAAGGAGCGCATTATTGCCTGTCTTCGCCACCGTATCTCATCTCTGGAGGAGACCATCCACGAGAGAGACATGCAGTTGGAGGAAAGGGAGAATGCCGGAGAGGATCTTCGTGGAGACCCCTACTCCTATCTCAGCGATGATGATGATTTTCTGGAAGATCAGGATATGGATTTATTCACCGATGAGGACGATTTCGCCTTCATCGATGATGATGAAGATGACGAAGCCACAGATTCCGAGGAGTAGTAGCACTTGAGCACTAGCGTAGTGAATACTATTCAGTCCCACTGTATCGTAGTTCTCAGAATGGTTCTTAAAACCATCTTCTTTTATTTGTTGTGGTGTGTGTTGTATTGGGTGCTATGAATGAATGAATGAAAAAGCAAGTTACTAGAAAAATCTGAGTCAAACTTTAAAAACTTTTCAAAGACCCAAAACCTTAGAAATTTCCCTCTTTTCTCATGATCTATCTAAATCTTCAGATTCCACGTGGAGGAAGTGGTTCAACCCCGGACCCGATGTTGCAGATACTACAAATGTTGACTTCTGACCATGAAGTTGAAAGAGCGGAACATCAAGCCAACCTAGCCACCCTTCAGCAGATAGCCCAGCTAGCCCCCAACAACCAAGGCCACGGAAATCAGGACAACCACGGATCTAAGCTCAAGAACTTCCAGAATACCAACACACTTGTTTTCACTAAGTCCGAAGAGCCCCTAGACGCCGATGATTGGCTGCAAACCATGGAAAATAACTTAGAAGTAGCCGGAGTGGAAGCCAACCAGAAAGTCCTGTTCGCCACCCACTATCTAGCCGAAGATGCCAGAGCATGGTGGAACAGTGTTGGCGCAATGGCCGGAGGCCAGATGATGACCTAGGAGTAATTCAAGGTCAAGTTTAGCAGAACCCATGTGCCACCGGGTTTGATCAAGAGAATGAGAGACGAGTTCAGAGAGCTGAAGCAAGGAAATATGACTGTAGTGGAATACCGTGACAAATTTTTGTCATTAGCTAGGTATGCCCCGGATGAAATAGACACTGAAGCCAAGAAGAAAGAAATATTCCTGAATGGTCTGCATGATGAGATGCAGACGGTGTTAGTCAATATCCCCTTTGCGGATATTGAAGCCCTTGTCGACTCTGCTATCCAGATGGAAGGAAAGATCAACCAAGCCAATGAGAACCGCAAGCGTCGTATGATGCATCAGCCAGGAACCCATCAGACCCCAAAGTATCGCCCTAACCCATCTCCAGGATTTGCCCCAAGGACCAAAAGACCCCCGATGAACCGTCCGACCTATCCCAACCGTGGAAACTCTAGACCCGGAGGAAATCACAAAAACCCCGGCAACTCTAGAAATTTCAATCGTGCCCCACCCAAGTTCAACAACAACAATGTTACCGCCAACACCAACACTGCCCCGAGGACTGGAAGCAATGCTGTGCCTGTAGCAGCCAAGGACAAGTCGCAAGTGACCTGTTATGACTGTGGAAATAAAGGCCACTATTCCAACGAGTGCCCCAACAAGAAGAATGCTACAGCCCCCAATACCAATGTCCTAGCTTAGCAGCAACGTCGTGTTCAGCTAGGAAGAAGATTTGCCCCAGGGAATTCGCTCAACCACAACGGCCGTCTTTTTCTCATGCATGCTGAAGAAGCTCAGGAAGCGCCAGATGTCGTGCTGGGTATGTTTTCTGTTAATTCAGTACTTGCACGAGTGTTGTTTGATTTTGGTGCATCGCACCCATTTGTCACCGAAGAATTTGCCTGCACTAGTAAAATTCAACCAACCAAACTGAAGCATGTTATGATTGTTCCAATTCCCGGATCAACCACCAAGGCTAGGCAAATTTGCAAAGCCGTCCCTATCCGAATCCATGGCATAGATTTTTATGCAAATCTGATAGTACTTGGAACTAAAGGTTTGGAAGTAGTACTAGGAATGGATTGGATGTCCAAACATAAAGGATTAATTGACTGTGCCAAGAAAGCCATAACCATGACCAGTACCGCCAGAATATCAGTCGATCATATATCTGAAACCTTACCTCGCCAATTCAAATGCAACAAGAGTATAGCCCAACCTACCATTGAACAAGTCCGGATAGTCTGTGAATACCCCGATGTATTTCCAGATGTTTTGCCCGGTATGCCCCCAGATTGGGATATCGAGTTTATCATTGAACTAATTCCTGGAACCGGACCCATAGCCCAAAGACCATATAGTATGAACCCGTCAGAGCTCGCAGAACTGAAGAAGTAACTGGATTCCATGCTGGAAATTGGATTGATTCAACCAAGTGCGTCACCTTGGAGGTCACCTGTCTTGTTTATGGACAAGAAGGATGGAGGTTACCGTTTGTGTACGGATTATCAGAAATTGAATGATGTCACCATCAAGAACAAGTACCCCTTGACCAAGATAGAAGATTTGTTTGATCAGTTGACCGGTGCCAAAGTGTTTTCTAAGATTGATCTTAGGACAGGCTATCATCAACTCAAATTCGTGCAGAGGATATTCCAAAGACTTCCTTTACCACCAGATATGGATTGTATGAGTATACGGTCATGTCTTTCGGATTAACCCATGCCCTCGCTTATTTCATGAATCTCATGAATAAGATTTTTATGGACTTCCTGGATAAGTTTGTTGTTGTTTTCATTGATGACATTCTGATTTATTCCAAATCAGAAGAAGAACATGAGCTACACCTAAGGACCATTCTTGGAACCCTTAGAGAGCATCAGCTGTATGCAAAGTTTAGCAAATGTGAATTCTGGTTACAGGAGGTAGGATTCCTCGGTCACATTGTATCAGCCGGAGGAATTGCCGTTGACCCTGCCAAAGTGAAAGACGTAGAAGATTGGCAAGCCCCAACCACTCAAACCCAAGTTCGTGCATTTCTCGGATTGGCGGGATATTACCGCAAATTCGTAGAAGGATTCTCGAGTATCGCCAGACCCATGACCCAATTGCTGAAGAAGGACAAGAAGTTTGAATGGACTGACAAGTGTGAAGCGAGTTTTCAAGAACTCAAGAGGAGATTCATTTCAGCCCCAATCTTGATCATGCCAGATATCATGAAGCCCTTCGATGTGTATTGTGATGCACCCAAGATTGGTCTCGGATGTGTGCTAATGCAAGAAGGCAAAGTTATATCTTATCTATCTCGACAATTGAAGCAACATGAGCAAAAATACCCAACCCATGACCTCGAACTCGCAGCCGTAGTTCTAGCCCTGAAGACATGGAGACATTACCTGATGGGAAACCGTTGTGAGATTTACTCGGATCACAAGAGCCTAAAGTATATATTCACTCAGAAGGAGCTGAATATGAGGAAGAGAAGATGGATAGAACTAATCAAGGATTACGATCTAGACATTCACTATCACCCTGGTAAAGCCAACGTAGTAGCCGATGCCCTTAGCAGATTGTCGTGCCGCTTGAACTCCATGATTTTGAAGGAGCAACCAAGTCTGCACAAAGAGATGGAAGATTTTCGGATGGAATTAGTAAGTGAAGGATTTCAGGCTAGCATAGAACTCCAGCCCACTTTGATCAGTCAGATTAAAGAGGCGCAGAAGGGAAATGCCAGTATTGACGGAATCAAGCATCGTATCGGTACAGGCAAAGTACCCGGATTCACCGAGGACGAAGAAGGAGTTTTGTGGTACAAAGGACGCCTTTCTGTACCAGCAGATTCCGAGTTGAAATGAGTTATTTTGAAGGAGGCTCATGATACTCTTTATTATATCCATCCCAGAGGAACTAAGATGTATCAAGATTTAAAAGAGCAATTTTGGTGGCATAAGATGAAGAGAGAAATCGGAAGCTATATCGCCAAGTGTGATATATGTCAGCGAGTCAAGGCAGGACATCAAAGACCCGCTGGATTGTTGCAACCCTTGCAGATTCCGGAATGGAAATGGGATTCTGTAGGAATGGACTTTATCACTTGACTACCTACTTCTAGTAGGGGAAATGACTCTATCTCGGTCATAGTGGATAGTTTGTCCAAAGTCGCCCATTTCTTGCCCGTCAAGACCACATATCAGAGTTCGAAACTAGCGGAGTTATACATCGCTAGAATCGTCAGTTTGCACGGAGTCCCCAAGAACATAGTATCGGATCGAGGAACTCAGTTTACCTCGAGATTCTGGAAGAAAGTCCAAGAAGGTTTAGGAACCCGTCTAGATTTCAGCACCGCGTATCACCCTCAGACCGATGGACAAACAAAGCGAGTAAACCAAATACTCGTAGATATGCTGAGAGCATGCGTGTTAGAATATGGATCCAAGTGGGAAGACTTTCTGACGTTCGCAGAATTTTCATACAACAACAGTTATCAAGCCAGTTTGCAAATGGCCCCATTTGAATTCATGTACGGAAGGAAGTGTTGCACCCCTTTGAACTGGTCAGAAGTAGGAGAGAGTCATATCTTCGGACCCGACATCCTACGAGAAGCAGAAGAGAAGGTTCACAAGATTCGTGAGCACCTCAAGACCGCCCAATCCCGACAGAAGAGTTACGCCGACAAGAGACGTCGATACCTCGCCTTCAACATAGGAGATTTTGTTTATCTGAAAGTGTCGCCATTGAAGGGAATGCAGCGTTTCCAACTCAAAGGAAAGTTAGCCCCCAGATATATCGGACCTTTCAAAATTCTGAACCGTCGAGGAGAAGTGTCGTATCAATTGGAACTACCCAAAGAGATGTCAGCCGTGCACAATGTGTTCCATATCTCGTTACTTCGCAAGTGTCTCGAAGTCCCCGAGAAGACCGAAGTGTTCAAGAATATAGATCATCGGACCATAGAGATCAATGATGACCTGACCTATCCCGAAGTACCCATCCATATTTTGGAAGAAGATTTTCGAACTACCCGAACCCAAAGCATCAAGTTTCTCAAGATTCAGTGGAGCAACCACACAGAAGAGGAAGCTACCTGGGAACGCGAAGATCTCATCGGGACGGAGTTTCCCGATCTCTTCAAATCCTAGGTAATCTTTTCGTCCTTTTTCAAATCTCGGGACGAGATTTTGTTTAAGGGGGTAAGGTTTGTAACATCCCAAAAATATTAAACTTAAATCATCAAACTCTAATCATCAAAATTAGGGTTAACAAAAACTTATCTAATTAAAATTATGAAGGCATGCATATGTGTATGCATTTAATTTGAAATTCTTTTGAACCACCTTGTTTGTATGTGTTATCGCCATATTTTGGCCAAAGGAGGAGTTGGGCCACGATCAAGATGGGCTTAGAAGATACGTATATGCAACGTGTTGTTGAATCGGCCTCGTGTGTTGATTTGGGCTAAATTGCCCGTGTATCTTATATTGTAATAGGTTCCGTTTCGATTTAGGTAAGAGATAGAATTGTAGAGTTATTCCAAAGGTAGAAAGTCTCCGGACTATAAATATGTACCTAAGGTTATTGAGAAAAGGAGGACAATCACGTTCACAACAAACACAATCTCGGCGCATCGCCACCCCTTGTTTCTAGGGTTTTTCTCGGGTAAGTGCCATGCTGCCTAGATCGCATCTTGCGATCTAGGCAGTATCTACTTATGCGATTATTTGGTGTTACTCGTACTGAAGCCTTTTTGATGGCGAGTAACACTATTATCATAGATTTGTTTAGGCTAGCATCGGTACTTTTTGCTATGATCGTTTAGATATGCTGCCTCTAGTTATCTCGCCGCCTTTGCACCTTTTCCCGGGTGTAAGGGTGGCACTTTTCTTGATCTTTATTTAAGTCGATGTGATCTGTTATAGTTGTGCCTTGCTCTCCAAGGTTTAGTTTGATATCTACATGATCAGGCCTTGCAAACGGGTTGAACGATCCAGTAGTATGGAAGATATGGTTTACCAATCCAAGAGGAGTTGTTCCGGGAATTAACGTTGTGTTGGTTTTTAGGCCTTCTCTAGGATTGGTTCTCTATTATCTTTTGTATTTACCAGGCTCAATTACGTGTAGGACGTTCCAATTATGTAGTGAAAACATTAAACTATCATAGATCGATTTAACTTGTAACGATGAAGCAAAACCCCATGTTATTATAGATCTAATGCAGAACCATGGGTTAATCGGCTCTAGGAGCCGATTCACAGGGAAACCTGGGAGCCGGTCACGGCTTGAATTTTACGTATGCTTGTTTACCATGCAGGAAACCAATCGAAGCAATCCTTCACCTTCCTGACCAGGTATAGGTCAGGTGGCACGCCCTCGAACCAGCCAGGGCGCGTGCCGGAGTTTTGCGGGCCGTTGCCCGAGGGACCAGGGCCCACCAGCAGTCCTGGGAGCCTCCCGGCTCTCCGTGTTGCCCGTCGCTGCTCGCCGGTGGGTTTTGGTAGGCAACACATTCTGGCACGCCTGGTGGGACATTCAACAACGTCTACACCAACATCCGACGCTGCGATGGAGAACAGACCAGTCACGTACGACGAGCTGCCTGAGGAGCACAAGGCGAAGTATGATGACGTCAAAGCTCTCTTCGAAGCCGATCTCATCGGCTCTTTTGAGAGGACCCGTAAGCATGGCATCAGATGGAAAGGGTTCTCACCTGAAGGTGCTCTTGACGAGGTGGATCTCTCTGTTCCTTCAGAGGAGCGCACCAGAGCTCTGCGACAAGAAGTCAATTACATGGTAGCTCATTCTCTTCACCGCCATTCTGAGAGCCTAGTGAACGCTTTCGAGCGCGTCGCGGTTCGCGTAGTTCAAGAGATCATGAAACATCAGTACTCTCCGTCGGGTCCTACTCTAGGGACTCATCAGGGAGAAAGACCGCTCCAGACCAGGCCGCAGCTGCCATTCACGCTTGCAGCTCCGGAACCACCAGGGGCACCGGCTTACGTCATCTACAAGGTTGGAGGTGACCCTGGCGATTACCAATTCCTGTTTGAACCACCTAAGGAGATCCCACATGGATATGTGTGCACCTACGTGCCGGACTGCAATAACCTGATGCGCACGAACCAGGTGGCAACTGCAGGGATTTCTGGAGCAGGAGTTTCTGGAGCAGGGGCTTCGGGAGCAGGTGTTTCTGGAACAGGAATCTCTAGGATGGACGCTGATAAACAGGCATGGCTAGCCAAGTACGCCACCGGAGCGATTTCCGAGAATCTAGCCCCTGCAGCTCAAACGGTAGATCAAATCCGTACCATCTTGAGAGACCAATTCGGCTTCGTGCCGAAGAGAAGGACAATCGGCTACTCCAAGCCGTACCCCAACGAGTTTGATCTGATTCCGCTGCCACCCAAGTATCGGCTCCCTGAGTTCTCAAGGTTTAGCGGGTCAGAAGGGTCAAGCTCGATCGAGCACGTGAGCCGATACCTGGCACAGTTAGGCATGATTTCGGCATCGGATCAGTTGCGTGTAAGATTCTTTGCGCAATCTCTGACAGGACCAGCTTTTGGGTGGTACACCTCGCTGCCACCTGATTCGATCCAGACCTGGAAGCAGCTGGAAGAGCAGTTCCACATTCAGTATCATTCAGAGGCTACCGAGGCTGGCATTGCAGACCTGGCACAGGTGCGGCAAAAGCGGGGAGAAATGGTAGCCGAGTACATCCAGCGCTTCAGGACTGTAAAGAACCGATGTTATTCGGCTCGTTTAACTGAGAAAGAAGCGGTCGAACTAGCAGTGTTGGGTCTCTTAGCACCTATCAAGGATATGGCTTTCCAAGTAGAGTACAATTCGCTGGCGCACATGGCCCAGAAACTGACAATGTATGAACAGCGCCACCCTGAGTTGTACCAAGACAAGTTCAAACGTCTGATAAGCCTGGTCGACGCAGAAGAAGAAGATCCTACACAAGACCAGGAGGTGGCCGTGGCTGAATGGGCTCGGGGGGCAGATCCTGTATCCTGCAAATGGGTGAAACAGCAAGGGCCTGCGAAAGGGTTTGACTTCGATGTGAGCAAAGCTGAGCAGATATTCGATCTACTGCTGAAAGAAAAGCAGCTGAAGTTACCCGAAGGCCACAAAATCCCTACGGCTCAAGAGATGAACGGAAGACCATACTGCAAGTGGCATCACTCGTTCACCCACACCACCAATGACTGCAAAGAGCTACGTCGCCAGATCCAGACGGCGATAGAGCAGGGCCGTCTGATCCTTGGGCAGTTCGCCATGAAAGTAGACACAAACCCATTTCCCGGCGTCAACATGGTAGATCACAGCCAGTCCACAAGGCGTCAGTTGGATTTCTCGTTCGATGTTAATATGGCAGGACCTGTGTACCACCGTGGCGCATATAAGGAGGAAGACGGTCGCTCTCGGGGCAAAGAAAGAGAGGAGGCCGGTCCACGCGACCGGCCCAGCTACAATGACAGGCGGTATTTGACCGAGGAACAGGTGAGGAGCGTGCGATATCAGAAGCCACATTCCACGCACCTCCTTAACAAGTACGAACGCCAGTATGACCGACATCGCCGTCGCGATGGAAACGATGAAGGATATGAGCACCTCGCTAGGGGGCCGCCAAAAGAAAAGGAAGGCGTGGACAAACATTGGGACTGCCCTTTCTTCAAGTATTTCTAGGACGCAGGAATGAGCCGATTGCCTACAATCGACAACTGCCCCGAATGTGGCCAGCAGAAGGAGGACACGGGGCCAGTGTCAGTGTTCAAGCGTCTAGGGCCTCTCCCACCTCAGAGCCGATACAGGGAGTCCGCTCGAGCAAAAGATCTCGAGGAGCCAATGGATGACAAAGGAAAGGACAGATATCACCGTCCGAGGTGGTGTCCCGACGGACTCAGACACACCCAAAAGCGTAGAGTGCAGCGACTGCGTAACTTGGAGGAAGCCGAAGCGCAGTATCTCTACGCTTTAAAGAAAGCACGGCCCGATTTGGCCGTTAAGATTCGGCAGACCTTGGAAACGGAAGATCGCCCGAAAAGGAAAGAGTGGCGCCCTAAACCGGTAAAAGCCGATGCAAAGACATCGGCTGGCACAAACATGGTGTTTACACTTCCGTCAGAATTCTGCGCTCCAAGAGCCAAAGAACTACCAGTGGCACAGTTAGACTGCGGCCCACGACCGGTTATCTTTGAAAAGCCACAAGAGAAGGGCTACAAACATCTGAAAGCCCTGTACCTGCGAGGTTATATCAATGGGCAGCCTGTCCGCAAGATGCTGGTTGACACCGGAGCGGCAGTCAATATAATGCCATACTCCATGCTACGGCGTTTGGGACGCTCCACTTCAGATCTGATCAAAACCAATGTCACGTTAAGCGACTTCAACGGCCAAACTTCAGAAACGCAGGGCGTGCTGAACGTGGATCTGACCGTGGGCAGAAAAACCATCCCTACGTCATTCTTCGTCGTGGATAGCAAAAGCACCTACGCTGTCTTGCTAGGGAGAGATTGGATTCATGCCAACTGCTGCATTCCATCCACGATGCACCAGTGCCTAATACAGTGGGATGGAGATGAAGTGGAGGTCATTCATGCAGATGATTCTATCGAGATCTCCATAGCTGGCATGAACATCTGGGAAGCAGGAGACCAAGAGCCGATCTCTGGAATCAGTCTAGACGGCTGTGAGCGCATTGAAGCTACAAAAAACGGGGTGAGGCTGGTCTTATCCACTGGCCTGACAGAGTAGCAAAGTCCACGATCATACGTGGTACAGCCGATCCCTGCGATCGGCCACAAGACACAAAAAGCAGCAATCTTACGACAAGCAGATCATGTAGTCGTAGCAGGGAGATCCCCTACCCTTGGGAAACACAGATAAGTTGTAAACCTTCCTTGAATAATGCAATGAAAAAGGGGGCCGATTCCGGCAATCGGCCCAAACTATCTTTGTTATCCTCACCAACTGTTTGTCCCGTGTTTAGCATCGATTTAACAGGTGACGGAAAGCTAGGGTATGGGTTTACATCCGCTGATGAGCTAGAGGAGATTGACATCGGTCCTGGGGATAAGCCAAGACCAACATTTATCAGCAAGAAGTTGGATCCGAATCTGCGGGATCCGATGATAGCTTTGTTGAAAGAATATCCAGATTGCTTTGCCTGGGATTATACAGAGATGCCTGGGCTAGACCGGAGCATCATCGAGCATCGACTCCCACTTAAAAAAGGATTTCGGCCATTCCAGCAGCGAGCACGACAGATGAAGGCCGAAATTTTGACAGAAGTCAAGAAGGAGATCGAGAAAATGTTGGCAGCCGATTTAATCAGGCCATGCAGGTATGCTGAGTGGATTTCTAGTATCGTACCTGTAGAGAAAAAGGATGGCCGCTGGCGTGTTGCCATAGATTTTCGGGATCTCAATAGAGCTACTCCGAAGGATGAATATCCGATGCCAGTAGCAGAGACGTTAATCAACGCAGCTGCCGGTCATAAAATCTTGAGCTTCATGGATGGCAATGCCGGTTACAATCAAATTTTTATGGCTCCGGAAGATATACACAAGACTGCATTCAGAGTCCCAGGTTCGGTGGGGTTGTTTGAATATGTAGTCATGACGTTTGGACTGAAGAACGCCGGCGCCACATACCAAAGAGCCATGAATTACATCTTCCATGATCTGATCGGCAAGCTGGTGGAAATTTATATCGATGACGTGGTGGTCAAGTCAGCCTCAGTACAAGGACACTTGGATGATCTGCGACACGTCCTGGACCGAACAAGAAAATTCGGGCTACGGATGAATCCAAAGAAGTGTGCCTTCGGTGTGACGGCCGGTCAGTTCTTGGGCTTCTTGGTCCATGAACGAGGAATTGAGATCGGCCTGAAAAGTCAGGAGGCAGTGCGAACAATGAAGCCACCTACCACGAAGAAAGAACTGCAGTCTCTCATCGGCAAGATCAACTTCGTCAGAAGATTCATCTCCAATCTGTCAGGAAGGATAGAGCCGTTCATGGGACTTGTAAAGATTAAATCTGATGAGGAGTTCAGCTGGGGGGCAGAACAACAACGAGCCTTCGACGAGATCAAAGAATATCTGACGAAGCCGCCAGTATTGGTTCCGCCCCAGCCGGATAGGCCATTCTACATTTACTTATCAGTAGCTGACACGTCCATCGCCTCAGTGGTGGTGCAAGTTTATGATGGGCTGGAGCGAGTCGTATTTTACATCAGCAGAAGGATGCTGGATGCAGAGACAAGGTATCCTGAGATCGACAAGTTGTGCCTCTGCCTGTTTTTCACCTGCACCAAGCTGCGTCACCTCTTGCTCTCGGCAGAGATCATCATTATATGCAAATCAGATGTCATAAAGCACATGCTGTCGGCTCCTATGTTGAAAGGCCGACTGGGCAAATGGATGTTTGCGTTATCAGAGTTTGACATCCGGTATCAACCAGCGAAAGCAGTCAAGGGACAGGCATTGGCCGACCTCATCGCTGAAAGGATCAACACTAATATAGCAGTACTATCTATACGAGCGTGGGCTATGTTTTTCGATGGATCGGTCTGTGACGATGGGTGCGGCATCGGCGTGCTACTCGTGTCGCCCCGGGGGGCAACATTCTCCTTCTCCATCAGGTTATCTGCCCCTCGCACCAACAACGTCGCTGAGTATGAGGCGATACGCAAGGGAATGGAGTTGCTCATCGAAGCTGGAGCAGAAGCAGTGGAAATTTTTGGAGACTCCAAGTTGGTGATTTCTCAGCTCACGGAGGAATACAAGTGTGAGAGCGAGTCGCTCTTCCCATTATGGCTGCAATGCCGCGAGATGATGGCACAGTTCCGGTACATAAACTTCACCTGGATCCCGCGATCGCAGAATGCCGAGGCGAATGATCTTGCACAAATGGCTTCAGGCTACAAGGACGTAGCAGAGGGAGCCGATGTTCAGGTACAGTTCCTGGACGCAGACGACTGGAGAGCCGATATATTCAATTACTTGAAGGATTCGGCTCGGGGGGCACCTAAACGGATAAGGTACAAGGCCATGAAGTATGTGCTCATTGGGGACGACATGTTTTACAGGACTCTGGAAGGGTTATTGCTCAAATGTCTAGGGACAGCCGAGGCCAATCGGCTCCTACACGAGGTACACGAAGGCGCCTGTGGAACTCACCAATCGGCTCACAAGATGAAGTGGTTGATCAGGCGATCAGGGTTTTATTGGCCTACCATGCTGGAGGACTGTTTTAAGTACTACAAAGGGTGTCAAGCATGTCAGAGATTTGGAAAAATTCAGATGGTACCCGCGTCAGCAATGAACCCCATCATCAAGCCTTGGCCATTCCGAGGTTGGGGCATGGATATGATTGGCAAGATCAATCCTCCATCAAGCAAAGGCCACATGTGGATTTTGGCCATTGCGGATTATTTCACTAAATGGGTTGAAGCCGTCCCTATGAAGTCCGTGAGCTCAAAGGATGTTGTCGATTTTGTGAAGGAACACGTAATTCATAGATTCGGGATCCCCCAAACGATCACGACCGATGGAGGTTCGGTCTTCACTTCTTACGAGTTTAGGGAGTTCTGTGAGGACACGGGAATTAAGCTGATCCGATCATCTCCGTACTATGCTCAAGCAAATGGGCAAGCTGAAGCGTCCAACCAGAGCCTTATCAAGCTGATCAAGAGGAAGATCGATGAGCACCCTAAGCGTTGGCATGAGGTTTTGTCAGAGGCTTTATGGGCTTATCGCATGTCATGTCATGGAGCGATAAAAACCTCGCCATACCATCTAGTCTATGGACAAGAAGCCGTATTACCCTGGGAAATTACGGCTGGATCGAGGCGTGTCACCTTTCAGAACGATCTAACGACTGAAGAGTATACGGCCCTGATGAGTGACACTGTTGAGGATTTAACTGAGCTTAGGCTGTGGTCGCTTGAGAAAATCAAAGAGAACAAGGCTAAGGTAGCTCGTGCATATAATAAGAAGGTGAGACCGAAGGAGTTCCACGTTGGCGATTTGGTATGGGAAGCTGTATTGCCATTGGGAACTAAGGATGCAGCATATGGTAAATGGTCTCCGAATTGGCACGGGCCATACAGGGTCGATCAAGTTTTGAGGGGGAACGCGTACATGCTGGAGGAGCTGGATGGCGTGAAATTCCCAGTGGCTGTCAACGGGCAGCATCTCAAGAAATATTTCCCAAGCATGTGGGATGATGGACAGTGAGATGTGGGGGCCGATACATGAAATCGGCCAATAAAAAACAAAATATAAAAAAAAATATATGTTTCCCAAAGCATGTGGGATGATGGACAGTGAGATATGGGGGCCGATACATAGAAATCGGCCAATAAAAAGATACAGCCGATGCACAGCCATCGACTCTAGAGGTTCAAAAAAAAAATATATGTTTCCCAAAGCATGTGGGATGATGGACAGTGAGATATGGGGGCCGATACATTGAAATCGGCCAATAAAAAGATACAGCCGATGCACAGCCATCGACTCTAGAGGTTCAGACTGTTACAAGCAGGTGCCAGTTTACATAAACGAGCTACTGAAGAAATGCCTCGAAGGCGTGAAGGGCGTCAGCACGGACACGGTCCACCTCGGTGATCTCGGCTTCGTCATCTTCGTCCTTGCCCGTCACTAGCTGCTTGTTCAGGGCACGTATCTCTGCCAGATCAGTCTTCAGTTGACCTCTGAGGCCTTCTGCTTCGTCGTGGGAGCGGGCGATGGAGGCTTCCTTGTCACGAATGAGCTATTTAGTCGCCCGGACCTTTTCTTCAAGATCTTCCAACTCCTTTTTTAAGGAGGCGAGCTCGGCAGTACTGGCAGAGGTGTCAGTTTTGGCATCCAGAGACGCCTTTTTTTCGTTGAGCTGCTGACATCTGTCTGCAATATTGGCCTTCAGCGGAAGTTGGGCACGACGCAGGTTGATCCTTTCACGAGCTAGCTTCACCCTTGACCCGTAGAAAGACAGAGTTACAACGGGCCAAAGCTTCACCTGCAATGCTACTGGGAGTTGGTCTTTTATTTCAGCAAGGACGCTCTTCACCTCCTCAGAACCCTCGATAAGCTCCTCGATCGAGGAAGACAGGAAGGCTCTAAGACGCTGGAATTGAGGTAGAACAGCCCTGGCTTGTGGTTCATCGGTGGCGACAGAGGGAGTTGGTTTGATGGATTCAGGGTCGAACGTCAGCAAGCCTGAAATATCACAACTCTGGCAGCCCGAAAGTACATCAGTGTGTGTCCAACATGGAAGGATTAGCCGAAAGAAGCTAACATACCTCTCCTAAGATCGAGGGGATTGCAGATGATGAGGCAATCGGTTTGTGTGTAGCTGCAGGAGGCTTGGCCAAAGGGGTAGCCGTTTCATCTACACCTTCGGGGATTGCTGAATCCGGCTCGGCTAGAGGCATCGGCACTGCCCCAGTCTTCCCACTAGAGACGCCAGTCGTCTGCATTGAAGGTGTTTAGCCGATGTAAGTGATGATGAATCGGCAGATAAGAAGGAATTAAGTGGTAAGAGCATGAAGGGTGATGATTTTCGAAACCTCCTGGCTCAACGAAGAAGTTTGCGGTCCTTTGCGAGCTCTCTTGGGACCCACAGCTGGCCCTGCCTCGGCTGATGCTCGGGGGGCAGCAGGTTCAGGAACGGGCCTTTTCCTGGGAGCCGATGGTGGCACATCTGGCTGGTTTGGTGTGGCAGTCCTCTCAGAGTCTGTTGGGCTCGATTCTCCTTGATCAGGTTGTGTGTCCTCGTGGGAGGTGTCTTCGAAAGAAGCCTGCAAGAGAAGGAAAGCTTTTAAACACGAGCATGTCTGCAAGGATGAAAGAATAAGAAGGATCGACCAAGACATGGGTCAGCCTACATGCGAGCTTTCTGGAGAAGGGCTCCGGCGTCTTAAGGTCTTCCTGGCAGCTACATTCCTCACCATCGTTCGTGTCTTAGTTGGAACTCGAGGAGCAGCTGATTGGGAAGTTACTAGTTTCTTAGAAGCCGATTGTGGTGTGATCGGCTGTTTCTGCATCATGACCTTTTTCAGAGGTGGCGAGTTTTTGCAGAAGAGAACCACAGGAGCTGGCGGAAAGAACTCAAAGGGGGAGCCATCACTGCGCGTAGGTTCAGGGCCATATTGTTGCTGCAAAGAGAAAGAGTGGGTTAGTAAAAGAGTTATTTGCAAGCTGCATCAAGAAAATTTACAAGTAGTGGTACCTGTTCCACGGGGATGTCATAGTCAGCGTCGAGCTGTTTCAGCAATGGTCCCAGAGCTCTCCTGAAGGCGTGAGTCTTCCACATCGACCACCAATCTTCGAAGCCATCGGTGGATGAGGCGAAGGTGAGGTCGTTGGGAATTGGGATGGTCAGAGCATCAAAGAAGGAGTAACACCTTTGACTGGTGAGAGGATCAGGCAGGTCGGCTCTGCTCTTTGTCAGGTGATGAAGAAAGAGATGGGGAGGTACTTGTCCAAGGACAAATTGCCGAGCCACTATGACCGGCTGGTAGAATTCATACCCAGGCTTGATGATTCTATTGGATGTACTCATGCCAACTGGAAGGAAGCAGGGACGGATCACAATGGAAAAGAGTTGCCGGGTGCTGGTGTCATCGGCAAAGCTGTCTAGCCGGAAGGAGATGGGATTCTCAAAATGTTCTGATTCTTCCATGTAAGGGAAGAAGGTAGGATTATCCAGGCCTTGGAAGAAAGTACTGAACCACTTGGAAGCTTCCTGAGGGGATAGTTTGCTACCTGGCAGCCTATACAGAGCTTGGCCATAACTGGTGCATCTGGTCTGCCTTCCTTTGACATCTAGAAAGGTGCAACCCGCCAGAAGGGGGAAGTTTGGGATGTGGTTTTGAAAATACAGCTGAGCCCATGGCTGGATGAACCACCAAGGACCACCTGTTTTGACTGCTATGCCAGAGAACAGCTTGACAGATGTCAACTGGAGATATCGGTAGACCTCTCCAAGGAACAGTTTGCCGACGCCAAGGTGAGTGCCTTTAGCAAGTTCATAGGCCAGGGAGAGATAATTCTTGGTTGGAGCAAGGGAAGGGCCACAGAATATGAAATGTTCTAGCCAGAGGTTGAGGAAAGCCGTGTGTTCTTTCTCGGTGACAGGACCTCTAGTTTTCATGTGGCTTTGAATATATGCGCCCCAGTTCGTGCATTCTGTTTTGGAAGACAGTTTGTAGGGGACTTTGGTCAGGTTAAAAGCAGAAGGGCTGGGTGATGTAACATCCAGACCAGTAATCATCACCACGTCTAACAAGGTTGGTGACATAGGGCCATGACCGAACATGAAGCAATTTAGAGCGTCAGACCAGAAGTAGCCGATGGTTTTGAGGAGATTCTCATGTTTCTCAAGAGGAGACAATGACAAATGCAAGGCATCGGCTATTCCCGTGGTTTCTCATTGGGATTGGTAAACTCTAGCTACCCTGCTGAACCAAGTGACCCAATGTTCAGGGGGATTAGGCCAGGCTCGCAAGCAGTCGGCCCAAGAGTTTAAATCTAGATCTTGGCTTACGAAGGGGATCCGGTTTGTTTCGCAAGAAATCAGATGGGCAGGACTAGATGCTGTACGAGGGCCAAGGCAGAGAGAATTTGGGAGAGAAGGATGCGGCAGTAGGATGTCTGAAACCTACAAATTTAATGGTGGAATAAGGCATTAACTCAGGTGTTCGCCATTAATTCTAGCATCGTGTTCAGACTGCGAGGAGTAGACGTACCTTCAGACCGGAGACCTCTGGGTTGGTGTTGGACGATTCCGCTATCTGGTTTGCCAGCGGAGATGGATCTATGCAGTTGGGGATCGAGGGTTCTTATCGCTGCTGCTGCTCGATTTGGTCGATGAGCGATTGGAGATCTGGGTCGCCCTTTTTGAAGAGGGTCGCAGGTTACCGTTTGAAACTGGAAAGTGGCCGCTCAGATTTGTCTAAGTATGCGACCGAACTTGACCTTGTCAACGTTTTTGGGAAAGCCGATGTTGTACCATCGGCTCTTTGGGTCGTGACTTGGTTGATTGTATGAGCGTAGCAGAGTAAAAGCCGATGCGTTGCTATCGGCTTCTGGAACATCGACCTATGTGACTATCGGCGAAATTGGGTCGGGAAAGTAATCTTCGAGTTGGAAAAGCAGTCTTCGTTCATTCAAAAGGCGATTATTTACAAAAGGAGCTGATTGCTTACAAAAGGAAATCTACTACTACTACTACTAATTCCTAATCTAGAGGCCGAGGTCGTCGCCGCTGTCTTCGCCGTCATCTTGTTCGCTGTCATCAGCGCTGCTGCCGGCGTCGTCTTCGCTGCTGCTGATCCAGATGCCAGCAGGAGCCTCCTCGTCCTCGTCGTCGTCCTCGGTGTCCTCGCTGGACCCGGCGCGGAAGTATTTCACCGGCTGGTACTCGTCGGAGGAGTTGTCCTCCTCCGCTTCCTCCTCCTCGTCGGAGGAGTCGACGCCGTCCCAGGACATGGCGTCGTCGGTGCTGTCCGCCTCCAGTTCCCCATCGGCAAGGAACTGCAGGCCCTCCTCGCCATCGGTTAAGGACTCGTCGTCCTCGGACCAGGTGGCGAAATCCCAATCCCTCTCGTCCCACCATTGTGGGGCGAGAGCATTGTACGCCGCCGTCGGCGGGTGCTCTGGCGTCGGTTCCCGGTCGCTCATTGAGTTGGAGGCTTGGGAGGACAGGCCAGATGAAGCAGAGGAGGCCATGGCGGAGGAAGAGGGTTTTTTCGGCGAAGGAAGAAGGGTTTCTTGGCTGCTGGAGGAAGATGGGGCTGCAAACTGCTAAGATGAATATAAATAAGGGGAATAGTATGAAGCGGTTCAATGCTATAGCGGTTTCCCAGAATGTGCTGCCGAAATTGTCAAATCATGCACTGCGGAGAAGTGGAGAAGACAGGGCATCATGATGAGGGGGTGGCGTGACGATTCTGTTCTGCAACGCATTCTGGCAACGCGTAACCCTATACACAAAAAAAAAGGGAGGAGAAGGAAAAAACAGATTGGTTTTGGAATTATTATTGCCAAAACCAGGGGGGCATGTGTTATCGCCATATTTTGGCCAAAGGAGGAGTTGGGCCGCGATCAAGATGGGCTTAGAAGATACGTATATGCAACGTGTTGTTGAATCGGCCTCGTGTGTTGATTTGGGCTAAATTGCCCGTGTATCTTATATTGTAATAGGTTCCGTTTCGATTTAGGTAAGAGAAAAAATTGTAGAGTTATTCCAAAGGTAGAAAGTCTCCGGACTATAAATATGTACCTAAGCTTATTGAGAAAAGGAGGACAATCACGTTCACAACAAACACAATCTCGGCGCATCGCCACCCCTTGTTTCTAGGTTTTTTCTCGGGTAAGTGCCATGCTGCCTAGATCGCATCTTGCGATCTAGGCAGTATCTACTTATGCGATTATTTGGTGTTACTCGTACTGAAGCCTTTTTGATGGCGAGTAACACTATTATCATAGATTTGTTTAGGCTAGCATCGGTACTTTTTGCTATGATCGTTTAGATATGCTGCCTCTAGTTATCTCGCCGCCTTTGCACCTTTTCCCGGGTGTAAGGGTGGCACTTTGCTTGATCTTTATTTAAGTCGATGTGATCTGTTATAGTTGTGCCTTGCTCTCCAAGGTTTAGTTTGATATCTACATGATCAGGCCTTGCAAACGGGTTGAACGATCCAGTAGTATGGAAGATATGGTTTACCAATCCAAGAGGAGTTGTTCCGGGAATTAACGTTGTGTTGGTTTTTAGGCCTTCTCTAGGATTGGTTCTCTATTATCTTTTGTATTTACCAGGCTCAATTACGTGTAGGACGTTCCAATTATGTAGTGAAAACATTAAACTATCGTAGATCGATTTAACTTGTAACGATGAAGCAAAACCCCATGTTATTATAGATCTAATGCAGAACCATGGGTTAATCGGCTCTAGGAGCCGATTCACAGGGAAACCTGGGAGCCGGTCACGGCTTGAATTTTACGTATGCTTGTTTACCATGCAGGAAACCAATCGAAGCAAACCTTCACCTTCCTGACCAGGTATAGGTCAGGTGGCACGCCCTCAAACCAGCCAGGGCGCGTGCCGGAGTTTTGCGGGCCGTTGCCCGAGGGACCAGGGCCCACCAGCAGTCCTGGGAGCCTCCCGGCTCTCTGTGTTGCCCGTCGCTGCTCGCCGGTGGGTTTTGGTAGGCAACAGTATGTTTCCTTGCTTGTAAAATGTTTCTTAGGTGAAATAAACATCATCTAAACATTTCCCAAACTTTTCCTAAAGACAAATAAATCGAAACCAATAAAATAAAGGAATGGTCATTTTGACCAATTTAACTCCCATGCCTACTTTGGCTGTCTCAAACTTTTAGAACCTAATGGAAACTTTTCTGGATCTTTGCACCCCTTGAATGTACTCATAACAAGGTATCAAGGCCCACTTTGTGATCATCCAGAAACTTTCAAATGCATAGTTTAACTGAAGATTCAAAATTGAATCTTTATCATATGGGAAGATCCCACTTTTTCAAAAACCACTCAAACAAGCTCAACTTTCAAAACCCAAGCATCTGCAGACTCACTAGCACCAATCTAGCAAACCCACCAAAAATCTTTTCAAAATTCAAAACTTGATTTCATGCGGCCATTTCATCAAACAGGTTGCAGACACAAATCATACAAAATCTAAACACTATAGTGAGCAGTGATTGAAGCCTAAATTGTTCCCTCTCTAGACACCACTAGCCCTAGTAGATCATCTAACAACCTAAACTAACCCTTAGCATCACTGTAAGCTTGGCACTGCCATCAATGGTGAACAGCCGAGCACACCCATGTCACCCCCATGTCGACAGCAAGCTAGGAAGAAAAGCAAGCCTAGCCAGCATGTCTGGGAGGCAGCCCACCGTCCACCGCCACTCACTGTCCTAGCCGTGAGCGTTGCCAAGCCCTGGACCACACGCACGAACCATGCCAACCTCGCCAGCAACCATGCCGAGCGTGCGCCAGAGCGCCACCCTCGACCAGCGCCCACAGACCGTGCGCCGCCCTCACCGCGTGCATACACAATCCCCACCGACCCAGGAGACCACCAGACATCCTCGTTCGCCGCCCCGTGACGCACAGCCACCGCTCGCCGTTGAAGACGCCGCCTCTTCCGCGTAGAGCGTCGCATGTTCCAGACCAAACCGCACCGCCCCACGCCTCAAAACCATGTCGTTGAGCATCGCCAGGGAACACCGCACCGCCCCTACCTTCGCCCATGCCAATAGCCACTACTAGGAAAATGGCTATTGGTAATCAGCACATCCGTGGCTCACATGGTTGAAGTGCCCCACGGCTAAAACAGGCGTGGCTCACCTGTGGGCAATGCCCTACTAGTAACTAGAACAACCGTGGCGCACATGACTATAGTGTGCCACAGATGTGTGTGGGCCAGGGCCCTGTTGGCCGCACGCCAAACATCTGTAGCGCACTATAGTCATGTGCGCCACGGTTGTTAGTGTCATCTGTGGCGCACATGGGGGGGGGGTGCGCTACGCCTAAGCACACGCCCCCCTCTGCTATGAAACGGCCACAAACATCTGTGGCGCACTCGGCCTAGTGCGCCACAGGGAGTAGGAGCATCCGTGGCGCACATGGCATGGTGCGCCATAGATGTTTGTACTCCCTGTGGCACACTAGGGCCGTGTGTGCCACGGATGTGTCGATTTTTTTAAGACAACTCTTTATGTGCACATGTGTGACCACATCCACCACCCCACACTTCACTTTCCCCTTCTTCTTCCTCCTTAGATCTAGTCGGGATCTTCTCCTTCCCACCTCAATTTCTCCACCCATTCACCATTTTTAGCATGTAAAACTTGCTTTGGATGTTACATAAGTAATAGAGGAGGTCTCCGGTCTCTCATCTCCTTCTCCGGTCGACGCGCGCACCTCTTCTTTCCATCTTTCTCGCGATCGGTCTCTCATCTCGGTAAGTTGTCCATGTAAGGATGTGTTCATGTGTATATGGATGATGTGCTCATATGTATGTAGATGATCAATGCTCATGATGTGTGTATGTGGAGAGGATGGTCATATGTGTGTGTATATGGAGAGTATCGATGATGCTCATGCATGTGTGTATGGAGAGGATAATGATATGTTCATGTGTGTATGGATCCGTCTCTCTCTCTCTTGTGTTTGTATGTGAACAAGTTGCCATTTGTTTTGCCAAAATGTTGATTCATTTCCATTTTGTCAAGACTTTGGCATTTCGCAAAGGTCCTAATTTTAGGATAGGTCATGCCGAAATTTTCTATCGACCATTGCATGCATGCATTCATTATGTGGTTCTAATAGACTTCAAAATTGTACTGTGTACACCGTGCAGGCAAAAATGGTCCGCATAATGAGCGAAGGCATTGTGGCTAGATTTTTGAAATGTGCGACGGCCGACATGATACGAAATAACAAGACAGATATAAGATGTCCGTGCAGAAGATGCAAACTCAACTGGGTGATCGACCCAGATTCCGGGAATCTGCAGGCGCACCTGCTCCGCCATGGTTTCATGGATGGATACACTCGTTGGATAAGCGATGACGTAGATGATGGAGACGGTGAAGGTGGCCAACATGACGATGATCATCATCACGGCGAGAACGGGCGAGATGATGAAGAGTCTCCTGGAGATGGTGAAGGTGCGGAAGCAGACCGGGATGATGATGATCTAGATGCCGGAGGAGCAGACAACGATGGAACAACGTCAGGCTGGGTGCGGGACCCTTATGTGCAAGAGCTGCTTCTCAAGCATATGAGTAACGCCAGGGCTGCCGCTAGAGAGAAAGCCAAGCTTGCGCAACTTGAGAAAGACGCGGTTACTCCATTGTATGAAGGATGCAGGCCCGATGATACCCGGTTGAATGTAACGCTCAAGGCTATGGAGATGAAGGCAAAACACAAATTGAGCGACGCAAGCTTCGACGATATGATGGCATTCTGGCACGATCGTCTCCTGGAGGGAAACACATGTCC
The DNA here is from genome assembly GCA_916181665.1 of Avena sativa. Taxonomy (NCBI): domain Eukaryota; kingdom Viridiplantae; phylum Streptophyta; class Magnoliopsida; order Poales; family Poaceae; genus Avena; species Avena sativa. The sequence goes on from OV702284.1 coordinate 66,184,860, forward strand.
AACTAGTATCGAGGATGCCAAGAAAATCGTCTGTCCTCTCGATCTACCGCACGTTAGATATCACGTATGCATCAACGATTGCATCATTTATCGGGGCGAGGATGCGGATAAAACCACATGTCCGGTGTGCGGCGTGAGTCGATACAAGAAAGGGAAGAAAGCACCTCGAAAAGTGGTATGGTACTTTCCTATCACTCCTCGTCTGCAGCGCTATTTCGCGGACCCTAAGGAAGCGAAGCTCATGCGATGGCATGCGGAAAGGAAGAAGCCAGGAGATGATGATGACCCCGAAAAGGATGAGCTGCTGACGCACCCTTCAGATGCTAGCCAGTGGAAAGCATTGGACCTCGAATTCCCAGAATTCGGTGGAGATTCGAGGAACATCAGGCTTGGTGCGAGCACCGATGGACTCAATCCGTTCGGTAGCCAGAGCAGCACGCACAGCACTTGGCCCGTGTTTGTATGGATGTACAACCTCCCTCCATGGTTATGCATGAAGAAGAAGTACATACAAATGAGTATGCTAATTCAAGGGCCGAAACAACCTGGTACCAACATCAATCTGTATCTCGGGCTGTTGAAAGAGGAGCTAGCCACGTTATGGGAATCTGGAGCCAATACTTACGACGCTGTCGCACAAGATTATTTCACTATGAGAGCCGCGTTGGTCACTACGGTGCAAGACTATCCAGGTTGCGGGTATATCTCGGGGCAGGTTATCCAAGGATTCTGCGCATGCATTAGGTGCATGGATAACACAAGCTATCTCCAACTAGAGAAAGATCCAGGGTCATCGAAAACCGTGTTCATGGCGCACCAGAGGTGGCTCGGCAAGAATGATCCATGGAGAAAACGTGGAGACCTGTTCGATGGCAAATCAGAGACCCGAGGAATCCCAGAGCGTAGGAGCAGCGAAGATGTGGAAGAGTTGCTGAAAAACTGGAAAGATTGTCCTAAGCCTGGAAAGAAGCGAAAGAGGCAGCAACAAGACAAGCCGCTGATGAAGGTATGGAAAAAAGGTCTGTTTTCTGGGAGTTGCCATACTGGAAGTTTCTCCGCACGCCTCATAGCCTCGACATCATGCATATCACGAAAAACGTGTGCGAGAGTCTGGTCGCCACCATAATGAACATGCCAGATAGGACGAAAGATGGTCCGAAATCAAGGAACGACCTGATATGCTTGGGTATCCGGAAGGAGCTTCACGGAGGACGCACTACTCCTGATGATCAGGAATATGATGATGATCATGAGTCGGAGACGACACAAGGTCGTCGGAAGGGTAAAAAGTTCAAGAAGAACGAATATTACTGCCCTCCTTCTTGCTTCACTCTAAGCCAGGATGAGATCAAACAGTTTTTCAAGTGCCTTCTAGGAGTCAAATTTCCTTACGGCTACGCGGGCAAGATAAGTAGATACCTAGACGAGGCGAAGCAGAGGTTCAGTGGCATGAAGTCTCACGACTGTGCCGTGCTAATGACGCAGGTACTTCCGGTCGCACTAAGAGGGATAATGGACGAGCACGTCCGTGAAACGTTATTTGGCCTATGCAAGTTTTTCGACGTCATCTCTAGGAAGTCGATTGGCGTGAATCAGCTCGGAAGGCTACAGGAGGAGATCGTGGTGATACTATGTGAGCTTGAGGTCTACTTCCCACCCGCATTCTTCGACATTATGGTGCATCTGCTGGTCCATGTCGTGGAGGACATCATACAACTCGGGCCGATGTTCCTCCGCAGCATGATGGTGTTCGAAAGGATGAACGGACACATCAAAGGATACGTTCGCAACAGGTCCCGTCCAGATGGAAGCATAGCCAAGGGCTTTCTGGCTGAAGAGTGCATCTCTTTCTGCACGAATTATCTAGACATCGAGAACCCTGTCGGTCTTCCCGTCAACAGGCACCTTGGCAAGCACGACGGATCTGGTCACCGAGAGGGTCGTCGCATACTGCATGCAGACTTCGATTTTCGACGCGCAGACTTTGATCGAGCAAACCTCGTCACGCTACAGCATTTAGAACTGGTCGATCCTTGGGTACAGAAGCACAAAAGGTTAATCGAGAAGAAGTACAGTGACCGGGGCATACAGAGGACGCAGGGAGAAATAATCAAAGAGCACAACTCGGATTTCACGCGTTGGTTTAGGCAGACGCTCGTTGATAATCCCCCACGATCGCATTCTTCTAACACGGAAAAGATCATATTCACCTTGTCGTAGGGACCGATGCAAAACCTGGTGACCTATCAGGCGTATGATATCAACGGCTACACATTCTACACGGAGGAAAAGGACAACAAGTGTGATTATCAGAACTCAGGCGTAATGTCGGAATTTTACACCGATGACAACGTGAAGGAAAGATTCTATGGAAGAATCGAGGAGATCTGGGAGCTCGACTACTGTGGAGAAAAGGTACCGATGTTCCGTGTCAGATGGGCAAAGAGCGTCCAAAGAGAAGACTGGTATTTCACAACCATGGTTATACCCGAAGCAGCGAAATCCAAGGCCACCGGTGCAAACGTGGCCGCGAAAAATGAACCGTGGGTACTGGCTACCAAAGTGGACCAATGTTTTTTCATTACCGACCCGACAAAGCCTAGCCGTGTTGTCGTGAGGAGAGGAAAAAGAAACATCATCAGAATGGTTGGAGTCGCCAACGAGCAAGACTTCGACCAGTACGGCGATCCAAAGATTGAAGATGACGACGACTACGATGCAGCAACATACATCACAAGAAGAAAAAGGACAACCCTACCCAAAAAAGGTAGCCTGTTCGAAAGAATAAACATTAAAGTGCTAGGGCTAAATTATTCAACCGCGACAAAGAAGGGAAAAAAGATTGTAAAACGCTAGCTCAAAAAATATTGTAAAACGCATGGTCGAAAAAGTTTGTAATATTCATGGACAAATTATTATGAAATTTAGTTATACTTTGAATCATATTTGTAACACTTTTATGACATATATCACTACTTTTGGGCATTTTTGGAATATTTAAAAGTATTTTAAAAACAAAACAAAACTTGTATGGCATAAATCACCACTTTTGGGCATTTTTTGGAACATTTAAAAGTATTTTTAAAATAAAAATAAAAAAGTGGAGCACCAGGATTCGAACCTGGGTTCTCATAGTTTAGAATAGAGCTAAGGGGCAGAACCAGTGGGCTATGACAGTACTAGTGTTAACTAGAGGGGTGGCCGCCCTCTTATCTGGTAGTCCAACACACATAGGCGTAGCGCACCCTGGCCAAGTGCGCTACGGATACCGTAGCGCACTTGGCCAGGGTGCGCTACGCCTATGTGTGTTGGACTAGTCAACCGCGCCGCTCACAATCTGCGCCGCTCCATCTCACAGACACCACACCGTGGCGCTGCTCTCGAGGAGGAGGAGGCCCGCCACCGCCGCGCTGCGCTGCGCTCTCGAGGAGGAGGAGGAGGCCCGCCACCGCCGCGCTGTGCTCTCGAGGAGGAGGAGGCCCGCCACCGCCGCGCTGTGCTGCGCTCTCGAGGAGGAGGAGGAGGCCCACCACCGCCGCGCTGCACTCTCGAGGAGGAGGAGGCCCGCGCTTGTGGAGGAGGAGGCCGCTGCCGATCCGTGGAGGAGGAGGAGGCCCGCCGCTTGTGGAGGAGGAGGATCGCGCCGCCGCCCGTCGTCGTCCGCCCGTCAGAGGAGAGCGTCGCCCCTCCCCTGTCTCTCCCTCTCTCCCTCTCTCCCTCTGTCCCCCCTCTCTGCAGGCCATCGTTGCCCCTAGGTTTAGGCTTGTAGGTTGAGGCTTGTAGGTTGCCCCTCTCTACAGGCCATTGTTGCCCTCTCTCCCCCCCCTCTCTGCAGGCCATCGTTGCCCCCAGGTTTAGGCTTGTAGATTTTTTGTTAGAAATAGAGAGCAAACAGAGGCTTGATGTTCTGTTAGAAACAAAGAGCAAACAAAGAGCTTGTAGGTTTAGGCTTGATTTTTAGCTTGTAGTTCTTGTAGGTTTAGGCTTGTAGTTCTTGATTTTTAGCAAACAGAGAGCTTGAATATGTTCTAGCCATGACTTAATCTGCTTGCTCTTTTTTCTATTAGCATGTAGCTTGTAGTTCTTGTGTGTTTGCTCTCTGTTTCTGCTTGTAGTATTGTCCCTACTGCTGGTTTATATAGAAGTTGGGGGAGGGGTAATGGTAGATAGAGAGGAGGAGGGGGAGGAGGAGCAGAGAGAGTGGAACAGGACAACCAAACCAAAGAACAGGACAAACAAACCAAAGAACAGAGAGCTATAGAGGTTTTCTATAGCTCTGAATTTTCTTTAGAGCATTGCAAAGAACAGGAGATAATGATGCAGGGCTTCTAAAATATGGAACAGGACAACCAAACCACTTCACATCCATATAATCTTTTTGTTTTCTTTATAATCCCTTCATTACTTAACTCTGCCTAGGATGCAAAGGCTGAGGCTTTGATGATGTTTGTATACAAAAGCTATTGCTTGCTTATGAAACTATCCAATGATGATCTAGTACTCCATGTGAGTATAGAGCCGAGGATTTTCTATTGCCCCCTCTATTTTCTTTAAGATGCAATAGTAAGAACAGATGCAAGGACCATGTGCTGGTGAACCATGTGCTCTGGATTAGTGCTGAACCATGTGCTCTGGATTAGCTAGTAGTAAGAAAATATGCAAAAGTAGTTACACCTCACAGGAACTTGATCAACATCATAAATTCAGAACAGTAAAAAGGAACATATGATCATGCAAGGAATGGTTTTTAGTTACAGAAGTGGTTATTTCAAATGCAGTAATGATCTTGCTGTCATCACTTGGTCATTTCAAATGCAGTAATGATCTTGCTGTCATCACTTGGTTATTTCAAATGCAGTAATGATCATCCAAGGAATGGTTTTTAGTTACACCTCACAGGAATGCTGTCATCACTTGGTCATTCGCTTGCTGTCACTTGCTTTAATGATCTTCTAGTATGGAACTTGGTCATTTGTTGTATTCTCATTTGCTTGCTGTCACTTTCTTAAATTGATAACAAAAGTATATATGGTTGTGGCACTGTGCTGGGACTGGATGGATGTGGTTGTGAAATGGTTTGGAAGGAAAAATAGAGTAGTGTTGGTTTTGCTACTATCTGTGCTGGGACAACAGCACCTTGAAATTGTGCTTGTGCTTGTATATGAAGCACTTTATTATGTCGTGTATGCAGGTTCTTGTATGAAATGAGTCCCGATTTTTGCCGGAATGTTGATTAACTTCCGTTTCGGCAGAAATCGAGCACTCCTAGTTTAAGAAAATTAGCAAAGGTCATGCCGGATTTTTCCGTGCATTTAACCAATTATTTGTTTTTTATTAGTGCAAAGATGTGTGACAACGACGAGGCTGGATGTTCTAAGCGCATCAGCGCTGAAGGAGAACTCAGACCTCCGAATAAACAATTGACATTCTGGGAGGCGGCCCAGCGGCTAGAAGACAATGAAGAATACCATCCTTCAGAGAGCGAGGATGATGAGATGGAAGGCGCGGAGGAAGAAGCCGAAGGAACGGCGGACGATGAAACCACTGATGGCGGCGAGGGCACAGGGAGTGGTAGCAACCCTCCTAAGAAGAAGAAGAAGAAGAAGAAGAAGAAGAAGCCGAAGGACCGGCGCCCGAACACGGTCGGCACGGTCAGGGAGGAAATTACCGAAGTGAGCCCATCAGGGGTTCCTTTGGAGCCCGCCCTTGTCGTCAAAGGGTACGGTGGGCAAGTGGTGGTGATCACCCGGACAACCATCTCGATCAACACCGAGAATCTCCGGCATAAAGATAATGGCCACTTGCGCACACTCCTCTTCGAGAAGCTGCACTCAAGATACAAGTTCCCCGCTAAGTATCAGAACACAAATTGTCATGGGAATGAAGTAAACAAATCCGCCCTCACAAAGATGGCACCGCCCTAGCCAGCTGGAGAACCCGGATAAAGAAGAAGATCTATAAAGAAGGCAAAAGTCTCGAGGAGATCCAGAAGATTGACCCGCAGATCACCGAAGATCAGTTATGGGAGTTCAAGGAGAGGTGTGAATCTGAAAGATCCCTGGCCAATAGTAATCGGGGAAAGGTGCTGCAGGCGATGAATATAGGTCATCACCATCTCGGATCTGGTGGATACAGAACCGCGGAGGCCAAATGGAATAAGGAGGACGAAGAGTATAGATCCAAGGGGATAGAAAACCCCTTTGCTAAATTCAAACCCGGGCAGGTTCAAAACTTCATCAGGGGCCGTTACCATGTGGACCCAAAAACCAAACAAGCGGATCCTGCGGTGGAGGAATTCGAGGAAATTGTGGTAATTATAATCTAATTACCGCGGATCAACACGATTGCAATCTAATCGATGATCTAAATGATTCACTGTTACTTCTTCTGCAGGAGGAGGAAATTGTTGCTAGTCATGGATCCCAGGGTTCCTCATCCCAGGGGTCGACGGCGGCCACCCGGTGGGATAACCCTTTTAACAGGGCGATGATCCGGGCCAAGAAAATAGAGCCTGTTACGAAGAAGCCGTCATCGGCTGGCCATCTGGCCGACCTCGGGGGTAAGAATTGGGTGGATCCTTTTGGTCCACCGCCGAGGACGCATGTGGTGCCGTCGGGAAGGAGCGAGGAGGAAAACCGCGAGGTTCAAGAACTTAAGGCACAAGTGGCGCGGATCCCGCAGATCGTCCAAGACAACCTGGCAATCACCCTCACGTCCTTCCTGCCTACCTTGGTGGAGTCAATAGCGAACTGGAGTGCGGGTGGTCGAGTAGGGTCGTGCCCGATTCCAAGCATGGTCAGCAGCCACTCGAACAACGCGGCGCCGACGAATCAGGCGAACTACGTGTTCGTGACTCCGTCCGCTAGCACCGCGGCGCCGCAAGTGTTGGTGACTCCCCCTGCCATCACCGTAGCGCCGGAGTACATGTTGGTGCCCCCCTGCCATCGTCGCGGCGGCACCGGAGCTCCAAGCACCCGTCGGTAGGGAGAATACACCGGCGGCCAGCACCGCGCCATCAAGCAGCCCTTCCGTCTCTTGCACGCCTGTCGCCGTATGCGGTGCGTCGACATTATCCGATCTCGACGCCATCACGGTAAACAAATTGCTTTAATTACCGCCTTTCATGCCATCTATTACTCTTATGGCATCTCTGACGATGCCGTACATGTTTTCCGCAGACGGATGTTCCTTGCACTCTCTTATGCTACGTGAACAACGAGCTGAGGGATGTTGCCAAGGGTACCATCATGCAACCCTTGCAGCGCACGTTCCACTCAAGGCCGAGGTCAAATAGCGTGCACAGGGTTAAAATTAGTCGGGTGCTAAGGGGCTGCGACGACCTGGAACCTCCCATTCAACCCCCAGGAGCGGATGAAGAAGAGCCGTATGTCCTCAGAACTTGCTTTGGCTTATTCTTGCTATGGCCAAAGAGCATGATCCGTTTGGGGACGGCGGGGGCCATCACGCCATAGACAACAGCACCGCCTGTCGTGCCAGCGACAAGCGGTGGCAAGGCCCCCTTACCGCCCTTGCCGTCACCTCCACGCGGTGGGTCGGATGATCATGTTGATGATATGCACATGGCGCAGGATCCGGCCGAGGACAACGAAGACTGGAATGATCACTTCTTCAGCACTCAGTTTGGCAACGAAGAAGATCTAGCTGGTGGCCCCATAGAGAAAGCCACTATCACCAAGCGTCTGTTTGGTTCTCAGGAGACGCCTCCAGCTTGCGCCTTTACAGAGCCACCAGCTGATACAACCAACCGGCCCTTTATTCTAAGCCCTGACACACTACATAGGGCGGCCGGTGCTCAGATTGCGGTGCCTGCCCGCTCTCCAAAAGGAAAAAAGGGCAGGAAAAGAAAATCTAGCAGTTCGAGCCAGCCGGTGGCGTCAACAACTGCGAATCCGATCAGGTTTCGGGACGGGCCACCAAGACCCGAGGGTATTATGTGGAGGATTCATGTGGAGGGTGAGCCCATGCTACCTAAGAATTTGCGGAAGCTCGCCAGTTCGGAACTGCAGAGTGTGCATGACGGTGTGCTGACGATAGAGAGACGGCTTCTATCGGAGAAAGATCCCTCGCACCCAGTATTCGTGGTTAAGGTACCACCAGGCTTGGGCTTCGTCGACAATGCCCCTGCGGATCTGTTCTTCCTGCGGTTCGACGACATCTTCAATATGTTCCACCTACACCCGCTGCACTATACCATGGTCCGTCTGTTTTCTCTCAGCCTGGCCATGCAGATCATTAGAGAGAACACACCGGGCATCACTATAGTGGACCCCTACTACATGCGTGACGGCTGCTTGGGTTCCCCGCCGAACGACGTATCGTGGCCTCGTACCTAAAAAGAATCCTCGTGGCGAACAAGACAAAGGAATACATTCTCGTGCCTTACTTTCCCGAGTAAGTCGTTATTCACTCGCCACCGTCGATTGGCTTTATTAGATCATCATCATTCTTTTTCCAACATATTCCATTTGAATTTTTTGCGCAGAGATGAACACTGCACGCTCATCTCCTTATCTCCGAAGCATTCCCACGCCACGTATTTCGACTCGGGGAGTCTAGAAAAGAAGAAAAACTACGACAAGATCAAGGAAGTTCTGGATGATGCTCTCACTGGCTTTGCCTCGACGGAAGGCACCACCTTCGTGCGTACGAAGGTCAAGTTCGGCAGGCACGTCTTCAACCACGTAACGAAGTTCCCCTGTGTGAAGCAGCCAGAAAACAGTAAGAAGGAAGCCTACTACGCACTCCATCACATGAGGGCGTTCCTACTTGACCAGCAGAATTCTACGCTGCCAGATCATCTCAAGCAGTGGGCCGAAGCAAAGGCCAAGATCAATGATTCGGATATTAGACAAGAGATGTATCGCATCTAGCAGCAGTTTGGGGCAATCATCTTTCGTGATGTCATGACTTCAGGGGGGATCTTCTACGGAGGAAATATCCCGAATAACCGTGACATAGAAGATCGCCTAGAGATGCAGGGTGACTATAGGAAGTTCATGACGAGACAAGGCGTCCTCCTGTTCCCTAAGCCGAGCCAGAAGGCTTGATGTTGGCCTAGTTGTAGTTACAAACTATAGATGACCTTTGTGTGTGTGTGCACAAGTGTACTTATCTTATTAGGTTTATGAATCATCGCTTACTTATTTTGCTTATTATTATGATATATCAATCAATGCTTGGTTTTTTTGCTTACTCTTTGGTCCTTTGCTCAATTTGGTCCTTCTTTTTTTCCTTACTCTTTTTTCGAGAATAATGACGATGATTGAAATGTCGTGGCACACTATATATGTGAATGTGCTACGATGGGACTGTGAGCCTTGTGATATGCACAAGTCCAGGTCTTGTGCATCCTACTTGGCTCACCGTTCCATCGTAGCATATTCCTGTGTCCAACGACCTATGTATATATATGAGGCATTCTTTTCGAGTTATTTTTGTATTTTTCAAGAATATGCCGATGATTGAAATGTCGTGGCACAATATATATGTGAATGTGCTATGACGGGATAGTTAGCCTTGTGATATGCACAAGTCCAGGAATTGTGCATCCTACTTGGCTAACCGTTCCGTCATAGCATATTCCTGTGTCCAACGACCTAGCTAGTTATATATGAGGCATTCTTTTCGAGCTACTTTGGTCTTTTTCGAGAATAATGCCGATGATTGAAATGTTGTGGCACACTATATATGTGAATGTGCTACGATGGGATTGTACGCCTTTTGCTATGCACAAGTCCAGGTGTTGTGCATCCTACTTGGCGTACGGTTCCATCGTAGCATATTCCTGTGTCCAACGACCTATGTATATATATGAGGCATGCTTTTTGAGTTACTTTGGTCTTTTCCGAGAATAATGCCGATGATTGAAATGCCGTGGCACACTATATATGTGAATGTGCTACGGCGGGATTGTGAGCCTTGTGATATGCACAAGTCTAGGTCTTATGCATCCTACTTGGCTCACCGTTCCTTCGTAGCATATTCCTATGTCCAACGACCTATGTATATATATGAGGCATGCTTTTTGAGTTTGGTCTTTTTGATTTAGGAGTACTTTCTGTAAGTGTATCTTCATATGTGACTTCAATTATATATGTTTTTTTTCTCAATCACCGGTTAATTATTATTGTCAACTTATAGATGACGTGGTACGTCGTGTACAAGGGACGGGTTCCCGGAGTCTACGATGATTGGGAAGACTGCCGGAGACAGGTGCACCGTTTCAGCGGCAATAGCTACAAAGGGTACAACACTATGGCGGAGGCGGAAGCTAGATACACGCGCTATCTAGCGGGAGTTAGGACAAGGAACCGGATGAAGACCTACACCTTCTTCGCGGCGGTGATCATGCTTATCTTCTTTTCTTATTTATCCCGCGTTTGTGTCTAGCTAGTTTAGATGTCTAGGCGAGCTTCCGAGCTCTAACTTGTTTGATCGACACATGTATTCGCAAGTCACCAACTACTACTTTGTAACATGATCGAAACAATGTAACTTAGACTATGTATTCATGTATGAGACTTATCTATATGTATTTGTTTCAATCTTGTTGTTCATATTGAGTATTTATATATATAATTGTATATCTTGTATCTGTGTGTGTATATCTACTGTAATATTGTATATAATCTGTATTGTATATAATCTGGCTCGGAAATTAAAAAAAACAAAAAATATATCTGTGGCGCACATGGTCTACCTTCTGTGGCGCACTACTCCTAAAGCGCACTATGGAAGCTTAGTGGCGCACTAGGCAGTGCGCCACAGAAGATTCCAGGGGTAGCGCACCTGCCCAAACATCTGTGGCGCACTAGCAGGTGCGCTACGCCTGTCTCTACACAAAGTGCGCCACGGCTGAGAGATAGCCGTAGCGCAAGGCCCATGGCGCACTGCTAGTGCGCCACGGATGATGTTTCCAGGTGCGCCACTAAAGGCCAATTTCCTAGTAGAGCCGCCTGTAACATCGCCCCCGACGAGCTCACCGTGCGCCCCGTCGGTCCCCTCGCTCGACTATAAATAGAGGCCACCCCCGCTCGATTTCTTCACACCATCTCACTCCCCTCTCCTCACTGATCGTGCCACACCGTTCCCAGAGCAAGGCGAGCACCACCTCGCCGAAATTTCACCGGAGCCCGCCGCCTCTGGAGAAGAAGGGAGCCATCGATTTCGTCCACCCCAGGAGCTGCCGCGACCACCCCTGAGTTCGCCGTCGTCGACTTCGTCGTTCGCCCGCCTCGCCAACCCTCGCCTGCACCCCGGTGAGCCCCCAGCACCCCTCACTGGCCGTGCTAGATTTCTTTCTCGCCGGCGTTGCTCAACGTCGATGATGACTCTCAGTCATTGGATTAGAACTAGATCGAACGATCCACATCGCCTCGTACCGCTTCACCCCTCCCTGTCTCACTGACGAGTGGGGACACCCACTTAAGCAGCCCACGGGAGCACTGCACTTAGCCGGCCGGCCCGTTAACTTTTCCCGCGCAGCCCAGTTATTTGAATTAAACCTTTTTCATTTTGTTTCAAACTCACTTCTGTACTCAACTTCAAAAATCAACCCAGATTGATTCAGTGCATCAAATTGAATGGAACCAATTTTGTTAGAAAGGACTGGGAATGCTGAATCCAAGCCCATTGGATTCAAGTCATTAGGATCTATAGATCACGCATGGTAAAAATAACAAGGCAGAAGCTTTTCTACATTCAAACATTTTTCAAATTTAAACCATAATAGCTTTTGAGTTGATTCCAACTCTTAAATATCACATTTAACCATACCTTTCAGAATATATAAAAATATATAGTTTTACCTTCAAAAATAATGTTCAAGTAATAAAAGAATGCTACATAGGAATTTCTAGCCACTTTAAATAAGTAAAATAAAAGGGGTAAAACCTTATTAAATTGTGACACCACTTTAAATCATATTCCCATGGACTAAAATATGTGGTGATGACATGTGTCAACATGATCCCATGTTTGGTTTGGAGAATATTAAATCTTAAGTAGTTTTTCAATCAGTAGAAATTACTTTTCTAAAAATAAAAAGAATTAAACCAAGCTTTAATCTTGTAATGTTAGTGATGATGTTGGATCATCTATAGGACCCTTGTGTGTGATGATTGCAAGTAGTTAAGTATTGTTTGGTGATTGTGTACCTCGTATTTATTTATAGACGCTACTACCGACCAAGGATACGAGGAGGAAGGAGGATACTACGAAGAAGAAGCCGAGGAGAACTTCAACCACTGCTCTGCACAAGGCAAGCTAACACTTGCAATTTAGCAAGCTTATACTGATATTGTGAAAGATTTATTAACTAAGTGGACCAATGCAAGCTAACCCTTGCAAGATACCCTACTGATGCCACAAACCACTACTTGTTACTCTGCCCACTATATGCCTTAAGCATATATGATCCAACCCACTTGACCAACCAATCCTAGTTTTTACTTACAAGCTTTATACTTTATTTATTTATCAAAGCTATTCCTTAGAGTTTACTTAATTGAATTATAGATACTAGAAAGATATCTGAAGGTTGCATAAAGATCATAAAATTTAGCCTAAGCTAGATAATCTTGATGTCATCTTAAGGCATGAGATTGAACTTAGTTAGAACTCCACTAGTTTACCACCCCTCATTATTGCTTACCCCCACCTGTAGATGCTAGTGCTAAGCATAAAACTTGATCAACTTTAGATGGGAATACTTGGTGGAAAAATGGTTACGAAAACCTTGGAATGATGGATCATTCTATTGAAATGTTTTGGACATGTGTTTCCAAAACACCTGATGATTTTGGTGATGAAAACGATGAGGCATGAGCCTTAGCCCTTTCTAAAACTGATGGTTGTCTGGATGCGATACCATTCCAATTTTATCGTACAACCACAATACCCGAAGATTGGGTAGGGCTTGACTGGAAGCTTATATACCTTAGTATTAGTTCCCTCACGGCCAAGGTCTGAGCTGAGGCTACCTTGTGAAGATTGTCCACCTGTACAGTACCCAAGATGACAGTTGGTCATGGTTGGGAGGCCAAACTCACAGGACAGGTGCTTATACTAGGGCGTATAATCGAAAGGTTAGGATTGATTATCCGCATACTGAGTATGGTGAATTCAGGATTTGTTCCTGACGGATGTATCGAATGTTGTGGTGAAAGTGTACAATCTCTGCAGAGTGTCAAACTATTCGAATAGCCGCGTCCGCGGTTATGGACAGTTGGAGTGGCCATACTGTTCCCCCGTCAGACTTTTCAAAATGACTTGTGAAATGATTTGAAACTTTGACTTGACCACAACAGAGTTGTGATATGAAATACAAGTTCCCACTTAGGAGTTATAAAATTGTGACGAGCATTCGTTGCCTCTAATCTTAGTAGGGATAAATCTGGCTTTTGCAAAACAACCCTAGAGCCGAGTGTCCTATTATCCAAAAACCCCTTTAGCTGTTAGTATTAGTTTGCGAGTACTTAAAGAGTACTCATGGCTTTGTCCCTGGCAATTCCCATGGCCAGACTATGAAGAGGAGTACCTGGAGGATGGACCCCAGGAAGGCTACGACAACTAGGATCATCTCCCATCGTCAGCATTGCCTGTGACCCCGAAGATGGAGCTTCGCCTACGCTACCGTTATTATTACGTATTCCGCTGCTTGATGTTGTATTAAGAACTGGATCATGAGATCCCTATTTGTGTAAGAACTTATGTATTGTTTGTAATGGATGATGTACTATGGTATCCAATTCTGTTATGTCTCGCAAAAATGGTAATCCTGGGATTGCGATGTATGGCATAACAGGCATCTGGGATTAAAAATCCGGGTGTTGACAATGCCAGAACTATCGTGGGACGTTGAGGGTTACCACCCATATGCTGCATATCCTCCACGAATTACCAATTAATATGCACGCTATGAGTGATAACATCCACGACCTGCACATCTGGCTACATGCGAGAGGAAGAAGATATAGCTGACTTCTTCGTCCCATTCCAAATCCCATGGTTAACGCGTGATATACGGCGCAAGAATCACTGGCGACATTGGTTGTTAGGTCCTAGATAATATGTTCCTGTACCACCGGAACTTTCATAGTAGGTTATTACCTTATGGTAAATAACCTATAATCATATTATTATGAAAATAGTGTTTTCTGACCCCTTTCAAATGCAGGTGATAACAACACTAGATTTGTAAAATACTTTATAGAAAATAACCAAAGGACATGAGAAAGTGTGAACTTGCCTTTTGTGATTGCAAGATTATGCACTCACGGTCTTCGAGATGACATAAGATCCAATATCTGAAATCTGCATCATTGGTCCGGTAAGGACTAATGTTTAAAGAAGCAATATGCAGTTATGCATAAGTAATGCTATGCATTTTTGTAAAACTCCCAAACTGAATCCCCAATACTTTAAGTGAAGTGAATTCAAGTGATTCTTTTCAGAGTTGGTTTATCTTCACATTTTATTTTACAAGTAATGACTTTTATAAGGAACCTACGTGTTAACAATCCAAAATATGTAAGTAAAGTCTAAGATGATGTGATTATGGTGAATTTTCATGTGGTGACTATGATAAAAATCCTTGGGATTGAGTTGTTAAGAGTTGAATAAATTATTATAAGATTGTTATTTGAGGTGGCAAAAAGAATAACATTTGAAGAAAATATTTCCTTTATAATGTTTAAGCAATCTTCATTGTTAATAAAATGTGATCAATGCCTTCTGGTATTTGATTGATTAGTTTGGACTTGAGATGCATTATGTCTTAATTGGAAATAGACCAAAGTTAACTATAAAAACATAAGTAGTGTATTAGACCTGATGTTTATAAGCTTTGAGACTAAAATTAACTTTAAAAGGGTAAGTAAACTTAAGATGTAATATGTTTTAATTATTCCCAAATTTTAGATTTATGATAGGTATAATTAAGGTGTGGAATTATTCACTTTCTATTTAAGTGAATGATTAGATTAAATTTGTTTTGCTATTATGAAAATAATATGTATTTATTTAATGGAATCATAATTAAATGGTCTTAGTAATTTGTTAGAATTTAAAGTTATCTTAATAGTGGTTAAGATATAATTAAATGGTCTTATTCACCATATTATATAAATGGGTGATACCCAATGTTTATTTAAAAGGATTCTTAATAAGATTTTTAAAAGAATATTTTAAAGTTAAAAGTTATACTTAAATTTGATTATGAATTTAAGTTATGGGTTTGGAATTTAGTACAAAGACACTAATTGCTCAAGGTTTTATAAGAATTGTGATTATTTCTTACTTAAGAATTGTTTTTAAAGAATTCACAAAATAGATATTAGGTAAGGATTTATTATTTAAAACATTAAAGACTTTCTTAATAATATATTTAATATTTTTCTAGTGTAATATATTCATTCAAGACCTTAAAAATGAATTTTATTTATTTTTAAGTATTATATTTATTTTTATAAAATTCATCAAAGAATTAAGTGTCTTTAAATATTTGTTTTATGTTTTATTTGTAAAACTCTAAGTGAGTATTACTATAAAATAATAGAGTTATTTTGATACACAAAAATGATTTTTATTCATTTTTAGGATTTTTCCTTATTTTATGAAATTTCTTTTTGGATGTAATGGTGTTACTATTTATCTACATTTTATTTATATTAACAAGTAAGATTATAATTTTTTGATGTATATATTATTCTTGTGGTCATTTTATCTTATCATATGTATTTTTGGGATTTTTCTATATTTTTTCTAGGGTATAAATTATGTTCTGGGGTAGTTTGGTCATTTAGTGATTTGATAAATATTTTATTTTCTTATTTTTTTCTTTGGAATTGGGCCAAGCTCACCAACTGGCCCATCTGGGCCCAACTTGTCCCAACTGATTCCGGCTCGGGGTCACTTTGACCCCGACCCACTCTCTTCCACCACGCACGCCACACCCTCACTAGCATCCTCTTTCCACTCTCGGTTCTGCTTAATGCCGCCGCCGCTCCCCCGATTACGGCTATGCACAACGCCGTGGTTGTTGATGTTGGTCGCCGGGGCTTCGCCGTACTCTATTTTCCCAGCTCCTCCCGTTCGATTTGTAAGTAAAGCTAGGAATCCCTCGCCCCTTTCCATGGGTTGGCGTTAGGGTTTCAGTGCTCTCCTTTACTGTATTCTTGTGATGGCCTGATGGTGATTCGGGGTGATTTGGTGCTGTGTTAGTGGTGGTCTGATGGTGGTGAAGCTGATTATAGATTCTTCCTCTTCTATTCTGATGCCGGTGAGACGGTAGTAGATGAAACCCCGGCGTCAGAACTACGGCCATTGATGTGGTGTTGAAGGTTTCTTCAGGTTGGCATTATTCTGACCGTGCTGGCATTGCCCCTTTGAGGTCATCGTCGACTCCCTGGTACGCCTTTTTATACCCCCTCCTCCTTTTCTCTTCTGTAGTGAGGTATGACAATTGCCCCCTTTTTGTTTAGGTTCTGATCCATGGAATATACCCCCATTGCTTGATTTGGCTAGCTTTGATGATCATACAATTGATTTAGGATTAGCTAGCATTGTTCTAATGGTTCTTTTCATAATGGTTATGTTGAATGATAGTGTCAATTTCTTGTATGGTGGTGTGTTTGTTATCAGTAACTATGATGAAAATCTGTGTCCATGTGTACTACTAGTGAACTCCCAGGTTTGCTTAGTGACTTTCTATTATAAGATAATGATGATGGTCTTCTTAGTATATACTAAGTGATAAAGATGAGGATAGAACATTGGTCAAATTGGTATTATTGCTATCTTACAACTAAAGTTACATGGCCTACCCTTGAACAAGTATAGAACTTGCTCAAATGATGTCTCAACTGTAGTGTGAAGTTTTATTTAGATGATTTTTATGTTGTTTTGAACCTGGTGTACTCCTAGAACACTAACAAGGCATGGTCTTATCCAAGTGCATACTCAAGTATGCCTAAAGGACACTTGTGCTATTCTCAGCACCTTTCTTTGACAATAGAGAATACATTCTGTATTTCTAGACACAGATTATTTTAATGTTTGGTAGCATATACCTGGTGGCTATTTGGTCTTGTTAACATGCTAAAAATGCATGTATTTCTTATATAGCTTTATCTGCTATAGCTAAAATTGTTGATAAGAAATAATCCTTTACATAAAACTATATTGTGTGCAATCACAATGGACACACCGAGATTTCATCTAGTAAATGTGTATATGATGGTTTCCCTAGTTTAACTGAATTCTTATTTTCAGAAGCAGGTCTAGATGAATCTTATCTGTCCATTATGTCAGAAATAAAAGTTGAAATGATCTCTAGTTATTTTAACTGTAGAAATGATTTTGAAATATCTTTGAATGGCTTGAAAACCTGAATATTCTGCTAGCTTATTTTGGGTGTCTTTAGTTGTTGGAAACCTGCTACTGTGATGCCTCTTTGGAGTGTACACAGTAGTAGGTCAGAACAATTATGATGTGCTAATGGATACATTGTTTAAATGGCTCCTCTTGCTCTGATTATTTTTGTGGTGCTTCTATACAAGAATTTGCACAATATAATCCCAGATAGGATGATCTACTTCTTATACAGCTAAGCAAAATTCTTGTAAACCTGAATGCTTGTGATGCTGGTCTGAAGCATAGGTTAATATAAATGTTTCCCTTCATTCCTTAGCCCTGCCTAGGATGCAAAGGCAAAGGCAAATTATTGGATTTAGAAGAACAGATTTTATTGTTGCCTCCTCTTTTGACTCAGTGATGATCTAGACATGCCACTTGCATGCTATTCTGAGAGAATCTTGCCATCCAATCCTCCTAGATGAAAATCTAGTTGAAGGGTAGATGGACCAAGTGGGTGTGTATTATTTCTCAAGTATTCCCAGATCTGAATGCATGATTTAGGAATACATGCAACATGGTATAATGTGTATTACAGATGATTATTACCTACTGTTGGTGAGTGGACAGATAGGATTGTAATGGGGCTGATGATGATCTTGTGGTATTTTTGGTGTGGCTTCAGATTACCTATTGTACTTGTTCTTGTAGCCTTCACCTCCTAGCTCTGGCTCCCCTTGGTTGCTGCTGATCTTAATCTTCCTTGCTGCCCTCCTTATCTACTCCTCCTTGTCCTAGCTATTGGATGGCTTCTTGAAGCAACCATAGGTTAGGGTGATCTGATATTCTTATTGTTCCTAACTTGTTTCTCTTCAAGTCATCATGACTAGAAAGGTTGGTTGGTTAGTATGTGTGAAAAAGATCAGTGATGATCCAGCAAGAACAAATGTTGTTCTTGTGGTTTGAGCTATGAAGATATTGGTGTTGTGTGGTGAAAAGATATGTGTGGTAAGTGACCAACAGTGTGGTACTCTGCTGCTACGGCTGTGTTCTTATCTTCCCTTGTGCTTGTCTTGTGTTGACAGCACATAAGCATGCAATGACTAAGCTTCTGTCAAGTGGGTCTCTTTGGTTCAAGTTCCATTGTACTGAGATATTTGTTCAGTGAGGATCAGTTCAGCTGGTTTGCTCTTATCCATTGTGAACATTTTCCTATTGCTTCTTTTGGTGAAACTTTCCCCTGCCTATGAGGTTGTACTAAGGCCACTACTACATAAGAACATATACCACTTATTTGGTGAAACTTGCCCCTTCAATTAAAAGCTCAATGATGTGTCCAACAGTGCATTTCACTATCAGACTGAGAGCAAAACTAACCAACATAACCTTTTTTTTATTTCTGTTTTGTTTTCTTTCTTGTTTGTTTTGCACGAGTAAAGAATGTGAAGAGTTGAAGAACATAAGACATAGGACTAACTAGGGAAATAGTTTAGGTTTTCTTTTTTATTCTTTTACAACTTTATTTGATTCTTAAATATTATAAAGAATATTGTATTCTTTTATTAATGTAATAAAGTTCATTTTTCTCTTTGTTAGTTGAAACTTTTAAGGATTTGTGTCATGTTTAATAAAGTTTACTTATTTCCTTTTTCTTTTACAATTCTTTTGTAAAGACAATGTCATATTTATTTTGTTGTAATAAAGAGCTCTTTTATTTATTTCCGTAATGTAATTCCTAATACTTTACTTTTATTCATTTATTGTAAAAGATCAATGTAATACTATATGTATATATATATATTAACAAAGAAATCTTTTTATATCATTTTCTTTTGTAATCACTTCAATTCAAGTTATTAAGTGTTTCTAATTTCCATTTGTGAATTTTATAAATTCATTTTAATTTCATATTTGAAATTCAATTACATGCTTGAGCAACTTTCCCCCTAAGAAAGGAATTCTATAAAGGTCATGTCGAAATCTAGCGCACTTGCTCCGAAGTTTCCATCAGTACAAGAGAGATTTTGATCCGTCTATAGCTCTTTTAGTTTTGTGCGAAAATTTCCCGGATTTTCTTATGCATGAATGCAATGCACAAACCTGTGTCCTCTATAATTCTAGGTGCTAATCCTGGGATGTTACAAGCACCTCCCTGGTTTTCTCGGCGCTGGCGGCGTGTTGGCCGTCTTTCTCGGCAAGCTCCTCCTTCAGCCCCTTCACCTCGGCTAAATGTTTCTGCTCCATGTCGGCCATCAGCTTTTTCAGCCGGGTCACCTCATCTCGCTCCTTCTGGAGTTTGGCTTGGTGCTTCTCTGCTTATTCGAAACAAATTACTCGTCAGCAACAACAGAACTATCTTGACCCTGTCAGGATAACAAGGCAAGAAAATGGCATGAACACAAAAAAGGCTAAGAACTTACTCTTCGTCTCGCTGATCTGCGAGTGGAGCACATCGATGGTGGACTGGGCAGAAGCTATGGGAGAACAACGATAAAAGACTAAGAAAATGAAGCAAATAAAGATACACCGGATAAATATATGGCGAGTAATAAGATTACCTTGGCCTTGGGTATCGATTTGTAGCTTCTCATAAGCAAGTTCGAGCTTGCGATGCTCCAGGAGGAGAGATTGATGCACCTTGGTGCGCTCATTGTGAGTAAGCTGCACAAAGGAAAAGGACAGTGGATAAATGGAAAATTCGAGCTCAAAGCCGGATAAGAAGTAACTCTTATCTTAGAGCTTACAACCGAATAAGTTTCTCATTCGGCAGTAATCTCGGGGACTAGGGATCGAAAGTCTAACATGCGAGCTTGGCATAAGGAAATAAAAGACTGGGTTATTGCTTGGAGCTTACAGCCGAGTAAGTTCCTCACTCGGCAGTAACCTCGGGGACTAGGTGATATGTATAATAGAAATACTCCATAATACAAAAGAGTAAGAAGGTTATTTACCTCGTTCACTTCATCCGCGCGAGCCATTAAGGTGATGGCATGCTGGTTCATGTCGGAGACGGACTTGGGGCCCAGCTTCAGCTTCTTCCCAGCACGGGTGCTGACCTCTTGCTCGCCAGATGCATTCCACGCCATAGCATAGGGCTCAGCGGAACCAAGGCCATTCCCGCTGAGCGTCCAGGTGAGAACTTGCCCCTTCTTCAATGTAGTTCCCACATTGGCGCGGGTTGCAGCGGCACTAGTGTGAAGGGTAATAGCTTTAGATCCATCACCTGACCCGGCAGCCACAGATCCACTCGGTTTACCCGTTGGGAGGATCATTGTTGTTGCTGCGGTAGGACGGATCTGAGGAGCGGTACCCGGAGCACAAACCAAAGTTTTTTGTTTGGTGAAGATGGTTTTGCCGGATGAGGGGAGAGCCGGACATGAAGCCGTAGGCCGGGTCTGGTTCTTTGACAAAAGAGGAGAGTGAACAGATTTGTTGGGAGAAGAAAGGGGAGCCGACTAACTGCGCTCAGCAGCATTGCTGGCACCAATATCAGGAAGTTGTTCATGCGGGGGCTGGTGCCAGAGGAACTGGTGGCAAAGGTTTTCTCGGCGCCAGCATTACTGGCACCAAGATCAGAAAGTTGTTCCCGGCCAGCACTAGGGGTGCTGGGTCGAGTCTCCTCTATCGGGTGCGCCACCGGGTCTGACTGATACTGAGAAGCATGAGCCTCAACAGTGGGAGCCTTGACTCGGACGGGATCCAGCACCGTAGAATCAGTCGGAATAGGTGCAGGACTTAGCAGCGAGGCGATGCTAGCAGCAGCCTGGTTAGCCGATAGAGACACATTGCTGAAAACAACAAGACAAGCATAAGAAAATAGTAACAACACATAAGGAGGAAAAATGTCACGTAAGCAGAACACAAATGCTTACCCGGTGACAACCAGATCGCGTGGTGGGAGACGTGTGACTCGGCGCCCGGCAGCTTTCCGAGTCTCAGCCAGCATGGCAGCAGCAGGAGCAGCGGGGTAGCCTTGTTCTTTTTGGCTGGATGAGTACTGGAGGAGGCCCCGCGTCGCTTATTCGGCTTGGCGACGAGGATTTTGCCAACTCCGCCCACGGCGAGAGGTGGAGTGTCATGTACCTGGACAGCTGCATAAGTAAATAACAGGCTTACTCGAATAAGTTAGAGGGATAAGGTCACAAGGCAAGTACCTCCAAAATCTTACAATCATCATCCTCATCATCGTCAGACCAATCTTGTAAGGGATTTCGAGATTGACTCTTACCTGAGGTTGAAGCAGCAGCCGCATGCGGAATGGGCATGAAGTACTCCAAGTCATACTCGACTTCGTCGGAGTCGGAGCGATCCTCGTTGTAAGCGCTAGGAGGGACAGTACTGTCATCAACCTGGTGAACGAGGTTCTGCGAAAGACAAATAGAATAAGTATCGAAAACTAGACTGAGAGTAGCAAACAAGCTAAAGCTGACTCGGTAGTAAAAGTGACTCGGAAACTTACCCAGGGGATAGGCTTGACCCGGCTAAACAAAGGGCAGCTCCAAGCCCAATCATTCGCCAAGTTTAGCTTGACGATCGTGCTTACTCGGCGAGCCACGGAATCATGGGTAAGATCCTTCGTGGAGTGCCGAGTGGGGTCATGGGAGCCACTCATGAAGCACATCATGTGGCTCCTAGCTTGGATAGGGCTTACCCGGCGTGAGATGAAGGTGCACATGAGGTCCCTGTCAGCAAGATGAACGTTCTCATCTGGCGACAGCAACCTTTCCAAGATCACATTGGCCTCATTCACTGCAGCGTCTTGGTCGCGCGGTCAAGTTGCCAGAAATTCTTGCTGGGAACCTCGTCCGAGAAAGGGGGGAGTCGGATGTTATCGGTGGCCCCGCTGTTTTTGACATCGAAGAAAGTCCTATGCCATTTTTTGCAAGAGTCAAGGCCAGTAACCCGAGGGAAGATGGAGTCTCTCCTGGGTGTGATGCTAGCGGCACCGCACCGAGTTGGTTTCTTCTCGCCTCGGGGAGCGCCGAGCTAAGGGACAACTTGCACCCTAAAGCTAAAATATTTGTCCCACAGAAGAGCTGTAGGCCAAATGCCAAAATAGGCCTCGCAAGCGGAAATGAAGCAGGAAAGGGAGCCAATCGCGTTGGTAGCAGATGATGGAAAGTGGAAAAAATGAGGAAAAGAAACTGCTCACTGGCAGAGCAAAACCTCGCTCAAAATGAGAGAGGAAAACCACCCGTTCATTCGCATCGGGTTTGGGGGAGATCTCACCGGCGGTAAGACGACAGTCGACATGGAGCGGGATGCGCCTGGTGGAGCGAAGCCATTCAATCTCCTCGGTGGAGACCTCCGAACCCTCCCAGCCGCCGCGCTCACCGGCGGGAACCTCCTGCTCCTCAGCCCCCTCAGCGTCATCGTGGGCGTCCATGATCCTCCTGGATCCAATCTCCTCCGCCGATTGAAAGAGGTTTGGAGGAACAAGGACTCATAGTGGAATGAGAAGAGGAACAGAGCAATCGCGAGGCAAGAATGGAAAGCAGGAAGAACCATAGAGGGGGAAGTTTATTTTTGGAGGCGCGAGGAAGAAGAAGAGGCAGGGGAAACTAAACGAGCGAGGGAAATTGTAACCCCCTCACCCCTACTTAAGGGCAGTAAAACCCCAATCGTGGGATCCCCCTGCACCGTGCGGCCAGTGTGTGGCCGTGTAACCGGCCAAGTGAGCCAATCAACGGGCGCCATGTGACAACGATACATGAAAAATCCCCTGCCGCGTCACGAAAGGAAGGACAAGGGGCGGACCGATGGGACTGCCACGGTGACGGGGAATAAATGCTCAGCCGTCACTATGCCGCTAGAGCTTGGAACAAAATTTGAGGCAAGTTATCATGATTACCAGTTGTTAGTGACTGAAGCACGCCGAAAATGACTCGGAATTGGCCAAAATGACTGGGCACGAGGCAAAAATGAGCCAGAAAGTCAAAAAATAGACCCGGAAAATGTCAGACAGACCCGGTAAGATGCGAAATTGCGCTAAACAGTGCGCCACAAGTGATGAATAAGGACAAAAGAAAAGTTCCAATCACATTAAAGGAAACTGGAGACGCCTAATAGCTAGAACTGCTAGACCTCACCTGCTTCGGGGACTAATGTCGGGGGGATAACCCCGGTAGGGTCACAAGGGGTAAAACAAAGCCCAGCTTGGCTTATGCCGAGTGAAGAAAGAACTAGGCCGAGTAAGTACGGCCGGGTAAGAGGATCGTATGCGGCCGACATAGAAACTGTGTCGGCCCGTATAGGACAAAGATGTTAATCTTGTAGGAACCAACGAGCCGAGTCTCCCGAGGAGAGGCCGAGTCATATAGGACACGTGGCACCTTTCTGAGTGAGGTTCAGGAGGGACCATGGTAAAGTGTGGTCAAAAGAGAAGGGCGACGTCGAGTGACACGAAAGGAGCCGGGTGACGCCCAAAGGAAGGGCTAACGTACAAAGTTACTGTGTGACGCCAAAAGTAAGAGGAGACGACATACCAGAAGACCGTTAGCTGTCTAGCTTTGTGAACTAGGCCATTGGTCTTAGGGCAAGCCCATGACCCGGCCCGCATAGTATGGACCAAGATCCAAACAGTAACCCTAGAACTCAAAGGGGTATAATCTAGCTGGCAGCACCGATATAAGAAGGGGCATGGCTGTAGTAGGGGGAGGTTGGACCAAGTAGGGTACTAGTGCATAGAACACTAGTTCATACAGCTCAAGGATCACTTGTAAGCCTCGAGCATCAATAAAATTCCTAAGTGTGGAGAGTTCATCTTGTTCTTTGTGCATGGTGAGATCGTGCACTCCCTCCCCGGTGACCACAAGCACCCATTCGGCCCCCAACTTAAGTCTACCCATGGCATTTGCCGTGACACCACCACGATAGTGCTTATGCAAGAAGGCAAGGTCATATCATATCTATCCCGACAACTGAAGCAACATGAGCAGAATTATCCTACCCATGATCTTGAACTAGCAGCCGTAGTTTTAGCCTTGAAGACATGGCGGCATTACCTTATGGGTAACCGTTGTGAGATTTATTCGGATCACAAGATCCTGAAGTATATTTTCACCTAGAAGGAGCTAAATATGAGGAAAAGGAGATGGATATATTTAATCAAGGACTATGATCTCGACATTCACTATCACCCCGGTAAAGCCAATGTGGTCGCAGATACCCTTAGTAGATTGCCGTGTCGATTGAACTCCATGATTCTGAAGGAGCACCAAGTTTGCACAAGGAGTTGGAAGATTTACGAATGGAATTAGTTAGTGAAGGATTTTTGGCTAGCATAGAACTTCAAACCACTTTGATCAGTCAGATCAAGGAGGTGCAGAAAGGAAATGCTAGTATCGACGGAATCAAACATCGTATCGGTACAGGCAAAGTACCCGGATTCACCAAAGATGAAGAAGGAGTTTTGTGGTACAAAGGACATATCTGTGTACCAGCAGATTCCGAGTTAAAGCAAGCTATTTTGAAAGAGGCCCATGATACTCTTTATTCTATCCACCCCGGAGGAATGAAGATGTATCGGGATTTGAAGGAGCAATTTTGGTGGCATAAGATGAAGAGAGAAATCGGAAGCTACATAGCCAAGTGTGATATTTGTCAGAGAGTCAAGGCGGGACATCAGAGACCTACAGGACTGTTGCAACCATTGTAGATTCCAGAATGGAAATGGGATTCAGTTGGAATGGATTTTATCACCGTCTTGCCTACCTCTAGTAGAGGAAATGACTCTATCTGGGTCATAGTTGATAGACTGTCCAAAGTCGCCCATTTCTTACCAATCAAGACCAACTACCAGAGTTCAAAACTAGCAGAGTTGTACATTGCTAGGATCGTCAGTTTGCACGGAGTCCCCAAGAACATTGTGTTGGATCGAGGAACTCGGTTTACCTCGAGATTTTGGAAGAAAGTCCAAGAAGGATTAGGAACCCGACTAGATTTCAGCACAACTTATCACCCTCAGACAGATGGACAAACGAAGCATGTAAATCAAATAATCGAAGACATGTTGAGATCTTGTGTGTTAGAGTATGGATCAAAATGGGAAGACTGCCTTCCTTTTGCAGAATTTTCTTACAACAACAGTTACCAAGCCAGTCTGCAAATGGCCCCATTTGAATTCATGTATGGAAGGAAGTGTCGTACCCCTTTGAATTGGACGGAAGTAGGAGAGAGTCAGATTTTCGAACCCGACATCCTGCAAGAAGCAAAATAGAAAGTTCACAAGATTCGTGAGCACCTCAAGACCTCCCAATCTAGACAGAAGAG
The DNA here is from genome assembly GCA_916181665.1 of Avena sativa. Classification (NCBI taxonomy): domain Eukaryota; kingdom Viridiplantae; phylum Streptophyta; class Magnoliopsida; order Poales; family Poaceae; genus Avena; species Avena sativa. Next base: position 66,210,504 of record OV702284.1, read on the forward strand.
TTATCCAACAAGAGACGTCGAGACCTCGCCTTCAATATCGGAGATTTTGTGTATCTTAAAGTGTCACCTTTGAAAGGAATGCAACGTTTCTAGCTCAAAGAAAAGTTATCCTCCAGATATATCGGACCTTTCAAGATACTGAATCATCGAGGAGAAGTATCATATCAACTGGAACTGCCAGAGGAGATGTCACCCGTGCATAATGTGTTCCATATATCGTTACTTCGCAAATGCCTAGAAGTACCGGAGAAGACTGAAGTATTCAAGAATATTGATCACAGGACTATTGAGATCAACAATGAATTGACCTATCCCGAAGTACCCATCTGTATTTTGGAGGAAGCTTTTAGAACCACCAGGATCCGGAGTATCAAGTTTCTCAAGATCCAGTGGAGTAACCATACGGAAGAAGAAGCAACCTGGGAGCAAGAAGACTACATTAGGACGGAGTTTCCAGATCTCTTTAAATCCTAGTTTTATTTTTCTAAAATCTTGGGACGAGATTTTGTTTAAGGAGGGAAGGTTTGTAACATCCCAAAAATATTGATCAAGGTTATCAATTCCAATCACCCAAATTTAGGGTTAACAAAAACTTTTGTTAATTAAAATCATATGAATGCATGTGTGTATGTGATGATTGTATGAATGCTTGAATGGACTTGTGTGATTGTTATGAATGGCAACGAATGGTTTAAAGATGAAAACAACATCATCTAAATCATTTCCATGCAGAACCAAATTAAGAGAAATTCAAAAACAACTAAAATAAGCAAATGGTCATTTTTGCCAATCTTGCTCACTAGACCACTTTGAGTGTTTCTAGTCCAAGATTTCAAACAGTAACAATTCAATTTCTTTTCACCCCTTGTTAGACCAAGTGAAATTGAACCGAAGCCCACCTTGCAAACGCACAGAAACATTTGGCAACCTCATTCAAATGACATTTGAAAATTGAATCTATATCATATGGGAAGATCGCCATTTCTCAAAACCCAACCAAACCAGTGAACCTTGACCAAACCAAGCAACTAGAGACTACCTAGTATGTGGCTAGTACACCCACCAAGTTTCATCAAAAATTCAAATTTGAATTTCTTGCGGCCATTTCATCAAACACCTTCTGAGCACAAATCAAATTAAACATCAAACACTATAGTGAGCAGTGTATGTGCCAACCTTGTCCCCTCTCTAGCTCTCACTACACTCTCAATAGATCATCTAACTAGTTTAAGCATCTCTAGCTCACTGTAAACTCGACATTGCCATCAATGGTGACCATGGCCGAGCCTAATTTCCACCCCCAATGTCGACAGCAAGCTACAAGTCTAACTAGCCTCACCGACCGTGTCTAGCCAGCAAGCCACCGCCACCCCCTGTCCAACCCTGGAGCCCTGCTAGCCACTGGACCACCCAGAACGCACGCGACCATTCTCTCTGCAACCATGCCGAGAGCGCGCCAGAGCGCCGCGCTCGACACGCTCACAAAGACCGTGCCCCGCCTTCGCCGCCCGCGTACGTGATCACCATCGCCCCAGGAACCTACCAGACAACCCCGTTCGCCGCCGCACAACCAGTAGCCTCTGTGCACCATTAAAACTTCTGTCTGTGCCGCCTAGATCATCGAAGTGTTCCAACCGAACCGCACTGCTCCATGCCTCGCCATCAAGCCATTGAGCTTCGCCAGGAGGCAGCGCACCGTCCCCTAGCCCCAGCCATGCTGTTAGATCACTGTGAAGACGACCCCGACGAGCTTCTCCCGCACCCTTCGGTTCCCTCGTCGCACTATAAATAGAGGCCTCCCCCGTTTGAATTCAGCACACCATTCCACTCCCCTCTCTCTCAGAACCACCCAATTCTTCCCTAGAGAAAGGTGAGCACCAGGTCGCCGGAATTTCGCCGGAGCTTGCCGCTGCTGGAGGAGAAGGGCGTCGTTGATTCGAGCAACCCTAGGAGGAGCCACCAGTACCACGAGGATCGCCGTCGTCGAATTTGTCATTTGCCCCCATCGCCGACCCTCGCCTGAGCCCCGGTGAGCTGCCGCTGACCCCCACTGGCCGCGCTAGGGTTCGAGCTCGCCGTGTTCTGTTCATACGTGGACGATAAACCTCAGCCGTAGATCTTACTTCTAATCCAACGGCCCTAATCACCCCGTACCCTTTCGTACCCCTGTCTCACTAACGAGTGGGGACAACCAGTTAAACTGCCCGCGCACGTTGTGCGCAGTGGGCAGGCCCATTTAGCATTCCCGTGTGACCCAGTAGTTTGAATTTAGGTTTATTAATTTAGTTTCAAACCTAGTTCTATATATATATATATTCAAAATTCAATCCAGAGAGTTTCACTAAACCAAATTGCATGAAACTAATTTTTTTAGAAAGGTATGGAAATTCTTAATCCAAGCCCATTGCATTCAAATCATTTGGATTGATAGATCACCTATAGTAAAAATAACAAGGTAGAGACTTTTCTGCATTCAAACATTTTTCAAAATTCAACCATAAATACTTTTGAGTTGATTGCAACTCTCAAAAATCACATTTGATAAGACCTTTCTGAATATATAAAAATATCTAGGTTTACTTACAGTAAGAATGGACAAGTAATAAAAGAATGCCCCATAGGCATTTCTAGCCACTTTATTTAATTAAAATAAAAGGGTTAAACCTTATTAAATTGTGACACCACTTTAAATCACATTCCCAAGTACTGAAATATGTGGTGATGACATGTGTCAACATGATCCCATGTTTTAGTTGGAGAATATTAAATATTGAGTAGTTTTTCAATGAGTAGAAATTACTTTTCTAAATTAAAATAAATGAAACTAGTGCCTTAATCCTCGTGATGATTGTGATGATGCTAGATCATCTAGTGAAAACCCTGGTGTGATAAATGGAACTAGTTAAGTATTGTTTGGTGATTGTGTACCTTGTATTTATTTATAGACGCTAGTACCGACCAAGGATACGAAGAGGAAGGAGATTACTACGAGGAAGAAGCCGAGGAGAACTTCAACCACTGCTCTGCACAAGGCAAGCCTCACTATACAAGTTAACTTAGCAAGCTAACACTTGCATCTATGAAAGCTAGATACTCTATGCAATGCACTAGGCATGCATTAGTTATCCCACTTGATGATACCAAATCCCAGTTTTACTTGCAAGCTTGTTTATTTTTATTTCTTTATCAAAGCTCTTTATTACTTTAACTTAGTGACTTGTAAGTTTTGGAAAGATATTAGAGGTAGCATAAATAGCATAAAACTTGGCCTAAGTTAGATAAATCTTGATGTCATACCGAGGCATGAGATTAAACTTAGATAAGTCACACTTGTTTACCAACCCTCATTAGTGTTTGCCCCCAATTTTAGTGGCTAGTGCTAAGCATAAAACTTGATCACTTTAGATGGGAATACTTGGTGAAAATGATTATGAAAACCTTAGAATTATGAGTCATTCTAATGAAATGTTTTGACATGTGTTCTTGAACACCAGATGATTTTTGATGATGAAAATGTTGAGGCATGAGCCTTAGCCCTTTATAAAACTGATGGTTGTCTAGATGTGATACTATTCCAATTTTACCATACAACCACAATACCCGAATTTGGGTAGGGCTTGACTGGAAGTTTATATACCTTAGTATGGGTTCCTTTGCGGCTGAGGTTTGAGTTGAGGCTACCTCGTGAAGATTGTCCAGCTATGCAGTTCCCAAGATGACAGATGGTCATGGTTGGGAGGCCAAACTCATAGGAGAGGTTCCTATACTAGGGTGTGTAATTGAAAGTTTAGGATTGATTATCCGCATATTGAGTATGGTGAATTTAGGATTGTTCCTGACGGATGTATCGAATATTGTGGTGAAAGTGGACCACCTCTGTAGAGTGTTAAACTATTCAAATAGCCACGTCCGCGGTTATGGACAGATGGAGTGGCCATACTGTTCCGTCATCAGATGTTTTCAAAATGACTTGTGAAATGAATCAGGACTTTGACTTGACCACAACAGGGTTGTGATATGAAAACTCAAGTTCCCACTTAGGTGTTATAAAACCTTAAACTAGTTTTCTTTGCTTCCAAACTCAGTTAGAGATAAATCTGGATTTTTGCGAAACAACTGTAACACCCCAGTTTATAGTAAATAGTAATTAGGGTTGTTTGTGCATTTTGTGCATTAAAGAAAATTTAAGTAAAGCCCTAAACCCTAGTTTCCCACTCTCCCTCTATTTGAAAAGCATTCAAAAGGTTTGAATATTTTTGAAAAGTATCAAAATAGTTGGAGCCCAAATTGAATAAAAGTACCCCTCATTATTTTACATATATTACAAATCCTCTGGTATTTTTGAAATGTCCAAAACAGATTTCAAAATGGCAATACAAAGAGAAAAGGATTTCAGAAATTAGGAAAAACATTTTGCTAAAAAAATAGATCCAGAGTTCCTCATGTCGTGGCCCAGCTCTCTTCTCTCCTCTCCTTGTCACCCGCGCAGCATTCTGTGGCCCAGCAGCAGCCCAGCTTGGCCCACGGGCGGCCCAGCGCTGGCCCGTACCCCTTCGATCCCATGTTCGTCGTCTTCGACCACGACGGTGAGCAGTTGCGTGCCTGCGATGCCGCCGTCGATCGCAGCCAGCCGTTATGATGCACCCCGCCGCCCCCGGATGAGGATAAGTAGCATCCGCACGCCTCTCTCTCCCTCCCCTGGTCACTCCCCCTCCCTCTGGAGCTTTCTCTGGCTCCCGCGCGCTCAAGCCCGAAACCCTAGCTTGCAGGTGCCACCTCGCGTCGCCATCTTCAGCCACCCCGAGCTCCGTGGAGTAGCCCATGAGAAGCGTCGTGCCGCCGTTGTCATTCTTGTCAAGCCACGCAAGCCAGGGCATCTCCATCTCGCCGGAATCAAGCCCGAAGACCTCCTTCCCCGACGGACGTCATCGCCAAATACCACCACTCTCGGCCACGTCTTGCTTCCCCAACCACCCCATCGTGCTCGTGGTGAGATCGCCATCCTCCTGGACCTTCTCCCTTGACCCCACTCTCTCTAGTTCACCACCTCGTCGTGCGCCTCCGCCAACCACTGCAGTACATGGTCGCCGGCGACGCTCCGGTAACCAAATCCGGGTGGCGCCACCACTACTCGGTCCGCCTCGGCCTCCTCTTTCCAGCGAACCCAACCCCGCTTCCTCTCGCGCTCGCAATTGCCAGATCGAAGCATCACCTGAGAGCAATGGTGATGATGACGTCAGCATGATGCAATATTTGTCTTTTATTTTATTAAATGTTTTTGTATTTCTTTTCCGGAAATATAAATACCCCTATGGGCCCTATCTGTCAGGTTTAATCATTTTGTAAAATAACTTCTGTAATTGATAAACTTATGACACGTGGGTCCAAGTGAATAAATATTTAATATAATCCAAAAATGTTTTATAATTTCCTAAAATGATTTAAAATGGATTTAAATTGAGAAAAATCATAACTAATTCATTTTAAATCAGAAAAATACAAATAATATATCAAATGTTCAGAAAAATTATATCTAACTATCTACGCTATAATCATGCATTGTTCAACAACTTTCATGACAAGTTTAATTATAAGAACATAGTAACCCCTCACAGGTGATTCCGGAGTTTCTCCGAATTAGGGTTTATACCCCTCGGAACCCCGATTAAATTGTCGAGCATGCCTTAGGATTACTTTTCAATACTATTTAACTTGTAATATCATCATCCTTGCTTGAGCATTGCATCGATGCCATGTGTTGTTTGTTTCCCTCTCTTTCCGGTGCTTGGTTCTTTCCGGTAGAATATGATATCGAGATCGAGATCGAAGAGCGAGGACAACACCATCGAAGATCGAAGATCAACGAATAATACTTGACCAACTATAATCAAGTCAAGTACAAGGCTCTAGAAGATCTGCCTGTTATCAACTGGCAAAGGAAAGCATAGCCCACCATGATATAATCCTATGATTTCGAAAGCATTTCAATTCTTTCCATGATGCATACGATTATACTGTTGTCTTTTATCGATAGATAGAGTATCCTATCTGTTGCATTACTCCCTTTGAGCTTATATTACCTGATCCACTACTCCTAGCATAACTAGGTTAGCTTGTGTGCACTGCTAGAGCTTATATTTGTGTCTTGCTTAGCCATGCTTTAGCTATCAGTGCTGATTCATCCAGATGATGTATTAGATGCAGATAATCTAGTATGACAGGAGAATGTGATGAGGTGAGATCATAGGTGATATGAGATTAAACATGCTAAGGTTGGTATGGGAGGCCACGGTGGGATGTGGTTTTTATAGTCCCATGCTCGCCACCACTAGGACCTGAGTTCTTGCCTTTGGAACCAAGACGAGCGTATAACCACACGGGGCCTGGACAACCTCATGACTAACTAACTTGCCTAGTAGATTCCATGAGTCACATAGTTCGGGCGATCCATTCGACATGCATTCTGGATCTTCTTGAAGGCGGTGAAGGAGGTGCATTCATGACAGGTAGGTAAGCGTGGCCGGGCTTGCTTGGGGTCGATGGAGCCCCTGGTGAACCAACCTCGCCTCACATCTCTAGGGACCGACTTCGGGACTTGACCTGTTACGGCGGAACCATCCTTAGGGCGTGACTCATGGTCTCGGCGAAAGCAAGGTAAAGTTCGTGTCTAACCACCCTCTGCCGGCCTTCCAAGGAAGAGGGCTTATCTAGTGGCATTAAGAGAAGGTTAGTATGTGTGGGTAAAGTTGTACACCCCTTCGGGATTAAATCTTTTCGAAAAGCCGTGTTCACGGTTATGAACGACTTGGCAACCGGACTCAAGATCATAGATAACTTTAACCACTATAAAACATGTTGATCAACGTGTGCTTAAGGATGCTTCCTCATGGGTACGAGGGAGTGATCCTAGTTCAGGTGATGATGATGATTTGGTGGATATCAAAAGATGATGATCAATATATTTTGGAGATGTCGCTCTCTTATCCCCTTTTAAAATATTCTGATTAGACGAGCTTCTTCTCTCTCTCTCTTGTTTTATAAACAAAGATGGCTTTATGCAAAACAACTCCACCAGCCCTAAGTCTTGTGGAGTACACCATGTACTCACCCTTGCTTTGTTGATACTTTTGGCAGAGTAAGTGCTCCCTTGAAGATTAGTTCCGTACTACATCGACGTTGACGAGTAGCTTGGGGTTCCTGGCCAGCAGCCTGGAATCTATGGGCTGGTACGTCATTGCTATGCTTCAGGCCTCTTAGGCCATTTGTTAAGTTTCCTATACTTAATAGCATAATTTTCCTTCCGTTGTTTGATGTTTATGGTCAGTGACCTCTGCTTGTAATATTTTGGTTCTTTGCTCAGTTATATGCTTGCTGTAATAAATTTCATGTCGTAGGGTCACTGTTGTGTTACCGATTCTTCACTTGATATTCTCGAGCTCAAGGTTAAGCTTATGTCAGACGGAGGTCTAGGATTTGTTTAGCCCGATCCCGGGGGTGTCACAGGTTTTGGTATCAGAGCAGTACCTACTGTAAGAAACCTTGCTATTGGTCGATGTTGAGTCTAGTGTTTTTGAAAACTACTATAAAGATGAAAAGTATTTGCAAAAACTCTAGTATGCTTCTTTTACTCCTTATCCAGTTTCTCTCTAACTCTAGGTTATCTTATCTCGTGTTGATTTTTTTTTGGAAAACTTTTGATATATCTTCTTGTATTTCAAAGCTTAGGTGCCTTCTGGGCATGACGTTTCTTAGCCAGTTGACCAAGTGTTGAGTTCTCTAGAGTTGTGTGTGCTATAAATTCCTTGTTCCATTTGCTCTGCTTCATCTGAGAGATTCCTTTCCATCATGATCTCTCTTCCTTCTGGACCCACAATATTATATTGTTGATCCACAATATTCTGTTCTAGGCTTCGAGGTTTCCTTTCGCCTCGTGTGCCTCCTTTTCATTTGTTGGGTACTTCAGAAGTTGTTTCTTCTCTTGGAAGCTACCTCGTGGTTACTAACTTGCATTGTACACTATGTCACTCAAATAGTAGTTACTCCTCTCCCGGGTTTTACCCCTTGGACTTGAATCTAAGATCCTTGATTGTGCTCGATTCAGGTGTTGTGAATCTTGTACATGACGCTGATCTTTAACCCAAGATCTTTTCTTTGACCCCTATTGCTAATGTTTATATATTACCTCAGGATGGATGGTACTACAATTCTAGCCTTCAAGCCTGTGGTCTTTGTCGCGGTTGAGTGGTCACAATAAAGCATTTCCCCTACCACTAGCTATGGCAGATGTTCTTAAATGAAACCAAATAGATCACGACAAGAGTACTCCTCGAGAGTCTCGCATCTATACTCGTGACTCTGCCACACCTTATCTCTCATGTGCATTGGTTTTCGGAAGATTGTTAATCTATGCATCTACATCTCGGGATTCTATCCTGACCATGTTCTTATTTCCCCTTGTTGTTTTCCGACCTTTGCCTACCAGCTGGTAGTCAAGTAGTAAATGAGCACTAGAGTCTTCTGATACAAGATACTCTTGTGGTCTATCATGACAAACCATTTCGGGATGTTAGGAGAAACAAACTCCAGTACCTCGTCATATCTAGGACCAGGTCAAAGTGTTGTAATCCGCAGATCGAGAGGCATCGATTGCCTTCCATCTGTTCTATCTTGAAGTATCACACCTTTTTATACTAAGAGGTCGTGTTGAGTTCCATGACCCCTTAATGAAGTGATGCTTTTACACATATTTAACCACCCTTCCTCGAGCTTTCGTGCTCGTCAGTGATGCGTGTGTGTACTAATGTGGTCATATGATATTATTAGCAATTGTCATTGCTTTGAACTCAATGACATCTAAGTCATTCTTAGCGTGATTGGTTAATTCTATCACTAAGCGAAGTTTGATCATGCTACCAAGTCCGTTATTTCGGTGCACTCTGTTTGGTTAAAGAGTTAGGCTCATGCCGAAGCTCTGAGACTATGTCCTCTTGCCTTACCAAGCAAGTCTCATCTGGAACTAAGTGACATATCGGTGGTTCATGATATTCTATTTTTCTACTAGAAGTGTTGCCATGTTGCCACATGACCGTGTTGTCAAGTTCTTGAGCAAGCAAGTTCTATGAACTGCTCCTTTCTCCAAGGATCCGTATTGGATACCCCTGAACTATTTGGTTGAGCTTAAACAACAACCTAGAGAGTTGTAAGACGAAAGTTCTAGCCAACTCAGTTCCTACTTAAAGGGATGTCTAGATGTGTTCGTGTTGAAGTTAGATAATATCTCCTTCGTGCATATGTTATCTTTCCCCCCACACTTGATTTGATTTGGGTTATCGTCAAATCAAACTCAGTTCCAAGGACTATCTTGATGATACTGTTTTCTTGTGATGTTTCACTCGAGTGTATCTTCATGACCTTTGGTCTGACCAATGTTGTTGCCTCGTTCAAGCAACATATGAGTCCATCTTATTGGATGTCTCGATAAGTTTATTGTTGAGCCCATCAATGACATCATTATCTTCTCCATGTTAGATCAAACTCATATGTCACAACTGGTATTGATGTTGGAAACTTTTGAGAACCATCTTTGGGTCATCTCGAAGTATGTGTTCTGGATGTTATAAGTAACCTTCTCTAGTTCATGTGCAAATGTTGAAAGAAGTAGCCATGAATTCGAGAAGAGTTATCCCTTTTCTCTTAAGGACACATGTGTGTTTTATTGTTGTACTTTATATGTGTGCAGTTGTCTTACGACAAGTTGCTAAATACATGGGTCTAGCAATCTAGCTCAGTCTCTTGGAGTTTTACTCTGTAGTCCCTATCTTGAGAATCTAGTAACTTTACCTTCGTGGTAAATGTTGCGAACTTCCTATTCGGACATGCTGAGTCTGAAATATCAAACCACCTAACCAAAACTGAATCTCAAGAAGATATGTGCGGTGACCCAGCATACCACTCCATGATGTAGTACACTGTAGACTTTGACATAACACCAATGAAACACCGTTCACTAGTATTACATCCCTCAGAGTGGTACAACAGAAACACAGCAGGTCCAAGACATGACTATAGGTTACAACTCAACTCTTTACACAAGATCCAGAGAACACTCTAGGTGAAAGAGAGAGAAAGAAACTTCTTACAAAGAAGAATCAGGAATAAATAATTCATATCTACCATACTTATAAAACTAGTAGCTGAACTATGAGGCTTGCATTGCTTCTATTGCAATACTCTACAGAAGTAGGTTCTATGGTTAGAAATTCTATTCTTATCTAATCAGCAACTTCATCTTCACTTGAGTTGATGTATATGTTGACTTTCTTGACTTCATTGAAGAGCGTTAGCTTTTGATGATGATTCCTAGAGCATGATCTGATGAAGACGTCGTCTGTACTGGCTTTAAAACCTAGCAAGGGTGAAGAAGATTCTTTGAGTACGAGCGTACTCAGCAAGTTCACTAGAAAAGGAGTGTTTGATGCACTATATCTACAGCCACAGACCATAGGTCGTAGGCCATGCAAGTTTTCGTAAACATTTCTTCAAAGGTTGATTTTATTCTGAAAAGCTATGTCCGTCAGCCTTCACGGGTTTACCAGAACTTTCATGGAGTTCCTTTCCCGCAGCGTTCGCAGCTCCTTCCCGGAACAGGGAGTAACAAGTTACAGTTCTTACACTCTGCCAAGGTGCGTCACTTTACCCAAGAGAGACCTTAGGTTTTGTTGCACGGCCGGGAGTATGTCCCCGTTCAAACTTCCTTGGTTTGAGGCCCAACCTAAGATCCAAGCCAATCACTGCCTTCTCCGCAACCCTGCATGTCTCCTTGGTGTACACCATGCCCACCTATTGAATTATGGCAATGTTTTATACAGACCGTTCAGATGCCGAAACTATCGTGGGATGTTGAGGGCTCCCACCCATATGCTGCATATCCTCTATGAATTACCATAAATAATATGCATGCTACGAGTGATAACAGCCACGACCCGCACATCCAGCTCCATGCGAGAGGGAAAAGATACAGCTGACTTCTTCGTCCCATTCCAAATCTCATGGTCAACGCGTAATATACGACGCAAGAATCACTGGCGACATTGGTTGTTAAGTCCTAGATAATATGTTCCTTTACCACCAGAACTCTTATAGTAGGTTATTACCACATGGTAAATAACCTATAATCACATTATTATGAAAATAGTGTTTTCTGTCCTTTTTCAAATGCAGGGGATGACAACACTAGATTTGCAAAATACTTTACAGAAAATAATCAAAGGACATGAGCAAGTGTGAACTTTCCTTTTGTGATTGCAAGATTATGCACTCACGGTCTTCAAGACAATATAAGATCCAATAGTTGAAATCTGCATCATTGGTCCGGTAAGGACTAATGTTTAAAGAAGCAAGATGTAATTATGCATAAGTAATGATATGCATTTTGTAAAACTCTCAATTCGAATCCCCAATACTTTGAGTGAAGTGAATTCAAATGATTCTTTTAAGAGTTGGTTTATCTTCAAATTTTACTTTATAAGTAATGATCTTTATAAGGAACCTAAGTGAGAAAAATTCTTAATATACAGGTAAAGTATAAAGTAATGTGATTATGTTTAATTGTTATTTGGTGATTAAGGTAAGAGTTTTTTGTTTTAGTTGTTAAGAGTTGAAGAATTTATTATGAGATTATTCTTGAAGTGGCAAAAAGAATAACATTTGAAGAAAAGATTTCCTTTCTAAGGTTTAAACAATCTTCATGGTTAATAGAACACGAGGAATGTCTTTTGGTGTTTGATTTATTATTTTGGATTTGAGATGCTTATGTCTTAAGTTAAATAGACCAAATTTAACTATAAAAACATAAGTGATTTATTAGACCTGATGTTTACAAGGTTTGAGACTAAAGTTAACTTTAAAAGGTTAAGTAAACTTAAAATGTAATATATTTCAATTATTCCCAAGTTTTAGATTTATGATAAGTATAACTAAGGTGTGGAATTATTCACTTTATTTTTAAGTGAATGATTTAGATTAAATTTGTTTTGCTTATTAAGAAAATACTTTGTATTTATTTAATGGGATCATAATTAGATGGTTTTAGTAATTTGTTAAAATTTAAAGTTAAGTTAATAGTGGTCAAGATATAATGATTATTCATCATATTATATAAATGGGTGATACTCAATGTTTATTTAAAAGGATTCTTAATAAGATTTTTAAAAGAATATTTTAAAGTTAAAGGCTATACTTAATTTTGATTATGAATTCAAGTTATGGGTTTGGAATTAGTATTAAGACACTAATTGCTCAAGGTTTTCTAAGAATTGTGTTTATTTCTTTCTTAAGAATTGTTTTTAAAGAATTCACAAAATAGGTATTAGGTAAGGATTTATTATTTTAAATATTAAAGCCTTTCCTAATAATATATTTAATATTTTTCTAGTGTAATATATTTATTCAAGACCTTAAAAATGATTTTTATTTATTTTAAAGTATTATCTTTATTTTTATAAAATTCATCAAAGAATTAAGTGTCTTTAAATATTTGCTTTATGTTTTATTTGTAAAACTCTAAGTTAGTATTTTTATAAAATAGTAGAGCTATTTTGATACACAAAAATGATTTTTTATTTATTTTTATGGTTTTTGTTATTTCAAAAAAATTCCTTTAGGATTTAATGGTGTTAATAATTATTTACTTTATATTCATTTAAAACAATTTAAAATTGTATTTTTATTAAGTAGATATTATTTTTATGATAATTTACATATATTATTTATATATTGTTAGGATTTTTTTATAATTTACTAGAGCTCAAAAGGTTTAGATGATATTTTGGTAAATTTCCATTTTATCTTTTATTATTTATTTGTAAGATCTGTTTTACTTCATAAATTTGGGCCCATTAGGTAGCCCAGCCCACTGGGTTAGGCTAGACCACTTGGACTGGTTCTATGGGTCGGTTAACCCCGACCCCGACCCTATCTCCTTCTTCGCTGCTCGTCCTCTCTCAGGCGATGTGGTTGTCGCCATTCTCTCTGGCTTGATTCCGGCAAATGTCGCCATTTCGGCCGCCGCTGCCGTCCATTGAAGCTCCGTCGCCGCCTGGGCAATCGGGTCCTCCAATTCGATTTGTCCCTAAGGCCTTACCGAGCTCGACCCCTCTCATCTCCTTGTGCTAGGGTTCGGTGTTGGGGTCGCCGTGTGCCGGTGGTCTTGTGGAGCTCTTCGTCGGCCTGGACTTAGCTCGACGCCAGCGAAAGGTGCGCAGGCGCAACCCTGGCGTCTCCTTCTCCTGATGCCTGTGGGACGGCGCTATCAGCCGAACCCAAGCATGTCTTCATCAAGCCAACACTCCAGGTGCTCGGCACCCTCGGTGAGTTTTGATTCCATGTGACCAGCTTTAGTGCTGATGGCCCTAATCTATGATTCTGCTATGTTTGTTTGTGGCTGATTGATTACTAGCTAGAATTCCTTGATTTGGATGAGAAACTGCTCAGTGGTATATTTTGGGTTAATGATTGTGCTGCTAGTGTTGGTGAGTGCTAAACTATGGTTTAGTGATGCTGTTCTTAACATACCTTGGATTTTCTATTGGCTGTGATGTACTGGTGTGACTTGCAAATAACTTCTGGATGGATGTAATTGTTGTATATCAAATGCGTATTACTACAGCAACCCTACTCTCATAAATTGATCAAAAACATATCTTGCTCACTTACTTGGCTAGCAAATGGTGCAAAGGCTGAGGTTTTATCTTGAGTCAAACACATACTAAGGTGGTTATCCTTAGCTGATCATAAGCTAGGTCAAATGATTGTAGAGATGAAATGATTTCGAGATTGGTGGCTAGGCTTAATCTTAAAAGAGATATATTAGATGCCCTGAATCTGATTCATTGATGATCTTGATCCTCTCTTGAATATAGTTGCATCATTTTTAAATGATTCCTAGCAAAAGATAGCTAGGAAAATGATTTAGATTCTTGTTTGGTTACTTGCAGATGGTTTTGATTGAGTTGATGTGGATCAGATCTTGCACATGCATGATCTTGGGACAGACAAGAATTGGAATATGCAAAGTAGATCCTCTTTGGCTAATTAATGGCTTGATATCTAGACAAATGATTCCTAGAAAAGATAATTTTGGGAAAAAGATTTGAAATAATACCCCATGGATGTAACTCATTTTTTTAATCATGGGTATTTGATGTTAATCTTGGCTGGTGATTTCAGTGGCTTCTAATATTGGAATCTTCCTACTATGGTGCCTCCATCTGGAGTGTGCACAGTGGTGTTTCTAGTATTATAATCTGTTGCTAAATTAGTTAGCTATTGATTGCTTGGCTAATAGAGCGCCTTGTGGCTTCTGTTAATATGATCATGTTATTGTGCTGTCTTCCTGGAGGTACACAGCCATATGATCATTTTTTCTTAAAGACACCTGCAGTCATTTGAAGTGACTGTTGGATGAACATCATGTTGGAATAACTTTGTTGTGGATTGAGACGTAGCCTATGATGCAAAGGCTGAGGCCCCAATATAAGATGAGAATAGATACTACTGTTGCCTATTAGCTCTATGATGTGACTAGCATAGCATCTATGCTAATCTGAGAGCACTCTTACTTCTAATCCTTTTTGGAATTTGGTGCAACTATTGCTTGAATTGAAACTGATGAGAGGCATTGGTATGATATTAGTATATAAACCTGTTGCTTGTAGAGTTGTGGTTGTTGTTGGGCTAGTGCTGATCTTGATCACCTTGCTTGTGCTCCTTGTTGATCTTCTAGCCGGTTCCTTCTGAGCTACTGCCTTCCCTGTGGAACTCCTCCCCTCCTAGCTCTTGGATGGCTTTCCTAGCAACCAGATGCTGGTGATGTGGTGGTGTGGTTTTCTTGGCCATGGAGTGAAATGGATATCTCTGGTTCTAGTGTTGTATTGTGGCTGGTGCTCTATCTCTTGTGTGCTTTGATGGATTAGGTGCAGTTCTTGAGTCCTTGCTTGGGTGGAGAAGCAAATAGTACTCTAGAAGATGTGCTACGGCTCCACCCTCCCTTATCTACTTCCCAAACTCTCCTTGCTATGTTGACACCACAACTGCTACATGCAGTGACTGTGATGTGTGCCTAATTGTGTCATATGTGGATCAGATTGAGTGAAAAACTTGATATTTGCTGTTGATTTACCTTATTACCATTTTA
The DNA here is from genome assembly GCA_916181665.1 of Avena sativa. Classification (NCBI taxonomy): domain Eukaryota; kingdom Viridiplantae; phylum Streptophyta; class Magnoliopsida; order Poales; family Poaceae; genus Avena; species Avena sativa. The sequence goes on from OV702284.1 coordinate 66,225,697, forward strand.
TCTGGCTTTGGTGAAACTTGCCCCTTACTAGCCAATGATGCATTAGTCTGAGGCAAAATCAACTGATAAGAACAGATCTTATATTTTTGGCCCATTCCAATCTACTCAGTGATGATCTAGCAGTGCACCTCACTGCAATTCTGAGAGTATAATACTAACCCACTAACCCCTCTTTTACCTTTGATTTGTTCTTTTCTGTTATGTTGCAGGTATAAAACTAATGATAGAAGATCAATGAAGACTAGATTAGGAAATAGATAGATTATAGTTTAGGATTTAATCATAAATGTAATCTTTTATTTATTCTCTTGTAAAGACTCCTTGTAAGAACCTTCTTTTCCTTAATAAAGTTTATTTTTCTACTATAATTATTCTTGTAAGGTAATATTTTTTCTAATTCCATTACAGTTGATTTGTTGTTACTCAATAAGGAAAATAATAAGAAATATTCATTTGTTTATCATATAAAGGGCAATAAATAGTCATATTTATTTTAAATATAAGATTTTCTGGTATGGTATTTTTTTGTAATGCATTTATTATAAAGAATGTTGTAACAGGTATTTATTATAATAAGAAATACTTTTATTCCCTATTTGAAATTTCTTATTCCCCTTAATTATAAATGTTTATCTATTATATGATTGAATATATTTTGTACCACAATTTTTTACTTTATTGGTTAAATACTATTTTCTTAACTTGGAAATATTTTCCCAAATATTCAAATTTGAATTTCAGTTCTCAATTTCAAACATGAATTGAATTGTTTTACCAAGACACAAGAATATATTAGAAATCATGTCAAAATCCATACACTTGCGTTGACGTTATCATCAGAACAAGAGAGATCCTGATCCCTCTACAGCTCTTTGCGTTTTGCGCGAAAATTCCCCGGATTTTCTTATGCATGAATGCAATGCACACACCTGCGTCCTCTATAATTCTAGGTGCTAATCCTGGGATGTTACAGACTCCCCCCTTAAAATAAACTTCATCCTCGAAGTTCGTATACTCTCACGTTTCGGAATGAGGAACTAGTTTGTATTGGTGATGACCTTTCTCAAGTTCATGGTAACCTCAAATGGAAATAATTGTAATATCCCATATCCATAACTTTTCCTTGAATTATCCTCCCACTTGGCAATGTCCAACATGTTGTCTACAATGCACTAATGTTCCTCTTACTATATTCCCTTAGGGCTATGTCCTTACTAGAGGATCCTTCAATTGGGGTCTCTGATTTAGTTCATTACCCGTATTAGGTATCCTAATACAACTCCTTTACTTGATCATCAAACTTCCGGATTATACTACATAAGGTCCAGAAAGTATTACTAAATAAACCAGGGTTTTTAACTCTATTAAACAATAACTATGGTCAAAAGACTAACTTTTGATTTGTGAGGATATTGGTTTATACTGGTAGTCCTTCTGAAAATTGGATTTCAACACATTTAGTCCATACCCATTGGAAATTCCTTGTTCCTCTACACATGTCCAATTGGATGTGCTATATTACCTCTTTAGAATCACTTAAGAATTGTTTCTTTTAGGATTAATTTGTTAGAACTATTCTATTTTATTACTTCAAGATTTTACCTTATTAGGCTTTTAGACAATCTTTTATTATTATCTTTAGTACTTTTATAAGAATAACTTCCTTTTAACCTTATGAAAATAAGGCTTGATGTTGTTGTAGGTTAGTCCTTCTCCATCCTTTATTCGGAAAGTCAGATAATAATACCTTCATTTCTAAGGTTTACTCTCCCCCTTAGGGTTTACTAATGGTCTTCAAAAGGTCTATATAGTATTCCTTCATTTTATAAATAGAATATTGGTCCCTATCTAGCTTATTCTCAACCTAATTAGGGTCTGATGAAAGATTGTACGGTGTATCCACACATTTGTGGATCTCCGAAGTGAACCTTTCAGCATTATTTGTCTTACTTACGATGTAGAAATTTTCACTTTGATAGGTCAACTTTCGCGAAGAGTCTCAAAAGACGGTCGCTTTCAATTTTTCTTTACTCCTTTGTGTCTTACTTAACTTAGGCCAAATTTTATGCTCTTTATTCAAATTTTAGAAAGATCTAGTTAACTATGTCAACCAACACCGGTTGCGGACAAGATACCAACTATGGATCAAAGACCAGCTGTGGATATTTACCAGCTGCGAACCATCCTATGGTGCATGTATTACCCTATGGTTTCTAGCATCCTTATGGCATTCCCTCTGAATTATCAGAGCTTGAATACCATTTTGGGGTTTCAAAGCTACTTCTTTGTATTTATTCATGATACTTCCATGAACTTACATAATTACTCCATTGACTTCTTAGCAACATACCTACTTTGTTTGAACCTTAAGTTCATTAATTCTTGTTGCTCCATACATCTTCTACACTAACCTTCCTTCTTACTGCTGATTAGTAATGATCTGAGCTTGATCCATCCTTCAAATTGGATTGATACTCCTATATTTGGCTTTACCCTTCAGGTAAGTCTTCATCTTGGTCTTTGAAAAACGTCACTCCCTTACACAAATTCCCGTTTCTATCTAGGTCTATAACATCAAGTAGTAACTGGATGTTACAACATGCATTTGCACACCAAGTCAAACTTCATGTACAGATCTAGTCAATCAAGAAGATCCAAGAAAAATAAATAAATCCAAATGTGGTACATATAACACACAATATTCTAAGCCCAAAATATAGTAGTTGAGTATAATATCTCTAGAATTCCGGCTTAGTTGTGTAGTCTATGACACCTCCTCATATAGTTTTACATCGTGATACTTAGCACATAGGTTCAAACTATTCTTTATCTCAATATTTACCCAAATTTCTCAAGTGCAATAGGATAATTTTAAAAAAAGTGGTCTCAATTTGGTTTTCACTAACCCTTTTGTCTCACTTTTGAAATGATTAATATAACCAACCTATCATAATTTAGTAACTAACCTAACATGATCACTACAAATGACTAATCAGATTCTATTTGCTAACTTAAACCAAATATTATTAGGAATTTTTAGCACTTATGAGTTCTATCATAGTTCTAACATGTTATTTTCTTACTTCTACTTCAAGCTAATTTACTAATTTTTTGTCATATTTATACTTATATCATGGTTTCGGAGCTAATCTCACCATGATCTTATTATGTTTTGCCTCTTTATCATGATTTAAGAGCTAATCTAACCATGATGACTTTGTTTCACACTACACTATTATTAAAACTTAACATAATTTCACTTCATCACGTAGAATTCGGAAGTGAATCCACATGATTACTACTCATTACATCAACATTTATCTTGATGATATTCATCATGTTATCGTTGGTTAACAACTAACAATAAAATTCCATTATGCTACATGAATTTTAGAGTTAGGCTATACCATTAAGACTATTTCCATATAATGTCTTACACTTTCCTATAGTATCTTGGTGATTTATGTCTCCTTCGGAAGATACTACATAGCACTATACTGAGAAAAGATAAAATATTTACTCTTAAGAAAGAATGACTTAAGCATCTGACTTAGGTGTGACAAGGTTATCCTCAAGTGGATACTCATCACAAGTCATATGAATATTTGGTTTAGATAAGATGGCTCCTATAGTCACTATCCAACCTACAGATCTTCCTAAAAGGGTTTTAATCCTAAGGTCAAAGCATATGCTCTGATACCAACTGCGGTGACCCATCATACCACTGCATGATGTAGTACACTATAGTCTTTGCCATAACACCAATGAAACACCGTTCACTAGTTACATCCCTCAGAGTGGTACAATAGAAACACAACAGGTCCAAGACATGACTATAGGTTACAACTCAAGTCTTTACACAAGATCCAGAGAACACTCTAGGTGAAAGAGAGAGAAAGAAACTTCTTACAAAGAAGAATCAGGAATAAATAATTCATAGCTACCATACTTATAAAACTAGTAGTTGAACTACGAGGCTTGCATTGCTGCTATTGCAATACTCTACAGAAGTAGGTTCTATGGTTAGAAATTCTATTCTTATCTAATCAGCAAGTTCATCTTCACTTGAGTTGATGTATATGTTGACTTTCTTAACTTCATTGAAGAGCGTTAGCTTTTGATGATGATTCCTGGAGCATGATCTGATGAAGACGTCGTCTGTACTGGCTTTAAAACCTAGCAAGGGTTAAGAAGATTCTTTGAGTACGAGCATACTCAGCAAGTTCACTAGAAAAGGAGTGTTTGATGCACTATATATACAGCCACAGACCATAGGTTGTAGGCCATGCAAGTTTTCGTAAACATTTCTTCAAAGGTTGCTTTTATTCTGAAAAGCTATGTCCGTCAGCCTTCACGGGTTTACCAGAACTTTCATGGAGTTCCTTTCCCGCAGCGTTCGCAACTCCTTCCCGGAATAGGGAGTAACAAGTTACAGTTCTTACACTCTGCAGAGGCGCGTCACTTTACCCATGAGAGACCTTAGGTTTTGTTGCACGGCCGGGAGTATGTCCCCGTTCAAACTTCCTTGGTTTGAGGCCCAACCTAAGATCCAAGCCAATCACGGCCTTCTCCGTGACCCCGCATGTCTCCTTGGTGTAGACCATTCCCACCTATAGAATTACGGCAATGGTTTGTACAGACCGTTCAGATGCCGGAACTATCGTGGGACGTTGAGGGCTCCCACCCATATGCTGCATATCCTCTACGAATCACCATAAATAATATGCACTCTACGAGTGATAACAGCCACGACCCGCACATCCAGCTCCATCCGAGAGGGAAAAGATACAGCTGACTTCTTCGTCCCATTCCAAATCTCATGGTCAACGCGTATGTCACATCCCAAGATTTTCCAAATCTTGCAATGTGAAAAATAAATAAACAATATAAATAATTGTTGAATTTTAGGGGGAAAAGAAACTTTTGTTTCTAAATGGAAACTTAAAATTTCATCTTGAACAAACTTTGATTAAAGTTTGAATCCAACAAAATCCAAATCAAGTAAAGTGCATTCCTCAATGAATGTATCTTGAAATTTAAACACTTGGAAAAGTTAGACCAAAACCCTAAAACACTAATGGAAGAAAAACATTTCCAAGTTATCTCAAAGACTAAAGATTTGACCCATTTAAATTTGTCAACAAACATTTACAAATGATCAAGATTGACAAATAGAAATGTTCTAAATCCATAGAAAATGATTTCATTCAATTTGGAGCCATAGATAAAATCTTATGAATTTAATAAGATAAGGAAATTGAATTTCCAAAGCTAATAAAGCACCTATCTGAAAATCCATACCAAATTGTGAGAAAATAATCCTAAATACATTTAAAAGGATAAACAAATATTAAATAAGATTTTACGAATTGGAATCACCAAGTTTGGACCTATAAATAAAAAGATATGGATTTTATAAGATAGAGAAAGAAATATTAAATGAGGAATATTAAAAGGACAATTAAATCTTGACCTAATCCATAAGCAAATAGAATAAATATAATCCAAATCCAAATAAAATAATGGATAAAGAATTTTTAAATAAAATAAAATGGCATTAACCAAATTCTATTTTGATTAAAGACAAATCTCTAATAAGAATGATTAATTAAATCTTGGGAAAATAGTATTGGAATTCACCCAAGTGAAATCAAAGTTATTTAATTAACTTAAATAAGATCAAAGAAATCTTCCAAATAAAATTTATGGAATTAAAACTATATTTAATTTCATTGGAATAAAGACAAATACCCAATTTTAAATGATTAATAAAACATATTAAAAACATTCCAAATAATTAAAGGTCAATTATTTGATACCCAAATAAACAAATAAAACCTACTGAAAAGATTTAGAATTCAAATGGAGTTTGAAAACTTTATTAAATCTTATTTGAATAAATGCAAGGGCCTATTTTAAATAATTAAAAGACCCTAAAAAGAATAAAAGAAATATTCTAAATTTGACTTTAAAATGTATTAGTAAACAGTATTGGATTATACACAAAGTTTGGTAGAAAATTTAATTCAAATTGTTGTTTGAAATAATCAAACAAAATCAAAACAGAATATTAGAATTGGAAAAAGAAAAGAGAAACAGAACAAAAAAAGAGCTAAGCCAGCCTGGCCCAATCCAGCCCAGCAGCCCACCCCCACTTCCCTCCCCGAAACGTTTTCTCACCGCAGAACAGACCCACTCCCTCGCTGACTGCCTGGACCCACCTTCCCCTTCTCTCTTTAGCCGACAAGCGGACCCCATCGCCACCTCAGCATCTTCCCCACCGCGACGACCTCGCCTCTCACCTGGCGACTGTACCTGGGCTTTGATTCAAGGCTTAAATTCGATTGATGGAGTGATCAGTTCTCACCAGTAATCACGCACACATAAACGCCTGCGCCCCCTCTCTCTTTCCCCTCTCTCGCCCGGCCCTCTCTGCCCCCAAGCCGCCCCCATTTCTGCTTGCACTGCCGCGGCCTCCGACGAACTTCGACGGCGATTCCGGCCATCCTCCACCGTGACTTGCCCCCCTCGACCACGCTCACTTGTTCCCCATAAACCACGGAACCTCCCAGTAGTCTCAGCTTGCTCACGCTTGACCCATAGCGTCGGCAACGACGACAGCTGAACATCGCCGCCGACTGCCTCGACTCCGGCGAGTCCTCCTGGTAAGCACAGACCCCCTCTTGCCCTCCTTTTGATGCGTACATGTTTGTGACTCGCGTACAAAGCTAACCGCATGCTCTGTTTGCTCTCTCGTGCTCCGTAGCATTGCCCTCGACGACGACTGACCGCACCCGACGCAGACGTGAACTTCGGCGAGCAATTGCGTTCGTCCTCGTGCGCCCCTTGCCTCCTCGCGAACACGTTGAGCATCAGCACGCCAGGACGACCTCAGTGAGCTTTTCCTCTACCCCTTTTGCGTCCTGTATCGCCGGCTCCGCCGTAGCCAGAGTGTTGCCGCCGCCAGCCACCATTGACCGCCGCCAGGTTTTGGCTAGAGTGTCAGGAGCCGTAGGATGCGATTTGTCTGGCTAGGATTAGATCCATGCGAAAGGGTACGCGTCCACCTGTGCCACTCGATCTAATTTAAATCCAACGCTTTACAGCGACCGATCTGAGCGAAACGGTATCGGCCAGTGAAATCAAGACACGTGGCCTAGAGTTGATTTAAAACAGAAATTATGTTCTATTAGATGTTCAATCTTGTAAATTGCATAACTTTTAATTTACACGTCCAAATTTTGCAAATTTTATATCAATGGAATCAGCAATACAAAACCTATCCAACCATGCACTTTATTTATTAAATTGCTTCTGTTAAAATGATTGTTTTTGCATAAACTTGTGTAGGCATATTTTGAGTATAAAATTCTTTCTAAAATTATTTTGGTGATAAAATATTTGGAAAATGGTTTGTTTTGAACCTACTGACCATAGAAATCAATTTGTGGTATCAAAAACAAATTTTGTGAAGCAAGAGAATAAAACTTTGAATTAAAGCATTTCTAGTCAAATAAAAATATTGTTTAATTGTTAAAAACACTTTTTGGAGGAAAACCTTTGGGAAATGTTTTGACTTAAACTCTCTAACCCTAAACACAAATTTTTATGATTTGAAAACATATTTGGTGAACCCTATAAAGATTGTTGCCTTGCTAAAAGCATTTTCAACCACATAAAATAATGCTTTGGTTTAAAATTGGTTTATAATAAAATGTTTTGCAAATGGTTTTGCCACTTTTATAAAATGGCCAATAAATGTTTTAGAATGTTTATAACCCATTAGAAACCACTTTTCCAAATAAAACAATCTTTGGCATGCTTGCATGCATTGTTTTATTTCTATTATTTTACGTGATGTTTGCTTGAATGGTAGATTGAATTCTTGCTTGCTTGATTGAATTTTAGTGATTTGAAGAGTGTGAGTATTGCAAGGTCAAGGAGTGAACTAATATTCTCTACCAAAAAGGCAAGTGATGCTTCATACTTTGTCCCATTATTTTCACTATGCATTAGTGATATTTCTAAGTAGGACTTGCATGGAATTTTGCTAAGTATAAACTATGCCATGGGAAATCCTAGTAGATGAAACCTTAGTAGAAATTTCCTAAGTTAAGATTCCTACTACAATCATGCTTAGCTTAGCTAGTAGAAAACAAGGGTGGAATATATTCATACTATGGAATGTTTCTAAGTCAAGGACTTGTTTGTTTAATAAAACAACTAAGTGAATGAATCACCTAGGTGGAATGGAAGGAATGGTTTGTGTTGAGTGGTTACACAAGGCCCATTTCTATGGTTTACCTTGTGTATCTCACTTGTGGATGGCCACCCAGGAACAAAGAGATTTGAGATGTCAAATGTTGAGAAGCTTCAAGTGCAGCAACTTGGCATTATGGGCTCTACCTGGATCGTATAGGTTGCAATAACTTAGCCAAATGGACAGTTGGTGGTAGGGGATTGATAGGTTGGAGCGCGTCCATTATGGTCTAAGGGAAGGCTTCTGAAAGATCTTGTCTTGGTGAAACCAAGTCTTGTGGGGAAAGTGCACCACCTCTGTAGAGTGTAAAATCTAAGTACTTAGCCATGTCCCTGGTAAAGGACAATTTGAGCATCAAGACATGGAAGCTATCAAGAATCTCCTCATCACAATTTCTAAGTTAAAAACTTGTGGTTGAACAAGGGTTGAAGGATCACCAATTTCTATTGGGAGATGCCTTGGGTGATTTTGATAAACAAAAACTTAGTGTTTTCAAATGATAAGGAAAATCTATTTTGAGCAAAGCAAGCCTAAGCTCCACTTAGCCAAATGCATATAGATGATAGACTCCACTATACTACCATAGTATCACTTGCCAATACAATTCAAATGTATTGAACCTTGTGGCTGTAACTTATTATGTTGCAGGTTTGTTTGATGTTAGTGAAGTTTATTGATTAGGATTACAAGTCTACAACCAACATGACTACTTGTGGCGCTTTGAATATGAAGGACCCCTTGCTATTGTTATATTCTGCTGCATTGTAATGAGATAGCCAAATGAGCTATGTAAGATGAAATGAATTATTTTATTCCTGGTTATAAGGTTGTATTATGACCTTTGTTTCTTGATATTACATCTTAACTGTGGATGCTAGCTATTGATCCAGGGACTAGCATTGTAAACACAGGGATCTCTACCTTATTAAAGGTTGGGAACCTTACAGCCTAATATACGGCGCAAGAATCACTGACGACATTGGTTGTTAAGTCCTAGATAATATGTTCCTTTACCACCGGAACTCTTATAGTAGGTTATTACCTCATGGTAAATAACCTATAATCACATTATTATGAAAATAGTGTTTTCTGTCCTTTTTCAAATGCAGGTGATGACAACACTGGATTTGCAAAATACTTTACAGAAAATAATCAAAGGACATGAGCAAGTGTGAACTTGCCTTTTGTTATTGCAAGCTTATGCACTCACGGTCTTCAAGACAATATAAGATCCAATAGTTGAAATCTGCATCATTGGTCTGGTAAGGACTAATGTTTAAAGAAGAAAGATGTAATTATGCATAAGTAATGATATGCATTTTGTAAAACTCTCAATTCGAATCCCTAGTACTTTGAGTGAAGTGAATTCAAATGAATCTTTTAAGAGTTGGTTTATCTTAAAATTTTACTTTATAAGTAATGATCTTTATAAGGAACCTAAGTGAGAATAATTCTTAATATACAGGTAAAGTATAAAGTAATGTGATTATGTTTAATTGTTATTTGGTGATTAAGGTAAGAGTTTTTGGTTTTAGTTGTTAAGAGTTGAAGAATTTATTATGAGATTATTCTTTGAAGTGGCAAAAAGAATAACATTTGAAGAAAAGATTTCCTTTCTAAGGTTTAAACAATCTTCATGGTTAATAGAACATGAGGAATGTCTTTTGGTGTTTGATTTATTATTTTGGATTTGAGATGCTTATGTCTTAAGTTAAATAGACCAAAGTTAACTATAAAAACATAAGTGAATTATTAGACCTGATGTTTATAAGGTTTGAGACTAAAGTTAACTTTAAAAGGTTAAGTAAACTTAAAATGTAATATATTTCAATTATTCCCAAGTTTTAGATTTATGATAAGTATAACTAAGGTGTGGAATTATTCACTTTATTTTTAAGTGCATGATTTAGATTAAATTTGTTTTTCTTATTAAGAAAATACTTTGTATTTATTTAATGGGATCATAATTAGATGGTTTTAGTAATTTGTTAAAATTTAAAGTTATGTTAATAGTGGTCAAGATATAATGATTATTCATCATATTATATAAATGGGTGATACTCAATGTTTATTTAAAAGGATTCTTAATAAGATTTTTAAAATAATATTTTAAAGTTAAAGGCTATACTTAAGTTTGATTATGAATTCAAGTTATGGGTTTGGAATTAGTATTAAGACACTAATTGCTCAAGGTTTTCTAAGAATTGTGTTTATTTCTTTCTTAAGAATTGTTTTTAAAGAATTCACAAAATAGGTATTAGGTAAGGATTTATTATTTAAAATATTAAAGCCTTTCCTAATAATATATTTAATATTTTTCTAGTGTAATATATTTATTCAAGACCTTAAAAATGAATTTTATTTATTTTTAAGTATTATCTTTATTTTAATAAAATTCATCAAAGAATTAAGTGTCTTTAAATATTTGCTTTATGTTTTATTTGTAAAACTCTAAGTTAGTATTTTTATAAAATAGTAGAGCTATTTTGATACACAAAATGATTTTTTCTTTATTTTTAGGGTTTTTGTTATTTCACAGAATTTCCTTTAGGATTTAATGGTGTCAATAATTATTTACTTTATATTTATTTAAAACAATTTAAAACTATATTTTTATTAAGTTGATCTTTTTTTATGATAATTTACATATATTATTTATATATTGTTAGGATTTTTTTATAATTTTCTAGAGCTCAAAAGGTTTAGATGATATTTTGGTAAATTTCCATTTTATCTTTTATTATTTATTTGTAAGATCTGTTTTACTTCATAAATTTGGGCCCATTAGGTAGCCCAGCCCACTGGGTTGGGCTAGACCACTTGGCCTGGTTCTATGGGTCGGTTGACCCTGACCCCGACCCTATATCCTTCTTCGCTGCTCGTCCTCTCTCAGGCGATGTGGTTGTCGCCATCCCTCTCTGGCTTGATTCCGGCGAACGCCGCCATTTTGGTCGCCGATGCCGGCCATTGAAGCTTCGTCGCTGCCTAGACAATCGGGTCCTCCGATTGGATTTGGCCCTGAAGCCTTACCGAGCTTGCCCCCTCTTATCTCCTTGTGCTAGGGTTCGGTGTTGGGGTCACCGTGTGCCGGTGGTCTTGTGGAGCTCTTCGTCGGCCTGGACTTAGCTCGACACCAGCGAAAAGGTGCGCAGGCGCAACCCTAGCGTCTCCTTCTCCTGATGCCTGCGGGACGGCGCTGTCAGCGGAACCCAAGCATCGGAGGCTTCCACTGATTTTGTGGTGGTGTTCTTTAGGACCTAATCCATGTCTTCATCATGCCAATGCTCCAGGTGCTCAGCACCCTCGGTGAGTTTTGATTCCATGTGACCAGCTTTAGTGCTGATGGCCCTAATCTATGATTCTGCTATGTTTGTTTGTGGCTGATTGATTACTAGCTAGAATTCCTAGATTTGGATGAGAAAGTGCTCAGTGGTATAATTTGGGTTAATGATTGTGCTGCTAGTGTTGGTGAGTGCTAAACTATGGTTCAGTGATGCTGTTCTTAACATACCTAGGATTTTATATTGGCTGTAATGTACTGGTGTGACTTGCAAATAAATTCTGGATGGATGTAATTGTTGTATATAAAATGTGTATTACTACAGCAACCCTACTCTCATCAATTGATCAAAACATATCTTGCTCACTTACTTGGCTAGCAAATGGTGCAAAGGTTGAGGTTTTATCTTGAGTCAAACACATACTAAGGTGGTTATCCTTAGCTGATCATAAGCTAGGTAAAATGATTGTAGAGATGATATGATTTCGTGATTGGTGGCTAGGCTTAATCTTAAAAGAGATATATTTGATGCCCTGGATCTGATTCATTGATGATCTTGATCCTCTCTTGAATATAGTTGCATCATTTTTAAATGATTCCTAGCAAAAGATAGCTAGGAAAATGATTTAGATTCTTGTTTGGTTACTTGCAGATGGTTTTGAATGAGTTGATGTGGATCAGATCTTGCACATGCATGATCTTGGGTCAGACAAGAATTGGAATATGCAAAGTAGATCCTCTTTGGCTAATTAATGGCTTGATATCTAGACAAATGATTCCTAGAAAATATAATTTTGGGAAAATGATTTGAAATAATAACCCATGGATGTAACCCATTCTTTTAAACATGGGTATTTGATGTTAATCTTGGCTGGTGATTTCGGTGGCTTCTAATATTGGAATCTTCCTACTGTGGTGCCTCCATCTGGAGTGTGCACAGTGGTGTTTCTAGTATTATGATCTGTTGCTAAATTAGTTATCTATTGATTGCTTGGCTAATAGAGCACCTTGTGGCTTCTGTTAATATGATCATGTTATTGTGCTGTCTTCCTGGAGGTACACAGCCATATGATCATTTTTTCTTAAAGACACCTGCTGTCATTTGAAGTGACTGTTGGATGAACATCATGTTGGAATAACTCTGTTGTGGATTGAGATGCAGCTTATGATGCAAAGGCTGAGGCCCCAATATAAGATGAGAATAAATACTACTATTGCCTATTAGCTCTATGATGTGACTAGCATAACATCTATGCTAATCTGAGAGCACTCTTACTTCTACTCATTTTTGGAATTTGGTGCAACTATTGCTTGAATTGAAACTGATGAGAGGCATTGGTATGATCTTAGTATATAAACCTGTTGCTTGTAGAGTTGTGGTTGTTGTTGGGCTAGTGCTGATCTTGATCACCTTGCTTGTGCTCCTTGTTGATCTTCTAGGCGGTTCCTTCTGAGGTGCTACCTTCCCTGTGGAACTCCTCCCCTCCTAGCTCTTGGATGGCTTTCCTAGCAACCAGATGTTGGTGATGTGGTGGTGTGGTTTTCTTGGCCATGGAGTGAAATGGATATCTCTGGTGCTAGTGTTGTATTGTGGCTTGTGCTCTATCTCTTGTGTGCTTTGATGGATTAGGTGCAGTTCTTGAGTCCTTGCTTGGGTGGAGAAGCAAATAGTACTCTAGCAGCTGTGCTACGGCTACACCCTCCCTTATTTACTTCCCAAACTATCCTTCCTATGTTGACACCACAACTACTGCATGAAGTGACTGTTCTGTGTGCCTGATTGTGTCATATGTGGATCATATTGAGTGAAAAACTTGATATTTGCTTTTGATTTACCTTATTACCATTTTATATGGATTTGGTGAAACTTGCCCCTTACTAGCCAATGATGCATTAGTCTGAGGCAAAATCAACTGATAAGAACAGATCTTATATTTTTGGCCCATTCCAATCTACTCAGGGATGATCTAGCAGTGCACCTCACTACAATTCTGAGAGTATAATACTAACCCACTAACCCCTCTTTTACCTTTGATTTGTTCTTTTCTATTATGTTGCAGGTATAAAACTAATGATAGAAGATCAATGAAGACTAGATTAGGAAATAGATAGATTATAGTTTATGATTTAATATTAAATGTAATCTTTTATTTATTCTCTTGTAAAGACTCCTTGTAAGAACCTTCTTTTCTTTAATAAAGTTTATTTTTCTACTGTAATTATTCTTGTAAGGTAATATTTTTTCTAATTCCATTACAGTTGATTTGTTGTTACTGAATAAGGAAAAGAATAAGAAATATTCGTTTGTTTATCATATAAAGGGCAATAAATATTCATATTTATTTTAAATATAAGATTTTCTGGTATGGTATTTTTTTGTAATGCCTTTATTATAAAGAATGTTGTAACAGGTATTTATTATAATAAGAAATACTTTTATTCCCTGTTTGAAATTTCTTTTTCCCCTTAATTACAAATGTTTATCTATTATATGATTGAATATATTTTGTACCACAATTTTTTACTTTATTGGTTAAAGACTATTTTATTAACTTGGAAATATTCCCAAATATTGAAATTTGAATTTCAATTCTCAATTTCAAACATGAATTGAATTGTTTTCCCAAGACACAAGAATATATTAGAAATCATGTCAAAATCCATACACTTGCGCTGACGTTATCATCAGAACAAGAGAGATCCCGATCCCTCTACAGCTCTTTGCGTTTTGCGCGAAAATTCCCCGGATTTTCTTATGCATGAATGCAATGCACACACCTGCGTCCTCTAAAATTCTAGGTGCTAATCCTGGGATGTTACAAACTCCCCCCTTAAAATAAACTTCATCCCCGAAGTTCGTATACTCTCACGTTTCGGAATGAGGAACTGGTTTGTATTGGTGATGACCTTTCTCAAGTTCATGGTAACCTCAAATGGAAATAATTGTAATATCCCATATCCATAACTTTTCCTTGAATTCTCCTCCCACTTGGCAATGTCCAACATGTTGTCTACAATGCACTAATGTTCCTCTTACTATATTCCCTTAGGGCTATGTCCTTACTAGAGGATCCTTCAATTGGGGTCTCTAATTTAGTTCATTACCCGTATTAGGTATCCTAATACAACTCCTTTACTTGATCATCAAACTTCCGAATCATACTACATAAGGTCCAGGAAGTATTACTAAATAAACCAGGGTTTTTAACTCTATTAAACAATAACTATGGTCAAAAGACTAACTTTTGATTTGTGAGGATATTGGTTTATACTGGTAGTCCTTCTGAATATTGGATTTGAACACATTTAGTCCATACCCATTGGAAATTCCTTGTTAATCTACACATGTCCAATTGGATGTGCTATATTACCTCTTTAGAATCACTTAAGAATTGTTTATTTTAGGATTAGTTTGTTAGAACTATTGTATTTTATTACTTCGAGCTTTTACCTTATTAGGCTTTTAGACAATCTTTTGTTATTATCTTCAGTACTTTTATAAGAATAACTTCCTTTTAACCTTATGAAAATAAGGCTTGATGTTGTTGTAGGTTAGTCCTTCTCCATCCTTTATTCGGAAAGTCAGATAATAATACCTTCATTTCTAAGGTTTACTCTCCCCCTTAGGGTTTACTAATGGTCTTCAAAAGGTCTATATAGTATTCCTTAATTTTATAAATAGAATATTGGTCCCTATCCAGCTTATGCTCAACCTAATTAGGGTCTGATGAAAGATTGTACGGTGTATCCACACATTTGTGGATCTCCGAAGTGAATCTTTCAGCATTATTTGTCTTACTTACAATGTGGAAATTTTCACTTTGATAGGTCAACTTTCGCGAAGAGTCTCAAAAGACGGTCGCTTTCAATTTTTCTTTACTCATTTGTGTCTTACTTAACTTAGGCCAAATTTTATGCTCTTTATTCAACTTTTAAGAAGATCTGGTTAACTATGTTAACCAACACCGGTTGCGGACAAGATACCAACTATGGATCAAAGACCAGCTGTGGATATTTACCAGCTGCGAACCATCCTAGGGTGTATGTATTACCCTATGGTTTCTAGCATCCTTATGGCATTCCCTCTGAATTATCAGAGCTTGAATACCATTTTGGGGTTTCAAAGCTACTTCTTTGTATTTATTCATGATACTTCCATGAACTTACATAATTACTCAATTGACTTCTTAGCAACATACCTACTTTGATTGAACCTTAAGTTCATTAATTCTTGTTGCTCCATACATCTTCTACACTAACCTTCCTTCTTACTGCTGATTAGTAATGATGTGAGCTTGATCCATCCTTCAAATTGGATTGATACTCCTATATTTGGCTTTACCCTTCAGGTAAGTCTTCATCTTGGTCTTTGAAAAACGTCTCTCCCTTACACAAATTCCCGTTTCTATCTAGGTCTATAACATCAAGTAGTAACTGGATGTTGCAAGATGCATTTGCACACCAAGTCAAACTTCATGTACAGATCTAGTCAATCAAGAAGATCCAAGAAAAACAAATAAATCCACATGTGGTACATATAACACACAATATTCTAAGCACAGAATATAGTCGTTGAGTATAATATCTCTAGAATTCCGGCTTAGTTGTGTAGTCTATGACACCTCCTCATATAGTTTTACATCGTGATACTTAGCACATAGGTTCAAACTATTCGTTATCTCAATATTTACCCAAATTGCTCAAGTGCAATAGGATAATTTTAAACAAAGTGGTCTCAATTTGGTTTTCACTAACCCTTTTGTCTCACTTTTGAAATGATTAATATAACCAACCTATCATAATTTAGTAACTAACCTAACATGATCACTCCAAATGACTAATCAGATTCTATTTGCTAACTTAAACCAAATATTATTAGGAATTTTTTAGCACTTATGAGTTCTATCATAGTTCTAACATGTTATTTTCTTACTTCTACTTCAAGCTAATTTACTAAGTTTTTGTCATATTTATACCTATATCATGGTTTCGGAGCTAATCTCACCATGATCTTATTATGTTTTGCCTCTTTATCATGATTTAAGAGCTAATCTAACCATGATGACTTTGTTTCACACTACACTATTATTAAATCTTAACATAATTTCACTTCATCACGTAGAATTTGCAAGTGAATCCACATGATTACTACTCATTACATCAACATTTATCTTGATGATATTCATCATGTTATCGTTGGTTAACAACTAACAATAAAATTCCACTGTGCTACATGAATTTTAGAGTTAGGCTATACCATTAAGACTATTTCCATATAATGTCTTACACTTTCCTATAGTATCTTGGTGATTTATGTCTCCTTCGGAAGACACTACATAGCACTATACTGAGAAAAGATAAAATATTTACTCTTAAGAAAGAATGACTTAAGCATCTGACTTAGGTGTGACAAGGTTATCCTCAAGTGGATACTCATCACAAGTCATATGAATATTTGGTTTAGATAAGATGGCTCCTGTAGTCACTATCCAACCTATAGATCTTCCTAAAAGGGCTTTAATCCTAAGGTCAAAGCATATGCTCTAACACCAACTGCGGTGACCCAGCATACCACTTCATGATGTAGTACACTATAGTCTTTGACATAACACCAATGAAACACCGTTCACTAGTATTACATCCCTCAGAGTGGTACAACAGAAACACAGCAGGTCCAAGACATGACTATAGGTTACAGCTCAACTCTTTACACAAGATCCAGAGAACACTCTAGGTGAAAAAGAGAGAAAGAAACTTCTTACAAAGAAGAATCAGGAATAAATAATCCATAGCTACCATACTTATAAAACTAGTAGCTGAACTACGAGGCTTGCATTGCTGCTATTGCAATACTCTACAGAAGTAGGTTCTATGGTTAGAAATTCTATTCTTATCTAATTACCAACTTCATCTTCACTTGAGTTGATGTATATGTTGACCTTCTTAACTTCATTGAAGAGTGTTAGCTTTTGATGATGATTCCTGGAGCATGATCTGATGAAGACGTTGTATGTACTGGCTTTAGAACCTAGCAAGGGTTAAGAAGATTCTTTGAGTATGAGCGTACTCAGCAAGTTCACTAGAAAAGGAGTGTTTGATGCACTATATCTACAGCCAAAGACCATAGGTCGTAGGCCATGCAAGTTTTCGTAAACATTTCTTCAAAGGTTGCTTTTATTCAGAAAAGCTATGTCCGTCAGCCTTCACGGGTTTACCAGAACTTCTATGGAGTTCCTTTCCCGCAGCGTTTGCAGCTCCTTCCCGGAACAGGGAGTAACAAGTTACAGTTCTTACACTCTGCAGAGGCACGTCACTTTACCCATGAGAGACCTTAGGTTTTGTTGCACGGCCGAGAGTATGTCCCCGTTCAAACTTCCTTGGTTTGAGGCCCAACCTAAGATCCAAGCAATCACTGCCTTCTCCGCGACCCCGCATGTCTCCTTGGTGTACACCATGCCCACCTATTGAATTACGGCAATGGTTTGTACAGACCGTTCAGATGCCGGAACTATCGTGGGAAGTTGAGGGCTCCCACCCATATGCTACATATCCTCTACGAATTACCATAAATAATATGCACGCTACGAGTGATAACAGCCATGACCCGCACATCCAGCTCCATGCGAGAGGGAAAAGATACAGCTGACTTCTTCGTCCCATTCCAAATCTCATGGTCAACGCGTAATATACGGCGCAAGAATCACTGGCGACATTGGTTGTTAAGTCCTAGATAATATGTTCCTTTACCACCGGAACTCTTATAGTAGGTTATTACCTCATGGTAAATAACCTATAATCACATTATTATGAAAATAGTGTTTTCTGTCCTTTTTCAAATGCAGGTGATGACAACACTGGATTTGCAAAATACTTTACAGAAAATAATCAAAGGACATGAGCAAGTGTGAACTTGCCTTTTGTGATTGCAAGATTATGCACTCACGGTCTTCAAGACAATATAAGATCCAATAGTTTAAATCCGCATCATTGGTCCGGTAAGGACTAATGTTTAAAGAAGCAAGATGTAATTATGCATAAGTAATGATATGCATTTTGTAAAACTCTCAATTCGAATCCCCAATACTTTGAGTGAAGTGAATTCAAATGATTCTTTTAAGAGTTGGTTTATCTTCAAATTTTACTTTATAAGTAATGATCTTTATAAGGAACCTAAGTGAGAATAATTCTTCATATACAGGTAAAGTATAAAGTAATGTGATTATGTTTAATTGTTATTTGGTGATTAAGGTAAGAGTTTTTGGTTTTAGTTTTTAAGAGTTGAAGAATTTATTATGAGATTATTCTTTGAAGTGGCAAAAAGAATAACATTTGAAGAAAGGATTTCCTTTCTAAGGTTTAAACAATCTTCATGGTTAATAGAACATGAGGAATGTCTTTTGGTGTTTGATTTATTATTTTGGATTTGAGATGCTTATGTCTTAAGTTAAATAGACCAAACTTAACTATAAAAACGTAAGTGATTTATTAGACCTGATGTTTATAAGGTTTGATACTAAAGTTAACTTTAAAAGGTTAAGTAAACTTAAAATGTAATATATTTCAATTATTCCCAAGTTTTAGATTTATGATAAGTATAACTAAGGTGTGGAATTATTCACTTTATTTTTAAGTGAATGATTTAGATTAAATTTGTTTAGCTTATTAAGAAAATACTTTGTATTTATTTAATGGGATCATAATTAGATGGTTTTAGTAATTTGTTAAAATTTAAAGTTATGTTAATAGTGGTCAAGATATAATGATTATTCATCATAATATATAAATGGGTGATACTCAATGTTTATTTAAAAGGATTCTTAATAAGATTTTTAAAAGAATATTTTAAAGTTAAAGGCTATACTTAAGTTTGATTATGAATTCAAGTTATGGGTTTGGAATTAGTATTAAGACACTAATTGCTCAAGGTTTTCTAAGAATTGTGTTTATTTCTTTCTTAAGAATTGTTTTTAAAGAATTCACAAAGTAGGTATTAGGTAGGGATTTATTATTTAAAATATTAAAGCCTTTCCTAATAATATATTTAATATTTTTCTAGTGTAATATATTTATTCAAGACCTTAAAAATGAATTTTATTTATTTTTAAGTATTATCTTTATTTTTATAAAATTCATCAAAGAATTAAGTGTCTTTAAATATTTGCTTTATGTTTTATTTGTAAAACTCTAAGTTGGTATTTTTATAAAATAGTAGAGCTATTTTGATACACAAAAATGTTTTTTTCTTTATTTTTAGGGTTTTTGTTATTTCACAGAATTTCCTTTAGGATTTAATGGTGTTAATAATTATTTACTTTATATTTATTTAAAACAATTTAAAATTATATTTTTATTAAGTTGATCTTATTTTTATGATAATTTACATATATTATTTATATATTGTTAGGATTTTTTATAATTTTCTAGAGCTCAAAAGGTTTAGATGATATTTTGGTAAATTTCCATTTTATCTTTTATTATTTATTTGTAAGATCTGTTTTACTTCATAAATTTGGGCCCATTAGGTAGCCCAGCCCACTGGGTTGGGCTAGACCACTTGGCCTGGTTCTATGGGTCGGTTGACCCTGACCGCGAACCTATATCCTTCTTTGCTGCTCGTCCTCTCTCAGGCGATGTGGTTATCGCCATCCCTCTCTGGCTCGATTCCGGCGAACGCCGCCATTTTGGCCGCCGCTGCCGGCCATTGAAGCTTCGTCGCTGCCTAGACAATCGGGTCCTCCGATTGGATTTGGCCCTGAGGCCTTACCGAGCTCGCCCCCTCTTATCTCCTTGTGCTAGGGTTCGGTGTTGGGGTCGTCGTGTGCCGGTGGTCTTGTGTAGCTCTTCGTCGGCCTGGACTTAGCTCGACGCCAGCAGAAAGGTGCGCAGGCGCAACCCTGGCGTCTCCTTCTCCTGATGCCTGCGGGACGGCGCTGTCAGCGGAACCCAAGCATCGGAGGCTTCCACTGATTCTGTGGTGGTGTTCTTTAGGACCTAATCCATGTCTTCATCAAGCCAACGCTCCAGGTGCTCGGCACCCTTGGTGAGTTTTGATTCCATGTGACCAGCTTTAGTGTTGATGGCCCTAATCTATGATTCTGCTATGTTTGTTTGTGGTTGATTGATTACTAGCTAGAATTCCTAGATTTGGACGAGCAAGTGCTCAGTGGTATAATTTGGGTTAATGATTGTGCTCCTAGTGTTGGTGAGTGCTAAACTATGGTCCAGTGATGTTGTTCTTAACATACCTAGGATTTTCTATTGGCTGTGATGTACTGGTGTGACTTGCAAATAAATTCTAGATGGATTTAATTGTTGTATATCAAATGTGTATTACTACAGAAACCCTACTCTCATAAATTGATCAAAAACATATCTTGCTCACTTACTTGGCTAGCAAATGGTGCAAAGGCTGAGGTTTTATCTTGAGTCAAACACATACTAATGTGGTTATCCTTAGCTGATCATAAGCTAGGTAAAATGATTGTAGAGATGATATGATTTCGTGATTGGTGGCTAGGCTTAATCTTAAAAGAGATATATTTGATGCCCTGAATCTGATTCATTGATGATCTTGATCCTCTCTTGAATATAGTTGCATCATTTTTAAGTGATTCCTAGCAAAAGATAGCTAGGAAAATGATTTAGATTCTTGTTTGGTTACTTGCATATGCTTTTGAATGAGTTGATGTGGATCAGATCTTGCACATGCATGATCTTGGGTCAGACAAGAATTGGAATATGCAAAGTAGATCCTCTTTGGCTAATTAATGGCTTGATATCTAGACAAATGATTCCAAGAAAAGATAATTTTGGCAAAATGATTTGAAATAATACCCCATGGATGTAACTCATTCTTTTAATCATGGGTATTTGATGTTAATCTTGGCTGGTGATTTCAGTGGCTTCTAATATTGAATCTTCCTACTGTGGTGCCTCCATCTGGAGTGTGCACAGTGGTGTTTCTTGAAGGGAATATGCCCGAGAGGCAATAATAAAGTGGTTATTATCGTATTCCTTATTTATGATAAATGTTTATTTTACATGCTATAATTGTATTAATACGGAAACGTTAATACATGTGTGTTTAATAAACAAAAAGGAAGTTCCTAGTTATGCCTCTCTTATAAACTAGCTCGTTGATTAACAAGATGATCAAGGTTTCCTGATCATGGACATTGGATGTTGTTAATAACGGGATCACAACATTAGTGTATGGTGTGATGAACATTCATCCAAAGTATAGCATTACGATCAAAGTCATTGAGTTTATATTGCTATAACAACTTACGAAGTGATCCTAATCCTTAGACCATGAGATCATGTCAATCACTAACACCGGAAGAGTTTCTTGATAACATCAAACGTCACACCGTAACAGGGTGATTATAAAGATGGATTCAGAACTAATAAAGTGTTATGTTGAGGCCCATGGATCGAGAGTGGAATTTGTTCATCTCGATGACGGATAGATATGCTCTGGGCCCTCTCGGTGATATCACATTGATTAGCTTGCAAGCAAGTGATTTGATCACTAGAATGTTATATCACGAGAACGAGAAAAGAGTGCATGTCGGTAACGAGATCAAACTAGGTATGGAGATACCGATGATCGAATCTCGCACATGTAATATATCGTGAAACAAAGGGATTAAGATACTAGCGTAAAAGGTTCCGACGATCACAAGAAAGTCATCGTTGAATGTGTGGGAGTCAGTATGGGTCTCCAGATCCCGCTTCTGATTATTGATCCGAGAGGGGCCTCGATCATGTCCGCATTATTCGCGAACCGTAGGGTGACACACTTAAGAGACACCGGCATCCAATTGGAGCAAAAGTTTCATGCCGAAAAGAAAAGGAAAGCGCAGGAATTTATTTCACTAGACACCGAAACTGTTTCAGTTGAAATTGCTGAAACTAGTTCTGCATGTGAAATGAAATACTAGCAAGGGGTTTTATGTGAATGTTTGTTAATTAAAGTAATTAACAAAATTCTGAATAAATAAATAAAAGAGTTTTATTTAAATGAGAGCTTGCATTAAATTTGGTGGAAATTTAATGCATGTGAGTGGATTTTTGAGTGGAAGCTTTTTAATGGGAGTGGAGGCTTTTCATTTTGAGTGGGAGCTCCACCCACATGAATGTGGAAGAGGTGGGGGCAGCCCCCATGGCTGGGCGCCATGCCCCTTGGGTGCCCCCCTCTCTCCTATAAAAGGCCCCCCTCTCCTCCTCTCAAAGTACACCTCCTCGTGAAGGATCTCTCTCCCCCTCTAGAATTTATCCCCCATGGTCTCGGACTAGCGAGATACATGTTCCCGGTGGCTTTTCGGCAAGAAAGAGTTGTGCTTCCGCTGCATCGCTGGAGCGAGGAGGCGGAGGTTGCTCGGTGCCTTGAACGTGTGTGCGAGCACGGATGCGCTGCTGTTTTGCGGCGCTAGGACTTCCTCTCGATCTTGAGATCGGCAAGAGATCGTCTACATCAACCACGAGTTTGCACTCGTTAAGCTTTGTCGGTCTTCAAGGGTATGTTCTCTACGGATATACATCTGCCCGTTGTTTGTATCTAGTAGATAGATCTTGGTACATAGTTGTTCCCATCGTACGAAATTTTTTGTTTTCTATGCTGCGAACCCTACAGTGGTATCAGAGACGGATCTATGCGTAGATACTTTGCACGGGTAGTACACATATGAGTATGTGGGAGATGATGATCATTTTATTGCTTCTTAGTTGTACTTTGGATATTGGTGGCATAGTGGGATGAAGCGGCCCGGACAAACTTTACATGTCCTCGCACATGAGACCTGTTCCACGCTTGACATGCAACTAGTTTTGCATAAGTGGCTAGCGGGTGTCTGTCTCTCCTACTATAGTCAATATCTAATTTGCAACGAGTTGCCAACAATTTGGTTATCCTCGTTGTGGTTCATGTTCGTAGGTAAGAACGGTTCTATCTTCGAAAGCCCTAAGTCACGTAAAACTTGCAATGGATAAATTAGAGGCGTCTAGTTTAGATTGTTGCTGGGATAGTGTTATGATATGGTGATGTTGTAAGTAGAAGTATGAGATGATACTCTTACAACACACATAACGTGTAGGTTCCATAGACCTTGGCCTTACACATAGAGGTATGATAGAGATCATACCACGGTGCACATGATGGAGATCATATGGGGAACCATATCATTTCACTTACTAACATGTGATGTTTGATTGCATCTTATATTGCTTGTTTGGCGTTTTATTAGCATAATAAGATGATCCCTCATTTAGATATCAAGATAAGAATGTGTTCTTCCTTAAGTATGCACCGACAATGTTTCGTCGCTTCAAGACATCACGTGATGATCGGGTGTACTTGAATCCATGAGCATATCTCGGGTGTAAGACAGTTACACACGCGAATACTAAGGTTCTTACTTGGCGAGCCTAGCATGTACAGACATGGCCTCGGAACACGGACCGAAAGGTTAAGCATGAGTCATATGTTTTTGATATGATGACCATATGGATGCTTGCCTTTGAAGCTATACCGACTCACGTGATGATCGGACTTGGTGTAGTGGATTTGGTTCATGTAATCACCAAAAAGACACGAGGGATGTCGTTTTTTGAGTGGGAGTTTATTTATAATTTGGATTAGTAGAACTCAATTTATCATAAATTAAATCAAAGTGAATTTGCATAATTTGTTGTAGTCATTGGCATTCGTTCACCACCTTATGCATAGTTGTAATTGAGATAATAGAACTGTAGAATTCTGGATATATACTTTACGAACTGGTATCGTATTGTGTTGAGTGTCAATCCAAAGTTTAAAGTCCTATTGCAAACTTTCAGAAAACTCTATTTACTCCGTGAAATTTAATAGTTGGTATTAAATCGAGAGTAACAATTCCAGTGTTAGTATCTTAAGTATCATGTTTGCCTCCATGATTCTTGATTGGTTTGATATCAAGTTTATCTAGGAGCTGAAAGAATTATTTCAGAAACCATCATGTGTGGCAGATATAACGATATCTGAAACAATGTTTTGGTTGCAATATGATAGAGTATAATATATGTTCTCATATTGGATGAGAATTTACGAAGGTTGGAGATGCTAGACATCCTAATCATCCAAAAGGGTTTTGGAAAGTAATGTTATACTCAAGATTCGCCTTTATAAGCTACAGTAGCTTGATCATGAAAGTCATCATGATAAGAGTGAATAGAAGATGTATGTAAAGTGTTTACTACACTAAAAGATTACTAAAGAATGGATTTTAAAAGAATACCGATCATTTTTATGATGGTGATCTACTTCAAAGTGCAAGTCCAAAGGTATTATTATTTGAATATACACGCTTTGGACTATGTGTCATGTATATGGCGCCACTTTTGATGTTGATAGATTCTTTTAAAAAGGAAAAGGAAATGCTGAAAGAGAATCTATAAAATATATTTGGCAGAAAAGAAAAGATTGGAAATATCCAATTTAGGTATATGGATGATATACATGTTATGGTTGTATTCTTTGCTTGTTAAACAATGTGGTTTTTGGGTATTGGATACCGAATTGGTTCGTATGAAATTTCATACGGAATGACGCAATTCATGAACCATAATGGCCTAAGTAACTAGCAACAGAATATGTGATGATGTTCATCGAAAACAAACAAACCGTTGTTTGTATTTCTCGTTGACATCAAGGCTTGACTTCAAGATTTGTTTTAATAATTGTTATTTGAATCAGGTATTATGAGAACAAAGGTTATTCAAATAATTACCGTATTCCATATAAGATGGATGATTTACAAATCTAGTTGGAGAAATCACATCCATAAAACCTAATGCTAAAATGTCGCAAGACAAATGATTGAAAGATCACTTATGAAGTGACATCGCTGTTTAAATTATATTGGAAATAAAACATCAAGAAACTCCATTTTCATGGATTTTTGGAGTCTTTGATTTGATCAAGTGACGCTTGTGAGACTTTCCTCGGGATA
Organism: Avena sativa; assembly: GCA_916181665.1. Lineage (NCBI taxonomy): Eukaryota > Viridiplantae > Streptophyta > Magnoliopsida > Poales > Poaceae > Avena > Avena sativa. The sequence continues at coordinate 66,251,225 of OV702284.1, forward strand.
ATTAAAACTTCGTTCATAGGCCAAAGAAGAACGAACGACTAACATATTGGAATTTATACATATCGATGTATGTAGTCCATTATGTGTAGTCGTAAGCGATGGGTTTCAACTTCATATACTTTCTCCGGAAATTTGAGTGAATATTCACTTAATGAGAAAGAAGTGTGAAATATTTGAAAATGTTCAAAGACTTTCAAAATGAAGTGAAAATCATTGTGACAATAAAATAAATGGTTTATGATTTTATCATAAGGGATTTATTTGAGTTACAAGTGTAACAAGAAAATAAATGAATTATGATTTTATCATAAAGGGATTTATTTGAGTTACAAGTTTAGCAAAACACCTAGATTTACATATCCCGAAACACCATAGGAATATGGAGTGTTTGAGATTTGTAATGAAACCTTGTGTGACATGGTTTGATCAAAGGTGTTATTTATAAAACTGCCATTATGTTTTAAAAAGATTAAAGCTTTAGAGACTACCGCGTTTACACTGAAAAGAGCTCCATATTGATCCGTTGAAATGACACCATGGAAGTTATGATTTGGGGTAAAACCCAAGTTGTCATTTCTTAAATTTTGGTATGCTAAACATAAGTAAGATGTTTACAACCAAAGTCGGATGAGCATGTATTTGTAGGTTATTTCGAATAACAATTGGTTATTCCTCCATAACACCGACGACAAAAGGGTTTGTCGCTTGAAATGTGAAGTTTCTTGAAAAAGGAATTTTTCGCAAAAGATAAGTGGGAGGACAATAGAACTTTGATAAGGTTAACGAACCTTAGCTAAATGTGCTGAGTTGCGCAGCGCCGGAAATCGTTCTGGAGGCTGCCATAATGCTCATAGATTATGTGCCTCAAAGTTGTGGTCACGGAGATCTAAGTTCCTATTGGACCAAGTAGGTCGGTTAAACAATCAAATGCTAAGATTTGAGAGTAAATCATTATTGTTTGACAATGATGAACCGAATACATACAAAGAAGCGATGATGGGCCCTGACTCCGTCAAATGGCTTGAAGCCATGAAATCCGTGATAGTTCCATATACGAGAAATCAAGTTTTGAACTTGGAAGACCCTTCGGAAAGGTGTAAAAACCTATCGGTCGTATTTGGATCTATAAAGAAACAGACATGGATGTCTCACATCTATGAAATAGTCGACATGTCGTAAAGTATTTTACGACAATGTTCAAGGAGTTGAATATGACAAGATTTGATCTTTCATAGCGATATTTAGTCTGGACGGATTAAAGTAGCAACCACTACATATAATTTGGTATATGATAGATGAATAAACAAAACAAAGTTCTTTTAATAGAATGGTTACCTAGGACATGTACATGACACGATCCAAAGGGTTTTGTTAATTCAAAGGATGCTAAAAGGGCATGCAAACTTCAATGGTTGAAGTAAGCATCGCGGAGTTGGAATCTTCACCATGATGAAAAATGAGTTTTTCATCAGGAGACGATGAAGATGCTTGCATTTGCAAGAAATTAAGTGGGAGCGCTGAGACATATTTCTAATACATTATGTGGAGGACATCTTGTTGATTAGAAATGATGTAATTTTTATTAACAAAGGTTAAGAATTTCATTTCGATGAAATACTTAGGCAAAACCCGAATATTTAGCATGAATGTATATAGTGGATAGACTGTGACGCTAATATGGTTGTGCCAAACGTACATATATGAGATATTGAAGGAGTTCAATATAGAAACGACAAGAAACAGTTCTTGTTGCATGGAAAGGAATTGAATCAAGATTCAAGTGTATCGACACTTGATAAGTGAAACAAGATTCAAGTGCTTTGACACTTGATGAGTGAAATCACAAGAATGTTTTGATCAATCATACCATGATATGTACACATCCAGATATGTCCTATGCTCTAAGTGTTATGAGCATATACCAAAATGAATCATAAAATTATCATTGGATGATAGTGAGGATATTCTTATGATCTTTTTGAAAGAACTAAGAATATATTTGTGTAGAGGTGACAAACAATTACAAATAGTTCATTGTAAAGCATTACATTGATACTAGTTTTGTCACAAGATACAAATTAAGTTTATCTCAATTTAAACTATGGGTGGCATAATGAAATGGAAAGAAAGTTTCCATGATGGATTTGGATGAATTCCAAAGTTAATACATTGTGACGGATACTACAACAAAAGGCTAAGTATATGACTGCTATAGTAGCAGCAAAGGAGGGAATTTGTGTCAAGTAGTTTGTTATCAAACTAAGGTGTGGTTCACAACGGGATAACACTAAAGATATATTGTATGACAATAGTATCGACGTGTTTTAACCCCAAGGAACTAAAGATCTCACCGAAAGACCAAATTTATACAATGCCATCTCATTGGAGAATGAGTGATGCGTGAAGACGCAAAGACATGCAAATACACACGGACCTGAAAGCGTCAGATCCGTAGATTATGTTAACCACTTGCAATTGCGTATATGGAACACCAGAAAGCCATAGGTGTTCAATACGCAAAGTTTTCAAACTAGATTATTGTCTCTAGTGCAAGTGGGAGACTGAAGGGAATATGCCCGAGAGGCAATAATAAAGTGGTTATTATCGTATTCCTTATTTATGATAAATGTTTATTTTACATGCTATAATTGTATTAATACGGAAACGTTAATACATGTGTGTTTAATAAACAAAAAGGAAGTTCCTAGTTATGCCTCTCTTATAAACTAGCTCGTTGATTAACAAGATGATCAAGGTTTCCTGATCATGGACATTGGATGTTGTTAATAATGGGATCACAACATTAGTGTAATGGTGTGATGAACATTCATCCAAAGTATAGCATTACGATCAAAGTCATTGAGTTTATATTGCTATAACAACTTACGAAGTGATCCTAATCCTTAGACCATGAGATCATGTCAATCACTAACACCGGAAGAGTTTCTTGATAACATCAAACGTCACACCGTAACAGGGTGATTATAAAGATGGATTCAGAACTAATAAAGTGTTATGTTGAGGCCCATGGATCGAGAGTGGAATTTGTTCATCCCGATGACGGATAGATATGCTCTGGGCCCTCTCGGTGATATCACATCGATTAGCTTGCAAGCAAGTGATTTGATCACTAGAATGTTATATCACGGGAACGAGAAAAGAGTGCATGTCGGTAACGAGATCAAACTAGGTATGGAGATACCGATGATCGAATCTTGGACATGTAATATATCGTGAAACAAAGGGATTAAGATACTAGCGTAAAAGGTTCCGACGATCACAAGAAAGTCATCGTTGAATGTGTGGGAGTCAGTATGGGTCTCCAGATCCCGCTTCTGATTATTGATCCGAGAGGGGTCTCGATCATGTCCGCATTATTCGCGAACCGTAGGGTGACACACTTAAGAGACACCGGCATCCAATTGGAGCAAAAGTTTCATGCCGAAAAGAAAAGGAAAGCGCAGGAATTTATTTCACTAGACACCGAAACTGTTTCAGTTGAAATTGCTGAAACCAGTTCTGCATGTGAAATGAAATACTAGCAAGGGGTTTTATGTGAATGTTTGTTAATTAAAGTAATTAAAAAAATTCTGAATAAATAAATAAAAGTGTTTTATTTAAATGAGAGCTTGCATTAAATTTGGTGGAAATTTAATGCATGTGAGTGGATTTTTGAGTGGAGGCTTTTTAATGGGAGTGGAGACTTTTCATTTTGAGTGGGAGCTCCACCCACATGAATGTGGAAGAGGTGGGGGCAGCCCCCATGGCTGGGCGCCATGCCCCTTGGGTGCCCCCCCTCTCTCCTATAAAAGGCCCCCCTCTCCTCCTCTCAAAGTACACCTCCTCGTGAAGGATCTCTCTCCCCCTCTAGAATTTATCCCACATGGTCTCGGACTAGCGAGATACATGTTCCCGGTGGATTTTCAGCAAGAAAGAGTTGTGCTTCCGCTGCATCGCTGGAGCGAGGAGGCGGAGGTTGCTCGGTGCCTCGAACGTGTGTGCGAGCACGGATGCGCTGCTGTTTTGCGGCGCTAGGACTTCCTCTCAATCTTGAGATCGGCAAGAGATCGTCTACATCAACCACGAGTTTGGACTCGTTAAGCTTTGTCGGTCTTCAAGGGTATGTTCTCTACGGATATACATCCGCCCGTTGTTTGTATCTAGTAGATAGATCTTGGTACATAGTTGTTCCCATCGTAGGAAATTTTTTGTTTTCTATGCTGCGAACCCTACATTTCTAGTATTATGATATGCTGCTGAATTAGTTAGCTATTGATTGCTTTGCTAATAGAGCACCTTGTGGCTTCTGTTAATATGATCATGTTATTGTGTTGTCTTCCTGGAGGTACACAGCCATATGGTCATTTTTTCTTAAAGACACCTGCTGTCATTTGAAGTGACTGTTGGATGAACATCATGTTGGAATAACTTTGTTGTGGATTGAGATGCAGCCTATGATGCAAAGGCTGAGGCCCCAATATAAGATGAGAATAAATACTACTATTGCCTATTAGCTCTATGATGTGACTAGCATAGCATCTATGCTAATCTGAGAGCACTCTTACTTCTACTCCTTTTTGTAATTTGGTGCAACTATTGCTTGAATTGAAACTGATGAGAGGCATTGGTATGATCTTAGTATATAAACCTGTTGCTTGTAGAGTTGTGGTTGTTGTTGGGCTAGTGCTGATCTTGATCACCTTGCTTGTGCTCCTTGTTGATCTTCTAGCCGGTTCCTTCTGAGCTGCTACCTTCCCTGTGGAACTCCTCCCCTCCTAGCTCTTGGATGGCTTTCCTAGCAACCAGATGCTGGTGATGTGGTGGTGTGGTTTTCTTGGCCATGGAGTGAAATGGATATCTCTGGTGCTAGTGTTGTATTGTGGCTCGTGCTCTATCTCTTGTGTGCTTTGATGGATTAGGTGCAGTTCTTGAGTCCTTGCTTGGGTGGAGAAGCAAATAGTACTCTAGCAGTTGTGCTACGGCTGCACCCTCCCTTATCTACTTCCCAAACTCTCCTTGCTATGTTGACACCACAGCTGCTGCATGCAGTGACTGTGATGTGTGCCTGATTGTGTCATATGTGGATCAGATTGAGTGAAAAACTTGATATTTGCTGTTGATTTACCTTATTACCATTTTATCTGGCTTTGGTGAAACTTGCCCCTTACTAGCCAATGATGCATTAGTCTGAGGCAAAATCAACTGATAAGAACAGATCTTATATTTTTGGCCCATTCCAATCTACTCAGGGATGATCTAGCCGTGCACCTCGCTACAATTATGAGAGTATAATACTAACCCACTAACCCCTCTTTTACCTTTGATTTGTTTTTTTCTGTTATGTTGCAGGTATAAAACTAATGATAGAAGATCAATGAAGACTAGATTCACTACTAGGAAAATGGCCTTTAGTGGCGCACCTGGAAACATCATCCGTGGCGCACTAGCAGTGCGCCACGGGCCTTGCGCTACGGCTATCTCTCAGCCGTGGCGCACTGCCTAGTGCGCCACGGTTGTGTAGAGACAGGCGTAGCGCAGCTGCTAGTGCGCCACAGATGTTTGGGCAGGGGCGCTACCCCTGGGATCTTCTGTGGCGCACTACCTAGTGCGCCACTAAGCTTCCATAGTGCGCTTTAGGTGTAGTGCGCCACAGAAGTTAGACCATGTGCGCCATAGATGTATTTTTTGTTTTTTTTTTAATTTCCGAGCCAGATTATATACAATACAGATTATATACAATAGTACAGCAGATATACACACACAGATACAAGATATACAATTATATATATAAATACACAATATGAAAAACAAGATTGAAACAAATACATATAGATAAGTCTCATACATGAATACATAGTCTAAGTTACATTGTTTCGATCATGTTACAAAGTAGTAGTTGGTGACATGCGAATACATGTGTCGATCGAACAAGTTAGAGCTCGGAAGCTCGCCTAGACATCTAAACTAGCTAGACACAAACACGGGATAAATAACCAAAGAAGATAAGCATGATCACCACCGCGACGAAGGTGTAGGTCTTCATCCGGTTCCTTTTCCTAACTCCCGCTAGATAACGCGTGTATCTAGCTTCCTCCTCCGCCATAGTGTTGTACCCTTTGTAGCTATTGCCACTGAAACGGTGCACCTATCTCCGGCAGTCTTCCCAATCATCGTAGACTCCGGGAACCCGTCCCTTGTACACGACGTACCACGTCATCTATAAGTTGACAATAATAATTAACCGATGATTGAAAAAAAAACATATATAATTAAAGTCGCATATGAAGATACACTTATAGAAAGTACTCCTAAATCAAAAAGACCAAACTCAAAAAGCATGCCTCATATATAACTAGGTTGTTCGACACAGGAATATGCTACGATGGAACTGTTCGCCAAGTAGGATGCACAACACCTGGACCTGTGCATAGCACAAGGCGAACAATCCCATCGCAGCACATTCACATATAATGTGCCACGACATTTCAATCATCGGCATTATTCTCGAAAAATACCAAAGTAACTCAAAAAGCATGCCTCATATATATACATAGGTCGTTGGACACAGGAATATGCTACGATGGAACCGTACGCCAAGTAGGATGCACAACACCTGGACTTGTGCATAGCACAAGGCGTACAATCCCATCGTAGCACATTCACATATATAGTGTGCCACGACATTTCAATCATCAGCATTATTCTCGAAAAAGACCAAAGTAGCTCGAAAAGAATGCCTCATATATAACTAGCTAGGTCGTTGGACACAGGAATATGCTATGAAGGAGCAGTTAGCCAAGTAGGATGCACAATTCCTTGACTTGTGCATATCACAAGGCTAACTATCCCGTCATAGCACATTCACATATATATTGTGCCACGACATTTCAATCATCGGCATATTCTCAAAAAAGACAAAAATAACTCGAAAAGAATGCCTCATATATATACATAGGTCGTTGGACACAGGAATATGCTATGATGGAACCGTGATCCAAGTAGGATGCATAAGACCTGGACTTGTGCATATCACAAGGCTCACAATCCCATCATAGCACATTCACATATATAGTGTGCCACGACATTTCAATCATCGGCATTATTCTCGAAAAAGACAAAGATAACTCGAAATAATGCCTCATATATATACATAGGTCGTTGGACATAGGAATATGCTACGATGGAACGGTGAGCCAAGTAGGATGCACAAGACCTGGACTTGTGCATATCACAAGGCTCACAATCCCATCGTAGCACATTCACATATATACTGTGCCACGACATTTCAATCATCGGCATTATTCTCGAAAAAAGAGTAAGGAAAAAAAGAAGGACCAAATTGAGCAAAGGACCAAAGAGTAAGCAAAAAAACCAAGCATTGATCGATATATAATAATAATAAGCAAAATAAGTAAGCGATGATTCATAAACCTAATAATATAAGTACACATGTCCACACACACACAAAGGTCATCTATAGTTTGTAACTACAACTAGGCCAACATCAAGCCTTCTGGCTCGGCTTAGGGAACGGGAGGACGCCTTGTCTCGTCATGGACTTCCTATAGTCACCCTGCATCTCTAGGCGATCTTCTATGTCACGGTTATTTGGGATATTTCCTCCGTAGAAGATCCCCCTCGAAGTCATGACATCACGAAAGATGATTGCCCCAAACTGCTGCTGGATGCGATACATCTCTTGTCTAATATCCGAATCATTGATCTTGGCCTTTGCTTCGGCCCACTGTTTGAGATGATCTGGCAGCGTAGAATTCTGCTGGTTAAGTAGGAACGCCCTCATGTGATGGAGTGCGTAGTAGGCTTCCTTCTTACTGTTTTCCGGCTGCTTCACGCAGGGGAACTCCGTTACGTGGTTGAAGACGTGCCTGCCGAACTTGACCTTCGTACGCACGAAGGTGGTGCCTTCCGTGGAGGCAAAGCCAGTGAGAGCATCATCCAGAACTTCCTTGATCTTGTCGTAGTTTTTCTTTTTTTCTAGACTCCCCGAGTCGAGATACGTGGCGTGGGAATGCTTCGGCGATAAGGAGATGAGCGTGCAAGGTTCATCTCTACGCAAAAAATTCAAATGGAATGTGTTGGAAAAAGAATGATGATGATCTAATAAAGCCAATCGACGGTGGCGAGTGAATAACGACTTACTCGGGAAAGTAAGGCACGAGAATGTATTCCTTTGTCTTGTTCGCCACGAGGATTCATTTTAGGTACGAGGCCACGATACGTCGTTCGGCGGGGGAACCCAAGAAGCCATCACGCATGTAGTAGGGGTCCACTATAGCGATGCCCGGTGTGTTCTCTCTAATGATCTCCATGGCCAGGCTGAGAGAAAACAGACGGACCATGGTATAGTGCAGCGGGTATAGGTGGAACATATTGAAGATGTCGTCGAACCGCAGGAAGAACAGATCCGCAGGGGCATTGTCAACAAAGCCCAAGCCTGGTGGCACCTTAACCACGAATACCGGGTGCGAGGGATCTTTCTCCAATAGAAGGCGTCTCTCTATCATCAGCACACCATCATGCACACTCTGCAGTTCCGAACTGGCGAGCTTCCGCAAATTCTTAGGTAGCATGGGCTCACCCGCCACATGAATCCTCCACATAATACCCTCGGGTCTTGGTGGACCGTCCCGAAACATGATCAGATTCGAAGTTGTTGACGCCACCGGCTGGCTCGAGCTGCTAGATTTTCTTTTCCTGCCCTTTTTTACTTTTGGAGAGCGGGCAGGCACCGCAATCTGAGCACCGGCCGCCCTATGTAGTGTGCCAGGGCTTAGAATAATGGGTCGGTTGGTTGTATTAGCTGGCTCTGTAAAGGCGCAAGCTGGAGGCGTCTCCTAAGAACCAAACAGACGCTTGGTGATAGTGGCTTTCTCTGTGGGGCCACCAGCTAGGTCTTCATTGTTGCCAAACTAAGTGCTGAAGAAGTGATCATTCCAGTCTTCGTCGTCCTCGGCCGGATCCTGCGCCATGTGCATATCATCAACATGATCATCCGACCCATCGCGTGGAGGTGACGGCGAGGGCGGTAAGGGGGCCTTGCCACCGCTTCTCGCTGGCACGATAGGCGGTGCTGTTGTCTATGGCGTGATGGCCCCCGCCGTCCCCAAACGGATCATGCTCTTTGTCCATAGCAAGAATAAGCCGAAGCAAGTTCTGAGGACAGACGACTCTTCTTCATCCGCTCCTGGGGGTTGAATGGGAGGTTCCAGGTCGTCGCAGCCCCTTAGCACCCGACTAATTTTAACCCTGTGCACGCTATCTGACATCGGCCTTGAGTGGAACGTGCGCTGCAAGGGTTGAACGATGGTACCCTTGGCAACATCCCCCAGCTCGTTGTTCACGTAGCATAAGAGAGTGCAAGGAACATCCGTCTGCGGAAAACATGTACGGCGTCGTCAGAGATGCCATAAGAGTAATAGATGGCATGAAAGGCGGTAATTAAAGCAATTTGTTTACCGTGATGGCGTCGAGATCAGCTAATGTCGACGCACCGCATACGGCGACGGGCGTGCAAGAGACGGAAGGGCTGCTTGATGGCGCGGTGCTGGCCGCCGGTGTATTCTCCCTACCGACGGGTGCTTGGAGCTCCGGTGCCACCGCGACAATGGTAGGGGGGCACCAACATGTACTCCGGCGCCGCGGTGATGGCAGGGGGAGTCACCAACCCTTGCGGCGCCGCGGTGCTAGCGGGCGGAGTCACGAACACGTAGTTCGCCTGATTCGTCGGCGCCGCGTTGTTCGAGTGGCTGCTGACCATGCTTGGAATCGGGCACGGCCCTACTCGACCACCCGCACTCCAGTTCGCTATTGACTCCACCAAGGTAGGCAGGAAGGACGTGAGGGTGATTGCCAGGTTGTCTTGGACGATCTGCGGGATCCGCGCCACTTGTGCCTTAAGTTCTTGAACCTCGCGGTTTTCCTCCTCGCTCCTTACCGACGGCGCCACATGCGTCCTCGGCGGTGGACCAAAATGATCCACCCAATTCTTACCCCCGAGGCCGGCCAAACGGCCAGCCGACGACGGCTTCTTCGTAACCGGCTCTATTTTCTTGGCCCGGTTCATCGCCCTGTTAAAAGGGTTATCCCACCGGGTGGCCGCCGTCGACCCCTGGGATGAGGAACCCTGGGATCCATGACTAGCAACAATTTCCTCCTCCTGCAGAAGAAGTAACAGTGAATCATTTAGATCATCGATTAGATTGCAATCGAGTTGATCCGCGGTAATTAGATTATACTTACCATAATTTCCTCGAATTCCTTCACCGTAGGATCCGCGGTGAGTTGTTTGGTTTTTGGGTCCACATGGTAACGGGCCCTGATGAAGTTTCGAACCTGCCCGGGTTCGAATTTAGCAAAGGGGTTTTCTATCCCCTTGGATCTATACTCTTCGTCCTCCTTATTCCATTTGGCCTCTGCGGTTCTGTATCCACCAGATCCGAGATGGTGATGACCTATATTCATCGCCTGCAGCACCTTTCCCCGATTACTATTGGCCAGGGCTCTTTCGGATTCACACCTCTCCTTGAACTCCCGGAACTAATCTTCGGTGATCTGCGGGTCAATCTTCTGGATCTCCTCGAGACTTTTGCCTTCTTTATAGATCTTCTTCTTTATCTGGGTTCTCCAGCTGGCCAGGGCGGTGCTCAACTTTGTGAGGGCGGATTTGTTTACTTCGTTCCCATGATAATTTGTGTTCTGATACTTAGCGGGGAACTTGTATCTTGCGTGCAGCTTCTCGAAGAGGAGTGTGCGCAAGTGGCCATTATCTTTATGCCGGAGATTCTCGGTGTTGATCGAGATGGTTGTCCGGGTGATCGCCACCACTTGCCCACCGTACCATTTGACGACAAGGTCGGGCTCCAAAGGAACACCAGTTGGGCTCACTTCGGTAATTTCCTCCCTGACCGTGTCGACCGTGTTCGGGCGCCGGTCCTTCGGCTTCTTCTTCTTCTTGTTAGGAGGGTTGCTACCACTCCCTGTGCCCTCGCCGCCATCAGTGGTTTCATTGTCCGCCGTTCCTTCGGCTTCTTCCTCCGCGTCTTCCATCTCATCATCCTCGCTCTCCGAAGGATGGTATTCTTCATCGTCTTCTAGCCGCTGGGCCGCCTCCAAGAATGTAAATTGTTTATTCGGAGGTCTGAGTTCTCCTTCAGCGCTGATGCGCTTAGAACATCCAGCCTCGTCATTGTCACACATCTTTGCACTAATAAAAAACAAATAATTGGTTAAATGCACGGAAAAATCCGGCATGACCTTTGCTAATTTTCTTAAACTAGGAGTGCCCGATTTCTGCCGAAACGGAAGTTAATCAACATTCTGGCAAAAATCGGGACTCATTTCATACAAGAACCTGCATATATATGGCCAGCATAGCTAGCACACAATAAATGGCCATCATAGCCAGCACAACCAGCACACAATAAATGGCCAACACAGCCAGCACATAATCTGGTCACATAGGATAATCTGGCTAACTATAATGGCTACAAGCTAACTGCTATAATGCTGAATAAGAAGTTTCACATAGGTTTCAGCAAGCATAAAATGGCTAACTATAATGCTGAATAAGAAGTTTCACATAGGATAAACAACAGCTTCAGGTTTGGACTACCTGAAACTGCTACAAGCTACAAAAGCTACCTGAAACAGTTTGAGGTTTGGACTACAGTTTCAGTTTCAGGTTTCACATAAAATAGCTAAAAAAGCTAACTGCTACAAGCTACCAAAGCTTAAGCAACTGAAACAAAATACAAAATACTAGTAATATGAACTAGTAATTTGCTTAGCTTTAGTGGTCTTAAGGCACCACTAAGAACCACCTAGATTGCAGAAATTTGCTACTCTGAACCTTGCTACTGATCTGAACCTTGCTACTCTGAACCTTGCTACTGATCTGAACCCTAAGCTTACTCTGAACCCTTGCTACTCTGAACCCTAAGCTATCTACCAAGATTACTCTGAACCCTAAGCTATGAACCAAGCTTACTCTTGACCTTGTCAACCAAGCTACACTAAATTTTCTATCAGCCATACATCTTGCCAGACTACCACAACATAATGTGAGGCATAAAAGTTCGACAAATGCATCATAGCATAACAGACCGCAACTAGAACTACAACAATGACAATCCAACATCGGGACAATATATGAATATTTCAGAGGGGAGCTTTTCCATCAGTTATTTACAACAAACGCATATTGGATGCAACACTAAAAGCAGAACCACAGACCCCACATTGCATCAGTATCTGGACAAGGTACTATTATTAAGAATAAGAAGTATCACTGAAGAGCGTTATTAAGACTTAAATATATGGGATCCAAAATAATTTACCATTGCACAGTGGCCTGAGAATATGCATGCATAAAAGAGCCTACTTCTTTGCGTAGCAGAACCACATTAAGTATGGTAACAAACAGTGTAGACAATAAAGGGAGAAACTGTGTAAGCAAAATAAACACAACAGAGGAAGTAACCAGTGATATGCATATAAGAAGAAATGAGGCCACACGATCAGTGTTTGCCTGTCATTTCTAATAATAGCATGCCAACACTACACCAATAGCATTTAATACAGGAGTACTGGTAATGTTAACAGAACCTGGGAGTTGTGAACCATGAACCCTAGTCTCTGGTAATGGTAACAGATATGAACCATGAACCCTAACTTCCTTCTACTAGTTCATACTCCTAGTTTATACTGCTGGAGATAGGGGGAGAGAGAGGGACAGAGGGAGAGAGAGGGAGAGACAGGGGAGGGGTGACTCCGGCGTGTCCGAGGCCACCATACAGAGGGAGAGAGAGGGATAGAGGGAGAGAGAGGGAGAGACAGGGGAGGGGCGACTCCGGCGTGTCCGAGGCCACCATACAGAGGGAGAGAGAGGGACAGAGGGAGAGAGAGGGAGAGAGAGGGAGAGAGAGGGAGAGAGAGGGAGAGAGGGAGAGACAGGGGAGGGGCGACGCTCACCTCTGACGGGCGGACGACGGGCGGACGATGGCGGGCGGACGACGGCGGCCTCCACCTCCTCGAGCGGCACGAGATCCTCCTCCTCCACAAGCGGCACGGCGCGGGCCTCCTCCTCCTCCACGGATCGGCAGCGGTGCGGGCCTCCTCCTCCTCGAGAGCGCAGCGCGGCGGTGGTGGATCAAGAGCGCAGGGCGGCGGTGGCGGATCGAGAGCGCAGTGCGGCGGTGGCGGTGTCTGTGAGATGCGGGGATGAGAGAGAGGCGGACGTGGCACGCGCGGTTGAGTAGTCCAACACACATAGGCGTAGCACACCGTAGCGCACTTGGCCAGGGTGCGCTACGCCTATGTGGGTTGGACTACCAGATGGCGGCCACCCCACTAGTTAACACTAGTACTCTCTTATCCCACTGGTTCTGCCCCTTAGCTCTATTCTAAACTATGAGCACCCAGGTTTGAATCCTGGTGCTCCACTTTTTTATTTTTATTTTAAAAATACTTTTAAATGTTCCAAAAAATGCCCAAAAGTGGTGATATATGCCATACAAGTTTTGTTTTGTTTTTAAAATACTTTTAAATATTCCAAAAATGCCCAAAAGTAGTGATATATGTCATAAAAGTGTTACAAATATGATTCAAAGTATAACTAAATTTCATAATAATTTGTCCATGAATATTACAATCTTTTTCGACCACGCGTTTTACAATATTTTTTGAGCTAGCGTTTTACTATCTTTTTTCCCTTCTTTATCGCGGTTGAATAATTTAGCCCCGGCACTTTAATGTTTCTTCTTTCGAACGGGCTACCTTTTTTGGGTAGGGTTGTCCTTTTTCTTCTTGTGATGTATGTTGTTGCATTGTAGTCGTCGTCATCTTCAATCTTTGGATCGCCGTACTGGTCCAAGTCTTGCTCGTTGGCGACTCCATCCATTCCGATGATGTTTCTTTTTCCTCTCCTCACGACAACACGGCTAGGCTTTGTCGGGTCGGTAATGAAAAAACGTTGGTCCACTTTGGTAGCCATTACCCACGGTTCATTTTTCGTGGCCACGTTTGCACCGGCGGCCTTGGATTTGGCTGCTTCGGGTATAACCACGGTTGTGAAATACCGATCTTCTCTTTCGACGCTCTTTGCCCATCTGACACGGAACATCGGCACCTTTTCTCCACAGTAGTCGAGCTCCCAGATCTCCTCGATTCTTCCGTAGAATCTTTCCTTCACGTTGTCATCGGTGTAGAATTCCGACGTTACGCCTGAGTTCTGATAATCACACTTGTTGTCCTTTTCCTCCGTGTAGAATGTGTAGCCGTTGATATCATATGCCTGATAGGTCACCAGGTTTTGCATCGGTCCCTGCGACAAGGTGAATATGATCTTTTCCGTGTCAGAAGAATGCGATCGCGGGGGATTATCAAGGAGCGTCTGCCTAAACCAACGCGTGAAATCTGAGTTGTGCTCTTTGATTATTTCTCCCTGCGTCCTCTGTATGCCCCGGTCACTGTACTTCTTCTCGATTAACCTTTTGTGCTTCTGTACCCAAGGATCGACCAGTTCTAAATGCTGTAGCCCGACAAGGTTTGCTCGATCAAAGTCTGCGCATCGAAAATCGAAGTCTGCATGCAGTATGCGACGACCCTCTCAGTGACCAGATCCGTCGAGCTTGCCAAGGTTCCTGTTGACGGGAAGACCGACAGGGTTCTCGATGTCTAGATAATTCGTGCAGAAAGAGATGCACTCTTCGGCCAGAAAGCCCTTGGCTATGCTTCCATCTGGACGGGACCTGTTGCGAACGTATCCTTTGATGTGTCCGTTCATCCTTTCGAACGCCATCATGCTGCGGAGTAACATCGGCCCGAGTTGTACGATGTCCTCCACGACATGGACCAGCAGATGCACCATAATGTCGAAGAATGCGGGTGGGAAGTAGACCTCAAGCTCACATAGTATCACCACGATCTCCTCATGTAGCCTCCCGAGCTGATTCACGCCAATCGACTTCCTAGAGATGACGTCGAAAAACTTGCATAGGCCAAATAACGTTTCACGGACGTGCTCGTCCATTATCCCTCTTAGTGCGACCGGAAGTACCTGCGTCATTAGCACGGCACAGTCGTGAGACTTCATGCCACTGAACCTCTGCTTCGCCTCGTCTAGGTATCTGCTTATCTTGCCCGCGTAGCCGTAAGGAAATTTGACTCCTAGAAGGCACTTGAAAAACTGTTTGATCTCATCCTGGCTTAGAGTGAAGCAAGAAGGAGGGCAGTAATATTCGTTCTTCTTGAACTTTTTACCCTTCCGATGACCTTGTGTCGTCTCCGACTCATGATCATCGTCATCTTCCTGATCATCAGGAGTAGTGCGTCCTCCGTGAAGCTCCTTCCGGATACCCAAGAATATCAGGTCGTGCCTTGCTTTCGGACCATCTTTCGTCCTATCTGGCATGTTGATTATGGTGGCGACCAGACTCTCGCACACGTTTTTCGTGATATGCATGATGTCGAGGCTATGACGCATGCGGAGAAACTTCCAGTATGGAAACTCCCAGAAAACAGACCTTGTTTTCCATACCTTCATCAGCGGCTTGTCTTGTTGCTGCCTCTTTCGCTTGTTTCCAGGCTTAGGACAATCTTTCCAGTTTTTCAGCAACTCTTCCACTTCTTCGCTGCTCCTACGCTCTGGGATTCCTCGGGTCTCTGATTTGCCATCGAACAGGTCTCCACGTTTTCTCCATGGATCATTCTTGCCGAGCCACCTCCGGTGCGCCATGAACACGGTTTTCGATGACCCTGGATCTTTCTCTAGTTGGAGATAGCTTGTGTTATCCATGCACCTAACGCATGCGCAGAATCCTTGGATAACCTGCCCCGAGATATACCCGCAACCTGGATAGTCTTGCACCGTAGTGACCAACGTGGCTCTCATAGTGAAATAATCTTGTGCGATGGCGTCGTAAGTATTGGCTCCAGATTCCCATAACGTGGCTAGCTCCTCTTTCAACAGCCCGAGATACAGATTGATGTCGGTACCAAGTTGTTTCGGCCCTTGAATTAGCATACTCATTTGTATGTACTTCTTCTTCATGCACAACCATGGAGGGAGGTTGTACATCCATACAAACACAGGCCAAGTGCTGTGCGTGCTGCTCTGGCTACCGAACGGATTGAGTCCATCGGTGCTCGCACCAAGCCTGATGTTCCTCGAATCTCCACCGAATTCTGGGAATTCGAGGTCCAATGCTTTCCACTGGCTAGCATCTGAAGGGTGCGTCAGCAGCTCATCCTTTTCGGGGTCATCATCATCTCCTGGCTTCTTCCTTTCCGCATGCCATCGCATGAGCTTCGCTTCCTTAGGGTCCGCGAAATAGCGCTGCAGACGAGGAGTGATAGGAAAGTACCATACCACTTTTCGAGGTGCTTTCTTCCCTTTCTTGTATCGACTCACGCCGCACACCGGACATGTGGTTTTCTCCGCGTCCTCGCCCCGATAAATGATGCAATCGTTGATGCATACGTGATATCTAACGTGCGGTAGATCGAGAGGACAGAAGATTTTCTTGGCATCCTCGATACTAGTTGGACATGTGTTTCCCTCCAGGAGACGATCGTGCCAGAATGCCATCATATCGTCGAAGCTTGCGTCGCTCAATTTGTGTTTTGCCTTCATCTCCATAGCCTTGAGCGTTACATTCAACCGGGTATCATCGGGCCTGCATCCTTCATACAATGGAGTAACCGCGTCTTTCTCAAGTTGCGCAAGCTTGGCTTTCTCTCTAGCGGCAGCCCTGGCGTTACTCGTCTGCTTGAGAAGCAGCTCTTGCACATAAGGGTCTCGCACCCAGCCTGACGTTGTTCCATCGTCGTCTGCTCCTCCGGCATCTAGATCATCATCATCCCGGTCTGCTTCCGCACCTTCACCATCTCCAGGAGACTCTTTATCATCTCGCCCGTTCTCGCCGTGATGATGATCATCGTCATGTTGGCCACCTTCACCGTCTCCATCGTCTACGTCATTGCTTATCCAACGAGTGTATCCATCCATGAAACCATGGCGGAGCAGGTGCGCCTGCAGATTCCCAGAATCTGGGTCGATCACCCAGTTGAGTTTGCATCTTCTGCACGGACATCTTATATCTGTCTTGTTATTTCGTATCATGTCGGCCGTCGCACATTTCAAAAATCTAGCCACAATGCCTTCGCTCATTATGCGGACCATTTTTTCCTGCACGGTGTACACGGTATAATTTTGAAGTCTATTAGAACCACATAATGAATGCATGCATGCAATGGTCGATAGAAAATTTCGGCATGACCTATCCTAAAATTAGGACCTTTGCGAAATGCCAAAGTCTTGCCAAAATGGAAATGAATCAACATTTTGGCAAAACAAATGGCAACTTGTTCACATACAAACACAAGAGAGAGAGAGAGACCGATCCATACACACATGAACATATAATTATCCTCTCCATACACACATGCATGAGCATCATCGATACTCTCCATATACACACACATATGACCATCGATCCTCTCCACATACACACATCATGAGCATCGATCATCTACATACATATGAGCACATCATCCATATACACATGAACACATCCTTACATGGACAACTTACCGAGATGAGAGACCGATCGCGAGAAAGATGGAAAGGAGAGGTGTGCGCGTCGACCGGAGAAGGAGATGAGAGACCGGAGACCTCCTCTATTACTTATGTAACATCCAAAGCAAGTTTTACATGATAAAAATGGTGAATGGGTGGAGAAATTGAGGTGGGAAGGAGAAGATCCCGACTAGATCTAAGGAGGAAGAAGAAGGGGAAAGTGAAGTGTGGGGTGGTGGATGTGGTCACACATGTGCACATAAAGTGTTGTCCTAAAAAAATCGACACATTCATGGCGCACACGGTCCTAGTGCACCACAGGGAGTACAAACATCTGTGGTGCACTATGTCATGTGCGCCACAGATGCTCCTACCCCCTGTGGCGCACTAGGCCTAGTACGCCACAGAAGTTTGTGGTTGTTTCACAGCAGAGGGGGCATGCGCTTAGGCGTAGCGCACCCCCCCCCCCCCCACGTGCGCCACGGTTGACACTAACAACCGTGGAGCACATGACTATAGTGCGCTACAGATGTTTGGCGTGCGGCCAACAGGGCCCTGGCCCACACACATCTGTGGCGCACTATAGTCATGTGCGCCACGGTTGTTCTAGTTACTAGTAGGGCACTGCCCACAGGTGAGCCACGCCTGTTTTAGCCGTGGGGCACTTCAACCATGTGAGCCACGGATGTGCTGATTACCTATAGCCGTTTTCCTAGTAGTGATTAGGAAATATATAGATTATAGTTTAGGATTTAATCTTAAATGTAATCTTTTATTTATTCTCTTGTAAAGACTCCTTGTAAGAACCTTCTTTTCTTTAATAAAGTTTATTTTTCTACTGTAATTATTCTTGTAAGGTAATATTTTTTCTAATTCCATTCCAGTTGATTTGTTGTGACTGAATAAGGAAAAGAATAAGAAATATTCGTTTGTTTATCATATAAAGGGCAATAAATATTCATATTTATTTTAAATATAAGATTTTCTGGTATGGTATTTTTTTGTAATGCCTTTATTATAAAGAATGTTGTAACAGGTATTTATTATAATAAGAAATACTTTTATTCCCTGTTTGAAATTTCTTATTCCCCTTAATTATAAATGTTTATCTATTATATGATTGAATATATTTTGTACCACAATTTTTTACTTTATTGGTTAAATACTATTTTCTTAACTTGGAAATATTCCCAAATATTGAAATTTGAATTTCAATTCTCAATTTCAAACATGAATTGAATTTTTTTCCCAAGACACAAGGATATATTAGAAATCATGTCAAAATCTATACACTTGCGCTGACGTTATCATCAGAACAAGAGAGATCCCGATCCCTCTACAGCTCTTTGCATTTTGCGTGAAAATTCCCCGGATTTTCTTATGCATGAATGCAATGCACACACCTGCGTCCTCTAAAATTCTAGGTGCTAATCCTGGGATGTTACAGACTCCCCCCTTAAAATAAACTTCGTCCTCGAAGTTCGTATACTATCATGTTTCAGAATGAGGAACTGGTTTGTATTGGTGATGACCTTTCTCAAGTTCATGGTAACCTCAAATGGAAATAATTGTAATATCCCATATCCATAACTTTTCCTTGAATTCTCCTCCCACTTGGAAATGTCCAACATGTTGTCTACAATGCACTAATGTTCCTCTTACTATATTCCCTTAGGGCTATGTCCTTACTAGAGGATCCTTCAATTGGGGTCTCTGATTTAGTTCATTACCCGTATTAGGTATCCTAATACAACTCCTTTACTTGATCATCAAACTTCCGGATTATACTACATAAGGTCCAGGAAGTATTACTAAATAAACTAGGGTTTTTAACTCTAATAAACAATAACTATGGTCTAAAGACTAACTTTTGATTTGTGAGGATATTGGTTTATACTGGTAGTCCTTCTGAAAATTGGATTTGAACACATTTAGTCCATACCCATTGGAAATTCCTTGTTCCTCTACACATGTCCAATTGGATGTGCTATATTACCTCTTTAGAATCACTTAATAATTGTTTCTTTTAGGATTAGTTTGTTAGAACTATTCTATTTTATTACTTCGAGATTTTACCTTATTAGGCTTTTAGACAATCTTTTGTTATTATCTTCAGTACTTTTATAAGAATAACTTCCTTTTAACCTTATGAAAATAAGGCTTGATGTTGTTGTAGGTTAGTCCTTCTCCATCCTTTATTCAGAAAGTCAGATAATAATACCTTCATTTCTAAGGTTTACTCTCCCCCTTATGGTTTACTAATGGTCTTCAAAAGGTCTATATAGTATTCCTTAATTTTATAAATAGAATATTGGTCCCTATCCAGCTTATGCTCAACCTAATTAGGGTCTGATGAAAGATTGTATGGTGTATCCACACATTTGTGGATCTCCGAAGTGAATCTTCCAGCATTATTTGTCTTACTTACAATGTGGAAATTTTCACTTTGATAGGTCCACTTTCGCGAAGAGTCTCAAAAGACGGTCGCTTTCAATTTTTCTTTACTCCTTTGTGTCTTACTTAACTTAGGCCAAATTTTATTCTCTTTATTCAACTTTTAAGAAGATCTGGTTAACTATGTCAACCAACACCGGTTGCGGACAAGATACCAACTATGGATCAAAGACCAGCTATGGATATTACCAGCTGCGAACCATCCTAGGGTGTATGTATTACCCTATGGTTTCTAGCATCCTTATGGCATTCCCTCTGAATTATCAGAGCTTGAATACCATTTTGGGGTTTCAAAGATACTTCTTTGTATTTATTCATGATACTTCCATGAACTTACATAATTACTCCATTGACTTCTTAGCAACATACCTACTTTGATTGAACCTTAAGTTCATTAATTCTTGTTGCTCCATACATCTTCTACACTAACCTTCCTTCTTACTGCTGATTAGTAATGATCTGAGCTTGATCCATCCTTCAAATTGGATTAATACTCCTATATTTGGCTTTACCCTTCAGGTAAGTCTTCATCTTGGTCTTTGAAAAACGTCACTCCCTTACACAAATTCCTGTTTCTATCTAGGTCTATAACATCAAGTAGTAACTGGATGTTGCAACATGCATTTGCACACCAAGTCAAACTTCATGTACAGATCTAGTCAATCAAGAAGATCCAAGAAAAACAAATAAATCCAAATGTGGTACATATAACACACAATATTCTAAGCCTAGAATATAGTAGTTGACTATAATATCTCTAGAATTCCGGCTTAGTTGTGTAGTCTATGACACCTCCTCATATAGTTTTACATCGTGATACTTAGCACATAGGTTCAAACTATTCTTTATCTCAATATTTACCCAAATTGCTCAAGTGCAATAGGATAATTTTAAACAAAGTGGTCTCAATTTGGTTTTCACTAACCCTTTTGTCTCACTTTTGAAATGATTAATATAACCAACCTATCATAATTTAGTAACTAACCTAACATGATCACTCCAAATGACTAATCAGATTCTATTTGCTAACTTAAACCAAATATTACTAGGAATTTTTAGCACTTATGAGTTCTATCATAGTTCTAACATGTTATTTTCTTACTTCTACTTCAAGCTAATTTACTAAATTTTTGTCATATTTATACTTATATCATGGTTTCGGAGCTAATATCACCATGATCTTATTATGTTTTGCCTCTTTATCATGATTTAAGAGCTAATCTAACCATGATGACTTTGTTTCACACTACACTATTATTAAATCTTAACATATTTCACTTCATCACGTAGAATTCGCAAGTGAATCCACATGATTACTACTCGTTACATCAACATTTATCTTGATGATATTCATCATGTTATCGTTGGTTAACAACTAACAATAAAATTCCACTGTGCTACATGAATTCTAGAGTTAGGCTATACCATTAAGACTATTTCCATATAATGTCTTACACTTTCCTATAGTATCTTGGTGATTTATGTCTCCTTCGGAAGACACTACATAGCACTATACTGAGAAAAGATAAAATATTTACTCCTAAGAAAGTATGACTTAAGCATCTGACTTAGGTGTGACAAGGTTATCCTCAAGTGGATACTCATCACAAGTCATATGAATATTTGGTTTAGATAAGATGGCTCCTATATTCACTATCCAACCTATAGATCTTCCTAAAAGGGTTTTAATCCTAAGGTCAAAGCATATGCTCTAACACCAACTGCGGTGACCCAGCATACCACTACATGATGTAGTACACTATAGTCTTTGACATAACACCAATGAAACACCGTTCACTAGTATTACATCCCTGAGAGTGGTACAACAGAAACGCAGCAGGTCCAAGACATGACTATAGGTTACAACTCAACTCTTTACACAAGATCCAGAGAACACTCTAGGTGAAAGAGAGAGAAAGAAACTTCTTACAAAGAAGAATCAGGAATAAATAATTCATAGCTACCATACTTATAAAACTAGTAGCTGAACTACGAGGCTTGCATTGATGCTATTGCAATACTCTACAGAAGTAGGTTCTATGGTTAGAAATTCTATTGTTATCTAATTAGCAACTTCATCTTCACTTGAGTTGATGTATATGTTGACTTTCTTGACTTCATTGAAGAGCGTTAGCTTTTGATGATGATTCCTGGAGCATGATCTGATGAAGACGTTGTATGTACTGGCTTTAGAACCTAGCAAGGGTTAAGAAGATTCTTTGAGTACGAGCGTACTCAGCAAGTTCACTAGAAAAGGATTGTTTGATGCACTATATATACAGCCAAAGACCATAGGTCGTAGGCCATGCAAGTTTTCGTAAACATTTCTTCAAAGGTTGCTTTTATTCAGAAAAGCTATGTCCGTCAGCCTTCACGGGTTTACCAGAACTTCCATGGAGTTCCTTTCCCGCAGCGTTTGCAGCTCCTTCCCGGAACAGGGAGTAACAAGTTACAGTTCTTACACTCTGCAGAGGCACGTCACTTTACCCATGAGAGACCTTAGGTTTTGTTGCACGGCCGAGAGTATGTCCCCGTTCAAACTTCCTTGGTTTGAGGCCCAACCTAAGATCCAAGCCAATCACTGCCTTCTCCGCGACCCCGCATGTCTCCTTGGTGTACACCATGACCACCTATTGAATTACGGCAATGGTTTGTACAGACCATTCAGATGCCGGAACTATCGTGGGACGTTGAGGGCTCCCACCCATATGCTACATATCCTCTACGAATTACCATAAATATGCACGCTACGAGTGATAACAGCCACGACCCGCACATCTAGCTCCATGCGAGAGGGAAAAGATACAGCTGACTTCTTCATCCCATTCCAAATCTCATGGTCAACGCGTAATATACGTGTGGCGCCCCGCTAAAACCACTACTAGAAAATCGCGTTGTTTTTGTGCATTGCATCGTCATGACCGCATGCTCATGTCATCATGCCACATTGCATTTGAGCATCGTCATGTCATCATGCATTTGTTTTTCTAAAACTATTTTCTAAAAGCCTAGTTTTGTTTTCTAAATATTCCCCGTCTTAATTTCAAATCAAAACTCCGGACTTTTCCGGGTCTTTTATTTGTCTAAAAACTATTTACAAAAATCTATTTTTAAATTAAAATAAAAGTTTATATTATTTTTGGGAGGCAGCCAGCCAGGCCCGAAAGCCGGCCAGCCACCTCCAAACCCGAATCAAAACATCTAGTCCTACTCTTTTCCTACCTAATCCTAACCTACCCAGCCCCCTCCACCTCACTTCAGCCAACCACCACCCTCCACATCACCTTGGACCCAATCCCCACCACTCACCCGCTGCCACCTCACCCCAACTCCCTCTACTCTCCCACACAGCCACCTGCTGACCCCCCCCCCACTCCCACGCGACCCACACAGTGTCTCCCTGGCCGCTCCCTGCCCGCCCGGTTCCACCTCCTCGCGAGCCCCTCCTGTCCATGCTCGACCCCCACCCCGCGCCCAGGAACCGCCTCTCCCTCCTCGCTCGATGCAGCACCGCCGTGCGTGCGCCTCACCACCTCTGGCCGTTGTGGCCTCGCCTCGTTCCTCCCCGCCCTGAGCGCCCGCATCCCCGCCGCCCCCCTCAAGCTCCTCGAGCCAGAGCCGGCCGACCCTCTGTCGCCCTTCCCCATCGGCAGGAGCATCGCCCGAGCCCGCCGGCGCCCCTCTGCAGCCGCCCGTCGAGCTCCCCGCGACCCGAGCGCCGCCCTCCCTTCTCCTTGAGATCTCCCGCCGTCGCGCTCTTCCACCACGCCGCGCTCGCCTTCACCGCCTCCTCTGCAACCTGGCGATGCCCAGAGGCTTTGTCCTCCGACGCCACCCGTGCTCGCCGTCGCCTGCTGCCGTCCCCGGCGACCTCCTTCCTCGGTCCTGTCACCGGCCTGCAGCGCCTCGTCCCCGCCCTCTTCTACATCACCCCACACGCGTTCCCTGCTGCACCGTGAGCTTCTCGCCAGGCCGCCAACCTTCCTCTACAGAGCCCGTCTTCCAGCGCGTCCCTGCAAGCCGCCACTTGTCCGTGACCTCGCGCGCGTATCTGGCCGCTGTCCCGTGCCTCGGCCACGACCCCCTGCTCGTCCTCACCTTCACGCGCTCCTCCATGCCCTGCAACTGCCTCCTGTCATGCCTGTGTGAGCGAGTGAGGCCATGTTTTATTGCAGTTCTCGTTGGATGGTGTGACCGTGGGTGATTCGGTGAAGGGTCGATCTATGGATGGATGTTGTGGGGTGGACTGGAGGTGATGTTTGGTGGCGATGTGGTGGTCATGCCTCCCGACGAATAGAATCAACAAGTGTACAAGAACCTCGCCACTAACAAAATACGGACGAACAAGTACTTCGACATGGGACGTCAAGGCCTCCTTCATGGACCAGAAGACGGAACCCGAACCTCGTGGAACGCCAAGACCCTGGATCCAACGCGTGGAAAACCCAAAGAACCCGAAGACCGATTCCGCCGAACGCCAAGATCTTCAATCGGATCCGAGGACACCGAGACCCCGGTGTGACAAGTACTCCTTCCCGGACGCCGAGCTCGCTGAGAACCCGGATGCCAAGGTCACCGACACGGAACGACAAGACCTCCTTCCCGCACCGATGCCGACGACGTCGCACGCCAAGTTCTTCTTCCCGAACGCCAAGACCGACCCGATACGACGACCCGACAAGATCTTCGCAACGACAAGATCGACACCGACCAGGACGAATCCGATGCGCCCCGACACCGAACCAAGTCCTTCTTCGCGGAACGCCAAGATCTACTCTGTTATCCGAGAACGATCCCGCCGAGACCGAACCCCAGATCCGGACCCTGAGACCCGACCCCGAACCCCTCGGAGCCCAAGTTCGCCGAACTCTAATGTGATTCCCTATCCGAGACCCCATTATTTTTATAATATAACATTATCAACTGGTGCATATTAAATTGTTCATGCATGCATACTTGTCTGTGGTTTGGGGGCATTACGCTGATTCACCGCATAATTAAATAGGGAGTCGATATGCGGAATAACTTTGTCTTATTCCGGACTCCATTTAAATTGGTGTAGCGAACCGATGCCATGCTTCGCCCTGTTAATACAACATTTAAATTGCGGGGTTTCTAAACAACATGAGCCATCTAAATAATTGTCGGGACCCCGGTTCCGCTTAATATGGCCTAATTGCATCGCACCTTTGCCATGTCATACATCATACATGCATCATGCCCGATCTTCTGCCGTAGTATTAAATATTGCATCCGGTGTTTCTTCTAGTGTTTTGCTTCTTCGCGTATAAGGCCGTTGAGTTGATGTGAGCTTCGCCCCGACCTTCGGATGAACCTTCGGCAATGTTTTCAGGCGAGCATTCTCCCCCTTTCTACCTATCTTACTTTTATAGTATTTATTCTCTCCTGTTGATCTATTGCTATCTGTGTTGCGTTGCTCTAGTTTTCGTACCCGTGATATCCCTTGCAGCCTTATATTGCCTTGGACACATCCTATTACCTGTTGTTTGGTAGATAGTTGGACTTGCGCGTCGTAGTCGCTTGCTCAAGTGTTGTTGCGTGTCGTCCAGTACCACAGTTGTTGGAGTATTGCCGCATGTTTAATGTTGGAGATGATCATGGCTTTAATTATTGTTTAATAACTAAAATTGAAATTAGGTAAATGCAGAGGCACGGGTGGGCAATAGATGTTATTTGGTTGTTAACCGTCCACTTGTGTCCCGTAGGACCCCGAGTTCTTGACACCTGTTCCGAGATCGAGCGCGCTAACCACAGGTGGGGTGTATGGGCACCCCTATCGATTTAGTACCTGATTCCAAGTACTGTACTGGGGGCCACAAAGTAGTTTGGAGCTTTATTACTATTCTGTACTTATGCCATGCTTTACTGCTTTATTTAAGATTGTGCGAGGAGCACCTGTACTGTTTAGGTAAGCGGAGTGTTTTCGCGGTATCGACAAGCCCAGTCACATTTTCGGGTTCCCAGTCGTTTACAGCCACTGACGCAAACCCTGGGTCCGTTCCGGAGCCGGACAACTTCGTTGCGGGTAGCTTAGTGGGGTGGCCCCCCGTGCTTGCTTTGGGTCTGGGAAACATCGTGTCCGAAACCCCGTCGACATACCGTTGGGTGTATGTTTTGTGATCTTGTACCTACCTGATCCGACAACAAGGGTGTAGGTGCGTGTGGAAACTTTGGTGCACCCCTGCAGGGTTTAATCTTTTCGAAAAGCCGTGTCCGCGGTTATGGACGACTTGGAGCACAGTTCTCGATCATAGACAACCATAACTAAAGTTTACTGTTATAATTTGACTTGTATCCGATATGACTAGTAATCAGCTCCACTACAACGGAATGGCTAAATAAAAGTACCAACAACTGCTGGGTTTTGGGATATCTCATGCCAATTGTATCTGACTAGTAAGTGTTGCAACTACAACGGAATGGTTAACTAAAACTGCCCACTGCTTATTATATCAGGATGACTCATGCCATCTTTATTTGACTAGTAATTGCCGCAACTATAACGGAATGAATAAAACTGCCAACGGTGTGAGTTCCTCGGTTGACTTCCTCATTTGGTCTCGAGGGGGAAACACCAGGATGGGTATGTTTGGTGGTAGAATCAGGTTGGTTCCGAATAGGTCTTTCTTATCCCTCTCTGATAGCCGCCAGTTTTATCGAGTCTCTATAGGTTGTTTAGTGCATGCCGCGCTGCCGCTTCAGTCCACCATACCTATGTAGGCGAGGACCGCCGAATTCTAGCCTCGCCGTGTACTGGCCTCAGTACTGACCGCTCTCTCTTTTTCCTTTGCCCTTTGTCAGCACCCCTTTTGTTTAAGCAGGTTTTGAGATCGACTTCGTTAGCAGGGTTACCCTTCCGGCTTGGCCTGGGCAGGGTTATGGACGCCAGTGGTTATTCTTCAGGGCTCTTAGCTCAATTTGCATCTTGTCCGTACTCGGACGCTATATCGTTTTAAAGGTGATTTGGATCTTTGTATTGTATATCTGTATTCTTGACTCTTTGAGTCGCTGTTGTATATATATGTTTTGTGGGTTCCATCGAGGACTATTGTGTAATGATATTACTTCGTTTTCCACCCGCACGCAAGTGCCTGGTGGGCACCTTTGAATCGTTTCTATGCGGGTTTGGCGGGAAGCGCTGAAACTTGCATAGGGCCGATTCTGAGGGTGTTACAATACGGCGCAAGAATCACTGGCGACATTGGTTGTTAAGTCCTAGATAATATGTTCCTTTACCACCGGAACTCTTATAGTAGGTTATTACCTCATGGTAAATAACCTATAATCACATTATTATGAAAATAGTGTTTTCTGTCCTTTTTCAAATGCAGGTGATGACAACACTGGATTTGCAAAATACTTTACAGAAAATAATCAAAGGACATGAGCAAGTGTGAACTTGCCTTTTGTGATTGCAAGAATATGCACTCACGGTCTTCAAGACAATATAAGATCCAATAGTTGAAATCCGCATCATTGGTCCGGTCAGGACTAATGTTTAAAGAAGCAAGATGTAATTATGCATAAGTAATGATATGCATTTTGTAAAACTCTCAATTCGAATCCCCAATACTTTGAGTGAAGTGAATTCAAATGATTCTTTTAAGAGTTGGTTTATCTTCAAATTTTACTTTATAAGTAATGATCTTTATAAGGAACCTAAGTGAGAATAATTCTTAATATACAGGTAAAGTATAAAGTAATGTGATTATGTTTAATTGTTATTTGGTGATTAAGGTAAGAGTTTTTGGTTTTAGTTTTTAAGAGTTGAAGAATTTATTATGAGATTATTCTTTGAAGTGGCAAAAAGAATAACTTTTGAAGAAAAGATTTCCTTTCTAAGGTTTAAACAATCTTCATGGTTAATAGAACATGAGGAATGTCTTTGGTGTTTGACTTATTATTTTGGATTTGAGATGCTTATGTCTTAAGTTAAATAGACCAAAGTTAACTATAAAAATGTAAGTGATTTATTAGACCTGATGTTTATAAGGTTTGAGACTAAAGTTAACTTTAAAAGGTTAAGTAAACTTAAAATGTAATATATTTCAATTATTCCCAAGTTTTAGATTTATGATAAGTATAACTAAGGTGTGGAAATATTCACTTTATTTTTAAGTGAATGATTTAGATTAATTTGTTTTGCTTATTAAGAAAATACTTTGTATTTATTTAATGGGATCATAATTAGATGGTTTTAGTAATTTGTTCAAATTTAAAGTTATGTTAATAGTGGTAAAGATATAATGACTATTCATCATATTATATAAATGGGTGATACTCAATGTTTATTTAAAAGGATTCTTAATAAGATTTTTAAAAGAATATTTTAAAGTTAAAGGCTATACTTAAGTTTGATTATGATTTCAAGTTATGGGTTTGGAATTAGTATTGAGACACTAATTGCTCAAGGTTTTCTAAGAATTGTGTTTATTTCTTTCTTAAGAATTTTTTTTAAAGAATTCACAAAATAGGTATTAGGTAAGGATTTATTATTTAAAATATTAAAGCCTTTCCTAATAATATATTTAATACTTTTCTAGTGTAATATATTTTTTCAAGACCTTAAAAATGAATTTTATTTATTTTTAAGTATTATCTTTATTTTTATAAAATTCATCAAAGAATTAAGTGTCTTTAAATATTTGTTTTATGTTTTATTTGTAAAACTCTAAGTTAGTATTTTTATAAAATAGTAGAGCTATTTTGATACACAAAAATGATTTTTTATTTATTTTTAGGGTTTTTATTATTTCACAGAATTTCCTTTTGGATTTAATGGTGTTAATAATTATTTACTTTATATTTATTTAAAACAATTTAAAATTATATTTTTATTAAGTAGATCTTATTTTTATGATAATTTACATATATTATTTATATATTGTTAGGATTTTTTATAATTTTCTAGAGCTTAAAAGGTTTAGATGATATTTTGGTAAATTTCCATTTTATCTTTTATTATTTATTTGTAAGATCTGTTTTACTTCATAAATTTGGGCCCATTAGGTAGCCCAGCCCACTAGGTTGGGCTAGACCACTTGGCCTGGTTCTATGGGTCGGTTGACCCTGACCTCGACCCTATCTCCTTCTTCGATGCTCGTCCTCTCTCAGGCGATGTGGATGTCGCCATCCCTCTCTGGCTCGATTCCGGCGAACGCCGCCATTTGGGTCGCTGCTGCCAGCCATTGAAGCTCCGTCGCCGCCTGGAGAATGGGGTCCTCCGATTCGATTTGGCCCAGCTAGTGTTGGTGAGTGCTAAACTATGGTTCAGTGATGCTGTTCTTAACATACCTAGGATTTTCTATTGGCTGTGATGTACTGGTGTGACTTGCAAATAAATTCTAGATGGATTTAATTGTTGTATATCAAATGTGTATTAGTACAGAAACCCTACTCTCATAAATTGATCAAAAACATATCTTGCTCACTTACTTGGCTAGCAAATGGTGCAAAGGATGAGGTTTTATCTTGAGTCAAACACATACTAAGGTGGTTATCCTTAGATGATCATAAGCTAGGTAAAATGATTGTAGAGATGAAATGATTTCTAGATTGGTGGCTAGGATTAATCTTAAAAGAGATATATTTGATGCCCTGAATCTGATTCATTGATGATCTTGATCCTCTCTTGAATATAGTTGCATCATTTTTAAATGATTCCTAGCAAAAGATAGCTAGGAAAATGATTTAGATTCTTGTTTGGTTACTTGGAGATGGTTTTGAATGAGTTGATGTGGATCAGATCTTGCACATGCATGATCTTGGGTCAGACAAGAATTGGAATATGCAAAGTAGATCCTCTTTGGCTACTTAATGGCTTGATATGTAGACAAATGATTCCTAGAAAAGATAATTTTGGGGAAATGATTTGAAATAATTCCCCATGGATGTAACTCATTGTTTTAATCATGGGTATTTGACGTTAATCTTGGCTGGTGATTTCAGTGGCTTCTAATATTGGAATCTTCCTACTGTGGTGTCTCCATCTGGAGTGTGCACAGTGGTGTTTCTAGTATTATGATTTGTTGCTGAATTAGTTAGCTATTGATTGCTTGGCTAATAGAGCACCTTGTGGCTTCTGTTAATATGATCATGTTATTGTGTTGTCTTCCTGGAGGTACACAGCCATATGATCATTTTTTCTTAAAGACACCTGGGTTCCTCTAGGGCTGACGTGGCAAGCATATTCGAGGAATATGCTTGTCCCTATATAGTAGTTCGGCGCCCGCCTTTCCCTGTCGCCCCTCTAATGACGGCAAGGTTACAGAGGGCCCCTCCTGTGTGCCTCGGACTTCTGGACTGTCACCTCCGTGACCTCCTCCTGCCACCCTGTCGCTATGCGCCTTTGTCCCTAGCGCTTGGCTCCGCTCAGATTCTCCCTAGCTTGCAGCTAGGGTTTGACTTCAGGCTTCTCCTTCTCCTGCAAGCTTCATATCATTCGGTCCTTCCTCGCATAGCTCGGATTGTCCTTCACCTGCATCAAGATCACTCAGGCTAACCCGGCCGACTTACGTAATATCTCGGCCGGGTAATGTCTTAATATACATATACGGGTCTCTCGCCTCCATATGTCGGCCGACTTCTACAGGATTCGGCCGACCTAGGCTGTAACTCGGAAACCAGACGGGGATTATCCTCTTGTCTTTCCCCGTCTTTACCCTATCCGGGGTTACCTCCCCAACATGTTGGAATAACTTTGTTGTGGATTGAGATGCAGCCTATGATGCAAAGGATGAGGCCCCAATATAAGATGAGAATAGATACTACTGTTGCCTATTAGCTCTATGATGTGACTAGCATAGCATCTATGCTAATCTGAGAGCACTCTTACTTCTACTCCTTTTTGGAATTTGGTGCAACTATTGCTTGAATTGAAACTGATGAGGCATTGGTATGATCTTAGTATATAAGCATGTTGCTTGTAGAGTTGTGGTTGTTGTTGGGCTAGTGATGATCTTGATCACCTTGCTTGTGCTCCTTGTTGATCTTCTAGCCGGTTCCTTCTGAGATGCTGCCTTCCCTGTGGAACTCCTCCCCTCCTAGATCTTGGATGGCTTTCCTAGCAACCAGATGCTGGTGATGTGGTGGTGTGGTTTTCTTGGCCATGGAGTGAAATGGATATCTCTGGTGCTAGTGTTGTATTGTGGCTGGTGCTCTATCTCTTGTGTGCTTTGATGGATTAGGTGCAGTTCTTGAGTCCTTGCTTGGCTGGAGAAGCAAATATTACTCTAGCAGCTGTGCTACGGCTGCACCCTCCCTTATCTACTTCCCAAACTCTCCTTGCTATGTTGACACCACAGCTGCTGCATGCAGTGACTGTGTTGTGTGCCTGATTGTGTCATATGTGGATCAGATTGAGTGAAAATTTTGATATTTGATGTTGATTTACCTTATTACCATCTTATCTGGCTTTGGTGAAACTTGCCACTTACTAGCCAATGATGCATTAGTCTAAGGAAAAATCAACTGATAAGAACAGATCTTATATTTTTGGCCCATTCCAATCTACTCAGTGATGATCTAGCAGTGCACCTCACTGCAACTCTGAGAGTATAATACTAACCCACTAACCCCTCTTTTACCTTTGATTTGTTATTTTCTGTTATGTTGCAGGTATAAAACTAATGATAGAAGATCAATGAAGACAAGATTTGGAAATAGATAGATTATAGTTTAGGATTTAATCTTAAATGTAATCTTTTATTTATTCTCTTGTAAAGACTCCTTGTAAGAACCTTCTTTTCTTGAATAAAGTTTATTTTTCTACTGTAATTATTCTTGTAAGGTAATATTTTTTCTAATTCCATTCCAGTTGATTTTTGGTTACTGAATAAGGAAAAGAATAAGAAATATTCGTTTGTTTATCATATAAAGGGCAATAAATATTCATATTTATTTTAAATATAAGATTTTCTGGAATGGCATTTTTTTGTAATGCCTTTATTATAAAGAATGTTGTAAAAGGTATTTATTATAATAAGAAATACTTTTATTCCCTGTTTGAAATTTCTTATTCCCCTTAATTATAAATGTTTATCTATTATATGATTGAATATATTTTGTACCACAATTTTTTACTTTATTGGTTAAATACTATTTTCTTAACTTGGAAATATTCCCAAATATTCAAATTTGAATTTCAATTCTCAATTTCAAACATGAATTGAATTGTTTTCCCAAGACACAAGAATATATTAGAAATCATGTCAAAATCCATACACTTGCGCTGACGTTATCATCAGAACAAGAGAGATCTCGATCCCTCTACAGCAATTTGCGTTTTGCGCGAAAATTCCCCGGATTTTCTTATGCATGAATGCAATGCACACACCTGCGTCCTCTATAATTCTAGGTGCTAATCCTAGGATGTTAAAATATGATGGTTGGTGTTCCTCAAGGTTTTGACATAGGTCTCTTGTGAATACGACAAGATTGATATAATGATTGAAACACTTAGCCGGAAAGACCTCTTGTTATATTCTCTTGATTTAGCGATGACAACCACTCTTCATGAGGCTCCTTCTATAATTTGTTGTAGGAGTTGTTCTTATGGTTTCCTTTTTATCCGAAGTCTGACCTTTACTTGATTCTTAGTTTCTCGAACATCAAGGAAAACATTTAAAGTAGTGTTTCTAAATGTCTCTCGGTCGATCCTCCAGACCCTTTCATGTTGGCAATCATTTTATTGTGCCAAGTAATTGAAGTATGAGAATGAAGTTTCTTCTTTCTCGTGTCATCAGGAATCTTTTTACCAATTCGTCTAGTGGTGTAAAGGGATATCATGATCTTTGGCAAAGATTTTGGTATACCTAAACGAATAAATATTTTCCTTCATTTTCTCAATCATGTGTTAAGAGTGACTATGATTTTGGTAATCAATAGTTTCTCTTGCTACATGTTTCTTGTGACTCTTATGAGTCGTCTCCACCAAAACACCTTTCTGTCTTAAGCCTTCTGTTGGATGAAAGAGTGACCCTTCTGTGTCAAAAGTAATTCAACAGCTTGGTTTTGTTGATCCAAATCTCTGCAACCCAACATCTCTACTTAAGCCGTTTAGTAGAGGTTCATTTCTCGAAGTCTGTGGTTCTGATCTTTCTGTTGGAATCTTTCCTCTTCAGAAGCTTCAAAACCTCCTGTAAGCTCCATGGTCTCAATCCTTATAAGGACCATCTATCTAACAACTTGAAATCTTCTCCTCTTATTCTTCTGTTACCTTGAAGTGTTTCATGTCATCATCTCAGAGTTGTTTCTAAACGCTCCATCCATGAGTTGACCATGAGATGCTCGGTTTGTTGTTTAGTGTGTTTCCCTCTTATCCTTAGAGTGACCCTTTTTTTTCTCTCTCTATCTCTCTTCCTACCTTTGGAATCTTAGGTCGAGATTTTCGTAAGGGGGATAGAGCTGTAACACCCCAGTTTTTAGTAAATAGTAATTAGGGTTGTTTGTGCATTCATGAACATCATAATTGAAATTGTGCATTAAATAAAATTTAAGTAAAACCCTAAACCCTAGTTTCCTTCTCTCCCTCTATTTGAAAAGCATTCAAAAGGTTCGAATATTTTTGAAAAGTATCAAAATAGTTGGAG
This sequence comes from Avena sativa, assembly GCA_916181665.1. Classification (NCBI taxonomy): domain Eukaryota; kingdom Viridiplantae; phylum Streptophyta; class Magnoliopsida; order Poales; family Poaceae; genus Avena; species Avena sativa. Next base: position 66,284,885 of record OV702284.1, read on the forward strand.
CCCAAATTGAATAAAAGGACCCCTCATTATTGTACATATTTTACAAATCCTCTGGTATTTTTGAAATGTCCAAAACAGATTTCAAAATGGAAATATAAAGAGAAAATGATTTCAGAAATTACGAAAAAGATTTTGCTAAAAAAAATAGATCCAGAGTTCCCCAGGTCGTGGCCCAGCTCTCTTCTATCCTCTCCTTGTCGCTCGCGCAGCATTCCGTGGCCCAGCAGTAGCCCAGCTTGGCCCACGCGCGGCCTAGCGCTGGCCCGTACCCCTTCAATCCCATGTTCGTCGTCTTCGACAACGACGGCGAGCAGCTGCGTGCCTGCGCCGCCGCCGTCGATCACAGCCAGCCGCTACGATGCACCCCGCCTCCCCCGGATGAGGATAAGGAGCAGCCGCACGCCTCTCTCTCCCTCCCCTGGTCACTCCCCTCCCTCTGGATCTCTCTCTAGCTCCCGCGCTCTCAAGCCCGAAATCCTATCTTGCAGGTGCCACCTCGTGTCGCCATCTCCGGCCACCCCGAGCTCCGTGGAGTAGCCCATGAGAAGCGTCGTGCCGTCGTTGTCATTCTTGTCAAGCCACGCAAGACGGGGCATCTCCATCTCGCCGGTATCGAGCCCGAAGACCTCCTTCCCCGACGAACGTCATCGCCAAATACCACCACTCCCGGCCACGTCTTGCTTCCCTAACCACCCCATCGTGCTCGTGGTGAGCTCGCCGTGCGCCTCCGCCAACCGCCGCAGTACATGGTCATCGACGATGCTCCGGTGACCAAATCCAGGCGGCGCCACCACTACTCGGTCCGCCTCGACCTCCTCTTTCCAGCGAACCCAACCCCGCTTCCTCTCGCGCTCGCAATCGCCAGATCGAAGCATCACCTGAGAGCAATGGTGATGATGACGTCAGCATGACTCAATATTTGTCTTTTCTTTTATTAAATGTTTTTGTATTTCTTTTCTAGAAATATAAATACCCCTGTAGGCCCTATCTGTCAGGTTTTTAATCATTTTGTAAAATAATTTCTGTAATTGATAAACTTATGACACATGGGTCCAAGTGAAAAAATAATTAATATAATCCAAAAATATTTTATAATTTCCTAAAATGATTTAAAATGGATTTAAATTGAGAAAAATCATAACTAATTCATTTTAAATCAGAAAAATACAAATAATATATCAAAATGTTCAGAAAAATGATATCTAACTATCTACACTATAATCATGCATTGTTCAACAACTTTCATGACAAGTTTAATTAGAAGAACATAGTAACCCCTCACAGGTGATTCCGGAGTTTCTCCGAATTAGGGTTTATACCCCTCGGAACCCCGATTAAATTGTCGAGCATGCCTTAGGGTTACTTTTCAATACAATTTAACTTGTCATATCATCATCCTTGATTGAGCATTGCATCGATGCCATGTGTTGATTGTTTCCCTCTCTTTCCGGTGCTTGGTTCTTTTCGGTAGAATACGATATCGAGATCGAGATCGAAGACCGAGGACAACACCATCAAAGATCGAAGATCGACGAATAATACTTGGCCAACTATAATGAAGTCAAGTACAAGGCTCCCGAAGATCTGCTTATCTGTTATCAACTGGCAAAGGCAAGCATAGCCTACCATGATATAATCCTATGATTTCAAAAGCATTTCAATTCTTGACATGATGCATATGATTCTACAGTGGTCTTTTATCGATAGATAGAGTATCCTATATGTTGCATTACTCCCTTTGAGCTTATATTACCTGATCCACTGCTCCTAGCATAACTAGGTTGGCTTGTGTGCACTGCTAGATCTTATATCTGTGTCTTGCTTAGCCATGCTTTAGCTATCAGTGCTGATTCATCCAGATGATGTATTAGATGCAGATAATCTAGTATGACAGGAGAACGTGATGAGGTGAGATCAGAGGTGATATGAGATTAAACATGCTAAGGCTGGTATGGGAGGCCATGGTGGGATGTGGTTTTTCTAGTCCCATGCTCGCCACCACTAGGACCTGAGTTCTTGCCTTTGGAACCAAGACGAGCGTACAACCACACGGGGCCTGGACAACCTCATGACTAACTAACTTGCCTAGTAGATTCCATGAGTCACATAGTTCGGGCGTTCCATTCGACATGCATTCTGGATCTTCTTGAAGGCGGTGAAGGAGGTGCATTCATAACAGGTAGGTAAGCGTGGCCAGGGTTGCTTAGGGTCGATGGAGCCCCTGGTGAACCAACCTCGCCTCACATATCTAGGGACCGGCTTCGGGACTTGACCCATTAAGACAGAACCATCCTTAGGGCGTGACTCATGGTCTCGGTGAAAGCAAGGTAAAGGTCGTGTCTAACCACCCTCTGCCGACCTTCCAAGGAAGAGGGCTTATCTAGTGGCATTAAGAGAAGGTTAGTACGTGTGGGTAAAGTTGTACACCCCTGCAGGGTTAAATCTTTTCAAAAAGTTGTGTTCACGGTTATGAACGACTTGGCGACTGGACTCAAGATCATAGATAACTTTAACCACTATAAAACCTATTGATCAACGTGTGCTTAAGGATGCTTCCTCATGGGTACGAGGGAGTGATCCTAGTTCAGGTGATGATGATGATTTGGTGGATATCAAAAGATGATGATGATTTGGTGGATATCAAAAGATGATGATCAATATATTTCAGAGATGTCGATCTCTTATCCCCTTTTAAAATATTCTGATTAGACGAGCTTCTTCTCTCTCTTGTTTTATAAACAAAGATGGCTTTATGCAAAACAACTCCACAAACCATAAGTCTTGCGAAGTACACCCTGTACTCACCCTTGCTTTGTTGATACTTTTGGCAGAGTAAGTGCTCCCTTGAATAGGAGTTCCGTACTACATCGACATCGATGAGTAGCTTGGGATTCCCGGCCGGCAGCCTAGAATCTATGGGCTGGGACGTCATCGTTATGCTTCAAGACTCTTAGGCCATTTGTTAAGTTTGCTATACTTATGTCGTGGTTGTATCACGACATATGCCATCGGTAGGCTAAGGTTGGGGCCGATGGACGTGGAGGAATCCGGGGAGGGATGATGCAGTGAAGACCGCACTCGTATGAACAAAGGGAAATGCAATGTATATTGGATTGAAGCTCTCAAGTGGAGATAACACCTCACTCTATACATCTAATCTCTTATAATCTTGCCATACTTGTGGCTACAATCATGCTCCTTGAGCTATATCTCCTATGCTTCTATCTAGATCTCTCTGTGAGAGTAGAGGAAGAGGAAGAAGGAGAGCTCCTAGTGAGCAGAGAGGGGAGGAGCCCTTCGGGACCTCTCCTAGAACGATCCCCCTGGTGCTCCTTATAAAGGGGAGCCCAGGGGACAAGTCTTGTACTACACGCTTAGCATCTAGACGGCATATTCCGGGCATCTTCCAGAGGTGCTGAGCATATGCCTTGGCATCTTTGGAGATGCCAGGCATATTCCTTAGCATCTTATTTGATGCTAAGAGCATATTCCTAGCATCTTGTTAGATGCCATGGGCATATTCCATACACCATGTGCCAGTCTGAGCTGGTGGGCTCCCAAGACTGGCACAATACTTGTTGGCCTTGTCCTGACTTGATGGCGTGTAGCTGTGCAGATCAGGAACATATCTGGTGACAAATAAGAGGTCATACGGGGTAAAATAATCCGGCCCAGGCGTCCCCGACGAAGCAGTGATTCGGCCTGCTCCTTAGTCGATTCGGCCTGGTCCTAATTGCCAAAGAACAAGGCCCAGCCAAGTTATGAGTCGGCCCAGCCGAACTATGTTTGATTCGGCCCAGGCTGAAAGTAGTCCAGCCGGGTTGGTACAAGCCAATTGGATCAATCCCTGGTGGCCAGGCCTGGTCATTGATCTCGGCCCAGGCGGGGCGACGAGGTGCAGCCCAGCCGGTTCGGCCTGCTGTGGCCCAGCCGGGTCATTGACCTCGACCCAGGCGGGGCGACGAGGAAGGCCCGACGCGGGGGTGTCCCTTTGCTATAGCGAGGTCGGCGGGAGGTTCCCCGCGTGGAGCGTGCTGGCGGGAAGGCGCGCATCTAGGGCTGGCGACGTTGGCCGCGGTGGGCCGGGTCTGGTGTGGTCAACGGCCCACCCGGCGTAGCTAATTCGGCCCAGCAAGGCATTTTGAGTACTCGGCTGAAGGAATGGCTAACCTGGCCTGAGAAGGACATGACTGGGCCGAATTTCCTTTAGGTCGGCCCGATCAGGCTTGTTATTCTTTTTCCTTTTACTCAATATTTTAGGTTGCTTTGTCTCTTTGCCCATGTGTGTCTTTTTATTAAGTTGTCCCTTCTTTCGTTATATCTCAACTACGGGGTACCCGGGGTCACATCCCCGACATTAGTCCGCGAGGCTATGTGGGACTCGTAGAGTCGTGCATAGGCTTCATATTAAATATTCCTAGAGATGTTTTATGACATACAACTTCTTTGTCATATATTTCTTGGTCGCACAATCCTTTTGGGCAAGTTTGTGACTTCGGCCTTCTTGGGCTCTGCTCCTAACCTTTCTGGGCAAGTCTTTTGACCTTTGGCTTTCTTGGGCAGTGGTCATAACCCCTTTGGGTAAGTTTCTGGACTTCTGGCCTTTGTGGGCACAGGTAATAACCCTTTTGGGTAAGTTTCTGGACTTCTGGCCTTTATGGGCACTGGTCTTTTAACCTCTTTGGGTAAGTAATGAGTACTGGCCTTATTGGGCACTGCTCTTTTAATCTTTTTGGGTAAGTAATGAGTACTGCCCTTCTTGGGCACTGCTCTTTTTAACCTCATTGGGTAAGTTATGAGTTCTGGCCTTCTTGGGTCCTGCTCTTTTAACCTCATTGGGTAAGTCATGAGTTCTGGCCTTCTTGGGCACCGTTCTTTTAACCCCATTGGGTAAGTTACAAGTTCTTGCCTTCTTGGGCACTGCTCTTTTAACCTCCTTGGGTAAGTTATGAGTTCTGGCCTTCTTGGGCACTGCTCTTTTAACCTCATTGGGTAAGTTAGGAGTTCCTGCCTTCTTGGGCATTGCTCTTTTAACCCCATTGGATAAGTTATGAGTTTTGGCCTTTTTGGGCATTGCTCTTTTAACCCCATTGGGTAAGTTATGAGTTCCTGCCTTATTAGGCACTGCTTTTTTTAACCCCTTTGGGTAAGTTTATGAGCTCTTGCCTTATTGAGCACTGCTCTTTTAACCCTTTTGGGTAAGTTTATGAGCTCTTGCCTTATTGGGCACTGCTCTTTTAACCCCATTGGGTAAGTTTATGAGCTCTTGCCTTATTGGGCACTGCTCTTTTAACCCCATTGGGTAAGTTTATGAGCTCTTGCCTTATTGGGGACTTCTCTTTTAACCCCATTGAGTAAGTTATCATCCGAGTTAACTCATCCCAAATCCGAGTTACTTTACTCAAAATCGACTTTATGTCTTAGTCTGAGTCATCTGACTCAAATCCGAGTTATATGACTCAAATCCGAGTTAACTCATCCTAAATCCGAGTTACTTTACTCAAAATTGACTTTATGTCTTAAGTCCGAGTTACATGACTCAAATCCGAGTTAACTCATCCCAAATCCGAGTTACTTTACTCAAAATTGACTTTATGTCTTAAGTCTGAGTCATCTGGCTCAAATCTGAGTTATATCACTCAAATCTGAGTTAACTCATCCCGAATCCGAGTTACTTTACTCAAAATTGACTTTATGTCTTAAGTCTGAGTCATCTGGCTCAAATCTGAGTTATATCACTCAAATCCGAGTTAACTCATCCCGAATCCGAGTTACTTTACTCAAAATTGACTTATATGTCTTAAGTCTGAGTCATCTGGCTCAAATCTGAGTTATATCACTCAAATCCGAGTTAACTCATCCCGAATCCGAGTTACTTTACTCAAAATTGACTTATATGTCTTAAGTCTGAGTCATCTGGCTCAAATCTGAGTTATATCACTCAAATCCGAGTTAACTCATCCCGAATCCGAGTTACTTTACTCAAAATTGACTTATATGTCTTAAGTCTGAGTCATCTGGCTCAAATCTGAGTTATATCACTCAAATCCGAGTTAACTCATCCCGAATCCGAGTTACTTTACTCAAAATTGACTTATATGTCTTAAGTCTGAGTCATCTGGCTCAAATCTGAGTTATATCACTCAAATCCGAGTTAACTCATCCCGAATCCGAGTTACTTTACTCAAAATTGACTTATATGTCTTAAGTCTGAGTCTTCTGACTCAAATCCGAATCCCCTGTTTGCCACGATATAACTTGATTTGGCGTGATGACGGTAATTTGCCTTTGATACGGATCCGAGATATAGATCCGAGATTAAGTTTTGGGATATGATAATAGGGCTAACCGCTAAGAGATCTGATTCGGGGTGTAGATATTGGATATAGATTCGAGATATGATAAGATGGCCAAAAGTCATCCGAGATATGGGATAACCTGGCAAGATGGTGAAATAACAATCCGAGTCATAACATAACCTGGCAATCTGGCGAACTGAATAACGCTTCGGGCTAAATTAGAGATATGATAAGTACGCCCAGTCTGAATACCAATCCGAATTATAATATACCCTGGCAAGCTGAATCAAATGTTAGTCCGAATCAGAGACAATCTACTGAGCCGAGTTAAAGGTTAATTCAAAGCATAAACAAATTGACTTCAAGTTATATCCGAGTCACAAATAAGTTGATTCAACTTATGGCCGAGTTAATAATAAGCTGGCTGGTGAGCTGAGTTAATGGATAATCCAAAACATAAACTAACTGACTCAAAACCTATCTGAATCACAAATAAGTTGATTCAACTTATGGCCGAGTTAACAGATAAGCTGGCTGGTGAGCTGAGTTAATGGATAATCCAAAACATAAACTAACTGACTTAAAATCTATCTGAACCACAAATAAGCTGATTCAACTTATGGCCGAGTTAACAGATAAGCTGGCTGGTGAGCTGAGTTAATGGATAATCCAAAACATAAACTAACTGACTTAAAATCTATCTGAATCACAAATAAGCTGATTCAACTTATTGCCGAGTTATAAACAAGCTGGCTGGAGTACAGATCTAAATCAACATAACGCTCTCTTAATCTAAAGATGACTCTACGGATAAGTTGACTAGTCCCCGGGTTGAGTTATTTTCTCCCCGGGGTGAAGGATTGAGTGTAGTTGGCTGAGTTATCCGGCACTTACAGTATATTTGGAGAAGTGTTTGGGTGAGTCTTGCTAGGTCATACTTGCCCTGCTGAGTTACTTGGTACTTACAGTAAGCTTGGAGTAGTGCTTGAGTCCTTCTTGCTGAGTCTTACCTGCTTTGATGAGTTAGACTTGGAGAGTCTCTGCGCTTACCTCTTTGTTCTCAGTTGACTTGGTGAAGCTGAATGAGCCCTGTGAGGAAGAAGTTGATGAAGATGTTCCCGTCCGGATGGAAACCCAACCAACGCCACTAAAGGCCCCACGGTGGGCGCCAAATGTCGTGGTTGTATCACGACATATGCCATGGGTAGGCTAAGGTTGGGGCCGATGGACGTGGAGGAATCCGGGGAGGGATGATGCAGTGAAGACCGCACTCGTATGAACAAAGGGAAATGCAATGTATATTGGATTGAAGCTCTCAAGTGGAGATAACACCTCACTCTATACATCTAATCTCTTATAATCTTGCCATACTTGTGGCTACAATCATGCTCCTTGAGCTATATCTCCTATGCTTCTATCTAGATCTCTCTGTGAGAGTAGAGGAAGAGGAAGAAGGAGAGCTCCTAGTGAGCAGAGAGGGGAGGAGCCCTTCGGGCCCTCTCCTAGAACGATCCCCCTGGTGCTCCTTATAAAGGGGAGCCCAGGGGACAAGTCTTGTACTACACGCTTAGCATCTAGACGGCATATTTCGGGCATCTTCCAGAGGTGCTGAGCATATGCCTTGGCATCTTTGGAGATGCCAGGCATATTCCTTAGCATCTTATTTGATGCTAAGAGCATATTCCTAGCATCTTGTTAGATGCCATGGGCATATTCCATACACCATGTGCCAGTCTGAGCTGGTGGGCTCCCAAGACTGGCACAATACTTGTTGGCCTTGTCCTGACTTGATGGCGTGTAGCTGTGCAGATCAGGAACATATCTGGTGACAAATAAGAGGTCATACGGGGTAAAATAATCCGGCCCAGGCGTCCCAGACGAAGCAGTGATTCGGCCTGCTCCTTAGTCGATTCGGCCTGGTCCTAATTGCCAAAGAACAAGGCCCAGCCGAGTTATGAGTCGGCCCAGCCGAACTATGTTTGATTCGGCCCAGGCTGAAAGTAGTCCAGCCGGGTTGGTACAGGCCAATTGGATCAATCCCTGGTGGCCAGGCCTGGTCATTGATCTCGGCCCAGGCGGGGCGACGAGGTGCCGCCCAGCCGGTTCGGCCTGCTGTGGCCCAGCCGGGTCATTGACCTCGACCCAGGCGGGGCGACGAGGAAGGCCCGACGCGGGGGTGTCCCTTTGCTATAGCGAGGTCGGCGGGAGGTTCCCCGCGTGGAGCGTGCTGGCGGGAAGGCGCGCATCTGGGGCTGGCGACGTTGGCCGCGGTGGGCCGGGTCTGGTGTGGTCAACGGCCCACCCGGCGTAGCTAATTCGGCCCAGCGAGGTATTTTGAGTACTCGGCTGAAGGAATGGCTAACCTGGCCTGAGAAGGACATGACTGGGCCGAATTTCCTTTAGGTCGGCCCGATCAGAGCTTGTTATTCTTTTTCCTTTTACTCAATATTTTAGGTTGCTTTGTCTCTTTGCCCATGTGTGTCTTTTTATTAAGTTGTCCCTTCTTTCGTTATATCTCAACTACGGGGTACCCGGGGTCACATCCCCGACATTAGTCCCCGAGGCTATGTGGGACTCGTAGAGTCGTGCATAGGCTTCATATTAAATATTCCTAGAGATGTTTTCTGACATACAACTTCTTTGTCATATATTTCTTGGTCGCACAATCCTTTTGGGCAAGTTTGTGACTTCGGCCTTCTTGGGCTCTGCTCCTAACCTTTCTGGGCAAGTCTTTTGACCTTTGGCTTTCTTGGGCAGTGGTCATAACCCCTTTGGGTAAGTTTCTGGACTTCTGGCCTTTGTGGGCACAGGTAATAACCCTTTTGGGTAAGTTTCTGGACTTCTGGCCTTTATGGGCACTGGTCTTTTAACCTCTTTGGGTAAGTAATGAGTACTGGCCTTATTGGGCACTGCTCTTTTAATCTTTTTGGGTAAGTAATGAGTACTGCCCTTCTTGGGCACTGCTCTTTTTAACCTCATTGGGTAAGTTATGAGTTCTGGCCTTCTTGGGCCCTGCTCTTTTAACCTCATTGGGTAAGTCATGAGTTCTGGCCTTCTTGGGCACCGTTCTTTTAACCCCATTGGGTAAGTTACAAGTTCTTGCCTTCTTGGGCACTGCTCTTTTAACCTCCTTGGGTAAGTTATGAGTTCTGGCCTTCTTGGGCACTGCTCTTTTAACCTCATTGGGTAAGTTAGGAGTTCCTGCCTTCTTGGGCATTGCTCTTTTAACCCCATTGGATAAGTTATGAGTTTTGGCCTTTTTGGGCATTGCTCTTTTAACCCCATTGGGTAAGTTATGAGTTCCTGCCTTATTAGGCACTGCTTTTTTTAACCCCTTTGGGTAAGTTTATGAGCTCTTGCCTTATTGGGCACTGCTCTTTTAACCCTTTTGGGTAAGTTTATGAGCTCTTGCCTTATTGGGCACTGCTCTTTTAACCCCATTGGGTAAGTTTATGAGCTCTTGCCTTATTGGGCACTGCTCTTTTAACCCCATTGGGTAAGTTTATGAGCTCTTGCCTTATTGGGCACTTCTCTTTTAACCCCATTGAGTAAGTTATCATCCGAGTTAACTCATCCCAAATCCGAGTTACTTTACTCAAAATCGACTTTATGTCTTAGTCTGAGTCATCTGACTCAAATCCGAGTTATATGACTCAAATCCGAGTTAACTCATCCTAAATCCGAGTTACTTTACTCAAAATTGACTTTATGTCTTAAGTCCGAGTTACATGACTCAAATCCGAGTTAACTCATCCCAAATCCGAGTTACTTTACTCAAAATTGACTTTATGTCTTAAGTCTGAGTCATCTGGCTCAAATCTGAGTTATATCACTCAAATCCGAGTTAACTCATCCCGAATCCGAGTTACTTTACTCAAAATTGACTTTATGTCTTAAGTCTGAGTCATCTGGCTCAAATCTGAGTTATATCACTCAAATCCGAGTTAACTCATCCCGAATCCGAGTTACTTTACTCAAAATTGACTTATATGTCTTAAGTCTGAGTCATCTGGCTCAAATCTGAGTTATATCACTCAAATCCGAGTTAACTCATCCCGAATCCGAGTTACTTTACTCAAAATTGACTTATATGTCTTAAGTCTGAGTCATCTGGCTCAAATCTGAGTTATATCACTCAAATCCGAGTTAACTCATCCCGAATCCGAGTTACTTTACTCAAAATTGACTTATATGTCTTAAGTCTGAGTCATCTGGCTCAAATCTGAGTTATATCACTCAAATCCGAGTTAACTCATCCCGAATCCGAGTTACTTTACTCAAAATTGACTTATATGTCTTAAGTCTGAGTCATCTGGCTCAAATCTGAGTTATATCACTCAAATCCGAGTTAACTCATCCCGAATCCGAGTTACTTTACTCAAAATTGACTTATATGTCTTAAGTCTGAGTCTTCTGACTCAAATCCGAATCCCCTGTTTGCCACGATATAACTTGATTTGGCGTGATGACGGTAATTTGCCTTTGATACGGATCCGAGATATAGATCCGAGATTAAGTTTTGGGATATGATAATAGGGCTAACCGCTAAGAGATCTGATTCGGGGTGTAGATATTGGATATAGATTCGAGATATGATAAGATGGCCAATAGTCATCCGAGATATGGGATAACCTGGCAAGATGGTGAAATAACAATCCGAGTCATAACATAACCTGGCAATCTGGCGAACTGAATAAAGCTTCGGGCTAAATTAGAGATATGATAAGTACGCCCAGTCTGAATACCAATCCGAATTATAATATACCCTGGCAAGCTGAATCAAATGTTAGTCTGAATCAGAGAAAATCTACTGAGCCGAGTTAAAGGTTAATTCAAAGCATAAACAAATTGACTTCAAGTTATATCCGAGTCACAAATAAGTTGATTCAACTTATGGCCGAGTTAATAATAAGCTGGCTGGTGAGCTGAGTTAATGGATAATCCAAAACATAAACTAACTGACTCAAAACCTATCTGAATCACAAATAAGTTGATTCAACTTATGGCCGAGTTAACAGATAAGCTGGCTGGTGAGCTGAGTTAATGGATAATCCAAAACATAAACTAACTGACTTAAAATCTATCTGAACCACAAATAAGCTGATTCAACTTATGGCCGAGTTAACAGATAAGCTGGCTGGTGAGCTGAGTTAATGGATAATCCAAAACATAAACTAACTGACTTAAAATCTATCTGAATCACAAATAAGCTGATTCAACTTATTGCCGAGTTATAAACAAGCTGGCTGGAGTACAGATCTAAATCAACATAACGCTCTCTTAATCTAAAGATGACTCTACGGATAAGTTGACTAGTCCCCGGGTTGAGTTATTTTCTCCCCGGGGTGAAGGATTGAGTGTAGTTGGCTGAGTTATCCGGCACTTACAGTATATTTGGAGAAGTGTTTGGGTGAGTCTTGCTAGGTCATACTTGCCCTGCTGAGTTACTTGGTACTTACAGTAAGCTTGGAGTAGTGCTTGAGTCCTTCTTGCTGAGTCTTACCTGCTTTGATGAGTTAGACTTGGAGAGTCTCTGCGCTTACCTCTTTGTTCTTAGTTGACTTGGTGAAGCTGAATGAGCCCTGTGAGGAAGAAGTTGATGAAGATGTTCCCGTCCGGATGGAAACCCAACCAACGCCACTAAAGGCCCCACGGTGGGCGCCAAATGTCGTGGTTGTATCACGACATATGCCATGGGTAGGCTAAGGTTGGGGCCGATGGACGTGGAGGAATCCGGGGAGGGATGATGCAGTGAAGACCGCACTCGTATGAACAAAGGGAAATGCAATGTATATTGGATTGAAGCTCTCAAGTGGAGATAACACCTCACTCTATACATCTAATCTCTTATAATCTTGCCATACTTGTGGCTACAATCATGCTCCTTGAGCTATATCTCCTATGCTTCTATCTAGATCTCTCTGTGAGAGTAGAGGAAGAGGAAGAAGGAGAGCTCCTAGTGAGCAGAGAGGGGAGGAGCCCTTCGGGCCCTCTCCTAGAACGATCCCCCTGGTGCTCCTTATAAAGGGGAGCCTAGGGGACAAGTCTTGTACTACACGCTTAGCATCTAGACGGCATATTCCGGGCATCTTCCAGAGGTGCTGAGCATATGCCTTGGCATCTTTGGAGATGCCAGGCATATTCCTTAGCATCTTATTTGATGCTAAGAGCATATTCCTAGCATCTTGTTAGATGCCATGGGCATATTCCATACACCATGTGCCAGTCTGAGCTGGTGGGCTCCCAAGACTGGCACAATACTTGTTGGCCTTGTCCTGACTTGATGGCGTGTAGCTGTGCAGATCAGGAACATATCTGGTGACAAATAAGAGGTCATACGGGGTAAAATAATCCGGCCCAGGCGTCCCAGACGAAGCAGTGATTCGGCCTGCTCCTTAGTCGATTCGGCCTGGTCCTAATTGCCAAAGAACAAGGCCCAGCCGAGTTATGAGTCGGCCCAGCCGAACTATGTTTGATTCGGCCCAGGCTGAAAGTAGTCCAGCCGGGTTGGTACAGGCCAATTGGATCAATCCCTGGTGGCCAGGCCTGGTCATTGATCTCGGCCCAGGCGGGGCGACGAGGTGCCGCCCAGCCGGTTCGGCCTGCTGTGGCCCAGCCGGGTCATTGACCTCGACCCAGGCGGGGCGACGAGGAAGGCCCGACGCGGGGGTGTCCCTTTGCTATAGCGAGGTCGGCGGGAGGTTCCCCGCGTGGAGCGTGCTGGCGGGAAGGCGCGCATCTGGGGCTGGCGACGTTGGCCGCGGTGGGCCGGGTCTGGTGTGGTCAACGGCCCACCCGGCGTAGCTAATTCGGCCCAGCGAGGTATTTTGAGTACTCGGCTGAAGGAATGGCTAACCTGGCCTGAGAAGGACATGACTGGGCCGAATTTCCTTTAGGTCGGCCCGATCAGGCTTGTTATTCTTTTTCCTTTTACTCAATATTTTAGGTTGCTTTGTCTCTTTGCCCATGTGTGTCTTTTTATTAAGTTGTCCCTTCTTTCGTTATATCTCAACTACGGGGTACCCGGGGTCACATCCCCGACATTAGTCCCCGAGGCTATGTGGGACTCGTAGAGTCGTGCATAGGCTTCATATTAAATATTCCTAGAGATGTTTTCTGACATACAACTTCTTTGTCATATATTTCTTGGTCGCACAATCCTTTTGGGCAAGTTTGTGACTTCGGCCTTCTTGGGCTCTGCTCCTAACCTTTCTGGGCAAGTCTTTTGACCTTTGGCTTTCTTGGGCAGTGGTCATAACCCCTTTGGGTAAGTTTCTGGACTTCTGGCCTTTGTGGGCACAGGTAATAACCCTTTTGGGTAAGTTTCTGGACTTCTGGCCTTTATGGGCACTGGTCTTTTAACCTCTTTGGGTAAGTAATGAGTACTGGCCTTATTGGGCACTGCTCTTTTAATCTTTTTGGGTAAGTAATGAGTACTGCCCTTCTTGGGCACTGCTCTTTTTAACCTCATTGGGTAAGTTATGAGTTCTGGCCTTCTTGGGCCCTGCTCTTTTAACCTCATTGGGTAAGTCATGAGTTCTGGCCTTCTTGGGCACCGTTCTTTTAACCCCATTGGGTAAGTTACAAGTTCTTGCCTTCTTGGGCACTGCTCTTTTAACCTCCTTGGGTAAGTTATGAGTTCTGGCCTTCTTGGGCACTGCTCTTTTAACCTCATTGGGTAAGTTAGGAGTTCCTGCCTTCTTGGGCATTGCTCTTTTAACCCCATTGGATAAGTTATGAGTTTTGGCCTTTTTGGGCATTGCTCTTTTAACCCCATTGGGTAAGTTATGAGTTCCTGCCTTATTAGGCACTGCTTTTTTTAACCCCTTTGGGTAAGTTTATGAGCTCTTGCCTTATTGGGCACTGCTCTTTTAACCCTTTTGGGTAAGTTTATGAGCTCTTGCCTTATTGGGCACTGCTCTTTTAACCCCATTGGGTAAGTTTATGAGCTCTTGCCTTATTGGGCACTGCTCTTTTAACCCCATTGGGTAAGTTTATGAGCTCTTGCCTTATTGGGCACTTCTCTTTTAACCCCATTGAGTAAGTTATCATCCGAGTTAACTCATCCCAAATCCGAGTTACTTTACTCAAAATCGACTTTATGTCTTAGTCTGAGTCATCTGACTCAAATCCGAGTTATATGACTCAAATCCGAGTTAACTCATCCTAAATCCGAGTTACTTTACTCAAAATTGACTTTATGTCTTAAGTCCGAGTTACATGACTCAAATCCGAGTTAACTCATCCCAAATCCGAGTTACTTTACTCAAAATTGACTTTATGTCTTAAGTCTGAGTCATCTGGCTCAAATCTGAGTTATATCACTCAAATCCAAGTTAACTCATCCCGAATCCGAGTTACTTTACTCAAAATTGACTTTATGTCTTAAGTCTGAGTCATCTGGCTCAAATCTGAGTTATATCACTCAAATCCGAGTTAACTCATCCCGAATCCGAGTTACTTTACTCAAAATTGACTTATATGTCTTAAGTCTGAGTCATCTGGCTCAAATCTGAGTTATATCACTCAAATCCGAGTTAACTCATCCCGAATCCGAGTTACTTTACTCAAAATTGACTTATATGTCTTAAGTCTGAGTCATCTGGCTCAAATCTGAGTTATATCACTCAAATCCGAGTTAACTCATCCCGAATCCGAGTTACTTTACTCAAAATTGACTTATATGTCTTAAGTCTGAGTCATCTGGCTCAAATCTGAGTTATATCACTCAAATCCGAGTTAACTCATCCCGAATCCGAGTTACTTTACTCAAAATTGACTTATATGTCTTAAGTCTGAGTCATCTGGCTCAAATCTGAGTTATATCACTCAAATCCGAGTTAACTCATCCCGAATCCGAGTTACTTTACTCAAAATTGACTTATATGTCTTAAGTCTGAGTCTTCTGACTCAAATCCGAATCCCCTGTTTGCCACGATATAACTTGATTTGGCGTGATGACGGTAATTTGCCTTTGATACGGATCCGAGATATAGATCCGAGATTAAGTTTTGGGATATGATAATAGGGCTAACCGCTAAGAGATCTGATTCGGGGTGTAGATATTGGATATAGATTCGAGATATGATAAGATGGCCAATAGTCATCCGAGATATGGGATAACCTGGCAAGATGGTGAAATAACAATCCGAGTCATAACATAACCTGGCAATCTGGCGAACTGAATAAAGCTTCGGGCTAAATTAGAGATATGATAAGTATGCCCAGTCTGAATACCAATCCGAATTATAATATACCCTGGCAAGCTGAATCAAATGTTAGTCTGAATCAGAGAAAATCTACTGAGCCGAGTTAAAGGTTAATTCAAAGCATAAACAAATTGACTTCAAGTTATATCCGAGTCACAAATAAGTTGATTCAACTTATGGCCGAGTTAATAATAAGCTGGCTGGTGAGCTGAGTTAATGGATAATCCAAAACATAAACTAACTGACTCAAAACCTATCTGAATCACAAATAAGTTGATTCAACTTATGGCCGAGTTAACAGATAAGCTGGCTGGTGAGCTGAGTTAATGGATAATCCAAAACATAAACTAACTGACTTAAAATCTATCTGAACCACAAATAAGCTGATTCAACTTATGGCCGAGTTAACAGATAAGCTGGCTGGTGAGCTGAGTTAATGGATAATCCAAAACATAAACTAACTGACTTAAAATCTATCTGAATCACAAATAAGCTGATTCAACTTATTGCCGAGTTATAAACAAGCTGGCTGGAGTACAGATCTAAATCAACATAACGCTCTCTTAATCTAAAGATGACTCTACGGATAAGTTGACTAGTCCCCGGGTTGAGTTATTTTCTCCCCGGGGTGAAGGATTGAGTGTAGTTGGCTGAGTTATCCGGCACTTACAGTATATTTGGAGAAGTGTTTGGGTGAGTCTTGCTAGGTCATACTTGCCCTGCTGAGTTACTTGGTACTTACAGTAAGCTTGGAGTAGTGCTTGAGTCCTTCTTGCTGAGTCTTACCTGCTTTGATGAGTTAGACTTGGAGAGTCTCTGCGCTTACCTCTTTGTTCTTAGTTGACTTGGTGAAGCTGAATGAGCCCTGTGAGGAAGAATTTGATGAAGATGTTCCCGTCCGGATGGAAACCCAACCAACGCCACTAAAGGCCCCACGGTGGGCGCCAAATGTCGTGGTTGTATCACGACATATGCCATGGGTAGGCTAAGGTTGGGGCCGATGGACGTGGAGGAATCCGGGGAGGGATGATGCAGTGAAGACCGCACTCGTATGAACAAAGGGAAATGCAATGTATATTGGATTGAAGCTCTCAAGTGGAGATAACACCTCACTCTATACATCTAATCTCTTATAATCTTGCCATACTTGTGGCTACAATCATGCTCCTTGAGCTATATCTCCTATGCTTCTATCTAGATCTCTCTGTGAGAGTAGAGGAAGAGGAAGAAGGAGAGCTCCTAGTGAGCAGAGAGGGGAGGAGCCCTTCGGGCCCTCTCCTAGAACGATCCCCCTGGTGCTCCTTATAAAGGGGAGCCTAGGGGACAAGTCTTGTACTACACGCTTAGCATCTAGACGGCATATTCCGGGCATCTTCCAGAGGTGCTGAGCATATGCCTTGGCATCTTTGGAGATGCCAGGCATATTCCTTAGCATCTTATTTGATGCTAAGAGCATATTCCTAGCATCTTGTTAGATGCCATGGGCATATTCCATACACCATGTGCCAGTCTGAGCTGGTGGGCTCCCAAGACTGGCACAATACTTGTTGGCCTTGTCCTGACTTGATGGCGTGTAGCTGTGCAGATCAGGAACATATCTGGTGACAAATAAGAGGTCATACGGGGTAAAATAATCCGGCCCAGGCGTCCCCGACGAAGCAGTGATTCGGCCTGCTCCTTAGTCGATTCGGCCTGGTCCTAATTGCCAAAGAACAAGGCCCAGCCGAGTTATGAGTCGGCCCAGCCGAACTATGTTTGATTCGGCCCAGGCTGAAAGTAGTCCAGCCGGGTTGGTACAGGCCAATTGGATCAATCCCTGGTGGCCAGGCCTGGTCATTGATCTCGGCCCAGGCGGGGCGACGAGGTGCAGCCCAGCCGGTTCGGCCTGCTGTGGCCCAGCCGGGTCATTGACCTCGACCCAGGCGGGGCGACGAGGAAGGCCCGACGCGGGGGTGTCCCTTTGCTATAGCGAGGTCGGCGGGAGGTTCCCCGCGTGGAGCGTGCTGGCGGGAAGGCGCGCATCTGGGGCTGGCGACGTTGGCCGCGGTGGGCCGGGTCTGGTGTGGTCAACGGCCCACCCGGCGTAGCTAATTCGGCCCAGCGAGGCATTTTGAGTACTCGGCTGAAGGAATGGCTAACCTGGCCTGAGAAGGACATGACTGGGCCAAATTTCCTTTAGGTCGGCCCGATCAGGCTTGTTATTCTTTTTCCTTTTACTCAATATTTTAGGTTGCTTTGTCTCTTTGCCCATGTGTGTCTTTTTATTAAGTTGTCCCTTCTTTCGTTATATCTCAACTACGGGGTACCCGGGGTCACATCCCCGACAACTTAATTGCATAATTTTGCCTTACGTTGTTTGATGTTTGTGGTCAGTGACCTCTGCTTGTAATATTTTGGTTCTTTGCTCAGTTATGAGCTTGTTGTAATAAATTTCGTGTCAGAGGGTCACTGTTGTGTTAGATTCTTCACTAGATATTCTCGAGCTCAAGGTTAAGATTATGTCAGACGGAGGTCTGGGATTTGTTTAGCCCTGATCCCAGGGGTGTCACAAAAACCTAGAGCTTAGTATTCCTACTCGAACCACTTACTTGTTAGTGATAGTTTGCGAGTACTTAAAGAGTACTCATGGCTTTGTCACTAGCTATTCCCGTGGCCAGACTATGAAGAGGACTATCAGGAGGATGGACCGCAGGAAGGTTATGACAACTAGGATCATCTCCCATCGTCAGCATTGTCTGTGACAATGAAGATGGAGGCTTGCCCACGCGATCGTTATTATATTATTTCGCTGCTTGATTGTACTAAGACTGGATCATGAGATCTTTTATTTGTTGAAAGACCTTATGTATGGTTTGTAATGGATGATGTACTATGATATCAAATCTGTTATGTCTCGCAAAAATGGTAATCCTGGGATTGCGATGTATGGCATAACAGGCATCTGGGATTAAAAAACCGGGTGTTGACAATGTCTCTGCCAGAGGCGCCATTCATTTCATCATAGCACTTGAATTTCATGTGTGGTTCACGCACACTCAATCATATGAAATAATCGATGTTCGAAGAACAAGTCGGGATTTTGAAGTTTGAGCTTCTTGACAAGCTTCTTTCACAAAAAATAGAAGAAAAAACATGCTTGGATGACCATGTGGAAATCATGCATGACTTGCATGAGTCCCTCATATATGATGTGGACTACTAGAAGGATGAAAAATTAGCGATATAAGGGATGTTGCGTTCACTTCCTACTAGCTACGAAGATGTCGTCAAAGGATGCGTCATGAGAGGAGAACCGTTCACCTTTCATGAGTTCCTAACGTAGTTGAGAACTATGAAGGTAGAACCCGTCACCGGGGAAATCGTTGACTGAGAAGGTATATATGATATACAATTTATAAATGTGTTTCTCACAAAACACTTGTTGCAGTTTTTATCAAGTATACTAAAACTTATTCTTATTTTATGAAAACAACATCATCTGTGAGAGTGTTGCATGTCGGAGACAAGGATACTTGGTGTGTTGATGTCATGCAAGATGTTGATGGCCGACGACACTTCTCCTTCTACATTTATTTTTTGGATTAGTTATGATTTGAATATATTTTGTAATATATTTGAGTGTGTGAACTTATTAGTGTGTCTTGCATCTCGCGAAACAGTTATTCATAATGAGCTAGTGACAAATCAGTTGTTCTATTATTATGAATTATTTCTATTATGGTCACATTTTCAGTGATGAATATGTTGTTCTCATTGTAATATCGACGATAATGGTTAATACATTTATATTTAAAGCTAAAAGATATCCAAACTTAATAATGAATGACACTACAGTTTAAGTCATGATAGTGTTGTATACATTCATGTTTATGAAAACATGAAGTCATGAGATGTTTAAATATTTTGACATTTACAATGTTATGCCCCTCGGGAAAAGATGACTAAAACAAAAAATACGCTCTGGTAAAATAGAGAGTGTATTGCAGTGACCCAACATACCACTGCATGTTGTAGTATACTATAATCGTTGACATAACATTCACGAAACACCGTTCCTCAAATATCACATCCCTCAGAGTGGTACAACAGAAATATTGCGGGTCGAAATTACAAACATACACATATTAATATTACAATACCAAAAGATCGATACCTCCAAGTTGTTCGAACTTACAAACCATACACAACTTATTTAAAATGTTTTAGCGGAAGAACGAAAGATCCAAATGAAATAACACAACATGAGCTCAACAACTTATTGTATAAGGTTTAAGTTGTTCGTCCCAACTTAATGTGAGACCTTGGCGCATGGCTCAATAGGATTGATAGGAAACCCATACCAATAAGTTGCAACTTATTTTTCGGAAGCTCATTCAAAAAGAACTCTAAGGTTAAGCGTGCTTGGCCTAGAGAAATTCTAGGATGGTTGATCGACCGGGAAGTGGGTACCGGGTGCGCATGAGTGAGGACAAAGTGCGCAGAAATACTAGTGTTGGTCTGTGGGGTTAGTCTAGAGATCCTATTGAGCTGCCAGAAGTGACAACCGTCGGTCCGAAGTGACCAGGGGTGTTACACTTAAGTATTAAGTTCTAACATGGAAACTACTCTAACTCGTTGCCTTCATCCTAGCCTTTAGTAGCATACATTGGAGTATCTTCTGGCTCTTCAGAGTCTAAGCAGGGGATCAAATAAAGAGTGAGCAATAGTGTTACCCAGCAAGTTCATTATATGCAAGGTGGCAAGTTTGATGCACTAACTACCGCCTCAAACTATAATTCTTTGGCACTTTGCAGTTTTCTTAAACATTTATTCAAAGGTTGCTTTTAATATCAAAACTATGCCCATCAGTCTTCATAGGTTGACCAGAACTTCATAGAATTCCTTTCCTACCATGTTCGTAGCTCCTTCTCGGAACATGGAGTAACATGTCACAATTCTTACACTATGCAGATGTGTGTTGCTTTACCCATAAGAGATCAAATCCTTGTTGCACAACCGGGCATACTTTCCCGTCCACAATTCCTTGATGTGGGGACTAGAGATTGATCCAAGCCCACCACTACCCTTCTCCATGACCCCATGTTCCACCACGATCCTCCAGGCAAGCCACATCTCTGTTAAGCCCCCTTTCTAGGGCAAGCTACAACTCTAATAGGCCCCTAAAGACTCTATGAGCCGGTGATGCCCTTGGCAGGCTCCATAAGAATGGTGTAATTGGCTCAGTTGTAGTCCAATCATCATAATTCTTTCTTATTTTAGCCATTAATTCTTCAGCTTCTGCAGGAGTTCTTTTCCTGGAAACACAATCAACAAAACTATCCAGGCATGTCCTAGATTCATCAATTAGCCCCTTATAGTATATATCAAGAAGCTCATTTTAGGTAATGGACATCTAGGATGTGCATGAATCAAGGCACAGAACCTTGTCCATGACTCAGGCAGTTTCTCTTCTTCTCCCCGTTTTAAATCAAAAAGTTTTTTGCAAAACAACATGTCGAGCACTGGGAGGGAAATATTTCTGAAAGAAAGTAGCAATCAAGCAATCAGGTCTATCAATGGATCCAAGAGGTAAACTATTAAACCAAGCTTTAGCTTCCCCTTTTAGTGAAAAGGGGAAAATTTTAGCAACAAAGTACTTGCGCATCTTAAAATCATCAGAAAATAAGCCACTCATAGTAGAAAGCTCGGTCATATGTGCCACAACACTTTCATTATTAGTCCCACAAAAAGGTTCTTTCTCAACAATGGTTATGTAGGATAAATCAAGAGATAAATCATAATCTTTATCTTTAATGTCTACGGGAGAAGTAGCAAATTTAGCATCAGGAGATAGTTTAGGTATAATAGTACGTTTCTCAAGGAGACTCCTAATAGCACTAGCACCACGTGTGTTTCGATATTATTCAATAAATTCATCAGTCATTTCAATATAACCATCATTAATATCATAACTCTCTCTAGACTCAGGTGAGATAACAGGAGTAATAGTGTCTTCACTAGGAGTTTCAGTGTTTCCCAATATAGTTATAGAAATTGTAGCATCTAGGAAAGGACCTAATGAATCACTCATCAAGCACAGTAGAAGTAACATCATGAGCATTAGAAGCAATTTCAGATTCAGCAGTAGTAGCAGTGTGTGTAGCATGTGTATGTGGTGGTGGAGTAAAAAGCTTACTTATAACAGACGGTGAATCAAGTGCAGCATAGGTGTTTAGGACCGTACCTCTTCTTGTAGTGAATGGTAAAATAGGAAACTTCCCATCACGAGACTTTCCCATAATGAAAAGGATAGCAACAAACAATAATAAATCCAAGTGAACTAACAAATAAAGCTATGCTCCCCGGCAACGGCGCTAGAAAATAGTCTTGATGACCCACCAGTATAGGGGATCGCAACAGTCTTCGAGGGTAGTAAAACCCAATTTATTGATTCGACACAAGGGGAGCCAGAGAATATTTATAAGCCTTAACAACTGAGTTGTCAATTCAGTTGCACCTAGAAATAGTCTTGCTCACAGTAGTTTATCAGTAGCAATAGTTTTGTAGTAGCAATAGCAAAGTAACAGCAGGAGTGGAACAAAGACAATAGTAACAATAGTAGCAAACAGTAGGATTTGAGTGCGGTAGGCATAGGGATGGATGGACGGGCGTTGCATGGATGATACTATTCATGTAATACTAAGATCTAAGGCATTTGCATATAAATAAGATAAAGAATCCAAGTACTAAATAATCATAGGCATGTGTTCCATATATAGTCATACGTGCTCACAATGAGAACTTGCACAACATCTGTTTTCCTGTCAACCCGTTGCAGCAAGGCCTCAAGGGAATCTACTGGCAATTAAGGTACTCCTTTTAATAGAGTACCGGAGCAAAGCATTAACACTCAGTGAACACACGTGATCCTCGTATCACAGCCATCCCCTCTGGCTGTCCCAATTTCTGTTACTTTGGGGCCTTTGGTTCCGGACAATGATATGTGTAAACACCTTGGAGATAAGATCACAAACAATACTATCATCATGAAGCAATAACATGTTCAGATCTGAGATCATGACACTCTGGCCCTAGTGACAAGCATTAAGCATAACAAGTTGCAACAAAGTCAAATAGCACTAATAAAGATACTAGGCACCATGCCCTAACAATCTTATTTGATTACATGATAGATCTCATCCAATCCCTACCATGCCCATAGCCTACAGTGGGGGATTACTCACTCATGGATGGGGGAAACATGGATGGTTGATGGAGAGGCGTTGGTGATGATGATGGTGATGATCTCCTCCAATTACCCGTCCCGGCAGGGTGCCAGAACGAAGTTTTTGGTTCCGAATCATGGATTCTGGTGGTGGCGGCGCAGCGGAACTCTATCTGGAAAAACGTTGAACCCCCTCTGTTTTTAGGTTAGAAGTGTTTATGTAGGCGAAGAGGGAGACCGAGGGGAAGCCCGAGGCGACCACACCTCCCCTAGGCGCGGCCTGGCCTAGCCCGCGTGGCCAGGGGTGTGGGCCCCTCGTGGCCCTCCTCCGTCTCATCTTCTGGCTCCATGAGTCTTCTGGTAAAATAGGAGTTTTGCGATATTTTCCGGGATTTTTCCTGAAAGTTGATTTTCTACACAAAAACGAGACACCAAAACAATTCTGCTGAAAACAGCGTCAGTCCGTGTTAGTTGTATCCAAATCATACAAACTAGAGAAGAAACAATAGCAAAAGTGTTCGGAAAAGTAGATACATTTTGGATGTATCATCCCCCTAGGACTTTGGGGCGAACCCCTTTTCCCTATATAAGAAGGTCTTTATTGGTTGAATAAATACACAATAAATAATTGGGAATTTCCAAAGGCATTTTCCTTAGGGAATTTTCCCTCTCTCATTCTCTATTGAATCTCGCGAGTGTGTTTCCAATAAGGACTGCGCACGTGGGAGACAACACCACCCTGTCATGCTGTCACGCTATTGGATCCCAGTTATAGAAAGTCTACTTCTGCATCCCGGCTTCAGGGAGAATGTGAGTTGTCGTCAGACACCGTATGTGTGTGAAACCACGGAGGCGTTGCCACTTGTGGCGCCAGAGCTGTCGTGCAAGGACTATAAGGTGACGTGTGAGGAGTAACACGAACTTGAGTTTGGCTACAATTTTGGCTACATCACCAATGTTCCCACAGAAATTAACTCTTTCGGTCTACAAGGGTATGTCATCGAAACCACCATCCCCGTTACTATATTAACTCATAGATAGATCTTGGCAGTGGTGTTGCTCTAGCTAGTATTTTTTTTGTTTTCTACTACGAACCCCTTCAATTAGTTCATAATAAATTCTATGCCATGTTATAACTATATCAATCGAAAACATTGGTACATGTGTGGTATGTAAACAAACCAAGTCCCTAGTAGCCTCTGTTCAACTAGCCCATTGGTCAATTGATGATCAAGATTCCCTGATCATGGAAATTTATGCCAATTGACAATAGGGTCATGTCCTTAGATGAATGATATGATGCACATACCCTATATAAATATTGCAGCAAGATTAAGTCACAAAGTTCATCATTGTGATAATTAGGAAATGAAGTAACCTACTGATGGCGCGTGGTTGACGTGGAGCGCTTCATCGGGAAACCCCAAGAGAAAGGTATGATGCAGCACAACAGCAAGTCTTCCCTCAGTAAGAAACCAAGGTTATCGAACCAATAGGAGGAAGGAAACGTCTCAAAGGTGTTGCAAGCAACGTGGAAACCTACACAACACAAACTCAAGACTTTGCCCCAACTAACAGTGAGGTTGTCAATCACACCGATTTCTGTAACAAAGGATTAACTGTATGGTGTGGAAGGTGATGGTGGTTTGCAGCAAGTAAACAGTAACAGTGGAGGATGTATAAATGGTAAATATTGTACCGGGGTCCATAGTTCACTAGAGGTGTTATTCTTAGATAAACAAACATGGCATGCTGGGTAAAGAAATTATAGCAAGGAAATTGACAGGACTGAGCAAGCCATAACAATGCAATACTAGACAAAAAAGATCCTATGAGATTCGATTGGGCAATACAACAATATACATAGACCGCCATCCAACTGCATCTATGACTAGAAGTCC
The DNA here is from genome assembly GCA_916181665.1 of Avena sativa. NCBI lineage: Eukaryota > Viridiplantae > Streptophyta > Magnoliopsida > Poales > Poaceae > Avena > Avena sativa. The sequence continues at coordinate 66,309,498 of OV702284.1, forward strand.
ACCTTCAGGTTATCATCTGAACCCCCTCCAGTATTAAGTTGCAAGCAACAGACAACTGCTTTAAGCAAAGTTTGTAAGGTAAACAATCCACTTGTTCCATGAACAAGAGACCATTGTTTTCTCCCTAGTGGCAACAATATATCTACAACCATAGAGATATCTGTCACTTCTCTTGATTGAGTAGAGGCATGAACCCACTATCGAGCATAAATACCCCCTCTTGGAGTCACTAGCAACTACTTGGCCAAGATAGCTACTAACAACGGAGAGCATGCAAGATCACAAGCAACACAGACATGATAGAATCAATAAGACAAAACCATTAATCAATCTGACATAGTAATCTCAATATCCATCGGATCCCCGCAAACACAATATGCAAGATTACAAATAGATGAGATCTTGATCATGAACGAAGATCACAAGATCTAGACATGAAAGCAAAAGGAGGAGATACAACCATCTAGCCACTACATGGACCCGTAGTCCAAGGTGGAACTACTCACGCTTCATACCGGAGGCTGGCATGATGAAGAAAAAGGCCTCCGGGATGATCTCCCCTCCGGCAGGGTGCTGGGAAGAGCTTCAGATCCCCCCGGTCTAGGGACGATGGTGGCGGCGGCTACAGACGATTTCATGGAATATTGATCGGGTGCTTAGGGTTTTAGCATCGGGGGATTCTTATAGGCGAAGAGGCGAGGCTAGGAGGCGGCCAGGGGGCCCACACCCTTTCTAGGCGTGGGCCCACCCTAGGCCGTGCCTGGAAGGGTGTGGCCACCCTGTGGCGCCCCTCTGTATCTCCTTTGGACTCCGTGTTCTCCTCGATGAAATATTGACTTTGGCTTTTGTCCCGTCCAATTCCGAGAATATTTCCTTACTAGCTTTTCTGTAACCAAAAACAATAGAAAACTGGCAACTGGCACTGTGGCAACTTGTTAATAGGTTAGTACCAGAAAACATAATAAAAGCACCTCAAAGTGTGGACAAAGCAAAGCAAAGTAGATACTAAACAAGCATGGAACATCAAAATTATAGATACGTTTCCAACGTATCACCTACTCCTTAGACCATGATATCATATCTAATTACTATCACCAGAGGCTACCTTGACTGCATCAACCATAATAGGGTGATCATAAAGGTGTCTCTCGGGTATTCCGAAGGGATATGTTGAGGCATATGTATGAAGATCAGGATTTGTTCTTTTGTGTGATGGTAAGATACTCTGGGCCGACTCGGTGAGATTACATCCACGTAGCTGCGCAATGTATGACTAGGTCATGAGGATGGAATATAATGGGAACGAGTTAAGTAGAACTTGTCGGTAACGAGTGAACTAAGTATTATGATACCGACGATTAGGTGTTGGATAATTCAAGTATCAAAGTAACAAAGGAAATAGGAACCGACCTTTATGGCTCAACGACATATACTCAAAAATGCGCAGGGGTCATTATGGGCATCGAGGTCCCCCGCTGATGATCATTGGTTAGAGAAGCATCCGATCATGTCTACAGTGTTCCCGAAGCAAATGGTAACACACTTAAGGGTTCGATGATGCATGAGAGATAGTTTTGGAATCATTGGGATCACTAAAGAAAATATAAGAGAGAAGAAGAAATGTTCCATGTGAATCTGAAAGGTGTTCATAGTGATCCGAAAGGTGTTTCCGAGCAAAGGGAATTAAATAATATGTATCTAATATTAATTAATGGAAATAATATTAAAATATATTTTTATTTGACTTTTAGGGGCAGGGCACCTAAACGGGCCACTCCCGGAGGAGGGCCTATATGGGGGCCGCCGCCCGAATGGATAAGGGTAGAGAACATAGGGATTTTAGGTGGGGCCCACCTAAGGCACCGCCTCCACCCTTGGCCGCCAGCCCTACCTCCCCTAGGGTGCACCCCCTCCCCCTATATAAGGAGGGGCACATGTGGGGAGGGGAGCCATCCCAATCCCCTGAGGCATTTTCTCTCCCCCTCCCACGTGCCTCTCTCTCCTTCTCCCTCGTTGCTTTTCGTGTTGAGTTCCTAGAAGAATTATGCATGTGGCATACTATAACACCCCTAGCTTTATTAAATGTCAATTAGGGTTATTTGTGTGCATTCATGAGCATCATATAATTTTCTAAACAAAAATGCAAAGAAGAAAATAATAAAAACCCTAACCCTAATTCCCTCCCTCTCTTGAAACCTTTGCATATGGTTTTGAATTTTGGAAATTACAAAGTTATGGAGCCCAAAAAGTGTCAAGGGCCCCTGCCTTGTTTTCAAATTGTTTATAAAATTTTGGTGCTTTTGAAATATTTCATAATAGATTTGAAATAGAAAATACAAACAAAAAAGAGAAAAGGGAAATAGAAAAGGTTTTCTGAAATAAAAAACATTTTGCTAACCCTAATTGGGTCGTACCCCAACTCTCTGTCTACCGCCGATGCGCGAGTAGCCAACGCAGTTGTGGCCCAGAAGCAGCCCGTTTGTGGAATCTACCTCTTCACCCTCTATTCCTGTCGTCTTCCTGGTGATGCCAAGCTGCTTCTTGGTAGCGCCTGCACCGCCCGATGCCGGGTGTGCTATGATGCCCGACCGGCTGCCCTGGTCGAAGATAAGAACACTGTGACATGCCCGTCTTCTCCTCCTGTCGTCTTAACACCTCTCCATGTACTCGCTCTTGCTCTCTCCCACAGACCCGAACCCTAGCCGTCGCAGTTGCTCACCGGCGCCGCTGTTCCCAAGCTCCTTCCGCCTAGCTGAGGCCAGCATCGGATCCGCCTCGCCATCCTCGTTCGTTTTCCCCTACCCTACCAAGCTGGGGAGCTCCTAGTAGCTCCAATCGCCACCTTGTTCCACCGTCGGCTGATGACCCACAAGTATAGGGGGTGTATCATAGTACTTTCGATAAATAGGAGTGTCGATCCCAACGAGGAGCAGAAGGTGTTGACTAGTGGTATGGAGCAGGAACTCTCTGCAAATACTTACCAAACGGATTTTTAGGGGTTTTCTGATAAGGCAACAAAACAAAGTGCAAGTAATAAAGAACAAACGCAGCAAGTGGCCCAATCCTTTCCTAACAAAGGACAAGTCGATGGAAATACTTATAAAGACCAAACATTCTCGAGGACACATGGGAATTCTGTCAAGTGCTTTCGCTTCAAATAGTTGAGTACTCTTCTTTGGTGTTGTAAGTGTTGTGTGGGTGAACCTGTGCTAATGTACCGACCTTACTTGGACTAATACATACTTGTGATTAAACCCCCTGCAAACATCTGTAACTATAGGAAAGTAATTAAGATATAAACCTAACCACAGCCTTAAACTCTGAGATCCTACGCTCCCTTGTGCAAAGGTGTCTTAGCGGGGGTTCAGGTTTCTGTCACTCCAGCAACCCCACAATTAGTATCCAAATACACAATACATTCCCCTAGGCCCATAAATGGTGAAGTATCATGTATTCGACGTTCACATGACACCACTAGAAGAATAGCACCACAACTTAAATACTAAACCATTGAATAATAACTCAACACAGATCCACTAATAACAACATGACTTCTCCCATGTCCTCAAGAACTAGATGAACTACTCACAAGACATCATATGGATCAAGATCAAAGATGATATGATAATGGATAACAATCTGAACATAGACAATAATCCAATGGTTCCACTCACAAGCATCAACTACAATAGTAATTAACACCGGGAAAGTTTCCCCTAAGAACTAAAGCAATATCCAACACAATTGTTACAGCGGGACGGAGTGGTGATGATGGTGTGGATGATGATGATCCTGATGAAGCCCAGCTTGATGATGGTGTTGATGGCGATGATCTCCCCTCTTCGGGAAGGAATTCCCCTGTAGAAATCTGTCTGCCAGAGAGATCTTTCTCTCTCAGTGTTTTTCGCCCCGCAGAGGTGGCGGAAACTATCTGTGGTTGCCCCCTGGTGTTAGGGTTCCGTAGGGAAGAGATAGGCGAGAGGGTGGAGTCGGAGGCCGGGCAGGTGGGCCACACCTATCCTAGGCGCGGGGCAAGGTGGGCCCGCACCTAGGGGGTTTGGGGCCCCTATGGCCCTTCTTCGCCTCCCCTTCTGGCTTCCTCAGTCTTTCAAGAAAATATAATTTTCCCATATTTTTATGGTATTTTTCTGATCTTTGCAAAATTGCATCAAAACACCTCTTCTTCCATCAGAATCCAGACTCCGGTAGTCCATCCTCCAAGAATCATCCAACATATAAAAACAATGGAAAAGACATAAGTAATACCTCATAATAAGACATATATCAATGAATAGAGGAAAATTATGATATAGAATGGTGATGCAAATTGGACGTATCAACTCCCCCCAAGCTTAGACCTTCGCTTGTCCCTAAGCAAAAACTGAGCTCAGTAAACATGTCCACAGGTTTATGGAGTGAAGTGTCGATAAAAATAATACAGACAAGAAGCATCACACTTACCATTACATAACTCATATAAGAAAACAAGTCACCATTATATAACTTAGATTGCAACAAGTACATGAGTCACAATAGAGAGGCATAAAGATAAATCATAATTGGAATTGCCAAACTCTTGTTCCTGGTCAGAGAATAGCCAGCAGATAGTTTTTCAATGAAGGCTTTCAAAGTAATATTCAATAGATAAGAGTTTTGTGCAAACAAGGAAGATAAAGAACATGATTGAATAAATCACCATATGAATGCTTGAAACACAACGACTCAAATGCTTGCTGGAGATAGAGAGGAAGTAGGTTTACTGACTCAACTTTGGAAAATAGGAGAAAGGTCCCTTCATAGAGGGAAGGAGGGATTACAAGTCATAAAGAGCTTCCAAAAGATTATGGTACTTACTAGCTTTGAGCCCTCATTACCCCTATCATAGGCATCTTGAGATGACTAAGGTTAAAGTGCACAAAGATGGAGTATATGCTTGATGAAATATAAGTTGGGAATATGAGGTCCACTCCTCATGCTACTCAACTTTGGTCACCGGTAAGTTCTTGTAATTGTAAGTACATGTGTATCATAGAGAACCGCCAACGGGGTACCCCTTGCACATGGTACAGGAGCTATCCCATAAACAAAATGACAAGGCAAGCATACAATGAGCATCTCAGCGATCTTTTTATTGACTATGTGCATAGCTTTTTATTGAGGATGCTTCATAGATAGCTCACTATGGTGATGCTGCAAGTTTCCACCATGATTAGGTATGGCTTAGGCTAGCGGGCCAGGCGTTTCTCTAACACAAAATACAGACTCCATGGACTTACAAGTTTTGTCTTTATTTCACACCATTGACATCCATAGACAAAAGAGCACGATATCAATTGTGTACAAAGTACAAGTGCAATGTTGAAAATGTTCCCTGTGACAGCACGGTTCTGCTAATTCCAACGTATAGATGCAAGCATATACAACTTTGATGACACAATGGTTCAAGTCTATTAGGGGCAAGGAAATAAGGTGCGCCATCAAGTTCGTGAAAGCGTTACTAACTAGTTTTCACATAACAAAATACTTTTTAATTTGAAAGATAGATGAATCTTGAGAATTTGCTTGGAATAGCAATAGCTATTAGGTTGATATGGTGGACACAAGTGGCAAAGATTTTGGTTCAAAGGGATTTGCAAACATGAGAAGTATACCTTCTCAAAACAAGTTTTTGGCTAGCAAGGCTAGGTAGCAAGCAAGAGGGTTGAAAGAAACAAGCAAACATATGAGTAATAAAGCCAAACATGCAATCTTCCTTGAAGACACAAAAGATCTTAAATAAAGAATACTAAGCTTATGAGCCAACAAGAAAGAAAATAAATGATACAAAATACCTATAAGCTTTTCTCTTTTTTCTTTCAAACCTTAAAAAGTATTGCTACTGACCAGAACTCGGTTTGCCAAAACCAATTTAGATCCACTTGATGCTCCCAAAGTGATGCCAATACTGATCAACAAGATCCATCATATAATAGGGACTGCAAACTAAAATAATAAGTGCAAAAAGTAAAAGATGAAACTTCTCATTAATATTCCAATAAAGGCACTCACACCAAGGGATACATAGATAATGAACTAAAGGAGAGATACTTCCACATGCAAACCAAACTATAAGATAACTCTACCAAAGATATGGATCCACTAAAAAGGTAAAAGATAAAATATAATGGTGGTGATACCGCGACACTCCCCCCGAGCTTGGAACAAGCCAAGGGGATGCCAAACCTGATGTCGAATTACTCCTTCGGTGGTGGTGTTCTCTTAATAATATCTTCAATAAGTTTCTTCAAATCCTCAATATTGAAGGTCAGAGTACGAATCAACTCCGAATTATGCTCAATGTAGCTCATGATCAATTCGGACTGAGGATCCCAGTCCTTGTTATTCTTTCTCCACTCTTCCTTCTTAGAGTGTTCCTTCCCTGCATAGTTAGAGTGAGTGGTACTAGGAGGAGGTGACCGTGGAGAGAGGTTATGACGTGGAGTTTTCCCTCCTGTAGACATCCGCGCTGTCCTCTTAAGCTTGGTAGGTTTTGCCACCAATCCAATGCTTGCGACGGTAGTGCGGGTATCCGGTTGCTTGTCCTCCTCCATGTCTCCTTCATAACCTACCAAAATCTCCTCCTCCTTGGGTTTGTGAGGATCATCTTCCTCGGGCTACTTGCCTTTGTCATTGGCGGAGACCATGGTGCTCTAAACTTGAGAAGATTTCCTGACAGAAATAGATCAAAACGAAAACACGACGAGAACACGATGCACGAACCTCGGGGGATCCAGGAGGTTATATATTACGAAGTTTCAAAGCATAAGGAAGGTTCTGACACGGAAACAAGGCGGAGTCGGAGCTTGGGGAACGCACACCCCCTCTAGGCGCGGCCAGGCTAGGGCCGCGCCTGGGATGGGTTTGTCCACCCCGGACTCCGTTTCCTCTTCTATTCTGTCTCATAACTTCCAGTATGTATTAAAAACATCAAAAATATAAAAATATTGGGGTTTCATGAATCTTCTGTTTTCACCACTTTTACCTATTCAAAAGTCGAACTTTGCAGACTCCTTTTCTCCTTCTCCTGGAATTTCCTTCCCTACAAGGTCTCACACAAACTTCAATCACAACATTAGTGCAAGCAAAAACAATTTACCTTTAGGTCCACACTTCAACTGAAATCCATCAAAACAAAGGCTTCTAAAAGAGGCAAATGCAAATGATAACAGAAATCTGTCAAAACAGACCAGCAGGTAAATATTGATTTTTTCGAAAACCTTATGTTGCTCAAATCAAAAAGTGCAGAACTAATGAAAGTTGGGTAACAACTTGTAGAACAAGATCAGAAAATACAGCTCCATCCGATGTACCAAGCTCCCTCACGAATTTTTACAATTCAGAACAAAAATCTGTCCCAGGACAGCCACTTTTCACAACTCCTCTACTTCACAAAAGTAGTTGAACTTGACACAAAAACCAAAACAAAAAGGATAAGGAGCGGTTAATACTAAAGTAATAACTTCCAAGACTGCGGTGACCCAGCATACACTACATGATCTAGTACACTATAGTCATTGACATAACACCAATGAAACACCGTTCACTAGTATTACATCCCTCAGAGTGGTACAACAGAAACGCAGCAGGTCCAAGACATGACTATAGGTTACAACTCAACTCTTTACACAAGATTCAGAGAACACTCTAGGTTAAAGAGAGAGAAAGAAACTTCTTACAAAGAAGAATCAGAAATAAACAACTCAAAAACTATCATACTAATAAGACTAGTATCTGAACTATTGGTCTGGCATTGTTGCTATTGCAATACACTACAGAGATAGGTCCTATGGCTAGAGATTACATTCCTATCTAACCAGTAACTTCGTATTCACTTGAGTTGATGTATATGTTGACTTTCTTGACTTCATTGAAGAACTTTAGCTTCTAGTGATGATTCCTGGAGCATAACTTGATGTAGAAATCATCTGTACTGGCTTTAGAACCTAGCAAGGGTTAATAAGATACGTTGAGTACGAACATACTCAGCAAGTTCACTAGAAAGGAGTGTTTGATGCACTATAATTGCAGCCACAGACCATAGGTCGTAGGCAATGCAAGTTTTCGTAAACATTTCTTCAAAGATTGCTTTCATTCCGAAAAGCTATGTCCGTCAGCCTTCACGGGTTTACCAGAAATTTCATGGAGTTCCTTTCCCGCAGCGTTCGCAGCTCCTTCCTAGAACAGGGAGTAACAAGTTACAGTTCTTACACTCTGCAGAGGTGCGTTACTTTACCCATGAGAGATCAAATCCTTGTTGCACAACCAGGCGATCTTTCCCGTCCACACTTCATATGGTGTGGGGACCAATAGATGATCCAAGCCAATCACTGCCCTCTCCGCGACCCCATATGTCTGCACGATCCTTCGGGGCTAGCTCACCTCCGATAAGCCCCCTTTCGGGCAGGCTAAAACTCTGATGAGTTCCCGAAGACTCTTTGAGCTGGTGATGCCCTGGCAAGTTACATATTAGATGGACTATACCACTTAAACAACCACTCATAGATAATCTAGACACCAAAAGCGTGGGGCGTAAGGGTGCCCACCCATATGTTGGATCCGCACAAGGAATCACAACGTCATGTTAAGGTAGTCTTGCCTCCATACGAAAGGAAAAGGATATAACTGACTTCTCTGTCCCATTCCAAATCTCATGGTTAACGCATGATATACAGCGCAAGAATCACTGGCGACATTGGTTGTTAAGTCCTGGATTATATGTTTCTTTACCACTAGAACTTTCATAGTAGGTTATTACCTCATGGTAAATAACCTATAATAATATTATTATGAAAATAGTGTTTTCTGACCTTTTTCAAATGCAGGTGATGAAAACACTAAATTTGCAAAATACTTTACAGAAAATAATCAAAGGACATGAGCAAGTGTGAACTTGCCTTTTGTGATTGCAAGATTATGCACTCACGGTCTTCGAGACAATATAAGATCCAATATCTGAAATCAGCATCATTTGTCTGGTAAGGACTAATGTTTAAACAAGCAATAGGTAATTATGCATAAGTAATGCTATGCATTTTGTAAAACTCCCAAAGTGAATCCCCAATACTTTGAGTGAAGTGATTTTAGGTAATTCTTTTAAAAGTTGATTTATCTTCAAGTTTTACTTTACAAGTAATGGTATTTATAAAGAACTTAAGTGTTAATAACCCAAGAAATACAAGTAAAGTATAAAATAATGTTTATGGTTAATTGTCATTTGGTGACTATTGATAAACATCCTTGGGATTGAGTTGTTAAGAATTGAAGAACTTATTATAAGATTATTGTTTGAAGTGGGAAAAAGAATAACATTTGAAGAAAAGATTTCCTTTCTAAGGTTTAAACAATCTTTATTGTTAATAGAACATGATCAATGTCTTTTGGTGTTTGATTGATTAGTTTAGACTTGAGATGCTTCATGTTTTAATTGAAATAGACCAAAGTTAACTATAAAAACATAAGTAGTTTATTATACATGATGTTTATAAGCTTTGAGACTAAAGTTAACTTTAAAAATAAATAAATAAATAAATAAACTTAAGGTGTAATTTGTTTTGATTATTCTCAAGTTTTGGATTTATGATAAGTATGACTAATGTGTGGAATTATTCACGTTATATTTAAGTGAAAGGTTTGATTTAAATTGGTTTGGCTATTATGAAAATAACATGCAACTATTCAATGAAAGTATAATTTGGATGATGTTGTTAATGTGTTAGATTTAAATTCATGTTAACTATTATTTAGATGTTAAGATCATTCCCTATTAGTATTAGTGAATGATGTATAAAATTATCTTAAAGATTGTGGTTTTGAACTTTGATTTAGGGTTTAAAAGAGTATTATAAAGTTAATGATTTATGCTTAAGTTTTATTATGAATCTTAGTTATGGTTTAGAACTTTGGTAATTAGATTTTAAAATTTAATATTTCTAAGGATATATAATTATTTCTTACTTAAGAAATGTTTTTAAAGAAATTTTAAAATAGGTTTTAGATAAGGACTTATTTTTTAAAAATATTACAAACTTCTCTAATAATATATTTAATATTTTTCTAGTGTAATATATTTATTGAAGATCTTTAAAAATGTTTTTTTAGTATTATTATTATGTTTATAAAATTCCATAAAGGATCAAATGTCTTTGAATACTTGCATCAAATTTTATTTATAAAAAATTAAGTTAGTATTTTTATAAAATAGTAGATTTGTTTTTATACACAAAAATGATTTTGTATTGTTTTTTTCTTTTAGGAATTTTCCTTAGTTTATTTCATTTAGGATTTTTGTATCTTTAATTTTTTAATTTATTTAACTCAAACAAGCAAAGTTATATTTTTGTGATCATTTTGATATATTACATATATTTTTAGGAGTTTTTGTTATTTTTTTCTAGAATTAAAAGGATTTTAGGGTATTTTGGTAATTCTCTATTTTACTTTTTTTATTGTGGTCCCTTTTTCTATTGCGTTGAATTCCTAAGTCAACTGGGCCCATAAGCCGACTCGGCCCCAATAGACCCAATTAGTTGGGCTATTCCTGGCCCAACAACCCTCTCTCTTTCTCTATCTCCCTTTCCTCGTTCCCTACTCACGCGACACGCACGCACGCCACTCCCTCGCATCCATCGCTGCCCATGGCACTGCTGTGCCGTCGCTCGCCCCCGCCAAGCCATCGCCATCACTGGCGGGATGGGGATCTGCTTCGCCTTCCTGTGATCTACATCCCTCTCTCACTTGATTTGATTTTAGCGGTCTCACTCACTTGTTCTTGACCTCTAAACCCTATCGGCTGCTCGGCCTGTATGGCCGCCACTGGACAACTCTGGCACCTCCAATTGCCGGCTTGGTTCTGTTATTTTCACTTCCTTCTACTACCCCCGATGTAGGCTTGTTCTTCATTGACCACTGCTCGGATTTGATGACCACCCTAAGGTCTCTGCTTCTCCTCTGTCAAGCCATCCTCGACTCTCGCGGGATGGTGACCATTGTTGCAACCCAATGTCTATTGACTCTATACTTTGCTGTGCTAATGGCCCGCTGGTGGTGACTGTCTCGGTTCTGGTACCGGCGGGATGGCGATGCAGCTGCGCAACCCCAACACCTAACCTGATGTGTTCCCGCTACCTCTTCATCTACTCTAATTCAGGTAATCCTTGTGTGACTGGCCCTCGAGTCGATGGTCTGGTTAGGTTCAGAACTAGCTATACTAGTTGGTCTGTTAACCTTGCAAATGACTTATGGTTCAGATGATTTGATTTTTTTCTAGTCGTCCAATTCCTAAACCATATGTAGGTGCTTTTATATTTATAAATGAACATCTAGATCTAGTCGACGATTTTATATCGAGCATCTACTCGACATGCTATTGAGTGTCACTGATTGCTGACAGGTGTTGAGAAATATAGGCTCCATTTATTCATGGTAGGTAAAATGCATTTATTTAAGCATGAACAAATGGAGTTAGTTGGAGAAATTAACACTTGCTGGTTTTGGTACATTATACCAAGTGGTTCATGAAATTTTATTTAGATGATATGTATATACATCAATAAACATGGTGCCTAGTTTGAATGCCTTTTCCAGTTTAGCCAAACCTTGTGGTTGCTATCAGTGTATCTGCCACTGTGATGCCTCCCTTTGGAGTGTACACAATGGTAGCTATCCTTGGTAGTTGGTTGTTGGGTTATCTATCTGGAAAATCATAATTGGATGACAATGATGTTAAGGCTGAGGTTTTATATTGAGTCAAACACATAATAAGGTGGTTATCCTTAGCTGATTATGAGCTAAGTCAAATGATTTTAGAGATGAAATGATTCCTAGATTTGTGACTAGGAAGATGATTGGATTTACTTTAGTATCAGTCACAATTGGAATGAGGTGGCCATATGCATATGCTGTCAACATGACAGTAGAGATTTAATTGATTCCTAACTATTCTTTTAGGAAGATTATGCAAGGATTTAGCTTGTTTGATTATAGATGATATGTAAGCATGTGTATTTGCTGATGTTTCTAGTGTAATTTCTTAGTGATATTTGTTGCTTGGAATTTGCTACTGTGGTGCCTCAGTCGAGTGTGCACAGTAGAAATCCATGGTTACATGATCTACTGTCCTTGCCCCTGTCAATGATGCAAAGACAGAGACAGATAGTTGGTTGGAAAGAACATATGTTAAGATTTGGCCTTTTTATGACTCTATGATGATTTTGCAAAGCAATACTTTGCAATACTAAGAGTACCACTCCATCCAATCCTCCTAGATGAAAATCTAGTTGAAGGGTAGATGGAGCTGATTGATGTGTATTGTTTCCCTTGTGTTCCCAGATCTCTATACAGGATATATGAACATATGCTGCATGATTTAGTGGTTAGTTCTGATAATTCTTACAAGTTGGTTGTGAGTGGCTTATGGCCTTTGTAGATCTTGATTACCTACACCAATACTTATGTCTTGCTCCATCATCTGTCTCTGGTTTAATTCCAGCTGCTCCTTTTGGCATCTTAATCTCCTCCTTGACCTGCCATTGGCTCTTTGATCTATTGTCGATGATACCTTCTCCTCTAGAGCTACTCCTGGTATTATTCTTGATTTATTTACTAGGCTCTACTCAGTGATTTGATTGTTAGGTAATGGATATGTGGATCTTGGTGATGATCTAATAAAAACAGATGCTCTTGAGGTGGAACAGACTTGTGATGAACAGAGAAAGAGATAGTTGTGGTTGTGTGGTGTAACTATACTTGTGGTGAAAGAATGAGTAGAGACAGGTGGTGCTACGGTTCCCTCCTTTTATCCATCTATTCCTTGGCTGCTTCGTGTGTTGATAGCTCATGCCAAGCAGTTAGGTGTGTGTGCTGCTTGCACTGTTCTGGATGAGTGCAAGACCAAATATCTTGATACTCCTCCTTTTTACTTCTACCACTCTGGTAAAAGTTGCCCCATAATTCATTGCCAATGAGGTTGTACTGAGGCAATTATATGATTAAGAATAGATACTCTATTTGGTGAAATTTCCCCTGCCTATGATGCATAAGCCTAAGGAAAAAATTCTAGATAAGAACAGATTTTACAATGGCCCCTTTTTATTTAATACTACTCAATGATGAGGCAAAGAAATGCATTACATTGCTAAAATTTAAGAGTACCATAACCCCCATAACCCCTTGTTTTTCCATTTCTTTTCCTTGTTGTTTTTACTTGCAGGGAACAAGACTAATGGGGATAATAAGAAATGAAGAAAACATGATACAAAAGTAGATAGGAAAATAATTTAGGTTTTCTTGATATCAAGTATTGTAATTAATTTTCTGTTTGAATATTGTACAAACATTGTACTATTGTAATATATTCAATTTACTTGTTTTCTTTTCTTTTATAATTCATTTGCAAAGACAATGTAATATTTATATCTGCTTGTAATAAAGAATCCATTTAGTTATTTCATTTATGTAATTCATTTTTATATTTATTTTTTTATAGTAGTTTACTTTTATTCTTTTATTGTTACAATAATGAAACATTGTATTTTATAATAGAGTGTTCCATTATTCTTAGAACTAATTAAATATTTATATCTTACTAATAAATAAGAATTCCATTCTTATTTATTATTATAATTCCTTTCATTCAGTTTTATTTATTAATTGAGACTTGTAATAATTGTATCTTTTCATAAATAAGAGTTCACCTCGTATTTCTTATTACAATTTAATTTCCAATTATTGATCTAATTCAAATTCTTATAGTATTCAAATCTATAAATTAAATATTCAAATTTGAATTATCTTCCCCTAAAACACAAAGATTATATAGGGGTCATGTCGAAATCCATCGCACCTGCCCTGACGTTTCCATCGGAACAAGAGAGATCTCGATCCCTCTATAGCTTCTTTAGTTTTTTGCGCGAAAATTCTCTAGATTTTCTGATGCATGAATGCAATGCACACACATGTGTCCTATCTATTTGTAGCTGCTAATCCTGGGATGTTACAAAGACTCAACCAAACTCTTGGGTTATCTCCCAACAAGTAATTTTCTTTAATGCCTTTAAGTTAGGCTTGCAACTTTCAAAGATGCTCACAAAGAAGATATATATCTGGAATGAAAGAGAGCATCAAGAAGCAAATAACCAACACATTTGAGTGTAACCCACTTCCTATGCATGGGGGTATCATGAGAAAACGAATTGTTGAAACAAAAATCCACTAGCATAGGAAGACAAAACAAATGCAACTTCAAAGCTTTCAACATAAAACGGGGAAACTTAACATTATTGAGAATCATAAAACCATGTTTCCCTCTCTCATAATAACTTTCAATAGCACTTTGAATAAAGTTGACAATATAACTGTCACTAGCAACAACTTTATCATAAGAATGAGCATACTTACAATCACCAAAGAGAGGTCCAAGGTCCAAGGTCATAAACCGGATCAATAGAAGCAAGTTGTTATATCCTGAAATCTTTATTAGGCAAGTTGTTTTTACAAGGAGCTTTAGCAAATTTGGAAAAGTTAAACTCATAAGAATCTCCATCAAACTTAGTTAAAACTTTCTCCTTCTTACAATCTATAATAGCTCCACAAGTGTTCAAGAAATGTCTACCAAAAATGATAGGACAAGTTTTGCTAGCTGCAGAATTAAGCACTAGAAAATCAGCAAGATACTTAATCTTACCGCAAAGAACCTCCACATCTCTTACAATGCCAATGGGGCAAATGGTTTCCTTATTTGCAAGGTGAATGACCACATCAATGTCCTCAAGCTCACAAGGACCAATTTCATGCATAATTTCCCTGTAAAGCTCATAAGGAATAGCACTAGAACTAGCACCAATATCACATAAACCATAGTAGCAATGATCACCAATTTTAACAGAAAGCACAGGACCACTATCTTTTAGCTTTACTAGGATGAGAAACAATGTTGGAAGCGTCTTCACAGAAGACAATATGCTCATCCTCTATATTTCTAGTGACAGGGTCTTTCACAATAGCTACCATAGGTTCAATATTCAAATGCTCATCGGGCTCCACAGTTTTCTTTGTACCTTTGTTATTTGCACTAATCATCATAGAATACTCCTTTACCTTATCTGGGAAAGGTATTTTCTCAACATAAGGTTCAGGAACAATATGATTAGTAGTACAAACTTTAGTACTTCTAACAGGGACATGATTAACAACATCTTTATATGGAGCATGGTACTTATTCCACTTCTTCTTGGGAATTTCTATGTAAGAGGCAAAGGCCTTAAAACAGTTGGCAATACTTTGGGAATCAAGACCAAACTCATTACTAATATCACGGAAGTCATCAGTTCCCATAAAAGATTTAATGCATTCATAATCATAGTTTATACCTGACTTTCTTCCTTTGTCATTCTCCCAAGCTTCGGTGTTCTCTTGAATACAGTCCAGTAGATCCCATTTAGCTTCTTCCTTCATATGTGTGAATGATCCAGCACAAGAAGCATCTAATAAATCTTTATCATGAAGAGAAAGCCTAGCATAAAAGTTATTGATAATAATATTGTTAGGGAGTTCATGAATAGGACATTTAAGAATTAGTAACTTCAATCTCCCCCAAGCTTCAGTTGTACTCTCTCCATCACGAGGCCAAAAGTTATATATCAGATTTCTATCCTTATGAATCTCACTGGGAGGATAAAATTTAGAATAAAAGAGAGATTCCATCTCCTCCCATTCCATGGATTGTCCATTCTTTAGCAGCTTATACCATTCTTCAGCTCTCCCTTTCAAGGATATAGAGAGTAACTTCTTCTTCCCCTATTCAGTTGTGATACCTGCACACTTAAACAACCCGCATAATTCATGGATAAAAAGGAAATGATCACCAGGATGGACAGTTCCATCCCCAAAATAATAATTATCTATAACACGATCAACAATACTTGTAGGTATCTTAAAAGGATCTATCTCAATAGGTGGTGGTTCATCTACTACCCTAGCAGTGGTAGTAGTTTTCCCAAACAGAAAACCAACTGGGTTATCCATATTGGAAACAAAGTAACAAGCAGTAACAAAAAGCAATACTCATAGTAGAAGTTTCCTCTACCAGTTCCACTCTTCAATAGCGCTTCACTCCTCGACAACGGCGCCAGAAAATAGTCTTGATGACCCACAAGTATAGGGGGTGTATCATAGTACTTTCGATAAATAGGAGTGTCGATCCCAACAAGGAGCAGAAGGTGTTGACTAGTGGTATGGAGCAGGAACTCTCTGCAAATACTTACCAAACGGATTTTTAGGGGTTTTCTGATAAGGCAACAAAACAAAGTGCAAGTAATAAAGAACAAACGCATCAAGTGGCCCAATCCTTTCCTAACAAAGGACAAGCCGGTGGAAATACTTATAAAGACCAAACGTTTCGAGGACACATGGGAATTCTATCAAGTGCTTTCGCTTCAAATAGCCGATTACTCTTCTTTGGTGTTGTAAGTGTTGTGTGGGTGAACCTGTGCTAATGTACCGACCTTACTTGGACTAATACATACTTGTGATTAAACCCCCTGCAAACATCCGTAACTATAGGAAAGTAATTAAGATATAAACCTAACCACAGCCTTAAACTCTGAGATCCTACGCTCCCTTGTGCAAAGGTGTCCTAATGGGGGTTCAGGTTTTTGTCACTCCGGTAACCCCACAATTAGTAGCCAAATACACAATGCATTCCCCTAGGCCCATAAATGGTGAAGTATCATGTAGTCGACATGCACATGACACCACTAGAAGAATAGCACCACAACTTAAATACTAAACCATTGAATAATAACTCAACACAGATCCACTAATAACAACATAACTTCTCCCATGTCCTTAAGAACTAGACGAACTACTCACAAGACATCATATGGATCAAGATCAAAGATGATATGATAATGGATAACAATCTGAACATAGACAATAATCCAATGGTTCCACTCACAAGCATCAACTATAATAGTAATTAACACCGGGAAAGTTTCCCCTAAGAACTAAAGCAATATCCAACACAATTGTTACAGCGGGACGGAGTGGTGATGATGGTGCTGGTGGAGATGATGGTGTGGATGATGATGATCCCGATGAAGCCTAGCTTTATGATGGTGTTGATGGCGACGATCTCCCCTCTCCGGGAAGGAATTCCCCTGGCAGAAATCTGTCTACCGGAGAGATCTTTCTCTCTCGGTGTTTTCCGTCTCGCAGAGGCGGCGGAAATCTATCTGTGGTCGCCCCCCTGGTGTTAGGGTTCCATAGGGAAGATATAGGCGAGAGGGCGGAGTCAGAGGCCGGGCAGGTGGGCCACACATGCCCTAGGCGCGAGGCAAGGTGGGCCCATGCCTAGGGGGGTGTGGGGCCCCTGTGGCCCTTCTTCGCCTCCCCTTCTGGCTTTCTCAGTCTTTCGGGAAAAATATAATTTTCCCATATTTTTCTGATCTTAGCGAAATTGCATCAAAACACCTCTTCTTCCATCAGAATCCAGACTCCGGCAGTCCATCCTCCAAGAATCATCCAACATGCAAAAACAACGGAAAAGACATAAGTAATACCTCATAATAAGACATATATCAATGAATAGAGACAAATTATGATATAGAATGGTGATGCAAATTGGATGTATCACCGGTCGCCGCTCTCCAACACCGACTATGGTGCCTTCTGACCTCACCTGCCCTCCCCGACCCCACCATCTCCACGTGGTGAACTGCTGGTCATCGTGAACCTTATACCTTGCCCCTCTCACTCTGGTTCTTCCCCTCCACGGGCACCTGCCGCCACCGCTGTTGTTCGTCGTTGTCGGCCAAGCTCCGGTGGCCAATAAGTGGCGGCGCCACCATCTTCTGGTCGCCCGCGATGAGACGCGTACAGCGCGACCCTCCTCGCAGCCTCACGCGCCCTATCTCCCGCCCGTGCTTGATCTGAGAGCAGCTCCATGGCTGACATTAGCATCACTTCAGCATGAGGAAATAATCCTCTTTTGTTTTATTAAATGTTTTTGTAATTCATTCTGGAAAATATAAATCCCTGTGGGCCCTACCTATAAGACATTTAATCTTTTTCATAAATGTTTTCTAAAATTGTTAAATCTATGACATGTGGGGCTAGGTGGAAAATAATTTATAAATATTCCAAAATTGTTTCAAAATAATTTAAAACGGATTTAAAATGGGAAATCCATAGCTAATTCATTTTAAATATAAAAAATACAAATAATATATCAAAATGTTCAAAAAAATGAGATTTGTCTCTTAACATCACATTCATGCATTGTTAAGCAACTTACATGAAAATTTTAATTAGGATAACATTTCAACCTTCTCATATGCATATGGGGCTTTCCAAATAATAGGGTTTAACCCTAGGGATCCCATTTAAAAAGCAATGATCGTGTCTAGGGTTTCAATTTCAATAACTTTTAACTTGTCATATCAACATTCTTGCTTGAGAATTGCATCGAAGCCATGTGTTGATTGTTTCTCTCCCTTTCCAGTGGTCTGCTTCTTCTCGGTAGTACTCGAAGATGAATGTGAGCAACGATTCAAGATCGAGATCAAAATTAGAGATCAACACCATCGAACAGGAGTACTTCATCGTTCATGAACACTTTCAAGAATATGTACCCGGAGATATATATTTGGGTATCAACGAACAAGGCAATCATATCCCCACCATGATATAATCCTATGTTTTTAAGCATTTCAATTCTTGCCATGTGCATACGATTTCAAAGTCTTTTATCAATAGATAAAGTAATCCTATCTGATGCATGTTCCTTTTGTAGCCTACATTTCCTGATCCACTACTCCTAGCATAACTAGGGTTTGGCTTGTGAAGCGTTGCTCGAGCTGTTATATCTGTTGTGCTTAGCCATGCTTAGCTATTACCGCTGGTATCCGGTTGATGAATTAGAGCTACGAATGAACCTAGTATGACAGGATGACGTGGTATGATCAGAGATGAAAGTTAAACATGCTAAGGCTTGTATGGGAGGCCATGGTGGGTTGTGGTTTTTGTAGTCCCATAGTTGCCGCTACTAGGACCTGAGTTCTTGCCTCTTGAACCAAGACAAGCGTATAGCTACACGGGGGCCTGGAACCCCCTCGACCAACTAACTTGCCTAGTATATTCCATGAGCCACATAGTTCAGGCATTCCATTCGACATATGCATTCTGGTTGTTCTCAAAGGAGATGAAGGAGGTGCATTCATAACAGGTAGGTAAGCATGGCCGGGAACAAGTGAGGCAAGGCCTCCGTAATCTTGAACCCTGCGCACATCTCTAGGGACAGGCTTCGGGACTCGACCCATTATGGTGGCAACTCCATAGGGCGTGACTCATGGTCTCGACAAAAGCAAGGTAAAGGTCGTGTCCAACCACCCTCTGTCGGCCTTCCAAGGAAGAGGGCTTATCTAGTGACACTAAGAGAAGGTTGGTACGTGTGGGTAAAGTTGTACACCCCTACAGGGTTTTAATCTTTTTGAAAAGTCGTGTCCACGGTTATGGACGACTTGTGAATGGATTCTAAGATCATAGAGAAATATAACCTAATCGTAAAACTTGGTAAAGGTGTGCTTAAGGATGCTTCCTCAGGGATCGAGGGGGTGATCCTAGTTGGTAGGTTTAGCTGATAAAGATTCGGTGGATATCAAAGATGATCAAAGCTAGAGATATCGCTTTCTTATCCCCTTTTAAATGTTCTGATTACTCGAGATTCTACTCCTCCTCCTTTACAAAGAAAGTTAGCTTTATGCAAAATAACTCCACCATCCATAAGTCTTGTGGTTGGTGTACACTAGTTAGAAAGTTAGATAGATCTTGATAGTTGGTATATGCTAGTTAGAAAAATTATTGTTTTATGCTGCAAACCCTTATAATTCTACCACAGCTAGTTCACAACCACAAGAGGGATTAGTCATACCACCTCATTAGAAGAAACAATCCATAAAAACAATTAGGCTTAGGTACAACAAACTGAAATGATAGAACTTATAGATCACTCATCACATATTTTCTTATCCTTTTCAACTTATCCTGCTTAGCCTTGCTATAATTGAGCATATCAAACAACATATACTCAAGCTTCTTATTTTCCTCCATCATACCTTCCTTTTTCTCGTCCGATTTATTCTCTCTAGCCTTCATTATATTTGCTTGAGATGTTTGCACCTATTTCAGCATTTCCATTTCTTTCTTCAACACTTCAGTTCAATCTTATTCTTTTCATCAGCTAGCTCCTTCGCCAACTTTGCATTCTCAATCCTCTCATCGATTTTTGTACTTTTGTTGTTTGGTACATTCCCAAGAGTCTTCCTAAAGCATTTTGGCTGTTCCTGGCCACTCCTTATCCAACCAAGCCACAAACTTGTGGATGAGCAAGTAAGTGAGAGATCAAAAGCTAAGAACTTACATTCTGCAGTTGGCACATATAGAATCTACGGCCAGTGTTGCTCCCTTCAAATGTGGTTCGCTTGACAGTCTCAAGCTTGTGGACGCGGCACACTTCGAGACAATCCACTGCTATGCCGTATAATGTGAGGTCTTTGATGAAGTCTAGAGCATAGTATATGTTCTTGAGGTCCTAACCACCATGAAATTGTAGTTCAACGGAGGCCAAATCAGATATTTATAAATCGGCATCAAACCCTAAGCCTTTGAACGAAATGGGAGAAATTGATCTTTCCCCCTAGATACGACTAGGTCGAACTCTCGTCATCATTCCATCTTGACATGGCAACTTAAAACTCGAGCCTGGGAGATTAGAGATCAGAGATTTTGCCGCCGGCGAGATGGTGGTAAACGAACTGATATGAGCGAGAGTGAGCATGAGCGAGAGTGAGCAGAGGGGGAGGGAACACGTCGTCTATCGCTCCTTCCCAATGCGTCTAGTTGGAGACTCCCTTTGTGCTCTCCCGAGCCTGGCACTACTGGAACTGCCGATGGGAGTGCTTTGACTCGCACGCGGGTCACAACATGGAGGGAGACCGGACATCCAATCGGACGATTTCAACTCCCTAATGCATGGGGGAGGGGCTACAGCCTATCAAACACATCATTAATCTTGATGCTTGCTCTAGGACATGCTCTACACACGAGTGCTCGTGCTCTACATCAGTGTGAGCTTAGGTGATGTTCTATGTAGAGATGTTTGCTAGCAAAATGTTGAATTTATATGTTAATTTGCATCAAATTTAAACAGAGATTAAAAGATCACCTTCTGCCGACCACCGTCGGCCAAAACCGAGCTCGGCATCCAGCAACAGTCGGATCCACCTCCCTCGCTCCCAACCATTGGACCTCAGTTCCGTGCCCTATTTTATATCTCGGTCGTGCCGCAAAATACATCACCTAAAAAAGAAGCAGCCTTTTTCGTTCCTATATTCCAAATTTTAGTGCCCTATGATCTTTTTGTGTACCCTATTTTACATCAGAGTTGCTCTTAAGAAGATGGCCTCAAGCCAGAATGTTGTGCACAAATTACTCTCCGCATAGCCGTACCAGTACCAGTGGTCAATCCGGGGTTCCCGAACCGCAGGGGCTGAGCCACGTGGTCTCACCAGACCGCATGATTTTGTGTGGCCGCGGTGGTTCCTCTCCTCTCCCCACTCCAAGCCTCGAGTAGCATCGGCAATCGCCATCGTAGCCGTGCGATAAGTACCCAGCCCAGCTGTCTCAGCTCCTGCTCCCGCGTGGTCAGTCGTCGGCTCGTCTCGCCGTCCACGAAGGGAAGATGAACTGCCCCTCCTCCTGCTGCGGCGTTTCTCCACCGGCGCTCGCCAATTCCCGGGTGAGTGAACCGTCTCCTGACCTGTGTATGTATGTTCTGCAGAAATCAAGTCATGTTTTCATTCCTTTTTAACTATAACCCATTATAGTTCACTAGTTGAAAAAAAAACAATGATTCTTATGTGATAGTGTGAGTCTCCTCATACTGGAATATTTTCCAGCTCTCTCTGATTATAGAAAAATTAGAACCACAAGAGGAAGTGCCGAAGTTAAGTTAGTTCCCTGGGATTAGCAGCGGTGGGAGGGATATGCGCTACTCAAGATACAGAATTATAGATATATATATAATACTAGAATTGAGTAACCACCAAAGGTCCCATGGTCTAGTGGTTAGGACACTAGACTCTGAATCTAGTAACCCGAGTTCAAGTCTCGGTGGGACCTGTTTTTTTGCTCAGCTCAGGAATGCAATCAATGCTTGATACTGGTACAGATTATATCATCACAACGTGTTAGTGATTTGTTTCATCGTTATTAGCGGGAATTCGCTGCTGCTAGCTGCTCCACAAGAACAAGTCAGAAGGCGCATTTCTTCGGTTCAAGACAGTTCCCTCGGATCATCCATGGCCCAGCAAACCGTGCATCCTTGCGTCTATCGCGGAGAGAGGTAATTGCATTTGCCGGGCAGCAATCTTGGGATATCGGCAGGTTTGCCAAGACTTTGTTTTTCTTCAACGGGCCTCCAAATCCTCTCAAGGTATTGTCACCAACTTGGCTTTTTTTTTCTCTTGCGTTAATAATATGTTGTTTTTGGCCTTGTGCTTACACGTTTCTTCCATTGTAGATTGTGGAGTCCATACTGAGCAGTATCACAGCCTCTGCTCCTACCGAAGAGCCGAAGAAAATGGAAATTTCTGATGTGACACTTGTCACTGGAGCTACTGGTGGTGTTGGACGAAGAGTTGTTGATGTCCTGCAAAAGAAGGGGCTGCCTGTTCGAGTATTGGTATGGCACCTACTTTCTGATTTATCAACTATCCATTTTAGCATTTGATTGCACGAACGTTTGCCTTTTCTATCCTTTTTTTTAGTATATCAGGGAGGGTTTTGCTGCCCCGTTGCATTTCATTCCTCTATTTACTAACTGCATTCATTAATTCAGGTTAGAAACGAAGAGAAGGCAAGGAAAATGTTGGGGCCGGATGTGGACTTGGTAGGTCACTTATTTTAGGGAATTTTGGATTATGTTCCCATGTGGGATTTTTCAATCAGCTACGATTACTTCAAAGAAACCGAGCAACAATCTGAACAATCAAAGAAATCAGAATTAGCAGTGTTCAATGACATTTCATAGTGCTATTTAGTAATAATATCATTGCGTACATTGTTTTATGTTCCAAAAAGCTGTTAGTTCATTTTGTGGGTCTCAAAAGCTGTTAATTATTGATAAATTAAACTTAAAGTTCACTGTCCCAATATTCTTCATTTAGCAATGGATATGAATGTATTATCGTATAGATGATTCATATATCTACGATGTATCCTCTGATTTCTCTGAGTATGGTATATGTTGTTTTTTATTTATAGTCAACACTTAACTGCGAAGCATCATGTCATCCAGATCTGAATTTGCATTTCAGATTATAGGAGATGTTACAAAGGGAGATACACTTGATCCTAAGTACTTCAAAGGTATCAAGAAAGTAATCAATGCAGTTTCGGTCATCGTAGGGCCAAAGGAAGGTGATACACCAGACAGGCAGAAGTATTCGCAAGTAAGTCATGCAGTAAATAGCAAGAGTCATCCTTCCGTGAGTTTTCAGAGGTTGAACTGGACGAATAGAAAAATAGAAGTAAATTGGGCACCTTATGCTCCCAATTTCCATCTATCTACTGCTCTAGTGCCACCTGCATCTGGTCACAAAAATTGTTATGATAATTAGAGTACAAAATACCACATATTTATCAGGCTATCGCATGTACACATAATGACACTTTTATCTTATATTCATGCAGGGCATCAAGTTTTTTGAACCCGAGGTAGCGTCATCAATACATCTTCTCGTCTCATGTATAATAAGTAACATTTGATTTATGACATCCTTATACTTCAAAATACAGCCTGAAATCTTACACTAATTTGCCCTCTTCTGAAATCCTGTTCACTATATTTTTGTTTTGCCAATCAGATCAAAGGACCTTCACCTGAAATGGTAGAGTACCTTGGTATGCAAAACTTGATAAATGCTGTAAAGAATAGCGTTGGACTTGGTGAAGGGAAACTGCTATTTGGGTTCAAAGGTATACCTTCTATTGCTTGATCAAAATGAATTGCCCATTCAAGTCTAGTCTTGCACTATCATGTTAGAAGGGTGAGTAGCTTTCCACTAACACAATAGTTGTCTTTCTTACCAAAATTATCTACACAATTCGTACGTGTGTGCTGACGTTGATAGCAACAACACTGGCATACTGTTCTGGCGTGATGCATGGTAGTTTTTTTTTTTGTGGCAAATCTAGCTGTTTCCTTTTTGTTAGTAATGAATTCACATAAGCATGGAAGTAGAACTTGTATTGTGCAGATACTATACTCTGTTTTTTTTCCTTCGTTGCTCTAAAGGTTTTCCTAACGCGATTTTCATTCAATCAAGTCCTTTGATCTATGGTCCTGTAACTTGGTTTGGAATCTTTACCTTCTTAATGGAAAGACATCCGATTCTCCTGCATGTTCTTGTCAAATCTAATGTATGTGCCTATCTGGATACCTTTTATGGCATAACATTATTATAGTCCTTTGGTGTAAAAGCTGCAAAAATCAATTCTTTGGAATTTAAACTAGCTATATTAATAATAAATAAGTTTGTTGCAACTTTGTCAGTTTTAATTCATTAAAGTATTGTAGATCATGTCAATGTATTTATTTTCTTTCCAGAATGTTTTTACATTTCTTCATACAACATGCTAGTTATTTTGATGTAGGCAATTTATCTGGAAAGTTTGTGTGGGGTGCACTTGATGATGTTGTAATGGGCGGTGTTAGTGAAAGTGCATTCCAGATTCAACCAACAGGAAGTGAAACAGGTGAAGCGACTGGATTATTCAAAGGTATTTGGTTTCCTTTATTCTTACTTGTTTATGAAATGTTGGACTTCTTTTAAATCTACCCTAATCTGACCTGTGCATTGATTTCGTAGGCACTGTCTCTACTTCAAACAACGGCGGCTTCACTAGTATAAGAACAAAGGTATTTACTACTGTATTCTCAGCTAGGAAAATTACTGATACATGCATGCCGTTGTTAATTGCGTGTCATGCCTGTCAAGTATTTATCTAAACTGGTATGTGTAAGTGTGCAGAATTTTACTGTGCCGGAGGACCTGTCGGCATACGATGGTGTCGAACTACGAGTTAAGGGTGATGGCCGGAGGTACAAACTTATCATACGAACTAGCTACGAATGGGATACAATCGGCTATACTGCAAGCTTTGACACCATGAAGGGAGAATGGCAAAGTGTATGTTTTATTAATTCATTATGGTGCAAATTTGTTCGTTGTTTATTTCAGTGACTACAACTGTATTCCTTATCCCTGTATCAGGTTAAAATACCTTTCTCTTCACTGATACCTGTGTTTCGTGCTCGTACTAAACTTGATGCACCCCCCTTTGATGCAAGCTACATTACTGCATTACAGGTATCTTATTCTTCTTTCTCTAATTGTTTGTGTATGTGTGCTGTGCAAACTCTCGAAAAATTATAAAAACACTTGTTAAAATTAATTCGGAGTTACTATTTTGCAGCTCATGTTCAGCAAGTTTGAATATGACGGAAAGCTCAACCCAACATTCGCGGAAGGTCAATTCGAGCTTCCTTTTTCAAGTATTAAAGCATACATAAACGAGCCAATTACTCCAAGGTTTGTCATGTACTACTAGTTTTGAGTAAATATCAGGAAATTGAAATAGGTGATCCCTTTATTATTGAATTCTCTGAAACTCATCTATACTAATTTATTTTATTTGCAGGTTTGTTCACGTGAGCTCTGCCGGAGTTACGAGACCTGAACGACCAGGGCTGGATTTAAGCAAGCAACCCCCTGCCGTCCGCATGAACAAAGAGCTTGGCTCCATTCTAACTTACAAGTTGAAGGCATGTCACTAATCCCAATTGTTAAAATATTTTTTAAAGGAATCTTCTTTGATAACGTTAAAAGCTTGCATGGCTGCACTTGTAGTTTCATATAATTTCTTACACGTGCAAAGAAATCATGCTTGCATGCAAATGCTAAACATTTGTATCCTATCATCATGGTTATAATTGATCCCTTCTTCTTTAACCTTTATAATATTGTCCTTTCAGGGGGAGGATTTAATTCGGGAAAGTGGCGTTCCCTACACTATTGTGCGGCCATGTGCTCTAACTGAGGAACCAGCTGGAGCTGACCTCATATTTGAACAGGGGGATAATATCACTGTAAGTAGAGGCAGCACTGTGTCATTGCCAGCAAGAAATTCCAGGCAACTTTTTTTGCTACTTACATACCAAAATAACTATACGTATAACAATTGCTGTAACATTTCAGGGAAAGATATCACGGGAAGAAGTTGCACTCCTTTGCGTCGCAGCTCTAGCAAGCCCAAGTGCGGTGGGAAAGACTTTTGAGGTTAAATTTCTGCAACTCACTTGCGAAAAATACATAGGACAGTAAAACTTCAGAAGGGAATAATTACAAAAGAAGAAGAATGTGAAACGTTATTTTATTTATCATCTCAAGAACAAATCTAACTGATGTTATCCTTCGTCATCAGGTCAAGAGCACTGTTCCATTCAGTGAACCGTTTGTGGTTGATCCTTCAAACCCTCCTCCTGAGAAGGACTACGAAGTGTACTTCAAAGAGCTCAAAGATGGCATCACGGGCAAAGAGGCGCTTGAAGGAACAACGCCTGCTCTAGTCTGAAGATATGCCGAATGCAGAATGCCCTCTGCTTCAAGCAATCCTGACAGGGTAATTATCCTCTCGTCGCGTCTTAACAAGCAGGAGAATATGTGATATTGCAATGGCTGGTCTCATAAGCAAAGTTCATATCAACAGTTTTCCTGTAGAACTAGTACTGCATTTTAAAAATCTGAACTAAACCCTGTAGTTTTGCTCTAGTGTTTGATGATCTGCAGCATAACAATTTTAATGTTGCGTTTTTTGCAGGCATGTCAAGCTCGTGTGTTCAGTAGTGCAGAGTTGGATGAACCACTGGCGCTGGCCGTTTGCATTATGTTTTGTCTTGAGTAGATACAAACGAAATGGAGCCGTGTAAAACTGCAGAGGACTTCTGGATGTAGATCTAGGCTGTGCATTTGTTCTTATAGCAGATTTCTGGTATTTTATTTCTTTTGTTTTTGCTGAATTCTCTAGTGTATGTAATACGTGTAGGTAGACCATCAGAATCATCATGACAAGAAAAAGGAGGTTTATAGTTCCTACCCTTTCTTCTTTCCAGTTTCACTTTCAGATGTATGCATGATTTTTTTTTGTTGCATAACTTGGATATGTGGATCTTAAGAGACTCGAATCCGGGTTGGCTGAGTGGAATCTTGTCTCACTAGCCATTATATCCGGGAGAGCTTCTCACCACAAAACAAGAAAATACTAACTGGGAACTCAGAAACATGGTACGTACTATATTGATACCAGTCAAGTTTCGAACAAGAAAATAGTTACTCCAGCCTTCTTTATAAAAGATAAACATAGTTACATCCATAATTACCGCACTTTGGCTAAACTGCACATCGAAGAGAACACATCAACAACATACATGACTTGCGTATGTTTACATTTCCTCATCCAATTAAGGGTGAAATTGGGTGACCATTTCGGGCCCAAGGTACACCAAAGTTAAAGTCCCTAATTTCTTAACCCACAAAAAAAATTCCCTAATTTCTTACAGAAACACAGAGTATGGTCATGACTCTTCCCATAAATACATTGATGACAAGCTTCAGTAAACTGCAGGATGATCCATGAGCCTGTTGCCAATGCACCCATGCTCACCAGCAGCAACACATCTGCATCAATAAAAACAAGAACCGTCAGGATGAGCAATTGTACATTCTCTCCGAAGCTTGCACTCGCAGGTCGCAGCACAAACCTTCCTCCTCCAGCTCCGGCGCCGGCGCTTGGCCGGGCCCACGGCGAACGCAAGGACCTCCGGGTGCAGCGCCAGCGGGGACCAGAGGCCGCTCCTGTCGTAGTCGAAGCCGAACTCGCTGGTGTCCATGAACTTGCCCATGAGCTCCTCGGAGATGTCCACCGGCACCACCTGCACCACCGTGGCTGATGCGGCTGAAGATATTGAATCGCGAGGGGGAGAAGCCGGTAGAGGGAGGCTCAGAAGGTCCAGGAGCGACGGTGACGTCGCCATAGGCTGCTGGACTTGTGATCGGGATAGACGAATGCATGGGGGTGCAAGATGGATGGATGGATAGGTAAGGTAAGAAGATAGGTGAGACGTTGTGTGTTGCTTGGGTGCAGGGCAATGTGCCACTACCCAAGGCGTGCTTGGGCGAGTGGGTCTGGGAATGAGAAAACAGGAAGAATCTCTTTGCTGCACTGCACTGCAGCTGACTATAGTTTTTTTTGAAACGGGAAGATGACAGCTGACTATAGTGGTTAAGAGGGGAAAATGACATGATTTGGATCGTTGGATGCCTCTAAATTTTTTTCGATTTCTTTCTGATGGTTAGGTGTGCTGCTACTTTGAGCATCATGGATGCCTGTGCGTGCGTGTGATGCGCATGGCTGCATGATTAGGACAGGGAATTAGGTTACACGTCTATTTAACCCCTACTAGTACTACCTTTTACTTTGAGCAGATAGTCATGGACCTTTCTTCCGTTCTTTCATGTGACGCATCGCTGCCAGGAAAAGAGAGAGAGACCCTGAATCACGTGATGGCGAGGGCGACGGCGACGGGTGCGAGAGCAATGGTTGCATTTAAGATGCAGTCGTATAGGCAAGGCATGGACCAGTCGATGCAAAGAAAAGACGGTAGGGTAACTTCCCCAGCGACAACCTAAGAACATATGTAACTGTATGTAACCCAAAAATCAGACGGGAACTCCAAATGGAGGACTAAATTACATCATATTTTAAAGTTTTAAAAAATTCTAAGAAAATAATTCTAAATTTAGCCAATAATGTATATATTGCAAATGTGCAAAATCTCAATACAAACTACTTTGTATTTTAGGCTACACGAAAAATAACAAAAATCCCTCGGCATCGCTGTATCCAACTAAATGGGAAAAATCTTCTCTTCTTCTCTATGTCAGTCGGAGAGACCCATGAGACTTTCTTTTCTCCCGGCAGGCTCTAGCGCGTAGATCTAAGTATAGTGAATAGTGCATATTTTTAAACAATAAAATTTGTCAAGTTTCGTTACATTTGTGTAGCCTAAAAGATAAAGAATTTCAAGTGAGATCTTGCACGATTGTATGATATACCATTGAATACATTTGAAGTTTTTTATTTTTTGAAACTTATTAATATGATTTTCAATTTTTTTTTAAATAAAAGGCTGGATGTCGCTTGGTCTCCATTTATCCATGCTAAAAAAATCATAGGCCTACAAACGGTTTATTGGGACTGGCTCCATTCTGGGCTCCAAAAAGCTAGCTCCAACTCCAGCACCAGCAGTCATCTATTTGTCCCAAGTTGCTTTGCAAATACACTAACACATGGAACCCACCACTTCATTTTTTCCTTATTTTCCCATCCTAGTGCCATGTCTCCATGCCCTTCTCTGATCGAGGTGGCGGGGCATGGAATAGGAGACCAAGTCAGTGGCATGCGGAGGAGGAGGAAGGTGAGAGCCACAGGTCCAACAAAACATGATGGAGATGCATGGGACCCATTAAGAGGAGGAGACCATAGTGGCGGTGTGCAACACA
Source organism: Avena sativa (assembly GCA_916181665.1). NCBI lineage: Eukaryota > Viridiplantae > Streptophyta > Magnoliopsida > Poales > Poaceae > Avena > Avena sativa. The sequence continues at coordinate 66,339,212 of OV702284.1, forward strand.
GGAGGAGGAGACAATAGTGGAGAAGAAGGGCAGCGGCAGAACGGGAGGATAAGGACGACACGACTAAGGAGGTCAAGAACAGACCAAGCTGCGCTGGTTAGGCAGCGACACTATTTGGCGGCGGGACGATTTTGTGGTGATGGCGGCATGGCTCGCGAGTAGTGGTGGTGATGAACAAAAAGATGTGAGGAGGGGGCACAAGAAGAAATTTCCTTCACTCTACTGAGTATGCAGACAAACAAAAGATTCGGTTTTGAGGACTAAGTCCACACGACTAACAAACTCTATACATCACATAGAAATAAATTAATATAAATTGAGCGCCGATCTATCTAGATATGACATCTTAGCTATGTTATTAGTACCACGCACACACACGCCATCGAGAAATTATTGATCCCACTTCTATATATAAGACACATTTGAACTAAAGAATATAGCAAGATTCCAATGATTCGCTGACTATATTCTATTAAACACCATGTATATAACTGTAAATTAGAAACCTCTATCAAAATAATCTTATAGCATACACTTCATAAATCTCTACCATGATAGATAAGGATACAAACATGTAAATAAAAGCTAGTACTATATAAGACACTTGCAAATTCTCACTCATTAAAACAAATAAAGAAGACAACAAGATGATAACATGCATAACTTGTAATGCACTTATTATTTCCCTTTCCCCTTTTTAGTAATGCACTTATTATTTCCCTTTCCCCATTTTAGTATCCAACTTTATATTTATTTTATTCCAGTAGCTATTTCATATACATTTAGTACATTCTCATATGATGGTATTTTTATTCCAAAGATAAAAATGCAAAGGTAATCATAAAACTAGATAAAGACGCTCCAAGTTTATGCAAAAAGAATTATGTTGCTCTAAAATATAAAGTTTAGAAGTGTGTAAAGCGTGAGTTTAATAGGTCTAGTGAGGTGACTTGGGCATCCCAATCTTATGGTTTTCACCATTCTTGGATAGCTCATTGTGTGGCATTCCTCCATTCCCTATGAAAAAACCTCAGCACAAACTTTTCTCCCATCTCTTATATGAGAGGTGACATTAGTGGACATAAACATAGTATTCTAGATGCCATAAACTCCAAATAAATTTTGATTTGAATTTTACAGAGAGTATATAAAGTTTCCTACATCAATATTAGATCAAAATATCCAAAAAGAATCAAATTGAAACTCAAAACAATGGCTTAAATAAGAAAATACAGAATTTGTCTAGAAAAAGTAGCAGAAAAACATAATTAGTTAGACCACTTAGATATGTAAGGAATTTTTTCCCATTTTTTTGAATACAGAGGATGAAAATTTGCAACTAAAGTACACAATTTATATCAATCGGAGTTATATAAAAAATCATAAAAATATTTTGGTAAATAGTTGTGTGCAAAAATCTGGAACTCCAAAAGGTTCTATCAACTTTAGAACATCCAAATGGGTAAAACTTGGTACTTTGTTGAAAAATCAATAAAACAAACTAAAAGAAAACTCTCTTGATATAGAAAAAGTGCAAAAATAAAATACACTGCCACAACCTTTAGAAATGTTGGTGCCTCACATGTGGATGATGCGTGGATAAAAAGGAAGTATGTGAGTGCACTCATGCCCTTAGAGCCCACCGATTTGAAGAGTCTCCAAGTAAGACACAACTACCATATCATGAGATCCAATGAGGTTATGCAAGAGATGGCCGCCTTCAAGGTTGCTGCAAAGAATGCCAAAGAGGCCCGTGCTCGAGCCCTTGGTATGAGCAATGGTGTTAACCTTGCTTTGAAGGCCAAAGTTGTGGAGTATGAGGAAGAAGAAGGAAGTGATGAAGCTCCAACCATGATTGATCTTGAAGATGTCAAGGTTGCTCATGGTGAATACATGGCCTTCTATGCAAGGAACTTTTGGAAAGATCCTGCCAAGGCCAAGATGGAGATGCAACGAAGAAGCAACCCAAGTGGTAGAAAAGAGAATAGTTCAAAACTGAGAACTTGCTTTAACTATGGTGACCGCTACCATTTTGTTACTGGATGTCCCTATGAGAAGAGAGAATATAATGGTGGTGAACTTAGGTCAATGGCCCCCTTCAAGAAACCTTTCTACAAAAATAATGCAACCAACAAGAAGTCAGGTGAAATTGCATTGATAGCACATGAAGAATTCTCATCCGATGATGAAGATGAGGAGGAATAAGAAGAAACATCAAATGGTGTGGTTGCCATCGCAACCACCACTACATCCACGTTCTCACTCTTTGACTCTCCTAATGAGAATATCTCCAACAAGAACATCACTTGCCTTATGATAAGAGGATCAAAGGTATCATCATATTGTCTCTCCACCTCTATGATCAATGATGATTTGGATAATGATATATCTCTTGGGTGAAGGAGGAATTAGTTGCTTTTGATATTTTTATGACTAACTTGCAGGGGGAGCACAAGAAGCATTTTGTGAATCTCTTGAATCAACTTTCTCACACACAAGAGCTTCTTGATGAAAGGTGCAAACTTGGGAGAGAGCACATTATTGAAATGGATGCTCTAACCAATGCTCTAGAAGAAGAGCAATAGACCAGGGTGTCTCTTGAAGAAAAACTTGAAGGCCTTGATGAGGCAAATGATCTAATTATCAATAAACTCATAAAGGAACGTGATCATGCCATTGCTCAGTATAAAAAGGCTAAAAAGAATAAGATTGAGTTTGGTGTTGTTCATGACAAACTTGCCGAGGACTTTAGGAAGCTTGACAAGGCTCACAAGGCCTTGGAAAATGAACTTTTGACTCTCAAAAAGTCTCGTGAAAAACTTCAAACTCAATTGACTAATATTTATTCACCTAGTATTTTTCACTCCCTCTAGTAGTACAAACATCCTTGAATAAAATGCTAGGTCGAAGGGGGAGCTTGCAAAGGCAACCTTCCTGAAAGGAAACAAGTACATTGATGACCTTTTGAGTAAGCAAAGGTCAAGTAATGATAAAGTAGGCATTGTCTTTGTGTCCAAGGCCAAGAATAAGAAGGTCGCACAAGAAAAATAAAAGGCCATTGTGGGTAGTAAAACCACAAGTGGCAAAACTATGTCACAAGATGACTTTGCAGGAATTTCTAACCCTCACTATGTTTTAATGCGTGATTATTATGGTTATGTTTATGCACAATATGTTAGCCCATTTTATGGCTATATTGCTTGGTCTATTTGGGTTCCCAAGACACTTGTTGCTAACAAAAGAGTACCCATTGAAAAATGGGTACCTAAAAACTAGTTTGATCTCTTGTTGAACTATGCTTCTGGCGGGTCAAAGTGGGTTCTTGATAGGGGATGCACAAGTCATATGACCGGATGATAAGGACAAATCAGGATCAAATAACCATCACATATGGCAATAAGTCAAGGTCTTAGGTAATAGGTCTTGGCAAAGTTGTCGTTACACACGATACTACCCTCGTGGACGCCATGCTTGTTGAGACCCTTGGGTATAACTTACTTCTAGTCCATGCTCTTGGAAAGATGGGATTTGTTGTCTTAATTGATAATGATGTTGTGGTACTCTTATGGAGCAAGACTCTAAAGGTTTCTTTTGTTGGGTACGTCGAAAATGACTTGTATGTGGTGGACTTTTCTGGGAAAACTACTACAAGCGCGATGTGCTTATTCGGAAAGGCTGATGTGGGTTGGCTATGGCATCGCCGTCTAGCCCATGTAAATATGAGAACTTTGCAAAGTCTCCACAAGGGTGTCCATATTTTTGGACTAAAAGAAAATGTTTGTTTTGCCAAAGATCATGTGTGAAGGGCATGTGTTGAAGTAAAGATGCATGATTCTACCCACAAGCCAAATAACATCATCAAGTCCAAGAGGATCTTGGAGCTCTTTCACGTGGATCTCTTTGGTCCTCCATCTCATGCTAGTCTTGGTGGGAATAAATATTGCTTGGTGATTGTTGATGACTACTCAAGATATACATGGGTATACTTATTCAAGTTGAAAAGTGAGACCCAAGAAAACTTCATCGACTTTGTCAACATGGTTCAACGTCAATACAATGTCCCCGTGTTGGTGATAAGGAGTGAGAATAGAACCGAGTTCAAGAACTACACCTTGAATGGATTCCTTAGTGATGAGGGGATAAAACACCAATATTCCGCTGCATATACCCCTCAACAAAATGGTGTAGCTAAGAGGAAGAACTAGACACTAATGGATATGGCAAGGTCCATGTTAGCGGAGTTTAAGTCTCCATACAACTTTTGGGATAAAGCAATCTCCGCCACATTCCATGCATCAAACTGCCTCTACCTCTGCAAAGAATTGATCAAGACTCCATACGAAATACTTACCGGTAATAAGCCCAACGTTTAATACTTCCGGGTGTTTGGTTGTAAGTGTTTCTATCTCATAAAACGTGTTCATTTGTACAAATTTGATTCCAAAGCATTAGAGGGTATTTTTGTAGGCTATGGTCTCGAGTCCCACACATATATATGTTGGAGATATGCCCAAGAGGCAATAATAAAGTGGTTATTATTATATCTTTGTGTTTATGATAAATGTTTACATCCCATGATATAATTGTATTAACTGGAAACGTTAATACTTCTGTGTTTTGTAAATAGTAAAGAGTCCCTAGTAAACCTCATGTTGAAATTAGCTTGTTGATTAGTAGATGCTCATGGTTTCCTAATCATGAACATTGGATGTTATTAATAACAAGATCATATCATTAGGAGAATGATGTGATGGAGACATACCCATAGTAAGCATAGCATAAGATCAAGTCATTAAGTTCATTTTTCTACAAGCTTTCAGATACATAGTAACCTAATCCTTCGACCATGAGATCATGTTAATCACCATCACCGGGTGAGTACTTTGATGACATCAAACACTTCTTCGTAACTGGATGGTTATAAAGGTGGCATTGGGTATTCCGAAAATATGTGTTGAAGCACATGGATCAAGAGTGGGATTTGTCCATCCAAATGACATATAGATGTACTCTGGGCCCTCTCAGTGGAATTTCATCTAATTGGCTTGCAAGCATGTGACTAGGTCACAAGGTATGTCATATCATGGAATGAGTAAAGAGTAATTATCGGTAACAAGGTTGAACTAGGTATGGAGATACCGACGATCCAACCTCAGATAAGTAAAGTATCACGCAACAAAGGGAATCGGTATCGTATGTTAATGGTTCATTCGATCATGAAGTCATCATTGAATATGTGGCAGCCATTATGGATCTCTAGGTCCCGCTATTGGTTATTTATCGTAGATGGGTCTCGATCATGTATGCATAGTTCGCGAACCTTAGGGTGACAAACTTAAGGTTCGATGTTGTTTAAGTAGATATGGAATATGAGTTGGAGACCGAATGTTGATTGGAGTCTCGGATTGGATCCAGGACATCACAAGGAGATCCAAAATGGTCCAGAGAATAAGATTCATATAATGAAAGTCATTTTCCAGGGTTCAGAAAAAGTTTTGGTATTTGACTAGAGCTTCTAGAATGTTCTAGAAGGGGGCTGCCAGTGGGCCCAACACCCTGGGAGGAGCCACATGGGTCGGAGGGATGCTGCAGGGGCTCATGGGCCAGCCGCACCAAGCCCTAGTGGACCAATCGTCCAGCCCCAAAGGAAAGGGGCAAAACCCTAAAGAAGGAAAGGGGAAACTTGGGAGGCAAGTTTCCCTCCCCCCAATCCCGACGTGCGCCGGCCCTATGAGGGAAGGGCCAAGGGGGATGTCCTAGCCACACACCCCTCTATATTAAGAGGGGAGGGGAGGGCTCCACCCTTGCCCCTTGATCCCAACCCTAGCCGCCACCCTCCTCCTCCTTCCTGTTGCTCCGGCTTAGGCGAAGCTCTGCAGGATTATCTCCTCCACCACCACCACCATGCCGTCGTGCTTCTGGGATTTCAAGGGGATCTACTACCTCTGCTGCCTGCTTGAACGGGGAGAGGAAGGTCTTCATCGACTCCGTACGTGTGTCAGAGTGCGGAAATGCTGCCGAAACACGGATCGTGTACGCGATCTTGAGATAGATGAGTGATCGACTACATCAACCACGAGATCCGATCTCGTTAATGCTTTGGATCTATGAGGGTTATTTCTCTTCAATCTTGTTGCACCAATCTCGTAGATTAGATCTTGGCTTTTCCATAGATTGGATCTTGGTTTTATGTGTTCTTGCGATAGAAATTTTTTGTTTTCCATGCAACGAACCCTACAGTGGTATTAGAGCCGAATCTATGCATAGATATGTTGCATGAGTAGAACAGAATGGTTTTGTGGGCGTTGATGCTCTTGTTGTCGCTTTCTTTTCGTGTACTTTGTGACATGGTTATACCCCACGGGTACACGACCTTAGCATACCTGGTCCAGCCCAAGGAAGGCCCACGAGAATATACACGGCCCATGAATACTTTCGGGTGGCCCAAGCCCATGACGTCTTCGGATCCTTGGAGAGCAAGACTAGATTAGATAGAATGTTTAAAGGGGCAAAACCCTAAATCTGTAACCGACTCAGTCTGTGCCCGAGACTTGCCTACCTCTATATAAAGGCTAGGAGGGCACGACGAGGAGGACACTTCGCATACCACCACATACACACCTCCATGCCAGATTGCATCTGCGCACCCCTGTAACTTTCGGTTCCGCCGTAATCAAGAGCAGACAAGCAGGAGTAGGGTTTTCCCTCCGGGGGCCTGAACCTGGGTAAACCTCGTGTCCCCGTGTTGCTTGTTTGCTAACCGTTCCACGATCTCCAGCATCCCCATCTTCTCCAAAACCCAAGCTCATAACAATGGGCATTGACGAGATTAAACCTCGTCAATTGGCGCCATCTGTGGGAATCGAACCCACGACCACGTTCAACGTGTAACTTGCACAGCACAAGTGGCTTTGCGGGTGTCTATCTATCCCACCATAGTTAAGATTCAATTTACAATCTGCACTTGACAACACTTGTATCAGCGTTGTGGTTCTTGTTCGTAGGTAAGAACGATTCTTATTCGAAATCCCCAAGCCACGTAAAACATGCAAAGAAAATTAGAGGTGTCTAACTTATTTTTGCAGGGGCATGTGATGTGATATGGCCATGTTGTGATTGTGATTATATTTGATGTATGCAATGATCCTTATTGTAACATGGCAATCGGCAGGAGCCTAATGGCTGCCTTTCAATTTGTTAATACTTGTGTGTTTATTCATCATGTAATATCTTTATTCAAAGTAGTTTTAATAGTTGCTGTTAGTGATGGACAACCATGAAGCGGCGCGACTGACCTTGACGCCACGCTGGTGATGATGGAGATCATGTTCGTGCTTTGGAGATGGAGATCAAATGCACAAGAAGGAAGGCCATATCATATCACATATTATGAATTGCATGTGATGTTAATCCTTTTATGCATCTTGTATTGCTTAGATTGTGATGGTAGCATTATAAGATGATCCCTCTCACTAAATATCAAGTAATAAAGTGTTCGTCCTTAGTTGGCACCATTGCTAAGACTCGTCGTTTTGAAGCATCTCATTATGATCGGGTGTTATAGATTCTACGTGTGCATACAACGGGTGCAAGCCAGATTTTCACATGCGGATACTAAGGTTAATCTTGACGGGCCTAGCATGTACAGACATGGTCTCAGAACACAGAATACCGAAAGATAAAGCATGAGTCATATGAATGATATGATGAACATGTTGATTGTTCGTCTTTGAAACTACATCTTCTTTCGTGAAGATCGGACTTGGTGTAGTGGATTTGGTTCGTGTAATCACTAAGACAATGTGAGGGATGTTGTTTTGAGTGGGAGTTCACCTAGTTAATTTAAGAATTAAATTTAGTTTATCATAAACTTAGTCTAAACTCTTTGCAAATACGGTGTAGATCATGGTTACCCCTACCATAAACTTTAATGTGTTCCTAGAGAAAGAAAAGCTCAAAAACAATGGAAGCAATTTCATGACTTGTTCCGTAACATGAGGATTGTCCTTAATGTTGGTCAGTTGACCTATGTGCTGGATGCACAGCTAGGTGACCCACCTGCAGCTGATGATACCGATGAGGTGAAAAATGTTTACCTCACCCAGAAGAATCACTACTCCACAGTTCAGTGTGCCATACTGTAAGGTTTGGAATCGGAGCTTCAGAAACTCTTTGAGAACCGCGACCCTCATGATATAATCAATGAGCTCAAAATGATATTTGAGACTCATGCGGCCGTGGAGAGCTATGAAGCTTCTGAGAAGTTCTTTAAGTTTAATATGGAAGAGGGCATCTCTGTTAGCGAGCACATGCTCAAAATGTCTGGGCACACAAACAAACTCCAAGATTTGGGAATAACGATTCCTAATGCGTTGGGGACTCATCGTGTCCTCCAATCACTGCCACCTAGTTACAAGAACTTTGTGATGAACTACAACATGCAACGTATGGATAAGACGTTGCCTAAACTCTTCTCCATGTTGAAAATTGCTGAAGTGGAGATTAAGAAAGAGCACTAAGTGTTGATGGTCAATAAGACCACCAATTTCAAGAAGCAGGGCAATCCTAAGAACAAGGTCAACTTCAAGAAGGGTGGCAAGAAAGATTCCATGCCTAAGAAGCCCAAGGATGGCCCTAAGCCTGATACTGAGTGCTTTTACTGCAAGGGTGATGGTCACTGGAAGCAGAATTGCCCCAAGTACATGGCAGATCTGAAAAATGGCAACATAAAGAAGAAAGATATATTTGATATACATGTTATTGATGTGTTTCTTACTAGTAATCGTAGTAGTGTCTGGGTATTTGATACTGGTTTGGTTGCTCATATTCATAACTCGAAATAGGAGCTGCGGAATAAACAAAGACTAGCAAGAGATGAGGTGATGATGCACATTGGAAATGGATCCAAGGTTGATGTGATCGTCGTCGGCATGCTCCCTCTTCATCTACCATCCGGATTAGTTTTAAATCAAAATAATTGTTATTTGGTGCCTGCGTTAAGCATGAACATTATATCTGGATCTTGTTTATTGCGAGATGGTTACTCGTTTAAGTCCGAGAATAATGGTTGTTCGATTTTTATGAGTGATATATTTTATGGTCATGCACCTAAGATGAATGGTTTATTCTTATTGAATCTCGATAGTAGTGATACACATGTTCATAACATAGATGCTAAATGAATGAAATTGAATAATAATTCCACATACATGTGGCATTGCCGTCTTGGTCACATTGGAGTGAAGCGCATGAAGAAACTCCATTCTGATGGACTTCTTGAATCACTTGATTTTGAATCACTTGAAAGATGCGAAGAATGTCTAATGGAAAAAATGACCAAGACTCCATTCTCTAGGATAATGGAGCGAGCTACGGACTTATTGGAAATAATACATACCGATGTGTGCGGTCTAATGAGTGTAGCGTCGCACGGTGGATATCATTATGTTCTTACTTTCACGGATGATTTGAGTAGATATGGGTATATATACTTTATGAAATATAAATTCGAAACTTTCGAGAAGTTTAAGGAATTCCAAAGTGAAGTATAAAATCAACGTAACAAGAAGATTAAGTTTTTGCGATCTAATGATGGAGGTGAATATCCGAGTTACGAGTTTGGCATGCATTTGAAGAAATGCGGAATGCTTTCACAGTTGACATCGCCGGGAACACCACAATGCAATGGTGTGTCTGAACGTCGTAATCGAACTCTCTTATATATGTTTCATTCTATGATGTCTCTTACAAATTTACTGTTATCGTTTTGCGGTTATGCATTAGAGACAACCGCATTCACTTTAAATAGGGCACCATCTAAATCTGTTGAAGCGACCCCATATGAATTATGGTTTGGTAACAAACCTAAGTTGTCATTCCTTAAAGTTTGGGGTTGCGAAGCTTATGTAAAGAAGTTATAGCTCGACAACCTTGAACCCAAAGCGGAAAAATGCGTCTTCATAGGATACCCTAAAGAAACAATTGGGTATACCTTCTATCTTAGATCCTAAGGCAAAGTTTACGTTGCCAAGAATGGATCGTTTCTTGAAAAGGAGTTTCTCTCGAAAGAAGTGACTAGAAGGAAAGTAGAACTCGACAAGTTATGGATTGAAGCAAGCATCCTGGTCATCTTCCTTGGATGCCAAGAATATCCCAGACAATTTATGGACTGAAGCAAGCATCCCGGAGCTGGAATCAATGTTTTGATAAGGTGATCAAAAACTTTGGATTTATACAAACTTTTGGAGAAGCTTGTATTTACAAGAAAGTGAGTGGGAGCTCTATAGTATTCTTGGTACTATATGTGGATGACATATTGTTAATTGGGAATGATATAGAACTTCTTGAAAGTGTCAAAGGATATTTGAATAATAGTTTTTCAATGAAGGATCTCCGCGAAGCAGCATACATCTTAGGCATCAAGATTTATAGAGATAGATCAATACGCTTAATAGCAATTTCACAAAGTACATACTTGGACAAGGTTCTAAAAGGTTTAGAATGGAAGAAAGCAAGAAAGGGTTCTTGCCCATGTTGCCAGGTAATACCTTGAGTAAGACTCAAAGTCTAGCTACGGCATAAGAAAGAGAAAGGATGAGTAAAATCCCCTATGCCTCGGCCATAGGCTCTATCATATATGTCATGTTGTGTACAAGACCAGATATCGCACATGCTGTTAGTTTGACCAGCAAATATCAAAGTGATCCAAGAGTGGAACACTAGACAGGAGTCAAAAATATCCTAAAGTACCCAAAGGGTACTAAGGTTATGGTTATTTCTTGTGGAGGTGGCGAAGAGCTCGTTGTAAATGGTTACACTGTTGATAGTTGGAACACCGATCCAGATGACTTGAAGTCATGGTCTGGATATGTATTTATTTTGAATGGTGCAGCAGTGAGCTGGAGGAGTGCAAAGCAAAGCATTTTGGCAAAATCTTCAACTGAATCGGAATACATAGCTGCTTCGGAGGCTTCACAAGAAGAGATATGTATGAAGGAGTTCATTACCAAGCTTGGTGTGGTTCCTAGTGCATTGGACCCGATGGTAATTTATTGCAATAACATTGGTGCTATAGATAATGCACAGGAGCCAAGGTCACACAAGAAGCTGAAGCACATCAAGCTACGTTTTCCTTCGATTCGAGAGTATGTCCAAGAGGGTGACACAAAGATTTGTAAAGTACACACAGATCTGAATGTGGTAGATCCATTGACTAAACCTCTCCCTAGAGCAAAACATGACCAACACCAGAACGCCATGGGTGTTAGGTACATTACCATGTAATCGAGATTATTGCCTCTGGTGCAGGTGGGAGACTGTTGGAGATATGCCCAAGAGGCAATAATAAAGTGGTTATTGTTATATCTTTGTGTTTATGATAAATGTTTACATCCCATGCTATAATTGTATTAACCGGAAAGATTAATACTTGTGTGTTTTTATAAACAGTAAAGAGTCCCTAGTAAGCCTCTTGTTGAAATTAGCTTATTGATTAATAGATGATCATGTTTTCCTGATTATGGACATTGGATGTTATTAATAACAAGATCATATCATTAGGAGAATGATGTGATGGACACACACCCATAGTAAGCATATCATAAGATCAAGTCATTATGTTTGTTTTGCTACAAGCTTTTAGATACATAGTAACCTAATCCTTCGACCATGAGATCATGTTAATCACCATCACCGGATGAGTACATTGATGACATCAAACGCCGCTTCATAACTGGATGGTTATAAAGGTGGCATTGGTTATTATTGTAACATCCCAGCATTAGAGCTTAGAAATAAGCTGAACTCAGATGTGTGCATTGCATTCATGCCTAGAAACTCCGAATAATTTTCGCGCTTTTGAACAAAACTTATCAAAGTGATTGAAGCTTCTCTCAACTTGATGGAAATGAAGTAGATCATCAAGTTGATTGCGATAAGTTTCAATATGACCTTTGACAAAACCTTACTTTGGGTAAACATGATTTGATCTAAGGTTAGATCAAATGTAATTAAAATAAACCACCACACATTACTTAATGATTAATATCAGATCCTTTAGAGATCATATCAAGGTATCCATCAGAACAACTCATGAAAATCAAGATTAAGAATATAACTTAAGTAACAAGAATTTAATAAATAAATCTTGATATATCTTATCCTCATCTACTTATACCATAAGTATCATGGTAATACTTAACCTAACTCTTTAGTTATATTGAGTAGGAAGGAAATCAAGTTAAGACCATTCAACACATATCTTTATTTCCATATCAATTCCTATCATCTCTAATGAACCATATTCTAATATCTGTTAAACATCAACATTGAGTAATCAACTATTGATATATCAATTCTTAACCTATTAATTCTTGATATATCATTTTTTTTCTTATCATAGCATTCACTATAAAGCCTTTAAAGAAAGAAGTAAGAAGAGGTAAGTGGTAGTGCTAGATTTAGATATCATCTATAGGATGGGAGTGTTTGAACAGAATCAAATCAATATGATGAATAGTGGAGTTAAGTCACTCCTGAATGGAACAGATGGGTTATCTAGAATACATGTTTATATGGTAACAAAGAAGATTATAAGGATGAATTTTGAAGATAGTTACCAAGTAATAATCCTATTGGATCAAGTAGGCATAGTCAATGAATAATATCTCCTAGTTAAATAGAGATACTAAGAAGATAATCATAACACAACTGTAATGTTGTATTGAAGAATAGCCAACTGGAAACCTAATACATAAATGATCAAAGTATTATAATGTTCATGCTTAAGTCACTAAGAGTGAATAATTATATGATGCATAAGTGACATTGGTGGATAGAACATGATTAAACCCTAGTATAGATATGTTATCCTAGGTGAATCATGACAAGTCACAATCATAAAATGTCAAGTTGAATATGAATTACTGGAGGTAAGTAGATATAAGATAGTATGACTAAGTTGATGCTAGAGCAACATTGAGTTATTGAAGTAGTAATATTCCTCTTAAAGAATAGGAAACACTTGAGGTGAAGTAGGATTTGATATATACATCTATTGGAGTAATATTAGTGTTGGATGATAAAGGAAGAGTATGAATGGAGTTAAAAGTAACTACTTGTTGGATTGAAGGTTACCATTGGTAGTTTGATATAATCAAGTGTAGATGTGAAAATATAATGAAAAGCTTTAGTGACAAGCTTCTGAGATTTATAAGTGAGATTACAAAGTAAATTGTGAAGCAAGAGAGTAAACATTCAAGTGGAAATTGGATTCATTAGAAGCATTCTAGAAGTCAGAAGTTAACTCTATAAAGAGAACATGTAGAGATTTAGTGTCAAGCTTATTGGATTTACAAATGGATTTAGGAGGAGAAATTATTGATAATAGTATGATAAGTAAAGCTCATCATGTTAACACATGATGACAGATGTGAAGTAGTAGTATATCTAGAAAAGGAATTCCTTAATTAGAAGTCAAGAATTATGAAGTATGGAAGATAATAATTCTTGGTAAACACTCAACCTTAATTATATAACCAAACTTAATATCTATCTCCCATGTTTGATCAATCATCTTAATTCCATAATGGCTTATAGGAATATTTTCCTATAAAAACTCACCTAAGCACGTTTTTGTCACTTCAAAACACTAAAATCATATGTGCCTAGAAACTATAATTATCAATTCTTTCCCTTAAGCCATCCTAGAGAACAACCCCATTATTTTACTTTAGATGGTGATATCATTCATGATCACAAATATGAAGGCAATATGTCTTAAACCTTAATGTTCATCCATATCTATAAAATAAAATAAGTATACTAAATCTCCTAAAACTCATGGTAAATGCTTGTAATTCCAAACTCTAAATCCTATGTTAGCTATAACAAAACATATACTTGATATTCCCTAGGCTCATGTGATTAATGTTAATCATAGTAATTCATAGGAACTTATGTACCAAATAGTAATGAAGGATCACCATTAGAAACTTTCCTTAAAATATATAAATATAATGAGAACTAATTTTCATGAATAAATAGGGTTATATCCTATAATAAATTCATGGTATATTATGTAAAGAAAATTCATAACAAAGGTACCTACAAAATAATAAAAGGTAAAGTACCTATTTAAAGAAATTATAATATTATAATAAAAACTCATAAAAGGACTCTAAATACACTTCATTATTCCTGCAACTATCCAGAAAATAAATTTTTATGGGAAAAATTCAAAGCAAATGTGAAAATACAAATCCGAAAACAAAACAGAAAATAGAAAAAGAAAACAGAAAGAAAAAAGACCTGGCCTTAACCAGTAGGTCGGCCCAGATCTTCTCCTCTACCAATCTACCGCCAAGTGCACCTAACAGCAGGCTAGTATCGGCCCAACAACCAGCCAGACTCGTCTCCTTCTATAACTGACGTGTGGGACCAGTAGAAGGACCATGGGTTGAGTCTGGAAATGATCTAGGTGGTTTTCTGCAAAAATGGTGTCATCGTCATCCTCACGCACATAGGCACCTGGGTGTGTTTCCTCGATGCCGTCCATCATCGTCATCAAAATCCGACCGCCGTGATGCTCGCCCCGCCCTTGAGAGGTGTAGATAAGACCGCCGTATCCTCCTCTATCCTCACATACTAATCTTATCCTCTCTCCTGCTCTCTAGAACTATCTCTCTTCCTCACCCGAAACTCTAGCTCGTCGGTGGTCATCGTTCCGACCGTGTCCGACCACCCCTCGCCTCGCTCAAGCCACCGCTGGAAGCGCCGTCGTGGCCTGGTTCGACTCAGACCAAGCACACAAGCTAGGGCGCTTTGAATCATGCAGAATCAAGCTTTGCATCCCGCCGGCCCTCGTGGACATCATCATCACGCCTCCCCACACCTCCTCGACCTCTCCATCATCATCAGGGTGAGTCTACCATCCTCGGGAACCCCTCCAATCACTCTATCAAACTCCATATCGTCGTAGCGTCGTAGTCCACCGTCGGCCGCCGCAGTAGGTGGTCGCCGGAGTAGCTCCGGTGAACAAAAGTGGACGGCGCCACCACTATTAGGTTCACCTCGGCCTCCTTGTTCCAACGCAACCCTCTGCAGCCGCGCGCATGCACCCAATCAGCCGATTGATCTTCAATGTGTGAGGATCAGCTCGTGGTGACATCACGATGATGTCATGCTCACATCATGCAGCCCAGTCAATGATTTTAAACTGGTCCACTGCACGCGTGGCATCTGGCATGGCAAAGGCCCCAGTGGTCAGTGACCTAGGGTAGACGGTATAAAAAGTATTTCATATTTTACCATTTAATTAGGAAATGAATAAATCTTATAAATTCAATATCTTTTGTTTTATTATTCAGAAAAATATGTTTAATATATCAAGATGTTTAGAAAAATAAAATCTATAATTTATATTCATTATCATACATTAGTGTGTTACTTATTTAAATAATTATTAGTTAATAAAGATTTTATAAGTAATAATACTTTGAAAATTCATATTTTAATAATGGTAAATTATAAATATATATATAATATACTCAAATTCTTAAGAAAAATAAGAACTACAAAGTATAACTATAAACATAAAATATTATATCACTTAACTAAATATTTATTATTTTTAAGTGTTTATAAAGTAATAAATCTTAAAAAATCATATCTTAATATTTAAAATTCATAAAAATACATATAATATACCAAAATGATCACAAAAATAAAACCTACATGTTAAAATTATAACTTTTCACTTTTGAGGTAAATAAAAATCTAACACTCTAATAACTTGAATTTAAACCTATTTCCTTAATTGATAATTCATATAAGGATAAATAAAAATTGCTAATGTTTCTAATATTATACATCTAAGGCCTATTAATAGTATTTGTCTTAAGTATTGATAGTATGAAGTACAAATAACCCAAAACATATTAAATAAAAATTGTGATAAATTATCATCCACAAGTAAGTATATATTATTTTCCAAAAGGATTCTTATGAAATATAAAATCCTCAAGAATGATATTTTTGGCTTAATATTTTTTTACCATTACTTCACCCACAAATTTATAAACATACTATAAATCCAAAGATGCTTCATATGTAGTTAAGTAATGTTGTTTCCATGTTATGAATTATAACCACCCATTTATAAGAAGATAAATAATTCTATTCAATTATAATGTTAAGAAAACATGAATCAAATAGAAGTGTTACCAATATTAGATAACCTCTAGGAAACATTATGAAGTGAACAAATTTTAATACCACCCAAGGTAGATGAGACTCAACTACTAGTGTGGTAATTATTCAAATAAAGTAATTCTTTCTTGAGAACAGTAGTTAGTAAGAAACCTAAAAATGTTAACTTAAAGTTCAAATACTTCTATTTAGTTAAGTAAAATCTTCTTCAAAAGTTATTCTTTTAAGATACATTATATAAAGCAAGACATAAGCATTCCGATGAAAGCTCTAAATGATGAACAACCCTTATATACACAGTCTTTGGATACATTCCACACTTGAGTGCTTTATTATTATTTACCACTTATTATACTTGCATGTTGTTACACACACATACCCACAAGCCTTAATAAGAAGCACAAATATGAAACTTAATCTAAAAGGACAACACATTCCAAAGAAACCAATTCTAGTTCCCAAACCCCAAATCAATGACGTTTATTCCGGGGATTCGAGTTTATCAATTGCATTACATTACTTATGCATAATAGCATCTTGCTTCTTTAAACATTAGTCCTTACTGGACCAATGATGATTTTTCAGATATTGGATCTTATATTGTCTCGAAGATCGTGAGTGCATAATACTGCAATCACAAAAGGCAGGTTCACACTTGCTCATGTCTTTTGATTATTTTCTATCAAGTATTTTGCAAATCTAGTGTTGTCATCACTTGCATTTCAAAAAGGTCAGAAAACACTATTTTCATAATAATATGATTATAGGTTATTTACCAAGAGGTAATAACCTACTATGCAAGTTCCGGTGGTAAAGGAACATAAAACCTAGGACTTAACAACCAATGTCGCCAGTGATTCTTGTGCCGTATATCACGCGTTAACCATGAGATTTGGAATGGGACGGAGAAGTCAGATGGATCTTCTTCCTTTAATATGTACGCAAGACGACCTTAGCATGACGTTGTGTTTCCTTGCGAGGATCTAGAATATGGGTTGGCACCCTTAGGACCCACGATTTGTCTAGATTATCTATGAGTGGATGCTTGAGGTATAGTAGAACCTATATGGAGCTTGCCAGGGGCATCACTAGCTCATAGAGTCTTCGGTAACTCATCATGGTTATAGCTTACCTGGGAGGGGACTTAACGGAAATGTAGCCCGGCCAGAAGGATCATGCAGACATATGGGGTCACGGAGAAGGGCAGTGATTGGCTTGGATCATCTAATGGGCCCCACATCATGGAATGTGGATGGTAAAGGTCGCTCGGTTGTGCAACTAGGATTTGATCTCTCATGGGTAAAGTGTAACACCTCAAAAAATTTGAAATGAGGATATCAATTTCCAAGCAACCAAAATTAGGGTTAACAAAAGTTTTTAATTTTAAACTATGAATGCAAGTGTGTGTTTATGAATGATGGTGAATGCATGAAATGCCATGATTTGTTTGTTATAAATGATGAGGTTTGGTTTAAAGATCAAAACAATATCACTTAGGTTAAATAAAAAACCAAACAAAGAAAAAAGGAAATCAAAATATAAAGCATATATGCTAATGGTCACTTTTGCAAATGTTAACACTTAGCTCACTTTGATCATCTCTAGTAAATGATTTCAAACAGAAACAATTCCATTTCTTTTCTCACCTTGCTAGACCAAGTCAATGAACACAAGTGAGCTTTCAAAACTTACCAGAACAAATTCAAATTCATTTGAAGGACTTTTCAAAATTGAATCTAGCTACTGCACTAAGATAACACTTACTGGAAAACCATCAAAACCTTCTCCACTTGGCAAACCCTTGCAACCAGAGACTCCCAAGCATATGATCAACCAACCCACTAAAAAGAATTTTAAAATTCAAATCTTTTTCTCTTGCGGCCATTTGGTCGAACACTTACTGAGCATAGTACATAACTACCTACTCCCCACTGTTTAGATCATTGTTGTGATCATCTTGGTACCTCACCTAGCCTCCACAACTTGCACACACTTGTCTTAGTACCAGCCCGTGCTACTAATCCTCGCTCACTCGACCATTTAACTAGTGCCAACCGTACCTGAGCCTGCCCATGTCATCCCGACATGGACTCAATGCTACATGCCATACCGCACTCTCTTGCGCTTGCTAGTAGCTAGCCGTGACCTCACCGCACACGTATGTGTACGCCTCGACCAACGCCAGCCTGTGGAAACGCCAGCACGGCCGTGCCCATTTCTCTGCCGACCATGCCGAGCCACATGCCAGTGCGCTGAGCAATCCCGCGCAACCACGCCGCACCTCGCTCTCCCCTCGCATTAATGCAATCGCCATGCCGCCAGCTACCTCCCAGACATGCCCGTTTGACCCCTCGCGACGAGTACACGCCGTACGCCGTGACGAACACCCGCGGTACCCGAGGAGTGCATAGACGTTCCTGACCGATTGAGACCGCGCCTCTCTGCACCACTGTGCTCATGACGATCGCCATGAAGCACTGCGTTGGCCTACACCCTCCGCCATGCCTATAGCACACTGTAACACCGTCGCCGACGATCCCGAACCATGCCCGATGCTCCCTTCGTTGGGGTATAAATAGACCCCTACCCTTGCCTCAAAATGCACACCATTCCACTCCTCTCTCACCCAGCAACCTCTCTGACCCATCCTCGGAGCAAGGCGAAGCAAGGAGCGCCGGAATTTCACCGGAGTTCGCCGTAGTAGAGGCGGAACGGAGCCAACGCTAGGAGCCTCCCTAGGAGCCACCGGGACAACCGTTCGAACTGCTGTCGCTGTCTAGTTCATCTGCCTGCCTCGCCGTATCTAGATGGAGCCCTGGTAAGCCCACGACGTCCCTCGCCATAGAATTAGGGTTGAATCCCGTGCGCGTTGTGCGATGGAGACGACGACGCTGAGCCGTCGATCAAGATCTAATCGTGCGGCTAGGAATAGAGGATACCGTTTCGGTTTAGGTCAGCCGCTGACGCGTGGAACCAACGCAAGTGAAGCCCACTGCGCGCGTGTTGCGTAGTTGGGACGGCTTGGTAGCTTTCCCGCGTGAGCCCACTAATTCAAATATAAGTTTTTCCTTTTATTTCAAAACCCTATTCTGTAGGTGACTTTGAAATTTAATTCAAGAAGTTTCACTGAACGAAATTGCATGATTCCAATTTTTTTAGAAAGGAAATGAAAATCTCTAAACACTCCCATTGGATTCAAACACTTTGGAATTATAGATCATCCACAGTAAAAATAACAAGACAGTGACTTTTCCAACTTCAAACATTTTATAAAATCAACCATAAATTCTTTTGAGTTGATTCCAATTGTCAAAAATCATGTTTGCCATGACCTATCTGAATATGTAAAATATATAATTCTACATGCACTAGTCCTGGACCAATATTAAAATAATGGCTATCTAGTCATTTCCAGTCTTTCCTAATTATTTTAAATGGCCTTATTACACTTGGTATCATATGCCATCTAGTTTAAATCACATTCCCAAAGTAGTGGAATATGTGGTGATGACATGTGTCAACATGAGCCCGTATTTTATAATTGGAGAATATTAAATCTTAAGTATTTATTTTTAATGAGTAGAAATTGCCTTTTCCAAAATAAGATAAATAAAACCATGTCACTAGTTCATGTGGTGATTGAGATGATGCTAGATCATCTAGTGTGAGCCTTTGTGTGCTAAATAGATGTAGCTAAGTATTGTTTGGTGATTGTGTACCTCATACTTATTTATAGACACTAGTATCAACCCGGGCTATGAGGAGGAAGAATTCTATGAAGAAGAAGAGGAGAACTTCGACCACTGTACCAACCAAGGCAAGCTAAAACTATGCCAGCTATTATCATGAAACCTTGATTATACCCAGCCCAAGTTTTACTTGTTAACTTTACTATTCTCTTACCAAAAGCTTTGTAAGACCCCACCTTTATAAAGGTAAAGGTCCCTGTGATTGCAATGCTAGTACCTGGATCAAATGCTAGCATCCACAGTTTAAGATGAAGTACACATAAACAAAGGTCATTATTACATCGTAATTCCAGAGATAACATAGTCTTTTACAACTCCATAGCCATAGGCTAGTACAAGAGTTTAACTTAACAATATAAATAAAAGTCTTCATCTTCATGTGCCACAGGCAAGCATGTTGAATGTAGACTCATAACCCTAATCCTCATCAGAGTAACCTGCAACATCACAAGTTACACCCATAGTGGGTCAATACATTGGAATAGTATTGGCAAGTGATACCTTAGTATAATAATAGTTTCTAGCTTCTACATGAGTTTGGCTAAGTGTATCTTAGGCTTGCTTTGCTCAAAATAGGTTTTACCTATCAGTTGAAAACACTAAGTTTTTGTTTGGCAAAAACTCCCAAGGAACCACCAATAGACATTGGTGAACCTTTACCCTTGTTAAACCACAAGTTTTTAACTTAGAAATTGGGATGAGGAGATTCTTGATAGCTTCCATGTCTTGATGCTCAAATTGTCCGTTGCCGGGGACACAACTAAGTACTTAGACTCTTCCTTCTCGAGAGGTGGTGCACTTTCCCCACAAGACTCGACATGCATCGAGACAGGACCTTTCAGAAGCCTTCCCTTAGACCAAAATGGACGCGTTCCCAAACCTATCACCCCTACCACCAACTGTCCATTTGGCTAAGTTATAACAACCTATATGATCCAGGCAGAGCCCATAATGCCATGTGGCTGCACTAGAAGCTTCTTAACATATGGCATCTCAAATCCCTTTGTTCCTGGGTGGCTTTGCACGAGTGTGATAAACAAGGTAGACCATAGATATGGGCCTTGTGTAACCACTCAACATAACCCAAACATACCATTCCACCCAGGTGATTCATTCACTTAGTTGTTTTTATTAAGCAAAAACACAAGTCCAAAGACTTAGCAATATTTTCCATAGCATGTATATAATCCACCCTTGGTTGCTACTAGCTAGGCTAAGCATGGCAATATAGCAAGTATCTTAACTTAGATAAAATGCTAACAATTCTACAGTTACTAGGATTTTCCAAACATAGCATATAGATACTTAGCAAAAAATTATCATGCAAGCTCTATAAAAAATATCACTAATGCATAATCAAAATATTGGGAAAAAATATGAAGCACCACTTGCCTTTGTAGTTGGGGGAGTAACAACAATCCTCGCAGTCACAATCAGCACTAGCACCAAAATCTACACATAAAATGATACCACCAAATTCATATTTCAAATAATCAACCAAAAATTTATGAATGCATGCAAATGCCATGTGATGATTTTTATAAACTAAACAAGACAAGTAAAACAGTATTGAACATTAAACTAAACATTTATACACCAATTAAACTTAATTTGGCTTTTAAAACATTTTCCAAATAATTTTTATACACAAAATAGGCCTACAAATGTCTTTGCATAAAATTCTATTTTAACAGAAGCAAAATACAAAACCAAGCCTACAGATGTGTATGATTTATTTTTGTGATTCCAATGATATATTATTTGTATTTTTTTGGATAAACAGAACGAAAGTTATTGAATTTTTAAGTTTAAACAACTAATAGATGAAATTCCAGATTTTAAATTTAAAACCTAGCCACGCGGCAGCCTCTGATTGGCGCGTACCGGTTCGGGGGGGATCACGCTCGCGGACCGTAGGATATAAATAATGATGCACGGCCCAGATTTATTTGTACCGCTTCATCTAAACATCGAATCGTGGCCTTTGGATCCAGATTCAATGGATCAGATCTGATTGACCAAAATCCAGCAGAGCGAATGGCGCTAGCGGCGGCGACGCCTCTGGCGGTGACACGCCGGCGAGGTTAGAGGTGCAGGGGGTGTGCTAGTGCTTACCGAGGTCGCGAAGACGTGGAGATGCTCAACATGGTCGCGGTTGGGGCGGGGGCGCACGGACAAGAATAGAATCGCTCGCCGGAGTTCGTCTCGTCGTCGGGTGCTCCCAGTTAAAGACGAAGGCGACGACCTAGGCCACAAGGAAGCAAGCGGAAAGCATTAACAGGTGCGCAAGAACCTGGCAAACATAGTCGCATGAACCAGAGACAGGGGGGTGCTCGGAACTCACCACGATTACTCGTCGGAGCTCATCGGAACTACGGCGGTGTGAAGCCAAATATGGGTAGCCTGGCAGTGCTCTAGAGGTGCTGGGTGGGGGAAAATGACACGGAGAGGGAGAGGTTTAAATAGCCAGAGCAGGGGCGTGGATTATGCACGAAATCAACAGCAATTACACGAATTAAAGCCTCGGCAGTGAAGGAGGAAGAAACGGCGGAGGGCCTGGTCATGTGCGGGGTTTGGGGACGATGATGACGGGGCACGTGGGACCAATGCGTTAGTGAGGGGAGAGTGTGCACGCGGGTGATAAACAGAGAGGAGAGGGGAACCCTGGTGGGCTGGCTTTTGGGCCGTTTCTGCTGTTGGGCTAGAGTGGTGGCGCCGGCCCTTTTCTATTTCTTTTCTCCTTTTCTATTTCTTATTTGATTTTCTGAAATCATTTTCAAATGCTATTCAAATGAGTTTGAATTCAAACTTCCTCTGGATTTTTGTAAAATAATCCAAGCATATATTTGTATAAAACATTGTTGTTTGATCACAAACACTTTGGTCCATTAAAAATAGAATTAAAACCATGCCTTAATTAAATATTTATAATAGGCATATAAATGGTTTTAAATTTAGATTCTTGTTTTGATACTTTGAACAAGCTTTGAAATCAACATTCAAACCTTTTCTAGTTGAAACAAAGTATTCTCATGTTTTAAAATGGAAATGAAGCATTTGCCTTTCTTACATAAAATAATAGGCAAACAATTGGTTTCTGTTTTGCAATCTTGTTTGAAATTAATTTAAAATGCATGAGGATGCATGAATGATGTGCAAACTTTATAAATCATGATTTTTTGGATGTTACAAGCTTCTTGTTTAGTTATTTTGGTGATTAGTGGAAAAATAGGACTTATACCATCAAGAGCATAAAACTAGGCGTATCTAGTTACACTTGATTAGCACCCCTCAATAGTGACACCCTCATTGATAGTTGCTAGTGCTAAACTAATATTGATTACTTTAGATGGGAACACTGGAACAAATGATTATGAAAACCTTAGAATGATGAGTCATTTTATTGAAATGTTTTGACATGAGTGATGAACTGACAGGACTTTGAAAGTGTTGATGAATGAGAAAAGTGACTTGATTTTGAATAAAAACTGATGGTTGGGTTCGGATGCGATACCATTCCAGCTTTACCGTACAACCACAATACCTGAATTGGGTAGGGCTTAACTAGAAGTTTACGTGTCTTAGTATGGGTTCCCTCGCAGAAGGGGTGAGCTGAGGCTACCTCGTGACTATGAGTGAAACAAGTGACCACCTATGCAGTTCCCGGGATGGCGGATTGCCATGGCTGGGAGGCCAAGCTCATAGGGGAGGTGCCTATACTAGGGTGTGTAATTGAAAGGTTGTGATTGATTATTCGCATACCAAGTATGATGTTTTAGGGCTATCCCTGACGGATGTATCGAATGTTGTGGTGAAAGTGTACCACCTCTGCAGAGTGTCAAACTATTTGAATAGCCGTGTCGATGGTCATGGACAGTTGGATGGCCATACTGTTCCATTGTCAGATGTTTTCAAAATGACTTATGACTTGAACTATGACTTTGACTTACCACCACAAGGTTGTGGAATTGAAAACTTTGTTTCCACTTGGGTAATCTAGACAACTAAAATTAGGTGTTTACTACTAAGTACTTATGAAATAAAATTGGCTTATTGCAAACAAACCTAGAGCTTAGGATCCCTATTAGAGTTGTATTACTTACATTAGTGATAGTTTGTGAGTACTTTAAAAGTACCCATGGCTTTATCCCTGGCTATTCCCATGGCCAGACTACGAAGAGGAGTATCCGGAGGACGGACAGCGGGACGTCTATGATAACTAGGATCATCTCCCATCGTCAGCATTGCCTGTGACAATGAAGATGGAGTTTCTACTACGTTTATTCCGTTGCTTTGATGTGTATTAAGACTTGATTATGAGATCAACTATTTGTAAGACTATTATGGTTTGTAATGGATGATGTACGTGTTATCAATTATATCATGTCTTGCAAAAATCGTAATCCTGGGATTGCGATGTATGGCATAACAGGCATCTGGACTTAAAAATCTGGGTGTTCACATAAAGTAATGCACCTCTGCAGAGTGTAAGAACTGTAACTTGTTACTCCCTATTCCGGGAAGGAGCTGCAAATGCTGCAGGAAAGCAACTCCATGCAATTTCTGGTAAACCTGTGAAGGCTGACGAACATAGCTTTTCGGAATAAAAGCAACCTTTGAAGGAATGTTTTCGAAAACCTGCATAGCCTACAACCTATGGTCTATGGCTGTAGCTAGTGCATCAAACAATCCTTTCTAGTGAACTTGATGAGTACGCTCATACTCAACATAGCTTCTTAACCCTTGCTAGATTCTGAAGCGAGTAAAGACAGCGTCTACATCAACTTATGCTTAAGGTAACCGTCATAAAAAGCTCAAGATCTTCAATAAAGTTAATGAAGTCAACATATACATCAACTAAAGTGAAAACAAAGTTGCTGATTAGATAGGAATATAATCTCTAGACATAGAACCTATTTCTGTAGAATATTGCAATAACAGCAATGCAAGACAAATAGTTAGATGATAATCTTGTTAGCATGATAGTTATGAGTTGATTACTTCTTGTTCTTCTTTTTAAGAAGTTTCTTTCTCTCTCTTTAACCTAGAGTGTTCTCTGGATCTTTTGTAAAGAGTCGAGTTGTAACCTATAGTCATGGTTTGGACCTGCTATGTTTTTGTTGCCACTCTTAGGGATGTAATACTAGTGAACGGTGTTTCATTGGTGTTATGTCAACGACTATAGTGTACTACATCATGCAGTGATATGTTGGGTCACCACAATTATGATAGTATGTGTTGAAGCGCATGGATGAAGAGTGAGATTTGTCCATCCAAATGACAAATAGATATACTCTAGGCCCTCTCGGTGGAATGTCATCCAGTTTGCTTGCAAGCATGTCACTAGGTCACAAGGGATGTCATATCACGAAACGAGTAAAGAGTACTTATCGGTAATGAGGTTGAACTAGGTATGGAGATGCCGACGATCGAACCTCGGATAAGTAAAGTATCGTGGGAAAAAGGGAATCGGTATCGTATGTTAATGGTTCATTCGATCACGAAGTCATTGATACGTCATAAACGTATCTATATTTTTTGATGCTCCATGCTTGTTTAGTATCAACTTTGTTATGCTTTGTCTACACTTTGAGGTATTTTTATAAACTTTCTGGAACTAACCTATTAACAAGATGCCACGATGCCAGTTGCCTGTTTTCTGCTGTTTTCGGTTTCAGAAAAGCTAAAAAATGAATATTCTCGGAATTGGACGGGACAAAAGTCAATCTTCATATTTTTTCCCGGAACGATACGAAAAATCAAAGCAGAGACGGAGTAGGACACTAGGGTGGACATAACCTAGGGTGGCATGGGCCCACCCTGGGCGCGCCATTAGGGGGTGTGGGCCCTCGGGGCCTCCACCGACATTGCCTCCTTCTCCTATAAGAAGCCCCCAACTCAGAAACCCTAAATCATCTCGGAGAAAGCCATGAAAAGTTCCGCTATGCTGCCGCCACCGAAGGGGAGATTCGGGGGACAGATGTCTCTATTCCGGCACCCTGTCGGGACAGGAAAGTTCCCCCGGAGCCATCTCCATCGATCTCCACCACCATCTCCATCACCATTGCTGATTCCCATGATGAGGAGGGAGTAGTTCTTCCTCAAGGCTAAGGGCTCTACCGGTAGATATGTGTTCATCTCTCTCTCTATGCATGATCTTATTGTGATCATGAGCTTTGTAATCAAGTAGATCTACTCTGCTACTCAAGTTCTTCAATAGATCTTGGCTCTCCCCACGTGTATGAAAGTGACAGTGTGCATACCGTGGTGGCACTTAGGGTAGAGTTCATAAATATTTATCATGAGTATATTTGGAGTTGGATGTCTTTATGAAATTGTGGTGTTTGTTGGAACCATCTAGCGCTCAAGGTGACAGTGTGGGGTTATCTAGATGGGGAAGGCAGACTTTGAGGAGTGCTATTATATCCCTACCATGGATTAGAGTGTCCAACCAGAGAGTAGTTCAGGGTAGTATCATGAAGAGAAGATATTTATATGAGAGTGTTCACTAGTGAAAGTATGATCCCTAGGCCTTGTTTCTAAACATTGAAACACCGTTTACAACTAGATCTGTTGCATGTTTGCTTGCTTCCATCTTTTTGCCTTTAGTCTTTTCCTCCTCGTCAGAAGCTCTTTTCTGGCACCGTTACCACTTATAATCATCCATACCACTTGCATTTTACTATCTCTTCGCCGAACTAGTGCACCTATACACCTAACAAGTGTATTGGGTGTGTTGGGGACACAAGAGACTTCTTGTATCTTGATTGCAGGGTTGCTTGAGAAGGATACCTTTGACCACTTCCTCCCTGAGTTCGATAAACCTTGGGTAATCCACTTAAGGGAAACTTGTTGGTCTACAAACCTCTGCAATTGGAGGCCCAACAACTATCTACAAGAATAGAAGTGTGTAGACATCAGTCATCATTGGATATCCAGGTCCCTCTATATGTTATTGATTGGAGAGGTTTCTCGATCATGTCTACATAGTTCGTGAACCGTAGGGTGACACACTTAATGTTTGATGTTGTTTAAGCAGATATGGAATATGAGTTGGAGACCGAATGTTGTTCAAAGTCTCGGATTGGATCCAGGACATTATGAGGAGATCCAGAATGGTTCGGAGAATAAGATTCATATAATGAAAGTCATTTTCTGGGGTTTGGAAAAGTTTTCAGTATTTGACCGGAGCTTCTATAATGTTCTAGAAGGGGCCAACAGTGGGACCACCACCTCGGGAGGGGCCACATGGGTCGGAGGGATGCTGCGAGGGATAATGGGCCAGACACACCAAGCCCTAGTAGACCAATCGTCCATCCCCAAAGGAAAGGGGCAAAACCCTAAAGAGGGAAAGGGGAAACTTGGGGGGGGGGTAAGTCCCCCTCCCTGATCCCTATGTGCCCCGACACTAGGAGGGGAGGACCAAGGGGGATGCCCTATACGCACCCCCCTCTATATAAAGAGGGGAGGGGAGGGCGCCACCCTTTTCCCTTGCTCCCAACCCTAGCAGCCACCCTCCTCCTCCTTCCTCCTGCTCCGGCTTAGACGAAGCCCTATAGGATTCTCTCCTCCTACACCACCACCACGCCGTCATGCTGATGGGATTACGAGGGGATCTACTACCTCCGCTTCCCGCTGGAACATGGAGAGGAAGGTCTTCATCAACTCTGTACGTGTGACCTAGTGCGGAAGCGCTACCGGAACACGGCGCCGGAAGGATCGTCTACGCGATATTGAGATCAGCAAGTGATCGAATACACCAACCACGAGATCCGATCTCCTTAACGCTTTGGATCTACGAGGGTTAGTTATCTTCAATCTCGTTGCACCAATCTCGTAGATTAGATCTTCGATTTTCCATAGATTGGATCTTGGTTTTATGTGTTCTTGCGATAGAATTTTTTTTCCATGCAACAAACCCACAATAGAATATATGATAAACTCTCTAGAGTTGTCATAGAATCTTGTAGTGTGGTTTTCGAAGAATATGATGGTCCCCAAGCGGGGCATGTTGATGTTTGTGATGTAGATGACGAAATAACTCAAGATGGCATAAGAAGAATGGGTGCGGAATTCACCCGCCCCATTGAGGAACCCCTTGTAGTAGATCGAGAAGAACTATGCTCTACTCAAGTGGAGCTCTCATCTTCACAACATCAACAAGATCCTATTATTGAAACAAATGATGACCCAAGCCAAATACAAACTGAGAACCTTCACCAAGTTGATCGGGATGGAAGCTCTAGGGAGGATGATCCAGCCTCTCCGTTGGCCAGATTGTCCAGCCCTGCACAGTCAGTTGCACAAGGCTGATTTATTCAGTCATTGACAAGATCATCTCAACACCTTTTGAGTACTGTGCCTAATCAAGACCAAGGTCAACCCATGTATCATGATGTTTAGAATGAACCCATTGATGATCAAGGTCAATTTGATGGTCAAGACGAGGACCAAAATGATGAAGAGATCCCCACAAGAAACAACAAGGAGATTGAAACTGATTGCAAAGCTAGAGTGGATAGAATGTTGGAAATAAGAGAACACACTCTTGAAAATGTTCTTGGTGATCTAAGTAGTGGAATGTACACTCGATCCCAATTAAAGCATTTTGGTGAGCATCAAGCCCATATATTCATGGTGGAACCCAAGAAAGTGTGGGAAGCTCTTGAAGATTCAGATTGGTTGGAATCCATGAATAAAGAGCTCAACAACTTTGAGAGAAACAAAGTTTTGAAGTTAGTATAAATGCCCAAAGATTTTCGCAATTTTCTTGGCACTAAATGGATATTTAAGAACAAGCAAGATGAACATGGAATTGTTGTGAGGAACAAGGCAAGATTGGTAGCTCAAGGGTTCTCTCAAATTGAAGGCATTGATTATGGAGAGACATATGCTCTTGTGGCTTGCCTTGAGTCCATCGTATCCTTCTTGCATATGCGGCACATTATAACTTTAAATTGCAAAAAATGGATCTAGAAAGTGATTTTATAAATGGTCCATTGCATGGGTTGGTCTATGTTAAGAAACCCCCAGGGTTCAACGATACCAACTTCCCAAACCATGTCTACAAGATTCATAAGGCGCTCTATGGGATTAAACAAGCTCCACGCACGTGGTATGAGCACCTTAGAGAGTTGTTTATAGACCGTGGGTTTGAGGTTGGGAAAATTGATCTCAATCCTTTTACTAAGAAGGTTAATGGGGAGCTTTCCGTATGCCAAATATATATTGATGATATTATCTTTGGCTCATCTGACAAAGCTTTTAATGATGAATTCTCAAAGCATATGACTAATAGGTTTAGGATGTCTATGATGGGAGAGTTGAGGGTATTCCTTGGTTTTGAGATCAAGCAAGTAAGAGGAGGAACCTTCTTCAATCAAGCCAAGTATACCCAAGACATGCTCAAGAGGTTCAACATGAAAGATCTAAATGGAGCTCCTACTCCCATGGCAACCAAGCTAAATCAAAATGGTAAAGATGTGGATCAAAAGGTATACCGGTCTATGATTGGTTCTTTGCTTTACCTTTGTGCATATAGGCCCGACATTGTGTTGAGTGTAGGAGTATGCGCAATATATCAAGCGGCTCCTAAAGAAATCCACTTGATTGTGGTCAAAAGAATCTTCCTATATTTGGTTCATACCCCATACTATGGTGTGTGGTACCCTAGGGGCTCAACATTATCTCTTTGTGGGTACACAGATTAAGATTGGGCTAGTGACAAGGATGATAGGAAATCAACCTCCAGGGCTTGCCAATTCCTTGATATGTCCTTTGTGTGTTGGTCTTCTAAGAAGAAAAATTGTATATCTCTCTCCACCGTCGAAGCCAAATATGTGGCAGCTGCTTGTGCATGCACTCAATTGTTATGGATGAGGAAAACTTTAAAGGAATATGGTGTCCATTGTGACAAAGTGCCTCTTTATGTGACAATGAAAGTTCTACCAAGATTGCCTATAACCCGGTGGATCATACAAGGACAAAGCATATTGAGATTCGTCATCATTTCATTAGAGAACATGTTGCCCGAGGAGATATTGAGCTATCTTATGTTTCAACCGAAGACCAACTTGCCGATATATTCATGAAGCCACTTGATGAAGCAAGGTTTTGCTATTTGAGTAATAAGCTAAATATCATAGAATCAAGGAGTTTGACTTGATCATCTTGCATACACACCTATAACTTGATCATTGTTTGGTTTAGGTGCAGGCATGGAGATAGGGGGAGTGTGGTCCTAATCTATTGGGTTATCCCTCCCCCCAGAAAGCCAAAATTAAAAAAAATCAATTCTCTTAATACCATTTTGTGATATGTGAGCTTCATTGATAAGTAGTGGCTATGAACCCAAGGATAATTCATCGCGGTGTCATGCCTCACACTCTTACATGGTGGCCTCGGCCACCTCCCTCTTTGTTGAGAAGAGTTGGTTATTGGTTCGATTGAATTGGAGTTTCATTTGAAATTTATTTTGGATTTTGCTATCTTTTGGTTCTACACAGTGTGGCACCTTATCCCAAGCCTTATACCCTTACCTAATACCATGCTCTCTATCATATATGTCCCCATACTTGAATCTGGCATTTTTGGTCGAAGAGGACCGGACTTTCCGGTGTGAAGACACCGGAGTTTCCGGTCTAGCGGACCGGAGTCTCCGGTCTGGGACGGTTTCAGGCTCTGACTTAAGGGAGGCCGGGGTGAAAGAGACACAAAACTCTTTCTTCCACCCCGACTCTCCCACTCTCACCCGTCGCCTCCTCCTCCAAAATCGCCGCCCCAGGGCCTTGGAGCCGCTAGGATCCGCCGTGCCACTGGCCAACACCACCCTCTCCACCCTTGGGCCATTCTCACTGGTGGAATCACTCCAATTGATACATCCGGTACCCTCTCTCTCACCATGAACCTAGGGTTCATCCCCTTTGTTTATTTTGAGAAATGTACTGATTTTCCCCACTAGAAACACATGTATGCGTGCACTCTGTCACATTAGTCTCAATTCTTTGCCCGATCTGCTATAAATAATGCCCCCCGCAGCCTCCATGTGCAACCCGAATCTCCAGACCGGAGATTCTAGTCCGTTAGGCTAGAGACTCCGGTCCAGACCAGAGATTCGGATATTGCACACCGGAGACTCCGGTGTGGCTTACTTCTAGCACATCTTGTAAAGTCTTGAGGGTCTTGTTTTATCTCCAGAACATATATGCTTACCTCCATGATATCCCCTCTTACTTTGTATTCACAAGAGGCTCTGGTTCTTGTCATCCACCTCGTACCAAGGCCAAGTCCAAAAGAGGGAACCCTCAATATGATGAAGCAGCTGGACAGTATGGCATTCCCCCGTCTAACCGGAGGCAATAGGTAAGAGATGCTACATTTATGCAAAGGGAACATGAGAGCATTGAGTAAGAAAGTGTCGCCAAGAGGGCCAAGTATGATAACTTGCAGTCTTTGGCCCACATGTCCAAGAAGGAATACCATGAGCTGCGCAAGACGAGGTTCTATGACATGCCAAGAACCAGTGATGATCCATGCTATTGGCGGAAGGAGCAAAAGGTATTCATGCAAGATATTTATCGCAAGCTCACCAAGTCCCTAGTTTGCCCTTAGGTATATGGACCTCGAGTACATGCGTGCCAACAACTACTTCGCTGGTGCTATGTGGATTACTGAGAAGCTTGGGCTTCACGGGCTTATGGAGCTTCGTGAAGATTACAACGTCACACTTTTCCAACAATTTTATGCCACTGTTGTGTTTGGTACTGATGAGGCAAGGACCATGATTTGGATGATTGGTAACTTCCTCTGATCTGCTACCTTCTTTGATTTTTCCAGAGTCATTCATGAGACTTTCAATGGCGTGTATTTTCCCATTGGACACTGTATGCATGATGCTACTCTTGGCGAGAACAAGAACAAGCTGGCACCGCTCTATGGCAACAAGGGCATCATTGGTGAGTCCAAGGTCCTCAAGCCCCTCTACAACTTGTTGTTGAGGATATTCCGCCATACCATTTCCCCAAGTGCTGGAAATGATGATGCTATTATATGTGGCCTGGTTAACCTGCTCCATCATGCTCACAATGTGTTTGTGTTGGGCATACTGTTGAGGTGTAACACCCTCAGATCGGCCCTATGCAAGTTTTAGCGATTTCCGCCAAACCCGCATAGAAACGATTCAAAGGTGCCCATCAGTCACTTGCATGCGGGTGAAAAAAGAAGTAATATCATTACACAATAGTCCACGATGGAACCCACAAAACAGATATATACAACACGACTCCATAAGTCAAGAATACAGATATACATTACAAAGATCCAAATCACCTTGAGAACAATACAGCGTCCGAGTACGGATAAGAAGCAAATTAGGCTAAGAGCCCTGAAGAATAACCAGTGGCGTCCATAACCCTGCCCAGGCCAAGCCGGAAGGGTAACCCTGCTAACGATGTCGATCTCAAACCTGCTTAAACAAAAGGGGTGCTGGCAAAGGGCAAAGGAAAAAGAGAGCGGTCAGTACTGAGGCCAGTACACGGCGAGTCTTAGAATTCGGCGGTCCTCGCCTACATAGGTATGGTGGACTGAAGTGGCAACACAGCATGTACTAAACAACCTATAGAGACTCAAGGCAACTGTCGGCTATCAGAGAGGGGTAATAAAGACCTATTCGGAACCAACCTGATACTACCACTAATCATACCCATCCTGGTATTTCCCCCTCGAGACCAAACGAGGAAGTCATGCCGATAAAACTCACACAGTTGGCAGTTTTATTCATTCTTTTCATGGTGGTTATCCAACTTACTAGTTATATCAGATACAAGTCAAATTATAACAGTAAACTTTAGTTATAGTTGTCTATGATCGAGAACTGTGCTCCAAGTCATCCATAACTGCGGACATGGCTTTTCAAAAAGATTAAACCCTGCAGGGGTGAACCAAAGTTCCCACACACACCTACACCCTTCTTGTCAGATCAGGTAGGTACAAGATCACAAAACATACACCCAACGGTATGTCGACGGGGTTTCGGACACGATGTTTCCCAGACCCAAAGCAAGCACATGGGGGCCACCCCACTCAGCTACCCGTAACGAAGTCGGTCGGTCTCCGAGATGGACCCAGGGTTTGCGAGAACAACTGTAAACGACTGGGAACCCGAAAGTGTGACTGGGCTTGTCGATACCGCGAAATCGTGCCACGATCCAAAACAGTACAGGCGCTCCACGCACAATAGTAAATAAAGCAGTAAAGCATGTCATAAGTACAGGTTAGTAATAACGTCGCAAACTAGTTTGTGGCCCCCGGTATAGTACTTTGAAATCAAGTACTAAATCGATGGGGTGCCCACAAACCCCACCTGTGGTTAGCGCGCTCGATCTCGGAACAGGTGTCAAGAACTCGGTGTCCTATGGGACACCAGTGAGCGGTTAAAAACCAAATATTGTCTATTACCCACCAGTGCCTATGCATTGTTTACCTACTTTCAATTTTAGTTATTAAACAGTAATTAAATCCATGATCATCTCCACCATTAAGCATGTGACAACCCCCAACATCAATGGAACATCGACGACACGAAGCAGCATCAACTACGACTCGCAAGGCCGACTGTATATCAAACAACAGGTAATAGGATGTGTCCATGGCAATATAGGGGCTACAGGGGAAAATAAAGGGGTACGGAATCTATAGCATCCCAACACAGATAGCAATAGATCAACAGGAGGAAATAAAGACTATAAAGACAAAATAGGTAGAAGGGGGAGAATGCTCGCCTGATAACATTGCCGAAGGTTCATCCGAAGATCAGATCGAAAATTGCATCAACTCATCGGCCTAATCCGTGAAGAAGCAAAGCACTAGAAGAAACACCAGATACACTATTTATTACTATGGCAGAAGATCGGGCATGATGCATGTATGATGTATGGCATAGCAAGGATGCGATGCGACTAGGCAATATTAAGCGGAACCGGGGCCCCGACAATTAAGTATATAGTTCTAGTTGTTTAGATACCCGCAATTTAAATGTTGTCTTAACAAGACAAAATATGGCATCGGTTCGCTACACAAATTTAAATGAAGCCAATATAAGACTAGATTTTCCCACATATGGTCTCCATATTTAATTAAGGTGAATCAACATAATGCCCCCAAACCACACAATATGTATGCGACATGAACAATTTAATATGCAACAAGGTATATATCATTTAATAAAATAAGGGCTCGGAAAGGGGTCACACATTGGTGGGGCGAAGGTCTTGGGGTTTGACGGGATCGGTCTTCGGATCGAGGCGTCGGGGCTTCGGTTTTCTGTGTAGAAGATCTTCCGTGACTTGTATGATTTGTAGATTTTGTACACCAACATGTCTTAATCATCTCGCCGAGAGATTTTAGCGGAGATCACAACATCACGCCACACCATCTTGTCAACCTTCGTGTGGCACCTTACTAACCAACGCCCCGAAGGAAAAACATGCCCAGGAACCTGGCAGAAAAGCATCAGTGCACTGCAGGTATTGACACCGAACAGGGCACCAAGGGACACAAAAATAGGATATGAGCATGGGCACGCACGTGATTCGGTGAGATCTTGATGCGATCTGGTCACCGACTTGGTGAGGACAGAGGTGAGCACGGCGGTACCGGGGCAGGCGACGACGGACGAAACGAAGGAAGCGGGCGCCATGGTCTTGTCGATCAACGGGGAGGACATAGAGGAGGCCGGGGCGACTGACGAAGGGGAGGATGATGCAGGGCGGCTTGTGATCGAGGCGGCAGAGGTGGAGCTCGACGGGCCTGGCGACGGGCGGCACGGCGCCACTGGGGCTGGGAGGCGGCGGGACAGCAGCGAACCGGCAACGAGGGTCATGGCGGCGGCGATGTCGAGGTGGAGGTGCACTCGGACGAGGCCGGACGGCGGCGGCCAGACGACGGGGATGTGGCCCAAGCGAGGTGGCAACCGAGCGTGGAGCTCAGCGGCAAAGAGGAAGCGACGACCGACGGGGAGGCATGTAGGTCTGCGGCAGCTGCTTGGCAGAAGGGGATGGAGACGATAGGAAGGCCCCATGTCACGAGCGTGACCAACGGGTCGCGTGCGGTGGGAAGAAGTGGTGGGGCCGAGGGTTAGGTTTTGGGGCCAGGTGGGGTTGTGCCTCGCGTGTGTGTGCGTGGTGTTTGTGTGCGTTGAGTTTGTGTGTGGTGGCGGGCAGGGAGTAGGGTGTGGTAGGTGGGGTTTGGTTTTAGGGTTAGGGTTAGACCTAGGCTAGTAGTAGGTGGCTGCGGGGTAGGCTATCGGGCCTGGCCTGCGGCTGCCTCCCCGATACAAAATATTTTTATTTAAAAAATTGTTTGTTTTAATTTTAATAAAAGATTTTGTAATTAGTTTTAGACAAACAAAATATCTGGAAGCATCTGGGGGTTTGATTTGAATTAAAGACAGGTTTATTTAGAAAACAAAGAGAGACTTTGATGAAATAGTTTTTGGCAAATAATATGCATGATAATATGATGATGGCGCACAAATATAAAATCAAGCGATTCTAGTAGTGGTTTTACCTGGGGTGCTACAATTCGACACCACTAACAATGGATCTCGCCCTCGAGATCCGCCTCATGGTGTGGGAAGAGGCCGACGATCAAAGTCTTCTTGCTTCATGTAGATCTTTGCGACACCACTAACAAGTATTCTTTCTTCATCTTGAAATCAGCGACACCACCAACAAGGGGTGTTGCTCATGTTCATTGCGAGAACACTCTAGATAAACAAAGGACGAAGGTAAAGGTATCAAACGATAAGGCCACCTCTAACTTTCGTAGAATGAGTCGAATTGCATTGGTCCACCGATTCAATGTACACAAGCGAATCATAAGAGTAGTGGTATGGTCGTGACTCCATCCCGCACTCTAAGCATTACTCTGTACATGAACAGACAAATTATGCAGCTAACTCTCACAATTCATACTGAAGATCTTCACAAGCGATGTTCGGTCAACAAGGAGGGATACAAGCTCTTCATCGAATCTGATGCGGATGATGTCGTCGTATTGGAAAACACCGGAGGATACAAAGAAAAATTTTAGTGACTTTTTGGTCCACTGAAAGGTACAACAGATGAAAACTTCATCGGATAGCATGAAGGTCGGATGCCGAAGAACCGTTACAAGAGGAAGGAAGCGAAACCTTAAAGGTACGACAGAAACCCAACCACGAGAATTCCTGGACTCGAAGAAAAGATAAGAGAGCAGATTCAAAACACACAGAGGTAAGAGGAGAATAGCGGAGGGGTAAGGAGTAAAAGCAGACCTAATCAGATCTATCCAACCGATTTTGCAAAATAGTTTTGACACTCTACAACGTCGGTTAGCTAGGTTATCCTACAGGTGACGAGGTTTGTTCTCGTCAATACCCATTGTTATGAGATCGGTTTTTGGGGAAGATGGGGTGATGGAGATCGCGGACCGGTTAACAGACAAGCAACCAGGGGACACGAGATTTACCCAGGTTCAGGCCCCCGGAGGGAAAACCCTACTCCTGCTTGTCTGCTCTTGATTACGGCGAAACCGAAAGTTACAGGGGTGCGCAGATGCAATCTGGCGTGGAGGTGTGTATGCGGTGGTATGAGAGGTGCCCTCCTCGTTGTGCCCTCCTAGCCTTTATATAGAGGTAGGCAGGTCCCGGGCACAGATCGAGTCGATTACAGGTTTAGGGTTTGCCCCTTTGAATATTCTATCTATTCTAGTCTTGATCTCCAAGGATCCGAAGACATCATGGGCTTGGGCCATTCGAAAATCTTCATGGGCCGCGTATATTCTCGTGGGACTTCCTTGGGCTGGACCAGGTAGGCTGATGTCGTGTACCCGTAGGGTATAACCATGTCAGTAGCCCCCGAGTGTTCAGTCGAATCGTAGATTCGGCTGAGGACTCTTCAATCTTTTGGGTGCAGCTATTTCGGTTCATCAGAGAATGATTTTAGTATGTAGGGATTGTTGATGCGTGTGCCTGACTCTCCTGACGGATCAGGGTCAGTTAACTGTCTTAGGACAAAACAACACGATCTTCTTCAGATTCGAGTCCCTCGACTCGAACCCGGAATAGATGCTGGCGTAATTCGGCTCGGGCCATTGAGGTCTTACAGGAGTCGAATCCCAGTGGTTTTCGAATGATGTACCCAACGCGTCCGTTGGGATTTTCATCGCGCCTGTTAGCACGGACTTTCACTAGCAGAGCGCATCCGTGTGCGTTGCCAGGCCATCAGACGATATATGTAGGTCTTATCTTTGCGTCGCAGACACATCATCTGAAATTTTATCACCGCGGAGGCATTTCGGGTGACCAAGGAGACTATTTCTCACTTAGCGTTGATTGGGGCAAAGTTGCCAAATAGTTTTTGCATTCTGATTCAAAAGATCGCAGTCGAAAAATTCATTGGGTGCGCGACCAGCGCTCCCTATGGGAGTAGCCCCCGAGTCTTTGTTCGAGTCATAGACTCGAGCAGAGACTTTAGTTCAGTCGTTGTTTGCTTCAGGTCTGTAGGACACAATTTTTTAGGATGCTTGAATCAATCCTCCCTATGGGAGTAGCCCCCGAGTCCGTAGTGGAGTAATAGACTCGACGTAGGACTCGAAGAAATAGATCATTGGCATAGTACGCTATTCATGCTTCAGGTGCGCGGCCAGCGCTCCTGATAGGAGTAGCCCCCGAGTAGTTGCTCGAATCATAGATTCGAGTGAGTACTTTAGCTGCTTAGCTGAAAATTTGTAACCGTTGCTAGTATAGCTTTGATGACGTCAGTGCTGACGATCGGTGACCTCAAGTGTTTGTGGCGCCAGAGGTGACGTGACTGGATGAACGTGGGTCCCACTTTCTGACTTGGAGTTGACTGGTCACGCGCGACGTGGCAATAATTACGGTGTCTCCTGGGTTTCCGTGCATAGTGGACGGCGTGCGAGCGAAGGTTCGCTGTTGTGCTGACACGTGGACGGTTGGATTTGATGCTGGCGCTAGGGCTTCCCGATGAACGGTCCCTGTTCATCGTCTTCGTCCTTATAACCGTGGGGAATTTTTTTGTTTGTTTTCACGAGAGCCACTTGCTTTCTATTGCGTCCATTTTCTTGAGATTTTCTCGCTGCACGCTCGAAGTTCTCTGATCATTCCCCTCATCCTTCCTGCGCTCGCATCGCCGCCGTTGTCGCACTGCCATGGGGAAACCAAAAAAGACCTCCACCAGTGCTGCTGCCGGCGGCAAGAAGGGCACCGCCGCTGCTTGTGTCACCGATGGTGGGTGGCGGCGCATGGAGACGCGTGAGGGCGACCTACGCAATCTTCTTGAGCAGGGTTTAATCCCACAGGACAAGGAGGCCGTCAAGGTCCCTGGCGACGAGGTATTTCCCCGTCCTCCTGCAGGGTTTCGGGTGATGTTCATCGCCTTCATTATTCGTGGCCTTTTTTTCCCAGTCCACGACTTTCATCGTGGGTTGTTGTTCTTCTATGGCATTCAAATCCACCATCTTTCCCCCAATTCTCTTCTTCACATCGCTTTCTTTGTTGCGTTTTGCGAGTGCTGGCTTGGCATTGAGCCGCACTTTGGCCTCTTCCGGAGAGCTCTATTTCGTGAAGAGGCAATCCGGCTCCGATGGAGTTTATCCGATTGACGGTTGCGTCATTTCTCTTCTATCCACTGCTCTTTTCTTCTCTTTCTCTATGTCCGAGTCTGCCAGAACTGGCGGAGGAAGTGGTTTTATATCCGCGACTCCACAGTGGACGGGCAAAACTTTGTCCTTGCCCCTTTTGACTCCACCCAGAAAATCGAGCTGAAGAGATCCTGGAAGAACCATATCCTGGAGGGTTAGGTGGAGGAGATAGAGGAGCTCTATCGTCGGGTGGAGGACCTCCAGTGATTCCGGAAAAGGAGGTGAATGGTGTGGATATCATCTGCACCTTCCTGAAACGTCGGTTGCAGCCACTCCAGGCTAGGACGCACCCGATGTTTCTTTATTCTGGCCGCCACGACCCAATGCGAGTTGCGTCTGAGGAGCTCTCCAAGGGGATCTTGACAGAGTCCTTCGGCCGCTGCTGAAGTACAAGGCCGACGAGGACCTTCTGGGGAAGTCGCGGACCCCTCTGTTCAGTGCTTCTCAGCCTGTTCCGCAGGTGTAGATCTGGGACGTGCGTGTAGCGCTATTTTCGAGTGTGTTTCTTTTGCAATTATCTTTTCTGAAAGTTTGTCTTCATTGTGCAGGAGTTCAAGGTACCTAGCATGGTACCCCCTCTACCCGAACGGTTTCCGGATGCGCTAGAATATGAAATTGTGGACTCCGTGTCCGATCTTCCGCCGGTGCGGTCACCAACTGAGGAAGCCCCCGAGGCGAGGGAGGGGAGTACCCAAAAGCGGGCATAGAGCTCGAGCGAATCTTTGGATTCCTTGACTCCGCCAACTCCTAGGGACCCGTCGTGCCTTGTCCATCACAGTGGAGGTGATGGTGCCTCTTCCTCCCCCATTTCGGCCGTGCCTGTGCGGGCTGTAGCGCCACAGCCGCCGGCGAAGCGGAAGAAGGAAGAGAAGAAGGAAGAGAAGAAGGGCAAGAAGGCCTTGCCTGTTTTCAAATTGAGCGATATGGACTCGTAAGTTCCTTCGGATGTTTTTTGCTACCTTTCCTTGTTGCTTGCTTGTCTTTGACTGGTGTTTTCCTTTGCAGCCACTCCTCTGAGGGCTCGTTTAGCGATGCCACTCAGGAGATGGTGGGGGAGTCGAAGATGACGCCTCCTCCCTCTCAGACGGTGGCCACCTTTGGGGGCGCTGCTCCGAACCCCTCTCCGTAGGAGGCTCGGGTGATCGTCTCCCAGAAGACTACAGCCGGACCTTTGGAGTCCCCATCTGAGCATGTAAGTGTGTTCTCTCTTGCTGTGGGGGGAGCCCCCGAGCCGTATTTTCGTATGATCTGTTGATCGTTGCTTCTGCTTTGCGTGCCTCGGGAGGCAGCCCCGAGCATTTTTCATATGCTTGATCTTTTGCTTGTTTCTTGGGTGCAGCCCCTATGCGCTTGGCTTGACAAGTTGTTTCTTCTTGCAGCCTTTTGTGCATGGTGCAAACCAGCTGGTGAAGAAACA
This sequence comes from Avena sativa, assembly GCA_916181665.1. Classification (NCBI taxonomy): domain Eukaryota; kingdom Viridiplantae; phylum Streptophyta; class Magnoliopsida; order Poales; family Poaceae; genus Avena; species Avena sativa. Next base: position 66,379,283 of record OV702284.1, read on the forward strand.
CCTGGCGTTGGAGGGCAGCCTGCGGCAGCTTCAAGGTACGTCCATAACTAATCTTCTATTTTTTCGTCTGCTTGCTAGCTTGTTTGATCTCATGTACGTTCCTTGGCTTTTCGCAGATGATAATAACACTGCCCTCCACGAAATTGATGCTCTCAAAAAGAGCCTTGGGCAAGCGGAGAAAAAGGCCGAAGATGCCGTCGGGGCGAAGGAGCGCCTCGAGCGGGAGCTTGCTGATGCATTGGCGGCCAAGGAGCGCCTGCAGCAGGAAGCTACGGACCGCGAGCAGCAGCTCGCTACCGCCGCGGCTTCGCGCAAGAAGGAGGTTGCCGAGAAGCTGATGGCTGCTGCCAAAGCTATTTCGGGTAAGTGATTTCGCCTGTGTGTTTTGTTTTGGATGCCTTGTCTCTGTGCTTTTCTTCGATTCTTATTGTGCTTTTTCCATTTCTCTAGATGCCACAAGCATTGAGTTCAACCGCAGTGCCCTGGAGCACGGTAGTGCTTTGGATGATGCTACTGCGGCGGTCGAAAACCGCTGCAGTACTGTGGTTGACTCTCTTGCCAAATCCAAGGAGGTCCTCGGGCGCTTCTACAAGGATCTCGTTCCCAAGGGCGTTGCCATTGAGGATGTCAACTTGTTGGCGGATGCGCTGTCCGCGGATGCGCCTATGGCCTACAAGCGCAAGCAGAAAGGCATCGGTGCCTCCATGGGCCTAGCCATGGCCATGGCGTCCGGGGCGGAGCTAGATCTTCACCAGGTCACCTCCCAGATGCCAACTACTGCCGACGGTTCCGAGGTATCCTTCGCTCTCTTCGCTGCTCGCTGCAAGCGTTACGCGCCAAAGCTTATTGACCTTCTGGCAGAGTATGCGGCGAAGCAGCAGGAGGAGGTCAAGGGCAGGCGCTCTGGCTCCGAGGCCACTCAAGATGCTTAAGCTTTGTCGTTCTAGTTGTAGGGTAGTTGTTTCCTACTTTTGTTGTAATGTCTTGATGAACACTTCTTGTGCCACGCAGTGGCCTTTTGTTGTATATAATGAGCTTTCATGCTGTTCTTCAATCGTGTGTTGTTCATATCCTTGTCTGTTTTCCTTTACGTAGTGTTTGGATGTATGAATTTTATCTTGGAATTGAATTGGACAGGAAATTCCAAATCTAAGGTGGAAAGGAAATGGCCTCCAATTTCAATTCTGTTGTTTGGATATGCATGAAATTTGTTGTTGGAATTAAAGATAACACTCAATTCCAATTCATGTTTGGATGTAAAAATTATGGAATTGAATGTGTTGTTGAGTTTGGACAATATAAACTTGTCTACATGTATGAAAAATGGTATGTGTATATTATTTTTTTACACAAAGTAAAATTAAAATATTATTTTTCACACACAATATAATCTTGTCTATAGTATGATTACAAACAAGTTTCGTATAGATTTCGTTTTACAGGTTTCAGATTCTAGGAAACATCTTCAGCTCTTCAAAAAATCAAACATATGAACACACACATGACAAATCCACAAGGGAAGGGTAGGGTCTCAGCCATGCTGCAATGGAAGGGGAGCGCCGGAGCCAAGGCTGGCTAGGGGATGGATAGGGAAAGGACTCCAACGCCAAGCCTGACCTGCCGTTTTCCATCGGCGCCAATTTCCCCTTCCTAGACCGGGTCAACCTAGGGTTCCTAGGGGGCTAGGGAGGGGACGGTCGAGGCTCACGAGAACCTCCTGGGAGAGAAATCGATGCAGAAGAGGATGGAGAGGAAGGGAGAAGAGAGAGGAGGGAGGGGAGGAGCTACCGGTGGCGTCGCCGCCGGTGGACCTGTCATGGTTGAGGTCTAGCACGGGGTCGGGAGAGCGAAGGGAAGGAGATGTCTTGTTTCTGTCCTCACGAACGGGTACGTGTGGGTCGGGGTTGAGCACGGAGAAAGTTTCCGTGGCCTTTCCCAGGGGTGGAGCTCGGAATCCCGAGCGGGCTCTTTGCACGCGAGGTGGGATGGGCGTGGAATTGCTTCTCGTTTCCATAGAATGATTCTGAGCACGGTCCAAACGGTGGAAATAGCTCCTGATTTCCAGATTCCCCAATTCCACACTCCAATTCATACATCCAAACACTGCGTTAGGGACCTTCGGGTGATGACCCCATCGATACTTCGTCTGCTCCGCAGCCGCGACCATCCTTGGATGATGTGTCGCAGCTTGTTTTTCTTCGTGACTGTGTCCATAGTATTGAGAAGGAGTTGCTTGGCATCCGAGGCCACGCGGACGTTTGGAAATCGAAGGTGGAGCGGGGCACCGCCAGAGAGGAATATCTGATGGGGGAGCTGCGGCAGTTGGTCGAGCAGCTGCAGTGTAAGTTTCTTCAAGCTGCTGCTCATTTTTGGATGCGCCTGTTGGCAGACCATCTTACTTTGTAATTGTTGCAGGTGCTAACCTTGTTCCGAGGGAGGAGAAGGAGCGCGTTGCAGTTTGGATCAATTGCCTGACCCAGCAAGATATGGAGGCTGGTGGCTTTTTCTGGATGGATCGAGACCGTGTCATGGTCCTTGCGACTGTGCAGGATCATGCCCATCAGGTGTCACGGGTGCTGCGGCAGGTGAACACTTCCTTGGCGTCGATCATGCACCTCATGTTTCCCCTCGATGAAGCTCCATCGACGCTCTGGGGCTTGTTGGCGAAGTTTCGAGATGTGCGTCATGTCAGGGAGCTGGTGCGGCACCAATAAGTTGCGGGGGTGAAGGTCGCTCTTTCCCTTGTGCGGCTGCATCGCCCTGACTTAAATCTTGCGGCTGTGGCGGCTGGGCCGCCCCCTCGACTATATGGTGGCCTATGGGACATGCGCCCGCACTATGCGGCTGTGAGGCAGTATGCCGAGGAAGTTGTAGATCTCTTTGAGCACCGTGCGCAGGTGATCGTTCAGAATAGGTAGGACCTGTAAAAAAGATAGATGTAAAATTTGTATATTTTTGACTGGGCGTGTTGTGCCCTTTGTTGTAAAGGTTCATTGTTTTTAGCACGTTGTGCTTGGTTGTATGCATGCCCTTTTCGTTAGCCTGACGTGATCAGCTACTTAGGTGTACATGCATTATCCTCAGTCGACGAAGTCGTGAGGTGAGGGGGAGCCCCCGAGTGTGTTTGTAGCATAAAGGAATGCGAGAAAAGATAAATTTTGGGGCGAGACACTTAGCTTTATTCATATCGTAATGAGGAGGTACATTGTTTGGCTGAGTAGCCTTGGCTGAATAGCCTTATTGAAAGTAAAGGGGGGATAGCTAGGGGTAGAAGCATCGCAGTTGTGTGACGTTCCATGGGTTGGATTATACGACTCCAGACTCCACGTGCTTGAGGCGATAGGCGCCACCTGGGATGACTTCGGTGAGGACGTAGGGTCCTTCCCAAGGTGACTCGAGCTTCTTCGTTCGCTCTTGCTTGAGTCGTAAGACGAGGTCTCCTTTGACAAAGGACCTTGGGCGCAGCCGACGGCTGTGATAGTTGCGGAGGCTCTGCTGGTGAAGGGATACGGGTAGGCTACACTAGCGCAAATCAAAATTTTCTACCACGTCAACCAGGAATACTGTTGTCATAGATCACGGGATTATCACTAGACGCGCAGTTGCGGAATTGATGAAGCGCGTCGAGGCAGTGCAGACGTTCCACGTCTCCTCCTTTCCTCGTCCCACGAGAAGCTCCCCTTGCACGGCTCGTCCAAGTGCCACAGATGCAGCACCTCCGAGGTATCCACACGTGCGGGGTGGAAGCGTCAGACGCCGGACTGCTAGGTCCGCGCGTGCAACACAAGCGTAAGGTGTGGCGGCTGGGTGGAATGGTCTAACCCTGGTCAGCTCGCCCTACCCTCTCTTATATAGGCGTCCCTAGTGGGCTTCTACATTAGCAGCCCATTAGAAGCCTAAGCCTGGTCTAATTCGGATCCAATCCTCATTAGGCTTCCAGCCCCTTAAGTGTGTGACCCTATGGGTTCATATACGTATATACATGACACGAATACACTTATTCTGCCAATAGTTGGTAGTGGCCTCTAGCAAGACGTGCCAACTCCTAAACGCATACAAAGATCATATCGGACGAACCATCACAAGGTTTAGTACATGTCTTTCCCTTTGCCTCACAATATTTGGTCTAGCTCCAAGCTGACTTCTCTTTCTTGATACCGTAACTCGGAATCCCTTTACTAGGTTAACTCTTAACCTTATGTAGCACGGCCATGCAATTCTGGATCCGATCACTCGAGGGGCCCAGAGATATCTCTCTCAAGTAGAGAGGGACAAATCCCATCTTGATTGACCATGCCTTGCAGCATGTTTCAGGACAAACCCGAAAGCTACCTTTATAACTACCCAGTTACGGAGTAGCGTCTAATAGCCCCAAAGTAGGTCGATCCACATCTCAAGTACATGCGACAATCTCAGGTCTAAGGACAAAACGTACACGATGTGTAGAGAGAGCTACAAGTCTAATTGCCAGTCTCATGTTGGGTCAGTCTAACCCCATGTTCATAACATGTGTCCACATCATTGGTTTGACATCTCCATGTCTATGACTTGCGAAACATAGTCATCAACCAATCGATGTGCTAGTCTAATATCCACGTGTGTCCTCACATGAACTCCGACTAGGGACAACTATTAAATAACCATACAAGTAAAGAGTTTCACAAACAATTCACATAATTGCCAATCAATACAAGTTTCCTGATATGGATATTCAAGGAACATTACAATAACTCATGGATACATATGAAATATAATCATCTCTATGATTGCCTCTAGGGCATATTTCCTTCAGCTAGTATACCGCCGATTGAGCCGCAACAATGTCGCGTGCCTCGTCGAGTGTGTTGACAGCGTCTTCGAGTGTGTCCGTCGATTCGGCTTCGCTGTAGGCGACGACCCGCGAGGCCTTATGGCGTACCTCTGCAAGCAACACGGCTTCGGCTCCATGCACCATGAAGAAGGGCGTGTAGCCAGTTGAGCTATTTGGCGTTGTGCGCAGGCTCCAGAGGACGGAGGGTAGTTCTTCTGCCCATGCTCCCGCGAGCCGCTCGAGTAGGCTCAATAGGCGCTTCTTGATGCCACCGCCGATGAGGCCGTTGGCCTTTTCGACCTGCCCGTTGGTTTGCGGGTGCGCCACGGAGGCGTGTGATATGTCGATCCCGAGGCCTTCGCAGAAGTCCTGGAATTTCTTGGAGATGAAGTTCGACCCGTTGTCTGTGATGATGCGGTGCGGCATGCCGAACCTGTAGACGATGGATTGGAAGAACTTCACGACCGTTTTACCCTTTTGGTTGGTGACGGGCATGGCTTCGATCCACTTGGTTAACTTGTCGACTGCGACCAGGAGGTAGACGTCACCTCCTTTCGAGGACTTGGGAAGTTTGCCGGTCATGTTGAGACCCCATTGGGTGAAGGGACAGGCCAAGGGTATCGGCCTGAGCTCCAACCCTGGTGCGTGCGGTTTGTCCGCGAACCTCTGGCACCCGTTGCACCTTTGGACGATGTCCTTGGCGTCGTTCATGGCCATTGGCCAGTAGAACCCAGCTTGTAGAGCTTTGGCGATGAGGGTGCGGTTGTCCGCGTGATGGCCGCAGATTAGGGCTGTCAACGAGCCGAACTCAAGCGAACATTGTTAGGCTCGGCTCGAGCTCGGTAGAAGCTCGAGCCGAGCTCGAGCGAGCCTAGGTTGACCTTCGAGCCTACATCTAAGATCGAGTTCGGCTCGACCAAAGCTCGAGTAGGCCTGAGCTCGGTTCGTTGAAGCTCGGTAAGAAAATTTTAGTACATCCAAAGATAGACATGCAGCTACATAGCAAGAAAATAGTAAAGCTTGAAAACCGAATAGAAGAAATGGCTCAGAGTCTCACATAATACTAGTCTCACATAATAGTAATATAGTTCCAACATGCCAGCATAATTATTTTAGCCGTCTTACAGCAGATGGAATAATAGCAGTCTCAATTTTGCGGCTGTACAAAAATCACGAGCTTTATCGAACCGTTTAAGTTCAGCTCGTCTAAGCTCACGAGCTCGAAAATAGGCTCGAGTTTGGTTTGTTAGAGAGACGAATCAAGCTCAAGCCGAGCTGTTAACGCGCCAAACTCGCACAGTTTGTTAAGCCCGAACTTTTTTGACAGCCCTACCGCAGATGCCCTCATGGATGTCTTGGAGGATAGTTTTCTCGTCGCCGATGGTGACGCACCTTTGGAGTACACCCGAAATGCTACGCTTGTACAGCTCACCATTGATGATGGTAAAGGCTTTGGACCGGCGAGATATGCGATGGGCATCTATCAGGTCATCAGGCAGTTCCCTGTTTATTAGGTACCATTGGTACGGCTGCGTCCATGTTTCTTCTACTGCCATGACCTGCATCAGGTTGGCCACTGCAACCTCTTTGTCGAGATTTTCGGGTCCTTCCTATCCTTCGGATAGCGCAGCCCCCGAGTGCTCTGCTTCTTCAGATGATCCCTTAGGGAATTTCCTTTTGATGGATGGCACACAGATCTGCTCGAGGAACACACCTGGTGGCACCCATGCGCAGGTGGAGCCGATGTTGGCGAGTCTGTCGGCCTCTTCGTTGCTTTCTCTTCCAACGTGCCGAAGCTCGCAGCCGTCAAAGTCTCCTACGAGTGAATTGTAGAGCACGCGGTATGCGATCATGTTGGCGGCGTGCGCATCGCACTCGTTCATCGTCTGCTGGACGACGAGGTTCGAGTCACCGTAGATGACCAGGCGCGTTGCGCCGCAGATCTTGGCCATCCTCATTCCGTAGATGAGGGCCTCGTATTTAGCTTCATTGTTGGAAGCTCGAAATTTCATCCGGAGGACATACTTCATCTTGTCGCCCTGCGGGGATGTTAGTATGACCCCGGCTCCTGCTCCTGCCTCGCGCTTGGAGCCATCTAAGTGCATCATCCATGACTGTGTCATGTCCGGGGTGTCCGGCAGCTGCATCTCCATCCAGTGGACGAGGAAGTCCGGTAGGACCTGCGATTTGATCGCATGGCATTTCTTGTAGACTATGTCTAGAGGGGACAGCTCAATGCCCCACAGGGCCACGCGTCCTGTGGCCTCCGGGTTGTTCAGGGGTGCCTCGTTGACGACCATCACATGATGCTCCTAGAAGTAGTGGCTTAGCCGACGATCCGTCATGAACACGCCGTAGGAGAGTTTCTGGTAGTGAGGGTACCTCTGTTTTGTCGGTGTCAATACCTCGCTGAGGTAGTATATAGGGCGTTGGACCCCGTGGGTCTTGCCGTCTTCGGGTCGTTCGACCACGATCACGATGCTTACCACCTGATGCGTGGCTGGTATGTATAGCAGTAGGGGCACGCGTTCCTTTGGCGTGACCAGGACGGGCGAGGTGGAGAGCAGCCGCTTCAGATCTTTGAATGTGTTGTCTGCTTCAGGCGTCCATTCGAATTTGTCTGCTTTGCGTAGCAGTTGGTAGAAAGGTAGGGCCTTTTCACCCATGCGGCTGATGAACCTGCTCAGCGCCGCGATGCGTCCAGCGAGCTGCTGAACCCCTTTGAGGTTCTTCGGTTTCTCCATGGCCATTATGACGCGGATTTTCTTTGGGTTCGCCTCAATCCCTCGCTGGGAGATGAAGTAGCCAAGCAGTTGGCCAGATGGGACGCCGAAGGCACACTTTTCTGGGTTCAGCTTGATCTTGTAGTGATCAAGGTTGTCGAACGTCTCGCGGAGATCGTCGATCGGTGTCTTGGCCTCCCTTGTTTTGATTACTATGTCGTCAACATAGACCTGTATATTGCGGCCGATCTGGCTCCTCAGGCATGCCTGCATGCATCGCTGGTACGTGGCACCTGCGTTCTTCAGCCCGAAGGGCATTGTGTTGTAGCAGAATACTCTGAACGGCGTGATGAACGCTGTTTTCTCCTGGTCTTCGACCTTCAGTCGAATCTGGTTGTAGCCTGAATAAGCGTCGAGGAAGGAGAGTTTCTCGCATCCTACAATCGAATCGATGATCTGATCGATTCGAGGGAGAGGGAAGTGATCCTTCAGGCAGTGCTTGTTCAGTGAGGTGAAGTCCACGCACATCTGCAGGATGTCTGTGTCCTTTTCAGGGACCATCACGGTGTTGGCCAGCCACTCGCTTTCCTTGATCTCCCTGATGAAATCGGCGTCAAGTATCTGTTGACTTTGAATCCGATGGCTTCGGCCCGTGGATCAGACAATCGTTGGATGGATTGTTTCACGGGCTTGGCATCTAGGAACACGTTGAGTGCGTGCTCGGCGAATTCCCTGGGAACTCCTGGCATGTCTGCAGTACACCAGGCGAAGATTACCCAGCGCTCACGGAGGAATTCGATGAGCGCGCTTTCCTATGCGGGGCTGAGGTCGTTGGCGATCAGCGCCGTCTTGGAGGCGTCTGTCGGGTGGACCTGCACCTTCTTCGTGTTGACTGTTGAGTCGAACGACATGTAAGGTGCGTTTTGCCTTGAGACTGGGGATGCCCCGTTGTCTGTCACCTCTCGGAGCCTTATGAGCTCCTCCTGCATGCCGAATGACTGGGAGATTCTGTTGAAGTCCTTGTCATAGTGATCCGATCGGGTGAAGCTCCCGTGGACCGTGATGACGCCCCTAGGTCCTGGCATCTTGAGTAGCAGGTACGAATAGTGCGGTACTGCCAGGAACCGTGCGAATGCCACGCGCCCGAGGATGGCGTGGTATTGTGATGGCCAATCCACCACTTCGAACTCGATTCGCTCGCATCGAAAGTTATCGGGCTTGCCAAAGATGACGTCGAGCCATATCTTTCCCAGGGGGAATATGCCCTTCCCTGGGACGATGTCGTGGAACTTTGTGTCGGATTGTTCCAGGCTGCACAACGGGATCCGCATTGCTGCTAAGGTGCTAGCGAACATCAGATTGATGCTGCTGCCACCGTCCATGAAGACGCGGCTCATCTCGAACCCTCTGATCTGCGCCTCGAGCACTAGGGCAGCATGACCTGGGCGAGGCATCTGGCGGGGGTGATCCGAATGGCTGAACGTGATGCAGGACTCCGAACCGCTGAGGTACTCAGGGATGGCGGGTGGAGAGGTCACAGCCAAACTGACTTGGCGGGTGATTTTTTTGCACCCTGTTTGTTGGGCGCCCCTTTTGGATCATAAATGACCCTTTCGGCGCGGGGTACCCGTTTCCGCCGTTGTTTTGCACGGGTGCGATCGGGTGATTCGAAGGTCCCACGGGTGGTGGTGGAGGAGCTCCGTGGGCGATGTCACCTGGTGCGAGTGCGTGCCCGTACCTAGGGTTTGGGGCTTGCTTTCTCATCTGGGACATGCTCTCACTGAGTTTCTGGAACTCGCGACAATCTTTGAGCATGTGGTTGGCCTTCTTCTTGCCATTCTGCTTGTCAATGTAGAAGTGGATGGTGCAGGGGCCCGACAATTTGTCGTATGTTGAAGGCTCATCGTCGCGGACGCGGCGTTGCCACGTTTGCGTTGGGTGTCCTCCATCGTGGAAGTTGTTTCCACGGTATCCGCCGCTGCTGCGGTTGCTTTCGTTGCGGCGATCGGCGTAGCCAGCCGCGACCATGTCGGGTCCATCGCGATCGTCGTAGACGCGCGATCTTTGCTTGGTACGGCGCTCGCGTCGGCGGAGTAGTCAACTTCCTCTTCCGAATGTGCTCGGTGGACGGAGTCCTCGCCATCTGCCCACCTGTTGGCGATGTCCATGAGGTGGTCGAGTGTCTTGGGTTTGACGCACCCAAGTTCTTCCTTGAAGTCCTGGCGTTTGACGCCATCCTTGAAGGCGTCGATTGTTCTCTCCTCAGAGATGTGTGCCGCGGAGTTCTTGATGTTGGACCAGCGTAGTATATACGAGCGAATGGATTCGCCCATTCGTTGGGTGTAGTCTCGCAGCTCTTCGATCGAGGCTGGCCTTTTGCTGGTTCCCTTGAAGTTTCGGATGAAAGTGTACGCCAGTTCCTCCCAGCTTCGGATGGATCCCGAGGATAGGCTGCTGAGCCAGATCCGGTCTGCGCCAGTCAGCTGCAGCTGAAGGCATTGTGGGGTGGTGTTTTTGTTGCCGCCGTGCAGTTTGACGGACGACAAGTGGTCGCTGAGCCACGCCTTAAGGTCTTGAGTGCCGTCAAACTTCGGAGTGTCCAAAGGAAGCTTGAAGTTCCTCGGCATCCGCGTCCGCCGAACAGATCTGCTGAAGCAGTGAGCTCCGCAGAGTTCTCCTTCATCGTCATCCTCTTCGGATTCGGATGAGCATACGCGCTTGGCGCGTGCCTTGTCGATCTTGCGTTGAGTGAGTTCGCTTCGGGCGTCGTAGTCGCGGCTGCGACGTCGTGAGCTCTTATGCCATTGAGGTAGGTCGTGTTCCTCCTCGTCGGATGAGGGTGTGGGGCTACGGTTGAATCTAACCGCAACCTTCTTTTTCGGCTCCGTAGGAGCTTCTCTGTGGAGCCCAGCTCCAACGAGTCCGAGTCCGGATAGTGCGGAGTTGTGCATGGCCCTTTTCGGGTCCCCCACCGGAGGTGGCTGGGATGCAAGGTATGTGGTGGCTGCCATGATCGCAGCTTGCGGCGTCTACGGGATGACGTTGCTGTTGGCATACATCTCTATGAAGGACGTGTTGAGGGTTCGGGTCACCTCGCGACGTGCAGTGGGGTCCATGTTCTCTACGCGAGAACGATGCTTGTTGGCGTTGTTGTCGTGCGAGCTGGAGCCGCCCATGGCGGAGAGTGCAGCTCGCCGCGCACTGGACTTTGAGGCCGCTTGCTTGCGTTTGTTGAGCACTTCTTGCATCTTCACATGCTTTTTGTGCTCTTCGATGAGAAGCAGGTGGTATGCCATCAGTAGGTCCTGTGAGGCGCCCACAGGCAAGATCTTGTTGCCTGCCACAGCTTCGCTTGCTTGGCTCCATCCTTCCTCGCTGAGGTGGATTACCCTATTGGCCTCAGGGTCGTACTTGTTGGGCGGGGGGATTGGTTTCTCCTATTTTCGCCGTTTCTACCCTGCGGGTTGGGTGGCGGTACGTGAGCACCTGAACCTGGTTGCTGCTTCTCCACGTCTATTTGGATGACCATGGTGCATTGGTAGTGTCCGTAGGTCGGATCGCTGCTGCTGCAGCTTTCGGATCCGGAACCGTAGGTTCCTTCATCCGATGGAGGATCGCACAGATCTGAGTTGCAGCTACTGCTGTCATATGACTCATCTGTCGATGTTGACGTGCGTAGCACGGGATGTGGAGCCCACGAGAAGGGCCTGATCGATGGCAGTGGCACCCGCTCTGGGAGGCGGAGAGTGCCGGTCTGTCCCACCTGGAAGCAGAAGCTCCCGAATAGGATCTCGAGCCCGTCGCCTACGGGCTCGAAGTCCTTCATGGTGGCTGGCGAGTGGGCGGTGAAGTCGAAAGCGCCAAAGAGGAGATGGCTCTCCGTCGCCGAGGAGTTGTAGATCGCTTTGGTCGGGACCGTCATGATCGCACAATCAGCGCCCCTAGTTCCCACAGACGGCGCCAATTGACAAGGTTTGTTCTCGTCAATGCCCATTGTTATGAGCTTGGGTTTTGGAGAAGATGGGGGTGCTGGAGATCGCAGAATGGTTAACATACAAGCAACTAGGGGACACGAGATTTACCCAGGTTCAGGCCCCCGGAGGGAAAACCCTACTCCTGCTTGTTTGCTCTTGATTATAGCGGAACCGAAAGTTACAGGGGTGCGCAGATGCAATCTGGCATGGAGGTGTGTATGCGGTGGTATGAGAGGTGCCCTCCTAGCCTTTATATAGAGGTAGGCAGGTCCCAGGCATAGATCGAGTCGGTTACAGGTTTAGGGTTTGCCCCTTTGAATATTCTATCTATTCTAGTCTTGCTCTCCAAGGATCTGAAGACATCATGGGCTTGGGCCATCCGAAAATCTTCATGGGCCGCATATATTCTCGTGGGCCTTCCTTGGGCTGGACCAGGTATGCTGATGTCGTGTACCTGTAGGGTATAACCATGTCAACAGGCTAGACCAGTGAGGTATCGTAACTGCTGAGCTCTGATACCACTCTTTAACACCCTCAGATCGGCCCTATGCAAGTTTTAGCGATTTCCGCCAAACCCGCATAGAAACGATTCAAAGGTGCCCACCAGGCACTTGCATGCGGGTGGAAAACGAAGTAATATCATTACACAATAGTCCATGATGGAACCCACAAAACAGATATATACAACACGACTCCATGAGTTAAGAATAGAGATATACATTACAAAGATCCAAATCACCTTGAAAACAATACAGCGTCCGAGTACGGACAAGATGCAAATTAGGCTAAGAGCCCTGAAGAATAACCAGTGCCGTCCATAACCCTGCCCAGGCCAAGACGGAAGGGTAACCCTGCTAACGACGTCGATCTCAAACCTGCTTAAACAAAAGGGGTGCCGGCAAAGGGCAAAGGAAAAAGAGAGCGGTCAGTACTGAGGCCAGTACACGGCGAGTCTTAGAATTCGGCGGTCCTCGCCTACATAGGTATGGTGGACTGAAGCGGCAACACAGCATGCACTAAACAACCTATAGAGACTCAAGGCAACTGTCGTCTATCAGAGAGGAGTAAGAAAGACCTATTCGGAACAAACCTGATACTACCACCAACCATACCCATCCTGGTATTTCCCCCTCGAGACCAAACGAGGAAGTCATGCCGAGGAAACACACACAGTTGGCAGTTTTATTCATTCCTTTCGTGGTGGTTATCCAACTTACTAGTCATATCAGATACAAGTAAAATTATAATAGTAAACTTTAGTTATAGTTGTCTATGATCGAGAACTGTGCTCCAAGTCGTCCATAATCGCGGACACGGCTTTTCAAAAAGATTAAACCCTGCAGGGGTGCACCAAAGTTCCCACACGCACCTACACCCTTGTTGTCAGATCAGGTAAGTACAAGATCACAAAACATACACCCAACGGTATGTCGACGGGGTTTTGGACAAGACGTTTCCCAGACCGAAAGCAAGCACATGGGGGACACCCCACTAAGCTACCCATAACAAAGTCAGCCGGTATTCGAGACGGACCCAGGGTTTGAGAGAATGGCTGTAAACGACTGGGAACCCGAAAGTGTGACTGGGCTTGTCGATACCGCGAAATCGTGCCGCGATCCAAAACAGTATAGGTGCTCCACGCGCAATAGTAAATAAAGCAGTAAAGCATGTCATAAGTATAGGATAATAATAACGCTGCAAACTAGTTTGTGGCCCCGGTACAGTACTTTGAAATCAGTTACTAAATCGATGGGGGTGCCCACACACCCCACCTGTGGTTAGCACGCTCGATCTCGAAACAGGTGTCAAGAACTCGAGGTCCTACGGGACACTAGTGAGCGGTTAAAAACCAAATATTGTCTATTACCCACCAGTGCCTCTACATTATTTACCTACTTTCAATTTTAGCTATTAAACAGTAATTAAATCCATGATCATCACCACCATTAAGCATGTGACAACCCCCAACATCAATGGAACATCGACGACATGAAGCAGCATCGACTACAACTCGCAAGGCCGACTGTCTATCAAACAACAGGTAATAGGATGTGTCCATAGCAATATAGGGGCTGCAGGGGGAAATAAAGGGGTACGAAATCTATAGCATCGCAACACAGATAGCAATAGATCAACAGGAGGAAATAAAGACTATAAAGACAAAATAGGTAGGAAGGGGGAGAATGCTCATCTGATAATATTGCTGAAGGTTCATCCAAATATCGGGTCGACACCCGCATCAACTCATCGGCCTAATCCGTGAAGAAGCAAAGCACTAGAAGAAGCACCGGATACACTATTTATTACTATGGCAGAAGATCGGGCATGATGCATGTATGATGTATGGCATAGCAAGGATGCGATGCGACTAGGAAATATTAAGCGGATCTAGGGCCCCGACAATTAAGTATATAGTTCTAGTTGTTTAGATACCCGCAATTTAAATGTTGTCTTAACAAGGCAAAATATGACATCGGTTCGCTACACAAATTTAATCGGAGCCAATATAAGACTAGATTTGGCCGCATATGGTCTCCATATTTAATTAAGGTGAATCGACATAATGCCCCCAAACCACACAATATGTATGCAACATGAACAATTTAATATGCAACAAGGTATATATCATTTAATAAAAATAAGGGCTCGGAAAGGGGTCACACATTGGTGGGGCGAAGGTCTTGGGGTTTGACGGGATCAGTCTTCGGATCCAGGCGTCGGGGCTTCGGTTTTCTGTGTAGAAGATCTTCGGTGACTTGTCTGATTTGTAGATTTTGTACACCAACATGTCTTAATCATCTCGCCAAGAGATTTTAGCGGAGATCACAACATCACGCCATACCATCTTGTCAACCTTCGTGTGGCACCTTACTAACCAACGCCCCGAAGGAAAAACATGCCCAGGAACCTGGCAGAAAAGCATCAGTGCATTGCAGGTATTGACACCGAACAGGGCACCAAGGGACACAAAAATAGGATATGAGCATGGGCACGCGCGTGATTCGGTGAGAGCTTGATGCGATCTGGTCACCGACTTGGTGAGGACAGAGGTGAGCACGACGGTACCGGGGCGGGCGATGATGACCGAAACGAAGGAAGCGGGCGTCGTGGTCTTGTCGGTCAACGGGGAGGACAGAGAGAGAGGCCGGGGCGACCGACAGAGGGGAGTACGATGCAAGGCGGCTTGGGATCGACGCAGCGAAGGTGGAGGTCGATGGGCCTGGCGACTGGCGGCACGACGCCACTAGGGCTGGGAGGCGGCAGCATAGCAGCAAACCGGCGATGAGGGTCATGGCGGCGGCGACGTCGAGTTGGAGGTGCACTCGGATGAGGCCAGACGGCGGCGGCCAGACGAAGGGGATGTGGCCCAAGCGAGGTGGCGGCCGGGCGTGGAGCTCAGCGGCAAACAGGAAGCGACAACCGGCGGGGACGCGTGCAGGGTGGCGGCGGCTGCTTGGCAGAAGGGGATGAAGACGAAAGGAAGGACCCATGTCACAAGCGTGACCAACGGGTCGCGTGCGATGGGAAGAAGTGGTTGGGTCGGGGTCGGGTTTTGGGGCCAGGTGGGGTTGTGCCTCGCGCGTGTGTGCGTGGTGTTTGTGTGCGTTGAGTTTGTGTGTGGCGGTGGGCAGGGAGTAGGGTGTCGTAGGTGGGGTTTGGTTTTAGGGTTAGGGTTAGAGATAGGCGGGTAGTAGGTCGATGCGGGCTGGGCTATCGGGTCTGGCCTGCGGCTGCCTCCCCGATACAAAATATTTTTATTTAAAAAATTATTTGTTTTAATTTTAGTAAAATATTTCGTAATTAGTTTTAGACAAACAAAATTTCCGGAAGCATCAGGGGGTTTGATTTTAATTAAAGAAAGGTTTATTTAGAAAACAAAGAGAGACTTTGATGAAATAGTTTTTGGCAAATAATATGCATGATAATATGATGATGGCGCACAAAGATAAAATCAAGCAATTCTAGTAGTGGTTTTACCTGGGGTGCTACATGAGGGATACAACATTGACATCATGGATTTCATTTTTGAGCATATGCACCATGCCATACTCTTTAGGAAGTCTCCTCCATATGCAGCTCTTGGGATGAGGCTCATCAACTCTCAGATGCATGGTTCACCTCTTACTCTTCCTCCAAATCTTGTGAAGCATGTCTCTGTGGCTCTTCAAAAGAAAGGGATAATTGATCCACCCCCTAGACAGCCTAATGCAAGTGAGGAGGATGAGATTTCTGAGGAAGAGCGGGCCCCCACTCCTCCTAGGGGCTCCAGAAGGAAGAATGCCTCCAATGCTCCTATGCCTCCTGTCACCCGTGAGTATGTCCGGGAGAAGGTCAAGAAGGCATCATTCTAAGAGAATACACTATTCTACATGAATGTAGAAATTCGCAAGGAACAACATGCATCATACAAGAGCAGCCATAGAATTGAGAAACTCCTCAAGGAAATCAAGGCTCAGGTTGAAGAGGAAGAAGAGGAAGGAGAGGGAGAATACACAAATGATCATAGGGTTGATCCATCTGCGGAATCTAATCACACTCTCTCCTTTGGGGCATGGAATTCATAGAAGGACAACCTAGTGGATTGGAAGATCTTCTCAGAGGTCACTTTAGGCTTTGGCTCTTAGGGTACTTCCTCCTCTCTCTCCCTCATGGCAAAGGACCCATAGCTCTAGGTGGTGATGATGACTATGAGGAAGATGAGGACAGGGATGAGGATGAGGACGATGACGATGATGACTACACGTGATCCCTTGGGGCGCTAGCTTGGACTTTTCCCTTTTTGATGTCTCGATGCCAAAGGGGAAGAAGATGTCTATTTAGATCATCGGGATTTGCATGGGTTGGGCTCTTGGGTGTTTGATACTGTTATCTTAATTTTTTGAACATTTGCTCTATATGTTTAGTTTATATTACTTGACATGCTTGTATTACATGATTATATTGTAGCACATCGTCAGGGGAGAATAGCTATGTTTCATATTAACATTTCCATGCAAAACCTCTTGTTGTCATTGAACACCAAAAAGGGGGATATTGAAAGGACATTTATTGTCTTAATCAATTTTGGTGTTCGTTAACAACTTGAGGATCATTTTACAGTGTGCTAATGTTTCCAGGTGAAAATACTGAAAAGATAAAAGCCCATGACATAGTGGAAAAATCCCTGGCAGAAACAGAAGTTTCCTGGAGAATCCAGACCAGAGTCTTCGATGTGCAGACACCGGAGTCTCCTGTGTGGACCGAAGTTTCGCCACAAATCTCCAGAGTGGAGTATAGAATATGCCTCAGGACATTTTGTATGGGGTCCGGAGATAGACCAGATATGGGCCGGAATCTCCGTTGTACTCGGTCAGACCGGAGTCTTCGGAGTTAAAAGTCTGGAGTCCCTGATGTGCCCTGGTCCGAAGTTTTGGCAAAAAACAGAGGGACTATCAAGACCAGGACTAGGACCTTCTCTATGATGGTCCGGAGATGGACCAGAGATGGGCTGGAGTCTCCGGTCTGAGACAATTGCAGATCGGAGTTTCTGGTCTCCAGACCGGAATCTCCGGTGTGGAAAATTCCCAACAGGCAAACACCGGTATGAAGCAACGGGGGCTTTAAATAGAGGACCTCATCCCCTACCTCATGCTACTCGTTTTCTGAAAGGAATAACATCTCCATTAGATCCACCAAATCAACAAGATCTCCGCCTACAACCATCCAAAGTCCCTGATCTTTGGAGAATCGAAGGAAGAGTCCTTGATCTACATCTTCACCAAAAGAGATCTTCATTTCCCCCTCATTCACTTGAGGTCCCACTTTCTCTAGTGTTTCACTGGAAACCTTAGTTCTTGATTTGGTTCTTACAAGCTTGATGATGGCTCGGTTGATGTAGAGCCTATTGGGAACCCCAAGACCAAGGTATGATGAGAACAGCAGCAAGTTTTCCCTCAGTTATGGAACCAAGGTTATCGAACCAGTAGGTGAAAGAAAACACTTCCGAAGGTGTTGCTAGAAACGTGGAACCTGCACACAACACAACCAAAATACTTTGCCCCAACTTATTAGTGAGGTTGTCAAGCTCATTGGTTTTGCTGAAAACAAAGGATTAAATGTATAGTGTGGAAGATAGTAATTCCTTGTGGTAATTGTAGAAAGTAAATAGTAAATAGTAGATGGAATATCAATGGGAAGGAATGGACCAAGGTCCACAATTCACTATAGGTGTTTTCTCCATAAGATAAATAACATGTTGGGTGAACAAATTACAGCGGGCAATTGACAAATAGAGAATGCATAACAATGCATGTACATGACATGATGATCACTATGATATTCACTTGGGCATTACAACATGATACATAGACCATAATCCAACTGCATCTATGACTAATAATCCACCTCTGGGATATCATCCGAACAACCCTTAGGTATTAAGTTGCAAGCAACAGATAATCGCATTAGGTAAAGTGTTTAATGTAAACAATACAATTGCCCTTGGACAAAGGATTGTTGTTTTCTCCCTACTAGCAATAGCACATCTACAATCTTAGAAGTTTCTGTCACTCTCCCAGATTACTAGAGGCATGAACCTACTATCGAGCATAAATACCCCCTCTTGGAGTCACAAGCAAATACTTGGCCAGAGTAACTACTAGCAAGGGATAGCATGCAAGATCACCAATAACATAGACATGATAGAACAATAATCAATCTTACATAATACTGAATATCCATCAGATCCCCGCAAACACAACATGTAGCATTACAATAAGATGATCTTGATCATGATATGCAGCTCACAAGATCTAAAAATGGTGGCACAAATAGGAGAAACAACCATCTAGCTACTGCTATGGACCCATAGTCCAAGGATGAACTACTCACACATCACTCCGGAGGCAGGCATGGTGATGAAGGCCTCCGGGATGATCTCCCCTCTCCGACAGGGTGCTGGGAAGATCTTCAGATCCCTCCCAATCTAGGGACGATGGTGGCGGCGGCTACAGATTTTTTTGTGGAATTCTGATCTTCCCTAGGGTTTTCGTCTCGAGGGTTTATATAGGCGAAGGTGCAAGATCGATGGACGCCCGAGGGGACCACACCATGGCTTGGCGCGGTCCCTGGTGTGGCTTCTTCGCGGCGCCTCCTCGTCTCTCCTTCAGACTCTGTGTCGTGTCTGAAAAAATAGGAACTTCAGCTTTTGTTTCGTCCAATTCCAATAATATTTATTTACTAGTTTTTCTAAAACCAAAAATAGCAGAAAACAGGGAACTCGCTTTGTGGCATCTTGTTAATAGGTTAGTTCCAGAAAATGCATAAAAATGCCACGAAGTGCAAGCAAAACATAAAGCAATTGGTGTAAAACAAGCATGGAGCATCAAAATTATAGATACATTTGCAACATATCAGCATCCCCAAGCTTAACTCCTGCTCGTCCTCAAGTAGGTAAGTGATAAAATGAATAGTTTTTTGAGGTGACATGCACCATCACAATCTTGATTAAGGTATTGCAAAGCATTGATAGATGGGATCAAAGTCCTCTAAACATAAGCATGAAAGATATATTTCTAACAATAAGACATAGCAACTATGTTGCAACATGAAAGGCTTCACAAACAAAAGATCATGAATAATGCTTTGAAAGACATTTGTTTGTTTCACATATAGAAAACATAGAAAAAGTGGTATTCAGCTTGTCCTTCATGGAATAGCAAAACATAAATGCATAGGACACCTTCAAAGTTCATAAGGGTGACTAGATATAAATAATTTCAAAACAAGCAATACCATAATTATGAATCAATCAATAAGTTTTGGGACAATGCACATTGAACTCAGAATGACAACTATGCTCTCTTAGTTGGTGCATAAAGATAGAAGATGGAGACTGATACGTTGGAAACGTATCTATAATTTTTGATGCTCCATGCTTGTTTAGTATCTACTTTGGTTTACTTGTCTACACTTTCAGGTGATTTTTTACATGTTTTCTGGTACTAACCTATTAACAAGTTGCAACAATGCCAGATGCCTGTTTTCTGATGTTTTTGGTTTTAGAAAAGTTAGTAAAGAAATATTCTCGGAATTGGACGGGACAAACGTCAAAGTTAATTACTTTCCATGGGGAACTAGAAGTCCAGAGGGGAGCCGGAGGAGCCAGCCAGGGGGGCCAGACCCACCCCAGGCGCGGGTGGGCCCTGCCACACGCCTGGCTAGGATTTGGGGCCCATGGCCGCCGCCTCGGCCTCCCCCTTCGCCTATAAGAAGCCCCCGATGCAGAAACCCTAAGCACCTGATCAAATCTCCACGAAACTGTCTGTAGCCACCACCACCATAGTCCTTAGATCGTGGGGATCTGAAGTTCTTCCCGGCACCCTGCCAGAGGGGAGATTATCCCGGAGGCCTTCTCTCCGGTATGATGCATGAGTAGTTCCACCTTGGACTATGGGTCCATGTAGTAGCTAGATGGTTGTATCTCCTCCTTTGTGCTTTCATGTATAGATCTTTTGAGCTCTATTCATGATCAAGATCTAATCTATTTGTAATCATGCATGTTGTGTTTGCGGGGATCCGATGTATATTGAGATTATTATGTTGGTTTGATTAATGGTTTTGTCTTTATGATTCTATCATGTCTGTGTTGTTTGTGATCTTGCATGCTCTCCGTTGTTAGTAGCTATCTTGGCCAAGTAGTTGCTAGTGACTCCAAGAGGGAGTATTTATGCTCGATAGTGGGTTCATGCCTCTAGTTTCCAAGGGAAGTTACAAAAACCTATTCGGTTGTAGATGTGTTGTTGCCACTAGGGATAAAACAACGGTCTCTTGTTCATGGAACATGTGGACTGTTTACCTTACACACTTTGCTTAAAGCAGTTTTTTGTTGCTTGCAACTTAATACTGGAGGGGGTTCGGATGATAACCTGAAGGTGGACTTCTAGTCATAGATGCAGTTGGATGGCGGTCTATGTATCTTGTTGTATTGCCCAATTGAATCTCATAGGATCTTTCTGACTAGTAATTGCATTGTTATTCCTTGCTCAGTTCCTGTCAATTTCCCTACTGTAATTTGTTTACCCTTCATGCCATGTTTTTTATCTAAGAAGATCACCTCTAGTGAACTATGGACCCCGGTCCAATCTTTACCATTGATACAAATTTCACTGTCACTTGTTTACTTGCTGCAAACCATTACCTTCCACACCATACTTTTAATCCTTTGTTACAGCAAACTGGTGAGCTTGAAAACCTCACTGATCGTTGGGGCAAAGTCTTGAGTTTGTGTTGTGCAGGTCTCCGCGTTGCTTGAAACACCTGTGTGACGTTTCCTTCCTCCTTCTGGTTCGGTAACCTCGGTTTCTTACTGAGGGAAACTTGTTGTTGTGCTGCTTCATACCTTGCTCTTGGGGTTCCAATGAAGCGTCCCAGGACAAGTGGTGGGCGCCATCAAGCTATTTTCTGGCGCCGTTGTCGGGGAGGCTAAGGATGTCTTCACTAGGAGAGTCCTTCACTTCCTTTCTCTTTACTTTGTTTTTAGTTTTTTTTTTCTTTTGCTTGGTTTTATTTGCCTATTTCTAAAAAACCCAAAAAAAAATAGTCTGGTTTGGTTTGCTTGCTTTATTCAAAAACAAAAAAAATAGTTCCTGCTCTAGCTGTTGTTGCTGTTTTTGGCTTGCCCACCTTTGCCAAAATGAACTCTGATGAGAACACCAAGTTGTGTGACTTCACTAGCACCAACTACAATGATTTCATAAGCACTCTTATTGCTCCACCTGCTCCTGGTGCTACCTTTTATGAAATTAAGCCTGCTTTGTTGAATCTTGTGATGAGAGAGCAATTTTCTAGTGCTGGTTCTGATGATCCTGCTGCCCATCTCAATAACTTTGTTGAACTTTGTGAGATGCAAAGGTATAAGGATGTAGATGGAGATATTATTAAGCTCAAGCTTTTTCCTTTCTCCTTGAGGGGAAAATCTAAAGAATGGTTGCTTTCTTTGCCTAAAAATAGTATTGATTCTTGGACTAAGTGCAAAGATGCTTTTATTGGAAAGTACTATCCTCCTGCTAAGATTATATCTATGAGAAGTGATATTATGAAATTTAAACAACTTGATAGTGAACATGTTGCTCCAGCTTGGGAAAGAACGAAATCTTTGGTTAAAAATTTCCCTACTCATGGACTCACTGCTTGGATGTTTATCTATACTTTTTATGCAGGTTTAAACTTCTCCTAAAGAAATCTGTTGGATTCAGCTGCTGGAGGTACCTTTATGATCCTCACTTTGGGTGCTGCAGCAAGGCTCTTTGATAATATGATGGTTAACTACTCTGAATGGCATGTTGAGAGAGCTCCACGTGGTAAGAAGGTAAATTATGTTGAGGAAACTTCCTCTTTGAATGAAAATATTGATGTTATTATGGCTATGCTTGTTAATGGGAAAGCTCCTTTAGATCCTAATAGTGTTCCCTTAGCCTCTTTGGTTGCTCAAGAAGAGCAAGTTGATGTGAACTTCATTAGAAACAACAATTTTGGCAACAATACTTATGGTAACTATAGGCCTTATCCTCCTAGTGGAAATGCTTATCATGGTAGATCTGGAATGCCTAGTGAAGAAAGGATTCTAGAAGTAGAGATATCCACTAAGAATTTTATGCAGATGCAATATGAGCAAAATAAGATTTTCACTAAAACTATGGAGGGACAGCCTATCATCTTGAAAAACATTAGCCATCAGCTTGAGAATCTGAATAGAGAAATTCCTAGTCTATAGTCAAAAAATTGAGTGCTGAGAAAAGTATATCCTCTTTGTCTGAAGCTCAGTTCTCTTTTATTAATAAAATGGTTGCTAAACCTGAAGCTATGGAAAATACCTTTGCTACTGCTCATGCCATACAAGTTACTATTGATGAAAATGTTAGGTTGTTAGCTCAACTTCATGCTAAGTGGGAAAGGGAAGCTGAAATTGATAGAAACAATAGTGTGTGCACCATCACCACTAAACCACAAGTAGTCCCTATTCCTCCTCCTACTATGCCTAAGCCTATTAATCCTACTACTAGTGATGCCAAGTTTGACTTTGATATTGATGGTTGCAATATTTCTGAAGTGATTATGTTCTTGCAAAAGCTTTCTAGAAGTCCTGATGCTAGTGATATGCATGTTGCTTTCACCAAACACATTACGGATGCTCTTGTTAAGATTAAGGAAGAGAAGCTAAAACACAAAGCTTCTATTCCTAGGAAAGTAGAAGATAGTTGGGAACCCATTATTAATATGCAAGTGAATGACTTTGACCTCAAAGCTTCATGTGATCTTGGTTCTAGTGTCTCTATTATTCCTAGGAAGATTTATGAAATGCTTGATTTGCCACCATTGGAAGATTGTTATTTAGATGTCCCACTCAATGATAATGCTAAGAAGAAACTCATGGGGAGTATTAATGATGTTCTCATTATGGTTAATAATGCTTATGTCCCTATTGATTTCTATGTTTTGGATGTTGAATACAATGCTTCTTGTCCTATTACGTTGGGAAGACCTTTCTTAGAAAAGTTGGTGCCATCATTGATATGAAAGAAGGCACCATCAAATATCATTTTCCATTCAAGAAAGGTATTGAACACTTCCCAATGAGAAGAGAGAAGTTGCTCTTTGCTCCCCCTTTGAAAGCAAGGTTTGATGTTAATTCTTCCTCATTTGAAAATACTTGATTCTTCTTGATTCTCGTGCCTAACTTAAAGGCGTTAAAGAAAATTACTTGTTGGGAGATAACTGTCACATCCCAAAATTTTCCAAATTTTGAAATGTGGAAAATAAATAAACAAAATAAATAATTGTTGAAATTTAGGGTGAAAATAAACTTTTTGTTTCTAAATGGAAACATCAAAACCCATCTTGAAAAAACTTTGAATTAAAAGGGAATCCAATAAAATCCAAATCAAGTGAAATGCATTCATCAATGAATGTATCTTCAAATTTAAACACTTTGGAAAATACACCAAACCCTAAAATCCTAATGGAGGAAAATCATTTCCAATATTACTCTAAGGCTATGGATTTGTTCCATATAAAAATTTGTCAACAAACATTTATAAATGATCAAAAATGACAAATAAAAATATTATAAAACCATAGAAATTAATTTCATTCAATTTGGAACCATGGATAAAAACTTATGAACATAATAAGATAAAAGGAAATGATTTTCAAAGCTAATAAAGCTCCTATCTAAAAATACATACCAAATTGTGAGCAAACTAATCTTAAAGGGATTTAAAAAGATAAACAAATATTAAATAAAATTCCACAAATTGGAATCACCAATTTTGGATCTATAAATAAAAAGATATGGATTTAATAAGATAAAGAAAGAAATAAAGAAATAAGGAATATTTAAAAACCAAATTAAATCTTGAACAAACAAATGAAATGAAAGATTATGGAATAATAAAAGGAATAAAATATTATTTAAATAAAATCATAAGGGATTGAACAATTATTCAATTTTATTTAAATAAATACAAATTGCCTAAACTAAATAAATAAATTCCAAGAAAATTATTTAGAAGACAATTTAAACCTTGAATTAAATCCATAAGAAAATGGAACAAGGATAATTCAAATCCAAATAAAATAAAGGGATGATAATATTCAAATAAAATAATATGGCATTAACGAAATTCTATTCCATTTGAATGGAGGCAAAACCCCTAAAGTAAATGATTAATTAAATCATCAGAAAATAATAAATTGAAATTTCCCAAGTGGAATAAAAGTTATTTAATTAACTTAAATGGAATAAAAGAGTCATTTGAATAAAATTTATAGGGGATTAAAACATATGGGATTTTATCTGAATAAGGACAATTGCCCAATTTAAATGATTAATAAATCATATTAAATATTTTAAATAATACGAAGTGAATTATTTACACTAATGAATAAATAAAACCTACTCGAAAGGATTTGGTAAAATTTGGATTTCAAATAGAAGTTGAAAACATTTTTGAAATCTCAATTAAATAAAGACAAGTGTCCAAATGAATTAATTAATAAACCATAAAGGAATAAGGAAAAAATTATTTTATATGAACTTAAATACATGTTTAAAACAGAATAGGAACTTACTGAAAAGTTTGAAAAGATTTGAAATGAAAAAGGGTTTGAAATCATTTTAATGAATTCAAAACAGAAAATGAAAATGGAAAAAGAAAAAGAAACAGAGAAGAAAAAAAGGGAAAGGATCAGCCCAGCCCACTAAGCCCAACTAGCCCATCTTTCTCCCCCGCAGAAAAACGATTTGCACCAGAATACTTACCCCGCAGTCGCTGACCAGAGGACCCCACCGTTTCCTTCCCTCTATCGCTGACGAAGTGACCTTACCTACCAGTCGTCTTCCCCACCCACGGACCCGTTCTTCCCCAAACCGCGCGACTGTTTCTGCTATTGAATGCACACTTCAATTCACGTAATTGGCCGCATGATTCTTGCCCCTGACCTCACCCTCTTAATCGCCTAGTCTCCCTCTCCATTTCCCCTCGCTCGCCATCCTCCCTCTGCCCCTAGGCTGCCCGAATTGCGACCTCGAACTCCCTCTGCCCGACGACACTCCAGCGAGGATTCCGGCCACTCCTCGCCTCCCCTTGCTCCCTAGAAACCATGATCCTACTCCCCAGCCTTTAGAGCACCTCCCAGCACCTTCCTCTCGCTTGTGCGTACCCCATAGCCTCGGCAACCTCGACGACAGAGCGACGCCACCGTCTGCCTTCACTCTGGTGAGCTACTAACGCCAACCCCGAGCGCCCCTCGTGTTCTGGTGAGTATTCCTGCAACCCTCGAGACCGTGCGCATCCTCCTGACACATTTCCTCCCTCGCTTGCATCCCAGGCAACCATCTTCGACCACGGTCGTGCGTGCCCGAGCCAGTGAGCAACTACAGCGAGCAATCCTCGTCAACCTAGAGTGCCCCTTCGACAACCACAGCAACGTTGAGCATCAGCAAGCTTCGGCGAACTCGGTGAGCTTTTCCCCTCGCTCTCTCGCTTCCTGTATCGCCGGCACTATCACCGTCTGAGCGCGCCGCCGCCAGCCACCGTCGCCGCGCCGCCCATCTGTGGTCATTTCATTCTCAAGCTTTGCATCTTGATCCGTTGGCTAGGATAGATAACTTAAGAGAACCGGTATGTTTAGATCTGAACCGCACAGATCACTTTAGATCTAGCAGTCCACAGAGCTCAATCCACGTGAAACGGTATCAGCCAGTTAGATTAAGACACGTGGCTCAGGCTGTGATTTAAAAACAGATTTGATCTATTAGATGTTAGATTTTGTAAAATTCATAACTTTAAATCTACACGTCCAAATTTTGCAAATTTTATATCAATGGAATCAGCAAGAATAAACCTTTGCAATTTTTTTAGTGATTTGCTTCTGGAAAATTAGTTGTTTTTGCAGAAACATGTGTAGGCATATTTTGTGTATAAAATTTATTCTAAAAATGTTTTTAGGGTAAAATCTTTTTTAAATGGATTGTTTTGAACCTACTAACCATAGAAACCAACTTTTGGATTTAAAAATATGTTTTGTGACACTTAGGAATTATTCCTTTGAATTAAGGCATTTCTAGTTAAATAAAAATGTTGAATATGTTTTAAAAATGCTTTTTTGAGTAAAACCTTTGGAAAATGATTTTATTTAAACTACCTGACCCTAAACACCAAGTTTGGGATTTAAAATATATGTTATGAACCCTAGAAAAATTATTACCTTGTTTAAAGGCATTTCCAACAAAATAAAATATTGCTTGATTTAAAAATGGCTTACAGGTAAAACCTTTTGCAAATGGTTTTAATACTAACCACTTGACCTTAAAACACTAACATTTGAGTTTAAAAATATATTTGTCAAACACTAGAAATTATTACTTTGATTTAAACCATTCTAGCAAAACAAAAATGACTTAAAGTGGCCATTTTCACTAACTTGTTTCCAAATGACCTTGCCACTTTTATAAATGACCAATAGGTGTTTTAAAGTGTTTATAGCCTATTAGAAACCACTTTTCTAAATAAAACAATCTTTTGCATGCTTGCATGCATGGCTTTGTTTTTATTGTTTTATGTGATGAATTGTTTGAATGCTAGATTGAATTTGTGCCTTGATTGAATTGTAGTGAAATTTGAAGAGTGTGACTATTGCAAGATCAAGGAGTGAACTTATATTCTCTACCAAAAAGGCAAGTGGTGCTTCATACTTTTGTTCCATTATTTTCACTATGCATTAGTGGTATTTCTAAGTAGGACTTGCATGGAATTTTTACTAAGCATGCTATGCCACGGGAAATCCTAGTAGATGATGCCTTAGTAGAATTTTCCTAAGTTAAGATCCCTACTACTATCATGCTTAGTCTAGCTAGTAGAAAACAAGGGTGGATTATATTCATGCTATGAAATATTTCTAAGTCAAGGACTTGTGTTTTGTTTAATAAAAGAACTATGTGAATGAATCACCTGGGTGGAATGGAAAGGATGGATTATGTTGAGTGGTTACTCAGGGCCTATATTCATGGCCTACCCTGGTGTATCTCACTTGTGGAAAGCCGCCCAGGAACAAAGAGATTTGAGATGTCAAATTTTGAGAAGCTTCAAGTGCAGCCACATGGCATTATGGGCTCTGCCTGGATCATATAGGTTGCACTAAATTAGCCAAATGGACAGTTGGTGGTAGGGGATGATAGGTTTGGAACGCGTCCATTATGGTCTAAGGGAAGGCTTCTGAAAGATCTTGTCTCGATGCATGTCGAGTCTTGTGGGGAAAGTGCACCACCTCTAGAGAGAGTAAAATCTAAGTACTTAGCCGTGTCCCCGACAATGGACAATTTGAGCATCAACACATGGAAGCTATCAAGAATCTCCACATCCCAATTTCTAAGTTAAAAACTTGTTGTTGAACAAGGGTTAAAGGATCTTCAATCTTTCATTGGTAGATGCCTTGGGTGATTTTGACAAACAAAAACTTAGTGTTTTCAACTTATAAGGAAAATCTATTTTGAGCAAAGCAAGCCAAAGCTCCACTTAGCCAAATGCATATAGACGATAGTTACCACTATACTACCATAGTATCACTTTCCAATACAATTCAAATGTATTGACCCTTGTGGCTGTAACTTATTATGTTGCAGGTTTGTTTGATGTTAGTGAAGTGTGTTGAATAGTATTACAAGTCTACAACCAACATGATTGCATGTGGCACTTTGAAGATGAAGGACTCCATGCTATATAGTTAATTCTGCTGCATTGTAATGAGATAGCCAAATGAGCTATGTAAGATGTAATGAATTATTTTATTCCTGGTTATAAAGTTGTATTATGACCTTTGTTTCTTGATATTACATCTTATCTGTGGATGCTAGCTATTGATCCAGGGACTAGCATTGTAAACACAGGGATCTCTACCTTATTAAAGGTTGGGACCTCTACAGATGGTATCAGAGCACTGTGTTTCCTGTAGGATTGTAACCCTACGATTGGACAAAACCCCTTAGAAAAATAGGAGTTGTATTTGTTCAAACTTATTTACAGACAATCTTGTAAACTCTTTCCTCAACCTTTTTGGTTTCGATTCTACATCTCTTATATTTTTCAAATTTGATGGACAAAGCCTCCACCATGAGCAAAGACTTCAACTTGAGCAAAAGACTTCACCAACTCAAATGGCTTCAATTTCAACATCATCAATGACTTCAACTTTATTTTCACTAAGGACTTCAACTTGGACATCACTAAGGACTACAAGTGAGACAAGAAATATTACTCAAGACTTGAAGACTAAGGAAACACAACTTAGAAGGAACCATCATCACCTTTGAAGCTTTGTGACCAAGATACAAGAAATTTTCCAAGGAAACCATGATCTTGTTCAAGAAGAAACAACTAAGAAGGAAATGATCTCAAGTGAACCATATAGTTGGACCACCATACTAGTGTTTAGTTTAGATCAAACACACCAACTTATGTGGTGTAGGAAAATATTTTGTTACCTAAAAATGTTCTTAAACCTTGTTGTTTGAGTGGAATGTTTGTTTGTGATTGCTTGCACATTTCTTGTGTGAATTGTGGTGTGTGTGATTAGACTTTTTCTAGAGAAATCCTTGCCTATTCTAATCCCAATCCAACCCCAAACAGATGACTTCTCCAAGAAACTCCAACATCAAGAATGGTGGCAATAACAACCAAGAGATGCTTCTAGCAACCCAAGCCCGATTGAATCAAGTGACAACTCAGTTTTTAGCTAACAACAATGAGTTAGACCCAAGCATGCAAAAGTTTTTGGAGACCCAATCCCAATTGTTGCAAAGGATGACCAATCAAATGATCAACATGATAAACAACTCTCCCCAAGGAGATTGTGACAACAATGATGTCAAGGATGATATTATAGAAGGAACTCAAGCTTGCAATATTTGTGGAGACATGGAACACACTTCTAAAGAACATAAGGATCAATGCCCTAATTGTGAAGAGAAGCATCCAACTAAACAATGCCCAACATCTCAAGTGACTTGGTTCCTATGTGAAGGAAATGATCATGTCCCTATCCAATGCCCCATTTATCCCATAGTTCAACAAATGAAACAAGATGGAATGCATCAAATGTTTGGAAACCTCCATAAGGGAACAACCTCTACCATGAAGGATGTAAGCAAAGTCAGAACCATGCCTCATAGAGCCATAACCAAAGTAACCACCAAGTGTTGCTACTCTTGTGAAGAAGAGGGTCATATCTCTAGTAGCTGCCCCAAGAAGAGAGAAAGATTTCCCACCTTTGAGGTGAGATATGAAGAGCATGAACTAAAATAACTCTTAACTTTGGAGAGACCCAAAAAGAAGAAGAAGGACAAAAGCCAAGTGCAATGTTACAATTGCAAAGAGATGGGACACTATGCCAATGAATGTCCAGAAAAGAAGAAGAACCAACGAAACAAACAAGAGGAAATGATACCAAATAAGAAAAAGGATATTAGCCAAGTGATGTGTTTCAAATGCAAAGAGCTAGGCCATTATGCAAGCAATTGTCTAGAGAAGATACATCAAGATCCCAAGTAAGCCAAGATGTAATCTAGTTGGAAATTTTTAAGGGTGGTAGTACCCTAGTTGTCTTGAAGCCAACTTGTAACCTCTAGCCTTCCCAAATCTCGGGACGAGATTTATTTTAAGGGTGGTAGCCTGTCACATCCCAAAATTTTCTAAATTTTGAAATGTGAAAAATAAATAAACAAAATAAATATTTGTTGAAATTTTGGGTGAAAAGAAACTTTTTGTTTCTAAATGGAAACATCAAAACCCATCTTGAACAAACTTTGAATTAAAAGTGAATCCAATAAAATTCAAATCAAGTGAAATGCATTCATCAATGAATGTATCTTGAAATTTAAACACTTTGGAAAATACACCAAACCCTAAAATCCTAATGGAGGAAAATCATTTCCAAGATTACTCTAAGGCTATGGATTTGTTCCATATAAAGATTTGTAAACAAACATTTATAAATGATCAAAAATGACAAATAAAAATATTATAAAACCATAGAAATTAATTTCATTCAATTTGCAACCATGGATAAAAACTTATGAATATAATAAGATAAAAGGAAATAATTTTCAAAGCTAATAAAGCTCCTATCTAAAAATCCATACCAAATTCTGAGAAAAATAATCCTATAGGGATTTAAAAAGATAAACTAATATTAAATAAAATTCCACAAATTGGAATCACCAATTTTGGATCTATAAATAAAAAGATATGGATTTTATAAGATAAAGAAAGAAATAAAGAAATAAGGAATATTTAAAAACCAAATTAAATCTTTACCAAACAAATGAAATGAAAGATTATGGAATAATAAAAGGAATAAAAGATTATTTAAATAAAATCATAAGGTTTGAACAATATTAAATTTTATTAAATAAAGACAAATTGCCTAAACTAAATAAATAAATTCCAATAAAATTATTTAGAAGACAATTTAAACCTTGAATTAAATCCATAAGCAAATGGAACAAGGATAATTCAAATCCAAATAAAATAAAGGGATGAGAATATTCAAATAAAATAATATGGCATTAACCAAATTCTATTCCATTTGAATGGAGGCAAAACCCCTAAAGTAAATGATTAATTAATTCATGAGAAAATAATAAATTGAAATTGCCCAAGTGGAATAAAAGTTATTTAATTAACTTAAATGGAATAAAAGAGTCAATTGAATAAAATTTATAGGGGATTAAAACATATGGGATTTTATTTGAATAAAGGCAATTGCCCAATTTAAATGATTAATAAATCATATTAAATATTTTAAATAATACAAAGTGAATTATTTACACTAATGAATAAATAAAACCTACTGGAAAGGATTTGGTAAAATTTGGATTTCAAATAGAAGTTGAAAACATTTTTGAAATAGCAATTAAATAAAGACAAGTGTCTAAATTAATTAATTAATTAACCATAAAGGAATAAGGAAAAATTTATTTTAAATGAACTTAAATACATGTTTAAAACAGAATAGGAACTTACTGGAAAGTTTGAAAAGATTTGAAATGAAAAAGGGTTTGAAATCATTTTAATGAATTCAACACAGAAAATGAAAATGGAAAAAGAAAAGGAAAGAGAGAAGAAAAAAAGGGAAAGGATCAACCCAGCCCACTAAGCCTAGCTACCCCATCTTTCTCCCCCGGAGAAAAACGATTCGCACCAGAATACTTACCCCGCAGTCGCTGACCAGAGGACCCCACCGTTTCCTTCCCTCTATCGCTGACGAAGTGACCCCACCTGCCAGTCGTCTTCCCCACCCGCGGACCCGTTCTTCCCTAAACCGCGTGGCTGTTTTTGCCGTTGAATGCACACTTCAATTCGCGTAATTAGCCATGTGATTCTTGCCCCTGACCTCACCCTCTTAATCGCCCAGTCCCCCTCTCCATTTCCCCTCGCTCGCCATCCTTCCTCTGCCTCTAGGCTGCCCAAATTGCGACCTCTGCCCGACGACACTCCGGCGACGATTACGGCCACTCCTCGCCTCCCCTTCCTCCCTAGAGACCACGAGCCTACTCCCCAGCCTCTATAGCACCTCCCAGCCCCTTCCTCTCGCCCGTGCGTGCCCCATAGCCTCGGCAACCTCGATGATAGAGTGATGCCACCGTCTGCCTCCACTCCGGCGAGCTACTGACGCCAACCCCAAGTGCCCCTCCTGTTCTGGTGAGTATTCCTGCAACCCTCGAGACCATGCGCATCCTCCTGACGCATTTACTCGCTCGCTTGCATCCTAGGCAACTATCTTCGACCATGGCAGTCAGCAACTACGGCGAGCAATCCCCGTCGACCTCGAGCGCCCCTTTGACAACCACAGCAACGTTGAGCATCAGCAAGCTTTGGCAAACTCGGTGAGCTTTTACCCTCGCTCTCTCGCTTCCTGTATCGCCGGAACCATCACCGTTTGAGCGTGCCGCCGCCAGCCACCATCATCGCGCCGCCCATCTGTGGTCATTTCATTCTGGAGCATTGGATCTTGATCCGTTGGCTGGGATAGATAACTTAAGCGAACCGGTATGTTTAGATCTAAATCGCACATATCACTTTAGATCCAGCGGTCCACAGAGCTCAATCCACGCGAAACGGTATCATCCAGTTAGATTAAGACATGTGGCTCAGGCTGTGATTTAAAAACAGATTTGATCTATTAGATGTTAGATTTTGTAAAATTCATAACTTTAAATCTACATGTCCAAATTTTGCAAATTTTATATCAATGGAATCAGCAAGAATAAACCTTTGCAATCATGCACTTTTTTTTAGTGATTTGCTTCTAGAAAATTAGTTTTTTTGTAGAAACATGTGTAGGCATATTTTGTGTATAAAATTTATTCTAAAAATGTTTTTAGGGTAAAATCTTTTGTAAATGGATTTTTTTGAACCTACTAACCATAGAACCCAACTTTTGGATTTAAAAATATGTTTTGTGACACTTAGGTATTATTCCTTTGAATTAAGGCATTTCTAGTTAAATAAAAATGTTGAATATGTTTAAAAAAAAATTGAGTAAAACCTTTGGAAAATGATTTGATTTAAACTCCCTGACCCTAAACACCAAGTTTGGGATTTAAAATATATGTTATGAACCCTAGAAAAATTATTACCTTGTTTAAAGGCATTTCCAACAAAATAAAATATTGCTTGATTTAAAAATGGCTTATAGGTAAAACCTTTTGCAAATGGTTTTAATACTAAACACTTGACCTTAAAAAACTAACATTTGTGTTTAAAAATATATTTGTCAAACACTAGAAATTATTACTTTGATTTAAACCATTCTAGTAAAACAAAAATGACTTAAAGTGGCCATTTTCACTAACTTGTTTCCAAATGACCTTGCCACTTTTATAAATGACCAATAGGTGTTTTAAAATGTTTATAGCCTATTATAAACCACTTTTCCAATAAAACAATCTTCTGCATGCTTGCATGCATGGCTTTGTTTTTATTGTTTTATGTGATGAATTGTTTGAATGCTAGATTGAATTTGTGCCTTGATTGAATTGTAGTGAAATTTGAAGAGTGTGACTATTTCAAGATCAAGGAGTGAACTTATATTCTCTACCAAAAAGGCAAGTGGTGCTTCATACTTTTGTCCCATTATTTTCACTATGCATTAGTGATATTTCTAAGTAGGACTTGCATGGAATTTTTACTAAGCATGCTATGCCATGGGAAATCCTAGTAGATGATGCCTTAGTAGAATTTTCCTAAGTTAAGATCCCTACTACTATTATGCTTAGCCTAGCTAGTAGAAAACAAGGGTGGATTATATTCATGCTATGAAATATTTCTAAGTCAAGGACTTGTGTTTTGTTTAATAAAACAACTATGTGAATGAATCACCTGGGTGGGATGGAAAGGATGGATTATGTTGAGTGGTTACTCAGGGCCCATATTCATGGCCTACCCTGGTGTATCTCACTTGTGGAAAGCCGCCCAGGAACAAAGATATTTGAGATGCCAAATGTTGAGAAGCTTCAAGTGCAGCCACATGGCACTATGGGCTCTTCCTGGATCATATAGGTTGCACTAAATTAGCCAAATGGACAGTTGGTGGTAGGGGATGATAGGTTTGGAACGCGTCCATTATGGTCTAAGGGAAGGTTTCTGAAAGATCTTGTCTCGGTGCATGTCGAGTCTTGTGGGGAAAGTGCACCACCTCTCGAGAGAGTAAAATCTAAGTACTTAGCCGTGTCCCCAGCAATGGACAATTTGAGCATCAACACATGGAAGCTATCAAGAATCTCCTCATCCCAATTTCTAAGTTAAAAACTTGTGGTTGAACAAGGGTTAAAGGACCTTCAATCTTTGATTGGTAGATGCCTTGGATGATTTTGACAAACAAAAACTTAGTGTTTTCAACTTATAAGGAAAATCTATTTTGAGCAAAGCAAGCCTAAGCTCCACTTAGCCAAATGCATATTGATGATAGTTACCACTATACTACCATAGTATCACTTTCCAATACAATTTAAATGTATTGACCCTTGTGGCTGTAACTTATTATGTTGCAGGTTTGTTTGATGTTAGTGAAGTGTGTTGAATAGTATTACAAGTCTACAACCAACATGATTGTCTGTGGCACTTTGAAGATGAAGGACTCCATGCTATATAGTTAATTCTGCTGCATTGTAATGAGATAGCCAAATGAGCTATGTAAGATGTAATGAATTATTTTATTCCTGGTTATAAAGTTGTATTATGACCTTTGTTTCTTGATATTACATCTTATCTATGGATGCTAGCTATTGATCCACGGACTAGCATTGTAAACACAGGGATCTCTAACTTATTAAAGGTTGGGACCTCTACAATAACCCAAGAGTTTCCTTGAGTCTTGGAAGTTATTACTTATGTAATGAACTCTTCTTATCCTTTTTGTTTGTTTTTTTGTCAAGAATGACCTCTAATAAGAGGGAAGTAAGATTTGGGAAGTTGCTGTCCCAAAACAGATTTTTGTCCTCAACCAAAAAATTCGTGAGGAGTCTCTGTACCTCGTATTGAGCTCAAAATTTACTAATAAATTCCCTAGTATGTTAGCTAACTTTAATTAGTTCAACACTTTTTGATTTGAGCAACAGAAGATATTCGAAAAAATCGGTTTCTACCTGCTGGTATGTTTTGACAGATTTCTGCCATTATTTGCATTTGCTTCTTATTGATTCCTTTTTGAGTTCTCTTTAGGTGAACTGAGCTTTTTGAAGGAGTTACTATAGTAGTTTGTGTTTTTAGTGAAAAGCCTTGCTGTTCCAAAGCTTTGCCAGAGGTCTAATATCTTTTGAATACACTAATGTTGCTAATGAAGATTGTGTGAAGTTTTGTATGAAGGAAAAATTTCAGGTGTAGAGAGAGAATGATGCAATGAGATGAAGAATGGACAAAATCTCAAGCTTGGGGATGCCACCATGGTGTCACCCCAAGAAATATCCAAGATGTACAAGCGTCAAAGCTTGGGGATTCCCAAGGCATCCCCTTCTTCATGACTAAAAAGCTCAGGTCTGTCTAGACACTTCGTTTTTATTGTTTCATGCACAATTGTGTTGTTCTTGGAGCATCTTAGTTTTCGTTTGCTTTTCTTAGGTTGTTTAGTTTGCTTGAATAAAGTAGTTTGGACCCCCGGTCTCGCTGTGCTGTTTTACAAATAAGTTTGCTTGGTGTTGGAAAGGAGTAGTAAGTTCTTGCTTGAAGTGCAAGAGGAGCTTGCATTGACTGCGACTTAGACTTCAGCATGACATGCCAGGTGTTGTTTTGACCTTATGCTTAGTGATTATTGTTGTAGCATGTCTTGTTCCAAACAATTGGGATTGCTTAGTGTGCCTTAAAGAAAATATGCGTTGTTTTAGCATGCAAAAGCATAGTATTGTGGTATTCTCCTTTGAAGCTTTTCTTGGGTTGACTTGGCACATGTTTACACCATGTTATGACTATGACAAGTCACCATTAGCCTCTATAATCATTTAGTCCTTGACTTGTAGTACCACTCTTTGCTTTGATTAGTATGCTTTGTTGCACAACGTGATTATGGTCATTATTGCTCTCTTAGTTGGTTGCTCATAGTCTTTTGCTAGCCTCCACTTGTATGAGTAAGCTTTACTCATGCTTCAAACTCCTAAGAAACCAAGTTATTCCAAAGTTTCCACTATAAACTCCTATGCATGGTGTGTTACACCATTCCAAGTATATTCTTGTTTTCAGCTATGTTCCAATTAAAAACTATTTTGTTATGTGAAAAACTAGTGATTAAAGCCCTCGCGAACTTGATGGCACACTTTTTATTCTTTTCCCCTAATAAACTTGAACCATTGTGATAACTTTGTTGTATATGCTTGCACTTATAAGTTGGAATTAGCAGAATCGTGTTGTCACGGGGAACGTTTTCAACATTGCACTTGTACTTTGTACTCGGTTGATATCATGTTCTTTTGTCTATGGATGTCACCGGTGTGAAATAAAGAGGGAACTTGTAAGCCCATGGAGTTTGTACCCTGTGTTAGAGAAACGCCTGGGCCGCTAGCCTAAGCCATGCTTAATCATGGTGGAAACTTGCAGCATCACCATAATGAGCTATCTATGAAGCATCCTCAATAAAAAGCTATGCATATGGTAAATAAAAAGATTGCTGAGATGCTCATTGTCTGTTGCCTTGTCATTTTGGTTATGGGAAAGCTCATGTACCATGTGCAAGGGGTACCCCTTTGGTGGTTCTCAACGATATTAAAATACTTACAATGACAAGAACTTACCTGGGCCCTAAGTTGAGTATGCATGAGGTGTGGCCCTCGTATTCAAGGGACTTGAGATTGCCAACTTATACTTCGTCAAGCATATACTCCAGCTTTTCCACTTTAACCTTAACCACTTCAAGATGCTTATGATAGGGGCAATGAGGGATGAAAGCTAACAAGTACCATAATTTTTGGAAGCTCTT
Organism: Avena sativa; assembly: GCA_916181665.1. Lineage (NCBI taxonomy): Eukaryota > Viridiplantae > Streptophyta > Magnoliopsida > Poales > Poaceae > Avena > Avena sativa. Next base: position 66,415,792 of record OV702284.1, read on the forward strand.
TTTTAAACTTGTAATCCCTGCTTCCTTTACAAAAAGGCCTTTATTCCACATTATTTGAGTCTCCACCTTCTACCTTTAGGCACCATTAAGAGAGCATAGTTGTCATTCTGTGTGCAGTGTTCCAAAGCTTATTAATTGATGCATATTGTGTTATTACTTGTTCTTGTGCTACTTGATTCTAGTCACCCTTGTGAACTTTGAAGGTGTCCTATGCATCTATATTGCTACTCTATGAGGGACAAGCTGCTGCCACTATGCTATGTTTTCTGTATGTGAAACAAACAAACATTTTTCAATGCATGTTATTCATGATCTTTGTTTGTAGCTTGTCATGTTGCATGCATAGTTACTATGTCCTATTGTTAGAACTCCATCTTTCATGCACATGTTTAGAGTTCTTTGATCCCAGCTTTCAATTCTTGCAAATGTTTGGATCTTTATTATGAGGGTGCATGTCAAGAATCTCCTCATCCCAATTTGAGCATCAACACATGGAAGCTATCAAGAATCTCCTCATCCCAATTTCTAAGTTAAAAACTTGTGGTTGAACAAGGGTTAAAGGACCTTCAATCTTTGATTGGTATATGCCTTGGATGATTTTGACAAACAAAAACTTAGTGTTTTCAACTTATAAGGAAAATCTATTTTGAGCAAAGCAAGCCTAAGCTCCACTTAGCCAAATGCATATAGACGATAGTTACCACTATACTACCATAGTATCACTTGCCAATACAATTCAAATGTATTGACCCTTGTGGCTGTAACTTATTATGTTGCAGGTTTGTTTGATGTTAGTGAAGTGTGTTGAATAGTATAACAAGTCTAATGAGAGGGAAGTAAGATTTAGGAAGTTGCTGTCCCAAAACAGATTTTTGTCCTCCACCAAAAAATTCATGAGGAGTCTCTGTACCTCGTATTGAGCTCATAATTTACTAATAAATTCCCCAGTATGTTAGCTAACTTTCATTAGTTCAACACTTTCTGATTTGAGCAACAGAAGATGTTCGAAAAAATCGGTTTCTACCTGCTGGTCTGTTTTGACAGATTTCTGCCATTATTTGCATTTGCTTCTTATTGATTCCTTTTTGAGTTCTCTTTAGGTGAATTGAGCTTTTTGAAGGAGTTACTATAGTAGTTTGTGTTTTTAGTGAAAAGCCTTGTTGTTCCAAAGCTTTGCCAGAGGTCTAATATCTTTTGAATACACTAATGTTGCTAATGAAGATTGTGTGAAGTTTTGTATGAAGGAAAAATTTCAGGTGTAGAGAGAGAATGATGCAATGAGATGAAGAATGGACAAAAGCTCAAGCTTGGGGATGCCACCATGGTGTCACCCCAAGAAATATCCAAGATGTACAAGCGTCAAAGCTTGGGGATTCCCAAGGCATCCCCTTCTTCATGACTAAAAAGCTCAGGTCTGTCTAGACACTTCGTTTTTATTGTTTCATGCACAATTGTGTTGTTCTTGGAGCATCTTAGTTTTCGTTTGCTTTGCTTAGGTTGTTTAGTTTGCTTGAATAAAGTAGTTTGGACCCCCGGTCTCGCTGTGCTGTTTTGCAAATAAGTTTGCTTGGTGTTGGAAAGGAGTAGTAAGTTCTTGCTTGAAGTGCAAGAGGATCTTGCATTGACTGCGACTTAGACTTTAGCATGACATGCCAGGTGTTGTTTTGACCTTATGCTTAGTAATTATTGTTGTAGCATGTCTTGTTCTAAACAATTGGGATTGCTTAGTGTGCCTTGAAGAAATTATGCGTTGTTTTAGCATGCAAAAGCATAGTATTGTGGTATTCTCCTTTGAAGCTTTGCTTGGGTTGACTTGGCACATGTTTACACCATGCTATGACTATGACAAGTCACCATTAGCCTCTAAAATCATTTAGTCCTTGACTTGTAGTACCACTCTTTGCTTTGATTAGTATGCTTTGTTGCACAACGTGATTATGGCCATTATTGCTCTCTTAGTTGGTTGCTCCTAGTCTTTTGCTAGCCTCCACTTGTATGAGTAAGCTCTACTCATGCTTCCAACTCCCAAGAAACCAAGTTATTCCAAAGTGTCCACTATAAACTCCTATGCATGGTGTGTTACACCATTCCAAGTATATTCTTGTTTTCAGCTATGTTCCAATTAAAAACTATTTTGTTATGTGAAAACTTAGTGATTAAAGCCCTCACGAACTTGATGGCACACTTTTTATTCTTTTCCCCTAATAAACTTGAACCATTGTGACAACTTTGTTGAATATACTTGCACTTAAATTAGCAGAATCGTGTTGTCACGGGGAACGTTTTCAACATTGCACTTGTACTTTGTACTCGGTTGATATCATGTTCTTTTGTCTATGGATGTCACCGGTGTGAAATAAAGAGGGAACTTGTAAGCCCATGGAGTTTGTACCCTGTGTTAGAGAAACGCCTGGGCCGCTAGCCTAAGCCATGCTTAATCATGGTGGAAACTTGCAGCATCACCATAATGAGCTATCTATGAAGCATCCTCAATAAAAAGCTATGCATATGGTAAATAAAAAGATTGCTGAGATACTCATTGTCTGCTTGCCTTGTCATTTTGGTTATGGGAAAGCTCATGTACCATGTGCAAGGGGTACCCCTTTGGTGGTTCTCAATGATATTAAAATACTTACAATGACAAGAACTTACCTAGGCCCTAAGTTGAGTATGCATGAGGTGTGGCCCTCGTATTCAAGGGACTTGAGATTGCCAACTTATACTTCGTCAAGCATATACTCCAGCTTTGCCACTTTAACCTTAACCACTTCAAGATGCTTATGATAGGGGCAATGAGGGATGAAAGCTAACAAGTACCATAATTTTTGGAAGCTCTTTTTTAAACTTGTAATCCCTGCTTCCTTTACAAAAAGGCCTTTATTCCACCATTATTTGAGTCTCCACCTTCTACCTTTAGGCACCATTAAGAGAGCATAGTTGTCATTCTGTGTGCAGTGTTCCAAAGCTTATTAATTGATGCATATTGTGTTATTACTTGTTCTTGTGCTACTTGTTTCTAGTCACCCTTGTGAACTTTGAAGGTGTCCTATGCATCTATATTGCTACTCTATGAGGGACAAGAAGTTGCCACTATGCTATGTTTTCTGTATGTGAAACAAACAAATGTTTTTCAATGCATGTTATTCATGATCTTTGTTTGTAGCTTGTCATGTTGCATGCATAGTTACTATGTCCTATTGTTAGAACTCCATCTTTCATGCACATGTTTAGAGTTCTTTGATCCCAGCTTTCAATGCTTGCAAATGTTTGGATCTTTATTGTGAGGGTGCATGTCACCTCAAAAATTATTCTGTTTATCACTTACCTACTCGAGGACAAGCAGGAGTTAAGCTTGGGGATGCTGATACGTTGGAAACGTATCTATAATTTTTGATGCTCCATGCTTGTTTAGTATCTACTTTGCTTTACTTGTCTACACTTTGAGGTGCTTGAATAAGCTTGGGGATTACAAGTTTCAAAAAGAGCTTCCAAAATTATGGTACTTATTAGCTTTGAGCTCTCATTGCCCCTATCATAAGCATCTTGAAGTGATTAAGGTTAAAGTGAGGGCAAATAAGAGTTATATGCTTGACAAATTATAAGTTGAAAATCTCTCGCCCCTTGAGTACGAGTACTGAGACCTCATGCTACTCAACTTTGGTCCCAAGAAAGTTCTTGTCATTGTAAGTATATGTGTATCATAGAGAACCGCCAACAGGGTACCCCTTTCCCCATGACACAGGAGCTATCCCATATCAAAATGACAAGGCAATAAACAGTGAGCATCTCAGCGATCTTTTTATTTGCTATTTGCATAGTTTTTTATTGAGGATGCTTCATAGAATGCCACTATGGTTTTGCTGCAAGTTTCCACCATGATTAGGCATGGCTTAGGCTGGCCGTCCATGCGTTTCTTTAACACATATAAAAACTCCATGGACTTACAAGCTCCCATCTTATTTCACATCGATGACATCCATAAACAAAAGAACATGATATCAACTGAATAAATAAGTGCAATGTTGAAAGCGTGCCCCATGACAGCATGGTTTTGCTAATTCCCAACTTACAATTTGCAGGCATATAATCATATAATACAGTCACAATGGTTCAGTTTTATTAAGTGCAATAAATAAAATGTGCCTTCAAGTTCGTGGGAGCTTTAATCACTAATTTTCACATGACAAAAAATTAATTTGGAAGATATATAAAAACATGAATATACTTGGAATGGTGTAACACACCATGCATAGGAGTTTATAGTCGACTCTTTGGAATAACTTGGTTTCTTGGGAGTTGGATGCACGAGTAGAGCTCATACTCAATACAGGCGGAGGCTAGCAAAAGACTGGGAGCGACATAGTAAGAGAGCAATAATGGCCATAATCATGCAGAGCGACAAAACATTATTAATCAAAGCATAAAGTGATATCACAAGTAAAAAACTAAATGATCATAGAGGCTAAGGTGACTGGTTCATAGTCATAACATGGTGTAAGCATCTGCCAAGTCAACCCAAATAAAGCATCAAAGGAGAATACCACAAAATTATGCTTTTGTATGCTAAAACAACGCATGATTCTTCCATGGCATATTAAGCAATCTCAATTGTTTGAAACAAGTCATGATACAACAATAATCACTAAGCAAATGTTCAAAGCAACATCTAACATGACATGATAAAGTCTAAGTCATAGTCAAAACAAGATTATTTTTGTACCACCATAAGCATGAAACATTCTGCTCTTTTCCAACACCAATGAAATTATTTGAAACAACTCACAAAGATAATAGTCAATAAAGACCAGAGAGCTTGTCTCACCTAACTACAAAGAAGAACTAAAAAGTTCTAAGTAAAAATAAGAAGAAGAAAACTAAAGCTAAACGCAGTGCTAGCAAAAGAGAACACTCACAGAACAATAAGAGTGAAAACTAGAGTGTTCTAGGCAATGAAAAACGGGGTATGACTTCTCCAAAAGAAGTGTGATGGGATCCAACCAATTTATTACAGCAAACAAAACAAAATAAAACTAAAAACAAAAACAAAGATGCTCCAAGAACAACACATAGTGCATGAAGCAATAAAAGTATAGTATCTCGAAAGAAGACTTGAGATTTTTGTTGATGAAGAGGGGGATGCCTTGGGAATCCCCAAGCTTTGACGCTTGTACCTCTTGAATATTTCTTGGGGTGACACAGGTGGCATCCCCAAGCTTGATATTTTGTCCATACTTTATCTCTCACATCATTCTCTCCCTACACTTGAAAATTTCCTTCATACAAAACTTCACACAATCTTCATTAGCAACATTAGTGTATGCAAGATAATAAACCTTCGGGTTTGGTTTCTGTCAACACCCGGTTTTTTAATCTCGGATGCCTGTTATGCCATACATCGCAATCCCAGGATTACCATTTTTGCGAGACATAACAGATTTGGATATCACAGTACATCATCCATTACAAACCATACATAAGGTCTTACACAAATAAGGATCTCATGATCCAGTTCTTAATACAACTCAAGCAGCGGAATAACGTAATAATAAGGGTAGCGTAGGAGAAGCTCCATCTTCGGTGTCACAGGCAATGCTGACGATGGGAGATGATCCTAGTTGTCGTAACCTTCCTGGGGTCCTTCGTCCTAGTACTCATCTTCATAGTCTGGCCACGGGAATAGCCAGGGACAAAGCCATGAGTACTCTTTAAGTACTCGCAAACTAATGCTAACAAGTTAAGGGGGTTTTTGTACTAGGACACCAAGCTCTAGGGTTGTTTTGCAAAAAGCCAGATTTACCTCTACTAAGTTCAGAAGCAAGAAACTAGTTGAAATTGTATAACACCTAAGTGGGAACTTGTATTTCATATCACAACTCTGTTGTGGTCAAGTCAAAGTCTCAATTCATTTCATAAGTCATTTTGAAAACATCTGACGGGGGCACAGTATGGCCACTCCAACTGTCTATAACTGTGGACGCAGCTATTTGAATAGTTTGACACTCTGCAGAGATTGTACACTTTCACCACAACATTCGATACATCCGTCAGGAACAAATCCTGAATTCACCATACTCAGTATGCGGATAATCAATCCCAACCTTTCCATTACACGCCCTAGTATAGGCACCTCTCTTGTGAGTTTGGCCTCCCAACCATGACCAACTGTCATCTTGGGTACTGCACAGGTGGACAATCTTCACAAGGTAGCCTCAGCTCAGACCTAGGACGTGAGGGAACCCATACTAAGGTATATAAGTTTCCAGTCAAGCCCTACCCAATTTTCAGGTATTGTGGTTGTACGGTAAAATTGGAATGGTATCGCATGCAGACAACCATCAGTTTTATAAAGGGGTAAGGCTCATGCCTCAACATTTTCATCATCAAAATCATCTTGTGTTTGGAAACACATGTCAAAACATTTCAGTAGAATGACTCATCATTCTAAGGTTTTCATAACCATTTTCACCAAGTATTCCCATCTAAAGTTGATCAAGTTTTATGCTTAGCACTAGCCTCTACAAGGGGGTAAGTACTAATGAGGGGTGGTAATTAAGGGGAGATTAATTGAGTTCAATCTCATGCCTTAGGATGACATCAAGATTATCTAGCTTAGGCCAAATTTTATGCTCTTTATGCAACCTTCAATTTTCTTTCTAGAATCTACAATTCACTTAAGTAAACTCTAAGAGAAAGCTTTGATAAAGAAATAAAGTATAAAGCTTGTAAGTAAAACTAGGATTGGGTATCATCAAATGTGTCCAACCAAACATGCTTAGTGCATTGCATAGGTTATCTAACTTTCATAATTGCAAGTGTTAGCTTGCCTTGTGCAGAGCAGTGGTTGAAGTTCTCCTCGGCTTCTTCTTCGTAGTATCCTCCTTCCTCCTCGTATCCTTGGTCGGTACTAGCGTATATAAATAAGTACGAGGTACACAATCACCAAACAATACTTAACTATTTTCAATCATCACACAAAGGATTTCTATAGATGATATAGCATCATCACTTATCATTACAAGATTAAGGCACTTGTCTTATTTATTTATTTTTAGAAAAGTAATTTCTACTCATTGAAAAACTACTTAAGATTTAATATTCTCCAACTCAAACATGGGATCATGTTGACACATGTCATCACCACATATTTCAGCACATGGGAATGTGATTTAAAGTGGTGTCACAATTTAATAAGGTTTAACCTTTTATTTCAATTAAATAAAGTGACTAGAAATGCCTATGTGGCATTCTTTTATTACTTGAACATTATTTCTGTAAGTAAACCCAGAGGTTTTTATATATTCTGAAAGGTATGATCAAATGTGATTTTTGAGATTGGAATCAACTCAAAAGCTATTATGGTTGAAATTTGAAAAATGTTTGAATACAGAAAAGCTTCTGACTTGTTATTTTTACCAAGGTTGATCTACAAAATCCAAATGACTTGAATCCAACGGGCTTGGATTACGCATTTCAGTACCTTTCTAACAAAATTGGTTTCATGCATTTTGGTTTACTGAATCGAGCTGGGTTGATTTTTGAAACTAGGTACAAAACTGAGTTTGAACTAAAATAGAAAAATCTAAATTCAAACGCTTGGGCTGCGCGGGAAAGGTTAATGGGCCGGCCCAGTGTCACTCCGCAGCGCGGGGCTTAGCTGACAGGGGGTCTACCGGTCAGTGGCTCATAACACGCGAAGCGGTACGGGGCGATGTGGTGCGATGGATTAAAAGTGAGATCAACGGCTGAGGGTCGTCATCAACGATGAACATGTCACCGGCGAGCTTGAACCCTAGCGGCTCAGTGGGGGTGCATAGGGGGCATACCGAGGCTCCAGTGACGACGGCGAGGCGGGCAAATGACTAAGTCGACGATGGCGAACTCAGGGATGGTCGTGGAAGCTCCGGGGGTGGTCGAAATCAATGGCTCCCTTCTTCTCTAGAGGCGACCTGCTATGGTGCAATTCCGGCGAGCTGCTTCTCCTCGTGCTCCGGCTAAGGGATGGAATGGTCAGTGAGGTGAGGGGAGTGAGATGGTGTGAATAAATCGAGCGGGGGTCGTCTCCTTTTATAGGCTCGACGGCGAGATCGAGAGGGATAGGCAGGCGATGGTGGCGAAACGGCTACGGACGGCTAGAGGCATTGCTGCGGTTGGCGATAGACGGGAGGTCTCCTGGCGATTCTCTAGAGCTTCAATGCGCGTGTAGGGGCGGTGGCAATTGGTCGGGAATGTGCGGTGCTCTGCGAGGCAGAGGCAGCGAACTCCACGGCGAGCGGTGGCTACGGGGTACGAGCGGTGAAATGATCATGTCTGGTGGTCTCCTGGGACGGTGGGGTGCATGCTGGCGGGCGGCGAGGGCTCGAGGTTGTCGGGTTGCGTGGGAACGGCGCGTGCTCTGCGGTGCGCGTCGGCATGGTCGACAGCGGCGCGGGTGTGGCGTTCCTGGCGGTTCTGGTATCTGTCTTCGATCTAGGGCTGGTCGAGAGGGGGCGGTGAGGCATGGGCTAAATGCTAGACAAGGTTGGCACGGCTAGTTCTTCTCCTAGCTTGTTGTCCACACTAGGGTGACATGGTGAGGCTCGGCCTGCTCACCATTGATGGCATTGGCAAGCTCACAGTGGTGCTAGAGATTAGTTAAGGTTGCTAGATGATCTACTAAGGCTAGTTGTAACCAGAGAGGGAACAAGGTTGGCCCAAAACACTGCTCAACATAGTGTTTTTGATTTTGTTGATTTGCATCTGCAACCTGTTTGATGAAATGGCCGCATGAACTTGAGTTTTGAATTTTGAAAAGATTTTTGGTGGGTGTGCTAGGCATGTACTGGGGAATCTGTGGATGCTTGGGTTTTGAAAATTGAGCTGGTTTGAGTGGTTTCTGAAATAGTGGGATCTTCCCATATGAGATAGATTCAATTTTAAACTGTCATTTAAACTTAGCATTTGAATGTTTTTGGATGATCATAAAGTGGGCCTTGGTACCTTATTATGAGTACTATCAAGGGGTGCAAAGATCCATACATGTTTCTGTTAAGTTCTGAGAGTTAAGGATAGCCAAAGTAGGCATGGGAGTTAATTTGGCCAAAGTGACCATTCACTTAATTTATTTGTTTTGACTTGTTTGTCTTTGGGAAAAGTTTGGGGATTGTTTAGATGATGTTTATTTCACCTAAGAATCATTTTGCAAGCAAAGAAACACAGAATAATGGCAATTCAAAAGAATCCAAATTTTAATACACACATATGAATGCTTTCATACTTTTAATTGGAAAAGTTTTTGTTAACCCTAATTTTGATGATTAGAGTTTGATGATCCAAGTTTAATATTTTTGGGATGTTACAAACCTTACCCCCTTAAACAAAATCTCGTCCCGAGATTTGAAAAAGGACGAAAAAGATTACCTAGGATTTGAAGAGATCGGGAAACTCTGTCCTGATGTGATCTTCGCGCTCCCAGGTAGCTTCTTCTTCTGTGTGGTTGCTCCATTGCATCTTGAGAAACTTGATGCTTCGGGTTCTGGTAGTTCTGAAAGCTTCTTCCAAAATACGGATGGGTATTTCGGGATAGGTCAGGTCATCGTTGATCTCTATGGTCTGATGATCAATGTTTTTGAACACTTCAGTCTTCTCCGGGACTTCGAGGCACTTACGAAGTAATGATATATGGAACACATTGTGCACGACTAACATTTCTTCGGCTAGTTCAATTGATACGACACTTCTCCTCGATGGTTCAGAATCTTGAAAGGTCCGATATATTCGGGGGCTAACTTTCCCTTGAGTTGGAAACGCTACATTCCTTTCAATGGCGACACCTTCAGATACACAAAATCTCCTATGTTGAAGGCGAGGTCTCTATGTCTCTTGTCGGTGTAACTCTTCTGTCTGGATTGGGCGGTCTTGAGGTGCTCACGAATCTTGTGAACCTTCTCTTCTGCTTCTCGTAGGATATCGGGTCCAAAAATCTAATTCTCTCCTACTTCCGACCAGTTCAAAGGGGTGCGACACTTCCTTCCGTACATGAATTCAAATGGTGTCATTTGCAAACTAGCTTGGTAACTGTTGTTGTATGAAAATTCTGAGAACGGCAGACAATCTTCCCATTTAGATCCATACTCTAACACACATGCTCTCAGCATATCTTCGAGTATTTGATTTACTCGCTCCGTTTGTCCGTCGGTCTGAGGGTGATAAGCGGTGCTGAAATCTAGTCGGGTTCCTAAACCTTCTTGGACTTTCTTCCAGAATATCGAGGTAAATTGAGTTCCTCGATCAGATACGATGTTCTTGGGGACTCCATGCAAGCTGACGATTCTAGCGATGTATAACTCCGCTAGCTTCAAACTCTGATATGTGGTCTTGACTGGTAAGAAATGGGCGACTTTGGACAACCTGTCCACTATGACCCAGATAGTCATTTCCCCTACTAGAAGTAGGCAATCTGGTGATAAAGTCCATTCCAACGGAATCCCATTTCCATTCTGGAATCTGCAAGGGTTGCAACAATCCTGCGGGTCTTTGATGTCCCACCTTGACTCGCTGACATATATAACACTTGGCGATATAGCTTCCGATTTCTCTCTTCATCTTATGCCACCAAAATTGCTCTTTCAAATCTTGATACATCTTCGTTCCTCCGGGGTGGATAGAATAAAGAGTATCATGAGCTTCCTTCAGAATAACTTCTTTCAATTCAGAATCTGCTGGTACACAAAGGCGTCCTTTGTACCACATAACTCCTTCTTCGTATTCCGTGAATCTGGGTACTTTGCCTGTACCGATACGACGTTTGATTCCGTCGATACTAGCATTTCCTTTCTGTGCCTCCTTGATCTGGCTGATCAAAGTGGGTTGAAGTTCTATGCTAGCCAAAAATCCTTCACTCACTAATTCCATTCGGAAATCTTCCATCTCTTTGTGCAGGCTTGGTTGCTCCTTCAAAATCATGGAGTTCAAGCGGCACGGCAATCTGCTAAGGGCATCTGCTACCACTTTGGCTTTACCCGGGTAATAGTGAATGTCCAGGTCGTAATCCTTGATTAGCTCAATCCATCTTCTCTGTCTCATATTCAGCTCCTTCTGAGTGGATATATACTTCAGGCTCTTGTGATCCGAATAAATCTCACAACGATTTCCCATCAGGTAATGCATCCATGTCTTTAGGGCTAGAACTACGGCTGCGAGTTCGAGGTCATGGATGGGATAGTTCTGCTCATGTTGTTTCAGTTGTCGAGAGAGATAAGATATAACTTTGCCCTCTTGCATTAGCACACATCCGAGACCGATCTTGGATGCATCACAATACACGTCAAAGGGCTTCGTGATATCCGGCATGATTAAGATTGGGGCTGAAATCAATCTCCTCTTGAGTTCTTGAAAACTTGCTTCACATTTGTCCGTCCATTCAAACTTCTTGTCCTTCTTCAGCAATTGGGTCATGGGTCTGGAGATACTCGAGAATCCTTCTACAAACTTGCGGTAGTATCCCGCCAATCCGAGAAATGCACGAACTTGGGTTTGAGTGGTTAGGGCTTGCCAATCTTCGACATCTTTCACTTTGCAGGGTCAACGGCAATTCCTCCGGCTGATACAATGTGGCCGAGGAATCCTACCTCCTGTAACCAGAATTCACATTTGCTAAACTTGGCATACACTTGATGCTCTCTAAGGGTTCCAAGAATGGTCCTTAGGTGTATCTCATGTTCTTCTTCTGATTTGGAATAAATCAGAATGTCATCGATGAAAACAATGACAAACTTATCCAGCAAGTCCATAAAAATCTTATTCATGAGATTCATGAAATAAGCGGGGGCATTGGTTATTCCAAAATACATGACGGTATACTCGTATAATCCATATCTGGTGGTAAAGGCAGTCTTTGGAATATCCTCTGCGCGAATCTTGAGTTGATGATAGCCAGTTCTAAGATCAATCTTAGAAAACACTTTAGCACCGGTCAACTGATCAAACAAATCTTATATCTTGGTCAATGGGTACTTATTCTTGATAGTGACATCATTCAACTTCCGATAATCCGTACACAAACGATTACCTCCATCTTTCTTGTCCACGAACAAAACAGGTGATCTCCATGGTGATGCACTTGGTTGAATCAATCCAATTTCCAACATAGCATCCAGTTGCTTCTTCAGTTCCGCTAGTTCAGACGGGTTCATACTATATGGTTTCTGGGCTATGGGTCCTGTTCCGGGGATTAGTTCAATGATAAACTCGATATCCCGATCTAGGGGCATAACGGGCAAAACATCTGGAAATACATCGGGGTATTCACAGACTATCCGGACTTGGTCAATGGTAGGTTGGGCTATACTCTTGTTGCACTTGAATTGACGAGGTAAGGTTTCAGATATATGCTCGACTGATATTTCGGCTGTACTGGTCATGGTTATGGCTTTCTTGGCACAGTCAATTAATCCTTTATGTTTGGACATCCAATCCATTCCTAGTACTACTTCCAAACCTTTAGTTCCGAGTACTATCAGATTTTCATAAAAATCTATGCCATGGATTCGGATAGGGACGGCTTTGCAAATTTTCCTAGCTTTGGTGGTTGAACCGGGGATTTGAACAATCATAACATGCTTCAGTTTGGTTGGTTGAATATTACTAGTGCATGCGAATTCTTCGGTGACAAATGAATGCGAGGCACCAGAATCAAACAACACTCTAGCAAGTACTAAATTAACAGAAAACATACCCAGCACGACGTCTGGCGCTTCCTGGGCTTCTTCAGCATGCATGAGAAAAAGACGTCCGTTGCGGTTGAGCGAATTCCCTGGGGGCAAACCTTCTTCCACGATGAACACGACGCTGTTGCTGAGCTGGGGCATTTGCATTGGGGGCTGCGGCATTCTTCTTTGGGCACTCGTTGGAGTAGTGACCCTTGGTTCCACATTCATAACAAGTCACTTGCGACTTGTCCTTTGCTACAACAGGCACAACATTGCTTCCCGTCCTCGAGGCAGTGTTGGTGTTGGTGGCAGCATTGTTGTTGTTGAACTTGGGTGGTGCACGGTTGAAATTGCCAGAGTTGCCGGGGTTGTTGTGATTTCCTCCGGGCCATGGGTTTCCACGATTGGGATAGGTCGGACGGTTCATCGGGGGTCTGTTAGTTCTGGGGGCAAATCCTGGAGATGGGTTGGGGCGATACTTTGGGGTATGATGGGTTCCTGGCTGGTGCATCATGCGACGCTTGCGGTTCTCATTGGCTTGGTTGATCTTTCCTTCCATCTGGATGGTAGAGTCGACTAGGGCTTCAATATCGGCAAAGGGGATATTGACTAACACCGTCTGCATCTCATCGTGCAGACCATTCAAGAATCTTTCTTTCTTCTTGGCTTAAGTGTCGATTTCATCCGGGGCATACCTAGCTAATGACAAGAATTTGTCCCGGTATTCCACTACGGTCATCCTTCCTTGCTTTAGTTCTCTGAACTCATCTCTCATCCTCTTGATCAAACCCGGTGGCACATGGGTTCTGCTAAACTTGACCTTGAATTCCTCCCAGGTCATCATCTGTCCTCTGGTCATTGCATGAACGTTGTTCCACCACGCTCTTGCATCTCCGGCTAGATAGTGGGTGGCAAACAGAACTTTCTCGTTAGCTTCCACTCTGGCGACTTCTAGGTTGTTCTCCATGGTTGGCAGCCAGTCATCTGCATCTAAGGGCTCTTCCGACTTAGTGAAAACAGGTGGGTTGGTGTTCTGGAAATTTTTGAGCTTAGATCCATGGTTGTCCTGATTTCCTTGGCCTTGATTGTTGTGGGCCAGCTGAGCTATCTGCTGAAGGGTGGCTAAGTTGGCTTGACGTTCGGATATTTCAGCTTCGCGGCCAGAAACCAACATTTGTAGGATCTGCAACATCGGGTCCGAGGATGAACCACTTCCTCCGCGAGGCATCTAAAGATTGAGATAGATCATGAGAAAAGAGGGAAATTTCTAAGGTTCGGGGACTTTGAAAAGTTTTTAAAGTTTGACTCAGATTTTTTAGCAACTTATTTTTCATTCATTCATTCATAGCACACGATACAAACACACACCACAAAGCAAGAAAAACAGATGGTTTTAAGAACCATTCTGGAAACTACGCTACAGTGAGACCGAATACAACTCACTAACGCTAGTGCTCAATTGCTACTACTCCTCGGAGTCAGTGTAATCATCATCCTCATCGTCATCGATGAAGGAGAAATCCTCCTCATCGGTGAAGAAGTCCATGGCCTGATCCTCCAGAAAATCATCATCATCGCTGAGATAGGAGTAGGGGTCTCCACGCAGGTCTTCTCCGGCATTCTCCCTTTCCTCCAACTGCATGTCTCTCTCGTGGATGGTCTCCTCCAAAGCCGAGATACGGTGGCGAAGACGGGCAATGATGCGCTCCTTCTTGTCAAGCTGACGGCGGAGAGACTTGCGATCCTTCGCTAGCATGGCGATGGTTTGATCCTTAGTCTTGATGATGGAAGACTTGTGGTTGGAGTAGTCACGGGCATTGTCCAGTTCTTGTTGACGATCATACATCATGAAGCTAAGGTGGTCCAACTGAGTCTTAAGCTCGGGGTGGTATGGGGCTTCCAGTGGCTATCCCATAGCATCACGCCTTGGACAAAACTCAAAGCGGGTACCCTTGATCTAATTGATACTCTGCCCACACAGAAGGGCAAGAGCTTCCTGCATGGCCCTGGCAAGTCCATCTAGCCAGTTGTTCTCTGTTAAGGTGAACCGAATTCCCTCAGCAGTGGGAGGTTCAATCTTCCCTCGGAGACTTGCAACAAATATCCACTGCAGATCTTCTCCTCCTTGATCATTGAGCTGAGCTCCAAAGAACTCGGGGTGCGGACGCTCCAGAAGTTCCGAAAGCTGGTCCAAATCCCGCTCAAAGATCAGGTCTCCTCCATTCCCCAACTGATAAAACTTGCTGTACTTCACGTCCATCTATAAGAATAGAGGATGAGTAAGTTAGTAGAGTGATCAAGTGTGTCAAATTTTATATATTTTGCAAGAGTTCTTAGGGAACATGAATTTTCATGAAAGAATCAAAGTGATAAGAATGGGAATAAGTTTTTGTCAATATTTGCTTCCTTTGGTTTTGAAACTAAGTTTTTGATTCAAACGTCCAGTCTAACTAGGGTCTCCTATGGTCAGGATGGCTCTAATACCAACTTGTCAACACCCGGTTTTTTAATCCCAGATGCCTGTTATGCCATACATCGCAATCCCAGGATTACCATTTTTGCGAGACATAACAGATTTGGATATCACAGTACATCATCCATTACAAACCATACATAAGGTCTTACACAAATAAGGATCTCATAATCCAGTTCTTAATAAAACTCAAGCAGCGGAATAACGTAATAATAAGGGTAGCGTAGGCGAAGCTCCATCTTCGGTGTCACAGGCAATGCTGACGATGGGAGATGATCCTAGCTGTCGTAACCTTCCTGGGGTCCTTCGTCTTGGTAGTCTGGCCACGGGAATAGCCAGGGACAAAGCCATGAGTACTCTTTAAGTACTCGCGAACTAATGCTAACAAGTTAAGGAGGTTTTTGTAGTAGGACACTAAGCTCTAGGGTTGTTTTGCAAAAAGCCAGATTTACCTCTACTAAGTTTAGAAGCAAGAAACTAGTTGAAATTGTATAACACCTAAGTGGGAACTTGTATTTCATATCACAACTCTGTTGTGGTCAAGTCAAAGTCTCAATTCATTTCATAAGTCATTTTGAAAACATCTGACGGGGGAACAGTATGGCCACTCCAACTGTCCATAACCGTGGACGCGGCTATTCGAATAGTTTGACACTCTGCAGAGATTGTACACTTTCACCACAACATTCGATACATCTGTCAGGAACAAATCCTGAAGTCACCATACTCAGTATGCGGATAATCAATCTCAACCTTTCCATTACATGCCCTAGTATAGGCACCTCTCCTGTGAGTTTGGCCTCCCAACCATGACCAGCTGTCATCTTGGGTACTGCACAGGTGGACAATCTTCACAAGGTAGCCTCAGCTCAGACCTTGGCCGTGAGGGAACCCATACTAAGGTATATAAGTTTTCAGTCAAGCCCTACCCAATTTTCGGGTATTATGGTTGTACGGTAAAATTGGAATGGTATCGCATCCAAACAACCATCAGTTTTATAAAGGGGTAAGGCTCATGCATCAACATTTTCATCATCAAAATCATCTGGTGTTCGAAAACACATGTCAAAACATTTCAGTAGAATGACTCATCATTCCAAGGTTTTCATAACCATTTTCACCAAGTATTCCCATCTAAAGTTGATCAAGTTTTATGCTTAGCACTAGCCTCTACAAGGGGGTAAGTACTAATGAGGGGTGGTAATTAAGGGGAGATTAATTGAGTTCAATCTCATGCCTTAGGATGACATCAAGATTATCTAGCTTAGGCCAAATTTTATGCTCTTTATGCAACCTTCAATTTTCTTTCTAGAATCTACAATTCACTTAAGTAAACTCTAAGATAAAGCTTTGATAAAGAAATAAAGTATAAAGCTTGTAAGTAAAACTAGGATTGGGTATCATCAAATGTGTCCAACCAAGCATGCTTAGTGCATTGCATAGGTTATCTAACTTTCATAATTGCAAGTGTTAGCTTTCCTTGTACAGAGCAGTGGTTGAAGTTCTCCTCGGCTTCTTCTTCGTAGTATCCTCCTTCCTCCTCGTATCCTTGGTCGGTACTAGCGTCTATAAATAAGTACGAGGTACACAATCACCAAACAATACTTAACTATTTTCAATCATCACACAAAGGTGTTCTATAGATGATCTAGCATCATCACTTATCATTACAAGATTAAGGCACTTGTCTTATTTATTTATTTTTAGAAAAGTAATTTCTACTCATTGAAAAACTACTTAAGATTTAATATTCTCCAACTCAAACATGGGATCATGTTGACACATGTCATCACCACATATTTCAGCACATGGGAATGTGATTTAAAGTGGTGTCACAATTTAATAAGGTTTAACCTTTTATTTCAATTAAATAAAGTGACTAGAAATGCCTATGTGGCATTCTTTTATTACTTGAATATTATTTCTGTAAGTAAACCCAGAGGTTTTTATATATTCTGAAAGGTATGATCAAATTGATTTTTGAGAGTTGGAATCAACTCAAAAGCTATTATGGTTGAAATTTGAAAAATGTTTGAATGCAGAAAAGCTTCTGACTTGTTGTTTTTACCAAGGTTGATCTACAGATCCAAATGACTTGAATCCAACGGGCTTGGATTAAGCATTTCAGTACCTTTCTAACAAAATCGGTTTCATGCAATTTGGTTTACTTAATCGAGCTGGGTTGATTTTTGAAACTAGGTACAGAACTGAGTTTGAATTAAAATAGAAAAATCTAAATTCAAACGCTTGGGCTGCGCGGGAAAGGTTAATGGGCCGGCCCAGTGTCACTCCGCAGCGCGGGGCTAAGCTGACAGGGGGTCTACCGGTCAGTGGCTCATAACACGCGAAGCGGTACGGGCGATGTGGTGCGTTGGATTAGAAGTGAGATCAACGGCTGTGGGTCGTTGTCGACGATGAACATGTCACAGGCGAGCTCGAACCCTATCGGCTCAGTGGGGGTGCATAGGGGGCATACCGAGGCTCCAGTGACGACGGCGAGGCGGGCAAACGACGAAGTCGACGATGGCGAACTCAGGGATGGTCACGGCAGCTCCGGCGGTGGTCGAAATCAACGGCTCCCTTCTTCTCTAGAGGCGGCCTGCTCCGACGCAATTCCGGCGAGCTGCTGCTCCTCGTGCTCCGGCTAAGGGATGGAATGGTCAGTGAGGTGAGGGGAGTGAGATGGTGTGAAGAAATCGAGCGGAGATCGTCTCCTTTTATAGGATCGGCGGCGAGACCGAGAGGGATGGGCAGGCCACGGTGGCAACACGGCTACGGGCGGCTAGAGGCATGGCTGCGGTTGGCGATCGACGAGCGGTCTCCTGGCGATGCTCTAGAGCTTAAATGCGCGTGTAGGGGCGGTGGCAATTGGTCGGGAACATGCGGTGCTCTGCGAGGCAGAGGCGGCGAACTCCACGGCGAGCGGTGGCTACGGGGTACGGGCGGTGAAACGATCATGTCTGGTGGTCTCCTGGGACGGTGTGGTGCATGCTGGCGTGCGGCGAGGGCTCGAGGTTGTCGGGTTGCGTGGGAATGGCGCATGCTCTGCGGTGCACGTCGGCATGGTCGACAGCGGCGTGGGCACGGCGTTCCTGGTGGTTCTGGTATCTATCTTCGAGCTAGGGCTGGTCGAGAGGGGGCGGTGAGGCATGGGCTACCTGCTAGACAAGGTTGGCACGACTAGTTTTTTCTCCTAGCTTGATGTCCACACTGGGGTGACATGGTGAGGCTCGGCCTGCTCACCATTGATGGCATTGACAAGCTCACAGTGGTAAGGTTGCTAGATGATCTACTAAGGCTAGTTTTAACCAGAGAGGGACCAAGGTTGGCCCAAAACACTGCTCAACATAGTGTTTTTGATTTCGTTGATTTGCATCTGCAACCTGTTTGATGAAATGGCCGCATGAACTTGAGTTTTGAATTTTGAAAAGATTTTTGGTGGGTGTGCTAGGCATGTACTGGGGAATCTGTGGATGCTTGGGTTTTGAAAATTGAGCTGGTTTGAGTGGTTTTTGAAAGAGTGGGATCTTCCCATATGAGATAGATTCAATTTTAAACTGTCATTTAAACTTAGCATTTGAATGTTTTTGGATGATCATAAAGTGGGCCTTGGTACCTTATTATGAGTACTATCAAGGGGTGCAAAGATCCATACATGTTTCTGTTAAGTTCTCACAGTTAAGGATAGCCAAAGTAGGTATGGGAGTTAATTTGGCCAAAGTGACCATTCACTTAATTTATTTGTTTTGACTTGTTTGTCTTTGGGAAAAGTTTGGGGATTGTTTAGATGATTTTTATTTCACCTAAGAATCATTTTGCAAGCAAAGAAACACAGAATCATGGCAATTCAAAAGAATCCAAATTTTAATACACACACATATGAATGCTTTCATACTTTTAATTGGAAAAGTTTTTGTTAACCCTAATTTTGATGATTAGAGTTTGATGATCCAAGTTTAATATTTTTGGGATGTTACAAACCTTCCCCCCTTAAACAAAATCTCGTCCCGAGATTTGAAAAAGGACGAAAAATATTACCTAGGATTTGAAGAGATCGGGAAACTCTGTCCTGATGTGATCTCCGCGCTCCCAGGTAGCTTCTTCTTCTGTGTGGTTGCTCCATTGCATCTTGAGAAACTTGATGCTTCGGGTTCTGGTAGTTCTGAAAGCTTCTTCCAAAATACGTATGGGTACTTCAGGATAGGTCAGGTCATCGTTGATCTCTATGGTCTGATGATCAATGTTTTTGAACACTTCAGTCTTCTCCGGGACTTCGAGGCACTTACGAAGTAATGAGATATGGAACACATTATGCACGGCTGACATTTCTTCGGGTAGTTCCAATTGATACGACACTTCTCCTCGACGGTTCAGAATCTTGAAAGGTCTGATATATCTGGGGGCTAACTTTCCCTTGAGTTGGAAACGCTGCATTCCTTTCAATGGCGACACCTTCAGATACACAAAATCTCCTATGTTGAAGGCGAGATCTCTACGTCTCTTGTCGGCGTAACTCTTCTGTCTGGATTGGGCGGTCTTGAGGTGCTCACGAATCTTGTGAACCTTCTCTTCTGCTTCTCGTAGGATATCGGGTCCGAAAATCTAACTCTCTCCTACTTCCGACCAGTTCAAAGGGGTGCGACACTTCCTTCCGTACATGAATTCAAATGGGGCCATTTGCAAACTAGCTTGATAACTGTTGTTGTATGAAAATTCTGCGAACGGCAGACAATCTTCCCATTTAGATACATACTCTAACACACATGCTCTCAGCATATCTTCGAGTATTTGATTTACTCGCTCCGTTTGTCTGTCGGTCTGAGGGTGATAAGCGGTGCTGAAATCTAGTCGGGTTCCTAAACCTTCTTGGACTTTCTTCCAGAATCTCGAGGTAAATTGTGTTCCTTGATCAGTCTTGGGGACTCCATGCAAACTGACGATTCTAGCGATGTATAACTCCGCTAGCTTCGAACTCTGATATGTGGTCTTGACTGGTAAGAAATGGGCGACTTTGGACAACCTGTCCCCTATGACCCAGATAGAGTCATTTCCCCTACTAGAAGTAGGCAATCCGGTGATAAAGTCCATTCCAACGGAATCCCATTTCCATTCTAGAATTTGCAAGGGTTGCAACAATCCTGCGGGTCTTTGATGTCCTTCCTTGACTCGCTGACATATATCACACTTGGCGATATAGCTTCCGATTTCTCTCTTCATCTTATGCCACCAAAATTGCTCTTTCAAATCTTGATACATCTTCGTTCCTCCGGGGTGGATAGAATAAAGAGTATCATGAGCTTCCTTCAGAATAACTTCTTTCAATTCAGAATCTGCTGGTACACAAAGGCGTCCTTTGTACCACATAACTCCTTCTTCGTCGTCCGTGAATCCGGGTACTTTTCCTGTACCGATACGACGTTTGATTCCGTCGATACTAGCATTTCCTTTCTGTGCCTCCTTGATCTGGCTGATCAAAGTGGGTTGAAGTTCTATGCTAGCCAAAAATCCTTCACTCACTAATTCCATTCGGAAATCTTCCATCTCTTTGTGCAGGCTTGGTTGCTCCTTCAAAATCATGGAGTTCAAGCGGCACGGCAATCTGCTAAGGGCATCTGCTACCACGTTGGCTTTACCCGGGTAATAGTGAATGTCCAGGTCGTAATCCTTGATTAGCTCAATCCATCTTCTCTGTCTCATAGTCAGCTCCTTCTGAGTGGATATATACTTCAGGCTCTTGTGATCCGAATAAATCTCACAACGATTTCCCATCAGGTAATGCCTCCATGTCTTCAGGGCTAGAACTACGGCTGCGAGTTTGAGGCCATGGGTGGGATAGTTCTGCTCATGCTGTTTCAGTTGTCGAGAGAGATAAGATATAACTTTGCCCTCTTGCATTAGCACACATCCGAGACCGATCTTGGATGCATCACAATACACGTCAAAGGGCTTCGTGATATCTGGCATGATTAAGATTGGGGCTGAAATCTCCTCTTGAGTTCTTGAAAACTTGCTTCACATTTGTCTGTCCATTCAAACTTAAAAGCTCAAGTGATCAAAAGAACTCACAAGAAATCGATTTAAGAGGCAAATGCAAATAATGGCAGAAATCTGTCAAAACATACCTGCAGGTAAAGACCGATTTTTTTGAAAATCTTCTCTTGCTCAAATCGAAAAGTGCAAAGCTAACGAAAGTTGAGTAAATACCAAGGGCATGCGCACAAAAAATTGCAGATCAATACGAAGTCCTAGGATTTTCCACGATTTTTACAACAAAGCATAGAAATCTGTTTCGGGACAGCAACTTCCCTAAATATTACTTCCCTCTCATTAGAGGCTATTCTTGGCACAAAAACCAAACAAAAAGGATATGGAGAGGTTATTACATAGGCAATAATTTTCAAGACTCAACAAAAGAAAAAATTACTGAAATAAAAATTGGGTTTTATCCCAAGAGTGCTTTTCTTTAACGCCTTTCAGCTAGGCACAAAAAGCAAGAATCAAGTCTTTTCAAATGAAGAAGCATCAACATACAAAACATAGAAATCAACAGGGACAAAGGTATTGTTAACCATAATAAGAACATCATTAATTCTCCCCATGAGTTTCTTTTTAGCATTATCATCAAGATGGACATCCAAATAACAATCTTCCAATGGTGGTAAATCAAGCATATCATAAATTTTTCTAGGCATAATAGAGACACTAGCACAAAGATCACATAAATCTTTGAAATCAAAATCATTCACTTTCATTTTAATGATGGGCTCCCAACCATCTTCTAATTTCCTAGGAATATAAGCTTCATGTTTCAATTTTTCTTCTTTAATTTGCATGAGAGCATTTGCAATATGTTTTGTAAAAGCCATATTCATAGTACTAGCATTAGGACTTCTAGAAAGCTTTTGCAAGAACATAATTACTTCAGAAATATTGCAACCATCAAGATCAAAATAAAAATTATCATTCGAGGTAGTAGAACTATTGTCTCCCATATTTCGAGAAATTTCAGCATTTTTATTGGAAAAGGTTCCAGTGGGTTTAGGCAATGTTGCAAAAGGAATGGGGACTTTGTCTACACCAATTATTTTACCATTAATAGTAGGGGGTTTGCTAGCATCAACATCACTAGTGGTGGTAATGGTACAAATTCATATTATTATTTCTAGCAATTTCATCTTCTCTTTCCCACCTAGCATGGAATTCAGCTAACATCCTAACATTTTAATCAATTCTAACTTGAATGGCATTCAAAGTCTTGCTTTCTTTAACATCATGAGGCATAACCTTTAATTTAAGAAGTTCAACATCAAGGGAAAGGCTATCAACTTTAGAAGCAAGATCATAAATTTTTCCAAGCTTTTCCTCAACAGTTTTATTGAATGCAGTTTGTTTACTAATAAAATCCTTAAGCATGACTTCAAGTTCAGAGGGTGCACTTCTATTGTTGTTGTAGGAATTTCCATAAGCATTACCATTATTAGAGGGATATGGCCTATAGTTACCATAAGCATTGTTGCTAAAATTATTACTTCTAATGAAGTTCACATCAACTTGCTCTTCTTGAGCAACCAAAGAGGCTAAATGAACATTATTTGGATCAGTATGATCTTTTACACTAACAAGCATAGACATAATAGTATCAATCTTATCACTCAAGGAGGAGGTTTCTTCAACAGAATTTACCTTCTTACCTTGTGGAGCTTTCTCAGTGTGCCATTCAGAATAATTAATCATCATATCATCCAGGAGCTTTATTGCAGCACCCAAAGTGATGGGCATAAAGGTACCTCCAGCAGCTGAATCCAATAGATTTCTTGAAGAAAAATTCAATCCTGCATAAAAGGTTTGGATAATCATCCAAGTAGTTAGTCCATGAGTGGGGCAATTCTTCACTAAAGATTTCATTCTTTCCCAAGCTTGAGAAACATGTTCATTATCAAATTGTTTAAATTTCATTATGTCACTTCTCATGGATATAATCTTAGCAGGAGGATAATATTTTCCAACGAAAGCAACTTTGCATTTAATCCAAGAACTAATACTATTTTTAGGCAAATATAGAAACCAATCTTTAGCTCTTACTCTTAAAGAGAAAGGAAACAATTTAAGCTTAATAATATCTCCATCTACGTCCTTATATTTTTGCATCTCACAAAGTTCAACAAAATTATTAAGGTGATCAACATCATCATCTGTACTAACACCAGAAAATTGCTCTTTCATAACAAGATTTAGCAAAGAGGGTTTAATTTCATAGAAAGTAGCTTCAGGAATAGGTGGAGCAATAGGTGTGCAAATGAAATCATTGTTGTTTGTGCTAGTGAAGTCACACAACTTAGTGTTTTCAGGAGTAGTCATTTTTGCAAGATTAAAGCAAACCAACAAAAATAGCAACTAAGTGGGTACTAATTTTTTTGTGCTTTTGATAAAAAGAAGCAAAGCAAACAAAGCAAAAGAAACAAAGAAAACCAAAAACAAAGTAAAGAGATTGGTAGTGAGAGACTCCCCTTGCAGATATCTTCTTTCTCCCTGGCAACGGCGCCAGAAAAGCTTGATGATGGCTCGGTTGATGTAGAGCCTGCTGGGAACCCCAAGAGCAAGGTATGATGAGCACATCAGCAAGTTTTCCCTTAGTTATGGAACCAAGGTTATCGAACCAGTAGGAGAAAGAAACCACTTCCGAAGGTGTTTCTAGCAACATGGAACCTGCACACAACACAACCAAAATACTTTTCCCCAACTTATCAGTGAGGTTGTCAAGCTCACTGGTTTTGCTGAAAACAAAGGATTAAATGAATAGTGTGGAAGATAGTAATTGCCTGTGGTAATTGCAGAAAGTAAACAGTAAACAATAGATGGAATATCAATGGGAAGGAATGGACCAGGGTCCACAGTTCACTAGAGGTGTTTTCTCCATAAGATAAATAACATTCTGGGTGAACAAATTACAACGGGGCAATTGACAGATAGAGAATACATAACAATGCATGTACATGACATGATGATCACTATGAGATTCACTTGGGCATTACAACATGATACATAGACCGTAATCCAACTGCATCTATGACTAATAATCCACCTCTAGGATATCATCCGAACAACCCTCGGGTATTACGTTGCAAGCAACAGATAATCACATTAAGCAAAGTGTGTAATGTAAACAATATAATTGCCCTTGGACAAAGGATTGTTGTTTTCTCCCTAGTAGCAACAACACATCTACAAACTTAGAAGTTTCTGTCACTCTCCCAGATTACTAGAGGCATGAACCTACTATAGAGCATAAATACCCCCTCTTGGAGTCACAAGCAAATACTTGGCCAGAGTAACTACTAGCAACCGAGAGCATGCAAGATCACAAATAACGTAGACATGATATAACAATAATCAATCTGACATAATACTCAATATCCATCGGATCCCCACAAACACAACATTGTAGTATTACAATAAGATGATCTTAATCATGATAGGCAGCTCACAAGATCTAAACATGGTGGCACAAATAGGAGAAACAACCATCTAGCTACTGCTATGGACCCATAGTCCAAGGATGAACTACTCACACATCACTCCGGAGGCAGGCATGGTGATGAAGAAGGCCTCCGGGATGATCTCCCTCTCCGGCAGGGTGTCGAGAAGAGCCTCAGATCCATCCCGATCTAGGGACGATGGTGGCGGCGGTTATGGACTTTTTCGTGGAATTCTGATCTTCCCTAGGGTTTTCGTCTCGGGGGGTTTATATAGGGGAAGGGGCAAGGTCGGTGGACGCCCGAGGGGCCCACACCATGGACAGACGCGGCCCAGGGTGGGCCCGCGCGGCCCCCTGGTGTGGCTGCTTCGCGGCGCCTCTTCGTCTCTCCTTCGGACTCCGTGTCGTGTTTGGAAAATAGGAACTTCAGCTTTTGTTTTGTCCAATTCTGAGAATATTTCTTTACTAGTTTTTCTGAAACCAAAAACAACAGAAAACAGAGAACTGGCTCTGTGGCATCTTGTTAATAGGTTAGTTCCGGAAAATGCATAAAATTCCACGAAGTGCAAGCAAAACATAAAGCAATTGGTGTAGAAGAAGCATGGAGCATCAAAAATTATAGATATGTTTGGAACATATCTAAGCTCGTCTTTGATTGTTTTGACAACTTGCTTGTATTCGGGAGCCTCCAATTCAGTTGTGGAAGTGTGCCTTGAACTTATTGTAAAGGTGTCGGCTTCCACATCGAAGGTTGCCGATATAGTGGAAGAGTGAATCGATCCCTTTGGGGCGAGGTTCACTAGAGAACAAGGGAGGCCTTTCTTGGTGTTGGTGGTTTTAAACCACCCCCTCTCCAAACGCAGATGTACCTCCCCTCGAAAGAAAGGAACTGCAGGAAATCATCCTTGTGTCTCCGTGTGCTCCACTTTGGTTACTTCTATCCTTTACCGCACCTACTTATATATTGCTCTTGCTTAGTTAATTGCGGTAGTGTGTCATATAGGTAAATTCGCCTAAATTGAAAAGGAGTAAAATTTGAAGTAGCACCTATTCACCCCCCCCCCCTCCTCTAGGTGCCCATACGATCCTTTCAACCACCAAGGCCACTAACTTGGGAAGAGCTCCACATATTAATTGGAGGCCCCAAGAACTCACCACAAAGGAGACTACACTGTCTAGGGGTCCAACAACCCAAGAGAAACAAGCTTCTTGATTTCACCAACCAAATCCTCCAAGGAGAACTCAAACCGATGCACCTAATGCAATGTAAAGTCCTTCACTCTCAAAATACACCAAAGCTACAAAATCTATTGGGTGAATATGAGAGGAAAAAATTAGGGGAAATCCACACAAAAAAAACAAGATCTAGATCCCAAGATGTTCCCCTCACATAGAGGAGAGATTGATTGGTGGAGTTGTAGATCTAGATCTCCCCTTTCAAATCCCCCAAAAATATTCAAAAAATATGGAAGGTATTGAGAGTATTTGCAAGCTATTGAAGGTATAAACAATGGAGGAGAGAGGGAGAGCGAGCCTAACAGCCCAAGGAGGAAGAAGGGGGCATTATATAGGCCCCCCATGAAAAATATTCGTTGCTGGACACTTACACCGGAGTCTCTGGGGTGCAAACCCCGGAGTCTCTGGCCCTCCTAAGCATCTAGATAAAGGGGAGAAATTAATAGAAGCCCCTGACAAAACCCCGGAGTCTCCGGGGTGCGAACCCCGGAGTCTCTGGACCTCTAAAAAACTAGCAGAACCACCAATACGAAAACAACCACAACTTTTTCATCCGGACTCCGATTTTGATGATCTTGGGCTCGTTTCAAAGATAGTAACGATCTCTACAAGATAATGCAGAGAACCATAATAGTACAGCAAGGGAGGATCGACAAAAATGATGAAGGGGTTAACCTGTCTAAAAAGACAAACCGGAAAAACCTCCAAATCGAAAATGCAATAGAGAATGCATATGAAATCCATTTTCGATGAACTTGAGCTTGTCATGGAGATTAACACAAGATATAAATCCTATATTGGATAAGAAATAAATAATAACCAATAAAGATGATGACAAGTATGCAAAGGTTTGAGCTCACTCCAAAATATATAATCAAGTTACTCACTCGAGAGCCCCTCTTGGTAGTACGGTTATCTATCCTATAAACCGTCTCCCAACTAACAACATGAGACCGGAAAAAGTTAAAACCTATCAAGATCATACCTTTCCACTTCTTTCTTGATTGCTCTTGCTCGCTCTTGCTTGGTGAAGACTTGCGAATTGACCCCCCATACACAAGGGTGGAACCACTTCTTTGAACTTGTATTCATCAATCCATGATCACCAAGGATGGCAAGCTTCAAGCATGTGATCTCATAAAGATGGAGCATATTAAGCTTGCACTTCATTTGTTCTAACTCCATTAGGATGATGTATTGAAGATACACATGAGAAATTCCATCTTCTTCTTCAAGACACTCTTGGTCTTCTTTTCTTTATTCTTCTTCTTCTACATGATTCCAATAGGCCCAAAGCCCTTGGATAATGCTTCTTGTTCATTTCTTCTACCTTGAATACAACACATGGTCCAAGCGATGCCAATGAACAATTCCTCCAAGTGTAACTCAATGCAAATATTAGTCCATAGAGATTGTCATTAATTACCAAAAACACACATGGTGGCACACATGCCATTTCAAAGAGTGTCTTTGAAAGCGGTAACCTACTTAAGTATATCATCTAAGCATAATATCCTTTTTTAGCTCATGTATGTTTTCTATCATCCTTTTGTGTTATTCCTCACAATTATAAAGTTTATGGATGATAAAAGACATCTTATCCTATAATCCTGGTATAATGTCTTTAGAAAAGAGTTCTAGACGATCTAAGTTCTTTTTATCAGGTAATATTTTAGCACCATCTCCAATTCTTTTTTAATAGATGTAAGTATAGTGGTGATATCTTCTACTTTCCCTATTTTCCAACATTGGTTCCAAATATGTTTTCAATTGCAAGAGAGAAACCTTTTGGAGATGATAAAATGAAACTTCCTCCTGTAGCTACATCTAAAACATTTTTGTACCATGGCTCTAATCTGTAATATAAGCAGAGATTCATTTTTTCTCTCCACATGGGTTGGGATCATCGTAATGAATTTTATTTATCCTAATCCAAGCAACTTTCAATGTTTCTCCAAAATTTTGCCTAAAAGTAGAGGTATTATTTAAAATAGAATTTCTTATTTGTGGTTTAACAAAAATTTGTTTCTCAAGTCTCCCATGATTACAAGAAAAAATAGATTTATATTAATTTTTATGTATAGTTAAAAGGTGAAAACTAAACTAAAATAAAACAAATATAAGACCAAAAAAAGACAAACAAAAGTGTTTTGTAGATCTACAAGAAAAGAAATGCTCACAGTGGTGCAACCTCCCCAAGCTTAGGTGTTTGCACAAGTTTGGTGATGACGGTGCTAGAAAATGTTTTGGCTATTGTTGTGTAAGAAGAAGTGTGCTCCCAACTTGATGAAGATGCTATCGCAATGTGCTAGAAAATATCCTCATAAATGTTGTGGGAATTAACCCATTGTGAAATTGTTCTAGCAATTCCCCGGCAATGATGCCAGAAAATGTTCTTGATGACAAAAACTCTTTGTGTACCAAATCTTGGGACTCCAAATGTAGAGTGTTATAGCAAGCATCTTTTCCCGACAAGGGTGACTCGAGGGTTTATATCAAACTCTTAGGGAATTAGCTCGGAAACTTCTTTTCGTGTATTCTTCAGGCAACCTACAAAATAAAATATTTACCTTGTGTACCCAACTCCACCATGTGGTTGTCAATCACAAGGTTTAGTATTAAAACTATAAAGAAAAGTAAACAATCTATAACTAGGCAAGAATGTAAAAACAATACAGTAAAGTTCTTTTTGGTTGTTTGTTTGTTTATGAAAGTAGTAAATGTATTTTTGTATTTTAGGGTTTAATTGATGTAGAAAATGTAAAAGGCAATAAAAGTATGATAAAGGTGTTTCCTATTAGAAAAAAGTGGACCTGGGTTCATGGGTTCACTCGACTACTCTCTCATAAGGTGTAATGAACATAAAAATTGCTTACGGATGAATTATCACTTGGAATTTCATTATGTGTTTGATTAGTATTCATATGGGCATCACGTTCTAATATAAAGATGATGCAGCACATCTCACTTATACTCCTCTAGAAAGGTAAAACTCCATGCAATATAGAATTAAGAATAAATAGAGTATATCCTTAGGTACTTTGACATGATGTTTGAATAATGTGCTACCTTGACCAGACAAGAATATATTGTTGTCACAAGATGTAAATAACTCACCATTCACTATATCCCTAGTAAGGTAACAAAAGTTCTCCACCACCATGTTACTTCATCTAATCCACACCTTCTACCACACATATTCTTGCACATAAGTATGATCAAAATAAGTACTTAAGAAATGGGTACATAATATGCATCTACCAAAACATCTTACATATGATAGAATTCCAATATCAAATAACATCATAGAAAACAAAGATCCCATAACACAAAAAATACATAGATGACCATAATCATGTTGGGCAACTCATATGGTACTGGAACAATGATATCATGAGAGAGATGTAGATCAAGATAGTGCCACAAACCCACAGTCTAGTGGTGGACTACTCCCTTTTCATCATCGAGACGGTGTTAAGGCATTGGAGAGAATGGAGATCCAATTGTTGGTGGCTTCGGTGGCGTTTCGTCCTCCAATCTTCGCTGGTTCTGGCTCTGTTTTGATGTTAATGTGTTTCCGCTCCGCCTCCTTCGAGACCGCCCGGGAGATGTTTTTATAGGAGTTCTTAGATCAATATTTTGATCTAGGGCTCAAGATGGATGGATGTCTACGCTCGAGGGGGGAAAGAACATGGGTGGCGCGGACAGGTAGGTGGGCCACGCCAGTTGGGCCATCTTAGGCCTCAAGCCTCCCATATGGTGATTCAGGTGCTCCAGCTGCTTGTCTTTGCGAAAAAATAATCTTCAAAAAATCCTAGATCCATTTGACTTTGTTTAGATCCCTAAAACTTAAAAATATGCGAACTAAGGTTTTCTTGTCCTACAGAGTTGTAAACCAAATAAAGAGGATCATTGGTAAATCCTCATAAGTCAATGTAAAACATTGATATAACATTTTAATTGATGCAAATATGCAGGAATATGTGACAATAAACTATAAATTTTATGCATGCATTTTACATGAATCACTCTATTGGAGATATGCCCAAGAGGCAATAATAAAGTGGTTATTATTATATCTTCGTGTTTATGATAAATGTTTACATCCCATGTTATAATTGTGTTAATAGGAAACATTAATACTTGTGTGTTCTGTAAACATAAAAGAGTCCC
This sequence comes from Avena sativa, assembly GCA_916181665.1. Taxonomy (NCBI): domain Eukaryota; kingdom Viridiplantae; phylum Streptophyta; class Magnoliopsida; order Poales; family Poaceae; genus Avena; species Avena sativa. The sequence goes on from OV702284.1 coordinate 66,445,835, forward strand.
TAGTAAGCCTCTTGTTGAACTAGCTAGTTGATTAATAGATGATCATGGTTTCCTAATCATGGACATTGGATGTTATTAATAACAAGATCATATCATTAGGAGAATGATGTGATGGACACACACCCATAGTAATCATAGCGTAAGATTAAGTCATTAAGTTCGTTTTTCTACAAGCTTTATAGTAACCTAATCCTTCGGCCATGAGATCATGTTAATCACCATCATCGGATGAGTACTTTTATGACATCAAACGCCACTTCGTAATTGGGTGGTTATAAAGGTGGCATTGGGTATTCTGAAAGTATGTGTTGAAGCGCATGGATTAAGAGTGGGATTTGTCCATCCAAATGACAGATAGATATACTCTGAGCCCTCTCAGTGGAATGTCATCCAATTGGCTTGCAAGCATGTGACTTGGTCACAAGGGATGTCACATCACGAAATGAGTAAAGAGTACTTATCAGTAACGAGGTTGAACTAGGTATGGAGATACCGATGATCGAACCTCGAATAAGTAAAGTATCACGCGATAAAGGGAATCAATATCATATGTTAATGGTTCATTCGATCATGAAGTCATCATTGAATATGTGGGAGCCATTATGGATCTCTAGGTCCCGCTATTGGTTATTGATTGGAGAGGTGTCTCGATCATGTTTGCATAGTTCACGAACCATAGGGTGACACGCTTAAGGTTCGATGTTGTTTTAAGTAGATATGGAATATGAGTTGGAGATCAAATGTTGTTCGGAGTCTTGGATTGGATCCAGGACATCGCAAGGAGATTCAAAATGGTCCGAAGAATAATATTCATATAATGAAAGTAATTTTCTAGGGTTCGAAAAAGTTGTCAGTATTTTGACCGAAGCTTCTAGAATGTTCTAGAGGGGGACACCAGTGGGCCCACCACCACGGGAGGGGCCACATGGGTCGAAGGGCTGATGCAGGGGCTCATGGGTCAGCTGCACCAAGTCCTAGAGGCCCAATCGGCCAGCCCAAAGGGTTTAGGGCAAAACCCTAAATAGGAAAGGGGAAACTTGGGGGCAAGTTTTCCCCCCTCTCCATATGTGCGCCAGCCCTAGGAGGGGAGGTCCAAGGGGGCAATCCTGGCCGCATCCCCCTTTATATAAAGAGGGGAGGGGAGGGAGCCACCCTTGCCCCTTGCTCCCAACCCTAGCCGCCACCCTTCTCCTCCTCCTTCATGTTGCTCCAGCTTAGGCGAAGCCCTGTAGATTCTCTCCTCCACCACCACCATGTCGTCATGCTGCTGGGATTCCGAGGGGATATACTACCTCTGCTGCCCGCTGGAATGGGGAGAGGAAGGTCTTCATCGATTCCGTACATGTGACCGAGTGCGGAAGCGCTGCTGGAACGCGGCATCGGAAGGATCATTTTTGCATCTTGAGATCGGCAAGTGATCGACTACATCAACCACGAGATCCAATCTCGTTAATGCTTTGGATCTATGAGGGTTAGTTCTCTTCTATCTCTTTGATTAGATCTTGGCTTCTCCATAGATTGGATCTTGGTTTTGTTCGTTCTTGCGGCAGAATTTTTTTGTTTTCCATTCAACGAACCCTGCAGTGGTATCAGAGCTGAATCTATGCATAGATATGCTGCACGAGTAGAACACAATGGTTTTGTGGGCATTGATGCTCTTGTTGTTGCTTGCTTTTCATGTACTTTGCATCTTGCGGGGTGGTGGGATGAAGCGGCCTAGGCTAACCTTACATGTCAGCATACATGAGACTTGCTCCACGCTCAACGTGCAACTTGCATTGCACAAGTGGCTTTGCGGGTGTCTGTCTCTCCCACCATAGTTAAGATTCAATTTACAATCTGCACTTGACAACACTTGTATCAGCGTTGTGGTTCATGTTCGTAGGTAAGAACGGTTCTTATTCGAAAGCCCCAAGCCACGTAAAACATGCAAAGAAAATTAGAGGCATCTAACTTGTTTTTGCAGGGGCGTGTGATGTGATATGGCCATGATGTGATTGTCATTATATTTGATGTATGAGATGATCCTTATTTTAATATGGCAACCGAGAAGAGCCTAATGGTTGTCTTTAAATTTGTTAAGACCTGCATCTCGATTCATCATGTAATAGCTTTATTCCAAGTAGTTGTAATAGTTTCTGTTAGTGATGGAAAACCATGAAGCGACACCACTGACCTTGACGCCACACTGTTCATGATGGAGATCATGTCCGTGCTTTGGAGATGGAGATCAAAGGCACAAGAAGAAAGGCCATATCATATCACATATTATGAATTGCATGTGATGTTAATCCTTTTTATTCATCTTGTATTTCTTAGATCATGACTGTAGCATTATAAGATGATCCCTCTCACTAAATATCAAGTAATAAAGTGTTCGTCCTTAGTAGGCACCATTGCTAATACTCGTCGTTTCGAAGCATCTCATGATGATTGGGTTTTATAGATTCTACGTGTGCATATAATGGGTGCAAGCTAGATTTGCACATGCGGATACTAAGGTTAATCTTGATGAGCCTAGCATGTACATACATGGCCTCGGAACACAGAATACCGAAAGGTAAAGCATGAGTCATATGAATGATATGATGAACATGTTGATTGTTCGCCTTTGAAGCTACATCTTCTCTCGTGAAGATCGAACTTGGTGTAGTGGATTTGGTTCGTTTAATCACTAAGACAATATGAGGGATGTTGTTTTGAGTGGGAGTTCGCCTAGTTAATTTAAGAATTAAATTTGAACTCAATTTATCATAAACTTACTCTAAACTCTTTGCAAATATGTTGTAGGTCATGGCGACCCCTACCATCAACTTTAATGTGTTCCTAGAGAAAGAAAAGTTGAAAACAATGGAAGCAACTTCATGGACTGGTTTCGTAACATCGGGATTGTCCTTAATGCTGGTCAGTTGACCTATGTGCTGGATGCACCGCTAGGTGACCCACCTACAGGTGATGCTACCGATGAGGTGAAAAATGTTTATCTCACTCAAAAGAATCACCACTCCACACTTCAGTGCGCCATCCTGTACGGATTAGAATCGGAGCTTCAGAAGCGCTTTGAGAACCACGACCTTCATGATATAATCAATGAGCTCAAGTGATATTTGATACTCATGCGGTCGTGGAAAGCTATGAAGCTTCCAGTGAGTTATTTAACTGTGAGATGGAAGAGGGCAGCTCCTTTAGCGAGCACGTGCTTGATACGTCCAGAACGTATCTAGTTTCCTGAACACTTTTGCTATTGTTTCTCCTCTAAACTTGTGTGATTTGGATACAACTAACACGGACTGACGCTGTTTTCAGCATAATTACCTTGGTGTCTAGTTTTTGTGCAGAAAATCAACTATCAGGAAAATCCCGAAAAATATGCCAAAAATCCTATTTCGCCAAAAGATCCTTGGAGCCAGAAGACGAGACGGAGTGGAGGTCTGGGGGGCCCACACCCCAGCCAGGCGCGGGTGGGCCCAGCCCGCGCCTAGGGGGTGCGGCCACCCCAGGCACCCCCTCGGTTGACCTAAAAAACCGAGGGGGGTTCGACATTTTTCCAGAAAGATTTCCGCTGCACCGGCACCAACAGAAGCCGCGATTCGGATCCAGAAACTCCATTCTGGCACCCTGCCGGGATGGGGAATTTGGGGAGGATCATCGCCATCGTCATCACCAACGCCTCTCCATCAACCATCGATGTTTCCCTCATCCATGAGTGAGTAATCCCCCGCTGTAGGCTATGGGGATGGTAGGGATTGGGTGAGTTCTATCTTGTAATCGAATAAGATTGTTAGGGCATAGTGCATAGTATCTCTATTAGTGCTATTTGACTTTGTTGCAACTTGGTGTGCTTAATGCTTGTCACTAGGGCCCAAGTGCCATGATCTCAGATCTGAACTTATTATTGAATCATTATGATAGTATTGTTTGTGATCTTACCTGCAAGTTGTGTTCACATATCATTGTTCGGATCCAAAGGCCCCGAAGTGACAGAAATTGGGACAACCGAAGGGGATGGTTGTGGTGTAAGGATCACATGTGTTCATGGAGTGTTAATGCTTTGCTCCTGTGCTCTATTAAAAGGAGCACCTTAATTGTCAGTAGTTCCCTAGAGGCCCCGCTGCCACGGGCTGGCAGGACAAAAGATGTTGTGCAAGTTCTCATTGCGAGCACGCATGACTATATATGGAGCACATGCCTATGATTGTTTAGTACTTGGATGCTTGTTCTTAGTTATCTGCAATGCCCTAGGTCTTGAAGTTACATGTTTAGACCCGTCCATACAACGCCCGTTCATCCATCCCTATGCCTACCGCACTCATATCCTACATTTTGCTGCTACTGTTACTATTGCTCTTGTTTTGCTGTTGATGTTGTTGTTGCTTTGTTGTTGCTACTACCAAACTGTTGCTACTAATAAACTTCTGTGAACAAGAACTATTTCCAGGTGCAGCTGAATTTACAACTCAGTTATTAAGGCTTGCAAGTATTCTTTGGCTCCCCTTGTGTCGAATCAATAAATTGGGTAATCCTACCCGCGAAGACTGTTGTGATCCCCTATACTTATGGGTCATCAAGACTATTTTCTGGCGCCGTTGCCGGGGAGAATAGCTTTATTTGTAAGTTCACTTGGATCTACTATTGTTCACTGCTACTCCTTTCATCATGGGGAAGTCTCGTGATGGAAAGTTTCCTATTTTACCATCCACTACAAGAAGAGGTACAGTCCTAAACACCTCTGCTGCTCTTGATTCACCGTCTATTATAAGTAAGCTTGTTACACCACCACCACATACGCATGCTACACACACTGCTACTACTGCTGAATCTAAAACTGCTTTTGATACTCATGATGTTACTTCTACTATGCTTGATGCGAGTGATTCATTAGGTCCTTTCCTAGATGCTACTATGGCTGGTCTAGGAAAGACTGAAACTCCTAGTGAAGACACTGTTACACCTGTTAGCTCACCTGAGTCTAGAGAGAGTTATGATATTAATGATGGTTACATTGAGTTCACTGATGAATTTGTTAAAGAGTGCCGAAACACACATGGTACTAGTGCTATTAAGAGTCTCCTTGCTAGACATACCATTATTCCTAAACTGTCCTCTGATCCTAAATTTGCCACCTCTCCCATAGATATTAAAGATAAAGATTATGATTTCTCTCTTGATTTATCCTATTTGAACATTGTTGAGAAAGAACCTTTTTGTGGGACTGAAAATGAGAGTGCTATGGCTCATATGAATGATCTTTCCACTATGAGTGCTTTATTCTCTAATGATTTTAAGATGCACAAGTACTTTGTTACTAAGATCTTCCCTTTTTCACTAAAAGAGAAGCTAGGGCTTGGTTTAATAGATTACCTCCTGGTTCCATTGATAGCCCTGATTGTTTGATTGCTTCTTTCTTCCAGAAATATTTTCCTCCCAGTGCTAGACATGCTGCTTTGCAGGGACTTTTTGATTTCAAACAGGGAGAAGAAGAGAAATTGCCTAAGTCATGGACAAGATTCTGTGCCTTGATTCATGCACATCCTGGATGTCCATTGCCTAAGAATGAGCTTCTTGATATTTATTATAATGGACTAACTGATGATTCTAGTACATACCTAGATAGCTTTGTTGATTGTGTTTTCAGGAAAAGGACTCCTATAGATGCTAAAGAATTAATGGCTAAAATAATCAAGAATTATGATGATTGGACTTCAACTGAGCAAAATACACCTAAGCCTATTACTCCTGAACCAGTTCCAACACCAACGCCAAAGAAGAGGGGAGTCATTGCATTAAATGATGAAGTGATGAAGGAAGCTAAGAAGTGTCTAATGGAGAAAGGTATTAGAGCTGAAGATGTGAAGAATCTACCTCCTATAGAAGAATTATGTAAGCCAATTCCCCACTCATCTACTATTGAGGTACACTCTCTCCAACACTATGATGAAGGTGATATTCCTTATGGTAAACCTCCTGATCAATGTTTAGAGGAACTTGACATTTTTATTGTTAAACAAGGTAATTTTAATAAACAAGTTCAGAATCATTTATTGGAAAACTCTAGAGCTATTAATGAGTTGAAATATATTGTGGAAAGAACTTCTAATGATATTAAAATGCTTTGTAAACACTTTAAAATGGTTCAAACCCAACTTGATCAACTTTCTAAGGTACAAAAGGATATGCTAGTTAATGCCTCAGGAGATAAACATGCTTATGGAATTAGAATTGAAAGAACATGTGGGCCCCCATGTGTGGTTTTGTTAATTAATGACAATCTTTATGGACTAATGTGTGTATTAAGTTGCACTTATAGGAATTGTCCATTGGCATCGCTTGGAGCATGTGTTGGCTTCAAGGTCTATGAAATAAGAAGAAGATATGTTGTGCAAGGTCAAAATGCGCCATCTATAGAAGATCTCATGTTTGATGCTTGCCATCCTCGGTGATCATGGATCGATGATGAGGAATCAAGAAAGGCGTTCCATATTGAGAAGGTCAATTCGTCTACTTAGAGCTCAAGTGGAATGCTCAAGGCAAAGGTATAATCTTGATAGGTTTTCCCTTTTGTTGGTCTCATGTTGTGTGTGGGAGACCGGGTTTAGGATAGATAACCGTACTATCAAGAGGGGATCTCGAATGAGTAACTCGATCACATCGTTCGGAGAGAGCTCAAACCTTTGCATACTTGCATCATCATATTTGGGTGTTATTTGGTCTTATCCATATGAGGATATAGAGCTTGTGGTAATCTCCATAACAAGCGCTTGTTCATTAAAATCGGATCCCTCTTTTATATCTTGTTGTGATTTTGATCTATGCAGTTTTTCGGTTTCTCACCAAGTGAGGTATCTCACATTATTATACTTGATACATTCTCACTTGGTGATAACCAATATTTTCGGTAGAACTGGACCTAGGTGCATGTGGGAGACTATTGGAGATATTCCCAAGAGGCATTAATAAAGTGGTTATTATTATATCTTTGTGTTTATGATAAATGTTTACATCCCATTCTATAATTGTGTTAATAGGAAACATTAATACTTGTATGTTTTGTAAACATAAAAGAGTCCCTAGTAAGCCTCTTGTTGAACTAGCTTGTTGATTAATAGATGATCATGGTTTCCTAATCATGGACATTGAATGTTATTAATAACAATATCATATCATTAGGAGAATGATGTGATGATGGACACGCACCCATAGTAAGCAGAACATAAGATCAAGTCATTAAGTTCGCTTTGCTACAAGCTTTCAAATACATAGTAACCTAATCCTTCGACCATGAGATCGTGTTAATCACCGCCACCGGACGAGTACTTTGATGACATCAAACACCACTTCGTAACTGGGTGGTTATAAAGGTGGCATTGGGAATTCTAAAAGTATGTGTTGAAGAACATGGATCAAGAGTGGGATTTGTCCATCCAAATGACAGATAGATATACTCTGGGCCCTCTTGGTGGAATGTCATCCAATTGTCTTGCAAGCATGTGACTAGGTCACAAGGGATGTCATATCATGGAACGAGTAAAGAGTACTTATCGGTAACGAGATTGAAATAGGTATGGATATACCGACGATCGAACCTCAGATAAGTAAAGTAACGTGCAACAAAGGGAATCTGTATCGTATGTTAATGGTTCATTTGATCACGAAGTCATCGTTGAATATGTGGGAGCCATTATGGATCTCCAGGTCTCGCTATTGGTTATTGATCGGAGAGGTGTCTCGATCATGTCTGCATATTTCACGAATGGTAGGGTGACACACTTAAGGTTCGATATTGTTTTAAGTAGATATGGAATATGAGTTGGATACCGAATGTTGTTCGGTGTCTCGGATTGGATCCAGGACATCACGAGTAGATCTAGAATGGTCCGGAGAATAAGATTCATATAATGAAAGTCATTTTCCGGGGTTCGGTATTTTGACCAAAGCTTCTAGAATGTTCTTAAGGGGGGCCAACAGTGGGCCCACCACCCCGGGAGGGGCCACATGGGTTGAAGGAATGATGCGGGGGCTCATGGGCCACACGCACCAAGCCCTAGAGGCCCAACCGGCCAACCCAAAGGGTTTAGGGCAAAACCCTAAATAGGAAAAGGGAAACTTGGGGGGGGGCAAGTTTCCCCCTCTCCCTATCTGCACCGACCCTAGGAGGGTAGGGCCAAGGGGGAAACCCTGGCCACACCCCTCCTCCTCCTCCTTCCCATTGCTCCGGCTTAGGCAAAGCCCTGCAGGATTCTCTCCTCCTCCACCACCATCACCACCACGCCGTCGTGCAGCTGGGATTCCGAGGGGATATACTACCTCCACTGCCCGCTGGAATGGGGAGAGGAAGGTCTTCATCGATTCCGTACGTGTGACCGAGTGCGGAAGCGCTGCCGGAACGCGGCGCCGGAAGGATCGTCTTCGCGATCTTGAGATCGGCAAGTGATGGACTATATCAACCACGAGATCCAATCTCGTTAACGCTTTAGATATACGAGGGTTAGTTCTCTTCTATCTCGTTGCACCTATCTCGTAGATTTGATCTTGGCTTCGCCATAGATTGTATCTTTGTTTTGTTCGTTCTTGCGGTAGATTTGTTTTGTTTTCCATGCAACGAACCCTACACACTCCTTCATTTAGACAAAGTTGTGTGTTTAATCTGGTAGATGCCTCGAGGTGAATGCACACTTGCCCATTTTTCCTAGTGATGGTCGATGGCAATAATGAGAGTTCGTTTTTACTCTCTAATGCATATTAAGTTGGAGGTCCAACAATGGCATAAGTTCTATATGTTGGATGTAGCAAGAGTGATAGTTTGGAACTTCCTCCCCCAGCAGCTAGGGAGGCAATTGTGATGTCAATGGTTGAATCCCCATAAATAGGGGTCTAGTTAGCAACATATAAACCGAGGGAGGGAGGACCTCTAGGTGAAGATGGAGAATGAAAGACACAAATAAATAAGTGGACACAATCAAATGGACCAAGACTAAGAATAAACAAATATCCAGGCAACCAAATGACCAAAAACTTGCATGGATCAATGTGAACTAAGTGACATGCAAGCAATCGAACACCGTCAAGTTTACATTTGGATAATCTCTAGTAGTCTTCCTATATTCACTCTCAGTCGCTACACTCCTAAAAAGGGCGAAAACAATGCTTCAATGAACTCTTAAACCATATCTAAATTCCTAAGTCTTTCTAGGAGTCCCATATTTCACTCCGACTCTGAATAGGGTGTCACAAGTGTGATCCCAAAAAAGTAAAATTAGAATAGTGGGAGAGGCTTACCGCAAGATCAAAAATTTGCGACCGTTTATATTCTTCCTATGTGATTTCCGTGTCGCCCTCCTTCATCCATAACGTCGCCCTAGGTCTCCCTCCATTGTCACGGGTCTTACTTGAGATCCTACTACATGTTTCTCGGTCCAACTCCCCATGTGTATGTTTGGATAGAGGTTTGGGAGACCACGCGTTGCCGTCGGGATAAGCGTGACTCCTTAGCTCGCACATGCGCCATGAATGTTTGCTCAAGGAGGAATCTGAGGTTGAGGTCGACGCCATCCTCGTTGGAGCCGGATGAATCTAGGCAGTATAGAGACGGGACTGGGAGGGTGGCATTGGAAAGGAGAAGGCACATCATCATTAAGCAGGTCATGGGCTGACCCGACACGTGTCTTAATGGGCCATGCTTAGCCTATAAGCCGACCTAGGCCGTGCCCAGGCCTCGACCTGGAGCTCGTGTCCCGACATGGCACGATCCATTAATCTTATTTACTTATTTTTTATTTATTTTCTATTTTTTAATTATATGTATTATAACAAGATAGCCTAAAGGGCTAAATGGGCTAGCCAGATAGGTTATTATGTTGTGTCTAGGCCTTGGGGAGAAGACCACGTGTCGGCATGACACATCCCGTTTGACTAACGGGCCTGGTAGGCCATGTCGCGCCAAGCACGCTGAGTCCTTAACGGGTCGTGCCTTTTCGCGTGCAGGCTCGATGGCTAGGCTTGGTGGGCAACCTTCACGACCCATTCCAACAACATGCAGTCAATTCAAAAGAAAAAGAAAAAACAACGCAACCCCCTTCACCTCGATAGAAACACACACATGCGGTTAGGGTTTCCATGCCTCCTGTCGGCGTCGCCGCTGATCTGCCTCGCTTATGTGGTCTCCGAGCCATGGAGACGGGGCGGATTTCGGCCACCGTCGGCGTGAGGGCTCCATTTTCCTGATTTGATGGTTAAGGTTTGGTGGGACTGCGCTCATGTGGTGGCAGCAATGTCTTATCCAATAAAGTCTCTCAGGCTTCAATCCCATCTCGACGATGACGTCGGGAGGCTTGTGGACGTGGTGTGGTTCTCTAGGACTTCTTATGGCTCTGGGGTTCTCCAGATCATCAAGGAGCTTCGTCAACTGTTATTTCTTCTTCTTTGTCTTTGGAGCGAATCTGGTCTTCTTGACCCGTTCGGAGACTTTCCGTCCGCAACAAATCAGCCTAAATCAGGAATGAGCGGCAAAGACGACGCGTCGTTGACACGGTCTTGAGGTTGAAGACGAATGACATTTAATAGATTTTTTATAATTTTTTTATTGAGCTGCTTTGTACTTTCCACGTTTTAAAATATAAGATGTTTTAGCTTTTTATAAAACAAATATATCTAAATAACTTTTAGTGTATAAGCTCGGAGGTTTATGTCAAATCTACTTCCTCCATTTTAAAATACAAGATGTTTTAGTTTTGTGAATCAAATGTATCTAACTTTTTTTACCATATAGGTTCAATCATCATGTTTAAAATAAATCTAGCACTAAAACAAGTTTAAATATTTTTGTATAAACCTAAAATATCTTATATTTTGAACCGGAGAAAGTATATACTAAAATATGTAATAAGTAAAAAAAGGCCTCTTTTACGGTACTTTTTACTTCCCATTAGAGGTGAGAAGTATGATTTAAAATCTAGCCACTGATTTAGAGGGGTATTATAGACTTTTTAATAGCAAACAAATTATGGTAACAACAACTCCGCTAATTATTCTATCAATTATGCTTAAATCCCGTTAACTAATTCTTAGATTACGATTTACAGAATCTTCAGGTGTCTCTTGAATCTTGATATGACTCTTGCTAACTATCGTGCTACAGAACTATGGCCATAAGAGGAGGGCATATCGCCGGAGTTCTTGCGCGCACGATGGCGGACCTATAGACGTCAAAAGACACGACACCGAAACCAGTCAGGCTGCCTTATCAATCAATCGCAGTATCAAGTCACAATCTGTTGCTCTTCTGATTTAGAAAATTGAAGAGATAAAACAGAAAAAAATATGGAAGGAGGAAATATATGGACGATCTCCATCTTTTACGGGATTTGTTGCGGTCATTTGTGTGGCCTTCCATTTTATACGGGATTTTTGTTGAAACTGTTCCGATTATGACCCTGTAGTCAGTACCAGTACGAATCATACTACTCCTGTTTTGGGCACCAGTATGAATCGATACAAACTATTAGATCTATGAAAATGAATGGCCTGTATCTAATTGGGGGTACCATAAAAGTCCCCCCAAAAAAAGACAGTCGATACGACCGGCACCCTTCTTCCCCTGAGCCAGAACCAGGCCTGAGGCCCGACGCCTCCCTGCTCCCCTCTCGCCGTTGCGTCCCCCGGCAGCCCTCTCCAGAGACGGCCCGGCGATCGGTTCCCCCCCACCCCCCCAACACCAACCCCACCCCACCCGGCGACCAGGTCGACGGCCACCCGTCCCTCTTGCTCTCCCTCTCGGCCGTCGGCAGATCTACGTGGGCGACGACCCTCCTCGTCGGCCATCCGTAGCCATGGTAAGCTCCTTCGTCGTCTCTCCTTCCCGTACATGTCCTCTTTCCCTGCAACAGTCGCCGCCGAATTTGGGCAACAACGGAGTCAATGGCTAGGCCCAACCTGAAGTAAGGTTCCCTGTCGAATGTTAGGCATTTTTTTTGTCGGCGCGCGCAACCTGGCGGTTCTCCCTAGCCCTCGTCTTCGCCTAGATCTCCTCACTCCTTATAAACCATCCTCACCGCAATTGGGCAGTCAAAGAGTCTGATTAGGCCAAACTGGAAGTGAAGTTCCATTTCGAGCGTTTTATGTTGGAGGAGTTGGCTCATGTTGACTGGAGTGTCATTTTGAACCTGCGGTTTATCATTACTACATGCAATACTGATGTACAAACCAGTGCACTACAGCTCATTAGAAATTTTCGGTTCATATTTTGTGATTACTTATAACATACTAGAGCAAGTATGGAAGGTTCTGGAAGCTGATTTTAAAGTAGATCCCAACAACTAGAATATCTAGTTTTACAGCCATCCCGGTTTGCCAGTCATACTGCACAACTTCATGATACGCCAATACTGTCTTCGAAATTATGCAAAATATAAACGGTAATCTGTAACTGTAGTTTCCATTCTTGATTCTCAAACTAATGAAAACCCTTTTCTGGATTCAGTATAGAGGTACAGGTACAACTAGTTGATTTTTTTTCAATTCAAGTGATGAGCTATGCAAAACTTTCATTTGCAAGTCAAACTTATAAGCCATATGATGTGCTTCAAGAGCAAATCACCTTTCCAGGCCTGCTTCTTTATCTAGTTGCATGGTGTTTTCTGCCTATACCAGTCGAGGTAGTCCAGATAGGAGAAAACTACAATGCTTTTGGGTCAGAGTATTTCAATTAGAGCCACGCCGTTAGCGACACCTTTCATGGGTTTCAGCGTTTGACAATGGTAGGAAATAATCAGCATCGCTTGCTTTCGTTATCCATACTAGTTATCTTAGTTCTTGTTTTGTCATAATTAATGTTAACTTGTGATATCTGATCATCATATGGATTTCTCCCTCGTGGACAGGTTTACCACTCTAGTTTCATTGACGATGATGAGACCACTAAATCCTGTGGGTGTCCTTTGCTTCCACTAAAAACTCATATAAAGGGTCCAGCCCCAGCTGCAGATTCAGGTACCCTTACAAGTTCACAATATTCGACACATTCAGTGATGTACTTCTGTTCCTGTACGACTGACCATGCTGAACTGCTTGTTTATGTTGCTGCTTTCAGATAAAGCAGATATAGTTGATGAAGCAATAACTTTCTTCCGAGCAAATGTTTTCTTCAAAAACTTTCATGTCAAAAGCCCCGCGGACAAATTGCTCATCTATTTGACATCTTACATCAATATTGCCTTGAAAAGATTAGAAGGCTGCCGAACACTGGCTGTTGGGACCAAGGCAATCATTAACTTGGGCTTGGAAAAGGTTCCAGTGCCTGGGGAACCAGCATTTCCTTTCCCTGGACTTTTCACTCTACCCCAATCTGAGGAAGAAGCAGGTATAGAACTCCATCTACTTGGATTGCATGTGTCATATGGTTTTAATAAAAGTAAGCTAACTCTGTTCTACAGAAGTAATGTACGTACTTTTTGAGAGAGGAACAATCAGTTTTATTGTACTTAAACCATGGAGTAACTAAGCTTATAACTGAGAAGGGACCAAATCTAAGATCAGATTTTTCTTACTTGCATGGGTTGTGATCCTCAATTAAACATTCTGCTATTTGAATGCAGAATTATTGAGAAATTATCTGAAGCAGATAAGGGAGGAAACAAGTGGGAGGCTGCTCAACTGCGCGTACAGAACTAATGGCACCCCAAACAAATGGTGGTTGGCTTTTGCAAAGAGGAAGTTCATGAACATTGTCATCCTTTAGAGCGTAGGTATCTCAGCAGCAGGTTAGAGCTGTTTGTATAAACTCTCATTGCACTTGCATATTTATTTCTATGATGTATAAATTTTCCAAACGGGATAGTCATTTGACATCTCGAGTGAGGAACCAAAGATTCTTGTATGAAGAATATACTGCCCAGAACTGTTGTACTCACTGTGTATGAGTGGGTGCATGTTCTCTATTTATTGTGGCCTTCTCTGAAAACCTCATTTGATTCCGTGGGTCTGGCCTGAAATTGAAATGTATTACCACTAACACAGTTATCCAGATTGAATAGGATGATTATTATTGTTGTTATTTTTATTGCTGTTGTTTATTATTATCATTATTGTTTACAGTAACCTTGGTCGCAATTGCACTTTCAAAACTCTTCCCAAGGCTATAAAAATTCAGATAAAAGGAACTGGCTAGTTAGCAAGGTTTTTTTTAGACTAGGTTAATGAGATATTCAAGTGAAAACCTGCTGTTACTCTATATTTAACTGTCAACAAGAGAAACATGCATATGACCTGTGAAGATAGTGAAGTGAAATTTCAATATGCAGTTTGATAGACGCTTGCTTAAGCTTTTGACTGGCCTGGCCAGCATATATGGACCTTGTTCCGATTTACGTCGTTTCAGTTCATGTGACGGGTCTTGTTGATATCATGCTTTGTTCAATGGAACATCTGAACAGATCTTCTGAATGTTCTGTGAAGAATGCGGTATGCAACTGACAATTCCACCAGGAAGCTTCAAGGGCGGGAACTCCTAGAGTGGGATATGCTGTTGACCTGGTGTTCTTCCTGAAAAAATATTTGCGTTTTATGTGATCGATAATGTTGGACGGAATGGGGATGAGATCCCGATCAAACTATTTTTGCATTAAATATATCTTGGGTAGGATCAGCTGAAGTCGTGTTAGTATTAAGTCTGCTTGCTGATTGTAGTGTCAAAGTAGCCATGTTTCACCGAGCTATTCTATCAAGCTCCCAAAGTGAAGTCATTATCTAGCTCCAGGACCATTTAGGTGGAAACTTTGGAGAATGTTTACAAATCCATATCTGTTAGGTGGCAAATGCTATGATGCAACATGGCTGTTTTTACCTCTGCTGCAAGACTCTAAATGTCAACACCGACTGCTTTCATATGTGTAACTTGAGTCAAATACCTGATGTGCTTTATACGATAGTTACGTTAGTTTTACATCATCTAAACTACGTTGCACATTTTCGAAATTGTCAAAAAAAAAGTTGCACATTTACGAATATCTTAAAAGGGTGCATAACCGGAAAAAAAAATGATCTGTAACAACATGCCTACGATTTGCAAATTCCAATTCCTGATCAATTAGCAAAATAGAAACTTAATATTTCACAGCAGGCACAAGTAGCATTCATATATTTTGTCTAACGAAGTAGCACAGCATGCATATGAAGTCTGGAGGATTATGAATGGCAGGGCAATTCTCCTTTGGCAGGGACGGACAGGCCAGCGAGCCTCGCCTCCGGCTTCCGCCGGCGGTGGCACTCGGCCTCCATGCATGCCAGAGGAGAACCGCACTGTGATTCTCACCCTCGTCAGGCCGGAGCCGGACGCTCTACCTGATAAACCCTTGTGGCAGTATCTTACTAGCCAGATCTTCTTGTATTGTGTGGCATGCCCTCTCCAGGGCTGCAACGGCAGCTACCAATTTATATCCTGCGAGGGCGAGAGGAAAGACGAGGGGGACGAGATCTGGATATGCCTGGCATATGCTACGTTCCGAGTGGGAACTATTCTTGTGAAGCTTCTCTCTCTCTTTTAGCTAGCGGTGTTGCATGCACATGGGCCGTTCTAGCTTCTACTACTAGCATGGAAGGCGCATGCATGCGTTGCACTTGTGTCCTGTAAAAGCCGAATCACTTTCTAATATTCTTTGTTTTAGTAATGTTACATTCTCGATTTCTAAAAGCCAAAATTGGTTCATAAACATCTTGCGGTGCTTGGATGTCATTTACTGAAGTATATACTGTAGTGCTGATTTGGTTCAAGACTTCAAGTACACATTCTAATCTAATGCTTTTGAGATGTTAAAAGAGAAGTAAGCTATGAAATCATACACAAGTACCGGTGATGTTCCAAGTTGACCATGGTCCATCGCATATTGCAGGTAAAGCTTGTCGCGGCAGGACATTCTTCTGCTGATCCTTGGACCGATTCCCTGTGAAAGCTTTCTCGTGGCCAAGAACGCCTAAGAAAGGGCATCCCGATCTCCGTGATCTTGGAATAAAGGGCGCCAAGATTTTCTCTTGGCATTTCGTTCAGCGAACCTTTCTTTCCTCCTCCTTTTGGCAGGCCAACGATCTGACGAAAGGAGACGACGACGACGAGCACAACAACAATAGCTACAACAGAAACCCCCATGTCGTTCTCGTCTTGGATGTGAAAGGTGCATTGCAGGGTAACTACTCCATTGGCAGAAGGATGGATGTGGATCAGGATCATTACCCCTTCCATTTGCTCCTTGTCCGTCTGCCAAAGGAGATTTGCCCCGCGATTCACCACCACCGCTTCTTGCCTACGCTGTTGTTTCTCTCTCGCCAATTTTTTTTATTTGTTTGATGATTGAGGTGTTGTCTCGCCGAAGTTGTAGGAACAATGCAGGAGCCGTTAGTTTCGAAAAAGAAAATAAAAATGCAGGAGCCTAGAATGGGTTGAATTCCTCGCAGAATAAAAGAAAACCCATTACGGATTGAATGGATGAAACCGTAGCCCAACCGAAAATAGTTCGTCCAAGGGCCCACATAACCAAACAGGCCCACGCAAAAAAGCCCCTCAAATCCCAGCCTCCTTCCGCACCTAGGGTTGCTGCCTTTTAACCCCGCGCCGCCACCCTGCCCATCCTCTCTCGACGCCAGTACCACACCCCCGCCCCCCTCCCCGCCGCCGTCGCCGAAGCCGAAGAATCTGCCGCCATGGTTGCGCTCCCTTCTCTCCCTGCTCCTACCTTTCCTCGTCCCCACCCTTCTCGTGGAGCTAACGCGGTTTCCTTCCTCTTTTGTTGTTGTTGCCAATGTGCGCGCTCGCGCAGTCGACGGAGAAGAAGCGGGCGAACCCCATGCGGGAGATCAAGGTGCAGAAGCTCGTCCTCAACTGCTCCGTCGGGGAGAGCGGCGACAGGCTCACCCGTGCCGCCAAGGTCCCTACCACCCCCTCCCGTCCTGTCACGCGCGCCCCCATCTCCCTCCCTTTTATCACCCGAACCCCACCTTACCTCGGTCCGGTTCTTGCAGGTGCTCGAGCAGCTCAGTGGACAGTCGCCGGTGTTCTCAAAGGGTTCGTTGCTGCTTTGTCCTGCGGTCTAACGCGTGCTGCCGGGAAGGTTTTGTTCTTCTTCTTGTCGTTGACGCTTTCGTGCTCTTTCTTCAGCGAGGTACACGGTGCGTTCGTTCGGCATCCGGCGTAACGAGAAGATCGCGTGCTACGTGACGGTCAGGGGCGAGAAGGCCATGCAGCTGCTCGAGAGTGGGCTCAAGGTCAAGGAGTACGAGCTGCTCAGGAGGAACTTCAGTGAAACCGGCTGCTTTGGCTTCGGTATCCAGGAGCACATCGATCTTGGCATGAAGTAAGGCCGCATTCCTTCATTCCTTGGCTGTGAACTTATCACTATTTAACTTATTTGCATTGTGTTACGTCGATATGGCGATGATGCATCTGTTGATTCCATGATAAGTTAATGATTTAAGATGCTGTGTGGTATTATTCGTTGTGATTCGACTTTGGAAGCTTAAAATGTTGAGTATCAAGATCAGATTTACGGTTATAGGTATCCCATTTTCATGGTATCTACTGGTAGTTCCTTGGGGACTTGTTCTAGGTAGTAGAAAATTGATTGAATGATGTTTTGCTTAGATTTTTGTAAGTTGTAGATGCCATCTTAGTGCTACACTAGTAAAAGTTCAGTACTTGATGTATATGGTACATGCTGGTATACAGGATAGATTTTTTTACTTCTAACCGAAGATTAAACATGATTGCCATTGTTAATTTCCACGGGCATTTGAAGTTGCAACGAAGTGTGAAATCACTGAACAACTAGCTCTAGTGTACATTCTTATATCAGTCACTTGAGACCTTATTATTGCCTTGTGTAATACTTGCTTACGCATTGCTTATTCCTGCAGTTTGTTTTATGTATCAAACAGTTCAGTAGTCACTTTTTACCAATTCCCATGATGCAATTTGACAGAAATTTTATATTTTAATTGTTCATTGTCATCTAATGTTGTTCAGATACTTGGCAGCAATGTACTAGTATACATTCTTATATCAGTCACTTGAGAACTTATTATTGCCTGTTGTAATACTTGCTTAAGAATTGCTTACTCCTGCAGTTTGTTTTATGTATCAAACAGTTCAGTAGTCACTTTTTATCAATTCCCATGATGCATTTTGACAGAAATTATATATTTTAAACGTTCATTGTCATCTAATGTTGTTCAGATACTTGGAAGTAATGTATTTTCCTTGTTTGTTGATCAATTGTGGGTGTTTAAATAGCTGTTTAAACACTGAAACCGTGAATGTGTCTGTTCCGTACTGCCAGCACAAAGTTTTATGTTTTCAACAGAACCCACGTCTTCTGAGTTTGTTTTGTTCTTTTAACTGATGTTTTCAGCACAACCTTATGGACAACCTCTTTCGTATTCTGCAGGTATGATCCCTCAACAGGTATCTACGGGATGGACTTCTACGTTGTCCTTGAGCGTGCTGGCTACCGTGTGTCCCGTCGCCGCAGGTGCAAGTCTCGCATCGGGATCCACCAGAGGGTTACCAAGGAGGACGCCATGAAATGGTTCCAGGTCAAGTATGAGGGAGTCATCCTCAACAAGTCCCACACCGCCTAGAAACCTCACCTCTGTATGCAGCAGTGTTTAGAACCTATTTCTATCGTCGCGAACAGAAGTTCACCTTGCAAATTGACCGTTCACTCGGATGAATTCTCTAGCCAGATGTTTTGTTTGCCTATTACCTGGGATCTAAAGGCCTAATTGCTTGGCCAGACTCTTGATTTTGTTCCCTGTTCATTTTGTGTTGGTGCGTGTTTCAGTTTGTGCCATTCTGCTATCGTTTTGTTGAATTTGCTTGTTAAGTCGGTCATTGTTGGGTTGATTTCATGAACACGATGTATGGTTTTCATCGTTGGTGTCTAATCCTTCCTTCTCGTGTAAAATTCATACTCCTATATACGGTATGTTCTCTTTCATAACAAGACATAGTGAGGTTGCCTTTTGCTAGGGATGTTGGTCAACGAAGTTTCGCACACAGGAGGGGCAGGAGAAAAGATTTGTTGAGATTCCTGTCGTATTTTGTAGTAGAAAATTGTCATCTTTTAGAATGTTACTATTACTACTAAGTGTTAGTCATGTTTTACCGTGTATCAGCAAAAATCGAGTCGGATGCATGAATCTCCAAAGATGATAATTCCTCTGTCTGGAAATAAATGACTTCGGATTTGCACACAGGAGGGGCAGGAGAAAAGATTTGTTGAGATTCCTGTCGTATTTTGTAGTAGAAAATTGTCATCTTTTAGAATGTTACTATTACTACTAAGTGTTAGTCATGTTTTACCGTGTATCAGCAAAAATCGAGTCGCATGAATGAATCTCCAAAGATGATAATTCCTCTGTTTGGAAATAAATGACTTCGGATTTGTTTGGATTCGGTACTGCCGATTCCTATATATCATGCCTAAGGGTGTGCAAAACCGGTTTCATGGTTTGGGCGGTTTAGCCATAGTTCATTTTTTTGTGCTAGTCCGGGAGTGAGGATTAAAAATGTGAAAGGAAATGTACTAGGCACTGCCGGCCGGTTTCAACGGTTTTATACGGTTTGGTATTTTGCCCACCCATGCCTCATAGAAAGTCATATTTTGAGAATACTGGGAGAAAATACTTACTCCCCGACCCATATTAGTTGACTCAACTTTGGCTAAATACGGATGAATCTAAACTAGATACTTAACTAGATATATATGAATCTAAAAAAAGTTGAGTCAACTAGACGGGCATTCCAGATTTTGATACCTACTCCCTACGTCTCAGTTTATTAGAGCATCTCTAGCAGACACTGTAAAAGATCGTTAAACTAGAAAACATGTTTTCAGGTCGTGTTTGCAGATTTCTTTGGATCGGCTTTTTGGGTCGTGAACGGTTGGACGAAACAGAAACTAGAAACCCGAATAAGAAAAAGGAATATTTTCTTTTCCTAGTTTTCGCGCATATGGGATCTATTCCGCCACAAGGGTCGAATTAGTAAATTGAACTATTTTCTATCAATTTCATCACATCTCTCGCATTTTCAAACAGAAATACGATACCAATATAAAGTAAAAGCCCAAATTATTAATTATATATTACAACAATTATCCAATTACAACAATTATTCAAACAAATTGAATAAATAATAATCCAATTACAACAAATGACCAAATCAAATGAATAGTTCCGAATACAAATAATGTTTCTTCGACGCTTGAAGTACCACGTCTTGGCCTTACAAACTTTCACTATCTTCACGAACAGCGAGCGGCGCATTCGATAGCGTCTACGAAAAAGGTGAGGCGGGTATGTGGGTACCTCGGCGAAATAATCTTGCATGAGCATGTCGTTGCCCAACTTGCGGTTGCGAGGGATGCGAAGGCGGCCGACCGTGGAGCCTCGCCGCCTCTTCCTCCTGCCGCCGTCCTCCTCTCTGAGGGCGAGAACGACCACCATCATGTGTTGACGGTGGTTCCCGAGCAGCATCTCCACATTCGAGTCGTCGGAGGAGGACGAGTGGTCCAACAAAAATTTCTCGCAAGGGCCCAAGTCCACGTACAAATCACAGGCGATATTTAGAGCTTGCTGAGAGGAGCTCTACGAGCTCGAACTCGAGCGTCGGCGGATTTTACCTTTGACGGGCGACGGGAGGACGGAGGCGGTGGGGCGCGATCGGATCTACGCCGGGAGGAGTTTTCCGGCCTACGGCGGCTGGGGAACGGGTTCGGCGGGCTCCGGCGGCCTTCTGCGAGCGAGAAATCGAGCGGGAGCGACCTAAATCTACGGCGGCGGTCGGTGGCGGGCGGCAGCTGCGGGCGGAAGGGAGGGGGATGAGATGAAACTTCCCTCCCGCCAACGAAAATGGAGGATATGGTTCGTGTCCAGGTCGGGCTCGAAACCTGGATTTTTTGCTTTCGCGGGGTGTTTTTTCGGGGCTCTAATTTTTTTTGGTTCGATCGATTTTAGGACGTCTGTTCTGGCCACTTTTGTCACGCGAAACCAAAAAAAGCGACGGTTATTTTTATGGTTTCGCCCCCCTTTTATCGAGTCTCGGGCACATAACCACCAACTAGGAGCCTTTGGGAGCTTCAGCTTCTAGGTGTCTATTGTGAGAAGGGGTTGGCAGTTTAGCGAAAGCGGAAACCTTCACTCTCAAAGGAATTGACGGGAGCCTGCACAAGCTTTATGGTATCTGCTAGAGATGCTTTTAGCCTTTATAAAAATAGTGTTGCGACTTGTGATTAGCGATTGGCTACAACTGTCCCACTTTTTCGTCTTGGACGTCGTGGTAGTTATCGCTAAACTGGTGGGAGCGGTTTTAGTAGGCTACTATTGGCTGCATGCCAAGCGCTAGTTAGTGCTAGATATAAAATTAACTCTTAAACTTTTTCTAATTTTCTAGTAAGCTTAAGGGCATATACAATGTTAAGGAAGACATGTTTTTTCTGAGCTCTTCATATCATTTAAAGAAGACACAATATATAACTTGCATAATGCATTATTTCTTATTACTATCTCTAGCAATTAATAAGGATTTACTATTTTTAGTAAGAAATTAGTTGACTAAGGAAAGACATATAGTACAATAGAGAAAATAGTCTTCTCTTATTTTTAAGTGATCATCCCTTAGCTAAGAGAAGACAACCTTCTTTATCTTGTTTCTCTCTTCTTCAAGTAAGCAAAAAATCTAAGGAAAGGCTGACATCGCCCCCATTGTACGTGACCTAATAAACTGAGACAGAGGGAGTACTAGCAACACATGGATGATAAACCTGTAGAAAGTTCCGACCGGCTGCATTTTATCTAGTCTCCTGAAAAGCAAAACTATGTCACAAATTTATCTAGATGCATATATATTTATAGACTAAAACATGTCTAGATACATCTATATCTAGAAAAATTTGAGACAACCTTTTTGAAACAGAGCAAGCTATATTTTGGATCAAATCAATTGCTCCAATATTTTTTTCGGTTGCTTGAGTTTTTCATCAGTATTAAACGGTTTCCATGTTCTAATCTTTTATGAGTAATGTTCAAGCATATGTCTCAGGGTAGTTGGTATATGCATGTGTCTCATCAGTGATATGGTTCAAAACATTATCATCCATCCATTGCCGGATGAATTCGCAAGCTTGGAGATGAAGTACCTTCCACTGATCTTGCTTTATATTATCGGGCATCTCAATGGAGAACATCAGCTTCCAGTATTCCTTTACATGCAACAAGACTTTCATCTTGCTCCTTCAAGTTTGATAATTTGTACCATTTAAAGAAATTATTCTGCTGGTATTCACTTCCATATTTCACCACAAGCAAATGCACTTAGGCTAAAACAAACCTTGCTTTAAAACTGAATACAAACCGAACCTCAACTCTGATACCACTTATTGGGGGGGGGGGGGGGGGGAGGGGTACACAACCCCACAACCTGCAATAAACTCCAAGGATAGCTTTAATCAACATATATGCATCGAAAGTAATACAATCAAATACATGCACACGTGACACAAGGATTTACGGTGAAAAAAATTCTCAAGGTGAGGAGGAAAAAACCATGACCGTGGACCAACCGGTCCAAACAAGCTTCACTATGAGCAACCTGGATATAGAGTCCTTTCTAAAATATTTAGATATGTGTAACACACTTAGTAAGTTGTCAACCGGCAACAACAACAATAACCACTTGGAAGAAAGATTACAACAAAATAGAGATATCACAGTTTGTGTCCTTTTCGATAATCAACAAACTGTTTTTAAACCACAAAGCCAAACAACACCAAATTTGGTAGACAAACATATATACGAGTTCCCAACATACACATCAAATTTCAACTTCATTGGACACCGTTTGTCTGCCTAATATATTTATCTATCAAAACTATTGTGCTAAAACTGCAGCATTCCGAACTGACTAAACCGCTTTTAAATCTGACGCTACATTGACGCAAAACTCAAAACAGTATCCAAAGTAAGGAACTATCTCACTAAGTTCGAAGTCAATCCAAACACGTATAAGCCTCCAACCACCAGCTTGAAGATAGGCAGAACCCAGAAATCTGAATATAAATCATCTCTATCTTTTCTCTTTCTCTTTTCACTAGGTTGTGGTGTTCTTGCGTGTTCTCCCACCGTCTAATTCTAATAGACACGATGTCTTACTTTCTCTTAGACTCAGCCAATATCGCAGCCCGCTATGAACGGTTGATGCCCACAACTACCCACCCCTCCTCGCGTCCACCATGCAGAACCTCCTCTTCATGTCCCACATGTGATGAAATTGTCCATTAGCTTGCAAGGTTAGGTGCTAGAATGATCATGTAAGCCACTCTCCGTGGCTGACGTACGTTCCAGATTATGTGCTTTTTTCAGGCCAGGCCGGGCTTCGCATACCCAGGTTTTGTCTGTCACTCTCGCGGGCGATCCGTCCTCGTGTGTTCTTATCCAAAAGAAAAACGAAGACAACCGATTGAGACCTAGCAACTACCCATGTTTTATGTGATGTTTTGGAACAAATCAATCGCTCCAATGCATTCCTTCGGCTGCTTGAGATTTCCATCACCAGTAAACAGTTCAAGCAGATCTCTCACTCTCAGGGCAGACGGAAGTATTTCAAGACAAATAGTCCCGCTGGCCCGTCGAATCGTGGCGAGCTATGCTTCACAGTTTTTCTCCCGTTTTCTCCTCTCCAATCAGTCATCTTAATCCTTACTGCTCTGCTAATCATTGCTATGCCAGAGCACCCGTTTCAAAAACACTGTTTAGTCAGGGCAGCACGGGGAGGCCGCGGCCCGCGGGAGAAGACGATGCGGCAGCCATCCACACGCCTGTCTCCGCTCCTACTCCTGCTCCTGCTCTTCTCGCCTTCGTCCCCGCAGCCGCATGAGCTCCAAGATCAAGAGGAGGGCGACCTCCACGAGAGCTTCCTGCGCTGCGTTTCCCGCCTCTCGCCGGACACCGCCGACCCGTCCGAGCTCGTACACGCGCCGGCTGACGCCTCCTACCCGTCCCTACTCGCCTCCACCATCCAGAACCTCCGCTTCGCCTCGTCGCGGACGCCGGGGCCGTCGCTGCTCGTCACGCCCAGGACCGTCGCCGAGGTGCGGGCGTCCGTCGCCTGCTGCAAGGCACACGGCCTCACGGTCCGCGCCCGCAGCGGCGGCCACGATTACGAGGGCCTCTCCTACCGCGCGCTCCGACCCAGTAGCGGCGGCCGCCGGTTCGCGGTCGTCGACGTCGCCGCGCTCCGGGCGGTGCGTGTCGACGCGGCGCGACGCGTGGCGCGCGTCCAGCCTGGGGTCACGCTCGGGGAGCTCTACTACGCGGTGGCGGAAGGGAGCGGCGGGGCGCTCGGGTTCCCCGCGGGGATCTGCCCCACGGTCTGCGTCGGCGGGCACCTCAGCGGGGGCGGGTTCGGCCCGATGATGCGCAGGCACGGCCTCGCCGCAGACAACGTCGTGGACGCCGAGGTGGTGGACGCGGAGGGGAGGCTCTTGGACCGGGAGGCCATGGGGGAAGACCTCTTTTGGGCGATCAGGGGTGGCGGCGGCGGCAGCTTCGGCATCGTCGTTTCTTGGACCGTGAGGCTGGTCCCCGTCCCGAGCGTCGTTTCCGCCTTCACCGTCCACAGGCTAGTTCGACGAGGAGGTGAGGACGAGCAAGCATTGCTCCGTCTTCTCGCCAAATGGCAGCTCGTGGCACATGCCCTCCCGGACGATCTCTTCGTCAAGGTGGCCATGGAGACCAAGGTGGACGACGACGACGGCGAGAGGCGGCCACTGGTGGTGTTCAAGTCACTGTTTCTCGGGAACTGCAGTGGCATGATCACCCAACTGAACAACCATCTGCCTGAACTAGGAATCAAGCCAAGCGACTGCAGAGAGATGAACTGGATTCAGTCCATGCTCTACTTCTACGGCTACACCAATGGTCAACCTGCAGAGGTGCTTCTTGACAGAACGCTCCAACCCAAAGAATACTACAAGGTCAAGCTGGACTACCTGACATCGCCAATTCCGACAGCAGGTCTCGCCGTATTGCTTGAGAAGGTCGTGGAAGAAAAGGGTGGCTCAATCGACATCGACCCTCAGGGCGGGAGGATGAGCGAGACGCTGGAGTCCGACACGCCGTACGCCCACCGGAGAGGGTACCTCTACAATGTCCAGTACTTCGTCAAGTGGGGAGGTGACAGCAATGTGTCATATGAGGAGGAGGAGCATTTGGGTTGGGTCAGGGGGGTGCATGGCCTCATGACACCCTATGTGAGCAAGAGGCCTAGAGCTGCATACATCAACTTCAGGGACCTGGACTTGGGGCAGAATGTCGAGGGCAACACGACGTATGAGGACGCCAGGGTGTGGGGAGAGAAGTACTTCAGGGGAAACTTCAGGAGGCTGGCAGTGGTGAAGGGTGAGGTGGATCCTGACCAGGTGTTCTGGAGTGAGCAGAGCATCCCTCCCCTTGTTGTGGCAAAAAGGAAGAGGCCGAGGCAGGGTGGATTGGTTTCAGTGGCTTGACAGTTTCTGATGCAGGTTTATGTTCCTTTGCTGTTTTTTCCACTTGGACTGTCTTTTAGAATGCCGTTCATGCTATATATCTGTGCCACATATACCTCGTCGAGGCAATGGAGCAAAGGAAGTACTGCCGCCAGAGTGCTGCCACTTTTTTCACTGGGTACTCCTATGTTTCCACGAAAGTAAGTACATACCCACTAGGAAATACTAACAAGAAAAAGAATAATATACGATGGTCAAATGGTTCTCTTATATTTTAGAACAAACGCAACAAGGAAGAGGCCGCGGCAGGGGATAGATTTCAGAGATTTGACAGTTCAAATGCAGGTTTGTGTTCCTTGTCGGTGTATAGAGCATTTCTAGCGGATCCCTTAAAATCTTGTATCGTATACGTTTTAAATAGGCCGTATAACACTTTTGCGGTGTGAGAAGTGATCTGCCGGAATAGGTCCGCAAAACCTCGTACTGTATAATTCAAATAAGTGTTTTCCCCAATTTTGATCAGGTATTTGCAAACTTCGACCCATATAGTTGAAGCAAAAGATAGATTAAACAAACCATGTAAACACATAGATAAAACATAAATTTAACATAGTTCAACATTACATAGATAAAACATAGTTCATCACAGATTTCAACTAGACTAAACATATTTCAATACATATTTAAACTAGATTATACATAGTTCAACAAAAAACTAGATGAACTAAAAAGTAGGTAGTGGCACCTAGATACTTGAAGGTAGTTCAGGTGCCACTGAACCTGCGGGTGGTGGCTCCTCCTAATCGCCGTGGAGTCGGAGTCATAGAGGAGGTCGATCTCCCTCACGCGTGTCACGTATTGAGCACGCTCGTACTCCTCCACCGTCGCAGTGACAATGGAGTCGTAACATATATCCTCTTCCTAATGCTCTTGGTGAGGCGGAGCTACATCGCTAACCGTCATTCAACGCCCTTGACCTCATGCTTGGAGCAGTGAATGACCCCTGCAATCCGTGTGTCCTTGTAGGTTTCATCCTTCGAGAAGATATCATCCAACATTGGGTAGTCGGCGTTGGTGGGAGCCACTAATGCTGCGGGAGGGGTGATGTATGACTCATCGGAGTAGGAGTTTGGCTTTGGCAACCAATGGGAGGTTGAGCATGCACGGGAGCCGAGTGGGACAGGAGCGGCGATGCACGAGCTGTCTGCCTTCGCATCGTTGTTGCGCCTCTCAGAGGCACGGTTGGGGTCTCCACAGTGCGCATGAGCCAACACCTAGCCCCTAGGCTAGGCCCCGTGGGGCATGTCCCCGTGAAAATGGCCTCTGAGACATCTTCTACATTTTCTTTGGTTGTACAGTTTTCACTTGGCTGTATGGGTGGGCAAGTATTTCCCATTTGCTTGGTAGGCTGCACAATACCCTTTTCCAATGCGTGATGCAAAGAATTGGTATTTGGTTGTCCACGATAGGCTGCATATGGTTATCATGATCCACAAATGGTGAGCGTACCAATGTCCACAAGGTTCATAGCACATGTAATTGATCAAAAGGGGGTCATGATGTCAACCTACCACCACATCAAAAGTGAGTGCCAATCTACCACCGCCAGTTCACCTTTCTACCACCACCTAGGTAAGACAAGAAGAAATCGATAGAAATTACACATCACTCATCACATATTTCTCTTATGTTCTTCAATATCTTCTTCAACTTATCATTATTAGCCTCACTAGCATTGAGCATATCAAACAACATGTACTCAAGCTTCTTATTTTCCTCCTTCATACCCTCTTTTTCCTCATCTCGTTTCTGCTACCTAGCCTTCAGTATGTCTTCTTGAGATTTCTGCACCTGCTTCAGCATATGCACTTCATTCTTCAATGCTTTAGTTACTTCCTTGTACTTGTCCACTGATTCATCCTTAGATTTCGGAGTGTTGTCATGCATCCTCGACACATCTTCTCTCAGCACCCTCTTCTCAGTTTCATCCATGAATTTATTCTCACGAGCTAACAGTCTTGAGTACTTCTTCTAAATCTTGTTCTTCTCACGTGCTAGCTCCTTCACCAACTTTGCAGGTTTGTGCATTATTATTTTCATGATACATTTCCTAGAGTTTTCCTAACACGTTTTTTGTTGTTTCCAGGCATTCCTTATCCAACGAAGCCACAAACCGTAGTTTGTGACTTCCTGGAAATCAAGAGTTCATGGTCACAGCTAATGGATGAACTAATAAGTGTGGATTGTAATCGGGATTTCATGGTCACAGATAATTGATGAGGTACCACGTTATAAATCAAATTAGAAGTTCACGTCCACTACAAATGGATGAGCTAGGAAGTAAGGAATCAAAAGAACTTACATTCTAAACCTGGCAGAGATAGAATCTACATCCAGTGTTGCTTTCTTCAAATGCAACTCGCTTGACAGGCTCGAGCTTGTGGACGAGACACACTTCCGGACAATCTACTGCTATGTCATGGAAGGTGGGGTATTCGATGCAGTTAGGATCATAGTCCATGTTCGCGAGGTCCTAATAGACACGAAACTACAACAAAATCAATTTCACCTGAGGCCAACCTAAAATCCCCAAATCGGAAGATGACCCTAGCCCTATGGACAATTGAGGGGGAATAGAGCTTGCCCGTAGACACGAATGGCTCGAACTCTCGTTGTCATTCCGTCTTGGCCTGGTGACTTTGGCATCCACACTGACTGCTCAACAAAGAGGACGACGTATTCTTTGTCGTTGCCGACGCCGATGATCTGAGATGAGGGAGCTGACTGTTGTGGAGAAAATAGAGCTCAACAGGGGGAGGTGGAAAATTTATAATGAAAATAGAAGAGTTTTGGCGAGAGGTGAAAAAAATCCTCCCCACTTTCCTTTTCCATTTTCGGAGTGGCACGCGCGTGCTCCTTCCATCTCTATATGTGGCCGAGCTCATGTATGGAATCTTCCCTTTTACACCTGGGGAGCGCATGACAAGGATGGCTTGCTAGAAACAAGTGAATCGGCAGTTATTAGCGGGTCTAGCCCGGTGTTCTTTAAAGTTTGTGCCGGCCACCATGGAGGACAGGCAGGTAACCATTTGGCCCAACTTCAACCCCTGGTCCGGATGTCGGACAACCTACCAAACGCACCTTTATAGAATCGAGGATTGTAAGCATGCAATAGAGGTGATGTTAGATGGCGTCCGATAGTTTGGTGCGGCATCAATAATATACAATGGTAAATGATTGATACTTTGCAGCTTGTAGTTTTGGTGAGGGCAACCATGGCATACTACTAGTAGCACAGAGTGTAGCTAACTTAAATGTGACTACTCTATGCAACACAAAAAAGGGTCGCTCAACTCAGAATATGAACATGCTATCTCAAACTTATCCAGGTTTGGTAGTCGATAGGTATCGCGTCCGCGGGTGTCCCAGAACCAACGAGCGGTGCGTGACCCGGGATCAGTGCCCGCACGAGGGCTTGGGAAGGACTCCTCGCAGATCCCTACTGTAACATCCCAATTTCAGCAACCCTGATGGAATGTCCAAAAGGCAAAAATCAGGAGGAACAAAAACTTTTTCTTGCATTGTGTGCTTACCTATTTGCTTGTGCTCAAGCAACTGTTTGTGTATTAGTTGTGTAGTCCTCATCTCACCACTATCTTACAAAAACTATTTTACAGAAGATATGTCTTGGCTCATCTTTCATATTCTCAAATGTTCTGGTATTTTAAAACCTGAGCCAAGATGACTTTAACCCAACCAAATACTTTACTAGTTTCTATTGCCAAAACTATGGAGACATATATATATCTCCTTATGTTTTCAAGATAGAACCTTCAACTACTCTTATCCCTAGGTTTTCCAAAACCTTATTAAAACCTTTTCATCTCAATCTTGGTAGAGATACCAAGATGGTACTTATCTTACTTCAAAGCAAAACCCCTTTCAACATACCCCCTTCTTACCTCAAGCTAGGCTTGATGGTAACCCTAGTAGTAGCTAGATAAGTAATAAGATGAATTGCCTTGATCTGTTGTCTGATGATTTGCCTTGATCTGCTGTTTTCCTTGTTTGCCTAGGAACTGGAATGAGCTAATCTAGTAGCCCATCCCCTTAGGACCCAACCCTTGCTTGTGATCATCAAGGCCATATCAGGCATCCAATCTTGTATCCCCTCTTATCAATCTATACCTCAACATCAACCACTTGAGGGACAGGATAAACCCTTGCCATCCTCTCAAATGTATCCCTCTTGCATACTAGTCCAAATTCACCAAATCTGCCAAAATGGCTAAGTCTGGATTTCTTATCTAGATTCAATCTTTGGAGCTCTAACTCTTCCCACCAATGTGCATTCTTGAGAATGTACTTGAACCCTCTTGTAGTACATCTTTAGTAATACCAAATCCCACTCCTACCCTTGGCTAATCCATTCTATTTACCACTCATCCATGATGGTTTTGTAGTCAAGATAATAATCCTTTCTGCAAAACCTATCATCTTGCCTACTTTGGCATAAGCTCACTTCTATATGCCATCTCCCCTTGACCAACTCCTTGCTTGGTTAAGATCTACTAATCATGGCCTATCAATCCCCTCTCCACTTTTTTCCATTGGAGCCTTGTGCTTCCTAAACCCCCATGGTTTAGAAGGCTACCTGATGTACCTGTTATGGCAGCCTTACTTTCAACAAAGTTTGCCATCTCCTCTACACCACCCCAAATCCAACTAAGCCCAACTCTGGCTTCCATGATAATATATATGACATGTTCTATCCATCCATATACCCCTTGTACCAAGGTGAGCTCTGAGCTCCCTAATCCAACCCTGTTTAGGTGGCATCAAAATAACCAAACCCTAGATCCTCCAAAATCTAGTTTCCATCCTTTTCACCACTTTTCTTCAAAACCAAGGTTGACCTTGATGCCTACATCAAGTTTACATCATATACCTTGGATATAAGCATCCCCAAATAATTCTCCCAATTATTTGGATGATTAAACTATTTTATTTCCTTCACTTACCAATTTCTCAACAACCTTGTCCTTAAAGGAAAGTTTGTTTTTCTCCAAATCACCTTGCCAACTCAAGGCACATTCAATGACTAATTATCATACCTCATCTTTCCAACTCAAAAATAAATATTTTTGGGACTCTTTATTATTTCTCTTTGCCCTTTTTCTTAAATGGCAAAAACAAGAAATAATTCCCCAAAAATACCTTTTCACATCAATAAATCCCAATAAAATTCTCCAATGTGTGTTATGGTATTTTGTACCATATCACATCAAAAACCTAGCTTTCCCAATGTAAAAATATCATTTTTTCTTCCATAATCTACTTCAGAACTTTTTGAAGAAGTGCATTTAAATGGGATTATAATCATCAGAAAAATCCCATTTAAATCTTGGAGAGATTATTTGAGTGACTCCACCTACCGGTACCTTTTCCACACTTTGCTCAATGCAACTTTTGCAACTTCCTTCACAAGCCTCAAAATGATGAACATTTTGCAAACCAAGAAACTTGATTCAAACCAACTCCAAACACCACCAAAGCTTGTCAAGTACTACACGACAACATCATCCCTCAATCCTGGTCGACCACCTACTATAGCATCTTGACCACTTGTCCCCTTGTGTTTATTTATGAGGGAGACCAAGGTCATGTCCAATCCAACCTTTAAAACTTGAGTAGCTGCAGCGCCCCACCCCCTCTCTGTCCCCCTAGCACGAACAGGGCCCTATCTTTCACCTCCCCACCGCCCCTATTGCCCAATGGCTGAGCCCTAGCCTTTCCCCAAGCTCATGCATGAGCTATGTCCACCATGGACCCTCCCTTCCCCAAATAAAAGGGGCACAGGCCACCACCAGCACACCCCTCGCCCTCATTTGCCCCCAACAGCCTCCCCAGAGCTCCCCCTCTCTCTCCTTCCCTCTCCTCTGGCCACAAGAACAAGAAATGGCCATTTCGGCCATTGTTTAGAGCAAGCTCGAGGTGCCCTTCCCCTTCATCCTCTCCACCTGCATGTCACCTCCAGGCCACCCTCTACCTATGATCTACCATCCCCAAGCTTCTGTAACATCCCAAAAATACTAAACTTGGATCATCAAATTCTAATCCTCACATTTAGGGTTAACAAAAAACTTTTCTAAATAAAATTATGAATGCATGCATATGTGTATGCATTGATTTTGAATTCTTTTAAACCCACCTTGTTTGTTTGTTTCATTGCTTGTAAAATGTTTCTTAGGTGAAATAAACATCATCTAAAACATTTCCCACACTTTTCCTAAGGACAAGTAAATCAAAACACATATATGAAGTGAATGGTCACTTTGACCAATTTAACTCCCATGCCTACTTTGGCTGTCTCAAACTTTCAAAACCTAACAGAAACTTTTCTGGATCTTTGCACCCCTTGAATGTACTCATAACAAGGTATCAAGGCCCACTTTGTGATCATCCAGAAACTTTCAAATGCATAGTTTAAATGACAATTCAAAATTGAATCTTTATCATATGGGAAGATCCCACTTTTTCAAAAACCACTCAAACAAGCTCAACTTTCAAAACCCAAGCATCTGCAGACTCACCAGCACCAATCTAGCAAACCCACCAAAATTCATTTCAAAATTCAAAACTTGATTTCATGCGGCCATTTCATCAAACAGGTTGCAGACACAAATCAAACAAACATCAAACACTATAGTGTGCAGTAAAATTGGCCTAACTTGTTCCCTAGTTAGCTCACACACAGCTCAGTAGATCATCTAGGAAGTTTAACTAAGGACTAGCACCCATGTGAGCTTGCCATTGCCATCAATGGTGAACAGCCGAAGCCAACCTTGCCACCCCATTGTGGACAACAGGCTAGAGGAAGAACTAGCCGTGCCAACCTTGTCTGGGAGGCAGCCCACCGTCCACCGCCACTACCTGTCCCAGCCGCGAGCGTTGCCAAGCCCTGGACCACGCGCACAAGCCGCGCCCAGACCATGCCGAGCATGCGCCAGAGCGCCACCCCGACCAGCGTCCACAGACCGCGCGCCGCCCTCACCGCGTGCACACACGATCACCACCGACCCAGGAGACCGTCAGACATCCCCGTTTGCCGCCCCGTGCCATACAGCCACCGCCCGCCGTCGAAGACGCCGCCTCTGCCGCGCAGAGCACCGCCCGTTCCAGACCAAGCCGCACCGCCCCATGCCTCGAGACCATGTCGTTGAGCATCGCCAGGAGACACCGCACCGTCCCCTACCGTTGCCCATTCCTTTAGCCGCCTGTAACCTCGCCCCCGATGAGCTCACCGTGCGCCCCGACGGTCCCCTCGCTCGACTATAAATAGAGGCCACCCCCGCACGATTTCTTCACACCATCTCACTCCCCTCTCCTCACTGACCGTGCCACACCGTTCTCAGAGCAAGGCGAGCACCACCTCGCCGGAATTTCACCGGAGCCCGCCGCCTCTGGAGAAGAAGGGAGCCAGCGATTGGAGCCACCCCAGGAGAAGCCACCAGTACCAGGAGATTCGCCGTCGTCGACTTCGTCGTTTGCCCTCCTCGCCGACCCTCGCCCGTACCCCGGTGAGCCCCCAGCACCCCTCACTGGCCGTGCTAGGTTTCGTTCTCGCCGGTGTTGTCTCGCATCGACGATGACCCCCAGCCGTTGGATTAGAACTAGATCGAACGATCCACGTTGCCCCATACCGCTTCGCCCAGCCCCGTGTCACTGACGAGTGGGGACACCCACTTAAGCAGCCCGCGGGAGCACTGCGCTTAGCAGGCCGGCCCGTTAACTTTTCCCGCGCAGCCCAGTTATTTGAATTAAACCTTTTTCATTTTTGTTTCAAACTCACTTCTGTACTCAACTTCAAAAATCAACCCAGATCGATTCAGTGCATCAAATTGAATGAAACCAATTTTGTTGGAAAGGTCTGGGAATGCTGAATCCAAGCCCGTTGGATTCAAGCCATTTTGATCTATAGATCACCCATGGTAAAAATAACAAGGCAGAAGCTTTTCTGCATTCAAACATTTTTCAAATTTAAACCATAATAGCTTTATAGTTGATTCCAACTCTCAAAAATCACATTTAACCATACCTTTCAGAATATATAAAAATATATAGGTTTACTTGCAGAAATAATGTTCAAGTAATAAAAGAATGCTACATAAGCATTTCTAGCCACTTTAATTAATTAAAATAAAAGGGTAAAACCTTGTTAAATTGTGACACCACTTTAAATCACATTCCCATGGACTACAATATGTGGTGATGACATGTGTCAACATGATCCCATATTTGGTTTGGAGAATATTAAATCTTAAGTAGTTTATTAATGAGTAGAAATTACTTTTCTAAAAATAAAAAGAATCAAATCAAGCCTTAACCTTGTAAGGTTAGAGATGATGTTAGATCATCTATAAGACCCTTGTGTGTGATGATTGCAAGTAGTTAAGTATTGTTTGGTGATTGTGTACCTCGTATTTATTCATAGACGCTAGTACCGACCAAGGCTACGAGGAGGAAGGATGATACTACGAAGAAGAAGCCGAAGAGAACTTCAACCACTGCTCTGCACAAGGCAAGCTAAAACTTGCAAGACACTCTACTTTAGCAAGCCAAATACTACTAGTGAATGTGCAAGCTGATAATATACCTATGCAAGCTAACCCTTGCAAGATTACCCATTTGATAAACCAATCCTAGATTTATGTGCAAGCTTCTCACTTTATTTCTTTATCAAAGCTTACTTAGAGTTTACTTAAGTGACTGGTAGATTTTGGAAAGATGCTGAAGGTTGCATAAAGAGCATAAAATTTGGCCTAAGCTAGAAACCTTGATATCAGCCTAAGATATAAGGTTGGACTTAGTGAAACTCCACTAGTTACCACCCCTCATTAGTACTACCCCCACCTGTAGATGCTAGTGCTAAGCATAAAACTTGATCAACTTTTAGATGGGAATACTTGGTGGAAAAATGGTTATGAAAATCTTGGAATGATGGATCATTCTATTGAAATGTTTTGGACATGTGTTTCCAAACACTTGATGATTCTGATGATAAAAATGTTGAGGCATGAGCCTTAGCCCTTTATAAAACTGATGGTTGTCTGGATGCGATACCATTCCAATTTTAGCGTACAACCACAATACCCGAATATTGGGTAGGGCTTGACTGGAAACTTATATACCTTAGTATTAGTTCCCTCACGGCCAAGGTCTGAGCTGAGGCTACCTTGTGAAGATTGTCCACCTGTGCAGTACCCAAGATGACAGCTGGTCATGGTTGGGAGGCCAAACTCACAGGAGAGGTGCTTATACTAGGGAGTGTAATTGAAAGGTTAGGATTGATTATCCGCATACTGAGTATGGTGAGTTCAGGATTTGTTCCTGACGGATGTATCGAATGTTGTGGTGAAAGTGTACAATCTCTGCAGAGTGTCAAACTATTCGAATAGCCGCGTCCGCGGTTATGGACAGTTGGAGTGGCCATACTGTTCCCCCGTCAGACTTTTCAAAATGACTTGTGAAATGAATTGAGACTTTGACTTGACCACAACAGAGTTGTGACCTGAAATACAAGTTCCCACTTAGGATTTATAAAATTATGACTAGCTTCAGAACCTAGTAGAGATAAATCTGGATTTTGCAAACAACCCTAGAGCTTAGTGTCCTATTACCCAAAAACCCCCTTTACTTGTTAGTATTAGTTTGCGAGTACTTAAAGAGTACTCATGGATTTGTCCCTGGCTATTCCCATGGCCAGACTATGAAGAGGAGTACCTGGAAGATGGACCCCAAGAAGGTTACGACAACTAGGATCATCTCCCATCATCAGCATTGCCTGTGACCCCGAAGATGGAGCTTCGTCTACGCTACCATTATTATTACGTATTCTGCTGCTTGATGTTGTATTAAGAACTGGATCATGAGATCCCTATTTGTGTAAGAACTTATGTATCGTTTGTAAGGGATGAAGTACTATGGTATCCAATTCTGTTATGTCTCGCAAAAATGGTAATCCTGGGATTGCGATGTATGGCATAACAGGCATCTAGGATTGAAAAATCCGGGTGTTGACAGCTTCCTAGCTCCTTCCTGACCTTGCATGCTCCTGGAGATGAAGATCTACTCATCTCGGCCATTACCATGAATCCGAGCAAGCCATCCTCTCCCGAGCTCCTCTTCCCATCCATTTCATCCTGGCATGCTCCCCTCCCCTCCCTGCTGCTAACCCTGCTCTCTGTTTGACCCAGGACCGCATCAGGACGCCTCCCCGACGAGCTCTCGAGCATCACCATGGGCGCAGACACGAGAGTCCCCTCCAGGCGCGGAACCAGACCGTGCCACCCCTTGTCGGACTGCCTTCGACGTGCCGCGTCGCCCTGACCCACCGGCATCGTCTCTCCACCCTCCGGTGAGCCTCCCCGATGCT
This sequence comes from Avena sativa, assembly GCA_916181665.1. Lineage (NCBI taxonomy): Eukaryota > Viridiplantae > Streptophyta > Magnoliopsida > Poales > Poaceae > Avena > Avena sativa. The sequence continues at coordinate 66,481,793 of OV702284.1, forward strand.
CCCTCCCCTTAACTAGGGTTTCCCTCTCGCCTCCGCCGTCGGGAGGAGGACGACGGTCATGGACCGTCGGTCCCCTTCTAATCTTGTGGCCCAGAGAGCTCGGTACCCCTTCGTCCGCTCCCTTTGGCTGACAGGCGGGCCCCACCGCGTGGCGCGTTACTCCCTCCCGCTCGCTGCACTCTCGCGCGTTGGGCCGGCCAGAGGCCTCATGGCCCAATTAGTCATCAGATCTAGCCCAGGGTATCTCCCCTCTTATTTCTTTACTTTCAGATATGAAAACTACCAGTTTAGTTTTAATGCAAAAATATGTAAAACACCCAAACAAATCTGGACAATATTTTTCCCAGATACTCCAGTCTCTTTTCTAACATGCAGACTTGATTCTGGACTAATAGGAAGAATAAAATAAAAATGATAAAACATATACCCAGATCTGTCCAGAACACTAAATAATTTCTCCAATAAGTTTGGTATATCCAAATGACATAAATCTAGTTGGTGATGAAAGGTACTGACCCTACCTTTCATATCCCACTGGTCCCACCCTATTTTGCTTCATAGTTTGCTGTTAGCAAAAATATAAAAATCAGGCCCTTTCTGCCTTCAATAATTTCTCTAGGTCAAACCAAATGAGGTTCTGACCTAATTTCAACTCCCAGATGACACACACATCCATATCATACTAAATACATCAGCTCATAATTAAACTCTTCTGTGCATGGTTTAATCACTAATAAAATCACTACTGTATCTATGTAACTCCAAAAAAGTTTTATTCCAATTTTAATAGAAAGGTATTTCCATCACCTAACATGTGTCCTTGTAATCAACTAAAAAGATTCTGTAGAATAAACCTGATGAAAAAGACAAATCCTGTCTAGTACTGCCTTTTGGGAATTTCTCAAGGGCATTCTGGTAATTTTTTGGAGGTGATTTCGACTCCTCTTGATCCAGTCCACCAAATACTACCTAATCACCCACGGAAATAATTTTTGGAACTCCTGTACATTTCTGGTGAATTATTTCCTAAAACTAGAGCTTTAATCACTATAAAATCCACTAGAAATCAAGGGAAATTGATAAAATAGTGAAACCACTTTTGTTGGCTTCATTTTATCAATACCTATCTGATGGTATCATTTTTACACAATGGTATCATACAGATCAAGCCCTTGGTCAAAACCCCCTCTATTTGGTAGTTCCAAAACTAGAAATCCAAAGGGATCCTTTTTCCTAAGACCTCCAAATCCTTGGCTAAACTCATCAACCAATCATCCCACATCCTACTACCTCATATCATGTATTTATCCTTAGCTTGCTGTATGTTTTGATGTTTGTATGACTTGCATTGATTGGTGTATTGTTTGTTTACATGTATGCTCGATAACGGCGATAGTTGCGATTGTGTGACGACGAGAAGAAGGAAGGATCGGGTTATTCTTATTATTGCTATTATCGGTATTCTGGTTATCTAACACCGTCAAGGGACATCTCGCTGGTCACAGGAAAGCCACCATTCCTGAACTCCTATATTAACCTACTTCTGTTTATCAGCTTTTTTATACCTCGTTTATAAATTGCATGATTAAAGGCATGGTTTGTTCCAAATAAAAAGACGTGCCTCCAAGTTATGGATGAGTGTCCATTAGGACACCTACCCTTTTTGCACTTACCTTTACCCCTTTAGATCGAGGCTAATATGATTAGCATCTTCCCTCTTGGAACCCATGGATTTTCAATGATAAAACTATTTTGGGTTCTACCCTACTACAAAGTTTCCAAAATAAAACCCTTGGAAAGAGGCATCGTTTCCGTGTGGAAGTTTTACTAAAAAAGATATGAGGTGGATGAAGAGAAAGTGAAGCAAGAGAAAGAGAAGGGATGTTCTAAGCCAATGTCCGGAACAATTTTATCCGTGCAACCACATTACCCCAGAAGCTGGGGTTTAGCTCGTAGATGTAATCCTTAGCCGGGGCCGCTTGTACTTGCTTAACGGGAGAAATCCCTGGAAGCCCGAGTGGACTCTACTCCAGGTTTGCAGATCTGGGGCCTCCATCGCCCGCTACGGCGGAAGTGTCGGTGCAACAATTGGGTCTCCCGTAGACGATATGTTTTAAGCGTAGGGAAGGAAGTGGAGTCAACAATTGTATATTGCCAAGCCGAGGGTATGGGTATAGGGAAGTGATGCAGGGAGGACTAAGGCCATAGTGCCGCATACTCGTGCCGGGGAGAACAAACCCAAAAGGAAAATTCGCCTTTGCTAGGGATGGACAAATGAAAAGCTAAGTTTGATTATCCGAACCCCCGTCTACAGAGTGTAGCGGGTCGTGGTTAAATCCCGGCAGATGTATTGATTCTTGTGGGTAAAGTGCGCAAACTCTACAGAGTCTAATCTATTCGAATACCCGTGTCCACGGTCAAGGACGGTTGGAATGGAAAGTGCTAGGAGGACCCTTCGGTTAAGTTGTGATGAAATAAAGGATGTGACTTGGTCACGAGGAAAGATAAGAATGAGTTTGGTTTTGACCAGTGATGGTCGAAGACATTTAGAAAGGGTTTTATTACAAAACTGTTTTAAGTCTTTTTAACAAGGATGTGGAGATGTCCATATTTCCAAAAAGGAGGCATGATTTCCAAAAACTCCTTTTCAACAAAGATATAGAGATGCCAATGTTAGGTCTTTCAAAAACAACTATAGTGTAGAGCTATCTCGCCACAGCCAGATATGCATTATCTTATTATCTTCTTTTGGTGGTTTTCGAGTACATTCAAAGTACTCACCGGCATTGTCCCTGGCTATTTACTTGGCCAGATTGCAGATGTTAAGAAGGACCGAAGGTGTTGACGTCTATGCGAGCTAGGCCGTCTTCCCAGTCAGTTGCCTGTAGGTTAAGGCACGGGCTCTGCGCTGAAGACTTCCGCTATTTGTGTTGTATTCGCCATAATGGCCACTTTGTAAGTTTGTACTCGTTACTATATGGATGCTGTAATGATACTAGTCGGTTATGCTCATGGCTCACTGATCATGGGAACGTGAATTATATGCATAACTGGTATTCTCGGACCGTAATCCGGGGTGCCACACCGACAACACTCCCGGTGGCAGATCGACCTCGGACAACCTCCGGGAACAAGGACCTGATTGATGATACGCATCTTGGCACCAGTCTACACCAGGAAGGCTCCGAGCGACACATGGTGCCAACGCAGGAGCGCCAAGCCACATTGTAGATCAAGGCTAGCCGCGTGGTGAGGCTCACACCGCCACGTGTAAATCGACCCCTGTGGTGTCCCCTTTTATCATATAAAAGGAGGCCTAGGTCGAGAAAAAGGGTGACATTTGGACTAGAGAACCTTCATGGGAGAAGGAACCCGTTGTAACCTTGTGATAATCAGATAGTAGATAGTTGCAGGACGTAACGCTCCACTCACTACAGACCTGAACCTAGGTAAAAAACACTAAATCTCTCTCTGTGATTGTGCTCGTCTAGTGATACGTTGAAAACGTATCTATAATTTTTGATGCTCCATGCTTGTTTATTATCTACTTTGATTTACCTGTCCACACTTTGAGGTGCTTTTTACATGTTTTTTGGTACTAACCTACTAACAAGTTGCAACAGCGCCAGATGCCTATTTTTTGTTGTTTTTGGTTTCAAAAAAGTTAGTAAAGAAATATTCTCGGAATTGGACGGGACAAACGTCAAAGTCAATTACTTTCTGTGGGGAACAAGAAGTCTAGAGGTGAGCTGGAGGGGCCATCTAGGGGCCAGACCCACCCTAGGCGCGGGTGGGCCCTGCCACGCGTCTAGCTAGGGTTTGGGTCCATTGGCCGCCGCCTCGGCCTCCCCCTTCGCCTATAAGAAGCCCCTGATGCAGAAATCCTAAGCACCGATCAAATCTCCACGAAACCATCTATAGCTACCGCCACCATCGGCCCTAGATCGGGGGGATCTGAAGTTCTTCTCGGTACCCTGTTGGAGGGGAGATCATCTCGGGGGCCTTCTCTCTGGTATGATGCGTGAGTAGTTCCACCTTAGACTATGGGTCCATGTAGTAGCTAGATGGTTGTATCTCCTACTTTGTGCTTTCATGTATAGATCGTGTGAGCTCCGTTCATGATCAAGATCTAATCTATTTGTAATCATGCATGTTGTGTTTGCGGGGATCCGATGGATATTGAGATTATTATGTTGGTTTGATTAATGGTTTTGTCTTTATGATTCTATCATGTCTGTGTTTTTTGTGATCTTGCATGCTCTCCATTGTTAGTAGCTATCTTGGCCAAGTAGTTGCTAGTGACTCCAAGAGGGGGTATTTATGCTTGATAGTGGGTTCATGCCTATAGTTTCCAAGGGAAGTGACAGAAATCTCTTCGGTTTTAGATGTGTTGTTGCCACTAGGGAGAAAACAACGGTCTCTTGTTCATGGAACATGTGGACTATTTACCTTACACACTTTGCTTAAAGCAGTTGTCTGTTGCTTGCAACTTAATACTGGAGGGGGTTTGGATGATAACCTGAAGGTGGACTTCTAGTCTTAGATGCAGTTGGATGGCGGTCTATGTATCTTGTTGTATTGCCCAATCGAATCTCATAGGATCTTTCTGACTAGTAATTGCATTGTTATGCCTTGCTCAGTTCCTGTCAATTGCCCTGCTATAATTTGTTTACCCTTCATGCCATGTTGTTTATCTAAGGAGAGCACCTCTAGTGAACTATGGACCCCGGTCCAATCTTTACCATTGATACATCTTCCAATGTTACTTGTTTACTTGCTGCAAACCACCATTACGTTCCACACCATACGTTTAATCCTTTGTTACAGCAAACCGGTGAGCTTGACAACCTCACTGATTCGTTGGGGCAAAGTCTTGAGTGTGTTGTGCAGGTCTCCGCGTTGCTTGCAACACCTATGTGACGTTTCCTTCCTACTACTAGTTCGATAACCTCGGTTTCTTACTGAGGGAAAACTTGCTACTATGTGGCTTCACACCTTGCTCTTGGGGTTTCCCGAAGAAGCGCTCCCACTTGGACTAGCGTTGCATCAAGCTTTTCTGGCGCCGTTGCCGGGGAGGCTAAGGACGTCTTCACAAGGGGAGTCCTTCACTTCCTTTCTCTTTACTTTGTTTTTAGTTTGCTTTGTTTCTTTTGCTTGGTTTTGTTTGCCTCTTTTCAAAGAACCCCAAAAAAATAGTTCCTTCTCTAGTTGCCACCTTGCTCTAGCTCACCATGTTGCTCCCCAAGTTCGCCCTGAAAGATCTTGCAATAGGTAGTGGCTCCATAATTGGGAAAGATAATATTGAAGAATTCTTTAATTATGTTAGCAAGCATGAGGATATTGAGGATAAATCTATAGCAGAGCTTGCTCCTAATTATGAGATTGCTGCAGCTTCTTTAGTTCATATGTTGGAGGCTAGGTTTGTTAGCCTTAACCCCTCCATACAATTTTTGTTCCTAAAACTAAAACAAGAGAAGAATGTTGAAAAGATGGAATTCATCCTTGAAACTTTATCAAAAGAATTCCATGACGTTGCTAGGGAAGCCAAAAAGGCCTTTGAGCATTTCAATATGATAGGCTCAAGTGTATATGTTGTGGGTATTTCTGATCAAACTAAGCCTAGAGAAGAATTTAAGATACCCATACCTTCAAAGCTTGTTGGAATGCATGAAGCCTTTGAAAAGAATTTTGATTGGATTGCTCCTGAAATCTTTTTGATGAAAGTAGTAGACCAAAGAAAGATGTCAAGGGATCCTCCAAAACCCATTTGGATGAGATACCTTTCATAGTTGAAGACTTTGCAAGTATGGATGTTAATGCTTCTTCATTTGAAAATACTTGATTTTTCTTGCTTCTTGTGCCTAACTTAAAGGCGTTAAAGAAAAGTACTTGTTGGGAGATAACCCAAGAGTTTCCTTGAGTCTTGGAAGTTATTACTTCAGTAATGACCTCTCCTTTCCTTTTTGTTTGATTTTTGTGCCAAGAATGACCTCTAATGAGAGGGAAGTAAGATTTGGGGAGTTGCTGTCCCGAAACAGATTTCTGTCCTCCACCAAAATAATTAGTGAGGAGTTTATGTAACTAGGATTGAGCTCAAAATTTACGAATAAATCCCCCAGTATGTTAGATAACTTTAATTAGTTCAACACTTTTTGATTTGAGCAACAGAAGATGTTCGAAAAAATCGGTTTATACCTACTGGTCTGTTTTGACAGATTTCTGCCATTATTTGCATTTGCTTCTTATTGATTCCTTTTTGAGTTTTCTTTAGGTGAATTGAGCTTTTTGAAGGAGTTACTACAGTAGATTGTGTTTTTAGTGAAAAGCCTTGCTGTTCCAAAGCTTTGCCAGAGGTCTAATATCTTTTGAATACACTAATGTTGCTAATGAAGATTGTGTGAAGTTTTGTATGAAGGAAAAATTTAGGGTGTAGAGAGAGAATGATGCAATGAGATGAAGAATGGACAAAAGATCAAGCTTGGGGATGCCACCATGGTGTAACCCCAAGAAATATCCAAAAGGTACAAGCGTCAAAGCTTGGGGATGCCCAAGGCATCCCCTTCTTCATCAATAAAAAGCTCAGTTCCGTCTAGACACTTCATTTTTATTGTTTCATGCACAGTTGTGTTGTTCTTGGAGCGTCTTAGTTTTCGTTTACTTTGCTTATGTTCTTTAGTTAGCTTGTGTAGGGGTTCGTAGCATGGAAAACAAAAAAATTCTACCGCATGCAAACAAACAAGCCAAGATCTATCTACTATATTGTAGCAACGAGTCGATAGAGGAACTCACCCTCGAAGATTCCAAAGCGGTTAACGAGAGCAGATTCTCGTGGGTGTTGTAGTTGTACTCTTGCCGATATCAAGATCGCGTAGATGATCCTTCCGGCGCTGCGTTCTGGCAGCGCTTCCGTAGTCGGTCACACGTTCGGTACTTGATGAAGACCTTCCTATCCCTTGTTCCAGCAGGCAGCGGAGGCTGTAGCACTCTCCTCACGATTCCGGCAGCACGACGACGTGGTGTCGGAAGTAGAGGGGAGATCTCGAAGGGCTTCGCCTTAAGCCGGAGCGAGTATGGTGGAGTAAGAGAGGGCCTTGGTGATCTACGGATTAGAGGCACCAAGGGGAGGTGGTGTGGCCGGCGGCTAGGGCTTGGAGAAGCCCAAGTCGGCGACTTAGAGGAGGCCCTGGCGGCGGCAGCACTTGGAGGTGGTGGCGCCTAGGAGCTAGGGTTTGGGTGTGAGGGGTAGGGTGTGCCCTACCCCTCCTTATATAGGTGGAGGGTGGCCGGTTGGGAGGAGGGAGTCCTCCCCCACCTCGTCCTCCTTGGCCGGCGGGTGGAGGGAGGGGACTTCCTCCCCAAGTAGGTTTCCTACTCTCCCTCCACCAAGCAAACTTGCCGTTTGAATTTTTCAAATTGGCGTTTGACTTTCAAACTTGGATTTGATTTCTCTCTTTATTTTGCCCAGCCAAGTGACCTAGTACATGATGCAGCCATTCCATATTGTCATGAAACATTCATGTACCCTTCCCCTCCGGAGTGCCGGACCTTCCGGACCCTTCTAGAACATTCCCGGTGAAAACACCGGAATCATTCCCCAACTCCGAAACATGACTTTCCTTATATGAATCTTATTCTCCGGACCATTCCGGATCTCCTCGTGATATCCCGGATCCCATCAGAGAGTCCGAACAACATTAGGTCTCTTACTCATCATTCCATAACTACTCAACAACATCGAATCCTTAAGTGCGGTTCGTGAATTATGCAGACATGACCGAGACACTTCTTAGATCAATAACCAATAGAGGAATATGGAAATTCATATGTCTCCCACATATTTCTACGATTACTTTGCGATCAAATGAACCACTTACATACGATACCAATTTCCCTTTGTCTCACGATAGTTTACTTATCCGAGGTTTTGATCGTCGGTATCTCTACATACCTAGTTCAACCTCGTTACTGATAAGTACTCTTTTCTCGTTCCTATGGTATGTGATCCCTTGTGAGCCAGTCACATGCTTGCAAGCCAATTGGATGACATTCCACCGAGAGGGCCTAGAGTATATCTATCCGTCATATGGATGGACAAATCCCACTCTTGATCCATGTGCCTCAACCCATACTTCCCGAACACTCAATGCCACCTTTATAGCCACCCAGTTACGGTGTGGTGTTTGATGTCATCAAAGCATACTTCCGGTGATGGTGATTAGCATGATCTCATGGTCGAAGGAATTAGGTTACTATGTATCAGAAAGCTTATAGCAATTAAACTATTAAAATGACTTGATCTTTATGCTACGCTTATCTATAGGAGTATGTCCATCATACCATTCTCCTAATGACATGATCTTGTTGTTAACAACATCTCAATGTTCATGATAGGGAAACCACAATCATCTATTAACCAACAAGCTAGTATTATGAAGATGCTTTACTAGGGACTCTAATTTAGTTTACAAATCACACAAGTATTAATGTTTCCTTTTAATACTGTTATATCATGAATGCAAACATTTATCATAAACACAAAGATATAATAATAACTATATTTATTATTGCCTCTAGGGCATATCTCCAATAGCCTCCCACTTGCACTAGAGTCAACTAATCTAGATTACATGGTAATATACCGAACACCCATGGCAGTTTGGTGTTGGTCATGTTTTGCCCTCGGGAGAGGTTAAGTCAACGGATCCTCCACATTCAGATCTGTGTGTACTTTGCAAATCTTTATGTCACCATCTTGGACATGTTCTCGAATAGCGTGAAAACGTAGCTTGATGTGCTTCAGCTTCTTGTGTGACCTTGGTTCTTGCGCATTGGCTATGGAGCCCATGTTATCACAGTAGATAGACATTGGGTCCAGTGCACTTGGAACCACACCGAGCTCTGTAATGAACTCCTTCATCCATATCGCTTCTTGTGAAGCCTCCGAAGCAGCTATGTAATCCGATTCAGTTGAAGATCTCGCCACAACGCTTTGCTTTGCACTCCTCCATCTAACTGCTGCACCATTCAAAGTAAATACGTATCCAGATTGAGATTTAGAATCATCCGGATCGGTGTAACCATTAACAACGAGTTGTTCATCACCTCCATAAGAAAGAACCATATCCTTAGTTCTTCTCAAGTACTTAAGGATGTTTTTGACCGCTGTCCAATGATCCACTCTTGGATCACTTTGATATCTGCTAGTCAAACTAATAGCATATGCAATGTCGGGTCTAGTACATAGCATGACATACATTAGAGATCCTATGGCTGACGCATAGGGAGTCTTACTCATCCTTTCTATATCTTCTGTCGTTGCTGGACTTTGAGTTTTACTCAGGGTTGTATTGGGCAACATGGGCAAGAACCCTTTCTTGCTATCTTCCATTCCAAACCTCTTTAGAACTTTGTCCAAATATGTACTTTGTGACAATGATATTAGGCGTCTCGATCTATCTCTATAAATCTTTATGCCTAATATGTAAGCTGCTTCGCCAAGATATTTCATTGAAAAACTATTATTCAAATAATCCTTGACACTATTAAGAAGGTCTACATCATTCCCAATCAACAATATGTCATCTACATATAGTATTAAGAATGCTACAGAGCTCCCACTCACTTTCTTGTAAATACAAGCTTCTCCATAAGTTTGTATAAACCAAAGCTTTTGATTACCTTATCAAAACATTGATTCCAACTTCGGGATGCTTGCTTCAATCCATATATGGACCGTTGAAGTTTGCATACCTTGTTAGCATCTTTAGGATCGACAAAACCTTTGGGTTGCATCATATACAACTCTTCATCAATGTATCCATTGAGGAACGCCGTTTTGACATCCATCTGCCATATCTCATAATCATAATATATGCAGCGATTGCTAACAAAATCCTCACAGACTTTAGCTTCTCTACCGGTGAGAAAGTCTCATCGTAGTCAACTCCTTGAATTTGTCGAAACCCTTTTGCGCCAAGTCGAGCTTTATAGACAGTAACATTACCATCAGCATCTATTTTCTTCTTGAAAATCCATTTGTTCTCGACAGCCTTCCGGCCATCCGGTAAGTCCACCAAAGTCCATACTTGGTTTTCGTACATGGATCCAATCTCGGATTTCATGGCATCTTGCCATTTATTGGAATCTGGGCTCATCATCGCTTCCTCATATGTCGCAGGGTCATCGGTGTTGTCCACCAACATGACACTCATAACGGGATCAGACCAATTAGGTGTGGTACGAGTTCTCTTTGACCTGCGAGGTTCTGTAGCTACTTCAACCGAAGTTTCATGATCATCATCATTAGCTTCCTCTCTTATTGGTGTAGGCGCCACATGAACTACTTCCGGTGCAGCGCTACTCGCAAGTTCGAGAGAAGGTTCAACAACCTCGTCGAGTTCTACTTTCCTTCCAGTCACTTCTTTCGAGAGAAATTCCTTCTCAAGAAAGGATCCATTCTTAGCAACGAAGATTTTGCCCTCGGATCTATGATAGAAGGTATACCCAATAGTTTCCTTCGGGTATCCTATGAAGACACATTTTTCGCTTTGGGTTCAAGCTTGTCCGGCTGTAACTTCTTTACATAAGCTTCGCAACCCCAAACTTTAAGGAACGACAATTTAGGTTTCTTCCCAAACCATAATTCATACGGTGTCGTTTCAACGGATTTAGATGGTGCCCTATTTAAAGTGAATGCGGTTGTTTCTAATGCATAACCCCAAAACAATAGCGGTAAATCTGTAAGTGACATCATAGAACGAACCATATCTAAGAGAGTTCGATTACGACGTTCGGACACACCATTACACTGTGGTGTTCCCGACGATGTCAATTGTGAAAGTATTCCGCATTTCTTTAAATGCTCGCCAAACTCGTAACTTAGATATTCACCTCCACGATCAGATCATAGAAATTTAATCTTCTTGTTACGTTGATTCTCAACCTCACTTTGAAATTCCTTAAACTTCTCGAAAGTTTTGGACTTATGTTTCATGAAATAGATATACCCATATCTACTCAAGTCATCCGTGAAGGTAAGAACATAACGATAACCACCGTGTGATGCTACACTCATTGGGCCACACACATCGGTATGTATGATTTCCAATAAGTCCGTAGCTCGCTCCATCATCCCAGAAAATGGAGCCTTAGTCATTTTACCCATCAGACATGCTTCGCATCTTTCAAGTGATTCGAAATCAAGTGATTCAAGAAGTCCATCGGAATGGAGTTTCTTCATACGCTTCACTCCAATATGACCAAGAGGACAGTGCCACATATAGGTTGAGTTATCGCTCAATTTCAAACGTTTAGCTTCAATGTTATTAATATGTGTATTTCCACAATCGAGATTCAATAAGAATAGACCATCTATCAAAGGTTCATGTGCATAAAACATATTACTCATATACATAGAACAACCATTATTCTCGGATTTAAACAAGTAACCGTCTGGCAATAAACATGATCCAGATATAATGTTCATGCTCAACGCAGGCACCAAATAACAATTATTTAAGTATAAAACTAATCCCGATGGTAGATGAAGAGGTAGCGTGCCGCCGACGATCACATCAACCTTTGATCCATTTCCAACGCGCATCGTCACCTTGTTCTTCGCTAGCTTCCTTTTATTCTGCAGAACCTGTTTCGAGTTACAAATATGAGCAACCGAACCAGTATCAAATACCCAGGCACTACTACGAGTACTAGTGAGATACACATCAATAACATGTATATTGGATATACCTTCTTGATGTTGCCGTTCTTCAAATCCGCCAAGTACTTTGGGCAATTCCGCTTCCAGTGACCTTCTCCCTTGCAGTAAAAGCACTCAGTATCAGGCTTAGGCCCAGCCTTGGTCTTCTTTGCCAGCACGACAACTTTCTTACCGCCCTTCTTGAAGTTTCCCTTTTGCTTAGACTTGCCTTTCTTGAATTTGGTGGTCTTATTGACCAACAACACTTGGTGCTCTTTCTTGATCTCCACTTCTGTAGATTTCAACATGGAGAAGAGTTCTGGCAACGTCTTGTCCATGTTTTGCATATTGTATTTCATCACAAAGTTCTTGTAACTTGGTGGTAGTGATTGGAGGACACGGTGATTCCCCAAAGAATTAGGAATCACTATACACAAACTTTGGAGTTTGTTTGCGTGCCCAGACATCTTAAGCACATGCTCACTGACAGAGCTGCCCTCTTCCATCTTGCAGTTAAAGAACTTTTCAGAAGCCTCATAACTCTCAACTGCCGCGTGAGCCTCAAATATCATTTTGAGTTCACGGAAAATATCATGTGGGTCATGGTTCTCAAACGTTTTCTGAAGCTCAGATTCCAAACCATACAACATAGCACACTGAACTGTGGAGTACTGATTCTTCCGAGTAAGGTAAACATTCTTTAATTCATCGGTAGCAGTAGCTGCAGGCGGGTCACCCAGCGGTGCATCCAGCACATAGGTCAAATTACCAGCATTGAGGACAATCCTCAAATTGCGGAACCAATCCGCGAAGTTGCTTCCATTGTTTTTCAACCTTTCTTTCTCTAGAAACGCATTAAAATTGATGGTAGGGGCCGCCATTGATCTACAACATATTTGCAATAGTTTAGACTAAGTTTATGACAAATTGAGTTCTAATTAATAGTTAAATTAATCTAGGTGAACTCCCACTCAAAACAATATCCCTCACATTGTTTTAGTGATCACACGAACCAAATCCACCACATCAAAACCGATCATCACGAGAGTTGATGTAGCTTCAATGGCGAACAATCAACATGTTCATCATATCTACTATATGACTCATGCTTTACCTTTCGGTGATCCGTGTTCCGAGACCATGTCTATACATGCTAGGCTCGTCAAGATCAATCCTTAGCTTCGCATGAGCAAATCTGGCTTGCTCATGTTGTATACACTCGCATAATCTAACACACCCGATCATCACGTGGTGCATCGAAACAACGAGCTTTAGAAACGGTGCTTACTAAGGATGAACACTTTAAAACTTGAAATTTGTGTGCTTGAGGGATCATCTTATAATGCTACTATCGTTAACTAAGCAATACAAGATGCATAAAGGATTAACATCACATGCAATTCATAATATGCGATATGATATGCCCTTTCTTCTTGTGCCTCCGATCTCCATCTTCAAGCACGAACATGATCTCCATCATCACCGGTATGGCGTCAAGGTCAATGGCGCCGTTTCATGGTTGTCGTCCACCAGCTTCAACTATTACAACTACTTTGAATAGACACCCGGGTCTTAACAGAATTTAAAGACAACCATATGGCTCCTGCCAGTTGCCAACTTACAATAAGGAACATTGCATACATCAAATATAATCACAATCATGGCCATATCACATCATAGCACACCCTTGCAAAACAAAGTTAGACGCCTCTAATTTTTTTTGCATATTTTACGTGTTTTGGGGCTTTCAATAAGTGTCGTTCTAACTTACGAACAAGAACCACACCGTTGGTGTTTGAACTATCAAGTGCCCGTTGTAAATTGAATCTATACTATGATGGGAGAGACAGACACCAACAAAGCCACTTTTGCAATACAAGTTGCATGTTGAGCGTGGAGCAAGTCTCATGAACAATGTCATGTAAGGTTAGCCCGGGCCGCTTCATCCCATCATACCGCAAGATGCAAAGTACACAAAAAGCAATTGATAATAAAAGCACCACCACCCACAATGACCATTGTGTTCTACTCGTGCAACAGATCTACATATAGACACGACTCTGATACCACTGTAGGGGTTCGTAGCATGGAAAACAAAAAAATTCTACCGCATGCAAACAAACAAGCCAAGATCTATCTACTAGATTGTAGCAACGAGTCGATAGAGGAACTCACCCTCGAAGATTCCAAAGCGGTTAACGAGAGCAGATTCTCGTGGGTGATGTAGTTGTACTCTTGCCGATCTCAAGATCGCGTAGACGATCCTTCCGGCGCTGCGTTCTGGCAGCGCTTCCGCAGTCGGTCACACGTTCGGTAATCGATGAAGACCTTCCTCTCCCTTGTTCCAGCAGTCATCGGAGGTTGTAGCACTCACCTCGCGATTTCGGCAGCACGACGGCGTGGTGTCGGAAGTAGAGGGGAGATCTCGAAGGGCTTCGCCTTAAGCCGGAGCGAGTATGGTGGAGTAAGAGAGGGCCTTGGCGATCTTCGGATTAGAGGCACCAAGGGGAGGTGGTGTGGCCGGCGTCTAGGGCTTGGATAATCCCAAGTCGGCGACTTGGAGGAGGCCCTGGCGGCGGCAACACTTGGAGGTGGTGGTGCCTAGGAGCTAGGGTTTGGGTGTGAGGGGTAGGGGCGCCCTACCCCTCCTTATATAGGTGGAGGGTGGCCGGTTGGGAGGAGGGATTCCTCCCCCAACTCGGCCTCCTTGGCCGGCGGGTGGAGGGAGGGGACTTCCTCCCCAATTAGGTTTCCTACTCTCCCTCCACCAAACAAACTTGCCGTTTGAATTTTTCAAATTGGCGTTTGACTTTCAAACTTGGATTTGATTTCTCTCTTTATTTTGCCCAGCCAAGTGACCTAGTACATGATGCAACCATTCCATATTGTCATGACACATTCATGTACCCTTCCCCTCCGGAGTGTCGGACCTTCCGGACCCTTCTAGAACATTCCTGGTGAAAACACCGGAATCATTCCCCAACTCCGAAATAGGACTTTCCTTGTATGAATCTTATTCTACGGACCATTCCGGATATCCTCGTGATATCCCGGATCCCATCCGAGACTCCGAACAACATTCGGTCTCTTACTCATCATTCCATAACTACTCAACAACATCGAATCCTTAAGTGTGTCTCCCTACGGTTCGTGAATTATGCGGACATGACCGAGACACTTCTCAGATCAATAACCAATAGAGGAATCTGGAAATTCATATGGCTCCCACATATTTCTACGATTACTTTGCGATCGTATGAATAACTTACATACGATACCAATTTCCCTTTGTCTCACGATAGTTTACTTATCCGAGCTTTTGATCGTCGGTATCTCTACATACCTAGTTCAACCTCGTTACTGATAAGTACTCTTTTCTCGTTCCTATGGTATGTGATCCCTTGTGAGCCAGTCACATGCTTGCAAGCCAATTGGATGACATTCCACCGAGAGGGCCCAGAGTATATCTATCTGTCATATGGATGGATAAATCCCACTCTTGATCCATGTGCCTCAACCCATACTTTCAGAACACTCAATGCCACCTTTATAGCCACCCAATTATGGTGTGGTGTTTGATGTCATCAAAGCATCCTTCCGGTGATGCTGATTAGCATGATCTCATGGTCGAAGGAATTAGGTTACTATGTATCAGAAAGCTTATAGCAATTGAACTATTAAACTGAGTTGATCTTTATGCTACGCTTATCTATAGGAGTATGTCCATCATACCATTCTCCTAATGACATGATCTTGTTGTTAACAACATCTCAATGTTCATGATAGGGAAACCATAATCATCTATTAACCAACAAGCTAGTATTATGAAGAGGCTTTACTAGGGACTCTAATTTAGTTTACAAATCACACAAGTATTAATGTTTCCTTTTAA
The DNA here is from genome assembly GCA_916181665.1 of Avena sativa. NCBI lineage: Eukaryota > Viridiplantae > Streptophyta > Magnoliopsida > Poales > Poaceae > Avena > Avena sativa. The sequence goes on from OV702284.1 coordinate 66,497,383, forward strand.
TACTGTTATAGCATGAATGCAAACATTTATCATAAACACAAAGATATAATAATAACTATTTTTATTATTGCCTCTAGGGCATATCTCCAACAGCTTGAATAAAGTAGTTTGGACCCCCGTTCTCGCGGTGTTATTTTGCAAATAAGTTGCTTGGTGTTGGAAAGGAGTAGTAAGTTCTTGCTTGTAAGTGCAAGAGGATCTTGCATTGACTGTGACTTAGACTTTAGCATGACATGCAAGGTGTTGTTTTAGCATTATGCTTAGTGATTATTGCTGTAGCATGTCTTGTTCAAACAATTGGGATTGCTTAGTGTTCCTTGAAGAAATTATGTGTTGTTTTAGCATGCAAAAGCATAGTATTGTTGTATTCTCCTTTGATGCTTTGCTTGGATTGACTTGGCACATGCTCACACCATGTTATGACTATGACAAGTCACCATTAGCATCTATGATCATTTAGTCCTTGACTTGTAGTACCACTCTTTGCTTTGATTAGTATGCTTTGTTGCACTGCATGATTATGGCTATTATTGATCTCTTAGTTGGTTGCTCCCAGTATTTTGCTAGCCTCCACTTGTATGAGTAAGTTCTACTCATGCCTCCAACTCCCAAGAAACCAAGTTATTCCAAAGTGTCCACTATAAACTCCTATGCATGGTGTGTTACACCATTCCAAGTATATTCTTGTTTTCATCTATCTTCCAATTAAAAACTATTTTGTTATGTGAAAACTTAGTGATTAAAGCCCTCACGAACTTGATGGCACACTTTATATTCTTTGCCCCTAATAAACTTGAACCATTGTGACAACTTTGTTGTATATGCTTGCACTTATTAGTTGGAATTAGCAGAACCTTGCTGTCACGGGGAACGTTTTCAATATTGCACTTGTACTTTGTACTCAATTGATATCATGCTCTTTTGTCTATGGATATCACCGGTCTGAAATAAAGAGGGAACTTGTAAGTCCATGGAGTTTGTATCCTGTTTTAGAGAAACACCTAGGACGCTAGCCTAAGCCATGCCTAATCATGGTGGAAACTTGCAGCATCACCATAGTGAGCTATCTATGAAGCATCCTCAGTAAAAAGCTATGCATATGGTAAATAAAAATATTGCTGAGATTCTCATTGTCTGCTTGCCTTGTCATTTTGGTTATGGGAAAGCTCCTTTACCATGTGCAAGGGGTACCCCATTGGCGGTTCTCAATGATATGCAAATACTTACAATGACAAGAACTTACCTGAACTCAAAGTTGAGTATGCATGAGGTGTGGCCCTCGTATTCAAGGGACTTGATATTGCCAACTTATACTTCGTCAAACATATACTCCAGCTTTGCCACTTTAACCTTAACCACTTCAAGATGCTTATGATAGGGGCAATGAGGGCTGAAAGTTAACAAGTACCATAATTTTTGGAAGCTCGTTTTGAAACTTGTGATCCCTGCTTCCTTTACAAAAAGGCCTTTCTTCCACCATTATTTGAGACTTTACCTTCTACCTTTAGGAAACATTAAGAGAGCATATTTGTTATTCTGTGTGCAGTGTTCCAAAGCTTATTAATTGATGCATATTGTGTTATTACTTGTTCTTGTGATATTTTTTCTAGTCACCCTTGTGAACTTTGAAGGTGTTCTATGCATCTATATTGCTTCTCTATGAGGGACAAGCTTATTGCCACTATGCCATGTTTTCTGTATGTGAAACAAACAAACGTTTTTTAATGCATGTTATTCATGATCTTTGTTTGTAGCTTGTCATGTTGCATGCATAGTTACTATGTCCTATTGTTAGAACTCCATCTTTCATGCACATGTTTAGAGTTCTTTGATCCAGCTTTCAATGCTTGCAAATGGTTGGATCTTTATTGTGAGGGTGCATGTCACCTCAAAAATTATTCTTTTTTATCACTTACCTACTCGAGGACGAGAATGATTTAAGCTTGGGGATGCTGATATGTTGGAAACGTATCTATAATTTTTTATGCTCCATGCCTTTTTAGTATCTACTTTGCTTTCCTTGTCCATACTTTGAGGTGCTTTTTACATGTTTTCTGGTACTAACCTACTAACAAGTTGCAACAGTGCCAGATGCCTGTTTTCTGCTGTTTTTGGTTTTAGAAAAGTTAGTAAAGAAATATTCTCGGAATTGGACGGGACAAACGTCAAAGTCAATTACTTTTCGTGGAGAACAAGAAGTCCAGAGGGGAGCCGGAGGGGCCAGTCAGGGGGGCTAGACCCACCCTAGGCGCGGGTGGGCCCGGCCCCGCGCCTGTCTAGGGTTTGGGGCCCATGTTCGCAGCCTCGGCCTCCCCCTTCGCCTATAAGAAACCCCCGATGCAGAAACCCTAAGCACCCGATCAAATCTCCACGAAACCGTCTGTAGCCGTCGCCACAATCGTCCCTAGATCGGGGGATCTGAAGTTCTTCCCGGCACCCTGCCGGAGGGGAGATCATCCCGGAGGCCTTCTCTCCGCTATGATGCGTGAGTAGTTCCACCTTGGACTATGGGTCCATGTAGTAGCTAGATGGTTGTATCTCCTCCTTTTTGCTTTCATGTATAGATCTTGTGAGCTCCATTCATGATCAAGATCTAATCTATTTGTAATCATGCATGTTGTGTTTGCGGGGATCCGATGGATATTGAGATTATTATGTTGGTTTGATTAATGGTTTTGTCTTTATGATTCTATCATGTCTGTGTTTTTTGTGATCTTGCAGGCTCTCCATTGTTAGTAGCTATCTTGGCCAAGTAGTTGCTAGTAACTCCAAGAGGGGGTATTTATGCTCGATATTGGGTTCATGCCTCTAGTTTCCAAGGGAAGTGATAGAAATCGCTTTGGTTGTAGATGTGTTGTTGCCACTAGGTACAAAACAACGGTCTCTTGTTCATGGAACATGTGGACTGTTTACCTTACACACTTTGCTTAAAGCAGTTGTTTGTTGCTTGCAACTTAATATTGGAGGGGGTTCGGATGATAACCTGAAGGTGGACTTATAGTCATAGATGCAGTTGGATGGCGGTCTATGTATATTGTTGTATTGCCCAATCGAGTCTCATAGGATCTTTCTGACTGGTAATTGCATTGTTATCCCTTGCTCAGTTCCTGTCAATTTCCCTGTTGTAATTTGTTTACCCTTCATGCCATGTCCTTTATCTAAGGAGAGCACCTCTAGTGAACTATGGACCACGGTCTAATCTTTACCATTTATACATCTTCCACTATTACTTGTTTACTTGCTTCAAACCACCATTACCTTCCACACCATACGTTTAATCCTTTGTTACAGCAAACCGGTGAGCTTGACAACCTCACTGATTGTTGAGGCAAAGTCTTGAGTTTGTGTTGTGCAGGTCTCTGCGTTGCTTGCAACACCTATGTGACGTTTCCTTCCTCCTACTGGTTCGATAACCTCGGTTTCTTACTGAGGGAAAACTTGTTGCTGTGCTGCTTCACACCTTGCTCTTGGGGTTTCCCGACGAAACGCTCCCACTTGGATGTAACACCCTCGGATCGGCCCTATGCAAGTTTCAGCGATTCCCGCCAAACCCACATAGAAACGATTCAAAGGTGCCTACCAGGCACTTGCGTGCGGGTGGAAAACGAAGTAATATCATTACACAATAGTCCATGATGGAACCCACAGAACAGATACATACAACAACGACTCCACGAGTCAAGAATACAGATATACAATATAAAGATCCAAATCACCTTGAAAACGATACAGCATCCGAGTACGGTCAAGATGCAAATGGGGCTAAGAGCCCTGAAGAATAACCAATGGCGTCCATAACCCTGCCCAGGCCAAGCCGGAAGGGTAACCCTGCTAACGATGTCGATCTTAAAACCTGCTTAAACAAAAAGGGTGCTGACAAAGGGAAAAGGAAAAAAGAGAGTGGTCAGTACTGAGGCCAGTACACGACGAGTCTTAGAATTCAGCGGTCCTCGCCTACATAGGTATGGTGGACTGAAGCGGCAGCGCATCATGCACTAAACAACCTATAGAGACTCGATACAACTATCGATTATCAGAGAGGGATAAGAAAGACCTATTCGGATCCAACCTGATACTAACACCAAACATACCCATCCTGGTATTTCCCCCTCGAGACCAAACGAGAAAGTCAACCGAGGAACTCACACAGTTGGCAGTTTTATTCATTTCGTTATAGTTGTGGCAATTACTAGTCAAATATAGGTATCATGAGTCATCCTGATTTTAAAAATAGTGGGCAGTTTTAGTTAACCATTCCGTTATAGTTGCAACACTTACTAGTCAGATATAAATAGCATGAGACATTCCAAACCCAGCAGTTGTTGGTACTTTTATTTAGCCATTCCATTGTACCGAAGCTGATTACTAGTCATTTCAAAGTCAAATTCATAGCACTATTTTAGTTATAGTTGTCTATGATCAAGATACTGTGCTCCAAGTCGTCCATAACCGCGAACACGACTTGCAGAAAGTTTTACCCTGCAGGGGGAACAAATAGCAACACACGCACGATCAACCTCGGAAAAACCAAATGAAAACCCAACAAGGCATCACGACAAAGAAATCGCAAGATTCATATAATATTTCAGGGGGCCACCCCACTAAGCTACCCGCGACGAAGTTGGCCGGCTCCGAGATGGACCCAGAGGTTTGTGACAATGACTGTAAACGACTGGGAACCCAAAAGTGTGACTGGGCTTGTCAATACCGCGAAAACATTCCACATTTGTTCCAAAACAGTACAGGCGCTCCACGCGCAATAGTAAATAAAGCAGTAAAACATGGCATAAGTACATGATAGTAATAAAGCCCTAAACTACTTTGTGGCCCCAATAAATAAAATATGACTCAAGCTCATGCTAAGGGGATTCATGGTCCCACATGCGAATAGTGCGAATATTCAAGGAACATGTATCAAGTAATCGGGGTCCTACGGGACACAAGTGGACGGTTAAAAACCAAATAACATCTATTGCCCACCTGTGCCTCTGCATTATTTACCTACTTTCAATTTTAGTTATTAAACTGCAATTAAAGTCATGATCATCTCCAACATTAAGCATATGGCGACGCTCCAACAACTATGGTACATGACGGCATCAAAACAACACCTGAGCAAGCAACTGCGACTTGCAAGGCCAACTATCTACCAAACAATAGGTAATAGGAGATGTCCAAGGCAATATAATGGCTGCAAGGGATATCACATGTATGACAACTAGAGCATCGTAACACAGATAGCAATAGATCAACAGGAGGAAATAAAGACTATAAAAGTAAAATAGGTAGAAAGGGGAAGAATGCTCACCTGGAAAATATTGCCGAAGTTTCATAACCGAAGAACTTGTCGAAGCTCACAACATCTCATCGTCCTATCCGGAAAGAAGCAAAACACTAAAAGGAACAAGCGATACAGCAATTACAACTAATACGGAAGAATCGGCATGATCATGATATGATGCATGACATGGCAAGTTAATGATACAAACTATGTCGAAAAGGTATTAGGGGCATAACACATTTATGATATAGTATTCGTGAGGCATTATTAATAAGAAACAATTAGTTCCCAATTTTATTTATCATGTTTTCCTTGCATAACAGTACTGATTATAAAACTGTTCTTAATGCATGATGCAAATGATAACATGGATATCATGGTTGGAGAGGTTTCGTCGCTCTGATTGATTTTGACATATTATTTATCGAATTCGGAGTTACGGATTAAAAGTTATGCAATAGTTAAGAAAAGACATTTATTAACAATTAAATCATTTCGAAATTTAAAATTGCTCAAATGATAATATAAATGGCATAAACAGATTCCTCACATTTTTTCTAATTCAAAAACATATATTAAACAATTTATTTGAATTTATGAATTTAAAATATTATAAAAGTAAAAAACATTAAATCGGGGTCAAAGTCAAAGGTTTGACTAGCTGTAGTCAACTCTGGTCAAATTTGAAAACATGGCTATATTCATATTTTAAAAACATTTATTTTTCATTTTGAAAGTTTTTACAAATTCTAATTATTTCATAAGATATGAGTTTAGTTAGATTTAAACATTTCCTAGAATTTTATTTGTATTAAAGGCTTTGGCAAACTTTTGTTACTTATGTGAATGTTACCCAGAGTCACCAACGGGTGGGGACAGAAGCAGTAAGCCACAGGGCACGCCGCCAGCTGGGAAGCGCCAAGTGGCATAGGCGGGGAGAACCCCAAGGGCTTTTTTGCAAAGAGGTTTGGCTGGGACGAGAAACTGCAACAAATCTGAATTTTGAGTAAACCGTACTAGCGGTCCTAATTGTTTTCCCGCATCTTACTTAGGTCCCTATTCTTTAAAATTGCATATCTAGGTCCTAAATCTTTTATATGTGACTCATTCGAGGTTCTATTTTGCTCTGACCGCTTTGACCTGTCTATGTGCACTTTGACCACTGCCACGTTGATACCAGGGTCCACGACTAGTTCCAGCCAAACATATATATTTACAAAAAGGACCCCTAGTTGTATTCCTTCCAAACCATAGCCCTTGTTTTGTTTTTTGCAAAGAAATGAGGAGGTTGTCGGTGAACACTGTCAGTCGAGCATAATGCGCAGCCCGTGATCCAGTTCTAATCGGAATCTTAGTTCGTTTGCTTCATCTCTTTCAAGCATCGTCTCCCTCCTACTCTCTCTCCTAGTCGCCAGATCTCCATGCACATTTTCTTTGAGAGATGTTTAGATATGGATCGCTGCCTAGATCCACTTGTTGACTTGCTCCTCAGGTAAGATCCACGACTTGTTATCTTCAACCTTGCTGCTATCGGTTTGAATCTGGTTTAATTAAGATTATTGCTGATGCAACATGTAACCGCAAACCAGTAATCGATCTGAGACTAGGGAATTTGTTGTGCTCCTTGTATTAATTTGCATGATGCTAACAGATATTCCCTTTCTTTTTTGTTCCATGATTTGGAAACCAAAGTTAAGATTTCTGCTCCTTCTTTTAACGCAAGTTTTTTGGAGTTTTTAAATTACATTTTGCAAATGAAGACGACTTTGCTCTGCTGGCCGTCACATGTATGTTTTTTGTTCATTCTGCTGCCTAATTTGTATATTTTGAAGCAAAACTTTGTCAAAACATAGACTGCAGTATATCGTTGGTGAAAGAACATATGGTCCCCCATGTGTGGTTTTGGTAATTAATGACAATCTTTATGGACTTATATGTGTATTAAGTTATACTTATAGGATTTGTCCATTAGCATCGCTTGGAGCATGTGTTGGCTTCAAGGTCGATGAAATGAGAAGAAGATGTGATGTGCAAGCTCAAAATGCGCCATCTATAGAAGATCTCATGTTTGAGGCTTGCCATCCTCGGTGATCATGGATCGATGATGAAGAATCAAGAAAGGCGTTCCATCTTGAGAAGGGCAAGATCGTCTACATCGAGCTCAAGTGGAATTCTCAAGGCAAAGGTATAATCTTGATAGGTTTTCCCTTTTGCCGGTCTCACGTTGTGTGTGTGAGACCGGGTTTAGAATAGATAACCGTACTATCAAGAGGGGCTCTCGTATGAGTAATTCGGTCACATCGTTCGGAGAGAGCTCAAACCTTTGCATACTTGCATCATCGTATTTGGTTGTTATTTGGTCTTACCCATGTGAGGATATAGAGCTTGTGTTAATCTCCATAACAAGTTCTTGTTCATAAAAATCGGATCTTCCATTTGTATCTTGTTGCGATTTTGATTTATACGGCTTTTCGGTTCTCACCAAGTGGGGCATCTCACATTATTCTACTTGATACTTTCTCACTTGGTGATAATTATTATTGGGAAACCCTTGTCGTCCTCTATCCAACGCAATTGGAATCGGGTCAATCGGAGCTTCCAATCAAAATTTATTGTCGTTTGAATATCTGCCGGTCTTATTTTAAAAGAAAAGGAAAAATATGTTTTCTGGGCCGAGCGGGCCGGTACTACCGCCCGCCCCTGTGCGCGGCCCATTTTCTTTCTGCCTCGTTAGGTACCCAAAACCGGTACTACCCTCCGGCCCGGTACTACCGCTCGGGTGGGCCGGTAGTACCGGCCGGCCCAGATAGTTTTTCTCTGGTTCTTTGCTCCTTTGCCAAGCCCGCTGCTGCCGCTCGCCCCGCGCCCGCCTCGCGTTGCGCGCTGCCGCGTTGACCCCGCAGATCCCACGCGCCTCGATTCCCGCCCGCGCGCGCAGCCGCCTGGCTTGACTCGTGCATGCGGCCGCTGGCCCCGCCTCGCCCATGCCCGCGTGCGTTGCGTTCGCTGCGCGCATGCTGCTTGCCGCGTGCGCGTTGACCTGCGCAGTGCCTCGCGCGAGCTGCTGCCTCGCTGGCTTGCGTTCGCTCGAACTGCTGCTTGCTGCGCTGGCCCTGCACTACTGGGCCCAGCTGCCGCTACTGCGTTGCTCTGCCGCTGGCCGCGCCTCGCCCCTGCCCGCGTGCGTTGCGTTCGCTGCGCGCATGCAGCTGGCCCCACGCCCTCACCTGCGCTGTCGCCCGTTCTGCTGCTGCTTTGCATCTGCTGCCGCTGCTGCTTTTTCCTGGGACTGGTGCGGTACTACCGGTAGTACCAGATCGGTCTGAAAAATAGCCCCAACGGCCAGAATTTTTGGCCCCTCTTTAAATAGCCTTCTCCTAAATCGTTTTAGGTTGCTTCTTACTCTTCTATTAGGCTAAGCTTTGTCCACACTTGCTCTAGATTTTGAATCTTGTCTAATCTCTTTCCCTCCATGATTCTTGCCCATATTTGAGTGGAAGAGAGAGGAGATCTAGATGCACGTTTTGACCTAATCGATTCATCTCTTTGTGAGTGCATCTTTGGGGATCTAGATTTTGGGGGATTTTGTGTCTCTCTTTGATTCCTCCTCTCTTGTTCCCCCAATAGCTTTAGTAGCTTTATTGGAACTTGAGAGTGAGGGATTTGAGCACCTTTGTGGTGTTCTTGCCATTTGCATTCGGTGCATCGGTTTGAGTTCTCCTCGGAGGATTTGGTTTGTGTGACTCATTGGAGTTTATCCTTCTTGGGTTCTTGGAACCCTAGACGGTTTTGTGGCCTTGGTGGCATTGTGGCCTTTTGTGGAGTTTGTTGGGAGCCTCCAATTAAGTTGTGGAGAAGTGCCCTAACCTTGTGAGAGGTTCCGGTTGCCATCGACAAGTGCACCGATAGTGGAAGCGTGGATCGATCCCATTGGGGTGAGATTCACCGGAGAATAAGGAAGGCCTTTTGTGGCGTTGGTGGTTTGATACCACCCCCTCTCCAAACGTGACGTACTCCATGTTGGGAGGAACTCGGTAAAATATCGGTGTCCCCGCGTGCCTCGGTTATCTCTATACCCGAGCTCTTTACTTATGCACTTTACATTATGATAGCCTTCGTGCTTGAAGTAATATATATATATATATATATATTGCTATCACTTTGTTGCTTGTATTATTTAGCATAAGTTGTTGGTGCACATAGGTGAACCTTAGTTGTTCTAGGTTGTGCTTAACAAAGTAAACACTAGTTTTATTCCTCCTTTGTTGAGCCACTCTAGGAAAAGTTTTAATCGCCTATTCACCCCCCCTCTAGGCGACATCCGTACCTTTCAGTTGGCCTCCCCCTCCTTTCTTCTTTGCAAAAAAAAAATCAAGGACCATGATTTGGAAAGAACACAATATTGGAGTCCTTTTTGTAAATATATATGTTTGGCTGGCACTAGTCGTGGACCCTGCTATCGACGTGGCAGTGGTCAAAGCGCCACATAGACAGGTCAAAGCGGTCAGAGCAAAATAGGACCTCAGATGAATCACTTACAAAAGATTTAGAACCTAGATATGCAATTTTAAAGAATAGGGACCTAAGTGAAGGTGCGACAAAAGAATTAGGACCGCCCATACGGTTTACTCCTGAATTTTTAACAGAAACAACCAGATTTCAATTGAAGATGGCGAGGAAACGATGCGGAATTTGGGCACGCCGCAAAAACGAAACTTGTCGATATCGCAAAGATATACAACTTATCAGAAGTAACTTTATTCAACGGAAGATTGTAAGCGCCGAAAAACTAGGGGAGAACAGAGATGATTCAGATAAAACAGGCAGTTTTTTAAAGTGCAGATTTCTCGATCGATCTTCGGCGGACGATTTCTTCGCGCTCAGATCTCCAAACCAACCGCCGATTGAAGCTATAGAAAGCTGATACTTAGGACAACAATTTTTATGTACGAAGTTTTTGCAAAGAAGCATCACAAGATCTGGGAAAAATCGAAGAAGAGGTGACCTAGGGTCCGCGTGCGGCTGCAGACCATGCGCGCTGCTACTACCGTGTCGCGCGCGGCGTGTAGGCGTCGCTAAGCAAGACCACCAGCGCGAGCTCGGGCTGGAGGCTAGGTCAGGGAGGGTTCCGACGGCGCGGGCTCGCCGGAGAGGGACCGGGGACGTGAGGGAGACTGGCAGCAGGAGGGGGTTCAGGTCGGGGCCCACAGCAGGACAGGTTCCGGTTGTCCGCGCGCGTGCACGCGTCGTTAGAACACGGCGGCCGGCGAGGTGTCGTACGAGCGGTGGAAACAAGCATAGGTGGGCATGTCCAGGACATGGAGAAGCTCACCTGAGGCACCTTGGTGCGGCGCTGAAGCAAGAGGAGAAGGCAAACAGTGGCTGCTGGTTCACGGCGGCAGGTTTTTCAGCAAGGACATGACGGCAGCGGCGGCTGTTGGGTGGTTCCTGATGGGGAAGAAGTACACGGGGGAAGCCTAGCTGGTGGTTGGGGAAAGGTACAAAGGCTGGGTTCACTTTATGCCGAGAGGGAGGGTCACGCACACGGAGTGGTGGCAGGCTCGAGCACGTGAGCAGGTGGATGATCAGCAGTACCCTGATCGGTGGGGGCTTAGACGAGGTGGCTCCCAGGCTTTAGGAAGAGGATTGAAACGACTGTCACTAGTGGTTTGGTGGAACCAGGAAGCTTGCGGCTGGCTGGGGGTCTGGTTGTTTGCAAAAGATAAAAAGGGGCTGATAGGATTAGACAGGAACATAGACAGCTAGATAGAGGTTTAGATAGGGCTCAAGGCTAGGGATTAACTAGATGGAATATTAGATCAGATGTGTGGTGGTTTTGTCATTAGAACATTAGGTATAGGTTAGAAGTAGAAGATAGGGTTTTATGTCAGATTTAGCTCAAGACTAGAGGATTAGGTTTTTATTGTATTCACCAAACCATGCAAGCAAAACAAGAGCAAGGTGGATGGTTAAATGGGATTAGATTCAATTTGTTTCTTGTTTGATTTCAAAACCCAAGCAAAATTCAAATGGATCTCAAGACAAGGAAAGAGGAGATTAATTGCGTGGCCCATGCATGGATAATAAATGCCACCATCTAGTTGTGAAAACAACTTAATTTCGAATGGGGCATAGATTCATGCATGCAATCCCAAGGTTATAGAAAACATGGCCCAACAAGAAGGAGGCTTGCTTGTAATATGGAATTATTTGGGTTATGCATACATATGAGGCCAATGACCATGGTAGTGTGTGTTTTCCCACTAAATTCATTTATAGTCCAGTTGGCATCATACATGGGCATAATTTGAATAGAGCCATATAAAAGCTTGCAAGAGAGAATTCTGCACACATGGCATGCCAAGGTGGCCATGGATTCCCCATAGTTGACATTGTAAAAACAAAAGAAACATATGTGGGAGCAAGCAGATTTAGAAGTGGATCCATCCCAACATACATGAGCTAAAGGTAAGAATCAATATGAAGACAAAGGCTCACATATAGTTGGATGGTGGGATTATAAGGTGATGACAAAGAAAGGTGGTGGAGTTAATAAAAGATATGCCCCCAACTCAACATGGGCGTTAAGCAATATATCAAGAACCAACTACAATATATTAAGAGGCAAATACAACCAATACAATGCATATGGTAGAAGAACCAATAGAAGGGTGTTTTAATATGATGCTCAAATCCAAGGTGACATGATGACATGAACATGATATAATGATGATGCAATGCAATAATGATATGTAGAAAGTAGCACAATGTAGACTAGGCAAGTAGCATAGCAATTGTTAGACAATTGGGATGCTACATTGGACTAGCGCTGCATCATCTAGCTTGCGGATGTTGCGCCCCTGGCTGAACAACAAAGGGGGCCATATCCCCGGTGTCGAAAATCAAGACACGACATCTGGCGCACCAGGTTGGGGCGCTCCCATATGGAGCTCACCAACACGACTCTAATGCCCCACCTCCTGGGGCATGGCGCATGGCGCATGGGCGATCTTTCGACTCCTCAGTTCAACCGAGAAATCGGAGGACAACTCCACTACATCATCAAGCTCTTCACCCACCAGCGTCCCCTCCCTCTCTAGGGGTCAGACCTCGTGGGGGGGGGGGTAGAGGAAACTTCGTTGCTCCTTTTGAGGCCTTGATACGTCGTAAACGTATCTATAATTCTTGATGTTCCATACTTGTTTAGTATCCACTTTGCTATGCTTTGTCTACACTTTGAGGTATTTTTATACGTTTTACGGAACTAACCTATTAACAAGATGCCATAGTGCCAGTTGCCTGTTTTCTGTTGTTTTTGGTTCCAGAAAAGTCAGAAAATGAATATTCCTGGAATTGGGCGGGACAAACGCCAAAGTAAAATTTCACCGACGAGAACACGGAGCCATAAGACGATATGGAGGAGGGCCCCACATCCCCTGGACGTGAGGCCAAGCCTGGCCCGTGCCTGGGGGGTGCGGCCTCCTCGGGCACCCCCTCGGTATCCCCCTTCGCCTATAAGAAGCCCCCGATACCAAAACCCTAAGGACCCGATCAGATCTCCATGAAACAGTCCGTAGCCGCCGCCACCACCATCGTCCCTAGATTGGGGGATCTGAATCTCTTCCCGGCACCCTGACGGAGGGGAGAGATCATCCCGGAGGCCTTCTTCATCACCATGCCAGCCTCCGGTATGATGTGTGAGTAGTTCCACCTTGGACTATGGGTCCATGCAGTAGCTAGATGGTTGTTTCTCCTCCTTTGTCCTACCATGTTTAGATCTTGTGAGCTCCGTTCATGATCAAGATCATCTATTTGTAATCATGCATGTTGTGTTTGTGGGGATCCGATGGATATTGAGATTACTATGTCAGATTGGTTAATGGTTCTATCTTATTGATTCTATCATGTCTGTGTTGTTTGAGATCTTGCATTCTCTCCGTTTCTAGTAACTATCTTGGCCAAGTAGATGCTATTGACTCCAAGAGGGAGTATTTATTCTCGATAGTGGGTTCATGCCTCTATTGAATCTGGGGAAGTGACAGAAATGTCTAAGGTTGTAGATGTGTTGTTGCTACTAGGGAGAAAACAACGATCTTTTGTTCATGGAACAATTGTATTGTTTACTTTACACACTTTGCTTAAAGCAGTTATCCGTTGCTTGCAACTTAATACTGGAGGGGGTTTCGATGATAACCTGAAGGTGGATTACTAGTCATATATGCAGTTGGATGGCGGTCTATGTATCTTGTTTTAATGCCCAATCGAATCTCATAGGATCATGAATGTCTAGTATTGCATTGTTATGCCTTGCTCTGTCTTGTTAATTGCCCCGCTGTAATTTGTTTACCCAGCATGTTATGTTATTTATCTTAAGGAAAACACCTCTAGTGAATTGTGGACCCCGGTCCAATCTTTGCCATTGATACATCTTCCACTGTTACTGTTTACTTTATGCAAGCCACCATTACCTTCCATACCATATGTTTAATCCTTTGTTTTCAGCAAACCGGTGAGATTGACAACCTCACTATTCGTTGGGGCAAAGTCTTGAGTTTGTGTTGTGCAGGTTTCCAAGTTGCTAGCAACACCTTTGAGTCGTTTCCTTCCTCCTACTGGTTCGGTAACCTTGGTTTCTTACTGAGGTAAAACTTATCGTTGTGCTCATCACACCTTCCTATTGGGGTTTCCCAACGAAGCTCTACAGTGATCTGAGCCGCATCAACAAGCTTTCCTGGCACCGTTGCCGGGGAGACTAGGGACGGCTTCACAAGGGGAGTCCTTCTCAACATTTCTCTTTACTTTGTTTTTGTTTTGCTTAGTTTCTTTTTCCTTGTTTTGTTTGCTTCTTTTTATCAAAAATTCCCCCAAAAAATTAGTTTCGTTTGGTTTGTTTCTTTTCTTATAAAAACACACACAAAATTAGTTCCTACTCTAGTTATTGCTGTTGTTGGCTTGCTCCACCCTTGCACAAATGAATTCTGCTAAGAACACCAAGTTGTGTGACTTCACTAGCACAAACAACAATGATTTACTGAGTACTCCTATTGCTCCACCTACTCCTGATGCTACCTTTTATGAAATTAAGCCTGTTTTGTTGAATCTTGTGATGAAAGAGCAATTTTCTGGTGCTAGTTCTGATGATGCGCTGCCCACCTAAATAACTTTGTTGAACTTTGTGAGATGCAAAAATATAAGGATGTAGATGGAGATATTATTAAGCTCAAATTGTTTCCTTTCTCCTTGAGAGGAAAAGCTAAAGAATGGTTGCTATCCTTGCCTAGAAATAATATTGATTCTTGGATTAAGTGCAAAGATGCTTTTATTGGAAAATACTATCCTCCTGCTAAGATTATATCTATGAGAAGTGAAATAATGAAATTTAAAAAACTTGATAACGAACATGTTGCTCAAGGTTGGGAAAGAATGAAATATTTGTTAAAGAACTGTCCCACTCATGGACTGACTGATTGGATGATTATCCAGACTTTTTATGTAGGGCTAAATTTCTTTTCAAGAAACCTGTTGGATTCTGCTGCTGGTGGTACCTTTATGACCATTACTTTGGGTGCTGCAACAAAGCTCCTTGATAATATGATGGTCAACTATTCTGAATGGCACACTGAGAGAGATCCACATGGTAAGAAGGTAATTTCTGTTGAATAAACCTCCTCTTTGAGTGATAAAATTGATGTTATCATGGCTATGCTTGTTAATGGAAAAGCTCATATTGATCCAAATAATGTTCCTTTAGCATCTCTGGTTGCTCAAAAAGAGCAAGTTGATGTGAACTTTATTAGAAACAACAATTTCAACAACAATGCCTATAGAATAATTTATGTAACAATAATAATAGGACTTATCCTTCCAATAATGGCAATACTTATGGAAATTCCTACAACAACAATACTAGAAGTGCTCCCTCTGAACTAGAAGTCATGCTTAAGGACTTTATTAGTAAACAAAATACTTTCAACAAAACTATGGAGGAAAAGCTTTTGAATGTTGAGAAAAATATTTCCTCCTTGTCTGAAGCACAGTCCTCTTTGATTAATAAAATGGCTGCTAAACCTGAAACCTTGGAAAGTACCTTTGCTGCTACTCATACCATACAAGTTACTATTGATGAAAATGTTAGACTGATAGCCAAATTACATGCTAAGTGGGAAAGAGAAGCTGAAATTGCTAGAAACAATAGTGTGTGTACTATTACCACCACCAATATGGATGCTACTAAACCACAACAAGCCCCCATTCCTCCTACCACAATGCCTAAACCAAATAAGTCTACTACCTATGATGCTAAGTTTGATTTTGATCTTGATGGTTGCAGTATCTCTGAAGTGATTATGTTCCTACAAAAGCTTGCTAGAAGTCCCAATGCTAGTGATATGAATGTGGCTTTCACCAAACACATTAGAGATGCTCTCATTAAAATTAAGGAAGAAAAATTGAAACACAAAGTGTAACATCCCAAAAATATTAAACTAGAATCATCAAACTCTAATCACCAAATTTAGGGTTAACAAAAAACTTTTCCAATTAATATATGAAAGCATTCATATGACTGTGCATTAAAATTTGGATTCTTTTGAATTGCCATGTTTATGTGTTTCTTTGCTTGTAAAATGATTCTTAGGTGAAATAAACATCATCTAAACAATCCCCAAACTTCTATCAAAGACAAACAAATCAAAAACAACTAATTTAAGTGAATGGTCACTTTGGCCAAATTAACTCCCATGCCTACTTTGGCTATCTCTAACTTTCAGATCTTAATAGAAACATGTATGGATCTTTGCACCCCTTGATAGTACTCATAACAAGGAACCAAGGCCCACTTTGTGATCATCTAGAAACATTCAAATGCTTAGTTTAAATGATAGTTTAAAATTGAATCTATTTCATATGGGAAGATCCCACTATTTCAAAAACCACTCAAACAAGCTCAATTTTCAAAACCCAAGCATCCACAGTATCACCGGCACATGCCTAGCACACCCACCAAAAATCTTTTCAAATTTAAAAACTTAAGTTCATGCGGCCATTTCATCAAACAGGTTGCAGATGCAAATCAAAACACTATGTTGAGCAGTGTTTTGGGCCTAACTTGTTCCCTCTCTGGTTACACTATCCTCAGTAAATCATCTAGCAAACTTAACTAAGCTCTAGCCCCACTGTAAACTCGCCAATATCATCAATGGTGAATAGGCCGAGAGCACCCATGTCACCCCAGTGTGGACAGCAAGCTAGGAGAGGAACTAGCCGTGCCAACCTTGTCTGGGAGGTAGCCCATGCCTCACCGCCCCCTCTCGACCAGCCCTGCCTCGCAGACAACAACCAGAACCGCCAGGAACGCCGTGCACGCGCCGCTGTCGACCATGCCGACGCGCACCGCAGACCACGCACCGTTCCCACGCAGCCCTACCACCTCGAGCTCTCGCCGCCCGCCAGCATGCACCCCACCGTCCCAGGAGACTGCCAGACATGCCCATTTCACCGCCCGTACCCCGTAGCCACCGCTCGTCGCAGAGTTCGCCGCCTCTGCCTCATAGAGCATCGCGCGTTCCCGACCGTTTGCCACCGCCCCTACAAGCACATTTACACCTTAGAGCATCGCCAGGAGACCATCGATCGATCGCCACCCTCGGCCATGCCCCTAGCAGCCCGTAGCCGTGTCGCCACCGTCGCCTTCCCATCCCTCTCGGTCTCGCCGTCGAGCCTATAAAAGGAGGCCACCCACAGCCGATTGAAGCACACCATCTCACTACCCTCTCACCCAGAACCACCCCACCTCATTCCTGGAGCAAGGCGAGCAGCGCATCGCCGGAATTTCACCGGAGTCCGCCGCTGTTGGAGGAGAAGGGAGCCGTCGATTTCGTCCACCCCAGGAGCTGCCGTGACCACCCCTGAGTTCGCCGTCATTGACTTTGTCGTTCGCCCGCATCGCCGACCTTCGCCTGATCCCTGGTGAGCCTCCCACGACCCCCACTAAGCCGATAGGGTTCGAGCTCGCCAGTGACTAGTTCATCGTCGACGACGACCCTCCGCCGTCGATCTTCATTCTAATCCAACGCACCACATCGCCACGTACCGCTTCGCGTGTTAAGAGTCGCTGACCAGTAGAACCCCCCTGTCAGTTGCGCCCCGCGCTGTGAAGTGACACTGGGCCGGCCCGTTAACCTTTCCCGCGTAGCCCACTCGTTTGAATTTAGCTTTTTCTTTTTAAGTTCAAACATAGTTGTGTACCTAGTTTCAAAAATCAACCCAGCTCGATTCAGTGCGCCAAATTGAATGAAACCAATTTTGTTAGAAAGATATTGAAATGCTTAATCCAAGCCTGTTGGATTCAAATCATTTGAATCTATAGATCAACCTTGGTAAAAATAACAAGGCGGAAGATTTTCTGCATTCAAACATTTTTCAAAATTAAACCATAATAGCTTTTGAGTTGATTCTAACTCTCAAAAATCACATTTGATCATACCTTTCAGAATATATCAAAACATATGGGTTTACTTATAGAAATAATGTCCAAGTAATAAAAGAATGCCACATAGGCATTTCTAGTCACTTTATTTATTTAAAATAAAAAGGTTTAACCTTATTAAATTGTGACACCACTTTAAATCACATTCCCATGTACTGAAATATGTGGTGATGACATGTGTCAACATGATCCCATGTTTGAGTTGGAGAATATTAAATCTTAAGTAGTTTTTCAATGAGTAGAAATTACTTTTCTAAAAATAAAATAAATAAGACAAATGCTTTAATCTTGTAATGTTAGGGATGATGCTAGATCATATATAGAACACCTTTGTGTGATGATTCAAAGTAGTTAAGTATTGTTTAGTGATTGTGTACATCGTATTTATTCATAGACGCTAGTACCGACCAAGGATACGAGGAGGAAGGAGGATACTACGAAGAAGAAGCCGAGGAGAACTTCAACCACTTCTCTGCACAAGGCAAACCTAATACTACTAGTTGATTGAGCAAGCTAACACTTGAAAGATACTATACTTATACAAGCCTATACTGATACTGATGCAAGCAAATACTTGCTTGTTACCATACCAACCATATGCCTTAAGCATATGTGATCATACTCACTTGATAACCCAATCCTAGTTTTACTTGCAAGCTTTCTACTTTATTTCTTTATCAAAGCTATTACTTAGATCTTACTTAAGTGAATTGTAGATTCTAGAAAGATAATTGAAGGTTGCATAAAGAGCATAAAATTTGGCCTAAGATAGATAATCTTGATGTCATCCTAAGGCATGAGACTGAACTTAGCTAAACTCCACTAGTTTACCACCCCTCATTAGTACTTACCCCCACCTATAGATGCTAGTGCTAAGTATAAAACTGGATCAACTTTAGATGGGAATACTTGGTGGAAAATGGTTATGAAAACCTTGGAATGATGGATCATTCTATTGAGATGTTTTGACATGTGTTTCCGAACACTAGATGATTTGGATGATGAAAATGTTAAGGCATGAGCCTTAGCCCTTTATAAAACTGATGGTTGTCTAGATGCGATACCATTCCAATTTTACTGTACAACCACAATACCCGAAGATTGGGTAGGGCTTGACTAGAAACTTATATACCTTAGTATTGGTTCCCTCACGGCCAAGGTTTGAGCTGGGGCTACCTTGTGAAGATTGTCCACCTGTGCAGTACCCAAGATGACAGTTGGTCATGGTTGGGAGTCCAAACTCACAGGAGAGGTGCTTATACTAGGGCGTGTAATAGAAAGGTTAGGATTGATTATCCGCATACTGAGTAAGGTGAATTCAGGATTTGTTCCTGACGGATGTATCGAATGTTGTGGTGAAAGTGTACAATCTCTGTAGAGTGTCAAACTATTCGAATAGCCGCGTCCGCGGTTATGGACAGTTGGAGTGGCCATACTGTTCCCCCGTCAGATGTTTTCAAAATGACTTGTGAAATGAATGGAGATTTTGACTTGACCACAACAGAGTTGTGATATGAAATACAAGTTCCCACTTAGGTGTTATAAAACTTCAACTAGTTGTTCTTGCTTCTAAACTTAGTAGAGGTAAATCTGGCTTTTTGCAAAACAACCCTAGAGCTTAGTGTCCTATTACAAAAAAAACCCCTTCACTTGTTAGTATTAGTTTGCGAGTACTTAAAGAGTACTCATGGCTTTGTCCCTGGCTATTCCCGTGGCCAGACTATGAAGAGGAGTACCAGGAGGATGGACCCCAGGAAGGTTACGACAACTAGGATCATCTCCCATCGTCAGCATTGCCTGTGACCCCGAAGATGGAGCTTGGCCTACGCTACCTTTATTATTATGTATTCTGCTACTTAAGTTGTATTAAGAACTGGATCATGAGATCCTTATTTGTGTAAGACCTTATGTATGGTTTGTAATGTATGATGTACTGTGGTATCCAATTCTATTATGTCTCGCAAAAATGTTAATCCTGGGATTGCGATGTATGGCATAACAGGCATCTAGGATTAAAAATCCGGGTGTTGACACAAAGCTTCTATTCCTAGGAAAGTAGAAGATAGTTGGGAACCCATCATTAATATGCAAGTGAATGACTTTGATCTCAAAGCTTCATGTGACCTTGGTTCTAGTGTCTCTATTATGCCTAGAAAGATTTATGAAATGCTTGATTTGCCACCTTTGGAATATTGCTATTTGGATGTCCCACTTGATGATAATGCTAAAAAGGAACTCATGGGGAGTGTTAATGATGTTCTTATTATGGTTAACAATGCCTATGTCCCTGTTGATTTCTATGTTTTGGATGTTGAATGTATTGCTTCTTGTCCTATTACTTTGGTAAGACCTTTTCTTAGAACTATTGGTGCCATCATTGATATGAAAGAAGGCATGATGTCTACGCACTTCTATTCTTGTAGACAGTTGTTGGGCCTCCAAGTGCAGAGGTTTGTAGAACAGCAGCAAGTTTCCCTTAAGTGGATCACCCAAGGTTTATCGAACTCAGGGAGGAAGTGGTCAAAGGTATTCCCTCTCAAGCAACCCTGCAATCAAGATACAAGAAGTCTCTTGTGTCCCCAACACACCCAATACACTTGTCAGGTGTATAGGTGCACTAGTTCGGCGAAGAGATAGTGAAATACAAGTGGTAACGGTGCCAGAAAATAGCTTCTGACTTGTTGTTGACGTGGGGTAACGTGTGTGAGTGCCAGAAAAGAGCTTGACGGTGAGGTAAAGACTAAAGCAAGCAAACATGCAATAGATCTAGATGCAAACGGTGTTTCAATGTTTAGAAACAAGGCCTAGGGATCATACTTTCACTAGCGAACACTCTCTCATATAAATATCTCTCTTCATGATACTACTCTTAACTACTCTCCAGTTGGACACTCTAATCAATGGTAGGACTATAATAGCAACCCTCAACGTCCCCCTTCCCTAATCTAGATAACCCCACACTGTCACCTTGAGCGCTAGATGGTTCCAAAAAACACCAAAATTTCATAGAGACATCCAACTCCAAATGTAACTCATAACAAATATTCAATCTAGTCAAAGTGCACACACGGTATGCCCGCTGTCACTATCGCACACATGGGGAAAAGCATAGATCTATTAAAGCACAAAGAGTATTTATGTAGACTCAAGCCTAAGTGCCACCATGGCGTGCACGCTGTCACTTTCACACACATGGGGAGATCAGAGATCTATTAAAGCACTTGAGTATCAAGGTAGATCTACTTGATTACAAAGCTCATGATCACAATATGACCATGCATAGAGAGAGAGATGAACACATAGCTACTGGTAGAGCCCTTAGCCCCGAGGAAGAACTACTCCCTCCTCATCATGGGAATCAGCAATGGTGATGAAGATGTCGATGGAGATCGATGGAGATGGCTCTAGGGGCACTTACCTGTCCCGAAAGGGTGCCAGAACAGATACTTTCTGTCCCCCGAATCTCCCCTTCGGTGGCGGCGGCACTGCGGAACGTTTTCTGGAAGTATGATGGATTATTTAGGGTTTCTGCATCGGGGGATTCTTATAGACGAAGAGGCGAGGCTGGGAGGCGACCAGGGGGGCCACACCCTGCCCAGGCACGGGCCCACCCTTGGTCGCGCCTAGGGGGTTTGGCCGCCCTGGTTTGCTTCTCTGTCTCATCTTCTAGATTCGTGTTCCCCACGGTAAAATATTGACTTTGGCTTTTTTCCTGTCCAATTCCGAGAATATTGATTTTCTGCCTTTCTGGAACCAAAAACAGAAGAAAACAGGCAACTGGCACTGTTGCATCTTGTTAATAGGTTAGTTCCAGAAAATATATAAAAACACCTCAAAGTGTAAACAAAGTAAAGCAAAGTAGATAGTAAACAAGCATGGAGCATCAAAAATTATAGATACGTTTCTGACGTACCAAGCATCCCCAGGCTTAACTCCTGCTCGTTCTCGAGTAGGTAAGTGATAAAAAGAATAATTTTTTAGGTGCCATGCACCATCAAAACCAAGATCAAACCATTTGCAAGCATTGAAAGTTGGGATCAAAGAACTCTAAACATGAGCATGAAAGATGGAGTTCTAACAATAGGACATAGTAACTATGCATGCAACATGAAAGGCTACAAACAAGGATCATGAATAACATGCATTGAAAAACGTTTGTTTGTTTCACATTCAGAAAACACGGCATAGTGGCAATCAACTTGTCCCTCATAGAGTAGCAAATAGATGCATAGGACACCTTCAAAGTTCACAAGGGTGACTAGAAACAAGTAGCACATGAATAAGTAATATCACAATATGCATGAATCAATAAGTTTTGGGACACTACACACAGAATTACAACTATGCTATCTTAATGGTGCCTAAAAGTAGAAGGTGGAGACTCAAATAATAGTGGAAGACATGCCCTTCACAAAGGGAAGCAGAGATTTCAAGTTTCAAAAAGAGCTTCCAAAAATTATGGTACTTGTTAGCTTTCAGCCCCCATTGCCCCTATCATAAGCATCTTGAAGTGATTAAGGTTAAAGTGAACAAAGATGGAGTATATGCTTGACAAAGTATAAGTTGGCAATCTCAAGTCCCTTGAATACGAGGGCCACACCTCATGCTACTCAACTTCAATCACCTATAAGTTCTTGTCATTGTAAGTACATGCGTATCATAGTGAACCGCCAACGGGGTACCCCTTGCACATGGTACAAGAGCTATACCATAACCAAAATGACAAGGCAAGTAGACAATGAGCATCTCAGCGATCTTTTTATTTACTATATGCATAGCTTTTTATTGAGGATGCTTCATAGATAGCTCACTATGGTGATGCTGCAAGTTCCATGATTAGGCATGGCTTAGGCTAGCGGCCCAGGCGTTTCTCTAACACAAAATACATACTCCATGGACTTACAAGTTCCCTCTTTATTTCACACCGGTGACATCCATAGACAAAAGAGCATGATATCAACTGAGTACAAAGTACAAGTGCAATATTGAAAACGTTCCCCATGACAGCATGGTTCTGCTAATTCCAACGTATAAGTGCAAGCATATACAACATAGATGACAAAATGGTTGAAGTTTATTAGGGGCAAAGAAGTATAAAGTGTGCCATCAAGTTTGTGAGGGATTTAATCACTAAGTTTTCACATAACAAAATACTTTTTAATTGGAAAATAGGTGAAAACAAGAATATACTTGGAATGGTGTAACAAACCATTCATAGGAGTTTATAGTAGATACTTTGGAATAACTTGGTTTCTTGGGAGTTGTAAGCATTAGTAGAGCTTACTCATACAAGTGGAGGTTAGCAAAACACTGGGAGCAACGAACTAAGAGAGCAATAATGGCCATAATCATGCAGAGCAACAAAGCATTACTAATCAAAGCATAGAGTGGTACTACAAGTCAAGGACTAAATGATCATAGAGGCTATGGTGACTTGTCATAGTCATAACATGGTGTGAGCATGTGCCAAGTCAACCCAAACAAAGCAATCAAAGGAGAATACCACAATACTATGCTTTTGCATGCTAAAACAACGCATGATTTTTTTCAAGGCACACTAAGCAATCCCAATTGTTTGGAACAAGACATGCTACAACAATAATCACTAAGCATAAGGTAAAACAACACCTAGGATGTCATGCTAAAGTCTAAGTCACAGTCAATGCAAGCTCATCTTGCACTTTCAAGCAAGAACTTACTACTCCTTTCCAACATATAACAACTTATTTGAAACAACTCACAAAGATAATAATCAATAAAGATCAGTGAGCATGTATTACAAATCCACAAAGAAGAACTAAAAAGTTCTAAGCTGAAAGCACAAGAAAACAAAGGCTGAACGCAGTGCTAGCAAAAGTGAACACTCACAAAACAATAAGAGTGAAAACTAGAGTATTCTAGGCAATGGAAACAGAGTGTGTCTCTCTCCAAAAGAAGTGTGGTGTAACCAACCAACTTACTCAAGCAAACGAAAACCAAAAATGAAAACTAAGACGCTCCAAGAACAACACAACAATGCATGAAACAATAAAAACGAAGTGTCTAGAAAGACCTGAGATTTTTATTGATGAAGAAGGGGACGCCATGGGCATCCCCAAGCTTCTACGCTTGTACTTCTTGAATATTTCTTGGGGTGACACGGTGTGGCATCCCCAAGCTTGAGCTTTTGTCCATTATTCATCTCATTACACCATTCTTTCTCTACACCTGCAAATTTTCCTTCATACAAAACTTCACACAATCTTCATTAGCAACATTAGTGTATTCAAAAGAAAATAGACCTTTGGGTTTAGTTTGAAAACAACAAAACTTTCACTAAAGACACAAGATATTGTAGCAACCCATTCAAAAATCTCAATTTCCCAAAAAGGAATCAATAAGAAGCAAATGCAAATAATGGCAGAAATCTGTCAAAACAGACAAGCAGGTAGAAACCAATTTTTGAAGACCTTCTGTTGCTAAAATAAAAAAGTGTTGAACTAACAAAAGTTAGATAACATACTGGGGGATTTATTCGTCAATGTTCAGTGCAATCCAAGTTACAGAGACTCCTCACGAATATTTTTGGTGGAGGACAGAAATCTGTTTCAGGACAGCAACTCCCCAAATCTTACTTCCCTATCATTAGAGGTCATTCTTGGTACAAAAAAGCAAACAAAAAGGATAAGGAGAGGTCATTACAGAAGTAATAACTTCCAAGACTCAAGAAAACTTTTGGGTTATCTCCCAATAAGTTGTAGAGGTCCCAACCTTTAATAAGGTAGAGATCTCTGTGTTTACAATGCTAGTCCCTGGATCAATAGCTAGCATCCACAGTTAAGATATAATATCAAGAAAAAAGGTCATAATACAATTTATAACCAGGAATAAAATAATTCATTACATCTTACATAGCTCATTTGGCTATCTCATTGCAATGCAGCAGAAATAACTATAGCATGGAGTCCTTCATCTTCAAAGTGCCACAGGCAAACATGTTGGTTGTAGACTTGTAATCCTAATCAACACACTTCACTAACATTAAACAAATCTGCAACATAATAAGTTACAGCAACAAGGGTCAATACATTTGAATTGTATTGGCAAGTGATATTGTGGTAGTATAGTGGAGTCTATCATCTATATGAAATTGGCTAGGTGGATCTTAGTCTTGCTTTGCTCAAAATAGTTTTTCCTTATCATTTGAAAACACTAAGTTTTTTCTTGTCAAAAATCACCCAAGGCATCTCCCAATAGAAATTGGTGATCCTTCAACCCTTGTTCAACCACAAAATTTTAACTTAGAAATTGGGATGAGGAGATTCTTGATAGCTTCCATGTATTGATGCTCAAATTGTCCTTTAACAGGGACATGGCTAAGTACTTAGGTTTTACACTCTGCAGAGGTGGTGCACTTTCCCCACAAGACTTGGTTTCACCAAGACAAGATCTTTCAGAAGCCTTCCCTTAGACCAGAATGGACGCGTTCCAACCTATCATCCCCTACCACCAACTGTCCATTTGGCTAAGTTATTGCAACCTATATGATCCAGGCAGAGCCCATAATGCCAAGTGGCTGCACTTGAAGCTTCTCAACATTTGACATCTCAAATCTCTTTGTTCCTGGGTGGCATTCCATAAGTGAGATACACAAGGTAAACCATAGAAATGGGCCTTGTATAACCACTCAACACAAACCATTCCTTCCATTCCACCCAGGTGATTCATTCACTTAGTTGTTTTATGAAACAAAACACAAGTCCTTGACTTAGAAATATTCCATAGCATGAATATAATCCACCCTTGTTTTCTACTAGCTAAGCTAAGCATGATAGTAGTAGAAATCTTAACTTAGGAAAATTCTACTAAGGTTTCATCTACTAGGATTTCCCATGGCATAGTTTATACTTAGCAAAAACTCCATGCAGGACCTACTTAGAAATATCACTAATGCATAGTGAAAATAATGGCACAAAAGTATGAAGCATCACTTGCCTTTTTGGTAGAGAATATAAGTTCACTCCTTTATCTTGCAATATTCACACTCTTCAAATTCCACTACAATTCAATCAAGCAAGGCACAATTTCAATCTACCATTCAAGCAAACATCACATAAAATAATAGAAACAAAGCAATGCTTGCAAGCATGCAAATGATTATTTATTTGGAAAAGTGGTTTCTAATGTATTATAAACATTTGAAAACACCTATTGGTCATTTTATAAAAGTGGCAAAACCAATTGCAAAAGATTTTACCTATAAACCCTTTTTAAACCAAAGCATTATTTTATGTGGTTGAAAATGCCTTTAGCAAAGCAATAAACTTTATAGGGTTCACCAAATACATTTTTAATTTTAAAACTTGGCGTTTGGGGTCAGAGAGTTTAATCCAAATCATTTCCCAAAGATTTTTCTCCAAAAAGTATTTTTAACATATAAACAACATTTTTATTTGACTAGAAATGCTTTAATCCAAAGATTTATTAATTTGCCTCAAAAAATATGTTTTGGAATCCACAATTTGATTTATATGGTCAGTAGGTTCAAAACAATCCATTTGCCAAAGGTTTTATCACAAAAATAATTTTAGAATGAATTTTATATTCAAATTATGCCTACACAAGTTTCTGTAAAAAAACCAATTTAACAGAAACAATTTACTAAACAAAGTGTATGGTTGGAAAGTACTTGTCTTGCTGATTCCATTGATATAAAGTTTGCAAAATTTGGACGTGTGGTTTGAAAGTTATGAATTTTACAAGTTTGAATAGCTAATAGAACATTTTCTGGTTTTTTTAAAACAGACTGGCCATGTGGAGCGATTCTATTGGGCAATAACGGTTCGCATAGATCGACAGATACAGGCCGTTGGATTTAAGTGGGATCGCATGGCTAAGATCTAGCATATCGGTTCGTTTAAGTCAATTTATCTAAGCCGTTGGATCAGAATCTAACGGTGCACAGCAACTGGTGAGGAACTGGCGGCGCGAGCGACGGTGGCTGGCGGCGGAGCGATCTGTCAGTGGAGTCGCCGGCAATGTAGGAAGCAAGGGAGAGGATGGTGAGTCTTACTGGGTTCACCGCGATGTGCTGAAGCTCGAGGTGGTCATGGGAGATCAGGGGGCGCTCTGGTTCGACGTGGATTGCTCACCGGAGTCCGCACGGCGTCGGGCTAGACTGGGCCAGGTTGGGTTGGGCTGGCTTTGTTCATTTTTTTCTGCTTCTCTTTTTCTTTTTCCATTTCTATTATTCTGTTTTGATTTTGTTTAATCATTTCAAACAACCATTTGAATTCAAACTTCAACCAAATTTTGTGTAGATTTTAATACTGTTATTTAACATATTCTAAAGTCAAATTTAGAATAATTCTTTTATTCCTTTTAGGGTATATTAATTATGTAAGATAGGCCCTTATTTTAAATTAAAATAAGATCAAATATATTTTCAACCCTTATTTAAATTTCAATTTTTCACAAAACCTTTTCAGTAGGTTTATTTATTTATTAGGGTGTCAAATAATTCACCTTGAGTTATTTGGAATATTTGTAATATGATTTATTAATCATTTAAATTGGGTATTTGTCTTTATTCCAATGAAATTAAATATGGGTTTAATTCCATAAATTTTTATTTGGAAGATTTCTTTGATTCCATTTAAGTTAATTAAACAACTTTTATTCCACTTGGGTAAATTCCAAATTCTATTTTCCCATGATTTAATTAATTATTCTTATTAGGGAAATTTGTCTTAATCCAATAGAATTTGGTTAAGGCCATTTTATTTTATTTGTAAAATCCTTATCCTTTTATTTTATTTGGATTTGGATTATGATTATTCCATTTTCTTATGGTCTTGGCCAAGTTTTAATTTGGTCTTTAAATATTCCTCATTTAATATTCTTTCTCTATCTTATAAAATCCATATCTTTTTATTTATAGATCCTAACTTGGTGATTCCAATTTGTAAAATCTTATTTGATATTTATTTATCCTTTTAAATATCTTTAGGATTAATTGCTCACCATTTGTTATGGAGTTTTAGATAGGTGCTTTATTAGCTTTGGAAATTCAATTTCCTTATCTTATTAAATTCATAAGATTTTATCTATGGCTCCAAATTAAGTGAAACCAATTTCTATGGTTTTATAATATTTGTATTTGTCATTATTGATCATTTGTAAATGTTTATTGACAAATTTTTATATGGATCAAATCCATAGGCTTAGAGATAACTTGGAAATGTTTTTCTTCCATTAGGGTTTTAGGGTTTGGGTTTACTTTCCAAGTGTTTAAATTTCCAGATGCATTTATGAAGAATGCATTCCACTTGATTTGAATTTAGTTGGATTCAAACATTATTCAAAGTTTGTTCAAGATGGGATTTTAAGTTTACATTTGGAATCAAAAAGTTTCTTTTCACCCTAAATTTCAACAATTATTTATTTTGTTTATTTATTTTTCACATTACAAAAATTTGGAAAATTTTGGGATGTGACAGGCTACCACCCTTAAAATAAATCTCGTCCCAAGATTTGGAAAATATAGGGGTTACAAGTTGGCTCAAAGCAACTAGGGTACTACCACCCTTAAAAGTTTTCCAACTAGATTACATCTTGGCTTGCTTGGGATCTTGATGAAACTTCTCTGGACACTTGTCTGCATAATGGCCTAGCTCTTTGCATTTGAAACACATCACTTGGCTATTATCCTTCTTCTTCTTTGGTATCAATTCCTCTTGTTTATTTCCTTGGTTCTTCTTCTTTTCTAGGCAATCACTGGCATAGTGTCCCATTTCTTTGCAATTGTAACATTGCAACTGGCTTATGTCCTTCTTATTTTTGGGTCTCTCCAAAGCTAGGAGTTCTTCTAGTTCATTCTCTTCATACTTCACCACAAAGGTGGGAAATCTTTCTCTCTTCTTGGGGCAGTTACTAGAGATATGACCTTCTTCTTCACAAGAGTAACAACACTTTGTGGTCACCTTGGATTTGGCCTTATGATGCATGGTTTTGACTTTGCCTTCATTCTTCTTGGCAGAAGTTGTTCCTTCATGAGGGTTTACAATCTGTTGATGCACTCCACCTTGTTTCCTTTGTTGAACTATGGAATATATGGGGCATTGGATAGGGACATGATTATTCCCTTCACATAGGAAACAAGTAGTTGGAGATGTGGGGCATTGATTAATTGGATGTTTCTCTTCACAATTGGGGCATTGATCTTCATGCTCTTTGGAAAGTGTGATCCTTGTTTCCACAAACATTGCAAGCTTGAGTTCCTTCTAGAATATCATCTTGGACATCCTTGTTGTCACAAACTCCTTGGGAAAGGTTGTCTCCCATGTTGATCATTTGGTTTGTCATCCTTTGCAACAATTGGGTTTGGGTTTCCAAAAACTTTTGCATGGTTGGGTCTAACTCACTGTAGTTGGCTAAAATCTGAGTTGTCACTTGGTTCAACTGGGTTTGGGTTGTTATGAGTTCTCTCATGTGCATCTCTTGGTTGTTGTTGTTGTCACCATTCTTGATGTTGGAGTTCCTTGGGGTAGTCATCTGTTTGGGTTGTATTGGGATTAGAATAGTCAAAATATTTTCTAAGGAAATAATTCTAATCACACACAACAATTTCACACAAGCAATGTGCAAGCAATCAAAAACAAACATTCCAATCAAACAACAAAGTTTCAAGCACATTTTTAGGCAACAAAATATTTTTGCTACACCACAATAGTTGGTGTGTTTGATTTAAACTAAATATGGTGGTCCAACTATATGGTTCACTTGAGATCATTCCATTCTTCTTAGTTGATTCTTCATGAACAAGATCATTGTATCCTTGGAAAATTCTTGTGTCTTGGTCACAAAACTTCAAAGGTGATGATGGTTCCTTCTAAGTTGTGTTTCATTAGTCTTCAAGTCTTGAGTAATATTTTTTGTCTCACTTATAGTCCTTAGTGATATCCAAGTTGAAGTCCTTGGTGAATATAAAGTTGAAGTCTTTGATGATGTTGAAGTTGAAGTCATTTGAGTTGGTGAAGTCCTTTGCTCATGGTTGAGGTCTTGTCCATCAACTTTGAAAAGGAAGAGATGTAGAATCAAAACCAAAAGGTTGAGGAAATAGTATACAAGATTGTTTGTAAATAAGTTTTGGAACAAATACAACTCCTATTTTTCTAAGGGGTTTTGTCCAATCTTAGGGTTACAAATCCTACAGGCAACACAGTGCTCTGATACCATCTGTAGAGGTCCCAACCTTTAATAAGGTAGAGATCCCTGTGTTTACAATGCTAGTCCCTGGATTAATAGCTAGCATCCACAGTTAAGATGTAATATCAAGAAACAAAGGTCATAATACAATTTATAACCAGGAATAAAATAATTCATCACATCTTACATAGCTCATTTGGCTATCTCATTACAATGCAGCAGAAATAACTATAGCATGGAGTCCTTCATCTTCAAAGTGCCACAGGCAAACATGTTGGTTGTAGACTTGTAATCCTAATCAACACACTTCACTAACATCAAACAAACCTGAAACATAATAAGTTACAGCAACAAGGGTCAATACATTTGAATTGTATTGGCAAGTGATACTGTGGTAGTATAGTGGAGTCTATCATCTATATGCAATTGGCTAGGTGGATCTTAAACTTGCTTTGATCAAAATAGTTTTTCCTTATCATTTGAAAACACTAAGTTTTTGCTTGTCAAAAATCACCCAAGGCATCTCCCAATAGAAATTGGTGATCCTTCAACCCTTGTTCAACCACAAAATTTTAACTTAGAAATTGGGATGAGGAGATTCTGATTGCTTCCATGTCTTGATGCTCAAATTGTCCTCTACCAGGGACATGGCTAAGTACTTAGGTTTTACACTCTGCAGAGGTGGTGCACTTTCCCCACAAGACTTGGTTTCACCAAGACAAGATCTTTCAGAAGCCTTCCCTTAGACCAGAATGGACGCGTTCCAACCTATCATCCCCTACCACCAACTGTCCATTTGGCTAAGTTATTGCAACCTATATGATCCAGGCAGAGCCCATAATGCCAAGTGGATTCACTTGAAGCTTCTCAACATTTGACATCTCAAATCTCTTTGTTCCTGGGTGGCATTCCACAAGTGAGATACACAAGGTAAACCATAGAAATGGGCCTTGTATAACCACTCAACACAAACCATTCCTTCCATTCCACCCAGGTGATTCATTCACTTAGTTGTTTTATGAAACAAAACACAAGTCCTTCACTTAGAAATATTCCATAGCATGAATATAATCCACCCTTGTTTTCTACTAGCTAAGCTAAGCATGATAGTGGTAGGAATCTTAACTTAGGAAAATTCTACTAAGGTTTCATCTACTAGGATTTCCCATGGCATAGTTTATACTTAGCAAAAACTCCATGCAGGACCTACTTAGAAATATCACTAATGCATAGTGAAAATAATGGGACAAAAGTATGAAGCATCACTTGCCTTTTTGGTAGAGAATATAAGTTCACTCATTGATCTTGCAATATTCACACTCTTCAAATTCCACTACAATTCAATCAAGCAAGGCACAATTTCAATCTACCATTCAAGCAAACATCACATAAAATAATAGAAACAAAGCAATGCTTGCAAGCATGCAAAAGATTGTTTATTTGGAAAAGTGGTTTCTAATGGATTATAAACATTTGAAAACACCTATTGGTCATTTTATAAAAGTGGCAAAACCAATTGCAAAAGAATTTACCTATAAACCCTTTTTAAACCAAAGCATTATTTTATGTGGTTGAAAATGCCTTTAGCAAAGCAATAAACTTTATAGGGTTCACCAAATACATTTTTAATTCTAAAACTTGGTGTCTGGGGTCAGAGAGTTTAATCCAAATCATTTCCCAAAGATTTTTCTCCAAAAAGTATTTTTAACATATAAACAACATTTTTATTTGACTAGAAATGCTTTAATCCAAAGATTTATTAATTTGCCTCAAAAAATATGTTTTGGAATCCACAATTTGATTTATATGGTCAGTAGGTTCAAAACAATCCATTTGCCAAAGGTTTTATCACAAAAATAATTTTAGAATGAATTTTATATTCAAATTATGCCTACACAAGTTTCTGTAAAAAAACCAATTTAACAGAAACAATTTACTAAACAAAGTGTATGGTTGGAAAGTACTTGTCTTGCTGATTCCATTGATATAAAGTTTGCAAAATTTGGACGTGTGGTTTGAAAGTTATGAATTTTACAAGTTTGAATAGCTAATAGAACATTTTCTGGTTTTTTTAAAACAGATTGGCCACGTGGAGCGATTCTATTGGGCAATAACGGTTCGCATGGATCGACAGATACAGGCTGTTGGATTTAAGTGGGAAGCATATCGGTTCGTTTAAGTCAATTTATCTAAGCCGTTGGATCAGAATCTAACGGTGCACAGCAACTGGTGAGGAACTAGCGGCGCTAGCGACGGTGGCTGGCGGCGGAGCGATCTGTCAGTGGAGTCGCCGGCAATGTAGGAAGCGAGGGAGAGGATGGTGAGTCTTACTGGGTTCACCGCGATGTGCTGAAGCTCGAGGTGGTCATGGAGATCAGGGGGCGCTCTGGTTCGACGTGGATTGCTCACCGGAGTCCGCACGGCGTCGGGCACGCTCTGGTCGTCGTTGTTGGCGAGGCTACAGGCCACCCGAAGGTAAGAGAGAGGGGTCGTTAGACGCGGGCAAGGTCGTAGATCGCAGGAGCATCAACAGGGGAAACAGGGGCGGACGAAGGATACCTGGGGAGTTCGCCGGAGTCCAAGCCGAAGACGATGGCGAGCGGCGTTGAGGTTGCCGACGCTAGGGAGCTTGCGCGGTTGAGCTCGGAGTACTGGGAGATGCGCCAGAGGCCAGGGAGTGTGATCATGTGGTCGAGGGGGCGAGGCGCGGCCTGGTTTCATCGGAATCTTCGCCGGAGGGCGTCGGAGGCAGCGACGGTGCAGGTGGAATTGGGGACGGCCTGGGGGCTCTCTTGCAGCGGTTTCTACGGGGAAAGGTGTAGGGGTTCGTAGCATGGAAAACAAAAAAATTCTATCGCATACAAACAAACAAGCCAAGATCTATCTACTAGATTGTAGCAACGAGTCGATGGAATAACTTACCCTCGAAGATTCCAAAGCGTTTAACGAGAGCGGATTCTCGTGGGTGATGTAGTCGTACTCTTCCCGATCTCAAGATCGTGTAGACGATCCTTCCGACGCTGCGTTCCGGCAGAGATCCCGCAGTCGGTCACACGTTCGGTACTCGACGAAGACCTTCCTCTCCCTTGTTCCAGCAGGCAGCGGAGGTTGTAGCACTCTCCTCACGATTCCGGCAGCACAACGGCGTGGTACCGGAAGTAGAGGGGAGATCCCGCAGGGCTTCGCCTTAAGCCGGAGCGAGTATGGTGGATTATGAGAGAGGGCTATTAGTGG
Source organism: Avena sativa (assembly GCA_916181665.1). Lineage (NCBI taxonomy): Eukaryota > Viridiplantae > Streptophyta > Magnoliopsida > Poales > Poaceae > Avena > Avena sativa. The sequence continues at coordinate 66,530,571 of OV702284.1, forward strand.
TCTAGAGATTAGACACACCAATTAGAAGGCTCTAAACCGCAGGCTAAAGCAATTAGAAGCTCTAAACCAAAATGGCTCTAAACCGGAGATTAGAGGTAGAAACTTGTGTGTCTAGAGGAGGAGGCCCTGCCCCTCCTTTTATGGGTGGAGGGGCCGGCGCGCCAGGGGAGGGAGGGGAGTCCCTCCCCAACTCGGCCTAGGGCTGGCCGCCGGCTTGGAGGAGAGGAACTCCTCCTCCAAGTTGGTTTCAACCTCCTCTTGCTTGTTTCCCACAGTTTCTTGTTTTAGCCGTTTGACTTTCAAACTGGACATTTGACTTTTCTGTTTTAGGATTCAATTTAATCCTTTATTTGGAACAGCAAGAACACTTAGTACATGATGCAATCATTCCAATATGTAATGACACATTCATGTACCCCTCCCCCCTCCCGGAGTGCCGAACATTCCGGAACCTTCTAGAACATTCACCGGAATCATTTCCGAACTCCGAAACGGGACTTTCCTTATATGAATCTTATTCTCCGGACCATTCCGGATCACCTCGTGATATCCCGGATCCCATCCGAGACTCCGAACAACATTCGGTCTCTTTCCCATAATACCATAACTACTCAAAACAACGTCGAATCCTTAAGTGTGTCTCCCTACGGTTCGTGAATTATGCGGACATGATCGAGACACTTCTCCGAACAATAACCAATAGAGGAATCTGGAAATTCATATGGCTCTCACATATTTCTATGATTACTTTGCGATCGAATGAACCACTTACATACGATACCAATTTCCCTTTGTCTCACGATATGTTACTTATCCGAGGTTATGATCGTCGGTATCTCTGCATACCTAGTTCAACCTCGTTACTGATAAGTACTCTTTTCTCGTTCCCGTGATATGTGATCCCTTGTGAGCCAGTCACATGCTTGCAAGCCAATTGGATGACATTTCACCGAGAGGGCCCAGAGAATATCTATCCGTCATATGGATGGACAAATCCCACTCTTGATCCATGTGTCTCAACCAATACTTTCCGAACACTCAATGCCACCTTTATAGCCACCCAGTTACGGTGTGGTGTTTGATGTCATCAAAGCATCCATCCGGTAAAGGTGATATGCATGATCTCATGGTCGAAGGAATTAGGTTACTATGTATCAGAAAGCATATAGCAATTGAACTATTGAAATGACTTGATCTTTATGCTACGCTTATTTATAGGAGTATGTCCACCATATCATTCTCCTAATGATATGATCTTGTTGTTGATAACATCTCAATGTTCATGATAGGGAAACCACAATCATTTATCAACCAACAAGCTAGTGAAGTATAGAGGCTATACTAGGGACTTCAAATTAAGTTTACAAATCACACAAGTATTAATGTTTCCCTGTTAATACTATTATAGCATGAATGTAAACATTTATCATAAACACAAAGATATAATAATAACTACATTTATTATTGCCTCTAGGGCATATCTCCAACAGTCTCCCACTTGCACTAGAGTCATCTAATCTAGATTACATGGTAATATACCGAACACCCATGGCAGTTTGGTGTTGGTCATGTTTTGCCCTCGGGAGAGGTTTAGTCAACGGATCCGCCACATTCAGATCTGTGTGTACTTTGCAAATCTTTATATCCCCATCCTGGATATGTTCTCGAATAGCGTGAAAACGTAGCTTGATATGCTTCAGCTTCTTGTGTGACCTTGGTTCTTGCGCATTGGCTATGGCGCCCATGTTATCACAGTAGATAGACATTGGGTCCAGCGCACTAGGAACCACACCCAGCTCTGTAATGAACTCTTTCATCCATATCGCTTCTTGTGAAGCCTCCGAAGCAGCCATGTATTCCGATTCAGTTGAAGATCTCGCCACAACGCTTTGCTTTGCACTCCTCCAGCTAACTGCTGCACCATTCAAGATAAATACGTATCCAGATTGTGATTTAGAATCATCCGGATCGGTGTTCCAACTAGCATCGGTGTAACCATTAACAACGAGCTGTTCATCACCTCCATAAGAAAGAACCATATCCTTAGTTCTTCTCAAGTACTTAAGGATGTTTTTGACCGCTGTCCAATGATCCACTCCTGGATCACTTTGATATCTGCTAGTTAAACTAACAGCATATGCGATGTCGGGTCTAGTACATAGCATGGCATACATTAGAGATCCTATGGCTGATGCATAGGGAGTCTTACTCATCCTTTCTCTATCTTCTGCCGATGTCGGACTTTGAGTTTTACTCAAGGTCGTATTGGGCAACATGGGCAAGAACCCTTTCTTGCTTTCTTCCATTCCAAACCTCTTTAGAACTTTGTCCAAATATGTACTCTGTGACAATGATATTTGGCGTTTCGATCTATCTCTATAAATCTTTATGCCTAATATGTAAGCTGCTTCGCCAAGATCCTTCATTGAAAAACTATTATTCAAATATTCTTTGACACTATTAAGAAGGTCTACATCATTCCCAATCAACAATATGTCATCCACATATAGTATTAAGAATGCTACAGAGCTCCCACTCACTTTCTTGTAAATACAAGCTTCTCCATAAGTTTGTATAAAACCAAAACTTTTGATTACCCTATCAAAACGTTGATTCCAACTTCGGGATGCTTGCTTCAATCCATAGATGGACCGTTGAAGTTTGCATACCTTGTTAGCATCTTTAGGATCGACAAAACCTTTGGGTTGCATCATATACAACTCTTCATCAATATCTCCATTGAGGAATGCTGTTTTGACATCCATCTGCCATATCTCATAATCATAATATGCAGCGATTGCTAACATAATCCTCACAGACTTTAGCTTCGCTACCGGTGAGAAAGTCTCATCGTAGTCAACTCCTTGAATTTGTCGAAACCCTTTTGCGACAAGTCGAGCTTTATAGACAGTAACATTACCATCAGCATCTGTTTTCTTCTTGAAAATCCATTTGTTCTCGACAGCCTTTCGGCCATCCGGTAAGTCCACCAAAGTCCATACTTGGTTTTCGTACATGGATCCAATCTCGGATTTCATGGCTTCTTGCCATTTATTGGAATCTGGGCTCATCATCGCTTCCTCATATGTCTCGGGGTCATCGGTGTTGTCTACCAACATGACACTCATAACGGGATCATACCAATCTGGAGTGGTACGAGTTCTCGTTGACCTCCGAGGCTCTGTAGCAACTTCAACCGAAGTTTCATGATCACCATCATTAGCTCCCTCTCTTATTGTGCAGGCACCACAGGAAATTCTTCCGGTGCTGCGCTACTCGCAATTTCGAGAGAAGGTTCGACAACCTCGTCGAGTTCTACTTTCCTTCCAGTCACTTCTTTCGAGAGAAATTCCTTCTCTAGAAAGGATCCATTCTTGGCAACGAAGATTTTGCCTTCGGATCTATGATAGAAGGTATACCCAATAGTTTCCTTCGGGTATCCTATGAAGACGCATTTTTCCGCTTTGGGTTCAAGCTTGTCCGGCTGTAACTTCTTTACATAGGCTTCGCATCCCCAAACTTTAAGGAACGACAATTTAGGTTTCTTCCCAAACCATAATTCATACGGTGTCGTTTCAACGGATTTAGATGGTGCCCTATTTAAAGTGAATGCGGCTGTTTCTAATGCATAACCCCAAAATGATAGCGGTAAATCTGTAAGTGACATCATAGAACGAACCATATCTAAGAGAGTTCGATTACGACGTTCGGACACACCATTACGCTGTGGTGTTCCCGGCGGTGTCAATTGTGAAAGTATTCCGCATTTCTTCAAATGCTCGCCAAATTCGTAACTTAGATATTCACCTCCACGATCAGAACGTAGAAATTTAATCTTCTTGTTACGTTGATTCTCTACCTCACTTTGAAACTCCTTAAACTTCTCGAAAGTTTCGGACTTATGTTTCATGAAATAGATATACCCATATCTACTCAAGTCATCCGTGAAGGTAAGAACATAACGATAACCACCGCGCGATGCTACACTCATTGGACCACACACATCGGTATGTATGATTTCCAATAAGTCCGTAGCTCGCTCCATCATACCAGAAAATGGAGTCTTAGTCATTTTTCCCATCAGACATGGTTCGCATCTTTCAAGTGATTCAAAATCAAGTGATTCAAGAAGTCCATCGGAATGGAGTTTCTTCATACGCTTCACTCCAATGTGACCAAGACGACAGTGCCACATATAGGTCGAATTATCGCTTGATTTCAAACGTTTAGCCTCAATGTTGTTGATATGTGTATTTCCACTATCGAGATTCAATAATAATAGACCATCTATCAAAGGTGCATGTGCATAAAACATATTACTCATATAAATCGAACAACCATTATTCTCTGATTTAAACAAGTAACCGTCTCGCAATAAACAAGACCCCGATATAATGTTCATGCTCAACACAGGCACTAAATAACAATTATTTAAGTATAAAACTAATCCCGATGGTAGATGAAGGGGTAGCGTGCCGACCGCGATCACATCAACCTTTGATCCATTTCCCACGCGCATCGTCACCTCGTTCTTCGCTAGCTTCCGTTTATTCTGCAGCACCTGTTTCGAGTTACAAATATGAGCAACCGAACCAGTATCAAATACCCAGGCACTACTACGAGTACTAGTGAGATACACATCAATAACATGTATATCAGATATACCTTTCTTCTTGATGTTGCCGTTCTTCAAATCCGCCAAGTACTTTGGGCAATTCCGCTTCCAGTGACCTTCTCCCTTGCAGTAAAAGCACTCAGTATCAGGCTTAGGTCCAGCCTTGGTCTTCTTTGCCGGCGTGGTAACTTTCTTACCACCCTTCTTGAAGTGTCCCTTTTGCTTAGACTTGCCTTTCTTGAATTTGGTGGTCTTATTGACCAACAACACTTGGTGCTCTTTCTTAATCTCCACTTCTGCAGATTTCAACATGGCAAAGAGTTCTGGCAACGTCTTGTTCATGTTCTGCATGTTGTAGTTCATCACAAAGTTCTTGTAACTTGGTGGTAGTGATTGGAGGACACGGTAAATTCCCAAAGCATTAGGAATCACAATACCCAAGCTTTGAAGTTTGTTTGCGTGCCCAGACATCTTAAGCACATGCTCACTGACGGAGCTGCCCTCTTCCATCTTGCAGTTAAAGAACTTTTCAGAAGCTTCATAACTTTCAATTGCCGCATGAGTCTCAAAAATCAATTTGAGATCCTCGACAATATCATATGGGTCTGAATCCTCAAACCTTTTCTGAAGCTCCGATTCCAAACCATACAAGATAGCACACTGAACTATGGAGTACTGATTCTTCCGAGCGAGGTAAACATTCTTTACTTCATCGGGAGCATCATCTGCAGGTGGGTCACCCAGCGGTGCATCCAGCACATAGGTCAAATTACCAGCTGTGAGGACAATCCTCAAATTGCGGAACCAATCCGCGAAGTTGCTTCCATTGTTTTTCAACTTTTCTTTCTCTAGGAACGCATTAAAATTGATGGTAGGGGCTGCCATTGATCTACAACATATTTGCAATAGTTTAGACTAAGTTTATGACAAATTGAGTTCAAATTAATAATGAAATTAAATTAGGTGAACTCCCACTCAAAACAATATCCCTCACATTGTTTTAGTGATCACACGAACCAAATCCACCATATCAACACCGATCATCACGAGAGTTGACATAGTTTCAATGGCGAACAATCGACATGTTCATCATATCTACTATATGATTCATGCTTTACCTTTCGGTGATCCGTGTTCCGAGACCATGTCTGTACATGCTAGGCTCGTCAAGATCAAACCTTAGTTTCCGCATGAGCAAATCTGGCTTGCTCACGTTGTATACACTTGCAGAATCTAACACACCCGATCATCACGTGGTGCTTCGAAACAACAAACTTTAGCAACGGTGCTAACTAAGGATGAACACTTTATGACTTGAAATTGATGTGCATGAGGGATCATCTTATAATGCTACCGTCGTCTACTAAGCAATACAAGATGCATAAAGGATTAACATCACATGCAATTCAATATATATATGTGATATGATATGGCCTTTCTTCTTTGTGCTTCCGATCTCCATCTTCAAGCACGAACATGATCTCCATCATCACCGGCATTGCATCAAGGTCAATGACGCTTCTCCATGGTTGTCGTCCACCGGCTTCAACTATTACAACTACTTTGAATAGACACGCGGGTCTTAACATAAATTAAAGACAACCATATGGCTCCTGCCGGTTGCCAACTTACAATAAGGAACATTGCATACATCAAATATAATCACAATCATGGCCATATCACATCACTGCACACCCCTGCAAAACAAAGTTAGACACCTCTACTTTCTTTGCATATTTTACGTGGTTTGGGGCTTTCAATAAGTGTCGTTCTAACTTACGAACAAGAACCACAACATTGATACTAGCATTGTTGATCACCCGTTGTAAATTGGATCTTAACTATGCTAGGAGAAACAGGCACCCGCAAAGCCACTTATGCAATACAAGTTGCATGTCAAGCGTGGAGCAAGTCTCATGAACGATGTCATGTAAGGTTAGCCCGGGCCGCTTCATCCCAACATACCGCAAGATGCAAAGTACACAAGAAGTAATCGACAATAAAAGCATCAACGCCCACAATGACCATTGTGTTCTACTCGTGCAACAGATCTACATATAGACACGGCTCTGATACCACTGTAGGGGTTCGTAGCATGGAAAACAAAAATTTTCTATCGCATACAAACAAACAAGCCAAGATCTATCTACTAGATTGTAGCAACGAGTCGATGGAATAACTTACCCTCGAAGATTCCAAAGCGTTTAACGAGAGCGGATTCTCGTGGGTGATGTAGTCGTACTCTTCCCGATCTCAAGATCGTGTAGACGATCCTTCCGACGCTGCGTTCCGGCAGCGCTCCCGCAGTCGGTCACACGTTCGGTACTCGACGAAGACCTTCCTCTCCCTTGTTCCAGCAGGCAGCGGAGGTTGTAGCACTCTCCTCGCGATTCCGGCAGCACAACGGCGTGGTACCGGAAGTAGAGGGGAGATCCCGCAGGGCTTCGCCTTAAGCCGGAGCGAGTATGGTGGATTATGAGAGAGGGCTATTAGTGGTCTAGAGATTAGACACACCAATTAGAAGGCTCTAAACCGCAGGCTAAAGCAATTAGAAGCTCTAAACCAAAACGGCTCTAAACCGGAGATTAGAGGTAGAAACTTGTGTGTCTAGAGGAGGAGGCCCTGCCCCTCCTTTTATGGGTGGAGGGGCCGGCGCGCCAGGGGAGGGAGGGGAGTCCCTCCCCAACTCGGCCTAGGGCTGGCCGCCGGCTTGGAGGAGAGGAACTCCTCCTCCAAGTTGGTTTCAACCTCCTCTTGCTTTTTTCCCACAGTTTCTTGTTTTAGCCGTTTGACTTTCAAACTGGACATTTGACTTTTCTGTTTTAGGATTCAATTTAATCCTTTATTTGGAACAGCAAGAACACTTAGTACATGATGCAATCATTCCAATATGTAATGACACATTCATGTACCCCTCCCCCCTCCCGGAGTGCCGGACATTCCGGAACCTTCTAGAACATTCACCGGAATCATTTCCGAACTCCGAAACGGGACTTTCCTTATATGAATCTTATTCTCCGGACCATTCCGGATCACCTCGTGATATCCCGGATCCCATCCGAGACTCCGAACAACATTCGGTCTCTTTCTCATAATACCATAACTACTCAAAACAACGTCGAATCCTTAAGTGTGTCTCCCTACGGTTCGTGAATTATGCGGACATGATCGAGACACTTCTCCGAACAATAACCAATAGAGGAATCTGGAAATTCATATGGCTCCCACATATTTCTACGATTACTTTGCGATCGAATGAACCACTTACATACGATACCAATTTCCCTTTGTCTCACGATATGTTACTTATCCGAGGTTATGATCGTCGGTATCTCTGCATACCTAGTTCAACCTCGTTACTGATAAGTACTCTTTTCTCGTTCCCGTGATATGTGATCCCTTGTGAGCCAGTCACATGCTTGCAAGCCAATTGGATGACATTTCACCGAGAGGGCCCAGAGAATATCTATCCGTCATATGGATGGACAAATCCCACTCTTGATCCATGTGTCTCAACCAATACTTTTCGAACACTCAATGCCACCTTTATAGCCACCCAGTTACGGTGTGGTGTTTGATGTCATCAAAGCATCCATCCGGTAAAGGTGATATGCATGATCTCATGGTCGAAGGAATTAGGTTACTATGTATCAGAAAGCATATAGCAATTGAACTATTGAAATGACTTGATCTTTATGCTACGCTTATTTATAGGAGTATGTCCACCATATCATTCTCCTAATGATATGATCTTGTTGTTGATAACATCTCAATGTTCATGATAGGGAAACCACAATCATTTATCAACCAACAAGCTAGTGAAGTATAGAGGCTATACTAGGGACTTCAAATTAAGTTTACAAATCACACAAGTATTAATGTTTCCCTGTTAATACTATTATAGCATGAATGTAAACATTTATCATAAACACAAAGATATAATAATAACTACATTTATTATTGCCTCTAGGGCATATCTCCAACAAAAGGGAGGGGAGAGGGAGGCGTTTAAAGGAGCATGGTCATGGCGAGGTTTAAGCGAGCGATTTACGTGAATTGAAACGAGTTAACACGAGCAGAAATGACCGGCGAGGCGTGGTCGTCGCGGGGTAGGAGAGAAGACTGACAGGTGGGGCGTTGTTGTCAGCGAGAGAAAGAAAGAGGAGGTGGGACCTTGCAGTCAGCGACTGAGTGGATTACTTTCTGAGTGAAAAATGATTCACTGTGGGGAAGGGAAAGATGGGCTTGCTGGGCTGGACTGGGCCAGGTTGGGTTGGGCTGGCTTTGTTCATTTTTTTCTGCTTCTCTTTTTCTTTTTCCATTTCTATTATTCTGTTTTGATTTTGTTTAATCATTTCAAACAACCATTTGAATTCAAACTTCAACCAAATTTTGTGTAGATTTTAATACTGTTATTTAACATATTCTAAAGTAAAATTTAGAATAATTCTTTTATTCCTTTTAGGGTATATTAATTATTTAAGATAGGCCCTTGTTTTAAATTCAAATAAGATCAAATATATTTTCAACCCTTATTTAAATTTCAATTTTTCACAAAACCTTTTCAGTAGGTTTATTTATTTATTAGGGTGTCAAATAATTCACCTTGAGTTATTTGGAATATTTTTAATATGATTTATTAATCATTTAAATTGGGTATTTGTCTTTATTCCAATGAAATTAAATATGGGTTTAATTCCATAAATTTTTATTTGGAAGATTTATTTGATTCCATTTAAGTTAATTAAACAACTTTTATTCCACTTGGGTAAATTCCAAATTCTATTTTCCCATGATTTAATTAATTATTCTTATTAGGGAAATTTGTCTTAATCCAATAGAATTTGGTTAAGGCCATTTTATTTATTTGGAAAATCCTTATCCTTTTATTTTATTTGGATTTGGATTATGATTATTCCATTTGCTTATGGTCTTGGCCAAGTTTTAATTTGGTCTTTAAATATTCCTCATTTAATATTCTTTCTCTATCTTATAAAATCCATATCTTTTTATTTATAGATCCTAACTTGGTGATTCCAATTTGTAAAATCTTATTTGATATTTATTTATCCTTTTAAATATCTTTAGTATTAATTGCTCACCATTTGGTATGGAGTTTTAGATAGGTGATTTATTAGCTTTGGAAATTCAATTTCCTTATCTTATTAAATTCATAAGATTTTATCTATGGCTCCAAATTAAGTGAAACCAATTTCTATGGTTTTATAATATTTCTATTTGTCATTCTTGATCATTTGTAAATGTTTGTTGACAAATTTTTATATGGATCAAATCCATAGGATTAGATATAACTTGGAAATGTTTTTCTTCCATTAGAGTTTTAGGGTTTGGGTTTACTTTCCAAGTGTTTAAATTTCGAGATGCATTTATGAAGAATGCATTCCACTTGATTTGAATTTAGTTGGATTCAAACATTATTAAAAGTTTGTTCAAGATGGGATTTTAAGTTTCCATTTGGAATCAAAAAGTTTCTTTTCACCCTAAATTTCAACAATTATTTATTTTGTTTATTTATTTTTCACATTACAAATTTTGGAAATTTTGGGATGTGACACAAGTACTTTTCTTTAACACCTTTAAGTTAGACACAATAGTTTGAGAAGATTCTCACATAAGAAATATGAATTGAAGTAAAAGAGTGCATCAAGAAGCAAGTTCAAAACACATTTAAGTCTAACCCACTTCCTGTTCATAGGAATTTTGTAAAGAAACAAGTCATGAAAGCACAAAGCAATAAGCATAGGAAAGCAAAACAAGTGCAACTTCAAGACTTTCAACATAAAGAGAGGAAACTTAATACTGTTGAGATACATAAGACCATGTTTCCCTCTCTCATAATAACTTTCAGTAGCAACATGAATAAAAAAATTAACAATATAACTATCACATAAAACATTCTTATCATGAGCCACATGCATAAAATGATTATTATTCTCTACATAAGCATAGTCATTCTTATTAATTGTAGTGGGAGCAAATTCAACAACATAGCTATCACTATTATTCTCATCACCATAATCATCAAATATAGGAGGCATATTGTAATCACAATTAATTGTCTCCTCAATAGTAGGTGGACTGAAAATATCATATTCATAATTGTAATCATCATAGATTGGAGGTTTGGTGTCATCATAAGCAATAGGATAACTATCTTCCAAAGCTGGGGGACTAAAAAGATCCTTTTCATAAAAACTAGCTTCCGCAAGCTTAGACGTTTCCATACCATTAGTAACAATGGTGTTCAAAAAATTCATACTAATAACATTGCTATTAGCATGCAAATAAAGCTCCATAGGTTTTTAAATTTTCTCTTCAAACACTTCATGTCCTAACTCAAGGTAGATACTATAAATATCTCTAATTTTTCTGTTGTTTTCCATTAAGCCTAACTAGTGAAAACAAGAAACAAAAAGATAAAATTGCAGAATCTAAAGGAAATAACTTCGAGCACTCACACCGGAGGATGTGAGTACATTTTACCTTACCTCCCCGGCAACGGCGCCACAAAATATCTTGATGTATATGCACTTCTATTCTTGTAGACAGTTGTTGGGCCTCCAAGTGCAGAGGTTTGTAGAACAGCAACAAGTTTCCCTTAAGTGGATCACCCAAGGTTTATCGAACTCAGGGAGGAAGTGGTCAAAGGTATTCCCTCTCAAGCAACCCTACAATCAAGATACAAGAAGTCTCTTGTGTCCCTAACACACCCAATACACTTGTCAGGTGTATAGGTGCACTAGTTCGACAAAGAGATAGTGAAATACAAGTGGTAACGGTGCCAGAAAATAGCTTCTGACTTGTTGTTAACGTGGGGTAACGTGTGTGAGTGCCATAAAAGAGCTTGACGGTGAGGTAAAGACTAAAGCAAGCAAACATGCAACAGATCTAGATGCAAACGGTGTTTCAATGTTTAGAAACAAGGCCTAGGGATCATACTTTCACTAGTGAACACTCTCTCATATAAATATCCTCTCTTCATGATACTACTCTTAACTACTCTCCGGTTGGACACTCTAATCAATGGTAGGGCTATAACAGCTCACCTCAAAGTCCGCCTTCCCCAATCTAGATAACCCCACACTGTCACCTTGAGCGCTAGATGGTTCCAACAAACACCACAATTTCATAGAGACATCCAACTCCAAATGTAACTCATAACAAATATTCAATCTAGACAAAGTGCCACACACGGTATGCCCGCTGTCACTTTCACACACATGGGGAAAAGCATAGATCTATTAAAGCACAAAGACTTTTTATGTAGACTCAAGCCTAAGTGACATCATGGTGTGCACGCTGTCACTTTCACACACATGGGGAGAGCAGAGATCTATTAAAGCACTTGAGTAGCAAGGTAGATCTACTTGATTACAAAGCTCATGATCACAATATGACCATGCATAGAGAAAGAGATGAACACATAGCTACCGGTAGAGCCCTTAGCCTCGAGGAAGAACTACTCCCTCCTCATCATGGAAATCCGCAACGGTGATGAAGATGGCGATGGAGATTGATGGAGATGGCTCCGGGGGCACTTCCCCATCCCGACAGGGTGCCGGAACAAAGACTTTCTGTCCCCCGAATCTCCCCTTCGGTGGCGGCGGCGCTGCGGAACTTTTTCTGGAAGTATGATGGGTTATTTAGTGTTTCTGCATCGGGGGCTTCTTATAGGCGAAGAGGCGAGGCTGGGAGGCGACCAGGGGGCCACAACCTGCCCAGGCGCGGGCCCACCCTGGCCACGCCTAGGGGGGTTTGACCGCCCTGGTTTGCTTCTCTGTCTCGTCTTCTGGATTCGTGTCCCCCACGATAAAACATTGACTTTCCCTTTTGTCCCGTCCAATTCCAAGAATATTGATTTTCTGCCTTTTTAGAACCAAAAATAGAAGAAAACAGGCAACTGGCAATGTGGCATCTTGTTAATAGGTTAATTCCAGAAAAGATATAAAAACACCTCAATGTGTAGACAAAGTAAAGCAAAGTAAATACTAAACAAGCATGGATCATCAAAAATTATAGATACGTTTCCGACGTATCAAGACACCATTAAATATAAATTTCCATTCAATAAAGGTATTGAACACTTTCCTATGAGGATAGAGAAGCTAACATTTGCTCCTCCTTTGAAATCAAAATTTGATGTTAATGCTTCTTCATTTGAAAATACTTCATTCTTGCTTCTTATGCCTAACATAAAGGCGTTAACGAAAAGTACTTTTTGGGAGATAACCCACTAGTTTTTTGAGTCTTGGAAGTTATTACTTCTGTAATAACCTCTCCTTATCCTTTTTGTTTTATTTTTGTGCCAAGGATAACCTCTAATGAGAGGGAAGTAAGATTTGGGGAGTTGCTGTCCCAAAACAGATTTTTGTGATCCACTTTAAAAATTTTTGAAAAATCTCTGTAAGTCGGATTGATCTGTAATTCTCTGAACAAATCCTGCAGGTTGTTACCTAACTTGCGTTAGTTCAACACTTTTTAATTTGAGCAACAGAAGATCCTCGAAAAAATCGGTTTCTACCTGTTTGTTTTGACAGATTTCTGCCATTATTTGCATTTGCTTCTTATTAATTTCTTTTTGGGTTATCTTTGGGAAATTGAACTTTTTGAGGGAATTGCTACAGTAGCTTGTGTCTTTAGTGAAAGTTTTGCTGTTTTGAAACTAAACCTAAAGGTCTATTATCTTTTGAATGCACTAATGTTGCTAATGAAGATTGTGTGAAGTTTTGTATGAAGGAAATTTTTTAGGTGTAAGGAAAGAATGATCTAATGAGATGAATAATGGAAAAAAAAATCAATCTTGGGGATGCCACCCTGTGTCACCCCAATAAATATTCAATAGGTACAAGCGTCAAAGCTTGGGGATGCCCAAAGCATCCCCTTCTTCATCAATAAAAATCTCAGGTCTTTCTAGACACTTCATTTTTATTATTTCATGCATTGGTGTGTTGTTCTTGGAGCGTCTTAGTTTTTGTTTTGGTTTTTGTTTGCTTAGTTTGGTTGAATAAAGTAGTTGGACCCCCGCTTTTACTGTGTTGTTTCAAATAAGTTGATTGGTGTTGGAAAGGAGTAGGATGTTCTTGCTTTAGTAGTACAAGAAGGTGCTTCCTATGACTGTGACTTAGACTTTATCATGTTATGCTAGATGTTGTTTTGACCTTATGCTTAGTGATTATTGCTGTAGCATGACTTGTTCCAAACAATTAGGATTGATTAATGTGCCTTAAAAGAATCATGCATTGTTTTAGCATACAAAAGCATAGTATTGTGGTATTCTCCTTTGATGTTTTGTTTGGATTGACTTGGCACATGCTCACACCATGTTATGACTATGAACCAGTCACCTTAGCCTCTATGATAATTTAGTTTTTGACTTGTGGTACCACTTTATGCTTTGATTAGTAATGTTTTGTCGCTCTGCATGATTATGGCTGAAAGGATACGGATGTCGCCTAGAGGGGGGTGAATAGGCGATTAAAACTTTTCCTAGAGTGGCTCAACAAGGGCGGAATAAAACTAGTGTTTACTTTGTAAAGCACAACCTAGAAACAACTAAGGTTTACCTATGTGCACCAACAACTTATGCTAAGCAATACAAGCAACAAAGTGATAGCAAGATATATATTACTTCAAGCACGAATGCTATCACAATGTAAAGTGCATAAGTAAAGAGCTCGGGTATAGAGATAACCGAGGCACGCGGGGACACCGATATTTTACCGAGTTCCGCCCAACATGGAGTACGTCTCGTTTGGAGAGGGGGTGGTATCAAACCACCAACGCCACAAAAGGCCTCCCTTATTCTCTAGTGAATCTCACCCCAATGGGATCGATCCACGCTTCCACTATCGGTGCACTTGTCGGTGGCAACCGGAACCTCTCACAAGGTTAGGGCACAACTCCACAACTTAATTGGAGGCTCCCAACAAATGCCACAAAAGGCCTCAACAAATGCCACCAAGGCCAAAATGCCACCAAGGCCACAAAACCGTCTAGGGTTCCAAGAACCCAAGAGGGACAAGCTCCAATGAGCAACTCAAACCAAATCCTCCGAGGAGAACTCAAACCGATGCACCAAATGCAAATGGTAAGAAAACCACAAAGGTGTTCAAATCCTTCTCTCCCAAATTCCACCAAAGCTACAAAAGATTATGGGGGAATAAGAGAGGAAGAACAATGGAGTAAATCCACAAAAGACTCCAAGATCTAGATCCCAATATGTTCCCCTCACTTAGAGGAAAGATTGATTGGTGGGATTGTAGATCTAGATCTCCTCTTTCAAATCCCTCAAGAATATGCAAGAATCATTGGAGGGATTGAGAGAAAGCAAGCTCAAGAAGGTCAACAATGGAGGGGAAAACTTGCAAGAATGGTTGAGGAACCATTGGGGAAGAAGGCCCCTTATATAGGTCCCTCCAAAATCCAACCGTTGCAGCCCAAAAACGCGATTCCCGGTACTACCGGACTTTTTCCCGGTACTACCGGACTTTCCCGGCACTACCGGACATTTCCTGGGGTTCCTGGGACTCCAAACACATTTTCTCTCTGCGCTCCCCGGTACCAAAAAGCGGTACTACCGGACCCCGGTACTACCGGATCCTGGTCCGGTACTATCGGTCATCACAGAACGAAAACAGCCATAACTTTTGCATCCGGACTCCGATTTCGATGATCTTGGGATCGTTTCGAAGAGGACAACAACCTCTATAAGATCATGCAAAGAAACATCATAGTCCATAAAGGGAGAATAGATCCAAATGAAGAAGTAAAAAACCTTCTACCGCGCTAGGTACTAAAATGCGGTACT
Source organism: Avena sativa (assembly GCA_916181665.1). Classification (NCBI taxonomy): domain Eukaryota; kingdom Viridiplantae; phylum Streptophyta; class Magnoliopsida; order Poales; family Poaceae; genus Avena; species Avena sativa. Next base: position 66,546,014 of record OV702284.1, read on the forward strand.
ACCGCTTTTTGGTACCTAGCCCGGCAGTGGATTTTGGCAACTTTCCAAAACCTTCTGCCTTGCTAGGTACTAAAATGCGGTACTACCGCATTTTGGTACCTAGGAGGGCAGTGGCATTTGGCAACTTGCCAAAACCTACTGCCGCGCCAGGTACTAAAATGCGGTACTACCGCATTTTGGTACCTAGGAAAATTCAAACCTCTATAACTTTTGATTGGTAACTCCGATCGACCCGATTCCAATTGCGTTGGAAAAAGGACGACATGGGCTACCCTATGAAAGGTGAAAATATTGGTTATCACCAAGTGAGAATGTATCATGTATAATAATGTGAGATACCTCACTTGGTGAGAAACCGAAAAGCTGCCAAGATCAAAATCGCAACAAGATACAAACGGAAGATCCGATTTTGATGAACAAGAGCTTGTTATGGATATTACCACAAGCTCTATATCCTCACATGGATAAGACCAAATAACAACCAAATATGATGATGCAAATATGCAAAGGTTTGATCTCTCTCCGAATGATGTGACCGAATTACTCATACGAGAGCCCCTCTTAATAGTACGGTTATCTATCCTAAACCCGGTCTCACACACACAACGTGAGACCGGCAAAAGGGAAAACCTATCAATATTATACCTTTGCCTTGAGCATTCCACTTGAGCTCGATGTAGACAATCTTTCCCTTCTCAAGATGGAACGCCTTTCTTGATTCTTCATCATCGATCCATGATCACCGAGGATGGCAAGCCTCAAACATGAGATCTTCTATAGATGGCGCATTTTGAGCTTGATCATCACATCTTCTTCTCATTTCATCGACCTTGAAGCCAACACATGCTCCAAGCGATGCTAATGGACAAATCCTACAGGTATAACTTAATACACACATTAGTCCACGAAGATTGTCATTAATTACCAAAACCACACATGGGGGCCCAACATGTTCTTTCAATCTCCCCCATTTTGGTAATTGATGACAATCCCTTTAATAGGGTTTAGATAAGGAATATTAATGAATAAAATGGTAATACCAATATCAAATACTACAAAAGTATGTGATATTTGTACCACCACCATATATAGAGCAAACTCGCCCACAATCTATGCATGTGTGATGAACTTGAATTTCATTGCATATATTGCCAATCATTATCATTGGTGGAGTTTCCTCTATATATACCACATGCTAAGCAACAACAAAGATGCAAGAGCATGAGAGGCAAATGCACAAGAACAAACTCAATGCATAAACCAACTTCCCTTAAACCCTCTAAAACTTCTCCCCCATTGGCATCGATTGCCGAAATGGATGACAAGTTCTAGAAGGCAAATATAGTAATAATTCCTCCAAAGGTGTGCCTTCGCACATATCCAATGATGAATACTTGGGAGGGAGTAGAACTATATCGAGGATCCGAAGATTGCCAAAATAAAGTCAAATGATGCAAGCAATTTACAAGATCCGACAAACCAAATGAAAACAATGAATGAGTCCAAATGGAAGCAACAAGATGTTATGATATGAGCAAAAGAGTGCTTCAAATAACAAATAGAGAAGCTCCCCAAGATTTGGGCACAATTGTAAAATAAATGCATTGGAATACGTAATGCACAAATATAGAATCCTTGCTCCCCCATAAGCATTTAAAGCACAACAAATGAGAAACAAGACAAATGAGCATTATTAAATGAATTAGATGAGCTCCCCAAAGATAATGCACCAATTATGATAATTGCATTTGGGATCAAGGTGCATAATCATGGAATCCTTGCTCCCCCATAAGCATTTAAAACACAACAAATGTGAAAGAAAGCAAATGAGTATTATTAAATGAAGTAGATGAGCTCCCCAAAGAGCATGCACCAATTATGATAATTGCATTTGGGAACGAGGTGCATAGTCATGGACTCCTCACTCATCCAAATTCATTTAAAAATACAAGACATGAAAGAACAAATATGAGTGTCCGAAGATGCAAACAAGAGGAACAAGCACTCATAGGAAAATAAATTTGGAAGCCACCGAAGAATCAAAAGGAATAGAAAGGTGGTCTCCAAGGATTAAAAAATCAACTAAAATTATCTTCTCATATGTGTATATGTCTCTAAGTGGAAAATATCACAAAGACATATTCCAAAGAAGAAATATGCACACATAAAGAAGATTATACAAGAAAGCACATGAAAGGCAAAAATGAAGTCATAACATATATCAATAAGATTTTTGCTTCAAGGCATGGCCAAAGGCTCACATATATCTTATTGTACATTAATGAGCTTCAAACACCGACACACTACATATATTACAACTATCACCAAGGGAAAAGGAGAAAGTTGAAATATATGGAGAAAGGCAACAAGTATCATAAGATAAAATAGACTAGCAAAAATCTCACTATTGTATATGAGAGAAGTTGATGAAATGATAGGCAATAAAATTGCTAGATTTACATATTTGGGATTGGAGGATCATATGTAGGGGTTCGTAGCATGGAAAACAAAAAATTTCTATCGCATACAAACAAACAAGCCAAGATCTATCTACTAGATTGTAGCAACGAGTCGATGGAATAACTTACCCTCGAAGATTCCAAAGCGTTTAACGAGAGCAGATTCTCGTGGATGATGTAGTCGTACTCTTTCCGATCTCAAGATCGTGTAGACGATCCTTCCGGCGCTGCGTTCCGGCAGCGCTCCCGCAGTCGGTCACACGTTCGGTACTCGACGAAGACCTTCCTCTCCCTTGTTCCAGCAGGCAGCGGAGGTTGTAGCACTCTCCTCGCGATTCCGGCAGCACAACGGCGTGGTACCGGAAGTAGAGGGGAAATCCCGCAGGGTTTCGCCTTAAGCCGGAGCGAGTATGGTGGATTATGAGAGAGGGCTATTAGTGGTCTAGAGATTAGACACACCAATTAGAAGGCTCTAAACCGCAGGCTAAAGCAATTAGAAGCTCTAAACCAAAACGGCTCTAAACCGGAGATTAGAGGTAGAAACTTGTGTGTCTAGAGGAGGAGGCCCTGCCCCTCCTTTTATGGGTGGAGGGGCCGGCGCGCCAGGGGAGGGAGGGGAGTCCCTCCCCAACTCGGCCTAGGGCTAGCCGCCGGCTTGGAGGAGAGGAACTCCTCCTCCAAGTTGGTTTCAACCTCCTCTTGCTTGTTTCCCACAGTTTCTTGTTTTTAGCCGTTTGACTTTCAAACTGGACATTTGACTTTTCTGTTTTAGGATTCAATTTAATCCTTTATTTGGAACAGCAAGAACACTTACTACATGATGCAATCATTCCAATATGTAATGACACATTCATGTACCCCTCCCCCCTCCCGGAGTGCCGGACATTCCGGAACCTTCTAGAACATTCACCGGAATCATTTCCGAACTCCGAAACGGGACTTTCTTTATATGAATCTTATTCTCCGGACCATTCCGGATCACCTCGTGATATCCCGGATCCCATCCGAGACTCCGAACAACATTCGGTCTCTTTCTCATAATACCATAACTACTCAAAACAACGTCGAATCCTTAAGTGTGTCTCCCTACGGTTCGTGAATTATGCGGACATGATCGAGACACTTCTCCGAACAATAACCAATAGAGGAATCTGGAAATTCATATGGCTCCCACATATTTCTACGATTACTTTGCGATCGAATGAACCACTTACATACGATACCAATTTCCCTTTGTCTCACGATATGTTACTTATCCGAGGTTATGATCGTCGGTATCTCTGCATACCTAGTTCAACCTCGTTACTGATAAGTACTCTTTTCTCGTTCCCGTGATATGTGATCCCTTGTGAGCCAGTCACATGCTTGCAAGCTAATTGGATGACATTTCACCGAGAGGGCCCAGAGAATATCTATCCGTCATATGGATGGACAAATCCCACTCTTGATCCATGTGTCTCAACCAATACTTTCCGAACACTCAATGCCACCTTTATAGCCACCCAGTTACGGTGTGGTGTTTGATGTCATCAAAGCATCCATCCGGCAAAGGTGATATGCATGATCTCATGGTCGAAGGAATTAGGTTACTATGTATCAGAAAGCATATAGCAATTGAACTATTGAAATGACTTGATCTTTATGCTACGCTTATCTATAGGAGTAAGTCCACCATATCATTCTCCTAATAATATGATCTTGTTGTTGATAACATCTCAATGTTCATGATAGGGAAACCACAATCATTTATCAACCAACAAGCTAGTGAAGTATAGAGGCTATATTAGGGACTTCAAATTAAGTTTACAAATCACACAAGTATTAATGTTTCCCTGTTAATACTATTATAGCATGAATGTAAACATTTATCATAAACACAAAGATATAATAATAACTACATTTATTATTGCCTCTAGGGCATATCTCCAACAGTCTCCCACTTGCACTAGAGTCATCTAATCTAGATTACATGGTAATATACCGAACACCCATGGCAGTTTGGTGTTGGTCATGTTTTGCCCTCGGGAGAGGTTTAGTCAACGGATCCGCCACATTCAGATCTGTGTGTACTTTGCAAATCTTTATATCCCCATCCTGGATATGTTCTCGAATAGCGTGAAAACGTAGCTTGATATGCTTCAGCTTCTTGTGTGACCTTGGTTCTTGCGCATTGGCTATGGCGCCCATGTTATCACAGTAGATAGACATTGGGTCCAGCGCACTAGGAACCACACCCAGCTCTGTAATGAACTCTTTCATCCATATCGCTTCTTGTGAAGCCTCCGAAGCAGCCATGTATTCCGATTCAGTTGAAGATCTCGCCACAACGCTTTGCTTTGCACTCCTCCAGCTAACTGCTGCACCATTCAAGATAAATACGTATCCAGATTGTGATTTAGAATCATCCGGATCGGTGTTCCAACTAGCATCGGTGTAACCATTAACAACGAGCTGTTCATCACCTCCATAAGAAAGAACCATATCCTTAGTTCTTCTCAAGTACTTAAGGATGTTTTTGACCGCTGTCCAATGATCCACTCCTGGATCACTTTGATATCTGCTAGTTAAACTAACAGCATATGCGATGTCAGGTCTAGTACATAGCATGGCATACATTAGAGATCCTATGGCTGATGCATAGGGAGTCTTACTCATCCTTTCTCTATCTTCTGCCGATGTCGGACTTTGAGTTTTACTCAAGGTCGTATTGGGCAACATGGGCAAGAACCCTTTCTTGCTTTCTTCCATTCCAAACCTCTTTAGAACTTTGTCCAAATATGTACTCTGTGACAATGATATTTGGCGTTTCGATCTATCTCTATAAATCTTTATGCCTAATATGTAAGCTGCTTCGCCAAGATCCTTCATTGAAAAACTATTATTCAAATATTCTTTGACACTATTAAGAAGGTCTACATCATTCCCAATCAACAATATGTCATCCACATATAGTATTAAGAATGCTACAGAGCTCCCACTCACTTTCTTGTAAATACAAGCTTCTCCATAAGTTTGTATAAAACCAAAACTTTTGATTACCTTATCAAAACGTTGATTCCAACTTCGGGATGCTTGCTTCAATCCATAGATGGACCGTTGAAGTTTGCATACCTTGTTAGCATCTTTAGGATCGACAAAACCTTTGGGTTGCATCATATACAACTCTTCATCAATATCTCCATTGAGGAATGCTGTTTTGACATCCATCTGCCATATCTCATAATCATAATATGCAGCGATTGCTAACATAATCCTCACAGACTTTAGCTTCGCTACCGGTGAGAAAGTCTCATCGTAGTCAACTCCTTGAATTTGTCGAAACCCTTTTGCGACAAGTCGAGCTTTATAGACAGTAACATTACCATCAGCATCTGTTTTCTTCTTGAAAATCCATTTGTTCTCGACAGCCTTTCGGCCATCCGGTAAGTCCACCAAAGTCCATACTTGGTTTTCGTACATGGATCCAATCTCGGATTTCATGGCTTCTTGCCATTTATTGGAATCTGGGCTCATCATCGCTTCCTCATATGTCTCGGGGTCATCGGTGTTGTCTACCAACATGACACTCATAACGGGATCATACCAATCTGGAGTGGTACGAGTTCTCGTTGACCTCCGAGGCTCTGTAGCAACTTCAACCGAAGTTTCATGATCACCATCATTAGCTCCCTCTCTTATTGGTGCAGGCACCACAGGAACTTCTTCCGGTGCTGCGCTACTCGCAATTTCGAGAGAAGGTTCGACAACCTCGTCGAGTTCTACTTTCCTTCCAGTCACTTCTTTCGAGAGAAATTCCTTCTCTAGAAAGGATCCATTCTTGGCAACGAATATTTTGCCTTCGGATCTATGATAGAAGGTATACCCAATAGTTTCCTTCGGGTATCCTATGAAGACGCATTTTTCCGCTTTGGGTTCAAGCTTGTCCGGCTGTAACTTCTTTACATAGGCTTCGCATCCCCAAACTTTAAGGAACGACAATTTAGGTTTCTTCCCAAACCATAATTCATACGGTGTCGTTTCAACGGATTTAGATGGTGCCCTATTTAAAGTGAATGCGGCTGTTTCTAATGCATAACCCCAAAATGATAGCGGTAAATCTGTAAGTGACATCATAGAACGAACCATATCTAAGAGAGTTCGATTACGACGTTCGGACACACCATTATGCTGTGGTGTTCCCGGCGGTGTCAATTGTGAAAGTATTCCGCATTTCTTCAAATGCTCGCCAAACTCGTAACTTAGATATTCACCTCCACGATCAGAACGTAGAAATTTAATCTTCTTGTTACGTTGATTCTCTACCTCACTTTGAAACTCCTTAAACTTCTCGAAAGTTTCGGACTTATGTTTCATGAAATAGATATACCCATATCTACTCAAGTCATCTGTGAAGGTAAGAACATAACGATAACCACCGCGCGATGCTACACTCATTGGACCACACACATCGGTATGTATGATTTCCAACAATTCCGTAGCTCGCTCCATCATACCAGAAAATGGAGTCTTAGTCATTTTTCCCATCAGACATGCTTCGCATCTTTCAAATGATTCAAAATCAAGTGATTCAAGAAGTCCATCGGAATGGAGTTTCTTCATACGCTTCACTCCAATGTGACCAAGACGACAGTGCCACATATAGGTCGAATTATCGCTTGATTTCAAACGTTTAGCCTCAATGTTGTTGATATGTGTATTTCCACTATCGAGATTCAATAAGAATAGACCATCTATCAAAGGTGCATGTGCATAAAACATATTACTCATATAAATCGAACAACCATTATTCTCTGATTTAAACAAGTAACCGTCTCGCAATAAACAAGATCCCGATATAATGTTCATGCTCAACACAGGCACTAAATAACAATTATTTAAGTATAAAACTAATCCCGATGGTAGATGAAGGGGTAGCGTGCCGACCGCGATCACATCAACCTTTGATCCGTTTCCCACGCGCATCGTCACCTCGTTCTTCGCTAGCTTTCGTTTATTCTGCAGCACCTGTTTCGAGTTACAAATATGAGCAACCGAACCAGTATCAAATACCCAGGCACTACTACGAGTACTAGTGAGATACACATCAATAACATGTATATCAGATATACCTTTCTTCTTGATGTTGCCGTTCTTCAAATCCGCCAAGTACTTTGGGCAATTCCGCTTCCAGTGACCTTCTCCCTTGCAGTAAAAGCACTCAGTATCAGGCTTAGGTCCAGCCTTGGTCTTCTTTGCTGGCGTGGTAACTTTCTTACCACCCTTCTTGAAGTGTCCCTTTTGCTTAGACTTGCCTTTCTTGAATTTGGTGGTCTTATTGACCAACAACACTTGGTGCTCTTTCTTAATCTCCACTTCTGCAGATTTCAACATGGCAAAGAATTCTGGCAACGTCTTGTTCATGTTCTGCATGTTGTAGTTCATCACAAAGTTCTTGTAACTTGGTGGTAGTGATTGGAGGACACGGTAAATCCCCAAAGCATTAGGAATCACAATACCCAAGCTTTGAAGTTTGTTTGCGTGCCCAGACATCTTAAGCACATGCTCACTGACGGAGCTGCCCTCTTCCATCTTGCAGTTAAAGAACTTTTCAGAAGCTTCATAACTTTCAATTGCCGCATGAGTCTCAAAAATCAATTTGAGATCCTCGACAATATCATATGGGTCTGAATCCTCAAACCTTTTCTGAAGCTCCGATTCCAAACCATACAAGATAACACACTGAACTATGGAGTACTGATTCTTCCGAGCGAGGTAAACATTCTTTACTTCATCGGGAGCATCATCTGCAGGTGGGTCACCCAGCGGTGCATCCAGCACATAGGTCAAATTACCAGCTGTGAGGACAATCCTCAAATTGCGGAACCAATCCGCGAAGTTGCTTCCATTGTTTTTCAACTTTTCTTTCTCTAGGAACGCATTAAAATTGATGGTAGGGGCTGCCATTGATCTACAACATATTTGCAATAGTTTAGACTAAGTTTATGACAAATTGAGTTCAAATTAATAATGAAATTAAACTAGGTGAACTCCCACTCAAAACAATATCCCTCACATTGTTTTAGTGATCACACGAACCAAATCCACCATATCAACACCGATCATCACGAGAGTTGACATAGTTTCAATGGCGAACAATCGACATGTTCATCATATCTACTATATGATTCATGCTTTACCTTTCGGTGATCCGTGTTCCGAGACCATGTCTGTACATGCTAGGCTCGTCAAGATCAAACCTTAGTTTCCGCATGAGCAAATCTGGCTTGCTCACGTTGTATACACTTGCAGAATCTAACACACCCGATCATCACGTGGTGCTTCGAAACAACAAGCTTTAGCAACGGTGCTAACTAAGGATGAACACTTTATGACTTGAAATTGATGTGCATGAGGGATCATCTTATAATGCTACCGTCGCCTACTAAGCAATACAAGATGCATAAAGGATTAACATCACATGCAATTCAATATATATATGTGATATGATATGGCCTTTCTTCTTTGTGCTTCCGATCTCCATCTTCAAGCACGAACATGATCTCCATCATCACCGGCATTGCATCAAGGTCAATGACGCTTCTCCATGGTTGTCGTCCACCGGCTTCAACTATTACAACTACTTTGAATAGACACGCGGGTCTTAACATAAATTAAAGACAACCATATGGCTCTTGCCGGTTGCCAACTTACAATAAGGAACATTGCATACATCAAATATAATCACAATCATGGCCATATCACATCACTACACACCCCTGCAAAACAAAGTTAGACGCCTCTACTTTCTTTGCATATTTTACGTGGTTTGGGGCTTTCAATAAGTGTCGTTCTAACTTACGAACAAGAACCACAACATTGATACTAGCATTGTTGATCACCCGTTGTAAATTGGATCTTAACTATGCTAGGAGAAACAGGCACCCGCAAAGCCACTTATGCAATACAAGTTGCATGTCAAGCGTGGAGCAAGTCTCATGAACGATGTCATGTAAGGTTAGCCCGGGCCGCTTCATCCCAACATACCGCAAGATGCAAAGTACACAAGAAGTAATCGATAATAAAAGCATCAACGCCCACAATGACCATTGTGTTCTACTCGTGCAACAGATCTACATATAGACACGGCTCTGATACCACTGTAGGGGTTCGTAGCATGGAAAACAAAAATTTTCTATCGCATACAAACAAACAAGCCAAGATCTATCTACTAGATTGTAGCAACGAGTCGATGGAATAACTTACCCTCGAAGATTCCAAAGCGTTTAACGAGAGCAGATTCTCGTGGATGATGTAGTCGTACTCTTTCCGATCTCAAGATCGTGTAGACGATCCTTCCGGCGCTGCGTTCCGGCAGCGCTCCCGCAGTCGGTCACACGTTCGGTACTCGACGAAGACCTTCCTCTCCCTTGTTCCAGCAGGCATTGGAGGTTGTAGCACTCTCCTCGCGATTCCGGCAGCACAACGGCGTGGTACCGGAAGTAGAGGGGAAATCCCGCAGGGCTTCGCCTTAAGCCGGAGCGAGTATGGTGGATTATGAGAGAGGGCTATTAGTGGTCTAGATATTAGACACACCAATTAGAAGGCTCTAAACCGCAGGCTAAAGCAATTAGAAGCTCTAAACCAAAACGGCTCTAAACCGGAGATTAGAGGTAGAAACTTGTGTGTCTAGAGGAGGAGGCCCTGTCCCTCCTTTTATGGGTGGAGGGGCCGGCGCGCCAGGGGAGGGAGGGGAGTCCCTCCCCAACTCGGCCTAGGGCTGGCCGCCGGCTTGGAGGAGAGGAACTCCTCCTCCAAGTTGGTTTCAACCTCCTCTTGCTTGTTTCCCACAGTTTCTTGTTTTTAGCCGTTTGACTTTCAAACTGGACATTTGACTTTTCTGTTTTAGGATTCAATTTAATCCTTTATTTGGAACAGCAAGAACACTTAGTAAATGATGCAATCATTCCAATATGTAATGACACATTCATGTACCCCTCCCCCCTCCCGGAGTGCCGGACATTCCGGAACCTTCTAGAACATTCACCGGAATCATTTCCGAACTCCGAAACGGGACTTTCTTTATATGAATCTTATTCTCCGGACCATTCCGGATCACCTCGTGATATCCCGGATCCCATCCGAGACTCCGAACAACATTCGGTCTCTTTCTCATAATACCATAACTACTCAAAACAACGTCGAATCCTTAAGTGTGTCTCCCTACGGTTCGTGAATTATGCGGACATGATCGAGACACTTCTCCGAACAATAACCAATAGAGGAATCTGGAAATTCATATGGCTCCCACGTATTTCTACGATTACTTTGCGATCGAATGAACCACTTACATACGATACCAATTTCCCTTTGTCTCACGATATGTTACTTATCCGAGGTTATGATCGTCGGTATCTCTGCATACCTAGTTCAACCTCGTTACTGATAAGTACTCTTTTCTCGTTCCTGTGATATGTGATCCCTTGTGAGCCAGTCACATGCTTGCAAGCTAATTGGATGACATTTCACCGGGAGGGCCCAGAGAATATCTATCCGTCATATGGATGGACAAATCCCACTCTTGATCCATGTGTCTCAACCAATACTTTCCGAACACTCAATGCCACCTTTATAGCCACCCAGTTACGGTGTGGTGTTTGATGTCATCAGCATCCATCCGGCAAAGGTGATATGCATGATCTCATGGTCGAAGGAATTAGGTTACTATGTATCAGAAAGCATATAGCAATTGAACTATTGAAATGACTTGATCTTTATGCTACGCTTATCTATAGGAGTATGTCCACCATATCATTCTCCTAATAATATGATCTTGTTGTTGATAACATCTCAATGTTCATGATAGGGAAACCACAATCATTTATCAACCAACAAGCTAGTGAAGTATAGAGGCTATACTAGGGACTTCAAATTAAGTTTACAAATCACACAAGTATTAATGTTTCCCTGTTAATACTATTATAGCATGAATGTAAACATTTATCATAAACACAAAGATATAATAATAACTACATTTATTATTGCCTCTAGGGCATATCTCCAACATCATATGCATGATTTTGTATAGTCCCAACTATATGTACTCATCTCAACTTATACACATTTACAATAGAGAGTTCTATTAAAACCAAGGCTAGAACTACAACAATTACAAACACATGAATTCATGCTAGAAGGCAACCGACTAATGGTTGGAATCAAGATATATGAGCATAAGAAAGAGATACTTGTTACCGAGATATAATTGGTAGGATGTAGAGTATATGAATTCGTTGATCATCCTAGCTTGACTCAACTTTTCATGTATGCACCACTTCTTCAAAATTGAAAGACAAGCATCCAATATATCTCCAATGTACCTAAAACACAATTAAGTACAAAATGGTCCCCAAACTTATTGGGTCCAAAGTAGTTAGAGAAACTACAATACATAGGAGAGACTCCACACAATTATGTGCACATTGATATGAAATTGAATTTCATGCACAACTTAGCCGATGGGAATTGGTGGAGTTTCCCCTATATATTGGATCAAAGAAAGCAAACATGCCTTAATATAATCATATAGTAAATATGCATGCATAAAGCTTTCAAGAACCAAAAAGGAGATACAATTTGAACAAAAACACCAAGTAAACCGAGATGGCACACACAAGAGTGTGACAAGACATGCAGTGTCCAAATTGTATCAAAGAACCAATTCAACACATGAACGATCACAAGTTTAACAAATGAACTAGGCTAAGATCAAACGAGCAAAAGATAGATAAAAATAAAAAAGCTCAAGGGTTTATCTCATTCTAAAAAGGTCAAATCAAGAAACAAGGAATGAGAAAAAACCAACTCCCAACAAAAAGCAAGGTTCCAACAAGAAACCAAACTCCCCAAACTTCTCATGATGGCACAAAATACCAAAACAAAAGGATTGGGCTTCCAAGCACATAAAACCCGATATGGATCAAACAATGAAGCATAAATATGAGTGTTCTAAATAATATAGGATAGCTCCCCCATAGATAGTGCATTATGTAGGACTTTCTTTTTAAATTCAAAATGCACACAAATGGGATCATCACTTGCACCTACAATAAGTAAAACACAAGAGGATATCAATAAAATAAGAAGATCCACAAGAAGCAAGGAAGGCTTGGGAGACAACACAAAACATTTTCTTGGCCAAAGATAGAATAAAAATAAGCAAGGCCAAAGTGAATATGTCAATAAATTCTACCTTAAATTGATTACTCATTGTCCAAGGACAAGAAATATTGGGAATAATTTGCCCTAGGTAGTTCATACGGATATCCAAGATCATATACACACAACAAGAAGCATATAACTAAATATAGGAATTGAGCATGATACTTCAAACAAGACTCTTGGTAGCTTCCAATAGTCACACAATCACTAGTGATTAGAGTAACTTGAAGCAAATGGTTTCCATCCGAATATAAATATCTAAACATGAGGAAACACATACCAAGAACCACTCTCATATACAAGATCCAAAATAAGATCAATAAAGCCATTTAATCAAATTGGAACTTGTATGAGCAAATGTGTCACATAGGTGCTAGATAATTATCAATATCAATTCTAAGTGACACAACCTCGAATATTCACATTTTCTAGGATTGTAGTATGCACTAAGCATATGACTCCCCCATAATGTGATACTACCATAAAACCAACACGAGGCAAAATGATAAAAATAGAGATAATTAATGGACATTATAAAATTAAATTTCTCATGAGAAACATACCACAAAGAGACTATATAATCTTACAATATAAATACTAGGTGGTATTCCTCATGTACACACATTTTTAGGTTTGTGGAATGCCTAAGCATAACACTCCCCCAAAATGGGATAGTCCATTAATCTCTCACAAGAGCCACATAAGATACCAAATATAACCAAGTAAGGCTCCAATACAAGAAACACACATACATGGTGTGTCACCTAATCATACACAAATATGCTTGATACCTCAAAATAGTTAAGTGGAAAGAACAACATGTACAAAAGCATGGAAGATACAAAACCAACACATGCACAAGGGGGCGAGTAACTTTCAATGTAAAGAGTTTAGCATATGTTACCGCAGGGAGGAACATTGGATATATAATATAATCATGATAATCCAAATGGCTTGGCTTGACAATAATAATTGATGAAGATCCCTCAATTCTTCATAATGTAGCCAAGACTCCAATGCCCTCCAATAATACCTATTGATCAAGTTTTGGCTTGTTGGTCCCCAACCAAGTTAGGTCCTAAGAGGTTAGTCACAATAGGCTTGGCAACCCAAATGGTTCTTTTCTTGAATCCACGTTGAGCACCAACAAATTTGGCAAACACATTGCCAACCTCATCCTTACAAAGAGAATAAGCATCATCAATAATGATAGGGTTGGATGAGGAGATACCGATAGTGCATGAGGAAGAAATATGCCCCTTATCACGGCATATGTAGCAAGTTCTACTCTTGCCATCTTTCTTCTTAGGTGAAGCCACAACTCGAGGGATAGCTCGAGTAGTCCTCTTAGGAAGGGGCCCATTAGTGACTTGAGGTGGAGCTTGAGGCCGCTTCCCTTGTTGCTTCACACTAAGAGACATTTTCTTCAATGGGCAAGATCTAACGTGGTTCCCTTCTTCCTTGCACTTGAAGCAAACAATGTTGGCCGGATTTTTGACTTGATCTTGGCCATTATTCTTGTTGTCTTTGTGCTTCAACTTGATAGTGGACTTGTTCTTGACATTGGAGTTGAATCCAAGCCCACTCTTGTCATTGGGGGATTTTTGCACACTCAAAATTTTGTTGAGTGTGACCTTCCCTTGTTGACCCATTTTCAAGTCATTCTTCAAAGAAGTGACTTGAGCCTTGAGCTCTTTGATTTCCTCTACATGGTTAGTTTCAATACAAGTACTAGAGGAAGTAGATGCTACATTATTAGATCAACAAGGCATGGAATGTAATTCATCACGAGATATAGCATGGTTGTGAGAGGATGAATTACAAGGACTAGCACATGGCAATATAACATTTGGAGTAGATATAGTGATAATGTCCACATGAGGCCCACTAGATGTTACCTTTGACATGATGGCCTCATGAGCCAACTTTAGCCTACCATGGGAGACTAGGAGATCCTCATGCGAGCTTGAGAGCTTATCATGGCTTTCTTCTAATTTCCCATAGTTGCTAGTTAGCAAAGCAAGTTGAGCCTTTAGCTCAACATTCTCCTTCAAAATAGATGCTTCACAAGAAATAGAGTTAGTAGCACAAGCATCATTACTATTAGCAAGAGGTGAGGGCAACTTGTCAAGCTCTTTTGAATATGAGGCTTTAAGTTGCTCATGTGACTCGGCGAGTTTGATGAGCTCACCCTTTATGACCCTAGAGCCATTTTTGAGGTGCTCAAAATCCTTAACAAGTTTAGCATAAGCAACTTCAAGTTCATCATTTTTAATCTTGAAGGAGTTAGCCACCGCAAGTTCTCTATCATGGTATTCCTTTACTCTAGATAATTCTAGAGTAAAAGTCTCCTCAAGAGATTCTTTGGTGGTTTGTTCTTCTTCAAGGGAGTCCTTTACTTGAGCAAGTTCATTAGCATATTCACGCTCAAGTGCAAACTTTTCATCAATTATGTTTTCTTGCTCCTCAATAAGATCATTGCCTTCTATAGCATAATTCAAGATTTCAAGAAGGCTGGAGGAAGCAAGTTTATTTTTGTAGAGAGCACTATAGACAACCTCTCCCATTTTCTTAATAGAGGTAATATCATACTTACCTCTATAATCATCATTATCATTCTCAACCTCATCATCATCATCATGAGATACAATGGGATCCAAAGAGGTTACCTTTGTTCCCTTAGCCATAAGGCACATGTGAGAACCGGAAGAAGGTGATGATGAGATTGCACTTGTAGATCTCTTCAAGACCTTGTCTTGGCCCATAGAATCTTCATTTTCCTCTTGTGAAAAGTCACATGTTGGTGAAGTGGTAGAGGATGAGAACTCATCTCGACCGGAAGTGGAAGCAACACAATCATCCTCAATAATGTTGGACTTGCTATATTTATCTTGAAGCTTGGTCCATATCTCACGAGCGCTTGAATAAGGCATGATAGACGAAAGAACTATATTGCTCACAACATGCAAAAGAATTTTAGTAGCTAGAGCATCTATATGAGAGTTCAACTTCTCCTCTAAAGATTCGTTTTGGGTATCCATAGGAGAAGAGAAACCCACATATAGATAGCCCTCGATAATTGGGTGAATTTCCCGAAATAAATTAAGCATGCGAATTTTCCAAACATCATAATTTGTGCCATCGAATGTGAGCGTGTCCTTGTGCACTAATCCCCTAGCCGACATCTTTACTCTCAAGGCGGTGAAGCCTAAAATGAGAGACCGGGCTCTGATACCAATTGAAAGGATACGGATGTCGCCTAGAGGGGGGGTGAATAGGCGATTAAAACTTTTCCTAGAGTGGCTCAACAAGGGCGGAATAAAACTAGTGTTTACTTTGTAAAGCACAACCTAGAAACAACTAAGGTTTACCTATGTGCACCAACAACTTATGCTAAGCAATACAAGCAACAAAGTGATAGCAAGATATATATTACTTCAAGCACGAAGTCTATCACAATGTAAAGTGCATAAGTAAATAGCTCGGGTATAGAGATAACCGAGGCACGCGGGGACACCGATATTTTACCGATTTCCTCCCAACATGGAGTACGTCTCGTTTGGAGAGGGGGTGGTATCAAACCACCAACGCCACAAAAGGCCTCCCTTATTCTCCAGTGAATCTCACCCCAATGGGATCAATCCACGCTTCCACTATCGGTGCACTTGTCGGTGGCAACCGGAACCTCTCACAAGGTTAGGGCACAACTCCACAACTTAATTGGAGGCTCCCAACAAATGCCACAAAAGGCCTCAACAAATGACACCAAGGCCATAATGCCACCAAGGCCAACCATCTAGGGTTCCAAGAACCCAAGAGGGACAAGCTCCAATGAGCAACTCAAACCAAATCCTCCGAGGAGAACTCAAACCGATGCACCAAATGCAAATGGTAAGAAAACCACAAAGGTGTTCAAATCCTTCTCTACCAAATTCCACCAAAGCTACAAAAGCTTATGGGGGAATAAGAGAGGAAGAACAATGGAGTAAATCCACAAAAGACTCCAAGATCTAGATCCCAATATGTTCCCCTCACTTAGAGGAAAGATTGATTGGTGGGATTGTAGATCTAGATCTCCTCTTTCAAATCCCTCAAGAATATGCAAGAATCATTGGAGGGATTGAGAGAAAGCAAGCTCAAGAAGGTCAACAATGGAGGGGAAAACTTGCAAGAATGGTTGAGGAACCATTGGGGAAGAAGGCCCCTTATATAGGTCCCTCCAAAATCCAACCGTTGCAGCCCAAAAACGCGATTCCCGGTACTACCAGACTTTTTCCCGGTACTACCGGACTTTCCCGGCACTACCGGACATTTCCTGGGGTTCCTGGGACTCCAAACGCATTTTCTCTCTGCGCTCCCCGGTACCAAAAGGCGGTACTACCGGACCCCGGCACTACCGGATCCTGGTCCGGTACTACCGGTCATCACAGAACGAAAACAGCCATAACTTTTGCATCCGGACTCCGATTTCGATGATCTTGGGCTCGTTTAGAAGAGGACAACAACCTCTATAAGATCATGCAAAGAAACATCATAGTACAGAAAGGTAGAATAGATCCAAATGAAGAAGTAAAAAACCTTCTACCGCGCTAGGTACTAAAATGCGGTACTACCGCTTTTTGGTACCTAGCCCGGCAGTGGATTTTGGCAACTTTCCAAAACCTTCTGCCTTGCTAGGTACTAAAATGCGGTACTACCGCATTTTGGTACCTAGGAGGGCAGTGGCATTTGGAAACTTGCCAAAACCTACTGCCGCGCCAGGTACTAAAATGTGGTACTACCGCATTTTGGTACCTAGGAAAATTCAAACCTCTATAACTTTTGATTGGTAACTCCGATCGACCCGATTCCAATTGCGTTGGAAAAAGGACGACATGGCCTACCCTATGAAAGGTGAAAATATTGGTTATCACCAAGTGAGAATGTATCATGTATAATAATGTGAGACACCTCACTTGGTGAGAAACCGAAAAGCTGCCAAGATCAAAATCGCAACAAGATACAAACGGAAGATCCGATTTTGATGAACAAGAGCTTGTTATGGATATTACCACAAGATCTATATCCTCACATGGATAAGACCAAATAACAACCAAATATGATGATGCAAATATGCAAAGGTTTGATCTCTCTCCAAATGATGTGACCGAATTACTCATACGAGAGCCCCTCTTAATAGTACGGTTATCTATCCTAAACCCGGTCTCACACACACAACGTGAGACCGGCAAAAGGGAAAACCTATCAATATTATACCTTTGCCTTGAGCATTCCACTTGAGCTCGATGTAGACAATCTTTCCCTTCTCAAGATGGAACGCCTTTCTTGATTCTTCATCATCGATCCATGATCACCGAGGTTGGCAAGCCTCAAACATGAGATCTTCTATAGATGGCGCATTTTGAGCTTGATCATCACATCTTCTTCTCATTTCATCGACCTTGAAGCCAACACATGCTCCAAGCGATGCTAATGGACAAATCCTACAAGTATAACTTAATACACACATTAGTCCACGAAGATTGTCATTAATTACCAAAACCACACATGGGGGCCCAACATGTTCTTTCAATGGCCATTATTGCTCTCTTAGTTGGTCGCTCCCAGTCTTTTGCTAGCCTCCACTTGTACTGAGTAAGCTCTACTCATGCATCCATGTCCCAAGAAACCAAGTTATTCCAAAGTGTACACTATAAATTCCTATGCATGGTGTGTTACACCATTCCAAGTATATTCTTGTTTTGTCTGTCTTCCAAAATAAACTTGTTATGTAAAAGTTAGTGGTTAAAGCTCTCACAAACTTGATGGCACACTTTATTTTTCTTGCCCCTAATAAACTTGAACCATTGTGTCATCTATGTTGTATATGCTTGCACTTATACGTTGGAATTAGCAGAACCATGCTATCATGGGGAACGCTTTCAATATTGCACATGTACATTGTACCCAGTTGATATCATGCTCTTTTGTTTGCGGATGTCGTCGGTATGAAATAAAAGGGGAGCTTGTAAGTCCATGGAGTTATGTATGTGTGTTAGAGAAACGCCTGGGCCGCTAGGTAAGCCATGCATAATCATGGTGGAAACTTGCAGCATCACCATAGTGAGCAATCTATGAAGCATTCTTCTTATAAAAAAAGAGAGAAAGAAAAAGAGATTGAGAAAAAGGAAAAAAAAGATGAGAAAAGAGGAAAGAGAGAAAAAAGCACCATTTTCCCATGGTAAATAAGAAGATTGCTGAGATGCTCATTGTCTGCTTGCCTTGTCATTTTGATATGGGATAGCTCCTGTATCATGGGGCAAGGGGTACCCCGTTGGCAGTTCTCTATGATACATATGTACTTACTATGACAAGAACTTACCGGTGACTAAACTTGAGTAGCATGAGGAGCGGCCCTCGTACTCAAGGGACATGAGATTGCCAACTTATACTTTGTCAACCATATACTCCATATTTTGTTCACTTTAACCTTAATCACTTCAGGATGCCTATGATAAGGGCAATGGGAGCTGAAAGCTAACAAGTACCATAATTTTTGGAAGCTCTTTATGAGACTTGAAATCCCTGCTTCCCTTTGAAGGGCCTTTCTTCCACTTTTATATTGAGTTTCCACCTTCTATCCTTAGGCACCAATTAATAGAGAATAGTTGCCATTCTTAGTTCTATGTGCATTGTCCCAAAACTTATTGATTTATTCATATTGTTGATATTGCTTGTTCTTGGACTATTTCTATCTCACTCTTATGAACTTCGAAGGTGTCCTATGCAATTATGTTTTGCTACTCCATGAGGGACAAGATGAATGCCACTATGCTATGTTTTCTTTATGTGGAACAAACAAGCGTCTTTCAATGCATTTTTATTCATGAATCTTTGTTTGTATCCTTTCATGTTGCAGCATAGTTGCTTTGTCTTATTGTTAGAAGTTCATCTTTCATGCTCATGTTTAGAGTACTTTGATCCCAACTTTCAATGCTTGCAAATGGTTTGATCTTGATTGTGATGGTGCATGTCACCTCAAAAATTATTCTTTTTATCACTTACCTACTCGAGAAAGAGTAGGAGTTAAGCTTGGGGATGCTTGATACGTCGTAAACGTATCTATGATTTTTTTTATGTTTCATGCTTGTTTAGTATCCACTTTGCTATGCTTTGTCTACACCTTGAGGTATTTTTATACGTTTTCTGTAACTAACCTATTAGCAAGATGCCACGGTGCCAATTGCATGTTTTCTATAGTTTTTGGTTCCAGAAAATTCAGAAAATGAATATTCTCGGAATTGGACGGGACAAACACCAAAGTAAATATTTCACCGAGGAGAACACGGATCCAGAAGACGATACGGAGGAGGGCCACGAGGGGCCCACACCCCCTGGCCGCGCGGCCAGGCTTCGCCCGCGCCAGGGGGTGCGGCCGCCTTGGACACCCACTTGGTCTCCCCCTTCGCCTATAAGAAGCCCCCGATACCAAAACCATAAGGATCCGATCAGATCTCCACGAAACAGTCTGTAGACGCCGCCACCATCGTCCCTAGACCGGGGGGATCTGAAGCTCTTCCCGACACCCCGTCGGAGGGAGACATCACCCCGGAGGCCTTCTTCATCACCATGCCAGCCTCCGGTATGATGTGTGAGTAGTTCCACCTTGGACTATGGGTCCATACAGTAGCTAGATGGTTGTATGTCCTCCTTTGTGCTACCATGTTTAGATTTTGTGAGCTCCGTTCATAATCAAGATCATCTATTTGTAATCATGCATGTTGTGTTTGCGGGGATCCGATGGATATTGAGATTACTATGTCAGATTGGTTAATGATTCTATCTTATTGATTCTATCATGTTTGTGTTGTTTGAGATCTTGCATGCTCTCCGTTTCTAGTAACTATCTTGGACAAGTAGATGATAGTGACTCCAAGAGGGAGTATTTATGCTCGATAGTGGGTTCATGCCTCTATTGAATCTGGGGAAGTGACAGAAATCTCTAAGGTTGTAGATGTGCTGTTGCTACTAGAGAAAACAACGATCTTTTGTTCATGGAACAATTGTATTGTTTACTTTACACACTTTGCTTAAAGCAGTTATCCGTTGCTTGCAACTTAATACTGGAGGGGGTCGGATGACAACCTGAAGGTAGATTACTAGTCATAGATGCAGTTGGATGGCAGTCTATGTATATTGTTGTAATGCCCAACCGAATCTCATAGGATCATGAATGTCTAGTATTGCATTGTTATGCCTTGCTCTGTCTTGTTAATTGCCCCGCTGTAATTTGTTTACCCAGCATGTTATGTTATTTATCTTAAGGAGAACACCTCTAGTGAACTGTGGACCCCGGTCCAATCTTTACCATTGATACATCTTCCATTGTTATTGTTTACTTTCTACAAGCCACCATTACCTTCCACACCATACGTTTAATCCTTTGTTTTCAGCAAACCGGTGAGATTGACAACCTCACTGTTCATTGGGGAAAAGTCTTGAGTTTGTGTTGTGCAGGTTTCCAAGTTTGTAGCAACACCTTTGAGTCGTTTCCTTCCTCCTACTGGTTCGATAGCCTTGTTTTCTTACTGAGGGAAAACTTACTGATGTGCTCATCACACCTTCCTCTTGGGGTTTCCCAACGAAGCTCTACAGTGATCTAAGCCGCATCAGGCCTCCCCTACCAGATGCGGCCAGGCGAAGAAGGGATCGGCGGGGTGTCAACTACCTCGACCTCTTACAGGTATGGCAGCGATCAGGCGAAACTTGAGTGCGTTTACCCAATGATTTGCCCGGGTGCTCATTGCCCTCCCCCACGAACCAACGGATCAAGCGGAGCTCACCTTTTTTCTAGGGTGCAAAGCCCCCCTGACGAGAAGGCGCATGATCACCCGCGTGTTCGACTCCATCCTAGAGATCTTCTCTATCACGGAAGCTTGCACCAGGATCGAGGAGGGGGAGCCACCCCAACTTCCATAGCCACATGCATGTTGTTGCCCCCCCCCCTCGATGAGCTCTGGCATGGATGTCCTTGATGTCTACGCACACTTCTATTCTTTTAGACAGTGTTGGGCCTCCAAGTGCAGAGGTTTGTAGAACAGCAACAAGTTTCCCTTAAGTGGATCACCCAAGGCTTATTGAACTAAGGGAGGAAGAGGTGAAAGGTATCCCTCTCAAGCAATCCTGCAATCAAGATACAAGAAGTATTTTGTGTCCCCAACACACCCAATACACTTGTCGGGTGTATAGGTGCACTAGTTTGGCGAAGAGATAGTGAAATACAAGTAATATGGATGATTATAAGTGGTAATTGCAATCTGAAATAAAGATGGCAGCAAGCAAACATGTAGCAGGACTGATTGTAAACGGTGTTTCAATGCTTAGAAACAAGGCCTAGGGATCATACTTTCACTAGTGGACACTCTCAATAAACATATAATATCTTCTCTTCAATATGCTACCCTGAACTATTCTCCCGTTGGACGATGTAGGGCTATAACAACACACCTCAAAGTTCGCATTCCCCATCTAGATAACCCCGTTGTCACCTCGAGCGCTAGATGGTTCCAACAAACGCCACAAACTCATAGAGACATCCAACTCAAATTATAACTCATGATAAGTATTTATGTAATCTTTATCCTAAGTGCCACATGGTGTGCACACTGTCAACTTCACACACGTGGGGATAAGCGGAGATTAATTAAAGCACTTGAGTAGCAGAGTAGATCTACTTATTCAACTAGATTACAAAGCTCATGATCTTAATAAGATCACGCATAGAGAGAGAGATAAACACATAGCAACCGGTAGAGCCCTTAGCCTCGACGGAGAACTACTCCCTCCTCATCATGGGATTCAGCAACGACGGTGGAGATGGCGGTGGAGTCGATGGATATGGCTCCGGGGGCAATTCCCCATCCCGGCAGGGTGCCGGCATAGAGACTTCTGTCCCCCGAATCTCCTCTTCGGTGGCGACGGTTTTGTGGAACTTTTTGTGGATGGAGGCTGGATGATTTAGGGTTTTTGCGTCTAGGGCTTTATATAGGCAAAAGGGCAAGGTTTGTGGATGCCTGAGGGGCCCATACCACCTGGTGGCACGCCCCCTGGCCACGCCACCGTATGGTGTGGCTGTCTCGTGGCTCCACTTCGTCTCCCCTTCGGTCTCCATGTCGTGTCTTGTAAAATATTGACTTTGGCTTTTGTTCCGTCCAATTCCGAGAATATTTCTTTACTAGCTTTTCTGAAACCAAAAACAGCAGAAAACAGGCAACTGGCACTGCAGCACCTTGTCAATAGGTTAGTTCCAGAAAATGTATAAAAATGCCTCAAAGTGTAGACAAAACATAAGATAGTTGGCACAAAACAAGAATGGAGCATCAAAAATTATAGATACATTTACGACGTATCAAGCATCCATAAGCTTAACTCCTGCTCGTCCTTGAGTAGGTAAGTGATAAAAAGAATAATTTTTTAGGTGACATGCACCATCACAATCTTGATCAAGGTATTGTAAAGAATCGATGGCTGGGATCATAGTACTCTAAACATGAGTATGAAAGATATAGTTCTAACAATAAGACAAAGCAACTAAGATGTAACATGAAAAGGTACAAATAAAAGATCATGAATAATATTGCATTGAAATACATTTGTTTGTTTCACATATAGAAAACATAGCAAGATTGGTATTCAGCTTGTCCTTCATGGAATAGCAAAACATAAATGCATAGGACACCTTCAAAGTTCATAAGGGTGACTAGATACAAATAATTTAAGAACAAGCAATACCATGATTATGAATCAATCAATAAGTCTTGGGACAATGCACATTGAACTAAGAATGACAACCATGCTCTCTTAATTGGTGCATAAAGATAGAAGATGTAGACGCAACAAAAAGTAAAAAAGATAGGCCCTTCATAGAGGGAAGTAGGGATTTCAAGTTTCATAAAGATCTTCCAAAAATTATGGTACTTAATAGCTTTGAGATCTCATTGACCCTATCATTGGCATCTTGAAGTGATTAAGGTTAAAGTGACACAAATATGAGTATATGCTTGACAAGTTATAAGTTGAAAATCCCATGCCCCTTGCGTACGAGTACCGAACCTCATGCTACTCAACTTTGGTCACAAGCAAGTTATTATCATTTTAAGTATATGTGTATCATAGAGAATCGCCAACGGGGTACCCCTTGCCCCATGACATAGGAGATATCCCGTATCAAAATGATAAGACAATAGACAATGAGCATCTCAGCGACCTTTTTTATCTATTTGCATAGGTTTTTATTGAGGATGTTTCATAGAATGCTCATTATGGTTATGCTGTAATTTTCCACCATGATTAGGCATGGCTTAGGCTAGCCGCCCAAGCATTATCTAACACATATACAAACTCCATGAGCTTACGAGCTCCCCTTTTATTTCACACCGCTGGGATCTATAAACAAAAGAACATGATATCAACTGAATAGAATAAGTGCAATGTTGAAAGCGTTCCCCATGACAACATGGTTCTGCTAACTCCCAACTTATAATTTGCAAGCATATAAGCGACATAGATAGGCAAAATGGTTCAAGTTTATTAAGTGCAAGAAAATGAAGTGTGCCATCAAGTTTGTGAGAGCTTTAATCACTAATTTTCACATAACAAGTTTAATTTGGAAGATAAATAAACACATGAATATACTAGGAATGGTGTGAAACACCATGCATAGGAGTTTGTATTGGACTCTTTGGAATAACTTGGTTTCTTTGGAGTTGGATGCACGAGTAGAGCTTATACTCAGTACAGGTGAAGTCTAGCAAAAGACTGGGAGCGACCAACTAAGAGAGCAATAATGGCCATAATCATGCAAAGCGAAAAAACATTATTAATCAAAGAATAAAGTGATATCACAAGTCAAAAACTAAATGATCATAGAGGCTAAGGTGACTAGTTCATAGTCATAACATGGTGCAAGCATGTTCCAAGTCAACCCAAATAAAGCATCAAAGGAGAATACCACAATATTATGCTTTTGTATGCCAAAACAACGCATGATTCTTTTCAAGGCACATTAAGCAATCTCAATTGTTTGAAACAAGTCATTCTACAAAAATAATCAATAAGAATATGGTCAAAGCAACATCTAACATGACATCATAAAGTCTAAGCCACAGTCAAAACAAGCTTCTTTTTGTACCACTATAAGCATGAAACATTCTACTCTCTTCCAACACCAATCGACTTATTTGAAACAACTCAAAAAGATAATAATAAATAAAGACTAGTGAGGTAGTCTCACAAACTTACAAAGAAGAACTAAAAAGTTCTAAGCAAAAAAACATAAGAAAACTAGGGCTAAACGCAGTGCTAGCAAAAGAGAACACTCACAGAACAATAAGAGTGAAAACTAGAGTGTTCTAAACAATGAAAACGAAGCATGTCTCTCTCTATCCAAAAGAAGTGTACTGGGATCCAACCAACTTATTGCAGAAAACAAAACAAAGGAAAACTAAAAACAAAAACAAAGACGCTCCAAGAACAACATATAGTGCATGAAGCAAAAAAAAGTGTCTTGAACGAAGACCTAAGATTCTTATTGATGAATAATGGGGATGCCTTGGGCATCCCCAAGCTTTGATGCTTGTAGTTTTTTAATATTTCTTGGGGTGACACGGTTGGCATCCCCAAGCTTGAGCTTTTGTCCATACTTCATCTCATCACATCATTCTTCCCCTACACTTGAAAATTTCCTTCATACAAAACTTCACACAATCTTCATTAGCAACATTAGTGTATTCAAGATAATAAGCCTTTGGGTTTAGTTTCAACTCAAGTAAAACTTCCATTAAAACATAATCTACTATAGCAATTCCTTTTAAAATCTCAAGTGATCAAAGAGAACTCAAAAAAAACCGATTAAGAGGCAAATGCAAATAATGGTAGAAATCTGTCAAAACAGAACAACAAGTAAAGACAGATTTTTTATAAAATATTACTTTGCTCAAATAGAAAAGTGCAAAAATAACGAAAGTTTGGTAAATAACAGGGGCATGCACTCAAAAAATTATAGATCAGTACGACGTTCTGTGATTTTTCACGATTTTTTACAGTGAAGCACAAAAATCTGTTTCGGGACAGCAACTTCCCCAAATCTTATTCCCTCTCATTAGAGGCTATTATTGGCACAAAAACCAAAGAAAAAGGAAAAGGAGAGGTTATTACAGAGACAATAACTTCCAAGACTCAACAAAACAAAAATAAACTGAAAGAAAAAATATAACGGGTTGTCTCCCAAAAGCTCTTTCTTTATAGCCATTAAGATAGGTATGATAATTTCGAGGATCCTCACATAAGAAATATGAATTGAAGTAAAAGAGAGCATCAAGAAGCAAATATAAAACCAATTTAAATCTAACCCACTTCCTATGAAAAATAATCTTGTAAATAAACAAGTCATGAAAGCACAAAGCAACAAGCATAGGAAAGCAAAACAAGTGCAACTTCAAAATTTTCAACATAAAGGGGAACTTAATATTATTGAGATACATAAAACCATGTTTACCTTTCTCATAATAACTTTTAGTAGCATCATGAATAAAATTAATAATATAACTATCACATAAAACATTCTTATCATGAGCCACATGCATATAATAATTATTACTCTCCACATAAGCATAGCAATTCTTATTAATCGTAGTGGGAGCAAATTGAACAAAATAGCTATCATTATTATTCTCATCACCATAGTCATCAAATATAGGAGGCATATTGTAATCATAATTAATTTTCTCCTCAATAGTAGGTGGACTGAAAATATTATATTCATTACTGTAATCATCATATATTGGAGGTATAGTATCATCATAGAAAATTTTCTCCTCTAAAGCAGGTGGACTGGAAATATCATATTCATCATTGTAATCATCATATATTGGAGGTATAGTATCATCATAACAAATTTTCTCCTCTAAAGCTGGGGAACTAAAATATCATTTTCATAAAAACTAGCTTCCCCAAGCTTAGACTTTTCCATAGCATTAGCGATAGTGGTGTTCAAAGAATTCATACTAATAACATTGCTATTAGCATGAAAATAAAGTTCCATAGGTTTTTTAATTTTCTCTTCAAACACTTCATGTCCTAACTCAAGATAAATACTATAAAGCTCTCTAGTTTTTTTGTTGTTTTCCATTGAGCCTAACTAGTGAAAATAAAAACAAGAAACAAAAAGATATAATTACAGAATCTAAAGGAAATAACTTCGAACACTCACACACCAGCAACAGTAATAGAAGATAGCTTAGTAGCCAGAGGATATGAGTACCTTTTACCTTACCTCCCCGGCAACGGTGCTAGAAAAGAGCTTGATGTCTACGCACGCTTCTATTCTTGTAGACAGTGTTGGGCCTCCAAGTGCAGAGGTTTGTAGAACAACAGCAAGTTTCCCTTAAGTGGATTACCCAAGGTTTATAGAACTCATGGAGGAAGAGGTCAAATGTATCCCTCTCAAGCCACCCTACAATCAATGTACAAGAAGTCTCTTGTGTCCCCAACACACCCAATACACTTGCCAGGTGTACAGGTGCACTAGTTCGGCGAAGAGATAGTGAAATACAAGTAATATGGATGATTATAAGTGGTAATTGCAATCTGAAATAAAGATGGCAGCAGACAAACATGTATCAGGATTGATTGTAAATGGTGTTTCAATGCTTAGAAACAAGGCCTAGGGATCATACTTTCACTAGTGGACACTCTCAATAAACATATAATATCTTATATTCAATATGCTACATTGAACTACTCTCCGTTGGACGATGTAGGGCTATAACAGCACACCTCAAAGTTTGCATTCCCCATCTAGATAACCCCATTGTCACCTCGAGCGCTAGATGGTTCCAAAAAACACCACAAACTCATAGAGACATCCAACTCAAATTATAACTCATGATAAGTATTTATGTAATCTTTAGCCTAAGTGCCACACGGTGTGCACACTGTCAACTTCACACACGTGGGGATAAGCGGAGATTAATCAAAGC
This sequence comes from Avena sativa, assembly GCA_916181665.1. Lineage (NCBI taxonomy): Eukaryota > Viridiplantae > Streptophyta > Magnoliopsida > Poales > Poaceae > Avena > Avena sativa. The sequence goes on from OV702284.1 coordinate 66,573,687, forward strand.
ACTTGAGTATCAGAGTAGATCTACTTATTCAACTAGATTACAAAGCTCGTGATCTCAATAAGATCATGCATAGAGAGAGATGAACACATAGCTACCGGTAGAGCCCTTAGCTTCGAGGGAGAACTACTCCCTCCTCCTCATGGGATTTAGCAATGGCGGTGGAGATGGTGGTGGAGTCGATGGAGATGGCTCTGGGGGCGATTCCCCGTCTCGGCAGGGTGCCGGAATAGAGACTTCTGTCCCCCGAGTCTCCTCTTCGGTGGCGGCGGTGCTACGGAACTTTTCGTGGACGGAGGCTGGATGATTTAGTGTTTTTACGTCGAGGGCTTTATATAAGCGGAAGGGCAAGGTCGGTGGATGCCTGAGGGTCCCACACCACCTGGTGGCGCGCCCCTGGCCGCGCCATCGTATGGTGTGGCTTCCTCGTGGCTCCACTTTGTCTCCCCTTCGGTTTCCGTGTCGTGTCTGGTAAAATATTAACTTTGGATTTTGTTCTATCCAATTCCGAGAATATTTATTTACTAGCTTTTTGAAGCCAAAAACAGCAGAAAGCATTCAACTGGCACTGCTGCATCTTTTCAATAGGTTAGTTCCAGAAAATGTTTAAAAATGCCTCAAAGTGTAGACAAAACATAAGATAGTTGGCACAAAACAAGCATGGAGCATCAAAAATTATAGATACATTTACGACATATCAGTCCTCTCCACCCGCGTGGGACGACCTATGCCCGGGAATATGACCAGATGGGTTAGGAAAGGAGATGGCTCGAGAGTTATCGCTAGCGGTCCCGGCAGTGCGCCGGGCCGGGAGCACCTACCCGAATTGCATTGGGCAGGGCTAACGCCCCTAGAGACCCGCTGGCACATCTTTCCGCCACCGCCTAGGCGGGAACCTCGGAGGGAGATTACATGTCATGGCCCAGGGCCCCAGAAGTTACTCTGAGCCATTAACACTACCAGGGCTTGGACCCGGAGAGCCGTAGTGGATGCTTAACAATGCCCATTTCTGGTTCTCGTGACCATAGTTTCGCCACCCTGCTCTTGTAAAGTGGATTCATCGGAACCCCATCAAGAAATCAAAAAGCCACGAGCACCGATTTTCTACAACCTTCAGGCCACGCACCCTTCTGCCAGAGGCCCGGCAGAAGGAGATGGCCTTGGCCATCGTCAAGGGCCCTTGACGAGGGTTAAACTCATGCCCATTGTTATGGGCTTGGGTTTTGAGGAAGAGGGGTGCACTAGAGATCGCGTTCGGCTAACAAACAAGCAATGCGGGACACGAGGTTTACCTAGGTTTAGGGCCCCAGAGGGAAAACCCTACTCCTGCTTGTCTGCTCTAGATTAACGATGAAACTGATGATTACAGGGGTACGCAGACAAGATCTGGTGGGTGTGTATGCTAGGGTTGCTCGTTGTTCCCTCCTGACCTTTATATAGGTAGGCCAGGTCTCAGGATAAGGTCGAGTCGGTTATAGGTTAGGGTTTTAACCTTTAAACTTTCTATCTAAAGCTAGATGTATCCTCCAAGGAATCGCATCCTTCATGGGCCTGGATCACCCGAATCCTTCCTGGGCTTCGTCATCAGGTCTAGATCATCACGGGGGCTCTCGCTGGGCCGAACCGGATAGGCCAATATTGGGTACCCATAGGGCAAACCCATGTCAGTATCCCCCGAGTGTTCAGTCGAATCGTAGATTCGGCTGGAGACTCTGAAGTCTTCGAGTGCTTTCATCTGAATGTGATTTCGGGTCATAATGTTCAATTCATAGGGATAGTTGATATACGTACCTAAATCATCCGATGGATCTGGGAAGTTAACTACCTTTCGGCAAAATAATGCTATCTACTTAGACCCGAGTCAACAGACTCGAATCTGGAAAAATGCTGGCATAATTCGACTCAAGCCACGAAGGTCTTACATGAGTCGAATTCCAGTAGTATTAGATATGCACCCAACGCGTCTATCAGGATTTTTCATCGCACCTACAGGTATGGCATATTTCTGGTAGAGCGCAGCAGGTGCGTTACCAGGCCATCAGACTGTGTTTGTAGGTCTTACCTTTGTGTCATAGACAAAACATCTGAATGTTTATCGTCGCGGAGATGATTCAGGTGGACAACGAGATGTCATCTCGTAGCATTGTTAATGATAGGTGGAGTCGCCGTGTTGCTCGATTGTGTATCAGGTCTTGTGACAATATCAGCGGATTTATTCATTGCTTGTGCGGCCAGCGCTCCCTATGGGAGTAGCCCCCGAGTTTCTGTTCTAGTCATAGACTCGAGCAGAGCCTTTAGTTAGTCTTATCTTGCAAATGCTGTTGATAGCCAAAGTTTATCGGATGGCGACCAGTACTCCCGATGGGAGTATCCCTGAGTCCGTAGTTGAGTCGTTGACTCAAAAAAGGAAGTCGAGGTATAAGACTATGATCTTTACCGTGTTATGGCATTAAATGGACCCAGAATTTCTTTGGGTGCATGGACAGTGCTCCTGTTAGGAGTAGCCCCCGAGTATTGGTTGAGTCGTAGACTCGAGCAAAACCTTGTTTGATCATTCGAGGAATATATAGTCGTTGTTGTGATCCACCTTTTGCTAAAGGTGTGACCGATGATGATGTCATTGATGACGATCGGTGAGCTCATTCGTCAGCGGCAACAGGGTCGATGGGACGAGATGATCGTGGGTCCCATAATCTGACCGGAATTTGACTAATCACGTGTAAATTACATTGTTTTAACTGTGCTTCCTCAGCTTTCGTGCGTAGTGGAGAGCATGCTGGCAACGGTTTGGGCAGCTACTGCCACAAGTGCGCGGTGATGCACGCCATGTGTACTTCTCTATAGATTGACGACCCTTCTTCATCTTCTCCGTCGTTTAATACGCCCGAGGGCGCTAGTAATTTCCCCATTGTATTCACTGCTTCTCATTTGTTCTTCTTCCTACACTCCGCTTCTTTCCTCCATTGTTCTTGCCTCGCACTGGAAGGAATCCGCATATTCCCATACTCCAATATCCGTGCACAACACAAGAGGCGCCACATCGATATGGGGAAAACGAAGAAGGCTATTTAGAGCTGGGTCGAGCGCTGATGCTGCCTCCCCCAAGAAGAAAGTTGTGGGGGGTCGCCTCACAAATGGTTCATGGAGGCGCTCATCGATTAGGGCCTACGACCTACGTCCCCTCCGTTAGGACGGTTTGATCTCGGTGGATGAGACAGATTGCCGAATCCCCAGTTTGGACGTAATCCCCGATCCTCCAACTGGGTTTAAGGTCATGTTTATTGACTTCCTTCTCCTTGGTATCTCGCTTTCCCTCCATGATTTTGTCCATGGTTTGATCTTTTTATATGGGATTCAGTTTCATCGGCTATCTCCCAATTCGATTCTCCACATTGACTGCTTCATTACTCTTTGCAAGTGTTGGCTCATCAAGCCACACTTTGGCTTGTTCAAAAAGTTGTTCAGGCTAAAGAGGCAATCAGGCTCAGGCTCAGTAGTTTAAGAGCTTGGCAGGTGCGGTATCTCCATAATCCCCAACATGCAATACTTCAGCTTCAACTTCGTCGATTCTGCTCAAGGATGGAGGGACAAGTGGTTCTACATCTGCGACCAGAAGAGCTAGGGCCATAAGTGCGTCTTAGCTTCATTCTACTCGACCACTGAGACAAAGAAGAAGCGGTCTTGGAAGAATGTTGTGATGACGGGTGAGACGGACGAAGTGGAGGTATTGTACAAGTGAGTGCAAGCTTTGCAGCTCATCCGTGACAAGGAGGTTCCAGGTGTAGACATCATCTGAACCTTCCTGCAGGGACATGTACAACCTCTCCAGGCCATATCCAACTCCATGGCATTATGGGATGGTACTTCTGACCCCACTCGAGTTTCTACCGAGAAATTGTCTTTGATGGAGCTCGAGAAGAAGATCAGGTCGTTGACCAAGCTGACAGTGGAGGAACAACTTCTAGCGGAGACGGCGACGGAACCTTTCAGTGCCTTCCACCCTGTGCCAGCGGTAATATTTCTGTCTAGCTTGTTGATCCTTGCATTTGTTGTCTACTTCAATTTTTCAAGTTGTTTTTGCTCCTCAGGACTGGAAAGTTGAAGGTTTGATGCCTCCAGCTCCCGAAAGCTTGGAGGGTACCCCTGATGATGAGGAGGTGGAGGGGTCTGAGTCCACTATCCCTACGGTGCAGTCTTCGGAGCATGGATCCCCTGAGCCCAGCGACGATGACACTCGCAAGAGGAGCCGCAGCGAATAGTTGAATGCCTCCACCCCCGTGTCTCCAAACGGTGTAGCTTCTTAGAGGGAGCCTACACCGGTCACGGGTGTTGCTAGGACAATTCCGACGTTACCCATCCAAGCCATGGCCCCTGAGCCGCAGGCCAAGAAGCAGAAGGTTGAGGTCTTCAACCTTTCTGATATAGCTATGTAAGTGCTTTATGCATACCTTTTCTTTCGAGTGCACTGCTTGACTTTTGACTGATGGTTGTATTATTCTGAATGAGCTTGATAGGGGGTCTACCCTAGATGAGTCCGTCAAGGACAAGACCGATGAGGGAGCCATGGACTCCAAGGCCATGAGTGCGGAGGCAACGACGCCTTCCCCGAAGACAGCGGATAACTCCGGCGACAGCTCCTTGAGTTCCTCCAAGTTGGGGACTCGCGGGATTTTTGCTCGGAAGGCCAATTTAAGACCCTCACAGTCTTCAGGTGAACATGTAAGTGTTCTCGGGCTACTTTGACCATCCCTCAAGTCTCCTTTTGCTCTAACTTGATCTTCCTTATTCATCCTTTTGTATAGGAGATGAATCACCTAGGACAGTAGCATATGCGTCTGGAGGCAGAGTTCCAGCATCTCCAGGGTTAGTTGTGCTTCTATTGATGTTTTGAATTACCTTTGGTGGCTTCGACTGGTCATTTCTGTCTTGATTTCAGATGAGAATGACGAGGTGCTATGCCAGCTGACCACTCTCAAAAATATTCACATCATGGAGGAAACCAAGGAGAAGAATGTCGTGGAGGCCCTCGAGCGCTTCCAGCCGGAGGCAAGACAACGCGAAGATAAGATAGCGACTGAGCGAGAGAAGAACCTCGCCGACCAACTCATGGCTGCTACCCAAGAATTATTCAATGAGTAACACATGCCATGTGGGTTTTCCCTTCCTTTTTCGATTCTGCGTTGCTTTGTTGATTTGGAGGGTTGTGTGCACAGAGGCGACTAGCGTTATCTTCGATCGCCAGGTCCTAGAGCGTGGTGACCACCTAGCTGGTGTCGTGGCGGCGGTCGAAGATCGTTGCAACTCCATCAAGGACACCTTGTGCAAGGCCAAGGAGGTGATTGGCTGCTTCCATCGGGAGATATTCCCGAAGGGCGCTGCCTTGGAGTGTCAACTCTCTGGCAGAGGCGCTCGCGAGGGATGCGCTTGCTGAATACAAGATTACACAAAAAGGCGTCGGTGCCTCCCTCGGGATGGCGATGGCGCAAGCTTGCGATGCTCAGCTAGATCTCGGCAAAGCCACCTCCAAGATGCCAGTGGTGACGGATGGTGTGGAGGTAGCCTTCACTCCTTTTGCCTCTCGCTTCAAGTAGTATGGCCCGTGACTCATAGAGTTGCTCATGAAGTACTCGGCGGAGTAGAAGCGATTGGCCGCGACAGAAGCCACAGAGACGAAGGATACCACGGACATCGTGAAGCCGCCGAGTACCTCTGCGTAGCCGCTTGTTAGCTGTTTGTAGTTGTTTGCCGTCCTTTTGTACCGGACTATGTCTTGAACTTCTTCATGGTAACCTTTTGTGTAAATATATGCCCTGTCTTTCTTTTTACCTTCGACTTGTTCTTATTTTCTATTGATGTACCTTTGCATAGGGTTTATTGGGTGTTGTCTCGACAAATTCTCATGTCTCTTCGGCTCCTCCACAGCCAAAGGCGAATGAACTGCCGCAGCTTCATCTGCTTGGCGATCGCATGAAGAGCTTGGGTAAAGATGTTCCCATCATCCGTGGCCATGATGATGTGTGGAAGTCTAAGTCAGAAAAGGCCGTTGAGAGGGAGAACTGTCTCCTCGGAGAGTTCACGCAAATTGGCGAGCAACTGAAATATAAGAAGAGTTCGATCATACGGTCCTTGCAGTTATTGCCGTCTTTGTCGACTAGCTTGCTACTGCTCTTTGTAGTTGTAAATATCATTCCGCAAGAAGAGAAGGAGCATATCAACATTCGATTGAACTGCATCACCTAGCAGGAGCTGAAGGCAGGGGGATTCTTTTGGATGGACCGGAACCGAGCGGTCATGGTGGCAATGGTGCAGGATCGCGTCCACCAAGTGCTTGAGGTGCTAAAGAGCGCTAGTTCGGCACTCGCATCAATCTTCAGTGCCATGTGCCCTCAGGACAACGAGGCTCCTTCCAGCATGCTGGGGCTACTTCAGAAGTTCTAGAACATGGGCACAATGAGGGAGTGTGTGCGCCAACAACTTGTCATAGGTGCCAAGGCTGCATTGTCCCTTGTGCACCTGCATTGCTCTGATGTAGATATGGCGGCCATGGCGGCGGGGCCACCCATTCCTTCGGAGGGTATGGCATGGAACATCCGACCCCATTATCGTGCGGTTGCTCACGCTGCCGAGGATATCGTTCGACTGTTCGACGATCGTACCAATGTTATGCTTCAGCGATGATAGTAGGCTTCCATGCGTAGAATATGTATAGGATGTAAAGTTTGTACAGTTTTAGACTGGGCGGCATTGCTCGTGTAATTTTTTTTGTTGGTATTGCATGTGATGCATTTGATTGTTGTAAACTACTTGTTCCTTTTCGTTAGCCTGATGTTGGCCAGTCAGTTGGGTTGCAACTGGGTTGGAGCTTTCAAGGGTTAGATTGCTTAGTGTAGGCAGCTATTTAGGTTGAAGAAATAGTATTGAGCCGACAAGGTTGTCGGGTGACGCGTAGCCCCTGAGTATAATATGAAGGAAAAAATGTAAGAGAGGAGTTTCATTGGGCGAGGGACTTAGCTTTATTTATTGCAGAATAGCAGGTACATGTTTCAGCTAAGTAGCATGGCTAAGTAGCCTTATTTGAAAGTAAAAAACATCTAGGGGTAGAAGCATCGCAGCTGCGCAACATTCCAGGGGTTGGCGTATGTTACTCTGGATTCTACGTTCTTGAGGTGGTAGGTGCCACCTAGGATTACTTCGGTGACCATGTAGGGTCCTTCCCAGGGGGATCGAGCTTCAGATTCGCCTTCTACTTAAGTCGCAGGACGAGGTTGCCTTTGACGAAGGAACTTGGTCGCAGCCATCAGCTGTGGTAGTTGTGGAGGCTTTGTTGGTACACCATCGAACAAGCAGCGGCAACGTCGCGTCCTTCGTCCAATAGGTCGATGGAATCTTTGAGTTAGGTTGTGGATTCGGCCTCGGTGTAAGCAACGACCCGCGGGACCTTGTAGCGCACTTCAGCTGGTATTACCGCCTCGGCGCCGTGCACCATGAATAAAGGCGTGTAGCCAATGACGATGTTTGGTGTTATGCATAATCTCCAAAGCATCGAGGGTATCTCCTCTGCCCAAGCTCCTACCGCTCGCTCGAGAGGTCGCATAAGTCGCTTCTTGATGTCGTTGTAGAAGAGGTTGTTGGCCTTTTCGACTTGACCGTTGGTCTGAGGGCGCGCGACTGAGGCATAACTGATGTCGATGCTGAGATTGTCATAGAAGTCTTGGAACTCCTTCAAGGTGAAGTTTGTTATGTTGTCAGTGATGATGTTGTGTGGCACCCCAACCCTAAATACAATGGATTCGAAGAACTTAACGGCGGTGGTGTAGGTTTGGTTGGTGACATGCGTGGCTTTGATCCACTTGGTGAACTTGTCGACAGCGATGAGGAGGTAGACATAACCTCCAAGTGATGACCTTTGTAGCTTGCTGACCATGTCGAGTCCCTATTGTGCAAAGGGCCTTGCCAGCGATATTGGTCGCAGCTCCGAGCTTGGCGTGTGTGGCTTGTCAGAGAACCGTTGGTAGGCGTTGCACCTCTCGACTATGCTCTTGGCATCGCGCAAAACCATTGGCCAGTAGAAACCGGCTCAGAGGGCTTTGGATACTAGGGTGTGACTGCCTGCGTGATGGGCGCAGATGCCTTCGTGGATGTTCAGGAGGATGCTCCTTCCGTCATTGTTGGTGACGCATCACTGGAGGACTCTGGTGATGCTCTGTTTGTAGAGTTCACTGTTGATTATGGTGAAGGCCTTTGAATGACAATCGATGTGTTGCTCGTCCAGCAGCTTTTTGCTCAACAGGTACATGATGTACGGTTGAGTTCAAGAGGGATCAATGAGCATGACCTCCATGAGGCCTTTGAGTGGAGTGTCTAAACCTTCTTCTGCGGGTGCCCTAGATTCCTCAGGTGGCATAGCCCCCGAGTGTGTTGCTGCTTCTGGTGGGTCCTTGGGTGGTTTGCTCTTGATAGAGCACCCACATATCTTCTCCAGGAACACGCCTGGTGGAACCGGAGTGCAGGTAGAGCCAATGTTTGGTGTGTGTGTCGGCTACCTTGTTGCTCTCATGTCCAACGTTTCGAAGCCTACAGCCGTCAACGTCACCTTCGAGTGCATTGTAGAGATCATGGTAGGCAATCATGTTGTCGCTGATGGCGTCACATTGGTGTGTTATCTGCTGCACGACGAGGTTGGAGTCACCGTAGATGACCAATCTGGTTGCGCCACAGGCTTTGGCCATCCGCATCCCCTGGAGCAGGGCCTCATACTCTGCTTCATTGTTGGACGCACGGAATTTTATGTGCAGTACATACCGCATCTTGTCACCTTGTGGTGATGTTAAGATCACTCCGACTCCGATTCCTTCTTGTCGCTTGGACCCATCGAAATGCTTCGTCCAGACTTGTGACATATCCAGGGTGTGTGGTAACTAAAGTTCCATCCAGTGGATGAGGAAGTCAGGGAGCACGCGCGACTTGATGGCGTTGCGTCGTTCGTAGATGATGTCTTGCATGGACAGCTCTATGCCCCAAAGGGCCACTAGCCCCGTTGCTTCGGGGTTGTTGAGGATATGGGACAGCGGTGCATCGTTGACTACAACGATCTGGTGTTCCTGAAAGTAGTGGCGTTGTCGACGTGCAATCATGAACACGCCGTAGGCCAGCTTCTGGTAGTAAGGGTACCGCTGCTTCGTTGGTGTAAGTACTACACCGAGGTAATACACCGGGAATTGTAACCCGTGGATCTTGCCTTCCTCGGCTCGTTTGACGGTGAGCATAGTTCTAACCACCTGGTGTGTTCTGGCTATGTATAGTAGCATAGGATCCTTCTCCTTAGGCGTCACCAGGACTGGTGAGGTTGATAGCAGACGCTTGTGGTATTCAAATGCCTCTTGAGCTTGAGTTGTCCACTTGAACTGCTTCGTCTTGTGGAGGAGTTGATAAAAGGGGAGAGCCTTTTTGCCCATGCGAATGATTAATCGGCTGAGTGTCACGATTCGCCCAGCTAGCTGTTGGACGCTCTTGACGTTCTTCGGCTTCTCCATGGCCAGTGTGGCCTTTATCTTCTTTGGGTTTGCTTTGATTCCTCTCGTGGATATAGGGTACCCGATTAATTGACCGCAGGGGATGCCGAAGGCACACTTTTCTGGGTTGAGGTTGATCTTGTAGCGATCGAGGTTATCGAATGTCTCGCGGAGATCATCAATCAGCATTGTCCTCTCTTTGATCTTAACCACTATGTCGTTGATGTAGACTTGGATGTTGCGACCAAGCTGACTTTTGAGGAAGGCCTGCATGCACCGTTGATAGGTTGCGCCTCCGTTCTTCATCCTGAAGGGCATTGTGTTGTAGCATTATACTCCGAATGGCGTGATGAAGGCTGCTTTCTCCTAGTCCTCCATCTTCATCTGAATCTGGTGATACCCCGAGTAGGCATCGAGGAAGGAGAGGCGATCGCACCCCGCGGTGGAATCGATGATTTGATTGATCCGCGATAACGGGAAGTGGTCCTTCGGGCAATGCGTGTTGAGGGTCGTGAAGTCCACACACATGCGCAAGATGTTCGTGTCCTTCTTTGGCACCAGCACAGGGTTAGAAACCTAGGTGCTCTCCTTGATCTCTCGTATGAAATTGGCGTCGAGGAGTCTGTTGACTTCCATACCGACCGCCATGGCTCGCTCTTCTGACATTTGATGCATCGACTGCTTGACTGGCAGTGCATCAGGATTCTCATTGAGTGCATGCTTGGAGAATTCCCTGGGAACTCCTAGCATGTCCACGGGACACCAGGCAAAGATCTCCTAGCGCTCACGAAGGAATTCAACGAGCGCGAGTTCCTATGCGGGACTCAAGTTGTTGGCGATGAGGGCCGTCTTGGAGGGGTCCATCAGGTGGACTTGGATATCCTTGGTATTAACCATGGAGTCGAACGACTGATCATGTGCATTTTTCTTGGCCACAGGGGGAGGCTGGTGTCTGTTGAATCCTTTAGCCTTGCCAATTCCTCCTGCGTACCGATGGACTAGGAGATTCTGTTGAATTCCCTATCGTAGCTGTCGGACCTAGTGAAGCTTCCTGGAACGGTGATGATGTTGTTTAGTCCTGGTATCTTAGAAGGAGGTACACATAGTGCGGTACCGCCAAGAACCTTGCAATTTCCATGAGACCGAGGATGGCGTGGTATTATGATGGCCAATCGACCACCTTGAACTCGAGACATTTGCGCCTAAAGTTCTTAGGGGTGCCAAAGATGACATCGAGCCAGATTTTTCCTAGGGGGTAGACTCCTTTTCCTAGGACGATGCCGTGGAAGGTTGTGTCAGATGCCTCCAGGCTACAGATTGGGATCCGCATGGCTTCTAGAGTGCTGGCAAACATGAGGTTGATTCCAATGTCGCCGTCCATGAAGACCCGACTCATCTCAAAGCCGCATATCTGCGCCTCAAGCACCAGGGCGGAGTGACCCGGGCGAGGGATTTGATGAGGGTGATCGGATCTGTCGAAGGTGATGCAGGACTCAGAGCCGCTGTGGTACTCAGGTACGGCTGGTGGGGAGGTGGAGGCCAAGTTTATTTGGTGGGTGATCATCTTCTGGATCCCGTTGGATGTACTTACCTTATGGATCATTCCCATACTCCCCAGCGAGTGCGGGTACTGCTCTGCTCCATTGTTTTGTGTCGGCGTAGCCACAGGCTGCGTGGGTCCTCCAGGTGGTGGTGGAGCACCATATGTGATGGGTCCTGGGGCGGTGTTGTACCCTTGGTTTACCGCGTCACATTGTAGTTGGGCGTAGCCATCGTGGAGTTTCTGGAACTCTCGACAGTCCTTGAGCAGGTGACTATATTTCATTTTCACATCCTCTTTATCGATGTAGAAGTGTATGTTGCAAGGACCCAACAGTTTTTTCCATGACGAAGGGTGCATCATCTCTAGTGCGATGTTGTCATGCTTGTGTAGTTTTTCCGATGTTGTGGTTGCCGTCGTCACGGCGGTCGGCATTTCCAGCCACGACCATGTCGAATTCTTCACAGTCTTCATAACCGCACATTCTCCTTTTTCTTCAGCATTTGCATCTGCGGCCGAGGTCGTCCTCATCATCTGAACATATGCGGTTGTTGTGGATGGCGTCTTCTCCATCTGCCCAGCGATTTGCGATGTCCATCAAGTGGTCGATGGTCTTTGGCTTGGTGCAGCCTATATCCTTCTTGAGCTCACAACATCGCACGCTGCCGTTGAATGTGTCGATTGCCCGCTCCTCGGAGATGTCCTCCGTGGAGTTTTTTATGATGGACCATCATTGGATGTAGGAGCGGAGTGGCTCGCTGGGATTCTGGCAGTAGGGGCGTAGCTCTTAGATTGAAGCTGGCCGCTTGTAGGTGCCCTTAAAGTTGCGAACAAAACTGTACACCAGCTCTTCCCAACTGTGGATCGATTTGGGAGGGATGTTGTTGAGCCAGGCTCGTGCCACACCTTTCATCTTCAGCTGTAGGCATTGCATGGTTGTGTTCTTGCTTTCGCCATGGAATTTGACTGATGAGATGTGGTCATCCAACCAGATCTTTAGCTCCTGGAGGCCGTCGAACTTTGGGTTATCTTAAGGTAGTTTGAAGCCTTTGGGCATTCGCAATTGCCGTATGGATTGGCTAAAGCATCTGGTGCCGCATAACTCCATGCATTCGTCTTCTGACTAAGTGGAGCAGGCGTGTTTGGTATGTATTTTGTCGAATTTGCACTGCGTGATCTCGTCGCGAGCACCATAATTGCGTCTCCTCCGTCGTGGGCTACAACATCGCCACGACAGGTCATGATCATCCTCGTCGGATGAGGTCGAGTGGTTCCTCGTGAATGTCACCATTGCCTTCTTTGGTTACAGAGTTGCTTCCCCGGTCAGCACGGCTCCTACGATCCCGAGGCCCGCAATAGCAGAAAGGTGGACGGCGGATCGTGGATCCTCGACTGGTGGTTGGTTGGTTTGCAGGTACGTGGTAGCTTCTATAACTGTGGCTTGCGGTGTTTTAGGCATCATATTTCCTTTTGAGTCCACCGACATGCACGATAAGACGAGGGCCTTGGTGGCTTCGCGCCTTGCTTCTAGGCTCATACGCTCCATCCGAGAATGCCTCTTGTGGGTTTCGCCACCATTGTCCTTGGAATAGGACCCACCAATGGAGGAAAGTGCTATCCGTCTGGCAATCGATTCGTCGGCTGCTTGTTTGTGTTGATCTAGTTGAGCACTCACCGCCTGTTGGCGGTGGTATTCCTTTACGAGGAGCCAATGGTAGGTCATCAGCATGACGCGAGATGCATCTCCTGGTAAGGGGTTACCCTTGAGGGCCTTCCTAACTCGTTCCCATCCGGCGTCGCTCGGACGGATCTCGGGACGACCCAACTCGCCGTCATTGATGGCTTTGGGGTTTTAAGGGTTGCCCCTATTGGGATTTGCACGGTTGCCTCCGTTGGGGTTTGTAGGATTTCCTCCGTTCTTGGTGTCGGGGTTGGGTGGTTCAGTTCCATTCCCGGTGTCATCGCAGATGGTGACAACGACAGACATTTAGCGATGGGAGAGATCATTGATCCCGCAGCTTTCCGACCTAGAGCCGTAAGCCTCCTCACTTGACAGTGGATCGAATAGATCGGAGTCGCAACTGTCGTTGCTATCCGAGTAGTAGATCGGCGTAGGAGCATCGAGTTTGCTCAGCGTACCGATTGGTGCTGTCAACGAGGCAGGTGTGATCGCCGATGGCCTGACCCGCTCGGGGAGGCGAAGTGTGTGGATTCATCCGACCTGGAAGCATAGGCTCCTGATCATCATGTCGACTCCGTCTCCTACAAAATCAAAGGACGGGCGCATTGCCGGCAAGTGTACAGTGAAGTTGATGGTGCCGAAGAGGAGGTGGTTCTCCAACACGGAGGAGTCATAGATCGCGGGTGATGGAGTCGTCAAATCACAACATCAGCGCTCTCTTTTCCCATAGACAGCGCCAACTGACGAGGGTTAAACTCATCAATGACCATTTTTATGGACTTGGGTTTTGAGGAAGAGAGGTGCACTAGAGATCGTGTTTGGCTAACAGACAAGCAATGTGGGGCACGAGGTTAACGCAGGTTCAGGGTCCCGGAGGGAAAACCCTACTCCTGCTTGTTTGCTCTGGATTGACGGCAAAACTGATGATTATAGGGGTGCGTATATGAGATCTGGCGGGTGTGTATGCTAGGTTTGATATTGTCCTTCTCGCCATGCCTTCTTGGCCTTTATATAGGTAGGCCAGGTCTCAGGATAAGGTCGAGTCGGTTACTGGTTAGGGTACCCTTTAAACTTTCTATCAAAATCTAGTTGTATCCTTAAAGGAATTGCATCCTTCATGGACCTAGGTCACCCAAATCCTTCCTAGGCTTCGTCATTATGTCTGGATCATCACGTGGGCTCCTGCTGGGCCAGACCAGATAGGCCAATATTGGGTACCCATAGGGCAATACCGATGTCAGCCCCAAATTAAACCACGAGCCGAGAAGCGCCCCCAACCTTGAGTTGGTAGAACCTACTCGGATGCCAAAGATGCCTCCTCTTGTCGCTCCCAGCCTCGATGCAACAGCCTCAAGATTCCAGGGGGTAGCCATCGATATGATGCTGATCCACCTCCTGGTTCATGACTAAGCCCTTGAAGTGCCCCCGAGTGGCACCCAAGGCCCCATCGCCCCCACGATCCTATCAACTGCCTTTGACCAGAGACCCGAGAAGATGCCCTGCGAGGAATCGCTTATGGCCCTAGCTTTGTGCTGAGCTGGGGGATACCCTATGGACTCCCACGGGAGCTCGGGAACACCCCTATATGCCTGAAAGCGCCTCTCCCTATCCGATGAAGGTCCCATTGCAATGAAGTTTCGTTCTTGGTACAAACACTCCACCTCCAGGACAAAGAATCAAAAAGAAAGAACCGTCGCCGGTCGGCGCCACAGTTGTAAAGGTTTGGGAGGGATATGAATTTTAAAGTCATCGCCCATGACCCCGGAATAAAACCTGAGCTCAGCCTTCTCCTTCTCAGCCCCGATGGGCCGAAGGAAGGAGGTCGGGATGCCTGAAGGCGCCTCCTCCCAACCCATTACATCGTTTGATCCAGGAACCCCTTGAACGACGTTCCCCATCAATACTCGGCCTCCAAAAAATAGCAAGCATTAGTAGAAGAAGTTATCTCGCAGCCACGACACCACCCACCAGAAAGCTGCCCGACCAAAAGAGCTTGATGAAGGCTCGTCCTCGAGAATGATAAGCTGCTCCCGCAAGTCGTTTCATCAGCAGAACCAAAAGGAGCGCTCCGCCCAACCTAGTGATGTTGTAAGAGTCCCGGGAAGAAGGGTGCTCACAGCAGGAGGCCAACAACCCCCTCTTCACTTTGTACAAACAATATTCAGGGACGCGCCCTAGAAAAACACGACGCGCCCTCCCAGAGGAATAGATTCCCCTGTCTACTCGGCGGGGTCACCCGAAGACCAAGATCCTTGAGGGCTACTCCTAAATTGGATCGACCCTTGCATGGAGGCAACTGGCTATCGTTTCCTAGCACTAAAGGGACCATCGTGAAAACAAGTGTCGATTGCATGTTCCCCCTTCACTCTCCTGGTCCAGGGGAGGGGTAGGGAACATGGTGGCTCGCCAGGGGCGAGAACCTGAGCGGGCATTTCTCACCCTCCTTGAAACCAGGTGTGGCCCACCTGGGACGGAGGGAGGGAAATGCCCGTCTAGGTTCTCCAGGGAAAGGCATCACGACTCGGCCCTGGCCGAGACGAAGATGGAAGGTCAGGGCTATCCTAAAGTGAGGTGACCTTTGGTCTCCCCGCGACAGTGTGGCCGAGCTTGCCCGCGTTGGTCTCTGACGATGATCGAGTAACCTGAAGAGAAGAAACAGGGCCTGCCCCCAAGCACCTAAAAAGCCTTGTGCACCGGCTAGGTCCCATAGCACAAGCAATGTATCCAGAAGCAATCCCATGGATGAAAATGAATGAGTTGATATTTTTCACTCATTTTGGTTATCATTCATCTATGATGCTTCATAATGGATAGTACCGTTTGGAAAGGTCGTGTTTCCTTCTCGGCGTCTCCTAAGGAAAGGGGCGCAAATCCAATTCGGAGCCCACCTGCTTCTTCCCGGATGCGAACCAGGAAGCTGTCCCTCGTAAACTGAGGGAGTGGGCGAGAGGCTCAACAGATGGACTCAACCTTGACCATTGCAACAAGATAAGTTTTTTATTTTCTAGAGTGTGTTGTCCCGAGCATGACCTTTTTCTGTCGAGAGAGCCTTTTCCCCCAAGAGTGTCCTAGAGGCAATCACAGAGATGATTATATTTCACATATATCCATGAGTTATTGTAATGTTCCTTGTATATCCATATCAGGCAACTTGTATTGATTGGAAATTATGTGAATTGTTTGTAAAACTCTTTACTTGTATGGTTATCTAATAGTTGTCCCTAGTCAGAGTTCATGTGAGGACACATGTGAATATTAGACTAGCACATCGATTGGTTGATGACTATGTTTCGCAAGTCAATAGACATGGAGATGTCAAACCAATGATGTGGACACATGTTATGAACATGGGGTTGGACTGACCCATCTTGAAACAGGCAATTAGACCTGCAGCTCTCTCGACACATCGTGTATGTTTTGTCCTTAGACCTGAGATTGTCGCATGTTCTTGAGATGTGGATTGACCTACTTTGGGGCTATCAACCACTACTCCGTAACTGGGTAGTCATAAAGGTAGCTTTCGGGTTTTCCTGAAGCATGCTGCAAGGCATTGGTCAATTAAGATGGGATTTTCCCCTCTCTACTTGAGAGAGATATCTCTGGGCCCCTCGAGTGATCGGATCCAGAAATGCATCGCCATGCTACATAAGGTTAAGAGTTAACCTAGTAAAGGGATTCGGAATCATAGTATCGAGAAAGAGAGGTCAGCTTGGATCTAGACCAAATATCGTGAGGCAAAGGGAAAGTCATGTACTAAACCTTGTGATGGTTTGTCCGTATGATCTTTGTATGCGTTTAGGAGTTGGCATGTATTGCTAGAGGCCGCTACCAACTATTGACAGAATAAGTGTATTCGTGTCATGTTTATACATATATGAACCTATAGGGTCACACACTTAAGGGGTTGGAAGCCTAATGAGGATTAGATCCGAATTAGACCAGGCTTAGGCTACTAATGGGCTGCTAATGTAGAAGCCCACTAGGGACGCCTATATAAGAGAGGGTGGGGCGAGCTGACCAAGGTTGAGCATTCCACCCATCCGCCACTCCTCACGCCTGTGTTGCACGCGCAGACCTAGCAGTCCGGCGTCTGACGCTTCCACCCCGCACGTGTGGATACCTCGGAGGTGCTGCATCTGTAGCACTTGGACGAGCCGCGCAAGGGGAGCTGCTCGTGGGACAAGGAAAAGGAGGAGACGTAGAACGTCTACACTCCCTCGACACGCTTCATCAAGTTCCGCAACTACGCGTCTAGTGGTAATCCCATCATCTAAGACAACAGTAATCCTGGTTTACGCGGTAGAAATTTTTGATTTGCGCTAGTGTAGCCTACCCGTATCCCTTCATTGGTATCAGAGTCGATGTTGTTCAGTTATAGGTTCGGGATGTTTGCATATGGTGATATGCAGATTGATATGAATGATATGATCGTTTATATTGCGGTGGTTCAGGATTGATCTATGATCTTGCTTTCCGTGATCGTGATTCTGAGGTCGTCGAACAACTTACCCCTACCGGTCGGTTTCCGCCATCGGGGTAGATAGTGACACATAAATCCTATTGAATCACGCGAAGATCAATATGATTGATCGAATCGGAACCTAGATCTAAAATCGATGTAACATGGTCAAAGGAGTTTGATTGAATCGGAATGATAGTCGGTTTATGGTAAATTTGATTTGCCGATCAAAATCCTTAAAGAAAATTTGATTTGCCAATCAAGATACCGCGAGGGACGCTGCCCCTTCGAACCCCACAAGGGGAGATCCCCTAGACACCCCTTAATTGTAGCCTCTTTCGTATCTCATTAAGGTAACTAGGTGCTGTGATTTCACATGATCCGGTAGAATGTGATTCTATGCATAACTTGTTTTTGCAGGATGTATGTGATCAGTATGGCCCATATATGTATGTGATGCATGTATGAAATTTTTCATGACCTGTGTGTCGTGAGTAGGGCAACACAGCTGGAGCCATATGTGTTGTCATTTATTGTAATGGCATGCGTGCCAACTTGTGATGATCCCTATATTATGTAATTTTTATTACTAGATGTTAGGAGTAATAGCTTGTATTAGTTCTTGGAGGACTCATCACTTGGAGGGTGGATCACATGGAACATGAAGATGGAGATCATCATGGTGGACAGGTTCTATGGCGATGGAGATCACCATGAGAAAATGGGTCATACTGTGTCACATCATATGTGAATGTTATTCTTATGTGTTTTACTACTATGCATGCTTATATGATAGAAGTAGAACGATCCCTCACAAAGTTTAAGTTAAACCATACCCTCCCAACCAAACCTTGCACCATCCTATGCCCTGTACAATTTGGTGGGCCTATGAAATTAGGGTGCCGCGATTTTCCTTGGCTGGATGGGTTTGTATAGGATACCTACACACATAAGGGTTGGTGATCTTGACAAGGTCATCTTAACAGTTAAGGACCTTGGGGCATAAAGGTTGGGCGCCTAGTTTAGACATAGAGATGTCACCCAACAACAAGAGTCATATGTGATATGATTAGCAAGAGTTGCTTACCGATTTACCTTGTCTTCTAGCAGTGATGCTAAGGCTCACTAGTAGACTTGTTAATTGTGGATCTTGAATCACTTAGTATCAATAGAGGGATATTGATTTAAGTGGGAGTATATGCTATTAAATTGTTTAATATGTTTTACTCTTTCATGGTTACATGGCTTAGTATTTTGCATGTTTTCTGTTGTAGATCAATGGCACCAAACACCATATCACCTTTTTCTTTGCGTTCAATTCTTGACAAAGATAAACTAAACGGAACAAACTATTCGGACTGGGTCTGTAACTTGAGAATTGTTCTCAGGTCTGATAAAAAGGAAACAGTTATAGATACCCCAGTCCCCGATGAACCTGTTGATAATGCATCTGTTGCCCTCAAGAATGCCTACAAGAGAGCATGTGACGATTCTCTTGAGGTTAGCTGTCTTATGATTGCATGCATGGAACCTGAACTCCAAAAGAAGTTTGAGGATCAGGAAGCGTACGATATGATCGGCGCGCTTAGGGACATATTCTAGACTCAGGCCAGGACTGAGAGGTACAATGTTGCCAAGTCCTTTATGGAATGCAAGATGGTAGAGGGAGCAGGTGTAGGACCCCATGTGATCAAAATGGTTGGTTACAGTCAGACTTTGGAAAAGCTTGGTTTTCCACTTTGGAAAAGCTTGGGTTTCCACTAGGCCAAGAGTTGTCTACTGATTTCATTTTGGCGTCTCTTCCATCTAGCTATGGGCAGTTCATTTTGAACTACCATGTGCATGGGGTGGATAAGGGCCTTAATGAGTTATGTGGGATGCTAAAAACAACAGAAAGTGACATGAAGAAGTGTGGAGGGCATAACCATGTGATGGTTGTGCAAAACAAGCCTAGGTTTAAGAAAAAGGGTACTTCTTGGTAGAAGAATAAGGGCAAGGCTAAGGATACGATCCCTAAGCCTGCACCCAAGCAAAAGGCTAGACCTGAAGATGACATTGAGTGCTTATTTTGTCATGAACATGGCCACTGGAAGATAAACTGCAGCAAGTACCAGGCTTATTTGAAGAAGAGTGGAAGTAAGAGTACTTCCCACTCAGGTACGCTTGTTGTAAATGTTGTGAACATTCTTCTCGTTGATTCTTATGTTAACTCTTGGGTATTTGATACTGGATCGGTTGCTCATATTTTCAATTCGATGTAGGGGCTAATAAGGACTAGAGAAGTGCAAAAAGGCGAAGTGGATTTTCGCGTCAGAAATAAAGCAAGGGTTGTTGCATTGTTCGTCGGCGTCATGCGACTTCACCTTGCGTCAGGATTTATTATGGACTTGAATAATTGTTATTACATCCCTAGTATGGGTCGAAACATTTTATCACCTTCATGTTTGATGAGGTATAGTTATTCATTCGCGAGTGCAAACAATGTTTGTGTAATCTCTAAGAATGCTATGTTTATGGATGGTGCTCCCATTGTGAATGGGTTATTTATTTTAAATCTTGATGATGCATCTGTTTACAATGTTAGTGATAAAAGGCTTTGGCCTAATGATTTGAGTCCTACCTATTTATGGCATTGTCATTTGGGGAATATAAGTGAAAAGCGCATGAATAAGCTCCATGGTGATGGTCTTCTAACTTTGTTTGATTTTGAATCATACGAGACATGGCAGGCTTGTTTACTTGGAAAGATGACCAAGTCGCCTTTTTCGGATTTACCCGAGAGAGCGACAGACTTGTTGGAACTCATACATACTAATGTATGTGGACCAATGAGCACGACTGCTAGAGGAGGATATCACTACTTCATTACTTTCACTGATGATTTCAGTAGATATGGTTATGTCTACTTGATGAAGCATAAGTCTAAAACTTCTGAAAAGTTCAAGGAGTTTCAGAGTGAGGTAGAGAATCAACGTGTCAATAAAATAAAGGCCTTGCGATCTGTCGTGGAGGTGAATATTTGAGTCACAAATTTAGCAATCAGCTTAAGAGTTGCGGAATTGTTCCACAACTCACGTCTCCCAGAATTCCTCAAAGGAACGGGGTATCCGAATGGAGCAATCGAACTTTGTTGGACATGGTTCGATCGATGATGAGCTAGTCGGATTTACCAGTATCATTTTGGGGTTATGCTCTAGAAACGGCATCTTTCACACTTAATAGGGTACCATCTAAATCCGTAGTTAAGACACCATATGAGATGTGGACTGGAAAGAATCCCAGTTTGTCTTTTCTAAAGATTTGGGGTTGTGATGCATTTGTCAAGCGACTTCAGTCGGACAAGATAACACCCAAATCGGATAAGTGCATTTTCGTGGGATATCCGAGGGAAACCTTAGGGTATTACTTCTACAACCGAGAAGAGGGCAAAGTGTTTGTCGCTCGTAGCGGTGTTTTCCTAGAGAAAGAGTTTCTCACAATGGGAATGAGTGGAAGGTCGGCGCGACTTGAAGAAGTTCAAGATGAGCCAGTCGGGGATGCTTCTACGAGTGATGCTATTGTAGCAGAACAAGTGGAGGAACCCATGGCAATAGAAGCACCACAACCACGAAGATCAGCGAGGCTCCGCGAAGCGCGGAAATTATTATTGTTAGATAATGATGAGCCTGCGACCTATGCAGAAGCGATGATGGACCCAAACTCTGAGAAATGGCTGATCTCCATGAGATTCGAGATAGAGTCCATGGAAGACAATCAAGTTTCGAACTTGGTTGACCTGCCTGATGGTTTTAAAGCCATCGAGTGCAAATGGATCTATAAGAAGAAGATTTATATGGATGGAAATGTTCACATCCATAAATCTCGACTTGTTGCAAAAGGTTTTCAAAAAGTTCAAGGAGTTGACTACGATGAGACTTTCTCGCCCGTAGTGATGCTTAAATCTATACAGGTCATTCTAGCCATTGCTGCACATTTCTACTATGAAATATGGCAGATGGATGTCAAGACAGCTTTCCTAAATGGAATCCTTACTGAGAACGTGTATATGATGCAGCCCGAAGGTTTTGTCGATCCAAACAATGCTGGAATGGTATGCAAACTTCTAAAGTCCATTTATGGGCTAAAGCAAGCATCTCGGAGTTGGAACATTCGATTTGATGAAGTTGTAAAGGAGTTTGGCTTCATCAAAAACGAACAAGAACCTTGTGTTTACAAGAAGGAAAGTGGGAGAGCACTTGTATTTCTAATCTTATATGTAGATGACATATTGCTGATTGGAAATGACACTCCTATGCTCGAGTCTGCTAAGACCTCATTGAAAAATAGTTTTTCGATGAAGGACTTAGGAGAAACGACATATATTCCGGGCATCAAGATCTATAGAGATAGATCAAGGAGGCTAATTGGATTAAGCCAGAGTACATACATTGACAAAGTGTTGAAACGGTTCAGCATGGAAGAGGCTAAGAAGGGGTTCTTGCCCATGTCTCACGGCATTAAACTCAGCAAGACTCAGTGTCCTTCGACTACTGATGAGCGTGAGCGCATGAGCAGGGTTCCATATGCTTCGGCTATTGGATCCATCATGTATGCAATGATATGTACTCTCCCAGATGTTTCCTATGCTCTAAGTGTTATGAGCAGATACCAGGCTAATCCAGGTGAAGGTCACTGGACAGCGGTAAAGAACATCCTTAAGTACTTGAAAAGGACTAAGGATGTGTTCCTAGTTTATGGAGGTGAGGATGAACTCAATGTAAAGGGTTACACAGATGTGAGTTACCTTAACGACTCAGATGACTCCAAATCGCAATCAGGTTATGTGTTTGTCATGAATGGTGGTGTTGTGAGCTGGAAAAGTTCCAAGCAAGATACGGTGAGCTCCTCCTCAATAGAAGCTGAATATATTGCTGCCTTGGAGGCTGTAAAGGAAGCTGTTTCGATTAGGAATTTCTTGATCGCTCTCAGTGTGGTTCAGGGCGCGTCCAATCCCTTGGACGTTTATTGTGATAACAATGGTGATATTGCACAAGCCAAGGAACCTAGACAACACAATAAGAACAAGCATATTCACATGCATTACCATCAGATTCGTGAGTTCGTTGAGGATGGTAGTGTCATGATATGCAAAATACATACGGACTCAAATATTGCTGATCCCTTGACTAAGCCTCTCCCGCAGCCCGCGCATGAAGCGCACATAAGATAAATTGGTATTAGATACATTTTAGATTGACTCTAGTGCAAGTGGGAGACTGAAGGAAATATGCCCTAGAGGCAATCATAGAGATGATTATATTTCATATGTATCCATGAGTTATTGCAATATTCCTTGTATATCCATATCACGCAATTTGTATTGATTGGCAATTACGTGAATTGTTTGTGAAACTCTTTACTTGTATGGTTATCTAATAGTTGTCCCTAGTCGGAGTTCATGTGAGGACACATGTGAATATTAGACTAGCACATCGATTGGTTGATGGCTATGTTTCGCAAGTCATAGACATGGAGATGTCAAACCAATAATGTGGACACATGTTATGAACATGGGGTTGGACTGACCCAACTTGAGACTAACAATTATACTTGCAGCTCTCTCTACACATCGTGTACATTTTGTCCTTAGACCCGAGATTGTCGCATGTTCTTGAGATGTGGATCGACCTACTTTGGGGCTATCAACCACTACTCCGTAACTGGGTAGTCATAAAGGTAGCATTCGGGTTTGTCATGAAGCATGCTGCAAGGCATTGGTCAATCAAGATGGGATTTGCCCCTATCTACTTGAGAGAGATATCTCTGGGCCCCTCGAGTGATCGGATCCAGAAATGCATGGTCGTGCTACATAAGGTTAAGAGTTAACCTAGTAAAGGGATTCCGAATCACAGTATCGAGAAAGAGAGGTCAGCTTGGAGCTAGACCAAATATCGTGAGGCAAAGGGAAAGACATGTACTAAACCTTGTGATGGTTCGTCTGTATGATCTTTGTATGCGTTTAGGAGTTGGCACGTCTTGCTAGATGCCGCTACCAACTATTGACAGAATAAGTGTATTTGTGTCATGTCTATACGTATATGAACCTATAGGGTCACACACTTAAGGGGATGGAAGCCTAATGAGGATTAGATCCGAATTAGACCAGACTTAGGCTACTAATGGGCTGCTAATGTAGAAGCCCACTAGGGACGCCTATATAAGAGAGGGTGGGGCGAGCTAACCAAGGTTGAGCATTCCACCCAGCCGCCACTCCTCACGCATGTGTTGCATGCGCGAGCCTAGCAGTCCGGCATCTGACGCTTCCACCCCGCACGTGTGGATACCTCGGAGGTGTTGCATCTGTAGCACTTGGACGAGCCGCGCAAAGGGAGCTGCTTGTGGGACTAGGACAAGGAGGAGACATATAACGTCTACACCGCCTCGACGCGCTTTATCAAGTTCCGTAACTGCGCATCTAGTGGTAATCTCGTGATCTATGACAACAGTAATCCTGGTTTACACGGTAGAAATTTTTGATTTACGCTAGTGTAGCCTACCCATATCCCTTCATATGAATGAGTTGATATTTTTCACTCATTTTGGTTATCATTCATCCGTGCTACTTCATAATGGATAGTACCGTTTGGAAAGGTCGTGTTTCCTTCTCGGCGTCTCTTGAGGAAAGGGGCGCAAATCCAACTTAGATCCCACCTGCTTCTTCCCGGATGCGAACCGGGAAGTTGTCCTCGTAAACTGAGGGAGTGGGCAAGAGGCTCAATAGATGGACTCAACCTTGACCATTGCAATAAGATAAGTTTTTATTTTCTAGACCGCGTTGTCCCGAGCATGACCTTTTTCTGCCGAGAGAGCCTTTTCCCCCAAGAGTGTCCCATTAGGGTCATTACTAAGGGAAAAGATAAAAAAGAGAAGAAGCCAAAGGGGCAGTTGATTAAATAGTTCCTTGTTTTTCATACCCTAGCCTCCCTAGAAAGGGATGATTTGGTTACACAAGGGAGAAGATTCAAGATGATGAAAGAAATAGGCAGTACAAGTTTAGAAACTGCCAACACCTTCAAGCCTGAATTTCACACACCCTTGGGAGAGGTCAAAAGCTTTGACTTTGAATTCGCCGTGACCGTCGAAGGAGAAGAAGATGAGATCTCCAAGCTCCAAGCAGTGGGATGACGCGAAGCAGCCCCCCTCCCAAAGCATAGCCTCCTGTGAGCGTCAAGGAAGATCTTCACCGACATCACCCTACAATTGCATCCCTCGGCCATCAACCATACCAAGCAAGGGAAGAGTCACTATCGAAGGCCTCAACCACCGCCTTGGGGTGTTCTAGAACCTTCTCAGGGTCGTGGACCAACGTCGGGAATAACTGGAAGTCGACAAGACGAGGCCATATCATGGAAGGATGGACGCTTGAAGAGCCGTCGCCCCTCAGGGTGCCTTCCGCCGCCGCTCGGATGCTCCCGCCTAAATGGCGAGGTTCACCTCCAAGGAGCAGGATGGCAGATCTGGCGGGGGAGCGACGCATCTTGGAGGAAGATGAAGTAGTGCAATCGCCACACTCTGAAACAAAAAGGAAGGGGCAGCGATTCAAGGAACAAGGTCATATAAAGAGAAACATGCTCCTTTAACCAGGAGCAATACTCGAGGCGACTCCCAACCTCCACCCCCTTGCAACTCGGCCAACTCGCCCGGGTCACGATCCCCGCCTATAAGTCACGACACGACCCCAGCCTCTCCCACCTAGACTGAGGCGCGTCCGGGGGATACTGTCATGTCCGCGGGAATTGGGGTGTCCTGGGACCCGCGTGCGGTGCGCGACCCGAGATTGGTGCCCGCACGGGAGGATAGGGAAGGACTCCTCGCGGGATCCCGACAGCACTCCCGGTGGCAGATCGACCCCGGGAAACCGCTGGGGACAAGAGCGGGATTTTGTCCATCCGCGTAACAGAAGATACTTTGGGCCCACTCGGATGAGTTATATCCATAAGCTGCGCAACGTGTGACTAGGTCATGGTAATATCACTTATCGGATCAAGTAAAGAAGCTATTGTCGTTAACGAGGTTGAACCTGACATGGAGATGTCATTGATCAAGCACCAGACAATACAAGTATCTCGGAGACAAAAGGAATAAGAATCAACATTTACGATTCAAACGACATTGTCATTGTGGAATATACAGGGATCAATATGGATCATTGATGGAGATCATGTCTATGCTATTCCCGGGCCATGGGGAAATACACTTAAGGGTATGATGAGCTAGAGATCCTCTGTAAGTTGGAACCACAGTAGAGAAAGAGAAAGCCGGAATTGTTCCATGGAGAGAGATCCGAATTTGTTCGGAAAAAGAAAAGGAGACCGGAAAAGTTCCATGAGAGAACCGGAATCGTTCCGGGAAGTTCCGAAGTCGTTCGAAGGAAATCGAAAAGGGCCGGAAGGTGTTTCGGGTCAAATCGTATTTTGTAATATGTATTTACATATTAATTAATGTAATTAATATTAAATATAATATTAAAATCTAATTTAAAAGGGTGTGCCACTAATGGGCCAAACTTCTTAGAGAAAAAGGACCATGAGGGAAACCAAAAGAGGGAGGGCCCATGCTCCTAGGGTTTTGGGGCGCCTAGGGCTGCCCCCCCTTGGCCACCGGCTAGGGTTAGGGTTTGGGGGCGCCCTAGGGTGGCTCCCTCCCTCCCTTGGCCGCCGCTAGGATCCTTGGGGGAGGGGAAATCCTACCCCCTTCCCCTATATAAAGGCCCCTCTTGGAGGAGGAGCACACACACCAAAAGCCACGAGTTGGGATCTCTCCTCCCTCCTCTATACGCCTCCTCCCTCCCTCTCCCATCTCTCTCTATAGTTGTCTCCTTGCACTAGTATGATCCCATGATAGGACGGCTCGCGCAAGGGACGATGGACTAGCAGCACATTGTTGCATTGCGGTGATTCCAAGCCAGAGATCTACTTCTGCACTCCCGGCAGGGATCAAGGAGCCAGAGGTCGTCATTGTACATCATATGTGTACGAAACCATGAGGGGACACACTTGGGGCACCTTGGATGTCGTGAGCCAGACTGTTGCACGATGACGAAGCAAGGGGTGACCCACGAGGAGCTTTGCGACCTTGAGGTCAGCTACGAGCACGACTATATCAACCACGTTCCCCTCGGAACGAACTGCTTTCAGACTACAAGAATATGTATCCGAAACCTCGGCTGTTATTGCATCACTCCTAGATAGATCTTGGGCAGTTAGGGCGTTCCATCGTAGAATTTTTTTGTTTTTTGCACCGGAACCCCTACAATAAGACCAAAAAGTAAAATTCAGTTCATACTAGGCTGATTTTGCTAAAAAAATAGAACTAGACTAATCTATTTTGACTACGAAACAGAGAAGATCGGGTGCCGCTTTGCAACCATAGTTTTTCTTTTTTCTGATGGCCAATTTTATTAGAAATTAGGGGTTGAAGCCACAAGATCTCAGGTTTGTTTCAACATTCAGGAAACCAAAGGGGACAACCCCCTTCGCCTGAAGAATAACCAGAAAACAAGGCTTTGCAACCATAATAGTATTCAGATACTTTTGTATTTTTGACGATGAGTCTTTTATTGTGATCTATCATTATGCATGTACAAAGGTTTGAGCTCTGCCTTTTAACAGAAGTTGCAAATGGTGACTCTCAATGTAATACCTCTCTAGGGCAACTCTAGCAGATTCTAAATAAATATTATACTTCTAGAAACTGCACACATTAGGAATTGGAGCACTCTAGCAGATTCTCTAAACTAGCTTTACTTTCCAAAGATTTTAGGAGACTCCAAAACACACACCCATACTCGCAAAGGTAGGAAATATATACTCAATTTCAAAACCAATGCAACCAATAGAACTTTTGGCGTGTGAAAATTCACCACATCCAAGCACCATCGCCTCACCGATGGAGCCGCCCGCCTCTTCCTCCCCCACCCTCGAGCGGTGGCCATGGAGCCTCCGCCTCTAGGCCCCGCGCCACAAAGGATTGTTGTAGCCACCCAACTTGATAGTTGTTGCGCAAAGCTGCCTACACTATGCCCTCACCTAGGGTGGTCCCACATGCTGTCCACTTTGGCTCTGGCGCCCTAGGAACAATTGAGACGAGCGCCTTCGGCTCCAACATCTCTCCCATGTGTCGTCGGCGACAAGAAGAATTGCCTCGTGGCGCAGTAGGTTTTGGCCACTGTGTTGTCGACGACAAGAAGAGGCACCTCATGGCACAATTGGGTCCTGTTGGGAGAAGAAACCTCAACCCCCTCTCTCGTGCCTCCGCCATCCCCTTCGCTTCCCTCTCCTTACCGGCAGTCGTGCCCCAGACGCCCCACCAAAGTTACAAATTGAGACAGTTGATACAAGACAAAATGTGGTATTTATGTACTAGTGAATATCATTGTGCTTTAGCTAATGAATATTTCTCCTTTTCCATTTCGAAGTAACAAAAGACTACCAGTCAACCCCGGGAAGAGTACACAAGCTAGCAGTGGAACGGTAAAAAACAGTGGAGCGTAACGTTGGAGCGCCAGCTAGCGGGTCAAGCGCCGGCGCTACCCGCGCATCGAGGAGGGGAGGAATCGTCGGAAGAAAACACCTTTTTCTCCTCCCATCTTCCGTGCAAAACCACCGCCGCAACGAAGAGGCAGACAGAACCCACAGATTTCCACCTTTCCTCTCCGCCCCTTCTCAAGCTCACCACACCACCACCTCCTTCTCGCCCGTGCGGCATGGCGCTGCACCGAGCGGCCTCCGCGATCCGGCGGCGCGGGCCCCTGCCCCTGCCCCTGCTGGCGGGCGCGCCGGCGAGGGCGATGGCGTCGCTCTTCGGGCACGTCGAGCCGGCGCCCAAGGACCCCATCCTCGGCGTCACCGAGGCCTTCCTCGCCGACCCGTCCCCCGACAAAGTGAACGTCGGCGTCGTACGTGTTTCACCTCTCATAGCTTGCTTGTTCGATCCGAATCCCGGCTTCTTCTGTTTCTGAACATTTGGCGTGATGGTCTCTGATTGGACGAAACTGCAGGGCGCCTACCGGGACGACAACGGCAAGCCCGTCGTGCTCGACTGCGTGCGCGAGGCGGAGCGCCGGATCGCCGGCAACCTCAACATGTGAGATCCCCTCTTTGGCTCCTTGCTCCTTGCTGCCCCCATCATCCGCAAACTTGGTGATGCCGTGCTTGAGTGGATCGCGGATTCGCGGGTGGCTAGTTGTACGAATCTTAGCTACTTGCTTGCTCTGCATCTGCGGATTGAGAAGTTCAGTGGCAAGAACCCTGTTCATTTTCCTGGGGTTTAGGGAGATATATTTGGTATGTTTGGTCGATTAGTCATCCAGTGTCGCCTTCATCTTAATATGGGCCCAAAATTTGCCTCAACGCATTTGTTGTTTTCAGCCTAGCAGGACATCGATTTTGGATCTATATACGTCTAAATGATCTGTACTGAGGATGATCTTCAGATCCTTTTCTTGGCTGCTTTATCATGAAAATGTTTTTTCACCCTAGGCATTTTTGCCTTGTGGTTGATACTGCACCGTATCAGTGTTAAACACTTACTATTTTTGGACATTCCCAATTTTCCATGAATCTCGAACTTATGATGACTATCTTTGCACAACAGGGAGTACCTTCCAATGGGAGGAAGTATCAAGATGATTGAAGAGTCGCTAAAGCTGGCATACGGAGAGGACTCCGAGTTCATCAAAGATAAGAGAATTGCAGCAGTGCAGGCCCTTTCAGGTACTGGTGCATGCCGGCTCTTCGCTGATTTCCAGAAGCGTTTCTTGCCGGATTCACAGATCTACATACCTACACCAACATGGTCCAAGTGAGTTTAATTTCCGCCATGACACCAAATGTTCTTTTATTCACTTCTCAGAGTATTTTGAGAAAAAAAGAAAAGGATCTTCAGTAAACCCAAGTGTAGTTTGTATGAGAAATAGTTCAGCTTACCTTATGCTTCTACCGTAGCCAGACAGGATTCTTTAAGCAGCTGTCTTCCCACTTGCATTACAGCGGTAGTAGCTAATATCAATGTCGGAAATTTCCCCAGCCACCATAATATTTGGAGGGATGCTCAAGTGCCACAAAGGACATTCTCATATTACCATCCGGAATCGAGAGGGCTTGATTTTGCAGGATTAATGGATGATATCAAGGTATCCATTTCTCAAGTATCCTTTTTATAACATATTGCTCTTGTTGACATCTTGCACTGTTGCCCCTTTCTGTATCAAACTTTTTATGGATTTTCAAAACCAAGTAGCTTTAGAATCAACTTCTTGTCATCTTATCTGCCTCCCTGTATGCTGTTATATACATATATGTATATAGTTTCTGCGATATAATTCCTAGGTTGTTAGATTTTTGGAAATTAAAACAGAGAAAGATTCATCATCTCCCAAGTGATTCTGGCATGATGACAATTTAAATTTGTCTATAATTGCTTCTGTTTTATGTTTTCTTCTGATTTTCATTGTCAACCTGCAGAATGCTCCAAATGGTTCGTTCTTTTTGCTTCATGCATGTGCCCATAATCCTACAGGGGTAGATCCTACAGAGGAACAATGGAGAGAGATATCCTATCAGTTCAAGGTAAGGAGAAAGAAGAAATCACAGACAATGGTGTTACTTGTATATTGGCTTCCTGTCAGTTACAAGATATGCTTTATATATCCCACTCTTGTTTTTCTATAGTTGAAGAACCATTTCCCGTTCTTTGACATGGCATACCAAGGATTTGCTAGCGGTGACCCAGAGAGAGATGCCAAGGCAATCCGTATATTCCTTGAAGATGGACACCAAATTGGATGTGCTCAGTCATATGCAAAGAACATGGGTCTTTATGGACAGAGAGCAGGATGCCTGAGGTATTCACTCGACCACCACTAGTGACTGTTGAAAAATGTATCATAGTGCTATCATCATAGCTATTAGTTTGAGTAATAGTGTATGTTCCTGACCAAATATAACATCCATGGTCTTGTAAAATTAAATATGGCTTTCTAATAAAAAAATGACTTGTCAGAATTTGTTAGATTCCTCAACACATACATTTCAAAACAAAACAATAACTAGAAGTTTTTCACTTCAGAATGCTCCCCATGTATTATCTGTAGTAAAGTTCACGACTAAAGAAAATATGCCATGTTTTCTTTTAATAATGATCATATCATGGTCGTTGCTGTCGTTTAATTTGCTATTGCAGTATTCTATGTGAGGATGAGATGCAAGCAGTTGCTGTTAAGAGCCAATTACAACAGATTGCGAGACCAATGTACAGCAACCCACCTGTTCATGGTGCGTTGGTTGTTTCTATTATCCTTAATGATCCAGAATTGAAGAGCTTATGGTTGACAGAGGTCAAGGTAAACTGTTGATTAGCTGTCTAAACTATCTAAAGCCCCCAAATGAAATCTATGAGGTATGTATAGAAAGTTGTTTATTAACAAGTATGGTTATCTCTAGGGTATGGCTGATCGTATCATTGGGATGCGGAAGGCACTTCGAGAGAATCTTGAAAGCTTAGGTTCACCTTTATCTTGGGAGCATGTTACCAATCAGGTAAATAGTACTCCATATGGTAAATTTCATTATGGAATTTCTGAATATCATATTATCATGCAAATTGTACCAATGCTAGCAATCCTAACGTCCCATCCAAGGTCATTGTAAGAATATTTGTGTTGTACCATAATCTTGTAGTCATGGAGAATTTGGTTCATCAGGGACTACATTTTAATGCATTTAAGGACCTGCTTTGTTTTTTAGTACATTGCCATAACTAAGTTTAAGCAAGTGTGGCTCACTTTTTGTGGAAACTCAGATGTGACTAATGATTCTACATTGTGTGGGCTATGTTGCTAATAAAGTCTGGCAAGCCACGGTCGTGTCAAAGGGGATGGTGGGCCGTGGGGTTTAGATGATATACTACTCCCTCCGTCCCAAGGCTTAAGGCCTATAACTTTTTTGAAAAGTCAAGACATGTAAAGTTTGACCAAACTTTTAGAAAAAAACTATCAAGAACTATTATATTATATAGATACAATGTGAAAATATATTTCATGATGTATGAAAGGGTATGGATTACGCATTGTAAATATTAATATTTTCTCTAAAAACTTGGTCAAACTTTAGGTAGTTTGACTTTTGAAAAAGTTACAGGCCTTAAGCCTTGGGACGGAGGTAGTATATATTATTTACGAAAGTCAAGGTCCTTTTGATCTGGCTTTTCTTGAGTCCAACAGTTTGTCAAATCAACTAGAAGCATGAATACCGTATTACTCCCTCTGTTCCAAAGCTTAAGGCTTATATTTTTTTTCAAAAGTTAAACTATGTAAAGTTTGACCATGTTTTTAGAAAAATATATTAATATTTACAACATGAAATCCATACCGTTTGATACATCATGAAACATAGTTTCACATGGTATCTATATAATATCATAGTTCTTTATATTTTTTTCTAAAATTTTGGTCAAACTTTTCGTAGCTTGACTTTAAAAAAAAAAATAAGCCTTAAGCTTTGGAACGGAGGTAATAGTTACTTTATGTCTGGGTATAATTAATATGAGAAATAAAGGTGCACTTGAGCTTTCAGTATCAAAACTGGGAGAAGTCGGTTAAATTCAGTCTCTTATACACCAAGCTTAGAGGCATAGTAGGGCTCACCTTAGAGGCAGTGCTTGCTTTTACACATTACTGATGCCCTAAGTACCTGTGCAGACCAATCTTCTTTTGTATGGTGCTGATTTCTTTACCTGGACAAGAATGCTCTGCCACAACAACTACCCCCGCGTTTATTTTGTAGAACTGCATTCATTTTGACTTTTTTGCCAATTTGATCATCATATAAATAACTGCTTTGTATATTTGTGCAGATTGGAATGTTCTGCTACAGTGGGATGACACCTGAACAAGTTGATCGGTTGACAAACGAATACCATATTTACATGACCCGCAATGGGAGAATAAGGTATAAGAACAACTAGTACTACATTCAGTATGATTTATTCTTTTTTTTTTGCAGGGATCAGTTTATTCCGCTGTGCCTTGGTGTGTATATCCGAGTATTAACTTTGTTCGTATCGTCTCTTTCAGCATGGCTGGTGTAACAACAGGAAACGTTGCCTACTTGGCTAATGCTATTCATGATGTCACTAAATCAAACTGAGGCTCCTTAATTCTCACCTTCTTCAGCCAGTGAAACAAGAGGGTTTTTCCTTTCCTTCTGGCTATTCACTCTATACTGTCATACTAGAGGAATAAGTTGTAGCAAACCTGTTGCGGCTGTCTAAACGGAGAATTGTGTCTGGATATTTTTAAGAGAGCTGTAGTCGGGATCCTATTTTTGACTGTTCCTCTCGTGGTAAATGTAACGCCAGTGAAAAATGGCCGTCCTTTATTTTAACGAGCACTTGCGGATTTTTTTTCGAGAGTAGGCAACTGCATAACTTACTTTCATAGAAGGTCCCTCGGGTTCATAATATAATGTTTTAGCTCTGTGAAAGAAGTGTATCTAGACCTTTCTTTAGTGTGTAGATCCACTCATAGTCACTCCGAACCTACATACTAAAAAGGTCTAAATACACTTCTTTCATAAAGTCAAAACATTTGAGTAGAACGGAGTAAATTACAAAAAAACATCACAATTGGGGCCAGGGTAACAAACACCCACCAAAATGCATGTTTTACTTGTGAAGGGTTGTTACCTTGTCCCAATTGTGATGTTTTTTTGTAATTTACTCGAGTAGAATGTTATACACAAGATTGGCCTTCCCTGCGTAGAGAAAAAGGCCAAGAAACTTTTAAAAAAGACTACTCTCTTTATGATCTTGAACTCCCGCTCACTCCCTCCAAAGGCTTCTCGGCTGCTTGAATTCATCCAGCACTAGCACTGCCAGATCGCCCGCCTGTTTCCTGTGTTTCCACAGCGCAGACCAATGTGTCGAACCAAATTCTTTCTTTTCTCCTGGATCTGTACGCTCCCTTGTCCACCAATCTTGCACAGAATCGGTGCTCGTAGGTATAGAATAGCTGACTCCAAGTGCCTGTCCACAACGATGCCATATGACACATTGCATAAGGATGTGATCTGCAGTGTCTTCCTCCTGGAGGCACACAAAGCAAGCCTAAGCACGGATGACACCCGCAGCTGTTGGGTGTGGATGAAATTTAACCAAACCTACACCTGTGTTGTAAGATCTTCCCACCACCTGTACCTACACCTGCACCTGGGTATAGATTCTGTCCCATATCCAAACCCGTCAGGGTAAAAAAACGTGGGTAAAACTCAGCCATTAGCCATGTGTGAAAGAAAAAAATATTATAACCCAACATAAGTTGCATAAGAACATAACCGTATATATAGTTCAAACTTCAAAGTCTCAACACAAGTGCAAAACAACCACATGGCATCTCACAATCAACCACATATCCACCGATTCGTCAACTCCAAAAGAACCTAAACGAGATTTTCGGGATTTTATTGAGGCAGAGAGGAGGTGGTTAATATTAGGCATTGTTTTTCTTTTTGGAATATCCTATGATACTCAGGCCCCATATGCCATGTACTCAGATGTCAGGTAGTTGGGTATACGAGTGTGGATTTTATATTACTATACCCGCACCCGCAATATCCATAAGATAGAATTTTTCTATCATACCCTTACCCTAATGGGTAATGACCTGCAGGGTAAACGAGTAATGGGTATCCATTGGCATCCTTAAGCCGAAGTGTGGTCTTGTAACCCATGCTTGATCCGACAAACAGATGTCTAGATCCTGTATTTGACTGCTAACCACAAGAAAAGTTTGCTCGTTGGCATCGCTATGCTTTTCCATATTGCATCAACTAGCTGGAATCTGGTTGCACCCTAAGCTAGCATCTCATGGGTGGACTTGGCTGAATACTCCCCCGACACCTCGAAACGGCCTTTCACCCCGTATATTAATATAGCAACCACACACACTATACAAGAGTTTGAAGCCAAGAAAATGTTGGGGCAACAACACACACCCAAAAGGAAAACAAATGAAGGTAACGGCGAATCGACTAAACGAGAAAGACCTGAAACCGTTGTGCCCTCCTACTTTATGCCACCCCGCACCAAGCACCCAATACCAAGAAGGGCCTTCGAGAAGGAAAGCTCCGTCAACACGACGTTGTTGCCCGGACCAGCACATTGGACACCTAGGGTTTCCCCTGGAACTCGGGATAAAGTGGAATGAGGATACCGGTGTCGCCCTCTAGGAAGGAATGGCGCCACTCGACAAGGATTTCTCCTGATACCCTCCCACACAAAAAATCCGGGCGCAACAGAGCACCACCACCAATCTCGTTGCCCACTAGTATGGGCCACCAAAATGGCGAGATGAAACGATCCTCTATGGTAGTGTCCCCATAATGAAAGCGATGTATTCGGTTGCTCCTCTGTATGCAAGGTTTCCTAAGAAATCCGTGATCCAAGCGTTGTTGTGTAAATATTAGGATAATATATGATGGGGTGTTTTGGTGATGGAAATATTGGAATAATATGATAGCGTGTGTCTTCTTCTTGATGTCGTTCGTTCTCAATTATCATATTGTACACAAACACACATGCTATCATGATATCCCACATCATTCTACCCTAGAATCATCATCATCGCCAAACTTTAACACATGAACACACATGCTATCATGATCTCCCACGTCCTTCTATCCCAGAATCATTATCGTCGCCAAGCTTTGACACACGAATACACATGCTATCATGATCTCCCACGTCCTTCTATCCCATAATCATCATCATCGTCGCCAAGCTTTGACACACGAACACACATGCTATCATGATCTCCCACGTCCTTCTATCCCAGAGTCATCATCATCGCCAAGCTTTGATCGTGCAGCTTTAAGGTCGAGCTCTACCATTGTGTGACAAGGCCAAATGAGTCAATGTGGGTGGCATGGTGTTCATGGCCCTCGTGGAGGTGTGAAGCAGCCTGCAAGAGGTCGACGTGGTGATTGCTGGCATCAGATTTTTTTAGGGTGGCATCAGATTATTAGAGTATGGGTCGGTTAGGGTTAGGCCTGGCCGGTTCGGCCTCCCTCCCTCTCTTGTAATCTATCTCTATTAGTCCTTGGAGGCCAAGTCTTGTAATCTATATAAACAGCCCTTTGAGGCCTCAATCAATACAATTGCTATTCTCTCAATATTTCAAAATATCATGGTATCAGACGCCTAGATTTTCTGCACCTGGCATGGCACCGCCGCCAGCGCCACCGCCCCTGCCAACTCGGCCCCTCTTCTCCCTGGCCGAGTTCCACGCTGTCGGTGCCCCTCCTTCTTCCCCTTCCTCTACAACTACCCAAACAACCCCTCCCCAAATCCCAATGATCTCCCTAGCCGACACCATTGCCTAGATTTTCTGCACCTGGCATGGCACCGCCGCCCCTGCCAACTCGGCCCCTCTTCTCCCTAGCCGAGTTCCATGCCGCCGGTGCCCCTTCTTCTTCCCCTTCCTCTACAACTACCCAAACAACCCCTCCCCAAATCCCAATGATCTCCCTAGCCGACACCATTGCCGACGTCTCCCCCTTCATCCCGATCTCGTTAGATATCGGCGCCCACAACTATTACCATTGGCGCCACCTCTTCACCATCCACCTCGGCCGCTGCGGCCTCCGCTACCACATAGATCCATCCTATCCTCCGTAGCTCGCCGATCCTCGTTGGGTGAAATATGATATCGCCATCATCCAGTGGATTTACACACGCATCTCTATGGAGCTCTTCAATCTGGTCTCCGACGACGACGCCACCGCCACCGAGCTCTGGGCCTCCCTTCAATAGCTGTTCTAGGACAACTCCGACGCGCGCATCAACGCTCTCAACACCGAGCTATGCACCACCACCCAGGGAGATGCCCCGATCACCGTCTTCTTCCAGCGGATCAAGGCCATCGGCGACGAACTTCGTGAACTCGGCGATCATGTCGAGGACCGCACCCTCATCAACGCCCTCCTCGTCGGCCTTGGTGATCAGTTCGAGAAGTAGCATCCCTTCATCCCCATGCTCAAGCCCTACCCCACCTTCAAGGAGGTCCGCTCCCTCCTCCAGCAAGAAGAGAAGAATCAGGCTCGCAAGGCGCAACTGGCGCCGCAGGTGTTTCATGCCGCCGCTCCCTCTACCGCGACAACGATTCACGCCCCTGGGCTGCCGCGGCAGCCTGTCGCGCCTCCACCTCTTGCCATGGCAGATGCAGTTCTCCAACCGCCCCCAGGCTGGCGCCCGAGCCCCAACTACACGGGCAAGAACCTGATCTACCGGCCTCCTCAACCTTGTCCTGCCGGCTTTGCACCTGCTTCGTCATCGACCGCTCCGCCTCCCCCAACTCCAGCATCGTGGCCTCCTCAGCACAACCCCTAGACCATCCTCGTGCAGGCTTGGTCGATGCCCTAGTCGCCCCCTTCGCCGTACATCGCCCCTCCTGCATACACGGGCACGTGGAGCCCCGGTCTTCGTCTAGCCACTGGATCCCCTGGCCTCCTCGGACCCCGACCATCGGCGCACATCTACACCGCCACCGCTACACCACCTCCCGGTGCACCGGGACTCCTACCAAACTACTACAACATGCAGGCCCCGTACGCGTACAACCATCTCCTACGTCAACATGCAAGCTCCTGGCCCCTCTGCTCCTCCATAGCAGCCGGCCTGGGACCAAGCCGCCTTCATCAACGCCATAAACAATTTTACCCTAAATAACGAAGGTACGGATTGGATTTTCGATTCTGGTGCATCCTCGCATATGTCCTCAAATATGAATTTTCTATCAGCTTGACCTCTACTTTCTCTACAATCACCATTGGCGACGGCTCCACAATTCCTGTTTCTTGCACTGGCAATTCTTACATATCTTCCTCTTATGCCAATTTTCTTCTACGCAATATTCTTGTTGTCCCTTCCTTAATCAAAAATATGATTTCTGTTCGACAATTCTGCATTGGCAATAAAGTTATCCTGACTTTTGACCCTTTTGGTTTGTCTGTGAAGGATCTGAAAACGGGGGAGGTTCTCGCTCGGTACAATAGCATGGGCAACCTTTATCCGCTTCATGGCGCGCCTACATCCACCCCTCGCGCCATGCTTGCATCAGTTGATTTGTGGTATCGTCGTCTAGGACACCCCAATAAAACCACTCTGCCATCCTTGCTTCAAGATTTTTGTATCCCTAGTTCTGGTGCTCCTCACAATCCCTCTCTCTGTAATGCATGTCAATGCGGTAAACATGTTAGATTACCCTTTGGGACCTCTACTACCATTAGCACTTTTCCATTCGAGCTACTTCATTGTGATTTATGGACCTCTCCAGTCCCTAGTGTTTCTGGTTATAAATATTATCTTGTGATCTTGGATGATTATTCCCATTATATTTGGACTTTTCCTATTCGTGCTAAATCCTATGTGCATGCAATTTTTACCAATTTTCGGCAATATGTTCTTACCCACTTTGGCTTGCCAATTCAATTTATTCAATGTGATAATGGTCGTGAAGTTGTTAACACTCAAAACCATAACTTCTTTCTTTCTCAAGGCATTCTTCTTCGTTTTTCATGTCCTTATACTTCTTCTCAAAACGATAAAGTTGAACGTTCTCTTTGTTCCATTAACGACATTCTTTGCACACTGTTTTTACAATCTTCTCTTCCTTCTTGTTTTTGGGATGAAGCTCTTCGCACCGCCACGCTACTTATAAACATTCAACCAACCAAATCCTGCCCTCTTTACTCGCCTTTTCAATATGTTTTTCTTTCTCACCCCGACTACTCTTTTTTCCGTGTTTTTGGCTGCCTATGTTTTCCCAACACTACCTCTACCGCCTCCAACAAACTAGAACCACGCTCACTACCTTGCATTCACCTTGGTCTTTCTAATGATCACAAATGATATTGTTGTTTTGATCCATCTTCTGGTTGTGTTCTTGTGTCTCGCCATGTTACATTCGATGAAAATACTTTTCCTTACGCTGCCACCAAAACCACCCAACCAACCAAACCAACCCCACCAACATAACCTCTCCCTTAGTTCATCCTGTCGTCATCTCTGTCGCGGCAGAATTTTGCCCTATTTCTCTGCCGCGACAGACTTTTCCCCCGTTTCTCTGCCATGGAAGCCCTCTGACGCACCCTAGTCTCCTGCCGCGACAGACTTTTCTGCCGATTTGCTGTCGCGGCATCCTGCCGCAACCCACCCCTGCCGTGAAAGACTTTAGTGCCACCTCTCTTCCGTGGCAGAACCCCGAGCACCCCATTCCTTCCTCCTCTGTGTCAACCACCGAAACACCTACCCCTACCATCGAGCCCTCTTCCACATCACCTCTACCACCTAATGTTGTACCTATCCAACCACCTACCAATGATCATGTCATGTGCACCCATGTCAAACGAGGGTTTCTTGATCCTCTTTGGCTTTCATCTATGCGTGATTTCAGCTAAACGCCTAAATCTCATAGCCACCCCCACAATTTCCCCTATACTCACATCCTAAAAACGCGCTCTTCTTGATCCTCATTGGCTTTCAGCTATGCGTGATGAATTTGATGCTCTTCGGCAAAATAATACATGGACTCTTGTTCCAAAACCATCTGGTGTTAATGTTGTTTCAGGCAAATGGGTTTTTCGACATAAATTTCACGCTGACGGTACTCTTGCTCGTTACAAAGCTCGATGGGTTTGTCGTGGTTTTTCACAGCAACATGGCATTGATTTTGATGGGACTTTCTCTCTCATTGTCAAACCAAGCACTATTCATGTTGTTCTTAGTCTTGTTGTTTCCTCCTCTTGCCTATTCATCAACTTGACGTTAAAAATGCTTTTCTTCATGACACTCTTAATGAAACAGACTATTGTCAGCAACCCTCTGGTTTTGAGCATCTCTCTTCTCCCATTCTTGTTTGTTTACTAAAAAAATGTTTTTATGGTATCAAACAGGCTCCTCGTGCCTTGTTTCAACGTTTTGCCACCTACATTCAAACCATTGGTTTTATTTTCTTCAAATCTGATTCCTCTCTCTTTATTTTTCGATCTTCTGAATACACTGCCTATCTTTTTCTTTATGTTGATGATATAATTCTCACTGCTAGTTTTGATTCTTTTCTTAACCATATAATTTCTTCTCTTAATCGTGAATATTCCATGACTGGTCTTGGTCCTCTTCATCATTTTCTTGGAATTAATGTTTCTCGTACCAAGTCTACACTCTTTCTTTCTCAACGTCAATATCTTTTAGATTTGCTTTCTTGTTCTGGAATGTCTGATTGTCAACCCTCTCGTACTCCGGCCGACATGGGTGCTAAATTGTTGGCTAATGGTGATCATGTTTCTGAACCCACTTTCTATCGGACCATCACTGGTGCTCTCTAATATGCCACCCTTACTCGCCCCGACATCTCTTACTCGTTTTAAAAGGCACTCTTGATCATGATCTTCTTCTTAATTCTTTCTCTCCAACAAGCTTGACAGTTTATTCTGATGCAGAATGGGTAGGTTGTCCAAATACTCGAAGGTCCACATCTGGATTTTGTGTTTATTTGGGTGATAATCTTGTTTCTTGGTGTTCTAAAAGGTAGGAAACAGTTTCCAGGTCTTCTACTGAGACTGAGTATAGGTCGGTTGCTCATGTTGTGGCCGAGGCGGTGTGGCTGCGACAGCTTCTCGTTGAGCTTCATCGACCGCTTGAGCGTGCCACAATTATTTATTGTGATAATATTTCTGCAGTCTATATGGCCTCTAATCCAGTTCAGCATCGTCGCACAAAGCATATTGAGATTGACATACGCTTCATTCGTGAGAAGGTGGCTCTTGGCAAAGTTCGTGTTCTTCATGTTCCTACAAGTGCTCAATTTGCTGATATTTTTACCAAAGAGCTTCTGACTACATCGTTTACCGACATACGCTCCAGTCTCAACATCGTTACTCCTGACGTTGAGACTGCGTATGGTGGAGATATTAGAGTATGGGTCGGGTAGGGTTAGGCCTGGCCGGTTCGGCCTCCCTCTTTGAATTGTAATCTATCTTTATTAGTCTTTGGAGGCCAAGTTTTGTAATCTATATAAACAGCCCTTCAAGGCCTCAATCAATACAATTGTTATTCTCTCAATATCCCAAAATTTCTCTCAATATCCCAAAATATCACAGATGGTATCGCAACGAGACGATGCACGAGTAAAGGCTGGTGGAACCAAAATTTTAGCCCACAAAAGAGAACTATTGGTAGAGTGGGTTGTTCTTTCAGGCAGAGCAAGTTTTGAGGGTTCTTTTGGGCAATTTTAAGGATTTGTTGTGGGATAAGATGGTGCAATGTCACCGTGGCGTTTTTCTTCTGTCTGCGCCACTTCCATAGTTGCAGAGACAACATTGTCTTGTGAGTTTTACCTACTCCTAGTCCTAGATAAGAGTACAAAGATAATGCCACTATCTCAGGCAGCCTCTACAGTCGAGCTATTCGTACAGTTGAACGTCCCGCATGTTGTTCACATGTTACCATTCACTGACATTCCAAGTTTATGATTACCAAGCAAAAGTAGTTGTCACTGTTGTGGTGCTGAACAGATTCAAAAGTTCATCACAAGGAAAGCACATAGCGCGAGCTGACATTTACAAGACGAGTTGTGTTTATTGCCTGCGGAAGATAGCAAGAATGCCAAAAAAAAAATCCCATTTAGCTACCATGTGTTTCCATCGCTGTACTGATGTGATAGATCTAAAACTACCTCCCGTTTTATAGATGACGCTCAACAAGGACCACTTTATGTTTTGACGGATTTGAATCACCAGCAGGTTTCTTCAGAATTCCAGTAGGCTGTTCTGGTTGACCAAGCGTCCCCTAAACGAAATGCAACGTTAAACATCTTAGCGTCTTCCACCAGAAATTTGTGGAAACACGAAACTGTTATTAGGAAACAACAAATATCTTCACAAAAAAAAAGATAACAACATTTGTGTTCATACCTACCCTCTACCAAAATTTACTACCATTTCTAACAAATCAAAATGAATGAAAACCCAAACATGCTTATTCACGGGGTACTAGAATATAGAACGTGTCGGATATTCATGTATATATATTTTTGATCAACCCGCACCATTAATAAAAGTGGCACTTACTGCAGCTTTTTGACTGACTAATCTCCGATAAGACGGAGCCCTTAAAACTGCTGACGCGGCAACTGCAGCCGCCACTCGAATCCTGTGAGGGAGAAAATTAGGTTGCATAGAGTATATAATTGGCAGAAGTTGAAGAATGCCAGGCGCATGTAGTTCCTGTAAGGATGAGACATACCTTTTATGAACATCAACATATTCATCCGTCTCATCAACTATCTCCTCCTGTAAAATCCCAAAGTAAAATGGTGAGAAACTGAAGAAGTTCAAACCGATACTAGGAACTTCACAAATACACCACTTACAGTTGGAATAATTTATCACATCAGCATAGATTTATAATACCATGCCTAGGCTTCTTAAAGATAATGAAAAAACAAACATGACAACCTGGGGTATAGATGTGGTTAGAGGCACTGGCGGAGCTATGCACAGTTCAGGGGGGGCCGCCGCCCCCCCAGCCCAAGAATTTTTTTCCTAATATCCCTTCATATTTGACAAATTTTGGGTAAAAATAGCGTATATTTGGCCCATTTGCCCCCCCAATAGTGGCCCAAAGTGTCTACTTGGCCCATTTGCCCCCCCAATTGGTTGGCCCAAGCTCCGCCAGTGGTTAGAGGTAAGGTGGTCATTTATCAGCTTAGTGGGTAGATTATAATACCAATTGTAGGACTTCTGAAAACAATTAAAAACAGTCCTGGCAATCCGAGTAGAGATGTGGTTAGAGATGATTAGGTTGTGCTGGGCAAACACCAAAGGAAATGAAGAGTATGCACATACCAAAATCGATTTATACAAATACTTTTTCCAACCGGTGGGATGTCGTGGGCAACAGAATTAACTCCATTATAATGGAAGAGGGAGTTCATGTCTTGAGGAAAGGACAAAGCTTGATTGATATTTACTTGTGTTATGTGCACAACCTTGGCCATATGTAAACCATACAAGCAACAGACAAAAATAATGATTAAACTGAATTATGTAGATTATCATGAAACCACATATCTCTTTGTGAGGGGAAAAAATCGTTGCTCAATGTACAATATAATTGAAGATAAATTGGCAGTTGCAAGACAAAGCCAAAATTTATGCAGCTCAATTTTACTGTTCCATTTACACCATATGTTTTGTGCTTTTCTGCTCCTAAACTGCATATGCAGTTGTCCACCACAAACCAGGAAAATGGCAACACTGTGTTCCAAAAATAGCAATTTAGTCTGTTACAGCTTACCTGCAAGAGTTCTTCAAATACGTCTTCGAGTGTGATGATACCAATGACTGGACTATCCTCCATATCTTCTGGTATACTAGCCACTGTGTTTGATGGTGTATCATTTGGCTGCATTGAGTAGGCTTTGTTTCTATCAACCTGCACGTTATGTTGACTTTCAGTATCAACAATCACAATATCTGCCCTGTCATCTCTATTGGATAGCAAGGGTGCAGTCAGGTCTGTTGCCACAGCTGCCTCCATATATGGTTCAGTTTTATCAGGAACTGGTGCATTCTTGGGTTTTGCCTTCACAACAGCAGCCATATGGCTACTTCCTTTCTGAAACTCGTTCAGTATATCATACAAAGGCATGTCTGCAGGAACCCTGGAAAAGATTAATGTTGACCAACTGCTTGTCAGAATAATTTATACCAGTATTAATACAGCAATGAAGACACTTATGCTATCAAACAATTGCATGGCATTTTGAAACAGAAATATTCCCCAGTATATATTACAGCATAATTGGGGTGTACCTTGGAATCCTTCTGATGGAAACAGCACTGACTGGCGTCTCTATTTCAGCACGAACTGTCAGAAGACTTTTCACCTGATTAAGTTTTAAATAGTGCTAAGTTAGTGAAGTCATAAACAACAGATCACCGAGCAATACTCCATGGCATCATTTTAACCTACCAAAAGGAGACCAATAACATTTCTAGGATTCCCTGAATACACAGGCACACGGCTGTGGCCCCGGGCAAGAATTTTGCCAATTGCTTCCCTGTAAATACAAGTACATAAGAATTTTAGCAATTGCTTTCCTGAATACTCAGGCTATATACTATTCACAATTTTTTATTAAATATCTAGGTCAAACCATAAAAGATGACATCACCTAAGTTCAGATCCACAGATAAAGAAAACAGAAATAAACTTCAGTCAGGAGCTATGCAATGGGCTTGCAATAGGCAACAACAAAATCCCAAGAAAAAGATGGCACAGCCAGACAATAAGAGCTGCTCACTGCAACCTTTCAGCTGAGCCCAATCCCCCTCCACCAGCTTCTCGTCATCACGCCATCAAAGAAAACATTGAAGCAAATGAGAGGATCCAGCGGGGCTTCCTATGGGCTGGCCGTGCTGATGCCAAAGGCAGGCATTGCCACGTCAACTGGCAGCAGGTGAGCAGACCTGTTGAGCATGGTGGCCTAGGTGTCTGCAACCTCGAGCGCACTGGGCTATCGCTAAGGATATGATGGATGTCGCTCGCTCGCACCGATGACAACAGAGCCTGGAGCGGACTGGACCTACACTTCTCGCCCGAAGAGCGCCAGCTCTTCTTTGCCTCAACTTCTATGATGCTAGGCAATGGCAGAAGGCGCTATTTTGGGAAGATCGTTGGATCAGCGGCCGTGCGATCAGCGAGATCGCACCGCTCCTGTACAACTGCATACCGAAGCGGCGCTGGCAAATAAGAACAATCGCTCAAGCCCTACAAGGTAACAGCTGGGCAAGAGATATCCGAGGCGTGCTCGGCATGCAGGAGATTGGCCAGTATCTCATAATCTGGAGCCTAATTGAGGGCACAATCCTCACCGAAGAACCAGATATACTACAATGGAAATGGACAGCCCGACGGCACATACACTGCTAGCTCATGCTACCTAGCCACCTTCCATGGATCAACCACTTGTTACTCCTGGAAGTTGATTTGGAAGACATGGGCGCCACCGCGCGTCAAATTCTTCACTGGTTAGCCAACCAAGAAAGATGCTGGACCTCCGAGCGCCTGGCAAGGCATGGCCTTCAACACCATCCCCGCTGCCTGCTATGCGATCAAGAACCAGAGACCACATGGCACCTGCTGCTGACATGCCCCTTCGCCAAGCAAACCTGGCATGAGATCCTGGCCTGGCTA
Organism: Avena sativa; assembly: GCA_916181665.1. Lineage (NCBI taxonomy): Eukaryota > Viridiplantae > Streptophyta > Magnoliopsida > Poales > Poaceae > Avena > Avena sativa. The sequence goes on from OV702284.1 coordinate 66,618,167, forward strand.
CGTATGACATCAGCAGCGCCTGATCAAGAGGAATCGCTCATGGATTGGTGGAGCAAAGCCAAGCTCCACACCCCCAAGCAGATCCAGGGCGCGCTCGCGTGTACAGCCCTCCTAGTGCCTTGGATGATTTGGAAGCATCGAAACGATTGCGTCTTCAATGGCACCCAGCCGTCAGTACCCTCCCTAACTGCAAAGATCAAGGAGGAGAGGCCAGGGCAGGGGCAAAAGGACTACGGGTTGTGCTGCCATCCACTTGGGATGTGCACTGATTTTCAGTTTGTACCTTGTAATCGGCCTCCTAGTAAGGATGTAAACCAAACTCTACCTATTCAATGAAATGAAACGCAAAGGTCCTTTGCGTTTTCTCAAAAACCTTTCAGCTGAAGGAACCAAACACTTCAACGAACCTGAAACTAACATGCTTCAACTTTGTTACCTGCAGTCAATCGGCTTACACATGCTGACCAAAATCCACAAAAGCACAAGAGTACTCGAGTCAAAGCACAACAGCTATAAAGTATCTAAGCATGTAAAGGTTTTAATCAGTGATGGTCCATTTTCCTCCATCACCCCTCAGTGACAGAAACTGATATTCAACAAAGTGCTTAGGTGACAGAAACTGATATTCAACAAAGTGCTTAGGTGACAGAAACTGATATTCAACAAAGTGCTTAGGTAACAGAAACTGATATTCAACAAAGTGCTTAGGTGACAGAAACTGATATTCAACAAAGTGCTTAGGTGGAGGCACAACCCAACCTTAATTGTTTGCCTCCAAGATGAATGTAGTCTACAAGGGGTTTCCTACATATTTTTTACCACACATGTAGGTGTATATATTTTGGTGCACAGATCGTAATGAATACATGTGCTAGTGAAAACATGCATGTCCTAGTTTCCCTGGGATTAGGAATGTATATTGAGCAATGCTTCAATACGCACATTGGTTGCTCCATGGAAACTCACGTGTATTTATTTATTAAGAGGACAACAAAGATTTAAGAAAAGATTAACAAGGTGTCACAAGACGTAGGATCGATGGTAACAAGGAACACCGGTAAGAATATGGTGTATAAAATGGAATTGCAATTTTACCAATCCAACTTTTTTCCGAGGAAACTTTACCAATCCAACTTGGAGTCCACATCTAACGAGAAAGTTGATTCTATAGGTGTCATAGCTTCTTCGGCGGTCTGCATACACAATACAGTGAGAGCTCAGCGGAATTCGAATAAATAAAATTCAAGCTTTCTGAATCTCAGTGACCACTAAGCTAATGTGCCTTGGAGGATCTGTCCTGCTTTACACTTGAATTCAACCTTAATGATTCTCAGCGAGGATCTGTCTTTCATTTCATCAAAATATATCATCAATTCAGATTCACCCTATAGTTGATGTGCCTTGGAGGGTCTGTCCTTCTTTACATTGATATTCAATCTTATGCATGCCCAAAGTTACTATCCAGATAGAGGATTGTCCACCAAGTTCATTACTAAACTCAATTTTAATCCTTCCCTGCCTTTAAACCGCTCAAAGAGAACATTCTACCCCCATTTCCCAAAGTTTAGATTGATTCGGTACAGCCAGGATTAAAAGTGGGTATAAAGGACATAGGGAAAATCTAACATGGCACAGGAACTTTAGGGGTATAGGATCAACCATGACATAAAGGAGGGCAGATCCACAAAGGAACCTCAACTATGGGGCAAATCCACAATTTCCATCATAAAAAGAAAGATTAGAAACCAAACAATGAAGATGTTGCACACCTTTTCAGTCAAGTCCAATGCTCCACTTATGATTGTAGTCTCATCGTGGGTAAGCTCTCCACCCTTACCAGCCTGCCATGAGGGAAACAATTGACTAAGAAACATTGGTAAGTGTGCATACTTTTTAAGAATTTACATGTTACAACCATATTACCTCTTTGCTATGGATAGAAACAAGAGCTTTTAATTGAGCTCGCCTGAAATACGCAGAATCATCATGCCCAAGAGCAAAGTCTAGGAGCTGTGAGATAACATAAAATTTCGATCACTTTTTAGATAAAAGGCACAAAGAGCCCGGCTTTAAATTAATAGAGCCAACAGATGGAAGCTCAAATTTCGATCACTTCAATCACCAATACATAAATCAGATTAAGTATAATAAACTCTGAACAAAAGGTATCAAAACAGATGAAGTTACATACTATTCCATGTGATTAACTAAAAGGTAAAAACATGTTAAATTAATCAACAACATTTACACTGATTTACTGTTCTAAACTATGTAAGATATTTGAACAATTTTCAATTACATGAACATTACATGTTCTTTTTTATTGAAAAAGACAAAAAGGTACCAAAAATTCTGCATGGCTCTTATCCATAGAAGCATTGACAGTTAATACCAGCTAGGCAGCTAAAGCAAACGGTTCATTAAATATGCATGGCAGAAGTAAATTGTTAACTGTTCCATAAACCATAAATAGTACTCCCTCCGTCCTAAAATAACTGACTTCACATTGTCTAGATACACATCTAGGCACATTTTAGTACTTAGATACATGTGTATCTAGACAAAGTGAAATCAGTTAATTTGGGATGGAGGGAGTATGTCAATCATCTAGGAGTAAAATCGCTTGTCTGTTGAACCAATGGCCAGTCATTAAGAAAGAACTAAAGTATAAGAATACACGGACTACAGAATAAGTCGTTTTTTTCCAACTGGAAACAAATGTATGGAAATATTAAGATATCTTTAAACCCACCAATAACTGCCTACCTAGTATAGAACCATGACTAACAAGCACTTTCTTTCAAAATCATTTTATTATTCTGTTGCAGACAAACCCATCAAGACAAGTCAGTCAAATTCCTAGTAACTGTTTTTTCTTGCTCGAGACATCCATCGGCACTAGGGTTAAGTTACAACACACAACAAAGAATACATAAACAGAATTATATGTTCTTCCGTAAAACTAATTATACAAACTAACAAGGTTGCTGAAAATAGAAGGTAAAGTAATGATGGATATTTAAGCTAACTCCAGCTATGAGGGGCAGGACTAATAAGAATAGAAACAAGAAACAGCTAGCAGACAAGATATCATAATCTCAATTAGCAATCATGTCCATCGACTATCGCACCAAACTGAACAAAGAGATGACTTGGGAGCTGTGAGCACAGGCCATATTATAGTCTAATCATTGGAATTCAAAATTCATGCAGTAGAGAAGTTTCAAAGGATTTTAACAGTATGAACTAGGAAATTTTGAATTGAGTGAAGTAATTTTTGCTGATTTTACCTTCCCAATAGGGTAAGAAATAGGATAGGTGATGACCATGAGGATGCGTACAAGCCATACAAAGCTAGCACCCACCGCCAGCCCATACCTAGTACATATTGCTTGTGGTATAACCTGGTTGTCCAAATAGAATGATCAATCAGACTATGCATGGGCCAGAAATATTAATTTTTGCACATATAATGCAGTACCTCTCCAAAAGCAAGAACAAATGTCACTGACAAGACAACAGCAAGAACAGGATTGAAAATCCTGTCAAGGAATATAGGGAGAGCCTGCAAAGACCCAAAGAAGCAAGTGGAAGAGCCACTGGTTAAAAAACAGCATGAAAAATATACGGAAGAAGAATATATTATCAGTCTACAAACAGCTCAACAGTCCAGAAATAATGTAGGGGAAAAGGAAAAAACATGTGCATGTCAACTAAACTAGGATAAGGAAGACATGCGAGAAGTGGGGAGAAGTTTACAGATATTGATGTTGAAGATCCTTAAAGCGTAGATGACATAGTATACCCACAGGACGAGAATAGGTACTAGGACATGAATGTTATGAAGCTACTTAACACTTCAGTTATGTCAGACTTTCTTGGTGTTTGATGTTCAGGTCGTAGCCTCATACATTCATTCCCCTTTATTATATCAATTGCCATGTAAAATATCGAGATATTGCATGTTACACAGCTTGACATGACTGAGCCATTCAGACAAGTGCACATTCATATTAGCAACTTAATCCACGGAGAAGACTGAACGCATGCTTGATTAACTCAATGAGTTAATTATATAGCATAACAAGTCTAATAGAACTCTACAAGAAAAGGACTTTGCTTAAAAACAAATTAGGGGGTAATTTGTTAACTTAGCTAGGACTTTTTGGTAGATTCTCAAATAGTTCACTTTGCATTATAATTACAAAAATCCTGTGTTTTTATCAGTTATCAAAAATCAAGAAAACAAACAGTATCAGCTGCATGAATAAATTTATAATGATGCAAGCATTAGTCTATCTTATCTAAACTTCTTAAGGCACTAACACATAACTAAAATTGTTGAACAATGCAGCAATTCAAAGACACTTAGCTAGAAGCCTAGAACGATCATGTATAAGAAAACATGGAACAATGTGCTCTGATACAGATAATCTGAACCAATAGAGGCAAATAAAACAGTAGCGTTTTTCTATCTGAACACGTTGGACCTTATGGTTATGACAAGCTCAGTTATTTTTAGAGCACCTGAATTAGCAAGTTGAAAGAAAGTGAACATTGTTTCAAACATATCCTTACGGCGCAAAGCAGTGTGATATAGAATAAAAATCTAATCAAATCATCTACCTCCATGGCACAAGCATTGCAGAGCAGCAGAGTGACAAGAAGCTGGTGCTGCTTCTGAACAACTGGAAAGATAGCAGCTGCAGCAAACAGAACACATAAGCAAATATCAGTTGAGCTGCGGAAAGAGGTACATGGTAAAAATTGATAAGCAACATCATTTCTACCGTTTACACTAAATTAACTTCCGTAGGTCCTAGCACATGAAGTTTGTGATGTCAGATAGAGATATGTGCTCATCTACGGAATGATATTCCTCTTCTCAGACTATTCCCTCTTACTTTTTTTTACCATTTAAGCTTAGTTACTGATATTTAATAATGACGCTAATACCCGGCAACCGTTCTATAAGTGATGGAATATGGCAGACGTTTAGAGAAGAGCAGCCATCAGGATCGGCATGCATGCCAAACATGCATGAAGAGATGTGTACGATGCATGAGGTTGTCTATTTAGTTGTTAATCACAAAATGACTTGTAGGTCAAACCGTATATCCGATTTTAGATCTGTTTTCGCCATTGGGATAGTCGTGATAAGGGCTTCGAAACTAGATCCCATATTGATATGTTTTGAGAACTTTTTTTTCGGACCTAAAAGTTATCCACCCGTAACACAAAAATTATCCATATTGAACAATGTATGTTACCCACCTTGTATTACGTAAGTTATCCACCCTATGTACAAATCGTGTGTTTTGAGTTTTTTTATGCATGCGTAAACACAAATGTAAACTCCTACGACTTAAGGTTTCGCCGTGTCGAAGACTCGGTATCCTGAAACCTAGGCTAACCCATCCAAATCAAGTAAATCTATCGCATGTATAATTAACTAAGATGGAGGTAACCAAGTCTTCAACGTTATGGTGGCTATAAAGAGAACTAAAGTTATCCTGAAATTTGTATAAAGTTATCTATAGAGATAAACAAAAAATTATCCATGACATTGTACAATAATTATCCACCAGTAACACAAGAGTTATCCATATTTTAATATTTAAGTTATCCAACCAATAACATATAAGTTATCCACAACTATAAAAATTAACTAGAGATAGAATATAAAAGTTACTCTAGCGGCTCCGCTTCGTCGTTCGTCAACACAAGAGGCGTACGGACGACTCAACCTCAAAAGACTATCGCGTAAAACATCAAGCATACTTTTTTGAAGAAATTAAATCTAAATATTTTTTTGCATGATATAACAAATGATACCTTATGCCCCATCCACCTAAGTTATAGTGGACAGACGTAACAGGCAATCGATAGTCTAGAGCTCGCTTTGCACATCGTCGCTACCGTGGCGTACGAGTGACAAAGCCTCAAAGGGTGTTAGGTACCGAGCCTCATCGCTCGTCGATGGGTTAATCAAAGTTTCACGAGACGAAAACATGTAAAAGTTACCCACATTGGAAATATGAGAACGTCTCGACCTAACCTGTTTATGCGGTGGGTAACTTATATGATATAGGGTGGATAACTTATATATTATGATATGGATAACTCAAGTGTTAGGGGTGGATAACTTTTTGGTCCGAAATTTTTTTCATCAAAACATACTAACATGGGATCTAGTTTCGAAGATCTCGTCGCGACTAACTCACTGGTGAAAACGGATCCTAAATCGGATAAACAGATTGATCTATAAAACATTTTAAATTTTCGATTTGATTCTTTGCTGGCTTTGATTCGTTTTGTCTTTGGAAAACGATACGTATCAGCCGGGGGATCGCGACTCGCGTCCCCCGGATCGCGGGTGCGACGCGTGTCACCAGGGCCCACGTCCCACTGCCCCCGAAGCCTTATCTCTCCGTCGTTGCTCTTCGTTTCTCTCGCTTCTCATCCCTGTACGCCATGAGTCCGCGACCTCATCACCGGAGCTGCTTTCCGCTGCCGGACTATGCCACCCCCACCCCCCGACAGACCGAGCCCCTCCGCCGGCAAGCGGCGCTGCTGCAAGCGGCAAGCGGCGCTCCTATCCATGACGCATGGCCCCTCCCTGCTGTGCGCCGCCGCCATCTCTCTCCGCCGTCAGACACAGCGCAGATGGCGGGCGAGCTCCGCGGTGGAAGGTGTTGGGTGAAGTCCGCGACGGCCGCATGTGGCGAGGGCGATCGGCTTTACTACTGCAGGTTGCAGGAGAGGTTCCCGACGGCGGAAGGAGATCCTCCCGCGGTGGGAGGAGAACTCCGGCGAGTTTCCGGCAGAGCTGCGTGTAAGGAAAGTTGACGAGAGGGCAAGCAGATGGTCAGGGGAGTGCGGGGAGGCGGGGAGGAGCGCGAGACTGGAGCCGCGCCAAGGAGCCGGCGGGATCCGATGGTGCTGCTGTTGTTCTATCTTTTTTCCATAGAGGATTTTTTGCTACAATAGCTCTGTAAACTTGTGGCATAGAAGAATTTTTTTTCTACATGTTTTTCTGGATTTTGCATAATATGAATAAATTTTTGCTAATTCAACATATTATTTTTGCTATGTATTTATATATTTTTTGCTACTTTCGCACAATTTTTTTGCTACAACCAATCTCTACGGTTTTGCTACGAGATCTCCGGCGAGAGTCTCCAGTGATGTCTCCGGCGATGTGCGTTTTGCTACATTAGAAAAAATATTTTGCTACACCCATTTTATGGTTTTGCTACAATAATGTAAATTTTTTGCTACGAGGTCTCCGGCGAGGTCTACCGGCGAAAGTCTCCGGCGAGGTCGGGTTTGCTATATTAGTACAACTTTTTTGCTACACGGTCGCCGGCGAGGTATCCGGCAAAATATCCGGCGGGGTTCAGTCTGTTTTTCTATTTTTTGGACTGAACCTTTTTTGCTACGTGTAGCAAAAGCGGAACTAGTTGTAGCAAAAACAGGACTTTCTGTAGCAAAAGCAGAATTTTGATCCAAAAAGAGGACACGTGGTTGGCTAGGGACCCGGGGGATAAAAAGCACAAATCCCTCGGGGGACGCGTAGGGCTGGACTTGGACAGACAACAACGCAGCCCATCAGATTTTTACTTCCACCAACCGGTCGCTACCTAGATTTTCCGTTTAATAATTATGGAAAAATTAGTTATTTACCCAAAAGTTCATCTACCTTGGATCATCTACCCAAAGTTGATTGTACATTGGTAAAGTACCTAATAGGGATCTTAAATTAAAACACAATTATAGCAGGGATCCTAATTAGAGCTGGTCATGAAAGGACGATGGATCAGACCAGAAACCTCATGGCGTGCGCATACGCTTCTAACCATCGCTCCTCCTGGAGGGAGACCAACTACCACAGCGTCCATCGGTGGCTGCTGTAATTCGTCAGCGTATTCTGGTTGTGACCGCTGTCGTCGCCGCCGGCCCGTGCCGTTGCTGCCGGCCGTAAAAGTAAGTGAGCACTTGATAAGTATTGCTTCAGCTTGAGGTAGCAACGATCTTCCTTTTCAAGAAAAACAATCTAATTCATAACAAAAAAATGTCACGGACTTGACCAACCAGATCGAGGAACTACTGGTGCATTGTACTAGTCTAGCGGTAATATATGGCAAGAACTGACCCGCTGACAGCACGAGGACTGTCAAGATAGAACGTGCGCACAGCAGACGGCGGCTGATCACAGCGGAGGTTTCCGATCTAATCAGGGCCGAAGCTGATCTATCGATCTTTTCATGATCAGCTTTAATTAGGACCCCTGCTATAATTGTGTTTTAATTTAAGATCCCTATCGGGTATTTTACCAATGTACAATCAACTTTGGGTAGATGATCCAAGGTAGATGAACTTTTGGGTAAATAACTAATTTTCCCAATAATTATATAACATAATATGTTCATCTACTACTGCTCTGGTGACGGGTCCCTACGACAATTCGGCAAACTTATACCCTCCGAGCACCCATTTCAGTCGCCGCCACTGGGGAGTTTGTGTCATGGTGTGGGGTTTAGATAGAACCGAAAGAGGGAGGGCAGAAGACTGGAGGCCGAGGCGCCCGGGAGAAGGAGCAGTGGGGGCGCAGGCGGGGACGAAGGGTATGTTAGATATGACCCGTTCGATCTTGATCCAATGGCTCGTAAGTTCGCGCGTAGGCGAATTAGAAAACACAATTTGACGACACACATATCCAAGCACGATTTCTTCTCCTCCAGGCACGACACCATCTCAAAAAAAAAGAAGGAAAGGCACGACACGAGCACGTCGCCTTCAGCACGTGGTCCCGTCCCCATCCATTCCCCACACCACACCGCCCCTCGCGTATCAGCGAGCCGAACGGCGGCGATGACCGCATTTATCCTCAAGATCGATCGGTCCCTGCCAAGCGCCGCCGCCGTCGACCACCCTTCGACGGCGGCGCTCCTTAATTCTCACGGACGGAGAGAGGGTTAATTACTCAATTTGTTCGGATCGTACTACTAACCAGCCTGGGCCTTCTCGACATTCGTGCCGCTGCGCAGGAGGATCTCCAGATCCACGATGCCCAGCGACATGAGCCCTAGGGTGAGCCCCGACATGATCCCCGCGAACAGCACCAGGAAGCAGGACACGCCCGCGTACGCCCACCACGACGCCGTCCCGAACGCCGTGTCCTCCCCCTGCACCATCACCGCTGGCGCCGCGCTCGACAGCGGCCGCGCCGTCGCCGCCACCATCCGCACCGCCACCGCCGCCAGGCTCGCCGCCCTCACCCTCCCAGCCGACGCCATCTATATGTGTGCCAGAATTGGATGTGGGTCTCTCTCTCAGAGGAACATAGATGGAGACACGAGGCAAATGCTTCTGCTATATGTGTGCCACACGAGAGGAACGCAAGCAATTGAATGGAACCGAAAGGCAGAGGGGTCTGCCCTCTTCGATAGGCTAGTCATTAGTCAACCAACCGTAGCTAAATTGAAGGCTTTTCCGAAAGAATTTTCTTTTTTTTGAAAAGTTTTCCGAAAGAATATTGTAAGATCTCAATGTGTACCAAAGTTCCGCCCAAAGTTTTCCGAAAAATCGCGTCTACAATCTACGTCTAGACATTTCATGTTCACACACAAAGTTCCGCCCAATTTTTTTATAGCATGCATAAAAAAATATTAAATAGTCATATTTTAGCATCAGAAATTGTCTGTTTATATAGACCATAAAAGTGAACATGGTGTTTTGGCTCACGAGCCTAGATGCACTCATTATTAATGCATTTTTAATAAAATATTATTAATGTATTTCTAAAAACAAATTAGATAGAGTATACATTTCAGACATTCTATATTCTCAGACAAATTCTCGTGAAAAAAAAAATTATGTGACATGTGTAAAAGAGACAAAAAAATGTCTAATGAAAAGTCACTCTTTGGAGCATTGAAATTTTTTTTACATGACACAAAAATTGTTTATTTTTCTGAAAACCTGTGTGTAAACATATAATTTTTGGATGCGCGTGCAATTTTTTCTGGTTTTTTGAAATTTTGAAATATGTTTTTAAATAATAGGTTCATATGCATCTGTTCGCCGAATTGGATTTCCATATAAAAATGCCCTTTTTGTGAAATTTTGTATACGAACATGGAATGTCTGGATGTAGACGTGATTTTTAGATATTTTTCAAATTTTGAAATGTGTTTTGTATGCATTCTTCATAACTGATTGAAAGGATAGAGATGTCGCCTAGAGGGGGTGAATAGGCAATTTCAAAACTTTTACGGTTTTGGTTTGATAGAATGCGGAATTAAACTAACGTTTATTTTATAAGCACAAAACCTAAATACACTAGGCTCAACTAAGTGTACCAACAACAAATTAAGCTAAGCAAGATATCACAAGATAAATATACCATAAGTGATAAGCAGGATATAAGTACTTCAAATTCGATGGCTATCAAAAGGAAAGTAAGCTCGAATATAAAGATAATCGAGGCACGCGGAGAGGAAGATGTATTCCCGTATTCACCACCTTTGGAAAGGGGGCTACGTCACGTTGGAGAGGTGTGAGGTTCCACGAAGGATTCCTCACGCGCCACAAAGGCTCACCTTCTTCTCCTAGTCTATCCTACGAAGGAATAGGCCCTTTCCTTATGGCTAGCTTTTTCTCCACTCCGGAGATGGCAAACTCCACAACCACTTCACAAGCTCCACGAAGGAGAAGCCCGGATCTCTTCACAATCTTCCACGAAGAGAACACCGCGGCACCAACCGCCAGGCCAACTAGGAGGTCACCCTCCAAGAGTAACAAGCTCACGGTCTCTCACTCGAACAAATCGTAATGGAGAGCTCAACACTTATACAAGAATGCAAAACAAGAACACTAAGGGTGCTCAAATCCTTCACTCTCAAATCCCACCAAAGCAACAAGTTCTAGGGAGGAATTAGAGAGGAAGAACACTGGTGGAAATCAACAAATGACTCCAAGATTTAGATCCAATGGGTTCACCTCACTTAGAGGAGGAATTGATTGGTAGAGATTGTAGATCTAGATCTCCTCTTCCAAAGCCCTCAAAAAGATGCAAGAATCATAGGAGGGAAGGGAGAGGAAGAAAGCTCAAAGGGGTCAACAATGGAGGTCAAAAACGTTCTCAAGAGCCTTAGAACTTTGGGGAAAAAGCCCCCTTTTATACCCCTTCAAGGGGGATGACTGTTGGAGGCAAAACATGCTCGACGGACACGTTCCAGCGGCGAAACCGGCGCCGCCGGATCAGCCGCCGAAATTTCCGGTCAAAACCAGAAGTTCCGGAAAAAAACCGAAACAGCATACTGGACCGTTTTTCGGCGATTTGCCGGAAATTTCCGGCGGTCGCCAGAAATTCCGGCCACTGGCTCGGTCCCGCCGGAACAAAACACGGCACACGAAAACGGCGATAACTTTTGCGTCCGGACTCCGATTTCGATGATATTGGGCTTGTTTTGACGAGGACAACAAGCCCTTCAAGATGGTGTAGAGAAACATCATAGTACAGTAGCAGAGGATAGAACAAAATGAAGAAAGTTAAGAAGCCTCCCCATAATAAGAACCGATAAAACCTTCAAACTCGAAAACGCCATAGAAGATGCATACGAAATCCGTTTTCGATGAACTTGGACTTTTTGAAGAGCTAGAAACAAGCTAAAGAACCTCACATGGATAAACACCAAGAAGAAACAAAATAATAAGATGCAAAGAATGCAAAGGATTGAGTTCCCTATGACGATGTGATCAAGTTACCCAACCGAAAGCCCCTCTTAATAGTGCGGCTATGTATCCTATAACCCAGTCTCCCAACAACCACCTTGAGACCGGTAAAAGGAAAACCTAGAAAGTCCATATCTTTGCCTTGCACATCCTTCTTGATCTTGATGACAACACTTCTATCTCCATTCAAGCCGGAATGCATCACTTGATCATTGTTGCTTCGTGAAGACTCCTAATTTGCTCCCCCATACACCACTATTGGATAGCTTCATTAATACATGTCTTCACATGTCCATTATCACCAATATGGACAGCAAGCTTCAAGCAAATGATCTTCTCGAGATGCTTATCTTGAACTTGCCCTTCTCAACCTTGATGACGATCACCACTTGATGTCATCCTCTCATGTGCTATATAAGATCTTCACTTTTGAAGCATTCCCATGGAAAAATACCTATCCCATATAGAAAATGCAAAGGCACATATATAATGAGTTAGTTCATGATGCATAATTGACAAGGCTTACCATACCACAAGATCCATGTGGTACATTTTTTATGCTTCATGTGTTGACCAACTTGAAATCACTCTTCACTCTTTGTATAGGTCAACCATGTATCTTCTCATGCTCCATCTCAATATCTTGAGGTACATAAAGAAACCTTAATTTGATTACATGCTCTAAATCTTAGTCAATCATAGCTCAACTAATGAGGCTATCATGACACCGTCTTAGAGCCATATCTCGAATTCTTCTATTGAGATCACACTCTCAAGATATTGATCATATCATATTCTTCTCTTCAACTCGATGATCTTGATGCCAATACTCAAGGTATATCTTTATCTTCATGGCATCCATACTTGAATCCAACACATAGACTACAAGCATGACCTATGGAATATTCCTTCATATAAAACTCAGTGAAAACATTAGTCCATAGGGATTGTCATTAATCACCAAAACCACACATAGTGGCAATTACTCTTTCAATCTCTCCCATTTTGGTAATTAATGACAATCACAACAAGAGGGTTTATATAATGAATATTAGAAACAAGTACGCAGCTTATCCAAGAATAAGTTGTGTACAAGAGGTTGCATTTGATATGGTCAAGTAACACAAAGCTACTAGCACATATCAAAACCAATTCTACTTACACAAACTACAACTAATGTAAGTGATGTGAGTAGAACCAACATATATAGAGCAAACTCCCCCACAATATATGCATGTGTGATGAACTTGAATTTCATTGCATACATTGTCAAGAATAAACTTTAGGAGACTTTACACTATATATACAACCATGCAAAACATAATAAAGATGAAATGAATGAAAGGCAAACACTTAAGAACAAACCAATCGTAAGTATAAAACCATTTCCCTTAAACCCTTTAAACTTCTTCCCCGTTGACAATAAGTGCCAAAATGGATGACAAAGATAGAAGGACAATATAGTATGAGTTCCTCCCCAAGGTGTGCATTTCTAATATTTTGAGTGAAATCAAATGCACATATCCAATGACAAATATTTGGAGGAAATCAAGCTATATTGAGGATCAAAGATTGCTACAATGATAAAACGGTGAAGAAACTTCAACGGATGAAGCAATCAATCCAATGGTCCAAAAAATCAAATGGACAAATAGTGCTCTGAATGAAATAAGGAAGATCCCCAAGGTTCGTGCATAAATTTTAATTATTGTATTTGAATACAATATCCATAAACATGGAATCTTCACTCCCTCTATATTATTTAGAAGACAAACAAGATACAAGGAGTAGATAAATAAATACACTTATTAAGACAAGCTTAAGTGCATATATAGCCCATGGCTCTATTTTCTCTTATGGTATATCAATGAACTTCACCAAAGAAAAAATAAAAACCTCAAAAACATCACAACTAACACTAAGGGAACAAATGCTAGTTGGTATACTTTGAGAAATGCAACAAGTAGCAAAAGGAAGGATTCAAAGCAATTTCAACAATATTGCACATGAGAGTACCTTGAGGAATTGATATGCAATAAATTGCTAGAAGGCATATTTGGAATTGGTGAATCATGAACATGATTTTATATACTCCTCATTCTATGCATCATCTCAAATTACTCACATAAGCAATAAGGATAAAGACATATTTCAAAGATCCTTGCAAGAACTACAACATTTACAAACAGATAAATTCATGCCAAGATGCAACCTACAAGAGATTGGATGAACGAATAGTGTGCATGAATAAGATACTTGTTACCGAGATAGCAATGGTATGATGTAGTAGAAAAGAATTTTTCGATCATCCTAGCTTGGCTCCAATTATCATGTGGTGACAACACTTTTCTTATAGATGAGACAATCATCCATTGCATCTCCAATGTACCTAAAACAACATTCAAGTACATATTGGTCCCCCAAAATTATTGGGTCCAAAGTGGTTAGACTAACCACAACACATAGGACACACTCCATAAAAATATGTGCAAATTTAGATATGAATTTTGAATTTCATGCACATCTTAGTTGTTTAAGGATTTGATGGAGTATGCCCTATATATTGGATCAAAGAAAGCAAAAATGATATGAGATATACATTTAGTAAGCATGCATGCGCGAGACTTTCAAGATCCAACAAAGATATAATTTGGAAAAATCACCCAAATATTCAATAAGGCATACAAGGTGTGACCAAACACATTTGTTGCCCAAACTATATCAAAGAATCAAATCAACACACGATTTGTTCAATGAAGTTCAACAAATGAACTAAGAAAAAACTATTAAGCAAAAAGATGAAATAAAAACACAAATACTCAAAGATTTATCTTATTCAAGCAAATAAAATATAGAAGAAGGAATGAGATAACAAACTCCCAAAAGAGCAAGGTTTCAACAAATAAACCAAACCCTTAACACTTTTCACAATGGCACAAGGTTCCGAGAAGAAGAGGTTTGTATTCCACTAAAACACATTTGATAATAATCAAAAACATCATCAAAGAGATGTTCAAAAGCCAAGGAAGACAATGGGAGCCACACCAAAATTTTGGAAAAGAAAATAAGTCAATAATAGGTGAAATCCAAGGTGAAGATGATCCATAAATGCTACCACACACAAGTATCTCAATTGTCGAAGAGAATGAGTGTATTGGAATTGATTTCCGGTGGTATATTGCATGGGTATTAAAGATAAATCTTCACAATAAAAAGCATAGGATAGGAATAAAAAGATTAAGCACTATGCAAAGATAGAGATTCTTGATAGCTTCAACTAGTCACACAATCATGCAATGCAACAGTTAGAATAACTTGAAGCAAATGGTCTCCCAAACAAGATATAGAGATATGTATTTGAGGAAGACCACACCAAGAATTTCTTACTGAAACAAGGACCAAAAATATGAGCAATAAAAGCTTCTAACAAAAATAGGACCTTGTTTGAGTCAACATGCCACCTAGAAACAAGATAATCAACAATATCAACTCTAAGTGGCACTACCTCATATGTTCACATTTCCTAGGATTGTGATATGCAAAAGAATAATATTACTCCCCCATAATGTGATATTTAATTTTTCTTAATAAGAGGCAAAGCAACCTCAACTAGAGAGAATTAATGGATATTTAGAATTTGAATTTCTCATAAGTATGACATACCACATAGTGACTAGATTAGCTTGGAATATCAATACTAAGTGGTAGTACTCACATACACACATTTTAAGGTTTGAGAGATGCGCAAGGCATATTACTCCCCCAAAATGGGATGTTCCATTAACCACTCAAAAAGAGCCAAATAAGATATCATCAAGGTGCATTAGAGGCTCAAAACGAGACACACGGGTAAATGATGTGCCAAACACCTAGACATACTTGAATACACAAAATAAGCAAGCATGAGGAACACCAAATACAAACACATACTTGGTACAAAACCAAAACATGTAAAGGGGCAAGTAACTTACAATATAAATGAGTTAAGTACAAGTTACCGCGAAGAGGCCATTGGATATAAGATACGGATAAGATAATCCTAATGACTTGGCTTGATCAAATATAATATATGAAGATCCCTTAATTCTTCATGAGTTAGCCAAGTCTCCAATGCCCTCCATAAACACCTATTGATCAAGTTTGAGCTTGTTGGTCCCCAACCAAGTTGGCTCCTAAGAGGTTAGTCACAATAGGCTTGGCAACCCAAATGGTTCTTTTCTTGACACCACTTTGAGTTCCAACAAACTTGGCAAACACATTGCCATCCTTATCCTTCCTAAGAGAATAATCATCATCAACGATGATAGGGTTAGATAAGGTATCGTTTGAACATGAAGAGGCAAAGTGCCCCTTCACACGACATATGTAGCAACAAGTGCTCCCCTTTCTCTTCTTTATTGATTTATTGGCTTGGGTAGAATTATCTTGATTCTTCTTCGGAAGTGGCCTAACTTCAACTTGGGCTTTACCTTGTACTTGTGGCCGCTTCCCTTGTTGCTTCTTACTCAAGTGTCTTTTCTTCAATGGACAAGATCTTACATGATGTCCTTCAACCCTGCACTTGAAGCAAATAATCTTGTCCAAATTCTTGACTTGGTTTTGGCCCTTCTTCTTGTTTCTCTTGGACTTGTTATTGTTATTGGAGTTGAATCCAAGTCCACTTTTATCATTAGGGGATTTTTTCACACTCAAAATATTATCGAGTGTGGATTTCCCTTCATGACTCTTTTCTAAGTCATTCCTCAAGGAAGTGACTTGGGCCTTGAGCTCTTTGATTTCCTCTACATGGTTAGTAGAAATACAAGTACTAGAGGAAGTAGAAGCTTCATTGTTAGAGCAACAAGGCAAAGCAAGTAATCCAACACAAGGTTTATCAATAGTATGGCTAGATGGATTACTAGGACTAGCACACGGCAAAATAGCATTTTGAGTAGAAGTTGTGCTAATGTCCAAAAGAGGCTCAAAAGATGTTACCTTGGTAACACTTGTCTCACGAGCTAACATTAGCCCATCATGGGAGATTAGAAGATCATTATGAGAGCCTGAGAGCTTTTCATGACTTTCTTCCAATTTCCTATACTTGCTAGTTAGCAACTCAAGTTGAGCCCTTAGCTCAACATTCTCCTTTAGGGTAGATGCTTCACAAGAAGTAGAGTTAGTAGAACAAGCATCATTAATGGATTTTTTCTTTTCAAGGTCATAAGATTCATTTTTTTGTGTGAGGATACAATTAGTGTGCTTCTCCTCGACAAGCTCTTGCTTAAGGAGATTGAATCTCCGACTCCCATCATCAAGTTGGAAATCCAGCTCCTCTATGGTTACCGTTTGTCTAGTTATGGTGTCCATAACATGTTTGAGACAAGTAACGGCCTTATTATTACCACGAAGAGAGGTACACAAAAAATTCAACTCAAGCAAGAGAGCACTAGTATCATCATCAATGTCATCATCACTATCATTATTATCATTGCTATTAAATTTAGAAGATATATTGGGATCCAAAGTAGGAGATACCTTTGATACTCTTGCCATAAGGCACATGTGAGCACGGGAGGATGAAGATGAGGATATTCTTGAATCTTCATTCATGATCATGTCTTGCTCCATAGAATGTTTGATTTCCTCTACATTGTTAGATAAACAACTAGAGGAAATAGAAGCATTTTGTTCATGGGAATAAGGCAAATAAAGCATATCATCTACACTAGTACTTAAATAATTTCTAGATGATATACAAGGACTAGCAACACAAGGGGATATAGCATTATTGTTGCAAGAAGTGCTTCAGTCCAAACTCTCTACACCATTATCATTTGTAGAACAAGAATCATTGGTGTAAAGAGAAACACTACCATCATCACATATGATTTTTCCACTCACCATGCCATTACCTTGTGACTTGTCACATGTAAGTGAAGTGGAAAGAATTGAAATTTCATCGCGGCCGGAGGAGGAAGCAGCTTGGATCTCTTCATGATGTGAGGGAGAAGATTGCTCCTTGGAGATACCACCGACCCTATGAGAAATGGACCCACCAAATATTTCTTTAAGCTTGGTCCACATCTCATGAGACGACTTGCGCTTTACAATTTCAAGAACAAATTAACTATGGGGCTCAAGGAGAAAATAATCTCATTAGATACTTGAGCTTCGAGATGTAAATTTTTCTCATCCTCTAAAGATATATTTTGAGGATCCATAGGAGGAGAAAAACCTACATCTAGAAATCGCTCAATCTTTGGACACAAGGTCCGAAGATTACAAAGCAAGCAATTTCTCCACAAAGCATAATTTGTGACATTAAAGATAATTGTGTCATTGTGCACTATACTACTAGCCGATATCTTTACACTCTAGGCGGTGAAGCCTAAACAAGGAGAGACCTTGCTCTGATACCAATTGAAAGGATAGAGATGTCGCCTAGAGGGGGGTGAATATGCAATTTCAAAGCTATTATGGTTTTGGTTTGATAGAATGTGGAATTAAACTAACGTTTATTTTACAAGCACAAAACCTAAATACACTAGGCTCAACTAAGTGCATCAACAACAAATTAAGCTAAGCAAGATATCACAAGATAAATATACCACAAGTGATAAGCAAGATATAAGTACTTCAAGCTCGATGGCTATCACAAGGAAAGTAAGCTCGGATATAGAGATAACCGAAGCACGCGGAGACGAAGATGTATTCCCGTGTACACCACCTTTGGGAAGGGGTCTACGTCACGTTGGAGAGGTGTGAGGTTCCACGAAGGATTCCTCACGCGCCACAAAGGCTCACCTTCTTCTCCTAGTCTATCCCACAAAGGAATAGGCCCTTTCCTTATGGCTAGCTTTTCCTCCACTCCGGAGATGGCAAGCTCTACAACCACTTCACAAGCTCCACGAAGGAGAAGCCCGGGTCTCTTCACAATCTTCCACGAAGAGAACACCGCGGCACCAACCGCCAGGCCAACTAGGAGGTCACACTCCAAGAATAACTAGCTCACGGTCTCTCACTCGAACAAATCGTAATGGAGAGCTCAACACTTATGCAAGAATGCAAAGCAAGAACACCAAGGGTGCTCAAATCCTTCACTCTCAAATCCCACCAAAGCAACAAGTTCTAGGGAATAATTAGAGAGGAAGAACAATGGTAGAAACCAACAAATGACTCCAAGATCTAGATCCAATGGGTTCCCCTCACTTAGAGGAGGAATTGATTGGTGGGGATTGTAGATCTAGATCTCCTCTTCCAAAGCCCTCAAAAAGATGCAAGAATCATAGGAGGGAAGAGAGAGGAAGAAAGCTCAAAGGGGTCAACAATGGAGGTCAAAAACGTTCTCAAGAGCCTTAGAACTTTAGGTAAGAAGCCCCCCTTTTATACCCTTTCAAGGGGGATGACCGTTGGAGGCAAAACATGCTGGACGGACACGTTCCGGTGGCGAAACCGGCGCCGCCGGATCAGCAGTGGCTTCTCCTTCGTGGACCATTTTTCGGCAGTGGCTTCTCCTTCGTGGTCCTTACCAAACCGGAAGTTCCGGAAAAAACCGAAACAACATACTGGACCGTTTTTCGGCGATTTGCCAGAAATTTACGGCGGTCGCAAAAAATACCGGCCACAGGCTCGGTCCCGCCGGAACAAAACACGGCACGCGAAAACGGCGATAACTTTTGCGTCCGGACTCTGATTTCAATGATATTGGTCTTGTTTTGACGAGGACAACAAGCCCTTCAAGATGGTGCAGAGAAACATCATAGTACAATAGTGGAGGATAGAAAAAAATGAAGAAAGTTAAGAAGCCTCCCCATAAGAAGAACCGATAAAACCTTCAAACTCGAAAACGCCATAGAAGATGCATACGAATTTCGTTTTCGATGAACTTGGACTTGTTGAAGAGATAGCAACAAGCTAAAGAACCTCAAATGGATAAACAACAAGAAGAAACAAAATAGAAAGATGCAAATAATGCAAAGGATTGAGTTCCCTATGACGATGTGATCAAGTTACCCAACCGAAAGCCCCTCTTAATAGTGCGCTATGTATCCTATAACCCGGTCTCCCAACAACCACCTTGAGACCGGTAAAAGTAAAACCTAGCAAGGACATATATTTTCCTTGCACATCCCGCTTGATCTTGATGACAACACTTCAATCTCCATCCAAGCCGGAATGCATCACTTGATCATTGTTGCTTCGTGAAGACTCCTAATTTTCTCCCCCATACACCACTATTGGATAGCTTCATTAGTACATGTATTCACATGTCCATTATCACCAATATGGACGGCAAGCTTCAAGCAAATGATCTTCTCGAGATGCTTATCTTGAACTTGCCCTTCTCAACCTTGATGACGATCACCACTTGATGTCATCCTCTCATGTGCTATATAAGATCTTCACTTTTGAAGCATGCCCATGGAAAGATACCTATCCCATATAGAAAATGCAAAGGCACATATATAATGAGTTAGTTCATGATGCATAATTGACAAGGCTTACCATACCACAAGATCCATGTGGTACATTCTTTATGCTTCATGTGTTGACCAACTTGAAATCACTCTTCACTCTTTGTATAGGTCAACCATGTATCTTCTCATGCTCCATCTCAATATCTTGAGGTACATAAAGAAACCTTAATCTGATTACATGCTCTAAATCTTAGTCAATCATAGCTCAACTAATGAGGCTATCATGACACCGTCTTAGAGCCATATCTCGAATTCTTCTATTGAGATCACACTCTCAAGATATTGATCATATCATATTCTTCTCTTTAACTCGATGATCTTGATGCCAATACTCAAGGTATATCTTTATCTTCATGACATCCATACTTGAATCCAACACATAGACTACAAGCATGACCTATGGAATATTCCTTCATATAAAACTCAGTAAAAACATTAGTCCATAGGGATTGTCATTAATCACCAAAACCACACATAGTGGCAATTACTCTTTCACTGATGCATCTATACCTATGTCCCAAAACGCCGCCTATGTATTGTATGCACCTTCTCTCATGAAAGTCATGTAGAGATGCTCCACAATGTGGAAGAAGTGTCACTTCGAAGTTATGTATATTGTCTTTCCTTTTTACATAAAACATTAGTATTTTGCAATCCGAATTTGATAATCTTAGAATATTCGAAACCATCAAAGTTGGTGAAAGTCGGTTGTAACTTTCTCAGTAGATATCTTTAAATGCCCATAGCTAATATATGTCAAGTATTCTAATCCTTAGACCATAAAATTATGGTATTCGCTAGTATCAAAGGAATTCTTTGGGAGCATCAACCGCCACACTATAACAGGGTAATTACAAAAGTGTTTTTCAGATACTTAGGAAAGTGCTTATTAAGTTGCATGAATCAAGACTAGGATTTTGTCCCTCCAAAAAGTTTTTGTAGTTAATTATCTTATATAATTTTGTTTTCAACCTGTTTTGTAGGTTTAATCTAGGATTAAAATATTACAATATAGAGTTTCAATAAAATAAAATTGTAGCTTTGGAAAAACCTGCAGAAAAGTGGGTGATTGGAGCTATAAATCCAGAACCGTCCTAAATATTTTTTTTAATAAAAATGTATGTAAAAAGCTTCAGAGAATAAATTTCTTACAAATAGGGTCATGTTTTGGTATATTTTCTTGTCAGAAATAAGAAGCAGCAGTATACAAAACTAAAATGACAGTTTATTCATTAGCTAGACCATCGAGCAAGAAAATCTATAACCTAGAGAATGTGAACCCTAAGAACCATTTGCTCTTTTGTTCGTTTGTGTTTCGTCTACCGCTATTCCCGTCCACCTGCTTTCAGCCAAAAGGTTTTGTATGCAATACGCAAATGCTGCCCGGGAGCCTCCACACGCAAATCAGTTATATAGTGATGTTTGGAACCTACTCCAATTCCACAATGTAAGCTTTTTTACCAGATGTTTTACTTTGCTAAAAAGTATTATATTATAAAACGGAGAGAGTATATAGTAGTAAGGTATTATTCATTTTTAGATCGTGGCTACCTAATAGTTCCATGTTAATTGTTTAACATGACAGAGTATGTACACCGAGCTATACCGTAGGAGCATCTCTAGCGGATATTGCATATCAATCCGTCCGCAAAATTTTATACCGATATGCGATATCGCAGCCAAAAAATGGTCATTCTAGATACCGTAATGGGCCACCAAAGCTCGCAAAATAAAATGTGGTTTTCCGTATTTGGGCATGTCCGTGCGGGCATATATTCAATGCGGAGGGTGGGGGGCTGAAATGTGGCACCCCCATCGCCTTTTCCCTCCCTCCCCCTCCCCGCGTAGAAACCCTAGACGTCGCCTCTGGCCGCTCAGATTCTGGTCCACTCCGCCAGAGAAAACAACATCGCCGCCGCCCACTGTCAACACCCGGATTTTTAATCCCAGATGCCTGTTATGCCATACATCGCAATCCCAGGATTACCATTTTTGCGAGACATAACAGATTTGGATATCATAGTACATCATCCATTATAAACCATACATAAGGTCTTACACAAATAAGGATATCATGATCCAGTTCTTAATATAATTCAAGCAGCGGAATAACGTAATAGTAACGATAGCGTAGGCGAAGCTCCATCTTCGGGGTCACAGGCAATGCTGACGATGGGAGATGATCCTAGTTGTCGTAACCTTCATGCGGTCCATCATCCTGATACTCCTCTTCATAGTCTGGCCACAGGAATAGCCAGGGACAAAGCCATGAGTACTCTTTAATTACTTGCAAACTAATACTAATAGTTAAGGGGTTTTTTATAATAGGATACTAAGCTCTAGGGTTGTTTTACAAAAATCCAGATTTACCTCTACTAAGTTCATAAGCAAGAAAGCTAGATGAAGTTTTATAACACCTAAGTGGGAACTTGAATTTCATATCACAACCCTGTTGTGGTCAAGTCAAAGTCTCACTCCATTTCACAAGTCATTTTGAAAACATCTGACATGGAACAATATGGCCACTCCAACTGTCCATAATCGCGGACGCGGCTATTCGAATAGTTTGACACTCTGCAGAGACTATACACTTTCACCACAACATTTGATACATCCGTCAGGAACAAATCCTGAATTCACCATACTCAGTATGCGGATAATCAATCCTAACCTTTCCATTACACGCCCTAGTATAGGCACCTCTCCTGTGAGTTTGGCCTCCCAACCATGACCAACTGTCATCTTGGGTACTGCACAGGTGGACAATCTTCACAAGGTAGCCTCAGCTCAGACCTTGGCCGTGCGGGAACCCATACTAAGGTATATAAGTTTCCAGTCAAGCCCTACCCAATTTTCGGGTATTGTGGTTGTACAGTAAAATTGGAATGGTATCGCATCCAGACAACCATCAGTTTGTAAAAGGGCTAAGGCTCATGCCTCAACATTTTCATCATCAAAATCATCTGGTGTTCGAGAACACATGTTAAAACATTTTAGTAGAATGACTCATCATTCTAAGGTTTTCATAACCATTTTCACCAAGTATTCCCATCTAAAGTTGATCAAGTTTTATGCTTAGCACTAGCATCTACAAGTGGTGGTAAATACTAATGAAGGGTGGTAAACAAGGGGATATTAACTAAGTTCAATCTCATGCCTTAGGATGATATCTAGATTATCTAACTTAGGCCAGATTTTATGCTCTTTATGCTACCTTCAAATATCTTTATAGTATCTACAATTATCTAAATGAACTCTAATAGAGAGCTTTGATAAAGAAATAAGGTGATCAGCTTGCAATTAAAACTAGGATGGGGTATCAAGTGGTGTAAGCTTGTAAGTAAAACTTGCATGGTTTGGCCTGCTAAGGTAGTGGTACAAACTTGCTAAGTTGCAAGTGTTAGCTTGCTAAATCAACCAGTGGTATTAGGCTTGCCTTGAGCAGAGCAGTGGTTGAAGTTCTCCTCGGCTTCTTCCTCGTAGTATCCTCCTTCCTCCTCGTATCCTTGGTCGGTACTAGCGTCTATAAATAAATATGAGATACACAATCACCAAACAACACTTAACTAATTTCAATCATCACACAAAGTTGTACTATAGATGATCTAGCATCATCACCTAACATTACAAGATTAAGGCATTTGTCTTATTCATTTTAATTTGAGAAAAAGTAATTTCTACTCATTGAAAAACTAATTAAGATTTAATATTCTCCAAACCAAACATGGGATCATGTTGACACATGTAATCACCACATTTTTCAGTTCATGGGAATGTGATTTAAAGTGGTATCACAATTTAATAAGGTTTAACCTTTTTATTTTAAATAAATAAAATGACTAGAAATGCCTATGTGGCATTCTTTTGTTATTGGAACATTATTTTCTGTAAGTAAACCTATATATTTTTATATATTCTGAAAGGTCTGATCAAATGTGATTTTTGAGAGTTGGAATCAACTCAAAAGCTCTTATGGTTGAAATTTGAAAAATGTTTGAATGCAGAAAAACTTCTGCCTTGTTATTTTTACCAAGGTTGATCTACAGATCCAAATGATTTAAATCCAATGGGCTTGGATTAAGCTTTTCAGTACCTTTTTTAAAAAATTGGTTTCATGCAATTTGGTTCATTAAATCGAGCTGGGTTGATTTTTGAAACTAGCTACAGAACTGGTTTTGAAATAAAAAGGAAAAGTCTAAATTCAAACTGTTGGGTTGCGCGGAAGAGGTTAATGGGCCGGCCCAGTGTCACTCCGCAGCGCGGGGCTCAGCTGACAGGGGGTTCCACCAGTTAGTCGCTCATAACACGCGAAGCGGTACGGGGCAGTGTGGTGCGTTGGATTAGAAGGAAGATCTATGGCTGAGGGTCGTCGTCGACGATGAATATGTCACCGACGAGCTCGAACCCTAGCGGATCGGTGGGGGTGCATAGGGGGCATACCAGGGCTCCAGTGACGACTGCGAGGCAGGCAAACGAACAAGTGGTCGACGGCGAGCTCAGGGACGGTCGAGGCAGCTCCGGGGGTGGTCGCAATCAACGGCCCCCTTCTCCTCCAGAGGCGGATTGCTCCGGCGCAATTCCGGCGAGCTGCTACTCCTCGTGCTTTGGCTAGAGGGTGGAACGATCAGTGAGGTGAGGGGAGTGGGATGGTGTGCTTCAAATGGCTTAGGGTGGCCTCCTTTTATAGGCTCGACGGCGAGACCGAGAGGGATGGGCAGGCGACGGTGGTGACATGGCTACGGGCTGCTAGCGGCATGGCTGAGGTTGGCGATCGACGGGCGGTCTCCTGGCGATGCTCTAGAACTTAAATGCGTGCATAGGGGCGGGGCAATCGGTCGGGAACGTGCGGTGCTCCGCGAGGCAGAGGCGGCGAACTCCACGACGAGCGGTGGCTACGGGGTACGGGCGAGGAAACGATCATGTCTGGTGGTCTCCTGGGACGGTGGGATTCATGCTAGCGGGCGACAAGGGCTCGAGGTGGTCGGGTTGAGTTGGAACGGTGCGTGCACGGTGGTGCGCGTTGGCATGGTCGACAGCGGCGCGGGCACGGCGTTCCTGGCGGTTCTTGTCTCTGTCTTTGAGCTAGGGCTGGTCGAGAGGGGGCGGTGAGGCATGGGCTACCTCCCAGACAAGGTTGGCACAGCTAGTTCTTCCTCTAGCTTGTTGTCCACACCGGGGTGGCATGGTGAGGCTCGGCCTGCTCACTGTTGATGGCAAGGCAAGCTCACAGTGGTGCTAGATGTTTACAATTGAGCTAGATGATCTACTAAAGACTAGTTGCAACCAGAGAGGGAACACATTAGGCCAAAATCACTGCACACTATAGTGTTTAGGATTTGTTTGGTGTTTGATGAAATGGCCGCAAGAAACTTTCTTTTGAATTTTGAAAAGATTTTTGGTGGGTGTGTTAGGCATGTACTGAGGATTCTGTGGATGCTTGGGTTTTGAAAATTGAGTTGGTTTGAGTGGTTTTTGAAATAGTGGGATCTTCTCCTATGAGATAGATTCAATTTTAAACTGTCATTTAAACCTGGCATTTGAATGTTTTTGGAAGATCACAAGGTGGGCCTTGGTACCTCATTATCAGTACTATCAAGGGGTGCAAAGATCCATAATTGTTTCTATTAAGTTTTGATTGCTTGGAATAGCCAAAGTAAGCATGAGAGTTAATTTGGCCAAAATGACCATTCACTTCATTTGTTTATTTTGAGTTGTTTTTCTTTGGGAAAAGTTTGGGGATTGTCTAGATGATGTTTATTTCACCTAAGAATCCTTTTATAAGCAAAGAAACACAGAATCATGGTAATTCAAAAGAATCCAAATTCCAATACACATACATATGAATGCTTTCATAATTTTAGTTGGGACAGTTTTTGTTAACCCTAATTTTGATGACTAGAGTTTGATGATCCAACCTTAATATTTTTGGGATGTTACAAACCTTCCCCCCTTAAACAAAATCTCATCACGAGATTTGAAAAAGGACAAAAAAGATTACCTAGGATTTGAAGAGATCGGGAAAATCTGTCCTGATGTGATCTTCGCGCTCCCAGGTAGCTTCTTCTTCAGTGTGGTTGCTCCACTGGATCTTGAGAAACTTGATGCATCGGGTTCGGGTGGTTCTGAAAGCTTCTTCCAAAATACGGATGGGTACTTCGGGATAGGTCAGGTCATCGTTGATCTCTATGGTCTGATGATCAATGTTCTTGAACACTTCAGTCTTTTCTGGAACTTCAAGGAACTTGCGAAGCAATGAGATATGGAACACATTATGCACGGCTGACATTTCTTCGGGCAGTTCCAATTGATACGATACTTCTCCTCGACGGTTCAGAATCTTGAAGGGTCCGATGTATCTGGGGGCTAACTTTCCTTTCAGCTGGAAACGTTGCATTCCTTTCAATGGCGACACTTTAAGGTACACAAATTCTCTGATGTTAAAAGCGAGGTCTTGACGTCTCTTGTTGGCGTAACTCTTCTGTCTTGACTGGGCAGTCTTGAGGTGCTCACGAATCTTGTGAACTTTCTCTTTTGCTTCTCGTAGGATGTCGGGTCCGAAAATCTGACTCTCTCCTACTTCCGACCAGTTCAAAGGGGTGCGACACTTCCTTCCATACATGAATTCAAATGGGGCCATTTACAGACTAGCTTGATAACTATTGTTGTAAGAAAATTCTGTGAAAGGCAGACAGTCTTCCCATTTAGATCCATACTCTAACACACACGCTCTCAACATGTCTTCGAGTATTTGATTTACTCGCTCCGTTTGTCCATCGGTCTGAGGGGGATAAGTGTGCCGAAATCTAGTCGGGTTGCTAAACCTTCTTGGACTTTCTTCCAGAATCTCGAGGTAAACTGAGTTCCTCGATCAGATACAATGTTCTTGGGGACTCCGTGCAAACTGACGATTCTAGTGATGTATAACTCTACTAGCTTCGAGCTCTGATATGTGGTCTTGACTGGTAAGAAATGGGATACTTTGGACAATCTGTCAACTATGACCCAGATAGAGTCATTTCCCCTACTAGAAGTAGGCAATCCGATGATAAAGTCCATTCCAACTGAATCCCATTTCCATTCCGGAATTTGCAGGGGTTGCAACAATCTTGCGGGTCTTTGATGTACCGCCTTGACTCGCTGACATATATCACACTTGGCGATATAGCTTCCGATTTCTCTCTTCATCTTATGCCACCAAAATTGCTCTTTCAAATCTTGATACATCTTTGTTCCTCTAGGGTGGATAGAATAAAGAGTATCATGAGCTTCCTTCAGAATAACTTTTTTCAACTCTGAATCTGCTGGTACACAAAGGCGTCATTTGTACCACAGAACTCCTTCTTCGTCTTCGGTGAATCTGGGTACTTTGCCTGTACCGATGCGACGCTTGATTCTGTCGATACTAGCATTTCCTTTCTGCGCATCTTTGATCTGGCTGATCAAAGTGGGTTGAAGTTCTATGCTAGCCAAAAATCCTTCACTTACTAATTCCATTCGGAAATCTTCCATCTTGTGCAAACTTGGTTGCTCCTTCAAAATCATGGAGTTCAAACGGCACGACAATTTTCTAAGGGCATATGCTACCACATTGGCTTTACCGGGGTGATAGTGGATGTCCAGGTCGTAATCCTTGATTAGCTCAATCCATCTTCTCTGCCTCATATTCAGCTCCTTCTGAGTGAATATATACTTCAGGCTCTTGTGATCCGAATAGATCTCACAGCGGTTTCCCATGAGATAATGCCTCCATGTCTTCAGGGCTAGAACTATGGCTGCAAGCTCGAGGTCATGGGTTGGGTAGTTTTGTTCATGCTGTTTCAGTTGTCGAGATAGATAGGATATAACTTTTCCTCCTTGCATTAGCACACATTCGAGACCGATCTTGGATGCGTCACAATATACGTCAAAGGACTTCGTGATATCTGGCATGATTAAGATTGGGGCTGAAATCAACCTTCTCTTGAGTTCTTGAAAACTCGCTTCACATTTGTCTGTCCATTCGAACTTCTTGTCCTTCTTCAGCAATTGGGTCATGGGTCTGGCGATACTCGAGAATCCTTCTACGAACTTGCGGTAGTATCCCGCCAATCCGAGAAATGCTTGAACTTGGGTCTGAGTGATTGGGGCTTGCCAATCTTCGACATCTTTAACTTTTGCAGGGTCAACGCCAATTCCTCCGGCTGATACAATGTGGCCGAGGAATCCTACCTCCTGTAACCAGAATTCACATTTGCTGAACTTGGCATACAACTGATGCTCTCTAAGGGTTCCAAGAATGGTCCTTAGGTGTAGCTCATGTTCTTCTTCTGATTTGGAATAAATCAGAATGTCGTCGATGAAAACAACGACAAACTTATCCAGGAAGTC
The DNA here is from genome assembly GCA_916181665.1 of Avena sativa. Taxonomy (NCBI): domain Eukaryota; kingdom Viridiplantae; phylum Streptophyta; class Magnoliopsida; order Poales; family Poaceae; genus Avena; species Avena sativa. The sequence continues at coordinate 66,646,729 of OV702284.1, forward strand.
CATAAAAATCTTATTCATGAGATTCATGAAATAAGCGGGGGCATTAGTTAATCCAAAAGACATGATAGTATACTCGTATAAGCCATATCTGGTGGTAAAGGCAGTCTTTGGAATATCTTCTGCGTGAATCTTGAGTTGATGATAGCCAGTTGTAAGATCAATCTTAGAAAATACCTTGGCACCGGTCAACTGGTCGAACATGTCTTCTATCTTGGGAAACGGGTACTTGTTTTTGATGGTGACATCATTCAACTTCTGATAATCCGTACATAGACGGTTACCTCCATCTTTCTTGTCCACAAACAAAACAGGTGATCTCCATGGTGACGCACTTGGTTTAATCAATCCAATTTCCAGCATGGCATCCAGTTGCTTTTTCAGTTCTGCTAGTTCAGATGGGTTCATATTATAAGGTCTCTGGGCTATGGGTCATGTTCCAGGGATTAGTTCAATGATGAAATCGATATCCCGATATGGGGGCATACCGGGCAAAACATCTGGAAATACATCGGGGTATTCACAGACTATCCGGACTTGGTCAATGGTAGGTTGGGCTATACTCTTGTTGCACTTGAATTGACGAGGTAAGGTTTTAGATACATGCTCGACTGATATTCCGGTTGTACTGGTCATGGTTATGGCTTTCTTGGCACAGTCGATCAATCCTTTATGTTTGGACATCCAATACATTCCTAGTACTACTTCCAAACCTTTAGTTCCAAGTACTATCAGATTAGCATAAAAATCCATGCCATGGATTCAGATAGGGATGGCTTTGCAAATTTTCCTAGCTTTTGTGGTTGAATCGGGGATTTGAACAATCATAACATGCTTCAGTTTGGTTGGTTGAATCTTACTAGTGCATGCAAATTCTTCGGTGACAAATGAATGCGATGCACCAGAATCAAACAACACTCTAGCAAGTACTGAATTAATAGAAAACATACCCAGCACGACATCCGGTGCTTCCTAGGCTTCTTCAGCATGCATGAGAAAAAGACGGCCATTGCGGTTGAGTGAGTTCCCTGGGGCAAACCTCCTTCCAGGCTGAACACGATGTTGCTGCTTAGCTGGGGCATTTGCATTGGGGGATGCGGCATTCTTCTTGGGGCACTCATTGGAATAGTGACCCTTATTTCCACAGTCATAACAAGTCACTTGCGACTTGTCTTTTGCTGCAACAGACACAGCATTGCTTCCAGTCCTCGGGCAGTGTTGGTGTTGGTGGCAGCATTGTTGTTGTTGAACTTGGGTGGTGCACGGTTGAAATTGCCAGAATTGCCGGGGTTGTTGTGATTTCCTTCGGTCATTGGGTTTCCATGGTTGGGATAGGTTGGACGGTTCATAGGGGGTCTGTTGGTTCTCGGGGTAAATCCTGGAGATGGGTTAGGGCGATACTTTGGTGTCTGGTGGTTTCCTGGCTGATGCATCATGCGGCGCTTGAGATTCTCATTGGCTTGGTTAATATTTCCTTCCATTTGAATGGCAGAGTTGACAAGGGCTTCAATATCAGCAAAGAGGATATTGACCAACACAGTCTGCATCTCATCATGCAAACCATTCAGGAATCTTTCTTTCTTCTTGGCTTCAGTGTCGATCTCATCCGGGGCATACCTAGCTAATGACAAGAATTTGTCACAGTATTCCACTACGGTCATCCTTCCTTGCTTCAGTTCTCTGAATTCATCTCTCGTCCTTTTGATCAAACCCGGTGTCACATGGGTTCTGCTGAACTTGACCTTGAATTCCTCCCAGGTCATCATCTGTCCTCCGGTCATTGCACGAACGCTGTTCCACCATGCTCTTGCATCTCCTGCTAGATAGTGGGTGGCGAACAGAACTTTCTCATTGGCTTCCACTCTGGTGACTTCCAGGTTGTTTTCCATGGTTTGCAGCTAATCATCTGCATCTAGGGGCTCTTCTGACTTAGTGAAAACATGTGGGTTGGTGTTCTGGAAATTCTTGAGCTTAGATCCATGGTTGTCCTGATTTCCTTGGCCTTGATTGTTGTGGGCCAGTTGAGTTATCTGCTAAAGGGTGGCTAAGTTTGCTTGACGTTCTGCTCTTTCAGCTTTGCGGTTAGAAACCAACATTTGCAGGATCTGCAACATCGGGTCCGGGGATGAACCACTTCCTCCGCGAGGCATCTGAAGATTGAGATAGATCATGAGAAAAGAGGGAAATTTCTAAGGTTCAGGGACTTTGAAAAGTTTTTAAAGTTTGACTCGGATTTTCTAGCAACTTGCTTTTCATTCATTCATAGCACACAATACAACACACACCACAACAAAGGAAAACAAATGGTTTTAAGAACCATTCTAGAAACTACGATACAGTGGGACCGAATACAGCTCACTAATGTTAGTGCTCAAGTGCTACTACTCCTTGGAGTCAGTGTAATCGTCATCCTCATCATCATCATCGATGAAGGCGAAGTCATCCTCATCAGTGAAGAAGTCCATGGCCCGGTCCTCCAGAAAGTCATCATCATCGCTGAGATAGGAGTAGGGATCTCCACAAAGATCTTCTCCGGCATTCTCCCTTTCCTCCAACTGCATGTCTCTCTCGTGGATGGTCTCCTCCAAATCCGAGATACGGTGGCGAAGACGGGCAATGATGTGCTCCTTCTTGTTGAGCTGACGGCGACGAGACTTGCGATCCTTCACTAGCATGGCGATGGTCTGATCCTTTGTCTTGACGATGGCGTACTTGTGGTTGGAGTAATCACGGGCATTGTCCAACTCCTGCTGACGATCATACATCATGAAGCTAAGGTGGTACAACTGAGTCTTCAGCTCGGGGTGATGTGGGGCTTCCAGTGGCTGTCCCATAGCATCACGCCTTGGGTAAAACTCAGAGCGGGTACCCTTGATATGATTGATACTCTGCCCACACAGACGGGCAAGAGCTTCCTGCATGGCCCTGGCAAGTCCATCTAGCCAGTTGTTCTCTCTTAAGGTGAACTGAATTCCCTCTGCAGTGGGAGGTTCAACCTTTCCTCGGAGACTTGCAACAATTAGCCACTGCATATCTTCTCCTCCTTGACCATTGAGCTGAGCTCCGAAGAACTCGGGGTGCGGACGCTCCAGAAGTTCCGAAAGCTGGTCCAAGTCACGCTCAAAGATGAGTTCTGCTCCATTCCCCAACTGATAAACTTGTTGTACTTCACGTCCATCTATAAGGATATAGGATGAGTAAGTTAGTAGAGTGATCAAGTGTGTCAAATTTTATGTATTTCTGCAGGAGTTTTTGAGGAACATGAATTTTTATGAAAGAATCAAGTGATAAAAATGGGAATAAGTTTTTGTAAATACTCACTTCCTTTGGTTTTGAAACTAAGTTTTTAATTCAACGTCCAGTCTAACTAGGGTCTCCTATGGTCAGGATGGCTCTGATACCAACTTGTCAACACCCGGATTTTTAATCCCAGATGCCTGTTATGCCATACATCGCAATCCCAGGATTACCATTTTTGCGAGACATAACAGATTTGGATATCACAGTACATCATCCATTACAAACTATACATAAGGTCTTACACAAATAAGGATCTCATGATCCATTTCTTAATACAATTCAAGCAGCGGAATAACGTAATAGTAACGATAGCGTAGGCGAAGCTCCACCTTCGGGGTCACAGGCAATGCTGACGATTAGGGATGATCCTAGTTGTCGTAACCTTCCTGCGGTCCATCATCCTGATACTCCTCTTCATAGTCTGGCCACAGGAATAGCCAGGGACAAAGTCACGAGTACTCTTTAAGTACTCGCAAACTAATACTAACAGTTAAGGGGGTTTTTACAATAGGATACTAAGCTCTAGGGTTGTTTTGCAAAAAGCCAGATTTACCTCTACTAAGTTCAGAAGCAAGAAAGCTAGATGAAGTTTTATAACACCTAAGTGGGAACTTTAATTTCATATCACAACCCTGTTGTGGTCAAGTCAAAGTCTCACTCCATTTCACAAGTCATTTTGAAAACATCTGACGGGGGAACAGTATGGCCACTCCAACTGTCCATAACCGTGGACGCGGCTATTCGAATAGTTTGACACAAATGTGATTTAAAGTGGTGTCACAATTTAATAAGGTTTAACCTTTTTATTTTAAAATTAATAAAATGACTAGAAATTCCCATGTGGCATTCTTTTGTTATTGGAACATTATTTTTGTAAGTAAACCTATATATTTTTTATATATTCTGAAAGGTATGATCAAATGTGATTTTTGAGAGTTGGAATCAACTCAAAAGCTCTTATGGTTGAAATTTGAAAAATGTTTGAATGCAGAAAAGCTTCTGCCTTGTTAGGTTGATCTACAGATCCAAATGATTTAAATCCAATGGGCTTGGATTAAGCTTTCCAGTACCTTTTTAAAAAAATTGGTTTCATGCAATTTGGTTCATTAAATCGAGTTGGGTTGATTTTTGAAACTAGGTATAGAACTGGTTTTGAAATAAAAAGGAAAATTCTAAATTCAGACTGTTGGGTTGCGTGGGAGAGGTTAATGGGACGACCCAGTGTCACTCCGCAGCGCGGGGCTCAGCTGATAGGGGGGTTCCACTAGTCAGTCGCTCATAACACGCGAAACGGTACGGGGCGGTGTGGTGCGTTGGATTAGAAGGAAGATCTATGGCTGAGGGTCGTCGTCGACGATGAATATGTCACCGGCGAGCTCGAACCCTAGCGGCTCGGTGGGGGTGCATAGGGGGCATACCAGGGCTCCAGTGACGACGGCGAGGCAGGCAAACGAACAAGTGGTCGACGACGAGCTCAGGGATGGTCGAGGCAGCTTCGGGGGTGGTCGCAATCAACGGCCCCCTTCTCCTCCAGAGGCGGCTTGCTCCGGCGCAATTCCGGCGAGCTGCTGCTCCTCGTGCTCCGGCTAGAGGGTGGAACGATCAGTGAGGTGAGGGGAGTGGGATGGTGTGCTTCAAATGGCTTGGGGTGGCCTCCTTTTATAGGCTCGACGACGAGACCGAGAGGTATGGGCAGGCGACGGTGGCGACATGGCTATGGGCTGCTAGCGGCATGGCTAAGGTTGGCGATCGACGGGCGGTCTCCTGGCGATGCTCTAGAACTTAAATGCGTGCGTAGGGGCGGTGGCAATCGGTCGGGAACGTGCGGTGCTCCGCGAGGCAGAGGCGGCGAACTCCGCGACGAGCGGTGGCTACGGGGTACGGGCGAGGAAACGATCATGTCTGGTGGTCTCCTGGGACGGTGGGATTCATGCTGGCGGGCGGCAAGGGCTCGAGGTGGTCGGGTTGAGTGGGAACGGTGCGTGCACGGTGGTGCACATTGGCATGGTCGACAGCGGCGCGGGCACGGCGTTCCTGGCGGTTCTTGTCTCTGTCTTTGAGCTAGGGCTGGTCGAGAGAGGGCGGTGAGGCATGGGCTACCTCCCAGACAAGGTTGGCATAGCTAGTTCTTCCTCTAGCTTGCTGTCCACACTGGGGTGGCATGGTGAGGCTCGGCCTGCTCACCATTGATGGCAAGGCAAGCTCACAGTGGTGCTAGATGTTTACAATTGAGCTAGATGATCTACTAAAGACTAGTTGCAACCAGAGAGGGAACAAGTTAGGCCAAAATCACTGCACACTATAGTGTTTAGGATTTGTTTGATTTGAATCTGCAAGGTGTTTGATGAAATGGCCGCAAGAAACTTTCTTTTGAATTTTGAAAAGATTTTTGTTGGGTGTGTTAGGCATGTACTGAGGATTATGTGGATGCTTGGGTTTTGAAAATTGAGTTGGTTTGAGTGGTTTTTGAAATAGTGGGATCTTCTCCTATGAGATAGATTCAATTTTAAACTATCATTTAAACCTGGCATTTGAATGTTTTTGGAAGATCACAAGGTGGGCCTTGGTACCTCATTATGAGTACTATCAATGGGTGCAAAGATCCATAATTGTTTCTATTAAGTTTTGAGTGCTTGGAATAGCCAAAGTAAGCATGAGAGTTAATTTGGCCAAAATGACCATTCACTTCATTTGTTTATTTTGAGTTGTTTGTCTTTGGGAAAAGTTTGGGGATTGTCTAGATGATGTTTATTTTACCTAAGAATCCTTTTACAAGCAAAGAAACACAGAATCATGGCAATTCAAAAGAATCCAAATTCCAATACACATACATATGAATGCTTTCATAATTTTAGTTGGGACAGTTTTTGTTAACCCTAATTTTGATGACTAGAGTTTGATGATCCAACCTTAATATTTTTGGGATGTTACACCCACCGCGACACAAACGCTTGATCTCCCTATGGCCAGTCAATCGCTGAGCAATTTGGGGTGACGCGGCGGCGTTTCCCCGCGACGCGACAGTAGCTCTGGGTCTCTTCCTCGCACGCCGCCGTCGGCGGAGGAGCTCCATCGTCGTCGCTCCGAGCAGGCACGCGTGCACGGCGCCCTCTCTCGCACCCGCGTCACCTCACCTACGTGGGCTCGAGTGTGGCGGCGCGCGCTAGCTCGGTGCTCCGCACGCCCGCTCCGCCTCCTGCCGTGCCCACGATCCCGATGGCCTCGACAGTGACGACGGCAACGTCCGTGAGGCCAAGTTCAACTCGCTCGGAACCCTCGTCTCCGACATATGGGATCACGTGAAGCGCCACCACGTCGAGTGCATGGATGAGCAGCGGGACCTTCGCCGCGCCCTGCGCCTTCAGTAGCAACCACCAGGCGCGGCTCGGCCTCCTCCTCGTCGTCTACTCCGACGACGAGTGAGGAATAGGCACACGACGTGACGTGGTGAGTAGTTAGAACGTGCTAGGGTTTGTTTGGATATCACAACGGCATCAATTTTGCTTGTAAATTTGTTGATCCCGATGATAAAAATACTCTTCCTTATGTATGAACTACTGTGGATCTAGCGTCAATAATGTTTTTAAATTATACAGTTGCGACTACTATATCTGATCTGGCGCAAGAATTTCTTATTGCAAATGTGATTTGCATTTAAACCATGTTTGCAAATAATGTTTTTAAATTATGCAGTTGCGACTACTATATCTGATCTGGCGCAGGAATTTCTTATTGCAAATGTGATTTGCATTTAAACCATGTTTGCAGTACGTGTGGTATGCAGTATCTACTAGAGATTCTCTAAGCAAGTTCTAAAAAATAAAAATGTAAGGTGCACTGAGAGATAAACCATAGCAAGTGTTTTTACAGAAGCTACCAGATGTAAATTTGTTACTTCCTCATACTAATGGCCATAACTTTATCTAGATTCGAAAGCCATTAATATAAACCGGAGAGAGTATAGTAAATTAACACAGAAATAAGACCGTCTTTTCGTCAATGTTTCAGATGGCGTATAAAACACACGCACAAAAAACTAACACCAGCTTCGGGATGGCAGATAAAAACCGAAGCTAGTGCTTGACATACATGTGCACTGGAAACTGCATCCGGTATGATTGTCCTAATTCTAAGTTGAAAACAATTTGTGAGATAGGGAACTCCTAAGTTGGACAACATCCAGTCTATACATGTTTTGTACAATTGTCATCGCTCCAATCTATTTCTCTCATGATGAAGCCAGCACCTGTCATCATCTAGGACCAGATAGCTCAATTGGCTCTATTATGAAGGAGGACGAGTCATGAGGATCCTCATGTCTGACAGAGAAACTGCAAGAGCCTCCATAAGGCACCACTTCTCTATTCAAGTCTACTACGTTCTCTGCCAGCGTGACATGAGACTCAAGGGCCTGGAGAACTTCTGACATCTTGGGCCGCAGAATGGGATTGGTAAGCGTGCATTGGAGGATCACGTCGACTGAACACTCTAGCTCGGCTACGTCGAACAAATCTTTGAGATCCCTGTCAACTAGTTTATCCATTTTCTTTTCCTCCTTGAGTTCTCTAACCTGCAGAGGATTAAGATTTTACATTAGGTGGTAAACAGAATGCCACGAACATTTTTCCAAGCAAAAAGCAAACAACATGTTGTTGACAGTCAGACTTTGGCAAGAAAATCTGATGCAACCTTATGTTAAAATCAAAGGCAACAATAGATCTTCCCTAACTATATTATCTACTACTGGCAACACCTAGACTTTTTTATTGGATATGGGCATCAAGCTACTCTAGCTTTGGAGCTAATTAATCATAGTATGTAAGATTGAGCCAAAGAAGTTACCCAATCTAGAATCATCCCTTTCTGGGACTGACCATGTCCATTGCTCAAGGTTTTAGGTCCAGTAATCAGTTCCAACAGTAGAATTCCAAACCCATAAACGTCGGTCTTTTCTGAAGACTGTCCTGTTGAGAGATACTCTGGAGCAATATGACCAATAGTGCCCCGAACCGCAGTAGTAACATGTGAATCTTGTCGGTCAAGCAGTTTTGCCAATCCAAAATCCCCAACAACCGCTTCAAAACTTTCATCAAGCAATATGTTTGCTGCTTTGACATCCCTGTGAATGATCTTAGGATTGCATTGTTCGTGAAGATATAGTAGTCCCCTGGCAGCCCCAATAGCAATACGCATACGTTTGCTCCAATCAAGAGAAGGTTTTCCATGATGATACTCTGCAAAAGAAAAACAACTTTACATTACATAGAGAACGAGATATAGAAACAAAAAAAAGGGTAGCAAAAAACAGGGCTCCGACAGCAACTCTCAATAAAGAAAACATAGACTACTAACTATAGCAAGAAATCCCGAACATCGAAATTTTATGGGAAATTGAAGATACCTCTCAGGCGGTCAGCAACACTGCCATTGGGCATATATGGGTATACAAGCAACCTCTCTTTCGAGGTCATGCAAAACCCATACAAGCGCAAAAGGTTCCTGTGCACAGCTAGGCCAATCAACTCAACCTCTGTCTGGAATTGGACTTCACCAGTAGCATCGGGATCTTTTAACCTCTTGACTGCTACTAATGTTCCATTTCTAAGACAGCCTTTATAAACAACACCAAAGCCGCCTTGGCCTAGTATATTCTTTGAATTAAAATTGTCTGTTGCACTTTGCAGCTCGTGAAATGGAAAATGCTTCAGATGACCCAGTTCCATTTCAAGATCTTGATCTATAGTTAAATAAAAAATGTTCATCAAATCATATATTTCGTTGGTAAGGTTATAGATGATAAGATAATTACCAGCAGAAGAAAAAGGCAATCGCCATCTGCAATATCTTAGCCAGCATACAAAGAATAGGACAAAGATTATGGCAAATGTGACACTTAAAGAAATTGCCAGTGCTAATTGATGATGGTTCTTCACTTTACTCGAAGGTTTAGGCGCTGTTTCTGTAGTAAAAGGTAACTTAGTTCCAAAGAATACACTTGTAATAAGAACAGATGATGTCAGGTAAAACAGTTACCGTTGGTTCCTCCTTTAAGATCATTGCAACCATGCAGAATTGACGAATTGCAAAGGAACTTGTTTCCCACAAGACTGGAAAGCATAGCTAAGTAACATTCAGTTAAGCATTCAACAGGAGAGAATGATATGTGTATGACCAGTTTAGCATATGAAGAATGCAACAAGAATTTAGATGTGCAAATGAAGGAGCTAAATAACAAAAGGAAAAGCAGATCTTATTGAACATACTCCCCCACCCACTTACCTATAGTCATGTGCATAGATTTTTGGAACTGGACCGCTTAAATTGTTGAATGATATGTCACTGAAACATATTTCCCATGTCAGTTTGAACACCAAGAATTACATTTAACCACATTATTTGTCAGAAAAGAAATAAACATGTAATATGAGACATACAGGAATGTGAGACCTGGAAGATGTGCAACATCTAGAGGGATTTGTCCAGACAAGTTGTTCTTATCAAGACGCCTGAAGCATTTGCAAAGAATGTTCATCACAAAACTAGTCGTTCAACCCACGTGTCTGCTCGGGCAAGCAACTTTACGAAAAAGTAGTAAAACATACTTAATAACATTAATTACATATAAAACATATACGAATATAAAAAAGGGAAACCATCCAAAGAGTTAACTGAAATATTACTAATACAGACATATAACATTACCTGGTTGATGTAGCTCATAGGGAAAAAAATACCTATACTTCCCAGATTCTTAGTGCTAAAATTGTATGCGTGTTTTTCCCACACTATCATACAGCTTGGCGAATTTATACTTGTAAGCAGTCATCAAGCTTGTATGAGTTCACTAGCTTTTGTACTTGGAATTGGTTCAGTAGATTAGTGTTCCAGTGGATATGGCTTAATTTTACACGATTTAGCTTGATTCAATTGTACAAACAGACTTAATCAAAAGTTCATTCATGAGTTGTATTAATAATACAGGAAGAGTTTTGGTCTCTTGGGTAGGCATACATGAAAATTTTAATCAGAATCAACACAATTTTACCCGTAAAACATATGTATGCGAAACCCAACATATATAATGACGTGCTAGAGAACCAAGAGGTAAATAATCCAAATAGATAGAGCATCAGGCACACAATTTGGAGTAATAGATGTGCATAAACTCACAGATAATTTAACTGAGTCAGCTGTCCCAACGAATTCGGGATTTCACCAACAAACTGGTTACCAGAAAGATCAAGAGCTTTCAGCTTCGCTAGTTTCCCTACCTCTGGAGGAATGTCACCTGATATTTTGTTATTCTGTAGTAACCTGAAGGAGCAATTACAAAAAAGAGAGCAATGAAGCATGTAGTTAATTTCATTTTACCAGGACAGACAGGAGTTACTGAAACAAGATATACAGGCAGCAGAAAGAATATAATCTTGACCGAGAAAAGAAGAAGTGACAATCAATACGATGCGAAAATGGACAAAATCTTAGTCAAAACATACTGTGCCCATATTGTTTTGAGAAAATTCCTTATTTGACACTAGCTTAAAACATGCTTCCCTATTTGACACTAGAAAAAAAAATCTTCCCGTTTTAACATCTAAACTTGCTTTCTTTCCTCAATTGACACTACTGTCAGTTTTGTTAGTTTTTCCGTCAGTCGTTTTCTTGTGTGGACGAAAATACCCTTGGGTCAACGAACAAACCAGGCAGCGATCAAACAAAACCAGGCAGCGACCAGACGAGGCCATGCTCGCTCAATCCTAGGCCAGAGTGGCGGCGACGGGTGATGGCGGCGGGCGGCGCCGGCACTGCGAGTGCGGGAGGCACAGGAACCGCGGCTGGTGCCGGAACAGCGGGCGCGGGCGGCGGCGCTGGCACGGATGCGGCAACGGGAACGATCAGTACCAGAAGCTGGAGGGCGAACTGAGCAGGTCATCACCCCTCGAGCCCAAAGTTGTGTGGCAGCATGACATTGTTGTGATGTGTGTCCGTGTCCGCCGGAGTGAGGGAGGTCGGCGCGCTGCTTCCGACCAGGACGAGCTCGTTGGGCCGCCGATGATGACAAATGAGTAAGTTGCTCTGTTTCCAATGACGGCGAGGTTGCCACCCAGCTGCCGAAGATGGAGAGCTCCCTGGGAACCTCGCCCGTGCTGCTTCCGAATGAGGGCAAGCCGCGGTGCCATCGCCGATGAGAGGCTGGTCGTCGCGTGGCCGACCAAGCACTGGTCAACCGGGAAAGATGGAGATATTCTGTTCATTTTTCTTCACTGGTTTCTCTCTCTAGGAATTTATCCACGGTGTCTGCACATTCCTTGACTCGTCAGCGCATCTAACCAATTTCTCCGAGTGGGTGTAGCATTACTGCTAGTAAATATATAATCCAAATCTGAATGCTACCCTTCTCTACTTTGTTCACCTGTACGGTTAGATGCACAACGTTTTTTTCGTCGCACGCCATAGGACATATTAATGCTTTCTAAAACATTCTTTTTGTCACAAGACTTATCAGGGGCAAAAGAGTCTTTCCATGTTACTATTTGACACCGTTAGTGTTCAAAATGAACTAGTGTCAATTGAGGAAAGAAAGCAAGTTTAGATGTCAAAATGGGAAGAATTTTTTTTCTAGTGTCAAATAGGGAAGCAGGTTTTAAGCCAGTGTCTAATAAGGAATTTTCTCTATTGTTTTGGACAAGTTTGAATGTTCTTGCACAGGGTATGGCTCAACTGACTTGCTGAATGAAATTCAGATCAAATCTCTGCTCCAGTTGGTCGATTTCGGATATCTGCCTATATTATGGTCTAGATAGTAATGAACTTTGTCCTAATATAAAGCACAATGAATCATTCTAATTTAGTTGAGCTAACATAATATATGTAGTCTCGACAAAAAAAAAAATGGACCAAAAAACATATTCACATCAATATTAATTTTTGTTCCAAAATTCACTTAGTCAAAAAATATCAATCGGATAGGAAATCAGTACAACATCATAATCCAATAATACACATAGTTTATAAAAATTCCACACCCCTGTTTCCAACCCACAATACAGCACAAGATATAAGATAACACTTATAGTAAGGTGCTCTATTAAAAGCATCTTAAATAACCATAATTGTAACCAACACTCTCTTTCCAAGTTTCATTTGAGTCATTCCCATAAACTGTACGACATTTACCTATCATTTTCATGATTGGGTGCGAAGACAGCGTTGGTCGATATTCGATTTTGGCAAGGTTAAGAAAATCAGTACAACAAAAAGGGGAAATTTTCCAGAACTCCGATTTTTTGTATCTATTACAATGGCGCTCAGACCAGAATCAGGTGCTGACAGTTGATTATAGTTAAAGCTTGAGTTCTGAAGCAGGCAATCTAAGGTTCGAGCTACATAATATTGCAACAAGTTATAAATTCGATACTCAGATGTTATAACAAGTTACTTAATGAAGCAGAAAGTTTCATGAAGCTCACTATTCCATGAAGACTGTTTTCTCTTCGCAACTCATTCCAAATTATTGTGAATTTTGACCCACGCCACTTAATGTTTGGCCAAATGAGAATATGTAGCCTACCACGCAACATCAATTTTTTGGACATGTAAGGAATCTCTGACAAATAAAAGAAAGACTTTTCTGAATAGTACGATACAGCAGCGATATGTGTTCACAAATGTGAAGTGCATGTTCAAGAAGATACAAAGGTGTAAAATAATGAACAGGAAGTCTAGCTGTACTTTGCTGTCAATCGTACAAAGCAAGCTTGATTTAGCGGTGTTAAGTTCTCAAAGAATACAGGACTCCCAGTGCTGTGATTTTTGTAGTGCCCCACCTTCCGCTCTCTAACTAACCCCATACAAGGTCCCTGTACTGAACAGCTGATTAGTCACTGATGGAACCGCCTAAACAGCAACTTTGCATTATTTGGTGGGTGTGAGGGGGGGGGGGGGGGGGGGAGCTTTATTACTCCCTGGCATCTACACCTAAACAGCAGTTGGGCAAATTAACCAAACCAAAGCAAAACTTCAAATGTTGCTCTGCTAACTACCATGCTTGAAATTTTCGTGCTACAAGATATACACTAGCATGGACCTTCTCAACCTGAAGCAATTCAGCTCGAAACTAAGCTTCGGAATCTAGTGTCAGCGGAGCTAAGGAAACAAAACAGTGATCGGGTAGGTGAGCAGTGAGCTCCCTTACATTGTCTGCAGGTAGCTGAGGTTCCCGATGCTCGGCGACAGCGACCCTGACAATCCGTTGTTGGCCATCTGCCTGCAGCTCCAGAAGCCAGACAAAGGCACAAAGCATCACCACCACATGGAGCATAATCCGACAGCAAGAGAACAAATCAGAGAGACGGAGCGAGATCTCACAGGGAGACGACGAACGCGTCGGGGGAGCAGGTGACCATGGACCAGGTGCAGGGGTCGACGGAGTTGATGTCCCACCCGGCCATCACCCCCTTCTCGTCCCGCATCCGGCTCTTCACCGCCATCAGCGCCGCCACTGCGACACCACGCGAAAGCAAAGCACACACCCAGCACCGTCAGCTCAGCACCAAACCCAAATCCCCTAAACCCTAGCCTCGGCCCGAAACAGGCCCCGCCGCGAGCGGCGCACCCACCTTCGTAGTTGAGCCCTTTGGGCGACAGCGGCGGGTCCCCGGCCGATACGCCGGCGGCGGCGAGGAGCCACGCGGCGCCTGCCACCACCAGCAGCACCACGGAGCCAGCGCCGCCGGCAAAGGGTAGTGGCCTCGCCATGGCAGACTGGGGCAAGAGTGAGACGGACTCTGCTCGGGCTCGGTGGCCATGGGGGTCAGTATAATACTGCTCTACTCGAGCGCAGCGACGCTGCGTGCGCGGGGGATTAGATTAGGCACGGCTTAAAATCTTAATTGCGGCGATATGGTTCGGGAATCGGGAATCTTGATTAAGAAAGGGCAGGTCTAACTGGGCCTTAATTGCTGGGCCCGTGGAGCGGAGTGGAGACGGGTGGCTCTCGAGGCTCGGGAATTTGTGCCGGGTGTCTGTCTGGTTTTTCCCTTTGTTTCTTCTTGCTGTGGGAGGGAGGTTTTTGATTTGTGGAGACGGGAATGGCCGCCCCTCGAGATGCAAGAGAGGGCCAGGGGATTGGCGCTTCCGGTCTGCCACTTGCGCATTTTCTGATGCTTTGATCTTCGCTTCCTGTTTTGATCTATCGAAACGATTCAAGTCTGGTTTTAGACGGTTCTTGATGTTGTCTAAGGCAAGTCATAGCCAAAATAGTCTAGATATATTTACTTTACAAAGTTAAAACATCTTATATTTTAAAACAGAGTAGGTAGTTTTTAGCGCTGTATCCTAGCCATTTTGTCTATGTGGCACCATAGTTAATGATGAAAGATATTGAGGTTGTATCTTACTCCCTCCATCCCGGTTTAAAGGACACAATTTGCAATTCTCTGGGCCCTAGTGTTGGAGATATGCCCAAGAGACAATAATAAAAATAGTTATTATTATATCTTTGTGTTTATGATAGATGTTTACGTTCATGCTATAATTGTATTAAACGGAAATATTAATACTTGTGTGATTTGTAAACAGAAAATAATCTCTAGTAAAACCTCTTTGTAATACTAGCTTGTTGGTTAATAAATGATCATGGTTTCCTGATCATGACTATTGAGATGTTATTAACAATAAGATCATATCATTATGAGAATGATGTGATGGACATACTCCTATAGTTAAGCGTAACATAAGATCAAACCATTTCAATAGTTCGTTTGCTATAAGCTTTCAGATACATAGTAACCTAAATCCTTCGACCATGAGATCATGTTAATCACCATCACCGGATGGATGCTTTGATGACATCAAACACCACTTCGTAACTCGGTGGTTATAATGGTGGCATTGAATGTTTAGAAAGTATGTATTAAGGCACATGGATCAAGAGTGGGATTTGTCCATCCATATGACGGATAGATATAATATGGGCCCTCTCGGTGGAATATCATCCAATTAGCTTGCAAGCATGTGAATGGCTCACAAGGGATCACATATCACAGGAACAAGTAAAGAGTACTTATCGGTAATGAGGTCGAACTAGGTATGCAGAGATACCGATGATCAAACCTCGGATAAGTAAAGTGTAGGGGTTCGTAGCATGGAAAACAAAAATTTTCTATCGCATACAAACAAACAAGCCAAGATCTATCTACTAGATTGTAGCAACGAGTCGATGGAATAACTCACCCTCGAAGATTCCAAAGTGTTTAACGAGAGCAGATTCTCGTGGGTGATGTAGTCGTACTCTTTCCGATCTCAAGATCGAGTAGACGATCCTTCCGGCGCCACGTTCCAGCAGCGCTCCCGCAGTCGGTCACACGTTCGGTACTCGACGAAGACCTTCCTCTCCCTTGTTCCAGCAGGCAGCGGAGGTTGTAGCACTCTCCTCGCGATTCCGGCAGCACAACGGCGTGGTACCGGAAGTAGAGGGGAAATCCCGCAGGGCTTCGCCTTAAGCCGGTGCGAGTATGGTGGAGCTTATGAGAGAGGCTATTAGTGGTCTAGTAATTAGACACACCAATTAGAGGGCTCTAAACCAATTAGAAGGCTCTAAACCGCAGGCTAAAGCAATTAGAAGCTCTAAACCAAAACGGCTCTAAACCGGAGGTAGAAGATAGGAACTTGTGTGTTCTAGGAGGGGAGCCCTGCCCCTCCTTATATAGATGGGAGGGGGCTGGCGCGCCAGGGGAGGGAGGGAGTCCCTCCCCAACTCGGCCTAGGGCTGGCCGCCGGCTTGGAGGAGTTGGACTCCTCCTCCAAGTTGGTTCCAACTCCTCTTGCTTGTTTCCCACAGTTTCTTGTTTTAGCCGTTTGACTTTCAAACTGGACATTTGACTTTTCTGTTTTAGGATTCAATTTAATCCTATATTTGGGACAGCAAGAACACTTAGTACATGATGCAATCACTCCAATATGTAATGACACATTCATGTACCCCTCCCCCCCCCGGAGTGCCGGACAATCCGGAACCTTCTAGAATATCCCCGATGAAAACACCGGAATCATTCCCGAACTCCGAAACGGGACTTTCCTTATATGAATCTTATTCTCCGGACCATTCCGGATCTCCTCGTGATATCCCGGATCCCATCCGAGACTCCGAACAACATTCGGTCTCTTTCTCATAATACCATAACTACTCAATCAACGTCGAATCCTTAAGTGTGTCTCCCTACGGTTCGTGAATTATGCGGACATGATCGAGACACTTCTCCGAACAATAACCAATAGAGGAATCTGGAAATTCATATGGCTCCCACATATTTCTACGATTACTTTGCGATCGAATGAACCACTTACATACGATACCAATTTCCCTTTGTCTCACGATATGTTACTTATCCGAGGTTATGATCGTCGGTATCTCTGCATACCTAGTTCAACCTCGTTACTGATAAGTACTCTTTTCTCGTTCCCGTGATATGTGATCCCTTGTGAGCCAGTCACATGCTTGCAAGCTAATTGGATGACATTTCACCGAGAGGGACCAGAGAATATCTATCCGTCATGTGGATGGACAAATCCCACTCTTGATCCATGTGTTTCAACCAATACTTTCCGAACACTCAATGCCACCTTTATAGCCACCCTGTTACGGTGTGGTGTTTGATGTCATCAAAGCATCCATCCGGTAAAGGTGATATGCATGATCTCATGGTCGAAGGAATTAGGTTACTATGTATCAGAAAGCATATAGCAATTGAACTATTGAAATGACTTGATCTTTATGCTACGCTTATCTATAGGAGTATGTCCAACACATCATTCTCCTAATGATATGACCCTGTTGTTAATAACATCTCTATGTTCATGATCAGGAAACAATGATCATATATTAACCAACAAGCTAGTTTAACAAGAGGCTTTACTAGGGACTCTTTTATGTTTACAAATCACACAAGTATTAATGTTTCCTGTTAATACAATTATAGCATGGTATGTAAACATTTATCATAAGTGTGAAGACATGATAATAACCACTTTATTATTGCCTCTTGGGCATATCTCCAACAGTCTCCCACTTGCACTAGAGTCAATAATCTAGTTTCGAACCTTTGTGTATTCAACACCTATGGCTTTCCGGTGTTGTATGTACACGATTGCTAGTGGTCAACTGATCTCCGGATCTGACACTTCCAGGTCCGTGTGTAATTGCATGTCTTTGCGTCTCTACGCATCACTCATTCTCTAATGAGATGGCTTTGTATAAATTTGGTCTTTCGGTGTGACCTTTAGTTCTTTGGGGTTAAAACATGTTGACAATATTGTCGTACAATATATCTTCATAGTATTATCCCGCTGTGAACTACACCTAGTTTGATAACAAACTTCTTGACACAAATGCCCTCTTTTGCTGCTATAATAGCAGTCATATACTTAGCCTTTTGTTGTAGTATCTGTCACAATGTCTTAACTTTGGAAATCATCCAAATCCATTATGGAACTCACTTTCCATTATATTGTGCCACCCTTAATTTAGATTGAGATAAACTTAATTTGTACTTTGTGACAAAACTAGTATCAATGTAGTACTTTTACAATGAACTAACCATCTATTTGTCACTTCTACAAATATTATACTCTTAGTTCTTTCAGAAGATCATAAGAATATCCTTACTATTGTCCAATGATCATCTTACGAATCATTCTATATGCTCACAACATTTAGAGCATAGGACATATCTGGATTTGTACATATCACAGTATGATTGATATAAATACTCTTTGTGATTTCATACATCAAGTATCAATCTATACTTGATTATTTGTTTCACTTTACCAAATGTCAATACACTTGAATATATCATCAACATTGAACTCATTCAATCCTTTCTGTGCGACAAGAACCTCTCTTGTAGTTTCTATATTGAACTCATTCAATATCTTGTCTATGTACTTCTGGCACAACCATATTAGCGTCTATTAATGCCAAATACTTGGGTTTTGCCTAAGTCTTTCATCGGGATGAAATTCTTAATATGTGTTAATAAAAGATACATTATTTCCAATCAACAATATGTCTTCCACATAATGTATTAGAAACATGTCTTAGCGCTCCCACTTAATTTCTTGCAAATGCAAGCATCTCCATCGTCTCTGATGAACTTTTAAACTCTTTCAACAGTTTCATCACAGTGAAGATTCCAACTCCGCGATGCTCACTTTAACCATTGAAGTTTGCATATGCTTTTAGCATCCTTTGAATTAACAAAACCCTATGGACCATGTTATGCACATGTCCTAGGTAACGATTCTATTAGAAGAATTTGTTTTGTTTATTCAACTACCATATAACAAATTATATGTAGTGGTTGCTACATTAATCCATCTAGACTAAATATCACTATGACAGATCAAATCTTGTCATAGTCAACCTTTGAACATTGTTGTGAACTCTTTCCCAACATGTCGACTATTTCATAGATGTGAAACATCCATGTCTATTTCTTTATAGATCCAGACACAACTATAAGGTCTTACACCTTTCTCGAGGGTCCTTCAAGTTCAAAACTTGATTTCTCATGTATGGAACTATCACGGATTTTATGGCTTCAAGCCATTTGACGGAGTCAGGGCCCATCATCGCTTCTTTGCATGTAGTCGGTTCATTATTCTCAAATAATGATTCAACCCTCAAATCTTGGTATTTGATTGTTTACCCGATCTACTTGTTTCAATAGGAACTTAGATCTCCGTGACCACAACATTTGAGGCACGTGAGCCATGAGCATTGTTGCCGCCTCCGGAACACTTTTCGGCGCTGCGCAACTTTGCACATACAGCTAAGGTTCTTTTAACCTTATCAAAGTTCTATTGTCCTCCCACTTAACTTTTCACGAAAAATTTCTTCTCAAAGAAACTTGACGTTCTAAGCAACAAACACTTTTGTCTCCGGTGTTTTATGGAGGAACAGTTTATACAAAGACAGGTTCATCCGACTTTGGTTGCACACATCTTTCTTATGCATAGCATACCAATGTTTAAGAAAGGACAACTTGGGTTTTATCCCAAACCATAACTTTATATGGTGTCAATTCAACGGATTATGATGAAGCTCTTTTCAGTGGAAAAACGGTAATCCCTAAAGCTTTTAATCTTTAAAATATAATGGCAGTTTTATAAATTATACCTTTGATCTTACCATGTCAAACAAGGTTTAATTACATATTTCGAACGCTCCATACACTTATGGTGTTTCGGGAAAATGCAAATCCACGGAACGATTCCTTAAATCTTAGGTATTATGCTAAACTTGTAACTTAAATATTTTCCTTTATGATCTTATCATAAACTATTTATATTCTTGTTACAATGATCTTGCACTTCATCTTGAAAGTCTTTGAACTTTTTCAAGTGTTTCATACTTTATCCTTATTAAGTAAATATTCATATATTCACTCAAATTTTCGGAGAAAGCATATGAAGTTGAAATCCATCGCTCTTGACTACACATAACGGACTTCGTACAACAATATGTACAAGTTCCAATAAGCTAGTCATTCGTTCCCTTTCGGCCTATGAACGAAGTTTTAATTATCTCTAGGAAAGTTTCACAAGCGTCATTTGATCAAAATCAAATAGACTCCAAAATTCCATCCACATGGAGTTTCTTCATGTTTTCTTTCCAATATAATTCAAACAGCGATGTCACTTCCTAAGTGATCTTTCAATCAATTTGTCTTTCGACATCTTTAGCACTAGTTTTATGGATGTGATTTCTCCAACGAGATTTGTGAATCATCCATCTTTTATGGATCACGGTAATTTATTTGAACAACTCTTTTGTTCTCATAATACCTGATAAAACAAATCTTTGAAGGCAAGCTTTGATGTTTAACGAGCAACACAATAACCCTTTATTTGTTCTCGATGAACATCATCACATATTCTTTTGCTAGTTACTTAGGCCATTGTAGTTCATGAATTGTGTTGTTTCGTATGACGATTCACACCAACAAATTCAGTATCAAATACTTGAGAACCACATTGTTTAATAAGCAAAGAATATAGCCATAACATGTATATCATCTATATACTTAATCTGAACAATTCTAGTCTTTTCTTTTCTGCCATATATTTATGAGATTCTCTTTCAATATTTCCTTTTCTATTTGAAAGAATCTATCAATATCAATAGTGGAGTCATACATATGACATATAGTCCAAAGCGTGTATAATTAAATACCAATGTCTTTGGACTTGCACTTTGAAGTAGATCACCATCATCAAATATTTGGTGTTCTTTCAAATTCCTTTCTTTAGTAATCTCTTGGTGTAGTAAACATTTTACCTACATCAAATATTCACCTTGTCATGGAATCGTCCATGATCAAGCTACTTTTAGCTTATAACGATGAACTATGAGTATAATGTTGCTATCCAAAACCTTTTGGAGGATTAGGACAACAAGTGTCTACAACCCTTTGCAAATTCTCATCAAAATATGAGAACATGAACTTTGCCATATTATACTCTATCATGTTGCAACCAAAACTTCGTTTCAGATATCACAATATCTTCCACACATCATGGTTTCTGAAACAACTCTTTCAGATCCTAGATAACCTTGATATTAAGGGAATCCTTTGAATATCAAGAATCATGGATACAAACATGATACTTATATACTAACACTTGGAATTGTTACTCTTGATTTAATACTAATTATTAAACTTCATGGAGTAACCGGAACTTACTGAAAGTTTGCAATAGGACTTTTAAACTTTAGATTAACACTTAAAACAATACGATACCAGTTCGTAAAGTATCTAACCAGAATTCTATAGTTCTATCATCTCAATTATAACTAAGCGCAAGGTGGTAAACGGATGCCAATGACTACAACTATGCAAATTCACTTTGATTTAGTTTATGATAAATTGAGTTCTAATTAATAATTAAATTAATCTAGGTGAACTCCCACTCAAAACAATATCCCTCACATTGTTTTAGTGATCACACGAACCAAATCCACCACATCAAAACCGATCATCACGTGAGTTGATGTAGCTTCAATGGCGAACAATCAACATGTTCATCATATCTACTATATGACTCATGCTCTGCCTTTCGACAATCCGTGTTCCTGAGGCCATGTCTGTACATGCTAGGCTCGTCAAGATCAAACCTTAGCTACCGCATAAGCAAATCTGGCTTGCTTACGTTGTATTCACCCGCGGAATCAAAGACACCCGATCATCACGTGGTGCTTCGAAGCAGCAAGCTTTGGCAACGGTGCATACTAAGGGTGAACACTTTAGAACTTGAAATTTATGTGTATGAGGGATCATCTTATAATGCTACCGTCGTCTACTAAGCAATACAAGATGCATAAAGGATTAACATCACAGGCAATTCATAATATGTGATATGATATGGCCTTTCTTCTTTGTGCTTTCGATCTCCATCTTCAAGCACGAACATGATCTCCATCATCACCGGCATAGCATCAAGGTCAATGACGCTTCTTCATGGTTGTCGCCCACCAGCTTCAACTATTACAACTATTTTGAATAGACACGCAGGTCTTAACAGAAATTAAAGACAACCATATGGCTCCTGCCGGTTGCCAACTTACAATAAGGAACATTGCATACATCAAATATAATCACAATCATGGCCATATCACATCACTGCACACCCCTGCAAAACAAAGTTAGACGCCTCTACTTTCTTTGCATATTTTACGTGGTTTGGGGCTTTCAATAAGTGTCATTCTAACTTACGAACAAGAACCACAACATTGATACTAGCATTGTTGATTACCCGTTGTAAATTGGATCTTAACTATGCTAGGAGAAACAGGCACCCGCAAAGCCACTTATGCAATACAAGTTGCATGTCAAGCGTGGAGCAAGTCTCATGAACGATGTCATGTAAGGTTAGCCCGGGCCGCTTCATCCCAACATACCGCAAGATGCAAAGTACACAAAAAGCAATCTACAATAAAAGCATCAACGCCCACAATGACCATTGTGTTCTACTCGTGCAACAGATCTACATATAGACACGGCTCTAATACCACTGTAGGGGTTCGTAGCATGGAAAACAAAAATTTTCTATCGCATACAAACAAACAAGCCAAGATCTATCTACTAGATTGTAGCAACGAGTCGATGGAATAACTCACCCTCGAAGATTCCAAAGTGTTTAACGAGAGCAGATTCTCGTGGGTGATGTAGTCGTACTCTTTCCGATCTCAAGATCGAGTAGACGATCCTTCCGGCGCCACGTTCCAGCAGCGCTCCCGCAGTCGGTCACACGTTCGGTACTCGACGAAGACCTTCCTCTCCCTTGTTCCAGCAGGCAGCGGAGGTTGTAGCACTCTCCTCGCGATTCCGGCAGCACAACGGCGTGGTACCGGAAGTAGAGGGGAAATCCCGCAGGGCTTCGCCTTAAGCCGGTGCGAGTATGGTGGAGCTTATGAGAGAGGCTATTAGTGGTCTAGTAATTAGACACACCAATTAGAGGGCTCTAAACCAATTAGAAGGCTCTAAACCGCAGGCTAAAGCAATTAGAAGCTCTAAACCAAAACGGCTCTAAACCGGAGGTAGAAGATAGGAACTTGTGTGTTCTAGGAGGGGAGCCCTGCCCCTCCTTATATAGATGGGAGGGGGCTGGCGCGCCAGGGGAGGTAGGGAGTCCCTCCCCAACTCGGCCTAGGGCTGGCCGCCGGCTTGGAGGAGTTGGACTCCTCCTCCAAGTTGGTTCCAACTCCTCTTGCTTGTTTCCCACAGTTTCTTGTTTTAGCCGTTTGACTTTCAAACTGGACATTTGACTTTTCTGTTTTAGGATTCAATTTAATCCTATATTTGGGACAGCAAGAACACTTAGTACATGATGCAATCACTCCAATATGTAATGACACATTCATGTACCCCTCCCCCCCCCCCGGAGTGCCGGACAATCCGGAACCTTCTAGAATATCCCCGATGAAAACACCGGAATCATTCCCGAACTCCGAAACGGGACTTTCCTTATATGAATCTTATTCTCCGGACCATTCCGGATCTCCTCGTGATATCCCGGATCCCATCCGAGACTCCGAACAACATTCGGTCTCTTTCTCATAATACCATAACTACTCAATCAACGTCGAATCCTTAAGTGTGTCTCCCTACGGTTCGTGAATTATGCGGACATGATCGAGACACTTCTCTGAACAATAACCAATAGAGGAATCTGGAAATTCATATGGATCCCACATATTTCTACGATTACTTTGCGATCGAATGAACCACTTACATACGATACCAATTTCCCTTTGTCTCACGATATGTTACTTATCCGAGGTTATGATCGTCGGTATCTCTGCATACCTAGTTCAACCTCGTTACTGATAAGTACTCTTTTCTCGTTCCCGTGATATGTGATCCCTTGTGAGCCAGTCACATGCTTGCAAGCTAATTGGATGACATTTCACCGAGAGGGCCCAGAGAATATCTATCCGTCATGTGGATGGACAAATCCCACTCTTGATCCATGTGTTTCAACCAATACTTTCCGAACACTCAATGCCACCTTTATAGCCACCTTGTTACGGTGTGGTGTTTGATGTCATCAAAGCATCCATCCGGTAAAGGTGATATGCATGATCTCATGGTCGAAGGAATTAGGTTACTATGTATCAGAAAGCATATAGCAATTGAACTATTGAAATGACTTGATCTTTATGCTACGCTTATCTATAGGAGTATGTCCAACACATCATTCTCCTAATGATATGACCCTGTTGTTAATAACATCTCTATGTTCATGATCAGGAAACAATGATCATATATTAACCAACAAGCTAGTTTAACAAGAGGCTTTACTAGGGACTCTTTTATGTTTACAAATCACACAAGTATTAATGTTTCATGTTAATACAATTATAGCATGGTATGTAAACATTTATCATAAGTGTGAAGACATGATAATAACCACTTTATTATTGCCTCTTGGGCATATATCCAACATAAAGTATCGTGAGACAAAGGGAAATTGGTATCGTATGTAAATGGTTCATTCAATCACGAAGTAATCTAAAAATATGTGGGAGCCATATGAATTTCCAGATTCCTCTATTGGTTATTGATCGGAGAAGAGTCTCGGTCATGTCTGCATAATTCACGAACCGTAGGGAGACAAACATAAGGATTCGATGTTGTTTAGTAGATATGGAAAGTAAGTATAGAGACCGAATGTTGTTCGGAGTCTCGGATGGGATCCGGAGAAGATCTGGAATGGTCCGGAGAATAAGATTCATATAAGGAAAGTCCAATTCTGGAGTTCGAAAATTGTTTCGGTGTTTTCACCAAAATGTTCTAGAAGGGTCTAGAAGGTTCACCGATCCGGAGTGGGAAGGGTACATGGATGTGTCATAACAAAGTGGAATGGTTGCATTATGTCCTAGGTCACTTGGCTGGGCAATTAAAAGAGAGAAATCAAACTCTAGTTTGAAAGTCAAAAAGCCAGTTTGAAAAAAGTCAAACGCCAACATTGGTAGCCAAGTGGAGGGAGGGAAGGAATCCTACCTAAGGGAGGATTCCTCCATCTCCCTTGCGCCGGCCTAGTAGAGGAGTTGGGGGAGGACTCCCCTCCCCCAAACCTCCTCTCCCATCTTTATAAGGAGGGGTAGGGCGCCCCTACCCCTCACACCCAAACCCTAGCCGGCCGCCGCCCCCCTCTCTTGAAGCCGCCGCCTAGGGATCTCCTCTAGTCGCCGACTTGGGGCTAACCCTAGCCCTAGCCGTCGTCCACTACCCCCCTGTAACATCCCAGCATTAGAGCTTAGAAATAAGCTGAACCCAAATGTGTGCATTGCATTCATGCATAGAAAATCCGAATAATTTTCGCGCTTTTAAACAAAACTTTTCAAAGTGATTGAAGCTTCTCTTAGCTTAATGGAATTGAAGTAGATCATCAAGTTGACTGCGATAAGTTTCAATAGGATCTTTGCTAAAACCTTATTTGGGTAAACATGATTTGATCTAAGGGTAGATCAAATGTACTATAAGTTAAACCTTAATACAATGTGAATTATATTTGATCATTAGGTGATCATATTATAGTATTCCTTATAATCACTCATAAGTACCAAGTTAAGGATATAACACAAATAATAAGAATGTAACCACTATATCTTAATCTCATCTGCATACATCCTGAGTATCATAGTAACACCTAACCTTAAAAACTCTTTTAATGAGTTTGAGTGGGAAAGAGATTAAGTCAAGATCATCCACTATATATATATATATATATATATATATCTTTCTATAGTAATCTTTATGGAACTTATCCTAATATCTGTTGTTCATCAATGTTGAGTAATCGACCATTGATTTACAAACTCTTAAACTATCAATCCTTTATTTACTATTTCTTAATCTTATCATAATATCTATTTAAATCTTTTAAAGAGGGCATAGACCATAAATAACCTTAGTCCAATATGAGATACTAAGAAAATAATTTCAAGACAATGAAAGGTAGGATTGATAAAGCTTTGTTGAGTCAACAAAGAACTTAAGCAATAAATGATTTAAGGATTATAATGGTGACGCTTTAGCCACCAACATTGAATGCTTATATTAGTATAAGTAATACTGGTGGGTAGAACATGATTAGAACCTTAGTAGAGATAAGTTATCTCAGAGTAGTCATTACAAGCCACATAAATATAATTAGGGTTGGAGTAAAGTGCATATAGATGATATTATTCAATTAAAGCTAGTATAGCATAGAGTTATATAAGTAGTGTTATTCATCTTAAAGGATATTCAACTTTAGAGAAGGGTAGTTGGATGCATACAACTATCAGAGGAAGATTAGTGATGGATGATTAAGGAAGGCCATGAATGGAGTTGGAAAGAACTACTTGTTGGATTGAAGATTTTCAATAGTAGGATAGTGGGTATAATCAAGCAAGGATATAAGAAAACTATGAAATGCTTTAATATCAAACTCACTGGATTCATCCACGAGTTTAGAAGAATGATATATGAATAAGAAGAATTAAATAAGTAAAGCTCATCATGTTAATCATGATGATGGATAGGAAGAGGTAGTATATCTAGGAAAGGAATTCCTTATTCAAAGATCCAGAATTATGAATTAGGGAAAATAGACATTATTGGTAACAACCAACTCTAAATCCCAGATCAACATAATATCCATCTCATGTTGTTGATCTATCATCTTATGTCCATATCACTTCATAGGAATATTTTCCTATAGCAAATCCTATAAGCATATTTTTACCAATTCCTTTCTATAAAACATTCTAATTATAACTTTCTATTATAAAAGGTGATGTCATCAAATATCACAAACAGAAGACAATATGCTTAGTTATTAAATTCCTTACTCATATCCATAAAGGAATCTAAGTATATTAAAAACCCTAAAACCTAGGGTAAATATTCATAATCCAAAACCTTCAACTTCCTTGTTTATCATAAAAGAATAGATACAATTGCCACTTTCCAAATCAATGGAAGTAGTAATGAACATATTCATTTCTTTTATATTTCATGCATCAAATAATGATCTAGAATCATTATACATATAAAAATTTATATTCAAACTCTGAGCCAACTAGATTTAAGAGTTATAAATAAATAAAAATATATCATTCAAGCATACCCTAATTAAAATAAGAGAGAAAAATAATAAGAAAAGTTTCTATAAACTATTAACAAGGGGGTTCATATTGAGTAAATAAAAGAAATACAAAAAGATGATATAATAAAAATTCACAAATGATACAAAATATATTTTAGTATTGTTGCAAATATCCAACAAATAAATCATACAAAGAAAGGTTCAAAATATAAATCAAATTCAAATCTGAATAAGAAAACAGAAAATAGAAAAAGGATAAAACAAACAAAAAACACTACCTGGCCGTGGCCCAACACCCCTACACCTATCTGACGCCCCTGTGCAGCCCACAACAGCCCAGTAACCAGCCCAGTTCATTTCTATCTGTGACTAACAAGTGGGGTCAGGAGAGGACCGCGGGTTGAGTGGAAGAAATCACCAGGGGGTTATCCGCAAAACAGTCATCATCGTCATCGTCACGCACATAGACAGGTCGCTGGCGGAGCTCGCCGCCGCTCGATGTTGTCGTCGTCGTCAGTCGTGCGCCAAGATACTCGTCGTCGTTCCACAGAGGGATAAGAAGGCCACCGCGACGCCCTGCCTCAATCCCTATCTCCAATTCCTCCTTATCCTCTCAGATGCGAACGAGACCAAAACCCTAGCTCACCGGAGCCACCCCTCACGGTCGAATCACATCTCCCCACACCATCCTGAGAAGCCATGGAGAAGTGCCTTCCTCCGTAGATCCTCGGGATATAATCTTGCATCAAGGGGAGCACTGGAGCGGGTGAATTTTGTCGTTCCTCTTCGCAGTAGTTCGTCGGAATCCTCGTCGGGGAGCTCGTTTCCGACCGCGCCTGTCCTCGCCGACCACTCTATCATCATCAGGGTGAGTTCCTGAATCTTCCAGCATCCTTGAATCGTCTGATCTCGTTGTAAATCGTTGTTTCCCCGTATGCCACCGTCGGCCACCGTCGGAGCTGAGGCTCCGATGACCATTTACGAGTGGCGACGCCACTTTTAGGTTCAATAGGTTGTGCTGATTCGAACTAGGTCCATTTCGTTTGCTAGGACGCCGTAGATCGTCGCCGGTGACCACTCACGGATGGCGGTGGTGGTGCTGACGCCATGTTGGGTCATGCTCACCTCATGGTTGAACCACGTCAGTTAGTTTGACTGGTCTTTGTCCACGTGGCTTATGGTATGTCCTAGGGCCCATATGTCATTGATTGGGGGTAAAGACTGGGTCGGTAACAAATGCATTTCTTTCACCTGAGTGATGAGGTGGACAATGGCCCACTAGTCAGTGACTGGGGCTAGCTCTAGGTGTGGTGTAAAAAGTATTTTCCGTTAAAAAATAAATAAAATGTCATAATTCAATTAATAATATTCCAGAAATCTAATAAATGATTAAATCTTGTTTAATTAATAACTTTTGATTTATAATTCAGAAAAATATGTATAATATATGGAAAATTTCAAACAAATAAAATCTACAGCTTAAAACTATTATCAAATATTATTATTTTGATTATTTAAATTAATGTTATTTAATAAAGGTTTTATAAGTAATAAAACATTGATAATTCATATTCTTATAATGATAAATATTAATAATATAAATAAAATACCAAAAATCTTAAAAAAATAAGAATTCTAATTTAAAACTATAATCATGTATTATTAGTTCACCTAATTAAATATTTATTATTAATTAAGTAATTATAAAGTAATAAGAAATATAAAAATCATATCCTATTATTTATAAATCACAAAAATAAATGTGATATACCAAAATGATCACAAAAATAATATCTACATGTTAAAAATCTAATATTCTACTTTTGAGTTAAATAAAAATTCAAATATTTTAACAACTCAAATTTAAACTTATTTACTTCATTAATAATTCAAATAAGGATATATAAAATTTGTTAATATTCCTAGGATGAGTAAATTAAGTTTAATAAATAGTATTAATCTTAAATATTAACAAAATGAAGCTTTAATGGTTTAAAACATTATAAACATCTTTTTATTAAATTATCTTCAACATTAAATGAAGATTTTATTCTAAAAAGATTTCCATTTATAATACAAACCTTAAAGAACAACTTATGAATCCACCAAACCTTTTCTATCTATATTAACTACCAAATTACAAGAACTACCACAACATTATAGAAATCATAAGTAGTTAAGTAATAGTATGTTTTTTGGATTATAAACTATACTCACTCATCTATAAAAAAATGATATTACTCCATTATAGAATCAAGCAACCATTACACCAAGTAAAAGGATAACCAATCTTAAGTAACCTAAAGGAAACATTTCAGATACACAATATACAAATGTTATAAGTATGATACTTTCAAAGCTATCCATATTTTAAAGTTAACTTTAGTCTCCCAGAATCTAAATATAATACAATAAACATTACTATATGTTTTATAGTTAATTTTGGTCTGAAGTAATTAAATTATGAAGCAACTCAGGCTAAACCATTTGAGCAATCAAATAACATCAACCACCACTAACCAACCATGAAGTTTGTTTAGACCTTGGAAGAGAAACGTTTTCTTCGAAGGTTATTCTTTTTGCCACTTCAAACAAGAACTCCTGTATAAGCAATCTTGACTAGCATTTCATAAGTGTATGTTTTATTGCTACATAAATATGTGTTGCTCGCACGCACTTATAAGCTCTAATAAAAACACAAATGTGAAACTCATTCAAAAGAACCACACATTCCAAAGTAACCATTTTCGAGATCCCAAACCCTAGGACAACGTTATCCCCGGGATTCACGTTTAGAACGTGCATCACATTACTTATGCATAAAAGCATATTGCTTCTTTAAACATTTGTCCTTACCGGACCAATGATGCTGATTTCAGATTTTGGATCTTATACTGACCTTAAGACCGTGAGTGCATAATCTTGCAGTCACAAAAGGCAAGTTCACACTTGCTCATGTCCTTTGTTTATTTTTTGTAAAGTATTTTACAAATCCATTGTTGTTTTCACCTGCATTTGAAAATGATCTAAAAACACTATTTTCAATAATAATGTGAAATATTGGTTACTGATCCAGGGTGATCAGCTAATCTATTAAATCTGATAGTTGGAATACCACTGTTCAAAACTATATCACCTAGGACTTAACAACCAATGTCGCCAGTGATTCTTGCGCCGTATATTACACGTTGACCATGAGATTTGGAATGGGACAGAGAAGTCAGCTATATCTTCTTCCTCTCGCATGAAGCCGGATGTGCAGGTCATGGTTGTTATCCTCGAAGCGTGCATATTAATTGGTAATTCGTAGAGGATATGCAGCATATGGGTGGGAACCCTCAACGTCCCACGATAGTGCTGACATCTAACGGTTTGTACAAACCATTGCCGTAATTCTTAATGTGGGCATGGTGTACACCAAGGACGCATGTGAGGTCGCGAAGGGGGCAGTGATTGGCTTGGATCATCTTCTGGGCCCCACGTCATGAAATTGTGGACGGGAATAAGCTACCCGGTTTGTGCAACAAAGAGTTGATCTCTCATGGGTAAAGTGACGCACCTCTGCAGAGTGTAAGAACTATAACTTGTTACTCCCTGTGCCGGGAAGGAGCTGCGAACGCGGCGGGAAAGGAACTCCATGAAAGTTCTGGTAAACCCGTGAAGGCTGACGGACATAGCTTTTCAGAATAAAATCAACCTTTGAAGAAATGTTTATGAAAAGTTGCATTGCATATGACCTACGGTCTGTGGCTATAGTTATAGTGCATCAAACACTCCTTTTCTAGTGAATTTGCTGAGTACGCTCGTACTCAAAGTATATTCTTAACCCTTGCTAGATTCTGAAGCCATTAAGACGATGTCCACACCGAGTTATGCTCCAGGAATCATCAAAAGCTAAGGCTTTTCAATAAAGTCAAGGAAGTCAACATATTCATCAACTCAAGAGAATATGAAGTTACAGATTAGATAGGAATATAATCTCTAGCCAAAGAACCTATTTCTATAGCGCATTGCAATAGCAGCAATGCAAACCTCTTAGCCAGAATACTAGACTTAATAGTATAATTGTTCTTGCGTTATTTATCTTTGATTCTTATCCGTAAGAAGTTCTTTCTCTCTCTTTAACCTAGAGTGTTCTCTGGATCTTATGTAAAGAGTGAGTTGTAACCTTTAGCCATGTATTGGACCCGCTATGTTTCTGTTGTGCCATTCTGAGGGATGTAATGCTAGTGAACGGTGTTTCATTGGTGTTATGTCAACGACTATAGTATACTACATCATGCAGTGGTATGCTGGGTCACCGCACCCCCTTGGCCCTCTAAACCCTAGATCGCCAAGGCCTCTATTTTACTCCACCATACCCACTCTGGCTTAGGCGAAGCCCTACGGGATTTGCCCTATAAACTCCAACACCACGCCGTTGTTCTGCCGGAATCGCGAGGAGAGATCTATAACCTCCGCTGCCTGCTGGAACAAGAGAGAGGAAGGTCTTCATCAAGTACCGAACGTGTGACCGACTGCGGGAGCGCTGCCGGAACGCGATGTCGGAAGGATCGTCTACGCGATCTTGAGATCGACAAGTGAACGACTACATCACCCACGAGAATCCGATCTCGTTAACCGCTTTGGAATCTTCGAGGGTGAGTACTCTATCGACTCGTTGCTACAATCTAGTAGATAGATCTTGGCTTGTATGTGTTCATGCGATAGAAATTTTTTGTTTTCCATGCTACGAACCCCTATAGTGGTATCAGAGTCGTGTCTATATGTAGATATGTTGCACGAGTAGAACACAATGGTCATTGTGGGTGGTGGTGCTTTTATTATCAATTGCTCCTTGTCTACTTTGCATCTTGCGGGATGGTGGGGTGAAGCGGCCCGGGCTAACCTTACACGACATCGCTCATGAGACTTGCTCCACGCTCGACATGCAACTTGTATTGCATATGTGGCTTTGCGGGTGTCTGTCTCTCCCATCATAGTGAAGATTCAATTTATAATGGGCACTTGATAGTTCTTGCATCAACGTTGTGGTTCTTGTTTGTAAGTTAGAACGGTACTTATTGAAATCCCCAAACCACGTAAAATGCAAAGAAAATTAGAGGCATCTAACTTTTTTTGCAGGGGTGTGTTGTGATGTGATATGGCCATGATTGTGATTATATATGATGTATGCAATGATTCTTATTGTAAGTCGGCAACCGGCAGGAGCCTTATGGTTGTATTTTAATTTCATTAAGACATGCGTGTCTATTATTCAAAGTAGTTGTAATAGTTGATGCTGGTGGACGATAACCATGTAGCAGTGCCATTGACCTTGACGCCACGCCGGTAATGATGGAGATCATGTTCGTACTTGAAGATGGAGATCGGAAACATAAGAATAAAGGCCATATCATATCACATATTATGAATTGCATGTGATGTTAATCCTTTTATGAATCTTGTATTGCTTAGATTGCGACGGTAGCATTATAAGATGATCCCTCTCACAAAATATCAAGTAATAAAGTGTTCGTCCTTAGTTAGCACTATTGCCAAGACTCGTTGTTTTGAAGCACCACGTGATGATCGGGTGTGTTAAATTCTGCGTGTTCATACAACAGGAGCAAGCCAGATTTTCTCATGCAGAATACTAAGGTTAACCTTGACGAGCCTAGCATGTACAGACATGGTCTCGGAATACGGAATACCAAAAGGTAAAGCATGAGTTATATAGTAGATATGATGAACATGTTGATTGTTTGCCTTTGAAACTACATCATCTCTCGTGATGATCGGACTTGATGTAGTGGATTTGGTTCGTGTGATCACTAAAACAATGTGAGGGATATTGTTTTGAGTGGGAGTTCACCTAGATTAATTTAAGTATTAATTAGAACTCAATTTGTCATAAACTTAGTCTAAACTATTGCAAATATGTTGTAGATCATGGTGGCCCCTACCATCAATTTTAATGTGTTCTTAGAGAAAGAAAAGTTGAAAACATTGGAAGCAACTTCGCGGATTGGTTCCACAATTTGAGGATTTTCCTCAATGCTGGTCAGTTGACCTATGTGCTGGATGCATCATTGGGGTGACCCACCTGCAGATGATGCTATCGATGAGGTGAAGAATGTTTTCCTCATTCGGAAGAATCAGTACTCCATAGTTCAGTGTGCTATCTTGTATGGTTTAGAATCAGAGCTTCAGAGAAGGTTTGAGAACTTTGACCCACATGATATTGTCCGTGAACTCGAAATGATATTTGAGGCTCATGCGACAGTTGAGAGTTATGAAGCTTTTGAAAAGTTTTTTAACTACAAGATGGAAGACGACAGCTTCGTCAATGAGCATGTGCTTAAGATGTCTGGACATGCCAATAATCTCCGGAGCTTGGGTATAGTGATTCCAAATGCTTCGGGATTCACCGTGTCCTCCAATCATTACCACCAAGTTACAAGAACTTTGTGATGAACTACAACATGTAGCACATGGATAAGTCGTTACCAGAACTCTTCTTTATGTTGAAGTCTGCGGAAGTGGAGATCAAGAAAGAGAACCAAGTGTTGATGGTCAATAAGACCACCAATTTCAAGAAGCAAGGCAAGTCTAAGAAAAAGGGTAACTTCAAGAAGGGCGGTAAGAAAGCTATCGCGCCGACGAAGAAGACCAAGGCTGGGCCTAAGGCTGATACTGAGTGCTTTTACTGCAAGGGAGAAGGTCACTGGAAGCGGAATTGCCCCAAGTACTTGGAAGATCTGAAGAACGACAACATCAAGAAGAAACGTATATCCGATATACATGTTATTGATGTGTATCTTACTAGTAGTCGTAGTAGTGCCTGGGTATTTGATACTGGTTCGGTTGCTCATATTTTTAACTCGAAACAGGTGCCGCGGAATAAACAGAGACTAGCAAAGAACAAGGTGACGGTGCACGTTGGAAATGGATCAAAGGTTGATGTGATCACGGTCGGCACACTACATCTTCATCTACCATAGGGATTAGTTTTATACTTAAATAATTGTTATTTGGTGCCTGCGTTGAGCATGAACATTATATCAGGATCTTGTTTATTGCGAGACGATTGCTTGTTTAATCCAAGAATAATGGTTGTTCGATTTATATGAGTAATATATTTTATGGTCATGCATCGTTGATAGATGGTCTATTCTTAATGAATCTCGATAGTAGTGATACACATGTTCATAATATAGATGCTAAACGTTTGAAATAGAATGATAATTTGACATACATGTGGCACTATCATCTTGGTCACATTGGAGTGAAGCGTATGAAGAAACTCCATTCTGATGGACTTCTTGAATCACTTGAAAGATGCGAAGCATGTCTGATGGGAAAAATGACTAAGACTCCATTTTCTGGTATGATGGAGCGAGCTACGGACTTATTGGAAATTATACATACCGATGTATGTGGCCCGATGAGTGTAGCATAGTGAGGTGGTTATCGTTATGTTCTTACTTTCACGGATGACTTGAGTAGATATGGGTATATCTATTTCATGAAACATAAGTCCGAAACTTTCGAGAAGTTTAAGGAATTTCAAAGTGAAGTAGAGAATCAACGTAACAAGAAGATTAAATTTCTATGATCTGATCATGGAGATGAATATCTAAGTTACAAGTTTGGCGAGAATTTGAAGAAATGCGGAATACTTTCACAATTGACACCGCCGGGAACACCACAACGTAATGGTGTGTCTAAACGTCGTAATCAAACTCTCTTAGATATGGTTCGTTCTATGATGTTACTTACAGATTTACCGTTATCGTTTTGGGGTTATGCATTATAAATAGCCGCATTCACTTTAAATAGGGCACCATCTAAATCCGCTGAAACGACACCGTATGAATTTTGGTTTGGGAAGAAACCTAAATTGTTGTTCCTTAAAGTTTGGGGTTGCGAAGCTTATGTAAAGAAGTTACAGCCCGACAAGATTGAACCCAAAGCGGAAAAATGCGTCTTCATAGGATACCCGAAGGAAACTATTGGGTATACCTTCTATCTTAGATCTGAAGGAAAAATCTTTGTTGCCAAGAATGGATCCTTTGTAGAGATGGAGTTTCTCTCAAAAGAAGTGATTGGAAGGAAAGTATAACTAGACAAAGTTGTCGAACTTTCTCTCGGATTTGAGAGTAGCACAACACCGAAAGTAGTTCCTATGGCGCCTACATCAATAGGAGAGGAAGCTAATGATGGTGATCATGAAACCTCGGTCGAAGTTACTATGGAACCTCGCAGGTCGACGAGGACTCATACCACTCCTGATTGGTATGATCCCATTATGAGTGTCATGTTGGTGGACAACACCGACGACCCTGCGACATATGAGGAAGCGATGATGAGTCTAGATTACAATAAATGGCAAGAAGCCATGAAATCCGAGATTATATCCATGTACGAAAACCAAGTATGGACTTTGGTGGACTTACCGGATGGCAGGAAGGCTGTCGAGAAAAAATGGATTTTCAAGAAGAAAACAGATGTTAATGGTAATGTCTAGAAAGCTCGACTTGTCGCAAAAGGGTTTTGACAAATTCAAGGAGTTTACTACGATGAGACTTTCTCACCGGTAGCAAAGCTAAAGTCTGTGAGGATTTTGTTAGCAATCGCTACATATTATGATTTTGAGATATGGTAGATGGATGTCAAAACGACGTTCCTCAATGGAGACATTGATGAAGAGTTGTATATCATACAACCCAAAGGTTTTGTCAATCCTAAAGATGCTAACAAGGTATGCAAACTTCAACGGTCCATTTATGGATTAAAGAAAGCATCCCGAAGTTGGAATCAACATTTTGATAAGGTGATCAAAAGTTTTGGATCTATACAAACTTATGGAGAAGCTTGTATTTACAAGAAAGTGAGTGGGAGTTTTGTAGCATTCCTAGTACTATATGTGGATAACATATTGTTGATTGGGCATGATATAGACCTTCTTAAAAGTGTCAAAGATTATTTGAATAATAGTTTTTCAATGAAGGATCTTGGCGAAGCTGCTTACATATTAGGCATAAATATTTATAGAGATAGATCGAGACGCCTAATAGTGCTTTCACAGAGTACATATTTGGACAAAGTTCTAAAGATGTTTGGAATGGAAGATAGCAAGAAAGGCTTCTTGCCCATGTTTCCCAATACGACCTTGAGTAAAACTCAAAGTCCCGCTACGGCAGAAGATAGAGAGAGGGTGAGTAAGCTCCCTATGCTTCAGCCATAGGATCTATCATATATGCCATGCTATGTGCTAGACCGGACATTGCATATGCAATTAGTTTGACTAGCAGATATCAAAGTGATCTAGGATTGGATCATTGGACAACGGTCAAAAACATCCTTAAGTACTTGAGAAGAACTAAGGATATGGTTCTTTATTATGGAGGTGATGAACAACTTGTTGTTAATGGTTACACCGATGCTAGTTGAAACACCGATCCGGATGATTCTAAATCTCAATCTGGATATGTATTTACATTGAATGGTGCAGCAGTGAGCTAGAGGAGTGCAAAGAAAAGTGTTGTGGCAAGATCTTCAACTAAATCGGAATACATAGCTGCTTGGAAGGCTTCACAAGAGGCGATATGGATGAAGGAGTTTATTGCAGAGCTTGGTGTGGTTCCCAGTGTGCTGGACCCAATGGCTATCTACTATGATAACATGGGTGCCATAGCCAATGCGCAGGAGCCAAGGTTACACAAGAAGCTGAAGCATATCAAACTAAGTTTTAACGCTATTCGAGAGCATGTCCAAGATGGTGACATAAAGATTTGCAAAGTATACACAGATCTGAATGTGGCGGATCCGTTGACTAAACCTCTCCCGAGTGCAAAACATGACCAACACCAAACCGCCATGGGTGTTAGGTATATTACCATGTAATCTAGATTATTGACTCTAGTGCAAGTGGAAGACTATTGGAGATATTCCCAAGAGGCAATAATAAAAGTAGTTATTATTATATCTTTGTGTTTATGATAAATGTTTACATTCGTGCTATAATTGTATTAAACAAAAACATTAATACTTGTGTGATTTGTAAATAGAAAAGAGTACCTAGTAAAGCCTCGTTGTAATACTAGTTTATTGGTTAATAGATGATCATGGCTTACTGATCATGGACATTGAGATGTTATTAACAACAAGATCATATTATTAGGAGAATGATGTGATGGACATACTCCTATAGTTAAGTGTAGCATAAGATCAAATCATTTCAATAGTTTGTTTGCTATAAGCTTTCGGATACATAGTAACCTAAATCCTTTGACCATGAGATCATGTTAATCACCATCACTGGATGGATGATTTGATGACATCAAACACCACTTCGTCACTGGGTGGTTATAAATGTGGCATTGAGTGTTCGGAAAGTATGTGTTGAGGCACATGGATCAAGAGTGGGATTTGTCCATCCATATGATGGATAGATATAATCTGGGCCCTCTCGGTGGAATGTCATCCAATTAGCTTGCAAGCATGTGACTGGCTCACAAGGGATCACATATCATAGGAACGAGTAAAGAGTACGTATCGGTAAGGAGGTTGAACTAGGTATGCAAAGATACCGACGGTCAATCCTCAGATAACTAAAGTATCACGAGATAAAGGGAAATTGGTATCCTATGTAAATGGTTCATTCGATCACGAAGTAATTGCAGAAATATGTGGGAGCCATATGAATTTCCAGATTCCTCTATTGGTTATTGATCGAAGAAGAGTCTCGGTCATGTCTGCATAATTCACGAAACGTAGGGAGACACACTTAAGGATTCGATGTTGATTAGTAGATATGGAAAGTAAGTAAAGAGACTGAATGTTGTTTGGAGTCTTGAATGCTGCCGGAATACGGCAACGGAAGGATCGTCTACGCGATTTTGAGTCGGCAAGTGAACGACTACATCACCCACGAGAATACGTTCTCGTTAACCGCTTTGGAATCTTCGAGGGTGAGTACTCTATCGACTCATTGCTACAATCTAGTAGATAGATCTTGGATTGTATGTGTTCATGCTATAGAATTTTTTTGTTTTCCATGCTACGAACCCCTACACCTAGGTGTTCTCTAATTGGTCCATTTAATAGTGTGGAGAAGAACATGCATGAGGAGAAGAAAAGCCAGCAAAGCGTTCACATTTGTTTACACATGTGCATACAACCATTTTCTTCTTTTCACACAGGAGTAATTATAGAGATTGAATGCTTTTGTGCCTAAATATTTTGGAATTGCATGGTTTGCAAATTGTGTTCTTTAAACCGGGATGGAGGGAGTAGCTAAGAAACATCTCTTGCCCAAAACCATAGGCAAAAAAGCATGGTTAGACCAATCAAATACATGCATGTCATCTAAATCATTAAGGCTAGTCATAGTGGGAGTAACATCACTAGTAATATAGAATTACATGTAGTTCCAACTAGGCATTTTGATGGCATGGCATGCAATTAAATGAGGAGAGAGATGGTTCTGGTAACTAGCTATGTTAGAGCAATTCCAATAGTACAGTTGTTTTGCTGGCTATAAGGTCATCTATAGTCAGCTTATAGTCAAGTAGCACAATAGTTATTTTTAAAGAGTACTACTTTATAATTGAATGGCCCATTCACATACTCACAAGGTTCCTAGGAGCATGCGCAAGAGCAGGCTATTGCATGAGAGCCCACCTCTATTCTCTCACCTCTTATCTCTCATCCAACTAAGCAAAATAATACTAGTTTAATTCTTATAGCCAGCTGAATAGGACTTATTGTACTTGCTCTTACCATAACATCACACTTTTCTAGACAAAATGAGTCTATGGGCTATTTAATATAGTCATGTATGACACTACCTATTAGTTATTATGCACTATGAAGGTGATAACTTAGACTAGTATCATATGCATGACACTAGTCCAAGTTACTCACCACTATGACCAGCCTAAATGGATATACACCACTTAAAAACAATGCATTGGAGAAGTTGTTTCTTAACAATTTATTTCTCCTAGGATAATATGCTAAGATAGACCCTATTGTGGGTGGTTCTTAGCGGTGTATCCTAGACACTTTGTTTATGTGGCACCATAGTTAATGAGGAAAGAGATTGAGGTTGTATCTTAGCTAAAAAATATATCTTGCAAAAACCATAGGCAAAAAGCATGGTTAGACTAATCAAATGCATGCATGTAATCTAAATCATTAAATGTAGATACATCACTTAAGAAACAATGCATTGGAAAAATTGTATCTTAACAATTTATTTCTCCTAGATCTGCATGCATATGATACTAGTCTAAGTTTTCACGCTATTCGAGAGCATGTCCAAGATGGTGAAATAAAGATTTGCAAAGTACAAATAGATCTGAATGTGGCGGATCCATTGACTAAACCTCTCCCGAGGGCAAAACATGACCGGCACCTAACCGCCATGGGTGTTCGGTATATTACTATGTAATCTAGATTATTTAATATAGTCATGTATGACACCACCTATTAGTTATTATGCACTATGAAGGTGGTAACTTAGACTAGTATCATATGCATGACACTAGTCCAAGTTACTCACCACTATGACAAACCTAAATGTAGATACACCACTTAAAAACAATGCATTGGAGAAGTTTTTTCTTAACAATTTATTTCTCCTAGGATAATATGCTAAAATAGACCCCATTGTGGGTGGTTCTTAGCGGTGTATCCTAGACACTTTGTTTATGTGGCACCATAGTTAATGAGGAAAGAGACTGAGGTTGTATCTTAGCTAAAAAATATCTCTTGCAAAAACCATAGGCAAAAAGCATGGTTAGACTAATCAAATGCATGCATGTAATCTAAATCATTAAATGTAGATATATCACTTAAGAAACAATGCATTGG
Organism: Avena sativa; assembly: GCA_916181665.1. Lineage (NCBI taxonomy): Eukaryota > Viridiplantae > Streptophyta > Magnoliopsida > Poales > Poaceae > Avena > Avena sativa. The sequence continues at coordinate 66,686,542 of OV702284.1, forward strand.
AAAAATTGTCTCTTAACAATTTATTTCTCCTAGATCTGCATGCATATGATACTAGTCTAAGTTTTCACGCTATTCAGGAGCATGTCCAAGATGGTGACATAAAGATTTGCGAAGTACACATAGATCTAAATATGGCGGATCCGTTGACTAAACCTCTCCTTAGGGAAAAACATGACCAGCACCAAACCACCATGGGTGTTCAGTATATTACCATGTAATCTAGATTATTGACTCTAGTGCAAGTGGGAGATTGTTGGAGATATTCCCAAGAGGCAATAATAAAAGTAGTTATTATTATATCTTTGTGTTTATGATAAATATTTACATTAATGCTATAATTTCATTAAACGGTTACATTAATACTTGTGTTATTTGTAAATAGAAAAGAGTCTCTAGTAAAGCCTCTTTGTAATACTAGCTTGTTGGTTAATAGATGATCATGGTTTCCTGATCATGAACATTGAGATGTTATTAACAACACGATCATATCATTAGGAGAATGATGTGATGGACATACTCCTATAGTTAAGTGTAGCATAAGATCAAGTCATTTCAATAGTTCGTTTGCTATAAGCTTTCAGATACATAGTAACCTAAATCCTTCGACCATGAGATCATGTTAATCACCATCATCAGATGGATGCTTTGATGATATCAAACACCACTTCGTAACTAGGTGGTTATAAAGGTGGCATTGAGTGTTCAGAAAGTTGTCGAGGCACGTGGATCAAGAGTGGGATTTGTCCATCCATACGACAGATAGATATACTCTGGGCCCTCTCGGTGGAATGTCATCCAATTATCTTGCAAGTATGTGATTCGCTCACAATGGGTCACATATCACAGGAACGAGTAAAGAGTACTTATTGGTAACGAGGTTGAACTAGGTATGCAGAGATACCGGCGATCAAACCTTAGATAAGTAAAGTATCACGAGACAAAGGGAATTTGGTATCATATGTAAATGGTTCATTTGATCACGAAGTAATTGTAGACATATGTGGGAGCCATATGAATTTCCAGATTCCTCTATTGGTTATTGATCGTAGAAGAGTCTCGGTCATGTCTGCATAATTCACGAACCGTAGGGAGACACACTTAAGGATTCGATGTTGTTTAGTAGATATGGAAAGTAAGTAAAGAGACCGAATGTTGTTCGTAGTCTCGAATGGGATCCGGGATATCACGAGGAGATCCAGAATGGCATGGAGAATAAGATTCATATAAGGAAAGTCCAATTCTGGAGTTCGGGAATGGTTTCAGTGTTTTCACCGGAATGTTCTAGAAGGGTCTAGAAGGTTCACCGATCCGGCGTGGGAAGGGTACATGGATGTGTCATAACAAAGTGGAATGGTTGCATCATGTCCTAGGTCACTTGTCTGGGCAATTAGAAGAGAGAAATCAAACTCTAGTTTGAAATTCAAAAGGCCACTTTGAAAAAGTCAAACGCCAACATTGGTAGCCAAGTGGAGGGAAGGAAGGAATCCTACCTAAGGGAGGATTTCTCCCTCTCCCTTGCGCCGGCCTAGTAGAGCAGTTGGGGGAGGACTCCCCTCCCCCAAACCGCCTCCACCACCTATATAAGGAGGGGTAGGGCGCCCCCTACCCCTCACACCCAAACCCTAGCCGGCCGCCGGCCCCCTCTCTTAAAGCCGCCACCTAGGGATCTCCTCTAGTCACCAACTTGGGGCTAACCCTAGCCCTAGCCGCCGGCCACCACCCTCCTTGGCCCTCTAAACCTTAGATCGCCAAGGCCTCTCTTATAGTCCACCACACCAACTTCGACTTAGGCAAAGCCCTGTGGGATTTCCCCTCTAAACTCCGACACCACGCCGTTGTGCTACCGGAATTGCGAGGAGAGATCTACAACATCCGCTGCCTATTTTAACAAGGGAGAGGAAGGTCTTCATCAAGTACCGAACGTGTGACCGACTACGGGAGCGCTTCCAGAACACGGCGCCGGAAGGATCGTCTACGCGATCTTGAGATCGGCAAGTGAATGACTACATCACCCACGAGAATTTGCTCTCGATGACCGCTTTGGAATCTTTGAGGGTGAGTACTCTATCAACTCGTTGCTACAATCTAGTAGATAAATCTTGGCTTGTGTGTGTTCATGTAGTAGAATTTTTTCCATGCTACAAACCCCTACACCTAGGTGTTCTCTAATTGGTCCATTTAATAGTGTGGAGAAGAACATGCATGAGGAGAAGAAAAGCCAGCAAAGCGTTCACATTTGTTTACACATGTGCATACAACCATTTTGTTCTTTTCACACGGGAGTAATTATAGAGATTGAATGCTTTTGTGCCTAAATATTTTGGAATTGCATGGTTTGCAAATTGTGTTCTTTAAACCGGGACGGAGGGAGTAGATAAGAAACATCTCTTGCCCAAAACCATAGGCAAAAAAGCATGGTTAGACCAATCAAATACATGCATGTCATCTAAATCATTAAGGCTAGTCATAGTGGGAGTAACATCACTAGTAATATAGAATTACATGTAGTTCCAACTAGGCATCTTGATGACATGGCATGCAATTAAATGAGGAGAGAGATGGTTCTGGTAACTAGCTATGTTAGAGCAATTCCAATAGTACAGTTGTTTTGCTGGCTATAAGGTCATCCATAGTCAGCTTATAGTCAAGTAGCACAGTAGTTACTTTTAAAGAGTACTACTTCATAATTGAATGGCCCATCACATACTCACAAGGTTCCTAGGAGCATGCGCAAGAGCAGGCTATTGCATGAGAGCCCACCTCTATTCTCTCACCTCTTATCTCTCATCCAACTAAGCAAAATAATACTAGTTTAATTCTTATAGCCAGCTGAATAGGACTTATTGTACTTGCTCTTACCATAACATCACACTTTTCTAGACAAAATGAGTCTATGGGCTATTTAATATAGTCATGTATGACACTACCTATTAGTTATTATGCACTATGAAGGTGATAACTTAACCTAGTATCATATGCATGACACTAGTCCAAGTTACTCACCACTATGACCAGCCTAAATGGATATACACAACTTAAAAAGAATGCATTGGAGAAGTTGTTTCTTAACAATTTATTTCTCCTAGGATAATATGCTAAGATAGACCCTATTGTGGGTGGTTCTTAGTGGTGTATCCTAGACACTTTGTTTATGTGGCACCATAGTTAATGAGGAAAGATATTGAGGTTGTATCTTAGATAAAAAATATATCTTGCAAAAACCATAGGCAAAAAGCATGGTTAGACTAATCAAATGCATGCATGTAATCTAAATCATTAAATGTAGATACATCACTTAAGAAACAATGCATTGGAAAAATTGTATCTTAACAATTTATTTCTCCTAGATCTGCATGCATATGATTCTAGTCTAAGTTTTCACGCTATTCGAGAGCATGTCCAAGATGGTGAAATAAAGATTTGCAAAGTACAAATAGATCTGAATGTGGCGGATCCGTTGACTAAACCTCTCCCGAGGGCAAAACATGACTGGCACCTAACCGCCATGGGTGTTCGGTATATTACCATGTAATCTAGATTATTTAATATAGTCATGCATGACACTACTTATTAGTTATTATGCACTATGAAGGTGGTAACTTAGACTAGTATCATATGCATGCCAGTAGTCTAAGTTACTCACCACTATGACCAGCCTAAATGTAGATACACCACTTAAAACAATACATTGTAGAAGTTGTTTCTTAACAATTTATTTCTCCTAGGATAATATGCTAAGATAGACCCCATTGTGGGTGGTTCTTAGTGGTGTATCCTAGACACTTTGTTTATGTGGCACCATAGTTAATAAGGAAAGAGATTGAGGTTGTATCTTAGCTAAAAAATATCTCTTGCACAAAACCATAGGCAAAAAGCATGGTTAGACTAATCAAATGCATGCATGTCATCTAAATCATTAAATGTAGATACATCACTTAAGAAACAATGCATTGGAAAAATTGTCTCTTAACAATTTAAGTAACATAGATCTACATGCATATGATACTAGTCTAAGTTTTCACGCTATTCGAGAGAACGTTCAAGATGGTGACATAAAGATTTGCAAAGTACACACAGATCTGAATGTGGCGGATCCGTTGACTAAACCTATCCCGAGGGCAAAACATGACCAACACCAAACCGCCATCTGTGTTCGGTATATTACCATGTAATCTAGATTATTGACTCTAGTGCAAGTTGGAGACTGTTGGAGATATGCCCAAGAGGCAATAATAAAAGTAGTTATTATTATATCTTTGTGTTTATGATAAATGTTTACATTCATGGTATAATTGTATTAAATATAAACATTAATACTCCTTGGCTCCGAATCCTGCAGCGCGACGACGCTCCGCGGTGAAGCACTCCTCGCTCGCATGACCCTGACAAAGGGGCCACGGTCGCAATAGAGTGAGAGAAGCGACAGGCAAAACAAGCCTTTTATTTATTTTTAGGTGACAATTGGTGTGTTTTAATCCTTCTATGGGCACCCCTTTATATAGGAAAGGGAGGGGATCCCTCCATCTTAGGTATCCCATGTGAGACAAAAAAAATAAGAAAAAGAAGGCAAACCCGCAGCTAGTCGGGTGGGCCACCTGCCCACCCGCGCGCGACCCAACAGAGAAGCAACAACAGCTACGAGGCATCGGCCGGGCGTGCTAGCCTTGTAGCCCAACACGCAGGCGTGCGCGGGGCCCAGCGGCCCCGTGTGGGCCGGCCTTCTCCTGCGGCCCGCCAGGCGCGCGCGGCAGCGAGCTGCCCGTGGCCCGTGTAACATCCCAGCATTAGAGCTTAGAAATAAGCTGAACCCAGATGCGTGCATTGTATTCATGCATAGAAAATCCGAATAATTTTCGCGCTTTTGAATAAAATTTGTCAAAATGATTGAAGCTTCTCTCAACTTGATGGAATTGGAGTAAATCATCAAGTTGACTGCGATAAGTTTCAATATGACCTTTGCTAAAACCTTATTTTGGGTAGACATGATTTGATCTAAGGGTAGATCAAATGCAAGGAAACTAAACCATTACACCTTGATTAATGATTATAATTTGATACTTAAGTGATCAGATCCTAGTATTTATCACAACAACCCATGAATACCAAATTAAGAATATAACCCAAATAATAAGAGTATAATAACTAACTCTTGATCTATTTTATCCTTATATATTTCTACCATGTGGATCATGGTAATACATAACCCTAACTCTTTAGTTGTATTAAGTAGGAATGAAAGAAATTCAAGACCATTCACCACATATCCTTCTTTCCATATCAATCCTTATGGAATCCTATCTCAGTATCTATGGTTCATCAATATTGAGTAATCAACTATTGATTCACCAATTCTTAATCTATCAACTCTTGTCCTTATCATAGCATCCACTCTAAAACCTTTAGAGAAAGAAGTAGAAAGAGATAGGTGGTAATGTTAGATTTAAATATCATCTATATGATGGGAGTGTTGGAAGAGAATTAAATCAATATGATAATTGATGGATTTAACTCACTCCTAAATGGATAGAAGAGTTATTTGAAATAAAGATATATGTGGTAACAAAGAGGATTACAAGGATGAATATTGAAGATAGTTACCAAGGAGTAATACTATTGGATTAAGTAGGCATAGTCAATAAAAATATCTTCTTCTCAGTAATAGATGCTGAGAAGATAATTACAATACAACTGTAATGTTGTATTGACGAAGCCTTTATTAGCCAACTGGAAACCTAAACCATAAAGGGTCAAAGGATTATAGTGATCATGCTTTAGTCACCAAGATTGAATGCTTATATCATGTATAAGTGACATTGGTGGATAAAACATGATTAAACCCTAGTATAGATAAGTTATCCTAGAGTAGTCATTACAAGTCACATTAATATAATGTGAGGTTGGAGTATGGGTTACTAGAGTAAAGTAAATATAAGATAGTATGATTAAGCTAAAGCTAGTGTAGTATGGAGTTATTGAAGTAGTGTTATTCCTCTTGAAGAATAGTAAGCTTTTGAGGAGAGTAGTTTGATGTATACATATATTGAAGGAATATTAGAGAAGGATGATTATGGAAGGGTATGAATGTAGTTAGAAGTAACTACTTATTGGATTGGAGGTTATCAGCAGTAGAGTAGTTGATATAACCAAGTATGGATATGAGATGATTATAAAAAGCTTTAATGTCAAGCTCATTGCATTTATAAATGGATTTAGAAGAATTAAAGGTGAATAAGGAGATTCTTGTAAAGTAAACCTCATCATGTTAACACATGATGATGGATATGAAGAAGTAGTATATCTAGGAAAGGAATTTCTTAAATAGAAGTCTAGAATTATGAAGTTTGGAAGAGAGGGATTCTTGGTAAACACTAAATCCTAAATCATTAACCAAACATAATATCCATTTCATATTATTATTACCCTATCCTCTTATCTCCATAAAACTTTATAGGAATATTTTCCTATAGTAAATCACTTAAGCACATCTTTATACTTTTCACTTATCATAACCATATGTGTTTAGGAGTATCTTTATCAATTCTTTTCCATAAGACTTCTAGGAAATAAATTTCTTTTCTAAAAGGTGAAATCATTTTTTGAATACCAACATAAGGACATTCTGTCTTAACCAATAATCTTTATTCATATAAATAAAAGGATAAACAAGAATATTAAAACTCCTAAAACTCATGGTAAACAATTACAATTTAAAACCCTACTTCCTATTTCAATCCTAAATATCACTGAATATTTAATGTCATATCAAAAAGTATTAAAACATTATTCCCCTATTAGTGGAATTAGAATAATAGAAATTATCATTTTAAGAACATTAATAATCAAATCATCTTATCTAATGATTGCTATATCAGAATAAATATGGATATATTTTATGCATATCCTTAGTCATCTTAAACCATTATCATTACATTTATCATGTGGAAATCAAAAATCATTTTATAAGATCTTATTAGATAAAAAGAAAATAATAAATAAATCTCTCAAAACCTAAGTGGTAAATTGTTATAATCAATAAAGATGCTTTCCAAATAGTTTAATCTTTGAAAATAATAAATAAATATTGGAACAGTTAGTTTCATAAGTTCCTGTAGTAAATTTTGTAATTTTATAAAGTCTCTGAATATTTGAATCATTGTAGAAATGCAAACTGAAAAAGAAAAGAGGAAACAAAATTAGAAAATAAAAAAATAAAAGGAATAACTCAGCCTAGTTTTGGCCAAGGCCCATTTGTCCTCATTGTTATCTGACGCTCGCGTGCAACAACAGTCGTTCTCTGCTCACTTCACCACGGCCCAACAGAAGCCCGGCCCAGGTACCATTTTGTGAACCAATCCATCGTCTTCTACCTTGAGCAAAGTAGCTCGGTGGCAGCTCCGCCGCCCCTCGCCGGTGGTGCGCCAACACGCCGCACGCCAATATGAGTGCCACCGCTCTACGTCGTCTATATAATCCCAGCGTCGCCGCCGAAGAACCCTAATCCCCGTCCTCCTCTCAAATTCCCCTTCTGCCGAAACCCTAACCCGCCATGGCTCGAGCTAGAGCTCGCTTCTGGCCTCCCCTTGCCATTCTGAGGCCACCACGGAGACCGCGATGCTCAAATTCGTCATTTGCCCCAAAGCATGCTAGTCAGGGAGTTCCCTAACTACAGGATTTAAACCGTCTTCCCCGACACCAACGCCGTTCGCCGACGTCAATCGCCGCTGTCTCCAGATGCACCTCGCCTCTACGACCGCTCCTCTGCGTTCCGGGTGAGCTATTGAACACGCCGCTGCCCTCCTTTACTTTGTTCTCTTCCGGTACCGACCCACCGTCGTGCGTCGCCGTGCACAGCCGCCAGTCGCCGTTGTGCTCCACTCTCCAGTGACCAAAAACCAGCGGCGCCGCCTCTAGCTTGCTCCCCTCGCTATACTGATTCGAACGAACACGCACGCGTCCTCTCCCGAACCCTCTATCGTCGTCCTCTCCTCTCCTCTGATGCTCCCTGCCGCTGTGATGTCAGCGTGACGCCACTGCGCTTCGGTCAGATGAGTCAAACATGCGGCATGCCCCACTTCGCTGAGGTGGTAACCAACGTGGCAGCGACCCCACATGTCTGTGACCGTGGACTAGGTTCTAAGCCTATACCAAAAGTTTAATTCAAGTGAGTTGTGTCATGCTGATGTCATAGTGACGTAGTAATTCTTTTTAATATTTTCAAAAATTGATTAAACATTAAAAATTCAATATCTTTTGTTGTTTAATTCAAAAAATACATATAATATATCAAGAATTTAAGAAAAATAAAATCTATAACATTAAATTATTATCAAACATTATTATGCCAACAATTTAAATAATTATTATATAATAAAGTTTATAAGTTTTAATACTTTGAAAATTCATATCTTAATATTTATAAATGTTAAAAAATATAAATAAAATACCAAAAATCTTAGAAAAATAAAAAATACTTTAAAACTATATTCATACATTATTATTTCAATTAATCAAATATTTATTATTTATTAAGTATTTATAAAGTAATAAATCTTATAAAAATCATATCTTATTATTTATAAATTACAAAAATAAATGTAATGTACCAAAATGATCAAAAAAATAATATCTACATGTTAAAAATATAATATTCCACTTTTGAGTTAAATAAAAAGTTAAACACTTTAATAACTTGAATTCAAACCTATTTCTTTAATTAATAATTCATATAAGGGTAAATAAAATTTGAATATTCTAAAATTATCCAATTAAAGTCTAATAAATAGTATTAGTCTTGAATATTGATAATATGAAGTCAAAATGGTTTAACACATTTTAAATACAATTTATTGAATTACCCTTCAACCATAAGTGTAGGTTATTTTATAAAAGGATCCTTATCCAATATAAAATCTCCAAGAATAATTTGTAATAAAATAAAACCTATTCCTTTACTTTAACCACAAGTTTATAAACAAATCAAAACCCTGTAGTGAACCATAAGTAGTTAAGTAATGTCATTTCCCTGATTACCAATCATAACCATTCATTCACAAAAAGATAAATGATTCTATTCCATTATAAAATCAAGAAACCACTACACCAAATGAAAGTATAACTATTCTTAAGTGACTTTAATGAAACATTATAAAGTACACAAGGTACAAATAACATAAGCAATATACTCTAAGTCCATTTATGTCTTTAAAGTTAACTTTAATCTATAATATTTTAAATACTATGCTAAAGACTTTGTTATGTGTTTTATAGTTAACTTTGGTCTGTTATAATTAAGTTATAAAGCATCTTAATACCAAACTAACCAAGTTAAAAACCAAGATAGATAAGTCTCAAATACTACTAATATCATTATTCAAATAAAGAAATTCTTTCTTACTTAAAGACTATAACTTGAACTAACACCTAATAAGGTTAACTTAAAATTTAAATACTTCTCCTTAGCTAAGTAAGATTTTCTTCAAAAGTTATTCTTTTAAGGTACATTATAAAGCAAGACAAAAGCATTATTATGAAAGCTCTAAATGATGAACAAACCTTATATACATAGTCTACAGATACATTTCCCACTTGAGTATTCCATTATCGTGTGTGCTTTATTGTACTTACATGTTGTTTCACACACACACAAGCCTTAATAAGAAGCACAAATATGAAACTTATCTAAAAGGACAACACATTCTAAAGTAACCATTTCTAGTTTACAAACCCTAGATCAACGTTTATTCCGGGATTCGAGTTTATCAAATTGCATTACATTACTTATGCATAAGATCATCTTGCTTATTTAAACATTAGTCCTTACCGGACCAATGAGGCTGATTTCAGATATTGGATCTTTTGTATTGTCTCGAAGACCGTGAGTGCATAATCTTGCAATCACAAAAGGCAAGTTCACACTTGCTCATGTCCTTTGATTATTTTATGTAAAGTATTTTGCAAATCCAGTGTTGTCATCACCTGCATTTGAAAAAGGTCGGAAAACACTATTTTCATAATAAATGATTATAGGTCATTTACCATGAGGTAATAACCTACTATGAAAGTTCCGGTGGTAAAGGAACATATTATCTAGGACTTAACAACCAATGTCGCCAGTAATTCTTGCGCCGTATATAACACGTTAACCATGAGATTTGGAATGGGACGGAGAAGTCAGCTGTATCATTTTCCTCTCGTATGGAGGCAAGACGACCTTAACATGACGTTGTGATTCCTTGTGCGGATCCAACATATGGGTGGGCACCCTTACGCCCCACACTTTTGGTGTCTAGATTATCTAAGAATGGTGTTTAGGGATATATCCATTTAAATGGTACTCATCCAGGCATCGCCAGGTCATAGAGTCTTTGGGAACTCATCAGGGTTTTAGCCTGCCCGAAAGGGGGCTTAACGGAGGTGAGCCAGCCCCGAAGGATCATGCAGACATATAAGGTCGCAGAGAGGACAGTGGTTGGCTTGGATCTTAGTCTGGGCCTCATACCAAGGAAGTATGAACGGGTTGGCCGCTCGGATGTGCAACAAAGCTAAGATCTCTCATGGGTAAAGGAACGCACCTCTGCGGAGTGTAAGAACTGTAACTTGTTACTCCCTGTTCCGGGAAGGAGCTGCGAACGCTGCGGGAAAGGAACTCCATGAAAGTTCTGGTAAACCCGTGAAGGCTGACGGACATAGCTTTTCAGAATAAAAGCAACCTATGAAGAAATATTTACGAAAACCTGCATTGCCTACGACCTATGGTCTATGGTTGTAGAGATAGTGCATCAAACACTCCTTTTCTAGTGAACTTGCTAAGTACGCTCGTACTCAACGTATCTTCTTAACCCTTGCTAGGTTCTAAAGTCGGTACAGACGATGTCTACATCAAGTTATGCTCCAGGAATCTTCATCAACAGCTCAAGTATTAAATGAAGTCAAGGAAGTCAACATATACATCAACTCAAGTGAAGACGAAGTTACTAATTAGTTAGGAATATAATCTCTAGCCATAGAACCTATTTATGTAGTGTATTACAATAGCAGCAATGCCAGGCCAATAGTTTAAATACTAGTCTTATTAGTATGATAGTCTTTGAGTTGTTTATTTCTGTTTCTTCTTTCTAAGAAGTTTCTTTCTCTCTCTTTAACCTAGAGTGTTCTCTAGATCTTATGTAAAGAGTTGAGTTGTAACCTATAGTCATGTCTTGGACCTGCTGTGTTTCTGTTGTACCAATCTGAGGGATGTAATACTAGTGAACGGTGTTTCGTTGGTGTTATGTCAATGACTATAGTGTACTACATCATGAAGTGGTATGCTGGGTCACCGCAGCCCGGCGCGGCAACCAGCGGTCGAGCCAGTCGCCTGTCCGGGTGGGCCAGCGCGGCGGCCGTGGCCCAGCGGCACGAGCAGCAGAGCTTAGTGCTCTGCCGCCCTGGGCGTCGCACATTATCCGCTTCTCACCTGGGCTGTTCAAAACAACCCTTTTTCTTTGTCTTTTCTACTATTTGTTTTTGCCTTTTTCGTCCGTTTCTTTTTAGATACAACCCCTCTAGGATTTTGCCTAATAAATAAGACACCCCTTTATAAATATTTATTTATAATATATTAATTCAGAATTAACATATAATAAATATGTGTAAATCATTATTTATCCGAAAACCCTTTTCGGTCCTTTTTCTTTATCCTTTTTCCAAATATAATCGGATCTCTCGAGAACTTTTCTGATCTCTCTTATCATTTATTCAGTAATTCCGAACAAGCCATTAATGATCTCTAAGCTTTGTCAAGCCCTTAAGCGTGCTAACCAACATTTGGAGAATACTGTGACCAAAGGTCAACAGCCGGACCTGGATGCCCCTGATGACCACATGTGCATTCCACGAAATTTGTTGTTGAACCGTAAACATTATGTCTTATTCCTTTTGTCTATGCAATAATGTATTGTGCGAGGCTTGATAAAATGGCATCTCCATGTCAGGGTTCAACCTCGTTACCGACAATACCTCTTTACTCGAACCAATAAGTGATATCCCTCGTGACCTAGTCACACGCTGCGCAACTTATGGATATGACTTATCCGAGTGGGCCCAGAGTATTGATACGTTGGAAACATATCAATAATTTTTGATGCTCCATGCTTGTTTTTATCTAATTTGCTTTGCTTGTCTACACTTTGAGGTGCTTTTTACATGTTTTATGGTACTAACCAATTAACAAGTTGCAACAGTGACAGATGCCTGTTTTCTGCTGTTTTTGGTTTTAGAAAAGTTAGTAAAGAAATATTCTCGGAATTAGACGGGACAAAGGACAAAGTCAATTACTTTCCGTGGGGAACAAGAAGTCCAGAGGAGAGCCGGAGGGGCCATCCAGGGGGGCCAGACCCACCCCAGGCGCGAATGGGCCTATTCCCGCGCCTCGCTAGGGTTTGTAGCCCCTAGCCGGCGCCTCGGTCTCCCCATTTGCCAATAAGAAGCCCCCGATGCAGAAACCCTGGGTACTTGATCAAATATCCACGAAACCGTCTGTAGCCGCCGCCACCATCGTCCCTAGATCAGGGGGGATCTGAAGTTCTTCCCGGCACCCTGTCGGAGGGGAGATCATCCCGGAGGCCTTCTCTCCAGTATGATGCGTGAGTAGTTCCACCTTAGACTATGGGTCCATGTAGTAGCTAGATGGTTGTATCTCCTCCTTTATGCTTTCATGTATAGATGTTGCGAGATCCGTTCATGATCAAGATCTAATCAATTTATAATCATGCATTTTGTGTTTGCGGGGATCCGATGGATATTGAGATTATTATGTTGGTTTGATTAATGGTTTTGTCTTTATGATTCTATCATGTCTGTGTTGTTTGTGATCTTGCATGCTCTCCGTTGTTAGTAGCTATCTTGGCCAAGTAGTTGCTAGTGACTCCAAGAGGAGGTATTTATGCTCGATAGTGGGTTCATGCCTCTAGTTTCCAAGGGAAGTGACAGAAATCTCTTCGGTTGTAGATGTGTTGTTGCTACTAGGAAGAAAACAACAGTCTCTTGTTCATGGAACATGTGGACTGTTTACCTTACACACTTTGCTGAAAGCAGTTGTCTGTTGCTTGCAACTTAATACTGGAGGGGGTTCGGATGATAACCTAAAGGTGGAATTCTATTCATAGATGCAGTTGGATGGCGGTCTATGTATCTTGTTGTATTGCCAATCGAATCTCATAGGATCTTTCTGACTAGTAATTGCATTGTTATGCCTTGCTCAGTTCCTGTCCATTGCCCCGCTGTAATTTGTTTACCCTTCATCCATGTTGTTTATCTAAGGAGAGCACCTCTAGTGAACTATGTACCCCGGTCCAATCTTTACCATTGATACATATTCCACTGTTACTTTTTACTTGCTGCAAACCATTACCTTCCACACCTTATGTTTAATCCTTTGTTACAGCAAACCGGTGAGCTTGACAACCTTACTGTTTGTTGGGGCAAAGTCTTGAGTTTATTTTGTGCAGGTCTCGGTGTTGCTTGCAACACCTCTGTGACGTTTCCTTCCTCCTTCTGGTTCGATAACCTCGGTCTCAACTGAGGGAAAACTTGTTGCTTGCTGCTTCACACCTTGCTCTTGGGGTTCCCAACAGGCTGTGCGTAGACAGCTGTCAAGCTTTTCTGGCGTCGTTGCCAGGGAGGCTAAGGACGTTTTCACAAGGGGAGTCCTTCACTTCCTTTCTCTTTACTTTGTTTTTAGTTTGCTTTGTTTATTTTGCTTGGTTTTGTTTGCCCTTTTTCAAAAAGCCCAAAAAAATAGTCTAGTTTGGTTTGCTTGCTTGCTTTATTGAAAAACACAAAAAAATTAGTTCCTGCTCTAGCTGCTGCTGTTTTTGGCTTGCCCACCTTTGCCAAAATGAAATCCGCTGAGAACACCAAGTTGTGTGACTTCACTAGAACCAACAACAATGATTTCCTAAGCACTCCTATTGCTCCACCTGCTCCTGCTGCTACCTTTTATGAAATTAAGCCTGCTTTGTTGAATCTTGTGATGAGAGAGCAATTTTCTGGTGCTGGTTCTAATGATCCTACTGCCCATCTTAATAGCTTTGTTGAACTTTGTGAGATGCAAAATTATAAGGATGTAGATGGAGATATTATTAAGCTCAAGCCTTTTCATTTCTCCTTGAGGGGAAAAGCTAAAGAATGGTTGCTTTCTTTGCCTAATAATAGTATTGATTATTGGACTAAGTGCAAATATGCTTTTATTGGAAAGTACTATCCTCCTGCTAAGATTATATCTATGAAAAGTGATATCATGAAATTTAAACAACTTGATAGTGAACATGTTTCTCTAGCTTGGGAAAGAATGAAGTCTTTGGTTAAAAATTGCCCTACTCATGGACTCACTGCCTGGATGATTATCTAGACTTTTTATGCAGGTTTGAACTTCTCCTCAAGAAATATGTTGGATTCAGATGTTGGAGGTACCTTTATGGGCCTCACTTCGGGTGCTGCAACAAGGCTCCTTGATAATATGATGGTTACTACTCTGAATGGCATGTTGAGAGAGCTCCACATGATAAGAACTTAAATTCTTTTGAGGAAACTTCCTCTTTGAGTGAAAAGATTGATGTTATTATGGCTATGCTTGTTAATGGGAAAGCTCCTCTAGATCCTAATAGTGTTCCCTTAGCCTCTTTGGTTGCTCAAGAAGAGCAAGTTGATGTGAACTCCATTAGAAACAACAATTTCAACAACAATGCCTATAGGAACAATTTTGGTAGCAACAACATTATAGGCCTTACATAATAATGACAATTCCTATGGAAGCTCTTACAATAATGCTAGAAGTTCCCCCTCTGAACTTGAAGTCATGATCAAGGACTTTATTAGTAAACAGACCACTTTCAATAAGACTATAGAGGAAAAGCTTTTAACTGTTGAGAAAAATATATCCTCTTTGTCTGATGCTCAGTCTTCCTTGATTAATAAAGTGGCTGCTAAACCTGAAACTATGGAAAACACCTTTTCTACTGCTCATGCCATATAAGTTGCTATTGATGAAAATATTAGGCTGTTAGCTCAACTTCATGCTAAGTGGGAAAGGGAAGCCGAAATTGATAGAAACAATAGTGTGTGCACTATCACCACTAAACCACAAGTAGTCCCTATTCCTACTCCTACTATACCTAAGCCTATTGAGCCTACTACTAGTGATGCCAAGTTTGACTTTGATATTGATGGTTGCAATATTTCTGAAGTGATTATGTTCTTGCAAAAGCTTGCTAGAAGTCCTGATGCTAGTGATATGCATGTTGCCTTTACCAAACATATTAAAGATGCTCTTGTGAAAATTAAGGAAGAGAAGCTAAAACACAAGGCTTCTATTCCTAGGAAAGTAGAAGATAGTTGGGAACCCATTATTAATATGCAAGTGAATGACTTTGACCTCAAAGCTTCATGTGATCTTGGTTCTAGTGTCTCTATTATGCCTAGGAAGATTTATGGAATGCTTGATTTGCCACCTTTGGAAGATTGTTATTTGGATGTCCCACTCAATGATAATGCTAAGAAGAAACTCATGGGGAGTATTAATGATGTTCTCATCATGGTTAACAATACTTATGTCCCTGTTGATTTCTATGTTTTGGATGTTGAATACAATGCTTCTTGTCCTATTACTTTGGGAAGACCTTTTCTTAGAACAGTTGGTGCCATCATTGATATGAAATAAGGCACCATTAAATATCATTTTCCATTCAAGAAAGGTATTGAACACTTCCCTATGAGGAGAGAGAAGGTACTTTTTGCTCCTCCTTTGAAAGCAAGAATTGATGTTAATGCTTCTTCATTTGAAAATACTTGATTCTTCTTGCTTCTTGTGCCTAACTTAAAGGTGTTAAAGAAAAGTACTTGTTGGGATATAACCCAAGAGTTTCCTTGAGTCTTGGAGGATATTACTTCAGTAATGACCTCTCCTTATCCTTTTTGTTTGCTTTTTGTGCCAAGAATGACCTCTAATGAGAGGGAAGTAAGATTTGGGGAGTTGCTGTCCCAAAACATATTTGTGTCCTCCACCAAAGAAATTCATGAGGAGGCTCTGTAACTCAGATTGATCTCACAAGTTACAAAGAAATCCCCCAGTATGTTAGCAAACTTTCGTTAGTTCAACACTTTTTGATTTGAGCAACACAAGATGTTCAAAAAAATCAGTTCCTACCTGCTGGTCTGTTTTGACAGATTTCTGCCATTATTTGCATTTGCTTCTTATTGATTCCTTTTTGAGTTCTCTTTAGGTGAATTGAGCTTTTTGAAGGATTTACTATTGTAGCTTGTGTTTTTAGTGAAAAGCCTTGCTGGTCCAAAGCTTTGCCAGCGGTCAAATATCTTTTGAATACACTAATGTTGCTAATGAAGATTGTGTGTAGTTTTGTATGAAGGAAAAAAATTTAGGTGTAGAGAGAGAATGATGCAACGATATGAAGAATGGACAAAAGCTCAAGCTTGGCGATGCCACCATGGTGTCACCCCAAGAAATATCCAAGAGGTACAAGCGTCAAAACTTGGGGATGCCCAAGGCATCCCCTTCTTCATCAATAAAAAGCTCAGGTCTGTCTAGACACTTCGTTTTTATTGTTTCATGCATAGTTGTGTTGTTCTTGGAGCGTCTTAGTTGTTGTTTGCTTTGCTTAGTTTGTTTAGTTTGCTTAAGTAGTTTGGACCCTCGTTCTCGCTGTGTTGTTTTGCAAATAAGTTTGCTTGGTGTTTGGAAAGGAGTAGTAAGTTCTTGCTTGAAGTGCAAGAGGAGCTTGCATTGACTGTGACTTAGACTTTAGCATGACATGCTAGGTGTTGTTTTAGCATTATGCTTAGTGATTATTGTTGTAGCATGTCTTGTTCCAAACAATTGGGATTGCTTAGTGTGCCTTGAAGAAATTATGCGTTGTTTTAGCATGCAAAAGCATAGTATTGTGGTATTCTCATTTGATACTTTGCTTGGGTTGACTTGGCACATGATCACACCATGTTATGACTCTCACAAGTTACCATTAGCCTCTATGATATTTTATTCCTTGACTTTTAGTACCACTCTTTGCTTTGATTAGTATGCTTTGTTGCATTGCATGATTTTGGCCATTATTGCTCTCTTAGTTGGTTGCTCCCAGTCTTTTGCTAGCCTCCACTTGTATGAGTAAGCTCTACTCATGCTTCCAACTCCCAAGAAACCAAGTTATTCCAAAGTGTCCACTATAAACTCCTATGCATGGTGTATTACACCATTCCAAGTATATTCTTGTTTTCATCTATCTTTCAATTAAAAACTATTTTGTTATGTGAAAACTTAGTGACTAAATCCCTCACGAACTTGATGGCACACTTTATTCTTGCCCCTAATAGACTTGAACCATTGTGACAACTTTGTTGTATATGCTTGCACTTATAAGTTGGAATTAGCAGAATCGTGCTGTCACGGGGAACGTTTTCAACATTTCACTTGTACTTTGTACTCAGTTGATATCATGTTATTTTGTCTATGGATGTCACCGGTGTGAAATAAAGAGGGAACTTGTAAGTCCATGGAGTTTGTATCATGTGTTAGAGAAACGCCTGGGCCGCTAGCCTAAGCCATGCCTAATCATGGTAAAAACTTGCAGCATCACCATAGTGACATCTATGAAGCATTCTTCTTATAAAAAAAGAGACACATTGAGAAAAGAGGAAATAGAGAAAAAGCACCATATTCCCATGGCACATAAGAAGATTGTTGAGATGCTCATTGTCTGCTTGCCTTGTCATTTTTGTTATGGTAAAGCTCATGTACCATGTGCAAGGGGTACCCAGTTGGCGGTTCTCAATGATATGCAAATACTTACAGTGACAAGAACTTACCTGGACCCAAAGTTGAGTATGCATGAGATGTGGCCCTCGTATTCAAGGGACTTGAGATTGCCAACTTATACTTTGTTAAGCATATACTCCAGCTTTTCCACTTTAACCTTAACCACTTCAAGATGCTTATGATAGGGGCAATGAGGGCTGAAAGCTAACAAGTACCATAATTTTTGGAATCTCTTTTTGAAACTTGTAATCCCTGCTTCCTTTACGAAAAGGCCTTTCTTCCACCATTATCGAGTCTCCACCTTCTACCTTTAGGCACCATTAATAAAGCATAGTTGTCATTCTGTGTGCAGTGTTCCAAAGCTTATTAATTGATGCATATTGTGTTATTACTTTCTCATGTGCTACTTGTTTCTAGTCACCCTTGTGAACTAAGCAGGTGTCCTATGCATCTATATTGCTACTCTATGAGGGACAAGCTGATTGCCACTATTCCATGTTTTCTGCATGTGAAACAAACAAACGTTTTTCAATGCATGTTATTCATGATCTTTGTTTGTAGCTTTTCATGTTGCATGCATAGTTACTATGTCCTATTGTTAGAACTCCATATTTCATGCACATGTTTAGAGTTCTTTGATCCCAGCTTTCAATGCTTGCAAATGGTTGGATCTTTATTGTGAGGGTGCATGTCACCTCAAAAATTATTCTGTTTATAACTTACCTACTCGAGGATGATCAGGAGTTAAGCTTGGGGATGTTGATACTTTGGAAACGTATCTATAATTTTTGATGCTCCATGCTTGTTTTGTATCTACTTTGCTTTGCTTGTCTACACTTTGAGGTGCTTTTTACATGTTTTCTAGTACTAACCTATTAACAAGTTGCAACAGTGTGAGATGCCTGTTTTCTGCTGTTTTTGGTTTCAGAAAAGTTAGTAGAAATATTCTCGGAATTGGACGGGACAAAGGACAAAGTCAATTACTTTCCGTGGGGAACAAGAAGTCTAGAGGAGAGCCGGAGGGTCCAGCCAGGGGGGCCAGACCCACCCTAGGCGCGGGTGGGCCCATCCCCGCGCCTGGATAGGGTTTGTAGCCCCTGGCCGCCGCCTCGATCTCCTCCTTCGCCTATAAGAAGCCCCCGATGCAGAAACCTTGCGTACCCGATCAAATATCCATGAAACCGTCTATAGCCGCCGCCACCATCGTCCCTAGATCGGGGGATCTGAATTTCTTCCCGGCACCCTGTCGGAGGGGAGATCATCCCGGAGGCCTTCTCTCCGGTATGATGCGTGAGTAGTTCCACCTTAGACTATGGGTCCATGTAGTAGCTAGATGGTTGTATCTCCTCCTTTGTGCTTTCATGTATAGATCTTGTGAGCTCCGTTCATGATCAAGATCTAATCTATTTGTAATCATGCATGTTGTGTTTGCGGGGATCCGATGGATATTGAGATTATTATGTTGTTTTGATTAATGGTTTTGTCTTTATGATTCTATCATGTCTGTGTTGTTTGTGATCTTGCATGCTCTCTGTTGTTAGTAGCTCTATTGGCCAAGTAGTTGCTAGTGACTCCAAGAGCGGGTATTTATGCTCGATAGTGGGTTCATGCCTCTAGTTTCCAAGGGAAGTGACAGAAATCTGTTCGGTTGTAGATGTGTTGTTGCTACTAGGGAGAAAACAATGGTCTCTTATTCATGGAACATGTGGACTGTTTACCTTACACACTTTGCTTAAAGCAGCTATCTATTGCTTGCAACTTAATACTGGAGGGGGTTCGGATGATAACCTGAAGGTGGACTTCTAGTCATAGATGCAGTTGGATGGCGGTCTATGTATCTTGTTGTATTGCCAATCGGATCTCATAGGATCTTTCTGACTAGTAATTGCATTGTTATGCCTTGCTCAGTTCTTGTCAATTTCCCCGATGTAATTTGTTTACCCTTCATGTCATGTTGTTTATCTAAGGAGAGCACCTCTAGTAAACTATGGACCCAGGTCCAATCTTTACCATTGATACATCTTCCACTGTTACTTGTTTACTTGCTGCAAACCATTACCTTCCACACCATACGTTTAATCCTTTGTTACAGCAAACCGATGAGCTTGACAACCTCACTGTTCATTGGGCAAAATTGTAAGTTTGTGTTGTGCAGGTCTCCGCGTTGCTTGTAACACATTTATGACGTTTCCTTCCTCCTTCTGGTTCAATAACCTCGGTCTCAACTGAGGGAAAACTTGCTGCTTGCTGCTTCACACCTTGCTCTTGGGGTTTCCAACAGGCTGTGCGTAGACAGCCGTCAAGTATCTTCCATCACGCGGATGGAAAAATCCCACTCTTGACGCATACATCTCAACATATTCCTATGGATGCCCAATGACATCCTTATGACCACTATTCCACCGAGTGACGTTAAGTGCCATTAAAGTAACTTGGGAGACAGTGATTAGATATGGTCTCACGGTCTAAGTAAAGAGTCACTATGTTTCCTAATTATCATAATCTGAACTCTGTGATATGATTGCGATACGATGCTATAGGTAGGGTATGTTCACCATCTTATTCTCTAATGAAATGAATCCATTGTCAATTGGGCCGAGACACCGACAGGATCAAGAAACCTTTGATCAACCCTTGACCAATGAACCAGTGACTAGAGTTTTACTAGGAACTACTGGTTGTTTGTATATCACACGTGTAATCAACATAGTTATAGCATGATATAAAACTTAATCATAAAATTTATGAAATATGATAGTTATCATTTGTCTCTAGGGCATGTTCCATTTACTAGTAACATATGCATGTTAACGCTCTAAGTTACTCTCCACTATGACTAGCCTGGGGATGAGGACTGGTAGTACGCGAGGAAAAAACTGCCGGATGGGGCAAAAGAATGGATAGCCTCCATTGCTTCCCGGACACAAGTAGCCTCCAAAGTGTGGACAACAACTGGCAAGCCACCACCAACACTATTTTTTCGATAAGGGACGCTTTATTACTTAAGTTGTTTAAGTATTACACACGGTCTCTACAGAACTAGTATGCACACAGTCGACACAGTTCACAGATCCAAACCGATAAAATATAAGATACGAAATACATATCAAATTGATAAATTGTAAAACGCTTAGGGTGCTAAAGTAGGGTTGATCTGGATATTATGCTAACATCCATGTTGGGTAAAAATCTCACGCCGTATTCTTCAGGCGCGTACACACCTCCATAAAAAAGGTTGTGAAAATTGCTGGCACTGTGAGGGGGAATTTCCATATCAGTGCCCAAGCGATCGATTAGAAAACATTTGAAAACAAACTTTACTTAAATTTAGATTTTTTTTTACAAAGTTTGAACTGAATTTAATCTAAAACTAACTAACTACCGGAAGTGGTAGCGCCATAATACATGTTAGTCCATGTCTTCATTGCGGTGGCAAAGATAGGGTTTGCACCGCTATAGCCTACTCGTCGTCATCGCTGTCAAGGTCGATCCAGGAGGGATGTCGAGGAGGCAACCCTTGGGCCAGCATGGTCTCGTGCAGGGCCTCGAACATTCTCCTCCACTATGCCTCCTCCTCGGACTACACGATGACCAGGCGAGTGGCATCTTTGAGGTACAACTCTAACGGTCGGAGGGGCATCTCCTCCTCTTTCTTGATATCAACCATGCAGGCACGATAAACCTCTCATAGTTTGTCGTGTCGTCGCGGGGCTCCTCACCAGGAATGTCATCGCCACCCGTGGCGGAGAGGGCTCGAAGTCCACCACAGTGGCGTGCGGTGCGCCGGTGAGAGAGGGGCGCTCCCTTTGTATGAGAGTCGAGGTGTTAGGAGTGGTGCGCTAGAGGCTTCACTTTTCTCCTTGTATTCATATTTGTAGTCCTTGTGCAAACCTGAATGTACGTGTCATTAGCTGTGATCCAATCATGAAACTTGTACTTGGTTCAGTTATGCATGGTTTGTCCTTAGTCATTTAAAGTTGTGCTGGACACACGTTGTTGATACTAATGTGCAAGACTGTTGATGTCCAGGTTCCACATGAGATGAGCAAGGAGATGCTATTCGAAAATTCACTTACTACGTAAAAGAGTTACACTGGTCGAACTGACCAAAAGTCTAGCCGGCGTGAGTATAACATCATACTATTTGACTAGATGCAATTGTAGGGTTTCGTAGCATGGAAAACAAAAAATTTCTATCGCATACAAACAAACAAGCCAAGATCTATCTACTAGATTGTAGCAACGAGTCGATGGAATAACTCACCCTCGAAGATTCCAAAGTGTTTAACAAGAGCGGATTCTCGTGGGTGATGTAGTCGTACTCTTCCCGATCTCAAGATCGCGTAGACGATCCTTCCGGCGCTACGTTCCGGCAGCGCTCCCGCAGTCGGTCAGACGTTCGGTACTCGACGAAGGCCTTCCTCTCCCTTGTTCCAGCAGGCAGCGGAGGTTGTAACACTCTCCTCGCGATTCCGGCAGCACAACGGCGTGGTACCGGAAGTAGAGGGGAGATCTCGCAGGGCTTCGCCTTAAGCCGGAGCGAGTATGGTGGACTATGAGAGAGCTCCTCGGCGATCTAGGGTTTAGACACACCAAGGAGGAGGTGCTAGGACTGGCGGCTAGGGCTTGGGGCTTGCCCAAGTCGGCGGCTAGGGGAGCCCTAGGCGGCGGCAACAGGAGGTGGCGGCGCCGGGCTAGGGTTTTGGGGTGGAGAACTTGTGTGCTAGGAGGGGCAGCCCTGCCCCTCCCTTTATAGGTGGGAGGCGCCGGCCAAGGGGAGGGAGTCCCTCCCCAACTCGGATCCCTAGTGGGCCGGCGGTGGAGGAGGAACTCCTCCCCAACTCGGTTTCCCACTTCCCCTCCACTTCCCAAAATAGCCGTTTGACTTTTCAAATTGGCGTTTGACTTTTCAAACTAGGATTTGATTAAACCCTTTATTTTGTTCAGCGATGACACTTAGTACATGATGCAATCATTCCAACTTGGTATGAAACATTCATGTACCCTTCCCCTCCGGAGTTCCAGACATTCCGGAACCTTCTAGAACATTCCCGATGAAAACACTGGAACCATTCTCCAACTCCGAAATAGGACTTTCCTTATATGAATCTTATTCTCCGGACCATTACGGATCTCCTCGTGATATCCCGAATCACATCCGAGACTCCGAACAACATTCGGTCTCTTACTCATCATTCCATAACTACTCAAACAACGTCGAATCCTTAAGTGTGTCTCCCTACGGTTCGTGAATTATGCGAACATGATCGAGACACTTCTCCGAACAATAACCAATAGAGGAATCTGGAAATTCATATGGCTCCCACATATTCCTATGATTACTTTGCGATCGAATGAACCACTTACATACGATACCAATTTCCCTTTGTCTCACGATAGTTTACTTATCCGAGGTTATGATCGTCGGTATCTCTGCATACCTAGTTCAACCTTGTTACTGATAAGTACTCTTTTCTCGTTCCCGTGATATGTGATCCCTTGTGAGCCAGTCACTTGCTTGCAAGCTAATTGGATGACATTCCACCGAGAGGGCCTAGAGTATATCTATCCGTCATATGGATGGACAAATCCCACTCTTGATCCAAGTGTTTCAACCAATACTTTCCGAACACTCAATGCCACCTTTATAGCCACCCAGTTACGGTGTGGGGTTTGATGTCATCAAATCATCCTTCCGGTGAAGGTGATATGCATGATCTCATGGTCGAAGGAATTAGGTTACTATGTATCAGAAAGCATATAGCAATTGAACTATTAAAATGACTTGATCTTTATGCTACGCTTATCTATAGGAGTATGTCCAACATATCATTCTCCTAACGATATGATCTTGTTGTTAATAACATCTCAATGTTCATGATAGGAAAACCACAATCATTTATTAACCAACAAACTAGTAATATATAGAGGCTTTACTAGGGACTTCAATTTAAGTTTACAAATCACACAAGTATTAATGTTTCCTTGTTAATACTATTATAGCATGATTGTAAACATTTATCATAAACACAAAGATATAATAATAATTACATTTATTATTGCCTCTAGGGCATATCTCCAACATCAATGGCTTCCATAGACATCAGGTGTTCGCATGATCCAAGTTATGGACTATCCGGATTTGAGTTCGCGTAACACTATCCATAACTAGTAGCCATAAGGGTGACGCTTTGTCTGCCTAGGAAGTAAGTTGTGTGACATGGTTCTACCAAGACTGAATTTGCCTCTCTGCCATGGAGAGATATTCTCTAGGACCGCTCGTGTGATATGATTCGGAAGCATGATCATGCGCTACTCGATCAAGTTGATCGAGGTGGACCAACTAGGCTAGACGGATGACGATCCGGTTAGCGCTAGGAGGAAAGGAATCGCACATCACTAGAATGAGAAAAGAGAGTCAAGCCGTCACTAGAGTTCATTCCCTTGCGTCCAGCCACCGATATCGTGAGGCAAAATAAATTGGACATATCGTCACATCGAGAACAGTTGTGTAATTATAAAGTTGGCAGGTCTTGCTAGAGTCCTTAACCGACCAATGACTCTAGGAGAAAACCTACTAAGTTGTGTCCAGCTTACCACAAGCCTATAGGGTCACATACTTAAAAGAGTGGAGCTAAGCGGATAGAGATCCGACTAACACAAGCGGGCAAGTTAGACTTAGCCGGATAGGAGGCAAGTGTCAATGGGTTGGACCCACTTTGACTAGGCTTAGGGTTGTTGAATGGGGGACACAAGTGTTGTGTGCCCTTGGCTACTCCCTATATAATGGTGGATGGGGAGGTAGCAGATGTCAAGCACTGGTGCAACACCTGACTTGGGCCTCACTCCCTCCACCTTGTCCCGCGGTGGAGGAGTCAAGGCTAGCACCTCCCCCTATCTTCCCCACCTTATATGTGTGAGAGCCATCAGAGACATTGCATTTGTGGTGTTAAGCGGCGCTAGGCGATGGCGACGAAGATTCTCACCGGAGCCGAAGACGGAGTGGTTCACCGAAGCTGGTGCAAAAGGCTGCCACGCCGAGCGACATCACCTTCCGCACTTGCGCATCCTGGGGTAAGAACCATGGGCTCTAACCTTAGCCAGATCTTGGGAGGAACCTCGTCGGAATCTCGCCACAAAATTTTATTTTGCTGTGTTGCTCCGAGGGTGGCCCAATAGGAAGAAGGTAGGCAGAATCACCGGCATACCATTACTTTGGCACGTTGGGAGTTGAGTTGTTGGCATGTGGTACGATGCCACAAATGGGGTGTTAAACCATCGAAATGGGCAGTCTCACGGTTCTTTAATTCCTAGACATGGCCGTTGTATGTATATCAAGGGGGGCCACACGACCAGTCTGTTGTAGCTCGTGTAGCCGGTACCCCTGCTCACCCTTTGTGTGTCGGGGACTGCAGGGTAGTGCTAGATAGGTTTCTGGATCGTCCACGTTGACGACACAGTTTTAGGGCTGCCGGTGTGGGCGTTTTTTTGGCCGCAACCCCCAAAGCCTGTTGGAGGCTACTTTGGGGGTTCCGGTAGAGATGCTCTAACAGTGAGTGGTACATAAGTGACAAAGTAATTTTCAGATTTAGTCCTGCTAAATCTTGTGTTACCAGCGAGAGAAGGACACCAAAACCGAACATGCGACAAATATCAAAATGTGTCATAAGATTGTGCACCCTGGATCACACAATCTGCAGAGGCCACATATTTCTTCCATTTTTGAGAAAAAATTACACAAGTTTGGACGAATTTTAGAAAATTATACAATATAAAATTGGGGTGGTACAATGCTTACATAAAAAATTGTCTTTGTGAAAAGGGTTTTGTTACACAAAGGGGTAGAATGTATTTAGCACTTTGGTTCATATATGTCCTGGTGTAAGATGTTCACTGATCCTAAGAAAGGCAATGGCGTGATGCTATAAGAAGCCTACGACATGAATCTACCTCTTTTTGAATGGAGTATTGAACCTACTTTTTGAACGAAATACCCCACCCCCACCCCATGTCATGAATATGTGTGGTGTTACAAAAAGACAAGCAAATAGACGAAGTAGATCAAAACCAAAACGCAGGAGACACAATGATTTTAACATACAAAATCGCTCGAACAAGAAGGAAAAACATGGAAGTTAGCCGGTGAAACTTCACTATATGGATATTATTTACAAAATACCAAGATTTACACAGATTCAACTTATTCTAACCAACGGCTTACAAGAGATACATATAAGGGTGATGAGCTATGTTGATGACAATCCATACTGCTGGGGGCTTCAACCCTTCCCCCTAATCCCCCAAGCATCCCTTGCACGGGGCAAGACAAAGTGTACTAAGCCTTTATTTGAATTTGGATCACAACTCAACATGTTGCGGAGCTTCTTTTACAAAAGCACGACAAAAAATTGATGTTGGGGGATATAATGTTTGCTGGTCCATTTTGTCCTTCTGTTTACTAGCTGTCTATAACCTATGCAAGCTCTAGGATTCGATTCTAGAATCTGAATCTGCACATCAACAATATTTGTCTTTACTATTAAAACCGAGTTAGTGACTCACTTTGGGGTCAAACATTAGGGAAATCACCACCGTTAAACACAACCATCAAACACTAGGAGAATCATAGCCCTTAGATCGCCCGCTGCCATGCGTGTGGTTTTAATTGGTAACCAAAAATTAAAAAAGCTTATAAATGTCCAACAATTAAGGGATCGCCACAATCACAAAAACTAAAAGAAAATGAAGGAATAATTAAAGGAGTATTATGTTGTTTTTGGAAAGCAGTCACGCATGTTCGTGGCTTGCTTTTGTCCACGCCGTGCGCCCATCTATTTTTTGTGAATAAGTCGTGCACCCATCTATACTATCAGTACACATGAAATTCATCCGACGCTTCCCCAAATTAAGGCTGACTTTTGGTATTCAGTTGGAAGACAATTCCAAATACTCCACGTAACACTCACATCTAAATATGAATACCAAAGTAATTCTCGTGCTGCAACAGCCTTGTCAACGCCTTGAGTACTGGTGTACTCCGGCGAAGCGGCCACGCCATCTTCCACCACGCTCTACAGCTTGGGACTCAAGGCCATGAACGCCAAAGGAAAACGAATAACGCTGCCGAGATGACCAGCGTCGTCATGCTGACTGTAGGCGATGTTTTATCGTCCCTATGTTGAAAGACAACAACACAGAAGAGTCCTATCGATGAGGAGGGTGATAAGCATGTCGAGTCCCTGGTGAGAATTTTATTGTGGAATGAAGGGGATAGATGTCAATGAATTACTGTCTGTCTTGGCAAGAATAATGCCAGAGATAACTTATGCAGCCTGATGCCATTGTGACATGTTCGTCCATGGCAAAGAGGCAACGACACCTCTAGGTAGATAAAGTTCCTTTCCTTTTTTTCATCGAACTATGGTTTCCGCCAACAGTGACTTGGGTAGTGAGCTAGATCACCGGTCATGTCTTCGGTGATAGCCGTCAAAGCATGTAAACTCCATGACTATGGGCATGAGGTGGTGGATGTTGTGAAGGATGATTTGGTTGGAGTTGCGCCGGTCGGGAAAGCACACATTTTTTGGCCACGTCCTTACACGAACAACGGAGAAAATATTAAGCATGTATGGAAAGGAACTCAGCATTTTCTCGGGCTCTGTATTTGCCAGTAATTATTTTTTATACAACATAAAAGCACGAGCGCAAACAAAAGAAGGCTGGGAAGCTCCAGATGGACGCCATGTGAAGAGGTCACACATATGGTGGGTTGGTCACATTCAAGCCGCGTCCCCGCACGCTCTCGCCCCGCACTTTAAAAATAACCTTGATTTTGATTGGATTAGAGAGATACGGAAATTACGTAAGCCGGATGGCTCGGTCGACACATTCACATACACAAATCAATGTGGCTCGAGATTTTCTGATTCGTGACCTATTCAAACTCAGGATCCCACTATGTATTCACTACCGAGTAGTACTTCTTGCGTGGGAAGAACAAAAATAAAAGGTTAATTCTGCATCCTTTATTCTATCGAATGCGGCTGACAAACATTCTGATATGCTCCTCTCATACATCATGTTTAGAATAGCATGGACACATTCCCATCTCATGATATACTCAATGTGATGCCATGGAAAATACGTCTTTAGTTGCATGCCATCCAACATATTGCAACATACTGTTAAAAAAATGTTTGCAACATTGGCTCATTTTGTTTTTGCATACAATGGAATAGACATACTTTGACATGTATACTTATTGGAAGCTTTATCATGATCTGATATGTGTTTCTTACTTTTCCATCATGGTAACATGTATTATGTTTAGTATATTAAAAGTGACATCCATAACATAACTATATTACTACTTGGTGTTTAGCCATATCAAGTTTGCATGTCACATATTTAGTATTATCTATTGAACTATCACATGAAATCGTTATGGTCACAACATGTATTCTTCGTGCTCAAGCACCATCCACTTGTCATTCCATCGATTTATATGCATCATATGATCACTATTAGCCCGAGCTAAGAGAAAACAACCGTCAATTGAGAGTTGATGCATTTGCAAAATATACTGAAGATAGTTATATTTATACATCCGTAGCAACGCACGGAAAGTTATTTAATATACGGAAATAGTAAACAAGCTCTGTAATTAAGCATGCCCTCGAATCCATAGTTGTCTGAACCTCATGTATCCCTGATTTGGAGGGACCAAGTCCGATCAAATAACCCTCTTGTCTTGCTCACAGACTTGTAACTGAATGACCAACTTGTAAAGAAACCTTCATAAATTAGAACCTAATTGTGTATCAAGCAATGCATAGGCCCAAGGTATATCCTCATTTTTTGGAAGGAAAGAAAAATAAATTCATAGATTTTGTACAAACTACGCCAAATTGGTATGATGTACTCCCTCCATTTCAAAATAAGTAAGTTGAGTTGTCTATATTTACATATATCTAAATATATTTTAGTATATATAGATACATGTAAATGTAAATATAGACAAATTTAAAACACTTATTTTGAGACGGAGGGAACGATAGTACTATTTGGGATGGCAAAATAAATGCCTGTTCAACCGCCAGTGGTCACTGGATAGTGCACCTTCTTTAGGGCATCTTTACCGGGCTAACTTATTCGGTCCGAACGTGTTCGAACTTGTCCGTGCAGACGCTCGCGGCGGTGCACGGCGCCCTAGCGGGGCGATCCATCCGGGCAAGCGCGTTCGGCTTGACCCATCCATGCATCTAATCAGGGCTCGATTGCGTCGGCCCGAACGCACGCGGACTCGTCCACTGGCCTACCCGTCAGCCACCGCTTACCGGCGGTATTGATTCAGACGGTCAGCGGCACCAATTCAGACGCAATCGCGACACCGATTCAGAGGGAAGGCTGACCGACGGCAGCATGCGCGCATCAATGGCGACGAGACAACACGCTGACGTCGCATGTGTTCCCGTGCCGGCATTGATGGCGAAGGAGCGGGAAGCTGCGCGCTTTCACTGGCGGCTAGGCTATTTAACCTTGCGCTTGTCGGTGTTGTCATCCTCACCTCCCACCATCGCAAAACCTAACCTCCGCCGCCACCAGCACCAGCATCAACGATGAAGACCTTGTCGTGGCTGAAATGGAGCAAGAACGAGGACGTCGTCGCGAACCTGCCCCCGGAATACCGCGAGGTGCTGGCTCGGGGCTACGACGAGGACGTCTTCACCGAGCAGGCCATTGCGGCCAGCGCGCGTGAGGAGGACGCCCAGTGGCGCGGCTACGAGGAGGCCCTCCAGCTCACCCGCATGGTGGCGGAGACAAACACCCAGCTGCCTCCATCGCCGCAGCTGCCGGGTTGGACGCCTACGATCGCGCCGCAGGTGGGATGGAGCTGGCGCACCTCCAGCACGGTTGGGAGCTGTGGCTGGGCAGGTGTTCAACCCGCCTGCTTCCGCTCCCGCTCCGGCCTTTCCGCCGTCCAACCTCTGGACGTCGCCGGAGTACATCGACCTTGAACCGTAGATGGATGAGGCGGCGCCGGTGCGCGAAGATCGATACCTAGGGTTAGTAGTAGTTTAAATTCCATTTTATATATTTTAAATGTAAATTAAGTTTGAATCTTACCTACTTTTAGCGCGAACTGTTTGTGTTTGAATCTGAAGAAAAAAGTTGCCTCGCCCAGCGCGGACAAATAGGTCGCGCCGCTGGGCGCGGCTGGCCGGATAGGCCGGGCCTTCTACCAAATCGATCAGGGCCCGATCCAACCGGACAGAAACGGACCGTTTGGGTCGGCCAGATGGATCGGCCCGGTAGAGATGCCTTTACTTCGATTTGTGGTCGATATTGTCCACATGGCAGTGTCCGATTTAGACATAGACAAATGGAGGGGCAAGATGTGAATTTTGAATTTTGGATGTTTTGATGTCCACATGGCAGTTTCCCATCTAAGCTCTTTTCTAAAAAAAAAAATCTTCACGTGTTGCTTGAAAGCTGATGAGGAGCAGGACGAGAGATAAAAATCCACCCGCTTTTTGAAAGGACACAAAGATAACTGTATACAGTTCAAATGTTTGGATTGCTGCCCAACCGGAGGTTTTTGGAATTTCAAACTTTCCGGTTAGAAAAAGAACAAGTCTCTTGTTGAACGTCCTGAATATTCTGTATATTTCACTTCTAGTTGAAAATTTTCAGCAAGATTCCGGATCAGCTGTCCATTGTTTGAGTGCCGTTCCCACATGATGATGACAGCACCGTTCCCCACATGATCATGACAGCTTTTTTTTTTTTTTTTTTTGAAACGGAGACAAAATCTTTGCCCCTATCCATTAATGAAGGAGAAGTTTTACAGAAAATTAAGACAAGTATTCTTATTACAAACCACTACTCTCGCGGCATCGTTTCGTCCCACGCTTAGCGCCCGTCATAACCCACAATCTGGTTTCCCTCTTAATCTTCTCAAGCACCACTAATGGTGGGGCAAACTTGTTTCTAAAGACCCGAGCACAGCTTTAGTCTTTAGACTGGTCCTCGCAAGATCTTCCTCTTCACCAACTAGCTTAGAAAGCTGCAACGCATCTGATCTTAATTTCAACTTGTCAGATCATGACTATTGACCCATGAAGCACAGAAATGAATGAGACAAATGAATGTGAAACCAAGAAGCGTTCAAAGTAGCAACAACAACAGTGGAGTCGCATTTGACACATTGTTTACGGACTTCCAAACTTTCGAGTTCCAATAGTCAAACCGTCGCAATGAGGTGTAAGTTAGAAAATGTCGTTCGTTGCGACTGAAATGGTGGTCGTCGGTGATGTATTTTCAGACTACGCTATCTTTGCAATATCGGTCATCATGATAAAGAAATAGAGCGCTAACTACTCAACCACACTAACAGACAGCATCTATTGCAAGAGGAGTAGAGGACCACGGCATTGCCGACAAGGCGACAACCGAGGCTTTTATTCTCTCCATTATATGATTGTACCATCCTTCGCACATAGCTAATCCATCACCCATGGTCAGTTCATCCCTTGAAGAATATTAGTACTCTCCGATCCAAACGGATTGTCACAAACTTAGGCAAAATGATGCCTAAAACTGTTTAGGTTCAATGAACCTGCGACAACTAATTTGGATAAGAGGTGTTGTCGTACCAATTCAGACTTATTATGGATCGGATCAGGGGGAGTAATACAGATTTCAGAAGTCACACCGCCATGTTCAATGCTCAGGGAAACACATACTCATAATGATACGAGTACATGGCTCCAGATTTAAATGGCTACTTAAGCCTACATATTTAATTAAGAGGGAGGCTAAAAAGTTTTGAGCAAGACCATCATGACCGAGACATCCCATCTGGAACATTTACACAACTACATTCACGGTAGAACATGTGAAACACTTACAATACATGGTTTTCCTCTGGTCCCACCAATTGCTTAACAATACACCATCCCAATTCTCTCCAGCCATGCGCACAGTTCTTGGCTAATCTTCAGCTGCTGGCATTCATTGCTTCCTCATAATGGAGTTGGAGCATTAAAGGTTACATCAGGGGCTGGCTTGACAAATACAGACCCCCTCATACAAACGTAATGGCACCAGCTCGTCTTCAGCTTCCAATAATGGTTGTCAGATTCTAAATTTGTGAGAACGTGCAGGTTGCCCTTTGGCATGAACAAGATAATATCGTACAGCCTTCCCTACTGCCCCGTCAAAGGCAAGAAATTCAACCCAGAATGGCGCCTAGCATGTTCTGGTATCAACCTGCCGATGAGCTCTGGTGAAGCATTTGCTACCTGCAGATGAATAAGCAAACAAGAAAAAAAACCATTAACAGCTGAAAATGCCCTGGCTTGTGTGCCTAGATTAGCTTTCCTGGAAGGACAGGAACAGGAGTAACAAACGGCAGATGCTAGATATATAGGAGTAACAAGATATATCTAGCTTTAAATAACTTACTTCCTGTTTGAAGTTGAACAGTGGAGGGAATGGGCGACCATTTGGCAACTTTGCATGGGGCTCTCGTAGTTCATCAAAGAATGGATGTGTACACGCTTCGAGCTGCAATAACGATCAAGTCAGCAATGAACTCAACATTGAGGGTCAGTTGAACAATGACCATACACTAACTTTTTAAGAGTGAGGGCAATGAAAATATAGGAATCACAACACAGGCACCCGCAGCTGAGAATAGAAGCATTTCAGTGAAAGTAGTACGTACATGCATAGCAAGTCCACAACAGACTGCCAGTTTTTTTTTCAAACATGTCCAAACCATTCTAAAAGAAGCTCATATAGTACTTATTCTTTTATGGGATATAAGACCAAATATACCTACCCTTCGTGAGGACATTGGGAAAAATATTATCTTTCCTTTGAGGGGATATAATGTGAAACATTGTACGCCCTTAAGTAAATAAGGGACCTAAACTCATAATTGTGCTATCTAATTCAAATGCAATCATCGGCACTTGCTTTATGCAATAGAACATGTGGTTGAATAAAATAATAACAAAACATCTGGCCAACAAAAATAGAAAGCAACACATAGAACATGACTGGTCAAGTTGAGAGAAATAATCAATGCCATTATTAGACAGGGGGCAATCATTAATGGGCGGTTGGCTTCTTTAGTTGACTTGGACAAGTCAAACTGGAGACGAGAAACTCACAGCAGTGCATCGTAGATTTGGTGAATACTGAAGAAGACGTGACGCTAGGTCTATTGCTTCTGGCGGCATTCGTTTGTGGAAAATCTGCAACAAGATTTTACAAGTTAGTTGTGATGTGCCATAACATAAATTAATGAACTATTGTGGTAAATAAAGACAACATACCTTGTGCCATGGATGAGCTTTTATCTGAGGAAATCTAAACTCAGTGTAGTTGGGATTCATACAGCGGATTTCCTCACGCGTTGGAGTACCAAGAACCTGGAAGCAAAGCAATCTCATTCAGTTCATGAAATACAGTGGCAATAAGAATATTTCTTTGTAATAAAAGTACTGCAGAGTAGATAAAATAAAGTACCTTAATTATCTCAACAAGTTGGTCCACTGCACTTTCACCAGGAAATAGAGGCTGATAAATTGGATAAAATAGGTTTAGTCATAAGTTTGCCATTCAAGTGGATATAACACCAGAAAGTGCAGAAAAGAAATCCAACTAAACAGAAGCTAACCTGGCCAAGAAGCAACTCGGCAAGAACACATCCAGCTGACCATATATCAATTGATGTTGTGTACTCGGTTGCACCAAATATCAGCTCAGGAGCACGGTAATAGCGTGAGCATATGTACGATATGTTCGCTTCGCCTTTAACCTGATGGGCAGGTGAAGAAATTAGAATTGCATTTACACGTTAGGAAACTCCAGAGCATAATGCCCTTTTCTCCAAATAAAAATAACTAAAACTCAAACAAAATCTGAAAATAAGCAAAACACACTGTTAAAAATCCTCTAAAATTGCTAATATTTTTTTAAGCAAGCCTTTGCACCAGAGCAAAAAAGAGAGAAAAGCATCACAGCAATATGAGCATTATCATGGAATGCATCATAGCAAGTTGTAAGTAGTCCACAATAAAGTAGCAATGAAAAGAATGTAGCTTCCTTAATCTTAGCCACTTAGCCTTTTCCTTTACTTCTACAATCAAAACCATGCAAATTATAATCAAACTTCTGAATTACATAATCTTTCAATCCCTAAAGAACAAAATTGCTACAGGATCAACCAGTGTGTTCACTTACCAACATTTTGGCACTCCCAAAATCACATATTTTGACTGTGTGAGTCAGAGGATCCACCTATCAACACCAGTGACATGAGAGTCAGCACATATTCAGATAATGCAAACCAAAGTTGATTAAAAAATTCAAGCATACAAAACATACCAAAAGATTCTGAGGCTTGATATCCCTGTGGCAAACTCCGGGCACACTGTGTATGTAAGCTAAACCCCGGAATATCTGCATGAAAAGACCAAGCTATCAATATCACAGCATGAGACTATGGAAACTCTATTGGAAATTTTGTCTTGACAGCTTTTTACCTGGTACACATACAGTTTGACATATATAAGTGGCATTCTTTGGTTCATATTGCTATAATGCTTCAGAACACGATACAACGACTCGGGAACAAACTCCATAACCAAGTTGAGGAAAAGTTCATCTCTGCTTGTTGTAGAGAAGAAGCAATGCTTCAAACAAACGACATTGCAATGGTCCATTGATCGCATTATTTGCAGCTCTCTGTTCTTGTAACGCTTGTCCTGTAAAACCTTCTTAATGGCAACAGTCTCACCTGTCTCCAGACATTTTGCCTGCATGCACACACCAAACACAACTCCAAAATAAGAAGCAGAATTAACCAAGGAAATTCACAGTGAAGCAACTAGAGTGTACCTGGAAGACAATTCCAAATGATCCAGTCCCGACAACTCGCTCAGCCATGTAGCTAATAGTCTAAGAAGCACAAAATAATAAACAATCCAATTAGGGAAAGTTATTACATGATTCAACAATGCACTGTGACTTGTGTCTCTGCAAAATTACCCTTTTAGGCTCTCCATTCTTCCCTCCGATCGTTGTGGAGATTATGTGACCAGTGACTGGATCGCTCCCTTGGATAATAGAAGCTCCATGCTGCCATGTGACAATCCATAAGGAAAGTCAGCACATATAAAAGAAGCAAACAAACTTGCCAAAAAAAACATGAATGAACAATGAACAATCGAATGATTCATCTGTCTAGAATGGCTGCAAGCCTGCGACGTGGTAGAACTACTGGATACAATACAACTGTGATAATATCGCTAACCCTCATAATTGATCAAACAGACTTAAATAGTAACTGATAAAATCGCCCCCATGTAGAACATCTAAGCCATAATAATTAACTAGTGGTACTACTAGAAGAAACTCCTAAAGACACACAAGGCGACTTCCTTGAGCCAAGTAACTTGGCAGCAGCCAGCGGGAGATGTGATGCTTGCAAAGCGCGCACGCAAAGAGACCAGCCCCGAAGCAAAGCGACGCATTCCCTACCAGCCAAGCAAAGCTACGCTCCGCGGCCCGCACCGCCCCTAACCAGGTGCCAATCCACTCCCAAGCACGGAGCAAAAGCCTGGGGAAAATCCCGCAGATCTACGAGTGGATCGAACGCGGCGGAACTACCAACCCAAGCTACAAACAGGAGAGGAACACCGAGACGGCAGAAGCGACAGGGGAGCAAGCAGATCTGGGGCCCCGGAAAACGCTTCGGCCGGCCGCCGGGGAACCCAGGGATCCGGCTGGGGTCAGACGGGTCGCGCGCTCACCTTCTCGACCACGGGAGCCGCGGCGGCGGCGTGCGGCTCATCGACCTGCATCGGGTCAGCTGCCGCGCCGGCAGGGTGGGCCCCGCCCGGCAGCGTCGCCATGTGGGGGAGGGGACCGGACGGGACGCCGAAATGGAGCTCCTCCCTCCCTCTCCTTGCTTCTGCTCTGGCTTTCTCTCTCCTGCCTTGGCTTGTGTTCTCTCTCCTCCTGGGTGAGGGGGTTGGGGGGCTGGCTTGGCTAGAGAAGGGAACCGTGAGTCAGCAGCCTCCTTGCCTTTTTCCGCTTGTAGTTTATTCCCTTCTACTTCCACCCACTACGGCGCGCTAGTTTTTATTCGGACAAGGACGGGGTGGCTCCGCGAATAGCCGCCGGGTCGTGCTGTATGACTGTCTCCGTGAGATTGTTTTACAGCCGGCTCCCTGGAAGCGCTAGTTTCTGATTCGGAAGAAGGATTGGGGTGGTTATATCAATATGGTCGCGGGCGGACATGGTCAATCTGTCAGTCTGGCACTCGGGAAGTTTGGAATAGAATGGAATCTCCCTTGCCGAATGCGTTTTTCTTTCCTTTTGCATGTGGAACAGCCTCGCGGAGTCGGCCTGGTTGTACCTACATACATGACATACTCTATTTCCTGAAATGTAATCCTATACTCGTATTATGATTTGAGAGTGGAGAATTTTTTCTCCGGAGCACTAAAAAATCGAAAATCATATTTATATAAGTTTTAAAATTTTGAAAAAATTATATGTATGTAGCTGATAATTTTTTCCATAAACGTGCAAAATATTTATTCAAATACTTCATATTTTAAGTTCCATAAAAATGAAAAAAAGTGTGGATCTATGCATGCATTTTTTGTGTGTCTAATTCAACTAAGAATTAACTTAGTTTCTAGAGAGGTGATGTCATGCAAGTCCACTTGTATCTAATATATTTTAATGGTATAACTTGCAATTATAAAATCTTAGTTGTAACGCCACTTGCAAACTCATAGGATGAATGAATCACGATGCAAATCTAGTGGAGTAGGATCTGACTAAGCTATAACTTAATTCTTAAAACCCTTTTTCAAATCCCTAAATTTTATAAGATTTTTATGTAGCCCACAATACAAAGAATTTCTTGTTGCAATTTTGCACACTTATGGGATACAACATTGACTACGTCCAGAATTATTTTTATCTTTTTCAAACTGATAAATATGTTTTTAATTTTTAAAATTAAAGGGAGCATTGTAGCTCGGGAGCTAAAGACACTTTCCGATGATTTGATTGTTATAAAGAAGCGGTTCCCAAGATCCAGCCCTACCTTTATTGAAAAAATAAAATTATAGTTACATGTTTCAAACAATTCTGAAAGTTAATTGTGGGCATAGTCAATGTTGTATCCTATGAGCATGCAAAATCACAACCCTCTTTTCTTTATATTGTGGAATACATGAAAAAAACCAAAATAAAATAAAATTTGCAGATTTAAAACTATGCATATTCAGATCCACATTTTTCTATATAGCTCATAATACAGAGTATTATTTAAATTGACATTTTTCTGTGATGCTGGAGTATAGTATGGTTTTGAAGAAAAGTAATATGAAACAAAAAAACTCACTAAAACAAATCAAAATATCTTCAATTTTGAAGTTCCCCCACACAAAATGTGATGATAAACACACTTGTTAATTTTGTTGCTACGCAATTCTATATTTGACGCGGAATCGCCACGCAGATGCTACACGGGGTAGTTTACAAAGAGTGAAGTAAATGACCAAGAAATTATTCACAATTGAGTTTATGAATTTTGGCAAGCAAGATTATTGAAGTTAAGAAATACATATTGATGTATGATTCAATAAACTTATATGCAAGTGGCAAATAATTACTTAGGGATTTTTACTAACGATTAAATGGATATGTACACGTCTATTTATGAAGTGGAAATCTAGAATAATTTGAAAGTGTTTAAATGAATTCATAAACTAAGTAATAATAACCATAATAGAGTTATTAAATCTATGCAACTGAGTTGCTATGAATTAATAAGGAACTTGGTAAAGAATCATAATAATTATGTAAAATATTTTGATAATTATGCATTGTTGAAATATCATAAGAGTTATGAACATCCAATGTACTCCCTCCGTTAGGGATTACAAGGCCCAAGAGCTTTTTAAAAATGTTAGAAATTGTAAGTCCTCTTCCATTTATTAGTCGCTATCCTCCAATGCATGTTCTCCTTTTTCTCTATCTTCTCTCATGCATGTGTAATTATTGGTGCATGAAGTAATTAAGAGAGGTAGTTATTGACTTTCTTAATCCTAGCGAAGTGTCCCATAAGCCTTGCAATCCCTAACAGAGGGAGTATGTAATAGAATCATGCAAGAGACATCATGATTTCTATGATATAAGTAGATGTTGTTATTGTTTTTTGTCTTAAAATAGGATGTATTATTCTACACTTTCAAGAAGTTAAGCAATATCTAATTCTATAGAAACAAAATCATACGAGTTATGACATTAAAGAAATTAAATGAGTTGTTTTCTATGAATATTTTGATTTAATACTTGTGTAAAAGATTTTACAAAATACAAGGTTAAATTAAATATCAGACGAATTTATTTTGTAAGACATTCAAGGTTGAATATTTTCTCTTACTCCTGATATGAAGAGTTTGTCACCTAGAGAAATGTTTTTCACTAAAGCAAGTGGGATAATAGAATAGCCAAGAAATATTTGTTATTATAAGGGATACTTATGACACCCAGGGGATCAAGATGAAACAAATCCTAGACCTTAGCCTGACATAAGCTTAACCTTGAGATCGAGAATATCCACTGAAGAATCGGAAAACTAGCAGTGACCCTACGACACGAAAATTATTACAAGCAGGGGTCACTGACCACAAACATCAAACAACCGAAGGTAAATTATGCTATTAAGTATAACAAACTTAACAAAAGGCCTAAGAGGCCTGAAGCATAACAATGACGTCTCAACCCATAGATTCCAGGTTGTCGGCCGGGACCCCCAAGCTACTCGTCAATGTTGATGTCATACAGAACTCATCTTCAGGGAACACCTACTCTGCTACAAAAGTATCAATGGAGTAAGGGTGAGTACAAGGTGTACTCCGCAAGACTTATGGCTGGTGGAGCTATTTTACATAAAGCTATCTTTATTTCTAAACAAGAGGGAGAAGAAGCTTATCTATTCAGAACATTTTAAAAGGGGATAAGAGAGCGTCATCTCCAAAGTATTGATCATTATCTTTTGATATCCACCAAATCATCATCACCACCTCTCAACTAGAATCACCCCCTCGTACCCATGAGGAAGTATCCTTAAGAACACATTGATTTGCCAAGTGTTACGATTAGGTTAATGTTCTCTATGATCTTAGAATTTGGTCACCAAGCGTTTATAACCGTGAACACGGCTTTTCGAAAAGATTTAAACCTACATGGGTATACAACTTTACCCACACGTACCAACCTTCTCTTAATGCCATAATGATTAGCCCTTTTCCTTGGAAGGTCGGCAAAGGGTGGTTGGACACGACCTTTACCTTGCTTTCATGGAGACCATGAGTCACGTCCTAAGGAGGGTTACGCCATAAAGGGTTAAATCCCGAAGCCGGTCCCTAGAGATGTGAGGCGAGGTTGGTTCACTAGGGGCTTCATTGATCCCAAGCAACCTGGTCCATGTTTCCCTGCCTGTTATGATGCACCTCCTTCACCGCCTTCAAGAACAACCAAAATGCATATATTGAATGGAATGCCCGAACTATGTGACTCATGGAATCTACTATACAACTTAGTTAATCAAGGGGTTCCCAAGCCCCATGTGGTTGTACGTGCGTCTCGGTTCCAAAGGCAAGAACTCGGTTCCTAGTAGTGGCGAGCATGGGAGTACAAAACAACATCCCACTATGGCCTCCGATACAAGCCTTAGCATGCTTATCTCACTTCACCACTGATCTTAACAAATCATGTTCTCCTGTCATACTAGATTCATTTGCATCTGATACATCATTAGGATGAACCAGCACCAACGGCTAAGAATGGCTAAGCAGGACACATTTATAAGCTCTAGCAGTGCACACAAGTCACGCCTAGTTATGCTATGAGCAGTGGATCAAGAAATACAAGCTCAAAAAGAGTAATGGAACAGATAGGATACTCTATCTATCGATAAAAGACCAAAGTTGAATTGTATGCAACATGGTAAGAATTAAAATACTTTGAAAGCATGGGATTGTATAATGGTGGAGCTATGTTTGCCTTTGCTTGTTGATAACCAATAAATAGATCTTTGGAAGCCTTATACTTGACTTGATTAAAGTTGGTCAAGTATTGATCTTCGAGATTCGATGGTGTTGATATCTGTCTTCGATCTCGGTCTCAATATCGTATTCTACCGCAAAGAACCAAACAACGGAAAGAAAGGGACAGAATCAACACATGACATCAGTGCAATGCTCAATCAAATATGATGACATGGCAATTTAAATAGTACTAAGATTAAACCCTAGTGCATGCTTGTTCATTTTAAACAAGGTCTGAGGGGTCAAAACCGTGAAACAGGGAAACCTCGGAATCACCTGTGGGGTTCATTTGGTTCTTCTAATTAAACTTGCAATTAAAGTTTCTTAATGCATGATTTTGATGCTAAAGTATAGATCTGATTTTTATGAACATTTTAATATATTATACATATTTTGACTTAATATTAATTAGTTATGAATTTTACAAGGTTATATCTTTTTTAGAAAAATTAAACCAATTTAATTGGATTATTGCATGAAGCTGACATCAGAGCGGGAATTTAACCTTTTTACACCACCACGGGGTCTAGCCATAGTCACTAGCAGAGAGGCCCAGGCCACCTCAGCTGCCACGCGAGCAAAATGGGGCCCGCGGCCTGTCTGACTAGGGTTAACCCGCGTGCGGACGTCATGGTGACGTTGGTGTGACATTACCGCGGCGGTGCTCCTCCCAAGTCGCCAGCGGAATGGTGAAGGATGGCGAGCGGGGCTATGGGAGCATGTTGTTGGGGTTCGCAGCAGAAAACAAAAAAAATCTAACTACATGAACATGATAACCAAGATCTATTCTATGTAGACATAAGTAACAGAGAAGGAGACGGTATTCATACCCTTGAAGACCGTGTCATGCCTTATGCAGGTAGGCGTATGTTTACGAAGACAAGCAGCTCCTAGCGCTCCAACTATAGTGCCTCCGAAGTTCTACACACGTTTAGTGTAGGCAACGTCTCCCGAACTCCGATCCAGTCGAACTCCCTAGTGACAGAAATCTCTAAGGTTGTAGATGTGTTGTTGCTATTAGGGATAAAACAACGGTCTCTTGTTCATGGAACAAGTGGATTGTTTACCTTACACACTTTGCTTAAAGCAGTTGTCTGTTGCTTGCAACTTAATACTGGAGGGGGTTTGGATGATAACCCAAAGGTGGACTTCTAGTCATAGATGCAGTTGGATGGCGGTCCATGTATCTTGTTGTATTTCCCAATCGAATCTCATAGGATCATGATGTCTAGTATTGCATTGCTATGCCTTGCTCAGTCCTGTCAATTGCCCTGTTGTAATCTGTTTACCCAGCATGCCATGTTTGTTTATCTAAGGAGAGCACCTCTAGTGAACTATGGACCCCGGTCCAATCTTTACCATTGATACATCTTTCACTATTACTGTTTACTTGCTGCAACCACTGTTACCTTCTACACAATACAATTAATACTTTGTTACAACAAACCGGTGAGATTGACAACCTCACTGTTCATTGGGGCAAAGTCTTAAGTTTATGTTGTGCAGGTCTCCAAGTTGCTTGCAACACCTTTGAGTCGTTTCCTTCCTCCTATTGGTTCGATAACCTTGGATTCTTACTAAGGGAAAACTTGCTGCTGTGCTACATCACACCTTCCTCTTGGGGTTTCCCGACGAAGCGCTTCACGTTGATACAGCGCCGCCATCAAGATCTTTCTGGCGCCGTTGCCGGGGAGGCTAAGGACGTCTTCACAAGGGGAGTCGTTCTCGACCTTTCTCTTTACTTTGTTTTTGGTTTGCTTAGTTTCTTTTGCTTGGTTTTGTTTGCCTCTTTTTTATCAAAAACTCCAAAACAAATAGTTTAGTTTGGTTTGCTTTCTCTTATCAAAAACACAAAAAAATTAGTCCCTGCTCTAGTTGTTGTTGCTGTTGGCTTGCTCCACTTTTGCCAAAATGAAATCTACTGAGAACAGCAAGTTGTGTGACTTCACTAGCACAAACAACAATGATTTCCTAAGCACTCCTATCGCTCCACCTGTTCCTGATGCTACCTTTTATGAAATTAAGCCTGCTTTGTTGAATCTTGTGATGAGAGAGCAATTTTCTGATTCTAGTTCTGATGATGCTGCTGCCCATCTCAATAACTTTGTTGAACTTTGTGAGATGCAAAAGTATAAGGATGTAGATGGAGATATTATTAAGCTCAAGTTGTTTCCTTTCTGCTTGAGAGGAAAAGCTAAAGAATGGTTGCTATCCTTTCCTAGAAATAGTATTGATTCTTGGATTAAGTGCAAAGATGCTTTTATTGGAAAGTACTACCCTCCTGCTAATATTATATCCATGAGAAGTGATATTATGAAATTTAAACAACTTGATAATGAACATGTTGCTCAAGCTTGGGAAAGGATGAAATATTTGGTTAAGAGTTGTCCCACTCATGGACTTACTGCTTGGATGATTATCAAGACTTTTTATGCAGGTTTGAACTTATCATCAAGAAACCTGTTGGATTCAGCCGCTAGAGGTACCTTTATGACCATCACCTTGGGTGCTGCAACAAAACTCCTTGATAATATGATGGTTAATTATTCTGAATGGCACATTGAGAGAGCTCCACATGGTAAGAAGGTAAATTCTGTTGAAGAAACCTCCTCTTTGAGTGATAAGATAGATGTTATTATGGATATGCTTGTTAATGGGAAAGATCCTATAGATCCAAATAATATTCCCTTAGCCTATTTGGTTGCTCAAGAAGAGCATGTTGATGTGAACTTCATTAGAAACAACAATTTCAACAATAATGCCTATAGGAATAATTTTGGTAGTAACAACAATTATAGGCCTTATCCTCCTAATAATGGCAATACCTATGGAAACTCCTACAACAATGCTAGAATTTCCCCCTCTGAACTTAAAGTCATGCTCAAAGACTTTATTAGTAAACAAACCACTTTCAACAAGACTGTGGAGGAAAAACTTTTGAATGTAGAGAAAAATATTTCCTATTTGTCTGAAGCACAGTCCTCTTTGATTAATAAAGTGGCTGCTAAACCTAAAACCATGGAAAGTACCTTTGCTGCTACTCATGGCATATAAGTTACTATTGATGAAAATGTTAGACTGTTAGCCCAACTTCATGCTAAGTGGGAAAGGGAAGCTGAAATTGCTAGAAACAATAGTGTGTGCACCATCACCACCAATATGGATGTCACTAAACCGCAAGAAGTTCCTATTCCTCCTCCAACAATGCCTAAGGCCAATGAGTCTACTACTAGTGATGCTAAGTTTTATTTTGATCTTGATGGTTGCAATATTTCTGAAGTGATTATGTTCCTGCAAAAGCTTGCTAGAAGTCCTGATGCTAGTGATATGCATGTTGCTTTCACCAAACACATTACAGATGCTCTTGTTAAAATTAAGGAAGAGAAGCTAAAACACAAAGCTTCTATTCCTAGGAAAGTAGAAGATAGTTGGGAACCCATTATTAATACGCAAGTGAATGACTTTGATATCAAAGCTTCATGTGATCTTGGTTCTAGTGTCTCTATTATGCCTAGGAAGATTTATGAAATGTTTGATTTGCCACCTATGGAAGATTGTTATTTGGATGTCCCACTTAATGATAATGCTAA
The DNA here is from genome assembly GCA_916181665.1 of Avena sativa. NCBI lineage: Eukaryota > Viridiplantae > Streptophyta > Magnoliopsida > Poales > Poaceae > Avena > Avena sativa. Next base: position 66,730,083 of record OV702284.1, read on the forward strand.
GAAGAAACTCATGGGGAGTGTTAATGATGTTCTAATTATGGTTAACAATGCGTATGTCCCTGTTGATTTCTATGTTTTGGATGTTGAATACTATGCTTCTTGTCCTATTACTTTGGGAAGACCTTTTCTTAGCACTGTTGGTGACATCATTGATATGAAAGAAGGCACCATTAAATATCAATTTCCATTCAAGAAAGGTATTGAACACTTCCCTATGAGGAGAGAGAGGTTTCTTTTTGCTCCTCCTTTGAAAGAAAGGTTTGATGTTAATGCTTCTTCATTTGAAAATACTTGATTTCTTGCTTCTTGTGCCTAACTTAAAGGCGTTAAAGAAAAGTACTTGTTGGGAGATAACCCAAGATTTTTTTGAGTGTTGGAAGTTATTACTTCAGTAATGACCTTTCCTTATCCATTTTATTCGCTTTTTTGTGCCAAGAATGACCTCTAATGAGAGGAAAGTAAGACTTGGGAATTGCTGTCCCGAAACAGATTTTGTGCTCCACCATAAAAATTCGTGAGGAGTCTCTGTAAGTCGGATTGAGCTGAAAAATTATGAATAAATCCCCCAGTATGTTAGATAACTTTGGTTATTTCAACATGTTTTGATTTGAGCAACATAAGGTCTTCGAAAAAATCGGCTTCTACCAGCTGGTCTGTTTTGATAGATTTCTGCCATTATTTGCATTTGCTTCTTATTGATTCCTTTTTGGGAAATTGAGCTTTTTGAGAGAATTGATACTGTAGCTTGTGTTTTTAGTGAAAGTTTTGCTGTTCTAAATCTAAACCCAAGGGTCTATTATATTTTGAATACACTAATGTTGCTAATGAAGATTGTGTGAAGTTTTGTATGAAGGAAAAAAATTAGGTGTAGAGAGAGAATGATGTAATGAGATGAAGAATGGACAAAAGCTTAAGCTTGAGGATGCCACCCTGGTGTCACCCCAAGAAATATCCAAGAGGTACAAGCGTCAAAGCTTGGGGATCTCCAAGGCACCCCCTTCTTCATCAATAAAAAGCTCAGGTCTTTCTAGACACTTCGTTTTTATTGTTTCATGCACTGTTGTTTTGTCCTTGGAGCGTCTTAGTTTTTGTTTGCTTTGCTTAGTTTGTTTAGTTTTCTTGAATAAAGTAGTTTGGACACTCGTTCTCGCTGTGTTGTTTCAAATAAGTTGATTGGTGTTGGAAAGGAGTAGAAAGTTCTTGCTTGAATGGTGCAACAAAGGAGCTTGCTTTGACTGTGACTTAGACTTTAGCATGTTATGATAGATGTTGTTTTGACCTTATGCTTAGTGATTATTGTTGTAGCATGACTTGTTCCAAACAATTGGGATTGCTTAGTGTGCCTTGAAAAAAAATCATGCGTTGTTTTAGCATGCAAAAGCATAGTATTGTGATATTCTCCTTTGATGCTTTGTTTGGGTTGACTTGACACATGCTCACACCATGTTATGACTATGAAAAGGTCACCATAGCCTCTATGATCATTTAGTCCTTGACTTGCAGTACCACTCTATGCTTTGATTAGTAATTTTTTGTCGCTCTACATGATTATGGCCATTATTGCTATCTTAGTTGGTCGCTCCCAATCTTTTGCTAGCCTCCACTTGTATGAGTAAGCTCTACTCATGCTTCCAACTCCCAAGTGACGAGGTTCAATCTCGTCAATGCCCATTGTTATGGACTTGGGTTTTGGAGAAGATGGGGATGCTGGAGACCATGGAACGATTAACAGACAAGAAACATGGGGATATGAGGTTTACCTAGGTTCAGGCCCCTGGAGAGAAAACCCTACTCCTGCTTGTCTGCTCATGATTACGGCGGAACCAAGGGTTACAGGGGTGCATAGATGCAATCTGGCGTGAGGTGCGTATGATCCTCCTCGCCATGCCCTCCTAGCCTTTATATAGATAGGCAGGTCCCTGGCGCAAGTCGAGTCGGTTACAGATTAGGCTTTGTACCCTTTGAAATTCTATCCACTCTAGTCTTGTTCTCCAAGGATCCGAAGGCGTCATGGGCTTGGTGTAGGGTTCGCAGCATAGAAAACAAAAAATTTCCTATGATGTGAACTATATACCAAGATCTATCTACTAGATACAAACAACGGGCGGATGTATATCCGTAGAGAACATACCCTTGAAGACCGACAAAGCTTAACGAGTTCAACTCGTGGTTGATGTAGACGATCTCTTGCCGATCTCAAGATCGAGAGGAAGTCCTAGCGCCGCAAATCAGCAGCGCATCCGTGCTCGCACACATGTTCGAGGCACCGAGCAACCTCCGCCTCCTCTCTCCAGCGATGCAGCGGAAGCACAACTCTTTCTTGCCGAATAGCCACCAGGAACATGTATCTCGCTAGTCCGAGACCATGGGGGATAAATTCTAGAGGGGGAGAGAGATCCTTCACGAGGAGGTGTGAGAGACAAGTGAGGAGGGGGGCTCCTTTTATAGGAGGAGGGGGGGCACCCAAGGGGGTGGCCGCCGGCCATGGGGGCTGCCCCTCCCCTCCTTCATTCATGTGGGTGGACACTCCACTCACAAAATGCCCTTTAAAATCCCTCCACTCAAAAGTCCACTCAAATTCCCATTAAATTTCCACCAAATTTAATGCAAACTCTCATTAAATAAAACTCTTTTATTTTATTCAGAATTTTGTCAATTACTTTAATGACAAACATTCACAAATAACCCCTTGCTAGAATTCTATTTCACATGCATAACCACTTTATGCAATTTCACCCGAAAACCTGTTTCGGTATCTAGTGAAATAAATTCCTGCGCTTGTTCATTCTTTCGGCATGAAACATTTGCCCCAATTGGATGTCGGTGTCTCTTAAGTGTGTCACCCTACGGTTCGTGAATAATGCGGACATGATCGAGACCCCTCTCGGATCAATAATCAGAAGCGGGATCTGGAGACCCATACTGACTCCCACACATTCAACGATGACTTTCTTGTGATCGTCGGAACCTTTTACGCTAGTATCTTAATCCCTTTGTTTCACGATATATTACATGTCCGAGATTCGATCATCGGTATCTCCATACCTAGTTTGATCTCGTTACCGACATGCACTCTTTTCTTGTTCCTGTGATATAACATTCTAGTGATCAAATCACTTGCTTGCAAGCTAATCAATGTGATATCACCGAGAGGGCCCAGCGTATATCTATCCGTCATCGGGATGAACAAATTCCACTCTCGATCCATGAGCCTCAACATAACACTTTATTAGTTCTGAATCCATCTTTATAATCACCCTGTTACGGTGTGATGTTTGATGTTATCAAGAAACTCTTCCGGTGTTAGTGATTGACATGATCTCATGGTCTAAGGATTAGGATCACTTTGTAAGTTGTTATAGCAATATAAACTCAATGACTTTGATCGTAATGCTATACTTCGGATGAATGTTCATCACACCATTACACTAATGTTGTGATCCCGTTATTAACAACATCCAATGTCCATGATCAGGAAACCTTGATCATCTTGTTAATCAACGAGCTAGTTTATGAGAGAGGCATAACTAGGAACTTTCTGTTTGTTTATTAAACACACATGTATTAACGTTTCCGTATTAATACAATTATAGCATGCAAAATAAACATCTATCATATACTTGGAATACACATAATAAACACTTTATTATTGCCTCTCAGGGCATATTCCCTTCAGTCTCCCACTTGCACTAGAGACAATAATCTAGTTACATAGTGATAAATCTAACACCCATTGAGTTCTGGTGTTGATCATGTTTTGCTCTAGGGAGAGTTTTAGTCAACGGATCTGCTACATTGAGATCCGTATGTACTTTACAAATCTTTATATCTCCATCCTTGACATGCTCGCGGATGGAGTGAAACCGGCGCTTAATATGCTTGGTATGCTTGTGAGACCTTGGCTCTTTGGCATTGGCAATGGCACCATTGTTGTCACAATAGATCACCATTGGGTCCAACGCGTTTGCCACCACTCCTAGTTCGGATATGAACTACTTCATCCAAACTGCTTCCTGAGCCGCTTCTGAAGCAGCAACATATTCGACCTCCGTTGTTGATCCCGCTACCACAGGTTGTTTGGAGCTCCTCCAACTAACCGCTCCGCCATTCATGAGAAATACGTATCCGGATTGAGACTTAGAGTCATCCGGATCAGTGTCAAAGCTGGCGTCGACATAACACTTAGCGACGAGCTCTTCTTCACCTCCGTATACAAGAAACATATCCTTAGTTCTTCGTAAGTACTTAAGGATATTCTTGACCGCTATCCAGTGTTCCGAACCCGGATCCGATTGGTACCTACTAGTCAAACTAATAGCATGTGCCACATCCGGTCTTGTACATAGCATGGCGTACATTATAGAGCCTATGGCTGAAGCATAGGGGACTTTGTCCATTATCTCTCTTTCTTCCGCCGAAGCCGGACTTTGAGTCTTACTCAATGTCTTGCCTTGCAACATAGGTAAGAACCCCTTCTTACTTCCGTCCATTTTAAACTTCTTTAAAATCTTATCAAGGTATGTACTTTGCGATAGCCCTATTAGGCGCCTAGATCTATCTCTATAGATCTTTATGCCTAATATGTATGACGCTTCACCTAGGTCCTTCATTGAAAATTTGCTGTTTAGATAACTTTTAACACTGTTTAAAAGATCTATATCATTTCCGATCAATAATATGTCATCCACATATAATATCAGAAATGCCACATTGCTCCCACTCACTTTCTTGTAAATACAAGCTTCTCCATAAGTTTGGACAAATCCAAACTCTTTGATCACCTCATCAAAGCGGAGATTCCAACTTCGTGATGCTTGCTTCAATCCATAGATGGATCGCTGAAGCTTGCACACCTTGTTAGCATCCTTAGGATCGACAAAACCCTTTGGTTGTATCATATACAACTCTTCTTCAATATTACCATTGAGAAACGCGGTTTTGACATCCATCTGCCATATCTCATAATCGAAATATGTAGCAATTGCTAACATAATCCTAACCGACTTTAGCATCGCTACGGGAGAGAAAGTCTCATCGTAGTCAACTCCTTGAATTTGTCGGAACCCCTTTGCGACAAGTCAAACTTTATAGACGGTCACATTACCATCAGCATCAGTTTTCCTTTTGAAAATCCATTTGTTCTCCACGGCCTTTCGGTCGTGAGGTAATTCCACCAAGTTCCAAACTTGATTTTCATACATGGATTCCATCTCGGATTTCATGGCTTCTAACCATTTGTTGGAATCCGGGCTCATCATCGCTTCTTCATACGTCGCAGGGTCATCATTTTCATCAACCATGAAATTCATGACAGGATTTCCATACAGCTCGGGAGCTGCACGCATCCTGTTTGACCTGCGAGGTTCGGTAGTACTCTCTTTCGGAGTTTCATGATCATTATCATTAGTTCCCTCTTCAACAGGTGGAGCCAACTCCGGAACAACTTCCGGCGCTGCGCTACTCGCCATACTTTGAAGAGAAGGTTCCACAACCTCTTCGAGTTCTACCTCACACCTTTCGCGAGAAACTCTTTCTCTAGAAAGGATCCATTCTTGGCAACAAAAACCTTGCCCTCGGATCTGTGATAGAAGAAATACCCAATAGTTTCTTTAGGGTATCCTATGAAGACGCATTTTTCCGCTTTGGGTTCGAGTTTATCCGGTTGAAGTTTCTTCACATAAACATCGCATCCCCAAACTTTAAGAAATGACAGCTTAGGTTTGTTTCCAAACCACAATTCATACGGTGTCTTTTCAACAGATTTAGATGGTGCCCGATTTAAAGTGAATGCAGCAGTTTCTAGTGCATAACCCCAAAATGACAACGGCAAGTCCGTCAGAGACATCATAGATCGAACCATATCTAATAAAGTACGATTACGACGTTCCGACACACCATTTCGCTGTGGTGTTCCGGCAGGTGTGAGTTGTGAAACAATTCCACACTCTTTCATGTGAGTGCTAAACTCGTAACTTATATACTCACCTCCACGGTCGGACCGTAGAAATTTGATCTTTCTATTATGATGATTTTCCACTTCATTCTGAAATTCCTTGAACTTTTCAAAGGTTTTAGACTTGTGTTACATCAAGTAGATATAACCATATCTACTCAAATCATCCGTGAAAGTAACAAAATAACGATATCCACCTCGCGCCGACACACTCATTAGACCACATACATCAGAATGTATGATTTCCAATAAATCTGTCGCCCGTTCCATTGAACCGGAAAACGGCGTTCTAGTCATCTTTCCCATAAGGCATGGCTCACATGTATCAAATGATTCATAATCAAGTGATTCCAAAAGTCCATCCGAATGGAGCTTCTTCATGCGTTTAACGCCAATATGACCTAGACGGCAGTGCCACATATATGCGGATATATCATCATTAAGTTTAATCCTTTTAGCATCAACATTATGAATATGTGTAACATTATCATCGAGATCTAATAGAAATAAACCATTCATCATCGGTGCATGACCATAAAAGATTTCATTCATATAAATGGAACAACCATTGTTCTCGGATTTAAATGAATAACCACTTCGCATCAAACACGATCCAGATACAATGTTCATGCTCAGTGCAGGCACCAGATAACATTTATTCAAGTTTATAACTAATCCCGACGGCAAGTGGAGAGGCAGCGTTCCGACGGCGATCACATCAACGCTTGATCCATTGCCGACACGCATCTTGACCTCACCCCTTGCTAGCGGTCGCTTGTTCCGCAGCCCCTGATTCGAGTTACAAATATTAGCAACTGAACCGGTATCAAATACCCAGGTGCTACTGCGAGCACTAGTCAAGTACACATCAATAACATGTATATCATATATACCTTTGTTTGCCTTGCCGGCCTTCTTGTCTGCCAGATACTTGGGGCAGTTGCGCTTCTAGTGGCCAGTCCCCTTACAATAGTAGCACTCGGAATCAGACTTAGGTCCAACTCGGGGTTTCTTTTCAGGCGCGGCAACCTGCTTGCCGCCCTTACTTCCCTTCCGTTTTCCCTTCTTGTCTTTCTTGAAACCAGTGTTCCTATTGATCATCAACACTTGATGTTCCTTTTTGATCTCCACTTCTGCAGTTTTAAGCATTGACAGAAGCTCGGGGAGAGACTTCTTCATGCCTTACATATTATAGTTCATCACGAAGCTCTTATAGCTAGGTGGCAGAGACTGCAGAACACGATGGATGCCTAAGTCAATGGGAATCGATATTCCCAAGGACACAAGCTTATCGGCGTAACCCGACATCTTGAGTACATGCTCACTAACGGAGCTGTGCTCTTCCATCATGCAGCTAAAGAACTTTTCTGAAGCGTTGTAGCTCTCTACAGCAGCATGTGTGTCGAAAATCATTTTCAACTCACCCATTGTATCAAATGCATTGCCGTTTTCGAAATGCTTTCGAAGTTCCGTCTCTAGCCCATACAATATGCCGCAATGAACTAAGTTGTGGTCCTCCTGACGAGTCTGATAGACATTCTTCTCCTCGTCAGGGGCATCATCAAAAGGTGGGGGGCCTAACGGCGCTTCTAGCACATATTGCTTTTGTGCAGCAGAGAGGAGAATCCTCAAATTCATGGCCCATTCGGTAAAGTTGCTACCGTTCGTTGCTAGTTTCTCTTTCTCCATAAACACATTGAAATTAAAAGCAGGTGGTGCCATCTACAACAGAATTTGTAAAGTTTAGACTAAGTGTATGATAGATTGAGTTCAACTAATCTATATTACGAATGAACTCCCACTCAAAAACGACATCCCTCGTGCCTTTTTGGTGATTAAATGAACCAAATCCACTACACCAAGTCCGATCATCACGTGAGTCGGTATAGCTTCAAAGGCGAGCATCAAATGGGCATCATATCAACTATATGACTCATGCTTAACCTTTCGGTCCGTGTTCCGAGGCCATGTCTGTACATGCTAGGCTCGCCAAGTTAGAACCTTAGTATTCGCGTGTGTAACTGTTTTACACCCGAAATATGATCGTGGATCCAAGAACACCCGATCATCACGTGATGTCTTGGAGCGACGAAAACATAATCGGTGCATACTAAAGGAAGAACACATTCTTATCTTGATATTTAAATGAGGGATCATCTTATTATGCTAACAAAGCGCTAAACAAGCAATATAAGATGCTATCAAACATCATATGTTTATTAGTGAAATGATATGGTTCCCGCAGATGATCTCTATCATGTGCATCGTGGTATAATCACTATCATACCTATATGTGTAAATCCAAGGTCTATGGATTTTACATGCTATGTGTGTTGTAAGAGTATCATCTCATACTTCTACTTACAACACTACCATATCATAACACTAGCCCAGCAACAATCTAAACTAGACGCCTCTAATTTATCCATTGCAAGTTTTACGTGGCTTAGGGCTTTCGAGATAGAACCGTTCTTACCTACAAACATGAACCACAACGAGGATAATCAAATTGTTGACAACTCGCTTACAAAATAGATATTGACTATAGTAGGAGAGACAGACACCCGCTAGCCACTTATGCAAACTAGTTGCATGTCAAGCGTGGAACAGGTCTCATGTGCGAGGACATGTAAAGTTTGTCCGGGCCGCTTCATCCCACTATGCCACCAATATCCAAAATTACAACAAAGGAGCAACAACATGATCATCATCGCCCACATACTCATATGTGTACTACCCGTGTAAAGTATCTACGCATAGATCCGGCTCTGATACCACTGTAGGGTTCGCAGCATAGAAAACAAAAATTTTCCTACGATGTGAACTATATACCAAGATCTATCTACTAGATACAAACAACGGGCGGATGTATATCCGTAGAGAACATACCCTTGAAGACCGACAAAGCTTAACGAGTTCAACTCGTGGTTGATGTAGACGATCTCTTGCCGATCTCAAGATCGAGAGGAAGTCCTAGCGCCGCAAATCAGCAGCGCATCCGTGCTCGCACACACGTTCGAGGCACCGAGCAACCTCCACCTCCTCGCTCCAGCGATGCAGCGGAAGCACAACTCTTTCTTGCCGAATAGCCACCGGGAACATGTATCTCGCTAGTCCGAGACCATGGGGGATAAATTCTAGAGGGGGAGAGAGATCCTTCACGAGGAGGTGTGAGAGACAAGTGAGGAGGGGGGCTCCTTTTATAGGAGGAGGGGGGGCACCCAAGGGGGTGGCCGACGGCCATGGGGGCTGCCCCCTCCCCTCCTTCATTCATGTGGGTGGACACTCCACTCACAAAATGCCCTTTGAAATCCCTCCACTCAAAAGTCCACTCAAATTCCCATTAAATTTCCACCAAATTTAATGCAAACTCTCATTAAATAAAACTCTTTTATTTTATTCAGAATTTTGTCAATTACTTTAATGACAAACATTCACAAATAACCCCTTGCTAGAATTCTATTTCACATGCATAACCACTTTATGCAATTTCACCCGAAAACCTGTTTCGGTATCTAGTGAAATAAATTCCTGCGCTTGTTCATTCTTTCGGCATGAAACATTTGCTCCAATTGGATGTCGGTGTCTCTTAAGTGTGTCACCCTACGGTTCGTGAATAATGCGGACATGATCGAGACCCCTCTCGGATGAATAATCAGAAGCGGGATCTGGAGACCCATACTGACTCCCACACATTCAACGATGACTTTCTTGTGATCGTCGGAACCTTTTACGCTAGTATCTTAATCCCTTTGTTTCACGATATATTACATGTCCGAGATTCGATCATCGGTATCTCCATACCTAGTTTGATCTCGTTACCGACATGCACTCTTTTCTTGTTCCTGTGATATAACATTCTAGTGATCAAATCACTTGCTTGCAAGCTAATCAATGTGATATCACCGAGAGGGCCCAACGTATATCTATCCGTCATCGGGATGAACAAATTCCACTCTCGATCCATGAGCCTCAACATAACACTTTATTAGTTCTGAATCCATCTTTATAATCACCCTGTTACGGTGTGATGTTTGATGTTATCAAGAAACTCTTCCGGTGTTAGTGATTGACATGATCTCATGGTCTAAGGATTAGGATCACTTTGTAAGTTGTTATAGCAATATAAACTCAATGACTTTGATCGTAATGCTATACTTCGGATGAATGTTCATCACACCATTACACTAATGTTGTGATCCCGTTATTAACAACATCCAATGTCCATGATCAGGAAACCTTGATCATCTTGTTAATCAACGAGCTAGTTTATGAGAGAGGCATAACTAGGAACTTTCTGTTTGTTTATTAAACACACATGTATTAACGTTTCCGTATTAATACAATTATAGCATGCAAAATAAACATCTATCATATACTTGGAATACACATAATAAACACTTTATTATTGCCTCTCAGGGCATATTCCCTTCACTTGGGCCATCCGAAATCCCCACAGGCCGCGTATCTTGTCGTGGGCCTTCCTTGGGTTGGACTAGGTATGCCAATGTTGTGTACCCATGGGGTATAACCATGTTAGTAGCCCCCGAGTGTTCAGTCGAATCGTAGATTCGACTGAGGACTCTTCAATCTTTCTCGTGCAGTCGAACCTGTTTTAAGAGAAAATGTTTTAGTTCATAGGGATTGTTGATGCGTGTGCCTGACTCTCCCGACGAATCAGGGCCAGTTAACTGTCATAGGACAAAACAATACGATCTTCTTCAGACTCGAGTCCCTATACTCGAATCCAGAACGGATGCTGGCGTAATTCGACTCAGAACGTTGAGGTCTTATAGGAGTCGAATCCCAGTGGTTTTTAAGTGGTATACCCAACGCGTCCGTCAGGATTTTCGTCGTGCCTACTGACACGGAAGTTTTACTAGCAGAGCGCAGTCAGGTGCATTACTAGGCCATCAGATGATATCTATAGGGCTTATCTTTGCGTCGTAGACACAACATCCGAAATTTTATCACCGCGGAGGTGTTTCGGGTGGCCAAGGAGGTTGCTTCTCACTTAGCATTGGTTTGGGCAAAGTTGCCAAAAAGATTTTGTCGTATTTTATCCGAAAGATCACAGTCGAAGAATTCATAGGGTGCGCGACCAGCGTTTCCTATGGGAGTAGCCCTGTTCGAGTGGCAGACTCGAGCAGAAACTTTAACTCAGTTGTTTTCAGCTTATGTCCGTAGGGCACAATTCCTTCAGATGCTCAACCAATCCTCCCTATGGGAGTAGACCCCGAGTCCGTAGTGGAGTCGTAGACTCGATGTAGGACTCGAAGAAAGTTGCGAGGTGTAATACCTTAATCATTTCTTTAGGTGCGCGGCCAACGCTCCTGATAGGAGTAGCCCCCGAGTAGTTGTTCAAATTGTAGATTCGAGTAAGTACTTGATTGATCAGCTGAAAACTTCCAGCCGTTGCTGGCTTGGCCATGATGACGTCAGTGTCGATGATTGGTGATCTCAACCGTCTGCGGCGGCAGAGATGATGCGACGGAACGATCGTGGGTCCTACCTTCTGACTTGAAGTTGACTAGTCACGCGCAGACATGGTGAAAATTACGGCGTCTCCTTGGTTTCCGTGCGTAGTGGACGACGTGCTAGCGACGGTTCGTTGCTGTTCTGACACGTGTAGGGTTAGATCTTGAGTGCTCGCTAGGGCTTCTGGATCAATGGTTCGTGTGCGTCATCTTTCTCCTTTTATACCGTAGGTAAACAGTAGTTTTATTTTACCCTTCGTCATTTGCTCATTGCCATTGCCTTCATTTTCGCGAGCTTTGCTTCTCTTCCTGCGCACTGGAAGTTCTTCGCTCATTTCCCTCTTCTTTTCTCCGTGGGCACTGCCACTCTCGACGCCGTGCGATGGGAAAGTCGAAGAAGACCACCACTGGAGCGGGTTCGAGCGCCGGCGGCGGCAAGAAGGCCGCCACGACCACCCGCATCACGGATGGTGGGTGGAGGCGCACAAAGGTGCGCGACGTGGATCTACGCAAGCTGCGCAATTCTGGGTTGATCCCACAGAACAAGGAGGACGTCAGGCTTCCTAGTGATGAGGTAATCCCCCGCCCACCCGTAGGGTTTCGGGTGATGTTTGTTGCCTTTATCCATCGCGGTCTTTCGCTTCCTGTCCACGATTTTCTTCGTGGACTCCTCTTCCTCTATGGGATTCAGTTACATCATCTGTCTCCCAATTCTCTTCTCCATGTTGCTTGCTTCATAACCCTTTGCAAGTGGTGGCTCGATATCGAGCCACACTTTGGCCTCTTCCGATAGCTCTATTCAATGAAGAGGCAGTCCGGCACCGGCGGAATCTATCCGCTTGGCGGATGCATCATTTTTGTCCACCCCTTCGTCCAATCCTTCTATTTTTCTATCTGCGAGTCCGTCCAGTAATGGCGCGGGAAGTGGTTCTACATCCGCGATGCTAAGCTGGACGATCAGCAATATGGGCTTGCCCCCTTCGATTCCGATCAGAAGATCATCCCGAAGAGATCGTGGAAGAACCACATCTTGGAGGGTGAAGCTGCGGAGGTGGAGAGACTCTACCAGTGGGTGGAGGCTCTTCAGCTGGTGTCAGGTAAAGAGGTCAATGGTGTCGACATCATCCGCACCTTCCTCAAGCGCCAGGTACAGCCGCTCCAGGCTAGGGTGCATCCAATGTTCCTCTACGCCGGCTCCAGTGATCCAACGAGGGTTTCATCCGAAGAGTTGTCTTCGGGTGACCTAGATAGGGCCCTTTATCCCCTGTTGAAGGCCAAGGCTGATGAGGACCTCCCGGGGAAATCGTTGACCCCCTCTTAGCGCCAATAAAGGGGTTTCTCAGGTGATACTTGTTCGTGCGCGTAGCGCTTTTTTGGTTGTTTGCTGTTTGCTGTTGTGACTTATCTTGTTTCTCTTTTTCTTTTTGCTTGCAGCGCCTCCAGGTTACGGGGTCTATGCCTCCTCTGCCTGAGAAGTTTAGGGAAGCACCAGACAATGAGGAGGTGGACTCTGAGTCTGAGCTCCCTCCAGCTCAGTCGCCCACTGCGGATGCTCCTGAGGCGAGTGAAGGACAAACCCGGAAGCGCCACCGGAGCGAGTCTTCGGATGCGTCTACCCCGCCAACTCCAAGGGGTTCGTCCTTCCTTGACCAGCATGGCAAGGATGATGGTGCATCTTCCACACCTTTTCCTGTTGTGCCTCTTCGGGCGGTGGCACCGCAGCCGCCGTCCAAGAAGAAAAAGAAGGAGACGGCGGCTCCCATCTTCAACTTGTCGGATATCGCGTCATAAGTAGCTTCACCCGCATATTTTTTCATGTTGACCGTATGAGTAGTGTCAGTTGTTGTTTTGATTGAATCTTTATTGTGTAGCCATTCTTCCGAGGGGTCCCTTTACGGGGACACCCAGGAGGGTATAGCGGAGTAGAAACCGACAGCTCCTGCCCTCAGGTGGTGGCTGACTCTAAGGATGATGGCCTGAACCTCTCCAAGCGAGAAGCTCGGGCAGTCGTAGCTCTGAAGATCGCACGCGGAACTTCGGAGTCCCCGCCTGAACACGTAAGCATTTTATACTTTATCCCTTGGGGAGAGCCCTCGAGCCCTTTCGGGTGACCTGTTGGTCATTTTGCTCTTGCGGGGCGTAGCCCCCGAGCCCTTTCTGATGGTTTCTTTTGTTTCTGTTTCTTTTGCAACCCTTTGTGCATAGTGCCAACCTCCTTATCCAGCAGCACCTGGCGCCGGAGGCTAAAATGCAACAGCTCCAAGGCATGTGATTTTGCACCCTGTTTTTCTTCGTCTTCTCCAATGTTTTCCTGGTATTTATCAGTTGTCTTATCATTTTGAAGATGAAAACAATGATGCGCTTTGAAGGCTGAATGCTCTCGAAAAGAGCCTTGGCCAGGCGGAGAAGAGGGCAACTGATGCTGCTGAAGCCAAGGAGCGCCTGCAGAAGGAGGTTGCTGATATTGTTGAAGCCAAGGAGCGCCTGCGGAAGGAGGCTGCTGATCGCGAGGAGCGGCTCGCTGCTGCGGCGGCCGCTCGTAAGAAGGAGATGACGGATAGGCTTATGGCTGCAGCCAAAGCCTTCTCTGGTGAGTTTCCCTTGACTTTTTTGGGTCTTGTGTTTTTCGACTGAGTCTTGTCTTGCTCTTATTCGGGTACTTTTTCTTCTTTGGTTCAGATGCTTTAGGCGTCACGTTTGATCATGGTGTGCTGGAGCATGGAGATGCGCTGGCCGATGCCACCGCGGCGGTCGAAGATCGCTGTGGCACTGCTGCTGGCTCCTTGGCGAAGGCCAAAGAAGTTCTCAGGCACTTCTACAAGGAGGTTGTCCCCAAGGGCGTTGCCCTTGAGGATGTCGACGCCCTTGCGGATGCTCTGTCAGAAGACGCTCCGGCGGCGTATAAGCGCAAGCAGAAGGGCATCGGTGCCTCCATGGGGTTAGCGATGGCGATGGCATCCGGAGCAGAGCTGGACCTGCCGCACATAACGTCCTAGATGCCGACGACTGCAGATGGCTCAGAGGTAGCATTCGTCCTCGTTGCCTCTCGCTGTAAGCGCTACGGGCCTAAGCTTATCGATCTTCTGGCTGAGTACGCCATGAAGCGGCAGGAGGAGGCCAAGAGTAGGCAGTCTGGCTCCGAGGCCACTCCGGATGCGGGTGCTTAGGACCATATGTTGTAGCTGTTGTAGTTTCTTCTTTGGTTTTCTACTATAACCTTTTGCTGATGAACAAACCCAACTTATGCCACGAGGTGGCCTGAATGTATATAAATGTATGTTTCGAGCTATTGCCAGAGATGATTGTGATGTTCATGTCTTGATTTGTTTCCCTTTAGGGTCCTTCGGGTGAGGTTCCTATTGTCACTCCGAATGCTCCTGAGCCGCGACCATCCTTGGATGATGCGTCGCAGCTAGCTTTTCTTCACGACTGTGTCCGCAGCTTGGAAAAGGACGTCCTTGGCATTCGAGGCCACGCAGATGTATGGAAGTCAAAGGCTGAGCGAGCCATTGCTAGTGAGGAGTTCTTGATGGGGGAGTTGCAGCAGATGAGCGAGCAACTGCAATGTGAGTCTTTGTGAACTGTTGTTCTTTCAGGTGAAGCTCTGCATGTTTGCTCATTGTGTGCGTTCTGCAGGTGTGAATCTCGGTCCGAAGGAAGAGAAAGAGCATGTCGATGTTCGGATGAATTGCCTGACACAATAGGACCTGGAGGCCGGTGGCTTCTTCTGGATGGACCGCGACCGGGCCATCGTCCTTGCGACGGTGCAAGATCGCGTGCACTAGGTTTCTCGGGTGCTGAAGCAGGCGAGGAATTCTTTGGCATCCATTTGGGCCGTCATGTTTCCCTTGGATAAGGCACCTTCCACCCTTTGGGGCCTTCTTGCAAAATTTCGGAACGTGGGCCACGTCAAAGAGTTGGTGCGGCGGCAGCTGATCACTGGGGTGAAAGCTGCATTGTCCCTTGTTCGGCTGCATCGTCATGATGTTAACCTTGTGGAGGTGGCGACTGGGCCACCCCTTCGGCCTGATGGCACCCTTTGGGACATGCGCCCGCATTATGCTGTTGTGGCGCAACATGTTGAGGAGATAGTAGATCTGTTCGAGCAGCGGGCGAATGTGATTCTCCAGAATAGGTAGATCTTGTAAATAAAAACTTGATGTAAAGTTTGTATTTGTCGAGTGGGCTTGTAGTGCCCTTTGTAAAGTTTGTATATAGTAGCATGTGGTGCTTTGTTATGTGCATGTCCTTTTCGTTAGCCTGACATGGTCAGCTACTCAGGTTGTATGCGTTGTTCTTAGTCGACGAGGTCATGAGGTGAGGCGTAGCCCCCGAGCATATTTTATCAATAAGTAATGCAAAAGAAAAAGAGATTTTGGCCAAGGGACTTAGCTTTTATTCATAGCGCAACGAGGATATACATTGTTCGGCTGAGTAGCCTTATTGAAAGTAAAGAGGTAGCTAGGGGTAGAAGCGTCACAGTCGTGCTACGTTCCATGGGTTGGAATATTCGACTCCTGACGCGATGTCCATGAGGCGGTAGGCGCCACCTGGGATGACTTCTATGACGATGTAGGGTCCTTCCCAGGGTGACTCGAGCTTTTTCGGACGCTCTTGCCTGAGTCGTAGGACGAGGTATCCTTCGACAAAGGACCTTGGGCGCAGCCGGCGGATGTGATAGTTGCGGAGACTCTGCTGGTAGACCGCTCAGCGTGCCATGGCGATGTCGCGTGCTTCATCGAGTGTATCGACAGCGTCTTGGAGTGCGGCCGATGATTCGGCTTCGCTGTAGGCGACGACTCGTGGGGCCTTGTGGCATGCCTTGGCAGGTAGCACGGCTTCGGCTCCATGGACCATGAAGAAAGGTGTGTAGCCAGTTGAGCTGTTCGGCATTGTACGCAGGCTCCAGAGGACGGAGGGTAGCTCTTCCGCCCAGGATCCCACAATCCTTTCGAGTGGGCATAGCAGGCGTTTCTTGATGTCGTTGCCTATGAGACCATTGGCCTTTTCGACCTATCCATTGGTCTACGGGTGCGCCTAGGGCTATCAAAAAAGTTCGGGCTCGTCAAATAGTTTGAGCTTGACTTGTTAAAGGCTCGGCTCGCGCTCGTCTCGATGCCTTAACAATCCAAACTCAAGCTTTTATTGTATCTCGCGAGCTCTTTGGCTCGAGCTCGAACAGTTCGAAAAAAGTGCAGCAGGAGGATTAGTAGTGAAAATATATTTTTTAGTGATAGTATGCAGCCGAGCACATTTGATTTTATGGATGCATGTGCAACTCGTTTCTCGTGGAAATATCCACCTTAGATGGACCTCACGATGAAAGCCCAATGTAGTTTAAGAAAAACAGTAGCACACGTTCCTATCGATATTGTATCTTAGCACGACCCATCAAATTGAATAGCCCAACACCTTGAGTTCTTGGCGGTGGCCAGAAATACAGCCGACGCTTTTAGTACCACCTCGCTGCCGTAACAAGAGTGAATGCTCACTTGAGTCTATAAAGCAAAGGCTGGAGAGTGAGAGAGCGGTACCATGAATGTAAAGCTCTGGGCTAACGCGTATGCACCAGTCATGCTTTTAAGAGATTAATTTAACAAGGCTCGTTAAGTGTTGGACGAACCGAGCTCGAGCCCAAAACAAAGTTCGCGAGCTGATCTCAAGCAAAATTTTAGGCTCGTAGGGTTAGTCGAGCTTGAGCCGAGATGGTGTATATTCGCTCGAGTTCGGCTCGTTGACACCCCTAGGTTAACCATAGAGGCATACGATATGTTGATGCCAAGGCCCCCGCAGAAGTCTTGGAATTCCTTTGAGATGAAGTTCGAGCCGTTGTCTGTGATGATGCTGTGTGGCACACCGAACCTGTAGGCTATGGATTCAAAGAACTTGACGACAGTTTTGCCGCTTTGGTTGGTGACGGGCATGGCCTTGATCCACTTGGTGAACTTATGAACTACGACCAGGAGGTAGACGTGGCCTCCTTTCGAGGATTTGGGTAGTTTGTCTATCATGTCGAGGCCCCATTGGGCAAAGGGACAGTCCAGTGGTATGGGCCTTAGCTCCGATCCTGGTGCGTGCGGCTTGTCCGCGTACCTTTGATAGGCGTTGCACCTTCGGACGATGTCCTTAGCATCGTTCATGGCCGTTGGCCAGTAGAATCCAGCTCGTAGAGCTTTGGTGACTAGGGCGCGGTGCCTGCGTGATGGCCGCATATGTCCTCGTGGATGTCTTGGAGGATGGTTTTGCCGTCACCGATGGTGACACACCTTTTGAGCACACCCGAAATATTGCGCTTGTACAACTCGTCATTGTGGATGGTGAAGGCTTTAGACCGACGAGATATGTGCCGGGCGTCTGTCGGGTCATCAGACAGTTCGTTGTTTATCAGGTAACGAAGGTACAACTGCGTCCATGTATCTTCGACTGCCATGACCTGCATCAGGCTGACAAGCTTGGTCTCAGTGTCGAACTTTTCAGGTCCTTCCTGTCCTTCGGGTGGTGCAGCCCCCGAGTGCTCTGCTTCTTCGGTTGAGCCCTTTGGGAATTTTATTTTGATAGAGGGTACACATATTTGTTCGAGGAACACACCTGGTGGTACCCATAGGCAAGTAGAGCCGATGTTGGCGAGCCTACCGGCTTCTTCATTGCTTTCCCTTCCGACGTGCCAAAGCTCGTAGCCGTCAAAGTCCCCTTCGAGTGAGTTGTTAAGCACGCGGTACGCGATCATATTGGCGATGTGAGCGCCTCACTCATTCATCATCTGCTAGACGACAAGGTTCGAGTCACCGTAGATTACTAGGCGCGTTGCGCCGCAGATCTTGGCCATCCACATGCCATGGATGAGGGCCTCGTATTCGGCCTCGTTGTTGGTGGCGCGAAATTTCATCCGAAGGACGTATTTCATCTTGTCGCCCCGAGGGGACGTCAGTATGATGCTAGCTCCTGCTCCAGCCTCACGCTTGGAGCCGTCGAAGTGCATAGTCCACGATTGAGTCATGTCCTGAGTGTTCGGCAGCTGGAGTTCCATCCAATGGACGGGGAAGTCAGGGAGGACCTATGATTTGATGGCTTTGCGCTGCTCGTAGACTATGTCTAGAGGGGACAACTCGATGCCCCATAGGGCTACACGTCCCGTGGCTTCGGGGTTGTTCAGGATGTTGGACAGTGGGGCCTCGTTGACGACCATGATCTGGTGCTCCTGGAAGTAGTGGCTCGATCGACGAGCCGTCATGAATACGCCGTAGGCAAGCTTCTGGTAGTGAGGGTACCTCTGCTTTATTAGGGTCAGTACCTCCCCGAGGTAGTAGATTGGGCGTTGGACCCCGTGGGTCTTGCCATCTTCGGGTCGTTCGACCATGAGTACGGTGCTTACCACTTGGTGCGTAGCTGCAATGTATAGCAGCAGAAGCTCTCGCTCCTTTGGTGTGACCAGGACAGGCGAGGTGGAGAGCAGCCGCTTGAGGTCCTTGAATGCGTTGTCTGCTTTGGGTGTCCACTCGAACATGTCCACCTTGCGCAGCAGCTAGTAAAAAGGCAGGGCCTTATCGCCCATGCGGCTGATGAATTTGCTCAGCGCTGCGATCCGCCCAGCTAGCTGCTGGACACCTTTGAGGTTCTTCGGCTTCTCCATGGATGGTATGGCCCCGATTTTCTTCGGATTCGCCTCGATCCCCTGTTGAGAGATGAAGTAGCCGAGTAGTTGGCCAGATGGGACACCGAAGGCACACTTTTTTGGGTTCAGCTTGATCTTATAGTGATTAAGGTTATCAAACATTTTGTGGAGATCGTCGATCAGTGTCTTGACCTCCCTGGTCTTGATTACTATGTCGTCGACATAGACTTGAATGTTGCGACCGATCTGGTTTTTCAGGCACACCTGCATGCACCTCTGGTACGTGGCACCTGCGTTCTTCAGCCCGAAGGGCATGGTGTTGTAGACACTCCAAACGACGTGATGAATGCCTTTTTTTCTGGTCTTTGGCCTTCAGCCGAATCTGGTTGTAGCCTGAGTAGGCGTCGAGGAAGGAGAGTTTCTCGCATCCTGCAGTCGAATCGATGATCTGATCGATCAGTAGTAGAGGGAAATGGTCCCTGGGACAGTATTTGTTGAGCGATGTGAAGTCCACACACATCCGCAGGATGTACGTGTCCTTTTTAGGGACCAACATAGTATTGGCCAGCCACTCGCTCTCTTTGATTTCCCGGATGAAGTTGGCATCGAGCAGTCTGTTGACCTCGATTCCAACAACTTCAGCTCTTGGATCGGACAGTCGTTGGATTGACTGCTTGACTGGCTTTGCGTTAGGGAACACATTGAGTGCATGCTTGACGAATTCTGTGGGAACTCCTGGCATGTCCGATTCGTTCTGGATGACCATGGTGCATAGGTAACGTCCGCGGACTAGATTGCTGCTGCCATAGCTTTCGGATTCGGAACCGTAGGTTCCTTCATATGAGGGAGGGCCGCACAGATCTGAGTTGCAACTGCTGCTGTCATATAACTCGCCTGTCAGCATCGATGTGCGTAGCATGCCGATGGGTGGGACCCATGAGGCGGGCCTGATGGATGGTGGTGGCACCTGCTCTAGGAGGCGGAGAGTGCCAGTCTGCCCCACCTGGAAGCAGAAGATCCCGAACAGCATCTCGAGCCCGTCGCCGACGGACTCTAAATCCCTCGGGATGGCTGGTGAGTGGGCGGTGAAGTCGAAGGTGCCGAAGAGGAGGTGGTTCTCCGTCACCGACGAGTTGTAGATCGCTCCGGATGGGACCGTCATGATCGCACAATTAGCGTCCCCAGTTCCCATAGATGGCGCCAATTGACGAGGTTCGATCTCGTCAATGCCCATTGTTATGAACTTGGGTTTTGAAGAAGATGGGGATGCTGGAGATCGCGGAACGGTTAACAGACAAGCAACACAGGGACACGAGGTTTACCCAGGTTCAGGCCTCTGGAGGGAAAACCCTACTCCTGATTGGTTGCTCTTGATTACGGCGGAACCGAGGGTTACAGGGGTGCACAGATGCAATCTGGCGTGAGGTGCGTATGAGGTGAGTATGATCCTCCTCCCCGTGCCCTCCTAGCCTTTATATAGATAGGCAGGTCCCGGGTGCAGGTCGAGTCGGTTACAGATTAGGGTTTGTACCCTTTGAAATTCTATCTACTCTAGTCTTGTTCTCCAAGGATCCGAAGGCGTCGTGGGCTTGGGCCATCCAAAATCCCCACAGGCCGCATATCTTGTAGTGGGCCTTCCTTGGGCTGGACTAGGTATGCCAATGTTGTGTACCCGTGGGGTATAACCATGTCACCAAGAAACCAAGTTATTCCATAGTGTCCACTATAAACTCCTATGCATGGTGTGTTACACCATTCCAAGTATATTCTTGTTTTCAGCTATCTTCCAATTAAAAAGTATTTTGTTACATGAAAACTTAGTGATTAAAGCTCTCACAAACTTGATGGCACACTTTATTTTTCTTGCCCCTAATAAACTTGAACCATTGTGTCATCTATGTTGTATATGCTTGCATTTATACGTTGGAATTAGCATAACCGTGCTGTCACGTAGAACACTTTCAAAATTGCACTTGTACTTTGTACACAGTTGATATCATGCTCTTTTGTCTATGGATGTCGTCGGTGTGAAATAAAAGGGGATCTTGTAAGTCCATGGAGTTATGTATGTGTGTTAGAGAAATGCCTGGACCGCTAGCCTAAGCCATGCCTAATCATGGTGGAAACTTGTAGCATCACCATAATGAGCAATCTGTGAAGCATCCTCAATAAAAACCTATGCAAATAGCAAATAAAAAGATCGCTGGGATGCTCATTGTCTGCTTGCCTTGTCATTTTGGTTATGGGATAGCTCCTGTACCATGTGTAAGGGGTACCCCGATTGTGGTTCTTTATGATACGTGTGTACTTACTATGACAAGAACTTACATGTGAATAAAGTTGAGTAGCATGAGGAGCATCCCTCATATTTAAGGGACATGAGATTGCCAAATTATACTTTGTCAAGCATATACTCCATAGTTTGTTCACTTTAACCTTAATCACTTCAAGATGCTTATGATAGGTGCAATGGGGGCTGAAAGCTAACAAGTACCATAATTTTTGGAAGCACTTTTTGAAACTTGAAATCCCTGCTTCCCTTTATGAAGGGCCTTTCTTCCACCATTATATTGAGTCTCCACCTTCTACCTTTAGGCACCAATTAAGAGAGCATAGTTGCCATTATTAGTTCTATGTGCATTGTCCCAAAACTTATTGATTGATGCATATTGTTGATATTACTTGTTCTTATGCTAATTGTATCTAGTCACTCTTATGAACTTTGAAGGTGTCCTATGCATCTATTTGCTACTCTATGAGGGACAAACTGAATGCTACTATGCTATGTTTTTTGTATGTGAAACAAACAAATGTTTTTCAATGCATGTTATTCATGATATTTGTGTGTAGCCTTTCATGTTGCATGCATAGTTACTTTGTCTTACTGTTAGAACTCCATCTTTCATGCTCATGTTTAGAGTTCTTTGATCCCAGCTTTCATTGCTTGCAAATGGTTTGATCTTGGTTTTGATGGTGCATGTCACCTCAAAAATTATTCTTTTTATCACTTACCTACTCGAGGACGAGCAGGAGTTAAGATTGGGGATGCTTGATACGTCGGAAACGTATCTATATTTTTTGATGTTACATGCTTGTTTAGTATCTACTTTGCTTTGCTTTGTCCACACTTTGAGGTGTTTTTATATGTTTTCTGGTACTAACCTATTAACAAGTTGCCACAATGTCTTTTGCCTGTTTTCTGCTATTTTTGGTTCCAGAAAAGCTAGTAAGGAAATATTCTCGGAATTGGACAGGACAGAAGCCAAAGTCAATATTTCACCGAGGAGAACACGGAGTCCAGAGGAGAGACAGAGGGGAGCCACAGGCGTCCGCCTCCCCCAGGCGCGGGCCCACCCTAGGCCGCGCCTAGGCAGGGTGTTGGCCCCCTGGCCACTCTCCTGCCTCGCCTCTTCGCCTATAAGAAGCCCCCGATGCCTAAACCCTAAGTACCTGATCAATATTCCACAAAACCGTCTATAGCCGCCGCCACCATCGTTCCTAGATCAGCGGGATCTGAAGCTCTTCCCGGCACCCTGCCGGAGGGAAGATCATCCCGGAGGCCTTCTTCTTCATCATGCCAGCCTCCGGTATGAAGCGTGGGTAGTTCCACCTTGGACTTCGGGTCCATGTAGTAGCTAGATGGTTGTATCTCCTCCTTTGTGCTTTCATGTCTAGATCTTGTGAGCTCCATTCATGATCAAGATCTCATCTATTTGTAATCATGCATGTTACGTTTGCAGGGATCCGATGGATATTGAGATTACTATGTCAGATTGATTAATTGTTTTGTCTTATTGATTCTATCATGTCTGCGTTGTTTGTGATCTTGCATGCTCTCTGTTGTTAGTAGCTATCTTGGCCAAGTAGTTGCAAGTGACTCCAAGAGGGGGTATTAATGCTCGATAGTGGGTTCATGCCTCTATTTAATCTAAGAGAAGTGATAGAAATCTCTAAGGTTGTAGATGTGCTATTGCTACTAGGGAGAAAACAACGGTCTCTTGTTCATGGAACAAGTGGATTGTTTACCTTACACACTTTGCTTAAAGCAGTTGTCTGTTGCTTGCAACTTAATACTGGAGGGGGTTTGGATGATAACCCAAAGGTGAACTTCTAGTCATAGATGTAGTTGGATGGCGGTCTATGTATCTTGTTGTATTGCCCAATCGAATCTCATAGGATCATGATGTCTAGTATTGCATTGTTATGCCTTGCTCAGTCCTGTCAATTGCCTTGCTGTAATTTCTTTACCCAGCATGCCATGTTTGTTTATCTAAGGAGAGCACCTCTAGTGAACTATGGACCCCCGTCCAATCTTTACCATTGATACATCTTCCACTGTTACTGTTTACTTTCTGCAAACCACTGTTACGTTCCACACCATACAGTTAATCCTTTGTTATAATAAATTGGTGATATTGACAACCTCACTATTCGTTGGGGGCAAAGTCTTGAGTTTGTGTTGTGCAGGTCTCCAAGTTGCTTGCAACACCTTTGAGTCGTTTCCTTACTCCTACTGGTTCGATAATCTTGGTTTCTTACTGAGGGAAAACTTGATACTATGCTGCATCACACCTTGCTCTTGGGGTTTCCCGACGAAACGCTTCACGTTGATACAATGCTGGTATCAGCTCCATAGAACTCCGGATGCGGGAGCTCCAAAAATTCTACAAGCTAACTCAGGTCGTTCTCAAAGATGAGATTCCCTCCATTGCCCAACTGATAATACTTGCTATAGACGTAGTCCATCTATAAGTAATTTGAGAGAAGTAAGTTAGAGAAGTGATCAAGTGTGCCAAATTTTAGGGAAAGTTGCAAAGATTTTAAGGAACATATGACTCTCTTTTGGAAAGAATTTCAGGGGTAAGAGTGATAATAGGTTTTCAAAGATACTCACTTTCTTAGTTTTGGAAACTAAGTTTTTCTGACGTCCATGCTAACCGGGGTCTCCTATGGTCAAGATGGCTCTGATACCAACTTGTCAACACCCGGATTTTTAATCCCAGATGCCTGTTATGCCGTACATCGCAATCCCAGGATTACCATTTTTGTGAGACATAACAGATTGGTACCATAGTTCATCATCCATTACAAACCATAATAGTCTTACAAATAGTTGATCTCATGATCAAGTCTGATTACAATCAAAGCAGCGAAAAAATAATAGTAGTAGCATGGTCGAGGCTCCATATTCAGGGTCACAGGCAATGCTGACGATGGGAGATGATCCTAGTTATCGTAAGCGTCCTGCTGTCCATGCTCTCGTAGTCTCCTTCATAGTGTATCCATGGGAATAGCCAGAGACAAAGCTGTGAGTACGTTGAAGTACTTGCAAACTTCCACTAAAGCAGTAATGCCATTCTAATGGGATTCTTAAGCTCTAGATTTGTTTGCCACAAGCCAATTTTATTTCAACCTATATCTAGTAATAAAAGTCTACTTTAGTTGTCTAAGTTGCTTAGGTGGGAACCTAGCTTCATCTCCACAACTTGTGGGGTCTATTCAAAGTCATCATTCAAGTCACGGGTCATTTTGGAAAACTTCTGGCAACGGAACAGTATGGCCATCCAACTATCCATAACCGCGGACGCGGCTATTCGAATAGTTTGACACTCTACTGAGGTGGTACACTTTCACCACAACATTCGATACATCCGTCAGGAACAATCCCGAATCATCATACTTGGTATGCGGATAATCAATCCTAACCTTTCAATTACACGACCTAGTATAGGCACCTCCCCTATGAGTTTTGACCATCTGTCATCTTGGGCACTGCATAGGTGGACAGTCACATTCACAAGGTAGCCTCAGCTCTCCTCGTTCCACGAGGGAACCCATACTAAGACATATAAACTTCCAGTCAAGCCCTACCCAAATTCAGGTATTGTGGTTGTACGGTAAACGTTGGAATGGTATCGCATCCGAACCCAACCATCAGTTTTTATCAAAGTCAAGTCACATACTTCCTTCACCATCATCTTCAAGCCATTGTGTCCATAAAACATGTCAAAACATTTCAATAGAATGACTCATCATTCTAAGGTTTTCAGAATCATTTGTTCCCATCTAGTGATCAAGTTTATTTTAGCACTAGCATCTATCAAATGGGGGTGTCACTATTTGAGGGGTATCAACTAGGTTTTCTTACTACATCAAGCTCTAAGCTCCTGATGGCACTTTCCTAAATTTTCACTAATCATCCATTAGTTAACTATGGAAAAACTTTGCGAAAAGTAAAGCTTGTAAGTAAAACTGGGATTTGGTATACTCAAAAGGGGTATCACAAAGGCTTGCAAGTGGGACTTGCATAGAATAGCATGCATAATGTAGCTTGCATGGTTTAGCTTAGATTGCCTTGGTTGGTAAGGTGGTCGAAGTTCTCGTCCTTGTCTTTGTAGAATTCCTCCTAGTCATAGCCCGGATTGATACTAGCATCTATAAATAAATACGAGGTACACAATCACCAAATAATACTTAACTACTTCTATTTATCACACAAGGGTCACACTAGATGATCTAGCATCATCCCTATTATTACAAGAAAAGGGGGTGATAAGATTTGATTTATCTTATTTTTAGAAAAGTAATTTCTACTCATTGAAAAGTTACTTAATATTTAATATTATTCAATTCAAAATATGGGTTCATATTGACACATGTCATCACCACATATTTTACTACTCGAGAATGTGATTTAAAGTGGTTGGCCTTATTTATAAAGCTTAACACTATTATTTAATACTATTTAAGTGGCTACAAATGACTACAAAGCCATTATTTTAGTTTTGGTCCAGGACTAGTGTGTGTAAGTGTGTAGATTTTTACATATTTAGAAAGGTCTTATCAAATGTGATTTTTGAGAGTTGGAATCAACTCAAAATCACTTATGGTTGATTTTAGAAAAATCTTTGAAGTGCTAAAAGCTACTGTCTTTTTATTTTTACCAAGGGTGATCCATAGTTTCAAACTGTTTGAATCCAACGGGAGTGATTAGAGATTTTCATCTCCATTCCAACAAAATTGGATTCATTCAATTTGGTGCAGTGAATCTCTCTGAATTGATTTTTAAAGTTTACTATAGAATGAGATTTTCAAATAAAAGATGAAACTAAGTTTGAACTGACAGGCTGTGCGCGGGAACGCTAATGGGATGGCCCAACTATGCAATGCGCGCGCAGTGCGGTGCTCCGGGGTTGGTCCTACCTATTAGCATCTAAGCAAACACGAAGATGTATCACCTATTCCGGGCCTTATGATTAGAGGGCGATCAACGGCTGAGCATCGTCGTCTCCGTCGGAGGGCACATGCGAGTCAGAACCCTAGCATTATGGAGGGGGTCGTCAGGGCTTACCAGGGCTCCAGCTAGGTCAGGCGATGGGGGCAAACAAACGAGTCGACGACGGCGGCTCGAACGGTGGCCACAACAGCTCATGGGGTGGCTCCTAGCTTTGGATCCTTCCTTCCTCTACAGCGGCGAACTCCGGTGAAATTCCAAAGCGGTGGTGTTCGGCTTGCTCCAGGGTTGGGTCAGAGAGGTTCCTAGGTGAGAGAGGAGTGGAATGGTGTGCGTTTTGGGGTCAGGGAAGGGCTCTATTTATACTGCGGCGAAGGGGGCACGACGGCATGGCTCGGGCTCGCCGGCGACGCAGATACAGTGAGCTATAGGCATGTCCAAGGGAATAGGTCGACATGCTTCAGGGCACAGTGGCACGGTGATACGTTGGAAATATATCTATAATTTTTATGCTCCATGCTTGTTTAGTATCTACTTTGCTTTACTTGTCCACACTTTGAGGTGCTTTTTACATGTTTTCTGGTACTAACCTATTAACAAGTTGCAACAGTGCGAGATGCCTGTTTTCTGCTGTTTTTGGTTCTAGAAAAGTTAGTAAAGAAATATTCTTGAAATTAGACGGGACAAAGGACAAAGTCAATTACTTTCCGTGGGGAACAAGAAGTCTAGAGGAGAGCCAGAGGGGCCAGCCAGACCCACCCCAGGCACGGGTGGGCCTAGCCCCGCGCCTGGCTAGGGTTTGGTGGCCCTGACCGCCTCCTCGGTCTCCCCCTTTGCCTATAAGAAGCGCCCGATGCAGAAACCCTGAGTACCGATCAAATATCCACGAAACCTTCTGTATCCACCGCCACCATCGTCTCTAGACCGGGCAGGGGGAGGGATCTGAAGTTCTTCCCGGCACCATGCCGAAGGGGAGATCATCCCGGAGGCCTTCTCTCCGGTATGATGCGTGAGTAGTTCCACCTTATTCTATGGGTCCATGTAGTAGCTAGATGGTTGTATCTCCTCCTTTGTGCTTTCATGTATAGAGCTCCGTTCATGATCAAGATCTAATCTATTTGTAATCATGCATGTTGTGTTTGCGGGGATCCGATGGATATTGAGATTATTATGTTGGTTTGATTAATGGTTTTGTCTTTATGATTCTATCATGTCTGTGTTGTTTGTGATCTTGCATGCTCTCCGTTGTTAGTAGCTATCTTGGCCAAGTAGTTGCTAGTGACTCCAAGAGGGGGTATCTATGCTCGATAGTGGATTCATGCATCTAGTTTCCAAGGGAAGTGACAATAATCTCTTCGGTTGTAGATGTGCTGTTGCCACTAGGGGTAAAACAACGGTCTCTTGTTCATGGAACATGTGGACTGTTTACCTTACACACTTTGCTTAAAGCAGTTGTCTGTTGCTTGCAACTTAATACTGGAGGGGGTTCGGATGATAACCTGAAGGTGGACTTCTAGTCATAGATGCAGTTGGATGGAGGTCTATGTATCTTGATGTATTGCCCAATCAACCTCATAGGATCTTTCTGACTAGTAATTGCGTTGTTATGCCTTGCTCAGTTCCTGTCAATTGCCCTTCTGTAATTTGTTTACTCTTCATGCCATGTTGTTTATCTAAGGAGAGCACCTCTAGTGAACTATGGACCCCGGTCCAATTTTTACCATTGATACATCTTCCAGTGTTACTTGTTTACTTGCTGCAAACCATTACCTTCCACACAATACGTTTAATCCTTTGTTACAGCAAACCGGTGAGCTTGACAACCTCACTGTTCGTTGGGGCAAAGTCTTGAGTTTGTGTTGTGCAGGTCTTCGTGTTGCTTGCAACACCTGTGTGATGTTTCCTTCCTCCTTCTGATTTGATAACCTTGGTCTCAACTGAGGGAAAACTTGCTACTTGCTGCTTCACACCTTGCTCTTGGGGTTCCCAACAGGCTATGCATAGACAGTCGTCACACGTCGAGGCGCGGTCTAAATAGTTCTAAATCATCCATGCCCTGCGGCTGTACCGGCGACATTCGTCATGGCATACGGTGGTCACGGCGATCGCGCAGTCAAACGATCATGTCTGGGCGCTTTTTGGAGTCATGGCGGACGTAGTGCCGCAAGGTGAGGGCGAGGCGAAGCGTGTATGCGCAGGATTGCTTGGCTCTCTGTCTCGGCGACCGACATGGTTTGGTGTTAAATGGGAACAGCTTTGCCGGCGTTTCCTCGAGTTGTCTTTGGTTGGGGCGTGCACGGGCAGAGGCGGTGAGGTCAGGGCTACTTCCTAGACATCATGGGAGAGGGCAGGGCAGTCTATGGCTTCTTGTCCATGTCGGGGTGGCAAGGTTAGCTCGGGTACCATTTTGCATGGGTCAAACAGCGAGTGAGATGAGCTCAATTGCACAGGCCAGTAATGGGTGAGTTAAGGGCACGGCGTGTGAGCTTGGTGAGGTCACAATGGTGAGCAAAGGATTGATCAAAACATTAGATAGTTGGTAGAGGTGTACTATGATCACCAAGTACTCGATCAAATGGCCGCAAGAACTCAACCATCATCAAATTCAGTGATTTTTGGTGGGTGTTCTGATACTAATCTTGGTAGTCTCTGGGTGCAATGGTTTGCTAAGTGGTGAATGTTTGAGTGGTTTTCCAAAAATGGCTATCTTGATACATAAGATAGATTCAAATTTGAATTGCCTCTCAAAAGAGTTTCAAAATGTTTCTGAACAGTTGGAAAGCTCCATTGGGTTTAGTGTCACTGGGTCTAGCAAGGGGAGAAAACAAATGGGAAAGTTTCTATTTGAGATTAGTTGCTAGAGATGCTCAAAGTGAGCTAATGGTTAACTTGGGCAGAAATGACCATTAGGTCTTAGGCTTCATATTTCCATTTTATTTTGTTTTGATCTGGTTTGATAGTGACCTAGATGATATGGTTTTGATCTTTAAACCATTTCTCATCATTTACAACAATCAAACATGGCATTACATGAAGGAAATATGCCCTAGAGGCAATAATAGAGATGATTATATTTCATATGTATCCATAAGTTATTGTAATGTTCGTTGAATATCCATATCAGGCAACTTGTATTGATTGGCAATTATGTGAATTGTTTGTGAAACTCATTACTTGTATGGTTATTTAATAGTTGTCCCTAGTCAGAGTTCATGTGAGGACACATGTGAATATTAGACTAGCACATCGATTGGTTGATGACTATGTTTCGTAAATCATAGACATGGAGATGTCAAACCAATGATGTGGACACATGTTATGAATATGGGGTTGGACTGACCCAACATGAGACTGGCAATTTGACTTGCAGCTCTCTCTACACATCGTGTACGTTTTGTCCTTAGACCTGAGATTGTCGCATGTACTTGAGATGTGGATCGACCTACTTTGGGGCTATCAGAAGCTATTCCGTAACTGAGTAGTTATAAAGGTAGCCTTCCGGTTTGTCCTGAAACATGCTACAAGGCATGGTCAATCAAGATGGAATTTGCTCCTCTCTACTTGAGAGAGATATCTCTAGGCCCCTCGAGTGATCGGATCCAGAAATGCATGGTCGTTCTACATAAGGTTAAGAGTTAACCTAGTAAAGGGATTCTGAGTTATGGTATCGAGAAAGAGAGCTCAGCTTGGAGATAGACCAAATATCGTGAGGCAAAGGGAAAGACATGTACTAAACCTTGTGATGGTTCATCCGATATGATCTTTGTATCCGTTTAGGAGTTGGCACGTCTTGCTAAAAGCTGCTACCAACTATTGACAGAATAAGTGTATTCGTGTCATATCTATACGTATATGAACCTATAGGGTCACACACTTAAGGGGCTGGAAGCCTAATAAGGATTGGATCCGAATTAGACCAGGCTTAGGCTACTAATGGGCTGCTAATGTAGAAGCCCACTAGAGACGCCTATATAAGAGAGGGTGGGGCGAGCTGACCATGGTTAGACCTGAGACCATTCCAGCCAGCCGCCACTCCTCACGCCTGTGTCGCGCGCGCGGACCTAGCAGTCCGACGTCTGACGCTTCCACCCTATACGTGTGGATACCTCGGAGGCGCTGCATCTGTAGCGTTTGGACGAGCCGCGCAAGGGGAGCTTCTCGTGGGACGAGGACAAGGAGGAGACGTGGAACGTCTGCACTGCCTCAACGCGCTTCATCAATTCCGCAACTGCGCATCTAGTGGTAATCTCGTGATCTATGACAACAGTAATCCTGGTTTACGCGGTAGAATTTTTTGATTTGCGCTAGTGTAGCCTACCCGTATCCCTTCATTACAATCATTCATACACACAAGCATTAAGATTTGAATTTAATTAGTAAAAGCTTTTGTTAACCCTAATCTTGATTAATTAGGGAATGATCCTCATTAATATTTTTGGGGTGTTACACTACGACGGTAACTGCATGCCCATTGTGTAGATCACCATGAATTCTGGTCCACCCATCGTCTCTTGCATTCCAGGATAAATGACTTCTTCCATATATATTTGTTGAAATGACCTAGCCAGTTTATATTTGCTAAAATTCTAAGAAACACTTTGATTGACTGCTCATTTCATTGTATGCACACTTGTCTAATGCTTGCCTGTCCTCTTCTACAGGTTCGCAAGAGACGCCATCATATTTCTAATCTGGTGCTAGTTCATCCTAAGCAACGACATAATTATACTCAATTGTGTAATTCATTCGTGGTTTGTGTTCCTGCTCTACAAGTTCTGGCATGATGCCATTATAATTTCTGTCTCGTTCATTATTAGGTATGAAAGTAAATGCATGCCCATTGTGTAGCTCACCGCAACTTCTGAGTCACCCAACGTCTCTTGCATTCTAGGATATACTACTGCTTCCATATATATTTGTTGTAATGACCTGGATAGTTTATATTTGCTAAAATTCTAGGAAACACTATGTTCGATTGCTCAATTAATTTGTAGGAACACTTGTGTAATGCTTGCGTGTCCTGTTCTACAGGTTCACAAGCAACATTATATTTCATATCTAATGGTTCGTCCTAAGCAACAACATAGCTATCCTCTCTATATGTAGTTTATTCGTGGTTTGCATTCTTGCTCTACAAGTTTTCTTATGATGCCATTATTATTTATGTTCGGTTCCTAGATATGATAGTAACTGCATGCCCATTGTGTAGCTCACCGCAAATTCTGGGTCACCCAACGTCTCTTGCATTCCAGGATAAACGACTGCTTCCATATATATTTGTTAAAATGACCTGGTTGGTTTATATTTGCTGAAATTTTAAGAAACACTTTGATTGATTGCTCATTTAATTGTAGGCATACTTGTCTATTGCTTGCTTGTACTATTCTATAGGTTCACTAGAGACGCCATTATATTTATAATCTGGTTTTGGTTCATCCTAAAGCAACGACATATCTATCCTCTAGTGTGTAGTTCATTCGTAGTTTGCGTTCCTGCTCTGCATGTTCTGGTATGATGTCATTATAATTTCTACTTGGTTCATTCTTAGGTACGACAGTAACTATATGTCATTGTGTAGCTCACCGCCATTTCTGAGTCAACCAACGTCTCTTGCTTTCTAGGATATACAACTGCTTCCATATATATTTGTTGAAATAACCAAGCTAGTTTATATTTGCTGAAATTCTAAGAAACACTTTGTTTGACTGCTCATTTTATTGTAGGCACACTTGCCTAATGCTTCCCTGCCTTGTTCTATAGATTCACAAGCGACGCCATTATATTTCGTATCTAGTTCTGGTTCTTCCTAAGCAACGACCTAACTCTCCTCTACCATGTAGTTCATTTATGGTTTACATTCCTGCTCTACAAGTTCTCGCATGATGCCATTATAATTTCTGTCTCTTTCATTCTTAGCTATAACAGTAACTGCATGACATTGTCTGGTTTATTCTTCTGGTTTATTATTCTATATATATTTGTTAAAATGACCTGGCTAGTTTATATTTGCTGAAATTCTAAGCCACACACATTGTTATTTCTCGTTTCACGGTAGGCACACTTGTTTAATGCTTGCTTGTCCTTTTTGTTTGACGTGATGGTCAATATATTTGAACCATTGACCAGTAGTAAACTCTAGTTCATAGCTCTTGTCGTATCAGTTAAATGAGTAGTTTGCCTGGTTTGACATATTAACTTGTTATTACTTAGTTTTAGACTGCAATTATTGCTATCGCCACCAAAGAGGGGGCTGAAAGATCATGTCTCAAGTTTGTTTTCCAATGTAGATGTCACACTCAAAAGGGAGATGCAGGTGATAGATGGAGAAAGAAAATTGAGGATTGCTATCAACTCGATTGTCAACTGAAATGCCGATTTTTCTTTCCCTTGAGTTGATAATATGGAATAATTTTAAGTAGTTTGCATTTGATGTAATATCTAGACTAATTGCATAGGCCATGTAGGCATTTAGTTGATTTCATCCACACATAGAGGTAGGCGGTATCATACCTGCGCAAGCTAGGTCGATTAGGGTACAGTATCATGCTCTGTATTTGCCCGTATTGTATTAGGCCGATGATAAATAGTAAAAATGCTCACACGTTATACACCTTTTATGATACCGAAATGGGCTCCAAAAATGCAGAAACTGTAAAAGACCGTAAAAGTATCGGAGCTGATTCATAGGTGAGATTAGTAAATGTAACGTGCCATAATAGTGGCAGGCCAAAAACAGTAACAAGCCGAAACCATAACATGTGGAAACAGTAATAGGCCGAAACCGTAACATGCCGAAATAGTAACTGGCCAAAACCATAACAGCCGAAACAGTAACACATGAAACAATAGGGACCAGAACCTTAAATTGCCAAAAGAGTAACGAGCCAGAATAGTAGCAGGCCAGAACAGTAACAGGCCGAATTTACACCAGCCTGTAATAGTAACATGCCCGGGGAACTTACCAGTTAGAACAGTAACGGGCCAAAACATGGCCGGAAATTTACGGGTCTGAACAGTAATGGGCACAAATTATATGGGCCCGTTTCAAACAATGCGTAGCTATACAGTAATGGTTCAGAAAGGTTACGGTCCAAAGCGGGTTGATCAAACGATCCCATTTCAAATAGTGAAGGGCGGAACACTAACAGGCCCGGATATTTATGGGCTGTGCAAACAGGCCAAATTCAAACAGTGTATGTGGAAACAGTAACGGGCTAGAAAGTTTACGGGGCCGCCCACAGATGCACCAGCGGGCCCATTTTTAACAGTGCATGGTGAAACTGTAACGGGCCATGATCCTGTTGGGATTTCTTAATGGGCCGCCCTCCTTAATAATTACCAAGCCTTGGCTGGGCCTGGCTTCTACCATGGTTTCACTGATAGTTAACGGCGTTAACTGGCCATTAATGGCGCTCGCCACGTGGCAGTTTGCATGACGTCAGCGGTCAGCGCGGCTGGCGAACAGATCTACAACGGAACGACTTTTCGTGGCTAAAGGGTGCGATCCGCCACGGTCGAAAAAACCGTGGTAGAATCATTTGTGACGGGGATTCTACCACGATGGTCATCCCTCATAGAAGGCTTTTCAACCACGAAAATGGACCTTCAACCATGAAAAATGGACCTTCAACCACTAAAATTGTCTGTTGTAAAAGGACATTTTTCTTATAGCGAGATCTATATCTCCTCTCTCAAATCCCTCAAAAAGATGCAAGAATCATAGGAAGGGAAAAGGGAAAGGGGAGAGGGAAAGCTCTTCAGGGTCAACAATGGTGGAGATAGAGAGAAAGCCAAGAACCAAGAAAAGAGCTTCTTGTTCGTATTCTTTTATCGACACTTCACTCCATAAACTTTTGGACATGTTTACTGAGCTCAGTATTCGCTTGGGGACAAGCGAAGTCTAAGCTTGGGGGAGTTGATACACCCAATTTGCATCACCATCCTATATCATAATTTACCTCTATTCATTAATATTTGTCTTATTATGAGGTATTACTTATGACTTTTCATCTGTTTATGCATGTTGGATGATTCCTGGAGGATGGACTGCCGGAGTCTAGACTCTGATGGAAAAGACGGCGTTTCGGTGCAATTTCGCGAAGATAAAAAAATAGCAGAAAAATATGGAAACATATTATTTTACCGGAAGACGAAGGAAGCCAGAAGGAGGAGCGAAGGGGGGGGGGGTCTCAGGGGGCCCACACCCCCTAGGCGCGGGCCAACCTGACCCCGCGCCTAGGGTGGGTTGGTCCACCTGCTCGTCCACCGACTCCGCCCCTTCTCCTATATCTTCCCTACGGAACCCTAACACCAGGGGAGCGACCACAGATAGATTTCCGCCGCCTCTGGGGGCGGAAAACACTGAGAAAGATCTCTGAGGCAGACAGAATTCTGCCGGGGGAATTCCTTCCGGGAGAGGGGAGACCGTCGCCATCAACACCATCATCATGCTAGGCTTCATCGGGATCATCATCATCATCATCCACACCATCATCTCCACCATCACCATCATCACCACGCCATCCCGCTGTAACAATTGTGTTGGATATTGCTTTAGTTCTTAGGGGAAACATTCCCGGTGTTAATTACTATTGTAGTTTATGCTTGTGAGTGGAACCATTGGATTATTGTTTATGTTCAGATTGTTATCCATTACCATATCATCTCTTATCTTGATCCATATGATGTCTTGTGAGTAGTTAGTTTAGTTCTTGAGGACATGGGAGAAGTCATGTTGTTAGTAGTGAATATGTGATGAGTTATTATTCAATGGTTTAGTATTTAAGTTGTGGTGCTATTCTTCTAGTGGTGTCATGTGAACGTCGACTACATGACACTTCACCATTTATGGGCCTAGGGGAATGCATTGTGTATTTGGCTACTAATTGTGGGGTTGCCGGAGTGACAAAAACCTGAACCCCCGTTAGGACACCTTTGCACAATGGAGTGTAGGATCTCAGAGTTTAAGGCTGTGGTTAGATTTATATCTTAATTACTTTCCTGTAGTTATGGATGTTTGCAGGGGGTTTAATCACAAGTATGTATTAGTCCTAGGAAGGGCAGTATGTTAGCACAGGTTCACCCACACAACACTTACAAATACCAGAGAACAATACTCAGCTATTTGAAGCGAAAGCACTAGACAGAATTCCCATGTGTCCTCGAGAACGTTTGGTCCTTATAAGTATTTCCACTGGCTTGTCCTTTGCTAAGAAAGGATTGAGCCACTTGATCCATTTGTTCGTTACTTCTGTCACTTGCTCTTTGTTTTGTTGCCTTGTCAGAAAACCACTAAAAATCCGTTTGCTAAGTATTCACAGGGATTTCCTGCTCCGTACCACTATTCAACACCTTCTGCTCCTCGTTGGGATCGACACTCCTATTTATCGAAAGTACTATGATACACCCCCTATACTTGTGGGTCATCAAGACTATTTTATGGCACCGTTGCCGGGGAGTGAAGCGCTATTGAAGAGTGGAACTGGTAAGGGAAACTTCGACTATGAGTATTTCCTTTTGTTACTATTTGTTGCTTTGGTTACAATATGAATAGACCACTTGGTTTTCTGTTTGGGAAAACTACTACCACTTCTATGTTAGTAGATGAACCACCACCTGTTGAGATAGATCCTTATAAGATACCTGCGAGTATTGTTAATCGTCTCATGGATAATTATTATTTTGGGGATGGAACTGTCCATCCCGGTGATCACTTTCTTTATATCCATGAATTATGCGGGTTGTTTAAGTGTGCAGGTATCACAACTGAACAGGTAAATAGGAAGTTACTCTCCATATCCTTGAAAGGGAGAGCCGAGGCATGGTATAAGACGTTAAAGAATGGACTATCCATGGAATGGGAGGAG
Source organism: Avena sativa (assembly GCA_916181665.1). Classification (NCBI taxonomy): domain Eukaryota; kingdom Viridiplantae; phylum Streptophyta; class Magnoliopsida; order Poales; family Poaceae; genus Avena; species Avena sativa. The sequence goes on from OV702284.1 coordinate 66,766,225, forward strand.
ATGTCATCTCTCATTTACTCTAAATTTTATCCTCCCAGTGAAATCCAAAAGGATAGAAGTCTTATATATAACTTTTGGCCTCTTGATGGAGAAAGTACAGCTCAAGCTTGGGGGAGATTGAAGCTGCTAATGCTTAAATGTCCTATTCATGAACTCCCTAACAGTATTATTCTCAATAACTTTTATGCTAGGCTTTCTCTTCATGATAAAGGTTTATTAGATGCTTCGTGCGCTAGATCGTTCACAAGTATGAAAGAAGAAGATAAATGAGATCTCTTAGACCGTATTCAAGATAACACCGAGGCTTGGGAGAATGATATAGGAAGAAAGTCAGGTATAAGCTATGATTATGAGTGCATTAAGTATTTTATGGGAACTAATAACTTCCGTGATATTAGCAATAAGTTTTTCCTTGATCCTCAAGTTCTTGCAGAATGTTTTAATGCTTTTTCTTCTTATATTGTGATTCCCAAGAAAGAGTGGGACAAGTACCATGCTCCTTATAAAGACATTGTTACCCACGTTCCTGCTAGTATAGAGGTTTGTACTGTTGATCCTATTTTGCCTGAACCTTATGTTGAGAAGATCCCTTTTCCCTCCAAGGTAAGGGAACACTCTATTTTGGCTAATGTGGTTAGCAAAAGCGCAAAGAAACTGTAGGTTCCGATGAGCTGATTGATATCGAGCCTGTAGTAGCTATTGTGAAAGATCTTGTCACTAGAAATATAGAGGATGAGTATATTGTCTTCTGTGAAGACGCTTCTAATATTATCTGTCATCCTAGTAAGGCTATAAAAGCTAGTGTTCCTGTGCTCTCTGTTAAAATTGGTGATCATTGCTACTAGGTTTATGCGATATTGGTGCTAGTTCTAGTGCTATTCCTTATGAGCTTTACAGGGAAATTATGCATGAGATTGGTCCTTGTGAGCTTGAAGACATTGATGTGGTTATTCACCTTGCCAATAGAGAGTTTTCCCCATTGGTATTGTAAGAGATGTGGAGGTCCTTTGTGGTAAGATTAAATATCCTGCTGATTTTCTAGTACTTGGTAAAGAAGCTAGTAAAACCTATCCTATCATCTTTGGTAGACCCTTCCTTAATACTTGTGGGGCTATCATAGATTGTAGGAAGGAAAAAGTTTTCACTAAGTTTGCTAGAGAATCTTATGAGTTTAATTTTTCTAAATTTGCCAAAACCCCTTATGAAAATGAATTACCTGATGAAGATTTCAAGGTTGAACAACTGTCTTCTATTTCTCTTGCTCCTAACAATGCTTTGCAGCAGTTCATGGAAGATAATGAAAGTGATTCCTTTATCAAGGAAAGAGATGAGATTGATGAGGTTTTCTTTCGTCAGCCTAAGTTACTTAAGCATAATTTACCTATGGAAGATTTGGGTACCACACTACCACCCAAAGGGGATCATGTTTTCGAATTAAAACCTTTACCTGATGATCTTAAATATGTTTATCTTGATGATAAGAAGATATATCCTATTATTATTAGTTCTAAACTTTCAGGAAAGGAAGAAGAAAGGCTATTGGAGGTATTGAAGAAGCATCGAGGAACTATGGGTTATACTCTTGATGATTTAAAAGGAATTTCTCCCACTATATGTCAGCATGCTATTAATATTGAGCCTGATGCAAAACCAACTGTTGAGCACCAGCGTCGTTTGAATCCTAAAATGAAGGAAGTGGTAAGAAATGAGGTATTAAAACTCCTTGATGGTGGTATTATTTATCCTATTGCTGATAGTCAATGGGTTAGCCATGTTCATTGTGTTCCCAAGAAAGGGGGAATTATTGTTGTGCCTAATGAGGATAATGAGCTTATACCCCAGAGAGTAGTGGTTGGGTATAGAATGTGCATTTATTTTAGAAAGATTAATAAAGTTACTAAGAAAGATCATTATCCTTTGCCCTTTATTGATCAAATGCTTGAGAGGCTGTCCAAGAAGACTCACTTTTGTTTTCTTGATGGTTATTCTGGGTTTTCTCAAATCGCTGTGAAAGCACAAGACCAAGAGAAAACCACTTTCACTTGTCCTTATGGTACTTATGCTTATAGGCGTATGCCTTTTGGTTTATGTAATGCTCCTGCTACCTTTCAGAGATGTATGTCTGCTATCTTTCATGGTTTTTGTGAAGAAATTGTGGAGGTTTTCATGGACGATTTTTATGTCTATAGAACTTCTTTTGATAACTGTTTGCACAACCTTGATAAAGTTTTGCAGAGATGTGAAGAAACCAATCTTGTTCTTAACTGGGAGAAATGTCATTTTATGGTTAATGAAGGAATTGTTCTTGGACATAAGATCTCTGAAAGAGGCATTAAAGTTGACATAGCCAAAATTGAAGCAATTGAGAAGATGCCTTGTCCTAGGTATATTAAAGGTATTCGTAGTATCCTTGGTCATGATGGTTTTTATAGGATATTTATTAAAGATTTCTCCAAAATTTCAAAGCCCCTTACTAATCTTCTTCAAAAATACGTACCTTTTGTTTTTGATGATGATTGTAAGGAAGCTTTTGAAACTTTGAAGAAAGCTTTAACAACTGCTCCTATAGTCCAACCACCTGATTAGAGTTTACCTTTTGAAATCATGTGTGATGCTAGTGACTTTGCTATGGGTGCTGTCCTTGGACAACGTGTTGACAAGAAGCTGAATGTTATTCATTATGCTAGCAAGACTCTTGGTGCTGCTCAAAAGAATTATGCTACTACTGAAAAAGAGTTCATAGTTGTAATCTTTGCTTGTGATAAGTTTAGACCTTATGTAGTTGATTCTAAGGTTACTATTCATACTAACCATGCAGCTATTAAGTACCTTATGACAAAGGAGGACGCTAAGCCTAGGCTTATAAGGTGGGTGTTGCTTTTGCAAGAGTTTGATCTGCATATTGTGGATGGGAAAGGTGCTGATAATCCTGTTGCTGATAATTTATCTCGTTTGGAAAACATTTCTTTTGACCCTTTGCCTGTTAATGATAATTTTCCAAATGAGCAGTTAGCTGCAATAAGGGTAAGTCCACATGAAAATCCTTGGTATGCTGATTATGCTAACTTTATTGTTTCCAAGTATTTGCCTCCAACCTTTCCAACCCAGCAAAGGAGGAAATTCTTCCATGATCTAATACATTACTTTTGGGATGACCCACACCTATATAAAGAAGGAGTAGATGGCATTATGAGAAGATGTGTTCCCGAATTTGAACAACAATAGATATTGAGAAAATGTCATGGCAGTGCTTATGGAGGACATCATGCTGGGGATAGGACTGCATAGAAGGTTTTACAATCTGGATTTTATTGGCCTACTCTTTTTAAATATGCAAGGAAGTTTATCTTATCCTGTGATGAATGCCAACGAGTAGGTAACATCTCTAGACGCAATGAAATGCCTATGAATTATTCTATTGTTATTGAACCTTTTGATTGTTGGGGATTTGACTTTATGGGGCCCTTTCCTCCTTCAAAAGGGTATACTCATATTCTTGTTGTTGTTGACTATGTTACAAAGTGGGTAGAAGCCATACCTACGAGCAGTGCTGATGGTAAGACCTCTTTGAAAATGCTCAAAGATGTCATTTTTCCTAGGTTCGGTGTACCTAGATATCTCATGACTGATGGAGGCTCCCATTTTATTCATGGGGTTTTTAGAAAAACTCTTGCTAAGTATGATGTAAACCACAGAATAGCTTCAGCCTATCACCCCCAAACTAGTGGGCAAGTAGAACTATCCAATAGGGAAATTAAATCTATCTTGCAGAAGACTGTCAATATGTCTAGAAAAATTGGGCTAAAAGTTGAATGACACTTTGTGGGATTATAAAATGTAACATCCCAAAAATATAAAACAATGATCATCAAACTCTAATCACTAAAATTAGGGTTAACAAAAACTTTGAGTAATTAAAATCATATGAATGCATGTGTGTATGTGATGATTTGATAAATGCATGAATGATCTTGTGTGATTAATCTAAATAGCAAGAAATGGTTTAAAGATGAATATATAAAACAATTCCATGCAGAAACAAATCAAGAGAAAATAAAAAACAAATCAAATAAAGCAAATGGTCATTTTTGCCAATCTTGCTCACTAGGTCACTTTGAGTGTTTCTAGTCCAAGATTTCAAACAGAAACTTTTCCAATTCTTTTCACCCCTTGCTAGGCCAAGTAAAATTGAAGCAAAACCCACCTTTCAAACTTGCAGAAACATTTGGCAACCTCATTCAAATCACAAGTGAAAAATTGAATCTTTATCATATGTGAAGATCACACATTTTCAAAACCCAACCAAACCAGTGCCCCTTGACCAATCCAACTAACCAGAGACTCCCTAATATGTGCCTAGCAAACCCACCAAGTTTGAATCCAAAATTCAATTTTGAATTTCTTTCAGCCATTTCATCAAACACCTTGTTAGCAACAAACAACAAAACATCAAACACTATTTGCAGCAGTAAATTTGGCCAACCTTGTTCCCTCTCTGGTTGCAACAAGCTCTTAGTAGATCATCTAGCCTCTTTAACAATCTTTAGCACCACCATGAGCAAGCCTAGCCATTAATGGTGAGCATGCCGAGAGCAAACTTGCCACCCCATGTCACCAACGAGCTAGAGGAAGAACTATCCTTGCCAACCTTGTCTCATAGACGCAACACCGTCCATCGCCACTCCCTGTCCCAGCCTCGAGCACTGCCAGCCACTGGACCACATAGCAAGCTCATGCCAAACCTCTCTGTGGCCATGCCGAGAGCGCGCCAGTGCGCCACCCTCGACCAACGCCCACAGACCGCGCGCCACCCTCGCTGCTTGCATGCGTGATAGCCAACACTCCAGCACCCCGCCAGACAACCTCGTTTGCCGCCGCGCAACCAGGAGCACCCGTGCGCCACTAAAATTGCCATCGGACCCGCCTAGAGCATCGACGCGTTCCGACCGATCAACACCGCCCCATGCTCGCCACCACGCCGTTGAGATTCTCTAGGGAGCACAACACCGCCCCCTACCATCGCCCATGCCATTAGCCCTCTATGCCGTTGACCACGACAAGCCCAGCCCGCGCCCGTCAGTCCCCTTCAACCACTATAAATGGAGACCTCCCCCGCTCATTTTTTCACACCAGTTCACTCCCCACCTCTCACTGATCACACCTACTCACTCCCGGAGCAAGGCGAGCACCAGGTGGCCGAAATTTCACCGGAGTTCGCCGCTTGAGAGGAGGAGAGGCGCCGTCGATTGGAGCCGCCCCAGGAAAAGCTGCCGGTACTAGGAGGATCGCCGTTGTCGACTTCGTCGTTCACCCCCATCGCCGACCGTCGCCGGAGCCACGGTGAGCCTCCCACGACCCCCACTGGCCGCGCTATGGTTCGTGATCGTCACGTCCTGTTCAGACATGGACGATGAACCACATCCGTTGGGTTAGAGTTAGATCGTGCGGTTCACATGCCCCCATACCGCTTCGCCACTCGCTGTCTCACTGACGCATGGGGACAACCACTTAACCAACCCGTGTGTGCGCTGTGCATTGTGGCCGGCCGAGTTAAACGTCCCGCGCGACCTAACAATTCAAATTTATTTTTATTCATTTAATTTCAAACACAGTTCTGTACCTAGATTCAAAAATCAACCCAGCTCGATTCACTAAACCAAAATGCATGAAACCAATTTTTTTTAGGAAGGTACTGGAATGCTTAGTCCAAGCCCGTTGGATTCAAACCATTTAGATTTGTAGATCACCCATGGTAAAAATAACAAGGCATAAGATTTTCTGCATTCAAACATTTTTCAAAATTCAACCATAAAAGCTTTTGAGTTGATTCCAACTCTCAAAAATCACATTTGACCATACCTTTTAGAATATATAAAATTATATAGGTTTACTTACAGAAATAATGATCAAGTAATAAAAGAATGCCACATAGGCATTTCTAGTCACTTTAATTAAATAAAATAAAAAGGTTAAACCTTATTAATTGTGACACCACTTTAAATCACATTCCCATGTACTGAAATATGTGGTGATGCCATGTGTCAACATGATCCCATGTTTGAGTTGGAGAATATTAAATCTTAAGTAGTTTTTCAATGAGTAGAAATTACTTTTCTAAAAATAAAATAAATAAGACAAGTGCTTTAATCTTGTAATGTTAGTGATGATGATAGATCACCTAGTGTAAACCATTGTGTGATGATTGGAAATAGTTAAGTATTGTTTGGTGATTGTGTACCTCGTATTTATTTATAGACGCTAGTACCGACCAAGGATACGAGGAGGAAGGAGGATACTACGAGGAAGAAGCCGAGGAGAACTTCAACCACTGCTCTGCACAAGGCAAGCTAACACTTGCAAGATACCCTACTTATGCAAGCTACTACTTGCTTGTTACTATGCCAACTATATGCCTTAAGCATATGTGATTATTCCCACTAGACACACCCTCCTAGTTTTACTTGCAAGCTTAATACTTTATTTTCTTTATCAAAGCTTTCTCTTAGAGTTTACTTAAGTGACTTGTAGATTCTAGAAAGATAATTGAAGGTAGCATAAAGAGCATAAAATTTGGCCTAAGATAGATAAGCCTGATGTTATCCTAACGCATGAGATTGAACTTAGCTAATCCCCACTTGTTTACAACCCCTCATTAGTCTTTACCCCCACTTGTAGATGCTAGTGCTAAGCATAAAACTTGATCAACTTTAGATGGGAATACTTGGTGAAAATGGTTATGAAAACCTTAGAATGATGAGTCATTCTACTGAAATGTTTTGACATGTGTTTCTGAACACCAAATGATTTTGATGGTGAAAATGTTGAGGCATGAGCCTTAACCCTTTATAAAACTGATGGTTATCTGGATGCGATACCATTCCAATTTTTACCGTACAACCACAATACCCGAAAATTGTGTAGGCTTGACTGGAAATTTATATACCTTAGTATGGGTTCCCTTGCGGCCAAGGTATGAGCTGAGGCTACCTTGTGAAGATTGTCCACCTGTGCAGTTCCCAAGATGACAGTTAGTCATGGTTGGGAGGCCAAACTCACACGAGAGGTGCCTATACTAGGGCGTGTAATTGAAAGGTTAGGATTGATTATCCGCATACTGAGTATGGTGAATTCAAGATTGTTCCTGACGGATGTATCGAATGTTGTGGTGAAAGTGTACAATCTATGCAGAGTGTCAAACTATTCGAATAGCCGTGTCCACAGTTATGGACAGTTGGAGTGGCCATACTGTTCTATCGTCAGATGTTTTCAAAATGACTTATGAAATGATTTATGACTTTGACTTGACCACAACATTGTTGTGACATGAAATTCAAGTTCCCAGTTAGGTGTTATAAAACTTTCAACTAGCTTTCTTTGCTTCTAAACTTAGTAGTGGTAAATCTGGATTTTTGCAAAACAACCCTAGAGCTTAGTATATCCTACTACAAAACCCCCCTTAACTTGTTAGTATTAGTTTGCGAGTACTTAAAGAGTACTCATGGCTTTGTCCCTGGCTATTCCCGTGGCCAGACTATGAAGAGGAGTATCAGGATGACGGACCGCAAGAAGGTTACAACAACTAGGATCATCTCCCATCGTCAGCATTGCCTGTGACCCTGAAGATGGAGCTTCGCCTACGCTATCGTTACTATTACGTTATTCCACTGCTTGAATTGTATTAAGAACTGGATCATGAGATCCTTATTTATGTAAGACCTTATGTATGGTTTTTAATGGATGATGTACTGTGATATCAAATCTATTATGTCTCGCAAAAATGGTAATCCTGGGATTGCAATGTATGGCATAACAGGCATCTGGGATTAAAAATCCGGGTGTTGACAAGTTGGTATCAGAGCCATCCTGACCACAGGAGACCCTAGTTATAATGGACGTTGAAATCAAAAACTTAGTTTCAAAACCAAAGGAAGTGAGTATTTACAAAAACCTATTCTTATTCTTATCACTTGGATTCTTTCATGAAAATTCATGTTCCTAAAAAATTCTTACAAACTTACATAAAATTTGACACACTTGATCACTCTACTAACTTACTCATCCTATATTCTTATAGATGGACGTGAAGTACAACAAGTTTTATCAGTTGGGGAATGGAGGAGATCTCATCTTTGAGCGTTACTTGGACCAACTATCGGAGATGCTGGAGCGTCCACATCCCGAGTTCTTCGGAGCTCAGCTCAATGATCAGGAAGGAGAAGATCTGCAGTGGTTAGTTGTTGCATGTCTCCGAGGAAAGATTGAACCTACCACTACAGAGGGAATTCAGTTCACCTTAAGAGAGAACAACTGTCTCGATTGACTGGCCAGGGCAATGCAGGAAGCTCTTCCCGTTTATGTGGGCAGAGTATAAATCAAATCAAGGGTACCTGTTTTGAGTTCTACCCAAGGCGTGATGTTATGGGACAACCACTGGAGGCCCCATATCACCACGAGATGAAGAGTCAATTGGACCATCTCAGCTTCATGATGTATGACCGTCAGAAGGAGTTGGACAATGCCCATTCCTACGCCAACCACAAGTACGCCATCGCCGCCAAGAAGGATCAGACCATCGCCATGCTAGTGAAGGATCGCAAGTATAATCGCCGTCAGATCGACAAGAAGGAGCGCATCATTGCCCGTCTTCACCACCGGATCACGGATTTGGAGGAGACCATCCACGAGAGAGACATGCAGTTGGAGGAAAGGGAGAATGCAGGGGAAGACCTTCATGGAGACCCCTACTCCTATCTCAGCGATGATGAGGACTTTCTATAGGATCAGGCTATGGACTTGTTCACCGATGAGGATGACTTCGCCTTCATCGATGATGATGAGGATGATGAGGACACTAACTCCAAGGAGTAGTAGCACTTGAGCACTAGCGTTAGTGAGTTGTATTTGGTCCACTGTATCGTAGTTTCCAAGAATGGTTCTTAAAACCATATGTTTTCCTTTGTTGTGGTGTGTGTTTATATCGTGTGCTATGAATGAATAAATGAAAAGCAAGTTGCTAGAAAAATCTGAGTCAAACTTTAAAAACTGTCAAAAACCCCTGAACCTTAGAAATTTCCCTCTTTCCTCATGATCTATCTCAATCTTCAGATGCCTCGTGGAGGAAGTAACTCAGCCTTGGACCCGATGTTGCAACTCTTGCAAATGTTGGTTTCTGACCGCGAAGCCGAAAGAGTCGAATGTCAAGCCATCTTAGCCACCCTTCAACACATCGCCCAGATGGCCAACAACAATTAAGGCCATGGAAATCAGGACAACCATGGATCTAATCTCAAGAATTTCCAGAACACCAATCCACCCGTTTTCACTAAGTCAGAAGAGCCCCTAGATGCAGATGACTGGTTGCAAACCATGGAGAACAATCTGGAAGTTACATGGGTGGAAGCTAACGAGAAAGTATTGTTTGCTACCCACTATCTGGCCGGAGATGCAAGAGCATGGTGGAACAGCGTTCGCGCAATGATAGGAGGTCAGATGATGACTTGGGAAGAGTTTAAAGTCAAGTTCAGCAGAACCCATGTGCCACTGGGTTTGATCAAGCGGATGAGAGATGAATCCAGGGAACTAAAACAAGGAAGGATCACAGTAGTAGAATACCGTGACAAATTCTTGTCATTAGCTAGGTATGCACCTGACGAGATCGACAATGAAGCCAAGAAGAAAGAGAGATTCCTGAATGGTCTGCACGATGAAATGCAGACAGTGTTAGTCAATATCCCCTTTGCAGATATTGAAGCCTTAGTTGACTCTGCCATTCAGATGGAAGGAAAGATCAACCAAGCTAATGAGAACCGCAAGCGTCGCATGATGCATCAACCAGGAACCTACCATACACCAAAGTATCGCCCCAACCCATATCCAGGATTTGCCCCAAGAAACAACAGACCCCCGATGAACCGTCCGACCTATCCCAACCGTGGAAACCCAAGGCCCGGAGGAAACCACAACAACCCCGGCAACTCCAGCAATTTCAACTGTGCACCACCCAAGGTCAACAACAATAATTCTGCCACCAACACCAACACCGCCCCAAGGACTGGAAGCAATGCTGTGCCTGTCATAGTGAAGGACAAGTCGCAAGTGACTTGTTATGAATGTGGAACCAAGGGTCAATATTCCAATGATTGCCCCATGAAGATTGCCGTAGCCCCCAATGCAAATGCCCCAGCTCAGCAGCATCGTCGTGTTCAGCCCGGAAGAAGGTTTGTGCCAGGGAACTCGCTCAACCGCAACAACCGTCTCTTTCTCATGCATGCTGAAGAAGCCCAGGAAGCGCTAGATGTCATGCTGGGTATGTTTTCTGTTAACTCAGTACTTGCAAGAAGTGTTGTTTGTTCTGGATCATCGCACTCATTTGTTACTGAAGGATTTACATGCACTAGTAAGATTCAACCAACCAAATTGAAGCATGTTATGATTGTTCAAATACCTGGTTCAACCACCAAAGCTAGGCAAATTTGCAAGGCCATCCCTATCCGAATCCATGGCATAGATTTTTATGCTAATCTAATAGTACTCGGAACTAAAGGTTTGGAAGTAGTACTAGGAATGGATTGGATGTCCAAATACAAAGGATTAATTGACTGTGCCAAGAAAGCCATAACCATGACCAATACAGCCAGAATATCAGTCGATCATGTATCTGAAACCTTGCCCCGTCAATTCAAGTGCAACAAGAGTATAGCCTAGACAACCATTGACCAAGTCCGGATAGTCTGTGAATACCACCATGTATTTCTAGATGTTTTGCCCGGTATGCCCCTAGATCGGGATATCGAGTTTATCATTGAACTAATCCCTGGAACCGGACCCATATCCCAGAGACCATATAGTATGAACCCGTTGGAACTAGAAGAATGGAAGAAGCAACTGGATGCCATGCTGGAAATTGGATTAATTCAACCAAGTGCGTCACCATGGCGATCACCTGTTTTGTTTGTGGACAAGAAAGATGGAGGTAACCGTTTGTGTACGGATTACCGAAAGTTGAATGATGTTACCATCAAGAACAAGTACCCATTGCCAAAGATAGAAGATTTGTTTCACCAGTTGACTGGTGCCAAAGTGTTTTCTAAGATTGATCTTAGAACTGGCTATCATCAACTCAAGATTCGTGGAGAGAATATTCCAAAGACTGCCTTTACCACCCGATATGGATTATACGAGTATATTGTCATGTCTTTTGGATTAACCAATGCCCCGGCTTATTTCATGAACCTCATGAATAAGATTTTTATGGACTTCCTGGATAAGTTTGTTGTTGTTTTCATCGATGACATTTTGATTTATTCCAAATCAGAAGAAGAACATGAGATACACCTAAGGACCATTCATGGAACCCTTAGAGAGCATCAGCTATATGCCAAGTTTAGCAAATGTGAATTCTAGTTACAGGAGGTAGGATTCCTCGGACATATTGTATCAGCCAGAGGAATTGCCGTTGACCCTATGAAGATGAAGGATGTCGAAGATTGGCAAGCCCCAACCACTCAAACCCAAGTTCGTGCATTTCTCGGATTATCGGGATACGACCGCAAATTTGTAGAAGGATTCTCGAGTATCGCTAGACCTATGACTGTTGGGGATATGCTATATGGGTATCCTCATAGCATGTCTCTTATCCGACTAACCCGGGTGGCCCATAGTCGGTAGCATGACCTATGGCCTGCTGGGCGGCCCAGTTAGGTGGATCCAGAAGGGAGGCCCATGCCGGATAAAGGAAGGCTATGGTGGAGTCACCAGCGTACCCGGAGCCTTGGAGTGCAAGATACACAAGACTAGTAATAGACGGTGTAGAACTCTGTATCCTGTCCGGCTAGGACTTTTCCCTGTAACCCTAGGACCTGGCGACTATATAAGTCGGGCCTATGGGAGCCTTTAGGGCACGATAACTTAGACTTTCTAGTCACCACGCACAGCGAACCTATCTCTGTAACTCGGCGTATTGCCATTATAGTGATTTATAGCAGGAGTAGGATTCTGCCACCGTTTTGGGATCTGAACCTAGGTAAGCTGCGTTACCTCGTACCCATCAACCGTCCGCCTTACCCCACGTCTCTAAACACGCACTGTGAGGACCCCTCCATGGCGTACTCGTCGGCAATACCATGACAGTTGGCGCCCACCGTGGGGCAAGAGGCGCTTCAGGCTCTTCAACGGGCGAGGACCAAGATCTTCGCAAGAATCAATGAAACCGTAGCCATCGGTCACGTTCTCTTCTTTGGCAACGTTCCGATCGTCCCCCCGACGAGCTCTGGATCCCGGCAAAGACGAACCCTACACGGTGTTCGGTCGTTCCTATCGTAGACATCCACCTCTTCATTGGCGAAACCGACTTGGGCACTAGTTCCCTGGGAGTCGGAGGAGCATCAAGACCCGCACGGACCGCCTACGGGCAGGATACGTTCGCGGAAGGATCGATGTCGGATCTCTCCTTGGAGTTTGCCGGCAAAGATCAGAAAAATTCAAGACCCACCCAAACCGCCCCTGTGCAGGATATAAAGGTGGAAGATCACTGCAAATCCGCCGGCTTTGTCCGTGCGTCTGGACAACAGAGATCCAAGTTCGTCGGCATGGTTACCATCTTCGATCTGGCGCGCTGCGTTCAGAGAGAGGGCGAAAACCCCCGCGATTACCTGGCCAGGTGGCTCCGTATACGAGCCGATCTGGCCAACTACCCCAATGATGATGCCATCTATCACTTTGTGGAAGGACTGGACCATGGCACGCTTCTCCGACGTTCTCTAAGACGGCAACAGGCGTCAGGACGCCTCACCTTCGAAGGCATGGTGAACACCGTCAACAACTACGCGGAGGCTGAAGCGGCAGCTCAGACAGCGCTTGCGCTCATTGATGGAGCCCCTCCAATTCAGCCACCTCCACCACCGCCTCCAGCCGCCATCGTCACAGCAGCACCACCACTTCCAGTCATCGTCGAGTCCGTTGCACCTCCACCGCCCGTCATCGAGGATGTCCTGGCACCCTCTGACTCTGTCATTGACGCGCTTTATGCTGATTTCAGTGCAGATTCAGAGGAAATAGACTTCAATCCAGAAGATCTAGACTCCGCTATGCAGGAGATGGAGGAGGAGTACTCGCGCGACGAGCAAGCTAATAACACCGTCATGTCTCGAGGGGTGTTCGTCACCATTGGGACAGCGATGGACGAAGACCAGCCCGGGCAAGCTCCGCCTACGGCACTGGATAAGGGGAAGGGGCCACTAATTGCTGACGACATTGATCGCACAAAGGTCATGCCGCCTCCGCCTAACCCAGTGCAGCAGCCGCAAGAACTCGACACCGGTCCGAGCAACAACAACACCATGAACTTGCCGCCCCCAGCATCCACGCCGGCAGCAGCCCATGTTACTCCAGCTGATAGAGTGATGTACGGCAATCTCCTCGTTGAGCCTCTAACCGTTGATCATATCCAGAACGTGACTCAGCTTGACGAGAAGCGCCAGCAGCTGCTGGAGGAGGCGCAAGCCATCACGGAGCAAGGTGCTAAACTAGATCGAGATCTGGTCAACGCGCAGAAGTCCATAGAGAAAGCAAGAGCAATGGAGGCCGAGTACAAGACTCTGCTACAGCAGCAGAAGACCAAGAAAGCTCCGGCTCGCGTCATCAACGACCCTGGTGTACGGCCCAACCTAGGATGGGCTCCCTCGAAGCCGGCACAGGCCAAGCCATACATTGATAGTGAAGGCAAGCAGGTGATGCCCACCCCACTCCTTAACCTCGCCGTTGCCAAGACCCTTCTAGAGCAGGATAGATCGCCTGAGGCAGTAGAGCAGGTCTATGACCTAGTGGCCAAGGCGGTAAAGCAACAGGAAAAGGCCACCTCTCAGAGGCTTGAGTCTGACCCAGCGCTGTGCCGATCTAGCCAGTACAAACCGCCAAGGGACAGATCTCCTCAGGATGTTGGATCGCAGACGGGTTCATCAGAACGAAGACGGAGGGATGCGCGCAACAGGAAGGATGCTATCCCATATCCTCCAACCACGGAGAAAGAGCCTAACCTCGCCGCCCATCGCCACCGCCCCGATCCCCCCGACGTCAGGAAGATTACAATACTCACCATCGTATGGATATGCCACCTCCAAAGCAGTGCGGCATCGTCATCCGCGACAACGTGGCACAGACCCGTCATGATGCAGAGCGCCACCAAGGACATAAGAGCAGGTCACACCATGACCCTCCACGTCTGGCAAGCAACCGTGACAGGCGTGGGGCGTCACAGGAGGGTAACAGCAAGAAGGCTAACCCACCGCCACCTCCGCCTCCGTCACCACCAAGCAGTCACCATGACGGAAGAGGCCCGCGTCGTTCACGCAGCCCATCCCCTGTTGACAACAAGAAGAAGAACCCGGAGCCATACGATGCACGTTCACAGATCGATAAGATCCACGAGGCCCGGGAAGGACCATACCTGGGACCACGTTGCTTTGGACCTGCAATACGGTCCGCAACTTACCCCAAAGGTTTCTGGATTGACAAGACCATCAAGCCCTATGACGGCACCGCTAAGCCCGCCACATGGTTGCAGGACTACGTCAACGCGGTGGAAATTGCTGGAGGCAACCCCAACGTCGCCGTCAAGTACCTCCCGTTAATGTTGGCGGGTACGACCCGTCAATGGATAGACGACTTGCCGGAGAAATCTATCTACAACTGGTTGGACATGCAAGAAGCGTTCACCAAAAACTTTGAGGGTACATACAAGCATCCCTGCACTGTGGGTGATCTACAGCGGTGTGTGCAAGAGAAAGACGAGACATCTCGCGCCTACCTCTCCCGCTGGCTAGATATGAAGAATTCCTGTGTAGGAGTGCACGCCTAGACCGCCATGACCGCCTTCATCGATGGATTGGAAAGGGACACGTTACTCCGACATAAGCTAAAGTGCTTGTAGGACAATCATCATCTTGAATTGAATCAGATGATTCAGTTAGCTAGTGAGTTCGCAGCTGCCGCCGACGATGCTCGTGGCTCTTTGCCGGCAACGGCCGTTCCAACCAAAGCTCGGAGGAACAGCAGTACAAAGCGGAAAACCGCTCCAGAAGAAAAGCAATCTACCGACATGGTCGCCATGACTTTTGCAGGATGAGGAGAAGGCGGACAACATGGCCGAGGAAGGGGAGCAGGCCGTGGGCAGCAACGAGGAAGTGAAACCAACTCGGCGCCGCTCCGCATCCCCCAAATGTACGAAGAGTACCGCGATATGCTGTGCCTCGTACACCTCGATGTCAACAGCAAGGCCACCCATACCAATCGAAACTGCAAGTTTGTCAACGACCTCAAGGAAGACCCGGAGTCCGGCTACAAGCGAAGTCGGAAGAACAGACCGCGAGGCAAGGTCAAGGGGAAGAAGAAGGAGGAGGAGTCCAAGGATTCAAGTGACATGGACGAGGACGTTGACCCCAAGCACGCCGCCAAGAGCGACGACAAGGGCAAGAACCCCTTCGCAAAGAAGGCCCCAGTCTACCACACTTTCCTTGGCACCCCCACCGTCCGACAACAGAAGACCTCTCTAAAGATCCCGATGGCCACTCTCCCCCCAGTCCCCCAATACCTGCGCTGGTCGGAGGTTCCAATCAGTTAGGACAGGATGGACCACCCAGACCTTGTGCCGACGGAGAACCAATACGCCATGATCATTAACCCATTGATTGACGGCATGGAGTTCACCAAGTGCATGGTGGATAGTGGAAGCAGCATCAACATCATGTATCTGGATACACTGCAGAAGATGAACTTGACAGAGGCAAACCTAAGGCGGACCAACACCGTGTTCCATGGCGTAATTCCTAGACGGGAGGCTTGGTCCCTTGGGTGCATTACACTTCAGGTAGCCTTTGGGGACATTAATAATTACCACCAAGAGCGCATGACCTTTGAGGTGGTCCCCTTCAAGAGCGTGTACCACGTCATATTCGGCCGCGACATATTCCACACGTTCATGGCCAAGCCATGCTTCGTCTACAACAAACTCAAGATACCCGGGCCAAACGGTGTCATCACCGTATCGAGAAGCTTTACAAGGGCAAGGGACTGCGACATCAATGAAGCAACCGTTGCAGAAGCTGTCCTCTACAGCGAAGAATTCAAGGAGATCCAGAGCAAGGTCAATGACTCAGAGATGCCCGCGTCGAAGAAGCAGATCTCCGACTCCACTCCTGCGTTCAAGGCCGCCATCGAGACCAAGCCGGTGGAACTTGTGGTAGGCGATGCCTCCAAGACCGTCGCCATTGGGACGAACCTGGATCCCAAATAGGAAAGCGCGCTCGTCGAGTTCCTCCGTGAGAATAGGGACATCTTTGCCTGGCAACCTGCCGACATGAAAGGTGTACCTAGGGAACTTGCCGAGCATAGCTTAAACATAGATCCAAAATGTAAACCAGTGAAACAACCTCTACGACGCTTCGGAGATGAGAAGAGACGCGCCATTGGCAAAGAGATAGCTAGGTTACTTAAGGCTGAGTTTATCCGAGAAGTCCTTCACACCCGATGGGTGGCCAATCCTGTACTTGTCCCCAAAAAGGGAACCAATGAATTAAGATCGTGCGTTGATTACACCGGCTTGAACAAAGCATGTCCCAAAGATCCGTTTGCTTTGCCTCGCATTGACCAAGTCATTGACTCGACGGCTGGCTCGGAACTTTTGTGTTTTCTCGATGCATACTCAGGATACCACCAGATCAAGATGAGGAAGTCGTACCAACTGGCCACTTCGTTCACTACCCCGTACAGCACGTTTTGCTATGGCACGATGCCCTTCGGGCTGAAAAACGCAGGTGCTACCTACCAGCGGACAATGCAACTTTGCCTTCACGATCAAATTGGTCGGAACATTCACGCCTATGTGGACGATATCGCGGTGATGTCTAAAAAGTCAAATGACTTAATCTCTGACTTAAAAGAAACCTTTGATAATCTCCGGAAATACAACATTATGCTCAACCCTAAGAAGTGCGTCTTCGGGGTTCCAGCCGGCAAACTGTTGGGCTTCATCGTTTCCCAGCGCGGAATCGAGGTCAACCCGGAGAAAATCAAGGCCATCTTAAACATAAACCGTCCGACATGCCTAAAGGACATCCAACGACTAACAGGTTGTGTTGCAGCAGTTAGTCGGTTCATCAGCCGACTTGGAGAGAAGGCTCTGCCGCTGTACAAGTTGCTGAAGAAGGCGGACAAATTCACATGGACGGACGAGGCAGATGCAGCATTGAAGCGTCTCAAGGAGATTCTTTCCTCAGTGCCCATCCTTGCAGCACCCGAGCCTGGTGAGCCCCTGTTAATTTACATGGCGGCAACCAACCGGGTTATCAACATCGTCGTCGTGGTAGAGCGGAAGGAACCAGGCTATGAGCACGGAGTTCAACGACCAGTTTACTATGTAAGCGAGGTCTTGACGGAGTCCAAGCAGCGTTACCCGCACTACCAAAAGATAGCTTATGGAGTATTCCTCGCTTCGCGGAAGCTGAGGCATTACTTTCAGGAGCACCCAATCACAGTAGTGAGCAAGACTCCACTGTCCGACATTATCAACAATAGCGACGCTACAGGAAGGGTCGCGAAGTGGGGCATTGAACTTGCCGCCTTCGAGATCACCTACAAAAGACACGACGCTATCAAGTCACAAGCCCTGGCAGATTTTATTGCAGATTGGACGGAGATGCCAAATGCCACTTCGTTGCCAGAACCAGAGTACTGGGTGATGCACTTTGACGGATCAAAGCTGCTCAACGGTTCGGGGGCTGGTGTATTTCTACAGTCACCGAAAGGAGACAAGCTACACTACGTTCTGCAGATCCACTTCGAGGCTACAAACAACATGGCGGAGTATGAAGCACTCATTCACGGACTACGTGTAGCCAAGGATATTGGCATCAAGCGCATAGTTTGCTGTGGAGATTCCGACTTGGTTGCCCAGCAGGTGGCTGACACCTGGAATGCGCGAAACCCTATTATGGCGGCATATCGCGACGAAGTGGACGAGATAGCCAAGAACTTCTTGGGATACGAAGTCAAGTATGTGCCTAGGGAGCAAAACGAGGCGGCTGATCTTCTGTCTAAACTTGGATTAGGGCGAAAGCAAATTCCGCCAGGAGTTTTCCTAGAGCATCTACGCACACCATCTGTGAAGGGCGCCGACATCGACAACCCGGATAGAGCTGATTCTTTCGTCAATATGGTGACAAAGATCCCTCCGTCTTGGACAAAACCGTTCATGGAATATCTCGAACACGGAACTTTGCCCGACGACGAGGTCGAAAGACGGCAGATAGTACGACGAGCAAAGGGTTATACCATAATCAGTGGGCAACTCTACAAAAGGAGCACTACTGGTGTATACCTAAAGTGTGTTTCCCTGCTAGAAGGTATGGAAATCCTACGCGAAATCCATCTCGGAGATTGCGGGCATCACGCCGCTCCTCGATCGTTGGTCGCGAAAGCCTTCCGGCAAGGATTCTACTGGCTGACCGCGAAGGTGGACGCCGACAAGCTGGTTGAAACATGCACAGGATGACAGTATTATGCCCGACAACCACATGTCCCTGCTGAAGAATTGCGAACAATACCAATAACTTGGCCGTTTGCAGTCTGGGGGCTAGACATGGTGGGACCGTTACAAACGACACCGTGTGGATGTACGCATCTGCTTGTAGCAGTTGACAAATTCACCAAATGGATAGAAGCTAAACCCATTAGAAAGCTTGATGGGGCAACTGCCCTCAGGTTTGTCCGGGATCTAGTGGTGAGATTTGGTCTCCCACATAGCATCATCATCGACAATGGAAGAAACCTGTCACTCGGAGAAGTGGAGGCCTATTGCTGGGACAAAGGCATCCGACTTGACCTTGCGTATGTGGCACACCCACAATCTAATGGTCAAGTTGAGCGAGCCAATGGATTAATTCTACAGGGAGTCAAGCCACGTCTTGAGGCACCGCTACATAGAGCAGCTAGAGCCTGGGCGCAAGAATTGCCATCTGTGCTGTGTGTAACTACCTCGGTGAATTACGCTCCTAGATACAAGCCTGGATGAACGGAAGTGGTTGAAATAGTACGGTGGGGCCCCAAAAGCCGCTCACGGGTAGACCTTTCGGCCGTCCCAACCACTTCCAATTCATTGGGACCTGTATGGGCGGCGTAATCGGCAGGCGAAGGGATCAACTACATACACAAATGAGTATGTATGCAAGCCACCATACAAAAGTACATCAGAGCCATTCCATCTAGAAAGAAAGGAAATATAGCAACGCCATACGGCAAGATTCAAATGACCTAGGTAGATATAATATTTTAGGATAATTCCTCATACATCACACATCAGAGTATCAAGCGGAAGCGGCAAAACAAGTCCGGGTACGGATAAGAAGCAAATCGGCATAAGATGCCACAGAAGTAAGCACATCCCGCCCACAGATCTCACGGATCCCCGTTCCCGGAATCTCTACACCGAACGATCGTTGCCCACATCGTCAGCCTCTTCCACCCAGTATCCGTCCTGGGAGTGTACCTGTTCATCTGAACCAATAATTGATCGTGTGAGACCCTAAGGGTACTCAGCAAGTCTTAATGCCTCTAAAGGGGACACAACCTGGGGTGACGCAATTGCAGCAAAAGATAAACCCTAGCAGTTCTGTAGATACTCGCCAACCATCCGCCTAACCAGAGATAGACGGATGTCCGTGAATTAATGACCACAGTTATAACAGTAACTTCATCAGATCCATCCTCCTCCTCGCTTACCAACGAGGAAGCGGACGAACAACCCCCATCCGTTGGCAATTTTATTAACCATTCCATGCGTGTTGCACTATTTACTAGTCAATTACTTAGTCAGATTAAAGCGGTACTTTAGTTATGCTTGTCTATGATCGAGAAACTGTGCTCCAAGTCGTTCATAACCGCGGACACGGCTTTCAGAAAGTTTTACCCTGCAGGGGTGCACAAATAGCAACACACACTCGATCAACCTCGGAAAAACCAAATCAAAACCCAACGAGGCCTTCACGACAAAGCAATCACAGGATTCAGAAATGTTTCAGGGGGCCACCCCATTGAGTAGACCCGCAACGAAGTTAGCTGACTCCGAGACGGACTCAAGGTTTGCGTCAATGGCTGTAAACGACTGGGAACCCGAAAATGTGACTGGGCTTGTCGATACCGCGAAAACACTCCGCTTACCTAAACAGTACAGTGTGCTCCTCGCACAATCGTAAATAAACAGTAGCATGGCATAAGTACAGGATAGTAAAAAAAACCTCAAACTAGTTTGTGGCCCCAAGAAATAAGACTGAATCAAGCTCTGGCTCAGGGGGGTCCCATAAGCCTCCCGGATGTGGATAGCGCGAATATTCTTGGAACAGGAATCAAGTACTCGGGGTCTTACGGGACACAAGTGAGCAGGAAAAACCAAATAGCAAATATTGCTCACCGGTGCCACTTTCATTAGTTGTCCCATTACTACTCAGGTTAAGTTGTTTAGGTACCTCGTTATCCATCAGACACTCACATACCCTACACATGCTGTTCTACGACTCGCATGGCTCAAACAACTCCTGTAGTAATGGCTCATGGGATGGAGGTACAAGCTTGGTGGGGTTTAAAAGTAAAGGCTATGCAATACTTGGGATTCAGTTTAATGCAATCGCGACTCAATGATGCAAGAATAAGATAGAGGCAATAGGTACTGTATGTATGCAAGCATGTGGTAGTGCTTGACTGGCAACTCAGTTGAAGCGAGAGACGGATCTGGGTAGTGCTCCTGGTTCTCTTGATATATCCCCTGCTCAGAGTCTATTCGAAGAAGAGCCAAACAAACAAGGCCAACATAAATAAAGTGCACAAGCATAGGAATAAATGCGTCAAGCAAACAATCATGCCATGATGAATGATGCACAAGTTGCATGGCATTAATGTAGCATGGCATGGGTGAGGTGTAGAGTACAAGAAATAAGCATTTTATTGAGTTGTGGTCACTTTTTATTGTCATATTAGTTGCTGTATACTATATATTTATATGATGCATGCTGCAATTGAAGTCATGGATAGCATAAACAGAAAGGTCCCGTCGAGCTGATCATTTTAGACATATCATTTGTTAAATTCGGAGTTATATATCAAAAGTTATTAATTTATTAAGTTCCAGTGGCATTTTGTTGTAATTTACTCAACTTGGAATTTTAAATGTGCAAAAGGTAATTTGAATAGCATATTTGAGATCCTCACATTTTTCTGATTCAAAAACATATATCATTTGCATTATTTGGATTTATGAATTAAAAGTTATTTAAAAACAGATTGAATTTGAATTTTGAATTAATTTGAATTAAATTTGAATAAAACAGAGAACCAGAAAATCTTTTGGTACCCAGGCAGACCTAGCCACTGCCGCTGACGGGTGGGGCCAGGCTGACTGGACCCAACACGCGCACAGGACAAAGGGGAGGGGACTGCGGGTTGATTGCAACTAAAGTCGAGAGCCTTTTTGCAAAAACCCAGGGACACAGACAGTGGGGTCAGGGGATCGCGGGTTGAGCGGCAAAAGGGGCAGGGGGTTAAGTGCAAAGTGCCAACGCGTGCACTGTGGATCTTCCTCTGACGCGCGGACAGACGCGCGCTGGCGCACGCGCGACGCGCGCGGCGCGAGGGTTCGAGCCCGCGACCTCGGGCGGGCTAGCAGAGGCGGCTACCACTGCGGTGGTGTGAGGTTGGTGACTGGTAAGGGGGTGGGGCCTAGGTAAGCTTCTGCGAGGCGCGGCGCGGAGCAGATGACAGCGCCGCCGACGCACGCAGCGTGCTCGACGGAACAAACGGCGGCTACAGACGACGACAGCGTGGCGGAGGTTGTCAGGGAGGCAGGTAGGCTCACCGAGAGGACGTTGGCGTGGTCGGCTCGGGGCGGTCGCGATCGTCGGCGAGGCTGGCGCACCGGCGGAGCTAGGGTTCCGTCGGGCTCGCGCTGGGGCAGGGGTTCTGGGGCCTCCTCTTCGCGGTTCCGTGCACGGGGCGGCTGCAGGGGGGTCTCCAGTACTTCCTCGACGCGCCCAACTCCACGCCCGCCTCCTCGTACAGCAGGTGAGCGCCGGAGCCGACGGTGGCAGACGTCGGGTAGATGGTGGTGGATCGGGAGAAGGGAGGCGAGGCAGGGCCTCTGGGGCGGATCTGGGGATGCAGGGGAGGTGGAGAGAGGGGGTAGATAAGGACGGGGAAAGAGGGTGCCGTGGGGGTGGGGTAGATGGGAAAAGGTGGCCTCGGTGCCACCTTTATCTCCTCCTCCTCCTCACGTGCATGGGTCGGGGCAGTAGCAGGGGGAGGGGAAGGAGGCTGCCAGGTGGGTCCGGTAAGAGGGAGCTCGGGGTGGGGCAGGCCAGGCAGAGAGAGAGAGCAAGAGAGAGGAGAGGGGTAGGCTCGGGTGTGGTTTGGCGCTAGATTAGGAGGGGCTCGGCTAGGGTTGGTCTTAGGGTTTGGTGGGAAGAGAGAGAGAGCTGGGGTGGGCCCAGGGAGAGGGTGGCCAGGTGGGCAGGCATGGTAGAGAGAGGAGAGGCTGAGAGAAAGGGGCAGGGTTTAGGGTTTGGATTAGGGGGTTCGGTTTAGGGTTTAAGGAAGAGGTAAGATGAGATGGAAGGGGAGGTGCCCATGTTTAAACACATGATAAAGGCATCACATGATCAAGCTCAAGGGGGTGGTAGGGGCTAGAGAGAGGGGGAGGGGTTTAGGGCTTGTGCATGCCCACATGATCACATGTGCATGCATGGATGGGGAAAGGTGATTAGGGTATAGCTAGAGGGAGGAGAGAGAGAGATAGAGGGTTTGGTGTCTTGATTAGATCAAGCATGATCCACACAAGCTCAACAAGATGGCCAAAAGAGAAAGAGGAAAAGAGGTGATGAGGTATGAGCAAGATTAAAATGGATCAAGCCCAAAAGCAGGAATAAAGACAGAGATGACTCACTCAAGAATTCAAACAAAACCCTAAGATGACCAAAGTTGATGATGGTTGCATGGCCCATGCAAATGCATTAAATGCCAGGTTTTATCTTGTGAGAACAAAATAATATCCCATGGCACTTATTTATGTGCATCCCCAAAGATGGAGTAAGGCCAAGCATAAGATTATGAGCGGAATCCACCCAACCCACATGAGCTAGAGGTAAACTCAATGAAAATGCCAAGCTCATATTAATTGGATGGTGGAATTATAAGGTGGTGAAGAAAAGGTGGTGGAGTCAATAAGAGATATGCCCCCAACTCAACTTGGGCACTTAACAATATATCAAGAACCAAATACAATATCAAGAGACAAATACAAATATTAATGCATATGAGATAAGAACCAAAACAAAAGGGTTTTTGTATGATGCTCAAATGCAAGGTTGCATGATGACATGAACATGACATGATGATGATGCACCAATTATTTGTAGGAAGTGGCCCTTTTATTACTAGATCAAGTAGCATTACAGGTGTTAGACAACTGGGATGCTACAACTCTCCCCCACTAAACAGGAATCTCGCCCCGAGATTCTAGGAAGAAGAAGAAGACACAAAGAGGGTAGGATAGTTGGCACGGAGTTCATCTTCACGTTCCCAAGTGGCTTCATCAACAGAATGGTGCGACCACTGCACCTTGCAGAACTTGATGGACTTGTTGCGAGTCCTTCTTTCTGCGACTTCCAGGATTTTTATGGGGTGTTCTTGATAAGACAGGTCTTCTTTGAGATCGATTAGCTCATGATCCACGGTCCTGCCGGGATCTTTGAAGCACTTCTTGAGTTGAGAGATGTGGAAAACATCATGGACTTTTAGTTTTTCCGGGAGCTCAAGGGCATAAGCGACTTTCTTCTCCTTCCACGAATTTTGAATGGACCGATGTATCTAGGAGCCAGCTTTCCTTTGATACCAAAGCGGTGTGTGCCTCTCATGGGGGTGACACGAAGGTAAACGAGATCACCAGGGGCATACACCATGTCCATGTGCTTCCTGTCATAATTGCTCTTCTGGCGACTTTGAGCAATCTTCAGGTTCTCAAGAATGATATGCACCTTCTCCTCCGCTTGAGTTACAATGTCAGGGCCAAACCAAATTCTTTCTCCTGCACCTGACCAACCAATCGGAGTTCTGCACTTGCGACGATAGAGAGCCTCAAATGGTGCCATCTTCAGACTCTTCTGGAAGCTGTTGTTGTAAGAGAATTCAGCATAAGGAAGACATTCCTCCCACTTCATGCCAAAAGAGATAACGCAAGCACGAAGCATATCCTCCAGAATCTGATTGATCCTTTCAACTTGCCCTTGCGACTGAGGGTGGTAAGCAGTGCTGAAGTTCAACTTTGTTCCCAAAGCATTTTGGAAACTCTCCCAGAACTTGGAAGTGAAGATGCTACCACGGTCTGAACTGATCTCAAGCGGAACCCCATACAGAGAGACAATTCTGTTGATATAGAGCTCAGCCAACTGAATTCCAGAAATTGTTTCCTTGACGGGGAAGAAATGAGCCACTTTAGAAAGCCTGTCGATGACAACAAAGATTGCATTGTTGCCCTTCTGCGACCTTGTAAAACCAGTGATGAAGTCCATCTCTACTTTCTCCCATTTCCATTCCGGGGGTTTCAATGGCTGTAGAAGACCGAAAGGTTTCTGATGGACAGCTTTCACTCTGCGGCAGACATCACACTCCAAGACATACTTGGCACAATATCGTTTCAAACCAGGCCACCAATATTGTGTTTTCAAGTCCATGTACATCTTTGTGCTGCCAGGATGGATAGAAAGAACAGAATCGTGCGCCTCCTTGAGAACTTGCTCTCTCAAACCCGGGCAGTTCGGAACAAACATCCGGTGTTCAAAGAAAAGCGTGCCTTGATCATCGACGTGGAAGGACTCATACTTCGGAAGCTGAAGTTTAGAGATGATCTTTCTGGTGTGCGGATCACCACGCTGACGAAAACGAATCTTTTCTTCCAAGAGAGGAGTAGCCAGAAGGTTTAGGAGATGCCCTTGTTCCACAACTTCAAGGTTGAGCTGACAGAATTCCTCGCACAAGAGAGGTTGCTGCTCTTCCATCATGAGGTTGTTGACATAAGCTTTGCGGCTAAGAGCATCGGCCATGACATTAGCTTTGCCTGGTGTGTAGTTGATGGTCAAATCAAAATCATTGATTGCTTCAATCCATCTCCTCTGCCGAAGGTTGAGATCAGGCTGTGTGAAGATATACTTCAAACTCTTGTGATCAGAAAAGATTTCACAACGGTTGCCAAGCAAGTAGTGCCTCCATAGCTTCAAAGCAAAGACAACTGCTGCGAGCTCAAGGTCATGTGTGGGATAGTTGATCTCATGCGTCTTCAACTGTCGAGAGGCATAAGCAACAACTTGCTTTTCTTGCATAAGGACCGCACCCAATCCTTGCAAAGAGGCGTCACAGAATATCTGGAAAGGCTTAGATGTATCCGGAGGAACCAAGACTGGCGTGGAAGTGAGATTCTCTTTGAGTGTCTCGAAGCTTGCTTGACATGCAGGAGTCCAAAGGTATTTCTTGCCTTTCTTGAGGAGATCAGTGAGAGGCTTCGCTATCTTCGAGAAGTTCTGAACGAAGCGACGGCAATAACTAGCCAAACCAAGGAAACTCCGCACTTCTTTGACATTAACAGGAGGAAGCCATTCAACAATTGTCTTCATAGTTTCCGGGTTGACTGCAATGCCCTTGGCAGAGATGACATGACCAAGATAGGTTACTTCAGGCAGCCAAAACTCACACTTTGAGAACTTTGCATACAAGCGGTTCTCACGAAGCTTGTTTAGGACACACCGAAGGTGTTCTTCATGCTCTTCCTTTGACTTTGAATAGACTAGGATGTCATCCAGATAGACCACAACGAACTTATCAAGGTACTCCATGAAGACCGAGTTCATAAGCCTCGAGAAGGTAGCAAGTGCGTTGGTGAGACCGAAAGACATGACTGTGTACTCATACAGACCATAGCGGGTGGTGAAAGCTGTTTTAGGCACATCTTCCTTGCGAATCTTGATTTGGTGATAACCACTTCTCAAGTCAAGCTTAGAGAACACCACAGCTCCAGCTAGCTGATCGAAGAGATCATTAATCCGCGGAAGGGGATATTTGTTCTTGATGGTTTTAGCATTGAGAGCCCGATAGTCAACACAAAGCCTATCAGTCCTGTCACGCTTCTTCACAAAGATTGTTGGGCTACCCCTAGAAGAAGTACTGTGTTGAATGAAACCCAACTTCTCTTGTTCATCAAGCTGTCGTTTGAGTTCAGACAACTCAGCAGGACCCATTTTATATGGCCGCTTGGAGATAGGAGCCGTTCCAGGTTCAAGCTCAATTACAAACTCAACCTCACGATCCGGAGGCATACCTGGCAACTCTTCAGGAAAGACATCTGGAAACTCACAGACCACCGGTACACTCTGAATAGCTTCCATAGCATCATCATTCAGAGCCGCCAAAGAGAAAAGCTGGACATCAGGAGTCAAACTTGGAGAAAAGACTATATGGCCTTCAGGAATCTTCAGAGAAACCGAGCGTTCAGCACAATCAATCACAGCTGCATTTGCTGTTAACCAATCCATGCCCAAGATGACATCAATGTCAGAATTGCCCAGAACAATTAAGGAAGCCGAGAACGAAGAGCCACCAATCTCAATTTGATTGCCATGGCTGATTTTGGCAGCTGCCATTGTTGCTCCAGGAGAAAGAACCATTAACCGCTTAAGAAGAGGATCCATTGCTAACTCGTTCTCATTTGCAAACTTGTGAGAAACAAAAGAATGCGATGCACCAGAATCAAACAAAACTCGTGCAGGGACTGAGTTAACGGGAAGCATACCCATCACAACTCCAGGTGCATGCTCAGCTTGAGCGGCGTTGACACAGTTGGCACGAGCAATAGTAGACCCGGGCTTGGTGTTGATGTTGAGATCCCGAGGTGGTGGTGCACGAACCATAGGAGATCTTGCCGCAGATCTTGGAGGGGGTGGAGGAAGAGCTTTGTTTTTTAACGGACAGTTCTAGTTTAGATGCCCAGGATCTCCACATGTGAAACAAGCACCAGGTGGACGTGGAGCAACGTAGCCAGGGACTCGTCCAGGCGCTCCAGGGTAGTGGTTGTAGCCCCTAGGAGCAGCAGTGATGAAGTTTGATGGCCTTGCCGCGTAGCTTGGAGGTCTTGGTGAAGCCGGGAGCGACGGTGGGGTGTTAGGAACCCAGACACGCCGCTTAGAAGGAGCTGACATAACTGAAGAGCTTGATGCGTCCCGGTTGTGTTTCTTTGACTCCTCAAACACTTGCCTACTGGCTTCCTCCTGCAGGGCTGTATGCTGAAGTTCCAGAAAAGACGCCGGCCTTGCATGTGTGATTGCATATTTGATCGATGCATTGAGCCCTTGCCTGAACCTCTTTTGTTTCTTCTTGTCATCCGAGATCTCATCACCACCATAACGAGAGAGTTTCATGAAGTTCCTGATGTAGGTATTGACATTATCATTTCCCTGCTTGAGGTTGAGAAAGATTTCCTTCATCCTTTCCATGACAATCTCTGACAGGAATTGCTCTTTGAAAGCTCCAGAGAACTGTTCCCAAGTAGGCTGAAAACCAGTGCAGCTTGCCTTCAGGTAATTCTCCCACCAGAGAGCTGCATCTCCCTTCAGAAGGTGAGTAGCACATTTCACCCATTCTTGCTCAGGAACATCAGCAGTCTCCAGTAGCCTTGACGTCTCACGTAACCAATCATCAGCATCAAGTGGTCGATCAGAAACATCAAATTGGCGTTGGTTGAACTTCAGGAAACTTTTGATGTCACCCCGCTTGGGAGGTGGAGGGAGTGGAGCAAACTCATTTCTCCTGACACTTTCTTCCAAACGCTGCTGTTTCTGCTGCATTGCTGCCAAGGCATTGGCTATGTTTGACAACGCGGCCCCAAGTTCCGGTGGTATGTCCTCATCAGAACGGCGTGGTGGAGCCATCCTGTGATTGATATAAAACACAAGTCAGTACTATAATGGAGAATGATAATAATCCAAAATAGTACCAAGATGGAATTAACCAAGATTAAAGGATACAAATTACTAAGATGATATTAAAATATCAACAAAGTTCAAAGCACCTAAAAGATATTAAGCATATCACACACGACTGAAAAGGAGTGTGGTACACAGATATATCAAAGAAAAATTTTCCACAAATTTTGGCATTAAAATACCAATAGATGCGCAAAATTACTTAACGAATCAAGATTAGTGACTCTACCAATTCAATATACAAAAGCGAATGATAAGAGTAGTGGTATGGTCGCGACTCCATCCCGCACTCAAATCATTACTCCGCACATGAATAAGTGGAACACATATCCTAACCCCTTTTTCCCACGTTGAACCTATAGATTGGCAACTACGGAAACGAACACCCCAAACAAGATAACGTCGGATAACAAAGAGTAAGACAGATCGCGTCGGTTTGCAAAAGCCTGTCGGTATGGAATGTACCAACAGTTGATAACCAAAAGGCCGATTAGATAACAACTTGGATGCAACAGATAGACAAGGAATTACACACACACACACACACAACCTATGGTACTACGGAAACCCAGAACACGTGAGTCCTAGTTTGAACTTTAAGAAGAGGATTGAAAACGTTACACTTCCTTACCAGAAAAGGGTGGGTGGGTGGGTAAGAAGAAAAGTGGAAGCAGTCCTACTCTCGCGTTTTGTTTTTCCCTAGTATACATAACTACCAAAAATATTTGCTAGACTGACAACGACCGTTTGGCTGAGACCCTGAAGGTCGGGATGGCTCTGATACCAATTGTAACTACCTCGGTGAATTACGCTCCTAGATACAAGCCTGGATGAACGGAAGTGGTTGAAATAGTACGGTGGGGCCCCAAAAGCCGCTCACGGGTAGACCTTTCGGCCGTCCCAACCACTTCCAATTCATTGGGACCTGTACGGGCGGCGTAATCGGCAGGCGAAGGGATCAACTACATACACAAATGAGTATGTATGCAAGCCACCATACAAAAGTACATCAGAGCCATTCCATCTAGAAAGAAAGGAAATATAGCAACGCCATACGGCAAGATTCAAATGACCTAGGTAGATATAATATTTTAGGATAATTCCTCATACATCACACATCAGAGTATCAAGCGGAAGCGGCAAAACAAGTCCGGGTACGGATAAGAAGCAAATCGGCATAAGATGCCACAGAAGTAAGCACATCCCGCCCACAGATCTCACGGATCCCCGTTCCCGGAATCTCTACACCGAACGATCGTTGCCCACATCGTCAGCCTCTTCCACCCAGTATCCGTCCTGCGAGTGTACCTGTTCATCTGAACCAATAATTGATCGTGTGAGACCCTAAGGGTACTCAGCAAGTCTTAATGCCTCTAAAGGGGACACAACCTGGGGTGACGCAATTGCAGCAAAAGATAAACCCTAGCAGTTCTGTAGATACTCGCCAACCATCCGCCTAACCAGAGATAGACGGATGTCCGTGAATTAATGACCACAGTTATAACAGTAACTTCATCAGATCCATCCTCCTCCTCGCTTACCAACGAGGAAGCGGACAAACAACCCCCATCCGTTGGCAATTTTATTAACCATTCCATGCGTGTTGCACTATTTACTAGTCAATACTTAGTCAGATTAAAGCGGTACTTTAGTTATGCTTGTCTATGATCGAGAAACTGTGCTCCAAGTCGTTCATAACCGCGGACACGGCTTTCAGAAAGTTTTACCCTGCAGGGGTGCACAAATAGCAACACACACTCGATCAACCTCGGAAAAACCAAATCAAAACCCAACAAGGCCTTCACGACAAAGCAATCACATGATTCAGAAATGTTTCAGGGGGCCACCCCATTGAGTAGACCCGCAACGAAGTTAGCTGACTCCGAGACGGACTCAAGGTTTGCGTCAATGGCTGTAAACGACTGGGAACCCGAAAATGTGACTGGGCTTGTCGATACCGCGAAAACACTCCGCTTACCTAAACAGTACAGTGTGCTCCTCACACAATCGTAAATAAACAGTAGCATGGCATAAGTACAGGATAGTAAAAAAAACCTCAAACTAGTTTGTGGCCCCAAGAAATAAGACTGAATCAAGCTCTGGCTCAGGGGGGTCCCATAAGCCTCCCGGATGTGGATAGCGCGAATATTCTTGGAACAGGAATCAAGTACTCGGGGTCTTACGGGACACAAGTGAGCAGGAAAAACCAAATAGCAAATATTGCTCACCGGTGCCACTTTCATTAGTTGTCCCATTACTACTCAGGTTAAGTTGTTTAGGTACCTCGTTATCCATCAGACACTCACATACCCTACACATGCTGTTCTACGACTCGCATGGCTCAAACAACTCCTGTAGTAATGGCTCATGGGATGGAGGTACAAGCTTGGTGGGGTTTAAAAGTAAAGGCTATGCAATACTTGGGATTCAGTTTAATGCAATCGCGACTCAATGATGCAAGAATAAGATAGAGGCAATAGGTACTGTATGTATGCAAGCATGTGGTAGTGCTTGCCTGGCAACTCAGTTGAAGCGAGAGACGGATCTGGGTAGTGCTCCTGGTTCTCTTGATATATCCCCTGCTCAGAGTCTATTCGAAGAAGAGCCAAACAAACAAGGCCAACATAAATAAAGTGCACAAGCATAGGAATAAATGCGTCAAGCAAACAATCATTCCATGATGAATGATGCACAAGTTGCATGGCATTAATGTAGCATGGCATGGGTGAGGTGTAGAGTACAAGAAATAAGCATTTTATTGAGTTGTGGTCACTTTTTGTTGTCATATTAGTTGCTGTATACTATATATTTATATGATGCATGCTGCAATTGAAGTCATGGATAGCATAAACAGAAAGGTCCCGTCGAGCTGATCATTTTAGACATATCATTTGTTAAATTCGGAGTTATATATCAAAAGTTATTAATTTATTAAGTTCCAGTGGCATTTTGTTGTAATTTACTCAACTTGGAATTTTAAATGTGCAAAAGGTAATTTGAATAGCATATTTGAGATCCTCACATTTTTCTGATTCAAAAACATATATCATTTGCATTATTTGGATTTATGAATTAAAAGTTATTTAAAAACAGATTGAATTTGAATTTTGAATTAATTTGAATTAAATTTGAATAAAACAGAGAACCAGAAAATCTTTTGGTACCCAGGCAGACCTAGCCACTGCCGCTGACGGGTGGGGCCAGGCTGACTGGACCCAACACGCGCACAGGACAAAGGGGAGGGGACTGCGGGTTGATTGCAACTAAAGTCGAGAGCCTTTTTGCAAAAACCCAGGGACACAGACAGTGGGGTCAGGGGATCGCGGGTTGAGCGGCAAAAGGGGCAGGGGGTTAAGTGCAAAGTGCCAACGTGTGCACTGTGGATCTTCCTCTGACGCGCGGACAGACGCGCGCTGGCGCACGCGCGACGCGCGCGGCGCGAGGGTTCGAGCCCGCGACCTCGGGCGGGCTAGCAGAGGCGGCTACCGCTGCGGTGGTGTGAGGTTGGTGACTGGTAAGGGGGTGGGGCCTAGGTAAGCTTCTGCGAGGCGCGGCGCGGAGCAGATGACAGCGCCGCCGACGCACGCAGCGTGCTCGACGGAACAAACGGCGGCTACAGACGACGACAGCGTGGCGGAGGTTGTCAGGGAGGCAGGTAGGCTCACCGAGAGGACGTTGGCGTGGTCGACGGGATCGGGGCGGTCGCGATCGTCAGCGAGGCTGGCGCACCGGCGGAGCTAGGGTTCCGTCGGGCTCGCGCTGGGGCAGGGGTTCTGGGGCCTCCTCTTCGCGGTTCCGTGCACGGGGCGGCTGCAGGGGGGTCTCCAGTACTTCCTCGACGCGCCCAACTCCACGCCCGCCTCCTCGTACAGCAGGTGAGCGCCGGAGCCGACGGTGGCAGACGTCGGGTAGATGGTGGTGGAGCGGGAGAAGGGAGGCGAGGCAGGGCCTCTGGGGTGGATCTGGGGATGCAGGGGAGGTGGAGAGAGGGGGTAGATAAGGACGGGGAAAGAGGGTGCCGTGGGGGTGGGGTAGATGGGAAAAGGTGGCCTCGGTGCCACCTTTCTCTCCTCCTCCTCCTCACGTGCATGGGTCGGGGCAGTAGCAGGGGGAGGGGAAGGAGGCTGCCAGGTGGGTCCGGTAAGAGGGAGCTCGGGGTGGGGCAGGCCAGGCAGAGAGAGAGAGCAAGAGAGAGGAGAGGGGTAGGCTCGGGTGTGGTTTGGCGCTAGGTTAGGAGGGGCTCGGCTAGGGTTGGTCTTAGGGTTTGGTGGGAAGAGAGAGAGAGCTGGGGTGGGCCCAGGGAGAGGGTGGCCAGGTGGGCAGGCATGGTAGAGAGAGGAGAGGCTGAGAGAAAGGGGCAGGGTTTAGGGTTTGGATTAGGGGGTTCGGTTTAGGGTTTAAGGAAGAGGTAAGATGAGATGGAAGGGGAGGTGCCCATGTTTAAACACATGATAAAGGCATCACATGATCAAGCTCAAGGGGGTGGTAGGGGCTAGAGAGAGGGGGAGGGGTTTAGGGCTTGTGCATGCCCACATGATCACATGTGCATGCATGGATGGGGAAAGGTGATTAGGGTATAGCTAGAGGGAGGAGAGAGAGAGATAGAGGGTTTGGTGTCTTGATTAGATCAAGCATGATCCACACAAGCTCAACAAGATGGCCAAAAGAGAAAGAGGAAAAGAGGTGATGAGGTATGAGCAAGATTAAAATGGATCAAGCCCAAAAGCAGGAATAAAGACAGAGATGACTCACTCAAGAATTCAAACAAAACCCTAAGATGACCAAAGTTGATGATGGTTGCATGGCCCATGCAAATGCATTAAATGCCAGGTTTTATCTTGTGAGAACAAAATAATATCCCATGGCACTTATTTATGTGCATCCCCAAAGATGGAGTAAGGCCAAGCATAAGATTATGAGTGGAATCCACCCAACCCACATGAGCTAGAGGTAAACTCAATGAAAATGCCAAGCTCATATTAATTGGATGGTGGAATTATAAGGTGGTGAAGAAAAGGTGGTGGAGTCAATAAGAGATATGCCCCCAACTCAACTTGGGCACTTAACAATATATCAAGAACCAAATACAATATCAAGAGACAAATACAAATATTAATGCATATGAGATAAGAACCAAAACAAAAGGGTTTTTGTATGATGCTCAAATGCAAGGTTGCATGATGACATGAACATGACATGATGATGATGCAACAATTATTTGTAGGAAGTGGCCCTTTTATTACTAGATCAAGTAGCATTACAGGTGTTAGACAACTGGGATGCTTCACTGTGGAATTTACGAACTACACCCAACAGATCCACCGGCTACACCCCTTACTTCATGGTATATGGAGCAGAAGCTATCCTACCTTCCGACATCCTCCACGATGCACCAAGAGTTGCCGCCTATGAAGAAGATGACGCTGAAGAATCCAGACGCCTAGATGTGGACCTTCTCGAGGAGGAGCGCGTTTTGGCATGCCAAAGATCCGCCATCTACCAGCAGAAGCTACGCAGCTACCATAGTCGCCGCGTCCGGCATCGCTCGTTTAAAGAGGGGGATTTAGTACTCCGACTGAAGCAGAAGAAGTCACACAAATTATCCCCGCCATGGGAAGGACCGTTCATCATAAGCAAGGCGCTGCTCAATGGGTCTTACTACCTCGTCGACAATCGTGAGCTCAAGGATAGACCCAACGAGGATCATAAGCGTAAGCGACGTGACCCGGATGATGACTACCCAGAGCTTGATCGGCCATGGAACATAGCACAGCTACGTCCTTTCTACACTTAGCATTTTTTATCTAATCGTGTACCTCTTATATGATCAATGAAATAAAGCTCTTTGGTTCACTCATATTGCTGAGTCTTTTACCTCCTTTAGTGTTCATTTTTGGATCATATAAACCTTTATGCATAATCTTTGCGATTGCACTTGTGAAAATTCCGCCTACGGGCGTTAGCTTAAGTTTTCTGGTCTACACGTTCTTTGTTGTTTTTATGTGGATTCTGGAGTAGTGACTTTTGGCACTTATTGTCGGCGATTTTGTGCTCAGGTTATTGACGGTGCCATTGGGCATCATCACCTAAGCGCATGGTTCCGACAACGAGTCTTCCGACTCACGAAAAGTCAAGCATAAGAACCAGAGTAACGGATAAGCCAACACTTGCTTAAACAATATATACATACTGGGCATTAATTCTTAAGTAGCAGGATACGATAGCCACTGTTTTCCGCCTTAAGATTACATCACCAAGTTTTTTTTTTCAATGCACACTCCAGAGGAGAAACAAGAATTACAAAGTGTTTTTTACTCCTTGGGTGCAGGGGACTTGGAGGCCGCATCATCACCAGCCGGAGAATCACCCTCAGCGTCGGCGCTGTGAGGAGACTCGGAGGATTCAGGGTTGGCGTTGTCAAGGAAGTTCCTGGGCACGAAGACATCGACATCCACCAACTCGGCAACCCTGGTGTCATAACCTGCGAGTGATGACAGGATGGCTTCGTGATCAATCTCCTTGCCGTCATCATCCACGTCGGGGATACCAGATGTCACCGTGTCGATGTTGGCACCTTCACAGTGTGCCTTCACCATGGACAACGCCATCCTTGCGCCAGCCCGTGCACATGAAGCTTTCCAGCTTGCAACACGCTCGGGGGCTCGGCGCAGAATCTCCGATTACTTCACCACGGAGTCGGAGGCCTTGATATAAGTTTGGAGGGGCTTGGCAATCTCCTTGGCTTGGGTGATGGCAGTATTGATGAAGTTGCCGGCAAGAATCATGCATTCCTTGTCCGAAGGAGGCGAGCGGGTTAAGCCCATAGGCGCTGAAAATTTCGACAAGAATTGCATGAGTTCAATAAATTCTAAGTATCCAGACTACAGAGCTACAAGGCGGAGGACACTTACTGAAGATGCTGGCCTTTGCCTGCCAGACGACGTCCGCCGAAGATTCCTTCTCTTGTTGGAGGAGCTTAAACGCCTCGCTATGGTGAAGGTTTTGCTCATCGGCAGCTTGCTTTTGATCCTTTAGGATCGCAAGTTCCTCCTTCAAGCGATTAATCTCCGCGGAGGAGGAGTCCTGCAGGGCTTTCATGGAATCCTCATGCATCTTCAGCGTTTCTTCCCTCTCCTTCTTAAGGATCTTGTTCTCGCTGTCCAGCTGCTGGATGTGCTTGGACTGCTCGACAATATCCTTGGCCTTGGCTACATGCTCTGCAAGTCGGAGAAAACAAAGTACACAGTGAGTACTTGAAGAAGGAAGGCACAAAAGTAAGACGGAAGTGCGCAAAGAGAAAACAGACTCTTGTTTTTGATGATCTGTTCCTTCAAGATGGCGGTTTTACCCTTTTCAGCTTCAAGGTCCGCGCGCATCTTCTGGTACTTATCGTTGGCCATGCCCCTCCGATCATTCTCGTTCTGTGGAAACAAATACAAAGTTAAGTTGTTGTTTATCTGTTTGGAACTTCTAGTCAGAAATTTTCCACCTAGAGGCTCGGGGGCTACAGCGAGAGATTTTAACTTAGCAATATGCTTAGCTTTTCTTTAAGCATCTAGTCGGAGCTAATTCAGTTCTCAACTAGAAGCTTGGGGGCTACAGTATAAAGTTTTAACTCAGAAAATGCTTAGCTTTTCTTTAAGTATCTAGTCGGAACTAATTCAGTTACAACTAGAGACTTGGGGGCTACAGCACTTAAAATTATGAACACTGTGTATGCTACTCTTAACGCATCTAGTCAGAATAATTCATTCCATCTAAATGCTTGGGGGCTACAGTGAGAGTTTTTTCTAACTTAGTCACTATTAGAGCATATAGATGTAAAACCAATGGTTTTCTGTCTACATCCTCGGGGGCTACAGTGGGATACTCATATGAAATGCAAAAGGTAAAGTAAAACTTACAAGTGCAATGATCTTGAGGTTTGTTGCGCTCTCGGCCAGCAGCTTGCCAAAGGAAACACTGTTTCCTCGCAAGATGTCTGCTTGACGGAGTAGCTCCTCAAGACCGCACGTCGGAGATGACGACACTCCTCCAGGAACCATAGTTGTGCTACCCGGCGTAAGCACCGGGTAAATAATCTTCAGCAACTCGAAGGGTTTTTGGGGAGTAGAGGCGCCGCCTTCGGCAGAGGTACCAGATCCCATCACCGCCTTGCCGCTACCGATGGCATCCTTAGCAGGAGCTTCAGCCATTTGAAGAGCAGCGCTCTCCTGCGTCGCCTGCTCGCCGACAACTGCGAGTTCGGTAGAGGCGCCAGAATCCACTTCCATGGCGGAAGGGCCTGGTGCCTCCTGGGCTTGGGAACTTGTCGGAGCGGAGGAGGGCTTGACGACAGGAGTAGCAGGGGCGATGGCGGGGGAAGATTCACGATGCAGCATATCTTTAATATTTCTAGAATCCCCAAGAGTCTTGGAGGACTTCTTGAGGCTGGTTATGGCTTTCTTCCTAAAACGTGCAAAATGCATAAGTATAGTAATCAGACAATGTCGGAGAATAAGAAGCTTACACTAGGGGGGGGGGGCGCTTTGGCAAACATCCCCGTGGCTTTCTTCTTTTCCGCCTTCAGGGCGGCAGTACTCTTTTTGGAGGCTCCACCCTCCGTCTTCTTCTTCTTGCCTCCGTCGGCAGCGCCAGAGGTGGAGCTCTTCCGCTTTCGCGCCAACGGGGCATCATCGTCGGACACGACCATGACTTCCTTCATCTTGGGATCGTAGATTTGGGCGGCCAGGTTGCACTCCTCTAGATCGCTAAGCTGTTAAGTGAGAAATCATCGTGTTAGACATGATGATATTGGCAAGACGGAAAAACTGGAGCAATGTCATACACGGAAAATAAAAACCTACCTTTGGGCACTTTCCATCTACGAACATGTCGTAGGTGAGGGTGAAGCCACGCTTCTTGTCCTTCACTTTGACGATGTCCTTAAGGCGGAACTTGACGGAGTCGCTCGAGAAGTTGTCCTCGGAGATACGAAGGGTATCCCTTCGGTCGCCGGTGTACTCGTGCATAAGCTTCGTACGGTGCTGCAGAGGTTGGATCCGCCTGATGAACCAGCACATGGCTAGGTCCAAGCCGGTTAGACCCGTCTCTACAAACCACTCGATCCGCCTTATTGCGCGAGAAGCGTTGAGGTCGGAGGGAAGGGAGGCATGGGACCGCCATGTGGGGACTTCGGCGGCGGCTCCATCCACGATGTCCGGATACGTTACTTCTCGGCCCGCCAAAGGAATGTCGGGGCCATAGAAGTACGTCCGCTGCCAGTTTTTGCATGACTCATTGCCGACGATGTCGGGAAACCGCCGGCCAGGACGGATCTTGAAGCTTATGGTGCCGCAGTTTCTAAGCTCCTCCCTACTGTGTCCGGCTTCACGTTTGACGGTGAAGAAGTAGACAAACAAATCTAACCTAGGCCTAATCCCTAGGTAACCCTCACAAAGTGCCGCGAAGTTGCTAAGCACTAAGATACTATTGGGGGAGAGGTTATGGGGTTGGACCTTGAAGTGATTCAAGACGGACAGGAAAAAGTGAGAGATGGGTAGAGAAACGCCGCGTACCAATTGCGCCTTGATGTATACTTTCTCTCCGGCTTGGGGAGAAGGGGTCACCTCGCCGGCCAGCGCCGCTGGCCAGGCGAGCCCCTCCGTCGCGGGGAGGTAACCCTCAGCAACCATCTCTTGGATGTCGCGGCCGGTGATGTCCGAGCCGCGCCAGTCGCCTTTGTGCGAGTCTGGCTCCTCTTCCAGGGGCTCCACAGCCGCCAGATTGTGGTCGCCGCCGGTGGTTTCTATCACCGCCGATGTGGGGATGACCAGACCCTCTGGGGGCACGACGACGGAGCTCGCCGGCTTCGCCGCGGCTTCGCTCGACGCCGCCATTGACGGGGATGAGCTGCTGCTGGCCATGGAGGAAGGAAAGAACACGACTGGTGCAAGCAAGAGGCTAGGGTTTCTCGAGGTTTTCGCGGAGAGCTCGAGGAGGCGCGCGGTTGGAGGAAGAAGACGATGACGCGAGAGAATGGGGTGAAAATGTGGCAAGTGTCCCACGGTTACTATTTATCTTACTCTGCGTCAGGATTCGTGCAGCTAATGGGACGGTTGCCGCGTAGACGACGTGTTCGTGAACGTGCGCGGTAATTTCGCCACGTCTCCAACCGCCGCCGCCAACGGTTCGTATCGCTCGCGCGGGAAAAACGGATATGATTATGTTCTCTGCATGTGTGAATTACAAGGCGTCGCTGACCTATAGCCTACGTCGTCATAACTGACATGGTAGATGATCCGTCCCATCAAAGATTCCGGCATGGACGGATTTAATCCGACAACGGGAGCGTACGATGGAAGATTCAGCGTTTCTCCGACTTATAGAAGACGGAGAAAACCTTTGCAGGGTTCTTTGGGAGGGCTACAAGATGTTGCTTGACGATTTGCCGACATCCATCTAGACGGAGCATTCCACGGGAAGAGGCAAGACGACGCAAGATCTCGGAGTTCTCCGGGGGCTACTGTTGGGGATATGCTATATGGGTATCCTCATAGCATGTCTCTTATCCGACTAACCCGGGTGGACCATAGTCGGTAGCATGGCCTATGGCCTGCTGGGCGGCCCAGTTAGGTGGATCCAGAAGGGAGGCCCATGCCGGATAAAGGAAGGCTACGGTGGAGTCACCAGCGTACCCAGAGCCTTGGAGTGCAAGATACACTTGACTAGTAATAGACGGTGTAGAACTCTGTAACCTGTCCGGCTAGGAATTTTCCCTATAACCCTAGGACCTGACGACTATATAAGTCGGGCCTATGGGAGCCTTTAGGGCACGATAACTTAGAATTTCTAGTCACCTCGCATAGCGAACCTATCTCTGTAACTCCGCGTATTGACATTATAGTGATTTATAACAGGAGTAGGATTCCGCCACCGTTGTGGGATCTGAACCTGGGTAAGCTGTGTTACCTCGTACCCGTCAACCGTCCGCCTTACCCCACGTCTCTAAACACACACTGTGAGGACCCCTCCATGGCGTACTAGTCGGCAATACCACGACAATGACCCAATTGCTGAAGAAGGACAAGAAGTTTGAATGGACAGACAAATGTGAAGCGAGTTTTCAAGAATTCAAGAGGAGATTGATTTCAGCCCCAATTTTGATCATGCCGGATGTCACGAAGCCCTTTGATGTGTATTGTGACGCATCCAAGATCGGTCTCAGATGTGTGATAATGCAAGAAGGCAAAGTTATATCTTATCTATCCCGACAACTGAAACGACATGAACAAAATTATCCAACCCATGACCTTTAACTAGCAGCCGTACTTCTAGCCCTGAAGACATGGAGGCATTACCTGATGGGAAACCGTTGTGAGATTTATTTGGATCACAAGAGCCTGAAGTATATATTCACTCAGAAGGAGCTGAATATGAGGCAGAGAAGATGGATCGAGCTAATCAAGGACTATGATCTGGACATCCACTATCACCCTGGTAAAGACAATGTGGTAGCAGATGCCCTTAGCAGATTGCCGTGCCACTTGAACTCCATGATTTTGAAGGAGCAACCAAGTTTGCACAAAGAGATGGAAGATTTATGAATGGAATTAGTGAGTGAAGGATTTTTGTCTAGCATCGAACTTCAACCCACTTTGATCAGTCAGATAAAAGAGGCGTAGAAAGGAAATGCTAGTATCGATGGAATCAACGTCGCATCGGTACAAGCAAAGTACCCAAATTTACCGAAGATGAAGAAGGAGTTCTATGGTACAAAGGGCACCTTTGTGTAGCAGCAGATTCAGAGTTGAAAGAAGTTATTTTGAAAGAGGCCCATGATACTCTTTATTCTATCCACCCCGGAGGAACGAAGATGTATCCGGATTTGAAGGAGCAATTTTGGTGGCATAAGATGAAGTGAGAAATCGGAAGCTATATCGCCAAGTGTGATATTTGCGAGAGAGTCAAGGTGGGACATCAAAGACCCGTAGGACTATTGCAACCGTTACATATTCCAGAATGGATATGGGATTCAGTTGGAATGGACTTTATCATCGGATTGCCTACTTCTAGTAAGGGAAATTACTCTATCTGGGTCATAGTTGACAGATTATCCAAAGTAGCCCATTTCTTACTAGTCAAGACCACATACCAGAGTTCGAAGCTAGTAGAGTTGTACATCGCTAGAATCGTCAATTTGCACGGAGTCCCCAAGAACCTCGTATCGGATCGAGGAACTCAGTTTACCTCGAGATTCTGGAAGAAAGTCCAACAAGGTTTAGGAACCCGACTGGATTTCAGCACATCGTATCACCCTCGGACCTATGGACAAATGGAGCGAGTAAATCAAATACTCGAATATATGTTGAGAGCATGTGTGCTAGAGTATGGATCTAAATGGGAAGACTGTCTGCCTTTCGCAGAATTTTCATACAACAAAAGTTATCAAGCTAGTCTACAAATGGCCCCATTTGAATTCATGTATGGAAGGAAGTGTCACACCCCTTTGAATTGGTCGGAAGTAGGAGATAGTCAGATTTTCGGACCTGACATCCTACGAGAAGCATAAGAGAAAGTTCACAAGATTTGTGAGCACCTCAAGACCGCCCAGTCAAGACAGAAGAGTTACGCCAACAAGAGATGTCGAGACCTCTCTTTCAATATCGGAGATTTTGTGTATCTCAAAGTGTCGCCTTTGAAGGGAATGCAACGTTTTTAGCTCAAGGGAAAGTTAGCCCCTAGATATATCGGACCCTTCAAGATTTTGAATCGTCGAGGAGAAGTATCATATCAATTGGAACTGCCCGAGGAAATGTCAGTAGTGCATAATGTGTTCCATATATCGTTACTTCGCAAATGCCTTGAAGTTCCAGAGAAGACCGTAGTTTTCAAGAACATTGATCATCGGACCATAGAGATCAACGATGACCTGACGTATGCCGAAGTACCCATTCGTATTTTGGAAGAAGCTTTCAGAACCACCAGAACCCTAAGCATCAAGTTTCTCAAGATTCAGTGGAGCAACCACACTGAAGAAGAAGCTACCTGGGAGCGAGAAGATCACATCAGGACGGAGTTTACCGATCTTTTTAAATCCTAGGTAATCTTTTTCTTCCTTTTTCAAATCTCGGGACAAGATTTTGTTTAAGGGGGAAAGGTTTGTAACATCCCAAAATATAAAACAATGATCATCAAACTCTAATCACTAAAATTAGGGTTAACAAAAACTTTGA
Organism: Avena sativa; assembly: GCA_916181665.1. NCBI lineage: Eukaryota > Viridiplantae > Streptophyta > Magnoliopsida > Poales > Poaceae > Avena > Avena sativa. The sequence goes on from OV702284.1 coordinate 66,807,500, forward strand.
GTAATTAAAATCATATGAATGCATGTGTGTATGTGATGATTTGGTAAATGCATGAATGATCTTGTGTGATTAACCTAAATAGAAAGAAATGGTTTAAAGATTAATATAACATCATATAAAACAATTCCATGCAGAAACAAATCAAGAGAAAATCAAAAACCAATCAAATAAAGCAAATGGTCATTTTTGCCAATCTTGTTCACTAAGTCACTTTGAGTGTTTCTAGTCCAAGATTTCAAACAGAAATTTTTCCAATTCTTTTCACCCCTTGCTAGACCAAGTAAAAGTGAAACGCACCTTTCAAACTTGCAGAAACATTTGGCAACCTCATTCAAATCACAAGTGAAATTTGAATCTTTATCATATGTGAATATCACACATTTTCAAAACCCAACCAAACCAGTGCCCCTTGACCAACCCAACTAACCAGAGACTCCCTAGTATGTGCCTAGAAAACCCACCAAGTTTGAATCCAAAATTCAAATTTGAATTTCTTTCGGCCATTTCATCAAACACCTTGTTAGCAACAAACAACAAAACATCAAACACTATTTGCAGTACTAAATTTGGACAACCTTGTTCCCTCCCTGGTTGCAACAAGCTCTTAGTAGATCATCTAGCCTCTTTAACAATCTTTAGCACCACTGTGAGCAAGCCTATCCATTAATGGTGAGCATGCCGACAACAAACTTGCCACCCCCATGTCGCCAGCAAGCTAGAGGAAGAACTAGCCTCGCCAACCTTGTCTCACAGATGCAGAACCATTCACTGACACTCCCTATCCCAGCCTCGAGCAGCGCCAGCCACTGGACCACACGGCAAGCTCATGCCAAACCTCTCTGCGGCCATGCCGACAGCGCGCCAGTGCGCCACCCTCGACCAGCGCCTACAGACCGCGCACCGTCCTTGCCGCTTGCATGCATGATCGCCAACACTCCAGCACCCCGCCAGACAACCTCGTCCGCCGCCGCGCAACCAGGAGCACCCGTGCGCCATTAAAATTGCCGTCGGACCCTCCCAGAGCGTCGATGCATTCCGACCGATCAGCACCGCCCCATGCCTCGCCACCACGCCATTGAGCTTCGCCAGGGAGCACCACATCGCCCCCTACCGTTGCCCATGCCATTAGCCCTCTGTGCCGTCGACCACGATGAGCCCAGCCCACGACCGTCTGTCCCCTTCAGCCACTATAAAAGGAGACCTACCCCGCTCGTTTTCTTCACAACAGTTCACTACCCACCTCTCACTGATCACACGCACTCACTCCTGGAGAAAGGCGAGCACCGGGTGGCCGGAATTTCACCAGAGTTCGCCGCTGCAAAGGAGGAGAGGCGCCGTCGATTGGAGCCACCCCAGGAAAAGCTGCCGATACTAGGAGGATCGCCGTTGTCGACTTCATCGTTCGCCCCCGTCGCCGACCATCGCCGGAGCCCCGGTGAGCCTCCCACGACACCCACTGACCACGCTAGGGTTCGTGCTCGTCGCTTCCTGTTCAGACGTGGACGATGAACCACATCCGTTGGATTAGAGTTAGATCGTGCGGTTCACATGCCCCCATACCGCTTCGCCACTTGCTATCTCACTGACGCGTGGGGACAGCCACTTAACCAGCCCGTGCGTGCGCTGTGCATTGTGGCCGGCCCAGTTAAACGTCCCGCGCGACCTAACAATTCAAATTTATTTTTATTCATTTAATTTCAAATACAGTTCTGTACCTAGATTCAAAAATCAACCCAGCTCGATTCACTAAACCAAAATGCATGAAACCAATTTTTTTTAGGAAGGTACTGGAATGCTTAGTCCAAGCCCGTTCGATTCAAACCATTTAGATTTGTAGATCACCCATGGTAAAAATAACAAGGCATAAGCTTTTCTGCATTCAAACATTTTTCAAAATTCAACCATAAAAGCTTTTGAGTTGATTCCAACTCTCAAAAATCACATTTGACCATACCTTTTAGAATATATAAAATTATATAGGTTTACTTACAGAAATAATGATCAAGTAATAAAAGAATGCCACATAGGCATTTCTAGTCACTTTAATTAAATAAAATAAAAAGGTTAAACCTTATTAATTGTGACACCACTTTAAATCACATTCCCATGTACTGAAATATGTGGTGATGCCATGTGTCAACATGATCCCATGTTTGAGTTGGAGAATATTAAATCTTAAGTAGTTTTTCAATGAGTAGAAATTACTTTTCTAAAAATAAAATAAATAAGACAAGTGCTTTAATCTTGTAATGTTAGTGATGATGATAGATCACCTAGTGTAAACCATTATGTGATGATTGGAAATAGTTAAGTATTGTTTGGTGATTGTGTACCTCGTATTTATTTATAGACGCTAGTACCGACCAAGGATACGAGGAGGAAGGAGGATACTACGAGGAAGAAGCCGAGGAGAACTTCAACCACTGCTCTGCACAAGGCAAGCTAACACTTGCAAGATACCCTACTTATGCAAGCTACTACTTGCTTGTTACTATGCCAACTATATGCCTTAAGCATATGTGATTATTCCCACTAGACACACCCTCCTAGTTTTACTTGCAAGCTTAATACTTTATTTTCTTTATCAAAGCTTTCTCTTAGAGTTTACTTAAGTGACTTGTAGATTCTAGAAAGATAATTGAAGGTAGCATAAAGAGCATAAAATTTGGCCTAAGATAGATAAGCCTGATGTTATCCTAAGGCATGAGATTGAACTTAGCTAATCCCCACTTGTTTACAACCCCTCATTAGTCTTTACCCCCACTTGTAGATGCTAGTGCTAAGCATAAAACTTGATCAACTTTAGATGGGAATACTTGGTGAAAATGGTTATGAAAACCTTAGAATGATGAGTCGTTCTACTGAAATGTTTTGACATGTGTTTCTGAACACCAGATGATTTTGATGGTGAAAATGTTGAGGCATGAGCCTTAACCCTTTATAAAACTAATGGTTGTCTCGATGCGATACCATTCCAATTTTTACCGTACAACCACAATACCCGAAAATTGGGTAGGGCTTGACTGGAAATTTATATACCTTAGTATGGGTTCCCTTGCGGCCAAGGTATGAGCTGAGGCTACCTTGTGAAGATTGTCCACCTGTGCAGTTCCCAAGATGACAGTTGGTCATGGTTGGGAGGCCAAACTCACAGGAGAGGTTCCTATACTAGGGCATGTAATTGAAAGGTTAGGATTGATTATCCGCATACTGAGTATGGTGAAATCAGGATTGTTCCCGACGGATGTATCAAATGTTGTGGTGAAAGTGTACAATCTCTGCAGAGTGTCAAACTATTCGAATAGCCGCGTTTGCGGTTATGGACAGTTGGAGTGGCCATACTGTTCTATCATCAGATGTTTTCAAAATGACTTATGAAATGATTTATGACTTTGACTTGACCACAATAGAGTTGTGATATGAAATTCAAGTTCCCAGTTAGGTGTTATAAAAATTTCAACTAGCTTTCTTTGCTTCTGAACTTAGTAGAGGTAAATCTGGCTTTTTGCATAACAACCCTAGAGCTTAGTATATCCTACTACAAAACCCCCCTTAACTTGTTAGTATTAGTTTGCGAGTACTTAAAGAGTACTCATGGCTTTGTCCCTGGCTATTCCCGTGGCCAGACTATGAAGAGGAGTATCAGGATGACAGACCGCAAGAAGGTTACGACAACTAGGATCATCTCCCATCGTCAGCATTGCCTGTGACCCTGAAGATGGAGCTTCTCCTACGCTATCGTTACAATTACGTTATTCCGCTGCTTGAATTGTATTAAGAACTGGATCATGAGATCCTTATTTATGTAAGACCTTATGTATGGTTTGTAATGGATGATGTACTGTGATATCAAATCTGTTATGTCTCGTAAAAATGGTAATCCTGGGATTGCGATGTATGGCATAACATGCATTTGGGATTAAAAATCCGGGTGTTGACATAGAACTGCTTATAAAAATCCTATGGGGATGTCTCCTTACAAAATGGTCTATGGGAAAGCTTGTCACTTGCCTTTAGAATTAGAACACAAAGCTTATTGGACAGTGAAAGAGTTGAATAGATATTTTAGACTTGCTGGTGAGAAGAGACTGCTCGATTTAAGTAATCTAGATGAGTGGAGAGGGGAAGCTTACGAAAATGCTAGGCTCTTTAAGGAAAAAGTAAAAAGATGGCATGATAGGAGAATTCTCAAAAGGGAGTTCCATGTTGGTGAGAAAGTTCTTTTGTATAGGTCTCGTCTCAGGTTTTTTGCAGGGAAACTACTCTCCAAATGGGAAGGACCTTTTGTTATCAAGGAAGTGTACCGTTCAGGTGCCATCAAAATCTCTTCTCTGAAGGATGACACAACACAGGTGGTTAATGGTCAAAGACTAGAACATTATATTTCTGGAGATTCTTACAATGAAGAAGTGGATGTTATTAAAATGGTGACTCCAGAAGAATTTATCAAGAACCAAACACCAGAAACTGCAGAGTTCATCTTTGAATAGGTAAAAGTGGTGAAAACATAAGTTTCGTGAAACTCCAATCTTTTTATATGATGCTTGATCCCATAGGCCCCCAGGCTCTCGAAAGTTGCAAAGTTTGTAAGGGTAGAATTGACCCCGTGCATTTTGAGAGGAGGGCGCGCGAGGGTAGCCCCCGAAGCCCAAGTCCAGGCCCGTATTCCCACGTATTCGCATACGTACTATTGTTTGCCACGATGTCAACCATTGCCACGTCGCCATGCCATTAGATTTGACCATTCATTGCCACGTTGTCAACCATTGCCATGTCGCCACGCCATTATTAGGTCTCTCGGTTTGATCACAAAAACTATCGCGCCGCCATTTCCCCAAACACCGCTCTAACCCTAAATTTTTTATCATCCTGCCTAGCTTAGGCGGTGACGTGCGTCGGCGAAGGATCCGGATTAGCGACGTGAATCCGGCGGCCAGCCTTCTAATCCTCCAACCACACGAGCCTTCCCGGCTCCGGCCGTCGACCGAGATCTAATCCTCCACCTGCGAATCTACCCGGCTCCGGTGGCGACGTGTTCGTCCACGCCGACGATAACCGTTCCAATCCTACATCTCCAGATCAAAGGCCAACCAGATCTTCTCATCCTCAGGCCGCATCAACCAGTCCCATGTCCCATCTCGCCACCGGAGCCCAGAAGATGTGAGTAGCTGCCTCTCTGACCCACACTCTTTCCATCACCTTTAGCATAGCGGCTTAGGGTCATCTTTGCATCTACGAGTCCTCCACATATACATCACTGATTAGATTAGCGTTTCTGGTTTTCTTTGCCTGAACAGATGGAGGACTCTATGCCAACTAGGAGTGACAATGAGAGCATCCCTACGCACAATGGTGATTCAAGTTCGGATGATGAAGATATGTTTTTCTTTGATGATGAGGTTACTAAGAACGACCTCTTTGAAGAAAACGAATCCGAGGATGATAAGGTCAAGTGAAGTTTATTTTTTATTTTTTAATTTGCACACCTAGATCATGCAAATTTATACACATACTTTTTAAATTGTGCAGATGGACATCGATTGTGTAAACAAGGATCGCCATCGGAAAGAATCTATCTTGGAAAGCATTAGTGATGTATGTCTAGTGCTACATTATTTTTATAAGAATTGAATAGCCATGTTATATGACTTTGTGCTACAATGCTGCAGGTTGTACTATTCTCTCATAGTGACCATGATTGTTTTGGGGATTCGGACTTAGAAAACTGGGATGAAGAGACGACGGAAGAATCACAAGAACCTGAAGGATCAAAATCTGAATTCAAGAGTGATGTAAGTTGCTTATTGTTGTATGACAAGGCATATATAGGATCAACCATATGACCACCACTTACATTTCTTTTTGCTTCTAATTGTGTAGGTTACAGATAGTTTAAAATCTGAATTCAAGAGTGATGTAAGTTGCTTATTGTTGTATGACAAGGCATATATAGGATCAACCATATGACCACCACTTACATTTATTTTTGCTTCTAATTGTGTAGGTTACATACAGTTCAAAATCTGAATTCAAGAGTGATGTAAGTTGCTTATTGTTGTATGACAAGGCATATATAGGATCAAACATATGACCACCACTTACATTTCTTTTTGCTTCTAATTGTGTAGGTTACAGACAGTTCACAGCATGAGCACAGACAACATCCAGTGATGCCAGAGAAGGATTTTTAGCATGCTCAGGATGAGCGTGACAGACATCAGATTGTAAAGGAGATGACCTTCACTAACGAAGCGACAGCATTCGCTTACTACAACGCATACGCCAGAGAACGTGGTTTCAGCATAAGGAAACAGAGGGTGAAGCGAAATTTGTAAGGAGTTATTATTTACAGGCGGTTTCTCTGTTCCAAGGCAGGGGAACGCGCAAGATATTGAGTCTGCTGCAGCGAAAGTATTCACTGCAGCAAACTTCTATATCTTGCAGTCGGAGCTGAAAAGAGTTGATGGACTCAAGATTGCTGAATGTGCGCAAGGTGATTCCAGTGATAATAAGTACTCTCTGATATGGGCAGATAAACCTACTAGGCAGTTTGACGTGACCTACACGCCTGACAGTGAGGAAACTATAAAGTGCTCCTGCAGAAGAATGGCTAGGAAGGGGCTACCTTGCAAGCACATCCTCTACATGTTGGATTACCTGGGACTATAAAAACTACCAACTTGTTGTGTCCTTCGACGCTTCTCAAAGAACGCAAGATTTGGATTGTCTGCGAAGCGCGAGAGCGATATGTTCGGATACGGATGGTCAAGTGCAACCGAGAGGACAATTTTTTCTGACTTGAATGTACGATCTCAAGAAGTTATCGCAGCGTTATGCCATGATGAACAGTCTCATCATGAATACGAGGAATTCATCGATCGACTAATGCAAAGGACAAAGCGGCTCAGCAATATTCAAACAAGCTACTTCGATGCAGATGCACAGAGCAGCAAGGGAAAATCACCTCAAGTTGGCGATCCACTAAAAGTTAAATCCAAAGGCGCGCCTAAGAAAAACAAACGAGTTGGATCTGACGGTGCTAATCCACCCATGAGTAAAAATGGCAGACCACTATCATACGATGAACAAAAGAAGAAAAAGAAGAAGAAGGGGAACCACCTATGCAGCGCATGCAATACTGCTGGTCATAACAGACGAAACACTAAATTATGCAAACTACATCCGCAGTAAGTCATTCCTTGAGTACAACTAAAAAGTATTATCAAAACTTTCTTTGAAATTGTCAATAGCTAAATGCGCCTTACTGTTATGCATGCATGTATGTGGAGGTAGCAGAAAACTAGACGTTGCCCTTAATTCATAAACTTTGCTCATACAAAAGACAGAGTGCACCACACACACAACACAGAGAACTTTGAGCAGGCCAGGACAACCCTGTGAGCACGACGTTCACGGTGGACTGCTACGTGCACTCGACTCGACTCCACTGCGTACCGATACACCTGAGGTGGCAGGCCAGGACTCGCCGGCATCATCTCTCCATCGACACCAGCTCCCGCAGAGCACACGTCGCCGACAGCGTCATCCTCGCGCACCGAGCTAGCCTCTCCGAAACCCGAAGCTGAAGCCGGGCCGCCATCACATCTGCCTCGCCGCGAGGCGCACCCGATGACCAAAAGCGCTCACCATGGATGGCATCGTGTAGCCGAACACACGCCTCGCCTCGTCTCCAAAAGGGATATGTGAAGCAGCAGGGCATCGACGTCGCAGACGCCTTTGGGCCTATTGCACGACTGGAGTCCGTGCGGCTCCTGCTGGCGCTCGCCGCACACCGCGGGTGGGTCTGCTGGCCAGGGGCGCTAGGCGATGCGCCTGCACAAGCCACTCTACGGACTCCGTCAGGCACCTACAGGCTAGAGCCTGGAACACGAAGTTGGACACCACGCTTGACGCGCTCGGCTTCAGTTTAGGTGTTAGTCTAACAGAGTTTCAGTTTCATCAGGTTAGCACTTCGCCGTTTTAGTTGGTTGATTTAATCACAGTTCTAGCTCTGGTTCTGTTGTTACAAACTGGAGCGAGTCGCACAGATGACGATCCGTTCATGGGATGGCACGAACACAAGGATCATGGCCACGTTTTCCCACTGTAAGAAAGAATAAAAGGAGAGAAACTTAGCCAGAAATATGGAATATGCATCATGCCATGGGTCTAGAGCCCAATTCAATGTTTGGATATATGAGGCACAAGTGTGCATCATGCCATGGGCATACCACTTTTATACTTAGAATCAATGTCATGATTTGGCATTAGTAGTTGTATAGTTTGATGTAACAACTAGGCGGGATCACGTTGATCAAGTGTTGAGTCATACAACCACAAAGATGATGAAGGCGTTCATAGACAACTCCCATAGGTCAAGTGGGTGCATATCCGGAATTTGTGTTTCTCGCCGTGAACACATGTTTTGGTTTTGCATCTGGGTTTATCCAAAAACTTTCTTTATATTGGTGATCCTTCGGTGGATTCGTGTGCTCCATACACATCCTTTGCGTTGTACATACTAAAAGTTCTCCAAAGACATGCGCAACTATAACATCCCTAAAATCATGATTTCAAAGTTTGCATATCATTCATTCATGCATATAGTGCTATGATTTTATGTGAACAAACTTTAATCAAATGGCCATCCCCATTTGAAAGTTTGATTGTTTTGAATCAAGTTTGTTGCCTTCTATGAGGAAAGGTTTGAGTGTAGAATTTAAACCAAGATTTACAAATTGGGAATAGTTTCAAAAACCCTTTTTCAAATTTTTGCAAACCAAGTGCCAAGTCTCTGATATTTTGTCCTCCAAGCTTGACCAAGCCTTAGCAACCACATGATCTTATGCCTATATTTGAGACTACTGCTCACTGCAAAAATCCCAAGAAGTTTTGAATTCAAATGGAACTTGAATTCATTTGAAAATCAATTCAGAAAATAGAAACAGAAAAAGAAAAAGGAGAAAGAATTAGAAAAGGGCCGGCGCCAGGATTCCAGCCCAGCATCAGAACAGGCCCAGCTAGCCCACCCGGGCCAATACTTTTTCTCTCGCACGCGCCAGCGCACCCAGACAGTCACTGACGACCAGAACCCACCTCCCCTTCGCGCGTTTCGCTGACGAGAGGGCCCTCTCCACGTCGCCCTCGTCTTCCCCAAACCGCGCCCGCGACCACGTCGCCGCTGCTGTCAAGGCCGGTAATGGCGCGGCGTAATTAGACTTAATGCCGCAGGCGTTTCCTGTCGCGCCTGGGCCTATTTAATCCCCTCTGCACCGCGAGCTTTTCCCCCCACTCTCCTCGCTCACTCCGCCACCAGGCTGCGCATTTGCTCTCAAAGCCCCGCAGTACCGACGACTCCGGCGACCGATTCCGGTGAGCCTCGACCGCCCCCCTCTCTCTGGTTCAAACGATGATGCTCAGCTTAATATTGCGCACCCCCTGATACTTTTCTTTTGCCTGCTCGTGACCCAGGTCGTCATCTCCGTCCACGACCGAAACCACCTGCGCCGCCGCTTGACTCCGGCGACCAATTAAGGTAAAACCCGAGCGCCCCTTGCCCCCTCCTTCACGCGAGTTTGTTGGCCTGCGTCTTGTGCAACTCCTAATGCCTCTGGTTCATGCTAGGGCGACGCTAAACCTCGCCAATGACCTCATCGGCAAGCAACAGACGCCGCCGCAAACTCCGATGAGCCCCTGAGACCGTGCCAGCGCGCCCCTTCGCAAACCAACGCCACCTTGAGCTTTAGCACGTCACCGCGGTTCTGGTAAGACCCTTCCCCCTCTCGCGCGCGACCTAGAACGCTAGCGCCGCCGCTGACTGAGCGCTCCGCCGCTTGCTGACGCCGCGCGCCGCCAGGACATGGTCGCATGCTCGAGCGCCGTTGGATCTGGATCCAACGCTTACGATAGAATCACTAATCGAACCGTTATGCTAGATCTGGACCGCGCGTTTTAATTAGATCCTACGGCCCACGAGCGTGATCCGGAGCGAATCGGTATCGGCCAATAGAAATAAGACGCGTGGCTAGGGTTTGAATTAAAACAGAATTTGAAAACAGATTGAGATCCAAATTTCAAAAGGCTATAACTTTTGATTCCCACGTTAGATTTTTGCAAATTTTATACCGTTGGAATCAGTGAGTCAAGCCCTTTCTGAATCTGCAATGTGTTTAACAAAAAGTTTCTGTTAACATGACTTTTTATACAGAAACATATTTAGGACCATTTTGAGTATAGAAATTGTTTAGTAAATTGTTTTAGTGCTAAATAGGTTTAGTTAGCAAGTATTTGACTTGGTTATGTTTCTGTATCATGCACTTTCTTGGTGGAGTTTTCAAAAATCATCACTTAGCATTTTCTTGCATGCATGCATTCATATTTTTGTTTGTATATGAATTGTGTGTAATTTGTGCTACAAATTTTGTGTAGATTTTGCTAGTGACTGTGATTGTGAAGAGTGCTGCTCTCCCCATTACCAAGGCAAGTGGTACTTCATGAATATTTCCATCCCTATATTTTACAAGCATTAGAAATATTTTGCTGAGTCTTGCATGTTGTTATTTTTGCCAAATGCTATGTTGGGAAATCCTAAGTAGTTGTAGAATTGTAGAATTGCTAGGGAATTTCCTAAGTTAAGTTACTATGCCATGCTTAGCCTAGCTATTAGCAAACAAGGGTTGGTAAAGTATATTCATGCTATGAGGAAAATATTTCTAAGTCTTTGGACTTATGTTTTCTTAATAAAACAACAAAGTCAATGAACCTCCTGGGTGGAATGGGACTTGAATGGTGGTTTTTGGTTGAGTGGTTACACAAGGCCCATGGAAATGGTTTACCTTGTGTATCTCACTTGTGGTATGCCACCCAGGCACAAAGGGATTTGGAGGCCAAGTGTTGAGAAGCTTATAGTGCAACCACTTGGCAATATGGGCTCTGCCTTGATCATATAGGTTGCTAGAACTTAGTCATTTGGACAGTTGGTGGTAGTGGCATGATAGGTTGGAACGCGTCCATTTGTCTAAGGGAAGGCTTCTGAAAGGTCCTGTCTTGGGAAACCAAGTCTAGTGGGGAAAGTGCACAACCTCTGCAGATGGAAAATCTAAGTACTTAGCCAAGTCCATGGAAATGGACAACTTGAGCATCAAGACATGGAAGCTACAAGAATCTCATCACTCCAACTTCTAAGTAAAACTTGTGGGTGAACAAGGGTGAAGGACCCCAATGTCTATTGGTGGTTTCTTGGGAAAGTTTTGACAAAGAAAAACTTAGTGTTTTCAACTTATAGGAAAAACCTATTTTCAAGCAAAGCAAGCCAAGCTACACTTAGCCAAAATGCATATAGTAATATAGTCCACTTAAAATTTACTAAGGTATCACTTGCCAATACTATTCCAAAGTATTGACCCACTGTGGCTGTAACTTGTGATGTTGCAGGTTACTTCGATGATGATTAGGAGTCATGAGTCTACACTCAACATGCTTGCCTGTGGCACATGAAGATGAAGACTTGTGTTTATTTACTTATTCCAAAACTCTTGTATTAGGCCTATGGCCTTGAGTTGTAAAAGACTATGTTTTATCTCTGGAATGGATGTAATAAATGACCTTTGTATCTGTGTACTTCATCTTAAACTGTGGATGCTAGCAATGATCCAGGGACTAGCATTGCAATCACAGGGATCCTTTTCCTTTACAAAGGAGGGATCTTACAGATGGTATCAGAGCACTGTGTTGCCTGTAGGATTATGACCCTAGGATTGGAAAACCACTAAGGAAAAAAAATATCAACTACTTCTACACTTGCCTATTCTTCTCGTAAACTTTTCTAATCTTCTCATTCTCCTCTCTATTTGTAGATGAACTCCATCAACGAAGCCGTGAAGAAAGGACCACTCATGACCATGACCTTGGAGTGTGAAACCGAGTTTCCCAAAATTCTCAAGGACCTCATGGTGACAATGGAAGCACATGGTGCAGCTGTGTACAAAGGATTTCCAGTGATGGATGAAGGAGTGGAGTACTGGTGGGTGCAACTTCACTTGTACAAAAACAAGGAAGACAACCACAAAGAAAGAGGATTCTGCATGTACACCAACACTGTTATGCACACCACATTCTTTGAGTCAGCCAGAGAAGCAGCTTGGAGGTCTATCAAAGAACTAAGTGCTAGAGTCAAGTGCAGAATGCTCAACCTCCAAAAAGACTTAGAGAAAGAGAAGGAACATACCCAAGAGTTGGAAGCCACCAACCAAACCTTAAGAGGAGATATTATAGACTTAGTGATGGAATCATGTGAGCAAGATAGGCTGATTGCCTCTAGGAACATTGTGTTAGCCAACAAATCCAGTGAGATAGGATTGTAAACGTACTTCGTTAGTTGGACCACCACCTATCACCTTATTTTCTAAAATGATACCTTCAATAAGTTTGGACCTTGATTGATGTAATGGATTCATGTATGAATGACTTGTGTGATTTGTGTTCCAAGGATGTGTATGTGATGTTTGTCTGTGTTTTATCTTAAATAGTGTTGTTCTAACTTTTCTATCTTATAAATAGATGCCTATTACCATCAGCACTGTTGAGGAGTTCCAGGTTACCCGCTTTGGTCCTCGTATCGTTGAGCTTACCACTTTGCTCGATCTCCCTCTTCCCACCATCATGGTGCATCCACTCACCAAGTTCGAGAGGAAGGACCTCTGGGGCTTCAAGGTGAACCAGCCCGGACGCCAGACAGAGCCTATGTGGCGCCCCGCAAAAACCACTACCAGAAAATCGCGTTGTTATTGTGCATTGCATCATCATGACCTCATGCTCATGTCATCATGCCACCTTGCATTTGAGCATCGTCATCATCTTGCATGGTTTGTTTAAAAACTATTTTCGAAAAATCTGTTTTTGTTTTCTAAATGCCCCGTCTTTATTCAAACACAAAACCTGGGTCTCCGGAATATTTTGTTTTGTCTACCCACGGTTTGCAAAAGCCCCGTTTTAAATAAATAAAATTTTAAATTATTTTTGGGAGGCAGCCCGCCAGACCCGAAAACCCGGCCGGCCACCTCTAAAACCCTAGTCAAAAATATCTAATCCTAAAACTACCCAATCCTATTCTACCCAGCCCCCTCCACATCACCCCGGCCAACCAAAGCTCGCCACATCAGCCTGACCCAAATCCCCACCAATCGCCGCCTGCCACCTCACCCCTGCCGCCGCCACTACCCTAAGCCACACGCGCGCGCATCTGCCTCGGCCCTGCCCTGTCACCGCACGACCCCCGCCTCCCGCACTCCACCCGGCCCCACCTTCCTCACGCGCCTCTCCTGCACGCGCCCCCAACCTCGCTCGCATTCCCCTTCCTCTCGCCTCGTTCCTCTCTCTCTGTATCCCGACGCCACCAACCACCTCTGCTCCCATCCCCGATCCGCCGCCGGCCTCGCCCGGAGCCGTTGTCGCTATCCCTGGCCATCCGCGTGCCCCCTCGACGGCCTGGAGGATCTCCAGCTCCGCCACCGCCGGGAGCCAGGCGAGCCCGCCCTGGGGCTCCTCTGCCTCGACCTCCACGCCTTCCGCCGCCGGCCCCGAGCTCCGCCGGCCGCCAACCTCCATGCGCCACTGAGTTCCTCCCCGATCCCCTTCTTCCTCGTCTGGTGCCACCGCGCCCTGTGAGTATCGGTCAGGCCGCTCGACCCCGAAGGCCGCCGACCACCGCCGATGACACGCGGGTCCGCGTCCGGCCGCGCCGCGTCCTGCGCCTCTGTCCTGACCCTGCTCGGTTCCTCCCTGCACGCCCGCGGCACCTGCGAGCTCCACCGCGCCGGACTTCACAGCACGGACCGGGAGCACCGCCGTCGCGACGTCCCCCCTCTGCTGCTCTGCTCCTCCCCGACCACGAGCGCCTCCGGCTGCTGCAAGCCGGCCTCGCGGGGACCTCCTCTGTCTGCGGCCAGAGAACCCCCCCCGCCTGCACTTCTGCCTGCGCGGAGTCCCGCCACCGAGCCAGTTTGTTGTCATCCGTGTGTGCCCCATCAGCAAGGTGTTCGAGTTAATGTATGAATGGGACACGGGCCTCCGTGTAGCGTCCTGTTTAGTGTCTGCTGTCGTGTTTTGGTGATATGTATTTGGTAAAAGACTATTACCGGTCTCTCGAGTTGACAAGATCATTGCCAAGATCTCCTTCCGGGTACCATGACCCCGAGCCGTCGACGAGGAACCGCGAACCGAACCCGGAGATCTCCGTCACGGAACCACGAGGCCTTTGGGGGTGGAACCGACAAGATCTACCTCACGGAGCACCAAGAACTCCTTCCTGGAACCGAAGACCGATCCCACCGAGACCCTCGGCACGCCAAGATCTCCTTCACAGATCTGATGACCGAGACCCCGAAGCCCGATCCCGGTGATCCAAAGGCCACGCCAAGACCCGGATCCGAAGACCGCCCAGATCGCCACCGGAACGACAAGCACTTCATCATGGAACACCATGATCTCCAACCCGGAACACCGAGTGCACCGACATGGATCCGAAGGCCGAGCCCTCGACACGCCAAGGTCTTCTCCCCGGAACGCCGAGTTCTCCATCTTGGACGTCAAGCACGTCGACATGAAACCGAAGGACGCCGAACGCCAAGCTCTTCATCTCGGACCCAGTAGCCCTGATCCGCACCTGATCCCCGTCGAGCCCTGAGACCGAACCCCGAACCCCCGGAACCAAGATCTTCCGAACCCAGATGTGTGAACCTTTTCCCGAGCCCCTATTTTATAAATGCTTTATATATACTTGTCGCATCTTAATTGTCATGCTCGCATACATATTTGTGTGGTTTGGGGGCATTATGTCGATCCATCTCATAATAAAATATGGAGTCCATCTGCGGGATATCGTTGTCTTATTCCGGACTCCATTTAAATTGGCATAGCGAACCGAAGCCATGTTTGGTCTTGCTAATCCAACATTTAATTTGCGGGGTAGATAAATAACTTGAACCGTTTAATTAAATGTCGGGACCCCGGTTTCCGCTTAATATTGCCTTAATGCATCGCACCTTTGCCATGTCATACATCATACATGCATCATGCCCGGTTTTCTACCGTAGTATTAAATAGTCCATCCGGTGTTTCTTCTAGTGCTTTGCTTCTTCACGGATTAGGCCGATGAGTTGATGTGAGTGTCGACCCGATCTTCGGATGAACCTTCGGCAATGTTTTCAGGCGAGCATCCCTTCCCCTTCTACCTATTTTGCATTTATAGTCTTTATTTCCTCCTGTTGATCTATTGCTATCTGTGTTGCGATGCTCTAGTTTCCGTACCCGTGATATCCCTTGCGGCCTTATATTGCCTTGGACACATCCTATTACCTGTTGTTTGGTAGATAGTTGGACCTGCGCGTCATAGTCGCTTGCTCAAGTGCTGTTGCGTGTCGTCAAGTACCACAGTTGTTGGAGTATTGCCGCATGTTTAATGTTGGAGATGATCATGGCTTTAATTATTGTTTAATAACTAAAATTGAAGTAGGTAAATAATGCAGAGGCACAGGTGGGTAATAGACAATATTTGGATTTTAACCGCTCACTGGTGTCCCGTAGGACCCCGAGTTCTTGACACCTGTTCCGAGATCGAGCGCGCTAACCACAGGTGGGGTGTATGGGCACCTCCATCGATTAGTACCTGATTTCAAAGTATTGAACTGGGGGCCACAAAGTAGTTTGGAGCTTTATTACTATTCGGTACTTATGCCATGCTTTACTGCTTTATTTAAGATTGTGCGAGGAGCACCTGTACTGTTTAGGTAAGCGGAGTGTTTTCGCGGTATCGACAAGCCCAGTCACACTTTCGGGTTCCCAGTCGTTTACATCCACTGACGCAAACCCTGGGTGCGTTCCGGAGCCGGCCAACTTCGTTGCGGGTAGCTTAGTGGGGTGGCCCCCATGTACTTGCTTTGGGTCTGGGAAACGTCATGACTTAGGCCCCGCCGACATACCGATGGGTGTATGTTAACTGATCTGGCAAAAAGGGTCGAAGTGCGTGTGGATACTTTGGTGCACCCCTGCAGGGTTAAATCTTTTCGAAAAGCCGTGTCCGCGGTTATGGATGACTTGGAGCACAGTTCTCGATCATAGACAACTATAACTAAAGTTTACTGCTATAATTTGACTTGTATCCGATATGATTAGTAATCAGCTTCACTGCAACGGAATGGCTAAATAAAAGTACCAACAACTGCCGGGTTTGGGGATATCTCATGCTAGTTGTATCTGACTAGTAAGTGTTGCAACTACAACGGAATGGTTAACTAAAAGTGCCCACTGCTTATTCTATCAGGATGACTATCTATACCTGACTAGTAATTGCTGCAACGATAACTGAATAAATAAAACTGCCAACTGTGTGAGTTCCTCGGTTGACGTCCTCGTTTGGTCTCGAGGGGGAAATACTAGGATGGGTATGTTTGGTGGTAGTATCAGGATGGTTCCGAATAGGTCTTTCTTATCCCTCTCTGATAGCCGACAGTTATCTCGAGTCTCTATAGGTTGTTTGGTGCATGCCGTGTTGCCGCTCAGTCCACCATACCTATGTAGGCGAGGACCGCCGAATTCTAGTCTCGCCGTGTACTGGCCTCAGTACTGACCGCTCTCTTTTTCCTTTGCCCTTTGTCGGCACCCCTTTTGTGTAAGCAGGTTTCGAGATCGACGTCGTTAGCAGGGTTACCCTTCCGGCTTGGCCTGGGCAGGGTTATGGACGCCTTTGGTTATTCTTCAGGGCTCTTAGATCAATTTGCATCTTGTCCGTACTCGGACGCTGTATCGTTTTCAAGGTGATTTGGATCTTTGTACTGTATATCTGTATTCTTGACTCTTTGAGTCGCTGTTGTATATATATGTTTTGTGGGTTCCATCGAGGACTATTGTGTAATGATATTACTTCGTTTTCCACCCGCACGCAAGTGCCTGGTGGGCACCTTTGAATCGTTTCTATGCGGGTTTTGGCGGGAAGCGCTGAAACTTGCATAGGGCCGATTCTGAGGGTGTTACAGCCTACTACGGAGGCCATCGTCTTCAAGCTTATGCACGATGACAGAGAGAGAGGCATGGAGGTAGTCATGCAGGACCTGATAGGACGTCTGCTAGGCCGTCACTCCCGACAGGTTAGAGGCACCCACTTCCACGTCTTCGGAAGACGTGATGAGGATGGAGAGTCCATCGACTTCGAGGATGTCTCGAGGGACGCAGCAGAGCCGATACGTCTCTACCTCCAGGACTTAGAGTCTCTCATTAGGCACGTGGACACGGACAGGACCAATGTCATGCTCAGTAATGATGAGCTCCAGGTGCAGCTTCGCGAGAAGGACAAGCTTTTCGCACAACAGGACGAGATAGTCAAGGAAATGGAGGCGAAGTTCGAGACCCAAGACCGGAAGTTCAAGAGTCAGGAGAAACGCGTCCAGGATAGGAACAAGAAGATCCGGGATATGACTGAAGAACTGAAGTCCAAGGATTTCGAGCTAGAGCAGCAGCAGATGGTGATCGAGAGGCTTCGCTCCCAGAAGAGGGCTCTCAAGACCAAGATTGAGTCCTTGACCACTACTATTAAGGAGAACAAGACCGCGATGGAGAACGCAAGTCTTACCTTTGTCGAGGAGGAGATTGATGCTGATGAGTAGACTTGACTACTCGTTTATCTTTTATTATCGTACTTGTTATTTGTGAACTTATTATTGGACCATCCGACATGTGGATGGCTTGCCACTTGTGTGTTTTACTTTGTGAACTTGTTATCTGGTTGTTGAAATTTTATCTTCTGTTGCATGCTTGTGTTTGCTTGTGATGTAATGTGCATAAAACATCTATGGGTATCTCATTCTTATCTCTATTTGAACAAACCACAGATGCCTCCCCGTCGCGCAAACCCCAACCCCAACAACATCACTCCAGAAATGCAGCAAATGATGAATGCTCAAACACAGCTTATGCAAATGATGACAACATTCATCCAGAACCAGAATAACAATAACAACAACAACCCCAATAACAACAACAAGAACAACAACAACAACAACAACCCTCCGGGCTTTGATATGCTCACCAGATTTCTGCGTTTGAGGCCAGCTAAGTTCTCGGGGACGACTGATCCCATGGTGGCCAATGATTGGCTACGTTCGATAAACAAGGACTTAGTGACCGTGGGCTGCACGGACGCTGAAAAGGTCAGATTTGTAGCACATCTGCTGGAAGGGCCAGCCGCCATATGGTGGGACAACTTCCAAATCACCACTCCTATAGATGAGGTGACTTGGGCTATCTTTGAAGATGGCTTTCGCACTGCTCATATCTCATCAGGAATAATGAGCCTGAAAAAGAAAGAGTTCCACAATCTGAAGCAGCACCACCGCAGCGTGGCCGAATACATAGAAGAGTTCAACAATCTGGCGCGTTATGCACCGGATGAGGTTGACACAGATGCCAAAAGAAAGGAAAAATTTCTGGAAGGCTTAAATGATGAACTGAATCTGCAGCTGGCTGTGGCATATGTTCCCACTTATCAGTCGCTCTGTGACAAGGCTGCTATATTGGAGAACGAAATGAAGCAAGTCGAGAGTAGGAAGAGGAAACACTCCGACAAGCACAACTCGGGGTCGTCTCACAAACGATCTCACTATGATGACAGTGGAAGCTCAGGATCCCATAAGCATGGGAAATTCAACAAGCACCACAACCATAACCGTCATGACAATAAGCATCACCGCAGTCATGACAATGACAAGTACAAGAACCACAAGAGTGGACATAAGAGCCACCATAGTGGAAATGGTAGTGGAAGTGGAAGTCAGCCTGCTAAAAGGGACATCAGTCAGGTTGAATGCTTCAAATGCAAGAAGATGGGACACTATGCAAATGAGTGCCCCGAAAAGAAAGTTGAAGGACCTGTCAAGCCCAATCCTTTCCAGAAAGGTCAGGTGAACCACATTAATGTGGAGGAGGTCTATGAGGAACCTGACGCTGTTGCTGGTAAGTTCAGACTCAATTCCATTCCAGCATTTGTACTCTTTGATATTGGTGCATCTCATTCATTCATATCAAGAGCATTTGTTGAAAGAAATGAACTACCGGTAGAAACTATCGGGTGTCCTATAAAAGTAAGTTCTCCTGGTGGAGAAATGATAGTGAATTCAGGATGCCATGACCTAGTCATAGAATTTGGGAAGTATAAGTTTCCCGTTAACTTGATAATATTAAACTCCCAAGGTTTGGATGTCATTCTGGGAATGGACTGGATGACTAAGTACAAAGGAGTGATAGATTGTGCCAGCCATACTGTCTCACTCACAACTCCGGAAAATAAAAGGATCAGATTCAAGACCAGCTTTGGAGCAAAGAGGAGTATGCTTAATTCTCTTAAGGGGGTTAGCATGGACAGTGTGCCAATCGTGTGTGAGTATCCGGATGTATTTCCGGAAGAATTGCCAGGAATGCCACCAGATAGAGATGTGGAGTTTCTGATAGATTTAGTACCAGGTTCTGGACCAATAGCAAAGAGGCCATACAAAATGTCAGTTGATGAACTGAAGGGGCTCAAGAAGCAACTAGGAGAATAGTTGCAGAAAGGATTTATTCAACCAAGTTCTTCATCTTGGGGAGCCCCAGTCTTGTTTGTGGAGAAGAAGGATAGAAGTCAAAGGTTATGCATAGATTACCGTTCACTCAACGAGGTAACTATCAAGAACAAATATCCTTTGCCTAGAATCAATGACTTGTTTGATCAGCTAGAAGGAGCATGTGTGTTCTCAAAGATTGATCTCCGGTCAGGCTATTTTCAACTCAAGATAAGAGAGCAAGACATAACTAAAACAAGGTATGGATTGTATGAGTACACCGTAATGCCTTTTGGCCTAACCAATGCTCCAGCATACTTCATGAATATGATGAACAAGGTGTTCATGGAATTTCTTGACAAGTTTGTTTTCGTATTCATCGATGACATCTTAGTCTACTCCAAGAGCAAAGAAGAGCATGAAGGACACTTGCGTTTGATACTTGAGAAGTTGAGAGAGCATAAGCTTTATGCCAAATTCAGCAAGTGTGAGTTCTGGTTAGAAGAAGTTGGTTTTCTTGGTCATGTTATGACAAAGGATGGTGTAGCAGTTGATCCTGCTAAGGTTTCAGCTGTGACTGAATGGGAATCTCCCAAGAACGTGAAAGAAGTTTGCAGTTTCCTTGGCTTAGCAGGTTACTACAGAAGGTTCATCGAGAATTTCTCAAAGGTTGCTAAGCCAATGACTGAGTTATTGAAGAAGGACAAGAAGTTTGCTTGGTCTGAAGGTTGTGAGGTCAGCTTTCAGGAGTTGAAGAAGAGACTTGTGACAGCACTAGTACTGTGTCTGCCAGATTTGGAAAAGGATTTTCATGTATATTGTGATGCATCTCATCAAGGTTTGGGTGCCGTACTTATGCAAGACGGTAAAGTTGTAGCTTATGCCTCGAGACAACTCAAAACTCATGAGGTGAACTATCCTACTCATGATTTGGAGTTAGCCTCTATCGTCCATGCACTCAAAACATGGAGGCACTACCTTTTGGGAAAGCGTTGCGAAGTGTTCACGGATCACAAAAGTTTGAAGTATATCTTCACCCAAAAGGAAATCAATATGAGACAAAGAAGATGGTTAGAGCTTATCAAGGATTATGACTTAAGTTTGCAATACCACCCCGGTAAAGCAAATGTTGTAGCAGATGCTCTAAGTCGTAAGGTATTTGTGAATGGCCTTACCAAAGGAGAATTGCCAGATGATTTGTGTACCCAATTCCGAGAACTCAGATTGGAGATTGTGCCTGAAGGACATCTCATGTCTTTGGATGTTCAACCCACTTTGTTGGACAAGATCCGAGAAGCTCAGAAGACCGATAAGGAAATTGAAAGGATTAAGGAAAATATTGGCCAAGGGAGAGCTAAAAATTTCCATGAAGACGAACAGGGTACATTATGGCATGGGAAACGTATCTGTGTTCTACAGGATTCGGAGTTACGGAAACTGATTTTGCAAGAAGCGCACAACTCTCCGTATTCTATTCATCCGGGTAACACCAAAATGTACATGGACATGAAAGAAAGATTTTGGTGGAACAATCTCAGGAGAGACATCGCCGAACATATTGCTTTGTGTGATGTATGTAGTAGAGTAAAGGCGGAGCATCAGAAACCAGCAGGTTTGCTTCAACCACTACCAATTCCTGATTGGAAATGGGACAAGATTGGTATGGATTTTTACCGGATTACCAAGGACCAGATCGGGATATGATTCCATATGGGTAGTAGTGGATCGCCTAACTAAACTGGCTCATTTCATACCCGTGAAGACAACTTATTCTAGTGCCAAGTTAGCCAAAATCTACATGAGTAGAATTGTATGCCTTCATGGTGTGCCTAAGAGTATTGTGTCTGATAGGGGAACTCAATTCACTTCCCATTTTTGGAGACAGCTACATGAGTCATTGGGAACGAGGTTGGAATTCAGTACTGCTTTTCATCCTCAAACCGATGGGCAAACAGAATGGACAAATCAAATTTTGGAAGACATGTTGAGGGCATGTGCCCTAGACTATGGAGCCAGTTGGGATGAAAGTCTGCCTTACGCAGAATTTTCTTATAACAACAGCTATCAAGCCAGCATTGAGATGGCACCATTTGAGTTTCTCTACGGAAGAAAGTGTACCACCCCGTTGTTATGGAATGGTGTGGGGGAAAGAAGTTTATTCGGGCCAGATCTTATCAAAGAAGCCGAAGAGAAAGTCAAATTGGTCAAGGACAGGTTGAAGATAGCACAGTCCCGACAGAAAAGCTACGCAGATCCTAAGCGTAGAGAAGTCACCTACGAAGTTGGTGATAGAGCCTATCTTAGAGTATCACCACTCCGTGGAGTGAAAAGATTCGGAGTCAAAGGAAAGTTGGCACCAAGATATGTTGGGACATTCAAAATTCTGAGTCGCAAAGGAGAAGTTGCTTATGAAATTGAACTGCCAGCATCCTTATCAGCAGTCCATAATGTATTTCATGTGAGTCAGCTTAAGAAATGTCACCCAGAAATGGAAGAAACTTCTTTGAAGGATACTATACCTTTGGAAGAGGTTCAACTAGAAAGTGATCTCACTTATGAAGAAAAGCCTATCAAGATTCTTGAGACTGCAGAAAGAGTCACAAGGACAAAGACTATCAAATTTTGCAAAGTACAATGGAATCATCATTCCGAAGAGGAAGCAACATGGGAAAGAGAAGATGATCTTCGGAAAGACCACCCTCACCTATTTGCTAGCCAATCCGAATCTCGAGGGCGAGATTTACCTTAAGGGGGTTAGATTTGTAACATCCCTAAATTCATGATTTCAAAGTTTGCATATCATTCATGCATGCATATAGATTTGAGATCAATTTCAAACTCATTTCAGAAAAACAGAAGCACATAGTGCTATGATTTTATGTGAACAAACTTTAATCAAATGGCCATCCCCATTTGAAAGTTTGATTGTTTTGAATCAAGTTTGTTGCCTTCTATGAGGAAAGGTTTGAGTGTAGAATTTAAACCAAGATTTACAAATTGGGAATAGTTTCAAAAACCCTTTTTCAAATTTTTGCAAACCAAGTGCCAAGTCTCTGATATTTTGTTCTCCAAGCTTGACCAAGCCTTTGCAAAGCAACCACATGATCTTATGCCTATATTTGAGACTACTGCTCACTGCAAAAATCCCAAGAAGTTTTGAATTCAAATGGAACTTGAATTCATTTGAAAATCAATTCAGAAAATAGAAACAGAAAAAGAAAAAGGAGAAAGAATTAGAAAAGGGCCGGCGCCAGGATTCCAGCCCAGCATCAGAACAGGCCCAGCTAGCCCACCCGGGCCATTACTTTTTCTCTCGCACGCGCCAACGCACCCAGACAGTCACTGACGACCAGACCCCACCTCCCCTTCGCGCGTTTTGCTGACGAGCGGGCCCTCTCCACGTCGCCCTCGTCTTCCCCAAACCGCGCCCGCGACCATGTCGCCGCTGCTGTCAAGGCCGGTAATGGCGCGGCGTAATTAGACTTAATGCCGCAGGCGTTTCCTGTCGCGCCTGGGCCTATTTAATCCCCTCTGCACCGCGAGCTTTTCCCCCCACTCTCCTCGCTCACTCCGCCACCAGGCTACGCGCATTTGCTCTCAAAGCCCCGCAGTACCGACGACTCCGGCGACCGATTCCGGTGAGCCTCGACCGCCCCCCTCTCTCTGGTTCAAACGATGATGCTCAGCTTGATCTTGCGCACCCCCTGATACTTTTCTTTTGCCTGCTCGTGACCCAGGTCGTCATCTCCGTCCACGACCGAAACCACCTGCGCCGCCGCTTGACTCCGGCGACCAATGAAGGTAAAACCCGAGCGCCCCTTGCCCCCTCCTTCACGCGAGTTTGTTCGCCTGCGTCTTGCGCAACTCCTAATTCCTCTGGTTCGTGCTAGGGCGACGCCAAACCTCGCCAGTGACCTCATCTGCAAGCAACAGACGCTGCCGCAAACTCCGACGAGCCCCTGAGACCGTGCCAGCGCGCCCCTTCGCAAACCAACGCCACCTTGACCTTCAGCACGTCACCACGGTTCTGGTAAGACCCTTCCCCCTCTCGTGCGCGACCTAGAACGCTAGCGCTGCCGCTGACTGAGCGCTCCGCCGCTCGCTAACGCCGCGCACCGCCAGGACATGGTCGCATGCTCGAGCGCCGTTGGATCTGGATCCAACGCTTACGATAGAATCACTAATCGAACCGTTATGCTAGATCTGGACCGCGCGTTTTAATTAGATCCTACGGCTCACGAGCTTGATCCGGAGCGAATCGGTATCGGCCAATAGAAATAAGACGCGTGGCTAGGGTTTGAATTAAAACAGAATTTGAAAACAGATTTAGATCCAAATTTCAAAAGGCTATAACTTTTGATTCCCATGTTAGATTTTTGCAAATTTTATACCGTTGGAATCAGTGAGTCAAGCCCTTTCTGAATCTGCAATGTGTTTAACAAAAAGTTTCTGTTAAAATGACTTTTTATACAGAAACATATTTAGGACCATTTTGAGTATAGAAATTATTTAGTAAATTGTTTTAGTGCTAAATAGGTTTAGTTAGCAAGTATTTGACTTGGTTATGTTTCTGTATCATGCACTTGCTTAGTGGAGTTTTCAAAAATCACCACTTAGCATTTTCTTGCATGCATGCATTCATATTTTTGTTTGTATATGAATTGTGTGTAATTTTGTGCTACAAATTTTGTGTAGATTTTGCTAGTGACTGTGATTGTGAAGAGTGCTGCTCTCCCCATTACCAAGGCAAGTGTTACTTCATGAATATTTCCATCCCTATATTTTACAAGCATTAGAAATATTTTGCTAAGTCTTGCATGTTGTTATTTTTGCCAAATGCTATGTTGGGAAATCCTAAGTAGTTGTAGAATTGTAGAATTGCTAGGGAATTTCCTAAGTTAAGTTACTATGCCATGCTTAGCCTAGCTAGTAGCAAACAAGGGTTGGTAAAGTATATACATGCTATGAGGAAAATATTTCTAAGTCTTTGGACTTATGTTTTCTTAATAAAACAACAAGGTCAATGAACCTCCTGGGTGGAATGGGACTTGAATGGTGGTTTTTGGTTGAGTGGTTACACAAGGCCCATGGAAATGGTTTACCTTGTGTATCTCACTTGTGGTATGCCACCCAGGCACAAAGGGATTTGGAGGCCAAGTGTTGTGAAGCTTATAGTGCAACCACTTGGCGATATGGGCTCTGCCTTGATCATATAGGTTGCTAGAACTTAGTCATTTGGACAGTTGGTGGTAGTGGGATGATAGGTTGGAACGCGCCCATTTGGCTAAGGGAAGGCTTCTGAAAGGTCCTGTCTTGGGAAACCAAGTCTAGTGGGGAAAGTGCACAACCTCTGCAGATGGAAAATCTAAGTACTTAGCCAAGTCCATGGAAATGGACAACTTGAGCATCAAGACATGGAAGCTACAAGAATCTCATCACTCCAACTTCTAAGTAAAACTTGTGGGTGAACAAGGGTGAAGGACCCCAATGTCTATTGGTGGTTTCTTGGGAAAGTTTTGACAAAGAAAAACTTAGTTTTTTCAACTTATAGGAAAAACCTATTTTCAAGCAAAGCAAGCCAAGCTACACTTAGCCAAAATGCATATAGTAATATAGTCCACTTAAAATTTACTAAGGTATCACTTGCCAATACTATTCCAAAGTATTGACCCACTGTGGCTGTAACTTGTGATGTTGCAGGTTACTCCGATGATGATTAGGAGTCATGAGTCTACACTCAACATGCTTGCCTGTGGCACATGAAGATGAAGACTTGTGTTTATTTACTTATTCCAAAACTCTTGTATTAGGCCTATGACCTTGAGTTGTAAAAGACTATGTTTTATCTCTAGAATGGATGTAATAAATGACCTTTGTACCTGTGTACTTCATCTTAAACTGTGGATGCTAGCAATGATCCAAGGACTAGCATTGCAATCACAGGGATCCTTTTCCTTTACAAAGGAGGGATCTTACAGCAACACTCCCATCGTATGAGGTTGATACTGTGTAAATTTAATTAAAGATCGTGTTGTGCATATGAAATTTGGAAAAATCATAAATATGGTAAGACATTAGATAGTATAATAAAAAATATTAAAGTACGTAAAGACGCATAAAAAATAGAAAAAACAAGACATTAAAAAATAATAACCATATAGACCCAATTAACTACCCACAACGAGGCCCAACACCAGCAGTTAATAACGGAGGGCGTATCGGCACGTCGATCTTCCCACAACCCACGACTCAACCTAGGTAGGCCGCCAATCACCGCTGCCTCCATTACGAGCCGCCCTCGCCGTCCCACATTGCCGACTCCCTTCTCTCGTGTGTCCTCCAGGGATTGACGCCGCCTCTCACCACTTCATCCTCGCAGGACTCCCTTTCGCCGTCTCTCATTGGTGCCACCCTTCGCCGACTCTTCTCATCTGTCATCCATGTACTGATTCCATGTCTCATCGATTGTTTGTCGTGCATACAAGATGCTCACATAGGTTTTTGGGGAACTCGTGTAGATTTAGATGGCAAAACATTAACACATTCTCTAAATGATTCGTGCAACATGGACGATTTAGATGGGAAGATATTTTGTGGTGTCGTGGAGAACGATGCACGCAATGATATGAATTTTACCGCGGGTAATAGTAAGTATGATTCCCCATTATTTGAGCGACGGAAACAACCGAAACATAAATCAAAAAATACGAAAGTTATAATGTTTTATAGATTTCATTACTCCCTCCGATCCATATTAATTGACTTTGATTTGTCAAAATTTGGATGAACCTATATACTAAATCGTGTCTAGATTCATTCAAATTTAGACAAATTTGAGTCAATTATAATATGGGCCGGAGGGAGTACTTATTTTTATTGAGAAAACAAAATGGTTCAGTGCGGTAACTTGTGTGTTTTCATAAATGTTATGCAGCGATATTATTTGAACATCATGATATTGGGGAATGTTACACTATGTTAACACCATATGAAATAGGAGCTGCTGTCAAATATGTTTCAACTTTGGGAAAGATCCCCAAAGAAGCTGTAAAAAGGGCATACAAAAACTCAGATGAGGCCATCTTGTCTTCGAAAGATCTTAACGATGTTCTTATAAAAGAATGACTTAGTACTGCTGTAAGTAATTCGCTAACCTATTATTGTTATTTTACAACAAAGAAGTATGAACATGCAATCATTGTACGATTATTATTTTCAGATACTTGATGCCTACATTCTAGAGCTGGCTCCCTGTCTTGACTATGATCGGCACATATGTGGACCATTGAGGTCAAGCTATCTTATCAAAGAAGCCATTAAATTGTACAAAACGAAAAAAAACTTGAAAACTTTTGACGAAGAAGAAGTGCCAAGGCCTGGAGTTGTAGGAAGGGTTTTGAATGAATATTTTGCGCGTGACAAGGTAAACAGTGTTTTTTATAAATTTGATATTGTTGTTAACTATTTGGAATCCTACATAGTACATGCTAGTGATCTTATAAATTTGATGTTGTTGTTGTTAACTATTCTAAATATACGCGGAGAACATTATGTGACAGTTGTAATGCATAACGTCAAGCAGGAGTTCCAAGTCCTTGATCCTAAGTACAATTTAACCTATTTGCATGAAGTTGTGGATGACTTGGTATTATCTACTTTTTTCATCAAAACCTTGTTATCTTTTGGCGTTTCAGTAACTCTAAATCTTTTGCAGAAAGGACAAATTTCACTAGACATATATTGGACAAACAAAACTACACGCAAACAATTTCCTGACTTCGAGATTTGGCCTATTAAAAAATATGAAAGCAAGATGATGGGTAAGTACTTGTGAATCATATCACTTTCTCACTACTGATGTCATAAATGAATTTTATTTCATCTTACGGCAGCAACTCATGTGGATTATGGATATTGCAATGTCTAGAGCACTGGGACGGAGATCGTATGACTAAGAAAATTGATCAGGTATGTATACTATTTCTTTGTATAGTCGCAAAAATTGATTATAATTCAATTTATAAACTCTTCTATATGATACGGCAGACAACAATTGAAGAATCAAGAGGACCTACCGTTGCAACGATTCTTATGTCTAGAAGAAACAAGATAGAGGCTGTGAAAAGGAAAGTCAGATCAGTGATTAATAATAGTGTACCTTGAGAATTTACTAACCCCTCTAGGGACTCCGTCAGGCACCTAGAGGCTAGAGCCTGGAACGCGAAGTTGGACGCCACGCTCGACGCGCTCGGCTTCAGTTTAGGTGTTAGTCTGTCAGAGTTTCAGTTTCATCAGGTTTGCACTTAGCCGTTTTAGTTGGTTGATTTAGCCACGTTCTCCCACTGTAAGAAAGAATAAAATGAGAGACAGTTAGCCAGAAATATGGAATATGCATCATGCCATGGGTCTAGAGCCCAATGCAATGTTTGGATATATGAGGCACAAGTCTGCATCATGCCATGGGCATACCACTTTTATACTTAGAATCAATGTCATGATTTGGCATAGTAGTTGTGCATAGTGCGCCGATACCAGCGTCGGCGAGCAGAGAGCGGGCGCAAGCTCCGAGTACTGCGCACGGACCGCGTCGGCGAGTTCACGTGTCGGCCACGTTCTCTGTGCACAGTGCGCCGACACAGGCGTCAAGCGCCACCTCACGGCGCCATAATCACCCCAGCAGAACGGGGTGATCGCACAGCGCAACCAGACGGTCGTAGCGGCGACCAGAAGCATGCTGAAGCAGAAGGGCATGCCAAATTACTTTTGGGGCGAGACCGTGCTGACAGGGGTCTACGTGCTGAACCTGAACCGGGCGTTCTGGCGCAGCGTCACCGGCGTGACGCCATATGAGGATTGGTATCTGCGGAGCTTCGTCTACGTCGTGCACGTACATGAAGAGCACGCGTCCTCACCTGAAGAAGCTGGACGACCGGAGCACGCCAATGGTCTTCATCGGCTACGAGAGCGGCACCAAGGGATACCGTGTCTACGATCCCGTCTTTGTCGAGGACGCGAGCTTGGACTGGAGCACGCACGAGGACAACCCTGTGAGCACGACGTTCACGGTGGACTGCTACGTGCACTCGACTCGACTCCACTGCGTACCGCTACACCTGAGGTGGCAGGCCAGGACTCGCCGACATCAGCTCTCCATCGACACCAGCTCCCGCAGAGCACACGTCGCCGGCAGCGTCATCCTCGCACACCGAGCTAGCCTCTCCGACACCCAAAGCTGAAGCCGTGCCGCCATCACATCTGCCTCGCCCCGAGGCGCACCCGATGACCAAAAGTGCGCACCATGGATGGCATCATGCAGCCGAACACCCGCCTCGCCTCGTCGCCAAAAGGGATATGTGAAGCAGCAGGGCATCGACGTCGCAGACGCCTTTGGGCCTGTTGCACGACTGGAGTCCGTGCGGCTCTTGCTGGCGCTCGCCGCGCACCGCGGGTGGGTCTGCTGGCGAGGGGAGCTAGGCGATGCGCCTGCACAAGCCACTCTACGGACTCCGTCAGGCACCTACAGGCTAGAGCCTGGAACACGAAGTTGGACGCCACGCTCGACGGGCTCGGCTTCAGTTTAGGTGTTAGTCTGACAGAGTTTTAGTTTCGTCAGGTTAGCACTTTGCCGTTTTAGTTCGTTGATTTAGTCACTTATTAGTCCTACACTTACTTAGTGCATCCACATCCATAATACTTACATCCACTCAGCAGTTCCCGAGAACAGTTCCTCAGAGCAGAGTAGTTCCTCAGAGCAGTTTGTCCCCTCCGATTGAGAGCAGTTCCTCAGAGGGACCATGGACATGTCAGCTTCACCACAGGGTGGAATGACTTCACATTTGCTGCTGATGTTGGATGGGCGTCTCTACTTCTGATGAAAGTAGAGCATATGCAGGAGCACCTTGGTCTCAACTTTGTTTAGGATGTTGTTTCTACTGTAATGTGTTACTGAATGTAAGCCGAACATGTTGATCATCATGTATGTTTAGGATATGTGTATCTTGAATGTGGAATGTATTGCATCTTGGATCATATTACTGTGATGTACTCACAAGTATACCAGAATATTCAAAAATGCTGGAATCTGTTATAGAAGGAAGTCAAGCGACAACATAGAAGAAGAAGAGGAAACTTGCTGACATAGTTCAAGATGTGGTTGCATGAGTCATCACTTGATAGCATGATCCTACCGAGTTGATAGATCATATTTTGCGTACAAAATAGATAAAAAACATGGAAAATTAACTGAAAATACAAAATATATTACAAACTTCGAAACAACTCTAAACTACTCGGAATGCCAGTCGAAATCCGACGAGCCCAGAGTCGTCGACGACACCAGAGTGGATGTCCACTCGAAGGAGGAGGAGGAGGAGAGGACGATCGTCGACGGGTCGGCACCGTTTTTCTTCTCCTTCGCCTTCCTCGCGGCCTTCTCCTCCCTCTCCTTCTTCCTCGCTGCCGACTTGGCCCTCCGCTCCTCACGATCCGCCTTCTTCGTCGCCTTCGCCGCCGCCTTCTTCTTGTAGAATGACTCCATCACGGCGACGTCCTCTGGGAACTGCCGCGCCCACTCGAGGTGGAAGCGCTCGTTGAGCTCCGCCTTGACGAGCCGCTGCTCGAGCTCGCGCTGTGTTGCTTCTCGCGCGTGACGGCCGGAGGCGGCGGCGAGAGCGATTCCGCCTGTTCCCGCGTCCACACGTCGTGGAAGTTCATCGTCCGGCGGGAGCGGCCGAGGCGCCAGGCTACCGCGTCGTAGGCGCGCGCTGCCTCGTGCGCTGTCTCGAACGTGCCGAGCCCGATGCGCTCGGTGCCGCTGCGGATCTCGGCGTAGAACGTGCCGCTCGGGCGCGCGCGGACGCCTCGGTAGCCGGAGGTCGAGCGGCGGCGGGGCAGCATCTCGTCGGGAGGCGGAGCGAGGTGGGAGGCGGAGCGAGGCGGGGGCGGCAAAACTTTCAGTTAGTTGGGTGCGCGCACGCGGCAGTTTACGCGGCAAGTTTGGCGCGCAGGATGGCACAAAAGCGCGGGACCGGCAAAAAGTTTTCGCGCATCCGCTGGAGGTTCGCGCGGGCTCCCTCGTGCGCCAAATCGGCGGTTGCTGTGTTCACGCGGTCGTTTCGTTTTCAGACGCTTCCCTTGGCATTCCTAGGCCTTCTTCAATAAATAATCGGCGGTCTGTCTCTGGAACCGCTACCTCTGCTATTCGACGGGACAGAGACCACACGAACACCATCATCCATGGCCGGCAACAAGAAGCAGGATTCGCCGTGGGCTGATCTCCCTGAGGGAGTCGTGCAGAAGATAGGTGACATCTTCCTGTCAACGGACGACTTCGACTACTACGCCGCCTTCCGGGCAGTCTGCAGCTCCTGGCGCGGCTTCACGGAGGAGCGCTTTATACCAGCCAACTGGATTGTTCTAGAGCACCAGTTGTCGCTGGAGTATGGGGTAGACGACGCCGCCATCTTGTTGATGAACGTGAGAACCGGCCACTTCCTTGAGAAGAAGATTAGTCGGATTATTCACAGGTGCTTTCTTGATATTCATCTGTATATGTGCAATCCTTTTTTTGCATTCACCTCTTATACGATATGTTTTTCAAGTTTTGTTTCTCCATCTACTTTTTAAACCTTGATTGAATCTCTGTCTGTTTACCTAGACTGAATCTCTGCTTCTCATCTCTCTGTTTACCTCTCTATGTCTCTGAAAGGTAATTTTACGTCGGTAGCACAACCGGCGGCCTCCTTGTGCTTGGACAGAGGGTGCAGCCATACAAGACACGGTTGTACAACCCCTTCTCAGGCGCTATCAAGCGCCTGACGGTGGAGATACCGACCGAGCAGGTGGCTTCTGTCGCTGTGACGATGTTCCCGTCGTTGATGCTCTTTCCATCAAACCTTTGGAACAACGTCATTCGATGGGCGGATGAGGGCACGGAGGAAGGCAGTCGCACTGTATTTGATGAAGGGTGGTACACGCCAAATGACTTCGCCGAACTCTGGAGCATGACTTCTTACGCCGGTGATGTTTTCGTCGCAGACAAATACGGGTCTGTCTTCTCGACTATGGCTGATGCTGCCCATGGAGATGTCCAGATGCAGCGCTCCGCACGGACCCTGAAGATGCATGCCACCGTCGAAGGCCCTGTTCCGGGCTGCCGGTACCCGGAGAATCGTTTTTACCTCGTCGATACTGACGGGGAGCTGTTGTTCGTTGTGAGTGGACCTGTCTACGGTGGCAGGCCCATTGTGTACCGGGTTGATACATAGAACCGTGTCCTTCAGCCGGTCAGAGGCATCGACAGCCATTCTCTCTTTGTTGCTGACAATCGGTGCATCTGCGTCGTGTGGCATCCCGCAAAACCACTACTAGAAAATCGCGTTGTTTTTGTGCATTGCATCATCATGACCGCACGCTCATGTCATCATGCCACATTGCATTTGAGCATTGTCATCATCTTGCATTTGCTTGCATAAAACTATTTGCGGAAAAACCTGTTCTTGTTTTCTAAACGCCCCGTCTTTGTTCAAACACAAAACCCGGGTCTCCGGATTATTTTGTTTTGTCTGTTATCGGTTTGCAAAAGCCCTGTTTGAAATAAGTAAAATATTTAATTATTTTTAGGGGGGCAGTCGAACGGAACGATTCGACCGAGTCGACCACCCCCAGAATAAAATCGGTCCACCTAAACCAGCCTACCCGAAATCCTATTCCCACCTAGTCCTAATCTACCCACCAATCCCAGCTTGCCATCTCCCCCTCTCCCCCAATCCCTACCCACCTTGCCACCTCACCAATCCTCTTCTTTTCCCTCCACTCCTTTTCTCACCACAGCCCCTTTCTACCCCCTCTCTCTTTCTCTCCCCCTGTCCCGCGGGACCCACCCCCGGCCCCACTGTCCGCCCTGGCCCACCACCACCTGCCCCTAGGTCCCACCGCACCAGCCCCCCCCACGCGTCTCCTCCCTCCCCAACCTCTCTCTCTCCCTGGCGCCCCACCGCTCTCCCCCGCCCGTCTCCTTCCTCCTCCCCTCCCTCAACCTTCCCCCACCGGCGCCACCGCGGGCCCCTCTCCTCCTCCCTCCGGCATCAGCTTCCTCCGCTCCTCCACCCTCTCGCCCGCGCCCGACCCCCTCTGCCGGCTCGCCCCGCCCCTTCCGCCTTCGCTCGGGCTGCCGCCGTCGCCGGCGGGCCCCTCCGCGCGCGCCCTGCCTGCCGGAGCTCGCCTCCACCACCTCGAGGCCGCCCTTCCCGAGCACCCGTTTCCCCCCATCGCCGCTCACCCTGCCGCCCGGCCGCCCGTGCTTCCCGCCTCCTCCACCGGGCTCGCCTCAGAGCGCCGCCGCCCTCCGCTCCCCGGTCGCCGTCGACCTCGGCCGCGAGCCCCGCCGCTCGAGCTCGCCTCCCCGACGGCCACCGCCGCTCTCGCCTCGCCTCCCGCCCGTCTTCCAGCCGCCTCCCGTCGAGCTCCTTTGCCGCGTGCTCCGTCGAGCCGGCCCAGCGCGCCCCGGCCCCGACCTCGCCGCCGAGCTCCGCCCCGCCGGCTCTGACCACCCTCGCGACGGCCGCTGCAGGCCCCGCCCCTGCCTTACCTCCTCCTCGGCCACCCTCGCTGCGCTCGGCCTCCTCGCCGGCACCGCCTGCAAGCCCCTGCCGCCGGCCTGCGCTTCGCCGCCGGTACCCCTCTCCACCGCCCTTCGCCCCGACGTCTGCGAGCCCGGCCGTCCGCGGTAGACGCTCGGCCGGCGCGCCCCTCCTCACCTCTGCCGCCACCATCGGCCCAGCTCCGCGGGTCGCTGCTTATCTTCGTTCTTGTGCGGCTGTTATGACGTCCTCCTAGAGTCCGACGAACAATCGACAAGACCACCGACGCCGAGAAAAGTTCACCTTCGACAATCGGAATCGGGGAACCCTTAAGATCTACTTCATGGAGCC
Organism: Avena sativa; assembly: GCA_916181665.1. Classification (NCBI taxonomy): domain Eukaryota; kingdom Viridiplantae; phylum Streptophyta; class Magnoliopsida; order Poales; family Poaceae; genus Avena; species Avena sativa. Next base: position 66,841,017 of record OV702284.1, read on the forward strand.
GAATATTAGTGACACCGACCATATCTCGCGAAGACCACACAATATCTTGACAAGATCTTCATCGTCACCCGAAGTACAAGACCGAGCCGATGCCGACCCTAGTTATTCCTCCCGGAACCGTCGAGATCTCCGTCACCAAACCCTCGCGGCCATCCACACGGAACACCGAGAACTCCCCCTGAACGCCAAGGTCGTCGACACGGATATGACATGAACTTCCCCTCGGGCGACAAGATCTACTTCACGGATCCGAAGACCCCGGAACCCGATCCACTCAAGTTCGCCGTCGATGACAAGATCGACACCAACCAGGGCGAATCCGATGCCGCGACGCTAGACCAAGTACTTCCTCCCGGAACGCCAAGATCTACTCCGTTATCCGAGAACGATCCCATCGAGACCGAGCCCGTCAAACCCCGAACCCCAGATCCGGACCTCGAGACCCGACCCCGAACCTCGGAACCCCAAGTCCGTCGAGACCCTCTAATGTGTGAACCCCTTCCCGAAACCCTATTTTTATAACATAATACAACTTGTCGCATATGAATTGTTCATCTCGCATTCATATTGTGTGGTTTGGGGACCTTAGGCCGATTAACCTAATTAAATATGGGGCCCATATGCGGGCAAATCTAGTCGTATATTGGTCCCATTTAATTTGTGTAGCGAACCGGTACTATCTTTTGCCATGTTCAGCCAACATTTAAAATGCAGGGTAGTTAGACAACATGAACCACCTAAATAAATATCGGGACCCCGGTTCTGTTTAATATTGCCTAATCGCATCGCACCTTTGCCATGTCATGCATAATACATGCATCATGCTCGATCTTGCCGTAGTATTAAATAGTGCATCCGGTGTTTATTCTAGTGTTTTGCTTCTTCGCGGATAAGGCCGTTGAGTTGATGCGAGTGTTGACCCGATCTTCGGTTGAACCTTCAGCAATGTTTTCAGGCGAGCATCTCCCCCTTTCTACCTATCTTACTTTTATAGTATTTATTCCCTCCTGTTGATCTATTGCTATCTGTGTTGCGTTGCTCTAGTTTCCGTACCCGTGATTCCCTTGCAGCCCTATATTGCCTTGGACACATCCTATTACCTGATGTTTGGTAGTTAGTTGGACTTGCGCGTCGTAGTCGCTTGCTCAAGTGCTGTTGCATGTTGTCCAGTACCACAGTTGTTGGAGCCTTGCCGCATGTTTAATGTTGGAGATGAGCATGGCTTTAATTATCATTCACTTTAATTACTGTTTAACAACTAAAATTGAAGTAAGTAAGCAGAGGCACAGGTGGGCAATAGATGTTATTTGGTTGTTAACCGTCCACTTGTGTCCCGTAGGACCCCGAGTACTTGATACCTGTTCCTTGAATATTCGCACTATCCACATCCGGGAGGATTATGGGACCCCCCTGAGCCAGAGCTTGATTCATTCTTATTTCTTGGGGCCACAAACTAGTTTGAGGTTTTCTTTACTATCCTGTACCTATGCCATGCTTTACTGCTTTATTACGATTGTGCGAGGAGCACACTGTACTGTTTAGGATTGTGACCCGTTTTCGCGGTATCGACACCCCGAGTTTTCGGGTTCCCAGTCGTTTACAGCCGGCCCCACAAACCTTGAGTCCATCTCGGAGCCGGCCAGTTTCGTTGCGGGTGTACTCCAAGGGGTGGCCCCCTGAAATATTTCTGAATCCTGTGATTGCTTTGTCGTGAAAGCCTCGTTGGGTTTTGATTTGGTTTTTCCGAGGTTGATCGAGTGTGTGTTGCTATTTGTGCACCCCGGCCGGGTAAAACTTTCTGAAAGCCGTGTCCGCGGTTATGGACGACTTGGAGCACAGTATCTCGATCATAGACAACTATAACTAAAGTAGTTCTATAAATTTGACTTTATAATGACTAGTAATCAACTTCACTACAATGGAATGGCTAAATAAAACTGCCAACAATTGCTTGTTTGGGTTGTCGCTTGCGACCATTGTATCTGACTAGTAAGTATTGCAACTACAACGGAATGGCTGAATAAAAGTACCAACAACTGCTGGGTTTTTGGGATATCTCATGCTAATTGTATCTGACTAGTAAGTGTCGCAACTACAACGGAATGATTAAATAAAAGTGCCCACTGCTTATTTTACCAGGATAACCATCTATACCTGACTAGTAATTACTGCAACGATAACTGAATAAATAAAACTGCCAACGGTGTGAGTTCCTCGGTTGACTTCCTCGTTTGGTCTCGAGGGGGAAACGCCAGGATGGGTTTGTTTGATGGAAGTATCAGGTTGGTTCCGAATAGGTCCTTCTTATCCCTCTCTGATAACCGACAGTTGTATCGAGTCTCTATAGGTTGTTTAGTGCATGCTGCCGCTGCCGCTTCAGTCCACCATACCTATGTAGGCGAGGACCGCCGAATTCTAGTCTCGCCGTGTACTGGCCTCAGTACTGACCGCTCTCTCTTTTTCCTTTGCCCTTGTCGGCACCCCTCTTGTTTAAGAAGGTTTTGAGATCGACGTCGTTAGCAGGGTTACCCTTCCGGCTTGGCCTGGGCAGGGTTATGGACGCCATTGGTTATTCTTCAGGGCTCTTAGCCCCATTTGCATCTTGTCCGTAGTCGGACGCTCTATCATTTTCAAGGTGATTTGGATCTTTGTATATTATATCTGTATTCTTGACTCATTGAGTCGCTGTTGTATATATCTGTTCTGTGGGTCCCATCGAGGACTGTTGTGTAATGTTATTACTTCATTTTCCACCCGCACGAAAGTGCCTGGTGGGCACCTTTGAATCGTTTCTATGCGGGTTTGGCGGGTTTCGCTAAAACTTGCATAGGGCCGATTCTGAGGGTGTTACATGTCGGCAGCACCAGGGTACCCACGGTGCAGGCCGGCAGCATCTACTATCCGGACCTATCCCAGATTAGATCTTACAACTTTGAGGCTCTTGCATGGGAAGAGGATCCAAGGGTTGACCATGGGTATGGAGTTGGAGGATTATGGATGAATGACCATCCTTTCGAACTCAATCTATTGCTGGCGGAGTATTGCAGAATCGTCGAGCATTCTGAACTGCAGATGGTGCCGCCTTATGGCGAATATGGTACCACCCACTATGATTACTACGACGGCTACCCGTCAGATTAGATTGATGGATCATGTTGGTCTGGTCTTGTATTCTCTGTCGTCTGTGAATTATATGCAAGTGCAAGTTGTATGGTGTGCCTGTAATACAATGGATGGTCTATGTTTCAAAAAGATCATGTGTTGTACCTATTTCAATTTTGCTGTTTTCTATGTACATGTAGTAATTCTGATGCGTACTCGCTTTGTAAAAATCCATGCCAACAATGCGTGTGATCTTGACCTATCTTAGCTGTCTAGTAAATTATTGATCATCTTGTTGCTGTATATATGATCCTATGATCTTGATAGATCTAACTACAATTTTGTTATGCCAAACCAAGACACACAAGCAATGTTTTTCATGTAAAACATATTGGAAAAGATGTTCAGCAAACAAACAACAAGCTTGTATATATGAGATGGTAAGTAATTAAATTCGTGCAGACTTATTCAAAATGCCAAATATTATTGTAGTACAGAAGGGAATGAAAAAAATAGCGATACATCGGGAAGGCGCACCCCCCTCACCTCCGACGCGGTGCACGTCTGACACCACCCGCAGGACTATGTCATCATGACGCGTGCAGGGACGCGTGCACCGTTGTATCAGCGCCAAAGTGAATTGTCAATCGACTTAATGGAGCATCCAATCGATCGCATCGTTGCAGTTGAGAAATTTACGAACAACCCTTTTGGTCTCACCTAGGACTCTTTTTCTTGCAATGTGTTTTTTTTCGACTATCGTGAAACAACCTGGATTTTTTACACATGCTAACATACAAAAAATAAGACACATGTCCAAGGTTTCACACAAATTTGAATGTTTTTGAATTTTTGGTGGCCTGGTCAAAGTTAGGCCTTTGTGATGTGATACATGCTCCATGCTGAAACATGGCATCCTCTACCTAGAAGCAATTTTAAATGTGTCCAAGCTTTCACACAATTTTGATATATTTTTTTTTGGATTTTAGGTGGCCCGGTCAAATTTTGAATTTTTGCATTGGCTTCAGACCTCTCCGGGGTGGCTAGAAACACCTTCACTAACTTGTGGTTGTTTCAATCAGCAGTTGAACAACATGATCCTACCTACTTGATAGATCTAACTATAAATTTGCTATGCCAAGCCATGACACACACAACTGTGGTAGATGTAGGCCCATGCCAACATTGCATGGGATCTACACCTCTTCGAGTAGGTTAGAAACACCATCATCAACTTAGTAGTTGTGTGAGTCATGGCACCTGACCAACATGATCCCACTCACTTGATATATCTAGATGCAAGAGTGCTATGCCAAGACATGAGACACACTTGTGGCAAATGTGGGGCCATGCCAATATTGCATTGGATCTATACCTCTCTGGGCTGGATAGAAACACGATCACCAACTTGTTGTTGTATGAGTCATCGCTTGGATAACATGGTCCTACCCTCTTGATAGATCTAACTATAATTTTGCTATGCCAAGCCATGACACACACAACTGTGGTAGATGTGGGCCCATGCCAACATTGCATGTGATCTACACCTCTCCGAGTTGGCTAGAAACACCATCATCAACTTAGTGGCTGTGTGAGTCACTACACCTGACCAACATGATCCCACCCACTTGATAGATCTAGATGTAAGAGTGCTATGCCAAGACATGAGACACACTTGTGGCAAATATGGGTCCATGCCAACATTGCATGGGATCTAGACCTCTCTAGGATGGATAGAAACACGTTCACCAACTTGTTGTATGAGTCATCACTTGGACAACATGATCCTACCCTTTTGATAGATCTAACTATACTTTTGCTATGCCAAGCCATGACACACACAACTGTGGTAGATGTTGGGCCATGCCAACATTGCATGGGATCTAGACCTCTCTGGGTTAGCTAAAAACACCATCATCAACTTAGTAGTTGTGTGAGTTACTACACCTGACCAACATGATCCCACCCACTTGATAGATCTAGCTATAAGAGTGTTATGCCAAGCCATGACACAAACTTGTGGCTGATGTGGGGCCATGCCAACACTGCATGGGGTCTAGACCTCTATGGGCTGGATAGAAACACCTTCACAAACTTGTTGTATTAGTCATCACACCTGACCAACATGACCCTACCTACTTGATAGATCTAACTATACTTTTGCTAACATTGCATGGGATCTATACATCTCTAGGTTGGCTAGAAACACCATCATCGACTTAGTGGCTGTGTGAATCACTACACCTGGCCAACATGATCCCACCCACTTGATAGATCTAGCTGTAAGAGTGCTATGCCAAGCCATGACACACTTGTGGTAGATGTGGGGCCATGCTAACATTGCATGGGGTCTAGACCTCTCTGGGCTGGCTAGAAACACCATCATCAACTTAGTGGTTGTTTGAGTCACTACACTTGACCAACATGATCCCTCCCACTTGATAGATCTAGCTATAAGAGTGCTATGTCAAGCCACGACAAACTTGATGATGGTGTTTCTAATCAACTCATATGGGTCTAGAGCCTAATGCAATGTTGGGATAACATGATCCTACCCACTTGATAGATTAACACTACTATGCCAAGAGATGATGAATTTGAATTGTTTCTAAAAATTAGTTGAATTTTGAATCTAAAACAAAAACTACTACGGAGATGTTCAGCAAACAAACAACAAGCTTGTAAAGGGAATGAAAAATAATGCTACTACACATTTCGAGCTCAACGGTCTACATACGACTAGAATACCATTGTTGGACTAGGATGCAAGCCCATGTGTAGTCCAAAAGGAAGACAACTGACAACAGTATGTGTCATCGTTGATTTGTTGAGAGAAGCTCGTGCCACGTATGAATACAGGGTATATAAGCAGGTCTAATCGTTTCTCGCTCGACTATGTGGGACTAAACTCCAACCCTCGTCAGTCCTTCCCTCTATGGTTTTCCGTTGGGCCCGAAAGAGCCCATTACTTTTTGATGCCCGGGATTAAGATGGGCCGCCCCAAACTACTTCACGCCCGGACGCAGCCGTGACGCGGGCGCGGGAGTAGGAGTTGGGCTGGCTTGTTGCCTGTGTTGCCTGCACACTAAGTCTTACTTTTTTCTTCGATCCTATATTCCATTTTATTTTCTATTTAAATATTTGAACAAAATAGCTATTTTACAATTTTGAATTTTATAAAATAAATTACATATTCTTGACAGGCACCGTTGGTATAACATGTGCAAAATTTTTGGGATCATTTGATGAACATCGAAAAATTGAGAAATTTACGAAGAGCCCTTTTGGTCTCACCTAGGCCTCTTTTCCTAGCAATGTGTTTTTTTTCGACTTTCGTGAAATAACCTGGATTTTTTGCACATGCTAACATACACAAACTAAGACACATGTACAAGGTTTCTCACAAATTTGAATGCTTTTGAATTTTTGGTGGCCGGTCAAATTTAGGCCAAAAATCAAGGTGTCTAGGAAGGATGCCTAGGGGTTAGGCCTTTGTGATGTGATACATGCTCCATGCTGAAACATGGCATCCTCTACCTAGAAGCAATTTTAAATGTGTCCAAGCTTTCACACAATTTTGATTTTTTTTTGAATTTTAGGTGGCCCGGTCAAATTTTGAATTTTTGCATGGGCTTGAGACCTCTCTAGGGTGGCTAGAAACACCTTCACCAACTTGTGGTTGTGTGATTCAGCAGTTGGCCAACATGATCCCACCCACTTGATCATTTTGGCCAGGTGATAAGTCACACAACCACAAGTGGATTAGGGAGATTCTAGCCAACCTAAAGAGGTCTAGATCCCATGCAATGTTGGCATCGGCCCACATTTGCAGGGCACAAGTTTCTTGGTGGAGTACGTATTAGAGCATTTTCCCTCCATGCAGGGCACAAGTTTCTTCTTGGTGGCCAACATGATCCTACCTACTTGCTAGCTCTAGCTATAATTTTGAGTCTGCCAAGCCATGACACACACTAGCCTGTGGCAAATGTGGGGCCATGCTAACATTTCATGGGGTCTAGACCTCTCTGGGCTGGCTAGAACCATCGTCATCAACTTAGTGGTTGTGTGAGTCACTACACCTGGCCAACATGATCCCACACTTGATAGATCTAGCTATAAGAGTGCTATGCCAAGGCATGACACACACTAGCTTGTGGAAAATGTGGGGCCATGGAAACATTGCATGCATGCATGGGGTCTAGACACCTCTCTAGGCTGGATAGAAACACCTTCACCAACTTGTTATTGTATGTGTCATCACACCTGTCCAACATGATCCTACCTACTTGCTAGATCTAGCTATAATTTTGAGTTTGCCAAGCCATGACACACACTAGCTTGTGGCAAATTAATGTGGTGAATTTTTATGATGTGAAACTAGGTCGATGTTGTAACATGGCATACAACCACAAGTTGGTTAAAGTGTTTCTATCCAGCTAAGAGATGTCTATATCTCATGCAATGTTGGCATGGGTCCACATCTGCCACAAGTGTGTGTCATGGCTTGGCATAGCACTCTTATGCTTAGATGTATCAACTGGGTGGGATCATGTTAGAGCTTGGTGGGACAAGGTGCAATCAATAACATTTTTGTTAGAGCTTGGTGGGATCTTGCATAGCACACTTCAGTTTGTATCCGTTTTAGCTTCATGCAAGTTTTATGGTTCTCCTATACTCCCTCTGTTTCAAAATATAAGATGTTTCAGATTTGTGAAGCAAATGAATCTAGACTTGTTTTAGTTTGTAGATTCACTCCAAACTTGAATGAACCTACACACTAAAATAAGTATAGATACATTTCCTTCACAAAGCTAAAACATCTTATATTTTGAAACGGAGGGAGTAGATGTTAACAGTGCCAACCGAATTGTGCCCTTAGTACAAATTTTTGGGTCCTTTATACTTCCTTCGTTTCACAATATAAACCTTTTTAGCAAGCTGTTTTAGTTTGCTAAAAAGCCTTACATTTTGGAACGGAGGTAGTAGTACCTTTTTTGTAGTCGAGTGCGGGGTTCAGCAGCAGTATATACGTCAGCAGCAGGTGCTGCAGAAGATCCTGACGCTGAAGATTGTACAGGTGCAGAATATTCCTGGGCACAAGCGCTCAACGACGTGCCGATTGGATCTCCTGGCGAGGCGTCACTCCCGAAGCCGTCAGAAGAACCACGTGGAAGAGCTGGGCGGGAGATCCGCGCGTACACGCGTTGGTGGGGACCACGGGGAAGACGTGCCAGGCTCCCCATGGCCGCCATAGTTACACTCAGAACGCGACGAAAGGGAGGGCTCAGACCTTGTGGACGTGGCATGAGGGGACTGGCGCGGTTCGATACGCCTAGGTGACGGCGCGTCAGAGTCTCGGGGGCGGATCCGAGGTAGATTTTGCCCCCGTATCATGCTCAAAGTACGTGTTTTCTTGGCTTGTAGCGGTGTTTCCTTCAGCCTCATTATCTGATGTGTTGTCATCAATATTTTCGGCAGAATTTTGCGTGACTAGTTCGGTATAGCTTGTGGGCAGGGTGTCAGCGGTGGCCTGCATAAGGTCAACGACACGAACAATCGGCACATATATATTGGTCATTAGTATGCACACCCCTAGTTGTTTCTACCGAGGAGGGATTGTTTGAAGGAAGCAAAAGAATTTCATCATGGAGACGACGACCCGCAATTTTGATGAAGTGTAGCAAAGGGAAAAACATTTTCATCAAAAACTACATCCCTTGACACGTAGACACGGCCAGAAGTACTATCAAGGCATTTTACTCCTTTGTGACGAGGACTATACCAAAGAAATACACACCGTTTTGAGCGAGAGGAGAAACGCTGGTGAAGATGTTTCTAGCTAGCGTAGAGAGGTCTAGATCCCATGCAATGTTGGCATCAGCCCACATCTGCCACGAGTGTGTGTCATGGCTTACTCAGATGTATCAACTGGGTTGATCATTTTGGCCAGGTGATGAGTCACACAACCACAAGTTGATGAGGGAGATTCTAGCCAACCTAAAGAGGTCTAGATCACAAAGCTAAAAACTCTTATATTTTGAAACTGTATAATGTAATTCCCATTCATTTATATGTCTGGTCCGTTACTATTTTGGCGAGCGTTGTATTTTAAGCATACGCACTACAACTAGGCCTATGAACATTGCTCATCAAATCCACAAATTGGCGAACATAAACAACCCAAACTTTACATTAATTACAATCGTAAATTAAGCAAAACGACAAAATTAAACCACAGTCATGAAACATTTTTCTGACAAAAACACAATGCCATGCGCGAACTGTTTAGCAATCAAACAACCCAGCTTTGCGTAAATTTTTTAATGTTATACCAACATTCGCCAGGGAATCGGTAGTACGAATTTTTGTTTCTTGAGTTTTCAAGAATCTACCAGCATCTCCGCGATCTCAAGAACTCTGCTTTTTATCTTGTAGAGTTTGTTTGTCTTCGACAGAATAATTTCTGCAACAATACGTCTCATAGAATCATTTATCCTTTAGTATAACAAAATATTAGCAGGGTTAATAAGGTCACATGCTGGTGTATATAAATATGCAAATGCCAAATAGAAATTTTGAATACCTGCGAGACTACATCTGTAAATTTATCTCCGTCAAAGTGCTCCATACAGCGTAGCACGGACATTCCACACGAGTTTCTGATCACAAAGAATCTAAATTTGAATAACAGTACTAACACATCAAAACAAATGGCATTAGTTCAACCAGAAACTCACGCATCATTTTGCCGTGGTGTTTCGCAGCTTACGATTTCCCAATTGGAAACATCATGAAACTTATAATCCATATATTTGTTAGCCACTTCTATGTCTTTTGAAATTTGCTCTCTCTATGAAACAGAGAGGTTTAGTGTAATGCTTGGAGTAACCATATCGTCGCTAAATGTATAGAGAGAAAACATACTAGAGAATTGAAAATTTAATGGACCCTTTTAAATTCAAACAGCGAGTCGAGCACTTGAAATTTCTTCTTTGGACTATTCAAGACGACATAGCACCAGTGGCAATCGTTTATATTAGCAGGGTTATCACATTACATAATATGGTTTATACCCTGCATTTTCTTGTACAAACAGTACTTACTTTATCAACACGGAAGTATTCTTCCATGCATCTTGCAGAGCATCCTGATATATCATACACCTTTTCTGATTTTTTGAACAAGGCTTCTTTCTTATGCTGGAATCTAGTTTTTCTTCTTGGTGGAGTATGTATTAGACTGTTTGCCCTCCATGCAGGGCACAAGTTTCGGTCATCCCCCAGTCGAAGAGACAATTCTTCCATGTAAGCACCTATAACCTACAGAAAAATTTAATAACGTGTGACAAACGATCCTTCTTTTTTGCATAAAATAACAAAACCATGGTACTTGGACTTATATTGCTACGCAGCTATAATTTATCAAGGATCACACTAATGTGGTTGGCAGTGACCTCAGTGTCGCCCTTGTTATCATAGACACTTCTATTGTAAAAATCTTTATTATTTTTTGCTGTTTCAACGTACAACACTGCAACATCTATTTGTTGCGGTGTCAAACCGTCGAGGACTTCTATGTCTTCGAAAAGAACTGCATACACAGAAACAAATGTTTAATATGTGCATGTAACTATTTTAATTTAATACATGCACAATCATGCAATTCAATGATGTTGCACTACCTTTTCTAACATCGTTTTTTTTGGTTTTTTACCCTTTTTGTCCGCCGACCTGAGCTTGCGCTTCTCGCCAACAAATTTTGTCTTCTCACCATTAATAGATTTCCGGCAAATGGTATGTAAGCTATTAAACGAGTCAAATGATCCATTCGACAGAGTGTCTCCTACCTCACCCTTTTTTCCTCCCTGCGCCTTTTTCAATGCAGCCGTGAATGCTTCTAATGGAATCGGCTCTAGGTCCGGTCGCGTCAGTGAAGGACCCCTACCATCAATTAGTATTGGTGACGCTTGCGTACTGCCGAGTTTCGATGGTGCGGTGTGGCAAGCATCAGTAGCATTCCTTTTCTTCTTGTTTGTGGGTAACATGAATATGTCACCTTCAACCTCTTTCTCCTTACTATTTGAATCCTTCTTTAAATTAGAGACCTATGCAATGTCATAGGAGTTAGTTTCTGGGGTGTCTGGACGGTCCATGAAATCTTTTGGCGTATATTTGGTGTTAGGAGAGGAGATTCCTTCACAATTCTCTACCTCCTTATCTACCTCCTCCTCTTTATTGTCATTATCAGACATTTTTTCTTTAGAAGGTCTGTACGCGACTCCTGCCGAGTTCATCATAACAAGAAGTTTCTGCAAGATTGAAAATAAATGAATCATCATGTCATGTTTAAAAAAAGCATTTGTTTAACTCAGAGCAGATGACACATAGGGTGTATCACCTTAGCACAAGCTTCTGAGAAGACCTCCATCTTTCTATGAAAGGTTTCTTCAATTGTTCTATCAATATGCTCTGTTAGATTCTTCGTCATCTGTTCCAACACGACTTCTGTCCTTCCTTTAGCCCTGCTGGATGTAGAACCTCCATCCTTCTTCTTGTAGGCCCCTCTACTACGTTTCTTACCAGATGCAATTTCGGGTGTATGGAGAACCTCTTCTCGATGCTTTTGAGTTATGTCATTGTCAATCTTCAAGATATGTGTATATAAACCAATTAATATTGACAACCTAGAACCATTAGCAGAACAAATATTAAGCCACAATATCACTTGTATTTACGTACCTTCCCCAAAGCACGGCCCTTTAATTCTAAGGCGTCTCTCACCGAAGTCGCATCTTCCATCCAGTTCCTCATCAATGGCCTTCTGGACATATACTCGGCGCCATCTGGGAGTATCTTCTCATAAGTGCATAATACTTGTTATTTATTGTCATCTAGCATAAATATAGTTGATATATTAGTTAATCATATTAATGATGTTGCCCTTTGTAAAATCTTTCTTTTATGGATCAACTAGTAGTGATGTTGCCATAGTGAGATGGTCGAATTGCAGCAGTTATGTTGGCAAGTTGTAGTAATAGGAAAATTTGATTATATGTATGATAGAACAAAGGTTGCATAATTATGGTGCAATTATGTACATGTAACATAATTGCATAATCCTTGTAATTTAATGTCATGCAGCATAAATAGCATTGATGTACTACTTAACCACTGTTAGTTTAATAATCAGATTTGTGAACCTTTAATTGTTATGCTATAAATTTTTGCTAGTGTTGTTCATTTACTTGTATTGAATGTTTTAATAATTACTGTTTTATATATTTCTGGCAGGCACCAAAACCAGGTGCTGTCTATGATGTACTCTCCCCGTGGCCCGATGAGAAGGTTTTTTCTTCGAAGCTGTTCTAGTGCATTTAGACATGCACAAAAGTAGTAGCTGTTGTATTAACTAGCAAGTACTAACTGTTTTGTTGTTTTCTTGATTGTGTAGTACTTTTCTGGTTCAGATGTTGATGTGGAGCAATGGACCTACAAGTCCTTTGTGAAGAAAGAAGAGAAGAAGCTGAGGCGTCAGGGAAATTCTGCCTACCTTCCATTCACCACATAGTACTACAGGTGCCCATTCCACCACTTCAAGCCACATAGGGGCCTGAGGGTGGGGCTTGTCCAACATGTCCGTGAGATGACCACTCGAGGACGTCTGGGTGTCAGGGTGACCTGCGTGATCGTGGCAGGCATGAAGCTCTCCTGAGGGTCCTCGAGCCTGATGAGTTTGTTTTCAGCGAGTCGGAGGATGAAGAGGAGTGAATGGAAGTTGGTAGTTTGTATGGTACATCATCATTATAGTGATGATGTTTATGTAGGGTAAATATGTTGAACTGCTTAAGTAAGTCTCCGGGTCGAGAACTTGGTTATTTTGGTTGTGTGATGTGCACCGGTAACCTTCTGTTGGTGATGTTCCCGTAGGACTACTATGTTATCATTCTACTAGTAATGTATATATGGTTATGGTAATATGCTGTCATTTGCTTCTTTATTATTTCCCTATCTGTGATGTGGCATCATAGCAGTGTTGTCACTTAGTAATCTATTTTTCATTGTGTCATTTCTAAATTGGATGGTTTTGATAGTTGCCGCACATTCTAGTATTTTTTGAAAATTTGAAATGGTTTGAGTAATTAGAATTATCTAGATTTTGCAATGTTGTATTATCTTATGTAACATCAAAATGAATAGAAGTGTAGAGAAAGTTCTCTATATCCATTATGCCAGCCATACTTGTATACATAACGTCTGAGTTTATGTTTAAATATAGGGGAAAAAAGGTAAAGAAAAAGAAGAAAAAAAGCCCGCCCACTAGCATGATATTTCTCAAGCTAAGCACGGCCTGCATACGACTAGAAACAGAACGAAATACTATTTGATGCTCGGGATTAAGATGGCCCGCCCCAATCTACTTGACGCCCGGACGCAGCCGTGACGCGGGCGCGGGAGTAGGAGTTGGGCTGGCTTGTTGCCTGCACGCCGAGTCTTACTTTTTCTTCTATCCTATTATTTTCTATTTAAAAATTTGAACAAAATAGCTATTTTACAATTTTGAATTTTTTCAATTAAATTACATATTCTTGACAGGCACCATTGGTATAGCATGTGCAAAAATTTTGGGTTCATTTGATGAACATCGAAAAATTGAGAAATTTAAGAACAACCCTTTTGGTCTCACCTAGGCCTCTTTTCCTAGCAATGTGTTTTTTTTGACTTTTGTGAAACAACCAGGATTTTTTTACACATGCTAACATACACAAACTAAGACACATGTACAAGGTTTCACACTAATTTGCATGTTTTTGAATTTTTTGTGGCTTGGTCAAATTTAGGCCAAAAATCAAGGTCTCTAGTAAGGATGCCTAGGGGTTAGACCTTTGTGATGTGAGACATGCTCCATGCTGAAACATGGCATCCTCTACCTAGAAGAAATTTTAAAGGTGTCCAAGGTTTCACACAATTTTTATTTTTTTTGAATTTTTGCATGGGCTTTAGACCTCTCTGGGGTGGCTAGAAACACCTTCACCAACTTGTGGTTGTGTGACTAAGCAGTTGGCCAACATGATCCTACCTACTTGATAGATCTAACTATAAATTTGCTATGCCAAGCCAGGACACACACAACTGTGGTAGATGTGGGCCCATGACAACATTGCATGGGATCTAGACCTCTCTGGGTTGGCTAGAAACACCATCATTAACTTAGTGGTTGTGTGAGTCACTACACCTGACCAACATGATCCCACCCACTTGATATATCTAGCTATAAGAGTGATATGCCAGGCCATGACACACACTTGTGGCAAATGTGTGGCCATACCAACATTGCATGGGGCCTAGACCTCTATGGGCTGGATAGAAACACATTCACCAACTTGTTGTTGTATGAGTCATCACACCTGACCAACATGACCCTACCTACTTGATAGATCTAACTATACTTTCGCTATGCCAAGTCATGACACACACAACTGTGGTAGATGTGGGCCCATTTCAACATTGCATGGGGTCTAGACACACTTGTGAGCTGGATAGAAACACCTTCACCAACTTGTTGTTGTATGTGTCATCCACCTGGCCAACATGATCCTGCCTACTTGCTAGATCTAGCTATAATTTTTCTATGCCAAGCCATGACACACACTATGTGGGACATGCCAGCATTGCTGTAACATCCCAGGATTAGCACCTAGAAATAAAGAGGACACAAGGTTGTGCATTGCATTCATGCATAAGAAAATCCGGGGAATTTTCGCGCAAAACTACAAGAGGCTATAGAGGGATCGAGGTATCCCTTGTTCTGATGGAAACACCAGGACAGGTGCGATGGAATTCGACATGACCTCTATTGTACTTTTGTATTTTAGGGGAAGACAATTCAAATCTGAATATTTATTTGACGGATTTGAATATTAAAAGAATTTGAAATAGAATTAGAATTGGAAATTAAATTATAATAAAAGATAAGAGGTGAATTCTTATTAATGAATAAGATTCAATATTCAAAATTATTCGAATTAAAATTTAAAACACAAAGAGATAAGTGTTTCTCTTGCCATTGGAGAAATGGGGTTTAGTTCATCTTAGATGGGGGTTAGGAATTTGGACATGACCTTTGTTGAATTTATAATTGTGGGGAAAAGAATTTGCATTCAACACTTCAAATATGAGATCATACAATTCAAATATAACTTGAATTTAAATTTAAATCTTAAAGTATTATAGAATATTTCATAATCATAATAAAAAATGGTATAAATAAATATAATATTTATTACATAAATGGAGTAACTCAAATAATTCTTATTACAAGAAGAAATATATATTACATTGTCTTTACAAATGAATGGAATAAGAAAAAATAAAACAAGTAAACTTTATTGAAGGCAATACAATAATATAATGTCTTTACATTATTCAAACAGAAAAGAAATTACAATAAGATGAAAAAGAAAACCTAAACTAAATCTGGTATCTTCTTTCTTCTTTGTTTTATTTCCTACAAAATAAAAGATCAACAAAACATGCTAGAAATGAGGGGTTAGTATAATAAATTGCTCTCAGGTATCAACAGTGTAGTGCACTGTTTTGTCTCCTCATTGAGCTGAGTTGTTTTTTTAGAAGGGTCAAGTTTCACCAAATGAATAGTATCTGTTCTTATCCAGAATATTTGCCTCAGGCTTATGCATCATAGGCAGGGGCAAGTTTCACCAAATTAGTAAAAGGATAAAAGTCAAAACAGTAATACCAACAAAAAGATCTATCTTCACTTGATCTGATCCATGAGTCACAGCAAGCAAGGAAGCTGCTCACACAACCATGCATATGGGTGTGCTGTCAAAACAGCAGCAGCCCAGCAAGGAGACAAGAAAGCCTACTTATGTACACAAAGGGGTGAACCAGCCGTAGCAACAAGCTACCATTTCACCTCCACACTTCAGAGCACATTCCCCATCTCATCATCTTATCATCAAACAAATAATACTTGGATCATACCACCAAATACACCACCTAATCAATCTCTGGTTGCTCCCTGGAGCCATTCAAGAGCTAGAACAAGGGGAAGGTAAAGGTCAGGCAGCAGCCCAGGAAAAGAAGGCCAGACCAGCAATGGCAAGGATTAACTGATCATACACAAGTATCAAGTGGAAGAAGTAGATCAAGATCTAGAAACATATGACCATGAAGGACAAGCATCAGGTTTACCACCCATACCATCAATAATATCTGTTCTTACCAATTCCATTAAAAAAAGATTTTGGGAGTGTTGAGATTGTTCTCAGATAGGCATAGAGATGCTATGCTTGTCTCATCATTGAACTTCTAGGGATCAGTAGTAATTGTTGATCTTATTTCCAAATATGTGCCTCAGCCTTTGCATCCTTGGCAGTCATATCTTGATTCTTAGCCAAACTATTTAAAACAGCAGATTGAGCTATCCAAGTATGCCATTATAGCTTCAGACTTTTGCATCACTAGCTATAAGCCATATCTCCCTATTATATCACTTAGGTTACATCATAGTGATATTTTAGCAGCAGTTTTATGCTAATTAAGATTCACCACTGTGCACACTCAAAATTGAGGCACCACAGTGACATCTACACTAACACAAGCCACTACTTTATTCTTGCCACATCATTTCCCTAACAAATGTTCTAGGAATCAGGTATGTAGATTGTTTCCTTGTAGAAAAGTTCTATGAAACAGATCCTTTCTTGAAACCTCAAGAAAGAATCCATTCATGATTTGCCTCTACAAAGCTTAAGCCTCACATTATGATATCATTGGCCAGGGAAAGTCCAAACTTCTAACCAGTAATATTATAGCATGGATATATATGTCATCTAGTTCATGTGCATCCTCCAAGGAGGTACCACATCAGCCAGAACAGTTGCTTAAAGCCAAGTATTGCATAAATGCAGCATCTAGGAGACCAAAGAGGCACCACTAGTCTAGATGACAGCAACCCTTACATAGGATAGATTGCTGTGTACTATCTAGAGGGAGGCATCACAACATCAAGTTACAATCATCATCAAGCTAGGATGCTTAAAAGATATATATACCTCTGGTAACATATCTAGTTTAGAAAATGATCACCAATACAGAAGAAATTATAAATAGGACAAGTAGAGTATATCTATCTACCTTTGCAATAAACACTTCGGGCAGTCAACATTTAGTTTATTAGCACAAATAAAACTGATACCAGAAACTACTATCAAGTATGAAGGACAGAATAAGGATTTGATAATACAAATCACATAGTAATCACTAGATCATCAGGAAACCACTGACCACTACTTGCACTTATCAACATGGTTAAGAAGAACTCCAACCCAAGAACAAAACTAATAGGATCATGTAGAACTAAAGCAACTGGTACCATAACCTGGTCAAGTGCATCTTGGCTATCCTATGAATACCAAATTTACACATCACCACAACAATACTTTAGCATTTATACATCTGACTATCTGAGATAGATTAATCATCTTAATCATAGGAATAACATATGTTCAGTAACACTATTTGATCACAAATGATTTCCAGAACCAATAGGTATGCTGCCAGACTCTAAGTTAATCAGTAGCACATGATCAACCACACAAACAACAAACTACTAAAATCAAGCCACCAATGAATATGCCATAACCATAACAAGTAGCTCCAATCCTAGATTACCAAGAATCTAAACCTAAAATAATACAAGAACATTTGATCGGCTCGAAGGCCGGTCACATCAGAGTTACCTGAATTAGAATATAAGAAATTGCAGAGAATACCATCCCGCCGGAGTTAGAGAAAGAAATAATCCCAGTACCATTATGATTATCCACAATCCTCTTAGCCAAATTTAGGGGCAGAAAGTCATGGCTGCTAGGGTTGCAGGCACCTCTGCCATCACGCCGGAACCAATGCCCAAGTAGACAAAAGGAAGAGCCCAAAGCAAAGCACCAGAGGCCAAGAACACTGAGGAAGATCCCATGGTTATTCCTCAGCAGCACGGCGAAGCAACGAAGGGCGCCGGGGTTGCATCCCTGGATGCCGTCCCTCCGGCATCAGGGATAGGGGTCGGCCGCAGTGGAAACTACAGTACCACATCGCCATAGGAAGCGGACCTCGAACTGGAAGCATAGGCACGAGCGGTAAAACGAGCTAGGCCGCGCCGTCCCCGACGCCAACCAGCCGGAGAAGCGGGATTGGGGGGCGAGTTGTGAGCACAAGCAGTAGAAGCTAGGGTTTCTACCGGGGTGAGCGCGTGAGGGTGCTAGGCACCACAGCGGAGGGGAAACAAGGGAGGAGAAGGAGGCGGAGCCTCACCGGCAGGCCACAGCGGCGGATGTCGAGCGGCGATGGCCGGAGCAGCGCGTAGCAGTGAGCAGGCGGCGGCGCACGGGAGAAAGGGGATGAGGAAGAGTGGTGTGTGGGTGTGTGCGTGTGGTGAGGAATGGGCCGGGGGTGATGTGTCTGGCATGGTCCCGTTGGGCCAGGCCAGCCCACATACCCAACCAAACAGCCCAAGTCAACTAGGTTTAGAATTTTTTTTACTAAAATAACCTCCAAACATTTTTAGCTATAGAAAATTGTAGAAAAATCCTAAAAATACATATGATATATAAAAATGAAGAAAAAAATAATATCTACCTAATAAAAGTATAATTCTAAATGTTTAAAATAAATTTAAAGTAAAATAATTATTAACACCATTAAATCTTAAATGAAATTTTATAAAATAAAACAAAAACCCTAAAAATAAATAAACAATCATTTTTGTGTATCAAAATAACTCTATTATTTTATAAAAATACTAACTTAGAGTTTTACAAATAAAACATAAAGCAAATATTCAAAGACACTTAATTCTTTGATGAATTTTATAAAAAATAAAGATAATACTTAAAAACGAATAAAATTCATTTTTAAGGTCTTAAATAAGTATATTACACTACAAAAATATTAAATATATTAACAGAAAAGTCTTTAATATTTTAAATAATAAATCATTATCTATTACTTATTTTATAAATTCTTTAAAAACAATTCTTATGTAAGAAATAATCACAATTCTTATAAAACCTTGAGCAATTAGTGTCTTAGTACTAATTCCAAACCCATAACTTGAATTCATAGTCAAACTTAAGTATAACTTTTAACTTTAAAATATTCTTTTAAAAATCTTATTAAGAATCCTTTTAAATAAACATTGGGTATCACCCATTTATATAATATGGTGAATAATCATTATATCTTGACCACTATTAACATAACTTTAAATTCTAACAAATTACTAAGACCATCTAATTATGCTTACATTAAATAAATACAATTTTTTTTAATAAGCAAAACAAATTTAATCCAATCATTCACTTAAATATAAAGTGAATAATTCCACACCTTAGTTATACCTATCATAAATCTAAAACTTGGGAATAATTAAAACATATTACATCTTAAGTTTACTTACCCTTTTAAGTTAACTTTAGTCTCAAAGCTTATAAACATTATGTATAATAAACTACTTATGTTTTTATAGTTAACTTTGGTCTATTTCAATTAAGGCAAAATGCATCTCAAGTCCAAACTAATCTATCAAATACCAGAAGGCATTGATAACATTTTATTAACAATGAAGATTGCTTAAACATTGTAAAGGTCATTACTTGTAAAGTAAAATTGGAAGATAAACCAAATCTGAAAAGAATCACTTGAATTCACTTCACTCAAAGTATTGTGGATTCAATTTGGGAGTTTTACAAAAATGCATATCATTACTTATGCATAACTACATATTGCTTCTTTAGACATTAGTCCTTACCGGACCAATGATGCTGATTTCAGATATTGGATCTTATATTGTCTTGAAGACCGTGAGTGCATAATATTGCAACCACAAAAGGCAAGTTCACACTTGCTCATGTTCTTTGATTATTTTCTGTAAAGTATTTTAAAAATCCAGTCTTGTCATCACCTGCATTTGAAAAAGGTCCGAAAACACTATTTTCATAACAATATGATTATAGGTTATTTACCATGAGGTAATAACCTACTATGAAAGTTCCGGTGGTAAAGGAACATATTATCTAGGACTTAACAACCAATGTCGCCAGTGATTCTTGCGACATATATTACGCGTTGACCATGAGATTTGGAATGGGACGAAGAAGTCAGCTGTATCTTTTCCCTCTCGCATGGAGCTGGATGTGCGGGTTGTGGCTGTTATCACTCGTAGCGTGCATATTATATGGTAATTCGTAGAGGATATGCAGCATATGGGTGGGAGCCCTCAACGTCCCACGATAGTTCCGACATCTGAACGGTCTGTACAAACCATTGCCGTAATTCAAAAGGTGGGCATGGTGTACACCAAGGAGACATGTGGGGTCGCGGAGAAGGCAGTGATTGGCTTGGATCTTAGGTTGGGCCTCAAACCAAGGAAGTTTGAATGGGGACATACTCCCGGCCGTGCAACAAAACCTAAGGTCTCTCATGGGTAAAGTGACGCACCTCTGCAGAGTGTAAGAACTGTAACTTGTTACTCCATGTTCCGGGAAGGAGCTGTGAACACGGAGGGAAAGGAACTCCATGAAAGTTCTGGTAAACCCATGAAGGCTGACGGACATAGCTTTTCAGAATAAAAGCAACCTTTGAAGAAATGTTTACGAAAACCTACATTGCCTACGACCTATGGTCTGTGGTTTTAGATATAGTGCATCAAACACTCCTTTTCTAGTGGACTTGTTGAGTACGCTCGTACTCAAAGTATCTTCTTAACCCTTGCTAGGTTCTAAAGCCAGTATAGAAGACGTATGCATCAATTATGCTCCAGGAATCATCATCAAAAGCTAAAGCTCTTCAATGAAGTCAAGGAAGTCAACATATATATCCACTCAAGTGAAGACGAAGTTGCGGATTAGATAAGAATAGAATCTCTAGTCATAGAACCTACTTCTGTAGAGTATTGCAATAGTAGCAATGCCAAACCATTGGTTAAAATACTAGTCTTATTAGTATGATAGTTTTTGAGTTGTTTATCTTTGATCTTCTTTATAAGAAGTTTCTTTCTCTCTCTTTAACCTAGAGTGTTCTCTGGATCTTGTGTAAAGATTTGAGTTGTAACCTATAGTCATGTCTTGGACTTGTTGTGTTTCTGTTGTACCACTCTAAGGGATGTAATACTAGTGAACAGTGTTTCATTGGTGTTATGTCAATGACTATAGTGTACTACATCATGCAGTGGTATCCTGGGTCACCGCAATTGCATGGGAGATAGACCTCTCTTGGTTGGCTAGAAACACCATCATCAACTTAGTGGCTGTGTGAGTCACTACACCTGACCAACATGATCCCACCCACTTGATAGATCTAGCTATTAGAGTGCTATGCCAACCCATGACACACACTAGCTTGTGGAAGATGTGGGCCCATGCCAACATTGCATGGGATCTAGACCTCTTTGGGTTGGCTAGAAACACCATCATCAACTTAGTGGCTGTGTGAGTCACTACACCTGGCCAACATGATCCTACCTATTTGCTAAATCAAGCTATAATTTTTCTATGCCAAGCCATGACACACTAGCTTCTGGCAAATGTGGGGCCATGCCAACATTGCATGGGTCTAGACCTCTGTGGGCTGGCTAGAACCACCATCATCAACTTAGTGTCTGTGTGAGTCACTACACCTGGCAACATGATCCCACCCACTTGATAGATCTAGCTATAAGAGTGTTATGCCAAGGCATGCCACACACTAGCTTGTGGAAAATGTGGGTCCATGCCAACATTGCATGCATGGGACACCTCTCTAGGCTGGATAGAAACACCTTCACCAACTTGTTGTATATGTCATCACACCTGGCCAACATGATCCTACCTACTTGCTAGATCTAGCTATAATTTTGAGTCTTCCAAGCCATGACACACACTAGCTTGTGGCAAATGTGGGCCCATGCAAATATTGCATGAGATCTAGACCTCTCTGGGTTGTCTAGAAACACCATCATCAACTTAGTGGCTGTGTGAGTCACTACACCTGACCAACATGATCCCACCCACATGATAGATCTAGCTATAAGAGTGCTAAGCCAGGCCATGACACACACTAGCTTGTGGAAGATGTGGGTCCATTCCAACATTGCATGGTATCTATACCTCTTTGGGTTGGCTAGAAACACCATCATCAACTTAGTGGCTGTGTGAGTCACTACACCTGGCCAACATGATCCTAACTACTTGCTAGATCTAGCTATAATTTTTCTATGCCACGCCATGACACACACTAGCTTGTGGCAAATTTGGGGCCATGCCAACAGTGCATGAGGTCTAGACCTATCTGGGCTGGCTAGAACCACCATCATCAACTTAGTGTTTGTGTGAGTCACTACACCTAACAACATGATCCCACCCACTTGATAGATCTAGCTGGGTGTTATGCCAAGGCATGACACACACTAGCTTGTGGAAAATGTGGGGCCATGCCAACATTGCATGCATGGGGTCTAGGCACCTCTCTGGGCTGGATAGAAACACCTTCACCAACTTGTTGTTGTATGTGTCATCACACCTGGTCAACATGATCCTACCTACTTGCTAGATCTAGCTATAATTTTGAGTCTGCCAAGCCATGACACACACTAGCATGTGGCAAATGTGGGGCCATACCAAAATTGCATGGGGTCTAGACCTCTGTGGGCTGGCTAGAACCACCGTCATCAACTTAGTGGTTGTGTGAGTCACTACACCTGGCCAACATGATCCCACCTGCTTGATAGATCTAGCTATAAGAGTGCAATGATATAGTTACATCTAACAACTAGTTGGGATCACAAGTTGACCAATCGTTGACTCATTCAACCAGAAGGTGATCAAGGTGTTTCTAACTAACTCAGATATATATAGGTCTATAATGTCACCCTAGACTAGGAAGTTTTAGCAGCACAAAGTACTTGTCTCTGTTCGTTCTCTCACAATCACACTCGCTCTAAATTTGCCAGTGAAGCCTTTCTCTGCAACAAGGAGCGTGTGCCTTGGCGAAGCCTGCGCTTAATGTCGATCTGGACTCCGTTCAGATCACCATCGACGGGGGTGCACACCCCACCTTCACGTCGGCCACCGAGGATCAAGATGCACCGGTGAGCGGAGAGCGGGCGCAAGCTCCGAGTACTGCGCACGGACCACGTCGGTGAGTTCACGTGTCGGCCACTTTTGCTGTGCACAGTGCGCCGACACCAACGTCACCACCTCACGGCGCCGTAATCACCCCAGCAGAACGGGCTGATCGCGCGGCGCAACCAGACGGTTGTAGCGGCGGCCAGAAGCATGCTGAAACCGAAGGGCATGCCAAATTACTTCTGGGGCGAGAACGTGCTGACAGCAGTCTACGTGCTGAATCCGAACCGGGCGTTCAGGCGCAGCGTCACCGGCATGACGCCAAATGAGGCTTGGTATGTGCGGAGCTTAGGCTACGTCGTGCACGTACGTGAAGAGCGCGCGTCCTCACCTGAAGAAGCTGGACGACCGGAGCACGCCAATGGTCTTCATCGGCTACAAGAGCGGCACCAAGGGCTACCGTGTCTACGATCCCGTCTTTGTCGAGGACGCGAGCTTGGACTAGAGCACACACGAGGACAACCCTGTGAGCACGGCGTTCACGGTGGACTGCTACGTGCACTCGACTCGACTCCATTGCGTACCGCTACACCTGAGGTAGCAGGCCAGGACTCGCCGGCATCACCTCTCCATCGACACCAGCTCCCGCAGAGCACACGTCCCCGGCAGCGTCATCCTCGCGCACCGAGCTAGCCTCTCCGACACCCGAAGCTGAAGCCGCGCCGCCATCACATCTGCCTCGCCGCGAGGCGCACCTGATGACCAAAAGCGTGCACCATGGACGACATCGTGCAGCCGAAAACCCGCCTCGCCTCGTCGCCAAAAGGGATATGTGAAGCAGCAGAGCATCGACGTCGCGGACGCCTTTGGGCCTGTTGCACGGTCCGAGTCCGTGTGGCTCCTGCTGGCGCTCGCCGTGCACCGCTGGTGGGTCTGCTGGCCAGGGGCGCTAGGCGACGCGCCTGCACAAGCCACTCTACGGACTCCGTCAGGCACCTACAGGCTAGAGCCTGGAATGCGAAGTTGGACGCCACGCTCGACGTGCTCGGCTTCAGTTTAGGTGTTAGTCTGACAGAGTTTTAGTTTCGTCAGGTTAGCACTTCGCCGTTTTAGTTGGTTGATTTAGTACTATTCTAACTTATAAATTACAGTACTATTTTATCATCACATAAGCACTAAGTTGATGAAGGACTTTCTAGCAAACCTATAGAGATCTATATCCTTGACTAGAAACTCCTTCGAATGACTTTGAATTCATCAACTTAGTGATTACTAAGTTGGCTAGAAACACTTTGTGGGAATTGTGGACACATGCCAACATTGCATGGTCTGCATGTTGATTTCACAGATGATTAATAAGGATCTTGAGGCCAGCCGAGCTACCACGGAACCAAAACACAAAGATGTCACCAGCTCTCATATCAAACTTGTTCACAACCTCCATCCACTTTGATGTTATCATGGCACCTCCACATTTCAGTTTGCCTCTAGTGTTTGACTTGGTCATCACCATTTTAACTTTTGCAACTTCCATATTGTTCCAAAATACTTGAATGTTTTCTGGTAGTTCAATATATGGAACAATATGCTCCATGGTGAAGCTCCTCGAAAAGTACTGCATATAGATTACACCAATATATACATACAAATGTCAGTACCTAATAGTAGTAATGTAACATTTTGAAAAATTGTTACTAGTTCAAAAGTTTTACCATTTTTGCTTTGCCTTTCAAGGTGTTTGATTTATTTATGGTGCATACATAAAATGGTCTTTTTGGAAGGTTCTTATCAACTCCATACTTTAGTACATTAATTTCGGCATCATCCATCGCTACACGATTGCCATAATGGCAGAAACATTCAAATTCTTTCTCGAAGTTTATTCCGTGACCTGCATGTAACAAATACATACATAAGCAGCAATATTATAACTGCATTGATTTTTTTAATTTTACATTACATACCTCTTATATGCAGAGGTTTATGCAACTTAAGAGCGGCACGAACATGACGAGTGCGAGCATACTCCCCCACCTAACCAGAAAGTGCCATGTACACAAACTTTTTAGAATAATGTAATCTATATTCTACCACCTCTTATTTTAGATACTTGAACATGGTTTGCATGTTCATAAACACGCATGATATTCCAAAGCACCGAGTAGTATCCATTAGATAATACTCCCTCCGTTTTAAAATATAAGATGTTTTAGTTTTGTAAAGCAAATGTATCTAGACTTCTTTTAGTATGTAGGTTCACTCAAGTTTGAAGTGAATCTACACACTAAATTAAATCTAGATACATTTTGTTCACAAAACTAAAACATCTTATATTTTGAAACAGAGGAAGTACCATTTTCTTAATAGTACATATAGATCTGACACGACATGCTTTCAGTGCTAACATATAATAGAGTGTTATTGTACTAGTTCATATGTAGATCCAATCTACACAATTATGATCGTCATGCATTTTTAAAATTTGATCGTATTTCCTCTAGATCTGATGAAATTTCTGTACATCACTCATTCTAGATTTTCATATAGGAGTTGGCGAAAACATACCTGATCCTTGAATCTCTGATCCATGAATCTGTGTCGTCGCAGGCGTTGAATACTGGAGGCGGTCCTCGATGGAATTTTTGAGGTTGTTGTCGTGTGGAGGCGCTCATGTGAGGAGGGGATAGGAGGCGAGTCGTGGGTGGAGGCGACCGTGGAGTGACTAAATAGTAAATACCTAACGCGTCTACGCCGTCATACCCGCGCGCGTCTACTGGGCGCGGTTAGGCCGGCCCAAATAAGAAAGCAGCCGCTGCAGGGATAACATGGGCACAGGAACATGAGCTGGGCTGGGCTAAGTCTGCGTATTTTAAAATGTGTAAATTTTTTTGAGGTTATTTCGTGAAGGAAAGAGGTTCAGGTGAGACAAAATAGGCTTTTTCTAGATTTGTCATTTTTTGGAAAAAGTGGTTCAGGTGAGACAAAACAGGCTTGTTTGTAAATCAACAACTATATGAAAAATGAAAGAAGAGCAAAATAAGGCTACAATAGGGCAACGCAACCAGCCATCCCAATTTGGCAACAAATCAAAGAACCCTCCCTCTCCCTCTCCCCCTTCCTCCTTTCTTCCTTTGTCTACCTCTACTAGGCTCACCTCATTCATTCCTTTTTGCCCAATTAGGTAGCAAATCTATACCAGCATCTATTTCTCAATTCCTTAACTATTTCCCTTGAACCTTTCCGAAATAGGAAATCCCACCACACACCAGCATGTACAAAAACAAATGTAGATAGTAAGCATCTAGAATGTAGAAACATAACAAGTAACTAATTAAGAAAGGTTCAACACAAACTAATTAAGCATCTAAAATGTAGAAACATAACAAGCAACTAATTAAGCAAGGTTCAACACAAACTTGACAAAGCAGAGGTTCAACACAAACGCTGCTAAGCAGCCAACATAAACACAGTTCAAACAAAATCATGCTGCTTAAACCACCAGCAGCAGCACACACAAATAGGCACATCATAACATCACTGCCTCCTCGCCGCCTCCTCCCGGTCCCGCTCCTCCCTATCCCGCTTCCTCTGCTTCCTGCTGCCCATACCCGGAACCTTCAGTGGCTTGGGCTTGGGAGCAGGCACATGACCGGCCTCGATAGCTCGGTTCAGTTTGTTCCCGAGGAAGATGCCATAGGCCATGTGATTGGATGTGAAGCCGTGGACATTGACAGTTTCCCCAACTTTGACACGGACAGATCCACAGCCTTCAGCATGCTGCAGGATGCTTTGGAAGTCCATCTTTATGCTCCTTTTGCAGAAGGGGTAGCTGTTCATGCCATCAGTCCAGGGTTCACTCCAGAACTGGTCAAACCTCCCCGCTTTAAGCTTTTTGAGAGTGGCCCTGGTCTTCCTTTGACACGAGTCGACATCGCTGTCAACATCATTAGTAGCCTGCTGAAATATACAAAATACACATGTGAACCAAATATGTAGAAACTGCAACTAAAATTGAATGCTTAACAAAGGAAGCAACATATAACAGTATCCAGCTAGCAATAACAGAAAGTAATCAAGGATCAAGAAGATAAACCACTTTCATCGGTCAATAAGCTAGCATTAATCCATAGAAATGAAAACAAAAATCCACAAATCCACAAATATTAATCGATTCTGTCCATAATCGAACCCTAGCTAGAAATAATCCACAGATCCACAAATATTAATCGATTCTGTCCATAATCGAAGCCTAGCTAGCAATAATCCACAGATCCATTAATTACACATCAATCATAACAGATAACAAACGAATCTGACGCTAAGTGAAAACCCTAGGCCCCAACCTTAACAGATAACAAACGAATCTGACGCTAAGTGAAAACCCTAGGCCCCAATCTTAACAAATAACAAACGAATCTGACGCTAAGAGAAAACCCTAGGCCCCAAGCAGATAATCCATTAATTGGAACTTACCTCCTCGTCGTCGATGATGTTTTCGTCAAAGGCCGGCGGCGGCATGATGATCTCGACCTCCTCGTCGTCATCCTATGGCTGCTTCCCAAGATTGTATGCACAAGTACTGATAGCGGCGGGAGCCGATGAGGGAACGATCGGTCGGCCTTCAGCAATGGCCTCTGCTTCATCTTTCGCATCCGCTGTAGCTGTGATTAAAGCCCTTGCGGCATTTTGTGCGTCTGTCGCGGCTCTGGCCGCCTCCGTCGCAGCTCTGGCCGCCTCCTCCACGGCTAATGCCAGCGTCGCGTCCTTCTCCTTAGCTGCGGCGACAGCGTCGGATGGGTGCTCCATCGCAGGAATGGGAAGTGCAGCGGAAGCGGAAGGGGAGAGGGTTTTTTCCTGGTCGGCGGAGAGAGGAGTGGGGAAGGGTAGTGGGTAGGGGCCTAGGGGGAGTTGGGAAGAGGTGGCGTGATGGAGTGAATGAGGGGAGGCAGAGAGAGACAGAGGGATGGGCTCTATTTGGTGAGACGCCGACGTTTCGTGCTCCCGCAGTTCACACGTGTACGGCTCAGCAGCATACGCATGCGCACCTGCTCGCACAGTGCACCGCGGACATGCGGTAGTACGGTATTACACTGTTCACACGCGCATGGTGCGCCTCGGACATGCCTATGGTACATGCACGGTTCTCACGCGCTTGGTGGCCCCATTCTCCAACAATCTCTCTCTCTTCCGTGTCAAAAAAATCTCTCTCTCTCTTTTTTTTACGAAACTCACTCTCTCTCTCTCTGCGGACCCCCGCCAGTGGCCCACCCACTCTTATCCAATCGTGGCTACCTCCTTTTGCAACTATTTGAAGTTGAGTTTGAAATACCTAATTTGAATTTTAATGCACGGTTGAGTGTGTGTAATATCTAAGTTTAAGTTTTTCTTACAACAAAATTGACACTTGTCCAACATGGCGGCGACAGTAGATAGAAACAACAGGAAAGCAGATAGTTTCCAGACTGTGCAAAAGGTATCTTCCGTTGCAACTCATTGTTCGGATAGTTCAGTTTACAGTTGCAAAATAGAAACACATAGTTCAATTCAGCAGAGCAGCACCGAGGAAAGTCTGCTACATTACAGTCGTAGCCTGGCGAGGAGCTGCTGGTTTTCGTCCTCAATCTCTTCAAATCGTAGGCGACGTACGAGCATGTCCCGCCTAATCTTGACCTGCTCACTGAGCAAAGCCTCGAGCTTCCGAAGCAGGTTCATGTTCTCGACACAGAGATTGACATTATCATCTTTTAGCCTCGCATTATCCTTCGAGAGCCCCTCGTTGATGGATGTATTCAGTCGGTTCGAGGCTTGGATCTTCTTATGCAGTTTCTTCCAGGCAACGTTGTCCCTTTTCAGCTTGTCGCGCTCCTTAGTAAGGGTATTCACACCTAATTTGAGCTGTTCTAATTCCAGTTCTTGTGTTTGCATTTTCTCCCTGTGGCTGCTTATTCGTGCATTAAGCCAAGCATCCACATTAGTGATGAGTTTTGGCTTCTTTTCCTAGGACAAAGAATACGTGGTTTCAGTCCTATCACGGAATGGGAACAACAGTAATGTGTCATTATAGCACACGATCTTTATGCAGAAAAGGGCGGTGTGGAAAAGATCCAGGAGCAAAAACCCCAAATCCTAGTTGCAAAAACCCCAAATCCCACTCGCAAAAACCCCAGTGTATATTATTTACCTCGCTGTTCCGGGGATCTGGGGGGACATGTCTTTCGGTGAACCGACGGCTCTGAAGAAAGAGAAGTAGTTGAGGGTTAAGGAGAAGAAGAATGCTGGATAACACTATTAAGGAGAAGAAGTACATGACCTACCCGGAGGATCCCTCGCCTGCGGGCATAGCCATGAGCATATGTTGTGACTCTTCAGTGCGTAAAGCGGCGCGACGAGCTCTCTCTTTTCTCTCCTCGCGCATTGTCGCCGCGGCATGCTTCCGAGAGGGATCCATGGCTGCACAGAGGGAGGGAGCAGGAGCGGGATGAGCACGAGGAAGAAGGAAGGAGGAGGGCGCTAGTGACTAGTGGAGGTAGATAGTCAAAAAGGCTAGGCAGACCAGTCTTATGCACCCCATCGTACTCTCCCCTACTGTGCGATCTGCCTTCTCAAAGAAGTTTTGTGCACACATGGCAGGTAGAGAACTGCAATGATGTGACCGATTGGATGCTCCATTAAGTCGATTGACAATTCACTTCGGTGCTGATACAACGGTGCACGCGTCCCTGCACGCGTCATGATGACACAGTGATGTGGTTGGTGTTAGACGTGCACCGCATCGGAGGTGGGGGGTCCACCTTCCCGATGTATCGCGAGCCCTCGCTGTTATCCGCGCGTGCAACACAAACGGCCCACCGGCGGGAACAGAAATGCGGCCCAGCAAAACCATGTAGAGGTGTTGCCACGTCAGACAACTGAGTTGGATGACGGGAATCCACGTCGCGTCGCAAAATACGCGCGTACTAATCCGCTTCGGGCCTGTACGGGCTTTGGAGGGCTCTACGCGCGCGATCTAACCTTTCTGTATGTGAATCCTACCCCCAGGCATGAAGGGGTATCCGCCCATCCCAGCCCTCAATCGCGCCTGAACTTTTTTTCATTTCCTTCAGGGGCCTATTGAATCAGAAGTCTTTTTATATTTTTGATGTTTTTAATACATAAGGGAAGTTATGGGACAAAACTGAAGAGTAAACGGAGCCCAGGGTGGACAAACCCACCCCAGGCGCGAGCCCATCCTGGCCGCGCCTGGAGGGGGTTTGACTCCCCCGAACTCCGTCTCCACTTCGTTTCCGTATCAAAACTTTCCTTATGCATTGAATCTTCGTAATATATAACCCCTCGGGTTCCCCGAGGTTCTTGCATCATGTTCTCGTTGTGTTTTCGTTTTCGATCTGTTTCTATCAGGAAAATTCTTAGATTTGGAGCCTCAATGTCTTCCTCTGGATCACCCACAGAGGATTCCTCTACGGATGTCCTCAACCCGTACTTGTATGAGTTGGGGATTCACCCCAAAGAGTTGATCCTCAAAGAGGGGAAGGTACAGATGAAAGAAGTTCAAGGCCCTAAAGGAGAAGGCAACCTGGAAGACAGGATGGAAGCATTGGAACAAGAAGTTTTCAGGTACAAGAAGATGGCAGAACGCAAAGTGGATGTTATTCACAAGATAAGTTCAGAACTCATCACCAAGCATGAGGTAGAAGTTACTGAGCTCCAAGAAGAGATCTTCTCACTCCATCAAACCACCAATCAATTGCAAGCATAGCTCTATGACATACAAAATCAAAACTATGAGTATGAAGCTAGATTTGATCGCATTAGCTCTGCTGCTAGTTTCAGGATTGCAGAAAGAAGTACATCCTTTTTGGATGGGGAACCATTGCCTTGGAAGTTTTATGATGACAAGAGACCACCACCACCAAAGGAGTAATTCGTCATCAGGTTTGGCATCCCCTTGGATTGTTCCAAGCTTGGGGGAGTGCCACGTTATCACCACCACTATCTATTATCTTTTACCTTTTTAGTGGATTCATATCTGTGGTAGAGAGATTATCTTATAGTTTGGTTTGCATGTGGAAGTATCTCTCCTTTAGTTGATTATCTATGTATCCCTTGGTGTGAGTGCCTTTATTGAATATTAATGAGAAGTCTCATCTTTTACCTTTTGCACTTCTTATTTTAGTTTGCAATCTCTATCATATGATGGATCTTTTTGTTCAGTATTGGCACCACTCTGGGATCTGGTCAGTGTCATTAATTTGAAAGATAAAGAAAGAAATAAAAATCTTACAGGTATTTGGTATCATTTGTTTTCTTTCTTGTTGGCTCATAAGCTTAGTATTCTTTATTTAAGATTATTTTGTATCTTCAAGGAAGATTGCATGTTTGGCTTTATTACTTGTATGTTTGCTTGCTTCTTTCAACTCTCTTGCTTGCTACCCAGCCTTGATAGCCAAAAACCTGTTTTGAGAAGGCATACTTCTCATGTTTCCAAAACCCTTTGAACCAAAAACTTTTTCCACTTGTGTCCACCATATCTACCTAATAGCTATTGCTATTCCTAGCAAATTCTCAAGCTTCATCTACCTTTCGAATTAAAAAGTATTTTGTTATGTGAAAACTAGTTACTAAAGCTCTCACGAACTTGATGACACACTTTATTTACTTGCCCCTAATAAAATTGAACCATTGTGGACATCAAAGTTGTATATGCTTGCATCTATATGTTGGGATTAGCAGAACCGTGTTGTCACGGGGAACGTTTTCAACATTGCACTTATACTCTATACACAGTTGATATCGTGCTCTTTTGTCTATGGATGTCAACGTGTGAAATAAAGAGGGAACTTGTAAGTCCATGGAGTTTGTATTCTGTGTTAGAGAAAATCCTGGGCCGCTAGCCTAAGCCATGCTTAATCATGGTGGAAACTTGTAGCATCACCATAGTGAGTCATCTATGAAGCATCCTCAATAAAAATCTATACACATAGTAAATAAAAAGATCGCTGAGATGCTCATTGTCTGCTTGCCTTGTCATTTTAGTTATGGGAAAGCTCTTGTACCATGTGCAAGGGGTACCCCGTTGGCGGTTCTCAATGATATGCAAATACTTACAATGACAAGAACTTACCTAGACCCAAAGTTGAGTATGCATGAGGAGTGGCCCTCATATTCAAGGGACATGAGATTGCCAACTTATATTTCGTCAAGCATATACTCCATCTTTGTGCACTTTAACCTTAATCATCTAAAGATGCTTATGATAGGGGCAATGAGGGCTCAAAGCTAGTAAGTACCATAATCTTTTGGAAGCTCTTTATGACTTGTAATCCCTGCTACCCTCTAAGAAGGTACCTTTCTTCCACTTCCAGTTGAGTCAGTAAACCTATTTCCTCTCTGTCTTCAGCAAGGTTTTGAGTTGTTGTGTTTCAGGATTTCATATGGTGATTTATTCAATCATGTTTTTTATCTTCCTTGTTTGCACAAAACTCTTATCTATTGAGTATTACTTTGAAAGCCTTCACTTGTGAAAAACCTTTTTGAACAAAGAGTGTTCCTGTTTTGAAACTTCTACAAAAATCTTTTGTGAAACTGTTTACCAGGTGTTCTCTGACCAAGAACAAGTTTGCCAACTCCAATTATGATTTATCTTTATGCATCTCTATTTGTGACTGCTGTACTTGGTTGCAAGCTAAGTTATATAATGGTGAGTTGCTTTCTTCTATGAGTTGTGCAATGGTAAGTGTGATGCTTCTTGTTTGTATTATTTTATCGACACTTCACTCCATAAACCTGTGGACATGTTTACTGAGCTTAGTATTCATTTGGGGACAAGCGAAGTATAAGCTTGGGGGAGTTGATATGCCCAATTTGCATCACCATTCTATATCATAATTTACCTCTCTTCATTAATATTTGTCTTATTATGAGGTATTACTTATGACTTTTCATCTATTTATGCATGTTGGATGATTCCTGGAGGATGGACAGCCGGAGTCTGGACTCTGATGGAAAAGACGGCATTTCGGTGCAATTTCGTGAAGATCAAAAAAATACCAGAAAAATATGGAAACATATTATTTTACCGGAAGACGGAGGAAGCCAGAAGGAGGAGCGAAGGGGGGCCTCAGGGGGCCCACACCCCCTAGGCGCGGGCCCACCTGACCCGCGCCTAGGGTGGGTTTGGCCCACCTGCTCGGCCACCGACTCCGCCCCTTCGCCTATATATTCCTTACGGAACCCTAACACAAGGGAAGCGACCACAGATAGATTTCCGCCGCCTCTGGGGGCAGAAAACACCGAGAGAGAAAGATCTCTCCGACAGACAAAATTCTACCGGGGGAATTCCTTCTCGGAGACGGGAGACCGACGCCATCAACACCATCATCAAGCTAGACTTCATCGGGATCATCATCATCATCCACACCATCATCTCCACCAGCACCATCATCACCACTCCGTCCCACTGTAACAATTGTGTTGGATATTGCTTTAGTTCTTAGGGGAAACTTTCCCGGTGTTAATTACTATTGTAGTTTATGCTTGTGAGTGGAACCATTGGATTATTGTTTATGTTCAGATTGTTATCTATTACCATATCATATCATATCTTATCTTGATCCATATGATGTCTTGTGAGTAGTTCTTTTAGTTCTTGAGGACATGGGAGAAGTCATGTTGTTAGTAGTGAATCTGTGATGAGTTATTATTCAATGGTTTAGTATTTAAGTTGTGGTGCTATTCTTCTAGAGGTGTCATGTGAACGTTGACTACATGACACTTCAACATTTATGGGCCTAGGGGAATGCATTGTGTATTTGTCTACTAATTGTGGGGTTGCCGGAGTGACAGAAACGTGAACCCCCGTTAGGACACCTTTGCACAAGGGAGTGTAGGATCTCAGAGTTTAAGGCTGTGGTTAGATTTATATCTTAATTACTTTCCTGTAGTTACGGATGTTTGCAGGGGGTTTAACCACAAGTATGTATTAGTCCTAGGAAGGGCGGTATGTTAGCACAGGTTCACCCACACAACACTTACAAACACTAGAGAAGAGTACTCAGATATTTGAAGAAAAAGCACTTGACAGAATTCCCATGTGTCCTCGAGAACGTTTGGTCCTTATAAGTATTTCCATCAGCTCGTTCTTTGCTAAGAAAGGATTGGGCCACTTGCTCCGTTTGTTCGTTACTTCTGTCACTTGCTCTTTGTTTTTTTTCCTTGTCA
The DNA here is from genome assembly GCA_916181665.1 of Avena sativa. NCBI lineage: Eukaryota > Viridiplantae > Streptophyta > Magnoliopsida > Poales > Poaceae > Avena > Avena sativa. The sequence continues at coordinate 66,875,455 of OV702284.1, forward strand.
GAAAACCACTAAAAATTCGTTTGCTAAGTATTCACAGGGATTTCCTGCTCTGTACCACTGTTCAGCACCTTCTGCTCCTCGTTGGGATCGACACTCCTATTTATCGAAAGTACTATGATGCACCCACTATACTTGTGGGTCATCAAGCTTCAAGCATGAGATCTTCAAGAGAGGTCTTGATCTTGCCCTTATTCATTCCTTCTTGAGGTTGATCCATCTTGATGCAACTCTTTGCACTTGTCTTGATCAACTTTGAAGCTCCTTCTTTCTTCATGATTCCAATGGGCACAAAGCCCTTGGACATTTCTTCTTCTCCTTCTTCATTTCTCAAACTTTCAACCTTGAGACCAACACATGGACCAAGTGATGCCAATGGACAAACCTACAAGTGAAACTCAATTTACACATTAATCCATAGAGATTATCATTAATTACCAAAACAACACATTGGGGCATACATGCCCTTTCAGACGGACGTGGGCATGACTTGCTTTCCATCACTATCAATGTATGTCTTAGCTTGTGCCGGCTTTGAAGGTTCCCACTCCAAGTTGTGCCATACGCCAGGTTCGTTGACAACATGATCCGGAGCTTTCTTGGCTTTCTACTGCTTGAGCAGAGTCTTGTACTCGGCCTCCATGGCTCTAGTCGTCTCGATCAATTTCTGCGCCTTGGCTAGATCTCGATTTAACTTTGCGCCTTGATCCGTGATGGCCTGTGCTTCCTCTAGTATTTGTTTTGGCGCTTCTCGTCGAGCTGGACAACATTCCGTATATGGGCCATGGTCATTGGCTCGACAAGTAGATTTCCGTACATCACTCTATCGGCTGGAGTGATTTGGGCAGCCGCAGACGTAGATGCTACTGGCGGCGGATTTGCGGTGTTGTCGTTGCTTGGACCGGTAGGGATTTCATGCAGCTATTGCACTGGGATAGCCGTGTAGGGTTTTTTGCATGTAACACAAAAATTATCTACCGCAAGAACACACAAAAGCCAAGATCTAATCTATGAGATCGGTGCAATGAGTTTGTAGAGAACTAACCCTCGTAGATCGAAAGCGTTTAATGAGATCGGATTCTCGTGGTTGATGTAGTCGATCACTTGCCGTTCTCAAGATCGTGTAGAAGATCCTTCCTACGCCATGTTTCAGCAGCGCCTACGCAATCGGTCACACGTACGATAGTCGATGAAGACCTTCCTCTCCCTTGTTCCATGAGGGCAGCGGAGGTTGTAGATCTCCTCGGAATCCCAACAGCACGACAGTGTGGTGGTGGTGGTGGAGGAAGAGAGATTTCTTCAGGGCTTCGCCTAAGCCGAAGCAGGGTATGGAGGAGAGAGGGGTGGTGCCGACAGCTAGGTTTGAGGTGAGGGGCTTGTAGGGTTCGCAGCATAGAAGACATTTTTTTCCTATGATGGGAACAATTATGTACCAAGATATATCTACTAGATACAAACAACAGGCGGATGTATATCCATAGATAACATACCCTTGAAGACCTAAAAAGATTAACGAGTTAAACTCGTGGTTGATGCAAACGATCTCTTGCCGATCTCAAGATCGAGAGGAAGTCCTTAGCACCGCAACTTAGCGGCGCATCCATGATCGCACACACGTCCAAGGCACCGAGCAACCTCCGCCTCCTCGCTCCAGCGATGCATCAGAATCACAACTCTTTCTTGCCGAGTAGCCACCGGCAACATGTATCTCTCTAGTCCAAGACCATGGTGGATAAATTCTAGAGGGGGAGAGAGATCCTTCACGAGGAGGTGTGAGTGAGAAGTGAGGAGGGGGTGCCTTTTATAGGAGAGGGTGGTGTACCCCAAGGGGGTGACCGGCGCATGGGGATGCCCCTTGCCCTCCCCTCATTCATGTGGGTGAACACTCCACTCACAAAAATCCTTTCAATTCCCTCCACTCAAAATCCCACTCAAATTCCCATTAAATTTCCACCAAATTTAATGCAAACTATCATTAAATAAAACTCCTTTTATTTATTCAGAATTTTTTCAGTTACTTTAATGACAAACATTCACATATAACCCCTTGCTAGTATTTCATTTCACATGCAAAAACACTTTCTGCAATTTCACCCGAAAACCTGTTTCGGTATCTGGTGAAATAAATTCCTGCGCTTGTTATTCTTTCCAGCATGAAACTTTTGCTCCAAATGGATGTCGGGTCTCTTAAGTGTGTCACCCTACGGTTCGCGAATAATGTGTACATGATCGAGACCCCTCTCCGGTCAATAATCAGAAGCGGGATCTGGAGACCCATACTGACTCCCACACATTCAACGATGACTTTCTTGTAATTGTTAGAACCTTTTATGCTAGTATCTTAATCCTTTTGTTTCGTGATATATTACATGTCCGAGATTCGATCATTGGTAATCATTGAAAGAACATGTGGGCCCCATGTGTGGTTTTGGTAATTAATGATAATCTTTATGGAATAATGTGTGTACTAAGTTGCACTTGTAGGATTTGTCCATTGGCATCGCTTGGAGCATGTGTTGGATTCAAGGTCGATAAAATGAGAAGATGTGTTATGCAAGCTCAAAATGCGCCATCTATAGAAGATCTCATGTTTGATGCCTGCCATCCTCGATGATCATGGATCGATGATGAGGAATTAAGAAATGTGTTCCATCTTGAGAAGGGCAAGATCGTCTACATCGAGCTCAAGTGGAATGCTCAAGGAAAAGGTATAATCTTGATAGGTTTTACCTTTTCCCGGTCTCATGTTGTGTGGGAGACCGGGTTTAGGATAGATAACCATACTATCAAGAGGGGCTCTCAAATGAGTAACTCGATCACATCGTTCGGAGAGAGCTCAGACCTTTGCATACTTGCATCATTGTATTTGGTTGTTATTCGGTCTTATCCATGTGAGGATATAGAGCTTGTGGTAATCTCCATAACAAGCTCTTGTTCATCAAAATTGGATCTTTCGTTTGTATCTTGTTGCGATTTTGATCTTGGCGGCTTTTCGGTTTCTCACCAAGTGAGGTATCCCACATTATTCTACTTGATACTTTCTCACTTGGTGATAACCAATATTTTGCATACATGAAAATTGGAGGCAAGCTATAGGATGATAAACGAATTCATATCCTCTACATCCTACCAATTATATCTTGGTAACAAGTATCTCTTTCTCATGCATACTTATCTTGCTTCCAACCTTTTGTAGGTTGCATCTTGGCATGAATTTTTGTTATTATATTTATTGTTTCATCTCTAGCCATGGTTTTAAGAGAACTCTCTATTGTAAATGTGTATAAGTTGAGATGAGTGCATATAATTGGGACTATACAAAATCATGCATATGATCCATCAATACCAAATATGTCAATCTAGCAATTTTATTGCCTATCTTTTCCTCAACTTCTCTCATGTGCACTAGTGAGAGTTTGCTAGTTGTTTATTCCTTGTGATACTTGTTGCCTTTCTTCATATATGCCAACTTTCTCCTTTTCCCTTGGTGATAGTTGTAATATATGTAGTGTGTTGGTGTTTTAAGTCCATTAATGTACAATAAGATATATGTCAGCCTTTGGCCATGCTTTGAAGCAACAAATCTTATTAGTATATGTTGTGACTTCATTTTTTCTTTCATGTGCTTTATTGTATATCTTCCTTGTGTGTGCTTGTTTCTTCATGGGCATATGTCATTGTGATGTTACCCACTTAGAAACATATACAAATATGAGAAGATATTTTTAGTTGAGATTTTATTCCTTGGATACCACCTTTTATTCCTTTTTGATTCTTTGGTGGCTTCCAAATTTATTTGCCTATGAGTGCTTGTTTCTCTTGTTTGCATATTCGGGCACTCATATTTGTTCTCTCATGCCATGTATTGTTAAATGAATTTGGATGAGTGAGGATTCCATGATTATGCACCTTGTTCCCAAATGCAATTATCATAATTGGTGCATTATCTTTGGGGAGCTCATCTAATTTATTTAATAATGCTCATTTATCTTCTTTCTCATTTATTGTGCCTTAAATGTTCATGGGGTAGTGAGGATTCCATATTTGTGCATTTTGTATTGAAATACAACGCTTCTAAAATATGCACAAACCTTGGGGAGCTTCTCTATTTATTTTAAACATTTATTTGATCTATCATTTGTTGTGTTTTAAATGCTTATGGGGGAGCAAGGATTCCATATTTGTGCATTATGTATTACCATGCATTTATTTTAAATTGTGCACAAATCTTGGGGAGCTTCACTATTTGTTATTTAAAACACTCTTTTGCTCATATCATAACATCTTGTTGTTTCCATTTGGACTCATTTTTTGTTTTTAATTGGTTTGTCGGACCTTGTAATTTCTTGCATCATTTGACTTTATTTATTTGGAAATCTTCGGGTCCTCGATATAGTTCTACTCCCTCCCAAGTATTCATCATTGGATATGTGCGAAGGCACACCTTTGGAGGAATTATTACTATATTTGCCTTCTAGAACTTGTCACCCATTTCGTCAATCGATGCCAATGGGGGAGAAGTTTTAGAGGATTTAAGGGAAGTTGGTTTATGCTTTGAGTTCGTTCATGAGCATTTGCCTCTCATGCTCTTGCATCTTTGTTGTTGCTCAACATGTGACATATATAGAGGAAACTCCACCAATGATAATGATTGGCAATATATGCAATGCAATTCAAGTTCATCACACATGCATAGTACTGTGGGGGAGTTTGCTCTATAATGGTGGTGGTACCAATATCACATACTTTTGTAGTATTTTATATTGGTGTTACCATTTTATTCATTAATATTACTTATATAAACCCTCTTAAAGGGATTGTCATCAATTACCAAAATGGGGGAGATTGAAAGAACATGCGGGCCCCCATGTTTGGTTTTGGTATTAATGACAATCTTTATGGACTAATGTGTGTACTAAGTTGCACTTGTATGATTTGTCCATTGGCATCGCTTGGAGCATGTGTTGGCTTCAAGGTCGATGAAATGAGAAGATGTGTTGTGCAAGCTCAAAATGCGCCATCTATAGAAGATCTCATGTTTGATGCTTGCCATCCTCAATGATCATGGATCGATGATGAGGAATTAAGAAATGCGTTCCATATTGAGAAGGGCAAGATCGTCTACATCGAGCTCAAGTGGAATGCTCAAGGCAAAGGTATACTCTTGATAGGTTTTCCATTTTGCCGGTCTCATGTTGTGTGTGAGAGACTGGGTTTAGGATAGATAACCGTACTATCAAGAGGGGCTCTCGAATGAGTAACTCGATCACATCGTTCAGAGAGAGCTCAGACCTTTGCATACTTTCATCATCGTATTTGTTTGTTATTTGGTCTTATCCATGTGAGGATATATAGCTTGTGGTAATCTCCATAACAAGCTCTTGTTCATCAAAATCGGATCTTCCGTTTGTATCTTGTTGCGATTTTGATCTTGGCGGCTTTTCGGTTTCTCACCAAGTGAGGTATCCCACATTATTATACTTGATACTTTCTCACTTGGTGATAACCAATATTTTGCATACATGAAAATTGGAGGCAAGCTATAGGATGATCAACGAATTCATATCCTCTACATCCTACCAATTATATCTCGGTAACAAGTATCTCTTGCTCATGCATACTTATCTTGCTTCCAACCTTTTGTAGGTTGCATCTTGGCATGGATTTTTGTTATTATATTTATTGTTGCATCTCTAGCCATGGTTTTAAGAGAAATTTCTATTGTAAATGTGTATAAGTTGAGATGAGTGCATATAATTGGGAATATACCAAATCATGCATATGATCCATCAATCCCAAATATGTCAATCTAGAAATTTTATTGCCTATCTTTTCCTCAACTTCTCTCATGTGCACTAGTGAGAGTTTGATAGTTGTTTATTCCTTGTGATACTTATTGCCTTTCTTCATATATGCCAACTTTCGTCTTTTCCCTTGGTGATAGTTGTAATATATGTAGTGTGTTGGTGTTTGAAGTCCATTAATGTACAATAAGATATATGTGAGCCTTTGGCCATGCTTTGAAGCAACAAATCTTATTGGTATATGTTGTGACTTCATTTTTGCTTTCATGTGCTTTATTGTATATCTTCCTTGTGTGTGCTTGTTTCTTTATGGGCATATATCATTGTTATGTTATCCACTTAGAAACATATACACATATGAGAAGATAATTTTAGTTGAGATTTTTTCCTTGGATACCACCTTTTATTCCTTTTTGATTCTTCGGTGGCTTCCAAATTTATTTGCCTATGAGTGCTTGTTCCTCTTGTTTGCATCTTCGGGCACTCATATTTGTTCTCTCATGCCATGTATTGTTAAATGAATTTGGATGAGTGAGGATTCCATGATTATGCACCTTGTTCCCAAATGCAATTATCATAATTGGTGCATTATCTTTGGGGAGCTCATCTAATTTATTTAATAATTCTCATTTATCTTCTTTCTCATTTATTGTGCCTTAAATGTTCATGGGGTAGTGAGGATTCCATATTTGTGCATTTTGTATTGAAATACAATGCTTCTAAAATATGCACAAACCTTGGGGAGATTCTCTATTTATTTTAAACATTTATTTGATCTATCATTTGTTGTGTTTTAAATGCTTATGGGGGAGCAAGGATTCCATATTTGTGCATTATGTATTACCATGCATTTATTTTAAATTGTGCACAAATCTTGGGGAGCTTCACTATTTGTTATTTAAAACACTCTTTTGCTCATATCATAACATCTTGTTGTTTCCATTTGGACTCATTTTTTGTTTTTAATTGGTTTGTCGGACCTTGTAATTTCTTGCATCATTTGACTTTATTTATTTGGAAATCTTCGGGTCCTCGATATAGTTCTACTCCCTCCCAAGTATTCATCATTGGATATGTGCGAAGGCACACCTTTGGAGGAATTATTACTATATTTGCCTTCTAGAACTTGTCACCCATTTCGTCAATCGATGCCAATGGGGGAGAAGTTTTAGAGTATTTAAGGGAAGTTGGTTTATGCTTTGAGTTCGTTCATGAGCATTTGCCTCTCATGCTCTTGCATCTTTGTTGTTGCTCAACATGTGACATATATAGAGGAAACTCCACCAATGATAATGATTGGCAATATATGCAATGAAATTCAAGTTCATCACACATGCATAGTACTATGGGGGAGTTTGCTCTATATATGGTGGTGGTACCAATATCACATACTTTTTTAGTATTTTATATTGGTGTTACCATTTTATTCATTAATATTACTTATATAAACCCTCTTAAAGGGATTGTCATCAATTACCAAAATGGGGGAGATTGAAAGAACATGCGGGCCCCCATGTTTGGTTTTGGTATTAATGACAATCTTTATGGACTAATGTGTGTACTAAGTTGCACTTGTATGATTTGTCCATTGGCATCGCTTGGAGCATGTGTTGGCTTCAAGGTCGATGAAATGAGAAGATGTGTTGTGCAAGCTCAAAATGCGCCATCTATAGAAGATCTCATGTTTGATGCTTGCCATCCTCAATGATCATGGATCGATGATGAGGAATTAAGAAATGCGTTCCATATTGAGAAGGGCAAGATCGTCTACATCGAGCTCAAGTGGAATGCTCAAGGCAAAGGTATACTCTTGATAGGTTTTCCATTTTGCCGGTCTCATGTTGTGTGTGAGAGACTGGGTTTAGGATAGATAATCGTACTATCAAGAGGGGCTCTCGAATGAGTAACTCGATCACATCGTTCAGAGAGAGCTCAGACCTTTGCATACTTGCATCATCGTATTTGTTTGTTATTTGGTCTTATCCATGTGAGGATATATAGCTTGTGGTAATCTCCATAACAAGCTCTTGTTCATCAAAATCGGATCTTCCGTTTGTATCTTGTTGCGATTTTGATCTTGGCGGCTTTTCGGTTTCTCACCAAGTGAGGTATCCCACATTATTATACTTGATACTTTCTCACTTGGTGATAACCAATATTTTTCATATATGAAAATTGGAGGCAAGCTATAGGATGATCAACGAATTCATATCCTCTACATCCTACCAATTATATCTCGGTAACAAGTATCTCTTGCTCATGCATACTTATCTTGCTTCCAACCTTTTGTAGGTTGCATCTTGGCATGGATTTTTGTTATTATATTTATTGTTGCATCTCTAGCCATGGTTTTAAGAGAAATCTCTATTGTAAATGTGTATAAGTTGAGATGAGTGCATATAATTGGGAATATACCAAATCATGCATATGATCCATCAATCCCAAATATGTCAATCTAGAAATTTTATTGCCTATCTTTTCCTCAACTTCTCTCATGTGCACTAGTGAGAGTTTGATAGTTGTTTATTCCTTGTGATACTTATTGCCTTTCTTCATATATGCCAACTTTCGTCTTTTCCCTTGGTGATAGTTGTAATATATGTAGTGTGTTGGTGTTTGAAGTCCATTAATGTACAATAAGATATATGTGAGCCTTTGGCCATGCTTTGAAGCAACAAATCTTATTGGTATATGTTGTGACTTCATTTTTGCTTTCATGTGCTTTATTGTATATCTTCCTTGTGTGTGCTTGTTTCTTTATGGGCATATATCATTGTTATGTTATCCACTTAGAAACATATACACATATGAGAAGATAATTTTAGTTGAGATTTTTTTCCTTGGATACCACCTTTTATTCCTTTTTGATTCTTCGGTGGCTTCCAAATTTATTTGCCTATGAGTGCTTGTTCCTCTTGTTTGCATCTTCGGGCACTCATATTTGTTCTCTCATGCCGTGTATTGTTAAATGAATTTGGATGAGTGAGGATTCCATGATTATGCACCTTGTTCCCAAATACAATTATCATAATTGGTGCATTATCTTTGGGGAGATCATCTAATTCATTTAATAATGCTCATTTATCTTCTTTCTCATTGATTGTGCCTTAAATGTTCATGGGGGAGTGAGGATTCCATATTTCTGCATTTTTTATTGAAATACAACGCTTCTAAAATATGCACAAACCTTGGGGAGCTTCTCTATTGTCGTCCTCTTTCCAACGCAATTGGAATCAGGTCAATTGGAGCTACCACTCAAAAGTTATTGACGTTTGAATATTTTTTTGTTGTTCGGTTTGAAAAAGAAAAGGGGAAGATATTTTCTGGGCTGTCCGGTACTACCGGGCCCAGTACCGGACGCGCCTGATTCAGCCCACTCGCCCGCTGCCTGGCCCGGCACCCGCGGCCGGCACTACCGGACCGGCCCGATAGTACCGCCTGGGTGGGCCGGTACTACCGGCCGGCCCAGGTAACCCTCCTAGTCAGCCTTGCTCGCACATCTTGCCAGCCCGCTCCCACTTGCGCCCGCTCGCCCCTGCCTCGCTCCCGCTGCCACCCACTCTCCCGCGTGCAGCCGCCGCCTTGCTGGCCCCACGCACACGCACGCGCGTTGACCCGCGTGGGCGGCTGCTGCGCCCGCAAACGCGTGCGCTGCTGCAGCTTCTCTCGCGCGCCAGCCCATTGCCGCTTGTTGGCCCAGCGCTGGCCCCGCACTATCTCCGCACTTGACCTGTGGCACACACACCCCTCGCCCCTTCCGTGCTTGCTCACTGCTGGGCTGCCGGAAAAATGCCCCAACGGCTAGATTTTCTGGGCCACTATTTATAACCTTTGTGTGTTTTCAGTTTGAGTTGCTTCTTCCTCTTCTATTAGTCTAAGCTTTGTCCATACTTGCTCTCATTCTCCAGATTGATTAATCTCTTCCCCTCCGATGATTCTTGCCCATATTTGAGTGGAAGAGAGAGGAGATCTAGACCCACGTTTTGACCTAACCGATTCATCTCTTTGTGAGTGTATATTTGGGGATCTAGACTTTGGGGGATTTTGTGTTCCCTTTGTGTTCTTCCTCTCTTGTTCCACCAATTTCTTTAGTAGCTTTGTTGGAACTTGAGAGTGAGGGATTGGAACACCTTTGTGGTGTTCTTTCCATTTGCATTCGGTGCATCGGTTTGAGTTCTCCCCGGAGGATTTGGTGAGTGAAAGTTGAGAAGCTTTTTACTCTTGGGTTCTTGGAACCCTAGACGGTTTGTTGTGTTGCAGGTTGAGGCCTTGGTGGCATTTGTTGGGGGCCTCCAATTAAGTTGTGGAGAAGTGCCCCAACCTTGTGGCCTTTTGTGGCGTTTGTTGGGAGCCTCCAATTAAGTTGTGGAGAAGTGCCCCAACCATTGTGAGAGGTTCCGGTTGCCATCGACAAGTGCACCGATAGTGGAAGCGTGGATCGATCCCATTGGGGTGAGATTCACCGGAGAATAAGGGAGGCCTTTTGTGGCATAGGTGGTTAGATACCACCCCCTCTCCAAACGAGACGTACTCCATGTTGGGAGGAACTCGGTAAAATATTTTTGTCCCTGCGTGCCTCGGTTATCTCTATAGCCGAGCTCTTACTTATGCACTTTACTTTGTGATAGCCTTCGTGCTTAAAGTATATATCTTGCTATCACATAGTTGTTTGTCTTGCTTAGCATAAGTTGTTGGTGCACATAGGTGAACCGTAGATTGTTCTAGGTTTTGTGCTTAACAAAGTAAACGTTAGTTTTATTCCGCCTTTGTTGAGCCACTCTAGGAAAAGTTTTAATCGCCTATTCACCCCCTCTAGGCGACATCTGTATCCTTTCAATCTCCATACCTAGTTTGATCTCATTACTTACATGTACTCTTTTCTCGTTCCCGTGATATTACATTCTAGTGATCAAATCACTTGCTTGCAAGCTAACTGATACGTTGGAAACGTATCTATAATTTTTGATGCTCCATGCTTATTTAGTATCTACTTTGCTTTACTTTTCCACACTTTGAGGTGCTTTTTACATGTTTTCTGGTACTAACCTATTAACAAGTTGCAACAGTGCCAGATGCCTGTTTTCTGCTGTTTTTGGTTTCAGAAAAGTTAGTAAAGAAATATTCTCGGAATTGGACGGGACAAAGGACAAAGTCAATTACTTTCCGTGGGGAACAAGAAGTCCAGAGGAGAGCTGGAGGGGCCAGCCAGGGGGGCCAGACCCACCCTAGGCGCGGGTGGGCCCAACCCCATGCCTGGCTAGGGTTTGGTGGCCCTGGCCGCCTCCTCGGTCTCCCCCTTCGCCTATAAGAAGCCCCCGATGCAGAAACCCTGAGTACCCGATCAAATATCCACGAAACCGTCTGTAGCCTCCGCCACCATCGTCTCTAGATCGGGGGGATCTGAAGTTCTTCCCGGCACCCTGCCGGAGGGGAGATCATCCCGGAGGCCTTCTCTCCGGTATGATGCGTGAGTAGTTCCACCTTGGATTATGGGTCCATGTAGTATCTAGATGGTTGTATCTCCTCCTTTGTGCTTTCATGTATAGATCTTGTGAGCTCCGTTCATGATCAAGATTTAATCTATTTGTAATCATGCATGTTGTGTTTGCGGGGATCCGATGGATATTGAGATTATTATGTTGGTTTGATAAATGGTTTTATATTTATGATTCTATCATGTCTGTGTTGTTTGTGATCTTGCATGCTCTTCGTTGTTAGTAGCTATCTTGGCCAAGTAGTTTCTAGTGACTCCAACAGGGGGTATCTATGCTCGATAATGGGTTCATGCCTCTAGTTTCCGAGGGAAGTGACAATAATCTCTTCGATTGTAGATGTGCTGTTGACACTAGGGGTAAAACAACGGTCTCTTGTTCATGGAACATGTGGACTATTTACCTTACACACTTTGCTTAAAGCAGTTGTCTGTTGCTTGCAACTTAATACTGGATGGGGTTCGGATGATAACCTGAAGGTGGACTTGTAGTCATAGATGCAGTTAGATGGAGGTCTACGTATCTTGTTGTATTTCCCAATCAACCTCATAGGATCTTTCTGACTAGTAATTGCATTGTTATGCCTTGCTCAGTTCCTGTCAATTGCCCTGCTGTAATTTTTTTACCCTTCATGCCATGTTGTTTATCTAAGGAGAGCACCTCTAGTGAACTATGGACCCCGGTCCAATATTTACCATTGATATATGTTCCACTATTACTTGTTCACTTGCTGCAAACCATTACCTTCCACACAATACGTTTAATCCTTTGTTACAGCAAACCAGTGAGCTTGACAACCTCACTATTCATTGGGGCAAAGTCTTGAGTTTGTGTTGTGCAAGTCTTCGCGTTGCTTGCAACACCTGTGTGATGTTTACTTCCTCCTTCTGGTTCGATAACCTCGGTCTCCACTGAGGGAAAACTTGCTGCTTGCTGCTTCACACCTTGCTCTTGGGGTTCCCAACAGGCTGTGCGTAGACAGTTGTCAAGCTTTTCTAGCGCCGTTGCCGGGGAGGCTAAGGACTTCTTCACAAGGGGAGTCTTTCACTTCCTTTCTCTTCACTTTGTTTATTTTTTTTCTTGGTTTTGTTTTCCTCTTTTCAAAAAACACACAAAAAAATTAGTTCCTGCTCTAGCTGCTGCTGCTGTTTTTGGCTTGCCCACCTTTGCCAAAATGAACTCCGCTGAGAACACCAAGTTGTGTGACTTCACTAGCACTAAGAACAATGGTTTCCTTAGCACTCCTATTGCTCCACCTGCTCCTGATGATACCCTTTATGAAATTAAGCCCGCTTTGTTGTATCTTGTGATGAGAGAGCAATTTTCTGGTGCTGGTTCTGATGATCCTGCTGCCCATCTTAATAGCATTGTTGAACTTTGTGAGATGCAGAAGTATAAGGATGTAGATAGAGATATTATTAAGCTCAAGCTTTTTTCCTTTCTCCTTGAGGGGAAAATCTAAAGAATGGTTGCTTTCTTTGCCTAAAAATAGTATTGATTCTTGGACTAAGTGCAAAGATGCTTTTATTGGAAAGTACTATCCTCCTGCTAAGTTTATATCTATGAGAAGTGGCATTATGAAATTTGAACAACTTGATAGTGAACATGTTGCTCCAGCTTGGGAAAGAATGAGATCTTTGGTTAAGAATTGCCCCACTCATGGACTCACTGCTTGGATGATTATCCTTTTTATGCAGGTTTGAATTTCTCCTCAAGAAATCTGTTGGATTCAGCTGCTGGAGTTACTTTTATGGGCCTCACCTTGGGTGCTGCAACAAAACTCCTTGATAATATGATGGTTAACTACCTTGAATGGCATGTTGAGAGAGCTCCACATGGTAAGAAGGTAAATGCTATTGAGGAAACTTCCTCTTTGAGTGAAAAGATTGATGTTATTATGGCTATGCTTGTTAATGCGAAAGCTCCTCTAGATCTTAATAGTGTTCCCTTAGCCTCTTTGGTTTCTCAAGAAGAGCAAGTTGATGTGAACTTTATTAGAAACAAAAATTTCAACAACAATGCCTATAGAAATAATTTTGGTAGCAACAACAATTATAGGCCTTATCCTCCTAATAATGGCAATTCCTTTGGAACCTCTTACAATAATGATAGAAGTGCCCCCTCTAAACTTGAAGTCATGCTCAAGGACTTTATTAGTAAACAAACCACTTTCAATAAGACTATAGAGGAAAATCTTTTGACTGTTGAGAAAAATATATCCTCTTTGTCTAAAGCTCAGTCCTTGTTTCGGGGGGATAACCCCCGGTAGGGTCACGAGAGGGGAAACATAGAGCGGCTGGGTTCGCTCCGAGTAAAGAAAGAACCAGGACGGGTAAGAACGTCCTGTTAAGATTAGCATGAGCGGCCGACATATAAACTATGTCGACCCTCATAAGACAAAATTGTAATCCTTGTAGGAACCGACGAGCCGAGTCGACCGAGGAAGGGCCGAGTCGAGAAGGACGCGTGGCACCTATCCGAGTAAGGTTCAGGAGGGACCATGGTAAAGCATGGTAAAAAGAGAAGGGCGACGCCGGGTGACACAAAAGGAGTCGGGTGACGCCCAAAGCATACGCTGACGTACAAAGTAACAACATGACGCCAAAAGGAATAGGAAGCAGTGTACCAGAAGACCGTTAGCTGTCAAGCTTTATGGACTGGGCCATTGGGCTTAGGGCAAGCCCATGACCCGGCCCACATCGAAGGGACCAAGATCCAAACAGTAAACCCTAGAACCCAGGGGTATTAGCTAGCTGGCACTGCCTATATTAGGGAGGGCATAGCTGTAGTAGAAGGAGGTTGGACCAAGTAGTGAACTAGTGCAGAGAACCCTAGCTTATACAGCTCAAGGAGCACTTGTAATCTTTGGGGTATAAATCGAATTACTAAGTATGGAGAGTTCTTCTTGTTCTTCGTGCATGGCTCGACCATGCACACCCTCCCCGGTGACCACAAGCACCCATTCGGCCCCCAACTTAAGCCTACCCATGGCATCTGCCGTGCCACCACCATGACACCTGGCGCCCACCGTGGGGCAGAAGCAGGTGCTTGATGGAGTCTTCATCCGGACGGGAAACATCATTGCCAAGACCGGCGAGCGCGTCTACTCCGGCCTCATCCAGAGGTTTGGAGCGCTCAACTTCGTCAGCAACAACGCGAGCTGCTTCGGGACCAAGTCGTTCCCTAGGGGCGGTCGCTGCATCAAGTCCGGCGAGCACCAGGTCTACATCGCGGTGCGAGTGGAGCGCACATATCCTGAGCGCGTCGTCCTGGCGCCGGATCCTCCAGCGGTTCCTGTCGCTGGGAAGCTTCACCAACTCGTCTCCATGGAGGTAATGATGATAGCCCCAAACCCCACAGCTCCCCCAATAGTTCCAGTAGTGAATGAGAACGCAGAGGGAGGAAATCATGAGGAAACGCCAAGGGCTGCAAGAACAGCAAAGGCACCGCTGGAAAAACCAGAGAACATAGCTAGGAGCAAGAGGGCTAAGGAGCTGCTGGAAGCGATAGACAAGCTGGCAGAGCCAGTGGCACATGCAACTGACCCGTCACATTTGCAAGTCGAGTTGGAGGAAGCCAGGATCAAAGTCCTGGAGAAAGACAAGGAATTAGCACAGTTAAAGCAGGACGTGGATATCACCATCCGAGAGCTTAACTCGGCAAATCGAGTCAAGGGCGCAAAGACCCGGCTTGATGCAACGAGATTGAGAGGAAGGAACCTCAACGAGGATCTGGCAGATGCGACATCAAAAATAATGCCAGAGAACAGCAACGAGACAGCCATGCGGCCAACATATAACACAGCAACAGCTAATCTGCGAGCAGCAGAAGCAGCAATGGCAGAATTACCCCACTTGTAGGGAGAAGCAAAGAAAAGGCAACACGAACGAGTCAATGAACTGGTAAAAGCAGCTAGCATGCTGAATGAGGCGTATTACAGAGCAAATCCGGGTATAGCAGGGAGGTCACAACTGGTTCACTCGGCGACTCCTGTCCCGGCAAGATCGGCTGGGCACACGGCATCCTCACCCGGAGCGGTGCCTAGGCCGAGAAAAGAAAAAAGTGTGGACTCTAGAAGAAACAAGCAGATGGTCACCTATGATCCAGCAATGGTTCAAGGAAACCGGTTGCATGCGCAAGGGGCAAGAAGGAATAATGCCCAAGGAAATGAAAACCAGGAGAATGCAGGTCGAGAAAGACAAGCAGGGCAAATAAATGACAACGGAGGGCAGAATTTTGCGCCTCATGCCAGGCGTGGAACTCACTCGGCAGGAGGAGGAAATCCAGCGCCGAATAACGCACCTGCTCAGCCAGAGAGAAGACAGCAAAGCGTGGGAAAGGCAGTTCAACAACCTGCTGACCCGAACGCAAATAATTATAATGATGGTTACTCGGCTATGGTAAATGACGTATATGAACTGCCGGATCACGCATATCAAGCAATGGGAGCAAGATTCGGAGGCAGGAACCTTCAGCCGGATGATGCAAGGCTGAAGCTTGATCGAATAAAAATGGCAGAGATAATTGAATCGCAAGGTCCCCAGGGTCCACCGTGCTTTGGCCCAAGGATCATGAAGAAGCCACCGGTGCCAAATTTCCAAATGGCCAGAGGGACAAAAACGTATGATAGAAGCACAAAGCCAGAGGACTGGCTCATAGATTATGGAACTGCTATGAAGACCGCGCAGAGAAATTTGAGATGGGCAGTACGTTTATGTGCCCCAGATGCTAGAAGGACCAGCTCGGGTATGGTTGAACAATTTGCCACTCGGAAGCATTAACAGTTGGATCGATTTTCACGATGCTTTTGTGATAAATTTCACGAGCACTTACAAGAGGCTGAATCGCCCACAACAGCCGGTGATGTGCAAGAAAAGACCGAATGAAACAGACAGGGAATTCCTCACAAGGTGGTGTACGATGCGTAACTCTTGTGAAGGGATAATTGAGTCACAGGCAATCGCATGGTTTGCACAAGGATGTAGACATGTAAGTGTGTTGTGGCAAAGGTTACAAAGAGATATGCCGGCAAGCCTTGCAAAGACGATAAGAATCGCTGATTCGTATGCGTTAGGAGATCCGACTCAGCCTCTTCTCATGTCGGCAGACGGGATGACTGAGACTCTAATCTATGACGCTGCCGGGTCGCAAAGGCGTCAGGAAAGGTCCGAATACAGAAGCAAGAGAAGAGACGAAAGGCCAGATTACAGGTATGGTTTGACTCAGGTTGCGACCATGAGTCAAGATCATCCAGATGCGGGAAGCAGTCAGCGTCAAAGGACAAGTGGACAACAACAATGGGTACCAAAGAATGACGACAAAAGGCCATACGATCAGAGGAAGCAGTATCAGGACCGACAGAAATACACCTATGAGATGATGCTGGATCAGCCGTGTAAGTTTCACACGCCTAGTCCGAGTAAACCGACGAATCACACGACAAGGCAATGCACGCGGTTTCAGAAAGGAGATAGAGTGGATTCGCCGAATAAGCAGCTTCTACCACCTCCCCCTCCACCACTTACAGGAGGAAATGCTCAGATAGTGGGAGCAGACAACATATATGAAAACAGACAGCCGATGTATCAGAATCAAGAAAGAAGAGAAGCTGTGCACCAGGTGCACAATCCAAGAGGTGATGACGCTCATGTCGGTTATGGAACTAGAAATGAGTACAGAGAACATCACCAGAGCTATATTGTCTTTGTCACAGAGCCAAATGACAAAAAGAGCCAGCATCGATGAATGATGGAGGTGAATGCCATGATGCCTGCAATCCCCAAGTACATGCATTGGTCTGAGCAAGAGATAACTTGGAGTATAAAAGATCATGCCAACCCCAGGAGGATATGCTCTAGTTTTGGATCCAACATTCATGGGCCCAGATATCAATGTCAAGTTTCAAAAGTGCTGATTGATGGTGGCAGTAGAATCAACATCATGTACAAGGATACAATGCTCAAGTTAGGCATTACCATGAACATGCTGGAGCAGACTAAGACCACTTTCCATGGTATTGTGCGGGATTGTCCTATGAGCCAATTGGCAAGATTTGGGTCAACGTCTTATTCGACAACAGAGAGAACTGTCGCACTGAGGCCATGGAGTTTGAGGTAGTGGATTTGGTCAGCTCATATCACGCCTTACTCAGCAGGCCAGCTATGGCAAGATTCATGGCTACTACCCACATGGCTTACTTAAAAATGAAGCTGCCAGGCCCATGTGGGGTGATCACAGTTGAAGGGGACTACAAAAGATCTACTGCTTGTGCCTCAGCCGAATCTTCACTGGCCGAGTCACTCGTCATAGCACAAGAAAAAAGTCAAATGTTGGAAGTGGCAGCATTGGCCAAAGTAGCACAAATGTCCATGCCAGCACTCACCAACCCGCATGGAAGTGTGTCATTTCAAGCTACCAAAGAAACCAAGAAGGTATAGGTGGATGAAACTTTCCCAGAGCGCACAGTTACTATTGGGGCTGGCCTTACAGACAAATAGGAAAGCGAGCTCACTAGCTTCCTCCGTGAGAATCGGGATATCTTTGCATGGTCCACTCAAGATCTGCAAGGAGTTCCGAGGGAGCTGGCTGAGCACTCTCTTCATGTAAGACCAGATGCCAAGCCGGTGAAGCAACCCCTCCGCCACTTCGCCGAAGATAGGAGGAAAGTGATAGCTGCTGAGATTGCCAGACTTTTAGCTGCTGGATTCATCATGGAAGTACTGCACCCGGACTGGTTGTCAAATCCAGTCTTGGTCGAGAAGAAAAAAGATGACCCGAACGTGGTAGTGGTATGGCGCATGTGTATTGATTACACGAACCTCAATAAGGCGTGTCCAAAATATCCATTTCCTCTGCCACGGATCGATCAAGTCATAGATTCTACTACTGTGTGTGAATTGTTGTCGTTTGTGGATGCGTATTTAGGATTCCATCAGATACCACTGAATCCAAATGATCAAATAAAGACAACTTTTATCAACCCGTACGGGGCTTATTGCTATCGTACCATTCCATTCGGATTGAGAAATGCAGGTGCAACATATCAAAGATGCATGCAAAAATGCTTGCAAGATCAATTGGACAAAAATGTTCAAGTATACGTCGATGACGTGGTAATAAAAACCAAACAAAGTCATACTCTAATTGAGGACTTGCGTCAAAAATTCGCAAACTTGAGAAGATTCCGGATGAAGATTAACCCGGAAAAATGTACATTTGGTGTCCCGGCTGGCAAGTTATTAGGATTCCTTCTATCCAGCCGAGAAATTGAGGCAAACCCGACAAAGATCAGGGCCATCGAAAGAATGGAATTGCCAAGAACCCTCAACGATGTCCAGAAGTTTACTGGATGCCTGGCCTCGTTGAGCAGGTTTGTTAGTCGGCTAGGCGAAAAAGCCCTACCACTATATCAACTGATGAAGAAATCAGACAAATTCACATGGACACAGCAAGCTGATAGCGCTTCCATGAGTTAAAGAAAATGTTGGCAACATGACCAATATTAGCATCACCACTATCCAAAGAGGCAATGTTGCTCTATGTCGCCGCAACCAACAGAGTTGTAAGTGCAATAATAGTGGTTGAACGTGAAGAACGGGGCAAATCAGTCCACAGACAGGTGTATTACTTGAGCGAAGTGCTCTCTGTCTCGAAACAGAATTATCCGCATTATCAGAAGATGACATATGGGGTCTATATGGCATCAAAGAAGCTGAAACATTATTTTCAAGAACACCCAATCCGGGTAATATGCAAGGCACCTATCTCGGATATATTGGGTAGCAAAGATGCCAGTGGCCGAGTCGCAAAATGGTCCATAGAACTGGCACCATATACTCTACAATATGATAGGCGAGATGCAATAAAGTCTCAAGATGTTGCAGATTTCTTTGTAGAATGGATGGAGATGCAGTATGAACCACCACTGCCAGATCCGAATTACTGGAAAATGCATTTTGATGGGTCCAAGACGAAAATGGGTCTGGGCGCCGGGATAGTGCTCACATCTCCAAAGAGGGATCAACTGAGGTACGTGTTACAGATTCATTTCGCTGCTTCTAACAATGTTGCCGAGTATGAAGCACTTGTCCATGGCATTAAAGTAGCCAAGGAAATTGGTATCAAAAGGATCATGTGTTTTGGCGATTCGGATTTGGTGATTCAGCAAGTGTCTGGACATTGGGATGCGCTGGACGCAAACATGGAATTATATCGTTTCCACGTGCAACAAATTTCAGGATATTTTGATGGCTGTGAATTTCACCATGTTCCTAGAGCAGAAAATGAGGCAGCTGATGTACTATACAAATTAGGATCAGCTCGGCAAGCAATACCACTAGGGGTAGCGCTGGAGCACCTCAGGAAACCATCGATCAAGACGTCACCAGAGTCTAAATCAATCAGGGTCACCCCGGCGAGTCAGGAGTCAGATGTGGTACCAATGGACATTGACTCAGGGGTAGGTTCGAGTCACTCGGGGACTGATCTGCTCAATTCAGGGGTCTCCAAATCACACTCGGGGACTCCTCAGGTCATGTCGGCAGAGCATATGACGACGGAGCCAATGGACATTGATGTTAAAGCAGACCCGGAACCACTGATACCAGTATGGGCACAGCCAATATTCGACTATTTGAAAGATGGTACCTTTCCGAGTGATGAAACATTGGCAAGGCAAACAACACGAAGAGCAAAAGTGTACACCATAATCAACAAGGAACTATACAAGTGAAGTGTGAAGAGTGTACTGCAGCGTTGTATCAGCCCAGAGAAAGGCCAGGAGATCTTATTGGATATTCATCAAGGAGAATGCGAGCACCATGCGTCATCAAGAGCACTGGTGGCCAAGGCATTCCGACATGGATTCTACTAGCCAAGCGCATTGGCACAAGCGCAAGAGTTAGTCAGAAGATGCAGCGGTTGTCAACACTATGCATCCAAGTCGAATTTACCAGTGTCTGAATTAAAGACTATACCAATCACTTGGCCTTTTGAAGTATGGTGCGTAGATATGGTAGGACCATTCAAACCAGCAAGGGGAGGCATGACTCATATTTTGGTCATGATTGATAAGTTCACCAAGTGTATAGAAGTGAAGCAAATCAAAAAGTTGGACGGTAAAACAACTGTCACATTCTTAAGGGATATAATTCTCAGATATGGTTACCCACATAGTGTGATCACTGATAATGGCACGAACTTTGCCGAAGGAGATTTTGCTCGCTTCTGTGGGAAACACCGAATAAGACTCGATGTAGCATCAGTCGCCCATCCAGAGTCAAATGGACAGGTTGAACGGGCTAATGGCTTAGTTCTGTCAGGGATAAAACCCCGCTTAATGGAACCACTCCAGAGATCACCTAGTTTTTGGATAGAGGAATTACCCTCAGTACTATGGAGCCTAAGAACAACTCCGAATCGGTCAACTGGTTATACGCCATTTTTCCTCGTGTATGGGGCAGAAGCAGTTTTGCCTGCCGACATAGAATATGACTCGCCAAGAATAAGGCAATACTCGGAAGCCGAGGTAAAAGAGGCTCGAGAATAAGGAGTAGACTTACTCGAAGAAGCAAGGGAACTGGCATTATCCAGATCCGCCATATATCAACAAAATCTCCGACGCTACCATAGCCGGAAAGTGCAACCTCGTGTTTTTCGAGAAGGAGATATGGTGCTAAGGCTGGTGTAGCGCACAACCGGAATGCATAAATTATCACCCCCATGGGAAGGACCATTCATTTTAAGCAAAACATTGCACAATGATTCCTATTATCTCATAGACGCTCGTGAAGCGCAAAAGAACAAGGCGGACAGGCCAGGAGATGAGACCTACTTTGTCCCTTCTATACTTAGGAGAAGCAATGCATGTATCACTCAAACTCTCATATGTTGGACGTGTATGCCGGCTATGTTCTGATAATAAAATGGTATGATTCGAAAAACCGACTCGGGGACTACCCCTAAGTGTTCCATCTCAATTTTTTTATGTCGGCTGGCGTGATACCAAAAATTTATCTCGGAACAAGTAGTGTTTACTCAGAAGAAATCAACTCTTCCACTATGCTGTTTTCCGAAAACACAGCTTCATGGCATGCAAGAGAAAAGGATGTATGATGGGTAAACACGAACGTCGGATAAGTACAAAGGAGAAACGCGAGTTGACTTTAGTTTTTGCCTAACTCTTTGCAGGTCGCGTTATACTACGTGTTGAGTAATCTTGGCCAAGTGATCCAAGTTTCATATCCACTAACTATATCCTTTGTACTTTGAGACTCTAATGTCGAACACCGAAAAAGGTAGACAGGGGCCAAAGTCAAGGAAAAGTGACACGACAAAATGAAACTCGGGGACTTGCCCTTGAATGATTCACACTTAGAACGTAACACAAGTATATAAAGCCTATTAAAAGGCACATAATCAAACTTAAAAGTGCAATGTATGTTACATATGTATCCGGCATACCGGGGATTTGATCAAAGTTCGAGTGTTTGTTAGCCTAAGAATCAGAAGAACTCGGAGGAGCACTCTCAGAGCCAGGATCACTGCTTGGAGCATCGGCCGAGTGAGGGGCACCTGTGGCCAGGTCATCTGGATCATCTGTCTCGGTTGCTTCGCTGTCGTCACCCTCCTCATCAGCAACTTCGACGAGCGGGTCACCAAGGTCGAGGAAGCTGGGCCCATCGCACCAAGCGTGCACCATGGTATACTCGATCATGGCATAAGCTCGCTCCTGGCGCTTCTTGATCAGCTCCGGATCGTTCAGCCATTTGCCATCTCCCCTTATGTGAGCAAGAACATCAAGGTTGATGTTCTCGTACCATGAAAGCACGAAGGAGAGAGCCTTGTCCGCTGCAGCTCGGCCGGCCGACTCACTCCATTGATCCAGCCGGTCTCTCAGCAAGGGGCTCGATGAGATTGGGCGCATCTTCATCCGGCCAGAGCATGCAAAACGCATGAATAGCCAACTTGAGCAGATCCACACCGCAAGACTTGAGGGTCCTGACTCGTTCGGACACCGCTTCGAGAAGCTCCTCCATGGACACCTCGTCGTCGGCAGGAGCACCAGCTTCGGCCCTCACTTTCTTCATGGCTCGGATGGCAAACATATCGGCCTCAGAAAAATTCTCTGCAAGCAAAAATAGAAAGTTAGCAAATAACAACGATGGATGGACGAAGTCCAGAGTGACCTGTACAATGCAAAAAAGAGTAAGAACTCACTACCGAGAAAGAAGTTGATGGCAGCGAGCTTGCTATGCCAAGTTTTGGCATTGGCTTGGAGGGCGTCAAAGTTCAGATTTGCCGACTTGACCGATGATTCAGCCTCGTCGAGCAGCTTCTTGGTCTTCTCGGCGCTGGTGGCCTGCTGTTCATTCTTCTCAGCAAGCTCCTCCCTCAACCCTTTCACCTCGGCCAAGTGCTTCTGCTCCGACTCAGCCATCAGCCATAGATGATGCCCGTATATTCCAATCTCTATGATCCAATTCTCTAAGCAGTACATGCATGCCAGAACAACACGTATGTAATTAGATCCAGATAAAATAATTGTTAAACAAGATGTATGACAAAGGGCAAAGAGATGGGAATAAAATAAAGAAAGATCCCATGGCCACATGGAAGAAGTGTGTGCATATTTTTCTATTGGAGATTTTTCAGCTTTTGATCGCCTTGTTTCTGCCTTGGAACTTGATCCAATTTGATGACAATCGATCTGGTACCTGAGATAGCCGCGAAAGTCGCACATCCGGCCTCGACAGATATTAGCAGATGTGGTCTTTGATCATCCGCACCAGATGCGATCTGGAGGTTATTGAAATTGATGAAAGATACCGCCCGGATTATCACCCTCCAAGCACCGCTTGCCCCACGGTAGGCGCCAACTGTCGTGGGAATGACCACGGCAGAAGCTGCAATCGGTAGCGAGTGGTAGAACATGGGGCAAGGGCGGCCAGCCATCTGCGGTGCGAGATGAGGGCGGAGACACAAGGATTTACCCAGGTTCGCCCCCCCGGAGGGTAAAGACCTACTCCTTCTAGATTGTATTATGGTGAGAGTACAATGGGGCGAGCTCGACGACTAGGCGGCAAGTATCTTGGGTGTATGATGGAACGTATCCCCTATGCGTCCCCTAGGGAGGTTTATATAGGTTCACCTCGCTAGGGTTTATAGATTATAACCGAATTGGTTAAGGACTTGGAGGTCCTATGACCTAGTCCGACTGGGCCTAGCTACGCTTCTGGGCCTTCAGCTTCCAGTTGCCTGAGTCCACGCCAAGTCTTGATCCAGTCGCCGTCCTGCAGGCCCACTCGCTGACGGCTTGGGCCAGCGGGAAACGTCCTGCTAGGTATACCCCGGTAGGCATATCCCCATCAGCCGAGTCACCTCATCTCGCTCCTTCCGGAGTTCGGCTTGGTGCTTCTCTGCTTATTCGAAAAATTTACTTGTCAGCACCAACAGAAACTTTTAGCTATCACATGAATGAGGCAAGAAACTTACTCTCGGCCTCGCTGATCTGCGAGTGAAGAGCATTTATGGTGGACTGAGCAGAGGCTGCAAAAAAAGAGCGAGAAAAAATTGACATAATGAACCAAAGAAAATTACACCGAAAAGAGCAAGGACGGGTAAGGATATTACCTTGGCCTTGGGTG
This sequence comes from Avena sativa, assembly GCA_916181665.1. Taxonomy (NCBI): domain Eukaryota; kingdom Viridiplantae; phylum Streptophyta; class Magnoliopsida; order Poales; family Poaceae; genus Avena; species Avena sativa. Next base: position 66,899,392 of record OV702284.1, read on the forward strand.
TTAGTCTGCAGTTTCTCATATGCAAGTTCGAGCTTGCGATGCGCCAGGACGAGAGCTTGGTGCACCTTGGTGCGCTCGTTATGCGTGAGCTGATCAAAGAAGACACACAGTAAGGAAGGGTCAAGTCAAGCCAGCCTGCTAAATCAAAAAAGGTTAAGAGCTTACAGCCGAGTAAGTTCCTTACTCAACAGTAACCTCGAGGGCTAGGGATTGAAGCTCTAACATATGAGTTTATCATAAGGAAATCAAAAAGCTTAAGAGCTTACTCCCAAGTAACTTCCTTAATCAACAGTAACCTCGAGGGCTAGGGATTGACGCTCTAACATGCAAGCTTGGGGTAAAGGATTCGAAGACTAAAGTGATTAGTGAGAGCTTACGGCCGAGTAAGTGCCTTACTCAGTCGTAACCTCGGGGACTAGGTGATGTGTATAAAGGAAATACTCAACAATACAAAAGAGTAAGAAGTTATTTTACCTCGTTCACCTCGTCGGCGCGGGCCATCAAAGAAATGGCCTACTGGGTCATGTCAGAGACGGCCTTAGGGACCAGCTTCAGCTTCTTGCCGGCACGGGTGCTGACCTCTTGCTCGCCAGCTGCATTCCACGCCACAGCATAAGGCTCAGCTGAACCAAGGCTTTTCCCGATGAGCGTCCGAGTGAGAACTTGACCCGTTTTTAGGGTGGTTCCCACATTGACATGGGTCACTGCAGCACTAGCATGAAGGGTAATAGCCTTATAGCCATCACCTGACCCGGCAGCCGCGGATTCGCCCCCTTACCCGTTGAGGCGACCATTGTCGCCAACGTCGGAGGCCGGATCTGGGGAGCAGAACCTGGAGCGCAGACCAGCGTTGTCTGCTTGGAGGAGGTGGATTTGCTAGATGAAGGGCGGGCAGAACCAGAAGCCTTGGGATGGGTCTGGCCCTTTGACATAATTGGAGAGCGAGCATGGGGATTTGGAGAAAAACATGGAGCCGGCTGACTGGGCTTAGCAGTTTTGCTGGCTCCAAGATCAGGAAGTTGTTCATTCACACCAGCCTAAGGGCCGATGCCATAGGAAATGGTGGTGGAAGGTTTCTCGGCACCAGAATCACTGGCACCAAGATCAGAAAGTTTTTCCTAGCCAGCGCTAGGGGAAACAACCGAATGACCCACCGAGTCTGACTAACACTAAGAGGCGTGAGCCTCAACACTGGGAGCCTCGACTCGGACGGGACTCGGCGCCGCCGAGTCAGCTGGAGGAGACGCAGGCCTTAGCGGCGAGGCAATGCTAGAAGCATCCTGGTTCACCGACAAAGGTGCGACACTGAAAACAACAAGACATATATAAGAAAACGCCAGTGATAGAAAAGAAAAGAACAGAGAAGGCAGAGTACAAAAACTTACCCGGTGACAACCGGGTCACGGACGACTCGGCGTGTGACTCGCCACCCAGCAGCTTGGCGAGTCTCAGCCAGGCTGGCAGCAGGAGCTGCCGGAGTGGGCTTGCTCTTCTTGGTCGGCTGGGTGCTGGAGGAGGCTCCGTGTCGCTTTGGCTTGGTGACGGGGACCTTGCCGACTCCACCCACGGCGAGAGGAGGAGTGTCATGTACCTGGCCAGATGCATAAGTAAATAACGGGTTTACTCGGATAAGCTGGGAGACTAAGGTCACAAGGCATATACCTCCAAAAGCGTACAATCATCATCCTCATCTTCGTCGGACCAATCTTGTAAGGGATTGCGATATTGACTCTTACCCGAAGCTGAAGCAGCCGCAGCGTGCGGGATGGGCATGAAGCGCTCCAGGTCATACTCGACTTCATCCAAGTCGGAGCGATCCCTGTTATAACCAGGGTGAGGGACAGTACTGTCATCAACCTGGTGAAGGAGATTCTGCGAAAGACAAACATAATGAGTAACCAAAAAACTAAACTGAGAGTGGCAAAAGAGCTAAAGCTTACTCGGCAAGGAGAACGACTCGGAAAACTTACCCAGGGGACATGCCTTACCCGGCTAAACGGAGGGCAACTCCAAGCCCAATCATCCGCCAAGTTCAATTTAAAGATTGAGCTTACTCGGCGGGCAATGGAGTCGTGGGTGAGCTCCATAGTGGTGTGCCGAGTGGGATCGTGGGAGCCACTCATGAAGCACATCTTGTGGCTCCTCGCTTGGATGGGGCTTACCTGGCGTGAGATGAAGGCACACATGAGGTCAGTATCGGCAAGATGAAAGTTTTCATCCGGCGACAACAACCTCTCTAGGATCGTGTTAGCCTCGTTCACCGCAGCGTCTTGGTTGCGCGGGTCAAGCTGCCAGTGCTTCTTATTGGGGACCTCATCCGAGAAAGGGGGAGCCGATGTTATCAGTGGACCCACTGTTTTTGACATAGAAAAAGGTTCTATGCCACTTTTTGCAAGAATCAAGCCCATCAACCCGAGGAAAGATGGAGTCTCTCCTAGGCGTGATGCTAGCAGCACCGCACCGAGTCGGCTTTTTCTCGGCACGGGGAGCACGAGGCTGGGGAACAAATTGAACCCTAAATCTAAAATATTTGGCCCATAGAAGAACTGTAGGCCAAATTACGAGGTAGGCCTCGCAAGCAGAGATGAAGCAAGAAAGAGAGCCAATCACATTGGCATGAAGATGGTGGGTCTGCAGATGGAAGATGGAAAGAAACGAGGAGAAGAAGGTGCTCACTGGAAGAGCGAAACCGCGCTCAAAGTGAGAAAGGAAAACCACCCGCTCATTAGCTTGGGGTTTGGGAGAAATCTCACCGGTGGGGAGACGACAATCCACTTGTAGTGGAATGCGTCTGGTGGAGAGGAGCCACTCTACTTCTTCGGTGGTGACCTCCGAGCCTTCCCAGCCGCGGCGCTCTCCGTCGGGAATCTCCTGCTCCTCAGCACCACCAGCGCCGTCGTGAGCATCCATGAGTTCCGCAGATTCAGTCTCCTCCGCAGTTGGAAGAGGATTGGAACAACGTGGACCCGTAGTGGAATGGAAAGAAAGAAGGGGCGATTGCGACACAAGAACAGGAGGAAGAGGAAACTGCAAAGGGGGCGGTTCGATTTTGCAGGCACAAGGAAGAAGAAAGGGCAAGGGAAAACTGAACGGGCGTGGGGGAAGTGGAAACCCCCAACCCCTACTTAAGGACAGTAAGAACCCTGGTAGTGGGATCCATCTGTGCCCTGCGTCCAGCGTGTGGCCGTGTACACGACCGAGTAAACCAATCAGCAAGCGCCACGTAGCCAAAGCTACACGAAAAATCCCGTGCCACGTCATGACTGGAAGGACAAGAGGCGCGGGCCGATGGGACTGCCACAGTGACGGGTAATAACTGCGCAGCCGTCACTATGCCGCGAGAGCTTGGAACAAAAATTGAGGCAAGTAATCATGATTACCAGCTGTCAGTGACAGAAGTGCGCCAAAAATGACTCGGAATTGGCCAAAATGACTCGGCTCGAGGCAAAAATGAGCCAAGAAGTCAAAGAGTCGACCCGGAAACTGTCAGACAGAACCGGCAAGGTGCAAAATTGCGACAGATAGAGACAAATACTAAGTTCCACTCACACAAAAGGAACCTGGAGACGCCTAACAGCTTGAACTACTAGACCTCACCAGCTTTGGGGACTAATGTCGGGGGGATAACCCCCGATAGGGTCACGATAGGGGAAATATAGCGCGGCTGGGTTGGCTCCGAGTAAAGAGAGAACCAGGCCGGGTAAGAACGGCCGGGTAAGATAAGCATGAGCGGCCGACATATAAACTATGTCGGCCCGCATAAGACAAAATTGTAATCCTTGCAGTAACCGACGAGCCGAGTCGACCGAGGAAGGGCCGAGTCGAGAAGGACGCGTGGCACCTTTCCGAGTAAGGTTTAGGAGGGACCATGGTAAATCATGGTCAAAAGAGAAGGGCGACGCCGGGTGACACAAAAGGAGCCGGGTGACGCCCAAAGCATACGCTGACGTACAAAGTAACAGCATGACGCCAAAAGGAACAGGAAGCAGTGTACCAGAAGATCGTTAGCTGTCAAGCTTTATGGACTGGGCCATTGGGCTTAGGGCAAGCCCATGACCCGTCCCACATCGAAGGGACCAAGATCCATACAGTAAACCCTAGAACCCTAAGGGGTATTAGCTAGCTAGCACTACCTATATAATGGAGGGCATAGCTGTAGTAGAAGGAGGTTGGACCAAGTAGTGAACTAGTGCAGAGAAACCTAGCTTATACAGCTCAAGGAGCACTTCAAATCTTTGGGGTATCAATCGAATTGCTAAGTCTGGAGAGTTCTTCTAGTTCTTCGTGCATGGCTCGACCGTGCACACCCTCTCCGGTGACCACAAGCACCCATTCGGCCCCCAACTTAAGCCTACCCATGGCATCTGCCGTGCCACCACCATGACACCTTGATTAATAAAATGGCTGCTAAACCTGAAACTATGGAAAACAACTTTGCTACTGCTCATGCCATACAAGTTACTATTGATGAAAATGTTAGGCTGTTAGCTCAACTTCATGTTAAGTGGGAAAGGGAAGCTGAAATTGATAGAAACAATAGTGTGTGCACTATCACCACTAAACCACAAGTAGTCCCTATTCCTACTACTACTATGCCTAAGCCTATTGAGCCTACTACTAGTGATGCCAAGTTGACTTTGATATTTATGGTTGCAATATTTCTGAAGTTTTTATGTTCTTACAAAAGCTTTCTAGAAGTCCTGATGCTAGTGATATGCATGTTGCCTTTACCAAACACATCACAAATGCTCTTGTGAAAATTAAGGAAGAGAATCTAAAACACAAAACTTCTATTCCTAGGAAAGTAGAAGACAGTTGGGGACCCATTATTAATATGCAAGTGAATGACTTTGATCTCAAATCTTCATGTGATCTTGGTTCTAGTGTCTCTATTATGCCTAGGAAGATTTATGAAATGCTTGATTTACCACCTTTGGAAGATTGTTATTTGGATGTCCCACTCACTAATAATGCTAAGAAGAAACTCATGGGGAGTATTAATGACGTTCTCATCATGGTTAATAATGCTTATGTCCCTGTGGATTTCTATGTTTTGGATGTTGAATACAATGCTTCTTGTCCTATTACTTTGGGAAGACCTTTTCTTAGAACAGTTGGTGCCATCATTGATATGAAAGAAGGCACCATTAAATATCATTTTCCATTAAAGAAAGGTATTGAACACTTCCCTATGAGGAGAGAGAAGTTGCTTTTTGCTCCTCCTTTGAAAGCAAGATTTGATGTTAATGCTTCTTCATTTGAAATTACTTGATTCTTCTTGCTTCTTGTGCCTAACTTAAAGGCGTTAAAGAAAAGTACTTGTTGGGAGATAACCCAAGAGTTTCCTTGAGTCTTGGAAGTTATTACTTCAATAATGACCTCTCCTTATCCATTTTGTTTGCTTTTTGTGCCAAGAATGATCTCTAATGAGAGGGAAGTAAGATTTGGGGAGTTGCTGTCCTGAAACAGATTTCTGTCCTCCACCAAAAAAATTCACGAGGAGGCTCTGTAACTCGGATTGAGCTAAACATTTACGAATAAATCCCCTAGTATGTTAGCTAACTTTCGTTAGTTCAACACTGTTTTATTTGAGCAACATAAGATGTTCGAAAAAATCGGTTTCTACCTGCTGGTCTGTTTTGACAGATTTCTGCCATTATTTGCATTTGCTTCTTATTGATTCCTTTTTGAGTTCTCTTCAGGTAAATTGAGATTTTTGAAGGAGTTACTACAGTAGCTTATGTTTTTAGTGAAAAGCCTTGTTGTTCCAAAGCTTTGCCAGTGGTCTAATATCTTTTGAATACACTAATGTTGCTAATGAAGATTGTGTGAAGTTTTGTATGAAGGAAAAATTTCAGGTGTAGAGAGAGAATGATGCAATGAGATGAAGAATGGACAAAATCTCAAGATTGGGGATGCCACCATGGTGTCACCCCAAGAAATATCCAAGAGGTACAAGCGTCAAAGCTTGGGGATGCCCAAGGCATCCCCTTCTTCATCAATAAAAAGCTCAGGTCTGTCTAGACACTTCGTTTTTATTATTTCATGCACAGTTGTGTTGTTCTTGGAGCGTATTAGTTTTCGTTTGCTTTGCTTAGTTTGTTTAGTTTTCTAGAGTAGTTTGGACCCCCGTTCTCGCTGTGTTGTTTTGAAAATAAGTTTGCTTGGTGTTTGGAAAGGAGTAGTAAGTTCTTGCTTGAAGTGCAAGAGGAGCTTGCATTGACTATGACTTAGACTTTAGCATGACATGCTAGGTGTTGTTTTGACCTTATTCTTAGTGATTATTGCTGTAGCATGTCTTGTTCCAAAAAATTGGGATTACTTAGTGTGCCTTGAAGAAATTATGCGTTGGTTTAGCATGCAAAAGCATAGTATTATGGTATTCTCCTTTGATGTTTTGCTTGGGTTGACTTGGCACATGCTCACACCATGTTATGACTATGACAAGTCACCATTATCCTCTATGATCATTTAGTACTTGACTTGTAGTACCACCCTTTACTTTGATTAGTATGCTTTGTTGCACTGCATGATTTTGGCCATTATTGCTCTCTTAGTTGGTTGCTCCCAGTCTTTTGCTAGCCTCCACTTGTATGAGTAAGTTCTAATCATGCCTCCAACTCCCAAGAAACCAAGTTATTCCAAAGTGTCCACTATAAATTCCTATGCATGGTGTGTTACATCATTCCAAGTATATTCTTGTTTTCAACTATCTTCCAATTAAAAACTATTTTGTTATGTGAAAACTTAGTGATTAAAGCCCTCACGAACTTGATGGCACACTTTATTCTTTGCCCCTAATAAACTTGAACCATTGTGACAACTTTGTTGTATATGCTTGCACTTATAAGTTGGAATTAGCAGAACTGTGCTGTCACGTGGAACGTTTTCAACACTGCACTTGTTGTACTCAGTTGATATCATGTTCTTTTGTCTATGGATGTCACCGGTGTGAAATAAAGAGGGGACTTGTAAGTCCATGGAGTTTATATCCTGTGTTAGAGAAAGGCCTGGGCCGGTAGCCTAAACCATGCCTAATTATCGTGGAAACTTGGAGCATCACCATAATGAGCTATCTATGAAGCATCCTTAATAAAAAGATATGCATATGGTAAATAAAAAGATTTCTAAGATGCTCATTGTATGCTTGCCTTGTCATTTTGGTTATCGGAAAGCTCCTGTACCATGTGCAAGGGGTACCCCGTTGGCGGTTCTTAATGATATGCAAATACTTACAGTGACAAGAACTTACCTGGACCCAAAGTTGAGTATGAATGAGGTGTGTCCCTCGTATTCAAGGGACTTGAGATTTCCAGTTTATACTTCGTCAAGCATATACTCCTGCTTTGCCACTTTAACCTTAACCACTTCAAGATGCTTATGATAGGGGCAATGAGGGCTGAAAGCTAACAAGTACCATAATTTTTGGAAGCTCTTTTTGAAACTTGTAATCCCTACTTACTTTTACAAAAATGCCTTTCTTCCACCACTATTGAGTCTCCACCTTCTACCTTTAGGCACCATTAAGAGAGCATAGTTGTCATTCTGCGTGCAGTGTTCCAAAGCTTATTAATTGATGCATATTGTGTTATTACTTGTTCTTGTGCTACTTGTTTCTAGTCACCCTTGTGAACTTTGCAGGTGTCATATGCATTTAATTGCTACTCTATGAGGGGCAAGCTGATTGCCACTATGCTATGTTTTCTGCATGTGAAACAAACAAACAATTTTCAATGCATGTTATTCATGATATTTGTTTGTAGCTTGTCATGTTGCATGCATTGTTACTATGTACTATTGTTAGAACTCCATTTTTCATGCACATGTTTAGAGTTCTTTGATCCCAGCTTTCAATGCTTGCAAATGGTTGGATATTTATTATGAGGGTGCATGTCACCTCAAAAATTATTCTGTTTATCACTTACCTACTCGAAGACGAGCAGGAGTTAACTTGGGGATGTTGATACATTAGAAACGTATCTATAATTTTTGATGCTCCATGCTTGTTTAGTATCTACTTTGCTTTACTTGCCCACACTTTGAGGTGATTTTTACATGTTTTCTGGTACTAACCTATTAACAAGTTGCAACAGTGCCATATGCTTGTTTTCTGTTGTTTTTGGTTTCAGAAAAGTTAGTAACGAAATATTCTCGGAATTGTACGGGACAAAGGACAAAGTCAATTACTTTCCATGGGGAACAAGAAGTCCAGAGGAGAGCCGGAGGGGCCAGCCAGGGGGGCCATACCCACCCCAGGCGCGGGTGGGCCTAGCCGCGCGCCTGGCTAGGGTTTGGTGTCCCTGGCCGCCTCCTCGGTCTCCCCCTTTGCCTATAAGAAGCCCCCAATGCAGAAACCCTGAGTACCCGATCAAATATCCACAAAACCATCTATAGCCGCCGCTACCATCGTCCCTAGACCGGGGGGATCTGAAGTTCTTCCCGGCACCCTGCCGGAGGGGAGATCATCCCGAAGGCCTTCTCTCCGGTATGATGTGTGAGTAGTTCCACCTTGGACTATGGTTCCATGTAGTAGTAGATAGATGGTTGTATCTCCTCCTTTGTGTTTTCATGTATAGATCTTGTGAGCTCCGTTCATGATCAAGATCTAATCTATTTGTAATCATGCATGTTGTGTTTGCGAGGATCCGATGGATATTGAGATTATTATGTTGGTTTGATTAATGTTTTTGTCTTGATGATTCTATCATGTCTGTGTTTTTTGTGATCTTGCATGATCTCTGTTGTTAGTAGCTATCTTGGCCAAGTAGTTGCTAGTGACTCCAAGAGGGGGTATTTATGCTCGATAGTGGGTTCATGCCTCTAGTTTCCAAGGGAAGTGACAATAATCTCTTCAGTTGTAGATGTGTTGTTGCCACTAGGGAGAAAACAACGGTCTCTTGTTCATGGAACATGTGGAATATTTACCTTACACACTTTGCTTAAAGCAGTTGTCTGTTGCTTGCAACTTAATACTGGAGGGGGTTCGGATGATAACCTGAAGGTGGACTTCTAGTCATAGATCCAGTTGGATGGCGGTCTATGTATCTTGTTGTATTGCCCAATCAACCTCATAGGATCTTTCTGACTAGTAATTGCATTGTTTTGCCTTGCTCAGTTCCTATCAATTTCCCTGCTGTAATTTGTTTACCCTTCATGCCATGTTGTTTATCTAAGGAGAGCACCTCTAGTGAAGTATGGACCCCGGTCCAATCTTTATCATTGATACATCTTCCACTGTTACTTGTTTACTTGTTGCAAACCATTACCTTCCACACAATACGTTTAATCCTTTGTTACAGCAAACCGGTGAGCTTGACAACCTCACTATTCGTTGGGGCAAAGTCTTGAGTTTGTGTTGTGCAGGTCTTCGCGTTGCTTGCAACACCTGTGTGACGTTTCCTTCCTCCTTCTGGTTTGAGAACCTTGGTCTCAACTGAGGGAAAACTTGCTGCTTGCTGCTTCACACCTTGCTCTTGGGGTTCCCAACAGGCTGTGCGTAGACAGTCATCACTAACCAATGTGATATCACCGAGAGGGCCCAAAGCATATCTATTCGTCATCGAGATGAACAAATTCCACTCTCGATCCATGGGCCTCAACATAACACTTTATTAATTATGAACCCATCTTTATAATCACCCTGTTACGGTGTGACGTTTGATGTTACCAAGAAACTCTTCCGATGTTAGTGATTGACATGATATCATGGTCTAAGGATTATGATCACTTCGTATGATGTTATAGCAATATAAACTCAATGACTTTGATCGTAATGCTATACTTCGGATGAATGTTCATCACACCATTACACTAATGTTGTGATCTCATTATTAACAACATCCAATGTCCATGATCAGGAAACCTTGATCATCTTGTTAATCAACGAGCTAGTTTATGAGAGAGGCATAACTAGGAACTTTCTGTTTGTTTATTAAACACACATGTATTAACGTTTTCGTATTAATAAAATTATAACATTCAAAATAAACATCTATCATATACTTGTAATATACATAATAAACACTTCATTATTGCCTCTCAGGGCATATTCCCTCCAGTATCCCACTTGCACTAGAGACAATAATCTAGTTACATAGTGATGAATCTAACACCCATGGAGTTATGGTGTTGATCATGTTTTGCTCTAGGGAGAGTTTTAGTCAACGGATCTGCTACATTGAGATCCGTGTGTACTTTAGAAATCTTTATATCTCCATCCTTGACATGCTCACGGATGGAGTGGAACCGGCGCTTAATATGCTTGGAATTCTTGTGAGACCTTGGTTCTTTTGCATTGGCTATGGCACCATTGTTGTCACAATAGATCACCATCGGGTCGAACGCACTCGCAACCACAGCTAGTTCGGATATGAACTTCTTCATCCAAACCGCTTCCTGAGCCGCTTCTGAAGCAGCAACATATTCGGCCTCCGTTGTTGATCCCGCCACCACAGGTTGTTTGGAAATCCTCCAACTAACCGCTCCGCCATTCATTAGAAATATGTATCCGGATTGAGACTTAGAGTCATCCGGATCGGTGTCAAAGCTTGCGTCGACATAACACTTAGCAACGATCTCTTCTTCACCTCCGTACACAAGAAACATATCCTTAGTTCTTCGCAAGTACTTAAGGATATTCTTGACCGCTATCCAGTTTTCCGAACCTGGATCCGATTGGTACCTACTAGTCAAACTAAAAGAATGTTCCACATCTGGTCTTGTACATAGAATGTCGTACATTATAGAGCATATGGCTGAAGCATAGGGGACTTTGCCCATTATCTCTCTTTCTTCCGCCGTAGCCGGACTTTGAGTCTTACTCAATGTCTTGCCTTGCAACATAGGTAAGAACCCCTTCTTACTTCCATCCATTTTAAACTTCTTTAAAATCTTATCAAGGTATGTACTTTGCGATAGCCCTATTAGGCGCCTAGATCTATCTCTTTAGATCTTTATGCCTAATATGTATGACGCTTCACCTAGGTCCTTCATTGAAAATTTGCTGTTTAGATAACTTTTAACACTATTTAAAAGATCTATATCATTTCCGATCAATAAAATGTCATCCACATATAATATCAGAAATGCCACATTGCTCCCACTCAATTGTAAATACAAGCCTCTCCATAAGTTTGGACAAATGCAAACTCTTTGATCACCTCATCAAAGCGGAGATTCCAACTCCGTGATGCTTGCTTCAATCCATAGATGCATCGCTGAAGGTTGCACACCTTGTTAGCATCCTTAGGATCAACAAAACCCTTTGGTTGTATCATATACAACTCTTCTTCAATATTACCATTGAGGAACGCAGTTTTGACATCCATCTGCCATATCTCATAATCGAAATATGCAGCAATTGCTAACATAATCCTAACTGACTTTAGCATCGCTACGGGAGAGAATGTCTCATCGTAGTCAACTCCTTGAATTTGTCGAAACCCCTTTGTGACAAGTCGAGATTTATAGACGGTCACATTACCATCAACATCAGTTTTCCTTTTGAAAATCCATTTATTCTCCATGGCCTTTCGGTCGTGAGGTAAGTCCACCAAGTTCCAAACTTGATTTTCATACATGGATTCCATCTCGGATTTCATTGATTCTAACCATTTGTTGGCATCTGGGCTCATCATCGCTTCTTCATATGTCGCAGGGTCATCAATTTCATCAACCATGAAATTCATAACAGGGTTTCCATACAGCTCGGGAGCTGCACGCGTCCTGCTAGACCTGCGAGGTTCGGTAGTACTCTCTTTCGGAGTTTCATGATCATTATCATTAGTTCCCTCTTCAACTAGTGAAGCCAACTAGTGAAGACAACTCCGGAACAACTTCCGGAATAACCTCTTCGAGTTCTACCTTCCGACTACTCACACCTTTCGCGAGAAACTCTTTCTCTAGAAAGGATCCATTCTTGGCAAAAGAAACCTTGCCCTCGGATCTGTGATAGAAGGAATACCCAATAGTTTCCTTAGGGTATCCTATGAAGACGCATTTTTCCACTTTGGGTTCGAGTTTATCCGGTTGAAGTTTCTTCACATAAACATCGCATCCCCAAACTTTAAGAAATGACAGCTTAGGTTTGTTTCCAAACCACAATTCATACGGTGTCTTTTCAACGGATTTAGATGGTGCCTGATTTAAAGTGAATGCGGCAGTTTCTAGTGCATAACCCCAAAATGACAATGGCAAGTCCATGAGAGACATCATAGATCAAACCATATCTAATAAAGTACGATTACAACATTCCGACACACCATTTCGATGTGGTGTTTCGGCAGGTGTGAGTTGTGAAACAATTCCACACTCTTTCATATGAGTGCTAAACTCGTAACTTAGATACTCTCCTCCACGGTCGGACCGTAGATATTTGATCTTTCTATTACGATGATTTTCCACTTCACTCTGAAATTCCTTGAAATTTTCAAAGGTTTCAGACTTGTGTTTCATCAAGTAGATATAACCGTATCTACTCAAATCATCCGTGAAAGTAACAAAATAACGATATCCACCTCGCCCCGACACACTCATTGGACCAAATACATCAGAATGTATGATTTCCAATAAATCTATTGCCCGTTCCATTGAACCGGAAAACGGCGTTCTAGTCATCTTGCCCATAAGGCATGGCTCACATGTATGAAATGATTCAAAATCAAGTGATTCCAAAAGTCCATCTGAATGGAGCTTCTTCATGCGTTTAACGCCAATATGACCTAGACGGCAGTGCCACATATATGCGGATATATCATCATTAAGTTTAATCCTTTTAGCATCAACATTATGAATATGTGTAACACTATTATCGAGATCCAACAGAAATAAACCATTCATCGTCGGTGCATGACCATAAAATATTTCATTCATATAAATAGAACAACCATTGTTCTCGGATTTAAATGAATAACCACTTCGCATCAAACACGATCCAGATACAATGTTCATGCTCAGTGCTGGCACCGGATAACAATTATTCAAGTTTATTACTAATACCGACAGTAAGTGGAGATCTAGCGTTCCGACGACGATCACATCAACACTTGATCCATTGCCGACACGCATCTTGACCTCACCCTTTGCTAGTGGTCGCTTGTTTCGCAGCCCCTGATTCGAGTTACAAATATTAGCAACTGAACCGGTATCAAATACCCAGGTGCTACTGCGAGTACTAGTCAAGTACACATAAATAACATGTATATCATATATACCTTTGTTTGCCTTGTCGGCCTTCTTGTCTGCCAAATACTTAGGGCAGTTGCGCTTCCAGTGGCCAGTCCCCTTACAATAATAGCACTCGGTATCAGACTTAGGGACAACTTGGGGTTTCTTTTCAGGCACGGCAACCGGCTTGCCGCCCTTACTTCCCTTCCGTTTACCCTTCTTGTTTTTCTTGAAACCAGTGTTCTTATTGATCATCAACACTTTATATTCCTTCTTGATCTCCACTTCTGTAGTTTTAAGCATTGACAGAAGCTCGGGGAGAGACTTCTTCATGCCTTGCATATTATAGTTCATCACGAAGCTCTTATAGCTAGGTGGCAGAGACTGCAGAACACGATGGATGCCTAAGTCAATGGGAATCGATATTCCCAAGGACACAACATTATCGGCGTAACCCGGCATCTTGAGTACATGCTCACTTACGGAGCTGTCATCTTCCATCATGCAGCTAAAGAACTTTTCTGAAGCATTGTAGCTCTGTACAGCAGCATGTGTGTCAAAAATCATTTTCGACTCACCCATTGTATCAAATGCATTGCCGTTTTCGAAACACTTTCGAAGTTCTGGATCTAGCCCATACAATATGCCGCAATGAACTAAGTTGTGGTCCTCCTGACGAGTCTGATAGACATTCTTCTCCTCGTCAGGGGCATCATCAAACGGTGGGGGGGCCTAGCGGCGCTTCTAACACATATATATTGCTTTTGTGCAGCAGAGTGGAAAATCCTCAAATTCATGGCCCATTCAGTAAAGTTGCTACCGTTCGTTGCAAGTTTCTCTTTCTCCAAGAACACATTGAAATTGAAAGCAGGTGGTGCCATCTACAACGGAATTTGTAAAGTTTAGACTAAGTTTATGATAGATTGAGTTCAACTAATCCACATTAAGAATGAACTCCCACTCAAAAATGACATCCCTCGTGCCTTTTTGGTGATTACATGAACCAAATCCACTACACCAAGTCCGATCATCATGTGAGTCGGTGTAGTTTCAAAGGCGAGCACCAAATGGGCATCATATCTACCATATGACTCATGCTTAACCTTTCGGTCCATGTTCCGACGCCATGTATGCACATGCTAGGCTCGCCAAGTAAGAACCTTAGTATTCGCGTGTGTAACTGTCTTACACCCAAAATATGGTCGTGGATCCAAGAACACCCGATTATCACGTGATGTCTTGGAGCGACGAAATATAATCGGTGCATACTTAAGGAAGAACACATTCTTATCTTGATATTTAAATGAGGTATCATCTTATTATGCTAATAAAACGCCAAACAAGCAATATAAGATGCAATAAAACATCACATGTTTATAAGTGAAATGATATGGTTCCCGCACTTGATCTCCATCATGTGCATCGTGGTATCATCACTATCATACCTCTATGTGTAAGGCCAAGGTCTATGGAACTTACACGTTATGTGTGTTGTAAGAGTATCATCTCATACTTCTACTTACAACATCACCATATCATAACACTAGCCCAGCAACAATCTAAACTAGACGCCTCTAATTTATCCATTGCAAGTTTTACGTGGCTTAGTGCTTTCGAAGATAGAACCGTTCTTACCTACGAACATGAACCACAACAAGTATAACCAAATTGTTGACAACTCGTTGCAAATTAGATATTGACTATAGTAGGAGAGACAGACACCCGCTAGCCACTTATGCAAACTAGTTGCATGTCAAGCGTGGAACATGTCTCATGTGCGAGGACATGTAAAGTTTGTCCAGGCCGCTTCATCCCACTATGCCACCAATATCCAAAATACAACTAAGAAGCAATAACATGATCATCATCGCCCACATACTCATATGTGTACTACCAGTGTAAAGCATCTACGCATAGATCTGGCTCTGATACCACTGTAGGGTTCGCAGCATAGAAAATAAAAATTTTCCTACGATGGGAACAACTATGTACCAAGATCTATCTACTAGATACAAACAACAGGAGAATGTATATCCGTAGAGAACATACCCTTGAAGACCGACAAAGCTTTACGAGTTAAACTCGTGGTTGATGTAGACGATCTCTTGCCGATCTCAAGATCAAGAGGAAGTCCTTAGCACCGCAACTTAGCGGCCCATCCGTGCTCGCACACGTGTCCGAGGCACCGAGAAGCCTCCGACTCCTCGCTCCAGCGATGCAGCGGAAGCACAACTCTTTCTTGCCGAATAACCACCGAGAACATGTATCTCGCTAGTCCGAGACCATGGGGGATAAATAATAGAGGGGGAGAGCGATCCTTCACAAGGAGGTGTGAGTGAGAAGTGAGGAGGGGGTGCCTTTTATAGGAGAGGGGGACCCCAAGGGGGTGGCCTGCGCATGGGGGATGCCCCCTTTCCCTCCCCACATTCATGTGGGTGGACACCCCAATCACAAAAATCCTTTCAATTGCCTCCACTCAAAATCCCACTCAAATTCCCATTAAATTTCCACCAAATTTAATGCAAACTCTCATTAAATAAAACTCCTTTTATTTATTTAGAATTTTTCAATTACTTTAATGACAAACATTCACATATAACCCCTTGCTAGTATTTCATTTCACATGCAAAAACACTTTCCGCAATTTCACCCGAAAACCTGTTTCGGTATCTAGTGAAATAAATTCCTTCGCTTATTATTCTTTCCGGCATGAAACTTTTGCTCCAAATGGATGTCGGTGTCTATTAAGTGTGTCACCCTATGGTTCGCGAATAATGTGGACATGATCAAGACCCCTCTCCGATCAATAATCAGAAGCGGGATCTGGAGACCCATACTGACTCCCACACATTCAACGATGACTTTCTTATGATCGTCAGAACCTTTAACGCTAGTATCTTAATCCTTTTGTTTAGCGATATATTACATGTCCGAGACTCGATCATCGGTATCTACATACCTAGTTTGATCTCGTTACTGACATGTACTCTTTTCTCGTTCCTGTGATATAACATTCTAGTGATCAAATCACTTGCTTGCAAGTTAACCAATGTGATATCACCGAGAGGGCCCAAAGCATATCTATCCGTCATCAGGATGAAAAAGTTCCACTCTTGATCCATGGGCCTGAACATAACACTTTAGAAGTTCTGAAACCATCTTTATAATCACCCTGTTATGGTGTGACGTTTGATGTTATCAAGAAACTCTTCTGGTGTTAGTGATTGACATGATCTCATGGTCTAAGGATTAGGATCACTTCGTATGATGTTATAGCAATATAAACTCAATGACTTTGATCATAATGCTATACTTTGGATGAATTTTCATCACACATTACACTAATGTTGTGATCTCGTTATTAACAACATCCAATGTCCATGATCAGGAAACCTTGATCATCTTTTTAATCAACGAGCTAGTTTATGAGAGAGGCATAACTAGGAACTTTCTGTTTGTTTATTAAACACACATGTATTAACATTTCCGTATTAGTACAATTATAGCAAGCAAAATAAACATCTATCATATACTTAGAATATACATAATAAACACTTTATTATTGCCTCTCAGGGCATATTCCCTTTAGGGATAGGGGGTGCCCTCACCCCTCCTTATATGGGTGGAGGGGCGGCGGCCAGGGTTGCCACCCCTGTCCAAGTCCTTCCCCAGATCTTCTAGCGGGCGGTCAAGGAAGGGAGAGGAAAAAAACTTGCCCCTCAAGTATTCCTTCTCGTTTCCAAACTAGGATTTGACTTTTTCAAACAAGGGTTTGACCCCTCCTAGTACTTAGCCGAGTTGTCCTAGGGCATGTTCCGGCCAGCCCCATTAGGGCATGATGCATACCAAGTGCCCCCTCCGGGGTGGTGGACATTCTAAAACATTCTAGAAGCTTCCGGTCAAAACACCGAAAATATTTCCAAACCCCGAAAATTGACTTTCCTTATATGAATATTATTCTCCGGAACATTGCAGATCTCCTCGTGATGTCCTAGATCCAATCCGAGACTCTGAACAACATTCAGTCTCCAACTCACATTCCATATCTACTCAAACAACATCGAATCCTTAAGTGTGTCTCGCTACGGTTCGTGAACTATGCAGACATGATCGAGAAACCTCTCCGATCAATAACCAATAGTGGGATCTGGAAAGCCATAGTGGCTCATACATATTTCTATGATGACTTTATGATCAAATAAACCATTTACATACGATACTGATTCCCTTTGTCGCGTGATACTTTACTTATCCGAGGTTTGATCATCGGTATCTCTATACCTAGTTCAACCTCGTTACCGATAAGTACTCTTTACTCGTACTATGATGTGAGATCCATTGTAACCTTGTCACATGCTTGGAAGCCAATTGAATGACACTCCACCGAGAGGGCCAAGAGTATATCTATCCATCATATGGATGGACAAATCCCACTCTTGATCCATGTGCTTCAATACATACTTTCAGAATACCTAATGCCACCTTTATAACCACCTAGTTACGGAAGTGGTGTTTGATGTCATCAAAGCATCCATACGGTGATGGTGATTAACATGATCTCATGGTTGAAGGATTATGTTACTATGTATTTAAAAGCTTGTAGCAAACAAACTCTAAATGACTTTATCTTATGCTATGCTAACTATAGGAGTATATCCATCACATCATTCTCCTAATGATATGATCTTGTTATTAATAACATCTAATGTCCATGATCAGGAAACCATGATCATATATTAATCAACAAACTAGTTTAACAAGAGGCTTTGTAACATCCCAAAAATACTAAACTTGGATCATCAAATTCTAATCCTCACATTTAGGGTTAACAAAAAACTTTTCTAAATAAAATTATGAATGCATGCATATGTGTATGCATTGATTTTGAATTCTTTTAAACCCACCTTGTTTGTTTGTTTCATTGCTTGTAAAATGTTTCTTAGGTGAAATAAACAACATCTAAAACATTTCCCACACTTTTCCTAAGGACAAGTAAATCAAAACACATATATGAAGTGAATGGTCACTTTGACCAATTTAACTCCCATGCCTACTTTGGCTGTCTCAAACTTTCAAAACCTAACAGAAACTTTTCTGGATCTTTGCACCCCTTGAATGTACTCATAACAAGGTATCAAGGCCCGCTTTGTGATCATCCAGAAACTTTCAAATGCATAGTTTAAATGACAATTCAAAATTGAATCTTTATCATATGGGAAGATCCCACTTTTTCAAAAACCACTCAAACAAGCTCAACTTTCAAAACCCAAGCATCTGCAGACTCACCAGCACCAATCTAGCAAACCCACCAAAATTCATTTCAAAATTCAAAACTTCATTTCATGCGGCCATTTCATCAAACAGGTTGCAGACACAAATCAAACAAACATCAAACACTATAGTGTTCAGTAAAATTGGCCTAACTTGTTCCCTAGTTAGCTCACACATAGCTCAGTAGATCATCTAGGAAGTTTAACTAAGGACTAGCACCCCTGTGAGCTTGCCATTGCCATCAATGGTGAACAGCCGAAGCCAACCTTGCCACCCCATTGTGGACAGCAGGCTAGAGGAAGAACTAGCCGTGCCAACCTTGTCTGGGAAGCAGCCCACCGTCCACCGCCACTACCTGTCCCAGTCGCGAGCGTTGCCAAGACCTGGACCACGCGCACAAGCCGCGCCCAGACCATGCCGAGCATGCGCCAGAGCGCCACCCTCGACCAGCGTCCACAGACCGCGCGCCGCCCTCACCGCGTGCACACACGATCACCACCGACCCAGGAGACCGCAGGACATCCCCGTTTGCCGCCCCGTGCCATACAGCCACCGCCCGTCGTCGAAGACGCCGCCTCTGCCGCGCAGAGCACCGCCCGTTCCAGACCAAGACGCACCGCCCCATGCCTCGAGACCATGTCGTTGAGCATCGCCAGGAGACACCGCATCGTCCCCTACCCTTGCCCATGCCTTTAGCCGCCTGTAACCTCGCCCCCGACGAGCTCACCGTGCGCCCCGACGGTCCCCTCGCTCGACTATAAATAGAGGCCACCCCCTCACGATTTCTTCACACCATCTCACTCCCCTCTCCTCACTGACCATGCCACACCGTTCTCAGAGCAAGGCGAGCACCACCTCGCCGGAATTTCACCGGAACCCGCCGCCTCTAGAGAAGAAGGGAGCCCTCGATTTCGTCCACCCCAGGAGCTGCCGCGACCACCCATGAGTTCGCCGTCGTCGACTTCGTCGTTCTCCCGCCTCGCCGACCCTCGCCCGTACCCCGGTGAGCCCCCGGCACCCCTCACTGGCCGCGCTAGGTTTCGTTCTCGCCGGAGTTGTCTCACGTCAATGATGACCCCCAACCGTTGGATTAGAACTAGATCGAACGATCCATGTTGCCCCATACCGCTTCGCCCAGCCCCGTGTCACTGACGAGTGGGGACACCCACTTAAGCAACCCGCGGGAGCACTGCGCTTAGCAGGCCGGCCCAGTACTTTTTCCCGCACAGCCGAGCGATTCAAATTAAACCTTTTTCTTTTTAAATTCAAACACACTTATGTACCCAACTTCAAAAATCAACCCAGATCGATTCATTGCACCAAATTGGATGAAACCAATTTTGTTGGAAAGGTCTGTGAATCCTGAATCTAAGCCCGTTGGATTCAAGTCATTTGGATCTGTAGATCACCCATAGTAAAAATAACAAGGCAGAAGCTTTTATGCATTCAAACATTTTTCAAATTTAAACCATAAAAGCTTTTGAGTTGATTCCAACTCTCAAAAATAAAATTTAACCATACCTTTCAGAATATATAAAAATATATAGGTTTACTTGCAGAAATAATGTTCAAGTAATAAAAGAATGCTACATAAGCATTTCTAGCCACTTTAATTAATTAAAATAAAAGGGTAAAACCTTATTAAATTGTGACACCACTTTAAATCACATTCCCATGGACTACAATATGTGGTGATGACATGTGTCAACATGATCCCATATTTGGTTTGGAGAATATTAAATCTTAAGTAGTTTTTCAATGAGTAAAAATTACTTTTCTAAAAATAAAAAGAATCAAATCAAGCCTTAACCTTGTAAGGTTAGAGATGATGTTAGATCATCTATAAGACCCTTGTGTGTGATGATTTCAAGTAGTTAAGTATTGTTTGGTGATTGTGTACCTCGTATTTATTCATAGACGCTAGTACCGACCAAGGCTACGAGGAGGAAGGAGGATACTACGAAGAAGAAGCCGAAGAGAACTTCAACCACTGCTCTGCACAAGGCAAGCTAAAACTTGCAAGACACTCTACTTTAGCAAGCCAAATACTACTAGTGAATGTGCAAGCTGATAATATACCTATGCAAGCTAACCCTTGCAAGATTACCCATTTGATAAACCAATCCTATATTTATGTGCAAGCTTCTCACTTTATTTCTTTATCAAAGCTTACTTAGAGTTTACTTAAGTGACTGGTAGATTTTGGAAAGATTCTGAAGGTTGCATAAAGAGCATAAAATTTGGCCTAAGCTAGAAACCTTGATATCAGCCTAAGATATAAGGTTGGACTTAGTGAAACTCCACTAGTTACCACCCCTCATTAGTACTACCCCCACCTGTAGATGCTAGTGCTAAGCATAAAACTTGATCAACTTTTAGATGGGAATACTTGGTGGAAAAATGGTTATGAAAACCTTGGAATGATGGATCATTATATTGAAATGTTTTGGACATGTGTTTCCAAACACTTGAAGATTCTGATGATAAAAATGTTGAGGCATGAGCCTCAGCCCTTTATATACTTGATGGTTGTCTAGATGCGATACCATTCCAATTTTAGCGTACAACCACAATACCCGAATATTGGGTAGGGCTTGACTGGAAACTTATATACCTTAGTATTAGTTCCCTCACGACCAAGGTCTGAGCTGAGGCTACCTTGTGAAGATTGTCCACCTGTGCAGTACCCAAGATGACAGCTGGTCATGGTTGGGAGGCCAAACTCACAAGAGAGGTGCTTATACTAGGGAGTGTAATTGAAAGGTTAGGATTGATTATCCGTATACTGAGTATGGTGAGTTTAGGATTTGTTCCTGACGGATGTATCGAATGTTGTGGTGAAAGTGTATAATCTCTGCAGAGTGTCAAATTATTCGAATAGCCGCGTCCGCGGTTATGGACAGTTGGAGTGGCCATACTGTTCCCCCGTCAGACTTTTCAAAATGACTTGTGAAATGAATTGAGACTTTGACTTGACCACAATAGAGTTGTGACCTGAAATACAAGTTCCCACTTAGGATTTATAAAATTATGACTAGCTTCAGAACCTAGTAGAGATAAATCTGGATTTTGCAAAACAACCTTAGAGCTTAGTGTCCTATTACCCAAAAACTCCCTTTACTTGTTAGTATTAGTTTGCGAGTACTTAAAGAGTACTCATGGCTTTGTCCCTGTCTATTCCCATGACCAGACTATGAAGAGGAGTACCTGGAAGATGGACCCCAGGAAGGTTACGACAACTAGGATCATCTCCCATCGTCAGCATTGCCTGTGACCCCGAAGATGGAGCTTCGCCTACGCTACCGTTATTATTACGTATTCCACTGCTTGATGTTGTATTAAGAAGTGGATCATGAGATCCCTATTTGTGTAAGAACTTATGTATCGTTTGTAATGGATGAAGTACTATGGTATCCAATTCTGTTATGTCTCGCAAAAATGGTAATCCTGGGATTGCGATGTATGGCATAACAGGAATCTAGGATTGAAAAATCTGGGTGTTGACAAGTTGGTACCAGAGCCATCCTGACCATAGGAGACCCTAGTTAGATTGGACGTTGAACCAAAAACTTAGTTTCAAAACCAAAGAAAACAAATATTTACGAAAACTTATTCTCATTCTTACCTCTTTAATTCTTTTATAAAACTTAAAGTTCCTCAAAAACTCTTGCAAAATAGATAAAATTTTGACACACTTGATCTCTCTGCTAATCTACTCATCCTCTATTTTTATAGATGGACGTGAAGTACAGCAAGTTTTACCAACTTGGGAATGTAGGAGACCTTATCTTTGAGAGGGATCTGGATCAGCTTTCGGAACTTCTGGAGCGTCCGCACCCCGAGTTCTTCGGAGCTCAGCTCAATGATCAAGGAGGAGAAGATCTGCAGTGGCTAATTGTTGCAAGTCTCCGAGGAAAGATTGAACCTCCCACTGTGGAGGGAATTCAGTTTACCTTGAGGGAAAACAACTGGCTCGATGGACTTGCCAAAGCAATGCAGGAAGCTCTTTCCCGTCTGTGTGGGCAGAGCATCAATCAGATCAAGAGTACTCGCTTTGAGTTTTGCCCAAGGCGTGATGCAAATGGACAACCATTGGAAGCCCCATACCACCCCGAGCTGAAGACTCAATTGGACCACCTTAGCTTCATGATGTATGATCGTCAGCAGGAATTGGACAACTGTCGTGACTATTGCAACCACAAGTCTGCCATCATCAAGACGAAGGACCAGACCATCGCCATGCTAGCAAAGGATCGCAAGTCTCGCCGCCGTCAGCTCGACAAGAAGGAGCGCATTATTGCCCGTCTTAGCCATCGCATCTCATCTTTGGAGGAGACCATCCACAAGAGAGACATGCAGTTAGAGGAAAGGGAGAATGCCGGAGAGGATCTTCGTGGAGACCCTTACTCCTATCTCAGCGATGACGATGATTTTCGGGAGGATCAGGCCATGGACTTCTTCACCGATGAGGATGATTTCGCCTTCATCGATGATGCTGAAGATGATGAAGCCACAGACTCCGAGGAGTAGTAGCACTGAGCACTAGCGTAGTGAGTAGTAGTCGGTCCCACTGTATCGTAGTTTCCAGAATGGTTCTTAAAACCATCTGTTTTTCTTTGTTGTGGTGTGTATTGTACTGTGTGCTATGAGTGAATGAATGAAAAAGCAAGTTGCTAGAAAAACCTGAGTCAAACTCTAAAAACTTTTCAAAAACCCAAAACCTTAGAAATTTCCCTCTTTTCTCATGATCTATATCAATCTTCATATGCCACGTGGAGGAAGTGGTTCAGCCCCGGACCCGATGTTGCAGATCCTGCAAATGTTGACTTCTGACCGCGAAGCTGAAAGAGCGGAACGTCAAGCCAACCTAGCCACTCTGCAACAGATAGCCCAGCTAGCCCACAACAACCAAGGCCACGGAAATCAGGACAACCACGGATCTAAGCTCAAGAATTTCCAGAATACCAACCAACCCGTTTTCACCAAGTCAGAAGAACCCCTAGATGCTGATGATTGGCTGCAAACCATGGAAAACAACCTAGAAGTCGCCGGAGTGGAAGCCAACGAGAAAGTCCTGTTCGCCACCCATTATCTAGCCGGAGATGCCAGGGCATGGTGGAACAGTGTTCGCGCCATGACCGGAGGCCAAATGATGACCTGGGAGGAATTCAAGGTCAAGTTCAGCAGAACCCATGTACCACCAGGTTTGATCAAGAGAATGAGAGATGAGTTCAGGGAACTAAAGCAAGGATGGATGACTGTACTGGAATACCGTGACAAATTCTTGTCATTAGCTAGGTATGCCTTGGATGAGATCGACACCGAAGCCAAGAAGAAAGAAAGATTCCTGAATGGTCTGCATGACGAAATGCAGACAGTGTTAGTCAATATCCCCTTTGATGATATTGAAGCCCTTGTGGACTCAGCTATCTAGATGGAAGGAAAGATCAACCAAGCCAACGAGAACAGCAAGCATCGTATGATGCATCAGCCAGGAACCCATCAGACCCAAAAGTATCGCCCCAACCCATCTACAGGATTTGCCCCAAGAACCAACAGTCCCCCGATGAACCGTCCGACCTATCCCAACCGTGGAAACCCTAGACCCGGAGGAAATCACAGCAACCCCGCAACTCTAGCAATTTCACCCGTGCCCCACCCAAGTTCAACACCAACAATGCTACCGCCAACCCCAACACTGCCCCGAGGACTGGAAGCAATGCTGTGCCTGTCGCAGCCAAGGACAAGTCACAAGTGACCTGTTATGACTGTGGAAATAAAGGCCACTATTCCAACAAGTGCCCCAACAAGAAGAATGCTACAGCCCCCAACCCCAATGTCCCAGCTCAGCAGCAGCGTCGTGTCCAGCCAGGGAGAAGATTTGCCCCAGGGAATTCACTCAACCGCAATGGCCGTCTTTTTCTCATGCATGCTGAAGAAGCTCAGGAAGCGCCAGACGTCGTGCTGGGTATGCTTTCTGTTAATTCAGTACTTGCAAGAGTGTTGTTTGACTCTGGTGCATCGCATTCATTTGTCACCGAAGAATTTGCCTGCACTAGTAAAATTCAACAAACTAAATTGAAGCATGTGATGATTGTACAAATTCCCGGATCAACCACCAAGGCTAGGCAAATTTGCAAGGCCGTCCCTATCCGAATCCATGGCATAGATTTTTATGCTAACCTAATAGTACTCAGAACTAAAGGTTTGGAAGTAGTACTAGGAATGGATTGGATGTCCAAACATAAAGGATTGATTGACTATGCCAAAAAGCCATCACCATGACCAGTACCACCGGAATATCAGTCGAGCATATATCTGAAACCTTACCTCGCCAATTCAAGTGTAACAAGAGTATATCCCAACCTACCATTGACCAAGTCTGGATAGTCTGCGAATACCCCGATGTATTTCCAGATGTTTTGCCCAGTATGCCCCCAGATCGGGATATCGAGTTTATCATCGAACTAATCCCCGGAACCGGACCCATAGCCCAGAGACCCTATAGTATGAACCCGTCAGAACTAGAAGAACTGAAGAAGCAACTGGATTCCATGCTGTAAATAGGATTGATTCAACCAAGTGCGTCCCCATGAAGATCACCTGTCTTGTTTGTGGACAAGAAGGATGGAGCTAACCGTTTGTGTACGGATTATCGAAAGTTGAATGATGTCAGCATCAAGAACAAGTACCCATTACCTAAGATAGAAGATTTGTTTGATAAGTTGACCGGTGCCAAAGTGTTTTCTAAGATTGATCTTAGGACTGGCTATCATCAACTCAAAATTCGTGCAGAGGATATTCCAAAGACTGCCTTTACCACCAGATATGGATTGTATGAGTATACAGTCATGTCTTTCAGATTAACCAATGCCCCCGCTTATTTCATGAACCTCATGAATAAGATATTTATGGACTTCCTGGATAAGTTTGTCGTTGTTTTCATCGATGACATTCTGATTTATTCCAAATCAGAAGAAGAACATGAGCTACACCTAAGGACCATTCTTGGAACCCTTAGAGAGCATCAGCTGTATGCAAAGTTTAGCAAATATGAATTCTGGTTACAGGAAGTAGGATTCCTCGGTCACATTGTATCAGCCGGAGGAATTGCCGTTGAACCTGCCAAAGTGAAAGATGTAGAAGATTGGCAAGCCCCAACCACTCAAACCCAAGTTTGTGCTTTTCTCAGATTGGCGGGATATTACCGCAAATTTGTAGAAGGATTCTCTAGTATCGCCAGACCCATGACCCAATTGCTGAAGAAGGACAAGAAGTTTGAATGGACCGACAAATGTGAAGCGAGTTTTCAAGAACTCAAAAGGAGATTGATTTCAGCCCCAATCTTGATCATGCCGGATATCACAAAGCCCTTCGATGTGTATTGTGACGCATCTAATATTGGTCTCGGATGTGTGCTAATGCAAGAAGGCAAAGTTATATCTTATCTATCGCGACAACTGAAGCAACATGAACAAAATTACCCAACCCATGACCTCGAACTCGCAGCCGTAGTTCTAGCCCTGAAGACATGGAGACATTACCTGATGGGAAACCGTTGTGAGATTTATTCGGATCACAAGAGCCTAAAGTATATATTCACTCAGAAGGAGCTGAATATGAGGCAGAGAAGATGGATTGAGCTAATCAAGGATTACGACCTGGACATTCACTATCACCCTGGTAAAGCCAACGTGGTAGCCGATGCCCTTAGCAGATTGCCGTGCCGCTTGAACTCCATGATTTTGAAGGAGCAACCAAGTTTGCACAAGAGATGGAAGATTTTCGAATGGAATTAGTAAGTGAAGGATTTTTCGCTTGCATAGAACTTCAGCCCACTTTGATCAGTCAGATTAAAGAGGCGCAGAAGGGAAATGCCTGTATCGACGGAATCAAGCGTCGTATCGGTACAGGCAAAGTACCCGGATTCACCGAGGACGAAGAAGGAGTTTTGTGGTACAAAGGACGCCTTTGTGTACCATCAGATTCTGAGTTAAAAGAAGTTATCTTGAAGGAGGCTCATGATACTCTTTATTCTATCCATCCCGGAGGAACTAAGATGTATCAAGATTTGAAAGAGCAATTTTGGTGGCATAAGATGAAGAGAGAAATCGGAATCTATATCGCCAAGTGTGATATATGTCAGCGAGTCAAGGCCGGACATCAAAGACCCGCTGGATTGTTGCAACCTTTGCAAATTCCGGAATGGAAATGCGATTCTATAGGAATGGACTTTATCACTGGACTACCTACTTCTAGTAGGGGAAATGACTCTATCTAGGTCATAGTGGACAGATTGTCCAAAGTCGCCCATTTCTTGCCCGTCAAACCACCTATCAGAGTTCGAAGCTAGCAGAGTTGTACATCACTAGAATCGTTAGTTTGCATGGAGTCCCCAAGAACATCGTATCGGATCGAGGAACTCAGTTTACCTCGAGATTCTGGAAGAAAGTCCAAGAAGGTTTAGGAACCCGCCTAGATTTCAGTACCGCGTATCACCCTCAGACCGATGGACAAACGGAGCGAGTAAATCAAATACTCGAAGATATGCTGAGAGCATGTGTGTTAGAATATGGATCCAAATGGGAAGACTGTCTGCCGTTTGCAGAATTTTCATACAACAACAGTTACCAAGCCAGTTTGCAAATGGCCCCATTTGAATTTATGTACGGAAGGAAGTGTCGCACCCCCTTGAACTGGTCGGAAGTAGGAGAAAGTCAGATTTTCGGACCCGACATCCTACGAGAAGCAGAAGAGAAGGTTCACAAGATTCGTGAGCACCTCAAGACAGCCCAATCCCGACAGAAGAGTTACGCCGACAAGAGACGTAGAGACCTCGCCTTCAACATAGGAGATTTTGTTTATCTGAAAGTGTCGCCATTGAAGGGAATGCAGCGTTTCCAACTCAACGGAAAGTTAGCCCCCAGATATATCGGACATTTCAAAATTCTGAACCGTCGAGGAGAAGTATCGTATCAATTGGAACTACCAGAAGAGATATCAGCTGTGCACAATGTGTTCCATATCTCGTTACTTCGCAAGTGTCTCGAAGTCCCCGAGAAGACCGAAGTGTTCAAGAATATCGATCACCGGACCATAGAGATCAACGATGACCTGACCTATCCCGAAGTACCCATCCGCATTTTGGAAGAAGATTTTTGAACTACCCGAACCCGAAGCATCAAGTTTCTCAAGATTCAGTGGAGCAACCACACAGAAGAGGAAGCTACCTGGGAGCGCGAAGATCACATCAGGACGGAGTTTCCAGATCTCTTCAAATCCTAGGTAATCTTTTCGTCCTTTTCAAATCTCGGGACGAGATTTTGTTTAAGGGGGGAAGGTTTGTAACATCCCAAAAATACTAAACTTGGATCATCAAATTCTAATCCTCACATTTAGGGTTAACAAAAAACTTTTCTAAATAAAATTATGAATGCATGCATATGTGTATGCATTGATTTTGAATTCTTTTAAACCCACCTTGTTTGTTTGTTTCATTGCTTGTAAAATGTTTCTTAGGTGAAATAAACATCATCTAAAACATTTCCCACACTTTTCCTAAGGACAAGTAAATCAAAACACATATATGAAGTGAATGGTCACTTTGACCAATTTAACTCCCATGCCTACTTTGGCTGTCTCAAACTTTCAAAACCTAACAGAAACTTTTCTGGATCTTTGCACCCCTTAAATGTACTCATAACAAGGTATCAAGGCCCACTTTGTGATCATCCAGAAACTTTCAAATGCATAGTTTAAATGACAATTCAAAATTGAATCTTTATCATATGTGAAGATCCCACTTTTTCAAAAACCACTCAAACAAGCTCAACTTTCAAAACCCAAGCATCTGCAGATTCACCAGCACCAATCTAGCAAACCCACCAAAATTCATTTAAAAATTCAAAACTTGATTTCATGCGGCCATTTCATCAAACAGGTTGCAGACACAAATCAAACAAACATCAAACACTATAGTGTTCAGTAAAATTGGCCTAACTTGTTCCCTAGTTAGCTCACACACAGCTCAGTAGATCATCTAGGAAGTTTAACTAAGGACTAGCACCCCTGTGAGCTTGCCATTGCCATCAATGGTGAACAGCCGAAGCCAACCTTGCCACCCCATTGTGGACAGTAGGCTAGAGGAAGAAGTAGCTGTGCCAACCTTGTCTGGGAGGCAGCCCACCGTTCACCGCCACTACCTGTCCCAGCCGCGAGCGTTGCCAATCCCTGGACCACGCGCACAAGCCACGCCTAGACCATGCCGAGCATGCGGCAGAGCGCCACCCTCGACCAGCGTCCACAGACCGCGCGCCGCCCTCACCGCGTGCACACACGATCACCACCGACCCAGGAGACCGCCAGACATCCCCGTTTGCCGCCCCGTGCCATACAGCCACCGCCAGTCGTCGAAGACGCCGCCTCTGCTGCGAAGAGCACCGCCCGTTCCAGACCAAGCCGCACCGCCCCATGCCTCGAGACCATGTCATTGAGCATCGCCAGAAGACACCGCACTGTGGCATCCCGCAAAACCACTACTAGAAAATCGCGTTGATTTTGTGCATTGCATCATCATGACATCATCATGCATATTATTTTTACTTGAAACTATGTTGCGAAAGACTAATGTTTTCTAAAACTAGCCTCCTTCTATTTCAAATTAAACCCCCGGATGTTTCCGGATATTTTGTTTGTCTAAAACTAATTACAAAAGTTATTTTAAAATTAAATAAAAACCTATATTATTTTTAGGGGGCAGTCGAACGGGCCGACCCGACCCAGTCGACCACCCCCAGTACAAAAACGGTCCACCCCAATCCCTAGTCTACCCAATCCTAGTCTACCCAGCCACTCCCAGCCCTCCACCTCACCTCCCCAGTCCACCTCACCCCCTAGACCCCCAATCCCCACCCACCTTGCCACCTCATCAATCCTAACCCCCAACTTCCTTCTCTCTCTCTCTCTCCTGCACACACACACAGCAAACACACGCACGCCACACCCTCAGCCAACCGACCCAATCCCCTTCTCTCCTCTTGCCAGTGCCCCATCCCGCCTGGTCCCACGTGGCCCCACCCAGACCAGACCCTCCCCGACCCCGCTCGCCTCCTCCCCCGACCCCGTCTCCTCCATCCTCCCGAGCGCCCGCGCCTCCTCTGTCTCGATGCGCCGCCCTCTGCCCCTCCGCCTTCCGCCCGCCGGCGACCACCGCCCAGCCCGCGGCCGCCTCGCCTCCTCGGCCTCCAGCGCCCGCCGCCGGCGCGCCCCCTCCTCGCCGCCCCGCGCTCGCCCCACCTCCTTCTCCCTCCTCTCACCTCGCCAGGCGCCGCCGGAGCCGCCCTCGCCAGCGACCCTCCTCTGTGCTCCCCGCGAGCCTCTCCTTCCTCCCGACTCCGCCGTCAGGTCCCCGTCGCCTTCCCCTCCGACCGCCTCCTCGCCTCCGGCCAGCGCTCTCTCCTCCTGGCCGCGAGCCTGGCCCCGCCTCCAACCTCGAGCGCCGCCCGAGCCCGAGCTCCGCCAGTCACCGCCTCCGCCCTCAACCGCGACCCCTCCTCCCGCGTCCTCCCTCGACCTCCCCGCCGGCCGTACCCCCCCCCCCCCCCGAGCCGCCTCGCCGCCGGCAGCGGGCCCCGCCAGCAGGGTCCTCCACCGCCTCCTCCACCGTGCCCGCGCCGCCTGGCCGCCTTCACCACCCCTCGACGCCCGCCGCCAGATGTTCCCTCCTCTGGCCGGCCGCTCGTGTTGACCTCGCCCGCACCGCACGCTCTCTGTAAACCGTCGTCCTTGGCTCGTGCGTGTTCGACGGACCCGGAGACAGCCCAGTGATGCCTCGGGATTCTGCAGCAACGCACAAGGCCTCTTTGGTGAAGATAA
Organism: Avena sativa; assembly: GCA_916181665.1. NCBI lineage: Eukaryota > Viridiplantae > Streptophyta > Magnoliopsida > Poales > Poaceae > Avena > Avena sativa. The sequence continues at coordinate 66,929,701 of OV702284.1, forward strand.
GTGCAGCCAATAGACTATGTTAATACGATGTGTGTGTTGATGTATGTCTTTGGAGGATTGTACTGTGGTGGTGACTGTTTGTTGCTCTCCAGTTCACCTTTGCACGGGACTATCGATCCTAGATATCTCGGCAAGATCTTTGTGACCAAGGATTGATGCAATCCAAGCTCGCCTACATGGAGCCGAACCCTCGGTATTGCCAAGATCTCCTTCCCGAAATTCGAAGCCTTGATCATGCGGATCCGAAGACCCTGACCTCGAGGATTCGAAGCCCCGACATGATCACCTCATGGACCGCAAGACCGTTCTCGGAGCCGAAGAACAAACCCCGACGCGTTCTCCTTCCTCTTCGAAGACCGATCTCGCCGAACCCGGACGCCAAGATCGCCACCGGAACGACAAGCACTTCGCCGCGGAACGCCAAGATCTGCATCCCGAACGCCAAGACCGACCCGATACACGGACCCGACCAGGTCTTCGCGATGACAAGATCGGCACCGACCAGGGCGAGTCCGATGCACCCCGACACCGAACCAAGTTCTTCTTCTCGGATGCGACAAGATCTACCTCCGATGTCCGAGACCGATCCCGTCGACCCCTGAACCCTGAGACCAAACCCCAAACCCCGGAACCAAGTTCGCCGAACCCTAATGTGTGACCCTTTCTCGAGCCCTATTTTATAAAAGTAATATCAACTTGTTGCATTGAATCGTTCATGTCGCATACATATTCATGTGGTTGGGGGCCTTATGCCGATTCACCTTATAATTAAATATGGGGCCCATATGCGGGCAAATCTAATCTCATATTGGCCTCATTTAAAATTGTGTAGCGAACCGGTCACATGTGTTGCCTGTTAAAACAACATTTAAAATGCGGGGTATCTAAACAACTAGAACCATATATTTAATTGTCGGGACCCCCGGTTCCGCTTAATATTGCCTAATTGCATCGCAGCTTTGCCATGTCATACATCATACATGCATCATGCCCGATCTTCTGCCGTCATATTAAATAGTGCATCCGGTGTTTGTGCTAGTGTTTTGCTTCTTCACGGACTAGGCCGTTGAGTCGATGCGAGTGTCGACCCGATCTTCGGTTGAACCTTCGGGAATGTTTTCAGGCGAGCATCTCCCCCTTTCTACCTATCTTACTTTTATAGTATTTATTTCCACCTGTTGACCTATTGCTATTTGTGTTGCGTTGCTCTAGTTTCGTACCCGTGATATCCCTTGCAGCCTTATATTTCCTTGGACACCTCCTATTACCTGTTGTTTGGTAGATAGTTGGACCTGCGCGTCGTAGTCGCTTTCTCAAGTGATGTTGCGTGTCGTCAAGTACCACAGTTGTTGGAGCATTGCCGCATGTTTAATGTTGGAGATGATCATGGCTTTATTTATCGTTCACTTTAATTATTGTTTAACAACTAAAATTGAAGTAGGTAAGCAGAGGCACAGGTGGGAAATAGATGTTATTTGGTTGTTAACCGTCCACTGGTGTCCCGTAGGACCCCGAGTACTTGATACCTGTTCCTTGAATATTCGCGCTATCCACATACGGGGAATTATGGGACCCCCCTGAGCCAGAGCTTGATTCATTCTTATTTCTTGGGGCCACAAACTAGTTTGAGGTTTTATTTACTATCCTGTACCTATGCCATGCTTTACTGCTTTATTACGATTGTGCGAGGAGCACACTGTACTGTTTAGGATCGGGACACGATTCCGCGGTGTCGACAAGCCCAGTTTTGGGTTCCCAGTCGTTCACAGCCGTCCACCCAAACCTCGGGTCCGTCTCGGAGTCAGCTAACTTCGTTGCGGGTGTACTCCAAGGGGTGGCCCCCTGAAATATTTCTGAATCCTGTGATTGCTTTGTCGTGAAGGCCTCGTTGGGTTTTGATTTGGTTTTTCCGAGGTTGATCGAGTGTGTGTTGCTATTTGTGCACCCCTGCAGGGTAAAACTTTCTGAAAGCCATGTCCGCGGTTATGGACGACTTGGAGCACAGTATCTCGATCATAGACAACTATAACTAAAGTAGTGCTATAAACTTGACTTTATAATGACTAGTAATCAGCTTCACTATAATGGAATGGCTAATAAAACTGCCAACAATTGCTTGTTTGGGTTGTCACGTGCGACCATTGTATCTGACTAGTAAGTATTGCAACTACAACGGAATGGCTAAATAAAAGTACCAACAACTGTTGGGTTTTGGGAATATCTCATGCTAACTGTATCTGACTAGTAAGAGTGCAACTACAATGGGATGGTTAACTAAAAGTGCCCACTGCTTATTATATCGGGATGACCATCTATACCTGACTAGTAATTGCTGCAACGATAACTGAATAAATAAAACTGCCAACTGTGTGAGTTCCTCGGTTGACTTCCTCGTTTGGTCGCGAGGGGGGAAATACCAGGATGGGTATGTTTGGTGGTAGCATCAGGTTGGTTCCGAGTAGGACTTTCTTATTCCTCTCTGATAGCCGCCGGTTGTATCGAGTCTCTATAGGTTGTTTAGTGCATGTTGCCGCTGCCGCATCAGTCCACCATACCTATGTAGGCGAGGACCGCCGAATTCTAGTCTCGCCGTGTACTGGCCTCAGTACTGACCGCTCTCTCTTTTTCCTTTGCCCTTTGTCGGCACCCCTTTTGTTTAAGAAGGTTTTGAGATCGACGTCGTTAGCAGGGTTACCCTTCCGGCTTGGCCTGGGCAGGGTTATGGACGCCATTGGTTATTCTTCAGGGCTCTTAGCCCCATTTGCATCTTGTCCGTAGTCGGACGCTGTATCGTTTTCAATGTGATTTGGATCTTTGTATATTATCTTTGTATTCTTGACTCATGGAGTCGTGTTGTATATATATATCTGTTCTGTAGGTCCCATCGAGGACTGTTGTGTAATGTTATTACTTCGTTTTCCACCTGCACGAAAGTGCCTTGTGGGCACCTTTGAATCGTTTCTATGCGGGTTTGGCGGGAAGCGCTAAAACTTGCATAGGGTCGATTCTGAGGGTGTTACACGCACCGTCCCCTACCCTTGCCCATGCCTTTAGCCGCCTGTAACCTCGCCCTCGACGAGCTCACCGTGTGCCCCGACGGTGCCCTCGCTCGACTCTAAATAGAGGCCACCCCCGCACGATTTCTTCACACCATCTCACTCCCCTCTCCTCACTGACCGTGCCACACCGTTCTAAGAGCAAGGAGAGCACCACCTCGCCGGAATTTCACCGGAGCCCGCCGCCTCTGGAGAAGAAGGGAGCCAGCTATTGGAGCCGCCCCAGGAGAATCCACCAGTACCAGGAGATTCGCCGTCGTCGACTTCGTCGTTCGCCCGCCTCGCCGACCCTCGCCCGTACCCCGGTGAGCCCCCAGCACCCCTCACTGGCCGCGCTAGGTTTCGTTCTCGCCGGAGTTGTCTCGCGTCGACGATGACCCCCAGCCGTTGGATTAGAACTAGATCGAACGATCCACGTTGCCCCATACCGCTTCGCCCATCCCCATGTCACTGACGAGTGGGGACACCCACTTAAGAAGCCCGTTGGAGCACTGCGCTTAGCAGGCCAGCCCAGTACTTTTTCCTGCGCAGCCCAGCGATTCAAATTAAACCTTTTTTCTTTTTAAATTCAAACACACTTCTGTACCCAACTTCAAAAATCAACCCAGATCGATTCAGTGCACCAAATTGGATGAAACCAATTTTGTTGGAAAGGACTATGAATGCTGAATCCAAGCCCGTTGGATTCAAGTCATTTGGATCTGTAGATCACCCATAGTAAAAATAACAAGGCAGAAGCTTTTCTGCATTCAAGCATTTTTCAAATTTAAACCATAAAAGCTTTTGAGTTGATTTCAACTCTCAAAAATCACATTTAACCATACCTTTCAGAATATATAAAAATATATAGGTTTACTTGTAGAAATAATGTTCAAGTAATAAAGAATGCTACATAAGAATTTCTAGCCACTTTAATTAATTAAAATAAAAGGGTAAAACCTTTAAATTGTGACACCACTTTAAATCACATTCCCATGGACTACAATATGTGGTGATGACATGTGTCAACATGATCCCATATTTGGTTTGGAGAATATTAAATCTTAAGTAGTTTTTCAATGAGTAGAAATTACTTTTCTAAAAATAAAAAGAATCAAATCAAGCCTTAACCTTGTAAGGTTAGAGATGATGTTAGATCATCTATAAGACCCTTGTGTGTGATGATTGCAAGTAGTTAAGTATTGTTTGGTGATTGTGTACCTCGTATTTATTCATAGACGGTAGTACCGACCAAGGCTACGAGGAGGAAGGAGGATACTACGAAGAAAAAGCCGAAGAGAACTTAAACCACTGCTCTGCACAAGGCAAGCTAAAACTTGCAAGACACTCTACTTTAGCAAGCCAAATACTACTAGTGAATGTGCAAGCTGATAATATACCTATGCAAGCTAACCCTTGCAAGATTACCCATTTGATAAACCAATCCTAGATTTATGTGCAAGCTTCTCACTTTATTTCTTTATCAAAGCTTACTTAGAGTTTACTTAAGTGACTGGTAGATTTTGGAAAGATGCTGAAGGTTGCATAAAGAGCATAAAATTTGGCCTAAGCTAGAAACCTTGATATCAGCCTAAGATATAAGGTTGGACTTAGTGAAACTCCACTAGTTACCACCCCTCATTAGTACTACCCCCACCTGTAGATGCTAGTGCTAAGCATAAAACTTGATCAACTTTTAGATGGGAATACTTGGTGGAAAAATGGTTATGAAAACCTTGGAATGATGGATCATTCTATTGAAATGTTTTGGACATGTGTTTCCAAACACCTGATGATTCTGATGATAAAAATGTTGAGGCATGAGCCTTAGCCCTTTATAAAACTAATGGTTGTCTGGATGCGATACCATTCCAATTTTAGCGTACAACCACAATACCCGAATATTGGGTAGGGCTTAACTAGAAACTTATATACCTTAGTATTAGTTCCCTCACGGCCAAGGTCTGAGCTGAGGCTACCTTGTGAAGATTGTCCACCTGTGCAGTACCCAAGATGACAGCTGGTCATGGTTGGGAGGCCAAACTCATAGGAGAGGTGCTTATACTAGGGAGTGTAATTGAAAGGTTAGGATTTATTATCCGCATACTGAGTATGGTGAGTTCAGGATTTGTTCCTGACGGATGTATCGAATGTTGTGGTGAAAGTGTACAATCTCTGCAGAGTGTCAAACTATTCGAATAGCCGCGTCCACGGTTATGGACAGTTGGAGTGGCCATACTGTTCTCCCGTCAGACTTTTCAAAATGACTTGTGAAATGAATTGAGACTTTGACTTGACCACAACAGAGTTGTGACCTGAAATACAAGTTTCCACTTAGGATTTATAAAATTATGACTAGCTTCAGAACCTAGTAGAGATAAATCTGGCTTTTGCAAAACAACCCTAGAGCTTAGTGTCCTATTACCCAAAAACCCCCTTTACTTGTTAGTATTAGTTTGCGAGTACTTAAAGAGTACTCGTGGCTTTGTCCCTGGCTATTCCCATGGCCAGACTATGAAGAGGAGTACATGGAAGATGGACCCTAGGAAGGTTACGACAACTAGGATCATCTCCCATCGTCAGCATTGCCTGTGACCCCGAAGATGGAGCTTCGCCTACGCTACCGTTATTATTACGTATTCCGCTGCTTGATGTTGTATTAAGAACTGGATCATGAGATCCCTATTTGTGTAAGAACTTATGTATCGTTTGTAATGGATGAAGTACTATGGTATCCAATTCTGTTATGTCTCGCAAAAATGGTAATCCTGGGATTGCGATGTATGGCATAACAGGCATCTAGGGTTGAAAAATCCGGGTGTTGACAGGCTTACTAGGGACTCTTTTATGTTAACAAAACACACAAGTATTAATGTTTCTGTTTAATAAAATTATAGCATGGGATGTAAACATTTATCATAAACATGAAGATATGATAATAACCACTTTATTATTGCCTCTTGAGCATATCTCCAATAAGTCGGAGGGGGCATGGCCTTGGCACACCCATTATTGGCATCATCGGCCGGCCCCTTCCCATTGTCCCGCGGCTTAGGCGGAGCTGGTCTGGTTTGATCTTCTTCCATCATAGTCCAGATGGCGAGGAACACCTGGCAGGATGTGACGGTCTTGTCAGCTTGCTCCTCACGATTTATCTCCTCCTCCATCTCCTTCATGGATGATTTGAGTTCTTCCGGGTTGATATCCATCTCCTCCGATTCCACACTCATGTCAGCATAAAGCGCATCCAAAACGGAGTCGAAGGGTGCGGGAGTTTCTTCGATGACGGAGGACGATGCTAAGGAAGCTGGACCGTTTGCTAGTGGCGGCGGTGGTGGCGGCAGCCCGGGGACGGCGATAGGCGGGGCCTGGATGACTCCATCAGCAGCAACAAAACTGTTAACAGTGTAAATCATCTGCTCGAAGGTGAGGATGCCCACGGCCTGTTTCCACCTGAGCGTATGCCGGAGAAGTGTGCCGCAAGCCATCCCTTCAAAGAAATGGTAAACAATGTCATTATCTGGATAGTTCTCCAGATCGGCTCGTATCCAGAGTCATTTGGCGAGGTAATTGTGGGGGATTTCACCCTCTCTCTGAACGCAACGTGCTAGAGCGAAGATGGTTACCACGCCGATGAAGTGCGATCGCTGCTTTCCAGACGCACGGGCTAACCCGGTGCTTTTGCAGTGATCTTCCACCATTATATCCTGCACAGGGTCGGTTTGGGTGGGCCTTGAATTTTTCCGATCTAAGTCGGCAAACTCCAAAGAGAGATCTGACTTCGACTTCCAAGGAACTAGCACTCGAGTCAGTTTCGCTGATGAAGAGGTGGATGTCCCTGATTGGAACGATCGAGCAGTGGGTGGGGTTCGTCTTCGCCGAGATCCAGAACTCGTCAGGAGGGACGATCAGAATGTTTCCGAAGAAGAGAACATGGTCGATGGCTATGGGTTTTCCGATTCCTGCGAAGATCTTGGACCTCTCCTGTTGCAGATATTGAAGCGCCTCTTTTGCCCCACGATGGGCGCCATGGAGGGGTACTCACAATGCGTATTTAGAGACGTGGGGGAAGGCAACAAGTTGGCGGGTATGAGGTAACACAGCTTATCTAGGTTCAGGGTCCACAATGGTGGCGGAACCCTAATCCTGCTATAAATCACTATAACGCTTCGTTTGAATGTTTGCATTGGGAGGCTAGGCATTGTATTGGGTTGAATGTCCAATATCCAGGATATTGATATTGAGCTAGAATGCCAATATTTCTGTTTGGATGTGTTAGATATTCGGAAGAAAACAAGATATTGAGGTTGAACGCCAAATGGTGTTTGGATGGTTAAATTGATGCATATTGAAATTGTTTGACAGATTTATCAGTATTCTTCAACTTCTGTACATACGTGTAATAACTGTACTGTGTGACAGTCATTCTATTACTCTTGACAACAAGCAAATATTTTTTGACAATAATACATACGAACAATATAATTATCCAAAATAGCTTGACAACACAGACATTCCATTACTCGCGACAACAAGCAAATATTTTTGACAATAATACATACAGACAATATAATTATTCAAAATAGCTTGACAGCATAATATCAAGTTCGATGATATTACAAGTCCATAAAAATCAGTACGCACAACATAGTCCATATCCAATATTGCTAGTTCTTAAGATAGAGAGCACAAATGACAAGTTCCGAACATAGTAATCAAATGTGAATACGGCCATCATCATCAACAACCATTCCTTCCTAAAATCCACAGGAAGCTCCATAAGTGCAAGGAACAAACTTTCATCGTGGATTAGCTTTCCAGAAGCTCGTAGCTTATCAGTATGAGACAAATCGGGTATGGCATTAACCGCGGCAAGTATGGCAGAAGGAGGAGTAACCTGTGGCATTTTCAATTGCTCAGTTGACTTCATTGCATCATTGAAAGAACTCCTCACCTCTGCAAGCATGCACATAATTGCATCACCCCGACGTGGCCTCTTTGCCGATGGACCAGCAAAGTCCGGAGATATATCATTGGCATCCCGTGCAGGTGGTATCACCTCATTCTCATTATCAGCCTCAGCACCTGTCCTAGCACCTTGACCAGTGGCATGGTCTTTTGAGTAAATGATACATATCTCATTCCAATTGTGGATTACCTTTTTGTGGATTACCTTATTCTTGTATATGGCTGCTTTCTCATTAGCCTGCAAGCACATATAAAGTTAAGTTACATTGATACGTTATAGATTAGTACAATGAGCAATAAAATGAGCATGTGGCATGTCACATGCCTCCACATATCTGTCCCACACTTCATCACTCTCAAGCAACAACATATTCTTGTCCCAATCCCATCCAAATCCACTTTGAGCAAGAATTTTGCTAACAATCTGGTAGTGCTTGTCAAAAGTTTTGCACCTTGACACAATCTTCTCCTTTGTGACATCAACACCACACTTGTCGCGGACATTTTGTATTGCATGTCGGTACACATGTGACTTTCATCCATTTGGGCATGATCACCATTTGTGTGATGCTCGACAAGCACGTCCAACAAGGCACGGTCCATCTCCGTAGTCCATTGCACATAATTCCTGCTATACTTCTTTCCGTTTGCTTCCTCCATGGACCTACACAAGACAACAGATGCGAAACAATAGGAGGACACAATATATATTAATAACAGAAGCAAGTTCAATACAAACATAAGCTAGAATATATCATATATATATATATATTAATTTCCTTGTCATAATGATGCATGTACAAAAGACACCATTTTAGTAACCATCAGAAGTATCCAAAAGGCACCATATATTATCCACGACCAACTTCTAGCTAGCTACCGCAAAAGTAAATACCATTAGCTAGCTACCACACATTATCCTACTCCTCTTGTTCATCACGTGCAACAAGGTAATCAGCAAACATGTCAGCCGCAATTTGCTTTCTAAAGTTCGTCCATGCATTAGTGACTCGAACTGTTGTAATATAACCAGCACCATCTTCATCCTCAATTGGCTAAGCTGCTATTTCATTATCCACCTCCTCCAACAATAGGTTGTCCATCAAATATTGTCTATCCTTGCATAGTTGTGCAAAATAGCACAAGCACTAATAATTCGGATCTGCAAAAATATTAGTTGCAAGTGAGAATTTCTCTTTCATTTTCACCTTATTACTGAACAACCATAGGGACATATGGTACCTGATCTTCTATGTTAAAGGAACTTGCACACCGTAAGAAAGCCCACTTTTTCTTCCACAACCCAAATGTTCTCTCAACTACATTTCTAGCACGAGCGTGACGCAAGTTATACAGCTCGTTGGCTGTTTTAGGCTGTTGTGCACTTGCCGCCCACTCTTTCAAGTGATACCGAGTGGATCTGAAAGGAGTAAGAAATCCAGGTCCATTGGTGTAGCCAGCATCACCTAAATAATATTTTCCTATTGTGAAAGCAAACAAATGAGTTAGCTAAGGACTAATGCAAATAGAAATAAGTTGCCAAGAGAAAGAGTAGTACCAACGGGTACAGCAAATGCATCTCGGCGACTTGTTCTCATTGCATCACGTAGGACTCTCGAGTCCGAAGCTGAACCATCCCACCCGGGCAAGCAATAAAGAAATTTCATGTTCCAGTCAACAACACCAAGCACATTAGTGCTGATAGCTTGCTTTCTGTTTCGATACCTTCCTTGGTCAGCCACATTAACACAAACATCAATATGGCAACCATCTAATGTGCCAAGTGCATTGCCAAACCACTTCCATTTGTAATCGTTGGGAGGTTGAATGGAAGGATCTGGCAGCTTAATGAACTCTCCATGGAGAGATAGAATGGCCTTTAGCACCTCAGAAAAGTGTGAACTAATAGTCGACAACGACCTCTTATACTGGCCTCGCAACAACCTCATTTTTAAACCATGACCAACAACAATCAAGAACATGGCAACCTTTTCTTCCACGATAACAAACACACTGTCCCGTAAACCACACTTCTCACGCAACATAGCACACAAGTCATGGAAATTTCTTTTTGTTAGACGAAGCTGATCATAGCATGCAACTTCAGCCCCATCGTACATTTCTTTCAACAAGTACTTCCTAAGAGAGTGTTTATGCTCATCATCAGTAAATCTCCCTAAATCCCTTGGCCCCCTTTGTGTTCTAACATATGCCAACACGAGAAGAGTGGATTCAAAATATAGTTTCATGAAATCCTTTCTTTTCCTCTTTCTCCTTTTGTTTTCTTCCGCAATGTAAGTAATCAACTCTAATTCATTCGACATTGTGCAACTACAAACACATTCACAAGCATAATTTTATTAGCATGGCATGCCATTTCTAGTGCAATAATATATTTCACAAAGATATTCATAAGCATAATTATAGGATCTGTTCTAAGACGTATTTGTCACAAAGCTTTTCACATACCAAATCAGCACATCACAAAATTCACATATATACCAATATCAGACCACAACATAGTAGCAAAGAAATTTATACCTAGATGCACTGCAGGACTTTAGATCGGGGTGGAGGTCGCCCAATCCCTGCCTAATCTAACCTAGACGTGCTGCACAGAGAATAAATCATCAAATTAAGAGAAAGTGAAGAAATTTGGACATAGCACGGGAAATCACAGGGGAAGAAGGGAGAGCAGCGACCAGCGACATACCTGCACGGGAGCTCGGTTTCTGGTCGTCGGAGCTGGCGGGAGGCCCTCGGTTTCCGGTCGCCGGAGCTAGGCCGAGTCGTCCCTGACCTGGCGGGAGGGAGAGAGCCGTGAGAGGGGAGGGGGAGGCCTTTGGGAGAGGACGGCCGGACGGGAGTACGTCGGCGCCGAGGCCAAGCCGGCGGAGGAGGGAGAGGTAGGGGACGAAGACCTACCTGCGCCGCCGTCACCGCTTGCTTTTCCCGCGCTCTGGAAGCCTCGCCCGCACGCGCGCTTTCTGCCGCCGCCCCCAATGTCTACCAATGTCGAGGGGTATCCCAGGAGATTGGCCCGCTTCTTTTTTTTCTCGTTCCCAGCCATGCACAATATTGAGACTGAATACAGTGAGTCAATGCCTAGTCCAGCCGGACAGGGGAATTCGGGATATTCGAGACGGTCGACTCCCGACTATCTAATACCACGTCTCAATTCGATCATCCTAACGAAGCGTAAGGGCAATACGCCGAGTTACATGGATTGGTTCGCTGTGCGTGATACGAGTTGTTCTGCCCTAAAGGCTCCCATAGGTATGGCTTATATAGACGCCAGATCCTAGGGTTACAGGGAAGAGTCCTAGCAGGACATGTTAGAGAGTCCTACACTAGATCCAAATAGTCTACGTGTATTGCACTCCAAGGCTCCGAGTATGTCGGTGACTCCACCATAGCCTTCCTTTATCCGGCATGGGCCTCCCTTCTAGATCGATCTAACTGGGCTACCCAGCAGGCCATGGGCCTTGCTACCAACTGTGGGCCACCCGGATTATCCGTATTAGAGACATGCTATGGTGATACCCATTTAGCATATCCCAAATAGGGGTAGACCCGGCCCACCCAGGACGCGCTGGCAGCAACCCACCCGGGCGCTGGTCAGTGGGCCGCAGGCATGGCGCAAGCCCACCCCAGGGTTCACCTCCCCTCCTCTTGGTGCCGGGCCGCTGGGAGGAATGAGGCCCACCCGACCTCTGCGCATCGCCGCCGCGGGGAGCTAGAGTGGGGCGCGAGGTGAGCCGTGGTTTAGGGCCCACCCATCCAGCACCTCCTTGCCGGCTGCTGTTTTTATTTGGTTTTTCTGTTTTGGCCTATTGGGCTGGAATTTAGCCCATCCGACTATGGATGAAATTCCTGATATTTTCCTTTAACCTTTAGTCCCACATGGGGCACCTAAGAGGTAGGGCACCCCTCCCTCATCCTATTTAAGGAAGTGCATATGGGTGGGATTAAACACACAATAATATGAGATATTCCCTTTGGTTGGAATACTCCCCACTCTCTCTTGTTGCCTCTGCTATTGCATGGTCCTGAGTCTGGACTGTGTAGGTAAGGCGTTCTCTTCTGCGGTACGCCGTTGCACTGCCAGGATTCGATCTAGGAGGTCTACTTCTGCAACCTCTGTGGGTTCCAAGGCCGAGAGTCGCTGTCTTGCACCGTATGCCCGCGGTAACTCGGTGGGGCTATTGAAGCTTCCGGGCCATCGTGCGAGGACCAGGACAAGGGGTCACTTGCGAGGAGCTTCGAGACCTTAAGGTTGGACGGGTACGACTACATCATCCATGCTTCCGCATGAGCATAAAGCTCTCTCGGTCTTCAAGGGTACGTTACTGTTGTCTCTCTCCGTTACTGCATTACTAGTAGATAGTTCTTGGGCATTTGGGTTTCTTCCGCTTAGTATAATTTTTTTGATTTTCTGCATCGAACTCCAACATATTCTCTGTCTGGTTTGTTCTATTTTGTTGAAACTTTGGTCGAAAGGTGTACCGAAAGTAATGCTCGGGCACATTTGTCGCCGGTAGTACCGGGTGAAATTCCGGCTCTACTTCCGCTCGGCTTCTGTATCTTCTCTGTTTGGTATGCTCTAATTTGTCATATCTTTGGTCGGAATTCCTGGCGGTAGTACCGGTCTCAGTGGAAGTTCCAGTAGATCAGCGGATTCCGTCTTTCGCATCGCAGTTTTCTAACCGTTGGCTGGGTGCCATCGGAAGTTCCGGCCTCCCACTGGAAGTTCCGTCCAGGGTCATAAATGCCCAAATGGTCAGATCTGGGAGCCCTTTAAAAGGGGATCCTCTTCCCCTTCGGGGGCACAAGCTCTTTTCTTGGTTCTTGGCTTTTTCTCTCTCCTCCATTGTTGACCTTGAAAAGCTTTCCCTCTCCACTTTCCCCTCCTATGATTCTTGCATACTTTTGAGGGATTTGAGAGAGGAGATCTAGATCTACAATCCCTCCAAACCAAATCCTTTCTTTGTGAAGGAATCATTAGGATCTAGATCTTGGAGAGTTTTGTCTTCCCCTCTTGTGTTATTCCTCCCTTATTCACCCAATAGCTTTTATAGCTTTGTTGGAATTTAGGAGTGAAGGACTTGCCCTTGTATTTATTGCATAGGTTTAAGTTCTCCACGGAGATTCGGTGAGTACAAGCTTATAGGCTTGTTACTCTTGTGTTCTTGGAACCCTAAATGGTTGTGTGGTTGGTGTGTTGATTTCTTGAGGCCTCAATTGTGGAGTGGCTTTGTGGCCTTTTGTGGCTTTGTAGACTTTGTGGCATTGTTGTTGGGAGCCTCCAATTGAGTTGTGGAGATAGCCCCAAGCTTGTAGGGTTTTTGGCGACCGTCCTCAAGTGTCCCTTAGTGGATCGTGAGTAGGCCTTTGTGGCGAGTTCATGCGGAATAGGGTGAGCCTGTTGTGGCGCCGGTGAGTTGCGTTGCTTCGCATCCGGGGTGAGGCCTTGTGTGGCATTGGGTGAGCATCGAGCCACCACACCCCGAGGTGATCCATTTGTGACGTTCCGAGAGTATTGCACCATCGCACCTCTCTAATGGAGACATAACTTCTTTGGAAATGAACTTCGGAATAAAAATCTTCGTCTCCGCGTTCATCGTTCATCTCTTAACCGAGCCCTTTACTTATGCATTTTACATTGTGATAGCCTTTGTGTTTGAATTATTTCATCTTGCTATCGCCTTGTTGCTTGTATTGCTTAGCATAGATTGTTGGTGCACTTAAGTGAACCTAGTGGTTAGGTTTTGTGCTCAATAAATTAAACGTTAGTTTTTATTCCGTATTTATTTAAACCTCAACCGTAATAATTTTAAAAGCCATTCGTCCTCCCTCACATTCATTGCGCTTTCACCAATATTTTATACTTACCTAACCAATTTTACGGCTGGATAGATCCCGAGTATCACTTAGTAGTAGGGTGCAATAGTTTGTACACAGTCGTATGAACCTACGCGTACCTTATTCTTAGATACGCTATAGCAGTGGTGCAGATATTTTTTATATGGCACTAGTAATATTCTACAAACTATTTCTTACCAGTGACACCCTTAAGCGGCCACCACACCAGAAGCATGTGGACCTGTCACGTGTTGACATATCACGTAGGCGCAACCTATGATGACTATTAGAGATGGTTTTTTTATTAATTTAAAAAACAATTTTACATTGAGAAATAAGAAAATAATATTCTTCTTTTTTTATAGAATAAGTAGTAGTTGTGTTACCTCCGATCTATTATAAGTGTCATGACTTTAGTTTAAATTTGGATAATTAAACTATATCTCAAACATTTATTATGGATTGAAGAGAGTACTATTTTTTTAGTTTATATGGACCCAAAGAGCAATACCTGAACTCACAATCCAACTATCTTTTGAGCTATTTCATAATATTCAGTCCCAATTGGTGGGCCGTTCCTATTGTGAAGTCTATGAAATTGACCAATAACTGTGTTTTGGGCCTAGTGAAATTGCCTAGATCACGAAAGAAGCCGGCCCCTCGAGCTAGGAACCCAGAACCCCCATGGAGACGATGACTGGAGGTCGTCCATCTCGGTTCGATCCAATGGCCGACGACAGCAGGTACCGGTTCGCCCCCCCCTCTCTCTATGACAGCCCGGCCCCGCGTGGAAGGTTTTGAATTTTTCCCTCCCGCGTGCAGCACAGCCCAAGCGGGCTGGATCTGCCTGCGCGGCCCATCCCCCTGTCGAATCAGGCCCAGACACCCATGCCCTCCTTTTCTTTTATTTCTTTTTAGATCTATTAAGTTTTTTGAATAGTTTAAATCCCAAATAAATTGTAAAACACCACCAAATTACCGGATCTAAAATCCCTAAGGTTCCTTAGTGAATTCTTGAACAGGCAGTATCATGGTTGGACCAAAATCATGTTTGGTTTATGATTAATAAATTATTTACCAAGATGTGTCCTTTTCACTAATAAAATCCTCCAAGGAGTTCTCCAACTCCAAATGGAATAAACCCAATTAACAATGCAAGGTACTGGCCATGCCCTACATGTCACACTGGCCCAACTGAACTTGCTTCCTTGGTTTGCCCACAACAAAAATAACAAAAACCAGGCCTTTTCTGGCTTTAGAAAATTCCCTAGGTCAAACCAAATGAGATTTTGAGCTAATTCCAACTCCCTGTACACCTATATATCAACAACGTTCAAAACCCAGTAGCTCATAATTTTATGAACCACTGTTGAATTTTGGTGAATTAAATTGTTCTGTGTATTGTTTATTCACCAATAAATTTATAACAGTAGCTATGTAACTTCAAAAATGTTGATTACAATTTATACAGAAAGTTATTTTCAGTGCCTAACAAGTGTCCTTTGAATCACATAAAAATCTTCTATATATTAAATATGATCAAAAAGACAAATCACATCATGTACTGTCTTTGGGAATTTCTCAAGGGCATTATGGTAATTAGATTAAGTAGATTCCAATTCATATTGAATCAATCCACCAAATACTACCTAATCAACCAAGGAAATAGTTTTTGGAACTCCAAAATTTATCTGGTGAATTATTTCCTAAAACTGGAGTTTTATCCACTATAAAAATCTTTGTAAATCAATAGAAATTGATAAAATAGTGAAACCACTTTTGTTGGATTCATTTTATCAATACCTATCTGATGGTATCATTTTTACACAATGTTAACATACAGAACTTGGACTTTCTCCAAAACCCCTTATCTAGGTGGTTTTGAACCTTAAATCCTAAATAGTAAATCCCCAAATGCACCCCAAGCATTTCCTTTGTACCCCCAACCAAATCCTAAATCCTTACTGGTCTACAAACTTTATTTGTCAATTGCTTGATGTATGGTTTGATGTTTGTATGCCGTGTACTGAATCTGATATTGTTTATTTGCATATATACTCAATGAGGGTGATAGTTGCGTTTGTGTGACGCTGAAAAGAAGGAAGCATTGGGTTTCTCTTATTATTATATCCGGTATTCTGGTTTTCTAAAAAAGCCACGGGACGTTTTTAACATCCCAAAAATATGAAACAATGATCATCACACTACTAGGAAAACGGTTGTCTGTGGCGCACGTAGAAAGGCCATCCGTGGCGCACTAGTGGTGCGTCACGGGCCTTGCGCTACGGCTATCTCCTAGCCGTGGTGCACTACATGGTGCCCCACGGTTATGTCAAGATAGGCGTAGCGCACCTGCTAGTGCGCCACGGATATGTTGGCAGGTGCACTACGCCTTGGATCTTCTGTGGCGCATCTGTCAGTGCGCCACAAGCATGCGCATGTGCGCTTTAGGCACTGTGCGCCACAGAAGCTGTGCCATGTGCGCCACGGGTGTCTTTTTTTTAAATTTCAGGGCCAGATGATATACAAATACAGATTATATAGGCAGATATACACACATATATAAGATATACAGTTATATATATAAATACACAATTCGCAAAACAAGATTGAAACAAATACATATAGATAAGTCTCATACATGAATACATAAGTTATACATTGTTTCGAACAAGTTACAAAGTAGTTGGTGACATGCGAATACATGTGTCGATCGAACAAGTTAGAGCTCGGAAGCTCGCCTACACATCTAAACTATCTAGACACAAACGCGGGATAAACAACCAAAGAAGATAACCATGATCACCGCCACGACGAAGGTGTAGGTCTTCATCCGGTTCCTCGTCCTAACTCCCGCTAGATAGCTCGTGTATCTAGCTTCCGCCTCCACCATAGTGTTGTACCCTTTGTAGCTATTATCGCTGAAACGATGCACCTGTCTCCGGCAGTCTTCCCAATCATCGTAGACTCCGGGAACCCGTCCCTTGTACACGACGTACCACGTCATCTACAACTTGACAATAATAATTAACCGGTGATTGAAAAAAACATGTATAATTAAAGTCGCATATGAAGATACACTTATAGAAAGTACTCCTAAATCAAAAATACCAAACTCAAAAAGCATGCCTCATATATAACTAGGTTGTTCGACACAGGAATATGCTACGATGAAACTGTACGCAAAGTAGGATGCACAACACCTGGACCTATGCATAGCACAAGGCGGACAATCCCATCGCAGCACATTCACATATAGTGTGTCACGACATTTCAATCATCGGCATTATTCTCGAAAAAGACCAAAGTAATTCAAAAAGCATGCCTCATATATAACTAGCTAGGTCGTTGGACACAGGAATATGCTACGACGGAACTGTTCGCCAAGTAGGATGCACAACACCTGGACCTGTGCATAGCACAAGGCGAACAATCCCATCGCAACACATTCACATATATAGTGTGCCACGACATTTCAATCATCGGCATTATTCTCGAAAAAGACCAAAGTAAATCAAAAATAATGCCTCATATATATATACATAGGTCGTTGGACACAGGAATATGCCACGATGGAACCGTAAGCCAAGTAGGATGCACAACATCTAGACTTGTGCATAACACAAGGCTTACAATCCCGTCGTAGCACATTCACATATATATTGTGCCACGACATTTCAATCATCGGCATTATTCTCGAAAAAGACCAAAGTAAATCAAAAAGAATGCCTCATATATATATATATATATATATATATATATATATATATATATATAGGTCGTTGGACACATGAATATGCTACGACGGAACCGTGAGCCAAGTAGGATGCACAAGACCTGGACTTGTGCATATCACAAGGCTCACAATCTCGTCGTAGCACATTCACATATATATTGTGCCACGACATTTCAATCATCGGCATTATTCTCGAAAAAAGACTAATAAAGTAAGGAGACCAAAGTGAGCAAAGGACCAAAGAGTAAGCAAAAAAACCAAGCATTGATTGATATATAATAATAATAAGCAAAAGAAGTAAGCGATGATTCATAAACCTAATAAGATAAGTATAGTAGCATGTACACTTGTCCACATACACACAAAGGTCATCTATAGTTTATAACTACAACTAGGCCAACATCAAGCCTTCTGGCTCGGCTTAGGGAACAGTAGTACGCCTTGTCTCGTCATGAACTTCCTATAGTCACCCTGCATCTCTAGGCGATCTTCTATGTCACGGTTATTCGGGATATTTCCTCCGTAGAAGATCACCCCCGAAGTCATGACATCACGAAAGATGATTGCCCCAAACTGCTGCTGGATGCGATACATCTCTTGTCTAATATCTGAATCAGTGATCTTGGCCTTTGCTTCGGCCCACTGTTTGAGATGATCTAGCAGCGTAGAATTCTGTTGGTCAAGTAGGAACGCCCTCATGTGATGGAGTGCGTAGTAGGCTTCCTTCTTACTATTTTCTGGCTTCTTCACGCAGGGGAACTCCGTTACGTGGTTGAAGACGTGCCTGCCGAACTTGACCTTCGTACGCACGAAGGTGGTGCCTTCCGTCGAGGCAAAGCCAGTGAGAGCATCATCCAGAACTTCCTTGATCTTGTCGTAGTTTTTCTTTTTTTCTAGACTCCCCGAGTTGAAATACGTGGCATGGAAATGCTTCGGCGATAAGGAGATGAGCGTGCAGTGTTCATCTCTGCGCAAAAAAATCAAATGGAATGTGTTGGAAAAAGAATGATGATAATCTAATAAAGCCAATCGACGGTGGCGAGTGAATAACAACTTACTCGGGAAAGTAAGGCACGAGAATGTATTCCTTTGTCATGTTCGCCACGAGGATTCTTTTTAGGTACGAGGCCACGATACGTCGTTCGGCGGGGGAACCCAAGCAGCCGTCACGCATGTAGTAGGGGTCCACTATAGCGATGCCCGATGTGTTCTCTCTAATGATCTGCATGGCCAGGCTGAGAGAAAACAGACGAACCATGGTATAGTGCAGCGGGTGTAGGTGGAACATATTGAAGATGTCGTCGAACTGCAGGAAGAACATATCTGCAGGGGCATTGTCGACGATGCCCAAGCCTGGTGGCACCTTAACCACGAATACCGGGTGCGGGGGATCTTTCTCCGATAGAAGGCGTCTCTCTATCGTCAGCATGCCGTCATGCACACTCTGTAGTTTCGAACTGGCGAGCCTCCGCAAATTCTTAGGTATCATGGGCTCACCCGCCACATGAATCCTCCACATAATACCCTCGGGTCTTGGTGGCCCGTCCCGAAACCTGATCGGATTCCCAGTTGTTGACGCCACCGGCTGGCTCGAGCTGCTAGATTTTCTTTTCCTGCCTTTTTTTCCTTTTGGAGAGCGGGCAGGCACCGCAATCTAAGCACCGGACGCCCTATGTACTGTGTCAGGGCTTAGAATAAAGGGCCGGTTGGTTGTATCAGCTGGCTCTGTAAAGGCGCAAGCTGGAGGCGTCTCCTGAGAACCAAACAGACGCTTGGTGATAGTGGTTTTCTCTGTGGGGCCACCAGCTAGGTCTTCGTTGCTAAACTGAGTGTTGAAGAAGTGATCATTCCAGTCTTCGTCGTCCTCGGTCGGATCCTGCACCATGTGCATATAATCAACATGATCATCCGACCCACCGTGTGGAGGTGACGGCGAGGGCGGTAAGGGGGCCTTCCCACCGCTTGTCGCTGGCACGACATGCTGTGATGTTGTCTGTGGCGTGATGGCCCCCGCCGTCCCCAAATGGATCATGCTCTTTGGCCATTGCAAGAATAAGCTGAAGCTAGTTCTGAGGACAGCCGAATCTTCTTCATCCGCTCCTGGGGGTTGAATGGGAGGTTCCAGGTCGTCGCAGCCCCTTAGAACCCGACTAATTTTAACCCTGTGCACGCTATCTGGCATCGGCCTTGAGTGGAACATGCGCTGCAAGGGTTGAACGATGGTACCCTTGGCAACATCCCTCAGCTCGTTGTTCACGTAACATAAGAGAGTGCAAGGAACGTCCGTCTGCGGAAAACATGTACGTCATCGTCAGAGATTCCAGAAGAGTAATAGATGGCGTGAAAGGCGGTAAAGCAATTTGTTTACCGTGATGGCGTCGAGATCGGCTAATGTCGACGCACCGCATACGGCGACGGGCGTGCAAGAGACGGAAGGGATGCTTGATGGCGTGGTGCTGGCCGCCGGTGTATTCTCCCTACCGCCGGGTGCTTGGAGCTCCGATGCCACCGCGGCGATGGCAGGGGGCACCAACATGTACTCCGGCGCCGCGGTGATGGCAGGGGGAGTCACCAACACTTGCGGCGCCGCGGTGCTAGCGGGCGGAGTCACGAACACGTAGTTCGCCTGATTCGTCGGCGTCGCGTTGTTCGAGTGGCTGCTGACCATGCTTGGAATCGGGCACGGCCCTACTCGACCACCCGCACTCTAGTTCGCTATTGACTCCACCAAGGTAGGCAAGAAGGACGTGAGGGTGATTGCCAAGTTGTCTTGGACGATCTGCGGGATCTACGCCACTTGTTCCTTAAGTTCTTGAACCTCGCGGTTTTCCTCCTCGCTCCGTCCCGACGGCGCCACATGCGTCCTCGGCGGTTGACCAAAATGATCCACCCAATTCTTACCCCCAAGGCCGGCCAGATGGCCAGCCGACGATGGCTTCTTCGTAACCGGCTCTATTTTCTTGGCCCGGTTCATCGCCCTATTAAAAGGGTTATCCCGCCGGGTGGCCGCCGTCGACCCCTGGGATGAGGAACCCTGGGATCCATGACTAGCAACAATTTTCTCCTCCTGCAGAAGAAGTAACAGTCAATCGTTTAGATCATCGATTAGAATGCAATCGAGTTGATCCGTGGTAATTAGATTATACTTACCACAATTTCCTCGAATACCTTCACCGCAGGATCCGCGGTGAGTTGTTTGGTTTTTGGGTCCACATGGTAACGGGCCCTGAGGAAGTTTCGAACCTTCCCGGGTTCGAATTTCGCAAAGGGGTTTTCTATCCCCTTGGATCTATACTCTTCGTCCTCCTTATTCCATTTGGCCTCTGCGGTTCTGTATCCACCAGATCCGAGATGGTGATGACCTATATTCATCGCCTGCAGCTCCTTTCCCTGATTACTATTGGCTAGGGCTCTTTTGGATTCACACCTCTCATTAAACTCCCGGAACTGATCTTCGGTGATCTGCAGGTCAACCTTCTGGATCTCCTCGAGACTTTTGCCTTCTTTATAGATCTTCTTCTTTATCCAGGTTCTCCAGCTGTCCAGGGCGGTGCTCATCTTTGTGAGGGCGGATTTGTTTACTTCGTTCCCATGATAATTGGTGTTCTGATACTTAGCGGGGAACTTGTATCTTGCGTGCAGCTTCTCGAAGAGGAGTGTGCTCAAGTGGCCATTATCTTTATGCCAGAGATTCTCGGTGTTGATCGAGATGGTTGTCCGGGTGATCGCCGCCACTTGCCCACCGTACCCTCTGACGACAAGGTCGGGCTCCAAAGGAACCCCTGATGGGCTCAATTCGGTAATTTCCTCCCTGACTGTGCCGACCGTGTTTGGGCGCCGTTCCTTAGGCTTCTTCTTCTTCTTAGGAGGATTGCTACCACTCCCTGTGCCCTCGCCGCCATCAGTGGTTTCATCGTCCGTCGTTCCTTCGGCTTCTTCCTCCGCGTCTTCCATCTCATCATCCTCACTCTCCGAAGGATATTATTCTTCATCGTCTTCTAGCCGCTGGGCCGCCTCCCAGAATGTCAATTGTTTATTCGGAGGTCTGAGTTCTCCTTCAGCGCTGATGCGCTTAGAACATCCAGCCTCGTCGTTGTCACACATCTTTGCACTAATAAAAAAAATTGGTTAAATGCACAGAAAAATCCGGCATGACCTTTGCTAATTTTCTTAAACTAGGAGTGCCCGATTTCTGCTAAAACGGAAGTTAATCAACATTCCAGAAAAAATCGGGACTCATTTCATACAAGAACCTGCATACACGACATAATAAAGTGCCTCATACAAGCACAAGCACAATTTCAAGTGCTACAATTATATCACCATAGATTATATCACCTGTCATTGATGATAGCAAGCAAATACATGCAGATTATAGCACCTGTCATTATATGACAGCAAGTAAATACAAGTTTATATGACAACAAGTAACTTATATGACAACAAATAACTTATATGACAGCAAATATGGTCAGATTATATGACAGCGAGTTTTCACCATGTATTTTCAAAATAAAATCACCAAGAACAGCAAATCGCATTACCTTAAACAAAATACAATAGTGCCATTTCAGCACTACCAGACCATCACCAGGAGCATTTTAGATCAGCACTAAACTAGGATCAGCCACAAACTAGGATCATCATCAGCATAACTAGGATCAATATATACACATTGTTTGTAGTTGCTGTATCAGTATATACACAAATGTGTATAACTAGGATCATATATCTCCTAGCCACAAACAACACTAAAATCCAGGAGTGCAAAACCATATGCTAGGCAACTACTACAACAACTACAATAAAATTTGCTAACACTAACCTACTACAGCAACTACAAGCTAACTGCAAGCTACTACATCCACTACAATGAATCAAGCTAAACAAATCCAGTAGTGCAAAACCATATGCTAGGAAGAACTTGTATCAGCCACTATAGAACTTGTATCAGCCACTACAGAACTTGTTGTTGCTGCTAGGTAGGGGGAAGCTAGGGGGTGCACCCAGGAGTGCAAAACCAGATGCTAGGGGGTGAACCCTAGCTATCTTCTTGTACATAGACTGTCCATGAGATGATTTTATATTGTCTAAACATTTATATAAACAAGTAGCACTTACTTCTTGTGAAAGATAACAGTATGACATCTGCAGATAAGTCACAATAAAGATAACAGTATGGCCAAATTTTATGACAGTAACATGTGTCTTAAATTTTATGACAATAACTGTGTCTTAAATTTGGCCAAATTTTATTACAGTAGCATCTACATTGCCTCGATAGTAACATGTGTCTTAGATCATGGGTCATTTATCTACCTGTGAAAGATAACGTAATTTGCTCACTGTCAAACCCTAACCATCTAGTACATTGCTAAAATGAATCACTGTCAGAGGCATAATTTGCTCACTGTCAAACCCTAACCATCTAGTACATTGCTAAAATGAATCACTGTCAGAGGGATAATTTGATCACTGTCAGAGGCATCAATTTGCTCACTGTCAAACCCTAACCATCTAGTACATCTAGAACATAATTTGATCACTGTCAGAGGCATCAATTAAATCATCAGGTGCTAACCCTAACCATTGCTCGAGGAGAGAGGGAGAGAAGGAGAGAGGGGAGGGGCGACGCTCACCTCTGAGATGAGGATGACGAGGGCTGGCGGACGAGGTAACGAGGGGGAGGGAGCGGCAGAGAACCTTGCCGCCGGAGGAGCGGAGCCGACTGTGTAGGAAACTCGCCGCCACCAACCTCCTCCTCCACGGAACGAGTGCGCGGGCAAGGCGGCCTCCTGCTCCTCCTCCTAGCGTGGCGGCCTTCTCCTCCTGGCGTGGCGGCCTCGTCCTCCTGGGATGCGGCGGCGGCGCGTCGATGGGGATGGGGACGATGCGGGGAGGGGGATGGGGATGGGGACAATGTGTGTGAGACGACGATGGGGAGGGCCTGTCTCACGATGATTAGTCCTACCCACTTAGGTGTAGCGCACCCTGGCCAAGTGCGCTATGGAACCGTAGCGCACTTGGCCAGGGTGCGCTTCGCCTAAGTGGGTAGGACTAGTCAGATAAGAGGGCTACCACCCCCATAGTTACGACTAGCACGCCTTATCCCACTGGTTCCACCAACTTCTCTAATCTAAACTTGTGAGCACCCAGGTTCGAATCCTGGTGCCCACCTTTTTTACTTTTATTTTAAAAATATTTTTAAATGTTCCAAAAAATGCCCAAAAGTGGTGATATATTCCATAAAAGTTTTGTTTTGTTTCTAAAATACTTTTAAATATTCCAAAAATGCCCAAAAGTGATAATATATGTCATAAAAGTGGTAGAAATTAAATATGATTCAAATATGTCATAATAATTTGTCCATGATACAAATATGTCATAATAATTTGTCCATGAATATTACAATCTTTTTCGACCACGTGTTTTAAAATATTTTTCGAGCTAGCGTTTTACAATATTTTTCCCTTCTTTGTCGCGGTTGAATAATTTAGCCCCGGCACTTTAATGTTTCTTATTTCGAACGGGCTACCTTTTTTGGGTAGGGTTGTCCTTTTTCTTCTTGTGATGAATGTTGCTGCATCGTAGTCGTCGTCATATTCAATCTTTGGATCGCCGTACTAGTCGAAGTCTTGCTCGTTGGCGAATCCATCCATTCCGATGATGTTTCTTTTTCCTCTCCTCACGACAACACGGCTAGGCTTTATCGGGTCGGTAATGAAAAAACATTGGTCCACTTTGGTAGCCAGTACTCACGGTTCATTTTTAGCAGCCATGTTCGCACCGACGGACTTGGATTTGGCTGCTCCGGGTATAACCATGGTTGTGAAATACCGGTCTTCTCTTTCGACGCTCTTTGCCCATCTGACACGGAACATCGGCACCTTTTCTCCACAGTAGTCGAGCTCCCAGATCTCCTCGATTCTTCCGTAGAATCTTTCCTTCACATTGTCATCGGTGTAGAATTCCGACGTTACGCTTGAGTTCTGATAATCATACTTGTTGTCCTTTTCCTCCGTGTAGAATGTGTAGCTGTTGATATCATACACCTGATAGGTCACCAGGTTTTGCATCGGTCCCTACGACAAGGTGAATATGATCTTTTCTGTGTCAGAAGAATGCGATCGCGGGGGATTATCAAGGAGCGTCTGCCTAAACCAACGCGTGAAATCTGAGTTGTGCTCTTTGATTATTTCTCCCTGCGTCCTCTATATGCCCCGGTCACTGTACTTCTTGTCGATTAACCTTTTGTGTTTCTGTACCCAAGGATCAACCAGTTCTAAATGTTGTAGGATGACGAGGTTTTCTCAATCAAAGTCTGCGCGTCGAAAATCGAAGTCTGCATGCAGTATGCGACGGCCCTCTCGGTGACCATATCCGTCGAGCTTGCCAAGGTGCCTGTTGACGGGAAGACCGACAGGGTTCTCGATGTCTAGATAATTCGTGCAGAAAGAGATGCACTCTTCGGCCAGAAAGCCCTTGGCTATGCTTCCATCTGGACAGGACCTGTTGCGAACATATCCTTTGATGTGTCCGTTCATCCTTTCGAACGCCATCATGCTGCGGAGGAACATCGGCCCGAGTTGGACGATGTCCTCCACGACATGGACCAACAGATGCACCATAATGTCGAAGAATGCGGGTGGGAGTAGACCTCAAGCTTGCATAGTATCACCACGATCTCCTCATGTAGCCTCCCGAGATGATTCACGCCAATCGACTTCCTAGAGATGACGTCGAAAAACTTGCAGGGGCCAAATAACATTTTATGGACGTGCTCGTCCATTATCCCTCTTAGTGCGACCGGAAGTACCTGCGTCATTAGCACGACACATTCATGAGACTTCATGCAACTGAACCTCTGCTTCGCCTTGTCTAGGTATCTGCTTATCTTGCCCGCGTAGCCGTAAGGAAATTTGACTCGTAGAAGGCACTTGAAAAACTGTTTGATCTCATCCTGGCTTATAGTGAAGCAAGAAGGAGGGCAGTAATATTCGTTCTTCTTGAACTTTTTACCCTTCTGACGACCTTGTGTCATCTCCGACTCATGATCATCGTCATCTTCCTGATCATCAGGAGTAGTGCGTCCTCCGTGAAGCTTCTTCCGGATACCCAAGCATATCAGGTCGTGCCTTGCTTTCGGACCATATTTCGTCCTATCTGGCATGTTGATTATGGTGGCGACCAGACTCTCGCACATGTTTTTCGTGATATGCATGATGTTGAGGATATGAGGCGTGCGGAGAAACTTCCAGTATGGCAACTCCCAGAAAACAGACCTTGTTTTCCATACCTTCATCAGCGGCTTGTCTTGTTGCTGCCTCTTTCGCTTCTTTCCAGGCTTAGGACAATCTTTCCAGTTTTTCAGCAACTCTTCCACTTCTTCGCTGCTCCTACGCTTTGGGATTCCTCAGGTCTCGGATTTCCCATCGAACAGGTCTCCATGTTTTCTCCATGGATCATTCTTGCCGAGCCACCTCCGGTGCGCCATGAACATGATTTTTGATGACCCTGGATCTTTCTCTAGTTGGAGATAGCTTGTGTTATCCATGCACCTAACGCATGCGCAGAATCCTTGGATAACCTGCCCCGAGATATACCGGTAACCTGGATAGTCTTGCACCGTAGTGACCAACGCGGCTCTCATAGTGAAATAATCTTGTGCGACGGCGTCGTAAGTATTGGCTCCAGATTCCCATAACGTGGCTAGCTCCTCTTTCAACAGCCCGAGATAGATATTGATGTCGGTACCAGGTTGTTTCGGCCCTTGAATTAGCATACTCATTTGTATGTACTTCTTCTTCATGCACAACCATGGAGGGAGGTTGTACATCTATACAAACACGGGCCAAGTGATGTGCGTGCTGCTCTGGTTACTGAACGGATTGAGTCCATCGGTGCTCGCACCAAGCCTGATGTTCCTCGAATCTCCACCAAATTCTGGGAATTCGAGGTCCAATGCTTTCCACTGGCTAGCATCTGAATGGTGCGTGAGCAGCTCATCCTTTTTGGGGTCATCATCGTCATCTCCTGGCTTCTTCCTTTTAGCATGCCATCGCATGAGCTTCTCTTCCTTAGGGTCTGCGAAATAGCGCTGTAGACGAGGAGTGATAGGAAAGTACCATACCACTTTTTGAGGTGCTTTCTTCCCTTTCTTGTATCGACTCACGCCGCACACCGGACATGTGGTTTTCTCCGCATCCTTGCCCCGATAAATTATGCACTCGTTGATGCATACGTGATATCTAACGTGCGGTAGATCGAAAGGACAGACGATTTTCTTGGCGTCCTCGATACTAGTTGGACATGTGTTCCCCTCCGGGAGACGATCGTGCCAGAATGCCATCATATCGTCGAAGCTTGCGTCACTCAATTTGTGTTTTGCATTCATCTCCATAGCCTTGAGCGTTACATTCAACCGGGTATTATCGGGCCTGCATCCTTCATACAATGGAGTAACCGCGTCTTTCTCAAGTTGCGCAAGCTTGGCTTTCTCTCTATCGGCAGCCCTGGCGTTACTCGTCTGCTTGAGAAGCAACTATTGCACATAAGGGTCCCGCACCCAGCCTGACATTGTTCCATCGTTGTCTCCTCCTCCGGCATCTAGATCATCATCATCCCGGTCTGCTTCCGCACCTTCACCATCTCCAGGAGACTCTTCATCATCTCGCCCGTTCTCGCCGTGATGATGATCATCGTCATGTTTCCCACCTTCACCGTCTCCATCGTCTTCGTCATCGCTTATCCAACGAGTGTATCCATCCATGAAACCATGGCGGAGCAGGTGCGCCTGCATATTCCCGGAATCTGGGTCGATCACCCAGTTGAGTTTGCATCTTCTGCACGAACATCTTATATCCGTCTTGTTATTTCGTATCATGTCAGCCGTCGCACATTTCAAAAATCTAGCCACAATACCTTCGCTCATTATGCGGACCATTTTTTCCTGCACGGTGTGTACACGGTACAATTAGAAGTCTATTAGAACCACATAATGAATGCATGCATGCAATGGTCGATAGAAAATTTCGGCATGACCTATCCTAAAATTAGGACTTTTGCGAAATGCCAAAGTCTTGCCAAAATTGAAATGAATCAACATTTTGGCAAAACAAATGGCAAGTTGTTCACACACAAACACAAGAGACATAGACCGATCCATACACACATGAACATATCATTATCCTCTCCATACACACATGCATATGAGCATCGATACTCTTCCATATATATACACACACATGACAATCAATCCTCATCTACATACATATGAGCACATCCTTACATGGACAACTTACCGATATGAGAGACCGAGATCGCGAGAAGATGGAAAGGAGAGGTGCGCGAGACCGGAGAAGGAGATGCGAGAGACCGAAGAGCTTCCTCTATTAAGTATGTAACATCCAAGGCAAGTTCCACATGCTAAAAATGGTGAATGAGTGGAGAAATTGAGGTGGGAAGGAGAAGGATCCCGACTAGATCTAAGGAGGAAGAAGAAGGGGAAAGTAAAGTGTGAGGTGGTAGACGATCACACATGTGCACAAAGTGGAGCTACCAAAAAAATACTGGTCGACACAACCGTGGCGCACATGACCCTAGTGCGCCACAGGAACAAAACACAACCGTGGCGCACATGGCCCTAGTGCGCCACGGATGTGTCTGTCCATTTACAGAACAGAGAGGCCTCCACGTGTGCCACGGTTGACAATAACATCTGTAGCGCACCTTACCCATGTGCGCTACAGATATGCGGCATGCGGCTAGCAGGGCCCTGACCCACACACAACTGTGGCGTACCATCACCATGTGCGCCACTGTTGTTGTAGTTACTAGTAGGGCACTGTCCACAGGTGATCCACGCCTGTTTTACCCGTCGGGCACTTAAACCACGTGAGCCACGGAAGTTTGGATTACCTATAGCCATTTTCATAGTAGTGTCAAACTCTAATCACTAAAATTAGGGTTAACAAAAACTTTGATTAAATAAAAACCAAATAAATGCATGTGTGTATGTGATGATTTGATGAATGCATGAATGGACTTGTGTGATTCAACTAAATAGTAAGGAATGGTTCAAATATGAATATAACATCATCTAAAACATTTCCAAGCAGAAAAAATCAAGAAAAAAATCAAAAACAAATCAAATAAGGCAAATGGTCATTTTTGCCAATCTTGCTCACTAGGCCACTTCGGGTGTTTCTAGTCCAAGATTTCAAACAGAAACTTTTCTAATTCTTTTCACCCCTTGATAGACCAAGTAAAAGTGAATCAAAGCCCACCTTTCAAACTTCCAGAAACATTTGGCAACCCCATTCAAAGGACAATTCAAAATTGAATCTGTAACATATGTGAAGATCACACCTTTTCAAAACCCAACCAAACCAGTGCCCCTTGACCAATCCAACTAACTAGATACTCCCTAGTATGTGTCTAGCAAACCCACCAAGTTTGAATCCAAAATTCAAATTTGAATTTCTTTCGGCCATTTCATCAAACACCTTGTCAGCAGCAAACAAAAAACACAAAACACTATAGTGAGCAGTGATCAGTGCCTAACTTGCTCCCTCTATAGCTCACTCTACACTCTCAGTAGATGATCAAAGTAATCTAACAAGCTTTAGCACCACTGTGAGCAAGCCTAGCCATTAATGGTGACCATGTTGAGAGCACCATTGTCACCCCCATCTCGCTAGCGAGCTA
Organism: Avena sativa; assembly: GCA_916181665.1. Taxonomy (NCBI): domain Eukaryota; kingdom Viridiplantae; phylum Streptophyta; class Magnoliopsida; order Poales; family Poaceae; genus Avena; species Avena sativa. The sequence continues at coordinate 66,959,008 of OV702284.1, forward strand.
GAGGCAGCACTAGCCTCGCCAACCTTGTCTGGGACACGCAGCACCGTCCACCGCCACTCCCTATCCAAGATTCAATGGAGCAACCACACAGAAGAAGAAGCTACCTGGGAGCGCGAGGATCACATCAGGATGGATTTTCCAGATCTTTTCAAATCCTAGGTAATCTTTTTCGTCCTTTTTCAAATCTCGGGACGAGATTTTGTTTAAGGGGGGAAGGATTGTAACATCCCAAAAATATTAAACTTGGATCATCAAACTCTAATCATCAAAATTAGGGTTAACAAAAACTTTTCCAACTAAAAATATGAAAGCATTCATATGTGTGTGTATTCAAATTTGGATTCTTTTGAATTGCCATGGTTTTGTGTTTCTTTACTTGTAAAAGGATTCTTAGGTGAAATAAACATCATCTAAACAATCCCCAAACTATTTCCAAAGACAAACAACTCAAAATAAACAAATGAAGTGAATGGTCATTTTTGCCAAATTAACTCCCATGCCTACTTTGGCTATCTCTAGTTTTCAAAACTCAACAGAAACATTTGTGGATCTTTGCACCCCTTGTTAGTACTCATAATAAGGTACCAAGGCCCACTTTGTGATACGGGAGTTATTGGAGTTCCCGCCCCCTTAAACCCTGAAAGCTTTTTCTTCTTTTCTTTCCTTAGGCAGGCGAGTAATCTCTAGCACTGAAGCACTCCTAGAAAGGGAATTCCGCGCGGGAGAGGCGATCCTTGAAGAACTGCTCTGCGCTGACAACCCCGGCGGCCTGGTCTGCATAGTACCGTAGGCGGGAGCTTATTCTGGTGGCCTCCCCGGAAGGGGGCCTTCTTCGCCTTCCAACTAAGCTGCGCAGGAAAGGCCCAAAGCCATGGAAATACCCCTTTAGCAAAGAAAAATAGACACGATGTCGCTTTATTTTATCGCATTGGAAAAGACTATCCATATCCTATGTACCTAACCATTCTAGGGGATTCTGTGTCAGTCTCATTTCCTACGTACAAGAAAAAAGTTGAAGTAAACATAAGCAGTGTAAACTCTTTATCCCAAGATTGATATTTTTTAATTAGTCATCCTATCTTGAAGCGGGCAAGAATAAAGGATTCGCGATATGGAATTCCATTACTAGAATATTCCTAGTTATTTAGGCGATTCCAGAAATGCCGTAAAAAGAGCAACAGCACCAGATGAGCTTTTTTCTTTTACTCCTATTTACTTTCTTATTTGTTGAATTGAAATATGTTCAATATCATTTCTTTTACGTGGTTTTGGCAACTATCAATTATCTCTTTCCTCGGCTTCCTACACGGATATAGCCGTAAACGGTATCTAGTAGGTGGGAACTACATTAGCTTAGGGGATTGGGTAGCTAAAATCCTCGGCAAAGCAGACAAGAAGCAATTCAACCATTGGGAACGGCACGCCCCCTTCCCTAGGGCTAGAGGAGGGGCTGGGGAAAGCTTGAACCCAAGTCCTACAGTGATGGATATAAGCGCAATTGAAATTCCTGGGGAGTTATACATTTGTGTATTGATAAGAAACTTTCTTGCTTTCATCAATCAATCGAAGTTCAATTTCATCATCATGAGAGCTGTGAAAAGCCGATCCTAGCGTGTTTTATTAGCCCACTGAGCTATAAAACCCCTCATCCGGGTCGGTTGTTGATATTGGATGAGATAGCTCGAGAAGGGAACAAAGAATGCCAACTGGCTGATCACTAAATAGATACAAATAGGTGCAAATTCCGACATCACCAAAGCCCACTTTGTTCTGTCGCTCTCCTCGCGGCGCTTTCTTTGGCCAAAAGGTACTTCGAACTTGGAACGAGCATGAAGAGATTAACGAGACTTCTTTCTCTTTTGAGTTTTTCTGGCGGACCTGCCGCGCAAGATCTTTGGTCTTCCCCTGGAACCGATGAAAAAAAGTTCCAAAAACATTCAAATGCTTAGTTTAAATTACAGTTTAAAATTGAATCTATCTCATATGGGAAGATCCCACTATTTCAAAAACCACTCAAACAAGTTCAATTTTCAAAACCCAAGCACCCACAGAATCCTCAACACATGCCTAGCACACCCACCAAAAATCTTTTAAAAATTCAAAAGTAAGTTTCTTGCGGCCATTTCATCAAACAGCTTGCAGATTCAAATCAAAAAAATCACAAACACTATAGTGTGCATTAAATTTGGCCTAACTTGTTCCCTCTCTAGTTGCAACTAGTCCTTAGTAGATCATCTAGCTCATTTGTAAACATCTAGCACCACTGTGAGCTTGCCTTGCCATCAATGGTGAGAAGGCCGAGCCTCACCATGCCACCCCATTGTCGCTGGCCAGCTAGCAGCCACCCTAGCCTTGCCAACCTTGTCTGGGAGGTAGCCAGCACCTCACCGCCCCCTCTCGACCAGACCTAGCTCAAAGACAGAGACAAGAACCGCCAGGAACGCCGTGCCCGCGCTGCTGTCGAACATGCCGACGCGCACCACCGTGCATGCACCGTTCCCACTCAACCCGACCACCTCGGCCCTTGCCGCCCACCAGCATGAACCCCACCGTCCCAGGAGACCAATAGACATGATCGTTTCCTCGCCCGTACCCCGTAGCCACCGCACGCCGCGGAGTTCGCCGTCGGTACCGCTTAGAGCACCGCACGTTCCCGACCGTTTGCCACCGCCCCTAAGTGCGCATTCAAGTCCTAGAGCATCGCCAGGAGACAGCGCGTCGATCGCCAACCTCAGCCATGCCTCTAGCCGCCCATAGCCATGTCGCCACCATCGCCTGCCCATCCCTCTCGGTCTCATCGTTGAGACTATAAAAGGAGGCAACCCCCAGCCGATTGATGCACACCATTCTACTCCCCTCACCTCACTGATCATTCCACCCTCTAGTCGGAGCACGAGGAGCAGCAGCTCGCCGGAATTGCGCTGGAGCAGGCCGCCTCTGGAGAAGAAGGGAGCCATTGATTTCGACCACCCCCGGAGCTGCCTCGACCATCCCTGAGCTCACCGTTGACCACTCGTTCGTTTGCCCGCCTCGCCGTCGTCGATGGAGCCCTGGTATGCCCCCTATGCACCCCCACTGAGCCGCTAGGGTTCGAGCTCGCCGGTGACATGTTCATCGTCGACGACGATCCCCAGCCATTGATCTTCATTCTAATTAATCTCCACTTGTTTACGAGGAGGAAGGATACGAGGAGGAAGGAGGATACTACGAGGAAGAAGCCGAGGAGAACTTCAACCACTGCTCTGCACAAGGCAAGCTAACACTTGCAATTATGAAAGTTAGATAACCTATGCAATGCACTAAGTATGCTTGGTTGGACACATTTGATGATACCCAATCCTAGTTTTACTTGCAAGGTTTATACTTTATTTTTTATCAAAGATTTCTCTTAGAGTTTACTTAAGTGACTTGTAGATTCTAGGAAGATAATTGAAGGTTGCATAAAGAGCATTAAATTTGGCCTAAGCTAGATAATATTGATGTCATCCTAAGGCATGAGATTGAACTTAATTAATCTCCACTTGTTTACCAACCCACATTAGTACTTACCGCACTTGTAGATGCTAGTGCTAAGCATAAAACTTGATCAACTTTAGATGGGAATACTTGGTGAAAATGGTTATGAAAACCTTGGAATGACGAGTCATTCTACTGAAGTGTTTTGACATGTGTTTCCGAACACCAAATGATTTTGATGATGAAAATGTTGAGGCATGAGTCTTATCCCTTTATAAAACTAATGGTTGTCTGGATGCGATACCATTCCAATGTTACTCTACAACCACAATACCCGAAACTTATATACCTTAGTATGGGTTCCCTCACGGCCAATGTCTGAGCTGAGGCTACCTTGTGCAGATTGTCCACCTGTGCGGTACCCAAGATGACAGTTGGTCATGGTTGGGAGGCCAAACTCACAGGAGAGGTGCATATACTAGGGCGTGTAATTGAAAGGTTAGGATTGATTATCCGCATACTGAGTATGGTGAATTCAGGATTTGTTCCTGACGGATGTATCGAATGTTGTGGTGAAAGTGTACAATCTCTGCAGAGTGTCAAACTATTCGAATAGCTGTGTCCACGGTTATGGATAGTTGGAGTGGCCATACTGTTCCCCCATCAGATGTTTTCAAAATGACTTCTGAAATGAATTGAGACTTTGACTTGACCACAACAGGGTTGTGATATGAAATTAAAGTTCCCACTTAGGTGTTATAAAATTTCAACTAGCTTTCTTTGCTTCTGAACTTAGTAGAGTTAAATATGGCTTTTTGCAAAACAACCCTAGAGCTTAGTGTCCTAATACAAAAACCCCTTAACTTGTTAGTATTATTTTGCGAGTACTTAAAGAGTACTCATGGCTTTGTCCCTGGCTATTCCTGAGGCCAGACTATGAAGAGCAGTACCAGGATGATGGACCCCAGGAAGGTTACGACAACTAGGATCATCTCCCATCATCAGCATTGCCTGTGACCCCGAAGATGGAGCTTCGCCTACGCTACCTTTATTATTACGTTATTCCGCTACTTGAGTTGTATGAAGAACTGGATCATGAGATCCTTATTTGTGTAAGACCTTATGTATGGTTTGTAATGGATGATGTACTGTGATATCCGAATCTGTTATGTCTCGCAAAAATGGTAATCCTAGGATTGCGATGTATGGCATAATAGGTGTAACATCCCAAAAATACTAAGCTTGGATCATCAAACACTAATCATCAAATTTGTAACATCCCAAAAATACTAAACTTGGATCATCAAACTCTAATCATCAAAATTAGGGTTAACAAAAACTTGTCTAATTAAAATTATGAAAGCATGCATATGTGTATGCATTTAATTTGAAATTCTTTTGAACCACCTTGTTTGTGTGTTTACTTGCTTGTAAAATGTTTCTTAGGTGAAATAAACATCATATAAAACATTTCCCACACTTTTCCTAAAGACAAGTAAATCAAAAAAAATAAAATAAGGGAATGGTCATTTTGACCAATTTAACTCCCATGCCTACTTTGGCTGTCTCAAACTTTCAGAACCTAACAGAAACTTGTATGGATCTTTGCACCCCTTGAATGTACTCATAACAAAGTATCAAGGCCCACTTTGTGATCATCCAGAAACTTTCAAATGCATAGTTTAAATGACAATTCAAAATTGAATCTATATCATATGGGAAGATCCCACTTTTTCAAAAACCACTCAAACAAGCTCAACTTTCAAAACCCAAGCATCTGCAGACTCACCAGCACCAATCTAGCAAACCCACCAAAAATCTTTTAAAAATTCAAAACTTGATTTCATGCGGCCATTTCATCAAACAGGTTGCAGACACAAATCATCAAAATCCTAAACACTATTGTGAGCAGTGATTCTTGCCTAACTGGTTCCCTACCTAGATCACAACCAGCTCAGTAGATCATCTATCAAGATTAACCAAGCACTAGCACCACTGTGAGCTGGCCAAAACCATCAATGGTGAACAACCGAGCACACCCATGTCACCCCCATGTCGACAGCAAGCTAGGAGGAGAAACAAGCCTAGCCAGCATGTCTGGGAGGCAGCCCACTGTCCATCGCCACTCCCTGTCCACCGCTCGAACCCTGCCAGCCACTGGACCTCACGCACGGACCACGCCCAGACCGCCAGCGACCATGCCGAGCATGCGCCGGAGCGCCACCCTCGACCGAAGCCCACAGATCGCACTCCCCCCTCGCCGTGTGCATACACAATCCCCACCGACCCAGGAGTCCGCCAGACATCCCCGTTCGCCGCCCCGTGACGCACAGCCACCGCTCGCCGTCGAAGACGTCGCCTCTGCCGCGTAGAGAGTCGCATGTTCCAGACCAAGCCGCACCGCCCCATGCCTTGAAACCATGTCGTTGAGCATTGCCAGGGAACACCACACCGTCCCCTACCGTCCCCATGCCAATAGCCGCCTGTATCATCGCCCCCGACGAGCTCACCGTGCGCCCTGTCGGTCCCCTCGCTCGACTATAAATAGAGGCCACCCCAAGTCAATTTCTTCACACCATTCTACTCCCCTCTCCTCACTGATCGTGCCACACGGTTCCCGGAGCAAGGCGAGCACCACCCCGCCGGAATTTCACCGGAGCCCGCCACCTCTGGGGAAGAAGGGAGCCCTCGATTTCGTCCACCCCAGGAGCTGCCGCGACCAATCCTGAGTTTGCCGTCGTTAACTTCGTCGTTCGCCCGCCTCGCCGACCCTCCCTAGCACCCCAGTGAGCCCCCAGCAACCCCCACTGGCCGCTCTAGGTTTCTTTCTCGCCGGTGTTGCTCAACGTGCCGTTGGATTAGAATCAGATCGAACGTCCCACGTTGGCCCGTACCGCTTCGCACCCCCTGTCTCACTAACGAGTGGGGACACCCACTTAAGCAGCCCGCGGGAGCACTGCGCTTAGCAGGCCGGCCCGTTAACTTTTCCCGCGCAGCCCAGTTATTCAAATTAAACCTTTTCTATTTTATTTCAAACTCACTTCTGTACCCAACTTCAAAATTCAACCTAGATCGATTCATTTCACCAAATTGAATGAAACTAATTTTGTTAGAAAGTTCTGGGAATGCAGAATCCAAGCTCGTTGGATTCAAGTCATATGGATCTCTAGATCACCCATGGTAAAAATAACAAGGCAGAAGCTTTTATGCATTCAAACATTTTTCAAATTTAAACCATAATAGATTTTGAGTTGATTCCAACTCTCAAAAATCACATTTCACCATACCTTTCAGAATATATAAAAATATATAGGTTTACTTGCAGAAATAATGTTCAAGTAATAAAAGAATGCCCCATAGGTATTTCTAGTCACTTTAATTAATTCAAATAAAAGGGTAAAACCTTATTAAATTGTGACACCACTTTAAATCATATTCCCATGGACTAAAATATGTGGTGATGACATGTGTCAACATGATCCCATGTTTGGTTTGGAGAATATTAAATCTTAAGTAGTTTTTCAATGAGTAGAAATTACTTTTCTAAAAAAATTAAAAGGAATTAAACCAAGCCTTAATCTTGTAATATTAGAGATGATGTTAGATCATCTATAGGACCCTTGTGTGTGATGATTGCAAGTAGTTAAGTATTGTTTGGTGATTGTGTACCTCATATTTATTCATAGACGCTAGTACCGACCAAGGATACGAGGAGGAAGGAGGATTCTACGAAGAAGAAGCCGAGGAGAACTTCAACCACTACTCTGCACAAGGCAAGCTAAAACTTGCAAGCCATTCTAATTTAGCAAGCTTTATTAACTAAGTGGAACAATGCAAGCTAACCCTTGCAATATACCCTACTGATGCCACAAACCACTATTGTTACCATGCCAATTATATGCCTTAAGCATATATGATCATCTCCACTTGATAAACCAATCCTAGTTTTACTTACAAGCTTCTTACTTTATTTCTTTATCAAAGCTCTTACTTAGAGTTTACTTAAGAGATTGGTAGATACTAGAAAGAAATGTGAAGGTTTCATAAAGAGCATAAAATTTGGCCTAAGTTATAAACCTTGATATCAGCCTAAGACATAAAGTTGTACTTAGTTGAAAATCCACTAGTCCACCACCCCTCATTAGTACTTACCCCCACCTGTAGATGCTAGTGCTAAGCATAAAACTTGATCAACTTTAGATGGGAATACTTGGTGGAAAACTGGTTATGAAAACCTTGGAATGATGGATCATTCTATTGAAATGTTTTGGACATGTGTTTCCAAACACCTGATGATTTTGGTGATGAAAATGTTGAGGCATGAGCCTTAGCCCTTTATAAAACTGATGGTTGTCTGGATGCGATACCATTCCAATTTTATCGTACAACCACAATACCCAAAGATTGGGTAGGGCTTGACTGGAAACTTATATACCTTAGTAGTAGTTCCCTCACGGCCAAGGTTTGAGCTGAGGCTACCTTGTGAAGATTGTCCACCTGTGCAGTACCCAAGATGACAGTTGATCATGGTTGGGAGGCCACACTCACAGGAGAGGTGCTTATACTAGGGCGTGTAATTGAAAGTTTAGGATTGATTATCCGCATACTGAGTATGGTGAATTCAGGATTTGTTCCTGACGGATGTATCGAATGTTGTGGTGAAAGTGTACAATCTCTGCAGAGTGTCAAACTATTCGAATAGCTGCGTCCGCGGTTATGGACAGTTGGAGTGGCCATACTGTTCCCCCGTCAGATGTTTTCAAAATGACTTGTGAAATGGATTGCGACTTTGACTTGACCACAACAGAGTTGTGACATGAGATACAAGATCCCACTTAGGAGTTATAAAATTGTGACTAGCTTTGGAACTTATTAGAGATAAATCTGGCTTTTGCAAAACAACCCTAGAGCCTAGAGTCCTATTATCCAAAAACCCCTTTACTTGTTAGTATTAGTTTGCGAGTACTTAAAGAGTACTCATGGATTTGTCCCTGGCTATTCCCATGGCCAGACTATGAAGAGGATTACCTGGAGGATGGACCCCAGGAAGGTTATGATAACTAGGATCATGTCCCATCGTCAGCATTGCATGTGACCCCGAAGATGGAGCTTCGCCCACACTACCGTTATTATTACATATTCCGCTGCTTGATGTTGTATTAAGAACTGGATCATGAGATCCCTATTTGTGTAAGAACTTATGTATCAATTTGTAATGGATGATGTACTATGGTATCCAATTCTGTTATGTCTCGCAAAAATGGTAATCCTGGGATTGCGAGGTATGGCATAACAGGCATCTGGGATTAAAAATCCGGGTGTTGACAAGTTGGTATTAGAGCCATCCTGACCATAGGAGACCCTAGTTAGACTGGACGTAGAATCAAAAACTTAGTTTCAAAACCAAAGAAAACAAATATTTACAAAAAATTATTCTCATTCTTATCCCTTTGATTCTTTCATAAAAATTCATGTTCCTCAAAAACTCTTGCAAAATACATAAAATTTTGACACACTTGATCACTCTGCTAACCTACTCATCCTCTATTCTTATAGATGGACGTGAAGTACAACAAGTTTTATCAGTTGGGGAATGGAGGAGACCTTATCTTTGAGAGGGATTTGGACCAGCTTTCGGAACTTCTGGAGCGTCCGCACCCCGAGTTCTTCGGAGCTCAGCTCAATGATCAAGGAGGAGAAGATCTGTAGTGGCTAATTGTTGCAAGTCTCCGAGGAAAATTGAACCTCCCACTGCGGAAGGAATTCAGTTTACCTTGAGGGAAAACAACTGGCTCGATGGACTTGCCAGAGCAATGCAGGAAGCTCTGTCCCGTCCGTGTGGCTAGAGCATCAATCAGATCAAGGGTACTCGCTTTGAGTTTTGCCCAAGGCGTGATGCAAATGGACAACCACTGGAAGCCCCATACCACCCCGAGCTGAAGACCCAACTGGACAACCTCTTCTTTATGATGTACGATTGTCAGCAGGAGTTGGACAACTGCCGTGACTACTGCAATCACAAGTCTGCCATCATCAAGACGAAGGATCAAACCATCACCATGCTAGCAAAGGATCGCAAGTCTCGCCGCCGTCAGCTCGACAACAAGGAGCGCATTATTGCCTGTCTTCGCCACCGCATCTCATCTTTGGAGGAGACCATCCATGAGAGAGACATGCAGTTGGAAGAAAGGGAGAATGCAGGAAAGGATCTTCGTGGAGACCCTTACTCCTATCTCAGAGATGACGATGATTTTCTGGAGGATTAGGCCATGGACTTCTTCACCGATGAGGATGATTTCGCCTTCATCGATGATGCTGAAGATGATGAAGCCACAGACTCCGAGGAGTAGTAGCACTGAGCACTAGCGTAGTGAGTAGTAGTCGGTCCCATTGTATCGTAGTTTCCAGAATGGTTCTTAAAACCATCTATTTTTCTTTGTTGTGGTGTGTGTTGTACTGTGTGCTATGAGTGAATGAATGAAAAAGCAAGTTGCTAGAAAAACCTGAGTCAAACTCTAAAAACTTTTCTTGAGGATCAGGCTATGGATTTGTTCACCGATGAGGATGATTTCGCCTTCATCGATGATGATGAGGATGATGAGGCCACAAATTCCGAGGAGTAGTAGCACTTGAGCACTAGCGTAGTGAGTAGTATTCGGTCCCACTGTATCGTAGTTTACAGAATGGTTCTTAAAACCATCTGCTTTCCTTTGATGTGGTGTGTGTTGTCTCGTGTGAATGAATGAATGAATGAAAAAGAAAGTTGCTAGAAAATCTGAGTCAAGACTTTAATTTTTTTTTTCAAAGACCCAAAACTATAGAAATTTCCCTCTTTTCTCATGATCTATCTCAATCTTCAGATGCCACGTGGAGGAAGTGGTTCATCCCCGGACCCGATGTTGTAGATTCTGCACATGTTGACTTCTGACCGCGAAGCTGAAAGAGCCGAACGTCAAGCCAACCTAGCCACCCTGCAGCAGATAGCCCAGCTAGCCCATAACAACCAAGGCCACGAAAATCAGGACAACCATGGATCTAAGCTTAAGAATTTCCAGAATACCAACCCACCTGTTTTCACTAAGTCAGAAGAGCCCCTAGACGCCGATGATTGGCTACAAACCATGGAAATAACTTAGAAGTCGCCAGAGTGGAAGCCAACGAGAAAGTCCTGTTCGCCACCCACTATCTAGCCGGAGATGCCAGGGCCTGGTGGAACAGTGTTCGCGCAATGACCGGAGGCTAGATGATGACCTGGGAGGAATTCAAGGTTAAGTTCAGCAGAACCCATGTGCCACCGGGTTTGATCAAGAGAATGAGAGATGAGTTCAGGGAACTAAAGCAAGGATGGATGACTGTACTGGAATACCGTGACAAATTCTTGTCATTAGCTAGGTATGCCCCGGAAGAGATCGACACCGAAGCCAAGAAGAAAGAAAGATTCCTAAATGGTCTGCATGACGAAATGCAGACAGTGTTAGTCAATATCCCCTTTGCTGATATTGAAGCCCTTGTGGACTCAGCTATCCAGATGGAAGGAAAGATCGACCAAGCCAACGAGAACAGCAAGCGTCGTATGATGCATCAGCCAGGAACCCATCAGACCCCAAAGTATCGCCCCAACCCATCTCCAGGATTTGCCCCAAGAACCAACAGTCCCCCGATGAACCGTCCGACCTATCCCAACCGTGGAAACCCTAGACCCGGAGGAAATCACAACAACCCCGGCAACTCTAGCAATTTCAATCGTGCCCCACCCAAGTTCAACACCAACAATGCTACCACCAACACCAACACTGACCCTAGGACTAGAAGCAATGTTGTGCCTGTAGCATCCAAGGACAAGTCACAAGTGACTTGTTATGACTGTGGAAATAAAGGCCACTATTCCAAAGAGTGCCCCAACAAGAAGAATGCTACAGCCCCCAATGCCAATGTCCCAGCTCAGTAGCAGCGTCGTGTTCAGCCAGGAAGAAGATTTGCCCCAGGGAATTCACTCAACCGGAACGGCCGTCTTTTTCTCATGCATGCTGAAGAAGCTCAGGAAGTGCCAGACGTCGTGCTGGGTATGTTTTCTGTTAATTCAGTACTTGCAAGAGTGTTGTTTGATTCTGGTGCATCGCATTCATTTGTCACCGAAGAATTTGCATGCACTAGTAAGATTCAACCAACAAAACTAAAGCGTGTAATGATTGTTCAAATTCCTGGATCAACCACCAAGGCTAGGCAAATTTTTAAAGCCGTCCCTATCCGAATCCATGGCATAGATTTTTATGCAAATTTAATAGTACTCGGAACTAAAGGTCTGGAAGTAGTACTAGGAATGGATTGGATGTCCAAACATAAAGGATTGATTGACTGTGCCAAGAAAGCCATAACCATGACTAGTACAACCGGAATATCAGTCGAGTATATATATGAAACCTTACCTCTCCAATTCAAATGCAACAAGAGTATGGCCCAACCTACCATTGACCAAGTCCGGATAGTCTGTGAATACCCCGATGTATTTCCAGATGTTTTGCCCGGTATGCCCCCAGATAGGGATATCGAGTTTATCATTGAACTAATTCCTGGAACCGGACCCATAGCCTAGAGACCCTATAGTATGAACCCGTCAGAGGTCGCAGAACTGAAGAAGCAACTGGATTCCATGCTGGAAATTGGATTGATTCAACCAAGTGCGTCACCTTGGAGATCACCTGTCTTGTTTGTGGACAATAAGGATGGAGGTAACCGTTTGTGTACGGATTATCGGAAGTTGAATGATGTCACCATCAAGAACAAGTACCCCTTGCCCAAGATAGAAGATTTGTTTGATAAGTTGACCGGTGCCAAAGTGTTTTCTAAGATTGATCTTAGAACTGGCTATCATCAACTCAAAATTCGTGCGGAGGATATTCCAAAGACTTCCTTTACCACCAGATATGGATTGTACGAGTATACAATCATGTCTTTCGGACTAACCAATGCCCCCGCTTATTTCATGGACCTCATGAATAAGATTTTTATGGACTTCCTGGATAAGTATGTCATTGTTTTCATCGATGACATTCTGATCTATTCCAAATCAGAAGAAGAACATGAGCTACACCTAAGGACCATTCTTGGAACCCTTAGAGAGCATCAGTTGTATGCAAAGTTTAGCAAATGTGAATTCTGGTTACAGGAGGTAGGATTCCTCGGTCACATTGTATCAGCCGGAGGAATTTCCGTTGACCCTGCCAAAGTGAAAGATGTAGAAGATTGGCAAGCACCAACCACTCAAACCCAAGTTCGTGCATTTCTCGGATTGGCGGGATACTACCACAAGTTCGTAGAAGGATTCTTGAGTATCGCCAGACCCATTACCCAATTGCTGAAGAAGGATAAGAAGTTTGAATGGACGGACAAATGTGAAGCGAGTTTCCAAGAACTCAAGAGAAGTTGATTTCATCCCCAATCTTAATCATGCCGGATATCACGAAGCCCTTTGACGTGTATTGTGATGCATCCAAGATCGGTCTTGGATGTGTGCTAATGCAAGAAGGAAAAGTAATATCTTATCTATCCCGACAACTAAAACAACATGAGCAGAACTATCCAACCCATGACCTCGAGCTCGCAGCCGTAGTTCTAGCCCTGAAAACATGGAGGCATTACCTGATGGGAAACCGTTGTGAGATTTATTTGGATCACAAGAGCCTGAAGTATATATTCACTCAGAAGGAGCTGAATATGAGACTGAGAAGATGGATTGAGCTAATCAAGGATTACGACCTGGACATTCACTATCACCCTGGTAAAGCCAACGTAGTAGCCGATGCCCTTAGCAGATTGCCGTGCCGCTTGACTTCCATGATCTTCAAGGAGCAACCAAGTTTGCACAAAGAGATGGAAGATTTTCGAATAGAATTAGTAAGTGAAGGATTTTTGGCTAGCATAGAACTCCAACCCACTTTGATCAGCCAAATCAAGGAGGCGCAGAAAGGAAATGCTAGTATTGACGGAATCAAGCGTCGAATCGGTACAGGCAAAGTACCCGGATTCACCGAAGACAAAGAAGGAGTGCTGTGGTACAAAGGACGCCTTTGTGTACCAGCAGATTCTGAGTTGAAAGAAGTTATTCTGAAAGAGGCTCATGATACTCTTTATTCTATCCATCTCGGAGGAACTAAGATGTATCAAGATTTAAAAGAGCAATTTTGGTGGCATAAGATGAAGACAGAAATCGGAAGCTATATCGCTAAGTGTGACATTTGTCAGCGAGTCAAGGCAGGACATCAAAGACCCGCTGGATTGTTGCAACCCTTGCAGATTCCGGAATGGAAATGGGATTCTGTTGGAATGGACTTTATCACTGGACTACCTACTTCTAGTAGGGGAAATGACTCTATCTAGGTCATAATGGACAGATTGTCCAAAGTCGCACATTTCTTGCCCGCCAAAACCACATATTAGAGTTCGAAACTAGAAGAGTTGTACATCGCTAGAATCGTCAGTTTGCACGGAGTCCCCAAGAACATCGTAACGGATCGAGGAACTCAGTTTACCTCGAGATTCTGGAAGAAAGTCCAAGAAGGTTTAGGAACCCGCTTAGAATTCAGTACCGCGTATCACCCTCAGACCGATGGACAAACGGAGCGAGTAAACCAAATACTCGAGGATATGCTTAGAGCATGTGTGTTAGAATATGGATCCAAGTGGGAAGGCTGTCTACCGTTTGCAGAATTTTCATACAACAACAGTTATCAAGCCAGTTTGCAAATGGCCCCCTTTGAATTCATGTACGGAAGGAAGTGTCGCACCCCTTTGAACTGGTCGGAAGTAGGAGAGAGTCAGATCTTCGGACCCGACATCCTACGAGAAGCAGAAGAGAAGGTTCACAAGATTTGTGAGCACCTCAAGACCGCCCAATCCCGACAAAAGAGTTACGCCGACAAGAGATGTAGAGACCTCGCCTTCGACATAGGAGATTTTGTTTATCTGAAAGTGTCGCCATTGAAGGGAATGCAGTGTTTCCAACTCAAATGAAAGTTAGCCCCCAGATATATCGGACCTTTCAAGATTCTGAACCGTCGAGGAGAAGTGTCGTACCAATTGGAACTACCTGAAGAGATGTCAGCCGTGCACAATGTGTTCCATATCTCGTTACTTCGCAAGTGTCTCGAAGTCCCCGAGAAGACCGAAGTGTTCAAGAACATCGATCACCGGACCCTAGAGGTCAACGATGACCTGACCTATCCTGAAGTACCCATCCGTATTTTGGAAGAAGCTTTTCGAACTACCCGAACCCGAAGCATAAAGTTTCTCAAGATTCAGTGGAGCAACCACACAGAAGATGAAGCTACCTGGGAACACGAGGATCACATCAGGACGGAGTTTCCCGATCTCTTCAAATCCTAGGTAATTTTTTTGTCCTTTTTCAAATCTCGGGATGAGATTTTGTTTAAGGGGGGAAGGTTTGTAACATCCCAAAAATACTAAGCTCGGATCATCAAACACTAATCATCAAATTTGTAACATCCCAAAAATACTAAACTTGGATCATCAAACTCTAATCATCAAAATTAGGGTTAACAAAACTTGTCTAATTAAAATTATGAAAGCATGAATATGTGTATGCATTTCATTTGAAATTATTTTGAACCACCTTGTTTGTGTGTTTCCTTGCTTGTAAAATGTTTCTTAGGTGAAATAAACATCATCTAAAACATTTCCCACACTTTTCCTAAAGACAAGTAAATCAAAACAAATAAAATAAGGGAATGGTCATTTTGACCAATTTAACTCCCATGCCTACTTTGGCTGTCTCAAACTTTCAGAACCTGACAGAAACTTGTCTGGATATTTGCACCCCTTTAATGTACTCATAACAAAGTATCAAGGCCCACTTTGTGATCATCCAGAAACTTTCAAATGCATAGTTTAAATGACAATTCAAAATTGAATCTATATCATATGGGAAGATCCCGATTTTTCAAAAACCACTCAAACAAGCTCAACTTTCAAAACCCAAGCATCTACAGACTCACCAGCACCAATCTAGAAAACCCACCAAAAATCTTTTCAAAATTCAAAACTTGATTTCATGCGTCCATTTCATCAAACAGGTTGCAGACACAAATCATCAAAATCCTAAACACTATTGTGAGCAGTGATTCTTGCCTAACTGGTTCCCTATCTAGCTCACAACCAGCTCAGTAGATCATCTAGCAAGATTAACCAAGCACTAGCACCACTGTGAGCTGGCCAAAACCATCAATGGTGAACAACCGAGCACACCCATGTCACCAGCAAGCTAGGAGGAGAAACTAGCCTAGCCAGCATGTCTGGGAGGCAGCCCACTGTCCACCGCCACTGCCTGTCCACCGCTTGAACCCTGCCAGCCACTGGACCTCACGCACGGACCGCGCCCAGACCGCCAGCGACCATGTCGAGCATGCGCCAGAGCGCCACCCTCGACCGAAGCCCACAGACCACGCGCCACCCTCGCCGTGTGCATACACAATCCCCACCGACCCAGGAGACCGCCAGACATCCCCGTTCGCCGCCCCGTGACGCACAACCACCGCTTGCCGTCGAAGACGCCGCCTCTACCGCGCAGAGCGTCGCATGTTCTAGACCAAGCCGCACCGCCCCACGCCTCGAAACCATGTCATTTAGCATCGCCAGGGAACACCGCACCGTCCCCTACCATCGCCCATGCCGATAGCTGCCTGTACCATCGCCCCTGACGAGCTCACCGTGCGCCCTGTCGGTCCCCTCGCTCGACTATAAATAGAGGCCACCCCCAGTCGATTTCTTCACACCATTCTACTCCCCTCTCCTCACTGATCATGGCACACTGTTCCCGGAGCAAGGCGAGCACCACCCCGCCAGAATTTCACCGGAGCCCGCCGCCTCTGGAGAAGAAGGGAGCCCTCGATTTCGTCCACCCCAGGAGCTGCCGCGACCACCGCTGAGTTCGCCGTCGTCGACTTCGTCGTTCGCCCGCCTCACCGACCCTCGCCAGCACCCCGGTGAGCCCCCAGCAACCCCCACTGGCCGCGCTAGGTTTCTTTCTCGCCGGCGTTGCTCAATGTCGACGATGACTCTCAACCGTTGGATTAGAATCAGATCGAACGTCCCACGTTGCCCCGTATCGCTTCGCACCTCCCTGTCTCACTGGCGAGTGGGGACACCCACTTAAGTAGCCCGCGGGAGCACTGCGCTTAGCAGTCCGGCCCGTTAACTTTTCCCGCGCAGCCCAGTTATTCAAATTAAACCTTTTCTATTTTATTTCAAACTCACTTCTGTATCCAACTTCAAAATTCAACCTAGATCGATTCATTTCACCAAATTGAATGAAACTAATTTTGTTAGAAAGGTCTGGGAATGATGAATCCAAGCCCGTTGGATTCAAGTCATTTGGATCTGTAGATCACCCATGGTAAAAATAACAAGGCAGAAGCTTTTATGCATTCAAACATTTTTCAAATTTAAACCATAATAGCTTTTGAGTTGATTCCAACTCTCAAAAATCACATTTCACCATACCTTTCAGAATATATAACAATATATAGGTTTACTTGCAGAAATAATGTTCAAGTAATAAAAGAATGCCCCATAGGCATTTCTAGTCACTTTAATTAATTCAAATAAAAGGGTAAAACCTTATTAAATTGTGACACCACTTTAAATCATATTCCCATGGACTAAAATATGTGGTGATGACATGTGTCAACATGATCCCATGTTTGGTTTGGACAATATTAAATCTTAAGTAGTTTTTCAATGAGTAGAAATTACTTTTCTAAAAAAATTAAAAGGAACTAAACCAAGCCTTAATCTGTAATATTAGAGATGATGTTAGATCATATATAGGACCCTTGTGTGTGATGATTGCAAGTAGTTAAGTATTGTTTGGTGATTGTGTACCTCGTATTTATTCATAGACGCTAGTACCGACCAAGGATACGAGGAGGAAGGAGGATTCTACGAAGAAGAAGCCAAGGAGAACTTCAACCACTGCTCTGCACAAGGCAAGATAAAACCTGCAAGCCATTCTACTTTAGCAAGCTTTATTAACTAAGTGGACCAATGCAAGCTAACCCTTGCAAGATACCCTACTTATGCCACAAACCACTATTGTTACCATGCCAATTATATGCCTTAAGCATATATGATCATCTGCACTTGATAAACCAATCCTAGTTTTACTTACAAGCTTCTTACTTTATTTCTTTATCAAATCTCTTACTTAGAGTTTACTTAAGAGATTGGTAGATACTAGAAAGAAATGTGAAGGTTGCATAAAGAGCATAAAATTTGTCCTAAGTTTGAAACCTTGATATCAGCCTAAGACATAAGGTTGTACTTAGTTGAAACTCTACTAGTCCACCACCCCTCATTAGTACTTACCCCCACCTGTAGATGCTAGTGCTAAGCATAAAACTTGATCAACTTTAGATGGGAATACTTGGTGGAAAACTGGTTATGAAAACCTTGGAATGATGGATCATTCTATTGAAATGTTTTGGACATGTGTTTCCAAACACCTGATGATTTTGGTGATGAAAATGTTGAGGCATGAGCCTTATCCCTTTATAAAACTGATGGTTGTCTGGATGCGATACCATTCCAATTTTATTGTACAACCACAATACCCGAAGATATGGTAGGGCTTGACTGGAAACTTATATACCTTAGTAGTAGTTCCCTCACGGCCAAGGTTTGAGCTGAGGCTACCTTGTGAGCATTGTCCACCTATCCAGTACCCAAGATGACAGTTGATCATGGTCGGGAGGCCACACTCACAGGAGAGGTGCTTATACTAGGGCGTGTAATTGAAAGGTTAGGATTGATTATCCGCATACTGAGTATGGTGAATTCAGGATTTGTTCCTGATGGATGTATCGAATGTTGTGGTGAAAGTGTACAATATATGCAGAGTGTCAAACTATTCGAATAGCCGCGTCCGCGGTTATGGACAGTTGGAGTGGCCATACTGTTCCCCCGTCAGATGTTTTCAAAATGACTTGTGAAATGAATTGCGACTTTGACTTGACCACAACAGAGTTGTGACATGATTACAAGATTCCACTTAGGAGTTATAAAATTGTGACTAGCTTTGGAACTTATTAGAGATAAATCTGGCTTTTGCAAAACAACCCTAGAGCCTAGTGTCCTATTATCCAAAACCCCCTTTACTTGTTAGTATTAGTTTGTGAGTACTTAAAGAGTACTCATGGCTTTATCCCTGGCTATTCCCAAGGCCAGACTATGAAGAGGAGTACCTGGAGGATGGACCCCAGGAAGGTAACGACAACTAGGATCATCTCCCATCGTCAGCATTGCCTGTGACCCCGAAGATGGAGCTTCACCCACGCTACCGTTATTATTACATATTCCTCTCCTTGATGTTGTATTAAGAACTGGATCATGAGATCCCTATTTGTGTAAGAACTTATGTATCATTTGTAATGGATGATGTACTATGGTATCCAATTCTGTTATGTCTCGCAAAATGGTAATCCTGGGATTGCGAGGTATGGCATAACAGGCATCTGGGATTAAAAATCCGGGTGTTGACAACAGGCATCTGGGATTAAAAATCCGGGTGTTGAAAAGTTGGTATCATAGCCATCCTGACCATAGGAGATCCTAGTTAGACTGGACGTTTGAATCAAAAACTTAGTTTCAAAACCAAAGGAAGCAAATATTTACAAAAACTTATTCCCATTCTTATCACTTTGTTTCTTTCATAAAAATTCATGTTCCTCAAAAACTCTTGCAAAATACATAAAATTTGACACACTTGATCACTCTACTAACTTACTCATCCTATATTATTATAGATGGACGTGAAGTACAGCAAGTTTTATCAGTTGGGAAATGGAGGAGACCTCATCTTTGAGCGGAATTTTGACCACCTTTCGGAACTTCTGGAGCCTCCGCACCCCGAGTTCTTCGGAGCTCAGCTCAATGATCAGGAAGGAGAAGATCGACAGTGGCTAGTTGTTGCAAGTCTCCGAGGAAAGATTGAACCTCCCACTGCCGAAGGAATTCAGTTCACCTTAAGAGAGAACAACTGGCTCGATGGAATTGCCAGGGCCATGCAGGAAGCTCTTGCCCGTCTGTTCGGGCAGAGAATCAACCAGATTAAGGGTACCCGCTTTGAGTTTTGTCCAAGGCGTGATGCTATGGGACAGCCACTGGAAGCCCCATACCACCCCGAGCTGAAGACTCAGTTGGACCACCTTAGCTTCATGATGTATGATCGTTAGTAGGAACTGGACAATGCCCGTGACTACTCCAACCACAAGTCCGCCATCATTAGGACGAAGGATCAGACCATCACCATGCTAGCGAAGGACCACAAGTCTCGTCGCCGTCAGATTGACAAGAAGGAGCGCATCATTGCCCGTCCTCGCCACCGTTTCTCAGATTTGGAGGAGACCATCCACGAGAGAGACATGCAGTTGGAGGAAAGGGAGAATGCCGGAGAAGACCTTCGTGGAGACCCCTACTCCTATCTCAGCGATGATGATGATTTTCTGGAGGATCGGGCCATGGACTTCTTCACCGATGTGGAGGATTTCGCCTTCATCGATGACGATGAGGATGACGATTACACCGACTCCGAGGAGTAGTAGCACTTGAGCACTAGCGTACTGAGTTGTATTCGGTCCCACTGTATCGTAGTTTCCAGAATGGTAATTAAAACCATATGTGTTTCCTTTGTTGTGGTGTGTGTTGTATCGTGTGCTATGAATGAATGAAAAGCAAGTTGCTAGAAAATCTGAGCCAAACTTTAAAAACTTTTCAAAGTACCTGAACCTTAGAAATTTCCCTCTTTTATCATGATCTATCTCAATCTTCAGATGCCTCGCGGAGGAAGTGGTTCATCCCCGGACCCGATGTTGCAGATACTGCAAATGTTGGTTTCTGACTATGAAGCTGAAAGAGCCGAATGTCAAGACAACTTATTCACCCTTCAGCAGATAGCTCAGCTGACCCACAACAATCAAGGCCAAGGAAATCAGGACAACCATGGATCTAAGCTCAAGAATTTCCAGAACACCAACCCACCTGTTTTCACTAAGTCGGAAGAGCCCTTAGACGCAGATGATTGGCTGCAAACCATGGAGAACAACCTGGAAGTCGTCAGAGTGGAAGCTAACGAGAAAGTTCTGTTCACCACCCACTATCTAGCCGGAGATGCAAGAGCATGGTGGAACAGCGTTCGTGCAATGACCGGAGGACAGATGATGACCTGGGAGGAATTCAAGGTCAAGTTCAGTAGAACCCATGTGCCACCGGGTTTGATCAAGAGAATGAGAGATGAATTTAGAGAACTGAAGCAAGGAAGGATGACCGTAGTGGAATACCGTGACAAATTCTTGTCATTATCTAGGTATGCCCCAGATGAGATCGACACTGAAGCCAAGAAGAAAGAAAGATTCTTGAATGGTCTGCACGATGAGATGCAGACGGTGTTGGTCAATATCCCCTTTGCTGATATTGAAGCCCTTGTCGACTCTGCCATTCAGATGGAAGGAAAGATCAACCAAGCCAATGAGGACCGCAAGCGCCGCATGATGCATCAGCCAGGAACCCATCATACCCCAAAGTATCGCCCCAACCCATCTCCAGGATTTGCCCCGAGAACCAACAGACCCCCGATGAACCGTCCGACCTATCCCAACCGTGGAAACCCAAGGTCCAGAGGAAATCACAACAACCCCAGCAACTCTAACAATTTCAACCGTGCACCACCCAAGTTCAACAACAACAATGCTGCCGCCAACACCAACACTGCCCCGAGGACTGGAAGCAATGTTGTGCCTGTTGCAGCAAAGGACAAGTCGCAAGTGACTTGTTATGACTGTGGAAATAAGGGTCACTACTCCAATGAGTGTCCAGAGAAGAATGCCGCAGCCCCCAATGCAAATGCCCCAGCTCAGCAGCAGCATCGTGTTCATCCCGGAAGAAGGTTTGCCCCAGGGAATTCGCTCAACCCGCAACGGCCGTCTTTTTCTCATGTATACTGAAGAAGCCAGGAAGCACCAGATATCGTGTTGGGTATGTTTTCTGTTAATTCAGTACTTGCTAGAGTGTTGTTTGATTCTGGTGCATCGCACTCATTTGTCACCGAAGAATTTGCATGCACTAGTAAGATTCAACCAACAAAACTGAAGCATGTTATGATTGTTCAAATCCCCGGTTCAACCACCAAAGCTAGGCAAATTTACAAAGCCGTCCCTATCCGAATCCATGGCATAGATTTTTATGCTAATCTGATAGTACTCGGAACTAAAGGTTTGGAAGTAGTACTAGGAATGGATTGGATGTCCAAACATAAAGGATTAATTGACTGTGCCAAGAAAGCCATAACCATGACCAGTATAGCTGGAATATCAGTCGAGCATGTATCTGAAACCTTACCTCGTCAATTCAAGTGCAACAAGAGTATAGCCCAACCTACCATTGACCAAGTCCGGATAGTCTGTGAATACCCCGATGTATTTCTAGATGTTTTGCCCGGTATGCCCCCAGATCGGGATATCGAGTTTATCATTGAACTAATCCCCGGAACTGGACCCATAGCCCAGAGGCCATATAGTATGAACCCGTATGAACTAGCAGAACTGAAGAAGCAACTCGATGCAATGTTGGAAATTGGATTGATTCAACCAAGTGCGTAACCATGGAGATCACCTGTCTTGTTTGTGGACAAGAAAGATGGAGGTAACCGTTTGTGTACGGATTACCGGAAGTTGAATGATGTCACTATCAAGAACAAATACCCATTGCCCAAGATAGAAGATTTGTTTGATCAGTTGACCGGTACCAAAGTGTTTTCTAAGATTGATCTTAGAACTGGCTATCATCAACTCAAGGTTCGTGCATAGGATATTCCCAAGACTGCCTTTACCACCAGATATGTATTATACGAGTATACTGTCATGTCTTTTGGATTAACCAATGCCCCCGCTTACTTCATGAATCTCATGAATAATATTTTTATGGACTTCCTGGATAAGTTTGTCGTTGTTTTCATCGATGACATTCTGATTTATTCCAAATCAGAAGAAGAGCATGAGCTACACCTAAGTACCATTCTTGGAACCCTTAGAGAGCATCAGTTGTATGCCAAGTTTAGCAAATGTGAATTCTAGTTACAGGAGGTAGGATTCCTCGGTCACATTGTATCAGCCGGAGGAATTGTTGTTGACCCTGCAAAGGTGAAAGATATCGAAGATTGGCAAGCCCCAACCACTCAAACCCAAGTTCGTGCATTTCTCGGATTGGCGGGATACTACCGCAAGTTCGTAGAAGGATTCTTGAGTACCGCCAGACCCATTACCCAATTGCTAAAGAAGGATAAGAAGTTTGAATGGACGGACAAATGTGAAGCGAGTTTCCAAGAACTCAAGAGAAGATTGATTTCATCCCCAATCTTAATCATGCCGGATATCACGAAGCCCTTTGACGTGTATTGTGATGCATCCAAGATCGGTCTTGGATGTGTGCTAATGCAAGAAGAAAAAGTAATATCTTATCTATCCCGACAACTAAAACAACATGAGCAGAACTATCCAACCCATGACCTCGAGCTCGCAGCCGTAGTTCTAGCCCTAAAAACATGGAGGCATTACCTGATGGAAAACCGTTGTGAGATTTATTTGGATCACAAGAGCCTGAAGTATATATTCACTCAGAAGGAGCTGAATATGAGACAGATAAGATGGATTGAGCTAATCAAGGATTACGACCTGGACATTCACTATCACCCCGGTAAAGCCAATGTGGTAGCAGATGCCCTTAGCAGATTGCGGTGCCGCTTGAACTCCATCATTTTGAAGGAGCAACCAAGTCTGCACAAAGAGATGGAAGAGTTCCGAATGGAATTAGTGAGTGAAGGATTTTTGGCTAGCATAGAACTTCAACACTTTGATCAGTCAGATCAAAGAGGCGCAAAAAGGAAATGCTAGCATCGATGGAATCAAGCATCGTGTCGGTACAGGCAAAGTACCCGGATTTACCGAAGATGAAGAAGGAGTTCTGTGGTACAAAGGACGCCTTTGTGTACCAGCAAATTCTGAGTTAAAAGAAGTTATTCTGAAGGAAGCTCATGATACTCTTTATTCTATCCACCCCGGAGGAACGAAGATGTATCAAGATTTGAAAGAGCAATTTTGGTGGCATAAGATGAAGAAAGAAATCGGAAGCTATATCGCCAAGTGTGATATATGTCAGAGAGTCAAGGCGGGACATCAAAGACCCGCTGGATTGTTGCAACCATTGCAGATTCCGGAATGGAAATGGGATTCCGTTGGAATGGACTTTATCACCGGATTGCCTACTTGTTGTAGGGGAAATAACTCTATCTGGGTCATAGTGGACAGATTGTCCAAAGTCGCCCATTTCTTACCAGTCAAGACCACGTATCAGAGTTCGAAGCTAGCGGAGTTATACATCGCTAGAATCGTCAGTTTGCACGGAGTCCCCAAGAACATCGTATCTTATCGAGAAACTCAGTTTACCTCAAGATTCTGGAACAAAGTCCAAGAAGGTTTAGGAACCCGACTAGATTTCAGCACAGCTTATCACCCTCAGACCGACGGACAAACGGAGCGAGTAAATCAAATACTCGAAGATATGTTGAGAGCATGTGTGTTAGAGTATGGATCTAAATGGGAAGACTGTCTACCATTCGCATAATTTTCATACAACAACAGTTATCATGCTAGTTTGCAAATGGCCCCATTTGAGTTCATGTATGGAAGGAAGTGTCGCACCCCTTTGAACTGGTCGGAAGTAGGAGAGAGTCAGATTTTCGGACCCGACATCCTACGAGAAGCAGAAGAGAAAGTTCACAAGATTCGTGAGCACCTCAAGACAGCCCAACCAAGACAGAAAAGTTACGCCGACAAGAGACGTCGAGACCTCTCCTTCAACGTCGGAGAGTTTGCGTATCTCAAAGTGTCACCTTGAAAGGAATGCATCGTTTCCAACTCAAAGGAAAGTTAGCCCCCAGATATATCGGACCCTTCAAGATTCTGAACCGTTGAGGAGAAGTGTCGTATCAATTGGAACTGCTAGAAGAGATGTCAGTAGTGCATAATGTCTTCCATATCTCATTACTTCGCAAGTGCCTCGAAGTTCCGGAGAAGGCTGAAGTGTTCAAGAATATTGATCACCGGACCATAGAAATCAACAATGACCTGACCTATCCCGAAGTACCCATCCGTATTTTTGAAGAAGGTTTCAGAACTACCAGAACCCGAAGCATCAAGTTTCTCAAGATTCAATGGAGCAACCACACAGAATAAGAAGCTACATGGGAGCGCGAGGATCACATCAGGACGGAGTTTCCCGATCTTTTCAAATCCTCGGTAATCTTTTTCATCCATTTTCAAATCTCGGGACGAGATTTTGTTTAAGGGGGGAAGGTTTGTAACATCCCAAAAATATTAAACTTGGATCATCAAACTCTAATCATCAAAATTAGGGTTAACAAAAACTTTTCCAACTAAAAATATGAAAGCATTCATATGTGTGTGTATTCAAATTTGGATTCTTTTGAATTGCCATGGTTCTGTGTTTTGTACTTGTAAAAGGATTCTTAGGTGAAATAAACATCATCTAAACAATCCCAAAACTATTTCGAAAGACAAACAACTCAAAATAAACAAATGAAGTGAATGGTCATTTTTGCCAAATTAACTCCCATGCCTACTTTGGCTATCTCTAGTTTTCAAAACTCAATAGAAACATTTGTGGATCTTTGCACCCCTTGTTAGTACTCATAATAAGGTACCAAGTCCCACTTTTTTGATCTTCCAAAAACATTCAAATGCTCAGTTTAAATGACAGTTTAAAATTGAATCTATCTCATATGGGAAGATCCCACTATTTCAAAAACCACTCAAACAAGTTCAATTTTCAAAACCCAAGCACCCACAGAATCCTCAACACATGCCTAGCACACCCACCAAAAATCTTTTCAAAATTCAAAAGTAAGTTTCTTGCGTCCATTTCATCAAACAGCTTGCAGATTCAAATCAAACAAATCACAAACACTATAGTGTGCAATAAATTTGGCCTAACTTGTTCCCTCTCTGGTTGCAACTAGTCCTTAGTAGATCATCTAGCTCATTTGTAAACATCTAGCACCACTGTGAGCTTGCCTTGCCATCAATGATGAGCAGGCCGAGCCTCACCATGCCACCCCATTGTCGCTGGCCAGCTAGCAGCCACCCTACCCTTGCCAACCTTATCTGGGAGGTAGCCAGCACCTCATCGCCCCCTATCGACCAACCCTAGCTCAAAGACAGAGACAAGAACCGCCAGGAACGCCGTGCCCGCGCCGCTGTCGACCATGCCGACGTGCACCACCGTGCATGCACCGTTCCTACTCAACCCGACCACCTCGAGCCCTTGCCGCCCGCCAGCATGAACCCCACCGTCACAGGAGACCACTAGACATGATCGTTACCTCGCCCGTACCCCGTAGCCATCGCACGCCATGGAGTCCGCTGTCGGTACCGCTCAGAGCACCTCATGTTACCGACCGTTTGCCACCACCCCTAAGCGCGCATTCAAGTCCTAGAGCATCGCCAGGAGACAACGCGTCGATCGCCAACCTCAGCCATGCCTCTAGCCGCCCGTAGCCATGTCACCACCGTCGCCTGCCCATCCCTCTCGGTCTCGCCGTCGAGCCTATAAAAGGAGGCGACCCCCAGCCGATTGAAGCACACCATTCCACTCCCCTCACCTCACTGATCATTCCACCCTCTAGCCGGAGCACGAGGAGCATCAGCTCGCCGGAATTACGCCGGAGCAGGCCGCCTCTGGAGAATAAGGGAGCCGTTGATTTCGACCACCCCCGGAGCTGCCTCGACCATCCCTGAGCTCGCCGTCGACCACTCGTTCGTTTGCCCGCCTCACCGTCATCGCTGGAGCCCTGGTATGCCCCCTATGCACCCCCACTGAGCCACTAGGGTTCGAGCTTGCCGGTGACATGTTCATCGTCGACGACGATCCCCAGCCGTCGATCTTCATTCTAATCCAAGGAACCACACAACCCCGTACCGCTTCGCGTGTTATGAGCCACTAACTGGTGGAACCCCCTGTCAGCTGAGCCCCGCGTTGCGGAGTGACACTGTGCCGGCCCATTAACCTTTCCCACGCAGCCCAACCGTTTGAATTTAGAATTTTCTATTTTAATTCAAACACAGTTATGTACCTATATTCGAAAATCAACCCAGCTCGATTCAGCGAACCAAATTGCATGAAACCAATTTTGTTAGAAAGGTACTGAAATGCTTAATCCAAGCCCGTTGGATTCAAATCATTTGGATATGTAGATCAACCTTACTAAAAATATCAAGTCAGAAGCTTTTCAGTATTCAAACATTTTTCAAAATTCAACCATAATAGCTTTTGAGTTGATTCTAACTCTCAAAATCACACTTGATCATACCTTTCAGAATATATAAAAACATTTGGGTTTACTTATAGAAATAATGTTCAAGTAATAAAAGAATGCCACATAGGCATTTCTAGTCACTTTAATTATTTAAAATAAAAAAGTTAAACCTTATTAAATTGTGACACCACTTTAAATCACATTCCCATGTACTGAAATATGTGGTGATGACATGTGTCAACATGATCCCATGTTTGAGTTGGAGAATATTAAATCTTAAGTAGTTTTTCAATGAGTAGAAATTACTTTTCTAAAAATAAAATAAATAAGACAAAAGCTTTAATCTTGTAATGTTAGTGATGATGCTAGATCATCTATAGTACATCTTTGTGTGATGATTGAAAATAGTGAAGTATTGTTTGGTGATTGTGTACCTCGTATTTATTTATAGACGCTAGTACGGACCAAGGATACGAGGAGGAAGGAGGATACTACGAGGAAGAAGCCGAGGAGAACTTCAACCACTGCTCTGCACAAGGAAAGCTAACACTTGCAATTATGAAAGTTAGATAACCTATGCAATGCACTAAGCATGCTTGGTTGGACACATTTGATGATACCCAATCCTAGTTTTACTTGCAAGTTTTATACTTTATTTCTTTATCAAAGCTTTATCTTAGAGTTTACTTAAGTGACTTGTAGATTCTAGGAAGATAATTGAAGGTTGCATAAAGAGCATTAAATTTGGCCTAAGCTAGATAATCTTGATGTCATCCTAAGGTATGAGATTGAACTTAATTAATCTCCACTTGTTTACCACCCCTCGTTAGTACTTACCCCACTTGTAGATGCTAGTGCTAAGCATAAAACTTGATCAACTTTAGATGGGAATACTTGGTGAAAATGGTTATGAAAACCATGGAATGATGAGTCATTCTACTGAAGTGTTTTGACATGTGTTTCCGAACACCAGATGATTTTAATGATGAAAATGTTGAGGCATGAGTGTTAGCCCTTTATAAAACTGATGGTTGTCTGGATGCGATACCATTCCAATGTTACTGTACAACCACAATACCCGAAAATTGGGTAGGGCTTGACTGGAAACTTATATACCTTAGTATGGGTTCCCTCACGGCCAAGGTTTGAGCTGAGGCTACCTTGTGAAGATTGTCCACCTGTGCAGTACCCAAGATGACAGTTGGCAATGGTTGGGAGGACAAACTCACAGGAGAGGTGCCTATACTAGGGCGTGTAATTGAAAGGCTAGGATTGATTATCCGCATAATGAGTATGGTGAATTCAGGATTTGTTCCTCACAGATATATCGAATGTTGTGGTGAAAGTGTACAATCTCTGCAGAGTGTCAAACTATGCGAATAGCCGTGTCTGTGGTTATGGACAGTTGGAGTGGCCATACTGTTCCCACGTCAGATGTTTTCAAAATGACTTGTGAAATGAATTGAGATTTTGACTTGACCACAACAGGGTTGTGATATGAAATTCAAGTTTCCACTTAGGTGTTATAAAATTTCAACTAGCTTTCTTTGCTTCTGAACTTAGTAGAGGTAAATCTGGCTTTTTGAAAAACAACCGTAGAGCTTAGTGTCCTAATACAAAAACCCTTAACTTGTTAGTATTAGTTTGCGAGTACTTAAAGAGTACTCATGGCTTTGTCCCTGGTTATTCCCGTGGCCATACTATGAAGAGGAGTACCAGGATGATGGACCCCAGGAAGGTTACGACAACTAGGATCATCTCCCATCGTCAGCATTGCCTGTGACCCTGAAGATGGAGCTTCGCCTACGCTACCTTTATTATTACGTTATTCTGCTACTTGAATTGTATGAAGAACTGGTTCATGAGATCCTTATTTGTGTAAGACCTTATGTATGGTTTGTAATGGATGATGTACTGTGATATCCAAATCTGTTATGTCTCGCAAAAATGGTAATCCTGGGATTGCGATGTATGGCATAACAGGCATCTAGGCTTAAAAATCCGGGTGTTGACAAGCTTCCGGTACTAGGAGGATCGCCGTCGCCGACTTCGTCGTTCGCCCCCGTTGCCAACCATCGCCTGAGCCCCGGTGAGCATCCTAGGACCCCCACTGGCCGCGCTAGGGTTCTGTCTCGCCGGTGTTGCCCGACGTGGACGATGAACCAGAGTCATTCGATTAGAGTTAGATCATACGATCCTAATTTCCCCATACTTCTTCGCCCCTTGTTGTCTCAGTGACGAGTGGGGTCGCTCACTTAAATAGCCCGTGCACGCGCTGTGCGTAGTGGGCCGGCCCAGTTAAACATCCCGCGCGACCCATTAATTCAAACTTAGGTTTATTCATTTAATTTCAAACTCAATTCTGTACCTAGATTAAAAAATCAACCCAGCTCGATTCACTGAACCAAAATGCATGAAACCAATTTTGTTAGAAAGGTACTGGAGTGCTTAATCCAAGCCCGTTGGATTTAAACCATTTAGATTTGTATATCACCCATGGTAAAAATAACAAGGCAGAATATTTTCTGCATTCAAACATTTTTCAAAATTCAACCATGAAAGCTTTTGAGTTGATTCCAACTCTCAAAAATCACATTTAACCCTACCTTTCAGAATATATAAAAATATATAGGTTTACTTACAGAAATAATGTTCAAGTAATAAAAGAATGCCACATAGGCATTTCTAGTCACTTTAATTAATTAAAATAAAAATGTTAAACCTTATTAAATTGTGACACCACTTTAAATCACATTCCCATGTACTGAAATATGTGGTGATGAAATGTTTCAACATGATCCCATGTTTGAGTTGGAGAATATTAAATCTTAAGTAGTTTTTTTCAATGAGTAGAAATTACTTTTCTAAAATAAAATAAATCAGACAAGTGCTTTAATCTTGTAATGTTAGTGATGATGCTAGATCATCTAGTGTGAACCTTTGTGTGATGAATAGAAATAGTTAAGTATTGTTTGGTGATTTTGTACCTCGTATTTCATTATAGAAGCTAGTACCGACCAAGGATACGAGGAGGAAGGAGGATACTACGAGGAGGAAGCCGAGGAAAACTTCAACCACTACACTACACAAGGCAAGCCAATACTTGCAAGCTACTCATTAAGCAATCTACCACTTGCAAGCTCTACTTGCAAACTTATACCCATTTAATGATACCCAATCCTAGTTTTACTTGCAAAGCTTAATACTTTTTTTCTTTATCAAAGCTTTCTCTTAGAGTTTACTTAGTAACTTGTAGATAATAGAAGGATATTGGAAGGTAGCATAAAGAGCATAAAACTTGGCCTAAGTTAGATAATCTTGATGTCATCATGAGGCATGATATTGACACTTGTTTACCACCCCTCATTAGTATTTACCCCCACTTGTAGATGCTATTGCTAACCTTAAAACTTGATCAACTTTAGATGGGAATACTTGGCGAAAATGGTTATGAAAACCTTAGAATGATGAGTCATTCTATTGAAATGTTTTGACATGTGTGCTTGAACACCAGATGATTTTGATGATGAAAATGTTAAGGCATGAGCCTTAGCCCTTTATAAAACTGATGGATGTCTGGATGCGATACCATTCCAGTTTTACCGTACAACCATAATACCTGAAATTCGGGTAGGGCTTGACTAGAAATTTATATACCTTAGTATGGGTTCCCTTGCGGCCACGGTCTGAGCTGAGGCTACCTTGTGAAGATTGTCCACCTATGCAGTACCCAAGATGTCAGTTGGTCATGGTTGGGAGGCCAAACTCACAGGAGAGGTGCCTATACTAGGGCGTGTAATTGAAAGATTAGGATTGATTATCCGCATACTGATTATGGTGAATTCAGGATTGTTCCTGACGGATGTATCGAATGTTGTGGTGAAAGTGTAGAATCTCTGCAAAGTGTCAAACTATTCGAATAGCCGCGTCCGCGGTTATGGACAGTTGGAGTGGCCATACTTTTCTGTCGTTAGATGTTTTCAAAATGACTTGTGAAAGGATTCACGACTTTGACTTCACCACAACAGGGTTGTGGTATGAAATTCAAGTTCCCCCCTTAGGTGTTATAAAACTTTCAACTAGTTTTATTTGCTTCTGAATTTAGTTAAGGTAAATCTGGCTTTTTGCAAAACAACCATAGATCCTAGTAGTTCCTATTCCAAAACCACTTCACTTGTTAGTATTAGTTTGCGAGTACTTAAAAAGTACTCATGGCATTGTCCCTGGCTATTCCCGTGGACAGTCTATGAAGAGGAGTATCAGGAAGAAGGATGGCAAGAAGGTTATGACAACTAGGATCATCTCCCATCGTCAACATTGCCTGTGACCATGAAGATGGAGCTTCGCCTACGCTATCATTACTATTACGTTATTCCGCTGCTTGAATTGTATTAAGAACTGGATCATGAGATCCTTATTTGTGTAAGACCTTATGTATGGTTTGTAATGGATGATGTACTGTGATATCCAATCTGTTATGTCTCGCAAAAGTAGTAATCCTGGGATTGCGATGTATTGCATAACAGGCATCTGTGATTAAAAATCCGGGTGTTGACAAGTTGGTATCAGAGCCATCCTGACCATAGGATATCCTAGTTTAGAACAGACGTTTGAATCAAAAACTTAGTTTCAAAACCAAGGAAGTGAGTATTTATGAAAACTGATTCTCATTCTTATCATTTAGACTCTTTCATGAAAATTCATGTTCCTCAAAGATTCTTGCAAAATTACATAAAATTTGACACACTTGATCACTCTACTAACTTACTCATCCTATATTATTATAGATGGACGTGAAGTATAGCAAGTTTTATCAGTTGGGGAATGGAGGATACCTCATCTTTGAGCGTGACTTGGACCAGCTGTCGGAGATGCTAGAGCGTCCGCACCCCGAGTTCTTCGGAGCTCAGCTCAATGATCAAGAAAGAGAAGATCTGCAGTGGTTAGTTATTAAAAGTCTCCAAGGAAAGATTGAACCTCCAACTGCAGAGGGAATTCAGTTCACCTTAAGAGAGAACAACTGGCTCGATGGACTTGCCAGGGCCATGCAGGAAGCTCTTGCCCGTCTATGTGGGCAGAGTATCAATCAAATCAAGGGTACCCACTTTGAGTTCTACCCAAGGCATGATGTTATGGGACAGCCACTGGAGGCCCCATATCACCACGAGCTGAAGAGTCAATTGGACCACCTCAGCTTCATGATGTATGACCGTCAGAAGGAGTTGGACAATTCCCGTTCCTACGCCAACCACAAGTACGCCAGATTGACCAAGAAGGATCAGACCATTGCCATGCTAGTGAAGGATCGCAAGTATCATCTCTGTCAGCTCTACAAGAAGGAGCGCATCATTGCCCGTCTTTGCCACAGGATCACGGATTTGGAGGAGACCATCCACGAGAGGGATATGCAGTTGGAGGAGAGGGAGAATGCATGGGAAGACCTTCGTGGAGACCCCTACTCCTATCTCAACGATGATGATGACTTTCTAGAGGATCAGGCCATGGAGTTCTTCACCGATGAGGATGACTTTGCTTTCATCGATGATGATGAGGATGATGAGGACACTGACTCCGAGGAGTAGTAGCACTTGAGCACTAGAGATATTGAGTTGTATTCGGTCCCACTGTATCGTAGCTTTACAGAATGGTTCCTAAAACCATCTGTTTTCCTTTGTTGTGGTGTGTGTTTGTATCGTGTGCTATGAATGAATGTATGAAAAGCAAGTTGCTAGAAAAATCTGAGTCAAACCTTGAAAACTTTTCAAAACCCCTGAACCTTAGAAATTTCCCTCTTTTCTCATGATCTATCTCAATCTTCAGATGCCTCGCGGAGGAAGCACTTCAGCCCCGGACCCGATGTTGCAACTCTTGCAATTGTTGGTTTCTGACCGTGAAGCTGAAAGTTCCGAACGCCAAGCCAACTTAGCCAACCTTCAACATATAGCTCAGATGGCCAACAACAATCAAGGCCATGGAAATCAGGACAACCATGGATCTAAGCTCAAGAATTTCCAGAACACCAATCCACCCATTTTCACTAAGTCAGAAGAGCCCCTAGATGTAGATGATTGGTTTCAAACCATGGAGAACAATCTGGAAGTTGCAGGAGTGGAAGCCAACGAGAAAGTTATGTTCACCACCCACTATCTGGCCGGAGATGCAAGACCATGGTGGAACAGCGTTCGTGCGATGACAGGAGGTCAGCTGATGACTTGGGAACAGTTCAAAGTCAAGTTCAGCAGAACTCATGTGCCACCGGGTTTGATCAAGAGGATGAGAGATGAATCAGGGAACTAAAGCAAGGAAGGATGACAGTAGTGGAATGCCGTGAATTTTTTTTGTCATTGGCTAGGTATCAACCGGATGAGATAGATATTGAAGCCAAGAAGAAGGAGAGATTCCTGAATGGTCTGCACGATGAGATGCAGACAGTGTTAGACAAGATCTCCTTTGCTGATATTGAAGCCTTAGTTGACTCTGCCATTCAGATGGAAGGTAAGATCAACCAAGCTAATGAGAACCGCAAGCGTCGCATGATGCATCAACCAGGAACCCACCATACACCAAAGTATCGCCCCAACCCATCTCTAGGATTTTCCCTAAGAAACAACAGACCCCCAATGAACCGTCCGACCTATCCCAACCGTGGAAACCCAAGACCCGGAGGAAACTACAACAACCCCGGCAACCCCAGCAATTTCAACCGTGCCTCACCCAAGTTCAACAACAACAATGCCGCCACCAACACCAACACTTCTCCAAGGACTGGAAGCAATGTTGTGCCTGTTGCATCAAAGGACAAGTCGCAAGTGACTTGTTATGACTGTGGAAATAAGGGTCACTACTCCAATGAGTGTCCAGAGAAGAATGCCGCAGCCCCCAATGCAAATGCCCCAGCTCAGCAGCAGCATCGTGTTCAGCCCGGAAGAAGGTTTTCCCCAGGGAATTCGCTCAACAGCAACGATCGTCTCTTTCTCATGCATGCTGAAGAAGCCCAAGAAGCACCAGATGTCGTGCTGGGTATGTTTTCTATTAACTCAGTACTTGCAAGAGTGTTGTTTGATTCTGGAGCATCACACTCATTTGTTACTGAAGAATTTGCATGCACTAGTAAGATTCAACCCACCAAATTGAAGCATGTTATGATTGTTCAAATACCTGGTTCAACCACCAAAGCAAGTAAAATTTTCAAAGCCGTCCCTATCTGAATCCATGGCATAAATTTTTATGCTAATATAATAGTACTCGGAACTAAAGGTTTGGAAGTAGACTAGGAATGGATTGGATGTCCAAACACAAAGGATTAATTGACTGTGCCAAGAAAGCCATAACCATGACCAGTACAGCCGGAATATCAGTAGAGCATGTATCTGAAACCTTGCCCCGCCAATTCAAGTGCAACAAGAGTATAGCCCAGCCAACCATTGACCAAGTCTGGATAATCTATGAATACCCTGATGTATTTCCAGATATTTTGCCCAGTATGCCCCCAGATCGGGATATCGAGTTTATCATTGAACTAATAATTGGAACCAGACCCATAGCCTAGAGACCATATAGTATGAACCCGTCTGAATTAGTGGAACTGAAGAAGCAACAGGATGTCATACTAGAAATTGGATTGATTCAACCAAGTGCGTCACCATGGAGATCACCTGTTTTGTTTGTTGACAAGAAAGATGGAGGTAACTGTTTGTGTATGGATTATCAGAAGTTGAATGATGTCACCATCAAGAACAAGTACCCGTTGCCAAAAATAGAAGACCTGTTTGACCAGTTGACTGGTGCCAAAGTGTTTTCTAATATTGATCTTAGAACTGGTTATCATCAACTCAAGATTCGCGCAAAGGATATTCCAAAGACTGCCTTTACCACCCGATATGGATTATATGAGTATACTGTCATGTCTTTTGGATTAACCAACGCCCCCGCTTACTTCATGAACCTCATGAATAAGATTTTTATGGACTTCCTGGATAAGTTTGTCGTTGTTTTCATTGATGACATTCTGATTTATTCCAAATCAGAAGGCGAACATGAGCTACACCTAAGGACCATTCTTGGAGCCCTTAGAGAACATCAGCTATATGCCAAGTTTAGCAAATGTGAATTCTGGTTACAGGAGGTAGGATTCCTCGGAAATATTGTATCAACTGGAGGAATTGCTGTTGACCCTGCGAAGGTGAAGGATGTTGAATATTGGCAAGCCCCAACCACTCAAACCCAAGTTCGTGCATTTCTCGGGATAGCGGGATACTACCACAAGTATTGCAAGACCCATGAACCAATTGTTGAATAAGGACAAGAAGTTTGAATGGACAGACAAATGTGAAGCGAGTTTTCAAGAACTCAAGAGGAGGTTGATTTCAGCCCCAATCTTGATCATGCTGGATATCACGAAGCCCTTTGATGTGTATTGTGACGCATCCAAGATCGGTCTCGGATGTGTGCTAATGCAAGAAGACAAAGTTATATCTTATCTATCCCAACAACATGAACAAAATTATCCAACCCATGACCTTGAACTAGCACCCGTAGTTCTAGCCCTGAAGACATGGAGGCATTATCTCATGGGAATCATTGTGAGATTTATTCAGATCACAAGAGCCTGAAGTATATATTCACACATAAGGAGCTGAATATGAGGCATATAAGATGTATTGAGATAATCAAGGACTATGAGCTGGACATTCACTACCACCCCAGTAAAGCCAATGTGGTAGCAGATGCCCTTAGCAGATTGCCATGCTGCTTGAACTCCATGATTTTGAAGGAGCAACCAAGTTTGCACGAAGATATGGAAGATTTCCGAATGGAATTAGTGAGTGAACGATTTTTGGCTAGCATGGAACTTCAACCCACTTTGATTAGTCAGATTAAGGAGGCACAGAAAGTAAATGCTAGTATCGACGGAATCAAACGTCGTATCTGTACAGGCAAAGTACCCGGATTCACCGAGGACGAAGAAGGAGTTCTGTGGTACAAAGGACGTCTCTGTGTACCAGCAGATTCAGAGTTGAAAGAAGTTATTTTGAAAGAGGCCCATGATACTCTTTATTCTATCCACCCAGAGGAACAAAGATGTATCATGATTTGAAGGAGCAATTTTGGTGGCATAATATGAAGTGATAAATCGGAAGCTATATCGCCAAGTGTGATATTTGCCAGAGAGTCAAGGCGGGACATCAAAGACCCATAGGACTATTGCAACCATTACATATTTCGGAATGGAAATGGGATTCAGTTGGAATGGACTTTATCACCGGATTGCCTACTTCTAGTAGGGTAAATGACTCTATTTGGGTCATAGTTGATAGATTGTCCAAGGTAGCCCATTTCTTACCTGTCAAGACCACTTACCAGAGATCGAAGCTAGCAGAGTTGTACATCGCTAGAATCGTCAGTTTGCACGGAGTCCCCAAGAACATCGTATCAGATCGCGGAACTTATTTTACCTAGAGATTCTGGAAAAAAGTCCAGGAAGGACTGGGAACCCGACTAGATTTTAGCACAACTTATCACCCTCAGACTGATGGACAAACAGAGCGAGTAAATCAAATACTCGAAGATATGTTGAGAGCATGTGTGCTAGAGTATGGATCTAAATGGGAAGACTATGTGCCTTTCGTAGAATTTTCATACAACAACAGTTATCAAGCTAGTTTGCAAATGGCCCCATTTGAATTCATGTATGGAAGGAAGTCTTGCACCCCTTTGAATTGGTCGGAAGTAGGAGAGAGTCAGATTTTCGGACCCGTCATCCTATGAGAAGCAGAAGAGAAAGTTCACAAGATTCGTGAGCACCTTAAGACCGCCCAATCCAGACAGAAGAGTTATGCTGACAAAATACGTCGAGACCTCGCTTTCAATATCGGAGATTTTGTGTATCTCAAAGTGTCGCCTTTGAAGGGAATGCAGCGTTTCCAGCTCAAAGGAAAGTTAGCCCCCAGATAAATCGGACCCTTCAAGATTCTAAACCATCGAGGAGAAGTATCGTATCAATTGGAACTGCCCAAGGAAATGTCAGCAGTGCACAATGTGTTCCATATATCGTTACTTCGCAAATGCCTTGAAGTTCCGAAGAAGACTGAAGTTTTCAAGAACATTGATCATCGCACCATAGAGATCAACAATGACCTGACGTATCCCGAAGTACCCATCCGTATTTTGGAAGAAGGTTTCCGAACCACCAGAAGCCGAAGCATCAAGTTTCACAAGATTCAGTGGAGCAACCACACTGAAGAAGAAGCTACCTTGGAGTGAGAAGATCACATTAGGACGAAGTTTCCCGATCTCTTTAAATCCTAGGTAATCTTTTTTTCTTCTTTTTCAAATCTTAGGACGAGATTTCGTTTATGGAGGTAAGGTTTGTAGCATCCCAAAAATATGAAACAATAATCATCAAACTCTAATCACTAAAATTAGGTTAAGAAAAACTTTGATTAAATAAAGACCAAATGAATGCATGTGTGTATGTGATGGTTTGATGAATGCATGAATGGACTTGTGTGATTCAACTAAATAGTAAGGAATGGTTAAAATATGAATATAACATCATCTAAAACATTTCCAAGCAGAAACAAATCAATAAAAAAAATCAAAAACAAATCAAATAAGGCAAATGGTCATTTTTGCCAATCTTGCTCACTAGGCCACTTTGGGTGTTTCTAGTCCAAGATTTCAAACAGAAACTTTTCCAATTATTTTCACCCCTTGCTATACCAAGTAAAAGTGAATCAAAGACCACCTTTCAAACTTGCAGAAATATTTGGCAACCCCATTCAAAGGACAATTCAAAATTGAATCTATAACATATGTGAAGATCACACCTTTTCAAAACCCAACCAAACCAGTGCCCCTTGACCAATCCAACTAACCAGATACTCCCTAGTATGTGTCTAGCAAACCCACCAAGTTTGAATCCAAAATTCAAAATTTAATTTCTTTCGGCCATTTCATCAAACACCTTGTCAGCAGCAAACAAACAAACACAAAACACTACAGTGAGCAGTGATCAGTGCCTAACTTGCTCCCTCTATAGCTCACTCTACACTCTCAGTAGATGATCAAAGTAATCTAACTAGCTTTAGCACCA
This sequence comes from Avena sativa, assembly GCA_916181665.1. Classification (NCBI taxonomy): domain Eukaryota; kingdom Viridiplantae; phylum Streptophyta; class Magnoliopsida; order Poales; family Poaceae; genus Avena; species Avena sativa. The sequence continues at coordinate 66,996,954 of OV702284.1, forward strand.
CTGTGAGCAAGCCTAGTCATTAATGGTGACAATGCCGAGAGCACCATTGTCACCCCCATGTCGCCAGCGAGCTAGAGGCAGCACTAGCCTCGCCATCCTTGTCTGGGACACGCAGCACCGTCCACCGCCACTCCCTATCCAAGCCCCGAGCGCAGCCAGCCACTGGACCACCCGCCAAGCATGCGCTCAGTCTCTCTGCGTGCGAGCCGAGAGTGGGCCAGTGCGTCATCAGCAAAATTAGCCCATAGACCGTGCGCCGCCCTCGCCGCTTGCAGACGTGCTCGCCAGCATCCCAGCACCCCGCCCGACAACCCCGTTCGTCGCCGCGCGGACCATGCACACTATACGCCATTAAAATTTCCGTCGGACCCGCCCAGAGCGCCGCGACATTCCGACCGTTCAGCATCGCCCCACGCCACAAGACAACGCTGTTGAGCTTCGCCAGGGAGTACATCACTGCCCCATATCGTCTCCCATGCGAGTAGCACTCTGTGCCGTCGACACCGACGAGCTCCACCCGCGCCATTCGCTCCACTTCAGTCACTATAAAAGGAGGCCTCCCCCGCTCGTTTTCTTCACACCAGTTCACTCCCCACCTCTCACTGATCACACCCACTCGCTCCCGGAGCAAGGCGAGCACCAGGTGGCCAGAATTTCACTGGAGTTCGCCGCTGTAGAGGAGGAGAGGCGCCATCGATTAGAGCCGTCCCAAGAGGAGCTGCCGGTACCAAGAGGATCGCTGTCGTCGACTTCGTCATTCGCCCTCGTATCCGACCATCGCCTGAGCCCCGGTGAGCCTCCCACGACCCCCACTGACCGCGCTAGGGTTCTGTCTCGCCAGCGTTGCCCGACGTGGACGATGAACGAGAGCCGTTCGATTAGAGTTAGAGCCTACGATCCTAATCGCCCCATACCGCCTCGCCCCTCGTTGTCTCACTAACGAGTGGGGTCGCTCACTTAACTAGACCCCGCGCGTGTTGTCCGTAGTCGGCTGGCCCAGTTAAACATCCTGCGCGACCCATTAATTCAAACTCAGGTTTATTCATTTAATTTCAAAATCATTTCTATACCTAGATTCAAAAATCAACCCAGCTCAATTCACTGAACCAAAATGCATGAAACCAATTTTGTTAGAAAGGTACTGGTGTGCTTAATCCAAGCCCATTGGATTCAAACCATTTAGATTTGTAGATCACCCATGGTAAAAATAACAAGGAATAAGCTTTTCTGCATTCAAACATTTTTTAAAATTCAACCCATGAAAGCTTTTGAGTTGATTCCAACTCTCAAAAATCACATTTAACCCTACCTTTCAGAATATATAAAAATATATAAGTTTACTTACAGAAATAATGTTCAAGTAATAAAATAATGCCACATAGGCATTTCTAGTCACTTTAATTAATTAAAATAAAAATGTTAAACCTTATTAAATTGTGACACCACTTTAAATCACATTCCCATGTACTGAAATATGTTGTGATGAAATGTTTCAACATGATCCCATGTTTGAGTTGGAGAATATTAAATCTTAAGTAGTTTTTTTCAATGAGTAGAAATTACTTTTCTAAAATAAAATAAATGAGACAAGTGCTTTAATCTTGTAATGTTAGCGATGATGCTAGATCATCTAGTGTGAACCTTTGTGTGATAAATAGAAATAGTTAAGTATTGTTTGGTGATTGTCTACCTCATATTTAATTATAGATGCTAGTACCGACCAAGAATACGAGGAGGAAGGAGGATACTATGAGGAGGAAGCTGAGGAAAACTTCAACCACTACTCTGCACAAGGCAAGCCAATACTTGCAAGCTACTCATTAAGCAAGTTACCACTTGCAATCTCTACTTGCAAACTTATACCCATTTAATTATACCCAATCCTAGTTTTACTTGCAAAGCTTAATACTTTATTTCTTTATCAAAGCTTTCTCTTAGAGTTTACTTAGTAACTTGTAGATAATAGAAGGATATTGGAAGGTAGCATAAAGAGCATAAAACTTGGCCTAAGTTAGATAATCTTGATGTCATCCTGATGCATGAGATTGAACTTAGATAAGATACACTTATTTGCCACCCCTCATTAGTATTTACCCCCACTTGTAGATGCTAGTGCTAAGCTTAAAACTTGATCAAATTTAGATGGGAATACTTGGTGAAAATGGTTATGAAAACCTTAGAATGATGAGTCATTCTCTTGAAATGTTTTGACATGTGTGCTTGAACACCAGATGATTTTGAAGATGAAAATGTTAAGGCATGAGCCTTAGCCCTTTATAAAACTAATGGTTCTCTGGATGCGATACCATTCTAATTTTACCGTACAACCACAATACCTGAAATTTGGGTAGGGATTGACTGGAAATTTGGATACCTTAGTATGGGTTCCCTTGCAGCCAAGGTCTAAGCTGAGGCTACCTTGTGAAGATTGTCCACCTATGAGTACCCAAGATGACAGTTCGTCATGGTTGGGAGGCCAAACTCATAGGAGAGGTTCCTATACTAGGGCGTGTAATTGAAAGGTTAGGATTGATTATCCGCATACTAAGTATGGTGAATTCAGGATTATTCCTGACGGATGTATCGAATGTTGTGGTGAAAGTGTACAATCTCTAAAGAGTGTCAAACTATTCCAATAGCCGCGTCCGCGGTTACGGACAGTTGGAGTGGCCATACTGTTCCATCGTCAGATGTTTTCAAAATGACTTGTGAAAGAATTCATGACTTTGACTTGACCACAACAGGGTTGTGGTATGAAATTTAAGTTTCCCCCTTAGGTGTTATAAAACTTTCAACTAGTTTTCTTTGCTTCTGAACTTACTTATGGTAAATCTGGCTTTTTGCAAAACAACCATAGAGCTTAGTACTTCCTATTCCAAAACCACTTCACTTGTTAGTATTAGTTTGCGAGTACTTAAAAAGTACTCATGGCTTTGTCCCTGGCTATTCCCATGGCCATACTATGAAGAGGAGTATCAGGAAGAAGGACAACATGAGGGTTATGACAACTAGGATCATCTCCCATCGTCATCATTGCCTGTGACCATGAAGATGGAGCTTCGCCTACGCTATCGTTATTATTACGTTATTCCGCTGCTTGAATTGTATTAAGAACTGGATCATGAGATCCTTATTTGTGTAAGACCTTATGTATGGTTTGTGCTGGATGATGTACTGTGATATCCAATCTGTTATGTCTCGCAAAAATGGTAATCCTGGGATTGCGATGTATGGCATAACAGGCATCTGTGATTAAAAATCTGGGTGTTGACAACGTCTAGCTGGTCACAGGCAAGCCACCATTCATGAACTCCTATATTAACCTACTCCTTTTTATCAATTGTTTTATATCTCATTTATGAATCTCATGATTAAATGCATGGTTTGTTTCAAATAAAGGGGGTGAGTAACTTGACTCCCCCGAGTTATGATTAAGTGTCCATTAGGACACTTACCCTCGTTGACGCCCACTTTTACCCTTTAGATTGAGGCTAAGATTCTTAGCATATTGCCTCTTGGAAACCACGGATTAACGATGATAAAACTATTTTGGGTTTTACCCTACTACAAAGTTTTCAAAATAAAACCCTTGGAAAGAGGCATCGTTTCCGAGTGGAGGTTTTACTAAGGAAGATATGAGGAGGATAATGAGAAAGTTGAGCCAGAGAAATAGAAGGGATGTTTTACGCCTTTACCGGATCAATTTATCCGTGCAACCACACTACCCCAGTTGCTGGGGCTTAGCTCGTAGTTTGTTGTCTTTAGCCGGGGCTGCTTGTACTTGCTTAAGGGGACAAATCCCTGGAAGCCCAAGTGGGCTCTACCACAGATCTAAGGATCTGTGGCCCATCGCCTACTACGACAGGAGTGTCGGTGCAACAATTGGGTCTCCCACGGATGGTATGCTTCAAGAGTGGAGAAGGAAGTGGAGTCACCGAGGTTACTATATATTGCCAAGCTACGGGTTTGGGTATACGGACATGCAAAAGGGAGGACTATGGCGCTGGGCCACATACTCGTTGCCGGGGAGAAAAAACCCAAAAGGAAAAGAGGCCTTTGCTAGGGATGGACAAATGAAAAGTTAGGTTTGATTATCCGATCCCACGTCTATCGTGTGTAGCGGGCCATGGTTTTATCCCGGCGGATGTATTGATTCTAGTGGGTAAAGTGCACAAACTCGGCAGAGTCTAATCTATTTGAATAGTCGTGTCCATGGTCAAGTACGGTTGGAAAGATGATTGCTAGGAGTACCCTTGGGATATGTTGAGATGAATAAAACGGATGTGACTTGGTCATGAGGAAAGATAAGAACGAGTTTGGTTTTGACCAGAGATGGTCGAAGATGTTTTAAAAGGGGGTTTTACTATAAAACTGTTTTCAACAAAGTTTTTAAAAAGGATATGGAGATATCCGGACTTTCTAAAGGAGGCATATTTTCTAAAAGCTCTTTTTCAACAAAGATATAGAGATGCCAGTGTTAGGCTTTTCAGAAACAACTATAGTGTAGAGCTATCTCGCCACAACCCATTATGCATTATCTTGTTAACTTGTCTTGGTGGTTTGCGAGTACATTCAAAGTACTCACCGGCATTGTCTCTGGCTATTTACTTGGCCAGATTGCACATGTTAAGAAGTGGCGAAGGTGCTGACGTCTATGCGAGCTAGACCGTCTTCCCAGTCAGTCGTCTGTAGGTTAAGTCATGACATGGGCTCTGCGCTTGAAGCCTTCCGCTAGTTATGTTGTAATTTCCATAATGGGAACCTTGTAAGTTTTGTAATCATTACTTTCTAGATGATGTAATGATACTTGTCGGTTATGCTCACGGCTCACTAATCATGGGAACATGAATTGTATGCATAACGAGTATTCTCGGACCGTAAATCCGGGATGCCACATACCTGGTATCAGAGCCATCCTGACTGTAGGAGACCTTAGTTAGCATGGACGTTAGGCAGGACAACCCCTATTTCGGAAAATACCGGCTTTTGAAAACTATTTTCTCAAAAGCGTTTTCGAAAGATTTCTTATCTCACCTTCTCTGACTTAAACGATTGGGAAATGGATTACCCTATGTCTCGTCTACTTCAAATGTTCCGTTTTAAAAAACAAAGACAACTCGGAGACTATGAAGAGGGAGATTCTGGAATGAAGAGAGACCGAGACAAGCAAAACAAAGAAGCTACCAATGACGAAAGACACTACAAGATCGCCCTACCAATGGAGTCCTTCATCGCCCCCAAATCGACCAAGTACGACACCTATGACAACAGATGGCAAGATAGAAGCCAAGACCCACGTAACGTCCGTACTTAGGATTAGCATCCCTAATATAGGATTCTCCTTATGGTGTGTAGTCACCCCCTGATTACCTATGGTACGCCTTGTTTGCTTGTCATGTGCTTATATGATGCTTGGAATGTGTTGCTTATCTTCCTTGGATCATCCGATCCTAAAGTTTTGACCACCTTGTTGGCGTATCCCGACGCTGACCTTCGCAACCCCATAGCTGGAAACCTCTCCTCAGCAGGATGGCCACATAAAGAAATCCCCGACAACTCCTACTCGTGCCTTAGTTCCAATCGCCCTAAAGGAGCAACGATCCTATCCGACCCTCTGTCGAATCAAAAGGGAAGTCCTCTCCATAACACAAATGCCCCAAGAACCCAGAAGATAAGTATGCTCGAAAACAACCAGCCTTCCCCGTCGTCGAACCAAAGCAAAACAAGGAGAGTTTAGGTGGAGACAAACCATCTGGAACCAAAATGCCTACACCCCGACTAAGGACCAAGAAGAAGCGTAGCTAATCGCTAGAACTACCCAGAACTAACCATTATGGCCTTGTTAGATAACCACCCTAGCAAGGTAGTCACAATAAGGCGTCACTCAAAGGCCCCAACTCAAGCGTCACGTTTTTGCTCCAAGACGAAGGATCCACCCCAACCTCAACGACCCCAAGTAAAAGCTCTAAGGTGGAAAGACTGCGTCTTTCCACTAAAATCCAGAAGACCCCCTTACGGGAAGATAATCAACGACAGAAGAATGGTCCTCAGCAGTGGACACCGAGGAACAAGGGGAAGAAGCAGTGGACACCTGAACAGAAGAAACAATGGCAAGAAAGGCCGAAGTACACGTTTGAGTCTATGTTGGATCAGCCGTGTAAATTCCACACGCCTAACCCGGCCAAGACAGCCAATCACACCACTCGCCAATGCACCTGGATGAAGAGTGCAATGGGAAACCCGGCGGCCATACAAACACCGCAACATCAAATGCATCACCAACAGCAGCCGCAGTTGACGGGGGAAATGCACAACAACTGATGTTACCTCCACCCCCTCCAAGGTATGAGAATCCGGATCGGAGGGATGCAGTGCACCAAGTGATAAATCAGAATCAAGATGGAAGGGGAAACCTCAGGAATAATGGACGCAATGATTACAGGGAACTTCACCAATCATATTGTGTGTTCACGACATAACAACAAGATAGACAGATCATGCAACACCTACATATGGAGGTGAATGCAGTTATGCCGATAGTTCCGAGATACGTGCCATGGTCTGATCAGGAGATAACCTGGAGCATAAGGGATCATCCGAAGATAATGCAGAACCTAGGATCATATGTCTTAGTACTGAATCCGAAGTTTGTCGGTCCTAGCATCAATGTGAAGTTCTCAAAAGTACTCATAGATAATGGGAGCAGCATCAATATCATGTACAAAGACACGATGCACAAACTCGGAATAACTCTGAATATGCTGCAGTCAACGAGGACAACATTCCATGGGATAGTGTCGGGACTCTCATGCGAGCCCATTGGGAAAGTCCGAGTAGATGTACTATTCAGCACAAGAGAGAATTGTAGAGCTGAGAATTTGGAGTTTGAGGTGGTGGATCTGGAAAGTTGCTATCATGCTTTACTCGGCCGGCCGGCATTGGCCAAGTTTATGAGCAGCTGTCATATCAATTACTTGAAAATGAAGCTACCAGGACCTTAGGGGGTGATAACAATAGCTGGAGATTATAGGAAATCAATGGAATGTGCTTTAGCCGGATCGAACCTGGCCGAGTCTTTGGTGATTGCAAGGGAGAAAAGAAGAATTCAGGAAGTGGCAGCTCTGGCTCAGTCGTCACAGCTTAACGTGCCGGCACTTGCCAACCCGCATGTGAGTGTATCATTCCATCCGACTAAGGATACGAAAAAGATTCAGATCGATGATCAATTCCCAGAGCGTACCATCACCATTGGTGCTGGCCTGTATGGCAAATAGGAAAGCGATATCACCAACTTCCTCCGTGAGAATCGGGATATCTTTGCGTGGTCAACACAGGACCTCCAAGGAGTACCGAGGGAGTTGGCTGAGCACTCTTTGCACGTAAGGCCAGGAGCAAGGCCGGTGAAGCAACCTCTCCGCCGCTTCGCCGAAGACAGGAGAAAGATAATAGGAGATGAGATAGCTCGGCTCCTTGCAGCCGGGTTCATCATGGAAGTACTTCATCCGGATTGGCTATCAAATCCAGTGTTCGTAGAAAAGAAAAAGGATGACCCAATTGTAGCCGCTGTGTGGCGAATGTGCATCGATTACATGAACCTTAACAAGGCGTGTCCCAAAGATCCTTTTACTTTACCTAGGATAGATCAAGTCATTGATTTAACCGCAGGCTATGAGCTATTATCATTTGTAGACGCGTACTCTGGCTTCCACCAGATATCATTAAACCCGACTGATCAAATAAAGATTGCGTTTATCACCCCGTATGGGGCTTATTGCTATCGCACCATGCCATTCGGCCTACGTAATGCAGGAGCCACGTACCAAAGATGCATGAAAAAATGTCTGCACGACCAAATTGGAAAAAATGTGCAAGTATATGTTGATTATGTGGTTATAAAAATCAAAGAGAGCAACATGCTCCTAGAAGATATTCCGCAGACATTCGCGAACTTGAGAATGTTCCGAATGAAGCTTAACCCGAAAAAATGTACCTTTGGTGTGTCGGCTGGAAAATTACTCGGTTTCCTCGTATCCAGCCGAGGTATAGAGGCAAATCCGACTAAGATCCGAGCAGTTGAAAGAATGGAACTGCCGAAATGCCTAAATGATGTACAAAATTTTATAGGGTGCCTTGCGTCCCTGAGTCGGTTCGTGAGTTGGCTAGGTGAAAGAGCATTACCTTTATATCAATTGATGAAAAAATCCGAAAAGTTCACCTGGACACCTCAGGCCAATAGTGCCTTTCAGGAGTTAAAAAATATGCTGATCACGGCACCAATCTTGGCTTCCCCATTGTCAAAAGAGCCTATGCTACTCTATGTGGCAGCTACAAACAGAGTGGTAAGTATAGTAGTTATTGTTGAACAAAATGAAGAGGGTAAGTCGATACAAAGGCCGGTATATTATCTAAGTGAGGTATTATCGGCCTACAAGCAAAACTACCCACACTACTAGAAAATGGCTTACGGAGTATACATGTCAGCAAAGAAACTCAAACATTATTTTGAAGAATACCCAATAAAGGTGATTTGTGAGGCACCAATAGCCGAGATACTAAGCAACAAAGATGCGAATGGATGAATAGAAAACTGGGCAATTGAGTTATCGCCTTATGCTCCGTGATTTGATAGGCGAGATGCAATTAAGTCTCAGGCAGTGGCCGACTTTTTCATAGACTGGGCCGAGGTGCAGTATGAGCCCCCATTGCCAGATCCAAATTATTGGACGATGCACTTTGACGGGTCCAAGTTAAGAAATGGGCTAGGAGCAGGAATAGTGCTAACCTCACCGAAAAAATATCAGCTGAAATATGTGTTGCAAATACATTTCGCTGCATCAAACAATGTAGCCGAATATGAAGCGCTTGTCCATGGCCTAAAAATGGCAAAAGAGATCGGCATACGTCGGATTCTTTGTTACGGGGATTAAGACCTTGTAGTACAGCAAGTGTCGGGGAATTGGGATGCGCTAGATGTGAATATGGCCCTATATAGGTTTCATGTGCAGAAAATCAGTGGTTATTTTGATGGATGTGAATTCCATCACATACCTCGGGCAGAAAATGATGTTGTAGATACACTGTCGAAGCTCGGATCAACCAGGCAGTCAATTCCGCCTGGTATAGCTCTGGAACACCTGAGAAAACCATCAATTACACCTTCGCCAGAATCCGAGTCAATTCGTATATCGGCAGATCAGACGGAAGGGTGTGTCCCAATGGAAATTGACAAAGAACATGATCCGAATTACTCAGAAATTGATTCGGCTGACCCACAGATGGATTGGGAAAAGCCCTCGGATGTTATGTCGACGGAAATAATGGAGATTGACAACATAATTTTTCCGGAAAAAGTCACGCCGACATGGGCACAACCCATATTCTCATTCCTCAAAGAAGAGATCTTGCCGGATGATGAGGTTATAGCCAGGCAGATAGTGAGAAGAGCAAAAGCCTACACAATCATAAATAATGAGCTTTATAAGAGAAGTGTGACAAATGTACTACAACGATGCGTTGACTCGGCAGAAGGGTAGGAAATCCTTTTGGATATACATCAAGGAGAATGTGGACATCATTCCTCGTCCAGAGCCCTAGTGGCCAAAGCATTTAGGCATGGATTTTATTGGCCAACTGCGCTGAAGTAAGCAAAAGAATTGGTAACAAAGTGTAATGGCTGCCAGAGATATGCCAGCAAAATACATCTGCCTTCATCCGAGTTAAAAACAATACCAATCACTTGGCCGTTTTCTGTGTGGTGTTTAGATATGGTAGGTCCATTTAAGCCGGCTCGCGGCAGAATGACTCATATTCTGGTCATGGTGGACAAATTCACAAAGTGGATAGAAGTGAAGCCAATAATAAAATTTGACGGGCCCACGGTGGTGAAATTTCTCAAAGATATTATCTTGAGATATGGATACACACACAGTATCATCACAGATAATGGCACAAACTTCGCTGAAGGAGCCTTTGCTAGATTCTGCCAAGAGAAGCACATAAGACTCGATGTTGCCTTAGTGGCTCACCCGGCCTCGAATGGGCAAGTAGAAAGATCAAATGGACTAGTATTGTCCGGGATAAAGCCTTGGCTGATTGAACCGCTGCAGAGGTCGGCAGGATGCTGGATTGAGGAACTCCCAGCAGTGTTGTGGAGCCTCAGGACCACCCCGAATAGATCAACGGGGTATACCCCATTCTTTCTCATATATGGGGTGGAAGATGTACTCCCAGCCGACATAATGCATGACTCGCCAAGAGTGGCCCAATACACAAGTGCCGAAGTAAACGAAATATCATGGCAAGATGATGTGGACTTTCTAGAAGAAGCAAGAGAATTGGCACTCTCAAGATCAGCTATTTATCAGCAAGAACTCAGACAATATCATAGCAAGAAAGTGAGTCCAAGAGTTTTTAAGGAAGGAGATCTAGTTCTTCGGCTAGTGCAACGCACAGCCGGCATGCATAAGCTCTCACCCCCATGGAAGGCCTATTTATCGCGAGTAAAGCATTACACAACGATGCATACTACTTAATTGACGCTTAGACACCAGAAAAGAACAAGGCAAACAAGTCCGAAGATGAATCAAAAAGACCGTGGAACATGGCTTTACTTTGTGCATTTTACACTTAGAGGAGGTGTATTGCATGTACCAATATGATGTATCAAATTGATGTATCAGACATGTATCAATAGTGACTCGGGAACTGGCCCATGTTATTTGTCATTTTTTAACTATGTATGAAACTTTGGCAGCCCGAGCAGTAACTCGGGGACTGCCCCATGTTATTTGTCATTTTTAACTATGTATGAAACTTTGGCAGATCGAACAGAAACTCGGGGACTGCCCCATGTTATTTGTCGTTTTTAACTATGTATGAAACTTCGGCAGCCCGAGCAGTAACTCAGGGACTGCCCCATGTTATTTGTCATTTTTAACTATGTATGAAAGTTTGACAGCTCAAGCAGTAAACTGGGGACTACCCCGTACTGTTCGTCGACTTGGTTATATATGAAACCTCGATAGCCCAAGCAAAGACTCGGGGACTGCCCCGACTAGTCTATCATCAGTCATAGATGTAATATAAATAATCGCTTTGGCAACCCGAGAAATAACTTGCTGGAGACGACCAACAATTTGTATTATCATAATCACACGAGTAATAACATCAGCAATTCGAGATATAACGAGGAAAGTAAGTTATTTATATTGTTTTACCGATAGATAACTCGGAAAGGTAGTAAGTCCATCAGTTTAAAAGATATATGGACTTAGGACTCATAGTCCTCGAGACAAAATTGTAAAGCAAAGAGTTTTGCAACTAAGAATAGACGAAAGACACAAGATGGATGCCAAATGAGAATCAGACATGTGGAAACATGATTTGGATTTACGAAGTTAAAATTTTGCAAACAAAGATATGAATCACACAAACTCAACTAGATAGAGTAACAACATTACTAGAGCATATGATGCCAAAAGTAAAACGGTTCACATTGTACCAAAAGGCGGATAATTGTTTTAGGACAGCATACACCCGGCATACCGGGGACTTAAACAAATAAGAGTTGTTGAGCCTAAACATCGGCAGTTGCCAAATTCCGACGTTGGTATCTCGGACGCAGTTGGGGCTACCTCGGCCTCGCTAGAAGGAGTGTCCTAGGAACAGGATCCTCTGAAGTTTCTTGGGCCTCTGCAGAGGTTACCTCGGCATCGATGGAGGTCGCAGAGAAATCTTGGGCAGGTTTTGGCTGCTGAGAGACTCCGCCTTGGGCTTGAGAAGCCTCAGTTCCCTTGGAAGAGGATCGAGCCTCGGCATCCCCACTTGAGCTATCGCTGGAATCATCAGCATTATCGGAACCTTCGTCCGATCCTTCCTCATCACCAGAATCGCCACCGGATTCATCTTCATCCACAGCCTCAGCATCATCTTCGGCCTCATTAGGAAGGAAACTCGGCCCCTCGATCCAGCAATGAACATTAGCATATTCAATAAGTTGGAAGGCATGGGCTTGGCGACGAGCAACAAAATCCGGATTTTCAATCCAAGGAGAGCCAGTGTGCAAGTTCATCAGAATATCATGGGATATATCCTCGTACCACGACAAAACAACAGTAAGCGCCATATCATCTCCAGCTCGTCCAGCAGATTCGCTCCAAAGGTTCAATCGAGTTTGGGACTCCATCAGCCTCGCCACAAGCACTTCTACTTCATCAATCTCTGGCTTCCAGAGGACATGGTAGGCTCGAATAGCTGCTCGCACCAAATCGTTTCCCATAACTTTCATTGGCCCAATAGTAGCGGCAACGGCAACCAAAAAATCCTCCATAGAATATTCTTAATTCAGAGCAATGGGAACACCTCGGCGCTCGCGAGTAGAAATCACAGCCTTGGAGCTCACAGACTTAGCTTCTAGAAAATGATCTACAGGAAAGGAAATCAGATAAGTCAAGAAAAGCAAGGGGAAAAAGTAACTCGGCCAATAATAGAAAACTCATGATGGATATATCGCAACATTTTCTGAAGATCCTTGGTCCAGTTCGCCCTATTCTTCTCAAAACAGCGATTTCTTCGATCATCGCCTGGTTCTTTAGCTCGGCGGCGTCAAGAAGTTCCTTGCCTTTTTGAAGCTGGAGACTTAGTCGGTTTTTCTCCTCGGAAAACTCCTGGTCAATTTTATCTAACTCGGACTTCTAGGCAAGTTTAAGAGATTCAACCTCGGCGCGGAGTCGGGCTATCTCGTCATCTTTCTCTTTAAGTTGTGCCGAGTGAGTAGCAGCTTGCTCTAAAAAATGCAGCATCATATCATGCATAGATATGCATTCTTGATGCAACACTACAAGTGTTTGTAACTCGGCTATACAAAGCCAGAAAAATGTAAGATACCCAAGGTTTACCTAGAACAAAAATGGATAAATAAAAGGGCAAAGGGGTAACTAACCTTCAAGAGCGCCAACCCTCTTCATAAGCCGGGTATTCATATTGTTGACATTAACTGCACAACAACATATCAGAATCTAGTACAAAAATGGAATCTTCTACAAACATAGAAGGCACTAAGAGCTGAATAGTTTCCCAGTCTTCTTCACCACAGGGGCCATTTGGTTGAATTTATCTTGAATTTTCTTGTGCGAAAAGAGTAACCTTTGAAATTCGGCCTTTCGGCGATCGTGGGCAACCTGAAAAAACAACAAGTTATACGCAGAAAGTCACAAAAGATCTGAATCAAGAAAAACTTGACTCGGATCTAGATGGCTGGATATTCAAAATTAAAGAAGATCCGAATCAAGAAAAACTTGACTCGGATCTAGATGGATGGATATTCAAAATTAAAGCAGATTCGAATCAAGAAAAACTTGACTCAGATCTATATAGCTAGATATTCAAAATTAAAGTAGATCTGAATCAAGAAATAACTTGACTCGGATTTAGATGGCCGGGTATTCAAAACTAAATGTAAGATCCCTCCTTTGTAAAGGAAAGGATCCCTGTGATTGCAATTCTAGTCCCTGGATCAATGCTAGCATCCACAGTTTAAGATCAAGTACACAGAAACAAAGGTCATTATTACATATCATTCCAGAGACAAACATAGTCTTTTACAACTCCATGGCCACATGCCTAATACAAGACTTCAAATATATAATAAGGTAAATAATTCTTCATCTTCATGTGCCACAGGCAAGCATGTTGAGTGTAGACTCATGACTCCTAATCATCATCAGAATATCCTGCAACATCACAAGTTACAGCCACAGTGGGTCAATACATTGGAATAGTATTGGCAAGTGATACCTTAGTAGAATATTGGTGGTTTAAATACTAGATGCATTTTGGCTAAGTGTAGCTTAGGCTTGCTTTGCTCAAAATAGGTTTTGCCTATCAGTTGAAAACACTAAGTTTTTCTTTTGTCAAAACTTTTCCCAAGGAACCACCAATAGACATTGGAGTCCTTCACCCTTGTTCAACCACAAGTTTTTACTTAGAAATTGGGATGAGGAGATTCTTGATAGCTTCCATGTCTTGATGCTCAAATTGTCCAATACCAGGGACATGGCTAATTACTTAGATTCTTCCATCTGCAGAGGTTGTGCACTTTACCCACAAGACTTGATTTTCACCAAGACAGGACCTTTCAGAAGCCTTTCCTTAGACCAAATGGACGCGATCCAACCTATCATCCCACTACCACCAACTGTCCAAATGGCTAAGTTATTGCAACCTATATGATCCAGGCAGAGCCCATATTGCCAAGTGGCTGCACTAGAAGCTTCTTAACATTTGGCCTCTCTAATCCGTTTGTTCCTGGGTGGCTTTCCACAAGTGAGATACACAAGGTAAACCATAGAAATGGGCCTTGTGTAACCACTCAACATAAACCATTCCTTCCATTCCACCCAGGTGTTTCATTCACTTAGTTGTTTTATTAAGCAAAACACAAGTCCAAAGACTTAGAAATATTTTACATAGCATGAATATTTTACCCCCCTTGGTTGCTACTAGCTAGGCTAAGCATGGCATAGATAAACATCTTAACTAAGATATTTCTAGCAATTCTACAACTACTAGGATTTCCCAAGCATAGCATATAAGGACCAAAATTTATCCATGCAAGTCTAGCAAAAATATTTCTAATGCATATTTGAAAAACATAGGAATAAAATCATGAAGTACCACTTGCCTTGGTAGTTTTTAGAGTAGCTACAATCCTCACAATCACAATGACTATTTGCACCAAAATCTACACATCAAATAATAACACCAAATCACAAACAAATATATACAAGCAAAAATATATGAATGCATGCAATATGATATGTGATGATTTTCTATACCAAACATGACAAGTGCACAGTACTGATTCATAAACAAGTTCAAAACTTGCCAAACAAACTTTATTTGAACATTAAAATGTTTCTCAAATAATTTATATACACAAAATAGGCCTACACATGTTTCTGCAAAAATAACCATTTTAACAGAAACAAAACATTAAACACATTGCATATATGGAAAGGGCTTTCTCTCCTGATTCCATTGATATAAAATTTGTCAAATTTGAATGTGGGAATCAAAAGTTATGATTAAAACAAAATCAAACATCTAATAGATCTAATTCAAAATTTTAAAACGAAACCTGTGCCACGCGGCGGGTTCTAACTGGCTGGTACCGCTTCGCGCCGGATCACGCTTCTGAGCCGTTGGATCTAACTTAATCGCGCGGCTCTGATTGAAACATACCGCTTCGCCTATGATCTATCGTGACAACTAGATCTAAATCTAACGGTGCTCAGCACTTGACCAACAAGTGGCGGCGCTGGCGGCGGCGACAGGCGGCGGCGCGCTCTGACAGTGGCGGAGCCGGCGAACTAGGTCGCCTAGGGAGGTGGGAGGATGCTCACCAGATTCACCGCGACGTGGAGATGCTCAACGCATGCTCGGTTGGCGAAGGGGCGTGCTGCAGTGGCCGTGGGAGCTCGTCGGAGTAGAGGACAGCGTCGGGCTTGGGTGGACGGCGACGTTGGCGATGTTCTGATCTGCCCTAACTCAAACGGAGGGCATCAGCGGGTGTGCATCGATCAAGCGAACAGGATAGTGTCAAAGGGAAGGCACGGGGCGGTCGATTCTCACCGAATTTTCTTGCCGGAGTTGGAGACGGCGTCGGGAACTTGCGGTGCTCGTTGGAGTCGACGACCTGGGGCAGTACAGGACGAACTAAAGATGTCAGAAGGAGTGCAAGAAGGTTGCGAAGCAGTTCGCTTGAACCAGAGAGGAAGGCGCGCACGAAGCTCACCGGGATTTGTCGCCGGAGGTCGTCGGTACTGCGGCGATGCGAGGGCAAATACTGGCAGCCTGGTGGCGCTCCTGGCTAGCTTGGTTGGGGGAAATGGTCGCGAGGGGAAGGGGTTTAAGTAGCCAGAGCAGGGGCGAGAATCTCGCACGCATTCATCACCAATTAAAGGATTTCAATTTGCGGCAGAGGCGGGGAAGAAACGGGCGGCGACGTGTTCCTCGCGCGGGATTTGGGGAAGACGATGACGACGTGGCGATGGGGCCACTGATCAGTGAGCGCGGGGTCGAGTGGGTGCGCGTGAGAGAGAGAGGGGAAAACCCTGGGTGGGCTTAGTGGGCTGGTTTCTCTGTTGGGCCAAATGACTGGCGCTGGCCTTTTCCTATTTTTTATTCCTTTTCTATTTCTGTTTGCATTTTCAGAAATCATTTTCAAATGATTTCAAAAGTTATTTGAATTCAAACCTTTTCAGGATTTTTGTAGAGTGCAACATTCATATTTCTGGGCATAAAAACATGTGGTCTCTCTGTCCAAGCTTGGTTCTTTTGATCAAATAAAATAAACAGTGACATTGCACTTGGTTTGATCAAGTTTTGAATTTGTTTTCAGAATCCATATTTGTTTTGTAAATTTTGGTTTATGCTCTAGCAATCAAGCAAAACAATCTGAGAGTAACAAGGTTTGATTCATGCACAACAATCTCTCAATGGAGAGTAGCCTTTGATTTAATGCTGATCACATAAAATAATGAGCTCATATGCTCCTGTTTTTGAATTGATTTTTGAAATGAACTCTACATGATCATTGATGCATGGATGATATGCATGCGTTTTGAAACATGATTTTAGGGATGTTACAAATCTAACCCCCTTAAGGTGAATCTCGCCCTCGAGATTTGGATTGGCTAGCAAATAGGTGAGGGTGGTCTTTCCGAAGATCATCTTCTCTTTCCCATGTTGCTTCCTCTTCGGAATGGTGGTTCCACTGAACTTTGCAGAATTTGATAGTTTTAGTCCGAGTAACTCTTTCTGCAGTCTCAAGAATCTTGATAGGTTTCTCTTCATAAGTGAGATCACTTTCCAATTGGACCTCTTCCAAAGGTATGGTATCCTTCAAAGAAGTCTCTTCCATTTCTGGATGACATTTCTTAAGTTGACTCACATGGAACACATTATGAACAGCAGACAAAGACTCTGGCAATTATATCTCATAAGCGTCTTCTCCTTTACGACTCAGAATCTTGAATGGTCCAACATATCTTGGGGCCAATTTACCCTTGACACCAAATCTCTTCACTCCACGAAGTGGTGACACTCTCAGATAAGCTCTATCACCAACTTCATAGGTGACTTCTCTACGCTTAGGATCTGCGTAGCTCTTTTGTCAGGATTGTGCTATCTTCAACCTATCCTTAACCAGCTTGACTTTCTCTTCAGCCTCTTTGATAAGTTCTGGTCCGAACAAACTTCTTTCTCCCACACCATTCCATAGCAATGGGGTGGTACACTTTCTCCCATAGAGAAACTCAAATGGTGCCATCTCAATACTGTCTTGATAGCTGTTATTGTAAGAAAATTCTGCGTAAGGCAGACTTTCATCCCAACTGGCTCCATAGTCTAGAGCACACGCTCTCAACATATCTTCAAGAATCTGATTAGTCCTTTCTGTCTGTCCATCAGTCTGAGGATGAAATGCAGTACTGAATTCCAACCTCGTTCCCAATGACTCATGTAGTTGCCTCCAAAAATGAGAAGTGAATTGAGTTCCCCTATCAGACACAATACTCTTGGGTACTCCATGTAGACACACAATTCTACTCATATATATCTTGTGCAACTTAGCACTAGTGTAGGTTGTCTTCACGGGTATGAAATGAGCCACTTTAGTTAGGCGATCCACTACTACCCAAATAGAATCATATCCTGACCTGGTCCTTGGTAATCCGGTAATGAAATCCATACCAATCTTGTCCCACTTCCAATCAGGAATAGGTAGTTGTTGAAGCAATCCTGCCGGTTTCTGGTGTTCCGCCTTCACTCTGCTACATACATCACACAAAGCAATATGTTCGGCGATGTCCTTCTTGATATTATTCCACCAAAATCTTTCCTTCATATCCATGTACATTTTGGTTTTACCCAGATGAATAGAATATGGTGAGTTGTGTGCTTCTTGTAAAATCAGTTTCCGAAGCTCCGGATCTTGTGGAACACAGATACGTTTTCCATGCCATAAAGTGCCCTGTTCGTCTTCATGGAATCCTTTGGCTTTTCCCTTGCCACTCTTTTCCTTAATCTCTTCAATTTCCTTATCAGTCTTCTGGGCTTCTTTGATCTTGTCCAACAAAGTGGGTTGAACATCCAAAGACATGAGGTGTCCCTCAGGCACAATCTCCAATCTGAGATCTCTAAGTCGGGCACACAGATCATCTGGCAATTCTCCCTTAGTAAGGCCATTCACAAAAACCTTACGGCTTAGAGCATCCGCTACAACATTTGCTTTACCGGGGTGGTATTGCAAACTCAAGTCATAGTCCTTGATGAGTTATAGCCATCTTCTTTGTCTCATGTTAATTTCCTTCTGGGTGAAGATATACTTCAAACTCTGGTGATCTGTGAACACTTCACATCGCTTTCCCAAAATATAATGTCTCCATGTTTTGAGTGCATGGACAACAGAGGATAATTCTAAATCATGAGTAGGGTAGTTCACTTCATGAGTTTTGAGTTGTCTCGAGGCATACGCCACAACTTTTCCTTCTTGCATAAGTACTGCACCTAATCCATGATGAGATGCATCACAATACACTTGGAAATCTTTCTCCAAATCTGGCAAACATAAGACTGGTGCTGTCACTAGTCTCTTCTTCAATTCTTGGAAACTGAGTTCACAACCTTCAGACCAAGAAAATTTCTTGTCTTTCTTTAGCAATTCTATCATGGGCTTAGCTACCTTGGAGAAATTCTCAATGAACCTTCTGTAGTAACCTGCTAAGCCAAGGAAACTACTGTAAGGTTCCCAACCTTTAATAAGGTAGAGATCCCTGTGTTTACAATGCTAGTCCGCGGATCAATAGCTAGCATCCACAATTAAGATGTAATATCAAGAAACAAAGGTCATAATACAACTTTATAACCAGGAATAAAATAATTTATTACATCTTACATAGCTCATTTGGCTATCTCATTACATTGCAGCAGAATATAACAATAGCATGGGGTCCTTCATCTTCAAAGTGCCACGGGCAATCATGTTGGTTGTAGACTTGTAATCCTATTCAACAAACTTCACTAACATCAAACAAACCTGCAACATAATAAGTTGCATCCACAAGGGTCAATACATTTGAATTGTATTGGCAAGTTTCACTACTATGTAGAAATAAGTGGATCCTATCATTTACATGCATATTTGGCTAAGTAGGGTTTAGGCTCTTTTGCAGAAAACAATATAGTTTTATCCTATCTTTTCAAAATAGTTTTTGATCTTTTGTCAAATCTTTCTGAACTTCTTGGAAAACTCCAAGTGCTTCAAAACCCTTGTTGTCACCATCAAGTTTTACTTTGATAAATTGGAATGTCGAGATCTTTCATAGCTTCAGGCCTTAGTTGCTCAAAGTTGTCCATAACCGGGGACACGGCAAAGTACTTAGAATTTGATATTCTGCAGAAGTTGTACACTTTACACACATGACACAATCTCATCTTGATGCCACCAGTGGCCGCTGGATAAGTACTCACCAAGATGGAGTACTGGCAGATTGAGAATGTGACAAAGTCTTTCCATAGAAGTCCTCCCAATACACAATGCTAGCTTGTCATTCAGGCACCAATGTAGGGTTTCAAGTTCCCTTACACAATTCTAGTTAACCTGAAGATGCCAATGCATGGGTCTGCCACTATGTAGTTGACTAAGCCAGAGCCCATTTAGCATGTGGCTGTACACGGAAGCCACTGTACGAGAAACATGTTCAATCTCTAAGTCCCTGGGTGGTTTTCTTCTAGTGCACATACAAAAAGAGATAGCCATATAAACATGGTTCCTTTTGTTGCCACCTTGTCCAAAACTTGAGTATCCTTGTCCACCTAGGTGGTTCATTGAGTACTTGTTTTATTATATAAAACATATATCTTTTCAACTCTTCATATATTCATAACATGTATCCCATCCCAATATATAGCAGGGCTAAGCATACTACAACTACAATGTTTCCACTAAGGAATGTATAAGGGTATCCTATTAGGATTTAGCATAGCATAAAATATAGTAGTCCTTATCATGCATGTTACAAAAATCCACTAAGTGTAATGAAAATAGTAGGACTTGGATGATAGTGTCACTTGCCTTTTTAGTAGAGAATGTTGGTTCACTTCTTGATCTTGCAAATATCACACTCTTCTAATTCCACTACAATTCAATCAAGCAAACACAAATTCAACTAGCATTCCAACCATTTCTCACACATAAAATAACAAAAACAAAGTCATACATGCAAGCATGCAAAAGATAGTTTTATTTGCAAAAGTGGTTTCCACTAGGCTTTAAACATTGTAAGGTTCAAAAGTGGTCATTTGCTAAAGTGGTAAAACCATTTGCAAAAGGTTTTATCTATAAACTATTTCTCAAATCAATATTTTATGTGGTGGAAAATGCTTTTATCAAAGCAATATTCTTTTAAGAATACACCAAATAAATTTTAAATTCTCAAAACTTGGTGTTTAGGGTCAGAAGGTTTGAATCAAATCATTTCCCAAAGGTTTCACTCAAAAATCATTTCTAAATCATAATCAATATTTTTATTTGACTAGAAATGTGTTAATTCAAATATTTATTCCTAAACTTCACAAAATACATTTTGTAATCCATAAATTGGTTCCTATGGTCAGTAGGTTCAAAACAAACCATTTTGCAAAGATTTCATACTAAAAATATATCTAGAACAATTTTTATATTCATAATAAGCCTACACAAGTTTCTGCAATTTCAACCAATTTTACAGAAGCAAAACATTAAACAAAATGCATGGTTGCAAAGTAATTGTTCTACTGATTCCATTGATATAAAATTTGCAAAATTTAGACATGCAAAACTAAAGTTATGAATTTTACAAGTTTGCATATCAATCAGATTCTAATTCTGTTTTTAAACAAAACCATGTCCATGTGGCGTAATTCTATTGGCCGGTACCGCTTCGTGCGGATCAGCCTCTGTGAGATGTTAGATCTACAGTGTATCGTACGGTTCAGATTGCACCATACCCTTTCGATAAGTTATTCTATCTAAGCCACTGGATGACGATCTGACGGTTCACAGGGGTTTGACCATCCACTGGCGGCGGCGCGGCTCTGCTCGCGGTGGTTCTGGCGAAGCAGGAAGGAAGGGAGGTAACGGAGGTGCTCACCGTGATCGCAGGGATATGATGAAGCTCAACGTGTGGTCGTCTTGGCAAGGGGCGCTCAGGAACGGCGACGATTGCTCGCCGGAGTAGCTCCTGACGACGGGCGGCTCTGTTTGCTATCGGAGGTGAGGCTGCAGGTCGCCCTAAGGCAAGATAGGGGCACAGTTAGACGCGTACTAATCTGGGGGTGATGGGAGCATCAACAGGAGGTGCTGGGGCGGTCGAGGCTTACCAGGGAACTTCGTCGGAGACGAGTCAGACGCGGCGGTGCTCAGGTGAGGACGAAGCCGACTCTACGGGGCACTCGCGGGCGAACGAGTGGCACGGGGAGATGCACCAGGAGGTGGGGAGCTAGCTCGCGTGCAGAGGAAGGAGAGGGGCGGTGGGGTGTGGCCGGAATTGCTCTGGGACATCGTCGGAGACAGTGGAATGCGAGCTCGAATTAGAGCAGCCTAGGGGCAGAGGGGAGGCGCTGTTTGGGGGGAAATAGAGAGGAGGGCGAGGCGATTTAACGAGCGTGGTCACTGCGAGGATTAAGTCAGCCATTTACTCGAGTTTAACGGGATTAACTCGCGGCAGAACGGCGACGAGCAAGGGGGAAACGGCTGGCGCGGGGTTGATGACGATGACGAGGCAGTGGGGTCCGTCTGTCTGTGAGAATGAGAATAGGAGTGGGGCCTCTGCGTCAGTGACTGTGTGGGTGCGAGATTCAGTCAAAAACGGTTCACTGCAGGGAGGGGTTAGTTGGGCTGGACTGGGCCTTGCTGGGCCTATTGGGTTGGGTCGTGTTTGTTTCATTTTTTTTATACTGAAGCCTTTTCTTTTTCTAATTTGAATTTCGGTTTTGATTTTATTCAAACAATTCAAACACCCAAATGAATTCAAACCTTTGCCAAACTTTGTGTAGATTTTAATTCTGTTTAACAACACAAAACAAAGTCCAAAACAAAATAATTTTTATCCTTTTTAGGATCCATTTAATAATTAAATAAATAGACCTTAGTCATTAATTCAAATAGGGTTTAATTTATTTTAAATCTCTATTTGAAATCTAAAACAATACCAAAATCAAATCAGTAGGTTTTATTTGAAAATAAAACACTTGGAAAACTTATTTAAAATAAAATAACAAGTTTTAGTGTTTATTTAAAATGGAAAAGCCTTTACTTTAATAAAATTGGATATTAATAAATCCTCATTATTTTATTTAAATAAACCTTTACTCATTTTATCAAATAGAAATATTTTATTTCAAAAGCTTGGCCAAGATTTAATTTGGCTCTAATAAATAATCCTTATATATAATTCTACCTTTGCTTTTGAAAATCAAATCTTTTTATTAAAAGATCTAAAAATAGTGATTCCAACTATTATAACTTTATTTATTATTTGTTTATCTTTTTAAATCCCTTTAGGATTTTTTATTGGATCAAAAATAGGTTTTGATGTTTTCAATTGGAATCAAAAAGTTTCTTCTCACCCTAAAAATCATCAATTGTTTATTTGTTTATTTATTTTTCACATTTCAAAATTTGTAAAATTTTGGGATGTGACAACTACGAACCTCTTTCACTGACTTGGGAGATTCCCATTCAGTTAGAGCTGAAACTTTAGAAGGATCAACTGCTACACCATCTCCTGACACAACGTGTCCAAGAAATCCAACTTCGTTTAACCAAAATTCACACTTGCTGAATTTGGCATACAGCTTATGTTCTCTAAGCTTCTCAAGTATCAAACGCAAATGTCCTTCATGTTCCTCTTTTCTCTCGGAGTAGATCAAAATGTCATCGATGAACACAACAACAAACTTATCAAGGAATTCCATAAACACCTTGTTCATCATATTCATGAAGTATGCTGGTGCATTGGTTAAACCAAATGGCATCATGGTATACTCATACAATCCATACCTTGTGGTGAAAGTTGTCTTAGGTATGTCTTGTTCTCTTATCTTGAGCTGGAAATAACCTGACCGTAGATCAATCTTTGAGAACACACAAGCTCCTTCTAGCTGATCAAACAAGTTATTGATTCTAGGCAAAGGGTATTTGTTCTTGATAGTCACCTCATTGAGTGAACGGTAATCTATGCATAACCTTTGACTTCTATCTTTCTTTTCCACAAACAAAACAGGTTCTCCCCAAGATGAGGAACTTGGATGGATAAAACCTTTCTGCAACTGTTCTCCAAGCTGCTTCTTGAGTTCTTTCAACTCATCAACTGACATCTTGTACAGTCTTTTTGCTATTGGTCTAGATCCTGGTAACAAATCAATAAGAAACTCCACATCTCTATCTGGTGGCATTCCCGACAATTCTTCCGGAAACACATCCGGATATTCACTCACAATTGGCACACTGTCTATGCTAACCCCCTTAAGAGAATTTATCCTACTCCCTTTTGATTCGAAGTTAGACTTGAATCTAATCCGTTTCTTCTCCGGGGTTGTGAGTGCAACAGTACGATTGGCACAATCTAGTACTCCTTCATACTTGGTCATCCAATCCATTCCCAATATTACATCCAGTCCTTGGGAATCTAGGATTATCATACTCACTGGAAACTTATGCTTTCCAAACTCTATCACTAGATCCCGGCATCCAAGACTTACTATCATATCTCCACCTGGAGAACTAACTTTTATTGGACATCCAATGTTTTCAGTTGGAAACCCATTTCTATCAACAAATGCTTTTGATATGAATGAATGCAATGCTCCAGTATCAAAAATAACAAGTGCTGGAATAGAATTGAGTTTGAACTTACCAGCAACAGCATCTGGCTCTTCATAGATTTCCTCCACATTGATGTGGTTCACTTGCCCTTTCTGGAAAGGGTTGGACTTGTTGGGTCCTTTAACTTTCTTTTCTGGGCATTCATTTGCATAATGCCCCATCTTCTTGCACTTGAAACACTCAACCTGACTAATATCCTTCTGGAGAGGTTGGCTTCCACTGCCACTTCCACTATGGTGGCTCTTATATCCACCCTTGTGATTTTTGTACTTGTCATTGTCATGACTATGGTGACTCTTGTTGTCATGATGACGGTTGTGGTTGTGGTGCTTGTTGAATTTCCCATGCTTATGGGATCCTGAACTCCCACTATCATCATAATGGGAACGTTTGTGAGACGATCCCGAGTTGTGCTTGTCAGAGTGCTTTCTCTTCCTACTTTCAACTTGCTTCATTTTGTTCTCCAAAATAGCAGCCTTGTCACAAAGAGACTGGTATGTGGGAACATAGGCCACAGCTAACTGCAGGTTCAGTTCATCATTCAACCCTTCAAGGAACTTTTCCTTCCTCTTAGCATCAGTGTCAACTTCATCTGGTGCATAACGCGCCAGATTGTTGAACTCTTCAATATATTCAGCCATGCTGCGGTGGTGTTGCTTCAGGTTATGGAACTCTTTCTTCTTCAAACTCATCACTCCGGATGAGATGTGAGCAGTACGGAAACCATCTTCAAAGATAGCCCATGTCACATCTGCAATGGGAGTGGTGATCTGGAAGTTATCCCACCAAATAGCTGCTGGTCCTTCAAACAAGTGAGCTGCAAATCTGACTTTCTCTTCATCAGTACAGCCAACTGTTACCAAGTCTTTGTTCACAGAGCATAGCCAATCATTGGCCACCATAGGATCTGTGGTTCCTGAGAACTTTGCTGGCCTCAGTCTTAAGAACCTGGTAAGCATGTCAAAACCCGGTGGGTTGTTCTGATTGTTGTTGTTGTTATTGTTGTTATTGTTGTTGTTGTTGTTGTTGTTGTTGTTGTTGTTGTTGTTGTTGTTGTTGTTGTTGTTGTTGTTCTGGTTCTGGATGAACGTATTCATCATTTGCATCAGCTGAGTCTGAGATGTCATCATTTGCTGCATCTCAGGGGTGATGTTGTTGTTGTTGGGGTTGGGATTGGCACGTCTGGGAGGCATCTGTGGTTTGTTCAATAGAGATAAGAATGAGATACCCATAGATTCTAACATGCGCAATACATCACATAAACATTCACCAAACATGCATCACAATAATAATAGTTCAACAACATAAACGACAAGTTTGCAAAGTAAACACACCAATAGCAAGCCATCCACATGTTGGATGGTCATCGCGACTCAATAATCAAAGACATGATAAATAAGGTAAATGAGTAGTCATCACTACTCCTCCGCATCAACCTCCTCCTCAACAAATGTAAGACCTGCATTCTCCATAGCGGTCTTGTATTCCTCGACATTGGTGGTCAAGGTCTCTACTTTGGCTTTGAGAGCCCTCTTCTGAGAACAAAGCCTCTCAATCACAGTCTGCTGATGCTCGAGCTCGAAGTCCTTGGCCTCCAATTCTGCAGTCATGTCTCGAATCCTCTTGTTCCTATCTTGGACTCGCTTCTCTTGACTCTTGAACTTTCTGTCCTGGCTCTCGAACTTGGCCTCCATCTCCTTGACTGTCTCATCTTGCTCCGCGAAGAGCTTGTCCTTCTCACGAAGCTGCACCTGGAGTTCGTCATTGCTGAGCATGACGTTGGTCCTATCAGTGTCCACATGCCTAAGAAGAACCTCTAAGTCCTGGAGGTATAGACGAATCGGCTCTGCTGTCTCCCTCAAAGTATCCTCGAAGTCAATGGCCTCACCATCCTCATCACGTCTACTGAAGGTGTGGAAGTGAGTACCTATAACCTATCGAGAGTGTCTCCCTAACAGACGTCCAATCAAGTCCTGCATGACTACCTCTAGGCCTCTCTCCTTGTCATCGTGCATGAGCTTGAAGATGATTGCCTCCATGGTAGGCTCAGTCTGGCGTCCGGGCTGATTAACCTTGAAACCCCAAAGGTCTTTCCTCTAAAACTTGGTGAGGGGAAGCACCATGATGGTAGGAAGAGGGAGATTGAGCAAACTAGTGAGCTCAATAATATGAGGGCCAAAACGAGTTCCCTTGAACTCTTCAGCAGTGCTGATGGTAACATTAGGCATCTATTTAATAAGATAGGAAAAGTTAGAATCAACACAATTTAAGACAAATCACAGGACAAGGCATCACATGCATAACTTTGGAAATCAAAACACACAAGTCATGGCATACATGGATCCATTACAAACAACCAAGGTTCAATTTATTTTTAAACAGCATTTGGGGAAATAAAATGATAAGTGTGGTGGTCCAACTAATGTGGTACTTTACAATCCCATCTCACTTGCCAAGTTGGCTAACAGGGCATCCCTAGAGGCAATCTGTTTGTCTAGATCACAAGACTCCATTGCTAAGTCTATGATGTCCTTCCTTAGGATTTGGTTGGTAGCCTCTAACTCTTGGGTATGCTTCTTTTCTTCCATAAGATCATTCTGAGTGTTAAGCATTCTGCACTTGATTCTATCACCAAGTTCTTTGATGGCCCTCCAAGATGCATCCCTTGCTGAATCAAATAATGTAGTGTGCATCATTGTGTTGGTGACCATGCAGAATCCCGAGTCCTTGTGGTTGTCTTCCTTGTTTTTATACAAGTGAAGTTGCACCCACCAGTACTCAACTCCTTCATCCATCACAGGAAAACCTTTGTACACAGCTGCACCATGTATTCCCATGGCAACCATGAGGTCCTTGAGAGCCTTGGGGAACTCTGTCTCACATTCCAAAGTCATAGTCATGAGTGGTCCCTTCTTCATGGCTTCTTTGATGGAGTTCATCTACAAATAGAGATGATAAAGAAGATTAGAAAAGTTTACGAGAAGAAAATACAAGTGTGGAAGTTGTTGAAAAAAAATTCCTTAGTGGTTTCCAATCCTAGGGTCATAATCCTACAGGCAACACAGTGCTCTGATACCATCTGTAAGATCCCTCCTTTGTAAAGGAAAGGATCCCTGTGATTGCAATGCTAGTCCCTGGATCAATGCTAGCATCCACAGTTTAAGATCAAGTACACAGAAACAAAGGTCATTATTACATATCATTCCAGAGACAAACATAGTCTTTTACAACTCCATGGCCACAGGCCTAATACAAGACTTCAAATATATAATAAGGTAAATAATTCTTCATCTTCATGTGCCACAGGCAAGCATGTTGAGTGTAGACTCAACTCCTAATCATCATCAGAATATCCTGCAACATCACAAGTTACAGCCACAGTGGGTCAATACATTGGAATAGTATTGGCAAGTGATACCTTAGTAGAATATTGGTGGTTTAAATACTATATGCATTTTGGCTAAGTGTAGCTTAGGCTTGCTTTGCTCAAAATAGGTTTTGCCTATCAGTTGAAAACACTAAGTTTTTCTTTTGTCAAAACTTTTCCCAAGGAACCACCAATAGACATTGGGGTCCTTCACCCTTGTTCAACCACAAGTTTTTACTTAGAAATTGGGATGAGTAGATTCTTGATAGATTCCATGTCTTGATGCTCAAATTTTCCAATACCAGGGACATAGCTAAGTACTTAGATTCTTCCATCTGCAGGGGTTGTACACTTTACCCACAAGACTTGATTTTCACCAAGACAGGACCTTTCAGAAGCCTTCCCTTAGACCAAATGGACGCGCTCCAACCTATCATCCCACTACCACCAACTGTCCAAATGGCTAAGTTATTGCAACCTATATGATCCAGGCAGAGCCCATATTGCCAAGTGGTTGCACTAGAAGCTTCTTAACATTTGGCCTCTCTAATCCCTTTGTTCCTGGGTGGCTTTCCACAAGTGATATACACAAGGTAAACCATAGAAATGGGCCTTGTGTAACCACTCAACATAAACCATTCCTTCCATTCCACATAGGTGTTTCATTCACTTAGTTGTTTTATTAAGCAAAACACAAGTCCAAAGACTTAGAAATATTTTACATAGCATGAATATTTTACCCCCCTTGGTTGCTACTAGCTAGGCTAAGCATGGCGTAGATAAACATCTTAACTTAGATATTTCTAGCAATTCTACAACTACTAGGATTTCCCAAGCATAGCATATAAGGACCAAAATTTATCCATGCAAGTCTAGCAAAAATATTTCTAATGCATATTTGAAAAACATAGGAATAAAATCATGAAGTACCACTTGCCATGGTAGTTTGGAGAGTAGCTACAATCCTCATAATCACAATCACTATTTGCACCAAAATATACACATCAAATGATAACACCAAATCACAAACAAATATATACAAGCAAAAATATATGAATGCATGCAATATGATATGTGATGATTTTCTATACCAAACATGACAAGTGCACAGTACTGATTCATAAACAAGTTCAAAACTTGCCAAACAAACTTTATTTGAACATTAAAACGTTTCTCAAATAATTTATATACAGAAAATAGGCCTACACATGTTTCTGTAAAAATAACCATTTTAACAGAAACAAAACATTAAACACATTGCATATATGGAAAGGGCTTTCTCTCCTGATTCCATTGATATAAAATTTGTCAAATTTGAACATGGGAATCAAAAGTTATGATTAAAACAAAATCAAACATCTAATAGATCTAATTCAAAATTTTAAAACGAAACCTGTGCCACGCGGCGGCTTCTAACTGGCTGGTACCGCTTCGCGCCGGATCACGCTTCTGAGCCGTTGGATATAACTTAATCGCGCGGCTCTGATTGAAACATACCGCTTCGCCTATGATCTATCGTGACCACTAGATCTAAATCTAACGGCGCTCAGCACTTGACCAACAAGTGGCGGCGCTGGCGGCGGCGACAGGCGGCGGCGCGCTCTGACAGTGGCGGAGCCGGCGAACTAGGTCGCCCGGGGAGGTGGGAGGATGCTCACCAGATTCGCCGCGATGTGGAGATGCTCAACGCGTGCTCGGTTGGCGAAGGGGCGTGCTGCAGTGGCCGTGGGAGCTCGTCGGAGTAGAGGACAGCATCAGGCTTGGGTGGACGGCGACGTTGGCGACGTTCTGATCCGCCCTAACACAAACGGAGGGCATCAGCGGGTGCGCATCGATCAAGCGAACAGGATAGTGTCAAAGGGAAGGCACGGGGCGGTCGATTCTCACCGAATTTTCTTGCCGGAGTTGGAGACGGCGTCGGGAACTTGCGGTGCTCGTTGGAGTCGACGACCTGGGGCAGTACAGGACGAACTAAAGATGTCAGAAGGAGCGCAAGAAGGTTGCGAAGCAGTTCGCCTGAACCAGAGAGGAAGGCGCGCACGAAGCCCACCGGGATTTGTCGCCGGAGGTCGTCGGTACTGTGGCGATGCGAGGGCAAATACTGGCAGCCTGGTGGCGCTCCTGGCTAGCTTGGTTGGGGAAAATGGTCGCGAGGGGAAGGGGTTTAAGTAGCCAGAGTAGGGGCAAGAATCTCGCACGCATTCATCGCCAATTAAAGGATTTCAATTCGCGGCAGAGGCGGGGAAGAAACGGGCGGCGACGTGTTCCTCGCGCGGGATTTGGGGAAGACGATGACGACATGGCGATGGGGCCACTGATCAGTGAGCGCGGGGTCGAGTGGGTGCGCGTGAGAGAGAGAGGGGAAAACAATGGGTGGGCTTAGTGGGCTGGTTTCTCTGTTGGGCCAAATGACTGGCGCTGGCCTTTTCCTATTTTATATTCCTTTTCTATTTCTGTTTGCATTTTCAGAAATCATTTTCAAATGATTTCAAAAGTTATTCGAATTCAAACCTTTTCAGGATTTTTGTAGAGTGCAATATTCATATTTCTGGGCATAAAAACATGTGGTCTGTCTGTGGAAGCTTGGTTCTTTTGATCAAATAAAATAAACAGTGACATTGCACTTGGTTTGATCAAGTTTTGAATTTGGTTTCAGAATCCATATTTGTTTTGTAAATTTTGGTTTATGCTCTATTAATCAAGCAAAACAATCTGAGAGTAACAAGGTTTGATTCATGCACAACAATCTCTCAATGGAGAGTGGCCTTTGATTTAATGCTGATCACATAAAATAATGAGCTCATATGCTCCTGTTTTTAAATTGATTTTTGAAATGAACTCTACATTATCATGGATGCATGGATGATATGCATGAGTTTTCAAACATGATTTTAGGGACGTTACACTAAAGCAGATCCAAATCAAGAAGCAACTTGACTCGGATCTAGATGGCTGGATATTCAAAACTAAAGTAGATCTGAATCGTGAAGAAATTTGACTTGGCTCTCGATGATTAGACATATTCTAGAGTACACATCAAACATTATCTGTTACACAGGCAATTTGCTATATTTGGAACAAGTAAAGCTTCCAAACGAATAACAAGTTATTCAGTTGAAAGCTCGGGGACTAGTGCGTATATAATATCATATGAATAATAGAAAAGGTATAAATTGAGGCGATTACCTCGTTCATCTTGTCACTTTCAAGGACAATCTTGGCAGCCATGTGCAAACGGCTGCTGAGGTCAGACAACTGGAACGATTAGCTACTCGGATTGTCTTCGATCTAATCAGCAGCATTCCAATTGTTAGCATATTCTACCAATGAGCCGAGGCTATTCCCACTCTCAGTACGTGTCAACACTTTGCCTCTGGCCTGTTGCTTGACTGCCGCGGCCGCCGGACTCTTGTGGAGCACTAGTTGCGTGTCGGAGGCAAGGGCAACACCAGACTTAGCAGTAGAAGCCCCCCTGCGAAGCATATCAACAACGCTGGGTTGACAAGAACTTGATTGCCCCTTTTGAGATGGCAAAGGTTTAGCGGCGACGACTTTCTTGCTCTTTGCGGGAACTTCGGCAGGAGCAACAACCTCAGAACTAGGAGCGACATCCTTTGGAGCAGGAGGAACGATAGTCTCCAAGGGGGGCGAGTTAGTGGTAACCTCGGCGGAAGTCTGAGCAGAAGCTGGAACTGCGGTAGACGAAGGATCAAGGGGGGAAACTTCGGGAGTCTTGAGGGGGACAGCCAAATCAGTCGGATGATCCGGCATTGGGGTATCATCAGAGGTAACAGGGGGAGCAATGGGCTCATCTCGCCGAGGATATGCGTTAGTCGGCCCTAGAGGAGAATCATCACGAGGAGGACTGGGAACCCGAACATCTTTCGGAGGTGGCGGTGAGCGCAGCCGAGTAGTATGAGATGTCATACTCGGATCGCTAGGTTAGCGGAAAGTGGAGCTCTGCAAGGAAGTAAAAGTTAATTCGGAAATAGAAAGAGAGAAACAAGAAATACAAATGAAAATATAAAGGGAAACTTACCCAGTAACTCGAGGCATAGCCTTACCCCTCAGAATGTGCTGGGAAGATTTCTTGGTTCGCTTCCTGGGGGCAGCATCGAAAGGATCCGTCGAGGCAGTGCGCTTCTTGGAAGCAACAGGGGCCTCTGAAGCGAGAGGATTGACCTCGTGCACCTGGCCAGCAGGATTAGCTGGGAAAGAAGGAGCCAGAAATGCATAAGAGATAGGAACTGCAGCAACTACCTCAACAATTTGGACGTCATCCGAGTCACCTTCATCAGCCCGAGCCGAGGTTTTGCTCCGGGGGCGGACACGAGCAGCTTTCGGCTTAGGAATGAATTCCTCTGGATCGGGTTCTCCGTTAGCCGGAGTATTGCGGTCAGCGGTCCAAGGAAGAGCCAAAACCTCAGCACCTTTCGTGGTCTGCTCTACAAATCTCTACGAGGAAAGAAAACAAGAGTTCGCGAAAGAATAAAGCAAAGATAATTCAGATGAAACTACTCATGTATAATTTACCTGGGGAGGAGGATTCTCATGAGAGAAGGGCTTCATTCCCCACTTCCATTCCTCGGGAATCCCAGTCTTGAAGATAGCCCAGACACGTTTATAGATCTGGTAGTCATCAAGCTCAACCGTAGAGACTCGGTTGGGATCCAAAGGACCACTCATGTAGCAAAGCTTGTGAGAACGGAGTTGGAAGGGGCAGATTCGACTGCTGATGAACGCGGTCATCAGATCTTCACCCCGAAGCCCGGCACGAGTTAATTCCTTAGCCGAAGCTCGAATGCCTCGGCAAGAGCATGAGACTTCTTCGGGTTATAGGGCTAGTTCTTCTTTGAAGGAGGGCCGATGGAGAAAGCAGGGAGCCGAATATTATCTTCTACTCCAGTATTCTTGACATAGAAAAATGATCTATGTCACTTCTTACAAGACTCAAGACCCGCAACACGGGGGAACACAGAGTTTTTCCAAGGTGTAATGGAGGCGGCCCCACATTGGGTTAAAGATTTCTCGGAGGGTTGGAGAGATTTATCCAGCACTATGTTAGCTCGGATTTGGAAAAATTTAGACCATACATCTACTGAAGCCAAAGGCCGAAGTATCCCTCCGAAGCCGAGATAAAGGCCGAGAGAGAAGCTACGGCATTAGCCGGCAGGTGATGCGGCTGAAGGAGAAAGTAATCTAAGAAGATTGTAGCGAAATCACTAAGAGGAGGCTGAATCCTCGGTCAAAGTGAGACATGAAAACTATGAACTCGCCCTCATCAAGTACAGGGGAAGATTCTTTGCCGGGTAAGCGACAACTTACCTCAGCAGGGATTCGACGAGTCTTGCGTAGCCACTCGACCTCTCGGCAATTGACCGTGGAACCTTGCCAGGAGCCCCGTTCTGGACCCGCCATAAGCTCCTCCTCCCCGACAAGGGCGCCGCTGACAGAGCTAGACATAGGCTCGTCCGAGGAGTCGACGGAAGAATAACTAGCGGCGGGGAGAGGCCTAGAAGTCCAGGGCCCTGTCGCGACAGCGACGAACGTGGTGGCGGAGCAGAGAAAGTACCGTCGCAGGAGATTGAGGTAAACAGGAAGAGAACCTAGGGCAGAGACCTAGCGGAGGCGCCACGAAACGCTGTAGAGAAGCACACCGGCGAAGACCCGAAAGCAGGGACGCAGTAGCGAGCTCGCAAGAGGAGAAGAGCCACGGCGTGGCCATCAAGGAGGAACTGCGGTTGCGCGGTCGCAGGAGCGCAAACGGCTGCGGCGGCGTTGGGAGGAAGACGAAGGGAGTGGGGAGGGGAAAAGTGAATCAACCCACCCCCACTCCCCTACTTATAAACGCGTAGGGTGAGCGGTAGTGGGATCATGGCTGTGTCGCGGTAACAGCGTGGACGCGTGTATCATCCATCCGCGGGCAAAGAGTGGAGCCACATCGAGGGCCACACGATGCAGGAGGAGATCAGGCAGTGTGACCGTTGCGTTTATCGAAGCGTCACTGCGCCGACACGACGGGCACAGTAATCACTGTAGCATGTCAGCGAACACTATAGCAGTACAAAAAAACTAGACGGTAGTAATGATTGGTACACGTAGGATGAGGCTTACTCTAGAAGCCAAGTGGATACCCCGGAGAAACAAGAATGACTCGGAATACAGCTCATACCTCGGTAAGAGAGGATAAACAAAAGAGGGATAGCTGAAAAAGAGCGTCAGCTAAGAAATACCTCGGACAGGAAATAAGAAGGAATGAATGTCTGGAAACTGATATGGCCCGGCCGAAGTCTTCGGCAGGACTGCACCAGCTTCGGGGACTAATGCCGGGGGGATGAATCTAGGTAGGGTCAAGATAGTGGAAAGAAGGAAGAAACCTTTCTTACCATATGCCGAGTTATAAACTAATTCGGCCGAGTTATGCAAGGCTCGGCCGAATAAGGCATGGCTTAGCCAAATCGAGTGATTAATACCTCACTCGACCGACGTGTGGGCTAAGTCAGCCGAATAAGGTTGATCAACTCATACGCAGGTGAAGGCCAAGCCGAGTTATGTAACACGAGGCCGAGTAACAGGAAGATTGCAGGAGAAGAAGAAGGATCCTAGAGTCACACCCTAGGTACTGGCTAGGAGGAATCTACACAGGGCCAAGCGCTAAAGACAAAGAGCAGAGCCGCAGAGGGGCAGACAGGCGTCACGGAGGTGACAGTGGGCAAGCCCAAGGCTCACATGCGGGGGTTCTGGTTCTTTGCTTCCGATAGAAGGGAGACACGAAAAGGAGTCCGCCGAGTTACCATTTTGGGACAAGCATATTCCAAGAATATGCTTGCCACGTCAGCCCTAGGAGGAACCAAGGGACCCCTTTATAAGGAGGGGCATGGACTCCTGGAAAGGGGATCAATTCATTTGACATTGGAGGCTCGCGTAGTAGTCTTCTTCCTCCTCTCTCTGATACAGCTCAAGGAGCACTTGTAACTTGATTGAAGAGAAATAAAGATCTATGTACTAGTCAGTTGTGTGTATAAATCACTACATCTTCCCTCCCTAGATCCCACTAGCATCCATTGGCCCCATACTTTAGCCTACCCATGGCATCTGCCGTGCCACCACCACGACATTGCTCAATCCACCCGAAGCGGTACCGGCCAGTAAAAACAAGACACGTGTCCAGGCTGTTGTTTTAAAAACCAGAATTTGATCTATTAGTTGTTTGATATTGTAAAATCAATAAATTTTGATCTGTATGTCCAAAAATTACAAATTTTATATAAATGGATTCAACAAAATGAATACTTTGCAACTATGGCCCTGGTTTGGTCATTTGTTTCTAAATTTTTTGGTTTTTATGCAGAAACATTTATAGGACTATTTTGAGTATAAAAATTGCTCTAAAAATTATTTTTGAGTGAAATCTTTTGCAAATGGATTTGTTTTGAACCCTCTGACCATAAACACTAAAATTTGGAATTAAAAATATATTTTGTGACACTAAGAATTAATCCTTTGAATAAAAGCATTTCTAGTAAAACAAAAATGATTTAAAAGGCCTATTTTCACTAACTTGATTTCAAATGAAAATTCCACTTTTATAAAATACCAGTAGGTGTTTTGAAAATTTTAGAGCCTTATTAGAAACCACATTTTCAATAAAACAACCTTTTTCATGCTTGCATGCAGTTCTTTGTTTTTATTGTTTTGTTTTATTATTTTGAGTGCTAGTTTTGAATGTGTGCTTTGCTTGATTGAATTGTAGTGAACTTTGAGGAGTGTGACAATGGTAAGATCAAGAAGAGTACCTAGATTCTCTACTAAAAAGGCAAGTGATACTTTGGTCATCAAAAGTCCTATCTTTTCAATATTGCATTAGTGATAATTTTGTAGTATGCATGATAGGACTATTTTGATTATTATATTGCTATGCTATAGTAGATCCTATAGAATATATCTTGGTAGGAATCTTCCTAAGTTAAGAGACATGCTATGCTAGTATGCTTAGCCTAGCTATTAGAATTCAAGGGTGGAATATTCATGCTATGATATTATGCAAAGTCTATGAGTATGTTTTTGAATAATAAAACAACTATGTGAATGAATCACCTGGGTGGAATGGGAAGATTGGTTTATGTTGAGTGGTTACACAAGGCCCATGTCTATGGTTTACCTTGTGTATCACACTTGTGGATGGCCACCCAGGAACAAAGAGATTGAGATGTTTTGTGTTGAGAAGCTTTTAGTGCATCCACATGGCATATGAGCTCTGCCTTGACCAACTAGGTTGCAAGAAATCAGACGGACAGACAGTTGGTGGTAGTGATGATAGGATGGAACGCATCTGTGCTGATCTGAGGGATTGTTTCTGAAAAGTCTCGTCTCGATGCATGTCGAGTCTTGTGGGAAAAGTGCACAACCTCTCGAGAGGGTAAAACCTAAGTACTTAGTCGTGTCCCCGGTAATCGACATTTTGAGCATCAAAGACATTGAAATGATCAAGGATTTACTCATCCCAATTTCTCTAAGATAAAACTTGTTGGGTGAACAAGGGAGGCACCTTGTGTGACTCCAGTGTGCCATGTGTGATGAAATGTTTTGAAAAAGAGAAAAACTATTTTCAAAGGATAGGGAAAACTTGTTTTATGCAAAGGAAGCCAAAACTCCACTTAGCCATATATTCATGTAGATGATAGATTCTCCATATCAAAATGATATCACTTGCCAATACAATTCAAATGTATTGACCCTTGTGGCTGTAACTTTTTATGTTGCAGGTTTATTTGATGTTAGTGAAGTTTGTTGAGTAGGGATTACAAGTCTACAACCAACATGAATGCCTGTGGCATAAGAAGATGAAGGACTCCATGCTATATAGTTATATCTATTGCTTTGTAATAATATAGCCATATGAGCTATGTAAGTTGTAATGAAATATTTTATTCCTGGTTATAAGTTGTAATATGACCTTTGTTTCTTGATATTACATCTTAAACTGTGGGTGCTAGCTATTCGATCCAGGGACTAGCACTGTAAACACATGGATCTCTACCTTATCAGGTTGGGACCTCTATAGTGCTGTGCCATTAAGCCCGTGACGATCGCCAGGAGAAACCGCACCGTCCTACGCCCTTCGCCATGCTCGTAGCTCGTTGTATCATCGTCACCGACGAGCCCTGGCCATGTCGCACTGCCCCTCTCACCGGTGTATAAATAGAGGCCACCCCATCCCTCATTCTCCACACCATCTCACTCCCCTCTCTCTCAGAACCACCCCTACCCTTCCCCAGAGCAAGGCGAGCACCAGCCCACCGGGATTTCACTAGAGTCCGTCGCTGCAGAGGAGGAGCGGAGCCGTTGATTGCGACCAGGCTAGGAGCCGACGCGACCACCTTTTGAACCGCCGTTGTCGATAATGTAGTTCGCCCCCATCGCCGACCCTAGATGGAGCCCAGGTGAGAGACCGCGTACCCCCATCATCGCCATTAGGGTTCGGTCTCGTCGGAGCTGTTCGACGGAGACGACGAACGTGAGTCGTAAATCATAATCTAATCGCACGGCCCAGATTGAAACATACCCCTTCGCTTAGACTGAGCCGCTGACTCATGGGGCCCCCTGTTAGCAGTTGTAACATCCCAAAAATACTAAACTTGGATCATCAATTTCTAATCATCAAAATTAGGGTTAACAAAAACTTTGTTAAATAAAATTATGAATGCATACATATGAGTATGCATTAAATTTGAAATTCTTTTGAACCACCTTGTTTGTGTGTTTCCTTGCTTGTAAAATGTTTCTTAGGTGAAATAAACATCATCTAAACATTTCCCAAACTTTTCCTAAGGACAAATAAATCAAAACCAATAAAATAAAGGAATGGTAATTTTGACCAATTTAACTCTCATGCTTACTTTGGCTGTCTCAAACTTTCAGAACCTAATGGAATCTTTTCTGGATCTTTGCACCCCTTGAATGTACTCATAACAAGGTATCAAGGCCCACTTTGTGATCATCCAGAAACTTTCAAATGCATAGTTTAAATGACAATTCAAAATTGAATCTTTATCATATGGGAAGATCCCACTTTTTCAAAAACCACTCAAACAAGCTCAACTTTCAAAACCCAAGCATCTGCAGACTCACCAGCACCAATCTAGCAAACCCACCAAAAATCTTTTCAAAATTCAAAACTTGATTTCATGCGGCCATTTCATCAAACAGGTTGCAGACACAAATCATCAAAATCCTAAACACTATAGTGAGCAGTGATTGAAGACTAACTTGTTCCCTCTCTAGCTCACAACCAGCTCAGTAGATCATCTAGCAAGATTAACTAAACACTAGTACCACTGTGAGCTTGGCATTACCATCAATGGTGAACAGCCGAAGCCAACCTTGTCACCCCCATGTCGACAGCAAGCTAGGAAGAGAAGCAAGCCTAGCCAGCATGTCTGGGAGGCAGCCCACCGTCCACCGCCACCCCCTGTCCCAGCCGCGAGTGTTGCCAAGCCCTGGACCACACGCACGAACCATGCCAACCTCGCCAGCGACCATGCCGAGCGTGCGCCAGAGCGCCACCCACGACCGAAGCCCACAGACCGCGCGCCGCCCTCGCCGCGTGCATACACAATCCCCACCGACCCAGGAGACCGCCAGACATCATCGTTCGCCGCCCCGTGCCGCATAGCCACCGCTCGCCGTCGAAGATGCCGCCTCTGCCGCGCAGAGCGTCGCATGTTCCAGACCAAGACACACCGCCCCACGCCTCAAAACCATGTCGTTGAGAATCGCTAGGGAACACCGCACCATCCCCTACCGTCTCCCATGCCAATAGTCGCCTGTAACATCGCCCCCGACGAGCTCATCGCGCGCCCCGTCATTCCCCTCGCTCGACTATAAATAGAGGCCACCCCTAGTCGATTTCTTCACACCACCTCACTCCCCTCTTCTCACTGATCGTTCCACACCATTCCTGGAGCAAGGCGAGCACCACCTCGCCGGAATTTCACCGGAGCCCGCCGCCTCTGGAGAAGAAGGGCGCCATCGATTTCGTCCACCTCAGGAGCTGCCGCGACCACCCCTGAGTTCGCCGTCGTCGACTTCGTCGTTCGCCCACCTCGCCGACCCTCGCCTGCACCCCGGTGAGCCCCCAGCACCCCTCACTGGCCGCGCTAGGTTTCTTTCTTGCCGGCGTTGCCTCGCGTCGACGATGACTCCCAGCCGTTGGATTAGAATCAGATCGAACGACCCACGTTGCCCCGTATCGCTTCACCCCTCCCTGTCTCACTGACGAGTGGGGACACCCACTTAAGCAGCCCGCGGGAGCACTGCACTTAGCAGGCCGGCCCGTTAACTTTTCCCGCGCAGCCCAGTTATTCAAATTAAACCTTTTCTATTTTATTTCAAACTCACTTCTGTACCCAACTTCAAAATTCAACCCAGATCAATTCATTGCTCCAAATTGAATGAAACTAATTTTGTTAGAAAGGTCTGGGAATGCTGAATCCAAGACCGTTGGATTCAACTCATTTGGATCTGTAGATAACCCATGGTAAAAATAACAAGGCAGAAGCTTTTATGCATTCAAACATTTTTCAAATTTAAACCATAATAGCTTTTGAGTTGATTCCAACTCTCAAAAATCACATTTCACCATACCTTTCAGAATATATAACAATATATAGGTTTACTTGCAGAAATAATGTTCAAGTAATAAAAGAATGCCCCATAGGCATTTCTAGTCACTTTAATTAATTCAAATAAAAGGGTAAAACCTTATTAAATTGTGACACCACTTTAAATCATATTCCCATGGACTAAAATATGTGGTGATGACATGTGTCAACATGATCCCATGTTTGGTTTGGAGAATATTAAATCTTAAGTAGTTTTTCAATGAGTAGAAATTACTTTTCTAGAAATAAAAAAGGAATTAAACCAAGCTTTAATCTTGTAATGTTAGAGATGATGCTAGATCATCTATAGGATCCTTTTGTGTGATGATTGCAAGTAGTTAAGTATTGTTTGGTGATTGTGTACCTCGTATTTATTTATAGACGCTAGTACCGACCAAGGATACGAGGAGGAAGGAGGATTCTACGAAGAAGAAGCCGAGGAGAACTTCAACCACTGCTCTGCACAAGGCAAGCTGATACTATACCAATGCAAGCTAAAACTTGAAAGACATTCTACTTTAGCAAGCCTAATACTACTAGTGAATGTGCAAGCTAACACTTGCAAGATACCCTACTGATGCAACAAACCCCTACTTGTTACTATGACTACTATATGCCTTAAGCATATGTGATCATACCCACTTGACAGACCAATCCTAGTTTTTACTTGCAAGCTTTATACTTTATTTCTTTATCGAAGCTATTCTTAGAGTTTACTTAAGTGAATTATAGATATTAGAAAGATATTTGAAGGTTGCATGAAGAGCATAAAATTTGGCCTAAGCTAGATAATCTTGATGTCATCTTAAGGCATGAGATTGAACTTAGTTAGAACTCCCCTAGTTTACCAACCCTCATTATTGCTTACCCCCACCTGTAGATGCTAGTGCTAAGCATAAAACTTGATCAACTTTAGATGGGAGTACTTGGTGGAAAAATGTTTATGAAAACCTTGGAATGGTGGATCATTCTATTGACATGTTTTGGACATGTGTTTCCGAACACCTGATGATTTTGGTGATGAAAATGTTGAGGCATGAGACTTAGCACTTTTTAAAGCTGATGGTTGTCTGGATGCGATACCATTCCAATTTTATCGTACAACCATAATACCCGAATATTAGGTAGGGCTTGACTGGAAACTTATATACCTTAGTATTAGCTCCCTCACGGCCAAGGTCTGAGCTGAGGCTACCTTGTGAAGATTGTCCACCTGTGCTGTACCCAAGATGACAGTTGGTCATGGTTGGGAGGCCAAACTCACTGGAGAGGTGCTTATACTAGGGCGTATAATTGAAAGGTTAGGATTGATTATCCGCATACTGAGTATGGTCAATTCAGGATTTGTTCCTAACGGATGTATCGAATGTTGTGGTGAAAGTGTACAATCTCTGCAGAGTGTCAAACTATTCGAATAGCCGCGTCCACGGTTATGGACAGTTGGAGTGGCCATACTGTTCCCCGTCAGATTTTTCAAAATGACTTGTGAGATGAATTGAGACTTTGACTTGACCACAACAGGGTTGTGATCTGAATTACAAATTCCCACTTAGGTGCCATAAACTTTCAACTAGCATTCGTTGCTTATAAACTGAGTAGAGATAAATCTGGCTTTTGCAAAACAACCCTAGAGTCTAGTGTCCTATTATCCAAAAACCCCTTTTACCTGTTAGTGTTAGTTTGCGAGTACTTAAAGAGTACTCATGGCTTTTTCCCTGGCTATTCCCATGGCCAGACTATGAAGAGGAGTACCTGGAGGATAGACCCCAGGAAGGTTACGACAACTAGGATCATCTCCCATCGTCAGCATTGCCTGTGACCCCGAAGATGGAGCTTCGCCTACGCTATCGTTATTATTATGTATTCCGCTGCTTGATGTTGTATTAAGAACTGGATCATGAGATCCCTATTTGTGTAAGAACTTATGTATCGTTTGTAATGGATGATGTACTATGGTATCCAATTCTGTCATGTCTCGCAAAAATGGTAATCCTGGGATTGCGATGTATGGCATAACAGGCATCTAGGATTGAAAAATCCGGGTGTTGACAGCAGCCCTCTGCTCGCGCTGTGCAGCTGTGCCGGCCTAGTAACATTCCCACGCGCAGCCCAGAGATTCAAATACATTTTTCCATTTTAGTTCAAACCTATTTCTGTCAGTAGATTCAAAAATCAATTTAGATATATTTACTGAACCAAATGACCTGATTCCAATTTTGTTAGAAAGGTACTGAAACTATCAATCCAAGCCCGTTGGATTCAAACCATTTGAAATTATAGATCACCTATAGTAAAAATAACAAGACAGATACTTTTCCACATTCAATTTTTTTTCAAAAATCAACCATAAATGCTTTTGAGTTGATTC
Organism: Avena sativa; assembly: GCA_916181665.1. Lineage (NCBI taxonomy): Eukaryota > Viridiplantae > Streptophyta > Magnoliopsida > Poales > Poaceae > Avena > Avena sativa. Next base: position 67,038,278 of record OV702284.1, read on the forward strand.
TAACTCTCAAAAATCACATTTGACAAGATCTTTCTGAATATGTAAAAATATTTAGGTTTACATGCAGTGATCTCGGACAAGTACTAAAATAATGCTACATAGGGATTTCTAGCCATCTTAATTATGTAAAATAGTAATTTTAAACTTTATAAAATATGACCACCACTTTAATCACATTCGCATGTATTGAAATATATGGTGATGACATGTTTCAACATGATCTCATATTTTAATTTGAGAATAGTAAAACTTAAGTAGTTTTCAATGAGTAGAAATTACTTTTCCAAAATAAAATAAATAAGACTAGGTCTTTAATTCATGTGATGATTGTGATGATGCTAGATCATCTAGTGTAAACCTTTGTATGCTAAATAGAGGTAGTTAAGTATTGTTTGGTGATTGTGTACCTCGTATGTATTTATAGACGCTAGTACCAACCAAGGCTACGAGGCGAGGAGTACTACGAAGAAGAAGAAAACTTCAACCACTTCACCAATCAAGGCAACTACCACTTGCATGTTACCTATGCAAGTTAATACTTGCAAGCCCCACAATACAAGTTAACTATGCAAGTTAGATAATCTATGCAAGATGCATTAGGCATGCTTTGGTTATGCAACCTTGATTATACCAATCCCAAGTTTTACTTGCAAGCTTTATTATTTTATTTCTTTATCAAAGTTCTTTACCTTCCATTTGTAACTTGAGAATTTTAGAAAGTTACCATAGGTGGCATAAAGAGCATAAAACTAGGCCTAAGTAGTTAGAACTAGATGTCATACTGAAGCATGAGACTAGAGTTGGATAGTCACACTTGATTAGCACCCCTCATTAGTGAATACCCTCAACTTTAGTGGCTAGTGCTAAGCATAAAAGTTGATCACTTTAGATGGGAATACTTGGTGAAAATGATTATGAAAACCTTGGAATGAAGATTCATTCTATTGAAATGTTTTGACATGTTTTATGAACACAAGATGATTTGACGATGAAAATGTTGAGGCATGAGCCTTAGCCCTTTTTAAAAATTGATGGTTGGGTTCGGATGTGATACCGTTCCCATTTTACCGTACAACCACAATAACCGAATTTGGGTAGGGCTTGACTGGAAGTTTATATATCTTAGTATGGGTTCCCTTGCGGAAGAGGTTTGAGATGAGGCTACCTCGTGATGATTGTCCACCTATGCAGTTCCCAAGATGATAGATCGTCATGGTTGGGAGGCCAAACTCATAGGGGAGGTGCCTATACTAGGGTGTGTAATTGAAAGGTTAGGGTTGATTATCTGCATACTAAGTATGATGATTCAGGGTTATCCCTGACGGATGTATCAAATGTTGTGGTGAAAGTGTACCACCTCTGCAGAGTGTCAAACTGTTCGAATAGACGCATCCGCGGTTATGGACAGTTGGAGTGGCCATATTATTCTGTCGTCAGATGTTTTCAAAATGACTTGTGAAATGAACTATAACTTTGACTTGACCACAACAGGGTTGGGAACATGAAAACTAAGTTCCCACTTAGGTGTTATAGAACATTAAACTAGTTTTATTTACTTCTAAACTCAGTTAGAGATAAACCTGGCTTTTTGCAAAAAAAAAATAGAGCTTAGGATTCCTACTCGAACTACTTTACTTGTTAGTGATAGTTTTGCGAGTACTTAAAGAGTACTGATGGCTTTGTCCTTGGTTATTCCTATGGCCAGACTATGAAGAGGACTATCAGGATGATGGAAAGCAGGAAGTCTATGACAACTAGGATCATCTCACATCATCAGCATTGCATGTGACCATGAAGATGGAGCTTCGACCACACTGCTGTTATTATATATTTCTGCTGCGTTGATTGTATTAAGACTGGATCATGAGATCCTTTATTTGTAAGACCTTTATTATGGTTTGTAATGGATGATGAACTATGGTACCAATCTATTATGTCTCGCAAAAATGGTAATCCTGGGATTGCGATGTATGGCATAACAGGCCTCTAGGATTAAAAATCCGAGTGTTGACAAGTTGGTATCAGAGCCATCCTGACCATAGGGGACCCTAGTTAGAATGGACGCTTGAATCAAAAACTTAGTTTCAAAACAAAATAATTGAGTATTTCTGAAAACTTATTCTCGTTCTTATCACTGAGATTATTTCAAGCGAATTCATGTTCCTCAAAATAATTCTTGCAAACTTACATAAAATTGACACACTTGATCACTCCACTAACCTACTCATCCTACATTCTTATAGATGGGAGTCAAGTATATCAAGTTCTACTAGTTGGGCAACGGAGGACAGATCATCTTCGAGCACGATTTAAGCCAACTCTTAGAACTTCTTGAGTGCCTGCACCCCGAGTTCTTAGGAGCACAGCTCAACAATCAGCAAGGAGGAGAACTACAATGGCTAAAAGTTGCAAATCTCAGAGGCAAGATGGAGACACCCACCTCAGAGGGTTTCCAATTCATCTTGAGGGAGAACAACTGGCTAGACGGACTCGTCAGGGCTATGCATGAGGCTCTTGCCCATCTGTGTGGGCAAAGCATCAACCAAATCAAGGGCACTCGCTTTGAGTACTACGCAAGGCGTGATGCTATGGGACAGCCATTGGAGGTTCCAGGCCATCCGGAGCTGAAGCATCAGGTGGATCATCTCGACTTCATGCTGTATGACAGGTAGAAGGAGTTGGACAACGCCCGCGCCTACGCCAACCACAACTATGCCATTGCAGTCAAGAAGGACCAGACCCTCACCATCCTTGTGAAGGAGTGCAAGTCACTTCACCGTCTGCGTGACAAGAAGGATCGCATCATTGCTCGCCTTCATCACAAAGTGTCAGACTTGGAGGAGACCATCCATGAGCGGGACATGCCACTTGAGGAGAGGGAGAACAAAGGTGAAGATATCTGTGGAGATCCATACTCCAACCTCAGTGATGATGATGACTACCTGGAGGACCTCGACATGGACTTCCACACTGATGATGATGATTCCGCCTTCATTGATGATGAAGAATCCACCGGTTATGATGAGTAGTAGCACTTGAGCACTATCGTATGTGTGATTTGTATCTAGTCCCACTGTATCGTAGCTTCATAGAATGGTTCCTCCTAAAACCTTGTGTTATCTTAGTGTGGTGTTGATATGTCAGAAACATATCTATAATTTTTGATGTTCCATGCTTGTTTAGTATCTACTTTGCTTTGCTTTGTCCCCACTTTGAGGTGCTTTTCATATGTTTTCTGCTACTAACCTATTAACAAGATGCCACAGTGTCAGTTGCCTGTTTTCTTCTATTTTTGGTTCCAGAAAGGAAGAAAATCAATATTCTCGGAATTCTACGGGACAAAAGCCAAAGTCAATATTTTACCGTGGGGAACACGAAGCCGGAATACGATATGGGGGAGACTCACCAGGGGCCACGCCCCCTGGCCACACGGGTGGGCCCACCCCGCGCCTGGGTGTGTAGCCGCCCTGGTGGCCCCCTACCTCGCCTCTTCGCCTATAAGAAGCCCCTGATGCCAAAACCCTAAGCACCCGATCAATATTCCACGAAACCGTCTGTAGCCGCCGCCACCATCGTCCCTAGATCAGGGGGATCTGAAGCTCTTCCCGGCACCCTACCGGAGGGGATATCATCCCGGAGGCCTTCTTCTTCATCATGCCAGCCTCCGGTATGAAGCGTGAGTAGTTCAACCTTGGACTACGGGTCCATGTAGTAGCTAGATGGATGTATATACTCCTTGTGCTTTCATGTCTAGATCTTTTGAGCTGCGTTCATGATCAAGATCTCATCTATTTGTAATCATGCATGTTGTGTTTGCGGGGATCCGATGGATATTGAGATTACTATGTCAGATTGATTAATGGTTTTGTCTTATTGATTCTATCATGTCTGTGTTGTTTGTGATCTTGCATGCTCTCCGTTTTTAGTAGCTATCTTGGCCAAGTAGTTGCTAGTGACTCCAAGAGGGGGTATTTATGCTCGATAGTGGGTTCATGCCTCTATTTAATCAAGGGAAGTGACAGAAATCTCTAAGGTTGTAGTTGTGTTGTTGCCACTAGGGAGAAAACAACAGTCTCTTGTTCATGGAACAAGTGGATTGTTTACCTTACACACTTTGCTTAAAGCAGTTGTCTGTTGCTTGCAACTTAATACTGGAGGGGGTTCAGATGATAACCCAAAGGTGGACTTCTGGTCATAGATGTAGTTGGATGGCAGTGTATGTATCTTGTTGTATTGCCCAATCAAATCTCATAGGATCTTTATGTCTAGTATTGCATTGTTATGCCTTGCTCAGTCCTATCAATTGCCCTGCTGTAATTTGTTTACCCAGCTTGCCATGTTTAGTTATCTAAGGAGAACACCTCTAGTGAACTATGGACCCCGGTCCAATCTTTACCATTGATACATCTTCCGCTATTACTGTTTACTTGCTGCAAACCATCATCACCTTCCACACCATATAGTTAATACTTTGTTACAGCAACCGGTGAGATTGACAACCTCACTATTAGTTGGGGCAAAGTCTTGAGTTTGTGTTGTGCAGGTTTCCACGTTTCTTGCAACACCTTTGAGACGTTTCCCTCCTCCTACTAGTTCGAAAACCTCGGTTTCTTACTGAGGGAAAACTTGTTGTTGTGCTGCATCATACCTTGCTCTTGGGGTTTCTCGACGAAGCGCTCCACGTTGACGCAGCTCCATCGGGTGTGTGTTTGTATTGGGTGGTATGAATTAATGAAAATCAAGTTTCTAGTTGGCAAAACCAGACTCAAACTCAAAGTTTGAATGTTTTTCAAAAACAAATCCATGAACCTTAAAAATTTCCCTCTTGTCTCATGATCTATCTCAATCTTCAGATGCCTCGCGGAGGAAGCAGTTCATCTCAGGATCCAATGCTGCAAATCTTGCAAATGATGGTTGCTGACCGAGAAGCTGGAAGAGCTGAACATCAAGCTAATTTAGCCACCCTTCAACAGATAGCTGTAACATACCAAAAATATAAAACAATGATCCTCAAACTCTAATCACTAAAATTATTGTTAACAAAAACTTTGAGTAATTAAAATCATATGAATGCATGTGTGTATGTGATGATTTGATAAATGCATGAATGATCTTGTGTGATTAACCTAAATAGCAAGAAATGGTTTAAAGATGAATATAACATCATATAAAACATTTCCAAGCAGAAACAAATCAAGAGAAAATCAAAAACAAATCAAATAAAGAAAATGGTCATTTTTGTCAATCTTGTTCACTAGGTCACTTTGAGTGTTTCTAGTCCAAGATTTCAAACCGAAACTGTTCCAATTCTTTTCACCCCTTGCTAAACCAAGTAAAAGTGAAGAAAAGCCCACATTTCAAACTTACAGAAACATTTGGCACCTCATTCAAATCACAAGTAAAAATTGAATCTTTATCATATGTGAAGATCACACATTTTCAAAACCCAACTAAACTAATGCCCCTTGACTAATCCAACTAACCAAAGACTCCCTAGTATGTGCCTAGCAAACCCACCAAGTTTGAATCCAAAATTCAAATTTGAATTTCTTTCGGCCATTTCATCAAACACCTTGTGATCAGCAAACAAACAAACAATAAACACTATAGTGTGCAGTGATTTTGGCCAACCTTGTTCCCTCTCTAGCTCTCACTACACTCTCAGTAGATGAACTAGCCTAATTAGCAAGCCTTAGCACCACTGTGAGCTTGGCATAGCCATTAATGGTGATCATGCCGAGCCCCTTTGCCACCCCAATGTGGACAGCAAGCTACACGCCTCTCTAGCCTCGCCAACCTTGTCTCACAGACGCAGCACTGTCCACCGCCACTCCCTGTCCCAGTCCCAAGCGCAGCAAGCCCCTGGACCACCCGCCAAGCACACGCCCAGTTTCTCTACGGCCATGCCGAGAGTGCGCCAGATCGCCTCGCTCGACACGCTCGCACAGACCGTGCGCCGCCCTGGCCGCATGCGTGCGTGATCACCACCGCCCCAGCAACCCCGTAGGCATGCTCGTTCACCGCCGCGCGGACCATGCATGATGTGCGCCATTAAAATCGCCGTCAGACCCGCCCAGAGCGTAGACGTGTTCTGACCGATTAGCACCGCCCCGCGCCTCGCCACCACGCTGTTGAGCTTCGCCAGGGAGCATAGCACCGGCCCCTATCGTCGCCCTTGCCATTATACCTCTGTGTCATCGATCACGACGAGATCAGCCCGCAACCTTTGGTCCCCTCTCCGCACTATAAAAGGAGGCCTCCGCCGCTCGTTTTCTTCACACCAGTTCACTCCTCACCTCTCACTGATCACACCCACTCACTCCCGGAGCAAGGCGAGCACCAGGTGGCTGGAATTTGACCGGAGTTCGCCGCTGTAGAGGAGGAGAGGCGCCGTCGATTGGAGCCGCCCCAGGAGAACCGCCGTCATCGACTTCGTCGTTCGTCCCCGTCGCCGACCATCGCCTGAGCCCCGGTGAGCCTCCCACGACCCCCACTGGCCGCGCAAGGGTTCGTGCTCGTCGCGTCCGATGAACTCGAGCCGTTCGATTAGAATTAGATCCCATGGTCCACATTGCCCCGTACCGCTTTGCCCCTCACTGTCTCACTAACGCGTGGGGACAGCCACTTAACCAGCCCGCGCATGCGCTGTGCGTAGTGGGCCGGCCCAGTAAAACCTCCCGCGTGACCCAACAATTCAAATATAGTTTTATTCATTTAATTTTAAACCCAGTTCTGTACCTAGATTCAAAAATCAACCCAGCTCGATTTACTAAACCAAAATGCATGAAACCAATTTCGTTAGAAAGGTACTGGAATGCTTAATCCAAGCCCGTTGGATTCAAACCATTTATATTTGTAGATCACCCATGTAAAAATAACAAGGCAGAAGCTTTTCTACATTCAAACATTTTTCAAAATTCAACCATAAGCTCTTTTGAGTTGCTTCCAACTCTCAAAAATCACATTTAACTATACCTTTCAGAATATATAAAAATATATAGGTTTACTCACAGAAATAATGTTCAAGTAATAAAAGAATGCCACATAGGCATTTCTAGTCACTTTAATTAAATAAAATAAAAAGGTTAAACCTTATTAAATTGTGACACCACTTTAAATCACATTCCCATGTATTGAAATATGTGGTGATGACATGTTTCAACATGATCCCATGTTTGAGTTGGAAAATATTAAATCCTAAGTAGTTTTTCAATGAGTAGAAATTACTTTTCTAAAAATAAAATAAATGAGACAAGTTCTTTAATCTTGTAATGTTAGTGATGATGCTAGATCATCTAGTATAAACCTTTGTGTGATGATTTGAAATAGTTAAGTATTGTTTGGGATTGTGTACCTCGTATTTATTTATAAGACGCTAGTACCGACCAAGGATACGAGGAGGAAGGAGGATACTACGAGGAAGAAGCCGAGGAGAACTGCAACCACTGCTCTGCACAAGGCAAGCTAACACTTGCAAGATACCCTACTTATGCGAGCTGCTAATTGCTTGTTACTATGCCAACTATATGCCTTGAGCATATGTGATTATACCCCTTTGACACACCATCCTAGTTTTACTTGCAAGCTTAATATTTTATTTTATTTATTAAAAGCTTTCTATCAAAATTTTACTTTGTGACTTGTAGATTCTAGAAAGATATTTGAAGGTAGCATAAAGAGCATAAAATTTGGCCTAAGTTAGATAATCTTGATGTCATCCTAAGGCATGAGATTGAACTTAGCTAATCCCCACTCGTTTATTACCCACCATTAGTATTTACCCCCACTTGTAGATGCTAGTGCTAAGCATAAAACTTGATCAACTTTAGGTGGGAATACTTGGTGAAAATGGTTATGAAAACCTTAGAATGATGAGTCATTCTACTGAAATGTTTTGACATATGTTCTTGAACACCGGATGATTTTGATGATGAAAATGTTGAGGCATGAGCCTTAGCCCTTTATAAAACTGATGGTTGTTTGGATGCGATACCATTCCAATTTTACCGTACAACCACAATACCCGAAATTTGGGTAGGGGTTGACTTGAAATTTATATACCTTAGTATGAGTTCCCTTGCGGCCAAGGTCTGAGCTGAGGCTACCTTGTGAAGATTGTCAACTTATGCAGTTCCCAAGATGACAGTTGGTCATGGTTGGAAGGCCAAACTCACAGGAGAGGTGCCTATACTAGGGCGTGTAATTGAAAGGTTAGGATTGATTATCCGCATACTGAGTATGGTGAATTCAGGATTGTTCCTGATGGATGTATCGAATGTTGTGGTGAAAGTGTACAATCTCTGCAGAGTGTCAATCTATTCGAACAACCGTGTTCGCGGTTATGGATAGTTGGAGTGGCCATACTGTTCCCCCGTCAGATATTTTCAAAACAACTTGTGAAATGATTTGTGACTTTGACTTGAACACAACAGAGTTGTGATATGAAATTCAAGTTCCCACTTAGGTGTGATAAAACTTTCAACTAGTTTTCTTTGCTTCTGAACTTAGTAGAGGTAAATCTGGCTTTTTGCAAAACAACCCTAGAGCTTAGTATATCCTACTATAAAAACCCCCATTCACTTGTTAGTATTAGTTTTCGAGTACTTAAAGAGTACTCATGGCTTTGTCCCTGACTATTCCCGTGGCCAGACTATGAAGAGGATCATATCCCATCGTCAGCATTGCCTGTGACCCTGAAGATGGAGCTTCGCCCATGCTATCATTACTATTATGTTATTCCGCTGCTTGAATTGTATTAAGAACTAGATCATGAGATCCTTATTTGTGTAAGACCTTATGTTTTGTAATGGATGATGTACTATGATATACAAATCTGTTATGTCTCGCAAAAATGGTAATCCTGGGATTGCGATGTATGGCATAACATGCATCTGTGATTAAAAATCAGGGTGTTGACAAGTTGGTATCAGAGCGATCCTGACCATAGGAGACCCTAGTTAGAATGGACGTTCGAATCAAAAACTTAGTTTCAAAACCAAAGGAACTGAGTATTTACCAAAAACTTATTCTTATTCTTATCACTTGAATTCTTTCATGAAAATTCATGTTCCTCAAAAATTCTTGCGAACTTACATAAAAATTTGACACACATGATCACTCTAATAACTTACTCATCCTATATTCTATAGATGGACGTGAAGTACAATAAGTTTTATCAGCTGGGGAATGGAGGAGACCTCATATTTGAGCGTGACTTGGACCAGCTAGCAGAAATGCTGGAGCGTCCACACCCCAAGTTCTTCGGAGCTCAGCTCAATGATTAGGAAGGAGAACATTTGCACTGGCTAGTTGTTGCAAGTCTCCGAGGAAAGATTGAACCCCCCCCCCCCACTGCAGAGGGAATTCAGTTCACCTTAAGAGAGAACAACTGGCTCGATGGACTTGCCAGGGCCAGGCAGGAAGCTATTGCCCATCTGTGTGGTCAGAGTATCAATCAAATCAAGGGTACCTGTTTTGAGTTCTACCCAAGGCGTGATGTTATGGGACAGCCACTGGAGGCCTCATATCACCACGAGCTAAAGAGTCAATTGGACCACCTCAGCTTCATAATGTACGACCGTCAGAAGGAGTTGGACAATGCCCGTTCCTACACCAACCACAAGTACGCCATCGCCAAGAAGAAGGATCAGACCCTCGCCATGCTAGTGAAGGATCGCAAGTCTCGTCGCCGTCAGCTCGACAAGAAGGAGCGCATCATTTCCCGTATTCGCCACCGGATCACGGATTTGGAGGAGACCATCCACGAGAGAGACATGCAGTTGGAGGAAAGGGAGAATGCAGGGGAAGACCTTCGTGGAGACCCCTACTCCTATCTCAGCGATGATGATGACTTTCTAGAGGATCAGGCTATGGACTTATTCACCGATGAGGATGACTTCGCCTTCATCGATGATGATGATGATGATGATGATGATGATGATGATGAGGATGATGATGATGATGAGGACAATGACTCTGAGGAGTAGTATCACTTGAGAACTAGCATTAGTGAGTTGTATTCGGTCCCACTGTATCGTATTTTTCCAGAATGGTTCTTAAAACCATCTGTTTCCTTTGTTGTGGTGTGTGTTTATATCGTGTGCTATGAATGAATGAAAGAAAAGCAAGTTGCTAGAAAAATCTGAGTCAAACTTCAAAAACTTTTCAAAACCCCTGAACCTTAGAAATTTCCCTTTTTTCTCATGATCTATCTCAAACTTCAGATGCCTCGAGGAGGAAGCGGTTCATCCCCGGACCCGATGTTCCAGATCTTGCAAATGTTGGTTTCTGACCGCGAAGCTGAAAGAGCTGAACGTCAAGCCAACTTAGCCACCCTTCAACACATCGCCTAGATGGCCAACAAAAATCAAGGACATGGAAATTAGGACAACCATGGATCTAAGCTCAAGAATTTCCAGAACACCAATCCACCTGTTTTCACTAAGTCAGAACAGCCCCTAGATGCATACGATTGGTTGCAAACCATGGAGAACAATCTGGAAGTTGTAGGAGTGGAAGCTAACAAGAAAGTGTTGTTTGCTACCCATTATCTGGTCGGTGATGCAAGATCATGGTGGAACAGCGTTCGCGCAATGACAGGAGGTCAGCTGATGACTTGGGAAGAGTTCAAAGTCAATTTTAGCAGAACCCATGTGCCACCGGGTTTAATCAAGAGGATGAGAGATGAATTCAGAGAACTGAAGCAAGGAAGGATGATAGTAGTGGAATACCGTGACAAATTCTTGTCATTGGCTAGGTATGCACCGGATGATATCGACACTGAAGCCAAGAAGAAAGAGAGATTCCTTAATGGTCTGCACGATGAGATGCAGACAGTGTTAGTCAATATCCCCTTCGCAGATATTGAAACCTTAGTTGACTCTGCCATTCAGATGGAAGGAAAGATCAACCAAGCCAATGAGAACCGCAAGCGTCGCATGATGCATCAACCAGGAACCCACCATACTCCAAAGTATCGCCCCAACCCATCTCCCAGATTTTCCCCAAGAACCAACAGACCCCCGATGAACCGTCTGACCTATCCCAACAGAAACCCAAGGCCCGGAGGAAACCACAACAACCCCGGCAACTCCAACAATTTCAACCGTGCACCACCCAAGTTCAACAACAACAATGCTGCCACCAACACCAACACTGCCCCGAGGACTGGAAGAAATGTTGTGCCTGTTGCAGCGAAAGACAAGTCACAAGTGACTTGTTATGAATGTGGAACCAAGGGTCACTATTCCAATGACTTCCCCAAGAAGATTGCCGCAGCCCCCAATGCAAATGCCCCAGCTTAGCAGCAGCGTCGTGTTCAGCCTGGAAGAAGGTTTGCCCTAGGGAATTCGCTCAACCGCAACGTCCGTCTCTTTCTCATGCATGCTGAAGAATCCCAAGAAGCGCCAGATGTCGTGTTGGGTATGTTTTCTGTTAACTCAGTACTTGCAAGAGTGTTGTTTGATTCTGGAGCATCGCACTCATTTGTTACTAAAGAATTTGCATGCACTAGTAAGATTCAACCAACCAAATTGAAGCATGTTATGATTGTTCAAATACCTGGTTCAACCACCAAAGCTAGACAAATTTGCAAAGCCGTCCCTATCCGAATCCATGGCATAGATTTTTATGCTAATCTAATAGTACTTGGAACTAAAGATTTGGAAGTAGTACTAGGAATGGATTGGATGTCCAAACACAAAGGATTAATTGACTGTGCCAAGAAATCAATAACCATGACTAGTACAGTTGGAATATCAGTCGAGCATGTATCTGAAACCTTGCCTCGTCAATTCAAGTGCAACAAGAGCATAGCCCAACCTACCAATGACCAAGTCCGGATAATCTGTGAATACCCCGATGTATTTCCAGATGTTTTGCCCTGTATGCCCCTAGATCGGGATATCAAGTTTATAATTGAACTAATACATGGAACCAGACCCATAGCCTAGATACCATATAGTATGAACCCGTCTGAACTAGCAGAACTGAAGAAGCAACTGGATTCCATGCTGGAAATTGGATTGATTCAACCAAGTGCGTCACCTTGGAGATCACCTGTTTTGTTCATGGACAAGAAAGATGGAGATAACTGTTTGTGTACGGATTATCGGAAGTTGAATGATGTCACCATCAAGAACAAGTACCCACTGCCGAAGATAGTAGATTTGTTTGACCAGTTGACGGGTGCCAAAGTGTTTTCTAAGATTGATCTTAGAACTGGCTATCATTAACTCAAAATTCACGTAGAGGATATTTAAAAGACTGCCTTCACCACCAGATATGGATTATATGAGTATACTATCATGTCTTTTGGATTAACCAATGCCCCCGCTTATTTCATGAACCTCATGAATAAGATTTTTATGGACTTCCTGGATAAGTTTGTCGTTGTTTTCATCGACGACATTCTGATTTATTCTAAATCAGAGGAAGAACATGAGCTACACCTAAGGACCATTCTTGGAACCCTTAGAGAGGATCAGCTATATGCTAAGTTTAGCAAATGTGAATTCTGGTTACGGGAGGTAGGATTTCTCGGACACATTGTATCAGCCGGAGGAATTGCCGTTGACCCTGCGAAGGTGAAAGATGTTGAAGATTGGCAAGCCCCGACCACTCAAACCAAAGTTCGTGCATTTCTCGGATTAGCGGGATACTACCGCAAGTTTGTAGAAGGATTCTCGAGTATTGCCAGACCCATGACCCAATTGCTGAAGAAGGACAAGAATTTTGAATGGACAGACAAATGTGAAGCAAGTTTTCAAGAACTCAAGAGTAGACTGATTTCAGCCCCAATCTTGATCATGCCGGATATCACGAATCCATTTGATGTGTATTGTGACGCATCCAAGATCGGTCTCGGATGTGTGCTAATGCAAGAAGGCAAAGTTATATCTTATCTATCCCGACAACTGAAGCAGCATGAATAGAATTATCGACCCTATGACCTTGAACTCGCAGCCGTAGTTCTAGCCCTGAAGACATGGAGGCATTATCTCATGGGAAACCGTTGTGAGATTTATTCGAATCGCAAGAGCCTGAAGTATATATTCACTCAGAAGGATCTGAATATGAGGCACAGAAGATGGATTGAGCTAATCAAGGACTATGATCTAGACATTCACTATCACCCTGGTAAAGCCAATGTGGTAGCAGATGCCCTTAGCAGATTGTCGTGCCGCTTGAACTCCATGATTTTGAAGCATCAACCAAGTTTGCACAAAGAGATGGAAGATTTCCAAATGGAATTAGTGAGTGAAGGATTTTTGGCTAGCATAGAACTTCAACCCACTTTGATCAGTCAGATCAAGGAGGCGCAAAAAGGAAATGCTAGTATCGACGGAATCAAACGTCACATCGGTACAGGCAAAGTACCCGGATTTACCGAAGATGAAGAAGGAGTTATGTGGTACAAAGGACGTCTCTATGTACCAGCAGATTCGGAATTGAAAGAAGTTATTTTGAAAGAAGCCCATGATTCTCTTTATTCTATCTACCCCGGAGGAACAAAGATGTATCAGGATTTGAAGGAGCAATTTTGGTGGCATAAGATGAAAAGAGAAATCGGAAGCTATATCGCCAAGAGTGAGATATGTCAGAGAGTCAAGGCGGGACATCAAAGACCCACAGGACTATTGCAACCACTACAGATTCCAGAATGGAAATGGGATTCCGTTGGAATGGACTTTATCACCGGATTGCCTACTTCTAGTAGGGGAAATGACTCTATCTGGGTCATAGTTGACAGGTTTTCCAAAGTAGCCCATTTCTTACCAGTCAAGACCACATACCAGAGTTCGAAGCTAGCGGAGTTATACATCGTTATAATCGTCAGTTTGCACGGAGTCCCCAAGAACATCGTATCGGATTGAGGAACCCAGTTTACCTCGAGATTCTAAAAGAAAGTGCAAGAAGGTTTAGGAACCCGACTGGATTTCAGCACATCGTATCACCCTCAGACCGATGGACAAATGGAGCGAGTAAATCAAATACTCGAAGATATGTTGAGAGCATGTGTGCTAGAGTATGGATCTAAATGGGAAGATTGTCTGACTTTCGCAGAATTTTCATACAACAACAATTATCAAGCTAGTTTGCAAATGGCCCCATTTGAGTTTATGTACGGAAGGAAGTGTCGCACCCCTTTAAATTGGTCGGAAGTAGGAGAGAGTCAGATTTTCAAACCCGACATCCTACGAGAAGCCGAAGAGAAAGTTCATAAGATTCGTGAGCACCTCAAGACCGCCCAGTCAAGACAGAAGAGTTACGCCGACAAGAGACGTCGAGACCTCGCTTTCAATACCGGAGATTTCGTGTATCTTAAAGTGTCGCCTTTGAAGGGAATGCAGCGTTTCCAGCTCAAAGGAAAGTTAGCCCCCAGATATATCGGACCCTTCAAGATTCTGAATCATCAAGGAGAAGTATCATATCTATTGTAACTGCCAGAGGAAATGTCAGCAGTGCACAATGTGTTCCATATATCGTTACTTCGCAAATTCCTTGAAGTTCCGGAGAAGACTAAAGGTTTCAAGAACATTGATCATCGGACCATAGAGATCGACGATGACCTGACCTATCCTGAAGTACCCATCCGTATTTTGGAAGAAGCTTTCAGAACCACCAGAACCCAAAGCATCAAGTTTCTCAAGATTCAGTGGAGCAACCACACTGAAGAAGAAGCTACCTGGGAGCGCGAAGATCACATTAGGACGGAGTTTCCCGATCTCTTTAAATCCTAGGTAATCTTTTTTCTTCTTTTTCAAATATCGGGACGAGATTTTGTTTAAGGGGAGAAGGTTTGTAACATCCCAAAAATATAAAACAATGATCATCAAACTCTAATCACTAAAATTAGGGTTAACAAAAACTTTGAGTAATTAAAATCATATGAATGCATGTGTGTATGTGATGATTTGATAAATGCATGAATGATATTGTGTGATTAACCTAAATAGCAAGAAATGGTTTAAAGATGAATATAACATCATATAAAACATTTCCAAGCAGAAACAAGTCAAGAGAAAATCAAAAACAAATCAAATAAAGCAAATGGTCATTTTTGTCAATCTTGCTCACTAGGTCACTTTGAGTGTTTCTAGTCCAAGATTTCAAACAGAAACTATTCCAATTCTTTTCACCCCTTGCTAAACCAAGTAAAAGTGAAGCAAAGCCCACATTTCAAACTTACATAAACATTTGGCACCCTCATTCAAATCACAAGTAAAAATTGAATTTGTATCATATGTGAAGATCACACATTTTCAAAACCCAACTAAACCAGTGCCCCTTGACTAATCCAACTAACCAGAGACTCCCTAGTATGTGCCTAGCAAACCCACCAAGTTTGAATCCAAAATTCAAATTTGAATTTCTTTCGGCCATTTCATCAAACACCTTGTGATCAGCAAACAAACAAACAACAAACACTATAGTGTGCAGTGATTTTGGCCAACCTTGTTCCCTCTCTAGCACTCACTACACTCTCAGTAGATGAACTAGCCTAATTAACAAGCCTTAGCACCACTGTGAGCTTGGCATAGCCATTAATGGTGACCATGCTGAGCCCCTTTGCCACCCCCAATGTGGACAGCAAGCTACACGCCTCTCTAGCCTCGCCAACCTTGTCTCACAGACGCAGCACCGTCCATCGCCACTGCTTGTCCCAGCCCCTGGACCACCCGCCAAGCATGCGCCCAGTTTCTATACGGCCATGCCGAGAGTGCGCTAGAGCGCCCCGCTCGACATGCTCGCACAGACCGTGCGCCGCCCTTGCCACTTGCGTGCGTGATCACCACCGCCCCAGCAACCCCGCAGACATGCCTGTTCACCGCCGCGTGGACCATGCATGTTGTGCGCCATTAAAATCGCTGTCGGACCAACCTAGAGCGTCGATGTGTTTCGACCGATCAGCACCTCCCCACGCCTCGCCACCACGCCGTTGAGCTTCGTCAGGGAGCACATCACTTCCCCATGTCATCGCCCATGCCATTAGCCCTCTATGTCGTTGACCACGACGAGGTCATCCCGCAACCTTCGGTCCCCTCGCCGCACTATAAAAGGAGGCCTCCACCACTCGTTTCTTCACACCAGTTCACTCCCCACCTCTCACTGATCACACCCACTCACTCCTGGAGCAGGGCGAGCACCAGGTGGATGGAATTTGACCGGAGTTCGCCACTGTAGAGGAGGAGAGGCGCCGTCGATTGGAGCCGCCCCAGGAGAAGCTGTCGTTACCAGGAGAACCGCCATCGTCGACTTCGTTGTTCGCCCCCGTCGCCGACCATCTCCTGAGCCTCGGTGAGCCTCCACGACCCCCACTGGCCGCGCTAGGGTTCGTGCTCGTCGCGTCCTATTCCGACGTGGACGATGAACTCGAGCCGTTCTATTAGAATTAGATTCCACGGTCCACATTGCCCCGTACCGCTTCGCCCCTCACTGTCTCACTGACCCGTGGGGATAGCCACTTAACCAGCTCGCGCATGTGCTGTGCGTAGTGGGACGGCCCAGTTAAACCTCCCGCGCGACCCAACAATTCAAATTTAGTTTTATTCATTTAATTTCAAACCCATTTCTGTACCTAGATTCAAAAATCAACCCAGCTCGATTTACTAAACCAAAATGCATGAAACCAATTTCGTTAGAAAGGTACTGGAATGCTTAATCCAAGCCCGTTGGATTCAAACCATTTAGATTTGTAGATCACCCATGATAAAAATAACAAGGCAGAAGCTTTTCTGCATTCAAACATTTTTCAAAATTCAACCATAAGAGCTTTTGAGTTGCTTCCAACTCTCAAAAATCACATTTAACTATACCTTTCAGAATATATAAAAATATATAGGTTTACTCACAGAAATAATGTTCAAGTAATAAAAGAATGCCACATAGGCATTTCTAGTCACTTTAATTAAATAAAATAAAAAGGTTAAACCTTATTAAATTGTGACACCACTTTAAATCACATTCCCATGTACTAAAATATGTGGTGATGACATGTTTCAACATGATCCCATGTTTGAGTTGGAAAATATTAAATCCTAAGTAGTTTTTCAATGAGTAGAAATTACTTTTCTAAAAATAAAATAAATGAGACAAGTGCTTTAATCTTGTAATGTTAGTGATGATGCTAGATCATCTAGTATAAACCTTTGTGTGATGATTTGAAATAGTTAAGTATTGTTTGGGATTGTGTACCTCGTATTTATTTATAAGACGCTAGTACCGACCAAGGATACGAGGAGGAAGGAGGATACTACGAGGAAGAAGCCGAGGAGAACTGCAACCACTGCTCTGCACAAGGCAAGCTAACACTTGCAAGATACCCTACTTATGCAAGCTGCTAATTGCTTGTTACTATGCCAACTATATGCCTTGAGCATATGTGATTATACCCCTTTGACACACCATCCTAGTTTTACTTGCAAGCTTAATATTTTATTTTCTTTATTAAAAGCTTTCTATCAAAAGTTTACTTAGTGAATTTTAGATTCAAGAAAGATATTTGAAGGTAGCATAAAGAGCATAAAATTTGGCCTAAGTTAGATAATCTTGATGTCATCCTAAGGCATGAGATTGAACTTATCTAATCCCCACTCGTTTATTACCCACCATTAGTATTTACCCCCACTTGTAGATGATAGTGCTAAGCATAAAACTTAATCAACTTTAGATGGGAATACTTGGTGAAAATGGTTATGAAAACCTTAGCATGATGAGTCATTCTACTGAAATGTTTTGACATATGTTCTTGAACACCAGATGATTTTGATGATGAAAATGTTGAGGCATGAGCCTTAGCCCTTTATAAAACTGATGGTTGTTTGGATGCGATACCATTCCAATTTTACCGTACAACCACAATACCCGAAATTTGGGTAGGGGTTGACTGGAAATTTATATTCCTTAGTATGGGTTCCCTTGCAGCCAAGGTCTGAGCTGAGGCTACCTTGTGAAGATTGTCCACTTGTGCAGTTCCCAAGATGACAGTTGGTGTCTATACTAGGGCGTATAATTGAAAGGTTAGGATTGAATATCCGCATACTGAGTATGGTGAGTTCAGGATTGTTCCTGACGGATGTATCGAATGTTGTGGTGAAAGTGTACAATCTCTGCAGACTATCAAACTATTCGAATAGCCGCGTCCGCGGTTATGGACTGTTGGAGTGGCCATACTGTTCCCCCATCAGATGTTTTCAAAACAACTTGTGAAATGATTTGTGACTTTGACTTGACCACAACAGAGTTATGATATGAAATTCAAGTTCCCACTTAGGTGTTATAAAACTTTCAACTAGTTTTATTTGCTTCTGAACTTAGTAGAGGTAAATATGGCTTTTTGCAAAACAACCCTAGATCTTAGTATATCCTACTATAAAAACCCCATTCACTTGTTAGTATTAGTTTGCGAGTACTTAAAGAGTACTCATGGCTTTATCCTTGGCTATTTCCGTGGCCAGACTATGAAGAGGAGTATCAGGATGACGGACCGCAGGAAGGTTACGACAACTAGGATCATCTCCCATCGTCAACATTGCCTGTGACCCTGAAGATGGAGCTTCGCCCATTCTATCGTTACTATTATGTTATTCCGCTACTTGAATTGTATTAAGAACTGGATCATGAGATCCTTATTTATGTAAGACCTTATGTATGGTTTGTAATGGATGATGTATTGTGATATCCAAATCTGTTATGTCTCGCAAAAATGGTAATCCTGGGATGGAGATGTATGGCATAACAGGCATTTGGGATTAAAAATCCGGGTGTTGGGAATATCTCAGATGACCCATAATAATCAAGGACATGGAAAGCAGGAAAACCATGGATCCATGCTCAAGAACTTTCAAAACGCCAATCCCTCCATATTTAGTAATTCTGAATATCCATTAGATGCTGATGACTGACTGGAGACCATGGAGAACAACTTAGAAGTCGCAGGAGTGGAGGCGAATGAGAAAGTACTGTTTGCCACCCATTATCTGGCAGATGATGCAAGAGCTTGGTGGAATAGCATTCATACCATGAATGGAGGACATATGATGGCTTTGGATGAATTCAAACTCAAGTTCAGCCGAAGCCATGTGCCACCAGGTTTGATTCTGTGGATGAGGGATGAATTCAAGGAGCTGAAGCAGGGAAGGAGGACTGTGGTATAGTACCGTGACGGTTCTCGTTCTCTGCCTAGGTATGCCCCTGATGAGATTAGTACTGAAGCCAAGAAGAAGGAGAGATTCTTGAATGGTCTGCATGATTAGATGCAGACAGTGTTAGTCAATATCCCGTTTGCTGACCTGGAAGCATTAGTGGATTCAGCAATCCATATGGAAGGCAAGACCAACGAGAATCGGAAGAGTCTAATGATGAATCAACCAGGAACCCACCATACCCCGAAGTATCGCCCTAACCCGTCTGCTGGATATGCCCCGAGAAACAATAGACCCCCTATGACCCGTCCGAACTATCCCAACCGTGGAGGAGGAAACCCAAGGCCCGGAGGAAACAACAACAACCCCAACAAAAACAATACTGCCCCAAGGACTGGAAGCAATGTCGTGCCTGTTGCGGGAAAAGACAAGTCTCTGATTACTTGTTTTGAATGCGGAGTCAAGGGTCACTACTCCAACGAGTGCCCCAAGAAGCTTGCAGCAGCCACCAATGTGAATGCACCATCTCAACAGCAACGCCATGTTCAGCCTGGAAGGAGGTTTGCTCTAGGGAACTCACTCAACCGCAACGGCCAAGTGTTTCACATGAATGTTGAAGAACCTCAGGAAGCGCCAGATGTCGTGTTGGGTATGTTTTCTATTAACTCAGTACTTGCAAGAGTGATGTTTGATTCTGGATCATCGCACTCGTTTGTTACAGAAGAATTTGTATGCACTAGTAAGATTCAACCAACAAAATTGAAGCATGTTATGATAGTTCAAATACCTGGTTCAACCACCAAAGCTAGACAAAGTTGCAAGGCCGTACCTATCAGAATCCATGGAATAGATTTTTATGCTAATCTAATAGTACTTGGAACCAAAGGTTTGGAAGTAGTACCAGGAATGGACTGGATGTTGAAACATAAAGGATTAATCGACCGTGCTAAGAAAGCCATAACCATGACTAGTACCACTGGAGTATCAGTAGAGCATGTATCTAAGAGTTCGCCTCGTCAATTCAAGTGCAACAAGAGTGTAGCCCAACCAACCATTGACCAAGTCAGAGTAGTCTGTGAATACCCTGACGTATTCCCAGATGAATTGCCCGGTATGCCCCCATATTGGGATATCGAGTTAATCATTGAACTAATCCCTGGAACTGGACCCATAGCTCAGGTACCTTATAGTATGAACCCGTATGAATTAGTGGAGATAAAGAAGCAACTGGATGCTATGCTGGAGACAGGTTTGATTCAACCAAGTGCATCACCATGGAGATCACCTGTCTTGTTTGTGGATAAGAAAGATGGAGGTAACCGTTTGTGCACGGATTATCGGAAGCTGAATGATGTCACCATTAAGAACAAGTACGCACTGCCGAAAATAAAAAATATGTTTGACTAGTTGACCGGTGCTAAAGTGTTTTCTAAGATTGATCTTAGAACTGGTTATCATCAACTCAAGATTCACGCAAGGGATATTCCAAAGACTCCCTTCACCACAAGATATGGATTGTATGAGTACACTGTCATGTCTTTTGGATTAACCAATGTCCCCGCTTATTTCATGAATCTCATGAATAAGATTTTTATGAACTCCCTGGATAAGTTTGTCGTTTTTTTATCGACGATATTCTGATCTATTCCAAATCAGAATAAGACCATGAGCTACACCTGAGGACCATCCTTGAAACCTTTAGAGAGCATCAGTTGAATGCCAAGTTTAGAAAATGTGAGTTCAGGTTAAAGGAAGTAGGATTCCTAGGACATATCGTGTCGGCAGGAGGAATTACTGTCGATCCTGCCAAGATTAAGGATGTTGAAGAATGGCAAGCCCCAACCACTCAAACCCAAGTTCGCGCATTTGTCGGATTAGCTTGATATTACCGCAAGTTTTTAGAAGGATTCTCGAGCATCGCAAGACCAATGACCCAGTTGTTGAAGAAGGATAAGAAGTTTGAATGGATGGACAAATGTGAAGCAAGTTTTCAGGAGCTCAAGAAGAGATTGATCTCAGCCCCAATCTTAATTATGTCGGATATCACGAAGCTTTTTATGTGTATTGTGACGCATCCAAGGTTGGTCTCGGATGTGTGTTAATGCAAGAAGGCAAAGTCATATCCTATCTACTCCAACAACTAAAGCAACATGAGCAGAATTACCCTACCCATGACCTCGAACTAGAAGCCGTAGTTTTAGCCTTGATGACATGGCGGCATTACCTCATGGGTAAACGCTGTGATATTTATTCGGATCACAAGAGTCTGAAGTATATTTTCACCCAGAAGGAGCTAAATATGATGCAAAGGAGATGGATAGAGTTAATCAAGGACTATGATCTGGATATTCACTATCACCCCGGCAAAGCCAATGTGGTAGCAGATGCTCTTAGCAGATTGTCGTGTCGATTGAACACCATGATAAAAGAATCCCAGTCAAGCTTGCTTAAGGAGCTGGAAGATTTTAGAGTGGAGCTAGTTAGTAAAGGATTTTTGGCTAGCATAGAACTTCAACCCACTTTGATTAGTCAGATCAAGGAGGCACGGAAAGGAAATGCTAGTATCGACGGAATCAAACATCGTATCGGTAGAGGGAAGGTACCTGGATTCACCGAAGATGAAGGAGTTTTGTGGTACAAAGGACGAATCTGTCTACCAGCAGATTCAGAGTTGAAGCAAGCTATTTTGCAAGAAGCCCATGATACTCTTTATTCCATCGACCCTGAGAAACCAAAATGTATCAGGATTTGAAGGAGAAATTTTGGTGGCATAAGATGAAGAGAGAAATCGAAAGCTACATAGCCAAATGTGATAGTTGTCAGAGAGTCAAAGCGGGACATCAGAGACCCGCAGGACTTTTGCAACCATTGCAGATCCTGAAATGGAAATGGGATTCAGTTGGAATGGATTTTATCACCAGTTTGCCTACATCTAGTAGGGGAAATGACTCTATTTGGGTCATAGTGGATAGACTGTCTAAAGAAGCTTATTTATTACCAGTCAAGACCACCTATTAGAGTTCGAAGCTGGCAGAGTTGTACATTGCTAGGGTAGTCAGTTTGCATGGAATCCCCAAGAACATTGTATCGGATAAAGGAACCCAGTTTACCTCGAGAATTTGGAAGAAAGTCCAAGAAGGATTAGGAACCAGACTGGATTTCACCACATCTTATCACCCACAGATTGATAGGCAAATGGAGCGAGTAAACCAGATACTCAAAGATATGTTGAGAGCTTGTGTGTTAGAATATGGATCAAAATGGGAAGATTGTCTGCCGTTTGCAGAATTCTCATACAACAACAGTTACCAAGACAGTTTGCAAATGGCCCCATTTGAGTTTATGTATGGAAGGAAGTGTCGTACCCCACTGAATTGGTCGGAAGTAGGGGAGAGTCAGATTTTCGGACCCGACATCCTAAGATAAGCCAAAGAGAAAGTTCACAAGATCCGTGAGAACCTCAAGGCTGCCCAATCCAGACAGAAGAGTTATGCCGACAAGAGACGTCGAGATCTAACCTTCACTATCAGAGATTTTGTGTATCTCAAAGTATCACCCTTAAAAGGAATGCAACGTTTCCAACTAAAAGGAAAGTTATCCCCCAGATATATTGGACCCTTCAAGATTTTTAATCGCCGAGGAGAAGTATCCTATCAGCTGGAACTAACGGAGGAGATGTCAGCCATGCATGATGTGTTCCCATATCTCGTTGCTTCGCAAATGCCTAGAAGTACCAGAGAAGACCGAAGTTTTCAAGAATATTTATCACAGAACCATAGAGCTCAACGAGGACCTAACTTATCGTGAAGTACCCATTTGTATTCTGGAATAAGCCTTCAGAACCACCAGAACTCGGAGTATCAAGTTTCTCAAGATCCAGTGGAGTAACCATACTAAAGAAGAAGCTACTTGGGAGCGAGAAGATTATATTATGAATGAGTTTCCAGATCTCTTTAGTTCCTAGTTTTCATTTTCTTAAATCTCGGGACGAGATTTTGTTTAAGGAGGGAAGGTTTGTAACACCTCAAAATTATTAATCAAGATTATCAAGTTCTAATCACCCAAGTTTAGGGTTAACAAAAACTTTTATTATTAAAATTAATATGAACACATGTGTGTGTGATTAATGCATGAATGAGTGAAATTGCCATGTTTGATTGTTATAAATGATAAGGATTGGTTTAAAGATGAAAAAATATCATCTAGATCATTTCCAACCAGAATCAAATGAAGAGAAAATCAAAAATAAGGAATATGAGAAAATGGTCATTTTGGCCAAACTTGTTCACTAGAACACTTTAGGTGTTCCTAGTCAAATATTTCTAATAGAAACAAATCCAAATCTTTTCACCCCTTGCTAGAACAAGTAAAAATGAACCCAAGCCCACTTTAACAACCAACAGAAATAAATTCCAAATCTATTTAAAGGACAATTCAAAATTGAATCAAGTGTAGGTACTAAGATGGCCATTTCTCAAAAACCAACCAAACCACTTCACCTTGGCAAACCCAAGCAACCAGATACTATCAAGCATGTGACCAGAGCACTCACCAAAATTCAGCCAAAAATTCAAATTTAAATTTCATGCGGCCATTTCATCAAACACATGGTGAGCACAGATCAACCTTGCTCAACTTCTACAGTTTTGAGCAGTGTTTGATCAAAACATTGTCCCCAATTTACTCCCCTTGTCACCCCCCAGCACCCAGCATCGCATTGAACAAGTGATGACCCACAGGTATAGGGGGTGTATCGTAGTACTTTCGATAAATAGGAGTGTCGATCCCAACGAGGAGCAGAAGGTGTTGAACAATGGTATGGAGCAGGAAATCCCTGTGAATACTTAGCAAACGGATTTTTAGTGGTTTTCTGATAGGGCAACAAAACAAGGAGCAAGTAACAAGAGTAACGAACAAATGAAGCAAGTGGCCCAATCCTTTCTTAGCAAAGGACAAGCCGGTGGAAATACTTATAAGGACCAAACGTTCTCGAGGACACATGGGAATTATGTCAAGTTCTTTCGCTTCAAATAACTGAGTACTCTTCTTTGGTGTTTGTAAGTGTTGTGTGGGTGAACCTGTGCTAACATACCGCCCTTCCTAGGACTAATATATACTTGTGATTAAACCCCCTGCAAACATCCGTAACTACAAAAAAGTAATTAAGATATAAATCTAACCACAGCCTTAAACTTTGAGATCCTACACTCCCTTCTGCAAAGGTGTCCTAACGGGGGTTCAGGTTTCTGTCACTCCAGCAACCCCACGATTAGTAGCCAAATACACAATGCATTCCCCTAGGCCCATAAATGGTGAAGTGTCATGTAGTCGACGTTCACATGAAACCACTAGAAGAATAGCACCACAACTTAAATACTAAACCATTGAATAATAACTCATCACAGATCCACTAATAACAACATGACTTCTCCCATGTCCTCAAGAACTAGACGAACTACTCACAAGACATCATATGGATCAAGATCAAAGATGATATGATAATGGATAACAATCTGAACATAAACAATAATCCAATGGTTCCACTCACAAGCATCAACTACAATAGTAATCAACACCGGGAAATTTCCCCTAAGAACTAAAGTAATATCCAACACAATTGTTACTGTGGGACGGAGTGGTGATGATGGTGTGGATGATGATGATGATCCTGATGAATCCTAGCTTGATGATAGTGTTGATGGCGATGGTCTCCCCTCTTCGGGAAGGAATCCCCCCGGCAAAAATCTGTCTGCCGGAGAGATATTTCTCTCTCGTTGTTTTCCGCCCCCCAGAGGCAGCTGAAATCTATCTGTGGTCACTCCTTGAGGATTAGGGTTCCGTAGGGAAGATATAGGAGAAGGGGGAGAGTTAGAGGTAGGGCAGGTGGGCCACACCTGCCCTGAGGCCCATCTCCGTCCCTCCTTCTAGCTTCCTTCGTCTTCTGGTAAAATAATATGTTTCCATATTTTTCTGCTATTTTTTTGATCTCCGCGAAATTGTACCGAAACGCCTTCTTTTCCATCAGAATCCAGACTCCGGTAGTCCATCCTCCAAGAATCATCCAACATGCATAAACAGATGAAAAAGCCATAAGTAATACCTCATAATAAGACAAACATCAATGAATAGAGGTAAATTATGATATAGAAAGGTGATGCAAATTGGGCGTATCAAATCCCCCAAGCTTAGACTTCGCTTGTCCCCAAGTGAATACTGAGCTTAGTAAACATGTCAACGGGTTTATGGAGTGAAGTGTCGATAAAAGAATACAAACAAGACGCATCAAACTTACCATTGCACAACTCATAGAAGAAAGCAACACACCATTATATAACTTAGCTTGCAACCAAGTACAGCAGTCACAAATAGAGATGCATAAAGGTAAATCATAATTGGAATTGGCAAACTTGTTCTTGGTCAGAGAACACCTGGCAAACAGTTTCACAAAAGCTTTTTGTAGAAGTTTCAAAACAGGAGCACGCTTTGATCAAAAAGGTTTTTCACAAGTGAAGGCTTTCAAAGTAATACTCAATAGATAAGAGTTTTGTGCAAACAAGGAAGATGAAGATACTGATTGAATAAATCACCATATGAATGCTTGAAACACAACAACTCAAAAGCTTGCTGGAGATAGAGAGGAAGTAGGTTTACTGACTCAACTGTTAACTAGGATAAAGGTCCCTTCTTAGAGGGTAGCAGGGATTACAAGTCATAAAGAGCTTCCAAAAGATTATGGTACTTACTAGCTTTGAGCCCTCATTGCCCCTATCATAAGCATCTTGAGATGATTAAGGTTAAAGTGAACAAAGATGGAGTATATGCTTGACGAAATATAAGTTGGCAATCTCATGTCCCTTGAATATGAGGGCCACTCCTCATGCATACTCAACTTTGGGTCCAGGTAAGTTCTTGTCTTTGTAAGTATTTTCATATCATTGAGAACCGCCAACAGGTTACCCCTTGCACATGGTACACGAGCTTTCCCATAACCAAAATGACAAGGCAAGCAGACAATGAGCATCTCAGCAATCTTTTTATTTACCATATGCATAGCTTTTTATTGAGGATGCTTCATAGATGACTCACTATGGTGATGCTGCAAGTTTCCACCATGATTAAGCATGGCTTAGGCTAGCGGCCCAAGCGTTTCTATAACACAGAATACAAACTCCATGGACTTACAAGTTCCCTCTTTATTCACACCGTTGACATCCATAGACAAAAGAGCACGATATCAACTGTGTACAGAGTACAAGTGCAATGTTGAAAACATTCCCCATGAAAGCACGGTTCTGCTAAATCCAATGTATAGATGCAAGCATATACAACTTCGATGTCCACAATGGTTCAAGTTTATTAGGGGCAAAGAAATAAAGTGTGTCATCAAGTTCGTGAGAGCTTTACTAACTAGTTTTCACATAACAAAATACTTTTTAATTCGAAAGGTAGATGAAGCTTGAGAATTTTCTAGGAATAGCAAAAGCTACTAGGTAGATATGGTGGACATAAATGGCAAAGGTTTTTGGTTCAAAGGGTTTTGGAAACATGAGAAGTATGCCTTCTCGAAACAGATTTTTGGCTAGCAAGGATGGGTAGCAAGCAAGAGAGTTGAAAGAAACAAGCAAACATACAAGTAATAAAGCCAAACATGCAATCTTCCTTGAAGACACAAAAGGATCTTAAATAAAAAATACTAAGCTTATGAGCCAACAAGAAAGAAAACAAATAATACAAAATACCTGTGAGCTTTTTTCTTTCTTTTTCTTTCATAGTAATGCTACTGACTAGAACTCGGTTTGCCAAAACCAATTTATATCCACTTGATGATCCCAAAGTGGTGCCAATACTGATCAACAAGATCCATCATATAATAGATATTGCAAACTAAAATAAGAAGTGCAAAAAGTAAAAGATGAGACTTCTCATTAATATTCCAATAAGGGCACTCACACCAAGGGATACAAACATAATCAACTGAAGGAGAGATACTTCCACATGCAAACCAAACTATAAGATAACCCCTATACCACATATATGAATCCACTAAAAAGGTAAAAGATAAAACATAATGGTGGTGATACCGTGGCACTCCCCCAATCTTGCAACAAGCCAAGGGGATGCCAAACCTGATGACGAATTACTTCTTCGGTGGTGGTGGTGTTGCCTTGTCATCATAAAACTTCCAAGCCAATGGTTCCCCATCCAAAAAGGATGTCCTTGTTTCCGCAATCCTGAAACTAGCAGCAGATCTTATGTGATCAAATCTAGCCTCATACTCACAATTTTGGTTCTGTATGTCATAGAGTTGTGCTTGCAATTGGTTGGTGGTCTGATGGAGTGAAAAGATCTCTTCTCGGAGCTCAGCTACTTCTCCCTCGTGGTTGGTGATGAGTTCCGAACTTATCTTATGAATAATATCCACCTTGCGTTCTGCCATCTTCTTGTACCTAAAAACTTCCTGTTCTAATGCTTCCATCATGTCTTCTAGACTGCCTTCTCCTTTAGGGCCTTGAACTTCTTTCATTTGTACCTTCCCTTCCTTGAGGATCAAATCTTTGGGATGAATCCTTAACTCATACATGTACGGGTTGAGGGTGTCCGCAGAGGAACCCTCCGTGGGTGATCCAGAAGAAGACATTGAGGCTCCAAATCTGAGAATTTTCCTGACAGAAATAGATCGAAACGAAAACACGACGAGAACACGGTGAAAGAACCTCGGGGAACCCGGGGGGTTATATATTATGAAGTTTCAATGCATAAGGAAGGTTTTGATACAAAAACGAAGTGGATTCGGAGTTCGAGGGTGTCAAACCCCCTCCAGGCGCGGCCAGGCTAGGCCCGCGCCTGGGGTGGGTTTGTCCACCCCGGACTCCGGTTCCTCTTCAGTTTCGTCTCGTAACTTCCCTTATGTATTGAAAACATCAAAAATATTAAAAGATTGGAGTTTCACGAACCTTCTGTTTTCACCACTTTTACCTATTCAAAGACGAACTCTACAGATTCTGGTGTTTAGTTCTTGATAAATTCTTCTGGAGTCACCATTTGAATGACATCCACATCTTAATTGTAAGAATATCTAGAAATATAATGTTTTAGTATTTGACCATTAACCACATGTTTTGTGTCATCCTTCAGAGAAGATATTTTTATGGCACCTGAACGATACACTTCCTTGATAACAAAAGGTCCTTCCCATTTGGAGAGTAGTTTCCCTGCAAAAAATCTGAGACGAGACCTATACAAAAGGACTTCCTCACCAACATGGAACTCCCTTTTGAGAATCCTCCTATCATGCCATCTTTTTACTTTTTCCTTAAAGAGCCTAGCATGAAGCTTCCCCTCTCCACTCATCTAGATTACTTAAATCAAGCAGCCTTTTCTCACCAGCAAGTCTAAAATCTCTATTCAATTATTTCACTGCGTAATAAGCTTTGTGTTCTAATTCTAAAGGCAAGTGACAAGCTTTCCCATAGACCATTTGTAAGGAGACATCCCCATTGGATTTTTATAAGCAGTTCTATAAGCCCACAAAGCGTCATTCAACTTTTAGCCCAATTTTTCCTAGATCTGTTGACAGTTTTCTGCAAGATAGATTTAATTTCCCTATTGGAAAGTTCTACTTGCCCACTAGTTGGGGGTGATAAGCTGAAGCAATTATGTGGTTTAGATCATACTTAGCGAGAGTTTTTCTAAAACCCCCATGAATAAAATGAGAGCCTCCATCAGTCATGAGATATCTAGGCACACCAAACCTAGGAAAAATGACATCTTTAAGCATTTTCAAAGAGGTCTTACCATCAACACTGTTTATAGGTATGGCTTCTACCCACTTTGTAACATATTCAACATCAACAAGAATATGAGTATACCCCTTTGAAGGAGGAAAAGGCCCCATAAAGTCAAATCCCCAACAACCAAAAGGTTCAATAACAAGAGAACAATTCATAGGCATTTCATTGCGTCTAGAGATGTTACCTGCTCGTTGGCATTCATCATAGGATAAGACAAACTTCCTTGCATCTTTTAAAAGAGTAGGCCAATAAAATCCAGATTGTAAAACTTTTTGTGCAGTCCTATCCCTAGCATGATGTCCTCCATAAGCACTGCCATGACATTTTCTCAGTATCTCTTGTTGTTCAAATTCTGGAACATATCTTCGCATAATGCCATCTACTCCTTCTTTATATAAGTGTGGGTCATCCCGAAAGTAATGCCTTATATCATAAAAGAATTTCCTTCTTTGCTAAGCTGTAAAGGTTGGAGGAAAATACTTGGAAACAATAAAGTTAGCATAATCAGCATACCAAGGACTCTCATGTGGACTTACCCTTATTGCAGCTAACTGATCATTTGGAAAACTATCATTAACAGGCAAAGGGTCAAAAGAAATGATTTCCAAACGAGATAAATTATCAGCAACAGGATTATCAGCACCTTTCCTATCCACAATATGCAGATCAAACTCTTGCAAAAGCAACACCCACCTTATAAGCCTAGGTTTAGAGTCCTTGTTTGTCAAAAGGTACTTAATAGCTGCATGATCAGTATGAATAGTAACCTTAGAGTCAACAATATAAGGCCTAAACTTATCACAAGCAAAGATTACCGCTAAGAACTATTTTTCAGTAGTAGCATAATTCTTTTGAGTAGCATCTAGAGTCTTTCTAGCATAATGAATAACATTTAGCTTCTTGTCAACACGTTGTCCAAGAATAGCACCCACAGCAAAGTCACTAGCATCACACATGATTTCAAAAGGTAAACTCCAATTAGGTGGTTGGACAATAGGAGCAGTTGTCAAAGCCTTCTCCAAAGTTTCAAAAGCTTCCTTACAATCATCATCAAAAACAAAAGGTACATCTTTTTGAAGAAGATTAGTAAGGGGCTTTGAAATTTTGGAGAAATCTTTAATAAACCTCCTATATAAACCAGCATGACCAAGAATACTACAAATACCTTTGATATCTCTAGGACAAGGCATCTTCTCAATTGCTTCAATTTTGGCTCTGTCAACTTCAATGCCTCTTTCAGAGATCTTGTGTCCAAGAAAAATCCCTTCATTAACCATGAAATGGCATTTATCCCAGTTAAGAACAAGGTTGGTTTCTTCACATCTCTGCAAAAATTTATCAAGGTTGTGCAAATAGTTATCAAAAGAAGTTCCATAGACGGAAAAATCGTCCATGAAAACCTCCACAATTTCTTCACAAAAACCATGAAAGATAGCAGACATACATCTCTAAAAGGTAGCAGAAGCATTACATAAACCAAAAGGCATACGCCTATAAGCATAAGTACCGTAAGGACAAGTGAAAGTGGTTTTCTCCTGGTCCTGTGCTTTCACAGCGATTTGAGAAAACCCAGAATAACCATCAAGAAAACAAAAATGAGTCTTTTTGGACAACCTCTCAAGCATTTGATCAATAAAGGGCAAAGGATAATGATCTTTCTTAGTAACTTTATTAATCTTTCTAAAATCAATGCACATTCTATACCCAACCACTACTCTTTGGGGTATAAGCTCATTACCCTCAATAGGCACAACAGTTATTCCCCCTTTCTTGGGAACACAATGAACAGGGCTAACCCATTGACTATTAGCAATAGGATAAATAATACCAGCATCAAGGAGTTTTAATACCTCATTTCTTACCACATCCTTCATCTTAGGATTTAGACGGCGTTGGTGCTCAACAACTGGTTTTGCATTAGGCTCAATATTAATAGCATGCTGACATATAGTAGGAGAAATTCCTTTTAAATCATCAAGAGTATAACCCATTGCTCCTCGGTGCTTCTTCAATACCTCAAATAACCTTTCTTCTTCCTTCCATGAAAGTTTAGAACTAATAATAACATGATATATTTTCTTATCATCGAGATAAGCATATTTAAGATCATCAGGTAAAGGTTTGAATTCAAAAACAGGATCCCCTTTAGGTGGTAGTGTGGTACCCAAATCTTCCACAGGTAGATTATGCTTAAGCTGTTCCGGCTGACGAAGGAAAACTTCGTCAATCTCATTTCTTTCCTTCATGAAAACATCACTTTCATGGTCTTCCATGAACTGCTGCAAAGCATTGTTAGGAGCAAGAGAAATAGCATATTGTTGTTCAACCCTGAAATCCCCATCAAGTAATTCATTTTCATAAGGAGTTTTGGAAAATTTGGAAAAATTAAACTCATAAGATTCTCCAGCAAACTTAGTCAAAACTTTTTCCTTCCTACAATCTATGATAGCCCCACAAGTATTAAGGAAGGGTCTACCAAATATGATAGGATAGTTTTTACTAGCTTCTCTACCAAGTACTAGAAAATCAGCAGGATATTTAATCTTACCACAAAGGACCTCCACATATCTTACAATACCAATGGGGAAAACGTGCTCTCTATTAGCAAGGTGAATAACCACATCAATGTCCTCAAGCTCACAAGGACCAATCTCATGCATAATTTCCCTGTAAAGCTCATAAGGAATAGCACTAGAACTAGCACCAATATCACATAAACCATAGTAGCTATGACTACCAATTTTAACAGAAAGCACAGGGACACTAGATTTTCTAACTTTCTTAGGATGAGAAACAATATTAGTAGCGTCTTCATAGAAGACAATATGCTCATCCTCTATATTTTTGCTGACATGATCTTTCACAATAGTTACCACAGGCTCAATATCAATAAGCTCATCGGACCCTATAGTTTTCTTTGCGCTTTTGATAACCACATTAGCCATAATAGAATGCTCCCTTACCTTGGAAGGAAAAGGAGTTTTCTCAATATAAGGTTCAGGAAAAATAGGATCAATAGTGCAAACCTCTATACTAGCAGGAATATGGGTGATAGTGTCTTTATAAGGAGCATGGTACTTGTCCCACTCTCTCTTGGGAAGTTCAATATAAGAGGCAAAGGCATTAAAACATTTTGCAAAAACTTGGGGATATAGGCCAAACTTATTGCAAATATCACGGAAGCTATCAGTTCCCATAAAAGATTTAATGCATTCATAATCATAGTTATACCTGGCTTTCTTCCTTTGTCATTCTCCCAAACCTCAGTGTTATCTTGAATACGGTCTAAGAGATCCCATTTAGCTTCTTCCTTCATACATTTGAATGATCCAGCACAAGAAGCATCTAGTAAATCTTTATCATGAAAAGAAAGCCTAGCATAAAAGTTATTGAGAATAATATTGTTAGGGAGTTCATGAATAGGACATTTAAACATTAGTAACTTCAATCTCCCCCAAGCTTGAGCTGTACTATCTCCATCAAGAGGCCAAAAGTTATATATAAGATTTCTATCCTTATGAATTTCACTGGGAGGATAAAATTTAGAGTAAAAGAGAGATGCCATCTCCTCCCATTCCATGGATTGTCCATTCTTCAGCGGCTTATACCATGCTTCAGCTCTCCCTTTCAAGGATATGGAGAGTAACTTATTCTTCACTTGTTCAGTTGTAATACCTGCACACTTAAACAACCCGCATAATTCATGGATAAAAAGCAATGATCACCAGGATGGACAGTTCCATCCCCAAAATAATAATTATCCATAACACAATTAACAATACTTGTAGGTATCTTAAAAGGATCTATCTCAACAGGAGGTGGTTCATCTAATACCATACCAGTGGTAGTAGTTTTCCCAAACAGAAAACCAAGTGGGTAATCCATATTGGAAACAAAGTAACAAATAGTAACAAAAGCAATACTCACAGTAAAAGTTTCCCTTACTAGTTCCAATCTTCAATAGAGCTTCACTCCCTGGCAACGGCTCCAGAAAATAATCTTGATGACCCACAAGTATAGGGGGGGTATCGCAGTACTTTCGATAAATAGGAGTGTCGATCCCAACGAGGAGCAGAAGGTGCTGAACAGTGGTATGGAGCAGGAAATCCCTGTGAATACTTAGCAAACGGATTATTAGTGGTTTTCTGACAAGGCAACAAAACAAGGAGCAAGTAACAAGAGTTAAGAACAAACGGAGAAAGTGGCCCAATCCTTTCTTAGCAAAGGACAAGCCGGTGGAAATACTTATAAGGACCAAACGTTCTCGAGGACACATGGTAATTATGTCAAGTGCTTTCGCTTCAAATAACTGAGTACTCTTCTTTGGTGTTTGTAAGTGTTGTGTGGGTGAACCTGTGCTAACATACCGCCCTTCCTAGGACCAATACATACTTGTGATTAAACCCCCTGCAAACATCCGTAACTACAAAAATGTAATTAAGATATAAATCTAACCACAGCCTTAAACTTTGAGATCCTACACTCCCTTGTGCAAAGGTGTCCTAACGGGGGTTCAGGTTTCTGTCACTCCAGCAACCCCACGATTAGTAGCCAAATACACAATGCATTCCCCTAGGCTCATAAATGGTGAAGTTTCATGTAGTCGACGTTCACATGACACCACTAGAAGAATAGCACCACAACTTAAATACTAAACCATTGAATAATAACTCATCACAGATCCACTAATAACAACATGACTTCTCTCATGTCCTCAAGAACTAGACGAACTACTCACAAGACATCATATGGATCAATATCAAAGATGATATGATAATGGATAATAATCTGAACATAAATAATAATCCAATGGTTCCACTCACAAGCATCAACTACAATAGTAATCAACACCGGGAAAGTTTCCCCTAAGAACTAAAGTAATATCCAACACAATTGTTCCAGTAGGTCGGAGTGGTGATGATGGTGTGGATGATGATGATGATCCCGATGAATCCTAGCTTTATGATGGTGTTGATGGCGACAGTCTCCCCTCTACGGGAAGGAATTCCCCTGGTAGAAATCTGTCTGCCGGAGAGATCTTTCTCTCTCGGTGTTTTCTGCCCCTAGAGGCGGCAGAAATCTATCCGTGGTCGCTCCTTGAGGATTAGGGTTCCGTAGGGAAGATATAGGCGAAGGGGGAGAGTCGAAGGCCGGGCAGGTGGGCCACACTTGCCCTAGGCGCGTGGTCAGGTGGGCCCGTGCCTAGGGGGTGTGGGCCCCCTGAGGCCCATCTCCGTCCCTCCTTCTGGCTTCCTTCGTCTTCTGGTAAAATAATATGTTTCCATATTTTTCTGGTATTTTTCTGATCTTCGCGAAATTGCACCGAAACGCCTTCTTGTCCATCAGAATCCAGACTCCAGCAATCCATCCTCTAGGAATCATCCAACATGCATAAACATATGAAAAAGCCATAAGTAATACCTCATAATAAGACAAACATCAATGAATAGAGGTAAATTATGATATAGAAAGGTGATGCAAATTGGGCGTATCAACAAGCTACCCCTCTACCCATTGCACCAGTGCCGCGCCACCGAGCCACCATTGCCGGCCGATCGTGGACAGCACGTAGGAGGAAGCGTCGCGCCCGCCCACGATGTCTAGGAGACAGGCCACCATCCACCGCCACCCCCTGTCCAACCCTCGAGCTCAGCAAAGCCCTAGACCACTGGAAAATAGTTGCGCCCAATTCTCTGTCGCCATGTAGAGAGCGTGCCAGAGAGCCGCAGCCGACACGCTCGCACACGCCGCACCTCGCCCTCGCCGCGCTTAACTACACTCACCATGTCCCTAGCTACCTCCCAGACACGATCGTTCACCGCCGTGCGACACGAAGCCCTTGTACGTGGTCTAAAACGCCGTCGGTGCCGCACAGAGCGTCGACCCGTTCTGACTATTCTCGACCGCCCCGTGTCGTGCCATTAAGCTAGTGACGATCGCCAGGAGACATCGCACCGTCCTATGCCCTTCGCCATGCCCGTAGCTCGCTGTATCGTCGTCACCGACGAGCCCTGACCATGCTGCACTGCCCCTCTCACCAGTATATAAATAGAGGCCACCCCAGCCCTTATTCTCCACAACATCTCACTCCCCTCTCTCAGAACCACCCCTGACCCTTCCCCGGAGCAAGGCGAGCACCAGCCCGCCGGAATTTCACCGGAGTCCGCCGCTGAAGAGGAGGAGCGAAGCCGTTGATTGTGACCACCCTAGGAGCCGTCGCGACCACCTTTCGAACCGCCGTCATAGACAACGTTGTTCGCCCCCATCACCGACCCTAGGTGGAGCCCAGGTGAGCCACCGCTTACCCCCACCATCGTTGTTAGGGTTCGGTCTCGTCGGAGCTGTTCGACGGAGACAACGAACGTGAGCCATAGATCGTAGTCTAATCGCACGGCCCAGATTGAAACATACCCCTTCGCTTAGACTGAGCCGCTGACACATGGGCCCCCTGTTAGCAGCTCGCTACGCACATGCTGTGCAGCTGGGCCGGCCTAGTAACATTCCCGCGCTGACACATGGGGCCCCCTGTTAGCAGCCTAGAGATCCAAATAACATTTTTCCATTTTAGTTCAAACCTAGTTATGTTAGTAGATTCAAAAATTAATTTAGAGAGATTTACTGAACCAAATGACCTGATTCCAATTTTGTTAGAAAGGTACTGAAATTATCAATCCAAGACCGTTGGATTCAAACCATTTGAAATTATATAGATCACCTATAGTAAAAATAACAAGACAGAGACTTTTCCACATTCAAACATTTTTCAAAAATCAACCATAAATGCTTTTGAGTTGATTCCAACTCTCAAAAATCACATTTGACATGATCTTTCTGAATATGTAAAAAAATTTAGGTTTACATTCAGTGATTTTGGACAAGTACTAAAATAATGCTACATAGGTATTTCTAGCCACCTTAATTATGTAAAATAGTAATTTTAAACTTTATAAAATAGGACCACCACTTTAAATCACATTCCCAAGTATTGAAATATGTGGTGATGACATGTGTCAACATGATCCCATATTTTAATTGGAGAATAGTAAAACTTAAGTAGTTTTCAATGAGTAGAAATTACTTTTCCAAAATAAAATAAATAAGACTAGGTCTTTAATTCATGTGATGATTGTGATGATGCTAGATCATCTAGTGTGAACCTTTGTGTGCTAAATAGAGGTAGTTAAGTATTGTTTGGTGATTGTGTACCTCGTATGTATTTATAGACGCTAGTACCGATCAAGACTATGAGTAGGAGGAGGAGTACTACGAAGAAGAAGAAGAAGAAGAAGAAGAAGAAGAAGAAAGCTTCAACCACTGCAAGGCAAGCTACCACTTGCATGTTACCTATGCAAGCTAATACTTGCAATCCCCATAATACAAGTTAACTATGCAAGCTAGATAATCTACGCAAGATGCATTAGGCATGCTTTGGTTATGCAACCTTGATTATACCAATCCCAAGTTTTACTCGCAAGCTTTATTATTTTATTTCTTTATCAAAGTTATTTACCTTCCCTTAGTAACTTGTGAATTTTGGAAAGTTACCATAGGTAGCATAAAGAGCATAAAACTAGGCCTAAGTAGTTGGAACTAGACGTCATACTGAGGCATGAGACTAGAGTTGGATAGTCACACTTGATTAGCACCCCTCATTAGTGAATACCCTCAACTTTAGTGGCTAGTGATAAGCATAAAAGTTGATCACCTTAGATGGGAATACTTGATGAAAATGATTATGAAAACCTTGGAATGAAGATTCATTCTATTCAAATGTTTTGACATGTGTTATGAACACAAGATGATTTGATGATGAAAATGTTGAGTCATGATCCTTAGCCCTTTTTAAAAATTGATGGTTGGGTTTGGATGCGATACCATTCCAATTTTACCGTACATCCACAATACACGAATTTGGGTAGGCCTTGACTGGAAGTTTATATATCTTAGTATGGGTTCCCTTGCGGAAGAAGTTTGAGCTGAGGCTACCTCGTGATGATTGTCCACCTATGCAGTTCCCAAGATGACAGATGGTTATGGTTGGGAGGCCAAACTCATAGGGGAGGTGCCTATACTAGGGTGTGTAATTGAAAGGTTAGGATTGATTATCCGCATACTAAGCATGATGATTCAGGGTTATCCCTGAAGGATGTATTAAATGTTGTGGTGAAAGTGTACCACCTCTGTAGAGTGTCAAACTATTCGAATAGATGCATCCGCAGTTATGGACAGTTGGAGTGGCCATATTGTTCCGTTGCCATATGTTTTCAAAATGACTTGTGAAATGAACTATGACTTTGACTTGACCACAACAGGGTTGTGAACATGAAAACTAAGTTCCCACTTAGGTGTTATAGAACATTAAACTAATTTTATTTACTTCTAAACTCAGTTAGAGATAAACCTGACTTTTTTGCAAATAAACCTAGAGCTTAGGATTCCTACTTGAACTACTTTACTTGTTAGTGATAGTTTGCGAGTACTTAAAGAGTACTCATGGCTTTGTCCCTAGCTATTCCTATGGCCAGACTATGAAGAGGACTACCAGGGTGATGGACAGCAGGAAGTCTATGACAAATAGGATCATCTCCCATCGCCAGCATTGCCTGTGACCCTGAAGATGGAGCTTCGACCATGCTACCGTTATTACAATTTCCGCTGCATTGATTGTATTAAGACTGGATCATGAGATCCTTTATTTGTAAGACCTTTATTATGGTTTGTAATGGATGATGAACTATGGTACCAATTTGTTATGTCTCGCAATAATGGTAATCCTGGGATTGTGATGTATGGCATAACAGGCATCTGGGATTAAAAATCTGGGCGTTGACAAAGAACAGAAGTGGAGGTCAGTCCAATTCTCTGAGGAATGTCATATGCAACAATTGTGGAATTCCATGGCATTTCCAAAGGGAATGTAAGAAACCCGTAGTTATTTGCTATGGATGTGGTAAAAAGGGCCATATCAAGCCAGATTGTCCAAGCAAACCACCGGGTGGTTAGCCTACTAAAGGAGGAGGACAAGCCAGTGGAGGCAATGGACAACCCAATAAGGGAGGAAATTTTTTCAAGAACAATAATGGCAAAAGGAGCAGGCCTACTAGGAAACTGAACTATGCAACTTTGGAGGAGGTGGATAACTCTGAGCACGCAGTGATAGGTACAGTCAATATCCTTACCAATCCCGGAAAAGTTTTATTTGATACTGGTGCAACTACTTCATGCATATCTAAAGAATTCTGTGATAAGTTCGGGATTAGAAGGGTAACGTTAGCAAACCCTATGACCGTAGTGACGACAAGGGAAAATGTAGTGGTACGCCACATTAAGCATGATCAAGTTATTTCGATCTGTGGTTGTACATATTTTGCAGGCCTTTATGTGATTCATTTGAAGGGAATTGCAGTAGTGTTGGGTATGGACTGGATGACTGAACATGGAGCTCATATGAATTGTGAGGATAAAACTATTTCAATCAAGACTCCAAGTGGAGCAAGGATAGTATACCAGGCAGATAAGCACAATCCTATCATGGTAGATCTTTAATTGAACTCCATGAAGGAGGTTAAATTGGAGGATATTCCTGTAGTAAATGAGTTTCAAGATGTTTTTCCAACAGAGTTACCAGGAATGCCACCTGATCGGGAAATAGAATTCACTATTGATCTAATACCTAGTACAACACGAATATCTCAAGCACCATATAAGATGGGTTCGAAAGAGTTAAAAGATCTTAAAGAACAAATTGATGAGTTAGCTAGGAAAGGATTTATCCAGGAAAGTGTATCTTCATGGGGAAATCTAGTAATTTTTGTGGATAAAAGAGATGGAGGACGAAGAATGTGTTGGGATTATAGAAATCTTAACAATGTCACCATCAAGAACAAGTACCCATTGACAAGAATTCAAGATCTATTTGATCAAGTCAAGGGAGCCAGAGTATTCTCTATGATTGACTTAAGATCAGGATATCATCAGATAAAAATCAAACCTAAAGATGTTCCAAAAATAGCATTTGTGTCAAGGTATGGACATCATGAGTACCTCATCGTACCTTTTGGCTTGACCAATGCGCCAGCAATATTCATGAATTTGATAAACAAAATCTTCATGCCCTATCCGGACAAGTTTGTCAGTGTGTTCATTGATGATATCTTAATATAAAGGATAAATAAGAGCATGCAGATCATTTGAGAATAGCATTGCAAATTTTAAGAGAACATACGCTTTATGCTAAGTTCAGCAAGTGTGAATTTTGGCTGGACAAGGTGGAATTTCTTGGTCATGTGATCAGTAAGGATGGAATTGCTATAAATCCGTCCAAAGTTGAATCAGTGCTAGAATGGAATGCACCAATCAATGTGAAGCAAATTCGTGGTTTCTTAGGTATGGTCGGTTATTATCGGAGGTTCATTGAAGGTTTTTCCAAGATAGCTGGACCAATGACCAAATTGCTAAGAAAGAATACACCATTCATATGGGATGAGAAGTGCGAAGCAAGTTTTCAAGATTGAAAACCAGATTAACTACCGCGCCAATTTTAGCAGTTCCTGAAATAGGAAAGGATTATATTGTATATTGTGATGCATCCAAGGAGGGATTAGGATGTGTGTTAATGCAAGATTGTAAGGTAATTGCTTATGGATCTATACAACTGAAACCAAATGAAATCAATTATCCAACTCATGATTTGGAGTTAGCAGCAGCAGTCTTTGCTTTAAAAGGATGGAGGCGTTTTCTCTATGGATCAAGGTGTGAGTTATACGCTGACCACAAAAGTCTCAAATATTTCTTCACCCGAAAGGAATTAAATATGAGACAGAAGCGTTAGTTGGAGATAATTAAAGATTATGAGATAACAATCAATTATACCCCTAGAAAAGCAAATGTTGTGGCAGATGCTTTAAGCCGGAAGAGCACAAATACTCAACCTATCAATAGAGAACTACCAAAAGACCTGTAGATGGATTTGGAAAGATTGGAAATTCAATTCATTAGTACAGAAATTCTTGGAGGATTAGCTACCATACAAGTAGTTGAAGAACGAAGTAGTGATCTTCAAAATGAGATTTTCAAACATCAAGATGAAGATCCTTTTATTGCTGAAGAAATTCAAAGAATCTCTCAAGGTCAAACATAAGTTTTTCTCTTAGGAGATTATGGATCTTTTATGGTTCCAAGATCGTCTTTGTGTTCCAGATGTGCTAGAAATTCAAGAGGTAATACTCTGAGAAGCACATTAGACACCATATTCTATACATCCAGGAAGTACAAAGATGTATATGGATTTGAAGGAATTATTCTGGTGGAATAACATGAAAAGAGACATTGCAAAATATGTGTCGGAATGCCATACTTGCCAAAGGGTAAAAGCTGAACATCAAAGTCCAGCAGGGCCATTACAACCTTTGGAAATTCCGGAGTGGAAATGGGAAGAAATTGGTATGGATTTTATCACAGGATTACCCATGACACCAAAGCGGAAGGATATGATATGGGTGATTGTGGATAGATTCACAAAAAGTGCACATTTTATTCCGGTAAATCAAAAGGACAATGCTAAGAATTTAGTAGAAATTTATGTCAAGGAAATATTAAGTAAGCACGGAGTACCCAAGAAGATAGTATCTGATAGAGGATTTGTGTTTACTTCAGCATTTTGGAAACAATTACATGAAGCACTTGGCTCAAAGTTGGATTTCAGCACAGCATATCATCCAGAAACTGGAGGCTAGACAAAAGAACTAATCAAATTTTGGAAGAAATGCTTAGAGCTTGTGCATTAGATTTTGGAGGTTCGTGGGAAGATCATCTACCATGGGCAGAATTTTCTTACAACGAAAGCTATCAAAGTAGTCTAAAAGCAGCACCATATCAAGTTCTTTATGGGAGAAAGTGTAGATCACCAATATGTTGGTATGAACCTAGTAATAGTAAATAATTTGCACCAGACTATATCACAGAAAAGCAAGACATTATAGATATTATTAAAGATCGATTGAAGATAGCTCAAAGTCGACAAAAGAGTTATGTTGATCAAAGTCAAAGATCATAGCATCCTGAAGTGGTAGATATGGTATATCTCAAAGTAAGCCCAATGAAGGGAGTTAAGAGATTCATAGTTAAAGGAAAATTAATTCCAAGATATATATAGGACCATTCAAAATACTCAGTAAGAATAGGACAATAGCTTATTCTTCTGGAGTTGCCAAAAAGATTGGCTCAAGTTCATAATGTTTTCCATGTGTCACAACTCCGGAAATGTCTTAAGGTTCCTGATGATGCAATCACACATCAATAAGTTGAGTTACAAGCAGATTTGACTTATATCGAGAAACCCTGTAAAATACTGGAAGAAAATTGGAAAAGGTTGCAAAACAGGGAAATCAAATACTGCAAAGTACAGTGGGAACATCACCCTGAGCGGGAAGCCACATGGGAGAAACAAGATGACCTAAGAGAAGCATATCCATAACTATTCAGGTACACTTCGGCAAACTTTGGGACAAAGTTTAATTTAAGGGGGGAAGTCTGTAACACCCCATCATTTAGGAACCCAGGAAGGGTAGCAATAGGATTTTTGTGCATGTGAATGCATTCATCTGTAAAATACAGGTAAATTTTTCGCCAAAACAAAAACCTAAAGTGATAAAAGTTTCTTTCCCTATCAAGAGGTAGGAATAACTCTTTATAGTGATTGTTATAACTTTTGACATGATCTTTATGAATTAATGTGTTTTAGGGGGAAATAATTTGAATTCAAATTTGAAATTTGAATCATTTGGAAAATATTTAAAATTTAGAAGATAGTATTTTAAAATGTTTTCCAAAATTATTCAGTAATATTGTTTGTTATATTAAAGATCTATTAAACAATAATAAGAATTTAAGACAAAGAAATTCAAATAAGAAAGGAATTCTTATTCCTTTTCTTTATTCCATAACCATTTTACAATGTAAGAATGATACAACCAAAAAGGTAATTCATTACAGTAAGAGAATTACAAGAAATAAAATTCTATTATAAAGAAATTATTACAAGATTCTTACAAAAGAATAAAATGAAAATTACAATAAAAATCTATAAATCTATCTAATCCTATACTACATCTTGAGCATCGAGATCTTGTACCTGCAAAATACAAAGAACATAAAAAGACAAATAAAGGTATTATTTTTGTTAGTTTTACTCTCAGTTGAGAGCAGTGAAGGGCACTGCTCAAAATTACATCATTGAGTAGTTAAAGGTCCAAATTTCACCAATATAAAGAATCTGTTCTTTTCATACAAAAGAGCTTCAGATCCATAACATTATCATAGTAAAAGGGGAAAGTTTCACCAGGGAAGTAATTAGCAAAAGGATAGAAGTGAAAA
This sequence comes from Avena sativa, assembly GCA_916181665.1. Taxonomy (NCBI): domain Eukaryota; kingdom Viridiplantae; phylum Streptophyta; class Magnoliopsida; order Poales; family Poaceae; genus Avena; species Avena sativa. The sequence goes on from OV702284.1 coordinate 67,080,588, forward strand.
CTATTCACTTGATATGATCCACAAACAGCCCAAGCAGCCAGGCAGCACAGTCAACTAATTGCACGTTGTGTGCTATCGAAACAGCAGCAACAACAAAAGCAGTCAAAAGGGAAGCGCACAACCGTAGCACAACTCTCAGCAGCTCATTCCCATTCTCAAGCACAAAGCCAAGAACACACCAAGCCTGCCAAAGCCCAAAACAGAACCACTAGCCAAGATACACAACAAATCATTCAACCATCTACAAGATGGTGACATAAGGAGGGGGTGGAGCAGGTGGATAGCAAGGTCAAGAACAAGCTCACAGGAACCAGGAGCAGGAACAGCACCAGGAGATTTTGAGCCATATCAAGCCAGCAAGAACAAGCTAGAAAGATCAACCAGCACCATAGCAACATCACCAACAACCAAGTTGTGTGGTGAGTATACATAAAACCATCACATGATCAAATCATCTTATCTAGACTATCAAGCATGTGTTGTTTTACATGAAAACTTCTCAGAAAACACCCAAGTGGGGTGTATCCATCATAGAAAATTTTACATAAAAGTCAATGAACAATCTTTACAAGCAAAAATAGGACCTCAGCATGTGCATCATAGATCTTAGAAATAAATTGATATCTCCTCATTCAAATATGACAACAGTCCTAGATCATGATTTCTAGGCACATCTCTTAAAAGAGTAGCACCTCAGAAATCAATAGATCTTAAGGATCCATATTAAATAGTAAGAATACCAATTATTTTCTCAAAGAATTCAAGAATCATTAGCTGATACTAGGTATCAGAACACATCTATGAGGGACAGAAAGTCAGAAACTTAGTTTCTATTTAGCTATGCCTCAGACCAACATCATAGGCTAGGAAAAATTATGGTATCATAGGATATTAAATCCAGCAGGAAGTTTCAATTCATTTAAGACAAGACACAAGGGGACAAGAAGAATTTAGCCCAATATTATAATAAAGACTTGTGTACCATTCCAAAGAAGGTGTCACAAGTGTGAATTCTAACCAAGCAAATCCTATACTTAGCTTTCATAAGTAAACTTGCAGTTAGCTAACTAATCATTTTTAGGAATCAACAACCAGGAATCATTATCATGGTTGCATATACACAATTTAAGCATCATAGGAGTAACATATTAACTCCAATATGCATATATCCACACAAGCCAGTATATAAAAATACAGTGAATAACCACTAACGATACTACTGTTAGTACTAAGAACATGAGACAGTAATAAAATCCACATCACTAGAATGAGTAGATTATAGCTTAACAAAGTAGCATCACCACTTGGACAATATCCAAGTTTCAATTAAAATTAACCACAAACAATCTAAAGTTCTGCAGTAGACAATCATCCAGAATAGAAGAACTACCACCATCAGTTCTTCTGAAATTCATCATTCTCAATAATCAACCCAGAGGGATGAACCCTAATCGAACCATGAACCCTAATTAGGGATTTCCACTAGGAACTCATAGAGGATATCAAAAGAGGCAGAGAACAGGGAGCAAGAGGGGGAGGAAGAGAACACTTACCCGTGGTCCTCGCTGACGATTAAAAGAGGAAGCAGAGGGGCCAGCGAGCACAAGCCGGCACGGGGAGCACCCGAGGGCGCTGCAACCCGCGCCGAGCCATGGCGGCGGCCACAGCCACACCAGTGGTCGAACAGCACCGGCACACCACCAGGAGCACCGTAGAGCACCACAGGAGCGGCGGAGAGGTATAATGCCAGCAACCAACAAACACTAGGGTTCGGGGTGGAGCTAGCCTGGCCGGGGAAGACGTATAGAGGCTAATCGAACAATACCAAGCGACAGAGCAGGGTCGTCTACCTCGCCATACACCACGACGGTGGCCGAGGAGGTCCAGGGTGGCGTGAATCGAACGGCGACGACGTCAGCGGCACCACAACACCACGGGGTCGAGGGAGAAGAAGAGGAACGAGTGTGAGGAGTGAGACATGGGTGTGTATTGGGCCAAGAGGGTCCAGTATCATTTCGATGGGTGGTCTTGACCATCACATTTGGGCCAGGTTGGGCCTAGTCATCCCAATGGGTTGGCCCAAAAGTTAAAAGGAAAATTTAAAAGATTTAATGAAAGACCAATATACCCCTCGAACTTAATAAACCCTAAGAAATAAAATAAAAATCCTAAAAATACGAATAATAGGTTTATAAGTTCATAAAAATTCAAGTTATCTAATAAAATTAAGCATTTAATTTTTAATATAATAAATTTAGGTTAATGGTTTTTATAATATATATGCCTTATGGAATTTTATAAAAATAAATAAAATACATAAAAATAAATAAAAATTACTTCTATCATTCCTAATTAGTATAGTATTTTATAAAAAAACTAAATTGATATTTAAGATATCAAAATAAATTCTTCTAAATTAAAATGCTTATTCTTAAAAATAAATATTAAAAATAAATATAGGAGTTAGAAATAAATAAAAATTAGTTTTTGGCTCTTTTACTAATATATTATATTACAAAAATATTAAATATAATATTTACAAAATATTAAGAATTATTCTTAAAACAATTTCCTTTATTAATGCAATTCAAGAAAATTTACATAACGGGTAAAACACACAAAGAAGATAAATAATAAATAATGCATTGCATTACTATGCATAATCATTTTGCTTCTTTAAATCTTGCCCTTACCGGGCAATAATGATGTTTTGTAGAAATAGAAGCTCAAGGTCGAGTGCAGGCATCCGACTTCACTACCTTGCAATCACAAGGCAAGTTCATCACTTGCCCATGTCCTTTGATGAGTCTTTATCAAAGTAATTGCAAATTGTGTGTTATCATCTATGTTTTGGAGAAAGAAAATATTATTTTCTCAAAAAAAAAATTGTTCATATCATCCTAAGTGGTGATATGGATAAGGTGAGCAATGGAACTTAGGTTTCCATTTACAATGAGATTAATCACTTAGGACTTAACAACCCATGACATCAATAATTCTAGTGTCGTATATTACGCGTTAACCATGAGATTTGGAATTGGACAGAGAAGTCAGTTGTATCTTCTTCCTCTCGCATGTAGCCAGATGTGCAGGTCGTGGTTGTTATCCTCGTAACGTGAATTAATTGGTAATTCATAGAGGATATGTAGCACATGGGTGGGAACCCTCAACGTCCCACAATAGTCTGGCATCTGACGGTCTATACCAACCATTGCCATAATTCAATGTGTGGGCATGGCGTACACCAAGGAGACATGCGGAGTCACGAAGGGGCAGTTATTGGCTTGGATCAACTACTGGGCCCCACATCATGTAATTATGGATAGGAAAGTACGCCCGGTTATGCAACAAGGAGTTGATCTCTCATGGGTAAAGTAACGCACCTCTGCAGAGTGTAAGAACTGTAACTTGTTACTCCTTGTTCCGGGAATGATCTACGAACGTGGTAGGAAAGGAACTCCATGAAAGTTCTGGTCAACCTGTGAAGGCTGATGGGCATAGTTTTTGATAATAAAATCAATCTTTCAAGAAATATTTAGGAAAACTGCATAGTTCCAAGGACTGATAGTCTAAGGTGGTAGATAGAGCATCAAACTTCCCACCTTGCATATACTAAACTTGCTGGATAACGTTGTTACTCACTCTTTCCTTTGATCCCCTTCTTAGACTCTAAGGAGCCAGAGGATACTCCGGTGTATGCAGTCGAAGGCCAAGCAGATGTCTACTATGAGGAGCCAGACCTGTCCGGCGGAGTGGAAGGGGTGGACTATGAAATATGTTATGGAGTGGAGCACAATGAGTCAGAATAGTTGCCCTAGTTATTAGTAACCAGTTGAGCCGAGCAACAGAAACTTTATATAATAAGTTGTTGAGCTCAATTCGGAGTCTAAGTTTGAAAATTTAAATCTTCCGTTGAAATAGTTCAAGTTTGGTTTGTAAGTTGAATATTTCAAGTCACGAACTTCTGGTATTGTAATAATAATAATGTGTGTATGTTTGTAATTTGGACCCGCAATGTTTCTGTTGTGCCACTTTGAGGGATGTAATATTTACAGAACAATGTTCTGTGGATTTTATGTCAACGACTATAGTGTACTACACATGCAGTGGTATGATGGGTCACCGCACTTGTCGTCGGATTGTCGACAAGTACGCCATAGGGGGTCCTAGTGGCGTTGGAAAGATGGGGTGTGAGACGTCGGATGTTCAAGGAGCGGTGAGCACAAGTTTACCCAGGTTTAGATTCGATTGTGGCGATCGGATCCTACTCCTGCTAGCAACCCAGTAATATATCGGTGTAAGCCGGATGTTACAGCGGATTACAAGAGATGTTTGCCTGTGCGAGTTGGTTGTGGTTGTGTGTATTGTGTTGTTCCCTAAAGGCTCCCATAGGGACAGTTTATATAGTCACCGGGGCCTAGGGTTATAGGAGAGACCTATCCGGCTACGTTACAGAGTCGGTAACTAGATACATCTTAGACTACAAGTAATACTACAGGCCAAAGTCGGTAACTCTTATGGACCTTGTCGTACCGGAACTGGCTCCTCCTCTTTCTCTGAATGGGCCGCCCATGAATCAAAGCTCTAACCCGTTGGTGGGCCACCCTGGTCAGCGAGTCCTGTGGGTATACCCGGAAAGTATATCCCCAACAGTAGCCCCGGAAGTCTCCAAGATCCAAAGTCGGATAAATCGTCTCGCTTGATGGTTTCTTCGTCTTGAGAATCTTGAAGGGTTCCTGAAAACTTCTTTCAGTAATGTAGGATTCCGAGTCAATTGAGTCGGATATGTTTGTTCTGACTTTAGTCTTTTCCTTACTTAGTTTGAAACATAAGCCGGATTTTTCAGCGGCGTGCGGACTGACAACTTTTCAGACCAAGTCCTGTCACTGACAGGAGTCCTATCAACATGACCGTTGTTGGGTCCGCTCCTTACGGAACAGAACACCGTTCCAAAGCCTACGCAAAAATCGAGGGGGCGGAAGAGTTGCGAGGAAGCTAACTTCCCCTCTCCTATACGCGTAGCGCTAATCACGCGTGTTAACACACGAATCTTGATGCAGAGACAAATAAAAGAGGGGAGAAAACCCTTTCTCTCTGATTTATCTCTCCATCGATTCATTCATTGCCTCCTCGTACTCCTCAAGCACTTCGCACCAGTTCTCATATGCGCACCGTGAGAAAAAATCTCTCTCCCCCACCAGTACTTTTCCTCCAAGATCCATGGCATCTGCCTCGACCTCAGGAGTGGCGGCGGCGCGCGGGCGGCAGCGGAGGAGAGGAAGATGCGGGGCCTTTGGATCCCCAGCTCTATGGACAATGCGGAACTCCAAGTCATAGAGGACAAAGGATTCATCGTCTCCGGTGCGTGGCGGATCACCTCAGGGCATGTTGTTCCCGCCCCGCGCGACGGCGAGAGGGTGTTGTTCAGCACGCACGTCGACCGCGGCCTCAGCTTGCCACCGTCGGACTTCCTCATCGAGGTCCTCAACTACTATGGTGTGCAACTTCATAATCTTCCTCCCAACTCTCTACTTGAACTTAGCACTAATGCACCTTTGTGCGAGGGGTTTCATGGCATTAAGCCAAGTCTCACCCTTTTCCGGTACTACTACGGTACTAGGAAGAACTCCATCAGTGCTTGTGTGCCTTACATCACCGGCACTCTTATCTTAGTCCTTAGGAGAAACCGAGTTTATCCTAGGATTACTGCTAGCGAATTCGTCAAATGCTGGGCCGGAACCTTCTTTTATCACAAGGATATTCCATCTCCTGGAAAGGCGGAAGGTCTTCCAGCGTTCGTCGACGGCACCGCTGCCCACCAGAATTCATGGGAAGCGGAGGCGCCGGAGCTATCGGATATCTTGATCTTCGCCAAGAGGCGGATTGAGTTTCTGATGAAGCATGAGGGCCTCCGTGGATCCGACTTGATCCACTGCTGGCTGGAGCGTCGGATTTAGCCTCTCCAGCACCATGGAGATCGCCTCATGCACCAGATCACGAGCGACAAGAAGGACAAGATGCGGGTCAGTTCGAGCCGGATTCCGGCGAAGGACTACAAGACCCTCATGCAATATTTGATCAAGGAAAGAGTGGAATGAAAGGTTCCAGAAGTCTCCCTGAAGATGTATACGACCAACCATCCTCTGACTCCAGTAAATATTTTGACTCTGCTTTTGCGTTTTCGTCGTTCTTTTCTGTTCTTTCTCTGACTCTATTTTTATCGATGCCTTTTGACTTTGTTAGCTCAACAAACTCTCCGAGTCTGAGATAGCTCCACTAGAGGGCTATCCTTCAGACGATCCAGAGGCGACGAAGGATGATGAGGTGCAGGAAGTTGCCGCCCCCGCCTCCAAGAAGCATAAGGAGAAAGAAGTTGTTACTGCTGGTAGCCAAGTGCTGCCAGTAGTTAAAAAGTAAGCACCCTATCTTTTATTTTTAGTAATTCTGTACCTTTATTTCTTTCTAGAGCACATCTAATATTTAGGATTTTCGTGTTCTAGAGCTAAATCATCTTTGAAGAGAAAGATCAAGCCGGGCAAGCAGATGTGTTAGCAAAAGCTTGTTATCGCCCCTGCCGTGCCGCCACCAACTCCATCCAGTACTCCATCAGCACAGGAAGCTTCCGCCTCTCCTGATGCTGGCAACGTCTCGAAAGCCCTGGTCACCATTGATGATCAGGCAACTAACAAGGGTGAACCCATCAAGGGTAATGATCCCATGGTAATTTCTACATGAACGATGGATAAAGTGGCCGGCTCCACTATCTCTGGCTTGAAGAGGAAAGAGAAGGAAGAGTTCTTCAGGCTAGCTCAATTCAGTCTTGAGAAGCAAACCTTGACCCTAGAAGTAGCGAGCCAGGAGGAGGAAGACGTCAAGCTGGTCAGCCTCCTGGACCAAATTTTGGTCTAGGATGCTAAAGTGGAATCTGGCGAACTTCCAGCAATGGATGTTCCTTCCCTCTTAGCGAGAAGGTGTTTCACATCACCAAGGTCGGATTTGAAAAGTTGCACCTGGAACACATTGTAAGTTTCTGATTCTTATTTGCATTTATTATCATATCCTCTAGCCCCCAAGCATAATGCCAGTTAAACATTGTTGGATCCGAGTTGATGCTTTTAGGTTGCAAAAGAACGATGTAGTGTAGCCCCCAAGGCTCGTGCTATAATTTTAAATTTGCATCTCGAGTCTTAGTAGCCGTCTGATGGTATTCCGTCTCTAAACTTACAGAAAATTGCATCTTCCAAACAGGAATTGCTCAAAAACATTTGCAATAAACGCAAAGAAATAAAAGTTTTGCGCCTTGAGAATTCAAAGTTGAAATTTGAGAAAGATGAAGCAGAAGGTAAACTTTTCCGACTTCCTCTTTGTCAGTTAACTTTTTGTCATAGTCAAACTTATTCGGTCCAAGAACTGTTGTGCCAGTCTAGCAAGACGGTGGAGCAGTCCGAGAACTTCAAGGTCTTGGAAATAGAGAATGCTGAGCTCCGGGACAAGCTTGATAAGCTAACTTTAGAATCGGAGAAATCCGTAGCTGCTATCCTGGAGTCAAGCAACCATGAGACCATGAGGCTCGAGAAGATCATAGCCCTCCAAGATAAAGAACTAGCTGATCTCAAGAAGGACTTCGATATTCAGAGGGATCTTGCCCAGGCCACAGCTAGTGAACTAAACAGCCTCCACAAGGAGCATGCTCAATGGAATCACTCTGTGCTAGGTAAGATTTCTGAATCTTTCTTTCTGTTGATTTTTTGACTTTCTTTTCAGTCGAATTTTAAATTTTTGGTTCTTTCCTAGCCCCCCTGAATCTTTCCGACTCTCCTACCTCCGAACCTCGCCTCGAGCGCATTAAGCTCATCAGAAATATCTTGTACGACTTCCGCCAAACTCTTGAAGAGGCTGGTGAGTCCGCCAAGCTTTCCGACTTGCACACAATGTTAGTGCACGAGGTGAGGGACAAGGTCAAGGAGATTCCGAAGCTTATCGAAGACTAGAAGATCTCCTACGCTCGGACTGCTGCTCAGACTGCTCTTACCATGGTGATGATCCACCACAGCGAGATGGAATCTGGTATGTCACCAAGGGTATTGCCGAGGATGATGATGAGGGTAACCCACAGGACATCAAGGTCATCCAAGAGTCTTGTGCAGGTTATGCTTGTCATGTGGCGGAGATGATCAACTATACGACGTCGTTCTTCGAATCTGTCGTTGCACCTCCCTCGCCCCAAGAGACAGAACCAGCATTGCTTCCGAGTCTGAGATCGAGGGCGACAATGTTGTCGACTCCAGCGCTCCACTTGCTTCATCACCACCTGAATCTGCAGCATAAGAAGTTTTATGCATTATTCTGAACTTATGGCAATGTAATTATGGAAACAATGTTTTAATTTGTGCTGGTCTTGAAAAACTACTCCTTTTACTATCGTGGCACTCTATGCTTATATATTTTTTATGCATGTGCTTGAAAATTTATGAAGCACTTTGTGTTTTTATCCCTCTACTTGTTGTTTTATCTGGCTTTCTGTCTCGTCCCTTTCATGGGCCGGCCAACCTTTAGCACGGAAACTTTGCCGAGCAACGGAGCGCAATTGCTAAACTAGTTTAAACTCGGAAACAAAGCTGGCTTCCAGTACCAACAACTCATTACTCAGAAAATGCCTACGTCTAAGCAATCAGATAAAAAACCAAAGTATAGACAATAAATTAAATTTTGTACCCTAAGATAACACTTTTAGATACTCAAAAATCTTAACCAGAACGAACATGAGCATAAAGTACTTTCAAGCATTCTGGGATTTTTGAAAAAATGACATGCTCTTTTGGAAATAAGATGGCAAAAACTTCTCAAAGATAACATATGAGGAAACCAACACTTTATTGCACTTTGAACATGTACATATATGATTACAAGGAAATATAACTAAGAATAGAAGGGACGTAGCTGTGCAATATTCCATGGATGGTCTATTTCATTCGGGCCTATGCTGCCACCAACTCTCTTTCTCTTCCGAGTATCAGGTCTTTCCTTGACTAGTCTCATACCGAGTATCAGAACTCTGCTAACCATAAAAGGTCCTTCCTAAATCGGGGAAAGTTTGTGCTTTATTTTTTGCACAAGTCGGAGAACCAAATCGCCTTTTCTGAAAGAACGGTTTTGCACTCTCTGACAATGATACTTTGCAACTTCTGCCGATAGGCTGTAGATCTCTGCTTAGCAACGACGCGTAATTCTTCAATTACATCGAGATCATCTTGTCGAGAAACTTCTACATCTTCTTCGATATACGCTTTGACTCGTGGAGACTAATGAATTAGATCACTTGGAAGAACTGCTTCTGCACCATAGACCAAGAAGAAAGGAGTATAGCCGGTTGATCTGTTAGGAGTTGTACATAAGCTCCATATCACAGACGGTAATTCTTCTGTCCAAGCCCCCGCGGCCCGACAAAGCGGTGCCTCAAGGCGAGGCCGGATTCCTTTTAAAATAAGGCCATTAGTTCTTTCGACTTGTTCATTAGCTTGTGGATGTGCGACTGATGCAATATCGAGTCGGATCCCTTGTTCTTCGTAGAATTCGTCAAGTTCACCCATGGAAAAGTTTCTCCCATTATCAGTAATTATACTATGCAGATATCCGAATCGGATGATTATGTCCTCAACAAATATCTGGCTATGGCTCCATCACAACTTTTTACGGGTTTATCCTTAATCCATTTTGTAAATTTATCCATCATCACTAGTAGGTGAGTAAATCCAAATTTTGTCGTGCGAAACGGCCCTACCATATCAAGCCCCCAGATCGTGAATGGCCATGTAATAGGGTCTTTTCGCAGCTGTTCAGCCGGAACATGTGCCTCATGAGCGTACTTTTGGCAGCCTCTGCACGTTTTGACCAGTTTATCGGCATTTGCCTTAGCTGTAAGCCAAAATAATCCGTGTCAAAAAACTTTTGCCACTAAGTATCTGGCTACAGCATGATGACCACATTCGCATTGGTGGATTTCTCTTAAGATTTCCACTCCTTCTTCCAAAGAAATATATCACCGAAACACGCCAGAAACACTCCGTTTATAGAGCTCACCATTTATTATAGTGTAGGCTTTTGATTGTCGGACAATCTACCGGCTCAAGACTTCTTCTTCGGGTAGTTTTCCGTCTATCAGGAAATCCATATAGGGTTTTGTCCAGCTAGGAATTACAGCCAGAACTGCTATTAAAGGTGAGTCATATTTTGTGGGATAGTGTTATCGCCATATTTTGGCCAAAGGAGGAGTTGGGCCGCAATCAAGATGGGCTTAGAAGATACGTATATGCAACGTGTTGTTAAATCGGCCTCGTGCGTTGATTTGGGCTAAATTGCCCGTGTATCTTATATTGTAATAGGTTCCGTTTCGATTTAGGTAAGAGATAGAATTGTAGAGTTATTCCAAAGGTAGAAAGTCTCCGGACTATAAATATGTACCTAAGGTTATTGAGAAAAGGTGGACAATCACGTTCACAACAAACACAATCTCGGCGCATCGCCACCCCTTGTTTCTAGGGTTTTTCTCGGGTAAGTGCCATGCTGCCTAGATCGCATCTTACGATCTAGGCAGTATCTACTTATGCGATTGTTTGGTGTTACTCGTACTGAAGCCTTGTTGATGGCGAGTAACACTATTATCATAGATTTGTTTAGGCTAGCATCGGTACTTTTTGCTATGATCGTTTAGATATGCTGCCTCTAGTTATCTCGCCGCCTTTATACCTTTTCCCGGGTGTAAGGGTGGCACTTTGCTTGATCTTTATTTAAGTCGATTTGATCTGTTATAGTTGTGCCTTGCTCTCCAAGGTTTAGTTTGATATCTACATGATCAGGCCTTGCAAACGGGTTGAACGATCCAGTAGTATGGAAGATATGGTTTACCAATCCAAGAGGAGTTGTTCCGGGAATTAACGTTACGTTGGTTTTTAGGCCTTCTCTAGGATTGGTTTTCTATTATCTTTCGTATTTACCAGGCTCAATTACGTGTAGGACGTTCCAATTATGTAGTGAAAACATTAAACTATCGTAGATCGATTTAACTTGTAACGATGAAGCAAAACCCCATGTTATCATAGATCTAATGCAGAACCATGGGTTAATCGGCTCTAGGAGCCGATTCACAGGGAAACCTGGGAGCCGGTCACGGCTCGAATTTTACGTATACCTGTTTACCATGCAGGAAACCAATCGAAGCAATCCTTCACCTTCCTGACCAGGTATAGGTCAAGTGGCACGCCCTCGAACCAGCCAGGGCGCGTGCCGGAGTTTTGCGGGCCGTTGCCCGAGGGACCAGGGCCCACCAGCAGTCCTGGGAGCCTCCCGGCTCTTCGTGTTGCCCGTCGCTGCTCGCCGGTGGGTTTTGGTAGGCAACACATTCTGGCACGCCCGGTGGGACATTCAACAACGTCTACATCAACATCCGACGCTGCGATGGAGAACAGACCGGTCACGTACGACGATCTGCCTGAGGAGCACAAGGCGAAGTATGATGATATCAAAGCTCTCTTCGAAGCCGATCTCATCGGCTCTTTTGAGAGGACCCGTAAACATGGCATCAGATGGAAAGGATTCTCACCTGAAGGTGCTCTTGACGAGGTGGATCTCTCTGTTCCTTCAGAGGAGCGCACCAGAGCTCTGCGATAGGAAGTCAACTACATGGTGGCTCATTCTCTTCACCGCCATTCTGAGAGCCTGGTGAACGCTTTCGAGCGTATTGCAGTTCGCGTAGTTCAGGAGATCATGAAACATCAGTACTCTCCATTGGGTCCTACTCTAGGGACTCACCAGGGAGAAAGACCGCTCCAGACCAGGCCGCAGCTGCCATTCACGCTTGCAGCTCCGGAACCACCAGGGGCACCGGCTTACGTCGTCTACAAGGTTGGAGGTGACCCTGGCGATTACCAATTCCTGTTTGAACCACCTAAGGAGATCCCACATGGATATGTGTGCACCTACGTGCCGGACTGCAATAACCTGACGCGCACGAACCAGGTGACAACTGCAGGGATTTCTGGAGCAGGAGTTTCTGGAGCAGGGGCTTCGGGAGCAGGTGTTTCTGGAACAGGAATCTCTGGGATGGACGCTGATAAACAGGCATGGCTAGCCAAGTACGCCACTGGAACGAGTCATGAGAATCTAGCCCCTGCAGCCCAAACGGTGGAGCAAATCCGTACCATCTTGAGAGACCAGTTCGGCTTCGTGCCGAAGAGAAGGACAATCGGCTATTCAAAGCCGTACCCCAACGAGTTTGACCTGATTCCGCTGCCACCCAAGTATCGGCTCCCTGAGTTCTCAAGGTTTAGCGGGTCAGAAGGGTCAAGCTCGATCGAGCACGTGAGCCGATACCTAGCACAGTTAGGCATGATTTCGGCATCGGATCAGTTGCGCGTGAGATTCTTTGCGCAATCTCTGACAGGACCAGCTTTTGGGTGGTATACCTCGTTGCCACCTGATTCGATCCAGACCTGGAAGCAACTGGAAGAACAGTTCCACATTCAGTATCATTCAGAGGCTACCGAGGCTGGCATTGTAGACCTGGCGCAGGTGCGGCAAAAGCGGGGAGAAACGGTAGCCGAGTACATCCAGCGCTTCAGGACTGTCAAGAACCGATGTTATTCGGCTCGTTTAACTGAGAAAGAAGCGGTCGAACTAGCAGTGTTGGGTCTCTCAGCACCTATCAAGGATCTGGCTTTCCAAGTAGAGTACAACTCGTTGGCGCACATGGCCCAGAAGCTGACGATGTATGAACAGCGCCACCCTGAGTTGTACCAAGACAAGTTCAAACGTCCGATAGGCCTGGTCGATACAGAAGAAGAAGATCCTACACAAGACCAGGAGGTGGCCGTGGCCGAATGGGCTCGGGGGGCGGATCCTGTATCCTGCAAATGGGTGAAACAGCAAGGGCCTGCGAAAGGGTTTGACTTCGATGTGAGCAAAGCTGAGCAGATATTCGATTTACTGCTGAAAGAAAAGCAGCTGAAGTTACCCGAAGGCCACAAAATCCCTACGGCTCAAGAGATGAACGGAAGACCATACTGCAAGTGGCATCACTCGTTCACCCACACCACCAATGACTGCAAAGAGCTACGTCGCCAGATCCAAACGGCGATAGAGCAGGGCCGTCTGATCCTTGGACAGTTCGCCATGAAAGTAGACACAAACCCATTTCCCGGCGTCAACATGGTAGAACACAGCCAGTCCACGAGACGTCAGTTGGATTTCTCGTTCGATGTTAATATGGCAGGACCTATGTACCACCGTGGCGCATATAAGGAGGAAGACGGTCGCTCTCAGGGCAAAGAAAGAGAGGAGGCTGGTCCACGCGACCGGCCCAGCTACAATGACAGGCGGTATTTGACCGAGGAACAGGTGAGGAGCGTGCGATATCAGAAGCCACATTCCACGCATCTCCTTAACAAGTATGAGCGTCAGTATGACCGACGTCGCCGGAGCGATGGAGACGATGAAGGATATGAGCACCTCGCTAGGAGACCGCCAAAAGAAAAGGAAGGCATGGACAAACATTGGGACTGCCCTTTCTTCAAGTATTGCTGGGACGCAGGAATGAGCCGATTGCCTACAATCGACAACTGCCCAGAATGTGGCCAGCAGAAGAAGGACACGGGGCCAGTGTCAGTCTTCAAGCGTCTAGGGCCTCTCCCACCTCAGAGCCGGTACACGGAGTCCGCTCGAGCAAAAGATCTCGAGGAGCCAATGGATGACAAAGGAAAGGACAGATATCACCGTCCAAGATGGTGTCCCGAAGGACTCAGACACACCCAAAAGCGTAGAGTGCAGCGGCTGCGTAACTTGGAGGAAGCCGAAGCGCAGTATCTCTACGCTTTAAAGAAAGCACGGCCCGATTTGGCCGTTAAAATTCGGCAGACCTTGGAGACGGAAGATCGCCCGAAAAGGAAAGAGTGGCGCCCTAAACCGGTAAAAGCCGATGCGAAGACATCGGCTGGCACAAACATGGTGTTTACACTTCCGTCAGAGTTCTGCGCTCCAAGAGCCAAAGAACTACCAGTGGCACAGTTGGACTGCGGCCCACGACCGGTTATCTTTGAAAAGCCACAAGAGAAAGGCTACAAACATCTGAAAGCCCTGTACCTGCGAGGTTATATCAATGGGCAGCCTGTCCGCAAGATGCTGGTTGACACCGGAGCGGCAGTCAATATAATGCCATACTCCATGCTACGGCGTTTGGGACGCTCCACTGCAGATCTGATCAAAACCAACGTCACGTTAAGCGACTTCAACGGCCAAACTTCAGAAACGCAGGGCGTGCTGAACGTGGATCTGACCGTGGGCAGAAAAACCATCCCTACGTCATTCTTCGTCGTGGATAGCAAGAGCACCTACGCTGTCTTGCTAGGGAGAGATTGGATTCATGCCAACTGCTGCATTCCATCCACGATGCACCAGTGCCTAATACAGTGGGATGGAGATGAAGTGGAGGTCATTCATGCAGATGATTCTATCGAGATCTCCATAGCTGGCATGAACATCTGGGAAGCAGAAGACCAAGAGCCGATCTCTGGAATCAGTCTAGACGGCTGTGAGCGCATTGAAGCTACAAAAAACGGGGTGAGGCTGGTCTTATCCACTGGCCTGACAGAGTAGCAAAGTCCACGATCGTACGTGGTAAGGCCGATCCCTGCGATCGGCCACAAAAAATAAAAAGCAGCAATCTTACGACAAACAGGTCATGCAGTCGTAGCAGGGAGGTGCCCTGCCATTGTGGAGAACAGATAAGTTGTAAACCTTCCTTGACTAATGCAATGAAAAAGGGGGCCGATTCTGGCAATCGGCCCAAACTATCTTTGTTATCCTCACCAACTGTTTGTCCCGTGTTTAGCATCGATTTAGCAGGTGATGGAAAGCTAGGGTATGGGTTTACATCCGCTGATGAGCTAGAGGAAATTGACATCGGTCCTGGGGATAAGCGAAGACCAACATTTATCAGCAAGAAGTTGGATCCGAATCTGCGGGGTCCGATGATAGCTTTGTTGAAAGAATATCCAGATTGCTTTGCCTGGGATTATACAGAGATGCCTGGGCTAGACAGGAGCATCATCGAGCATCGACTCCCACTTAAAAAAGGATTTCGGCCATTCCAGCAGCGAGCACGACAGATGAAGGCCGAAATTTTGAAAGAAGTCAAGAAGGAGATCAAGAAAATGTTGGCAGCCGATTTAATCAGGCCATGCAGGTATGCTGAGTGGATTTCTAGCATCGTGCCTGTAGAGAAAAAGGATGGCCGCTGGCGTGTTGCCATAGATTTTCGGGATCTCAATAGAGCTACTCCGAAGGATGAATATCCGATGCCAGTAGCAGAGACGTTAATCAACGCAGCTGCTGGTCATAAAATCTTGAGCTTCATGGATGGCAATGCCGGTTACAACCAAATTTTTATGGCTCCGGAAGATATACACAAGACTGCATTCAGAGTCCCAGGTTCGGTGGGGTTGTTTGAATATGTAGTCATGACGTTTGGACTGAAGAACGCCGGCGCCACATACCAAAGAGCCATGAATTACATCTTCCATGATCTGATCGGCAAGCTGGTGGAAATTTATATCGATGACGTGGTGGTCAAGTCAACTTCAGTACAAGGACACTTGGATGACCTGCGACACGTCCTGGACCGAACAAGAAGATTCGGGCTACGGATGAATCCAAAGAAGTGTGCCTTCGGTGTGACGGCCGGTCAGTTCTTGGGCTTCTTGGTCCATGAACGAGGCATTGAGATCGGCCTGAAAAGTCAGGAGGCAGTGAGAACAATGAAGCCACCTACCACGAAGAAAGAAATGCAGTCTCTCATCGGCAAGATCAACTTCGTCAGAAGATTCATCTCCAATCTGTCAGGAAGGATAGAGCCGTTCATGGGACTTGTAAAGATTAAATCTGATGAGGAGTTCAGCTGGGGGCAGAACAACAACGAGCCTTCGACGAGATCAAAGAATATCTGACGAAGCCGCCAGTATTGGTTCCGCCCCAGCTGGATAGGCCATTCTACATTTACTTATCAGTAGCTGACACGTCCATCACCTCAGTGGTGGTGCAAGTTTATGATGGGCTAGAGCGAGTTGTATTTTACATCAGCAGAAGGATGCTGGACGCAGAGACGAGGTATCCTGAGATCGACAAGTTGTGCCTCTGCCTGTTTTTCACCTGCACCAAGCTGCGCCACATTTTGCTATCAGCAGAGATTGTCATCATATGCAAATCAGATGTCATAAAGCACATGCTGTCGGCTCCTATGTTGAAAGGCCGACTGGGCAAATGGATGTTTGCATTATCAGAGTTTGACATCCGGTATCAACCCGCGAAAGCAGTTAAGGGACAGGCTTTGGCCGACCTTATCGCTGAAAGGATCAACACTAACATAGCAGCACTATCCATGCGAGCGTGGGCTATGTTTTTCGATGGATCGGTTTGTGATGATGGGTGCGGCATCGGCGTGCTACTCGTGTCGCCCCGGGGGGCAACATTCTCCTTCTCCATCAGGTTGTCTGCCCCTCGCACCAACAACGTCGCTGAGTATGAGGCGATACGCAAGGGAATGGAGTTGCTCATCGAAGCTGGAGCAGAAGCAGTGGAAATTTTTGGAGACTCCAAGTTGGTGATTTCTCAGCTCACGGAGGAATACAAGTGTGAGAGCGAGTCGCTCTTCCCATTATGGCTGCAATGCCGTGAGATGATGGCACAGTTCCGGTACATGAACTTCACCTGGATCCCGCGGTCGCAGAATACCGAGGCAAATGATCTTGCACAAATGGCTTCAGGCTACAAGGACGTAGCAGAGGGAGCCGATGTTCAGGTACAGTTCCTGGACGCCGACGACTGGAGAGCCGATATCTTCAATTACTTGAAGGATTCGGCTCGGGGGGCACCTAAACGGATAAGGTACAAGGCCATGAAGTATGTGCTCATTGGGGACGACATGTTTTACAGGACTCTGGAAGGGTTATTGCTCAAATGTCTGGGGACAGCCGAGGCCAACCGGCTCCTGCACGAGGTACACGAAGGCGCCTGTGGAACTCACCAATCGGCTCACAAGATGAAGTGGTTGATCAGGCGATCAGGGTTTTATTGGCCTACCATGCTGGAGGACTGTTTTAAGTACTACAAAGGGTGTCAAGCATGTCAGAGATTTGGTAAAATTCAGATGGTACCCGCGTCAGCAATGAACCCCATCATCAAGCCTTGGCCATTCCGAGGTTGGGGCATGGATATGATTGGCAAGATCAATCCTCCATCAAGCAAAGGCCATATGTGGATTTTGGCCATTACGGATTATTTCACTAAATGGGTTGAAGCCGTCCCTATGAAGTCCGTGAGCTCAAAGGATGTTATCGATTTTGTGAAGGAACACGTAATTCATAGATTCGGGATCCCCCAGACGATTACGACCGATGGAGGTTCGGTCTTCACTTCTTACGAGTTTAGAGAGTTCTGTGAGGACACGGGAATTAAACTGATCCGATCATCTCCGTACTATGCTCAAGCAAATGGGCAAGCTGAAGCGTCCAACCAGAGCCTTATCAAGCTGATCAAGAGGAAAATCGATGAGCACCCTAGGCGTTGGCACGAGGTTTTGTCAGAGGCTTTATGGGCTTACCGCATGTCATGTCATGGAGCGATAAAAACCTCGCCATACCATCTAGTCTATGGACAAGAAGCCGTATTGCCCTGGGAAATTACGGCTGGATCGAGACGTGTCACTTTTCAGAACGACCTAACGACTGAAGAATATGCGGCCCTGATGAGTGACAGTGTTGAGGATCTGACTGAGCTTAGGCTATGGTCGCTTGAGAAAATCAAAGAAAACAAGGCCAAGGTAGCTCGTGCATATAACAAGAAGGTGAGACCGAAGGAGTTCCACGTTGGCGATTTGGTATGGGAAGCTGTATTGCCATTGGGAACTAAGGATGCAGCATATGGTAAATGGTCTCCGAATTGGCACGGGCCATACAGGGTCGATCAAGTTTTGAGGGGGAACGCGTACATGCTGGAGGAGCTGGATGGCGTGAAATTCCCAGTGGCTGTCAACGGTCAGCATCTCAAGAAATATTTCCCAAGCATGTGGGATGATGGACAGTGAGATATGGGGGCCGATGCATGAAATCGGCCAATAAAAAATATATATATATAATTTATGTTTCCCAAAGCATGTGGGATGATGGACAGTGAGATATGGGGGCCGATACATGAAATCGGCCAATAAAAAGATACAGCCGATGCACAGCCATCGACTCTAGAGGTTCAGACTGTTACAAGCAGGTGCCAGTTTACATAAACGAGCTACTGAAGAAATGCCTCGAAGGCGTGAAGGGCGTCAGCACGGACACGGTCCACCTCGGCGATCTCGGCTTCGTCATCTTCGTCCTTGCCCGTCACTAGCTGCTTGTTCAGGGCACGTATCTCTGCCAGATCAGTCTTCAGTTGATCTCTGAGGCCTTCTGCTTCGTCGTGGGAGCGGGCGATGGATGCTTCCTTGTCACGAATAAGCTGTTTAGTCGCCCGGACCTTTTCTTCAAGATCTTCCAACTCCTTTTTCAAGGAGGCGAGCTCGGTGGTACTGGCAGAGGTGTTAGTTTTGGCATCCAGAGACGCCTTCTTCTCGTTGAGCTGCTGACATCTGTCTGCGATATTGGCCTTCAGCGGAAGTTGGGCGCGACGCAGGTTGATCCTTTCACGAGCTAGCTTCACCCTTGACCCGTAGAAAGACAGAGTTACAACGGGCCAAAGCTTCACCTGCAATGCTACTGGGAGTTGGTCTTTTATTTCAGCAAGAACGCCCTTCACCTCCTCAGAACCCTCGATAAGCTCTTCGATCGGGGAAGACAGCAAGGCTCTAAGACGCTGGAATTGAGGTAGACCAGCCCTGGCTTGTGGTTCATCGGTGGCGACAGAGGGAGCTGGTTCGATGGATTCAGGGTCGAACGTCAGCAAGCCTGAAATATCACAACTCTGACAACCCCGAAAGTACGTCAGTATGTGTCCAACATGGAAGGATTAGCTGAAAGAAGCTAACATACCTCTCCTAAGATCGAGGGGATTGCGGATGACGAGGCAATCGGCTTGTGTGTAGCTGCTGGAGGCTTGGCCAAAGGGGTAGCCGTTTCGTCTGCACCTTCGGGGATTGCTGAATCTGGCTTGGTTAGGGGCATCGGCACTGCCCCAGCCTTCCCACTAGAGACGTCAGTCGTCTGCATTGAAGGTGTTTAGCCGATGTAAGTGATGATGAATCGGCAGATAAGAAGGAATTAAGTGGTAAGAGCATGAAGGGTGATAATTTTCGAAACCTCCTGGCTCGACGAAGAAGTGTGCGGTCCTTTGCGAGCTCTCTTGGGACCCACAGTTGGCCCCGCCTCGACTGATGCTCGGGGGGCAGCAGGTTCAGGAACGGGCCTTTTCCTGGGAGCCGATGGTGGCGCATCTGGCTGGTTTGGTGTGGCGGTCCTCTCAGAGTCTGTTGGACTCGATTCTCCTTGATCAGGTTGTGTGTCCTCGTGGGAGGTGTCTTCGACAGAAGCCTGTAAGAGGAGGAAAGCTATTAAACACGAGCATGTCTGCAAGGATGAAAGAACAAGAAGGATCGACCAAGACATGGATCAGCCTACATGCGAGCTTTCTGGAGAAGGGCTCCGGCGTCTCAAGGTCTTCCTGGCAGCTACATTCCTCACCATCGTTCTTGTCTTAGTTGGAACTCGAGGAGCAGCTGATTGTGAAGTTACTAGTTTCTTAGAAGCCGATTGTGGTGTGATCGGCTGTTTCTGCATCATGACCTTTTTCAGAGGTGGCGAGTTTTTGCAGAAGAGGACCACAGGAGCTGGAGGAAAGAACTCAAAGGGGGAGCCATCACTGTGTGTAGGTTCAGGGCCATCTTGTTGCTGCAAAGAGAAAGAGTGGGTTAGTAAAAGATTTGCAAGCTGCATCAGGAAAATTTACAAGAAGTGGTACATGTCCCACGGGGATGTCGTAGTCAGCGTCGAGCTGTTTCAGCAATGGTCCCAGAGCTCTCCTGAAGGCGTGAGTCTTCCACATCGACCACCAATCTTCGAAGCCATCGGTGGATAAGGCGAAGGTGAGGTCGTTGGGAATTGGGATGGTCGGAGCATCAAAGAAGGAGTAACACCTTTGACTGGTGAGAGGATCAGGCAGGTCGGCTCTGCTCTCTGTCAGGTGATGAAGAAAGAGATGGGGAGGTACTTGTCCAAGGCCAAATTGCCGAGCCACTATGAACGGCTGGTAGAATTCATACCCAGGCTTGATGATTCTATTGGATGTACTCATGCCAACTGGAAGGAAACAGGGACGGATCACAATGGAAAAGAGTTGCCGGGTGCTGGTGTCATCGGCAAAGCTGTCTAGCCTGAAGGAGATGGGATTCTCA
Source organism: Avena sativa (assembly GCA_916181665.1). Lineage (NCBI taxonomy): Eukaryota > Viridiplantae > Streptophyta > Magnoliopsida > Poales > Poaceae > Avena > Avena sativa. The sequence goes on from OV702284.1 coordinate 67,101,013, forward strand.
AAATGTTCTGATTCTTCCATGTAAGGGAAGAAGGTGGGATTATCCAGGCCTTGGAAGAAAATACTGAACCACTTGGAAGCTTCCTGAGGGGATAGTTTGCTACCTGGTAGTCTATACAAAGCTTGGCCATAGCTAGTGCATCGGATCTGCCTCCCTTTGACATCTGGAAAGGTGCAGCTCACCAAAAGGGGGAAGTTTGGGACGTGGTTTTGAAAATACAGCTGAGCCCATAGCTGGATGAACCACCAAGGACCACCTGTTTTGACTGCTATGCCAGAGAACAGCTTGACAGACTTCAACTGGAGATATCGGTAGACCTCTCCAAGGAACAATTTTCCGATGCCAAGATGAGTGCCTTTAGCGAGTTCATAGGCCAGGGAGAGGTAATTTTTGGTTGGAGCAAGGGAGGGGCCACAGAATATGAAATGTTCTAGCCAGAGGTTGAGGAAAGCCGTGTGTTCTTTCTCGGTGACAGGACCCCTAGTTTTCATGTGGCTCTGAATATATGCGCCCCAGTTCGTGCATTCTGTTTTGGAAGACAGTTTGTAGGGGACTTTGGTCAGTTTAAAAGCAGAAGGACTGGGTGATGTAACATCTAGACCAGTAATCATCACCACGTCTAACAAGGTTGGTGACATAGGGCCATGACCGAACATGAAGCAATTCAGAGCGTCAGACAGAAGTAGCCGATGGTTTTGAGAAGATTCTCATGTTTCTCAAGAGGAGACAATGACAAATGCAACGCATCGGCTATTCCCGTGGTTTCCCATTGGGATTGGTAAGCTCTAGCTACCCTGCTGAACCAAGTGACCCAATGTTCAGGGGGATTAGGCCAGGCTCGCAAGCAGTCGGCCCAAGAGTTTAAATCTAGATCTTGGCTTACGAAGGGGATCCGGTTTGTTTCGCAAGAAATCAGATGGGCAGGACTAGATGCTGTACGAGGGCCAAGGCAGAGAGAGTTTGGAAGAGAAGGATGCGGCAGTAGGATGTCTGAAACCTATAAATTTAATGGTGGAATAAGGCATTAACTTAGGTGTTCGCCATTAATTCTAGCATCGCGTTCAGACTGCGAGGAGTAGACATACCTTCAGACCGGAAACCTCTGGGTTGGTGTTGGACGATTCCGCCATCTGGTTTGCCAGCGGAGATGGATCTATGCAGCTGGGGATCAAGGGTTCTTATTGCTGCTGCTGCTCGATTTGGTCGATGAGCGATTGGAGATCTGGGTCGCCCTTTTTGAAGAGGGTCGCAGGTTACCGTTTGAAACTGGAGAGTGGCCGCTCAGATTTGTCTAAGTATGCGACCGAACTTGACTTTGTCAACGTTTTTGGGAAAGCCGATGCTGTACCATCGGCTCTTTGGGCTGTGACTTGGTTGACTGTATGAGCGCAGCAGGGTAAAAGCCGATGCGTTGCTATCGGCTTCTGGAACATCGACCTATGTGACTATCGGCGAAATTGGGTCGGAAAAACAATCTTAGAGTTGGAAAAGCAATCTTCGTTCATTCAAAAGCTGATTGCTTACAAAAGGAGCTGGTTGCTTACAAAAGGGAATCTACTACTACTACTGATTCCTAATCTAGAGGCCGAGGTCGTCGCCGCTGTCTTCGCCGCCGTCTTGTTTGCTGTCATCAGCGCTGCTGCCGGCGTCGTCCTCGCTGCTGCTGATCCAGATGCCAGCGGGGGCCTCCTCGTCCTCGTCGTCGTCTTCGGTGTCCTCGCTGGACCCGGCGTGGAAGTACTTCACCGGCTGGTACTCGTCGGAGGAGTTGTCCTCCTCCGCTTCCTTCTCCTCGTCGGAGGAGTCGACGCCGTCCCAGGACATGGCGTCGTCGGTGCTGTCCGCCTCCAGTTCCCCATCGGCAAGGAACTGTAGGCCCTCCTCGCCATCGGTCAAGGACTCGTCGTCCTCGGACCAGGTGGCGAAATCCCAATCCCTCTCGTCCCACCATTGTGGGGCGAGGACATTGTACGCCGCCGTCGGCGGGTGCTCTGGCGTCGGTTCCCGGTCGCTCATTGAGTTGGAGGCTTGGCAGGACAGGCCAGATGAAGCAGAGGAGGCCATGGCGGAGAAAGAGGGTTTTTTCGGCGGAGGAAGAAGGGTTTCTTGGCTGCTGGAGGAAGATGGGGCTGCAAACTGCTAAAATGAATATAAATAAGGGGAATAGTATGAAGTGGTTCAATGCTATAGCGGTTTCCCAGAATGTGCTGCCGAAATTGTCAAATCATGCACTGCGGAGAAGTTGAGAAGACAGGGCATCATGATGAAGAGGTGGCGTGACGATTCTGTTCTGCAACGCATTCTGACGACGCGTAACCCGATACAGAGAAAAAAAGAGGAGAAGGGAAAAAACGGAGTGGTTTTGGAATTATTATTGCCAAAACCAGGGGGGCATGTGTTATCGCCATATTTTGGCCAAAGGAGGAGTTGGGCCGCAATCAAGATGGGCTTAGAAGATACGTATATGCAACGTGTTGTTAAATCGGCCTCGTGCGTTGATTTGGGCTAAATTGCCCGTGTATCTTATATTGTAATAGGTTCCGTTTCGATTTAGGTAAGAGATAGAATTGTAGAGTTATTCCAAAGGTAGAAAGTCTCCGGACTATAAATATGTACCTAAGGTTATTGATAAAAGGAGGACAATCACGTTCACAACAAACACAATCTCGGCGCATCGCCACCCCTTGTTTCTAGGGTTTTTCTCGGGTAAGTGCCATGCTGCCTAGATCGCATCTTACGATCTAGGCAGTATCTACTTATGCGATTGTTTGGTGTTACTCGTACTGAAGCCTTGTTGATGGCGAGTAACACTATTATCATAGATTTGTTTAGGCTAGCATCGGTACTTTTTGCTATGATCGTTTAGATATGCTGCCTCTAGTTATCTCGCCGCCTTTATACCTTTTCCCGGGTGTAAGGGTGGCACTTTGCTTGATCTTTATTTAAGTCGATTTGATCTGTTATAGTTGTGCCTTGCTCTCCAAGGTTTAGTTTGATATCTACATGATCAGGCCTTGCAAACGGGTTGAACGATCCAGTAGTATGGAAGATATGGTTTACCAATCCAAGAGGAGTTGTTCCGGGAATTAACGTTACGTTGGTTTTTAGGCCTTCTCTAGGATTGGTTTTCTATTATCTTTCGTATTTACCAGGCTCAATTACGTGTAGGACGTTCCAATTATGTAGTGAAAACATTAAACTATCGTAGATCGATTTAACTTGTAACGATGAAGCAAAACCCCATGTTATCATAGATTTAATGCAGAACCATGGGTTAATCGGCTCTAGGAGCCGATTCACAGGGAAACCTGGGAGCCGGTCACGGCTCGAATTTTACGTATACATGTTTACCATGCAGGAAACCAATCGAAGCAATCCTTCACCTTCCTGACTAGGTATAGGTCAGGTGGCACGCCCTCGAACCAGCCAGGGCGCGTGCCAGAGTTTTGCGGGCCGTTGCCCGAGGGACCAGGGCCCACCAGCAGTCCTGGGAGCCTCCCGGCTCTTCGTGTTGCCCGTCGCTGCTCGCCGGTGGGTTTTGGTAGGCAACAGATAGTCCTCATCAACTCTAAATATGGAGGGGACCCTTAAATGCTCTAAGAAAGCGATATACGGTACTTGTTTCCGCGTGGAGCCTATCCTTGATAGAGCATATGCTTCCTCATTTTCTGCTCGTGGGATGTGCTGAACCTCAAAACCCTCGAACGATTTTGATAGTTCATCCACAACAGCTTTGTATGCTGCCATGTGCTTGTTTGCATTGCAGATATCGGATACTTGCCGAGCAACTAAATCCAAATCTTCGTAACACATGAGTCTTGATATGCCAATGTTTTTGGCCATGCGTATTCCATGCAGCAGTGCTTCATACTCGGCAATATTGTTGGTTGTCATGAAGTGTATTTGCAACACATAGAACAGCTTATCTCCTTGGGGTGATTTGAGCACCATGCCAGCCCCCGAGCCTACTCGTGCTTTTGATCCGTCAAAGTGAAGGGTCCAAAATTCTGAGTCTAGAGGGCCTGTGTTTTTTGCCGTCTCTATCCAATCAATAACAAAGTCGGCAAGTATTTGGGACTTAATTGTTGTACGTGGTTTGTACTCAATGTCGAAAGCAGCAAGCTCTATTCCCCACTTTGCGACACGTCCCGTGGCGTCGCGGTTATTGATTATATCTCGCAGGGGAGCGGTGCTCACCACTGTGATCTTGGGCTCTTGAAAGTAGTGGCGTAGCTTTCTGAATGCAAAGAACACTCCATAGGCTAGCTTTTGATGGTGTGGATACCGTTTTTTGATTCTGTCAGGACCTCACTCAGATAATAAGTTGGCCACTGCACCTTATGTTCGTGGCCTTCTTCCTCGCGCTCGACAACTATTACCACACCTATGACCTTGTTGGTCGCTGCAATGTAGAGTAACATAGGTTCCTGAGGTTCTGGTGCTGCGAGAACTGGTGGGTTTGAAAATAAATCTTTCAAACTTTGCAGGGCGGTTTTGGCTTCCTAAGTCCAGACAAATTTTTTAGTTTTCTTCAAGAGTTTGTACAAAGGTCCGGCTCATTCGCCGAGCCGGCTGACGAACCGACTCACCGCTGCAATGCAACCAGTGAGACATTGTACGTCCTTCATGTGAGTCGGCCTGGTAATGTTTAGAATAGCCTTGATTTTGTCCCGATTAACCTCCATACCTCGCTCTGATACGATGAAACCTAACAATTTTCCGGCTGGAATTCCAAAGAAACATTTCTTCGGATTTAGCATCATATTGAATTTTCGTAGACTAGCAAATGTTTCATCCAAGTCGGAAATTAAAGTTTCCTTCTTTTTGGACATAACTGCTATGTCGTCTATGTATACATGGACGTTGCGTCCGATTTGGTCGTTGAGACAACGTTGCATAGTACGTTGATATGTTGCTCCTGCATTCTTTAAGCCAAAAGTCATAGTTTTGTAGCATAAGGTTCCAAAAGGAGGGACAAAAGACGTCTTAATTTGATCCGACTTTTTCATCGTTATTTGGTGATATCCAGAATATGCATCGAGAAAACATAGTAGTTCCGACCCTGTCGTTGAGTCGATTCTAGGCAAAGGAAACGGATGTTTTGGGCATGCCTTGTTCAAAGCGGTATAATCTGTAGGGTTCGCAGCATAGAAAACAAAAAATTTCCTACGATTGGAAAAACTATGTACCAAGATCTATCTACTAGATACAAGAAAAAAGGACAGATGTATATCCGTAAGGAACATACCCTTGAAAACCGACAAAGCTTAACGAGTTCAAACTCGTGGTTGATGTAGACGATCTCTTGTCGATCTCAAGACCGAGAGGAAGTCCTAGCGCCGCAAAAAAGCGGCGCATCCGTGCTCGCACACACGTTCGAGGCACCGAGCAACCTCCGCCTCCTCGCTCCAGCGATGCAGCGGAAGCACAACTCTTCCTTGCCGAATAGCCACCAGGAACATGTATCTCGCTAGTCCGAGACCATGGGGGATAAATACTAGAGGGGGAGAGAGACCCTTCACGAGGAGGTGTGCTTTGAGAGGATGAGAGGGGGGCCTTTTATAGGGGAGAGGGGGGCACCCAAGGGGCATGGCGCCCAACCATGCGGTCTTCCCCCACCTCTTCCACATTAATGTGGGTGGACACTCCACTCACTCAAATGCCTTTCAATTCCCTCCACTCAAAAACCCACTCAAATTCTCATTAAATTTCCACCAAATTTAATGCAAACTCTCATTAAATAAAACTCCTTTTATTTATTCAGAATTTTGTCAATTACTTTAATGAAAAACATTCTCATATAACCCCTTGCTAGTATTTCATTTCACATGCAAAACACTTTCTGCAATTTCACCCGAAAACCCGTTTCGGTATCTAGTGATATATATTCCTGCGCTTGTTATTCTTTTCGGTATGAAACTTTTGCTCCAAATGGATGTCGGTGTCTCTTAAGTGTGTCACTCTACGGTTTGTGAATAATGCGGACATGATCGAGACTCCTCTCGAATCAATAATCAGAAGCGGGATCTAGAGACCCATACGGACTCCCACACATTCAGTGATGACTTTCTTGTGATCGCGAGAACCTTTCACGCTAGTATCTTAATCCTTTTGTTTCGCGATATATTACATGTCCGAGATTCGATCATCGGTATCTCCATACCTAGTTTGATCTCGTTACTGACATGCACTTTTTTATTGTTCCCGTGATATAACATTCTAGTGATCAAATCACTTGCTTGCAAGATAATCAATGTGATATCACCGAGAGGGCCCAGAGCATATCTATCTATCATCGAGATGAACAAATTCCACTCTCGATCCATGGGCCTCAACAATAACACTTTTGTAGTTCTGAACCCATCTTTATAATCACCCTGTTATGGTGTGACGTTTGATGTTATCAAGAAACTCTTCTGGTGTTATTGATTAGCATGATCTCATGGTCTAAGGATTAGGATCACTTTGTAAGTTGTTATAGCAATATAAACTCAATGACTTTGATCGTAATGCTATACTTCAGATAAATGTTCATCAAACCATTACACTAATGTTGTGACCTTGTTATTAACAACATCCAATGTCCATGATTACGAAACCTTGATCATCTTGTTAATCAACGAGCTAGTTTTATGAGAGAGGCATAACTAGGAACTTTCTGTTTGTTTATTAAACACACATGTATTAACGTTTCCATATTCATACAATTATAGCATGCAAAATAAACATTTATCATAAACAAGGAATATGATAATAACCACTTTATTATTGCCTCTCGGGCATATTCCCTTCAGTCTCCCACTTGCACTAGAGATAATAATCTAGTTTGAAAACTTTGCGTATTGAACACCTATGGCTTTCTGGTGTTCTATATACGCAACTGCAAGTGGTTAACATAATCTACGGATCTGACACTTTCAGGTCCGTGTGTATTTGCATGTCTTTGCATCTTCACACATCACTCATTCCCCAGTGAGATGGCATTTTATAAATTTGGTCATTTAGTGAGACCTTTAGTTCCTTGGGGTTAAATCATGTCGGTACTATTATCATACAATATATATTTAGTGTTAGGCCGTTGCGAACCACACCTTAGTTTGATAACAAACTACTTGACACAAATGCCCTCCTTTGCTGCTACTATAGCAGTCATATACTTAGCCTTTTGTTGTAGTATCCGTGACAATGTCTTAACATTGGAATTCATCCAAATCTATCATGGAAACTTTCTTTACATTTCATTGTGCCACCAATAGTTTAAATTGAGATAAACTTAATTTTGTATCTTGTGACAAAACTAGTATCAATGTAACGCTTTACAATGAACTATTTGTAATTGTTTGTCACCTCTACACAAATATATTCTTAATTCTTCCAAAAGATCATAATAATATCCTTACTATCATCCAATGATCATTTTATGATTCATTCTGGTATATACTCATAACACTTAGAGCATAGGACATATCTGGATGTGTACATATCATGGTATGATTGATCAAAACATCCTTGTGATTTCACTCATCAAGTGTCAAAGCACTTGAATATTGTTTCACTTATCAAGTGTCGATACACTTGAATCTTGATTCAATTCCTTTATATGCAACAAGAACCGTTTCTTGTCGTTTCTATATTGAACTCCTTCAATATCTCATATATGTACGTTTGGCATAACCATATTAGCGTCACTGTCTATCCATGTAGACATTCATGCTAAATATTCGGGTTTTGCCTAAGACTTTCATCAAAATGAAATTCTTAACCTCTGTCAATAAAATATACATCATTTCTAATCAACAAGATGTCCTCCACATAATGTATTAGAAATATGTCTTAGCGCTCCCACTTAATTTCTTGCAAATGCAAGCATCTTCATCGTCTCCTGATGAAAACTCATTTTTCATCATGGTGAAGATTCCAACTCCGTGATGCTTACTTCAACCATTGAAGTTTGCATGCCCTTTTAGCATCCTTTGAATTTAACAAAACCCTTTGGACCGTGTCTTGTACACGTCCTAGGTAACCATTCTATTAGAAGAATTTTGTTTTGTTTATTCATCTACCATATACCAAATTATATGTAGTGGTTGCTACTTTAATCCGTCTAGACTAAATATCGCTATGAAAGATCAAATCTTGTCATAGTCAACTCTTTGAACATAGTCGTAAAATACTTTACGACATGTTGACTATTTCATAGATGTGAAACATCCATGTCTGTTTCTTTATAGATCCAAATACGACCAATAGGTTTTTACACCTTTCCGGAGGGTCTTCCAAGTTCAAAACTTGATTTCTCGTGTATGAAACTATCACGGGTTTTATGGCTTCAAGCCATTTAACGGCGTCAGGGCCCATCATCGCTTATTTGCATGTAGTCGGTTCATCATTGTCAAACAATAATGATTTACTCTCAAATCTTAGTATTTGATTGTTTATCCGACCAACTTGGTTCAATAAGAACTTAGATCTTCGTGACCACAACCTTTGAGGCACGTGAGCCATGAGCATCCTGGCTGCCTACAAAACATTTTCCGGCACTGCGTAACTCAGCACATTTAGCTAAGGTTCGTTAACCTTATCAAAGTTCTATTGTCCTCCCACTTAACTTTTGCGCAAAATTTCTTTTTCAAGAAACTTCACGTTTCAAGCGACAAACCCTTTTGTCCTCGGTGTTATGTAGGAATAACCAATTGTTATCCGAAATAATCTACAAAGACATGCTCATCTGACTTTGGTTGTAAACATCTTACTTATGCTTACATACCAAAATTTAAGAAAGGACAAATTGGGTTTTACCCCAAACCATAACTCATATGGTGTCATTTCAACGGATCAAGATGGAGCTCTTTTCAGTGTAAAAGAGGTAGTCTCTAAAGCTTTAATCTTTTAAAACATAATGGCAGTTTTATAAATAACACCTTTGATCCAACCATGTCACACAAGGTTTCATTACAAATCTCAACACTCCATATTCCTATGGTGTTTCGGGAGATGTAAATCTAGGTGTTTTGATAAACTTGCAACTCAAATAAATCCCTTTATGATAAAATCATAAATCATTTATTTTGTTGTTACACTTGCAACTCAAATAAATCCATTTATGATAAAATCTTTGAAAATCTTTGAATGTTTTTAAATATTTAATACTTCTTTCTCATTAAGTGAATATTCACTCAAATTTCTGGAGAAAGCATATGAAGTTGAAATCCATCGCTTACGACTATACATAATGGACTACATACATCGATATGTATAAATTCCAATATTTTAGTCGTTCGTTCTTCTTTGGCCTTTGAACGAAGTTTCAATTATCCCGAGGAAAGTCTCACAAGCGTCACTTGATCAAATCAAAGACTCCAAAAATCCATGAATATGGAGATTCTTCATGTTTTCTTTCCAATATAATTTAAATGGTGATGTCACTTCGTAAGTGATCTTTCAATCATTTGTCTTGCGACATTTTAGCATTAGTTTTATGGATGTGATTTCTCCAACTAGATTTGTAAATCATCTATCTTATATGGAATACGGTATTTATTTGAACAACACTTGTTCTCATAATACCTGATTTAAATAACAATTATTAAAACAAATCTTGAAGTCAAGCTTTGATGTCAACGAGAAATATAAACAACGGTTTGTTTGTTTTTGATGAGCATCATCACATATTCTCTTGCTAGTTACTTAGGCCATTGTGGTTCATGAATTGCGTCGTTCCGTATGAAATTTTATACCAACCAATTCGGTATCCAATACCCAAGAACCACATTGTTTAACAAGCAAAGAATACAACCATAACATGTATATCATCTATATACCTAAATTGGATATTTCCAATATTTTATTTTCTGCCAAATATATTTTATAGATTCTCTTTCAGCATTTCCTTTTCCTTTTCAAAAGAATCTATCAACATCAAAAGTGGCGCCATATACATGACACACAGTCCAAAGCGTGTATATTCAAATAATAATACCTTTGGACTTGCACTTTGAAGTAGATCACCATCATCAAAATGATCGGCATTCTTTCAAAATCCATTATTTAGTAATCTTTTAGTGTAGTAAACACTTTACATACATCTTCTATTCATCCTTATCATGACGACTTTCATGATCAAGCTAATGTAGCTTATAAAGACGAATCATGAGTATAACGTTACTTTCCAAAACCCTTTTGGATGATTAGGATGTCTAGCATCTCCAACCTTTGCAAATTCTCATCCAATATGAGAACATATATTATACTCTATCATATTACAACCAAAACATTGTTTCATATATCGTTATATCTGCCACACATGATGGTTTTTGAAACAATTCTTTCAGCTCCTAGATTATCTCGATATTTAAATCAAGAATCATGGAGGCAAACATGATACTTAAGATACTAACACTGGAATTGTTACTCTTGATTTAATACCAAATATTAAATTTCACTGAGTAAACAGAGTTTGCTGAAAGTTTGCAATAGGACTTTAAACTTTAGATTGACACTCAATACAATACGATACCAGTTCGTAAAGTAAATATCCAGAATTCTATAGTTCTATTATCTCAATTACAACTATGCATAAGGTGATGAACGAATGCCAATGACTACAACAAATTATACAAATTATGATAATTGAGTTCTACTAATCCAAGTTAAAAATAAACTCCCACTCAAAAACGACATCCCTCGTGTCTTTTTAGTGATTACATGAACCAAATCCACTACACCAAGTCCGATCATCATGTGAGTCGTTGAAGCTTCAAAGGCGAGCATCCATATGGTCATCATATCAAAACATATGACTCATGCTCAACATTTCGGTCCGTTTTCTGAGGCCATATCTGTACATGCTAGGCTCACCAAGTAAGAACCTTAGTATTCGCGTGTGTAACTGTCTTACACCCGAAATATGATCATGGATCCAAGAACACCCGATCATCACGTGATGTCTTGGAGCGACGAAACATAATCGGTGCATACTTAAGGGAGAACACATTTTTATCTTGATATCTAAATTAGGGATCATCTTTTTATGCTAATAAAACGCCAAACAAGCAATATAAGATGCAACATACATCACATGTTAATAAGTGAAATGATATGGTTCCCGCATATGATCTCCATCATGTGCATCGTGGTATGATCACTATCATACCTTTATGTGTAAGGCCAAGGTCTATGGAACTTACACGTTATGTGTGTTGTAAGAGTATCATCTCATACTTCTACTTACAACATCACCATATCATAACACTAGCCCAGCAACAATCTAAACTAGACGCCTCTAAATTATCCATTGCAAGTTTTACGTGGCTTAGGGCTTTCTAAGATAGAACTGTTCTTACCTACGAACATGAACCACAACGAGGATAACCAAATTGTTGACAACTCGTTGCAAATTAGATATTGACTATAGTAGGAGAGACAGACACCCGCTAGCCACTTATGCAAAACTAGTTGCATGTCAAACGTGGAACAGGTCTCATGTGCGAGGACATGTAAAGTTTGTCCGGGCCGCTTCATCCCACTATGCCACCAATATCCAAAGTACAACTAAGAAGCAATAAAATGATCATCATCGTCCACATACTCATATGTGTACTACCCGTGCAAAACATCTACGCATAGATCCGGATCTGATACCACTGTAGGGTTCGCAGCATAGAAAACAAAAAATTTCCTACGATGGGAACAACTATGTACCAAGATATATCTACTAGATACAAGCAACATGCATATGTATATCCGTAGAGAACATACCCTTGAAGACCGACAAAGCTTAAAGAGTTCAAACTCGTGGTTGATGTAGACGATCTCTTGCCGATCTCAAGATCGAGAGGAAGTCCTAGCGCCGCAAAACAGAGGCGCATCCGTGCTTGCACACACGTTCGAGGCACCAAGCAACCTCCGCCTCCTCGCTCCAGCGATGCAGCGGAAGCACAACTCTTTCTTGCCGAATATCCACCGGGAACATGTATCTCGCTAGTCCGAGACCATGGGGGATAAATACTAGAGGGGGAGAGAGATCCTGCACGAGGAGGTGTTCTTTGAGAGGATGAGAGGGGGCCTTTTAGAGGGGAGAGGGGGGCACCCAAGGGGCATGGCGCCCATCCATGGGGGCTGCCCCCACCTCTTCCACATTCATGTGGGTGGACACTCCACTCACTCAAATGCCTTTCAATTCCCTCCAATCAAAAACCGACTCAAATTCCCATTAAATTTCCACGAAATTTAATGCAAACTATCATTAAATAAAACTCCTTTTATTTATTCATAATTTTGTCAATTACTTTAATGACAAACATTCTGATATAACCCCTTGCTAGTATTTCATTTCACATGCAAAAACACTTTCTGCTATTTCACCCAAAAACCCATTCCTACGCTTGTTATTCTTTTTGGCATGAAACGTTTGCTCCAAATGGATGTCGGTGTCTCTTAAGTGTGTCACAATGCGGTTCGTGAATAATGCGTACATGATCGAGACTCCTCTCGGATCAATAACCAGAAGCAGGATCTGGAGACCCATACTGACTCCCACACATTCAGCGATGACTTTCTTGTGATCACGAGAACCTTTTATGCTAGTATCTTAATCCTTTTGTTTCGCGATTGAAAGAACATGTGGGCCCCCATGTGTGGTTTTGGTAATTAATGACAATCTTTATGGACTAATGTGTGTATTAAGTTATACTTGTAGGATTTGTCCATTGGCATCACTTGGAGCATGTGTTGGATTCAAGGTCGATAAAATGAGAAGAAGATGTGATGTGCAAGCTCAAAATGCGCCATCTATAGAAGATCTCAACGTTGATGCTTGCCATCCTCGGTGATCATGGATCGATGATGAGAAATCAAGAAAGGCGTTCCATCTTGAGAAGGTCAAGTTCGTCTACATCGAGCTTAAGTGGTTCGCTCAAGGAAAAGGTATAGTCTTGATAGGTTTTCCCTTTTGCCGGTCTCATGTTGTGTGTGAGAGACCGGGTTTAGGATAGATAACCGTACTATCAAAAGGGGCTCTCGAATGAGTAACTCGATCATATCGTTCGGAGAGAGCTCAAACCTTTGCATACTTGCATCATCATATTTGGTTGTTATTTGGTCATATTCATGTGAGGATATAGAGCTTGTGTTAATCTCCATAACAAGTTCTTGTTCATCAAAATCGGATCTTCCGTTTGTATCTTGTTGCGATTTTGGTTGATGCGGCTTTTTGGTTTCTCACCAAGTGAGGTATCTCACATTATTCTACTTGATACTTTATCACTCTGTGATAACCAATATTTTCACTTTTTATAGGGTAGCCCATGTCGTCCTCTTTCCAACGCAATTGGAATCGGGTCGATCGGAGTTACCAAACAAAAGTTACATCCGTTTGAATATTTGCCAGTCTTATTTAAAAAGAAAAGGAAAAATCTATTTTTCTGGGCCGAGCGGTAGTACCGCCTGGGCGGGCCGGTACTACCGCCCGCATCTGAGCGTCCCCAAACATTTCTCTTCTGGGCCTGGTAGTTTGGTGGGTATACTGGCCAAAGGCATCAGTACTGAGAGGTATCAAAAAGTGGTAGTACCACATTTTGGTACCGCTCATGACTGAAGCACTTGGCAAGATCGCCAAACTCCTCAGAACTGAGCGGTATCAAAAAGCGGTAGTACCGCATTTTGATACCGGTCAAGACTGAAGCGATTGGCAAGCTTGCCAATCTTCTCAGAACTGACCGGTACTAAAACGTGGTAGTACCGCATTTTAGTACCTATCACTTCCGAGGAGATTGGCTAGTTGACTCGCACTGTTGTTCCCCCCGGTATCAAAATGCGGCACTACCGCAAGTGTTCGGTAGTACCGCTTTGTAGGGCCGGTACTACCGTCGTGCGGTAGTACCACACTTTGATACCGGTGGAAACTATGGGCTATGCAACTCAACGTTGCATCTCCGGTACCTGTCCGGTAGTACCGGTTGTTTCCGGTACTACCGCTTGAAAATCCGGTACTACCGCTTCATTAAAAATCGCCCCAACGGGCATATTTTGTGTAGCCCTTTAAATAGATTTGCCCCCTTGTCCTTTAGCTTTGCTTCTTTCTCCTCCTTTTGTCTAAGCTTTGCCCTCATTTGCCTTACTCTTTGAGCTTGATTTATACTCACCCCTCCATTGATTCTTGCATATATTTGAGGGGTAGTTGGAGGTGATCTAGATCTACGTTTTGACCTAACCGATTCATCTCTTTGTGAGTGTATCTTTGGGGATCTAGATTTTGGGGAATTTTGTGTCTCTCTTTGATTCCTCCTCTCTTGTTCCCCCAATAGCTTTAGTAGCTTTGTTGGAACTTGAGAGTGAGGGATTTGAGCACCTTTGTGGTGTTCTTGCCATTTGCATTTGGTGCATCGGTTTGAGTTCTCCTCGGAGGATTTGGTTTGTGTGACTCTTTGAAGCTTGTCCCTCTTGGGTTCTTGGAACCCTAGACGGTTTTGTGGCCTTGGTGGCATTTGTTGAGGCCTTTTATGGTGTTTGTTGGGAGCCTCCAATTAAGTTGTGGAGAAGTGCCCCAACCTTGTGAGAGGTTCCGGTTGCCACCGACAAGTGCACCGATAGTGGAAGCGTGGATCGATCCCGTTGGGGTGAGATTCACCGGAGAATAAGGGAGGCCTTTTGTGGCGTTGGTGGTTTGATACCACCCCCTCTCCAAACGAGACGTACTCCATGTTGGGAGGAACTCGGTAAAATATCGGTGTCCCCGCGTGCCTTGGTTATCTCTATACCCGAGCTCTTTACTTATGCACTTTACATTGTGATAGCCTTCGTGCTTGAAGTAATATATATCTTGCAATCACTTTGTTGCTTGTATTTCTTAGCATAAGTTGTTGGTGCACATAGGTGAACCTTAGTTGTTCTAGGTTGTGCTTAACAAAGTAAACACTAGTTTTATTCCGCCTTTGTTGAGCCACTCTAGGAAAAGTTTTAATCGCCTATTCACCCCCCTCTAGGCGACATCCTTATCCTTTCAGCGATATATTACATGTCCGAGATTCAATCATCGGTATCTCCATACCTAGTTTGATCTCGTTACTGACATGCACTCTTTTCTCGTTCCCGTGATATAACATTCTAGTGATAAAATCACTTGCTTTCAAGCTAATCAATGTGATATCACCGAGAGGGCCCAGAGCATATCTATCCGTCATCGGGATGAACAAATTCCACTCTCGATCCATGGGCCTCAAAATAACACTTTTGTAGTTCTGAACCCATCTTTATAATCACCCTGTTATGGTGTGACGTTTGATGTTATCAAGAAACTCTTCTGGTGTTAGTGATTGACATGATCTCATGGTCTAAGGATTAGGATCACTTCGTAAGTTGTTATAGCAATATAAACTCAATGACTTTGATCGTAATGCTATACTTCAGATGAATGTTCATCATACCATTACACTAATGTTGTGACCTCGTTATTAACAACATCCAATGTCCATGATCAGGAAACCTTGATCATCTTGTTAATCAACGAGCTAGTTTTATGAGAGAGGCATAACTAGGAACTTTCTGTTTGTTTATTAAACACACATGTATTAACATTTCCGTATTAATACAGTTATAGCATGCAAAATAAACATTTATCATAAACAAGGAATATGATAATAGCCACTTTATTATTGCCTCTCGGGCATATTCCCCTCATAATCAACACACATCCTTAAATCAATGGTGTCCTTTTTAGGGACGAGTACAGGATTTGCCACCCAATCTGTATGGATGACCTCTGTTATAAAATCCGCTAATTCTAGTCGGGCTAATTCCTTGGCTATTGCTTTGCGCTTTTCATCACCAAACCGTCGTAAGGTCTGTTTGAAGGGTTTAGCGTCAGGGTACACATTAAGAGAGTGCTCGACAAGTTCCCTAGGTACTCCGGTCATGTCAGAAGGCTGCCATGCGAAGATATCACTATTAGCTTTGAGGAACTCGACAAGCGCGCTTTCCTATGCGTGGCCTAATCCTACCCCTATGTTCGTCGTCTTGGAGGGATCATCTTCCTTCAGCGACGTTTTCTTCGTCTCTTTCGACGCCTTGAACTGCAAACTTGGCTTCAACACCTCGTTCTTCATAGCGGGCATCTCGAACGGATTGATGGTCTTCTTGATCTCCTGGTACTCCTGGGCATGCAGCACGGCTTCGACAAAGGCAGCAGATCCTTTGTCCCACTCTCACGCCTTCCTCAGATTTCCTCGTACGATGATTACGCCCTTTGGACCTAGAAGTTTAATCATGTTGTAGATGTAGCAGGGATGATCCATGAACGCCTAGTAAGCCGGACGTCCGAAGATGGCATGGTAAGCACTTTTGAATGATACTACCTCAAAAGAGAGTGGCTCGGTCCGGTAATTGTCTCGGGTTCCGAATGTCACGTCTAGAGTAATCTCACCCAGAGAATCCGCCTGTCTCCCTAGTACAACGCCATGGAAAGTTACACTACTATAACTCAACTGGCTCTCGTGTAGGTTCATGCGGTGGAGCATCTCGATGTAGAGGATGTTAATGCTGCTTCCACCGTCCATGAGTGTTTTAGAGAACTCATAGCCATCAATAAGAGGATTGACGACCATAGGGTACTTTCCCCGACGATGTGTTTTCCTTGGGTGATCTGAGCGATCAAAGGTGATGGTTACCTCCGACCAATCGAGAAACTGTGGAACAGCCGGAACCATGGCATTGAGCTCACGAAGAACTGCATTCTTGTCTTTAGCAGGTTGGGATCCAAGGAAGCAGACGTATGCGTCTTTCTTAGTCGGAAAAGTCTTCTTTCCATCCGACTTGGGCTTTGTGGTGGCTTCCGCCTCTTCCATGTCGGAATATTCCTTGGGCTCCTTTCCTTTCTTGGAATTTTTCTTTCCAATTCGTCGCTTGGCTCTATAGCCAGCGGATTCGTCTTTCTTGATGTCGTCATTGAAACGACACTCGGAATTTGTGTGGTTAGATCCTCTGTTACTATCCAAGTGGTGGACACAGGGATTGTTGGCAATGTCGGCCCAGGTATAGGTTCTTCCGGGTTGCTGATCTTCTCTTCCCTGGATTCGGGAGTTCCACAGCCTCTATCCCAGCCACCTCCGTGCCCTCCTCGTCCTCTAGATCCGAACGTTGCGTTAGTATCTGCGTTGTCCGGAGCCGGCTTCTCGACCGAGGTGTTATTGCGCTTCTGAGTTTGTTTTGGCTGTTTGGCCGCATTGGGATTGGCCAGGATATTTAGTAGCCCTTCTGAATCATCATCAGCATCAGCATATTTGCTTGTTGTTTCTATCATTTCTCCCAAATATGTGACGTGGTCACACTTCGGTCTATGACGTAAAAGTCCGACTGTAAGTCCTGCAATAAAAGCTTCTATCGCAGTTTGTTCGTTTACTCCTTCACAGGAGTTCTGCATGTCAATCCACCGTCCGAGGTAATCCCGGCAGGTTTCTCCGGGTCTTTGCATGCAACGCTGCAAGTCTCCGACTGGGAAGGGCCTCCTGTATGTTCCCTCGAAGTTTGAAAATAACGCACTTTGCATATCATACCGTTTGTGAATTGAATTCTCTGGCAGTTCATTGATCCATGATCGAGCCGTGTTCCTCAGCATGAGCGGGAGATATCGGACTGCAGCCAGGATGTTTCCTCCTTTGGCGATGCAGCAGGCCTGGAAGAAATCCTGGAGCCAGGTGTCTGGTCGAGCTGCACCGTTATAGGGCTGAATGTGTTAGGCAATACCAAAGTCAACCGGAAATTTGGTCTGACGTATGCGTGGTCCGAAGCACTTTGGTCCCACATACACGTCTTCTTCCTCGTACCGCCGCGCTTCTATGTTTGATTCAATGCGATGGTGATCGTCGTTTGGCAAGAGAGATCTGCGCCTTGGAGGCTGCGCGGCGGAGTCGGATTTCTGCTTCTCCTTTCACCATTGCCACCTCCGCCCCTTCGGCTTCCATGGCTGCGTCTGGATCCTTCATGGTCACTGCTAGGAGGCGATGGTGGCCCTGGGGGATTATTTCCAGCTGTATTACGTGGTGGTGGCGGTGGAGCCTCATTATGCTGACTCCGATGCCTGTTTCTTTGGGCATCGTCCCTACTTGATTCAGGACGATCCGGATCATCTCTTCGTTCGGCATTACCAGCCGGACGGCTTGGTTGTGGCATCCTTAGCCGATCTTGCTCCTCTCGCTGGAGGCATGTTTTCGGGTCTTCTCTATAGCGTTTGTTTTGCCGACAATATTCCTGATAAGGAACCATTGCCCTGATGGCGTCTTCGGACGTAGCAGGAATAACTTTTGCCCAGTCACGTGCCGGCCGGCGAGAGTGGCCGTTTGAGCCGGTTCTTGAATTCTATTCTTCTCCACGGGGACGATAGCGTTGAGTCGTATCCCTGCGAAGCCTTACGTTAGCTTTTGGTCAGCACCAGTGTGGCAAAAAACTCGGATTTTGAGGCCAGTTTTCCACTAAATGACGCAGCCGTTTTCTGCTGCTTTAATCCTTTGTCCAGTAACGCGACGCATCGCTGGACCTGCTGCGGAGACGGATTGTTGGTGAGGATGGCTCGATCTGCATCAGCGTTTTCCAACGGCGTGCTGTAGCTCGGATCTTCTCTCCATCTTTTCCGTCGAATAGATCTTTGTGGATATCCAGGTTCTTGTTAGCAAGAAACGGACCTTCCCTTGTCTTGTTTGGGTGTCACTTAAAATATGACTGATACTTGGCAGGATCACTGTCTAACTGCTGCCTCATCTCGACGAGGCGCGCGGCCTCTTCAAATAGAAACACACGGTGCTTTTCTAGGTCCTCGGCCCTTTTCTCCAGCGCCTCCGGTGCGAGATCCGAAGACGTTGGGATTGGAATCGGAATCGTGAGAGCATCTCCGTAAATTTCACGTGCACCCTTGGTGACGATGTGTCCATCCACAGGAGGGTCGATCGAGGTGGTATTAATCGAATCTCCGTCCTGATTCTCCATCTCGATCTCTTCATAAACTTTTTCTTCGTTGGTTTCCTCGACGTCCGGCTCTGTCGGTATCGGATTTTTGTTCTTCTTCTTCTTCTTTGACCGCCTAGTAGCCTTAATGTGCGTACCAGTGGCAAAGACAGCTTTTGGTCCGGTACCGGGGGATAAACTTCCGTCGGTACTTTCTGTCATGGTTGGCTTGTGGACCTCGGAGGAATCTCCGGCATCCATATCGTCCTGCGAGGTGTAGCTTTCATCCATACTATCATATGGACTAGGAGAATTTTCTGGCCCACCTTGCATTTGCTTGGAGATGTGTTCTTGTTCATACTCCTCCATCTCTTTGTCGAAGTCTCGAAGTTCCTGCGACGTGATTGACTCCTGAGGGGAGCCAGGTGAGTCGGCATTTTCTTCGATTGCGTTTAGGACCGAATCGCTACCAGCTCCAGCGTCGACAGAGTCGGGTCCAGTGCTTATGTGGTATACGAAACAGTGCTTCTTCTTGTTCATGTTCTTGAAGTAGTGGCACAGCTGGGTTTCGGCCTCCTCCATCTCAAAGTTCTCCGTGATGTTGGCGATTGCTTCGTAATCGATGTAGGGGTGTTTCATCATCTCCTTTATCATGTGCTTCAAGGGTAGTTTTTCTGCTACGACGTCTGGGAGGACGGATCCGTAGCGGATATATTCCTCGTCCGTGTATCTGATCTCATCAGGGAGATCAGATCCGGATTTTTCTTCCACCTCTTCTTCCACTACGGGGGTGGGTTGGGTGGGTTTGATTTTCTCCGGGATCTTGAACTCTTCCGCCTCTATGGACAAAGTAGATCCGGATTTTTCTTCCGCCATGGTCATCACCCTAAGGGTGGGTTGGGAGGGTTTAGTGAAACCGAGATAGATATCGATCTCGTCGATAGACATGATCGTGTAGGTTGTCACGGGTTTTGAAACCGGAATCCAGGTCTCGTCGAGAAGGACGAGAGGGACATTACTGGCATAGACCACACGACCCATTGCGATTGTTTCGCCAATTCCTGCACGTGCAGATTTTGCCTGGAACGATGCTCCAAAGGTCACCTGCCCCACGGTGGGCGCCAACTGTCGTCGGATTGTCGACAAGTACGCTATAGGGGGTCCTAGTGGCGTTGGAAAGATGGGGTGTGAGACGTCGGATGTTTCAGGAGCGGTGAGCACAAGTTTACCTAGGTTCAGATCCGACTGTGGCGATCGGATCCTACTCCTGTTAGCAACCCAGTAATATATCGGCGTAAGCCGGATGTTACAGCGGATTACAAGAGAGGTTCGCATGTGCGAGTTGGTTGTGGTTGTGTGTATTGTATTGTGCCCTAAATGCTTCCATAGGGCCGGTTTATATAGTCACCGGGGTCTAGGGTTACAGGAGAGACCTATCCGGCTACGTTACAGAGTTGGTAACTAGATACAACTTAGACTACAAGAACTGGCTCCTCCTCTTTCTCTGAATGGTCCGCTCGTGAAGCAAAGCTCTAACCTGTTGTTAGGCCACTCTGGTAAACTAGTACTGTGGGTATATCCGAAAAATATATCCCAACATGGGTGATTCGGGCCAACACAGTTAGGAGCAGCGCGGTAGCTCCAGTTGACGTCGAAGATCCCTCAGTTCACGTCGGACATTGCCAAAGGTATCTCGCCCCCATGCAGAAAGGGATCAAGAGAGGCCATCTAGCTTCCGACCAAGCCCATGAATGGTAGCATCTGGCTCCTTTTCCCACGTTACTTCCATCCACGATTTAAACTCCTTATGCACCTCCCACATGGCCTCGTAGCGGAAGATCCGAGGCTGCGGTGCCTGCATAGTAACCGGAGCATGGTGTAGGTGTATAGGCGAGTGATCTGAAACTGCCATGGCCATCGGGTACCGATTTCTCTAGCCAGCCGTTGCCAAAGCCCTATTCAGTCTAACTCTAAGATGTGATCCCCCGGTGACCGTTTTCTCAAAATTCCAGGGCGTGCCCGTGTAACCGAGGTCCATGAGCTCACAGATATCAACATTGTATCTAAAAGCTTGTATATGAGTTTTTCTCCTCTCAATATGCTCCTCCTGTACGAGTACTTCATTAAAGTTACCAATGCACAACCACGAAAGCGGAGACGATGCTTTGATGAATTTCAACATGTCCCACGTCTTGTGGCGTTCGCTGACTCTAGCCTCTCCGTACACACACCCGAGACACCATGGTTCCTCCCTGGGGTGAACAACAATAGCATCGGTATGGTACTAAGAGTATGGTAAGAGATCCATATTTATATCATTATTCTAAAAAATGGCCAAGCTACTGCTACGACCCGTACTGCTAACAACAAAAACATTATCATAACCCAAAGTTCCTGCTAGACATTCCACCCTAGACTTGTGAACTTGAGTCTCCATAACACATAGGATGGTAGGGGAAAATTCCTTCTCTAGGTCGCGAAGTTCACGAATTGTTGCAGCATTGCCTAAACCGCGACAGTTCTAGAAAATGGTACTCATTGCTCCCGGTGGTGCTCTGACGCGGAGCCCGCCAAATCTCCAGTTGTCTTCTTCCTATTTCCACCAGAGACCTTCTTCGGACTCTTAGTTTCTCTCGCCTATGGAGGCGGTGGGGGAACCCCTACAGGGGACGCCTGAGCCCCTGCGTCAACATGCTCACCCTCAAATTTTAGCTGTTTCTGGGTGCTATTCCCATCAACTGTGTCAATCACCCCTGACTCCCTCCACTGAAGCATAGGAGGATCCTTCGGTGCAGCGCCTGGATTCTTCATAGGACTCACCTCAGTGAGATTAGCCATCGTCGAGTCCATCTTACGAGCATCCGATGCAGCCAGGGACCTATCAAGAGCATGGCCATCATGGCACGTTCCTCTTCTAGCACCACCCCAGTTTGAGCGCCCACCCCTACCACCCATAGAGTTAGTTGCAGGGTGCTCCCACTTCTGAGGCTTTGCATACTTACCAGAGCCACCGTACAGTCGCGCCGTATTCCAAGCCGTGTCAGCGAGAAGCCATTTTTTGTACTTATCCTTCCCCGATGAATGGTCACCCGCGCCACACTCCTCCTTCACATGGCCTATCAAGCCACAAACATCACAAAAACACGGGATCTTCTCATATTTCACCCACATCACCATTAGATCCTGATCCTCTGGTTTAATCGTGACAAATCTGGTTAGGTCCGTCCTCACATCGAGCCACACACGGACTCAAACAAACTCACCATCGGCCATATCGGTAGTAAGAACCTCGCCCATATTTGTAGCTGCTCCCGAGATGATGGCCTTCTTGCGGAACAACTCTAGGATGTCGTAGATTTGAACATAGGCACGAATTCTATGCAGCGGTATGGCCGATGCCTTGCAGCTACCATCAAACTTCTCAATCAGCAGACCATGGTCTCGAAAGATCCACCACCCCTGCTCCGTGATCCGCTGCCAATCCCCCAGCCAATGCGCCCAGACTATGAAGAGATTATCCTCCACATCGTGGAACGTCACCTCCCTGGCCAGCGTCCATGCGCAGAGCATGGTTTTCTTCCGCGAAACAGCACTTAAATTTTTTGTGGATAGCAACCTCATGACTGCCATCCACTTCGTCCCCTCCTTCAGCGATTCCATCTCCTCCTTTGGGACAAAGAAGCCCCCGATGTCCTCGCCCTTCAGGTCCAAACTGCGCCGTAGATCCTCCAGCGGCGGCTCTCCCCCTGCCGCCTCACTCACGTTCTCTTTCTCTCGAGCCGCCACCATGATCGTCCTACCCAACCAAAACCCTAGAACAGGAGCTGCCAAGGCCAGGCAACCGAACGATTCGGTCCCTTGATAAGCCCAAACAACTATGTCACCGGGGTAAGGAGGAGGGTTGTTAGATCAGCGGGAAAACACTCCCGGTTGCCGGAGATCGGTGATCGCCGGTACGGTAGAGGAAACCCTAGTCGCGAGAGCGATGACTAGGTATTACTCTATAGGCTACAACCAAATCATTTTTCCAACGACGAAACTTTCCAGATTGTTGGGCCAGCCCATACGGACTTCCCTTCAGGCAGCATGGCGCCCATGAGTCGCAAAAGGTGGTGCATGGCACCTCCCAGCTCCCTGAGCAACACACTACAAGCCCGCGACTTTTATTTTTGAGCGGATACAAGCCCGCCACTAGGCGTAAGCAGTGGAACTGGGCTCCGTGCGCAACAAATATTCTGGCCTATTAGTTGTATATAGGTTTTAGATGCGGCCCGGGTTCAGCCCAGCTCCAGCCAAAAAGAGGCACAGCAGCTCCCGGTTTCCTCCTCTCCCGCTGCCGTTCACCAACGCTGCCCCGCCGGTCCTCTCTCCCCCAGTTCCCAGACGCCGTTCACCGCCAACTGAGTCTCGTCCGACCCCGACGCAGCGAGGAGGCGAGGCACTGAAGCACACATCAACGGCGGCGCAGGTACGCCCTCCTCTTCGCCACGGTTGTTACCCTCGCCGTCCTCCACCTCGCCCCAGCCACTCCGGCCCGTGCCCACATACCCCTCCGGATCTCTCTTCTCACTGGTCGGAGATCACGAGTCTGTGTGGGTGAGGAGGGTGCGCTAGACCTGTCGATCGAGTGCCCGCGCGCAAAGTCCCATGATTTGTGACCTTTCAGATGCTAATGCCTTGTATGACAGGTCGCCTCCGACGCCAATTCGGCACCGCTCCAACACCCTCACCACACGAACGCCTCCACTTCTCAACACCAACGGTTTGGTAACAGGCTAATTCAAGTCTAGTAATCAAGTACTATGATGTTTGAATGGCACTTTATGGTCATTTTGGTTATGTTTGGTTTTGGTAGTGAGCACATCATTCGTGCTGTTACAGATAGTGTGCTCCTATGGATAATTCTGCAAGTGCAAGTACCAGTTCTGGTGCAAGCTTCAACGGAACCAAAGACACGGCCCGTAGTAACAAACTGCCTTGCCATTTCTACTATATAATCTGTTGTTACATTCAAGTTCAAAGCATATTGTTGCCTTATCTGTTATTTTGCTTAACTTTCATATACTGTCATTTTTATTGTTTATCTATATGACTCTAATGTATTTAATTTATATTCATAGTGAATATAAAGATATTGAAAGGCTCAAGAAGTGAGAAGTACACTGCACAAGAATGGACCTGTGATCGGTGTCATCAACTGAATAAACCAAATGAACATCTCATCTTTAGTTTGCCAGTCATTTGGTGTAAATGTGGAAAAAAGGTTATTAATTCTTATATAATTTTTTATTCGCACCTTTTTTTATTTTTGTACCGTAGATATTGACTATTAATTCATGCAGACGGAGCAGCTTGTTTATTTTTGTCTTGCTGATGTTGAAATAAATGGGCATTCAATCATCCCAAATGTTAAAGATCAGGGATTAGAGGGTATTTATCTGACACAATTGTTTTTATTAATATATCTTTTCTCGCTCTATGTTGTCTGATTCGTTTGTCGTAATTAAAATACAGAGGAGTGCATTGCCTTTGCTTTCTCAAATGGAGTTGAAATGAATAACAATGTGGAGGACATCTTGCTAGGAAGGTTACCTCAAGCAATCACTTTAGATCCATTTGATCTTTCTAGGTTGTACGATGATATATTTCCAGATGCTCCAGAAATCCCTGCAAGCATGTTACAGACATTACATAAAGTGCTGTATATACCTCTTATCCTAAGAAAGTATGGATGCAAACCTGTCGAGGTACCTTATACTTTGTGGTTCTCATATTTGTCTAATGTCCAGTTCACAATGCAAATTAAAAAAAAGTTGACCGTGGTTTGTACATTTCCGTTAGGGAGGTGAATCCATCTGCAAAGGCCTAGATTTCTTTACAGTCCCATTGGCTAATCTTGAAAGGATCTGCCAAATGGTTGCTGATGGGCGGTCGGTAATTTGTACCTTCTATACCTCTTCTAAACTTGGCAGTCTTAAGTTTGGTGAGATATATGATCCTTATACCGTGCTTCATCCCCAACGGAAGAAGAGGGGTGCACATGCTTTATTAATTCTAGGCGCCATCATCTTTGGCGATCGTAATGTGGAGATTTTTCAAAACTCCTGGGGTGATGAGTTCTGTGCTCGCCGTGATAATGATGGTAACATTATGATTGGAGGAATGGGACTTATCATGGCAACTCATCTTTGCAATCCAATTGTGTTGTGCAGGTCATGGGAGAAAGGTACAACTGAACTTTATCTGTTGTGCAATTGTGCAATTTATTAATACATGAGCTTTCTTCATAACCTTAAATGTTTCATCTTGTCTGCCAGTTATAAATGGTAGATTGGATGGTTCATGGGAACCTGGGAACTATGAGGATAGCGAGCAGCTACTGTATACAAAAGGAAGGAACGGTTTGGCTGACCTTCAAGGTGTACTACCTGTCTTTCATCATAAAGAAGCATCATCCAGTGGTAATCATCATTAACTATGTAATATACATTTTGCATGGCATATTACTGTTTATTACTGAATGCATGTTATTATTTTTTACTGATGGTTTTCTTATATGTGGTGAAAATAAATGTTTATTAATCTTATCTTGGACTTCAGAAAGTTCGCTTCCAAAGGGTGACCAGCAGATTTCTGAAGCTGGCCTGGGAAATGAACGAGCAAAAACATCAGTTCAGCACATAGGCACTCACAACACTATCGATTCTATTATTACAGAAATTTGTGGAAAAACTTCTGGAAAGGTAATGTGAATTGTTTTACATATGTTCCATAGCTGCACTCTTTCAGCAATGTTTATGCATGTTGTGGTAATTCTGTTTGTATGTTTGCTAGGACATTGCAGATTGTTTAGGAAATATATGTTCATGTTTTTCATGAAATAGAATTCATTCTTTTCATATTTCGGTTCTGTAAATCTAGTTAACTATGTGGGGGTATATTAGGCCTAGATCATTAGGTAAAACAGTCATCCCTAATTGACACCACTCGGGGCCACTGTTTGAAAGCAAAGTTGGTGTAGTATGAGCCCACCTCGAGTTTTGCAGTACAAGGGAGTGTGGCCTGTATAGATGTTTCATGTTGGCACTCATTTGATTTAATTATATCGGAATTATCACGGAGTGTCACACTTTTAGGGAAGGATACTTTTTTTTTGTGCCAAATTTGGGATATTTGTTATGCGCACACAATTTATATGCAATCATGTCTGTGTGTTCAGCTATTCTCTTTATATAGGTTTCTGTAACTAATGGAATGTACTTTAGGTTCAGGTGGAAGCAGTTCTTGTGGCTGGCCAATAACAATTTGAAAGCAGTTATGCCTAGGACTAGGAGTAGATATCAGTATTTCAAGTTTTAAGTTATAGTGGACGATCTCTAATAGATTTAACACTAAATTATTATTCCACATATCTTTTGGATATTGGAGAATTTAACTTTGCCAGAAAATGTATCTTAAATTAGTCAACCATGATAGGATTTGTAGCCTGGAATATGTTGCCGGGCATCTGCTTGTTTTGCATTCCCAGCTTTACATCTGAACAAAATACCTAACTGGCATAA
Organism: Avena sativa; assembly: GCA_916181665.1. NCBI lineage: Eukaryota > Viridiplantae > Streptophyta > Magnoliopsida > Poales > Poaceae > Avena > Avena sativa. Next base: position 67,127,505 of record OV702284.1, read on the forward strand.
AAAGAGTTATGCCATACCAGCTGGCTACTGCTAGATGAAATTGACGTATAAAGTGTCAGTACTCACGCCTTGAAATTACAGTTTCTATATTTAGTTTGTTCTGTTATTGATTAACTGATGCCTTGGTTAAACTTTACTTTCATAAGCCTGTTATTAGTTGGAGAGGTCTCCGGAGGGACAACCATTGATATATGATGATCTTACAGTATGTTGAATATCTATAATCTCTGAATTAGTCGTTGACATTTTTGCTGTGTTTAGGTTGATGTTACGCTTCAGGAATTAGAAAAGAAGATCGATGTGGATGCACAAAACCACTGGCAACTGGGCTATAGGTATGTCACTTTCATGTTTATCACAGTTGTTCATATTGCATGCTAGTCAGCTAATGCATGGTACTGATGGTGAGTTTTTAAGGTTTAATTGGACAGGGAGGGTTTATAATTTTTAGTTGCACCCTGTCCACCTGAGGAGATTGATTCTGATCTATATTCAAACACGTCCTTAAGTTGTACTCCCTCCGTTTCAAAATATAAGATGTTTTAGGTTTGTGAAGAAAATGTATCTAGACTTTTTTAGTGTATAGATTCACTCTAAATCTGAGTGAACTTACATACTAAAAAGTCTAGATACATTTGCTTCATAAAACTAAAACATCTTATATTTTGAAACGGAGGGAGTAGCTATATTCTCCTTACCACATGTATTTGCCTGATTCCTATCTTAGAATACTTATTCTCAGTTACTGGAGTATGGTGCCTCTCTGGTATGCTTGTATGACATTTACATGGAGCTTGAAATTTGTTATGTACCAAGATGCTGGGTTGCGCTTGGAGCATGCTTAGTAGATGTACTGATTCCATTTTCACCTCATTTGCAGGGATCGTGATGGCAAGGTGACTCCTGAGGAGGTAGAGACAATGGCAACGGCTGCTTATCTCAAGGATACTACAGGGAAGGAAGGTGTCCAAGAGCTTAGCAGAAACATGTCCAAAGACGAAGGTGCTTACACTCATGAGTTGCCCGTTCTACTCATGACACATTATATTACCAATTGTTCTCACCGAGAATTTCTTATGCCTGCAGGTGGAATTTCTCATGACTTGACCATGAATTCATTGAACCTTCTGCAAGGCAAAGTGAAGCTGGCTTCTCAAGCAGAGAAAAACAATGAAGACCAAGAAGAGACTCTGCAGTAGTCGGAAACACATGTTGGGAAACATGTTCCTGGTTGAGATATACAGTAGAACCTATTATTTCAGTTCAGGCAGAACCGTTCCGAGTATCTCACCTACTGCAATCTGAAGATACTCACCTACTGCAATCTGAAGGCGGGACAACCGTTTTTTGCGCCTCTATTGTCTGACTTAGCTATCGCGATCTGTGATTCCGAAAGGGACTTGCTCTGGATTGGCCGGTAGATAGCAAATATTATTTCAACTGATTGCTAAGAAGTGGAAACACATATAGGTTGGATTTTGCATGCTACCATCCAATATTATAATCAAATTATAGACATTTTTGTTTTGGGTTTGTGCATTTGGTAGATTTAGGCCTTTGCTGATAATTACAAGCAGACTTGGGCCTGTTTGTTTGGGCTTTTCTTGGTTTTCCACAAGAATAAGCCAGCAAACCCAGCGCCTACCTTCCCTGTTGGCTTTGCCGAAGCCACCCTCCCGGTTACACTAGCGATCAAAAGCACGTATTTGAGACCTTTCACGATGGACAAATTCTCAGTGCGCTATCATAGACAATGTATACACCTGTAATGCACGTATATTGACATTATAAGACGACTTTGCATAAGAAAAATATGTCATGGAGTGAGCATCTTACAAAAAGGGAAAGGTTAGAAAAATGAACATACGATGCCTGAACGCAAGGGTAATCCCATCTATTGGTAATTAAATTTTTTATAATAAAAAAAGAAAAATAATCATTGTCGAGATAGAAATATTAGCCAGATCTGCACCCATCTAATTGTTAAATTACTTCTTCTTTGTCCCTATTGGCAGGCCATGTGTACTTTTGCTTCAGCTGAAAATATATGTGTAGCACGCCAGTTTTAGCTAATGTCTAACTAGGATTTTGATTGTGCATCCATGAGCATCATTTTTTTAAAATTGTGCATTAAAGAAACAAAGCAAAAACCCTAAATCCTAATTCCTTCCCCTCTCTTGAAAACCCTTCTAAAAATGGTTTTTATTTTGAAATCACAAAAATAAGGAGCCCAAATTGGTACAAGGGCCCCTGTATGTTTTCTAAAGTATTTTCAAAACCTTTGGTATTTTTTAAATGATCAAAAACAGATTTGAAATGGGTTTGCAAAAGGAAAAGTGAAAAAAGAAATTGGAAAAAAAATGTTTTTAGGAAATAAAACAGAGCAGCAGCCATTCCAGGACGGCCTAGTCTCTCTCTTCCTTCTTTGCCGCTCGCGCGCAACACCCTGCAGCCCAGTCCAGCCCAGCTACAGCCGGCCACCGGCCTGGTACCTCTTCGCCCTTTCCTCTGTCTTTTTCCTCAAGAGCGGCAGGCACCTGCGTGTCCTCGCCGATGCCATCACCTCTCCTCCGCGTTGCGATGCGCGCCATCGCTCCTGGACACGGGGATAAGGCCGCCCGTGCTCTCCTCTCTCTCCCCATACCCATTTCTCCCCATCTTGTGCTCTCTGTGAATTTCCCCCAAATCGCCAAACCCTAGCCCTACGGTTGCCGTATCGCACCGTCGTTCAGGACCTCCCGACGTTCATTTGAGGTTGCCACCATGCCCGTCGTGCCTCCTTGGTCTTCCTTGCCGTTTCAATCGAGCCGGTGTGCTCGCAGTCAAGCAAATCGAGGTCTCGTTCTCGATCTCAGCTTTCGACTTCCACACATCCACATGGCCCCGAACGCCAAGGATATCCTTCTCCAGGCTGCGGACGCGGACGCGAAGAAAAACAAGTTGCGACGCATCATCCAGAGATGGTCGCAGCTCAGGGACAATCGAAGTATCAACGGGAGTCTCATCCGAGGGACCCTAAAGGCAAACAAGTAAGGACATGAACATTACAAGCACCTTTGGCGATAGCTCGAAACATAATTTATATACATCAAAAGGCCACCTCATGGCATAAGGAGAGATTGTTCATCAACAAAAGATTACAAAGGCAAAAGGATAAACTATCCTAGCTAAAGCACGTGGGCTTAGGCATCCGCATCCGGAGTGGCCTTAGAGCCAGATTTCCTGCTCTTGGCCTCCTACCGCTGCTTCGCCGCATACTTCGCTAGCAGGTCAATGAGTTTCGGACCATAACGCTTATAGCGAGAGGCGAAGAGGGCGAACGCTACCTCTGAGCCATCCGCAGCTGTCGGCATCTGGGAGGTAATATGCGGCAGATCCAGCTCTGCTCCGGACGCCATCGCCATCGCCAAACCCATGGAGGTGTTGATGCCCTTCTGCTTGCGCTTGTAGGCTGCCGGAGCATCCTCCGACAGAGCGTCGACATCCTCAAGAGCAGCGCCCTTGGGGACGACCTCCCTGTAGAAGCGACGGAGAACTTCCTTGGCCTTCTCCAGGGAGCCAGCAGAAGTACCTCAACGATCTTTGATCGCTGCGGTGGCATCATCCAGAGCATCTCCATGCTCCAAAGCACCATGATCAAACTGAAGGGTTTCGCAGCATAGTAAATCAAAATTTTCTACGGATGCGAACGGGAAAAGCCAAGATCTAATCTAGGAGATGCAAACAACTAGAGGGATAGATGAGATCTTCATACCCTTGAAGAAATCGCACAGCGGAACGTTCAACCTAACGTGGTTGATGTAGTCGTACTAGCCTTCTCCTCCTCGCGATCCGATCCGATCCAACGCCGCAAGTGGCGACGCCTCCGAGAGATGCACACGTACGGCACATCGACGTCTCCTCCTTCCTTGGTCCAGCAAGTAGGGTGGAGAGATAGATTAGATCTACAACACGACGGCGTGGTGCAAAGGTGGAGAGTTTCTGCGGCAGGGCTTCGCCTACGCGCAGTCGGGAGAGAGATCTGGAGGGCAGCAGTATGGCGGCTAGGGTTGAAGGAGTGGGGAGGAGGGTTGCGCCCCTGCCCTCTATATATAGGGGGCTGGCCGACCCCCTTGGCCCCTCCTCCAAGCCCTAGGGCGGCGGCCCCAAGGGTTGGAGTGGGGGGGCAAGTTTTCCCCCTCCTTCTAGAATGTTTCCCTAGGGTTTTGGCCGGCTGGGCCTATGGGGCCTTGTGCCCCTGGCCCAATGTGGCCAGGGCACTCCCTCGTAGGCTCACGCCCCCTACCGACAAGTGGGGCCACGTTGGTCCCACTCCGGAAGGTTCTAGAAGCTTCCGGTATAATATCGAACAACCAGAAACAATTCCGAAATCCAAAAACTGCTTTCCCTTATATGAATCTTATTCTCCGGACCATTCCGGAACCTCTCGTGATGTCCTGGATCTCATCCGAGACTCCGAACAAAAACTCATAAACCAATTATCCATTCTATCCTAGCGTCGAGACATGTTAAGTGTGTGACCCTACGGGTTCGAGAATATGCAGACATGATCTTCTATCAATAATCAACAGCGGGGTCTGGAAACCCATATTGACTCCCAAATATTCATCGATGATCATATCGGATGAACCACGATGCCAGGATTCAATTAATCCCATATATATATTCCCTTCGTCACGCGATATTTTACTTGCCCGAGATCTGATCGTCGGTATCGGCATACCTAGTTCAATCTCGTTCACAGCAAGTACTTTACTCGTTCCGTAATCTGATATCACTTTGTGATTAACTCCTTAACCACGTGCTTGCAAGCGGTGTTGATATCGATTACCGAGTGGGCCCGAAGTATATCTCTCCGACTTGGGAGGGACAAATCCCATCTCGATACATACAACCCAACAAGTACTTTCCGATCACCTGAGAGACACCTTTATGATCACCCTCTCATAGGATGACGTCTGATGACCTCAAAGCTTTCTTCCGATACCAGGGAGTTGCATTATCTCATGGTCTAAGGAATATAATATTTGACATAAGAAAAGCTTCGCAAAGATGAACACTATGACACGATCTAATTGCTCTGCTTGATTTGGGTCTGTCCATCATATCATTCTCCCAATGACATGACCTCATTATTAATTGACAACTCATGTCTATGGTTAGGAAACCTTAACCATCATTAATCAATGAGCTAGTCCATAGAGGCGTACTAGGGACACGGTGTTGTTCATAAACCACAAAAGTATCAAAGTTTCCGCTTAATACAATTCTAGCATGGAATATAAACTTTATCATGAACAAGAATTATAATAATAGATCTTTATTATTGCCTCTAGGGCATAATTCCAACACAAACGTGATACCCGAAGCATCTGAACAAGAGAAGAGAAGGCACTCGAATAAGAGCAAAGAAAGATTCAGTCGGAAAGATGCAAAGAGGTTAAAGGAAACTTACCGGAGAAGGCCTTGGCTGCAGCCATGAGCCTATCGGCCATCTCCTTCTCGTGGGCAGCCGCCGCAGAAGCGAGCTGCTTCTCGCGATCGGAAGCCTCCCTCTGTAGGCGCTCCCTGGCCTCGGCATCATCAGCAACCTCCTTCTGCAGGCCCTCCTTCGCCTTCGTGGCATCCGTAGATTGCTTCTTCGCTCGACCGAGACTCTTTTCGAGAGCATCCAGTCATCGAAGGGCCGCATTGTTTTCATCTGTGAAACATCAAGACACACATAAGCAACACAAGCATGATCCATGCGACAAGAAAAGTAAAAGGAGAGTGAGAAAAGTGCGTACCTCGAAGTTGCTGCATGCTGGCCTCCAGCGCCAGATGCTGCTGGATGAGCAGGTTAGCACTATGCATGAAGGGATGCAAAAAGAGCCATCAAAAAGGGCTCGGGGGCTATGCCCGCAAGAGGAAAAATGACCAACAGGTCATCCGAAAAAGGGCTCGGGGGCTCACCCCAGAAGATAAAGGTGAAAACTACTCACATGTTCAGGTGGGTACTCCGAAGATCCGCGAACAGTCTTATGAGTAACAACTCCCCGAGCCTCTCGCTTGGAGAGGTTCGTCTCATCGTCCTCAGAGTTGGCCACCACCTGCGGGGGAGGAGCTATTGGCTTCGACTCCCCTATGGAATCTTGAGTGCCCTCACTAAGAGAACCTTCCGAGGAGTGGTTGCAAGAAAAACTTGATCAAACAACAACCTACAGGTAGCGGTAAATAATTCAGGCGAAGAAACTTACGAGTCAATATCTGACAAGTTGAAAACGGATGGTGCTTTCTCCTCATTCTTCTTCTTCTTCTTCTTGGACGGCGGTTATGGCTCCATCGTCCGAAGAGGCACAACCGAGAACGGTGTGGAAGAAACACCATCATCCTCTACATGACGCTCGAGGAAGGACGGACCCCTCGGAGTTGGAGGTGTAGAAGCATCCGAAGATTCGCTCCGCGAGCGCTTCTAGGTCTGTCCTTCACTCGCCTCTAGAGCATCTGCAGTGGGCGACTGAGCTGGAGGAAGCTCAGACTCGGAGTCCACCTCCTCGTTGTTCGGCGCATCCCTAAATTTCTCAGGAAGAGGAGGCATGGACCTCGTGACCTGGATGCGCTGCAAAAAGAAAAGAGAAAGAACATCAGCAACTGTAGTAAAAAAGCAAACATTTGCAAACGCGGTACGCACCCGAACAAGCATCACCTGAGGAACTCCTTTATCAGCGCTAAGAGGAGGAGTCAACGAATTCCTCGGAAGGTCCTCATCGGCCTTGAACTTCAGCAAGGGGCGAAGGGCCCTATCAAGGTCACCCGAAGATAACTCTTCGGATGAAACCCTCGTCGGGTCGCTTGGGCCGGCGTAGAGGAACATCGGATGCGCCCTTTCCTGCAGCGGCTGCACCCGGCGCTTGAGGAAGGTGCAGATGATATCGACACTGTTGACCTCCTTGCCTGGCACCAGCCGAAGAGCCTCCACCTGCTGGTAGAGCCTCTCCACCTCCTCAGTTTCACCTTCCAAGATGTGGTTCTTCCACGATCTTTTCGGGACGATCTCCTGCTTGGAGTCGAAGGGGGCGAGCCCATATTGCTGACCGTCCAACTTAGCATCACAGATGTAGAACCACTTCCGGTGCCACTGCTGGACAGACTCGCAGATCGAAAAGGAGAAGAATTGGACAAAAGGACGAAGGGAGATGATGTAGCCACCAAGCGGATAGACTCCGCCGGTGCCGGATTGCCTCTTCACGGAATAAAGCTTCCGGAAGAGGCCAAAGTGTGGCTCGATGCCGAGCCAGCACTCGCAAAGGGTTATGAAGCAAGCGATATTGAGAAGAGAATTGGGAGAGAGATGGTGAATCTGAATCCCATAGAAGAAAAGGAGTCCACGAAGGAAATTGTGGACAGGAAGAGAGAGGCCACGAAGAACAAAAGCAATGAACATCACTCGAAACCCTACGGGTAGGCGGGGGATTACCTCATCGCCAGGAATCTGGACGTCCTCCTTGTTCTGCGGGATCAACCCCGCATCGTGCAGCTTGCGCAGATCAATGTCGTGCACATCCATGCGCCTCCACCCACCATCGGTGGTATGAGCAGCAACAACAACTTTCTTGCCGCCGGCAGCGGCGCTCGAACCAGCTCCAGCAGCGCCCTTCCTCGATTTGCCCATCGCGCAGCGGCGAGTGCGGCGGTGAGCGCGGAAAAATGAAGAAGGAAACGACCGGAGAACTTCCAGTGCGCACAAGAGAAGTAGCGCTCATGAAAATGGAGGAAATGGCGAAAGAAAATGGCAAGAGGTGAAACAGAATCACTATTTTCCCACGGTTATAAAAGACGAGGATGAAGAACATGAACCGTTCATCCAGAAGCCCTAGCGCGCAGACCAGATCCAACCGTACACGTGTTAGCACATCAACGAACCGTTGCCAACACGCCGTCCACTACGCATGGAAACCGAGGAGATGCCGTAATTCACGCCACGTCGCGCATGACTAGTCAACTCCAAGTCATAAAGTGGGACCCACGATCGTCCTGTCGCATCATCTCTGGCATCGTAGACGGTTGAGGTCACCGATCGTCAGCACTGACGTCATCAAGACCAATCTAGAAACGGTTGGAAATCTTTGGCTGATAAATCAAGTACTTATTCGAATCTGCGATTCGAACAACTACTCGGGGGCTACTCCTATTACGGGCGCTGGCCGCACACCTGAGACATGATTAAGGTACTGCACCTCTCAAATATCTTCGAGTCCCACGTTGAGTCTACGACTCCACTAAGGACTCAGGGGCTACTTCCATAGGGAGGATTGTTCAAGCATCCGAAAAAATTGTGTCCTTCGGACCTGAAGCTAAAAATAACTGAACTAAAGTCTTTGCTCGAGTCTATGACTCAAACAGACACTCGGGGGCTACTCCCATAGGGAGCGCTGGCCGCGCACCCTATGATTTCTTCGACTGCGATCCTTTAGATCAAATACGACAAAAACTTTTTGGCAACTTTTCCCAAAACTAACGGTAAGTGAGAAGCAATCTCCTTGGCCACCCGAAACACTTCCGCGGTGATAAAATTTCGGATGTTGTATCTACGACACAAAGATAAGACCTACAGATATCATCTGATGGCGTGGTAACGCACCTGACTGCGTTCTGCCAGTAAAAAACCGTGTCAACAGGCGCGATAAAAAATCCTGACGAACGCGTTGGGTACATCACTTGAAAATCACTGGGATTCAACTCCTATAAAACCTCAACGGCTTGAGTCGAATTACACCAGCATTCGTTCCAGATTTGAGTCCAGGGACTCGAGTCTGAAGAAGATCGTGTTATTTTGTCCCATGACAGTTAATTGGCCTTGATCCGTCAGGAGAGTCAGGCACATGCATCAACAATCCGTACGAACTAAATATTTTCTCTTACAAACAGGTCCAACTGCACCCGAAAGATGGAAAGAGTCCTCAGTCAAATCTACGATTCGACTGAACACTCGGGGGGCTACTGACATGGTTATACCTCACGGGTACACAACGTTAGAATACCTGGTCCAACCCAAGGAAAGGCCCATGACAAGATACGCGGCCTGTGGGGATTTCGGGTGGCCCAAGCCCATGACGCCTTCGGATCCTTGGAGAACAAGACTAGAGCAGATAGAATTTCAAAGGGGCAAACCCTAATCTGTAACCGACTCGACCTACGCCCGGGATCTGCCTATCTATATAAAGGCTAGGAGGACACGTCGAGGAGAACCTCAACTCACCTCATACGCACGTCACGCCAGATTGCATCTGCGCACCCCTGTAACCTTTGGTTCCGTCGTAATCAAGAGCAGACAAGCAGGAGTAGGGTTTTGCCTCCCAGGGCCTAAACCTGGGTAAACCTCGTGTCCCCGTGTTGCTTGTCTGTTAACCGTTCACGATCTCTAGCATCCCCATCTTCTCCAAAACCCAAGTCCATAACAATGGGCATTGACGAGATCGAACCTCATCATCCGCCGTGCACCGCTGCTTGCCGCCGCAGAAGCTTGTCGCCGGAGTCCCTCCGGTGACCAATAGGTCGCAGCGCTGCTGGTTTTTGGCTCAGTGCGATGAGCCGCATCAAACGCGCCCTCCCTCGCTATCCCGCAAGATCGCAGTCGTCAAGCCCGACCCCGACCCCGACCTGGGAGGTTCTCCATTGCTGATGTCATGTTGATATTAGCATGACGCCATAATCCCCTTTCTCTTTTATTAAATGTTTTCTAAAATCATTTCGGGAAATATAAATAACCCCTATGGGCCCAGTCTGCCAGCATTTTAAGAATTATCTAAATTATTTTCAATAATTAATAAAAAACTGACATGTGGGATCAAGTGGATAAATATTTAATATAATCCAAAAATGTTTTATATTTTCCTAAAATGATTTAAAATGGATTTGAATTGAGAAAAATCACAACTAATTCACTTTAAGTCAGAAAAATATGTATAATATATCAAAATGTTCAGAAAAATGAGAACTATCTATCTAAGGTATAATAATGCATTGTTCAAACACTTTCATAGAAAGTTTAATTAGAACAACCTAGTAACCCCTCACAGGTGATTCCAGAGTTTCCCCGAGTTAGGGATTACCCCTCGGAACCTCGATTAAACTGTCGAGCATGTCTTAGGGTTACATTTTGATACAATTTAACTTGTCATATCATCATTCTTGCTTGAGCATTGCATCGATGCCATGTGTTGATTGTTTCCCTTTCTTTCCGGTGTTTTGGTTCTTCTTCGGTAGAATATGATATCGAGATCAAGATCGAAGACCGAGATTAACACCGTCGAAGATCGAAGATCGACGAACAATACTTGACTAACTGTAACCAAGTCAAGTACAAGGCCCCCGAAGATCTGCTTATCTGTTATCAACTGGCAAAGGAAAGCATAGCCCCACCATGATATAATCCTATGATTTCGAAAGCATTTCAATTCCTGCCATGGTGCATACGATTCTACTGTGGTCTTTTATCGATAGATACAATATCCTATCTATTGCATTACTCCCTTTGAGCTTATATTATCTGATCCACTTCTCCTAGCATAACTAGGTTTGGCTTGCGTGCACTGCTAGAGCTTATATATGTGCCTACTTAGCCATGCATAGCGGTTAGTGTTGGTCCATCCAGATGATGTATCAGATGCATAGAATCTAGTATGACAGGAAAACATGAAGAGATGAGATCAGAGGTGATATGAGATTAAACATGCTAAGGCTTGTATGGGAGGCCACGGTGGGATGTGGTTTTTTTAGTCCCATGCTCGCCACGATTAGGACCCGAAGTTCTTGCCCCTTGAACCAAGACGAGCGTACAACCACACGAGGCCTGGAAAACCTCATGAGTGACTAACTTGCCTAGTAGATTCCATGAGTCACATAGTTCGGCGTTCCATTCGACATATGCATAGAAAACCTTTTTAAAGATTTGGTGGGTGAAGGTGCATTCATAACAGGTAGGAAGCATGGACCGGGTTGCTTGGGGTCGACGGAGCCCCTGGTGAACCAACCTCGCCTTACATCTCTAGGGACCGGCTTCGGGATTTGACCCGTTATGGCAGAACCATCCTTAGGGCGTGACTCATGGTCTCGGCGAAAGCAAGGTAAAGGTCGTATCTAACCACCCTCTGCCGGCCTTCCAAGGAAGAGGGCTAATAGATTGGCATTAAGAGAAGGTTAGTACGTGTGGGTAAAGTTGTACACCCCTGCAGGGTAATAATCTTTTCGAAAAGCCGTGTTCACGTTTATGAACGACTTGGGAACAGACGTAATGATCATAGAGAACATGAATCTAATCGTAAAACTTGGGAGATCAACGTGTGCTTAAGGATGCTTCCTCATGGGTACGAGGGGGTGATCCTAGTTAGGGTTCAGATGATGATGACTTGGTGGATATCAAAGATGATGATCAATACTTCAGAGATATCGCTCTCTTATCCCCTTTTAAAATACTCTGATTAGACGAACTTCTTATCTCTCTTGTTTTATAAACAAAGATGGATTTATGCAAAACAACTCCACCAGCCATAAGTCTTGCGGAGTACACCCTGTACTCACCCTTGCTTTATTAATACTTTTGGCAGAGTAAGTGTTCCCTGAAGACGAGTTCCGTATGACATTGACATCAACGAGTAGCTTGGGGTTCCCGGCTGGCAGCCTGGAATCTATGGGATGGAACGTCATCGTTATGCTTCAGGCCTCTCAGGCCATTTGTTAAGTTTGCTATACTTAATAGCATAATTTTCCTTCCGTTGTTTGATGTTTGTGGTCAGTGACCTCTGCTTGTAATAATTTGATTCTCTGCTCAGTTATGAGCTTGCTATAATAAATTTTGTGTCGTAGGGTCACTGATGTGTTACTGATTCTTCACTGGATATCCTCGAGCTCAAGGTTAAGCTTATGTTAGACGGAGGTCTGGGATTTGTTTAGCCCTGATCTCGGGGGTGTCATAATAGCAAGGCTGGCATGATTTTTTTAAGTAAAAAGACAGGATAGTTCTAGAACATAGTGAAAACAGTTCAGATCATTAAACGTAGGTGACCGATGGTTAGAATTCATACTCCAAGTCTGGTTCAAAACTGGTACACTACGTAGAAGTATAGATAGTAGTGTACTCTAAGAAAAGTCACTTAAATTCATTGTTTTTTAAGTGCATCTAAGGAGCTCATGCATGTTTAGAATTGGGCTAGCCAATTTTTCTTTGCATGTTGATAACACCACTAATTCCTTTTCATCCATTAGGAAAACAACCAAAGTTGCATGCCGCAGACACATTAAATAAGTGTAGTAGCCAAGAAAATACTTCCTCCATAGCGGTTTATTGGGCTAACAGAGAGTTTAAGAAATATGTTTGACTACAAATTTGACCAATGAAATATGAATCATATGTCACAAAAATTATATCATTGGAAAGTAATTTTAAATAGCAATGACATATAACTCATGTTTTATTTATAAATTTTATGGTCAAACTTTTTCTTAAACTCCGTGTTAGCCTAATAAACCGGTATGGAGGTAGTAAAATACATTGTTGTGAGGCTAGTCCTAGTGGGAGTCTCATAACTATTATCATGCATGCCATGTTGGTAAAAATATGACGTGACATGTCAATTAATGAAGAAAGAGGTGGTATCATAGCACATAAAACTAAATTTTTTAATACCAAATAAGTCATGAACACATATTTGTATTAGGATTATACAAAAAATTAAATACTATGCAAGTATGGTACTATCTCTCTAAGGCTATCCTCTCTCCGGTGGTGCGTCAAGCATCGACGCGTGGAGTCATGTGTCCGTCAGATCTCTTAGTATCTGGTCATTTTCTTTATTCGCTTGTATGGTTTGATATCAGTCTCTTCCAATCTGCAGTTATCATCTTCAGTGATGGTTGCTACTCTGATGCGCTGGCCCCATGGAGGCTTAGCATGACGACTTCCTGTTTGCGCCTTTGGCGCCTGCTAGTATCTGTAATCATTGCTAAGTTGTCCAATAAGATATTTGTAATTTCTGTTACTTTTGAGGCTCATTGTAGTGATGTTGATGATCTATCTATCTATTAGTTGAATGCCCGTGCCTTGCTACGGTCCGTTAAATTTTCTTGGTAGTATACTTAGTAGTCACCTTATTATAATAACATCTTCATTGTACCTATACCCATCCTATTCCGACTCGAATAATATGTCACTTGTCTATGTGCGCTAATGTTTTCTCCAACTCTGGCGAATTGGATTTGCTCCCATAGCCATGACTTCAGAGTTGCGATGAAATAAAATAAATAAATATAGATAGCATTGATCAAAGTATTCATTATGTGTGTGTGTTTGCTTTCTCGGTGAAAGGGCATGTATGCCTCATGTGTGGTTTTGGTAATTAATGGCAATCTCTATGGACTAATGTGTAAATTGAGTTTCACTTATAGGTTTGTCCATTGTCATCACTTGGGACATGTGGTTGTCTCAAAGTTGAAAGATGAAGATGTTTGAAGTTTGATTAAGACAAGTGCAAAGAGTTGCATCAAGATGGATCAACCTCAAGAAGTAATGAAGAAGGGCAAGCTCAAGATGCGCCATCTCTAGAAGATCTCATGCTTGAAGCTTTCCATCCTCGAAGATCATGGAGTTATGAAGACGAGTTCAAAGAAGAGGTTTCCCCATGGAATATGGGGGGAGCAAGTCATCAAGCAAGAGCAATCAAGAAAGGTGTTCCATATTGTGAAGGACAAGACAGTCTACATCTAGCTCAAGTGGAATGCTCAAGGCAAAGGTATGACCTTGTTAGGGTTTTTGACATGGATATACCCTACGGGTGCACGTAATTGGTATACCCGGTCCAGCCCAAGGAAGGCCCACGTAAGGACATGCAGCCCATGAAGATTTCGGGTGGCCCAAGCCCGTGGAAATTTCGACTCCTTGGAGGACAAGTCTAGATTAGATAGAATTTTAAAGGGTATCAACCCTAATCTGTAACCTCGACCTATCCCAGGACCTGGCCTATCTATATAAAGGGCAGGAGGGTACGACGAGAAGGATCCTCAACTCACCTCATACACACCTCCACGCCAGATTTCATCTATGCACCCCTGTAACTTTCGGTTCGCCGTAATCAAGAGCAGACAAGCAGGAGTAGGGTTTTCCCTCCGGGGGCCTGAACTTGGGTAAATCTTGTGTCCCTATATTGCTTGTTTTTTAACTGTTCCGCGACTTCTAGCATTCCCATCTTCTCCAAAACCCAAGTCCATAACAATGGGCAATGACGAGTCGAACCCTCGTCACTTGGCGCCATCTATGGGAAACGGGGACGCTGATCGTGCAGTCGTGATGGTTCCATCCAGAGTGATCTACGATTCATCGGCAATGGAGAGTCACCTCCTCTTCAGCGCCTTTGACTTCACCGCCCACTCGCCGGCCACCCTGAAAGATTTCGAGTCTGTTGGCGACGGGCTCGAGATGCTGTTCGGGAGCTTCTGCTTCCAGATGGGGCAGACCGGCACCCTCCGCCTCCCAGAGCGGGTTCCACTTCCATCCATCAGGCCCGCTTCACGGCCCCCACCCATCGACGCCCTGTGCACATCGACGATTATGGGTGATTCGGATGACAGCAGCAGCTGCAACTCCGATCTGTGCGGTCGTCCTTCGGACGAAGGAACCTATGGTTCCAGATCTGAAAACTGCGGCAGCAGCGACCCACCCCGTGAGTGCTACCTGTGTGTAACATCCCAGGATTAGCACCTAGATTTATAAAGGACGCAGGTGTGTGCATTGCATTCATGCATCAGAAAATCCGGAGAATTTTCACGCAAAACTAAAGAAGCTATAGGGGGATTGATATCACTCTTGCTTTGATGAAAACATCAGGGCAGGTGCGATGGATTCCGACACGACATCTATTGTACTTTTGTGTTTGAGGGGAAGGAAATTCAAATTTGAATATTCAATTGATGAATTTGAATTCTAAAAGAATTTGAAATGGAATAATAATAATTGGAAACTAAATTGTAATAGAAAATAAGAGGTGAACTCTTATTTATAAATAAGATATAATCTTTTATTCAAATAGAAAAGATAATTGAAATTTAAATAAAATGAAATGAATAAATGAGTAATGTAATATGATATTACAATAATGAAATAATAAACAAAAGTTGATAAAGAATGATCTTATTTACATCACATATTACTATATTATCTTTACAATTATGAACAAAAGGGATAATAAGATAATGAAATAGAGAGGAATCATTTTATTACAATAATACAAACATTACACTATTTTTATTAAGTTCTAAAAAATATGAAGAATTACAATAAAGAATATAAGAATAGAAGGAAGATTACAAGTAATTCGAAAATAGATAATACAAGGTTACACTGCTCTTTACAAGAATATAAAATACAAGAATATTACAAAAAGTAAATAAAATTACATTTTGAACAAAGGAAACACTTCCTAAATCTACTCCTGATCCTTTATCTGTACCTTTTCTTCTATTTCTTCTGTCCCTGCAAAACAACACAATAGATAACAAAACATAGAAAAATAAAAGAATTAAATAAAGGGGTAGGGGGGGGGGTAATGATACTCTCAGTTGTAGCAGTGTGGTGCACTACTTAGAGACATCATTGAGTTTTTGTCAAGGGGTCCAAATAGAATCTATTCTTATCATAAAAATAAGAATGGGCCTCAGAGCACCATCATAGGCCTTATGGGGCAAGTTTCACCAAAGCTAGATAAAAGGCAAATGGCAAAGCATTAGCAAAAAAATCTAGTTTTACTTGATCTCATCTCCAAGGAGGAGTCACATACATAGAAACTTGAACCAGAGGGGGGCCACTGGACAGCATATCACACAACACATGCAAGTGTTGTGTTGTCAACACAACAAGGACTCTACCAGATAGCTAAAATCAGCATCCAACCATAGCACCACCAAGCACTTCACCAGTTTCACCACATCTGCACATACACAATTAAACTTCCAAAGAATCATCCAACACCACTATAACCACCATGGTTACCTAGAGGAGTTTAGGAAACATGCCAGACAAAAGCAAGGATAAGTAGATCAAGATCAGCAGCATAACGAGGAGGAGCAGATCAATATCACAAGAAGAAGAGCAGGAGAAGATTAAGGAGGAGATGCAACCAGAACCTGAAGGGAAAGTAGTAGTAGATCAAGATTCCCAATAGGCCACCAACAACAGGTACAAGTACAAAATATAAATTAGATCATGCAGCACCTGTTCTTATTAGCTTGCACCATCAGATTCAAGAGAAATAATGTCTATGTTAAAAATCATCCAAATCCAGCTATCCTTCAACTAGAGGTTGTCTAGGAGGATTAGAAGGAGACTTATCTCAGTTTGCATAGGGATGCTATGCAAGCTCATCACAGAGTGAGAAAGCCACCAAAAATAAATATCTTTTCTTATTATCCAATGGTGCCTCAGCCTATCCATCATAGGCTGGGTCAAGAACTTCCTCCTCAAGAACCAACCATAGTATCTGATCTCAATCATGAATCTAGGAGGAGGTTTATGAAAGAGAAAACTCTCAGACCCACATAGAAAACCATGTAAGTATCATCCCTGAGTTATTTGGCTTCAGACCAACATCATTAGCCTATTATCTAGTTCTTACTATACAAATATAACCACAGCTGATAGGTTACAGGGCACATCCCTAGTGGGTAGCACCTCTGTACCTAGAAGATCTAGAGTTTCTTGAGGACAAGCTCAAGATTATTTTCTGAAACCCATAAATCATTTCCCTAAAGATATTTAGGAATCATTTAAATTATTGTTGTCATATTGATAGAATACTCATATTGGCCATCCATTTACAATTACAACTATTGCCTAGATAGTATTTATCATTTTCCTAGCTGTAATTCTAGGAATCAAAGCTACACCTTAACTCACTGAAAGTTTTAGCAGTGAACGAGCCATTTTCCCAGAAGGTGTAACTAGCACTCATTTTAATACAATTTCCATGGTCAGATAATAACAGAAGCCACTAATTACTTGCATCCAACATCAATTTTAAACAAATATGATTTTAAATACTTTTCCTAGCCACATTTGGTTAGGAATCATTCTAGGTGAATATATATATACAATAAGGGACCAAGATCATTACTGAACCATAGGCTCAGTTCAACATATAAACAAAAGTTCCACACATAGAGACAAATGTCTGGTTATTCAACAATAAAAGGCACCACTGAGCTCAGCATACATTTTTCATGCCTGGCCAATTCAATGTCCAGCAATCAGGGGAAATCACAAAATAATTAAGCCTCACGTAATCAGATTCCCTAATTACAATTAGTAAACAAGTCTTCTATTTAACCACTGTCAAGTTAATGACAGAAGCTTTGCCAACAACATCCTGAACCAAAAAGTTCAGAGTTTAGTGATTTTAATCCATAAGCAAGATATCCATTCTAAGTAAATTAACAACCACAACAACTTGCTAAGGTTATCAAATATTCATCAGAGAACCGTTTCTAGAATATATTAGGGGATCTCTAATTAGAGATCAATACAGAAAGAAGAAATCAAGTAGGCTACAAGTGGGCCATAACACTACCTTCAGCAGCATAGAATCAAACCACCACAGTTCAGCATCTTTATAAGTGCATTAATATGTGTATTTCTCAAGCATTTCATATACCACTAGCATCACGAGCACTCAATCAAGCTAAGGGTCACATGCCCACAAGTGTTCACCAAAAAAACTAATGTGAAGCATCAAGCATCAAAATAAGAAGGAAAATGAACCTAGTTAAGGATGTATACTAAGATAGAGAGAGGTTTGTGAGAGGGGGAAGGTGGTACCAACCTGTTGGCAAGATCAAGCTTTCCGAAGAAGCCGTAGTAGTAGTGACAACAGAGAGGCTGAGCACAGTGCGACGACACAACAACACGGGGAGCATCATCGCGCTGCACTACATCAACCACACCACCAACAAGGCCCCAGCATCCAAACGCCCACGCCGTACCACCGGGGTTGCAGAGAACCTCGCCGTCCCGCCGGAGTAACAACAAAAGAGGAATTAGGGTTTGGGGCTGGTGGTGAGCACGTTGGGGCATGGGACACGAATCGAATTGGGTAGGCGAGTGAAGCTTTGATAGGTGCGTCGAGGAGGGCCATCGGCACCGGCCGAAGTGGCCAAGCTCGCCGGAATTGAGCAGCACTAGCGGCGAGCTAGAACAACCGCCAGGGAGAGGCTGGTCGAGAGGGGAAGATGAACTGGATCGAGCGAGTCGGTTTGACCGGCTCGGTTCACCGATCGGGTTGGTCTAGCCCAACCATGGGCCAGACTGACTAGTGGGTCCAGGGTCTTATTTAAAAATAAAAATTACCAAAACACCCCAAATATTGTTTCACCTCTAGAAAAATATATAGAAAAATCCTAAAAATAAATATAATATATCAAAATGTTCAAAAAATAATATCTACCTAATAAAAAATATAAATTTATCTGTTTAAAATAAATACAAAGCAAATAAATATTAACACCATTAAGTCCCAAGTGAAGTCTCATAAAATAAGGAATAATCCTAAAAATGAATAAAAATCATTTTTGTGCATAAAAATAAATCTACTATTTTATAAAAATACTAGTCTTATTTTTATATATAAATAAAAATTGAAGTAAATATTTAAATACATTTAATCCTTTATGGAATTTTATAAACATAAAAATAATACTTAAAAAAATAAATAAAAATCATCTTGAAGGTCTTGAATAGATATATTACACTAGAAAAATATTAATTATACTATTAGAAAAGTTTTTAATAATTGAAAATAATGAATCCTTATCTATTATCTATTTTGTAAATTATTTAAAAACAATTCTTAAGTATGAAATAATCACAATTTTTATAAAACCTTGAGCAATTAATATCTAACTAATAATTCCAAAACCATACCTTAAATTCATAATAAAGATTAAGTACAACTTTAAACATTAAAATATTCTTTTAAAAATCTTTAAAGAATTCAAATTGAAAAACCCTTTTTAAAAAAACATTGTGTATCACTCATATATAATATGGTGAATAATCATTATATCTTAATCCTAACAAATTATTAAGATTATCTAATTATGCTCCCATTAAATGTATACATATTATTTTCATATAATCAAAACAAATTTAAACTAATCATTCACTTAAATATTAAGTGAATAACTCCACACCTTAGTCATACTTATCCTAAATTCAAAACTTGAGAATAATTAAAACCAATTACACCTTAAGTTTATTTACCCTTTTAAAGTAAACTTTAAGTCAATAACTTTAAATATAATGCTAAAACCTTGTTATATGTTTTATCGTTAACTTTAGTCTGTTATAATTAAGTCGTAAAGCATCTCAAGTCCAAAATATTCAAGCAAGCACAAACAACATCGACCACATTTGATTAACCACAAAGATTGTTTAGACCTAAGAAAAGAAATCTTTTCTTCAAATGTTATTCATCTTGCCACTTCAATCAACATATGACAACTAATCATAATCATATTACTTTATACTTTACTTGTATATTAGGATTGTTAATACTTAAGTTCCTTATAAATACCAATACCTGTGAAGTAAGATTTAAAGATAAGACAATTCTTATACAAGCATTCTTTGAGTAACATTCCACAATTGAGTATCTTATTATTGTATACTATTTATTATACTCACATGTTGTTTCACACACACTCACAAGCCTTAATAAGAAGCACAAGTATGAAACTTATCTAAAAGGACAACACATTCTAAAGAAATCATTTCCAGTTTCCAAACCCTAGATCAACGTTATCCCCGGGATTCACGTTTATCAATTGCATTACATTACTTAGGCATAATAACATCTCGCTTCTTTAAACATTAGTCCTTACCAGACCAATGATGCTGATTTCAGATATTGGATCTTTTATATTGTCTCGAAGACCATGAGTGCATAATCTTGCAATCACAAAAGGCAAGTTCGCACTTGCTCATATCCTTTGATTATTTTCTGTAAAGTATTTTGAAAATCCAGTGTTGTCATCACCTACATTTGAAAAGGTCAAAAAACACTATTTTTGATAATAATGCGAACTATTGGTTACTGATCCAGGGTGATCAACTAATCTATTAAATCTGGCAGTTGGAATACCACAGTTCAGGATTATATCACCTAGGATTTAACAACCAATGTCGCCAGTGATTCTTGTGCCGTATATTACGCGTTGACCATGAGATTTGGAATGGGACAGAGAAGTCAGCTGTATCTTCTTCCTCTCGCATGTAGCCGGATGTGCAGGTCGTGGCTGTTATCACTCGTAGCGTGCATATTAATTGGTAATTCGTAGAGGATATGCAGCATGTGGGTGGGAACCCTCATCGTCCCACGATAGTTCTGGCATCTAACGGTCTGTACAAACCATTGCCATAATTCAATGGGTGGGCATGGTGTACACCAAGGAGGCATGCGAGGTCGCGAAGGGGGCAGTGATTGGCTTGGATCTTAGGTTGGGCCTCAAACCAAGGAAATTTGAATGGGAACATACTCCCGGCCATGCAACAAAGCCTAAGGTCTCTCATGGGTAAAGTGACGCACCTCTACAGCGTGTAAGAACTGTAACTTGTTACTCCCTGTTCCGGGAAGGAGCTGCGAACGCGGCGGGAAAGGAACTCCATGAAAGTTCTGGTAAACCCGTGAAGGCTGACGGATATAGATTTTCAGAATAAAAGCAACCTTTGAAGAAATGTTTATGAAAACTTGCATTGCCTATGACCTATGGTCTGTGGCTGTAGATATAGTGCATCAAACACTCTTTTTCTAGTGAACTTGCTGAGTACGCTCGTACTCAATGTATCTTCTTAACCCTTGCTAGATTCTGAAGCCATTAAGACGACGTCTACATCAAGTTATGCTCCAGGAATCATCACCAAAAGCTAAAGTTCCTCAATGGAGTCAAGAAAGTCAACATATACATCAACTCAAGTGAGGACGAAGTTACTGATTAGATAGGAATATAATCTCTAGCCATGGAACCTATTTCTTTAGTGTATTGCAATAGCAGCAATGCCAGACGATTAGTTAAAATACTAGTCTTAATAGTATGATGGTTTTTGAGTTGTTTATTTCTGATTCTTCCTTGTAAGAAGATTTTTTCTCTCTCTTTAACCTAGAGTGTTCTCTGGATCTTGTGTAAAGAGTTGAGTTGTAACCTATAGTCATGTCTTGGACCTGCTATGTTTCTGTTGTACCACTCTGAGGGATGTAATACTAGTGAACGGCTTTTCATTGGTGTTATGTCAACGACTATAGTGTACTACATCATGCAGTGGTATGCTGGGTCACCGCAGCTGGTATCAGAGCATATGCTTTGACCTTAGGGTTAAAACCCTTTTAGGAAGATCTGTAGGTTGGATAGTGACTATAGAAGCCATCTTACCTAAACCAAATATCCTTATGACTTGTGATGAGTGCCAATTGAGGACAAATTTGTCACTAGATACTTAAGACATTCTTTCTTAGTAGTAATTATTCTATCTTCTCCCTAGTGTTATTTAGTGTTTTCCGAAGGAGACATAACCCACCAAGATACTGTAGGAAAGACAATTGGTCACAGTAGATTTTGATAAAGTTTAAGACATCAATTGAAGTATTCTTAATAGTGTAGCCTAATCCTAAAATTCATGTAAGACAGTGGAATTTTATTGTTAGTTGTTAACCAAAGACAACATGATGAATATCATCAGGATAAATGTTGATGTAATGAGTAGTAATCATGTGGGATTCACTTGCGAATTCTACGTGATGAAGTGAAATTATGTTAAGATTTAATAATAGTGTAGTGTGAAACAAAGTTATCATGGTTAGATTAGCTCTTAAATCATGATAAAGAGGCAAAACATAATAAGATCATGGTGAGATTAGCTCTGAAACCATGATGTAAGTGTGAGTATGACAAGTACTTGGTGAATTATCTTGGAGTAGAAGTATGAAAATATCATGGTAGAGATATGATAGAAATCATAGGTGCTAAAAATTTCTAATAATCTTTAGTTTAAGTTATCAAATAAAATATGGTTAGTCATTTGGAGTGATCATGTGAGGTTAGTTTACTAAATAATGATAGGTTGGTTATATTAGCCATTCCAAGAGTGAGACTAAAGGTTAGTCAAAACCAAATTGAGACCACTTTGTTAAAAATTATCCTGTTGCAATTGCGCAATTTGGGTAAATATTGAGATAAACAATAGTTTGACCTTATGTGCTAAGTATCACGATGTAAACCTATACGAGGAGGTGTCATATACTACACAACTAAGTCCGAAGTCTAGAGATATTATACTCAACTACTATATTTTGGGCTTAGAATATTGTGTGTTATATGTACCACATTTGGATTTATTGGTTTTTCTTGGATCTTCTTGATTGACTAGATCTGTATATGAAGTTTGACTTGGTGTGCAATTGCATGTTGCAACATCCAGTTACTACTTGATGTTATAGACCTAGATAGGAATGGGAATTCGTGTAAGGGAGTGATGATTTTAAAAGACCAAGATGAAGACCTACATGAAGGGTAAAGCCAAGTATGAGGAGTATCAATCCAATTTGAAGGATGGATCAAGTTCAGATCATTGTTAGTCAGCAATAAGAAGGAAGATTAGTGTAGAAGATGTATGGAGCAATAAGAAGTGATGAACCTAAGGTTCAATCAAAGTAGGTGATGTTGATAAATAGTTGATGAAGTAGTAGTACCTAGTTCATGGAAGTGTCATGAATAAGTACAAAGAAGAAGCTTTGGAAATTAATATGGTATTCAAGCTCTGACAATTCAGAGAGAATGCCATAAGGATGTTGGAAGCCGTAGGATAATACCTACAACCTAGGATGATCCGCAGCTGGTATTTGATCCATAGTTGGTATCTTGTCTGCAGCCGGTGTTGGTTTACATAGTTAACCAGATCATCTTAATGGTTGCATAAAGAGCATAAAACTTGGCCTAAGTTAATTAAGACATAAATGAGTATAAAATTTAAGCGATCGTCTTTCGAGAGGCTTCGCGAAGTCAGACCTATTAAAGCGAAAATGACCAAATTGTAAGTAAGACAAATAATGCTGAAAGATTCACTTCGGAGATCCACAATTGTGTGGATACACCGTACAATCTTTCATAAGACCCTAACTAGGTAAAGTATAAGCTGGATAGAGACCCATATTCTAATTATAAAGCCAATAAATACTATATAGACAGTTTGAAGACTATTAGTAAACCCTAAGGGGGAGAGTAAATATTAGAAATTAAAGTATCATTATCTGACTTTTCGAGTAAAGGTTGGAGAAGAAATACTAACCTATGACAACTTAAGCCTTATTTTCATAAGGTTAACAGGAGTCATTATTATTAAAGTACTTTCGGAAATATGTCTGGATGGAAGATTGAAGTTAAACCAATGTAGTAGGACTCAAACCTTAAGATAGTTAATAAATGGAAGTTGAAGAAGTACTTAAGGAAATAACTAAAGATGATCTAAAGGTTGACAAGGTAAAGGTTGGAAGGAGATCAGATAGATTAACCCTAATAGATTAATTTCAAAGAAAAGAACTCTTAAGTGGTCCTTAAGAGGTAATAAAGCACATCCAATTGGTTATGTGTAGAGGAACAAGAAATTCCAATGGGTATGGACTAAATATGTTCAAATCCAATCCTTAGAAGGACTACTAGTATGAACAATACAATGAAAAATCAAAAGATAGTCTTTTGTCCATAATTATTGCCTAATAAAATTTAAAACCCTGTGTCAGTGAGACTTCTTAGACCTTACAAAATACAGTAAGGAAGTTCAGTGATCAAGTAAAGGATCTTGATTAGGACACCTAATCAGGGAGATGAACCAAATAAGAGAACCCAATTAAAAGATTTTGTAATAAGAACATAATCCTAATGGACTGAAGTAAAAGGAACTTTGGAGTATTGGAGACAACTAGTTGGAGATTGTCAAGTGTGATGAAAATTCAAGGAAAAGATTCGGATATGGGATACCACAATTATTCCCATTTAAGGATACCATGGAGTTGAGAAATGCCGTAACCAACACAAGTCAATTCCTTACTCTGAAACATGAGAGTTTACGAACTTCGGGGACGAAGTTTATTTTAAGGGGGAGAGTCTGTAACATCCCAGGTTTAGCACCTAGAATTATAAAGGACACATGTGTGTGCATTGCATTCATGCATCAGAAAATACGGAAAATTTTCGCGCAAAAACTAAAGAAGCTATAGGGGGATTGAGATCTCTCTTGCTCTGATGAAAACATCAAGGCAGGTGCGATGGATTCCGACATGACCTCTATTGTACTTTTGTGTTTGAGGGAAAGGAAATTCAAATTTGAATATTCAGTTGATGAATTTGAATTCTAAAAGAATTTGAAATGGAATAATAATTGGAAACTAAATTGTAATAGAAAATAAGAGGTGAACTCTTATTCATAAATAAGATATAATATTTTATTCAAATAGAAAAGATAATTGAAATTTAAATAAAATGAAATGAATAAATGAGTAATGTAATATGATATTACAATAATGAAATAATAAACAAAAATTGATAAAGAATGATCTTATTTACATCACATATTACTATATTATCTTTACAATTATGAACAAAAGGGATAATAAGATAATGAAATAGAGAGGAATCATTTTATTACAATAATACAAACATTACACTATTTTTATTAAGTTCAAAAAAATATATGAAGAATTACAATAAAGAATATAACAATAGAAGGAATATTACAAGTAATTCGAAAATAGATAATACAAGGTTACACTGCTCTTTACAAGAATATAAAATACAAGAATATTACAAAAAGTAAATAAAATTACATTTTGAACAAAGGAAACACTTCCTAAATCTACTCCTGATCCTTTATCTGTACCTTTTCTTCTATTTCTTCTATCCCTGCAAAACAACACAATAGATAACAAAACATAGAAAAATAAAAGAATTAAATAAAGGGGTAAGGGGGGTTAATGATACTCTCAGTTGTAGTAGTGTGGTGCACTACTTAGACACATCATTGAGTTTTTGTCTAGGGGGGCAAATAGAATCTGTTCTTATCATAAAAATAAGAATGGGCCTCAGAGCACCATCATTGGCCTTATGGGGCAGCAAATGGAAAAGCATCAGGAAAATATCTAGTTTTACTTGATCTCATCTCCAAGGAGGAGTCACGGACATAGAAACTTGAACCAGAGGGGGTCCACTGGACATCAGCTCACACAACACATGCAAGTGTTGTGTTGTCAACACAACAAGGACTATATTAGATAGCTAAAATCAGCAGCCAACCGTAGCACCACCAAGCACTTCACCAGTTTCACCACATCTGCACATACACACTTCAACTTCCCAACAATCATCCAACACCACTATAACCACCATGGTTACCTAGAGGAGTTTAGGAAACATGCCAAGACAGAAGCAAGGAGAAGTAGATCAAGATCAATAGCATCACAAGGAGGAGCAAATCAGTATCACAAGAAGAAGAGCACGAGAAGATTAAGGAGGAGATGCAACCAGAACCTGAAGGGAAAGTAGTAGTAGATCAAGATCCCCAATAGGCCACCAACAACAGGTACAAGTACAAAATATAAATTAGATCATGCAACACCTATTCTTATTAGCTTGCACCTTTAGATTCAAGAGAAATAATGGCTATGTTACAAATCATCCAAATCCAGCTACCCTTCAACTAGAGGTTGTTTAGGAGGATTAGAAGGAAACTTCTCTCAGTTTGCATAGGGATGCTATGCAAGCTCATCACAGAGTAAGAAAGCCACCAAAAATAAATATCTTTTCTTATTATCCAATGGTGCCTCAGCCTTTGCATCATAGGCTGGGTCAAGAACTTCCTCCTCAAGAATCAACCATAGTATCTGATCTCAATCATGAATCTAGGAGGAGGTTTAGGAAAGATAAAACTCTCAGACCCACATAGAAAACCATGTAAGTATCATCCCTGATTTATTTGGCTTCAGACCAACACCATTAGGTTATAGGCCACATCCCCAGAGGGTAGCACCTCTGTACCTAGAAGATTTAGAGTTTCTTGAGTACAAGATCAAGATTATTTTCTAAAACCCACAAATCATTTCCCTAAAGATATGTAGGAATCATTTAAATTATTGTTGTCATATTGACAGAATACTCATATTGGCCATCCATTTACAATTACAACTATTGCCTAGATAGTATTTATCATTTTCCTAGCTGTAATTCTAGGAATCAAAGCTACACCTTAACTCACTGAAAGTTTTAGCAGTGAACGAGCCATTTTCCCAGAAGGTGTAACTAGCACTCATTTTAATACAATTTCCATGGTCAGATAATAGCAGAAGCCACTAATTACTTGCATCCAACATCAATTTTAAACAAATATGATTTTAAATACTTTTCCTAGCCACATTTGGTTAGGAATCATTCTAGGTGAATATATATATACAATAAGGGACCAAGATCATTACTGAACCATAGGCTCAGTTCAACATATAAACAAAAGTTCCACACATAGAGACAAACGTCTGGTTATTCAACAATAAAAGTCACCACTGAGCTCAGCATACATTTTTCATGCCTGGCTAATTCAATGTCCAACAACCAGGGGAAATCACAAAATAATTAATCCTCAGGTAATCAGATTCCCTAATTACAATTAGTAAACAAGTCTTCTATTTAACCACTATCAAGTTAATGACAGAAGCTTTGCCAACAACATCCTGAACCAAAAAGATCATAGTTCAATGATTTTAATCCATAAGCAAGATATCCATTCTAAGTAAATTAACAACCACAACAACTTGCTAAGGTTATCAAATATTCATTAGAGAACCGTTTCTAGAATATATTAGGGGATCTCTAATTAGAGATCAATACAGAGAGAAGAAATCAAGTAGGCTATAAGTGGGCCATAACACTACCTTCAGCAGCATAGAATCAAACCACCACAGTTCAACATCTTTATATGTGCATTAATAATGTGTATTTCTCAAGCATTTCATATACCACAAGCATCACGAGCACTCAATCAAGCTAAGGGTCACATTCCCACAAGTGTTCACCAAAAAAACCAATGTGAAGCATCAAGCATCAAAATAAGAAGGAAAATGAACCTAGTTAAGGATGTATACTAAGATAGAGAGAGGTTTGTGAGAGGGGGAAGGTGGTACCAACCTGTTGGCAAGATCAAGCTTTCCGAAGAAGTCGTAGTAGTAGTGACAATAGAGAGGCGGAGCACAGTGCGACGACACAGCAACACGGGGAGCATCATCGCGCTGCACTGCATCAACCACACCACCAACAAGGCCCCAGCATCCAAATGCCCACGCCCTACCACCGGGGTTGGAGAACCTCGCTGTCCCGCCGGAGTAATAGAAAAAGAGGAATTAGGGTTTGGGGCTAGTGGTGAGCACGTTGGGGAATGGGACACGAATCGAATTGGGTAGGCTAGTGAAGCTTTGTTAGGCACGTTGAGGAGGGCCATCGGCACCGGCCGAAGTGGCCAAGCTCGCCGAAATCGAGCAGCACCAGCGGCGAGCTAGCACAGGCGCCCGGGAGAGGCTGGCCGAGAGGGGGAAGACGAACTGGATCGAGCGGGTCGGTTTGACCGGCTTGGTTCACCGATCGGGTTGGTCTAGCCAAACCATGGGCCAGACTGACTAGTGGGTCCAGGGTCTTATTTAAAAATAAAAATTACCAAAATACCCCAAAGATTGTTTCACCTCTAGAAAAATATAGAGAAATCCTAAAAATAAATATAATATATCAAAATGTTCACACAAATAATATCTACCTAATAAAAATATAACTTTATTTGTTTAAAATAAATACAAAGCAAATAAATATTACCACCATTAAGTCCCAAGTGAAGTCTCATAAAATAAGGAAAAATCCTAAATATGAATAAAAATCATTTTTGTGCATAAAAATAAATCTACTATTTTATAAAAATACTAGTCTAATTTTTATATATAAATAAAAATTGAAGTAAATATTTAAATACATTAAATCCTTTATGGAATTTTATAAACATAAAAATAGTACTTAAAAAAATAAATAAAAATCATCTTTAAGGTCTTGAATAGATATATTGCACTAAAAAATATTAATTATATTATTAGAAAAGTTTTTAATAATTGAAAATAATAAATCCTTATCTATTATCTATTTTGTAAATTCTTTAAAAACAATTCTCAAGTATGAAATAATCACAATTTTTATAAAACCTTGAGCAATTAATATCTAAGTACTAATTCCAAAACCATACCTTAAATTCATAATCAAGATTAAGTATAACTTTAAACTTTAAAATATTCTTTAAAAATCTTTAAAAAATTCAAATTGAAAAACCCTTTTTAATAAAACATTGTGTATCACTCATATATAATATGGTGAATAATCATTATATCTTAATCCTAACAAATTATTAAGATTATCTAATTATGCTCCCATTAAATAAATACATATTATTTTCATAAAATCAAAACAAATTTAAACTAATCATTCACTTAAATATTAAGTGAATAACTCCACACCTTAGTCATACTTATCCTAAATTCAAAACTTGAGAATAATTAAAACCAATTACACCTTAAGTTTATTTACCCTTTTAAAGTAAACTTTAAGTCAACAAGCTTTAAATATAATGCTAAAACCTTATTATATGTTTTATAGTTAACTTTGGTCTATTACAATTAAGTCGTAAAGCATCTCAAGTCCAAACTATTCAAGAAAGCACAAATAACATCGACCACATTTGATTAACCACAAAGATTGTTTAGACCTAAGAAAAGAAATCTTTTCTTCAAATGTTATTCTTCTTGCCACTTCAATCAACATATGACAACTAATCATAATCATATTAATTTATACTTTACTTGTATATTAGGATTGTTAATACTTAAGTTCCTTATAAATACCAATACCTGTGAAGTAAGATTTAAAGATAAGACAATTCTTATACAAGTAGTCTTTGAGTAACATTCCACAATTGAGTATCTTATTATTCTATACTATTTATTATACTCACATGTTGTTTCACACACACTCACAAGCCTTAATAAGAAGCACAAGTATGAAACTTATCTAAAAGGAAAACACATTCTAAAGAAACCATTTCCAGTTTCCAAACCCTAAATCAATGTTATCCCCGGGATTCGCGTTTATCAATTGCATTACATTACTTAGGCATAATAGCATATTGCTTTTTAAACATTAGTCCTTACCGGACCAATGATGCTGA
The DNA here is from genome assembly GCA_916181665.1 of Avena sativa. NCBI lineage: Eukaryota > Viridiplantae > Streptophyta > Magnoliopsida > Poales > Poaceae > Avena > Avena sativa. Next base: position 67,156,810 of record OV702284.1, read on the forward strand.
TTTCAGATATTGGATCTTTTATATTGTCTCGAAGACCGTGAGTGCATAATCTTGCAATCACAAAAGGCAAGTTCACACTTGCTCATATCCTTTGATTATCTTATGTAAAATATTTTGCAAATACACTGTTGTCATCACATGCATTTGAAAAAGGTTAGAAAACGCTATTTTTGATAATAATGTGAACTATTGGTTACTGATCCTGGGTGATTAGCTAATCTATTAAATCTGGCAGTTGGAATACCACAGTTTAGGATTATATCACCTAGGATTTAACAACCAATGTCGCCAGTGATTCTTGCGCCGTATATTACGCGTTGACCATGAGATTTGGAATGGGACAGAGAAGTTAGTTGTATCTTCTTCCTCTTGCATGTAGCCAGATGTGCAGGTCGTGGCTGTTATCACTCGTAGCATGCATATTAATTGGTAATCCGTAGAGGATATGCAGCATATGGGTGGGAACCCTCATCGTCCCATGATAGTTCTGGCATCTAACGGTCTGTACAAACCATTGCCGTAATTCAATGGGTGGGCATGGTGTACAGCAAGGAGGCATGCGAGGTCGCGAAGGGGGCAGTGATTGGCTTGGATCTTAGGTTGGGTCTCAAACCAAGGAAGTTTGAATGGGAACATACTCCCGGCTGTGCAACAAAGCCTAAGGTCTCTCATGGGTAAAGTGACGCACCTCTGCAGTGTGTCAGAACTGTAACTTGTTACTCCCTGTTCTGGGAAGGAGCTACGAACGCGGCGGGAAAGGAACTCCATGAAAGTTCTGGTAAACCCGTGAAGGCTGACGGACATAGATTTTCAAAATAAAAGCAACCTTTGAAGAAATGTTTATGAAAACCTGCATTGCCTACGACCTATGGTCTGTGGCTATAGATATAGTGCATCAAACACTCCTTTTCTAGTGAACTTGCTGAGTACGATTGTACTCAACGTATCTTCTTAACCCTTGCTAGATTCTGAAGCCATTAATACGACGTCTACATCAAGTTATGCTCCAGGAATCATCATTAAAAGCTAAAGTTCCTCAATGAAGTCAATAAAGTCAACATATACATCAACTCAAGTGAGGACGAAGTTACTGATTAGATAGGAATATAATCTCTAGCCATAGAACCTATTTCTTTAGTGTATTGCAATAGCAGCAATGCCAGACCATTAGTTAAAATACTAGTCTTAATAGTATGATGGGTTTTGAGTTGTTTATTTCTGATTCTTCCTTGTAAGAAGATTCTTTCTCTCTCTTTAACCTAGAGTGTTCTCTGGATCTTGTGTAAAGAGTTGAGTTGTAACCTATTGTCATGTCTTGGACCTGCCGTGTTTCTGTTGTACCACTCTGAGGGATGTAATACTAGTGAACGACGTTTCATTGGTGTTATGTCAACGACTATAGTGTACTACATCATGCAGTGGTATGCTGGGTCACCGCACTGTGCGCCACCATATACGACGGCAACGTCAACAACAGAGCACATCCACCGTTGGGTTCGAGTGCCATACCTCCGAATCCCCCTCCCAACCCGTAGATTGAGAACGGGGGAAACGGGGTAACCCGGCCAACAGAGCCACAGAGGGCAGCAATCGCGGTTACGACCAGATCAACCTCGACACCGAAGGCTAGCACCAAACACGTGAATCCGTGCAGGGCAATAAAATCCTACCCGTGGACGCCTCCCGTGCCTACCACTGGCTCTTGATCGATGAGCACAATAAGAAGGTGAAGCTGCAGGAGGAGCTGCAGAGTCCAGCGCGCGGCGAGTCCACAAAACGCAAGAAGGCAGCTGCAAGAAGGTTATGCTCCACAAAACGCAAGAAGGCAGCTGCAGAGTCCAGTGCGCGGCGAGCTGCGCTCTCGGCCGCTGGCGGCTCCACTTCACATGGCAACTACGCCAACAAGTACCGCTACCGTATGGAGCACATGGACCCCGCCACACAACGCGAAGTTACTAGGGCCCTCAAACGTCCTTCATGACGATGGACTCACATGACAGCGTCATGCCAAAAATGCCGCTGGCTACGACCATGGCGGCCTCCACCTATCTCGCGTCCAATCTGCCTCCGGCGGGTGACCCGAAGAACGCAATGCACAAGTCTGCGCTAGCAGGCCTCGGACTCATCGGAGATGCGCTCCACGACGAAACTATTGCGGAGCCAAAGAAAAAAGCTGCGGTCAAGTTCACTCGAAGCCGCATGCCCTCATTTGACGAGGAGGAGCACGACCTGCCCTGGCGCCTTCGGAGCCCACGACACCGCAACAGCAACTACGATGCTCATAATGAGCTTACCCAGCGCAAGATCGACAAATCACGTGCTAAATGCGCGTGTTCAACTGAGTCGGAAGAGGAAGACGACAAAGAGCTGTGTAGAGCCACATGCTTTAGCAGATCTATTCAGCAATCGTGTATGCCGAAAAATTTCAAGCTCCCTGTGGACAATCTGAAGTTCGACGGCATGCAAGAGCCAAAGGCTTGGCTCGATGATCACGTGTCGTCGGTCAAGCTCCATAGCGGGAACAAGAACACCACCTTACAGTGCCTTCAGCTGCAGCTGACAGGCACAGCCAGGGTCTAGCTTAGCAGCCTATCCTCTGGCTCCATCCGAAGCAGGGAAGAGCTAGCGTATAGCTTCATCCGTAACTTCAAGGGAACCAGCAAGAGGCTAGCCTCAATCAAAAAGCTGCGGGACTGCACCCAGCGGACTAACGAGTCCATCCGCTCGTACATGCTGCGCTGGTCCCATATCAAGAACTCCTCCGCACACATCTCCGAAGAAAGAGAAATCGACGCCTTCAAGGACGGTACTAGGCGACCAGACTTCAAGGAGGAGCTCGGGCGCGTCAACCGCTGGGCAGATGGCGAGGATTCCGTCAACCGAACGCATTCGGATGACGAAGACGACTTCGACCGCTAGCGCGAACACCGCGGCGGGAGAAGATTGCGTGTCTACGATAACCGCGACGGAGTCGATATGGTTGCGGATGGATACGCCGATTGACGCGATGACGATAACCATAACAGCGGATACCACAGCAGCAACTACCATGATAGCGGATGACCCACACAAACGTGACAACGTTGCAACCGCGACGACGAGCCGTCGGCATATGACAAACTGTCTGGCCCATGCACCATCCACTTCTACATTGACAGGCAAGATGGCAAGAAGAAGGTCAGCCACATGCTCAAGGATTACCGAGAGTTCCAGAAGCTCAGCGAGGGACTCACCCAAATGTGGCACCAGACGGTGAACCCTGGATTCGCACCTGCTCTAGGTTCCATCGCCCACGAAGCTCCTCCACCACCAGCTGGCGGACCGTCACAGCCGCCGATCGCACCAGCACCAAACAACGGTGTAGACAGGTACCCCCCACCGAATGGAGCCCTGATGATCCAGAAGGGGCGCCCAACCAACAGGGTGTAGAAGAAGATCACCCGCCAAGTCATCCTGGCCGTGACCTCCCTGCGAGCCATACTTGAGTACCTCAGCGGCTCAGAGTCCTGCATCACGTTCGATCATTCGGATCACCCACGCCAGATACCTCGCCTAGTTCACGCTGCCCTGGTGCTCGAGGCTCAGATCGGAGGATTCGAAATGAGCCGCGTCTTCATGGACGGCGGCAGCGACATTAACCTGATGTTCGCCAGCACAGTCGCAGCGATGTGGATCCCGCTGTGCAGCCTAGAGAAATCGGACACGACGTTCCACGACATAGTCCCAGGGAAGGGCATATACCCCCTGGGCAAGATATGGCTCGACGTCATCTTCGGCCAGCCCGAAAACTTCAAACACGAGCGGCTAGAGTTCGAAGTGGTGGACTAGCCATCACAATACCATGCCATCCTCGGGCGTGTGGCATTCGCAAGATTCTTAGCAGTACCGCACTACGCGTGCCTGCTACTGAAGATTCCAGGACCTAGGGGCATCATCACCATCCAAGGAAGCTTCACAAGGTCAGATAGCTGCGACAGAGACTTCAACAGAATCTCTCAGTCGTTCGGCATTAAGGAGGATCTCACGAGACTCGAAGAGGTGACAGACAACGGGGCACCCCTAGTCACCAGGAAAAACACACCCGACATGTCGTTCGACTCCACAGTCAACACAAAGAAGGTGCAGGTTCACCCGGCGGACACCTCCAAGACGGCATTGATCGCCAATGACCCGAGTCCCGCATAGGAAAGCGTTCTCGTCAAATTCCTCCATGAGCGCCGGGAAATCTTCACCTGGTGTCCTGCGGACATGCCAGGAGTTCCTAGGGAATCCACCGAGCATGCACTCAATGTTTTCCCAGATGCAAAGCTAGTCAAGCAGTCGATGCGTCGACTGTCCAAGACAAGAGCCGAAGCCGTCAGAATCGAAGTCAACATACTGCTCGATGCCAACTTCATCAGGGAAATCAAAGAAAGCGAGTGGCTGGCCAACACCGTGCTGGTCCCCAAAAAGGACACAGACATCCTTTGGATGTGCGTGGACTTCACATTGCTCAACAAGCACTGTCCCAAGGACCACTTCCCTCTACCAAGGATTGACCAAATCATCGACTCCACTGAAGGATGCGAGAAACTCTCCTTCCTAGACACCTACTTAGGCTACAACCAAATTCGGCTAAAGGTCAAAGACCGGGAGAAAACGACATTCATCATGCTGTTATGGGTATTCTGCTACAACACCATTGCCTTTCGGGCTGAAGAACGCATGTGCCACATAACAGAGGTGCATGAAAGCATGTCCGAAGGATCAAATCGGCCGCAACATCCAGGTCTATGTCGACGACATAGTAATCAAGACTAGGAAGGCCAGGACGCTCATCGACGATCTCCGTGAGACGTTTGGTAACCTTGATCGCTACAAGATCAAGCTGAACCTAGACAAGTGCGCATTCGGTGTCCCATCCGGCCAGTTACTCGGGTACTTCATCTCCCAGCGGGGCATCGAGGTGAACCCGAAGAAAATTAGGGCCATACTAGCCATGGAGAAGCCAAAGAACCTCAAGGGCGTCCAACAACTAGCTGGGAGAATCACGACGCTGAGCAGATTCATCAGCTGAATGGGTGAGAAGGCCCTCCCCTTTTATCATCTGCTGCACAAGACGGACAAATTCGAGTGGACACCCGAAGAAGATGATGCGTTCGATGACCTCAAGCGGCTACTCTCCACATCACCTGTCCTGGTCATGCCAAAGGAACGGGAACCCTTGCTGCCATACATCGCATCCACACATCAGGTGGTCAACACCGTACTCGTGGTCAAGCGACCCGAAGATAGCAAGACCCACGGGGTCCAACACCCAATATACTACCTCAGCAAGGTACTGACCCCAACAAAGTAGAGGTACCCTCACTACTAGAAGCTCGCCTACGGCGTATTCATGACGGTGCGTCGGCTGAGCCACAACTTCCAGGAGCACCAGATCGTGGTCGTCAACGACGCCCTGCTGTCGAATATCCTGAACAACCCCGAAGCCACGGGGCGCGTGGCCCTGTGGGGCATCGAGTTGTCTCCTTGATGGCGCTGCGTCAACATGGAGCACTTCGTCGAGAAATCCCAAGAGCAAGGTATGATGCAGGACAACAACAAGTGTTCCCTTAGTAAGAAATCGAGGTTATCGAACCAATAGGAGGAAGGAAACGTCTCAAAGGTGTTGCAAGCAACATGAAAACCTGCACAACACAAACTCAAGGCTTTGCCCCAACTAATAGTGAGGTTGTCAATCTCACCGGTTGCTGTAACAAAGGATTAACTGTATGGTGTGGAAGGTGATGGTGGTTTGTAGCAAGTAAACAGTAACAGTGGAAGATGTATCAATGGTAAAGATTGGACCGGGGTCCATAGTTCACTAGAGGTGTTCTCCTTAGATAAAAAAACATGGCATGCAGGGTAAACAAATTACAGCAGGGCAATTGACAGGACTGAGCAAGGCATAAAAATGCAATACTAGACATAAAGATCCTATGAGATTCGACTGGGAAATACAACAAGATACATATACCGCCATACAACTGCATCTATGACTAGAAGTCCACCTTTGGGTTATCATCCGAACCCCCTCCAGTATTATGTTGGAAGCAACAGACAACTGCTTTAAGCAAAGTGTGTAAGGTAAACAATCCACTTGTTCCATGAACAAGAGACCGTTGTTTTCTCCCTAGTGGCAACAACACATCTACAACCTTAGAGATTTATGTCACTTCCCTTGATTAAATATAGGCATGAACCCACTATCGAGCATAAATACCCCCTCTTGGAGTCACTAGCAACTACTTGGCCAAGATAGCTACTAACAACGGAGAGCATGCAAGATCACAAACAACACAGACATGATAGAATCAATAAGACAAAACCATTAATCAATCTGACATAGTAATCTCAATATCCATCGGATCCCTACAAACACCACATGCATGATTACAAATAGATGAGATCTTGATCATGAACGGAGCTCACAAGATCTAGACATGAAAGCACAAAGGACCCGTAGTCCAAGGTGGAACTACTCACGCCTTATACCGGAGGCTGGCATGATGAATAAGAAGGCCTCCAGGATGATCTCCCCTCCGGCAGGGTGCCAGGAAGACCTTCAGATCCCCCGATCTAGGGACGATGGTGGAGACGACTACAGATGGTTTCGTGGAATATTGATCGGGTACTTAGGGTTTAGGCATCGGGGGCTTCTTATAGGCAAAGAGGCGAGGCTGGGAGGCGGCCAAGGGGCCCACACCCTGCCCAGGCGCGACCTAGGGTGGGCCCACGCCTGGGGGGGTGCGGCCGCCCTGTGGCGCCCCTCCATCTCTCCTCTGGACTCCGTGTTCTTCTCGGTGAAATATTGACTTTGGGTTTTGTCCCGTCCAATTCCGAGAATATTTCCTTACTAGCTTTTCTGGAACCAAAAATAGCAGAAAATAGGCAACTGGCACTGTGGCAAATTGTTAATAGGTTAGTACTAGAAAAAATATAAAAAACACCTCAAAGTGTGGACAAAGCAAAGGAAAGTAGATACTAAACAAGCATGGACCATAAAAAATTATAGATACGTTTATGACGTATCAAGCATCGCCAAGCTTAACTCCTTCTCGTCCTTGAGTAGGTAAGTGATAAAAAGAATAATTTTTGAGGTGACATGCACCATCAAAACCAAGATCAAACCATTTGCAAGCATTGAAAGCTGGGATCAAAGAACTCTAAACATGAGCATGAAAGATGGAGTTCTAATAGTAAGACAAAGTAACTATGCATGCAACATGAAAGGCTACAAACAAAGATCATGAATAACATGCATTGAAAAACGTTTTTTTGTTTCACATACAGAAAACATGGCATAGTGGCATTCAGCTTGTCCCTCATAGAGTAGCAAATAGATGCATAGGTCACCTTCAAAGTTCATAAGGGTGACTATATACAAATAGCACAAGAATAAGTAATATCAACAATATGCATCAATCAATAAGTTTTGGGACAATGCACATAGGACTAAGAATGTCAACTACGCTCTCTTAACTGGTGCCTAAAGGTAGAAGATGGAGACTCAATATAATAGTGGAAGAAAGGCCCTTCATAAAGGGAAGCAGGGATTTCAAGTTTCAAAAAGAGCTACCAAAAATTATGGTACTTGTTAGCTTTTAGCCCTCATTGCCCCTATCATAAGCATATTGAAGTGATTAAGGTTAAAGTGAACAAACTATGGAGTATATGCTTGACAAAGTATAAGTTGGCAATCTCATGTCCCTTGAATATGAGGGCCGCACCGCACACTACTCAACTTTAGTCACCTGTAAGTTCTTGTCATAGTAAGTACATGTGTATCATAGAGAACCGCCAACTGGTTACCCCTTGCACATGGTACATGAGCTATCCTATAACCAAAATGACAAGGCAAGCAGACAATGAGCATCTCAGCGATATTTTTATTTGCTATTTGCATAGATTTTTATTGAGGATGCTTCACAGATTTCTCATTATGGTGACGCTGCAAGTTTCCACCATGATTAGGAATGGCTTAGGCTAGCGGCCCAGGCGTTTCTCTAACACAAAATACATAACTCCATGGACTTACAAGCTTCCTTTTTATTTTACACTAGCGACATCCATAGACAAAATAGAATGATATCAACTGTGTACAAAGTACAAGTGCAATGTTGAAAACGTTCCCCATGACAGCATGGTTTTGCTAATTCCAACGTATAAGTGCAAGCATATACAACATAGATGACATAATGGTTCAAGTTTATTAGGGTCAAGAAATATAGTGTGCCATCAAGTTCGTGAGAGATTTAATCAGTAAGTTTTATCATAACAAAATATTTTTTTTAATTGGAAGATAGATGAAAACAAGAATATACTTGGAATGGTGTAACACACAATGCATAGGAGTTTATAGTGGACACTTTGAAATAACTTGGTTTCTTGGGAGTTGGAAGCATGAGTAGAACCTACTCATACAAGTGGATGCTAGCAAAAGATTGGGAGCAACCAACTAAGAGAGGAATAATGGGCATAATCATGCAGAGCGGCAAAACATTACTAATCAAACAATAAAGTGGTACTACAAGTCAAGGACTAAATGATCATAGAGGCTATGGTGACTTGTTCATAGTCATAACATGGTGTGAGCATGTGCCAAGTCAACCCTAAACAAAGCATCAAAGGAGAATACCACAATACTATGCTTTTGTATGCTAAAACAACACATGATTCTTTCAAGGCACACTAAGCAATCTCAATTGTTTGGAACAAGTCATGCTACAGAAATAATCACTAAGCATAAGGTAAAAACAACACCTAGCATGACATTCTAAAGTCTAATTCACAGTCAAAGCAAGCTCCTCTTGCACTATTCAAGCAAGAACTTTCTACTCCTTTCCAACACCAATCAACTTATTTGAAACAACACAACAAGAACGGGGGTGAAAACTACTTTATTCAAGCAAACTAAAAAAAATAAGCAAAGCAAACAAAAACTAAGATGCTCCAAGAACAACACAATAGTGCATGAAACAATAAAAACGAAGTGTCTAAAAAGACCTGAGCTTTTTATTGATGAAGAAGGGGATGCCTTGAGCATCCCCAAGCTTTGATGCTTGTACCTCTTGGATATTTCTTGGGGTGACACCAGGGGTGGCATCCCCAAGATTGAGATTTTGTACATTCTTCATCTCATTACATCATTCTCTTTCTACACCTGAATTTTTTTCCTTCATACAAAACTTCACACAATCTTCATTAGCAACATTAGTGTATTCAAAAGATAATAGACCCTTGGGTTTAGCTTTAGAACAGAAAAAATTCACTAAAAACAAAAGCTACTGTAGCAAATCCTTCAAAAAGCTCAATTTCCCAAAATAATCCAAAAAGGAATCAATAAGAAGCAAATGCAAATAATGGCAGAAATCTGTCAAAACAGACCAGCAGGTAGAAACAGATTTTTTAGAAGACCTTATGTTGCTCAAATAAAAAATTGTTGAACTAAAGAAAGTTATATAACATACTGGGGGATTTATTCGTAAATTTTCAGATCAATCCGACTTACAGAGGCTCCTCACAAATTTTTATGGTGGAGGACAGAAATCTGTTTCGGGACAGCAACTCCCCAAATCTTACTTCCCTCTCATTAGAGGTAATTCTTGGCACAAAAAGCAAACAAAAAGGATAAGCAGAGGTCATTATAGAAGTAATGACTTCCAAGACTTAATAAAACTCTTGGGTTATCTTCCAACAAGTACTTTTCTTTAACGCCTTTAAGTTAGGCACAAGAAGCAAGAAATCAAGTATTTTCAAATGAAGAAGCATTAACATCAAACCTTTATTTCAAAGGAGGAGAAAAAAGCAACTTATCCCTCCTCATAGGGAAGTGTTCAATACCTTTCTTGAATGGAAATTGATATTTAATGGTGCCTTCTTTCATATCAATGATGGCACCAACAGTTCTAAGAAAGGGTCTTCCCAAATTAATAGGACAAGAAGCATTGTATTCAACATCCAAAACCTAGAAATCAATAAGGACATAAGCATTGTTAACCATAATGAGAACATCATTAATACTCCCCATGAGTTTCTTCTTAGCATTAGCTTTAAGTGGGACATACAAATAACAATCTTCCAAAGGTGGCAAATCAAGCATTCATAAATCTTCCTAGGCATAATAGAGACACTAGAACCAAGATCACATGAAGCTTTGAGATCAAAGCCATTCACTTGCATATTAATAATGGGTTCCCAACTATCTTATACTTTCCTAGGAATATAAGCTTTGTGTTTTAACTTCTCTTCCTTAATTTTAACAAGAGCATCTGTAATGTGTTTGGTGAAAGCAACATGCATATCACTAGCATCAGGACTTCTAGCAAGCTTTTGCAGGAACATAATCACTTCAGAAATATTGCAACCATCAAGATCAAGATCAAACTTAGCATCACTAGTAGTAGACTCATCGGGCTTAGGCATTGTAGGAGGAGGAATAGGGACTTCTTGTGGTTCAGTGGTATCCATATTGGTGGTGGTGATGGTGCACACACTATTGTTTCTAGCAATTTCATCTTCTCTTTCCCACTTAGCATGAAGTTGGGCTAACAGTCTAACATTTTCATCAATAGTAACTTGGATGGCATGAGTAGCAGCAAAGGTACTTTCCATGGTTTCAGGTTTAGCAGCCATTTTATTAATCAAAGAGGACTATGCTTTAGACAAAGAGGAAATATTTTTCTCAGCACTCAATTTTTTGACTGTAAACTAGGAATTTCTCTATTCAGATTCTCAAGATGATGACTAATATTTTTCAATATAATAGATTGTTCTTCCATAGTTTTAGTGAATATCTTGTTTTGCTCATATTGTAGCAGCATAAAGTTTTTAGTGGATCTTTCAACTTCTAGAATCCTATATTCACTAGGCATTCCAGATCTACCATGATAAGTATTTCCATTATTAGGAGGATAAGGCCTATAGTTATTACCATAAGTATTGTTGCCAAAATTGTTGTTTCTAATGAAGTTCACATCAACTTGCTCTTCTTGAGTAACCAAAGAGGCTAAGGTAACATTATTTGGATCTAAAGGAGCTTTCCCATTAACAAGCATAGCCATGATAACATCTATCTTATCACTCAAAGAGGAGGTTTCTTCAACAGAATTTACCTTCTTACCATGTGGAGCTCTCTTAGTGTGGCATTCAGAATAATTAACCATCATATTATCAAGGAGTTTTGTTACAGCACCCAAGGTGATGGTCATAAAGGTACCTCCAGCAGCTGAATCCAACATGTTTCTTGAAGAGAAGTTCGAATATGCATAAAAAGTCTAGATAATCATCCAAGCAGTAAGTCCATGAGTGGGAAAATTCTTAACCAAAGATTTCATTCTTTCCCAAGCTTGAGCAACATGTTCTTATCAAGTTGTTTAAATTTCATAATATCACTTCTCATAGATATAATCTTAGCAGGAGGGTAGTACTTTCCAATAAAAACATCTTTGCACTTAATCCAAGAATCAATACTATTTTTAGGCAAGGATAGCAACCATTCTTTAGATTTTCCTCTCAAGGAGAAAGGAAACAACTTGAGCTTAATAATATCTCCATCTACATCCTTATACTTTTGCATCTCACAAAGTTCAACAAAGTTATTGAGATGGGCAGCAACATCATCCAAACTAGCACCAGAAAATTGCTCTCTCATCACAATATTCAACAAAGCATGCTTAATTTCATAAAAGGTAGCATCAGGAGCAAGTGGAGAAATAGGAGTGCTAAGGAAATCATTGTTGTTTGTGCTAGTGAAGTCACACAACTTGGTGTTCTCAACAGAGTTCATTTTGGAAAATGTGGAGCAAGCCAACATCAATAGCAACTAGAGCAAGAACTAATTTTTTTGTGTGTTTTTTATAAGAGAAAGCAAACCAAACTAATTTTTTGGAGTTTTTGATAAAAAGAGGCAAACAAAAACAAGAAAAAAGAAACTAAGCAAACCAAAAACAAAGTAAAGAGAAAGGTTGATGAGGACTCCTCTTGTGAAGACGTCCTTAGCCTCCTCGGCAACGGCGCCAGAAAATCTTGATGGCGCTGCGTCAACGTGGAGCGCTTCGTCGGGAAATCCCAAGAGCAAGGTATGATGTAGCACAGCAGCAAGTCTTCCCTCAGTAAGAAACCGAGGTTATCGAACCAGTAGGAGGAAGGAAACGTCTCAAAGGTGTTGCAAGCAACGTGGAAACCTGCACAACACAAACTCAAGACTTTGCCCCAACTAATAGTGAGGTTGTCAATCTCACCGGTTGCTGATAACAAAGGATTAACTGTATGGTGTGGAAGGTGATGGTGGTTCGTAGCAAGTAAACAGTAACGGTGGAAGCTGTATCAATGGTAAAGATTGGACCGGGGTCCATAGTTCACTAGAGGTGTTCCCCTTAGATAAACAAACATGGCATGCAGGGTAAACAAATTACATTAGGGCAATTGACAGGACTGAGCAAGGCATAACAATGCAATACTAGACATAAAGATCCTATGAGATTCGATTGGGAAATACAACAAGATACATAGACCGCCATCCAACTGCATCTATGACCAGAAGCCCACCTTTGGGTTATCATCCGAACCCCCTCCAGTATTAAGTTGCAAGCAACAGACAACTGCTTTAAGAAAAGTGTGTAAGGTAAACAATCCACTTGTTCCATGAACAAGAGACCGTTGTTTTCTCCCTAGTGGCAACAACACATCTACAACCTTAGAGATTTCTATCACTTCCCTTGATTAAATAGAGGCATGGACCCACTATCGAGCATAAATACCCCCTCTTGGAGTCACTAGCATCTACTTGGCCAAGATAGCTACTAACAACGGAGAACATGCAAGATCACAAACAACACAGACATGATAGAATCAATAAGACAAAACCATTAATCAATCTGACATAGTAATCTCAATATCCATCGGATCCCTACAAACACAACATGCATGATTACAAATAGATGCGATTTTGATCATGAACGGAGCTCACAAGATCTAGACATGTAAGCACAAAGGAGGAGATACAACCATCTAGGTACTACATGGACCCGTAGTCCAAGGTGGAACTACTCACTCTTCATACCGGAGGCTGGCATGATGAATAAGAAGGCCTCAGGGATGATCTCCCCTCTGGAATGGTGCCGGGAAGAGCTTCAGATCCCCTCGATCTAGGGACGATGGTGGAGGCGGCTACAGATGGTTTCGTGGAATATTGATCGAATACTTAGGGTTTAGGCATCAGGGGCTTCTTATAGCCAAAGAGGCAAGGCTGGGAGGCGGCCAGGGGTCCCACACCCTACCTAGGCGCGGCCTAGGGTGGGCCTGCGCCTGGGGGGTGCGGCCGCCCTGTGGCGCCCTCCATCTCTCCTATGGACTCCATGTTCTCCTCCGTGAAATATTGACTTTTGCTTTTGTCCCGTCCAATTCCGAGAAAATTTCCTTACGAGATTTTCTAGAACCAAAAACATCAGAAAACATGCAACTGGCACTGTGGAAACTTGTTAATAGGTTAGTACCAGAAAACATATAAAAAGCACCTCAAAGTGTGGACAAAGCAAAGCAAAGTAGATACTAAACAAGCATGGAACATCAAAAATTATAGATACGTTTCCAACGTATCACTCCTCGGGACAACATCTGCAAGCGGTACACCGCCATCAAATCCCAAATTCTCCCTCACTTCATCATCCACTGGATGGAGCTTCAGTTACTAGACACTCCGAACATGTCGTAGTCCTGGACGATGCACTTTGAAGGCTCCAAGCGCGAGGCTAGAGCAGGGGCCGACGTCATACTAACGTCCCCTCAAGGCGACAAGATGAAGTCCCTGGATCTAGTCCCTGTGTTTACAGTGCTAGTCCCTGGATCTATTAGCTTGCACCCACCATACTAACGTACAAGTCCCTGTGTTTACAGTGCTAGTCCCTGGATCTATTAGCTAGCACCCACCATTTAAGATGTAATATCAAGAAACAAACATCATATTACAACTCTTAACCAGTAATAAAATAGTTCATTAAAACTTACATAGCTCATATGGGTATCTTATTACGAAGCAGCAGATATAACTATAAAGCATGGAGTCCTTCATCTTCATATGCCACAAGCAATCATGTTGGTTGTAGACTTGTAATCCCTACTCAACACACTTCACTAACATCAAACAAACCTGCAACATGATAAGTTACTTCCACAAGGGTCAATACATTTGAATTGTATTGGAAAGTGATATCATATTGATATGAAGAATCTAACATCTACATGAATAGATGGCTGAGTGGAATTTTGGCTGGCCTTTACATAAAATAAGTTTTCCCTATCCTTTGAAAAATAGTTTTTCTCTTTCCAAAACATATCATCACACATGGAACACTAGAATCACACCAGGTGCTAGCCTTGTTCACCCACAAGTTTTATATTAGAGAAATTGGGATGAGGAGATTCTTGATCATTCTAATGTCTTTGAGGCTCAAAATGTCCATTACCGGGGATACGACTAAGTACTTAGGTTTTACCCTCTCTAGAGGTGGTGCACTTTCCCCACAAGACTCGACATGCATCGCGATGAGACTTTTCAGAAGCAATCCCTCAGACCACCATGGACGCATTCCATCCTATCATCACTACCACCAACTGCCCATCTGGCTGAGTTCTTTCAACCTAGTTGGTCAAGGCTGTAGGGTTTCGTAGCATGGAAAACAAAAATTTTCTACCGCATACAAACAAACAAGCCAAGATCTATCTACTAGATTGTAGCAACGAGTCGATGGAATAACTCACCCTCGAAGATTCCAAAGTGTTTAACGAGAGCGGATTCTCGTGGGTGATGTAGTCGTACTCTTCCCGATCTCAAGATCGCGTAGACGATCCTTCCGGCGCTGCGTTCCGGCAGTGCTTTCGCAGTCGGTCACACGTTCGGTAATCGACGAAGACCTTCCTCTCCCTTGTTCCAGCAGGCAGCGGAGGTTGTAGCACTCTCCTCGCGATTCCGGCAGCACAACGGCGTGGTACCGGAAGTAGAGGGGAGATCTCGCAGGGCTTCGCCTTAAGCCAGAGCGAGTATGGTGGACTATGAGAGAGAGCCTCGTCGATCTAGGGTTTAGACACGCCAAGGAGGGGGCAAGGCCGGCGGCTAGGGTTTGGCCTAGGCGGCGGCGGCTATGGAGGGCGGCGGCGGCTAGGGTTAGGGTTTAGAGGTGGAGGTGTTGTGTGTTAGGAGGGGCAGCCCTGCCCCTCCTTATATAGGTGGAGGGGGCGCGCCAGGGGAGGGGAGTCCCTCCCCAACTCGGTTTCCCAAGTGGGCCTGCGGTGGAGGGAAGGAACTCCTCCCCAAGTAGGTTTCCTACTTCCCCTCCACCTTCCAAAATAGCTGTTTGACTTTTCAAATTGGCGTTTGACTTTTCAAACTATGATTTGATTAAACCCTTTATTTTGTTCAGCGATAACACCTAGTACATGATGCAATCATTCCAAAATTGTTATGACACATTCATGTACCCTTCCCCTCCGGAGTGCCGGACATTCCGGAACCTTCTAGAACATTCTCGATGAAAACACCGGAACCATTCTCTAACCCCGAAACAGGACTTTCCTTATATGAATCTTATTCTCCGGACCATTCCGGATCTCCTCGTGATATCCCGGATACCATCCGAGACTCCGAACAACATTCGGTCTCTTACTCATCATTCCATAACTACTTAAACAACGTCGAATCCTTAAGTGTGTCTCCCTACGGTTCGTGAATTATGCGGACATGATCGAGACACTTCTCCGAACAATAACCAATAGAGGAATCTGGAAATTCATATGGCTCCCACATATTTCTATGATTACTTTGCGATCGAATGAACCACTTACATACGATACCAATTTCCCTTTGTCTCACGATAGTTTACTTATCCGAGGTATTGATCGTCGGTATCTCTGCATAGCTAGTTCAACCTCGTTACTGATAAGTACTCTTTTCTCGTTCCCGTGATATGTGATCCCTTGTGAGCCAGTCACATGCTTGCAAGCTAATTGGATGACATTCCACCGAGAGGGCCCAGAGTATATCTATCCGTCATATGGATGGACAAATCCCACTCTTGATCCATGTGTCTCAACCAATACTTTCCGAACACTCAATGCCACCTTTATAGCCACCCAGTTACGGTGTGGTGTTTGATGTCATCAAAGCATCCATCTGGTAAAGGTGATATGCATGATCTCATGGTCGAAGGAATTAGGTTACTATGTATCAGAAAGCATATAGCAATTGAACTATTGAAATGACTTGATCTTTATGCTACGCTTATCTATAGGAGTATGTCCACCATATCATTCTCCTAACGATATGATCTTGTTGTTGATAACATCTCAATGTTCGTGATAGGGAAACCACAATCATTTATTAACCAACAAGCTAGTATTATGAAGAGGCTTTACTAGGGACTACAATTTAAGTTTACAAATCACACAAGTATTAATGTTTCCTTGTCAATAATATTATAGCATGAATGTAAACATTTATCATAAACACAAAGATATAATAATAACTACATTTATTATTGCCTCTAGGGCATATCTCCAACAGTCTCCCACTTGCACTAGAGTCATCTAATCTAGATTACATGGTAATATAACGAACACCCATGGTAGTTTGGTGTTGGTCATGTTTTGCCCTCGGGAGAGGTTTAGTCAACGGATCCGCCACATTCAGATCGGTGTGTACTTTGAAAATCTTTATGTCCCCATCTTGGACATGTTCTCGAATAGCGTGAAAACGTAGCTTGATGTGCTTCATCTTCTTGTGTGACCTTGGTTCTTGCGCATTGGCTATGGCGCCCATGTTATCACAGTAGATAGACATTGGGTCCAGCGCACTTGGAACCACACCGAGCTCTGTAATGAACTCTTTCATCCATATCGCTTCTTGTGAAGCCTCCGAAGCAGCCATGTATTCCGATTTAGTTGAAGATCTCGCCACAACGCTTTGCTTTGCACTCCTCCAGCTAACTGCTGCACCATTCAAAGTAAATACGTATCCGGATTGTGATTTAGAATCATCCGGATCGGTGTTCCAACTAGCATCGGTGTAACCATTAACAACGAGCTGTTCATCACCTCCATAAGAAAGAACCATATCCTTAGTTCTTCTCAAGTACTTAAGGATGTTTTTGACCGCTGTCCAATGATCCACTCCTAGATCACTTTGATATCTGCTAGTTAAACTAACAGCATATGCAATGTCGGGTCTAGTACATAGCATGGCATACATTAGAGATCCTATGGCTGAGGCATAGGGAGTTTTACTCATCCTTTCTCTATCTTCTGCCGTTGTCGGACTTTGAGTTTTATTCAAGGTCGTATTGGGAAACATGGGCAAGAACCCTTTCTTACTATCTTTCATTCCAAACCTCTTTAGAACTTTGTCCAAATATGTACTTTGTGACAATGATATTAGGCGTCTCGATCTATCTCTATAAATCTTTATGCCTAATATGTAAGCTGCTTCGCCAAGATCCTTCATTGAAAAACTATTATTCAAATATTCCTTGACACTATTAAGAAGGTCTACATCATTCCCAATCAACAATATGTCATCTACATATAGTATTAAGAATGCTATAGAGCTCCCACTCAATTTCTTGTAAATACAAGCTTCTCCATAAGTTTGTATAAAACCAAAACTTTTGATCACCTTATCAAAACGTTGATTCCAACTTCGGGATGCTTGCTTCAATCCATAAATGGACCGTTGAAGTTTGCATACCTTGTTAGCATCTTTAGGATCGACAAAACCTTTGGGTTGCATCATATACAACTCTTCATCAATGTCTCCATTGAGTAATGTTGTTTTGACATCCATCTGCCATATCTCATAATCATAATATGCAGCGATTGCTAACATAATCCTCACAGACTTTAGCTTCACTACTGGTGAGAAAGTCTCATCGTAGTCAACTCCTTGAATTTGTCGAAACCCTTTTGCGACAAGTCGAGCTTTATAGACAGTAACATTACCATCAGCATCTGTTTTCTTCTTGAAAATCCATTTGTTCTCGACAGCCTTCCGGCCATCCGGTAAGTCCACCAAAGTCCATACTTGGTTTTCGTACATTGATCCAATCTCGGATTTCATGGCTTCTTGCCATTTATTGGAATCTGGGCTCATCATTGCTTCCTCATATGTCGCAGGGTCATCGGTGTTGTCCACCAACATGACACTCATAACGGGATCATGCCAATCAGGAGTGGTACAAGTTCTCGTTGACCTGCGAGGCTCTGTAGCAACTACAACCGAAGTTTCATGATCATCATCATTAGCTTCCTCTCTTATTGGTGCATGCACCACAGGAACTTCTTCCGGTGTTGCGCTACTCGCAAGTTCGAGAGAAGGTTCAACAACCTCGTCGAGTTCTACTTTCCTTCCTGTCACTTCTTTTGAGAGAAATTCCTTCTCTAGAAAGGATCCATTCTTGGCAACAAAGATTTTGCCTTCGGATCTATGATAGAAGGTATACCCAATAGTTTCCTTCGGGTATCCTATGAAGACGCATTTTTCCGCTTTGGGTTCAAGCTTGTCCGGCTGTAACTTCTTTACATAGGCTTCGCAACCCCAAACTTTAAGGAATGACAATTTAGGTTTCTTCCCAAACCATAATTCATACGGTGTCATTTCAACGGATTTAGATGGTGCCCTATTTAAAGTGAATGCGGCTGTTTCTAATGCATCAAAATGATAGCGGTAAATCTGTAAGTGACATCATAGAACGAACCATATCTAAGAGAGTTCGATTACGACGTTCGGACACACCATTACGCTGTGGTGTTCCCGGCGGTGTCAATTGTGAAAGTATTCCACATTTCTTCAAATGCTCGCCAAACTCGTAACTTAGATATTCACCTCCACGATCAGAACGTAGAAATTTAATCTTCTTGTTACGTTGATTCTCAACCTCACTTTGAAATTCCTTAAACTTCTCGAAAGTTTCGGACTTATGTTTCATGAAATAGATATACCCATATCTACTCAAGTCATCCGTGAAGGTAAGAACATAACGATAACCACCGCGCGATGCTACACTCATTGGACCACACACATCGGTATGTATGATTTCCAAGAAGTCTGTAGCTCGCTCCATCATACCAGAAAATGGAGTCTTAGTCATTTTACCCATCAGACATGCTTCGCATCTATCAAGTGATTCGAAATCAAGTGATTCAAGAAGTCCATCGGAATGGAGTTTCTTCATACGATTCACTCCAATGTGACCAAGACGACAGTGCCACATATAGGTCGAGTTATCGCTCGATTTCAAACGTTTAGCCTCAATGTTATTAATATGTGTATTTCCACTATCGAGATTCAATAAGAATAGACCATCTATCAAAGGTGCATGTGCATAAAACATATTACTCATATAAATCGAACAACCATTATTCTCGGACTTAAACAAGTAACCGTCTCGCAATAAACAAGATCCCGATATAATGTTCATGCTTAACGCAGGCACCAAATAACAATTATTTAAGTATAAAACTAATCCCGATGGTAGATGAAGAGGTAGCGTGACGACCGCGATCACATCAACCTTTGATCCGTTTCCCACGCGCATCGTCACCTCGTTCTTCGCTAGCTTCCGTTTATTCTGCAGCACCTGTTTCGAGTTACAGATATGAGCAGCCAAACCAGTATCAAATACCCAGGCACTACTACGAGTACTAGTGAGATACACATCAATAACATGTATATCGGATATAAATTTCTTCTTGATGTTGCCGTTCTTCAAATCCACCAAGTACTTTGGGCAATTCCGCTTGCAGTGACCTTCTCCTTTGCAGTAAAAGCACTCAGTATCAGGCTTAGGTCCAGCCTTGGTCTTCTTCGTTGGCGCGGTAACTTTCTTAGCACCCTTCTTGAAGTGTCCCTTTTTCTTAGACTTGCCTTTCTTGAATTTGGTGGTCTTATTGACCATCAACACTTGGTGCTCTTTCTTGATCTCCACTTCTGCAGATTTTAGCATGGCAAAGAGTTCTGGCAACTGCTTGTTCATGTTTTGCATATTGTAGTTCATCACAAAGTTCTTGTAACTTGGTGGTAGTGATTGGAGGACACGATAAATCCCCAAAGCATTAGGAATCACTATACCCAAGCTTTGAAGTTTGTTTGCGTGCCCAGACATCTTAAGCACATGCTCACTGACGGAGCTTCCCTCTTCCATCTTGCAGTTAAAGAACTTTTCAGAAGCCTCATAGCTCTCAATTGCCGCATGAGTCTCAAAGATCAATTTGAGATCACGGACAATATCATGTGGGTCTGAATTCTCAAACCTTTTCTGAAGCTCCGATTCTAAACCATACAAGATAACACACTAAACCGTGGAGTACTGAGTCTTCCGAGCGAGGTAAACATTCTTTACTTCATTGGTAGCAGTAGCTGCAGGTGGGTCACCCAGCGGTGCATCCAGCACATAGGTCAAATTACCAGCTGTGAGGACAATCCTCAAATTGCGGAACCAATCTGCGAAGTTTCTTCCATTGTTTTTCAACTTTTCTTTCTCTAGGAACGCATTAAAATTGATGGTAGGGGCCGCCATAGATCTACAACATATTTGCAATAGTTTAGACTAAGTTTATGACAAATTGAGTTCTAATTAATAGTTAAATTAATCTAGGTGAACTCCCACTCAAAACAACATCCCTCACATTGTTTTAGTGATCACACGAACCAAATCCACTACACCAACAACGATCATCATGAGAGTTGATGTAGTTTCAATGGCGAACAATCGACATGTTCATCATATCTACTATATGATTCATGCTTTACCTTTCGGTGATCCGTGTTCCGAGACCATGTCTATACATGCTAGGCTCGTCAAGATCAAACCTTAGCTTCCGCATGAGCAAATATGGCTTGCTCACGTTGTATACACTTGCGGAATCTAACACACCCGATCATCACGTGGTGCTTCGAAACAACAAGCTTTAGCAACGGTGCTTACTAAGGATGAACACTTTAGAACTTGAAATTCATGTGCATGAGGGATCATCTTATAATGCTACCGTCGTTAACTAAGCAATACAAGATGCATAAAGGATTAACATCACATGCAATTCATAATATGTGATATGATATGGCCTTTCTTCTTTGTGCTTCCGATCTCCATCTTCAATCACGAACATGATCTCCATCATCACCGGCATTGCATCAAGGTCCATGATGCTGCTCCATGGTTGTCGTCCACCGGCTTCAACTATTACAACTACTTTGAATAGACATGCGGGTCTTAACAGAATTTAAAGACAACCATATGGCTCCTGCCAGTTGCCAACTTACAATAAGGAACATTGCATACATCAAATATAATCACAATCATGGCCATATCACATCACAGCACACCCCTGCAAAACAAAGTTAGACGCCTCTACTTTCTTTGCATGTTTTACGTGGTTTGGGGCTTTCAATAAGTGTCGATCTAACTTACGAACAAGAACCACAACATTGATACTAGTATTGTCAATCACCCGTTGTAAATTGAATCTTAACTATGTTGGGAGAAACAGGCACCCGCAAAGCCACTTATGCAATACAAGTTGCATGTCAAGCGTGGAGCAAGTCTCATGAACGATGTCATGTAAGGTTAGGCCGGGCCGCTTCATCCCACCATCCCGCAAGATGCAAAGTACACAATAAGAAATCGACAACAAAAGCATCAACGCCCACAATGACCATTGTGTTCTACTCGTGCAACAGATCTACATATAGACATGGCTCTGATACCACTGTAGGGTTTCGTAGCATGGAAAACAAAATTTTTCTACCGCATACAAACAAACAAGCCAAGATCTATCTACTAGATTGTAGCAACGAGTCGATGGAATAACTCACCCTCGAAGATTCCAAAGTGTTTAACGAGAGCGGATTCTCGTGGGTGATGTAGTCGTACTCTTCCTGATCTCAAGATCGCGTAGACGATCCTTCCGGCGCTGCGTTCCGGCAGCGCTTCCGCAGTCGGTCACACGTTCGGTACTCGACGAAGACCTTCCTCTCCCTTGTTCCAGCAGGCAGCGGAGGTTGTAGCACTCTCCTCGCGATTCCGGCAGCACAACGGCATTTACCGGAAGTAGAGGGGAGATCTCGCAGGCCTTCGCCTTAAGACGAAGCGAGTATGGTGGACTATGAGAGAGAGCCTCGGCGATCTAGGGTTTAGACACGCCAAGGAGGGGGCAAGGACGGCGGCTAGGGTTTGGCCTAGGCAGCGGCGAGTTGCCCTAGGCGGCGGCTATGGAGGGCGGCGGCGGCTAGGGTTAGGGTTTAGAGGTGGAGGTGTTGTGTGCTAGGAGGGGCAGCCCTGCCCCTCCTTATATAGGTGGAGGGGGCGCGCCAGGGGAGGGGAGTCCCTCCCCAACTCGGTTTCCCAAGTGGGCCGGCGGTGGAGGGGAGGAACTCCTCCCCAACCTAGTACATGATGCAATCATTCGAACTTGTTATGACACATTCATGTACCCTTCCCCTCCGGAGTGCCGGACATTCCGGAACCTTCTAGAACATTCTCGATGAAAACACCGGAACCATTCTCCAACCCCGAAACAGGACTTTCCTTATATGAATCTTATTCTCCGGACCATTCCGGATCTCCTCGTGATATCCCGGATCCCATCCGAGACTCCTAACAACATTAGGTCTCTCACTCATCATTCCATAACTACTCAAACAACGTCGAATCCTTAAGTGTGTCTCCCTACGGTTCGTGAATTATGCGGACATGATCGAGACACTTCTCCGAAAAATAACCAATAGAGGAATCTGGAAATTCATATGGCTCCCACATATTTCTACGATTACTTTGCGATCGAATGAACCACTTATATACGATACCAATTTCCCTTTGTCTCACGATAGTTTACTTATCCGAGGTATTAATCGTCGGTATCTCTGCATACCTAGTTCAACCTCGTTACTGATAAGTACTCTTTTCTCGTTCCCGTAACACCCTCAGAATCGGCCCTATGCAAGTTTTAGCGAAACCCGCCAAACCCGCATAGAAACGATTCGAAGGTGCCCACCAGGCACTTTCGTGCGGGTGGAAAACAAAGTAATAACATTACACAACAGTCCTCGATGGGACCCACAGAACAGATATATACAACAGCGACTCAATGAGTCAAGAATACAGATATAATATACAAAGATCCAAATCACCTTGAAAATGATATAGCGTCCAGCTACGGACAAGATGCAAATGGGGCTAAGAGCCCTGAAGAATAACCAATGGCGTCCATAACCCTGCTAACGGCGTCGATCTCAAAACCTGCTTAAACAAAAGGGGTGCCGGCAAAGGGCAAAGGAAAAAGAGGAGCGTCAGTACTGAGGCCAGTACACGGCGAGACTAGAATTCGGCGGTCCTCGCCTACAAAGGTATGGTGGACTGAGCGGCAGCGGCAGCATGCACTAAACAACCTATAGAGACTCGATACAACTGGCGGCTATCAGAGAGGGGTGAGAAAGACCTATTCGGATCCAACCTGATACTATCATCAAACAAACCCATCCTGGCGTTTCCCCCCTCGAGACCAAACGAGGAAGTCAACCGAGGAACTCACACAGTTGGCAGTTTTACTTATTCAGTTATCGTTGCAGCAATTACTAGTCAGGTTTAGATATTCCTCCTGATAAAGTAAACAGTGGGCACTTTTAGTTAATCATTCAGTCATAGTGGCATCACTTACTAGTCAGATTCGATTAGCATGAGACAACCCAAAACCCAGCAGTTGTTGGTACTTTTATTTAGCCATTCCGTTGTGGTGAATCTGATTACTAGTCATATCGGATACAAGTTAATTTATAACAGTAAACTTTAGTTATAGTTGTCTATGATCAAGCACTGTGCTCCAAGTCGTCCATAACCGCGGACACGGCTTCTCGAAAAGATTTAACCCTACAGGGGTGCACCAAAGTATCCACAAGCACTTCGACCCTTTTTGCCAGATCAGTTAACATACACCCATCGGTATGTCGGCGGGGCCTAAGTCACGACGTTCCCAGACCCAAAGCAAGTACGTGGGGGCCACCCCACCAAGTCGACACCCGCAACGAAGTCGGCCCGTCTCCGAGACGGACTGGGGTTTGGGCAAACGGCTGTGAACGACAGCAAATCCCCAAACGGGGACTGTCGACACCGCGAAACGTGGCCCGATCCTAAACAGTACAGTGTGCTCCTCGCACAAACGCAATAAAGCAGTAAACATGGCATAAGTACAGGATAGTAAATAAAACCTCAAACTAGTCTGTGGCCCCCAGTACAATACTTTGAAATCAGGTAATAATCAATGGGGGGCCCATATCTCCCCACCTGTGGTTAGCGCGCTCGATCTCGGAACAGGTGTCAAGAACTCGGGGTCCTACGGGACACAAGTGGGCGGTCGGAAACCAAATGATATCTATCACCCACCGATGCCTCTGCTTACTTCAATTTTAGTTGTTAAACAGTAATTAAAGTGAACGATAAGTAAACCATGATCATCTCCAACATTGGACATGCGGCACTTCTCCAACAACTGTGGTACTTGACGACACGCAACAACACTTGAGAAAGCGACTACGACGCGCGGGTCCAACTATCTACCAAACAACAGGTAATAGGATGTGTCCAAGGCAATATAGGGTTGCACAGGATATCACGGGTACGGAACTAGAGCATCGCAACACAGATAGCAATAGATCAACAGGAGGGAATAAATACTATAAAAGTAAGATAGGTAGAAAGGGGGAGATGCTCGCCTGAAAACATTGCCGAAGGACCAACCGAAGATCGGGTCGACACTCGCATCAACTCAACGGCCTTATCCGCGAAGAAGCAAAACACTAGCAGAAACACCGGATGCAATATTTAATACTACGGCAAAAGATCGGGCATGATGCATGTATGATGTATGACATGGCAAAGGTGCGATGCAATTAGGTCATATTAAGCGGAACCGGGGTCCCGACAATTAATTAAACGGTTCAAGTTATTTAGAACCCCCGCAATTTAAATGTTGTTATAACATGGCCAAATATAGCACCGGTTCGCTACACCAATTTAAATGAGGACAATATAAGGCTAGATTTGCCCGCATATGGGCCCCATATTTAATTATAAGGTGAATCGGCATAAGGCCCCCAAACCACAGACATGGATGCATGCATGAACAATTAATGTGCAACAAGTTGTAATATGTTATAAAATAGGGTTTCGGGAAGGGGTGCACACATCGGGGTTCGACGGTCTTGGGGTTCCGGGGTTCGGGGTCGGTCTCGGGGTTCAGGGTTCGACGGATCGTTCTCGGTTAGCGGAGATCTTGGCGTTCCGCGAGGAAGTACTTGGTTCGGCGTCGGGGCATCGGACTCGCCCTGGTCGGTGTCGATCTTGCCGTCGATGGCGGACTTGAGCGGATCGGGTACCAGGGTCTTCGGATCCGTGAAGTAGAGCTTGTCGCACGGTGTCCGGGAAGACGAACTTGGCGTATTCGCGTCGGCGATCTTGGCGTGTCGCGGGCTCGGCCTTCGGACCCATGTCGGAGGTCTTGGGGTCCCGCGGTCTCGATTGACAAAGGCGAACTTCTTTCATGCCGGTGGCCTGGTCAATGCGAAGATCTTGTCGCACCGGACTCCTGTCGATTCCTCTCCGGAAGATCTTGACGAGACAAGGGATTAGATGTCTTGCGGCCTTCGACATTATCTGGGTTGGCATCACCACCTTCGTCGTCCATCACCATACCCTCACATCCATCTGCATACGGCCTTCACTGTGGCAACATCATAGCACCATCCATGTACCTCTGTTGTAACCGCACTAGCAGCAACACATGGCAGAAAAAAGAGAAGCATGGCCTGAACGGAAACAGCCCATGTGAAGGCCAGAGGCGGATGCACGGGACGACGGTGTCGGTCAGGGGCTCGCCGGGAGGAACGAAACGCGCGAGGCAGGGGGCGCCGGCGGCGGGAGCAAGGTAGAGGCGGCCTGGGGCGGCGCCGGCGGCGGGGAGGCTCGGGAGGCGCTCGAGGCGGGGTGGAGGCGGGCCGGCTCGGCTCCGGTGCTGCTGCGGACGACGGGGAGGGAGGGGAGATGGCGGTGGCGCACGCGCGCTGGCGGAGACGGCCGGAGGCGGCGAGGGAGGACGCGGAGGGTCGCCGGGGGGGAGGGGGTCGAGATAGAAGGAGGAGCAGGGTCGCGCGCCGGCGGCAAGAGGAGGAGCGGTGGTAGACGCGGGTGAGGGGGAGGAGGCGCGGGGCGGACTGGTGGCGGGGCGGCACTCGCCGGAGCGGGGAGGACGGCGGCGGGAGAAGGGGGATGCGGGGCGGGCTCGCGTGGCCCGGGCACCAGAGGAGGTGGGCGGCGACGGGAAGACGGGCGCGGGGGGCGAGAAACGTGGGGGGGGGGGGAGAGAGGAGAAGGCGAGAGAGAGAGAGGAGCGGGCGTGAGAACGTGGGAGGTGGGGCCGGGAGCGGAAAGATGGGTCCTGGCGGGGGTTGTCGGTAGCGAGGTGGGTGGGATCCGAGGCTGTTGCGCGGGAGAGGGAGCGGGGTGCCGCGCGTGTGGACAGGGTGCTGGCGGCGGGAGAAGGGGTAGGAGTGGGGGTAGGTGGCTTAGATGATTAGGGTTAGGGTTTAGAAAACTAGGCTGTAGGTGGGCTCCGGTTGGGCCTATTGGGCCTGGCCGGTTGTATGCCTCCCAGGGTTTTAAATAGAATATTTTATTATTTATATTTAAAACAAAATATTTTGCAATTAGTTTTTACATCAAAATATTCGGGATGACCGGGGTTTGATATTTGAAATAGAGAGGAGGCTATTTGTAGAAACCAAATACGACTTTTTGGAAATA
The DNA here is from genome assembly GCA_916181665.1 of Avena sativa. Lineage (NCBI taxonomy): Eukaryota > Viridiplantae > Streptophyta > Magnoliopsida > Poales > Poaceae > Avena > Avena sativa. The sequence goes on from OV702284.1 coordinate 67,183,668, forward strand.
GTTTTAGACAAACATATGCATGATGATGACGATGCAATGCACAAAAACAACGCGATTTTCTAGTAGTGGTTTTGCGGGATGCCACAATTCGACACCACTAACAAAGGATCTCGCCCTCGAGATCCACCTCATGGTACCGGAAGGAAGGTCGGCGATCTGCGTCTTCTCGCTTCGTGTAGATCCTCGCGACACCACTAACAATGATGCTTTCTTCGTCTTGAAATCGGCGACAGCACCAACAAGGGTTCGTTGATCCTGTTCGTCAAGAGAGCACTCCGGATAAACAACGGACGGAGTTAAAGGTAAGGCCACCTCTAACTTCAGCGGAAGGAGTAAATTGCATCGATCCACCATTCAATGTACAAAAGCGAATGATAAGAGTAGTGGTATGGTCGCGACTCCATCCCGCACTCAAAGCATTACTATGTACACGAATACCAGATTATGCAACCAACTCTCAGGATTCAGACTGAAGATCTCGACAAGCGAGGTTCGGATCAAAGGAGTGATGCAGACTCTGCATCGGATCTGGCGTAGAGGATGTCGTCGCGTCGGGAAACACCGAAAGGCACAACAAGGAACAAAGAATGGTACCACAGCAAACGGATTCCTCAAGCAGCATGAACACCGGATGGTAGAACACCGTTATCAAAGAAGGAAGCGAAACCCTGAAGGTACGATGGAACCCAACCGCGAGAAATCCTGGACTCGAAGAAAGAGACGAGAGCGGATTCAAAACACGTAGAGGTAAGAGGAGAATAGCAAAGGGGAAGGAGTAAAATCAGACCTAATCAGAACTATCCAACCGATTTTTGCAAAATAGTTTTGACACTCTACTTCGGCCGTTAGCTAGGTTATCCTACAGCCTGGACTTGTGGGGTATCGTAACTGCTGAGCTCTGATACCACTCTGTAACACCCTCAGAATCGGCCCTATGCAAGTTTTAGCGAAACCCGCCAAACCCGCATAGAAACGATTCGAAGGTGCCCACCAGGCACTTTCGTGCGGGTGGAAAACAAAGTAATAACATTACACAACAGTCCTCGATGGGACCCACAGAACAGATATATACAACAGCGACTCAATGAGTCAAGAATACAGATATAATATACAAAGATCCAAATCACCTTGAAAATGATATAGCGTCCAGCTACGGACAAGATGCAAATGGGGCTAAGAGCCCTGAAGAATAACCAATGGCGTCCATAACCCTGCCCAGGCCAAGCCGGAAGGGTAACCCTGCTAACGGCGTCGATCTCAAAACCTGCTTAAACAAAAGGGGTGCCGGCAAAGGGCAAAGGAAAAAGAGGAGCGTCAGTACTGAGGCCAGTACACGGCGAGACTAGAATTCGGCGGTCCTCGCCTACAAAGGTATGGTGGACTGAGCGGCAGCGGCAGCATGCACTAAACAACCTATAGAGACTCGATACAACTGGCGGCTATCAGAGAGGGGTGAGAAAGACCTATTCGGATCCAACCTGATACTATCATCAAACAAACCCATCCTGGCGTTTCCCCCCTCGAGACCAAACGAGGAAGTCAACCGAGGAACTCACACAGTTGGCAGTTTTACTTATTCAGTTATCGTTGCAGCAATTACTAGTCAGGTTTAGATATTCCTCCTGATAAAGTAAATAGTGGGCACTTTTAGTTAATCATTCAGTCATAGTGGCATCACTTACTAGTCAGATTCGATTAGCATGAGACAACCCAAAACCCAGCAGTTGTTGGTACTTTTATTTAGCCATTCCGTTGTGGTGAATCTGATTACTAGTCATATCGGATACAAGTTAATTTATAACAGTAAACTTTAGTTATAGTTGTCTATGATCAAGCACTGTGCTCCAAGTCGTCCATAACCGTGGACACGGCTTCTCGAAAAGATTTAACCCTGCAGGGGTGCACCAAAGTATCCACAAGCACTTCGACCCTTTTTGCCAGATCAGTTAACATACACCCATCGGTATGTCGGCGGGGCCTAAGTCACGACGTTCCCAGACCCAAAGCAAGTACGTGGGGGCCACCCCACCAAGTCGACACCCGCAACGAAGTCGGCCGGTCTCCGAGACGGACTGGGGTTTGGGCAAACGGCTGTGAACGACAGCAAATCCCCAAACGGGGACTGTCGACACCGCGAAACGTGGCCCGATCCTAAACAGTACAGTGTGCTCCTCGCACAAACGTAATAAAGCAGTAAACATGGCATAAGTACAGGATAGTAAATAAAACCTCAAACTAGTCTGTGGCCCCCAGTACAATACTTTGAAATCAGGTAATAATCAATGGGGGGCCCATATCTCCCCACCTGTGGTTAGCGCGCTCGATCTCGGAACAGGTGTCAAGAACTCGGGGTCCTACGGGACACAAGTGGGCGGTCGGAAACCAAATGATATCTATCACCCACCGATGCCTCTGCTTACTTCAATTTTAGTTGTTAAACAGTAATTAAAGTGAACGATAAGTAAACCATGATCATCTCCAACATTGGACATGCGGCACTTCTCCAACAACTGTGGTACTTGACGACACGCAACAACACTTGAGCAAGCGACTACGACGCGCGGGTCCAACTATCTACCAAACAACAGGTAATAGGATGTGTCCAAGGCAATATAGGGTTGCATAGGATATCACGGGTACGGAACTAGAGCATCGCAACACAGATAGCAATAGATCAACAGGAGGGAATAAATACTATAAAAGTAAGATAGGTAGAAAGGGGGAGATGCTCGCCTGAAAACATTGCCGAAGGACCAACCGAAGATCGGGTCGACACTCGCATCAACTCAACGGCCTTATCCGCGAAGAAGCAAAACACTAGCAGAAACACCAGATGCAATATTTAATACTACGGCAAAAGATCGGGCATGATGCATGTATGATGTATGACATGGCAAAGGTGCGATGCAATTAGGTCATATTAAGCGGAACCGGGGTCCCGACAATTAATTAAACGGTTCAAGTTATTTAGAACCCCCGCAATTTAAATGTTGTTATAACATGGCCAAATATAGCACCGGTTCGCTACACCAATTTAAATGAGGCCAATATAAGGCTAGATTTGCCCGCATATGGGCCCCATATTTAATTATAAGGTGAATCGGCATAAGGCCCCCAAACCACAGACATGGATGCATGCATGAACAATTAATGTGCAACAAGTTGTAATATGTTATAAAATAGGGTTTCGGGAAGGGGTGCACACATCGGGGTTCGACGGTCTTGGGGTTCCGGGGTTCGGGGTCGGTCTCGGGGTTCAGGGTTCGACGGATCGTTCTCGGTTAGCGGAGATCTTGGCGTTCCGCGAGGAAGGACTTGGTTCGGCGTCGGGGCATCGGACTCGCCCTGGTCGGTGTCGATCTTGCCGTCGATGGCGGACTTGAGCGGATCGGGTACCAGGGTCTTCGGATCCGTGAAGTAGAGCTTGTCGCACGGTGTCCGGGAAGACGAACTTGGCGTATTCGCGTCGGCGATCTTGGCGTGTCGCGGGCTCGGCCTTCGGACCCATGTCGGAGGTCTTGGGGTCCCGCGGTCTCGATTGACAAAGGCGAACTTCTTTCATGCCGGTGGCCTGGTCAATGCGAAGATCTTGTCGCACCGGACTCCTGTCGATTCCTCTCCGGAAGATCTTGACGAGACAAGGGATTAGATGTCTTGCGGCCTTCGACATTATCTGGGTTGGCATCACCACCTTCGTCGTCCATCACCATACCCTCACATCCATCTGCATACGGCCTTCACTGTGGCAACATCATAGCACCATCCATGTACCTCTGTTGTAACCGCACTAGCAGCAACACATGGCAGAAAAAAGAGAAGCATGGCCTGAACGGAAACAGCCCATGTGAAGGCCAGAGGCGGATGCACGGGACGACGGTGTCGGTCAGGGGCTCGCCGGGAGGAACGGAACGCGCGAGGCAGGGGGCGCCGGCGGCGGGAGCAAGGTAGAGGCGGCCTGGGGCGGCGCCGGCGGCGGGGAGGCTCGGGAGGCGCTCGAGGCGGGGTGGAGGCGGGCCGGCTCGGCTCCGGTGCTGCTGCGGACGACGGGGAGGGAGGGGAGATGGCGGTGGCGCACGCGCGCTGGCGGAGACGGCCGGAGGCGGCGAGGGAGGACGCGGAGGGTCGCCGGGGGGGAGGGGGTCGAGATAGAAGGAGGAGCAGGGTCGCGCGCCGGCGGCAAGAGGAGGAGCGGTGGTAGACGCGGGTGAGGGGGAGGAGGCGCGGGGCGGACTGGTGGCGGGGCGGCACTCGCCGGAGCGGGGAGGACGGCGGCGGGAGAAGGGGGATGCGGGGCGGGCTCGCGTGGCCCGGGCACCAGAGGAGGTGGGCGGCGACGGGAAGACGGGCGCGGGGGGCGAGAAACGTGGGGGGGGGGGGAGAGAGGAGAAGGCGAGAGAGAGAGAGGAGCGGGCGTGAGAACGTGGGAGGTGGGGCCGGGAGCGGAAAGATGGGTCCTGGCGGGGGTTGTCGGTAGCGAGGTGGGTGGGATCCGAGGCTGTTGCGCGGGAGAGGGAGCGGGGTGCCGCGCGTGTGGACAGGGTGCTGGCGGCAGGAGAAGGGGTAGGAGTGGGGGTAGGTGGCTTAGATGATTAGGGTTAGGGTTTAGAAAACTAGGCTGTAGGTGGGCTCCGGTTGGGCCTATTGGGCCTGGCCGGTTGTATGCCTCCCAGGGTTTTAAATAGAATATTTTATTATTTATATTTAAAACAAAGTATTTTGCAATTAGTTTTTACATCAAAATATTCGGGATGACCGGGGTTTGATATTTGAAATAGAGAGGAGGCTATTTGTAGAAACCAAATACGACTTTTTGGAAATAGTTTTAGACAAACATATGCATGATGATGACGATGCAATGCACAAAAACAACGCGATTTTCTAGTAGTGGTTTTGCGGGATGCCACATAGCCACCCAGTTACAGTGTGGTGTTTGATGTCATCAAAGCATCCTTTCAGTGAAGGTGATATGCATGATCTCATGGTCGAAGGAATTAGGTTACTATGTATTAGAAAGCATATAGCAATTGAACTATTAAAATGACTTGATCTTTATGCTACGCTTATCTATAGGAGTATGTCCACCATATCATTCTCCTAACGATATGATCTTGTTGTTAATAACATCTCAATGTTCATGATAGGGAAACCACAATCATTTATTAACCAACAAGCTAGTATTATGAAGAGGCTTTACTAGGGACTATAATTTAAGTTTACAAATCACACAAGTATTAATGTTTCCTTGTCAATACTATTATAGCATGAATGTAAACATTTATCATAAACACAAAGATATAATAATAACTACATTTATTATTGCCTCTAGGGCATATCTCCAACAAAGGCAGATCCCATATGCCATGTGGTTGCACCGGAAGCTTCTCAACACTAAACATCTCAAATCTCTTTGTTCCTACCAAAAATGAAGCTTCTCGGTGGTGATCCACAAGTGAGATACACCAGGGTAAACCATAGAAATGGGCCCTGGGTAACCACTCAACAAAAATCCATCCATGCAATTACCATTTCGACCCAGGTGTTTGATTAACAAGTTGTTTTCTTAGTCAAAAACACATAGGCATAACTTTTCCATAATATCATAACATGTATTCCCACCGTTGAATTCTAATAGCTAGGCTAAGCATACTAGAATAACATGTCTATTATCTTAGGAAAAATCCTACCAAGATATATTCTATAGGATCTACTATAGCATAGCATTATACAAAATAGAACTATCATGCATACTACAAAAAATATCACAAATCCATTATTGAAAAGATAGGACTTTTGATGACCAAAGTATCACTTTCCTTTTTAGTAGAAAACATAGGTACTCTCCTTGATCTTGCAATTGTCACACTCTTCAAAGTTCACTACATCACAATCAAGCAAAGCACACATTCAAAACTAGCACTCAAACAAATAACAAAAAAACAATAAACGAGGAAATGCACACAAGCATGCAAAAAATGTTATTTTATTGGAAAAAATTGTTCCTGACATGGTTCTAAACATCACAAAACACCTACTGGTCTTTTATAAAAGTGGAATTTCATTTGAAACTAAGTTAGTGAAAATAAGTCATCTAAATCATTTTCCCTTTGTTAGAAAAACTTTTATTCAAAAGAATAATTTCTAGTGGCAAAAAAATATATTTATAATTTCAAATGTTAGTGTTTAAACCATTTGCAAAAGGTTTCACTCAAAAATAATTTTTAGAACAATTTTTATACTCAAAATAGCCCTAAACATGTCTCTGCATAAAACTTTAATTTTTCAGAAGCAAATGACCAAAGTAAGGCCATAGATGCAAAGTTCTCATTTTTTTGAATCCATTGATATAAATTTTTGAATTTTTGGATAAACAGATCAAAAGTTATTGATTTTACAAGTTTAAACATCCAATAGAACAAATTCTGGTTTTTAAATCAAAAGCCTGGCCATGTGGCGCTGTCTGACTGGCTGGTACCGCTTCAGGTGGATCGAGCATTGCAGGCCGTTAGATCTAAGTAACATCGCACGACTTAGAGCGATGGATACCTCTTCGCGGTCTTGACTGCAGTTTCTCGCCGGAGTAGTTCCTATTGTCGGTTGCTAGCAGAGATGGTCGGAGGTGAGCCTACAGAGCGCAAGCAAGTGAACAGCGAGGGTCAAAAGTAGCACAAGATTATGGCGAGCACGGTGGTTTAAACGAGAGGGCAAGGGGCGCACGGATTCATTGAGAATCACTCGCCGGAGTTGCGCGCTCCGTCAGTGGCTTGCAGAGGTCGTCGTAGACGAGCCTGCAGAGTACGAGAAGGCATGCTGGAAGTGTCAGTGTGTGCGCCAGAGGATGGCGACCAAACGAGCTTGAATGAGAGGGCAAGGGGAGGGCAGGGCTCACCGGAATTCGTTGCGAAGCTCGTCGGAGACAGCAGCGGTGTGGGCTTGAATTGGGGCAGCCTAGGGGCTCTCTGTGGTTGATGGGTGAGGGGAAATAGAGAGGAGGGAGAGAGAAATAAGAGAGGATGGTCGAGGGAGGGAATCACTACGGCAGTTAAGCGAATTGAATCGGATAAATTTGAGCAATGGCGAGGAGGAGGGCGTGTTCTACGCGTGGTGAAGACGATGATGCTGACTTAGCAATGGGTCCAGGCGGTCAGCGAGGGGGTGGGTGAAACGTGGGGTGAGAAAAGGAAGTCTGCGGGGGAGAGAGGGAGTGGCCCGAGTGGGCTGCTTGTTGGGTTGCGGTGTTGGGCTGGCAGTTGGGCCTGGCTGGTTCCCTTTCTTTTTTTCTTCAGTTCTTTTTTCTTTTCTTTTTCTGTTTTCTGTTTTTATTCAAAACATTTGATTTAAACTTTTTTTGATTCCAAAACCTTATCAAATGTTTTCAGTAGGTTTTATTCAAAATATGAGTTGATTAATTAGTCCACTTTGGAATATTTCAAATATTTTTCTTATGATTTAATATTCATTTAAGTGAGGCATTTTGGCTTTTATTTAAATAAAATTGAATATGGTTTATAAGCCCATAAAATTTTATTTAAATAAACTTTTATCCTTTTATATTATTTAAATAACTTTTATTCCATTTACTCATGGATTTAGCCATGGTTTCATTTGTCTTTGCAATAATTCATATTTATTTATTTCTTTCTTTGTCTTATAAAATTCATATCTTTTTATTTATAGCTCCAAATATGGTGATTCCAATTTGTATAATTTTGTTTAATAATTATTTATGTTTTTTGAATCCTTTTAGGATTAATTTGTCCACAAATTGGTATGGATTTTAGCTATGATCTTTATTAACCTTGGAAATGCTTTCTTTTATCTTATAAAAATCATAAGTTTTTATCCATGGCTCCAAATTGAGTGAAATCAATTCCCATGGTTTTATAATATTTTTTGTTTATCATTTTTGATCATTTAGAAATGTTTGTTGCTAAATCTATAATATCTATAAAGTTGATCCCCACTTTCTTAATTTAATGTTTGCAAGCTTAACATGCAAAGTGTCCACGTCATCTAATCTAATCTGACTCCGTGTATTTGCTTTGCCAGTGTGTCTCACCGGACTCCATATCCTTGGGTCATGTTTTCCTTTGCGAATCCTTCGTCGATATGGATAAGGAGCGGCCAGCCCAAAATCCCTAGCTTTACTCTCGAGGCCAGCCTACCACCGCTTCTGTCTACTTCTCCTCAAGCTGCAATCGGGAGAAAAAAGATCATATCGTTTGCCCGGCAAGAGAGAGACGCCGCCGCCGTTTCGATCGCAGCTTGTGACGTCGCTACATGCTTTACTTTGCCTCCACCAGTAACAGCCCCATCCCCTCCGATCTCCCATTAGCTGCCACTTTTACTCCTCTAGCAATTACTTAGATAGTAACGTCAGCTGCACTCACATGCATCTCTAATGCGGCAAGACGAACGTCCTTTCCGATGATTCTAATGGCCTCCATCAGCTCCCTCTGCTTCGGCGGATCCTATATTAGAGCTCATCGGTTGCCTCTTCTTCAATCCCCACATTTGCTTCTTCTCAAATAACTTGCTCATTGTGGTCGTTGCCTTATGCATGTGTCTCCTGGTGTCGCCGGATGTGATGCCACTGGATCCGGATCCCCACATCGCCCCGAGCTTCACGGAAGCAGTCTGCCCGAGATCTTCACAGGTCATGATCTCAACGTCCTGACCTCTCTATTTGAATTTATTATCTATTCTATGTATTTTATTCAGCTGTATTTGTACTGTTTTATGCCTTTCTTCCTTGCAGTTTTGTAGGAAAACAAGGTTTCTGCATTAGTTAATCTGTCCGGTCCATTAAACATGTTCCTAACGGTATGTCGCCAACACCCTTATCATATGGGCTACTCCAGATTTTTGATTACCTGACATGTGTCATGTCTCACGTAAAAGTAGTGTGAGGAATCTGTCGTTAGATACATCATGGAGTAGCATTTAGATGCATAGCTTGGAAACTGTTTGTTTTTGTGTCATATCTACGTGAAAGTAGTCTGATCTCTGAACCAAGAAAATGCCTAAACATGTGAAAACCATGTCCTGTAGAAATGAGTGGAAACCAAGGTCTGTGGATATTTCGATTACATTTGTTCTCCAAACACATGAAATCCAGTCTACTTCGCAAACCATTTGTAATAGAGATGGTGGACCTATCATCAGTGTTTTAAGTCCTAGAACTCATGGTCGTTCCCATCTGGGAGTTCCATCTTAATTTGGATTGCACACAGGATTTGCTTGTTTTTCGAAATGGAGGGTGCGACCCCCAGCTTCTGCACACAAGATTTGCATGTGTTTCTGTTATCATAAAGCATGCAAATAATTCTTAATATGGGTAGAAAAATGACAGTTTTTTCCATTTATTTCAATGGTTACGTGAACAATGCCACTTTGTTATTTGTGTGGTAGTTGTTTCTTACGAATAATGATTTTTTTAACGATCATGTATGTTCCTGTCCCTTGCAGGCTTGCAGCCATTCTACCAAAGAAGAAGACTAGCATGCCTGTTCCAAACGGCATCTCTGCAGCACGGATCTTCACCTATTGTTTTACTTTAAACGGTGTTATTTTCCATGATTAAATAACTGTCATGCTCACCCAAAATTATATGGTGCCCTATAGCTCCATTCTCCAATATCTTAATCGATCTTCGTGGCAACATAAAAAATAGAGGTAAATCTCCAATTGAAAACCTATATGCAATTTATTTGTTTCTTGTCACTGTTCAACTTTATGCCACCTTACCAAAAAAAAAATTAGCGTTTTGCAGATTGTACATCTGATAGTGAATGTCGGTGTTGCAAATTTCTCAGTATGTTTGGATGAATAAGGCTCACCATGATTACAAGTGACAGTTTTAGTCTGTTCTAGGATTTTTCAAATATTTGCCAAACACTTTACCCTCCCCTAAAGGCCACAAGGACTCCATAATATTCATTTAGTGACCCTAATTGGATATACTTTTGGTATAGTTCAATTTTCTACTATTGCTTATGTAATTGCTTAACTCCTGCCATGCGATTATTAATGTGAGGCCATTTCACATCTTCGAATTTCCATACTGCTCATGTTATATTTGCGTACATTTCTTTGTTTCTAATGTGAGGAGCATATAATAAACACTTTGTGCTCTTAGTGTGCTATGAATTAGACTGTTCATGCTTTTGTTTGCATATCTCAACATCATCTATTATTACGGCAGCAACGCGCGGGGTGTCAACTAGTTTTTATATGGAACCAAGCCATTGGACGCGTTCCATCCTATCATCACTACCACCAACTGTCCATCTGGCTGAGTTCTTGCAACCTAGTTGGTCAAGGCAGATCCCATATGCCATGTGGTTGCACCGGAAGCTTCTCAACACTAAACATCTCAAATCTCTTTGTTCCTGGGTGGCCAGCCACAAGTGAGATACACCAGGGTAAACCATAAAAATGGGTCCTGGGTAACCACTCAACAAAAATCCATCCATGCAATTACCATTTCCACCCAGGTGTTTCATTAACAAGTTGTTTACTTAGTCAAAAACACATAGGCCATAATATCATAACATGTATTCCCACCCTTGAATTCTAATAGCTAGGCTAAGCATACTAGAATAACATGTCTCTTATCTTAGGAAAAATCCTACCAAGATATATTCTATAGGATCTACTATAGCATAGAGTTATACAAAATAGTCCTATCATGCATACTATAAAAATATCACTAATGCATTATTGAAAAGATAGGACTTTTGATGACCAAAGTATCACTTCCCTTTTTAGTAGAAAACATAGGTATTCTCCTTGATCTTGCAATTGTCACACTCCTCAAAGTTCACTACATCACAATCAAGCAAAGCACACATTCAAAACTAGCACTCAAACAAATAACAAAACAAAACAATAAAACAAGGAAATGCATGCAAGCATGCAAAAATGTTATTTTATTGGAAAAAATTGTTCGTGACAAGGTTCTAAACATCACAAAACACCTACTGGTCTTTTATAAAAGAGGAATTTCATTTGAAACTAAGTTAGTGAAAATAAGTCATTTAAATCATTTTTCCTTTGTTAGAAAAACTTTTATTCAAAATAATAATTTCTAGTGTCAACATAATATATTTATAATTTCAAATGTCAGTGATTAAGGTCATAGGGTTCAAAACAAAACCATTTGCAAAAGGTTTCACTTAAAAATAATTTTTATAACAATTTTTATACTCAAAATAGCCCTAAACATGTTTCTGCATAAAACTCTAATTTTTCAGAATCAAATGACCAAATTAAGGCCATAGATGCAAAGGTCTCATTTTTTGAATCCATTGATATAAAATTTGTAATTTTTGGATAAACATATCAAAAGTTATTGATTTTACAAGTTTAAACATCCAATAGAACAAATTCTGGTTTTTAAATCAAAAGCCTGGCCACGTGGCGCTGTCTGACTGGATGGTACCGCATCGGGTGGATCGAGCATTGCAGTCCGTTAGATCTAAGTAACATCGCACGGCTCAGAGCGATGGATACCTATTCGCTAGAAGATCTAATCTTAGCCTTCAGATCAAGATCCAGCGGTCCTAAGCGCTCTGCCAAGAACTGGCGGCGCTGCTGGAGAGCTGCAGCGGCGGCGCGTCGGGCGACGTTGTACTAGTGGCACTAGGGAGTAAGGGAGGTGTCACGAGGGTCATACCGAATCGCTGTGACATCGCGGAGGTAGTGGAAGTCACGAGAGAGGGCGGGGCACACGGTCTTGACTGTAGTTGCTCGCCGGAGTAGTTCCTGTTGTCAGTTGCTAGCAGAGATGGTCGGAGGTGAGCCTCCAGAGCGCAAGCAATTAAACGGTGAGGGTCAGAAGTATCACAAGATGATGGCGAGAACGGTGGTTTAAACAAGAGGGCAAGGGGCACACAGAGTCATTGAGAATCACTAGCCGGAGTTGCGCGCTCCGTCGGTGGCTTGCAGAGGTCGTCGTAGACGAGCCTGCAGAGTACGAGAAAGCATGCTGGAAGTGTCAATGTGTGCCCTAGAGGATGGCGACCAAACGATCTTGAACGAGAGGGAAAGGGGAGGTCAGGGCTCACCGGAATTCATTGCGAAGCTCGTCGGAGACAGCGGCAGTGTGGGCTTGAATTAGGGCAGCCTGGGGGCTCTCTGTGGTTGTTGGGTGAGGGGAAACGGAGATGAGGGAGAGAGAAATAAGAGAGCTTGGTCGAGGGAGGGAATCACTGCGGCATTTAAACAAATTGATTCAAATAAATTCGAGCAGACGCGCGGTAAAGACGATAATGCTAACGAAGCAATGGGCCCAGGTGGTCAGCGATGGGGTGGGTGAAACATGTTGTGAGAAAAGGAAGTCTGTGGGGGAGATAGGTAGTGGCCCGGGTTGGCTGCTTGTTGGGTTGGGGTGCTGGGCTGGCAGTTGGGCTTGGCTGGGTTCCCTTTCTATTTTTTCTTTAGTTCTTTTTTCCTTTTCTTTTGCAGTTTTATGTTTTTATTCAAAACATTTGATTTAAACTTCTTTTTGATTTCAAAACCTCACCAAATGTTTTTAGTAGGTTTTATTAAAAATATGAGTTGATTAATTAGTCCACTTTGGAATATTTCAAATATTTTTCTTATGATTTAATATTCATTGAAGTGAGGCATTTTGGCTTTTATTTAAATAAAATTGAATATGGTTCATAAGCCCATAAAATTTTATTTAAATAAACTTTTATCCTTTTATATTATTTAAATAACTTTTATTCCATTTACTCATGGATTTAGCCATGGTTTAATTTGTCTTTGCAACAATTCATATTTATTTCTTTGTCTTATAAAATTCATATCTTTTTATTTATAGCTCCAAAAATGGTGATTCCAATTTGTATAATTTTGTTTAATAATTATTTATGTTTTGAATCTTTTAGGATTACTTTTTCCACAAAACGGTATGGATTTTAGCTATGAGCTTTATTACCCTTGGAAATGCTTTCTTTTATCTTATTAAAATCATAAGTTTTTATCCATGGCTCCAAATTGAGTGAAATCAATTCCCATGGTTTTATAATATTTTTTGTTTACCATTTTTGATCATTTAGAAATGTTTGTTGCTAAATTTTTATATGGAACCAAGCCATAGTCTTAGAGTGATATTGATGATGATTATTTTATTAGGGTTTAAGGTTTTTGGTTTAACTTTTCCAAGTGCTTTAAATTCAACATACTTTCCATGCATGAATGCATTTGATATTTTGAATATTTTTTTGTTGGTTTCTCATTCAAATTTTGTTCAAGTAGGGTTTTAATGTTTCCAATTAGAGGCAAAAGTTTTTTCCGCCTAAATTTCAACATTTATTTATTTTGTTTGTCTATTTTTTCACATTTCAAAATTTGGAAAATTTTGGGATGTGACAAGTATGTCCTTCGGATGAAATCTCGTGTCTCCAACAACGAGGCCGAATACGAGACCCGCATCCACGACATCAGGATGGCTAAGGTATGTGACGCAACACGCCTCGTCATCCACGGCGATTCGAACCTCGTCGTACAGCAGACGATGAACGAGTGCGACGCTCACAGCGTCAACATGATCGCGTACCGCGCGCTCTACAACTCACTCGAAGGGGATTTCGACGGCTGCGAGCTTCGGCACATCAGCAGAGAAAGCAACGAGCCGGCAAAGGCTCTCCAACATTGGCTCCACCTGTGCTTGGGTGCCGCCAGGAGTGTTCCTAGAATAAATCTGCGTACCCTCCATCAAGAGGAAATTCCCAAAAGGATCAGCCGAAGAAGTAGAGCCCTCGGGGGCTATGCTACCCGAGGGACAAGAAGGACCCGAAAAGCTAGACATGGAGGTCGAGATGGTAAGCCTTATGCAGGTCATGGTGGTCAAGGAAACATGGACGCAACCGTACCTTCGGTACCTACTAAATAATCAGCTGCAAGAGGAACCGACAGATGCCTGACGCATATCTCGCCGGTCAAAGTCCTTCACCGTCATCAACGGCGAGCTGTACAAGCACAACATTTCTGGTGTGCTCCAGCGATGCATCACCATCGGTGATGGCAAAAGCATCCTCCAAGACATCCATGAGGGTATCTACGGCCATCACGCATGCAATAGCGCTCTAGTCGCCAATGCTCTACGAGCTGGGGTCTACTGGACAACCGCAATGAACGACGCCAAGGACATAGTCCAGAGGTGCAACGCCTGTCAGAGGTACGCGGACAAGCCACACGTGTCAGGATTCGAGCTGAGGCTTATACCATTAGCTTGGCCCTTTGCCCAGTGGGGTCTTGACATGATCGGCAAACTGCCAAAGTCCTCGCCAGGAGGCCACGTCTTCCTCCTGGTCGCAGTCGACAAATTCTCCAAGTGGATCGAGGCTATGCCTGTCACCAACCAAAGCGGCAAAACTTCCGTCAAGTTTTTCGAGTCCATTTTCTACAGGTTTGTCGTGCCCCATAACATCATAACAGAAAACGGCTCGAACTTCATCTCAAAGGAATTCCAAGAATTCTGCGGGAACCTCGGCATCAACATATCATACGCCTCTGTGGCGCACTCGCAGACAAACAGACAGGTCGAAAGGCCAACAGACTCATAGGCAACGTCATCATGAAGCGCCTGCTCTGCCCACTCGAAAGGCTTGTGGGAGCCTGGGAAGATGAGCTAGCCTCCGTCCTTTGGAGCCTGTGCATAACGCCAAACAGCTCAACTGGCTATACGCCCTTCTTCATGGTTCACGGAGCCGAAGCCGTGCTACCCGTTGAGGTATGTCACAAGGCCCACGGGTCGTCGCTTATAGTGAAGCCGAATCATAGGCCACACTTGAATACACCATCGACACACTCGATGAGGCACGCGACATCGCCGCGGCCCGCTCAGTGGTGTACCAGCAGAGCCTCCGCAACTACCATAGCCATCGGCTGCGCCCAAGGTCCTTCGTCGAAGGAGACCTCATCCTGCGACTCAAGCAAGAAGGACACAAGAAGCTCGAGTCACCTTGGGAAGGACCCTACCTCGTCACCAAAGTCATCCCAGGTTGCGCCAACCGCCTCAAGGATGTCAAATCAGGAGTCTAATACTCCAACCCCTGGAATTTCGCACGACTGCAATGCTTCTACCCCTAGTTACCCTTTACTTTCAATAAGGCTATTCAGCCAAGGCTACTCAACCGAACAATGTACCTCCTCATTTGCCATGAATAAAATCTAAGTTCCTTGGCCCAAAAAATCTTTCTTTTAGATTACTTATCGCTAAACATGCTCTGGGGTTGCGCCTCACCTTACGACTTCGTCGACTCATAAACAAACGCATACAACCTGAGTAGCTGACCATGTCAGGCTAACGAAAAGGATATGCACATGCAATGCACTACGTGCCAATACATACAAACTTTACAAAGGGCATTACAAGCCCACTCGAACAAATACAAACTTTACATTATCTCGTTTTCTTTACAGGACCTAATTGTTCTGGAGCATAACATTCGTCTGCTCCTCAAATAAATCTACAATCTCTTCGGCATACTGCGCCACAACTGCGTAAAGAGGGCGCATATCCCATACATTTCCACCTGGAGGAGGCGGTCCAGCCTCTATCTCCGCAAGATTAACATCAGGACGATGTAGTCGAACGAGAGACATCACTACAAAAAATCTTCTCACTGGTGACCTTTTTTTAACGACCATGGATTTTTGGTCATAGATCTATGACCATTCTAAACAAATTGGTCGTAGGGAATTCGAGAGGGTCCAAACCTTAAAAAATAACGACCAATTTAGTCCAAAAGGTAACAATTTGCTTACACGAAATGGTCATAAATTAACGGCATGGGTGTAGAGACTTTTATTTGGCAGACTACGACCAATTTAGATGGTCATAATATCTTAACCTGGGTTGAATTAAAATGACTAGGCAACCAGCTCAGCATGTGGGTCCAAAAAATCGACACGTGGGATGGATCTGACAGGTGGGTCCCGCTCATATACAGTTTTTTAAGAACATACCAATGGTATACATCCCATGGGATGGAGTGCTGGAGCCGGTGGCCCATATCTGGCGGGCAGTCTGCATCATATGGGTTGTAAATGGTGGCCCATATCACACGGGGTGGGAATTTGCATCCTATGGACTGGAACCGGTGGCCGATATCAGGCGGGGTGGGAATCAAATAACCAAAAAAAGGTTGCGCCGCGGGGACTCAAACCCACGACCTCGTGCTGGTATGTATGAGCCGAACCGCTAGGACAATGAAGGGTTGTTATCTATGTAGGAGAACAAAATTTATATATACATTTATTCTTTCTCTAACTTATGAAAGGGCGACTCGAATCGGGCATAGGACTTGGTCTGTTTTCCTCCAAGAGCGTCGGCGGTGACCAGTAGGGCTGGGGCGGCGGCGGCGACCAGCTAGGGTTTGAGTGCCCACCCGCCACGGTCGATCTAGGGTTCCACCTAGGTTCAATTTCATCCCGTGCCGCCATCTCCAGCTAGGGTTTGAGTTCATCCTCTGCCACCATCACCAGCTAGCCAGGACACGCATCTGACGAGCATGGGTCCATCCCCTACAGCTAGCTCCAGCAGTTCTTCCAGGGGCGCAGCTTCGTCGCGTCGCCGCCGCCAACCCATCCCCTACCGCCATCTCCCTTTTGACTATGCTCCCGCCAAGTACTGCGATTGTGGAGAGATGATGCCTGATGGCACCCAGCACTTGTCGTGGAACGCTTTGTTGGAAACCCCAAGAGCAAGGTGTGAAGCAGCACATCAGCAAGTTTCCCTCAGTAAGAAACCAAGGTTATCGAACCAGTAGGAGGAAGGAAACATCACATAGGTGTTGCAAGCAACGCGGAGACCTGCACAACACAAACTCAAGACTTTGCCCAACGAATCAGTGAGGTTGTCAAGCTCACCGGTTTGCTGTAACAAAGGATTAAACATATGGTGTGGAAGGTAATGGTTTGCAGCAAGTAAACAAGTAACATTGTAAGATGTATCAATGGTAAAGATTGGACCGGGGTCCATAGTTCACTAGAGGTGCTCTCCTTAGATAAACAACATGGCATGAAGGGTAAACAAATTATAGCAGGGCAATTCACAGGAACTGAGCAAGGCATAATAATGCAATTACTAGTCAGAAAGATCCCATGAGATTAGATTGGGCAATACAACAAGATACGTAGACCGCCATCCAACTACATCTATGACTAGAAGTCCACCTTCATGTTATCATCCAAACCCTCTCTAGTATTAAGTTGCAAGCAACAGACAACTGCTTTAAGCAAAGTGTGTAAGGTAAACAGTCCACATGTTCCATGAACAAGAGACCGTTGTTTTCTCCCTAGTAGCAACAACACATCTACAACCGAAGAGATTATTGCCACTTCCCTTGGAAACTAGAGGCATGAACCCATTATCGAGCATATATACTCCCTCTTGGAGTCACTAGCAACTACTTGGCCAAGATAGCTACTAACAACGGAGAGCATGCAAGATCACAAACAACATAGGCATGATAGAATCATAAAGACAAAACCATTAATCAAATCAACATAATAATTTCAATATCCATCGGATCCCCGCAAACACAACATGCATGATTACAAATAGATTAGATCTTGATCATGAACGGAGCTTACAAGATCTATACATCAAAGCACAAAGGAGGAGATACAACCATCTAGCTACTACATGGACCCATAGTCCAAGGTGGATCTACTCACACATCATACCGGAGAGAAGGCCTCCAGGATGATCTCCTCTCCAGCAGGGTGCCGAGTAGAACTTCAGACCCCCTGATCTAGGACGACGGTGGCGGCGGCTACAGAAGGTTTCGTGGAGATTTGATCGGTTACATAGGGTTTCTGCATCGGGGGCTTCTTATAGGCGAAGGGGGAGGCTGAGGAGGCGGCCAGAGGGGCCACACCACGCCTAGGGGGGGTTTGGCTGCCCTGGCCCGCTTCTCCGTCTCCTCTCTGGACTTCTTGTTCCCCACGGAAAGTAATTGACTTTGACGTTTGTCCTGTCCAATTCCGAGAATATTTCTTTACTAACTTTTCTGGAACCAAAAACAGCAGAAAACAGGCAACTGGCACTGTGACAACTTGTTAATAGGTTAGTACCAGAAAACATGTAAAAAGCACCTCAAAGTGTAGACAAAGCAAAGCAAAGTACATAGTAAACAAGCATGGAGCATAAAAAATTATAGATATGTTTCCCCAATGAATCAATGCCACCGTGGATATCTTGGAGCGATGACAACCTTGGCCGGAGATACCACAATTGCCGGATACACTCGGTTAGTTTGCAGATCTATCTCTGAATTTTGTTCAGTTTACATCTCTGAATTTGGTTTGTCAGATTGAGAGCCATGTTGGGTGTGACAAATTTTGTTGGGCGGACAGTGAGATGCCCAAATTTCAGAAAGATTTAATCAGGGACCTAAGAGATGCTGTGTGGGAGAAAATTGAAGCAATTGAAAGGCTTGAAAGCAATGCAGAGACAATGGGGATGGTGCATGATGAACTAAAGACGTAGGGAGATGGTGCAAGTGAGAAAGAGAAGTTGAATATGCCGGGAGATGGAGGATACAATTTATTTATTATTTGGATAATTTCTGTAGTTTTTTCTATGTACTGTGGAATGCGTATGTCCAGCAAGTGAAAACTTCATGTAGCTTTTGTGGAATGTGTATGTACACAAATTTAAGATCATTTGATATGTACTGTACCTTTTTCTATGTCCAACAAGATCATTTGTTTATGTACTGTGTATGTCTAGCAAGATCATTTGGACCATTTATTATCTACTATGTATGTAGCACCGTGATCTCAAATTTGGCAGCATTTTTCTTGCATATTTAGGGTTGAAATCTAGCATCATTGTCTGCTTAAAATACTAAATTTGGGCAGCATTTCGACTGTATTTTGTGGACATTTTAGCTGCAATTTCATAGTGGCAAACATAAACTTTAGTACATAAACTTGAGTACATAAAATTTAGTACATAAAACTTCAGTACATAAATTTCACAGTACTTAAATTCATTTCATAAAACTTGATAGAAACTTGACATAAACTGCCTCTGCCTATTATCAGTAGTTCACACACATAGGACATAAACTACTCATCATCGTCAAATCGATGCCTCTGCCTATTATGTTCATCATTGCTACAATACTGATACATTGTATGATCTGTCATATTTCGTTCATCCTCGCCATCAACTACCTCCTTCCCCTTTTTCTTTATTTTTTCTACATACGCAACATTGAGTACCACACTCCCCCTGTCTTTTCGCAACTTGGTTTTCACATTGACTTCTTTAGCATGCACCAGAACTTCTGGCGTGTCATCATCTTGGTATATTAGCCCAGCACCACTTCAGTTTCTGTAACACTCCACAAATGCCTATGCTGTAATTTTGCACAACTCGCCAACTTCCACCCAAGTCAGTATCTGGCACATAGAACACCTTTGTTGCTTGGGTTGTTAGAATAAAAGGATTAGTCTTGTACCAAAACCTTGCAGTGTTAATGCTCTTAAAGTGTCCATCGTCTTGGAAACCTGAATTCTTCTTGCCACCAACATTGAACCAATCGCAGCGAAACAAGACAACTGACCGATGGATGCCACCGCTACAATTGTACTTCAACTTGATGATGTTTCTGAGCTGACCGTAGAAGTCAATGATTGTACCCTCATGGTCTCCCTCGGCAACAATTCAACTATTCTGCATGTTTCTATTCTTCTCGCAGTCAATGGTGTGGTAGCGGACACCGTCGGCAACACATGTTGTATATATCCTCACCCTCCTATCCGGTTCACAAGACAAAGCAAAAAGATCAGCACTCACCTTCTTCTCCTTGTGAAAATTTCCAATCTAAAGAAATAAACCAAAATAGGGGTGAATAACACACACATACAAACAAAAAGAAATCATGTGTCAATTGATACAAAGGCAAGATATCTCACATGTTTCTTAAACCATTTAGCAAATCCTTTTGCGAGCCATTTATCAACCTCGATCTGGCTATCTTGCTCCATCAACTCTTTCTTGCACAACCTACAATGCAAACAACAATTTATCACATGCAACAAAATGGGTTCCTTATAAGCCAAGAAAAAAGATATCGAGGGCACATGCAAGAGATGACATACTCGATATATGGTAGCACCTCGGGGCAACTTCTGAGCACATACCAAACCATCTTATCATAGTCAGCAGCTTCAGCCTCCAAGTATTGTGATGCTCCAAGAAAGTTCACACCATGCTCGAAAACCGATACATCACCGCTATGCAAATCATCACTTGTCATATTTCCGCCCGGCCGGTTAAATCTTGTTTCGATATCATCGAAGTACCTCGAGCAGAATGTAAGGCACTCATAAACAATATATGCCTCGGCAATCGACCCTTCGGGTTTGGCCGTGTTTCGCACAGAACGCTTACATGTAAGCAACCTTGTTTCTATTGGGTACATCTAGCCTTACTGAACAGGGCCTCTAAGCATTGCTTCTTTTGGTAAATGTAAGGCCAAATGAACCATCACGGTGAAGAAAGCTGGAGGGAAAATCTTCTCTAGCTTTCAAAGGATAACCGAGATTTCTTTTTTGAGCCTTTCAAGAACATCCAATTTTAGTGTTCTGCAGCACAACTCTCGAAACAAATTTCCATGTTCAGCAACAACTTCATATATATCCTTATGCATCAATCCTCGGAGTCCAGCCGGTAAAATCCTTTGGAGCAGAATGTGACAGTCATGTGTTTTCAGACCTTGTAGTTTGCATCCATCAGGAGACACACATTTTGCTAAGTTAGCAGCGTACCCATCAGGAAATCTCACTGCTCTAATGAATTCATAGAATCTAATATTTTCTTCTTTAGTCATTGTATACCATGCTTCTAGCATTTCAAATGACTCTTCATATTCAACAGGTTGTAGGTGCAAATCTTCTCTTATTCCCATGTCTTCCAAATCGAGCCTAGAGTTGACCGTATCCTTTGTCTTCCCATCAATGTTTAGAAATGTGCCAAGAAGATTGTCGCATATTTTCTTCCTGATGTGCATCACATCAAGATTATGCCCTTTTCTTCAAATCATCCCAGTACGGGAGGTCCCACAAAATGCAACTCCGGCTCCAGCATTGCCCATCCTCACGTTTTCTTTTTTTCTCAAGCTTTCATGGTCTCACATGCTTCACCTTGTTAAGTTTCTCCAGTAGCTCTTCTTTAGTGAATTCAGCCAGCTTGTCGCGAGTTTCAGCCTCGCCGTTAAAGTCTTTACTTCTTCGCTAACGATGGTTGCGAGGAAGAAAGCGAAGGATCCTAATGAAGCATATCGTATTCCTTATTTTCTTAGAGCAAGGATCCTTGTCACAGCTCACGCATGCTTGATAACCCGCCGTGATCCTCCCTGCCAAGGTGTGCAGCGCTAGGAAATCATGGATACACCAGATGATCGCAACATGTAGATCGAATTTGTTGGGACTCAGGGCATCATAGGTGCGTACAACTTTCCACAGCAGGAGGAGCTATTCAAAAAGGGGCTCCATAAAGACTTCGAAATCCTTTCCTAGAGAATCTGGACCCGGGATCAGCAACGCCATCATGTGGTTGGACTGGTCCATACATGCCCATGGAGGAAGGTTGTATGGCACCACAAACATAGGCCACATGCTATATGAGTTGCTCATGTTTCCAAAAGGATTAAAACCGTCTGTGGTGATGCCTAGTCTTATATTCCTTGCATCAGAGGAAAAAAAATTATATTTCTTGTCAAAATCTTTCCATGCCTCTCCGTCATTTGGATGGCTAAGCTCATTTCCATGGGTTGCTGCCTTAGCTTGTGCCACTGGACCTCCTCTAATTGTTTTTTTCTAAATGAACATTCTTTGCAGCCTTGGAATCAATGGGAAGTGCCTCAAGACCTTCTCCGGCATCTTCCTCCTCCCATCAACATCTTTCCACCTAGAAGCACTGCACTTTGGATAGTTGTCAAGTTTGGAAAACTCCTTCCGAAACAACACGCAATTATTGGGGCACACATGTATTGAAGCATATCCAAGCCCTAATATTCCAATAATTCTCAGCGCTTCATCATTATTTATGGGAATTGAGCTTTTGGGGTACTGCAATGTCAAGATCCAGAGTATCGCGTTAAACGTGACATTGCTTATCCGATAGTATGATTTGGCATGAAGCAACTTCATAGTGAAGGTAAATCTAGAAAATGTACCACCATCACTAGCTGGATACGCTTCGCCTCCTATACTAGCTGGACAAGTCAATGAAGGGTTCTGACTTGTACATATCCCTAAAAAGGTCAGGAATTCTATCATCTTCATACCCACCCTCTTCCTCAAAACCATCATTGACTTGTGGATCACCTTCTACAAAATCAGCGCCTTGATGTTCAACATGATGTGCCTCTCCATCAGGTTGAACATGTTCAGGTTGAGGTCCATGTAAAGGTTCACCGTGATGGATCCATCTATCGTAAGTTCTTGCCATCCCACTCATCAGCAGATGAGCCTCTACATTATCTAGAGTTTGTTGCTCTCGGTTGATAGAGCTACGACATGGCCAAAGAACTTGAGCATCCTTGGCAAAATTTCCGTGAACTAATCGCATGAACTCATCCACTCCCCTTAGATGATCATAGGAAAGCCTTCTAACTCCTTTCCTAATCCAGCTTCTATCCATCTGCATGCAAAAGACCAACAAATTTTTGCAACTTAGCATTCGCAGTCAAAGCACAGAACAAAGTAGCTAGTACATTCACAAAATAGTAGTACAATGCTATTAGAATTCTGCTATTTTACTAGCAGCACGGACCAAAATAGCTAGCACATTGACAAAACAAAATAGCTAGCACATTCACAGACCAAAATAGCCATCACATTCACATACAAGTTCTGAATCGAAGCACAAGTTCTGAATACACGTTCTGAAAATAAGAATTCTGCTAGAACCTTTACCTTGTCCACACGTGCCCTTTCTGCCGCCCCCGACTTGCTATCGGCTTGTCCTCGTGCCCCTTCTATCGCCGACCGCTTGCAGCCGTGCCCCTTTTGCCGCCCCAACCCTAACCGGTCGCCGCCTCCGCCCCAACCCTAGATGGTCGCCGCCACCGCCCCAGCTCTCTAGGCTCTAGCTGGTCGCCGCCGCCACCCCAACCCTAGCTGGTCGCCACCGCCGCCCCAGCTCTCTAGGCTCTAGAAGCTCGGGGGAAATTCTGCCAAGTCCCGATTCGAGTGGCTATTTGATAAGTTAGAGAAACAATAAACTTATATATAGATGTAGTACTAATAATTAGACAACAACACGTCCTTGTTGGGGATATGCTCTATGGGTATCCTCATAGCATGTCCTTTTTCCGGATAATCCGGGTGGCCCATAGTTGGTATCATGGCCCGTGGCCTGCTGGGTGGCCCAGTTAGATGGATCCAGAAGGGAGGCCGAAGGCTACGGAGGAGTCACCGACGTACCCGGAGCCTTGGAGTATAAGACACGCTAGACTAGTTGTAGGCAGTGTAGGACTCTCTAACCTGTCCGATAAGGACTTTGCCTGTAACCCTAGGACCTGACGACTATATAAGTCAGGCCTATGGGAGCCTTTAGGGCACAATCTCAAACAATCTAGTGTCGACTACGACGCACCTCGCACAACGAACCAATCCCTGTAACTCGGTGTATTTGCCCTTATAGTGATTTATAGCAGGAGTAGGATTCCACCACCGTCGTGGGATCTGAACCTGGGTAAGCTGTGTTACCTCATACCCGTCAATCATCCGCCTTCCCCCACGTCTGTAAACACGCACTGCGAGGACCCTCCATGGCGTACTCATCGGCAATACCACGACAGTTGGCGCCCACCGTGGGGCAAGAGGCACTTTAGGCTCTTCAGCGGGCGAGGACCAAGATCTTCACGGGAATCGGTGAAACCGTAGCCATCGGTCGCGTTATCTTCTCCGGCAACGTTCCGATCGTCCCTCCCGATGAGTTCTGGATCCCGGTGAAGACGAACCCTACGCGGTGCTCGATCGTTCCTGACATCCACCTCTTCATCGGCGAAACCGACTCGGGCACTAGTTCCCTGGGAGTCAGAGGAGCATCAAGACCCACACGGACCGCCTACGGGCAGGACAAGTTCGCGGAAGGATCGATGTCGGATCTCTCCCCAGAGTTTGCCTGCAAAGATCGGAAAAATTCAAGGCCCACCCAAACCGCCCCTGTGCAGGATATAACGGTGGAAGATCGTTGCAAGTTCGTCGGAGTGGTAACCATCTTCGATCTGGCGCGTTGCGTTCAGAGATAGGGCGAAAACCCCCGCGATTTTTGCTAGATGGCTCCATATATGGGCCGATCTGGCGCATTACCCCAATGATGATGCCATGTATCACTTTATGGAAGGACTAGACCAGGGTACGCTTCTCCGGCATACGCTAAGGCGGCAGCAGGCCGCGGGACGCCTCACCTTCGAGAGCATGGTGAACACCGTTAATAGCTACGCAGAGGCCGAGGTGGCACCCCACGCAGCGCTCGCGCTCATTGGCAGCGCACCCCCGCTTCAGCATCCACCACCTCCTCCAATGGTCGTCGTCGCCGCACCACCGCCACCGCCTCCAGTCGTTATTGCTGCACCACCACCTCCAGTCATAATCAACGTTGTCGCCCGGTCATCACCCATTGTTGATTAAACCTCAGCACCCTCCGACTCTGTGCTCGACGCACTCTACGCCGACATCAGCGCTTACTTATAGGAGATAGACCTTAGCCCGGACGAGCTAGATTTAGCTATGAAGGAGATGGTGGAGGATTATCAGCGCGACGAGCAAGCTAACAAGGCCATCACATCTCGAGAGGTGTTTGTCGCCATTGGGGCTGTGATGGAAGAAGACCAACCCGGACGAGCTCCGCCTACAGCGCTGGACAAGGGGAAGGGACCACCTGTTGCTGCCGACAAGGCTCGTGCAAAGGTCATGCCCCCTCCGCCCAACCTAGTGCAACAACCGCAGGAACTCGGCACCAGCCCGAGCAACAACAACACCGCAAACCCGTCGCCTCCGGCATCCACGTCTGTTGTTGCCAAAGTTACTCCAGCTGACAGAGTGATGTACGGCAATATCCTCGTCGAGCCCTTAACCATAGCTCATATCCGGAACGTAACCCAGCTTGATGAGAAGCGACAACAGCTGCTGGAGGAAGCACAGGCCATCGCGGAGCAAGGCGCAAAGCTAGATCGAGATCTGGCCAACGCATAGAAGTCAATAGAGAAAGCTAGAGCCATGGAGGCAGAGTACAAGACTCTGCTCCAGCAGCAGAAGGCTAAGAAAACTCCGGCTCGTGTTATCAACGATCCTGGTGTACGGTGAAACCTAGGATGGGCTCCCTCGAAGCCGGCACAGGCCAAGCCATACATTGACAGTGAAGGCAGGCAGGTGATGCCCACTCCTCTCCTTAACCTCGCCGTCGCCAAGACCCTTCTGGAGCAGGATAGATCACCCGAAGTAGTGGAGTAGGTCTATGACCTTGTGGCCAAGGTGGTAAAACAGCAGGAAAAGGCCACCTCCCAGAGGCTTGAGTCTGACCCAACGTTCTGCCAGTCTAGCCACCATAAGACTCCAAGGTATAGATCTCCTCAGGTGTTGGGTCCCAGACGGGTTCGTCAGAACAAAGACGGAGGGATGCGTGCAACAGGAAGGATGCTTTCCCCATATCCTCCGACCATGGAGGTAAGGCCCAACCTCGTTTCCCATCGCCACCGCCCCTCTCCCCCCAAAATCGCGAAGAAACCAAGGCTCACTATCGTATGGATATGCCGCCGCCAAGGCAGAGCGGCATCATCATCCGCGACAATGCGAAGCAAACCTGTCATGACGGAGAGCGCAACCAAGGACACAAGAGCAGGTCACGCCATGACCCTCCGCGTCCGACAAGTAACCGCGACAAGCGTGAGGCGTCGCAGGAGGGTAACAACAAGAAAGCTAACCCACCGCCACCTCCGCCTCCGTCGCCACCTAGCAGCCACCATGGTAGAGGAGGCCCGCGTCGTTCACGCAGCCCATCCCCTGATGGCAAAAAGAAGAAAAGAAGTTCGGAGCCATACGATGCAAGATCACGTCTGGACAAGATCCATGAGGCTCGGGATGGAGCATACCTGTGACCACGCTGCTTTGGACCTGTGATACGGACCGCATCTTACCCCAAGGGCTTCCGGATTGACAAGACCATCAAGCCCTATGAAGGCACTGCCAAGCCAGCTACATGGTTGTAGGACTACGGTAACATAGTGGAGATCGCTGGGGAAACCCCAACGTCGTCGTCAAGTACCTCCCATTGATGCTGGTGGGCACGGCCTGACAATGGATCGATGACTTGCCAGAGAAATTTATATGCAATTGGTTGGACATGCAAGAAGCGTTCACCAAGAATTTCGAGGGTAGGTACAAGCGTCCCTGCACTGTTGGCAACTTACAGCGGTGCGTGCAGGAGAAAGACGAGTCATCTCGCGCCTAGCTCTCCCGCTGGTTGGACATGAAGAATTCCTACAGAGGTGTGCACTCCCAGACCGCCATGTCCGCCTTCATAGACGGGTTGGAAAGAGGTACATTGCTCCAACATATGTTGAAGCGCCTGCAGGACAACCACCAGCTCGACCTCAACCAGATGATCCAGCTGGCTAGTGAATTTGCGGCAGCCGACGACAACACTATCGGATCATGGATGGAAATAGCAATTCCAACCCAAGCTAAGAGGAACAGCAGCACAAAGTGGACGAACCCGCCAGAAGAAAAGCAAGCCTCCGACATGGTCGCCATGACTTTTGTAGGATGAGGTGATGGCGAACAGCATGGCCGGGGATGGGGGCTGGTCGTGGGCAACAACGAGGAAGTGAAACTACCTCGACAGCGCTCCGCATTACCCAGACCTACGAAGAGTACCGCGATATTCCGTGCCTCATACACCTCGACGCCAACGGCAAAGCCACACACACCAATCGCCATTGCAACTTCGTCAACAATCTCAAGGAGGACCCGGAGTCTGGCTACAAGCAAAGTCGGAAGAACAGATCGCGCGGCAAGGGCAAGGGGAAAAAGAAGGAGGAGGAGTCCAAGGATTCAAGTGACATGGACGAGGACATTGAACCCAAACACGCCGCCAAGAGCGACGACAAGGGCAAGAACCCCTTCGAGAAGAAGGCGGCAGTTTTCCACACATTCCTTGGCACCCCCACCGTCTCACAACAGAAGACCTCCATGAGGATATTGATGGCGACTCTACCCCCAGTTCCCTAGTTCCTGTGCTGGTTGTAGATTCCAATTACTTGGGACAGGAAGGATCACCCAGACCTCATCCCGACGGAGAACCAATACACCATGGTCATCAACCCCTTGATTGATGGCAATGAGTTCACCAAATGTATGGTGGATAGTGGAAGCAGCATCAACATCATGTACCTGGGTACACTGCAGAAGATGGACTTGACGGAGGCAAACCTAAGGCGGACCAACACCATCTTCCACGGCGTAGTTCCTGGTCGGGAGGCTCGGTCCCTTGGGTGCATCACACTTCAGGTCGCTTTTGGTGATGTTAATAATTACCGCCAAGAACACATGACCTTTGAGGTGGTCCCCTTCAAGAGCTGTACCACGTCATATTCGGCCGCTACATATTCCACACCCTCATGGCCAAGCCATGCTTCGTCTACAACAAACTAAAGATACCCAGACAAACGGTGTCATCATCGTATCCGGAAGCTTTACCAAGGCACGAGACTGCGAGATTGGAGAAGCAGCCTATGCATAATCTATCCTCTACAACGAAGAATTCAAGGAAATCCAGAGCAAGGTTGATGCCTCAGAGATGCCCGCATCGAAGAAACAGATTTCTGACTCGGCCCCAGCATTCAAGGCCGCCATCGAAACCAAGACGGTGGAACTTGTGGTAGGCGATGCCTCCAAGACCACCGCCATTAGGACAAACCTGGATCCCAAATAGGAAAGCGCGCTCGTCGAGTTCCTCCGTGAGAATAGGGACATCTTTTCCTGGCAACCTGCCGACATGAAAGGTGTACCTAGGGAACTTGCCGAGCATAGCTTAAACATTGATCCAAAATGTAAACCAGCGAAACAACATCTACGACGCTTCAGAGACGAGAAGAGACGTGCCATAGGCAAAGATATAGCTAACTTACATAAGGCTAGTTTTATCCGAGAAGTCCTTCACACCCGATGGGTGGCTAATCATGTACTTGTCCCCAAAAAGGGAACCAAAGAATTAAGAATGTGCGTTGATTACACCGAATTGAACAAAGCATGTCCCAAAGATCCATTTGCTTTGCCTCGCATTGACCAAGTCATTGACTCGACGGTTGGCTCGGAGCTTTTGTGTTTTCTCGATCCATACTCAGGATACCACCAGATCAAGATGAGGAAGTCGGACCAATTGGCTACTTCGTTCACTACATCCTATGACACGTTTTGCTATGTCACGATGGCCTTTGGGCTGAAAAACGCAGGTGCTACATACCAGCGGAGAATGCAACGTTGCCTACACGACAAAATTGGTCAGAACGTTCACGCCTATGTGGACGATATAGCGGTGATGTCTAAAAAGTCAAACAACTTAATCTCCGACTTAAAAGAAACCTTCGATAATCTCCAGAAATACAACATGATGCTTAACCCTAAGAAGTGCGTCTTCGGGGTTCCAGCCGGCAAATTGTTAGGCTTTATCATTTCCTAGCGTGGAATCGAGGTCAACCCAGAGAAAATCAAGGCCATCTTAAACATAAACCGTCCGACATGCCTAAAGGACATACAACGACTAATAGGTTGCGTTGCAATAGTTAGTCGGTTCGTCAGCCGACTTGGAGAGAAGGCTCTGCCGCTATACAAGTTGCTGAAGAAGGCAGACAAATTCACATGGACGGACGAAGCAGATGCAGCATTGAAGCAGCTCAAGGAGATACTTTCCTCAACGCCTATCCTTGCAGCGACTGAGCCTGGAGAGCCCATGTTAATTTACATGGTGGCCACCAACCGGGTAATCAGCATCGTCGTCGTGGTAGAGCGGAAGGAACCAGGGCATGAGTACGAAGTTCAACGACCAGTTTACTATGTAAGCAAGGTCTTGACGGAGTCCAAGCAGCATTACCCGCACTACCAAAATATAGATTATGGAGTATTCCTTGCTTCTCGAAAGATGAGGCACTATTTCCAGGAGCACCCCATCACAGCGGTGAGCAAGACTCCACTGTCTGACATCATCAACAACATCGTCGCTACAGGAAGGGTCACAAAGTGGGGCATTGAACTTTCCGCCTTCGAGATCACTTACAAGAGATGCGACACTATCAAGTCACAAGCCTTGGCGGATTTCATCGCAGATTGGATGGAGATGCCTGATGCTACCCCTATACCAGAGCTAGAATATTGTGTAATGCACTTTGACGGATCAAAGCTACTCAATGGCTCGGGGGCTGGTGTACTGCTACAGTCACCAAACGGGGAAAAGCTACACTACGTTCTGCAGATCCACTTCGAGGCTACGAATAACATGGCGGAGTATGAAGCACTCATTCACGGACTACGCGTAGCCAAGAATATTGGCATCAAGCACATAGTTTGCTGTGGAGATTC
Organism: Avena sativa; assembly: GCA_916181665.1. Taxonomy (NCBI): domain Eukaryota; kingdom Viridiplantae; phylum Streptophyta; class Magnoliopsida; order Poales; family Poaceae; genus Avena; species Avena sativa. The sequence continues at coordinate 67,213,281 of OV702284.1, forward strand.
CGACTTGGTTGCCCAGCAGGTGGCTGGCACCTGGAACACGCGGAACCCTATGATGGCAGCATATCCAGACGAAGTGGACGAGATAGCCAAGAGCTTGTTGGGCTACGAGGTCGAGTATGTACCTAGGGAGCAAAACGAGGCGGCTGATCTACTATCTAAACTTGGATCAGGGCGCAAACAAATTCCGCCTGGCTTTTTGTTGGAGCATCTACAGACACCATCCGTGAAGGGAGCAGACATCGATTACCCGAAAAGAGTTGACTCTTTCGTTCACATGGTGACAAAGGTCCATCCGGCTTGGACAAAACTGTTCATGGAATATCTCGTACGCGGAACTTTGCCCGACGACAAAGTCGAAAGACGTCAAATAGTACGTCGAGCAAAGGGATATACCATAATCAACGGACATCTCTACAAAAGAAACACTACTGGTGTATACCTTAAGTGTGTTTCCCAGCAAGAAGCTATTGAAATCCTTCGGGAAATCCATCTTGGAGATTGCGGGCATCACGCCGCTCCCTGATCGTTGGTTGCTAAAGCTTTTCGACAAGGATTCTACTGGCTGACCGCGAAGTCGGACGCTGACAAGCTGATTGAGACATGCATGGGATGCCAGTATTATGCCCGACAACCACATGTTCCAGCTGAAGAACTACGAACAATACCAATAACTTGGCAATTTACAGTCTGGGGGCTGGACATGGTTGGTCCGTTGCAAACAGCACCATGTGGGTTTAGGCATCTGCTAGTAGCAGTTGATAAATTCACCAAATGGAGAGAAGCTAAACCAATTAGAAAGCTTGTTGGGGCAACCTCCCTTAGGTTTATCCGAGATCTAGTGCTGTGATTTGGTATCCCACACAGCATCATCACCGACAACGGCAGCAACTTGTCACTCGGAGAAGTGGAAGCTTATTGTTGGGAGAAGGGCATCCGACTTGACCTTGAATCTGTGGCACATCCACAGTCCAATGGTCAGGTTGAGCGAGCCAATGGATTAATTTTGTAGGGAATCAACCCGCGTCTGGAAGCACCACTTCATAGAGCAGCTAGAGCCTGGGCGGAGGAATTGCCATCTGTGTGGAGTTTACGAACTACACCCAACAAATCCACCGGCTACACCCCTTATTTCATGGTATATGGAGCAGAAGCCATTCTGCCTTCCGACACTGTAACATCCCAAAAATACTAAACTTGGATCATCAAACTCTAATCATCAAAATTAGGGTTAACAAAAACTTTTCTAAAATAAAAGTATGAAAGCATGCATGGTGTATGCATTTCATTTGGAATTCTTTTGAACCACCTTGTTTTTGTGTTCCTTTGCTTGTAAATGGATTCTTAGGTGAAATAAACATCATCTAAACAATTACCAAACTTTTCTCAAAGACAAGTAAATCAAAATAAATAAAATAAGGGAATGGTCTGTAACATCCCTAAAATCATGTTTTCAAAGTTTGCATATCATTCATTCATGCATATCATTTAGGGTTTCATTTCAAAATCATTTCAAAAACAGGAGCATATATTGCTCATTATTTTATGTATGAATACCCTATCCTTAGTGCTACTTTCTAATGAGAAGAGTATTTATTGTATTCATTAATATTTTGAATTCAAACTTAAATGCTTCCAAAAGCTTGAGCAAAGTTTCAAAACAAAGTATAAATTAAAACCAAATCTATGCCTATTTTTATATCTCATAAAAAGCTTGATTGTTATTTTCAAATGACCAAGTATGTTTGAGTAAACAGAAGGGTTTGACACTTATCTGAATACAAAATTCACTATACAAAAGTCTAGAGAAGGTTTGAAATCAAACTGATTTGAAATGGAGTTTGAAGATCATATTTAGAAAATCAAACAGAAAAAGAAAAGGAGTAAAGAGAAAAAAATAAGCAAACAGCCAAATCTGGCCCAACCCAGCCCAACTTGACCCATCTAGCCCAGTAACCCCTCCCGCAAACCGTTTTTCTTTACTCGCAATCAAACCCGCAGAGTGACTGACCGCCTGACCCCACCTCCCCTCTGATTCTCTCACTGACATCGCGACCCACGCAACGGTCATCGTCTCCACCCGGCGACGAGTTCCTCCCCCCAAATCACTCGGCCATTTCTGGATTTATTTGCGGCTTTAATTCACGATCAATGCTCGAGTGAATCACGCTCGCGTCCTTGCTATTTAAACCCCCTCTGCCCCCTCTCCATTTTCCCCCAAACCCCAAGCACAGAGCGCCCCCAGGCTGCGAGAATTCCTCGCCGCAACCCCGCTGCTCCGACGAGTTCGCCGACGAATTCCGGTGAGCACCGCACTCCCCTCTGCCTATGATTCATGCTGGCTTATTCTGCGTCTCCGTGCGCACCTACTGATTCTTTCCGTTTGCTCGTGCATGGTCTGTAGCCTCGGCAACATCAACTGAGCTCCACCGCCCTCTGCTCGAACTCCGGCGACCTTTTCCCGTAAGTCCCAGCCTCCCCTCTTCCTCTGTTTGATACGCGGGAGATTCCCAGTGTCCTGCGCATCTAACGGCACCTTCCTCTCGTCTTAGCGCGGCCCGGAGCATCGCCAACGTCGACGAACAGAAGCCACCATCGCTAGGGACTACTCCGATGAGCAATCTGCGACAACATTGAGCGCCCCTTCGCCAACCGAGCATACGTCGATCTTCTCCTCGTCACGGTGAATCTGGTGAGCATCCTCTCACCTCCCCGGCGACCTAGTTCGCCGGCTCCGCCACTGACAGAGTGCACTGCCGCCAGCCGTCGCCGCGCGCCGCCAGTCTTTGGCAGTTTGATCGAGCATCGTAGGATTTAGATGTAATGCATACGATAGATCATACGCGAAGCGGTATGTTTTAATCAGAGACGCATGTTTTAGTTAGATCCAACGGCTCGCAGATGCGATCCAGCGCGAAGCGGTATCAGCCAGTTAGAAGGCGCTGCGTGGCACGAGTTTGGTTTTAAAATTTTGAATTAGATCTATTAGATGTTTGATTTTGTTTAATTCATAACTTTTGAATGCCACGTCCAAATTTGACAAATTTTATATCAATGGATTCAGGAGAGAAAGCCCTTTCCATATATGCAATGTGTTTAAAGTTTTGTTTCTGTTAAAATGGTTGTTTTTACAGAAACATGTGTAGGCCTATTTTGTGTATATTAATTTTTTGAGAAATGGTTTAATGTTCAAATAAAGTTTGTTTGGCAAGTTTAGAACTTGTTTATGAATCAGTAATGTGCACTTGTCTTGTTGAGTGTAGAAAATCATCACATATCATTTTTCATGCATCCATATATTTTTGCTTGTATTTATTTTGTATGCGATTTGGTACTATCATTTTATGTGTAGATTTTGGTGCAAATAGTGATTGTGATTGTGACGATTTTAGCTAATCTCCAAACTACCAAGGCAAGTGGTGCTTCATGATTTTATCCCTATGTTTTTCAACTATGCATTAGAAAATATTTTGCTAGTCTTGCATGGATATATTTTGATTTATATGCTATGCTTGGGAAATCCTAGTAGTTATAGAATTGCTAGAAATTTCTAAGTTAAGATGCTTATCTATGCCATGCTTAGCCTAGCTAGTAGCAACCAAGGGTGGTTATATATTCATGCTATGAATAAATATTTCTAAGTCCTTGGACTATGTTTTGCTTAATAAAACAACTAAGTGAATGAAACACCTGGGTGGAATGGAAAGATTGGGTAATGTTGAGTGGTTACACAAGGCCCATTTCTATGGTTACCTTGTTTATCTCACTTGTGGAAAGCCACCCAGGAACAAAGGGATTTGAGAGGCCAAATGTTAAGAAGCTTCTAGTGCAGCCACTTGGCAATATGGGCTCTGCCTGGATCACATAGGTTGCAATAACTTAGCCATTTGGACAGTTGGTGGTAGTGGGATGATAGGTTGGAACGCGTCCATTTGGTCTAAGGAAAGGCTTCTAAAAGGTCCTATCTTGGTGAAAATCAAGTCTTGTGGGGAAAGTGCACAACCTCTACAGATGGAAGAATCTAAGTACTTAGCCATGTCCCTGGTATTGGACAACTTGAGCATCAAGACATGGAAGCTATAAAGAATCTCCTCATCCCAATTTCTAAGTAAAACTTGTGGTTGAACAAGGGTGAAGGACCCCAATGTCTATTGGTGGTTCCTTGGGAAAGATTTTGACAAAGAAAAACTTAGTGTTTTCAACTGATAGGCAAAACCTATTTTGAGCAAAGCAAGCCTAAGCTACACTTAGCAAAAATGCATATAGTATTTAGTCCACCAATATTCTACTAAGGTATCACTTGCCAATACTATTCCAATGTATTGACCCACTGTGGCTGTAACTTGTGATGTTGCAGGATATTCTGATGATGATTAGGAGTCATGAGTATACACTCAACATGCTTTCCTGTGGCACATGAAGATGAAGACTTATTTATCTTATTATATATTTGAACTCTTGTATTAGGCCTGTGGCCATGGAGTTGTAAAAGACTATGTTTGTCTCTGGAATGATATGTAATAATGACCTTTGTTTCTGTGTACTTCATCTTAAACTATGGATGCTAGCGTTGATCCAGGGACTAGCATTGCAATCACAGGGATCCTTTCCTTTACAAAGGAGGGATCTTACAGATGGTATCAGAGCCAGGTTGTGTTTCCTGTAGGATTATGACCCTAGGATTGGAAACCACTAAGGAAAATTTTTCAACAACTTCCACACTTGTCTTTTCTTCTCGTAAACTTTTCTAATCTTCTTTCTCATCTCTACTTTTAGATGAACTCCATCAATGAAGCCGTGAAGAAGGGACCACTCATGACTATGACTTTGGAATGTGAGACAGAGTTCCCCAAGGCTCTCAAGGACCTCATGGTTTCCATGGGAATACATGGTGCAGCTGTGTACAAAGGTTTCCCTGTGATGAATGAAGGAGTTGATTACTGGTGGGTGCAGCTTCACTTGTATAAAAACAAGGAAGACAACCACAAGGACTCCGGATTCTGCATGGTCACCAACACAATGATGCACACCACATTCTTTGATTCAGCAAGGGATGCAGCTTGGAGGGCCATCAAAGAACTTGGTGATAGAATCAAGTGCAGAATGCTTAACACCCAGAATGACCTTAGGGAAGAAAAGAAGCATACCCAAGAGTTAGAGGCTTCCAACCAAAGCCTAAGGAAGGACATCATAGACTTAGCAATGGAGTCTTGTGATCTGGACAAACAGATTGCCTCTAGGGATGCCCTGTTAGCCAACTTGGCAAGTGAGATGGGATTGTAATGTACCACATTAGTTGGACCACCACACTTATCATTTTATTTTCCAAATGTTGTTTAAAATAAGTTGAACCTTGGTTGTTTGTAATGGATCCATGTATGCCATGACTTATGTGTTTTGATTTCCAAAGTTATGCATGTGATGCCTTGTCTTGTGATTTGTCTTAAATTGTGTTGATTCTAACTTTTTCTATCTTATTAAATAGATGCCTAATGTTACTATCAGCACGGCTGAAGAGTTCAAGGGAACTCGTTTTGGCCCTCGTATTATTGAGCTCACTAGTTTGCTCAATCTCCCTCTTCCTACCATCATGGTGCTTCCCCTCACCAAGTTTGAGAGGAAAGACCTTTGGGGCTTCAAGGTTAATCAGCCAGGACGCCAGACTGAGCCTACCATGGAGGCAATCATCTTCAAGCTCATGCATGATGACAAGGAGAGAGGCCTAGAGGAGTCATGCAGGACTTGATTGGACTTCTGTTAGGGAGACACTCTCGACAGGTTAGAGGTACTCACTTCCACACCTTCGGTAGACGTGATGAGGATGGTGAGGCCATTGACTTCGAGGAGACTTCGAGGGAGACAACAGAGCCGATTCGTCTATACCTCCAGGACATAGAGGTTTTTCTTAGGCACATAGACACTGATAGGACCAACGTCATGCTCAGCAATGACAAACTCCAGGTGCAGCTTCGTGAGAAGGACAAGCTCTTCGCGGAGAAAGATGAGATAGTCAAGGAGATGGAGGCCAAGTTTGAGAGTCAGGACAGAAAGTTCAAGAGTCAAGAGAAGCGAGTCCAAGATAGGAACAAGAGGATTCGAGACATGACTGCAGAACTGGAGGCCAAGGACTTCGAGCTCGAGCATCAGCAGACTGTGATTGAGAGGCTTCGTTCACAGAAGAGGGCTCTCAAAGCCAAAGTAGAGACCTTGACCACCAATGTCGAGGAATACAATACCGCTATGGAGAATGCAGGTCTTACATTTGTTGAGGAGGAGGTTGATGCCGAGGAGTAGTGATGACTACTCATTTACCTTTATTTATCGTGTCTTTGATTATTGAGTCGCAATGACCATCCAACATCTGGATGGCTTGCTATTGGTGTGTTTACTTTGCAAATTTGTCGTTTATGTTGTTGAACTATTATTATTATGATGCATGTTTGGTGAATGTTTATGTGATGTATTGTGCATGTTAGCATCTATGGGTATCTCATCCTTATCTCTATTGAACAAACCACAGATGCCTCCCCGACGTGCCAATCCTAGACCCAACAACAACAACATCACCCCTGAGATGCAGCAAATGATGACAGCTCAGACTCAGCTGATGCAAATGATGACTACGTTCATCCAGAACCAGAACAACAACAACAATAACAACAAGAACAATTAGAACAACCCACCAGGTTTTGACATGCTTACCAGATTCTTGAGACTAAGGCCAGCAAATTTCTCAGGAACTACTGATCCTATGGTGGCCAATGATTGGCTACGCTCTGTGAACAAGGACTTGGTAACAGTTGGCTGTACTGATGAAGAGAAAGTCAGATTTGCAGCTCACTTGTTGGAAGGACCAGCAGCCACTTGGTGGGATAACTTCCAAATCACCACTCCCATTGAGGATGTGACATGGGCTATCTTTGAAGATGGTTTCCGTACTGCTCACATCTCATCCGGTGTGATGAGTTTGAAGAAGAAAGAGTTCCATAACCTGAAGCAGTGCCACCGCAGCGTGGCTGAATATATTGAAGAGTTCAACAATCTAGCGCGTTATGCACCGGATGAAGTTGACACTGATGCTAAGAGGAAGGAAACGTTCCTTGAAGGATTGAATGATGAACTGAACCTGCAGTTATCTGTGGCCTATGTTCCCACATACCAGTCTCTTTGTGACAAGGCTGCTATTTTGGAGAACAAAATGAAACAAGTGGAAAGCAGGAAAAGAAAGCACTCTGACAAGCATAGCTCGGGATCGTCTCACAAGCGTTCCCATTATGATGACAGTGGGAGTTCTGGATCCCACAAGCATGGGAAGTTCAACAAGCACCACAACCACAACCGTTATCATGACAACATGCACAATCGTAGTCATGACAATGATAAGTACACGAATCACAAAGGTGGATATAAGAGCCACCACAGTGGAAGTGGAAGTGGCAGTGGAAGCCAGCCTGTCAAGAAAGATCTTAGTCAGGTTGAGTGTTTCAAGTGCAAGAAGATGGGGCATTATCCAAATGAATTCCCAGAAAAGAAAGTTGAAGGACCCAACAAGCCCAACCCTTTTCAAAAGGGACAAGTGAACCACATCTATGTGGAGGAAATTTATGAGGAACCTGATGCTGTTGCTGGTAAGTTCAAACTCAATTCTATTCCAGCATTTGTTCTCTATGATACTGGTGCATCTCATTCATTCATATCAAGAGAATTTGTTGAAAGAAACGAACTACAGGTAGAAACTATTGGGTGTCCTATAAAAGTAAGTTCTCCTGGCGGAGAAATGATAGTGAATTCAGGGTGTCATGATCTAGTCATAGAGTTTGGGAAGTATAAGTTTCCCGTTAACCTTATAATCCTAAATTCCCAAGGATTGGATGTTATTTTGGGAATGGACTGGATGAATAAACAAAAGGGAGTGATAGATTGTGCAAATCATACTGTCTCACTCATAACTCCAGAAAACAAAAGGATCAGATTCAAGACCAACTTTGAAGCAAAAAGGAGTAAGCTTAATTCTCTTAAGGGGGTTAGCATAGACAGTGTGCCAATTGTGAGTGAATATCCGGATGTGTTTCCGGAAGAATTGCCAGGAATGCCACCAGATAGAGATGTGGAATTTCTTATTTATTTGCTACCAGGATCTGGACCAATAGCAAAGAGACCATACAAGATGTCAGTGGATGAGTTGAAAGAACTCAAGAAGCAACTTGGAGAACAGTTGCAAAAAGGATTTATCCAACCAAGTTCTTCGTCTTGGGGAGCACTAGTTTTGTTTGTGGAAAAGAAAGATAGAAGTCAAAGGTTATGCATAGATTACCGTTCACTCAATGAGGTGACTATCAAGAACAAATACCCTTTGCCTAGAATCAATGACTTGTTTGATCAGTTAGAAGGAGCTTGTGTGTTCTCAAAAATTGATCTCCGATCAGGTTATTTCCAGCTCAAGATAAGGGAACAAGACATACCTAAGACAACTTTCACCACTAGGTATGGATTGTATGAGTATAGTGTGATGCCGTTTGGTTTAACCAATGCACCAGCATACTTCATGAATATGATGAACAAAGTGTTCATTGAGTTCCTTGACAAGTTTGTTGTCATATTCATCGATGACATTTTAATCTACTCCAAGAGCAAGGAAGAGCATGAAGGACATTTACGATTGATACTTGAGAAGCTTAGAGAGCATAAACTGTATGCCAAATTCAGCAAGTGTGAATTTTGGTTAAATGAAGTTGGATTTCTTGGACACGTTGTGTCAGGAGATGGTGTAGCAGTTGATCCTGCTAAAGTTTTAGCTGTAACTGAATGTGAATCTCCCAAGTCAGTGAAAGAGGTTCGTAGTTTCCTTGGCTTGGCAGGATACTACAGAAGATTTATTGAAAATTTCTCCAAGGTAGCTAAACCTATGACAGAATTGCTAAAGAAAGACAAGAAGTTTGCTTGGTCTAAAGGTTGTGAACTCAGCTTTCAAGAATTAAAGAAGAGACTAGTGACAGCACCAGTCTTATGTTTGCCAGATTTGGAGAAAGATTTCCAAGTATATTGTGATGCATCTCATCATGGATTAGGTGGAGTACTTATGCAAGAAGGGAAAGTCGTGGCTTATGCCTCGAGACAACTCAAAACTCATGAAGTAAACTACCCTACTCATGATTTAGAGTTAGCCTCTGTTGTCCATGCACTCAAAACATGGAGACATTATCTTTTGGGAAAGCGTTGTGAAGTGTTCACAGATCACAAGAGTTTGAAGTATATCTTCACCCAGAAAGAAATTAACATGAGACAAAGAAGATGGCTAGAACTCATCAAGGACTATGACTTGAGTTTGCAATACCACCCCGGTAAAGCAAATGTTGTAGCGGATGCTCTAAGCCGTAAGGTTTTTGTGAATGGCCTTACTAAGGGAGAATTGCCAGATGATCTGTGTGCCCAATTTAGAAATCTCAGATTAGAGATTGTGCCTTAGGGACATCTCATGTCTTTGGATGTTCAACCCACTTTGTTGGACAAGATCAAAGTGTAGGGTTTCGTAGCATGGAAAACAAAAATTTTCTATCGCATACAAACAAACAAGCCAAGATCTATCTACTAGATTGTAGCAACGAGTCGATGGAATAACTCACCCTCGAAGATTCCAAAGTGTTTAACGAGAGCGTATTCTCGTGGGTGATGTAGTCGTACTCTTCCCGATCTCAAGATCGCGTAGACGATCCTTCCGGCGCTGCGTTCCGGCAGCGCTCCCGCAGTCGGTCACACATTCGGTACTCGACGAAGACCTTCCTCTCCCTTGTTCCAGCAGGCAGCAGAGGTTGTAGCACTCTCCTCGCGATTCCGGCAGCACAACGGCGTGGTACCGGAAGTAGAGGGGAGATCTCGCAGGGCTTCGCCTTAAGCCGGAGCGAGTATGGTGGAGTATGAGAGAGCTCCTCGGCGATCTAGGGTTTAGACACACCAAGGAGGAGGGGCTAGAGCCTGCGGCTAGGGTTCCTGGGACCCCCAAGTTGGCGGCTAGGGCAAAACCCTAGGTGGTGGCGGCGGCTATGGAGGGCTGCAGCTTCTAGGGTTTGAGGTGAGGGACTTGTGTCTTCTAGGAGGGAGCCCTACCCCTCCTTATATAGGTGGAGGGGCCGGCGGCCAAGGGGAGGGAGGGGAGTCCCTCCCCAACTCGGCTTGGGTGGTGCGCCGGCTTGGGGAGGAGGACTCCCTCCCCAACTCGGTTTCACACTCCCTCCTCTTTTCCACTTTCCAAAACTTGCCGTTTGACTTTCAAACTAGCCGTTTGACTTTTCAATTTAGGATTTGAATAAACCCTTTATTTTGGACAGCGAATACACTTAGTACATGATGCAATCATTCCAACTTACAATGACACATTCATGTACCCCTTCCTCTCCGGAGTGCCGGACATTCCGGAACCTTCTAGAACATTCCCGATGAAAACACCGGAATCATTCCCCAACTCCAAAACGGGACTTTCCTTATATGAATCTTATTCTCCGGACCATTCCGGATCACCTCGTGATATCCCGTATCCCATCCGAGACTCCGAACAACATTCGGTCTCTTTCTCATGCTTCCATAACTACTCAAACAACGTCGAATCCTTAAGTGTGTCTCCCTACGGTTCGTGAATTATGCGGACATGATCGAGACACTTCTCCGAACAATAACCAATAGAGGAATCTAGAAATTCATATGGCTCCCACATATTTCTATGATTACTTTGTGATTGAATGAACCACTTACATACGATACCAATTTCCCTTTGTCTCACGATAGTTTACTTATCCGAGGTTATGATCGTCGGTATCTCTGCATACCTAGTTCAACCTCGTTACCAATAAGTACTCTTTTCTCGTTCCCGTGATATGTGATCCCTTGTGAGCCAGTCACATGCTTGCAAGCTAATTGGATGACATTCCACCGAGAGGGCCCAGAGTATATCTATCCGTCATATGGATGGACAAATCCCACTCTTGATCCATGTGTCTCAACCAATACTTTCCGAACACTCAATGCCACCTTTATAGCCACCCAGTTACGGTGTGGTGTTTGATGTCATCAAAGCATCCATCTGGTAAAGGTGATATGCATGATCTCATGGTCGAAGGAATTAGGTTACTATGTATCAGAAAGCATATAGCAATTGAACTATTGAAATGACTTGATCTTTATGCTACGCTTATCTATAGGAGTATGTCCACCATATCATTCTCCTAACGATATGATCTTGTTGCTGATAACATCTCAATGTTCATGATAGGGAAACCACAATCATTTATCAACCAACAAGCTAGTGATGTATAGAGGCTATACTAGGGACTTCAAATTAAGTTTACAAATCACACAAGTATCAATGTTTCCTTGTTAATACTATTATAGCATGAATGTAAACATTTATCATAAACACAAAGATATAATAATAACTATATTTATTATTGCCTCTAGGGCATATCTCCAACAGTCTCCCACTTGCACTAGAGTCATCTAATCTAGATTACATGGTAATATACCGAACACCCATGGCAGTTTGGTGCTGGTCATGTTTTGCCCTCGGGAGAGGTTTAGTCAACGGATCCGCCACATTCAGATCTGTGTGTACTTTGCAAATCTTTATATCCCCATCTTGGATATGTTCTCGAATAGCGTGAAAACGTAGCTTGATGTGCTTCAGCTTCTTGTGTGACCTTGGTTCTTGCGCATTGGCTATGGCGCCCATGTTATCACAGTAGATAGACATTGGGTCCAGCGCACTAGGAACCACACCAAGCTCTGTAATGAACTCTTTCATCCATATCGCTTCTTGTGAAGCCTCCGAAGCAGCCATGTATTCCGATTTAGTTGAAGATCTCGCCACAACGCTTTGCTTTGCACTCCTCCAGCTAACTGCTGCACCATTCAAAATAAATACGTATCCAGATTGAGATTTAGAATCATCCGGATCGGTGTTCCAACTAGCATCGGTGTAACCATTAACAACGAGCTATTCATCACCTCCATAAGAAAGAACCATATCCTTAGTTCTTCTCAAGTACTTAAGGATGTTTTTGACCGCTGTCCAATGATCCACTCCTGGATCACTTTGATATCTGCTAGTTAAACTAACATCATATGCAATGTCGGGTCTAGTACATAGCATGGCATACATTAGAGATCCTATGGCTGAGGCATAGGGAGTCTTACTCATCCTTTCTCTATCTTCTGCCGATGTCGGACTTTGAGTTTTACTCAAGGTCGTATTGGGCAACATGGGCAAGAACCCTTTCTTGCTATCTTCCATTCCAAATCTCTTTAGAACTTTGTCCAAATATGTACTCTGTGACAATGATATTTGGCGTTTTGATCTATCTCTATAAATCTTTATGCCTAATATGTAAGCTGCTTCGCCAAGATCCTTCATTGAAAAACTATTATTCAAATATTCCTTGACACTATTAAGAAGGTCTACATCATTCCCAATCAACAATATGTCATCTACATATAGTATTAAGAATGCTACAGAGCTCCCACTCACTTTCTTGTAAATACAAGCTTCTCCATAAGTTTGTATAAAACCAAAACTTTTGATTACCTTATCAAAACGTTGATTCCAACTTCGGGATGCTTGCTTCAATCCATAAATGGACCGTTGAAGTTTACATACCTTGTTAGCATCTTTAGGATCGACAAAACCTTTGGGTTGCATCATATACAACTCTTCATCAATATCTCCATTGAGGAATGCTGTTTTGACATCCATCTGCCATATCTCATAATCATAATATGAAGCGATTGCTAACATAATCCTCACAGACTTTAGCTTCGCTACTGGTGAGAAAGTCTCATCGTAGTCAAGTCCTTGAATTTGTCGAAACCCTTTTGCGACAAGTCGAGCTTTATAGACAGTAACATTACCATCAGCATCTGTTTTCTTCTTGAAGATCCATTTGTTCTCGACAGCCTTCCGGCCATCCGGTAAGTCCACCAAAGTCCATACATGGTTTTCGTACATGGATCCAATCTCGGATTTCATGGCTTCTTGCCATTTATTGGAATCTGGGCTCATCATCGCTTCCTCATATGTCTCAGGGTCATCGGTGTTGTCCACCAACATGACATTCATAACGGGATCATACCAGTCTGGAGTGGTACGAGTTCTCGTTGACCTCCGAGGCTCTGCAGCAACTTCAACCGAAGTTTCATGATCATCATCATTATCTTCCTCTCTAATTGGTGCAGGCATCACAGGAACTTCTTCCAGTGCTGCGCTACTCGCAATTTCGAGAGAAGGTTCGACAACCTCGTTGAGTTCTACTTTCCTTCCAGTCACTTCTTTCGAGAGAAATTCCTTCTCTAGAAAGGATCCATTCTTAACAACGAAAATTTTGCCTTCGGATCTGTGATAGAAGGTATACCCAATAGTTTCCTTCGGGTATCCTATGAAGACGCATTTTTCCGCTTTGGGTTCAAGCTTGTCCGGCTGTAACTTCTTTACATAGGCTTCGCAACCCCAAACATTAAGGAACGACAATTTAGGTTTCTTCCCAAACCATAATTCATACGGTGTCGTTTCAACGGATTTAGACGGTGCCCTATTTAAAGTGAATGCGGCTGTTTCTAATGCATAACCCCAAAATGATAGCGGTAAATCTGTAAGTGACATCATACAACGAACCATATCTAAGAGAGTTCGATTACGACATTCAGACACACCATTACGCTCTGGTGTTCCGGGCGGTGTCAACTGTGAAAGTATTCCGCATTTCTTCAAATGCTCGCCAAACTCGTAACTTAGATATTCACCTCCACGATCAGAACATAGAAATTTAATCTTCTTGTTACGTTGATTCTCTACCTCACTTTGAAACTCCTTAAACTTCTCGAAAGTTTCGGATTTATGTTTCATGAAATAGATATACCCATATCTACTCAAATCATCCGTGAAGGTAAGAACATAACGATAACCACCGCGCGATGCTACACTCATTGGACCACACACATCGGTATGTATGATTTCCAATAATTCCGTAGCTCGCTCCATCATACCAGAAAATGGAGTCTTAGTCATTTTACCCATCAGACATGCTTCGCATCTTTCAAGTGATTCAAAATCAAGTGATTCAAGAAGTCCATCGGAATGGAGTTTCTTCATACGTTTCACTCCAATGTGACCAAGACGACAGTGCCACATATAGGTCGAATTATCGCTTGATTTCAAACGTTTAGCCTCAATGTTGTTGATATGTGTATTTCCACTATCGAGATTCAATAAGAATAGACCATCTATCAAAGGTTCATGTGCATAGAACATATTACTCATATAAATCGAACAACCATTATTCTCGTACTTAAACAAGTAACCGTCTCGCAATAAACAAGATCCCGATATAATGTTCATGCTCAACGCAGGCACCAAATAACAATTATTTAAGTATAAAACTAATCCCGATGGTAGATGAAGGGGTAGCGTGCCGACCGCGATCACATCAACCTTTGATCCGTTTCCCACGCGCATCGTCACCTCGTTCTTCGCTAGCTTCCGTTTATTCTGCAGCACCTGTTTTGAGTTACAAATATGAGCAACCGAACCAGTATCAAATACCCAGGCACTACTACGAGTACTAGTGAGATACACATTAATAACATGTATATAAGATATACCTTTCTTCTTGATGTTGCCGTTCTTCAGATCCGCCAAGTACTTTGGGCAATTCCGCTTCCAGTGACCTTCTCCCTTGCAGTAAAAGCACTCAGTATCAGGCTTGGGTCCAGCCTTGGTCTTCTTCGCCGGCATGGTAACTTTCTTACCACCCTTCTTGAAGTGTCCCTTCTTCTTAGACTTGCCTTTCTTGAATTTGGTGGTCTTATTGACCAACAACACTTGGTGCTCTTTCTTGATCTCCACTTCTGCAGACTTTAACATAGCAAACAGTTCTGGCAACTGCTTGTTCATGTTCTGCATATTGTAGTTCATCACAAAGTTCTTGTAAATTGGTGGTAGTGATTGGAGGACACGGTAAATCCCCAAAGCATTAGGAATCACTATACCCAAGCTTTGAAGTTTGTTTGCGTGCCCAGACATCTTAAGCACATGCTCACTGACGGAGCTGCCCTCTTCCATCTTGTAGTTAAAGAACTTTTCAGAAGCCTCATAGCTTTCAATTGCCGCATGAGTCTCAAAGCAATTTGAGATCGTCGAAAATATCATATGGGTCTGAATTCTCAAACCTTTTCTGAAGCTCCGATTCTAAACCATACAAGATAGCACACTGAACTATGGAGTACTGATTCTTCCGAGCGAGGTAAACATTCTTTACTTCATCGGCAGCATCAGCTGCAGGTGGGTCACCCAGCGGTGCATCCAGCACATAGGTCAAATTACCAGCTGTGAGGACAATCCTCAAATTGCGGAACCAATCCGCGAAGTTGCTTCCATTGTTTTTCAACTTTTCTTTCTCTAGGAACGCATTAAAATTGATGGTAGGGCTGCCATTGATCTACAACATATTTGCAATAGTTTAGACTAAGTTTATGACAAATTGAGTTCAAATTAATAAAATTAACCTAGGTGAACTCCCACTCAAAAAAACATCCCTCACATTGTTTTAGTGATCAAACGAACCAAATCCACTACATCAACACCGATCATCACGAGAGTTGACATAGTTTCAATGGCAAACAATCGACATGTTCATCATATCTACTATATGATTCATGATTTACCTTTCGGTGATCCGTGTTCCGAGACCATGTCTGTACATGCTAGGCTCGTCAAGATCAAACCTTAGTTTCCGCATGAGCAAATCTGGCTTGCTCACGTTGTATACACTTGTAGAATCTAACACACCCGATCATCATTGGTGCTTCGAAACAACAAGCTTTAGCAACGGCGCTAACTAAGGGTGAACACTTTATGACTTGAAATTCATGTGCATGAGGGATCATCTTATAATGCTACCGTCGTCTACTAAGCAATACAAGATGCATAAAGGATTAACATCACATGCAATTCATAATATGTGATATGATATGGCCTTTCTTCTTTGTGCTTTCGATCTCCATCTTCAAGCACGAACATGATCTCCATCATCACCGGCATTGCATCAAGGTCAATGACGCCTCTCCATGGTTGTCGTCCACCGGCTTCAACTATTACAACTACTTTGAATAGACACGCGGGTCTTAACATAAATTAAAGACAACCATATGGCTCCTGCCGGTTGCCAACTTACAATAAGGAACATTGCATACATCAAATATAATCACAATCATGGCCATATCATATCACAGCACACCCCTGCAAAACAAAGTTAGACGCCTCTGCTTTCTTTGCATGTTTTACGTGGTCTGGGGCTTTCAATAAGTGTCGTTCTAACTTACGAACAAGAACCACAACATTGATACTAGTATTGTTAATCACCCGTTGTAAATTGGATCTTAACTATGCTAGGAGAAACAGGCACCCGCAAAGCCACTTATGCAATACAAGTTGCATGTTAAGCGTGAAGCAAGTCTCATGAACGATGTCATGTAAGGTTAGCCCGGGCCGCTTCATACCAACATACCGCAAGATGCAAAGTACACAAGAAGAAATCGACAATAAAAGCATCAACGCCCACAATGACCATTGTGTTCTACTCGTGCAACAGATCTACATATAGACACGGCTCTGATACCACTGTAGGGTTTCGTAGCATGGAAAACAAAAATTTTCTATCGCATACAAAAAAAAAGCCAAGATCTATCTACTAGATTGTAGCAACGAGTCGATGGAATAACTCACCCTCGAAGATTCCAAAGTGTTTAACGAGAGCGGATTCTCGTGGGTGATGTAGTCGTACTCTTCCCGATCTCAAGATCGCGTAGACGATCCTTCCGCGGTTGCGTTCCGGCAGCGCTCCCGCAGTCGGTCACACGTTCGGTACTCGACGAAGACCTTCCTCTCCCTTGTTCCAGCATGCAGCGGAGGTTGTAGCACTCTCCTCGCGATTCCGGCAGCACAACGGCGTGGTACCGGAAGTAGAGGGGAGATCTCGCAGGGCTTCGCCTTAAGCCGGAGCGAGTATGGTGGAGTATGAGAGAGATCCTCGGCGATATAGGGTTTAGACACACCAAGGAGGAGGGGCTAGAGCCGGCGGCTAGGGTTCCGGGGACCCCCAAGTCGGCGCCTAGGGCAAAACCCTAGGTGGTTGCGGCGGCTATGGAGGGCTGCAGCTTCTAGGGTTTGAGGTGAGGGACTTGTGTCTTCTAGGAGGGAGCCCTGCCCCTCCTTATATAGGTGGAGGGGCCGGCGGCCAAGGGGAGGGAGGGGAGTCCCTCCCCAACTCGGCTTGGGTGGTGCGCCGGCTTGGGGAGGAGGACTCCCTCCCCAACTCGGTTTCACACTCCCTCCTCTTTTCCACTTTCCAAAACTTGCCGTTTGACTTTCAAACTAGCCGTTTGACTTTTCAATTTAGGATTTGAATAAACCCTTTATTTTGGACAGCGAATACACTTAGTACATGATGCAATCATTCCAACTTACAATGACACATTCATGTACCCCTTCCTCTCCGGAGTGCCGGACATTCCGGAACCTTCTAGAACATTCCCGATGAAAACACCGGAATCATTCCCCAACTCCGAAACGGGACTTTCCTTATATGAATCTTATTCTCCGGACCATTCCGGATCACCTCGTGATATCCCGGATCCCATCCAAGACTCCGAACAACATTCGGTCTCTTTCTCATGCTTCCATAACTACTTAAACAACGTCGAATCCTTAAGTGTGTCTCCCTACGGTTCGTGAATTATGCGGACATGATCGAGAAACTTCTCCGAACAATAACCAATAGAGGAATCTGGAAATTCATATGGCTCCCACATATTTCTACGATTACTTTGCGATCGAATGAACCACTTACATACGATACCAATTTCCCTTTGTCTCACGATAGTTTACTTATCCGAGGTTATGATCGTCGGTATCTCTGCATACCTAGTTCAACCTCGTTACCAATAAGTACTCTTTTCTCGTTCCCGTGATATGTGATCCCTTGTGAGCCAGTCACATGCTTGCAAGCTAATTGGATGACATTCCACCGAGAGGGCCTAGAGTATATCTATCCGTCATATGGATGGACAAATCCCACTCTTGATCCATGTGTCTCAACCAATACTTTCCGAACACTCAATGCCACCTTTATAGCCACCCAGTTACGGTGTGGTGTTTGATGTCATCAAAGAATCCATCTGGTAAAGGTGATATGCATGATCTCATGGTCGAAGGAATTAGGTTACTATGTATCAGAAAGCATATAGCAATTGAACTATTGAAATGACTTGATCTTTATGCTACGCTTATCTATAGGAGTATGTCCACCATATCATTCTCCTAACGATATGATCTTGTTGTTGATAACATCTCAATGTTCATGATAGGGAAACCACAATCATTTATCAACCAACAAGCTAGTGATGTATAGAGGCTATACTAGGGACTTGAAATTAAGTTTACAAATCACACAAGTATCAATGTTTCCTTGTTAATACTATTATAGCATGAATGTAAACATTTATCATAAACACAAAGATATAATAATAACTACATTTATTATTGCCTCTAGGGCATATCTCCAACACAAAGAATCCCAAAAGGCAGATAAGGAAATTGAAGAGATTAAGGAGAAGATTTGCAAGGGAAAAGCCAAAGGATTCCATGAAGACGAACAGGGTACTTTATGGCATGGAAAACGTATCTGTGTTCCACAAGATCCGGAGCTTCGGAAACTGATTTTACAAGAAGCACATAACTCACCATATTCAATTCATCCGGGTAACACCAAAATGTACATGGATATGAAGGAAAGATTTTGGTGGAATAATCTCAAGAAAGACATCACCGAACATATTTCTTTGTGTGGTGTATGTATTAGAGTGAAAGCGGAACATCAGAAACCAGCAGGATTGTTACAACCACTACCTATTCCTGATTGGAAGTGGGACAAGATTGGCATGGATTTCATCACCAGATTGCCGAGGACCAGGTCAGGATATGATTCTATTTGGGTAGTAGTGGACCGCCTAACTAAAGTGGCTCATTTTATACCCGTGAAGACAACTTACACAAGTGCTAAGTTAGCCAAGATCTATATGAGTAGAATTGTATGTCTACATGGAGTACCCAAGAGTATTGTGTCCGATAGGGGAACACAATTCACTTCTCACTTTTGGAGGCAGCTACATGAGTCGTTGGGAACGAGGTTGGAATTCAGCACTGCATTTCATCCTCAAACTGATGGACAGACAGAAAGGACTAATCGTATTCTTGAAGATATGTTGAGAGCATGTGCTCTAGACTATGGAGCCAGTTGGGATGAAGTCTGCCTTACGCAGAATTTTCTTACAATAACAGCTATCAAGCTAGTATTGAGATGGCACCATTTGAGTTTCTCTATGGGAGAAAGTGTACCACCCCATTTCTATGGAATGGTGTGGGAGAAAGAAGTTTGTTCGGACCAGAACTCATCAAAGAGGCTGAAGAGAAAGTCAAGATGGTTAAGGACAGATTGAAGATAGCACAGTCCCGACAAAAGAGCTACGCAGATCCAAAGCATAGAGAGGTCCCCTATGAAGTGGGTGATAGAGCTTATCTTAGAGTGTCACCACTTCGTGGAGTGAAGAGGTTTGGTGTCAAAGGTAAATTGGCCCCAAGATATGTTGGACCATTCAAGATTCTGAGTCGCAAAGGAGAAGTAGCTTATGAGATTGAATTGCCAGAGTCTTTGTCAGCTATTCATAATGTGTTTCATGTGAGTCAGCTTAAGAAATGCCATCCGGAAATGGAAGAGACTTCTTTGAAGGATACTATACCTTTGGAAGAGGTTCAATTGGAGAGTGACCTCAACTATGAGGAGAAACCTATCAAGATTCTTGAGACTGCAGAAAGAGTTACACGGACTAAGACTATCAAATTCTGCAAGGTTCAATGGAACCATCATTCCGAAGAAGAAGCAACATGGGAAAGAGAAGATGATCTTCGGAAAGACCACCCTCACCTATTTGCTAGCCAACCCGAATCTCGAGGGCGAGATTCACCGTAAGGGGGTTAGATTTGTAACATCCCTAAAATCATGTTTTCAAAGTTTGCATATCATTCATGCATGCATATCATTTAGGGTTTCATTTCAAAATCATTTAAAAAATAGGAGCATATATTGCTCATTATTTTATGTATGAATACCCTAGCCTTAGTGCTACTTTCTAATGAGAATAGTATTTATTGTTTTCAGTAATATTTTGAATTCAAACTTAAATGCTTCCAAAAGCTTGAGCAAAGTTTCAAAACAAAGTATAAATTAAAACAAATCTATGCCTATTTTTATATCTCATAAAAAGCTTGATTGTTATTTTCAAATGACCAAGTATGTTTGAGTAAACAGAAGGGTTTGACACTTATCTGAATACAAAATTCACTATACAAAAGTCCAGAGAAGGTTTGAAATCAAACTGATTTGAAATGGAGTTTGAAAATCATTTTTAGAAAATCAAACAGAAAAAGAAAAGGAGTAAAGAGAAAAAAATAAGCAAACAGCCAAATCTAGCCCAACCCAGCCCAATTTGACCTAGCTAGCCCAGTAACCCCTCCCGCGAACCGTTTTTCTTTACTCGCAATCAAACCCGCAGAGTGACTGACCGCCTGACCCCACCTCCCCTCTGATTCTCTCGCTGACAACGCGGCCCACGCAACGGTCATCGTCTCCACCCGGCGACGAGTTCCTCCCCCCAAATCACTCGGCCATTTCTGGATTTATTTGCGGCTTCAATTCACGATCAATGCTCGAGTGAATCACACTCGCGTCCTTGCTATTTAAACCCCCTCTGCCCCCTCTCCATTTTCCCCCAAACCCCAAGCACAGAGTGCCCCCAGGCTGCGAGAATTCCTCGCCGCAACCCCGCTGCTCCGACGAGTTCGCCGACGAAT
Organism: Avena sativa; assembly: GCA_916181665.1. Classification (NCBI taxonomy): domain Eukaryota; kingdom Viridiplantae; phylum Streptophyta; class Magnoliopsida; order Poales; family Poaceae; genus Avena; species Avena sativa. Next base: position 67,234,222 of record OV702284.1, read on the forward strand.
TCCGGTGAGCACCGCACTCCCCTCTGCCTATGATTCATGCTGGCTTATTCTGCGTCTCCGTGTGCACCTACTGATGCTTTCCGTTTGCTCGCGCATGGTCTGCATCCTCGGCAATGTCAACGACTGAGCTCCGCCGCCCTCTGCTCGAACTCCGGCGACCTTTTCCCGTAAGTCCCAGCCCCCCTCTTCCTATGTTTGATACGCGGGAGATTCCCAGTGTCCTGCGCATCTAACGTCACCTTCCTCTCGTCTTAGCGCGGCCTGGAGCGTTGCCAACGTCGACGAACAGAAGCCACCGTCGCTGGGGACTACTCCGATGAGCAATCCGCGACAACACCGAGCGCCCCTTCGCCAACCGAGCATACGTCGAGCTTCTCCTCGTCACAGAGAATCTGGTGAGAATCCTCTCACCTCCCCGGGCGACCTAGTTCGCCGGCTCTGCCACTGACACAGCGCACCGCCGCTAGCCATCGCCGCGCGCCGCCAGTCTTTGGCAGTTTGATCGAGCACTGTAGGATTTAGATCTAACGCATACGATAGATCATAAGCGAAGCGGTATGTTTTAATCAGAGCCACGCGTTTTAGTTAGATCCAACGGCTTTTGCAGACGCGATCTAGCGCGAAGCGGTTTCAGCCAGTTAGAAGGCGCCGCGTGGCACGAGTTTGGTTTTAAAATTTTGAATTAGATCTATTAGATGTTTGATTTTGTTTAATTCATAACTTTTGAATGCCACGTCCAAATTTGACAAATTTTATATCAATGGATTTAGGAGAGAAAGCCCTTTCCATATATGCAATGTGTTTAAAGTTTTGTTTCTATTAAAATTATTTTGACAGAAACATGTGTAGGCCTATTTTGTCTATATTAATTGTTTGAGAAATGGTTTAATGTTCAAATAAAGTTTGTTTGGCAAGTTTAGAACTTGTTTATGAATCAGTACTGTGCACTTATCTTGTTGAGTGTAGAAAATCATCACATATCTTTTTGCATGCATCCATATATTTTTTCTTGTATTTATTTTGTATGTGATTTGGTACTATCATTTTATGTGTAGATTTTGGTGCAAATAGTGATTGTGATTGTGAGGATTGTAGCTACTCTCCAAACTACCAAGGAAAGTGGTGCTTCATGATTTTATCCCTATTTTTTCAACTATGCATTAGAAAATATTTTGCTAGTCTTGCATGGATATATTTTGATTTATATGCTATTCTTGGGAAATCCTAGTAGTTATAGAATTGCTAGAAATTTCTAAGTTAAGATGCTTATCTATGCCATGCTTAGCCTAGCTAGTAGCAACCAAGGGTGGTTATATATTCATGCTATGAATAAATATTTCTAAGTCTTTGGACTATGTTTTTGCTTAATAAAACAACTAAGTGAATGAAACACCTGGGTGGAATGGAAAGATTGGGTTATGTTGAGTGGTTACACAAGGCCCATTTCTATGGTTACCTTGTGTATCTCACTTGTGGAAAGCCACCCAGGAACAAAGGGATTTGAGAGGCCAAATGTTAAGAAGCTTCTAGTGCAGCCACTTGGCAATATGGGCTCTGCCTGGATCACATAGGTTGCAATAACTTAGCCATTTGGACAGTTGGTGGTAGTGGGATGATAGGTTGGAACGCGTCCATTTGGTCTAAGGAAAGGCTTCTGAAAGGTCCTGTCTTGGTGAAAATCAAGTCTTGTGGGGAAAGTGCACAACCTCTACAGATGGAAGAATCTAAGTACTTAGCCATGTCCCTGGTATTGGACAACTTGAGCATCAAGACATGGAAGCTATCAAGAATATCCTCATCCCAATTTCTAAGTAAAACTTGTGGTTGAACAAGGGTGAAGGACCCCAATGTCTATTGGTGGTTCCTTGGGAAAGATTTTGACAAATAAAAACTTAGAGTTTTCAACTGATAGGCAAAACCTATTTTGAGCAAAGCAAGCCTAAGCTACACTTAGCCAAAATTCATATAGTATTTAGTCCACCAATATTCTACTAAGGTATCACTTGCCAATACTATTCCAATGTATTGACCCACTGTGGCTGTAACTTGTGATGTTGCAGGATATTCTGATGATGATTAGGAGTCATGAGTCTACACTCAACATGCTTGCCTGTGGCACATGAAGATGAAGACTTATTTATCTTATTATATATTTGAACTCTTGTATTAGGCCTGTGGCCATGGAGTTGTAAAAGACTATGTTTGTCTCTGGAATGATATGTAATAATGACCTTTGTTTTTGTGTACTTCATCTTAAACTGTGGATGCTAGCATTGATCCAGGGACTAGCATTGCAATCATAGGGATCCTTTCCTTTACAAAGGAGGGATCTTACATGGTCATTTTGACCAATTTAACTCCCATGCCTACTTAGGCTGTCCCAAACTTTTAGAACTTAACAGAAACTTTTCTGGATATTTGCACCCCTTGATTGTACTCATAACAAGGTATCAAGGCCCACTTTGTGATCATCCAGAAACTTCCAAATGCATAGTTTAAATGACAGTTCAAAATTGAATCTTTATCATATGAGAAGATCCCACTTTTTCAAAGACCACGCAAACAAGCTCAACTTTCAAAACCCAAGCATCTGCAGACTCACCAGCACCAACCTAGCACACCCACCAAAAATCTTTTCAAAATTCAAAACTTGAATTCTTGCGGCCATTTCATCAAACACTTGGCAGACACAAATCATCAAAATCTTAAACACTATTGTGAGCAGTGATTGAAGCCTAACGTGTCCCCTCTCTAACTCACAACCATCTCAGTAGATCATCTAGCAAGTTAAACCAAGCACTAGCCTCACTGTAAGCTGGGAAATGACATCAATGGTGAACAGCCGAAGCTCACCATGCCACCCAAGTGGAGACAACAAGCTAGAAGGAGATTGAGCCGTGCCAACCTTGTCTGGGAGGCAGCCCACCATCCACCGCCACTCCCTGTCCCAGCCGCGAGCATTGCCAAACCCTAGACCACACGCACTGACCGTGCCCAGATCGCCAGCAACCATGCCGAGCATGCGCCAGAGCGCCACGCTCGACCGACGCCCACAGACCGTGCACCGCCCTCGCCGCGTGCATACATGATCGCCACCAACCCAGGAGACCGCCAGACATCCCCGTTCGCCGCCCCATGCCGCACAGCCACCGCTCGCCGTCGAAGACGCCGCCTCTGCTGCGCAGAGCATCGCGCGTTCCATACCAAACCGCACCGCCCCTACGCGCGCATTAAAGCCGTAGAGCATCCCCAGGAGACCACCAAGCGATCGCCACCGCCGGCCATGCCTCTAGCCGCCCGTAGCCATGTCGCCACCGTCGCCTTCCCATCCCGTTCGGTCTCGTCGTCGCGACAATAAATAGAGGCCACCCCCAGCCGAATTGAGCACACCATCTCACTCCCCTCTCCTCACTGATCGTGCCACCCCGTTCCCGGAGCAAGGCACGCAACACTTCGCCGGAATTTCACCGGAGCCTGCCGCTGCTGGAGAAAAGGGGGCCAGCGATTGGAGCCGCCCCAGGAGAAGCTGACGGTACCAGGGGGTTCGCCGTCGTCGACTTTGTCATTCGCCCGCCTCACCGACCCTCGCCCGAACCCCGGTGAGCCCCCAATGACCCCCACCTGCCGCGCTAGGTTTCTGTCTCGCCGGCATTGCCCAACATCGACGATGACCCTCAGCCGTTGGATTAGAACCAAATCGAACGCACCACATCGCCCCATACCGCTTCGCACCCCCTGTCTCACTGACGCGTGGGGACAGCGACTTAACCAGCCCGCATAAGCGCTGTGCTTAGCAGGCCGGCCCAGTATTGCTTCCCGCGCAGCCTAGTTATTTGAATTTAACCTTTTTCATTTTATTTCAAACACACTTCTGTACCCAGTTTCAAAAATCAACCAGGTCGATTCAGTGAACCAAATTGAATGAAACCAATTTTGTTAGAAAGGTCTAGGAATGCTGAATCCAAGCCCGTTGGATTCAAGTCATTTGGATCTATAGATCATCCATGGTAAAAATAACAAGGCAGAAGCTTTTCTGCATTCAAACATTTTTCAAATTTAAACCATAATAGCTTTTGAGTTGATTCCAACTCTCAAAATCACATTTAACCATACCTTTCAGAATATATAAAAATATATAGGGTTACTTACAGAAATAATGACCAAGTAATAAAAGAATGCCACATAGGCATTTCTAGCCACTTTAATTAATTAAAATAAAAGAGAAAAACCTTATTAAATTGTGACACCACTTTAAATCACATTCCCATGGACTAAAATATGTGGTGATGACATGTGTCAACATGATCCCATGTTTGGTTTGGAGAATATTAAATCTTAAGTAGTTTTTCAATGAGTAGAAATTACTTTTCTAAAAATAAATGGAATTAAACCAAGCTTTAATCTTGTAATGTTAGTGATGATGCTAGATCATCTATAGGACCCTTGTGTGTGATGAATGCAAGTAGTTAAGTATTGTTTGGTGATTGTGTACCTCGTATTTATTCATAGACGCTAGTACCTACCAAGGATACGAGGAGGAAGGAGGATACTACGAAGAAGAAGCCGAGGAGAACTTCAACCACTGATCTGCACAAGGCAAGCTAACACTTGCAATTTAGCAAGCTTATACTGATACTGATGCAAGCTAACACTTGCAAGATACTCTACTTTAGCAAGCCTTAATTGGGCAAGCTAATACTTACTTGCTACTATGTCAACTATATGCCTTAAGCATATGTGATCATATCCACTTGATAAACCAATCCTAGTTTTATTTGCAAGCCCTCTACTTTATTTCTTTATCAAAGCTTTAAATTAGAGTTGACTTAAGTGACTTGTAGATTCTAGAAAGATATATTGAAGGTTGCATAAATATCATAAAATTTGGCCTAAGCTAGAAAATCTTGATGTCATCCTAAGGCATAAGATTTAACTTAGTTGAAACTCCACTAGTTTACTGTCCCCCATTAGTGCTTACCCCCACTTGTAGATGCTAGTGCTAAGCATAAAACTTGATCAACATTAGATGGAAATACTTGGTGAAAATGGTTATGAAAACCTTAGAATGATGGATCATTCTACTGAGATGTTTTGACATGTGTTTCCGAACACCTGATGATTTGGTGATGAAAATGTTGAGGCATGAGACTTAGCCCTTTATAAAAGTGATGGTTGTCTGGATGCGATACCATTACAATTTTATCGTACAACCACAATACCCGAAGATTGGGTAGGGCTTGACTGGAAACTTATATACCTTAGTATTAGTTCCCTCAGGGCCAAGGTCTGAGCTGAGGCTACCTTGTGAAGATTGTCCACCTATGCAGTACCCAAGATGACAGTTGGTCATGGTTGGGAGGCCAAACTCACAGGAGAGGTGCTTATACTAGGGCATGTAATTGAAAGGTTAGGATTTATTATCCGCATACTGAGTATGGTGAATTCAGGATTTGTTCCTAACGGATGTATCGAATGTTGTGGTGAAAGTGTACAATCTCTGCAGAGTGTCAAACTATTCGAATAGCCGCGTCCGCGGTTATGGTCAGTGGGAGTGGACATACTGTTCCCCCGTCAGATGTTTTCAAAAGACTTGTGAAATGAATTGAGACTTTGACTTGACCACAACAGGGTTGTGACTTGAAATACAAGTTCCTACTTAGGAGTTATAAAATTGTGACTAGCTTCTCTTGCTTCTCAGCTTAGTAGAGATAAATCTGGCTTTTGCCAAACAACCCTAGAGCCTAGTGTCCTATTATCAAAAAACCCTTTCACTTGTTAGTATTAGCTTGCGAGTACTTAAAGAGTACTCATGGCTTTGTCCCTGGCTATTCCCATGGCCAGACTATGAAGAGGAGTACCTGGAGGATGAACCCCAGGAAGGTTATGATAACTAGGATCATCTCTCATCGTCAGCATTGCCTGTGACCCCGAAGATGGAGCTTCGCCTACGCTACCATTATTATTACGTATTCCGCTGCTTGAAGTTGTATTAAGAACTGGATCATGAGATCCCTATTTGTGTAAGACCTTATGTATGGTTTATAATGGATGATGTACTGTGGTATCCAATTCATTTATGTCTCGCAAAAATGGTAATCCTGGGATTGCGATGTATGGCATAACAAGCATCTGGGATTAAAAATCCGGGTGTTGACAAGTTAGTATCAGAGCCATCCTGACCATAGGAGACCCTATTTATACTGGACGTTTGAATCAAGAACTTAGTTTCAAAACCAAAGAAAACAAATATTTACAAAAACTTATTCTCATTCTTATCCCTTTTATTCTTTCATGAAAATTCATGTTCCTCAAAAACTCTTGCAAAATACATAAAATTTTGACACACTTGATCACTCTACTAACTTGCGCATCCTATATTCTTATAGATGGACATGAAGTACAACAAGTTTTATCAGTTGGGAAATGGAGGAGACCTTATCTTTGAGAGGGATTTGGACCAGCTTTCGGAACTTCTGGAGCGTCCACACCCCGAGTTCTTCGGAGCTCAGCTCAATGATCAAGGAGGAGAAGATCTGCAGTGGATATTTTTTGCAAGTCTCCGAGGAAATATTAAACCTCCCACTACTGAGGGAATTCAGTTTACCTTAAGAGAGAACAACTGGCTCGATGGACTTGCCAGGGCCATGCAGGAAGCTCTTTCCCGTCTGTGTGGGCAGAGCGTCAATCAGATCAAGGGAACCCGCTTTGAGTTTTGCCCAAGGCATGATGCTAATGGAAAACCACTAGAAGCCCCATACCACCCTAAGCTGAAGACTCAATTGGACCACCTTAGCTTCATGATGTACGATCGTCAGCAGGAGTTGGATAACTGCCGTGACTACTCCAACCATAAGTCTGCCATCATCAAGACGAAGGATCAAACCATCGCTATGCTAGCAAAGGATCGCAAGTATCACCGCCGTCAGCTCGACAATAAGGAGCGCATCATTGCCCGTCTTCGCCACCGTATCTCTTCTTTGGAGGAGACCATCCACGAGAGAGATATGAAGTTGGAGGAAAGGGAGAATGCCGGAGAGGATCTTCGTGGAGACCCCTACTCCTATCTCAGCGATGATGATGATTTTCTGGAGGATCAGGCTATGGACTTCTTCACCGATGAGGATGATTTCGCCTTCATCTATGACGATGAAGATGACGAAGCCACTGATTTCGAGGAGTAGTAGCACTTGAGCACTAGCGTAGTGTGTAGTATTTGGTCCCACTGTATCGTAGTTTCTAGAATGGTTCTTAAAACCATCTGTTTTTCTTTGTTGTGGTGTGTGTTGTATCGAGTGCTATGAATGAATGAAAAGCGAGTTGCTAGAAAAATATGAGTCAAACTTTAAAATCCCAGAACCTTAGAAATTTCCCTCTTTTCTCATGATCTATTTCAATCTTCAGATGCCACGTGGAGGAAGTGGTTCATCCCTGGACCCGATGTTGCAGATTCTGCAAATGTTGACTTCTGACCGCGAAGCTGAAAGAGCGGAACGTCAAGCCAACCTAGCCACCCTACAACAGATAATTCAGCTATCCCACAACAACCAAGGCCACGGAAATCAGGACAACCATGGATCTAAGCTCAAGAATTTCCAGAATACCAACCCACCTGTTTTCACCAAGTCAGAAGAACCCCTAGACGCCGATGATTGGCTGCAAACCATGGAAAATAACCTAGAAGTCGCCGGAGTGGAAGCCAACGAGAAAGTTTTGTTTGCCACCCACTATCTAGCCGGAGATGCCAGGGCATGGTGGAATAGTGTTCACGCAATGAATGGAGGGCAGATGATGACCTGGGAGGAATTTAAGGTCAAGTTTAGCAGAACCCATGTGCCACCAGGTTTAATCAAGAGGATGAGAGACGAGTTCAGAGAACTGAATCAAGGAAGGATGACCGTAGTGGAATACCGTGACAAATTCCTGTCATTAGCTAGGTATGCCCTGGATGAGATTGACACTGAAGCCAAGAAGAAAGAGAGATTACTGAATGGTCTGCACGATGAGATGCAGACAGTGTTAGTCAATATCCCCTTTGCTGATATTGAAGCCCTTGTCGACTCTGCTATCTAGATGGAAGGAAAGATCAACGAAGCCAATGAGAACCGCATGCGTCGCATGATGCATCAGCCAGGAACCCATCAGACCCCAAAGTATCGCCCTAACCCATCTCCAGGATTTGCCCCACGAACCAACAGACCCCCGATGAACCGTCCGACCTATCCCAACCGTGTAAACCCTAGGCTCGGAGGAAATCACAACAACCCCGGCAACTCTAGCAATTTCAACCGTGGCCCACCCAAGTTCAACAACAACAATGCTACCGCCAACACCAACACTGGCTCGAGGACTGGAAGCAATGTTGTGCCTGTAGCAGCAAAGGACAAGTCGTAGGTAACTTGTTATGACTGTGGAAATAAGGGCCACTATTCCAACGAGTGCCCCAACAAGAAGAATGCCGCAGCACCCAATGCCAATGCCCCAGCTCAGCAGCAGCGTCGTGTTCAGCCCGGAAGAAGGTTTGCCCCAGGAAATTCGCTCAACCGCAAGGGCCGTCTTTTTCACATGCATGCTGAAGAAGATCAGGAAGCGCCAGACGTCGTGCTGGGTATGTTTTCTGTTAATTTAGTACTTACAAGAGTATTGTTTGATTCTGGTGCATCGCATTCATTTTTCACCGAAGAATTTGCATGCACTAGTAAAATTCAACCAACCAAACTGAAGCATGTCATGATTGTTCAAATTCCCGGACCAACCAGCAAGTCTAGGCAAATTTGCAAAGCCGTCCCTATCTGAATCCATGGCATAGATTTTTATGCTAACCGGATAGTACTCGGAACTAAAGGTTTGGAAGTAGTACTAGGAATGGATTGGATGTCCAAACATAAAGGATTGATTGACTGTGCCAAGAAAGCCATAACCATGACCAGTACAGCCAGAATATCAGTCGAGAATATATCTGAAACCTTACCTCGTCAATTCAAGTGCAACAAGAGTATAGCCCAACCTACCATTGACCAAGTTCGGATAGTCTGTGAATACCCTGATGTATTTCCAGGTGTTTTGCCCGGTATGCCCCCAGATCGGGATATCGAGTTTATCATTGAACTAATCCCCGGAACTGGACCCATAGCTTAGAGATCATATAGTATGAACCCGTCGGAACTAGAGGAACTGAAGAAGCAACTGGATGCCATGTTGGAAATTGGATTGATTCAACCAAGTGCGTCACCATGGAGGTCACCTGTCTTGTTTGTGGACAAGAAGGATGGAGGTAACCATTTGTGTACGGATTATCGGAAGTTAAATGATGTCACCATCAAGAACAAATACCCCTTTCCCGAGATAGAAGATTTGTTTGATCAGTTAACCGGTGCCAAGGTGTTTTCTAAGATTGATCTTAGAACAGGCTATCATCAACTCAAGATTCATGCAGAAGATATCCCAAAGACTGCCTTTACCACCAGATATGGATTGTACGAGTATACAGTCATGTCTTTTGGATTAACCAATGACCCCTCTTATTTCATGAATCTCATGAATAAGATTTTTATGGACTTCCTGGATAAGTTTGTCGTTGTTTTCATTGATGACATTCTGATTTATTCCAAATCAGAAGAAGAATATGAACTACACCTAAGGACCATTCTTGGAACCCTTAGAGAGCATCAGCTGTATGCAAAGTTTAGCAAATGTGAATTCTGGTTACAGGAGGTAGGATTCCTCGGTCACATTGTATCAGCCGGAGGAATTGCCGTTGATCTTGCAATGGTGAAAGATGTCGAAGATTGGCAAGCCCCAACCACTCGAACCCAAGTTCATGCATTTCTCGGATTGGCGGGATATTACCGCAAGTTCGTAGAAGGATTCTCGAGTATCGCCAGACCCATGACCCAATTGCTAAAGAAGGACAAGAAGTTTGAATGGACCGACAAATGTGAAGCGAGTTTTCAAGAACTCAAGAGGAGATTGATTTCAGCCCCAATCTTGATTATGCCGGATATCACGAAGCCCTTCGATGTGTATTGTGATGCATCCAAGATCGGTCTCGGATATGTGCTAATGCAAGAAGGCAAAGTTATATCTTATCTATCTCGACAACTGAAGCAACATGAGCAAAATTACCCAACCCATGACCTCGAACTCACAGCCGTAGTTCTAGCCCTGAAGACCTGGAGACATTCCCTGATGGGAAATTGTTGTTAGATCTATACGGATCACAAGAGTCTGAAGTATATATTCACTCAAAAGGAGCTGAATATGAGACAGAGAAGATGGATTGATCTAATCAAGGATTGCGATCTGGACATTCACTATAACCCTGGTAAAGCCAATGTTGTAGCAGATGCCCTTAGCAGATTGTCGTGCCGCTTGAACTCCATGATCTTGAAGGAGCAACCAAGCTTGCACAAAGAGATGGAAGATTTTCGAATAGAATTAGTGAGTGAAGGATTTTTGGCTAGCATAGAACTCCAGCCCACTTTGATCAGTCAGATTAAAGAGGCACAGAAGGGAAATGCTAGTATCGATGGAATCAAGCGTCGTATCGGTACAGGCAAAGTACCCGGATTCACCGAAGACGAAGAAGGAGTTCTGTGGTACAAAGGACGCCTTTGTGTACCAGCAGTTTCTGAGTTGAAAGAAGTGACTCTGAAGGAGGCTCATGATACTCTTTATTCTATCCACCCCGGAGGAACTAAGATGTATCAAGATTTAAAAGAGCAATTTTGGTGGCATAAGATGAAGAGAGAAATCGGAAGCTATATCGCCAAGTGTGATATATGTCAACAAGTTAAGGTAGGACATCAAAGACCCGCTGGATTGTTGCAACCCTTGTAGATTCCGGAATGGAAATGGGATTCCGTTGCAATGGACTTTATCACTGGACTGCCTACTTCTAGTAGGGGAAATGACTCTATCTGGGTCATAGTGGACCGATTTTCCAAAGTCGCCCATTTCTTACCTGTCAAGACCACATATCAGAGGTCGAAGCTAGCGGAGTTGTACATCGCTAGAATAGTTAGTTTGCATGGAGTCCCCAAGAACATCGTATCGGATCGAGGAACTCAGTTTACCTCGAGATTCTGGAAGAAAGTCCAAGAAGGTTTAGGAACCCGCCTAGATTTCAGCACCATGTATCACCCTCAGACCGATGGACAAATGGAGCGAGTAAATCAAATACTCGAAGATATGCTGAGAGTCTGTGTGTTAGAATATGGATCTAAGTGGGAAGATTGTCTGCCATTTGCAGAATTTTCATACAACAACATTTATCAAGCTAGTTTGCAAATGGCCCCATTTGAATTTATGTACGGAAGGAAGTGTCGCACCCCTTTGAACTGGTCGGAAGTAGGAGAGAGTCAGATTTTCGGACCCGACATCCTACGAGAAGCAGAAGAGAAGGTTCAGAAGATTCGTGAGCACCTCAAGACTGCCCAGTCCAGACAGAAGAGTTACGCCGACAAGAGACGTAGAGACCTCGCCTTCAAAATAGGAGATATTGTTTATCTGAAAGTGTCGCCATTGAAGGGAATGCAACGATTCCAACTCAAAGGAAAGTTAGCCCCCAGATATATCGGACCTTTCAAGATTATGAACCGTCGAGGAGAAGTGTCGTATCAATTGGAACTACCCGAAGATATGTCAGCCGTGCACAATGTGTTCCATATCTCGTTACTTCGCAAGTGTCTCGAAGTCCCAGAGAAGACCGAAGTGTTCAAAAACATCGATCACCAGACCATAGAGATCAACGATGACCTGACCTATCCCAAAGTACCCATCCGTATTTTTGAAGAAGCTTTCAGAACTACCTGAACCCGAAGCATCAAGTTTCTCAAGATTCAGTGGAGCAGCCACACAGAAGAGGAAGCTACCTGGGAGCGCGAAGATCACATCAGGACGGAGTTTCCCGATCTCTTCAAATCCTAGGTAATCTTTTTTGTCCTTTTTCAAATCTCGGGACGAGATTTTGTTTAAGGGGGGGAAGGTTTGTAACATCCCAAAAATACTAAACTTGGATCATCAAACTCTAATCATCAAAATTAGGGTTAACAAAAACTTCTCTAAAATAAAAAATATGAAAGCATGCATGGTGTATGCATTTCATTTGAAATTCTTTTGAACCACCTTGTTTGTGTGTTCCTTTGCTTGTAAATGGATTCTTAGGTGAAATAAACATCATCTAAACAATTCCCAAACTTTTCTCAAAGACAAGTAAATCAAAACAAATAAAATAAGGGAATGGTCATTTTGACCAATTTAACTCCCATGCCTACTTTGGCTGTCCCAAACTTTCAGAACTTAACAGAAACTTTTCTGGATCTTTGCACCCCTTGATTGTACTCATAACAAGGTATCAAGGCCCACTTTGTGATCATCCAGAAACTTCCAAATGCATAGTTTAAATGACAGTTCAAAATTGAATCTTTATCATATGAGAAGATCCCACTTTTTCAGAAACCACTCAAACAAGCTCAACTTTCAAAACCCAAGCATCTGCAGACTCACCAGCACCAACCTAGCACACCCACCAAAAATCTTTTCAAAATTCAAAACTTCAATTCTTGCGGCCATTTCATCAAACACTTGGCAGACACAAAGCATCAAAATCTTAAACACTATTGTGAGCAGTGATTGAAGACTAACTTGTCCCCTCTCTAGCTCACGACCATCTCAATAGATCATCTAGCAAGTTAAACCAAGCATTAGCCTCACTGTAAGCTGGGCAATGACATCAATGGTAAACAGCCGAAGCTCACCATGCCACCCAAGTGGAGACAGCAAGCTAGAAGGAGATTTAGCCGTGCCAACCTTGTCTGGGAGGCAGCCCACCGTCCACCGCCACTCCCTGTCCCAGCCGCGAGCATTGCCAAACCCTGGACCACACGCATTGACCGCGCCCAGCTCGCCAGCAACCGTGCCGAGCATGCGCTAGAGCGCCACGCTCGACTGACGCCCACAGACCACGCACCGCCCTCGCCGCATGCATACATGATCGCCACCAACCCAGGAGACCGCCAGACATCCTTGTTCGCCGCCCCATGCTGCATAGCCACCGCTCGCCGTCGAAGACGCCGCCTCTGCCGCGCAGAGCATCGCGCGTTCCAGACCAAACCGCACTGCCCCTACGCGCGCATTAAAGCCGTAGAGCATCGCCAGGAGACCACCAAGCGATCGCCACCGCCGGCCATGCCTCTAGCCGCCCGTAGCCATGTCGCCACCATCGCCTGCCCATCCCGTTCGGTCTCGTCGTCGCGACTATAAATAGAGGCCAGCCCCAGCCGAATTGAGCACACCATCTCACTCCCCTCTCCTCACTGATCATGCCACCCCGTTCCCGGAGAAAGGCGCGCAACACTTCGCGAGAATTTCACCGGAGCCTGCCGCTGCTGGAGAAGAAGGGGGCCTGCGATTGGAGCCGCCCCAGGAGAAGCTGCCGGTACCGGGAGGTTCGCCGTTGTCGACTTCGTCGTTCGCCCGCCTCACCGACCCTCGCCTAATCCCCGGTGAGCCCCCAACGACCCCCACCTGCCGCGCTAGGTTTCTATCTCGCCGGTATTTCCCAACGTCGACGATGACCCTCAGCCGGTGGATTAGATCCAGATCGAACGCACCATACCGCTTCGCACCCCCTGTCTCACTGACGCGTGGGGACAGTGACTTAACCAGCCCGCGTAAGCGCTGTGCTTAGCAGGCCGGCCCAGTATCGCTTCCCGCGTAGCCCAGTTATTTGAATTTAACCTTTTTCATTTTATTTCAAATACACTTCTGTACCTAGTTTCAAAAATCAACCCAGGTCGATTCAGTGAACCAAATTGAATGAAACAAATTTTGTTAGAAAGGCCTGGGAATGGTGAATCCAAGACCGTTGGATTCAAGTCATTTGGATCTATAGATCATCCATGGTAAAAATAACAAGGCAGAAGCTTTTCTGCATTCAAACATTTTTCAAATTTAAACCATAATAGATTTGAGTTGATTCCAACTCTCAAAAATCACATTTAACCATAACTTTTAGAATATATAAAAATATATAGGGTTACTTACAGAAATAATGACCAAGTAATAAAAGAATGCCACATAGGCATTTCTAGCCACTTTAATTAATTAAAATAAAAGAGAAAAACCTTATTAAATTGTGACACCACTTTAAATCACATTCCCATGTACTAAAATATGTGGTGATGACATGTGTCAACATGATCCCATGTTTGGTTTGGAGAATATTAAATCTTAAGTAGTTTTTCAATGAGTACAAATTACTTTTCTAAAAATAAAAGGAATTAAACCAAGCTTTAATGTTGTAATGTTAGTGATGATGCTAGATCATCTATAGGACCCTTGTGTGTGATGAATGCAAGTAATTAAGTATTGTTTGGTGATTGTGTACCTCGTATTTATTCATAGACGCTAGTACCGACCAAGGATACGAGGAGGAAGGAGGATACTACGAAGAAGAAGCCGAGGAGAACTTCAACCACTGCTCTGCACAAGGCAAGCTAACACTTGCAATTTAGCAAGCTTATACTGATACTGATGCAAGCTAACACTTGCAAGATACTCTACTATAGCACGCCTTAATTGGGTAAGCTAATACTTACTTGCTACTATGTCAACTATATGCCTTAAGCATATGTGATCATATCCACTTGATAAACAAGTCCTAGTTTTATTTGCAAGCCCTCTAATTTATTTCTTTATCAAAGCTTTCACTTAGAGTTGACTTAAGTGACTTGTATATTCTAGAAATATATATTGAAGGTTGCATAAAGAGCATAAAATTTGGCCTAAGCTAGAAAATCTTGATGTCATCCTAAGGCATAGGATCGAACTTAGTTGAAACTCCACTAGTTTACTATCCCCCATTAGTGCTTACCCCGACTTGTAGATGATAATGCTAAGCATAAAACTTGATAAACATTAGATGGGAATACTTGGTGAAAATGGTTATGAAAACCTTAGAATGATGGATCATTCTACTGAGATGTTTTGACATGTGTTTCCGAACACCTGATGATTTGGTGATGAAAATGTTGAGGCATGAGACTTAGCCCTTTATAAAACTGATCGGTGTCTGGATGCGATACCATTCCAATTTTATCGTACAACCACAATACCCGAAGATTGGGTAGGGCTTGATTTGAAACTTATATACCTTAGTATTAGTTCCCTCACGGCCAAGGTCTGAGCTGAGGCTACCTTGTGAAGATTGTCCACCTGTGTGCAGTACCCAAGATGACAGTTGGTCATGGTTGGGAGGCCAAACTTACAGGAGAGGTGCTTATACTAGGGCGTGTAATTGAAAGGTTAGGATTGATTATCCGCATACTGAGTATGGTGAATTTAGGATTTGTTCCTGACGGATGTATCGAATGTTGTGGTGAAAGTGTACAATCTCTGCAGAGTGTCAAACTATTCGAATAGCCGCGTCCGCGGTTATGGACAGTTGGAGTGGCCATACTGTTCCCCCGTCAGATGTTTTCAAAAGACTTGTGAAATGAATTGAGACTTTGACTTGACCACAACAGGGTTGTGACTTGAAATACAAGTTCCTACTTAGGAGTTATAAAATTGTGACTAGCTTCTCTTGCTTCTCAGCTTAGTAGAGATAAATCTGGCTTTTGCAAAACAACCCTAGAGCCTAGTGTCCTATTATCAAAAACCCCTTTCACTTGTTCGTATTAGTTTGCGAGTACTTAAAGAGTACTCATGGCTTTGTCCCTGGCTATTCCCATGGCCAGACTATGAAGAGGAGTACCTGGAGGATGGACCCCAGGAAGGTTACGACAACTAGGATCATCTCCCATCGTCAGCATTGCCTGTGACCCCGAAGATGGAGCTTCGCCTACGCTACCATTATTATTACGTATTCCGCTGCTTGAAGTTGTATTAAGAACTGGATCATGAGATCCCTATTTGTGTAAGACCTTATGTATGGTTTGTAATGAATGATGTACTGTGGTATCCAATTCTGTTATGTCTCGTAAAAATGGTAATCCTGGGATTGCGATGTATGGCATAACAGGCATCTAGGATTAAAAATCCGGGTGTTGACAAACACCCTTCACGATTCACCAAGAGTTGCCGCCTACGACGAAGATGACGCTGAAGAATCCAGACGCCTAGATGTGGACCTTCTCGAGGAGGAGCGCGTATTGGCATGCTAAAGATCCGCCATCTACCAGCAGAAGCTACGCAACTACCATAGTTGCCGCGTTTGGCATCGCTCGTTTAAAGAGGGGGATCTGGTGCTCCGACTTAAGCAGAAGAAGTCACACAAATTATCCCCGCCATGGGAAGGACCGTTCATCATATGCAAGGCGCTACTCAATGGGTCTTACTACCTCGTTGACAATCGTGAACTGGAGGATAGACCCAACGAGGATCATAAGCGTAAGCAACATGACCCGGATGATGACTACCCGGAGCTTCATCGGCCATGGAACATAGCACAGCTACGTCCTTTCTACACTTAGCATTTTTTATCTATTGTGTACCTATTATATGATCAATGAAATAAAGCTCTCTGGTTCTCTCATATTTCTGAGTCTGTTACCTCCTTTAGTGTTCTTTTTTGGATCGTATAAAACCTTTATGCACAAGCTTTGTGATTGCACTTGTGAAAATTCTGCCTATGGGCGTTATCTTAAGTTTTCTGGTCTACACGTTCTGTGTCGTTTTTATGTGGATTCTGGAGTAGTGACTTTCAACACTTATTGTCGGTGATTTTGTTCTTAGGTTATTGACGGTGCCAGTAGGCATCATCGCCTGAGCGTATGGTTCCGACAATGAGTCGTACGACTCAAGAAAAGTCAAGCATAAAAACCAGAGTAATGGATAAGCCAACACTTGCTTAAAAAATATATACATGCTGGAACCAGTTCTTGAGTAGCAGGGCATAACAATCATTGTTTTCCGCCTTAAATTAACACATTATTTTTTCCACATACAAATTCCATAGGAAACAAATATTACATATTGTTCTTCATTCCTCTAGCGCAGGCGACTTGGACGTAGCATCATCCACATCAAGAGAGTCCTCTTCCTCAAAGTCGGCGGTGTTAAGGGGATCGGAGGAGCTTTGGCTGCCGCCATCGATGGTTTTCATGGGCACAAAGATGTACTGATCGACCAACTCGGCGACTCTGGTGTCAAAACCCGTGAGAGACGTCAAGATTGCCTCATGATCAATCTTTTGGCCATCGTCGTCCATGTCGGGGATGCTAGAGGTCACTGCGTCGAGGTCCACAGTTTTTAGTGTGCCTTCACCATTGACAGCGCCATCCTCGCGCCAGCCTGGGTACATGAAGCTTTCCAGCTTACAATATGCTTGGGGGCTCGGCGCAAGATCTCCGAGAACTTCGCCATGGAATCCACCGCCTTGATGTTGATCTAGAGGTGCTTGGCTATCTCCTTAGCCTGCGTGATGGAAATCTTGATAAAGTTTACGGCAAGGACCATGCATTCTTTTGGCAGAGGAGGCAACTGGGTTAAGCCAAAAGGAGCTGCAAGTTTCCGACAAGAGAAAGCATGAGTTCAATCAAACAAAAAGTTCAGATTATTTAGCTTACAGAGGTACAAGGCGGAGAATCACTTACTAAAGATGCTAAGTTTAGCCTGCTAGAGAGTTTCCGCCATGGAGTCCCATTCTTGTCGGAGGATCCTGTAAGCTTCAAGATGGCGCTGATTTTGCTCATCAGCAGCTTTCTTCTGATCTTTCAGGATCGCGATTTCCTCCTTCAAGCGTTTGATCTCCTCGTTGGCGTAATCCTCCAGGACTTTCATGGAATCTTCATGCATCTTCAACATATCCTTCCTCTCCTGCTGAAGGATCTTGTTTTCGCTATCCAGCTGCTCAATATGCTTGGATTGCGCAACAATATCCTTAGCTTTGGCAATGGTTTATGCAAGTCGGAGAAAGAACAGTATACAGTGAGTACTCAGAGAATGATTGGTACAAAGACCAAGTCGGAATATGAAAAAGAAAGGAAAAAGAGACGCTTGCTCTTGATGATTTGTTCCTTCAAGAAGGCAGTTTTACCCTTTTCAGCTTCCAAGTCTGTGCGCATCTTCTGGTACTTCTCGTTGGCCACGCCCCTCCGAGAATTCTCACTCCGTGGAAAGGAAAGGTTTAACGCTATTTAGTCTACTTGGAGCATCTAGCCGGATAAATATCCACCTAGAAGCTTGGGGGCTACAGTGAGAGTTTTTAACTTAGCAATATGCTTGGTCTTTCTTTAAGCATCTAGTCGGAACTGATTCAATTTTCAACTAGAAGCTTGGGGGCTACAGTATAAAGTTTTAACTCAGTCATATGCTTAGTCTTTCTTTAAGCATCTAGTTGGAACTAATTCAGTTACAACTAGAAGCTTTGGGGCTACAGTATTGAAATTTACAAACACTGCATATGTTACTCTTAAAAGCATCTAGTCGGAATAATTCATTCAAACTGCATGCTTAGGGGCTACAGTGAGAATTTTTCTAGGTTAGTCACTCTTAGAGTATTCAAATGCAAAGGCCTATGGATTTCCGTCTAAATCCTCGGGGGCCACAGTGGGATACTCATATGAAATGCACAAGGCAGATAAAACTTACAAGTGCGATGATCTTGAGGTTTGTAGCGCTCTCAGCAAGAAACTTGCCAAAGGAGTGGTTGTTTCCTCGCAAGATGTCTGCTTGTCGGAGAAGCTCCTCAAGACCGCATGTCGGAGATGTCGGCCCTGCACCAGGAGCCAAAGAAGAGCTACTCGGCGTAAGTGCTGGGTAGACTATCTTCGGGAACTCTATGGTTGTCTTGGGTGCGGAGGCGCCGCCTTCGGCAGAAGTACCACCCTCTACCACCGCCTTACCGCTACCGATGGCATCCTTAGCCAGATCTTCATCCATATAGGTTGCGGAACTCTCCTGTGTTGCTTGTTCGCCGGCAACAACATGCTCCGCGGAAGCACCTGAGTCCACTTCCATGGCGGAAGGGCCAGATGCATATTTGGATTGTGAGCTTGTCGGAGCTGGCGCAGGCTGGACACTGGGAGTGATAGGGGAGATGACGGGAGATGCATGGTGGACGTCACGATGCAACATATCGTTGATATTTCTAGAAGCCCCCAAAGTTTTGGAGGTCTTGTTCATACTGGTGGTGGCTTTCTTCCTGAAACGTGCAAAAAGTATAAGTACAGGAACAAGACAAACGATGGACAATGTCGGAGAGAAAGAAGCTTACACAACAGGGGGTGCTTTGGCAAAGGGGATCCCGGTAATATTTCTTTTCTCCGCCTCCAGGATGGCAGTAGTCTTGTTGGAGGCTCCACCCTCCGTCTTCTTCTTCTTGCCTCCGTCGGCAGCGTCAGAGGTGGAGCTCTTCCGCTTTCACGCCAACGGGACATCGTCGTCGGACACGACCGTGACTTCCTTCATCTTTGGATCATAGATTTGGACAGCCATGCTATCCTCCTCTAGATCTCTGAGATGTTAAGTGAAAACACACATTGTTAGATGAGATGTTAATGGCTAGGCGGAAGAACTGGAGTATATGTCATACACGGAAGATAACCAGGTACCTTTGGGCACTTACTCTCTACGAACATGTCGTAGGTGATGGTGAAGCCACGCTTCTTATCCTTCACCTTGACGATGTCCTTGAGGCGGAGCTTGACAGAGTCTCTCAAGAAGTTGTCCTCAAAGGTGCGGAGGCTATCCTTTCTCTCGCTGGTATACTCGTGCATCAACTTCGAGCCGTGCTGCAGAGGCTGGATCCGCCTGCCGAACCAGCACACGGCCAGGTCCAATCCGGTCAGACCCGTCTCTACGAACCACTCTATCCGCCTTATAGCGCGGGAAGCGTCTATGTCAGAGGGAAGGAAGGCATGGGATCTCCATGTCGAGGCTTCGGTGGCAGCTCCATCAGCGAAGTCCGGATACGCCACTTCTTGGCCACCTAGAGGGATATCTGGGCCGTATAAGTACATCCGCTGCCAGTTCTTGCAGGACTCGTGGCCGACAATGTCGGGGAAGCGCCGGCTAGGCCGGATCTTAAAGCTAATAGTACCACAGTTCCTAAGCTTGTCCTTGCTGGCTCCGGCTTCCCCCACGTCTGTAAACACGCACTGTGACGACCCCTCCATGGCGTACTCATCGGCAATACCACGACAGTTGGCGCCCACCATAGGGCAAGAGGCGCTTTAGGCTCTTCAGTGGGCGAGGACCAAGATCTTCGCGGGAATCGGCGAAACCGTAGTCATCAGTCGTGTTCTCTTAGCCAGCAATGTTCCGATCGTCCCTCCCGACGAGTTCTGGATCCCGGTGAAGACGAACCCTGCGCGGTGCTCGATCGTTCCTAACATCCACCTCTTCATCGGTGAAACCGACTTGGGCACTAGTTCCCTGGGAGTCGAAGGAGCATCAAGACCCACACGGACCGCCTACAGGCAGGACACGTTCGCGGAAGGATCGATGTCGGATCTCTCCTCGGAGTTTGCCGGCAAATATCAGAAAAATTCAAGGCCCACCCAAACCGCCCCTGTGCAGGATATAACGGTGGAAGATCGCTACAAGTCCGCCGGCTTCGTCCGCGCGTCTTGACAGCAGAGATCCAAGTTCGCCAGAGTGGTAACCATCTTCAATCTGGCGCGTTGCGTTCAGAGAGAGGGCGAAAACCCCCGCGATTTTTGCTAGATGGCTCTGTATACGGGCCGATCTGGTGCATTACCCCAATGATGATGCCATGTATCACTTTGTGGAAGGACTAGACCAGGGTACGCTTCTCCGGTATATGCTAAGGCGGCAGCAGGCCGCGGGACGCCTCACCTTCGAGAGCATGGTGAACACCATCAATAGCTACGCAGAGGCCGAGGTGGTACCCCACGCGGCGCCCGCGCTCATTGGTAGCGCACCCCCGCTTCAGCAACCACCACCTCCTCCAATGTTCGTCGTCGCCGCACCGCCGCCACCGCCTCCAGTCGTTATTGCTGCACCACCACCTCCAGTCATCATCAACGTTGCCGCCTTGCCATCACCCATTGTTGATGAAGCCCCGGCACCCTCCGACTCTGTGCTCGACGCGATCTAGGCCGACATCAGCGCTTACTCAGAGGAGATAGACCTCAGCCCGGACGAGCTAGATTCAGCTATGCAGGAGATGGAGGAGGATTATCAGCGCGACGAGCAAGCTAAAAAGGCCATCACATCTCGAGAGGTGTTTGTCGCCATTGGGGTTGTGATGGAAGAAGACCAACCCGGACGAGCTCCGTCTACAGCGCTGGACAAGGGGAAGGGACCACCTGTTGCTGCCGACAAGGCTCGTGCAAAGGTCATGTCCCCTCCGCCCAACCTAGTGCAACAGCCGCAGGAACTCGGCACCGGCCCCAGCAACAACAACACCGCAAACCCGCCGCCTCCGGCATCCACATCTGTTGTTGCCCAAGTTACTCCAGCTGACAGAGTGATGTTCATAAATCTCCTCGTCGAGCCCTTAACCGTAGCTCATATCCGGAACGTAACCCAGCTTGATGAGAAGCGACAACAGCTGCTGGAGGAAGCACAGGCCATCGCGGAACAAGGCGCAAATCTAGATCGAGATCTGGCCAACACATAGAAGTCAATAGAGAAAGCTAGAGCCATGGAGGACGAGTACAAGACTCTGCTCCAGAAGCAGAAGGCTAAGAAAGCTCTGGCTCGCGTTATCAACGATCCTGGTGTACGGCGAAACCTAGGATGGGCTTCCTCGAAGCCGGCACAGGCCAAGCCATACATTGACAGTGAAGGCAGGCAGGTGATGCCCACTCCTCTCCTTAACCTCGCCATAGCCAAGACCCTTCTGGAGCAGGATAGATCACCCGAAGCAGTGGAGCAGGTCTATTACCTTGTGGCCAAGGCGGTAAAACAGCAGGAAAAGGCCACCTCCCAGAGGCTTGAGTCTGACCCAACGTTCTGCCAGTCTATCCACCATAAGCCTCCAAGGGATAGATCTCCTCAGGATGTCGGGTCCCAGGCGGGTTTGTCAGAACGAAGACGGAGGGATGCGTGCAACAGGAAGGATGCTATCCCCATATCCTCCAACCATGGAGGTAAGGCCCAACCTCGTCTCCCATCGCCACCGCCCCTCTCCCCCCGACATCGCGAAGAAACCAAGGCTCACTGTCGTATGGATATGCCGCCGCCAAGGCAGAGCGGCATCATCATCCGCGACAATGCGAAGCAGACCCGTCATGACGGAGAGCGCAACCAAGGACACAAGAGCAGGTCACGCCATGACCCTCCGCGTCCGACAAGTAACCGCGACAAGCGTGAGGCATCGCAGGAGGGTAACAACAAGAAAGCTAACCCACCGCCACCTCCGCCTCCGTCGCCACCTAGCAGCCACCATGGTAGAGGAGGCCCGCGTCGTTCACGCAGCCCATCCCCTGATGGCAAAAAGAAGAAAAGAAGTTCGGAGCCATTCGATGCAAGATCACGTCTGGACAAGATCCATGAGGCTCGGGATGGAGCATACCTGTGACCACGCTGCTTTGGACCTGTGATACGGACCGCATCTTACCCCAAGGGCTTCCGGATTGACAAGACCATCAAGCCCTATGAAGGCACTGCCAAGCCAGCTACATGGTTGTAGGACTACGGCAACACAGTGGAGATCGCTACGAAACCCCAACGTCGTCGTCAAGTACCTCCCATTGATGCTGGTGGGCACGGCCCGACAATGGATCGATGACTTGCCGGAGAAATTTATATGCAATTGGTTGGACATGCAAGAAGCGTTCACCAAGAATTTCGAGGGTAGGTACAAGCGTCCCTGCACTGTTGGCGACTTACAGCGGTGCGTGCAGGAGAAAGACGAGTTATCTCGCGCCTAGCTCTCCCGCTGGTTGGACATGAAGAATTCCTGCGCAGGTGTGCACTCCCAGACCGCCATGTCCGCCTTCATCGACGGGTTGGAAAGAGGTACATTGCTCCAACATATGTTGAAGCGCCTGCAGGACAACCACTAGATCGACCTCAACCAGATGATCCAGCTGGCTAGTGAATTTGCGGCAGCCGACGACAACACTATCGGATCATTGATGGAAATAGCAATTCCAACCCAAGCTAAGAGGAACAGCAGCACAAAGTGGAAGAACCCGCTAGAAGAAAATCAAGCCTCCGACATGGTCGCCATGAATTTTGCAGGATGAGATGATAGCGAACAGCATGGCCGGGGATGGGGGCTGGTCGTGGACAGCAACGAGGAAGTGAAACTACCTCGACAGCGCTCCGCATTACCCAGACCTACGAAGAGTACCGCGATATTCCGTGGCTTGTACACCTCGACGCCAACAGCAAAGCCACACACACCAATCGCCATTGCAAGTTCGTCAACAATCTCAAGGAGGACCCGGAGTCTGGCTATAAGCAAAGTCGGAAGAATAGACCGCGCGGCAAGGTCAAGGGGAAAAAGAAGGAGGAGGAGTCCAAGGATTCAAGTGACATGGACGAGGACATTGAACCCAAACACGCCGCCAAGAGCGACGACAAGGGCAAGAACCCCTTCGAGAAGAAGGCGGCAGTTTTCCACACATTCCTTGGCACCCCCACCGTCTCCCAACAGAAGACCTCCATGAGGATATTGATGGCGACTCTACCCCCAGTTCCCTAGTTCCTGTGCTGGTTGTAGATTCCAATTACTTGGGACAGGAAGGATCACCCAGACCTCATCTCGACGGAGAACCAATACGCCATGGTCATCAACCCCTTGATTGACGGCAATGAGTTCACCAAATGTATGGTGGATAGTGGAAGCAGCATCAACATCATGTACCTGGGTACACTGCAGAAGATGGACTTGACGGAGGCAAACCTAAGGCGGACCAACACCATCTTCCACGGCGTAGTTCCTGGTCGGGAGGCTCGGTCCCATGGGTGCATCACACTTCAGGTCGCTTTTGGTGATGTTAATAATTACCGCCAAGAACACATGACCTTTGAGGTGGTCCCCTTCAAGAGCTGTACCACGTCATATTCGGCCGCTACATATTCCACACCCTCATGGCCAAGCCATGCTTCGTCTACAACAAACTAAAGATACCCAGACAAACGGTGTCATCATCGTATCCGGAAGCTTTACCAAGGCACGGGACTGCGAGATTGGAGAAGCAGCCTATGCATAAGCTATCCTCTACAACGAAGAACTCAAGGAGATCCAGAGCAAGGTTGATGCCTCAGAGATGCCCGCATCGAAGAAACAGATTTCTGACTCGGCCCCAGCATTCAAGGCCGCCATCGAAACCAAGACGGTGGAACTTGTGGTAGGCGATGCCTCAAAGACCACCGCCATTAGGACAAACCTGGATCCCAAATAGGAAAGCGCGCTCGTCGAGATCCTCCGTGAGAATAGGGACATCTTTGCCTGGCAACCTTCCGACATGAAAGGTGTACCTAGGGAACTTGCCGAGCACAGCTTAAACATTGATCCAAAATGTAAACCAGTGAAACAACATCTACGACGCTTCAGAGACGAGAAGAGACGCGCCATAGGCAAAGGGATAGCTAACTTACATAAGGCTAGTTTTATCCGAGAAGTCCTTCACACCCGATGGGTGGCTAATCCTGTACTTGTCCCCAAAAAGGGAACCAAAGAATTAAGAATGTGCGTTGATTACACCGAATTGAACAAAGCATGTCCCAAAGATCCATTTGCTTTGCCTCGCATTGACCAAGTCATTGACTCGACGGCTGGCTTGGAGATTTTGTGTTTTCTTGATGCATACTCAGGATACCACCAGATCAAGATGAGGAAGTCGAACCAATTGTCCACTTCGTTCACTACATCCTACGACACGTTTTGCTATGTCACGATGGCCTTTGGGTTGAAAAACACAGGTGCTACATGCCAGCGGACAATGCAACATTGCCTACATGACCAAATTGGTCGGAACGTTCACGCCTATGTGGACGATATAGCGGTGATGTCTAAAAAGTCAAACAACTTAATCTCCGACTTAAAAGAAACCTTTGATAATCTCCGGAAATACAACATGATGCTTAACCCTAAGAAGTGCGTCTTCGGGGTTCCAGCCGGCAAATTGTTAGGCTTTATCATTTCCCAGCGTGGAATCGAGGTCAACTCGGATAAAATCAAGGACATCTTAAACATAAACCGTCCGGCATGCCTAAAGGACATACAACGGCTAACAGGTTGCGTTGCAATAGTTAGTCGGTTCGTCAGCCGACTTGGAGAGAAGGCTCTGCCGCTGTACAAGTTGCTGAAGAAGGCAGACAAATTCACATGGACGGATGAAGAAGATGCAACATTGAAGCAGCTCATGGAGATACTTTCCTCAGCGCCTATCCTTGCAGCGCCCGATCCTGGAGAGCCCATGTTAATTTACATAGTCGCCACCAACCGGGTAATCAGCATCGTCGTCGTGGTAGAGCGGAAGGAACCAGGGCATGAGTACGAAGTTCAACGACCAGTTTACTATGTAAGCAAGGTCTTGACGGAGTCGAAGCAGCATTACCTGCACTACCAAAAGATAGCTTATGGAGTATTCCTTGCTTCTCGGAAGCTGAGGCACTATTTCTAGGAGCACCCCATTACAGTGGTGAGCAAGACTCCACTGTCTGACATCATCAACAACAGCGACGCTATAGGAAGGGTCGCGAAGTGGGGCATTGAATTTTCCGCCTTCGAGATCACTTACAAGAGATGGGACGCTATCAAGTCACAAGCCTTGGCGGATTTCATCGCAGACTGGACGGAGATGCCTGATGCTACCCCTATACTGTAGCACCCCGGGTAAAACCACTACTAGAAAATTGCTGTTGTTTATACTTTGTGCATCATCATGACATCATCATGCATCTATCTGTCTAAAACTATTTCAGAAAAGCCATACTTTGTTTTCTAAATATCCCCCTTTCTATCTCAAAAGTCAAACCCCGGTCCGTTCGGATCTTTATTTGTCTAAACATATTTGCAACTGTTTTGTTCTAAACAAAATAAAATAAATATAGTATAATAAAAACCTATTTTATCCCCGGGGGAGGTAGCCACCGACCAGGCCCAAAAGGCCCAACTGGCAGCCACCTACCACCCCACCTTGCAAACCCTAACCCTAGAACACCTACCCCGGCCGCCACACCCGACCCACACACCACACACTGGAACCGAAACCACCCACCTACACGCACGCCTGACCCAACCCGTGGACACACACCACTAGCACGCACGCGGTACACGCGATCCCCACCCGGAACGCACGCACGCTCCCTCGCGAACCCTCCCCAACCCCGCGCGCAACCCCGCTCGTGACCCATCTCTCCCCCGTTTCCGAGCGCCGCCGCCGCCTCGCTCTTCCCTCGCCGGCACTGTGGCATCGCCCCACGCCCTCTCTCTGCGGCAACCCTACAGCGGCCTAGCCTCGCCTCCTCTGAGCCCCGCCTCCGCGCTTCTCACCCCTCCACCTTGCCTATCCCTCTCCTCCCCGGCAACTGCCACCGCGACACCCTCCTCCACCTCGTCGCTGGCCTCCCTCGCCGCCAGGCACCCCCCGTCTCCTTCCCCCGTGAGCCTTCCTCTTTGCCTTGCCTCTCCCCCCGCTCGAGCCTCCCCTTCCAGCGCGCGTCACCGCCTGGACCCGCGCAGCCCGCTATCCTCCGTTCCGGCATTCGCCGTCTGCAAGACCCTACCTCCTCGACGTCCTCTCCGCCCTCCCTTCCTGTGTCTTGTCCGTGCAACTGCCTTCTCTGTCTGTGCTGCTGTACACCAAGGGTCGTTTTTCCTCTGCGTGTTTTTTTTGTTGTTGTTGCCACTTTCATGCAAGGTGTTCGGGTTAATGCCTGAATGGTACATGGCGTCCTCGCATTTGTTCCGTCCTTTTTGGTGTATATCTTCTATCGTGCGTACTCGGTAAAAGATTACTACAAGCCACTCGAGGCCGACAAGTTCTTCACCAACATCTACATCGGTTCGATGTTGTGCCATGGACCCTCAAGATCTTCTTCCTAGACTTGAAGATCGGACCAAAGAGCACAAGTTCCCCTTTCTCGGAGCCGATGATCGAAGAGCGCCATCTCAGAACGCCATGACCTACTCCTCGGATCCGATGCCCGAAGACCGATCCCGTCGAGACCGAACCTGAACCCTCGGAGCCCAAGATCCGCGAACCCTCATGTGTGAACCTTCCCGAGCCTCTATTTTATAATTTCTATATATCTACTTGTTGCATGTAAATTGTTCATACTTGCATACATATTGTGTGGCTTGGGGGCCTTATGCCGATTCACCTTATAATTAAATATGGAGTCCATATGCGGGCGAATCTAGTCTAATATTGGCTCCATTTAAATTTGCGTAGCGAACCGATGCCATGTTTTCCTTGTTAATACAACATTTCAATTGTGGGGTATCTAAATAACTTGAACCATATAATTAATTGTCGGGTCCCCGGTTTCGCTTAATATTACCTAATTGCATCGCACATTTGCCATGTCATACATCATACATGCATCATGCCAATCTTCTGTCATAATGTTAAATAGTGCATCCGGTGTTTGTGCTAGTGCTTTGCTTCTTCACGGATTAGGCCGATGAGTTGATGCGAGAGTCGACCCGATGTTCGTATGAACCTTCAACAATGTTTTTCAGGCAAGCATTCTCCCCCTTTCTACCTATTTTACCTTTCTAGTATTTATTTCTTCCTTTTGATCTATTGCTATCTGTCTTGCGATGCTCTAGTTTTCGTACCCGTGTTATCCCTTGCAGCCTTATATTGCCTTGGACACATCCTATTACCTATTGTTTGGTAGATAGTTGGACTTGCGCGTCGTAGTCGCTTGCTCAAGTGCTATTGCGTGTCGTCAAGTACCACAGTTGTTGGAGTAATGCCGCATGTTTAATGTTGGAGATGATCATGGATTTAATCACCGTTTAATAACTAAAATTGAAAGTAGGTAAATGCAGAGGCACCGGTGGGTAATAGACAATATTTGGTTTTTAACCGCTCACTGGTGTCCCGTAGGACCCCGAGTTCTTGACACCTGTTCCGAGATCGAGCGCGCTAAACATAGGTGGGGTGTGTGGGCACCCCCATCGATTAGTACCTAATTTCAAAGTACTGTACTGGGGGCCACAAAGAAGATTGGGGATTTATTACTATCATGTACTTATGCCATGCTTTACCGCTTTATTTACGATTGCGCGTGGAGCGCTTGTACTGTTTTGGAACCAACGTGGAATCTTTTCGCGGTATCGACAAGCCCAGTCAGACTTTCGGGTTCCCAGTCGTTTACAGCCATTGTCACAAACCTCTGGGTCCGTCTTGGAGACCGGCCTACTTCGTTACGGGTAGCTTAGTGGGGTGGCCCCCATGTGCTTGCTTTGGGTCTGGGAAACAGCGTGTCCGAAACCCCGTCGACATACTGTTGGGTGTATGTTTTGTGATCTTGTACCTACCTGATCTGACAACAAGGGTGTAGGTGCGTGTGGAAACTTTGGTGCACCCCTGCAGGGTTAAATCTTTTCGAGAATCCGTGTCCGAGGTTATGGACGACTTGGAGCACAGTTTTCGATCATAGACAACTATAACTAAAGTTTACTGTTATAATTTGACTTGTATCCGATATGACTAGTAATCAGTGTCACTACAACGGAATGACTAAATAAAAGTACTAACAACTGCTGGGTTTGGGATATCTCATGCTAATTGGATCTGTCTAGTAAGTGTCGCAACTACAATGGAATGGTTAACTAAAAGTGCCCACTGCTTATTATATCAGGATGACTATCTATACGTGACTAGTAATTGCCGCAACGATAACTGAACAAATAAAACTGCCAACTGTGTGAGTTCCTCGGTTGACTTCCTCATTTGGTCTCGAGGGGGGGAATAACAGGATGGGTATGTTTGGTGGTAGTATCAGGCTGGTTTCGAATAGGTCTTTCTTATCTCTCTTTGATAGCCGACAGTTGTATCGAGTCTCTATAGGTTTTCTAGTGCATGCTGCGCTGCCGCTTCAGTCCACCATACCTATGTAGGCGAGGACCGCCGAATTCTACTCTCGCCATGTACCGGCCTCAGTACTGACCGCTCTCTTTTTCCTTTGCCCTTTGTCGGCACCCCTTTTGTTTAAGCAGGTTTGAGATCTACGTCGTTAGCAGGGTTACCCTTTCGGCTTGGCCTGGGAAGGGTTATCGACGCCATTGGTTATTCTTCAGGGCTCTTAGCCCCATTTGCATCTTGTCCGTAGTCGGACACTGTATCATTTTCAAGTTGATTTGGATCTTTGTATTGTGTATCTGTATTCTTGACTCATGGAGTCGTTGTTGTATATATCTGTTCTGTGGGTTCCATCGTGGGCTATTGTGTAATGGTATTACTTCGTTTTCCACCCGCACGAAAGTGCCTGGTGGGCACCTTTGAATCTCTTCTATGCGGGTTGGCGGGAATCGCTGAGACTTGCATAGGGTCGATCCCGAGGGTGTTACAGAGATCAGTAGTTACGATACCCCACTGGTCCAGCCTGTAGGATAACCTAGCTAACGGACGTTGTAGAGTGTCAAAACTATTTTGGAAAATCGGTTGGATAGATCTGATGAGGTCTGCTTTTACTTCTTACCCCTCTGCTATTCTCCTCTTATCTCGACGTGTTTTGAATCTGCTCTCTTATCTTTGCTTCGAGTCCAAGATTTCTCGTGGTTGGGTTCCCATCGAACCTTTAGGGTTTCGCTTTCATCTTCTTATAACGGTGCTTCGACATCCGACCTTCATGATATCTGATGAATCTTACCTTTCAGTGGACCAAAAATTCACTAATTTTTTTCTTTCTATCCTTCAGTGATTTCCGATACGACGAAATCATCTACATTAGATCTGATGAGAATCTCCATCCCTCCTTTGTTTCCAAACCTCGCTTGTCGAGATCTTCAGTCTGAATTCTGAGAGTTGGTTGCATACTTCCATATTCATGTCCAGAGTAATGCTTTGGGTGCGCGATGGACTGATCACCATCCGACTACTCTTATCATTCGCTCTTGTATATTGAATGGTGAATCTATGTAATTATACTCCTTTCGTCGAAGTTAGTGGTGGACGTATCTTTTGATACCTCCACCTTTGTCCTTTGTTTCTCTAGAGTTTTCTCTCGACGAATGTGAGCCACAACCCCTTGTTGGTGGTGTCGCCGATTTCAAGATGCAGCAGGAGTCTTTGATAGTGGTGTCACAAAGGTCTACACGAAGCGAGGAGATTCAGACCGTCGGCCTTCTTCCCCGTACCATGAGGCGGATCTCGAGGGCGAGATCCATTGTTAGTGGTGTCCAATTGTAGCATCCCGAGTAAAACCACTACTATAAAATCGCTGTTGTTTATACTTTGTGCATCATCATGACATCATCATGCATCTATCTGCCTAAAACTATTTCCGAAAAGCCATATTTTGTTTTCTAAATATCCCCCTTTCTATTTCAAAAGTCAAACCCCGGTCCGTTCGGATCTTTATTTGTCTAAACATATTTGCAACTGTTTTGTTCTAAACAAAATAAAATAAATATAGTATAATAAAAACCTATTTTATCCTCGGGGGAGGTAGCCACCGACCAGGCCCAAAAGGCCCAACCGGCAGCCACCTACCACCCGACCTTGCAAACCCTAACCCTAGACCACCTACCCCGGCCGCCACACCCGACCCACACACCACACACTGGAACCAAAACCACCCACCTACACGTACGCCTGACCCAAACCGTGGACACACACCACTAGCACGCACGCGGTACACGCGATCCCCACCCAGAACGCACGCACGCTCCCTCGCGAACCCTCCCCAACCCCGCGCGCAACCCCGCTCGTGACCCATCTCTCCCCCGTTTCCGAGCGCCGCCGCCGCCTTGCTCTTCCCTCACCGGTGCTGCGGCGTCGCCCCGCGCCCTCTCTCCGCGGCACCCCTGCAGCGGCCCAGCCTCGCCTCCTCTGAGCCCTGCCTCCGCGCTTCTCACCCCTCCACCTTGCCGATACCTCTCCTCCCTGTCAAGTGCCACCGCGACGCCCTCCTCCACCTCGTCGCTGGCCTCCCTCGCCGCCAGGCGCCCCCCGTCTCCTTCCCCCGTGAGCCCTCCTCTTTGCCTTGCCTCTCCCCCCGCTCGAGCCTCCCCTTCCATCTTGCGTCACCGCCTGGACCCGCGCAGCCCGCTGTCCTCCGTTCCGGCATTCGCCGTCTGCAAGACCCTACCTCCTCGACGTCCTCTCCGCCCTCCCTTCCTGTGTCTCGTCCGTGCAACTGCCTTCTCTGTCTGTGCTGCTGCACACCAAGGGTCGTTTTTCCTCTACGTGTTTTTTTTGTTGTTGTTGCCACTCTCCTGCAAGGTGTTCGGGTTAATGCCTGAATGGTACATGGCGTCCTCGCATTTGTTCCGTCCGTTTTGGTGTATATCTGATATCGTGCATACTCGGTAAAATATTACTACAAGCCACTCGAGGCCGACAAGTTCGTCACCAACATCTACATCGGTTCGATGTTGTGCCATGGACCCTCAAGATCTTCCTAGACTTGAAGATCGGACCGAAGACGACAAGTTCCCCTTTCTCGGAGCTGATGATCGAAGTGCGCCATCTCAGAACGCCATGACCTACTCCTCGGATCCGATGCCCGAAGACCGATCCCGTCGAGACCGAACCTGAACCCTCGGAACCCAAGATCCGCGAACCCGCATGTGTGAACCTTTCCGAGCCTCTATTTTATAATTGCTATATATCTACTTCTTGAATGTAAATTGTTCATACTTGCATACATATTGTGTGGCTTGGGGGCCTTATGCCGATTCACCTTATAATTAAATATGGAGTCCATATGCGGGCGAATCTAGTCTAATATTGGCTCCATTTAAATTTGCGTAGCGAACCGATGCCATGTTTTGCCTTGCTAATACAACATTTCAATTGCGGGGTATCTAAATAACTTGAACCATATAATGAATTGTCGGGGCCCCGGTTTCGCTTAATATGACCTAATTGCATCGCACATTTGCCATGTCATACATCATACATGCATCATGTCGATCTTCTGTCATAATGTTTAATAGTGCATCCGGTGTTTTTGCTAGTGCTTTGCTTCTTCACGGATTAGGCCGATGAGTTGATGCGAGAGTCGACCCAATCTTCGGATGAACCTTCAACAATGTTTTCCAGGCAAGCATTCTCCCACTTTCTACCTATTTTACCTTTCTAGTCTTTATTTCTTCCTTTTGATCTATTGCTATCTGTCTTGCGATGCTCTTGTTTTCGTACCCGTGATATCCCTTGCAGCCTTATATTGCCTTGGACACATCCTATTACATGTTGTTTGATAGATAGTTGGACTTGCGCGTCGTAGTCGCTTGCTCAAGTGTTGTTGCGTGTCGTCAAGTACCACAGTTGTTGGAGTAATGCCGCATGTTTAATGTTGGATATGATCATGGATTTAATTACCGTTTAATAACTAAAATTGAAAGTAGGTAAATGCAGAGGCACCGGTGGGTAATAGACAATATTTGGTTTTTAACCGCTCACTGGTGTCCCGTAGGACCCCGAGTTCTTGACACCTGTTCCGAGATCGAGCGCGCTAAACATAGGTGGGGTGTGTGGGCACCCCCATCGATTAGTACCTGATTTCAAAGTACTGTACTGGGGGCCACAAAGTAGTTTGGGGCTTTATTACTATCCTGTACTTATGCCATGATTTACCGCTTTATTTACGATTGCGCGTGGATCGCTTGTACTGTTTTGGAACCAACATGGAATGTTTTCGCGGTATCGACAAGCCTAGTCACACTTTCGGGTTCCCAGTCGTTTATAGCCATTGTCACAAACCTCTGGGTCCGTCTCGGAGACCGGCCAACTTCGTTACGGGTAGCTTAGTGGGGTGGCCCCCATGTGCTTGCTCTGGGTCTGGGAAACATCGTGTCCGAAACCCCGTCGACATACCGTTGGGTGTATGTTTTGTGATCTTGTACTTAACTGATCTGACAACAAGGGTGTAGGTGCGTGTGGAAACTTTGGTGCACCCCTGCAGGGTTAAATCTTTTCGAGAAGCCGTGTCCGCGGTTATGGACGACTTGGAGCACAGTTCTCGATCATAGACAACTATAACTAAAGTTTACTGTTATAATTTGACTTATATCCGATATGACTAGTAATCAGCGTCACTACAACGGAATGGCTAAATAAAAGTACTAACAACTACTGGGTTTGGGATATCTCATGCTAATTATATCTGGCTAGTAAGTGTCGCAACTACAACGGAATGGTTAAATAAAAGTGCCCACTGCTTATTATATCAGGATGACTATCTATACCTGACTAGTAATTGCTGCAACGATAACTGAATAAATAAAACCGCCAACTGTGTGAGATCCTCGGTTGACTTCCCCGTTTGGGATCGAGGGGGGGAATACCAGGATGGGTATGTTTGGTGGTAGTATCAGGCTGGTTTCGAATAGGTCTTTCTTATCTCTCTCTGATAGCCGACAGTTGTATCGAGTCTCTATAGGTTGTCTAGTGCATGATGCGCTGCCGCTTCAGTCCACCATACCTATGTAGGCGAGGACCGCCGAATTCTAGTCTCGCCGTGTACTGGCCTCAGTACTGACCGCTCTCTTTTTCCTTTGCCCTTTGTCGGCAGCCCTTTTGTTTAAGCAGGTTTGAGATTGACGTCGTTAGCAGGGTTACCCTTTCGGCTTGGCCTGGGCAGGGTTATCGACGCCATTGGTTATTCTTCAGGGCTCTTAGCCCCATTTGCATCTTGTCTGTAGTCGGAAACTGTATCATTTTCAAGTTGATTTGGATCTTTGTATTGTGTATCTGTATTCTTGACTCATGGAGTCGTTGTTGTATATATCTGTTCTGTGGGTTCCATCGTGGGCTATTGTGTAATGGTATTACTTCATTTTCCACCCGCACGAAAGTGCCTGGTGGGCACCTTTTAATCGCTTCTATGCGGGTTGGCGGGAATCGCTTAGACTTGCATAGGGTCGATCCCGAGGGGGTTACATATACCAGAGCCAGAATACTGGGTAATGCACTTTGACGGATCAAAGCTACTTAATGGCTCAGGGGCTAGTGTACTGCTACAGTCACCAACCAGGGAAAAGCTACACTACGTTCTGCAGATCCACTTCGAGGCTACGAATAACATGGCGTAGTATGAAGCACTCATTCACGGACTACGCGTAGCCAACAATATTGGCATCAAGCGCATAGTTTGCTATGGAGATTCCGACTTGGTTGCCCAGCAGGTGGGTGGCACCTGGAACACGCGGAACCCTATGATGGCAGCATATCCAGACGAAGTGGACGAGATAGCCAAGAGCTTGTTGGGCTACGAGGTCGAGTATGTACCTAGGGAGCAAAACGAGGCGGCTGATCTACTATCTAAACTTGGATCAGGGCGCAAACAAATTCCGCCTGGCTTTTTGTTGGAGCATCTACAGACACCATCCGTGAAGGGAGCAGACATCGATTACCCGAAAAGAGTTGAATCTTTTGTTCACATGGTGACAAAGGTCCCTCCGACTTGGACAAAACCGTTCATGGAATATCTCGTACGCGGAACTTTGCCCGACGACGAAGTCGAAAGACGTCAAATAGTACGTCGAGCAAAGGGTTATAGCATAATCAATGGACATCTCTACAAAAGAAGCACTACTGGTGTATACCTTAAGTGTGTTTCCCAGCAAGAAGGTATTGAAATCGTTCGGGAAATCCATCTTGGAGATTGCGGGTATCACGCCGCTCCCCGATCGTTGGTTGCTAAAGCTTTTCGGCAAGGATTCTACTGGCTGACCGCGAAGTCGGACGCCGACAAGCTGGTTGAGACATGCATGGGATGCCAGTATTATGCCCGAAAACCACATGTTCCAGCTGAAGAACTATGAACAATACCAATAACTTGGCCATTTACAGTCTGGGGGCTGGACATGGTTGGTCCGTTGCAAACGACACCATGTGGGTTTAGGCATTTGCTAGTAGCAGTTCATAAATTCACCAAATGTATAGAAGCTAAACCAATTAGAAAGGTTGATGGGGCAACTTCCCTTAGGTAGTCCGAGATCTAGTGGTGTGATTTGGTCTCCCACACAGCATCATCACCGACAACGGCAGCCACTTGTCACTCGGAGAAGTGGAAGCTTATTGTTGGGAGAAGGGCATCCGACTTGACCTTGCATCTATGGCACATCTACAGTCCAATGGTCAGGTTGAGCGAGCCAATGGATTAATTTTGTAGGGAATCAAGCCGCGTCTGGACGCACCACTTCATAGAGAAGCTAGAGCCTGGGCGGAGGAATTGCCATCTTTGCTGTGGAGTTTACGAACTACACCCAACAGATCCATCGGCTACACCCCTTATTTCATGGTATATGGAGCAGAAGCCATTCTGCCTTCCGACACCCTTCACGATTCACCAAGAGTTGCCGCCTACGACGAAGATGACGCTGAAGAATCCAGACGCCTAGATGTGGACCTTCTCGAGGAGGAGCGCGTATTGGCATGCTAAAGATCCGCTATCTACCAGCAGAAGCTACGTAGCTACCATAGTCGCCGCGTTTGGCATCGCTCATTTAAAGAGGGGGATCTGGTGCTCCGACTTAAGCAGAAGAAGTCACACAAATTATCCCTGCCATGGGAAGGACCGTTCATCATAAGCAAGGCGCTACTCAATGGGTCTTACTACCTCATTGACAATCGTGAACTGGAGGATAGACCCAACGAGGATCATTAGCGTAAGCAACATGACCGGGATGATGACTACTCGGAGCTTCATCGGCCATGGAACATAGCACAGCTACGTCCTTTCTACACTTAACATTTTTTATCTATTGTGTACCTCTTATATGATCAATGAAATAAAGCTCTCTGGTTCACTCATATTTCTGAGTCTTTTACCTCCTTTAGTGTTCATTTTTGGATCGTATAAAACCTTTATGCGCAAGCTTTGTGATTGCACTTGTGAAAATTCTGCCTATGGGCGGTAGCTTAAGTTTTCTGGTCTACACGTTCTTTGTCATTTTTATGTGGATTCTGGAGTAGTGACTTTCAGCACTTATTGTCGGCGGTTTTGTGCTTAGGTTATTGACGGTGCCAGTAGGCATCATCGCCTGAGCGCATGGTTCCGACAATGAGTCTTCCGAATCATGAAAAGTCAAGCATAAAAACCAGACTAATGGATAAGCCAGCACTTGCTTAAAAAATATATACATGCTGGAACCAGTTCTTGAGTAGCAGGGCATAACAATCATTGTTTTTCGCCTTAAATTAACACATTGTTTTTTCCGCATACAAATTCCATAGGAAACACATATTGTTCTTCATTCCTCTAGCGTAGGCGACTTGGACGTAGCATCATCCGCATCAGGAGAGTCCTCTTCTTCAAAGTCGGCGGTGTTGAGGGGCTCGGATGAGCTTTGGCTGCCGCCATCGATGGTATTCATGGGCACAAAGATGTTCTGATCGACCAACTCGGCGACTCTGGTGTCAAAACCCGTGAGTGACGTCAAGATGGCCTCATGATCAATCTTTTGGCATCGTCGTCCATGTCGGGGATGCCAGAGGTCACTGCGTCGAGGTCCGCAGTTTTGTAGTTTGCCTTCACCATTGACAGCGCCATCCTCGCGCCATCCTGGGTACATGAAGCTTTCCATCTTACAATACACTTGGGGGCTCGGCGCAAGATCTCCGAGAACTTCGCCACAGAATCCACCGCCTTGATGTTGATCTGGAGGTGCTTGGCTATCTCCTTGGCCTGCGTGATGGAAGTCTTGATAAAGTTTCCGGCAAGGACCATGCATTCTTTTGGCAGAGGAGGAAACTGGGTTAAGCCAATAGGAGCTTCAAGTTTCCGACAAGAGAAACGATGAGTTCAATCAAACAAAAAGTTAAGAGTATTCAGCTTACAGAGGTACAAGGCGGAGAATCACTTACTGAAGATGCTAAGTTTAGCCTGCTAGAGAGTTTTCGCCATGGAGTCCCGTTCTTGTCGGAGGATCCTGTAAGCTTCAAGATGGCGCTGATTTTGCTCATCAACAGCTTTCTTCTGATCTTTCAGGATCGCGATTTCCTCCTTCAAGCGGTTGATCTCCTCGTTGGCGGAATCCTCCGGGACTTTCATGGAATCTTCATGTATCTTCAACATATCCTTCCTCTCCTGCTTAAGGATCTTGTTTTCGCTATCCAACTGCTCAATATGCTTGGATTGCGCAACAATATCCTTAGCTTTGGCAATGGTTTCTGCAAGTCGGAGAAAGAACAGTATACAGTGAGTACTCAAAAAATGATTGGTACAAAGACCAAGTCGGCATATGAAAAAGAAAGGAAAAATAGATGCTTGATCTTGATGATTTGTTCCTTCAAGAAGGCAGTTTTACCCTTTTCAGATTCCAAGTCCGTGCGCATCTCCTGGTACTTCTCGTTGGCCACGCCCCTCCGAGCATTCTCATTCCGTGGAAAGAAAAGGTTTAACGCTATTTAGTCTACTTGGAGAATCTAGCCGGATAAATATCCACCTAGAATCTTGGGGGCTACAGTGAGAGTTTTTAACTTAGCAATATGCTTGGTCTTTCTTTAAGCATCTAGTCGGAACTGATTCAGTTTTCAACTAGAAGCTTGGGGGCTACAGTATAAAGTTTTAACTCAGTCATATGCTTAGTCTTTCTTTAAGAATCTATTTGGAACTAATTCAATTACAACTAGAAGCTTTGGGGCTACAGTATTGAAATTTACAAACACTTCGTATGCTACTCTTAAAAGCATCTAGTCGGAATAATTCATTCAAACTACATGCTTGGGGGCTACAGTGAGAAGTTTTCTAGGTTAGTCACTCTTAGAGTACTCAGATGCAAAGGCCTATGGCTTTCCGTCTAAATCCTCGGGGGCTACAGTGGGATACTCATGTGAAATGCACAAGGCAGATAGAACTTACAAGTGCGATGATCTTGAGGTTTGTAGCGCTCTCTGCAAGCAACTTGCCAAAGGAGAGGCTGTTTCCTTGCAAGATGTCTGCTTGTCGGAGAAGCACCTCAAGACCGCATGTCGGAGATGTCGGCGCTGCACCAGGAGCCAAAGCAGAGCTACTCGGCGTAAGTGCCAGGTAGACTATCTTCGGGAACTCTATGGTTGTCTTGGGTTCGGAGGCGCCACCTTCGGCAGAAGTACCACCCTCTACCATCGCTTTACCGCTACCGATGGCATCCTTAGCCAGATATTCAGCCATATAGGTTGCGGCACTCTCCTGTGTTGCTTGTTCGCCGGCAACAACATGCTCCGCGGAAGCACCTGAGTCCACTTCCATGGCGGAAGGGCCAGATGCATCTTTGGCTTGTGAGCTTGTCGGAGCTGGCGCAGGCTGGACACTAGGAGTGATAGGGGCGATGACGGGAGATGCGTGGTGGACGTCACGATGCAACATATCCTTGATATTTCTAGAAGCCCCCAAAGTTTTGGAGGTCTTGTTCAAACTAGTGGTGGCTTTCTTCCTGAAACATGCAAAAAGTAGAAGAACAGGAACAAGACAAACGATGGACAATGTCGGACAGAAAGAAGCTTACACAACAGGGGGTGCTTTGGCAAAAGGGATCCCGGTAATCTTTCTTTTCTCCACTTCCAGGACGGCGGTAGTCTTCTTGGAGGCTCCACCCTCCGTCTTCTTCTTCTTGCCTCCGTCGGCAGCGTCAAAGGTGGAGCTCTTCCGCTTTTGCGCCAACTAGACATCATCGTCGGACACGACCATGAATTCCTTCATCTTTGGATCATAGATTTGGACAGCC
This sequence comes from Avena sativa, assembly GCA_916181665.1. Classification (NCBI taxonomy): domain Eukaryota; kingdom Viridiplantae; phylum Streptophyta; class Magnoliopsida; order Poales; family Poaceae; genus Avena; species Avena sativa. The sequence goes on from OV702284.1 coordinate 67,272,977, forward strand.
ATGCTATCCTCCTCTAGAACTCTGAGATGTTAAGTGAAAACACACATTGTTAGATGAGATGTTAATGGCTAGATGGAAGAACTGGAGTATATGTCATACACGGAAGATAAACAGGTACCTTTCGGCACTTACTCTCTACGAACATGTCGTAGGTGATGGTGAAGCCACGCTTCTTATCCTTCACCTTGACGATGTCCTTGAGGCGGAGCTTGACGGAGTCTCTCAATAAGTTGTACTCGGAGATGCGGAGGCTATCCTTTCTCTCGTTGGTATACTCGTGCATCAACTTCGAGCTGTGCTGCAGAGGCTGGATCCGCCTGACGAACGAGCACATGGCCAGGTCCAATCCGGTCCGACCCGTCTCTACGAACCACTCTATCCGCCTTATAGCGCGGGAAGCGTCTATGTCGGAGGGAAGGAAGTCCTGGGATCTCCATGTCGAGGCTTCGGTGGCAGCTCCATCAACGAAGTCCGGATATGTCACTTCTCGGCCAGCTAGAGGGATATCTGGGCCGTATAAGTACATCCTCTGCCAGTTCTTGCAGGACTCGTGGCTGACAATGTCGGGGAAGCGCCGGCTAGGCCGGATCTTAAGCTAATAGTACCACAGTTCCTATGCTCGTCCTTGCCGGCTCCGGCTTCCCGTTTGACGGTGAAGAAGTAGAGAAAGAGATCTAGCCTAGGCCTAATCCCTAAGTAACCTTCACGAAGCGCCGCGTAGTTGATAAGCGCGAGGATGCTATTGGGGGAGAGATTCTGAGGCTGTACTCGGTAATGGTTGACGACAGCTAGGAAGAAATTGGAGATGGGCAGGGAGACACCGCGTACCAATTGGGCTTTGAGTTACACCTTTTCTCCGGCTTGGGGAGAAGGAATGACCTCGCCGGCCGGCGTCGCCCACCAGACGAGCCCCTCCGTCGCAGGGAGGTAGCCCTCGATGATTAGCTCCTTGATGTCGCGGTCCGTAATATCCAAGCCACGCCAATCTCCCTTGTGGGTGTCGTATTCCTCCTCTAGCAGCTCCAGCGCCGCTGAGTCATGGTCGCCGTCGGTGGTTTCGACCACCGCGGATTTGGGGATCACCAGGCCCTTTGGGGGCACGATGACGGTGCTTTCCGTGGCATCGCCTGACGCCGTCATGGAGGGGGTGGAACTGCTGCTGGCCATTGGAGGGTTTCAGTGGTGATTGGGAAAGGTTGAAAAGCTAGGGTTTTTCGCAATGGAGCGGAGAGCTCGAGGAGGCACTCACTGGAGGAAGAAGACGATGCAGAGGAGAATGAGGTGAAAAGTAAAATTTCCACCGCCGTTACAACTTATAACCTCCAGCATCAAGATTCTTGCAAGGCGATCGAATGGTTGACGCGTGGACGACGTGTGCTGAAGCATGCGCGGAAATTTCGCCACGTTGGCAACCGTCACCGCCAACGGTTCGTATTGCTCACGCAGGAAAAACGGACATGATTGCGTTCTCTGCATGTGTGAGTTACGAGGCGTTGCTGAACAATGTATACGTCGCCCTAGCTATCACTGGAAGATGAACCATCACATCGGAAGATTCCGGCATGGACGGATCCAATCCGGCTATGGAAGAGTACGATGGAAGATTCAGCAATTCTCCAACTTACAAATTGAAGACGGAGATAACCTTGCAGGGTTCTTTGGGAGGACTACAAGACATTTCTTGACGATTTGCCGACATCCATCTAGACGGAGCATTCAAGGTGAAAAGGCCAGATGGCGCAAGATCTCGTAGTTCTCCGGAGGCTACTGTTGGGGATATGCTATATGGGTATCCTCATAGCATGTCCTCTTTCCGGATAACCCGGGTGGCCCACAGTTGGTAGCATGGCCCGTGGCCTGCTGGGCGGCCCAGTTAGATAGATCCATAAGGGAGGCCCATGCCGGATAAAGGAAGGCTACGGAGGAGTCACCGACGTACCCGAAGCCTTGGAGTACAAGACACGCTAGACTAGTTGTAAGCAGTGTAGGACTCTGTAACCTGTCCGACAAGGACTTTGCCTGTAACCCTACGACCTGACGACTATATAAGTCGGGCCTATGGGAGCCTTTAGGGCACAATCTCAGACAATCTAGTGTCGACTACGACGCACCTCTCACAGCGAACCAATCCCTGCAACTCGGCGTATTTGCCCTTATAGTGATTTATAGCAGGAGTAGGATTCCGCCACCATCATGGGATCTGAACCTGGGTCAGCTGTGTTACCTCGTACCCTTCAACCATTGTAACATCCCAAAAATCATGATTTATAACGTTGCGTAGCATTCATGCATTCATAAGGATTTGATCTTTTCAAATGAGTTTTCAACATAAGAAACCAAATTTTGCCTATTACTTTATTCAAGTATGGCAAGGTTTATATTTTACTTTCTAAATATGTTTAAAGTTTGATCAGTAATGGTTGGGAAGTGAATACAAAGCCACACAAAATTTAAACAAATTCAAATATAAAAACCATCTTTATGCCTATTATCATTATTTTATTAAAGGCATGGTTTTATATTTAATTTCAAACTCAAAATGGTTTTGAGTATAAGTAGATGTTTTACACATCCTTGGACACAAGAAACACAGTGCTAAAGTCTGGAAGAAATTCAAATTGAAACAGATTTGAAATAGTAATTCAAATTCAAATTAGAAAATCAAAACAGAAAAAGAAAAAGAGAGAAGGAGAAAAAAATAAACCCAGCGACCTAAACTAACCCAACCCACTCGCGGCCCAACAAGCCATCCTAGCAAGACCACCCGGGAAACCCCCACCCCTCTCTATTTTTCACTCACTCCCGCACCCCCTTCTCACTGACGACTTCGCCCCACACGCCAAGTCATCTTCGTCCCCAAATCACGCCGCAACCAGCACCGCTGCGGCCGTTTCTTCCCGTTGATCTCGTGCTTGAATATGAGTTACTGCAGGCGTAATTCCTCCTCTTGCCCCGGCTACTTAATCCCCTCCCCACTCCGCTCTTTTCCCCTCACTCGCCAACCACAAAGCGCCGTTAGGCTGTCCACAATCGAGCTCGCGCCGCCGCTGTCCCGAACCACTCCGGCGAAGGATCACAGTAAAACTAGCCCCCCTCTATCTCTCTGATTGCTACGCATGCACTCACCGTGACCGTGCGCATCTAACACTGCCCCTGGCTCTCTTTCTCATGCCTTGTAGCGTTGCCAACGACCACCTCTGAACGAGCCCGAAGCCGCCCGCAACTCCGACGAGGAATCCACGCCATGTCCATGCGCCCCGACTCCGTCCACCTGCACATTGAGCTTCGCCGTGCCTCCACGACCTCGGTAAGCACCAGAACCCTCACCTTTGCCCTCTGGTCTCGCCGGAACTTCACCGGCAGACGCATAGCCGCCGTGGTGGCCACTTGCGCCGCCCGCGAATAGTCAGAGCAATGTGGTCCGCTGGATCTGGATCCAGCGGATGCGATTAGATCATCCCGCGAAGGGGTACGCGTAGATCTGAGCCTTAGATCTTAGATCTAGCGGTGTAGAATAGATCTTATGCGAAGAGCTAAGTTTTGATCTGGAGCGTTGGATTTAGTTAGATCTAACGGTGCGGACGTGTGATCCAGAGCGAACCGGTACGCGCCAATCAGACGCTGCCGCGTGTTAGGATTTTCGTTTTATAATTCAGATTTGATTGAATTAGATGATTAAACTTGTAAATTTAATAACTTTTGGTCTATTTATCCAAAAATACAAATAATATATCATTGGAATCACAAAAATAAATACTACACATATGTAGGCTTGGTTTTGTATTTTGCTTCTATTAAAATAGAATTTTATACAGAGACATTTGTAGGCCTATTTTGTGTATAAAAATTATTTGGAAAATATTTTAAAAGCCAAATTAAGTTTAATTGGTGTATAAATGTTTAGTTTAATGTTCAGTACTATTTTACTTGTCTTGTTTAGTATAGAAAAATCATCACATGGAATTTGCATGCATTCATATATTTTTGTTTGAATTGTTTGAAATATAAATTGGGTGCTATCATTTTATGTGTAGATTTTGGTGCTAGTGGTGATTTTGATTGTGTGGATTGTTGCTACTCCCCCAACTACCAAGGCAAGTGGTGCTTCATATTTTTTCCCAACATTTTGACTTTGCATTAGTGATATTTTGTATAGGGTTTGCATGATAATTTTTTCTAAGTATCTATATGCTATGCTTGGGAAATCCTAGTAGTTGTAGAATTGTTAGCATTTTATCTAAGTTAAGATACTTGCTATTGCCATGCTTAGCCTAGCTAGTAGCAACCAAGGGTGGAATATATACATGCTATGGAAAATATTGCTAAGTCTTTGACTTGAGTTATGCTTAATAAAACAACTAAGTGAATGAAACACCTGGGTGGAATGGTATGTTTGGGTTATGTTGAGTGGTTATACAAGGCCCATATCTATGGTCTACCTTGTGTATCACACTTGTGGAAATCCACCCATGAACAAAGTCATTTGAGATGCCATATGTTAAGAAGCTTCTAGTGCATCCACATGGCAATATGGGCTCTGCCTCGATCATATAGGTTGCACTAACTTAGCCAAATGGACAGTTGGTGGTACGGGGTTATAGGTTTGGAGCGCGTCCATTTTGGTCTAAGGGAAGGCTTCTGAAACGTCTTGTTTCGATGCATGTCGAGTCTTGTGGGGAAAGTGCACCACCTCTCGAGAAGGAAGAATCTAAGTACTTAGCCGTGTCCCCAACAATGGTCAATTTGAGCATCAAGACATGGAAGCTATCAAGAATCTCCTCATCCGAATTTCTAAGTTAAAAACTTGTGGTTGAACAAGGGTAAAGGTTCACCAATGTCTATTGGTGGTTCCTTGGGAGTTTTTGCCAAACAAAAACTTAGTGTTTTCAACTGATAGGTAAAACCTATTTTGAGCAAAGCAAGCCTAAGCTATACTTTGCCAAATTCATGTAGAAGCTAGAAACTATTATTCTACTAAGGTATCACTTGCTAATACTATTCCAATGTATTGACCCACTGTGGCTGTAACTTGTGATGTTGTAGGTTACACTAATGAGGATTAGGGTTATGAGTCTACACTCAACATGCTTGCCTGTGGCACATGAAGATGAAGACTTTTATTTATGTTGTTAAGTTAAACTCTTGTACTAGCCTATGGCTATGGAGTTGTAAAAGACTATGTTATCTCTGGAATGACGATGTAATAATGACCTTTGTTTATGTGTACTTCATCTTAAACTGTGGATGCTAGGATTTGATCCAGGGACTAGCATTGCAATCACAGGGACCTTTACCTTTATAAAGGTGGGGTCTTAGAGATGGTATCAGAGCACTGTGTTTCCTGTAGTATTATGAACCTTTATTGGATTAGACTAAGAAACCACTAAGGAAAATTTCAACACTTTGAAATATTTCCACACTTGTATTGTAAACTTTTCTAATCTTCTTTCTCATCTCTATTTGTAGATGAACTCCATCAATGAAGCCGTCAGGAAGGGACCACTCATGACCATGACTTTGGAGTGTGAGAATGAATTTCTCAAGGCACTCAAGAACCTTATGGTTACCATGGGGATACATGGTGTAGCTGTGTACAAGGGATTCCCTGTGATGGATGAAGTAGAAGAGTATTGGTGGGTGCAACTTCACTTGTACAAAAACAAGGAAGACAACCACAAGGAGTCAGGATTTTGCATGGTCACCAACTCCGAAATGCACACAACATTCTTTGACTCTGCAAGAAATGCAGCTTGGAGTGCCATCAAGGAGCTTGGTGATAGACTCAAGTGCAAAATGCTCAACACCCAAAATGACCATAGAGAAGAAAAGAAGCATACCCAAGAATTAGAGACTACCAACCAACAACTAAGGGGAGACATCATAGACTTAATATGGGAGTCTTGTGAACAAGATAGACAGATGGCCACTAAGGATGCCGTGATAGCTATTTTGTCTAGTGAGTGAAAATTGTAACGTACTTCGTTAGTTGGACCACCACACTTATTGTTTTTACTTCCAAAAATTTGTCTAAGTTATGTTGAACCTTTGGTGTTTGTAATGGATTTGTGTATGCCATGACTTGTGTGTTTGTTGCTAAAAGGTGTGCATGTGATATTTTGTCTTGTGAATTTTATCTACTTGTGTTGGTTCTAACTTTTCTCTATCTTATAAAAATAGATGCCTAACGTTGTTATCAGCACGGCCGAGGAGTTCAAGGGAACTCGTTTTGGTACTCGTCTGATTGAGCTCACTAGTGTGCCCAACCTTCCACTTCCTAGCATCACGACACTTCAGCTCACCAAGTTTGAGAGGAAGTACCTATGGGGCTTCAGAGTCACACAGCCGGGACGCCAGGCAGAGCCACCCACGGAGGCTATCACTTTCAAGCTGATGCATGATGACAAGGAGAGAGGCTTAGATGTAGTCATGCAGGAGTTACATGGACGTCTGGTTGGGAGGCACTCCACCGAGCTTAGAGGTCTTTACTCTCACCCCTTCGGGAGACGCAATGAGGAGGGTGAGGCTATAGAGTACGATGATGCTACTAGAGAGACGATGGAGCTGATTCGTCTGTACCTTCAGGACCTAGAGGCTCTTATTTGACACCTTGATACTGATAGGACCAATGTCATGCTTAGCAATGACGAGCTCCAGGTTCAGCTATGGGAGAAGGACAAGCTCTTCGCGCAGCAAGACGAGATCGTCAAAGAGATGGAGGCCAAATTTGAAAGCCAGGACAAGAAGTTCAAGAGCCAGGAGAAAAGAGTCCAAGACAGGAACAAGAAGATCAGGGAGATGAAGGAAGAGTTAGAGGCCAAGGACTTCGATCTTGAGCACCAGCAAGGAGTGATCGAGAGGCTTCGCTCACAGAAGAGGGCTCTTAGGGCCAAGATTGAGGCCATGACCACTAGTGTTCATGAGTACAAGACCGCCATGGAGAATGCAGGTCTGAACCTTGTTGATGTGGAGGTCGATGTGGAGTAGTAGTGTAGACTACTCGACTATCTTTCATCTACCATACTTTGATTATTGGGTCGCAATGACCATCCAACATGTGGATGGCTTGCTATGGTGTGTTTGCATTTTCAAAACCTGTTGGTTATGTCGTTAAAACTCTATGTTATTTTGATGCTTGGTTATTGTGATTGTTCTTTGTGTTGTATTGTGCATGTTAAACATCTATGGGTATCTCATTCGTATCCTTATTAAAACCACAGATGCCTCCCCGACGTGCCAACCCCAACCAAAACAACAACAACAACAACTTTACTCCCAAGATGCAGCAATTGATGACAACACAATCACAACTGATGCAAATGATGACGCAATTCATGCAGAACCAGAATCAGAATAACAACAACAATAATAATAATAATAATAAGAACAACAACAATCCGAATAATCCTCCGGGATTTGACATGCTCACCAGATTTCTGAGACTAAGGCCTGCAAAGTTCTCGGGAACCACTGATCCAATGATAGCCAATGACTGGTTACGTCTAGTGAACAAGGACTTGGTGACTGTTTGCTGCACTGATGAGGAAAAAGTGAGGTTCGCAGCACATCTTCGTGAAGGGCCAACAGAAACATGGTGGGATAACTTTCAGATCACCACTCACCTTGAAGATGTGACTTGGGCTATCTTTGAGGATGGATTCCGTACAGCTCACATCTCATCCAGAGTGATGAATTTGAAGAAGGATTTCCACAATCTGAAGCAGCGTCACCACAGTGTGGCTGAGTACATTGAGGAATTCAACAATCTGGCGTGCTATGCACCGGATGAAGTTGATACTGATCCAAAGAGGAAGGAGAAATTCCTCGAAGGACTGAATGATGAGTTGAACCTGCAGCTGTCTGTTGCCTATGTTCCAACCTACCAATCACTTTGTGACAAGGTTACCATCTTGTAAAACAAGATGAAATAGGTTGAGAGCATAAAGAGGAAGCATAGCTTTGATAAGAACAGCTCGGGATCGTCTCACAAGCGTTCCCATCATGATGATAGTGGGAGTTCTGGATCCCACAAACATGGGAAGTATAACAATCACCACAACCACAACCGTCATCATGACAACAAGCACCATCGCAGTCATGATAATGACAAGTATAAGAACCACAAGAGTGGACACAAGAGCCACCACAATGGAGGTGGAAGTGGATGTGGAAGTCAGCCTGTAAAGAAAGATCTCAGTCAGGTTGAATGCTTCAAGTGTAAGAAGATGGGGCACTATGCTAATGAGTGCCCAGAAAAGAAAGTTGAAGGTGCCAACAAGCCCAATCCCTTCCAAAAGGGACAAGTGAACCACATCAATGTGGAAGAAATATATGAGGAATCTGATGCTGTGGCTGGTAAGTTCAAACTCAATTCTATTCTAGTTGTAAGGTTCCCAACCTTTAATAAGGTAGAGATCCCTGTGTTTACAATGCTAGTCCCTGGATCAATAGCTAGCATCCACAGTTAAGATGTAATATCAAGAAACAAAGGTCATAATACAACTTTATAACCAGGAATAAAATAATTTATTACATCTTACATAGCTCATTTGGCTATCTCATTACAATGCAGCAGAATATAACAATAGCATGGGGTCCTTCATCTTCAAAGTGCCACAGACAGACATGTTGGTTGTAGACTTGTAATCCTAATCATTAAACTTCACTAATATCAAACAAACCTGCAACATAACAAGTTACAGCCACAAGGGTCAATACATTTGAATTGTATTGGCAAGTGATACTATGGTAGTATAGTGGAGTTTATCATCTATATGCATTTGGCCAAGTGGAGCTTAGGCTTGCTTTGCTCAAAATAGATTTTTCCTTATCATTTGAAAACACTAAGTTTCTGCTTGACAAAAATCTTTCCCAAGGCATCTCCCAATAGAAATTGGTGATCCTTCAATCCCTTGTTCACCCACAAGTTTTTAACTTAGAAATTGGGATGAGGAGATTCTTGATAGATTCCATGTCTTGATGCTCAAATTGTCCTTTACCATGGACATGGATAAGTACTTAGATTTTACACTCTGTAGAGGTGGTGCACTTTCCCCACAAGACTTGGTTTCACCAAGACAAGATCTTTTAGAAGCCTTCCCTTAGACCAGAATGGACGCGCTCCAACCTATCAAACCCCTACCACCAACTGCCCATTTGGCTAAGTTATTGCAACCTATATGATCCAGGCAAAGCCCATAATGCCAAGTGGCTGCACTAGAAGATTCTTAACATTTGGCCTCTTAAATCCCTTTGTTCCTGGGTGGCTTTCCACAAGTGAGATACACAAGGTAAACCATAGAAATGGGCCTTGTGTAACCACTCAACATAAATCATTCCTTCCATTCCACCGAGGTGTTTCATTCACTTAGTTGTTTTATTAGGAAAAACACAAGTCCAAAGACTTAGAAATATTTTTATCATAGCATGTATATTTCACCACCCTTTGGTTGCTACTAGCTAGGCTAAGCATGGCATAGATAAGCATCTTAACTTAGAAAATTCTAGCAATTCTACAACTACTAGGATTTCCCAAGCATAGCATATAAGCAAAATATAACATGCAAGACTAGCAAAATATTTCTAATGCTTAGTAGAAAACATAGGGATAGAATATCATGAAGCACCACTTGCCTTTTTGGTAGAGAATATAGGTTCACTTCTTGATCATTGCAATGTTCACACACTTCAAATCACTACAATTCAATCAAGTAAACAATATTTCAATCTACCATTCAAGCAATTCAGCACATAAAATGATAGAAACAAAACAATGCATGCAAACATGCAAAAGACTGTTTTATCTGTAAAAGTGGTTTCTAATGGGTCATAAACATTTGAAAACACCTAATGGTCATTTTATAAAGTGGCAAAATCATTTGCAAAAGATTTCACTTCATAGACCATTTTTAAACCTAGTCATTATTTTATGTGGTTGAAAATGCCTTTAGCAAAGCAATAATGTTTTATAGGGTTCACAAAATATGTTTTCAAAACATAAACCTTGTGCTTAGGGTCAGAGAGTTTAAAACAAAACATTTTCCCAAAGATTTTCTCCCATAAGCATTTTTAATATATAAACATTATTTTTATTTGACTAGAATTGGTTTAAATCAAGAATTTATTCTTTTTCTTCACCAAATATATTTTTGAAACCACAAATTGATTTCTAGGGTCCGTAGGTTCAAAACAAACCATTTGCCAAAGGTTTTATCTCAAAAATCATTTTAGAACACTTTTTATATTCTAAACATGCATACACAAGTTTGTGCAAAAACAATCATTTAAACATAAGCAATATACTAAAAAAAGTGCATGGTCAGAAAGTGCTTGTCTTGCTGAATCCATTGATATAAAATTTGCAAAATTTGAACGTGTGGTTTGAAAGTTATGAATTTTACAAAATTGAGCACCTAATAGATAAATTATGTTTTAAATCAAACCAACAGGGACACATGGCTGCTTGCTACTGGCTGGTACCGGTTCGTTCGGATCATGCACTGAGGGCCGTTGGATTTAAGTTACATCGCATGGCACAGAGGCACGACTTACCCTTTCGTTCACGTTCTATCGCATCCGTCAGATCAAGATCTAGCGGCTCAGGGCATGTGACCAAAAGTCAGCGGCGCTCGACGGTGGCTGGCGGCGACGACGCTCGGGAGGCAGCGCTCTGGCTATTCCAGGAAGCTAGGGGGAGGGAGGGTATGCTCACCGTGTTCGCCGGGACGTGCTGGAGCTCAACGTGCTTATGGTTGGCGAAGGGGCGCACAGAGATGATGGCGATTCCTCATCGGAGTTGTCGTCTGCGTCTGGCACTTGCTATCGACGTCGAAGGCGAGCCTACGGGTCCTGCGCGGGTGAATGGCGAGCATCTGGATGTTCACAAGGCACAGGCGAACAAGTTGGCATGAAACTCTGGTCGAGGCGTGCACGGGTTCAAGCGATGAGGCTCACCGGAGTTGTTTGCAGACGGCGGAGCTGTTGGTTGACGTCGCTGCCGAGGTTCTGGGGCGCGCGGGGATGAACGGGAGGTACAGTGAGGTGCGCCAGAGGCTGGAGAAGGTGCTCGTGTGCTCAAGGGGGCAGAGGATTAGCTGGGCTCGCCGGAATTGCTACTAGAGCTTGACAGAGACACTGTGGTTCATGCGAGGAATGAAGGAAGCCTGGTGGCTCCGAGGAAACGAGGACCGAGGGGAAACAGAGAGGAGGAAAGGGAGTTTAAGATAGCATGGTCGAGGGGGAGGATTGATCGCACATTCAAACGAATTTACTCCCCGAATCAATCGGAAGAAAACGGTCGCGAGGTGAGGGGGAGAAGAAGTCGCGGCGAGGAAGAAGCTTGCGTGGCGATGGGGTCGCCTGGTAGCGAGAGAGAAAAGGAATGTGGGGTCCATCGGTCAGTGTCCTCGCGGGTGTGTGTCTGAGTGAGAAAACGTTTCGGGGAGAGAGGGGTGAGGTGGGCTGCGAGCTGGGCTTAGTGGGCTAGCTGGCTGGGCTGCTCCTTTTCACATTTTTTTTGTTCAGATTGTTTTTCTTTTTTCCTTTTCTAATATTCTGTTTTGATTTTATTTAATCAATTCAAACACTCATTTGAATTCCTTCCAAAACCTTTCAGTAAGTCTTATTTACTTAATAGGGTGTCAAAATATTCACCTTGAGTTTAATTGGAAAATATTTAATATGATTCATAAATCATTTGAATTGGGTATTTGTTTTAATTCCAATGGAATTTAATATAGTTTTAATTCCCTAAATTTTATTTGGAAGTTTTATTTGATCTTATTTAGGTCAATTGATTCACTTTTATTCCACTTGGGTAACTTCCAAAATACTATTTTCCCATGATTTAATCAATTATTTCTAATAGGGATTTTTATCTTTATTCCAATAAAATAGGATTTGGTCAAAGTAATTTTTATTTTATTTGGAGTATTCTTTATACCTTTATTTTATTTGGATTGGGATTATATTCATTCTATTTGCTTATGGATTAGGCCAAGATTTAGTTTGGTCTTTGAATATTCCTTATTTAATATTTCTTTCTTCATCTTATAAAATCCATATCTTTTTATTTAGAGATCCAAACTTGGTGATTCCAATTTGTAAAATCTTGTTTAATATTTGTTTACCCTTTTAAATATATTTAGGATTATTTTCTCACCATTTGGTATGGATTTTAGATAAGGGCTTTATTAGCTTTGGAATTTACTATTCCTTATCTTATTAAATTCATAAGATTTTATCTATGGCTCCAAATTAAGTGAAACCAATTTCTATGGCTTTATAATATTTCTATTTGTCTTTTTTGATCATTTGTAAATGTTTGGTGACAAATTTTTTATATGGATCAAATCCATAGGCTTGGAGATAACCTGGAAATGATTTTTATTCCATTTAGGGTTTAGGGTTTGGATTTATTTTCCAAGTGTTTGAATTTCCAGATGCATTTTAAGATGAATGCATTCCACTTTTATTTGAATTTAGTTGGATTCAAACATTAACCAAAGTTTGTTCCAGATGGGATTTTAAGTTTCCATTTAAAAAGTTTCTTTTCACTCTAAATTTCAACAATTATTTATTTTTCACATTACAAGATTTGGAAAATCTTGGGATGTGACAGGATACCACCCTTAAAATAAATCTCATCCCGAGATTTGGGGAGGCTAGGGTTACAAGTTGACTCAAAACAACTAGGGTACTACCACCCTTAAAAATTTTCCAACTAGATTACATCTTGGCTTTCTTGGGATCTTGTTGAAATCTCTCTGGGCAAACATCTGCATAGTGTCCTTTATTTCCACACTTGAAACATGTGACTAGGCTGAGATCCTTCATAGGCTTTATCTTGTGCTTCATCTTTTCTGGACAATTGCTTGCATAATGTCCTTGGTTACCACAATTGTAACATGTGATAAGATTGAGTTCTTCACGTATCTTCTGTGGACAAGTTGACACATAATGGCCTAGCTCTTTGCAGTTGTTGCACCATACTTGGCTAATCTCCTTATACTTCTTCTTCTTGGGTTTCTCCAAAGCTAGGAGTGCTTCTAGTTCATGTTCATATGTTATCTCAAAGGTAGGAATGTTTCCTGGTCTTCTTGACCTTTTCTTATTCCTTGGATAATACATATGTCTCCTCTTTGGTACTTTAAATTGAGTCATATTGCATGGGGGCGCAAGATGAGATTTTCCTTTGTCTTCATCCTTCTTGGTAGACTTGGCTCTCTCATGGTAGTCTGCAATCAGTTGTTGCACTCCACCTTATTTCCTTTGTTGAACTATGGAATGGATGGGGCATTGGATAGGGACATGATTATTTCCTTCACATAAGTAACAAGTAGCTTGGGTTGTGGGGCATTGATTAGCTGGATGTTTCTCTTCACAATTGGGGCATTGATCTTCATGCTCTTTGGAAGTGTGATCCTTGTCTCCACAAATATTGCAAGCTTGGGTTCCTTCTAGAATATCATCTTTGTCATCCTTGTTGTCACAAACTCCTTTGGAAGAGTTGTTTCCCATGTTGATCATTTGATCTGTCACCTTATGCAACAATTGGGTTTGGGTTTCCAAAAACCTTTGCATGGTTGGATCTAACTTATTGTTGTTGGCTATAAATTGAGATGTCACTTGGTTCAACTGGGTTTGGGTTACTATGAGTTCTCTCATGTTGTCCTCTTGGTTTTTGTTGTTGCCATCCTTGATGTTGGAGTTTCTTGGAGTAGTCATCTGTTTGGGTTGGATTGGGATTAGGATAGGCAAAATATTTCTAAGGAATCAATTCTAATCACACACATCACAATTCATTCAAGTAATGTGCAATCAATCACAAACAAAAATTCCACTCAAACAACAAGTTTCAAGCATATTTTTAGGCAACCAAAAATATTTTTGTTACACCACATAAGTTGGTGAATTTGGTTTGATCTACATATGGTGGTCCAACTATATGGTTCACTTGAATCATTCTATCCTTCTTGGTGGATTCTTCTTTCATGAGATCATGGTTTCCTTGGGAAAATTCTTGGTCACAAAAACTTCAAAGGTGTTGATGATTCCCAAGTTGTGTTTCCTTAGTCTTCAAGTCTTGAGCAACATTTCTTGTCTCACTTGTAGTTATTAGTGATATCCAAGGTTGAAGTCCTTGTTGAGAATAAGGTTAAAATCACTTGAAGATGTTGAAGTCATTAGAGTTGATGAAGTCCTTTGCACATGGTGAAGTCTTTGGCCATGGAGACGGCTTTATCCATCAAGTTGAATTAGAAGAGGTGTAGAGTTAAAATCAATAGATTGAGGAAAGAGTTTACAAGATTGTTTGTAAATAAGTTTTGGAACAATTTCAACTCCTATTTTTCTAAGGGGTTTTGTCCAATCCTATGGTTACAATCCTACAGGCAACACAATGCTCTGATACCATCTGTAAGGTTCCCAACCTTTAATAAGGTAGAGATCCCTGTGTTTACAATGCTAGTCCCTGGATCAATAGCTAGCATCCACAGTTAAGATGTAATATCAAGAAACAAAGGTCATAATACAACTTTATAACCAGGAATAAAATAATTTATTACATCTTACATAGCTCATTTGGCTATCTCATTACAATGCGAAAGAATATAACAATAGCATGGGGTCCTTCATCTTCAAAGTGCCACATACAGACATGTTGGTTGTAGACTTGTAATCCTAATCATTAAATTTCACTAATATCAAACAAACCTGCAACATAACAAGTTACAGCCACAAGGGTCAATACATTTGAATTGTATTGGCAAGTGATACTATGGTAGTATAGTGGAGTCTATCATCTATATGCATTTTGCCAAGTGGAGCTTAGGCTTTCTTTGCTCAAAATAGATTTTTCCTTATCATTTGAAAACACTAAGTTTTTGCTTGACAAAAATCTTTCCCAAGGCATCTCCCAATAGAAATTGGTGATCCTTCAATCCCTTGTTCACCCACAAGTTTTTAACTTAGAAATTGGGATGAGGAGATTCTTGATAGCTTCCATGTCTTGATGCTCAAATTGTCCTTTACCAGGGACATGGCTAAGTACTTAGATTTTACACTCTGCAGGGGTGGTTCACTTTCCCCACAAGACATGGTTTCACCAAGACAAGATCTTTCAGAAGCCTTCCCTTAGACCAGAATGGACGCGCTCCAACCTATCAAACCCCTACCACCAACTATCCATTTGGCTAAGTTATTGCAACCTATATGATCCAGGCAGAGCCCATAATGCCAAGTGGCTGCACAAGAAGATTCTTAACATTTGGCCTCTCAAATCCCTTTGTTCCTGGGTGGCTTTCCACAAGTGAGATACACAAGGTAAACCATAGAAATGGGCCTTGTGTAACCACTCAACATAAACCATTCCTTCCATTCCACCCAGGTGTTTCATTCACTTACTTGTTTTATTAGGCAAAACACAAGTCCAAAGACTTAGAAATATTTTTATCATAGCATGTATATTTCACCACCCTTTGGTTGCTACTAGATAGGCTAAGCATGGAATAGATAAGCATCTTAACTTAGAAATTTCTATCAATTCTACAACTACTAGGATTTCCCAAGCATAGCATATAAGCAAAATATAACATGCAAGACTAGCAAAATATTTCTAATGCTTAGTAGAAAACATAGGGATAGAATATCATGAAGCACCACTTGCCTTTTTGGTAGAGAATATAGGTTCACTTCTTGATCTTTGCAATGTTCACAAACTTCAAATCACTACAATTCAAACAAGTAAACAATATTTCAATCTACCATTCAAGCAATTCATCACATAAAATGATAGAAACAAAACAATGCATGCAAACATGCAAAAGATTGTTTATCTGTAAAAGTGGTTTCTAATGGGTCATAAACATTTGAAAACACCTAATGGTCATTTTATAAAGTGGAAAAATCATTTGCAAAAGATTTCACTTCATAGACCATTTTTAAACCTAGTCATTATTTTATGTGGTTGAAAATGCCTTTAGCAAAGCAATAATGTTTTATAGGGTTTACAAAATATATTTTCAAAACATAAACCTTGTGCTTAGGGTAAGAGAGTTTAAAACAAAACATTTTCCCAAAGATTTTCTCCCATAAGCATTTTTAATAAATAAACATTATTTTTATTTGACTAGAATTGGTTTAAATCAAGAATTTATTATTTTGCTTCACCAAATATATTTTTGAAACCACAAATTGATTTCTAGGGTCAGTAGGTTCAAAACAAACCATTTTCCAAAGGTTTTATCTCAAAAATCATTTTAGAAAACTTTTTATATTCTAAACATGCATACACAAGTTTCTGCAAAAACAATCATTTAAACATAGGCAATTTAGTAAACAAAGTGCATGGTCAGAAAGTGCTTGTCTTGCTGAATCCATTGATATAAAATTTGCAAAATTTGGATGTTTAAAAAATTGAGCATCTAATAGATAAATTATGTTTTAAATCAAACCAATAGGGACACGTAGCTGCTTGCTACTGGCTGGTACCGATTCGTTCGGATCACGCACTGAGGGCTGTTGGATTTAAGTTACATCGCACGACACAGAGGCACTACTTACCCTTTCGTTCATGTTCTATCGCATCCGTCAGATCAAGATCTAGCGGCTCAGGGCATGTGACCAAAAGTTAGCGGCGCTCGACGGTGGCTGGCGGCGGCGACGCTCGGGAGGCAGCGCTCTGGCTATTCCAGGAAGCTAGGGGGAGGGAGGGTATGCTCACCGTGTTCGCCGGGACGTGCTGGAGCTCAACGTGCTTGTGGTTGGCGAAGGGGCGCACAGAGATGATGGCGATTCCTCGCCGGAGTTGTCTGCGTCTGGCACTTGCTGTCAACGTCGAAGGCGAGCCTACGGGTCCTGCGCGAGTGAATGGCGAGCATCTGGATGTTCATAAGGCACAGGCGAACAAGTTGGCATGAAACTCTGGTCGAGGCGCGCACGGGTTCAAGCGATGAGGCTCACCGGAGTTGTTTGCAGATGGCGGCGCTGTTGGTTGACGTCATTGCCGAGGTTCTGGGTGCGCGGGGATGAACGGGAGGTACAGTGAGGTGCGCTAGAGGCTGGGGAAGGTGCTCGTGTGCTCAAGGGGGCAGAGGAGTAGCTGGGCTCGCCGGAATTGCTACTGGAGCTTGCCAGAGACAGTGTGGTTCATGCGAGGAATCAAGGCAGCCTGGTGGCTCCTGGGAAACGAGGACCGAGGGGAAAGAGAGAGGAGGCAAGGGCGTTTAAGATAGCATGGTCGAGGGGGAGGATTGATCGTGCATTCAAACGAATTTACGCCCCGAATCAATCGGCAGAAAATGGTCGCGAGGTGAGGGGGAGAAGAAGTCGAGGCGAGGAAGAAGCTTGCGTGGCGGTGGGGTCGCCTGGCAGCGAGAGAGAGAAAAGGAATGTTTGATCCATCGATCAGTGTCCTCGCGGGTGTGTGTCTGAGTGAGAAAACGTTTCGGGGAGAGAGGTGTGAGGTGGGCTGCGAGTTGGGCTTAGTGGGCTAGCTGGCTGGGCTGCTCCTTTTCACATTTTTTTTGTTCAAATTGTTTTTCTTTTTCCTTTTGTAATATTCTGTTTTGATTTTATTTAATCAATTCAAACACTCATTTGAATTAAAACCTTTTCCATATTTTGTGAATAACTAAACACTATTTATTACCATATTCTGATGTCAAATTTAGAATAAAACTTTTATTCCTTTAGTGCATTTTTAAGTATTTAAAGTAGGTCCTTGTATTAATTCATTCAAGATTTAATAATGTTTTTAATTTCCATTTGAATTCTAAATCCTTCCAAAACCTTTCAGTAAGTCTTATTTACTTAATAGGGTGTCACAATATTCACCTTGAATTTAATTGGAAAATATTTAATATGATTCATAAATCATTTGAATTGGGTATTTGTTTTAATTCCAATGGAATTTAATATAGTTTTAATTCCCTAAATTTTATTTGGAAGTTTTCTTTGATCTTATTTAGGTCAATTGATTCACTTTTATTCCACTTGGGTAACTTCCAAAATACTATTTTCCCATGATTTAATCAATTATTTCTAATAGGGATTTTTATCTTTATTCCAAAAAATAGGATTTGGTCAAAGTCATTTTTATTTTATTTGGAGTATTCTTTATCCCTTTATTTTGTTTGGATTGGGATTATATTCATTCTATTTTCTTATGGATTAGTCCAAGATTTAGTTTGGTCTTTGAATATTCCTTATTTAATATTTCTTTCTTCATCTTATAAAATCCATATCTTTTTATTTAGAGATCCAAACTTGGTGATTCCAATTTGTAAAATCTTGTTTAATATTTTTTTTACCCTTTTAAATATATTTAGGATTATTTGCTCACCATTTGGTATGGATTTTAGATAAGAGCTTTATTAGCTTTGGAATTTACTATTCCTTATCTTATGAAATTCATAAGATTTTATCTATGGCTCCAAATTAAGTGAAACCAATTTCTATGGGTTTATAATATTTCTATTTGTCTTTCTTGATCATTTGTAAATGTTTGTTGACAATTTTTTTATATGGATAAAATCCATAGGCTTGGAGATAACTTGGAAATGATTTTTATTCCAGTTAGGGTTTAGGGTTTGGATTTATTTTCCAAGTGTTTGAATTTCTAGATGCATTTTAAGATGAATGCATTCCACTTTGACTTGAATTTAGTTGGATTCAAACATTAACCAAAGTTTGTTCCAAATGGGATTTTAAGTTTCCATTTAAAAAGTTTCTTTTCACTCTAAATTTCAACAATTATTTATTTTGTTTATTTATTTTTCACATTACAAGATTTGGAAAATCTTGGGATGTGACACTAGCACCTGTTCTTTTTTATACTAGCGCATCACATTCATTCATATCAAGAGCATTTGTTGATAAAAATGGATTTCCAACTGAAAACATTGGGTGTCCTATAAAAGTAAGTTCTCCCGGTGGAGATATGATAGTAAGTCTTGGATGTCGTGATCTAGTAATAGAATTTGGAAAGCATAAGTTTCCAGTCAGTCTAATAATCCTAGATTCCCAAGGATTGGATGTTATTTTGGGAATGGATTGTATGACCAAGTATGAAGGAGTACTAGATTGTGCCAATCGTACTGTCACACTCACAACCCCGGATAAGAAACGGATTAGATTCAAGTCTAACTTTAAATCAAAAGGGAGTAAGCTAAATTCTCTTAAGGGGGTTAGCATAGACAGTGTGATAATTGTGAGAAAGTACCCAAATATGTTTTCGGAGGAATTACCTGGGATGCCACCGGATAGAGATGTCGAGTTTCTGATTGACTTGCAGCCAGGATCGGGACCAATAGTAAAGAGACCTTACACGATGTCAGTTGATGAGTTGAAAGAACTCAAGAAACAGCTTGGAGAACAGTTGCAGAAAGGATTTATTCAACCAAGTTCTTCATCTTGGGGTGCACGAGTTTTGTTTGTTTAAAAGAAAGATAGAATTCAAAGGATATGCATTGATTACCGATCACTCAATGAGGTGACTATCAAGAACAAGTATCCTTTACCCAAAATCAATGATTTATTTGATCAGTTAGAAGGAGCCCGTGTGTTCTCAAAGATTGATCTTCGATCAGGCTACTTTCAGCTAAAGATAAGGGAACAAGACATACCTAAGACCGCTTTCACCACTAGGTATGGATTGTATGAGTACACCGTGATGCCATTTGGTTTGACAAATGCACCAGCCTACTTCATGAATATGATGAACAAGGTGTTCATGGAATTTCTTGACAAATTCGTTGTCGTTTTCATCGATGACATTTTGATCTATTCCAAGAGCAATGAAGAGCATGGAAAACATTTGTGATTGATACTTGAGAACCTTAGGGAGCATAAGCTGTATGCCAAATTCAGCAAGTGTGAATTCTGGCTGAATGAAGTCGGATTTCTTGGACATATTGTGTCAGGAGATGGTGTAGCAGTTGATCCCGCAAAAGTGTCAGCTATAACTGAGTGGGAATCTCCTAAGTCAGTGAAAGAAGTTCGTAGTTTCCTTGGCTTGGCAGGATACTATAGAAGATTCATTGAGAATTTCTCAATGGTAGCTAAGCCAATGACATAATTACTTAAGAAAGACAAGAAATTTGATTGGACTGAAGGATGTGAACTCAGTTTCCAAGAGTTGAAGAAGAGACTAGTGACAGCTCCAGTCTTAGGTCTGCTAGATTTGGAGAAGGATTTCCAAGTATATTGTGATGCATCTCACCAAGGATTAGGTGCAGTTTTGATGCAAGAAGGGAAGTTGTGGCTTATGCCTCGAGAAAACTGAAAACTCATGAAGTGAATTATCCTACTCATGATTTAGGGTTAGCCTCTATTGTCCATGCACTAAAAACATGGAGACATTATCTTTTGGATAAGTGTTGCGAAGTGTTCATAGATCACAAAAGTTTAAAGTATATCTTCACCCAAAAAGAAATCAACATGAGACGAAGAAGATGGTTAGAACTCATCAAGGACTATGACTTGAGTTTGCAATACTGTAGCATCCCATTTGTCTAACAAACTGTAATGCTACTTGGTTTAGTAATATAATGGCTACTTCCATATATAATTGTTGCATCATAATTATATCATGCTCATATCATCATGCCACCTTGCATTTGAGCATCATATCAAACCTTGCAATGTTTTGTCTTGATTGTATAATGCTATCACCATTACCTTCTTCTCTCTTTTTATCTCTCACTATTTTTGTTCCTACAAGATGGGATCCACTTGCTAGGGTCCATTATTTTTTTTTTAAATGTTTTTGTTCCATTTTCTAAACCCTAAATCCCAATTCTAGTAAAATGCCCAAAATGGATATGTATGTGGGCATTCTCTCTCCTTATGCCTCTTGTTCTCTCTTGCCTCTCTTCATGGTCAAACCCTCTGTTCAAAACCCCCTGGAAAAAGTTCAAAAGAATTTGAAATTAGAAGCTGGTTTGAAATTGTAATCGAATAAAAACAAACAAACAATTAATAAACAAAAAGACTGGAGAGAGAGAGGAAAAACCTTACCTGCAGCCCAGTAGCAGTACCAGAGCAGCAGCCCACCCTCGTCCTAGTACCCCTTCACCGCTTCGACGCCGTCGCCCCTGTGCCTCTTCTCCGTTCGCTCCCTCCTCTCTGAAGACCAGCAGACGGAGCAGGTCGCCGTCCCTTCCATCAGTCGCGTCACCACAGCCACCTGCCCTTCTTATCCATCCCCAGGGCGAGCCTTGGAACCCTAGCTTCTCCCTTTATCCCTTCCCCACGCTGTCGATTCCTTGCTATCTGCCTCCCTCTCTTCTCTTCGAGTTCTCCAGACCAGAGAGGAAACCGAGCATGCCCTCACCGCCCGTTGGACCTCTTCCACCGGAGCTACAACAGGAGAAGAAGAAAGCCGCAACCCCGACGTCACTGTGAAGCACCAGCAGGAGCCAGACGCGCCCAGGAGCAGCTACCATCTTCTTCCCATCGGAGAGCAAGAGCACCTCTACCTGCTGTTTGTCGCTTTCTCCACCGCGCCTCCTTCCACCCCCGAGCCCTCCGAGACCACCGTCGGCCTCGTGGTAAGCCCCCCTTTCCATTCCCCCCCTTCCTATGCCTCCCTGCCGCACGAGAGCTCGCCACCGCAGCCATAGTTCCCCTCCTTCATCACCGTCGCGCACGTTAGGCCAGACAGGAGCTCGACAGTTCAGCAACAGCCCCGGGAACACCCTCTGTTTTCACCTTGCCCCGTCCGCTGCGGTCCTCCTTCGCAAAATCCCCAAACACCAAAGTTGTAGCCCTTGGCTCTCTCTACATCTTTGCTTTTTGCGTCGTCGATAGATCTGTCTTAGTTTGCTCGCCATCATCCTCGAAAGATCAATCGATCTAGCAGTTTTCGGGTGCAGAAAATTCAGTTTCCGACAGTTGATACAGCCTCTGTTCTCCATCCGTTTCCGGCTCATACAGACATCATACGGGGAAACCTGGAACACTAAACTTGTAGAACATTAAACCCTTTTCATCTTTTGTTTTTGTGGCATGTCGAAATTCTCAATGGAATTGTCGCCATCGTCTTCCGAAAATCAATCAAGCTAGCTCCTTTTGCGTGTTTAGATTCAGCTTCGTCAGAGACACCCCCGACCCGCCTTGCCGTTTTGCAAACAGCCCCCCCGCAAATTCTTGGGCTCAACCCGCAGTCCCTCCACCTCGCCATGTGGCAGCCCCTCAGCTCCGCCCCGTCAGCACGCTGGCCCGCGCGTCAGCCTCTGCGGCTAGTCTACGCCTTGGTACAAAAAGTTTCAGAATCTTTTCCTGATCAACAAAAATTCCAGAAAATGTTAAATCTAACTAAATTCATATATTATGAAATAATTCGAATTTGTAAAAACTTTAAAAATGAAAAGTAAATGTTTTCCAAATATAAACTCAACCATGTTTTCAAATTTAACCAGATTTGACTCTATCTAGTCAAACCTTTGACTTTGACCCCCTTTTAATAATTTTGACTTTAAAATAAATTTTAAATTCATAAATCCAAATAATACAAATAATATATGTTTTCAAATCAGAAAAATGTGAGGATTTCAAATATGCCATCCAAAATATATTTTGAGCACTTAAAATTTCAAATTGAATTAAATTACAATAAAATGCCCTTTTCTTAATTAATTAATAACTTTTGACTTACAGCTCCAAATTTAACAAATGATATGTCTAAAATGATCAGCTCGACGAGACCTTTCTGTCTATGCATTCCATGTTCTGAATTGCAGCATGCATCATATAAATATAATGTAAACAGCAACTAATATGAGGATAAAATGTGGCCAAAACTCAATAAAATGTTTATTTCTTGCATTCTACATCTCACCCATGCCATGCTACATTATTGCCATGCAACTTGTGCGTCATTCATCATGGCATGATTGTTTGCTTGACGCATTTTATTCCTATGCTTGTGCACTTTATTTATGTTGGCCCTTGTTTGTTTTGTTCTTCTCCGAATAGACGCTGAGCAGGGGATATATCAGGAGACCCAGGAGCACTACCCAGATCCTTCTCTCGCTACAACTGAGCTGCCAGGAAAGCACTACCACATGCTTGCATACATATAGTACCTACTGCCTCTATCTTATTCCTGCATCATTGAGTCGCGATTGCATTAAACTGAATCCCAAGTATTGCATAGCCTTTACTTTTAAACCCCACCAAAGCTTGTTCCTCCATCCCATGAGCCATTACTACAGGAGTTGTTTGAGTCATGCGAGTCGTAGAACAGCATGTGTAGGGTATGTGAGAGTCTTATGGATAACGAGGCACCTAAACAACTTAACCCGAGTAGTAATGCGCTAACTAACGAAAGTGGCACCGGTGAGCAATATCTGCTATTTGGTTTTTCCTGCTCACTTGTGTCCCGTAGGACCCCGAGTACTTGAAACCTGTTCCTTGAATATTCGCGCTATCCACATCCGGGAGGCTTATGGGACCCCCCTGAGCCAGAGCTTGATTCATTCTTATTTCTTGGGGCCACAAACTAGTTTGGGGTTTTATTTACTATCCTGTACTTATGCCATGCTTTACTGCTTTATTACGATTGTGCGAGGAGCACCTGTACTGTTTAGGTAAGCGGAGTGTTTTCGCGGTATCGACAAGCCCAGTCTCATTTTCGGGTTCCCAGTCGTTTACAGCCATTGACGCAAACCTTGAGTCCGTCTCGGAGTCAGCTAGCTTCGTTGCGGGTGTACTCAATGGGGTGGCCCCCTGAAATATTTCTGAATCCTGTGATTGCTTTGTCGTGAAGGCCTCGTTGGGATTTGATTTGGTTTTTCCGAGGTTGATCGAGTGTGTGTTGCTATTTGTGCACCCCTGCAGGGTAAAACTTTCTGAAAGCCGTGTCCACGGTTATGGACGACTTGGAGCACAGTTTCTCGATCATAGACAAGCATAACTAAAGTACCGCTTTTAACTTGACTAAAGAACTGACTAGTAAATAGTACAACACTCATGGAATGGATAATAAAACTGCCAACGGATGGGGGGGTTGTTCGTCCGCTTCCTCGTTGGTAAGCGAGGAGGAGGATGGATCGGTGGATATTACTGTTATAACTGTTGTCATTAATTCACGGACATCCGTCTATCATTGGTTAGGCGGATGGTTAGCGAGTATCTATAGAACTGTTAGGGTTTATCTTTTGCTGCCATTGCGTCACCCCAGGTTGTGTCCCCTTTAGAGGCATAAAGACTTGCTGAGTACCCCTAGGGTCTCACATGATAAATTGTTTGATTTAGATGAACAGGTGCACTCACAAGATGGATACTGGGTGGAGGAGGCGGATGATGTGGGCAACGATCGTTCGGTGTAGAGATTCCGGGAACGGGAATCCGTGAGATCTGTGGGCGGGATGTGCTTATTTATGGGGCATCTTATGCTGATTTGCTTCTTATCCGTACTCGGATCTTGTTTGTCGCTTCCGCCTGATACTCTGATGTGTGATGTATGAGGAGATATCCTAAACTATTATATCTATCTAGGACATTTGAATCTTGCCGTATGGCGTTGCTATATTTCCTTTCTTTTAGATGGAATGGCTCTGATGTACTATTGTATGGTGGCTTGCATACATACTCATTTGTGTATGTAGTTGATCCCTTCGCCTGCCGATTACGCCGCCCGTACTTGTCCCGATGATTGGAAATGGTCAGGACGGCCGAAAGGTCTACCCGTGAGTGGCATTTGGGCCCCACCGTACTATTTCAACCATTTCCGCTCATCCAGGCTTGTATCTAGGAGCGTAATTCACCGAGGTAGTTACAATTGGTATCAGAGCCATCCCGCCCTTCAGGGTCTCAGCCAAATGGTCGTTGTCAGTCTAGCAAATATTTTGGTAGTTATGTATACTAGGGAAAAACAAAACGCGAGAGTAGGACTGCTTCCATTTTTCTTCTTAACCACCCACCCACCCTTTTCTAGTAAGGAAGTGTAACGTTTTCAATCCTCTTCTTAAAAGTTCAAACTAGGATTCACGTGTTCTGGGTTTCCGTAGTACCATAGGTTGTGTGTTTGTGTGTGTGTGTGTAATTCCTTGTCTATCTGTTGCATCCAAGTGGTTATCTTAATCGGCCTTTTGGTTATCAACTGTTGGTACATTCCATACCGACAGGCTTTTACAAACCGACACGATCTATCTGATTCTTTGTATACCGACGCGATCTGTCTTACTCTTTGTTATCCGACGTTATCTTGTTGGGGTGTTCGTTTCCGTAGTTACTAATCTTTAGGTTCATCATGAGAAGAAGGGGTTAGGATATGTGTTCTAATTATTCATGTGCGGAGTAATGATTTGAGTGCGGGATGGAGTCGCGACCATACCACTACTCTTATCATTCGGTTTTGTATATTGAATTGGTAGAGTAACTAATCTTGATTCGTTAAGTGATTTTGCGCATCTACTGGTATTTTAATGCCGAAATTGCGGAATTTTTTTCTTTGATATATTTGTGTACCACACTCCTTTTCAGTCGTGTGCGATATGCTTAATATCTTCTAGGTGCTTTGAACTTTGTTGATATTTTAATATCATCTTAGTAAATTGTATCCTTTAATCTTGAGTAATTCCATCTTGGTACTATTTTGGATTATTATTATTCTCCATTATAGTACTGACTTGTGTTTTATATCAATCACAGGATGGCTCCACCACGCCGTTCTGATGAGGACATACCACCTGAACTGGGGTCCGCATTGTCAAACATCGCCAATGCCTTGGCAGCAATGCAGCAGAACCAGCAGCGTTTTGAGGAAAGTGTCAGGAGGAATGAGTTTGCTCCGCTACCTCCACCTCCCAAGCGAGGAGACATCAAAAGCTTCCTGAAGTTCAACCCACGCCAATTTGATGTTTCTGATCAACCACTTGATGCTGATGATTGGTTGCGTGAGATGTCAAGGCTACTAGAGACTGCTGATGTTCCTGAGCAAGAATGGGTAAAATGTGCTACTCACCTTCTGAAGGGAGATGCAGCTCTATGGTGGGAGAATTACCTGAAGGAAAAATGCATTGGTTTTCAGCCTACTTGGTAAAAGTTCACTAGAGCCTTCAAAGAGCAGTATCTGTCAGAAATTGTCATGGAGAGAATGAAGGAAGTGTTTCTCAACCTCAAGCAGGGAAATGACAATGTCAATACCTACTTCAGGAACTTCATGAACCTTTCTCGTTATGGTGGCGATGAGATCTCTGATGACAAGAAGAAGCAAAAGAGGTTCAGGCAAGGGCTCAATGCATCGATTAAATATGCAATCACACATGCAAGGCCGGCATCTTTTCTGGAACTTCAGCATACAGCTTTGCAGGAGGAAGCAAGTAGGCAAGTGTTTGAGGAGTCAAAGAAACACAACCGTGATGCACCAAGCTCTTCAGCTATGTCAGCTCCTTCTAAGCGTCGTGTCTGGGTTCCTAACACCCCACCGTCGCTCCCGGCTCCACCAAGACCTACAAGCTACGCGGCAAGGCCAACAAACTTCCTCACTGCTGCTCCCAGGGGCTACAACCACCACTACCCTGGAGCGCCTGGCGGAGTCCCTGGCTACGTTGCTCCACGTCCACCTGGTGCTTGTTTCACGTGTGGAGACTCTGGGCATCAAAACTGGAACTGTCCGTTGAAAAACAAAGCTCTTCCTCCACCACCTCCAAGATCTGCGGCAAGCTCTCCTTTGGTTCGTGCACCACCACCTCGGGCTCTCAACATCAACACCAAGCCCGGGTCTACTGTTGCTCGTGCCAACTGTGTCAACGCCGCTCAAGCTGAGCATGCACCTGGAGTTGTGATGGGTATGCTATCCGTTAACTCAGTCCCTGCACGAGTTTTATTTGATTCTGGTGCATCGCATTCATTTGTTTCTCACAAGTTTGCAAATGAAAATGAGTTAGCTATGGATCCTCTCCTTAAGCGGTTAATGGTCCTTTCTCCTGGAGCAACAATGGCAGCTGCTAAAATCAGCCATGGCAATCAAATTGAGATTGGTGGCTCTTCATTCTCGGCATCCTTAATTGTTCTGGGCAATTCTGATATTGATGTCATCTTGGGCATGGATTGGTTGACAGCAAATGCAGCTGTGATTGATTGTGCTGAACGCTCGGTTTCTCTGAAGATTCCTGAAGGCCATATAGTCTTTTCTCCAAGTCTGACTCCTGCTATCCAGCTTTTCTCTTTGGCGGCTCTGAATGATGATGCTATGGAAGCTATTCAGAGTGTTCCGGTGGTCTGTGAGTTCCCAGATGTCTTTCCTGAAGAGTTGCCGGGTATGCCTCCGGATCGTGAGGTTGAGTTTGTAATTGGGCTTGAACCTGGAACGGCTCCTATCTCCAAGCGGCCTTACAAAATGGGTCCTGCTGAGTTGGCTGAACTCAAACGTCAGCTTGATGAACAAGAGAAGTTGGGTTTCATTCAACACAGTACTTCTTCTTGGGGTAGCCCAACAATCTTTGTGAAGAAGCGAGACAGGACTGATAGACTTTGTGTTGACTATCGGGCTCTCAATGCTAAAACCATCAAGAACAAATATCCCCTTCCGCGGATTAATGATCTCTTCGATCAGCTAGCTGGAGCTGTGGTGTTCTCTAAGCTTGACTTGAGGAGTGGTTATCACCAAATCAAGATTCGCAAGGAAGATGTTCCTAAAACAGCTTTCACCACCCGATATGGCCTGTATGAGTACACGGTCATGTCCTTCGGTCTCACCAACGCACCTGCTACCTTCTTGAGGCTTAGGAACTCGGTTTTCATGGAATATCTTGATAAGTTCGTTGTGGTCTATCTGGATGACATCCTAGTCTATTCAAAGTCAAAGGAAGAGCATGAAGAACACCTTCGGTGTGTCCTAAACAAGCTTTGTGAGAACCGCTTGTATGCAAAGTTCTCAAAGTGTGAGTTTTGGCTGCCTCAAGTAACCTATCTTGGTCACGTCATCTCTGCCAAGGGCATTGCAGTCAACCCGGAAACTGTAAAGACAATTGTTGAATGGCTTCCTCCTGTTAATGTCAAAGAAGTGTGGAGTTTCCTTGGTTTGGCTAGTTATTGCCGTCGCTTCGTTCAGAACTTTTCGAAGATAGCAAAGCCTCTTACCGATCTCCTCAAGAAAGGCAAGAAATACCTTTGGACTCCTGCATGTCAAGCAAGCTTTGAGACACTCAAAGAGAAGCTCACTTCCACGCCAGTCTTGGTTCCTCCGGATACATCTATGCCTTTCCAGATATTCTGTGACGCCTCTTTGCAAGGATTAGGTGCGGTCCTTATGCAAGAAAAACAAGTTGTTGCTTATGCCTCTCGATAGTTGAAGACGCATGAGATCAACTATCCTACACATGACCTCAAGCTCGCAGCAGTTGTCTTTGCTTTGAAACTATGGAGGCACTACTTGCTTGGCAACCGTTGTGAAATATTTTCTGATCACAAGAGTCTGAAGTATATCTTTACTCAGCCTGATCTCAACCTTCGGCAGAGGAGATGGATTGAAGCAATCAATGATTTTGATTTGACAATCAACTACACTCCAGGCAAAGCTAATGTCATGGCCGATGCTCTCAGCCGCAAAGCTTATGTCAACAACCTCATGATGGAAGAACAACAGCCTCTCTTGTGCGAGGAATTCCGTCAGCTCAACCTTGAAATTGTGGAACAAGGGTATCTCCTGAACCTTCTGGCCACTCCTCTCTTGGAAGAGAAGATCCGCTCTCGTCAGCTTGGTGACCGCACACCAGAAAGATCATCTCCAAACTTCAGCTTCCGAAGTATGAGTCCTTCCACGTCGATGATCAAGGCACGCTTTTCTTTGACCACCGGATGTTTGTTCCGAACTACCCGGGTTTGAGAGAGCAAGTTCTCAAGGAGGCGCATGATTCTGTTCTTTCTATCCACCCTGGCAGCACAAAGATGTACATGGACTTGAAAACACAATATTGGTGGCCGGGTTTGAAACGATATTGTGCCAAGTATGTCTCGGAGTGTGATGTCTGCCGCAGAGTGAAAGTTGTCCATCAGAAACCTTTCGGTCTTCTAAGCCATTGAAACCCCCGGAATGGAAATGGGAGAAAGTAGAGATGGACTTCATCACTGGTTTTCCAAGGTCGTAGAAGGGCAACAATGCAATCTTTGTTGTCATTGACAGGCTTTCTAAAGTGGCTCACTTCTTCCCCGTCAAGGAAACAATTTCTGGAATTCAGTTGGCTGAGCTCTATATCAACAGAATTGTCTCTCTGTATGGG
Organism: Avena sativa; assembly: GCA_916181665.1. Classification (NCBI taxonomy): domain Eukaryota; kingdom Viridiplantae; phylum Streptophyta; class Magnoliopsida; order Poales; family Poaceae; genus Avena; species Avena sativa. Next base: position 67,302,199 of record OV702284.1, read on the forward strand.
GTTCCGCTTGAGATCAGTTCAGACCGTGGGAGAATCTTCACTTCCAAGTTCTGGGAAAGTTTCCAAAATGCTTTGGGAACAAAATTGAACTTCAGCACAGCTTACCACCCTCAGTCGCAAGGACAAGTTGAAAGGATCAATCAGATTCTGGAGGATATGCTTCGTGCTTGCGTCATCTCTTTTGGCATGAAGTGGGAGGAATGTCTTCCTTATGCTGAATTCTCTTACAACAACAGCTTCCAGAAAAGTCTAAAGATGGCACCATTTGAGGCTCTCTATGGCCGCAAGTGCAGAACTCCGATTGGTTGGTCAGGTGCAGGAGAAAGAATTTGGTTTGGCCCTGACATTGTAACTCAAGCGGAGGAGAAGGTGCATATCATTCTTGAGAATCTGAAGATTGCTCAAAGTCGCCAGAAGAGCAATTATGACAGGAAGCACACGGACATGGTGTATGTTCCTGGTGATCTCGTTTACCTTCGTGTCACTCCCATGAAAGGCACACACCGTTTTGGTATCAAAGGAAAGCTGGCTCCTAGATACATCGGTCCTTTCAAAATTCGTGGAAGAAGAGGAGAAGTTGCTTATGCTCTTGAGCTCCCGGAAAAACTCAAGGTTCATGATGTTTTCCACATCTCTCAACTCAAGAAGTGCTTCAAGGATCCCGGCAGGACCGTGGATCATGAGCTTATCAATCTCCAAGAAGACCTGTCTTATCAAGAACACCCCACAAAAATCCTCGAAGTCGTAGAAAGAAGGACTCGCAACAAGTCCATCAAGTTCTGCAAGGTGCAGTGGTCGCACCATTCCGTTGATGAAGCCACTTGGGAGCGTGAAGATGAGCTCCGTGCCAACTATACTACCCTCTTTGAGTCTTCGTCTTCTTCCTAGAATCTCGGGGCGAGATTCCTGTTTAGTGGGGGAGAGTTGTAGCATCCCATTTGTCTAACAAACTGTAATGCTACTTGGTTTAGTAATATAATGGCTACTTCCATATATAATTGTTGCATCATAATTATATCATGCTCATATCATCATGCCACCTTGCATTTGAGCATCATATCAAACCTTGCAATGTTTTGTCTTGATTGTATAATGCTATCACCATTACCTTCTTCTCTCTTTTTATCTCTCACTATTTTTGTTCCTACAAGATGGGATCCACTTGCTAGGGTCCATTTTTTTTTAAATGTTTTTTTTCCATTTTCTAAACCCTAAATCCCAATTCTAGTAAAATGCCCAAAATGGATATGTATGTGGGCATTCTTTCTCCTTATGCCTCTTGTTCTCTCTTGCCTCTCCTCATGGTCAAACCCTCTGTTCAAAACCCCCTGGAAAAAGTTCAAAAGAATTTGAAATTAGAAGCTGGTTTGAAATTGTAATCGAATAAAAACAAACAAACAATTAATAAACAAAAAGACTGGAGAGAGAGAGGAAAAACCTTACCTGCAGCCCAGTAGCAGTACCAGAGCAGCAGCCCACCCTCGGCCCAGTACCCCTTCACCGCTTCGACGCCGTCGCCCCTGTGCCTCTTCTCCGTTCGCTCCCTCCTCTCTGAAGACCAGTACACGGAGCAGGTCGCCGTCCCTTCCGCCAGTCGCGTCACCACAGCCACCTGCCCTTCTTATCCATCCCTAGGGCGAGCCTTGGAACCCTAGCTTCTCCCTTTATCCCTTCCCCACGCTGCCGATTCCTTGCTATCTGCCTCCCTCTCTTCTCTTCGAGTTCTCCAGACCAGAGAGGAAACCGAGCATGCCCTCACCGCCTGTTGGACCTCTTCCACCGGAGCTACAATAGGAGAAGAAGAAGGCCGCAACCCCGACGTCACTGTGAAGCACCAGCAGGAGCCAGACGCGCCCAGGAGCAGCTACCATCTTCTTCCCATCGGAGAGCAAGAGCACCTCTGCCTGCTGTTCGTCGCTTTCTCCATCGCGCCTCCTTCCACCCCCGAGCCCTCCGAGACCACCGCCGGCCTCGTGGTAAGCCCCCCTTTCCATTCCCCCCTTCCTATGCCTCCCTGCCGCATGAGAGCTCGCCACCGCAGCCATAGTTCCCCTCCTTCGTCACCGTCGCGCACGTCAGGCCAGACAGGAGCTCGACAGTTCAGCAACAGCCCCGGGAACACCCTCTGTTTTCACCTTGCCCCGTCCGCTGCAGTCCTCCTTCGCAAAATCCCCAAACACCAAAGTTGTAGCCCTTGTCTCTCTCTACATCTTTGCTTTTTGCGTCGTCGATAGATCTGTCTTAGTTTGCTCTCCATCATCCTCGAAAGATCAATCGATCTAGCAGTTTTCGGGTGCAGAAAATTCAGTTTCCGACAGTTGATACAGCCTCTGTTCTCCATCCGTTTCCGGCTCATACAGACATCATACGGGGAAACCTGGAACACTAAACTTGTAGAACATTAAACCCTTTTCATCTTTTGTTTTTGTGGCATGTCGAAATTCTCAATGGAATTGACGCCATCGTCTTCCGAAAATCAATCAAGCTAGCTCCTTTTGCGTGTTTAGATTCAGCTTCGTCAGAGACACCCCCGACCCGCCTTGCCGTTTTGCAAACAGCCCCCCCGCAAATTCTTGGGCTCAACCCGCAGTCCCTCCACCTCGCCATGTGGCAGCCCCTCAGCTCCGCCCCGTCAGCACGCTGGCCCGCGCGTCAGCCTCTGCGGCTAGTCTACGCCTTGGTACAAAAAGTTTCAGAATCTTTTCCTGATCAACAAAAATTCCAGAAAATGTTAAATCTAACTAAATTCATATATTATGAAATAATTCGAATTTGTAAAAACTTTCAAAATGAAAAGTAAATGTTTTCCAAATATAAACTCAACCATGTTTTCAAATTTAACCAGATTTGACTCTATCTAGTCAAACCTTTGACTTTGACCCCCTTTTAATAATTTTGACTTTAAAATAAATTTTAAATTCATAAATCCAAATAATACAAATAATATATGTTTTCAAATAAGAAAAATGTGAGGATTTCAAATATGCCATCCAAAATATATTTTGAGCACTTAAAATTTCAAATTGAATTAAATTACAATAAAATGCCCTTTTCTTAATTAATTAATAACTTTTGACTTACAGCTCCAAATTTAACAAATGATATGTCTAAAATGATCAGCTCGACGAGACCTTTCTGTCTATGCATTCCATGTTCTGAATTGCAGCATACATCATATAAATATAATGTAAACAGCAACTAATATGAGGATAAAATGTTGCCAAAACTCAATAAAATGTTTATTTCTTGCATTCTACATCTCACCCATGCCATGCTACATTATTGCAATGCAACTTGTGCGTCATTCATCATGGCATGATTGTTTGCTTGACGCATTTTATTCCTATGCTTGTGCACTTTATTTATGTTGGCCCTTGTTTGTTTGGTTCTTCTCCGAATAGACGCTGAGCAGGGGATATATCAGGAGACCCAGGAGCACTACCCAGATACTTCTCTCGCTACAACTGAGCTGCCAGGCAAGCACTACCACATGCTTGCATACATATAGTACCTACTGCCTCAATCTTATTCCTGCATCATTGAGTCGCGATTGCATTAAACTGAATCCCAAGTATTGCATAGCCTTTACTTTTAAACCCCACCAAAGCTTGTTCCTCCATCCCATGAGCCATTACTACAGGAGTTGTTTGAGACATGCGAGTCGTAGAACAGCATGTGTAGGGTATGTGAGAGTCTGATGGATAACGAGGCACCTAAACAACTTAACCCGAGTAGTAATGGGCTAACTAACGAAAGTGGCACCGGTGAGCAATATCTGCTATTTGGTTTTTCCTGCTCACTTGTGTCCCGTAGGACCCCGAGTACTTGAAACCTGTTCCTTGAATATTCGCGCTATCCACATCCGGGAGGCTTATGGGACCCCCCTGAGCCAGAGCTTGATTCATTCTTATTTCTTGGGGCCACAAACTAGTTTGGGGTTTTATTTACTATCCTGTAATTATGCCATGCTTTACTGCTTTATTACGATTGTGCGAGGAGCACCTGTACTGTTTAGGTAAGCGGAGTGTTTTCGCGGTATCGACAAGCCCAGTCTCATTTTCGGGTTCCCAGTCGTTTACAGCCATTGACGCAAACCTTGAGTCCGTCTCGGAGTCAGCTAGCTTCGTTGCGGGTGTACTCAATGGGGTGGCCCCCTGAAATATTTCTGAATCCTGTGATTGCTTTGTCGTGAAGGCCTCGTTGGGATTTGATTTGGTTTTTCCGAGGTTGATCGAGTGTGTGTTGCTATTTGTGCACCCCTGCAGGGTAAAACTTTCTGAAAGCCGTGTCCACGGTTATGGACGACTTGGAGCACAGTTTCTCGATCATAGACAAGCATAACTAAAGTACCGCTTTTAACTTGACTAAAGAACTGACTAGTAAATAGTACAACACTCATGGAATGGATAATAAAACTGCCAACGGATGGGGGGGTTGTTCGTCCGCTTCCTCGTTGGTAAGCGAGGAGGAGGATGGATCGGTGGATATTACTGTTATAACTGTTGTCATTAATTCACGGACATCCGTCTATCATTGGTTAGGCGGATGGTTAGCGAGTATCTATAGAACTGTTAGGGTTTATCTTTTGCTGCCATTGCGTCACCCCAGGTTGTGTCCCCTTTAGAGGCATAAAGACTTGCTGAGTACCCCTAGGGTCTCACACGATAAATTGTTTGATTCAGATGAATAGGTGCACTCACAAGATGGATACTGGGTGGAGGAGGCGGATGATGTGGGCAACGATCGTTCGGTGTAGAGATTCCGGGAACGGGGATCCGTGAGATCTGTGGGCGGGATGTGCTTATTTATGGGGCATCTTATGCCGATTTGCTTCTTATCCGTACTCGGATCTTGTTTGCCGCTTCCGCCTGATACTCTGATGTGTGATGTATGAGGAGATATCCTAAACTATTATATCTATCTAGGACATTTGAATCTTGCCGTATGGCGTTGCTATATTTCCTTTGTTTTAGATGGAATGGCTCTGATGTACTATTGTATGGTGGCTTGCATACATACTCATTTGTGTATGTAGTTGATCCCTTCGCCTGCCGATTACGCCGCCCGTACTTGTCCCGATGATTGGAAATGGTTGGGACGGCCGAAAGGTCTACCCGTGAGTGGCATTTGGGCCCCACCGTACTATTTCAACCATTTCCGCTCATCCAGGCTTGTATCTAGGAGCGTAATTCACCGAGGTAGTTACAAATACCACCCAGGTAAAGCAAATGTTGTAGCGTATGCATTAAGCCATAAGGTTTATGTGAATGGCCTTACTAAAGGAGAATTGCCAGATGATCTGTGTGCCCAATTCAAAGATCTTAGATTGGATATAGTGCCCGAAGGACATCTCATGTCATTGGATGTTCAACCCACATTTTTGGACAAGATAAAGGAAGCCCAAGAGATGGACAAGGAAATTAAAGAGATTAAGGAAAAAATTAGCAAGGTGAAAGCCAAAGGATTCCATGAAGACGAACATGGTACTTTATGGTATGGAAAACGTATCTGCATTCCGCAAGATCCGGAGCTTTGGAAACTGATTTTACAAGAAGCACACAACTCACCATATTCCATTCATCCGGGTAACACAAAAATGTACATGGATTTGAAGGAAATATTTTGGTGGAATAATCTCAAGAAGGACATCGCCGAACATATTGCTTTGTGTGATGTATGCAGTAGAGTGAAAGCGGAACATCAGAAACCAGCGGGATTGTTACAACCACTACCTATTCCTGATTGGAAGTGGGACAAGATTGGCATGGACTTCATCACCGGACTGCCAATGACTAGATCAGGATATGATTCTATTTGGGTCATGGTAGATCGCCTAACTAAAGTGGCTGATTTCATACCCGTGATAATAACCTATACAAGTGCTAAGTTAGCCAAGATTTATATGAATAGGATTGTGTGTCTGCATGGAGTACCCAAGAGTACTGTGTCTGATAGGGGAACCCAATTCACTTCCCATTTTTGGAGACAACTGCACGAGTCATTGGGAACGAGATTGGAATCCAGCACTGCTTTTCACCCCCAGACTGATGGACAGACAGAAAGGACCAAACAGATTCTAGAGGATATGTTGAGGGAATGTGCCCTAGATTATGGTGCTAGTTGGGATGAAAGTCTGCCTTACGCAGAATTCTCTTACAACAACAATTATCAAGCCAGTATTGAGATGGCACCGTTTGAATTTCTCTATGGAAGAAAGTGTACTACACCATTGTTATGGAATGGTGTTGGAGAAAGAAACTTGTTCGGGCCAGAACTAATCAAGGAAGCTGAAGATAAAGTCAAGTTGGTAAAGGATAGATTGAAGATAGCACAGTCCCAACAGAAGAGCTACGCAGATCCTAAGTGTAGAGAAGTCACCTATGAAGTAGGTGATAGAGCTTATCTTAGAGTATCACCACTTCGTGGAGTGAAGAGGTTTGGAGTCAAAGGAAAATTGGCACCAAGATATGTTGGACCATTCAAGATTCTGAGCCGTAAAGGATAAGAAGCATATGAGATTGAATTGCCTGAATCACTGTCTGCCGTTCACAATGTGTTTCAAGTAAGTCAGCTAAAGAAATGCCATCCGGAGATGGAAGAGACTTCTTTGAGGGATACTATACCTTTGGAAGAGGTCCAGTTGTAAAGTGATCTCACCTATGAGGATAAACCTATCAAGATTCTTGAGACTGCAGAAAGAGTTACTCGAACTAAGACTATTAAATTATGCAAAGTCCAGTGTAACCACCATTCCGAAGAGGAAGCAACTTGGGAAAGAGAAGATGATAATCGGAAAGACCACCCTCACCTATTTGATAGCCAATCCGAATCTCGAGGGCGAGATTCACCTTAAGGGGGTTAGATTTGTAACATCCCAAAAATCATGATTTATAAAGTTGCATAGCATTCATGCATTCATAAGCATTTGATCTTTTCAAATGAGTTTTCAACATAAGAAACCATATTTTGCCTATTACTTTATTCAAGTAAGGAAAGGTTTATATTTTACTTTCTAAATATGTTTAAAGTTTGATCAGTAATGGTTGGGAAGTGAATACAAAGCCACACAAAAGTTTTCAAAACAAATTCAAATATAAAACCATCTTTATGCCTATTATCATTATTTTATTAAAGGCATGGTTTTATATTTAATTTCAAACTCAAAATGCTTTTCAGTATAAGTAGATGTTTTACACATCCTTGGACACAAGAAACACAATTCTAAAGTCTGTAAGAAATTCAAATTGAAACAGATTTGAAATAGTCATTCAAATTCAAATCAGAAAATCAAAACAGAAAAAGAAAAAGAGAAAAGGAGAAAAAAATAAACTCGGCGACCTAAACTAAACCAACCCACCCGCGGCCCAACAAGCCAGCCCAGCAAGCCCACCCGGGAAACCCCCACCCCTCTCTGTTTTTCACTCACTCCCGCACCCCCCTCTCACTGACGACTTGGCCCCACACGCCAAGTCATCTTCGTCCCCAAATCACGTCGCGACCAGCATCGCCACAGCCGTTTCTTCCCTTTGATCTCGCGCTTGAATACGAGTTACTGCAGGCGTAATTCCTCCTCTCGCCCCGGCTACTTAATCCCTTCCCCACTCCGCTCTTTTCCCCTCACTCGCCAACCACAGAGCCCCGCTAGGCTGTCCACAATCGAGCTCGCGCCTCCGCTTTCCCGAACCACTCCGGCGAAGTATCATGGTAAAACTAGCCCCCTCTGTCTCTCTGATTGCTACGCGTGCACTCACCGTGACCGTGCGCATCTAACACTGCCCCTGGCTCTCTTTCTCATGCCTTGTAGCGTCGCCAACGACCACCTCTGAACGAGCCCGAAGCCGCCCGCAACTCCGACAAGGAATACACGCCGTGTCCGTGCGCCCCGACCCCGTCCACCTGCACGTTGAGCTTCACCGTGCCTCCACGACCTTGGTAAGCACTAGAACCCTCGCCTTTGCCCTCTGGTATCGCTGGAACTTCACCGGCAGACGCACAGCCACCGTGGTGGCCATTTGCATCGCCCGCGAATGGTCAGAGCGATGTGGTCCGCTGGATCTAGATCCAACGGATGCGATTAGATCATCCCGCGAAGGGGTACGCGTAGATCTGAGCCTTAGATCTTAGATCTAGCGGTGTAGAATAGATCTGATGCAAAGAAGTAAGTTTTGATCTAGAGCGTTGGATTTAGTTAGATCTAATGGTGCGGACATGTGATCCAGAGCGAACTGGTACACGCCAATCAGACGCTGCCGCGTGTCAGGGTTTTCGTTTTAAAATTCTGATTTGATTTAATTAGATGATTAAACTTGTAAATTTAATAACTTTTGTTCTGTTTATACAAAAAATATAAATAATATATCATTGAAATCACAAAAATAAATCCTACACATCTGTAGGCTTGGTTTTGTATTTTTTTCTGTTAAAATAGAATTTTATACAGAGACATTTGTAGGCCTATTTTGTGTATAAAAATTATTTGGAAAATGTTTTAAAAGCCAAATTTAGTTTAATTGGTGTATAAATGTTTAGTTCAATGTTCAGTACAGTTCTACTTGTCCTGTTTAGTTTAGAAAAATCATCACATGGCATTTACATGCATTCATATATTTTTGTTTGAATGCTTTGAAATATAAATTGGGTGCTATCATTTTATGTGTAGATTTTGGTGCTAGTGGTGATTGTGATTGTGAGGATTGATGCTACTCCCCCAACTACCAAGGCAAGTGGTTCTTCATATTTTTGTCCCAACATTTTGACTTTGCATTATTGATATTTTGTATAGGGCTTGCATGATAATTTTTGCTAACTATCTATATGCTATGCTTGGGAAATCCTAGTAGTTGTAGAATTGTTAGCATTTTATCTAAGTTAAGATACTTGCTATTTCCATGCTTAGACTAGCTAGTAGGAACCAAGGGTGGAATATATACATGCTATGGAAAAATATTGCTAAGTCTTTGACTTGAGTTATGCTTAATAAAACAACTAAGTGAATGAAACACCTGGGTGGAATGGTATTTTTGGTTTATGTTGAATGGTTACACAAGGCCCATATCTGTGGTCTACCTTGTGTATCACACTTGTGAAAGCCACCCAGGAACAAAGTCATTTGAGATACCATATGTTAAGAAGCTTCTAGTGCAGCCACATGGCAATATGGGCTCTGCCTGGATCATATAGGTTGCAATAACTTAGCCAAATGGATAGTTAGTGGTAGAGGGTGATAGGTTTGGAGCGCGTCCATTTTTGTCTAAGGGAAGGCTTCTGAAAGGTCTTGTCTCGATGCATGTCGAGTCTTGTGGGGAAAGTGCACCACCTCTCGAGAAGGAAGAATCTAAGTACTTAGCCGTGTCCCCGGCAATGGACAATTTGAGCATAAAGACATGGAAGCTATGAAGAATCTCCTCATCCCAATTTCTAAGTTAAAAACTTGTGGTTGAACAAGGGTAAAGTTTCACCAATGTCTATTGGTGGTTCCTTGGGATTTTTTGCCAAACAAAAACTTAGTGTTTTCAACTGATAGGTAAAACCTATTTTGAGCAAAGCAAGCCTAAGCTACACTTAGCCAAATTCATGTATAAGCTAGAAACTATTATTCTACTAAGGTATCACTTGCAAATACTATTCCAATGTATTGACCCACTGTGGCTGTAACTTGTGATGTTGCAGGTTACTCTAATGAGGATTAGGGTTATGAGTCTACACTCAACATGCTTGCTTGTGGTACATGAAGATGAAGACTTTTATTTATGTTGTTAAGTTAAACTCTTGTACTAGCCTATGGCTATAGAGTTGTAAAATACTATGTTATCTCTGGAATGACGATGTAATAATGACCTTTGTTTCTGTGTACTTCATCTTAAACTATGGTTGCTAGCATTTGATCCAGGGACTAGCATTGCAATCACATGGACCTTTACCTTTATAAAGGTGGGGTCTTACAACCGTCCCCTTCCCCCACATCTCTAAACACACATTGTGAGGACCCCTCCATGGTGTACTCGTCGGCAATACCACGACAGTCCTTGTCCTAGCGGTTCGGTGCATTCGACACAATCTTGTGGTCGTGGATTCGAGTCCCAGCCTGCGCCCCCTTTTTTTAGAGCAATATATTTCACAGTGGTATTACAAGAACTGTTATTTTGTGCATATATTTCACATGAACTGGTATTTTGTGCATATATTTCACAGTAAATAGTCTTGGAACAAACAGACAAATCTAAATAGATATTTCAGCTTATATATACCAAAAGATTAGGTATCAAGGTAGCAATAGACCACTTGTGCTCAAACTAGGTAACAAGGTACTTAAGCTCAACATGAGCTGACTAGCATAATTACAAGACCACTAAAAGATCATGCACGTTCACAAGTCTGACCATACTAGCTACTAACTTAGAAGCTCAACTAGATCTGATTACATGACTTCCTCAACAATCAACTCTAGACGACCACTTTTGGGGTTGTGGCGGAACTGAAACATGAAGATATCGTCGACTTGCATATTGGTCGCCACCACCACTTCTTTCCAGCGGGTTGTCATCTGGGAAACTTTTCCCTTTGTTTTTCTCATGATTACTCTGACTCTAGCTTCCATACTATAATTTTGCATAAAGACCTTCACTTTTGTTGGTAAATTAAGATGCTTCCTGATGTTTGAAAGGGTATAATTCGTTGAAAAGTACCGCATAGAAGTTAAATTGGTCAAGATTAGTCAATTTGATGAACTACAGACTAGTTCACCAAAGCAAGGTAACAAATCTGTACAAAATTGAGATTATAGAAATTTTTACCATTTTTCCTTTGGTATCATCGGTGTGTGCTTCCTTAATAGTGCATACATAAACATGTATAGTTGGCCTCTTCCTAGCAACTTCCTTTAGATAGCTAACTTGTGCAGAATTGAGAGCCACATGGTTTCCATACACGAAGAACTTGTCATAGGAGCAAGAACCCGATTTATTTGGACCTACATGTACTACCATGAAAATAAGCTACAAGAAAAATGAAAAAGATGAAGCATGTGATGGGCTGCATGGTAAAACATGATTTAGATATTACGTCGGATCGCCATAACACGATTAGCTGCAGCTTGCCTCGCAGCAGCTTCCCTGGCAGGAGCTTCCCTGACACGGCGCCTAGCAGCAGCGCGCTTCCTAGATTCCATCACAAGGACAGCTTCATCATCCGAACTGATATCGATGAGCTCGTCATTCGTGTCCATGGTCACCTAATCAAGTACAAACAGTTACACAAACATATACAAGGGTCACAAACATACTAAGAGTCCAAAATTAAACACAAAGATCACAAACATATAGAGTCCAGAATTAAACACAAAGCTGTTGGTTAGCATACAATCAACTAACATACTAAGAGTCTATAAAGTGTATTGGTTGGTTAGCATACAATCAACCAATCAAACCAGTTATTTTTAGTGTATATATGCTCATCATAAGTAAAGATACATGTATGTATACATGTATATGACCACCAACCAATCAACCAATAAAAGAACATATAAAAGGCACCATAATCATCACTGATATATATACTCTAATATATGTGCAACCAATCAAAGAACATCTATACTCCTATATACTATGGCAATCCTTTCAAACTCAAAGTGCTAGCTTGAAATCGCCCTACCATCTCTGTTCTACAAGCTGAAGCTAAAGCAATGCTATTAGCAATTCAAATTGTAGAAAAACTGGAGAGACTAAAGCCCCTTTTGCTAATAGACAATATTATACTGGCAGGCTGTCAATAGCGGCAAGTTAGAAACTGAGTACATTTATTGGAATACTAGAGACACTCTTGCAAATATTCTGAATTTTGTTCAAAGAACTAATGCAAGGGTAGCTCACATCAATAGAGAATACAACAATATTGCTCATAACTATGTACACAAGGTACACGAGTGCACCACTACTGTACCTATGTTTAGATACTTTTCAATAGATCACTCTCCTGTTCCTGTACTCACTTGTAACATGTGGTAGGACTTTGTAATTTATAATGAAAACTGTTGTTAACATTGTCAATGAAAGTAGGTGCCTAGAGCACCTAAATCTTTTCAAAATGAATTTACTCACCCCCTATATCAATGAATTTACTCTCCACCTATATAAACGATGAGGCTGGTCACTTCATTGACAGTCCATGTGCCTAAACCATGATACAAACGAGAAGATTAGAGTTTTGACAGGTAGAATAGTAGATCGAAAATGTACAGAACAACAAGACTTGAAAATTTCAACCACAAAAAGGAAGTGCCAATTTTCAGATAGATATCTCAAACTTTTAACGCCATTTTGCATGGAAATTAGGAGATCTTATTGGTTTTTTTATTATAATGATTGATTTGTAACCGTGCAAGGCATCGTGCCTAGTCTAGCTTCGCCCCATGACTCAAGCTAACCCTAATCGATCCGAAAGGACCCCGACATCCATGCCCCGATGAAACCTAGAAATAGATCTAACAGGACCCAACTGAAGAAAGGGAGATGGGGAGGGAGAGGGGCTTACCCGAGAGGAGGACGGAACCTGCGTAAGAAAGGGAGATGGGGAAGGAGAGGGACTTACCCAGAAGGCGGCAGCCTCGATGCAGGAGAGGCGGAGCCGCGAAGGTGTCTGTGTAGGTGAGGGGAGGGAGGGACGCGACGGTGTCTGTGCAAGTGAGGGGAGGGAGGCGGTGGTGTCTGGGAAGGTGAGGGGAGGGGCGGCGGTGTCTGTGTAGGTGAGGGAAGGAAGGGAGGCGGAGGTGTCTAGGAAAATGAATTTTCTAAGTAGGAAGGAGGGAGGCGGAGGTGCGGCTTTTCGATGGAGGAGGTGGTAGAGCGGATTTTTATCCCTCCTGCCGTCTTGCGCATCGTTTCATTTTTTCTTTTCATTTTTTTCATTTCATTTTCTAGAAGAAAACTTCCTTTTGAAACATTTGCAATATTTATAATAATATATGTATTTGGATTTTTCTAGATACTAGGGTACATAAAATGACGTAGTGCAAATGTTTCACATCTTTCCTGTAGCCGCTTTACAAAAATGAGTCGGCCGGTGCCACTTCGCAAGGTAGTCGTTTCAAAATAAATACATTTCATGATTCTTATTAGAAAATGATAAATGCCGTATAATAAAGTTGGAAATTGCATCTATGTAACTCCCATAGCACTTGTACATGTGATAGAGCCTTGGCAGTAGTTCGGCGCTCTGGCGGTCGTTTTCCGGCAAATGAAACCCTAGTATGAAAATGAAAACTTTGTCCGACAATATGGGAACATTATCACAAACTATGACAACTTGAAATCCATGAAACTTTGTACATGATAACTCATTAATTTCTAAAAACACTAGGGCACAAAAAATATTTGCGATATTTCAAGTTTGTTATTTTTCATGCATGGTAGGTCTCATAAAATGACACAACGCGTGAAGGTGAAACCGGGTTGGATCACAACTTGTGCCCAAACATGGTTTGAAATTATCCTATAACCCAACCAAGCACAAACCAAGAGAAATATCCACCGGGCTACCCCTTTCATAAGAACATCTAACGGGGTAGACGATCCAGGCACATGGATCAGGGTTTTGTAGGAAGAAGCTCTTCGGAGCATCGGAATACCTCCAAACCCTTGCAATGGACGACCCGAGCATGTGTATAAATGTGTGGTGGAATCTTGAAAAGTCCAAAACCTGGTACCCAAGTGTCACCCCCTTCGTAGACATGCGCTATCACCTAAAACGAAGATCCTGGAATTTAACTATTAGGGGGCCGGGAACTCCCCGTTTCAGTGCAACCGGGTTGGATATTGTCACAACTTGTCCCCAAACATGGTTTAGAATTATCCTATAACCCAAACAAGCACAAACCAAGATAAAAATCCACCGGGCTACCCCTTTCATAAGAACATCGAGGGGGGTAGACGATCTGGGGCCCACAGATCAGGGTTTCATAGGAAGAAGCGCCTCAGAGCATCAGAAGACATCCAAACCCTTGCAATGGACCCTAGAATGTGTATTAAAGTATGGTGGAATGCTGAAATATCCAAAACCTATTACCCAAGTGTCACCCCCTTCGTAGACATGCACTATTACCTAAAAACGAAGATCCTGAAACTTAATTGTTATGGGAACGGGAACTCCCCGTTTCAGTGAAACCGGGTTGGATCATGTCACAACTTGTGCAAAAACATGGTTTGGAATTATCCTATAACCCAACCAAGAACAAACCTAGATAAACAACCACCGGGCTACCCTTTTCATAAGAACATCTAGGGGGGTAGACGATCCAGGCCCACGGATCAGGGTTTTGTAGGAAGAAGTTCTTCGGGACATCGGAATACCTCCAAACCTTGCAATGGACCCTAGCATGTGTATTAAAGTGTGGTGGAATTCTGAAATGTCCAAAACCTGGTTCCCAAGTGTGACCCCTTCGCAGACATGCGATGTCACCTAAAAACGAAGGTGTTCTTTAAATTTAATTATTAGGGGGTAATGAACTCTCAGTTTCGGTGAAACCGGGTCGGATCTTGTCACAAATTGCGCCCAAACATGGTTTTCCATTATACTATAACCCAACCAAGCACAAACCAAGAGACAAATCCACCGGGCTATCCCTTTCATATGAACATCTAGGGGGTAGACGATTCTGGGCCCACAGAATAGGGTTTGATAGGAAGAAGCGCCTCGGAGTATCGGAATACGACCAAACACTTACAATGGACCCTAGCATGTGTATTAAAGTGTGGTGGAATGCTGAAATGTCCAAAACATGGTACCCAAGTGTAACCCGCTTCGTAGGCATGCACTATCATCGAAAAAACGAAGATCCTGGAATTTAATTAGCCGAGAACTCCTCGTTTTGGTGAAACCGGGTTGGATATTGTCACAACTTGTGCCCAAACATGGTTTGGAATTATCCTATAACCCAAACAAGCACAAACCAAGAGAAAAATCCACCGGGCTATCCCTTTCATAAGAACATCTAGGGGGGTAGACGATCTGGGGCCCACAGATCAGGGTTTCATAGGAAGAACCACCTCGGAGCATCAGAAGACCTCCAAACCCTTGCAATGGACCCTAGCATGTGTATTAAAGTATGGTGGAATGCTGAAATATCCAAAACCTATTACCCAAGTGTCACCCTCTTCGTAGACATGCACTACTACCTAAAAACGAAGATCCTGAAACTTAATTGTTATGGGAACGGGAAATCCCCGTTTCAGTGAAACCGGGTTGGATCATGTCACAACTTGTGCCAAAACATGGTTTGGAATTATCCTATAACCCAACCAAGAACAAACCTAGATAAACAACCATAGGGCTACCCTTTTCATAAGAACATCTAGGGGGGTAGACGATCCAGGCCCACGGATCAGGGTTTTGTAGGAAGAAGTTCTTCAGGACATTGGAATACCTCCAAACCTTGAAATGGACCCTAGCATGTGTATTAAAGTGTGGTGGAATGCTGAAATGTCCAAAACCTGGTTCCCAAGTGTGACCCCTTCGCAGACATGCGATGTCACCTAAAAACGAAGGTGTTCTGGAAATTTAATTATTAGGGGGTGAAGAACTCTCAGTTTCGGTGAAACCGGGTCGGATCTTGTCACAAATTGCGCCCAAACATGGTTTTCCATTATACTATAACCCAACCAAGCACAAACCAAGAGACAAATCCACCGGGCTATCCCTTTCATATGAACATCTAGGGGGTAGACGATTCTAGGCCCACGGATCAGGGTTTGATAGGAAGAAGCGCCTCGGAGTATCAGAATACGACCAAACACTTCCAATGGACCCTAGCATGTGTATTAAAGTGTGGTGGGATGATGAAATGTCCAAAACATGGTACCCAAGTGTAACCCGCTTCGTAGGCATGCACTATCATCGAAAAAACGAAGATCCTGGAATTTAATTAGCCGAGAACTCCTCGTTTTGGTTAAACCGGGTTGGATATTGTCACAACTTGTGCCCAAACATGGTTTGGAATTATCCTATAACCAAAACAAGCACAAACCAAGAGAAAAATCCACCGGGCTACCCCTTTCATAAGAACATCTAGGGGGGTAGACGATCTGGGGCCCACAGATCAGGGTTTCATAGGAAGAAGCGCCTCGGAGCATCAGAAGACCTCCAAACCCTTTCAATGGACCCTAGCATGTCTATTAAAGTATGGTGGAATGCTGAAATATCCAAAACCTATTACCCAAGTGTCACCCCCTTCGTAGACATGCACTACTACGTAAAAATGAAGATCCTGAAACTTAATTGTTATGGGAACGGGAAATCCCCGTTTCAGTGAAACCGGGTTGGATCATGTCACAACTTGTCCCAAAACATGGTTTGGAATTATCCTATAACCCAACCAAGAACAAACCTAGATAAACAACCACCGGGCTACCCTTTTCATAAGAACATCTAGGGGGGTAGACGATCCAGGCCCACGGATCAGGGTTTTGTAGGAAGAAGTTCTTCAGGACATCGGAATACCTACAAACCTTGCAATGTACCATAGCATGTGTATTAAAGTGTGGTGGAATGCTGAAATGTCCAAAACCTGGTTCCCAAGTGTGACCCCTTCGCAGACATGCGATGTCACCTAAAAATGAAGGTGTTCTGGAAACTTAATTATTAGGGGGTAAATAACTCTCAGTTTCGGTGAAACCGGGTCGGATCTTGTCACAAATTGCGCCCAAACATGGTTTTCCATTATACTATAACCCAACCAAGCACAAACCAAGAGACAAATCCACCGGGTTATCCCTTTCATATGAACATCTAGGGGGTAGACGATTCTAGGCCCACGGATCAGGGTTTGATAGGAAGAAGCGCCTCGGAGTATCAGAATACGACCAAACACTTCCAATGGACCCTAGCATGTGTATTAAAGTGTGGTGGAATGCTGAAATGTCCAAAACATGGTACCCAAGTGTAACCCGCTTCGTAGGCATGCACTATCATCGAAAAAACGAAGATCCTGGAATTTAAGTAGCCGAGAACTCCTCGTTTTGGTTAAACCGGGTTGGATATTGTCACAACTTGTGCCCAAACATGGTTTGGAATTATCCTATAACCCAAACAAGCAGAAACCAAGAGAAAAATCCACCGGGCTACCCCTTTCATAAGAACATCTAGGGGGGTAGACGATCTGGGGCCCATAGATCAGGGTTTCATAGGAAGAAGCGCCTCGGAGCATCAGAAGACCTCCAAACCCTTGCAATGGACCCTAGCATGTGTATTAAAGTATGGTGGAATGCTGAAATATCCAAAACCTATTACCCAAGTGTCACCCCCTTCGTAGACATGCACTACTACCTAAAAATGAAGATCCTGAAACTTAATTGTTATGGGAACGGGAAATCCCCGTTTCAGTGAAACCGGGTTGGATCATGTCACAACTTGTGCCAAAACATGGTTTGGAATTATCCTATAACCCAACCAAGAACAAACCTAGATAAACAACCACCGGGCTACCCTTTTCATAAGAACATCTAGGGGGGTAGACGATCCAGGCCCACGGATCAGGGTTTTGTAGGAAGAAGTTCTTCAGGACATCGGAATACCTACAAACCTTGCAATGGACCCTAGCATGTGTATTAAAGTGTGGTGGAATGCTGAAATGTCCAAAACCTGGTTCCCAAGTGTGACCCCTTCGCAGACATGCGATGTCACCTAAAAATGAAGGTGTTCTGGAAATTTAATTATTAGGGGGTAAAGAACTCTCAGTTTCGGTGAAACCGGGTCGGATCTTGTCACAAATTGCGCCCAAACATGGTTTTCCATTATACTATAACCCAACCAAGCACAAACCAAGATAAAAATCCACCGGTCTACCCCTTTCATAAGAACATCTAGGAGGTATACGATTCTGGGCCCACAGATCAGGGTTTGATAGGAAGAAGCGCCTCAGAGTATCGGAATACGACCAAACACTTGAAATGGACCCTAGCATGTGTATTAAAGTGTGGTGGAATGCTAAAATGTCCAAAACATGGTACCCAAGTGTAACCCGCTTCGTAGGCATGCACTATCATCGAAAAAACGAAGATCCTAGAATTTAATTAGCCGAGAACTCCTCGTTTTGGTGAAACCGGGTTGGATCTTGTCACAACCTGTGCCCAAACATGGTTTGGAATTATCCTATAACCCAAACAAGCAGAAACCAAGAGAAAAATCCACCGGGCTACCCCTTTCATAAGAACATCTAGGGGGGTAGACGATCTGGGGCCCACAGATCAGGGTTTCATAGGAAGAAGCGCCTCAGAGCATCAGAAGACCTCCAAACCCTTGCAATGGACCCTAGCATGTGTATTAAAGTATGGTGGGATGCTGAAATATCCAAAACCTATTACCCAAGTGTCACCCCCTTCGTAGACATGCACTACTACCTAAAAACGAAGATCCTGAAACTTAATTGTTATGGGGACGGGAACTCCCCGTTTCAGTGAAACCGGGTTGTATCATGTCACAACTTGTGCCAAAACATGGTTTGGAATTATCCTATAACCCAACCAAGAACAAACCTAGATAAACAACCACATGGCTACCCTTTTCATAAGAACATCTAGGGGGGTAGACGATCCAGGCCCACGGATCAGGGTTTTGTAGGAAGAAGTTCTTCGGGACATCGGAATACCTCCAAACCTTGCAATGGACCCTAGCATGTGTATTAAAGTGTGGTGGAATGCTGAAATGTCCAAAACCTGGTTCCCAAGTGTGACCCCTTCGCATACATGCGATGTCACCTAAAAATGAAGGTGTTCTGGAAATTTAATTATTAGGGGGTAAAGAACTCTCAGTTTCGGTGAAACCGGGTCGGATCTTGTCACAAATTGCGCCCAAACATGGTTTTCCATTATACTATAACCCAACCAAGCACAAACCAAGATAAAAATCCACCGGGCTACCCCTTTCATAAGAACATCTAGGAGGTAGACGATTCTGGGCCCACAGATCAGGGTTTGATAGGAAGAAGCGCCTCAGAGTATCAGAATACGACCAAACACTTGCAATGGACCCTATCATGTGTATTAAAGTGTGGTGGAATGCTAAAATGTCCAAAACATGGTACCCAAGTGTAACCCGTTTCGTAGGCATGCACTATCATCGAAAAAACGAAGATCCTGGAATTTAATTAGCCGAGAACTCCTCGTTTTGGTGAAACCGGGTTGGATCTTGTCACACTTGTGCCCAAACATGGTTTGGAATTATCCTATAACCCAAACAAGCACAAACCAATATAAAAATACACCGGGCTACCCCTTTCATAAGAACATCTAGGGGGGTAGACGATCTGGGGCCCACAGATCAGGGTTTCAAAGGAAGAAGCGTCTCGGAGCATCAGAAGACCTCCAAACCCTTACAATGGACCCTAGCATGTGTATTAAAGTATGGTGGAATGTTGAAATATCCAAAACCTATTACCCAAGTGTCACCCCCTTTGTAGACATGCACTACTACCTAAAAACGAAGATCCTAAAACTTAATTGTTATGGGAATGGGAAGTCCCCGTTTCAGTGAAACCGGGTTGGATCATGTCACAACTTGTGCCAAAACATGGTTTGGAATTATCCTATAACCCAACCAAGAACAAACCTAGATAAACATCCACCGGGCTGCCCTTTTCATAAGAACATCTAGGGGGGTAGACGATCCAGGCCCACGGATCAGGGTTTTGTAGGAAGAAGTTCTTCGGGACATCGGAATACCTCCAAACCTTGCAATGGACCCTAGCATGTGTATTAAAGTGTGGTGGAATGATGAAATGTCCAAAACCTGGTTCCCAAGTGTGACCTCTTCGCAGACATGCGATGTCACCTAAAAACGAAGGTGTTCTGGAAATTTAATTATTAGGGGGTCAAGAACTCTCAGTTTCGGTGAAACCGGGTCGGATCTTATCACAAATTGCGCCCAAACATGGTTTTCCATTATACTATAACCCAACCAAGCACAAACCAAGAGAAAAATCCACCGGCCTACCCCTTTCATAAGAACATCTAGGGGGTAGACGATTCTGGGCCCAAAGATCAGGGTTTGATAGGAAGAAGCGCCTCGGAGTATCGGAATATGACCAAACACTTGCAATGGACCCTAGAATGTGTATTAAAGTGTGGTGGAATGCTGAAATGTCCAAAACATGGTACCCAAGTGTAACCCGCTTCGTAGGCATGCACTATCATCGAAAAAATTAAGATACTGGAATTTAATTAGCCGAGAACTCCTCGTTTTGGTGAAACCGGGTTGGATCTTGTCACAACTTGTTCCCAAACATGGTTTGTATTTATCCTATGACCCAACCAAGCATAAACCAAGAGGAAAATCCATAGGGCTACCCCTTACATAAGAACATCTAGGGGGGTAGATGATCCAGGCCCACGTATCAGGGTCTCTTCGGGGCATCGGAATACCTCCAAACCTTGCAATGGACCCTAGCATGTGTATTAAAGTGTGTTGGAATGCTGTAATGTCCAAAATATGGTTCCCAAGTGTGACCCCTTCGCAGAAATGCAATGTCGCCTAAAAACGAAGGTGTTCTGGAAATTTAATTATGAGGGGGCGAGAACTCCTAGTTTTGGTGAAACCGGGTTGGATCTTGTCACATATTGTGCCCAAACATGGTTTGAAATTATCCTATAACCCAACCAAGCACAAACCAAGAGAAAAGTTCACCGGGCTACCGCTTTCATAAGAACATCTAGGGGGTAGACGATTCTGGGCCCACAGATTAGGGTTTCATAGGAAGAAGCGCCTCGGAGCATCGAAATACCTCCAAACCCTTTAAATGGACCCTATAATTTGTATTAAAGTGTGGTGGAATGCTGAAATGTCCATAAAATGGTACCCAAGTGTAACCCGCTTCGTAGGCATGCACTATCACCGAAAAAATGAAGATCCTGGAATTTAATTGGCCGGGAACTCCCCGTTTCGGTGAAACCGGGTTGGATCTTGTCACAACTTGTGCCCCAACATGGTTTGGAATTATCCTATGACCCAACCAAGCACAAACCAAGAGGAAAATCCACCGGGATACCCCTTACATAACAACATCTAGGGGGTAGACGCTACGGACCCACAAATCAGGGTTTTGTAGGAGGAAGCTCTTCGGGACATCGGAATACATCCAAAAATTGCAATGGACCCTATCATGTGTATTAAACTGTGGTGGAATGCTGAAATGTCCAAAACCTGGTTCCATAGTGTGACCCCTTCGCAGACATGCGATGTCACCTAAAAACGAAGGTGTTCTGGAAATTTAATTATTAGGGATTCGAGAACTCCTAGTTTCGGTGAAATCGGGTTGGATCTTGTCACAAATTGTGCCCAAACATGGTTTTATCCTATAACCCAACCAAGCTCAAACCGAGAGAAAAATCCACCGGGCTACCCCTTTCATAAGAATATCTAGGGGGTAGACGATTCTGGGCCCACAAATCAGGGTTTCATAGGAAGAAGCGCCTCGGAGCATCGGAATACCTCCAAACCCTTGCAATGGACCCTAGAATGTGTATTAAAGTGTGGTGGAATACTGAAATGTCCAAAACATGGTATCCAAGTGTAACCCGCTTCGTAGGCATGCACTATCACCGAAAAATCGAAGATCTTGGAATTTAATTGGCTGGGAACCCCGTTTCGGTGAAACCGGGTCGGATCTTGTCACAACTTGTGCCCAAACATGGTTTGGAATTATCCTATGACCCAAATAAGAACAAACCAAGAGAAAATCCACCAGGCTACCCATTTCATAAGAACATCTAGGGGGTAGACGATCCAGGCCCATTGATCAGGGTTTCGTAGGAAGAAGCGCTCCGGGGCATCAGAATACCTCCAAACCTTGAAATAGACCCTAGCATGTGTATTAAAGTGTGGTGTAATGCTTAAATGTCCAAAACCTGGTTCCCAAGTGTGACCCCTTCGCAGACATGCGATGTCACCTAAAAACGAAGTTGTTCTAAAAATTTAATTATTAGGGGGCGAGAAGTCCCAGTTTCGGTGAAACCGGGGTGGATCTTGTCACAAATTGTGCACAAACATGGTTTGAAATTATCCTATAAACCAACCAAGCACAAACCAAGAGAAATATCTACCGGACTACCCCTTTCATAAGAACATCTAGGGGGTAGACGATTCTAGGCCCACAGATCAGGGTTTCATAGGAAGAAGCACCTTGGAGCATCGGAATACCTCCAAACCCTTGTAATGTACCCTAGCATGTGTATTAAAGTGTGTTGGGGAATGTTAAAACGTCAAAAACATGGTACCCAAGTGTAACCAGCTTCGTAGGCATGCACTATCACCGAAAAACGAAGATCCTAGAATTTAATTGGCCGAGAACCCCGTTTCGGTGAATTCGGGTTGGATATTGTCACAAATTGTGCCGAAACATGGTTTGGAATTATCCTATGACACAACTAAGAACAAACCAAGAGGAAAATCCACCGGGCTACCCGTTTCATAAGAACATCTAGGGGGTAGACGATCCAGGCCCATAAATCAGGGTTTCGTAGGAAGAAGCTCTTCGGGGCATCAGAATACCTCCAAACCTTGCAACGGACCCTAGCATGTGTATTAAAGTGCGGTGGAATTCTGAAATGTCCAAAACCTGGTTCCCAAGTGTGACCCCTTCACAGACATGTGATGTCTCCTAGAAACGAAGGTGTTCTAGAAATTTAATTATTAGGGGGCCGAGAACTCCCAGTTTTGGGGAAACCGGGTTGGATATTTTCACAAATTGTGCCCAAACATGGTTTGATCCTATAACCCAACCAAGAAAAAACCAAGAGAAAAATCCACCGGGCTACCCCTTTCATAAGAACATCTATGGGGTAAACGATTCTGGGCCCACAGATCAGGGTTTCATAGGAAGAAGCGCCGTAGAGCATAGAAATACCTCCAAACCCTTGCAATGGAACCTATAATGTGTATTAAATTGTGGTGGGGAATGCTGAAATGTCCAAAACATGGTACCCAAGTGTAACCCGCTTCGTAGTCATGCACTATCACCGAAAAAACGAAGATCCTAGAATTTAAATGGCCGGGAACTCACCATTTTGGTGAAACCGGGTTGGATCTTGTTACAACATGTGACCAAACATGGTTTGGAATTATCCTATGAACCAACAAAGCACAAACCAATAGAAAAATCCACCGGGCTACCCCTTTCATAAAAACATCTAGGGGGTATACGATCTAGGGCCCACAGATCAGGGTTTCATAGGAAGAAGCGCCTTAGATCATCGGAATACCTCCAAACCCGTGCAATGGACCCTAGCATGTGTATGAAAGTGTGGTGGAATTCTTAATTGTACAAAACCTGGTACCCAAGTGTCACCCCCTTCGTAGACATGCGCTATCACCTAAAAACGAAGATCCTGGAATTTAACTGTTAGGGGGCTGGGAAGTCCCCGTTTCGGTGAAACCGGGTTGGATATTTTCATAACTTGTGCCCAAACATGGTTTGGATTTATCAATGACCCAACCAAGAAGAAACCAATAGAAAAGTCCATTGGGCTACCTCTGTCAGAAGAACATCTAGGGGGTAGAGGATCTGGGCCCACGGATCAGGGTTTTGTAGGAAGAAGCGCTTCGGGGCATCGAATTACCTCCAAACCTTGAAATGGACCCCTAGCATGTGTATTAGAGTGTGGTTGAATGCTGAAATGTCGAAAACCTGGTACCCAAGTGTCACCTTCTTCGCAGACATGCGCTATCATCTAAAAACAAAGATACTAAACTTAATTGTTAAGGGGGAACTCTCCATTTCGGTGAAACCGGGTTGGATCTTGTCACAACTTGAATAACATGCCCTAACTTTAAAAATGATTTATAGGAAAACTCATGAGAAATATACAAAGCATGCCTCTAGTTCAAATTTGGCAGAGTTGCAGCCGAATCGGCGAAAACTTGTCTACTTAATGAGAAGTGCCTAGGAAGATTGTAGTTGCAAATAAACGATTGTTCAATTTTACATAAAATGTGGTCTAATATTTTATAAAAATGAGCCGATGCCACTTCACAACATTTTATTTGTACTTTCTCTCAAAAAATATATTCTTTGTACTCCTAATACTAGGGCACATAAAATGAAAGGAGCTTCCAAATGCCCAAAATTTTCCCGCTTCACCAAATTTCCCTCCACTTCACCAAAAAATTCCCGCTGGAAACTCCCGCCTCGATAACACAATGACACAAACTCCCACCAAAAGAGAAAAATAGAAGGGAAATTCAGACAAACCAAAGGAGGATACGACCATCCACCTAAATCCCTTAGATCCCCATCCATTCGACCCCCACTTCTCCATTCCCCTCCCCTCCTTCTAAATTCCCCATCCACCCCCACCCGAGAAGACCACGACCAGGCGTGCGCTCGCAAAGACGACGGCCAGGCGCACGCTCGGGAAGATGACAACCATGCGCGCGCTCGGGAAGACGATGGCCACGCGCGCGCCAACGACAGCCACACGCGGGTAGCTGCGACCTACGACAGCCACCGATCTGTTCAGGCGAGTTCATCTGTTGTTCTCCTCAGATCCTCCTATTCTATGTCGTGCCATGACTTGGGTTATGCCGTTAGGATTTTTTTCCATGCCTAGGGTTAGGGTTTATTGCCATGCCTAGGGTTCGGGTTGGGGTTTCTTTCCATGCCTAGGATTCGGGGTAGGGTTTCTTGCCATGCCTAGGATTCGGGTTAGGGTTTCTTTCCATGCCTATTGTTCATGCCATTAGGGTTTCATTGCCATGGGATTTAGGGGGTTTCATTGTCATAGGATTTAGGGGGTTCATTTTCTAAAAGGAACAAGCCTAGAGTTCATGCTGTTAGACTTTTTAAAAAGGAACATGATGTTGTATTCTATTATAGAGGCATGCTAACTAAATTCATGTGTAGCTAGAGTGTGCTGATATATGTGGAGCTAGAGTGTATCCTGAAATAGAGCTTTCATACATTTATTTTTTTGGAACAGGATAGAAAGAAGAGAGGTGAATTGGAGCAAGAAAAAATCAAACCGGAGCTCGCCAACACAAGAGTTCTGAACAGATGAACATTGTATGTTGCAACTATTGCTTGCTTGCTCCTTGCTGCTTGCTGCTTGCTTGTTTGCTTGCTTTGGCATAAGAAACAATAGTAGTAGTATAGTTCCTTGGTTGCTGTAACATAGTAGTAAAGTTACTACTCATGCTGCTTGCTTGCTTTGGCATAAGCAACAATAGTAGTAGTATATTCACTTTCTTGCTGTAACATGATAGTAGTAGTACTATAGTTGCTTTCTTGCTGTAACATGACAGTAGTAGTACTATAGTTGCTTGCTTGAAGTTACTGCTCATGACAGTAGTAGTACTATAGTTGCTTGCTTGCTTGCTATAACAACTGGAGATGTTTCCTACATTATAGTTACTTGCTTGCTTGCTGTAACAACTGGAGATGTTTCCTACATTATAGTTACTTGCTTGCTTGTTAATGACATCGTAAATTATTTATTCTGCTGTTCTTGGTTTGGCATAAGCAACAATAGTTACTACTATAACATAACAGCATCCATATAACATTACATGCTAGTTTATTTGTTTAGTTATTACTGCCCAATCAGGAAAGGCATAAGAAACAATAGCAAAATTTGAACAATGTGTACTGACCATGCTGATTGTAATTTATCTATGGTGTATCTAACTCTTGTCCACTCTTTTTTGCGAGATATTAGTGCAATTGGACATCATCAAACTACCTAGCAAGGATCCAACAACACCGACATCATCCATGACAAGGATGACTAAGAAGACACAGTTGGTTGGTATGGAACTTGCACTCACACTGTTAGTTTTGTTTATGAATATGTCTCTGTGTTTCTGTGTTTGTATGAAGCATAACAAGAATTTTTACCCATGTTTTGTTTTCAATCTGGTAGTTGATGTGCGTTGACATAATATGAATAACCCTGTTATATTATGATTGTCCTGTTAGTCTACTAGGAGTAAATAGAAATATAAACTGATAGCTGTTTGAGTTGTAATGCTTGTCAATGCATTTCAACCATACATCTAATAGTATGTTTTTTCTATCCATGTAAAGAAGCGTCGCTCACTGAAAATGAGAAGCTTAGGGCTAAAACAATGATGCGGAACAACCGCATATTCCAGTCACTTGGCATCAATGCACAAGTGTCGATGATTTTAGAAATTTGAGTGATGGTCCAGTAGTTAGTGGAATTACTAGTGCGGCCTCAGCATCTGAGATATCACATGGTGAAAGCTCAGAATACAATCCTCGATATGATGAAGTAATTGATGAAGAGGAGGTCAATGACAATGTTGTGGAGAAGAATGTCAAGGTGCAAACTTTAACCTTGTTTGCAGGGGGGTTACTTTGTTTGATTTTGTACTTTATTGTTTTCATTGCATTATGTGCTCACACAATATTTTTACTTGTGATCTAATGCCATTCTATTTGTTGTTCATACAAGGCCCACAAGTTTTCTAGGAGGAAGAAGAGTGTTGTGAAGAAGACTAGGAAGAGACTAGAAACATCTAGTGCAATGGCTCTGGGTAGGATGTTCGCGGTAGCTCCAGGAGCATCAAAGAGCATTTTGGAAGCTGTTGTACCTGCTCCTGCTAGAGGGACTAGGCAGAAAGGAAAGGAGACTCATGTGCAAAGCTCACCACGCCTTGATGATGGGTTTTAGTCCACTGATGAAGGAAGTTTTGTCTGCATGGACCTCAGCCCTGTGGCCAGGAATCAATGTTTTGACTCTGCTGCCATTTCTGAAGAAGTTGAAGAAATTGAGAGGCATGACCAAGGTAAGTTTATATACTGCTTCTCTTTTACTAGTTCATTTCCTAAATGTAAGTAATGCATCTATGCCTTCCTATTTGGTAAAACCATCCCTTGATTTGTACTTGTTATTAATGTGGTTAATTTCATTTTTAGAGATAATCACCGTGGCCAAGCGTACCAAAAGAAAGGATCCAGTGCTTGTCTCAATGGATGAAGCAAGCTCTGCCTACATGGACCTCTGCCCTGTCATCACGGATCAGCGACTCCGCTCAGCTATAATTTCTGAAGAACCCAAAGAACGTGAAGAACCCGAGCATGCAATGTGTGATCTAGGCAAGCTCGTCATCTCTGTTTTTTCTAGTTCATTTCCTAATTGGAAGCAATGCATCTATGAACCATTCTTTCATGTGTACTTCTTATTAATGAGGTTGACTTCATTTTCAGAGATAATCGCTATGGCCAGACGTAACAAAACAAAGGGTGCAGGGCTCGAAAGGATGACCAAGGCGCTGGGTACCAAGGTGAAAATACACATTTCCGAAGGGATGAAGCGTCCACATGATCCTGTGCAGGCTGCAAAGCTTGCCTCTGAGTGTGAACTTAACACAAGAACCCATACTCTGGTGCTACCACATTTCAAGGACTAAAAAAAAGGACGAGAACCTCGTGGAGAACTTCATTGGGAAAGTTGCTCTAAGTTAATTCTCTCATAGCTGGGTGTGTTTCTTTCTCCCTATAACACCTGCCATTTGACTACTAACCATGTCCTTGCCTTGTTTGCTCTCTTAGCAGGCGAACTTTGTGATGGACACCAACTCGGAGATCATTAAGAGTGCATACACTGATATGATGCAGAAGGTATCAAAGAACAGACGCCACAAAATCAAGAAGCTATTCTTTGATGACGTACCAGCAAATCAAGTTAGCATCAAGTCTCCGGTTAAAGGCCTGTCGGATGATGAATGGCAAGGTCTGGTTGCGTTGTGGTCTACCCAAGATACAAGGTATTATTGTGTTTGTGCCCATGGTCTTTTCTACATGTATTGGCTATGCTGGGTGCTGTTTCTTGTGGTAGCTGGTTGGGTGTTGTTTCCTGTGCTAGTGCTTATAGTCTTTTTTTGCAGCAAACTTGTCAACACCCGGATTTTTAATCCCAGATGCCTGTTATGCCATACATCGCAATCCCAGGATTACCATTTTTGCGAGACATAACAGAATTGGATACCATAGTACATCATCCATTACAAACCGTACATAAGTTCTTACACAAATAGGGATCTCATGATCCAGTTCTTACTACAACATCAACCAGCAGAATACATAATAATAAAGGTAGCGTGGGCGAAGCTCCATCTTCGGGGTCATAGGCAATGCTGACGATGGGAGATGATCCTAGTTGTCGTAACCTTCCTGGGGTCCATCCTCCAGGTACTCCTCTTCATAGTCTAGCCATGGGAATAGCCAGGGACAAAGCCATGAGTACTCTTTAAGTACTCGCAAACTCATACTAACAAGTAAAGGGTTTTTTGGATAATAGGACACTAGGCTCTAGGGTTGTTTTGCAAAAGCCAGATTTATCTCTAATAAGTTCCAAAGGTAGTCACAATTTTATAACTCCTAAGTGGGATCTTGTAACTCATGTCACAACTCTGTTGTGGTCAAGTCAAAGTCGCAATTCATTTCACGAGTCATTTTGAAACATCTGACGGGGGAACAGTATGGCCACTCCAACTGTCCATAACCGCGGACGTGGCTATTCGAATAGTTTGACACTCTGCAGAGATTGTACACTTTCACCACAACATTCGATACATCCCTCAGGAACAAATCCTGAATTCACCATACTCAGTATGCGGATAATCAATCCTAACCTTTCAATTACACGCCCTAGTATAAGCACCTCTCCTGTGAGTGTGGCCTCCCAACCATGATCAACTGTCATCTTGGGTACTGCACAGGTGGACAATCTTCACAAGGTAGCCTTAGCTCAAACCTTGGCCGTAAGGGAACTACTACTAAGGTATATAAGTTTCCAGTCAAGCCCTACCCAATCTTCGGGTATTGTGGTTGTACGATAAAATTGGAATGGTATCGCATCCAGACAACCATCAGCT
Source organism: Avena sativa (assembly GCA_916181665.1). NCBI lineage: Eukaryota > Viridiplantae > Streptophyta > Magnoliopsida > Poales > Poaceae > Avena > Avena sativa. Next base: position 67,331,074 of record OV702284.1, read on the forward strand.
TTATAAAGGGCTAAGGCTCATGCCTCAACATTTTCATCACCAAAATCATCAGGTGTTTGGAAACACATGTCCAAAACATTTCAATAGAATGATCCATCATTCCAAGGTTTTCATAACCAGTTTTCCACCAAGTATTCCCATCTAAAGTTGATCAAGTTTTATGCTTAGCACTAGCATCTACAGGTGGGGGTAAGTACTACTGAGGGGTGGTGGACTAGTGGAGTTTCAACTAAGTACAACCTTATGTCTTAGGCTGATATCAAGGTTTCTAACTTAGGCCAAATTTTATACTCTTTATGCAACCTTCACATTTCTTTCTAGTATCTACCAATCTCTTAAGTAAACTCTAAGTAAGAGCTTTGATAAAGGAATAATGTAAGAAGCTTGCAACAAAAACTAGGATGGGTTTATCAAGTGGGTATGATCATATATGCTTTAAGGCATATAGTTGACCATGTAACAAATAGGGGTTTATTGCATCAGTAGGGTATCTTGCAAGGGTTAGCTTGCATAGGTATCGTATCATCTTGCATCAATATCAGTATAAGCTTGCCTTGTGCAGAGCAGTGGTTGAAGTTCTCCTCGGCTTCTTCTTCATAAAATCCTCCTTCCTCCTCGTATCCTTGGTCGGTACTAGCGTCTATGAATAAATACGAGGTACACAATCACCAAAAAATACTTAACTACTTGCAATCATCACACACAAGGGTCCTATAGATGATCTAACATCATCTCTAATATTACAAGATTAAGGTTTGGTTTAATTCCTTTTAATTTTTTTAGAAAAGTAATTTCTACTCAATGAAAAACTACTTAAGAGTTAATATTCTCCAAACCAAACATGGGATCATGTTGACACATGTCATCACCACATATTTTAGTCCATGGGAATATGATTTAAAGTGGTGTCACAATTTAATAAGGTTTTACACTTTTATTTTAATTAATTAAAGTGACTAGAAATGCCTATGGGGCATTCTTTTATTACTTGAACATTATTTCTACAAGTAAACCTATATATTTTTATATATTCTAAAAGGTATGGTGAAATGTGATTTTTAAGAGTTGGAATCAAGTCAAAAGCTATTATGGTTTAAATTTGAAAAATGTTTGAATGCAGAAAAGCTTCTGCCTTGTTATTTTTACCATGGGTGATCTACAGATCCAAATGACTTGAATCTAACGGGCTTGGATTCAGCATTCCCAGACCTTTCTAAAAAAATTAGTTTCATTCAATTTGCTGCACTGAATCGATCTGGGTTGAATTTTTAAGTTGGGTACAGAAGTGAGTTTGAAATAAAATAGAAAAGGTTTAATTTGAGTAACTGGGCTGCGCGGGAAAATTTAACGGGCCGGCCTGCTAAGCGCAGTGCTCCCGCGGGCTGCTTAAGTGGGTGTCCCGACTTGTCAGTGAGACAGGGGGGTGCGAAGCGGTACGGGGCAACGTGGGACGTTCGATCTGATTCTAATACAACGGCTGAGAGTCATCGTCGACGTTGAGCAACGCCGGCGAGAAAGAAACCTAGCGCGGCCAGTGGGGGTTGCTGGGGGCTCACCGGGGTGCTGGCGAGGGTCGGCGAGACGGGCGAACGACGAAGTCAACGACGGCGAACTCATGGGTGGTCGCGGCAACTCTTGGGGTGGACCAAATCGAGGGCTCCCTTCTTCTCCAGAGGCGGCGGGCTCCGGTGAAATTCCGGTGGGGTGGTGCTCGCCATGCTCCGGGAACGGTGTGGCACGATCAGTGAGGAGAGGGGAGATGAATGGTGTGAAGAAATCGACTAGGGGTGGCCTCTATTTATAGTCGAGCGAGGGGACCGACGGGGCGCATGGTGAGCTCGTCGGGGTCGATGGTACAGGCGGCTATCGGCATGGGCGACGGTAGGGGACGGTGCGGTGTTCCCTGGCGATGTTCAACGACATGGTTTCGAGGCATGGGGCGGTGCGGCTTGGTCTGGAACACGCGACACTCTGCGCGGCAGAGGCGGCATCTTCGATGGCGAGCGGTGGCTGTGCGTCACGGGGCGGCGAACGGGGATGTCTGGCGGTCTCCTGGGTCGGTGGGGATTGTGTATGCACGCGGCGAGGGCGTCTCACGGTCTATGGGCTTCGGTCGAGGGTGGCGCTCTGGCGCACGCTCGGCATGGTCGCTGGCGGTCTGGGCGCGGTCCGTGCGTGTGGTCCAGTGGCTGGCAGGGTTCGAGCGGTGGACAGGGAGTGGCGGTGGACGGTGGGCTGCCTCCCAGACATGCTGGCTAGGCTTGTTTCTCCTCCTAGCTTGCTGTCGACATGGGGGTGACATGGGTGTGCTCGGCTGTTCACCATTGATGGTTTTGGCAAGCTCACAGTGGTACTAGTGCTTGGTTAATCTTGGTAGATGATCTACTGAGCTGGTTGTGAGCTAGATAGGGAACCAGTTAGGCAAGAATCACTGCTCACAATAGTGTTTAGGATTTTGATGATTTGTGTCTGCAACCTATTTGATGAAATGGCCGCATGAAATCAAGTTTTGAATTTTGAAAAGATTTTTGGTGGGTTTGCTAGATTGGTGCTGGTGAGTCTGCAGATGCTTGGGTTTTGAAAGTTGAGCTTGTTTGAGTGGTTTTTGAAAAAGTGGGATCTTCCCATATGATATAGATTCAATTTTGAATTGTCATTTAAACTATGCATTTGAAAGTTTCTGGATGATCACAAGGTGGGCTTTGATACTTTGTTATGAGTACATTCAAGGGGTGCAAACATCCAGACAAGTTTCTGTTAGGTTCTGAAAGTTTGAGACAGCCAAAGTAGGCATGGGAGTTAAATTGGTCAAAATGACCATTCCCTTATTTTATTTGTTTTGATTTACTTGTCTTTAGGAAAAGTGTGGGAAATTTTTTAGATGATGTTTATTTCACCTAAGAAACATTTTACAAGCAAAGAAACACACAAGCAAGGTGGTTCAAAAGAATTTCAAATTTAATGCATACTCATATGCATGCCTTCATAGTTTTATTTAGAAAAGTTTTTGTTAACCCTAAATTTGATGATTAGTGTTTGATGATCCAAGCTTAGTATTTTTGGGATGTTACAAAACTTGTGAGTCAAACAAGGCCAACTGAGAAAAGGTAAAGTTCCAGCAGAAAAATGGTTCAAGGTCATACATCGCGCATATATTTGCCACCGTAAGACTTAACTAATGTCTCGAAAGCTTTGGCTTCGGTTCTGATTATTGTTGAATAACATTTCACAGGGACGAACGCCAGGGTGAAGAGATAACTGCCATTGATCTGTTCAAAAGCACACACAACAACAAGAAAAACGGCTTTTCAGAGCAAGTGAAGGAGGCTATTGTAAGTAAATACATGAATGATCCTCTGACTTGTTTCTTGCTCCGATTGTCATTCAATAGTACTTCTGGTTCTATAGTTTTTCACTTGTGCTTTATATGATTGTTGGAGTCCTAAAAATCTATTCTGCCAATAATGTGCAATTCTCCATGTACCAGGTCCAGATGGAAAATATGAAGGGTGCACCTCTACAAGACGGTGAGAAACCCAAGTCTAATGTTGAGGTTGTTGCTGTAGTGCTTGCGTCGGCGGATTGCAAGTCAAGTGCTTTCTTGAAGAATGCTGGGCTCAAGTCATCTACAAACAAGGCCGACAAATCCAATGCTTCTCTAGCTCCACATGTACATGACTTAGAATACAAGCTGGATAGATCTTGAGAGGAAGTGGCCATGCTTAACAAGAGGTCGGAGGACTCTGAAGCTGCACAATTTGCACGCAACAAAGAGTTTGAGAATTGCGCAAAAAGACAGAAGAAAATGACGCGAGGTATGCTCACTTGATGGCACTGCTTGGTGGTAAAGGATCTGGGATCTGTTGATGCAGCTGTGTTGGTAAAGCATCTTGGAACTAGTAGTTCTAGGAACTAGCTGTGTTGCTGGACTAGTTCTAGGAACTATTCTTTCTGTATCTTTGTGAACTATGGTTGATGCATGGCTGTGAACTTGTGAACCCGACTTTTTGCAGCAAGTCTGTTTGTGAACCTAAACCTGTTTACTATCTATTTGTAACTTGATGGATCATGTATGTTTGTGACTGGAAAATCTGTTTGCTATATTTTTGTACTTGTGTGTATCCTTGTTATTTTTTGTTGATTATTTTATTTGCTGTCTATCTATCCTAGGTCATATTTGGTAGTTTGGCTATGATGCCTTGGGCCAAACATTTAACTAGTTGGGCTGCAAAAAGGCCACGAACCAAAACAAATATGGGGCATATTTGGGAAACGAAAATTTGAAACTGGCATGAAATTTAACTGTAAAAGGCCAAATGACCCAAAAAGAAACGAATTGCTAAAATACCAAGAGCAAAAAGGAAAATGAATTGCTAAAGGGCCAAGGTCCAAAAGGAAATGAATTGCTAAAACCCCAAGGCTAGCAATACAGTGGAAAGTCTAAGAAATTAAAAGGCTAAACTGTTGGAATTGGCCCATTTAGTGGACCGGAGTTGACAGATATAATTATGAAAATATGCTGAATTGTTGGGCTTGTCCCATATAAAACACCTATCTGGACTAGGCTAAATCTGAGCCACGACCTTTCAAATTGGTCACAAATTTGCCACATAGGATGGGCCACGTAGGATCCTACATGGACAGGGCAGACAGTCCATGACCAATACAATTGGTCATAGAATCCATGACCATCTATATTGGTCATAGATATCTATGACCAATTAAGATAAAAGGTCGTGGTGTTTAACTAGTGATGCTCAGCTTTTGACCTTTTGTATTTGGTCACAAAAAGGTCATAGATTAAAAACTGTGACCTTCCAGTGACCAATATGGAGGGTCATGTAGATTTCTTGTAGTGCAAGGCTGCCTTCACCCGCGCAATCAGCTGATGGCGCATCAACTCCTTGACATGGCCTACATCCCGAAACTTCCCAAGAAGACTCAAAAAGCTATAAGGTGCAGCGTCCAGGGGAAACATGGTGGCCCAGACGGCCGCAAGACGACCTCGCGTGCTTCAGCACCTGAAGAACCTGGTGTACGCGATCTTGCACCGTCGCAAGGACGCAAGATCGATCATGGTCCATCCAGAAAAGCCACTGGCCTCCAGTTCTTGCTGCTTCAGGCAGTTCATCTGAATTGCGACGCACTCCTTCTCTTCCTTCGGAATGAGATTCACAACTACACAAACATCGGGTGAGCCAACATAAAACATGGTGAACTCGAAAAGGCGTCGGTTCACGAACACTCACATTGGAGTTGGTCACCCATTTGCCAAAATTCTCCAAGAAAGAAATCTTTCCTAGAAGGGGCTCACTCAGCCTTCGACCTCCACACATCTGCATGACTGCGGATGCTGAGGATGTATTTTTCCAAACTGCGGACGCGATCACGCAGGAAGGGCAACTGTGACGCCTCATCCAATGATGGGCGAGGATCAGGTGCAGGAAGAGTGATCACTAGAGCTTCACCGGAAGTACCCTAGGGGTAAACAGACAAAAATGAATATCACAAACACTTTTGACAGCAGTTAAAAGATAGACTCATATACATACATAAAGCCACCTCATGGCAAAGTTAGACTTGTTCATTCAAAAGGTGTTACAAAAGACATCAGAAGGAGAAAAGCTATACTAGCTACAATGCAAGGGCCTAAGAGCCAGCACTCGGAGCAGCCTCAGAGCCAGATTTCCTACTCTTGGCCTCTCACTACTGCTCTGCCGCATAGTCGGCTAGGAGGTCGATGAGCTTAGGCCCGAAATTCTTACAGCGGCAAGCAAAGGGGCAAAAGCTACGTCAGAGACATCCGCCACCGTCGGCATCCTAGACGTGACCTGGGCCAGATCCAGCTCGGCTCCGGACACCATCGCCATGCCAACCCCATGGAGGCACCAATCCCCTTCTGCTTGCTCTTGTACTCCATCGGAGCCTCGTCCAACAGAGCATCCGCCAGCGAATCGATATCCTCGAGGGCAATGCCCTTGAAATTGACTTCCTTGTAGAAGCGTGTAAGCACCTTCTTGGCCTTGTCCAGAGAGCTCATGGCAGAAGAGCAGCGATTCTTGATTGCTGTGGCAGCATCTGCCAGGAAATCTCCAAGCTCCAGCATGTCGCGATCAAACGCAATGCCAGAAGCATCAAGCATAAATAGCATGGGAAGAAATTCAAGTGAGAAAATATAAAAACACCCCAAGATATGGAAGTCACAAAAAAGGAGAAAAGAGCAGCTTACCAGAGGTAGCCATCGCAGCAGCCATGCGATTGTCAGTGTTGGAGATATGCCCTAGAGGCAATAATAAAAGTAGTTATTATTATATCTTTGTGTTTATGATAAATGTTTGCATTCATGCTATAATAGTATTAACCGGAAACATTAATACTTGTGTGATTTGTAAACTAAATTAGAGTCCCTGGTAAAGCCTCTTTGTAATACTAGCTTGTTGGTTGATAGATGATCGTGGTTTCCCGATCATGAACATTGAGATGTTATTAACAACAAGATCATATAATTAGGAGAATGGTGTGATGTACATACTCCTATAGATAAGCGTAGCATAAAGATCAAGTCATTTCAATAGTTTGTTTGCTATAAGCTTCCTGATACATAGTAACCTAATTCCTTCGACCATGAGATCATGCTAATCACCATTACCGGAAGGATGCTTTGATGACATCAAAAACCGCACCGTAACTGGGTGGTTATAAAGGTGGCATTGAGTGTTCGGAAAGTATGTGTTGCGGCACATGGATCAAGAGTGGGATTTGTCCATCAATATGATGGATAGATATACTCTGGGCCCTCTCGGTGGAATGTCATCCAAATATCTTGAAAGCATGTGAATGTCTCACAAGGTATCACATATCACGGAAACGAGAAAATAGTACTTATCAGTAACTAGGTTGAACTAGGTATGCAGACATACCGATGATTAGACCTCGGATAAGTAAACTATCACAAGACAAAGGGAAATTGGTATCGTATGTAAGTGTTTCATTAGATCGCAAAAGTAATCGTAGAAATATGTGGGAGCCATATGAATTTCTAGATTCCTCTATTGGTTATTGAACGGAGAAGAGTCTCGTTCATGTTTGCATAATTCACGAACCGTAGGGAGACAAACTTCAGGATTCGATGTTGTTTAGTAGATATGGAATGTAAGTAGGGATACCGAATGTTGTTCGGAGTCTGGATCTGGGATATCATGTGGAGATCCGGAATGGTCTGAAGAATAAAATTCATATAAGGAAAGTCCAATTCCGGAGTTCGGGAATGATTCCGATGATTTCATCAAAGAGGTTCTAGAAGGGTCTAGAAGATTCACCGTACCGGAAAGGGAAGGGTACATGAATGTGACATGGATAAGTGGAATGATTGAATTATGTCCTAGGTCACTTGGTTGGGCATTTTCAAGAAAGAAATTAAGCTCCAAATTGAAAGTCAAAAGGCAAGTTTGAAAAGTCAAACTGGGACAATGTATCCTGGTGGAGGAAGGAAAGAATCCTTATTTCCCTCCAGCACAAGCGAACTAGGAGAGGGAGTTGGGGAAGCATTTAAACTCCCCTCTCCCAAGATGCCCTCCCTCTCATAAATAGAGGGGAGGGGTGCCCCAAGTAGACACAACACCAGCCCCTCCCCACCTAGCCGTGCCGCCGCAGCCTCGCGCCGCCGCCGGCTCGCCGTCGCTGCCCTAGCCGCCCTAGCCGCACTGGCCACGCCTCCTCCTCTCCGGCCCTCTAAACCCTAGATCGCCGGAAACCCTAGATCCACCATAACCTTCTCTGGCTTAGGCGAAGCCCTGCAGGATCTTCCCTCTACTTCCGACACCACGCTGTCGTGCTGCCGGAATCATGAGGGGAGAACTACAACCTCCGCTGCCTGCTGGAACAAGGGAGAGGAAGGTCTTCATCGAGTACCGAACGTGTGACCGACTGCGGAAGCGCTCCCGGAACACAGTGCCGAAAGGATCGTCTACGCGATCTTGAGATCGGCAAGTGTACGACTACATCACCCATGAGAATAAGCTCTCGTTAACCGCTTTGGAATCTTCGAGGGTGAGTAATCCAATCGACTCTTTGCTACAATCTAGTAGATATATCTTGGCTTGTTTATGTGCATGAGCCGTGTCTATATGTAGATCTGTTGCACGAGTAGAACACAATGGTTATTATGGGCGGTGGTGCTTTTATTATCAATTGCTTTTTGTGTACTTTGCATCTTGCGGTATGATGGGATGAAGCGGCCTGGGCTAACCTTACATGACATTGTTCATGAGACTTGCTCCACGCTTAACATGCAACTTTTATAGTATAAGTGGCTTTGCGGTTGTCTGTCTCTCCCATCATAGTATAGATTCAATTTACAACGGGCACTTGATAGTTCAAACATCAACATTGTGGTTCTTGTTCGTAAGTTAGAACAACACTTATTGAAAGCCCCAAACCACATAAAATATGCAAAGAAAATTAGAGGACTCTAACTTTTTTTTGCAGGGGTGTCTATGATGTGATATGGCCATGATTGTGATTATATATGATGTATGCAATGTTCCTTATTGTATGTCGGCAACCGGCAGGAGCCTTATGGTTGTCTTTTAATTTCGTTAAGACCTATGTGTCTATTATTCAAAGTAGTTGTAATAGTTGATGCTTGATGAGGTTTAATCTCGTCAATGCCCATTGTTATGAGCTTGGGTTTTGTTGAAGATGGGGATGCTGGAGATAGCGGAACGGTTAACAGACAAGCAACCATGGGACACGATATTTACCCAGGTTCAGGCCCCCGGAGGGAAAACCCTACTCCTGCTTGTCTGATCTTGAGTACGACGGAACCGGAAGTTACAGGGGTGGCAGATGCAATCTGGCATGGAGGTGTGTATGAAGTGAGTTGAGAGGTGCCCTCCTCGTCATGCCCTCCTAGCCTTTATATAGAGGTAGGTAGGTCCCAGGCACATATCGAGTCGGTTAAAAGTTTAGGGTTTGCCCCTTTGAATATTCTATCTATTCTAGTCTTGCTCTCCAAGGATCAGAAGATGCCATGGGCTTAGGCCACCCGAAAGTCTCCACATGCCGTGTATATTCTTGTGGGCCTTCCTTGGGCTGGACCAGGTATGCTAATGTCATGTACCCACGGGGTATAACCATGTCAGTAGCCCCCGAGTGTTCAGTCGAATCGTATATTTGGCTGAGGACTCTTCAATCTTTCGGGTAAAGTTGTTTCTGATTATCAGAGAAAATAATGATTTTAGTGTGTAGGGATTCCTGATGCGTGTGCCTGACTCTCCTGACGGATCAGGGTCAGTTAACTATCTTAGGACAAAACAAACACGGTCTTCTTCAGACTCAAGTCCCTAGACTCAAACCTGGAACAAATGCTGGTGTAATTCGACTCAGGACGTTGAGGTCTTACAGAAGTTGAATCCTAGTAGTTTTCGAATGATGTACCCAACGCGTCCGTTGGGATTTTCATCGTGCCTGTTGGCATGGATTTTTACTAGCAGAGCGCAGTCAGGTGCGTTACCAGGCCATCAGACGGTATCTGTAGGTCTTATCTTTGTGTCGTAGACACAACATCCGAAACTTTATCACCACGGAGGTGTTTCGGGTGGCCAAGGAGAATGTTACTCACTTAGCGTTGGTTGGGGCAAAGTTGCTAGAAAGTTTTGAATTTGTGATCCGAAGGATCGCAGTCGAAGAATTCATAGGGTGCGCGACCAGCTCTCCCTATGGGAGTAGCCCTCGAGTGTCTGTTCGAGTCGTAGACTCGAGTAGAGACTTTAGTTCAGCCGTTTTTAGCTTCAGGTCCATAGGACACAAATTTTTTGGGTGCTTGAATCAATCCTCCCTATGGGAGTATCCCCCGAGTCCGTAGTGGAGTTGTAGACTCGACGTAGGACTCGAAGAATCAATATTGGTGTGCTACCTTAGTCATTCCTCGGGTGCGCGGCCAGTGCTCCTGATAGGAGTAGCCCCCAAGTAGTTGCTCGAATCATAGATTCGAGTGAGTACTTTTAGCTGTCAGCCGAAGATTTCTAACCATTACCATCGTGGTTTTGATTATGTTAGTGCTGACGGTCGGTGACCTCAACCATCTGTGGCGCTAGAGGTGACGTGACTGGACGAACGTGGGTCCCACTTTTTGACTTGGAGTTGACTGGTCGTGCGTGACGTGGCAAGAATTACAGCGTCTCCTCGGTTTCCGTGCATAGCAGACAACGTGCGAGCGACGGTTCGCTGCTGTGTTGACACGTGGACGGTTGGATCTTTGCCTAGCGTTAGGGCTTCTGGATGAACGGCTCCTGATAATCGTCTTTATCCCTATAACTGTGGGGAAAATGGTGATTTGTTTTCACCCTTTTCCATTTGCTTCCTCCGCTGCTTCTATTCTCACGAGCTCTCCCTTTCTTTCACTGGAACTCTCCGTTCTTTCCCTTCTTCATTTCTGCGTGCACATCATCGTCGACGACGCTCCGCCATGGTGAAATCGAAGAAAGTGCCCGCCGGAGCGGGTTCGAGCGCCGCCGCCGGTGGCAAGAAAGCTACCGCCCCTGCGCGCAACACCGATGGCAAGTGGAGGCGTTCTGACATGCGCGACACGGACATGTGCAGGCTACACGGCGCGAGGTTAATCCCGCAAAACAAGGAGGACATCAAGATTCCCGGAGATGAGGTAATCCCTCGCCCACCCGTGGGTTTTCGGGTGATCTTCATTGCCTTCGTTCTTCGTGGTTTTTCTCTCCCTGCCCACGAATTCCTTCGTGGGCTCCTTTTTTCTATGGTATTCAGATTCATCATCTGTCTCCCAATTCCCTTCTCAACATTGCGTGTTTCATCACGCTTTGCGAGTGCTGGCTCGGCATCGAGCCGCAGTTTGGTCTCTTCCGGAAACTCTATTCCGTGAAGAGACAATCCGGCTCCGACGAAGTCTATCCGATCGGCGGCTGCATCATTTCTCTTCACCCCTTTGTCCAGTTTTTCTCCCTCTCTGTTTGCGAGTCCGTTCAGTATTCGCGTCGCAAGTGGTTTTACATTCGCGATGTCAAGATGGATGGTCAGCAATTTGGTCTTGCCCCCTTCGACTCCGAGTAGAAAATCATCCGAAAAAGATCGTGGAAGAACCACATCTTGGAAGGCGAAGTGGCGGAGGTGGAGATGCTCTACCAGCGGGTGGAGGCTCTCCAACTGGTGCCAGGCAAGGAGGTCAACGGGGTTGACATCATCCGCACTTTCCTCAAGCGTCGGGTGCAGCCGCTTCAAGCCAGGCTGCACCCGATGTTTCTCTACGCCGGCCCGAGTGATCCTACCAGAGTGTCATCCGAAGAATTATCTTTAGGTGACCTTGACAGGGCCCTCCGTCCTCTACTGAAGTACAAAGCTGGCGAGGACCTTCCAGGGGAATTGCGGACCCCCTCTTAGCGTCAGTAAAGGGGCCTTGAAGGTTAGTATTGCGTCGTGCGCATTGCGCTTTGCTGTATGTTTTTGCTTTTTGTAGTTTCAGACACCTGTTTATTACTTTTATTTGCAGCGCCTCAAGGTTACGGGGTCCATGCCCCCTCTGCCTGAGAAATATGGTGAGGCTCTAGACAATGAAGAGGCAGACTCCGAGTCTGAGCTACCACCAGCACAGTCGCCCACTCACGAAGCCCCCGAAGCTAGCGAGGGGCAGACCCGAAAGGGAGCTCGGTGCTTGAGCAAATCTTCGGATTCCTTGACCCCACCGACGCCTAGGGACCCCTCCTTCCTCGTGCGCCATGGCGAGGATGACGATGCTTCTTCCGCGCCGTCCCCGGTCGTGCCCCTGCAGGCAGTGGCGCCGCAGCCACCAGCAAAGAAGAAGGAAGAGTAGAAAGTGGCGTCGTGCATCTTCAATTTGAGTGACATTGACTTGTAAGTTGTTCTTGGGTGCTTGCTCTTAGGTATTGCATCTGCATTTATCTTCTTGCATTGATGAATGCCTTTCCTTGTAGCCACTCCTCCGAGGGTTATCCTAGTGAGAGTTCCCAGGAGAACGTAGTGGAGTCGAAGCCGACGGCCCCTCCTTCTCAGACGGTGGCCACCTCTGGGGGCGATGCTCTGAACCCCTCTCCGCAGGAGGCTCGAGTGATTGTATCCCAGAAGACTGCACCTGGACCTTCAGAGTCTCCGTCTAAGCATGTAAGTTGTTTTCCTCTTGCCCTGGGGGAGCCCCCGAGCCCATTTTTTCGGATGACCTACTGGTCTTGTTTTATTTGTTGTGAGGCGTAGACCCCGAGCCTTTTTCTGCTGCTTTCTTTGATTGTTGGCTTTTTCTTCTTCTCGCAGCCTTTTGTGTGTAGTGCCAACTTTCTCGTTCAGCAACATCTGGCGCTGGAGGCCAGCATGCAGCAACTTCGAGGTACGGATCCTACTTGCTCTTGTCTTTTTCGTCTGCTCTCCTGAATGTAGCTTGTATTGCTTATGTCTATTCTTGGTGCCTTTGCAGATGAAAACAATGCTGCCCTCCGTCGACTGGACGCTCTGTAAAAGAGTCTTGGTCGCGCGGAGAAGTAGGCTGCCGACACCGTGGAGCCAAAGGGGCGCCTGCAACAGGAGTTGGTTGTTGCTTCCGAGGCCAAGGAGCGCCTTCAACGGGAGGCTTCGGATCGCGAGGAGCAGCTCGCAACTGCTGCGGCTGCACGCGAGAAGGAGTTTGCTGAGAAGATGATGGCTGCTGCCAAGGCCATTTCCGGTAAGTGCTTTGCATGCTTTTGGTTTTTTGGCTGCTCTGTCATCGTGCCCTTATTCTGTTCCTACTTTGTCTTCTTTGTTCCAGATGCTTTGGGCATTGCCTTCAATCGCAGTGCCCTGGAGCACGGGAGCGCTCTAGACGGTGCCACCGCGGCGGTCGAAGACCGCTGCGTTACTGCTGCTGGCTCCCTTGCCAAGGCCAAGGAGGTCCTTGGGCGCTTCTACAAGGATATCATTCCCAAGGGCGCTGCCCTTGAGGATGTTGATTCTTTGGCGGATGCCCTGTCAGAGGATGCACCTGCGGCCTACAAGCGCAAGCAAAAGGGCATCAACGCTTCCATGGGGCTAGCCATGGCCATGGCGTCCGGAGTGGAACTAGATCTTCATCAGGTCACCTCCTAGATGCCAACAGCTCCCGAGGGCTCCGAGGTAGCCTTTGCTCTCTTCTCTTCTCATTGTAAGCGGTATGCTGGTCCGAAGCTTATCGACCTGCTAGCGGACTATGCGGCGAGGCAGCAGGGAGAAGCCAGGGGCAGGAACTCTGGCTCCGAGGCCACTCCGGATGCGGCTACTTAGGCTTCGTTGTTGTAACTCTAGGATAGTTTACCTTCTTTTGTAATGTATGCTTTTGGTGATGAAAAATTTCTCATTGTGCCATGCAGTGGTTTTTGATGTATATAAATGATGCTTTGAGCTGTTGCCCAGGACATGTGTTGTTCATATTCGTGCCTACTTTCCTTTAGGGTCCTTCGGGTGAGGCTCCCGTTGATGCTTCGTCTGCCCTTCAGCCGTGACCATCTTTGGATGATGCGTCGCAGCTTGTTTTCCTTCGTGACCGTGTTCGCAGCCTTGAGAAGGAGATACTTGGTGTTCGAGTCCACGCGGATGTGTGTATGTCGAAAGCGGAGCGAGCTACCGCTAGGGAGGAGTATCTGATGGGGGAGCTATGGCAGTTGGCCGAGCAGCTACAATGTAAGATTTCTTGAGTTGCTGCTCGTTTTCGGATGCGCCTTGTTTGCCTTTCATCTTACTCGGTATTTTCTGCAGGTGCCAACCTTGTTCCGAGGGAGGAGAAGGAGCGCGTTGCGGTTCGGATCAATTTCCTAACCCAATAGGATATGGAAGCCGGAGGCTTTTTCTGGATGGATCGCGACCGGGCCACAGTCCTTGCGACTATGTAGGATCGTGCTCATCAGGTGTCACGGGTGCTAAAGCAGGTGAAGACTTCCCTGTGCGTCGATTCTGTACGTCATGTCCCCCTTGATGAGGCGCCTTCAACTCTATGGGGTTTGCTGGCGAAGTTTCGAGACGTGGGTCACGTCAGGGAGTTGGTGCGGCACCAGCAGGTTGCGGGGGTGAAGGCCGCCTTGTCTCTTGTTCGGCTGCGCCACCCAGATGTTGATCTTGCGGTGGTGGCTGCTGGGTCGCCCCCTCGACCATATGGTGGCCTATGGGACATGCGCCCACATTACGCGTATGTTAGGCAGTATGCCGAAGAGATTGTAGATTTTTTTGAGCATCGGGCGCATGTGAACCTTCAGAATAGGTAGGCCCTGTAAAAAGTATAGATGTAAAACTTGTATATATTTCGAGTGAGCTTTTTGTGCCCTTTGTTGTAAAGGTTACTTGTATTAGCACATGGTGATTGGTTGTATGCATGCCCTTTTCGTTAGCCTGACGTGTTCATCTACTTAGGTTTACATGCGTTGTACTCAGTCAACGAAGTCGTGAGGTCAGGAGGAGCCCTCGAGTGTGTTGTAACAGAAAGTAATGTAAGAAAAAGGATAAATTTTCAGGCGAGACACTTAGCTTTTATTCATATTGTAACGAGGAGGTACATTTTTCGACTGGGTAGCCTTATTGAAAGTAAAGAGGGATACCTAGGGGTAGAAGCGTCGCAATTGTGCGAGGTTCCATGGGTTGGAGTATGCGACTCCTGACTTGACGTCCTTGAGGCGGTAGGCGCCACCTCGGATGATTTCGGTGACGATGTAGGGCCCTTCCCAGGGTGACTCGAGCTTTTTTGGCCGCTCCTGCTTGAGTCGTAGGATGAGTTCTCCTTCGACGAAGGACCTTGGGCATAGCCGACGGCTATAATAGTTGTGGAGGCTCTGCTGGTAGACCGCTGAGCGAGCCACGGCGATGTCGCGTGCCTTGTCGAGTGTGTCGACGGCATCTTCGAGTGCTTCCATTGATTTGGCTTCGCTATAGGCAACGACCCGTGGGGCCTTGGGGCATACTTTCGTAGGTAACACGGCCTCGGCTCCGTGTACCACGAAGAATGGCGTGTAGCCAGTTCATCTATTTGGCGTTGTGCGCAAGCTCAGGAGGATGGAGGGCAGCTCTTCTGCCCAGGCTCCCGCAAGCCGTTCGAGTGGGCTGAGTAGACGTTTCTTGATGCCGTTGCCCACGAGGCCGTTGGCCTTTTCGACATGCCCGTTGGTTTGTGGGTTCGCCACGGAGGCATCTGATATGTCATCCCAAGGCCTTCGCAGAAGTCCTGGAATTCTTTGAAGATGAAGTTCGACCCATTGTCCGTGATGATGTTGTGTGGCACGCCGAACCTGTAGACTATGGACTCGAAGAACTTGACAGTCGTTTTGCCATTTTGGTTGTTGACGGGCATTGCTTCGATCCACTTGGTGAACTTGTCAACTGCGACCAGGAGGTAGACGTGGCCTCCTTTCGAAGATTTGGGCAGTTTGCCGATCATGTCGAGGCCCCATTGGGCGAAGGGCCAGGCCATGGGTATGGGCCTGAGCTCCGATCATGGTGCGTGTAGTTTATCCGCAAACCTATGGCAGCCATTGCGCCTCTAGACGATTTCCTTGGCATCATTCATGTCCGTTGGCCAGTAGAATCCAGCTCGTAGAGCTTTGGCGATGAAGGCGCGGCTGCCCGCGTGATGGCCGCAGATTCCACCGTGGATGTCTTGGAGGATGGTTTTGTCGTCACCGACGGTGACGCACGATTGGAGTACACCCGAAATGTTGCGCTTGTATAGCTCGCCATTGATGATGGTGAAGGCCTTGGACCGGCAAGATATGTGCCGGGAATCTGTCGGGTCATCAGGCAGTTCTCTGTTCATCAGGTAACGAAGGTACGGTTGCGTCCATGTTTCTTCGATTTCCATGACCTGCATTAGGTTGACCAACGCGACCTCCGTGTCGAGCTTTTCGGGTCCTTCCTGTCCTTCGGGTAGTGCAGCCCCCGAGTTCTCTGATTCTTCGGGTGATCCCTTGGGGAATTTCTGTTTGATGGAGGGAACGCAGATTTTCTCGAGAAACACGCCTGGTGGCAGCCGTGCGCAGGTGGAGCCAATGTTGGAGAGTCTATCGGCTTCCTTGTTGCTTTCGCTTCCAACGTGCCGAAACTCGCAGCCGTCAAAGTCTCCTTCGAGTGAGTTGTAGAGCACGCGGTACGCGATCATGTTAGTGGCGCGTGCGTCGCACTCGTTCATCGTCTGCTGGCCGACGACGTTCGAGTCTCCATAGATGACTAGGCGCGTTGCGCCGCAGATCTTGGCCATCCTCATGCCATGGATGAGGGCCTCGTATTCGGCCTCTTTGTTGGAGGCGCAAAATTACATCTGAAGGACATATTTCATCTTATCACCCTGAGGGGACGTTAGTATGACGCCCGCTCCTGCTCCGGCCTCGTGTTTGGAGCCGTCAAAGTGCATCGTCCATGACTGTGTCATGTCCGGGATATCCGGCAACTGGATCTCTATCCAGTGGACAAGGAAGTCAGGGAGGACCTGAGATTTAATCGCATGGTGCTTCTCGTAGATTATGTCCAGGGGGATAGCTCAATGCCCCACAGGGCTACATGTCCTATACCTTCGGGGTTGTTCAGGATGCTGGATAATGGCGCCTCGTTGACGACCATCACCTGATGCTCCTGGAAGTAGTGGCTCAACCGGCGAGCCTTCATGAACATGCCTGTCGTGGGAATGACCACGGCAGACGCTGCAATCGGCAGCGAGTAGTAGAACGAAGGGCAAGGGCGGCCAGCCATCTGTGGTGCGAGATGAGGGAGGAGACACAGGGTTTTACCCAGGTTCGGCCCCCCGGAGGGTAAAGACCTACTCCTGCTAGATTGTATTATGATGAAGATACATTGGGGCGAGCTCGACGGCTAGGCGGCGAGTCGCTTGGGTGGATGGTGGAACGTATCCTCTACACGCCCTGTAGGGAGGTTTATATAGACTCACCCTCCTAGGGTTTACATATCTCAACCGAATCAGTTAAGGTTTCGGTACTCGTTTAACATAATCCGACTGGGCCTATCTACTCTCCTAGGCCTTCAGCTTCCAGTCGCTTGGATCCACGCCAGGTCTTGACCCAGTCGCCGTCCTGCAGGCCCACTCGCCAGTCGCTGGGCCAGTCGGAAACGTCCTGCTGGGTATACCCCGGTAGGCATATCACCATCAGTAGTCCCCGAGGCCGTCGTCGATTGGGCGCAGGTGGTCGCTGGCAGTCGGAGCATACGGGTCCAATGCGGACACCCAGTCGAATCGGTGGCGGGCTCCTGAATAAAGGAAAAAAACTAGTCATTCTGGTCGCAGCTCGGCGAACGGGTCGGCGAAATATTTAGTCACTATTGTAGTGATAAGGTCGGCGAGTCGAATGGATGAAGTTGGATCGTCAGACGTAGTCAAAACTAGCCGTTGGAGTAATCCAACGATAACTTTTGGCGTAATCACCGCGTAGTAACGGCTCCCTGATTTGGCGGGTAACAACTGCTATATAAAGGAAATGGTAGGCGATCGGAGAACCACCCTCTCGTCATTTCCTCCGATTTCGCGCATCTCTTTTTTCCTCCGCATCGCGATCCAACCGATCCAAAATCCTCCGACCTCCATGAACCTTTCCGCCAATGGCCCCCTCCGCCGAACCATGGGGTAGGTCGAAATGCACGAGAGCGCTACTGGCGTCTTTCGAAGAAGCCGGGATCCTGCGCGCTGGCAGGTGGTGCATCCCCGTGGCCAGAGAGGTGACTCCGGACCCGCGCGAGGGATAATTCGTCTGCTTCACCAGCCACCTGGAGTGGGGGCTGGGGTTTCCCACATCTCTCTTCTTCCGGTGCTTCTGCGCCTTCTACGGGATTCAGCCATCGGAACTGGGCCCGCACAACATCGAGCAGCTCGCCATCTTCGTGGCTTTCTGCGAGTGCTACCTGGGCTGCAGGCCCTACTTCCCCCTGTGGCAAGATCTGTTCCACAGGAGGATTAGTCGTGAAGAATCAGGCGGCCCAATGCTGGCGGCGGGTGGCCTGACGTTCCAGCTCAAGTCGAAAGCCTCCTTCTTCGACCTGATGCTACCTTCCAAGGCGGCAAGCGAGTGGAAGAAGTCCTGGTTTTACGTCACCGAGGCGACTCCAGACGGCGAGGTGTTGATCCCAAGGTACTCCGCCGACCGGCCCGAACCACGCCGACTCCAAGTCGGCAAGCTCCCAACAGACCAGCGGATGGTCGTGGATGAGATGCTTCAAACCATCCGCGGCCTGAAGAAGAAGGGTCTTCAGACCATCAATTTGTACAACTGTTGGCTTGGGCGGCGACTTGTTCCCCTGGCCAGCCGTGACCATTACATGTACGAGTACACGGGCCGGGAAGACTCGACGAAATCCTGCCTCGCCGAGTGGAAACTCAAGGACTACGTCCCGGAGTTGAAGAAGATCACCCAGGCGGTGTACCTGGACGCGAAGGCTGGGGTCGCCCCCTACACTGCGAAGCATCCAGCCCCGACGGTAAGTCACTTTCTACCATTCGCAGTCGCAGTTGATGCTGTCGCGGTTATATTGATATTACTTCATGCTTGTTGCGGTTATTTCAAGTGGTGGAAGGGTGGCTTCCGCCCGCGGACGACGAGAACTCGATCTCGTCCGTCCAGGACGGGGGCGAGTCGCCTCCCACCAAGGGCGGCGCTGAGAGCGACAGGAGCGACGATGACGACGAGTCCGAGGAAGAGGCCGCCCCACTGGTTTGCAAAACTCGCGGGCAGCGTCAGCGCGAACTCGAGGCGAGTAGAAGTCTTGAATGTCATGACGATGACGACGAGGAGCTTCCCGAGCACACCTCGCGTCGCGAGTCCACTCCGTCGAAAAAGAAGAAGAAGAAGAAGGAAGTGAAGGCCCCTCCGAAGAGGAAGACGAAGCCAGCGAGACGGGCATCTCCGCCTCATTCGGCGAGTAGTTCCGACGCCACCAGCCTGGCCAGGGATGAAGCGCCACAGACGATGGCAGCACCGGATGCCACCGCCGTCCTGAGTGAGGTACCTCTGGCCTCGATTCCTCCCCCATTCGCCCCCGTCTCTGGGTCGGGGGCTGCTCCAGCCGCGGCAGCTTCGCCTCCCAGGGGAGCTCCTGCTGAAATCGTTTCGGAGGCTCCTATCGCGGCTTCGTCAACGAAGAGGCCGTCCGTGTGTTGGGCGCATGACGTTCTGGAGATGGGCCTCAGTCCGAAACTGGGCCCCGAACTGGAGAAGCCGGCTAGCATCCGCACGGGGCTGCGGTTCATACCAGTCGCCAAGTTAGTTTTATTCTCCTGCCTTACTTTTCGTTGTATTTGGACCACTTTGATCATGTAACCAATTTGCAGGACTATAGTTAAAAAGATAGGCCACCCGTCCGTGCCCAAAGTGCCGCCAGTCGTCGCCGAGGAGGACCCCTCTCGGAAGACGAAGGCTGATGAGGTCGCTGCCCCCACAGACAGTGCCAAGAAGGCCAAGGGCGACGATGTCGTCACGGTGTCTGACGACACAACGATTGCTCCGAGTGATCCTGCGGCGGAGGCGGCCTTGACGATCAAGGAGGGTGCTTCCTCGCCTGGGATGGCCGAGCCGGCCTCTTTTGGTGCTGGCGCATCCATCGCGACCTTCCCCCGCTTCATGGCCAGAGTGGCTACGGCGAGTGGTACCACGCCATCGAGCCGCGTACCTGGGGTCGCCGAAACGGAGGTCGAGCAGCGTCAGGGGCACACTCCGGCTCTTCTCGCATTAGTGGACGCGCTACAGCTTCATGGCATGCTTGGCGCAGCCCTCCAGGTATGTCCAGTCCCCGAGGATCGGGCCACTGAATTGCAGTGGTCAGAGTCTTTTGGTGATTTTTTTATTTCTCGCGCCCAGTCCCCAAGTGCGCAATCGCTGAATTTTAGCGGGTGGGCGCTTAGTATTTTTGATCTCTAGTCCCCGAGTGTCTAGTCGCTGAATTTCATCAGGTGGGCACTTAGGATTTTTGATCTCCAGTCCCCGAGTGTCCATTCACTGAATTTCAGCGGGTGGGCACTTAGGATTTTTGATCTCCAGTCCCCGAGTGTCCAGTCGCTGAATTTCAGCGGGTGGGCACTTAGGATTTCGTTTTTGTTAACTGTTTGACTTTTGCACAGGGTTTGCAGCGTGAATCAACCGACCGGCTTGCTGCGAAATGTCGCGCGGAGAAGGAACTTGTCGCCGTCCAAGAGGCGAACAAGGGACTCCAGGCGATTGCTGCGAAGGCAGAGGAGGTCCGCCAGGGCCTTGTCCCGGCGAGTGAATTGATGGCGGCTCAATATGCGTTGAGCTCGGCTGAGAAGCGGATCGCCGACCTTGAGCGCGAGCTTAAGGAAGTGAAGGAGGAGGCGAGTTCAGCGGATGGGCGGGCCAAGGCTGCTGTTACGGCTGCCGCTGAGGAGTGTAAGGTCTCTAACGCCCTTGTTGCTGGGCTACAAGACGACTACTCCTCTCTTCAAAGCTTCATCACGGATCTCTCTCGTCCTTTGATTGGTAAGTGTGCCTGCCTCTGCCTGTAATATTTGCATTGTGTGATCTTTGATGTACTCACTGCCACCCTCTATCCGCAGGTCGGATCATCGACAGCGCGGAGGAGGCGCAGTCGTACGACGCGCGGCAGTGTGTG
This sequence comes from Avena sativa, assembly GCA_916181665.1. NCBI lineage: Eukaryota > Viridiplantae > Streptophyta > Magnoliopsida > Poales > Poaceae > Avena > Avena sativa. Next base: position 67,351,669 of record OV702284.1, read on the forward strand.
GCCACTCTAGTCGACTCGGCCACTTTGTCCGCGGCTTGCATTCGGCGTATCTTCAGGAGATGTCGCCCACGGAATGGATTCCCAGCGACCTCGTCTAAGTGTGGATGTACTTGGAGAAGGCGTCGTCGGTCGTCGAGTTCATGATGCGGTCGGCGTTCCGGCGGGGGGCGGCGACGGCGCACAGCCTTGGGCTCGCCCACTTCCCGGAGGATTTCGATCTGGACGACGTGACGAGTGGCTACCCATCGTCGACGGGCTCGGTGGAGATTGCCGAGGTGCTGAAGCTGACAGACCGTGCCGCGGTATACTCCAATCGTGTCTGGTCGATGGGCGATCTCCTTCCTTATCAGGAGACGATCGTCGCGCCCAATGACCCCGAGCCGCCGCACCGGGACTTCAAGATCGAGCAGCCCTTCCGGGGCGTTAGTAGCAGTTCGGCCATTAGGCGCAACTTGTATTTTGTAACAACTTTGATCTGCTACAATGGGATATCGTGTTATTTTGTGAATTGTCTTGCGTTTGAGATTGAGGGTTGAACGAGTCCCCGAGCGCATCCGCCCTTTTTATGGGGTTTACCTCGTTTGTTTATGTGTTTGCGATTTTGAGCGTTTTTTTATTGAGGTCGACTCGCCCGAGCTTGGAAAGCCAGTCGCAGGATGACTCCCATGAGTGCTCTTTACTTCACCGCTTTCCCTTGCGCGAACGAGGTTGGGTAGCCGAGTCCCCGAGCGTGGTACTCGGTGGTTCTAGTCGCGGCTCTAGGGTGGGTGAGGACTGGGCGCGTTAGAGTGAGCGCATCACTCCTGCCTGGCCCGTTGGGTCAGTCGCATGGCGAGTCCTGGGCATGCTCTCGTACTTGGCGTTTTTCCCTAGTCGCTCGCGCTGAACTGGTCGTCAGTCCCCGAGCGTGGTACTTGGCCGTTCGAGTCGCTGTGTCGAGGACGCGGAGGATCATGGTCACTGTGAGGAGCGAAGGCAGTTGTCTTGGCTCGTTAAGCCAGTCGAGCTAGGCGACTCCAATGGGGATCCGGGTAGGCGTTTTTCGTGGACGTTACGAGTCCTGGGGTAACCCAGTGCCCTTGTAGCGCACTACTTGGCCGTGCCGATCGTTGTACCAGAGGTTGACTCCTACAGTTAGCTTGGTGCTGTTACTACGAGTGCGAGTGGCACAAGACACGGAGAGTAGACACAATTTGTGGTAACCAATTTGTTTTATTTCATAGCAATTGGAGGATACATATGTGGAGTTCTAGGAGTAGAACTTCCGTAGGAGGTTTACATTCCATGGTCGCTTGACGTCAAGTTTTCTGTCTCCGCGAACGTCGGTGAGGTAGTAGGCGTCGTTGCCGAGTACTCGCCCGATGGAGAATGGTCCCTCCCATGGGGGGGAGAGCTTGTGCGTGCCCTTCTTGTCCTGGATGAGGCGCAGCACCAGGTCGCCTTCCTGGAAGGTGCGAGTTTTCACCCGCTGGCTGTGGTAGCGGCGGAGTCCTTGCTGGTAGATGGCAGTGCGTGAGCGAGCTAGGTCACGTGCCTCGTCGAGTTGATCGACTCCGTCCTGACGTGCGAGTTCGTTCGCAGCCTCCGTGTAATGGACGACCCTTGGCGAGTCGTGCTCGAGGTCGGTGGGCATGACTGCCTCGGCGCCATACACCATGAAGAAGGGGGTGAACCCTGTCGACCTGTTGACCGAGGTGCGGATACCCCAGATGACGGAGGGTAGCTCCTCGACCTAGCACCTGGCGGTGCGCTCTAGTGGTACTTGGAGCCGCGGCTTCAGGCCGTGGAGGATGCTCTGGTTGGCCCGTTCCGCCTGGCCGTTGGACTCCGGGTGGGCGACTGACGTGAGGTCGAGTCGGATGTGATGTTCCTCGCAGAACTCGGCCATGGCTCCTTTGGCGAAGTTGGTGCCGTTGTCCGTGATGATGCTGTTTGGGAACCCGTAGCGATATATGAGCTCGCGTAGGAATTTGGTGGCGGTCTTCGCGTCGCATTTCCGGACTGGCTTGGCCTCCACCCATTTTGTGAATTTGTTGACCGCGACCAGGAGGTGGGTGAAGCCGGAGGGGTCCTTTTTGAAAGGGCCTACCATGTCCATGCCCCACACGGCGAATGGCCAGGTGATGGGGATTGTCTTGAGCGCTGAGCTCGGCACGTGTGTCTGGTTGGCGTACTTCTGGCACCCGGCACACCGCTGGACAATGTCGACGGCGTCGGCGTGTGCGGTAGGCCAGTAGAAGCCGTGTCGCATAGCCTTTGCGACCAGAGAGCGGGCTCCGGCGTGGTGGCCGCAGTCGCCGGAGTGGATGTCGTGGAGGATCTTGCGTCCTTCGGCGGGTTGGACGCAGCGTTGGAACATGCCGGTCACGCTGCGCTTGTGGAGCTCGCCATCGATGATGACGAAGGATTTGCAGCGTCGCGTTATCATCCGGGCGTCTGTTTCGTTTGCCGGCAAGGTGCCTCCCTCCAGGTAGGCGATGTACAGCCTAGTCCAGTCTTCTGGCTCGGCGATGAGTGCAACCAAGGCTGCCTCTGGTTGTAGCGGGATTCCGATGTCGATCTCCCTTGTGGGAGAGACGGACGGCTTGGTGATCGTGTCGAGGAAGACGCCGGCGGGTGGTGCGAGTCGAGCCGACCCGATGCGAGAGAGTGCGTCGGCCTCCTCGTTCTTCCGCCTGTCGATCCACTCGACGGAGTAGCCTGCGAAGTGTCCGCCCAGCTTGTCCATTGCTTGGCGGTATGCCGCCATGGTGGGAGAGACGGCGTCGCAGGTGCCAGCGACTTGCCCAGCGACGAGGTCGGAGTCTCCGTAGCAGCGTAGGCGGTTGACATTCATCTCCTTGGCAGCTCGCATGCCGTGGAGTAGTGCCTCGTACTCGGCCATGTTGTTGGTGCGGGGGATGAAGTCGAGGCAGAGGACGTAGCGGAGCTTGTTGCCCTTCAGGGAAGTCAACACGATCACTGCTCCTGCGCCATCTGCGTTCTTAGAGCCATCAAAGTGCAGGCTCCAGTAGTGGAGGTACGGTAGCTTTTCCGGCTGCTGGGCCTCTTCCCAGTCGGCGATGAAGTCTGCGAGAGCCTGCGACTTGATCGCTTTTCGTGGCTCATACTTGATGTTGTGGACGCCGATTTCGACGGCCCACTTGGCGACTCGCCCGGTCGCCTCATGGTTGCAGATGATGTCCTGCAACGGTGCTGAGGAGACGACCATGATCGGGTGCTCCTGGAAGTAGTGCGTCAGTCGCCGTTGTGCTCTGAAGACTGCGTACACCAGTTTCTGGTATTGCGGGTACCGCTGGCGCGACTCGGTGAGGACCTCGCTGATATAGTACACCGGTCGTTGTACCGGGCGCTCATTTCCTTCCTCTGGCCGCTCGACGACCATGACGGCGCTGACGACGCGCTCGGAAGCCACGACGTAGACCAGCTTGTGTTCTTTGTCGACGGGGGCGGCGAGTAGCGGTGCTGCGAGTAGCACCTTCTTCAGGTCGCAGAGTGCGTCGTCCGGCTGCTTGTCCCACTGTAAGGTGGGGTTCTTCCGCATCAGGCGGTATAGGGGCATCGCCTTTTCGCCCAATCGGGGGATGAAGCGGCTGAGAGCCGCGACTCGCCCGGCCAGCTTCTGGACGTCGCGTAGGCACTCGGGTTTGCCGAGTCGAGCGATCGTGTCGATCTTGGTGGGGTTCGCCTCGATCCGGCGCTTGGAGACGACGTACCCCAGTAGTTGCCCTGCTGGTACACCGAAGGTGCATTTGCCTGGGTTTCGCTTTATCTTGTATTTCCGCAGGTTGGCGAATGTTTCCGCCAGGTCGGCGAGTAGATCGCCCTGGCGAGCGAACTTCACTACCACGTCGTCGATGTAGACGTGGATATTGCGGCCAATTTGGCTCGCAAGGCATTCCTGCATGCACCGCTGGTAGGTCGCCCCAGCGTTCTTGAGGCTGAAGGTCATGGCGGTGTAGCAGAAGGCTCCAAATGGTGTGATGAACGCCGTCTTTTCCTCGTCCTAGACAGCCATTTTGATCTGGTTGTACCCAGAGTAGGTGTCGAGGAAACACAGCGACTCCGAGCCCACGGTGGAGTCGATTATTTGGTCGATCCACGGGAGGACGAATTGCTCCTTCGGGCAGGCGCTGTTTAAGTTTGTGTAGTCGATACACATCCTCCAGGTCCCATTTTTCTTCTCGACCAGGACTGGGTTTGACAGCCACTTGGAGTATTTGATTGGCCGGATGAAGCCTGCAGCGAGTAGACGCTGCACCTCCTCGGCGATGGCTCGGCGGTGCTCTTCATTGAAGGGCCGCAGCGACTGCTTGATGGGTCGCACCTTGGGGTCGGTGTTGAGTTTGTGCTCAACGAGTTCCCTAGGGACACGAGGCATGTCAAAGGGCTTTCATGCGAAGATGTCCCTGTTCTCAAGGAGGAACTCGATGAGCGCGCCTTCCTATGCTAGGCTCATGCCCGTCCTGATCGTCACCGTCTGGCTGGAGTCACCTAGGACCAGCTCGACGGTGCGGGTGTGCGTCATTGCCTCGAAGGTTGAGGTGTTGGCGCCCTCCGAATTGGGCTTCTTGAGTATGGTGGGGTCGTCGTTGTTGACCCCGCTCGTGTACTTGGCGAGCTCGTCGGCGTGGTTGGCCTCTGCCGCGATGACAGTGTCCGCGAGTTAGGCTCCTTTGGCCTCACACTCGGCGGCCATGTCGGGGTCGCCGTTGATGGTGATGACGCCGCGCGGCCCGGGGAGCTTCATCGCGTTGTACGCGTAGTGGGGCGCTGCCATGAACTTGGCGAACGCCTGGCGCACTAGGACGCAGTGGTAGGGGCTGTCGAAGGGTATCAGCTCGAAGACGATCCGCTCGGTGCGGAAGTTTGCTGGTGTGCCGAAGGTGACAGGCAGCGTGACCTTGCCGATCGGGTACGCCTTCCGACCGGGGACGATGCCTTGGAACATGGTGTAGGTCGTCTCGACCATCGACTGCGGGAGCCGCAGTCGCCTGAAGGTGTCCAGGTAAAGGATGTTGATGGAGCTGCCGCCGTCCATCAATGTCTTGGGGAGCCAGTAATCTCCCACCTTGGGCTTGACCACCAGGGCGACTCGGCCTGGGTACTCGATGCATGGCGAGTGGTCCTGGCGGCTCCAGGTGATGGGCTGCTCCGACCAGTTGAGGAACTGGGGAACGTCCACCTAGGCTACCGTGTTGACGGCGACGGCGCGGGCGAGGCCTTCTTCTCGCGCTTCATGTTGAAGCATGTGAAGGTGTGGAGCGAGCCGGCCACACTGCTGAATTTTCCGTCGTTTGGCGGGTTGTTGTCGAGGTCCTCCCGTGCTCGCCGTGCCTTCTCGATCTCCTTGAGAGAGTGGCAGTTGGCGGTCGTGCGCGTGGCAGGCTTCCCTTTCCTGCTGTGAAACACACAAGGCTGGTTAAGGAGGGCCGCGGGGTCGAACCTTGGTTTTGCCTTGTAGTTGCCGCCGTCGCGGCGTTGTCCTCCGTCACGGTGAAAGCTCTTGGGCTCGCGCTGCGCGTGCCTAGCGTTGGCGACGAAGTCGACTCGCCCGTCACTGCGGCGCTTGCCGGTGAGGCGAGTGTTGTTGTAGCGTAGGTCAGACCGTCATCCGTTGTCGTTCCCGTTCGTGCGGCGTTGACCTCCCGACTCGTCGTCGGTTTCCTGGTTGGGGTCTTCCTCCACGTATCTTTTGGCGATCTCGAGGAAGTCCGGTATGTTGTCGAGTGTGCGATATGCTCGTTTGAGCTTGGCGACCAAAGGCTCGTAGCGGCACGAGGTCTTGAAGCAGTGGATCGCAGTGTCCGGGTGGATGCCGGCCGCGTTGTACCATAGCTCTTGCCACCGTTGGACCCAGCTTCGGGTCGACTCGCGGGGTACCTGGACGCATCGTTCCAGGTCCTCGATGGTGGTGGCGCGGGTGTAGGAACCCTCGAAGTGCCTCACAAAGGCATCGCGCATCTCTTCCCAGGAGTCGATGCTATCCGGGGGGAGTGTTGATCCACTGCCTGCACGCTCCCTCCATCATCAGGGGGAGGTAGCGGGCGGCTAGCAGGTCGGTGTGGCCTGCGATCCCCATCGCCATGAGGTAGGTGTCCAGCCACACGGAGGGGTCGTACGAAGGGTCGTACTTTTCTATTTCCTTCGGCGCTTTGAAGTTCGCTGGGTATTTTTCGCCTCGGATCATCAGTCCGAAGCACCGAGGCCCGAGTCGGCTTAGCGATCCCATCGGCTCGCCATCACGGCGATTGGTTAGGGTGTGTCGCAGGTCGTCGGGCTAGCGTGCGCGCCAGCTTTAGTTGTTGATGATGTGGGTGCGGGCGTCGACGGGCTGACCATTGGCGGCGATGAAGTTGGTCGCTGGCCTGGGGTCGTTGGTGGAGAATGCTGCGTTCGCGGGTCGGTGTTGGAGCTGCAGTGGTTCGGGTGGCAGGCAGTTGAGGGTGTTTGCCGCCAATGGACGGCCGCTTGAGGCCGCCCTGCTGCCCGACGAATGCGAGTACATCCGGCCCTGTGAGTCGACGCCTGCGTTTTGTTGCTCGACCGCCTTTGCGAGCAGGGCCTTGACGTACTGGATCTGTAGGGCGCCTTCACCGGTGGCCGTGATGTTGTCGGCCGCTGCTCGGCCCGCCACGAGGTTGTACATCGGGGTGGAGAATAATGGTAGGCCGTTCGCGTCTCGCTCCCGTGAGGAGACCACGATCCGCGGCTGGTCCCTGGGGGTGCGCGGTTGGGTGGAGGTGGGGCGCCGTTCGCCGTCAACCCTGGCGGGGGCCGGGCGCTTCCTCCGGGTGACACGTTCTCGCAGATCGCGTGCTCGGCCATGCGGGCTGGGTCGTTCTCGTCGTCGAAGTTCAGGGCGTGCCCCTGGACGGTGGGGTTCAAGCGCGACCTGATTCGCTCCTGGTGGTAACGTGACAGCTCCTGCGCTGTCACCTGCTTGAGGCGAAATTTTTCGCGCTCGGCTTGATCCTTGCGGACTGCCTCCGCCAGCTTCAGGCGGAGTTCCTCAACCTCCGTTGCCGTGGCATTGGGAGGGATCGGGGTGGAGAAAGGATCCTCCGGTGGATCGGTGCCAGTCGCCATGTAGGTCGCGGCGTGGCGACCGGTCCCGTCGCGGAGATCGGCGGAGTTTTCCGACCCGGAGTCGAAGTCGAAGATCCCAAGAATGGAGGGATCCTCGAAGTCTCCCACGTTGGAGACCTGGGTGATGGAGCCCGCGGGCGAAGCCGCGGTGATGGACCCGGCGAGTGACGCCGGAGTCGCCGAGTCGGCGTCGTCGTTGAGGGCCGCGTCTTCCGCGGCCGCGGTGTTTTCGGCCACATCGCTATGGGCCGAGTTGTACTCGGAGGCGAGGCGATGGATCGTGCGGACCTGGATCTCGGAGAGCCGGTCGCATGGCTGTGACTCGCGGATGCGAGCCAAGTCCTCCGAGACGATGACGTCGGTGAGGCCGACGAAGAGGCTGATCGTGCCGAATGGCAAGATCATGTTGTGTGTGATGGGTCGCGCCGCCGGGACGTAGCTGCTCGGCAAGATCTGGAGCATCTCGCTGATCGCTATCATGCGGCCGGTGGCGACCGACTCGTTGATGGGCAGATTGGATCTCGCCGCAAAACACCGGCCAGACCGGCCAGGACCCACGGTGGGCGCCACTGTCGTGGGAATGACCACGGCAGACGCTGCAATCGGCAGCGAGTAGTAGAACAAAGGGCTAGGGCGGCCAGCCATATGTGGTGCGAGATGAGGGCGGAGACACAGGGTTTTACCCAGGTTCGGCCCCCCGGAGGGTGAATACCTACTCCTGCTAGATTGTATTATGATGAAGGTACATTGGGGCGAGCTCGACGGCTAGGCGGCGAGTCGCTTGGGTGGATGGTGGAACGTATCCTCTACACGCCCTGTAGGGAGGTTTATATAGACTCACCCCCCTAGGGTTTACATATCTCAACTGAATCAGTTAAGGTTTCGGTACTCGTTTAACCTAATCCGACTGGGCCTATCTACTCTCCTAGGCCTTCAGCTTCCAGTCGCTTGGATCCATGCCAGGTCTTGACCCAGTCGCCGTCCTGCAGGCCCACTCGCCAGTTCCTGGGCCAGTCGGAAACGTCCTACTGGATATACCCCGGTAGGCATATCCCCATCAATGCCGTAGGCGAGTTTCTGGTAGTGAGGGTACCTCTGTTTTGTTGGCGTCAATACCTCGCTGAGGTAGTAGATGGGGCGTTGGACCCCATGGGTCTTGCCATCTTCGGGTCGTTTGACCACGAGTACGGTACTTACTACCTGATGCGTGGCTGCTATGTATAGCAGTAGAGGCTCTCGTTCCTTTGGGGTGACCAGGACTGGCGAGGTGGATACCAGTCGCTTTAGATCTTCGAATGCGTCGTCTTCTTCAGGTGTCCACTCAAATTTGTCTGCTTTGTGTAGCAGCTGGTAGAAGGCACGTCCTTCTCACCCATGCAGCTGATGAATCTGCTCAGCGCCACGATGCGCCCAGCTAGCTGTTGGACACCTTTGAGGTTCTTCGGCTTTTCCATGGCTAGTATGGCCTGGATTTTCTTTGGGTTCGCCTCGATCCCTCACTGGGAGATGAAGTAGCCAAGTAGTTGGCCAGATGGGACGCCGAAGGAGCACTTTTCTGGGTTCAACTTGATCTTGTAGTGGTCGAGGTTGTCGAACATCTCGCGGAGATCGTCGATCAATGTCTTGGCCTCCTTTGTCTTGATGACTATGCCGTCGGCATAGACCTGTAGGTTGCAGCCGATATGGATCTTCAGGCACGCCTGCATGCACCGCTGGTACGTGGCACCTGCGTTCTTCAGCCCGAAGGGCATTGTGTTGTAGCAGAATACTCCAAACGGCGTGATGAACAGTGTTTTCTCCTGATCTTCGACCTTCAGCCGAATCTGATTGTAGCCTGAATAGGCATCGAGGAAGGAGAGTTTCTCGCATCCTGCTGTCGAATCGATGATCTGATCAATCTGAGGGACAGGGAAGTGGTCCTTTGGGCAGTGCTTGTTGAGCGACGTGAAGTCCATGCACATCTGCAGGATGTCCGTGTCTCTTTTAAGGACCGGCACGATGTTGGCTAGCCATTCGCTTTCCTTAATCTCTTGGATCAAGCTGGCGTCGAGCAGTCTGTTGACTTAGACTCCAATGGCTTCGGCCCATGGCTCGGACAATCATCGGATGGACTATTTGACGGGCTTGGCGTCTGGAAACATGTTTAGTGCGTGCTCGGCGAATTCCCTGGGAACTCCTGGCATGTCCGCAGGACACCAGGCAAAGATTTCCCAGCGCTCATGGAGGAATTCGACAAGCGCGCTTTCCTATGCAGGGCTGAGGTCGTTGGCGATCAATGCCGTCTTAGAGGCGTCCGTCGGATGGACCTGCACCTTTTTCGTGTTGACTGTTGAGTCGAACGACATGTCGGGTGCATCTTGCCTGGAGACTGGGGGTGCCCCGTTGTCTGTCATCTCTTGAAGTCTTGTGAGCTCCTCCTGCATGCCAAACGACTAGGAGATTCGGTTGAAGTCTCTGTCGTAGTGGTCAGATCGGGTGAAGCTGCCCTGGACCGTGATGACGCCTCTAGGTCCTGGCATCTTGTGTAGAAGGTATGCATAGTGCGGTACCTCCAGGAACCTTGCGAATGCCACGCGTCCGAGGATGGCATGGTATTGTGATGGCCAGTCCACCACTTCGAACTCGAGCCGTTCACACTGAAAGTTTTCGGGTTTGCCGAAGATGACGTCGATCCATATCTTTCCCGGGGGAAATATGCCCTTCCTTGGGACTATGCCATGGAACGTTGTGTCGGATTGTTCCAGGCTGCACAACAGGATCCGCATTGCTGCTAGGGTGCTAGCGACCATCAGGTTGATGCCGCTGCCGTCGTCCATGAAGACACGGCTCATCTCAAACCCTCCGATCTGCGCCTCAAGCACCAGGGCAGCATGACCTGGGCGAGGGATCTGACGGGGTGATCCGAATGACTGAATGTGATGCAGGACTCCGAACCGCTGAGGTACTCAGGGATGGCGGGTGGAGCGGTCACAGCCAGGCTGACTTGGCGATTGATCTTCTTTTGCACCCTGTTTGTTGGGCGCCCTTTTTGGATTATCAGGGACCCTTTCACGCGTGGGGTACCCGTTTACGCCGTTGTTTTGCACGGGTGCAATTGCTTGATTCAAAGGTCCCACAGGTGGTGGTGGAGGAGCTCTGTGGGCGATGTCACCTGGTGCAGGTGCAGGTCCGAATCCAGGGTTCAGGATCTGTCGTCCCATCTGAGTGAAACCTTTGCTAAGTTTTTGAGAACTCACGGCAATCCTTCAGCATGTGGCTGGCCTTCTTTTTGCCATCTTGCTTATCGATGTATAAGTGGATGGTGCAAGGGCCCGACATCTTGTCATATGCCGAGGGCTCGTCATCGCGGTTTTGACGTTGCCACGTCTGTGCGGGGCGTCCTCCGTCGTGGAAGTTGTTTCCACGATATCCTCCGCTGCTGCGGTTGCTCTTGTTGCGGCGTTCGGCATAGCCAGCCGCAACCATGTCGGGCCCGTCGCGATCATCGTAGATGCACGATCTTATCTTGCTACGACGTTCGCGTCTGCGGCCATAGTCATCTTACTGATCCGAATGAGATCGGAGGAGGGAATCCTCGCCATCTGCCCACCTGTTGGCGATGTCCATGAGGTGGTCGAGTGTCTTAGGCTTGACGCGCCCAAGTTCCTCCTTGAAGTCCGGTCTCTTAACGCCAGACTTTAAGGCGTCAATCGTTCTCTCCTCGGAGATGTGTGTCGTGGAGTTCTTGATGTTGGACCAGCATAGTATATACGAGCGAATAGATTTGCCCGTTCGTTGAGTGTAGGCCCGCAGCTCCTCGATCGAGGCTGGCCTCTTGCTAGTGCCTTTAAAGTTTCGGATGAAAATGTACGCCAGCTCCTCTCAGCTTCGGATGGAGCCCGAGGACAGGCTGCTGAGCCAGATCCGGGCTGCACCTGTCAGCTGCAGCTGAAGGCATTGCAGGGCGGTGTTCTTGTTTCTGCCGTGGAGCTTAACAGATGACATGTGGTCGCTGAGCCAAGCTTTCGGGTCCTGCGTCCCGTCGAACTTCGGAGTGTCTGAAGGAAGCTTGAAATTTTTCAGCATCTGTGTTCGCCGAACAGATCTGCTGAAGCATCGAGCTCCATAGAGTTCTCCGTCGTCGTCCTCTTCATCTTCGGTTGAGCACGCGCGCTTGGCACGTGCCTTGTCGACCTTGCGTTGGGCAAGGTCGTTTCAAGTGTCGTAGTCGCGGTTGCGATGCCTTGGGCTATTGCGTTGTCGAGGTAGATCGTGTTTGTCTTGGTCCTCGTTGGATGAGGGTGTGGGGCTACGGTTGAATCTAACCGTAGACTTTTTGTTTGGCTCCGTAGGAGCTTCCTCGTGGAGCGCAGCTCCGACGAGTCCGAGTCCGGCTAGCGCGGACTTGTGCATAGCCCTCTTCAGGTCCCCCACCATAGGTGGATGGGACGCGAGATATGTGGTGGCTGCCATGATCGTAGCTTGAGGCGTCATCGGTATGACGTTACCGTTGGCATCCATCTCCATGAAGGACGTATTGAGGGTTCGGGTGACTTCGCGATGTGCAGCGGGATCCATATGCTCTGTGCGAGAGCGATGCTTGTTGGCGTTGTTGCCGTGTGAGCTGGAGCCGCCAGCGGCGGAGAGCTCAGCTCGCCACGCGCTAGACTCTGAAGCTGCTTGTTTGCGTTTGTCGAGCTCCTCCTGCAACTGCACTTGCCTGTTGTGTTCGCCGACGAGGAGGAGGTGGTATGCCATCAGCAGGTCCCATGAAGAATTCACGGGTAGTATCTTGTTGCCCGCGATGGCCTCGCGTGCCTGGCACCAGCCATCCTTGTTGAGGTTGATCCTATTGTAGGCGGCGGTGGCGCCTTCGTTGGGCTGGAGGGATGGTTCCCTCCTGTTTCCTCCGTTTGCGCCCTCTGGATTGGGTGGCGGTACATGGGCACCCGAACCTGGTGGTTGTTGTTCCACGTCGCTTTGGATGACCATGGCACACTGATAGCTCCTGCGGACTGGATCACTGCTGCCGCAGCTTTCGGATCTAGAACCGTAGGTTCCTTCATCCGATGGGGGGCCGCACAGATCTGAGTTGCAGTTGTTGTTGTCGTATGACTCATCTGTCAGCGTTGACGTGCGTAGCACGCTGGGATGCGGGGCCCATGAGGCGGGCATGATTGATGGCAGTGGCACCCGCTCTGGGAGGCGGAGTGTGCCTGTCTGTCCCACCTGGAAGCAGAAGCTCCCGAACAGAATTTCGAGCCCGTCGCCTATGGGCTCGAAGTCCTTCATGGTGGCTGGCGAGTAGGCGGTGAAGTCGAAAGCGCCGAAGAGGAGATGGCTCTCCGTCGCCGAGGAGTTGTAGATCGCTTTGGTCGGTACCATCGCGATCGCACAATCAGCGCCCCCAGTTCCCACAGACGGCGCCAATTGACAAGGTTTAATCTCGTCAATGCCCATTGTTATGAGCTTGGGTTTTGGAGAAGATGGGGATGCTGGAGATCATGGAAAGGTTAACAGACAAGCAACTAGGGGACATGAGATTTACCCAGGTTCAGGCGCTTGGAGGGAAAACCCTACTCCTGCTTGTCTGCTCTTGATTATGGCGGAACCGAAAGTTACAGGGGTGCGCAGATGCAATCTGGCGTGAAGGTGTGTATGCGGTGAGTTGATAGGTGCCCTCCTCGTCGTGCCCTCCTAGCCTTTATATGGAGGTAGGCAGGTCGCAGGCACAGATCGAGTCGGTTAAAAATTTAGGGTTTGCCCCTTTGAATATTGTATCTATTCTAGTCTTGCTCTCCAAGGATCCGAAGACGCCATGGGCTTGGGCCACCCGAAAGTCTCCACAGGCCGCGTATATTCTTGTGGGCCTTCCTTGGGCTGGACCAGGTATGCTAATGTCGTGTACTTGCAGGGTATAACCATGTCAATGCTGGTGGACGACAACCATGGAGTGGTGCCATTGAACTTGAAGCCACACCGGTGATGATGGAGATCATATTCGTGCTTGAAGATGGAGATCGGAAGCACAAGAAGAAAGGCCATATCATATCACATATTTTGAATTGAATGTGATGTTAATCCTTTTATGCATCTTGTAATGCTTAGTTCACGATGATAGAATCATAAGATGATCCCTCTCACAAAATATCAAGTTATAAAGTGTTCATCCTTAGTAGGCACCATTGCCAAAGCTCGTTGTTTCGAAGCACCACGTGATGATCGGGTGTGTTAGATTCTGCGAGTGTATACAATGGGAGCAAGCTAGATTTTCTCATGCGGAAGCTAAGTTTTGATCTTGATGAGCCTATCATATGCAGACATGGTCTCGGAACACGGATCACCGAAAGGTAAAGCATGAGTCATATAGTAGATATGATGAACATGTTTATTGTTCGCCATTGAAGCTACATCATCTCTCATGATGATTGGTTTTGATGTGGTGGATTTGGTTCGTGTGATCACTAAAATGATGTGAGGGATGTTGTTTTGAGTGGGAGTTCACCTAGAATAATTTAACTATTAATTAGAACTCAATTTTTCATAAACTTAGTCTAAACTATTGCAAATATGTTGTAGATCAATGGTGGCCCCTACCATCAATTTTAATGCGTTCCTAGAGAAAGAAAAGTTGAAAAACAATGGAAGCAACTTCACGGATTGGTTCCGCAACTTGAGGATTGTCCTCAATGCTGGTAATTTGACCTATGTGATGGATGCACCGCTAGTTGACCCACCTGCAGCTGATGCTACCGATGAGGTAAAGAATGTTTTCCTCGCTCGAAGAATCATTACTCCACAGTTTAGTGTTCTATCTTGTATGGTTTGGAATCTGAGCTTCAGAAAAGGTTTGAGAACTTTGACCCACATGATATTGTCCGTGAACTCAAAATGATATTTGAGGCTCACGCGGCAGTTGAGAGTTATGAGGCTTCTGAAAAGTTCTTTAACTACAATATGGAAGAGGGCAGCTTCGTTAGTGAGAACGTGCTTAAGATGTCTGGGCACTCAAGCAAGCTTAAAAGCTTGGGTATAGAGATTCCTAATGATTTTGGGAATCACCGCGTCCTCCAATCAATACCACCAAGTTACAAGAACTTTGTGATGAACTACAATATGCAAAACATGGACAAGTCATTGCCCGAACTCTTCTCCATGTTAAAGTCTGCAGAAGTGGAGATAAAGAAAGAGCACCAAGTGTTGATGGTCAATAAGACCACCAAATTCAAGAAGCAAGGCAAGTCTAAGAAAAAGGGAAACTTCAATAAGAGCGGTAAGAAAGTTACCGCGCCGGCGAACAAGACCAAGGCTAGGCATAAGCCTGATACTGAGTGATTTTACTGAAAGGGAGAAGGTCACTAGAAACGGAATTGCCCTAAGTACTTGGCGGATTTGAAGAACGGCAACACCAAGAAGAAAGGTATATCCGATATACATGTTATTGATGTGTATCTCACTAGTAGTCATAGTAGTGCCTGGGTATTTGGTACTGGTTCGGTTGCTCATATTTGTAACTCGAAATAGGTGTTGTAGAATAGACGGAAACTAGCGAAGAACAAGGTGACGATGCACGTTGGAAATGGATCAAAGGTTGATGTGTTCGCGGTCGGCACGCTACCTCTTCATCTACCATTGGGATTAGTTTTATACTTAAATAATTGTTATTTGGTGCCTGCGTTGAGCATGAACATTATATCCGGATCATGTTTATTGCGAGACGGTTACTTGTTTAAGTCCGAGAATAATGGTTGTTCGATTTATATGAGTAATATGTTTTATGCACATGCACCTTTGATAGATGGTCTATTCTTGTTGAATCTCGATTGTAGTAATACACATATTAATAACATTGAAGCTAAACGTTTGAAATTGAGCGATAACTCGACCTATATGTGGCACTGTCGTCTTGGTCACATTGGAGTGAAGCGTATGAAGAAACTCCATTCCGATGGACTTCTTGAATCACTTGATTTCGAATCACTTTAAAGATGTGAAGCATGTCTGATGGGTAAAATGACTAGGACTCCATTTTCTGGTATGATGGAGCGAGCTACGGAATTATTGGAAATCATACATACCGATGTGTGTGGTCCAATGAGTGTAGCATCGTGTGATGGTTATCGTTGTGTTCTTACTTTCACGGATGACTTGAGTAGATATGGGTATATCTATTCATGAAACATAAGTCCAAAACTTTCGAGAAGTTTAAGGAATTTCAAAGTAAAGTAGAGAATCAACGTAACAAGAAGATTAAGTTTCTACGATCTGATCGTGGAGGTGAATATCTTAGTTACAAGTTTGGCGAGCATTTGAAGAAATGCGGAAAACTTTCACAGTTGACACCGCCGGGAACACTATAACATAATGGTGTGTCCGAACGTTGTAATCGAACTCTCTTAGATATGGTTCGTTCTATGATGTCACTTACAGATTTACCGCTATCATTTTGGGGTTATGCATTAGAAACATCCGCATTCACTTTAAATAGGGCACCATATAAATCCGTTGAAACGACACTGTATGAATTGTGGTTTGGGAAGAAACCTAAATTCTCGTTCCTTAAAGTTTGGGGTTGCGAAGCTTATGTAAAGAAGTTACAACCCGACAATCTTGAACCCAAAGTGGAAAATTGCTTCTTTATAGGATACCCGAAGGAAACTATTGGGTATACCTTCTATGATAGATCCAAAGGCAAAATCTTTTTTGCTAAGAATGGATCCTTTCTAGAGAAGGAGTTTCTCTCGAAAGAGGTGACTGGAAGGAAATTATAACTCGACGAGGTTGTCGAACCTTCTCTCGGATTTGAGAGTAGCGCAACACCGGAAGTACTTCCTATGGAGCCTAAACCAATAAGAGAGGAAGCTAATGATGTTGATCATGAAACTTTGGTTGAAGTTACTACGGAACCTCGCAGGTCAATGAGAACTCGTACCACTCCCGATTGGTATGATCCTGTTATGAGTGTCATGTTGGTGGATAACACTGACGACCCTGCGGCATATGAGGAAGCAATGATGAGCCCAGATTCCAATAAATGGCAAGAAGCCAGATTGGATCCATGTACGAAAACCAAGTATGGACTTTGGTGGACTTACCGAATGGCCGGAAGGCTGTCGAGAACAAATGGATTTTCAAGAAGAAAACAGATGCTGATGGTAATGTTACTGTCTATAAAGCTCGACTTTTTGCAAAAGGTTTCGAAAAATTCAAGGGGCTGAATACGATGAGACTTTCTCACCGGTAGCAAAGCTAAAGTTTGTGAGGATTTTGTTAGCAATCGCTGCATATTATGAT
This sequence comes from Avena sativa, assembly GCA_916181665.1. Lineage (NCBI taxonomy): Eukaryota > Viridiplantae > Streptophyta > Magnoliopsida > Poales > Poaceae > Avena > Avena sativa. The sequence continues at coordinate 67,368,031 of OV702284.1, forward strand.
TATGAGATATGGCAGATGGATGTCAAAATGGTGTTCCTCAATGGAGACATTGATGAAGAGTTGTATATGGTACAACCCAAAGGTTTTGTTGATCCTAAAGATGCTAACAAGGTACGCAAACTTCAATGGTGCATTTATGGATTGAAGCAAGCATCCCGAAGTTGGAATCAATGTTTTGATAAGGTGATCAAAAGTTTTGGTTTCATACAAACTTATGGAGAAGCTTGTATTTACAAGAAAGTGAGTGGGAGCTCAGTAGAATTCCTAGTACTATATGTGGATGACATATTGTTGATTGGGAATGATGTAGACCTTCTTAATAGTGTCAAGGATTATTTGTATAATAGTTTTTCAATGAAAGATCTTGGCGAAGCAGCTTACATATTAGGCATAAAGATTTACAGAGATAGATCGAGACGCCTAATATCATTGTCATAGAGTACATATTTGGAAAAAGTTCTAAAGAGGTTTGGAATGGAAGATAGCAAGAAAGGGTTTTTTCCCATGTTGCCTGATGACCCACAAGTGTAGGGGATCGCAACAGTCTTCGCGGGTAGTATTACCCAATCTATAGATTCGACACAAGGGGACCCAAAGAATACTTGCAAGCCTTAACAACTGAGTTGTCAGTTCAGCTACACCTGGAAATAGTTCTTGCTCACAGAAGTTTATTAGAAGTAATAGTTTGTAGTAGCAACAGCAAAGCAACAACAACAGGAACGGCAACAGTGAAACAGGAGCAATGGTAACGGTAACAGTAATAGTAGGATTCGAGCGCGGTAGGCATAGGGATGGATGGACGGGCGTTGCATGGACGAGTCTAAACATGTAACTTCAAGATCTAGGGCATTGAAGATAAATAATAACAAGCATCCAAGTACTAAACAATCCTAGGCATGTGCTCCATATATAGTCATACGTGCTCGCAATGAGAACTTGCACAACATCTTCTGTCCAGCTAGCACGTGGGAGCGGGGCCTCTAGGGAACTACTGGCAATTAAGGTGCTCCTTTTAATAGAGCACTGGAGCAAATCATTAACACTCCGTGAACACATGTGATCCTCACACCACAGCCATCCCCTCCGGTTGTCCCAATTATTGTCGCTTTGGGGACTTTGGTTCCGGACAATGATATGTGTACACAACTTGCAGATAAGATCACAAACAATACTATCATAATGAGTCAAATAGCACTAATAGAGATACTAGACACTATGCCCTAACATATCTTATTCGATTACATGATAGAACTCATCCAATCCCTACCATCCCCAAGCCTACAGCGGGGGACTACTCACTCATGGATGAGGGAAACATCGGTGGTTGATGGAGATGCGTTGGTGATGATGATGGCGATGATCCTCTCCAAATTCCTCGTCCCGACAGGGTGTCAGAACGGATTTTCTGGATGCGAATCTTGGTTTCTGGTGGCAGCGGAGCGGAACTCTTTCTGGAAAACTATCGAACCCCCCCTCGGTTTTTAGGTCGAAAGGCAACTTGTAGGCGCAGAGGGAGCCCGAGGGGGTGCATCGGGTGGCTGCACCCCCTCCAGGCGCGGGGTCAGGTGGGATCGCGCCTGGGGTGGGTGTGGGCCCCTAGGCCTCCTCTCTGTCTCCCCTTCTAGCTCCGTGGATATTCTGGTGAAAAATAGTTTTTGGCATATTTTCCGGGATTTTTCCTGATAGTTCATTTTCTTCACAAAAACAAGACACCAAGGTAATTCTGCTGAAAACAGCGTCAGTCTGTGTTAGTTGTATCCAAATCACACAAGTTTAGAGAAGAAACAATAGCAAAGTGTTCGAGAAAGTAGCTACATTTTGGACGTATCAACTTCCCCCAAGCTTAGCTTATTGCTTGTCCTCAAGCAATTCAGTTCAAAACTGAGTGCGATAAAAGAACTTTCATGAACACTTTGCTTCATATGATGTATATATTCTCATCACAGGAGTAGATGATTAGACAATTCATAATAAGAAGTATGCAACTAAGTCTACTCAATAGTCATTGCAAGCTATGAAGAGAAACCAACTCAGTAATAATAAGTAGCATGAAACATAAACATAAGCAACATTGCAATGCTCATAGTAAGGTATTTTAGAGTGGTATCTCGCTTGCCTTTATTTGAAGAGCACAATATGAATACCAAGGCACCTCTGAAGTTCAAGTGAAGACTAGAGGTAAAGATATCAGAGATAAAAGCATCAAAGTCATGACATAATTAACCATGTTTTGGAACAAAAACAAAAATGACAACTATGCTCTCAAGAAGGTGCTCATAAAATAAGTGGTGACTCAACAAAGTTGTGAAAACGGTTTTCTGAAGGTTTGAAAGGCTTCCTAATGCTGAAAGGAAGGTACTCTTAGCTTTGAGCTCTCATTGCCCCTATCATAGGCATGTTCATGTGGTTAAGGTGAAAGTGAGGTCTAATCTGAATCATATGCTTGACAGACCATAGGCTGAAAATCCCAAGTCCCTTGAGTACAAGGGCCGCTCCGTATGATACTCAACTTTGGTCACCTAAAAGTTCTTGTCATTGTAAATACATGCATATCATCGAGAACCGCCAACGGGGTACCACTTGCATATGGTATAGGAGCTTTCCCATAACCAAAATGACAAGGCAAGCAGACAATGAGCATCTCAGCAATCTTTTTATTTACCATATGCATAGCTTTTTATTGAGGATGCTTCCTAGATGCTCATTACAGTGATGCTGAAAGTTTCCACCATGATTAGGCATGGCTTAGGCTAGCGGCCCAGGCATGTAACATCCCAAAAAAAAATCCTATTTTGGAATGTTATAAATAAAATCAATACCTTGATTGATTGTTTGACTTTGTTGAAAATTCTCAAAGAGAAGAAACTTTTTGAATAGAAAATCCTCTCAACCTTGAATTCAAAATCTTATATTCTTTTGTTATGACCTAAGTAGCCATATAAGCAAAAGGGCATGGATTGATTATGGATTGTAGAATTGGTGTGCAAGATTTCAAAATGAAAATCATGAAGCATTCATAAGCATTTCATTACATCCATGCAAAGTTCTCACAAACTGAATCCAAATCCTGGTATCTAAATCCTATAGTTGATTCGCCTAAATGTTCCTAAAGGTAATTAAATTGACTTTATAAAACCCATTGTTGATAAGGCATAAATTATTGATAATTATAGCCTAAATATATCCAATTAATATTACAAAATTTTAGAAACAAAATTGAGCTCATTTGGAGATATTATGAAAAAGTTATGGAATAACTACAAACAAATAAAGATATAAATAAAATAGAATATAAAAGGATTTATAAACCCACTAATTGCAAACTAGTAAAAAGATTGCAAATATGATCCTACAATGATCTATTCGATTTTAGAAAATTTTAGAAACAAGAACCGTGTCATTTGAACTTCGTATGCAAAAGATATGAGGGAAACAAGTAAATAGAAAAAGAAAGAAAAAACAAAAAGAAAAACAAATGGGCCGGCCGAACCAGCCGCCGGCCCAGCAAGGACCGGACCGAACCAGCCAGCCAGGCGCGTACCTGACCGATCGTGTCCCAGATGCTTTAAAAGCGTGCAAAACAGTTTTTGACAAACCTATCTCTATTCAAACTGCTATATCTTTTTATCTATAACTCCGAATCGACTTCCGTTTGTTTCTACTTGTTCCCTACTCCAAGACCTATCTCTACACCATCCTAAATCTCCATATAAACTCGTGGAGCCACAGCTGTACGAGTTTCTCTTCTCGAAATCCCGAATCTACACATGCCCGAATCTTATTTCGCTTTTTAACCCATCTAGACTTCGTTGTTTTCCTTCGGCCAAAAGACGAAAGTTGTAGAACTCGTCGAAACCTTTCAATCCCAAAAAACCTCACCTCTTCTCATCCACCACAGCCGGAGAATTTCGCACCGCAATATTTCAGATATGACGGTGTAAATCCAAGATGTACTCGCGCTCGTTTCTTCAAATCCAAATTCCTCTGGTGAGAAGGTAGGACTAATGATTCCCCACAACTTTCATGTTCTAAGTTTTTCAATTTGACCTATGGATTTGTCTCTCTAACACAGATCTATTTCTTGTCTATTCTGAGTCAAAATCGGGTCAATCTCCTCTCCTAACCACTAGATCTCATCCCAACGGCCAAGATTAGATCGATTCCGCGAAGGGGTACGAGCCAACCGGATCTCGCCACGTGTCAACATCAGGTCAGCATCTAGTCCCAGTCAGCATGCAGAGTCAACTTGTCCAGTCAGCGGAATATTCTCTCGAATATTCCGTTCGAATTTAAAATTGCACATTATAGATATAACTTGTAAAATTTATTAGAAATTCCTACCATGTCCAAAAATTATGTATAATATATCAAATTGAAAATAATTTTATGTAGAATCATCTTATCAGAATAGATCCAACCTTTATAGTACGTACTTACTGTAATGATTTAATTAGTTTTAATGGTCTTTTAGGTTAATAAATTCATAAGAAATTATTTGTAACTCCAAAAAATATGAAAAATATATCAAATTGAAGCTACTATAATGTAGGTTAATAATATATGGTTGGATCCAGCTTTTGCGTACTATTTACCTCGTAGCAATTTAATTAGTTTTAATGGCTTTATAAATCATTAAATTCATAGTAAATTAATTGCTTGTCACAAAAATTTAAATGATATACCGATGGAAAGCTGGTTCCATGTAGATCAGCAATCAGCAAATGGTTCAGGAAAATACTGTAAGGTTTCACAGCAATTAAATAAATAGTTTAATGGCTTATTTAGAGTATTAAAATCATAGTAATTCGAATACTGCTCAGAAAATTACAAATAATATGTCCCTGGAATCACAATTCCGTGGAGATTACAGATATAATTTTAGTTTTATTTTTAGGCAACAAAAATTATATAAATGATTTAAAAATACATTATACACTCTTTAAAATTATAAGAAAAGATTTATAACTCTGATTAGGGTGAATCCAATTCCTACTGGTTCGTATTAATGTCCTCTATATAGTATAAGTCAGAACCAAATTTTACTCCACAATTAGGACAGAAGTTGCAACAAAACTATTAAAACCCCTTTATTAATATTTATTGATAAATACCCTATTGCTTTAATTGATCTCATACAAGCATCATATGATCTATTAATGCTCAGAGAACTAAATATAAGCATTGTAACATATTAAATCATCATGCATGTTTTTGATCATCCTTGTTGTGTTTGCTATGTTTGCAATTGTTTTGATTGGAACTACCTTGTCCTCGTATTAGATTGTTCGGAGAGTGCGATTGCTGCGAAGAAATACAATCAAGACCCATATTATCAACATAAGGCAAGTTACACCACTTGTTCATAACTTTTGTCCCAGTTTTGATTCTATGCATGTGATCTTCAAAATTCTGTAGTATGCATGTGTAGGATGTTCTAGTAGAATTTTTCCTTAGTATTATTTTACAAGTGCGATGATTTTTGTAGTATGCCATGGGTAGCTCTATACTTAGGATTTACCCTCCTAATAGGTTCCCCTGTTTTGCTAAGTATTACTTGCTATGCCATATATATATAAAGTACCATTGGGGGGTTCGAAAGACAATGAATTTTTCTAAGTATAAAGGATCTCTTGAGCAAACTTTTCTTCTCAAATCCAATAAAACTAAGTTTTCTTCTGGGCGGAATGGTTGTCGGGTCAACGAGTGAGATTTTGGTGGAGGACGACCGCCCAGGAATCAAAGAAGTCTGCCATGTTTCAGAATTCAGAAGCTTCCAGTGCAACCACAATACATATGGGTTCTGACTTGGCCTAGTACTTAGTGGGAAACCTCACCTGGGTACCAACATTTGGAGGTTCTTGGCACGGTTGGATCCAGAAGGTAGAGGGGCTACTAAGGGAAAGCCTCGCCATGGTCTTGTCTGTAAAAGGACTTGATCGTGGATTGTGGGTAAAGTGCACAAACTCTCGAGAGTATTGCAATCTGATCGATCAACCGTGTTCACGGAAACAGAACAACAATGAGCATCTGAAGGATGGAGACTCTGAAGGATCTTCCTCTCTCTTTTCTAAACAAAGTTTTGATACCCCATGGCGTGAGTAATATCGCCAATGGGTGGGATTTTGGAAACTTGGTGCGTAATATCCAAGTGTCACTTGGTGCGTAATATCCAAGTGTTTGGTTGTTTGGACACTTGGTGAGTAATATCCTCGTGTGCCATTCGACCCTATTTTATCTAAGCAAATGTTTACAAAGTAGGGTAAAACTCTCTCTCCCTTTTCTCTCCATACTTAGTGAAAATTAGCTTTATGCAAATTAACTCCAAAGCCTAAACTAGCCTTGCATGTAGAGTTAGTCTTTCCTTCCTTGGTGTAATTTGCCAATACATTCAAAGTATTGACCCAACTTGTTGGCTGCATGTTTCATGTGCAGAATTTCGGAGATCGTTGAAAGGTGCGCTAGGATCGCGGGTCTTCACTCAACCTGCCTATGGCATTGATGGGACTCAAGCTGTATATTTTTCGCTTTTGTTGTAATAATGTAAACTCTGGATTATTCGATTCATGTAATAAAGACTTATGTTTTACATGATATTTCATCTACTGTGAGTGCTAGCTATTGATCAAGGGACTAGCATGTTAATCACAGGGACTTAGGATCCTTACCGATCCGAGGTCGCTACAAGATGGTATCAGAGCATAAGTTGACTGTAGATTGTGACCCTAGACATGGAAAAACCTTAGGACAAATATTTTCTAAGTTATTTCAGGAAACTCTCATACTTCTCATCATCTACCTTTGGGGTTTTAAAATTTCTTAAGTCTCTTCTTTTCAACATTAGAAAATGACCACTACACACTTCAAGAAGAAACTTTTCTCAAGATTACCTTTTCAAAGAAGATCATCTCAATGTTTCGATTAAGTCGGGACTTGAAGACCTCCATGAAAGATGTTCCAAGACTGAAGCTACGAGATTAAAGACTTCAAAGGCCTTAAGTCAATGTTATTAACTAAAGAACTCGAAAGATTGGAGATTATGAAGAACATGAAGACTATCAAGAGGACGAAGACTTTTGAAGACTCGAAGCCTCGAAGTTTCCAAGTGACCTATAAGGAACCAAACCCGAATAAGATTTCGCTAAATATAGATGCGACAAATTGTTTGCTATCTTGTATGGTTTATTACCTTAGCTAATGAAAACCTATTTTCTAAAAAAAATCTTGTATGGGTTATTCATCTTTCCATACTCCATTCGTTCCTACTCTAAACCTTGGTCAACTCGACGGATGGACCATATCAATAAGGAGGACAAGGAACTCAACTCCAACAAGCATAAGAGCCATGCCGATGCAAAGAAGTGGATGCTCCAGGTTGAAGAAATAATGAAGGATGCCAACATTGAAGTCAACAGAATGGTTCATTATGCCACCCAATTCCTAAAAGACGAGGGTGCAACCTAGTGGGAGATGCAACACGCCATTAATGATCATCAAGGGATGATATCTTGGGGAGAATTTAAAGAGGTTCTACTACAATCTCGTCTCGTCACTCATATACCAAAAACCCAAGAAGTTGAAGTCCCAAAAACATTTAGCTAGCACGATCTGTGGAGAAATAGGACATATCACCAAGGAGCATCATGATCAGCGCCCCACTGTGAAGGAAGGCACCCATCAGAAGAATGTCCCACCTCTCAAGTTACATGCTTCCTGTGCGAAGGGACCAATCACAACCCCGCTCAATGCACATCTACCCGGTGGTACATCAACTGAATCAGCAAGTCAGAGACGGAATGCGCCAAGACCTCATTAAGCTCTGCGAGGACACGACAAAGACAAGGGATGGATTCAAGACTCTAGACACCACACCCAAAGTCATCACTTCGCAATACTCGACATATGAAAGGAATGCCCATTTTCCCCAAACTGGCTCAAGGAAACGATCAAGGCTTCCAAATGTTGAGGTAGAGCATGAAGAACCACAAGACGGGATGTCCTTGCCAAAAAAGAGGAAGGATCTAAGCAAAGTCCTATGCTTCTAGTGTCACAATCCTGGGAATTATGCTCATAATTGTCCAAAACATGTGAATGTAGCTGGAAAGGATAAAAACAACGATGGTAATAGTAATAGAGGTAGTAGCGTGAAGAATCCCAAGAAAGATTATAGCCAGGTGACATGCTATAAGTGTGGTGAAACAGTGCATTACGCGTTAGATTGTCCTCGGAAAAGGAAGAATGGTTGTAGCAAAGGAAATGCCAAAGGAAAGAAGCCCAATCCATCCATCAAGATACGACGAATTATATTAGTGTGAATGGAGCTTACAAATCAACAATCCACACCGGACCCATCAGAAGAACCTAACAAATACAATCTTTTAAGGGTGGTAGTACCCTAGTGTGAACCAAACCTATTTGTTGCTAGCTTTCTCGAATCTCGAGGACGAGATTCCTTTTAAGGGTGGTAGTCTATAACATCCCAAAAAAAATTCCTATTTTGGAATAAAATCAATATCTTGGTTGATTGTTTGACTTTGTTGAAAATTCTCAAAGAGAAGAAACTTTTTGAATAGAAAATCCTCTCAACCTTGAATTCAAAATCTTATATTCTTTTGTTATGACCTAAGTATCCATATAAGCAAAAGGGCATGGATTTATTATGGATTGTAGAATTGGTGTGCAAGATTTCAAAATTAAAATCATGAAGCATTCATAAGCATTTCATTACATCCATGCAAAGTTCTCACAAACTAAATCCAAATCCTGGTATCTAAATCCTATAGTTGATTCGCCCAAATGTTCCTAAAGGTAATTAAATTGACTTTATAAAACCCACTGTTGATAAGGAATAAATTATTGATAATTATAGCCTAAAGAGATCCAATTAATATTACAAAATTTTAGAAACAAAATTGAGCTCATTTGGAGCTATTATGAAAAAGTTATGGAATAACTACAAACAAATAAAGATATAAATAAAATAGAATATACAAGGATTTATAAACCCACTAATTGCAAACTAGTAAAACTATTACAAATATGATCCTACAATGATCTATTCAATTTTAGAAAATTTTAGAAACAAGAATCGTGTCATTTGGAGTTCGTATGCAAAAGATATAAGGGAAACAAGTAAATAAAAAGAAAGAAAAAATAAAAAAAACAAATGGGCCGGCCGAGCCAGCCGGCGTCCCAGCAAGGACCGGACCGAACCAGCCAGCCAGACGCGTACCTGACCGATCGTGTCCCAATGCTTTAAAGAGCGTGCAAAATAGTTTTTGACAAACCTATCTCTATTCAAACTACTATATCTTTTTATCTACAACTCTGAATCGACTTTCGTTTGTTTCTACTTGTTCCCTACTCCAAGACCTATCTCTACACAATCCTAAATCTCTATATAAACTCGTGGAGTCATAGTTGTACGAGTTTCTCTTCTCGAAATCCCGAATCTACACATGCCCGAATCTTATTTCGCTTTTTAACCCATCTAGACCTTCGTTTTTTGCCTTCGGCCAAAAAACGAAAGTTGTAGAACTCGTTGAAACCTTTCAATCCCGACAAACCTCACCTCATTTCATCCACCACAGCCGGAGAATTTCGCACCGCAATATTTCAGATATGACGGTGCAAATCCAAGATGTACTCGCGCTCGTTTCTTCAAATCCAAATTCCTTTGGTGAGAAGGTAGGACTAATGATTCCCCACAACTTTCATGTTCTAAGTTTTTCAATTTGACCTATGGATTTGTCTCTCTAACACAGATATATTTCTTGTCTATTCTGAGTCAAAATCGGGTCAATCTCCTCTCCTAACCACTGGATCTCATCCCAACGGCCAAGATTAGATCGATTCTGCGAAGGGGTATGAGCCAACCGGATCTCGCCACGTGTCCACGTCAGGTCAGCATCTAGTCCCAGTAAGCATGCAGAGTCAACCTGTCCAGTCAGCGGAATATTCTCTCGAATATTCCGTTCGAATTTAAAATTGCACATTATAGATCTAACTTGTAAAATTCATTAGAAATTCATACCATGTCCAAAAATTGCGTATAATATATCAAATTGAAGATAATTTTACGTAGAATCATCTTATGAGAATAGATCCAACCTTTACAGTACGTACTTATTTTAATAATTTAATTAGTTTTAATGGTCTTTTTGGTTAATAAATTCATAAGAAATTATTTGTAACTCCGAAAAATATGAAGAATATATCAAATTGAAGCTACTATAATGTAGGTTAATAATATCTGGTTGGATCCAGCTTTTGCGGACTATTTACCCCATAGAAATTAAATTAGTTTTAATGGCTTTATAAATCATTAAATTCATAGTAAATCATTTGCTTGTCACAAAAATATAAATGATATACCGATGGAAAGCTGGTTCCATGTAAATCAGCAATCTGCAAAATGGTTCAGGAAAATACTGTAAGGTTTCACAGCAATTAAATAAATAGTTTAGTGGATTATTTAGAGTATTAAAATCATAGTAATTCGAATACTGCTCAGAAAATTACAAATAATATGTCCCTGGAATCACAATTCCGTGGAGTTTGATTTTTAGGCAAAAAAACTATATAAATGATTTCAAAATACATTATACACTCTTTAAAATTATAATAAAATATTTATAACTCCGATTAGGGTGAATCCAATTCCTACTGGTTCGTATTAATGTCCTCTATACAGTATAACTCAGAACCAAATTTTACTCCACAATTAGGACAGAAGTTGCAACAAAACTATTAAAACCCCTTTATCAATATTTATTGATAAATACCCTATTGCTTTAATTGATCTCATACATGCATCATATGATCTATTAATGCTCAGAGAACTAAATATAAGCATTGTAACATATTAAACCATCATGCATGTTTTTGATCATCCTTGTTGTGTTTGCTATGTTTGCAATTGTTTTGATTGGAACTACCTTGTCCTCGTATTAGATTGTTTGGATAGTGCGATTGCTGTGGAGAAATACAATCAACACCCATATTATGAACATAAGGGAAGTTAAACCACTTGTTCATAACTTTTGTCCCAGTTTTGATTCTATGCATGTCATCTTCAAAATTCTGTAGTATGCATGTGTAGGATGTTCTAGTAGAATTTTTCCTTAGTATTATTTTACAAGTGCGATGATTTTTGTAGTATGCCATCAGTAGCTCTATACTTAGGATTTACCCTCCTAATAGGTTCCCCTATTTTGCTAAGTATTGCTTGTTATGCTATATATATATAAAGTACCGTTGGGGGGTTCGAAAGACAATGAATTTTTCTAAGTATAAAGGCTCTCTTGAGCAAACTTTTCTTCTAAAATCCACTTCAAAATAAAACTAAGTTTTCTTCTGGGCGGAATGGTTGTCGGGTCAACGAGTGAGATTTTGGTGGAGGACGGCCGCCCAGGAATCAAAGAAGTCTGCCATGTTTCAGAATTCAGAAGCTTCCAGTGCCACCACAATACATATGGGCTTTGTCTTGGCCTAGTACTTAGTGGGAAACCTCACCTGGGTACCAACATTTGGAGGTTCTTGGCACGGTTGGATCCAGAAGGTAGAGGGGCTACTAAGGCAAAGCCTCGCCATGGTCTTGTCTGTAAAAGGACTTGATCGTGGATTGTGGGTAAAGTGCACAAACTCTCGAGAGTATTGCAATCTGATCGATCAGCCGTGTTCACGGAAACAGAACAACAATGAGCATCTGAAGGATGGAGCCTCTGAAGGATCTTCCTCTCTCTTTTCTAAACAAAGTTTTGATACCCCATGGCGTGAGTAATATCGCCAATGGGTGGGATTTTGGGAAATTGGTGCGTAATATCCAAGTGTCACTTGGTGCGTAATATACAAGTGTTTGGTTGTTTGGACACTTGGTGAGTAATATCCTCGTGTGCCATTCGACCCTATTTTATCTAAGCAAATGTTTACAAAGTAGGGTAAAACTCTCTCTCCCTTTTCTCTAAATACTTAGTGAAAATTAGCTTTATGCAAATGAACTCCAAAGCCTAAACTAGCCTTGCATGTAGAGTTAGTCTTTCCTTCCTTGATGTAATTGCCAATAAATTCAAAGTATTGACCCAACTTGTTCGCTGCATGTTTCATGTGCAGAATTTCGGAGATCGTTGAAAGGTGCGCTAGGATCGCGGGTCTTCACTCAACCTGCTTGTGGCATTGATGGGACTCAAGCTGTATATTTTTTGCTTTTGTTGTAATAATGTAAACTCTGGATTATTTGATTCATGTAATAAATACTTGTGTTTTACATGATATTTCATCGACTGTGAGTGCTAGCTATTGATCCAGGGACTAGCATGTTAATCATAGGGACTTAGGATCCTTACCGATCCGAGGTCGCTACAAGGCATTTCTCTAACACAATGTATAAACTCCATGAACTCACAACCTCCCCTTTTATTTCACATCGTCGACATACGTAAACAAAAGAGCAAAGTATCAACTAGATGAGATATCGAACAGGTGTTGAAGCGTTCCCCATGACAGCACGGTTCTGCTGACTCTCATCATATAATAAGCAAGCATATAACTTTCATGGACTAGTCACAGTGGTTCAGGATTATTAAGCGCAAGGAATAAAGTGCGCCATCAAGTTCGTGAGAGCTTTACTAACTAACTTTCTCAAAATAGACAAACATTTTATTTTGGAAGAAAACACGGCATATATAAAATATGCATTGAAGTGGCAAACGATGCTAATGTGTAGGTATGGTGGACATAGCTGGCAATATTGGTTTTGAGGAGTTGGAAGCACAGGTAGAGCACATACTCAGTGCAAGTGAAGGCTAGCAATAGATAGGGAGTGACAAACGAGAGAACAATAACTGTCATAGTCATGCTTGCAACAAAACAGGACTAATTATGGCATGAAAGTGATACAAGAACTCTAAGGAAAAATAAATCGTCGAGGCTTACTGACTATTGATTTAGTCATATGCATGCATGAGCATGTGCCAAGTCGATTCACATGAACAGTCAGAGGAGGATACCATAATTTCATACCAAAATATGAATGAAACAATGCAAGAAAATATTCATATGACATGCTACAAACTATTAGCAAGCTGGAGCTAATATTAGACAAGCAAAAACTACTAAGCATCCATAATGACATACAGCTTACACAAACAGGCTAAGCATGCTCATAGTGATGAGTATATGTACAAAAATGAAACAAACAGAGTTCGTTACCAGCCTCTTACCACACCTCGAGTTGTCTTAATCTTCATTATTTCCCTTCACTTGTGTGACTTGAATATTAACATGAAACCAAAATCCACTGTGGACGGCTGAACCCCGCAAAGAACTCACAAAACCAAATAAGAACAACAAATATTTTTGGTGTTTTTGATTTTTTAGAAACAAGCAAACAAAGAAAAACCAAACAAAAACAAAGCAAACCAAACAAAGCAAAAATCTTTTTGGATTTTTCTTTTAAAGCAAACCAAAGCAAAGAAACAAACCAAGAGAAACAACGAAAATATTTTTGGTATTTTTGTGTTTTTGAGAAAGAAGCAACAAGAACCAAAAATAAAATGAAACAATGGATATACAAAGAACCGACCGAACATGATATATATATGAGTGTGACGTCGGTATACCTCCCCCCAAGCTTAGGCTTTTGGCCTAAGTGGGGCTCAATCCCAAGGTGCCCAAGTAGATGCACCTTCGTAGTATGTCGAGGAGGCTACCTCGTCCTGGTACGAGCTCGAGGCCTCCCCTGTGTAATGATAGAGGTGTCGTATGAGGCGCTTCCTCCTTATAGCGCCCATGGAAGTTAAGAGAGTGCTACGTGTCATCCATTTCCGCCTTCGAGCGTGACCAAGGTCCCTGAGAAATACTGAACATAGTGGTTTGGTGTAGAGGGATGTCTCTCTCTTCCCCGTCAATAAACAACATTCTATAAACCAAGTTATCAAGAGTAGAGCTAGTGGTGACAAAGTGGTGCGCCTTAATGGCAGCAAGATCAAGCCTATGAGGAGCCAAAACTGTATCATGTGGATCAACAGCAATGGCCAAGGCAGCAGCAATACGAGTAGCAATAATTCCCCCATAAATGGGTCCCTTAGTAGCTAAACGACGAGCAATGAGGGAACCAAGATTATACTTATCCTCACTATTGAGCGCAGCAGCTAAGAAGGCCAATTGATAGTTGGAAATATTACTAGTATTCTCCCTACCAAGAACACTGGTGGCAAGATAGTAGGCAAAGTAGCCGATGGCTGGAAGTTGAATATTCTTTATCTTCCCTCGTTGAGCTCTGCGATCATCATCATTGGTTATTCCTTGGTAACGCTCCAACAAATCAGCTGGAAGAGCTAGAATCTTCTTTGATGACCCAGTTGTACCAAGTCCCAGGGCATTGCAAAATTTCTTCAAAGTCATTGAATGAGCCCTGCCATAAATTTTGAAAGACATAGAGGGCTTGAACATGCTGTTAGTAAAGGAGAAACTCTCTACAAATGTTTTAGTAAGCAAAGCATATTGTGCACTCTCATCCTGCATATAACTTATTAGACCAGCCCTTTGAATCAAAGTCACAAAATCATTAAGAATCCCAGCAGCTTGCAAGAAAGTTTGGCAAGGAAAGGTGGAGGGGTGCGCATCCCCTTCATCCCCCTCGTCACCAAATCGTGGAGTGATGAGATCCTCATTGTATGAGGGTGTAGTACTGGTATATGACGTTGGAAGCCTTTCCCTTCTAGGTGCATCACTCTCAAATATATCACCAAATGTGTGGTGGTCCATGACTTCACATTGCTGAAATTTTTAGACAACCATCAAACCAAGTGATTTCTAAGTTGATAAATGATGAGAAACTACTATAGGAACTTGCTAGAGAACTACACACGCATCAAAACAAAGTTTCTAAGCATAGAACAAGCATGCAAGCTCAAACAACCTGTCACATATAGCAGCAAAAAAAATCAAGATACAATCTACCAATCACAAATCTAATTGGACAAGTGGAGGAGGCACATACCAAGGAGCAATCCCTCCAAAAATCAGCACTTGAGATGGGCTGAACAAGGAGATCGAAAATCGCGAGCAAGAACAGCAAGAACTCGAGCTTGATAAAGTTTTCCGGTGTTTTTCAGGAGAGAGAAAGAAGATGGCTTTGAGGAGGCAGCCTAGAGGGGCCCAGGTGGGCTAGACCCCCCTAGGCGCCACCCCCTGGTAGGCCGCGCCTACCATGGGTGTGGTGTCCTGGGGTGTCCCACTGGGTCACCTCTGGTGCCTCTCTGCCCCTTTTTCGAGGAAAAATTTATTTTTAATTTTCTGGGATTTTTCGGGAAACTTTATTTTTGGCCAATTTTTAGCGTATGAAAGTTGATTTTCTCGCAGAAACAATTTTTTTCAGAAGAAGCAAAAGCAAACCAAAATCCAAACTATAGGAGCTCTAAGAAACTCAAACAAGCAAACAACTTTGCATTCCACAAGGTGATTATGTTACCTCATACTTGATAGCAATGGTCCCAATCATAATAGTTCCAAAATTTTCTAGTGGAATGGGACAATATATTTCTCCAACCTTGATGCTCTCAATATTTTCAATGGAATTCATGCAATAGCTTCTAACAACCTTCTTGGGAAAATAGACAGTGTGCTCGTTGTCATTAATATTAAAAGTTACTTTTCCTTGATTGAAATTTATGACAGCACCTACAGTATTAAAAAAAGCCTCCCAAGAATAATAGACATATTATCATCTTCAGGCATTTCAAGCACCACAAAATCAGTTAAAACCATGCAATTATGAGCTACTTGAACAGGAACATCCTCACATATACCAACAGGAATAGTAGTTGACTTATCAACCATTTTTAATGATATATCAGTTGGTATCAACTTTTCTAGCTCGAGCCTCTTGTAGAGAGAAAAAGGCATAACACTAACTCTAGCTCCCAAATCACATAAAGAAGTTCTAACATAATTATTCTTAATGGGGCAAGGAATAGTTGGTATACCTGGATCACCAAGTTTCTTTGGAACCTTACCATTGAAGGAGTAGTTAGCCAGCAAATTAGAAATTTCCTCATTAGGAATCTTCTTTTTATTAGAGACAATATCCTTCATATACTTTGAATAAGGAGGCAACTTAATAGCATCAGTCAAAGGAATTTGCAAGCATAAAGGTTTCATCCACTCGCAAAACTTGTTGTAGTATTCTTCCTCCTTTGACTTGTGTTTCTTACCTGGAAAAGGCATAGGTTTCTGCACCCAAGGTTCTCTCTCTTTACCATGTTTATGAGCAATAAAATGTTCCTTTGTGTACCTAGTGTTCTTAGTGTTGTTCTCAGGTTCTTCCTCACCTTCCTCTTTATTAGGAGACTCATGTTTATCATTACCACTCTCAGTTTTAGCATCAGAGACAGATATACTATTAGGATCTACAACAGGTTCAAGAGGTTCCTCAACTATCTTATGTTTCTTCTTGTATCTCTTACGAGGACTACCACTACCTTCACCTTGTTGGGAATCCTGCTCTATTCTTTTAGGGTGTCTTTCAGGGTATAAAGGATCTTGAATAGCTATACCACTCCTAGTTTTAATTCCATAAGCATGTTTATCTCCTGAAGCACTAACTAGCATATCCTTTTGTACCTTAGCAAGTTGATAAAGTTGAGTTTGAACCATTTTAAAGTGTTTACAAAGCATTTTAATATCATTAGAAGTTCTTTTCACAATATCTTTCAACTCATGGATAGCTCTAGAGTTTTCCAATATATGATTCTAATTTTTTTATTAAAATTACCTTGTTTAACAATAAATGTATCAAGTTCCTCTAAGAATTGATCAGGAGTCTTACCATAAGGAATATCACCTTCATTAAATTGGAGAGAGTGTACCTTAATAGTAGATGAGTGGGGAATTGGCTTACATAATTCTTTTATAGGAGGTAGATTCTTCACATCTTTAGTTCTAATACCTTTCTCCTTTAGACACTTCTTAGCTTCCTTCATCACTTCATCATTTAATGAAATAACTCCCCTCTTCTTTGTTGTTGGTACTGGAATTGGTTCAGGAACAACTAGTTCAGGAGTAATAGGCTCAGGTGCATTCAGCTCAGTTGAAGTGCAATCATCATAATTCGTGCTTATCTTGGTCATTAATTCTTCAGCATCTGTACGAGTCCTTTTCCTGAAAACACAATCAGCAAAGCTATCTAGGTAGGTCCTAGAATCATCAGTTAGTCCATTATAATAAATATCAAGAAGCTCATTTTAGGCAATGGACATCTAGGATTTGCATGAATCAAGGCACAGAACTTTGTCCATGACTCAGGTAATTTCTCTTGTTCTACCTGTTTAAAATTAAAAAGTCTCTGTAAAGCAGCATGTCTAGCACTAGGAGGAAAATATTTCTGGAAGAAAGAAGCAATCAAGCAATCAGAGCTATCAATGGAACCAGGAGGTAATCTATTAAACCAAGCTCTAGCTTCTCTTTTTAGTGAAAAAGGGAAGATCTTAGTAACAAAGTACTTGCGCATCTTAAAATTATCAAAGAACAAAGCACTCATAGTAGAAAGCTCATTCATATAAGACACAACACTTTTCAGTCCCACAAAAAGGTTCTTTCTCAACAATATCTAAATAAGACAAATCAAGAGAAATCATAATCTTCATCTTTAATATCTATGGGAGAGGTGGAAAACTTAGGATCAGAGGACAACTTAGGCATAATAGTACGTCTAGCAAGGAGACTCTTCATAGCACTAGTACCATGTGTGTTTCGGCACTCTTCAACAAATTCATCAATGAACTCAGTATAACCATCATTAATATCATAACTCTCACTAGCCTCAGGTGAGCTAACAGTTGTAATAGTGTCTTCACTAGGAGTTTTGGTATTTCCTAGACTAGCCGTAGTAGCATCGAGAAAAGGACCTAGTGAACCACTCGCATCAAACATAGTAGAAGTAACATCATGAGTATCAAAAGAAATTTCAGATTCAGCAGTAGTAGCAGTGTGTGTAGCATGAGTATGTGGTCATGGTGTGACACGCTTACTTATAACAGACAGTGAATCAAGAGAAACATATGTGTTTAGGACTGTACCTCTTCTTGTAGTGGATGGTAAAATAGGGAACTTTCCATCATGAGACTTCCCCATGATGAAAAGAGTATCAGTGAACAATAATAGCTCCAAGTGAACATACAAATAAAGCATGCTCCCTGGCAACGGCGCCAGAAAATAGTCTTGATGACCCACAAGTGTAGGGGATCACAACAGTCTTCGCGGGTAGTATTACCCAATTTATTGATTCGACACAAGGGGAGCCAAAGAATACTTGCAAGCCTTAACAACTGAGTTGTCAGTTCAACTGCACCTGGAAATAGTTCTTGCTCACAGAAGTTTATCAGTAGTAACAGTTTGTAGTAGAAACAGCAAAGCAACAACAACAGTAACAGCAATAGTTAAACAGGAGCAATGGTAACACTAACGGTAATAGTAGGATTCGAGTGTGGTAGGCATAGGGATGGATGGACAGGCGTTGCATGGACGTGTCTAAACATGTAACGTCAAGATCTAGGGCATTGCAGATAAATAATAACAAGCATCTAAGTACTAAACAATCCTAGGCATGTGCTCCATATATAGTCATACGTGCTCGCAATGAGAACTTGCACAACATCTTCTGTCCAGACACCCCATGGCAGCGGGGCCTCTAGGGAACTACTGGCTATTCAGGTTCTTCTTTTAATAGAGCATCGGAGAAAGCATTAACACTCCGTGAACACATGTGATCCTCACACCACAGCCATCCCCTTTGTCCCAATTATTGTCACTTTGGGGCCTTTGGATCCGGACAATGATATGTGTACACAACTTGCAGATAAGATCACAAACAATACTATCATAATGATTCAATAATAATTTCAGATTTGAGATCATGGCACTCGGGCCCTAGTGAAAATCATTAAGCATAACAAGTTGCAACAAAGTCAAATAGCACTAATAGAGATACTAGGCACTATGCCCTAACAGATCTTATTCGATTACATGATAGAACTCATCCAATCCCTACCATTCCCAAGCCTACAGCGGGGGATTACTCACTCATGGATGAAGGAAACATCGGTGGTTGATGGAGATGCGTTGGTGATGATGATGGCGATGATCCTCTCCAAATTCCCCGTCCCGGCAGGGTGCCAGAACGGAGTTTCTGGATCCGAATCTTGGTTTCTGGTGGCGGTGGTGGAGCAGAACTCTTTCTGGAAAACTATCGAACCCCCCTCGGTTTTTAGGTCGAAAGGCAACTTATAGGCACAGAGGGAGCCCGAGGGGGTGCCTGGGGTGGCTGCACACCCTCCAGGCGCAGGATCAGGTGGGCCTGCATCTGGGGTGGGTGTGGGCCCCCAGGCCTCCTCTCTGTCTCCCCTTCTGGCTCCGTGGATATTCTGGTGAAAAATAGTTTTTGACATATTTTCCGGGATTTTTCCTGATAGTTGATTTTCTGCACAAAAACAAGACACCAAGGTAATTCTGCTAAAAACAGCGTCAGTCCATGTTAGTTGCATCCAAGTCACACAAGTTTAGAGAAGAAACAATAGCAAAGTGTTTGAGAAAGTAGATATGTTTTGGACGTATCATTGCCCAATACGACCTTGAGTAAAACTCAAAGTCCTTCTATGGCAGAAGATAGAGAAAGGATGAGTAAGAATCCCTATGCCTCGGCCATAGGATCTTTCATGTATGCCATGCTATGTAATATACCTGACATTTCATATGTTGTTAGTTTGACTAGCAGATATCAAAGTGATCCAGGAGTGGATCATTGGACAACGGTCAAAAACATCCTTAAGTACTTGAGAAGAACTAAGGATATGGTTCTTTCTTATGGAGGTGATGAACGGCTCGTTGTTAATGGTTACACCGATGCTATTTGGAACACCGATTCGGATGATTCTAAATTTCAATCTGGATAGTATTTACTTTGAATGGTGCAGCAGTTAGATGGAGGATTGCAATGCAAAGCGTTGTGGTGAGATCTTCAACTGAATCGGAATACATAGCTACTTCGTAGGCTTAATAAGAGGCGATATGGATGAAGGAGTTCACTACAGAGCTTGGTGTGGTTCCCAGTGCGCTAGACCCAATGTCTATCTACTGTGATAACATGGGCGCCATAGCCAATGCGCAAGAACCAAGGTCACACAAGAAGCCAAAGCATATCAAGCTGCGTTTTCATGCTATTCGAGAGCATGTCCAAGATGGTGACATAAAGATTTGCAAAGTACACACATATCTGAATGTGGCGGATCCGTTGACTAAACCTCTCCCGAGGGCAAAACATGACCAGCACCAAACCACCATGGGTGTTCGGTATATTACCATGTAATCTAGATTAGTTGACTCTAGTGCAAGTGGGAGACTATTGGAGATATGCCCTAGAGGCAATAATAAAAGTAGTTATTATTATATCTTTGGGTTTATGATAAATTTTTGCATTCATGCTATAATAGTATTAACCGGAAACATTAATACTTGTGTGATTTGTAAACTAAATTAGAGTCCCTGGTAAAGCCTCTTTGTAATACTAGCTTGTTGGTTGATAGATGATCGTGGTTTCCCGATCATGAACATTGAGATGTTAACAACAAGATCATATCATTAGGAGAATGGTGTGATGGACATACTCCTATAGATAAGCGTAGCATAAAGATCAAGTCATTTCAATAGTTCGTTTGCTATAAGCTTTCTGATACATAGTAACCTAATTCCTTCGACCATGAGATCATGCTAATCACCATTACCAGAAGGATGATTTGATGACATCAAAGACCGCACCGTAACTAGGTGGTCATAAAGATGGCATTGAGTGTTTGGAAAGTATGTGTTGAGGCACATGGATCAAGAGTGGGATTTGTACATCCATATGACAGATAGATATACTCTAGGCCCTCTCGGTGGAATGTCATCCAATTATCTTGCAAGCATGTGACTGGCTCACAAGGGATCACATATCACGGGAACGAGAAAAGAGTACTTATCAGTAACGAGGTTGAACTAGGTTTGCAGAGATACCGACGATCCGACCTCGGATAAGTAAACTATCGCGAGACAAAGGGAAATTGGTATCGTATGTAAGTGGTTCATTCGATCGCAAAAGTAATCGTAGAAATACGTGGGAGCCATATGAATTTCCAGATTCCTCTATCGTAGAAGAGTCTCGTTCAGGTCTGCGTAATTCACGAACCATAGGGAGACACACTTAAGAATTCGATGTTCTTTAGTAGATATGGAATGTAAGTAGGGATACTGAATGTTGTTCATAGTCTCGGATGGGATCCGGGATATCACGAGGAGATCTAGAATGGTCCGGAGAATAAGATTCATATAATGAAATTCCAATTCTGAAGCTCGGGAATGATTCCGGTGATTTCATTGGAGAGGTTCTAAAAGGGTCTAGAAGATTCACCGGACCGGAAAGGGAAGGGTACATGAATGTGTCATGGATAAGTGGAATGATTGAATCATGTCCTAGGTCACTTGGTTGGGCATTTGCAAGAAACAAATTAAGCTCCAAATTGAAAGTCAAAAGGCAAGTTTGAAAAGTCAAACTAGAACAATGTATCCTGGTGGAGGAAGGAAAGAATCCTTCTTTCCCTCCACCACAAGCCAACTAGGAGAGGGAGTTGGGGAAGGATTCAAACTCCCCTCTCCCAAGCTGCCCTCCCTCTCATAAATAGAGGGGAGTGGGTACCCCAAGTAGACACAACACCAGCCCCTCGCCACCTAGCCGCGCCGCCGCCGCATGCAGCTCCGCCTCCGCCCTAGCCGCCGCCAACCATGCCTCCTCCTCTCCGGCCCTCTAAAACCTAGATTGCCGGAAACCCTAGATCCACCATAACCTGCTCCGCTTAGGCGAAGCCCTGCAGGATCTTCCCTCTACTTCTGACACCACGCCGTCGTGCTGCTGGAATCGCGAGGGGAGAACTACAAACTTCACTTCCTGTTGGAACAAGGGAGAGGAAGGTCTTCATCGAGTACCAAACGTGTGACCGACTGCAGAAGTGCTGCCGGAACGCAGGGCCGGAAGGATCGTCTACGCGATCTTGAGATCGGCAAGTGTACGACTACATCACCCACGAGAATCTTCTCTCATTAACCGCTTTGCAATCTTCGAGGGTGAGAAATCTCATCGACTCGTTGCTACAATCTAGTAGATAGATCTTGGCTTGTTTGTGTGCATGCGGTAGAATTTTTTTGTTTTCCATGCTACGAACCCCTACAGTCAGCCATGGCCTTCTCCTGAGCAGCTGCAACGGCCGCGAGCTGCTACTCACGGTCTTCGGCCTCCTTTTGTTGGTGTTGGAGGGCCTCAGTAGCATCCATTGCCTTCTTCTCCACCCGGATGAGGCTCTTTTCGAGAGCGTTCAGCCTATGGAGAGCAACATTGTTCTCATTTGCATCATGGAGACACACTGGATGAACACAACAACAAACTTGAAGAACTCTAAAAATAGTAGAGAATAAAACAATGCACCTCGGAGTTGTTTCAGATCATCCTCCAACGCCAGATGCTGTTGGATCAGAAGATTGGAGCTACCGACAAAAGCATGATGAATAAAGGGATCGGGGGCTCCCCCAGGCAAGGGAAAAACAACACTTACGTGTTTAGGCGTGGACTCCGAAGGTTTGCATATACTCTTCCGAGTCACGAGTGCACGAGCCTCCCGCTTCACGGAGCTCGAGTCATCGTCCTCGGAGTTGGCCACCACCTAGGGAAACGAAGTCATCGGCTTCGATTCCGCGATCACCTCTTCGGTGCCCTCGTCAAGGGACTCCTCCAAAGGATTACTTCTAGCACTTATCACATCAATAACAAGCTAATACTTAGCACATGAATAAGGTAACAAAGTTCAAGCAGAACGACTTACGACTGGATATCTAATAAGTTGAAGATGGGAGGCTCCTTCTGCTTCTTCTTCTTGGCCGGTGGCTACGGGGCAACCGCCCGAAGGGGAACGGCAGGGAAAGGCTCAGACGACACACCCTCATCCTCGCTGTGCTGCACAAAGAAGGACGGACCCCTTGGTGTTGGTGATGTCGCCCCATACGAAGATTCACTCCGGGAGCGTTTTTGGGTCTGCCCTTTGCTCGTCTCGGGGGCTTCCGTGGTAGACTGCGCTGGGGGAAGCTCAGATTCAAACTCCACCACTTCATTATCCGACGCAACTGGGAACTTCTCAGGTAGAGGGGGCGTCATCCCCGCTACCTTGAAGTCCTGCAAATCAAAGACAAGAAGATGACAAATTGTCAGTACAAATAACAAACAACTAGCACTCGAAATAGCGCTATGCGCAACTACAAAGTTTTTCACCTGCAGGACTACTTTCTTCACATTGAACGGGGAGGTCAAGGATTTCCCTTGGAGGTCCTCGTCGGCCTTGAACTTTAGTAGGGGCCGAAGATCTCTATCAAGGTCACCCGAAGATAACTACTCAGGCGAAACCCTTGTTGGATCATTGTGGCCAGCATACATAAACATCGTGTGCGCCCTCTCTTGGAGCGGCTGCACCCAACGCTTGAGGAAGGTGCGGATGATGTCGACACTGTTGACCTCCTTGCCGGCCACCAGCTGGAGTGCCTCCACCCGCTTGTAGAGATTCTCCACCTTAGCCGTTTCACCCTCTAAGACGTCGTTGTTCCACGACCTCTTTCGGGTGATCTTCTATGCAGAATCGAAAGGGGGGAGACCAAAATGCTGCCCATCCAACTTGACGGCGCGGCTATAGAACCACTTCCGGTGCCAGTATTGGACGGACTCGCAAATGGAAAAGGAGAAGAATTGGACAAAGGAGCGAATAGAGATGATGCAACCACCGAGCGGATAAACACCGCCGGCGCCGGATTGCCTCTTCACGGAATAAAGTTTCCGGAAGAGGCCAAAGTGCGGCTCGATGCCGAGCCAGCACTCTCACAAAGTGATGAAACAAGCAATATGAAGAAGAGAGTTGGGAGACAGATAATGCAACTGAATCCCGTAGAAAAAAAGGAGTCCACAGAGGAATTCGTGGACGGGCAACGAGAGACCCCGGACGATAAAAGCGTAAAACATCACCCGAAACCCTTCGGTTGGGCGAGGAATTACCTCTTGGCCGGGGAGGACGACATCATCCTTCTCCTTGGAGACAAGGCCAGAATCACGCAGCTTGCGCAAATCCGTCTCGCACATTTCTGTGCGCTTCCACCCGCCGTCGGTGGTGCGGGCTGGAGCGGCAACCTTCTTGCCAGCGGCGGCGGTGCTCGATCCCGTTCCAGCAGCTGTCATCTTCTTCGGCTTGCCCATCTTGAAGCGGCGGGTGCGACGATGCGAGCAGAGGAACGAGGAGGAAAAATACGGAAAGCGTCCAGTGCGCGATGACAAGCAGAAAGCTCGAGGAAATGGTGGAAATGGAGACGAGGCAAGAGCAAATGGCAATGGATAAAAACACTATTTTCCCCGTGGTATAAAAGGACAAAGACAACGAACTGGAGCTGTCGATTGGGAAGCCCTAGCATGCAACTCAGATCTCACCATACACATGTCAGCATCAAAACAAACCGTCGCCAGCACACCGTCCACTATACGTGGAAATCGAGGAGACGCCGTAACTTCCGCCACGCCTACACGTGACTAGTCAACATCAAGTCAGGTGGTGGGACCCAAGATCGTCCCGTCGCATCATTTCAGCTGCTGCAGACGGTTGAGATCACCAATCATCAGTACTAACGTCAGCAAGGCAAAGCCAGCAACAACTCGAAGATTTTTACTGATCATACAAGTACTTACTCGAATCTACGATTCAAGAAATTACTCTTGGGCTACTCCTATCAAGAGTGCTGGTTGCGCACCTGAGAAATTGCAAAGGTAATGTCACCTCGAAAACATCTTCGAGTCCTATGTCGAGTCTACGACTCCACTACGGACTCGGGGGCTACTCCCATAGGGCACGTCGTTCATGTTGGGAATATGCCCTAGAGTCAATCATGTATGATGATATTTCTCAATGTATTCATAAAGATATTAAGTTGTCCTTGTATGAGCATCTGATGTGTATCATTGAATATGTGATTCGGTTGTGGAACTATACATTCATGTTGTTTGTACTAAATATCCTTGGTCATCGAGGTTGTGCTGGACACACAACTTAGACCAATGTGAAAGTAGGCTTGATGACTCGGTTCCACTTGTCATGGGCATGGAGATGTCATTCTGACTTACACAGATTCGGCTAAAGAGTTTAGCGAGTCGAATTGACCCATATTGAGGTACAATGAACAAGTTGTCATTTGTATATCTCAATAAGTGTAGTCCTTAGACCTAAGGTTATTGCATAGTCCGAGTTGAGGATCACCGACTTAGGTTCTATCAAACGTTGATCCGTAACTCGGCAGTTATAAAGACAGAGTTCGGGTCGACTAAGAATCAAGTTGCGTGATGTGAATAACCAAGATGGGATTTTTCCCCTCCACTTGGAGAGATATTCTCTGGGCCCTCTCGGATGATATGATTTGGAAAGCATGGCCATGCACGGCTCGGTTAAGTGTTAACCAAGGCGATCGACTAAGAGTTAGTCGGATGAATCACTTATATCGGATCGAGAAGAGAGTCAGACTATTTAAGGGATGACAAATATTCGCCTATAGTATGACAAGGTATATCGTGAGGCAAAAGGGACTCAGACGTAAGTCGCATTGGAAAGGCAAGTCGTCATGAATCTTTGGTACTTGGGAGTCGACACATTCTGCTAGGAGCCGCTACCGACTGATTGATTGAGAGTCGGACTCTAATCGTGTCCAAGTAGCCATGAGCCTGCGGGGTCACATACTTAAGAGCGGGAGCAAGTTTGCATTGGATCTGAACCGGAAATCTGGTTGGGTTGGAACCAAGCCGTATTTGGACTGAGTCTATGAGTCGGAC
The DNA here is from genome assembly GCA_916181665.1 of Avena sativa. Taxonomy (NCBI): domain Eukaryota; kingdom Viridiplantae; phylum Streptophyta; class Magnoliopsida; order Poales; family Poaceae; genus Avena; species Avena sativa. Next base: position 67,393,958 of record OV702284.1, read on the forward strand.
TCACGGTGACTGGTTTTATATGGGCTTTAGTGAATGGGCCACGTGAGTGGAGCCCACATTCACTCCCTATATATAGTGGAGCACCATAACCCAGAAGGGTTACGCGGATCAATCGTTGATCGGTTAGGTCATTCCATGTGTTTGAAACCCTAGCTCCACAGCAGTCCTGCCGTCATAACGAACCTAGCAGTTCGCTGTCGGCGCTCCTCCTTTTACGTGTGGATACCAGCAGAGGTGTTGTACGATCAGCACCAGGATGATCGGATCGTAAGGAATACACTTCATCAACTTACGCGCTTCATCAGTAATCCGCAACTACTCGTCTAGTGGTAAACCTCGTGGCCTTCTACCTCAGCTAGATCTTGGGATCACCACGTTAAAAAGTTTTGTTTTATCTCTACGTGGCCCAATAGTTCGCGCATCCGAAAAAATGTGTCCTTCGTACTAATAATGTAAATGACTAAACTAAAGTCTCTGCTCGAGTCTACGACTTGAACAGACACTCGGGGGCTACTCCCATAGGGAGCGTTGGTCCCGCACCCTATGAATTATTCGACTGAGATTCTTTGGATCAAATACGGCAAAACATCTGTTGGAAACTTTGCCCAAAACTACGCTAAGTGAGAAGAAGTCTTCTTGGCCACCTGAAACACCTCCGCGGTGATAAAACTTCGGATGTTGTTTCTACGATGCAAAGATAATCCCTATAGATACCATCTAATGGCCTGGCAACGCACCCGACTGCGCTCTGCTAGTAAGTTTCCGTGTCAACAGGCACGATGAAAATCCCGACGGACGCGTTGGGTACATCACTTGAAAAAACACTGGGATTCGACTCCTGTAATACCAAAATGGCCTGAGTCAAATCACACCAGCAAATCGTTCCAAATTCGAGTCCGGGGACTCGAGTTTGATGAAGATCGTGTTGTTTTGTCCTATGACAGTTAACTGGCCCTGATCCGTCGAGTGAGCCAGGCACACACATCAACAATCCCTATTAACTAAACATTTCTGCTTATGAAACATGCTCAATTACAAAGCACCCGAAAGATCGAAGAGTCTCCAGCCGAATCTACGATTCGACTGAACACTCGGGGGCTACTGACATGGATATACCCTACGGGTGCACGACATTGGTATACTCGGTCTAGCCCAAGGAAGGCCCACGTAAGGATACACAGCCCATGAAGATTTCGGGTGGCCCAAGCCCATGGCGATTTTGACTCGTTGGAGGACAAGTCTAGATTAGATAGAATTTCAAAGGGTATCAATCCTAATCTGTAACCGACTCGACCTATCCCGGGACCTGGCCTATCTATATAAAGGCTAGGAGGGTACGTCAAGAAGGATCCTCAACTCACCTCATACACACCTCCATGCTAGATTGCATATGCGCACCCCTGTAAATTTCGGTTCCGCCGTAATCAAGAGAAGACAAGCAAGGGTAGGGTTTTCCCTCCGGGGTCCTGAACCTGAGTAAATCTCATGTCCCTGTGTTGCTTGTCTGTTAACCGTTCTGCGACTTCCAACATCCCCATCTTCTCCAAAACCCAAGTCCATAACAATGGGCACTGACGAGTCGAATCCTCGTTAGGTTCCCTTTTGTCGGCCTCTTGTTGTTAGTTGGGATACCAGGTTTAGGACAGATAGCCATACTATCAAGAGGGATTCTCAAGCGGGTGACTTGATCGCATCTTTCGGAGAGAGCTCAAAGCTTTGCATTCTTGTATCATATTTCTTAGTTGTTGTTTGGTTCTTGTCCATGAGAGGATCTATAGCTTGTGGTTATCATCATAACAAGCTCTAGTTCATCAAATAAGAATTTCCCCTGCATATCTTTTTGCGGTTTTTGATCTTGCGAGTTTTCTGGCTCTACACCTTGGGAGATATCTCACATATATATTCATGGTATTTTCTCCCTAGGTGATACCCAATATTTCCAACAAACTTGGTTTCATCTCGTTTGGAGTTCGGTCGCGAAAGTTATTGCAGTTTTGGCTTCTGAAACTTCCCTAGGCGGAAGTTCTGGCCCATCACTGGTAGTACCGCTAGGGCATTTTGCCGTCGGTAGTACCAGTGGAAGTTTCGGCCAATGTTCTTATGCCCCTGGAATGCATTCAGTAAACTCTTTGTATGAGGTGTGTTTTATTTTGCGAAACTTGGATCGAAAGTTTCAGCGGTATTACCGCCCTCGCCGAAAGTTCCGGCCAGGGACTGGAAGTACCGCTCGGGCATAAATGTTGCCGGTAGTCAAGGATGCAAATCCGGCTCTCATTGCTCTCACGTTCAGTAACCTCTGTGTTTTTGAGTGCTCTATTTTTTGGAACTTTGGTCAGAATTTCTACCGATAGTACAGCTCTTGGCGAAAGTTCCGGTGAACCGGCGGAAGTTCTGGCTAGACTCCTTTTTCTGTCTTTTGCATCGCAGTTTTTGACCGTTGGCTGAGTGCCACCAGAAATTACGTCCTCCCACCAGAAGTTCTGGCCAGGGTCATAAATGCACATAACGGGTATATCTAGGAGCCCTTTAAAAGGGGCTCCTCTTCCCCTTCGTGGGCACGAGCTCTTTGGTCCGTTTCTCTCTCTCTCTCCATTATTGACCTTGAAGAGCTTGTCCTCTCTCCTTACCCCTTTCATGATTCTTTCATCTTTTTGAGGGATTTTAGAGAGGAGATCTAGATCTACAATCCCCCAAGCCAAATCCCTTCTTTGTGAAGAAATCATTGGGATCTAGATCTTGGGGAGTTTTGTGTTCTCCTCTTGTGTTCTTCCTCCCCTATTCCCCCAATAGCTTTTGTAGCTTTGTTGGAATTTGGGAGTGAAGAACTTGCCCTTGCATTTATTGCACAGGTTTGAGTTCTCCACGTAGATTTGGCGAGTACAAGCTTGTGGGCTTGTTACTCTTGGGGTCTTAAAACGCTAGACGGTTGGTGTTTTGATTTCATGTGGCCTTTTGTGGCCTTGTGACCTTTTTTGGTCTTGTAGCCTTTTTTAGCTTTGTTGCCTTTTGTGGTCTTGTTCTTAGAGCCTCCAATTAAGTTGGGGAGCTAGCCCCAAGATTGTATGGGTTTGGTGACCGCCCTCAAGTGTCCCATAGTGGATCATGAGTAGGCCTTTGTGGCGAGCTCATGGGAGAATAGGGTGAGCCTTTTGTGGCATCGTTGAGTCGCGTGCCTTCGCATCCGAGGTGAGTCTTTGTGTGGCTTTGGGTGAGCATCGAGCCACCACACCTTGCGGTGAGCCATTTGTGGCGTTCGGAGAGCATTGCACCACCACACCTCTCGAACGGAGACGTAGCTTCTTTGGAAGTGAACTTCGGCATAAAAATCTTTGTCTCCACGTCCATTGGTTATCTCTCAACCGAGCCCTTTACTTATGCATTTTACATTGTGATAGCCATCGTGCTTGAAGTACTTCATCTTGCTATCACCTTATTGCTTATATTGCTTAGAATAGGTTATTGGTGCACTTAGGTGAACCTAGTGGTTAGGTTTTATGCTCAATAAATTAAACGTTAGCTTTTATTCCGCATTTATTAGAGTCTCAGCAGTAATATTTTTATAAGCCTATTCACCCTCCCTCTAGTCAACGTCCATTGCACTTTTACTCGCCCATTATGATCTTGCACTCCACATCCACATTCGGCTATTTAAGCTGGATTGTCTCCATGCTCATACAAACGTGCGTGGTGTGTATCTCTCGCCTTAATATAGAGCCAGCAAAATACATGTCCATTACTACAATGAAGATATTGAAAACAACTAATTTATTTTGTGGATACACATAGCAAGCTTTTGATGTTTTCCAAAAATATAACAAGTGATATGTAACAAAATCTTTCTCATGTTTCTCTTCCTGCTATAATAGTCATCTTAGTGGACTACCTTCTCTAAGAGTGTCTCCTTGTTCCAAATATGGAAGATGGCGCTATTCCATGTCCACTTCTCCTTTATTCCTTCGGCTTGGCAATCAACACTCCTAATTCCACATTCATATACAATTCCGTGATCTCATTTCTCACGTTACCCTAAACCACATGTGGACACAATGGATCCACATTGAGCGATACTCGTAAAAAATAGCATCGATTTAAATAAGTAAGAATGTTCACCGGTAGCAAAAGACCATAAAATCTCATATGATTTTTTAACTTGTGCAAAGTGCAACAAGGAATATTGACACCATGGTAATCTTTCCAGCATCGTATAAGCAGTTTTCCTCTATCACTGGTGGAAAACAGGGCTGTAGTCCCGGGCCGCAACGGGCTCTAGTCCCGGTCTTGGGCCCGGGACTACGAAAACGGGACTAGAGGCCCCCCCCTCTAGTCCCGGCTCGCAATGGCCCGCGACTGATAACAGCCACGTGGCTGTTTCAGCGCCGCGGGGGGCGGAAACCCTCTAGTCCCGGGCTGTAACACCACCCGGGACTAAATGGTTTCCTGCCGCGGCAGAGAAATGTGTGTTTCTCTGCCGCGGCAGAGATTGATTATTTCCTTTTTTTTTGCCATTTCGTTCCTTTTTTCGTTTTGTGTTTCACTATAATTCAAACATATATTTCAGTATACATATTATATGCTACTACATACACACTACACGTCAATGCATTTATATAATTAATTGATCCCTTGCAAGCATACATATAATCAATCATATCAAAAGGAAGAAATGTTTTGAAATTACATGGTCATTGATGAATATATATATCATATCAGCTACATGAAGATGACTAAGGCAAATCGAGTTCCACATCATCCGCATAATGCTCTCCATGTACATCAAGGACTTCCTTCATCATAAATCCCGTCAGCTCCTCTTGAATTGCTCTTATGCGCTCGGCTGGCTCTAGTTTCTCCTGCAAATCATAAATATAATGTGAGTCAACTTTTCGCTCACTGGTCAACTCGCGGATGTACTTGCAGACGTAGTATCCACATAAATGAGTTCCCGGTGGCTGCTGTAAACTCTTCACCATTTTATAAGTTAACTCCTCTTTGAATGGACATGGTATTTTCTGTCTGAACCGTGTCCAACACCTGCTCGGCAAAGAAAATGAACAAAGGAGTTATTAGTTACTTGATATCAGGAAATGAATGAGAGAGGACGATATAATGCGATAATGATTGAAATTACTTATGGAGCATTGCTTTCATGTCGCTCCACTTCTCTTGGTCCCAACTTAATGAGTCGTGGACTTCAACTAGGGAGTTATCAACTTGAATATTTAGCAAGATCCAGTGGAATCTGCGGACTTTTACATAAGCATACATGCATAGCTCATCCAGTAAGCAAAAATAAAATGTGTACAAGATATAAACACTCACTTGAAGTTGTAAGGAAATAGTATTTCCTTAACAAAATTATGCTCAGTTAAGAACCTGCACAGGTCTTCCTCCACGTCTTTGGGGTGATTCTTTAACGTATATTCATTAATGATATATGGGTCAATGGACCCAACATCGTATCTTCTATCTCTTTTGCATTCAAGCATCTTCATTCTGCGGAATATAATATCATCATACAAAAGGATATATAGTTAGGATAATACATTAAATGCAATGAACGAGCTGAGCTACAAACTTAATTATAGAAATAAATAACTTACAGACAGTAGCAACCAATGATAGATTTGTCGAGGGCGCGCTGGTTGTATAACTGAAACAGTTCGGTCATTTGAACCTGTATCGAGTATGGTTTGAAGTGATGCTCCTTTCTAACGTCCACCGAAAACCATTCTTTATGATGCTTTTTTCTGCTTGCGACATGTACCATTCATGCAGATTTCGCATATGTGTGGATTGATGCACGAGCTCCTCATTACTGACTAGAGGCTCCCCTTGGACATACTGCCGTACTATCTGACCCAGTGGCATATCTTCATAGCCTAAATATTGACCAAGAGACATATTTGCTTCGTTAGCAAGTGCTTTGGCCTGCGATACAGTGATTCCCATAAGTGCAGCATTATTACGGGCTCTAGGGTCCATTATTTGCATGTCCATATCCATTTAAGCTCTGAAGGCCTTGTCTAGGTCTGAAATGACTTTGAGCGGGGCGACCGATTAATTCTTCTGTGCTCCGAGCTAGGCAACTTGCTTCCCGCTTTTTGCACTTGTGATTTTTTTATTCTGTGCTTGCTTAATAATCTCCCGGTCATAGTCTGATTCCAGATTCATCGATATCTGGGATGGTTGCTCAAGAAAGGACTTAGCCCACTTTTTGGTTTTGTCATTATATACCGGCTTTGGCTCAGGATTTTTGGGTGCAAAATGCGCCTTAACTTGGGCAGCCACATCCGCGTTATTTTCCTCATCGGTCTTGTCATAAGGTCTCTCTGGAAGAGCCGGCGGGATATCGACTATCTTCGGCGTTTGACCTTTCTTTGATGTGGGGCGCGGGGGACCATCGAACTTCCGTTTCTTCGACGAGCTAGTAGTATTGCACGGAGGCGGAGGCGGAGATCGAGTTGATGTACTCCTGCTGCGGCGATCGTCAACGGGGCGGGGTGGACTTGGAGGTTGGTGATAATCGGGTTGGGGTGGACTTGGAGGTTGGCGATAATCGGGTTGGGGTGGACTTGGAGGTTGACGATATTCGATGCAGGGTGGACTTGGATTCCTTAGAGTCGGTGGCCTTGGCGCCGAGTCTGGAAACTTGATGTACTTCTTATTCCATAGAATGATGTTGCACTTGACATCTCCTAGTTTCGTAAGGCCTTCAGGCGTAGCGATTTCAATCTCTAGGTCCGCAAAATCCTCCACTATGTCATCCACCGTGACACGAGCATAGCCTGGTGGAATCGGAAGTGAATGATGGAGTGCTCCAGGTAGACAAGGTAAAGCAGTGCCAATCGCCACCTTGAAGGACAGGTTGTTCATTGGGTGATGTAGCTCACATTGTGCCATCTCTCTGACATCATCCACAGGGTAGTGAGGAGCCGGTGCATCATCCAGCAGTGCTTGATCATCAGCACGGACCTCCGTGGAAGCCACGCTGCTTCTCCGTTGGCTAAGATCCAATGCAGGATCATCAGACCGCGGGTGAGTTGACGAGGGCGGCCTTTGGCTAATTTCATGCATGAGGTTCTTCAGATCAGCTAGGTCCTGCTCTACCCTGGAGATCAGGTATGCCTCCCGGTCCTTCTTTATCTGACGGCTTCTGTAACTGGCATCGTACTCAGGAAACCCTTTCTTCCACGAGACACCGGCGCCTTTGCCTCGTGTTCGTCCTCCCTTTTCAGGATTCCCTAGGGCGCGTGTCAGCTCGTCGTTCTCTCTCTCGGGACAGAACAATCCCAATTGAGCATCGTTCGTTGCTTGAATAAGGTCTTGGGAGGGTTTTAGAATTTTATCATGAAATAATGTCTTCCCTGTTTCTGGGTCCAAGGATCCCCCGTGCCCGTACCACCAGTGCTTTGACCTCTCGGGCCATCCATCTGTACCAGGAGTGACGCCTCTAGGCCTCATGTGCTTCTCCATAGTTTCCCACTTAGGGATGGCACTCTTGTAGCCACATGTCCCCATTTTATGATGGTATTTCTTGTTGGCGGCATTTAACGCGTTCTTTGCCGACTTTGCCTTTGCTTTATCAGATTTCTTGTACTGTACAAAATCGGCCCACTGTTCTCTCAACTTCTTGTTTACTCCTTTGAAGTCTAGAGTTTTCTTTTTCGCGACATATTTCGCATATAAAATTTTCTTGTGGTTCCGGTACAGTTCAGCCATCTTGCTCAGTTCCCACTCCTTGACTTTCGCTCTATTTTCAAGCCCACCCGGCCTTGGGGTAATACCACCTACCTCAATTTCCTCATACTCTGGAGGTAGTATGAAATGCGCTATGAGCTTCTGCCAAAGGTCATCTTTGGCATCATCGGTGACATAGCTGTTGGATTCTTCACCGGGTTTCTTTGACTTATTCCATTCTTGGATGGTGATCGGCAGGTTGTCCCTAACAAGCCCCCCGCATTGATTTATAAACATCCTCCGGTGCTTCTCTGGAGCAATCGGTTCACCATCATCATATATTTCTTCGATGGTGAACCTCTGATTACCATCCAACTTTTTGTTCGGCCCTCGTTTCGTTCGAGCTGTCGATTGCTTCTATCCGGTGGGCTAAAAGAAGAAGAGAGAGTGATTAATATATATCTAGATCAGTTAATGAATAGAGGTAACACGAGACTTTATATATATATATATATATATATATATATATATATGTACCTCGCCGGATTCTGTCGAGGGGCCATCATTATTGTTGTTATTTGTTTGCCCTTCGTCCATCTGGTCTTCCCCTTGGTACATTAGGTTTTCCTCTAGTCCATCACCGGATGGATTCAGATATGAGGATATCTCTTCCTCGAGGAAAATATCTTCGACGCCGGTAGTAATAAAAAGAGGAATTTCACCTCTTATCATGCCCTGAAGAAAACCTTCACCGATGCGACCAGGATCTTCAGATGGATCCATGACTTAATTATATATAACAAAAAGAGAGTTAAACGGGTTAGAAAACTAATAACTAAAACAATATAATCCTAATTATAATAATCCTAATATTATTTGTGCTAAAACAATAATCATAATAACTAAAACAAAAAAATAAGCCTAATCCTAATCCTAATTCTAATCTTAATAAATAAAACAAAAAAATCACTAAAACAATAATCCAAATCCTAATTCTAATATTTTAATTAAAACAATAATCCTAATACTAAAACAAAAAACCCTAATATAAAAAAACTATAGGAAAAAATTATAACATTTCCTAATATTAATTGTGGTAAAACCTAATATTATTTGTGGTAAAAAAATAATCCTAATATTAATTCTGGTAAAACAATATAATCATAGCTAATAACTAAAACAAAAAAATAACCCTAGCTAATTATAATTAAAACAATAATTAAAATAATAACCCTAACTAATTATAATTAAAAAAATAACCCTAGCTAAATATAATTAAAAAATAACCCTAGCTAATTATAATTAAAATAACCCTTGCTAACAATATAATCCTAATCCTAGCTAATTATAATTAAAAACTAATTAAAAAAAATATAAAACAGATTTGTATTTGAAAAATACAAAGAGAAAAGGAAAAACAGAAAAATAAAAAATTTTGGAAAAGAAAAAGAGTAGCCAGACCCCAACCAGGCCGGCCCATCTCTCCCCTCTTCCTTTCATGTCGCTCGCATGCGCAGCCAGCAGCCCAACACGGGCCAGCAGCCTCGGCCCAATACCTCGCCGGCCGTCCTTCCCCCTGTCGTATTCCTCCTCTGGCCAAGCTGCTCGGTGGCGACGCCCTCGCCGGTCGTCCGTCATCGATCTGCCCTGGAGAACCATCTCACCTGCGGAGCAGCTGCGGCACGACGGAGCACATACGCACGGCGGAGCGGCGGCGGAATCGGACAGCACCTCCCCTGCTTTCGTCTTCGTTTGTGTGTGCTTCGTCATCTTCGTCGAGAAATGCGAAGTGTTGGGGCAGCACCTCCCCTGGTGCCAGAATATAAAGGGACATACCTTTAGTCCCGGGATAAGCCACCGCCCGCGTCTAGAGGGTCTCTAGTCCCGGGCCGTGGATTAACCCACGACTAAAGACCCCCCTTTAGTCGCGGGTTAAGCCACGACCCGGGACTAGTGTGTATTTTTTGGCCGCTTCGTTTTCGCGCGCGCAGGCACCCTTTAGTCCCAGGTCATTCCACGACCCGCGACTAATTGTTTTTTTTTAATTTTCTTTTTTAATTCAAAACTAATATAAAAACTTTGGAAAATCATATCTTTTATTGTAATAATCCAAATAAAACAAATAATATGTCTATTATTATCAGAAATACAAGGAATCTTAATATAATATCCATATCTGTTTGCATCATTTATAAATTATTTCATTTGTAAATTTTCTTTTTTTAATTCAAATCAAATATAAAAACTTTGGAAAATCATATCTTCTATTGTAATAATCCAAATAAAACAAATAATATGTCTATTATTATCAGATAAATATAAATAATCTTAATATAATTTCCATTTATCTGTTTGCATCATTTATAAATTATTTCATTTGTAAATTTTCTTTTTTAATTCAAATTAGATAAAAAACTTTGGAAAATCATATCATTTATTGTAATAATCCAAATAAAACAAATAATATGTCTATTATTATCAGAAAAATATAAAGAATCTTAATATAATATCCATTTATCTGTTTGCATCATTTATAAATTATTTCATTTGTAAATTTTCTTTTTTTAATTCAAATCAAATATAAAACTTTGGAAAATCATATCTTTTATTGTAATAATCCAAATAACACAAATAATATGTCTATTATTATCAGAAAAATATAAAGAATCTTAATATAATATCCATTTATCTGTTTGCATCATTTATAAATTATTTCATTTGTAAATTTTCTTTTTTTAATTCAAATCAAATATAAAAACTTTGGAAAATCATATCTTTTATTGTAATAATCCAAATAAAACAAATAATATGTCTATTATTATCAGAAAAATATAAAGAATCTTAATATAATATCCATTTATCTGTTTGCATCATTTATAAATTATTTCATTTGTAAATTTTCTTTTTTTAATTCAAATCAAATATAAAAACTTTGGAAAATCATATCTTTTATTGTAATAATCCAAATAACACAAATAATATGTCTATTATTATCAGAAAAATATAAAGAATATTAATATAATATCCATTTATCTGTTTGCATCATTTATAAACTATTTCATTTGTAAATTTTATTTTTTTAATTCAAATCAAATATAAAAACTTTGGAAAATCATATCTTTTATTGTAATAATCCAAATAAAACAAATAATATGTCTATTATTATTATCAGAAAAATATAAAGAATCTTAATATAATATCCATTTAGTCCCGATTGTAGTCACAAACCGGGACTAAATTTATTTCCCGCCATTTCCCACCACTTCCCGCCAAGTTTTCCCGCCCTTTCCTTTCTACGAGAGCTTTTAGTCCCGGATGTAGTCACTAACCGGGACTAAAGATATTTCCCTCCATTTCCTAAAGATTCACGCCAAGTTTTCCCGCCCTTTCCCTCTATATTTAGGGTGATCGCGCCATGGCTATCCACACATCCACACCTTCCTCTCTTAGAACAATGGACAACGCCTACTGGGCCATTCTAACCCTCGAGGAGACCGAGGCGCTGTGCGCCTCCAACTACCCTTGTCCGCCGGGCTACCGGCCGCCCACCGGCTGGATGCTGAGCGCTGGAGGGGTTCCTGTCCCTCCTGTACCTCAAGGTTTCGCACCCCAGGCGGCCATCACAAACCACTTCTACCACGAGCTCACGCCGGAGCAGCGAATGGATCCCTAGTGGGATCCCGACAACTACGACACCTGGAATGCCTTCTTCGCTAATAGGCGGGAAAGGAAGCTCGCCATGTACAAGGGTGATGGCCGCCACCGGTGAACCACAACGAAGCCGACCGTCGTCTGTGGTGGGCGAACCGTACTATCATCGGAGTGATGCGCTACATTTCATGGGGAGACCATCCTCGCCTACGGTGCCCACGAGTCCACCCGCCACAGAGCCACAAAAAGGCCCCACACCGGCCCAGTGGTAGCGGCATCGTCTTCCAGGAGACCCCTCCCCCGCCCGCCATGAATCCGAGGCTGGAATGGCCCCTGGTATATGCCATGGATGGGCTGAGGATCCCCGGAGTGGCAGGTGACGATGACGATGATGAAGAAGACCCTGAAGCTGCATACTATAGGACTAGGCATGATTATGACTAAAGGGGGCAGCTTTATTCCTGAGTGTTAGCTAGTCCCGGTTTGTCCCGGTTTTTAATATTAATAAATGTCTTGAGTGTTACCTAATAAATAGAGGGAAATGCCTATATAAAGAGAGGGTTCATCTTTAGTCCCGGTTGGAGAAACCAACCGCGACTGAAGGGATTGTGGCAGACTGGGCCAGGCAACACTAATAATAGGGGTGAGTGTCGACATTATGTCGTGCGGCTTGTACCTTGTCCCGGATGGTGTCACCAACCGGGACTAAAGATGAACCTTTAGTCCCAGTTGGAGACACCAACCGGGACAAAACATGAGTCAACACTAATAATAGAGGTGAGTGTCGACATTATGTCGTGAGTGTCGACATTATGCCGAGCTGCTTGTACTATAAATAGGCATCCTTGTGAGTCCAGTCCTCCAGCCAGTTTGAGGCATCTCCAAGATGGTTTTCGAGAGCAGGGACACCACTACGACCAGTTTCAGGGAGATGCCGCCGGAGCCCAGACCTCCGGCATCTCCGAGAAACTGGTCATAGAGGCACTCCCTAATATGTGAAATTAGTTAGCTCCCAGGCGTATTGATCTAGTTAGAGAAGTTACAAGCTGCAAGATGGTTTTGAGAGAAGGGACACCACTACGGCCAGTTTCAGGGAGATGCCGCCGGATCCCAGTCCTCCGGCATCTCCGAGAAACTGGTCATAGAGGCACTCCCTAATATGTGACCTCACGCGTTTGGAGATCAGATCTTAATGGTAAGTATGAATCGGGACTAAAGGCCCTCCAGCCACAAAACGGGACTAACACACTCAAGATTGTTTGCAGACAACACTATAAAAATGGACACATGGACCATCTTCACTCATAAAATGTTACAATTATTACATATCATTTCTTCGTGTGTGTTCCTTTCTGATCCCGTCGTATCCATGGAGCATCTTCATTCATTAACATGATGCTTGGGTCATCCTTCACCGTGAAGGGCGGAATTTCATGAAAGTTATCACAATCTTCTGACATGTCTGTCTTGTCCTCCACTCCCACGATGTTTCTTTTTCCTGAAAGAACTATGTGGCGCTTTGGCTCATCGTCTGATGTATTCTTTTTCTTATTTTTTCTTTTTCTAGGTTTGGTAGACATGTCCATCACATAGAAAACCTGAGCCGCATCATTGGCTAGGACGAATGGTTCTTCTAAGTACCCAAGATTGTTGAGATCCAACGATGTCATTCCGTATTTCTTGTCTATCTCAACCCCTCTTCCTGTCAGCTTGACTCATTTGCACCGAAACAAGGGGACCTTAAAAGTAGGTCCATAGTCAAGTTCCCATATCTCCTCTATGTAACCATAATATGTGGTCTTTGACCCATTGTTGCTTGTTGCTTCAAAGCGGACACCACTATTTTGGTTGGTTCTCTTTTTATCTTGGGCTGTCGTGTAAAATGTATACCCATTTATCTTGTACCCTTGGAAAGTCGATATAGTCGAAGATGGTGACCTAGACAACAAGTATAGCTGATCTCCAAGAGTGTTGTTTTTGATGAGATGTTGCAACCAACCGCTGAAACTCTTCATGTGTTCATCTCTAATCCAAGAGTCATGCTTTTCAGGGTTGTTGGAGCGTAAGATTTTCTTGTGTTCCTCGATATATGGGGCTTCCAAGATAGAATTCTGTAGAACGGTGTAATGTGCTTCGGTTTAAGAATGTCCGTCCCTACATATTATTGATTTCCTTCCTAGAGTACCCATTCCACTCAGTCTCCCCTCATACCGCGATCGAGGAAGACCAATCGGCTTAAGGTTAGGAACAAAGTCAACACAAAATTCAATGACCTCCTCTGTTCCATAGCCCTTGGAGATGCTTCCTTCTGGCCTAGCACGGTTACGAACATATTTCTTTAAGATTCCCATGAACCTCTCAAAGGGAAACATATTTTGTAGAAATACAGGACCGAGAATGAAAATCTCTTTAATTAGGTGAACCAGCAGGTGCGTCATAATATTGAAGATGGATGGTGGGAACACCAACTCAAAAATGACAAGACATTGGACCACATCATTCTGTAACCGTGGTAGATCTTCAGGATTGATTATCTTCTGAGAGACTGCATTGAGAAATGCACATAGCTTCACAATGGGTACTCGAACATTATCTGGTAGAAGCCCCCTCAATGCAATCGGAAGCATTTGCGTCATAATCACGTGGCAGTCATGAGACTTTAGGTTTTGGAACTTTTTTCTGCCATATTTATTATTCCATTTATATTCGACGAGAAGCCAGACGGGACCTTAATACTTCTTAGGCATTCAAAAAATATTTCCTTCTCTTGTTTGGTAAGAGCGTAGCTGGCATGACCTTGAAACCATTCTAGATGCAGGACATCTGGGTCTTTCATACGTTGATGGTACTTTCGTGCTTCCGGTGTATCTTTTGTCTTCCCATACACACCCAAGAAGCCTAGCAGGTTCACGCAAAGATTCTTCGTCACATGCATCACATCAATTGCAGAGCGGACCTCTAAGAATTTCCAATATGGTAGCTCCCAAAATATAGATTTCTTCTTCCACATGGGTGCGTGTCCTTCAGCGTCCTTCGGAACAGATTTTCCTCCAGGACCCTTTCCAAAGGTTACCAGTTGATCCAAATCTTTGACCATATCAAATATATCAGCACCAGTACGCTCCTTAGGCTTCGTCTGGTGACATGCCAGACCGTTGAAATGCTTGCCTTTATTTATTAAGGGATGCTTGGCCAAAAGAAATCGACGATGCTCATTGTATACATTCTTCTTACAATGTTCCAAATATATAATTTCAGTCTCATCTAAACAGTGTGTGCATGCATTGTATCCCTTGTTTGACTGTCCTGAAAGGTTACTAAGAGCAGGACAATCATTGATTGTTACGAAAAGCAATGCTCGAAGGTTAAATTCTTCCTGCTTGTGCTCATCCCACACGCGTATCCCGGGTTTGTGCCACAACTGTAAAAGTTCTTCCACTAATGGCCTTAGGTACACATCAATGTCGTTGCCGGGTTGCTTCGGACCTTGGATCAACACTGGCATCATAATGAACTTCCGCTTCATGCACAACCAAGGAGGGATGTTATAGATGCATAGAGTCACGAGCCAGGTGCTGTGACTGGAGCTATGCTCCCCAAAGGGATTCATTCCATCTATACTTAGACCAAACCATAAACTCCTTGCGTCATCTGCAAAGTCCGGGTACTTTCTATCGATTTTTCTCCATTGCGACCCATTAGCGGGGTGTCTCAACATCCCGTCTGACCTACGTTCGTCTTTATGCCATCGCAACAACTTGGCGTGCTCTTTGTTTCTCAATAAGCGTTTCAACCGTGGTATTATAGGAGCATACAACATCACCTTCGCAGGAACCCTCTTCCGGGGGGCTCGCCCTCAACGTCACCAGGGTCATCTCGTCTAATCTTATACGGAAGTGAAGTGCATACCGGGCATGCATCCAAATTCTCATAATCCTCACCGCGGTAGAGGATGCAGTCATTAGGGCATGCATGTATCTTCTGAACCTCTAAACCTAGAGTGCAGACAACCTTTTTTGCTTCGTACGTACTGGCGGGCAATACGTTATCTTTTGGAAGCATATTCTTCATCATTGTCAACAACTTTTCAAATGAGGAGTCAGGTATAGCACACTCAGCCTTCCATCGCAGCAATTCCAGTGTGCTGCCTAGCTTTTTCAGACCATTTTTGCAATTTGGGTACAACAACTTTTTGTGATCCTCTAACATGTGATTGAACTTCTCTCTATCCTTTTCAGTTTCACAATCTCTTCGTGCATCGGCAATGGTCCGACCAAGATCATCAGCGGGTTTATCATGTGTCTCTTCTTCATCCTCCCCTTCAGCATCCCCCATGGAAGTATCTCCGTACTCAGGGAAACCATGATAGTTGTCATCCTCCTCCTCTTCTTCATTGTCTTCCATTATAACCCCTCTCTCTCCGTGCTTGGTCCAACAATTATAACTGGGCATGAAGCCGGACTTCAACAGGTGGCTGTGAAGGGTTTTTGAGTCAGAGTAATCCTTTTGGTTCCTACATCCATTACATGGACATAATACAAAACCACTACGCTTGTTTGCATCAGCAACACAGATGAATTCATGCACGCCATTAATGAACTCGTCAGAGCGTCGGTCAGTACCGTACATCCATTCCCGGACCATCTGCATTATAGTAAAAGTACATCAAAAACCATTACACAACATGATAAAATTATTACAAGTTATATTGAGAGCTTCTAGAGCATTAATTTTGAATTTTGAAAAATTTACATGCACCAATTTGTGAATTGCAGAAAACAATCAACATGATAAATGTGGAGTTTTTTATTATTGTTCTATCAGTGAAAACCTCATTCCATTCTAAGCTCTGAAACTCTAAAATTACACATTTCAATTTTCAGTAACTATGTGCCTAATCAAAATTTGTTACACATATATATCAAAATCCTTCTAGCTACTTCTAGAGCATGCATGCATTTGATCCATATCTCTATACTTCTAGAGAATTATAAAGCTAAAGTAGCAATAAGAGATGAAAGAATGAAGTTCTAACCTTTCAAAGCTTTGGATTTAGGTGTTGCAAACTAAATCTTGAGAAAAAATGGCATGAACTCTCTTGCTTCTTTGAGAAAAATGGCCACCATATGCTTTAGGGCAGCAGGACAGGAGGCAGATTATATAGTCGTGGACAACTAGTCCCGCGCCGTAATACGACCCGAGACTAATAGTCCACGAAAGGACCAGTTCGCCTGCTCCAGGTTATTAGTCCCGGGCCATATTACGGACCGGGACTAATGACCTGGTCCGGCCCGGGACTAGTCACTACGGCCGTTTCTAGCCGTTAGAGGCCTCACGGCCCGGGACTAGTGCTCCCACTAGTCGCGGGCTGTGTCAGGCCGGGACTGCTGGGCTTGTTCTGATCGAATTGAAGATGGTTTTTCCAGTAGTGTATCCCTCACAAAATGTGGAATGCCAACTTAGAATGGCTATAAGACTTCTGCAAAACACATAGCACATTACCTAATCAATAATGTTGGAAACAACATATGTGATTAAGAGCATCATTACATAAAAAACTCCAAAACATTTTGAAGTTCCACTATTTTGAATACTATCAAATGAAATTTATTAGACAAAATAGATGGCAATAGTGCTTGTCAGATATGCACACAAAAAAAATACCTCCTAAGATTACTTCTGCTTTGCATAATGACTAATGAGGTACCAGACATATTACCTACAGGACAATACAACGCTAGAGATTGCATGGCCAGTGGAGATGTACATATTTCATATTGAGGTACCAAACATATTACCTACATGACAATACAACGCTAGAGCTATGAATCTTGAAGATGTAAATATTATGTCCAATGCAGAGAGGTGGTGCATTTGATGTTTAAAGAACTGAAAGTTGTGATCAGTAGTGTCTATGTTGTCGTGATGTGAGAAGTCTGCTAGTGAATACATAACTGCTATCTACATGACAAGAGGAAGGAAAACAAATCACATCAAAGATGAGCGAAACCTGTAAGGGATGATAGCTGATGTTGATGTTGCTTTTACCGCATCGCCTGGTCACGGGTAGGATTCGTTGTCCGAGATAGCAGTGGAGATGTCCGAGACTCGAGAGATGACCATGGTTGGGTGCTGCAGTGGGATGCTCAGCTCCATGTCAGCCAATAAAAATGGGATAGAAGGAAATGACCAATTAATTTGAATCTACACTCTAGATAAGGATATATTTGTAGTATAGAATAATACTTCTCACATCAATATTATCAATTAGCCAAATAGCAGTTTTCCTTTGAGATTCCTAAACAAAAATTTAACAAAGTAATCACAAAAGCTAATTACTGAATATTCATAATTGTCATGGTTCTCATACAAATCAATCTTATAATTCCTACTTTAAGATCCCCCAAACCTTACCTAGCCTATGTGTGATGTTATACTGTTACAATTGCGACAAGAAGATAACGAAGAACGAAAACGAAAAACACAGCAAGGGGACACAGATTTAACGTGGAAAACCTCTCCAACAAAGAGAGGAAAAACCACGGGCGCCAGCCAGCGAAACTTCACTATATCGAGGAGTGTTTATAAACGCCGGGGATTTCACAGATGCAACTCTCCCAACCGGCGGCTTACAAGGGGTTTATATATCGGTGGAAACTTCAGACTCGTTACACTCGGCCCAAGCCTCCGGCGACGGGCCTCGCTCCACTCGTCAGAAGTTGGCCTATACTTTGTAGAATTTGGATCAACATATAACATATACAACACAGCTCTAAACAGTTTAAACACATCCATGCAAAATTTGATAAATAAAGTATCCTGACAACCCACTGACCGACTTCAAACAATTCAACAAAAGGAGCACGAAGCAATCACACGCTAACACAACTTTGGGAATCAAGAACTGGTAATTCAGAGATGGATTGCTCCTCTTGTTCAGAGATGTCCAAACAACAATAAAATCAAGAAGCAAGAAAACTCAAATTGATACATTGTTATTCCGTATCCTCATAGTTTTGGCATCCTTGCAGACCTCGATGTCGTTCTGGTGGCGCATGACACCGTCCATCTGCATCCCCTCATGAAGGTACTTGTCGGGGTTCTCCCCATGCATACGCTGCTTTCGTTTCTCTACAGCCCTCTGCCTGTCGTCCTTGTCGGTGCCAACGACATAGAAGCAAACGTAAATACGTTCGGCGGGCACGGATCATGGGGATGCTCTGCCACATTGGGACGAGCCTTGCCTCCTCCACGTCTACGTGCCCATCCATGCTCACCTAGTACGTAGCGAGCATATTTTTTTAAAATGGAGGTGCGACCCCATGGCATCTGCATTGAAATGATGCATACGATCTTTATTTTTTTTTATTATTGAAAGATCAATAAAGAACATACATCACCAAACCCGAAACCACCACACAACACCTACAAACTCAACATCAGAGGAAAATCGTGTCAACCGGGCCGCTATGTGCCCAGAAAGACAACGAAGACACTTCATCAGCTAGGGACCATGAACAATCGCATATCCCGAGACGCCTTCTAGGCAAAACAGGAGCGTACATCCGGATTAGCAGACTCTTAGCGAGCGTCTTGTGTGCACACCACAGAAGGCGTCTGTCAACACCCGGATTTTTAATCACACATGTCTGTTATGCCATACATCGCAATCCTAGGATTACCATTTTTGCGAGACATAATAGATTGGATATCACAGTACATCATCCATTACAAATCATACATAAGGTCTTACATAAATAAGGATCTCATGATCCAGTTCTTAATACAATTCAAGCAACGGAAAAACGTAATAGTAACAATAGCGTAGGCGAAGCTCCATCTTTAGGGTCACAGAAAATGATGACGATGGGAGATGATCCTAGTTATCGTAACCTTCCTGCTGTCCTTCTTCCGGATACTCCTCTTCATAGTCTGGCCACGGGAATAGCCAGGGACAAAGCCATTAGAACTTTTTAAGTACTCGCAAACTAATACTAACAAGTGAAGGGGTTATTGTAATAGGATACTAAGCTCTAGGGTTGTTTTGCAAAAAGCCAGATTTACCTCTACTAAGTTCAGAAACAAAGAAAGCTAGTTGAAAGTTTTATAACACCTAAGTGGGAACTTGAATTTCATGTCACAACACGGTTGTGGTCAAGTAAGAGTCACAAATCATTTCATAAGTCCTTTTGAAAACATCTAACGATGGAACAGTATGGCCACTCCAACTGTCCATAACCACGGACGTGGTTATTCGAATAGTTTGACACTCTACAGAGATTGCACACTTTCACCACAACATTCGATACATCCGTCAGGAACAATCCTGAATTCACCATACTCAGTATGCAGATAATCAATCATAACATTTTAATTACATGGCCTAGTATAGGCACCTCTCCTGTGAGTTTGGCCTCCCAACCATGACCAACTGTCATCTTGGGTACTGCACAGATGGACAATCTTCACAAGGTAGCCTCAGCTCAGACATTGGCCGCAAGGGAACCCATACTAAGGTATATAAATTTTCAGTAAATTCCTACCCAAATTTCGGGTATTGTGGTTGTACGGTAAAATTGGAATGGTATCGCATCCAGAAAACCATCAATTTTATAAAGGGCTAAGGCTAATGGCTTAACATTTTCATCATCAAAATTATCTAGTGTTCAAGAACACATGTCAAAACATTTCAATAGAATGACTCATCATTCTAGGTTTTCATAACCATTTTCACCAAGTATTCCCATCTAAAATTGATCAAGTTTTAAGCTTAGCACTAGCATCTACAGGTGGGGGTAAATACTAGTGAGGGTTGGTAAAAAAGTGTATCTTATCTACGTTTAATCTCATGCCTTAGGATGACATGAAGCTTCTCTAACTTAGACCAAATTTTATGCTATTTATGCCATCTTCAATAATCTTTCTAGAATCTATAAGTCACTAAATAAACTTTTGATAGAAAGCTTTAATAAAGAGTATAAAATACTAATCTTGCAAGTAAAACTAGGATGGTGTGTCAAAGTGGGAATAATCACATATGCTTAAGGCATATAGTTGGCATAGTAACAATCAAGTAGTAGCTTGCTAAGCTGCAAGTGTTAGCTTGCTCAGATGGTAGCTTGCTAATTCAACTAGTATTAGGCTTGCCTTGTGCAGAGCAGTGTTTGAAGTTCTCCTCGGCTTCTTCCTCGTAGTATCCTCCTTCCTCCTCGTATCCTTGGTCGATAGTAGCGTCTATAAATAAATACAAGGTACACAATAACCAAACAATACTTAACTATTTATAATCATCACACAAAGGTTAACACTAGATGATCTAGCATCATCACTATTATCACAAAGATTAAAGCACTTATCTCATTTATTTTATTTTAGAAAAGTAATTTCTACTCATTGAAAAACTACTTAAGATTTAATATTCTCCAACTCAAACATGGGATCATGTTGACACATGTCATCACCATATATTTCAGTACATGGGAATGTGATTTAAAGTGGTGTCACAATTTAATAAGGTTTAACCTTTTTATTTTAATTAATTAAAGGGACTAGACATGCCTATGTGGCATTCTTTTATTACTTGATCATTATTTCTATAAGTAAACCTATATATTTTTATATATTCTAAAATCTATGGTTAAATGTGATTTTTGAGAGTTAGAATCAACTCAAAAGCTCTTATGGTTGAATTTTGAAAAAAAAATTGAATGCAGAAAAGCTTCTGCCTTGTTATTTTTACCATGGGTGATCTACAAATCTAAATGGTTTGAATCCAACAGGCTTGGATTAAGCATTCCAGTACTTTTCTAACAAAATTGGTTTCATGCATTTTGGTTTAGTGAATCGAGCTGGGTTGATTTTTGAATCTAGGTACAGAACTGGTTTTGAAATTAAATGAATAATTCTAAGTTTAAATTGTTGGGTCGCGCGGGAGGTTTAACTAGGACGACCCACTACACACAACGCGCATGGGCTAGTTAAGTGAGCGGCCACACTCGTCAGTGAGACAACGAGGGGCGAAGCGGTATGGGGTGATTAGGATCATAGGATCTAACTCTAATCGAATGGCTCTGGTTCATCGTCAACGTCGGGCAACGCCGGCGAGACAAAACCCTAGCGCGTCCAGTGGGGGTCGTGGGAAGCTCACCGGGGCTCAGGCGATGGTCGGCGATAGGGGTGAACGACGAAGTCGACGACGGCGATCCTCCTAGTACCGGCAGCTTCTCTTGGGGCGGCTCCAATCAACGGCGCCTCTCCTCCTCTGCAGCGGCGAACTCTGGTGAAATTCCGGCCACCTAGTGCTCGCCTTTCTCCGGGAGCGAGTGGGTGGTATCAGTGAGATGTGGGGAGTGAACTGGTGTGAAGAAAACGAGCGAGGGAGGCCTTCTTTTATAGTGGCTGAAGGGAACCGAATGGAGCGGGTGGAGCTCTTCGGTGTCGATGGCACAGAGTGCTACTGGCATGGGAGACGATGGGGGGTGGTGTTGTGCTCCCTGGCGAAGCTCAACGGCGTGGTCTTACGGCGTGGGGCGGTGGTGAACGGTCGGAATGTCGCGGCGCGCTGGGCGGCTCCGACGACAATTTTAATGGCGCACAATGTGCGTGGTCCGCGTGGCGGCGAACGGGATTGTCTGGCGGGGTGCTGGGATACTGGAGAGCACGTCTGCAAGCGGCGAGGGCGGCGAGCGGTCTGTGGGCTGATGTCGCTGACGACACACTGGTGCGCTCTCGGCTCGCACGCAGGGGCACGTGCTTGGCGGGTGGTCTAGTGGCTGGCTGCGCTCGGGGCTTGGACAGGGAGTGGCGATGGACGGTGCTGCGTGTACCAAACAAGGTTGGCGAGGCTAGTGCTGCCTCTAGCTCGCTAGCGACATGGGGGTGGCAAGTTTGCTCTCGGCATGGTCACCATTGATGGCTAGGCTTGCTCACAGTGGTGCTAAGGATTGTTCAAGAGTCTAGATGATCTACTGAGAGCTTGTTGCAACCAGAGAGGGAACAAGGTTGGCCAAATTCACTGCTGCAAATAGTGTTTAATGTTTTGTTGTATGCTGATCACAAGGTGTTTGATGAAATGGCCGAAAGAAATCTAAATTTGAATTTTGGATTCAAACTTGGTGGGTTTGCTAGGCACATACTAGCGAGTATCTGGTTAGTTAGATTGGTAAAGGGGCACTAGTTTGGTTGGGTTTTGAAAAGGTGTGATCTTCACATATGTTAAATATTCAATTTTGAATTGTCCTTTGAATTGGGTTGCCAAATGTTTCTGCAAGTTTGAAAGGTGGGATTTGATTCACTTTTACTTGGTCTAGCAAGGGGTGAAAAGAACTAGAAAAGTTTCTGTTTGAAATCTTGGACTAGAAACACCGAAAGTGGCCTAGTGAGCAAGATTGGCAAAAAATGACCATTTGCCTTATTTGATTTGTTTTTGATTTTTTTCTTGATTTGTTTCTGCTTGGAATTTTTTTAGATGATGTTATATTCATCTTTGAACCATTCCTTACTATTTATTTGAATCACACAAGTCCATTCATGCATTCATCAAATCATCACATACACACATGCATTCATTTGGTTTTTATTTAATCAAAGTTTTTGTTAACCCTAATTTTAGTGATTAGAGTTTGATGATCATTGTTTCATATTTTTGGGATGTTACAAACCTTCCCTCCTTAAACGAAATCTCATCCTGAGATTTGAAAAAGAAGAAAAAAGATTACCTAGGATTTAAAGAGATCAGGAAACTCCGTCATGATGTGATCTTCTCGCTCCCAGGTAGCTTCTTGTTCAGTGTGGTTGCTCCACTGAATCTTAAGAAACTTGCTGCTTCTGGTTCTGGTGGTTCTGAAAGCTTCCTCCAAAATACGGATGGGTACTTTGGGATACGTCAAGTCATTGTTGATCTCTATGGTGCGGTGATCAATGTTGTTGAAAACTTTGGTCTTCTCTGGAACTTAAAGGCATTTGCGAAGTAACGATATATGGAACACATTGTGCACTGCTGATATCTCCTCTGGAAGTTCCAATTGAAACGATACCTCTCCTCGATGATTCAGAATCTTGAAGGGTCCGATATATCTGGGGGCTAACTTTCCTTTGAGTTGGAAACGCTGCATTCGCTTCAAAGGCGACACTTTGAGATACGCAAAATCTCTGATATTGAAAGCGAGGTCTCGACGTCTCTTGTCGGCATTACTCTTCTGTCTGGATTATGCGGTCTTAAGGTGCTCACGAATATTGTGAACTTTCTCTTCTGCTTCTCGTAGGATGTCGGGTCCGAAAATCTGACTCTCTCCTACCTCCGACCAATTCAAATGGGTGCGACACTTCCTTCCATACATGAATTCAAATGGGGCCATTTGCAAAATAGCTTGATAACAGTTATTGTATGAAAATTCTGCAAAAGGCAGACAGTCTTCCCATTTAGATCCATACTCTAGCACACATGCTCTCAACATATCTTCGAGTATTTGATTTACTCGCTCCATTTGTCCATTGGTCTGAGGGTGATATGCTGTGCTGAAATCCAGTCGGGTTCCTAAACCTTCTTGGACTTTCTTCCAGAATCTCGAGGTAAACTGAGTTCCTCGATCTGATACGATGTTCTTGGGGACTCCGTGCAAAATGACGATTCTAGAGATGTACAACTCCGCTAGCTTCGAACTTTGGTATGTGGTCTTGACTGGTAAGAAATGGGCGACTTTGGACAATCTGTCAACTATGACCCAGATAGAGTCATTTCCCCTACTAGAAGTAGGCAATCCGGTGATAAAGTCCAAATGGAATCCCATTTCCATTCTGAAATCTGTAATGGTTGCAACAGTCCTACGGGTCTTTGATGTCCCGCCTTGACTCTCTGGCAAATATCACACTTGGAGATATAGCTTCCGATTTCTCTCTTCATCTTATGCCACCAAAATTGCTCCTTCAAATATCGATACATCTTCGTTCCTCCGGGGTGGATAGAATAAAGAGTATCATGGGCCTCTTTCAAAATAACTTCTTTCAACTTCGAATCTGCTGGTACACAGAGACGTCCTTTGTACCACAGAACTCTTTCTTCGTCCTCGGTGAATCCGGGTACTTTGCCTATACCGATACGACGTTTGATTCCGTTGATACTAGCATTTCCTTTCTGCGCCTCCTTGATCTAACTAATCAAAGTGGGTTGAAGTTCTATGCTATCCAAAAATCCTTCACTCACTAATTCCATTCGGAAATCTTCCATCCCTTTGTGCAAACTTGGTTTCTCCTTCAAATCATGGAGTTCAAGCGGCACGGCAATCTGCTAAGGGCATATGCTACCACATTGGCTTTACCAGGGTGATAGTGAATGTCCAGGTCATCGTCCTTGATTAGCTCAATCCATCTTCTCTGCCTCCATGTCTTCAGGGCTAGAACTACGGCTGCTAGTTCAAGGTCATGGGTTGGATAATTTTGTTCATGCTGTTTCAGTTGTCGGGATAGATAAGATATAACTTTTCCTTCTTGCATTAGCACACATCCGAGACCGATCTTGGATGCGTCACAATACACATCAAAGGGCTTCGTGATATCCTGCATGATCAAGATTGGGGCTGAAATCAATCTCCTCTTGAGTTCTTGAAAACTCGCTTCACATTTGTCCGTCCACTCAAACTTCTTGTCCTTCTTCAGCAATTGGGTCATGGGTCTTGCAATACTCGATAATCCTTTAACAAACTTGCGGTAGTATCCCGCTAATCCGATAAATGAACGAACTTCGGTTTGAGTGGTTGGGGATTGCCAATCTTCAACATCCTTCACCTTCGTAGGGTCAACGACAATTCCTCCGGATGATACAATATGTTCGAGGAATCCTACCTCCTATAACCAGAATTCACATTTGCTAAACTTGGCATACAGCTGATGCTCTCTAAGGGTTCCAAGAAGGGTCCTTAGGTGTAGCTCATGTTCGTCTTCTGATTTGGAATAAATCAGAATGTCATCGATAAAAACAACGACAAACTTATCCAGGAAGTCCATAAAAATCGTATTCATGAGGTTCATGAAATAAGCGGGGGCATTGGTTAATCCAAAAGACATGACAGTATACTCATATAATCCATATCTGGTGGTAAAGGCAGTCTTTGGAATATCCTCTGCGTGAATCTTGAGTTGATGATAGCCAGTTCTAAGATCAATCTTAGAAAACACTTTGGCACCAGTCAACTGGTCAAACAGGTCTTCTATTTTTTGGCAACGGGTACTTTTTCTTGATGGTGACATCATTCAACTTCTGATAATCCGTACACAAATGGTTACCTCCATCTTTCTTGTCCACAAACAAAACAGGTGATCTCCATGGTGACGCACTTGGTTGAATCAATCCAACTTCCAGCATGGCATCCAGTTGCTTCTTCAGTTCCACTAGTTCAGACAGGTTCATACTATATGGTTTCTAGGCTATGGGTACGGTTCCAGGTATTAGTTCAATGATGAAATCGATAACCCGATCTGGGGGCATACCGGGCAAAACATCTGGAAATACATCGGGGTATTCACAGACTATCCGGACTTGGTCAATGGTTGGCTGGGCTATACTCTTGTTGCACTTGAATTGGCGGGGCAAGGTTTCAGATACATGCTCTACTGATATTCCGGCTGTACTGGTCATGGTTATGGCTTTCTTAGCACAGCCAATTAATCCTTTGTGTTTGGACATCCAATCCATTCCTAGTACTACTTCCAAACCTTTAGTTCCGAGTACTATTAGATTAGCATAAAAATCTATGCCATGGATTTAGATAGGGACGGCTTTGCAAATTTGCCTAGCTTGGGTGGTTGAACCAGGTATTTGAACAATCATAACATCCTTCAATTTTGTTGGTTGAATCTTACTAGTGCATGCAAATTCTTCAGTAACAAATGAGTGTGATGCTCCAGAATCAAACAACACTCTTGCAAGTACTAAGTTAACATAAAACATACCCAGCATGACATTTGGCGCTTCCTGGGCTTCATCAGCATGCATGAGAAAGAGATGGCCGTTGTGGTTGAGCGAGTTCCCTGGGGCAAACCTTCTTCCAGGCTGAACACGACGCTGCTGCTGAGCTAGGGCATTTGCATTAGAGGCTGCGGCAATCTTCTTAGGGCACTCATTGGAATAGTCACCCTTGGTTCCACATTCATAACAAGTCACTTGGGACTTGTCCTTTGCTGCAACAAGCACAACATTGCTTCCAGTCTTTGGGGCAGTGTTGGTGTTGGTGGTGGCATTGTTGTTGTTGAACTTGGGTGGGGCACGGTTGAAACTGCTGGGGTTGCCGGGGTTATTGTGGTTTCCTCCGGGCCTTGGGTTTCCACGGTTGGGATAGGTCGGACGGTTCATCGGGGGTCTATTGGTTCTTGAGGCAAATCTCGGAGATGGGTTGGGGCGATACTTTGGTGTATGATGGGTTCCTGGTTGATGCATCATGCGACGCTTGCGGTTCTCATTAGCGTGGTTGATCTTTCCTTCCATCTGAATGGTAGAGTCAACTAAGGCTTCAATATCAGCAAAGGGGATATTGACTAACACTGTCTGCATCTCATCATGCAGACCATTCAGGAATCTCTCCTTCTTCTTGGCTTCAGTGTCTATATCATCCGATGCATACCTAGCCAATGATAAGAATATGTCACGGTATTCCACTACTTTCATCCTTCCTTGCTTCAGTTCCCTGAATTCATCTCTCATACTCTTGATCAAACCCGGTGGGACATGGGTTCTGCTGAACTTCACTTTGAACTGTTCCCAAGTCATCAGCTGACCTCCTGTCATTGCGCGAACGCTGTTCCACCATGATCTTGCATCTCCGGCCAGATAGTGGGTAGCAAACAACACTTTCTCATTAGCTTCCACTCCTGCAACTTCCAGGTTGTGCTCCATGGTTTGCAACCAATCATCTGCATCTAGGGGCTCTTCTGACTTAGTGAAAACGGGTGGATTGGTGTTCCGGAAATTCTTGAGCTTAGATCCATGGTTGTCCTGATTTCCATGGTCGTGATTTTTGTTGGCTATCTGAGCTATCTATTGAAGGGTGGCTAAGTTAGCTTGACATTCGGATCTTTCAACTTCGCGGCCAGAAACCAACATTTGTAAGAGTTGCAGCATTAGGTCCGGGGCTGAGTTGCTTCCTCCGCGAGGCATCTGAAGATTGAGATAGATTATGAGAAAAGAGGGGAATTTCGAAGGTTCATGGGTTTTGAAAAGTTTTCAAAGTTTCACTCAAATTTTTCTAGAATCTTGCTTTTCATTCATTCACTCATAGCACACGATACAAACACACACCACAACAAAGGAAAATAGATGGGTTTAGGAACCATTCTGTAAAGCTACGATACAGTGGGACTAGTTATCGTAACCTTCCTGCTGTCCTTCCTGCTTTAGGGTCACAGGAAATGATGACGATGGGAGATGATCCTAGTTGTCGTAACCTTCCTGCTGTCCTTCTTCCGGATACTCCTCTTCATAGTCTGGCCACGGGAATATCCAGGGACAAAGCCATGAGTACTTTTTAAGTACTCGCAAACTAATACTAACAAGTGAAGGGGTTATTGTAGTAGGATACTAAGCTCTAGGGTTGTTTTGCAAAAAGCTAGATTTACCTCTACTATGTTCAGAAGCAAAGAAATCTAGTTGAGAGTTTTATAACACCTAAGTGGGAACTTAAATTTCATGTCACAACACTGTTTTGGTCAAGTCAGAGTCACAAATCATTTCACAAGTCCTTTTGAAAACATTTGACGATGGAACAGTATGGCCACTCCAACTGTCCATAACGGCGGACGCGACTATTCGAATAGTTTGACACTCTGCAGAGATTGTACACTTTCACCACAACATTCGATACATTCGTCAGGAACAATCCTAAATTCACCATACTCAGTATGCGGATAATCAATCCTAAACTTTCAAGTACACGCCCTAGTATAGGCACCTCTCCTATGAGTTTAGCCTCCCAACCATGAACAACTGTCATCTTGGGTACTGCACAGGTGCACAATCTTCACAAGGTAGCCGCATCTCAGACCTTGGCCGCAAGGGAACCCATACTAAGGTATATAAATTTCCAGTCAATCCCTTCCAGAATTTCGGGTATTGTGGTTGTACGGTAAAATTGGAATGGTATCGCATCCAGACAACCATCAGTTTTATAAAGGGCTAAGGCTCATGCCTTAATATTTTCATCATCAAAATCATCTGGTCTTCAAGAACACATGTAAAAACATTTCAATAGAATGACTCATCATTCTAGCTTTTCAAAACATCAAGCTTATCTAACTTAGGCCAAATTTTATTCTCTTTATTCTACCTTCAGTTATCTTTCTAGAATCTACAAGTCACTAAGTAAACTTTTGATAGAAAGCTTTAATAAAGAGAATAAAATACTAAGCTTGAAAGTAAAACTAGGATGGTGTGTCAAGTGGGTATAATCACATATTCTTAAAGCATATAGTTGGAATAGTAACAAGCAAGTAGTAGCTTGCTAAGATGCAAGTTTTATCTTGCTCAGATGGTAGCTTGCTAATTCAACTTGTAGTATTAGGCTTGCCTTGTGCAGAGCAATGGTTGAAGTTCTCATCGGCTTCTTCCTCGTAGTATCCTCCTTCCTCCTCGTATCCTTGGTCGATACTAGCGTCTATAAATAAATACAAGGTACACAATCACCAAACAATACTTAACTATTTCTAATCATCACACAAAGGTTCACACTACATGACCTAGCACAATCACTATTTTCACAAATCTTAAAGCACTTATCTCATTTATTTTATTTTAGAAAATAATTTCTACTCATTGAATAACTACTTAAGATTTAATATTCTCCAACTCAAACATGGGATCATGTTGACACATGTCATCACGACATATTTCAGTACATGGGAATGTGATTTAAAGTGGTGTCACAATTTAATAAGCTTTAACCTTTTTATTTTAATTAATTAAAGGGACTAGAAATGCCTATGTGGCATTCTTTTATTAATTGATCATTATTTATGTAAGTAAACCTATATATTCTTACATATTCTAAAAGCTATGGTTAAATGTGATTTTTGAGAGTTGGAATCAACTCAAAAGCTCTTATGGTTGAATTTTGAAAAATGTTTGAATGCAGAAAAGCTTCTGCCTTGTTATTTTTACCATGGGTGATCTACAAATCTAAATGGATTAAATCCAATGGGCTTGGATTAAGCATTCCAGTACCTTCCTAAAAAAATTGGTTTCATGCATTTTGGTTGAGTGAATCGAGCTGGGTTGATTTTTGAATCTAGGTACAAAACTAGGTTTGAAATTAAATGAATAAATCTAAGTTTAAATTGTTGGGTCGCGCGGGAGGTTTAACTGGGCCGGCCCACTACACACAGCGCGCGCTGGGACTGGTTAAGTCAGCGACCCCACTCGTCAGTGAGACAACGAGGGGTGAAGCGGTATGGGGCGATTAGGATCGTAGGATCTAACTCTAATCGAACGGCTCTGATTCATCGTCCATGTCGGGCAACGCCGGTGAGAAAGAACCCTAGCGCGGCCAGTGGGGGTCGTGGGAGGCTCACTGGGGCTCAGGCGATGGTCGACGACGGGGGCAAACCACGAAGTCGACGACGGCGATCCTCCTGGTACCGGCAGCTTCTCCTAAGGCGGCTCCAATCGACGGCACCTATCCTCCTCTGCAGCGGCGAACTCCGATGAAATTCCCGCCACCTGGTGCTCTCCTTGCTCCGGGAGCGAGTGTGTCAACACCCGGATTTTAAATCCCAGATGCCTGTTATGCCATACATCGCAATCCTAGGATTACCATTTTTGCGAGACATAACAGAATTGGATACCATAGTACATCATCCATTACAAACGGTACATAAGTTCTTACACAAATAGGGATCTCATGATCCAGTTCTTAATCCAACATCAAGCAGCGGAATACGTAATAATAACGGTAGCGTAGGCGAAGCTTCATCTTCGAGGTCACAGGAAATGCTGACGATGGGAGATGATCCTAGTTGTCGTAACCTTCCTGGGTCCATCCTCAGGTACTCCTCTTCATAGTCTGGCCATGGGAATAGCCAGGGACAAAGCCATGAGTACACTTTAAGTACTCGCAAACTCATACTAACAAGTAGAGGGGTTTTTGGATAATAGGACACTAGGCTCTAGGGTTGTTTTGCAAAAGCCAGATTTATCTCTAATAAGTTCCAAAGATAGTCACAATTTTATAACTCCTAAGTGGGATCTTGTAACTCATGTCACAACTCTGTTGGGGTCAATTCAAAGTCGCAATTCATTTCACAAGTCATTTTGAAAACATCTGACGGGGGAACAGTATGGCCACTCCAACTGTCCATAACCGCGGACGCGGCTATTCGAATAGTTTGACACTCTGCAGAGATTGTACACTTTCACCACAACATTCGATACATCCGTCAGGAACAAATCCTAAATTCACCATACTCAGTATGCGGATAATCAATCCTAACCTTTCAATTACACGCCCTAGTATAAGCACCTCTCCTGTGAGTTTGGCCTCCCAACCATGACCAACTGTCATCTTGGGTACTGCACAGGTGGATAATCTTCACAAGGTAGCCTCAGCTCAGACCTTGGCCGTGAGAGAACTAATACTAAGGTATATAAGTTTCCAGTCAAGCCCTACCCAATCTTCGGGTATTGTGGTTGTACGATAAAATTGGAATGGTATCGCATCCAGACAACCATCAGTTTTATAAAGGGCTAAGGCTCATGCCTCAACATTTTCATCACCAAAATCATCAGGTGTTTGGAAACACATGTCCAAAACATTTCAATAGAATGATCCATCATTCCAAGGTTTTCATAACCATTTTTCCACCAAGTATTTCCATCTAAATTTGATCAAGTTTTATGCTTAGCACTAGCATCTACAAGTGGGGGTAAGCACTAATGAGGGGTGGTAAACTAGTGGAGTTCTAACTAAGTTCAATCTCATGCCGTAAGATGACATCAAGATTATCTAGCTTAGGCCAAATTTTATGCTCTTTATGCAACCTTCAAGTATCCTTCTAGTATCTACCATTTATTGCAATAAACTCTAAGTAAGAGCTTTGATAAAGAAATAAAGTAAGAAGCTTGCAAGTAAAACTAGGATTGGTTTGTCAAGTGAGTATAATCACATATGCTTAAGGCATATAGTGGTCAGAGTAACAAGTAGTGGTTTGTAGCATCAGTAGGGTATCTTGCAAGGGTTAGCTTGCATTGGTCCACTTAGTTAATAAATCTTGCAAGTATTGGCTTGCAAAATATCAGTATAAGCTTGCGTTGTGCAGAGCAGTGGTTGAAGTTCTCCTCGGCTTCTTCTTCGTAGAATCCTCCTTCCTCCTCGTATCCTTGGTCGGTACTAGCGTCTATAAATAAATACGAGGTACACAATCACCAAACAATACTTAACTACTTGCAATCATCACACACAAGGGTCCTATAGATGATCTAAGATCATCACTAATATTACAAGATTAAGGCTTGGTTTAATTCCTTTTATTTTTAGAAAAGTAATTTCTACTCAATGAAAAACTACTTAAGATTTAATATTCCCCAAACCAAACATGGGATCATGTTGACACATGTCATCACCACATATTTTAGTCCATGGGAATGTGATTTAAAGTGGTGTCACAATTTAATAAGGTTTTACCCTTTTATTTTAATTAATTAAAGTGACTAGAAATGACTATGTAGCATTCTTTTATTACTTGAACATTATTTCTGCAAGTAAACCTATATATTTTTATATATTATGAAAGTTATGGTTAAATGTGATTTTTGAGAGTTGGAATCAACTCAAAAGCTATTATGGTTTAAATTTGAAAAATGTTTGAATGCATAAAAGCTTCTGCCTTGTTATTTTTACCATGGATGATCTATAGATACAAATGACTTGAATCCAACGGTCTTGGATTCAGCATTTCAAGACCTTTCTAACAAAATTAGTTTCATTCAATTTGGTGCAATGAATCGATCTGGGTTGATTTTTGAAACTGGGTACAGAAGTGTGTTTGAAATAAAATGGAAAAGGTTTAATTCAAATAACTGGGCTGCGCGGGAAAAGTTAACGGGCCGGCCTGCTAAGCGTAGCGCTTCCGCGGGATGCTTAAGTGGATGTCCCCACTCGTCAGTGAGACAGGGGGTACGAAGCGGTACGGGGCAACGTGGTGCGTTCGATCTGATTCTAATCCAACAGCTGAGAGTCATCGTCGACGTTGAGCAACGCCGGCGAGATACAAACCTAGCGCGGCCAGTGGGGGTTGCTGGGGGATCACCGGGGAGCAGGCGAGAGTCAGCGAGGTGGGCGAACGACAAACTCGACGACGGCGAACTCAGGGATGGTCGCGGCAGCTCCTGGGGTGGACGAAATCGATGGCGCCCTTCTTCTCCAGAGGCGGCGGGCTCCGGTGAAATTACGGCGATGCGCTGCTCCCTTGCTCCGGGAATGGTGTGGCACGATAAGTGAGGAGAGGGGAGTAGAATGGTGTGAAGAAATCGACTGGGGGTGGCCTCTATTTATAGTCGAGCGAGGGGACCGAAAGGGCGCACGGTGAGCTCGTCGGGGGCGATGGTACAGGCGGCTATTGGTATGGGCGAAGGTAGGGGCGATGCGGTGTTCCCTGGCGATGCTCAACGACATGGTTTCGAGGCGTGGGGCGGTGCGGCTTGGTCTGGAACACGCGACGCTCTACGCGGCAGAGGCGGCGTCTTCGACGACGAGCGGTGGCTGTGCGTCACAGGGCGGCGAACGGGGATGTCTGGTGGTCTCCTGGGTCGGTGGTGATCGTGTATGCACGTGGTGAGGGCGGCGCGCGGTCTGTGGGCTTCGGTCGAGGGTGGCGCTCTAGCGCACGCTCAGCATGGTCGCTGGCGGTTTGGGCGCGGTCCGTGCATGTGGTCCAGGGGTTGGCAAGGTTCGAGCGGTGGACAGGGAGTGGCGGTGGACGGTGGGATGCCTCCCAGACATGCTGGCTAGGCTTGTTTCTCCTCCTAGCTTGCTGTCTCCACTGGGGTGGCATGGGTGTGCTCGGCTGTTCACCATTGATGGCAATGCCAAGCTTATAGTGGGGCTAGTGCTTGGTTTAACTTGCTAGATTATCTACTGAGATGGTTGTGAGCTAGAGAGGGAACAAGTTAGGCTTCAATCACTGCTCACAATAGTGTTTAGATTTTGTATGATTTGTGTCTGCAATGTGTTTGATGAAATGGCCGCATGAATTCAAATTTTGAATTTTCAAAAAGATTTTTGGTGGGTGTGCTAGATTGGTGCTGGTGAGTCTGCAGATGCTTGGGTTTTGAAAGTTGAGCTTGTTTGAGTGGTTTTTGAAAAAGTGAGATGTTCCCATATGATAAAGATTCAATTTTGAATTGTCATTTAAACTATGCATTTGAAAGTTTCTGGATGATCACAAAGTGGGCCTTGATACTTTGTTATGAGTACAATCAAGGGGTGCAAAGATCCAGGAAAGTTTCTGTTAGTTTCTGAAAGTTTGAGACAGCCAAAGTAGGCATGGGAGTTAAATTGGTCAAAATGACCATTCCTTTATTTTATTTGTTTTGATTTATTTGTCTTTGAGAAAAGTGTGGGAAATGTTTAGATGGTGTTTAATTCACCTAAGAAACATTTTACAAGCAAGGAAACACATAAACAAGGTGGTTCAAAAGAATTTCAAATTCAATGCATACTCACATGCATGCTTCCATAATTTTATTTAGAAAAGTTTTTGTTAACCCTAATTTTGATGATTAGTGTTTGATGATTTAATTTTAGTATTTTTGGGATGTTACAAACCTTCCCCCCTTAAACAAAATCTCATCCCGAGATTTGAAAAAGGACGAAAAGATTACCTAGGATTTGAAGAGATCGGGAAACTCCGTCCTGATGTGATCTTCGCGCTCCCAGGTAGCTTCCTCTTCTGTGTGGTTGCTCCACTGAATCTTGAGAAACTTGATGCTTCGGGTTCGGGTGGTTCGAAAAGCTTCTTCCAAAATACGGATGGGTACTTCGGGATAGGTCAGGTCATCGTTGATCTCTATGGTCTGGTGATCAATATTTTTGAACACTTCGGTCTTCTCGGGGACTTCGAGACATTTGCGAAGTAATGAGATATGGAACACATTGTGCATGGCTGACATCTCTTCGGGTAGTTCCAATTGATACGATACTTCTCCTCGATGGTTCAGAATCTTGAAAGGTCCGATATATCTGGGGGCTAACTTTCCCTTGAGTTGGAAACGGTGCATTCCCTTCAATGGCGACACTTTCAGATAAACAAAGTCTCCTACATTGAAGGCGAGGTCTCTACGTATCTTGTCGGCGTAACTCTTCTATCTAGATTGGGCGGTCTTAAGGTCCTCACGAATCTTGTGAACCTTCTCTTCTGCTTCTCGTAGGATGTCGGGTCCGAAAATCTGACTCTCTCCTACTTCCGACCAGTTTAAAGGGGTGCGACACTTCCTTGTGTACATGAATTCAAATGGGGCCATTTGCAAATTGGCTTGATAACTATTGTTGTATGAAAATTCTGCAAACGGCAGACAGTCATCCCACTTGGATCCATATTCTAACACACATGCTCTCAGCATATCTTTGAGTATTTGATTTACTCGCTCCGTTTGTCCATCAGTCTGAGGATGATACGATGTACTGAAATCTAGACGGGTTCCTAAACCTTCTTGGACTTTCTTCCAGAATCTCGAGGTAAACTGAGTTCCTCGATCCGATACGATGTTCTTGGGGACTCCATGCAAACTAACGATTCTAGAGATGTATAACTCTGCTAGCTTCAAACTCTGATAGGTGGTCTTGACGGGCAAGAAATGGGCGACTTTGGACAATCTGTCCACTATGACCCATATAGAGTCATTTCCCCTACTAGAAGTAGGCAGTCTAGTGATAAAGTCCATTCCTACAGAATCCCATTTCCATTCCGGAATCTGCAATGGTTGCAACAATCCAGCGGGTCTTGATGTCCGGCCTTGACTCGCTGACATATATCACACTTGGCGATATAGCTTCCGATTTCTCTCTTCATCTTATGCCACCAAAATTGCTCTTTCAAATCTTGATACATCTTCGTTCCTCCGGGATGGATAGAATAAAGAGTATCATGAGCCTCCTTCAAGATAACTTCTTTCAACTCAGAATGTGCTGGTACACAAAGGCGTCCTTTGTACCACAAAACTCCTTCTTCGTCCTCGGTGAATCCAGGTACTTTGCCTGTACCGATACGACGCTTGATTCCGTCAATACTAGCATTTCCCTTCCGCGCCTCTTTAATCTGACTGATCAAAGTGGGCTGGAGTTCTATGCTAGCCAAAAATCCTTCACTTACTAATTCCATCCGAAAATCTTCCATCTCTTTGTGCAAACTTGGTTGCTCCTTCAAAATCATGGAGTTCAAGCGGCACGGCAATCTGCTAAGGGCATCGGCTACCACATTGGCTTTACCAGGGTGATAGTGAATTTCCAGATCATATCCTTGATTAGCTCAATCCATCTTCTCTGCCTCATATTCAGCTCCTTCTGAGTGAATATATACTTCAGGCTCTTGTGATCCGAATAAATCTCACAACGGTTTCCCATCAGGTAATGTCTCCATGTTTTCAGGGCTAGAACTACGGCTGCGAGTTCGAGGTCATGGGTTGGGTAGTTTTGCTCATGTTGCTTCAGTTGTCGAGATAGATAAGATATAACTTTGCCTTCTTGCATTAGCACACATCCGAGACCGACTTGGATGCGTCACAATACACATCGAAGGGCTTTGTGATATCCGGCATGATCAAGATTGGGGCTGAAATCAATCTCCTCTTGAGTTCTTGAAAACTCGCTGCACATTTGTCGGTCCATTCAAACTTCTTATCCTTCTTCAGCAATTGGGTCATGGGTCTGGCGATACTAGAGAATCCTTCTACGAATTTGCGGTAATATCCCGCCAATCCGAGAAATGCATGAACTTGGGTTTGAGTGGTTGGGGCTTACCAATCTTCTACATCTTTCACTTTGGCAGGGTCAACGGCAATTCCTCCGGCTGATACAATGTGACCGAGGAATCCTACCTCTTGTAACCAGAATTCACATTTGCTAAACTTTGCATATAGCTGATGCTCTCTAAGGGTTCCAAGAATGGTCCTTAGGTGTAGCTCATGTTCTTCTTCTTATTTGGAATAAATCAGAATGTCATCGATGAAAACAACGACAAACTTATCCAGGAAGTCCATAAAAATCTTATTCATGAGATTCATGAAATAAGCGGGGATATTAGTTAGTCCGAAAGACATAACTGTATACACATACAATCCATATCTGGTGGTAAAGGCAGTCTTTGGAATATCATCTGCACGAATCTTGAGTTGATGATAACCAGTTCTAAGATCAATCTTAGAAAACACTTTGGCACCGGTCAACTGATCAAACAAATCTTCTATGTTGGGCAAGGGGTACTTGTTCTTGATGGTGACATCATTCAATTTCCGATAATCCATACACAAACGGTTGCCTCCATCCTTGTCCACAAACAAGACAGGTGATCTCCAAGGTGACGCACTTGGTTGAATCAATCCAATTTCCAACATGGAATCCAGTTGCTTCTTCAGTTCTGCTAGCTCTGACGGGTTCATACTATATGGTCTTTGGGCTATGGGTCCTATTCCGAGGATTAGTTCGATGATAAACTCAATATCCCGATCTGGGGGCATACCGGGCAAAACATCTAGAAATACATCGTGGTATTCACAGACTATCCGGACTTGGTCAATGGTAGGTTGGGCTTTACTCTTGTTGCACTTGAATTGGCGAGGTAAGGTTTCAGATACATGCTCGACTGATATTCCGGCGGTACTAGTCATGGTTATGGCTTTCTTGGCACAGTCAATCAATCCTTTATGTTTGGACATCCAATCATTCGTAGTACTACTTCCAAACCTTTAGTTCCAAGTACTATCAGATTTGCATAAAAATCTATGCCATGTATTCGGATAGGGACGGCTTTGCAAATTTGCCTAGCCTTGGTGGTTGATCCGGGAATTTGAACAATCATAACATGCTTCAGTTTGGTTGGTTGAATTTTACTAGTGCATGCAAATTCTTCGGTGACAAATGAATGCAATGCACTAGAATCAAACAACACTCTTGCAAGTACTGAATTAACAGAAAACATACCAGGACGACGTCTGGCGCTTCCTGAGCTTCTTCAGCATGCATGAGAAAAAGACGGTCGTTGCGGTTGAGCGAATTCCCTGGGGAAAATCTTCTTCCTGGCTGAACACTACGCTGTTGTTGAGCTGGGACATTGGCATTGGGGGCTGTAGCATTCTTCTTGTTGGGGCACTCGTTGGAATAGTGGCCTTTATTTCCATAGTCATAACAAGTCACTTGCGACTTGTCCTTGGCTGCGACAGGCATAGCATTGCTTTCAGTCCTCGGGGCAATGTTGGTGTTGGCGGTAGCATTTTTGTTGTTGAACTTGGGTGGGGCACGATTGAAATTGCTAGCGTTGTCGGGGTTGTTGTGATTTCCTCCGGGCCTAGGGTTTCCATGGTTGGGATAGGTCGGACGGTTCATTGGGGGTCTGTTGGTTCTTAGGGAAAATCCTGGAGATGGGTTGGGGCGATACTTTGGGGTCTGATGGGTTCCTGGCTGATGCATCATGCGACGCTTGCGGTTCTCATTGGCTTGGTTGATCTTTCCTTCCATCTAGATAGCAGAGTCGACAAGGGTTTCAATATCAGCAAAGGGGATATTGACTAACACAGTCTGCATCTCATCATGCAGACCATTCAGGAATCTTTCTTTCTTCTTGGCTTCGGTGTCTATCTCATCCGGGGCATACCTGGCTAATGACAAAAATTTGTCACGGTATTCCACTACAGTCATCCGTCCTTGCTTCAGTTCTCTGAACTCAGCTCTCATTCTCTTGATCAAACCCGGTGGCACATGGGTTCTGCTAAACTTGACCTTGAATTCCTCCCAGGTCATCATCTGGCCTCCGGTCATTGTGCGAACACTGTTCCACCATTCCCTGGCATCTCCGGATAGATAGTGGGTGGCGAACAGGACTTTCTCGTTGGCTTCCACTCCGGCTACTTCTAAGTTATTTTCCATGGTTTGCAGCCAATCATCGGCGTCTAGGGGATCTTCGGACTTAGTAAAAACAGGTGTGTTGGTATTCTGGAAATTCTTGAGCTTAGATCCATGGTTGTCCTGATTTCCGTGGCCTTGGTTGTTGTGGGAAAGTTGGGCTATCTGCTGCAGTGTGGCTAGGTTGGCTTGACGTTCCGCTCTTTCAGCTTCGCGGTCAGAAGTCAACATTTGCAGAATCTGCAACATCGGGTCCGGGGTTGAACCACTTCCTCCACATGGCATCTGAAGATTGAGATAGATTATGAGAAAAGAGGGAATTTTCTAAAGTTTTGGGGTCTTTGAAAAGTTTTTAAAGTTTGACTCAGATTTTCTAGCAACTTGCTTTTTCATTCATTCGTTCGTTCATTCATAGCACCCAGTACAACACACACCACAACAAGGAAAAACAGATGGTTTTAAGAACCATTCTGAGAACTACGATACAGTGGGACCGAATACTACTCACTACGCTAGTGCTCAAGTGCTACTACTCCTCGGAATCTGTGGCCTCATCATCCTCATCATCATCGATGAAGGCGAAATCGTCCTCATCGGTGAAGAAATCCATAGCCTGGTCCTCCAGAAAATCATCATCATCGCTGAGATAGGAGTAGGGGTCTCCACGAAGATCCTCTCCTGCATTCTCCCTTTCCTCCATCTGCATGTCTCTCTCGTGGTTGGTCTCCTCCAAAGATGAGATGAAGTGGCGAAGACGGGCAATAATGCGCTCCTTCTTGTCGAGCTGACGGCGGCGAGACTTGCGATCCTTTGCTAGCATGGCGATGGTTTGGTCCTTCGTCTTGATGATGGAAGACTTGTGGTTGCAGTAGTCATGGCAGTTGTCTAACTCCCGCTGACGATCGTACATCATGAAGCTAAGGTGGTCCAATTGGGTCTTCAGCTCGAGGTGGTATGGGGCTTCCAGTGGTTGTCCATTTGCATCACGCCTTGGGCAAAACTCAAAGCGAGTACCCTTGATCTGATTGATGCTCTGCCCACACAGACGGGAAAGAGCTTCCTGCATGGCCCTGGCAAGTCCATCGAGCCAGTTGTTTTCTCTCAAGGTAAACTGAATTCCCTCAGCAGTGGGAGGTTCACTCTTTCCTCGGAGACTTGCAACAATTAGCCACTGCAGATCTTTTCCTCCTTGATCATTGAGCTGAGCTCCGAAGAACTCGGGGTGCGGATGCTCCAGAAATTCCGAAAGCTGGTCCAAATCCCTCTCAAAGATAAGGTCTCCTCCATTCCCCAACTGATAAAACTTGTTGTACGTCATGTCCATCTATAAGAATATAGGATGAGTAAGTTAGTAGAGTGATTAAGTGTGTCAAAATTTTATGTATTTTGCAAGAGTTTTTGAGGAACATGAATTTTCATGAAAGAATCAAAGGGATAAGAATGAGAATAAGTTTTTGTAAATATTTGCTTTCTTTGGTTTTGAAACTAAGTTTTTGATTCAAACGTCCAGTCTAACTAGGATCTCCTATGGTCAGGATGGCTCTGATACCAACTTGTCAACACCCGGATTTTTAATCCCAGATGCCTGTTATGCCATACATCGCAATCCCAGGATTACCATTTTTGCGAGACATAACAGAATTGGATACCATAGTACATCATCCATTACAAACGGTACATAAGTTCTTACACAAATAGGGATCTCATGATCCAGTTCTTAATCCAACATCAAGCAGCGGAATACGTAATAATAACGGTAGCTTAGGCGAAGCTCCATCTTCAGGGTCACAGGCAATGCTGACGATGGGAGATGATCCTAGTTGTCGTAACCTTCCTGGGGTCCATCCTCCAGGTACTCCTCTTCATAGTATGGCCATGGGAATAGCCAGGGACAAAGCCATGCGTACTCTTTAAGTACTCGCAAACTAATACTAACAGGTAAAGGCGTTTTTGATAATAGGACACTAGGCTCTAGGGTTGTTTTGCAAAAGCCAGATTTATCTCTACGAAGTTCCAAAGCTAATCACAATTTTATAACTCCTAAGTGGGATCTTGTACTCATGTCACAACCCTGTTGTGGTCAAGTCAAAGTCTCAATTCATTTCATAAGTCATTTTGAAAAGTCTGACGGGAGAACAGTATGGCAACTCCAACTGTCCATAACCGCGGACGCGGCTATTCGAATAGTTTGACACTCTGCAGAGATTGTACACTTTCACAAACATTCGATACATCCGT
This sequence comes from Avena sativa, assembly GCA_916181665.1. Lineage (NCBI taxonomy): Eukaryota > Viridiplantae > Streptophyta > Magnoliopsida > Poales > Poaceae > Avena > Avena sativa. The sequence goes on from OV702284.1 coordinate 67,434,613, forward strand.
CAGGAACAAATCCTGAATTCACCATACTCAGTATGCGGATAATCAATCCTAACCTTTCAATTACACGCCCTAGTATAAGCACCTCTCCTGTGAGTTTGGCCTCCCAACCATGACCAACTGTCATATTGGGTACTGCACAGGTGGACAATCTTCACAAGGTAGCCTCAGCTCAGACCTTGGCCGTGAGAGAACTAATACTAAGGTATATAAGTTTCCAGTCAAGCCCTACCCAATCTTCGGGTATTGTGGTTGTACGATAAAATTGGAATGGTATCGCATCTAGACAACCATCAGTTTTATAAAGGGCTAAGGCTCATGCCTCAACATTTTCATCACCAAAATCATCAGGTGTTTGGAAACACATGTCCAAAACATTTCAATATAATGATCCATCATTCCAAGGTTTTCATAACCATTTTTCCACCAAGTATTCCCATCTAAAGTTGATCAAGTTTTATGCTTAGCACTAGCATCTACAAGTGGGGGTAAGCACTAATGAGGGGTGGTAAACTAGTGGAGTTCTAACTAAGTTCAATGTCATGCCGTAAGATGACATCAAGATTATCTAGCTTAGGACAAATTTTATGCTCTTTAGCCAACCTTCAAGTATCCTTCTAGTATCTACCATTTATTCCAATAAACTCTAAATAAGAGCTTTGATAAAGAAATAAAGTAAGAAGCTTGCAAGTAAAACAAGGATTGGTTTGTCAAGTGAGTATAATCACATATGCTTAAGGCATATAGTGGTCAGAGTAACAAGTAGTGGTTTGTAGCATCAGTAGGGTATCTTGCAAGGGTTAGCTTGCATTGGTCCACTTAGTTAATAAATCTTGCAAGTATTGGCTTGCACAATATCAGTATAATCTTGCCTTGTGCAGACCAATGGTTGAAGTTCTCCTCGGCTTCTTCTTCGTAGAATCCTCCTTCCTCCTCTTATCCTTGGTAGGTACTAGCGTCTATAAATAAATACGAGGTACACAATCACCAAACAATACTTAACTACTTGCAACCATCACACACAAGGGTCCTATAGATGATCTAACATCATCACTAATATTACAAGATTAAGGCTTGGTTTAATTCCTTTTATTTTTAGAAAAGTAATTTCTACTCATTGAAAAACTACTTAAGATTTAATATTCCCCAAACCAAACATGGGGTCATGTTGACACATGTCATCACCACATATTTTAGTCCATGGGAATGTGATTCAAAGTGGTGTCACAATTTAATAAGGTTTTACCCTTTTATTTTAATTAATTAAAGTGACTAGAAATGACTATGTAGCATTCTTTTATTACTTGAACATTATTTCTGCAAGTAAACCTATATATTTTTATATATTATGAAAGGTATGGTTAAATGTGATTTTTGAGAGTTGGAATCAACTCAAAAGCTATTATGGTTTAAATTTGAAAAATGTTTGAATGCATAAAAGCTTCTGCCTTGTTATTTTTACCATGGATGATCTATAGATCCAAATGACTTTAATCCAACGGGCTTGGATTCAGCATTTCAAGAACTTTCTAACAAAATTAGTTTCATTCAATTTGGTGCATTGAGTCGATCTGGGTTGATTTTTGAAACTGGGTACAGAAGTGTGTTTGAAATAAAATGGAAAAGGTTTAATTCAAATAACTGGGCTGCGCGGGAAAAGTTAACGGGCCGGCCTGCTAAGCGTAGCGCTTCCGCGGGCTGCTTAAGTGGGTGTCCCCACTCGTCAGTGAGACAGGGGGGTGCGAACGGTATGGGGCAACGTGGTTCGTTCGATCTGATTCTAAGCCAACGGCTGAGAGTCATCGTCGACGTTGAGCAACGCCGGCGAGATAGAAACCTAGCGCGGCCAGTGGGGGTTGCTGGGGGCTCACCGGGGTGCAGGCGAGGGTCGGCGAGGTGGGCAAACGACGAAGTCGACGACGGTGAACTCAGGGGTGGTCGCGGCAGCTCCTGGGGTGGACGAAATCGATGGCGCCCTTCTTCTCCAGAGGTGGCGGGCTCCGGTGAAATTCCGGTGATGCGCTGCTCGCCTTGCTCCGGGAATGGTGTGGCACGATCAGTGAGGAGAGGGGAGTAGAATGGTGTGAAGAAATCGACTGGGGGTGGCCTCTATTTATAGTCGAGCGAGGGGACCGACGGGGCGCACGGTGAGCTCGTCGGGGGCGATGGTACAGGCGGCTATTGGTATGGGCAAAGGTAGGGGCGGTGCGGTGTTCCCTGGCGATGCTCAATGACATGGTTTCGAGGCGTGGGGCGGTGCGGCTTGGTCTGGAACACGCGACGCTCTGCGCGGCAGAGGCGGCGTCTTCGACGGCGAGCGGTGGCTGTGCATCACGGGGCGGCGAACGGGGATGTCTGGCGGTCTCCTGGGTCGGTGGTGATCGTGTATGCACGCGGTGAGGGCGGTGCGCGGTCTGTGGGCTTCGGTCGAGGGTGGCGCTCTGGCGCACGCTCGGCATGGTCGCTGGCGGTCTGGGCACGGTCCGTGTGTGTGGTCCAGGGGTTGGCAAGGTTCGAGCGGTGGACAGGTAGTGGCGATGGACGGTGGGCTGCCTCCCAGACATGCTGGCTAGGCTTGTTTCTCCTCCTAGCTTGCTGTCTCCACTGGGGTGGCATGGGTGTGCTCGTCTGTTCACCATTGATGGCAATGCCAAGATTACAGTGGGGCTAGTGCTTGGTTTAACTTTCTAGATGATCTACTGAGATGGTTGTGAGCTAGAGAGGGAACAAGTTAGGCTTCAATCACTGCTCACTATAGTGTTTAGATTTTGTATGATTTGTGTCTGCAATGTGTTTGATGAAATGGCCGCATGAATTCAAGTTTTGAATTTTTAAAAGATTTTTGGTGGGTGTGCTAGATTGGTGCTGGTGAGTCTGCTGATGCTTGGGTTTTGAAAGTTGAGCTTGTTTGAGTGGTTTTTGAAAAAATGGGATCTTCCCATATGATAAAGATTCAATTTTGAATTGTCATTTAAACTATGCATTTGAAAGTTTCTGGATGATCACAAAGTGGGCCTTGATACTTTTTTATGAGTACAATCAAGGGGTGCAAAGATCCAGGAAAGTTTCTGTTAGTTTCTGAAAGTTTGAGACAGCCAAAGTAGGCATGGGAGTTAAATTGGTCAAAATGACCATTCCTTTATTTTATTTGTTTTGATTTATTTGTCTTTGAGAAAAGTGTGGGAAATGTTTAGATGATGTTTAATTCACCTAAGAAACATTTTACAAGCAAGGAAACACATAAACAAGGTGGTTCAAAAGAATTTCAAATTCAATGCATACTCACATGCATGCTTCCATAATTTTATTTAGAAAAGTTTTTGTTAACCCTAATTTTGATGATTAGTGTTTGATGATTTAAGTTTAGTATTTTTGGGATGTTACAGAGTGGGTGGTATCAGTGAGAGGTGGGGAGTGAACTGGTGTGAAGAAAACGAGCTGGGGAGGCCTCCTTTTATAGTGGCTGAAGGGGACCGAATGGGCAACGATAGGGGGCGCTGATGTGCTCCCTGGCGAAGCTCAATGGCGTGGTCTTGCGGCGTGGGCGGTGCTAAACGGTCGGAATGTCACGGCGCTCTAGGCGGGTCCGACGGCAATTTTAATGGCGCACAGCGTGCATGGTCCGCGCGACGATGAACGGGATTTTCTGGCGGGGTGTTGGGATGCGGGCGAGCACGTCTGCAAGCGGCGAGGGCGGCACGCGGTCTGTGGGCTGATGTCGCTGACGGCGCACTGGCGCGCTCTCGGCTCGCATGCAAAGAGACTAGGCGCATGCTTGGCGGGTGGTCCAGTCGCAGGCTGCGCTCGGGGATTGGACAGGGAGTGGCGATGGACGGTGCTGCGTGTGCCAGACAAGGTTGGTGAGGCTAGTGTTGCCTCTAGCTCGCTTGCGACATGGGGGTGGCAAGGTTGCTCTTGGCATGGTCACCATTGATGGGTAGTCTTGCTCACAGTGGTCTTAAGGATTGTTAAAGAGGCTAGATGATCTACTAAGAGCTTGTTGCAACCAGAGAGGGAACAACGTTGGCCAAATTCACTGCTGCAAATAGTGTTTAATGTTTTGTTGTATGTTGATCACAAGGTGCTTGATGAAATGGCCAAAATAAATCTAAATTTGAATTTTGGATTCAAACTTGGTGGGTTTGCTAGGCACATACTAGGGAGTATCTAGTTAGTTGGATTGGTCAAGGGGCATTGGTTTGGTTGGGTTTTGAAAAGGTGTGATCTTCACATATGTTAAAGATTCAATTTTGAATTGTCCTTTGAATGGGGTTGTCAAATGTTTCTGCAAGTTTGAAAGGTTGGCTTTGATTCACTTTTACTTGGTCTAGCAAGGGGTGAAAAGAATTGGAGAAGTTTCTATTTGAAATCTTGGACTAGAAACACCCAAAGTGGCATAGTGAGCAAGATTGACAAAAAATGACTATTTGCCTTATTTGATTTGTTTTTGATTTTTTTCTTGATTTTTTCTGCTTGGAAATGTTTTAGATGATGTTATATTCATCTTTGAACCATTCCTTACTATTTAGTTGAATCACACAAGTCCATTCATGCATTCATTAAATCATCACATACACACATGCATTCATTTGGTTTTTATTTAATCAAAGTTTTTGTTAACCCTAATTTTAGTGATTAGAGTTTGATGATTATTGTTTCATATTTTTGGGATGTTACACCGTCACCGCCATCGAACCTCTGAATACTCTTCACGGTTAATATCTGCATAAACTTTGTCGGTCATGCCACTGATGCCACAACGACGCCAGAAAGCGCTCCCGCCCTGCGCGAGTCCATCACGACACATGTGACACCGAGAATCCGCTGCACCATGACACCGAGACTTGACATGGTTGATGATGTAGATGTACACCTCTCCACCTTCTTTCCTCCACCATCTAGATGCTGGTCCAAAAACGATGCCCCCAAGAGGGAGAGCAACGCCAAAAGAACCACCAATGTACGATCTAGAATACCTGGGTCTAGGATTTTCTCCGGAGCAACACGAGAAAGTTGATGGTAGCTACAGCAGCGATGCCTTCCACAATGTAACACGTGAAGACGCCACCATTGCCCACCATGACCAGGTCATAACACGGTTTTTACCGGTAGCGGCACCTCCGCAACTCGCCTCCGGTGCTAGATTTGGACTGAACAGCTAGGCCGACCATCTCCGGCAAAGGAGTAGGCCACCAATGTCATTTCCTGGACCGAGGCCCAATGCATCCTCATGCTACGAGGATGAACCCAAATCACCTCCACTTGTCATTGTGAGAGCAGACGAAGTGCTGCAGGGACGAGGTGGTTAAAAGCGGCCTGTCGGAACCCGTTTGGGCCCAGATCAGACCTACCTACACCGCCGCCGCCTGCTGGCTGTAACATACCACTCTTTTGTGTAATATTAATAAGGACATGTTTGAGCATTGCATGCATGCATAACACTTGCACTATGGTTTAATCAAGAAGGAGCAAACAAAACCCTAAACCCTAATAGCTTCCCTCTCTCTTTGAAGCAATTTAAATGGTTTCTATATTTTGAAATTTCTCAAAACAAATGGAGCCAAATTAGTACCAAGGGCCCTTAGTGTTTTTAGTTATATTATAAAAGTTTCTGTGATTTGAAATTATTCAAAACAGATTTAAAATTCAAAATATAAAAGGAAATCAGAAAAACAGAAAAGAAAAAGGTTTTGTGGAAATAAAACAGGTTTCTAACCTATTTGGGCCGCAGCCCACCTCTCTTCTCTCTCTCTGCAGCCAAGCGTAGCACGCAGCAGCCAAAGAGCCAGCCCACCCCAGGCCATCTGGCCCGTACCCCTTCGCCGTCTTCTTCTTTACTTCTTCCCCGAGCTGCCGGCGAAGCAGCTGCCTGGCAGCGCCCTTGCCGTCGATCTCGCCGCCGCTGCGGTGCGCGCCGCCGCCTACGAGGATGAGGATAAAGATCGCCGCGTCGAGCTCTTCCTCCCCACACCCGTCTCACTCTATCTCGTGGCCTCGGTGGCTTTTCCCCAAACCCGACGGAACCTTAAGCCTCGGGCTCCGCTGTGCCCCGCCATTCCCGACCACCCCATCGCCATCTGAGACCACTGCCGGTTTCGCCTTGCCACGCTGATCATTCCTGCCAAAGGAATCAACCGGAGACGCACGGGATCGTCGCCATCGACTTCACCTTCCCGAGCTCTGGCCACCGCCTTCTTCGTCGATTCCGGTCGTTCCAGACCGCCCCTAGCATCGCCGTCACCACCATCGTGCTCAGGGTGAGCTATTGGTTCTCGCAGACCTCCTCTTTCCCTCCCTCTCACCCCCTGGCATCCTCCCCACCGTGCACCGCCGCTCACCGCCACTGTCCGTCGTCGCATCGCCGTCTCCGGCGACCATTGTAACTACCTCGGTGAATTACGCTCCTAGATACAAGCCTGGATGAGCGGAAGTGGTTGAAATAGTACGGTGGGGCCCCAAAAGCCACTCACGGGTAGACCTTTCGGCCGTCCCAACCACTTCCAATTCATCGGGACCTGTACGGGCGGCGTAATCGGCAGGCGAAGGGATCAACTACATACACAAATGAGTATGTATGCAAGCCACCATACAAAAGTACATCAGAGCCATTCCATCTAGAAAGAAAGGAAAATATAGCAACGCCATACGGCAAGATTCAAATGACCTAGATAGATATAATATTTTAGGATAATTCCTCATACATCACACATCAGAGTATCAAGCGGAAGCGGCAAAACAAGTCCGAGTACGGATAAGAAGCAAATCGGCATAAGATGCCACAGAAATAAGCACATCCCACCCACAGATCTCACGGATCCCCGTTCCCGGAATCTCTACACCGAACGATCGTTGCCCACATCATCAGCCTCTTCCACCCAGTATCCGTCCTGCGAGTGTACCTGTTCATCTAAACCAAATAATTTATCGTGTGAGACCCTAAGGGTACTCAGCAAGTCTTTATGCCTCTAAAGGGAACACAACCTGGGGTGACGCAATTGCAGCAAAAGATAAACCCTAACAGTTCTATAGATAAACGCTAACCATCCGCCTAACCAAATATAGACGGATGTCCGTGAATTAATGACAACAGTTATAACGGTAATACCATCAGATCCATCCTCCTCCTCGCTTACCAACGAGGAAGCGGACGAACGCCACCCCATCCGTTGGCAATTTTATTAACCATTCCATGAGTGTTGCACTAATTACTAGTCAGTTACTTAGTCAATTTAGAAGCGGTACTTTAATTATGCTTGTCTATGGTCGAGAAACTGTGCTCCAAGTCGTCCATAACCGCGGACACGGCTTTCAGAAAGTTTTACCCTGCAGGGGTGCACAAATAGCAACACACACTCGATCAACCTCGGAAAAACCAAATCAAAACCCAACGAGGCCTTCACGACAAAGCAATCACAGGATTCAGAAATATTTCAGGGGGCCACCCCTTGGAGTACACCCGCAACGAAGCTAGCTGACTCCGAGACGGACCCGAGGTTTGGGTGGACGGCTGTGAACGACTGGGAACCCAAAACTGAGCTTGTCGACACCGTGGAATCGTGTCCCGACCCTAAACAGTACAGTGTGCTCCTCGCACAATCGTAATAAAGCAGTAAAGCATGGCATAAGTACAGGATCGTAAATAAAACCTCAAACTAGTTTGTGGCCCCAAGAAATAAGAATGAATCAAGCTCTGGCTTAGGGGGGTCCCATAAGCCTACCGGATGTGGATAGCATGAATATTCAAGGAACAGGTTTCAAGTACTCGGGGTCCTACGGGACACAAGTGAGCAGGAAAAACCAAATAGCAGATATTGCTCACCGGTGCCACTTTCATTAGTTATCCCATTACTACTCAGGTTAAGTTGTTTAGGTACCTCGTTATCCAACAGACACTCACATACCCTACACGTGCTGTTCTACGACTCGCATGGCTCAAACAACTCCTGCAGTAATGGCTCATGGGATGGAGGAACAAGCTTGGTGGGGTTTAAAAGTAAAGGCTATGCAATACTTGGGATTCAGTTTAATGCAATCGCGACTCAATGATGCAAGAATAAGATAGAGGCAATAGGTACTGTATGTATGCAAGCATGTGGTAGTGCTTGCCTGGCAACTCAGTTGAAGCGAGAGACGGATCTGGGTAGTGCTCCTGGTTCTCTTGATATATCCCCTGCTCAGTGTCTATTCGAAGAAGAACCAAACAAACAAGGCCAACATAAATAAAATGCACAAGCATGGCAATAAAATGCGTCAAGCAAACAATCATGCCATGATGAATGATGCACAATTTGCATGGCAATAAGTAGCATGGCATGGGTGAGGTGTGGAATACAAGAATAAGTCATTTTATTGAGTTTTGATCACCTTTTATTGCCATATTAGTTGCTGTATATTATATATTTATATGATGCATGCTGCAATTGAAGTCATGGATAGCATAAACAGAAAGGTCTCGTCGAGCTGAATTCATTTTAGACATATCATTTGTTAAATTCGGAGTTATCAATCAAAAGTTATTAATTAAAGAAGGTAAATGGCAATTTATTGTAATTTAATTCAACTTGAAATTTAAAGTGTGCGAAACAAATTTTAGATGGCATATTTGAAATCCTCACATTTTTCTGATTCGAAAACATATATTATATGCATTATTTGGATTTATAAATTAAAAGTTAGTTAAATCAGATTTGAATTTGAATTTTGAATTAGTTTGAATTTAAATTTGAACTAAAACAGACAACACAGACTTTTTACACTCAGGCTGAGCCAGCCACAGCCGCAGATAGATGGGACCATGCTGACTGGGCCGACACGCACGCACCAGACCTTTCCACACCGTGGCTCAACCTAGCTAGCGAGACTGACAGGCGGGCCCAGGAACCAGCGGGGCCACACGCGCTCGCGGCCACCCGGTGCGCGACACGTGGGCAAGTCAAGGACTGCGGGCTGCGAGGCTCGGATCTTCGGGGGCCTAAACACAAGATGGAATGGGAGGCTGCCAGGTGGGGCTACGGGGACGGCGGATTTAGGCGGGAGATTCTGCAGGGGCCTAAGCGCAAAACAGCGGCGGCTGTCGGGACTGCAGCGGCGCGCCGCTCTGCAGGCACCGACGATCGGCCGGGGTTTGGTCGACGTTGGCGAGCAACCCACTGGGCAAAACGGAGTGCTGCAAAAACCAAAAATGGAGAGGGCTAAATGGGCTACAGGTTCTATTCAGGTGGCATCGCCAGTGGAGGGCTACAGCGCGCGGGACGGGGCGACGAACAGAGTCAGAACGAGCTGCTGCAGCTGCTGCTGTCGGTCAGGCGCGACGCGCGGCGTGCACGCAGAGCGCTCGTCGGAGGGAGGCGGGGCTACGGCGCGCGAGAGAGGAGAGGACCTTGTCTGGGGGATAGCGGGGCTCACCAGCAGCTCGCCGACGTGGTTGACGAGGCTCGGGGAGGAAGGGATCTGACGGCGGGCTCGAGACGGGGAGCTTCAGATCCCTCCGGCCATGGCGACGGAGGCGGTGCTCGGTGGCCTTCCAGTCGCCTCCTCTGGTGCTAGCCGCCTAAGGAGATGCAGGGGAACTCGTCGGAGCTTCTGGGGGCCTCGGGGAGCAGCAGGACGCGTAGATCGCAAACAGGCCGAGGCAGCTAGGGTTTTGGCGAGGTGGTGACTAAGACCATCTGGTCGAGGAAGGAGGGAGGAAGGTGGGTGCCTGGGGTTCTGGTCTCGATCTGAGAAGTACTGGGGAGGTTGGGGATAAGGAAGGAGAGGAGATAAGGGAGGGGTGCCACCTTTATGCACAAAGGGAGGAAAAAGGGGGCCTCGGTTTTGGCTAGGGTTTGGAGGATAAGAGGGACCAGGGAAGCACATGGGAGGGGGGTGGTCAGGTGGGAACCGAGCTGGGTGGGTGAGAGAGGCAGGACTAGGGTCAGATGGGGAACTAGGGTTAGCTAGAGAGGTGGTGGCTCGGGTTAGATGGGGGTAAGGTGATTAGAGGTAGGTTCTAGAGTTAGCAAGAGAGATAGAGATAGGAGGGGTGAAGTTGAGTGTTGGACAAAGACAAAGCAAGATCAAGCAAAGGAAAAGAGATGATCCATGCAAGCAAAACAAATAAAATTCAAATGACAAGTAAATAGGTGGTGCTTGCATGGCTCTAGCTAGATCAAGCAAAAGAAGGAGAGAGAGAGAGAGGGAGAAAGTATGACCCACTCCAAGAATTTCAAACAAAAACCAAATGACCTAGATGTGGTGGTTTTGCATGGCCCATGCAAATAATAAATGCCATGTATTCATATTGTGAAAACAACATAAAATCATATGGCATTATTCCATGCATTCCCAAAAGATGGAATAAGGCCAAGCAAAAAGGGACAAGCATTGGATCCACCCAACCCACATGAGCTAGGTAAACTCAATTAAATGCCAGCTCATATTAATTGGATGGTGGAATTATAAGGTGGTGAAGACAAGGTGGTGGAGTCAATAAGAGGTATGCCCCCAACTCAACCTGGGGTATTTAACAATATATCAAGATCCAACTACAATATCAAGAGGCAAATACAAATAGTAATGCATATGAGATAAGAACCAAAACACAAGGGTTTTGTATGATGCTCAGATGCAAGGTGGCATGATGACATGAACATGATATGATGATGATGCAATAATTATATGAGGGAAGTAGCCATATATTACTAGGTCAAGTAGCATTACAGATGTTAGACAACTGGGATGCTACAACCATTTTCTGGCGGCGCCACCACGGTTCGACTCGTCTAGTTCCCCTCTTTCCAACGCCCACCCCCGAAGCCTCTCGCGTGCGCCCAATCGCAAGCTCCATCGTCGATCTGCAAGCAAAGCCAGATGATGTCAGCATGACATCATCATGATGTCATATTTTCTTTTTATTTCTTTTAATGTTTTCTGTAATTGTTTTACTAAAGGGAAAATGTATGACAGGTGGGCCCTGCCTGTCAGGGTTTTAATCATTTCTGTAAATTTTTTCTGAAATTAATAAAAATCTGACATGTGGGCCCAAGTTTGGAAATTATTTCAAATATTCTAAAAAATGATTTAAAATGAATTAAAATTTGATAAATTCATAACTAATTCATTTTAAATCAGAAAAATACAAATAATATACCAAAATGTTTAGAAAAATGAAACCTATCCAACTAAGCTATAATCATACATTGTTAATCAACTTTGATTGCAAGTTTAATTAGAAGAACTAAATGAACCCCACAGGTGATTCCGAAGATCCCCCTGTTCTAGGGTTTGGACCTTCCGGACCCCGTTTAAAATGATCAAGCATGTTACAGGGTTTATTTCAATACTATTTAACATGTCATATCATCCATATTGTATGAGCATTGCACATTCCATGTGTTGAGTGTTGCTTTCTCTTTTCCGGTGATTGGTTCTCACGAATAGGAACCGAACCCGAATCTGAAGTCAACGCCACCGAAGAGCAGTACCATTCCAACAACGGACAAGGCAAGCGAATCCCCACTCATACATATGAATACTATGTTTACAAAGTATTTAATTCTCGACATATGCATTCGGTTCAATAGTCTTTTATCAGTAGATAGAGTAATCCTATCTGATGCATGTTTTCCTTTGCGAAATATACTACCTGATCCACTTCTCCTAGCATAACTAGGGCTTGGCTTATGAGCGTCTCTAGTGCCATAGTTCAGTCAAGCTTAGCCATGCTTAGTGGTCAAATGTTGATCATTCAGGTGATGCACCGGAGATGCGAATGAATCATGTATGGTCGGATGTGATGATGTGATCAGAGATGGATGATAAACATGCTAAGGCTTGTATGGGAGGCCACGTGGGTTGTGGTTTTTGTAGTCTCATACTTTCCACCCCTAGGACCCGATGTTCTTGCCTCTTGAACCAAGACGAGCGTACAACCACACGGGGTACTGGAATCCCCCTCGACTCGCTAACTTGCCTAGTAGATTCCATGAGTCACATAGTTCGGGCTTTTCATTCGACATACGCATCTTGGTTGTTCTTGAATGGAGGTGAAGGAGGTGCATTAATAACAGGTAGGTAAGCGTGGCTGGGAACAAGAGATGCCCGGCATCCGTAATCTTGAACCCGGCACACATCATTAGGGACCGGATTCAGGACTTGACCCGTTACGGCGGAATCTCCCTAGTGCGTGACTCATGGTCTCGGCGAAAGCAATGTAAAGGTCGTGGTCAACCACTCTCTGCCGGCCTTCCAAGGAAGAGGGCTAATAATTTGGCATTAAGAATCGGTTGGTACGTGTGGGTAAAGTTGTGCACCCCTGCAGGGTTAATAATCTTTTCGAAAGCCCTGTCCATGGTTATGGACGACTTGGGAACGAACGTGAAGATCATAGAGAACTATAACCGAATGTTAAAACTTGTCAACTAAAGTGACATCCGGAATACTTCCTCGGGGTTGTCTGAGGGGGTAGTCCGGGAAGAGAGGTTCTGTTGATGGTGGTTCTTGGTGGATATGAAAGATGATTTTAAGAGCTAGAGTTGTAGTCTTCTTATTCCCTTTTGAAAATGATTTGACTAGACGAGTTTCTTCTCCCTCTTGTTTTGAAAACAAAACATGGCTTTATGTAAAATAACTCCACTAGCCATAAGTCTTGCAGACGTTGATGTTTTTCTATAGATGATGCTACTCCAGCTGAAGGTGGTTTCTACGTCAAAGTCGACGAGTAGTCGGGGTTCCCGAGAAGCAGCCTAGGATCTATGAAAGGGTCGCTACTTCTGTTAAGGCCTCTTAGGCCCTTTGCTAAGTTTGTTGTTTAGAACAACTCGTTTGCTTCTGTTGTTTGATGTAATGAAGGGTCTGTGACTCTTAGTTTGTATGACTGGTTTGAAACTCTCGCTTAAGAGTTTACCTTATTTATGTATGGTTTGTATGTTCTGTAATGTTACAGACCTTTCCCTGCATGTTTTGGAATTTAGGTTAGGCTTATATTAGATGTGGATCTGGTATTTGTCTATCCCTGATCCCGGGTCATGTCAGATTTTGCTATCAGAGCAGGACTGCCTGTAGGAAACCCTTTAGCTGGTCGATGTTGAGTCTACAGTTTGAGAAAACTATTTGAAAGCTAAAATTATTTGCAAAACTCTGAACAGGACTCTTTTTACTCCTTATCCAAGGTTGTTCTATTGCTGAGTTATCTTATCTCGTTAGCTTTGCAAGGTTTTCACTTCTCGTCTATCATTTCAAACTTTTAGGATATATGGGTTTGGGTTGTTTTTCTTAGTACTCCGTACTTGGTTGCAAGGCTTAGAGTTTCCAAGATATATCTATGCAACTGAAGCATTGTTTTTCAACTTTGCTAAGGATGCCTCCAATTCCGCTCTCAACTCTTTTGTAACTTGTTGGTATCATATCATGCTTGCATTCCATTGTTATGGTTTGTATCTAAGTTGGTTGTTCTACTCCCATACCTAATGCATCGATATAATTTTTCATCCACATGTTCACCTCTACCATGATCTTTTGATATGGTTTTGCCATCCATTGTTGTACCCTTTTTGGTGAATCCATTCTCATGGTTTCTGTTTTCTCCTCAGGATGTCGTCTGGTACTCGTGGTTCTGTTGGCCGTCGAGGAAACAACAATGCTGATCAGGAACTTCTGCCACCTCCCAAAATGGCTGAGGTTCTCAACAACATTGAGACCAATTGTCTGAGGAATGAACGTCTTCTGGAGCGTGTGGCGCAGAACACCGAACGTCGTCCTAACGACTGTGTCACACTCGGAGATTTCATCCGTTCTTTTCCTCCAATCTTCACCCACTCCAAGGAGACCCTTGAAGCTGATGATTGGCTCCGCACCATAGAGCGCAAGTTCAGTGCTCTCTGTGTCCGTCCCGCTTACCGTGTCAACTTCGCCACCTATCAACTTGAAGGTGAGGCTGGTGTTTGGTGGAAAGGTTTTCAGAATCTGCAAGCTCAGGGACATGTTGTTACCTAGGAGGAGTTTTTTGCAGCATTTCGTGCCTCTTATATCCCTAAGCCCGCCATGGATCTCAAAAGAAGGGAGTTTCTGGATCTGACCCAGGGGCGCAAGGATATTGAAACCTATGGGCGTGAGTTTACTCGCCTGGCTCGTTATGCAGCCAGGGATGTGACCAATGATGAAGATAAGCAAGAGCTGTTCCATAAAGGACTTAACCCTGCACTTCGCTATGAGTTGCTGCCCTTCAAGTTCCAACCTTTCCAGGACTTGCACAATCAGGCTCTTACTCTGGAGCATGGAAGGAAGGACATGGAAGTCTCTCAGAAGCGTGAAGAAGGAAATTCTCGTGCTTCTTCCTCTAGTAACAAGAAGCGCCGTGTATTTGTTCCATACAGTGTTGTGCCTCGTGCTCCTTATGCACCCAAGTCTTCTGGCAATAATTCTCGTCAGCCACAGTAAAATACTGGTGGAGCAAACTATCATCCTCCTGCTAGTTCTCACACTATAGTTACCTGTTACTCCTGTGGTCAGCCTGGTCACTACTCAAGGGAGTGCTCCCAAAGGGCTGCCGAACGCAATGATCAGCAGGAAAAGAAGAATGATAAGGCTCAAGGTGCTGGACGTGGTCGTCTGACCCATGTCACTATTGAGGAAGCTCAGGAAGATCCACGCGTCATTCTGGGTACGCTCCGTGTCAATTAAATTCTCGCAACAGTCTTGTTTGATTCTGGAGCATCGCATACATTCATATCACAAGAGTTTGCATGGGAGCATGGTATACATTTTGAAGCAATGTCTTCTCCTATAGAGATTAGTACGCCTGGGTCTCGTTGGCAGACCATCTGGGTTACTCATGGGGTTGAGATAGATATAGCATATCAGAAGTTTCCCACTTCCCTCATTGCACTCAAGTCAACTGACATACATGTCATTCTGGGCATGGACTAGTTAACCAAGTATCAAGCCGTCATTGAATGTGCACTTAGAACAGTTTCGGTGACCTCTCCTGCTGGTATAACTGTCAAGTATTGGACTGATGGTTCAAAGTCTCCGTCAGCAGTTCTTAAACCTTTCTCGGAGTTGTATTCCATGGATGTCCTACCTGCTCTCGAGGTCCAAGATGTCCATGTAGTCTGTGATTTCCCGGATGTCTTTCCTGAAGAGTTGCCTGGCATGCCACCTGATCGAAGTGTGGAGTTTGTCATAGAGATAGTTCATGGAACTGCTCCTATCTCCAAAAGACCTTATCGCATGCCTCCTCATGAGTTGGTTGAGTTGAAAAAGCAACTTGAAGAGTTAGAAGGTCTAGGATACATCCAACCTAGCACATTCTCTTGGAGTTGCCCTACCATGTTTGTCAAGAAGCGGGATACAAATATTCCAAGATTGGTGGTTGATTACCGTCCACTCAACGCGGTGACAATCAAGAATAAGTACCCACTTCCCCGGATAAATGACCTCTTTGATCAATTAAGTGGTGCCACTGTCTTCTCCAAAATGGAATTAAGATCAGGGTATCATCAAATCAAGATCAGAAAGGAAGATATCCCAAAGACAGCATTCACAACTCGCTATGGTCTTTATGAGTATACAATGATGTCCTTCGGGTTAACCAATGCCCCTTCCACATTCATGAGGCTCATGAACTCCGTCTTCATGGAGTATCTCGACAAGTTCATCATGGTATACATTTATGACATTCTAATCTACTCCAAGACCGAAGAAGAGCATGCCAAACATTTACGTTTGGTATTAACTAAACTTCGTGAACATCGTCTCTACGCCAAGTTTTCCAAATGTGAGTTCTGGTTACAAGAGCTCGTTTTCCTTGGTCATGTTGTGTCTGCAAGTGGTGTTGTTGTCATACCGGATAAGGTTCAAACCATTCTGGAATGCAAGTCACCTACTTCAGTCAAGGAAGTCCGAAGTTTTCTTGGAATGGCTGGATATTACCGCCGATTCATCGAGAACTTCTCCAAGATAGCCAAGCCTATGACTGATCTTCTTAATAAATATAAGAAGTTTGAATGGTCAGAAAAGGCAGAAGAAAGCTTCCAAGCTTTGAAAACTAAGCTAACCACCGCCCCTGTGCTTGTCCTTCCGGATACAAGCAAGGACTTTGTCATTTATTGTGATGCATCTCTCCAAGGGCTCGGTTGTGTGTTGATGCAATATGTTAATGTAGTGGCCTATGCTTCTGGCAGTTGAAGCCACATGAGAACAATTACCCAACCCATGATCTCGAACTCGCTGCTTTTGTTCATGCTCTTAAGCAATGGCGACATTACCTTATCGGTAACCATTGCGAACTTTACTCGGATCATCAAAGTCTAAAGTACCTCTTCACCCAGCCAGATCTGAATCTCAGGCAAAGACAATGGTTGGAACTCATCAAAGATTATGATTTGGGTCTCAACTATCAACACGTCAAATCCAACGTCATTGCTGACGCGCTAAGTCGGAAGTCTTATTGCAACAACCTGATGATTTCACAAGACCAGCCTGTTCTCTATGAGGAAATCAAGCGTCTTAACCTTGAAGTGGTTCCTTGTGGATTCCTCACTAACCTTGAAATAAAATCTTCTCTCAAGGACAAAATCAAGAAAGCTCAAAAACAAGATGGTGAGATCACCGAGATCAAAGAACGTGTTGCAAGTGGTGAAGCTAAATGTTTCAATCAATGATCAAGGTACTCTCTATTTTGGTAACCAGCTAGTGGTTCCAAACAGTCGGAAAATCAAAGATCTAATCCTTTTGGAAGCTCATGAATCCCCTCTATCTATCCATCCTAGTGGTACCAAGATGTACCGAGATCTCCGTCAAAGATTCTGGTGGAGTGGAATGAAACCAGAAATCGCTCGCTTTGTTACAGAGTGTGACGTTTGCCGTCGTGTAAAGGCTGAACACCAAAGGCCTGCTGGACTTCTGCAGCCATTGAAAATTCCTGAGTGGAAATGGCAGGAAATTGGTATGGATTTTATCACTGGACTCCCCAGAACACAAGCAGGAAATGATGCCATATGGGTAATAGTTGGTCGGTTATCCAAAGTTGCTCATTTCCTTCCGGTTCGAGAAACTATCCGTGCTAGTCAAATGGCTGACCTATACATCTCTCGGACCGTCGTTCTTCATGGTGTTCCCAAGAATATCATCTCTGATCGTGGAAGTTTGTTTACTTCCAAATTCTGGCAAAGTTTCCAAGAAGCAATGGGAACTCATGTCTCCTTCAGCATAGCTTATCATCCTAAAACCGGTGGTCAAACTGAAAGAGTGAATCAAATTCTTGAAGACATGCTTAGAGAGTGTGTCATATCCTTTGGAAAGAACTAGGAGAAATGTCTTGCTTTTGCGGAGTTCTCCTATAACAACAGTTTTCAATCCAGTTTAGGCATGGCACCTTCCCAATTCCTGTATGGGAGAACCTGTCGAACACCGCCGAACTGGACAGAAACCGGCGAAAGACAATTCTTTGGTCCGGACATGATCCAAGAAGCAGAAGATCAAGTTTGCATAATTCGAGAGCGTCTGAAGGACGCTCAATCCCGTCAGAAGACCAACTACAATCGTCATCATCTTGATGTTCATTATGAAGTTGGTGATCAAGTCTATCTTCGGGTCACTCCTCTGAAGGGTGTTCATTGATTCGGTATCAAAGGCAAATTGGCTCCTCGCTATGTTGGTCTCTTTCGCATTCTCTCCAAGCGGGGTGAGCTTGCCTAACAATTGGATCTACCTTCAACTTTTCCAGAGGTTCATGATGTTTTTCATGTGTCTCAACTCAAGCGTTACTTCAAAGATCCCATTCGTGGTGTGGACCATGAAACTTTGGGTCTCCAAGATGATCTAACCTACCGAGAATACCCTGTTCGTATTCTTGATAAAACCGAGCGCAAGACTTGTCGTCAAACCATCAAGTTCCTGAAAGTTCAATGGTCTCACCACTCTGAATCAGAAGCAACCTGGGAACGCGAAGATCGTCTTCGATCTGAGTACCCTGCTTTCTTTTCTAAAACCTAGGAATCTCGGGTCAAGATTCTTGTAAGTGGGGTAGAGCTGTAACATACCACTCTTTTGTGTAATATTAATAAGGACATGTTTGAGCATTGCATGCATGCATAACACTTACACTATGGTTTAATCAAGAAGGAACAAACAAAACCCTAAACCCTAATAGCTTCCCTCTCTCTTTGAAGCAATTTAAATGGTTTCTATATTTTGAAAATTCTCAAAACAAATGGAGCCAAATCAATACCAAGGGCCCTTAGTGTTTTCAATTATTCAAAACAGATTTAGAATTCAAAATATAAAAGGAAATCAGAAAAATAGAAAAGAAAAAGGTTTTCTGGAAATAAAGCAGGTTTCTAACCTATTTGGGTCGCAGCCCACCTCTCTTCTCTCTCTACAGCCAAGCTTAGCACGCAGCAGCCCAAGAGCCGGCCCACCCCAGCCCATCTGGCCCGTACCCCTTCGCCGTCTTCTTCTTTTCTTCTTCCCCGAGCTGCCGACGAAGCAGCTGCCTGGCAGCGCCCTTGCCGTCGATGTCGCCGATGCTGCGATGCACGCCGCCACCTGCGAGGATGAGGATAAAGATCGCCGCGTCGAGCTCTTCCTCCCCATACCCGTCTCACTCTCTCTCGTGGCCTCTATGGATTTTCCCCAAACCCGACGGAACCCTAAGCCTCGGGTTCCGCTGTGCCCCGCCATTCCCGACCACCCCCTTGCCATCTGAGACCACTGCCGGCTTCGCCTCGCCACGCTGATCATTCATGCCAAAGGAATCGACCGGAGACGCACGAAATCGTCGCCATCGACTTCACCTTCCCGAGCTCCGGCCACCGCCTTCTTCGTCGATTCCGGCTGTTCCAGACCTCCCCCGGCGTCGTCGTCACCACCATCGCGCTCAGGGTGAGCTACTGGTTCTTGCAGACCTCCTCTGTCCCTCCCTGTCGCCCCCGGGCATCCTCCCCACCATGTACCGCCGCTCACCGCCACTGTCCGTCGTTGCATCGCCATCTCCGGCGACCATTTTCTGGCGGCGCCACCATGGTTCGACTCTTCTAGTTCCCCTCTTTCCAACGCCCACCCCCGCAGCCTCTCGCGTGCGCCCAATCGCCAGCTCCATCGTCGATTTGCAAGCAAAGCCATTGATGATCTCAGCATGACATCATCATGATGTCATATTTTATTTTTATTTCTTTTAATGTTTTATGTAAGTGTTTTACTAAATGGAAAATGTCTGACAGGTGGGCCCTTCCTGTCAGTTTCAATCATTTCTGTAAATGTTTTCTGAAATTGATAAAAATCTGACATGTGGGCCCAAGTTTGGAAATTATTTCAAATATTCCAAAAAATGAATTAAAATTTGAGAAATTCATAACTAATTCATTTCAAATCAGAAAAATACAAATAATATACCAAAATGTTCAAAAAATGATAACTATCCAACTAAGCTATAATCATACATTGTTAATCAACTTTGATTGCAAGTTTAATTAGAAGAACTAATTGAACCCCATAGGTGATTCCGAAGATCCCCCTGTTCTAGGGTTTGGACCTTCCGGACCCCGTTTAAAATGATCAAGCATGTTACAGGGTTTATTTCAATACTATTTAACTTGTCATATCATCCATATTGTATGAGCATTGCACATGCCATGTGTTGAGTGTTGCTTTATCTTTTTCGGTGATTGGTTCTCGCGAATAGGAACCGAACCCGAAGCTGAAGTCAACGCCACCGAAGAGCAGTACCAGTCCAACAACGGACAAGGCAAGCGAATCCCCACTCATACATATGAATCCTATGTTTACAAAGTATTTAATTCTTGACACATGCATTCGGTTCAACAGTCTTTTATCAGTAGATAGAGTAATCCTATCTGATGCATGTTTTCCTTTGCGAACTATACTACCTGATCCACTTCTCCTAGCATAACTAGGGTTTGGCTTATGAGCGTCGCTAGTGCCACAGTTCAGTCAAGCTTAGCCATGCTTAGTGGTCAAATGCTGATCATTTAGGTGATGCACCGGAGATGTGAATGAATCCTGTATGGTCGGATGTGATGATGTGATCAGAGATGGATGATAAACATGCTAAGGCTTGTATGGGAGGCCACGTGGGTTGTGGTTTTTGTAGTCTCATACTTGCCACCCCTAGGACTCGATGTTCTTGCCTCTTGAACCAAGACTAGCGTACAACCACACGGGGGCCTGGAAACCCCCTCGACTCACTAACTTGCCTAGTAGATTCCATGAGTCACATAGTTCATAATTTCCATTCGACATACGCATCTTGGTTGTTCTTGAATGGAGGTGAAGGAGGTGCATTCATAACAGGTAGGTAAGCATGGCCGGGAACAAGAGATGCCCGCCATCCGTAATCTTGAACCCTGCGCACATCATTAGGGACCGGCTTCGGGACTTGACCCGTTATGGCGGCATCTCCCTAGTGTGTGACTCATGGTCTCGGCGAAAGCAAGGTAAAGATCGTGGTCAACCACTCTCTGCCGGCCTTCCAAGGAAGAGGGCTAATAATTTGGTATTAAGAATCGATTGTTACGTGTGGGTAAAGTTGTGTACCCCTGCAGGGTTATTAATCTTTTCGAAAAGTCGTGTCCACGGTTATGGACGACTTGGAAACGGACGTGAAGATCATAGAGAACTATAACGGAATGTTAAAACTTGTCAACTAAAGTGAGACCCGGAATACTTCCTCGGGGTTGTCTGAGGGGGTAGTCCGGGAAGAGAGGTTCTGTTGATGTTGGTTCTTGGTGGATATCAAAGATGGTTTTAAGAGCTAGAGTTGTAGTCTTCTTATCCCCTTTTGAAAATGATATGACTAGACAAGTTTCGTCTCCCTCTTGTTTTGAAAACAAAAGATGGCTTTATGCAAAATAACTCCACTAGCCATAAGTCTTGCGGAGTACACCCTGTACTTAGCCTTGCTTCGTTGATGTTTTTCTACAGATGATGCTACTCCAACTGAAGGTGGTTTTTACGTCGAAGTCGACGAGTAGTCGGGGTTCCCGGTCAGCAGCCTAGGATCTATGAAAGGATCGCTACTTCTGTTAAGGCCTCTTAACCCCTTTGCTAAGTTTGTTGTTTAGAACAACTCGTTTGCTTCCGTTGTTTGATGTAATGAAGGGTCTGTGACTCTTGGTTTGTATGAATGGTTTTTAAACTCTCTCTTAAGAGTTTACCTTATTTATGTATGGTTTGTATGTTCTGTAATGTTACCGATCTTTTCCTGCGCGTTTCTGAATTTAGGTTAGGCTTATATCAGATGTGGATCTGGTATTTGTCTAGCCCTGATTCCGGGTCGTGACACTGGCCACCTACACCACCACGCCGCCGCTCGCTGAGATGCGCCCGCCGTCGCCAGTCCGCAACACTACCATCGAAGAAGAACGGGCGTTTCCGTTTCCACGCTCCAGATCTTGGTCAAGGATGTTCTGCCGCCGCGCCTCCGCGGCTTTTTCCAGCGATGTTCCCGATGGCGACGGGAGGAGGAGGAGGTCATGGCGTGGTCTATGGGAGGAAAGGCGACGGCCGCCCGGTGTGGTCCAACGTGGCCGCATGGGGCAGAGACAGGAGGGAGTTCTTTTTCTCTGCTACATGTCTTTTTTCTCTCCCAAAAATCCAGTAATACGAACTAATAGGACACCTACCGTAAAGCACGAGAATTCCGCCGACGGTTACCGGTCGTCATCCCCAACCGCGTCTATCTCTTTGTCGTCCCCTACCACTGTCGACTTGCATACGTAGCAGGCCGGATCTGGGGTACTCGACGAGTCCGGCCCGGCCCGATCCTCTCCTCGCCAAACGCTGGCGCCGCCCCGACCGTCTTCTCGCCAGACGCCGCCGCCCCGATCCACCCACGCCCTGCGCCGCCATCCGCCCTTGCCATGGCCTCCTCTCAGCTGCTGCCGACCGACCGACCCCCACCGGCGCCATCGGCGCGAAGAACCTCTGCCGCCATAGCCGACGTCCGGCAACCCACGCGAGCTCGCCTCCCTCTCCCCCACCGGAGAGCCTCTGCCGCCGACCGACCTCAAGCTCCTGGCCTCCCCATGCCGTCCTCCGAGTAGCAGTTTAGAGGCATTGTAGATATTCATAATTCAACACGTTTGAAATCCTAAATTCCATAAGTCAAAAAGAAGAAAAGATCTCTACTACAGTATATAATTTATCTAGCAGTGGTTTTCGTCTGTTCCCGTTTTCGTCCGTCCTCCGTGCGCCTTCGTACGCGTTTGCGTTTGTCTTTCTAAGGTAAGCACTGCTGTGCCTTGGCCCGCACTACCTCCGATGTGTATACAACTTGAATAAGGCAACACGATGGGCCTTCAAACCCGTCCAGCCATAGATAAAAAATACGCATCAATCTGTTCCAAGCCGCCATTACCAACCTGCAGTCATCTGTTCGAAGCCGACGCCGCTGACCTGTCCTACCATCCATCCGGCTGACCTGTCTCCTTCCCGCCATGCCTTCTGCACTGACCTGCACCAATAGCAAAACTACACCACCTCCCACACCGACCTGCACCACCAGGGGCTCGAGCGTGAGCTCCATCTATAGGGGCGCAGGTTCAGGCTTAGGTAGTAGCAAGGAAATGGCGCAGGTTAAGGTTCAGGTAGCTGCACCAGCATGGAGTCCATCCACTTCTTTGATTATTCTGACGAAGGACAAATTGAATTTGGGCTTCATAATCTTAGTTTGCTTTACGAGTATTTAATTTGGAGGGGTTCTAGCAAATCATAGCACACTTTTCTAATGATGAAAAGACCTATGCTGGAGGTTATTTGTCTTAGGAACTGACGAGAGATTTGGCTCAATCTACACTTGCCATTGACTGTTTGTTGCTACTATTAAGAAACAGTAAAATGCAGCTAGCTAGGAGCCTGCGCAGCAATTTGGTAGCCTGGACCGTCCGATTAAACCATCTAAAGGTCTTCAACGATTTACTTAGTCCCGGAACGTTGTTAGCGATGGTTTACTTTGTTCCTTGGCCTGGAGGACTCCAACTTCTTTGCTGGGCTGCTTCTCCACGGAACGAGTTAGGCCTCACCTGATTTGTCGGGCCGTGAAACGCTCTATGGGCCTTTTGCTGCGGCCTTTACACCTTTTCTGGCAGACAGGGACCGTGAAACCAAGAAGAAAAAACGCGACCAGGCCTTTCCGCTCCTCTCGGTCTTCGGCTGCGCTGCCGCCAATCCGCCATTGCCCCTAGGGATCCCCTGCCCCTACCGCCGAAGGGAACAGCATGGAGGACAACTACACGAGGCTACCTACGCAAGAGGATAATCGATTTCCCTCTATTTCGTGTCGTCTATCAATTTTCCCCTCTATTTTGCGCCGTTCTTTACCAGAACGGAAACTTCTTTCCAATCCTCTCCGGTAACGGCGCCTGCGAGGTTCGGAAGGCGGACTCTTCGATCTGCCGATTCTTGGCCATCAGATCTCTCATCGCCGCGACGTCCAGGTCCGGCCATACACTCGCCGCCTCCACCATCTCTCAGGTCATTTCTCCAGGACTTTTAATTTATTACAGGAGATGACACTAATCTACTATAAGATCTTTGAGATAATATGATGTATTTCACATATAATTTAACTGCACGGGGTTTGATCAGACTTCCAGGGCCACTGCTCATGAGCACACCACCATGTATCATCTGCTCTCCAGGCTTGGTGTGTATAAACCACCAGCGCATTGTGGAGATTGTTGATTTGTATGTGCTATATGTGTGCAGCTCAAGACCTATAGCAGCCGATGTTGATTCTGGTGCTTCCGTTATGGAAAAGCAGGTATGTGCAATTTCCCCTTCAATGGCTCTGAAATCTATCACGTTCTTCTAATTGTGTGTATCTATTTATGAATGAATAAATAAATAAATAGCATAATGTGCATGCTTAGCCATGTCGGCAAGTGAGGTATTGACTGATGTGGTGTTGTTTTAGTCGAATATGTAAGTGTGTTTAGTCAAATCCAGCTCCAAAAGAAAATAAATATGAACACATTGTGATGACTAATGAGATTCTCATTTCTTGTTCCCAGTACTTCTCATAGTGCTTCGAAGGTGAAAATAGTCTAAGTCCTATAGTTAAGAATATAATCAATGTAATAGAGGATCATGTTTTTTTTAAAATTCCATGATTATATTTTTGCAGAAATTCCTTTTATCCTCCCATACTGACATAATTTCTTGATGGGGCTGCTTGTCTTCAATCTCAATGGCCGCCATAATGCTTGGTAAGATGTTGTTGGTAAGCTTTTGCGCAACACCCCTAACCAAGAACAACAGTGTGACACTGCGCCTCCAATCCCCTACGGATGTCCCTTCGCTGCTAGATATGTCTCTTAATATCACTGAAATGATCTGTTCCATTCCCGATCTGCACAATATTTGCTGGATAATTCCAGTTCTAGAACCCCCCTTGCCTATCTCCGGTTAAATTATGTTCAAACACAGCTTTCTGATTGACCTGTTTGCAGTTCATTTTTTCTTAAAAATACTTACAACTGGTCTAATTCTATGATTATACCATATTACATGGAAGCGAAGCTCTTCTGTAATTTGATTTATCCATGTACCTTTCCATGTAGTTGGTCAGTGCTCAGCCCCAAGATTTCTGCTCATCCGTCATGTTAATTCTCCATATTTAAGGATCTTCTAATAAATTCTCTAAATTATCAGTCTGACGTATTTCCATGAATTCTATGCAGGTTGTCCCCATAGAAAGTACCATCCATGTTACCTTGCCGGTAGCACTGGTTCAAAAATTAAAATATGACTTTGACAGCTTAGCCCAGGTTTGTTCATGCTTAGTTCTTATTGGAATACTAATATCTCACCGTGGACACACTGTTTGCACAACTAAGATCCTTGATGGTTTATTACTAATCTTATGCCAAATATATGTAGCCATGTAATGTCCCTCGCCTTGAAGGGCATGATCATCTAGGTCGAGAATTACTGTTTATCATTAAATATCTTTCAGGTTTTCTCATCTATGTCACCAGATATACATTTTCCAAGCTAAATGGTTGACGTGTTCCTTTCTAGCTTAGCTGATACTCCCTCTGTCCTAAAAAGGATGTCACAACTTTGTCTAAATACGCATGTATATATTATATAGGTAACAATAGGTATATTTTTAGAAATATTTTAGCTAATTTTCCCTCTACAGAGCACGCTCTTATGCGCTCCTTTTCCCAAGAAAATTACGAGATTATTAGGACAATTTTCTCCCTGCATACTGTGTTGTCAAATGAAATAATAGAGATGTATCAAATGTTATACCTTGTATTTCCTTTGTTCTTAGCTAAACCTGATTAATTAACCCTGATTCATAGAACTGAAAATTTGGTTCAGCGAGGCTGCAGGATGAACCTAAGATCCCTTTTTTAGTATTAACCACTATTGTCGTGTGCTTTTCACTCTTTGTGACAGTGACAATGTTCAAATTTTAAGACATGCATGCTCCGCCTCCTCTACCTCTTTATTGTGGGCATTTTTTTCTGCAGGTAACCTCTACCGATGCAGTGTAATTTGAACCTCAAATTTATCATGTGTTTTCACCAGGTCATGAGTTCTAATGCTGTTTAGCATTCCTGTAGTGTAATTTTCATGTTTTTTCCCGTGTTGTTCATCCTACATTCTTATAATTCCTTGTTCCCATTTCCAAGATAAGTGCAGTATGTGCCACTAATATCTTGTGTCAGGTATACTGCTACTTTACAATAGAAAAGGTATATTGCTGATGGGGGGCAAGAGGTCTTGGGTTCAGTTGAAGCACACATATATATAACAGATGGTGTGTGGGAAAAGGTGAAAGCTGACGTGTGTTTTTTTGTTGTGTCAGTCCTTTTTAGTTATTAATACTTCTGTTTGGCAGAAAAAATTATTCAATTAAGCAGAACAAAAAATGGACTTGCTTTCCCACAGTAGAAGCCATTAACTATATAATGCCAGACATAACTATTTGTCCACTTTTCTTTTTGAAGTTTCTTGCCTCACTTGCCCCACCGAGAGAACATAATGATTTGCCCACTTTTCCATTCTATGTTTCTTTTACATTGAAAGATTGATAATCTGTTTGTAGCTTTGGATGATGGAACAATGTTACACTCATTAGCTATGTTATCAAATCGTTGCTCCATCAAGAGCACATGCGGTGATAATTACTCTAAATTTGAACATGTGAAGTTTTATTAGCTTCCAGTTTGCAAGCACGGTGCAACAGCAACAAAAGCCAACTGCACTGGTGATGCAATAGGAAAACTGTTAGAGATGGGCAAACTATTTCTATAACGTGGGGTATTTGAATTTGAGAAGGGAGTTGTTAGTTGAGTGCAGTAGAAAAACTATATGTTCAGTTCAGTGCTCACTATTTAGTCCCTCTAAAGTTCTAAGAACTAAAACGAGTGCCCATTGCAACAAGTCACCGACTCGCTGCCATCATTGTCAAGATGCTTAGTTCTTATTGGAATACTAATATCTCACCGTGGACACACTGTTTGGACAACTAAAATCCTTGATGGTTTATTACTAATCTTATGCCAAATATATGCAGCCATGTAATGTCCCTCGCCTTGGAGGTCATGATCATCTAGGTCGAGAATTACTGCTTATCCTTAAATATCTTTCAGGTTTTCTCATCTATGTTATTCGGACAATAAAGTATTCATGGAGAATGATATTAGAAGTGTGAGTTGCTGAAATTTTCCAATTTTTTCTTGTGCTGCCCAGGAATGAAGCAAGAATGATGGTTCTTTCAGTCTTCGTGGCAGTCGATAGGAGAGTAGCAAATGAAGAGGCTTGTTGCCTTGCATAGTTTTGTACTTCTTGGCTCGGGATTGCATCCTGAATCTTTAGAATGTCTTAATCTTGATGGTTATGATGTTGTTTGAACAATTAAGTTGGGCTCATTCATCTGAAGGTAAATGTGCTTTTAGGACGTGGTCTACAATAATATGTTGTATGGGCACAATTATAGGTTTACTTCAATGTATGAATAACTTCAGTTTCTATGGGGTACCTTATGAAAGCACACGCAGTTGGAGGCACCTATATTAGTAAATATAACTTTGACTTTTTTTCATATCATTTGTAATATACATATATTCTAAATATTTGTTTTATTTTTTCCTCAAAGATGGACGGGCGCGGCAAAGCGCGCATTTATGTTCTAGTATTGATAATAATACTCCCTCCGTACCAAATTAATAGAATTATCTTAACCTTGTCTAATATCTGTGTATCTCACAAAAACGCGTCTAGATACATACATATCTAGACAAAGTTGAGTCAACTAATTTGATAATGAAGGAATGCTATACTTGAGTTTCTGCCGCGCTGACATACCAGTACCAGGTCGGATCGGGAAAGTACATCGCAACGACCAAAAAAGTGCAAGAGGACAACGGTGTAGTGCGAGCATGTTACCCTTCAGGAAGGGCGTGAAGCAGTGAACTACTGGATATGATGCTGGGGACCACATGCCAGTGGCGGTCACATACATGACAAAATGGATCTATTCTACGGTAGACGTTGTAGAGTACTCTTGCTCACGGCCGCCGAGGTGGAGATAGCAGGTTGTCGTGTCGGACCAGTTTTGATCCAGGAAAATTGACATTGTCACCATGGAGGACAGGAACTGAAAAACACAAGCAAAACTTAAAAGTCCGTGAGGGACATAGATAATGCACCAGCTTTTCATATGTTAGAGAGTCAGCACAGGAGGACGATAACATTGAGCATGGCATCTAGAGAGGTACGCAGTGAGGGAAGGAAGAACATCGTCAGGTGCTCTCGGTAGTGTCGTCATCATAGAAGTGGCACGTCCCTAAAAAAGGAGGCATTGTATCCGAGAGGCGCGAGGGACATATTTGACATTCTGAACTCACATTGAGATGTTCATGGCCCATAACTACATATTCAAAGTGAAAATTTTACGAGACCGTAGCAACGCACGGGCATTCAGCTAGTTATATATTTTTTGAGCTTCTTTCCACCACAGATTCTACTAACAATCTTCTAAAATCCAGCTTCTCTAGAATCATGAGCTGAAAAGAAGGGGGCCCTAGTCGTCTTAGCCGTGGGGGGTGCCCGGGCAGCAGACACGGGATGGAGCCATCGCGTCGATCAGCCTGATTATCCTCGTTGGGTCCTCGCGTGGTGCTTCCGATTCTGCCAGGAAATATCTTATGCAGAACGCATGATGCATTCATTAAGATTGATCTTGTAGCTAACTTCAGTTATAGGTCGTTAGCTAGGTGCAGATGATATGATCATACAAACTTCAAGTCAGCCTCACTTTTATGCGAGACAAGATACATTGTATTTTGCTTTGGGACTCGCGACCGAACCTTCGATTTATTGAGCTGCCAAACATCTTCTACACGTCCGTCGTTATGCTTGTGGATTGACATCTGCCACGTAGAAGTGGGGTTATGCGCAGCGATTTGATGGTAGCTACTCCATGTGTGGGTATAGAGTAGGTAACACTCTCGGATTGGTCTTATACAAATTCTAGCGATTCTGCTAAACCCGTATAAATATGATCTAACAGTGTTCGTATGATGGAAATAAGGTAATACATTCCACAATAAATCATGACGGAATTTATAAAACATATATATACAACAACGATTTAATGAGTTAAGAACACAGATATACGATATAAAGATCTAAATCACCTTAAAAACGATACAACATCCGAGTACGGATAAAAAGCAAATGGGGTTAAGAGCACGAAGAATAACCAATGACGTCCATAACCCTGCCCAGACCAAGCTGGAAGGGTAACCCTGCTAACGACATCGATCTAAAACCTGCTAAAACAAAGGGGTGCCGACAAAGTGCAAAGGAAAAAAAGAGCGGTCAGTACTGAGACCAGTACACGACGAGACTTAGAATTCGGCGGCTCTTGCCTACATAGATATGGTGGACGGAAGCGGCAACGCAACATACACTAAACAATCTATAGAGACTCGATACAACTGTCGGCTATCAGAGAGAGATAATAATACCTATTCGGAACCAATCTGATACTAACACCACACATACCCATCTTGGTATTTCCCCCTCAAAACCAAACGAGAAAGCCGTACCGATGAACTCACACAGTTGACAGTTTTACTTATTTCATGATAGTTGCAGCAATTACTAGTCAGATACAGATAGCATGAGCTATCCTGATTTTATAAATAGTAGGCAGTTTTAGTTAACCATTCCGTTGTAGTTACAATACTTACTAGTCAGGTACAAAAAGCATGAGATATCCTAAATCCAGCAGTTGTTGGCACTTTTATTTACTCATTCTGTTGTAGTGAAGCTGATTACTAGACATGTCAAAGTCAAATTTATACCACTACTTTAGTTATAGCTGTCTATGATTGAGATAGTGTGCTTCAAGTCGTCCATAACCGCGGACATGACGTTCAGAAAGATTTACCCTGCAGGGATGCACAAATAGCAACACATGCACGATCAATATCGGAAAAACCAAATAAAAACCCAACGAGGCATCACGACAAAGCAATCACAAGATTTATAAAGACATGAGTATGATATAATGATGATATTTTTTGTCAAAGCTTTTCGAAACATACTACCTCGCTCTGAGACCTCTGAACATACGCTATATCTGTTGATACCGACTTGCACGATTTCTGAGGCATGTTGAGGCTCTGAGGCGTCTTGAGGCCCAGCCTCCGGCGATCGCCGACGTTGGTGCCTACCCCCTACTGCCTCCTCCATGGATTCTCCTGCTGGTAGTTGGAAGGTTTCCTACACAGGAGCTAGTTCTGGTGGTAAGTTTTTTGAAGGCTCTCTGGTTCTCATCCGATGCTTGGTTGGTTCTTCTCAATGCCAAGGGTTTGCCTTTGGATGGCAAGAATCTAGAAAATGGGGAGAAGATCTTGGTTGGATCTGTTGTGAGGTTCCCCTCTCACCTGGCCAGAGCGAATGAGATCTTGGTTTCTCTGGATGGATTCTTTGGTAGATCTTCTCCTGATGGATCTGATGAGGGTTTTTCTTTGAAGTGGCATGCAATTTGTTTTTCACAAGACAAGCAATTTCCTGGGATCTTGATCCTCAACTCTCGAGCCAAAATATTGGTACTCCTCAACCAAAATGATGTGGTTATTGATGCTAGATATCTGCTTCAAGATGAAAAGATTGTTACAGGAGCAGATTTAGAATTACCAGTGTTGAAAGTCATAGTTGACGCCCAGATTTTTTCATCTGTTTCAAAAGTCCAGTCAGGAGTTTCTAAGGTTGATCAGCCTATTGATGTCTACGCACTTCTATTCTTGTAGACAATTGTTGGGCCTCCAAGTGCAGAGGTTTATAGAACAGCATCAAGTTTCCCTTAAGTGGATTACCCAAGGTTTATCGAACTCAGGGAGGAAGTGGTCAAAGGTATTCCCTCTCAAGCAATCCTGCAATCAAGATACAAGAAGTCTCTTGTGTCCCCAACACACCCAATACACTTGTCTGGTGTATAGGTGCACTAGTTCGGCGAAGAGATAGTGAAATACAAGTGGTAACGGTGCCGGAAAATAGCTTCTGACTTGTTGTTGACATGGGGTAACGGTGCCAGAAAAGAGCTGATGGCCTGGAGGAACAGACTAAAGGCAAACTGAAGAAAGCAAGAAAACATGCGACAGATCTAGTAGCAAACGTTGTTTCAATGTTTAGAAAAAAGGCCTAGGGATCATACTTTCACTAGCGAACACTCTCTCATATAGTAGGGCACTCTAATCATGATACTACTCTTAACTACTCTTCGGTTGGACACTCTAATCCATAGTAGGGCCTTCCCCAATCTATATAACCCCACAATGTCACCTTGAGCGCTAGATGGTTCCAACAAACACCACAATTTCATAAAGACATCCAACTCCAAATATAACTCATACAAAATATTCAATCTAGCCAAAGTGCCACACACGGTATGCACGCTGTCACTTTCACACACGTGGGGAAAAGCATAGATCTATTAAAGAACAAAGAGAATTTATGTAGACTCAAACCTAAGTGCCACCATGGAGTGCACGCTGTCACTTTCACACACATGGGGAGAGCAGATATCTATTGAAACACTTGAGTAGCAAGGTAGATCTACTTGATTACAAATCTCATGACCACAAGATCATGCATAGAGAGAGAGAGATGAACACATAGCTACCGGTAGAGCCCTTAGCCTCGAGGAAGAGCTACTCCCTCCTCATCATGGGAATCAGCAATGGTGATGAAGATGGCGATGGAGATCGATGGATATGGCTCCGGGGGCACTTCCCTGTCCCGACAGGGTGCCGGAACAGAGACTTTCTGTCCCCGAAATCTCCCCTTCGGTGGCGGCGGCGCTACAGAGGTTTTCATGGATTTCTTCTGGATTCCCTAGGGTTTTTGGGTCGGGAGCTTCTTATAGGCGCAGGAGGCAAGGTCGGTGGGGAGCCAAGGGGCCCACACCCTCCCTAGGCGCCCAGAGGGCTTGCCCGCGCCTAGGGGGGTGCGGCCACCCTGTGGCCCCCGTCTGGCTCTGCTTCGTGGTTCCGTGTTGCTCCGGGAAAAATAATAACTTTGTCTTTTGTCCCATCCAATTCCGAGAATATTGATTTTCTTCCTTTCTGGAACCAAAAACAGAAGAAAACATGCAACTGGCACTGTGGCAATTTTTTAATAGGTTAGTTCCAGAAAAGATATAAAACACCTCAAAGTATAGACAAATCAAAGCAAAGTAGATACAAAACAAACATGGAGCATCAAAAATTATAGATACATTTCCGACGTATCACCTATTAACAAGGATAAGGAAGTTTCTGTCAAGGATGTTTCTGACAAACATCTTAAGAATCTGGCTGACATCAAGCATGAAAAGGTGGTCTCTAACTCATCTAGTGCCATCTGTTTGGATTTCAATGTGGTAAAGTTTGATCAAGTTATTCAGAGTAAATTTGGCCTTTCAGTTAATTTCCAACCTGGTTTCCGCATAAGACCTTTTTTCTGGTTTGCTCTTTGGTAGAGCAGGTTTCAAGCTAGATGTTCATACTGTTAGTTTTGACCTTCAATCTTGTTTGGAGGATTGGATTCTCTCTTTCAAGTCAGACTTTTGCAAAACAGATCCTTCAGGTTTTCAGTTGCATCTAGAGCTGTTGGTTTTGAAATGTACAACATCTCAAAGTTTTCAAATGAACATTTTGTCCTGATCATCAACCTGTGGGGTAAAGGTGGCCCAAATTGGCAAGATGAAAAAAATTCTACCATGAACAAGAGCAGGAATGGAAAGTGGTTTCTTACAAAAGGAATTCACCAAAAAAAGTTGGACAATAAAAATCTAGCTGTTTGGGTATTAACTCGGTCTTTGACCGTTTAAAATTTCCCACGGAAGAATTGGTGTTCTCTTATTGCATGATTCGACAAGTTGACTCGACGATTATCACTAATAATGAGGCAAATATAACACATTCATTTGCTGAGGCGGTAATTAAAGGAGAATCAAATCAGGGGCAATTCCCGCCCCCTATTCATACGCGTGCAAAATTTGGGCCATCTATTATATCTGGACTCCTACCTTTTATGCGCTTCCCCTATTTACAAAAAAAGAATGGCCCAATGATTCCTACCTCAATTGGTTTAAGGCCCAACCCACTCCACGATTACAGCCCTAGGTCTTCACCTATCTAAAGGATTTATCCATTTCTAGTCAAAAGAACAATGCAGAACACCCGTCTCCTTAACTCCCCCGCCTATGAGAACCCCAACTGCCCCTACTCATGGATAGGTCTCGTCGCCAGCGGTTCCTATAGAGATGGACAACATCCACATATACCATGTCCCCTTCCTTCCTCATGGCTTTGAGATTATGTAGGTGGAAGGTCGGGCTGGCCTCAGAAGGGTGGTCGTTCCACGTCGGCAACGCCTCCATGAACAGTATGCCATTGCAACCATTGACCCTATGCCTCCTGGCCCTGTTCCTTTTCCGAATACTCATGATGTTCTTTTGGATTTTCTTCATAATGAGGCTCAGGTTGGGTTTGGTGAAATTCAGAACTTTCCTTTTGGTGCTGCATATGTTCAGTTTACTCATGCGAGTGATAGGAAAAGGTTGATTAGAGACATCCCTATTTCCTTACAGGATGTGCATGTTTCCTTTGTTAAACACAATGAAGGGGTTAATTGGCGTAGAGCTCAATTTAATAATGAATGCTGGGTGATGATGGTTGGTCCACCCCTGGATAACATGAACACTGAGGACCTTAATGATGTTTTCAATGGTATTTGAAAATTGCTAATGTGGGAAAGGGATCCTGAACACAAAGGAGAGATCATTGCCAAACTTAGAGTCACTAACCTGGTAGACATCCCCAAGATTGTCAAGATGACACTTGGTGATAGTGAGAACTCTAATCCTGGACATTTACCATTGAACTTCTCTTTAGCAACTTGCTTGGTGGGGTCCCACTAGATGAAGATCCTGCACCTGATGATGGTGAAGACCCACATCCTATTCCTAACAATGTGTCTGCACCGTTTGTCCCTCTCCCACATCTGCCTCATCCCCCACAGAATGACAATGCTAGAGGTTGGGATCATTGGGTGGCATAGAATGTTGCACAAAATTCACCTGCTGGACCTGCTCAGGAAGATGGAGAAGAAATTCAGTTTGATAACCTGCAATATCCACCACATGCCACTCATAGTGGTATCACAATTTCCACCCCTGAGCTGGCTATTCCTGTTAATGCTCCTAGGTTTATTCAACTTGTCAATGTTGAAGAACAGGAGGTGAATCAGCCTATCAATATTGTGGAGCAGGAGGTGAATCAACCAGGAGTTGTTAAACTACAAAATGTTGGGATTAGAGAAGGTATCTTGAGTATTCTCCAAGCTTACACTTAGGAGGATGAGTCTGAGCACAACTCTGATGATGACGGAACTGGTGATAGGGATGGTGACCCCAATGATGGCAGGGATGGTGACCAACTGATGGAAGATATTAACATGATGGACCCCAATGAGGCTCATATGCAGATTGGAATGGCCCTTACCCATTTCATGGCTACTCCTGACCTGATGGTTGCCAAGCATAGTTTCTCCCAGCAAGGACTTGATATCTAGGATAGATTCTTTGCACCTCATATTCAGAATCAGTCTTCTTCACAGAATAGGAAAAATTTGAGATTCCTGTAAGTTGGTTTAATTTCATTACTCTTATGCTTGTCACACCTGAGAAATTTGATTGGGCAAAGAATTTTCTTTCATCATCCTTATGAGAAATTATTAAAGATCCAATTGCAAATGAATCAATAATATCCTTTATTATCCCTGATGAATGTGTCTCTGAGATTCCTCCAATTTGTATCCAAGCTACAAATGGCATAGAATCCGTGGAGACAACTCCCACTGCTCCCTCAAAAAAAAGAGGTGTAGGCCCTTTAGTGGAATCTGAGATGAGAAGGAGCCCAATAATTGCTGAGCTCAATGGTGGTTTTAAAAACCATTCCAATTGTTCTGATAATAATTGCCTATCTTGTAATGCTGCCCCTCCAAGCCTCAATACTAAGGTGGTTAAAAACCTGGATGTTACTTTTTGTAAGGTTGCTGAGGAAAACCTTGATAAAAAGCTGCAGAAGAAGAGCAAGATTGCAGACCAAGTCATAAAACCACCAGGTGTAAGCAAGAAGCCTACTGGAGCTGCCTCAAGTTCCAATCAGGGGGAGAAAAAGAAGAAGGAGGCTACTGGACCCTGTGGGTAGTAGGCCAAGAAGAAGCAAAATAAATAAAGTTCACAATGTATGCAAATCCTAAGTATTTTGTGGCTTCCTTTGGAACTGTTTTCCAATGGAATGATTATCTATGTTATCCGAACATGTGGTGCTGGAATACAGTGTGGATGAACTTCTATCATTCTGAAAGTCTCTATTATCTGTTGAATGGTTTGTTTACATGTATCTTTTGCATTATGGATGTTGTATCATGCTTTGATATAAATCATAATATGTATCCATCCAATAGTTTCCATGGATAGGAAAAGAATATGGAAAATCTTGAACTGGAACTTAAGAGGAATCAATTCAGAAAAAATGGTTGGCTCTGTCCCAAAAAAGTGAAGATTTAGGATGTGAACTTATTTGCATCCAGGAAACCAAAAGGGCGAATTTTGATGTGGAATACATTAAAAAATTCTATCCTAAAAAATTAAACAAGTTTGCTTTCCTCCCTTCTGTGGGTGCCTCCGGGGTGCAATTATCATCTGGAATGGTAGCTTGTTCAATGGAGAAATGGATTTCCAAAATGAATTCTCCATATCTGTCAAATTCACCTCTAAAATGTCCAATGATTACTGGATTTTGACTAATGTTTATGGACCATGCTAGCCTGAAAAAAAGCTCTATTCATTGACTGGTTCTCTAACATTGATATGCCTGATGACTTTGACTGGTTAATCATTAGTGATTTTAACTTTATCAGGAAACCATCTGACAGAAATAAAGATGGTGGGGATGTCAACAATATGCTTATTTTAATGAAGCTATCAGTAATATTGGTTTGGTAGAGCTCCCTTAAAAAGGAAGAAAATATTTCTGGAGCAACATGCAGAAAGATCCATTCTGAAGGGATACGGGTAGGCTACACTAGCGCAAATCAAAAATTTCTACCGCGTAAACATGATTACTGTTGTCATAGATCACGGGATTACCACTAGACGCACAGTTGTGGAACTTGATGAAGCGTGTCGAGGTAGTGCAGACGATCTACGTCTCCTCCTCGTTCTCGTCCCACGAGCAGATCCCCTTGCACAGCTCGTACAAGCACTACAGATGCAGCGCCTCCGAGGTATCCAGACCTACAGGTTGGAAGCGTCAGACGCCGGACTGCTAGGTCCGTGTGTGCAAACACAGGCATTAGGAGTGGCGGCTGGGTGGAATGGTCTAACCCTGGTAAGCACGCCAACCCTCTCTTATATAGGAGTCCCTAGTGGTCTTCTACATTAGCAGCCCATTAGTAGCCTAAGCCTGGTCTAATTTGGATCCAATCCTCATTAGGCTTCCAGCCCCTTAAGTGTGTGACCCTATAGGTTCATATACATATAAACATGACACAAATACACTTATTCTGTCAATAGTTGGTAGCAGCCTCTAGCAAGATGTGCCAACTCCTAAACGCATATATACAAAGATCATATCGAACGAACCATCACAAGGTCTAGTACATGTCTTTCCTTTTGCCTCACGATACTTGGTCTAGCTCCAAGCTGACCTTCCTTTCTCGATATTGTGATTGGGAATCCCTTTACTAGGTTAACTCCTAACCATATGTAGCACGGCCATGCATTTCTAGATCCGATCACTCAAGGCGCCCAGAGATATCTCTCTCAAGTAGAGAGGGGCAAATCCCATCTTGATTGACCATGCCTTGCAGCATGCTTCAGGACAAACCTGAAAGCTACCTTTATAACTACCCATTTACGGAGTAGCGTCTGATAGCCCCAAAGTATGTCGATCCACATCTCAAGTACATGCGACAATCTTAGGTCTAAGGATAAAACGTACACGATGTGTAGATAGAGAGATGCAACTAATTGCCAGTCTCAAGTTGGGTCAGTCCAACCCCATGTTCATAACATGTGTCCACATCATCGGTTTGACATCTCCATGTCTATGACTTGCGAAACATAGTCATCAACCAATCGATGTGCTAGTCTAATATTCACATGTGTCCTCACATGAACTCCGACTAGGGACAACTATTAAATAACCATACAAGTAAAGAGTTTCACAAAAAATTCACATAATTGCCAATCAATACAAGTTGCTGATATGGATATTCAAGGAACATTACAATAACTCATGGATACATAAGAAATATAATCATCTCTATGATTGCCTCTAGGGAATATTTACTTCATTGATTACATGTATGTTTTGCATTATGGATGTTGTATCATGCTTTGATATACATCATAATATGTATCCATCCAATAGTTTCCATGCATAGGAAAAGAATATGGAAAATCTTGAACTGGAACTTGAGAGGAATCAATTCAGAAAAAAATGGTTGGCTCTGTCCCAAAAAATTGAAGAATTAGTATGTGAACTTATCTGCCTGCAGGAAACCAAAAGGGAGAATTTTGATATGGAATACATTAAAAAAATACTATCCTCAAAAATTAAACAAGATTGCTTTCCTCCCTTCTGTGGGTGCCTTCAGGGTGAAATTATCATCTGGAATGGAAGCTTGTTCAATGGAGAAATGGCTTTCCAAAATGAATTCTCCATATCTGTCAAATTCACCTCTAATATGTCTAATGATTACTGTATTTTGACTAACGTTTATGGACCATGCTAGCCTGAAAAAAAGCTCTATTCATTGACTGGTTCTCTAACATTGATATGCCTGATGACTTTGACTGGTTAATCATTAGAGATTTTAACTTTATCAGGTAACCATCTAACAGGAATAAAGATGGTGGGGATGTCAACAATATGCTTATTTTCAATGAAGCTATCAGTAATATTGGTTTGGTAGAGCTCCCTTCAAAAGGAAGAAAATATTTCTGGAGCAACATGCAGAAAGATCCACTCCTGGAAAGATTGGACTGGTTCTTCTCTTCAACCTCCTGGACAATTTCATATCCTTCTTCCCTTGTCTACCCTCTTTCAAAACCCACCTATGATCACACACCTTTTGTCATTTCAATTGGTACAAAGATCCCTAAATCCCAAGTTTTAGATTTGAAAATTATTGGCTCCAACACAGTGATTTCAAGGAGATTGTTCAGAATGCTTGGGATATTCCTTTAGGACATTCTGACAGTGCAAAGAAGATAAATGCCAAACTCAAGAATGTTAGAAGAGGGCTCAAACTTTGGGCAAAGCCACTCCTTTTCCTTAAATCTCTAATCATAAAGGTTAATGAAATTATTGATTTGATAGACATAATGGAAGAGCTGAGGACACTTATCATCTTTGAATGGAACCTGAGAGACATTCTAAAGAACAATCTTCTTACTCTGCTACAAAATCAGAAGACATACTAGAAGCGATGAGGAAAAATTAAATGGGTACAACTTGGTGACGAAAATACCAAATTTTTTCATGCCAAATTAACTATCAGCTACAGAAACAATTACATTTATATGCTGAAAGATGAGAACTCCACTGAAACTTATGATCATGAAGGGAAAGCTAAAATCCTTTGGGATGATTTTAAAAAAAGGATGGGCTCATTAGATAGATAAGAAATGCAATTTAATCTATCAAAACTTTACAACAATAACATGGACTCTGAAACATCTGCTGCTTTGGAGGTTCCTTTCACTGAAAAGGAGAATGAGGATGTCATAAAGGAGCTTCCACATGATAAACCTCATTGTCCAGATGGCTTCAATAATTAATTTATTAAATCATGTTGGTCCATAATTGGGAAAGATATTTTTCAGTTGATCCAGGACTTCTACCATGAGAAAATATCCCTTGAGAGCATCAATTCCTCATATATTACTTTGGTACCAAAGGTGGAGTTTCCTGTACAACCTGCTGACTTTAGACCCATTTCATCACTAAACAGTGTGCTCAAAATCATTACTAAGATCCTTGCTAATAGACTCCATAAAATCATCCTCAAGCTTGCTCATAAGAATCAATATGGCTTCCTCAAAAAAAGGTCTATTCAAGATTTCCTTGGATGGGCATTTAAATATCTTTTCCAATGCCATCAGTAAAAATAAGAAATTGTAGTTCTCAAGCTTGATTTTCAAAAGGATTTTGAAAAAATTGAACACTCAACCGTTCTGGGCATTCTGAAAGAAAGAGGGTTTGGAGCTAAATGGATTAATTTGACAAATTTGATTTTCCAATCTGGGAACTCAGCTGTTCTCTTAAATGGTGTTCCTGGGAAAAAATTCTATTGTAAAAGAGGAGTTAGACAAGGTGACCCTCTATCACCTCTATTGTTTGTTCTGGCAGTTGACTTTCTGCAGACTGTTCTCAACTCTGCCATGAATAAGGCTCTAATTGAATTATCCATTACATGTCCTGCATGCCTACCATTCAATATGCTGATGATACTCTCGTAGTCATGAAAGAAAACTCTAAGCAACTGCTCTGTTTAAAATAATACTGAATAGCTTTGCCTTATCTACTAGCCTTAGAGTTAATTACCAAAAGTCTAGTATGATGCCCATCAACATGGATCGTGAAAGATTTCTCCATTTCTCCAACACCTGTGTATGCAAGATGGGTAGCCTCCCATTTACCTATATTGGTTTTCCTCTTAGCCTGACAAAGCCCTCCCTAGAATTCTTTCTTCCAATGGTTCAGAGAGTCCAATCCAGACTTGGAGGAATTGCAGATTTCTTGAATTATGGGGGAAAATTGCAAATGGTCAAGTTTGTCTTATCTTCATTACCACTTTACTTCATGAGTTGTCTTGATGTGCCTATTTACATAAAGGAACAAGTGGTTAAGTACATGAGACATTGTCTATGGAGGAAAAAACTGCTGATGTGCAGGCTAAAGGTTCTTCACTAGTGGCATGGACAAAAGTGTGTAGACCAAAAAATCAGGGTGGCTTGGGGGTTCTTAACCTGAACATACAAAATGCTTCTCTTCTTCTCAAGAACTTGGATAAATTTTACAATAATCATGATATTCCTTGGGTAGATCTTATCTGGAATACTTATTATTCTGAAGGTAAACTACCAGGCTATCAAATGGAAGGGTCCTTTTGGTGGAAGGCACAACTGAAGCTCATTAATGCTTATAAAGCTATGGCGAAGTGTCAGCCAGTGTAACACCCCGTCCACTAGGCTTGGGGGGTGTCACTCTTGGTAGCTTAATAGGATATCTAGACTAGCCCCACAGACCAACACTAGTATTTTCTACGCACTTTGTCCTCACTCATGCGCACCCGGTACCCACTTCCCGGCTGGTCACCCATCCTAGAATTGCTTTAGGCCAAGCACGCTTAACCTTAGAGTTCTTTTCGAATGAGCTTCTGAAAAAGAAGTTGCAACTTGTTGGTATGAGTATCCTATCAATCCTATCAAGTCATGTGCTGGATCTCACATACACCCACCCTTCAGAAGATCTATGCCCTCATCGATCAAGCACACCCCAGGAACGTTCCCTCTTGGCATGCGTCTGTGCGTCGAGTGCCGACACATGTGCCATGCCTTGTCCACTCCGGGCCACACGCTCCATGCTCCACATGTCCCGCCACTGACCCGCACACACCCGACACGCGTATGTGCGTCCAGTGCCGGCACATGTGCCATGCCGTGTCCACTCTAGGCCACACGCGCCATGCTCCACATGTCCCGCCACTGACCTGCACACACCCGTTTAACCGCGAGGATTGGCTCTGATACCACTCTGTAACACCCTGTCCACTGGGCCCGGGGGGTGTCACTCCTGGTAGCTTAATAGGATATCTAGACTATCCCCACAGACCAACACTAGTCTTTTCTGCGCATTTTGACCTCACTCATGCACACTCGGTACCCACTTCCCAGTCGGTCACCCATCCTAGAATTGCTCTAGGACAAGCACTCTTAACCTTAGAGTTCTTTTTGAATGAGATTCCGAAAAATAAGTTGCAACTTGTTGGTATGAGTATCCTATCAATCCTATTAAGTCATGTGCTGGATCTCATAGCCAGGGAATGGGAAAACTGCTGATTTTTGGACTAATATTTGGAGGGATGATTGTCTCCAATTCAAAATGCTTCATCTAGTATCATATGCAAAGAACACTAAAATCACGTTATAGGAAGCAGTTCATACTGAATATCTGGAAGATCTTTTAATCTGCCTCTGTCCCAGCAGGCTTTTTCTGAATTTGAACAACTAGAGGATCTCTATCAACAATTCTTGTCCAATAGACAACTGGGACACCCTAATAAATGGAATTACATTTGCGGCACTAATGAGTTCACTATTAAAAGGCTTACTTGGTTCTGTCTGTTTCTCAACCTGCTCCACCTCACTTCACTTGGATATGGGAATCCTGTTGCCAAACTAAACACAAATTTTTCTTCTGGCTACTGCTTTTAGATAGACTTAATACAAGAAATCTTCTTAGAAGGAAAAAATGTATGCTGGCGGATTATAACTATGCAACTTTTAATTGCACCACGGAAGAAACACTTGTTCACCTTTTCTGGACATGCCCATTTGCTTCTGAATGCTAGGACTATGTTTGTCCCCAGAGAAATCAAGGATTGTCTGTTTTAGAATCCTTTCAAGATATCAAAACAAAACTAAACCTTCCTTTTTCAGTGGAGATAATGATTCTGATAGCTTTTGGGGGATCTGGATTTGCAGAAACAAAAAATTCTTTGAAAATGTAAGGACATAATTTACAAATTGGAAAGCAATTTTCCTTCAAGAGATGAGATGGGTCAAGTTCAGAATGAAAAAGAAATTCTACCTCCAATTCAATGATTGGTTCCAGTGACAAGTGCATTAGAGGGTTTCAAATTGTAACCTTATAATCTTATAGCTTTGTAGTTTTGTAACTTATGCTTTAGCCTTCACCCTGTAATTGTTAGCCAGGAAGTTTATAATAATGAAAAAAGCTATAGTGGGAGTCCTTTCCTCTACTATTTCCCCTAAAAACAAGATTTATAAAATATTTCCGGGGCCACCCCACTAAGCTACCCGGTATGAAGTTGGCCGGCTCCATGACAAACCCAGAGGTTTGCATCAGTGGCTGTAAAAGACTGGGAACCCAAAAGTGTGACTGGGCTTGTCGATACCATGAAAACACTCCGCTTACCTAAATAGTACAATAGTAAACGCTCTCCACAAGAAAGAATAGTAAATAAAGCAGTATCATGGCATAAGTACATGATAGTAATAAAACCCAAAACTAGTTTGTGGCCCCAAGAATTAAGAAATGAATCAAGCTCTGACTAAAGGGATTCATGTTCCCACATGCTGATAGTGCGATAGTCAAGGAACAAGTATCAAGTGCTCGGGGCTTACGGGACACTAGTGAGAGTTTAAAAACCAAATAACATCTATTGCCCACTGATGCCTCTACATTAGTTATAACTATTCCCAGCATTTTAATATAAAGTTGTTATTAAAGTCATGATCATCTCCATGATTAAGCATGAGGCATTCCTCTAACAACTATGGAACATAAACGACATGAAGGAATAGATGCGCAAGCAACTACGACCCACAAATCCGACTATCTACCAAATAACAGGTAATAGGAGGTAACCATGGCAATATAGGCTACAAGGGATATAAAGTGGTACGGAATCTAGAGCATCACAACACATATAACAATAGATCAACATGAGGAAGTAAAGGATAGAAATATAAAATAGGTAGAAAGGGGGAGATTGCTCTCCTGGGAAAACATTGCCAAAGGTACACCGGAGATCATATCGACACTCGCATCAACTCACTGGCCTAATCCATGAAGAAGCAAAATGCTAAAAGAAAACACTGGATGCACTATTTAATACTACGATAGAAGATCGGGAATGATGCATGTATTATGCATGACATAGAAAAGGTGCGATGGAATTAGGCAATATTAAGCGGAACCGGGGTCCCAACAATTAATTAGGTGGTTCATGTTGTTTAGATACCCCGTAATTTAAATATTGTATTAACAAGGAAATATGGCAGTGGTTCACTAAACAAATTTAAATGGAGCCAATATAAGACTAGAAAAGACCGCATATGGTCTCCATATTGAATTATTAGGTGAGTCGACAACATACCCCCAAACAAATGAAGATGTATGTGATATGATCAATTTATATGCAACAAGTGACAATGTTATATATTATAAAATATAAGGGTCTCGAAAAAGGAGTCACACATCGGCATCAGTGATCTTGGGGTTCGCCAAGGGTTCGGGATCGGTCTTAGGGTTCTCGGTGTCCGGGAATGGGTGTTCGGAGTCCATGTCGCCGCACCCGGGGTCTTGGCGTCTCCGGGGACAAGGTCG
This sequence comes from Avena sativa, assembly GCA_916181665.1. Classification (NCBI taxonomy): domain Eukaryota; kingdom Viridiplantae; phylum Streptophyta; class Magnoliopsida; order Poales; family Poaceae; genus Avena; species Avena sativa. Next base: position 67,477,548 of record OV702284.1, read on the forward strand.
GAGAACTTGGCGTTCCGAGACGAAGACCTTGGCAGTTTCGACTTTGGTTAACTATGGCAGACTTGGGTTGCGGTGTTCAGGTCACCGGGCCGTGAAGGAGATCTTGTGGTCCTTTCCGAATCCTTTGAGTACTTGTAGCCTTGGTGATCTTCAAGTGGCACCGGTGGTCGAGGGATTGCATCAGAAATCTTCATATGGTCATCAACTCAACGTTGCCACTAAAACTCCACCATGATGTCACCACATCTTATACACATCAACATGCACCCACAACTCTTCAAACCACATCGGCTAAGACCACCACGTAGAAGCATCGGCAACACATCGAGTGGCGGGTCACGCTCCAGGGCGGCGTCGAGCGTAGGCTGACGACGGGGGCAAGGTTGAGACAGGATGCAAGGGGAGAGGAGGCGGGGCTGCGGCTATTGGAACTTGGCAGAGAGGTGGCGGCCACACGTGGCTAGAGCATGGTGCGCAGCGGCGCTATAAGGCCAGTGACGCAGGGCCTGCGCGAGCTTGCAGAGGACGGGGAGGCGCTAGGAGTCGCAGGCGGCAGCGGTGGAAGAAGCCGATGGCGGAGGGGCTCCTGGACATGGGGACGCTGTTCGTTGCAGAGCACGTGAGGTGGAGGAAGCAGAGAGGATGGGCGAGCTGGACCGGGGCGACGCGATGCGACTGGGGTGTGCAGGGTGCGGCCGTGGGAGAGGTAGAAGCCAGGGCTCAGAGAAGAGCGGGGGCCGACAACGACTATGGTAGGGCCAGCTCGAGAGGAGGCCAGGGCTCTAGGTTCGGGGGCCTCACGGGCACGCGATATCTGTGATGGGGAAGGCGAGCAGCGGAGGCGGGCGGGGTGAACGAGGGAGGAAGATGAGGAAGGGCACCGAGGAAGGGGTGGGGTGGCGGGGGACGCCCTGGCTGTAGACGGCGAAGGCGTGGGCTCGGGGTGCCGGCGAGGAAGGGAGGAGGGACAACAACGAGCGAGGCCGAGGCATTGCACGGGAGAGAGGAAGCGGAGAGGCGAGGCAAAGCGAGAGGCGGGGTTAGTAGGAAAACAACACGGAGGGGAGGCATCGAGGATGGTTCGCATCGGGGGGTGCTCATGGTGGGTCCGACTCACGCGGGTGGGGTGGGTGGACGCGTTTCGTACGCGAGTTGGCGGGGTCCACTGGCGGGGCCGGGTCGCGTGTGCTTTTGGCATCGAGTAGGGTGTAGGGCAGCGATGGGTGAGGGTCGGGGTGTGAGGAGCGGTGGTGGATGGTTGACCAGGTAGGGGTGTGAGCGGCGGGGATGGGTACATGCATGTCGGTCGGGGTAGTGTGGTGCACCTGGGTGTGCGTGTTGTGTTAGCGGTAGGTGGGATAGGGTGTACTGCGACAGCGGGATGGGTTAGGGGTTTCAGGTGGTGGGGTTGGATGGGTGTGGTGAGGCCGGTGTCGGGGTGGAGTTGTAGGGTTAGATGGGGTAGGTAGATCTAGGTTTTGGGGTAGGTTAGGGTTAGGGTTAGTGATAGATGTGAGATTCGACACATTTTTGATGATTTCTATCGATGGTTTTCGTTTGGATTTGATGGTTTTCTAGCTTTATTTAACGATAATACTTCGGTAGCGAAGAAAACTTGGTTTTTAATGTGTGTTTCAGGTTCTGAACATCAACATAGGGATTTAACAGCAAAAACACAATATTCAGACGAAAACAAGCAAGTCTCTTTTTTGAAGCAATACATGGGAGTTTACTGAAGCTTTAACGAGCAATTATACGACGGGAATATTTCTCTGGCCATATAGTTCCCGCCGTATAGCTGCCATCTCCTTCATCTTATTAAAAGGTACAACTTTCGTGAAGAGGCGGAGGATGAAAATATAACACACTAGCCACCATCCCATCTAGAAGAGAGAAAGATGAGATCCAGAGAAGAAGGGGAAGACGTTCTTCATCTCGCTCCACGATCTTTGATCTCCAGCCACCACACCTCCATAGCCATTACTTGTACTTGAGAGAGAAAGAGAGATCTCCACCTTGCAAGACTAGGGTTTGAGATTGTTCTTCCCATCTTGAATTGTGTTGGATTTATTTCTATTTCTTATTGTGGATCTCCATCATAATATCAAGAATAACTCCTTTTATTTATTTATATCGATGATGCTTTCTTCTCTCATGTGTGAGTAAGTTCCCTTGGGCGTGGGAGATGTAGGGGATTGGTGATATGTGATGTGCGTATATAATTTCCATTAAGTTTGTGGTTGATTTTAATTACTATATTATGTGTTCTTGACTATATATGGAATGCTTAATGCCCATTATCCAATTAAGGGCCCAAACAACATGATGTTTTGTTCTACATAGATAGAATATTGTTTGCTAGCAGACCGACGACCCTCAATTTACACGAGGATATCAATGGGAAATTAGTTTGACTCAAGGATAATGAGGATCCACCGAGCTTATTGCATTAGTCCGATCCAAGGAGCTTAATTGCTAAGAAACCTGAAGGATCTTAATCGTGTAGTGACTAACCATGGTTGTGGTAAACAGGCTAGTAGGATTATTGATGCTGGGATGAAATCTACCAAGAGGAGTTCCGGATAATCATGGGTTGCTCGCCTACACACATACTTATAAGATTATGATTGTTACACTTATCACCCGTCCACCTGGCACATTACATATCATCATGAACTGAATATCCCCGCGCCTATTTTGTCATACGCAGAAAACAACAACAAATTGTTCTTTACTTTTATGCTTTTTATTTCTGAAGTTTACATTTTAGTTTTATTTAATACTTTTGTCAAATCAAACTCTATTCTTATTTCAACACTTGTAGTTGATTCACTCGAAGACCTGTGATAACTTCGGGTGTGAAAGAGACCTCACCTATAAACACTTATCTTTGGGATCCCTGTAGGATCGACATCTTAACTTCGAAACTAGCTACAAACAGTCTGTGCACTTGCAGCCATCAGTTAGGTCTTTATCTAGGGTAGTAGGCTACTTCCAGCTGGGCCTTTGGGCCTAGACGGTGGCGGCTTCCTCTAGGTAAAATAGTTTTTTATTTATTTTTATAAAATATTTTTGTAATAGATTTAGAAAAACAAAATATCCGGAAGGGTCCGGGGGTTTGATTTGAAATAAGACGAGGGTATCTGGAAAACAAAATAGACTTTGTAAAATAGTTTTTGACTTACATATGCATGCAGTCATGAGGATGCTCAAATGCAATATGGCAGGATGACATGAGCATGCCATCATGAGGATGCACAAAACAAAAACAACACGCAATTTTCTAGTAGTGGTTTTTCCGGGGTGATACAATTTGACACCACTAATAATGGATCTTGCCCTCGAGATCCTTTTCATGGTACAAGGAAGAAGGCCAACAATCTAAATCTGTTCGCTTCGTGTAGATCCTCGCGACACCACTAATAAAGATTCTTTCTCCATCTTATAATCGGCGACACCACCAACAAGGGTCGATGCTCCTGTTCGTTGAGAGAACACTCTGGTGAAACACATATGAAGAGAGAGGTCTCAAAAGGCAAGGCCACCTCTAACTTCCATGGAAGGAGTAAGAATTGCATCGGTCCACCATTCAATGTACAAAAGCAAATGATAGGAGTAGTGGTATGGTCACGACTTCATCCCGCACTCAAAGCATTACACTTACATGAATAGAAGAATTATGCAACCAACTCTTGAAATTCAGGCTGAAGATTTTGATAAGCAATGTTCAAAAATAAAGGAGTGATGCAGGCTCTTCATTAGATCTGGTACAGATGATATTGACGTGCAGGAAAATACCGGAAGATACAAAGAATTTTTTAGTAAATTTTGGGTCCACTGAAAGGTACAAACAGAGGAAATTTCCTCAGATATCATGAATATGGGATGTAGAAGCACCGTTAGAAGCGGAAGGAATCGAAACCCTGAGGGTTCGACAAAAAATCCAAGCACGAGAAATCCTAGACTTGAAGGAAGGTAAGAGAACAGATTCAAACACATAGATGTAAGAGAAGAATAACACATAGGGGTAAGGAGTAAAAACAGATCTAATGAGATATATCCAACCGATTTTAAAAATAGTTTTAACACTCTATAACGTCCGTTAGATAGGTTATCCTACATGCTGGACCAGTGGAGTATCGCAACTGCTGAGCTCTGATACCACTTTGTAACACCCTTGATCGGCCCTATGCAAGTTTTAGCGATTCCTGCCAAACCCGCATAGAAATGATCCAAAGGTGCCCACCAAGCACTTGTGTGCAGGTGGAAAATGAAGTAATATAATAACACAATAGTCCATGATGGAACCCACAAAACATATATATACAACAACGACTCAACGAATCAAGAATACAGATATATGGTACAAAGATCCAAATCACCTTGAAAACGATACAACATCCGAGTACGGATAAGAAGAAAATGGCGTTCATAACCCTTCCCAATCCAAGCCATAAGGGTAACCCTGCTAACGAAGTTGATCTAAAAGCTTGTAAAACAAAAGGGATGTAACATCCCAAAAATATTTATCATGATTATCCTTTTTCTAATCACCAAAATTAGGGTTAACAAAAACTTTTGTTAAATAAAAATCAAATGAATGCATGTGTGTATGTGATGATTGTATCAATGCATGAATGGACTTGTGTGATTGATCAAAATAGAAAGGAATGGTTTAAAGATGAAAACAACATCATCTAAAGCATTTCCAAACAGAAACAAATCAAGAGAAAATCAAAAACAAAACAAATTAAGCAAATGGTCATTTTTGCCAATCTTGCTCACTAGGCCACTTTGAGTGTTTCTAGTCCAAGATTTCAAACAGAAACATTTTCATTTATTTTCACCCCCTGCTATACAAAGTAAAAGTGAACCCAAGCCCACCTTTCAAACTTACACAAACATTTGGCAACTTGATTCAAATGACAATCCAAAATTGAATCTTTATCATAGGTGAAGATCACCCCTTTTCAAAACCCAACCAAACCAGTGCACCTTGACCAATCCAATAAACCAGGGACTCCCTAGTATGTAATTAGCACACCCACCAATTTTGAATCAAAAATTCAAATTTGAACCTCTTTCATCCATTTCATGAAATACCTTGCAAACACTAAACCAACAAACATTAAACACTATAGTGAGCAGTAATTTTGGCCTAACTTGTTCCCTATCTAGCTCACACTACACCCTCAGTAGATCATCTAACTTGTTTAACCCCTCTAGCTCACTGTAAAGCCGAGCATGCCATCAATGGTAAGCATGTAGAGAGCACACTTGCCATCCCAATCTCGCCAGCAAGCTAGAAGCTTCTATAGCCTCGCCAACCTTGTCTAGCAGGCACTCCACCGTCCATCGCCACCCCCTTTCCAAGCCCCGAGCATTGCCATCCCCTGAACCACACAGCCTGAGCGTGCCTAGTCTCTCTGTGAGCGTGCCGAGAGCGCGCTAGAGCGCCACCCACGACACACGCTAACAGACCGCGCGCTGCCCTCGCTGTGTGCAAGCAGGATCGCCACCACCCCAGGAACACCCCAGACATGCCCGTTAGCCTCCGTGCGACCTGTATCACCTGTGCGCCATTAAAACTTCCATCGGACCCATCCAGAGCATCGACGTGTTCCGACCATCTCGCACCGCCCCACGCCATGAATCCATGCAGTTGAGCTTCGCCAGGGAACATAGCACCGTCCCCTACCTTTTCCCATTCCAGTAGCTCACTATGCCGACGACCACGATGAGCTCTGCCCGCGCCCTTCGGTCCCCTTTTTGCACTATAAATAGAGGCCACCTAGCTCGAATTCTGCACACCATCTCAATCCCCTCTCTCTTAGAGGCACCCCCTCACTCCCGGAGCAAGGCGAGCAGGACATCACCGGAATTTGGCCGGAGTCTGCCGTGGAGGAGGAAGCAAGGACCTGTTGATTGGAGCCGCCCCAGGAGAAGCCGCCGGTACCAGGAGGTTCACCATCATCGACTTCGTCGTTCTCCCCCATCGCCGACCCTCGCCTGAGCCCTGGTGAGCCACCCACGACCCCCACTGGCCATGCTAGGGTTCTGTCTCGCCGGCGTTGCCCGACGGAGACGATAGCTCCCAGTCGTTGGATTAGAGTTTGATCGCATGACCTAGAATGCCCCGTACCGCTTCGCACCCCCACCCACGTGTGCGCTGTGCACCATGGGCCGGCCCAATTAACATCCTGCGCGACCCAGTAATTCAAATTTAGGTTTATTCTTTTAGTTTCAAACTTAGTGCTGTACCTAGATTCCAAAATCAACCCAGGTCGATTCACTGAACCAAAATGCATGAAACCAATTTTGTTAGAAAGGTACTGGAATGTTTAATCCAAGACCGTTTGATTCAAACCATTTGGAATCGTAGATCACCTATAGTAAAAATAACAAGGCAGAAGCTTTTCTGCATTCAAACATTTTTCAAAATTCAACCACAAAAGCTTTTGAGTTGATTCCAACTCTCAAAAATCACATTTAACTATTCCTTTCTGAATATATAAAAAGATATAGGTCTACTTGCATAAATAAGGGTTAAGCAATAAAAGAATGCCTCATAGGCCATTCTAGTCAATTTAATTAATTAAAATAAAAAGGTTAAACCTTATTAAATTGTGACACCACTTTAAATCACATTCCCATGTACTGAAATATGTGGTGATGACATGTGTCAACATGATCCCATGTTTTAGTTGGAGAATATTAAATCTTAAGTAGTTTTTCAATGCATACAAATTACTTCTCAAATACAAGAAATAAAACTATTGCCTTAATCTTTGTGATGTTTGTGATGATCCTAGATCATCTAGTGAAAACCTTGGTGTGATAAATAGAACTAGTTAAGTATTGTTTGGTGATTGTGTACCTCGTATTTATTTATAGACGCTAGTACCGACCAAGGAAACCAGGAGGAAGGAGAATACTACGAGAAAGAAGCCGAGGAGAACTTCAACCACTGCTCTGCACAAGGCAAGCTAACCCTTGGAACTTTGCAAGCCTATACTAATATATTAGCAAGCTAAGCTAAACTATGCAAGTTCTACTTGCAATCTTACCCCACTTGATACCCAATCCTAGTTTTAATTGCAAGTTTAGTATTTTATTTCTTTATCCAAGCTTTCTATCAAGGTTTAATTAGTGACTTGTAGATTTTAGAAAGATATTTAAAGGTATCATAAAGAGCATAAAACTTGGCCTAAGTTAGATAATCTTGATGTCATCCTGAGGCATGAGATTGAACTTAGATAGAATACACTTGATTCTCACCCATCATTAGTGTTTACCCCCACTTGTAGATTCTAGTGCTAAGCATAAAACTTAATCAACTTTAGATGGGAATACTTGGTGAAAATGATTATGAAAACCTTAGAATGATGAGTCATTCTACTGAAATGTTTTGACATATGTTCCTGAACACCGGATGATTTTGTATGATGAAAATGTTAAGGCATGACCCTTAGCCCTTTATAAAACTGATGGTTGTCTGGATGCGATACCATTCCAATTTTACCGTACAACCACAATACCCAAAAATTGGGTAGGGCTTAACTGGAAATTTATATACATTAGTTTGGGTTCCCTTGCGGCCAAGGTTAAGCTGAGGCTACCTTGTGAAGATTGTCCACCTGTGCAGTACCCAAGATGACAGTTGGTCATGGTTGGGAGGCCAAACTCACAAGAGAGGTGCCTATACTAGGGCGTGTAATTGAAAGGTTAGGATTGATTATCTGCATACTGAGTATAGTGATTCGGGATTGTTCCTGATGGATGTATTGAATGTTGTGGTGAAAGTTTACCACCTCTGCAGAGTGTAAAACTATTCGAATAGACGCGTCCGCGGATATGGACATTTGGAGTGGCCATACTGTTCCGTTGTCAGATGGTTTCAAAAGGACTTATGAAATGATTGATGATTTTGACTTGACCACAACAGAGTTGTGATATAAAATTCAAGTTCCCACTTAGGTGTTATAAAACTCTCAACTAGCTTTCTTTTCTTCTGAACTCAGTAGAGTTAAATCTGGCTTTTTGCAAAATAACCTAGAGCTTAGTATTTCCTACTCAAAACCACTTCACCTGTTAGTATTAGTTTGCGAGTACTTAAAGAGTACTCATGGCTTTGTCCCTGGCTATTCCCGTGGCCAGACTATGAAGAGGACTATCAGGAGGACGAACAGCTGGAAGGTTACGACAACTAGGATCATCTCCCATCGTTAGCATTGCCTGTGACCATGAAGATGGAGTCTCGCCTACGCTACCGTTATGATTACGTTATTCCGCTGCTTGAATTGTATTAATAAATGGATCATGTGATCCTTATTTGTGTAAGATCTTATGTATGGTTTATAATGGATGATGTACTGTGATATCCAATCTGTTATGTCTCGCAAAAAAGGTAATCCTAGGATTGCGATGTATGGCCTAACAGACATCTGGGATTAAAAATCCGGGTGTTGACAAGGGATGCCGACAAAGGGAAAAGGAAAAAAGAGAGCAGTCAGTGTCAACATTTAGAGAGAGATAAGAAAAACCTATTCGGAACCAATCTGATCCTAACACCACACATACCCATCCTGGTATTTCTCCCTCAAACCAAATGTGGAAGTTGTACCGAGGAACTCACACCATTGGAAGTTTTACTCATTCAATTATAGTTGCAACACTTACTAGTCAGATATAGCTAGCATGAGTCATCCTGATTTCATAAATAGTATTAAGTTTTAGTTAACCATTCTGTTGTACTTGCAATACTTACTAGTCAGGTACAAATAGCATGACATATCCCAAATCAAGCAGTTGTTGGCACTTTTATTTACTCATTTCGTTGTAGTGAAGATGATTATTAGACATGTCAAAGTCAAATTTATAGAACTACTTTAGTTATTGTTGTCTATGATTGAGATAATGTGCTCCAAGTCATCTATAACTGCGGATATGGCTTTTAGAAAGATTTACCCTGTAGGGGTGCACAAATAGCAACACACGCTTGATCAACCTTGAAAAAACCAAATAAAAACCCAACGAGGCATCACGACAAAACAATCACAAGTTCATAAAATATTTTAGGGGGCCACCCCATTAGCTACCTAGTAAGAAGTTGTCCGGATCCATGACAGACCCATATGTTTGTGTCAGTGGTTGTAAATGACTGGGAACCCGAAAGTGTGACTAGACTTGTCGATACAAAAACACTCCGCTTACCTAAATAGTACAGTAGTAAATGCTCTCGACGAGCAACAGTAGTAAAAAAGCAGTAGTATGGCATAAGTACATGATAGTAATAAAACCCCAAACTAGTTTGTGGCCCTAACAAATAAGAAATGAATCAAGGTATGGCTAAGGGGATTCATGGTCCCACATGTTGATAGTGCGATAGTAAAGGAACAGGTATCTAGTAGTTGGGCCTACGGGACATGAGTGAGCGGCTAAAAACCAAATAACATCTATTGCTCACTGGTGCCTCTGCATTAGTTATAACTATTCCCAGCATTTTAATATCAAGTTGTTATTAAAGTCATGATCATCTCCATAATTAAGCGTGAGGCGTTCCTCCAACAACTATGGAACATCGACGGTGCGAAGCAACACATGCGCAACCAACTACGACTCACAAGGCCGACTATGTACCAAAAATAGGTAATAAGAGTTGTCCATGGCAATATAGGCTGCAAGGGATATATAGTGGTACAGAATCTAGAGCATCCCAACGCAGATAACAATAGATCAATAAAAGGAAGTAAGGAATAGAAATATAAAATAGGTAGAAAGGGGGAGATTGCTCTACTTGGAAAACACTGCCGAAGGTACACTAGAGATCGGGTCGACACTCACATCAACTTATCAGCCCGTGAAGAAGCAAAACACTATAAGAAAACACCAGATGCACTATTTAACACTATGGCAAAAGATCGGGCATGATGCATGTATGATGCATGACATGGCAAAGGTGCGATGCAATTAGAAAATATTAAGCGGAACCAGGGTCTTGACAATTAATTAGGTGGTTCATGTTGTTTAGATACCCCGTAATTTAAATATTGTATTAACAAGGCACAATATGGCAGCGGTTCATTACAAATTTAAATGCAGCCAATATAAGACTAGAAGAGCCCACATATGGTCTCCATGTTTAATTATTAAGTGATTCGACAACATAGCCCCAAACAAATAAAGATGTATGCGATATGATCAATTTATATGCAACAAGTGACACTGTCATATATTATAAAATATAGGGGTCTCGAAAAAGGAGTCACACATCGCCATAGGTGATCTTGGGGTTCGTCGAGGGTTCAGGATCGGTCTCTAGCACTACAAGAAATGTTTACTTCCGCAACGACTAGGCCCGTCCGTCGTCGTAGAAGGCGCGTCTTCCGCGAAGAAATTCTTGGCTCGACCGTGGCTGATGGAATTTTTTTTCGGTCTCACGCCCCTCTACTACAAGGAAACCGCTAAAAATGTAGACGAAGCTTGACGGGCGCATGTCAGAAGTAAGATTTCCTCTTCCTCGCGAGATGTTGACTCGCTGAAGTATTTTTTTGAGTGTGGGTCCCAGACATCAGTGACTCTAGCGGACCAAACTTTTTGGTCGTGCCTCCCTTATTTGAACTTGATAACATTTTTCGATGCCTCTTTCGTTTAGTCAGGTTGCTGGGTCCCACATCTCCGCCTCTTATTAGAGGAATCGTGTGTATGATGAGATTTTTTTCTTCCCTGTTCTGAACTTGATAGCGTTGATCGATGCATCTGTCATTTAATTAGGCTGCTGGGTCCCACGTGTCATCCTCATACTATAAGAAACATGTGTATGATGGATTTTTTCCTTGGCTTATGCCGTCTTAATATGAACTTGATAACATTGCTCAATCTATCTATCGTTAATCACGATGTTGGGTCCCATATACCAGCCTCCCATTAGAAGAATCGTGTGTATAATAGAATTCTTTCCTTCGCTCTCGCTACCCTTTTCCAAACTTGATAGCGTTTCTAGATGCATATAAAGTTTATTCACGAAGTTGGGCCCTACATGTCATCCTCTCATTAAAAGAAACATGTGCATGATTGATTTTTTTACTTGGTTTGTGCCTCCCTGATTTGAACTTGATAACGTGCTCGATCTATCTATCGTTAATCACGCTGATGGGTCCCACATGCCAGCCTATCATTACAAGAATCATGTGTATGATGGAATTTTTTCCTTCGCTCCCGCTACCCTGTTCTGAACTTGATTGAACTTCTAGATACATCTACCGTTTAATCATGCTATTGGTCCCCACATGTCATCCTCCCATTAGAAGAAACATGTGCATGATGGATTTTTTTCCTTGGCTCGTGCCTCAGTGTTAACTTGATAGATTTGATCGGCGAATCATTAGTTTATTCGGGCTGGTGGGTTCCATATGTCAGCCTCACATTAAAAGAATCGTGTATATAAGATTGATTTTTTTTATTCTCTAGCGTACCCTGTTCCTAACTAGATAGCGTTGCTCGACGAATCTTTCGTTTGGTCACGCAACTGGGTCCCACATGTCAGCATCTCATTAGAAGAACATGTGCATGTTAGACTTTTTTCTCGCTCGCGTCGCCATGTTTTGAACTTGGCAACGTTGCTCGATGCATCAACCATTTATATAGACTGTTGGGTCCCCGTGTCAGCCTCTCATTAGAAATAAATGTGTGCATGCTAGAGTTTTTTCACGCTCGCTCCTTCCTATTTAGAACTTGGTAACTTTGCTTGATGCATCATCCATTTATACAGGCTGGTGGGTCCCCCATGTCAGCCTCTCATTCGAAGAAACGTGTGCATGTTGGACCTTTTTTCTCTCTCGCGCCTCCCTATTTTAAACTTGGCAATTTTGCTCGATGCCTCCTCTATATTAGGTCTCTCTGGTGGTTCCCACATGTCACCCTCCTCTGTAGAGGACGCGTGTGTATGTTGGTCATTTTTTTGGTCACCTCTCTCAGTTTGAACTTGGTAACGATGTTGGGTCCGAGATGTCATCCTTCTGTGTGCAAAAAACATGTATGCTGCAAAAAATGTACAAGTACGATAGATATTATATATATTGATATTGATAAACCTAGGATTCAAATCGAACTCTATTAATATATACTCTGTTCCTGGATCCCACATGTCAGCGTAGTATATAATAACAGAAATTTCCATGACCACTATTTTGACCTTGGTACGTTGTTGGGTTCCACCTGTCAGCCTTCTCTATGTAGGAAATGTGTCTATGCTGGGTACCACATGTCAAACTCTATTTGACAGAAACGTGTGTATAGTTGGACTATTTTTTGGGTCAAGTCCATGCTAGATGCAGCAGCAGTTTATCTGGGTCCAGATGTCAGCCTGAGAAAAAAAAATGTTAATCTATACTCCATCGCTGGGTCCCACATGCCAGCCGTATAGTATATAATAAAATACATTGCCACGACCACTATTTGACCTTGGTACGTTGTTGGGTCCCACATGTCAGCGTCTCTGTGCAGAAAATGTGTCTATGTTGGGTCTCATGTGTCAGCCTCTATTTGAAAGAAACGTGGTATATATATTGAACTATTATTTAGGGACGAGTCCGCCGTTCTGATCTTGGCAATATTTCTGGATGCAACAACAGTTTATCTGGGTCCCAGATATCAGCCTCAGAGTATAAAAAAGTTTTTTTTGTGGGTAGAGTACAATTTGATTGTATAATAACACAATTTGCCTAAGATTTTAAATGAGACCTCAGCAGCGGCCAATTGCGTGCCTTGCCACTACGAAAGAAATAGTTAATACAACAGAATTGTTAGACGATACTTCTATGACTTACGAATTTTTCTCCTTAAAAGACTTTTTTGACCATGTTTATCTCCCATCAAATAATAAGGCAACGCTCCTGAAAGCTAAACTAAAAACTGCTACATAATGCAGTAGTTTCTACACAAAAATGCCACATAATGGAATAGTTTCTTAAAAACATGGGTTGGTAGAGTTCTTTTATTTTGAGAGGTGGGAGCAATGCACAAAGGCCGAATTAAAAAGAGTTTGGCTATTCTACATGGGATGAATTAAAATGTTTAAGGCTATGCTCCATGGGATCCTTGCTCAAATTTATCTGGGTTGTGGTCAGCAGTCCCTTGACACCGAAAAGTCTGATTTAAATATTCTGGGCTAAAGAGGGGCCGAATGGGCTTAGATTTCTTCTCCTGGTATATATAAGTTGCATTGTGCTATGGCTTAGTCAGATTCAAAGAAAAGACCTCAGAGTGGGAGGGCGAAAGAACGATAATTCTTTTTGGATGATATTCATGTAAAATTCAGCAATACAGAATAAGATGGAAAAATTATCGATAGATTCCCAGTTCATATTCAGCAGTACTAGACCAATTCAGCAATATTTCAAAGTGAGCGATTTAGCATATAGAGACACTGAAATAAAATAGCAGTACAGAGAGAACCAGTTCTTCTTTCAGCTCTAAAACCTTATCGTGCTATCATTTTCCATTTTCTCCAAACACACTCGATCAATGTAGCATGAAAAACTAACGATCAAGTCTTCTTTGAGTATGTTCTTCTCACATCAATGCCCGTGTGGCCCCCGTATGCAACCAAAAATAACGAAGTATCATCTAGATTGTGACAAGGCCATGTTTCAAAAGAAAAGCAAGACTTTCGACTGCCCTTGATTTAAACAAGTACCAGTATATTAGTATTAGTTCCACAAAATGCTTTAGTAATAGCAACAATAAAACATTTGAGAGATTCAATAGCTTTCCTTCTTAAATTTCAATAGCACTACATAGAGAATAAATTATTGTTCCAGCTCAAAAAACCTTGGCACATGATCAGTTTGCCCTGTTCTCTAAACAGACTCAATCATTGCAGCAAGCAAAAACTAAAGATCAAGTCTACTTTTGTGCAAATATCACCTCATTTCATAAATGCCTGTGTGACCCCCCATATGCAACCCAAAATGCCCAAGACTCATCTAGATAATTGTGACAATGGTAGGTTTCAAAAGAAAAGCAAGACAATCTGCTGCACTTGATCTAAACAACTAACAATATATCACTATTAGTTTAACAAAATACTTTGGTAATAGCAACGATAGAACAAAGGTAAAGAAAGACCATCTCCTGCCCTTGATCTAAACAAGTACTAGCAGTATATAGTACAAAATACTACGAAGTTTAAGAATTAGTACTATACTAGTACTACTTCATTGCTAGCCTCACTTTCTTCATGGCTAGACTCCAATTCTTTGTCAATTGGGAATTCTACCCCACGATTGATGCATATTGAGTAATTCATGCCTTGGGTAACATTAGATGTTTGATGGTACAATAGCAGGGTAAGATTTTTCTTCTGCATGATGGCCAACATTGACGTGGAGGAACTGCAGATTATATCCCAAAACCCAATCTCTATTGACGGGGTATAGGAAGTATGGTTCACATTGTACAAGGGAGACGAGCACGCATACTTCCTGACGCACACAAAGGATACGATGATGTTGCCTGACTCGCATATGTCAAATAGCACAGCAAACATCGTACCATCGTCCCCTGATCCGATCTTCTGTACTCTCAGTGAGAGCGATGCCAACAGCGGCCGAGACATGTACCTGGAGTTACTAAAGGAAGTAAGAATTGGCAGACTAAATTGTAGCATGCGAAATATTATAAGAAAATATGATAAAGTAAATAAGAGTAACCTGACTACAATAAAACATACATAGTACTCCCTCCATTTCAACATATAAGATGGTTTAGCTTTTGTGATGTGTATCTAGACCCCTATATAGTATATGGGTTCACTTTGAACTACACACTAAAAAGAGTCTAGATACACTCGTTTCACAAAAGCAAAAACATCTTAGGGACTCTTTGATTCAAAAGATTTCTAAAGGAATTATATATCCATAGGAATTTATCCTATAGATTGTGTTTGTTTCAAAGGAATGAATCCTACAAAATTCCTATACATTGCTTTCCTACACTACAATCCTATACTATTTCTAATAAGAGGTGAGACCTCTTGGAATAATTCCTATATGTCTATGACAACTATGCCATGTACTTAAACCCTACAAATTTATTGTGTTCTTTCCGCGGTGCAATCAAACAGCTAATTTTACTGAACTTTGGCAAGAAGTTGAAACTATTGTCAAAACTCTTAGTGGTTTGATATATTAATTATGCCTCCCGATGGGTACCTCCAAAAGCTTTTTCGCAAACTTTCAAAGTGACCTATAGTTTACTTGTAGTTTTAAATTTGACATAATTTCGATAAAATGACATAACATCATTCAAGTGTGGGCCTAGTTATCTAGGAAGTTCAAAAAATCATAAAAAAATGGGAATCATAAGTACAACATGTTGGTCCAATATATATATATATATATATATATATATATGTAAACTTGGCTCGTGGCATCCATATCCAATATCCTTCGAACTTTTCTTTACGGAAAAGAACTATGCTCTCATCACTCAAAAATTGAGAACTGATTGTTCTTTCCTCATAGTTCAAAACTCACACCGATGACATTATTTACTGCTAGAATATGCACCCCCATTTACCTCTGAAAATACATTTAATTCAAGAGAAATCTATTGCGCTTACTTATGTACCTCAAGTTTGACCAAATTTCGTTAAATTGTCTAGATGAAAAATCTTAGTAAGAAGTTCGACCTGTCATCTAAAATATCGGTGGTTTCTGATATACTAGTTGTGACTCCCTGGTGGGACCTCCAAAAGGTTTTTCATAAAATTTCAAAAGAAACCTACAATTTACTTATAGTTAAAAATTTCACCTAATCTCGGTAAATAGACATAAAGTCATTCAAGTGGGCAGAGTTAGCTAGGATAAAGTTTGAAGACTCCTAAGACATGGGAATTAATCATAAGTACAACATGTTGGTCCACTATATATGTCGAAATCTTGGCTTGTGGCATTCAGATCCATATTCTTCAGACTTTCTTTTTGGAAATGAACAATCTCAATTGTCATCACTCAAAAAAATTAGAATGTTATTTCCTGATAGATGGAAACTCACACTGACAGTATTGTTTACTACAAGAAGACGCACCCACCATCTACCGCTCTGAAATTACATTTAATTCGAGAGAAATCTGTCGCACTTACTTGTAGGTCAAGTTTGACCTAATTTTGTTAAATTGTCAAGATGAATACTCTTAGCAAGAAGTTGAACCTGTTGTCAAAACTCTCGGTGTTTTCTGATATATTAATGGACCCCCTGATGGGTACCTCCAAAATCTTTTTCGTAAAACTTTCAAACCAACCTAAAATTTACTTGCTGTTCAAATTTGACCTAATTTCTATAAATCGGCATAAAGTCACTCAAGTGGGAAGAGTTATCTAGGGAGTTTGAAAACTCATAAAACATGGAAATCTCAATTAAGTATAACATGTTGGTCCACTTAATACGTCTGAAAGCTTGGCTTGTGGCATTCAGATCCATATTCTTTGGACTTTCTTTACGGAAAAGAATAATCTCGTCATCACTCGAGAAATTGAGAATGTTCTTTCTAGATAGTTGGAAACTCACACCGACAGCATTGTTTGCTACAAGAAGACACACCCATCTACCTCTGAAATTACATTTAATTCAAGAGCAATTAATCTACCGTGCTTACTTGTAGCTCAAGTTTGACCTAATTTCGCTGCATCGACAAAGAAGTAAGTGAAGTGTGTGAAGTTAGCTAGGAACCTTGAAAAATAGAATTATGTAAGAAATCGGGGTTCACTTTGTGTGATAACTGGGAGGGTTGAATTTTCTTTTAACTATGGTAGGGCCCCTCGAAGCAAGGTGCTTTAGTTAACATGGTCGGTGGAAGTACAAGTTACATCAAGGACCTCGTAAAAAAATGAAAATTACATCCAAGTATAAGCGTTAACTATGCTAAAAACTATCAATAGAATCTTCTAGATACTAAGAATGGAAAATAAGATCCAGCGGTTAGCAATGTTTGGATTTGCCAGTTTTGATCCAACGGTCCATGTTCGAATTTTGAAACTAGCAAAATCCTTAAACTTGGGAAATTGTAAGAAAGAATTGTACACTTTGTACGGAAATTTGTTGGGGGCATTCTTTGTTCTTTAATTTATTCTACTAGTAAAAATACTTGAAAACTCGTTTGACGGTATGGCCTACTATATCATGTACTTCGTGTGTACTTTCTTGGGTTTGAGGCCAAATGACCAAGGTCATCGTCCACTTTTTTTTTGAAAACCGGGTGGGGGCACTTTACTTTTCTGACCGGAGTATGTCCTGAGGGAGCGAGATGCTTCAATTAACACGATCATAGGATGTGTACATATATGTTACACCAAGGACCTCACAAAATAAAAAAATTACATCCAAGTCCATACATTTAGCACAAAGAACCTTAAAATCAAGCAAGGAAAAGTAGTAGGATGAGTAAGTTGCACGTGCCTTGCACGTGAGTCTGGCGTAATATATATAAGTTTGACATATCATTTCAAAAAACACTTAAATCTTAAATATAAACATTATCAGCCAACTCACTTTACAGCCAAAATACACCCTTCCTAGTGCCAAAATAGACCCTGTCTCCGAGTACTACTACAGTCACAAGTAAATAATTGTAACTCTAGAACTAAGTTAACTAGTAATACATCATTACTGTAGCATTAGGATCACTAGCCAAAGTTTAAAATCAATTCTTCCTATCGATGCAAATGCAGAAAAATAACACCTTCTGGTACTATCCAGCAGCCGCGGTTATGTACAACGGAAGCATCATGAGGAACGTCAGATCTTCGAGGACAACACTACGGGGCAACACGCAACTCTTCGTCTCCATTACCCTATTGATGGTGTCCGTCGAGAAGTCCGTCGGCGACTGCGGCCAGTCGCGCATAGCTTCACCCTATACCGGGGCCACGAGGACGCGGCTGCCCTGATGCACACCGAGGAAATAGCGGTGTCCTGGCCGAGATCGCCAATGATGAGGCTGAACATGCTAGCGTCATCACCATAGACGATGACCATGGATGGAGGGAAGGATGGTAATGAAATTGTTACTGTAAACTCCATGGGATGGCCGTAAGATATCCTATGCACTTGTACCTTTTGGTCGTCGTTGCGGTAGATAAGGAGCTCGACCTACGACATTGTGGAGAAAATAAAGTTACCTCAAGCTTGTGGGTTTCCCTTAGAGAATAGAAAAAAATCATTCCCCCCTCATCTCTCTTGCATGGAGAAATATGAGCAAGCTATGTGGGTCCTACCTTGTAGCAAATGTCGACCTTATACATTATGGTAATTTTCATAAGCCGGGTGGGTTGTACATTACGGATTAGCTTAGACACTCGTGCTCTGTACTCCCATCTCCACCGTGCTAGACTTGATTCTTTTTTGCAAAATTCATTTAACCGATGTAGTTAGATAGGAAGCACGATCCTCTATATGTTTGAAAACTCCCACGGTCAATAATGCTTACTACCCCAAGATGCACCCATCTACTGTGGGAACTCCATCAGGTCATAAACTATGATGTTGATCGATGTGGTCTTGACAACCTTGGTCGTTCGGGTTGAAACCCAATAATGTCTATACATGGTAGAACAATAGTGTGAAGCTATTTTTTCCAAAACTTATCAAATCCCATGGTTAACCTTTTCATGGCATGTAGTGCACACGACATGATAGGGCGTGTCATGCGTAAATATTTTAATTTATTTCTTGTTTTTCTTTATTTCATGCGATCGTTTTCAAAAGGGGTTCAAAAATTGTCAAGATGCAAAATCTTAGCAAGAAGTCAAACCAGTTGTTAAAACTCTCAGTGGTTTCTGATATATTAATTGACCGCCCGATGTGGGTACCTCGAAACGCTTTTTCAAAAAACTCACAAAGCAGCCTATAATTTACTAGCAGTAGTCAAATTTGACCTAATTTTGATAAATAGGCGTAAAGTCATTCGAGTGGGCGGAGTTAGCTAGGAAGTTTGAGAACTCATAAAACATGGGAAATCATAAGTACAACATGTTGGTCCACTGTATATGTCTGAAAACTTGTCTTGTGGAATTCAGATCCATGTTCTTCGTACTTTCTTTACGGGAAAGAAGAATCTCGTCATCACTCGGAAAATTGAGAATGTTCTTTCCTCATAGTTGGAAACTCACACTGCGACATTGTTTAATACAATAAGATGCACCCGTCAACCTTCGAAAAAACATTTAATTAAAGAGCAATCTGTCACAAGTAAACGGCTGGAACTCTAGAACTAAATTAACTAGTAATACATCATTACTATCGCATTAGGATCACTAGCCGAAGTTTAAGATCAATTCTTCTTGTCAATGCAAATGCAGAAATAGAACACCTTCTGGCACTATCCAGAAGCTGGGGTTATGTACCGCGGAGTCATCGTGAGGAACATCAGATCTTCGAGGATGACACTACGGGGAAACATGGAGCTCTTCGGCTCCATTACCCTATTAATAGTGTCCTTCGAGAAGTCTGTCGGCGACTGCGGGCCAGTCGCGCATAGCTTCACCCTATACCGGGGCCATGAGCATGCGACCGTCCTAACGCACACCAAGGAAATGGCCGTGGCCTGGCCGAGCTCGTCGATGATGAGGCTGAACATGCTAGCGTCATAACTATAGACGATGACCATGGATAACGGAAGGAATGGTAATGGCATTGTTACTATAAACTCCATGGGCTGGCTATAAGATATCCTATGTAGTTGTACCTTGTGGTCACCGTCGAGGTGGATAAGGAGCTTGACCGACGAGGCGGTGAAAATGCAGCCGACCTCCATGCAGCCGCATGGGCTGTATGGGCACGCGGTCTTGTGGTCGTCAAGCTTGTGGTAGGCGACCATGGTGAGACAACCGTCGTGGGGGCATGGAATAGTTATCTATACTAGCTCGTCTTTGTCCACCGCCGGATAGCTCTTGGTGGAATCCATCTAGACGCGCGACATTGGAGTTGCTCCCTCGAAGCTCGCCTCACTGATGTAGTGCCCGCAGTCTAGAATTTTTATGCAGAATTGAGGGAATTGAATATGTGGTCCCTTGATCCATACTAGAGCCATGATACTGCATAAAAATGGAGTAAAAAGTAGGTATCGCCGCACCGGTGGCGGCTGACTGCCTGATGAAGAGACTGATTTTAGTGAATGCCACTTCAACACCATGCTTCACACTGGTCAGTCAAAACAAGGCTGCAAGAAGTTGACAGGTGAGAATAAAGAAGGTATGATGCTATACAGTAGCAGGTCCTACCCACGTGAAGGTATGCTCCTAGAGAGAGACAGAGAAGTCTGGGTCTGACGCAAAGTGTACAATGCTACAGGGGAGAGATCAAGGACTACATGCATGTCTTCAACATGATCTGCATTTTATTCTATATACTTGTCTCTTCTGGCTCTTTCGTTTATCTCTCTCTTTTTTTAGAGGGAAAGGGCACCTACCCATGTTCCATTACTCATGAAACCAAGATTACAGCATTCTGGTCCATAGGGAAAACGTCAGGTCGATGCCCCAGTACACAAAACCTCATCACGGTTCCATTTCTTTCTTGTGGTTAAGCTTGTCTAGATACATGTACTAGGATTAATTTAGAAAAAATAGGTCCGCATTTTGGAAAATCCACGGAGTAGTAACCAAAGTAGAGTAGTAGTAGCAATAGTAGCACAGTTGTACTAATACTCTGGTAATACATGTCTTTTTATACTTGAGTAGTACATCGCTTTTTACTCCAATAAGTATAGGCATTTGCGGTGGGCGGGCGGCGGTAGATATGTACGGATTTTTACTAGGTAGTACTTGAGTGACTTCATGAAGTGCTCTCAGTGACATCATGAAGTGCGACTACAGTACTGTACTACTAAGAGGCAGCTGTCATCACACGGTTCCTAGGGACACGCCAGAGACACAGGTGTTGAGATGCACATCCTAGATGCCAATGCAATTCATTTCGCTCCTCTCTATTTCTCAGTGAATTTCTTCTCTCTCTTCGTGTGTTCTCACTCTTCATTTCTCGGCATGGCGCACAGCCTCTTGATTCTGATGTTTGCATGTCTGCTGGATTCTTCTCGCGTATAGATGTTTGCGTGCTTGCTTTATTTTGCAGGAGACACATCCTTTTTGACATGCCGCGGTGCCGACCAATGGATAGCACGTTGGGCGCAGTTGATTTTTCATATCAATGTGACATTAAATAATTTAAATCAATGTGTAGAGGCCTGGACCCAATAAGGTACAAGTCCCTATGTTTACAGTGCTAGTACCTAGATCGAATAGCTAGCATCCACCGTTTAGATGTAATATCAAGAAACAAAGGTCATATTACAACTCATAACCAGGAATAAAATAGATCATTACAACTTACATAGCTCATATGGCTATATTATTACAGAGCAGTAGATATAACTATAATCATGGAGTCCTTCATTTTCATATGCCACAGGCAAACATGTTGGTTATAGACTTGTAATCCCTACTCAACACACTTCACTAACATCAAACAAACCTGCAACATGATAAGTTACAGCCACAAGGGTCAATACATTTGAATTGTATTGGCAAGTGATATCATATTGATATGGAGAATCTAACATCTACATGAGTATATGGCTAAGTGGAGTTTTGGCTGGCCTTTGCATAAAATAACTTATTCCTATCCTTTGTAAAATAGTTTTTCTCTTTTTCAAAACACTTCATCAAACATGGCACACTGATACACACCAGGTGTTACCCTTGTTCACCCAACAAGTTTTAACTTAGAGAAAATAGAATGATGAGATTCTTGAACTGCTTCACTGTCTTGATGCTCAAAATTCTCCATAACCGGGGACACGGCTAAGTACTTAGTTTTACCCTCTCGAGAGGTGGTGCACTTTCCCCACAAGACTCGACATGCATCGAGACGAGACATTTCAGAAGCAATCCCTCAGATCACCATGGACGCGGTCCATCCTATCATGTAGTGACCTCGGATCAAGTAAGATCCTAAGTCCCTGTGATTAACATGCTTAGTCCCAGGATCAATAGCTAGCACTCACAGTCGATGAAATATCATGTAAAACACAAGTCTTTATTACATGAATCGAATAATCCAGAGTTTACATTATTACAACAGAAGCGATATAAATACAACTTGGAGTCCCATCAATGCCACAGGCAGGTTGAGTGAAGACCCGCGATCCTAGCGCACCTTTCAACGATCTCCGAAATTCTGCACATGAAACGTGCAGCCAACAAGTTGGGTCAATACTTTGTATGTATTGGAAAATTACACCAAGGAAGGAAAGACTAACTCTACATGCAAGGCTAGTTTAGGATTTGGAGTTCATTTGCATAAAGCTAATTTTCTCTAAGTATGGAGAAAAGAAAGAGAGAGTTTTACCCTACTTTGTAAACATTTGCTTAGATAAAATAGGGTCGAATGGCACACGAGGATATTACTCACCAAGTGTCCAAACAACCAATCACTTGGATATTACTCACCAAGAGACACTTGGATATTACGCACCAAGTTACACTTGGATATTACACACCAAGTTCCCAAAATCCCACCCATTGGCATTACTCACGCCATGGGGTTTCAAAACTTTGTTTAGAAAAGAGAGAGGAAGATCCTTCAGAGGCTCCATCCTTCAGACGCTCGTTGTTGTTCTGTTACCGTGAACACGGCTGATCGATCAGATTGCAATACTCTCGAGAGTTTGTGCACTTTACCCATAATCCATGCTCAAGTCCTTTTACAGACAAGACCATGGCGAGGCTTTCCCTTAGTAGCCCCTCTACCTTCCGGATCCAACCGTGCCAAGAACCTCCAAATGTTGGTACCCAGGTGAGGTTTCCCACTAAGTACTAGGCCAAGACAGAGCCCATAATGTATTGTGGTTGCACTGGAAGCTTCTGAATTCTGAAACATGGCAGACTTCTTTGATTCCTGGGCGGCCGTCCTCCACCTAAACCTCACTCGTTGACCCGACAACCATTCCGCCCAGAAGAAAACTTAGTTTTATTTTGAAGTGGATTTGAGAAGAAAATTTTGCTCTAGAGAGCCTTTATACATGGCAAGCAATACTTTGTATATATAACATGGCAAGCAATACTTAGCAAAAACAGGGGTAACCTATTAGGAGGGAAAATCCTAAGTATAGAGCTACTCATGGCATACTACAAAATCATCGCAATTGCAAAATAATACTAAGGAAAAATTCTACTAGAACATCCTACACATGCATACTACAGAATTTTGAAGATCACTTGCATAGAATCAAAACTAGGACAAAATTATGAACAAGTGGTGTAACTTGCCTTATGTTGATAATATGGGTGATGATTGTATTTCTCCCCAGCAATCGCACTCTCCGAACAATCTAATACGAGGACAAGGTAGTTCCAATCAAAACAATTGCAAACATAGCAAACACAACAAGGATGATCAAAAACATGCATGATGGTTTAATATGTTACAATGCTTACATTTATTTCTCTGAGCATTAATAGATCATATTATGCATGTATGAGATCAATTAAAGCAACAGGGTACTTGTTATTAATAATTACTTGCCAATATAAGGGTTTTTATATTTCTGTTGTAACGCCTGTTCTAACTATCGAATTAAATTTGTTTCTTAGGTTTACTGGATAGAGGACGTTAATACAAACCAGTAGGCGTTGGATTCACCCTAATCGGAGTTATAGATCTTTTTGTATGATTTAAATAGTGTTTAATGTGTTTTAAATGATTCATACAGTTTCTTTTGCCTAAAAATCAAACTAAAATTATATCTGTAATCTCTACGGAATTGTGATTCCAGGGACATATTATTTGTAATTTTCTGAATAGTATTTATTTTCTTATGAATTTATTACTCTAAATAATCCATTAAACCATTTAAATCTTCACGGCAAAACCTTACAGTCAAAGGCTGAAATAATTGCATATTGATGATCTAGATGGAACCAGCTTTCCATCGGTATATCATTATATTTTTGTGACAAGCAATTAATTTACTATGAATTTAATGATTTCTAAAACCATTAAAACTAATTAAATTGCTACGGGTTAAATATTTGGCAAAGTCTAGATCCAACCAGATATTATTAATGTACATTATAGTAGCTTCAATTTGATATATTGTTCATATTTTTCGGAGTTACAGATAATTTTCTACGAATTTATTAACCTAAAAGACCATTAAAACTAATTAAATTATTGCAGTAACCACGTACAGTAAAAGTTCGATCTATTCTGATAAGATGATTCTACGTAAAATTATATTCTATTTGATATATTATACGCAATTTTTGGACGTGGTATGAGTTTCTAATGAATTTTACAAGTTAGACCTATAATATGCAATTTTAAATTCGAACGGAATATTCCAAGGAATATCCCGCTGACTGGACAGTTTGACTTTGCATGATGACTGGGACTAGATGTTGACCTGACGTTGACGTGGCGTTGATGAGGAAGCTGACCGGGATGACGACATGGCACGCTCCGGTTTGATTGGATCTCGACCGTCTGGACAGGATCCGGTGGCTAGAAGAAGAGATTGACCCGATTTGGCTCAGAATAGACAAGAATCAGATCTGTGTTAGAGAGACAAATCCGTAGGTCAAATTGAAAAACTTAAAACATGAAAGTTGTGGGGAATCATTATTCCTACCTTCTCACCAAAGGAATTTGGATTTGAAGAAACGAGCGCGAGTAAATATTGGATTTACACCGTAAGATCTGAAATATTGCGATGCGAAATTCTCCGGCTGTGGTGGATGAAAAGAGGTGAGGTTTGTCGGGATTGAAAGATTTCAACGAGTTCTACAACTTTCGTTTTTTGGCCGAAGGCAAACAACGAAGTCTAGATGGGTCGAAAAGCGAAATAAGATTCGGGCATGTGTAGATTCGGGATTTTGAGAATAGAAACTCGTACAGCTGTGGCTCCACGATTTTATATGGAGATTTAAGATGTTGTAGAGATAGGTATTGGAGTAGGGAACAAGTAGAAACAAACTGAAGTCAATTCGGAGTTGTAGATAAAAAGTTATGAGAGTTTGATTAGAGATAGGTTTGTCAAAAACTGATATGCACCATTTTTAAAGCAACCGATCGATCCTTCATGTACGTGGCTGCCTCGGTCGGTCCGGGTGGGCCGGCCCGTTAGAAAAAAATTTTCTTTTTCTTTTTCTTTTTTCTATTTACTTGTTTCAATCATATCTTTTGCATACGAACTCCAAATGATATGATTCTTGTTTCTAAAATTTTCTAAAATCGAATAGATCATTGTAGGATCATATTTGTAATTTTTTTACTAGTTTGCAAGTAGTGGGTTTATAAATCCTTGTATATTCTATTTTATTTATATCTTTATTTGTTTGTATTTATTCCATAACTTTTTCATAATAGCTCCAAATGAGCTAAATTTTGTTTCTAAAATTTTGTAATATTATTAGGATCTCTTTAGGCTATAATT
The DNA here is from genome assembly GCA_916181665.1 of Avena sativa. Classification (NCBI taxonomy): domain Eukaryota; kingdom Viridiplantae; phylum Streptophyta; class Magnoliopsida; order Poales; family Poaceae; genus Avena; species Avena sativa. Next base: position 67,503,037 of record OV702284.1, read on the forward strand.
ATCAATAATCGATGCCTTAGCAAAAGTGGGTTTTATAAAGTCAATTTAATTACCTTTAGGAACATTTGGGCGAATCAACTATAGGATTTAGATACCAGGATTTGGATTCAGTTTGTGAGAACTTTGCATGGATGTAATGAAATGCTTATGAATGCTTTATGATTTTCATTTTGAAATCTTGCACACCAATTCTTCAATCCATAATCAATCCATGCCCTTTTGCCTATATGGCTACTTAGGTCATAACAAAAGAATATAAGATTTTGAATTCAAGGTTGAGAGGATTTTCTATTCAAAAAGTTTCTTCTGTTTGGGAATTTTCAACAAAGTCCATCAATCAATCAAGCTATTGATTTTATTTATAACATTCCAAAATAGGAAAATTTTTGGGATGTTACAGACTACCACCCTTAAAAGGAATCTCGTCCTCGAGATTCGAGAAAGCTAGCAAGAAATAGGTTTGGTTCACACTAGGGTACTACCACCCTTAAAAGATTGTCTTTGTTAGGTTCTTCTGATGGGTCCGGTGTATTTTTGATTTTTAAGATACATTCACACTAACATAATTCGTCATAGCTTGACGAACGGATTGGGATTCTTTCCTTTGGCATTTCCTTTGCCACAACCATTCTTCCTTTTCCGAGGACAATCTAACGCGTAATGCACTGTTTCACCATACTTATAGCATGTCACCTGGCTAGAATCTTTCTTGGGATTCTTCACGCTGCTGCCTCTATTACTATTACCATCGTCGTTTTTATCCTTTCCAGCTACATTCACATGTTTTGGACAATTATCAGCATAATGCCCAGGATTGTGACACTGGAAACATAGGACTTTGCTTAGACCCTTCCTTCTTTTTGGAAAGGACATCCCGTCTTGTGGTTCTTCATGCTCTACCTCAAAATTTGGAAGCCTTGATCGTTTCCTTGAGCCAGTTTGGGGAAAATGGGCATTCCTTTCATATGTCGAGTATTGCAAAGTGATGACTCTTGGTGCGGTGTCTAGAGTCTTGAATCAATCCCTTGTCTTTTTCATGTCCTCGCAGAGCTTCATGAGGTCTTGGCGCATTCCGTCTCTGGCTTGCTGATTCAGTTTATGTACCACCGGACAGAGGTGCACTGAGCGGGGTTGTGATTGGTCCCTTCGCACAGGAAGCATGTAACTTGAGAGGTGGGACAATCTTCTGATGGGTGCCTTCCTTCACAGTAGGGGCGCCGATCATGATGCCCCTTGGTGATATGTCCTATTTCTCCATAGATCGTGCAATTAAGTGTTTTGGGACTTCAACTTCTTGGGTTTTTGGTATACGAGTGACGAGACGAGATTTTAATAGAACCTCTTTAAATTCTCCCCAAGATATCATCCCTTGATGATCATTAATGGCGTGTTGCATCTCCCACTAGGTTGCAGCCTCGTCTTTTAGGAATTGGGTGGCATAATGAACCATTATGTTGACTTAATGTTGGCATCCTTCAGTATTTCTTCAACCTGGAGCATCCACTTCTTTGCATCGGCATGGCTCTTACGCTTGGTGGAGTTGATCCTTGTCCTCCTTATTGATATGGTCCATCCGTCGAGATGACCAAGGTTTAGAGTAGGAACGAATGGAGTATGGAAAGATGAATAACCCATATAAGCAAATTTATTTAGAAAATAGGTTTTCATTAGCTAAGGTAATAAACCATACAAGATAGCAAACAATTTGTCTCATCTACATTTGGCGAAATCTTATTCAGGTTTGGTTCCTAATAGGTCACTTGGAAACTTCGAGGCTTCGAGTCTTCAAAAGTCTTCGTGCTCTTGATAGTCTTCATGTTCTTCATAATCTTCAATATTTCGAGTTCTTTAGTTAATAACATTGACATAAGGCCTTTGAAGTCTTTAATCTCGTAGCTTTAGTCTTGGAACATCTTTCATGGAGGTCTTCAAAAGTCCCGACTTAATCGAAACATTGAGATGATCTTCTTTGAAAAGGTAATCTTGAGAAAAGTTTCTTCTTGAAGTGTGTAGTGGTCATATTCTAATGTTGAAAAGAAGAGACTTAAGAAATTTTAAAACCCCAAAGTTAGATGATGAGAAGTATGAGAGTTTTCTGAAATAACTTAGAAAATATTTGTCCTAAGGTTTTTCCATGTCTATGGTCACGATCTACAGTCAACTTATGCTCTGATACCATCCGTAGTGACCTCGGATCAAGTAAGATCCTAAGTCCCTGTGATTAACATGCTAGTCCCTGGATCAATAGTGTTGGGGAGATGACCTCGGGTAGGGTAAAGACGGGAAAAGACGAAAGGAGGTTGCCCGTCTAGTTTCCGAGTTACTGTCAGAGTCGGCCGAATCCTGTTGAGGTCGGCCAAGACAGGGAAGGGCAGGACCCTTATGATAAAGACAAGGCATTACCCGGACGGGATACTACGTAAGTCGGCCGGGTTAACCCAAGGAATCTTAATGCAGGTGAAGGACAATCCGAGTTACGCGAGGTAAGGCCGAATGATACGAAGCTTGCAGGAGAAGGAGAAACCTAAAGTCAAACTCTAGCTGTAGGCTAGGAGGAATCTGAGCGGAGCCAAGCACAAGGGACAAAGGTGCAGAGCGTCAAAGGGGCAGAAGGAGGTCACGGAGGTGACAGTCCTGAAGCCCGAGGCACGCAGGAGGGGCCCTCTGGTGCCTTGCCGTCGTTAGAAGGGCGACAGGGAAAGGAGGGCGCCGAACTACTATTTTGGGACAAGCATATTCCTCGAATATGCTTGCCCCGTCAGCCCTAAAGGCACCCAAGGCTCTCATTTATAAGGGGAGGCTTAGACCCAGAGGAGGGGATCGGCTCATTTTAGTACCTTTATGTTAGTAAAGTTCTTCCTTTATCCTTACATACAACTCGAGGAGCACTTGTAGCCCAAGGAAGGAGAAATAAAGATCTTTGCCTTAGTCTTCTGAGTGTAGAATTAACTGCATCATCCCACCCTAGATCCCACTAGCATCCATTGGCCCCTTACTTTAGCATACCCATGGCATCTGCCGTGTCACCACCACGACAGTTGGTGCCCACCGTGGGGCCAGCAGCGGTGCTAGCTGGAGTCATGATCCGGACGGGAAAATTCATCAACACTGGCGAGTGCGTTGTTTCTGGCTTGGTCCGGAGATTTGATCTCTGTGACTACGTCAGCGACAATGCAGGCAGCTTTAGGGGAAAAACTCCCCCGCGCAACGGCGTCTTCATCAGCTTGGGCATGCACCAGGTCTACGTCGGCGTCGACATCTCCGGCATTTATCCTCACCAGGTTGTTGTTGCAGGAGAGCCACCCCTTAGCGCTGCGAGCCATACGCGCGGAGCGCATCCGGTCAGCAGCGTCGAGGTGATGGTCGCAGCCGGAGTGCAGGCGGGAGTAGGGGGTGTCGGAATAACCAGAGACCCTGCCACAGGCGTGCAGGTCGCGCCCAGGCAGACGGCACCACAACCCACCGAGGTAATCCCTCCAGTGACCAACCAGGCCGAAGTACAGGACACTACCCCAAAGGCACCAAGAATAAGAGGGCCACCTCTGGAAAGACCAGAGAACATTCTTCAGGCAACCATAGAAAACCTGACTACACCTGTAGCGCCGATACTTGATCCGGCAAATGCTCAGGCAGAATTAGAAGAAACCAGGCAAAAGGTGCTAGTAGAGGCAAAAAAGGTGTCGGCCTTGCGGGAGTCCTTAAATAGGACCCTGCGAGAATATGCCAAAGCTAACAAGCTTGACATCGCTCCCGAACGGGTTGACGAGTTGAGATTAAGAGGGAAGAACCTCATAGATGATATCAACAAGGAGCATGATGCTCATAAGGCAGAATCAGTTGATTTGGGCTTGCCGAGGTACAGTACCCCGGCAAAGAACCTGAGAGCGGCGAATGCCGCATCATTAGAGTTAGAGGGATTGACCGGCGAAGCCCGACAGAAACATCAAGAAAGAGTGAATGAGCTGGTACGCATCGCGAACCAGCAAAACGAAGAAATGCTCAGGGTAGATCCGGCAAGGCCAGGGGCTTCGCGGATGGTTCACTCGGCAGGAGCAGCACCTGCCTTGTCTGTGGCGGCGGCCTCTTCACCCGGAAACAATGCACGAAGGGACAGAGCAGTAACTTCGGGAAAGAGAAACAAGCAAATTGTTCCATATGATCCGGCGATAGCCGGGAAAGAAAATGAGAACAGAGGCAATGGAAGCCGAGGTAACAGTGGAGAGAGGAACCCCGGCCGCGCTGAGAAAGGCGGCGGAAGCCGAGGAAATGGAGACCTCGGCAGAGCAGAACTCGGAAGAGGAAATCGCGAGAACAACACCCCGGTCAAAGGAAGGAGAGAACCGCCGAACAACCCACAGCCGAGACATGAACCTCGGCAAGAAAGAGAAGTGAGACCAGCTCGCCACAATCAGGTGAATGAAAGGAACAATGATGGTTATTCCGAAATGGAATATGCGGTTCATGGGGGAAATAATCACTATGGAATACAGGACCAAGTTCTGTACAGAGATTTGCCTTCAAATGATGCCAGAGTAAAGTTAGACAGGTTGTACCGATCCGAGTTACTGGAAGAACCAGGTCCACCAGGTCTAGCATGTTTCGGACCACGGATCATGGGTGAACCACCTGTGCCGAACTTTCAGCTGGTGAGAGGTACAAAAACATATAATGGGAGCACCAAACCACAAGACTGGTTGATTGATTATGCCACTGCAGTGAAAATAGCAGGTGCGAATTTACGATGGGCCGTGCGGTATGCCCCGCAGATGTTGGAAGGACCAGCTAGGGTATGGTTGAATAATCTGCCAGCAGGCAGCATTAACTGCTGGTTGGACTTTGAAGAAATGTTCGTTAGCAACTTTACCAGTACTTATAAGAGGCCAAACAGGCCGCAACAGTTAGCCATGTGCAAGCAAAGACCGAATGAGACGGACAGAGAGTTTTTAACTCGGTGGTGCAACCTAAGAAACTCGTGTGAAGGAGTTATAGAATCACAAGCAATAGCTTGGTTCGCTCAGGGATGCCGCTATGGCAGTGTATTATGGCAGCGATTGCAAAGGGATATGCCAACCACATTGGCAGAAACCATCAGGATAGCGGATTCTTATGCGTTGGGAGACCCAACCCAACCCGAGTTAATGTCGGCAGATCATCGGGAGCAACAAGATCAATATGCAAGAGATTTGGCGGGGTCATCCTGGCGCAATGACTTCAGAGGAAGAAGAAGAGAAGAAAGGCCGGATTATAGATATAATTCAGCCCAAGTGGCAGCGGTAGCGCAAGATCAGCCGAGTCACGGAGCGACTCAACGGCAAAAGAATGGTCCTCAGCAGTGGACACCAAGGAATGAAGGAAAAATACAGTGGACACCAGAACAAAAGAAGCAATGGCAGGAGAGGCCGAAGTACATGTTCGAATCTATGTTAGATCAGCCGTGTAAATTTCACACGTCAAACCCAGCCAGGCCGGATAACCATATGACCCGCCAATGCGCATGGATGAAAAACGCAATGGGAAACCCAGCAGGCATGCAGGCAACTCCTCTCCAAGCACATCCGCAACATCAGCCACAGTTGACTGGAGCAAATGCACAGCAACTGATGTTACCGCCTCCTTCCCCGAGGTACTATAACTCAGAACGGAGGGATGCAGTACATCAAGTGATGAACCAAGGTCTGGATGGAAGGACGAATCCAGGAAATAATGGACGCAATGACTACAGGTAACATCATCAGTCGTATTGCGTGTTCACAACAGAACAACAAGACAAGCAGAGTGTGCAACGCTGGCATATGGAAGTAAATGCAGTAATGCCGGTAGTACCAAGATATGTGTCTTGGTCGGACCAAGAAGTAACCTGGAGCATAAAGGATCACCCCAAGATAATGCCGAGTCCGGGGTCATATGCACTCGTGCTAGATCCGACATTTGTCGCACCGAGCATTAATGTGAAAATTTCAAAGGTACTCATTGACAACGGGAGAAGTATCAATATCATGTACAAAGATACAATGCACAAACTCGGAATAACACAGAACATGCTGCAATCCATAAGAACCACTTTCCATGGGATAGTACCAGGGCTTTCATGCGAACCCATTGGTAAGGTCCGAGTGGACGTATTGTTTGGCACCAGAGATAACTGCAGAGCAGAAAATTTAGAGTTTGAAGTGGTGGATCTAGAAAGTTGTTATCATGCACTACTCCGGCGGCCAACATTGGCCAAATTCATGTCCAGCTGTCATGTAAGTTATCTGAAATTGAAGCTACCTGGACCACAAGGGGTGATAACAGTAACAGGGGATTACAGGAAGTCAATGGAATGTGCTTCAGCCGGGTCAAATTTGGCCGAATCATTGGTAATAGCAAGGGAAAAAAGAAGGATTCAGGAGGTAGAAGCCCTCGCTCAGTCGGCACAGCTGAATATGCCGGCATTAGCCAACCCACATGGAAGCGTCTCCTTTCAGCCGACTAAGGAAACAAAAAAGTTCTAGATAGATGAACAATTCCCGGAGCGCACCGTCACTATTGGTGCCGGCCTAGATGCTAAATAGGAAAGCGAGCTCACCAACTTCCTCCATGAGAATCGGGATATCTTTGCATGGTCAACTCAGGATCTGCAAGGTGTGCCGAGGGAGTTGTCTGAGCACTCTCTGAATGTAAGGCCAGGAGCAAGGCCGGTGAAGCAACCTCTCCGCCGCTTCGCCGAAGACAGGAGAAAAATAATAGGGGATGAAATAGCTCGGCTCCTTGCGGCCGGGTTCATCATGGAGGTGCTGTATCCGGATTGGCTGTCAAATCCGGTGCTAGTAGAAAAGAAGAAGGATGATCCAAATGTAGCCATTGTATGGCGAATGTGTATCGATTACACGAACCTGAACAAGGCGTGTCCAAAAGATCCTTTTCCTTTACCTAGAATAGACCAGGTCATGGATTTGACCGCTGGTTGTGAACTATTGTCATTTGTAGACGCGTATTCTGGCTTTCACCAGATACCGTTAAATCCGGCCGATCAAATAAAGACTGCGTTTATTACCCCGTACGGGGCTTATTGCTATCGCACCATGCCATTCGGCCTGCGCAACGCAGGAACAACGTATCAGAGATGCATGCAAAAATGTCTACATGACCAGATAGGAAAAAATGTACAAGTATATGTGGATGACGTGGTTATCAAAACCAAAGAAAGCAAAACACTACTGGATGATATACGACAGACTTCCGCGAACCTGAGAAGGTTCCGAATGAAGCTTAACCCGGAAAAATGCACATTTGGCGTGCCAGCGGGAAAGTTACTCGGTTTTCTCATATCTAGCCGAGGTATAGAGGCCAACCCAACCAAGATAAAGGCAGTAGAAAGGATGGAATTGCCAAAGTGTCTAAATGACGTACAAAAGTTCACAGGTTGTTTAGCCTCTCTAAGCCGATTTGTATGTCAGCTGGGAGAGAAGGCATTACCACTCTATCAAATGATGAAGAAATCAGATAAGTTCATTTGGACTCCACAAGCAGACAGTGCATTTCATGAATTGAAAAGGATGTTGGTCACAGCGCCGTCCTAGCTTCTCCATTATCAAAAGAGCCTATGTTACTCTACATAGCGGCCACCAACAGAGTAGTGAGTGTTGTAATCGTCGTAGAACGAATTGAAAATGATAAGTCAGTGCAAAGGCCGGTGTATTACTTAAGCGAGGTGTTATCAGCCTCAAAGCAAAATTACCCACATTATCAAAAGGTGGCTTATGGAGTGTACATGTCGGCAAAGAAACTTAAACATTACTTCGAAGAGCACCCCATCAAAGTGATTTGTGAAGCACCCATAGCCTACATATTGAGTAACAAAGATGCAAGCGGCTGAATAGCAAAATGGGCAATTGAATTGTCACCTTATGCTCCGTAATTCGATAGGAGAGAGGCAATCAAATCTCAGTCCGTGGCCGACTTCTTCGTAGATTGGGCCGAGGTGCAATATGAGCCACCATTGCCAGACCCGAATTATTGGAAGATGCACTTTGACGGTTCCAAACTAAGAAATGGTTTGGGCGCAGGAATAGTTTTAACCTCGCCAAAAAGAGATCAGCTGAAGTATGTGCTGCAGATACATTTTGCCGCGTCAAACAACGTAGTCGAATATGAAGCACTTGTCCATTGATTGAGGGTGACAAAAGAGATTGGCATACGCCGAATCTTATGCTATGGAGATTCAGATCTAGTAGTACAGCAAGTCTCAGGCAATTGGGATGCATTGGATGATAATATGGCTTTGTACAGATTTCATGTGCAAAAAATCAGTGGATACTTCGAAGGATGTGAATTTCACCATATACCTCGGGCAGAAAACGACGCCGCAGACACGTTGTCAAAACTAGGATCAACTAGGCAGTCAATTCCCCCAGGTATCGCCCTAGAGCACCTAAGGAAACCATCAATAACACCGTCACCAGAGTCCGAATCTATCTTTATTCCGGCCAAGTCAGGAGAAGATAATGTGCCGATGGAAATTGACAAGAAATATAACCCGGAATTCCCAAAGAGAAAGACAGCTGATACAAGCATGACTATGGAGAAATCCGAGGTCGTTATGTCGACAGAAAACATGGAAATAGATAGTGAGACCACACCAGGAAAAATCACACCTATATGGGCGCAACCCATATTCTCTTTCCTTAAAGATGCGACTTTGCCGAATGATGAGGTGTTAGCAAGACAGACAATAAGAAGAGCTAAAGCTTATACGATCATAAATAATGAGCTATAGAAAAGAATTGTCACAAGTGTATTGCAAAGATGTGTGAGTTCGGCAGAAGGCCAGGAGACCCTCCTAGATATACATCAAGGAGAATGTGGACATCATGCCTCATCTCGAGCCTTAGTGGACAAAGCATTCAGACATGGGTTTTATTGGCCAACAGCGTTGAAAGAAGCCAAAGAGCTGGTTGAAAAATGTAATGGTTGTCAGAGATATGCAACCAAGATACACATGCCATCATCCGAGTTAAAAACGATACCCATTACTTGGCCATTTTCAGTGTGGTGCTTAGATATGGTGGGAGCATTTAAGTCGGCCCGAGGTGGGATGACCCACATATTGGTCATGGTGGACAAATTCACAAAATGGATTGAAGTGAAACCAATAAAAAAATGTGATGGGCCCACATCAGTGAAATTCCTCAAAGATATTATCTTAAGATATGGATACCCGCACAGTGTTATTACAGACAACGGCACAAACTTTGCAGAAGGAGCTTTCGCTAGATTTTGCCAAGAAAAGCACATAAGATTAGATGTTGCCTCTGTGGATCACCCAGCATCCAATGGGCATGTGGAAAGGTCTAATGGACTAGTATTGTCCGGAATAAAACCACGACTCGTCGAACCGCTGCAAAGGTCGGCAGGATGTTGGATTGAGGAACTACCAGCAGTACTATGGAGCCTCAGGACTACTCCAAACAGATCAACAGGTTATACACCATTCTTTCTGGTATATGGGGCATAAGCCGTGCTTCCAGCCGACATAATACATGACTCACCAAGAGTTGCCCAATATACAACTTCAGAAGTAAATGAAGCAGCTCGGCAAGATACTGTTGATCTGTTAGAAGAAGCCAGAGAGCTGGCGCTATCAAGATCAGCTATTTGTCAGTAGAACTTGCGACGATATCACAGCAAGAAGGTGAATCCAAGAGTGTTCAAAGAAGGAGATTTGGTTCTCCGACTGGTGCAACGCACGGCCGGCATGCACAAGCTATCGCCTACATGGGAAGGACCATTCATCGTGAGCAAAGCATTGCACAATGATGCCTATTACCTAATCGATGCTCAATCCCCACGAAAGAACAGGGCAGACAAATCCAGCGAAGAAACGAAAAGGCCGTGGAACGTAGCTTTACTTCGTCCATTTTACTCGTAGTAGTCATCAATGACACATTGTAAAGTAATGTCTCAGGATGGAGCACCAATTATGTTTTGAACCTCGGCGTCCAGAGTAGTGACTCGGGGACTGCCATATGTTATTTCAATTTCATGTTATGTATTAAACCTTGGCACCTCGAGCAGTGGCTCGGGGATTGCACTAGATTGCTTTTAAGATTGGATTATGTATTAAAACCCGGCACCCTGAGCAGTGACTCGGGGACTGCCCCAAATTTATTTCTAAGCTTAATTCACATACTAAACCCCGGCACCCTGAGCAGTGACTCGGGGACCGCCCCAAATTTATTTCTAAGATTAATTCACATACTAAACCTCGGCACCTTGAGCACTGACTCGGGGACTGTCTCATATTCTTTCTAGATTTGGGTGGTATATTAAACCTCAGCACCTTGAGTAGTGACTCGGCGACCGTCTTATATTATTTCTGAAATTTGTTTTATATACTAAACTTCGGCGCCATAGGCAGTGACTCGGGGACTGTCCTATATTGTTTCGAAGTAGTGGTTATCCTTTGATACAAGGGGGTATCAAATTTCGACACCCAGAGTAAGAACAGCTCAATCTCGTATGATATTCGAAGTCCACACCCAGATTAACAGTCTAAACCACAGTGGTCTAAAGGCAGAAATATACACCAAACTCAAGAGGTTGAAGGCCGCCAAAGCAAGAATTCGGGAAAACAACACCAGTTAAACAAAGTAATAACGATTACAACCATATATATGTATCAGCGGCACTCGGCAAAATAAATTCGTACCATACAAAAGACGGACAAATATTCCACGTACATCATACGCCCGGCATACCAGGGGTCGGAAATGACTTAGAGGTTTTTTGTTGGAGAGGCAACAACTTGGTCCGGGGCTGGGCACTCCGAGGTAGGTGGAGCTTCGGCCGAGGTTGCCTCGCCCTCCACAGACCCATGAACGACTTCGACGGAAGCCCGAGGCTGCTGAGGAGCATCAGCTTGCGCAGTAGAATGCCTAGTACCTTTGGAGGAGGATCGCGTGTCGCCATTACCATCTGAGCTCGAACTGGAATCACCAGAAGCAGCCGAGTCACCCTCATCTTCTCCTTGTTCAGCCGAGTTGTTTTCCGAGGCATCCTCAACTACGACCTCATCCTCGGGGTTAGGAAGGAAACTCGTACCTTCGTTCCAAGTATGTACGTCGGCATACTCAACAAGCTGGAAGGCTCGAGCTTGACGAAGAGCGACAAAGTCTGGGTCCTCTACCCAACGGGAATCAGTGCGCAAATTTCTCAAAATGTCAAGAGAAATGTCTTCATACCATGACATGATGACAGTAAGAGCCATATCAGCACCGGCTCGTCCGGCCGATTCCCTCCAAAGACTTAGCTTCCTTTCATATGCCATTAAGCTGTCCACCAACAATTGGACCTCGTCAATATTAGGAGTCCCAGAAGTATTCGGCCAGAGAAAATGGTAGGCTCGGATAGCCGCCTGCACCAAATCTCTGCCCATAATCTTCATTGGACCAACTGCAGCGCCAACAGCAACCAGGAAATCTTCCAACGAGTACTCCGAGTCCGCGTCAACAGGAACACCTCGGTTCACTCGGGCACTAATGACCGCTTTCGAGCTCACGGGTTTAGCCTCTGGAAAATGGTCTGCGCAAAACACGACCGCATTAGTCAGCAATAAGAAAAGGGAAAAGATAACCCGGCCGCGGTTAGAAGCTTACGATGAATATAACTCAGCATTATCTGAAGGTCTTTGGCCCAGGCAATCTTGCTCTTCTAAAAACAAGTGATCTCCTCGCTCATCCCACGTGTCTTCAGTTCGGCATCCTCGAGGAGCTCTTTATTTTTCTGCAACTGCAGAGCTAGCCGATTTTTCTCCTCGGAGAACTCCTGGTCGACCTTTTCCAATTCAGACTTCTGAGAGAGCTTAAGAGCCTCCACCTCGGCACGCAAACGAGCTATCTCGTCATCTTTATCCTTCAGCTGCGCCGAGTGAGTAGCACTTTGTTCTAAAAAATGCAGCATCACATCAGGCATGGACGTGCAAAATTGGTGAGATGCTGCAAAGGTCTATAACTCGGCTTTACCAAAGCCAAAAGAGATAAAAGAAACTTAGCGCACATTTTAAAGAGGAATATATAAAGTAAAAAAGCAACTAACCTTCCAGAACCTTGACTCTCTTCTCAAGAAGGATGTTAAGATTGTTGATGTTACCTGTTTACCAGCAAAGTGAGCCAACATCTAGTGTACAAAACAATAAGAGTGTCGGAGGTGATGAAAAGGTTTTTCAACTTACCAGCTTTTTTCACCACAGGGATAACTTTCTCATACTTTTCTTCCAATTTCCTATGCGCAAAAAGCAACCTTTGAAATTCGGCGGTCCGCCGGTCATGTGCAACCTAAGCAATAGAGCAAATGGTCAATGGATATTCAAAGCTACAACAGATCCGAGTCAAGCAAAACTTAACCCGGATCTAGGTGGCTAGATATTCGAAGATACAACAAATCCGAGTCAAGCAAAACTTAACCCGGATCTAGGTGGCTGGATATTCGAAGCTACGACAGATCCGAGTCAAGCAAAACTTAACCCGGATCTAGGTGGCCGGATATTTGAAACTAAAACAGATCCGAGTCAAGCAAAACTTAACCCGGATCTCGGTGGCTGGATATTCGAAACTACAACAGATCTGAGTCAAGCAAAACTTAACCCGGATCTAGGTGGCTGGATATTCAAAACTAAAACAGATCCGAGTCAAGCAAAACTTACCCCGGACATAGGTGGCTGGATATTCGAAGTTCAGATAGACACAAATCAAGCAAAATTTAAGGCAGATCTAGCTGGATGGAGGTTCGAATTCTAAGATAAAATTCAACTAAGTAGAGCATCATAAAACTTCCAAACGAATAACAAGTTATTCGCTTGCAAGCTTCGGGGACTAGAATGTATATAATGGCATCTAGAGAACTAATCAAAACTCCATAAAAGGCAATTACCCCATTCATCTTGTCACTCTCAAGAACAATCTTGGCGGCTTGATGCAGGCGGCTGCTGATGTCGGAAAGCTGAAACGGCTGGCTGTCTGGATTACCCTCGAACTGATCGGCAGCATTCCAGTTATTGGCATATTCAACCAGCGAGCCGAGACTGTTCCCACTCGCCGTGCGAGTTAGGACTTTACCTCGGACATGCTGTGTAGACACCGCTGCCGCAGGGCTTTTATGAAGAGCGAGGTGGGTACTGGCAGCCGGGGTAATAGAGGCTTTGGCGGAGGCAGCTCCTTTGCGCAACACATCGGTAATATTCGGCTGAAAAGAGACGGCAAGACCTTTCCGGGAGGAGGAAGCTTTAAGGACGATAGCTTTTCGTGTTTTAGAAGAGGCATCAGTAGGAGATGATACCTCGGCACTGGGAACGGCGTCTTTAGGAGCCGGATGAGTTACGGTCGCAGAGGGCGCAGAGATATGGACATCCTCGGCCGGGGAAGGAGTCACTATGGAAACCGCGGGGGCAGAAAGAGGCTCAGTAGAGACATTAGGGTTCATAGAGAAGGCAGTAGGTTCGGTAGAAATATCTGTGGGCCGAGTGGAATCAACATCAACGGGAGGAATCTCAAGTGCATCCTAACAAGGTGGTGTCCGATTCGGAGCTGGAGGAGATGCAGCGCGAGCAGGACTGGGAATCCTGGTATCTTCAGTAGGCGGAGGGGACGGCTGCCGAGTCATACGACTCGTCATGCTGGGACCGCTGGGCTTAACAGAAAGTGGAGCACTGCGAAAATAAAAAAGGTCAAGTTAAAAAGCAGAAAGAGAAAAACAAGAAATACGAGCAAAAGAAACTCACCCTGTGACTCCAGGCATGGTCTTGCGCCTGGGAGGATTCGGAGCGGACTTCTTCATTCGCTTCTTGGGAGCCGCCTCTGAGGCACCAGCGGGAGCCCCACGTTTCCCCGAGGTAACAGGGGGCCGGGAAGCAAGAGGCTCGGCGTCGTGAACCTGACCGGCCGGATTAGCTGGGAAAGTAGAAGCCGGAAATGCATAAGAAATTGGCATTGCGGCAACTACCTCTAGAACTTGGACCTCGTCCAAATCACCTTCCTCTTCGTGGGCCGAGGTCTTGCCATGAGCACGAGCCGGAGCGAGATCCGACTTGGGGATGAACTCTTCCGAGTCTGGCTCCCCACTGTCCGGAGTATTCCGATCTGTAGGCCACGGGAGTGATAAAACCTCGGCGTCCTCATCCTTCTGCTCCACAAACCTCTGTAAGACAAGAAAGAGGAAGATTAGCAAAGACAGTTACGAAAGCAATTGGAAAGCAAAGCATTAATGATTAAGCTTACTTCGGGAGGGGGATGCTCGCGGGTGAACGGCTTCAATCCCCAAGCCCAATCCTCAGGCATCTCCGTCTTAAAGATAGCTCGGACACGCTTAAAGATGAGGTAGTTGTCCAGCTCCACGTTCGAGACTCGGTTGGGGTCAAGAGGACCGCTCATGTAGCAGAGTTTGTGTGTGCGTTTCTGGAATGGGCAGATTCATCTACTGACGAAGGTAGTCATCAGATCCTCGCCGCGTAACCCGACGCAGATCAGTTCCTTAAGCCGAATCTCAAAAGCCTCGGCCAAAGCGTGACTCTTCCTCGGATTATAAGTCCAGTTCTTCTTGGAAGGTGTGCCAATGGAGAAGGCAGGGAGCCGAATCTTATCCTCCTTTCCCGTGTTCTTGACATAGAAGAAGGACTTGTGCCACTTCTTGCACGACTCTAGCCCCGCGACACGAGGAAATTCGGATTTCCTCCGAGGTGTAATGGACGCTGCTCCACATTGGGTAAGCAACTACTCGGAGGGGTGCAGAGACTTGTCTGGGACAACGTTAAAACGAATCTGGAAAAACTTCGACCAGACATGCACGGACGGCCATAGGCCGAAATATCCCTCCGAGGCAGAGATGAAGGCAGAGAGAGAAGCAATGGCGTTGGCGGGAAGATGATGCGGCTGAAGGCCGAAGTAATCAAGAAACTCCCTAGCAAAGTCACTGAGAGGGAGACCAAAGCCGCGCGCGAAATGCGACATGAAAACTACATACTCGCCTTCCCTAAGGTCTGGAGACGACTCGCTGCCGGGTAAACGACAAGCTACCTCGGCGGGAATCCTCCGAGTCTGGATTAGCCTCTCGATCTCACGGCGAGTAACGGAGGAGCCCTGCCATGAGCCTCGCTCGGGCCCAGAGCCAGCATCATCATCCTCTATCAGGGCACCGCTGACGGAGCTAGACATCGGGTCGCCGGAGAAATCTATAGAGGAAGGACTAGCGGCAGAGGAAAATCTGGAACTACAAGGCCCCGTCTTGGTTCTACCAAAAAACGGCGGCGGAGCGGAAAGAGAACTGTCGTGCGATGACAAAGGAGAAACTGAGATCTCCAGAGGAAAAGCCAGGCGGTAGGACCGAATGAACTCACCAGCGACGGTGCCAGAGCAGGCGAGTGGCGACGAGGGCGGCGGAGCGGAACGACAGGATTCTTGCCGTCGAGAACTCAGACGAGCGCACGGCGGCGGAAGCGCGAGCGGGCGCAGAGGCGAGAGGAAGAAGAAGGGCACGGACGAGCGAAAGGGGGAAAGTAAATCCCTCAGCGCCGCACCCCTCTTTATAACCGCGCTACCTGCAAGGTAGTGGGATCGTGGGTGAGGTGATTGACTGTGTAGATCGTGTACGTGGCGCCAACGCACGATGATGAGTGGAACCACACCAGCGACCACACGATGGGAAAGAAAACCACGATCCCCGATGGAAACGGCGCACGAGGCGTCGCAGCGCCGACGGGACAGGCGCTGCTGTAACTGTAGACTGACAATAAATACTGTAGAGGAACAAAAAACTAGAGAAACAATGATGAATAAGACACGTAGGACGAGGCGTACGCGAGAAGATACGATGATACCTTGAGCAAGATAACTCGGAAACGAGGCAAAAGAAATCTCATGAAACTGATACGGCCCGGCCGAAGTTATTGGCAGGGCCATACCAGCTTCGGGGACTAATGTTTGGGAGATGACCTCGGGTAGGGTAAAGACGGGAAAAGACGAAAGGAGGTTGCCCGTCTAGTTTCCGAGTTACTGTCAGAGTCGGCTGAATCCTGTTGAGGTCGGCCAAGACAGGGAAGGGCAGGACCCTTATGATAAAGGCAAGGCATTAACCGGCCGGGATACTACGTAAGTCGGCCGGGTTAACCCGAGTAATCTTAATGCAGGTGAAGGACAAGCCGAGTTACGCGAGGTAAGGCCGAATGATACGAAGCTTGTAGGAGAAGGAGAAACCTAAAGTCAAACTCTAGCTGTAGGCTAGGAGGAATCTGAGCGGAGCCAAGCACAAGGGACAAAGGTGCAGAGCGTTAGAGGGGCAGAAGGAGGTCACGGAGGTGACAGTCCTGAAGCCCGAGGCACACAGGAGGGGCCCTCTGGTGCCTTGCCGTCATTAGAAGGGCGACAGGGAAAGGAGGGCGCCGAACTACTATTTTGGGACAAGCATATTCCTCGAATATGCTTGCCCCGTCAGCCCTAAAGGCACCCAAGTCTCTCCTTTATAAGGGGAGGCTTGGACCCAGAGGAGGGGAGCGGCTCATTTTAGTACCGTTAGGCTGGTAAAGTTCTTCCTTTCTCCTTACATACAGCTCGAGGAGCACTTGTAGCCCAAGGAAGGAGAAATAAAGATCTTTGCCTTAGTATTCTGAGTGTAGAATTAACTGCATCATCCCACCCCAGATCCCACTAGCATCCATTGGCCCCTTACTTTAGCCTACCCATGGCATCTGCCGTGTCACCACCACGAAAAATAGCTAGCACTCACAGTCGATGAAATATCATGTAAAACACAAGTCTTTATTACATGAATCGAATAATCCAGAGTTTACATTATTACAACAAAAGCGATATAAATACAACTTGGAGTCCCATCAATGCCACAGGTAGGTTGAGTGAAGACCCGCGATCCTAGCGCACCTTTCAACGATCTCCGAAATTCTGCACATGAAACTTGCAGCCAACAAGTTGGGTCAATACTTTGAATGTATTGGCAAATTACACCAAGGAAGGAAAGACTAACTCTACATGCAAGGCTAGTTTAGGCTTTGGAGTTCATTTGCATAAAGCTAATTTTCTCTAAGTATGGAGAAAAGAGAGAGAGAGAGAGTTTTACCCTACTTTGTAAACATTTTCTTAGATAAAATAGGGTCGAATGGCACACGAGGATATTACTCACCAAGTGTCCAAACAACCAATCACTTGGATATTACTCACCAAGAGACACTTGGATATTACGCACCAAGTTACACTTGGATATTACACACCAAGTTCCCAAAATCCCACCCATTGGCATTACTCACGCCATGGGGTTTCAAAACTTTGTTTAGAAAAGAGAGAGGAAGATCCTTCAGAGGCTCCATCCTTCAGACGCTCGTTGTTGTTCTGTTATCGTGAACACGGCTGATCGATCAGATTGCAATACTCTCGAGAGTTTGTGCACTTTACCCACAATCCATGCTCAAGTCCTTTTACAGACAAGACCATGGCGAGGCTTTCCCTTAGTAGCCCCTCTACCTTCCGGATCCAACCGTGCCAAGAACCTCCAAATGTTGGTACCCAGCTGAGGTTTCCCACTAAGTACTAGGCCAAGACAGAGCCCATAATGTATTGTGGTTGCACTGGAAGCTTCTGAATTCTGAAACATGGCAGACTTCTTTGATTCCTGGGCGGCCGTCCTCCACCTAAACCTCACTCGTTGACCCGACAACCATTCCGCCCAGAAGAAAACTTAGTTTTATTTTGAAGTGGATTTGAGAAGAAAAGTTTGCTCTAGAGAGCCTTTATACTTAGAAAAATTCTTTGTCTTTCGAACCCCCCAACGGTACTTTGTATATATATCATGGCAAGCAATACTTAGCAAAAACAGGGGTAGCCTATTAGGAGGGAAAATCCTAAGTATAGAGCTACTCATGGCATACTACAAAATCATCGCACTTGCAAAATAATACTAAGGAAAATTTCTACTAGAACATCCTACACATGCATACTACAGAATTTTGAAGATCACATGCATAGAATCAAAACTGGGACAAAATTATGAACAAGTGGTGTAACTTGATTTATGCTGATAATATGGGTGATGATTGTATTTCTCCGCAGCAATCGCACTCTCTGAACAATCTAGTACGAGGACAAGGTAGTTCCAATCAAAACAATTGCAAACATAGCAAACACAACAAGGATGATCAAAAACATGCATGATGGTTTAATATTTTACAATGCTTACATTTAGTTCTCTGAGCATTAATAGATCATATGATGCATGTATGAGATCAATTAAAGCAACATGGTACTTGTTATTAATAATTACTTGCCAATATAAGGGTTTTGATAGTTCTGTTGTAACGCATGTTCTAACTATCGAATTAAATTTGTTTCTTGGGTTTACTGGATAGAGGATGTTAATACGAACCAGTAGGCGTTGGATTCACCCTAATCAGAGTGATAGATCTTTTTGTATGATTTAAATAGTGTTTAATGGGTTTTAAATGATTCATACAGTTTCTGTTGCCTAAAAATCAAACTAAAATTATATCTGTAATCTCTACGGAATTGTGATTCCAGGGACATATTATTTGTAATTTTCTGAATAGTATTTATTTTCTTATAAATTTATTACTATAAATAAGCCATTAAACCATTTAAATCTTCACGGCAAAACCTTACAGTCAAAGGCTGAAATAATTGCATATTGATGATCTAGAAGGAACCAGCTTTCCATCGGTATATCATTTATAAAGCCATTAAAACTAATTAATTTTCTATGGGTTAAATAGTCGGCAAAGGCTAGATCCAACCAGATATTATTAATGTACATTACAGTAGCTTCAATTTGATATATTGTTCATATTTTTCGGAGTTACAGATAATTTCTACGAATTTATTAATCTAAAAGACCATTAAAACTAATTAAATTACTGTTGTAACCACGTACAGTAAAAGTTCGATCTATTCTGATAAGATGATTCTACATAAAATTATCTTCTATTTGATATATTATACGCAATTTTTGGACGTGGTATGAATTTCTAATGAATTTTACAAGTTAGACCTATAATATGCAATTTTAAATTCGAACAGAATAATCCAAGGAATATTTCGCTGACTGGACAGGTTGACTTTGCATGCTGACCGGGACTAGATGTTGACCTGATGTTGATGTGGCGTTGATGAGGAAGCTGACCGGGATGACGACATGGCACATACCGGTTTGATTGGATCTCGACTGTCTGGACAGGATCCGGTGACTAGAAGAAGAGATTGACCCGATTTTGTCTCAGAATAGACAAGAAACAGATCTGTGTTAGAGAGACAAATCCGTAGGTCAAATTGAAAAACTTAAAACATGAAAGTTGTGGGGAATCATTATTCCTACCTTCTCACCAAAGGAATTTGGATTTGAAGAAACGAGCGCAAGTACATCTTGGATTTACACCGTAAGATCTGAAATATTGCGATGCAAAATTCTCCGGCTGTGGTGGATGAAAAGAGGTGAGGTTTGTCGGGATTGAAATATTTCGACGAGTTCTACAACTTTCGTTTTTTGGCCGAAGGCAAACAACAAAGTCTAGATGGGTCAAAAAGCGAAATAAGATTCGGACATGTGCAGATTCGGGATTTCGAGAATAGAAACTCGTACAGCTGTGGCTCACGAGTTTATATGGAGATTTAAGATGTTATAGAGATAGGTATTGGAGTAGAGAACAAGTAGAAACAATCGGAAGTCAATTCGTAGTTGTAGATAAAAAGTTATGAGAGTTTGATTAGAGATAGGTTTGTCAAAAACTGATTCGCACCATTTTTAAAGCAACCGATCGATCCTTCGTGTACGTGGCTGCCTCGGTCGGTCCAGGTGGGCCGGCCCGTTAGAAAAAAAAATTCTTTTTTTTTCTATTTACTTGTTTCAATCATATCTTTTGCATACGAACTCCAAATGATATGACTCTTGTTTCTAAAATTTTCTAAAATCGAATAGATCAATGTAGGATCATATTTGTAATCTTTTTACTAGTTTGCAAGTAGTGGGTTTATAAATCCTTGTATATTCTATTTTATTTATATCTTTATTTGTTTGTATTTATTCCATAACTTTTTCTTAATAGCTCCAAATGAGCTAAATTTTGTTTCTAAATTTTTTTAATATTATTTGGATCTCTTTAGGCTATAATTATGAATAATATATGCCTTAGCAATAGTGGGTTTTATAAAGTCAATTTAATTACCTTTAGGAATATTTGGGCGAATCAACTATAGAATTTAGATAACAGGATTTGGATTCAGTTTGTGAGAACTTTGCATGGATGTAATGAAATGCTTATGAATGCTTTATGATTTTCATTTTGAAATCTTGCACACCAATTCTTAAATCCATAATCAATCCATGCCCTTTTGCCTATATGGCTACTTAGGTCATAACAAAAGAATATAAGATTTTGAATTCAAGGTTGAGAGGATTTTCTATTCAAAAAGTTTCTTCTGTTTGGGAATTTTCAACAAAGTCAATCAATCAATCAAGCTATTGATTTTATTTATAACATTCCAAAATAGGAAAATTTTTGGGATGTTACATATCATCACTACCACCTTCTGTCCATCTAGCTGAGTTCTTGCAACTTAGTTGGTCAAGGCAGAGCCCATATGCCATGTGGCTGCACTGGAAGCTTTCGCGACAAGAATGTATCCAATCTCTTTGTTCCTGGGTGGCCATCCACAAGTGAGATATGCCAAGGTAAACCATAGAAATGGGCCCTATGTTACCACTCAACACAAACCATACATCCCATTCCACCCAGGTGTTTCATTAACAAGTTGTTTTCTTATTCAAAAACAAATAGGCATAACCTTTCCATAATATCATAACATGAATTTCCACCCTTGAATTCTAATAGCTAGGCTAAGAATACTAGCATAACATGTCTGTTAACTTAGGAAAATTTCTACCAAGATATATTCTATAGGATCTACCATAGCATAGCATAGAATTACACAAAATAGTCCTATCATGCATACTACAAAAATATCACTAATGCAATATTGAAAAGATAGGACTTTTGATGACCAAAGTATCACTTTCCTTTTTAGTAGAAAAATATAGGTACTCTCCTTGATCTTGCAATTTCTAAACTCCTCAAAGTTCACTACATCACAATCAAGCAAAACACGCATTCAAAACTAGCACACAAAAATAACAAAACAAAACAAGTAAACAAAGAAATGCAAGGAAGCATGCAAAAGGTTATTTTATTTAAAAAAATTGTTTATAACAAGGTTCTAAACATTTCAAAACACCTACTAGTCTTTTTATAAAAATGGAATTTCAATTGGAATCAAGTTAGTGCAAATAAGTCATTTAAATCATTTTTCTTTGGTTATAAAAGCTTTTATTCCAAGGAATAATTTCTATTGTCAACAAAATATTTTTTTAATTTAAAGTGTTAGTGTTTATGGTCAGTGGGTTCAAAACGATTTACTCAAAATAATTTTTAGAACAATTTTTATACTCAAAATAGCCCTAAACAAGTCTCTACATAAAACTCTAATTTTTTAGAATCAAATTACTAGAGTAAGGCCATATGTGCAAAATACACATTTTTCTGAATCCATAGACACCTATTTTGTAATTTTTGCAATTATAGATCAAAAGTTATGAATTTTGCAAGTTAGATCATCTAATAGAACAAAATCTGTATTTAAACATAAAACCCTAGCCACGTGGCTGTATCTGACTGGGTGGTATCATTTCGCGCGGATCAGCAACATGAGTCGTTGGATCTAAGTGGAATCGCACGACTCAGAACGATGGATACCTGTTCACTAGAAGATCTAATCTTAACCTTCAGATCAAGATCCAGCGGTCCTAAGCGCTATGCCAAGAACTGGCTGCGCTGCTAGCGAGCTGCGGCGGCTGCGCAGCGGGCGACAGCGTATTGGCGGTGCTATGGGGTGAGGGGAAGGGTTCTGGGCATTACCATGGTCGCGGGGATGGTGTGGTTTCAGTGGTGGTCATGGGCGATTCCTTGTCGGAGTTGTGGCCACCGTCGGGAGCTCTCAGTCAACAACAGGGGCGACACTCTGGGGCGCAAGAGGGCAAATGGCATGCATCAGAAGAAGCGCAATACAAAGGCAATCAAGCTCGTTTGAATTAGAGACCGAGGGGCACTCATGGCTTACTACAATGGCTCGTCGGAGTTGCGTGCTCTGTCGGTTGCTTGCAGAGGTCGTCGTAGACGAGCCTACAGAGTACGAGAAAGCACGCTGGAAGCGTCATTGTGTGCGCCAGAGGATGGCGAGCAAACGAGTTTGAACGAGAGGGCAAGGGGAGGTTAGGGCTCACAGGATTTTTCACCGAAGACCGTCGGTGCTGAGGCGACGCGAGCTCGATTCTGAGCAGCCTAGGGCTCTTGGGGTGCGGCATTTGAGGGGAAACAGGGAGGAGGGAGAGGAGATTAAGACGACGTGGTTGGTTGAGATAATTACGTTGGCAGTTAAGCGAATTTACGCATATAAATTTGGCCAAGAATGGCATGGGAAAGGGGGCGAGTTCACCGCGCGGTTGAAGACGATGGTGACGTGGCGGCGGGGTCGGCTTGATAGCGAGGGGCTGTGGAGAGGGGGCGGTGAGAAAAGAATCTGCGGGGGGAGAGAGGGAGAGTGGTCGGGTGGGCTAAGTTGGGCTGGTTGCTTGCTAGGCCTAGTTGGGCAGGTTTGCTCCTTTTTTTCCTTCAATTCTTTTTCTTTTTCCTTTTATTTTTTTGTTTTCTGTTTTTATTCAAAACAATTGATTCAAACCTCCATTTGAATTATAAACTTCTCCAATATTTTCACTAGGTTTTATACCAAATATTACTGTATTTATTTAGTCCAATTCAAATATTTTTATCAATTAATATTCATTTAAAATTAAGTGATGCTCTTTGGCATTTATTTAAATAAAATTTGAATATGGTTCATAAACCCATATAATTTTATTTTAATAAACTTTATCCTTTTATATTATTTAATAAACATTTATTCCATTTACCTATGGATTTTAGCCATGGTTTAAATTGTCTTTGCAATATAATTTATTTGGTTTTTTCCTCTTTGTCTTATTTAATTCATATCTTTTTATTTGTAGTTCCAAAAATAGTGGTTCTAATTTGTATAATTTTATTTAATAATAATTTATATTTTTAAATCCTTTTAGGATTACTTTGTTCACAAATATGTGTTGATTTTAGCTATGGGATTTATTAGCCTTGGAATATTTTCTTTTATCTTATAAAAATCATAAGTTTTTATCCATGGATCCAAATGGAGTGAAACCAATTCCCATGGTTTTGTAATATTTTTGTTTACCATTTATTGATCATTTAGGAATGTTGTTGATAAATTTTTATATGGAACAAAGAAATAGTCAGCAAGTGATCTTAATGATGATTCTTTTATTAGGGTTTAGGGTTTTTGGTTTAACTTTTCCAAGTGCTCAAAATCATGATACATTCCAAGCATGAATGCATTTGATCTGGTTGAAAATTTGTTTGTTGCTTTTTTCATTCAAGTTTTGTTCAAGTAAGGTTTTGATGTTTCCATTTAGAAGCAAAAAGTTTCTTTTCCCCTAAATTTCATTATTTGTTTCTTTTGTTTGTTTATTTTTCACATTTAAAATTTTGGAAAATTTTGGGATGTGACAGACTACCACCCTTAAAAGGAATCTCGTCCCGATATTCGGGAAGGCTAGAAACAAGTTGGTTTCAGGACAACTAGGGTACTACCACCCTTAAAAGGATTTTAACTAGATTGCATCTTGGCTTACTTGGTGTCTTGATGTAACTTCTCTGGACAGTTGTTTGCATAGAGTCCCTTATTACCACATTTGAAACATGTGGCGAGATTGAGGCATTTCCCTACCAAACACTCTTCACATTGGTAGTCAGGACTTTTCTCCACCAGATACTCATTGGCATAGTGTCCAAGATTGTGACAGTTGAAACAATGAACTGGACTATCATCCCACTTTATCCTTGGTATCACTATCTCTTGTTTGTTTCCTTGGCCCTTCTTCTTTTTGGGTCTCTTCAAGGATAGGAGGTCTCTTAGTTCATGTTCTTCATAATTCACTACAATTGTAGGAGAACTTCCTCGGTTCTTAGAACGGTTCCTAGGATAACGTCCATGTTTCCTCTTTTGTTCACCAAAGTTGGTTACCTTGTATGGTGGTGCATACTGAGATTTGACTTTGTCCTCATCATTCTTGGTGGAAGTTGTACCTTCATGGATGTTTACAAGGACTTGATGTATTCCATCTTTAGCTTGATGTCATCTGTTGAACTATAGGATAGATGTGGCATTGTACATAGAGATGATCATTTCCTTCACACAGGAAACAGGTAACTTGAGATGTGGGCCTTTATCTAGCTGGATGGTTCTCTTCAAAATTTGGGCACTGGTTAATATGCTCTTTATAAGTGTGTCCTATGTCTCCACAGATTTTGCAGGCTTGTGTTCTTTCCACCATATCATCCTTGAAATCATGGTTATCACAATTCCTTTGGGAAGGGTTGCTTCTCATGTTGATCATCTGATTGGTCATCCTTTGCAACAATTGGGGTTGGGATCCCAAGAATTTTAGCATGGTTGGGTCTAACTCAATGTTGTTTTGGTTGTTGGCTAAAAACTGGGTTGTCACTTGATTCAACTTAGTTTGGGTTGCTAGTAGTTGTACTGTATTGGGCATCTCGAGGTTGTTGTTTTCACCATCCTTGATGTTGGAGTTGTGGTCTCTTGGAGAAGTCATCTGTTTGGGTTGGGTTGGAATTAGAATAGACAAAATATTTCCAGGGAAAGAATTCTACTCACAGACAACAAATCAAAGCAATGTGCAAGCAATATCAATCATGCATTCCTCTCAAACAACAAGGTTCAAGCATATCTTAGGCAAACAAAATATTATTGTCACACCACATAGGTTGGTATGATCAATAAAAGATTAGTAAATCGATTTTTAAATGAAACACTAGCATGGTGGTCCAACTATAAGGTAGCACTTGAGATCATTCAATCCTTCTTATTAGCTATTACATCAGGAACAAGATCATGGTATCCTTGGAAGAAATTATTGCATCTTGATCACAAGGTTCAAAGGTGATAATGGTTCCTCCTAAGTTGTGTTTCCTTAGTCTCCAAGTCTTGAGTATTATTCTTATCTCACCTGAAGTCCTTAGTGATGTCCAAATTGAAGTCTTTGGTGAATCTGAAGATGAAGTCTTTTGAGATGTTTAAGTTGAAGTCATTGGTGATGTTGAAGTCCTTACTCATGTTGAAGTATTTTTCCATCAAGTTGAAAAGGGAGAGATGTAGAATCGAAATAAAATGCTGAGGAAAGAGTTTACAAGATTGTTGGTAAATAAGTTAGAACAAATACAACTCCTATTTTTAAGGGGTTTTGTCCAATACTAGGGTTACAATACTATAGGCAACACAGTGCTCTAATACCATCTGTAGAGGCATGTACCCAATAAGGTACAAGTCCCTATGTTTATAGTGCTAGTCCCTGGATCGAATACCTAGCACCCACAGTTTAAGATGTAATATCAAGAAACAAAGGTCATATTACAAATCATAACCAGGAATAAAATAGTTCACTACAACTTACATAGCTCATATGGCTATCTTATTATAGAGCAGCAGATATAACTATAAGCATGGAGTCCTTCATCTTCATATGCCATAGGCAAACATGTTGGTTGTAGACCTATAATCCCTACTCAACACACTTCACTAATATTAAACAAACCTGCAACATGATAAGTTATAGCCACAAGGGTCAATACATTTGAATTGTATTGGCAAGTGATATCAGATTGATATGGAGAATCTAACATCTACATGAGTGTATGGCTAAGTGGAGTTTTGGCTGGCCTTTGCGTAATATAAGTTTTTCCTATCCATTGTAAAATAGTTTTTCTCTTTTTCAAAACACTTCATCAAACATGGCACACTGGATACACACCAGGTGCTACCCTTGTTCACCCAACAAGTTTTAACTTAGAGAAATTAGAATGATGATATTCATGAACTGCTTCCCTAGCCGTATGCGCAAAATTGTCCATAACCGGGGACACGGCTAAGTACTTAGTTTTACCCTCTCGAGAGGTGGTGCACTTCACCACAACACTTGACATGCATGTAGATGAGACTTTTCAGAAGCAATCCCTTAGACCACCATGGATGCGTTCCATCCTATCATCACTACCACCTTCTGTCCATCTGGCTGAGTTCTTGCAACTTAGTTGGTCAAGGCAGAGCCCATATGCCATGTGGCTGCACTGGAAGCTTTCGCGACAAGAATGTCTCCAATCTCTTTGTTCCTGGGTGGCCATCCACAAGTGACATACGCCAAGGTAAACCATATAAATGGGCCCTATGTAACCACTCAACACAAACCATACATCCCATTCCACCCAGGTGTTTCATTACCAAGTTGTTTTCTTAGTCAAAACACATAGGCATAACCTTTCCATCATATCAAAACATGAAGTTCCACCCATGAATTATAATAGCTAGGCTAAGCATACTATCATAACATTTCTCTTAACTTATGAAAATTTCTACCAAGATATATTCTATAGGATCTACCATAGCATAGCATAGAATTACACAAAATAGTCCTATCATGCATACTACAAAAATATCACTAATGCAATATTGAAAAGGTAGGACTTTTGATGACCAAATTACCACTTGCCTTTTTAGTAGAAAAAATCTAGGTACTCTCCTTTATCTTGCAATTGTCACACTCCTCAAAGTTCACTATATCACAATCAGGCAGAGAACACATTCAAAACTAGCACACAAAAATAACAAAACAAAACAAGTAAACAAAGAAATGCATGCAAGCATGAAAAAGGTTATTTTATTGAATTTTTTGTTTATAACAAGGTTCTAAACATTTCAAAACACCTACTGGTCTTTTTTTAAAAATGGAATTTCAATTGGAATCAAGTTAGTGCAAATAAGTCATTTAAATCATTTTTCTTTGGTTAGAAAAGCTTTTATTCCAAGGAATAATTTCTAGTGTCAACAAAATATATTTTTAATTTCAAATGTTATTGTTTATGGTTATAGGGTTCAAAACAAAACCATATGCAAAAGGATTTACTCAAAATAATTTTTAGAACAATTTTTATACTCAAAATATCCCTAAACAAGTCTTTGCATAAAACTCTAATTTTTCAGAAGAAAATGACCAAAGTAAGGAGATATGTGCAAAGTACACATTTTTCTTAATCCATATACACCTAATTTGTAATTTTTTGGAATTACATATCAAAAGTTATGAATTTTGCATGTGAGATCATCTAATAGAACAAAATTTGGATTTAAACAGAAAACCCTAGCCACATGGCTCTATTTGACTGGCTGGTACCGTTTCGTGTGGATCAGCAACGTGAGCCGTTGGATCTAAGTGGAATCGCATGGCTCAGAACGATGGACACATGTTCGCTAGAAGATCTAATCTTAGCCTTCAGATCAAGATCCAGCGGTCCTAAGCGCTCTGCCAAGAACTAGCGGCGCTGCTGGCGAGCTGCGGCGGCGGCGCATCGGGCGACAACGTATTGGCGGTGCTAGGGGGTGAGGGGAAGGGTTCTGAGCATTACCAAGGTCGCGGGGATGGTGTGGTTGCAGTGGTGGTCACGAGCGACGGAGGGCCGCACAGGTGCAACGACGATTCCTTGTCGAAGTTGTGGCCACCGTCGGGAGCTCTCAGTCAACAACGAGGGCGACGCTCTAGGGCGCAAGAGGGCAAATGGCATGCATTAGAAGAAGCGCAAGACAAAGGCAATCAAGCTCGTTTGAATTAGAGGCCGAGGGGCACTCAGGGCTTATACAATGGCTTGTCGGAGTTACGCGCTCCGTCGGTTGCTTGCAGAGGTCGTGTAGACGAGCCTACAAAGTACGAGAAAGAACGCTGGAAGTGTCAGTGTGTGCGCCAGAGGATGGCGAGCAAACAAGTTTGAACGATAGGGCAAGGGGAGGTTAGGGTTCACCGGATTTCTCGACGGAGACCGTCGGTGCTGCGGTGGAACGAGCTCGATTCCGAGCAGCCTAGGAGCTCTCGGGGTGTGGCGTTTGAGGGGAAATGGGGAAGAGGGAGAGAGATTAAGACGACCTCGTCAGGGGAGCGAATTACGTCGGAAGTTAAGCGAATTTACACAGAGTAATTTGACCGGAAACTGCAGGGGAAAGGGGGCGAGTTCAGCGTGCGATTCAAGACGATGGTGATGTGGCGGTGGGGTCAGCTTGACAGTGAGGTGGTATGGAGAGGGGGCAATGAGAAAAGAATCTGCGGGGGGGAGAGAGGGAGAGTGGTCGGGTGGGCTGAGTTGGGCTGGTTGCTTGCTAGGCCTAGTTGGGCAGGTTTGCTCCTTTTTTTTCCTTCAATTCTCTTTTCTTTTCTTTTTTAGTTTTCTGTTTTTATTCAAAACAATTGATTCAAACCTCCATTTGAATTCAAAACTTCTCCAATATTTTCAATAGGTTTTATACCAATCATTAGTGTATTTATCTAGTCCAATTGAAATATTTTTATCAATTAATATTCATTTAAAATTAAGTGATGCTCTTTGGCATTTATTTAAATAAAATTTGAATATGGTTCATAAACCCATATAATTTTATTTAAATGAAATTTTATCCTTTTATATTATTTAATAAACTTTTATTCCATTTACCTATGGATTTTAGCCATGGTTTAAATTGTATTTGCAATATAATTTATTTGTTTTTTTCCTCTTTGTCTTATTTAATTCATATCTTTTTATTTATAGTTCCAAAAATAGTGATTCCAATTTGTAAAATTTTATTTAATAATCATTTATCTTCTTAAATCCTTTTAGGATTACTTTGTTCACATATATGTGTTGATTTAAGCTATGGTCTTTATTAGCCTTGGAATATTTTCTTTTATCTTATAAAAAACATCAGTTTTTATCCATGTCTCCAAATGGAGTGAAACCAATTCCCATGGTTTTGTAATATTTTTGTTTACCATTTATTGATCATTTAGGAATGTTGTTGCTAAATTTTTATATGGAACAAAGCCATAGTCAGCAAGTGATCTTAATGATGATTCTTTTATTAGGGTTTAGGGATTTTGGTTTAACTTTTCCAAGTGCTCAAAATCAAGATACATTCCAAGCATGAATGCATTTGATCTGTTTGAAAATTTGTTCGTTGCTTTTTTCATTCAAGTTTTGTTCAAGCAAGGTTTTGATGTTTCCATTTAGAAGCAAAAATTTTCTTTTTCCACTAAATTTCATCATTTGTTTCTTTTGTTTGTTTATTTTTCACATTTCAAAATTTGGAAAATTTTGGGATGTGACAGCCTCCAATGGCACCTAAGCGGGGCAACACGCTCATGGCTCAGACAGTTACCCGCAAAATCCATCAGTAGCTGGAGCGATATGGAGGATAAGTTGATCCAAAATTTCAATTCTACATTCAAGCGACCCGCATCCATTGAAAAATTAAGGGCTTGCAAGCAGAAACTCGGAGAAATTATCAGAGCCTACATAGAGCAATGGAACATCATCACAAATTCTGCAGAACACATCTCTGATGAGAGGGTGATAGATGCCTTTAATGACGGCTTGCAAAGGAAGGACTTCATTGAGGAGCTGGGACATGTGAAGCCGAAAAAAATTTCTCACTTGATGGTTATGGCGAACCATTGGGTTGATGGCGAGGATGCCGTCGACAACAAACACGGGCGCTCACCAGAAGAAGACCGCGATAAGCGTAATTATGATTATAGAAGGAGGTGTAATTTTGACGGTTATAGCAAGCCCAACTACGTAGCAGCTGGTTTCATTGGGAAGGACAGAAAAAGGAACGACAGCCGCAATAGCGGGTATCGCGGCACCCGAGAGGATGCACGGAAAGCCAGACTAATGTGCTCAGTTGATACAAGAGGCAGTTGGGAACCCCAAGAGGAAGGTATGATGAGCATAGTAGAAAGTTTCCCTTAGTTATAGAACAAAGGTTATCGAACCAGTAGGATAAATAAACCACTTCCGAAGGTGTTGCTAGCAACGCGGAACCTGCACACAACAAAACCAAAATACTATTCCCGAACTTATCAGTGAGGTTGTCAAGCTCACTGGTTTTGCTAAAAAGAAATGATTAAACGTATAGTGTGGAAGATAGTAATTGCTTGTGGTAATTGTAGAAAGTAAATAGTAAATAGTAGATAGAATATCCGTGGGAAGGAATGGACCGGGGTCCATAGTTCACTAGAGGTGTTTTCTCCATAAGATAAATAACATGCTGGGTGAACAAATTACAGCATGGCAATTGACAAATAGAGAATGCATAACAATGCATGTACTTGACATGATGATTACTATGAGATTCATTTGGGCATTACAACATGATACATACACCGTAATCCAACTGCATCTATGACTAATAATCCACCTCTAGGATATCATACAAACAACCCTCGGGTATTAAGTTGCAAGCAACAGATAATTGCATTAAGCAAAGTGTGTAATGTAAACAATGGACATGATAGAACAATAATCAATCTGACATAGTACTCAATATCCATCGGATCCCCGCAAACACAACATGTAGCATTACAATATGATGATCTTGATCATGATAGGCACCTTACAAGATCTAAACATGGTAGCAGAAATAGGAGAAACAACCATCTATCTACTGCTATGGACCCATAGTCCAAGTATGAACTACTCACACATCATTCCGGAGGCTGGCATGGTGATGAAGAAGGCCTAGGGGATGATCTCTCCTCTCCGGCAGGGTGTTGGGAAGAGATTCAGATTCCTCCCAATCTAGGGACGACGGTGGCGGCGGCTATGTACTTTTTCGTGGAATTCTGATCGGGTACTTAGGGTTTTTTCCTCAAG
Organism: Avena sativa; assembly: GCA_916181665.1. NCBI lineage: Eukaryota > Viridiplantae > Streptophyta > Magnoliopsida > Poales > Poaceae > Avena > Avena sativa. The sequence goes on from OV702284.1 coordinate 67,533,935, forward strand.
GGGTTTATATAGGCGAAGGGGCCAGGTCGGTGGACGCCCGAGGGGCCCACACCATAGCCTGGCATGTCCCAGGGTGGGCCCGTGCGGCCACCTGGTGTGCTTACTTCGCGGAGACTCTTCGTCTCTCCTTCGGACTCCGTGTTCTGTCGGGAAAAATAGGAACTTTGCCTTTTGTTTCGTCCAATTCCGAGAATATTTCCTTTGGTAAAAACCTAGAATAGAAAAACAGCAGAAAACAGGAACTAGCATTGTGGCATCTTGTTAATAGGTTAGTTCCAGAAAATGCATAAAAATGCCACAAAGTGTAAGCAAAACATAAAGAAAATGGTGTAAAACAAGCATGACCATAAAAAATTATAGATACTTTTGCAACGTATTACAGGCCATGCCAACAGTACCGACCAAGAGAACCCCTGATGTCCCCTATGCAACTACCAGATGGGCCGTGCAACATGCACTTTTATCTTAATGCTGAGGGAAGACGACGATCAACCCATCTCATGAAGGATTGCCACACTTTCCTCAGAATGCAGGAAGTAATAAACAATGCCGCAAACCATGGGCACAACACGGATCCAGGAACTCTAGATCTTACGGCTCCACCACCACCTCTACGGCCAGCACCTTCGGAGCAGCCGCAACCTGCTGAGAACATAAACCAGGATGACGGGTACCCAAGATCGATAGGAGAAATTTCAATGATTCAAAAGGGCACCCATCCTACAAGATCCAAAATTTGATCACCCGACAAGTTAATATGGCGTTAACAGCACCACCCCCAACACCTGAGTTCCTTCACTGGTCGGAGCAGGAAATCACTTTCAAAGGGCAGATCACCCGCTTCGAGTACCTCAACCGAGTCATTCAGCCGTCATCGTTGACACACAAATCGGCTGCTTCGACATGAGCAAGGTATTCATGGACGTGGGGAGCATCATCAACCTCATCTATGCCAAAACCCTACGAGCTATGAACATTTCCTTGATGAACCTAGCGCCAACCTAAACATCTTTCCATGGGATAGTCCCTGGTAAACCCGAAATACCTTTAGGAAAAATCTACCTTGATGTTGTCTTCGGATCCAGGAGAAATTTCAGGAGATAAAAACTGGAGTTCGAAGTTATGGACTGGCCATCATAGTACCACAAGGTCCTAGATGCCCAACTTTCGAAGATTCATGGAAGCACCACACAATTCCTATCTAGTCATGATAATTCCAGCGCCCAACGATATCATCACAATTAGAGGAAGCTTTACCTAATCCGACAATTGCAATCAGGAGTTCAACAAAATCTCTGAATCTTTTGTGATGGAGACTAAGTTCGAACATCTGAATATATCAGCAGACGCAGAGCTTTTGCCTGATGTTTGGTCTATGCCTGACCTGGCGTTTGGTCAAGCGAACAATACCAGGGAAGTACAAGTCCACCCAATGGACCCAAAGAAAACGGCCCTGGTGTCTACCAACCTCAGTCCCGCATAGGAAGGCGCGTTCATCGATTTCCTCCGTGAGAACTGGGAGATTTTGGCATGGGTACCATCAGACATGCCAGGAATCCCTAGGGAACTCGCTGAGGATGCACTAAATTTGTATCCTAACACGAGACCTGTGAAGCACTATCTCCGCCATTTTGCGGAACCCAAGAGAAAGGCCATTGGACGAAAATCCATCGACTAATGGATGCCAAATTTATCCAGGAGATCAAGAAAGCATTGTGAGTTGCCAATCCCGTGTGTGTCCTGAAGAAAAACACCAAAGAGTTACACATGTGTATCAATTTCACTCCACTTAACAAGCATTGTCCAAAGGATCACTTTCCACTCCCGCGAATCGATCAAATTATCGATGCAACCGCTAGGTGCGAACGTCTTTCCTTCTTGGATGCTTACTCCGGTTATCACCAGACCTGAATGAAAGAGGAAGACCAAGACAAGACAGCATTTATAACACCCTATGGTGTATTCTGCTACACAACGATGTCGTTCGGCCTAAAAAACATGGGTGCGATGTACCATCGTATGATGCAAAATTGCAGTTGAATCCAAATCGATAACGATGTTCAAGTCTACATCGAGACATAATTGTCACCACCAAGAAAGAGTCGATTTTTATTAGTGACCTTCGGGAAACATTTGATGATCTCGATAAATACCGCATCAAGCTCAACCCGCTAAAGTGTTCCTTTGGAGTTCCAGCAGGATAACCCCTCGGATACTTGGTGTCCACAAGAGGGATAGAAGCGAACCCGGAGAAAATTCAAGCAATATTGACAATGAAGAAGTTGACAAACCTTCACGGTGTTCAGCAATTGGCGGGGCGTGTGGTAGCCTTGAGCAGATTCATTGCTTGGCTAGGAGAAAAAGCCCTCCTCTTCTACGAACTGATGAAAAAATCGGAAAAGTTTGAGTGGACCAATGAGGCCCAACAAGCGTTTGAAGCACTCAAGAAAACACTTTTGACATCCCGGGTCATCGTGTCGGCAAAGGAGAAATAACCCATGTTACTCTACATCGTTGCAACAAATTAGGTGGTCAACATGGTCTTAGTCATCGAAAGACCTGAAGAAGGGAAAACTCATGGCGTCTAGAGGCTCGTATATTATCTCAGTGAAGATTTGTCACCTTCAAAGCAGAGATATCCTCATTATCAGAAACTAGCATATGTTGTCTTCATGATAGCGCGCAAACTGCACCACAACTTCTCAGAGCACTCGATAATAGTCGTCAATGAGGTCCCCCTCTCCAACATACTAAGCAACCCGGAGGCTACAGGGCATGTCTCACTTTGGGGCATTGAATTATCCCCTCGAGATATCACGTACGAGAATAGGAAGGACATAAATTCAGAAATTTTGCCTGACTTCATCACTGAGTGGACAGAGCTACAGTGCGTGGGTCCCCCAGACTTATCTAGCACGTGGCAATGTACTTCTATGGATCCAAGAGAACAGAAGGAGCATGAGCTGGAGTGATCCTGATCTCCCTGCAAGACGACAAAATGTGATATGTTCTGCGATAAGTTTCCCCAATGCTTCAAACAATGAAGCTGAATATGAGGCCTTGTTGCACGGAATGCGTATGGACGGAGCCTGCGGTGCAACTCGCCTAAATTTTTCATCATGGGCATATTTTTCGGCCATTGGCATATTTTTCGGTGACTCAAACCTCGTATCCCAGCAAGTGATGAACAAGTGTGACGCCTTTAGCGACAATAGGGTTGCATATCGAGACTTATACAATGATGGCGCTGCGTCAATGTGGAGCGCTTTGTCAGGAAACCCCAAGAGCAAGGTATGATGCAGCACAGCAGCAAGTTTTCCCTCAGTAAGAAACAAGGTTATCGAACAAGTAGGAGGAAGGAAACGTCTCAAAGGTGTTGCAAGCAACATGGAAACCTGCACAACACAAACTCAAAACTTTGCCCGAACTAACAGTGAGGTTGTCAATCTCACTGGTCTCTATAACAAAGGATTAACTATATGGTGTGGAAGGTGATGATGGTTTGCATCATGTAAACAGTAACAGTGGAAGATGTATCAATGGTAAAGATTGGACCAGGGTCCATAGTTCACTAGAGGTGTTCTCCTTAGATAAACAAACATGGCATGCTGGGTAAACAAATTACAGTAGGGCAATTGACAGGACTAAGCAAAGCATAACAATGCAATACTAGACATAAAGATCCTATGAGATTCGATTGTGCAATACAATAAGATACATAGACCGTCATCCAATTGAATCTATGACTAGAAGTCCACCTTTGGGTTATCATCTGAACCCCCTCCAGTATTAAGTTGCAAGCAACAGACAACTGCTTTAATAAAAGTGTGTAAGGTAAACAATCCACTTGTTCCATGAACAAGAGACGTTTGTTTTCTCCCCAGTGGCAACAACACAACTAAAACCTTAGAGATTTTTGTCACTTCCCTTGATTAAATAGAGGCATGAACCCACTATCGAGCATAAATAGCCCCTCTTGGAGTCACTAGCAACTACTTGGCCAAGATAGCTACTAACAACGGAGAGCATGCAAGATCACAAACAACACAAACATGATAGAATCAAATAGGCAAAACCATTAATCAATCTGACATAGTAATATCAATATCCATTGGATCCCCACAAACACAACATGCATGACTACAAATAGATGAGATATTGATCATCAACGGAGCTCAGAAGATCTAGACATGAAATCACAAGGAGGAGGTACAACCATCTAGATACTACATGGACCCGTAGTCCAAGGTGGAACTATTCAAGCTTCATACCGGAGGCTGGCATGATGAAGAAGAAGGCCTCTGGGATGATTTCCCCTCTGGCAGGGTGCCAGGAAGATCTTTAGACCCCCATGATCTAGGGACGATGGTGGCGGCGGCTACAAAATGTTTCGTAGAATATTGATCTGGTGCTTAGAGTTTTCGGCATCAGGGGCTTCTTATAGGCAAAGAGGCGAGGCAGGGGGCCACCAGGGCGGTTACACCCCCCAAGCGTGGGGTGGGCCCACCCGCGCGGCCAGGGGTGTGCCCCCTTGTGAGTCTCCTCCATCTCGTATTCCGTCTTCGTGTTCCCCACGGTAAAATATTGACTTTGGCTTTTGTCCCGTCCAATTCCGAGAATATTGGTTTTCTGCCTTTCTGGAAACAAAAACAGAAGAAAACAGGAAACTAGCACTATTGCATCTTATTAATAGGTTAGTACCAGAAAACATATGAAAAGCACCTCAAAGTGTGGACAAAGCAAAGCAAAGTAGATACTAAACAAGCATGGAACATCAAAAATTATAGATACGTTTCCGACGTATCAAGCATCCCCAAGCTTAACTCCTGCTCATCCTCGAGTAGGTAAGTGATAAAATAATAATATTTGAGGTGACATGCTGTAACATCCCATGATTAGCACCTACAATTATGAAGGACGCAGGTGTGTGCATTGCATTCATGCATTAGAAAATCCGGAGAATTTCCGCGCAAAACTAAAGAGGCTATAGGGGGATTGAGATCTCTCTTTCTCTGATGAAAACATCAGGGCAGGTGCGATGGATTCCGACATGAACTCTATTGTACTTTTGTGTTTGAGGGGAAGGAAATTCAAATTTGAATATTCAATTGATGAATTTGAATTCTAAAAGAATTTGAAATGGAATAATAATTGGAAACTAAATTGTAATAGAAAATAAGAGGTGAACTCTTATTTATAAATAAGATATAATCTTTTATTCAAATAGAAAAGATAATTGAAATTTAAATAAAATGAAATGAATAAATGAGTAATTTAATATGATATTACAATAATGAAATAATAAACAAAAATTGATAAAGAATGATCTTATATAAATCACATATTACTATATTATCTTTACAATTATGAACAAAAGGGATAATAAGATAATGAAATAGAGAGGAATCATTTTATTACAATAATACAAACATTACACTATTTTTATTAAGTTCTAAAAAAATATGAAGAATTACAATAAAGAATATAAGAATAGAAGGAATATTACAAGTAATTCGAAAATAGATAATACAAGGTTACACTGCTCTTTACAAGAATATAAAATACAAGAATATTACAAAAAGTAAATAAAATTACATTTTGAACAAAGGAAACACTTCCTAAATCTACTCCTGATCCTTTATATGTACCTTTTCTTCTATTTCTTCTGTCCCTGCAAAACAAAACAATAGATAACAAAACATAGAAAAATAAAAGAATTAAATAAAGGGGTAAGGGGGGTTAATGATACTCTCAGTTGTAGCAGTTTGGTGCACTACTTAGAAACATCATTAAGTTTTTGTCAAGGGGGCCAAATAGAATCTGTTCTTATCATAAAAATAAGAATGGGCCTTAGAGCACCATCATCGGCCTTATGGGGAAAGTTTCACCAAAGCTATATAAAATGCAAATGGCAAAGCATCAGGAAAATATCTAGTTTTACTTGATCTCATCTCCAAGGAGGAGTCACAGACATAGAAACTTGAACCAGAGGGGGGCCACTAGACATCAGCTCACACAACACATGCAAGTGTTGTGTTGTCAACATAACAAGGACTGTATCAGATAGCTAAAAGTAGCAGCCTACGGTAGCACCACCAAGCACTTCACCAATTTCACCACATCTGCACATACACAGTTCAACTTCCCCATAATCATCCAACACCACTATAACCATCATGGTTACCTAGAGGAGTTTAGGAAACATGCCAAGACAGAAGCAAGGAGGAGTAGATCAAGATCAACAGCATCACAAGGAGGAGCAGATCAGTATCACAAGAAGAAGAGCAGGATAAGATTAAGGAGGAGATGCAACCAGAACCTGAAGGGAAATTAGTAGTAGATCAAGATTCCCAATAGGCCACCAACAACAGGTACAAGTCCAAAATATAAATTAGATAATGCAGCACCTGTTCTTATTAGCTTGCACCATCAGATTCAAGAGAAATAATGGCTATGTTACAAATCATCCAAATCCAGCTACCCTTCAACTAGAGGTTGTCTAGGAGGATTAGAAGGAGACTTCTCTCAGTTTGCATAGGGATGCTATGCAAGCTCATCACAGTAAGAAAGCCACCAAAAATAAATATCTTTTCTTATTGGTGCCTCAGCCTTTGCATCATAGGCTGGGTCAAGAACTTCCTCCTCAAGAATCAACCATAGTATCTGATCTCAATCATGAATCTAGGAGGTTTAGGAAAGATAAAACTCTCAGACCCACATAGAAAACCATGTAAGTATCATCCCTGAGTTATTTGGATTTAGACCAACATCATTAGCTTATTATCTAGTTCTTACTATACAAATATAACCACAACTTCTAGGTTACAGGGAACATCCCCAGAGGGTAGCACCTCTGTACCTAGAAGATTTAGAGTTTCTTGAGTACAAGCTCAGATTATTTTCTGAAACCCACAAATCATTTCCCTAAAGAGATTTAGGAATCATTTAAATTATTATTGTAATATTGACAGAATACTCATATCGGCCATCCATTTACAATTACAACTATTGCCCAGATATTATTTATCATTTTCCTAGCTGTAATTCTAGGAATCAAAGCTACACCTTAACTCACTGACAATTTTAGCAATGAACGAGCCATTTTCCCAGAAGGTGTATCTAGCACTAATTTTAATAAAATTTCCATGGTCAGATAATAGCAGAAGCCACTAATTACTTGCATCCAACATCAATTTTAAACAAATATGATTTTGAATCCTTTTCCTAGCCACCTTTGGTTAGGAATCATTCTAGGTGAATATATATACAATAAGGGACCAAGATCATTACTGAACCATAGGTTCAGTTCAACATATAAACAAAAATTCCACACATAGAGAAAAACGTCTGGTTATTCAACAATAAAAGGCACCACTGAGCTCAGCATACATTTTTCATGCCTGGCCAATTCAATGTCCAGCAACCAGGGGAAATCACAAAATAATTAAGCCTCAGGTAATCAGATTCCCTAATTACAATTAGTAAACAAGTCTGCTATTTAACCACTATCAAGTTAATGTCAGAAGATTTGCCAACAACATCCTGAACCAAAAAGTTTAGAGTTCAATGATTTTAATCCATAAGCAAGATATCCATTCTAAGTAAATTAACAACCACAACAACTTGCTAAGGTTATCAAATATTCATCAAAGAACCGTTTCTAGAATCTATTAGGGGATCTCTAATTAGAGATCAATACAGAGAGAAGAAATCAAGTAGGCTACAAGTGGGCTGTAACACTACCTACAGTAGCATAGAATCAAACCACAACAGTTCAACATCTTTATAAGTGCATTAAAAATGTGTATTTCTCAAGCATTTCATATACCACTAGCATCACGAGCACTGAATCAAGCTAAGGGTCACATGCTCATAATTGTTCACCAAACAAACCACTGTGAAGCATCAAGCATCAAAATAAGGAGGAAAATAAACCTAGTTAAGGATGTATACTAAGATAGAGAGAGGTTTGTGAGAGGGGGAAGGTGGTACCAACCTGTTGGCAAGATCAAGCTCGCCGAAGAAGCCGTAGTAGTAGTGACAACAGAGAGGCGGAGCACAGTGCAACGGCATAGCAACACGGGGAGCATCATCGCGCTGCACTGCATCAACCACACCACCAACAAGGCCCCAGCATCCAAACGCCCACGCCGTACCACCGGGGTTGCAGAGAACCTCGCCGTCCTGCCGGAGTAATAACAAAAGAGGAATTAGGGTTTGGGGCTAGTGGTGAGAATGTTGGGGCACGGGACACGAATCGAATTGGGTAGGCTAGTGAAGATCTGATAGGCGCGTCGATGAGGGCCATCGGCACCGGACGAAGTGGCCAAGCTCGCCGGAATCGAGCAGCACGAGCGACGAGCTAGCACAGGCGCCAGGGAGAGGCTGGTTGAGAGGAGGAACACGAACTAGATCGAGCGGGTCGGTTTGACCGGCTCGGTTCACCGATCGGGTTGGTCTAGCCCAACCATGGGCCAGACTGACTAGTGGGTCTAGGGTCTTATTTAAAAATAAAAATTACCAAAATACTCCAAAGATTGTTTCACCTCTAGAAAAATATAGAAAAATCCTAAAAATAAATATAATATATCAAAATGTTCACAAAAATAATATCTACCTAATAAAAAATATAACTTTATTTGTTTAAAAATAAATACAAAGCAAATAAATATTAACACCATTAAGTCCCAAGTGAAGTCTCATAAAATAAGGAAAAATCCTAAAATGAATAAAAAATCATTTTTGTGCATAAAAATAAATCTACTATTTTATAAAAATACTTGTCTAATTTTTATATATAAATAAAAATTGAAGTAAGGATTAAATACATTTAATCCTTTATGGAATTTTATGAAAATAAAAATAATACTTAAAAAAATAAATAAAAATCATCTTTAAGGTCTTGAATAGATATATTACACTAGAAAAATATTAATTATATTATTAGAAAAGTTTTTAATAATTTAAAATAATAAATCCTTATGTATTATCTATTTTGTAAATTCTTTAAAAACAATTCTTAAGTATCAAATAATCACAATTTTTATAAAACGTTGAGAAATTAATATCTAAGTACTAATTCCAAAACCACACCTTAAATTCATAATCAAGCTTAAGTATAACTTTAAACTTTAAAATATTCTTTTAAAAATCTTTAAAAAGTTCAAATTGAAAAACCCTTTTTAATAAAACATTGTGTATCACTCATATATAATATGGTGAATAATCATTATATCTTAATCCTAACAAATTATTAAGATTATCTAATTATGCTCCCATTAAATAAATACATATTATTTTCATAAAAGCAAAACAAATTTAAACTAATCATTAACTTAAATATTAAGTGAATAACTCCACACCTTAGGCATGCTTATCCTAAATTCAAAACTTGAAAATAAGTAAAACAAATTACACCTTAAGTTTATTTACCCTTTTAAAGTAAACTTTAAGTCAACAAGCTTTAAATATAATGCTAAAACCTTGTTATATGTTTTATAGTTAACTTTGGTCTATTATAATTAATTCGTAAAGCATCTCAAGTCCAAACTATTCAAGCAAGCACAAACAACATCGACCACATTAGATTAACCACAAAGATTGTTTAGACCTAAGAAAAGAAATATTTTCTTCAAATGTTATTCTTCTTACCACTTCAATCAACATATGACAACTAATCATAATCATATTACTTTATACTTTACTTGTATATTAGGATTGTTAATACTTAAGTTCCTTATAAATACCAATACCTGTGAAGTAAGATTTAAAGATAAGACAATTCTTATACAAGCAGTCATTGAGTAACATTCCACAATTGAGTATCTTATTATTGTATACTATTTATTATACTCACATGTTGTTTCACACACACTCACAAGCCTTAATAAGAAGCACACGTATGAAACTTATCTAAAAGGATAACACATTCTAAAGAAATCATTTCCAGTTTCCAAACCCTATATCAACGTTACCCCGGGATTCCCATTTATCAATTGCATTAAATTACTTAGGCATAATAGAATCTTGCTTCTTTAAACATTAGTCCTTACCGGACCAATGATGCTGATTTCAGATATTGTATCTTTTATATTGTCTCGAAGACCGTGAGTGCATAATCTTGCAATCACAAAAGGCAAGTTCACACTTGCTCATATCCTTTGATTATTTTCTATAAAGTATTTTGCAAATACAGTGTTGTCATCACCTGCATTTGAAAATGGTCAGAAAAAACAATTTTTGATAATAATGTAAACTTTTGGTTACTGATCCAGGGTGATCAGCTAATCTATTAAATCTGTCAGTTGAAATACCACTGTTTAGGATTATATCACCTAGGATTTAACAAGCAATGTCGCCAGTGATTCTTGCGCCGTATATTACGCGTTGACCATGAGATTTGGAATGGGACAGAGAAGTCAGTTGTATCTTCTTCCTCTCGCATGTAGCCGGATGTGTAGGGCGTGGCTGTTATCACTCGTAGCGTGCATATTAATTGGTAATTCGTAGAGGATATGCGGCATATGGGTGGGAACCCTCATCGTCCCATGATAGTTCTGGCATCTAACGGTTTGTACAAACCATTGCCGTAATTCAATGGGTGGGCACGATGTACACCAAGGAGGCATGCGAGGTCGCGAAGGGGGCAGTGATTGGCTTGGATCTTAGGTTGGGCCTCAAACGAAGAAAGTTTGAACGGGAACATACTCCCGGCCATGCAACAAAACATAAGGTCTATCATGGGTAAAGTGACGCACCTCTGCAGAGTGTAAGGACTGTAACTTGTTACTCCCTGTTCCGGGAAGGAGCTACGAACGTGGCGGGAAAGGAACTCCATGAAAGTTCTGGTAAACCCGTGAAGGCTGACGGACATATCTTTTCAGAATAAAAGCAACCTTTGAAGAAATGTTTATGAAAACCTGCATTGCCTACGACCTATGGTCTGTGGCTGTAGATATAGTGCATCAGACACTCCTTTTCTAGTGAACTTGCTGAGTACGCTAGTACTCAACGTATCTTCTTAACCCTTGCTAGATTCTGAAGCCATTAAGACGACGTCTACATCAAGTTATGCTCTAGGAATCATCACCAAAAGCTAAAGTTCCTCAACGAAGTCAAGAAGGTAAACATATACATCAACTCAAGTGAGGACGAAGTTACAGATTAGATAGGAATATAATCTCTAGCCATAGAACCTATTTCTTTACTGTATTGCAATAGCAGCAATGCCAGACCATTAGTTAAAATACTAATCTTAATAGTATGATGGTTTTTGAGTTGTTAATTTCTGATTCTTCCTTGTAAGAAGATTCTTTCTCTCTCTTTAACCTAGAGTGTTCCCTGGATCTTGTTTAAAGAGTTGAGTTGTAACCTATAGTCAGGTCTTGGACCTGATATGTTTCTGTTGTACCACTCTCAGGGATGTAATACTAGTGAACGGCGTTTCATTGGTGTTATGTCAACGATTATAGTGTACTACATCATGAAGTGGTATGCTGGGTCACCGCACTTGCACCATCAAAACCAAGATCAAACCATTTGCAAGCATTGAAATCTTGGATCAAAGAACTCTAAACATGTGCATGAAAGATGGAGTTCTAACAATAATACAAAGTAACTATGCATGCAACATGAAAGGCTACAAACAAAGATCATGAATAACATGCATTGAAAAACATTTGTTTGTTTCACATAAAGAAAACATGGCATATGGCATTTATCTTGTCCCTCAGGGAGTAGCAAATAGATGCATAGGACACCTTCAAAGTTCATAAGAGTGACTAGATAAAAATAGCACAAGAACAAGCAATATCAACAATATGCATCAATCAATAAGTTTTGGGACACAACACATAGAACTAAGAATGGCAACTATGCTCTCTTAACTGGTGCCTAACGGTAGAAGGTGGGGACTCAATATAATAGTGGAAGAAAGGCCCTTCATAAAGGGAAGCAGGGATTTCAAGTTTCAAAAAGAACTTCCAAAAATTATGGTACTGGTTAGCTTTCATCCCTCATCGCCCCTATCATAAGCATGTTGAAGTGATTAAGGTTAAAGTTAACAAACTATGGAGTATATTCTTGACAAAGTATAAGTTGGCAATCTCATGTCCCATGAATATGAGGGCCGCACCTCATGCTACTCAACTTTAGTCACATGTAAGTTCTTGTCATAGTAAGTACATGTGTATCATAGAGAACCGCCAACGGGGTACCCCTTGCACATGGTACATGAGCTATCCCATAACCAAAATGACAAGGCAAGTAGACAATGAGCATCTTAGTGATCTTTTTATTTGCTATTTTCATAGGTTTTTATTGAGCATGCTTCACAGATTGCTCATTATGGTGATGCTCCAAGTTTCCACCATGATTAGGCATGGCTTAGGCTAGCAGCCTAGGCATTTCTCTAAAACAAAATACATAACTCCATGGACTTAAAAGCTCCCTTTTTATTTCACACCGACGACATCCATAGATAAAAGAGCATGATATCAACTGTGTACAAAGTACAAGTGCAATGTTGAAAACATTACCCATGACAACATGGTTCTGCTAATTCCAACGTGTAAGTGCAAGCATATACAACATAGATGACAGAATGGTTCAAGTTTATTAGGGGCAAGGAATATAAAGTGTGCCATCAAGTTTGTGAGAGCTTTAATCACTAAGTTTTCACATAACAAAATACTTTTTAATTGGAAGATACCTGAAAACAAGAATATACTTGGAATGGTGTAACACACCATGCATAGGAATTTATAGTGGACACTTTGGAATAACTTGGTTTCTTGGGAGTTGGAAGCATGAGTAGAGCTTACTCATACAAGTGGAGGCTAGCAAAAGACTTGGAGCAACCAAATAAGAGAGCAATAATGGCCATAATCATGCATAGCGACAAAACATTACTAATAAAAGCATAGAGTGGTACTACAAGTCAAGGACTAAATGATTATAGAGGCTATGGTGACTTTTTCATAGTCATAACATGGTGTGAGCATGTGCCAAGTCAACCCAAACAAAACATCAAAGGAGAATACCGCAATACTATGCTTTTGTATGCTAAAACAACGCATGATTCCTTCAAGGCACACTAAGAAATCCCAATTGTTTGGAAAAATTCATGCTACAACAATAATGACTAAGCATAAGGTCAAAACAACACCTAGCATGACATGCTAAAGTCTAAGTCATAGTCAATGCAAGCTCCTCTTGCACCTTCAAACAAGAACTGTCTACTCCTTTCCAACACCAATCAACTTATTTGAAACAACACAGCGAGAACGGGGGTCCAAACTACTTTATTCAAGCAAACTAAACAAACTAAGCAAAGCAAACGAAAAATAAGATGCTCCAATAACAATACAACAGTGCATGAAACAATTAGAATGAAGTGTCTAGAAAGACCTGAGCTTTTTATTGATGAAGAAGGGGATGCCTTGGGCATCCCCAAGCTTTGACGCTTGTACCTCTTGGATATTTCTTGGGGTGACACCGGGGTGGCATCCCCAAGCTTGAGATTTTGTCCATTCTTCATCTCATTACATCTTTCTCTTTCTACACCTGAAATTTTTCCTTCATACAAAACTTCACACAATCTTCATTAGCAACATTAGTGTATTCAAAAGATAATAGACCCTTGGGTTTAGCTTTAGAACAACAAAACTTTAACTAAAAACACAAGCTACTGTAGCAACTCCTTGAAAAAGCTCAATTTCCCAAAAACAACCCCAAAAGGAATCAATAAGAAGAAAATGCAAATAATGGCAGAAATCTACAAAAACATACCAGCAGGTAGAAACCGATTTTTTCGAAGACCTTCTGTTGCTCAAATCAAAAAGTGTTGAACTAACGAAAGTTACCTAACATACTGGAGGATTTCTTTGTAAATGGTAAGATCAATTAGACTTACAGAGACTCCTCACGAATTTTTATGGTCGAGGACAGAAATCTGTTTCGGGACAGCAACTCCCCAAATCTTACTTCCCTCTCATTAGAGGTCATTCTTGGCACAAAAAGCAAACAAAAAGGATAAGGAGAGGTAATAACTGAAGTAATGACTTCCAAGACTCAAGAAAACACTTGGGTTATCTCCCAACAAGTACTTTTCATTAACGCCTTTAAGTTAGGCACAAGAAGCAAGAAATCAAGTATTTTCAAATGAAGAAGCATTAACATCAATACTTGCAAAGTCTTCAACTATGAAAGGTATCTCATCCAAATGAGTTTTGGAGGACCCCTTCTCATCTCTCTTTGGTTCACTACTTTCATCAAAAGAATTTTCAGGAACAATCCAATCAAAATTCTTTTCAAAGGCCTCATGCATCCCAACAAGCTTAAAGGGTATGGGTATCATAAATTCGTCTCTAGGTTTGGTTTTATCTGAAGTACCCACAACATATACAAATGAGCCTAGCATATTAAAATGCTTAAAGACCTTTTTGGCTTCCTTAGCAACATCATGGAACTCTTTTAGTAAAGTTTCAAGAATAAATTCTCTCTTTTCAACATTCTTTTCTTCTTTTAGTTTTAGGAACAAAATTTGCATCATGGGGTTAAGTCTAACAAACCTAACCTCCAACATATGATCTAAAGAAGATGCATCAATTTCATAATTAGGAGCAAGTTCTGCTATAGATCTAACCTCAATGTCCTCATGCTTGCTAACATGATTAAAGAATTCTTCAATAGTTTCTTTCCCAATTATAGATCCACTACCTATGGAATGATCCTTTAGGGCGAACATGGGGAACAACATGGTGAGCTAGAGCAAGGTGGCAACTAGAGTAGGAACTAATTTTTTTGTGTTTTTGATAAGAGAAAGCAAACCAAACTAAACTAATTTTTTTTGTTGCTTTTGATAAAAAAGAGGCAAACAAAACCAAGCAAAAAAACTAAGCAAACCAAAAACAAAGTAAAGAGAAAGGTTTAGGAGGACTGCCCTTGTGAAGACGTCCTTAGCCTCCCCAGAAACGGCGCCAGAAAGTCTTGATGGCGCTGCGTCAACGTGGAGCGCTTCGTCGGGAAACCCCAAGAGCAAGGTATGATGCATCACAACAACAAGTTTTTCCTCAGTAAGAAACCGAGGTTATCGAACCAGTAGGAGGAAGGAAACGTCTCAAAGGTGTTGCAAGCAACGTGGAAACCTGCACAATACAAACTCAAGACTTTGCCCCAACTAACAATGAGGTTGTCAATCTCACCGGTTGTTGTAACAAAGGATTAACTGTATGGTGTGGAAGGTGATGATGGTTTGCAGCAAGTAAATGGTAACAGTGGAAGATGTATCGATGGTAAATATTGGATCGGGGTCCATAGTTCTCTAGAGGTGTTCTCCTTAGATAAACAAACATGGCATGCTGGGTAAATAAATTACATGAGGGCAATTGACAGGACTATGCAAGGCATAACAATGCAATACTAGACATAAAGATCCTATGAGATTCGATTGGGCAATACAAACAGATACATAGACCGCCATCCAACTGCATCTATGACTAGAAGTCCACCTTTGGGTTATCATCCAAACCCCCTCCAGTATTAAGTTGCAAGCAACAGACAACTGCTTTAAGCAAAGTGTGTAAGGTAAACAATCTACTTGTTCCATGAACAAGAGACCATTGTTTTCTCCCTGGTGGCAACATCACATCTACAACCTTAGAGATTTCTGTCACTTCCCTTGATTAAATAGAGGCATGAACCCACTATCGAGCATAAATACCCCCTCTTGGAGTCACTAGCAACTACTTGGCCAAGACAGCTACTAACAACGGAGAGCATGCAAGATCATAAACAACACAAACATGATAGAATAAAATAGACAAAACCATTAATCAATCTGACATAGTAATCTCAATATCCATTAGATCCCCACAAACACAACATGCATGATTAAAAATAGATGAGATATTGATCATGAACAGATATCACAAGATCTAGACATGAAAGCACAAGGAGGAGATACAACCATCTAGATACTATATGGACCCGTAGTCCAAGGTGGAACTACTCATGCTTCATACCGAAGGCTGGCATGATGAAGAAGAAGGCCTCTAGGATGATCTTCCCTCCAGCAGGGTGCCGTGAAGAGATTCAGATCCCCCGATCTAGGGACGATGGTGGCGGCGGCTACATATGGTTTCGTGGAATATTGATCGGGTGCTTAGGGTTTAGGCATCGGGGGCTTCTTATAGGCGAAGAGGCAAGGCAGGGAGGCCACTAGGGCGGATACACCCCCCAGGCATAGGGTGGGCCCACCCACGCGGCCAGTGGGTGTGGCCCCCTGGTGAGTCTCCTCCGTCTCGTATTCCGGCTTCGTGTCTCCAGGGTAAAATATTGACTTTGGATTTTGTCCCGTCCAATTCCAAGAATATTGATTTTCTGCCTTTCTGGAACCAAAAACAGAAGAAAACAGGCAACTGGCACTGTGGCATCTTGTTAATAGGTTAGTACCAGAAAACATATGAAAAGCACCTCAAAGTGTGGACAAAGCAAAGCAAATTATATACTAAATAAAGCATGGAACATCAAAAAATATAGATACGTTTCCGAAGTATCATACAATATCATGGAGGCACACTTTGACGGGTGCGAGGTGTCTCGCACCTGCCGAGGAAGCAACGAGGAAGTAGACAATCTGCTGAACATCAGATCCTTGTGCCTTCCCGTACCACCTGGGGTTTTTTGGGAGGAGATTATGGAGCCTTCCATCAAACATAAGAAAGTCAAAGAAGCTCCTATAGAAACCACGAGCAAGAAATCCAAGCCATCGAAAGGCTCGGGGGCTGCGCTAGTGGAACAACACATCATGGATGAACCCGATAAGGGGGCGAACCTGCAGAAGTAATGATAATATAAAGCACATGGATGCAGACATATGTCACATTCATGATGCGTGGAGAACTCCCCAAAGATATAGTCGAAGCTAGACACATCACATGATGATCCGGGGCCTTCAGGATTATCAAGGGTGAACTTTATAAAAGGAGCATCTCAGGAGTACTGCAGCGTTGTGTCACGCCCGAACAAGGGAAGCTCATCCTCAAGGATATACACGAAGGAATCTGCGGTCACCAAACAAGCAGCAGCGCAATTGTAGCATAGGCCTTCACAGTAGGATTTTATTAGCTCACGGCGGTCCAGGACGCCAAGGACATCTTACGAACCTGCGAAGCATGCCAGCGCTTCGCCAACAAGCCCAATGCACCAGTAGCAGTAGAACTATCTCCCATACCATTGGCCTGGACTTTCGCTCAATGGGGCCTAGATATGGTCGGAAAGCTCCATACACCTTCGCCTGGTGACCATGTCTTTCTACTAGTAGCAATCAACAAATTCAGTAAGTGGTTAGAGACAGAACCTGTCACAAGTCGAGATGCAAGCTCGACTGTCAAATTCATCAAGTTGATAGTTTTTCACTTCGGAGTACCCCATTGCATCACCACGGACAATGGTACAAACTTCACATCCAATGAGTTCAAGGATTAATGGAAAGAGATGTGTATAAATGTCAGCTACAGTTTAGTAGCTCACCCGTAAACAAATGGGAAATTCGAAAAATCCAACGATATCATCACCAGCAGCCTCAAGAAAAGGATATTCGCCCCACTTGATAGAACAAAGGGCGCCTAGGTAGACGAGTTACTCTCCGTCCTATGGAGTTTACGAAAAAATCCAAAAACTTCAACACGAGAATCTCCCTTCTTTCTGGTCCATAGTGCATATGCCGTGCTTCTAATCGAATTAACTCATGACTCTCCTCGGGTAATCAATTACGCCAAAGAAGCCTCACAAGAATAACTCAAGACTATGTTGATGCACTCGACAAAGCAAGATACGTCGCTCTACAGCGGGCAACACAATACTCGCAGAACCTGCGCAACTACCATAGCTGTCGACTGCGTCCCAAGTCCTTCATTGTTGGGGACCTGGTCCTTAGCCTCAACCAAGATGTTCACCGCAAGCTGTAATCCCCGCGAGAAGGGGTCATTCATCGTCACAGAAGTTATCCCCGGTGGGGCGCATCAGCTTCAAGACAAGAATACGGGAGTAAAATACTCCAACCCGTTGAACGTTGCGCAACTACGACATTTCTATGCATGGTGTCATTTTTTACTTTCCGCAATTTATATTCAATAAGGACTAAGGCCAGGCTATTAGCCAAAGACTTGTGTTCTATATACAATAAGTCCTATGGCCAGGCGATTACGCCACGTGTACCTCTGTACCCAAAGATCAATAAAGCTAAGTTTCTCAAACTCAGTCTACATTGTTCATGTTTTGAAGTCTATTTCATCACCCACCCAACACTCGGGGGCTCATCGTATCACAAAAGAGTTTATAAACACAAACATGTCACTCAATACTAGGGGGCTTCACAGTTAAGCACCAACAAATATTGAGCTATGCCGTGCATCCTAAAAATCTTTGACCTGAATAGCTGACTCGGCTTCATGGCGTCAGGAAAACGAAAGGGTCTCGCATATAGGTGAAATAAAGTCAAAATTGTGATAAAGCAATAAACGCACAACACGTGCACAATATGAACTTTGTAGAATAGAATTTACATACAGATTACTTTGCGTCTTATGCAGGAATTGTTTACAACTCAAAGTTAAGGACAAAATCTTCGTCTTCATCCAACATTTTTCGAATAACTCGAATAGCAGGTCGACGAGCGGCTGGGTAATGAGGGTCCATATTAATATCAACATCTAGTGGACCAGGAAGATGACGGGAGATAAAATCCAAGTCCAAAGTGGGGTAGTGAGCGTGAATTCACGCAAAGGCCAATTTTGCGCCCGCCACCAATTGGAGTTTGACATAATGATGAATCCTCTCGCCCTGCCGAAATTTTTCCATCAGTTCAGCGAGGCCCTGAGGTTGGGAATCTCAAGGAAACATAGCGTTATAAACTGTGGCCAAAGCCCTGGCACAACATTCAACAAATTCTTCCACCTCGGACACCCGTTCCTGGAGAAGAGCAAGCGTGAAGGCGTGCTTATGGTTAGTCTAGAAATCATTATCTGTTCGTTTGGAGGCTTCTATCAGTGTGCAGTCGATGAACCTCTGCCACCTCGTTCAATCAGATGCCTACAAAAACAAAAATCTTCAGGATAAAACCTTCATCCTATACAAAAAGACCTAGGGGCTCAGCAGACAACACTTATAGAGCATATTCTTGCTTACACGAGAAATTTCCTCCAGCATAAATTCTTCGCGTTCAACCATTTTTTGGGTCTTCGACTGGGAAACATCAACCACGGATTGCACAGCCCGCGGTTCGGCTTCCAACCATTTGATACATTGTATCTTTTCATAATACAAAGGAGGATCAATCACACGAGTGACCGTGTTCGATGTTGCACACACAATTGGCTTAGAAGGATTAGCCAAAGGACCAAAGATATCAGGCATTATCTGGAACAAAATACAGCCAAACAATAAAATTCACATATTTGGCTCAAGTTATGGAAACCCACGAAGGGGGAACAATATGTACAAGTATTGAATGGCATCTTCAACAAAAGTGTGCAGCCAAAATAAAGTATAGAACAAAGTTTTTTACAACTACGACTTAAGCAGAAACTTCAACTAGGCGGTTTTTTTGGCTGAAGCGGTGACGCTAGCTGAAGGAGCATCTACAATAGGCTTGGAGGCGGCAGCAGAACTCGCAGAAGGACTATCAGTCGAAGCCTTGGAATTAGGGAATTCTTGAACCATGCCAATGGTCAACAAGATGCGAGAAAACTTCTTCACCTTCTTTATGAATGACTTAAGCTCAGTTTCTTTGCCAACATCATTGACTAGAAGTGAGGAGCTAACCTTCTTCTAGTAGATCTTGTTGCCATGGGAAAGCGCCAGTGCCATTGATATCTCGGCGCTGTTCTTCGCCTGAGTCAGACTACATCCCATCAGAGGATTCGGGTCAGCAAGGAATACTGCCACCAAATCATTTAGCTCAGTAGGTACATCCTTCTCAGGGTATATCTCTGAATGAAGGGTCTTGAAAGCATGGTGGGAGCGAATCAGAAGATTACACGAGCGCATGCTATTCTCCTCCAAGGTGTCGAGGGCATCTGACAAAGGATGAGATTTAAGCTCCTCTCGCAGAGCCAGAGATTGGCTGGTAATTTCTACAAAAAATAATGGAGGATAAACACTTCAGGGATTCGTAAAAACAATAAGAAGCATAGGGGTACCAATGAAAGGAGTAGCAAAACTTAGTGGTCAAGGATGAATTCAGGGCTTCCACAAGAAAACGAATATCCTTGTCCCGCACATATGCTGCTTTAGCTTTCTTCTGGAGAGTTTCAGCCTCAGAAGCAGCATCTTGATTAACTTTTTCATGCAGCAATTTTGTCTGTTTCAGTTTGGCGTCTAGCTCATACACTCGCTTCAGTGCTTGATCATGGATAACCGCGGATTCTTCAACAGAAGCTACGTCACAATGCAAATTTTCATCATACACAAAATGGATAGCTACAAAAACTCTGTAGAAAATAACCAGGCATACCTTTGGATTCTTCGGCTTCATGACGGATCTTGATGAAACAAGAGGCCATCTCGACCATTTCGTGCAGCAGCGGCTGAGCCAACAGACAAAAATTTACTCGGGGATGAAATACACATGGGAAACCCAAAGTAATAAGTATAGAAGGCACTTACATCTCGCATGTCGGGTTCTGATGGATGTTCAGCTATAGCCACACCCTTGCCGGCAGTTTTCTTCTTCTTAAATGGCGGCTCAGAAGGCGACGAAGCCGTATTCTTCGGATCCAACTTAGCTGCAGGCTTCTCCCCAAGGTCAGCCACGCTTGCTTGTTGACCCGAGAACATCGGAGGAGGGGTTGGAGCAGCAGTACCAGCTGGCGATTTTGGAGAGGCATTGTCATCCACGTCGCCCCAGGTAAAACCAGGATTTAATAGCTAAGTATTTCTCGGACAAGGGGCACAAGAAATTCGAGAGGATAGGGAGCATACGAGCTGGTCTCTTGCGCTAGCCAGAATATCCCCTTACAAGGAGACGCACGAGCAGGCTTAATTTTTGCGGCTTGTACCATGTTGAATCATTGGAATCCTCAACCGTTTCAACATGATCCACGCACTTCCACTTACACGCAACATGGACCACGTCGAAATCTTCAGCGCCAGCCGAAGTAATTCAAGTAGTGTCATCAGAAGAACTAGTGGATGCAGTGTAATGCTCCTCAACAGTGCCAGGAACTTCATGATATCCCTTAGATACATTGGCACTATCGGGTAGGTCACCAGCCTCAGGGAGTGGAAAAATCAAAACAGATGGTCATGCCCTTGTTCGGAAAGGGCAAATAGCAAAGTTAAAAAGACAATCCAAGGGAAACTACAAAAAAAGGATGGCAGAATAATGTATAAGCCAGAAAAGCTTTACCTTAGGCGCATGATGCTTCTTCGTAAAATGTTTAAACCAACAATCAGTGGGAACATGGCTCTTCTTCATCAATGTCGTGAAAGAACACACCCTCTTCTTAAGAATTTTTAGTGTCAGATCTTCGGGTGTAATCCTCATTAGATCCTTTTTACCGACATATGTCCACATACTAGCCAATCGACCTTGGAGAGGTTGAAAGCGGATCCAAAGAAAATATGTCAAGATTTGAATGCCTGAAAATCCGCCAGTATGAATATTCTCGATCCGAACAGAAGTGGCTTGATCTCCTTCATCTATTCGAGTGATAGGCGCTCTTCCTAGGACACAAGCCTCCGGCAGGTTTTTGTCAGGTCAAAGGGAGCTAACCCAAACTTTTGACCCTCGACCTGCTGGTCCTTGATATAGAACCATTTGGTTTTCCATCCTTGGACCGAGTCCAAAGCTTTCACATAAAAATATTCTACATCTGAACGCATGGAGATTATGGCGCCACTGACATCATGGATGACGGTATTGGTGGTGTTATGACAAATGACAAAAAAAGTGTTTCCACAGGACCCAATGGGGATGGATTCCGAGAAAAAACTCGCAGAAAGTGACAAAAACTACAATGTGAAGGATAGAGTTTGGCGTAAGCTAGTAGAGCTGTACGCCGTAGACAAAAAGAAGCCCACGAAGAAATTCGTGGGCAGGAAGGGAGAGACCACAAAAGAGGAACAATAGGAAGATTATCCGCCATCCCGCTTCCGGTGCAGGCGTTCCCTCGTTGCCGGACAGCTTGAAGGAGCCCTCATCCAGCAGGTAGAAGCTGCGGGCTTCGCGCAGATCGCGCGCAGTACACTTGGACGACACCCATCCAACATCTCGTGTTTTATTCGTGGTGGAATCCACTGCAGATGATGCTCCTTTGGAACGGACCATGGTGGATTGTGGATGAGAACAATGCAAATAGGAAATGTGAGATTAGAATAGTGCAAGAACATGGAGGAGCTCTGAACAACAAAGCAAGGGAAGAAGATGATGGAAAACAAGGGAGGGATCAGCTAAATCCCTAGTCACCCTTAATATAAAGAAATATTGTGAGAATATACAATCCTTGAAGCGTTAGATGAAGCAACATGCAACCATGTGGAAACAAGGAAATGGGAAAATATCCTGTGCAGTTAAAACACTTGCGTTAAATCTGCTGGAGGTCACACGACGCCTCGATTTTTATGCAAAAGGTGGTGCCACACAGTAACAACAGCACCACAACGCCATCCACGCGTCACACTGAACATTGGGGACCACACAAAGGTTGCGTCAAATCAACAGAAACTCTGGCATGCAATCTTCGTCATCAATGATTTCATGAATGGTCAAGGCCAAAAAAGACAAGTTCATCCGAATAAAAGCAGGAAGTCTATGCTCCGATG
Source organism: Avena sativa (assembly GCA_916181665.1). Taxonomy (NCBI): domain Eukaryota; kingdom Viridiplantae; phylum Streptophyta; class Magnoliopsida; order Poales; family Poaceae; genus Avena; species Avena sativa. The sequence continues at coordinate 67,556,759 of OV702284.1, forward strand.
CATGCACCCAAACATAGACTCGGGTATACTCCCGACAAAAAATATGTATCATAGACCCGACTAAAATGCTTCATGAGTACATTCCTTAAACGAAGGATCTACTTTGAGCCTATGCACGATGCAAGCACCGCAACATAGCCTCGGGGGCTAGTCCCATCGGGAGCGCTGTCGCGCACCTGATAGATTATATCCTCCTACAGAGTCGACATTTGGTAGCATACAAATATCATTTTTTAGTCTACACTCGAATCCAAGTATTTGACTGTAGCCTCAGGGCTACTCCCATCTAGAGCGCTGTCACTCACCTGATAGAAGTTCTAAAGCAAAACCTATGAGAATTATATACTTATATCCTCATACGGTTACTCCCATTGGGAGCAGCCAATAAATTACTAAAGAAGTTGATAACTTCAGTCATTCCAACAGCCAAACAAGGCAGTCGGAAAATTATCTCAGACGACGTCCGCTGTGATAACATGTTTGAATGTTGTATACACGACATGAAGATAATACCCCAGGAAATATCCTAACGTGTCTTGATAACCACACACGAATGCGCTCTACCATTATTTATCTGTATCTACGATACGATAAAAAGTACTGATTGATACATCGTGTACCCTAAAAATAAGCACTGGGATTCAGTATTCGGTAAGACCTCCACGGTATGAACAGAATCACGCCAGGAAATACCGAGTTCGGTCCTGGGAACCTGAATTTGGTGTAGTTTCAATTTTTTCCCAAGAGCAATTAACGGGTTCCTGATCCATCGGATGCTTCATACTGGTTGTACCAAATCCCTACAAAGCTCCAATAATAGCAGTTGCTTACGGCAAAAAATCTTCGGCTAAACATAGCTAAATAGATTTTTGAGACTCAACCTGAATCTGCGACCTAGATAGAGTCTCGGGGGGTACTGACATGGGTATGGCCTATCGGGTCCCTATGTTTAGTTACCCTAGGCGCATACAATCTTATGTCCTACAAAGGCCCACTGAAGTTCAATAATAACCTGACAAAATAAATGCGTTTCTTATCCGCCAAGGAATATCAAGGAACCAACATATAGTTTGCATTGTAAACATAAACATGTAACCTCTCCGTCTATGGATCCAGGACCCACCCACTCATATAAAGGCTGGGAGGACCTGGCGGAGAGGGAACCCTAGTTTTCCAGCAATCCTCCATGAGCTATTCCGCAAAAATTGAACCGACGACTTTGTAATCGAGCTTTTGCAATAATCAAACTACATCGACTTTCTTGTTTGTCTGATCAGCTGACGAAATCCTCAACGCTCTCTTTTCCATGAAACCATAAGTCCATAACCATGGGAAATGCTGAGGTTACCCCTCATCACCTGGTTTCATGCCATTTAGTATAGTTCAATTTTCATTTTGTCGCAGGCACTAGGATGATTAGAACAAGGCCATATTTTCTATGGAATCCAACATAATAAAAACAGAAGGATCATAATCAACCATTCACTTCAAATCTCACTTTGGTATCTACCACTTGTTTGGCTATTTTAATACGAGTCACACGATAGTTCAATTGGTCTTTGGGCAGACAATCAAAAAAATTAATCTAAATGTTTATGAATCAAACTATTTGATAGATTATTTCACCATTTCTCTGAAATGATTTGGCTAGTCTATTAGAGACACACTATTGTTCTATTTGTAATTTGACTAAGTTTCTATAGTAGTTTGTCGATGATTACAACAATTCCACCTACCTAAGATTTAGATCCAACTACATATTGAGTAGGCTAGTTAATATCAGCCACAATGGTTAACTTATTTTGTTCTTCGGTAAATGCTTCTTTATTAGTTTAAGGAGCTCTCACTTGACGGATTCATTACATTCATAAATTGCGCATTCTACCTTGATCATTTTGCTTGAGTTCCTTGGGTTGAGTGCTTACATTGCTATATAAGACCAAAATAATCTTTTGAGAATGAACAGGTAGTTTTGTTCCTTCGAATAATGTTGTAACTTTTTTATCTTAGTTTCAGCCTTCATCAAGTAGAACAGTCATTTCACAGAGCAGAAGTGATCGTTGCACACGATCTCATCTCTCTATGAAGTCGATTATTCCAGTTATTCCAGAAGATGGAGATGTATGAGGCCCTGCTGCTGCTACTAGTTTTAGAAAATGACCGATTTGAAATTCTTTGGGTTTTTTACTTGGTAATGATGATATAGGACATCTCTTTTTATTTCAGGTTGTAAACATAAATATGAAGGCATAACATAAAACAACTACTTCAAGTGTAGATCTCTTTGCACAGAGTAGTAGTGACAATGCGTATTGCTTACGTAGATATACGATCTCAACTGTTCCATACATTCTAGCAGAAAGATTTTTGCAGTTGCACTGAAAGATGCACTTGATATAGTTGGAGAGGAAGGCAACAACAGATGCAGTAGTATCCATATCACAGAATGAGTTATCTGAGTTGAAGAACAGGCAAGCTTTGACGGAGAAACTACTTAATAATATCCTCAGCAAGTCCAGTGGTAATCACGTCGTTACATGTGAGGCGATGCGAGCTTCCTAAAAGGAAAATTTTTGAAACCGAGATTCTGTTTTCTTATCAGTTGTGTTGTACAACGATGATGTTTTTTTAGCAATGAATTTTTTCAGGCCTAAAATAATTTACTATTTTTATAGTTATAAGTTTTTTTTCCATGGTTCTAGAATTCTTTTAGTACTGTAGATAATCTTGTACTGGGAATACGCCCCTAATTTGCACAGTGTTGTATCAGCCCTTGATGGGCCGCCAATCAACAGTGACGGGCCTTCCGTGCCACCATGTAGTAGCGGGCTGTTACCTGTACCCGTTAAACAATAAAAGGACAAAATAGAGACTTGCCGTGACAGTAACATACCTTAATAGTAAATGGCCAGAACAGTAAATAACCAGAACATTAAAAGGCCACAACAGTAAAAGACCAAAATAGTAAAAGGCCAAATAATAAAAGGCCAAAATTATGAAATGCCAGAATAGTAATAGACCGAATATAGCGGACGGCTAATGGGCCGCGTGGTATTGAGACAAGGATGGCCTTCTTTAGGCCGAAACTATAATGGGCCTGAAAGTTTATGGGCCACTAATGGCTACATAAATGGGTCAATTTCAAATAATGCAGGAATGTAAAGTAACGGGGCCGGAAGTGTACGGGTCAAAGCAGGGTGTCCAAAGCGGCCGATTTCAAATAGTACAAGTCGAAACAGTAACGTGCCTTATGTCTTACGGGCCACACAAATAGGCTCATTTCAAACAGTGTAGGTTGAAACAACAATGGGCCAAAAACTTTACGGGCCATGGCAGGCATCACTGATGGGCCCATTTCAAACAGTGTCGGACGAAAACAGTAACGAGATGCCTTTTTGTTGGGCTCTTATAATGGGCCGCCCCACCTAATAATTATCAGACCGTGACTGGGCTTGGCTTCTACCACGATTTCATTGACAGTTAACGGTGCTAATTGGCCGTTCACAGTGTTTTCCATGTGGTAGTTTGCATGACATCAACAGTCAACATGGTTGACGAACATATCTACGACTGAACGACTTTTTGTGGCTGAAGGGTGCGATCCGCCATGGTTAGAAAAAACCGTGGTAGATTCATTTGTGACGGAGATTCTACCACGAAGGGTATCCGTCGTAGAAGGCTTTTCAACCACAAAAAATGAACCTTGAACAACGAAAATCGTCCGTTGTAATAAGGACATTTTTCTTGTAGTGCCGGGTCTCGGCGTCCGAGAACGGGTCTCTAGGGTCCACGTCGGTGCACCCGGGGTCTTGGCGTCTATGGGGACAAGGTCGGAGAACTTGGCATTCCGAGACGAATACCTTGGCGGTTTCGACTTTGTTTAACAGTGTGGAGTGGTAAGGTTAGATGGGGTAGGTCGATCTAGGGTTTGGGGTAGGTTAGGTTTAGGTTAGGTCTTTATCTAGGGTAGTAGGCTGCTGACATTAGGTATTTATTTGGGGTAGTAGGCTGTTGCTAGCTAGGCCTTTGGGCCTGGCCGGTGGCGTCCTCCCCCAGGAAAAATAGTTTTATTATTTATTTTTATAAAATATTTTTGTAATAGATTTAGAGAAACAAAATATCTGGAAGGGTCCAATCTCTACTCTGCTTGCTAATTATTCCTTCAATGGTAAGGTTCCAAAGAAACTCAGTGATACAAGTATTCCGACTATTCCTTTCTCTATTAAAAATAATTATGTTAGAACTGCTTTGTGTGATTTGGGAGCTGGAGTTAGTGTTATGCCTTTTTATCTCTACAAGAGACTCCAGCTAGATAAATTGATACCAACTGATATATCTTTGCAAATGGCTGATAAGTGAACTACTATTTCTGTTGGTATATGTGAGGATGTTCCTTTTCAAGTGGCTCATAATTGCTTGGTTTTAACTGATTTTGTTGTGCTTGAGATTCCTGAAGATGATAATATGTCCATTATTCTTGGGAGACATTTTCTTAATACTGCAGGTGCTGTCATCAATTGTAAACAAGGAAAAGTAAAATTTAATATTAATGACAAGGAGCATGCTGTCTATTTTTCCAAGAAGATTGATAAGACTTAGTGCCTTAATTCCATTGAAAATATTGAGAGCATCAAAGTTGGAGAAATATATTGTCCCATTCCACAAGAAATTTTGAAACTATTATGATTGGGACCATTGCTATCAAGATTGAGGTAACATAATCATTCAGTGAAATGCAAGGTTTTGTTTAATATAAGATTGTTTTGGTAACAAGACTTGATCAACCTTGTTAACAAAGGATTTTTAATGAACAAAACAATGCTTTCACTAGGATTATCATTGCTCACATTTATTTTTCTCTACTCCAATCTTTGTTCTTCGTCGTGCTTAACTTAAAGGTGTTAAAGAAAAGTACTTCTTGGGAGGTAACCCAATAGTTTTCTTGAGTGTTGAAAGTTATTACTTCTGTAATAACCTCTCCTTATACTTTTTGTTTGATTTTTGTGCCAAGAGTAACCTCTAATGAGAGGGAAGTACGATTTGGGGAGTTTCTGTCCCGAAACAGATTTTTGTGCTCTACTATAAAAATTCGTGTAAAATCTCTGTAAGTCGGATTAAGCCGTAATTTTCTGAATAAATCCCCCAGGTTGTTAGCTAACTTTCGTTAGATCAACACTTTTTGATTTGATCAACAGAATATCTTCGACAAAATTGGTTTCTACCTGCTGGTCTGTTTTGACAGATTTTTGCCATTATTTGCATTTGCTTCTTATTGATTCCTTTATGGGTTCTTTTTGGGAAATTGATCTTTTTGAGGGAATTTATACAGTATCTTGTGTGTTTAGTGAATGTTTTTCTATTTTAAAACTAAACCCCAAAGGTATATTATCTTTTTAATGCACTAATGTTGCTAATGAAGATTCTGTGAAGTTTTGTATGAAGGAAAATTTTCAGGTGTAAGGAAGGAATGATGTAATGAGATGAAGAATGGACAAAAGCTCAAGATTGGGGATGCCACCCCGTGTAACCCCAAGAAATATTCAAGAGGTACAAGTGTTAAAACTTGGGGGTGCCCAAGGTATCCCCTTCTTCATCAATAAAAATCTCAGTTCATTGCAGGGTTTAGCGCTCCTCAGTGGAGTTTGGTTTCATGTTATTATTCAAGTCACACAAGTGAAGGGAAATAATGAAGATTAATGACAACTCGAGGTGTGGTAAGAGGCTGGTAATGAACTCTATTTGTCTTCATTTTTGTACATATACTCAGCATTGTGGGCATGCTTAGTACGTTCATGTAAGGTGTTTGTATTTATGGATGCTTAGTAGTTCTTGCTCTCTTATGATTAGCTCTAGCTTGCTAATAGTTTGTAGCATGTCACATGAATATTTGCTTGCATTGTTCTATTCATAACTTGGTATGACATTGTGGTATCCTCCTCTGAATGTTTCATTTGAATCGACTTGGCACATGCTCATGCATGCATATGACTAAAAAAATAGTCAGTTAAGCCTTGATGATTTATTTTGCCTCAGAGTTCTTGTATCACTTTTATGCCATAATTAGTTCGGTTTTGTTGCAAGCATGATTATGACAGTTATTGCTCTCTCGTTTGTCGCTCCCTCTCTATTGCTAGCCTTCACTTTCACTGAGTATGAGCTCTACTCGTTCTTCCAACTCCCCAAAACCAATATTGCCAAAAGTGTGCACCATACCTACCTACTAGAATCATTTGCTATTCCGTGCATATTTATTATGCCTTGTTTTCTTCCAAATAAAGGTTTGCTTGTTATGAGAAAGTTAGTTAGTAAAGCTCTCACGAACTTGATGGCACACTTTATTTCTTGCACTTAATAAACCTTAACCATTGTGACTTTCCATGAAAGTTATATGCTTGCAAATTATAGACTGGGAGTTAGCATAACCGTGCTATCACGGGGAACGCTTTCAACATTGCACTTGTACATTGTACCTAGTTGATATCATGTTCTTTTGTTTATGGATGTTGTCGGTGTGAAATAAAATGGGATCTTGTAAGTTTATGGAGTTATATATATGTGTTACAGAAATGTCTGGGCCGCTAGCCAAAGCCATGCCTAATCATGGTGGAAACTTTATCAAGTGATTGACTCTATGGCCAGCTGTGATCTTCTCTCCTTTCTCGACTGTTATTCCGGTTACAATCAGATCCGGTTGAATCCGGCTGATCAATTGAAAACATCGTTCATCACCCTGTATGGGGCTTACTGCTATGTAACCATGACATTCGGCCTGAAGAATGCAGGTGCTACCTATCATCGTCGCATGCAGAAATTCTTGCACTCATAGATTGGCCGGAATGTGCAAGCGTACATGGATGATGTCATCATCAAGACGAAGGAGAAGCAGACCCTGCTGGAAGACCTCGGCGAAATATACGCGAATCTTCATCGGTACCAGATGAAGTTGAACCTGGAGAAGTGCATGTTTGGCATGCCAGCCGGATAGCTCCTCGGTTTCCTCATGTCGAGCCGAGGGATCGAGGCTAACCCGGAGAAGATCGCGGCCATCGAGAGGATGCAACCGCCTAAGAGCATGCTCTGTGTGCAAAAGTTCACTTGATGCTTGGCCTCCCTCAGCCGGTTCGTCAGCCGGCTCAGGGAGAAGTTCACCTGGACTGTGAAGGCGGATGCCCCGTTCCATGACCACAAGCGCATGCTACCCACAGTGCCGGTTCTCGCCACGCCGGCTGAGAAGAGATGATGTTGCTCTATATAGCCGCCACCAACTGGGTCGTTAGCATCATCCTGTCGGTGGAGCGTCACAAGGAAGGCAAGACCCAGCCGGCTCCGCGACCCGTCTACTACCTCAGCGAAGTGCATTCCCTCTCCAAGCAGAATTGCCCCCACTACCATAATATGTGCTATGGTGTCTACCTAGTGTGCAAGAAGCTCAAGCACTACTTCCAGGAGCATCCGCTCATCGTGGTGTCCACCACGCTATTGGGTGAGATCTTCAGCAACAAGGACACCCTGGGCCAGGTGACCAAGTGGGCCATCGAATTGGACGCCTACTGCATCCGGTACGAGCCCAAGATCACCATCAAGTCTCAGGCGGGGGCAGACTTCTTCGTTGACTAGGTGGAGAACCAGTACTTGCCGCTGGTTCCTGATTCCGACTACTAGAAGATGCACTTCGACGGATCGAAGATGCGCGGGGGCTTGGGAGCCGACATTGTTTTCACCTCGCCCAAGGGAGATCGGCTAGTGTACATGCTGCAGATCCACTTCACCACTTCGAACAACGTCGCCGAGTACGAGGCTCTCGCGCACGGGCTCCGTCTCGCGAAAGACATCGGCATCCGCCGGATCCTTTGCGTCGGCGATTCAGATCTAGTGGTGTAGCAAGTATCCGGCGAGTGGGACGCTCGGGACGCCAACATGGCCCTCTACCAGTTCCACATCCAGCTGCTCATTGCCGGCTTCGGGGGATGTGAATTCCATCACGTTCCCCGCGCCAACAATGAGGCGGCTGACGCGCTCGCATGAGTCAGATCCACCATAGAAGCCATCCTGCCTAGAGTCTCCCTGGAGCACCTCCGCAAGCCTAGAATCCGAGTCCATCATCTGGGTAGCAGACCCGGGTCCTGCCGGCTCGAAAGAGCTGGGCCTCGCTGTTGTGCCCTCTGGCTCGAAAGACCCGGGGGCTGCCTCCTCCTTGGGCAAACCATCGTCGAGCAGGGGAAAAGGCTAGGGGCTGCCGACTCAGGAATCCTACCCGGCCGACCCCCAGATGAGCTCTAGATCGTGCCGTCTAGCGTCTTCACTATCCTGGAAGTGCCATCCTAGGCCCAACCCTTCATGAACTACCTACTCAACGATGAGCTCCCGGATGACGAGGTGGAGGCAAGGCAGATCCGGCGCCGTGCACACACGTACATCATCATCAACAAGGATATGTACAAGCACAGCGCCGCATGCGTCTTCCAGCGGTGAGTCGATGCAGATACTGGCTACCGCCTGCTGAAGGAAATCCACCAGGGGAGTGCGGTCACCACGCCTCTTCTCACGCCCTGGTGACGAAGGCAATGCGTCACGGATTCTACTGGCCTACTGATATGTCGTAAACTTATCTATAATTTTCGATGTTCCATGCATGTTTAGTATCTACTTTGCTTTGCTTTGTCTACACTGAGGTATTTTTATATGTTTTCTGGACTAACATATTAACAATATGCCATAGTGTCAGTTGCCTGTTTTCTTCTGTTTTTGGTTCCAGAAAAGGCACAAAATCAATATTCTCGGAATTGGACGGGACAAAAGCCAAAGTCAATATTTTACCATGGGAAACACGGAGCCAGAGTACAAGACGGAGGAGATCCACCAGGGGGCGACATGCCCTGGCCACGCGGCCAGGCTAGGCCCGCGCCTAGGGGGGGTGCATCCACCCTGGGTCCCCCCTGCCTCGCCTCTTCGCCTATAAGAAGCCCCGGATACCAAAACCCCAAGTACCCAATCAATCTTCCAGGAAATAGTCCGTAGCCGCTACCACCATCTTAGATCTAGGGGATCTGAAGCTCTTCCTGGCACCCTGCCGGAGGGGAGATCATCCCGGAGGCCTTCTTCATCATCATGCCAGCCCCCGGTATGAAGCGTGAGTATCCACCTTGGACTATGGGTCCATGTAGTAGCTAGATGGTTGTCTCTCCTCCTTTGTGCTACAATGTTTAGATCTTGTGAGCTACGTTCATGATCAAGATCATGTATTTGTAATCATGCATGTTGTATTTGCAGGGATCCGGTGGATATTGAGATTACTATGTCATATTGATTAACGGTTCTATCTTATTGATTCTATCATGTCTGTGTTGTTTGTGATCTTGCATGTTCTCCGTTTCTAGTAGCTATCTTGGGCAAGTAGATGCTAGTGACTCCAAGAGGGAGTACTTATGCTCGATAGTGGGCTCAAGCCTCTATTTAATTTGAGGAAGTGACATAAATCTTTAAGGTTGTAGATGTGCCGTTGCTACTAGGGAGAAAACAACGGTCTCTTGTTCATGGAACAAGTGGATTGTTTAACTTACACACTTTACTTAAAGCAGCTATCCGTTGTTTGCAACATAATACTAGAGGGGGTTCGGATGATAACCTGAAGGTGGATTACTAGTCATAGATGCAGTTGGATGGCGGTCTATGTATCTTGTTGTATTGCCCAATCAAATCTCATAGGATCATGAATGTCTAGTATTGCATTGTTACGCCTTGCTTAGTCCTGTCAATTCCCTGCTGTACCCAACATGCCATGTTTGTTTATCTTAAGGAGAACATGTGACACCCCCGGGATTAGGGCTAGACAAATCCCAGACCTCTGTCTGATATAAGCCTAACCTAAATCTCGAACGCGTATAGAGAGCAAGATCATAACACAACAGTGACCCTATGACACAAAAATTATTACGGCAAGATCATAACTGAGGAAAGAACCAAAATATTACAACCAGAGGTCACTGACCAAAAACATCAATAAACGGAAGGAAAATTATTCTATTAAGTATAGCAAACTTAACAAATGGCCTAAGAAAACTGAAGCATAACGTTGACGTCCAATCCATAGATTCCAGGCTGCCGACCAGGAACTCCAAACTACCCGTCGATGTCGATGCCGTGAAGAACTCATCTTCTATGGTAACACTTACTCTGCTACAAAAGTATCAACGAAGCAATGGTGAGTACAGGGTGTACCCCGCAAGACTTATGGCTGGTGGAGTTATTTTGCATAAAGCCATCTTTGTATTATAAAGCAAGAGGGAGAAGAATCTCGACTAATTGGAATGTTTTAAAAGGGGATAAGAGAGAGGTATCTCTAGATTTGATCATTTTCTTGATATCCACCAAATCATCATGAGATGAACCTACCTAGGATCACCCCCTCGGTCCCTGAGGAAGCATCCTTAAGCACACGTTGATCTGCCAAGTTTTACGATTAGTTTAAAGTTCTCTATGATCTTAGAATCAGGTCTCCAAGTTCGTCCATACCCGTGGACACGGATTTTAGAAAAGATTTAACCCTGCAGGGGTGTACAACTTTACCCACACGCGCCAACCAATTCTTAATGCCACTATAGATTATCCCTCTTCCTTGGAAGGCCGGAATAGAGTGGTTGACCACGACCTTTACCTTGCTTTCACCGAGACCATGTGTCACGCACAAGGGATATGCCGCCGTAACGGGTCGATTCTTGAAGTCAAACCTCCTTCACCTCCATTCAAGAGCATCCAATATGTTGGGCATCTCCTATTCTCGGCCATGCTTACCTACCTGTTATGAATGCACCTCCTTCACCTCCATTCAAGAGCATACAAGATGCGTATGTCGAATGGAAATCCCAAACTATGTGACTCATGGAATCTACTCGGCAAGTTAGTTGGTCGAGGGGGTTTCCATGCCCTCGTGTGGCTGTACGCTCATCTTGGACCATAGGCAAGAACTCAATTCCTAGTAGTGGCAAGTATGGGACTGCAAAAACCATAACCCACCGTGGCCTCCCATACAAGCCTTAGCATGTTTAACTTACATCTCTCATCATACCATGCCACCCTGTCATACTATGTTCATTCGCAGCTCTGATTCATCAATCGTATGGACTAGCGTTAACAACTAAGCATGGCTAAGCACGACAGAGATAATAGCTCTAGCAACGCTTCACAAGCCAAACCCTAATTATGCTAGGAGGAGTGGATCAGGTAATATAGGCTTCAAAGGTAATATGCATCAGATAGGATTACTCCATCTATCGATAAAAGACATGGAACCGTATGCACATGGCAAGAATGAAATACTTTAAAAGCATAGGATTCATATGTATGTGTGGGGCTTTGCTTGCCTTTGCCCGTTGATACCCAATATAGATCTTCGGATTCATCAGCTTGACTTGTTCGTCAATAACCAGAATATAGCTCTCCAGGGTTCATCTTCTTGGCATTTTTCTTCTATGACCTTCGATGGTGTTAATCTTGATCTTCAGTCTTGTACTCGATCTCGATTCCGATATCATATTATACTAGAGAAGAACCAAACACACGAAAGAAAGGGAAACAATAAACACATGGCATCGATGCAATGCTCAAACAAGAATTATGATATGACAAGTTAAATTGCATTGATATAAACCCCTAAGGCATGCTTGACAATTTAATCGGGGTCCCGAGGGGTATAAACCCTAATTCAGGAAAAACTCCGGATGTATATGAGAGGGGTTGGGTTTTTCTTCTAATTAAACTTGTCATGAAAGTTTATTAACAATGCATGATTATAATTCTATGAGATAGGTCTCATTTTTCTGAACATTTTGATATATTATTTGTATTTTTCTGATTTAAAATGAATTAGTTATGAATTTCCCCAATTTTAATTAATTTTAAATCATTATTAACACAATTAAGCATTTTTGGGATTTATTAAATTATTTCCAGCTGGCCCCACATGTCATACTTTTATTAATTTCAGAAACCATTTCCAAAAAGAATAAAACCTTGTCAGACAGGGACCACCTATCAGCATTTTCCAATTACAAAATAATTACAGAAAAAGAAAAAGGGAAATGCCATCAGCCTGACGTCATGATGACGTCAGTGATGGCATTGCTCCGAGATCGAGCTCGGGCACGGCGCTAGGGGCGATGCGGGGCTATGGGGCTGGGTCCGTTGGAGAGAGGGGAGCAAGACGAGTCGAGTAGACGTGGCGCTGCCATTTATTGGTCGCCAGAGCAAAGAGAACGACGACGGCCAACGGCGGTGGCTGCAGGTGGTCGACGAGGAGGGGGCTGGAGAGCGAGAGAAGGGGAATGGAGGGGTCTGCGAGCACCTCTGGCTCACCGTGGTTGCAGAGAAGGGGTCGGGAGGCGAAGCAAGGTCAGGAGGCACCAGAATCAACGATGAATCATGGAGGCCGAAGTCGGGGAAGGCGCGGTCATTGACAGCAATAGAGGGTGCCTTGGCCCGATTCCTTCGGAGAGGTGAACAAGGACGACGAGGCGGTGATGATGGTGGGCTCGGCGGAGCCTAGCGAGGTCTGGAACAACAGCGACGGGAGGTTGGTGGCGAGCTAGGGTTCGGGCCGAAGGGGAAAAACAGCAGAGAGGGCGAGAGAGAGCGATATGGGTATGGGGGAGAGAGATTGGATCACGGCGGTTCTCGTGGCGATCTTGTCCTTGCGAGGGAACCATAGTGGCAGCGTGAATCGCGGCGGTGAGTATCAGGCGGCCGCGCGCACAATACCGAGCTGCTTGTCTCTTTGGGGAAGATGATAGGCGAAGGGGTATCCGGGCCTGGCCGAGCTGGGCTATGGCTGGGCTGGGTGCGGGCGCACTGAGAAGCATGGAAAGGGAGGAAAGGAAGCTGGGTTTGCCTTTTCTCTTTGTATTTTTCAAATACAAATCTATTTTATGTAGTTTGAAAACACCAAAACTCTGCAAACATTTGAAACATTATAGGGGCCCTGGTTACTGTTTAGGCTCCATAATTTTGGTGGTTTTAAAATATTTAAAACCTTTTGAATGTATTATAGAGAGAGAGAGAAAAGATTAGGGTTTAGGGTTTTGATCCATTTGTTGCATGCATTTTAAGATGATGCTCATGTTATGCTCAAACAAACCCTAATTAGTATTTGGTGAAACTAGGGTTGTTACAATTCTATCCCCCTCAAAAGAATCTCGACCCGAGATTCCTAGGTAGGAAGATAGAAGGAACAGGGTTACACTAAACTTCAACGATCTTCTTGAAGAGGTTGATCCAAGCCACCATGATGAGTGGAGGAAGCGCTTCATAATATTTGAGGTGGCTACTCACACTAAGGAAGAGAGGTAATGGCACAAAACCACAAACTGAGTATCTCATGGTCAACTCATGGATAGATGTTTCGCGAACATCTCTAAAGCCAAAATACATGAAACATGCCAAGGTAACGGAGGAAACAAAAGGAGATGGTTTTCCAAGGTGACAGATAACAGGTCTTCATAAGGATTGAGACCATGGAACTTGCAGAAGAGGGTAAACATCTGATAAAAGAAACTTCCAATATATGGAACATTTCCACAGACTTCGAGATATAAACCTCTACTAAACAACTTAATAGAGCTTTACAGGTGGAAGAGATAGATACCAACAAAACCAAGTTGTTGAACTACTTTTGACACAGAAGGGTCACTCTTTGGTTCAACAGATGGCCAAGACAGAAGGTTATTCTGGTGGAGAGGACTCGTAAGAGCCGCGAGGAACATGTAACAAGAGAAACTATTGATTACCAGAATCATGGTCGCTTTTTGAACATTATTAAGTTAGTGGGAAGGAAACTCTTTATTCATCCAGGACGATCAAAATCTTTGTCAAAGATCTCGATATCACTTTGCACCACCAAGATGAATAGATAAGAAGATTCCTGATAACATGAGAAAAAAAATAAACTTCATTCTCAGACTCTAAGTACTTAGCATAACAAGACGCTTGCCATCATAAAATGGTCTGGAGGATTGACCGAGAGACATTTAGCAACACTACTTTAATTGTTCTCCTTGATGTTCGAGACACCAATATCAGACTTCTGACAAGCCTTTAACCAGTCATCAAGTAAAGGTTGGACTTTGGATACAAAGGAAACCATAAGTACAACTCCTATAATAAAATATAGAAGAAGCCTCATGAAGAGTGGTTGTTACTGCTGAATCAATATGTTATGACAATAGGCCTTCTGGCTATTTGTGTCAACCACTACATCAATCTTGCCCTATTTACAAAGAAACCTATGTCAAAACCTTGAGGAACAACAACCATTACTGCTTCTTGAGATTCAACTTTGGTTAGGTGGAATGATACTTCAGACTCAGCATGTCCGAATAGAAAGTTTGCAACATTTACCACAGAGATAAAGTCACTAGATTCTCAAGACATGGACTACAGTGTCAAGCTTCAAAACATGAGCTAGATTGCAAAACCCATGTGTTATGAAGTTATCAAAAGATAATTGCATCTACATGAATTATTTGCAACAAAACACAACTGAATCCTTGTTGGGAAACATTTAGGAGGATATCAAAGTTTTGTTGGACTTCTTATCTTTCGTGAACAAATCAATCAGTGGCTTGGTGTGCTTGGAGGATCTTCTTGATATGTCAGAGTATCAACCTACCATATCAATAATTCTTTGCACATTCTTGACTAACTTGGAATGGTTCCCGAGGAAACAAAGAAAACTCTACTCAGATACATGTGGACATCTTTCAACATTTGCACGTGAACCGGAGAATGTTACTTCTAACATCCAGAACACATAATTCGTGATAACACGAAGATGGTTCTCAAAAGTTTCCAACATTAATGTCAACTGTTCCATATGAATCTTGTCTAGCATGTACAAGATAAGGATGTCGTTGATGGCCTCAATAAAAAACTTATCAAAACACTCCACTAAGATGGACTCATATGTTGTATAAACAAGGCAAACTATTGGTCAGACCAATGTACAAGAAGATGCACTCAAGTGAAACATCACGAGAGGAAACATCATCAAGATAGTCCTTGGAACTGAGTTTGATTTGATGATAACCCAAATCAAACCAGAGGCATGGAAAGATAACATATCCACAAAGAAGATACTATCTTGCTTCAACACGAACACAACTAGAAATTCCTTTACAAAGGGACTGAGTCGAATAGAACTTTTGTCTTACAATTCTCCAAGTTGTTGTTTAAGATCAACCAACTAGTTCAGTGGTATCCAGTATGGATCCTTGGAAAAAAGGAGCGGTTTAAAGAAACAGCTTAGTCAAGAACCTGACAACACAGTAATGTGGAAAAATGGCGATACTTCTAGAAGATATCCAGAATATCATAGACCACCGATATGTCACTTAGCTCGAGAGGGAACTTGCTTTATAAGGCAAGATGACATAGTCTCGAACCTTCGGCACAAGCCTAACTCTTTGACTGAACAGAGTGCACTAGAATAACGGACTTGGTAGCACAATCATCCATTGCTTAGTGATAGGGTTAACCAATCATGCTTAGAATTACATAAATGTCCTTGAAGTTCAAAGCAATATAAATTTCTAGTAATCTTAGATGACCACATTATTACGCACACGCATCAGTCATGAGCACGAAAGCTCGAGGAAGGTTAGGTAAATATGTATAAAAGCATCACTTCATTAAGATGGTCATGAGACTCAGCATGGCCTCTTGATATAAAAGAGTGTGACACTTCAAGATAGAGCAGAACATAAACTAATCAATGCTTATTGATCTGTGGATTACAACACTTTGACCTGGTCTTAGAAATGACGAGGTATTGGTGTTTGTTTCTCCTGACATCCCGAAATGATTTGTCTAGACGGACCACAAGTGTATCTTGCATCGGAAGACACCAATGCACATTTACTACTTGGCTACCAACTGGTAGACATAGGTCGGAAAAAACAAGGAAGAAGAACATGCTCATAATAGAATCCTGAGATGTCGATGCATACGTCAACAATCTTCCAAAGACCAATGTAGAGAAGGAAAGGTGTGGAATAGTAACGAGTATAGATGCGAGACTCTCGAGGAGCTCTTGTCGTGATCTATTTGGTTCCATTAGGGAACATCTGCCATATCTTGTGGTAGGGGAAGTCCTTTATCGTCACTGTTCGATAACGACAATATCTACAAGCTTGAAGGCTATACTAGAAGGTACTAGCCATCCTGAGGTAATGTGTAGACATTAACCAAAGGGGTAAGAGAAATGGATCTCGGGTTAAAGGACAGCTTCATGTACAAGATTCGGAAAACCAGAATCCAGCACAATCAGGGATCTTAAATTCAAGTATGAGGGTTAAAACGCAAAGAAATAAGTAACTACTACTTGAGTGACAAAGCGTACACTACAAGATAGTAATCACGAGTTATCTTCCAAGAGAAGAAACGACTTCTAAAGTACCCAAACAAACAAAAAGGAGGCACACAAGGTGAAAGGATACTTCGAGGCCTAGAACAAAACACTGTGGAACCATCAACATGATGTTGTGGTCCATAAGATAGAGATATCATGATGGAAAGAATTCTCTCAGAAGAAACAGAACAAAGGAAACAAGGAACACACACATCAGACTCTGGAGAACTTAACACTAGGTCACTGGTTGAGAAACGACATGACCAAAAAGGCACCTAAGTTTTGAAAGACGAGACAAGATAGCAAAACTTTTCCAAATCAACACAAGATAATATGACCCAGAACTAGAGAAAAACTAGATTAGGAGTAAAAGAACCATACTAGAGTTTTCACAGATAATTTTTCATCTTTAAAAATAGTTTTCACAAACACTAGACTTAACATCGACCAATAGAAAGGGTTTCCTACAGTCGGTACTACTCTGATACCAAAACCTGCGACACCCCCGGGATTAGGACTAGACAAATCCTAGACCTCTGTCTGATATAAGCCTAACCTAAATCTCGAAAGCATACAGAGAAAGAATTGATAACACAACAGTGACACTAGGATACAAAAATTATTACAGCAAGCTCATAACTTAGCAAAGAACCAAAATATTACAAGCAGAGATTAGTGACCACAAACATCAAACAACGGAAGGAAAATTATGCTATTAAGTATAACAAACTTAACAAATGGCCTAAGAGGCCTGAAGCATAACGATGAAATCCAATCCATAGATTTCAGGCTGCCGACCGGGAACTCCAAACTACTCATCGATGTCGATGCCGTGAAGAACTCATCTTCTATGGTAACACTTACTCTGCTGCAAAAGTATCAACGAAGCAAGGGTGAATATAGGGTGTAATCCGCAAGACTTATGGCTGGTGGAGTAATTTTGCATAAAGCCATCTTTGTTTTATAAAGCAAGAGGGAGAAGAATCTCGACTAAACAGAATGTTTTAAAAGGGGATAAGAGAGCGGTATATCTAGCTTTGATCATTTTTTGATATCCACCAAATCATCATCAGCTAAACCTACCTAGGATCACCCCCTCGATCCCTGAGGAAGCATCCTTAAGCACACATTAATCTGCCAAGTTTTACGATTAGGTTAAAGTTATCTATGATCTTATAATTTGGTCTCCAAGTTCTTCCATAACCGTGGACATGGATTTTCGAAAAGATTTAACCCTACAGGGGTGTACAACTTTACTCACACGCGCCAACCGATTCTTAATGCCACTATAGATTAGCCATATTCCTTGGAAGGCCGAGAGAGAGTGGTTGACCACGACCTTTACCTTGCTTTCGCCGAGACCATGAGTAACGCATTAGGGAGATGCCGCCATAATGGGTCGATTCCCGAAGTGGACCCTAATGACGTGCGCAGGGTTCAAGACTATGAATGCCGGGCATCTCTTGTTCTCGACCACAGTTACCTACCTGTTATGAATGCACCTCCTTCACCTCCATTCAAGAACATCCAAGATGAGTATGTCCAATGGAAATCCCAAACCATGTGACTCATGGAATCTACTCGGCAAGTTAGTTGGTCGAGGGGGTTTCCAGGCTCCCGTGTGGCTGTACGCTCATCTTGGACCATAGGCAAGAACTCAGGTCCTAGTAGTGGCAAGTATGGGACTTCAAAAACCACATCCCACTATGGTCTCCCATACAAGCCTTAGCATGTTTAACTTTCATCTCTGATCATACCACGTCACCGTATCATACTATGTTCATTCTCAGCTCTGATTCATCAACCAGATGGACCAGCGTTAACAGCTAAGCATGGCTAAGCACGACAAAGTTAATATCTCTAGCAACTCTTCACAAGCCAACCCCCAGTTATGCTAGGAGAATGGATCATGGAATATAGGATTCAGAGGTAACACGCATCAGATAGGATTACTCCATCTATTGATAAAAGACTTGGAATCGTATGCACATGGCAAGAATGAAATAATTTAAAAGCATAGGATTCATATGTATGTGTGGAGCTTCGCTTGCCTTTGCCCGTTGATACCCAATATAGATCTTCGGATTCATCAGGTTGACTTGTTCGTCAATAACCAGAATATAGCTCTCCAGGGTTCATCTTGTTGGCATTGTTCGTCGACGACCTTCGATGGTATTACTCTTGATCTTCAATCTTGGACTCGATCTCGATTCCGATATCGTATTTTACCGGAGAAGAACCAAACACCAGAAAGAAAGGGAATCAATCAACACATGGCAACGATGTAATTCTCAAACAAGGATTATGATATGACAAGTTAAATTGCACCGAGATAAACCCCTAAGGCATGCTTGAAAATTTAATCGGGATCCCGAGGGGTATAAACCCTAATTCGGGAAAAACTCCGGATGTATATGAGAGGGGTTGGTTTGTTATTCTAATTAAACTTGTCATGAAAGTTGATTAACAATGCATGATTATAATTCTATGAGATAGGTCTCATTTTTCTGAACATTTTAATATATTATTTTTATTTTTCTGATTTAAAATGAATTAGTTATGAATTTCTCCAATTTTAATTCATTTTAAATCATTATTAAAATAATTAAGAATTTTTGGGATTTATTAAATTATTTCCAGCTGGCCCCACATGTCAGCCTTGTCTTAATTTCAGAAATCATTTCCAAAAAGAATAAAACCCTGACAGACAGGGCCCACCTGTCAGCATTTTCCAATTACAAAACAACTGCAGAAAAAGAAAAAGGGAAATGACATCAGTCTGACGTCATGATGACGTCAGCGATGCCATTGCTCCCAGATCGAGATCAGGCACGGCGCTAGGGGCGATGCGGCGCTATGGGGATGGGTACGTTGGAGAGACGGGAGCAAGGCGAGTCGAGTAGAGGTGGCGCCGCCATTTATTGGTCACCGGAGCAGGGAGAACGATGATAGCCGACGGTGGTGGCTGCAGGTGGTCGATGAGGAATGGGTTGGAGAGCGAGAGAAAGGGAACGGAGGGGTCTGTGAGGACCTATGGCTCACCGTGGTTGTAGAGAAGGGGTTGGGGAGGCGAAGCGAGGTCAGGAGGCGTCGAAATCGACGATGAATTACGGTGGCCGGAGTCGGGGAAGGCGCGGTCATTGACAGCAATAGAGGGTGCCTTGGCCTGATTCCTTTGGCGTTGTGAAAAAGGACGACGAGGTGGTGATGACGGTGGGATCGGCGGATCATGGAGAGGTCTGGAACGGCGACGACGGGAGGTTGCCGGCGAGCTCGGGTTCGGGCCGAACGGGAAAAACAACAGAGAGGGCGAGAGAGAGCGAGATGGATATGGGGAGAGAGAGTGGATCACGAGGGTTCTCGTCGCGATCTTATCCTTACGAGGCAACCATAGCGGCAGAGTGAATTGCGGCGGCGAGCATCGGGCGACCGCACGCACGACACCGAGCTGCTTGTCTCTTCGGGGAAGACGACAGGCGAAGGGGTATCCGGGCGTGGACCGAGCTGGGCTGCGGCTAGGCTGGCTGCGGGCGCCCTGAGCAGCAGGGAAAGGGAGGAAAGGAAGCTGGGTTAGCTAGGCCAGTTGCTGCTAATCTAACTCTATTTTTTATTTAAAACACTTTTCCTTTTCTATTTTGCCTTTTCTCTTTGTATTTTTCAAATACAAATCTGTTTTTTGTAGTTTGAAAACACCAAAACTATGCAAACATTTGAAACATTCTAGGGGCCCTAGTTTTGTTTAGGCTCCATACTTTTGGTTGTTTTAAAATATTTAAAACCTTTTGAATGTATTATAAAGAGAGAGAGAAAAGATTAGGGTTTAGGGTTTTGATCCATTTGTTGCTTGCATTTTAAGATGATGCTCATGCTATGCTCAAACAAACCCTAATTAGTATTTGGTGAAACTAGGGTTGTTACAAAACACCTCTAGTGAACTATGGACCCCGGTCCAATCTTTACCATTGATACATCTTCCACTGTTACTGTTTACCTTTCTGCAAACCACCATTACTTTCCACACCATATAGTTAATCATTTTTTCAGCAAACTGGTGAGATTGACAACCTCACTGTTCGTTGGGGCAAAGTTTTGAGATTGTGTTGTGCAGGTTTCCAAGTTGCTAGCAACACCTTTGGGTCGTTTCCTTCCTCCTACTGGTTCGATAACCTTGGTTTCTTACTGTGGGAAGACTTGTTGTTGTGCTCATCACACCTTCCTCTCGGGGACTCCCAATGAAGCTTTATGTTGAAATGAGCCACCATCACCTACCTCCTCGGAGGATGCGGACCAGCTGGTTCGCCCGTGCAACAGGTGTCAGCGGTTCGGCCGGCTTAGGCACATGTCGACTTCAGCACTCAAGACCATACCGATCACATGGCCCTTTGCTGTTTGGGCTAGACATGGTCGGCCCCTTCAAGCGAGCCCAAGCCGGCATGACCCACCTGCTGGCAGCGATGGACAAGTTCACCAAGTGGATCGAGGCGAAGCCGATCCGGAAGCTGGACGGGGCCACGGTCGTCAGCTTCTTCCAGGACATCATCATCTGGTTCGGGTACCCCCATAGCATCACCACCCACAACAGCACGAACTTCGCCAAGCGATCCTTCACCCAGTTCTGCCACAACAAGGGGATCCGATTGGACCTCGCGTCTATCGCGCACCCGCAGTCCAATGGGCAGGTGGAAAGAGCCAACGGCTTGGTGCTCGCCGGAATCAAGCCCCGGCTTATTGAGCCACTAGAGCAGTCAGTCGGCTGCTAGATCGAGGAACTCCAGTTATGCTGTGGAGCCTTCGCACCACCCCGAATTGATCAACCGGCTTCACCCCATTCTTCCTCACCTACGGCTCGGAAGCGGTCCTCGCGGAGGACATTGCGTTCGACTCACCCGCAAGCTCCTCTACACAGAGAAGGAGAACCAGGAGGCGATGGAGGACAGCGTAGACCTCCTCGAGGAGGCCTGCGAGCTGTCCTTGTCCAGGTCGGCCATCTACCAACAAGGGTTGCGCTTGTATCACTCCAACTGTATCCGGCCTGTCGCGTTCCACGAAGGTTACCTGGTGCTCCAGCGGATCCAAGAAACGAAGGGCATGCACAAATTGTCCCCCCCATGGGAGGGCCCCTTCATCATCAGCAAAGCACTGCACAACAACTCCTACTACCTCACCAATGTGCAGCAGTCATGCAAGAACAAGATGTACAAGTCAAACGAGGAGACGGAGCGGCCGTGGAACACAGACCTGCTCTGACCGTTTTACACTTAGTCTCAAATTATTGTTTGTATCCAGAACCCTGAATGAATAAAGATATGGAACCACGGCTGATAATCAAGGGCTCCTTGCCAGACATTTTGTCATTGTTCATTTCCGATTAAATCCTGCAATGTTTTTTCCGGCTTCCATCGACCCCCATCCGCGTGGGCTCGCCAGTTGGCCCGGCCGGCTAACTCTATAAGGTGACTAAGTAGTGTGCAACGATGTCAGAGGCTCACTCTTCGTCTCAGCTACAGACCGCAACCCAGCTATCCGGCTAGAAAGAGCAAAATCCCGAGCATCCCACATGAAAAACGGTGAAAGACGCGACAGATCGGACAGTCTGGCCATGTGTTAGTTGGTATTTTCCGGCTACTAAGCCTCTAGTACCGTGCAGAATGTATTGTCAGCTCCCTTCGGTTCCGGCTCCAGACCACAACCTAGTTGTCCGGCAAGGTGCAGCATAAACAGCATTGCGCACAAGAAAGCGCCTAAGTGTTCAGAAAAGCACGAACTAGTTTTCGAAAATAGAAATTTTAGTCGGACAGTAAAAGACATGCAACATAATAATGTATTATAATAAATCATTTTCGTGTGTTTTCTTTTGCACAAACCGCACCGAGCCGGATATCAAAGGCGGAGAAGATTCGAAGTACCTAGCTACGGTAGCCACTCCAAATCTCGGGGGCTACACCCAGTGGGTGCGTTGACGTGCCCCCACTAGAAGCATGTAGCTTCCGGCTAGAAGACGTTCAAGTCAGGCAGAGAAAGACGGAACCAGGCAGAAAGCAAAGTGGCAGGATCGCTCGGGCGGGGATGCAGCCTCTCCCGTCCGTTTAAGTCCATTAATCGGACACACAAGGAAGAGCCAGTCGGAGAAGCAAGAATTTCTCAAAGATTCGAAGCACCTATCTGCGGTAGCCACTTCGAATATTGGGGGCTACACCCAGTGGGTGCGCTGGCATGCCCCCACTAGAAAAGCGAAGTTTTCAGTTAAGAGATGCCTAAGTCGGTCAAATAAAGAGAGAAAGATTATGGCAAGAGAGAAAGATGGAAAGAAAGAAGATAACAAGCGAGAAAAATGGAAATAGAGAAAGAAGATAGCAACAGAGAAAGAAAGAAGGGATAAGGAAAGTAGCAGAGAAAAAGGCTCAAGATACAGCCGGATGGTGTAGCCGGACCGGGATGCAGTTCCTCTCGGGCGGGCTAAGCAAGTCAGACTCTAAGAAACGAGGAAAAAGGCAAGAATTTTTTGAAGATACGAAACACCTGGATACTACAGATATTCCGAATCTCGGGGGCTACACCTAATGGGTGCGCTGGTGAGCCCCCATTGGAAGAATGTAGTGCCTGGCCAGAAGGTGTGCTAGCCAGCCAGAGCAAGTCGGCGGATTACTACCAAGTCAGAAGCACAAGTCATAGAAATAAAACACAAGGGAAAAAGGCTCGCGACCGAGTAAGTCATGAACAGTGAGCTATTCAAGCAAGAGGCAAGATAAAGCTGGCTGGAGTGGACCAGCCGGAAGAAGCTAATCAGACATAACCAATGAAAATCGGGTGCGCGAAGGCAAAGCCCGGCCAGATAAGAATTAAATGGCGGGGGACGAAGCCCCCGCAGATCCAAGGTTCTAAGGCACAAGTACGCAAGACAAAGTTTTCAGAACCAAAAGCTATATATAGTTACACCCGGCATCCCAGGGATCTTCTTATTCACGCCACCTGACCCATGTCGTGAGGACCCGATCCAGCCCCGACCGATTGAGAGGACGTCTCCGGCTCGCCTTCCGGCCCCGTGCTCGCTTCGGTCTCTATCAACACCTCATCAATGTCGGTGTAGCCGGCGATCGTGATGGCGGCAGAGCAAAGTCCAGGATTGTCCTAGCGCATGATGGGAAGGTTCACGCCAGCTCGGAAGCCTTCCGTCAGCTTCTCCACCTACGCGTCCTTGTACCAACTTAGCATCAGCACCAAGGCCATCTCGGAGCCGGCGTGAGCGGCGAGGTCGCAGAGCCGGTCGATGGCGTTTGACGCGTCACCTAGCTTGATGGCAGGGGCGCCCATGGTCTCTGGCAGGAGCTCACTCGGGATGATAAGGGCGTGGATGGCGGCACCAACCTTGCGGAGGTTGGCGGAGTCCTCCCTGAGCCGCGCCACCAGATCTCGAGAACATGCCTTCTCGCCCGGCGCAACCCGCTGCACCCGGTCATAGGCAAGGGCATCTACTTGCGGATAGAAGCCTTTTGATCAGGAACGGAAGTCAAAAGACAATCTGGTAAAGTTAGTCGGACGAAAACGAAAGCTAGGAGAAGACGGCTTACCATTGGCGATGTGGCCGATGTTCATCAGCTCGTCCTCGAGGTAGAAGACGTGATCCTTCAGCCGGGTGACCTCCTTATCCAGGAGATCAAATGCGGAGCCCGGCTGGCGAGGGCCTCATCGCGGTCCATCACGGCAGCCTCCAGCTGATCAACTTTGGAGTGCCACTCCTTGTTCTGTAGGCGGAGTGCAGTGTTGTCCCGGCTGAGGCGCGCGTTAGAGCGCGTCAGCCGGTTATTCTCGCGTTGAGCACAGACGAGGATGGCTGCGACAAGATAGAGTAAATACAAGTAAGAAGGCAGTTGGACACAAAAAAAGGGGCCAGACGGAAGACTTACTCTGCGTAGTCCCCCGCGCCGTGGCCAGTTGCTCTAAGGCGGCTTGGTTGGCGCTAGCCAGCGTCTCTTGGAGCTTCCCGCACTCCTTGAGCCTGACCTTGAGGTTGCCCTCGAGAGCTTGCAGCGAAGGCCCCGCCTCCACGGGGAACGGCGCCAAAGGATCGGCTAGGGCAGCCGGGGCATCGCGAACGTCAGCCAGCCACTACACTATCGCCTCCTCGTCGGCTGAAGAGCCCCACCCGGGCTGGAGGTCGCATCCGGCTGACCCGGTGCGGGCAGAGGCGCGGTGGGGGCCGGCTGGATCACGATCGCCAGCTCTGGCAGGGGCAGGATTTCAGTCGGGAGCGGCGGAGCAGCCGTCAAAGGGGCATACAGCTAGACCATAGGATCACGAGGCGGCGAGGAGGGCGCGTTGCAAGAACGAGAACAAGGGCAAGTGCAAGAAAGGCACGAAAAGCAAGATAAAAGAAAGGCAAACTTACCCCTGCACCATGGGTGCGCCGGCCCTCTTCCGGACACCGCCATCCCGGCCGAGGCGTGGAGGAACGCCCACCAGGCCGTGCTTTGCAGCCGGATCTTCGGGAGCGGGAGAATTGCTCGAGCTCCCTTCGTCGGCTGGTTTCTGTGACGGCTCAGGAGGTGCGGTGCCATCGCTCTCCTCGGGCGCGGGGCCATGCGGGTCCTCCACCGCCTCGTTGTTCCGCCTGGGGACCTCCTCGCCATCCGAGCCCTCGCTGGTTCGGTGCGGGCGCGGCTTGGTGAGGTCGGCGGCGAATACTTGGAGGGGCTCCTCGCCCTCCTCCCGGATGATGCAGGGGAAGGTCTGCAAAGTAAGGAAAAGCAAGTCGATCCGGATCAAGCAGTGATTCTGGACAAAGAAAAAGCAAGAGAAAGGCAAGGAAAATGAAAAATAAACTTAACCGGGAGTGCGGTTCTCGCGGTGGTAAGGGGCAAGACCGAAGAGCCAGTCGGCCTTGATCTTCTGCTTCGTGATCATCCACACCCACTCGTAGAGGTTGGCGATGGGGGGATCATGGCGAGAGAGCCGGGTCGGGTCCAGGCGGCCAGAGTAGTAAAACATCTTGTGCGCTCGCTGCTAGAGGGGCATCATCAGCCGGGAAGCCCAGCTGAACATCACGTTGATGCCAGTCAGGCCGGCTATGACCACCGCCCTCATCCGGCGCAGCAGATCCTCTGCCTCGGGCTTGGAGTCATAGAACTTCTGCTCCCAGTTCAGATGGGTGGACTCGACGTCGTTGAAGGCCGACAGGTTGAGGTGGTCGTCGGCGCCCAAGTTGCAAACATAGAAGTACGTCTGCGGCCACAGTTTAACCGTGTCGTGCATCCAGAACTTGGGGTAGCCGGTTTGGGCGCGCGAGTAGATGGAGCCGCCGCCGGGGCACGAGCGGTCCCTTGGTGTACTGCACCTGCGCGGGATGAGGAACAACCGGCAGAAGAGCCTGAGATCTGGCTGGATCCTGAGGTAGCACTTGCAGAAGGATACGTAGTGCGCTATAATGCCAATTGCATTCGGGCCGAGATGGTGGAGACGAAGGTCAAAGTGGGCGAGGAATGTGAGAAACAAGGTGCTGGCCGGGAAGGCCAGGCCGCGCGGGAGGTGTGCAAGGAAGATGACACGCTCGCCGGCTTGCGGCGCCGGCGAGATCTCATCGGCCAGAGCGAGGCATACCCCAACCTCGCTAGCGGTCGGCAGCAGGCGGGCACGCCGGTATTTTTCAATCTGCTCCTTTGTGATGGAGGAGCCGCACCAGGCGCTGCGACTCTTGGACATCTCATCGACAGCGGTGCGTGGCGGAGGAGGGACGGGAAGAAATGGAGGAGAAGAGGGAGTGACGGTTGAGGGAGTGACGGAGGAGTGTCGGGCGGCGCCGGCGAGATGAAGGCACTGCAAGCTCGTCGGCAGCGTGGACGCGAGGAAGAAGCAAGAGGCAGAGGGGCGCAGCAGCTTTGACGGTGAGGAAAAGGGGGGAAAATGGCAGGTGGGGGTGACAATGAAGCGTGGGCGGTACTTAAGGGCCGGGCAGGGCAACCGCCGGCTCGCCACGTGGTCGCACCACACATCCCCATCGGCGACCGGATCGTTTGCACTGGCGCATAATGCACAGAGGATCCAGGGCGTGGGAGGCGAGGCACCGACGACCGTTCTCGAGGCGGCGCCTGACACGACGTGTCGCTGCACGTCGCAGCAGTCATCATCATGCGTGTGGCTGACGTCCGTGATGACGTAGACGAGCATCTCAACCGCCAGAAATTAGCCGGAAAAAAATTCAAACTAGCTTTTGGAGCCCATGCACATTTCTCCTAAGGTTGGAATCTACGCGTGCTCGGGGGCTAGTGTCGGGGGGATCACCCTGGGTAGGCTAACCAGACAAGATGTAGGGCCAATGCAACTGCCAGCCGGCTGACCCAGCCGGATGTAAAAACTCAAGAGAAGGTTAGGAAGAAGACTAGACACAGAGCAAGCTAGCAAACCAATCAGCCGGATAAAGAGCACTCCTAAAAGCATCTAGCCGGCTGGATCACACCAGCCGGATAGAGCAAGACAAGCCAAGGACGAACCAGCAGAACCATTAGCCGGATAAGATAGCGAAGGCTAGCCACTTAGCCGGATGGGATCAACCACCCGGACAAGATGGAGCAGCCGGCTAGGATGGCCTAGAAGGACATTCAAGGCAGACAGATGACGTAGGGAACAACTCCCCGCAGCCCCAGCAGACAGAGGCCAGACAGGAGGACAGAGGCAACAGCACCGACACCGGAGGAGACGGCCCGTACCCGTGTCGGGCGGGAACGGGAGCCGTCGCCCGTGTCGGCCGGGGCGGCCTCCACTGTTTCCGTGTCGGCCGGGGGGCACGACACTATGCAAGACATCGGGGAGGCTCGATACTATGCCAGAATAGTTGGCTGGGCCCGCCTGTGGGACCCGCCAGTCGGCTGAGTCTTTGCCCATGCCGCCTTCAGGGGCATCGTAGCAAGGGTTGGTATCTTCTTCTTCTAGCTAGGCACAGATACAACTCGAGGAGCCCTTGTAGTCCTTCGTGTTCATCCAGATAGTCAGATCAGCAGGAGTAGGGTTGTTACCTCACCACGAGGGACCCGAACCTGGGTACTTCTTATGTCCCCGACGCATGCTTGTTCCAAATCCCACTTGTGGATGTCGTTGCTTGCTTCCCTGCTCGCTCCCACACCTAGAAATAGCCTGCTCAGGCAGTGTCGTTTCCATAACAACAACAGTCACATCAACTGTGATAAATCCACACAGACCTAACAACTTCATCTTTAGATAAGCAATATGAGGGATGGCCATAAACCTTTCCATAGCTGGTATACCGAGTAACGCATCATATGAGCTGACAAGGTCTACCACCTCAAACTCTATGGCCTCAGTGCGACAGTTATCCCTGTCACTACTAGAGAAAAGCCTATCCGAGGCGCATATCACATGTGCCTCTAGCTTCAAGCCTCGGGTATTTCTTATGCGAGGCGCATCTGATATGCGCCTCCTATACTTCACATATGCGAGGCGCATATCGATATGCGCCTCGCATATGTGAAGTATAGGAGGCGCATATCATATGCGCCTCGCATATGTTTCAGAATGCGCCTCGGGTATTTATAGTATATGCGCCTCGCATATGTTTCAGAATGCGCCTCTGATATTTATAGTATATGCGCCTCCTATAGTATCCTATATGCGCCTCCGGTAATATTTTCGAAATTCAAGTTTTACAGACCACTATAAATAATAATATACAGATATTCAAATATACAATATAGTCCACAGAATTTTTCAGAAACTTGCAATTTGCCAAAGCATAATAGAACCAACATGAATACAATACATTACACATCAATCATGAGATACAAGTTCATACATCAAGTGTTTGTGCCACAAGTTCACACCTCCGAGTACAAGTTCACAATCACATTACACCTTCGAGTACAAGTTCACAATCACATTACAACTCCAACGACGTAGCTCTACCTAGATGAAGTTGTGTGGTAATCTTGGTCCTCGTCTGGTCCTTGGTGTAGGTGATCTTCTGCGTAGACGGTGTTCATGCAGCTGGTCCGTGATACTAAGATATCGTGAAGTTTTTCGTATTTGCTTGTGTGTGACACAATCGATATTTCTCAGCAGGACCGTCATACTGTGAGTCGGTCATCTGAATATGGCTTCGTGAGAAATAACAGTTGACGACTAACATCCTGAGGAAAATAATGTGGCTAACCATGATCTACTGAGCTACTAAATGAACTGTTATGTAACTGTAACATCCGTGACATATGTTCTAGAAATTCTTGATACCTCCAGCAGTATAATTCCAGACCAAATAGAAGATTCTACAACCATAATATTTTCTTTTGGAGCAAATATCCAGCAAGATGACCAAAAAAAACATCTCCAATCAATCCTACACCAGCCGTCTTAAAAAGAAATGCACAGGTGTCTAAAAAAGTAATATCAAAATTCTTTACAAAAGAAATCTAAAAGGTAAAAAGTTTCATGGTTATGAACAAAATAAAGATGGAACTGTCCAATTAGTCTTGTTAGCACAATCATTGCTAATAACGTTATAATCTTCATACACAATTTATTTACAGGTGCATTTACCACATGATAAAAAAAACATACTTTGATTGGATACTACTCCATCAATAGCTTGTCATGGGCCACTCGAAAATGACATTAAGCAAGAAAATAAATGTATATTTACCAAATCGTATGTGGATAAAGAGCTCACAAACTATGCATCAATCAGACCAGGGCATGCATTCCCAAGATCAGTTGTATTGTACAACTTTCAGTTGGCGCAAAAAATATGATGGAAAATACATTCAGGCAATTACCTTGTCTTTCTCTTATTCTCTACAGATGTGAAGGATGAGGTCTTCTTCGACTACTAAGTACTATGAAATCTGCACATAAGAATAGTGTTGTAACGGTCCAAGACAAAGGAGCACTTGCCCAAAGATGTACTGTATGATAAATGATGTCACTTGGGCAAGACGAACCCTTGGTTCGTGCAGGATATCAGAAATTAAAAGCATGCAGTTCAAGAAAAGGAATCAACCGACTGCAGAACACAAAAGCTCCTTTGACCGAAGCCAAGATTCCTCCATAGAGTATATTGATTAAGAAAACATGCATTGAGATAACAAAGAGCCGAGAGGTGAAATAATAAGATTTACCAAATGAATACATGCCAAGTTGAAGAACGAACCATTCATGGAGTGAAGAGAGGATCGAATATTTGAATATTTAAAGACTTCCATTAACCTGCATACTACTTGTCGTATTCTTTATAAAAAAAATCCTCAGTTAATCTGGATGAATTAGCTAATAGAAAAAACATCATCAAATACAGCTAGAACTAAAAATCTTGACATCCTATTGCATTGTCAATATAGTCTTAGTTATTATGGTCACAAATCTATACAACAATACTACCCCACATCCTATGAATTGTTAAGTAGTATATTTCTAGAAGCACACAACTCATCCTAATGGAGAAAAAACTATAAATGGATTTGACCCATTTTTCCTTCCGAGTGATCAAGAGATTTAGTCAAGAAAGGAAAGTTAATGTGACCGAAACAAAATTATAGATGTCAATGGATAAACGTTTGTACAACGACTCCTTAACAAAAAAGTTCCTCAATCTGAAAAGAATTATTGGTTTACTGAATAAGTTGTAGTTTGCATTAGGATAGAACAATCTTAGTAAAACCAAAATCGCTACTTCAGAGGATTTACATTGAATCTTATAATATCTATGTATAGACTGTTGAGAGCTTTTGCAGCCAAAACAGAGACTATAGATGTTAAGCCTACAAAGAAATTTCATGGCAAATCTATCTAGAGGTGAGTTAAGGCAAGACAAATGTTCATAACAGGTTGCAATGAAACAATTGCAGGCCCTTTCCTAGGTTTGTACCATTGTTTTGATGCCGCCCTGCCAATTGAAATATCCTATAGGTCTGTGCAATTCTGCAAGCACTGAAAGAGGTCAATCAGACCATTAATCTGCAATCTCCAAGTTGTTCAACATAAGCTTCAAACAGGTGAAATGTAAAACAGTGAATTAGTCATTTAGTGAGTACATAAAATATCGAGGGAGGGGTGGTTCTAAAATCTGAAACTAATTCTGTAGGATCATCAGCTAAAATTTCCCATCCATTTTTTCTATCAAAAAAATCTCTATCCATGTGTACATGTTTTTCCTCCCCCAAGAAAGAACATCCCTCATCAAAGGAATCAAGAATTGAAATTTTTTGTCGAAAGGGAAGAAAAATCCCCTGCTCCATGATCCATCCATCGTTTCCACGCTTCTCCATTAGAACGGCATGATGTGTGTGGTCTCGGAGTCGTAGCCGGCAAGGCAGCTCTTGGCGTTCACCTTGAACATCTTGAGAAGCTCGGACGCCATCTGCCTGGCCGCCGGCGAGCACCCGCTCTGCATGAGCAGCAGCAGCCTCGTCAGCCCGCCCCTGGACGCCGCCGCCGCGTCCACGACGCGCCTATCCCTGTACTTGTGGCACACCGCCCACAGCACGGACACACCGGCCTCGGCGCCGCCCATCCCGCCCTTCATCATCCTGGACAGCACGGCCGGGACGGATGGGATTTAGATTTGCAGAGAAAGATTTGTAACCAACTAATTAATCAGGGAAGAAGAAGATGAATGGGGATTGGGGGGATGGGGGCACTGACCGGTGCAGAGGACGACGATCCAGACGTAGATGAAGCTGCCGTAGGGGATGCCCGGCTTCGCCGCCTTCCGCCGGTCCACCGCGCACCCGGGGCAGCCCTCCACGTAGTGCGCGGCCTTCTTCTCCAGCAACGGCACCGACGACTCTGCCGCCGGCGCCTGCCCCTGCCCCCGCCGCCCGTCGTGATCTTGGTCCACCATATCGCCCGTAGTGCGCGGCCTTCTTCTCCAGCAATGGCACCGGCGACTCTTGATCCGCGAAGCAGCGGCGGGGCGCCGGCGGGACTGGTGTGGAGGGGAGGGGAGGGGTGGCGGTCGGCACTGGAGAGGAGGAGAGGGGCGGCCGAGACGCGTCGGGACTGGAGTGTGAGGAGGGCTGGCGGCATACGGGACTGGAGAGATAGAACCGGCGGCGGCAGCCGGGCCGGCCGGGAGTACTAAGTGGCGGCGGGCGGCGGGCGGAGCCCCGCGTGTTGGCGTGGGGAAAAGAATGAAAACAGAATGGATAGGAGTGAGGTGTGGGGTGGGCTGTCGCTGCTGAAAAAAGTGATGCCAGGTTATGCGAGGCGCATATTGCACAATATGCGCCTCCTATAATTTAAACTATAGGAGGCGCATATTGCTATATGCGCCTCGCATATGCGGCCACCTACTTCCGCCCGGGCCCGCAGGAGTTACTTGAGGCGCATATGGCCATATGCGCCTCGTATATTATCAAATATAGGAGGCGCATATAACCATATGCGCCTCGCATATTCGTGCACCTACCAACACGCGGGTCCACACAGAATATGCGAGGCGCATTCTGTCCATATGCGCCTCGCCTATCTGATATATAGGAGACGCATATGACTAGAATGCGCCTCACATAATATGGGGCTGCTAGATTCTGTCCGTACAGGGATTATAGGAGGCGCATTCTTATCATATGCGCCTCGCTTATTTTTATACTAGAGGCGCATATCGCAAAGTGCGCCTCACCTATTTTTATAGGACGCGCATATGCTAAATGTTCCTTGCATAAGCATGTCTCCTATAGCCTTTTCTCTAGTAGTGTGTTGCTGAATAAGACATCCACCCAAATTTTTCCAGTTGGCTCACATGACAATCCTGGCACAATGCCATGGAACGTCGTCTTAGTCGGCTGCAGCATGTTCATGGTGATGCCTAGTTTGAGAATCGTATCCTTGTACATGATATTGATGCTGCTGCCATCATCTATCAGCACCTTGGAGAACTTCACATTGATATCTGGGCCCATAAAAGTTGGGTCCAGCACTAGGGCGTACCCTCTTGGAGTCGACATGATCTTGGGGTGATCCTTTATGCTCCACGTTATTTCTTGTTCAGACCAATGCATATACTTTGGTATCGCTGGCATTGTGGCCTTCACTTCCATCATCCACCTCTGCTGACTCTTCTTATCATTCGGGTCTATAACAAACACAACGTAACTCTGGTGATGATCTCTGTACTCATTTCGGCATCCATGGCCGACATTGGCTCCATCGTTCCTTGGATCATGCACTTGATGCACTGCTTCTCTGCTTTCTTGATTGTGGTATCTCGGATGTTGATTTTAATATCTCTGCACAATACCAATAACTTGAGCATTTCCCCCTATAAGTGGTGGTGGGGGAGGTAGTGGTAGATGCTGAGTTGGCGAGTCTACTCTGTCCCCTTCTGGAACCAAGTACATTATCGAGTTGTGTGGTTCGCCGGCTTACTTGAACTCGGGATATGAAACTTTCATGGTTTATCCAACATCATCTCTGTATGTTTTCCTTTCTTGCCAAGGCTTCTTCTATTCATATGGCTCTTTGCCATCGTTATTTGGTACCCACTGCTGTTGCACACTTGTTCTTTGATGCTGACTGCTTCCAGCATCAGGATGATTTTGACTTACAGCTGCAACTTGAGTGGAACCGTACCTATAATCCGGCCTCTCATCTCACCTCTTGCTTCTGTACTCACTTTGGTCTTGGTGCCTTTGTGACCCGGCTGCGTCATAGATTTGAGTCTTAGTGTTCCCATCAACCGACATGAGCAGAGGTTGAGTCGGATCCCCTAGCGGATACGAGTCGGCAATTTTTATTGTTTTGGCTAACCTTGCCGGCATATCCCTCTGCAATCTTTGCCAGATCATACATCCATGTCTATTTCCTTGTGCAAACCACGCAATGGCCTGTGACTCAATTACTCCTTCAGAAGAATTTCGCATAGTACACCATCTAGTGAGAAACTCTCTATCTTTCTCATTCGGCCTTTGTTTGCACATAGCCAATTGTTGTGGGCGATTCGGCCTCTTGTAGGTTCTCGTAAAATTACTCACAAAAGCTTCTTGAAAATCAACCTAGCAATTGATGCTTCCGGGTGGCAAGTTATTCAGCAACACCCTCACTGGTCCTTCCAGCATCTGCGGTACATACCGCACTGCCCATCTTAGGTTGCCATGTGCAATGTTTACTGCAGTCCCGTAATCGATAAGCCCATCTTCTGGTTTGGTGCTGCCATCGTATGTCTTTGTTCCTCTTGCTAGCTAAAACTTTGGCACTGGCGGCTCTATCATGATCCTTGGGCCAAAACATGGTGGACCCAGCAGACCTTGTCACTCGACAAGTTCTGCCATTTTTATTCGGTCAAATTTTAGTCTTGCATCATCTGGTTGGAGATTCCTGCCTCCTAGACGAGATCCCATTGCATTTTACACATGATCCGGCATTTCATACCCGACATTCATCATGGCCGAGTAACCATCATTATATCTGTTAGTGTTTGGATCCGCGGGTTGCTGCACCGCTCGTCCTGCACTTTGTTTCCATTTTTTGGGTTGTTCCGGTGGCGGATTCAGAGGTGGGTTTCCTCCTCCTGCCGAGTGAGTTCCGTGCATAGTTTGTGGCACATAGTTATGGCCTCCATTATCGTTTCTTTGTTCGTCATGTTTTTCTCGGCTAACATTCTCTTAGTTTTAGTTTCCCTGGCCATCATTTTTTCTTGTGCCTTGGGCATGACCTGGTTTCCTTGATCTACTGCCGGACCATACACTACCATCTATTTGTTCCTTCTCGAATCAACACTTTTTTCTCTTCTCTGTTTTGGTGCATCCCCTGGCGAGGAGGCTGTATGCCCCGCAGACCTGGCCGGGATTGGGGTTGCCGAGCGAACGAGCTGTGACCTGCCAGCTATACCCAAATTGGCCCTATAATAGGCCTCATTTAGCTTTCTTTCTTCTCTCACCAGCTCGTTTAGTCTTTCATGTTGCTTTCTCTTTGCCTTAACAGTTAAATGAGGTAACTCAGCCATCGTTGCTTCTGTAGCTCTCAGGTTGCCGCTTCTATATTGTATGTCGACTGTATGCTGTTTCGTGACTACATTCTGGGGTTATTTTGGACGTGGCATGTGCCAGATCATCGTCGAGGTTCCTTCCTATTATCCTCGTTGCTTCGAGCCGAGTCTTTGCGCCCTTTACTCGATGTGCTGAGTTATATTCCCGGAGGATAATCTCCAGAACCTGCTACAGCATGGCAAGATCCTTAGCTCTTTCCAACACCTCTTTCCTGGTTTCCTCTAACTCGGCCAATGCACCTGCCGGGTCAGCTGCTGGTGCCACTGGCTCTGCCAGTTTTTCTATCGCTTCCTGCAACTCCTTGGATCTCTTACTCGTCGCTATGTTCTCTGGTCTCTCCAGTGGTACCTTCGCAGTTCTTGCTGCCCTTGGTGTGGCATCCAGGTCTTCTTCCTTGGTTGCCTTGTTCACCACTGGGACTACTGGAGGTCCTGGGGGACGAGAAGGATCGGGTGCAGTCATCATTACCTCAGCAAAAGCGACCTAGTGAAGCTTTCCCGCAGCATGGACCGCGACAAGACGACTTGCTTGGGGTATGCACGCTCCACGCGCATTGCAACATAGACTTGGTGCTCGCTGAACTTGATGAAGCAATCGCCCCTAGGGAACGGCCTGGTCCCGAAGCATCCTGCATTGTCGCTGACGAAGATTAGCACTCCAAACCTCTGGATGAGGCCTGAGTAGACGCACTCGCCCATTGAAGCGATTATGTTGCCCATCTGGATGAAAACTCCAGAAAGCGCCGCTGATGTCCCCACGATGGGCGCTAACTATTGTGGTGGTGTCACGACAGATGCCATGGGTAGGATTAAGTTGGGGGCCAGATGGACGCTTGAGGTAACTGGGGAGGGTGCACGCGGTCGAGCCGCACACGAAGAACAAGATGAATTATCAAGACTTATAATTTTATTTCTCATTGGAACTTACAAGTGCTCCTTGAGTTGTTTTAGCATAGCCATGTGGAACTAGTCTCGTCTCTCCCTAAACCCTAGCTATGCCCCTCCTTATATAGGCAACGGGACTAGCTAGGTTACAGTTTGGGCCCTAGGGTTTACTGTTTGGATCTTGTCCTTACTATGCGAGCCGGGTCATGGGGCCAGCCCTAGGCCCTTGACCCAGTCAACAAAGCTGTACAACCAACAGTCCTTCCATACCTAGAAGCCAGCACTACGGCGTCATACTGACGAGGGTTCGACTCGTTAATGCCCATTGTTATGGACTTGGGTTTTGGAGAATAAGGGGATGCTGGAAGTCGTGGAATGGTTAACTGGCAAGCAACACGGCGACACAAGGTTTACCTAGGTTCAGGACCCAGAGGGAAAACCCTACTCCTGCTTGTCTGCTCTTGATTACGGCGGAACCGAAGGTTACAGGGGTGTGCAGATGTAATCTGGCGTGGAGGTGTGTGTATGAGATGTTTAGATTCTTCTCGACGTACCCTCCCGGACATTATATAGATAGGACAGGTCTCGGGATAGGTCGAGTCGGTTACAGATTAGGGTTGATACCCTTTGAAATTTTATCTAATCTAGACTTGTCCTCCAAGGAGTCGAATTCGTCACGGGCTTGGGCCATCCGAAATTTTCCTGGGCTTCAAGTCCTCGCGTGGCACTTCCTTGGGCTAGACCGGGTATACCACTGTTATGCACCTATAGGGTATGTCAATGTCAGCAGCTCCCGAGTGTTCAGTCGAATCGTGGATTCGACTGGAGACTCTATAATATTTCGAGTGCTTGGTATTTGAACCTGTTTTTCAGGAAGAAATGTTTAGTTCATAAGGATTGTTGATGTGTGTGCCTGTCTCACCCGACGGATGAGGGTCAGTTAACTGTCATAGGACAAAACAACACGATCTTCATCAGATTCGAGTCCCCTGACTCGAATCCGAAACGAATGCTGGTGTGATTCGACTCACGCCGCTAAGGCCTTATAGGATTCGAACCCTAGTATTTTTCAAATGATGTAACCAATGCGTCCGTCGGGATTTTCATCGTGCCTGCTGACACGGGAATTTACTGGCAGAGCATAGTCGGGTGCATTACCAGGCCATCAGATGATATCTGTAGGGCTTATCTTTGTGTCGTAGACACAACATCTGAAATTTTATCACCGTAGAGGTGTTTCGGGTGGCCAAGGAGACTGCTTCAAACTTGGCGTTAGTTTGGGCAAAGGTGCCAAAAGATTTTGGTCGTATTTGATCTGAAGGATCTCAGTCGAATAATTCATAGGGTGCGTGACCAACGCTCCCTATGGGAGTAGCCCCAGAGTGTATGTTTGATTCGTAGACTCGAGCGGCGACTTTAGTTCAGCCATTTATTCTTGTTTCCATGATTAGTCCGAAGGACACATTTTTTCGAATGCGCGACCAGCGCTCCCTATGGGAGTAGCCCCCGAGTCCGTAGTGGAGTCGCAGAATCGACGTAGGATTCGAAGATATTTTTGAGGTGAGGTTACCATTGTAATTTCTCAAGTGCGCGGCCAACGCTACTGATAGGAGTAGCCCCCGAGTAGTTGGTTGAGTTATAGATTCGAGTAAGTACTTTTATGATTAGTAAAAATATTCAAGCCATTGTTGGATTCGCCTTGATGACATCATTGCTGACGATGTGACGGGATGATGATGGGTCCCACCTCCTAACCTATTGCTGACTAGTAACGCGAAAGCGTGGAGAAAGTTATGGCGTCTCCTCGATTTCCGCTTGTAGTGGACGGCGTGCTGGCGACGGTTCAGTTTGGTGCTAACACGTGGACGGTGAGATCTGAGGCATGCGTTAGGGCTTCTCAACCGACGGCTCTGCTACATCGTCCTCGCCCGTTTATACCGTGGGGAAAACAGTGGTTTTTACCCTTCGCCTTTTGCTTCTTCCTCTTTGCCATTTCCACCATTTCTTGAGCTCTTGCTTGCACTGCACACTGGACGTCCTCCGCGTATTTCCTTTTGCATTTCTTCGCTTGCATCGCTGCACTTGCCGCTCCGCCTTGGGAAAGTCCAAGAAGGCCTCCTCCACCGCAGCGGGTTCCAGATGGCATGGCATGGGATATGCGTCCGCATTATTCGGCTATGGAGCAGTATGCTGAAGGAATTGTATATGTGTTTGAGGAGCGGACAAACGTTCTGCTCCAACGCAGTTATGTCCTGTAAAACAAAACGAGATAATGTAAAGTATGTATTTATTCGAGTGGCACGTAGTGCATTGTATGATTATATAATGTGCATATCCTTTTCGTTAGCCTGACGTGGTCAGCTACTCAGGTTGTATGCATTGTTGTCAATCCACGAAGTAGTAAGGTGAGGCACAGCCCCCGAGCATGTTTAGCGATAAATAATGTATGGAGAAAAAGATTTTGGGGCCAAGGAACTTAGCTTTTATTCATTGTAAACGAGGAGGTCCTGGTTGAATAGCCTTATTGAAAGTAAAGGGTAACTAGGGGTATAAGCGTCACAGTCGTGCGACGTTCTAGGGATTGGAGTATTCGAATCCTAATGCGACGTCCATGAGGTGGTAGGCACCACCTGGGATTACGTCGGTGACGATGTAGGGTCCTTCCCAGGGTGACTCGAGCTTCTTGTGTCCTTCTTGCTTGAGTCGTAGGACGATGTCTCCTTTGACGAAGGACGTTGGGGGCAGCCTACGCCTGTGGTAGGTTTGGGGACTCTGCTAATAGACCGCTGAGCGAGCCACGACGATGTCACGTGCCTCGTCGAGCGTATCGACAGCGTATTTGAGTGTGGCCGATGATTTAGCCTTGATGTAAGCGACGACCCGTGGGGCCTTGTAGCATACCTTAGCTGGTAGCATGGATTCGGCTCCGCGCACCATGAAGAAGGGTGTGTAGCTGGTTGAGAACAAAGGGTAGCTCATTCGCCCATGCTCGCTCAAGACTTTCGAGTTGGCGTAGGAGGCGCTTCTTGATGCCTTTGCCGATTAGGCTATTGGCCTTTTCCACCTGTCCAGTGGCCTGCGGATGCGCTACTGAGGCATATGACAGGTTGATGGCGAGGTTCCTGCAGAAGTCTTGGAACTCCTTCGAGATGAAGTTTGAGCCGTTGTCCGTTATGATGCTATGTGGCACTCCAAACCTGTAGACATTGGACTCAAAAAAATTGACGGTAGTTTTGCTGCTTTGGTTGGTGACGGGCATGGCCTCGATCCACTTGGAGAATTTGTCGACTGCGACCAGGAGGAAGACGTAGCCTCCTGGTGAAGACTTTGGTAGTTTGCCAATCATGTCGAGGCCCCACTGGGCAAAGGGCCATGCCACTGGCCTAGGCCTTAGCTCTGATCCCCGTGTGTGTGGTTTGTCCACGTACCTCTAACAGGCGTTGCACCTCTGTACTATCTCCTTGGCGTCATTCATTGCGGTTGGCCAGTAGAACCCATCTCGTAGAGCTTTGGCGACCAGGGTACGGCTGCCTGTGTGATGGCCGCAAGTACCCTCATAAATGTCTAGGAGGATGCTTTTGTTGTCTCCGGTGGTGACATATTGTTGGATCACACCCGAAATGCTGCACTTGTACAACTCGCCATTGATGATAGTGAAGGCCTTTGACCGACGAGATATGCGTCGGGCATCTATCGGGTCCTGAAGTAGCTGATTATTTATCAGGTAGCGAAGGTACGGTTGCGTCCACGTTTCCTCAACCGCCATGAACTGAATAAGGCTTCCCAACTCGACCTCCGTATCGAGCTTTTTGGTTCCTTCTTGTCCTTTGGGTAGATCAACCCCCTAGTGCTCTGCTTCTTCGGCTGAACCTTTTGGGAATTTCTCATGATGGAGGGTACGCAGATGTTTTCGAGGAACATTCCTGGTGGCACCCGAGCACAGGTGGAGCCAATATTGGCGAGCTTGTCGGCCTCCTTGTTGCTTTCCCTGCCAACGCGCTGAAGCTCGCAGCCGTCAAAGTCCCCCTCGAGTGAATTCTAGAGCGCACGATATGCGATCAAGTTGGCTCTATGGGCATAGCACTCGTTAATCGTCTTCTGAACGACGAGGTTCAAATCTCCGTAGATGACAAGGCGTGTTGCGCTGCACAGCTTAGCCATCCTC
This sequence comes from Avena sativa, assembly GCA_916181665.1. NCBI lineage: Eukaryota > Viridiplantae > Streptophyta > Magnoliopsida > Poales > Poaceae > Avena > Avena sativa. Next base: position 67,596,188 of record OV702284.1, read on the forward strand.
ATGCCATGGATGAGGGCCTCGTATTCGGACTCATTGTTGGAGGCAAGGAATTTCATCCGAAGGACATACTTCATATTGTCGCCTTGAGGGGACGTCAGTATGACGCTGACCCCTGCTCCAGCCTCGCGCTTGGAGCCGTCGAAGTGCATCGTCCAGGACTGCGACATGTCCGGAATATCTGGCAGCTGGAGTTTCATCCAGTGGACGAGGAAGTCAGGGAGGACCTGGGATTTGATGGCGATGCGTCGCTCGTAGATGATGTCTCGAGGAGACAACTCGATGCCCCATAGGGCTACGAGCCCCATGGCTTTGGGGTTGTTCAGGATGTTCGACGGTTGGGCGTCTTTGACGACCATGATCTGGTGATCTTGGAAGTAGTGGCTCAGCCGGCGCGCCGTCATGAATACGCCGTAGGAGAGCTCCTGGTAATGAGGGTACCTCTGCTTTGTCGGGGTCATTACCTCGCTGTGGTAGTAGATTGGGCGTTGGGCCCTGTCGGTCTTGCCATCTTTGGGTCGTTCGACCACGAGTGCGGTGCTGACTACCTGATGTGTGCTGCTATGTATAGCAGCAAAGGCTCCCGCTCCTTCGGTGTGACCAGGACAAGTGATGTGGAGAGTAGCCATTTGAGGTCCTCAAATGGATCGTCTGCTTCGGGTGTCCACTTGAATTTGTCCGTCTTGCGCAGCAACTAATAAAAGGGGAGAGCCTTCTCACCCATGCGACTGATGAACCTGCTGAGCACCACGATTCGCCCGGCTAGCTGCTGGACTCCCTTGAGGTTCTTCGGCTTCTCCATGGCTACTATAGCCCTAATTTTCTTCGGGTTTGCCTCAATGCCACGCTGGGAGATGAAGTACGCGACTAACTGGCCAGAAGTGACGACGAAGGTGCACTTGTATGGGTTCAGCTTGATCTTGTAGCGATCAAGGTTATCGAACATCTCGCAGAGATCGTCCATAAGCGTCCTAGCCTCCTTGGTCTTGATTACTATGTCATCTACATAGTCTTGGATGTTGCATCTGATTTGGTCCTTCAGACATGCCTCCATGCACCTCTGGTAGGTGGTGCCTGCGTTCTTCACCCCGAAGGGCATTGTGTTGTAGCAGAACACCTCGAACAGCGTGATGAACGCGGTTTTCTCCTGATCTTCGACCTTTAGTCGAATTTGGTTGTAGCCTGAGTAGGCGTCAAGGAAGGAGAGCTTCTCACGTCCTGTAGTGGAGTCGATGATTTGATCAGTACATGGTGGAGGGAAGTGGTCCTTGGGACAATCCTTGTTAAGCGATGTGAAGTCCACGCACATCCGCAGGATATCCGTGTCCTTCTTGGGGACCAGCACGGTGTTAGCCAGCCACTCGCTTTCTTTGATTTCCCTGATGAAGTTGGCATCAAGGATTCTGTTGACTTCGATTCCAATGGCTTCGGCTCTTGGCTCAGACAGTCGACGCATCGACTGCTTGACTGGCTTCACATCTAGAAACACATTAAGTGCATGCTCGGCGAATTCCCTGAGAACTCCTGGCATGTCCGCAGGACACTAGGCAAAAATTTCCCAGCGCTCAGGAAGGAATTCAACAAGCATGCTTTCCTATGCAGGACTCAGGTCATTTGCGATCAACACCGTCTTGGAGGCATCCGTCGGGTGAACCTGCACCTTCTTTGTGTTGACTGTGGAGTCAAACGACATATCGGGTGCGTTTTTTCCAGTGACTGGGGGTGCCCGTTGTCTGTCACCTCCTTGAGTCTCGTGAGCTCCTCCTACATGACGAACGACTAAGAGATTCTGTTGAAGTCTCTGTCGTAGCCGTCTGACCTGGTGAAGCTTCCTGGGACGGTGATGACGCCCCTAGGTCCTGGAATTTTTAGTAGAAGGTACGCATAGTGCGGTACTGCCAGGAATCTTGCGAATGCCACGCGCCCGAGGATGGCGTGGTATTGTGATGGCCAGTCCACCACTTCGAACTCCAGCCGTTCACGCCTGATGTTTTTGGGCTTGCCAAAAATGACGACGAGCCATATCTTGCCCAAGGGGTATATGCCTTTCCCTGGGACTATGCCGTGGAACATCGTGTCCGATTTCTCTAGGCTACACAGCGGGATCCGCATTGCTACCAGTGTGCTGGCTAACATCAGGTTGATGCCACTGCCGCTGTCCATGAAGACGCGGCTCATTTGAATCCCCCGATCTGGGCCTCGAGCACCAGGGCATAGTGTCTTGGGCGAGGTATCTGGTGCGGGTGATCCGAACGGTCGAACGTGATACAGGACTCCGAGCCGCTGAGGTACTCAGTTATGGCTGGTGGGGAGGTCACGGCCAAGTTGACTTGGCGGATGAACTTCTTCTACACTCTATTGGTTGGATGCCCCTTCTGGATCATCATGGACCCCTTCGGTGGCGGGTACCCATCTGCACCGTTATTCGGTGTCGGTGCAATAGGCAACTGCAATGGTCCTCCAGGTGGTGGTGCAGGAGCTCCATGGGCGATAGCACCTGGGGTGAGTGCGAATCCTGGATTCACCGCCTAGCATCGCATTTGGGTGACTCCCTCGCTGATATTCTGGAACTCCCGACAGTCCTTGAGCATGTGGCTGGCCTTCTTCTTACCATCTTGTTTATCGATGTAGAAGTAGGATGGTGAAAGTACCAGACAGTTTGTTGTATGCCGAAGGCTCTTCGTCGCGGTTGCGACGTTGCCATGTTTATGTGGGTCATCCACCGTCGCGGTAGTTGCTGCTACGGTGTCTGCTATTGCAGTTGCCATCATCGTGGCGATCAGCGTATCCAGCCGCAACCATGTCAAATCCATCGCGATCGTCATAGATGTGTGATCTTCCTTTGCTGCGGCGCTCGCGCCTACAGCCAAATCTATCTTCGTCATCTGAGTGAGTTCGGTTGACGAAATCTTCGCCGTCTTCCCAGTGGTTGGTGATGTCCATGAGGTGATCAAGGGTTTTGGGCTTGACGCGCCCGAGCTCTTCCTTGAAGTCTGGGCGCCTGATGTCATCCTTGAAGGCGACAATCGCCCTCTCTTTGGACATGTTTGCGGCGGAGTTCTTGATGTCAGACCAGTGTAGTTTGTACGAGCTTATGGATTCACTATCCCTTTGGGTGCAGGCCCGCAGCTCTTCGATTGAGGCTGGCCTCTTGCTGGTGCCCTTGAAGTTGCGGATGAAGCTATACACCAGCTCTTCCCAGCTTTGGATGGAGCCGGAGGGGAGGCTGTTGAGCCACACTCTGGTTGCGCCTGTCAGCTGCAGGTGAAGGCACTGTAGGGCGGTGTTCTTGTTCCCGTCATGGTTCTTGATCGATGATAGACGTTCGTCGAGCCATGTTTTAGACTCCTGTGCGCCATCGAATTTTGGGTTTTCCGAAGGGATCTTGAAGTTTCTTGGCATCCGCGATTGCCAAACGGATCTACTAAAGCATCTGGCTCCACATAGTTCTCCGTCGTCCTCCTCCTCGGACTCAGTTGAACACGCGCGCTTCGCACACGCTTTGTCAATCTTGTGTTGTATGAGCTCTCTACGAGCATCGTAGTTTCTGCTGCAGCGCCATGGGCTCCGATGGCGTCGGGGCAGGTCATGCTGCTCTTCCTGAGATGAGGGTGTGTGGATTTGAGTGACCTTGACCATGGCCTTTTTCTTCGGCTTTGCAGGTGCTTCGTCGTGGAGCACAGTGTAACAACCCTAGTTTTGCTAAATGGTAATTAGGAAATGTTTGTGCATTCATGAGCATCATCTACTAAAATACATGCAAAAAACAGATTCTCAAAACTCTAAACCCTAGCTTCCCGCTCTCTATTTGAAACCTTTCAAATGGTTTTGAAATATTTCAAAAACTATCAAAACAAATGGAACCCATATTGTTATAAGGGCCACTTAGTATTTTCAGATATTTTATAAAAGTTTTTGCATTTTGAAAATATTCAAAACAGATTTTGGATTTGAAATACAAAAGAGAGAAAAGAAAACAGAAATAGAAAACCAATTATGCAAAGAAAAATAGTCACCCTTTCTCTCTGGTCCGCAACCCAACTCCCCTCTGTCTCTATCTACAGCCCGCGCGCAGCCGCAACTCCCTCCCTCCGTCCCTTTGTCGTAGCCCATCTGGCCCATTTGTAGTCCGCCTCGGCCCCATACCGGTTTGGCCTTCTATCGTCGTTGTCTTCCTCGCCGGTCGATCGTGGAAGCAGCTGCGTGTCGTCCCGCTGCTGGTTGCCGCGCGCCAAGATCAACCCCACTGCCCCCGAGCGTCTATTTGATCCTAGAGCTGCCATAGAGGAACCCTAGCCCTTAGTTCCCTCTATCCTCTTCTCCCATGCGCAAACCCTAACCCTAGCCCTTGCAGACGATGGTGAGCTTCACCGTCTCTGGTCGCCCCGGGCCAAGCTAAGGCTACCCCGTGACCGCCTTGTCGCCCTCGTCCTCCTCGCCGAAGCACGCAAGCCAGGACGACCTCCTCTGGCCGGAATTAAGCATGAAGCACTGTTGGCCGTTGCCAGTCACGCCATTGATTCATCGCTATCCGACCTCCCCGAGCCTCGCTAACCCCTCCACCACGCTCCTGATGAGCTGCTGGTCCTCGTGGACCCTCTCTGTCAACACCCGGATTTTTCAATCCTAGATGCCTTTTATGCCATACATCGCAATCCCAGGATTACCATTTTTGCGAGACATAACAGAATTGGATACCATAGTACTTCATCCATTACAAACGATACATAAGTTCTTACACAAATAGGGATCTCATGATCCAGTTCTTAATACAACATCAAGCAGCGGAATACGTAATAATAACGGTAGCGTAGGCGAAGCTCCATCTTCGGGGTCACAGGCAATGCTGACGATGGGAGATGATCCTAATTGTCGTAACCTTCCTGGGGTCCATCTTCCAGGTACTACTCTTCATAGTCTGGCCATGGGAATAGCCAGGGACAAAGCCATGAGTACTCTTTAAGTACTCGCAAACTAATACTAACAAGTAAAGGGGGATTTTGGATAATAGGACACTAGGCTCTAGGGTTGTTTTGCAAAAGCCAGATTTATCTCTACTAGGTTCTAAAGCTAGTCATAATTTTATGAATCCTAAGTGGGAACTTGTATTTCAGGTCACAACTCTGTTGTGGTCAAGTCAAAGTCTCAATTCATTTCACAAGTCATTTTTAAAAGACTGACGGGGGAACAATATGGCCACTCCAACTATCCATAACCGCGGACGCGGCTATTCGAATAGTTTGACACTCTGCAGAGATTGTACACTTTCACCACAACATTCGATACATCCGTCAGGAACAAATCCTGAACTCACCATACTCAGTATGCGGATAATCAATCCTAACCTTTCAATTACACTCCCTAGTAAAAGCACCTCTCCTGTGAGTTTGGCCTCCCAACCATGACCAGCTGTCATCTTGGGTACTGCACAGGTGGACAATCTTCACAAGGTAGCCTCAGCTCAGACCTTGGCCATGAGGGAACTAATACTAAGGTATATAAGTTTCCAGTCAAGCCCTACCCAATATTCGGGTATTGTGGTTGTACGCTAAAATTGGAATGGTATCGCATCCAGACAACCATCAGTTTTATAAAGGGCTAAGGCTCATGCCTCAACATTTTTATCATGAGAATCATCAAGTGTTTGGAAACACATGTCCAAAACATTTCAATAGAATGATCCATCATTCCAAGGTTTTCATAACCATTTTTCCACCAAGTATTCCCATCTAAAAGTTGATCAAGTTTTATGCTTAGCACTAGCATCTACAGGTGGGGGTAGTACTAATGAGGGGTGGTAACTAGTGGAGTTTCACTAAGTCCAACCTTATATCTTAGGCTGATATCAAGGTTTCTAGCTTAGGACAAATTTTATGCTCTTTATGCAACCTTCAGCATCTTTCCAAAATCTACCAGTCACTTAAGTAAACTCTAAGTAAGCTTTGATAAAGAAATAAAGTGAGAAGCTTGCAAATAAAACTAGGATTGGTTTATCAAATGGGTAATCTTGCAAGGGTTAGCTTGCATAGGTATGTTATCAGCTTGCACATTCACTAGTAGTATTTGGCTTGCTAAAGTAGAGTGTCTTGCAAGTTTTAGCTTGCCTTGTGCAGATCAGTGGTTGAAGTTCTCTTAGGGTTCTTCTTCGTAGTATCCTCCTTCCTCCTCGTAGCCTTGGTCGGTACTAGCGTCTATGAATAAATACGAGGTACACAATCAACAAACAATACTTAAATACTTGCAATCATCACACACAAGGGTCTTATAGATGATCTAACATCATCTCTAACCTTACAAGGTTAAGGCTTGATTTGATTCTTTTTATTTTTAGAAAAGTAATTTCTACTCATTAAAAAACTACTTAAGATTCAATATTCTCCAAACCAAATATGGGATCATGTTGACACATGTCATCACCACATATTGTAGTCCATGGGAATGTGATTTAAAGTGGTGTCACAATTTAATAAGGTTTTACCCTTTTATTTTAATTAATTAAAGTGGCTAGAAATGCTTATGTAGCATTCTTTTATTACTTGAACATTATTTCTGTAAGTAAACCTATATATTTTTATATATTCTGAAAGGTATGGTTAAATGTTATTTTTGAGAGTTGGAATCAACTCAAAAGCTTTTATGGTTTAAATTTGAAAAATATTTGAATGCAGAAAAGCTTCTGCCTTGTTATTTTTACTATGGGTGATCTACCGATCCAAATGACTTGAATCCAACGGTCTTGGATTCAGCTTTCACAGACCTTTCCAACAAAATTGGCTTCATCCAATTTGGTGCACTAAATCGATCTGGGTTGATTTTTGAAGTTGGGTACAGAAGTGTTTGTTGAATTTAAAAAGAAAACTGTTTAATTTGAATCGCTGGTCTGCGCGGGAAAAAGTACTGGGCCGGCCTGCTAAGCGCAGTGCTCCCGCGGGCTGCTTAAGTGGGTGTCACCACTCGTCAGTGACACGGGGCTGGGCGAAGCGTTATGGGGCAACGTGGATCGTTCGATCTAGTTCTAATCCAACGGCTGGGGGTCATCGTCGACGCGAGACAACTCCGGCGAGAACGAAACCTAGTGCGGCCAGTGAGGGGTGCTGGGGGCTCACCGGGGTACGGGCGAGGGTCGGCGAGGCGGGCGAACGACGAAGTCGATGACGACAAATCTCCTGGTACTGGTGGATTCTCCTGGGGCGGCTCCAATCGCTGGCTCCCTTTTTCTCCAGAGGCGGCGGGCTCCGGTGAAATTACGGCGAGGTGGTGCTCGCCTTGCTCTGAGAACGGTGTGGCACGGTCAGTGAGGAGAGGGGAGTGAGATGGTGTGAAGAAATCGTGTAGGGGTGGCCTCTATTTATAGTCGAGCGAGGGGACCGTCGGGGCGCACGGTGAGCTCGTCGGGGGCGAGGTTACAAGCGGCTAAAGGCATGGGCAAGGGTAGGGGACGGTGCGGTGTCTCCTGGCGATGCTCAACGACATGGTCTCGAGGCATGGGGCGGTGCGACTTGGTCTGGAACGGGCGGTGCTCTGCGCGGCAGAGGCGGCGTCTTCGACGGCGGGCGGTGGTTGTACGTCACAGGGCGGCAAACAGGGATGTCTGGCGGTCTCCTGGGTCGGTGGTGATCGTGTGTGCACACGGTGAGGGCGGCGCGTGGTCTGTGGACGCTAGTCGAGGGTGGCGCTCTGGCGCATGCTCGGCATGGTCTGGGCGCGGCTTGTGCGCGTGGTACAGGGCTTGGCAACGCTCGCGGCTGGGACAGGTAGTGGCGGTGGACGGTGGGCTGCCTCCCAGACAAGGTTGGCACGGCTAGTTCTTCCTCTAGCCTGCGGTCCACAATGGGGTGGCAAGCTTGGCTTCGGTTGTTCACCATTGATGGCAATGGCAAGATCACAGGGGTGCTAGTCCTTAGTTAAACTTCCTAGATGATCTACTGAGCTGTGTGTGAGCTAACTAGGGAACAAGTTAGGCCAATTTTACTGCACACTATAGTGTTTGATGTTTGTTTGATTTGTGTCTGCAACCTGTTTGATGAAATGGCCCCATGAAATCAAGTTTTGAATTTTGAAATGAATTTTGGTGGGTTTGCTAGATTGGTGCTGGTGAGTCTGCAGATGCTTGGGTTTTGAAAGTTGAGCTTGTTTGAGTGGTTTTTGAAAAAGTGGGATCTTCCCATATGATAAAGATTCAATTTTGAATTGTCATTTAAACTATGCATTTGAAAGTTTCTAGATGATCACAAAGTGGGCCTTGATACCTTGTTATGAGTACATTCAAGGGGTGCAAAGATCCAGAAAAGTTTCTGTTAGGTTTTGAATGTTTGAGACAGCCAAAGTAGGCATGGGAGTTAAATTGGTCAAAGTGACCATTCACTTCATATATGTGTTTTGATTTACTTGTCCTTAGGAAAAGTGTGGGAAATGTTTTAGATGATATTTATTTCACCTAAGAAATATTTTACAAGCAATGAAACAAAAAAACAAGGTGGGTTTAAAAGAATTCAAAATCAATGCATACACATATGCATGCATTCATAATTTTATTTAGAAAAGTTTTTGTTAACCCTAAATGTGAGGATTAGAATTTGATGATCCAAGTTTAGTATTTTTGGGATGTTACAAACCTTCCCCCCTTAAAAAATATCTCGTCCCGAGATTTGAAAAGGACGAAAAGATTACCTAGGATTTGAAGAGATCTGGAAACTCCGTCCTGATGTGATCTTCGCGCTCCTAGGTAGCTTCCTCTTCTGTGTGGTTGCTCCACTGAATCTTGAGAAACTTGATGCTTCGGGTTCTGGTAGTTCGAAAGGCTTCTTCCAAAATACGGATGGGTACTTCGGGATAGGTCAGGTCATCGTTGATCTCTATGGTCCGGTGATCGATATTCTTGAACACTTCGGTCTTCTCGGGGACTTCGAGACATTTGCGAAGTAACGAGATATGGAACACATTGTGCACAGCTGACATCTCTTCTGGTAGTTCCAATTGATACGATACTTCTCCTCGACGGTTCAGAATTTTGAAAGGTCCGATATATCTGGGGGCTAACTTTCCCTTGAGTTGGAAACGCTGCATTCCCTTCAATGGCGACACTTTCAGATAAACAAAATCTCCTATGTTGAAGGCGAGGTCTCTACGTCTCTTGTCGGTGTAACTCTTCTGTTGGGATTGGGCTGTCTTGAGGTGCTCACAAATCTTGTGAACCTTCTCTTCTGCTTCTCGTAGGATGTCGGGTCCGAAAATCTGACTTTCTCCTACTTCCGACCAGTTCAAGGGGGTGCGACACTTCCTTCCGTACATAAATTCAAATGGGGCCATTTGCAAACTGGCTTGGTAACTGTTGTTGTATGAAAATTATGCAAACGGCAGACAGTCTTCCCATTTGGATCCATATTCTAACACACATGCTCTCAGCATATCTTCAAGTATTTGATTTACTCGCTCCGTTTGTCCATCGGTCTGAGGGTGATACGCGGTACTGAAATCTAGGCGGGTTCCTAAACCTTCTTGGTATTTCGTCCAGAATCTCGAGGTAAACTGAGTTCCTCGATCCGATACGATGTTCTTGGGGACTCCATGCAAACTAACAATTCTAGCGATGTACAACTCTGCTAGCTTCGAACTTTGATAGGTGGTTTTGACGGGCAAGAAATGGGCGACTTTGGACAATATGTCCACTATGACCCAAATAGAGTCATTTCCCCTACTAGAAGTAGGTAGTCCAGTGATAAAGTCCATTCCTACAGAATCCCATTTCCATTCCGAAATTTGCAAAAGTTACAACAATCCAGCGGGTCTTTGATGTCCGTCCTTGACTCGCTGACATATATCACACTTGGCGATATAGCTTCCGATTTCTCTCTTCATCTTATGCCACCAAAATTGCTCTTTCAAATCATGATACAACTTAGTTCCTCCAGGATGGATAGAATAAAGAGTATCATGAGCCTCCTTCAAGATAAATTCTTTTAACTCAGAATCTGATGGTACACAAAGGCGTCCTTTGTACCACAAAACTCCTTCTTCGTCCTCGGTGAATCCGGGTACTTTGCCTGTACCGATACGACGCTTGATTCCATCGATACTGGCATTTCCCTTCTGCGCCTCTTTAATCTGACTGATCAAAGTGGGCTGAAGTTCTATGCTAGCCAAAAATCCTTCACTTACTAATTCCATTCGAAAATCTTCCATCTCTTTGTGCAAACTTGGTTGCTCCTTCAAAATCATGGAGTTCAAGCGGCACGGCAATCTGCTAAGGGCATCGGCTACCACGTTGGCTTTACCAGGGTGATAGTGAATGTCCAGGTCGTAATCCTTGTTTAGCTCAATCCATCTTCTCTGCCTCATATTCAGCTCCTTCTGAGTGAATATATACTTTAGGCTCTTGTGATCCGAATAAATCTCACAACGGTTTCCCATCAGGTAATGTCTCCATGTCTTCAGGGCTAGAACTACGGCTGCGAGTTCGAGGTCATGGGTTGGGTAATTTTGTTCATGTTGTTTCAATTGTCGCGATAGATAAGATATAACTTTGCCTTCTTGCATTAGCACTCATCCGAGACCAATCTTGGATGCGTCACAATAAACATCGAAGGGCTTCGTGATATCCGGCATGATCAAGATTGGGGCTGAAATCAATCTCCTTTTGAGTTCTTGAAAACTCGCTTCACATTTGTCGGTCCATTCAAACTTCTTGTCCTTCTTCAGCAATTGGGTCATGGGTCTGGCGATACTAGAGAATCCTTCTACAAATTTGCGGTAATATCCCGCCAATCCGAGAAAAGCACGAACTTGGGTTTTAGTGGTTGGGGCTTGCCAATCTTCTACATCTTTCACTTTGGCAGGGTCAACGGCAATTCCTCCGGCTGATACAATGTGACCGAGGAATCCTACTTCCTGTAACCAGAATTCACATTTGCTAAACTTTGCATACAACTGATGCTCTCTAAGGCTTCCAAGAATGGTCCTTAGGTGTATCTCATGTTCTTCTTCTGATTTGGAATAAATCAGAATGTCATCAATGAAAACAACGACAAACTTATCCAGGAAGTCCATAAAAATCTTATTCATGAGGTTCATGAAATAAGCGGGGGCATTTGTTAATCCGAAAGACATGACTGTATACTCATACAATCCATATCTGGTGGTAAAGGCAGTCTTTGGAATATCCTCTGAACGAATTTTGAGTTGATGATAGCCAGTCCTAAGATCAATCTTAGAAAACACTTTGGCACCAGTCAACTGATCAAACAAATCTTCTATCTTAGGCAAGGGGTACTTGTTCTTGATGGTGACATCATTCAACTTTCGATAATCCGTACACAAATGGTTACCTCCATCCTTCTTGTCCACAAACAAGACAGGTGATCTCCATGCGGATGCACTTGGTTGAATCAATCCGATTTCCAGCATGGAATCCAGTTGCTTCTTCAGTTCTTCTAGTTCTGACGGGTTCATACTATAGGGTCTCTGGGCTATGGGTCCGGTTCCGGGGATTAGTTCGATGATAAACTCGATATCCCGATCTAGGGGCATACCGGGCAAAACATCTGGAAATACATCGGGGTATTCGCAGACTATCCGGACTTGGTCAATGGTAGGTTGGGCTATACTCTTGTTACACTTGAATTGGTGAGGTAAGGTTTCAGATATATGCTCGGCTAATATTCCGGTGGTACTGGTCATGGTGATGGCTTTCTTGGCACAGTCAATCAATCCTTTATGTTTGGACATCCAATCCATTCCTAGTACTACTTCCAAACCTTTAGTTCCGAATACTATTAGGTTAGCATAAAAATCTATGCCCTGGATTCGGATTGGGACGGCCTTGCAAATTTGCCTAGCCTTGGTGGTTGATCCGGGAATTTGTACAATCATCACATGCTTCAATTTGGTTGGTTGAATTTTACTAGTGCAGGCAAATTCTTCGGTGACAAATGAATGCGATGCACCAGAGTCAAACAACACTCTTGCAAGTACTGAATTAACAGAAAACATACCCAGCACGACGTCTGGCGCTTCCTGAGCTTCTTCAGCATGCATGAGAAAAAGACGGCCATTGCGGTTGAGTGAATTCCCTGGGGCAAATCTTCTCCCTGGCTGGACACGATGCTGCTGCTGAGCTGGGACATTGGCGTTGGGGGCTGTAGCATTCTTCTTGTTGGGGCACTCGTTGGAATAGTGGCCTTTATTTCCACAGTCATAACATGTCACTTGTGACTTATCCTTGGCTACGACAGGCACAACATTGCTTCCAGTCCTCGGGGCAGTGTTGGGGTTGGCGGTAGCATTGTTGGTGTTGAACTTGGGTGGGGCACGGGTGAAATTGCTAGATTTGCCGGGGTTGTTGTGATTTCCTCCGGGTATAGGGTTTCCACGGTTGGGGTAGGTCGGACGGGTCATAGGGGGTCTGTTGGTTCTTGGGGCAAATCCTGGAGATGGGTTGGGGCGATACTTTGGGGTCTGTTGGATTCCTGGTTGATGCATCATGCGACGCTTGCGGTTCTCATTGGCCTGGTTGATCTTTCCTTCCATCTGGATAGCAGAGTCGACAAGGGCTTCAATATCAACAAAGGGGATATTGACTAACACTGTCTGCATCTCGTCATGCAGACCATTCAGGAATCTTTCTTTCTTCTTGGCTTCGGTGTCTATCTCGTTCGGGGCATACCTAGCTAATGACAAAAATTTGTCACGTTATTCCACTACAGTCATCCTTCCTTGCTTCAACTCTCTGAACTCGTCTCTCATTCTCTTGATCAAACCTGGTGGCACATGGGTTCTGCTGAACTTGACCTTGAATTCCTCCCAGGTCATCATTCGGCCTCCGGTCATGGCGCGAACACTGTTCCACCATGCCCTGGCATCTCCGGCTAGATAATGGGTGGCGAACAGGACTTTCTCGTTGGCTTCCACTCCGGAGACTTCTAGGTTGTTTTCCATGGTTTGCATCCAATCATCAGCATCTAGGGGTTCTTCTGACTTGGTGAAAACGGGTGGGTTGGTATTCTGGAAATTCTTGAGCTTAGATCCGTGGTTGTCCTGATTTCCGTGGCCTTGGTTGTTGTGGGCTAGCTGGGCTATCTGTTGCAGAGTGGCTAGGTTGGCTTGACGTTCCGCTCTTTCAGCTTCGCGGTCAGAAGTCAACATTTGCAGGATCTGCAACATCGGGTCCGGGGCTGAACCACTTCCTCCACGTGGCATCTGAAGATTGATATAGATCATGAGAAAATAGGGAAATTTCTAAGGTTTTGGGTTTTTGAAAAGTTTTTAGAGTTTGACTCAGGTTTTTCTAGCAACTTGCTTTTTCATTCATTCATTCACTCGATACAACGCACACCACAGCAAGGAAAAACAGATGGTTTTAAGAACCATTATGGAAACTACGATACAGTGGGACCGACTACTACTCACTACGCTAGTGCTCAGTGCTACTACTCCTTGGAGTCTGTGGCTTCATCATCTTCAGCATCATCGATGAAGGCAAAATCATCCTCATCGGTGAAGAAGTCCATGGCCTGATCCTCCAGAAAATCATCGTCATCGCTGAGATAGGAGTAACGGTCTCCACGAATATCCTCTCCGGCATTCTCCCTTTCCTCTAACTGCATGTCTCTCTCGTGGATGGTCTCCTCCAGAGATGAGATGCGATGGCGAAGACGGGCAATAATGCGCTCCTTCTTGTCGAGCTAACGGTGGCGAGACTTGTGATCCTTTGCTAGCATGGCGATGGTCTGGTCCTTCGTCTTGATGATGGCAGACTTGTGGTTGCAATAGTCACGGCAGTTGTCCAATTCCTGCTGACGATCATACATCATGAAGCTAAGGTGGTCCAATTGAGTCTTCAGCTCGGGGTGGTATGGGGCTTCCAATGGTTGTCCATTTGCATCACGCCTTGGGCAAAACTCAAAGCGAGTACCCTTGATCTGATTGATGCTCTGCCCACACAGACGGGAAAGAGCTTCCTGCATTGCTCTGGAAGTTGTTTTCCCTCAAGGTAAACTGAATTCCCTCCGTAGTGGGAGGTTCAATCTTTCCTCGGAGACTTGCAACAATTAGCCACTCCAGATCTTCTCCTCCTTGATCATTGAGCTGAGCTCCAAAGAACTCGGGGTGCGGACGCTCCAGAAGTTCCGAAAGCTGATCCATATCCCTCTCAAAGATAAGGTCTCCTCCATTCCCAAGTTGGTAAAACTTGCTGTACTTCACGTCCATCTATAAAAATAAAGGATGAGTAGATTAGCAGAGTGATCAAGTGTGTCAAAATTTTATCTATTTTGCAAGAGTTTTTGAGGAACATGAAGTTTTATGAAAGAATTAAAGAGGTAAGAATGAGAATAAGTTTTCGTAAATATTTGTTTTCTTTGGTTTTGAAACTAAGTTTTTGGTTCAACGTCCAATCTAACTAGGGTATCCTATGGTCAGGATGGCTCTAGTACCAACTTGTCAACACCCGGATTGTTCAATCCTAGATGACTGTTATGCCATACATCGCAATCCCAGGATTACCATTTTTGCGAGACATAACAGAATTGGATACCATAGTACTTCATCCATTACAAATGATACATAAGTTCTTACATAAATAGGGATCTCATGATCCAGTTCTTAATACAACATCAAGCAGCGGAATACGTAATAATAACGGTAGCGTAGGAGAAGCTCCATCTTCGGGGTCACAGGCAATGCTGACGATGGGAGATGATCCTAGTTGTCGTAACCTTCCTGGGGTCCATCTTCCAGGTACTCCTCTTCATAGTCTGGCCATGGGAATAGCCAGGGACAAAGCCATGAGTACTCTTTAAGTACTCGCAAACTAATACTAACAAGTAAAGGGGTTTTTTGGGTAATAGGACACTAAGCTCTAGGGTTGTTTTGCAAAAGCCAGATTTATCTCTACTAGGTTCTGAAGCTAGTCATAATTTTATAAATCCTAAGTGGGAACTTGTATTTCAGGTCACAACTCTGTTGTGGTCAAGTCAAAGTCTCAATTCATTTCATAAGTCATTTTGAAAAGTCTGACGGGGGAACAGTATGGCCACTCCAACTGTCCATTACCGCGGACGCGGCTATTCGAATAGTTTGACACTCTGCACAGATTGTACACTTTTACCACAACATTCGATACATCCGTCAGGAACAAATCCTGAACTCACCATACTCAGTATGCGGATAATCAATCCTAACCTTTCAATTACACTCCCTAGTATAAGCACCTCTCCTGTGAGTTTGGCCTCCCAACCATGACCAGCTGTCATCTTGGGTACTACACAGGTGGAAAATCTTCACAAGGTAGCCTCAGCTCAGACCTTGGCCATGAGGGAACTAATACTAAGGTATATAAGTTTCCAGTCAAGCCCTACCCAATATTCGAGTATAGTGGTTGTATGCTAAAATTGGAATGGTATCGCATCCAGACAACCATCAGTTTTATAAAGGGCTAAGGCTCATGCGTCAACATTTTTATCATGAGAATCATCAAGTGTTTGGAAACACATGTCCAAAACATTTCAATAGAATGATCCATCATTCCAAGGTTTTCATAACAATTTTTCCACCAAGTATTCCCATCTAAAAGTTGATCAAGTTTTATGCTTAGCACTAGCATCTACAGGTGGGGTAGTACTAATGAGGGGTGGTAACTAGTGGAGTTTCACTAAGTCCAACCTTATATCTTAGGCTGATATCAAGGTTTCTAGCTTAGGCCAAATTTTATGCTCTTTATGCAAGCTTCAGCATCTTTCCAAAATATACCAGTCACTTAAGTAAACTCTAAGTAAGCTTTGATAAATAAATAAAGTGAGAAGCTTGCACATAAAACTAGGATTGGTTTATCAAATGGGTAATCTTGCAAGGGTTAGCTTGCATTGGTATGTTATCAGCTTGCACATTCACTAGTAGTATTTGGCTTGCTAAAGTAGAGTGTCTTGCAAGTTTTAGCTTGTCTTGTGCAGAGCAGTGGTTGAAGTTCTCTTCGGCTTCTTCTTCGTAGTATCCTCCTTCCTCCTCGTAGCTTTGGCCGGTACAAGCGTCTATGAATAAATACGAGGTACACAATCACCAAACAATACTTAACTACTTGCAATCATCACACACAAGGGTCTTATAGATGATCTAACATCGTCTCTAACCTTACAAGGTTAAGGCTTGATTTGATTCTTTTTATTTTTAGAAAAGTAATTTCTACTCATTGAAAAACTACTTAAGATTCAATATTCTCCAAACCAAATATGGGATCATGTTGACACATGTCATCACCACATATTGTAGTCCATGGGAATGTGATTTAAAGTGGTGTCACAATTTAATAAGGTTTTACCCTTTTATTTTAATTAATTAAAGTGGCTAGAAATGCTTATGTAGCATTCTTTTATTACTTGAACATTATTTCTGTAAGTAAACCTATATATTTTACTATATTCTGAAAGGTATTGTTAAATGTGATTTTTGAGAGTTGGAATCAACTCAAAAGCTTTTATGGTTTAAATTTGAAAAATGTTTGAATGCATAAAAGCTTCTGCCTTGTTATTTTTACTATGGGTGATCTACAGATCCAAATGACTTGAATCCAACGGTCTTGGATTCAGCATTCACAGACCTTTCCAAAAAAATTGGTTTCATCTAATTTGGTGCACTAAATCGATCTGGGTTGATTTTTGAAGTTGGGTACAGAAGTGTGTTTGAATTTAAAAAGAAAAAGGTTTAATTTGAATCGCTGGGCTGCGCGGGAAAAAGTACTGGGCCGACCTGCTAAGCGCAGTGCTCCCGCGGGCTGCTTAAGTGGGTGTCCCCACTCGTCAGTGACACGGGGCTGGGCGAAGCGGTATGGGGCAACGTGGATCGTTCGATCTAGTTCTAATCCAACGGCTGGGGGTCATCGTCGATGCGAGACAACTCCGGCGAGAACGAAAACTAGCGCGGCCAGTGAGGGGTGCTGGGGGCTCACCGGGGTACGGGCGAGGGTTGGCGAGGCGGGCGAACGACGAAGTCGACGACGGCGAATCTCCTGGTACTGGTGGCTTCTCCTGGGGCGGCTCCAATCGCTGGCTCCCTTTTTCTCTAGAGGCGGCGGGCTCCGGTGAAATTCCGGCGAGGTGGTGCTCGCCTTGCTCTGAGAAAGGTGTGGCACGGTCAGTGAGGAGAGGGGAGTGAGATGGTGTGAAGAAATCGTGCGGGGGTGGCCTCTATTTATAGTGGAGCGAGGGGACCGTCGGGGCGCACGGTGAGCTCGTCGGGGGCGAGGTTACAGGCGGCTATAGGCATGGGCAAGGGTAGGGGACGGTGTGGTGTCTCCTGGCTTGGTCTGAAACGGGCGGTGCTCTGCGCGGCAGAGGCGGCGTCTTCGACGGCGGGCGGTGGCTGTACGTCACAGGGCGGCAAACGGGGATGTCTGGCGGTCTCCTGGGTCGGTGGTGATCGTGTGTGCACGTGGTGAGGGCGGCGCGCGGTCTGTGGACGCTGGTCGAGGGTGGCGCTCTGGCGCATGCTCGGCATGGTCTGGGCGCGGCTTGTGCGCATGGTCTAGGGCTTGGCAACCCTCGCGGCTGGGACAGGTAGTGGCGGTGGACGGTGGGCTGCCTCCCAGACAAGGTTGGCACGGCTAGTTCTTCCTCTAGCCTGCGGTCCACAATGGGGTGGCAAGGTTGGCTTCGGCTGTTCACCATTGATGGCAATGGCAAGATCACAGGGGTGCTAGTCCTTAGTTAAACTTCCTAGATGATCTACTGAGCTGTGTGTGAGCTAACTAGGGAACAAGTTAGGCCAATTTTACTGCACACTATGGTGTTTGATGTTTGTTTGATTTGTGTCTGCAACCTGTTTGATGAAATGGCCCCATGAAATCAAGTTTTGAATTTTGAAATGAATTTTGGTGGGTTTGCTAGATTGGTGCTGGTGAGTCTGCAGATGCTTGGGTTTTGAAAGTTGAGCTTGTTTGAGTGGTTTTTGAAAAAGTGGGATCTTCCCATATGATAAAGATTTAATTTTGATTTGTCATTTAAACTATGCATTTGAAAGTTTCTGGATGATCACAAAGTGGGCCTTGATACCTTGTTATGAGTACATTCAAGGGGTGTAAAGATCCAGAAAAGTTTCTGTTAGGTTTTGAAAGTTTGAGACAGCCAAAGTAGGCATGGGAGTTAAATTGGTCAAAGTGACCATTCACTTCATATATGTGTTTTGATTTACTTGTCCTTAGGAAAAGTGTGGGAAATGTTTTAGATGATATTTATTTCACCTAAGAAACATTTTACAAGCAATGAAACAAACAAACAAACAAACAAGGTGGGTTTAAAAGAATTCAAAATCAATGCACACACATATGCATGCATTCATAATTTTATTTAGAAAAGTTTTTGTTAACCCTAAATGTGAGGATTAGAATTTGATGATCCAAGTTTAGTATTTTTGGGATGTTACACTCTCCCTTGCCCGCTCTCGCTCTCGTTCATCCTCCCCATGAGAACCCGCCGTCACCGCCGTTGTTCTTCGTAGCTTCCGTCACTCCGGTGATCCCCGGCAAGCAGCACCGCCACTTCCTGGTCGCCCACAACGCCCTCTATCCAACACGCAAAACCACGCTTCCAGTTAAGCTCGCAATCGCCAGATCGAAGCACCACCTGGGAGCATCCCCATTGGTGACGTTAGCATGATGTCATGCTAGCATCATATTTCCTTTTCTTTTTCTTTTATCAATTTTAGTAAATCATTTCTGTAAATAATAATTGCTGACATGTGGGCCCTTGTTGTAAGTAATATAAACATTTTCATAAATGTTTTTTGTTTAGTAAAATGTAAAAGTATTTCCAAAATGTAAATTATTTTATAATACTCTAAAAATGATTTTAAATGAATTAAAATTGGACAAATTCATAATTAATTCATTTTAAATCAAAAAAATATAAATAATATATCAAAATGTTCAGAAAGATAAGATCTGTCCAATAGCATCATAATCTTGCATTGTTAAGCAACTCTCATGGCAAGTATAATTAAAAGAAAAAAATGAACCCAAAGGTGATTCCGACGATCCCCCTGTTATAGGGTTTGCACCTCTCGAACCCTGTTTAAAATGGTGGAGCATGTTTAAGGTTTCAATATCAATGCAATTTAACTTGTCATATCATCATTATTGTTTGAGCATTGCATCGATGCCATGTGTTGACTGTTTCCTTTTATTTGCGGTATTTGGTTCTCCTCTGGTAGAATACGATATCAAGATCAAGATCGAATACCGAGATCAACACCGTTGAAGCTCGAAGACCAATACTTGAACAACTGTAATCAATTCAGGTACCAGATGTCCGAAGCGCTGCTTTCTGGATATCAGCTAGCAAAGGAAAGCGAAACCCCACACATGATATAAACCTATGCTTCCAAAGTATTTACATTCTTGCCATGTGCATGTGATTCTAAAGTATTTTATCGATAAATAGAGTAATCCTAATTGATGCATGTTTCCTTTGTACCCTATATTCCCTGATCCATTATTCCTAGCATAACTAGGGTTTGGCTTATGGCATTCCTAGAGTTATTACATCTGTTGTGCTTAGCCATGCTTAGTTGTTACCACTGGTCCATCCGGTTGATTAATCAGAGCTGCGAATGAACCTAGTTCAATAGGATGACATGGTATGATCAGAGATGAAAGTTAAACATGCTAAGGCTTGTATGGGAGGCCACGGTGGGTTGTGGTTTTTGCAGTACCATACTTTCCAGTACTAGGATCTGAGTTCTTTCCTCTTGAACCAAGATGAGCGTACAGCCACACGGGGGCCTGGAAACCCCCTCGACCAACTAACTTGTCGAGTATATTCCATGAGTCACATAGTTCAGGCTTTCCATTCGACATATGTATCTTGGTTGTTCTCGAATGGAGGTGAAGTAGGTGCGTTCATAACAGGTAGGTAAGCGTGGCTGGGAACAAGAGATGCACGACATTCATAATCTTGAACCCCGCACACATCTCTAGGGACCGACTTCGGGACTCGACCCTTTATGGAGGCATCTCCTTAGTGCGTGACTCATGGTATCAGCGAAAGTATGGTAAAGGTCGTGTCTAACCACCCTCAGCCGGCCTTCCAAGGAAGAGGGCTAATGTACTGGCATTAAGAAAAGGATAGTAGATGTGGGTAAAGTTGTACACCCCTGCAGGGTTATTAATCTTTTCGAAAAGCCATGTCCACGGTTATGGACGACTTGGGAACGGACGTGATGATCATAGAGAACTTGAACCTAATCGTAAAACTTGGCAAGTTAAGTAGTGTGTCCTTAAGGATGCTTCCTCATGGGTACGAGGGGGTGATCATAGATAGATTCAGCTGATTGTGATTCGGTAGATATCAAAAGATGATCAAAGTTGGAGATACCGCTCTCTTATCCCCTTTTAAAATATTCTGACTAGTCGAGATTCTTATCCCTCTTGTTTTATAAATAAAGATGGCTTTATGCAAAATAACGCCACCATCCATAAGTCTTGCGGAGTACACCCTGTACTCACCGTTGCTTCATTGATACTTTTGCAGCAGAGTAAGTGTTACCATAGAAGATGAGTTCTTTACGGCACCGACATCGACGAGTAGCTTGGGGTTCCCAGCCGGCAGTCTGGGATCTATGGATTGGATGTCATCCTTATGATTCAGGCCTCTTAGGCCATTTGTTAAGTTTGCTATACTTAATAGCATAATTTTCCTTCCGTTGTTTGATATTTGTGGTCAGTGACCTCTGCTTATAATATTTTGGTTCTTTGCTCTCTTATGAGCTCGCTGTAATAAATTTTGTGTCGTAGGGTCCCTGTTGTGTTACTGATTTTCTCTTTGTATGCTTTCGAGATTAGGTTAGGCTTATGTTCAGACGAAGGTGTGGGATTTGTCTTTCCTTAATCCCGGGGGTGTCACAGGTTTTGGTATCAGAGCAATACCGACTGTAGGAAACCCTTTCTACTGGTTGATGTTGAGTCTAGTGCTTGTGAAAACTATTTTCAAAGATTAAAATTATGTGTGAAAACTCTAGTATGCTTCTTTTTCTCCTTACCCAGTTTCGCTCTAATTCTGGGCCATCTTATCTCTTGTTGATTTGGAAAAGTTTTGCTATCTCGTCACTTTCTTCAAATCTCAAGTGCCTTATGACATGTCATTCCTCAACCACTTGACCTAGTGTTAAGCTCTCTAAAGTCTAGTGTGTGTGTTCTTTGTTCCCCTTGTTCCGTTTCACTTGAGAGATTCTTTCCATCATGATCTCTCTGTTCTACGTGTCCACAACATCATGTTTATGGTCCCATAGTGTTCTGTTCTGGGCTTCGAGGTCTCCTTTCGCCTCGTGTTCCTCCTTTTTATTTGTTTGGGTACTTCAGAAGTCGTTTCTTCTCTTCAAAGCTACTTCGTGATTGCTATCTTGTAGTGTACACTTTGTCACTCAAGTAGTAGTTACTCCTTTCTTTGGGGTTTAACCCTCGGATTTGAACCTAAGATCCTCGATTGTGCTCGATTCTGGTGCTGTGAATCTTGTACATGAAGCTGACCTTTAATCCAAGATCCATTTTAATTGACCCATGTTGTTAATGTTCACACATTACCTTAGTATGGCTAGTACCTTCTAGTATAGCCTTCAAGCTTGGGGAATTTTTCGCTATTGAACAGTGATGATACAGGACTTCCCCTACCACTAGATATGGCAGATGTTATTTAATGGAACCAAATAGATCACGACAAGGGTACTCCTCATGAGTCCCAATTATATACTAGTGACTCTTCCACACTTTCCCTTTCTATGCATTCGTCTTCGGAAGATTGTTGACTTATGCATTCACATCTCGGGATTCTATTCTGAGCATGTTCCTTCCCTTATTGTTTTCCGACCTTTGTCTACCAGTTGGTAGCCAAGTAGTAGATGTGCATTGGTGTATTCCGATGCAAGATACTCTTGTGGTTCATAATGACAAACCATTTCGGGATGTCAGGAGAAACAAACTCCAGTACCTCGTCATTTCTAGGACCAGGTCAAAGTATTGTAATCCGCAGATTAATAAGCGTTGATTAGCGTATGATATCCTCTACCTTATAGTATTACACTCCTTTATATTAAGAGGTCGTGCTGAGATTCATGACCCTCTTAATGAAGTGATGCCCTTACACATATTTACCCACCTATCCTCTGAGTTGTTCGCACTCATGAATGATGCGTGTGCATAATAATGTGGTCATATGAGATTATTAGCAATTGATATTTCTTTGAACTCTAAGGACATTTGTGTCATTCTTAGCATGATTAGTTATCTAATCACTAATCAAAGGATGATTGATCTACCAAGTTCGCTATCCTAGTGCACTCTCTTCGGTCAAAGAGTTAGGCTTGTGCCGAAATTCTGAGACTATGTCTTCTTGCCTTACAAAGCAAGGTTCCTCTCGAGCTAAGTGACATATCAGTGGTTCGTAATATTTTGGATGTCTTGCTAGAAGTATCGCCATGTTGCCACATGACCGTGTTGTCAGGTTCTTGAGTATGTTGTTTCTTTAAACCGCACCTTTCCCCAAGGATCTGTACTGGATAACACTTAACTAGTTGGTTGAGCTTAAACAACAACTTGGAGAGTTCTAAGAGTGGATCGAGTCTGAGGCCTGCCAGTGCAGACTTGTGGATCGCGATCTTCGGGTCTCCCGCTGGTGGAGGGTTGGACGCGAGATAGGTGTTGGCCGCCATGATTGCAGCCTGCGACGTTTTTGGCATGATATTGCCTTGCAAGTCCATCATCATGAAGGAAGTGTCGAGTACCTTAGTGACCTCGCGTCGTGCGGCAGGGTCCATGCGCTCCAGATTGGAGTGGTACTTGTTGGCGTTGTTCTCGTGTGAAGAGGAGCCGCCAGCGGAGAGCGCAGCTCGCCGCATGCTTGACTCTGAGGCTGCTCGCTTGCGCTTTTCGAGCTCATCCTGTAGCTTGACCTGCCGATTGTTCTCATCGATCAGGAGCCAGTGATAGGCCATCAGCAAGTCACGGGAAGCATCCACATGTAAGATTTGATTGCCTCGCACGACTTCGCGTGCAATTTTCCAGCCTTCCTCATTGAGGTTGATCTGGTTGTGGGCGCGATTTCCGCACTCAGTGGCTCTAGCTTCCCTGTTGGTCGGGTTCACCCTGTTTCCCTCGTTCTCAACCTGAGGGTTGGGAGGGGTATTGGTGTAACATACCAATTTCAGCAACCCTTATTTAGTGTCCAAAAGGAGAAAATCAGGAAAATAAAAACTTTTCTTGTTATATGTTGCAATGTTTGCTTACTTGTTTGCTTGTGCTCAAGCAACTGTTTGTGTATGAGCTGATACACTCCTTATCTCAACCTTCGTTGACAAAAGCTATTTTACAAAAGAGATTTTTTGGATCATCTTTCATATTCTCAAATGTTCTGACATTTCAAAACTGTAACAACCCTAGTTTTATTAATCTCTAATTAGGAACTGATTGTGCATTCATGACATCTTAAAATGCATGCAAGAAAAAGAAACTAGAAACCCTAAACCCTAACTCTCCCTCTCCCTAGCTTTCCCTCTTATTTGAAACACATTCTAAATGGTTTTCAATTTTAGAAGTTACAAAAGTGTGGAGCCCAATCTGAATAAAAGGGTCCCCTCAATATTTCTAACATTTTATAAAACCTCTGGTATTTTTGAATCACTTAAAACAGTTTTGAAATTTAAATACAAAAGAGAAAAATTCAAAACAGAAAAAAGGAAATGTTTTCAGCAAAGAAAAACAGTTCCCTAACCTAACTGGGTCGAGCCCATCTCTCCTCTCCTCTCTCTGACTCCAGTGTAGCACGCAGCAACCCGCAACCAACCCACTCCTAGACCAAGTGCAGCCCAAGTCGGCCCCGTACCTCTTCGACCTCATCCCGTTAGTCGTCTTCCTCGAGAGCGGCAAGAAGCTCGCTGGCGCGCCCGCCGCCGTCCATCGCTGGAGTTGTGCTGCGATTCGTGCCACTGCCCAGCGTTGCCTACTAGGACCGTGCCCCGCCCTCTGGAGAACCCTAGGATGCCACTCTCCCCCTCCGCCTTATCGTTTTATCGCCAAGGCCAAAACCCTAGCTCCGGCCACTGTGTTGCCTCACCATCCCCGACCACCCCACGGTGCGCCCAGGCCACTGCTAGAAGAGCCTCACCACCCTCGTCCTCCTCCTCAAACCACGCAAGATCGGATGACCTCATCTGGCCGGAATCAAGCAAGAAGCACCGTCGGCCACTGTCATTGTCGCCATCGAGTCATCGCCGTTTGACCTCGCTTTGACTCCCCATATCCACCATTGCGTTCGTGGTGAGCTTGTGGTCCTTACAGACCTTCTCGCTTCGCCCCTCTCCCTCTGTGTCGGTGTGCCGTCGTGCAGCTGTTGCCGCCGCTACTGTTCGCCGTCGTGCACGTCGCTCCGACGACCTCCTGCAAGCGGCGCCACCATTTTATGGTAGCCCGCGACGCCCTCTTTCCAGCGCACCTGCTCCCGTCGCCCCGGGTCGCCCTAGCGCCGGATTTGGTCACCACCTGGGCCTTCTCCATTGATGACGTTTGCGAGGCGTCATGCCGGCGTCATAACCCCCCTTTTCTTGTTTTTTTTATTATTCCTGTAAATCATTTATGTAAATAAGAAAAATATGACATGTGGGCCCCTGTTGTAAGACAAATAAACATTATCAGAAATGTTTTCTATTTAATAAAATGTTAAAAGTAATTCCAAAATGTAAATTATTTATAATATTCTAAAAATGGTTTAAAATGAATTAAAATTGGAGAAATCCATACCTAATTCTTTTTAAATCAGAAAAATACGAATAATATATCAAAATGTTCAAAAAAATAATATCTATACAATAGAGTTATAATCATGCATTGATAAACAACTTCAATTGCAAGTTAATTAGAATAACTAAGTGAACCCTCTCAGATGCCTCTGAGGTATCTCTGAATTAGGGTTTGGACCCCTCAGGACCCCGATTAATTTGTCAAGCATTCCTTAGGGGTTTATTTCAATGCAATTTAACTTGTCATATCATCATCCTTGCTTGAGCATTGCATCGATTCCATGTGTTGATTGTTTCCCTTCCTTTCTAGTGGTTGCTTCCTACCGGCAGAATAGGATATCAAGATCGAGATCGAAGACCAAGATCAACACCGTCGAAGATTGGGGACCAATACTTGACCAACTATAATAAAGTCAAGTACCAGATGTCCAAAGCTCTGCTTTCTGGATATCAACTGACAAAGGCAAGTGAAGCCCCACACATGATATAATCCTATGTTTTCAAGTATTTCAATTCTTGCCATGTGCATACGATTCCAAAGTATTTTATCGATAGATAGCGTAATCCTATCGGATTCATGTTTCCTTTATAGTCTATATTCCCTGATCCACTGCTCCAAGCATAACTAGGGTTAGGCTTGTGAAGCGATGCTAGAGTTGTTACATCTGTTGTGCTTAGCCATGCTTAGCTGTTACCACTAGTCCATCCGGTTGATGAAATAAAGCTGCGAATGAACCTAGTATGACAGGATGACTTGGTATGATCAGATACGAAAGTTAAACATGCTAAGGCTTCTATGGGAGGCCATCGTGGGTTGTGGTTTTTGCAGTCCCATACTTTCCACCCTTAGTACCTGATGTTCTTGCCTCTTGAACGAAGATGAGCGTATAACTACACGGGGGCCTGGAAACCCCCTTGACCAACTAACTTGCCGAGTAGATTCTATGACTCACATAGTTTGGGCTTTCCATTCGACATACGCATCTTGGTTGTTCTTGAATGGAGGTGAAGGAGGTGCATTCATAATAGGTAGGTAAGCGTGGCCGGGAACAAGAGATGCCCAGCATCCATAATCTTGAACCCAATACACATCATTAGGGACCGGCTTCGAGACTCGACCCGTTACAGCGGCATCTCCCTAGTGCGTGACTCATGGTCTCAGCGAAAGCAAGGTAAAGGTCGTGTCTAACCAACCTCTATCGGCCTTCCAAGGAAGAGGGCTTATCTAGTGGCATTAAGAGAAGGTTAATACATGTGGGTAAAGTTGTACACCCTTGCAGGGTTATTAATCTTTTCGAAAAGCCGTGTCCGCGGTTATAGACGACTTGGGAACGGACGTGAAGATCATAGAGAACTTGAAGCTAATCGTAAAACTTGGCAAGTTAAGTAATTTGTGCTTAAGGATGCTTCCTCATGGGTACGACGGGGTGATCCTAGATAGGTTCAGCTGATGATGATTCGGTCGACGTCAAGAGATGATCAAAATTAGAGATACTACTCTCTTATCCCCTTTTAAAATATTCTGATTAGTCGATATTCTTTCCATCTTGTTTTACAAAACAAAGATGGATTTATGCAAATTAACAGAGTACACCCTGTACTCACCCTTGCTTTGTTGATACTTTTGCAGCAGATTAAGTGTTACCATAGAAGATGAGTTCTTCACGGCATCGACGTGACGGGTAGTTTGGAGTTCCCACTCGGAAGTCTGGGATCTATGGATTGGAAGTCATTGTTATGCTTCAGGCCTCGTAGTCCATTTGTTAAGTTTTCTATACTTAATAGCATAATTCGCCTTCCGTTGTTTGATGTTTGTGGTCAGTGACCTCTGCTTGTAATATTTTAGTTCTTCGCTCAG
Source organism: Avena sativa (assembly GCA_916181665.1). Taxonomy (NCBI): domain Eukaryota; kingdom Viridiplantae; phylum Streptophyta; class Magnoliopsida; order Poales; family Poaceae; genus Avena; species Avena sativa. The sequence continues at coordinate 67,622,811 of OV702284.1, forward strand.
TTATGAGCTTGCTGTAATAACTTTTGTGTCGTAGGGTCACTGTTGTGTTATGAGTTCTCTCTTTGTACGCTTTCGAGATTTAGGTTATGCTTATATCAGACAGAGGTCTGGGATTTGTCTAGCCCTAATCTCGGGGGTGTCACAGTTTTAGGTATTAGAGAAGTACCGACAGTAGGAAACCTTTCTATTGGTCGATGTGGAGTCTAGTATTTGTGAAAAATATTTTCAAAGATGAAAATTATGTGCGAAAACTCTAGTATGCTTCTTTTTCTCCTTACCCAGTTTCGCTCTAACTCTAGGTCACCTTATCTTGTGTTGATTTGGAAAAGTTAGGCTATATCGTCTCTTTCTTCAAAGCTTAGGTTCCTTTTCAGGCATGTCGGTTCTCAACCATTCGACCTAGTGTTGAGTTCCCTAGAGTCAGTTGTGTGTGTTCGTTGCTCCTATTGTTCCATTTCATTTGAGAGATTTCTTTCCATTATGATCTCTCTGTTCTACGGGTCCACAACATCATGTTGATGGTTCCACAATGTTCTGTTCTAGGCTTCGAGGTTTCCTTTCGCCTCGTGTGCCTCCTTTTCATTTGTTTGGGTACTTCCGAAGTTGTTTCTTATCTTGGAAGTTACCTCGTGATTACTATCTTGTAGTGTACGATGTGTCACTCAAGTAGTAGTTATTCCTTTCTTTGGGTTTTAACCCTCGAACTTGAACCTAAGATCCCCGATTGTGCTAGATTCCGGTGTTGGGAATCTTGTACATGACGCTGACCTATAACCCAAGATCCATTTTGTTGACCCCTATGGTTAATGTTTACACATTACCTTAGAAATGGCTAGTACCTTCTAGTATAGCCTTCAAGCTTGTGGATATTGTCGCTATTGAACAGTGACGACAATGGACTTCCCCTACCACATGTTATGGCAGATGTTCTTCAATGGAACTAAATAGATCACGACAAGGGTACTCCTCGAGAGTCTCATATGTGTGCTCGTGACTCTGCCACACCTTCCTTTTCTGTGCATTGGTTTTCGAAAGATTGTTGACTTAAGCATCTACATCTCGGGATTCCATCCTGAGCATGTTCCTTTCCCCTTATTGTTTCTGACCTTTGTCTACGAGTTGGTAGCCAAGTAGTAAATGTTCATCGGTGTCTTTCAATGCAAGATACTCTTGTGGTGTGTTGAGACAAACCATTTCGGGATGTCAGGAGAAACAAACTCCAGTACCTCGTCATTTATAAGACTATGTCAAAGTTTTGTAATCCACATATCAATAAGCGTTGATTAGCTTACGTTATGTTCTACCTTAGAGTATCACACCATTCCTATACTAAGAGGTTATGCTGAGTCTCATGACTCTCTTAATGAAGTGATGCTCTTACACATATTACCCACCCTTTCTCTGAGCGTTTGCGCTTAGTAATGTTGCGTAAGCGTAATCATGTGGTTATCTGAGATTATTAGAAATTTTTATTGCTCTGAACTTCAAGGACATTCATGTCATTCTTAGCATGACTGGTTAACCCTATCACTAAGCAAAGGATGATTGTGCTATTAAATCAGTTCGTCTAGTGCACCCTCCTTAGTCCAAGAGTTAGGCTCATGCTGAAGCTCTAAGACTATGCCATCTTGCCTTACCAAGCAATTTTCCTCCCGAACTAAGTGACATATTGGTGGTTCGTGATATTTTGGATGTCTTCTAGAAGTATTGCCATGTTGCCAGATGACCGCGTTGTTAGGTTCTTGAGTAAGTTGTTTCTTCAAAATGCACCTTTCTCCAAGGATCCATACTAGATAACCCTAAACTAGTTGGTTGAGCTTAAACAACAACTTGGAGAGTTGTAAGACAAAAGTTCTATCCAATTATGTTCTCCTTAAAGGGATGTGTAGTTCTATTCGTGTCGAAGTAGGATAATAAGTCCTTTGTGGACATGTTATTTTCCCCGCCTTTGATTTGATTGGGCAATTGTCAAAGCAAACTCAGTTCCAAGGACAATCTTGATGGTCTATCTACTTGTGATGTCTCACCTAAGTACATCTTCATGTTCTCTGGTCTGACCAATGTCTATGCTTTTTTCATACAACATGTGTGTCCATCTTCTTGGAATGCATAGATAAGCTTGTTATTGAGCCCATCGATCACATCCTTACCCTCTCCATGCTAGAAAAGATTCATGTGGAACATTTGTCATTAACATTGGAAACTTTTGAGAACCATTTTCGTGTTATCTTGAAGTATGCGTTCTAGATGTTAGAAGTAATCTTCTCCGATTCACGCGCAAAATGTTGAAAGATGTCACCGTGGATTTGAGTAGAGTTGTCTTTGTTTCCTCTGGAATCATTTCAAGTTAATCAAGCATGTGTGAAGTATTCTTGATATTGTAGTTTGATATCTTCACATATCGAGAAGAACCTCCAAGCACACCAAGTCACTGTTTGATTTGTCATGGAAGACAAGAAGTCCAACACAACTTCTATATCCTCCTAAATGTTTCCCAACAAGGATTCAGTTGTGTTTCGTTGCAAACAATTCATGTAGATGCAATTATCTTCTGATAACTTGTTATCACATGGGTTCCGCAATCTAGCTCATCCTTTGGAGCTTGACATTGAAGTCCATGTCTTGAGAATCCAGTGACTTTACCTCTGTGTTAAATGTTGCACCCTTTCTATTCGGACATGCTGAGTCTGAAGTATCTCTCTACTTAATCAAAAGCTGAATCTCAAGCAGCAATAATGATTGGTGTTCCTCAAGGTTACGACATAGGTATATTGTAACTCTGGCAAGATTGATGTAATGGTTGACACAATCAGTCGGAAGACCTACTATCATATTTTCTTGAATCGGTAATAACAACCACTCTTCATGAGGCATCTTCTATGATTTATTATAGGAGTTGTGCTTATGGTTTCCTTTGTATCCGAAGTCCGACCTCTACTTGATGACTAGTTAAAGGCTTGTCTGTGGCCTACTAATGGTGTTTCGAAAATCAAGGAGAAAATTTAAAGTAGAGTTTCTAAATATCTCTCGGTCAATCCTCTAGATCCTTTTATGATGGCAAGCATAATGTTATGCCAAGTACTTGGAGTCTGAGAATGAAGTTTCTTCCTTCTCGTGTCATCAGGAATCTTCTAAACTATTCATCATGTTGGTGTAAAGTGATATCATGATCTTTGGCAAGGATTTTGATAGTCTTGGATGAATTAAAGGGTTTCCTTCCCGCTTTCTTAAACATGTTCGAAGAGCGATTATGATTTTAGTAATCAATAGTTTCCCTTGTTACATGTTCCTTGTGACTCTTATGACTCCTCTCCACCAAAAAACCTTTTTGTCTTGGCCTACTATGGAATGAAAGAGTAAACCTTTTGTGTCAAAAGTAGTTCAACAACTTGGTTTTGTTGGTATCTATATCTTCCACCTATAAAGTTCTCTTAAGTTGTTCAATAGAGGTTTACCTCTCGAAGTCTGCGTAACTTTCTTCATCTGTTGGAAGTCTCCTTCCCTCAGAAGTTTTGTAGAGGTCCCAACCTTTAATAAGGTAGAGATCCCTGTGTTTACAATGCTAGTCTCTGGATCAATAGCTAGCATCCACAGTTAAGATGTAATATCAAGAAACAAAGGTCATAATATAACTTTATAACCAGGAATAACATAATTTTATTACATTTTACATAGCTCTTTTGGCTATTACATTACATTGCAGCAGGATAACTATAAGCATGGGGTCCTTCATCTTCAAAGTGCCATAGGCAAACATGTTGGTTGTAGACTTGTAATCCTAATCAATCAACTTCACTAATATCAAACAAACCTGCAACATAACAAGTTACAACCACAAGGGTCAATACATTTGAATTGTATTGGCAAGTTCCACTACTATGTTGAATATAAGTAGATCCTATCATGACAAGCATATTTGGCTAAGTAGGGTTTTAGGATTATTTGCAGAAAGCAATAATTTATCCTATCTTTTCAAATTAGTTTTGATCTTTTGTCAAATCTTTTTGAACTCCTTGGTAAATCCCCAAGTGTTTCAAGTCTTTGTCAAAATCTCTTGAGCTCCTTGGTACACCCCAAGTGCTTCAAGTTTTTATCAAAATCTCTTGAGCTCCTTGGTAAATCCCCAAGTGCTTCAAGTTTTTATCAAAATCTCTTGAGCTCCTTGGTACACCCCAAGTGCTTCAAGCCTTTTGTTGTCACTTAAAAGTTTTTCCTTTAGAAATTCGAATGTCGAGATTTCCCATAGCTTCAGGCCTTTAGTTGCTCCGTATTGTCCATAACCCGGGACACGACTAAGTACTTAGAATTTTAATCTTCTGCAGAAGTTGTACACTTTACCCACATGACACAATCTCATCTTGTTGCCACCAGTGGCCGCTGGATAAGTACTCAGCAAGATGGAATACTGGCAGATTGAGAATGTGACGAACTCTTTCCATAGGGTCCTCCCATACACAATGCTCGCTTGTCTTCAGGCACCAATGTAGGGTTCCTAGTTCCCTCATTTCCAGTTAACCTGAAGACCAATGCATGGGTCTTCCCAATGTAGTTGACTAAGCCAGAGCCATATAGCATGTGGCTGTACACGGAAGCCACTGTTGGAGAAACATGTTCAATCTCTAAGTCCCTGGGTGGTTTTCATCTGGTGCACAACAAAAAGAGATTGCCATATAAACATGGTTCCTTTTGTTGCCACCTTGTCCAAAACTTGGGTATCCTTGTCCACCCAGGTGGTTCATTGAGTACTTGTTTTATTATATAAAACATAAGTCTTTTCTCAACTTCATAAAATCTCAACATGTATCTCTTCTCAAAATATATAGCATGGCTAAGCATTTTACAACTACATTGTTTTCACTAAGGAATATATAAGGGTATCCTATTAGGATTTAGCATAGCATAAAGTATAGAAATCCTTTTCATGCATGTTTCAAAATCCACTAAGTATAATGAAAATAGTAGGACTTTTGATGATAGTGTAACTTGCCTTTTTGGTAGAGGAATGTTGGTTCACTTCTTTATCTTGCTAATCTCACACTCTTCTAACTTCACTAAAAATCAATCAAGCAAACATAGGTTCAACTAGCATTCCAACCAATATTGAATCAAATTAATGACACATAAAATCATAGAAACTAAGTCATGCATGCAAGCATGCAAAAGGTAGTTTTATCTGCAAAGGTGGTTTCTACTAGGCTCTAAACATTGTAAGGTTCAAAGTGGTCATTTTATAAAGTGGCAAAACCATTTGTAAAAGGGTTTTGTCTATAATCCATTTTTAAATCAAATCATTATTTCATGTGGTGGAAAAATGTTTTTAGCATAGCAAAAAAATTTATGTTGTTCATCAAACAAGTTGTTAATTCACCAAACTTGGTGTCTAGGGTCAGTAGGTTTGAATCAGCACATTTGCCAAAGGTTTTTCTCAAAAATCATTTCCATAACAAAATCCATATATTTATTTGACTAGAAATGGGCTAATTCAATTATTCAATCCTAAACTTCACAAAATACCTTTTTAAAACCATAAGTTGGTTCCTAGGGTCAGTAGATTCACAACAATACAATTTGTAAAGATTTCAACCCCAAAATCATTTTGGAATAATTTTTATAACCTAAACAAGCATACAAATGTTTCTGCAAAAACAAACATTTTACAAGAAGCTTTTTACTAAAAAAATTGCATGGTTGGCTAGGGCTTGTTCCACTGATTCCATTGATATAAAGTTTGTAATTGTTGGACGTGTGGATCAAAAGTTATGAGGTTTACAAATTTGCATCTAAATCTGATTTCAAATTCTGTTTTAAATCAACAAGTGCCACACGGCGTGATATTACTGGCTGATACCGCTTCGGTCGGATCGTGCTTGCTGGACCGTAGGATCTAACTTAGATCGAGTGGCGCAGAGGCACACGGTACCCCTTCGTCTACGTTCTATCACAGCCAGACGATATCGATCTAACGACTACAATCAACTTGCCACTAACTGGCGGCGCTGCGCGGCGGTAGATGGCGGCGACGCTCGGCTCGCGGCGTTGCGGCGGCTACAGGAAGCAAAGAAGGGAGTGGAGGTGCTCACCGTGATCGCAGTGACGTGGGGATGCTCAACCTGCTCGTGGTTGATGAAGGGGCGCACAAGGTTGCGGTTAATCGCTCGCCGGAGTTGCGTCTGACGACGGCCACTCTCTGTCATCGTCGAGGACAGTGCTATGGGTCACGAGGGGGCAAACAGAGAGCACGGTTAGACGCGCAAGGTCAAGGCGATGATGAGTGCGTGAAGGAGAAGAAGAGGCGCGGCCAGATACTACCTGTGGAGCTCGTCGGAGTTGGAGGGGACGGCAGCGTCGTTCAGTCGAGGACGAAGTCGACGCTGCAGAGCACGCGCGAGTGAGCTGGCGACACGGGATGGTGCGCCTGGGTCTGGGGAATGTGTCTGTGTGCTCGGGAAGGCAAGGGGTGGCGCGGGGTCGCCGGAATTGTTCGCAGAACTCGCCGGAGGCAGTGGCGATGCGAGGCGAAATTGTCGCAGCCTGGAGGCAGAGGGAGAGAGTTATCTGGGGGGAAAGAGAGGTAAGACGTGGGCGGTTAAATGGGCATGGTCGCGGGGTGGAGTAACGGCCGCTGTTAACGTGAATTTATCGCCGGAGTAATGGCAGCAACGGTCAGGGCGACGTGATCAGGGGGAAGACGACGCTGAGGTGGCAGTGGGGTCTGGGCGTCAGCGACGGAGTGAGAGGGAGAGTGGGGCCTGCTCGTCAGTGGGTTTGCAGGTTCGTCTGTGAGTGACAGAAAACGCTTCGCGCATGGGGGAGTAGCTGGGCTGGTACTGGGATGCTGGGCCTATTGGGTTGGGTCCGGTCTGCTTCTATTTTTTTCTAATTGCTTTGTCTTTTTCCGTTTCTATTTTCTGTTTTGAAATTCAATCAAACAAATCAAACATCCAAAACAAATCAAACTTCCACCAAACTTTGTCTTGAGTTTTAGTTCTGTTTAACAACAATATTCTAAGTCCAAAACAAAATAATATTTTATTCATTTTAGGATCCATTTATTAATTAAATAAAATGGACCTTAATTATTAAATCAAATGGGTTTTGATTTATTTAAAATCTCCATTTGAAAACTAAATAATATCAAAACCAAATCAGTAGGTTTTATTTGAAAATATAAAACACTTGGAAAACTTATTTAAAATAAAATAACAAGTTTTAGTGTTTAATTAAAATGGGGAAAAGCCTTTACTCTAATAAAATTGGTTTATTAGTAAACTCTCATTATTTTATTTAAATAGACTTTTATTCAATTTATCAAATAGAAATGTTTTATTTCAAAGGCTTGGCCAAGTTTTAATTTGGCTCTATAAAATAATCCTTATTTAAAATTCTACCTTTTCATTTGAAAGCCAAATCTTTTTATTAAAAGATCCAAAAATAGTATTTCCAAATATTTTAACTTTATTGTTTATTTATCTTTTTAAATCCCTTTAGGATTTTTATTTGATCAAATAGGTTTTGAAAGTTTCCAATTGGAATCAAAAGTTTCTTCTCACCCTGAAAATCAACAAAGTTTTATTTTATTCATTTATTTTTCACATTACAAGATTTGGAAAATCTTGGGATGTGACAGGATACCACCCTTAAAATAAATCTCATCCCGAGATTTGGGAAAGCTAGGGTTACAAGTTGGTTCAAAACAACTAGGGTCCTACCACCCTTAAAAAATTTCCAACTAAATTACATCTTTGTTTGCTTGGGATCTTGGGGAAACTTCTTTGGGCAAACATCTGCATAGTGTCCTTTGTTTCCACACGTGACACATGTGACAAGGCTGAGATCCTTCATAGGCTTGTATATCTTGTGCTTCATCTTTTCTAGACAATTGCTTGCATAATGTCCTGGTTCTTTGCAATTGAAACATGTGATAAGTTTGAGTTCTTCACGTGTCTCTTGTGGACAGGTTGCTGCATAATGGCCTAGATCTTTGCAGTTGTTGCCCCATACCTGGCCAATCTCTTTATAATTCTATTTCTCTGGACATTCACTGGAATAGTGTCCCATTTCTTTACAATGATGACATTGCACATGGCTTTTGTCCTTCTTTTTCTTGGGTTTCTCCAAAGCTAGGAGTGCATCTAGTTCATGTTGTTCATATGTTATCTTATAGGTAGGAATGTCTACTGGTTTCTTTGACCTTCTATTGCTCTTTGGATAATTCATATGCCTCTTTTTTGTCCTTTAAATTGTGTTGTATTGCATGGAGGTATAATTGGAGCTTTTCCTTTGTCCTCATTCTTCTTGGTAGACTTGGATCCTTCTTGATAGTTTGCAATCATTTGTTGGACTCCACCTTGTTTCCTTTGTTCAACTATGGAATAGATGGGGCATTGGATAGGGACATGATTGTTTCCTTCACATAGGTAGCAAGTAGCTTGAGAGGTGGGACATTGTCCAACTGGATGTTTCTCTTCACAGTTGGGGCATTGATCTCCATGTTCCTTGGAAGTGTGATCCTTGTCTCCACAAATATTGCAATCTTTGGCTCCTTCAAGAATAACACCTTTGTCATCCTTGTTGTCATAAGCTCCTTTGGAAAAGTTGCTTTCCATATTGAGCATTTGATCTGTCACCTTATGCAACATTTGGGCTTGGTTTTCCAAAAATGCTTGCAGGGTTCGATCTTCCCCACTGGTGTTGGCTATGAATTGAGCTGTCATTTGGTTCAACTGGTTTTGGGTTGCTATGAGTTCTTTCATGTTGTCCTCCTGGTTGTTGTTGGCATCATCAACCTTGATGTTGGAGTCTCTTGGAGTAGTCATCTGTTTGGGTTGAATTGAGATTAGAATAGGCAAAAGATTTTCTAAGGAATTAATTCTAATCACACACTTCACAATTCACACAAACAATGTGCAAGCAATCACAAACAAACACTCCTTTCAAACACAACTATCCAAGCATATTCTTAGGCAACCAAAAATATTTTTGTTACACCACATAAGTTGGTGGGTTTGTCTTAAACAAAATATGGTAGTCCATCTATATGGTTCACTTGTGATCTTTCCATCCTTCTTGGTTGATTCTTCTTGCATGAGATCATGGTTTCCTTAGGAAAAATTCTTGGTCACAAAACTTCAAAGGTGATCATGGTTCCTTCTAAGTTGTGTTTCCTTAGTCTCCAAATCTTGAGTAAGATTTCTTGTCTCACTTCTCCTTAGTGATATCCAAGATTGAAGTCCTTGGTGAATATGCTGAAGATGTTGAAGTCATTAGAGTTGAAGATGTTGAAGTCATTAGAGTTGAAGATGTTGAAGTCATTAGAGTTGAAGATGTTGAAGTCATTAGAGTTGATGAAGTCCTTTGCACATGGTGAAGTCTTTGGTCATGGGGTAGGTTTTTCCATCAAGTTGAAATAGAAGAGATGTAGAATCAAAACCAAAATGGTTGAGGAAAGAGTTTACAAGATTGTTTGTAAATAAGTTTTGGAACAAATACAACTCCTATTTTTCTAAGGTGTTTTGTCCAATCCTAGGGTTTACAAATCCTACAGGAAACACAATGCTCTGATACCATCTGTAGAGGTCCCAACCTTTAATAAGGTAGAGATCCCTGTGTTTACAATGCTAGTCCCTAGATCAATAGCTAGCATCCACAGCTAAGATGTAATATCAAGAAACAAAGGTCATAATATAACTTTATAACCAGGAATAACATAATTTTATTACATCTTACATAGCTCTTTTGGCTATTACATTACATTGCAGCAGAATAACTATAAGCATGGGGTCCTTCATCTTCAAAGTGCCACAGGCAAACATGTTGGTTGTAGACTTGTAATCCTAATCAATCAACTTCACTAATATAAAACAAACCTGCAACATAACAAGTTACAGCCACAAGGGTCAATACATTTGAATTGTATTGGCAAGTTCCACTACTATGTTGAATATAAGTGGATCCTATCATTACATGCATATTTGGCTAAGTAGGGTTTTAGGCTTATTTGCAGAAAGCAATAATTTATCCTATCTTTTCAAATTAGTTTTGATCTTTTGTCAAATCTTTTTGAACTCCTTGGTAAATCCCCAAGTGTTTCAAGTCTTTGTCAAAATCTCTTGAGCTCCTTGGTACACCCCAAGTGCTTCATGTTTTTATCAAAATCTCTTGAGCTCCTTGGTAAATCCCCAAGTGCTTCAAGTTTTTATCAAAATCTCTTGACCTCCTTGGTACACCCCAAGTACTTCAAGCCTTTTGTTGTCACTTAAAAGTTTTTATTTTAGAAATTGGAATGTCGAGATTTCCCATAGCTTCAGGCCTTTAGTTGCTCAGTATTGTCCATAACCGGGGACACGGCTAAGTACTTAGAATTTTAATCTTCTGCAGAAGTTGTACACTTTACCCACATGACACAATCTCATCTTGTTGCCACCAGTGGCCGCTGGATAAGTACTCACCAAGATGGAATACTGGCAGATTGAGAATGTGACGAACTCTTTCCATAGGGTCCTCCCATACACAATGCTAGCTTGTCTTCAGGCACCAATGTAGGGTTCCTAGTTCCCTCATTTCCAGTTAACCTGAAGACCAATGCATGGGTCTTCCCAATGTAGTTGACTAAGCCAGAGCCATATAGCATGTGGCTGTACACGGAAGCCACTGTTGGAGAAACATGTTCAATCTCTAAGTCCCTGGGTGGTTTTCATCTGGTGCACAACAAAAAGAGATTGCCATATAAACATGGTTCCTTTTGTTGCCACCTTGTCCAAAACTTGGGTATCCTTGTCCACCCAGGTGGTTCATTGAGTACTTGTTTTATTATATAAAACATATGTCTTTTCTCAACTTCATAAAATCTCAACATGTATCTCTTCTCAAAATATATAGCATGGCTAAGCATTTTACAACTACATTGTTTTCACTAATGAATATATATAAGGGTATCCTATTAGGATTTAGCATAGCATAAAGTATAGAAATCCTTTTCATGCATGTTTCAAAATCCACTAAGTATAATGAAAATAGTAGGACTTTGGATGATAGTATAACTTGCCTTTTTGGTAGAGGAATGTTGGTTCACTTCTTGATCTTGCTAATCTCACACTCTTCATCTGTAGAGGTCCCAACCTTTAATAAGATAGAGATCCCTGTGTTTACAATGCTAGTCCCTGGATCAATAGCTAGCATCCACAGCTAAGATGTAATATCAAGAAACAAAGGTCATAATATAACTTTATAACCAGGAATAACATAATTTTATTACATCTTACATATCTCTTTTGGCTATTACATTACATTGCAGCAGAATAACTATAAGCATGGGGTCCATCATCTTCAAAGTGCCATAGGCAAACATGTTGGTTGTAGACTTGTAATCCTAATCAATCAACTTCACTAATATCAAACAAACCTGCAACATATCAAGTTACAGCCACAAGGGTCAATACATTTGAACTGTATTGGCAAGTTCCACTACTATGTTAAATATAAGTGGATCATATCATTACATGCATATTTGGCTAAGTAGGGTTTTAGGCTTATTTGCAGAAAGCAATAATTTATCCTATCTTTTCAAATTAGTTTTGATCTTTTGTCAAATCTTTTTGAACTCCTTGGTAAATCCCCAAGTGTTTCAAGTCTTTGTCAAAATCTCTTGAGCTCCTTGGTACACCCCAAGTGCTTCAAGTTTTTATCAAAATCTCTAGAGCTCCTTGGTAAATCCCCAAGTGCTTCAAGTTTTTATCAAAATATCTTGAGCTCCTTGGTACACCCCAAGTGCTTCAAGCCTTTTGTTGTCACTTAAAAGTTTTTCTTTTAGAAATTGGAATGTCGAGATTTCCCATAGCTTCAGGCCTTTAGTTGCTCAGTATTGTCCATAACCGGGGACACGGCTAAGTACTTAGAATTTTAATCTTCTGCAGAAGTTGTACACTTTACCCACATGACACAATCTCATCTTGTTGCCACCAGTGGCCGCTGGATAAGTACTCACCAAGATGGAATACGGGCAGATTGAGAATGTGACGAAGTCTTTCCATAGGGTCCTCCCATACACAATGCTAGCTTGTCTTCAGGCACCAATGTAGGGTTCCTAGTTCCCTCATTTCCAGTTAACCTGAAGACCAATGCATGGGTCTTCCCAATGTAGTTGACTAAGCCAGAGCCATATAGCATGTGGCTGTACACGGAAGCCACTGTTGGAGAAACATGTTCAATCTCTAAGTCCCTGGGTGGTTTTCATCTGGTGCACAACAAAAAGAGATTGCCATATAAACATGGTTCCTTTTGTTTCCACGTTGTCCAAAACTTGGGTATCCTTGTCCACCCAGGTGGTTCATTGAGTACTTGTTTTATTATATAAAACATAAGTCTTTTCTCAACTTCATAAAATCTCAACATGTATCTCTTCTCAAAATATATAGCATGGCTAAGCATTTTACAACCACATTGTTTTCACTAAGGAATATATAAGGGTATCCTATTAGGATTTAGCATAGCATAAAGTATAGAAATCATTTTCATGCATGTTTCAAAATCCACTAAGTATAATGAAAATAGTAGGACTTTGGATGATAATATAACTTGCCTTTTTGGTAGAGGAATGTTGGTTCACTTCTTGATCTTGCTAATCTCACACTCTTCATCTGTAGAGGTCCCAACCTTTAATAAGATAGAGATCCCTGTGTTTACAATGCTAGTCCCTGGATCAATAGCTAGCATCCACAGCTAAGATGTAATATCAAGAAACAAAGGTCATAATATAACTTTATAACCAGGAATAACATAATTTTATTACATATTACATAGCTCTTTTGGCTATTACATTACATTGCAGCAGAATAACTATAAGCATGGGGTCCTTCATCTTCAAAGTGCCACAGGCAAACATGTCGGTTGTAGACTTGTAATCCTAATCAATCAACTTCACTAATATCAAACAAACCTGCAACATATCAAGTTACAGCCACAAGGGTCAATACATTTGAACTGTATTGGCAAGTTCCACTACTATGTTGAATATAAGTGGATCATATCATTACATGCATATTTGGCTAAGTAGGGTTTTAGGATTATTTGCAGAAAGCAATAATTTATCCTATCTTTTCAAATTAGTTTTGATCTTTTGTCAAATCTTTTTGAACTCCTTGGTAAATCCCCAAGTGTTTCAAGTCTTTGTCAAAATCTCTTGAGCTCCTTGGTACACCCCAAGTGCTTCAAGTTTTTATCAAAATCTCTTGAGCTCCTTGGTAAATCCCCAAGTGCTTCAAGTTTTTATCAAAATCTCTTGAGCTCCTTGGTACACCCCAAGTGCTTCAAGCCTTTTGTTGTCACTTAAAAGTTTTTCTTTTAGAAATTGGAATGTCGAGATTTCCCATAGCTTCAGGCCTTTAGTTGCTCAGTATTGTCCATAACCGGGGACACAGCTAAGTACTTAGAATTTTAATCTTGTGCAGAAGTTGTACACTTTACCCACATGACACAATCTCATCTTGTTGCCACCAGTGGCCGCTGGATAAGTACTCACCAAGATGGAATACGGGCAGATTGAGAATGTGACGAAGTCTTTCCATAGGGTCCTCCCATACACAATGCTAGCTTGTCTTCAGGCACCAATGTAGGGTTCCTAGTTCCCCCATTTCCAGTTAACCTGAAGACCAATGCATGGGTCTTCCCAATGTAGTTGACTAAGCCAGAGCCATATAGCATGTGGCTGTACACGGAAGCGACTGTTGGAGAAACATGTTCAATCTCTAAGTCCCTGGGTGGTTTTCATCTGGTGCACAACAAAAAGAGATTGCCATATAAACATGGTTCCTTTTGTTGCCACCTTGTCCAAAACTTGGGTATCCTTGTCCACCCAGGTGGTTCATTGAGTACTTGTTTTATTATATAAAACATAAGTCTTTTCTCAACTTCATAAAATCTCAACATGTATCTCTTCTCAAAATATATAGCATGGCTAAGCATTTTACAACCACATTGTTTTCACTAAGGAATATATAAGGGTATCCTATTAGGATTTAGCATAGCATAAAGTATAGAAATACTTTTCATGCATGTTTCAAAATCCACTAAGTATAATGAAAATAGTAGGACTTTGGATGATAGTGTAACTTGCCTTTTTGGTAGAGGAATGTTGGTTCACTTCTTGATCTTTCTAATCTCACACTCTTCTAACTTCACTAAAAATCAATCAAGAAAACATAGGTTCAACTAGCATTCCAACCAATATTCAATCAAATTAATCACACATAAAATCATAGAAACTAAGTCATGCATGCAAGCATGCAAAAGGTAGTTTTATCTGCAAAGGTGGTTTCTACTAGGCTCTAAACATTGTAAGGTTCAAAGTGGTCATTTTCTACAGTGGCAAAACCATTTGTAAAAGGGTTTTGTCTATAATCCATTTTTAAATCAAATCATTATTTCATGTGGTGGAAAAATGTTTTTAGCAAAGCAACAATTTTTATGTTGTTCATCGAACAAGTTATTAATTCTCCAAACTTGGTGTCTAGGGTCAGTAGGTTTGAATCAAAACATTTGCCAAAGGTTTTTCTCAAAAATCATTTCCATAACAAAATCCATATATTTATTTGACTAGAAATGGGCTAATTCAATTATTCAATCCTAAACTTCACAAAATACATTTTTAAAACCATAAGTTGGTTCCTAGGGTCAGTAGGTTCACAACAATCCAATTTGTAAAGATTTCAATCCCAAAATCATTTTGGAATAATTTTTATAACCTAAACAAGCATACTAATGTTTCTGCAAAAACGAAGATTTTACCAGAAGCTTTTTACTAAACAAATTGCATGGTTGGCTAGGCCTTGTTCCACTGATTCCATTTATATAAAGTTTGTAATTTTTGGACGTGTGGATCAAAAGTTATGAGGTTTACAAATTTGCATCTAAATCTGATTTCAAATTCTGTTTTAAATCAACCAGTGCCACGCGGCGTGATATTACTGGCTGATACCGCTTCGGTCGGATCGTGCTTGCTGGACCGTAGGATCTAACTTAGATTGAGTGGCGCAGAGGCACACGATACCCCTTCATCTATGTTCTATCACAGCCAGACGATATCGATCTAACGGCTACAATCAACTTGCCACTAACTGGCGGCGCTGCGCGGCGGCAGACGGCAGCGACGCTCGGCTAGCGGAGTTGCGGCGGCTACAGGAAGCAAAGAAGGGAGTGGAGGTGCTCACCGTGATCGCAGTGACGTGGGGATGCTCAACCTTCTCGTGGTTTATGAAGGGGCGCACAAGGTTGCGGTTAATCGCTCGCCGGAGTTGCGTCTGACGACGGCTACTCTCTGTCGTCGTCGAGGATGGTGCTACGGGTAACGAGGGACCATGGTTAGACGCGCAAGGTCAAGGCTATGAAGAGTGCGTGAAGGAGAAGAAGAGGCACGGCCAGAAACTACCTATGGAGCTCGTCGGAGTTGGAGCGGACGGCGGCGTCGTTCAGTCGAGGACAAAGTTGACGCTGCAGAGCACGCGCGAGTGAGCTGGCGACACGGGATGGTTCGCCTGGGTCTGGGGAATGTGTCTGTGTTCTCGGGAAGGCAAGGGGTGGCGCGGGGTCGCCGGAATTGTTCGCGGAACTTGCCGGAGGTAGTGGCGATGCGAGGCGAAATTGTCGCAGCCTGGAGGCAGAGGGAGAGAGCTGTCTGGGGGGAAAGAGAGGTAAGACGCGGGCGGTTAAATGGGCATGGTCGCGGGGTGGAGTAACGGCCGCTGTTAACGTGAATTGATCGCCGGAGTAATGGCAGCAACGGTCAGGGCGACATGATCAGGGGGAAGACGACGCTGAGGTGGCAGTGGGGTCTGGGCGTCAGCGAGGGAGTGAGAGGGAGAGTGGGGCCTGCTCGTCAGTGGGTTTGCGGGTTCGGCTATGAGTGAAAGAAAATGCTTCGCGCATGGGGGAGTAGCTGGGCTGGTACTGGGCTGCTGGGCCTATTGGGTTGGGTCCGGTCTGCTTCTATTTTTTTTCTAATTGCTTTGTCTTTTTCCATTTCTATTTTCTGTTTTGAAATTCAATCAAACAAATCAAACATCCAAAACAAATCAAACTCCCACCAAACTTTGTCTTGAGTTTTGGTTCTGTTTAACAACAATATTCGAAGTCCAAAACAAAATAATATTTTATTCATTTTAGGATCCATTTATTAATTAAATAAAATGGACCTTAGTTATTAAATCAAATGGGTTTTGATTTATTTAAAATCTCCATTTGAAAACTAAATAATATCAAAACCAAATTAGTAGGTTTTATTTGAAAATATAAAACACTTGGAAAACTTATTTAAAATAAAATAACAAGTTTTAGTGTTTAATTAAAATGGGGAAAAGCCTTTACTCTAATAAAATTGGTTTATTAATAAACTCTCATTATTTTATTTAAATAGACTTTTATTCCATTTATCAAATAGAAATGTTTTATTTCAAAGGCTTGGCCAAGTTTTAATTTGGCTCTATAAAATAATCCTTATTTAAAATTCTACCTTTTCATTTGAAAGCCAAATCTTTTTATTAAAAGATCCAAAAATAGTATTTCCAAATATTTTAACTTTATTGTTTATTTATCTTTTTAAATCCCTTTAGGATTTTTATTTGATCAAATAGGTTTTGAAAGTTTCCAATTGGAATCAAAAGTTTCTTCTCACCCTGAAAATCAACAAAGTTTTATTTTATTCATTTATTTTTCACATTACAAGATTTGGAAAATCTTGGGATGTGACAAGTTTACCCTCTTCTGAAGTTCCATGGTCTCAATCCTTATGAAGACCAGTTATCTGTCACCTTGAAAACTTTCTCCTTTTGTTTCCTCAGTTACCTTGACGTGTTTCATGTTTGTTGGCTCTAG
The DNA here is from genome assembly GCA_916181665.1 of Avena sativa. NCBI lineage: Eukaryota > Viridiplantae > Streptophyta > Magnoliopsida > Poales > Poaceae > Avena > Avena sativa. Next base: position 67,639,674 of record OV702284.1, read on the forward strand.
AGATGTTTGTGAAACATCTATCCATGAGTTGACCATGAGATACTCAGTTCGTGGTTCCGTGTCATTCCCTCTCTTCCTTAGTGTGAGGAGCCACCTCGAGGATTATGAAGCGCTTCGTCCATTCGTCAAGGTGGTATGGTTCAATCTCTTCGAGAAGATCGTCGAAGTTCAGTATAACCATGTTCCTTCTATCTTTCTACCTAGGAATCTCGGGACGAGATTCTTTTAGGGGGATAGAATTGTAACAACCCTAGTTTTATTAATCTCTAATTAGGAATTTATTGTACATTCCTGAGCATCATCTTAAAATGCATGCAAGAAAAGAAACTAGAAACCCTAAACCCTAACTCTCCCTCTCCCTAGCTTTCCCTCTTACTTGGAACACATTCTAAATGGTTTTGAATTTTAAAAGTTACAAAAGTGTGGAGCCCAATCTGAATAAAAGGGTCCCCCTCAATATTTCTAACCTTTTATAAAACCTCTAGTATTTTTGAATTACTCAAAACATTTTTGAAATTCAAATACAAAAGAGAAAAAGTCAAAACAAAAAAAAGGAAATGTTTTCAGCAAAGAAAAACAGTCACCTAACCTAACTGGGCCGAGCCCATCTCTCCTCTCTCTCTCCGCCTCAAGTGCAGCGCGCAATAGCGCGCAGCCAACCCTCTCCCGGCCCAAGTGCAGCCCAAGTCGGCCTTGTACCGCTTCGGCCTCGTCCCATTCGTCGTCTTCCTCGAGAGCGGAAAGAAGCTCGCTGGCACGCCCTCCGTCGTCCGCCGCTGGAGTTGCACAGCGATTCGTGTCGCCGCCCAGCGTCTCCTACTAGGACCCTGCCCCACCCTCTGGATAACCCTAGCACGCCACTCTAGCCCTCCGCCCTTATCCTTTTCTCACCAAGGCCGAAACCCTAGCTCCAACCACCGTGTTGCCTCACCGTCCCCGAGCACCCCGTGGTGCGTCGAGGCCACTGCTGGAAGCGCCTCACTGCCCTCATCCTCCTCCTCGAATCATGCGAGCTCAGATGACCTCCTTTGGCCGGAATCAAGCAAGAAGCACCGTCGGCTGCCATCGTTGTCGTCATCGATTCATCGCCGTTCGACCTCGCCTTGCCTCTTAGTCACCACAGTCGTGTCCTAGGTGAGCTTGCGGTCCTCACAGACCTTCTCGCTTTGCCCCTCTCCCTCTATGTCATTGTGCCGTCGTGCACCTGTCGCCGCCGCTACTGTCTGCCGTCGTTGCACGCCGCTCTGACGACCTCCTGCAAGCGGCGCCACCATTTTATGGTAGCCCGCGACTCCCTCTATCCAGCGCTCCAGCTCTCGTCGCCCCGGGTTGCCCCTAGCGCCGGATTTGATCACCACCTGGGGCTTCTCCATTGATGATGTCAGCGAGGCGTCATGCTGGCATCATAACCCCCCTTTCCTTTTTTATTATTATTCCTGTAAATCATTTCTGTAAATAAGAAAAATATGTCATGTGGGCCCCTGTTGTAAGTCAAATAAACATTATAAGAAATGTTTTCTATTTAATTAAATGTTAAAAGTAATTCCAAAATGTAAAATATTTATAATATTCTAAAAATGATTTAAAATGAATAAAAATTGGAGAAATTCATCACTAATTCATTTTAAATCAGAAAAATACAAATAATATATCAAAATGTTCAGAAAAATAATATCTATACAATATACTTATAATCATGCATTGATAAACAATTTCAATTGCAAGTTAATTAGAAAACTAAGTGAACCCTCTCAGAAGCTTCCGAGGTTTCTCCGAATTAGGGTATGGACCCCTCGGGACCCCGATTAATTTGTCAAGCATGCCTTAGGGGTTTATTTAAATGTAATTTAACTTGTCATATCATCATCCTTGCTTGAGCATTGCATCGATGTCATGTGTTGATTGTTTCCTTTCCTTTCCGGTGTTTGGTTCCTACCAGTAGAATACGATATCAAGATCGAGATCGAAGACCGAGATCAACACCGTCGAATATCGGAGAGCAATACTTGACCAACTATAATCAAGTCAAGTACCAGATGTCCAAAGCTCTGCTTTCTGGATATCAATTGGCAAAGGCAAGCGAAGCCCCACACATGATATAATCCTATGTTTTCAAGTATTTCAATTCTTGCCATGTGCATACGATTCCAAAGTCTTTTATCGATAGGTAGAGTAATCCTATCTGATGCATGTTTGATTTATAGCCTATACTACCTGATCCAGTGCTCCTAGCCTAACTAGGGTTTGGCTTGTGAAGCGATGCTAGAGCTGTTACATCTGTTATGCTTAGCCATGCTTAGCTGTTACCACTGGTCCATCTGGTTGATGAATTAGAGCTGCGAATGAACCTAGTATGCCAGGATGACATGGTATGATCAGATACGAACGTTAAAAGTGCTAAGGCTTGTATGGGAGGCCATGGTGGGTTGTGGTTTTTGCAGTCCCATACTTGCCACCCTTAGGACCCGATGTTCTTGCCTCTTGAACGAAGACGAGCGTACAACCACATGGGGTCCTGGAAACCCCCTCGACCAACTAACTTGCCGAGTAGATTCCATGAGTCACATAGTTTGGGCTTTCCATTTGAGATACGCATCTTGGTTGTTCTTGAATGGAGGTGAAGGAGGTGCATTCATAACAGGTAGGGAAGCGTGGCCGGGAACAAGAGATGCCCGACATCCGTAATCTTGAACCCTGCACACATCATTAGGGACCGGCTTCGGGATTCGACCAGTTACGGCGGCATCTCCCTAGTTCGTGACTCATGGTCTAGGCGAAAGAAAGGTAAAGGTCGTGTCTAATCACCCTCTGCCGGCCTTCCAAGAAAGAGGGCTTATCTAGTGGCATTAAGAGAAGTTTAGTACGTGTGGGTAAAGTTGTACACCCCTGCAAGGTTATTAATCTTTTCGAAAATCCATGTCCGCGGTTATGGACGACCTGGGAACAGACGTGAAGATCATAGAGAACTTGAACCTAATCGTAAAACTTGGCAAGTTAAGTAATTTGTGCTTAAGGATGCTTCCTCAGGGATCGATGGGGTGATCCTAGATAGGTTCAACTGATGATGATTCGGTGGACTTCAAGAGATGATCAAAATTAGAGATACCGCTCTCTTATCCCCTTCTAAAATATTCTGATTATTCGAGATTCTTTCCCTCTTGTTTTACAACACAAAGATGGCTTGATGCAAATTAACCCCACCAGACATAAGTCTCGCGGAGTACACCCTGTACTCACCCTTGCTTCGTTGATACTTTTGCAGCAAATTAAGTGTTACCATAGAAGATGAGTTATTCACGGCATCGACATCAACGTGTAGTTCGGAGTTCCCGGTCGGCAGTCTGGGATCTATGGATTGGATGTCATCGTTATGCTTCAGGCCTCTTAGGACATTTGTTAAGTTTGCTATACTTAATAGCATAATTCGCCTTCCATTGTTTGATGTTTGTGGCCAGTTACCTCTGCTTGTAATATTTTGGTTCTTCGCTCAGTTATGAGCTTGATGTAATAACTTTTGTGTCGTAGGGTCACTGTTGTGTTATCAATTCTCTCTTAGTACGCTTTCAAGATTTAGGTTAGGCTTATATCAGACAGAGGTCTGGGATTTGTCTAGCCCTAATCCTGGGGGTGTCACAAAAACCTGAGCCAACATGACTTTGACCCAACAAAATACTTTTCTAGTTTCTATTAACAAAACTATGGAGACCAATATATTATCTCCTTATGTTTTCAAGACAGAACTCCTAGCTACTCTTACCACTAGGTTTTTCCAAAACCTTATTTAAAACCTTTTCATCTCAATCCTGGCAGAGATACCAAGATGGTCCCTATCTTACTTCAAAGCAAAGCCCCTTTACAAAATACCCCTCCTTACCGGATCTAGGCTTGATGGTAACCCTAGTAGTAGTTAGATAAGCTTGATAAGATGAATTGCCTGGATCTGTTGTTTTACGAATTTCCTCGATCTGCTGTTTGCCTTGTTTGCTTAGGAACTAGAGTGAGCTAATCTAGTAGCTCATACCTTAGGACCTAATCCTTTCTTGTGATCATCAACCTCAAACCAAGCATCCAAATCTGGATCAACCCAGACACCTAGGTAATTATCTCTTCTCCTGATCAGATCAATCCAAGGATAATCCCTCTTGATGGTTTCCAACCTAGTGAAGACCCCACCCAAGTTTGGATACCCTCTATTCAATATATACCTCAACATCAACCACTTAATGGAAATGATAAACCTTTTCCACCCCCTCAGTTGTTTCCCCCTTGCAAACTAGCCAAACTCTCCAAATATTCCACAATGGCTAAGTCTAGATTTCTTATCTAGATTCAATATTTGTAGCTCTACCTTTTCCAACCTATGTGCATTCTTGAGAATGTACTTGAACCGTCTTGTTGTACACCTTTAGTACTACCAAATACCACTCCTACCCTTGTCTAAGCCCTCGTATTTCCCACTCATCCATGAGGGTTTTGTAGTCAAGATAATAATCTTTTCTACAAATCTTATCATCTTGCCTACTTTGGCAGAAGCTCACATCCATATGCTACCACCCCTTGACCAACTTCTTGCTTTGTTATGATCCACTAACCATGGCCTATCAACCCCCACTTCAGCTGCTTCCATTGGATCCTTGTGCTTCTTGAACCCACATGGTTTAGGAGGTTACCTGATGTATCTGCTATGGCAGCCTTATCTTCAACTAAGTTTCCCATCACTCCTACACCACCTCAAATACAACCAAGCCCAACCCATGCTTCCTTGGTCATCCATACAACTTGGCATATCTATCCATATACCCCTTATGCCAAAGTGAGCTCTGAGCTCACAGATACTACCCTGTTCAGGTGGCATCAAAATAACCAAACCCTAGATCCTCCCAAATCTAGATTCCACCATTTTCAACACATTACTTCAAAATCAAGGTTGATCTTGATACCTACATCAAGTTTACATCATAAACCTTGGATATAAGCATCCCCAAATAATTTTCCATAATTATTTGGATTATTAAACTATGTAATTCCCTTTACATACCAAATTCTCAAAATCCTTGTCTATAAAGGCAAGTTTGTTTTTCTCCAAATCACCTTGCCAAATCAAGGCACATTTGATGCCTATTTATCATATCCCATCTATCCAACTCAAAAATAAATATTTTTTAGATTTTTTTTATTTCTTTTTGCCCTTTTTCTTAAATGGCAGAAACAAGAAATAATTCCCTAGAAATACTTTCCCAACTCAATAAATTCCAATAAAATTCTCCCATGTGTGTTATGGTATCTAGGACCATATCACCGAAAAAACCAAGCTTTCCCAATGTAAAAATATCATCTTAGCTTCCATAATCTAATTCTGCACTTTTTGAATAAGTGCATTTTAATGGGATTATAATCTCTAGAAAAATCCCATTTAAATCATGAAGAGATTATTTGACATCCTCTATCTACCAGTACCATTTCCCCACATTCCTCAATGCAAGTTTTCAAACTTCTTTCACAACCATTGTGAGGATTACTTTTGCCAATTTAGCTTTTGGCTCAATTCAAAACTATCCCAAACCACATCAAGGATCAAGCCAAGCTTGCAAAACACTACACAACTCTCTCCTGGTCGTGCATAGTAACCCTAGCTACTGTAGCACCTTCCCTCCCTTGTCCTATGTGCTTAAAGAGGAGAGAAATTGTGTGGCCCATATGTGTCACCAAAATATCTCCACCCAGCAGCCACAACACCCTCCCTCCACTCTCTGGTCACATGTAGGCCGCACACCACCACCCAGCACCACCCCAACCATCCAATGGGCAGCCAGCACCATTGCCCTTGTCCAAATGGATTTTTTTCCATCAACAACCACCCCTCTCTATTTATAAGGACACATGACACCTAGCTCACCCCTCTGCCCTCATTTGCCCCCAACAGCCTCCACTCACCTCCTAGAGCACCCCTTCCCTCTCCCCCTGCTCTGCCTTGCTCGGGAGAAAAGAATCAAGGAGCTTCGGCCTCCCCTCTCTCCTCGAGCTAGGCTCATCCCTCATCCCTCATCTCCCACTACATGTCATGCCACATGACTCCTATTGCTCCCCTGGCGCTAACCAGGCTCCTGTTGTTGACATGCAGCCACTCCTGAGGTTGCACCGGCGAGCTCCGGCGAGCCCTCCTCGGCCACTCTCGCGCAAGCCCTGTTCCGGAAGCAAACGGAGCCGTGCCGCCCATCCCCGGAGTCGTCATCATTGACCGCGTTGCCCCGTCACCTCCCCGGCCACTCCCGGACCTCTAGTAAGCCCCACGAGCCCCACCAGACCCCCATCTAGGGTTTCCACTCCCGAGCACCGTCGTGAGGTGAGAGACGAGCGGGAGCCGTCGATCGGCTTCTAGTCCGATGGTGGTCATACCCTCGTACCCCTTCGTGGCCTTCCTGCCACTGACCGGCAGGCCCCTCCGCATGGCCATTGAACGAGCTCCCGCTCACAGCACGCCCCCGGGTCGTCCGGAAGCCTTTGCGGCCCACTCTCTCGTTTGGATCTAGCCCGCACCCTATCTCCCTCCCTTTTTCTGTTTTGATTTCTCAGATCTGTATTTAGCTGCTCAGTTTGAATCCAAATAAAAATGTGAAATGTTTCAAAAGAATCAGATCTAAAAATTATCAAGTACTTGTATGTTTTACCTAACATGCAGAACCAGTTTTGTACCAAAACAATGTCTAGAATAAAGATGATAAATCATCTACCCAGATATGTCCATATCAAGATCACTAATAATTATCTCCAGAAAGTTTTGCTAATCCAATTGACCTGAAACCACTTTGTTCTGGAAGGTATAATCCATATTTTCCATGTCCAACTGGCCCCACCTTAGCTTGCTTCTAGATTGCAGTTAACAAAAATATCAAAATCAAGTCTTTTCTGCCTTTAGAAAATTCCCTACGTCAAATCAAGTGAGTTTTTGATCTAATTCCATCTACCCTTGGATACACACAACTATATCCTTCAAAATCCACTAGCCCATATTTTTATGAACTCTTTTTGGATTTTGGTGAATTAAACTATTCTGTGCATGGTTCATGCACTAATAAAATCACCATAGTAGCACTGTAACTCCAAAAAGGTAGATTCAAATTTATACACAAAGGTATTTTCAGTTCCTAACCAGTTTCCTTGGAATCACATCAAAGGCTTCTGTGGATTTAATCTGATGAAAAAGACAAATCCCAGCCAGTACTGTGTTTGGGAATTTCTCAACGGCATTCTGTTAACTGTTCTGAGGTGAATCCAACTCCTCTTGAATAAGTCCACCAAACACTCCCTAATCATCCAAAGAAATATTTTTTGGAGCTCCAGATTATGTTTGGTGATTTATTTCCTAAAACTAGAGTTTTACTCAGTATAAAATCCATTATAAATCAATGACAATTGATAAATTAGTGAAACCACTTTTGTTGGTTTCATTTTATCAATACCTATCTGATGGTATCATTTGTACACAATGGTATCACATAGATCCAGCCCTTGGTCAAAAACCCTCTCTTAGGTAATTCTAGACTATAAATCCAAAAGGATCCCTTTTTCCTATCCCTCCAGATTTTATCCCAATCCAATCAAATCAAACCACCAACATCCTACTGATGTATATCATGTATCTATCCTTTAACTATTGTATGGTTTGATGCTTCTATGCCTTGTATTGATTGTGGTATTGTTTGTTTGCATGTATGCTCGATAACAGCGATAGTTGCGCTTGTGAGACACCGAGAAGAAGGAAGGATCGGGTTATTCTTATTATTATTGTTATTGGTATTCTGGTATTCTAAAGAAGTCAAGGGACATCTCGCTGGTCACAGGCAAGCCACCATTCCTGAACACCTATATTAACCTCCTCCTTTTTATCAATAGTTGTATACCTCGTTTATGAACTACACGATTAAATTTCATGGTTTGTTTCAAATAAAAGGCATGAATAACTTGGCTCCTCCAACTTATGGATGAGTGTCCATTAGGACACCTACTCTATTGACACCCATTTTTAACCCCTTTAGATCGAGGCTAAGAGGCCTAGCATCTTCCCTCTCCAAGCCCAAGGATTTTCAATGATAAAACTATTTTGGGTTTTACCCTACTACAAAGTTTTAAAAATAAAACCCTTGGAAAGATGCATCATTTCCAAGTGGAGGTTTTACTAAAGAAGATATGAGGAGGATGTAGAGAAAGTCAAGAAAAAGAAAGAGAAGGGATGTTCTACGCCTTTACCGAAACAATTTTCCCGTACAACCACACTACCCTAGTCGTTGGGGCTTACCTCATAGTTTGTGATCTTTAGCTGGGGCTGCTCGTACTCGCTAAAGGGGAGAAATCCCCTGAAATCCGAACTATCTAGGACAAGGTACCAGTGCAACAATTGGGTCTCTCACGGATAGTATGACTTAAGGTAAGTACTCATGGAAGTGGAGTCAATATTTTGCTATCTTCCAAACTACGGTTTGGGGATAGGGGCCAGTACGGGAGGAAGGACTATGGCCATCGTGCCACATACTCACACCGAAGAGAACAAACCCAAAAGGAAAAGCCGCCTTTGCTAGGGATAGACAAATGAAAAGCTAGGTTTGATTATCCGAACCCCCGTATAGCGTGTGTAGCGGGCTGTGGTTGTAATCCCGGCGGATGTATTGATTCTTGTGGGTAAAGTGCGCAAACTCTGCAGAGTATAATCTATTTGATTACCGTGTCCACGGACAAGGACGGTTGGAATGGCAAGTGCTAGGTGGACCCTTCGGATTTGTTGAGATGAATGAAAGGATGTGACTTGGTCAAGAGGAAAGATAATAATGAGTTTGGTTTTGACGAGAGATGGTCGAAGATGTTTTAAAGGGTTTTACAATAAAACTTTTTTCAACGTTTTTAACAAGGATGCGGAGATGTCCGGATTTTCAAAAAGGAGGCATTTTGTTTCCAAAACTCTTTTTCAACAAGGATATAGAGATGCCATTGTTAGACTTTTCCAGAAACCACTATAGTGTAGAGCTACCTCGCCACAAGCCAAATATGCATTATCTTGTTACCTTGTCTCGGTGGTTTGCGAGTACATTGAAAGTACTCACCGGCATTTTCCCTGGCTATTTACTTGGCCAGAATGCAGATGTTAAGAAGTGACGAAGGTGCTGACGTCTATGCGAGCTAGGCCGTCTTCCTAGTCAGTTGTCTATAGGTTAAGGAATGACATGGGCTCTGCGCTTGAAGACTTCCGCTACTTGTGTAATAATTGCCATACTGGCCACTTTGTAAGTTTTGTACCCGTTACTTTATGGATGTTGTAATTATACTAGTCGATTATGCTCACGGCTCACTGATCATTGGAATGTGAATTGTACGCATAACGGGTATTCTCGGACCATAAATCCGGGGTGCCACCGACATAGTATCAGAGCCATCCTGACTGTAGGAGACCTTAGTTGGCATGGACGTTAGACAGGACAACCACTATTTTGGAAAAACACACGGTTTTCGAAAACTATCTTCCCAAAAGCTTTTCGAAGGAATTCTTAGCTTATCTTCTTTGACTAAAGGTATTTGAAAACGGATTACTCTACATCTCGTCTACTTCAAATGTTCCATTTTCAAAAACAAAGTCTAACTCAGAGACTATGAAGACTGAGATCCACAAATGAAGAAACACCGAGACAAGCAAAACAAAGGAGCTACCAACAACGAAAGATACTACAAGATCGCCCCACCAATGGACTCCTTCATCGCCCCCAAATCAATCAAGTATGGAACCGACGACAATAGACGGGAGGACAGAAGATAAGACCCTCATAACGTCCGTACTTAGGATTAGCATCCCTAAAATAGGATTCCCTTTTTGTGTGTAGTCACCCCCTTAGTACTTATGGTATGCCCTGTTGCTTGTCATGTGCGAGTATGATGCTTGGAATGTATTGATTGTCTGCCGAAAATTGTCCGATACTAACGCTTTGACCACCTTAGTTGGCGTATCCTGACGCTGATCCTCGCAACCCCTTAGCCGAAAACCTCTGCTCAGCAGGATGGCCACAGAAGAAAACCTCGACAACCACCAGTAAAACTCTAAGGTGGAAAGACTGCGTCTTTCCACTCAACTCCAATAAACCCCTACTGACATGTCATCATCAACCATAGCATTCCACCCAATATTATACCTCACTAATTCCTCTACCCTCGAACTCGGAAGACTAACTCCGTAACACCATTTCCTTCTATAGCCAGAGACTTCATCTCCACCCGAAAACCCTGAGTATGGCCATGAAGATCAGAGCCCTAAAGAAAGCATGTAGACATTGCGGAGAAGAAGGACATCAAGCCAGCCAGTGCTTAGGCAACTGCCCAAATTGTGGAGCTCTCCATCCTCCAGCGGATTGTTCCACTCAACAAGTCACATGTTTCCTCTGTGAAGGTCGAGACCATGTCCCGGCCAACTGTCCCCTCTATCTCCTGATTGACAAGGCTCGTCAACTTCCCTGCGTCAACATTGTGAAGAAATCAAGAGAAGGACGTTCCAAGAAAGGCACCTACTTCTCCTGCGATCAACCGGGTCATTTCAGCTGAGAGTGCCCCCAACGTGGTCTTGATAACTCCCCTACCAAGGAAAAGATCCCAAGACAAACCCAAGGAGGATATGAAGCTAAGAAAAACGATTGTTACACCTGTGGAGGTCCAGGCCACTTCTCCCGCGAATGTCCAGACAAGTACGCGACGTCCTCGAAGCAAGAATCTCCAGCACCGAAAATGGGCAAGAAACCCTGAGCCCCTTCGGCCAGAAGAATCAGGAGACCGCTATCCCCAGAACCTCCTCTTCCCTCGAGAAAGCACTACCTAAGGAGAAACCTTTCACCCCAGAATTGCGACAAGACTCTGGACGCTCCCACGAAGTAGTTTATCACCCGGAAACTCGCCTATCCCCAACATTGGTAGTGTCATGTATGGCCCCAGAACCAGTTTTGTAAGACTCTAAGTGCTTGTGCTCCCTGTGGCACAGACCTGTTTTGTAACCTCTTAAGTACCTCCACCACCGACCGGCTTGAACTCGCTAAATTTATGGATGATATGCAAGTATGATATCCTTCTTTGCATGTTTTACCCACGTTGTTGCCTCAGACCAAACTGGAATGACCCCATTCCAAAGGACCTCGTCTCCTAGACAGCCAAACTCCAATGACATCCTCCAACCTATCGGACCCGTAACCCACTCAGAACTAACTATCCGGAAGCTGGTAGGCGCCGATCCGGTAGACTCTCTAACTCATGAAGCGGTTCCGACGACGTCGACAGAAGATAACCACCCCAGAGGAAAATTGCAGCGCCATCCCCCGCAACAGCATACGACTACAACCAAGAAAGTTGACGACTCCACCAAGAACCCCTAGTGCCTCTCTAAGGGGTAAATACTGTGTCTTTCGCGCCCAAAACCCGATAGGACCTGGGAGTCGAACACTAATTAGCACTAAGTGATGACCACCCTCCAGATCTGAACCATAAACCCTGCAAGAAGGATGACAATAGACATTCTCCATAATCAGAAGGTACTTCAGGAAAGTCCTCCACTCCAAGGTCGACCGTCTAACCAACACCCCGGTGCATCAATACCCTGAAGAGATAAAAAATCATCCACGAGGCGAAGGAATAAAGAAGACTCAACTCGTCATCTCGCCTCAAGAAGGAAGTACCCCGTTGATGCTAAACCTACCTAGACTTGTCCTAAGGGGAAAAGACTGCGTCTTTTCCACTCGCTTAATTTAAACACCCAAATCCGAAGCCACTCCGCCCCGAACCATAGCTGACCCTGTCTGTTCTCTAAAAGACCTGTAAACACCTCTTGTTTTCCACCGCTGAAATTGCTAAGCGGATGTTATCACCCAACCCTACTCCTCCCTAATCTAGGGACGAGATTATTTTAAGGGGGGAAGGTCTGTAACATCCCAATTTAAGCAAACCTGATTTAGAATCCAAAAGGCAAAACTCAGGGGGAACAAAAACTTTTTCTTGTTATATGTTGCAATGTTTGCTTACTTGTTTGCTTGTGCCCAAGCAACTGAATGTGTATTAGGTGATACACTCCTTATCTCAACCTTAGTTGACAAAAGCTATTTTACAAAAGAGATGTCTTGGCTCATCTTTCATATTCTCAAATATTCTGGCATTTCAAAACTCCAAGATGACTTTGACCCAACAAAATACTTTTCTAGTTTATATTAACAAAAATATGGAGACTGATACGTCGGAAACATATCTATAATTTTTGATGCTCCATCCTTGCTTAGTATCTACTTTTCTTTGCTTTGTCTACACTTTGAGGTGTTTTTTATATATTTTCTGGAACTAACCTATTAACAAGTTGCCACAGTGCATGTTGCATGTTTTATTCTGTTTTACTAAGTACCCAATCAATATTACACAAAACCTTTTGTAGCCACCGCCACCATCGTACCTAGATCAGGGAGGGGGGTCTGAAGTTCTTCCCGGCACCCTGTCAGAGGGGGGATCATCCCGGAGGCGTTCTCTCCGGTATGATGGTTGAGTAGTTCCACCTTAGACTATGGGTCCATGTAGTAGCTAGATGGCGGTATCTCCTCCTTTGTGCTTTCATGCATACATCTTGTGATCTCTGTTCATCATCAAGATCTAATCTATTTGTAATCATGCATGTTGTGTTTGCGGGGATCCGATGGATATTGAGATTATTATGTCAGATTGATTAATCGTTTTGTCTTTATGATTCTATCATGTCTGTGTTGTTTGTGATCTTGCATGCTCTCCGTTGTTAGTAGCTATCTTGGACAAGTAGTTGCTAGTGACTCCAAGAGGGGGTATTTATGCTCGATAGTGGGTTCATGCCTCTAGTTTCCAAGGGAAGTGACAGAAATCTCATCGGTTGTAGATGTGATGTTGCTACTAGGGAGAAAACAATGGTCTCTTGTTCATGTAACAAGTGGATTGTTTACCTTACACACTTTGCTTAAAGTAGTTGTCTGTTTCTTGCAACTTAATACTGGAGGGGGTTCAGATGATAACATGAAGGTGGAACTCTAGTCATAGATGCAGTTGGATGGCGGTCTATTTATATTGTTGTATTTCCCAATCATATCTCATAGAATCTTTTTGACTAGTATTGCATTGTTATGCCTTGCTTAGTTCCTATCAATTGCCCTGCTGTAATTTGTTTACCCTTCATGCCATGTTGTTTATCTAAGGAGAGAACGTTTAGTGAACTATGGACCTCGGTCCAATCTTTACCATTGATACATCTTCCACTGTTACTTGTTTACTTGCTGAAAACCATTACCTTCCACACCATACGTTTAATCCTTTGTTACAGCAAACCGGTGAGCGTGACAACCTCACTGTTTGTCGGGGCAAAGTCTTGAGTTTGTGTTGTGCAGGTCTCCGCATTGCTTGCAACACATGTGTGACGTTTTCTTCCTCCTACTGGTTCGATAACCTAGGTTTCCTACTGAGGGAAAACTTGCTGATGTACTGCTTCACACCTTGCTCATGGGGTTCCCAACAGACTTGCCGTTAAGGAGTCATCATCAAGCTTTTTCTGGCACTGTTGTCGGGGAATCTAAGGACGTATTCACTAGGGCATTCCTTCACTTCCTTGCTCTTTAATTTGTTTTTAGTTTGCTTAGTTTCTTTTGCTTGGTTTTGTTTGCCTATTTTCAAAAAACCCAAAAAGAATAGTTTATTTTGGTTTGCTTTCTCTATTCAACAACAAAAAAAAATAGTTCTTGTCGTAGTTGCTACTGCTGTTTTTGGCTTGCCCACCTTTGCCAAAATGAAATCTGCTGAGAACACCAAGTTGTGTGACTTCACTAGCACCAACAATAGTGATTTCCTAAGAACTCCTATTGCTTCACCTGCTCCTGATTCTACCATTTATGAAATTAAACATGCCTTGTTGAATCTTGTGATGAGAGAGCAATTTTCTGGTGCTAGTTCTGATGATGATGCTGCCCATCTCAATAACTTTGTTGAACTTTCTGAGATGCAGAAGTATAAGGATGTAGATGGAGATATTATCAAGCTTAAGTTGTTTCCTTTCTCCTTTAGAGGGAAAGCTAAAGAATGGTTGCTATCTTTGCGTAAAAATAGTATTGATTCTTGGACTAAGTGCAAAGATGCTTTTATTGGAAAGTACTACCCTCCTGCTAAGATTATATCTATGAGAAGTGACATTATGAAATTTAAACAACTTGATAATGAACATGTTGCTCAGGCCTGGGAAAGAATGAAATCTTTGGTTAAGAATTGCCCCACTCATGTACTCACTGCTTGGATGATTATTGTAACACCCCTAGTTCTATTAATATTTATTAGGGTTTTGATTGTGCATTCATGAGCATCATATAATCTTGCTAAGATAAAAATTCAAACAAGATTAACTAAACCCTAAACCCTAGCTTCCTCTCTCTATTTGAAACACATTCAAAATGGTTTTAAATGTTTTGAAAGTACAAAAGGTATGGAGCCCAAGCAGTAACCGGGGCCCCTACAATGTTTCAAAGTTTACAAAGTGTTGCTTCTTTCAAAATACACAAAATAGATTTGTATTTGAAAAATACAAATAGAAAATAATAAAACAGAAAAGAAAAACAGTTTCTTTGAAAAAGAATAGAGCCAGCCAGAACAACCAGGCCGGCCCATCTCTCTCCTCTCCTTTCCTGCCGCCCAGCGCAGTCCTCCGCGGCCCAGCAGCGGCCCACCCGGGCCCAATACCGCTTCGATCCCCTCCCCGTCGTCTACCTCGCTTGGGCAAGTAGGCGCGCCCTGTGCCGTGATCCCCGCCGCCGCCTGGAGGAGGATCAGGCCGCCCGTGCACGCCTCTCACTCTCCCGTATCCTCTCATCCCCCCAGGTGCTCTCTCCCCTCACCTCTGTGAGCAGCCCGAACCCTTGCTGCCAAAAACCACTAGTCGTCATTGTTCTATGCAGCCCCGAGCCTCGCCATGGTGTCTAGGAGTTCCGACATGCTCGACTGCGTCTCCCTGTCAAAGGAATCGGGCCAAGGCGGCCTCTATCGCCGCCGACGACGTCGCCTACCCGAGCTCCGGACGCCACCCTCACCATCGATTCCGGCCACGCCACGCCCTGCTGACCCTCCTCTTGTACTCGTGGTGAGCTCCTGCATCTCCTAGACCCCTCGGTTTCTCCCCTTTCGCTTTGTTCTGCTTCCGCATCGAGCGCCGCCCATCGCCGCCGTCGGGCATGCCCACTGCCGGTTCCCTGGTAACCCAAACGAAGCGGCGCCACCACCTTTCTGCTCCTCACGGTCACCTGCGTCGAACACACGCAACCACCCATCCCCGCTTGCTCGCTAGCACCGTCCTCGTCGTCTATCTGACAAGCACCACCGCGGTGACGTCACGCCAGTGTCACCATGACGTCTGCGTGCTGGTCAGCTCCTGGTCAAACCCAGCTAGGGTCCCACCCTGCCCACGTGGCAGCTGAGGTGGCTTAGGGCCCCTCTGTCAGCCACGGTGGCTAGCGGTGGCCTCGGTGTAAAAAGGTTTTCAGTCTTGTTTAAATTTCAGAAATGGTTTTAATAATTTCAGAAAATGAATAAAACTTGTAAATTCAATAAGTAATTATTTATAAATCAAAAAATACAAATAATATATCAAAATGTCAGAAAAATTAACTCTATATATTTAAGCTATAATCATGCATTGTTAAACAACTTTAATTGCAAGTTAATTAGAAATACAAAATCAACCCTCTTAGATGCATCCGGGGTTTCCCCGAGTTAGGGTTTGCACCCCTCGGAACCCCGATTAAACGGTCGAGCATGTTTAGGGTGTCAATTTCAATACAATTCAACTTTTCATATCATCATCCTTGATTGAGCATTGCATCGATGCCATGTGTTGATTGTTTCCCCTTTCTGTCCGTTATTTGGTTCTTCTCTGGTAGAATACGAAATCGGAATCGAGATCGAGTCCAAGACTGAAGATCAAGATCAAGATCATCGAAGTTCATCAATGAACAATGCCAACAAGATGAACCCTGGAGATCTATATCCTTGTGGTTGTCGAACAAGTCAAGCTGATGACTCCGAAGATCTGTATTGGGTAGCAACAGGCAAAGGCAAGCGAAACCCCACACATGATATAATCCATGCTTTCAAGCACTTTAAATTCTTGCCATGTGCATACGATTCCAAAGTCTTTCATCGATAGGTAGAGTAATCCTATTTGATGCATGTTCCCTTTGGAACTATAATCCCTGATCCACGGCTCCTAGCATAACTAGGGTTTGGCTTTGTGAGCGCTGCTAGAGCTACTTTATCTGTTGTGCTTAGCCATGCTTAGTTGTTCTGTTGATTCACTTGTTTGTTGGATCCGATCTTCGAATGAACCTAGTTGGACAGGATAACGTGGTATGACAGGTGATGTGAAGTAAACATGCTAAGGCTTGTATGGGAGGCCACGCAGGTTGTGGTTTTTGCAGTCCCATACTTGCCACCCTTATGACCCGAGGTTCTTGCATCTTTAACCAAGACGACCGTATAGCCACACGGGGGTCTATGGGGACCCCCTTGACCCCAACTTGCCTAGTCTGATCCATGAGTCCGTAGTTTGAAGATTTATTCGGCACCCGCATGGAAAAAGGTTTTGGAAAATGGTGCAAGCATATAGGACGTGGCCGGGTGAAGGATGCTCGGCATTGAACTGGATCCCGGTACACAGAGTCGAGGACCAACTGGAAGTATGGCCAACTACCGCAGCCGGGAGACCTTCTAGTGCCTCATGGATTAGGCAAAAGTAAGGGAAAGGTTTCGGTCGACCACCCTCTGTCAGCACACCAAGGAAGTGTGTCAAGTGACTCTAAGAGTCGGTCGACGCGTGTGGGTTAAGTTGTACACCCCTGTAGGGTATTAACCTTTTCGAAAAGCCATGTCCACGGTTATGGACGACTTAGTAATGGACGTGGGATCATAGAGAAGAATAACCTAATCATAAAACTTGGCAAACTAAGGTGTGCTTAAGGATGCTTCCTCTTGGGTACGAGGGGTGATCCTAGATGAGGTTCGATGATGATGATTCGGTGGATATCAAAAGATGACGATCAATGCTTTGAAGATGTTGCTCTCTTATACCTTTTTAGCACACTCTGATTAGTCGAGCTTCTTCTCCCTCCTGTTTTTATAAACAAAAATGGCTTTATGCAAAACAACTCCACGAGCCATAAGTCTTGCGGAGTACACCCTGTACTCACCCTTGCTTTGTTGATACTTTTGGTAGAGTAAGTGTTCACCTAAAGACGAGTTCTGTACTACATCGACATCGACGAGTATCTTGGGGTTCCCGGCCGGCAACCGGGAATCTATGGAATGGGACGTCATCGTTATGCTTCAGGCCTTTTAGGGCATTTGTTAAGTTTGCTATAATTAATAGCATAATTTGACTTCCGTTTTTTCATGTTTGTGGTCAGTGACCTCTGCTTGTAATATTTTGGTTCTTCGCTTAGTTATGAGCTTGCTGTAATAATTTTTGTGTCGTAGGGTCACTGATGTGTTACGGATTCTTCACTGGATATTCTTGAGCTCAAGGTTAAGCTTATTTCAGACGTAGGTCTAGGATTTGTTTAGCCCTGATCCCGGGGGTGTCACAATTATCCACACTTTTTATGCAGGTTTGAACTTCTCCTCAAGAAACCTGTTGGATTCAGCTGCTGGAGGTACCTTTATGAGCATCAATTTGGGTGATGCAACTAGACTCCTTAACAATATGATGGTTAACTACTATGAATGGGACACTGAGAGAGCTCCACATGGTAAGAAGGTAAATTATGTTGAGGAAACTTCCTTTTCGAGTGATAAGATTGATGTTATTATGGCTATGCTTGTTAATGGGAAAGCTCCTCCAGATCCTAATACTGTTCACTTAGCCTCTTTGGTTGCTAAAGAAGAGCAAGTTGATGTGAACTTCATTAGAAAAAACAATTTCAACAACAATGCTTATAGGAATAATTTTGGTGGAAACAACAATTATAGGCCTTATCCTCCTAATAATGGAAATTCCTATGGAAACTCCTATAACAATGCTAGAAGTGCCCATTCTGAACTTGAAGTCATGCTCAAAGACTTTGTTTGTAAAGAAAATGCTTTCAACAAAACTGTGGAGGAGAAACTTTTAACTATTGATAAGAATATTTCCTCTTTGTCCGAAGCTCAGTCCTCCTTGGTTAATAAAATGGCTGCTAAACCTGAAACTATGGAAAATACCTTTGCTACTTCTCATGCCATACAAATGATTATTTATGAAAATGTTAGGCTGTTAGCTCAACTTCATGCTAGGTGGGAAAGGGAAGCTGAAATTGATAGAAACAATAGTGTGTGCACTATTACCACTAAACCACAAATAGTCCCTATTCCTTCTCCTACTATGCCTAAGCCTATTGAGCCTACTACTAGTGATGCTAAGTTTGATTGTAATATTGATGGTTGCAATATTTCTGAAGTGATCATGTTCCTACAAAATCTTGCTAGAAGTCCTGATGCTAGTGATATGCATGTTGCTTTCACCAAATACATTACAGATTCTCTTGTGAAAATTAAGGAAGAGAAGCTAAAACACAAAGCTTCTATTCCTAGGAAAGTAGAAGATAATTGAGAACCCATTATTAATATGCAAGTGAATGACTTTGATCTCAAAGCTTCATGTGATCTTGGTTCTAGTGTCTCTATTATGCCTAGGAAGATTTATGAAATTCTTGATTTGCTACCGTTGGAAGATTGTTATTTGGATGTCCCACTTAATGATAATGCTAAGAAGAAACTCATGGGAAGTATTAATGATGTTCTCATTATGGTTAACAATGCATATGTCCTTGTGGATTTCTATGTTTTGTATGTTGAATACAGTGCTTGTTGTCCTATTACTTTGGGAAGACCGTTTCTTAGAACAGTTGGTGCCATCATTGATATGAAAGAAGGCACCATAAAATATCATTTTCCATTCAAGAAAGGTATTGAACACTTCCCTATGAGGAGAGAGAAGTTGCTTTTTGCTCCCCCTTTCAAAGCAAGATTTGATGTTAATGCTTCTTCATTTAAAAATACTTGATTCTTCTTGCTTCTTGTGCCTAACTTAAAGGCGTTAAAGAAAAGTACTTGTTGGGAGATAACCCAAGAGTTTCCTTGAGTCTTGGAAGTTATTACTTCAGTAATGACCTCTCCTTATCCTTGTTTTTGCTTTTTGTGCCAAGAATTACCTCTAATGAGGGGGAAGTAAGATTTGGGGAGTTGCTGTCCCGAAACAGATTTCTGTCCTCCACCAAACAAATTCGTGAGGAGTCTCTGTAACTCGGATTGAGCTGAAAATTTACAAATAAATCCCCCAGTATGTTATCTAACTTTAGTTAGTTTAACACTTTTTGATTTGAGCAACAGAAGTTTTTCGAAAAATCGGTTTATACCTGCTGGTCTTTTTTGACAGATTTCTACCATTATTTGCAGTTGCTTCTTGTTGATTCCTTTTTGAGTTCTCTTTGAAGGAGTTGCTACAGTAGCTTGTGTTTTTAGTGAAAATACTTCCTGTTCCAAAGCTTTGCCAGAGGTCTAATATCTTTTGAATAAACTAATGTTGCTAATGAAGATTGTGTGAAGTTTTGTATGAAGGAAAAATTTCAGGTGTTGAGAGAGAATGATGTAATCAGATGAAGAATGGACAAAAGCTAAAGCTTGGGGATGCCACCCAGCCGGTGTCACCCCAAGAAATATCCAAGAGTTACAAGCATCAAAGCTTGGGGATGCCCAAGGCATTCCCTTCTTCATCAATAAAAAGCTCATGTCTGTCTAGACACTTCGTTTTTATTGTTTCATGCACAGTTGTGTTGTTCTTGGAGCGTCTTAGTTTTCGTTTGGTTTGATTATTTTGTTTAGTTTGCTTGAATAAAGTAGTTTGGACCCCCGTTCTCGCTGTGTTGTTTGCAAACAAGTTGCTTGGTGTTGGAAAGGAGTAGTAAGTTCTTGATTGTAAGTGCAAGAGGAACTTGCATTGACTGTGACTTAAACTTTAGCATGACATGCTAGGTGTTGTTTTGACCTTATGCTTAGTGATTATTGCTATAGAATGTCTTGTTCCAAACAATTGGGATTGCTTAGTGTGCCTTGAAGAAATTGTGCGTTGTTTCAGCATGCAAAATCATAGTATTGTGGTATTCTCATTTGATGTTTTTCTTGGGTTGACTTGGCACATGCTCACACCATGTTATGACTATTACAAGTAACCATAGCCTCTATTATAATTTTTTCCTTGACTTGTAGTACCACTCTTTGCTTTGATTAGTAATGCTTTGTTGCACTCCATGATTATGGCCATTATTTCTCTCTTAGTTGGTTGCTCCCAGTCTTTTGCTAGCCTCCACTTGTATGAGTAAGCTCTACTCATGTTTCCAACTCCCAAGAAACCAAGTTTTTCCAAAGTTTCCACTATAAATTCCTAATTATGGTGTGTTACACCATTCCAACTATATTCTTGTTTTCAGCTATCTTCCAATTAAAAACTATTTTGTTATGTGAAAACTTAGTGATTAAAGCCCTCACAAACTTGATGGCACACTTTATATTCTTTGCCCCTAATAAACTTGAACCATTGTGTCTTCTATGTTGTATATGCTTGCACTTATACGTTGTAATTAGCAGAACCGTGCTGTCACGGGGAACGTTTTCAACATTGCACTTGTACCTTGTACTCAGTTGATATCATGCTTTTTGTCTATGGATGTCACCGGTGTGAAATAAAGAGGGAACTTGTAAGTCCATGGAGTTTGTATTTTGTGTTAGAGCAATGCCTGGGCCGCTAGCCTAAGCCATGCCTAATCATGGTGGAAACTTGCAGCATCACAATAGTGAGCTATCTATGATGCATCCTCAATAAAAAGGTATGCACATGGTAAATAAAAAGATCGCTGAGATAGCTCCTGTACCATGTGCAAGGGGTACCCCGTTGGAGATTCTCTATGATATGCAAATACTTACAATGACAACAACTTGCAGGTGACTAAAGTTGAGTAGCATGAGGTGTGGCCCTCGTATTCAAGGGACTTGAGATTGCCAACTTATACTTCGTCAAGCATATACTCCATCTTTGTTCACTTTAACGTTAATCACTTCAAGATGCTTATGATAGGGGCAATGAGGGCTGAAAGCTAACAAGTACCATAATTTTTGGAAGCTCTTTTTGAAACTTGAAATCCCTGCTTCCTTTATAAAAGTCTTTTCTTCCACCATTATTTGAGTCTCCACCTTCTACCTTTAGGCACCATTAAGAGAGCATAGTTTTCATTCTGTGTGCAGTGTTCCAAAGCTTATTGATTGATGCATATTGTGATATTACTTGCTCTTGTGCTACTTATTTCTAGTCACCCTTGTGAACTTTGAAGGTGTCCTATGCATCTATTTTCTACTCTATGAGGGACAAGCTGATTGCCACTATGCCATGTTTTCTGTATGTGAAACAAACAAACGTTTTTCAATGCATGTTATTCATGATCTTTGTTTGTAGCCTTTCATGCTGCATGCATAGTTACTATGTCCTATTGTTAGAACTCCATCTTTCACGAACATGTTTACAGTTCTTTGATCCCAGCTTTCAATGCTTGCAAATGGTTTGATCTTGGTTTTGACAGTTCATGTCACTTCCAAAATTATTCTTTTTATCACATACCTACTCGAGGACGAGCAGGAGTTAAGCTTGTGGATGCTTGATACGTCGGAAAAGTATCTATAATTTTTGATGCTCCATGCATGTTTAGTATCTACTTTGCTTTGCTTTGTCTACACTTTGAGGTGTTTTTTATATCTTTTCTGGAACTAACCTATTAACAAGTCATGTTGCCTGTTTTCTTCTGTTTTTGGTTCCAGAAAGTCAGAAAATCAATATTCTCGGAATTCGACGGGACAAAAGCTTAAATTAATATTTTACCGTGGGGGACACGAAACCAAAAGACGAGAGGGAGACGCAAGCCAGGGCGGCCATACCCCCCTAGGTGCGGGTGGGCCCTGCCCACGCCTGAGTAGGGTGTGGGGCCCCTGGCCGCCTCCCATCCTCGCCTCTTCGCCTATAAGAAGCCACCGATGCAGAAACCCTAAGTACCCGATCAATAATCCACGAAACCTTCTGTAGCCACAGCCACCGTCGTCCCTAGATCGGGGGGGATCTGAAGTTCTTCCCGGCACCCTGCCGGAGGGGAGATCATCCCGGAGGCCTTCTCTCCGGTATGATGCGTGAGTAGTTCCACCTTAGACTATGGGTCCATGTAGTCGCTAGATGGTTTTATCTCCTCCTTTGTGCTTTCATGTATAGATCTTGTGAGCTCCGTTCATGATCAAGATCTAATCTATTTGTAGTCATGCATGTTGTGTTTGCAGGGATACGATGGATATTGAGATTATTATATCAGATTGATTAATGGTTTTGTCTTTATGATTCTATCACATTTGTGTTGTTTGTGATCTTGCATGCTCTCCGTTGTTAGTAGCTGTCTTGGCCAAGTAGTTGCTAGTGACACCAAGAGGGGGTATTTATGCTCGATAGTGGTTTCATGCCTCTAGTTTCCAAGGGAAGTGACAGAAATCTCTTCAGTTGTATATGTGATGTTGCTACTACGGAGAAAACTACGGTCTCTTGTTCATGGAACAAGTGTTTTGTTTACCTTACACACTTTGCTTAAAGCAGTTGTCTGTTGCTCGCAACTTAATACTGGAGGGGGTTCGGATGATGACCTGAAGGTGGACTTCTAGTCATAGATGCAGTTGGATGGCGGTCTATGTATATTTTTGTATTGCCCAATCGAATCTCATAGGATCTTTTTGACTAGTATTGCATTGTTATGCCTTGCTCAGTTCCTGTCAATTGCCTTGCTGTTATTTGTTTACCCTTCACGCCATGTTGTTTATCTAAGGAGAGCATCTCTAGTGAACTATGGACCCCGGTCCAATCTTTACCATTGATACATCTTCCACTGTTACTTGTTTACTTCCTGCAAACCATTACCTTCCACACCATACGTTTAATCCTTTGTTACAGCAAACCGGTGAGCTTGACAAGCTCACTGTTCGTTGGTGCAAAGTCTTGATTTTGTGTTGTGTAGGTCTCTGCGTTGCTTGCAACACCTGTGTGACGTTTCCTTCCTCCTACTAGTTCGATAACCTCGGTTTCTTACTTAGGGAAAACTTGCTGCTGTACTGCTTCACACCTTGATCTTGGGGTTCCCAATAGACTTGCCGTTAAGGAGTCATCTTCAGAGACCTATATATTATCTCCTTATGTTTTCAAGACAGAACTCCTAGCTAGTCTTACCCTAGGGTTTTTCCAAAACCTTATTTAAAACCTTTTCATCTCAATCCTGGCAGAGATACCAAGATGGTCATTATCTTACTTCAAAGCAAAACCACTTTTCAAAATACCCCTCCTTACCCAAGCTAGGCTTGATGGTAACCCTAGTAGTAGTTAGATAAGCTTGATAAGATGAATTGCCTTGATCTGCTATTTCCAACCTAGTGAAGACCCAACCCAAGTTTGGATACCCTCTGTTCAATCTATACCTCAACATCAACCACTTAATGGAAAGGATAAACCTTTGCCACCCCCTCAATTGTTTCCCCCTTGCATACTAGCCAAACTCTCCAAATCTGCCAAAATGGCTGTCTGGATTTCTTATCTAGATTCAATCTTTGGAGTTCTACCTTTTCCAACCTATGTGCATTCTTGATAATGTACTTGAACCATCTTGTAGTACACCGTTAGTACTACCAAATCCCGCTCCTGCCCTTGGCTAAGCCCTCCTAATTCCCACTCGTCCATGAGGGTTTTGTAGGTAAGATAATAATCTTTTATGCAAATCTTATCATCTTGCCTACTTTGGGAGAAGCTCACATCCATATGCCACCACCCCTTGACCAACTATTTGATATATTATGATCCACTAACCATGGCCTATAAACCCCCACTTCACATCATTCCATTGGAGCCTTGTGCTTCTTAAACCCGCATGGTTTAGGAGGTTACCTGATCTATCTACTATGGCAACCTTATCTTCAATAAAGTTTGCCATCACTCCTACACCACCTCAAATCCAACCAAGCCCAACATATGCTTCCTTGATCATCCATATAACTTGGTCTATCTATCCATATACCCCTTATGCAAAGGTGAGCTCTGAGCTCACAGATACAACCTTGATTAGGTGGCATAAAAATAACAAAACCCTAGATCCTCCCAAATCTACTTTCCACCCTTTTCACCACATTACTTCGAACTCAAGGTTGATCTTGATGCCTACATCAATTTACCATCATACACCCAAGAGGCTCGCCGCTTAGCCGTCGAGCTCGCCCCTTTGTACTCTCACCATAATACAATATAGCAGGAGTAGGTCTTTACCCTCCGGGGGGAGAACCTTGGTAAACCCTTGTGTCTCTGCCCTCATCTCACACAGCAGATGGCTGGCCGCCCTTGCCCCATGTTCTACTACTCGCTGCCGATTGCAGCATCTACCATGGTCAGTCCCACGACAGTGGCGCCCACTGTGGGGCCTCGTTGGTCAGGCTGGTGTTCTGCAGCGAGATCCAATCTTCCCATCAATGAGTCGATCGCCACCGGCCGCATGATCGCGATCGGCGAGATGCTCCAGATCTTTCCGAGCATCTACATCCCGGCGGCGCGACCCGTCACACACAGCGTGATTCTACCGGTCGGCACGATCAGCCTCTTCGTCGGCCTCACCGACGTCATCGCCTCGGAGGACTCGGCTCGCATCTGCGAGTCGCCGCCATGCGACCGGCACTCTGAGATCCAGGTCCGCACGATTCACCGCCTCGCCTCCGAGTACGACTCGGCCCATAGCAATGTGGCTGAAACCATTGCGGCCGCGGACGACGCGGCCCTCAACGACGACGCTGATTCGTCGACCCAGCGTCACTCGCCGGATCCATCAGGAAGCAGGGCGGCCTCGAGAGGCCGCCCCATGGCGGCGAATACCCTCAACTGCCCACCACCCGAGCCCCTGCAGCTCCAACACCGACACGCGAACGCGGCACTCTCCACCAATGACCCACGGACGGCAAACAACTTCGTCGCCGCCAACGGGCAGCCCGTCGATTCCCGCAGCCACATCATCAACAACCAGAGCTGGCGCGCACGCCAGCCCGAAGACCTGCGGCACACCCTCACCAACCGCCGCGACGGCGAACCAAGGGGATCGCTGAGCCGAGTCGGGACCCACTGATTCGTACCGATGATCCGAGGCGAAAGATACCCGGCGAACTTCAAAGCGCCGAAGGAAATAGAGAAGTACGGCCCCTCGTACGATCCGTCTGTGTGGATGGACACCTACCTCATGGCGATGGGGATCGCCGGACACACCGATCTACTCGCCGCTCGCTACCTCCCCGTGATGATGGAGGGAGCGTGCATGCAGTGGATTAACACCCTCCCCGCGGATAGCATCTTTTCCTGGGAGGAAATGCGCGACGCCTTCGTCAGGCACTTCGAGGGCTCATACACCCGCGCCACCACCATCGGGGACCTGGAGCGATGCGTCCAGGGACCCCGCGAGTCGACCCGCAGCTGGGTCCAACAGTGGCAAGATATGTGGTATAACGACCGCCGACACTGCGATCCACTGCTTCAAAACCTCGTGCCGCGACGAGCCCCTGGTCGCCAAGCTCAGGCGAGTGTACAGAACACTCGAAAACATACCGGACCTCCTAGAGATCGCAAAGAAGTACGCGGAGGAGGACCCAAACCAAGAAACCAACGACGAGTCGGGAGGACATCGCCGCACGAGCGGCCACGACAACTAGAGGCGACCCGAGTTACGCTACAGCAACACTCGCCTCACCGGCAAGCGCCGCGGTGACGGGCGAGTCGACTTCGTCGCCAACGCCGGATACGCGCAGCGCGAGCCCAAGAGCTGCCGCCGCGACGGAGGACAGCGCCGCGATGGTGGTAACTACAAGGCAAAGCCGAGGTTTGATCCCACGACCCTTCTCAACCAACCCTGTGTGTTTCATAGCAGGGAAGGAAAGCCCGCCACACAGACGACCGCCGATTGCCACTCTCTCAAGGAGATCGAGAAGGCACGGCGCTCGCGGGAAGACCCTGACAACAACCCGCCAAACGGCAGAAAGTTCGGCAGCATCGCCGGCACGCTCCACGCCTTCACAGGCTTCAACACGAAGTGTGAGAAGAAGGTCATCGCTCGCGCCGTCGCCGTCAACGCGGTGTCTGAGATAGACATCCCCCAGTTCCTCAACTGGTCTGAACAACCAATCACCTAGAGCCGCGAGGACCACTCGCCACGGATCGAGTATCCGGGCCGAGTCGCCCTAGTGGTCAAACCCAAGGTGGGAGACTACTGGCTCCCCAAAACGCTGATGGACGGCGGCAGCTCCATCAACATCCTGTTCCTGGACACCTTCAGGCGACTGCGGCTCCCGCAGTCGATGATCGAGATGACCTACACCACCTTCCACGGCATCGTCCCTGGTCGGAAGGCATACCCGATTGGCAAGGTGACGCTGACAGTCACCTTCGGCACACCAGCAAACTTCCGCACTGAGTGGATCATCTTCGAGCTGGTGCCCTTCGACAGCCCCTACCACTGCGTCCTGGGGCGCCAGGCGTTCTCCAAATTCATGGCAGCACCCCACTACACGTACAACGCGATGAAGATACCTGGACCGTGCGGCATCATCACTATCCATGGCGACCCCGACATGGCCGCAGAATGCGAGGCCAAAGGAGCCAAACCCAGTCCTGGCCGAGAAGAAAAACGGGACCTGGAGAATGTGTATCGATTACACAAACATAAACAATGCCTGCCCGAAGGAACAATTCGTCCTCCCGCGGATCGACCAAATCATCGATTCCACCGCGGGCTCAGAGGCGCTATGCTTCCTCGACGCCTACTCTGGATACAACCAGATCAAAATGTCCGTCGAGGATGAAGAGAAGACGGCGTTCATCACGCCATTCGGAGCCTTCTGCTACACTGCCATGACCTTCGGCCTCAAAAACGCCGGAGCGACCTACCAGCAGTGCATGCAGGAGTGCCTTGCGAACCAGATTGGCCGCAATATCCACGTCTACATCGACGACGTGGTGGTAAAATCCACTTGCCAGGGCAATCTACTCACCGACCTGGCGGAAACATTCGCCAACCTGCGAAGGTACAAGATAAAGATAAACCCAGGAAAGTGCACCTTTGGTGTACCAACCGGACAGCTACTAGGATACGTCGTCTCCAAGCGCATGGAGGAGAACCCCGCCAAGATCAACACTATCGCTCGACTCGGCAGACCCGAGTGCCTACGCAATGTCCAGAAGCTGGCCGGGTGAGTCGCGGCTCTCAGCCACTTCATCCCCTGGTTAGGCGAGAAGGCGATGCCCCTTTACCGCCTAATGCGCAAGAACCCCACCTTCCAGTGGGATAAGGAGGCAGACTACACGCTCCACTCTCTCAAGGAGGTGCTACTCGCAGCACCGCTACTCGCCTCCCCCGTCAACAAGGAACCCATGCTAGTCTATGTCACGGCTTCCGAACGCGTCGTCAGCACCGTCATGGTCGTCGAACGGCCAGAGGAAGGGAAGGAGCGCCGGTGCAGCGACCCGTATACTACATCAGCGAAGTCCTCACCAAGTCGGGCCAACTCTACCCACAATACCAGAAATTGGTATACGCGGTCTTCAGAGCACAGCGGCGACTGCCGCACTACTTCCAGGAGCACCCAATAACGGTCGTCTCCTCAGCACCGTTGCAGGACATAATCCGCAACCGCGAGGCAACCGGGCGAGTCGCCAAGTGGGCCGTCGAGTCGGCATCCACAACATCAAGTACGATCCACACAAGGCGATCAAATCGCAGGCTCTCGCAGACTTCCTCACCGATTGGGAGGAAGCCCAACAGCTAGAGAAGCTGCCATACCTCCATTACTGGAGCCTACACTTCGACGGATCCAAGAATGCGGACCGCGCAGGAGCGGGGATCGTGCTGACATCTCCGAAGGGCGACAAGATCCGCTACGTCCTCTACCTCGACTTCACCCCCTGCACCAACAACATGGCCGAGTACGAGGCGCTACTCCACGGCATGCGAGCAGCCAAGGAGATGAACATCAATCGCCTGCACTGCTACGGAGACTCCGACCTCGTCTCCGGCACCTGCGACGCCGTCTCCCCCACCATGGTGGCATACCTCCAAGTGGTGGATCAGCTGGGTGGACACTTCACGGGCTACTCCGTCGAGTGGATCGACAGGCGGAAAAATGAGGAGGCCGACGCACTCTCTCGCATCGGCTCGGCTCAACTCGCACCACCCGCCGGCGTCTTCCTCGACACCATCACCAAACCTTCCGTCTCTCCCCCAAGGGAGATCGACATCGGAATCCCGCTGCAACCAGAAGCAGCCCTGGTCGCACTAACCGCCGAGCCAAGCGACTGGACCGCGCCATACATCGCCTACCTAGAAGGAGGCACCCTACCCGCAGATAAAACGGAGGCCCGACTGATAGCACGCTGCTGCAAATCCTTCGTCATCATTAACGGCGAGCTCCACAAGCGCAGCGTGACCGGCGTGTTCCAACGATGCGTTCAACCCGCTGAAGGACGCAAAATCCTCCAAGACATCCATTCCGGCGACTGCGGCCACCACGTCGGGGCCCGCTCCCTGGTCACAAAGGCTATGCGGCATGGCGTCTACTGGCTCACCGCACAAGCAGACGCTGTCAACATTGTCCAGCGGTGCGTCAGATGCCAGAAATACGCCAACCAAACTCATGTGCCGAGCTCCGCACTCAAGAGAATAACCATCACCAGGCCATTCGCCGTATGGGGCATGGACATGGTAGGCCCCTTCAAGAAGGCCCCCTCCGGCTTCACCCACCTCCTAGTCGCAGTCGACAAATTCACAAAATGGGTGGAGGCCAAGCCAGTCCGCAAATGCGACGGGAAGACCGCCACCAAATTCCTACGCGAGCTCATCTATCGCTACAGGTTCCCAAACAGCATCATCACGGACAACGACACCAACTTCGCCAAAGGATCCATGGCCGAGTCCTGCGAGGAACACCACATCCGGCTCGACCTCGCCTCAGTCGCCCACCCAGAGTCCAATGGCCAGGCGGAATGCGCCAATCAGAGCATCCTCCATGGCCTGAAGCCACGGCTACAAGTCCCACTCGAGCGCACCGCCGGGTGCTGGGTTGAGGAGCTACCCTCCGTCATTTGGGGCATCCGCACCTCCGTTAACAGGTCGACAGGATTCACCTCCTTCTTCATGGTTTACGGCGCCGAGGCAGTCATGCCAACCGACCTCGAGCACGACTCACCAAGGGTGGTCAACTATACGGAGGCCACAAACGAGCTCGCACGCCAAGACGAAGTTAACCAGCTCGACGAAGCACGCGACCTAGCTCGCTCCCGCACCGCCATCTACCAGCAAGGGCTCCGCCGCTACCATAGCCGGCGAGTGAGGACTCGCACTTTCCAGGAATGCGACCTGGTGCTGCGTCTATTCCACGACAATAAAGGCATGCACAAGCTCTCACCCCCTTGGGAGGGACCATTCGCCATCGGGCGAGTCCTGGGCAATGATGCCTACTACCTCACCGACGTCCGAGGGGATGGAAAACTCGACGTGAAGCGGCCATAGAATGTAAACCTCTTACGGAAGTTCTACTCTTAGAACTCCAGGCATGTACCCCCACCCGCTATGAAATAAAACATATCGGTTACCGCAAAATTGTGTCTACTCTCCGTGTCTTGTGCCACTCGCACATGTAATAATAGCGTTACGCTATTCGCAGAAGTCAACCTTTGGAAAAGCGACCGGCACGGCCAAGTAGTGTGGTACGAGGGCACTGGGAAACCTTAGGCCTCGTAACGTCCACGAAAAACGCTAACCCGGAGCGCCATTGGAGTTGCCTAGCTCGACTGGCTCCCCGAGCCAAGACAACTGAACTCTCTCCCCACAGCGACCAAGTCCTCCGCATCCTTGGCGCAGCGACTCGAATGGCCAAGTACCACGCTTGGGGACTGACACCCAGTCAAATACCAGCGACTAGGGAAAAACGCCAAGTATGAGAGCGTGCCTAGGACTCGCCATGCGACTGATCCTCCGGATCAGGCAGGAGTGACGCGCTTAGTCCTCACCTACCCCGGGCCTGCGACTAGAATGGCCAAGTACCACGCTCGGGGACTCGGCAACTCGACCTCGTTCACGCCCGGGAAAACGGTCAAGTGAAGAGCACCCCTGTGAGTCACCATGCGACTGGCTCTCTGAGCCATGGCGAGTCGACCTTAACTCATTAAAAGTTAACAAAACATATAACAACGAGGTAAACCCCATAAAAAGGGCGGACGCGCTCGGGGACTCGCATAATCAACATCCAAAATCGCAAAACGAATGACAAAATAACACGAGCTTCCTTTATAGCAGCATAATTTGTTCCACATACAAGGAAAGTTACATACTTATTCCATACTAATGCCCAACGGCAAAACACTTTTACTCCACAGGCTTTGATTAAGACGCGCCACCGTTCCTGCAGCTGCAGATGAAGGGCACGGACGGGTTCGATGGGTACGTCGTCAGCTCGCCCGCCATCGCCATACGGAACGGCTGCTCGACCTTGAAGTCCCGATGCTTCGGTTCAGGATCATTGGGAGCGACAATCGTCTCCTAATAGGGGATGAGGTCGCCCATCGCCCAAACATGATCGGAGTACACCGCGGCCCGGTCCATCAGCTTCAACACCTCGGCAATATCCACCGAGCCCGTCGACGAGGGGTAACCGCTCGTGACATCGTCGAGGTCGAAGTCCTCTGGGAAGTGGGCAAGCCCAAGGCTGAGCGCCGTCGCTGCCCCGCGACGGAACACCGACCGTGTCATGAACTCCACGACCGACGGAGCCTTCTCCAGGTAGCTCCATACCTCGACAAGGTCGCTGGGGATCACCTCCGTGGGCGATATCTCCTGAAGATATGCACGAAGGCAAGTCGCTGACAACGCGGCTGAGTCGACCAGGGTGGTCACACATTGCCGTGCGTCATACGACTGCACCTCTTTCGCGTTATCAGTGATCCGACCTGCACCATAGAAGCAAGCAGTAAGCAAAACATCGACATCACAATACAGTTAGTGCAGTCGGTAGTTGGCTGAAGGAGAGTTTACCAATTAGCGGGCGGTAGAGGTCCGTGATGAAACTTTGAAGAGAAGAAAAGTCATTCTGCAACCCATCAACAAGCGCATCAGATACTTTCCGCTCTTCAACGGCAGAAGTAACGACAGCCTTGGCTCGTCCCTCCGCTGAGCTCGCTTCCGCCTTCGCCTCCTTGACCTCACGCTCCAGGTCGGCGACTCGCTGTTCGGCCGTGCTCAGAGCGGATTGAGCCGCCGTCAAGTCACCCACAGGGACAAGGCCTTGGCGGGCCTCCTTCACCTCGGTCGCAGCTGCTTGAAGCCCCTTGTTCGTCTCCTCGACGGTAACGAGCTCATTCTCCAAGCGACACTTCGCAGCAAGCCGTTTGGCTGACTCGCGCTGCAGGACCTGCGCACAAACTACAACGTCAACAACAAATAGTTCATAAGTGCCCACCCGCTAAAACTACAGCGTCAACAACAAATAGTTCATAAGTGCCCACCCGCTAAAACTCAGCGACTAGGCACTCGGGGACTGGACAATGAAATTCCTCACTGCCCACCCACTGAAACTCAGCGACTAGGCACTCGGGGACTGGACAATGAAATTTCTCAGTGCCCACCCGCTGAAATTCAGCGACTAGGCACTCGGGGACTAGATAACATAAAAAACATTAAGAATCCGACCACTGAAATTCAGTGGCCCGATCCTCGGGGACTGGACATACCTGGATGGCAGCCCCTAGCATGCCATGAAGCTCCAACGCATCCACCGACGCAAGCAGGACTGGAGTATGGCCGCGACGCTGTTCAACTTCCGTCTTGACGGCCCCAGGAATCTGGCTTGCCGGCACTCCTTGGCTCTTGAAGCCACTTCCGCTGCGGTTGGAGGTTCCCTCGGAGCAACCGCCGGGTCATCAGAGACCGTGACGACATCGTCGCCTGTCACCCTTCTGACGCCTTCGGCTGGAGCAATGACCTCGTCGCCCTTTCTCTTCCGTGAGGAATTTGCTGGCACCTCGATGGCGACTGGCGGAACCTTGGCCACAGAAGGATGGCCTATATTTTTAACACCAGTCCTGTGAAACATTTCAATCAATGAAATTGTCCGATTGAAAAGGAAAGCAAGCAGACGAGTGAAGGACAGAGGAGCACTCACTTGGCGATTGGAAGGAATCGTAGACCAGTGCGGATGCTGGCCCGCTTCTCCAGTTCAGGCCCCAACTTCCGAGTGAGGCCCGTCTCGAACACATCGTGTGCCCAAGACACTTACGGCTTCTTCGAAGATGAAGCCGCGGCGGGAGCCTCCGTGGCAACTTCTGTGGGAGCCCCCCTTGGTGGCGAGGCCCCTGCGTCTAGAGTGGCCCCCAAACTAGCGACTGGGGCGAATGGCGGTGGAAACGATGCCAGCGGTACCTCATCCCTGGTGGTGGCAACCGTTGCGTCTTCAGCCGAGCTGGTCGCGTCGGAGCTGTTCGCGGATCGAGGCGGAGATATCGGCTTCGCTGGATTTGTCTTCTTCTTT
This sequence comes from Avena sativa, assembly GCA_916181665.1. Classification (NCBI taxonomy): domain Eukaryota; kingdom Viridiplantae; phylum Streptophyta; class Magnoliopsida; order Poales; family Poaceae; genus Avena; species Avena sativa. The sequence continues at coordinate 67,672,371 of OV702284.1, forward strand.
GGCGGAGCTTTCTTCTTCTTCTTCAACGGCGTGGCCTCACGATGTGAGGTGTGCTCAGGAAGCTCGTCGTCATCATCATTGTGGGGCTCGAGGCTCTTGCTGGCCTCGAGCTCACGCTGGTGCTGCCGGCGAGTTTTGTGAACCGTGGGGGCAGCAACTTCCACGGGCTCGTCATCTTCATCGTCATCATGGTCGCCTCCGTCGCTCTCGGCGTTGCCCTTGGTGGGTGATGACTCACTTCCGTCCTGGACGGACGTGCTCGATTTCTCATCGTCTGCGGGTGGAAGCCACCCTACCACCAATTGAAACAACTGCAACAAGAACAAACAATGTTAGCACGACCGCGAATGCACAAGCTGCGACTACGAGTGCTAACGGAGTGACAGCTTACCGTTGGAGCTGGGTGCCTCGCGGTATAAGGGGCGACCCCAGCCTTTGCGTCGAGGTACACGGCCTGGGTAATCTTCTTCAGGGCCAGTGTATAATCGTTGATTCTCCACTCAACGAGGCATGATTTCGTCGGGTCGTCTTTACCCGTATACTCGTACATGTAGTGGTCGCGGCTGGCCAGGGGCACGAGCCGCCGCCCGAGCCAGCATTTGTAGAGATTGATGGTCTGGAGGCCTTTCTTCTTAAGGCAGCAAATGGTTTGTAACATTTCGTCAACAACCATCCACTGATCTAGCGGGAATTTGACGAACTGGAGCCGACGCGTCTCGGGCCGGTCGGCGGAGTACCTTGGGAGCGCCACGTCGTCGCCTGGAGTCGACTCGGTGACGTAGAACCAGTACTTCTTCCACTCGTTCGCCGCCTTGGTGGGCAGCATCAAATCAAAGAACGATGCCTTTGAATTTAGGTGGAACGTCAGGCCGCCCGTGGCGAGCATCGGGCCGCATGTTTCTTCGCGGCTGATTCTCCTGTGGAACAGGTCTTGCCACAGGGGGAAGTAGGGCCTACAGCCCACATAGGACTCGCAGAACGCCACGAAAATGGCGAGCTGCTCGATGCTATGCGAACCCAGATCCGATGGTTGGATTCCGTAGTAGGCACAGAAACGCCGGAAGAAGAGGGAAGTTGGGAAGCCAAGCCCCCACTCCAGGTGGCTGGTGAAGCAGATGAACTCCCCCTCGCGCGGATCCGGAATCACTTGTCCGGCCGCGGGGATGCGGCATCTACCGGCACGGAGAATCCCCGCCTCCTCGAAAGATGCTAACATTGCCTTTGTGCACTTGGATCTACCCCATGGCTCGGTGGAGGGGGCCATCGGCTGGAGGATCGTGGGGGTCGGAACTTTCTGAATATCGTTCTGGTCGCTGTGTGGAATGGGGAAACAGGGAGGCGCGAGATCGGAGGAAGCGAAAGAAGTGTTTTCCCCGTTCGCCCTTCACTCTCATTATATAGCGGTTGTTACCCGCCATTTTCGGGAGCCGTTACTACGCGGTAATTATGCCAATATTACCGTTGGGTTAACCAACGGCTAGTTTGACCACAACTGACGGTCCAACTTCATCTACTCGAATCGTTGCTCCCAGCGACTCAATGATTCGCCGACCCAATCACTATAACGGTGACAAATTATTCACCGATCCGATCACTGTAACAGTGACTAAGTACTCGCTGACCCGTTCGCCGAGCTGGGATACGATTTGTCGCGTTATTGTGACTAAAATGACTAGTTCTTTCCTTTGTTCAGGAGTCCGCCGCCGATTCGACTAGGCATCCGCGTTGGACCCGCATACTCCGACTGCCAGCAAACACCTGCGACAAATCAACGACGGCCTCGGGGACTACGGATGGTGATATGCCTACCGGGGTATACCCAGCAGGATGTTTCCTACTGGCCCAAGCCGTCAGCGAGTGGGCCTACAGGACGGCGACTGGATCAAGACTTGGCGTGGACTCAGGCGACTGGAAGCTGAAGGCGCAGAAGCGTAGCTAGGCCCAGTCGGACTAGGTCATAGAACCTCCAAATCCTTAACTAATTCGGTTGTGATTTGTAAACCCTAGCGAGGTGAGCCTATATAAACCTCCCTAGGGGACGCATAGGGATACGTTCCATCATACACCCAAGCGACTCGCCGCTTAGCCGTCGAGCTCGCCCCTTTGTACTCTCACCATAATACAATCTAGCAGGAGTAGGTCTTTACCCTCCGGGGAGCCGAACCTGGGTAAACCCTTGTGTCTCCGCCCTCATCTCGCACCGCAGATGGCTGGCCACCCTTGCCACATGTTCTACTACTCGCTGCCGATTGCAGCATCTGCCGTGGTCATTCCCACGATAATTTCCCATAATTATTTGGATTATTAAACTATTTAATTCCCTTTACTTGCCAAATTCTCAAAATCCTTGTCTATAAAGGCAAGTTTGTTTTTCTCCAAATCACCTTGCCACATCAAGGCACATTTGATGCCTATTTATCATATCCCATCTTTACAACTCAAAAATAAATATTTTTGAGATTCCTTATTGTTTATTTTTGCCCTTTTTATTAAATGGCACAAACAAGAAATAATTCCCTAAAAATACTTTCCCACCTCAATAAATTCCAATAAAATTCTCCAATGTGTGTTATGGTATCTAGGATCATATCACCTCAAAAATCAAGATTGTCCAATGTAAAAATATCATCTTAGCTTCCATAATCTATTTCTGCACTTTTTGAATAAGTGCATTTAAATGGGATTATATTCTCTAGAAAAATCCCATTTAAATCATGAAGAGATTATTTCACCTCTTCTATCTACCAGTACTATTTCCCCACATTCCTCAATGCAAGTTTTCAAACTTCTTTCACAACCATTATGAGGATCACTTTTGCCAATTTAGCTTTTGGCTCAAATCAAAACCATCCCAAACCACATCAAGGATAAAGCCAAGCTTGCACAGCACTACACTACTCTCGCTTGGTAGGGCACATTAACCCTAGCTACTGTAGCACCATTCCTCCCTTGTCCCATGTGCTTAAAGAGGAGAGAAATTGTGTGGCCCATATGTGTAACCAAAATATCTCCACCCAGCAGCCAGACTACCCCTCCCTCCACTCTCTGGTCGCATGTAGGCCCCACACCACCACCCAGCACCACCCCAACCAGCCAATGAGCAGCTAGCACCCTTTCCCTTGTCCAAATAGATTTTTGTCCATCAACCACCACCCCTCTCGGTTTATAAGGCCACAGGACACCCCAGCTCACCCCTCTGCCCTCATTTTCCCCCAACAGCCTCCAATCACCTCCCAGAGCACCCCTTCCCTCTCCCCCTGGTCTGCCTTGTTCGGGAGAAAAGAAGCTAGGAGCTTCGGCCTCCCCTATCTCCTTGAGCTAGGCTCCTCCCTCATCCCTCCTCTCCCTCTACATGTCATGCCCCTGGACTCCTATTCCTCCCCTGACGCTAACCATGCTCCTTTTGTTGACATGCAGCCACTCATGAGGCCGCACCGGCGAGCTCCGGCAAGCCCTCCTCCGCCACCCTCGCGCGAGCCCTGTTCCGGAGTCGTCATCGTCGACCGCGTCGCCCCGTCACCTCCCTGGCCACTCCTGGCCCTCTGGTAAGCCCCACGAGCCCCGCTAGACCCCCACCTAGGGTTTCCTCTCCCGATCGTCGTCGTGAGGTGAGAGACGAGCGAGAGCCATCGATCGGCTTCTAATCCGACGGTGGTCATCCCCTCTTACCCCTTTGTGGCATGCCTGCCACTGACCGGCGAGCCCCGCCACACGGCCTTTGAACGAGATCCTGCTCGCAGCATGCCCCGGGTGGGCTAAAAGCCCTCTACGGCCCACTCTATCGTTTGGATCTGGCCCGCTCCCTATCTCCCACCCTTTATCTTTTCTGATTTCTCATATCTGTACTTTGATGCTTAGTTTAAATCCAAATAAAAATGTACAATTCTTCAAAAGAATCAGATCTAAAAATTCTCAAGTACCTGTATGTTTTACCTAAGATGCGGAACCAATTTTGTACCAAAACAATTTCTAGAATAAAGATGATAAATTATCTACCCAGATCTGTCCAGATCACTAATAATTATCTCCAGAAAATTATGCTAATCCAATTGACCATAAACCACTTTTTACTGGAAAGTATAATCCATACTTTCAATGTCCAACTGGCCCCACCTTAGCTTGCTTCCTGGATTGCAGTTAACAAAAATATCAAATCAAGTATTTTCTGCCTTTCGAAAATTCCCTAGGTCAAACCAAGTGACGTTTGGATCTAATTCCAACTCCCCTTGGACACACATAACCATATCCTTCAGAATCCAGTAACCCCTAATTTTATGAACCCATGTTGAATTTTGGTGAATTAAACTACTTTGTGCATGGTTTATGCACTAATAAAATGACCACAGTAGCTCTGTAACTCCAAAAAGGTTGAATCCAATTTCTACAGAAATTTATTTTCAGTACCTAACCAGTGTCCTTGGAATCACATCAAAGGCTTCTGTGGATTTAATCTGATGAAAAATACCATTCCCAGCCTGTACTGTCTTTGGGAATTTCTCAAGGGCATTTTGTTTATTGTTCTGATGTGAATCCAACTCCTCTTGAATCAGTCCACCAAACACTCCCTAATCAACCAAGGAAATAATTTTTGGAACTCCAGATTATGTCTGGAGAATTATTTCCTAAAACTAGAGTTTTACTCACTATAAAATCCATTATAAATAAATGACAATTCATAAATTAGTGAAACCACTTTTGTTGGCTTCATTTTATCAATACCTATCTGATGGTATCATTTGGAAAAAATGGTTTCACACATATCCAGCCCTTGGTCAAAAACCCTCTCTTAGGTAATTCTAGACCATAAATCCAAAAGGATCCCTTTTTCATATACCTCCAGATTTTCTCCCAATCCAATCAAATCAAACCACCAACATCCTACTCAAGTTTATCATGTATATATCCTTTACCTACTGTATGGTTTGATGCTTGTATGCCTTGTATTGATCGTGGAATTTTTTGTTTGCATGTATGCTCGATAACAGCGATAGTTGCGCTTGTGAGACGCCAAGAAGAAGGAAGGATCGGGTTATTATTATTACTATTGTTATTGGTATTCTAGTATTCTAAAGAAGTCAAGGTACATATTGCTGGTAACAGGAAAGCCACCATTCCTGAACACCTATATTAACCTACTACTTTTTATCAATTGTTTTATACCTCACCTATGAACTGCACGATTAAATTGCATGGTTTGTTTCAAATAAAAGGCGTGAGTAACTTGGATCCTCCAAGGTATGGATGAGTGCACCTACCCTATTGACAGCCATTTTTAACCCCTTTAGATCGAGGCTAAGATGTGTAGCATCTTCCCTCTTGGAGCCCATGGATTTTCAATGATAAAACTATTTTGGGTTTTACCCTACTACAAAGTTTTCAAAATAAAACCCTTTAAAAGAGGCATCGTTTCCAAGTGGAGGTTTTACTAAAGAAGATATGAGGAGGATGAAGATAAATTCAAGCAAGAGAAAGACAAGGGATGTTCTGTGCCTTACCGGAACAATTTATCCTTCCAACCACACAAACCAAGTCATTGGGGCTTAACTCGTAGTTTGTGATCTCCAGCCGGGGCTGCTTGTACTCGCTAAAGGGGAGAAATCCCCTGAAATCCGGACTGTCTGGGACAAGGTAACGGTGCAACAATTGGGTCTCTTGCGGACGGTATGACTTAAGGTAAGTTCGAATGGAAGTGGAGTCAAAAATTTGCTATCTGCCAAACTACGTTTTGGGGGTAGGGGCCAGTACGGGAGGAAGGACTATGGCCTTCATGCCACATACTCATACCGGAGAGAACAAACCCAAAAGGAAAAGCCGCCTTTGCTAGGGATGGACAAATGAAAAGCTAGGTTTGATTATTCGAACCATCTACCGTGTGTAGCGAGCCGTGGTTGTAATCCCGGCAGATGTATTGATTCTTGTGGGTAAAGTGCGCAAACTCTGTAGAGTCTAATCTATTCAAATAGCCATGTCCATGGACAAGGACGGTTCGAATGGCAAGTGCTAGGAGGAGCCTTCGGATATGTTGAGATGAATGAAAGGATGTGACTTGGTCATGAGGAAATATAAGAATGAGTTTGGTTTTGACCAGAGATGGTCGAAGATGTTTTAAAGGGTTTTACTATAAAACTGTTTTCAACGTTTTTAACAAGGATGCGGAGATGTCCGAATTTTCAAAAATGAGGCATATTTTTTTCCAGAACTCTTTTTCAACAAGGATATAGAGATGCAATTGATAAACTTTTTCAGAAACCACTATAGTGTAGAGCTACCTTGCCACAAGCCAAATATGCATTATCTTGTTACCTTGTCTCGGTGGTTTGCGATTACATTCAACGTACTCACCGGCATTGTCCCTGGATATTTACTTGGCCAGATTGCAGATGTTAAGGAGTGAAGAAGGTGCTGACGTCTATGCGAGCTAGGCCGTCTTCCCAGTCAGTTGCCTGTAGGTTAAGGCATGACATGGGCTCTGCGCTTGAAGACTTCCGCTACTTGTGTTGTAATTTCCATAATGGCCACTTTGTAAGTTTTGTACTCATTACTTTATGGATGTTATAATGATACTAGTCGGTTATGCTCACGGCTCACTGGTCATGGGAACGTGAATTATACGCATAACGGGTATTCTCGGACCATAAATCCGGGGTGCCACAATTGGGAGTGGGGATGGCAGTCGAACCTTGCGGTGGATCGGTTCCGTTGTTGACATCGCCACCATGGATGATGGCGCACAGGTAGCACTCACGGAGTGGGTCGCTGCTGTCGCGGCTCTCAGATCCGGAACCATAGGTTCCTTCATCCGAATGGAGATCGCACAGATCGGAGTTGTAGCTACCGCTGTCATCCGAATCGTCCGTCAGCGTCGATGTACGTAGGGCTCCGATGGGCGGGGACCCATGAAGCGGTCCCGATTGATGGAGATGGAACCCACTCTGGGAGGCGGAGGGTGCCGGTTTTCCCCACCTGGAAGCAGAAGATCCCGAACAGCATCTCGATTCCGATGCCTACGGACTCGAAATCTTTGAGGGTGGCCGTTGAGTGGGCGGTGAAGTTGAAGGCTCCGAAGAGGAGGTGACTCTCTGTCGCCGAAGAATCGTAGATTGCTCCTGATGGGACGGTAACGACCGCACGATCAGCGTCCCCGATTCCCACAAACAGCTCCAATTGACGAGGGTTCGACTCGTCAATTCCCATTGTTATGGACATGGGTTTTGGAGAAGATGGGGATGCTCGAAGTCATGGAACGGATAATAGGCAAGCAACACAGGGACAGGAGGTTGACCCAGGTTCAGGCCCCCGGAGGGAAAACCCTACTCCTGCTTGACTTCTCTTGATTACGGCGGAAACGAAGGTTACAGGGTGCGTAGATGTAATCTGGCATAGAGGTGTGTGTATGAGATGTTCAGATTCTTCTTGCCGTACCCTACTGGACTTTATATAGATAGGCCAAGTCCCGAGATAGGTCGAGTCGATTACATATTGTAGCACCCCGGGTAAAACCACTACTAGAAATCACTTGATATTTTTGTTTTGCGCATCATCATGAATGTTTGTTCATAAAAGTATTCTTGCGAAAACCCTATTTTGTCTCCAACACTAGTTTTGCCCTTTATTTCAAAGTATCCTTAATTGTCAAATTATTGGCCTCAAAACTATTTGCTAAAACGTTTTAAAATAAAACAAAGGACAAGAAACATGATTTATATAAATAAAAACAAAACCTAGACCTAAACCGGCCAGGCCCAAAAGGCCCAGCCGGTGGAACCAAACCCTTCCTTACCCCAAACCCTAATCTATCCTAGTCCCTACCCCAAACCACCCCACCCCGATCAACACCACACACACCATAACTCGATCCAGATCACGCACGCACACACACACGGCGCGCGGCAGCCGACCGACCCCAACCCGTGCGACCCACCTCGTACAGCCAGCAACCCCGTCGGGATCCCCACCCTCTCGTCTCGCTAACCCCTCCTCTGCTCGTCTCCCTACTCGCCGCCAGGAACCGACGCCACCTCCCCCCTCCCCGACCTCCTCTCTCGCCTCCCCATCGCGACGCCCACCTCGCACGCTCCTCGGGATCCTCTCTCCCCTTCCCTCGTCTCTCCCGCATACGCCGTTGCCACCACCGCTTCCTCCCAGTGCCCCGGCCTCCTCCTGAGCGGGCCGCCTACACGCGTCGGCCGTCGCCGGCCTTCCCTCGCCCGCGACCGCCCTGCCGTCTCCTCTACGGGCCGCCCCATCACGAGCCGCCTCGGCGTCCTGCCTGCGCCTCCTCGTCGCGTGCCCTGCCGCCAGCACGTCGACTGCCACCTCACGGGCCCACCCTCCACCCCGCAGTACCCGAGGCTGCCAAGCACCTCGCCGCATGCCGCGCGACCTCCTCCGTCGCCCTCTTGCGCCCTCACCTCGTCTTATAAGCCTGTGCAACCACCGCCTTCGGTTCAACCCGCGCCACCACCTCCCCGAACTCCGCCGCCTCGCCTCCGGCCAACCCTAGGGCCACCGTCCTCTTGTGCCTTCTCCCTATCGTTGCGACCTGCCATCGTGCTCTGCTACCTGCGCCCATAGCGTACGTTGCTGCCTCTCTGTTCCCGCTGCTCCGACCAAGTACGGTGCCCTTGGAGCCCTACACACTGCCATTGACCACGCGTCCGCATCCCCGTTTCCTGATGCGTGTACCATGTATTGTTTTGGCCAGTTGTGCCTTACCTTGTTGTTCTGGGGCGTATCGAGTATCACTACTTCAGCAACTTTTGCCCGGGTTGATCCAAGCATGTCACCGACAAAAGATGGATGACAAGAACTCCTTCACGGACCCGGACGTCGCTTCCAAGTTTGTCGTCGACAAGCCCTTCCAAAAGACCTTCGGATCCGAATAAAGTTCGTCGGCACCGGAGCCAAGGAACCCACAAGATCTTCATGGAGTTCGAAGACCAACCTCGTCGACCTCAGAGCCCGAACCCGAACCACATCGAACCCAAGATCGCCGAAACCCATGTGTGATCCTAAGCCCCTATTTTTATAAATGATATATATACTTATTGCATATTGAATTGAGCATCCCGGCATACCTATTGTGGTTTGGGGTTATTTTTTTGACTCACCTAATAATTAAATATGGAGGTCATATGCGGGCTTTTCTAGTCTAATATTGGTGCCATTTAAAATTGTGTAGCGAACCGGTGATATATTTTGTCATGTTAAGACAACATTTAAATTGCAGGGTATCTAAACAACATGAACCTAATAATTAAATCTCGGGACCCCGGTTCTGCTTAATATTGCCTAATTGCATCGCATCCTTTCCATGCCATACATCATACATGCATCATGCCTAATCTTCTGCCGTAGTATTCAATAGTGCATCCGGTGTTTGTTCTAGTGTTTGCTTCTTCACGGATTAGGCCGATGAGTTGATGCGAGTGTCGACCCGATCTTCAGATGAACCTTCGACAATGTTTTCAGGCGAGCATTCTCTCCCTTTCTACCTATTTTACTTTATAGACTTTATTTCCTCCTGTTGATCTATTGCTACCTGTGTTGCGATGCTCTAGTTTTCGTACCCGTGATATGCCTTGCAGTCTTAAATTGCCTTGGACACAACCTATTACATGTTGTTTGGTAGATAGTTGGACTTGCGTGTCGTAGTCGCTTGCTCAAGTGCTATTGCGTGTCGTCAAGTACCACAGCTGTTGGAGTAATGCCGCATGTTTAATGTTGGAGATGATCATGGCTTTAATTACCGTTCAATAACTAAAATTGAAGTAGGTAAATAATGAAGAGGCACCGGTGGGTAATAGACAATATTTGGTTTTTAACCGCTCACTGGTGTCCCGTATGACCCCGAGTTCTTGACATCTGTTCCGAGATCGAGCGCGCTAACCACAAGTGGGGTGTGTGGGCACCCCCATCGATTAGTACCTGATTTCAAAGTACTGTACCAGGGGCCACAAAGTAGTTTGGGGCTTTATTACTATCCTGTACTTATGCCATGTTTTACTGCTTTATTTACGATTGCGCGTGGAGCTCCTGTACTGTTTAGGAACAAATGTGGAATGTTTTCGCGGTATCGACAAGCCTAGTCACCCTTTCGGGTTTCCAGTCGTTTACAGCCATTGTCACAAACCTCTGTGTCCGTCTCGGAGACCGGCCGATTCGTTACGGGTAGCTTAGTTGGGTGGCCCCCATGTGCTTACTTTGGGTCTGGGAAACGTCGTGTCCGAAACCCCGTCGACATACCGTTGGGTGTATGCTTTGTGATCTTGTACCTACCTGATCTGACAAAAAGGGTGTACGTGCGTGTGGAAACTTTGGTGCACCCCTGCAGGGTTAAATCTTTTCGAGAAGTCGTGTCCGCGGTTATGGACGACTTGGAGCACAGTTCTCGATCATAGACAACTATAACTAAAGTTTACTATTATAACTTGACTTGTATCCGATATGATTAGTAATCAGCTTCACTACAACAGAATGGCTAAATAAAAGTACCAACAACTGCTGGGTTTGGGATATCTCATGCTAATTGTATCTGACTAGTAAGTGTTGCAACTACAACGGAATGGTTAACTAAAAGTGCCCACTGCTTATTATATCAGGATGACTATCTATACCTGACTAGTAATTGCCGCAACGATAACTGAATAAATAAAACTACCAACTGTGTGAGTTCCTCGGTTGACTTCCTCGTTCGGTCTTGAGGGGGAAATACCAGGATGGGTATGTTTGGTGGTAGTATCAGGTTGGTTCCGAATAGGTGTTTCTTACCCCTCTCTGATAGCCGACAGTTATATCGAGTCTCTATAGGTTGTTTAGTGCATGTTGCGCTGCTGCTTCAGTCCACCATACCTATGTAGGCGAGGACCGCCGAATTCTAGTCTCGCCGTGTACTGGCCTCAGTACTGACCGCTCTCTTTTTTCCTTTGCCCTTTGTCGGCACCCCTTTTGTTTAGCAGGTTTTGAGATCGACGTCGTTAGCAGGGTTACCCTTCCTGCTTGGCCTGGGCAGGGTTATGGACGCCATTGGTTATTCTTCAGGGCTATTAGCCCAATTTGCATCTTGTCCGAACTCAGGCGTTGTATTGTTTTCAAGGTGATTTGGATCTTTGTACTGTATATCTGTATTCTTGACTCTTTGAGTCGCTGTTGTATATATCTGTTCTATGCGTTCCATCGTGGACTACAGTGTAATGATATTACTTCATTTTCCACCCGCACACAAGTGCCTGGTGGGCACCTTTGAATCGTTTCTATGCAGGTTTGGCGGGAATCGCTAAAACTTGCATAGGCCGATCCTGAGGGTGTTAAAGAGTGGTATCAGAGCTCAGCAGTTACGATACCCCACTGTTCCAGCCTGTAGGATAACCTAGCTAACGGATGTTGTAGAGTGTCAAAACTATTTTAGGAAAAACCGGCTGGATAGATCTGATTAGGTCTTATTTTACTCCTTACCCATCTGCTATTCTCTTATTACCTTTGTGTGTTTTGAATCTACCCCTTATCTTTTCTTTGAGTCCAGGATTTCTTGTGGTTGGTTTTCTGTCGTACCTTCAGGGTCTTGCTTCCTTCCTTTTGTAACGGTGCTTCGACATCCGGTCTTCATGCTTTCCGATGAAGTTTTTATCTGTTGTACCTTTCAGTGGACCAGAAATTCGCTAATTTTTTCTTTGTATCCTCCGGTGTTCTCCTTCACGACGACGTTATCTGTATCAGATCTGATGAAGAGCCTAAATCATTCTTTTGGTTCTGAACCTCGATTGTAAGATCTTCAGTCTGAATTCCGAGAGTTGTTTGCATAAGTCTTCTATTCATGCAGAGAGTAATACTTTGAGTGCGTGATGGAGTTGCGACCATAGCACTACTCTTATCATTCACTTTCGTACATTGAATGGTGAATCGATGCAATTCTTACTCCTTCCATGGGAGTTAGAGGTGGACTTATCTCATGATACCTTTACCTTCTCCCTTGTTTCTCCGGAGTGTTCTCTCGACGAACGTGAGCAACGACCCCTTGTTGGTGGTGTCGCAAATTTCGTGATGGAGAAAGAATCTTTGTTAGTGGTGTCGCGAGGATTTACACGAAGCGAGAAGATTCAGATCGTCGACCTTCTTCCCCGTACCATGAGGCGAATCTCGAGGGCGAGATCCATTGTTAGTGGTGTCGAATTGTAGCACCCCGTGTAAAACCACTACTAGAAATCACTTTATCTTTTTGTTTTGCGCATCATCATGCATGTTTCTTCATAAAATTATTCTTGCGAAAACCCTATTTGGTCTCCTACACTACTCTTGCCCTTTATTTCAAAGTATCCTTAATTGTTAAATTATTGGCCTCAAAACTATTTGCGAAAAGGATTTAAAATAAAACAAAACACAAGAAAAATGATTTATATAAATAAAAACAAAACCTAGACCTAAACCGGCCAGGCCCAAATGGCCCAGCCGGTGGAACCAAACCCTTCCTTACCCTAAACCATAATCTATCCTAGTCCCTACCCCAAACCACCCCACCCCGCCGCCAGAACACACCCACCCCGATCAACACCACACACACCACAACTCGATCCAGATCACGCATGCACACACACACGGCGCGCGGCAGCCGACCGACCCCAACCCACGCGACCCCACCTCGTACAGCCACCAACCCCGTCGGGATCCCCACCCTCTCGTCTCGCTCACCCCTCCGCTGCTCGTCTCCCTACTCGCCGCCAGGAACCGACGCCACCTCCCCCGTCCCCGACCTCCTCTTTCGCCTCCCAATCACGACGCCCACCTCACACGCTCCTCGGGATCCTCTCTCCCCTTCCCTCATCTCTCCCGCATACGCCACCGCCACCACCGCTTCCTCCCAGCGCCCCGGCCTCCTCCCGCACGGGACGCCTGCACACGTCGGCCATCGCCGGCCTTCCCTCGCCCGCGATAGCCCCTCCGTCTCCTCTGCAGGCCGCCCCAGCACGAGCCGCCTTGGCGTCCTCCCTGCACCTCCTCGCCGCGTGCCCTGCCACTAGCACGTCGACCGCCACCTCACGGGCTCCCACTCCACCCCGTAGTACCCGAGGCTTCCAAGCACCTCGCCGCAGTCCGCGCGACCTCCTCCGTCGCCCTCCGTCACCCTCACCTCGTCTTAGAAGCCCCTGCAACCACCGCCTTCGGTTCAACCCACGCCACCACCTCCCCGAACTCTGCCACCTCGCCTCCGGCCAACCCTAGGGCCACCGTCCTCTTGTGCCTTCTCCCTATCGCTGCGACCTGCCGCCGTGCTCTGCTGCCTACGCCCACAGCGTACGTTGCTGCCTCTCTGTTCCCGCTGCTCCGACCAAGTACGGTGCCCTTGGATCCCTCCGCGCTGCCCTTGACCACGCGTCCGCATCCTCGTTTCCTGACGCGTGTACCATGTATTGGTTTGGCCAGTTGTGCCTTGCCTTGCTGGTCTGGGGCCTATCGAGTATCACTACTTCATCAACTTTTTCCCGAGTTGATCCAAGCCTGTCACCGACAAAAGATGGATGACAAGAACTCCTTCACGGACCAGGACGTCGCTTCCAAGTTTGTCATCGACAAGCCCTTCCAAAAGACCTTTGGATCCTAATAAAGTTCGTCGACACCAGAGCCGAGGAACCCACAAGATCTTCATGGAGTTCGAAGATCGACCTCGTCGACCTCGGATCCCGAACCCGAACCACATCGAACCCAAGATCGCCGAATACCATGTGTGACCTTAAGCCCCTATTTTTACAAATGATATATATACTTATTGCATATTGAATTGAGCATCCTGGCACACCTATTGAGGTTTGGGGGTATTTTGTTGACTCACCTAATAATTAAATATGGAGGTCATATGCGGGCTTTTCTAGTCTAATATTGGTGCCATTTAAAATTGTGTAGCGAACCGGTGATATATTTTGCCATGTTAAGACAACATTTAAATTACGGGGTATCTAAACAACATGAAGCTAATAATTAAATCTCGGGACCCCGGTTCCGCTTAATATTGCCTAATTGCATTGCATCCTTGCCATGCCATACATCATACATGCATCATGCCTAATCTTCTGCCGTAGTATTAAATAGTGCATCCGGTGTTTGTTCTAGTGTTTTCTTATTCACGGATTAGGCCGATGAGTTGGTGGGAGTGTCGACCCAATCTTCGGATGAACCTTCGGCAATGTTTTCAGGCGAGAATTCTCTCCCTTTCTACCTATTTTACTTTATAGTCTTTATTTCCTCCTGTTGATCCATTGTTATCTGTGTTGCGATGCTCTAGTTTTCGTACCCGTGATATCCCTTGCAGTCTTATATTGCCTTGGACACAACCTATTACTGTTGTTTGGTAGATAGTTGGACTTGCATGTCGTAGTCAATTGCTCAAGTACTGTTGTGTGTCGTCAAGTACTACAGCTGTTGGAGTAATGGCGCATGTTTAATGTTGGAGATGATCATGGCTTTAATTACCGTTTAATAACTAAAATTGAAGTAGGTAAATAATGCAGAGGCACCGGTGGGTAATAGACGATATTTGATTTTTAACCGCTCACTAGTGTCCCGTAGGACCCCGAGTTCTTGACATCTGTTCCGAGATCGAGCGTGCTAACCACAGGTGGGGTGTGTGGGCACCCCCATCGATTAGTACCTGATTTCAAAGTACTGTACCGGGGGCCACAAAGTATTTTGGGGCTTTATTACTATCCTGTACTTATGCCATGTTTTACTGCTTTATTTACGATTGCGCGAGGAGCGCCTGTACTGTTTAGGTACAAATGTGGAATGTTTTCGCAGTATCGACAAGCCCAGTCACACTTTCGGGTTCCCAGTCGTTTACTGCCATTGTCACAAACCTCTGGGTCCGTCTCGGAGACCGGCCGACTTTGTTACGGGTAGCTTAGTGGGGTGGCCCCATGTGCTTACTTTGGGTCTGGGAAACGTCATGTCCGAAACCCCGTCGACATACTGTTGGGTGTATGTTTTGTGATCTTGTACCTACCTGATCTGACAACAAGGGTGTAGGTGCGTGTGGAAACTTTGGTGCACCCCTGCAGGGTTAAATCTTTTTGATAAGCCGTGTCCGCGGTTATGGACGACTTGGAGCATAGTTCTCGATCATAGACAACTATAACTGAAGTTTACTGTTATAATTTGACTTGTATAAGATATGAATAGTAATCACCTTCACTACAACAGAATGGCTAAATAAAAGTACCAACAATTACTAGGTTTGGGATATCTCATGCTAATTGTATCTGACTAGTAAGTGTTGCAACTACAACGGAATGGTTAACTAAAAGTGCCCACTGCTTATTATATCAGGATGACTATCTATACCTGACTAGTAATTGCTGCAACGATAACTGAATAAATAAAACTGCCAACTGTGTGAGTTCCTCGGTTGACTTCCTCGTTCGGTCTCGAGGGGGGAATACCAGGATGGGTATGTTTGGTGGTAGTATTAGGTTGGTTTCGAATAGGACTTTCTTACCCCTCTATGATAGCCGACAGTTATATCGAGTCTCTATAGGTTGCTTAGTGCATGATGCACTACCGTTTCAGTCCACCATACCTATGTAGGTGAGGACCGCCGAATTCTAGTCTCGCCGTGTACTGGCCTCAGTACTGACCGCTCTCTTTTTCCTTTGCCCTTTGTCGGCACCCCTTTTATTTAGCAGGTTTTGAGATCGACGTCGTTAGCAGGGTTACCCTTCCGGCTTGGCCTGGGCAGGGTTATGGACGCCATTGGTTATTCTTCAGGGCTCTTAGCACAATTTGCGTCTTGTCCGTACTCGGGCGTTGTATTGTTTTCAAGGTGATTTGGATCTTTGTACTGTATATCTGTATTCTTGACTCTTTGAGTCGCTGTTGTATATATCTGTTCTGTGGGTTCCATCGTGGACTACTGTGTAATGATATTACTTCGTTTTCCACCCGCACGCAAGTGCCTGGTGGGCACCTTTGAATCGTTTCTATGCTGGTTTGGCGGGAATCGCTAAAACTTGCATAGGGCCGATTCCGAGGGTGTTACACATATTAGGGTTGATACCCTTTGACATTATATCTAATTTAGACTTGTCCTCTAAGGAGTCGAATTCGCCACGGGCTTGGGCCACCCGAAATCTTCCTAGGCTGCAGGTCCTCGCGTGGGACTTCCTTGGGCTGGACCGGGTATACCAATGTTATGAACGTGTAGGGTGTGTCCATGTCACATACGATGCTTTATACGTCACTCGGTACTTTTAGTGTCACCTGGATCCTTTGCTGCCACCCGGAGGCGCCCTTCTCTTTTACTCTTCTTTAATGTGGTCCCTCCTGGATCTTACTCGGAAAGGGTCCACGCGTCCTTCCTCACTTGGCTTCCCCCTGTGGGATCCGGATCGCCGTTTCCTACAAGCTAAACTTCCTTGTCCTACTGTTGCCTACCAAAACCCACCGGCGAGCAGCGACGGGCAACACGAAGAGCCGGGAGGCTCCCAGGACTGCTGGTGGGCCCTGGTCCCTCGGGCAACGGCCCGCAAAACTCCGGCACGCGCCCTGGCTGGTTCGAGGGCGTGCCACCTGACCTATACCTGGTCAGGAAGGTGAAGGATTGCTTCGATTGGTTTCCTGCATGGTAAACAAGTATACGTAAAATTCGAGCCATGACCGGCTCCCAGGTTTCCCTGTGAATCGGCTCCTAGAGCCGATTAACCCATGGTTCTGCATTAGATCTATGATAACATGGGGTTTTGCTTCATCGTTACAAGTTAAATCGATCTACGATAGTTTAATGTTTTCACTACATAATTGGAACGTCCTACACGTAATTGAGCCTGATAAATACAAAAGATAATAGAAAACCAATCCTAGAGAAGGCCTAAAAACCAACGTAACATTAATTCCCGGAACAACTCCTCTTGGATTGGTAAACCATATCTTCCATACTACTGGATCGTTCAACCCGTTTGCAAGGCCTGATCATGTAGATATCAAACTAAACCTTAGAGAGCAAGGCACAACTATAACAGATCAAATCGACTTAAATAAAGATCAAGCAAAGTGCCACCCTTACACCCGGGAAAAAGGTGCAAAGGCGGCGAGATAACTTAAAGGCAGCATATCTAAATGATCATAGCAAAAAGTACCGATGCTAGCCTAAACAAATCTATGATAATAGTGTTACTCGCCATCAACAAGGCTTCAGTACGAGTAACACCAAATAATCGCATAAGTAGATACTGCCTAGATCGCAAGATGCGATCTAGGCAGCATGGCACTTACCCGAGAAAAACCCTAGAAACAAGGGGTGGCGATGCGCCGAGATTGTGTTTGTTGTGAACGTGATTGTCCTCCTCTTCTCAATAACCTTAGGTACATATTTATAGTCCGGAGACTTTCTACCTTTGGAATAACTCTACAATTCTATCTCTTACCTAAATCGAAACGGAACCTATTACAATATAAGATACACGGGCAATTTAGCCCAAATCAACGCACGAGTCCGATTTAACAACACGTTGCCTATACGTATCTTCTAATCCCATCTTGATTGCGGCCCAACTCCTCCTTTGGCCAAAATATGGCGATAACACATGCCCCCTGGTTTTGGCAATAATAATTCCAAAACCAATCTGTTTTTTCCTTCTCCTCTTTTTTTCTTGCAGACATGCTCGTGTTTAATAGCTTCCCTCCTTTTGCAGGCTTCTGTCGAAGACACCTCCCACGAGGACACACAACCTGATCAAGAAGAATCGAGCCCAACAGACTCTGAGAGGACTGCCACACCAAACCAGCCAGATGTGCCACCATCGGCTCCCAGGAAAAGGCCCATTCCTGAACCTGCTGCCCCCCGAGCATCAGTCGAGGCGGGGCCAACTGTGGGTCCCAAGAGAGCTCGCCAAGGACCGCAAACTTCTTCGTCGAGCCAGGAGGTTTCGAAAATCGTCACCCTTCATGCTCTTACCACTTAATTCCTTCTCATCTGCCGATTCATCATCACTTATATCGGCTAAACACCTTCAATGCAGACGACTGGCGTCTCTAGTGGGAAGACTGGGGCAGTGCCGATGCCTCTAGCCGAGCCGGATTCAGCAATCCCCGAAGGTGCAGATGAAACGGCTACCCCTTTGGCCAAGCCTCCAGCAGCTACACACAAACTGATTGCCTCGTCATCCGCAATCCCCTCGATCTTAGGAGAGGTACGTTAGCTTCTTTCGGCTAATCCTTCCATGTTGGACGCATACTGACGTACTTTCGGGGCTGTCAGAGTTGTGATATTTCAGGCTTGCTGACGTTCGATCCTGAATCCATCGAACCAGACCCTTCTGTCGCCATTGATGAACCACAAGCCAGGGCTGGCCTACCTCAATTCCAGCGTCTTAGAAGCTTGCTGTCTTCCCCGATCGAAGAGCTTATCGAGGGTTCTGAGGAGGTGAAGGGCATCCTTGCTGAAATAAAAGACCAACTCCCAGTAGCATTGCAGGTGAAGCTTTGGCCCGTTGTAACTCTGTCTTTCTACGGGTCAAGGGTGAAGCTAGCTCGTGAAAGGATCAACCTGCGTCGTGCCCAACTTCCGTTGAAGGCCAATATCGCAGACAGATGTCAGCAGCTCAACGAGAAGAAGGCGTCTCTGGATGCCAAAACTGACACCTCTGCCAGTACCGCCGAGCTCGCCTCCTTAAAAAAAGAGTTGGAAGATCTTGAAGAAAAGGTCCGGGCGACTAAACAGCTCATTCGTGACAAGGAAGCATCCATCGCCCGCTCCCACGACGAAGCAGAAGGCCTCAGAGGTCAACTGAAGACTGATCTGGCAGAGATACGTGCCCTGAACAAGCAGCTAGTGACGGGCAAGGACGAAGATGACGAAGCCGAGATCGCCGAGGTGGACCGTGTCCGTGCTGACGCCCTTCACGCCTTCGAGGCGTTTCTTCAGTAGCTCGTTTATGTAAACTGGCACCTGCTTGTAACAGTCTGAACCTCTAGAGTCGATGGCTGTGCATCGGCTGTATCTTTTTATTGGCCGATTTCATGTATCGGCCCCCATATCTCACTGTCCATCATCCCACATGCTTGGGAAATATTTCTTGAGATGCTGACCATTGACAGCCACTGGGAATTTCACGCCATCCAGCTCCTCCAGCATGTACGCGTTCCCCCTCAAAACTTGATCGACCCTGTATGGCCCGTGCCAATTCGGAGACCATTTACCATATGCTGCATCCTTAGTTCCCAATGGCAATACAGCTTCCCATACCAAATCTCCAACGTGGAACTCCTTCGGTCTCACCTTCTTGTTATATGCACGAGCTACCTTGGCCTTGTTTTCTTTGATTTTCTCAAGCGACCATAGCCTAAGCTCAGTCAGATCCTCAACACTGTCACTCATCAGGGCCGCATATTCTTCAGTCGTTAGGTCGTTCTGAAAAGTGACACGTCTCGATCCAGCCGTAATTTCCCAAGGCAATACGGCTTCTTGTCCATAGACTAGATGGTATGGCGAGGTTTTTATCGCTCCATGACATGACATGCGGTAAGCCCATAAAGCCTCTGACAAAACCTCGTGCCAACGCCTAGGGTGCTCATCGATTTTCCTCTTGATCAGCTTGATAAGGCTCTGGTTGGACGCTTCAGCTTGCCCATTTGCTTGAGCATAGTACGGAGATGATCGGATCAGTTTAATTCCCGTGTCCTCACAGAACTCTCTAAACTCGTAAGAAGTGAAGACCGAACCTCCATCGGTCGTAATCGTTTGGGGAATCCCGAATCTATGAATTACGTGTTCCTTCCCAAAATCGATAACATCCTTTGAGCTCACGGACTTCATAGGGACGGCTTCAACCCATTTAGTGAAATAATCCGTAATGGCCAAAATCCACATGTGGCCTTTGCTTGATGGAGGATTGATCTTGCCAATCATATCCATGCCCCAACCTCGGAATGGCCAAGGCTTGATGATGGGGTTCATTGCTGACGCGGGTACCATCTGAATTTTTCCAAATTTCTGACACGCTTGACACCCTTTGTAGTACTTAAAACAGTCCTCCAGCATGGTAGGCCAATAAAACCCTGATCGCCTGATCAACCACTTCATCTTGTGAGCCGATTGGTGAGTTCCACAGGCGCCTTCGTGTACCTCGTGCAGGAGCCGGTTGGCCTCGGCTGTCCCTAGACATTTGAGCAATAACCCTTCCAGAGTCCTGTAAAACATGTCGTCCCCAATGAGCACATACTTCATGGCCTTGTACCTTATCCGTTTAGGTGCCCCCCGAGCCGAATCCTTCAAGTAATTGAAGATATCGGCTCTCCAGTCGTCGGCGTCCAGGAACTGTACCTGAACATCGGCTCCCTCTGCTACGTCCTTGTAGCCTGAAGCCATTTGTGCAAGATCATTTGCCTCGGTATTCTGCGACCGCGGGATCCAGGTGAAGTTCATGTACCGGAACTGTGCCATCATCTCACGGCATTGCAGCCATAATGGGAAGAGCGACTCGCTCTCACACTTGTATTCCTCCGTGAGCTGAGAAATCACCAACTTGGAGTCTCCAAAAATTTCCACTGCTTCTGCTCCAGCTTCGATGAGCAACTCCATTCCCTTGCGTATCGCCTCATACTCAGCGACGTTGTTGGTGCGAGGGGCAGACAACCTGATGGAGAAGGAGAATGTTGCCCCCCGGGGCGACACGAGTAGCACGCCGATGCCGCACCCATCATCACAAACCGATCCATCGAAAAACATAGCCCACGCTCGTATGGATAGTGCTGCTATGTTAGTGTTGATCCTTTCAGCGATAAGGTCGGCCAAAGCCTGTCCCTTAACTGCTTTCGCGGGTTGATATCGGATGTCAAACTCTGATAATGCAAACATCCATTTGCCCAGTCGGCCTTTCAACATAGGAGCCGACAGCATGTGCTTTATGACATCTGATTTACATATGATGACAATCTCTGCTGATAGCAAAATGTGGCGCAGCTTGGTGCAGGTGAAAAACAGGCAGAGGCACAACTTGTCGATCTCAGGATACCTTGTCTCTGCGTCCAGCATCCTTCTGCTGATGTAAAATACAACTCGCTCCAGCCCATCATAAACTTGCACCACCACTGAGGCGATGGACGTGTCAGCTACTGATAAGTAAATGTAGAATGGCCTATCCGGCTGCGGCGGAACCAATACTGGCGGCTTCGTCAGATATTCTTTGATCTCGTCGAAGGATCGTTGTTGTTCTGCCCCCCAGCTGAACTCCTCATCAGATTTAATCTTTACAAGTCCCATGAACGGCTCTATCCTTCCTGACAGATTGGAGATGAATCTTCTGACAAAGTTGATCTTGCCGATGAGAGACTGCAGTTCTTTCTTCGTGGTAGGTGGCTTCATTGTTCGTGGACCAAGAAGCCCAAGAACTGACCGGCCGTCACACCGAAGGCACACTTCTTTGGATTCATCCGTAGCCCGAATCTTCTTGTTCGGTCCAGGACGTGTCGCAGGTCATCCAAGTGTCCTTGTACTGAGGCTGACTTGACCACCACGTCATCAATATAAATTTCTACCAGCTTGCCGATCAGATCATGGAAGATGTAATTCATGGCTCTTTGGTATGTGGCGCCGGCGTTCTTCAGTCCAAACGTCATGACTACATATTCAAACAACCCCACCGAACTTGGGACTCTGAATGCAGTCTTGTGTATATCTTCCGGAGCCATAAAAATGTGTTGCCTACCAAAACCCACCGGCGAGCAGCGACGGGCAACACGAAGAGCCGGGAGGCTCCCAGGACTGCTGGTGGGCCCTGGTCCCTCGGGCAACGGCCCGCAAAACTCCGGCACGCGCCCTGGCTGGTTCGAGGGCATGCCACCTGACCTATACCTGGTCAGGAAGGTGAAGGATTGCTTCGATTGGTTTCCTGCATGGTAAACAAGTATACGTAAAATTCGAGCCGTGACCGGCTCCCAGGTTTCCCTGTGAATCGGCTCCTAGAGCCGATTAACCCATGGTTCTGCATTAGATCTATGATAACATGGGGTTTTGCTTCATCGTTACAAGTTAAATCGATCTACGATAGTTTAATGTTTTCACTACATAATTGGAACGTCCTACACGTAATTGAGCCTGGTAAATACAAAAGATAATAGAAAACCAATCCTAGAGAAGGCCTAAAAACCAACGTAACATTAATTCCCGGAACAACTCCTCTTGGATTGGTAAACCATATCTTCCATACTACTGGATCGTTCAACCCGTTTGCAAGGCCTGATCACGTAGATATCAAACTAAACCTTAGAGAGCAAGGCACAACTATAACAGATCAAATCGACTTAAATAAAGATCAAGCAAAGTGCCACCCTTACACCCGGGAAAAAGGTGCAAAGGCGGCGAGATAACTTAAAGGCAGCATATCTAAACGATCATAGCAAAAAGTACCGATGCTAGCCTAAACAAATCTATGATAATAGTGTTACTCGCCATCAACAAGGCTTCAGTACGAGTAACACCAAATAATCGCATAAGTAGATACTGCCTAGATCGCAAGATGCGATCTAGGCAGCATGGCACATACCCGAGAAAAACCCTAGAAACAAGGGGTGGCGATGCGCCGAGATTGTGTTTGTTGTGAACGTGATTGTCCTCCTCTTCTCAATAACCTTAGGTACATATTTATAGTCCGGAGACTTTCTACCTTTGGAATAACTGTACAATTCTATCTCTTACCTAAATCGAAACGGAACCTATTACAATATAAGATACACGGGCAATTTAGCCCAAATCAACGCACGAGGCCGATTTAACAACACGTTGCATATACGTATCTTCTAAGCCCATCTTGATTGCGGCCCAACTCCTCCTTTGGCCAAAATATGGCGATAACACCTACACGGGCCGACATAATTCCTATGTCGGCCTTGCACAGGCTTCGTATCCCAACCGTTAAGATGACCCTACCGGGGGTTATCCCCCTGATAACTCGTACTATGATGTGACATCCCTTGTGACCTAGTCACACACTACAAGAAAAATGTCCATTTACAATGGACGATTTTCGTGGTTGAAGGCCCGTTTTTCATGGCTAAAGAGTCTTCTACGAAGGATGCCTTCGTGGTAAAAGTCCCATCACAAATTAATCTACCACTGTTTTTTCGACCGTGGTGGATCGACCCCTTCAGCCATGAAAAGTCGTTCCATCATAGATCTGTTTGCCAGTTGCGTGGACTGCTCACGTCATGCAAATTGTCACGTGGAGAACGCTGTTAACAACCGGTTAACGTCGATAACTGTCATGGAAACCGTGGTAGAAAGCCAGGCCCATACAAGGCCTAACAATTATTAAGTGGGTCGGCCCATTATGAAAGCCCAATAGTAAGTCGGCCCGTTACTGTTTAGAGAAGCATTGTTTGAAATGGTCCCACAAGTTGGCCAGTCATATAGTCAGGACCAGCACTATTTCGGCCCACTGTTATTTTGGCCTTCCACTATTCCAGCCTGATATGCATCTGTCCTTTTACCGTTCCGGCCTACTGCGTATCTAGGGCCTGTGCTTATCTGGACTTTTACTATTACCAGCCTGCTATATATCTGGCCATTTACTGTTACGGCCTGCTAAAAATCTAGCCACCTACTGTTCCAACCTGTTGTGAATCTGGTCTATTACTATTCTGGCCTGCTGTGAATCTGGCCATTTACTGTTCCGGTCTACTAGAGATCTAGCCTATTACTGTTCTAGCCTACTGCATTTTTTGTCCTTTTACTATTGAGGCCTACTGAAAATCAGCCTATTACTGATTGGTACTATTAGTATTTAATCCTGTTACTTTTGCAGCCCATTAGTATTTTGGTCCCGTACTGATCGGGCCGGTCACTGCTCCGGCCTTTAACTCTTACTTACATTACTGTTCATGTTCACGTGCATGCGTCGTTTCATAGATCATTCCGTTCTAGCCTGTTACTCTTTTGGCCTTTTTTGGAACCGCCGACTTATTTTGCAGAACAGCACACGAATATCAAGACAACAATTAATACACATGCAAAAATTTATGCTACTTATTACAACAGTAAAAGTTTATTACAACACATCATTAAACAAAATCTGCATTCTAAAAATTATAGAGTGTTGGTATCCTTAATAAGAGATCAGTACATGTAAATTCACTTCAATGTATCTCTTCTTCAACATTTCATCTACAGATCTAAGAGCAGCTACACCCTTTCTTTCTGCAAGCAACACAACCTTCGTATATATATCACCTGCAAGAGCTGTACTAGGTGGAGTGGTAAATAAGTTGTTTGCTTCAGAAATACAATGGGAGGATGAATTAGAAGCGGGATCACAACTTTCAGTCCAGCCTTTCGAGGACTCCTGCTTCGTTTTAACTGCAGCCTATACAATAAGGTGAAAGGGGTTAACACAAAGAACAAGGGGAAAATTAGTATTATATAAATTAGAGATCATTTAGGAGCAAGCATACTAGACGTGGGTAAGAAATTTACTAGGCTCGCATCTAAGAAAATAAAATCTGCTCCAGCATTTACACTAGATAGCGGACCCCCTCATCCGAGTAGAAAGAAAAAATAAAGTCATGGGTCTTGTACTAGACCTAGGGTCCACAAAAACTTGCTAGACTCACCCTCACCGGTGAAAAAAACTCTAGACACCACAAATATCCAACGCTGCACATGCTGGACAGCCACAATGTATGAATAAACCACACGATAAGACAAAAAGTGCAACTTAAGAGCTACTATCTATATACATAGTGGACCTTGTCCACAAGGCAAAAACCTTAAGGGTGACGCATAAACTTTAAGTATGAACTTACAGTAGCTCGTTCAGGCTGGCAGTTGCTCCTTCTCAAGCGGGTTCGAATCCTGGTCAATCTGCCAGTAGTATCTGAGTCCAGTAGCTGGAACTCTGCTCCTTGTACTCCATTTTTTTATCTGCATTAAGAATAAAATTTAAAACCGTGTTAGTTGGTTTGGAAGGATGAAAGAACTTGGAAAACGACCAAAAATATAGCATTAAAAATGACCAAATGTATGGTTCAAACTAGCTAGATGGTTTGGATGGATGAAAGCAATTCAAAACACCAAAAAAATACTATTAAAAATGACAAGATGAAAAATTTCGGAATTAAGCATTCACCTATAGAAACACAAAAAAAACATGAATTGAAATGTCATGGCAGGTTTTCAGGTAGAATGACTTATTAACATAATATGCATACAGGAAATATAACTTATTAATATGATAATAAACTGGCCTAAGTAACACATAGAAACCTCGCAGTTCAGCCTTGCTTGGCGACAGATTTTCAGTGTTGGATCCTTTATGAGCTGTTCCCATGACCTATTCGAGCGCTCGAAAAGAATAGCATCTACGAGTTAGTGTTGCAGGAATACGCTGATAGTGTGATAATGTAAGAAACAAAATAATAGTGATAAGCTTATGATGTGTATAATAACTACCATATGTGGCGCAAACAAAATGGCAATAGCATCTAGGATATTGAGCAACATTCTAACCCTTTCGTAGCTTACGAGTACCAAAGAAATAGAAAATGGGCAAGAGAAATTACCACCATGCAGCGAGGGTGGGTGGGACGCGCATGTGGGCATCGACAGTGTCGGCTGGGCATTTCGAGGTGGATCTGGTGTATTGGGCGGTGAAGATGTTCCCTAGTGGAAGAGAGCACCAGCGGGGAAGGAGCTCCGATGCGGAAGAGAGCACCGGTGCTGAAGATTCTCCCATGTAGAAGAGAGCACCGGCGGTGAAGGAGCTCTAATGTGGAAGAGATGGCTAGCGGTGAAGGGGCTAGAGGACGGTGGAGGTCGGACGGGGGTGGGCGGCGAAGAGGCGATGGGGGATATAGTAGGGATGACGCAAATTTATCACCTATACCCCTCTATTATTGCAGTGCTCCCCTGTTCCTTGTTTCCAGGCCAGGGATAGAAGAGGAATTCTGCATCGCGAAAAATGGAGAAGGATTTTTGAATAGTTGTGTGGGATGTTTCGGCGCTGTGCGGAAATTTTGAGGTTGAAGCTTCCGACATACGCTACTCTGACAAATACGCTCCTCATGTCCTGGCCGTGTCTGGACCCACACAGCAGCGATAGCATGCTTACCAGCATTTAAATGAGTTTCCACACATTTGCCGAAATTGATAAGCATTATATTTTTAAAGCTTTCAAGCAAGATGTCCAAGGTCATGGCCATATCTCTACCATAGTTTATTATAACGTGTATATAACTGCACGATACCTGCTTGGTCAGTGTTTAGGGGTTGAGGGTTTAGGGTTTATGTTTATAATATTTAGGGTTTAGGGTTTAGGTTTTGGGGCATTTTCAATAATGTTCAGGCTTTAGACTTATATACAAGGAATATAATGATGTTATCATAATTTAATGAATGTATATCTCAAATGTTGATCTACAATTGGATGATACCTGTGCGTGGCCAGGGTCATTTAGGGGTTTAGGGTTTAAGGGTTTAGGGAATTTTCAATACGGTTCAAGGTTTATTCTTATGATGATACCCTTCCTGGGCATGATTGTTTAGGGTTTCGAGTTTTAGGGTTTAGCGGTTTAGTATTTCAGGTTTTAGGGTTTAAGGGTTTTAGGTATTTAGGGGTTGAGGGCTTAGGGCTTCAGGAATTTTCAATACAGTTCGAGCTTTATGCATATATTCATGGAATAGAATGACTTAGCAAAAATTTAATAATGAAATTATCTAAAATTTTGATCTATAAGTGCATGATACGTGGATGGTTAGGGTTTATGGGTTGAAGGTTTAGGTTTTTACTATTGCGGGTTTAGTGTTCTCTTTTTTAGGGGTAGATTAGCATTCATAGTTATGTGTTAGCTTAGGTTTAGGTTTTTTAAGTGTATATAGGGCTTAGGGTTTAGGCTTTAGGGTGTTAGGGTTTAGAAAATTTTCAATAATGTTCGACATGTCATGAATTAGAAAGGTGTTAGCGCAGTTTGATGAAGGTATCTAAAATTTTGATCTTAAAGCGCATGATGTTAGGTTTTAGGGCATTTTCAATAATAATGTTCAAGCTTTATGCTTAGATTCGTGGAATGACATGGTGTTAGCATAATTTAATGAAAATATATCTCAAATGTTGTTATATAAGTGGATGATATACCTTCTTTATTAGTCAGGGTCGTTTAATTAGGAGTTTACGATTTAGGGAATTTTGAATAATGTTCAAGCTTTATGCTTACATTTGTGGAACATAATGTTTTTACCGCAATTTAATGAAAGTATCTCGAATTTGGATCTATAAGTGCATGATATACCTACTTGGTTAGGGTTTAATTATGGTTGAGGGGTTTAGGGTTTAGGTTTTTAGTATTTAGGGGTCGAGGGTTTAGGTTGGGGTGTTGTGTGGGGTTTAGGGAATTTAGGAGTTAAGGGTTTAGGATTTCGGGGTTGTTTTAGGGTTTCGGGTATTTTCAATGAAGTTCGAGTTCATGGTTATATTCATGGAATATAATGACTTAGCGAAAATTTAATAATGAAAGTATCTCGAATTTTATCTATAAGTAGTGCATGATACCTGCTTAGTCAGGGTTAGGGGTTGAGGGTTTAGGTTTTTTAGTGTTTAGGGGTATATGGCTTAGTGTTTACGTATTTGGGAGGGTAGGGTTTAGTGAATTTTCAATAATGTTCGAGATATATGCTGATATTCGTGAAATAGAAAGGCGTTAGGGAAATCTAATGAAAGTATCTCAAATTTTCATAATACATAGCCTGCTTTGTCAGGGTTTAGGGTTATAGGGATTAGGCGATGAAGGTTTAGGTTTTATGGCATTTTCAATAATGGTTAGGCTTTATGCTTAGATTCGTGGAAATGAATGGCTTTATCATAATTTAATAAAAGTATATCTCAACTATTGATCAATAAGTGTATGAGTTATATACCGGCTTGGTCAGGATCATTTAGGGGTTTAGGGTTATAGGGTTTAAAGTTTCGGTTTTAAGGAATTTTCAAAAATAATGTACAAGCTTTATGCTTAGATTAGTGGAATTGAATGGCGTTAGCGTAATTTAATGAAATTATATCTCATATGTTGATATATAACTGCATGATATACCCGCTGAATTAGTCAGGGTCATTTAATTAGGGGTTTAGGGTGTAGGGTTTAGGGAATTTTGAATAATGTTCAAGCTTTATGCTTGTATTTGTGGCACATAATGTTTTTACCGCAATTTAATGAAAGTATCTCGAATTTGGATCTATAAGTGCATGATACATACTTGGTTAGGGTTTAATTATGGGTGAAGGGGTTTAGGGATTTAGTATTTAGGTGTCGAGGGTTTGGGTTGGGGGGTTGTGTGGGTTAGTAGTTGAGGGTTTAGGTTTTCAGGGTTGTTTTAGGGTTTTACTAATTTTCAATGAAATTTGAGCTTTATGCTTATATTCATGGAATAGAATGACTTAGTGACAATATAATAATGAAAGTATATCAAATTTTATCTATAAGGGGTTGAGGGTTTAGGGTTTTAGTTTTTAGGGGTATATGGATTAGTGTTTACGTTTTTGGGAGGGTAGGGTTTAGTGAATTTTCAATAATGTTCAAGCTATATGGCGATATTCGTGATATAGAAAGGCGTTAGGGCAATTTAATGAAAGTATCTCAAATTTTCATATATATAGGCATGATACCTAGTCTTCTTTGTGAGGGTTTAGGGTTTAAGGTTTAGGTTTTATGGCATTTACAACAATGTTTAGGGACTTTGCTTAGATTCATGGAAATGAATGGATTTAGCATAATTTAATAAAAGTATATCTCAAATGTTGATCTATAAGTGGATGATATATACCGGCATGGTAAGGGTGATTTAGGGGTTGAGGGTTATAGGATTTAAGGTTTAGGTTTTATGGCAATTTCAATAATAATGTTCAAGCTTTATTCTTAGATTCGTGGAATTAAAACGGCGTTTGCGTAATTTAATGAAAGTATATCTCAAATGTTGATATATAAGTGGATGATAATATATGTGTTCAATTAGTCAGGGTCATTTAATTAGGGGTTTAGGGTTTAGGGAATTTTGAATAATGTTTATGCTTTATGCTTATATTTGTGGAACATAATGTTTTACCGCAATTTAATGGAAGTATCTCGAATTTCAATAATATACCTGCTTAATTAGTCAGGGTCGTTTAGGGGTTTACGGATTATGGGTTTATGGTTTAGGAAATTTTTAATAATGTTCAAGATTTATGCTTATATTTGTGGAAAAGTATGGCGTTACCGCAATTTAATGGAAGTATCTCGAATTTGGATCTATAAGTACATGATATATACTTGGTTAGGGTTTAACTATGGGTTGAGGAGTTTAGGGTTTACGGTTTTAGTATTTAGTGGTCGAGGGTTTAGGCTCGGGGTTCTTTGGGGTTTAGGGAATTTCGGGTTTCAGGAATTTTCAATGAAGTTCGAGCTTTATGCTTATATTCGTCGAACAGAATGACTTAGTAAAAATTTAATAATGAAAGTTTCTCAAATTTTATTTATAAGTGCATGATACCTGCTTAGTCAGGGTTAGGGGTTGAGGATTTAGGGTTTTTTGGGTTTAGGGGTATAGGTCTTAGTGTTTATGTTTTAGGGGTTAGGGTTTAGTGAATTTTCAATAATGTTCGAGCTATATGCCGATATTCGTGAGATAGAAAGGCGTTAGCACAATTTAATGAACATATCTCATACTTTGATTTATAAATGCATGATACCTACTTGGTAGGTTTTGATTATGGATTGAGAGGTTTATGGTTTTAGTATTTTGGGGCTGAGGGTTTAGGTTTTAGGGCTTGTTTAGGGTTTATGTAATTTTCAGTAATGTTTAAGCGTTATGCATATATTCGTCGAATAGAATGGTGTTGCCCAGTTTAATGAAAGTATCTCAAATTTGATATACAAGTGCATGATACCTGCTTGGTCAGGGTATAGGGGTTTATTAGCGTTTAGGGTTATAGGGTTCAGGGGTTTAGTGTTTCAGGAACTTTCAATAATGTTCAAACTTTACGGTTATATTCGTGGAATACAATAGCGTAACTAATTTTATCACTGCACCAATTTTACGGTTCAAAGACTATATATGGTCAAAGTCTCACCTCACTAATTTTATCACAAAGTATGAATTATTTGTCGAATAATGCCCAAGTTTCTTAAAATTTTCAAGTTCATGAGCCAGTTTCGCCGAGTTTAACGGGTTTATCTCGGTTTAGCAAAAAATGTTTGAATTTTGAACTGCAAACGATGGGAATCTCTACTTCCCGTAATTCTGGGTCACTGATAAGCGGGTCACTTGCATTGTGGGTCCACAAAGTAAGTGTAAGGCTGGAGGGGGCGGGCAGGTAAATACACTTATTGAAGAAGGGCAGGGAACCAGGTCGATGGGGTGATGCACGTGGGAGAACAAAAAATAACAACCTATATCCCTCTTCCCTCTTTTATTGCATTGCCCCTCGGGTTCTTGTTTATAGAGCAGGGATAGAAGAGAAATTTTCATTCTAAAAAAGGTGAAGTATGTTTGGGGCTGGATGTTTGAATGAATCAGCGGGATATTTCAGCGCTGTCTGGAAATTTTGAAGCTGAAGCTTCTAAGGTACGCTACTCCCACTCCCACTTGGGTAATGTTGTCCCCGATAGATAAACCTAGGCACATGTACGCTTTCGAGATTTAATGAGTTGATAGACATCTGTCGTCTTTCAAACAAGATGACCAAGGTCACAGGCGTAGTTGCTTTTTTTGACCTACACAGCCGTAGTTGCTGGTACCATGTCCATGTCTTGTACTTCGTACATTGGATGCATCTTGGACAATCAAGCTTTGCTTACAAAGGGAAAATCCAATTTTACTTTTCCAAGTGACAACATTATTTTTGATTGTGAAGCAACTTCAAAGATTATGGCTCAGTATGACATCGTGCCAATTGTTACACAAAGTAACCTATTTAATGGATAAATCCTATCAATCTTACTGGCTAGATTTTTGCGATAAATTGATAATATGTCAGTTTACCAAAAATATGTCAATTGATAACATGGTCTAGAGAAATGATGGATAAGACTCTAGAATGATGGAGACGTGTGTTTTGAGGTTTGTGCATAGTGTTTATTGTGGTAAAGACTATCAATATTATCTTCTAGCATTAGATGCTAATAGAATGGAAAAAAAGATCCGTTGGCTAGCAATGTTGGGATTCGCGAGTGTTGATCCAATGGTCAATATTCAAAGTGGTAAGATGAGATAAGATATGGCCAAAAATGCCACCTTCCATAATTTCACACAAATTACTGATTTAACGGAAAATTCACGAGTTTCATGAATTTTCAAGTTTTCATGCTGATTTCGCCACTTTAACTAGTTCATATCGGTTTAGCCAAAATTGGTCAATTTTGATATATAGTCACTGACAGGGGACACGTATATGGTGGTACCCAAAGCAAGGTAAGTCAGAATTTTCAAAGTTATCCCTCCCCACGAGGTCACGTTGTGTTAACATCCACCTACGCCGCCTAGACCCTCACCCCCTTGGAAGCCCACAAAACAAATGCTCTCACCGCCGCTCCTCATCTCACCACCGTGCGCCCGAAGAAGCTTTACCTACCCATCATTGTTATTGAGACGCACTGGTGGTCACACGGATCCCACGGTAGTCCTTCTATGTCTAGCTCGATCTGGTTGGCAATTGATTTCCATTTCACTAGATCTTCCTCCTTAATTACGTAGTTTAATTTTTCCTTAGTCTACATGCTCATAGTTGATTCTAGGCTCGATCTATGTTCTTAAGTACCTTCGCCAATTATTGCTGTCAATTTGTTTGCTGAAATGCATGGGCATATATAGTTTATGTACTCCATCTATTTATTTCCTGATTTTATTTTACTAATTAAGAACCAATCCCGTATGTGATAATTAAACAGATAGAGATATTTGGGATGCAGGTTGCTCCATTAGGTAGCCCTAAACATATCTTGGGTGTTGTACAATTTATTGAGTTCGTTAGAGCTTATTGTGAAAACTCAGAAGTACATTGCCGCTACCGCTTGTGTGTGAATCTGAGGGTGTCGCCTTTTTTTAGGGTGAAACAGTAGGGAAAACCCCCACTACAATTTTTATATAATCGTAAGAGGATACATATGTACAAATTTACAAGTCCCAGACCGCCTCATTGAGGGATAACACTACAAAGCTAGCTATCTCCTGTCGAAATGAAGGTTGATCCAGGCTTTCAAATCCTGGTAGTATTTTTTAACTCTAAACAACACCCATTTTAATTCTTGTGCTACTAAGGCTTTTCATTCTCCCAAATAGGCATGCTTGTTATTGAAGATTTCATTATTTATGCAGATCCAGATTCCCCAGGTCCCCAAAATAATATTCTCCATTGCAAAAGGAACATTCAACCTGAACTTTATGTCTGCAAAGTCCACATTTAGAGAGAGGTCAATATTCCTGGAAGAACAAATTTCATCCCGGCATGCTTTTGCAAAAGGACAATCCCAGAATAGATGATCTAGAGATTCAACCAGAAGTCACACAATTATAGGAGGGCGGTGAGAACGTTTTTCTCTTCAGCAGGTTCCTAGTATTTAACCTATCAATAAGGAGTAGCCAGAAGAAGAACTTGTGCTTTTGCTGAGAAGAAGACTTCCATAACCAAGAGAAGTGAGGTGGAAATGTAATATGCCCAGAGAGAATAGAATAAGACTTTTTGACTGAGAAAGATTCACTTCCCCAAATGTAGCTCCACTTATCTGGTTCCCCCTGCTGCCCAGAACTGTTGATGTCTTGAGAAATCTGCTCTAAGCAGAGGAAATCAGAGTATGCCTGCTGAGAAAGAGGTAGAAAGAAATGGTCCTGAATATTTGGCATCTGGATGAACTCCTTGACAGAGATACTTGATTTTTTTGCAAAGGATAGCAGGTGAGGAAATTAATGCTGCAGACATTCTTCCCTCCACAAATGGGTGTCTCCTTTCAGTATAGTGAAAGATCACAGTTATATGTTTGGAATGCGAAGAACATATGTTAGATGGTTATTTCATGGTCAAGCATATGAACCGGGGGAAGAACATCTTTATCATCCAGATCAAGTAGGGGAAGCAGATGTTGATCATCTAGATCAACTAACAGAGGTAGCTCCTGAGTATCTAGATCAACATGTAGAAGGGGGAGGAGAGCAAAAGCGCAAGGTGCATGAAACGGGTTTCATTTTAGGTGCTCACTATCAGGGGGATAACCCCCGGTAGGGTCACGAGAGGCAAAACATAGCGCAGCTTGGTTGGCTCCGAGTACAGAAAGAACCCGACCGGGTAAGAACGGCCGGATAAGATAAACAAGAAAGCAGACATATAAACTATGTCGGCCCGCATAGGACAAAGTT
The DNA here is from genome assembly GCA_916181665.1 of Avena sativa. Lineage (NCBI taxonomy): Eukaryota > Viridiplantae > Streptophyta > Magnoliopsida > Poales > Poaceae > Avena > Avena sativa. The sequence goes on from OV702284.1 coordinate 67,705,720, forward strand.
GTAACCCTTGCAGGAACCAACGAGCCGAGTTAACCGAGGAAGGGCGAGTCAAGAAGGACACGTGGCACATTTCCGAGTAAGGTTCAGAAGGGACCATGGTAAAGCATGGTCAAAAGAGAAGGGCGATGCCGGGTGACACAAAAGGAGCTGGATGACGCCCAAAGCATGCGCTGACATACAAAGTAACAGCATGATGCCAGAAAGAACAAGGAGCAGCGTACCAGAAGACCGTTAGCTGTCAAGCTTTACGGACCGGGCCCCTGGCTTAGGGCAAGCCCATGACCCAGCCCATATTGTACGGACCAAGATCCAAACAGTAAACCCTAGAACCCAAAGGGGTATTAGCTAGCAAGCACTTCCTATATAAGGGAGGGCATAGCAGTAGTAGAAGGAGGTTGGACCAGGTAGGGAACTAGTGATGTGTACTGAAGCCTAAACAGCTCAAGGAGCACTTGTAATCTTTGGGGTATCAAATAAATTGCCAACTCTGGAGAGTTCTTCTTGTTCTTCGTGCATGGCTCGACCATGTACTCCCTCCCCGGTGACCACAAGCACCCATTCGACCCCCAACTTAAGCCTACCCATGGCATCTGCCGTGCCACCACCACGACAGTTGGCGCCCACCATGGGGCAGAAGCAGGTGCTTGACGGATTCTTCATCCGGACGGGCAACATCATCGCCACGACCGGCGAGCCCGTCTACTCCGGCATTATCCAGAGGTTTGGAGCGCTCAACTTCGTCAGCGACAACGCGGGCTGCTTCAGGATCAAGCCGTTCCCTAGGGGTGGTCGCTTCATCAAGTTCGGCGAGCACCAGATCTACGTCGCGGTGCGCGTGGAGCGCGCATATCCTGAGCACGTCGTCCTGGTGCCGGATCCTCCAACGGCTCCTGTCGGTGGGAAACCACACCAACTTGTCTCCATGGAGGTAATGATGACAGCCCCAAATCCCACAGCTCCTCCAGTAGTGCTAGTAGTGAATGAGAATGCAGAGGGAGGAAATCATGAGAAAACGCCAAAGGCTGCAAGAATAGCAAAGGCGCCGCTGAAAAAACCAGAGAACCTAGCTAGGAGCAAAAGGGCTAAGGAATTGCAGGAAGCGATAGACAAGTTGGCAGAGCCAGTGGCACAAGAAACTGACCCGGCGCGTGTGCAAGCTGAGTTGGAAGAAGCCAGGATAAAAGTCCTGGAGAAAGCCAAGGAGCTAGCACAGTTACAGCAGGACGTGGATATCACTATCCGAGAGCTTAACTCGGCAAATCGAGTCAAGGGCGCAAAGACCCGGCTTGATGCAACGAGATTGAGAGGAAGGAACCTCAATGAAGAGCTGGCAGATGCGACATCAAAGATAACACCAAAGAACAGCAATGAGACGGCCATGCGTCCAATGTATAACACAGCAGCAGCTAATCTGCGAGCGGCAGAAGCAGCAATGGCAGAATTACCCCACTTGGAGGGGGAAGCAAAGAAAAGGCAGCAAGAACGAGTCAACGAGTTAGTAAAAGCAGCCAGCATGCTGAATGAGGCGTACTACAGAGAAAATATGGGTATAGCAGGGAGGTCACAACTGGTTCACTCGGCAACTCTTGTCCCGGCAAAATCGGCTGGGCACACAGCATCCTCACCCGGAGCGGCGCCTAGGCCGAGAAAAGAAAAAAGTGTGTATTCTAGAAGAAACAAGCAGATGGTCGCCTATGATCCGGCAGTGGTTCAAGGAAACCCGACGCATGCGCAAGGGGCGAAATGAAATAATCCCTGAGAAAATGAAAACCAGGAAAAAATTGGGCAGAGAAATGACAGCGGAGGGCAAAATTTTGTGCCTCATGCTAGGCGCGGAACTCACTCAGCAGGAGGAGGAAATCCAACTCCGAATAATGCACCGGCTCAGCCGGAAAGAAGACATCAAAGCACGGGAAAAGCAGTTCAATAGCCTGCTGACCCAAATGCGAATAAGTATAATGATGGTTACTCGGCTATGGTAAATGATGGGTATGAACTGCCGGATCATGCATATCAGGCAATGTGAGCTAGATTTGGGGGCAGGAACCTTCAGCCGGATGATGCAAGGCTAAAGCTTGACCGAATAAATATGGCAGAGATAATTGAATCGCAAGGTCGACAGGGTCCACCGTGATTTGGCCCAAGGATCATGAAGGAGCCACCGGTGCCAAATTTCCATCTGGCCAGAGGGACAAAAACATATGATGGAAGCACAAAGCCAGAGGACTAGCTCATAGATTATGGAACCGCTGTGAAGATCGCGCAGGGAAACTTGAGATGGGAATTACGTTACGTGCCACAAATGCTGGAAGGACCAGCTCGGGTATGGTTGAACAATTTTCCACCCGGAAGCATCAACAGTTGGATCGATTTTCATGACGCTTTCGTGAGCAATTTCACAAGCACTTACAAGAGGCCGAATCTCCCACAACAACTAGCAATGTGCAAGCATAGACCAAATGAGACAGACAGGGAATTCCTCACAAGGTGGTGTACGATGCATAACTCTTGTGAAGGGGTAATCGAGTCACAAGAAATCGCATGGTTTGCACAAGGATGTAGACATGGAAGTGTGTTGTGGCAAAGGTTACAAAGAGATATGCCGGCAAGCCTAGCAGAGACGATAAGAATCGCCAACTAGTATGCGTTAGGAGATCCGACTCAGCCGCTGCTCATGTCGGCAGACGGGATGACTGAGACTCAGATCTATGACGCTGCCGGGTTGCAGAGGCACCAAGAAAGATCTGAATACAGAAGCAAGAGAAGAGACGAAAGACCAGATTACAGATATGGTTCGACTCAGGTTGCGGCCGTGGGTCAGGATCATCCAGATGCTGGAAGAAGTCAGCGTCAAAGGACAAATGGTCAATAACAATGGGTGCCAAAGAATGATGGCAAAAGGCCATACGATCAGAGGAAGCAGTATCAGGACCGGCAAAAATACACCTATGAGATGATGCTGGATCAGCCGTGTAAGTTTCACACGCCTAGTCCGAGTAAACCAGCCAATCACTCAATGAGGAAATGCACCTGGTTTCAGAAAGGAGACAGAGTGGACTCGCCGAATAAGCAGCTTCCACCACCTCCCAATCCACCACTTACAGGAGGAAATGCTCAAGAAGTAGGAGCAGATAACAGATATGAAAACAGGCAGCCGAGGTATCAGCATCAAGAAAGAAGAGAAGCTATGCATCAGGTGCACAATCCAAGAGGTGACGACGCTCATATCGGCCACGGAACCAGAAATGAGTACAGAGAACATCACCAGAGCTATGTTGTCTTTGTCACAGAGCCAAATGACAAGAAGAGTCAGCAGCGTCGAATGATGGAAGTGAATGCCACGATGCCGACAATTCCCAAGTACATGCATTGGTCTGAGCAAGAGATAACTTGGAGTATAAAAGATCACCCCAAGATCATGCCAACCCCTGGAGGATACGCTCTGGTTTTGGATCCAACATTCATGGGCCCAGAAATCAACGTGAAGTTTTCAAAAGTGTTGATTGACGGCGGCAGTAGCATCAACATTATGTATAAGGATACATTGATCAAGTTAAGCATTACCATGAACATGCTGGAGCCGACTAAGACCACTTCCCACGGTATTGTGTCGGGATTGTCCTGTGAGCCAATTGGCATGATCTGGGTCGACGTCTTATTCGGCAACAGAGAAAATTGTCGCACTGAAGCTATAGAGTTCGAGGTGGTAGATCTGGTCAGCTCATATCACGCCTTACTCGGCAGGCCGGCTATGGCAAGATTCATGCCTACTACCCATATGGCTTACTTAAAGATGAAGCTGCCATGCCCATGTGGGGTGATCACAGTGGAAGGAGATTACAAAAAATCTATTGCTTGTGCCTCAGCCGGATCTTCACTGGCCGAGTCACTCGTCATAGCGCAAGAGAAAATTCAGATGTTGGAAGTGGCAGCATTTGCCAAAGCAGCACAAATGTCCATGCCGACACTCACCAACCCGCATGGTAGTGTGTCATTTCAAGCTACCAAGGAAACCAAGAAGGTGCAAGTGGATGAAACTTTCCCAGAGCGCACAGTTACCATTGGGGCTGGCCTTACAGATAAATAGGAAAGCGAGCTCACCAGCTTCCTCCGTGAGAATCGGGACATCTTTGCATGGTCCACTCAAGATATGCAAGGAGTTCCGAGGGAGCTGGCTGAGCACTCTCTTCATGTAAGGCCAGATGCAAACCCGATGAAGCAACCCCTCCGCCGCTTCGCTGAAGATAGGAGGAAAGTAATAGCTGCTGAGATTGCAAGACTTTTAGCTACTAGATTCATCATGGAAGTACTGCACCCGAACTGGTTGTCAAATCCAGTCTTGGTCAAGAAGAAAAAAGATGAACCGAACGTGGCAGTGGTATGGAGCATGTGTATTGATTACACGAACCTTAATAAGGTGTGTCCAAAAGATCCGTTTCCTCTGCCTCGGATCGACCAAGTCATAGATTCTACTGCTGGGTGTGAGTTGTTGTCGCTCGTGGATGCGTATTCAGGATTCCATCAGATTCCACTGAATCCAAATGATCAAATAAAGACAGCTTTTATCACCCCGTACGGGGCTTATTGCTATCGCACCATGCCATTTGGATTGAGAAATGCAGGCGCAACATATCAGAGATGCATGCAAAAATGCTTTCAAGATCAATTGAACAAAAATGTTCAAGTATACGTCGATGACGTGGTAATAAAAACCAAAAAAAGTCATACTCTAATTGAGGACTTGCGTCAAACATTCGCAAACTTGAGAAGATTCCAGATGAAACTTAACCCAAAAAAATGTACGTTTGGTGTCCCGGCTGGCAAGTTACTCGGATTCCTTGTATCCAGCCGAGGAATCGAAGCTAATCCGACAAAGATCAGGGCCATCGAAAGAATGGAATTGCCAAAAACCCTCAATGATGTCCAGAAGTTTACTGGATGCCTGACCTCGTTGAGCAGGTTTGTTAGTCGGCTAGGCGAAAAAGCCCTACCACTATATCAGCTAGTGAAGAAATCAGACAAATTCACATGGACACAGCAAGCTGATAGAGCTTTCCATGAATTAAATAAAATGTTGTCGATAGCACCAATATTAGCGTCACCACTATCCAAGGAGCCAATGTTGCTATATGTCGCAGCAACCAGCAGAGTTGTAAGTGCAGTAATAGTGGTTGAACGTGAAGAAGGGGGCAAATCATTCCAAAGACCAGTGTATTACTTGAGCGAAGTGCTCTCTGTATCGAAACAGAATTGCCCGCGTTATCAGAAGATTACATATGGGGTATATATGGCAGCAAAGAAGCTGAAACATTATTTTCAAGAACACCCAATCCGGGTAATATGCGAGGCACCTATCTCGGATACATTGGGAAGCAAAGATACCAGCGACCGAGTCGCCAAATGGTCCATCGAACTGGCGCCATACACTCTACAGTATGATAGGCGAGATGCAATAAAATCTCAAGTTGTTGCAGATTTCTTTGTCGAATGGATGGAAATGCAGTACGAACCACCACTGCCAGATCCGAATTACCAGAAAATGCATTTTGACGGGTCTAAGACGAAAATAGGTCTGGGCGCCGGAAAATGTGTTGCAGATTCATTTTGCCGCTTCTAACAACGTTGTCGAGTATGAAGCACTTGTCCATGGCATTAAAATAGCCAAGGAAATTGGTATCAAAAGGATCATGTGTTTTGGCAATTCGGATTTGGTGATTCAGCAAGTTTCTAGACATTGGGACGCGCTGGACGCAAACATGGCATTATATCGTTTCCACATACAACAAATTTCGAGATATTTTGACGGTTGTGAGTTTCATCACATTCCTAGAGCAGAAAACGAGGCAACAGATGTACTGTCCAAACTAGGATCCTCTAGGCAAGCAATACCACCAGGGGTAGCGTTGGAGCATCTCAGGAAGCCATCGATCAAGCCGTCACCGGAGTCCGAATCAATCAGGGTCATCCCGGCGAATCAGGAATCAGAGGCAGTGCCAATGGACATCGACTCAGGGGTAGGTTCGAGTCACTCGGGAACTGATCTGTTCAATTAAGGGATCGCCGAATCACACTCGGGGGCTCCTCATGTTATGTCGATGGAGCATATGTCGGCAGAACCAATGGACATTGATGTTGAAGCAAACCCGGAACCACTAATACCAACATGGGCACAGCCAATATTCAGCTATTTGAAAGATGGAACTTTGCCGAGTGATGAAACATTGGCAAGGACAAGTGCTCTCTATCTCGAAACAGAATTTCCCGCATTATCAGAAGATTACATTGTTGGAGATATGCCCAAGAGGCAATAATAAAGTGGTTATTATCATATCTTCATACTTATGATAAATGTTTATATAACATGCTATAATTGTATTAACAGGAAACATTAATACTTGTGTGATTTGTAAACATAAAAGAGTCCCTAGTAAAGCCTCTTGTTAAACTAGCTTGTTGGTTAATATATGATCATGGTTTCATGATCATGAACATAGAGATGTTATTAACAACAGGGTCATATCATTAGGAGAATGATGTGATGGACATACTCCTATAGTTAAGCATAGCATAAAGATCAAGTCATTTAATATAGTTCATTTGCTATAAGCTTTCTGATACATAGTAGCCTAATTCCTTCAACCATGAGATCATGCTTATCACCATCACCGGAAGGATGCTTTGATGACATCAAACACCACACCGTAACTGGGTGGCTATAAAGATGGCATTGAGTGTTCGGAAAGTATGTGTTGAGACACATGGATCAAGAGTGGGATTTGTCAATCCATATGACGGATAGATATACTCTGGGCCCTCTCGGTGGAATGTCATCCAATTAGCTTGCAAGCATGTGACTGGCTCACAAGGGATCACATACCACGGGAACGAGAAAAGAGTACTTATCAGTAACGAGGTTGAACTAGGTATGCAGAGATACCGACGATCAAAACCTCGGATAAGTAAACTATCGTGAGACAAAGGGAAATTGGTATCGTATGTAAGTGGTTCATTCAATCGCAAAGTAATCGTAGAAATATGTGGGAGCCATATGAATTTCCAGATTCCTCTATTGGTTATTGTTCGGAGAAGTGTCTCGATCATGTCCGCATAATTCACGAACCATAGGGAGACACACTTAAGGATTCGATGTTGTTGAGTAGTTATGGAATGATGAGTAAGAGACCGAATGTTGTTCGGAGTCTCGGATGGGATTCGAGATATCACGAGGAGATCCGGAATGGTCCGGAGAATAAGATTCATATAAGGAAAGTCCTGTTTCGGGGTTGGAGAATGGTTCCGGTGTTTTCATCGGGAATGTTCTAGAAGGTTCTGGAATGTCCGGCACTCCGAAGGGGAAGGGTACATGAATATGTTATATCAAGTTGGTATGATTGCATCATGTACTAAGTGTCATCGCTGAACAAGATAGAGGGTTTAATCAAATCCTTGTTTGAAAAGTCAAACGCCAATTTGAAAGTCAAACGGCTATTTTTGGGAAGTGGAGAGGGAGGTGGAAACCGAGTTGGGGAGGAGTCCCTCCTCCACCGCCGACCCACTTGGGATCCGAGTTGGGGAGGGATTCCCCTCCCCTTGGCCGGCGCCTCCCTCCTATAAGAGGAGGGGCAGGGCTCCCCTCCTAGCACATAAGATTGCCCCCTCTAAACCTAACCCTAGCCGCCGGCCTCTACCCAAGTCGCCGCCGCACTAGGGTGTGCCCAAGCCGCCGACTTGGGGCAATCCCTTTGCCCTAGCCGCCGGCCTAGCTCCCTCTACTCGGTGCCTCTAAACCCTAGATCGCCAAGCCTCTCTCATAGTCCACCATACTCGCTCCGGCTTAAGGCGAAGCCCTGCGAGATCTCTCCTCTACTTCCGGTACCACGCCGTCGTGCTGCCGGAATCGCGAGGAGAGTGCTACAACCTCCACTACTTGCTGGAACAAGGGAGAGGAAGGTCTTCATCGAGTACCGAACGTGTGACCGACTGAGGAAGCGCTGCCGGAACGCAGCGTCGGAAGGATCGTCTACGCGATCTTGATATCGGAAGTGTACGACTACATCATCCACGAGAATCTGCTCTCGTTAACCGCTTTGGAATCTTCGAGGGTGAGTTCCTCTATCGACTCGTTGCTACAATCTAGTTGATAGATCTTGGCTTGTTTGTTTGTATGCGGTAGAAAATTTTTGTTTTCCATGCTACGAACCCCTACAGTGGTATCAGAGCCGTGTATATATGTAGATCTGTTGCACGAGTAGAACACAATAGTCATTGTGGGCGTTGATTCTTTTGTTGTCGATTGCTTCTTGTGTACTTTGCATCTTGCGCGATGGTGGGATGAAGCGGCCCGGGCTAACCTTACATGACATCGTTCATGAGACTTGCTCCACGCTTGACATGCAACTTGTATTGCATAAGTGGCTTTGCGGGTGCCTGTTTCTCCCAACATAGTTAAGATTCAATTTACAACGGATGATTGACAATACTAGTATCAATGTTGTGGTTCTTGTTCGTAAGTTAGAACGACACTTATTGAAAGCCCCAAACCACGTAAAATATGCAAAGAAAATTAGAGGCGTCTAACTTTGTTTTGCAGGGGTGTGCTGTGATGTGATATGGCCATGATTGTGATTATATTTGATGTATGCAATGTTCCTTATTGTAAGTTGGCAACCGGCAGGAGCCATATGGTTGTCTTTAAATTCTGTTAAGACCCGCGTGTCTATTCAAAGTAGTTGTAATAGTTGAAGCTGGTGGAAGACAACCATGGAGCAGCATCATTGACCTTGATGAAATGCCGGTGATGATGGAGATCATGTTCGTGCTTGAAGATGGAGATCGGAAGCACAAAGAAGAAAGGCCATATCATATCACATATTATGAATTGCATGTGATGTTAATCCTTTTATGCATCTTGTATTGCTTAGTTTACGACGGTAGCATTATAAGATGATCCCTCAAGCACACAATTTCAAGTTTTAAAGTGTTCATCCTTAGTAAGCACCGTTGCTAAAGCTCGTTGTTTCGAAGCACCACGTGATGATCGGGTGTGTTAGATTCTGCGAGTGTATACAACATGAGCAAGCCAGATTTGCTCATGCAGAAGCTAAGGTTTGATCTTGACGAGCCTAGCATGTACAGACATGGTCTCGGAACACGGATCATCGAAAGGTAAAGCATGAGTCATATAGTAGATATGATGAACATGTTGATTGTTCGCCATTGAAGCTGCATCAACTCTCATGATGATCGGTTTTGATGTGGTGGATTTGGTTCGTGTGATCACTAAAACAATGTGAGGGATATTGTTTTGAGTGGGAGTTCAACAGCAATATGATTAAAAGTTGAACACTATTTATCATAAATTAAATCAAAGTGAATTTGCATAGTTGTTGTAGTCATTGGCATCCTTTTACCACCTTGCGCTTAGTTATAATTGAGATGATAGAACTATAGAATTCTAGTTAGTTACTTTACGAACTGGTATCGTATTGTTTTGAAGTGTTAATCTAAAGTTTAAAATTCCTATTGCAAACTTTCAGTAAGTTCCGGTTACTCCATGAAGTTTAATAATTGGTATTAAAACAAGAGTGACAATTCCAAGAGTTAGTGTATGAGTATCATGTTTCTCTCCATGATTCTTGATATTCAAAGGATTGTCTTAATATCAAGGTTATCTAGGATCTGAAAGAGTTGTTTCAGAAACCATGATGTGTGGAAGATATTGTGATATCTGAAACGAAATTTTGGTTGCAACATGATAGAGTATAATATGGCAAAAGACATGTTCTCATATTTGATGAGAATTTGCAAAAGGTTGGAGACACTAGTTGTCCTAAACCTCCAAAAGGTTTTGGAGAGCAACATTATACTCGCGATTCACCATTACAAGCTAAAAGTAGCTTGATCATGGATAATTCCATGATAAGGGTGAATATTTGATGTAGGTAAAAATTTTACTACACCAAGAGATTACTAAAGAATGGAATTTGAAAGAATACCAAACATTTGATGATGGTGATCTACTTCAAAGTGCAAGTCCAAAGACATTGGTATTTAAATATACACACTTTGGACTATGTGTCATATGTATGACTCCACTATTGATGTTGATAGATTCTTTCAAACAGAAAAGGAAATACTGAAAGAGAATCTCATAAATATATGGCAGAAAAGAAAAGACTAGAATTGTTTAGTTTAAGTATATAGATGATATACATGTTATGGCTATATTCTTTGCTTATTAAACAATGTGGTTCTTAAGTATTTGGTACTGAATTTGTTGGTGTGAATCATCACACGAAACAACACAATTCATGAACTACAATGGCCTAAGTAACTAGCAAAAGAATATGTGATGATGTTCAACGAGAACAAATAAAGGGTTATTGTGTTGCTCGTTAAACATCAAAGCTTGCATTCAAAATTTGTTTTATCAGGTATTATGAGAACAAAAGGGTTGTTCAAATAATTGCCGTAATCCATAAAAGATGGATGATTCACAAATCTCGTTGGAGAAATCACATCCATAAAACTAGTGCTAAAAATGTCGAAAGACAAATTGATTGAAAGATCACTTAGGAAGTGACATCGCCGTTTAAATTATATTGGAAAGAAAACATGAAGAAACTCCATGTGGATGGAATTTTGGAGTCTATTTGATTTTAATCAAACGACGCTTGTAGAACTTTCCTAGAGATAATTAAAACTTCGTTCATAGGCCAAAAGGGAACAAATGACTAGCTTATTGGAACTTGTACATATTGTTGTACAAAGTCCATTATGTGTAGTCAAAAGCGATGGATTTCAACTTCATATGCTTTCTCCAAAAATTTTAGTGAATATATGAATATTTACTTAATAAGGATGAAGTATGAAACATTTGAAAAGTTCAATGACTTTCAAGATGAAGTGCAAAATCATTGTAACAAGAATATAAATAGTTTATGATAAGATCATAAAGGAAGATATTTGAGTTACAAGTTTAGCATAATACCTAAGATTTAAGGAATCGTTCTGTAGGATTTGCATATCCCAAAACACCATAAGAGTATGGAGCGTTCGAGATATGTAATTAAACCTTGTTTGACATGGTAAGATCGAAGGTGTAATTCAGAAACTGCCATTATATTTTAAAGATTAAAAGCTTCAGAGACTACCGTTTTTCCACTGAAAAGGGCTTCATCATAATCCGTTGAAATGACACCATATCAAGTTATGGTTTGGGATAAAACCCAAGTAGTCCTTTCTTAAACATTGGTATGTTGTGCATAAGAAAGATGTTTGCAACCAAAGTCGGATGAACCTGTCTTTGTATGTTATTTCGAATAACTGTTAAGTAATCCTCCATAACACCGGAGACAAAAGTGTTTGTCGCTTAGAACGTCAAGTTTCTTTGAGAAGGAATTTTTCGTGAAAAGTTAAGTGGGAGGACAATAGAACTTTGATAAGGTTAAAGGAACCTTAGCTATATGTGCAAAGTTGCGCAGCACCGAAAAGTGTTCCGGAGGCAACAACAATGCTCATGGCTCACGTGCCTCAAAGGTTGTGGTCACGGAGATCTAAGTTCCTATTGAACCAAGTAGGTCAAGTAAACAATCAAATACCAAGATTTGAGGGTTGAATCATTATTTGAGAATAATGAACGCACTACATGCAAAGAAGCGATGATGGGCCCTGACTCCGTAAAATGGCTTGAAGCCATAAAATCCGTGATAGTTCCATACACGAGAAATCAAGTTTTGAACTTGAAGGACCCTCGAGAAAGGTATAAGACCTTACAGTTGTGTTTGGATCTATAAATAAATAGACATGGATGTTGTACATCTATGAAATAGTCGACATGTTGTGAAAGAGTTCACAACAATGTTCAAAGGTTGACTATGACAAGATTTGATCTTTCATATCGATATTTAGTCTAGACGGATTAATATAGCAACCACTACATATAATTTTGTTATGTGGTAATTGAATAAACAAAACAAGTTCTTCTAATAGAATTGTTACCTAGGACATGTGCATAACGCGGTCCATGGGGTTTTATTAATTCAAAGGATGCTAAAAGCATATGCAAACTTCAATGGTTGAAGTAAGCATTGCGGAGTTGGAATCTTCACCATGATGAAACTGTTAAAGGAGTTTAAATTCGTTGGAGACGATGAAGATGCTTGCATTTGCAAGAAATTAAGTGGGAGCGCTAAGACATGTTTCTAATACATTATGTGGAAGACATATTGTTGATTAGAAATGATGTATCTTTTATTAACACATGTTAAGAATTTCATCCCGATGAAAGACTTAGGCAAAACCCAAATATTTGGCATCAATAGACGCTAATATGGTTGTGCCAAAAGTACATAAATGATGTATTGAATGAGTTCAATATAGAAACTACAAGAAAGGTTCCTGTCACACAGAAAGGATTGAATGAGTTCAATATAGAAACTACAAGAAAGGTTCTTGTCACACAGAAAGGATTGAATGAGTTCAATATTGATGATATATTCAAGTGTATTGACACTGGGTAAGTGAAACAAAGATTCAAGTATAGATTGATATTGATGTATGAAATCACAAAGAGTATTTATATCAATCATACCGTGATATGTACAAATCCAGATATGTCCTATACTCTAAATGTTATGAGCATATACCAGAATGATTCATAAGTTGATCATTGGACAATAGTAAGGATATTCTTATCATCTTTTGGAAGAACTAAGAGTATATTATTTGTAGAAGTGACAAATAGATGGTTAGTTCATTGTAAAAGTACTACATTGATACTAGTTTTGTCACAAAGTACAAATTAAGTTTATCTCAATCTAAACTAAGGGTGGCACAATAAAATGGAAAGTAAGTTCCATAATGGATTTGGATGAGTTCCAAAGTTAAGACATTGTGACAGATACTGCAACAAAAGGCTAAGTATATGACTGCTATAATAGCAGCTAAAGAGGGCATTTGTGTCAAGTAGTTTGTTATCAAACTAGGTGTAGTTCACAGCGGGATAATACTATGAAGATATATTGTACGACAATATCATCAACATGTTTTAAACCCAAAGAACTAAAGGTCACACCAAAGGACCAAAATTATACAAAGCCATCTCATTAGAGAATGAGTGATGCGTGGAGACGCAAAGACATGCAATTACACACGGACCTGGAAGTGTCAGATCCGGAGATCAGTTGACCACTAGCAATCGTGTACATACAACACCGGAAAGCCATAGGTGTTGAATACACAAAGGTTTGAAACTAGATTATTGACTCTAGTGCAAGTGGGAGACTGTTGGAGATATGCCCAAGAGGCAATAATAAAGTGGTTATTATCATATCTTCATACTTATGATAAATGTTTACATACCATGCTATAATTGTATTAACAGGAAACATTAATACTTGTGTGATTTGTAAACATAAAAGAGTCCCTAGTAAAGCCTCTTGTTAAACTAGCTTGTTGGTTAATATATGATCATGGTTTCCTGATCATGAACATAGAGATGTTATTAACAACAGGGTCATATCATTAGGAGAATGATGTGATGGACATACTCCTATAGTTAAGCATAGCATAAAGATCAAGTCATTTAATATAGTTCATTTGTTATAAGCTTTCTGATACATAGTAACCTAATTCCTTCGACCATGAGATCATGCTTATCACCATCACCGGAAGGATGCTTTGATGACATCAAACACCACACTGTAACTAGGTGGCTATAAAGATGGCATTGAGTGTTCGAAAAGTATGGGTTGAGACACATGGATCAAGAGTGGGATTTGTCCATCCATATGACGGATAGATATACTCTGGGCCCTCTCGGTGGAATGTCATCCAGTTAGCTTGCAAGCATGTGACTGGCTCACAAGGGATCACATACACGGGAACGAGAAAAGAGTACTTATCAGTAACGAGGTTGAACTAGGTATGCAGAGATACCGACGATCAAAACCTCGGATAAGTAAACTATCGTGAGATAAAGGGAAATTGGTATCGTATGTAAGTGGTTCATTCGATCGCAAAGTAATCGTAGAAATATGTGGGAGCCATATGAATTTCCAGATTCCTCTATTGCTGGTTATTGTTCGGAGAAGTGTCTCGATCATGTCCGCATAATTCACGAACCTTAGGGAGACACACTTAAGGATTCGATGTTGTTGAGTAGTTATGGAATGATGAGTAAGAGACCGAATGTTGTTCGGAGTCTCGGATGGGATTCGGGATATCACGAGGAGATCCGGAGAATAAGATTCATATAAGGAAAGTCCTGTTTCGGGGTTGGAGAATGGTTCCGGTTTTTTCATCGGGAATGTTCTAGAAGGTTCCGGAATGTCCGGCACTCCGAAGGGGAAGGGTACATGAATGTGTTATATCAAGTTGGTATGATTGCATCATGTACTAAGTGTCATCGCTGAACAAAATAGAGGGTTTAATCAAATCCTTGTTTGAAAAGTCAAACGCCAATTTGAAAGTCAAACGGCTATTTTTGGGAAGTGGAGAGGGAGGTGGAAACCGAGTTGGGGAGGAGTCCCTCCTCCACCACCAGCCCACTTGGGATCCGAGTTGGGGAGGGATTCCCCTCCCCTTGGCCGGCGCCTCCCTCCTATAAGAGGAGGGGCAGGGATCCCCTCCTAGAACATATGATTGCCCCCTCTAAACCTAACCCTAGTCGCCGGCCTCCACCCAAGTCGCCGCCGCACTAGGGTTTGCCCAATCCGCCGACTTGGGGCAATCCCTTTGCCCTATCCGCCGGCCTAGCTCCCTCTACTTGGTGCCTCTAAACCCTAGATCGCCAAGCCTCTCTCATAGTCCACCATACTCGCTTCGGCTTAAGGCGAAGCCCTGCGAGATCTCTCCTCTACTTCCGGTACCACGTCGTCGTGCTGACGGAATCGCGAGGAGAGTGCTACAACTTCCGCTGCTCCAGTTTGAAAAGGAAAGCAAGCAGACGAGTGAAGGACAGAGGAGCACTCACTTGGCGATTGGAAGGAATCGTAGACTAGTGCGGATGCTGGCCCGCTTCTCCAGTTCAGGCCCCAACTTCCGAGTGAGGCCCGTCTCGAACACATCGTGTGCCCAAGACACTTACGGCTTCTTCGAAGATGAAGCCGCGGCGGGAGCCTCCGTGGCAACTTCTGTGGGAGCCCCCCTTGGTGGCGAGGCCCCTGCGTCTAGAGTGGCCCCCAAACTAGCGACTGGGGCGAATGGCGGTGGAAACGATGCCAGCGGTACCTCATCCCTGGTTGTGGCAGCCGTTGCGTCTTCAGCCGAGCTGGTCGCGTCGGAGCTGTTCGCGGATCGAGGCGGAGATATCGGCTTCGCTGGATTTGTCTTCTTCTTTGGCGGAGCTTTCTTCTTCTTCTTCAACGGCGTGGCCTCACGATGTGAGGTGTGCTCAGGAAGCTCGTCGTCATCATCATCGTGGGGCTCGAGGCTCTTGCTGGCCTCGAGCTCACGCTGGTGCTGCCGGCGAGTTTTGTGAACCGTGGGGGCAGCAACTTCCACGGGCTCGTCATCTTCATCGTCATCATGGTCGCCTCCGTCGCTCTCGGCGTTGCCCTTGGTGGGTGATGACTCACTTCCGTCCTGGACGGACGTGCTCGATTTCTCATCGTCTGCGGGTGGAAGCCACCCTACCACCAATTGAAACAACTGCAACAAGAACAAACAATGTTAGCACGACCGCGAATGCACAAGCTGCGACTACGAGTGCTAACGGAGTGACAGCTTACCGTTGGAGCTGGGTGCCTCGCGGTATAAGGGGCGACCCCAGCCTTTGCGTCGAGGTACACGGCCTGGGTAATCTTCTTCAGGGCCAGTGTATAATCGTTGATTCTCCACTCAACGAGGCATGATTTCGTCGGGTCGTCTTTACCCGTATACTCGTACATGTAGTGGTCGCGGCTGGCCAGGGGCACGAGCCACCGCCCGAGCCAGCATTTGTAGAGATTGATGGTCTGGAGGCCTTTCTTCTTAAGGCAGCAAATGGTTTGTAACATTTCGTCAACAACCATCCACTGATCTAGCGGGAATTTGACGAACTGGAGCCGACGCGTCTCGGGCCGGTCGGCGGAGTACCTTGGGAGCGCCACTTCATCGCCTGGAGTCGACTCGGTGACGTAGAACCAGTACTTCTTCCACTCGTTCGCCGCCTTGGTGGGCAGCATCAAATCAAAGAACGATGCCTTTGAATTTAGGTGGAACGTCAGGCCGCCCGTGGCGAGCATCGGGCCGCATGTTTCTTCGCGGCTGATTCTCCTGTGGAATAGGTCTTGCCACAGGGGGAAGTAGGGCCTACAGCCCACATAGGACTCGCAGAACGCCACGAAAATGGCGAGCTGCTCGATGCTATGCGAACCCAGATCCGATGGTTGGATTCCGTAGTAGGCACAGAAACGCCGGAAGAAGAGGGAAGTTGGGAAGCCAAGCCCCCACTCCAGGTGGCTGGTGAAGCAGATGAACTCCCCCTCGCGCGGATCCGGAATCACTTGTCCGGCCGCGGGGATGCGCCATCTACCGGCACGGAGAATCCCCGCCTCCTCGAAAGATGCTAACATTGCCTTTGTGCACTTGGATCTACCCCATGGCTCGGTGGAGGGGGCCATCGGCTGGAGGATCGTGGGGGTCGGAACTTTCTGAATATCGTTCTGGTCGCTGTGTGGAATGGGGAAACAGGGAGGCGCGAGATCGGAGGAAGCGAAAGAAGTGTTTTCCCCGTTCGCCCTTCACTCTCATTATATAGCGGTTGTTACCCGCCATTTTCGGGAGCCGTTACTACGCGGTAATTATGCCAATATTACCGTTGGGTTAACCAACGACTAGTTTGACCACAACTGACGGTCCAACTTCATCTACTCGAATCGTTGCTCCCAGCGACTCAATGATTCGCCGACCCAATCACTATAACGGTGACAAATTATTCACCGATCCGATCACTGTAACAGTGACTAAGTACTCGCTGACCCGTTCGCCGAGCTGGGATACGATTTGTCGCGTTATTGTGACTAAAATGACTAGTTCTTTCCTTTGTTCAGGAGTCCGCCGCCGATTCGACTAGGCATCCGCGTTGGACCCGCATACTCCGACTGCCAGCAAACACCTGCGACAAATCAACGACGGCCTCGGGGACTACGGATGGTGATATGCCTACCGGGGTATACCCAGCAGGATGTTTCCTACTGGCCCAAGCCGTCAGCGAGTGGGCCTACAGGACGGCGACTGGATCAAGACTTGGCGTGGACTCAGGCGACTGGAAGCTGAAGGCGCAGAAGCGTAGCTAGGCCCAGTCGGACTAGGTCATAGAACCTCCAAATCCTTAACTAATTCGGTTGTGATTTGTAAACCCTAGCGAGGTGAGCCTATATAAACCTCCCTAGGGGACGCATAGGGATACGTTCCATCATACACCCAAGCGACTCGCCGCTTAGCCGTCGAGCTCGCCCCTTTGTACTCTCACCATAATACAATCTAGCAGGAGTAGGTCTTTACCCTCCGGGGAGCCGAACCTGGGTAAACCCTTGTGTCTCCGCCCTCATCTCGCACCGCAGATGGCTGGCCACCCTTGCCACATGTTCTACTACTCGCTGCCGATTGCAGCATCTGCCGTGGTCATTCCCACGATAATTTCCCATAATTATTTGGATTATTAAACTATTTAATTCCCTTTACTTGCCAAATTCTCAAAATCCTTGTCTATAAAGGCAAGTTTGTTTTTCTCCAAATCACCTTGCCACATCAAGGCACATTTGATGCCTATTTATCATATCCCATCTTTACAACTCAAAAATAAATATTTTTGAGATTCCTTATTGTTTCTTTTTTCCCTTTTTATTAAATGGCACAAACAAGAAATAATTCCCTAAAAATACTTTCCCACCTCAATAAATTCCAATAAAATTCTCCAATGTGTGTTATGGTATCTAGGATCATATCACCTCAAAAATCAAGATTGTCCAATGTAAAAATATCATCTTAGCTTCCATAATCTATTTCTGCACTTTTTGAATAAGTGCATTTAAATGGGATTATATT
Organism: Avena sativa; assembly: GCA_916181665.1. Lineage (NCBI taxonomy): Eukaryota > Viridiplantae > Streptophyta > Magnoliopsida > Poales > Poaceae > Avena > Avena sativa. Next base: position 67,723,750 of record OV702284.1, read on the forward strand.
CTCTAGAAAAATCCCATTTAAATCATGAAGAGATTATTTCACCTCTTCTATCTACCAGTACTATTTCCCCACATTCCTCAATGCAAGTTTTCAAACTTCTTTCACAACCATTATGAGGATCACTTTTGCCAATTTAGCTTTTGGCTCAAATCAAAACCATCCCAAACCACATCAAGGATAAAGCCAAGCTTGCACAGCACTACACCACTCTCGCTTGGTAGGGCACATTAACCCTAGCTACTGTAGCACCTTTCCTCCCTTGTCCCATGTGCTTAAAGAGGAGAGAAATTGTGTGGCCCATATGTGTAACCAAAATATCTCCACCCAGCAGCCAGACTACCCCTCCCTCCACTCTCTGGTCGCATGTAGGCCCCACACCACCACCCAGCACCACCCCAACCAGCCAATGAGCAGCTAGCACCCTTTCCCTTGTCCAAATAGATTTTTGTCCATCAACCACCACCCCTCTCGGTTTATAAGGCCACAGGACACCCCAGCTCACCCCTCTGCCCTCATTTTCCCCCAACAGCCTCCAACACCTCCCAGAGCACCCCTTCCCTCTCCCCCTGGTCTGCCTTGTTCGGGAGAAAAGAAGCTAGGAGCTTCGGCCTCCCCTATCTCCTTGAGCTAGGCTCCTCCCTCATCCCTCCTCTCCCTCTACATGTCATGCCCCTGGACTCCTATTCCTCCCCTGACGCTAACCATGCTCCTTTTGTTGACATGCAGCCACTCATGAGGCCGCACCGGCGAGCTCCGGCAAGCCCTCCTCGGCCACCCTCGTGCGAGCCCTGTTCCGGAGTCGTCATCGTCGACCGCGTCGCCCCGTCACCTCCCCGGCCACTCCTGGCCCTCTGGTAAGCCCCACGAGCCCCGCTAGACCCCTACCTAGGGTTTCCTCTCCCGATCGTCGTCGTGAGGTGAGAGACGAGCGAGAGCCATCGATCGGCTTCTAATCCGACGGTGGTCATCCCCTCTTACCCCTTTGTGGCATGCCTGCCACTGACCGGCGGGCCCCGCCACACGGCCTTTGAACGAGATCCTGCTCGCAGCATGCCCCGGGTGGGCTAAAAGCCCTCTACGGCCCACTCTATCGTTTGGATCTGGCCCGCTCCCTATCTCCCACCCTTTATCTTTTCTGATTTCTCATATCTGTATTTTGATGCTTAGTTTAAATCCAAATAAAAATGTACAATTCTTCAAAAGAATCAGATCTAAAAAATATCAAGTACCTGTATGTTTTACCTAAGATGCGGAACCAATTTTGTACCAAAACAATTTCTAGAATAAAGATGATAAATTATCTACCCAGATCTGTCCAGATCACTAATAATTATCTCCAGAAAGTTATGCTAATCCAATTGACCATAAACCACTTTTTACTGGAAAGTATAATCCATACTTTCAATGTCCAACTGGCCCCACCTTAGCTTGCTTCCTGGATTGCAGTTAACAAAAATATCAAATCAAGTATTTTCTGCCTTTCGAAAATTCCCTAGGTCAAACCAAGTGACGTTTTGATCTAATTCCAACTCCCCTTGGACACACATAACCATATCCTTCAGAATCCAGTAACCCCTAATTTTATGAACCCATGTTGAATTTTGGTGAATTAAACTACTTTGTGCATGGTTTATGCACTAATAAAATGACCACAGTAGCTCTGTAACTCCAAAAAGGTTGAATCCAATTTCTACAGAAATTTATTTTCAGTACCTAACCAGTGTCCTTGGAATCACATCAAAGGCTTCTGTGGATTTAATCTGATGAAAAATACCATTCCCAGCCTGTACTGTCTTTGGGAATTTCTCAAGGGCATTTTGTTTATTGTTCTGATGTGAATCCAACTCCTCTTGAATCAGTCCACCAAACACTCCCTAATCAACCAAGGAAATAATTTTTGGAACTCCAGATTATGTCTGGAGAATTATTTCCTAAAACTAGAGTTTTACTCACTATAAAATCCATTATAAATCAATGACAATTCATAAATTAGTGAAACCACTTTTGTTGGCTTCATTTTATCAATACCTATCCGATGGTATCATTTGGAAAAAATGGTTTCACACATATCCAGCCCTTGGTCAAAAACCCTCTCTTAGGTAATTCTAGACCATAAATCCAAAAGGATCCCTTTTTCATATACCTCCAGATTTTCTCCCAATCCAATCAAATCAAACCACAAACATCCTACTCAAGTTTATCATGTATATATCCTTTACCTACTGTATGGTTTGATGCTTGTATGCCTTGTATTGATCGTGGAATTTTTTGTTTGCATGTATGCTCGATAACAGCGATAGTTGCGCTTGTGAGACGCCAAGAAGAAGGAAGGATCGGGTTATTATTATTACTATTGTTATTGGTATTCTAGTATTCTAAAGAAGTCAAGGTACATATTGCTGGTAACAGGAAAGCCACCATTCCTGAACACCTATATTAACCTACTACTTTTTATCAATTGTTTTATACCTCACCTATGAACTGCACGATTAAATTGCATGGTTTGTTTCAAATAAAAGGCGTGAGTAACTTGGATCCTCCAAGGTATGGATGAGTGCACCTACCCTATTGACAGCCATTTTTAACCCCTTTAGATCGAGGCTAAGATGTGTAGCATCTTCCCTCTTGGAGCCCATGGATTTTCAATGATAAAACTATTTTGGGTTTTACCCTACTACAAAGTTTTCAAAATAAAACCCTTTAAAAGAGGCATCGTTTCCAAGTGGAGGTTTTACTAAAGAAGATATGAGGAGGATGAAGATAAATTCAAGCAAGAGAAAGACAAGGGATGTTCTGCGCCTTACCGGAACAATTTATCCTTCCAACCACACAAACCAAGTCATTGGGGCTTAACTCGTAGTTTGTGATCTCCAGCCGGGGCTGCTTGTACTCGCTAAAGGGGAGAAATCCCCTGAAATCCGGACTGTCTGGGACAAGGTAACGGTGCAACAATTGGGTCTCTTGCGGACGGTATGACTTAAGGTAAGTTCGAATGGAAGTGGAGTCAAAAATTTGCTATCTGCCAAACTACGTTTTGGGGGTAGGGGCCAGTACGGGAGGAAGGACTATGGCCTTCATGCCACATACTCATACCGGAGAGAACAAACCCAAAAGGAAAAGCCGCCTTTGCTAGGGATGGACAAATGAAAAGCTAGGTTTGATTATTCGAACCATCTACCGTGTGTAGCGAGCCATGGTTGTAATCCCGGCAGATGTATTGATTCTTGTGGGTAAAGTGCGCAAACTCTGTAGAGTCTAATCTATTCAAATAGCCATGTCCATGGACAAGGATGGTTCGAATGGCAAGTGCTAGGAGGAGCCTTCGGATATGTTGAGATGAATGAAAGGATGTGACTTGGTCATGAGGAAATATAAGAATGAGTTTGGTTTTGACCAGAGATGGTCGAAGATGTTTTAAAGGGTTTTACTATAAAACTGTTTTCAACGTTTTTAACAAGGATGCGGAGATGTCCGAATTTTCAAAAATGAGGCATATTTTTTTCTAGAACTCTTTTTCAACAAGGATATAGAGATGCAATTGATAAACTTTTTCAGAAACCACTATAGTGTAGAGCTACCTTGCCACAAGCCAAATATGCATTATCTTGTTACCTTGTCTCGGTGGTTTGCGATTACATTCAACGTACTCACCGGCATTGTCCCTGGATATTTACTTGGCCAGATTGCAGATGTTAAGGAGTGAAGAAGGTGCTGACGTCTATGCGAGCTAGGCCGTCTTCCCAGTCAGTTGCCTGTAGGTTAAGGCATGACATGGGCTCTGCGCTTGAAGACTTCCGCTACTTGTGTTGTAATTTCCATAATGGCCACTTTGTAAGTTTTGTACTCATTACTTTATGGATGTTATAATGATACTAGTCGGTTATGCTCACGGCTCACTGATCATGGGAACGTGAATTGTACGCATAACGGGTATTCTCGGACCATAAATCCGGGGTGCCACAATTGGGAGTGGGGATGGCAGTCGAACCTTGCGGTGGATCGGTTCCGTTGTTGACATCGCCACCATGGATGATGGCGCACAGGTAGCACTCACGGAGTGGGTCGCTGCTGTCGCGGCTCTCAGATCCGGAACCATAGGTTCCTTCATCCGAATGGAGATCGCACAGATCGGAGTTGTAGCTGCCGCTGTCATCCGAATCGTCCGTCAGCGTCGATGTACGTAGGGCTCCGATGGGCAGGGACCCATGAAGCGGTCCCGATTGATGGAGATGGAACCCACTCTGGGAGGCGGAGGGTGCCGGTTTTCCCCACCTGGAAGCAGAAGATCCCGAACAGCATCTCGATTCCGATGCCTACGGACTCGAAATCTTTGAGGGTGGCCGTTGAGTGGGCGGTGAAGTTGAAGGCTCCGAAGAGGAGGTGACTCTCTGTCGCCGAAGAATCGTAGATTGCTCCTGATGGGACAGTAACGACCGCACGATCAGCGTCCCCGATTCCCACAAACAGCTCCAATTGACGAGGGTTCGACTCGTCAATTCCCATTGTTATGGACATGGGTTTTGGAGAAGATGGGGATGCTCGAAGTCTTGGAACGGATAATAGGCAAGCAACACAGGGACAGGAGGTTGACCCAGGTTCAGGCCCCCGGAGGGAAAACCCTACTCCTGCTTGACTTCTCTTGATTACGGCGGAAACGAAGGTTACAGGGTGCGTAGATGTAATCTGGCATAGAGGTGTGTGTATGAGATGTTCAGATTCTTCTTGCCGTACCCTACTGGACTTTATATAGATAGGCCAAGTCCCGAGATAGGTCGAGTCGATTACATATTGTAGCACCCCGGGTAAAACCACTACTAGAAATCACTTGATATTTTTGTTTTGCGCATCATCATGAATGTTTGTTCATAAAAGTATTCTTGCGAAAACCCTATTTTGTCTCCAACACTAGTTTTGCCCTTTATTTCAAAGTATCCTTAATTGTCAAATTATTGGCCTCAAAACTATTTGCTAAAACGTTTTAAAATAAAACAAAGGACAAGAAACATGATTTATATAAATAAAAACAAAACCTAGACCTAAACCGGCCAGGCCCAAAAGGCCCAGCCGGTGGAACCAAACCCTTCCTTACCCCAAACCCTAATCTATCCTAGTCCCTACCCCAAACCACCCCACCCCGATCAACACCACACACACCATAACTCGATCCAGATCACGCACGCACACACACACGGCGCGCGGCAGCCGACCGACCCCAACCCGTGCGACCCACCTCGTACAGCCAGCAACCCCGTCGGGATCCCCACCCTCTCGTCTCGCTAACCCCTCCTCTGCTCGTCTCCCTACTCGCCGCCAGGAACCGACGCCACCTCCCCCCTCCCCGACCTCCTCTCTCGCCTCCCCATCGCGACGCCCACCTCGCACGCTCCTCGGGATCCTCTCTCCCCTTCCCTCGTCTCTCCCGCATACGCCGTTGCCACCACCGCTTCCTCCCAGTGCCCCGGCCTCCTCCTGAGCGGGCCGCCTACACGCGTCGGCCGTCGCCGGCCTTCCCTCGCCCGCGACCGCCCTGCCGTCTCCTCTACGGGCCGCCCCATCACGAGCCGCCTCGGCGTCCTGCCTGCTCCTCCTCGTCGCGTGCCCTGCCGCCAGCACGTCGACTGCCACCTCACGGGCCCCCCCTCCACCCCGCAGTACCCGAGGCTGCCAAGCACCTCGCCGCATGCCGCGCGACCTCCTCCGTCGCCCTCTTGCGCCCTCACCTCGTCTTATAAGCCTGTGCAACCACCGCCTTCGGTTCAACCCGCGCCACCACCTCCCCGAACTCCGCCGCCTCGCCTCCGGCCAACCCTAGGGCCACCGTCCTCTTGTGCCTTCTCCCTATCGTTGCGACCTGCCATCGTGCTCTGCTACCTGCGCCCATAGCGTACGTTGCTGCCTCTCTGTTCCCGCTGCTCCGACCAAGTACGGTGCCCTTGGAGCCCTACACACTGCCATTGACCACGCGTCCGCATCCCCGTTTCCTGATGCGTGTACCATGTATTGTTTTGGCCAGTTGTGCCTTACCTTGTTGTTCTGGGGCGTATCGAGTATCACTACTTCAGCAACTTTTGCCCGGGTTGATCCAAGCATGTCACCGACAAAAGATGGATGACAAGAACTCCTTCACGGACCCGGACGTCGCTTCCAAGTTTGTCGTCGACAAGCCCTTCCAAAAGACCTTCGGATCCGAATAAAGTTCATCGGCACCGGAGCCAAGGAACCCACAAGATCTTCATGGAGTTCGAAGACCGACCTCGTCGACCTCAGAGCCCGAACCCGAACCACATCGAACCCAAGATCGCCGAAACCCATGTGTGATCCTAAGCCCCTATTTTTATAAATGATATATATACTTATTGCATATTGAATTGAGCATCCCGGCATACCTATTGTGGTTTGGGGTTATTTTTTTGACTCACCTAATAATTAAATATGGAGGTCATATGCGGGCTTTTCTAGCCTAATATTGGTGCCATTTAAAATTGTGTAGCGAACCGGTGATATATTTTGCCATGTTAAGACAACATTTAAATTGCAGGGTATCTAAACAACATGAACCTAATAATTAAATCTCGGGACCCCGGTTCTGCTTAATATTGCCTAATTGCATCGCATCCTTTCCATGCCATACATCATACATGCATCATGCCTAATCTTCTGCCGTAGTATTAAATAGTGCATCCGGTGTTTGTTCTAGTGTTTGCTTCTTCACGGATTAGGCCGATGAGTTGATGCGAGTGTCGACCCGATCTTCAGATGAACCTTCGACAATGTTTTCAGGCGAGCATTCTCTCCCTTTCTACCTATTTTACTTTATAGACTTTATTTCCTCCTGTTGATCTATTGCTACCTGTGTTGCGATGCTCTAGTTTTCGTACCCGTGATATGCCTTGTAGTCTTAAATTGCCTTGGACACAACCTATTACCTGTTGTTTGGTAGATAGTTGGACTTGCGTGTCGTAGTCGCTTGCTCAAGTGCTATTGCGTGTCGTCAAGTACCACAGCTGTTGGAGTAATGCCGCATGTTTAATGTTGGAGATGATCATGGCTTTAATTACCGTTCAATAACTAAAATTGAAGTAGGTAAATAATGAAGAGGCACCGGTGGGTAATAGACAATATTTGGTTTTTAACCGCTCACTGGTGTCCCGTATGACCCCGAGTTCTTGACATCTGTTCCGAGATCGAGCGCGCTAACCACAAGTGGGGTGTGTGGGCACCCCCATCGATTAGTACCTGATTTCAAAGTACTATACCAGGGGCCACAAAGTAGTTTGGGGCTTTATTACTATCCTGTACTTATGCCATGTTTTACTGCTTTATTTACGATTGCGCGTGGAGCTCCTGTACTGTTTAGGAACAAATGTGGAATGTTTTCGCGGTATCGACAAGCCCAGTCACCCTTTCGGGTTTCCAGTCGTTTACAACCATTGTCACAAACCTCTGTGTCCATCTCGGAGACCGGCCGATTCGTTACGGGTAGCTTAGTTGGGTGGCCCCCATGTGCTTACTTTGGGTCTGGGAAACGTCGTGTCCGAAACCCCGTCGACATACCGTTGGGTGTATGCTTTGTGATCTTGTACCTACCTGATCTGACAAAAAGGGTGTACGTGCGTGTGGAAACTTTGGTGCACCCCTGCAGGGTTAAATCTTTTCGAGAAGTCGTGTCCGCGGTTATGGACGACTTGGAGCACAGTTCTCGATCATAGACAACTATAACTAAAGTTTACTATTATAACTTGACTTGTATCCGATATGATTAGTAATCAGCTTCACTACAACAGAATGGCTAAATAAAAGTACCAACAACTGCTGGGTTTGGGATATCTCATGCTAATTGTATCTGACTAGTAAGTGTTGCAACTACAACGGAATGGTTAACTAAAAGTGCCCACTGCTTATTATATCAGGATGACTATCTATACCTGACTAGTAATTGCCGCAACGATAACTGAATAAATAAAACTACCAACTGTGTGAGTTCCTCGGTTGACTTCCTCGTTCGGTCTTGAGGGGGAAATACCAGGATGGGTATGTTTGGTGGTAGTATCAGGTTGGTTCCGAATAGGTGTTTCTTACCCCTCTCTGATAGCCGACAGTTATATCGAGTCTCTATAGGTTGTTTAGTGCATGTTGCGCTGTTGCTTCAGTCCACCATACCTATGTAGGCGAGGACCGCCGAATTCTAGTCTCGCCGTGTACTGGCCTCAGTACTGACCGCTCTCTTTTTTCCTTTGCCCTTTGTCGGCACCCCTTTTGTTTAGCAGGTTTTGAGATCGACGTCGTTAGCAGGGTTACCCTTCCTGCTTGGCCTGGGCAGGGTTATGGATGCCATTGGTTATTCTTCAGGGCTATTAGCCCAATTTGCATCTTGTCCGAACTCAGGCGTTGTATTGTTTTCAAGGTGATTTGGATCTTTGTACTATATATCTGTATTCTTGACTCTTTGAGTCGCTGTTGTATATATCTGTTCTATGCGTTCCATCGTGGACTACAGTGTAATGATATTACTTCATTTTCCACCCGCACACAAGTGCCTGGTGGGCACCTTTGAATCGTTTCTATGCAGGTTTGGCGGGAATCGCTAAAACTTGCATAGGGCCGATCCTGAGGGTGTTAAAGAGTGGTATCAGAGCTCAGCAGTTACGATACCCCACTGTTCCAGCCTGTAGGATAACCTAGCTAACGGATGTTGTAGAGTGTCAAAACTATTTTAGGAAAAACCGGCTAGATAGATCTGATTAGGTCTTATTTTACTCCTTACCCATCTGCTATTCTCTTATTACCTTTGCGTGTTTTGAATCTACCCCTTACCTTTTCTTTGAGTCCAGGATTTCTTGTGGTTGGTTTTCTGTCGTACCTTCAGGGTCTTGCTTCCTTCCTTTTGTAACGGTGCTTCGACATCCGGTCTTCATGCTTTCCGATGAAGTTTTTATCTGTTGTACCTTTCAGTGGACCAGAAATTCGCTAATTTTTTCTTTGTATCCTCCGGTGTTCTCCTTCACGACGACGTTATCTGTATCAGATCTGATGAAGAGCCTAAATCATTCTTTTGGTTCTGAACCTCGATTGTAAGATCTTCAGTCTGAATTCCGAGAGTTGTTTGCATAAGTCTTCTATTCATGCAGAGAGTAATACTTTGAGTGCGTGATGGAGTTGCGACCATAGCACTACTCTTATCATTCATTTTCGTACATTGAATGGTGAATCGATGCAATTCTTACTCCTTCCATGGGAGTTAGAGGTGGACTTATCTCATGATACCTTTACCTTCTCCCTTGTTTCTCCGGAGTGTTCTCTCGACGAACGTGGGCAACGACCCCTTGTTGGTGGTGTCGCAAATTTCGTGATGGAGAAAGAATCTTTGTTAGTGGTGTCGCGAGGATTTACACGAAGCAAGAAGATTCAGATCGTCGACCTTCTTCCCCGTACCATGAGGCGAATCTCGAGGGCGAGATCCATTGTTAGTGGTGTCGAATTGTAGCACCCCGTGTAAAACCACTACTAGAAATCACTTGATCTTTTTGTTTTGCGCATCATCATGCATGTTTCTTCATAAAATTATTCTTGCGAAAACCCTATTTTGTTTCCTACACTACTCTTGCCCTTTATTTCAAAGTATCCTTAATTGTTAAATTATTGGCCTCAAAACTATTTGCGAAAAGGTTTTAAAATAAAACAAAACACAAGAAAAATGATTTATATAAATAAAAACAAAACCTAGACCTAAACCGGCCAGGCCCAAATGGCCCAGCCGGTGGAACCAAACCCTTCCTTACCCTAAACCATAATCTATCCTAGTCCCTACCCCAAACCACCCCACCCCGCCGCCAGAACACACCCACCCCGATCAACACCACACACACCACAACTCGATCCAGATCACGCATGCACACACACACGGCGCGCGGCAGCCGACCGACCCCAACCCACGCGACCCCACCTCGTACAGCCACCAACCCCGTCGGGATCCCCACCCTCTCGTCTCGCTCACCCCTCCGCTGCTCGTCTCCCTACTCGCCGCCAGGAACCGACGCCACCTCCCCCGTCCCCGACCTCCTCTTTCGCCTCCCAATCACGACGCCCACCTCACACGCTCCTCGGGAACCTCTCTCCCCTTCCCTCATCTCTCCCGCATACGCCACCGCCACCACCGCTTCCTCCCAGCGCCCCGGCCTCCTCCCGCACGGGACGCCTGCACACGTCGGCCATCGCCGGCCTTCCCTCGCCCGCGATAGCCCCTCCGTCTCCTCTGCAGGCCGCCCCAGCACGAGCCGCCTTGGCGTCCTCCCTGCACCTCCTCGCCGCGTGCCCTGCCACTAGCACGTCGACCGCCACCTCACGGGCTCCCACTCCACCCCGTAGTACCCGAGGCTTCCAAGCACCTCGCCGCAGTCCGCGCGACCTCCTCCGTCGCCCTCCGTCACCCTCACTTCGTCTTAGAAGCCCCTGCAACCACCGCCTTCGGTTCAACCCACGCCACCACCTCCCCGAACTCTGCCGCCTCGCCTCCGGCCAACCCTAGGGCCACCGTCCTCTTGTGCCTTCTCCCTATCGCTGCGACCTGCCGCCGTGCTCTGCTGCCTACGCCCACAGCGTACGTTGCTGCCTCTCTGTTCCCGCTGCTCCGACCAAGTACGGTGCCCTTGGATCCCTCCGCGCTGCCCTTGACCACGCGTCCGCATCCTCGTTTCCTGACGCGTGTACCATGTATTGGTTTGGCCAGTTGTGCCTTGCCTTGCTGGTCTGGGGCCTATCGAGTATCACTACTTCATCACCTTTTTCCCGAGTTGATCCAAGCCTGTCACCGACAAAAGATGGATGACAAGAACTCCTTCACGGACCCGGACGTCGCTTCCAAGTTTGTCATCGACAAGCCCTTCCAAAAGACCTTTGGATCCTAATAAAGTTCGTCGACACCAGAGCCGAGGAACCCACAAGATCTTCATGGAGTTCGAAGATCGACCTCGTCGACCTCGGATCCCGAACCCGAACCACATCGAACCCAAGATCGCCGAATACCATGTGTGACCTTAAGCCCCTATTTTTATAAATGATATATATACTTATTGCATATTGAATTGAGCATCCTGGCACACCTATTGAGGTTTGGGGGTATTTTGTTGACTCACCTAATAATTAAATATGGAGGTCATATGCGGGCTTTTCTAGTCTAATATTGGTGCCATTTAAAATTGTGTAGCGAACCGGTGATATATTTTGCCATGTTAAGACAACATTTAAATTGCGGGGTATCTAAACAACATGAAGCTAATAATTAAATCTCGGGACCCCGGTTCCGCTTAATATTGCCTAATTGCATCGCATCCTTGCCATGCCATACATCATACATGCATCATGCCTAATCTTCTGCCGTAGTATTAAATAGTGCATCCGGTGTTTGTTCTAGTGTTTTCTTATTCACGGATTAGGCCGATGAGTTGGTGGGAGTGTCGACCCAATCTTCGGATGAACCTTCGGCAATGTTTTCAGGCGAGAATTCTCTCCCTTTCTACCTATTTTACTTTATAGTCTTTATTTCCTCCTGTTGATCCATTGTTATCTGTGTTGCGATGCTCTAGTTTTCGTACCCGTGATATCCCTTGCAGTCTTATATTGCCTTGGACACAACCTATTACTGTTGTTTGGTAGATAGTTGGACTTGCATGTCGTAGTCAATTGCTCAAGTACTGTTGTGTGTCGTCAAGTACTACAGCTGTTGGAGTAATGGCGCATGTTTAATGTTGGAGATGATCATGGCTTTAATTACCGTTTAATAACTAAAATTGAAGTAGGTAAATAATGCAGAGGCACCGGTGGGTAATAGACGATATTTGGTTTTTAACCGCTCACTAGTGTCCCGTAGGACCCCGAGTTCTTGACATCTGTTCCGAGATCGAGCGTGCTAACCACAGGTGGGGTGTGTGGGCACCCCCATCGATTAGTACCTGATTTCAAAGTACTGTACCGGGGGCCACAAAGTATTTTGGGGCTTTATTGCTATCCTGTACTTATGCCATGTTTTACTGCTTTATTTACGATTGCGCGTGGAGCGCCTGTACTGTTTAGGTACAAATGTGGAATGTTTTCGCGGTATCGACAAGCCCAGTCACACTTTCGGGTTCCCAGTCGTTTACTGCCATTGTCACAAACCTCTGGGTCTGTCTCGGAGACCGGCCGACTTTGTTACGGGTAGCTTAGTGGGGTGGCCCCATGTGCTTACTTTGGGTCTGGGAAACGTCATGTCCGAAACCCCGTCGACATACTGTTGGGTGTATGTTTTGTGATCTTGTACCTACCTGATCTGACAACAAGGGTGTAGGTGCGTGTGGAAACTTTGGTGCACCCCTGCAGGGTTAAATCTTTTTGATAAGCCGTGTCCGCGGTTATGGACGACTTGGAGCATAGTTCTCGATCATAGACAACTATAACTGAAGTTTACTGTTATAATTTGACTTGTATAAGATATGCATAGTAATCACCTTCACTACAACAGAATGGCTAAATAAAAGTACCAACAATTACTAGGTTTGGGATATCTCATGCTAATTGTATCTGACTAGTAAGTGTTGCAACTACAACGGAATGGTTAACTAAAAGTGCCCACTGCTTATTATATCAGGATGACTATCTATACCTGACTAGTAATTGCTGCAACGATAACTGAATAAATAAAACTGCCAACTGTGTGAGTTCCTCGGTTGACTTCCTCGTTCGGTCTCGAGGGGGGAATACCAGGATGGGTATGTTTGGTGGTAGTATTAGGTTGGTTTCGAATAGGACTTTCTTACCCCTCTATGATAGCCGACAGTTATATCGAGTCTTTATAGGTTGCTTAGTGCATGATGCACTACCGTTTCAGTCCACCATACCTATGTAGGTGAGGACCGCCGAATTCTAGTCTCGCCGTGTACTGGCCTCAGTACTGACCGCTCTCTTTTTCCTTTGCCCTTTGTCGGCACCCCTTTTATTTAGCAGGTTTTGAGATCGACGTCGTTAGCAGGGTTACCCTTCCGGCTTGGCCTGGGCAGGGTTATGGACGCCATTGGTTATTCTTCAGGGCTCTTAGCACAATTTGCATCTTGTCCGTACTCGGGCGTTGTATTGTTTTCAAGGTGATTTGGATCTTTGTACTGTATATCTGTATTCTTGACTCTTTGAGTCGCTGTTGTATATATCTGTTCTGTGGGTTCCATCGTGGACTACTGTGTAATGATATTACTTCGTTTTCCACCCGCACGCAAGTGCCTGGTGGGCACCTTTGAATCGTTTCTATGCTGGTTTGGCGGGAATCGCTAAAACTTGCATAGGGCCGATTCCGAGGGTGTTACACATATTAGGGTTGATACCCTTTGACATTATATCTAATTTAGACTTGTCCTCTAAGGAGTCGAATTCGCCACGGGCTTGGGCCACCCGAAATCTTCCTAGGCTGCAGGTCCTCGCGTGGGACTTCCTTGGGCTGGACCGGGTATACCAATGTTATGAACGTGTAGGGTGTGTCCATGTCACATACGATGCTTTATACGTCACTCGGTACTTTTAGTGTCACCTGGATCCTTTGCTGCCACCCGGAGGCGCCCTTCTCTTTTACTCTTCTTTAATGTGGTCCCTCCTGGATCTTACTCGGAAAGGGTCCACGCGTCCTTCCTCACTTGGCTTCCCCCTGTGGGATCCAGATCGCCGTTTCCTACAAGCTAAACTTCCTTGTCCTACTGTTGCCTACCAAAACCCACCGGCGAGCAGCGACGGGCAACACGAAGAGCCGGGAGGCTCCCAGGACTGCTGGTGGGCCCTGGTCCCTCGGGCAACGGCCCGCAAAACTCCGGCACGCGCCCTGGCTGGTTCGAGGGCGTGCCACCTGACCTATACCTGGTCAGGAAGGTGAAGGATTGCTTCGATTGGTTTCCTGCATGGTAAACAAGTATACGTAAAATTCGAGCCGTGACCGGCTCCCAGGTTTCCCTGTGAATCGGCTCCTAGAGCCGATTAACCCATGGTTCTGCATTAGATCTATGATAACATGGGGTTTTGCTTCATCGTTACAAGTTAAATCGATCTACGATAGTTTAATGTTTTCACTACATAATTGGAACGTCCTACACGTAATTGAGCCTGGTAAATACAAAAGATAATAGAAAACCAATCCTAGAGAAGGCCTAAAAACCAACGTAACATTAATTCCCGGAACAACTCCTCTTGGATTGGTAAACCATATCTTCCATACTACTGGATCGTTCAACCCGTTTGAAAGGCCTGATCATGTAGATATCAAACTAAACCTTAGAGAGCAAGGCACAACTATAACAGATCAAGGCACAACTATAACAGATCAAATCGACTTAAATCAAGATCAAGCAAAGTGCCACCCTTACACCCGGGAAAAAGGTGCAAAGGCGGCGAGATAACTTAAAGGCAGCATATCTAAACGATCATAGCAAAAAGTACCGATGCTAGCCTAAACAAATCTATGATAATAGTGTTACTCGCCATCAACAAGGCTTCAGTACGAGTAACACCAAATAATCGCATAAGTAGATACTGCCTAGATCGCAAGATGCGATCTAGGCAGCATGGCACTTACCCGAGAAAAACCCTAGAAACAAGGGGTGGCGATGCGCCGAGATTGTGTTTGTTGTGAACGTGATTGTCCTCCTCTTCTCAATAACCTTAGGTACATATTTATAGTCCGGAGACTTTCTACCTTTGGAATAACTCTACAATTCTATCTCTTACCTAAATCGAAACGGAACCTATTACAATATAAGATACACGGGCAATTTAGCCCAAATCAACGCACGAGTCCGATTTAACAACACGTTGCATATACGTATCTTCTAATCCCATCTTGATTGCGGCCCAACTCCTCCTTTGGCCAAAATATGGCGATAACACATGCCCCCTGGTTTTGGCAATAATAATTCCAAAACCAATCTGTTTTTTCCTTCTCCTCTTTTTTTCTTGCAGACATGCTCGTGTTTAATAGCTTCCCTCCTTTTGCAGGCTTCTGTCGAAGACACCTCCCACGAGGACACACAACCTGATCAAGAAGAATCGAGCCCAACAGACTCTGAGAGGACTGCCACACCAAACCAGCCAGATGTGCCACCATCGGCTCCCAGGAAAAGGCCCATTCCTGAACCTGCTGCCCCCCGAGCATCAGTCGAGGCGGGGCCAACTGTGGGTCCCAAGAGAGCTCGCCAAGGACCGCAAACTTCTTCGTCGAGCCAGGAGGTTTCGAAAATCGTCACCCTTCATGCTCTTACCACTTAACTCCTTCTCATCTGCCGATTCATCATCACTTATATCGGCTAAACACCTTCAATGCAGACGACTGGCGTCTCTAGTGGGAAGACTGGGGCAGTGCCGATGCCTCTAGCCGAGCCAGATTCAGCAATCCCCGAAGGTGCAGATGAAATGGCTACCCCTTTGGCCAAGCCTCCAGCAGCTACACACAAACCGATTGCCTCGTCATCCGCAATCCCCTCGATCTTAGGAGAGGTACGTTAGCTTCTTTCGGCTAATCCTTCCATGTTGGACGCATACTGACGTACTTTCGGGGCTGTCAGAGTTGTGATATTTCAGGCTTGCTGACGTTCGATCCTGAATCCATCGAACCAGCCCCTTCTGTCGCCATTGATGAACCACAAGCCAGGGCTGGCCTACCTCAATTCCAGCGTCTTAGAGGCTTGCTGTCTTCCCCGATCGAAGAGCTTATCGAGGGTTCTGAGGAGGTGAAGGGCGTCCTTGCTGAAATAAAAGACCAACTCCCAGTAGCATTGCAGGTGAAGCTTTGGCCCGTTGTAACTCTGTCTTTCTACGGGTCAAGGGTGAAGCTAGCTCGTGAAAGGATCAACCTGCGTCGTGCCCAACTTCTGTTGAAGGCCAATATCGCAGACAGATGTCAGCAGCAAACGAGAAGAAGGCGTCTCTGGATGCCAAAACTGACACCTCTGCCAGTACCGCCGAGCTCGCCTCCTTAAAAAAAGAGTTGGAAGATCTTGAAGAAAAGGTCCGGGAGACTAAACAGCTCATTCGTGACAAGGAAGCATCCATCGCCCGCTCCCACGACGAAGCAGAAGGCCTCAGAGATCAACTGAAGACTGATCTGGCAGAGATACGTGCCCTGAACAAGCAGCTAGTGACGGGCAAGGACGAAGATGACGAAGCCGAGATCGCCGAGGTGGACCGTGTCCGTGCTGACGCCCTTCACGCCTTCGAGGCGTTTCTTCAGTAGCTCGTTTATGTAAACTGGCACCTGCTTGTAACAGTCTGAACCTCTAGAGTCGATGGCTGTGCATCAGCTGTATCTTTTTATTGGCCGATTTCATGTATCGGCCCCCATATCTCACTGTCCATCATCCCACATGCTTGGGAAATATTTCTTGAGATGCTGACCGTTGACAGCCACTTGGAATTTCACGCCATCCAGCTCCTCCAGCATGTACGCGTTCCCCCTCAAAACTTGATCGACCCTGTATGGCCCGTGCCAATTCGGAGACCATTTACCATATGCTGCATCCTTAGTTCCCAATGGCAATACAGCTTCCCATACCAAATCTCCAACGTGGAACTCCTTCGGTCTCACCTTCTTGTTATATGCACGAGCTACCTTGGCCTTGTTTTCTTTGATTTTCTCAAGCGACCATAGCCTAAGCTCAGTCAGATCCTCAACACTGTCACTCATCAAGGCCGCATATTCTTCAGTCGTTAGGTCGTTCTAAAAAGTGACACGTCTCGATCCAGCCGTAATTTCCCAAGGCAATACGGCTTCTTGTCCATAGACTAGATGGTATGGCGAGGTTTTTATCGCTCCATGACATGACATGCGGTAAGCCCATAAAGCCTCTAACAAAACCTCGTGCCAACGCCTAGGGTGCTCATCGATTTTCCTCTTGATCAGCTTGATAAGGCTCTGGTTGGACGCTTCAGCTTGCCCATTTGCTTGAGCATAGTACGGAGATGATCGGATCAGTTTAATTCCCGTGTCCTCACAGAACTCTCTAAACTCGTAAGAAGTGAAGACCGAACCTCCATCGGTCGTAATCGTTTGGGGAATCCCGAATCTATGAATTACGTGTTCCTTCCCAAAATCGATAACATCCTTTGAGCTCACGGACTTCATAGGGACGGCTTCAACCCATTTAGTGAAATAATCCGTAATGGCCAAAATCCACATGTGGCCTTTGCTTGATGGAGGATTGATCTTGCCAATCATATCCATGCCCCAACCTCGGAATGGCCAAGGCTTGATGATGGGGTTCATTGCTGACGCGGGTACCATCTGAATTTTTCCAAATTTTTGACACGCTTGACACCCTTTGTAGTACTTAAAACAGTCCTCCAGCATGGTAGGCCAATAAAACCCTGATCGCCTGATCAACCACTTCATCTTGTGAGCCGATTGGTGAGTTCCACAGGCGCCTTCGTGTACCTCGTGCAGGAGCCGGTTGGCCTCGGCTGTCCCCAGACATTTGAGCAATAACCCTTCCAGAGTCCTGTAAAACATGTCGTCCCCAATGAGCACATACTTCATGGCCTTGTACCTTATCCGTTTAGGTGCCCCCCGAGCCGAATCCTTCAAGTAATTGAAGATATCGGCTCTCCAGTCGTCGGCGTCCAGGAACTGTACCTGAACATCGGCTCCCTCTGCTACGTCCTTGTAGCCTGAAGCCATTTGTGCAAGATCATTTGCCTCGGTATTCTGCGACCGCGGGATCCAGGTGAAGTTCATGTACCGGAACTGTGCCATCATCTCACGGCATTGCAGCCATAATGGGAAGAGCGACTCGCTCTCACACTTGTATTCCTCCGTGAGCTGAGAAATCACCAACTTGGAGTCTCCAAAAATTTCCACTGCTTCTGCTCCAGCTTCGATGAGCAACTCCATTCCCTTGCGTATCGCCTCATACTCAGCGACGTTGTTGGTGCGAGGGGCAGACAACCTGATGGAGAAGGAGAATGTTGCCCCCCGGGGCGACACGAGTAGCACGCCGATGCCGCACCCATCATCACAAACCGATCCATCGAAAAACATAGCCCACGCTCGTATGGATAGTGCTGCTATGTTAGTGTTGATCCTTTCAGCGATAAGGTCGGCCAAAGCCTGTCCCTTAACTGCTTTCGCGGGTTGATATCGGATGTCAAACTCTGATAATGCAAACATCCATTTGCCCAGTCGGCCTTTCAACATAGGAGCCGACAACATGTGCTTTATGACATCTGATTTACATATGATGACAATCTCTGCTGATAGCAAAATGTGGCGCAGCTTGGTGCAGGTGAAAAACAGGCAGAGGCACAACTTGTCGATCTCAGGATACCTTGTCTCTGCGTCCAGCATCCTTCTGCTGATGTAAAATACAACTCGCTCCAGCCCATCATAAACTTGCACCACCACTGAGGCGATGGACGTGTCAGCTATTGATAAGTAAATGTAGAATGGCCTATCCGGCTGGGGCGGAACCAATACTGGCGGCTTCGTCAGATATTCTTTGATCTCGTCGAAGGCTCGTTGTTGTTCTGCCCCCCAGCTGAACTCCTCATCAGATTTAATCTTTACAAGTCCCATGAACGGCTCTATCCTTCCTGACAGATTGGAGATGAATCTTCTGACAAAGTTGATCTTGCTGATGAGAGACTGCAGTTCTTTCTTCGTGGTAGGTGGCTTCATTGTTCGCACTGCCTCCTGACTTTTCAGGCCGATCTCAATTCCTCGTTCATGGACCAAGAAGCCCAAGAACTGACCGGCCGTCACACCGAAGGCACACTTCTTTGGATTCATCCGTAGCCCGAATCTTCTTGTTCGGTCCAGGACGTGTCGCAGGTCATCCAAGTGTCCTTGTACTGAGGCTGACTTGACCACCACGTCATCAATATAAATTTCTACCAGCTTGCCGATCAGATCATGGAAGATGTAATTCATGGCTCTTTGGTATGTGGCGCCGGAGTTCTTCAGTCCAAACGTCATGACTACATATTCAAACAACCCCACCGAACCTGGGACTCTGAATGCAGTCTTGTGTATATCTTCCGGAGCCATAAAAATTTGGTTGTAACCAGGATTGCCATCCATGAAGCTCAAGATTTTATGACCAGCAGCTGCGTTGATTAACGTCTCTGCTACTGGCATCGGATATTCATCCTTCGGAGTAGCTCTATTGAGATCCCGAAAATCTATGGCAACACGCCAGCGGCCGTCCTTTTTCTCTACAGGCACGATGCTAGAAATCCACTCAGCATACCTGCATGGCCTGATTAAATCGGCTGCCAACATTTTCTCGATCTCCTTCTTGACTTCGTTCAAAATTTCGGCCTTCATCTGTCGTGCTCGCTGCTGGAATGGCCGAAATCCTTTTTTAAGTGGGAGTCGATGCTCGATGATGCTCCTGTCTAGCCCAGGCATCTCTGTATAATCCCAGGCAAAGCAATCTGGATATTCTTTCAACAAAGCTATCATCGGACCCCGCAGATTCGGATCCAACTTCTTGCTGATAAATGTTGGTCTTGGCTTTATCCCCAGGACCGATGTCGATCTCCTCTAGCTCATCAGCGGATGTAAACCCATACCCTAGCTTTCCATCACCTGTTAAATCGATGCTAAACACGGGACAAACAGTTGGTGAGGATAACAAATATAGTTTGGGCCGATTGCCGGAATCGGCCCCCTTTTTCATTGCATTAGTCAAGGAAGGTTTACAACTTATCTGTTCTCCACAATGGCAGGGCACCTCCCTGCTACGACTGCATGACCTGTTTGTCGTAAGATTGCTGCTTTTTATTTTTTGTGGCCGATCGCAGGGATCGGCCTTACCACGTACGATCGTGGGCTTTGCTACTCTGTCAGGCCAGTGGATAAGACCAGCCTCACCCCATTTTTTGTAGCTTCAATGCGCTCACAGCCGTCTAGACTGATTCCAGAGATCGGCTCTTGGTCTTCTGCTTCCCAGATGTTCATGCCAGCTATGGAGATCTCGATAGAATCATCTGCATGAATGACCTCCACTTCATCTCCATCCCACTGTATTAGGCACTGGTGCATCATGGATGGAATGCAGCAGTTGGCATGAATCCAGTCTCTCCCTAGCGAGACAGCGTAGGTGCTTTTGCTATCCACGACGAAAAATGACGTAGGGATGGTTTTTCTGCCCACGGTCAGATCCACGTTCAGCACGCCCTGCGTTTCTGAAGTTTGGCCGTTGAAGTCGCTTAACGTGACGTTGGTTTTGATCAGATCTGCAGTGGAGCGTCCCAAACGCCGTAGCATGGAGTATGGCATTATATTGACTGCCGCTCCGGTGTCAACCAGCATCTTGCGGACAGGCTGCCCATTGATATAACCTCGCAGGTACAGAGCTTTCAGGTGTTTGTAGCCTTTCTCTTGTGGCTTTTCAAAGATAACCGGTCGTGGGCCGCAGTCCAACTGTGCCACTGGTAGTTCTTTGGCTCTTGGAGCGCAGAACTCTGACGGAAGTGTAAACACCATGTTTGTGCCAGCCGATGTCTTCGCATCGGCTTTTACCGGTTTAGGGCGCCACTCTTTCCTTTTCGGGCGATCTTCCGTCTCCAAGGTCTGCCGAATTTTAACGGCCAAATCGGGCCGTGCTTTCTTTAAAGCATAGAGATACTGCGCTTCGGCTTCCTCCAAGTTACGCAGCCGCTGCACTCTACGCTTTTGGGTGTGTCTGAGTCCGTCGGGACACCATCTTGGCCGGTGATATCTGTCCTTTCCTTTGTCATCCATTGGCTCCTCGAGATCTTTTGCTCGAGCGGACTCCCTGTATCGGCTCTGAGGTGGGAGAGGCCCTAGACGCTTGAAGACTGACACTGGCCCCATGCCCTCCTTTTGCTGGCCACATTCTGGGCAGTTGTCGATTGTAGGCAATCGGCTCATTCCTGCGTCCCAGCAATACTTGAAGAAAGGGCAGTCCCAATGTTTGTCCACGCCTTCCTTTTCTTTTGGCGGTCCCCTAGAGAGGTGCTCATATCCTTCATCGTTTCCATCGCGCCGGCGACGTCGGTCATACTGGCGTCCATACTTGTTAAGGAGGTGCGTGGAATGTGGCTTCTGATATCGCACGCTCCTCACCTGTTCCTTGGTCAAATACCGCCTGTCATTGTAGCTGGGCCGGTCGCGTGGACCAGCCTCCTCTCTTTCTTTGCCCCGAGAGCGACCGTCTTCCTCCTTATATGCGCCACGGTGGTACACGGGTCCTGCCATATTAACATCGAATGAGAAATCCAACTGACGCCTTGTGGACTGGCTGTGTTCTACCATGTTGACGCCGGGAAACGGGTTAGTGTCTACTTTCATGGCGAACTATCCAAGGATCAGACGG
The DNA here is from genome assembly GCA_916181665.1 of Avena sativa. Classification (NCBI taxonomy): domain Eukaryota; kingdom Viridiplantae; phylum Streptophyta; class Magnoliopsida; order Poales; family Poaceae; genus Avena; species Avena sativa. The sequence continues at coordinate 67,745,088 of OV702284.1, forward strand.
CCCTGCTCTATCGCCGTTTGGATCTGGCGACGTAGCTCTTTGCAGTCATTGGTGGTGTGGGTGAACGAGTGATGCACTTGCAGTATGGTCTTCCGTTCATCTCTTGAGCCGTAGGGATTTTGTGGCCTTCGGGTAACTTCAGCTGCTTTTCTTTCAGCAGTAAATCGAATATCTGCTCAGCTTTGCTCACATCGAAGTCAAACCCTTTCGCAGGCCCTTGCTGTTTCACCCATTTGCAGGATACAGGATCTGCCCCCCGAGCCCATTCAGCCACGGCCACCTCCTGGTCTTGCGTAGGATCTTCTTCTTCTGCATCGACCAGGCTTATCGGGCGTTTGAACTTGTCTTGGTACAACTCAGGGTGGCGCTGTTCATACATTGTCAGTTTCTGGGCCATGTGCGCCAATGAATTGTACTCTACTTGGAAAGCCAGATCCTTGATAGGTGCTGAGAGACCCAACACTGCTAGTACGACCGCTTCTTTCTCAGTTAAACGAGCCGAATAACATCGGTTCTTGACAGTCCTGAAGCGCTGGATGTACTCGGCTACCGTTTCTCCCCGCTTTTGCCGCACCTGCGCCAGGTCTGCAATGCCAGCCTCGGTAGCCTCTGAATGATACTGAATGTGGAACTGTTCTTCCAGTTGCTTCCAGGTCTGGATCGAATCAGGTGGCAACGAGGTATACCACCCAAAAGCTGGTCCTGTCAGAGATTGCCCAAAGAACCTCACGCGCAACTGATCCGATGCCGAAATCATGCCTAACTATGCTAGGTATCGGCTCACGTGCTCGATCGAGCTCGACCCTTCTGACCCGCTAAACCTTGAGAACTCAGGGAGCCGATACTTGGGTGGTAGCGGAATCAGGTCAAACTCGTTGGGGTACGGCTTTGAATAGCCGATTGTCCTTCTCTTCGGCATGAAGCCGAACTGATCTCTCAAGATGGTACGGATTTGCTCCACTGTCTGGGCTGCAGGGGCTAGATTCTCATGACTTGTTCCGGTGGCGTACTTGGCTAGCCATGCCTGTTTATCAGCGTCCATCCCAGAGATTCCTGTCCCGGAAACACCTGCCCCCGAAGCCCCTGCTCCAGAAACTCCTGCCCCAGCGATCCCTGCGGTTGCAATCTGGTTCGTGCGCGTCAAGCTGTTGCAGTCTGGCACGTAGGTGCATACATATCCATGTGGGATTTCTTTAGGTGGTTAACACAGGAATTGGCAATCGCCAGGGTCACCTCCGATCTTGAAGACGACGTACGCCGGTGCCCCTGGTGGCTCCGGAGCTGCAAGCGTGAATGGCAGTTGTGGCCTGGTCTGGAGCGGTCTTTCTCCCTGGTGCGTCCCTAAAGTAGGACCCGACGGAGAGTACTGATGTTTCATGATCTCCTGAACTACGCGAACTGCAATACGCTCGAAAGCGTTCACCAGACTCTCAGAATGGCGGTGAAGAGAATGAGCCACCATGTAGTTGACTTCCTGTCGCAGAGCTCTGGTGCGCTCCTCTGAAGGAACCGAGAGATCCACCTCGTCAAGAGCACCTTCAGGTGAGAACCCTTTCCATCTGATGCCATGTTTACGGGTCCTCTCAAAAGAGCCGATGAGATCGGCTTCGAAGAGAGCTTTGATATCATCATACTTCGCCTTGTGCTCCTCAGGCAGATCGTCGTACGTGACCGGTCTGTTCTCCATCGCAGCGTCGGATGTTGATGTAGACGTTGTTGAAGGTCCCACCGGGCGTGCCAGAATGTGTTGCCTACCAAAACCCACCGGCGAGCAGCGACGGGCAACACGAAGAGCCGGGAGGCTCCCAGGACTGCTGGTGGGCCCTGGTCCCTCGGGCAACGGCCCGCAAAACTCCGGCACGCGCCCTGGCTGGTTCGAGGGCGTGCCACCTGACCTATACCTGGTCAGGAAGGTGAAGGATTGCTTCGATTGGTTTCCTGCATGGTAAACAAGTATACGTAAAATTTGAGCCGTGACCGGCTCCCAGGTTTCCCTGTGAATCGGCTCCTAGAGCCGATTAACCCATGGTTCTGCATTAGATCTATGATAACATGGGGTTTTGCTTCATCGTTACAAGTTAAATCGATCGACGATAGTTTAATGTTTTCACTACATAATTGGAACGTCCTACACGTAATTGAGCCTGGTAAATACAAAAGATAATAGAAAACCAATCCTAGAGAAGGCCTAAAAACCAACGTAACATTAATTCCCGGAACAACTCCTCTTGGATTGGTAAACCATATCTTCCATACTACTGGATCGTTCAACCCGTTTGCAAGGCCTGATCACGTAGATATCAAACTAAACCTTAGAGAGCAAGGCACAACTATAACAGATCAAATCGACTTAAATAAAGATCAAGCAAAGTGCCACCCTTACACCCGGGAAAAAGGTGCAAAGGCGGCGAGATAACTTAAAGGCAGCATATCTAAACGATCATAGCAAAAAGTACCGATGCTAGCCTAAACAAATCTATGATAATAGTGTTACTCGCCATCAACAAGGCTTCAGTACGAGTAACACCAAATAATCGCATAAGTAGATACTGCCTAGATCGCAAGATGCGATCTAGGCAGCATGGCACATACCCGAGAAAAACCCTAGAAACAAGGGGTGGCGATGCGCCGAGATTGTGTTTGTTGTGAACGTGATTGTCCTCCTCTTCTCAATAACCTTAGGTACATATTTATAGTCCGGAGACTTTCTACCTTTGGAATAACTGTACAATTCTATCTCTTACCTAAATCGAAACGGAACCTATTACAATATAAGATACACGGGCAATTTAGCCCAAATCAACGCACGAGGCCGATTTAACAACACGTTGCATATACGTATCTTCTAAGCCCATCTTGATTGCGGCCCAACTCCTCCTTTGGCCAAAATATGGCGATAACACCTACACGGGCCGACATAATTCCTATGTCGGCCTTGCACAGGCTTCGTATCCCAACCGTTAAGATGACCCTACCGGGGGTTATCCCCCCGACAACTCGTACTATGATGTGACATCCCTTGTGACCTAGTCACACACTACAAGAAAAATGTCCATTTACAATGGACGATTTTCGTGGTTGAAGGCCCGTTTTTCATGGCTAAAGAGTCTTCTACGAAGGATGCCTTCGTGGTAAAAGTCCCATCACAAATTAATCTACCACTGTTTTTTCGACCGTGGTGGATCGACCCCTTCAGCCATGAAAAGTCGTTCCATCATAGATCTGTTTGCCAGTTGCGTGGACTGCTCACGTCATGCAAATTGTCACGTGGAGAACGCTGTTAACAACCGGTTAACGTCGATAACTGTCATGGAAACCGTGGTAGAAAGCCAGGCCCATACAAGGCCTAACAATTATTAAGTGGGTCGGCCCATTATGAAAGCCCAATAGTAAGTCGGCCCGTTACTGTTTAGAGAAGCATTGTTTGAAATGGTCCCACAAGTTGGCCAGTCATATAGTCAGGACCAGCACTATTTCGGCCCACTGTTATTTTGGCCTTCCACTATTCCAGCCTGATATGCATCTGTCCTTTTACCGTTCCGGCCTACTGCGTATCTAGGGCCTGTGCTTATCTGGACTTTTACTATTACCAGCCTGCTATATATCTGGCCATTTACTGTTACGGCCTGCTAAAAATCTAGCCATCTACTGTTCCAACCTGTTGTGAATCTGGTCTATTACTATTCTGGCCTGCTGTGAATCTGGCCATTTACTGTTCCGGTCTACTAGAGATCTAGCCTATTACTGTTCTAGCCTACTGCATTTTTTGTCCTTTTACTATTGAGGCCTGCTGAAAATCAGCCTATTACTGATTGGTACTATTAGTATTTAATCCTGTTACTTTTGCAGCCCATTAGTATTTTGGTCCCGTACTGATCGGGCCGGTCACTGCTCCGGCCTTTAACTCTTACTTACATTACTGTTCATGTTCACGTGCATGCGTCGTTTCATAGATCATTCCGTTCTAGCCTGTTACTCTTTTGGCCTTTTTTGGAACCGCCGACTTATTTTGCAGAACAGCACACGAATATCAAGACAACAATTAATACACATGCAAAAATTTATGCTACTTATTACAACAGTAAAAGTTTATTACAACACATCATTAAACAAAATATGCATTCTAAAAATTATAGAGTGTTGGTATCCTTAATAAGAGATCAGTACATGTAAATTCACTTCAATGTATCTCTTCTTCAACATTTCATCTACAGATCTAAGAGCAGCTACACCCTTTCTTTCTGCAAGCAACACAGCCTTCGTATATATATCACCTGCAAGAGCTGTACTAGGTGGAGTGGTAAATAAGTTGTTTGCTTCAGAAATACAATGGGAGGATGAATTAGAAGCGGGATCACAACTTTCAGTCCAGCCTTTCGAGGACTCCTGCTTCGTTTTAACTGCAGCCTGTACAATAAGGTGAAAGGGGTTAACACAAAGAACAAGGGGAAAATTAGTATTATATAAATTAGAGATCATTTAGGAGCAAGCATACTAGACGTGGGTAAGAAATTTACTAGGCTCGCATCTAAGAAAATAAAATCTGCTCCAGCATTTACACTAGATAGCGGACCCCCTCATCCGAGTAGAAAGAAAAAATAAAGTCATGGGTCTTGTACTAGACCTAGGGTCCACAAAAACTTGCTAGACTCACCCTCACCGGTGAAAAAAACTCTAGACACCACAAATCTCCAACGCTGCACATGCTGGACAGCCACAATGTATGAATAAACCACACGATAAGACAAAAAGTGCAACTTAAGAGCTACTATCTATATACATAGTGGACCTTGTCCACAAGGCAAAAACCTTAAGGGTGACGCATAAACTTTAAGTATGAACTTACAGTAGCTCGTTCAGGCTGGCAGTTGCTCCTTCTCAAGCGGGTTCGAATCCTGGTCAATCTGCCAGTAGTATCTGAGTCCAGTAGCTGGAACTCTGCTCCTTGTACTCCATTTTTTTATCTTCATTAAGAATAAAATTTAAAACCGTGTTAGTTGGTTTGGAAGGATGAAAGAACTTGGAAAACGACCAAAAATATAGCATTAAAAATGACCAAATGTATGGTTCAAACTAGCTAGATGGTTTGGATGGATGAAAGCAATTCAAAACACCAAAAAAATACTATTAAAAATGATAAGATGAAAAATTTCGGAATTAAGCATTCACCTATAGAAACACAAAAAAAACATGAATTGAAATGTCATGGCAGGTTTTCAGGTAGAATGACTTATTAACATAATATGCATACAGGAAATATAACTTATTAATATGATAATAAACTGGCCTAAGTAACACATAGAAACCTCGCAGTTCAGCCTTGCTTGGCGACAGATTTTCAGTGTTGGATCCTTTATGAGCTGTTCCCATGACCTATTTGAGCGCTCGAAAAGAATAGCATCTACGAGTTAGTGTTGCAGGAATACGCTGATAGTGTGATAATGTAAGAAACAAAATAATAGTGATAAGCTTATGATGTGTATAATAACTACCATATGTGGCGCAAACAAAATGGCAATAGCATCTAGGATATTGAGCAACATTCTAACCCTTTCGTAGCTTACGAGTACCAAAGAAATAGAAAATGGGCAAGAGAAATTACCACCATGCAGCGAGGGTGGGTGGGACGCGCATGTGGGCATCGACAGTGTCGGCTGGGCATTTCGAGGTGGATCTGGTGTATTGGGCGGTGAAGATGTTCCCTAGTGGAAGAGAGCACCAGCGGGGAAGGAGCTCTGATGCGGAAGAGAGCACCGGTGCTGAAGATTCTCCCATGTAGAAGAGAGCACCGGCGGTGAAGGAGCTCTAATGTGGAAGAGATGGCTAGCGGTGAAGGGGCTAGAGGACGGTGGAGGTCGGACGGGGGTGGGCGGCGAAGAGGCGATGGGGGATATAGTAGGGATGACGCAAATTTATCACCTATACCCCTCTATTATTGCAGTGCTCCCCTGTTCCTTGTTTCCAGGCCAGGGATAGAAGAGAAATTCTGCATCGCGAAAAATGGAGAAGGATTTTTGAATAGTTGTGTGGGATGTTTCGGCGCTGTGCGGAAATTTTGAGGTTGAAGCTTCCGACATACGCTACTCTGACAAATACGCTCCTCATGTCCTGGCCGTGTCTGGACCCACACAGCAGCGATAGCATGCTTACCAGCATTTAAATGAGTTTCCACACATTTGCCGAAATTGATAAGCATTATATTTTTAAAGCTTTCAAGCAAGATGTACAAGGTCATGGCCATATCTCTACCATAGTTTATTATAACGTGTATATAACTGCACGATACCTGCTTGGTCAGTGTTTAGGGGTTGAGGGTTTAGGGTTTATGGTTATAATATTTAGGGGTTTAGGGTTTAGGTTTTGGGGCATTTTCAATAATGTTCAGGCTTTAGACTTATATACAAGGAATATAATGATGTTATCATAATTTAATGAATGTATATCTCAAATGTTGATCTACAATTGGATGATACCTGTGCGTGGCCAGGGTCATTTAGGGGTTTAGGGTTTAAGGGTTTAGGGAATTTTCAATACGGTTCAAGGTTTATTCTTATGATGATACCCTGCCTGGGCATGATTGTTTAGGGTTTCGAGTTTTAGGGTTTAGCGGTTTAGTATTTCAGGTTTTAGGGTTTAAGGGTTTTAGGTATTTAGGGGTTGAGGGCTTAGGGCTTCAGGAATTTTCAATACAGTTCGAGCTTTATGCATATATTCATGGAATAGAATGACTTAGCAAAAATTTAATAATGAAATTATCTAAAATTTTGATCTATAAGTGCATGATACGTGGATGGTTAGGGTTTATGGGTTGAAGGTTTAGGTTTTTACTATTGCGGGTTTAGTGTTCTCTTTTTTAGGGGTAGATTAGCATTCATAGTTATGTGTTAGCTTAGGTTTAGGTTTTTTAAGTGTATATAGGGCTTAGGGTTTAGGCTTTAGGGTGTTAGGGTTTAGAAAATTTTCAATAATGTTCGACATGTCATGAATTAGAAAGGTGTTAGCGCAGTTTGATGAAGGTATCTAAAATTTTGATCTTAAAGCGCATGATGTTAGGTTTTAGGGCATTTTCAATAATAATGTTCAAGCTTTATGCTTAGATTCGTGGAATGACATGGTGTTAGCATAATTTAATGAAAATATATCTCAAATGTTGTTATATAAGTGGATGATATACCTTCTTTATTAGTCAGGGTCGTTTAATTAGGAGTTTACGATTTAGGGAATTTTGAATAATGTTCAAGCTTTATGCTTACATTTGTGGAACATAATGTTTTTACCGCAATTTAATGAAAGTATCTCGAATTTGGATCTATAAGTGCATGATATACCTACTTGGTTAGGGTTTAATTATGGTTGAGGGGTTTAGGGTTTAGGTTTTTAGTATTTAGGGGTCGAGGGTTTAGGTTGGGGTGTTGTGTGGGGTTTAGGGAATTTAGGAGTTAAGGGTTTAGGATTTCGGGGTTGTTTTAGGGTTTCGGGTATTTTCAATGAAGTTCGAGTTCATGGTTATATTCATGGAATATAATGACTTAGCGAAAATTTAATAATGAAAGTATCTCGAATTTTATCTATAAGTAGTGCATGATACCTGCTTAGTCAGGGTTAGGGGTTGAGGGTTTAGGTTTTTTAGTGTTTAGGGGTATATGGCTTAGTGTTTACGTATTTGGGAGGGTAGGGTTTAGTGAATTTTCAATAATGTTCGAGATATATGCTGATATTCGTGAAATAGAAAGGCGTTAGGGAAATCTAATGAAAGTATCTCAAATTTTCATAATACATAGCCTGCTTTGTCAGGGTTTAGGGTTATAGGGATTAGGCGATTAAGGTTTAGGTTTTATGGCATTTTCAATAATGGTTAGGCTTTATGCTTAGATTCGTGGAAATGAATGGCTTTATCATAATTTAATAAAAGTATATCTCAACTATTGATCAATAAGTGTATGAGTTATATACCGGCTTGGTCAGGATCATTTAGGGGTTTAGGGTTATAGGGTTTAAAGTTTCGGTTTTAAGGAATTTTCAAAAATAATGTACAAGCTTTATGCTTAGATTAGTGGAATTGAATGGCGTTAGCGTAATTTAATGAAATTATATCTCATATGTTGATATATAACTGCATGATATACCCGCTGAATTAGTCAGGGTCATTTAATTAGGGGTTTAGGGTGTAGGGTTTAGGGAATTTTGAATAATGTTCAAGCTTTATGCTTGTATTTGTGGCACATAATGTTTTTACCGCAATTTAATGAAAGTATCTCGAATTTGGATCTATAAGTGCATGATACATACTTGGTTAGGGTTTAATTATGGGTGAACGGGTTTAGGGATTTAGTATTTAGGTGTCGAGGGTTTGGGTTGGGGGGTTGTGTGGGTTAGTAGTTGAGGGTTTAGGTTTTCAGGGTTGTTTTAGGGTTTTACTAATTTTCAATGAAATTTGAGCTTTATGCTTATATTCATGGAATAGAATGACTTAGTGACAATATAATAATGAAAGTATATCAAATTTTATCTATAAGGGGTTGAGGGTTTAGGGTTTTAGTTTTTAGGGGTATATGGATTAGTGTTTACGTTTTTGGGAGGGTAGGGTTTAGTGAATTTTCAATAATGTTCAAGCTATATGGCGATATTCGTGATATAGAAAGGCGTTAGGGCAATTTAATGAAAGTATCTCAAATTTTCATATATATAGGCATGATACCTAGTCTTCTTTGTGAGGGTTTAGGGTTTAAGGTTTAGGTTTTATGGCATTTACAACAATGTTTAGGGACTTTGCTTAGATTCATGGAAATGAATGGATTTAGCATAATTTAATAAAAGTATATCTCAAATGTTGATCTATAAGTGGATGATATATATCGGCATGGTAAGGGTGATTTAGGGGTTGAGGGTTATAGGATTTAAGGTTTAGGTTTTATGGCAATTTCAATAATAATGTTCAAGCTTTATTCTTAGATTCGTGGAATTAAAACGGCGTTTGCGTAATTTAATGAAAGTATATCTCAAATGTTGATATATAAGTGGATGATAATATATGTGTTCAATTAGTCAGGGTCATTTAATTAGGGGTTTAGGGTTTAGGGAATTTTGAATAATGTTTATGCTTTATGCTTATATTTTTGGAACATAATGTTTTACCGCAATTTAATGGAAGTATCTCGAATTTCAATAATATACCTGCTTAATTAGTCAGGGTCGTTTAGGGGTTTACGGATTATGGGTTTATGGTTTAGGAAATTTTTAATAATGTTCAAGATTTATGCTTATATTTGTGGAAAAGTATGGCGTTACCGCAATTTAATGGAAGTATCTCGAATTTGGATCTATAAGTACATGATATATACTTGGTTAGGGTTTAACTATGGGTTGAGGAGTTTAGGGTTTACGGTTTTAGTATTTAGTGGTCGAGGGTTTAGGCTCGGGGTTCTTTGGGGTTTAGGGAATTTCGGGTTTCAGGAATTTTCAATGAAGTTCGAGCTTTATGCTTATATTCGTCGAACAGAATGACTTAGTAAAAATTTAATAATGAAAGTTTCTCAAATTTTATTTATAAGTGCATGATACCTGCTTAGTCAGGGTTAGGGGTTGAGGATTTAGGGTTTTTTGGGTTTAGGGGTATAGGTCTTAGTGTTTATGTTTTAGGGGTTAGGGTTTAGTGAATTTTCAATAATGTTCGAGCTATATGCCGATATTCGTGAGATAAAAAGGCGTTAGCACAATTTAATGAACATATCTCATACTTTGATTTATAAATGCATGATACCTACTTGGTAGGTTTTGATTATGGATTGAGAGGTTTATGGTTTTAGTATTTTGGGGCTGAGGGTTTAGGTTTTAGGGGTTGTTTAGGGTTTATGTAATTTTCAGTAATGTTTAAGCGTTATGCATATATTCGTCGAATAGAATGGTGTTGCCCAGTTTAATGAAAGTATCTCAAATTTGATATACAAGTGCATGATACCTGCTTGGTCAGGGTATAGGGGTTTATTAGCGTTTAGGGTTATAGGGTTCAGGGGTTTAGTGTTTCAGGAACTTTCAATAATGTTCAAACTTTACGGTTATATTCGTGGAATACAATAGCGTAACTAATTTTATCACTGCACCAATTTTACGGTTCAAAGACTATATATGGTCAAAGTCTCACCTCACTAATTTTATCACAAAGTATGAATTATTTGTCGAATAATGCCCAAGTTTCTTAAAATTTTCAAGTTCATGAGCCAGTTTCGCCGAGTTTAACGGGTTTATCTCGGTTTAGCAAAAAATGTTTGAATTTTGAACTGCAAACGATGGGAATCTCTACTTCCCGTAATTCTGGGTCACTGATAAGCGGGTCACTTGCATTGTGGGTCCACAAAGTAAGTGTAAGGCTGGAGGGGGCGGGCAGGTAAATACACTTATTGAAGAAGGGCAGGGAACCAGGTCGATGGGGTGATGCACGTGGGAGAACAAAAAATAACAACCTATATCCCTCTTCCCTCTTTTATTGCATTGCCCCTCGGGTTCTTGTTTATAGAGCAGGGATAGAAGAGAAATTTTCATTCTAAAAAAGGTGAAGTATGTTTGGGGCTGGATGTTTGAATGAATCAGCGGGATATTTCAGCGCTGTCTGGAAATTTTGAAGCTGAAGCTTCTAAGGTACGCTACTCCCACTCCCACTTGGGTAATGTTGTCCCCGATAGATAAACCTAGACACATGTACGCTTTCGAGATTTAATGAGTTGATAGACATCTGTCGTCTTTCAAACAAGATGACCAAGGTCACAGGCGTAGTTGCTTTTTTTGACCTACACAGCCGTAGTTGCTGGTACCGTGTCCATGTCTTGTACTTCGTACATTGGATGCATCTTGGACAATCAAGCTTTGCTTACAAAGGGAAAATCCAATTTTACTTTTCCAAGTGACAACATTATTTTTGATTGTGAAGCAACTTCAAAGATTATGGCTCAGTATGACATCGTGCCAATTGTTACACAAAGTAACCTATTTAATGGATAAATCCTATCAATCTTACTGGCTAGATTTTTGCGATAAATTGATAATATGTCAGTTTACCAAAAATATGTCAATTGATAACATGGTCTAGAGAAATGATGGATAAGACTCTAGAATGATGGAGACGTGTGTTTTGAGGTTTGTGCATAGTGTTTATTGTGGTAAAGACTATCAATATTATCTTCTAGCATTAGATGCTAATAGAATGGAAAAAAAGATCCGTTGGCTAGCAATGTTGGGATTCGCGAGTGTTGATCCAATGGTCAATATTCAAAGTGGTAAGATGAGATAAGATATGGCCAAAAATGCCACCTTCCATAATTTCACACAAATTACTGATTTAACGGAAAATTCACGAGTTTCATGAATTTTCAAGTTTTCATGCTGATTTCGCCACTTTAACTAGTTCATATCGGTTTAGCCAAAATTGGTCAATTTTGATATATGGTCACTGACAGGGGACACGTATATGGTGGTACCCAAAGCAAGGTAAGTCAGAATTTTCAAAGTTATCCCTCCCCACCAGGTCACGTTGTGTTAACATCCACCTACGCCGCCTAGACCCTCACCCCCTTGGAAGCCCACAAAACAAATGCTCTCACCGCCGCTCCTCATCTCACCACCGTGCGCCCGAAGAAGCTTTACCTACCCATCATTGTTATTGAGACGCACTGGTGGTCACACGGATCCCACGGTAGTCCTTCTATGTCTAGCTCGATCTGGTTGGCAATTGATTTCCATTTCACTAGATCTTCCTCCTTAATTACGTAGTTTAATTTGTCCTTAGTCTACATGCTCATAGTTGATTCTAGGCTCGATCTATGTTCTTAAGTACCTTCGCCAATTATTGCTGTCAATTTGTTTGCTGAAATGCATGGGCATATATAGTTTATGTACTCCATCTATTTATTTCCTGATTTTATTTTACTAATTAAGAACCAATCCCGTATGTGATAATTAAACAGATAGAGATATTTGGGATGCAGGTTGCTCCATTAGGTAGCCCTAAACATATCTTGGGTGTTGTACAATTTATTGAGTTCGTTAGAGCTTATTGTGAAAACTCAGAAGTACATTGCCGCTACCGCTTGTGTGTGAATCTGAGGGTGTCGCCTTTTTTTAGGGTGAAACAGTAGGGAAAACCCCCACTACAATTTTTATATAATCGTAAGAGGATACATATGTACAAATTTACAAGTCCCAGACCGCCTCATTGAGGGATAACACTACAAAGCTAGCTATCTCCTATCGAAATGAAGGTTGATCCAGGCTTTCAAATCCTGGTAGTATTTTTTAACTCTAAACAACACCCATTTTAATTCTTGTGCTACTAAGGCTTTTCATTCTCCCAAATAGGCATGCTTGTTATTGAAGATTTCATTATTTATGCAGATCCAGATTCCCCAGGTCCCCAAAATAATATTCTCCATTGCAAAAGGAACATTCAACCTGAACTTTATGTCTGCAAAGTCCACATTTAGAGAGAGGTCAATATTCCTGGAAGAACAAATTTCATCCCGGCATGCTTTTGCAAAAGGACAATCCCAGAATAGATGATCTAGATATTCAACCAGAAGTCACACAATTATAGGAGGGCGGTGAGAACGTTTTTCTCTTCAGCAGGTTCCTAGTATTTAACCTATCAATAAGGAGTAGCCAGAAGAAGAACTTGTGCTTTTGCTGAGAAGAAGACTTCCATAACCAAGAGAAGTGAGGTGGAAATGTAATATGCCCAGAGAGAATAGAATAAGACTTTTTGACTAAGAAAGATTCACTTCCCCAAATGTAGCTCCACTTATCTGGTTCCCCCTGCTGCCCAGAACTGTTGATGTCTTGAGAAATCTGCTCTAAGCAGAGGAAATCAGAGTATGCCTGCTGAGAAAGAGGTAGAAAGAAATGGTCCTGAATATTTGGCATCTGGATGAACTCCTTGACAGAGATACTTGATTTTTTTGCAAAGGATAGCAGGTGAGGAAATTAATGCTGCAGACATTCTTCCCTCCACAAATGGGTGTCTCCTTTCAGTATAGTGAAAGATCACAGTTATATGTTTGGAATGCGAAGAACATATGTTAGATGGTTATTTCATGGTCAAGCATATGAACCGGGGGAAGAACATCTTTATCATCCAGATCAAGTAGGGGAAGCAGATGTTGATCATCTAGATCAACTAACAGAGGTAGCTCCTGAGTATCTAGATCAACATGTAGAAGGGGGAGGAGAGCAAAAGCGCAAGGTGCATGAAACGGGTTTCATTTCAGGTGCTCACTATCAGGGGGATAACCCCCGGTAGGGTCACGAGAGGCAAAACATAGCGCAGCTTGGTTGGCTCCGAGTACAGAAAGAACCCGACCGGGTAAGAACGGCCGGATAAGATAAACAAGAAAGCAGACATATAAACTATGTCGGCCCGCATAGGACAAAGTTGTAACCCTTGCAGGAACCAACGAGCCGAGTTAACCGAGGAAGGGCGAGTCAAGAAGGACACGTGGCACATTTCCGAGTAAGGTTCAGAAGGGACCATGGTAAAGCATGGTCAAAAGAGAAGGGCGATGCCGGGTGACACAAAAGGAGCTGGATGACGCCCAAAGCATGCGCTGACATACAAAGTAACAGCATGATGCCAAAAAGAACAAGGAGCAGCGTACCAGAAGACCGTTAGCTGTCAAGCTTTATGGACCGGGCCCCTGGCTTAGGGCAAGCCCATGACCCAGCCCATATTGTACGGACCAAGATCCAAACAGTAAACCCTAGAACCCAAAGGGGTATTAGCTAGCAAGCACTGCCTATATAAGGGAGGGCATAGCAGTAGTAGAAGGAGGTTGGACCAGGTAGGGAACTAGTGATGTGTACTGAAGCCTAAACAGCTCAAGGAGCACTTGTAATCTTTGGGGTATCAATTAAATTGCCAACTCTGGAGAGTTCTTCTTGTTCTTCGTGCATGGCTCGACCATGTACTCCCTCCCCGGTGACCACAAGCACCCATTCGACCCCCAACTTAAGCCTACCCATGGCATCTGCCGTGCCACCACCACGACAGTTGGCGCCCACCATGGGGCAGAAGCAGGTGCTTGACGGATTCTTCATCCGGACGGGCAACATCATCGCCACGACCGGCGAGCCCGTCTACTCCGGCATTATCCAGAGGTTTGGAGCGCTCAACTTCGTCAGCGACAACGCGGGCTGCTTCAGGATCAAGCCGTTCCCTAGGGGTGGTCGCTTCATCAAGTTCGGCGAGCACCAGATCTACGTCGCGGTGCGCGTGGAGCGCGCATATCCTGAGCACGTCGTCCTGGTGCCGGATCCTCCAACGGCTCCTGTCGGTGGGAAACCACACCAACTTGTCTCCATGGAGGTAATGATGACAGCCCCAAATCCCACAGCTCCTCCAGTAGTGCTAGTAGTGAATGAGAATGCAGAGGGAGGAAATCATGAGAAAACGCCAAAGGCTGCAAGAATAGCAAAGGCGCCGCTGAAAAAACCAGAGAACCTAGCTAGGAGCAAAAGGGCTAAGGAATTGCAGGAAGCGATAGACAAGTTGGCAGAGCCAGTGGCACAAGAAACTGACCCGACGCGTGTGCAAGGTGAGTTGGAATAAGCCAGGATAAAAGTCCTGGAGAAAGCCAAGGAGCTAGCACAGTTACAGCAGGACGTGGATATCACTATCCGAGAGCTTAACTCGGCAAATCGAGTCAAGGGCGCAAAGACCCGGCTTGATGCAACGAGATTGAGAGGAAGGAACCTCAATGAAGAGCTGGCAGATGCGACATCAAAGATAACACCAAAGAACAGCAATGAGACGGCCATGCGTCCAATGTATAACACAGCAGCAGCTAATCTGCGAGCGGCAGAAGCAGCAATGGCAGAATTACCCCACTTGGAGGGGGAAGCAAAGAAAAGGCAGCAAGAACGAGTCAACGAGTTAGTAAAAGCAGCCAGCATGCTGAATGAGGCGTACTACAGAGAAAATATGGGTATAGCAGGGAGGTCACAACTGGTTCACTCGGCAACTCTTGTCCCGGCAAAATCGGCTGGGCACACAGCATCCTCACCCGGAGCGGCGCCTAGGCCGAGAAAAGAAAAAAGTGTGTATTCTAGAAGAAACAAGCAGATGGTCGCCTATGATCCGGCAGTGGTTCAAGGAAACCCGACGCATGCGCAAGGGGCAAAATGAAATAATCCCTGAGAAAATGAAAACCAGGAAAAAATTGGGCAGAGAAATGACAGCGGAGGGCAAAATTTTGTGCCTCATGCTAGGCGCGGAACTCACTCAGCAGGAGGAGGAAATCCAACTCCGAATAATGCACCGGCTCAGCCGGAAAGAAGACATCAAAGCACGGGAAAAGCAGTTCAATAGCCTGCTGACCCAAATGCGAATAAGTATAATGATGGTTACTCGGCTATGGTAAATGATGGGTATGAACTGCCGGATCATGCATATCAGGCAATGTGAGCTAGATTTGGGGGCAGGAACCTTCAGCCGGATGATGCAAGGCTAAAGCTTGACCGAATAAATATGGCAGAGATAATTGAATCGCAAGGTCGACAGGGTCCACCGTGATTTGGCCCAAGGATCATGAAGGAGCCACCGGTGCCAAATTTCCATCTGGCCAGAGGGACAAAAACATATGATGGAAGCACAAAGCCAGAGGACTAGCTCATAGATTATGGAACCGCTGTGAAGATCGCGCAGGGAAACTTGAGATGGGAATTACGTTACGTGCCACAAATGCTGGAAGGACCAGCTCGGGTATGGTTGAACAATTTTCCACCCGGAAGCATCAACAGTTGGATCGATTTTCATGACGCTTTCGTGAGCAATTTCACAAGCACTTACAAGAGGCCGAATCTCCCACAACAACTAGCAATGTGCAAGCATAGACCAAATGAGACAGACAGGGAATTCCTCACAAGGTGGTGTACGATGCATAACTCTTGTGAAGGGGTAATCGAGTCACAAGAAATCGCATGGTTTGCACAAGGATGTAGACATGGAAGTGTGTTGTGGCAAAGGTTACAAAGAGATATGCCGGCAAGCCTAGCAGAGACGATAAGAATCGCCGACTAGTATGCGTTAGGAGATCCGACTCAGCCGCTGCTCATGTCGGCAGACGGGATGACTGAGACTCAGATCTATGACGCTGCCGGGTTGCAGAGGCACCAAGAAAGATCTGAATACAGAAGCAAGAGAAGAGACGAAAGACCAGATTACAGATATGGTTCGACTCAGGTTGCGGCCGTGGGTCAGGATCATCCAGATGCTGGAAGAAGTCAGCGTCAAAGGACAAATGGTCAATAACAATGGGTGCCAAAGAATGATGGCAAAAGGCCATACGATCAGAGGAAGCAGTATCAGGACCGGCAAAAATACACCTATGAGATGATGCTGGATCAGCCGTGTAAGTTTCACACGCCTAGTCCGAGTAAACCAGCCAATCACTCAATGAGGAAATGCACCTGGTTTCAGAAAGGAGACAGAGTGGACTCGCCGAATAAGCAGCTTCCACCACCTCCCAATCCACCACTTACAGGAGGAAATGCTCAAGAAGTAGGAGCAGATAACAGATATGAAAACAGGCAGCCGAGGTATCAGCATCAAGAAAGAAGAGAAGCTATGCATCAGGTGCACAATCCAAGAGGTGACGACGCTCATATCGGCCACGGAACCAGAAATGAGTACAGAGAACATCACCAGAGCTATGTTGTCTTTGTCACAGAGCCAAATGACAAGAAGAGTCAGCAGCGTCGAATGATGGAAGTGAATGCCACGATGCCGACAATTCCCAAGTACATGCATTGGTCTGAGCAAGAGATAACTTGGAGTATAAAAGATCACCCCAAGATCATGCCAACCCCTGGAGGATACGCTCTGGTTTTGGATCCAACATTCATGGGCCCAGAAATCAACGTGAAGTTTTCAAAAGTGTTGATTGACGGCGGCAGTAGCATCAACATTATGTATAAGGATACATTGATCAAGTTAAGCATTACCATGAACATGCTGGAGCCGACTAAGACCACTTCCCACGGTATTGTGTCGGGATTGTCCTGTGAGCCAATTGGCATGATCTGGGTCAACGTCTTATTCGGCAACAGAGAAAATTGTCGCACTGAAGCTATAGAGTTCGAGGTGGTAGATCTGGTCAGCTCATATCACGCCTTACTCGGCAGGCCGGCTATGGCAAGATTCATGCCTACTACCCATATGGCTTACTTAAAGATGAAGCTGCCATGCCCATGTGGGGTGATCACAGTGGAAGGAGATTACAAAAAATCTATTGCTTGTGCCTCAGCCGGATCTTCACTGGCCGAGTCACTCGTCATAGCGCAAGAGAAAAGTCAGATGTTGGAAGTGGCAGCATTTGCCAAAGCAGCACAAATGTCCATGCCGACACTCACCAACCCGCATGGTAGTGTGTCATTTCAAGCTACCAAGGAAACCAAGAAGGTGCAAGTGGATGAAACTTTCCCAGAGCGCACAGTTACCATTGGGGCTGGCCTTACAGATAAATAGGAAAGCGAGCTCACCAGCTTCCTCCGTGAGAATCGGGACATCTTTGCATGGTCCACTCAAGATATGCAAGGAGTTCCGAGGGAGCTGGCTGAGCACTCTCTTCATGTAAGGCCAGATGCAAACCCGATGAAGCAACCCCTCCGCCGCTTCGCTGAAGATAGGAGGAAAGTAATAGCTGCTGAGATTGCAAGACTTTTAGCTACTAGATTCATCATGGAAGTACTGCACCCGAACTGGTTGTCAAATCCAGTCTTGGTCAAGAAGAAAAAAGATGACCCGAACGTGGCAGTGGTATGGAGCATGTGTATTGATTACACGAACCTTAATAAGGTGTGTCCAAAAGATCCGTTTCCTCTGCCTCGGATCGACCAAGTCATAGATTCTACTGCTGGGTGTGAGTTGTTGTCGCTCGTGGATGCGTATTCAGGATTCCATCAGATTCCACTGAATCCAAATGATCAAATAAAGACAGCTTTTATCACCCCGTACGGGGCTTATTGCTATCGCACCATGCCATTTGGATTGAGAAATGCAGGCGCAACATATCAGAGATGCATGCAAAAATGCTTTCAAGATCAATTGAACAAAAATGTTCAAGTATACATCGATGACGTGGTAATAAAAACCAAAAAAAGTCATACTCTAATTGAGGACTTGCGTCAAACATTCGCAAACTTGAGAAGATTCCAGATGAAACTTAACCCAAAAAAATGTACGTTTGGTGTCCCGGCTGGCAAGTTACTCGGATTCCTTGTATCCAGCCGAGGAATCGAAGCTAATCCGACAAAGATCAGGGCCATCGAAAGAATGGAATTGCCAAAAACCCTCAATGATGTCCAGAAGTTTACTGGATGCCTGACCTCGTTGAGCAGGTTTGTTAGTCGGCTAGGCGAAAAAGCCCTACCACTATATCAGCTAGTGAAGAAATCAGACAAATTCACATGGACACAGCAAGCTGATAGAGCTTTCCATGAATTAAATAAAATGTTGGCAATAGCACCAATATTAGCGTCACCACTATCGAAGGAGCCAATGTTGCTATATGTCGCAGCAACCAGCAGAGTTGTAAGTGCAGTAATAGTGGTTGAACGTGAAGAAGGGGGCAAATCATTCCAAAGACCAGTGTATTACTTGAGCGAAGTGCTCTCTGTATCGAAACAGAATTGCCCGCGTTATCAGAAGATTACATATGGGGTATATATGGCAGCAAAGAAGCTGAAACATTATTTTCAAGAACACCCAATCCGGGTAATATGCGAGGCACCTATCTCGGATACATTGGGAAGCAAAGATACCAGCGACCGAGTCGCCAAATGGTCCATCGAACTGGCGCCATACACTCTACAGTATGATAGGCGAGGTGCAATAAAATCTCAAGTTGTTGCAGATTTCTTTGTCGAATGGATGGAAATGCAGTACGAACCACCACTGCCAGATCCGAATTACCAGAAAATGCATTTTGACGGGTCTAAGACGAAAATAGGTCTGGGCGCCGGAAAATGTGTTGCAGATTCATTTTGCCGCTTCTAACAACGTTGTCGAGTATGAAGCACTTGTCCATGGCATTAAAATAGCCAAGGAAATTGGTATCAAAAGGATCATGTGTTTTGGCAATTCGGATTTGGTGATTCAGCAAGTTTCTAGACATTGGGACGCGCTGGACGCAAACATGGCATTATATCGTTTCCACATACAACAAATTTCGAGATATTTTGACGGTTGTGAGTTTCATCACATTCCTAGAGCAGAAAACGAGGCAACAGATGTACTGTCCAAACTAGGATCCTCTAGGCAAGCAATACCACCAGGGGTAGCGTTGGAGCATCTCAGGAAGCCATCAATCAAGCCGTCACCGGAGTCCGAATCAATCAGGGTCATCCCGGCGAATCAGGAATCAGAGGCAGTGCCAATGGACATCGACTCAGGGGTAGGTTCGAGTCACTCGGGAACTGATCTGTTCAATTAAGGGATCGCCGAATCACACTCGGGGGCTCCTCATGTTATGTCGATGGAGCATATGTCGGCAGAACCAATGGACATTGATGTTGAAGCAAACCCGGAACCACTAATACCAACATGGGCACAGCCAATATTCAGCTATTTGAAAGATGGAACTTTGCCGAGTGATGAAACATTGGCAAGGACAAGTGCTCTCTATCTCGAAACAGAATTTCCCGCATTATCAGAAGATTACATTGTTGGAGATATGCCCAAGAGGCAATAATAAAGTGGTTATTATCATATCTTCATACTTATGATAAATGTTTATATAACATGCTATAATTGTATTAACAGGAAACATTAATACTTGTGTGATTTGTAAACATAAAAGAGTCCCTAGTAAAGCCTCTTGTTAAACTAGCTTGTTGGTTAATATATGATCATGGTTTCATGATCATGAACATAGAGATGTTATTAACAACAGGGTCATATCATTAGGAGAATGATGTGATGGACATACTCCTATAGTTAAGCATAGCATAAAGATCAAGTCATTTAATATAGTTCATTTGCTATAAGCTTTCTGATACATAGTAACCTAATTCCTTCAACCATGAGATCATGCTTATCACCATCACCGGAAGGATGCTTTGATGACATCAAACACCACACCGTAACTGGGTGGCTATAAAGATGGCATTGAGTGTTCGGAAAGTATGGGTTGAGACACATGGATCAAGAGTGGGATTTGTCAATCCATATGACGGATAGATATACTCTGGGCCCTCTCGGTGGAATGTCATCCAATTAGCTTGCAAGCATGTGACTGGCTCACAAGGGATCACATACCACGGGAACGAGAAAAGAGTACTTATCAGTAACGAGGTTGAACTAGGTATGCAGAGATACCGACGATCAAAACCTCGGATAAGTAAACTATCGTGAGACAAAGGGAAATTGGTATCGTATGTAAGTGGTTCATTCAATCGCAAAGTAATCGTAGAAATATGTGGGAGCCATATGAATTTCCAGATTCCTCTATTGGTTATTGTTCGGAGAAGTGTCTCGATCATGTCCGCATAATTCACGAACCATAGGGAGACACACTTAAGGATTCGATGTTGTTGAGTAGTTATGGAATGATGAGTAAGAGACCGAATGTTGTTCGGAGTCTCGGATGGGATTCGAGATATCACGAGGAGATCCGGAATGGTCCGGAGAATAAGATTCATATAAGGAAAGTCCTGTTTCGGGGTTGGAGAATGGTTCCGGTGTTTTCATCGGGAATGTTCTAGAAGGTTCTGGAATGTCCGGCACTCCGAAGGGGAAGGGTACATGAATATGTTATATCAAGTTGGTATGATTGCATCATGTACTAAGTGTCATCGCTGAACAAGATAGAGGGTTTAATCAAATCCTTGTTTGAAAAGTCAAACGCCAATTTGAAAGTCAAACGGCTATTTTTGGGAAGTGGAGAGGGAGGTGGAAACCGAGTTGGGGAGGAGTTCCTCCTCCACCGCCGGGCCCACTTGGGATCCGAGTTGGGGAGGGATTCCCCTCCCCTTGGCCGGCGCCTCCCTCCTATAAGAGGAGGGGCAGGGCTCCCCTCCTAGCACATAAGATTGCCCCCTCTAAACCTAACCCTAGCCGCCGGCCTCTACCCAAGTCGCCGCCGCACTAGGGTTTGCCCAAGCCGCCGACTTGGGGCAATCCCTTTGCCCTAGCCGCCGGCCTAGCTCCCTCTACTCGGTGCCTCTAAACCCTAGATCGCCAAGCCTCTCTCATAGTCCACCATACTCGCTCCGGCTTAAGGCGAAGCCCTGCGAGATCTCTCCTCTACTTCCGGTACCACGCCGTCGTGCTACCGGAATCGCGAGGAGAGTGCTACAACCTCCACTACTTGCTGGAACAAGGGAGAGGAAGGTATTCATCGAGTACCGAACGTGTGACCGACTGAGGAAGCGCTGCCGGAACGCAGCGTCGGAAGGATCGTCTACGCGATCTTGATATCGGAAGTGTACGACTACATCATCCACGAGAATCTGCTCTCGTTAACCGCTTTGGAATCTTCGAGGGTGAGTTCCTCTATCGACTCGTTGCTACAATCTAGTTGATAGATCTTGGCTTGTTTGTTTGTATGCGGTAGAAAAATTTTGTTTTCCATGCTACGAACCCCTACAGTGGTATCAGAGCCGTGTCTATATGTAGATCTGTTGCACGAGTAGAACACAATAGTCATTGTGGGCGTTGATTCTTTTGTTGTCGATTGCTTCTTGTGTACTTTGCATCTTGCGGGATGGTGGGATGAAGCGGCCCGGGCTAACCTTACATGACATCGTTCATGAGACTTGCTCCACGCTTGACATGCAACTTGTATTGCATAAGTGGCTTTGCGGGTGCCTGTTTCTCCCAACATAGTTAAGATTCAATTTACAACGGATGATTGACAATACTAGTATCAATGTTGTGGTTCTTGTTCGTAAGTTAGAACGACACTTATTGAAAGCCCCAAACCACGTAAAATATGCAAAGAAAATTAGAGGCGTCTAACTTTGTTTTGCAGGGGTGTGCTGTGATGTGATATGGCCATGATTGTGATTATATTTGATGTATGCAATGTTCCTTATTGTAAGTTGGCAACCGGCAGGAGCCATATGGTTGTCTTTAAATTCTGTTAAGACCCGCGTGTCTATTCAAAGTAGTTGTAATAGTTGAAGCTGGTGGAAGACAACCATGGAGCAGCATCATTGACCTTGATGAAATGCCGGTGATGATGGAGATCATGTTCGTGCTTGAAGATGGAGATCGGAAGCACAAAGAAGAAAGGCCATATCATATCACATATTATGAATTGCATGTGATGTTAATCCTTTTATGCATCTTGTATTGCTTAGTTTACGACGGTAGCATTATAAGATGATCCCTCAAGCACACAATTTCAAGTTTTAAAGTGTTCATCCTTAGTAAGCACCGTTGCTAAAGCTCGTTGTTTCGAAGCACCACGTGATGATCGGGTGTGTTAGATTCTGCGAGTGTATACAACATGAGCAAGCCAGATTTGCTCATGCAGAAGCTAAGGTTTGATCTTGACGAGCCTAGCATGTACAGACATGGTCTCGGAACACGGATCATCGAAAGGTAAAGCATGAGTCATATAGTAGATATGATGAACATGTTGATTGTTCGCCATTGAAGCTGCATCAACTCTCGTGATGATCGGTTTTGATGTGGTGGATTTGGTTCGTGTGATCACTAAAACAATGTGAGGGATATTGTTTTGAGTGGGAGTTCAACAGCAATATGATTAAAAGTTGAACACTATTTATCATAAATTAAATCAAAGTGAATTTGCATAGTTATTGTAGTCATTGGCATCCTTTTACCACCTTGCGCTTAGTTATAATTGAGATGATAGAACTATAGAATTCTGGTTAGTTACTTTACGAACTGGTATCGTATTGTTTTGAAGTGTTAATCTAAAGTTTAAAATTCCTATTGCAAACTTTCAGTAAGTTCCGGTTACTCCATGAAGTTTAATAATTGGTATTAAAACAAGAGTGACAATTCCAAGAGTTAGTGTATGAGTATCATGTTTCTCTCCATGATTCTTGATATTCAAAGGATTGTCTTAATATCAAGGTTATCTAGGATCTGAAAGAGTTGTTTCAGAAACCATGATGTGTGGAAGATATTGTGATATCTGAAACGAAATTTTGGTTGCAACATGATAGAGTATAATATGGCAAAAGACATGTTCTCATATTTGATGAGAATTTGCAAAAGGTTGGAGACACTAGTTGTCCTAAACCTCCAAAAGGTTTTTGAGAGCAACATTATACTCGCGATTCACCATTACAAGCTAAAAGTAGCTTGATCATGGATAATTCCATGATAAGGGTGAATATTTGATGTAGGTAAAAATTTTACTACACCAAGAGATTACTAAAGAATGGAATTTGAAAGAATACCAAACATTTGATGATGGTGATCTACTTCAAAGTGCAAGTCCAAAGACATTGGTATTTAAATATACACACTTTGGACTATGTGTCATATGTATGACTCCACTATTGATGTTGATAGATTCTTTCAAACAGAAAAGGAAATACTGAAAGAGAATCTCATAAATATATGGCAGAAAAGAAAAGACTCGAATTGTTTAGTTTAAGTATATAGATGATATACATGTTATGGCTATATTCTTTGCTTATTAAACAATGTGGTTCTTAAGTATTTGGTACTGAATTTGTTGGTGTGAATCATCACACGAAACAACACAATTCATGAACTACGATGGCCTAAGTAACTAGCAAAAGAATATGTGATGATGTTCAACGAGAACAAATAAAGGGTTATTGTGTTGCTCGTTAAACATCAAAGCTTGCATTCAAAATTTGTTTTATCAGGTATTATGAGAACAAAAGGGTTGTTCAAATAATTGCCGTAATCCATAAAAGATGGATGATTCACAAATCTCGTTGGAGAAATCACATCCATAAAACTAGTGCTAAAAATGTCGAAAGACAAATTGATTGAAAGATCACTTAGGAAGTGACATCGCCGTTTAAATTATATTGGAAAGAAAACATGAAGAAACTCCATGTGGATGGAATTTTGGAGTCTA
This sequence comes from Avena sativa, assembly GCA_916181665.1. Taxonomy (NCBI): domain Eukaryota; kingdom Viridiplantae; phylum Streptophyta; class Magnoliopsida; order Poales; family Poaceae; genus Avena; species Avena sativa. The sequence goes on from OV702284.1 coordinate 67,769,159, forward strand.
TTTGATTTTAATCAAACGACGCTTGTGGAACTTTCCTAGAGATAATTAAAACTTCGTTCATAGGCCAAAAGGGAACAAATGACTAGCTTATTGGAACTTGTACATATTGTTGTACAAAGTCCATTATGTGTAGTCAAAAGCGATGGATTTCAACTTCATATGCTTTCTCCAAAAATTTTAGTGAATATATGAATATTTACTTAATAAGGATGAAGTATGAAACATTTGAAAAGTTCAATGACTTTCAAGATGAAGTGCAAAATCATTGTAACAAGAATATAAATAGTTTATGATAAGATCATAAAGGAAGATATTTGAGTTACAAGTTTAGCATAATACCTAAGATTTAAGGAATCGTTCCGTAGGATTTGCATATCCCAAAACACCATAAGAGTATGGAGCGTTCGAGATATGTAATTAAACCTTGTTTCACATGGTAAGATCGAAGGTGTAATTCAGAAACTGCCATTATATTTTAAAGATTAAAAGCTTCAGAGACTACCGTTTTTCCACTGAAAAGAGCTTCATCATAATCCGTTGAAATGACACCATATAAAGTTATGGTTTGGGATAAAACCCAAGTAGTCCTTTCTTAAACATTGGTATGTTGTGCATAAGAAAGATGTTTGCAACCAAAGTCGGATGAACCTGTCTTTGTATGTTATTTCGAATAACTGTTAAGTAATCCTCCATAACACCGGAGACAAAAGTGTTTGTCGCTTAGAACGTCAAGTTTCTTTGAGAAGGAATTTTTCGTGAAAAGTTAAGTGGGAGGACAATAGAACTTTGATAAGGTTAAAGGAACCTTAGCTATATGTGCAAAGTTGCGCAGCACCGAAAAGTGTTCCGGAGGCAACAACAATGCTCATGGCTCACGTGCCTCAAAGGTTGTGGTCACGGAGATCTAAGTTCCTATTGAACCAAGTAGGTCAAGTAAACAATCAAATACCAAGATTTGAGGGTTGAATCATTATTTGAGAATAATGAACGCACTACATGCAAAGAAGCGATGATGGGCCCTGACTCCGTAAAATGGCTTGAAGCCATAAAATCCGTGATAGTTCCATACACGAGAAATCAAGTTTTGAACTTGAAGGACCCTCGAGAAAGGTATAAGACCTTACAGTTGTGTTTGGATCTATAAATAAATAGACATGGATGTTGTACATCTATGAAATAGTCGACATGTTGTGAAAGAGTTCACAACAGTGTTCAAAGGTTGACTATGACAAGATTTGATCTTTCATATCGATATTTAGTCTAGACGGATTAATATAGCAACCACTACATATAATTTTGTTATGTGGTAATTGAATAAACAAAAAAAGTTCTTCTAATAGAATTGTTACCTAGGACATGTGCATAACGCGGTCCATAGGGTTTTATTAATTCAAAGGATGCTAAAAGCATATGCAAACTTCAATGGTTGAAGTAAGCATTGCGGAGTTGGAATCTTCACCATGATGAAACTGTTAAAGGAGTTTAAATTCGTTGGAGACGATGAAGATGCTTGCATTTGCAAGAAATTAAGTGGGAGCGCTAAGACATGTTTCTAATACATTATGTGGAAGACATATTGTTGATTAGAAATGATGTATCTTTTATTAACACATGTTAAGAATTTCATCCCGATGAAAGACTTAGGCAAAACCCAAATATTTGGCATCAATAGACGCTAATATGGTTGTGACAAAAGTACATAAATGATGTATTGAATGAGTTCAATATAGAAACTACAAGAAAGGTTCCTGTCACACAGAAAGGATTGAATGAGTTCAATATAGAAACTACAAGAAAGGTTCTTGTCACACAGAAAGGATTGAATGAGTTCAATATTGATGATATATTCAAGTGTATTGACACAGGGTAAGTGAAACAAAGATTCAAGTATAGATTGATACTTGATGTATGAAATCACAAAGAGTATTTATATCAATCATACCGTGATATGTACAAATCCAGATATGTCCTATACTCTAAATGTTATGAGCATATACCAGAATGATTCATAAGTTGATCATTGGACAATAGTAAGGATATTCTTATGATCTTTTGGAAGAACTAAGAGTATATTATTTGTAGAAGTGACAAATAGATGGTTAGTTCATTGTAAAAGTACTACATTGATACTAGTTTTGTCACAAAGTACAAATTAAGTTTATCTCAATCTAAACTAAGGGTGGCACAATAAAATGGAAAGTAAGTTCCATAATGGATTTGGATGAGTTCCAAAGTTAAGACATTGTGACAGATACTGCAACAAAAGGCTAAGTATATGACTGCTATAATAGCAGCTAAAGAGGGCATTTGTGTCAAGTAGTTTGTTATCAAACTAGGTGTAGTTCACAGCGGGATAATACTATGAAGATATATTGTACGACAATATCATCAACATGTTTTAAACCCAAAGAACTAAAGGAACACCAAAGGACCAAAATTATACAAAGCCATCTCATTAGAGAATGAGTGATGCGTGGAGACGCAAAGACATGCAATTACACATGGACCTGGAAGTGTCAGATCCGGAGATCAGTTGACCACTAGCAATCGTGTACATACAACACCGGAAAGCCATAGGTGTTGAATACACAAAGGTTTGAAACTAGATTATTGACTCTAGTGCAAGTGGGAGACTGTTGGAGATATGCCCAAGAGGCAATAATAAAGTGGTTATTATCATATCTTCATACTTATGATAAATGTTTACATACCATGCTATAATTGTATTAACAGGAAACATTAATACTTGTGTGATTTGTAAACATAAAAGAGTCCCTAGTAAAGCCTCTTGTTAAACTAGCTTGTTGGTTAATATATGATCATGGTTTCCTGATCATGAACATAGAGATGTTATTAACAAAAGGGTCATATCATTAGGAGAATGATGTGATGGACATACTCCTATAGTTAAGCATAGCATAAAGATCAAGTCATTTAATATAGTTCATTTGTTATAAGCTTTCTGATACATAGTAACCTAATTCCTTCGACCATGAGATCATGCTTATCACCATCACCGGAAGGATGCTTTGATGACATCAAACACCACACTGTAACTAGGTGGCTATAAAGATGGCATTGAATGTTCGAAAAGTATGGGTTGAGACACATGGATCAAGAGTGGGATTTGTCCATCCATATGACGGATAGATATACTCTGGGCCCTCTCGGTGGAATGTCATCCAATTAGCTTGCAAGCATGTGACTGGCTCACAAGGGATCACATACCACGGGAACGAGAAAAGAGTACTTATCAGTAACGAGGTTGAACTAGGTATGTAGAGATACCGACGATCAAAACCTCGGATAAGTAAACTATCGTGAGATAAAGGGAAATTGGTATCGTATGTAAGTGGTTCATTCGATCGCAAAGTAATCGTAGAAATATGTGGGAGCCATATGAATTTCCAGATTCCTCTATTGCTGGTTATTGTTCGGAGAAGTGTCTCGATCATGTCCGCATAATTCACGAACCTTAGGGAGACACACTTAAGGATTCGATGTTGTTGAGTAGTTATGGAATGATGAGTAAGAGACCGAATGTTGTTCGGAGTCTCGGATGGGATTCGGGATATCACGAGGAGATCCGGAGAATAAGATTCATATAAGGAAAGTCCTGTTTCGGGGTTGGAGAATGGTTCCGGTTTTTTCATCGGGAATGTTCTAGAAGGTTCCGGAATGTCCGGCACTCCGAAGGGGAAGGGTACATGAATGTGTTATATCAAGTTGGTATGATTGCATCATGTACTAAGTGTCATCGCTGAACAAAATAGAGGGTTTAATCAAATCCTTGTTTGAAAAGTCAAACGCCAATTTGAAAGTCAAACGGCTATTTTTGGGAAGTGGAGAGGGAGGTGGAAACCGAGTTGGGGAGGAGTCCCTCCTCCACCACCAGCCCACTTGGGATCCGAGTTGGGGAGGGATTCCCCTCCCCTTGGCCGGCGCCTCCCTCCTATAAGAGGAGGGGCAGGGATCCCCTCCTAGAACATATGATTGCCCCCTCTAAACCTAACCCTAGTCGCCGGCCTCCACCCAAGTCGCCGCCGCACTAGGGTTTGCCCAATCCGCCGACTTGGGGCAATCCCTTTGCCCTAGCCGCCGGCCTAGCTCCCTCTACTTGGTGCCTCTAAACCCTAGATCGCCAAGCCTCTCTCATAGTCCACCATACTCGCTTCGGCTTAAGGCGAAGCCCTGCGAGATCTCTCCTCTACTTCCGGTACCACGTCGTCGTGCTGACGGAATCGCGAGGAGAGTGGTACAACTTCCGCTGCTTGCTGGAACAAGGGAGAGGAAGGTCTTCATCGAGTACCGAACGTGTGACCGACTGCGGAAGCGCTGCCGGAACGCAACGCCGGAAGGATCGTCTACGCGATCTTGAGATCGGAAGTGTACGACTAGATCATCCACGAGAATCTGCTCTCGTTAAACGCTTTGGAATCTTCGAGGGTGAGTTCCTCTATTGACTCGTTGCTACAATCTAGTTGATAGATCTTGGCTTGTTTGTTTGTATGCGGTAGAAAAATTTTGTTTTCCACTCTACGAACCCCTACATACATATGGGGTATATATGGCAGCAAAGAAGCTGAAACATTATTTTCAAGAACACCCAATCCGGGTAATATGCGAGGCACCTATCTCGGATATATTGGGAAGAAAATATGCCAGCGGCCGAGTCGCCAAATGGGCCATCGAACTGGCGCCATACACTCTACAGTATGATAGGCGAGATGCAATAAAATCTCAAGCTGTTGCAGATTTCTTTGTCGAATGGATGGAAATGCAGTACGGACCACCACTGCCAGATCCGAATTACTGAAAAATGCATTTTGACGGGTCTAAGACGAAAATAGGTCTGGGCGCCGGGATAGTGCTCACATCTCCAAAGAGGGATCAACTGAGGTATGTGTTGCAGATTCATTTTGCCGCTTCTAACAACATTGCCGAGTATGAAGCACTTGTCCATGGCATTAAAATAGCCAAGGAAATTGGTATCAAAAGGATCATGTGTTTTGGCAATTCGAATTTGGTGATTCAGCAAGTTTCTAGACATTGGGACGCGCTAGACGCAAACATGGCATTATATCGTTTCCACGTACAATAAATTTCGGGATATTTTGACAGTTGTGAGTTTCATCACATTCCTAGAGCAGAAAACGAGGCAGCAGATGTACTGTCCAAACTAGGATCCTCTAGGCAAGCAATACCACCAGGGGTAGCGTTGGAGCATCTCAGGAAGCCATCGATCAAGCCGTCACCGGAGTCCTAATCAATGAGGGTCATCCCGGCGAATCAGGAATCAGAGGCAGTGCCAATGGACATCGACTCAGGGGTAGGTTCGAGTCACTCTGGGACTGATCCGTTCAATTCAGGGATCGCCGAATCACACTCGGGGGCTCCTCAGTTTATGTCGACGGAGCATATGTCGGCAGAACTAATGGACATTGATGTTGAAGCAAACCCGAAACCACTAATACCAACATGGGCACAACCAATATTCAGCTATTTGAAAGATGGAACTTTGCCGAGTGATGAAACATTGGCAAGGCAAACAGCACGAAGAGCAAAAGCGTACACCATAATCAACAAGGAACTCTACAAGCGAAGTGTGACAAGTGTACTGCAACTTTGTATCAGCTAAGAGAAAGTCCAGGAGATCTTATTGGATATCCATCAAGGAGAGTGCGGGCACCATGCGTCATCAAGAGCATTGGTAGCCAAGGCATTCCGACATGTATTCTACTGGACAAGCGCATTGGCACAAGCGCAAGAGTTAGTCGGGAGATGTAGTGGTTGTCAACACTATGCGTCCAAGTCACATTTACCAGCGTCTGAATTGAAGACTATACCAATCACTTGGCCTTTTGCATTATGGTGCCTAGATATGGTAGGACCATTCAAACCAGCAAGGGGAGGCATGACTCATATATTGGTCATGATCGATAAGTTCACCAAGTGGATAGAAGTGAAACCAATCAAGAAATTGGACGGTAAAACAGCTATCACATTCCTAAGGGATATAATCCTCAGATACAGTTACCCACACAGTGTGATCACTGACAATGGCACGAACTTTGCCGAAGGAGCTCTTGCTCGCTTCAGTGGGAAACACCGAATAAGGTTCGATGTAGCATCAGTCGCCCATCCAGAATCAAATGGACAAGTTGAACGGGCTAATGGCTTAGTTTTGTCCGGGATAAAACCCTGCTTAATGGAACCACTCCAAATATCACCTGGTTGTTGGATAGAGGAACTACCCTCAGTACTGTGGAGCTTAAGAACAACTCCGAATCGATCAACTGGTTATACGCCATTTTTCCTCGTATATGGGGATGAAGCAGTTTTGCCGGCCGACATAGAATATGACTCGCCAAGGATAAGGTAATACTCGAAAGCCGAGGTAAAAGAGGCCCGAGAAGATGGAGTAGATTTACTCGAAGAAGCAAGGGAACTGGCATTCTCCAGATCCGCTATATATCAACAAAATCTCCGATGCTACCAAGGCCGGAAAGTGCAACCTCGTGTTTTTCGAGAAGGAGATATGGTGCTAAGGCTGGTACAGCGCACATCAGGAATGCATAAATTATCACCTCCATGGGAAGGTCCATTCATTGTAAGCAAAGCATTGTATAATGATTCCTACTATCTTATAGATGCTCGTGAAGCGCAAAAGAACAAGGCGGACAAGTCAGGGGATGAAACCAAAAGGCCATGGAATGTGGCACTGCTTCGTCCATTCTATACTTAGGAGAAGCAGTGCATGTATCACTCGAACTCTCATACGTCGCACATGTTGGCCGGCTATGTGCTAATAATAAAGTGGTATGATTCAAAAACTGACTCGGGGACTACCCCTTAAGTTCCCATCTCAATTATTTTACGTCGGCTAGCATGATACCCGAAATTTATCCAGGAACAAGTAGTGTTTACTCGGAAGAAATCAACTCTTCGACTTTGCTGTTGTGCAAAAACACGGCTTCATGGCAAGTAAGAGAAAAAGATGTAAGACGGGTAAACACGAACGCCAGATAAGTACAAGGGAGAAACACGAGTCGGCTTTAATTTTTGCCTAACTCTCTGCACGTCGCGTTATACTACGTGTCGAGTAATCTCGGCCAAGTTATCCAAGTTTCATACCCGCTAACTATATCCTTCGTACTTTGAGACCCTAATGTCGAACACCGAGAAAGGTAGATAAGGGCCAGAGGCAAGGAAAGGTGACACGGCAAATGAAATTCGAGGAGTTGCCCTTGAATTATTCGCACTTAGAGCATAACGCAAACATATAAAGCCTATCAAAAGGCACATAGTCAAACTTCAAGTGCAATGTATGTTACATCTGTACCCGGCATACCGGGGATCTAATAAAAGTTCGAGTATTTGTTGGCCTAAGGAGCAGAAGAACTCGGAGGAGCACTCTCGGAGCCAAGAGTAGTGCTTGGAGCATCGGCTGGGTGAGGGCCATCTGTGGCCGGGTCATCTGGATCATCTGACTCGGTTGCCTCACTATCGCCACCCTCTTCAGCAGCCACTTCGACGAGCGGGTCGCCAAGGTCGAGGAAGATGGTCCCTTCACACCAAGCGTGCACCATGTTGTACTCGATCATGGCATAAGCTCGCTCCAGGCGCTTCTTGATCAGCTCCGGGTCATTCAACCATTTGCCATCTCCCCTTATGCGAGCAAGAACGTCGAGGTTAATGTCCTCGTACCATGAAAGCACGAAGGAGAGAGCCTTATCCGCTGCAGCTTGGCCGGCCGACTCGTGCCATTGATCCAGCCGGTCTTTAGTAAGGACTAATCTGTCGGCGAGTGGCTCGATGAGTTCGGGTGGGTATTCATCCGGCCAGAGCATGCGAAACGCATGGATAGCCGACTTGAGCAAGTCCACACCACAAGATCTGAGGGTCTTGACCCGTTCAGACACCGTTGCGAGGAGCTCCTCCATGGACACCTCACCGTCAGCAGGAGCACCAGCTTCGGCTCTCACTTTCTTCATGGCTCGGATGGCAAACATGTTGGCCTCAGGAAAATTACCTGCAAGAAAAAAGAGAAAGTTGGCAAATAACAAGGGCAGATGGCAGAAGTCCAGAAGGACTTGGACAATGCGTAAAGATTAAGAACTCACTACCGAGAAAGAAGTTGATGGCGGCGAGTTTGTTATGCCAAGTCTTGGCCTTGGCTTGAAGGGCATCCAAGTTAAGATTTGCGACTCGACCGATTATTCGGCCTCGTCGAGCATCTTCTTGGTCTTCTCGGCGCTGGCGGCCTGTTGCTCGTTCTTCTCGACAAGCTCTTCCCTCAGCCCCTTCACCTCAGCCAAGTGCTTCTGCTCTGTCTCGGCCATCAGTTTTTTCAGCCGAGTCACCTCATCGCGCTCCTTCTGGAGTTTGGCTTGGTGCTTCTCTGCTTATTCAGAACAAATATTTGTCAGTACCAATGGAAAATTTCAGCTATTGGCTTAGGGAGGCAAGAAATTTACTCTCGGCCTCGCTGATTTGCGAGTGAAGATCATTGATGGTAGACTGAGCAGTGGCTGTGGAAAAAGAGCGAGAGAAAAAATGAGAAGATGAACCAAGGAAAATTAAACCGAATAGAAAAAGGGGAGAGCAAAGATATTAGCTTGGCCATGGGTGTCAGTCTGTAACTTCTCATACGCAAGTTCGAGCTTGTGATGCGCCAGGACGAGTGCTTGGTGCACCTTGGTGCGCTCGTTATGCGTGAGCTAATCAAAGAACAGACAATAAGGAAGAGTCGAGTCAGACAACCTTCCGAATAAAAAAGCTTAAGAGCTTATAGCTGAGTAAGATCCTTACTTGGCAGTAACCTCGAGGGCTAGGAATTGAAGCTCTATCATAAGTTTGGCATAAAGAAATCAAAGAGCTTAAGAGCTTATAGCCGAGTAAGATCCTTACGCGGGCAGTAACCTCGAGGGCTAGGGATCAAAGCTCTAACATGCTAATTTGGGGTAAAGGATCGAAAGACTAAGTGACTATTGAAGAGCTTACAGCCGAGTAGGTTTCTTACTCGACTGCAACCTCGGGGACTAGGTGATATGTATAAATGAAATACTCAATGATACAAAAGGGTAAGAAGTTAATTTACCTCGTTCACCTTGTTGGCGCGGGCCATCAGAGCAATGGCCTGATGGATCATGTCAGAGACGGCCTTGGGGCCCAGCTTCAGTTTCTTGCCGACACGATTGCTGTACTCCTGTTCGCCTGCTGCATTCCATGCCACGGCGTAAGGCTCAGTCGAACCAAGGCTCTTGCCACTGAGCGTCCGATTAAGAACTCGACCCATTTTTAGGGCGGTTCCCACAGTGGCACGGGTCGCAGCAGCAGAAGTATCGAGGGTGATAGCCCTGGAGTCATCAACTGACCCGACGTCCGCAGATTCGTCCCCCTTACCCGTTGAAGCGATCATTGTCGCCGATGTCGGAGGCCGGATCTAAGGAGTAGAACTCGGAGCGCAGACTAGTGTAGTTTGCTTGGAAGAGGAGGATTTGCGAAAAGAGGGGCGAGTAGAGCCAGAAGTCTTGGGCTGTGTCTGGCCCTTTGACAGAATTTGAGAGCGAGCAGAAGGATCTGGAGAAGAACGCGGAGCCGCCTGACTGGCCTCAGCGATTTTGCTGGCTCCAAGATCCGGAAGTTGTTCATTCACATCAGCTTGAGGGCTGATGCCAGAGGAACTGGTGGCAGAGGGTTTCTCGGTGCCAGACTCACAGGCAGCAAGATCAGGAAGTTTTTCCTGGCCAGCACCAGGGGCGCTAGCCGAATGACCCACCGGGTCTGACTAACACTGAGAAGCGTGAGCCTCAACAGTGCGAGCCTCAACCCGGACGGGACTCGGAGCCGCCGAGTCAGCTGGGGGAGGTGCAGGCCTAAGAGGCGAGGCAATGCTAGAAGCATCCTGGTTCGCCATCAAAGGTGCAACACTGAAAACAACGAGACATGTATAAGAGAACATGAAGGATGAAAAAGAAAAGAACAGAGAAGGCAAAGTACAAAAACTTACCCGGTGACAACCGGGTCACAGACGACTCGGCGTGTGACTCGGCGCCCAACAGATTGGCGAGTCTCGCCTAGGCTGGTAGCAGCAGAGGCAACAGGAGATGGCGGAGTGGGCTTGTTCTTCTTGGACGGTTGAGTGCAGGAGGAGGCTCTGCATTGCTTCAGCTTGGCGACGGAGATCTTGCTGACTCCACCCACGGCGAGAAGAGGAGTGTCATGTACCTGGCCAGCTGCATAAGTAAATAATAGGCTTACTCGGATAAGCAAGGGGAATAAGGTCACAAGGCATATACCTCCAAAAGCATACAATCATCATCCTCATCATCGTTAGACCAATCTTGTAAGGGATTGCGAGATTGACTCTTACCCGAAGCCTAAGCAGCCGTAGTGTGCGGGATCAGCATGAAGCACTCCAGGTCATACTCGACCTCATCCGAGTCGGAGCGGTCCCCATGATAACCAGCAGGAGGGACAGTACTGTCATCAACCTAGTGAAGGAGATTCTGTGGAGGACAAATAGAATGAGAAACTAAAAACTAAACTAAATGTGGCAAAAGAGCTAAAGCCTACTCGGCGAGAAAGTAACTCGGAAAACTTACCCAGGGGATAGGCCTGACCCGGCTGAACGGCGGGCAACTCCAAGCCCAATCATCCGCCAAGTTCAATTTAAAGATTAAGCTTACTCGGCGGGCAATGGAGTCTTTGGAGAGCTCCATAGTGGAGTGCCGAGTGGGATCGTGAGAGCCACTCATGAAGCACATCTTGTGGCTCCTCGCTTGGATGGGGCTAACCAGGAGTGAGACGAAGGTGCACATGAGGTTGGAGTCGGCGAGATGAAAGTTTTCATCCGGCGACAGCAACCTTTCCAAGATTGCGTTAGCCTCGTTTACCGCAGCGTCTTGGTCGTGCGGGTCAAGCTGCCAGTACTTCTTGTTGGGGACATCCTCCAAGAGAGGAGGGAGCCGGATGTTGTCAGTAGACCCGCTGTTTTTGACATAGAAAAAGGTTCTATGCCACTTCTTGCAGGAGTCAATGCCTGTGACCTGAGGAAAGATAGAATCCCTCTTGGGCGTGATGCTAGCAGCACCGCACCGGGTCGGCCTCTTCTCGGAACGAGGAGCACCAGGCTGGGGAACCACCTAAACCTTAAAGCCAAAATATTTGGCCCACAAAGGAACTGTGAGCCAAATTCCAAGATAGGCCTCATAGGAAGAGATGAAACAAGAAAGAGAGCCAATCGCATTGGCAGGAAGATGGTGGGTCTGCTGATGGAAGGTAGAAAGAAACAAAGAAAAGAAAGTGCTCACAGGAAGAGCGAAACCGCGTTCCTAGTGGGAAAGGAAAACCACCCTCTCTCCAGCTTGAGGTTTGGGAGAAATCTCATCGGAGGGGAGATGTCAATCCACTTGCAGCGGAATGCGCCTGGTGGAGCGGAGCCACTCCACCTCTTCGGCGGAGACCTCCGAGCCTTCCCAGCCGCCACGCACGCCGGCGGGAATCTCCTGCTCCTCAGCACCATCCGCGCCGCCGCGAGCATCCATGAGATCAGCAGAGTCCGTCTCCTCCACAGTAGGAAGAGTCTTGGAGCAGCGTGGACCTGTGCTGGAATGGAAAGAAGAAAGGGGCAATCGCAACGCGAGAACAAGAGGGAGAAGGAACCGCAAAGGAGGCAGTTCGATTTTGCGCGCGAGGAAGAAGAAAGGCAAATGGAAAACTGAACGGGCGTGGGGGAAGTGGAAACCCCCAACCCCTACTTAAGGGAAGTAAAAACCCCCGTCGTGGGATCTATCTGTGCCATGTGGCCAGCGTGTGGCCGTGTACCAGGCCGGGAGAGCCAGTCAGCGAGCGCCACGTAGCCAAGGATACACGAAAAATCCTGTGCCATGTCATGACTAGAAGGACAGGAGGCGCTGGTCGATGGGACAGCCACAATGACGGGGAATAACTGCGCAGCCGTCACTATGCCGCCAGATCTTGGAACAAAAATTGAGGCAAGTAATCATGATTACCAATTGTCAGTGACTGAAGCGCGTGGATAATGACTCGGAATCGGCCAAAGTAACTCGGCTCAAGGCAAGAATGAGCGAAGAAGTCAAAGAATTGACTCGGAATTGTCAGACTAACCCAACAAGATGCGAAGTTGCAACAGATAAAGACAAAAACTAAGTTCCATTCACACAAAAGGAACCTGGAGACGCCTAACAGCTTGAACTGCTAGACCTCACCAGCTTCGGGGACTAATGTCGGGGGGATAACCCCCCGTAGGGTCATGAGAGGCAAAACATAGCGCAGCTGGGTTGGCTCCGAGTAAAGAAAGAACCCGGCCGGGTAAGATAAACAAGAAAGCCGACATATAAGCTATGTCGGCCCGCATAGGACAAAGTTGTAACCCTTGAAGGAAACAACGAGCCGAGTTAACCGAGGAAGGGCCGAGTCAAGAAGGACACGTGGCACCTTTCCGAGTAAGGTTCAGGAGGGACCATGGTAAAGCATGGTCAAAAGAGAAGGGCGATGTCGGGTGACACAAAAGGAGCCGGATGACGGCCAAAGCATGCGCTGACGTACAAAGTAACAGCATGAAGCCAAAAAGAACAAGGAGCAGCGTACCAAAAGACCGTTAGCTGTCAAGCTTTATGGACCGGGCCTCTGGGCTTAGGGCAAGCCCATGACCTGGCCCATATTGTAGGGACCAAGATCCAAACGGTAAACCCTAGAACCCAAAGGGGTATTAGCAATGAAGCACTGCCTATATAAGGGAGGGCATAGCAGTAGTAGAAGGAGGTTGGACCAAGTAGGGAACTAGTGCTGTGTACTCAAGCCTAAACAGCTCAAGGAGCACTTTAATCTTCGGGGTATCAATCAAATTGCCAGTCTGGAGAGTTCTTCTTGTTCTTCGTGCATGGCTCGACCGTGTACCCCCTCCCCGGTGACCACAAGCACTCATTCGGCCCCCAACTTAAGACTACCCATGGCATCTGCCGTGCCACCACCACGACACTTACGCTATGCCAGATGGCAAGATACTATATCTATAGAACGGCAAATTTTCAGGTTGTGTGTCTTTGATGCTTCTCTTTAAATGTATTTGTTAATCTACTAATCGCAGAAGCAGATAACCGAAGAGGAGATTGATGGTAATGACGATGACCTGTTCTGCTTCTGGATGGAGTCGATGCAGGGCTGCTGATCATAATAAGGGGTGTACTTTTGGTGTTGTATGTGCAGTCTCATGACCACTAGACTAGCTGCAAAAGTCTTGGAGTGCACCTAAGATCGCTATAAATATATGTAGAGCTATCCCATGATTGGTCTGCTACAGTCATAGTAGTGCAATATGGAGGTACCTTATGATTTTTGGCCTTTGTAAGCAGATCTCTAACTGGAAACTATGACGTACTTTAGTAGAGTAGTATATATGTGTGTTTGTGTGTGTTTCCTTCTTTTGAGGCTTCCCAAGCGGCTTTAGAGGCATCGATATAGTGCCCTATGCTGGAACAAACACCGTATTTTCCTCTGCCAGCCCTTTCCCTCCCTCAAATGCTGATCTTCAGAGTATATGTTGTCTAATCTATAATGTACTTTGTTTCTAATATTAATATATTAGCTCTTCCATTCAAAAAAATTCTCCATGAGCCAAATCTATTTGATTCGATACTGGGCGATTTTCTCGGTTGTGGGAGAGGAACACATGACGATTTTCTTGGTCCTGGGAGAGGAACACGGGACACCAAGGGAAAAAAGGAGGAGGTTGTATATGGGTCCCGCACAATTTATTATCCCACGCCACGACGTGTTGCAAATTTCACAAAAAACCCGGGCAAACTCTTCACGCCGCTGCCTGACACTGTAGAAAAAGTGTAGTACTTCTGCCCCTACTACTAGTAGTAGTACTACTATTCTGGCTGCCCATCCTTTTCTCTTCCGACCAGCAACTTCCAATCCCTAGATCCCATTATCAGGCAAGAAAAGCAAGTGTCACCTAATCAGGATATGTTCACCTAATCAGGGTATTTTACCTCATCTGCTCTGATCGATTGGGCCATTGGGGTGGGGTGGAGGTGGATGTAGGTGTGGTGGGGGCGGGGTGACTGATTTCTTTTGGATTAAGGATGAGGGCATGGTCACCACTGTTCTGATAGGGGCATTTGATTGGGTTCCAAGTCGGTGTTCTTCACTTTGTAACCTTTAATTTCTACTAGTGTGCAATGGATTTTGTGTCAGATTCTGTATGTAGAACTATTGGCGAGTGGCGCGCAAGGACACTACGGACAATGATGGTCCCGTCAGTTCCCCTAAAAGTTGCCTAGAAAGGTAATGGAGCAGCATATTCGTTGTGTTCTTCCATTCTTTCCAATGCTGAAAGTGGTTGTCTGCAACCTGGATGTATCCATGTGCTCAAAGTTGTCTCTGTCTACATCCTGTTTGTATGGAAGCCTCTGGGATGCCATCTCGTTCTTTATTTACTGTAGCATGGTGGTACATACATGCGAACTTGCGGTGCTCCAGGTGTGGAAAATAGCATGATACCCCCACATGTCGGAGGATCCGACCAGTACCACTACTCACCAAACAAGCGCAAGGCCACTGCCCAGCTGGGATGACCCAGCTTAAAGAGAAGGTTATTTTTTTCTTAATCCACTGACCATGGTGTGGTACCATTTAATTATCATCTGCTTGGTGTCAGGCATGCCTATCAGATGTTTAGAAACATGTGTGATTTTATTAATTCGGGCACTGTGTTTATGTGAATCCAGATCTGGATCTGTCTGACTATCTCATACACAGTCATATATATGACTACTACTGTTGAGCTCTGGTTTTCTATTTACTCAGATTGGTGGTGCTGCTACAAAGGCTGAGGCTGCTGTAGAGGCTAGTAGATTGCTCATGCCCCCACCAAAAGCGGACATTGTCTACACGATGAGGAAGCGCAAACACAGTACTGATGACTGCAAGTGCACAGATCGTTTGTAGCTAGTTTCGAAATAAACACTACAAGAAATATTTCCTTCCGCAACGATTGGGCCCGTCGGTCTTCGTAGAAGGCGCCTCTTCCACGACAAAAATCTCGGCTCGACCGTGGCTAATGCAGAATTTTTTTGCCGGTTTCGTGCCCCTCTACAAAGATGAAACCACTAAAAACATGAAGGAAGCTCATCGGGCGCGTGGCAGAAGTAAGATTTTCGCTTCCTCGCGAGATGTTAACTCGCAAAAGTATTTTTTTGCGTGTGGGTCCCGAACGTCAGTGACTCTAGAAGACCAAACTTTTTAGTCGCGCCTCCCCAATTTGAAATTGATAACGTTGTTCGATGCCTCTTCCATTTAGTCAGGGTGTTGGGTCCCGCATGTCTACCTCACATTAGAGGAATCATGTGTATGATGGAATTTTTTTCCTTCCTAGTTCTGAACTTGATAGCGATGCTCGATGCATCTGTCGTTTAATTAGGCTGCTGGTCCCACATTTCATCCTCACGCTAGAAGAAATGTGTGCATGATGGATTGTTTCCTTGGCTCGTGCCTCCTGATTTGAACTCAATAATGTTGCTCGAACTATATGTCGTTAATCACGATGCTGGGTCACACATTCCAGCCTCTCATTAGAAGAATCGTGTGTATGATGGAATTTTTTCCTTCGCTCCCGCTACCCTATTACGAACTTGATTGCGCTGCCATTTAATCATGCATCTGGACCTACATGTCATCCTATCATTAGAAGAAACGCGTGTATGATGGATTTTTTCCCCTCGGTCGCGCTACCCTGTTCCGAACTTGATAGCGCTGCCAGATGCATAATCACGTAGCTGGGCCTCACGTGTCATATTCTCATTAGAAGAAACGTGTGTATGATGGAATTTTTGCCTTCGGTCGCTCCTCCGTGTTAACTTGATAGTGTTGCCCGCTGCATCAACCATTTATATAGGCCGGTGGGTCCCATATGTTAGCCTCATATTAGAAGAATAGTGTGTATATGATGGAATTTTTTCTTCTCTAGCACTAGCTTGTCCTGAATAGATAGCATTGCTCAACTAATCTGTCGTTTAGTCACGCTGCTGGGTCCCACATGTCAGCATCTCATTAGAAGAACGTGTGCATGTTACCATTTTTTTCTCGCTCATGCCTACCTTATTTGAACTTGGCAACGTTGCTCGATGCAGCACCTATATAAGGTATCTCTGGTGGGTCCCACATGCCAGCCTATCTATAAATGAAACGTGCTATGATGGACTTTTTTTTGGCCGCCTATGTTATTTTGACTTTGGTCCGTAGCTGGGTCCCAGATGCCAGCAACCTCTGTGCAGGAAACGTGTCTACGCTGGGTCCCAGATGTCGACTTCTATTTGAAAGAAACGTGTATATGTTGGATTGTTTTTTCAGGTTGAGTCTGCTGTTATGACCTTGGCAACATTGGTGATTTTTTTAGGGGAAACGTGTCTATGATGCAGTAGCAGTTTACCTGGACCCCAAATGTCAGCCTTATAGAGTACAAAAAATGTTAATCTACACTCCGATGCTGGATTCCACATGTCAGCCTTCTATGTACATGAAATGTGTCTATGATGGCTCCCACATTGCAGCCTTCTCTGTGAGGGAAACGTGTCTATGTTGGGTCTCACATATCAGCCACTATTTGAATTAAACGTGTCCATGCTAGGTCCCACATGTCAACCTTTATTTGAATTAAACGTGTGTATATATGTTGGACTATTTTTTCGAGTCGAGTTCGCCGTCCTGAACTTCCCAACGTTGCTAGATGCAGCAATGGTTTATCTGATCCCCACATGTTATCCACTATTTGAATTAAACGTGTCCATGCTGGGTCTCACATATCAACCTCTATTTAAATTAAACGAGTGTATATATGTTGCACTTTTTTTTCGGGTCGAGTTTGCCGTTCTGACATTGGCAACACTGCTAGATGCAGCAGCAGTTTATCTGGGTCTCAGATGTCAGCATGAGAGTACAAAAAGTAACTCAATATTAACCCAAATTTCCTAGGATTCGAACTTGAGACCTCACCACCGGTTGACTGGGTATCTTGCCACTACGGCAAAAATAACTAGTTGAATAGAATCGTTAAGCCTTGCTATTATAAATTATTGGTTTGTATCCTTAAATATAATTTTTTGAACATTTTTATCTCCCATCAAATAATAAGACGGCGTGTCTGGCAGCTAAACTAAAAACTGCAGGCGCTGTATAAAAATGTGCAGGCAGAGTTTTTTTAAAAATATTGAGAGGTGGAGGGCAATGCCCAAAGACCGAATTAAAAAGAGTTTGCTATTCTACATGGGTTGCTCTACATGGGCTATGCTCCATAGGCTATTCTCCATGGTCTCATTTCTCAAATTTACATGGGCTATGGTCAGCAGTCCCCTTATACTCCTAAAAGGCTGAAATACAATAGCAGGACAGAGAGAACCAGATCCTGTTCTAGCTCTTAAAGATAAGAAGTTTGAATGATCAGAAAAGGCAGAAGAAAGCTTCCAAGCCTTGAAAACTAAGCTAACCACCGATCATGTGCTTGTCCTTCCGGATACAAGAAAGCATTTCGTCATCTACTGTGATGCTTCTCTTCAAGGGCTCGGTTGTGTGTTGATGCAAGATGGTCATGTAGTGGCCTATGCTTCTCGGCAGTTGAAGCCACATGAGAACAATTATCCAACCCATGATCTCGAACTCGCTGTTGTTTTTCATGCTCTTAAGCAATGGTGACATTACCTCATCGGTAACCGTTGCAACTTTACTCGGATCATCAAAGCCTGAAGTATCTCTTTACCCAGCCAGATCTGAATCTCAGGCAAAGACGATAGTTGGAACTCATCAAAGCTTATGATGTGGGTCTCAACTATCAACCTGGCAAAGCCAACGTCGTTGCTAATGCGCTAAGTTGGAAGTATTATTGCAATAATCTGATGATTTCACAAGCCCAACCTTCTCTCTATGAGGAAATCAAGCGTCTTAACCTTGAAATAGTTCCTTGTGGATTCCTTGCCAACCTTGAAATAAAATCTTCTCTCGAGGACCAAATCAAGGAAGCTCAAAATCAAGATGGTGAGATCACCGAGATCAAGGAACGTGTTGCAAGTGCTGAAGCTAAATGTTTCTCCATCAATGATCAATGTACTCTATATTTTGTTAACCGGCTAGTCGTTCCAAACAAACGGAATATCAAAGATCTATTCTATTAGAAGCTCATGAATCCCCTCTATCTATCCATCCTGGTTGTACCAAGATGTATCGAGATCTCCGTAAAAGATTCTGGTAGAGTGGAATGAAACCGGAAATCGCTTGCTTTGTTGCAGAGTGCAACGTTTGCCGTCATGTGAAGGCTGAACACCAAAGGCCTGCTGGACTTTTGCAGCCATTGAAAATTCCTGTGTGGAAATGGGATGAAATTGGTATGGATTTTATTACTAGACTCCCAAGGACACAAGCAGGAAATGATGCCATATGGGTAGTAGTTTATCGACTATCCAAAGTTGCTCACTTCCTTGTTGTTCAGGAAAGCATTACCGCAAGCCAGTTGGCAAAGCTATATGTATCTCGGATAGTCGTTCTTCATGGTGTTCCCAAGAAGATCGTATCTGATCATGGAAGTTTGTTCACTTCCAAATTCTAGGTTAGTATCCAACAAGCAATGGGAACTCATGTCTCCTTCAGTATAGCTTATCATCCAAAAACCGGTGGTCAAACCGAAAGAGTAAATAAAATTCTTGAAGACATGCTCAGAGCGTGTGTCATATCCTTTGGAAAGAACTGGGAGAAATGTGTTCCTTTTGTGGAGTTCTCCTATAACAACAGTTTTCAATCCATTTTGGGCATGGCGCCTTTCCAATTACTGTATGGGAGAACATGTCGAACATCGCTGAACTGGACAGAAACCGGCGAAAGACAATTCTTTGGTCCGGACATGATCCAAAAGGCAGAAGATGAAGTTCGCATAATTCGAGAGCGTTTGAAGGCCGCTCAATCTAGTCAGAAGACCAACTATGATCGTCATCATCTTGATGTTCATTATGAAGTTGGTGATCAAGTTTACCTCCGGGTCACTCCTCTAAAGGGTTTCCATCGATTTAGTATCAAAGGAAACTTGGCTCCTCGCTACGTTGGTCCCTTTCGCATTCTCTCCAAGCAGGGTGATCTTGCCTACCAATTGGTTCTACCTTCAACTTTTCTAGAGGTTCATGATGTCTTTCAAATGTCTCAACTCAAGCATTGCTTCAAAGATCCCATTCGTGGTGTGGACCATGAAACTTTGGATCTCCAAGATGATCTAACCTACCGAGAATACCCTGTTCATATTCTTGATGAAACCGAGCGCAAGACTCGTCGTCAAACCATCAAGTTCCTGAAAGTTCAATGGTCTCATCACTCTGAGTCAGAAGCAACCTGGGAACGTGAAGATCGTCTTCGATCTGAGTACCCTGCCTTCTTTTCTAAAACCTAGGAATCTCATGACGAGATTCTTGTAAGTGGGGTAGAGCTGTAACATACCACCCTTTTGTGTAATATAAATAAAGACATGTTTGAGCATTGCATGCATGCATAATACTTGAACTTTGGTTTAATCAAGTAAGAACAAATAAAACCCTAATAGCTTCCCTCTCTATTTGAAATGAATTCAAAAGGGTTTTGATATACTTGAAAAGTATAAAGAGGTTTTGAACCCAAATGGTTATAAAGGGTCTCCATGGCATTTTAAATATTTATAAAAGTATCTGGTATTTTTGAATTATTTAAAACAGTTTGGAAATTGGAAATACAAACAGGAATTGAAAAAACAGAAAAAGAAAACAGTTTCCTGGAAAAAAGTAACCAACCTAGCTCTACTGGGTCGCAACCCATCTCCTTCCTCTCTCTCTGCCGCCAGCACATCGTGCAGCAGATAGCAGCCAACCCACCCGGGGCCCAAGTCAGCCTAGCAGCAGCCCGCCCGGCCCATACCGTTTCGTCGCCCCAATCATCGTCGTCCACCTCTTGCCATGCCCAAAGCAGCTCGATGTCGCCTCGCCGGCGGCCGCCGTGCGCCAAGATCTGTGCCACCGCCCCCGAGCATCTACAAGTACCACTGACCGCCGTCGACGAACCCTAGAGCCCTCCCACTTCTCCTCTTCCTCTCCCTCTCTCGTGGCAGCGCCATGGCCGAACCCTAGTTCGTCGGTAACATCTCGCCGTCGCCATCTCCGGTCGCCCTAGCTCAAGCCAACGCCACTACTGGAAACGTCGTACTCGACTCCTTCCTCCTAGCTACTTTTCCCACTCACGCATGACCCCAATTGCCTGGATCAGAAGCTCCAGCCGTCGTCGGTCTCCATTGATCCCCGCCGTTCCCGAGCTCGCCCGGCCTTGCCACCACCTCTGTCGTGTTCCCGGTGAGCTACTGATCCTCGCAGTGCCCTCTGTTCTCCCTCTCTCCCCTGTACCGCGACGCTCCGGTGACCAACAAGGAGCAGCGCCGCCACTATCTTGCTCCCCGCGACGCCCTCTGTCCAACGCGCCCGTCTGCGCATCCAGGCGTGTACTGGATCGTTGGGTCCTTGCTCGATCCGAGGAGTTTCTCCATTTCTGATGTCATGCTGACATCAGCATGATGCAATAGTTCCTTTTATTTTATTAATTGTTTTGTAAATAATTTCTATAAATAAGAAATATATGACAGGTGGGCCCCTCCTGTTAGGGGTTTAATATTTTCTGTAAATAATTTCTGAAATGATTAAATCAATGACATGTGGGCCCAAGTTGGAAATTATTTTAAATATTCCAAAAATTATTTAAAATGAATTAAAATTGGAGAAATTCATAACTAAATCATTTTGAATCAGAAAAATACAAATAATATACCAAAATGATCATAAAAACGAAACCTATCTAACTAAGCTATAATCATACATTGTTAACCAACTTTGATGGCAAGTTTAATTAGAAGAACCAAATGAACCCCACAGGTAATTCCGATGATCCCCCTGTTCTAGGGTTTGGACATCTCGGAACCCGTTTAAAATGACCAAGCATGTTCTAGGGTTCATTACAACATTGTTTAACTTGCCATATCATCCATATTGTATGAGAATTGCACATGTCATGTGTTGAATGTTGCTTTCTCTTTTCCGGTGATTGGTTCTTCGTGAATAGGAACCAAACCTGGAGCTGAAGTCAACGCCACCGAAGAGTAGTAACAGTCCAATAACGGACAAGGCAAGCGAAGCCCCACTCATACATATGAATCCTATGTTTACAAAGTATTTCATTCTCGCCATATGCATTCGGTTCAACAGTCTTTTATCAGTAGATAGAGTAATTCTTTGTAAACTATATCACCTGATCCACTGCTCCTGGCGTAACTAGTGTTTGGCTTATGAGCATCGCTAGTGCCACAGTTCATTCAATCTTAGCCATGCTTAGTGGTCTGATGTTGATCATTCAGATGATGCACTGGAGATGCGAATGAATCTAGTATGATAGGATGTATGATGTGACCAGAGATCGATAATAAACATGTTATGGCTTTTATGGGAGGCCACGTGGGTTGTGGTTTTTGCAGTCCCATACTTGCCACCCTTAGGACCTGATGTTCTCGCCTCTTGAACCAAGACGAGCGTACAACCACACGGGGCCTAGAAACCCCCTCGAACAACTACTTGCCTAGTAGATTCCATGAGTCACATAGTTCGGGATTTCCATTCGACATACGCATCTTGGTTGTTCTTGGATGGAGGTGAAGGAGGTCCATTCATAACAGGTAGGTAAGCGTGGCCGGGAACAAGAGATGCCCAGCATCCGTAATCTTGAACCCTGTGCACATCATTAGGGACCGGCTTCGGGACTTGACCCGTTACGGCGGCATCTCCCTAGCGCGTGACTCATGGTATCGTCGAAAGCAAGGTAAAGGTCGTGGTCAACCACTCTCTGCCGGACTTCCAAGGAAGAGGGCTAATAATTTGGCATTAAGAATTGGTTGGTACGTGTGGGTAAAGTTGTACACCCCTACAGGGTTATAATCTTTTCGAAAAGTCGTGTCCACTGTTATGGACGACTTGGGAACGGATTCTGTGATCATAGAGAACTATAACTGAATGATAAAACTTAGACAACTAAAGTGAGATCCGGAATACTTCCTCGTGGTTGTTTGAGGGGGTAGTCCGGGAAGAGAGGTTCAGTTGATGATGGTTCTTGGTGGATATCAAATATGACTTCGAAGAGCTAGAGTTGTAGTCTTCTTATCCCCTTTTGAAAATGATCTGACTAGACGAGCTTCTTCTCCTCCTTGTTTTAAAAACAAAAGACGGCTTTATGCAAAATAACTCCACTAGCCATAAGTCTTGCAGAGTACACCCTGTACCCAGCCTTGCTTCATTGATGTTTTTATACAGATGAAGCTACTCCAACTGAAGGTGGTTTCTACATCGAAGTCGATGAGTAGTCGGAGTTCCCGGGCAACAGCCTAGGATCGATGGAAGGGTCGCTACTTCTGTTTATGTCCTCTTAGGCCCTTTGCTAAGTTTTTTGTTTAGAACAACTTGTTTGCTTCCATTGTTTTTTGTAATGATGTGTCTGTGACCTCTGGCTTGTATGATTGGTTTGTAACTCTGTTAAGAGTTTACCTTATTAATGTATGGTTTGTATGTTCTGTAATGTTACCGATCTTCCCTGCGCTTCAGAACTTAGGTTAGGCTTATGTCAGATGAAGATCTGGTATT
Source organism: Avena sativa (assembly GCA_916181665.1). Classification (NCBI taxonomy): domain Eukaryota; kingdom Viridiplantae; phylum Streptophyta; class Magnoliopsida; order Poales; family Poaceae; genus Avena; species Avena sativa. Next base: position 67,791,865 of record OV702284.1, read on the forward strand.
TGTCTAGACTTGATCCTGGGGTGTGACACAGATTCAAGAGAATCACAAACTGACTTATTAGCAGTACATAGACAATAACGATAAGAATTGATAGATTCAGCAATGCCTGATTCAAAAGAAAAGAGAGACCATATTCTGCACTCATAGGTCGATCTGAACAAGTACCAGTACATTGTTATTACTGCAAAATAGATTAGAAGAGGAAGAATTCCATACAAAATACTCAGAACTACCTTAAGCCAGGAACTACTGTTCTTACTAGCATTTGAATGATTTAGAAGTACAGAATAAGAAATAAAAATATCGATAGATTCCCAGTTTGTAATCATCTGCACTTAACATGTTAAGCATCATTCAAAGTGGCTGATTCAGCAATATAGACACTGAAATTCAATAGCAGTACAGAGATAATCAGTTCTTGATTTAGTTTGCCCTTTTCTTCGAACACACTCCATCGTTGGAGGATGTAAAATTGACGATCGAGACTGCTTTTGTGTGCATACCTCGTTCTTACATCAATGCCAGTGTGACGAACATATATGCAACCCAAAATTCCCAAACGTCATCCAGATTGTGACAAGGACATATTTCAAAAGAAAAGCAAGACCGGTCATCTACCGCCCTTGATCTAAACATGTACCAATACATCAGTACTAGTTCTACAAAATACTTTAGTAATAAAAAATGACAGAACATTTGACAGATTCACTAGCATTTGAAATATTTGGCGGTACGGAATAAAAAAGAAAAATATCAACAGATTCCCATTACATAATCAGTGGCACTTGACATATTCAACAGCATTTCAAAGTGACTGATTTAGCAGTACAGATAATGACCAAAAGATTTTACAAATTTAACAATACTGACATTGAAATTCAATAGATGTAGCAAGGCCATAATTCAAATGGAAAAAGAGACCATATTGTGGCCATGTTGTTCCAAAAGAAGAGCAAGACCATCAACTGCTCTTGATCCAACAAGTACCAGTACATCACTATTATTTCTAAAAAAATACTTTAGTAATAGCAACAGAACATTTGATAGATTCACTAGCATTTGAAGATTCAGCAGTACAGAATAAGAAAGAAAAATATCAACAGATTCCTAGTTCATATCCAGCAGCACTTGACAGATTGATCAGCATTTCAAAGTGACCTATTCAGTTTGTCTTTTTCTCAGAACACTCGATTATTGGAGCAAGCAAAACTGACGATCAAGTCTCCTTTTGTGTGCATACCTCCTTATCACATCAATGCCTATGTGTGTGACCTCCATAGGAAACTAAAAATGTCCAACCCTCGTCTAGATTATGAGTTTATGACAAGTCCAAGTTACAAAAGAAAAGAAAGACAAATCTCCACTTGATCTAAGCAAGTACTAGTACATTAGTATTAGTTCTATAAAATACTTTAGTAATATAAACGATAGAACAAAAGCAAAGAAGTACCATATCCTACCCTCGATCTAAACAAGTATCAGTATATATAGTAAAAAATACTCTGAAATACAAGACCTAGTACTATACTAGTATTAGTTTGCAGCCGAAATAGTTCAACAGGGACGATACCAACTGAACTATCCTATTACATAGTATTACGACTACTTACGGTAGCTAGGTTCCAATCCCATGCATTGGCGAAGCTCGGGATGAACCATAATGGAGTCTCCGGAGATTTTCATACAACGTTGGTTGAGAAATCAATAGCTTCCTCTTCAGTATTTAGACTGAAGCAACATATTTTTTGCCTGTCAGAGAGGACTTCGTTGGGAACCCCAAGAGCAAGGTATGATGAGCACAACAACAAGTTTTCCCTCAGTAGAGACTGAGGTTATCGAACCAGAATGAGGAAGGAAACGTCACACAGGTGTTGCAGGCAATGCAGAGACCTACACAACACAAACTCAAGACTTTTCCCCAACGAATCAGTTTGGTTGTCAAGCTCGCCGGTTTGCTATAACAAAGTATTAAACATATGGTGTGGAAGGTAATGGTTTGCAGCAAGTAAACAAGTAACAGCAGAAGATGTGTCAATGGTAAAGATTGGACCAGGGTCCATAGTGCACTAGAGGTGCTCTCCTTAGATAAACAACATGGCATGAAGGGTAAACAAATTACAGCAGGGCAATTGACAGAAACTGAGCAAGGCATAACAATGGAATTACTAGTCAGAAAGATCCTATGAGATTTGATTGGGCAATACAACAAGATACATAGACCACCATCCAACGACAACTATGACTAGAATTCCACCTTCAGGTTATCATCCGAGCCCCCTCCAGTATTAAGTTGCAAGCAACAGATAATTGCTTTAAGCAAAGTGTGTAAGGTAAACAGTCCACATGTTCCATGAACAAGAGACCATTTTTTTCTCCCTAGTAGCAACAAAACATCTACAACCGAAGAGATTATTGTCACTTCCCTTGGAAACTAGAGGCATGAACCCACTATCGATCATAAAAACCCCCTCTTGGAGTCACTAGCAACTACTTGTCCAAGATAGCTACTAACAACAGAGAGCATGCAAGATCACAAACAACACAGACATGATAGAATCATAAAGACAAAACCATTAATCAAACCAACATAATAATCTCAATATCCATTGGATCCCCGCAAACACAACATGCATCATTACAAATATATTAGATCATGATCATGAACGGAGCTGACAAGATCTATACATGAAAGCACAAAGAAGGAGATACAACCATCTAGCTACTACATGGACCCATAGTCCAAGGTGAAACTACTCACGCATCATACCGGAGAGAAGGCCTCTGGAATGATCTCCCCTCCGACAGGGTGCCAGGAAGAACTTCAGATCCCCCCAATCTAGGGACGGTGGTGGCGGCGGCTGCATAAGGTTTTGTGAAGATTTGATCGGGGGCTTCTTATAGGCGAAGGGGGATGCCAGGGAGGCGTCCAGAGGTAATTTACTTTGACGTTTGTCCCATCCAATCCCAGGCGTGGGGCAGGGCCCACCCGCACCTAGGGGGTCTCGCTGCCCTGGCCCGCTTCTTCGTCTCTCCTCTGGACTTCTTGTTCCCCACGAAAAGTAATTGACTTTGACGTTTGTCCCGTATAATTCGGAGAATATTTCTTTACTAACTTTTCTATAACCAAAAAAATCAGAAAACAGGCAACTGGGACTGTGGCAACTTGTTAATAGGTTAGTACCAGAAAACATGTAAAAAGCACCTCAAAGTGTAGACAAAGCAAAGCAAAGTAGATACTAAACAAGCATGGAGCATAAAAAATTATAGATACGTTTCCGACGTATCAAGCATCCCCAAACTTAAGTCCTACTCATCCTCGAGTAGGTAAGTGATAAAAAGAATAATTTTTGAGGTGACATGCACCCTCACAATAAAGATCTAACCATTTGCAGACATTGACAGCTGGGATCAAAGAACTCTAAACATGTGCATGAAAGGTGGAGTTCTAACAACAGGACATAGTAACTGTGCATGCAACCTTACAAGTTACAAACAAATATCATGAATAACATGCATTGAAAAACATTTGTTTGTTTCATATACAGAAACATAGCATAGTGGCAATCAGCTTGTCCTTCATAGGGTAGCAAATAGATGCATAGGACACCTTCAAAGTTCACAAGGGTGACTAGAAACAAATAGCACAAGAACAAGTAATATCACAATATGCATCAATCAATAAGCTTTGGAAAACTGCACACAGAATGACAACTATGCTCTCTTAATGGTGCCTAAAGGTAGAAGGTGGAGACTCAAATAATGGTGGAAGAAAAGCCTTTTATAAAGGAAGCAGGGATTTCAAGTTTCAAAAAGAGCATCCAAAAATTATGGTACTTGTTAGCTCTCATCCCTCATTGCCCCTATCATAAGCATCTTGAAGTGATTAAGGTTAAAGTGACAAAGATGGAGTATATGCTTGATGAAGTATAAGTTGTCAATCTCAAGTCCCTTGAATACGAGGGCCACACCTCATGCTACTCAACTATAGTCACATGTAAGTTCTTGTCATTGTAAGTATTTGCATATCATTGAGAACCGCCAACGGGGTACCCCATGGACATGGTATAGGAGCTTTCCCATAACCAAATGACAAGGCAAACAGACAATGAGCATCTCAGCAATCTTCTTATTTACAATGGGAATATGGTTCTTTTTCTCTCTTTCCTCTTTTCTCAATGTGTCTTTTTTTATAAGAAGAATGCTTCATAGATGTCACTATGGTGATGCTGCAAGTTTCCACCAAGATTAGGCATGGCTTAGGCTAGCGGCCCAGGCGTTTCTCTAACACAGGATTCAAACTCCATGGACTTACAAGTTCCCTCTTTATTTCACACTAGTGACATCCATAGACAAAAGAGCATGATATCAACTGAGTACAAAGTACAAGTGCAATGTTGAAAACGTTCCCCGTGATAGCCCGGTTCTGCTAATTCCAACGTATAAGTGCAAGCATATACAACATAGATGATACAATGGTTCAAGTTTATTAGGTGCAAAGAATATAAAGTGTGCCATCAAGTTTGTGAGGGCTTTAATCACTAAGTTTTCACATAACAAAATAGTTTTTAATTGGAAGGTAGCTAAAAACAAGAATATACTTGGAATGGTGTAACACACCATACATAGGAATTTATAGTGGACACTTTGGAATAACTTGGTTTCTTAGGAGTTGGAAGCATGAGTAGAACATACTCATACAAGTGGAGGCTAGCAAACGACTAGGAGCCTTAACTAACAGAGCAATAATGACCATAATCATGTAGTGCAACAAAGCATTACTAATCAAAGCAAAGAGTGGTACTACAAGTCAAGGACTAAATGATCATAGAAGCTAATGGTGACTTTTCATAGTCATAACATGGTGTGATCATGTGCCAAGTCAACCCAAGAAAAGCATCAAAGGAGAATACCACAATACTATGCTTTTGCATGGTAAAACAACACATAATTTCTTCAAGGCACACTAAGCAAACCCAATTGTTTGGAACAAGACATGCTACAGCAATAATCACTAAGCATAAGGTCAAAAAAACACCTAGCATGTCATGCTAAAGTCTAAGTCACAGTCAATGCAAGCTCCCCTTGCACTCCAAGCAAGAACTTACTACTCCTTTCCAACACCAAGCAACTTATTTGGAAAACAACACAGCGAGAACAGGGGTACAAACTACTTAAGAAAACTCAAACAAACTATGAAAAGCAAACAAAAAATAAGACGCTCCAAGAACAACACAACTGTGCATGAAACAATAAAAATGAAGTGTCTAGAGAGACCTGAGCTTTTTATTGATGAAGAAAGAGATGCCTTTGGCATCCCCATGCTTTGACGCTTGTACCTCTTGGATATTTCTTGGGGTGACACCATGGTGGCATCCCCCAGTTGAGCTTTTGTCCATTCTTCATCTTACTGCATCATTTTCTCTCTACACCTAAAATTTTTCCTTCATACAAAACTTCACACAATCTTCATTAGCAACATTAGGTTATTCAAAAGATATTAGACCTCTGGCAAAACTTTGAAACAACAAGGCTTTTCACTAAAAAAACAAGATACTGTAGTAACTCCTTCAAAAAGCTCAATTCACCTAAAGAGAACTCAAAAAGTAATCAATAAGAAGCAAATGCAAAGAATTGCAGAAATCTGTCAAAACAGACCAGCAGGTAGAAACCGATTTTTTTCGAAAATCTTCTGTTGCTCAAATCAAAATGTGCTGAAATAATGAAAGTTAGCTAAAATACTGGGGGATTTATTCGCAAATGTTCATCTCAATCCGAGTTATAGAGACTCCTCACGAATTTTCTTTGGTGGAGGACAGAAATATGTTTCGGGACAACAACTCCCAAATCTTACTTCCCTCTCATTAGAGGTTATTCTTGGCACAAAAAGCAAACAAAAATGATAAGGAGAGGTCATTACTGAAGCAATAACTTCCAAGACTCAAGGAAACTCTTGGGTTATCTCCCAACAAGTACTTTTCCTTAACGCCTTTAAGTTAGGCACAAGAAGCAAGAAGAATCAAGTATTTTCAAATGAGGAATTGCCCCTCTTGTTCTTTGCTTTCTTACCTTTCTTTTCTCTTTATGGACGATATGATTGCTTACCGGAGGAGCAAAGTGCATAATGCCTTTTCCCACATCTATTACCGCTCCAAGGTGTTTCAGTAGGGATCTTCCAAGTGTAATCTGTCCCTTTCCTACACATTAAATAACAACATAATCAGTAGACACCATTTTCCCTGAGATTTTTGTAGACACACCTTCACCTATTTCAATGGGAAATATAGTGGCATTGTTGGTAAGAGAGATTTCCTCTCCCCCTTCAGTAAGCCCCCAAAGACTCATGGAATCATAAATATCTTTAGGCATGAGGCAAAATCCAGACATGATATCACAACGAGCATCAAAAAGTGTAGTGTTTATTGAGACTTTGATTGTGGGAAACCACTTTGAAGGCTCAGAATTTATGGGAACATAATCATGGTAAGCCCTAAGCGTGTGATAGCAACTATTCTTAGCAGCAATACCGGTCTCAAGAGTGTTCAACCTAGCAAAAATATTTGTGAAAGAGGAATCAGATTTGCCAGGTGTACCATAAATCATAATTAATTTTTTTATGGAATCAAAAGCTTCATCTTGAGTACATAGGAAAAATATTTCTCAGCCATAGCATCCAAAGCATATCTATAACGAAGAGCAATACCGCGGTAGAAACTATCAATAACCAAGCTAAGGCTCACCTTAGGCTCAATTTCCCTCTGCAAAGCAGGGATTCTAGACCAAGCTTCTTTAAAACTTTCTTCACTTTTTTGCGTAAAAGTGGATATTTCTACCATAGCGGAAATAAAGGTTGGTCCAAAACCAGACATGGTAGAAACTAGAGCAGGAACTAATTTTTGTGTGTTTTTGAATAAGGCAAGCAAACCAAACTAGACTATTTTTTTTGGTTTTTTGGAAAGAGGCAAACAAAACCAAGCAAAGGAAACAAAGCAAACTAAAAACTAAGTAAAGAGAAAGGAAGTGGAAGACTCCCCTTCTGAATACGTCCTTAGCCTCCCCGGCAACAACGCCATAAATCTTGTTGCCTGTTAGAGAGGACTTCGTTGGGAATCCCAAGAGCAAGGTATGATGAGCACAGCAGCAAGTTTTCCCTCTGTAGAGACCGAGGTTATAGAACCAGCAGGAGGAAGGAAACGTCAGACAAGTGTTTCAAGCAACGCGGAGACCTGCACAACACAAACTCAAGACTTTCCCCAATGAATCAGTGAGGTTGTCAAGCTCACCGGTTTGCTGTAACAACGGATTAAACGTATGGTGTGGAAGGTAATGGTTTGCAGCAAGTAAACAAGTAACAGTGGAAGATGTATCAATGGTAAATATTGGACCGGGGTCCATAGTTCACTAGAGGTGCTCTCCTTATATAAACAACATGGCATGAAGGGTAAACAAATTACAGCAGGGCAATTGAAAGGAACTGAGCAAGGAATAACAATGCAATTACTAGTCAGAAAGATCCTATGAGATTCGATTGGGCAATACAACTAGATACATAGACCGCCATCCAACTACATCTATGACTAGAAGTCCACCTTCACGCTATCATCCGAACCCCCTCCAGTATTAAGTTGCAAGCAACAGACAATTGCTTTAAGCAAAGTGTGTAAGGTATATAGTCCACATGTTCCATGAACAAGAGACCGTTGTTTTCTCCCTAGTAGCAACAACACATCTAAAACCGAAGAGATTATTGTCACTTCCCTTGAAAACTACAGGCATGAACCCACTATCGATCATAAATACACCCTCTTGGAGTCACTAGCAACTACTTGGCCAAGATAGCTACTACCAAGCATGAAAGATCACAAACAACACAAAAATGATAGAATCATAAAGACAAAACCATTAATCAAACCAACATAATAATATCAATATCCATCGGATCCCTGCAAACACAACATGCATGATTACAAATAGATTAGATCTTGATCATGAACTGAGCTCACAAGATCTATACATGAAAGCACAAAGGAGGAGATAGAACCATCTAGCTACTACATGGACCCATAGTCCAAGGTGGAACTAATCACGCATCATACCGGAGAGAAGGCCTCCAGGATGGTCTCCCCTCCGGCAGGGTGCCGGGAAGAACTTCAGTTCCCCCGGATCTAGGGACGACGGTGGCGGTGGCTACAGAAGGTTTCATGAATATTTGATTGGGTACTTAGTGTTTCTGCGTCGGGGGCTTCTTATAGGCGAAGGGGGAGGCTGAGGAGGCGACCAGAGGGGCCACACCCCTCCTAGGCGCGGGGCAGGGCCCACCCGCGCCTAGGGGGGTCTGGCTGCCCTGGCCCGCTTCTTCGTCTCCCCTCTGGACTTCTTGTTCCCCACTGAAAGTAATTGACTTTGACATTTGTCCCGTCCAATTCTGATAATATTTCTTTACTAACTTTTCTGGAACCAAAAATAGAAGAAAACAGGCAACTGGCACTGTGACAATTTGTTAATAGGTTAGTACCAGAAAACATGTAAAAAGCACCTCAAAGTGTAGATAAAGCAAATCAAAGTCGATACTAAACAAGCATGGAGCATCAAAAATTATAGATACGTTTCCGACTTATTAATATTTCAGGAAACGGCATGTATCCAAGTCCTATTGCATGCTGGGAGGTGTAGACACGGTTGCTTCTCGTCAGATATCCTGGGGCAACATCTGCACCGCCTACTTCAATGTTAATCAGATAGTTCAATCCAAGGAAAAGGGAATATGCTCCCAGGTCAGCGATCGGTATCCATGGCTTAGGTGGAAATAAGTAAACAGTGTCCATTGAGTACACCTTGCAGCCAAATCCAGTAGCATAGGTGCCAAAAGTGCGACCGCAGTGATCAACACTATGATCAGCAACAGGATTGCCATGGCCATAATAAGTACCGCCATAAAACTCCTCATTATTTACTCCCTCGGTATCTATAAGAAGAAGGTGATATTCGTCTGCAGATATTGCTAAGAGCCATAAACCAGGTTCATACTCCTCATCATCTATGTCATCAAGGTTTCCCTCCCCAAGATGCGCGCTAAGTGGTGGAGGGAGCAGAATAAGACCTTGAAAACTAAATGATGGCCAAATCAGCCAAAACTAGTTTACATCCATAAGAACTGAAACTAGTGATTACAACAGATGTGGATCAAACTTACCAAAATACAGATGATTCCAGACATAAACACTGCCACTATCAGTGGCTGCAAACACCATACGCTTGTGGATAACTGCATCGTTGTATCTGAAAAAGTACTGGAACTAGTTCTCAAGAACTATCCATGTATACTCATCGCCATCAAGGGTAGCAATTGAGTGGTCGAACATAGCGACAAGAGAGAAATCTAAATAATCCGAAGTAGCTATGGGAGCTCGGCAAATAGCAATCTTTTGGAGGATAATTGTGCGATCATTATGCATGAATGTAAATGGATCGTTGGTGGGTACAAACTCCTGGACTTGTGGGAGAGGAACGCGTTGATGAGTATACACATTGACAAGCTCCCACTTAAACTCGCACCCAATAGTGGTGATCCAATCTCCATTGGCACCTACCCACTGTTTACCCATACAATTCGGGAACACAACATCAGAGGAGAACCTGTCCAGCGGCGTCAGTTTGCATATCGTGCCCTTGCCCTCAAAGTACTCATTGCATTCCCATGGTTTCTTAGTTGGGTGAGAATGAAGAACACAGGGGAGGCCAAACGGCTGGGAAGCATGTAAAGTTGCACTATATTTTTCCGAGTCAAGGAGATGTTTGGACGAACTAGCGAGGCTTGCGGCGGTGATGAAATCGCATCTTGTTATAAGTTCTCCAAGCGGTCCTTCGGTAAAAACCTCCTGGAAAAGCTCAGAATCATCACTGCCCTTTCTCGGTCCGGCCATCGCAAGGGAGCTGTTGGAAGTTGGGACGATGGATTTATTTGGTTTTCTGGTAAAGAGGGAAGATCAATGGCGGTAGGCGGGACAGGAAGAAGAAAAAAACACTCTCATACTGTGCGGTGGACAGGATCGAAAAGCGGCATGGTGCAATAGCGGAACAGTGGCGCTTGGCATAGAGGTAGGGGAATGGAGAACTGGATTTCGAGAGTAGTATAGGGTAGGTTGGATAAAATGATTAAAATAGACGCATACTTCTCTTCTCTAGTTCCCTTCAGATTAGTACGAATGCAGGGGTAGCTGCAAGACTAACTCGTGTAATTTCTGGTCAAATTTTTAGGCCCTTGATGTAAAATGTACTCTCACCGCCCGTGTAAAATTTTAATCTAAAAGTGTTAAAATTTAAACGAATTTAAGCTTAGGTGTCAATGAGTATGAACATTATTGGATTTCAATCCGAAAGACCAAGGTCATGGTCATATCTACATCATACTTTGTGTGGATGATCCATAGGGCTCGACTATCGAGCATCTCGACTCGTTAAGGCTCTCACTCTGTAAGGCTCGGATAATTCAAATCATTAAGTACACGAGGAAAAAGTAAATCCTAGCTCGTTTCGTACTCATTGACAACTAGTAAAATTCTAACCTGAAAATACATGGTAAAATCAAAACGAAATTAAGCTTAGTTGTCAATGAGTATGAACGTTCTTGTATTTCAAGCCAAACGACCACGGACATGGCCATATCTACAACATACTTTATGTTGATGATCCCATATCCAAGGATTTGCATGCCGACAAATCTGGCCATATTTTGAAAACACTTGAAGAGGAAGTTGTATCAAGAATATGGCCTCATCATCTGCTCTCTCGAGGAGGCAAACCCGATTGTTTTCCTTGCTTGATTATTTTAGGGTCCTTTGTGCATAATGTATGGACCTCAATGTAATTTTCCTATTTTTAGGTTCTTCGTGTAAAATGTACTCCCGTCACCTGTGTAAAATTTTAACCTAAAAGTATATGGTAAAATCTAAATTAATTTAAGCTTAGTTGTCAATGAGTATGAACATCCTTGAATTTCAAGCCGAATGACCAAGGTTATGGAAATATCTACATCACACTTTATATCGATGATCCCATGTCCAAGAATTTTCATGCCGACAAATTTGGCTATATTTTGGAAACAATCGAAGAGGTAGTATTTAGAAGAGTATGGCTCGATCGACTGCTCTCTCGAGAAGGAGACGAACCCGACTATTTTCCTTGCTTAATTATTTTAGGGTCCTTCATGTTAAGTGTATGGACCTCGAAGTAATTTTCCTATTTTTAGGTCCTTGATGTAAAATGTACTCCAACCGCCCGTGTAAAATTTTAAGCTAGAGTAAGTGGTAAAGTCTTAATGAATTTAAGCTTAGTTGGCACTAAGTATGAACATTCTTTCATTTCAAGCCAAACGAACAAGGTCATGGCCACATCTACATCATACATTATATTGATGATCCCATGTACAATAATTTTCATGCTAACAAATTTGTCCATATTTTGAAAACAATCAAAGAGGAAGTAGTATTTAGAAGAGTACGCCTTGATTAGCTTCTCTCTCGAGAAGGCTGTTTTCCTTTGCTTGATTATTTTAGGGTCCTTTGTGCTAAATGTATGGACCTCGGTATAATTTTGTCCTTTTTAAGGTCCTTGATGTACCATGTACTCCCACCACCCTTGTACTTAAAATTTTAACTTAAAAGTAAGTTGTGGTAAAATCTTATCAATGTAAACAATATTGCCACTAGGAGTTTCCCCTGTTGAAAAAAATGAGAGCGAGAAGGGACCGAGAGGCGAGAGCATAGAGGAGTTAGCCCGAGAGCAGCGAAGAGGAGGATTTGAAGGCGGTGCGATGTCGGGGCAAAGATGATGGGTTTCTAACACGAGGTACAATGGGTAGTACACTAGTACTACTACGCAAAACAAATTGTTTATTCTCCATCCTTCACTAACTCATCACCATCCACACACCCCGGTCTCTTCCTCGTGTCGGTGGCTCTGTGTTTGTGTCTGGCTTGTTTGTCAGCTGTGTTGGTGCAAACCATTTTGTGCCTTGTGGAGTAGTAGAGTAGCAATTCAAATTTCCGCGGTTTCCAAATTTTCACTTCCTTCCCCAAACATCTGGGGGTAAGGATATTCAAAATATCGCCATTCGCGGTACTAGTACTATTACTCGGTACACTACTTAAAGTGATGGACAAGGGGTGCGTTCATACTACCGTACATCCCATAGCATTGGATTTGATGCACACCATTATGATCTTTTTTTTGTAGGGGACACCACTATGATCTGGACAGCCTTCCTATTACCAACTACTCCACCTCCATTCGTTCCATTTCACACCCTAGGAAGAGGAAGCACCAAGAACACACCCAGCAAGCTGGTTCAAAAGTGAGGAGCCCTCTTTTTTTATTCATGAAGCAAAAGTAGAACTCCCTCCTTCCCAAATAATTTAAGCCAATTTGCCAATATTATGTAAAATATGAAATACGAGTAAGTAAAGTTCTACATCTCTATTTTGACGGTAGCCACCAGGAAATCAATGTATAGAAAACCTACGAGATTTTTGAAAGATTTGATTTATTGCTAAGCATTTGCATGTTGACAATCACGAGTCTTCACATCTTTTGAAAAAATAAATCTGTCGATGATACCATATCCAAGAATTTGCATGCCGAAAATATCTGGCCATATTTTGAAAACTGACGAGAGAGGAAGTAGCATCATGAGCATGGCTCGATCAACTACTCTCTCGAGAATGAGCAGAATGTTTTCCTTGCATAATTATTTTAGGGTCCTCTGTGCTAAATATATGAACATCAATTGTAAATTTTCCTTCTTTTTTAGGTCCTTGATGAAAAATGTACTCGCACCGCCTGTGTGAAATTCTAACCTAAAAGTAATTTGTAAAATTTATACTAATTTAAGCTTAGTTGTCGATGATTATGAACATTCTTGGATTTCAAGCCGAACGACCAAGGTCATGGCCATATATACATCACACTTTCTGTTGATGATCCCATATCCAAGATTTTGCATGAAAACAATCGAAGAGGAAGTGGCTTGAAGAGTATGGTTCGATGAGCATCTCTCTCTAGAAGGAGACGAACCTGACTGATTTCCTTGCTTAATTACTCTAGGGCCCTCTATGCTAAGTGTATGGACCTTGATGTAATTTTGGTTCTTTTTAGGTCTGTGAAGAAAAATGTACTCCCATCGCATGTGTAAAATTTAACCTAAAAGTAAGTGGTAAGATCTAAACGAATTGAAGATTAGTTGTCAACGAGTATAAACACTCTTGGATTTCTGTCAACACCCGGATTTTTAATCCCAAATGCCTATTATGCCATACATCACAATCCCAGGATTACCTTTTTTGCGAGACATAACATATTGGATATCACAGTACAGCATCCATTACAAACCATACATAAGGTCTTACAAAAAATACAGGATCACATGATCCAGTCTTAATACAATTCAAGAAGCAGAATAACTTAATAATAACGGTAGCGTAGGAGAGGCTCCATCTTCATGGTCACAAGTAATGCTAACGATGGGAGATGATCCTAGTTTTCGTAACCTTCCTGTGGTCCATCCTCCTGATAGTCCTCTTTGTAGCCTGGCCACGGGAATAGCCAGGGACAAGGCCATGAGTACTCTTTAAGTACTCGCAAACTAATACTAACAAGTGAAGTGGTTTTGAGTAAGGATACTAAGCTCTAGGTTGTTTTGGAAAAAGCCAGATTTATCTCTACTGAGTTGAGAAGCAAATAAAGCTAGTTGAAAGTTTTATAACACCTAAGTGGGAACTTGAGTTTCATATCACAATCCTGTTGTAGTCAAGTCAATCCATGATTCATTTCACAAGTCTTTTTGGAAAACATCTGACGATGGAACAGTATGGCCACTCCAACTGTCCGTAACTGCGGATGCGGCTATTCGAATAGTTTGACACTCGTCATAGGTGGTACACTATAGCACCCCCCCGGGGTTAGGGTTAAACTAACCTCAGATCACCATCTAAGATAAGTTCAACTCCAAACACGGAAGATCATAGTATGATTCAGTAACATTACAAAACACAGGGATTCAACAACATAAGTTTAAACTCTTAGCACAGTGAGAAATTAGAGTTATTACAAACCAGAGGTCATAGACCCAACATTACATCACACAGCAAAAGCAAATTATGTTGTTCTACACAACAACTTAGCAAAAGGCCTAAGAGGCCATTAACAAAAGTGACGTCCATCCCATAGTCCTCAGGCTGCTACCTGGGACACCCAACTACTCGTCGATGTGAATGTAGAAGCCACCTTCAGTTGCAACCAGATCCTCTGTAGAAAAACAACAATGGCGCAAGGCTGAGTACGAGAATGTACTCCGCAAGACTTAGATAACCTAGTATCTACATGCTCTAGCTAGAAAGGCTTTCTCTGGATTTCCTTTTGCGGAAAGCAATCTTTATTTGTAAACAAGAGAGAGAATAGGCTCATCTACTCAGAATCTTTTAAAAGGGATAAGATAGCGACTTCTTCATCTTGTTCATCACATCTCGATAACCACCAGCTTCATCAGAACCTTCTATCTAGGATCACCCCCTCGACCCAGAGGAAGCATCCTTAAGCATACGTGGATCAACAAGTTTTATAATGGTTAAAGTTATCTATGATTTTAGAATATGGTCACCAAGCGTTCATAACCATGAACACGGCTTTTCGAAAAGATTAATACCCTGCAGGGTGTACAACTTTACCCACACGCACCAACCGACTCTTAATGCCAAATATTATTAGCCCTCTTCCTTGGAAGTCCGGCAGAGGGTGGTTTACCACGACCTTTACCTTTCTTTCGCCGAGACCATGATTCACGCAATAAGTATAATTCTTCCAGAACGGGTCAAGTCCCGAAGCCGGTACTTAAAGATGTGAGGTGAGGTTGGTTTACTAGGGGCTCCATCCACCCCAAGCAACCGCGGCCATGCTTCCCTACCTGTTATGATGCACCTCCTCTTTCGAAAACATTTTCAATGCGTATGCCAAATGGAAATCCTGAACTATGTGACTCATGGAATCTACTAGGCAAGTTAGTGTTGGGGATATGCTATATTGGTATCCTCATAGCATGTCTCTTATCCGACTAACCCGGGTGGCCCATAGTCGGTAGCATGCCCCATGCCGGATAAAGGAAGGCTACGGTCGAGTCACCAGCGAACCCGGAGCCTTGGAGTACAAGATACACAAGACTAGTGATAGACGGTGTAGGACTCTGTAACCTGTACGGCTAGGACTTTTCCCTGTAACCTTAGGACCTGGCGACTATATAAGTCGGGCCTATAGGAGCCTTTAAGGCACGACGGCGATAACTTACAATCTCAGAAAACCTCGCACAGCGAACCTATCTCTGTAACTCGGCGTATTGCCCTTAAAGTGATTTATAGCAGGAGTAGGATTCCGCCACCGTTGTGGGATCTGAACCTGGGTAAGCTGTGTTACCTCGTACCCGTCAACCGTCCGCCTTACCCCACGTCTCTAAACACGCACTGTGAGGACCCCTCCATGGCGTACTCGTCGGCAATACCACGACAGTTGGCACCCACCGTGGGGCAAGAGGCGCTTCAGGCTTTTCAGCGGGCAAGGACCAAGATCTTCGCGGGAATCAGCGAAACCGTAGCCATCGGTCGCGTTCTCTTCTCCGGCAACGTTCCGATCGTCCCTCCCGACGAGTTCTGGATCCCGGCGAAGACGAACCCTACGTGGTGTTCGATCGTTCCTATCAGAGACATCCACCTCTTCATTGGCGGAACCGACTCGGGCTCTAGTTCCCTAGAAGTCGGAGGAGCATCAAGACCCGCACGGACCGCCTACGGGCAGGATACGTTCGCGGAAGGATCGATGTCGGATCTCTCCTTGGAGTTTGCCAGCAAAGATCGGAAAAATTCAAGACCCACCCAAACCGCCCCTGTGCAGGATATAAAGGTGGAAGATCACTGCAAATCCGCCGGCTTTGTCCGTGTGTCTGGACAGCAGAGATCCAAGTTCGTCGGCGTGGTTACCATCTTCGATCTCGCGCGCTGCGTTCAGAGAGAAGGCGAAAACCCCCGCGATTACCTGGCCAGATGGCTCCGTATACGAGCCGATCTGGCCCACTACCCCACTGATGATGCTATCTATCACTTTGTGGAAGGACTGGTAGCAGTTGACAAATTCACTAAATGGATAGAAGCTAAACCCATTAGAAAGCTTGATGGGGCAACTGCCCTCAGGTTTGTCCGGGATATAGTGGTGAGATTTGGTCTCCCACATAGCATCATCACGGACAACGGAAGCAACTTGTCACTCGGAGAAGTGGAGACCTATTGCTGGGACAAAGGCATCCGACTTGACCTTGCATCTGTGGCACACCCACAATCCAATGGTCAAGTTGAGCGAGCCAATGGATTAATTCTACAGGGAATCAAGCCACGTCTTGAGGCACCGCTACATAGAGCAGCTGGAGCCTAGGCGGAAGAATTACCATCTGTGCTGTGGAGTTTATGAACTACACCCAACAGATCCACCGGCTACACCCCTTACTTCATGGTATATGGAGCAGAATCCATCCTACCTTCCGACATCCTCCACGATGCACCAAGAGTTGCCGCCTACAACGAAGATGACGCTGAAGAATCCAAACGCCTAGATGTGGACCTTCTCGAGGAGGAGCACGTTTTGGCATGCCAAGTATCCGCCATCTACCAGCAGAAGCTACGCAGCTACCATATTCGCCGCGTTCGGCATCACTCGTTTAAAGAGGGGGATTTAGTACTCCGACTTAAGCAGAAGAAGTCACACAAATTATCCCCGCCATGGGAAGGACCGTTCATCATAATCAAGGCGCTGCTCAATGGGTCTTACTACCTTGTCAACAATCGTGAGCTCAAGGATAGACCCAACGAGGATGATAAGCGTAAGCGACGTGACCCGGATGATGACTACCCGGAGCTTGATCGGCCATGGAACATAGCACATCTACGTCCTTTCTACACTTACCATTTTTTGTCTAATCGTGTACCTCTTATATGATCAATGAAATAAAGCTCTTTGGTTCACTCATATTGCTGAGCTTTTACCTCCTTTAGTGTTCATTTTTGGATCATATAAAACTTTATGCACAAGTCTTTCGATTGCACTTGTGAAAATTCCGCCTACGGGCGTTAGGTTATGTTTTCTTGTCTACACATTCTTTGTCGTCTTTTATGTGGATTCTGGAGTAGTGACTTTTGGCACTTATTGTCGGCGATTTTGTGCTCAGGTTATTGACGGTGCCATTGGGCATCATCACCTAAGCGCATGGCTCCGACAACGAGTCTTCCGACTCACGAAAATTCAAGCATAAGAACCAGAGTAATGGATAAGCCAACACTTTCTTAAAAAATATATACAGGTTGAAACTTAATTCTTAAGTGGCAGGAAATAACAACCATTGTTTTCCGCCTTAAGATTACATCAACAAGTTTTTTCCCGCGCACACTCCAAAGGTGAAACAGAAATTACAAAGTGTTTTTCATTCTTTGGGCGCAGGAGACTTGGAGGCCGCATCATCACCAGCCGGAGAATCACCCTCAACATCGGCGCTGTGATGAGACTCGGAGGAGTCCTGGTTGATGTTGTCGATGAAGTTCCTGGGCACGAAGACGTCAACGTCCACCAACTCGGCAACCCTGGTGTCATAACCCGCAAGTGATGACAGGATGGCTTCATGATCGATCTCCTTGCCGTCATCATCCACGTCGGGGATACCAGATGTCACCGTGTCAATGTCGGCATCTTCATAGTGTGCCTTCACCATAGACAGCGCCATCCTTGCGCCAGCCCGTGCACATGAAGCTTTTCAGCTCGCGACACGCTCGGGGGCTCGACGCAGAATCTCCAAGTACTTTGTCACGGAGTCCGAGGCCTTGATATAAATCTGGAGAGAGGCTTGGAAATCTCCTTGGCTTGGACGATGGCGGTATTGATGAACTTGCCGGAAAGAACCATGCATTCCTTGACCGAAGGAGGCGAGCGGGTTAATCCCATGGGCGCTGAAAATTCCGACAAGGATTGCATGAGTTCAATAAATTCTAAGTATCCAAACTACAAAACTACAAGGCGGAGGACACTTACTGAAGATGCTGGCCTTAGCCTGCTAGACGGTGTTCGCCAAGGATTCCTTTTCTTGTTGGAGGAGCTTAAACGCTACGTTATGGCGAAGGTTTTGCTCATCAGCAGCTTACTTCTGATCCTTTAGGATCGCAAGCTCCTCTTTCAAGAGATTGATCTCCGTGGAGGAGGATTCCTGCAGGGCTTTCATGGAATCCTCGTGCATCTTCAGCATTTCTTCCCTCTCCTTCTTAAGGATCTTGTTCTCGCTGTCCAGATGTTGGATGCGCTTGGACTGCTCGACAATATCCTTGGCCTTGGCAACATGCTCTGCAAGTCGGATAAAACAAAGTACACATTGAGTACTCGGAGATTATGGGCACAAAAGTATGACGGAAATGTGCAAAAAGAAAACACTCTCTTGTTTTTGATGATCTATTCCTTCAAGATGGCAGTTTTACCCTTTTCGGCTTCAAGATCTGCGCATCTTCTGATACTTGTCGTTGGCCATGCCCCTCCGAGCATTCTCATTCTGTGGAAACAAATACAAAGTTATATCGCTGTTTGGTCTGCTTGGAGCCTTTAGTCGGAGATTATCCATCTAGGTGCTCGGGGGCTACAGCGAGAGTTTTTAAACTTATCAATATGCTTAGCTTTTCTTTAAAGCATCTAGTCGGAGCTAATTCAGTTCTCGATTAGAAGCTTGGGGCCTACAGTATAAAGTTTTTAGCTCGGAAAATACTTAGCTTTTCTTTAAGCATCTAGTCGGAACTAATTCAGTTACAACTAGAGGCTTGGGGGGCTACGGCACTGAAAAATATAAACACTATGTATGCTACTCTTAAAGCATCTAGTTGGAATAATTTCTTCCATCTAAGTGCTTGGGGGCTACAGTGAGAGTTCTTTCTAACTTAGTCACTCTTAGAGCATATAGATGCAAAACCTATGGTTTTCCGTCTACATCCTCGGGGGCTACAGTGGGATACTCATACGAAATGCAAAAGGTAAAGTAAAACTTACAAGTGCGATGATCTTGAGGTTTGTAGCGCTCTCGGCCAGCAGCTTGCCAAAGGAAATGTTGTTTCCCTGCAAGATGTCTGCTTGTCGGAGTAGCTTCTCAAGACCGCACGTCGGAGATGACGGCACTCCTCCAGGAACCATAGTTGTGTTACTCGGCATGAGCGCCGGGTAAACAATCTTCGGGAACTCGAAGGGTTTTTGGGGAGCAGAGGCGTCGCCTTCGGCAGAAGTACCAGCTCCCACCACCGCCTTGCCGCTACCGATGGCATCCTTAGCCGGAGCTTCAGCCATTTGAAGAGCAGCACTCTCCTGCGTCGCCTGCTCGCCGACAACAGCTAGTTCGATAGAAGCGCCAGAGTCCACTTCCATGGCGGAAGGGCCTGGTGCCTCCTGGACTTGGGAGCTTCTCGGAGTAGAGGAGGGCTTGACGGCAGGAGTAGCAGGGGCGATGGCGGGGGAGGAGTCGTGATGCATCATATCTTTGATATTTCTAGAAGCCCCAAGAGTCTTGGAGGACTTCTTGAGGCTGGTTGTGGCTTTCTTCCTGAAACGTGCAAAATGCATAAGTACAGGAATAAGACAGATAAATGAGACGATGTCGGAGAATGAGAGGCTTACACTATGGGGGGGCGCTTTGGCAAACATCCCGGTGGCTTTCTTCTTTTCCGCCTCCAGGGCGGCAGTACTCTTTTTGGAGGCTCCACCCTCCGTCTTCTTCTTCTTACCTCCGTCGGCAGCGTCAAAAGTGGAGCTCTTCCGCTTTCGCGCCAACGGGGCATCGTCGTCGGACACGACCATGACTT
Source organism: Avena sativa (assembly GCA_916181665.1). NCBI lineage: Eukaryota > Viridiplantae > Streptophyta > Magnoliopsida > Poales > Poaceae > Avena > Avena sativa. The sequence goes on from OV702284.1 coordinate 67,811,772, forward strand.
CCTTCATATTTGGATCATAGATTTGGACAGCCAGGTTGTCCTCATCTATATCGCTAAGCTGTTAAGTAAGAAATCACCGTGTTAGATAAGATGGCTATGATAAGACGGAGAAACTGGAGCAATGTCATACACGGAAAATAAAAAATTACCTTTGTGCACTTGCCGTCTACGTACATGTCGCAGGTGATGGTGAAGCCATGCTTCTTATCCTTCACCTTGACGATGTCCTTCAGACGGAGCTTGACAGAGTCGTTCGAGATGTTATCCACTGAGATCTGAAGGGAATCCTTTCGATCACCCGTGTACTCGTGCATGAACTTCGCGCGGTGCTGCAGGGGTTGGATTCGCCTGATGAACCAGCACATGGCTAGGTCCAAGCTGGTCAAACCCGCCTCTACGAACCACTCGATCCGCCTTATTGCTCGAGAAGCGTTGAGGTCGGAGGGAAGGGAGGCATGGGATCTCCATGTGGAAACTTCAGCGACGGCTCCATCCACGAAGTCCGGGTACGTCACTTCTCGGCCCGCCAAAGAAATGTCGGGGCCGTAGAAGTACGCCCGCTGCTAGTTTTTGCACGACTCGTGGCCGACAATGTTGGGGAACCGCCGGCCAGGTCGGATCTTGAAGCATATGGTGCCACAGTTCCTCAGCTCCTCCCTACTATGTCCGGCTTCACGTTTGACGGTGAAGAAGTACACGAACAAGTCTAACCTAGGCTTAATCCCTAGGTAATCCTCACAAAGTGCCGCGAAGTTGCTAAGCACTAAGATACTATTGGGGGAGAGGTTGTGGGGTTGGACTTTGAAGTGGTTCAAGATGGACAGAAAGAAGTGGGAGATGGGTAGATAAACGCCGCGTACCAGCTGGGCCTTGAGGTACACCTTTTCTCCGACTTGGGGAGAAGGTGTCACCTCGCCGGCTGGCGCCGCCCGCCAGGCGAGCCCCTCCGTTGCGGGGAGGTAGCCCTCGGCGACCATCTCTTGGATGTCGCGACCGGTGATGTCTGAGCCGCGTGAGTCGCCTTTGTGCGAGTCTGGCTCCTCTTCCAGAGGCTCCAGCGCCCCCAGATTGTGGTCACCGTCGGTGGTTTCAATCACCGCCGACGCGGGGATGACCAGGCCCTCAAGGGGCATGACTACGGAGCTCGACGCCGCCATCGAAGGGGAGGAGCTGCTGCTGGCCATGGAGGACTGGGAGGACGCGACTGGTGTAGAGAGAGAGGCTAGGGTTTCTTCGAGGTTTTCCGTGGAGGGCTCGAGGAGGCGTGCGGCTAGAGGAACAAGATGATGACGCGAGAGAATGGGGTGAAAAGTGGCAAGTGTCCCACGGTTACTATTTATCTTACTCTGCGTCAAGATTCGTGCAGCTAATCGGATGGTTGCCGCGTAGACGACGTGTTCGTGAACGTGCGCGGTAATTTCGCCACGTCTCTAACCGTCGCCGCCAACGGTTCGTATCGCTCGCGCGGGAAAATCGGATATGATTGCGTTCTCTACATGTGTGAGTTACGAGGCGTCGCTGACCTACAGCCTACATCGCCATAACTGACATGGTAGATGAGTCGTCCCATCGAAGATTCCGGGATGGACGGATTTAATCCGACAACGGAAGCGTACGATGGAAGATTCAGCATTTCTCCGACTTACTCATAGAAGACGGAGAAACCTTTGCAGGGTTCTTTGGGAGGACTACAAGATATTGCTTGACGATTTGCCGACATCCATCTAGACGGAGCATTCCACGGGAAGAGGCAAGATGGCGCAAGATCTCGGAGTTCTCCGGGGGCTACTGTTGGGGATATGCTATATGGTATCCTCATAGCATGTCTCTTATCCGACTAACCTGGGTGGCCCATAGTCGGTAGCATGGCATGTGGCCTGCTGGGTGGCCCGGTTAGCTGGATCTAGAAGGGAGGCCCATGCCGGATAAAGGAAGGCTACGGTGGAGTCACCAGCCAACCCGGAGCCTTGGAGTACAAGATACACAAGACTAGTGATAGATGGTGTAGGACTCTGTAACCTGTCCGGCTAGGACTTTTCCCTATAACCTTAGGACCTGGCGACTATATAAGTCGGGCCTACAGGAGCCTTTAAGGCACAACGACGATAACTTACAATCTTAGACAACCTCGCACAGCTAACCTATCTCTGTAACTCGGCGTATTGCCCTTATAGTGATTTATAGCAGTAGTAGGATTTCTCCACCGTTATGGGATCTGAACCTGGGTAAGCTGTGTTACCTCGTACCCGTCAACCGTCCGCCTTACCCCACGTCTCTAAACACGCACTGTGAGGACCCCTCCATGGCGTACTCGTCGGCAATACCACGACAGTTAGTTGCTCGTGGGGTTTTCCAGGCCCCGTGTGGTTGTACTCTTGTCTCGGTTCAAAAGGCAAGAACTCAGTTCCTAGTGGTGGCGAGCATGGACTACAAATACCACACCCAACGTGGCCTCCCATACAAGCCTTAGCATGTTTAATTAACTCCTTCAAGGATGTCACCATCTCCTACCTTCCTAGATTATCCGGCATCTCTAATTCATCATTCGGATAGATCAGACTTTGTTACTATGCATGGCTAAGCTGTCGACCTCAGAAGCTCTAGCAATGCTCAGATGCCATACCTAGGTTTGCTAGGAGTAGTGGATCAGGAGTATAAGGCTACAAAGGAAAACAGTGCAGCAGATAGGTAATACTAGCTACTGACAAAAGACCACATTGTAATCGAGTGCATCATAGCGAGAAATTAATATACTTTATAAAACATAGGTTCAGAATGAGAGGCTATGCTTGCCTTATCCGTCAGTAGACATGTATGGATCTTCGGTGTTGTTGACTTCAAACTCGGGTTCGGTTCCTATTCGCGAAGAGCCAAACACCGGAAAGGGGAAAACAACATTCAATACATGGCATGTGCAATGCCCAATCAATATGGATGATATGAAAAGTTGAATTGCATCGAAATGAAACCCTAAAACATGCTCGGCAATTTAAACGGTGTTCCGAGGGTTGAAAACCCTAACTCGGAAAACTCCGGAGACACATGAGAGGGGTTACTATGTTGTTCTAAACAAACTTGTCATTAAAGTTGATTAGCAATGCATGATTATAGCTTAAATAGGTAGAACTAATTTTTCTGAACCTTTTGATATATTATTTGTATTTTTCTGACTTATAATGAATTAGTTATTGAATTTACAAATTTATATCATTTTCTAAAATTATTAAAACAATTTAAATCGAAATATTACATCAGGCTGACATCAGCACAAGAGCCAGATACTTTTTACACTCGGGCTGACCCTAGCCAGAGTGACTGTTAGAGGGGCCCAAGGCCACCTCAACAGCCACGTTGGCTAGACGGGGTCAGGGACGTTTTCCACCAGGCTTGGCTCTAGCCAGAGAAGCTGACCGGTTTGGCCTAGGCCACGCAGGCGCCACGCGGACCACGCCAGAGAACGGCCAGACGGAGGCGACTGGCGGCGCTAGGATGCGAACGGGGACGTGCGGGACATCTCGTTCGAATCAGCGCACAGAGACAAACCTAACTACGGCGGCGGCTCCAACTCTTGGTCACCGGAGCTTGGTCAACGGCGATGAACGGCGGCGGTGTTCTCTGATCTACGGCGCATGAGAGACACAGAGGGCTAGAGGGGAAAAGGAGGGTGCCTTGAGCACCAGGAGCTCACCCCAAGGTGATTGGTGATGACGGCGAAGCGAGGCAGTGACCGGAGCGATGCTGAGGCGTGTGAATGAGCACGTCGGGGTCGAAGAGGAAGCGGTCGATGGCGACGATTCACGGCGCCGCTTGCTGATTCCTTCTGCAGGAAGACGAAGCGGAGCGAGGCAAAGCTCATGGAGGTGTCGGATGGGCTCGGGGAGGCCGACAACGACGGCTAGCCGGCGGCCATGGCGGCTAGGGTCCGGGCTATCGCTGTGCAGAGAGGGAGAGATAGGGTGCACGCGAGGAGAGTGAGAGGATAGGGTTGATAGGGGACGCGGGCGGCAACCTTATCCTCGCGAGCGTTGTAGGCGCGCATCGCAACGATGAGGCGGCATCGGGCGGCCGCGGCGGCGACAGCGAGCTGCCTGTCGTCAGCGGGGAAGTCGACAGGGGAGCGGGGCAAAGCGGTACCGGGCCGCTGGCGGGCTGGCAGGGGGGGTGCTGGGCCGCGGAAGAGGGAGAGAGGGAAGGAGGTTTGCTGGGCTGCGGCCTGGTTCTCCCTCCTATCTATTTTTTTCTTAGAAAACCTTTTCTTTTTCTGATTTTGATTTCTGTTTTAAATATTGAATTCCAAATCTGTTTTGAATCATTCGAAATTACCAGAGAGGTTTGGTGAAATATATGAAATACCATGGAGCCCTTTTAGTCCATTTGGGCTTCACTATTTTGGTATTTTTTCAAATCTTAAATCCTTTTGAACTGCTTTTCAAAGAGAGGGAAAAAATAGGGTTTTGGGTTTTGCACTTGTACTTTGGTTCACACACTTGATCACATGCAATATTGTATTGATTTAAACAGATGCATGCCATGCTTAGGTACTGAGTACATATATTACAAACTTGGGTTGTTACAGCTCTACCCCCCTTACAAGAATCTCGACCCGAGATTCCTATGTTTTTGAAAATAAGGCAGGGTACTCAGATCGGAGACGATCTTCTCGTTCCTAGGTTTCTTCATCCTGAGAGTGATGAGACCACTGACTTTCAGGACTTGATGTTTTGACGACGAGTTTTGCGCTCGATTTCATCCAGGATACGAACAGGATACTCACGATAGGTCAGATCCTTCTTGAGATCAAGAGTTTGGTGATCAACACCATGGACATGATCTTTGAAGCAACGCTTGAGTTGAGACACATGAAAGACGTCATGCACCTCAGGGAAGTTTGCGGGCAACTCCAATTTGTATGCGAGTTTACCTTGCTTGGAAAGAACACGAAAAGGACCAACACGGCGAGGAGCTAGTTTGCCTTTGATGCCGAAACGATGGACACCCTTCAAAGGAGTGACCCGGAGATAAGCTTGATCACCGACTTCATATTCAACATGTTGATGGTGACGATCATGATAGTTTTTCTGGTGATACTGAGCAGTTTTCAAACGATCTCGAATTATACGAACTTGATCTTCTGCTTCCTGGATCATATCCGGACCAAAGAACTTTCTTTCGCCAGTTTCTGACCAGTTCAAAGGAGTACAACAGGTTCTTCCATATAAGAACTGGAAAGGTGCCATACTTATACTGGACTGAAAACTGTTGTTGTCGGCGAATTCAGCAAAAGGAAGGCATTTCTCCCAGTTCTTGCCAAAAGATATGAAACACGCTCTAAGCATGTCTTCAAGGATTTGGTTCACTCTTTAGGTTTAACCACCAGTGCTAGGATGATAAGCTCTACTGAAGGACAGACGAGTTCCCATAGCTTGTTGGAAACTTGCCCAGAACCTTGAGATGAACAAACTTCCACGGTTAGAGACGATTTTCTTCGGTACCCCATGAAGGACAACTATTCGAGATATATATAAATCAGCCAATTGATTAGCAGTAATGCTCTCTCGAATAGGTAGGAAGTGAGAGACCTTGGACAGATAGTCAACGATTACCCCGATGGCATCATTTCCTTTCTAAGTCTTAGGAAGACCAGTAATGAAATCCATACCAACTTCATCCCATTTCCACTCAGGAATTTTATGTGGTTGCAGGAGACCAGTAGGTCTTTGGTGCTCAGCCTTGACGCAAGGGCAAACGTCATATTCAGCAATGAAACGAGCGATATCTTTCTTCATACCAGACCACCAGAATCTTTGACGAAGATCCCGATACATCTTGGTACCTCCAGGATGGATAGAGAGAGGTGATTCATGAGAATCTCGGAGAATTAAATCCCTCAACTTTGTCCTTTTTGGCACTACCAAACAGTTACCAAAGTAGACGATGCCTTGATTATCAATGGAGAAACACTTAGCAACCCCGCTAGCAATGTTCCCTGTTGGGGATATGCTATATGGGTATCCTTATAGCATGTCTCTTATCCGACTAACCCGGGTGGCCCATAGTCGGTAGCATGGCCTATGGCCTGTTGGGCGGCCCAGTTAGGTGGATCCATAAGGGATGCCCATGCCGGATAAAGGAAGGCTACGGTGGAGTCACCAGCATACCCGGAGCCTTGGAGTGCAAGATACACAAGACTAGTAATAGACGGTGTAGGACTCTGTGACCTGTCCGGCTAGGACTTTTCTCTGTAACCCTAGGACCTGGTGACTATATAAGTCGCCTATGGGAGCCTTTAGGGCACAACCTAGTATCGATTCATACAACCTCGCACAGCGAACCTATCTCTGCAATTCGGCGTATTGCCCTTATAGTGATTTATAGCAGGAGTAGGATTCTGCCACCGTTGTGGGATCTGAACCTGGGTAAGCTGTGTTAACTCGTACCCGTCAACCGTCCGCCCTACCCCACGTCTCTAAACACGCATTGTGAGGACCCCTCCATGGCGTACTCGTCGGCAATACCACGACAGTTGGCGCCCACCGTGGGGCAAGAGGCGCTTTAGGCTCTTCAGCGGGCGAGGACCAAAATCATCGCGGGAATCGGCGAAACCGTAACCATCGGCCGCGTTCTCTTCTCCGGCAACGTTCCGATCGTCCCTCCCGATGAATTCTAGATCCCGGCGAAGACAAACCCTACGCGGTGTTCGATCGTACCTATCGGAGACATCCACCTCTTCATCGGTGAAACCGACTCGGGCACTAGTTCCCTGGGAGTCGGAGGAGCATCAAGACCCGCACGGACCGCCTATGGGCAGGATATGTTCGCGGAAGGATCAATGTCGGATCTCTCTTCAGAGTTTGCCGACAAAGATCGGAAAAATTCAAGGCCCACCAAAACCGCCCCTGTGGAGGATATAAAGGTGGAAGATCACTGCAAATCCGCTGGCTTAGTCCGTGCATCTAGACGGCAGAGATGCAAGTTCGTCGGCGTGGTTACCATCTTCGATCTGGCGCGCTGCGTTCAGGGAGAAGGCGAAAACCCCCGCGATTACCTGGCCAGGTGGCTCCGTATGCGAGCCGACCTAGCCCACTACCCCGATGATAACGCTCTATATCACTTCGTGGAAGGACTGGACCGTGGCACGCTTATCCGTCATTCTCTAAGACGGCAGCAGGCAACAGGACGCCTTACCCTCGAAGATATGGTAAGCACCGTCAACATCTACGTGGCAGATGACGCAGCAGCCTAGTTGGAGCTCGCGCTCAGAGACGGAGAACCTCCGGCTCAGCAGCCACCTCCACCGCCCCCGCCGCCATCGTCGTAGCAGCACCACCTCCTCCAGTCATCGTCGAGCCCGTCGCACCTCCACCGCCCGTCATCGAGGAAGTCCTAGAACCCTCCGACTCTATCATTGACGCGCTTTATGCTGATTTCAGTGCAGATTCAGAAGAGATAGACTTCAGTCCAGAAGATCTAGACTCCGCTATGCAGGAGATGGAGTTGGAGTACTCGCGCGAAGAGCAGGCAAACAACACCGTCACATCCCGAGGGGTGTTCGTCACCATTGGGACGGCGATGGACGAAGATCAACCCGGACGAGCTCCGCCTACGGCGCTGGAAAAGGGGAAGGAGCCACTTATCGCTGCTAACGATGATCGTGCAAAAGTCATGACTCCTCCGCCCAACCCAGTGCAGCAGCCGCCTGAACTCGACACCGGCCCGAGCAACAACAACACCGAAAACTTGCCGCCTCCAGCATCCACGTCTGCAGCATGCCAAGTTACTCCAGCTGATAGAGCGATGTACGACAATCTCCTCGTCGAGACACTGACAGTTGCTCATATCCGGAACGTGACCCAGCTTGATGAGAAGCGTCAGCAGCTGCTGGAGGAGGCGCAAGCCATCGCGGAGCAAGGCGCTAAGCTAGATCGAGATCTGGTCAATGCGCAGAAGTCCATAGAAAAAGCTAGAGCAATGGAGGCTGAGTACAAGACTCTGCTACAGCAGCAGAAGGCTAAGAAAGCTCCGGCTCGCGTCATCAATGATCCTGGCGTACGGCGCAACCTAGGATGGGCTCCCTCTAAGCCGGCACAGGCCAAGCCATACATTGACAGTGAAGGCAAGCAGGTGATGCCCACCCCACTCCTCAACCTCGCCGTCGCCAAGACCCTTCTAGAGCAGCATAGGTCGCCTGAAGCAGTGGAACAGGTCTACGACCTAGTGGCCAAGGCGGTAAAGCAGCAGGAAAAGGCCACCTCTCAGAGGCTTGAGTCCAACCCAGTGCTCTGCCAGTCGAGCCAGTACAAACCGCCAAGCAATAGATCTCCTCTCGATGTGGGGTCCCATACGGGTTCATCAGAACGAAGACGGAGGGATGCACGCAACAGGAAGGATGCTATCCCAATATCCTCCGACCACGGAGAAAAGGCCCGACCTCGTCGCCCATCTCCACCGCCCCGATCTCCCCGACATCACGAAGATTACAAAGCTCACCATCGTACGGATATGCCCCCACCAAAGCAGTGTGGCATCGTCATCCACGACAACGCGGAGCAGACCCGCCATGATGGAGAACGTAACCAAGGACATAAGAGCAGGTCATGGCATGACCCTCCACGTCCGACAAGCAACCGTGACAAGCGCGAGGCATCGCAGGAGGGTAACAGCAAGAAGGCTAACCCACTGCCACCTCCGCCTCCGTCACCACCAAGCAGTCACCATGGTGGAGGAGGCCCGCATCATTCACGCAGCCCATCCCCTGTTGACAAGAACAAGAAGAATCCGGAGCCATATGATGCACATTCGCGGATCGATAAGATCCACGAGGCCCGGGAAGGACCATACCTGGGACCACATTGCTTTGGACCTGCAATACGGTCCGCAACTTACCCCAAAGGTTTACGGATTGTCAAGACCATCAAGCCCTATGACGGCACTGCCAAGCCAGCCACATGGTTGCAGGACTACGGCAACGCGGTGGAGATTGCCGGAGGCAACCCCAATGTCGCCGTCAAGTACCTCCCATTAATGTTGGCAGGTACGGCCCGTTAGTGGATCGACGACTTGCCGAAGAATTCTATCTACAACTGGTTGGACATGCAAGAAGCGTTCACCAAGAACTTTTAGGGTACGTACAAGAAAAGGATGCAAGAAAAGGACGAGACATCTCGCGCCTACCTCTCCCACTGGCTGGACATGAAGAATTCCTGCGCAGGAGTGCACGCTCAGACCTCCATGGCCGCCTTAATCGATGGGTTGGAAAGGGGCACGTTGCTCCGACATAAGCTGAAGCGCTTGCAGGACAATCACCAGCTTGACTTGAACCAGATGATTCAGTTGGCTAGTGAGTTCGCAGCTGCCGACGACGATGCTCGCGGCTCCTTGCCGGCAACGGCCGTTCCAACTCAAGCTCGGAGGAACAGCAGTACAAAGCGGAAGACCGCTCCAGAAGAAAAGCAATCTACTGATATGGTCGCTATGACTTTTGCAGGACGAGGAGAGGGCGGACAACATGGCCGAGGAAGGGGAGCTGGTCGTGGACAGCAACGAGGAAGTGGCACCACCTCGGCGCCGCTCCATGTTCCCCAAACCTACGAGGAGTACCGTGATATGCCATGCCTCGTACACCTCGACATCAACGGCAAATCCACCCATTCCAATCGACACTGCAAGTTCGTCAACGACCTCAAGGAAGACCCGGAGTCCGGCTACAAGCGAAGTCGGAAGAACAGACCGCGCGGCAAGGTCAAGGGGAAGAAGAAGGAGGAGGAGTCCAAGGATTCAAGTGACATGGACGAGGACATTGACCCCAAGCACGCTGCCAAGAGTGACGACAAAGGCAAGAACCCCATCGTGAAGAAGGCCCAAGTCTACCACACTTTCCTTGGCACCCCCACCATCCGACAACAGAAGACCTCTCTGAGGATCCTGATGGCAACTCTCCCCCAGTCCCCTAGTACCTGCGCTGGTTGGAGGTTCCAATAACTTCGGACAGGACGGACCACCCAGACGTTATACCCACGGAGAACCAGTATGCCATGGTCATCAACCCCTTGATTGACAGCGTGGAGTTCACCAAGTGTATGGTGGACAGTGGAAGCAGCATCAACATCATGTACCTGGATACACTGCAAAAGATGAACTTGACGGAGGAAAACCTAAGGCGAACCAACACCATCTTCCACGGCGTAGTTCCTGGTCGGGAGGCTAGGTCCCTTGGGTGCATTACACTTCAGGTTGCTTTTGGCGATGTTAATAATTACCGTCAAGAGCGCATGACCTTCGAGGTGGTCCCCTTCAAGAGCGTGTACCACGTCATATTCGGCCGCGACATATTCCACACGTTCATAGCCAAGCGATGCTTCGTCTATAACAAGCTCAAGATACCCGGAACAAACGGCATCATCACCGTATCCGGAAGCTTTACCAAGGCAAGGGACTGCAAGATCAACGAAGCAGCCGTTGCAGAAGCTGTACTCTACAGCGAAGAATTCAAAGAGTGTCGTGGTATTGCTGACGAGTACGCCATGGAGGGGTCCTCACAATGCGTGTTTAGAGACGTGGGGTAAGGAGGACGGTTGACGGGTACGAGGTAACACAGCTTACCCAGGTTCAGATCCCACAATGGTGGCAGAATCCTACTCCTACTATAAATCACTATAATGGCAATACGCCGAGTTACAGAGATAGGTTCGCTGTGCGAGGTGACTAGAAAGTCTAAGTTATCGTGCCCTAAAGGCTCCCATAGGCCCGACTTATATAGTTGCCAGGTCCTAGGCTTACAGGGAAAAGTCCTAGCCGGACAGGTTACAGAGTTCTACACCATCTATTACTAGTCTTGTGTATCTTGCACTCCAAGGCTCCGGGTACGCTGGTGACTCCACCGTAGCCTTCCTTTATCCGGCATGGGCCTCCCTTCTGGATCCACCTAACTGGGACGCCCAGCAGGCCATAGGCCATGCTACCGACTATGGGCCACCCGGGTTAGTCGGATAAGAGACATGCTATGAGGATACCCATATAGCATATCCCCAACAGTAGCCCCTGGAGAACTCTGAGATCTTGCGCCGTCTTGCCTCTTCCCGTGGAATGCTCCATCTAGATGGATGTCGGCAAATCATCAAGCAACATCTTGTAGTCCTCCCAAAGAACCCTGCAAAGGTTTTCTCCGTCTTCTATAAGTAAGTCGGAGAAACGCTGAATCTTCCATCGTACGCTCCCGTTGTCGGATTAAATCCGTCTATGCCGGAATCTTCGATGGTACGGCTCATCTACCATGTCAGTTATGACGACGTAGGCTATAGGTCAGCGACGCCTCGTAACTCACACATGCAGAGAACATAATCATATCCGTTTTTCCCGCGCGAGCGATACGTACCGTTGGCGGCGGCGGTTGGAGACGTGGCGAAATTACCGCGCACGTTCACGAACACGTCGTCTACGCGGCAACCGTTCGATTAGCTGCACGAATCCTGACTCAGAGTAAGATAAATAGTAACCGTGGGACACTTGCCACTTTTTCACCCTATTCTCTTGCGTCATCGTCTTCTTCCTCCAACCGCACGCCTCCTCGAGCTCTCCGCGAAAACCTCAAGAAACCCTAGTCTCTTGCCTGCACCAGTCGCGTTATTTCCTTCCTCCATGGCTAGCAGCAGCTCATCCCCGTCAATGGCGGCGTCGAGCGAAGCCGCGGCGAAGCCGGCGAGCTCCGTCGTCGTGCCCTTAGAGGGTCTGGTCATCCCCGCATCGGCGGTGATAGAAACCACCGGCGGCGGCCACAATCTGGCGTCGCTGGAGCCCCTGGAAGAGGAGCCAGACTCGCACAAAAGCGACTGGCGCGGCTCGGACATCACCGTCCGCGACATCCAAGAGACGGTTGCTGAGGGTTACCTCCCCGCGGCGGAGGGGCTCGCCTGGCGGGCGGTGCCGGCCGGCGAGGTGACCCCTTCTCCCCAAGCCGGAGAGAAAGTATACCACAAGGCGCAATTGGTACGCGGCGTTTCTCTGCCCATCTCTCACTTCTTCCTGTCCGTCTTGAATCACTTCAAGGTCCAACCCCATAACCTCTCCGCCAATAGTATCTTAGTGCTTAGCAACTTCGCGGCACTTTGTGAGGGTTACCTAGGGATTAGGCCTAGGTTAGATTTGTTTGTCTACTTCTTCACCGTCAAACGTGAAGCCAGACACAGTAGGGAGGAGCTTAGAAACTGCGGCACCATAAGCTTCAAGCTTCGTCCTGGCCGGCGGTTCCCCGACATCGTCGGCCACGAGACATGCAAAAACTGGCAGCAGCCATACTTCTATGGCCCCGACATTCCTTTGGCGGGCCGAGAAGTAACGTATACAGACTTTGTGGATGGAGCCGCCGCCGAAGTCCCCACATGCGATCCCATGCCTCCCTTCCCTCCGACCTCAACACTTCTCGCGCAATAAGGCGGATCCAGTGGTTTGTAGAGACGGGTCTAACCGTCTTGGACCTAGCCATGTGCTGGTTCATCGGGCGAATTCAACCTCTGCAACACCGTACAAAGCTTATGCACGAGTACACCGGCAACCGAAGGGATACCCTCCGTATCTCCGAGGACAACTTCTCGAGCGACTCCGTCAAGTTCCGCCTTAAGGACATCGTCAAAGTGAAGGACAAGAAGCGTGGCTTCACCCTCACCTACGACATGTTCGTAGACGGAAAGTGCCCAAAGGTAGGTTTTTATTTTCCGTGTATGACATTGCTCCAGTTTTTCCGTCTTGCAAATATCATCTTGTCTAACACGATGATTTCTCACTTAACATCTTAGCGATCTAGAGGAGGGCAACCTGGCCGCCCAAATCTACGATCCCAAGATGAAGGAAGTCACGGTCGTGTCCGACAATGATGCCCCGTTGGCGCGAAAGCGGAAGAGCTCCACCTCTGACGCTGCCGACGGAGGCAAGTAGAAGAAGACGTAGGGTGGAGCCTCCAAAAAGAGTACTGCCGCCCTGAAGGCGGAAAAGAAGAAAGCCACCGGGATGTTAGCCAAAGCGCCCCCCTAGTGTAAGCTTCTTATTCTCCGACATTGTCTTATTTATCTGTCTTATTCCTGTACTTATGCATTTTTCAAGTTTCAGGAAGAAAGCCACAACCAGCCTCAAGAAGTCCTCCAAGACTCTTGTGGCTTCTAGAAATATTAAAGATATGCTGCATTGCGACTCTTCCCCCGCCATCGCCCCTGCTACTCCTGCCATCAAGCCCTCCTCCGCTCCGAAAAGCTCCCAAGTCCAGGAGGCACCAGGACCTTTCGCCATGGAAGTGGATTCTGGCGCCTCTACCGAACTTGCAATTGTCGGCAAGCAGGCGACGCAGGAGAGCGCTGCTCTTCAAATGGATGAAGCTCCGGCTAAGGAAGCCATCGGTAGCGGCAAGGCGGTGGTGGGTGCTGGTACTTCTGCCGAAGGCGGCGCCTCTACTCCCCAGAAACCCTTCGAATTGCCGAAGATTATTTACCCGGTGCTTACGCCGGGTAGCACAACTATGGTTCCTAGAGGAGTGTCGTCATCTCCGACGTGCGGTCTTGAGGAGCTACTCCGTCAAGCAGACATCTTGCGAGGAAACAACGTTTCCTTTGGCAAGCTGCTGGCCGAGAGCGCTATAAACCTCAAGATCATCGCACTTGTAAGTTTTACTTTACCTTTTGCATTTCATATGAGTATCCCACTGTAGCCCCCGAGGATGTAGACGGAAAACCATTGGTTTTGCATCTATATGCTCTAAGAGTGACTAAGTTAGAAAAAAACTCTCACTGTAGCCCCCAAGCATTTAGATGGAATGAATTATTCCTACTAGATGCTTTAAGAGTAGCATACACAGTGTTCATAATTTTAAGTGCTGTAGCCCCGAAGCCTCTAGTTGTAACTGAATTAGTTCCGACTAGATACTTAAAGAAAAGCTAAGAATTTTCCGAGTTAAAACTTTATGCTGTAGCCCCCAAGCTTCTAGTTGAGAACTGAATTAGCTCCGACTAGATGCTTATGCTAAGTTAAAAACTCTCGCTGTAGCCCCCGAGCATCTAAGTGGAAAATTTCCGACTACATACTCTAAGCGGACTAAACAACGACTTGACTTTGTGTTTGTTTCCACGGAACGTGAATGCTCGGAGGGGCATGGCCAACGATAAGTACCAGAAGATGCGCGCGGACCTTGAAGCTGAAAAGGGTAAAACCGCCATCTTGAAGGAACAGATCATCAAAAACAAGAGTCTGTTTTCTTTTTGCGCACTTACGTCTTACATTTGTGCCTTCCTTCTTCAAGTACTCACTGTGTACTTTGTTTTCTCTGACTTGCAGAGCATGTAGCCAAGGCCAAGGATATTGTCGAGCAGTCCAAGCACATCCAGCAGCTGGATAGCGAGAACAAGATCCTTAAGAAGGAGAGGGAAGAAATGCTGAAGATCCACGAGGATTCCATGAAAGCCCTGCAGGACTCCGCCTACGCAGAGATTAATTGCTTGAAGGAGGAACTTGCGATCCTAAAGGATCAAAAGCAAGCTGCCGATGAGCAAAACCTTCGCCATAGCGAGGCGTTTAAGGTCCTCCAACAAGAGAAGGAATCTTTGGCAGACGTCGTCTGGCAGGCTAAGGCCATCATCTTCAGTAAGTGTCCTCCGCCTTGTAGCTCTGTAGTCTGGATACTTAGAATTTATTGAACTCATGCAATTCTTGTCGGAATTTTCAGCGCCTATGGGCTTAACCCGCTCGCCTCCTTCGGACAAGGAATGCAGGATTCTTGCCGGCAAATTCATCAATACCGCCATCACCCAAGCCAAGGAGATTTCCAAGCCCCTCCAAATTTATATCAAGGCCTCCGATTCCGTGGTGAAGTACTCGGAGATTCTGCGCCGAGCCCCCGAGTGTGTCGCAAGCTGGAAAGCTTCATGTGCACGGGCTGGCGCAAGGATGGCGTTGTCCATGGTGAAGGCGCACTATGAAGGTGCCGACATCGACACGGTGACATCTGGTATCCCCGACATGGATGATGACGGCAACGAGATTGATCACGAAGCCATCCTGTCATCACTCGCGGGTTATGACACCAGGGTTGCCCAGTTGGTGGATGTCTACGTCTTCGTGCCCAGGAACTTCCTTGACAATGCCAACCCTAAATCCTCCGAGTCTCCTCACAGCGCCGACGCTGAGGGTGATTCTCCGGCTGGTGATGATGCGGCCTCCAAGTCCCCTGCACCCAAGGAGTAAAAAACACTTTGTAATTATTGTTTCTCCTCTGGAGTGTGCATTGAAAAAAAAAACTTGGTGATGTAATCTTAAAGCGGAAAACAGTGGCTGTCGTATCCTGCTACTTAAGAATTAATGCCCAGTATGTATATATTGTTTAAGCAAGTGCTGGATTATCCGTTACTCTGGTTCTTATGCTTGACTTTTTGTGAGTCGGAAGACTCGTTGTTGGAACCATGCGCTTAGGTGATGATGCCCAATGGCACCGTCAATAACCTGAGCACAAAATCGCCGACAATAAGTGCCAAAAGTCACTACTCCAGAATCCACATAAAAACAACAAAGAACGTGTAGACCGGAAAACTTAAGCTAACGCCCGTAGGAGGAATTTTCACAAGTGCAATCGCAAAGCTTGTGCATAAAGGTTTATATGATCCAAAAATGAACACTAAAGGAGGTAAAAGACTCAGCAATATGAGTGAACCAAAGAGCTTTATTTCATTGATAATATAAGAGGTACACGATTAGATAAAAAATGCTAAGTGTAGAAAGGACGTAGCTGTGCTATGTTCCATGGCCGATCTAGCTCCAGGTAGTCATCATCCGGGTCATTTCTCTTACGCTTATGATCCTCGTTGGGTCAATCCTTGAGCTCACGATTGTCGACAAGGTAGTAAGACCCATTGAGCAGCGCCTTGCTTATGATGAACGGTCCTTCCCATGGCGGGGATAATTTGTGTGACTTCTTCTGCTGAAGTCGGAGTACTAAATCCCCCTCTTTAAACGAGCGATGCCGGACGCGGCGACTATGGTAGCTGCGTAGCTTCTGCTGGTAGATGGCGGATCTTTGGCATGGCAAAACGCGCTCCTCCTCGAGAGGGTCCACATCTAGGCGTCTGGATTCTTCAGCGTCATCTTCTTCATAGGCGGCAACTCTTGGTGCATCGTGGAGGATGTCGGAAGGTAGGATAGCTTCTGCTCCATATACCATGAAGTAAGGGGTGTAGCCGGTGGATCTGTTGGGTGTAGTTCGTAAACTCCACAACACAGATGGCAATTCTTCCGCCCAGGCTCCAGCTGCTCTATGTAGCGGTGCCTCAAGACGTGGCTTGACTCCCTGCAGAATTAATCCATTGGATTGCTCAACTTTACCATTAGATTGTGGGTGTGCCACAGACACAAGGTCAAGTCGGATGCCTTTGTCCCAGCAATAGGCCTCCACTTCTCCGAGTGACAAGTTGCTTCCATTGTCGGTGATGATGCTATGTGGGAGACCAAATATCACCACTAGATCCCGGACAAACCTGAGGGCAGTTGCCCCATCAAGCTTTCTAATGGGTTTAGCTTCTATCCATTTGGTGAATTTTTCAACTCCTACAAGTAGATGTGTAAATCCACACGGTACCGTTTGTAACAGTCCCACCATGTCTAGCCCCCAGACTGCAAACGGCCAAGTTATTGGTATTGTTCGCAATTCTTCAGCAGGGACATGTGGTTGTCGGGCATAATACTGGCATCCTGTGCATGTTTCAACCAGCTTGTCAGCGTCCGCCTTCGCCGTCAGCCAGTAGAATCCTTGCCGGAAGGCTTTCGCGGCCAACGATCGAGGAGCGGCGTGATGCCCGCAATCTCCGAGATGGATTTCGCGTAGGATTTTCATACCTTCTAGCTGGAAAACACACTTTAGGTATACACCAGTAGTGCTCCTTTTGTAGAGTTTCCCATTGATTATGGTATAACCCTTTTCTCGTCGTACTATCTGCCTTCTTTCGACCTCGTCGTCGGGCAAAGTTCCGTGTTCGAGATATTCCATGAACGGTTTTGTCCAAGCCGGAGGTATCTTTGTCACCATGTTGACGAAAGAATCAGCTCTATCCGGGTTGTCGATGTCGGCGCCCTTCACAGATGGTGTGCGTAGATGCTCTAGGAAAACTCCTAGCGGAATTTTCTTTCGCCCTGATCCAAGTTTAGACAGTAGATCAGCCGCCTCGTTTAGCTCCCTAGGCACATACTTGACTTCGTAGCCCAAGAAGTTCTTGGCTATCTCGTCCACTTCATCGCGATATGCCGCCATCATAGGGTTCCGCGCATTCCAGGTGCCAGCCACCTGCTGGGCAACCAAGTTGGAATCTCCACAGCAAACTATGCGCTTGATGCCAATATCCTTGGCTACACGCAGTCCGTGAATGAGTGCTTCATACTCCGCCATGTTGTTTGTAGCCTCGAAGTGGATCTGCAGAACGTAGTGTAGCTTGTCTCCTTTCCGTGACTATAGCAATACACCAGCCCCCGAACCGTTGAGCAGCTTTGATCCGTCAAAGTGCATCACCTAGTACTCTGGTTCTGGCAACAGAGTGGCATCCGGCATCTTCGTCCAATCTACAATAAAATCCACCAGGGCTTGTGACTTGATAGCGTCGCGTCTTTTGTAGGTGATCTCGAAGGCAGCAAGTTCAATGTCCCACTTCGCGACCCTTCCTATAGCGTCGCTGTGGTTGATAATGTCGGACAGTGGAGTCTTGCTCACTACTGTGATTGGGTGCTCCTGAAAGTAATGCCTCGGCTTCCGCGAAGCGAGGAATACTCCATAAGCTATCTTTTGGTAGTGCGGGTAACGCTGCTTGGACTCCGTCAAGACCTCGCTTACATAGTAAACTGGTCATTGCACTCCGTGCTCATAGCCTGGTTCCTTCCGCTCTACCACGACGATGATGCTAATAACCCGGTTGGTTGCCGCCATGTAAATTAACAGGGGCTCGCCAGGCTCGGGTGCTGCAAGGATGTGCGCTGAGGAAGAATCTCCTTGAGCTGCTTCAATGCTGCATCTGCCTCATCCGTCCATGTGAATTTTTCCGCCTTCTTCAGCAACTTGTACAGCGGCAGAGCCTTCTCTCCAAGTCGGCTGATGAACCGACTAACTGCTGCAACACAACCTATTAGTCGTTGGATGTCCTTTAGGCATGTCGGACGGTTTATGTTTAAGATGGCCTTGATTTTCTCCGGGTTGACCTCGATTCCGCGCTGGGGGAAACAATGAAGCCCAACAGTTTGCCGGATGGAACCCCAAAGACGCACTTCTTAGGGTTGAGCATCATGTTGTATTTCCGGAGACTATCAAAGGTTTCTTTTAAGTTGGAGATTAAGTCATTTGACTTTTTAGACATCACCGCGATATCGTCCACATAGGCTTGAACGTTCCGACCAATTTGATCGTGAAGGCAACGTTGCATTGTCCGCTGGTAGGTAGCACCTACGTTTTTCAGCCCGAAGGGCATCATGACATAGCAAAACGTGCCGTACGGGGTAGTGAACGAAGTGGCCAGTTGGTCCGACTTCCTCATCTTGATCTGGTGGTATCCTGAGTATGCATCGAGAAAACACAAAAGTTCCGAGCCAGCCGTCGAGTCAATGACTTGGTCAATGCGAGGCAAAGCAAACAGATCTTTGGGACATGCTTTGTTCAAGCCGGTGTAATCAACGCACATTCTTAATTCATTGGTTCCCTTTTTGGGGACAAGTACAGGATTGGCCACCCATCGGGTGTGAAGGACTTCTCGGATAAACTCAGCCTTAAGTAACCTAGCTATCTCTTTGCCAATGGCGCGTCTCTTCTCATCTCTGAAGCGTCGTAGGGGTTGTTTCACTGGTTTACATTTTGGATCTATGTTTAAGCTGTGCTCGGCAAGTTCCCTAGGTACACCTTTCATGTCGGCAGGTTGCCAGGCAAAGATGTCCCTATTCTCATGGAGGAACTCGACGAGCGCGCTTTCCTATTTGGGATCCAGGTTCGTCCCAATGGCGACGGTCTTGGAGGCATTGCCTACCACAAGTTCCACCGGCTTGGTCTTGATGGCGGCCTTGAACGCAGGAGCGGAGTCGGAGATCTACTTCTTCGACGCGGGCATCTCTGAGTCATTGACCTTGCTCTGGATCTCCTTGAATTCTTCGCTGTAGAGGACAGCTTCTTCGACGACTGCTTCATTGATCTCGCAGTCCCTTGCCTTGGTAAAGCTTCCGGATACGGTGATGACACCGTTTGGCCCGGGTATCTTGAGTTTGTTGTAGACGAAGCATGGCTTGGCCATGAACGTGTGGAATATGTCACGGCCGAATATGACGTGGTACACGCTCTTGAAGGGGACCACCTCAAAGGTCATGCGCTCTTGGCGGTAATTATTAACATCGCCAAAGGCTACCTGAAGTGTAATGCACCCAAGGGACCGAGCCTCTCGTCTAGGAACTACGCCATGGAACACGGTGTCGGTCCGCCTTAGGTTGGCCTCCATCAAGTTCATCTTCTACAGTGTATCTAGGTACATGATGTTGATGCTGCTTCCACTATCCACCATGCACTTGGTGAACTCCACGCCGTCAATCAATGGGTTAATGACCATGGCGTATTGGTTCTCCGTGGGCACAAGGTCTGGGTGGTCCATCATGTCCCAAGTGATTGGAACCTCCGACCAGCGCAGGTGTTGGGGGACTGGGGAGAGAGTGGCCATCAGGATCCTTAGAGAGGTCTTCTGTTGTCGGACGGTGGGGCTGCCGAGGAAAGTGTGGTAGACTGGGGCCTTCTTTGCGAAGGGTTCTTGCGGCGTGCTTGGCGGCGTGCTTGGGGTCAATGTCGTCGTCCATGTCACTTGAATCCTTGGACTCCTCCTCCTTCTTCTTCCCCTTCCCCTTGCCTCCGAGCTTGGGTTGGAACGGCCGTTGCCGGCAAAGAGCCACGAGCATCGTCATCGGCAGCTGCGAACTCACTAGCTAACTGAATCATCTGATTCAAGTCCAGCTGATGATTGTCCTGCAAGCGCTTTAGCTTACGTCGGAGTAACGTGCCCGGCCCCTTTCCAATCCATCGATGAAGGAGGCCATGGCAGTCTGGGCGTGCACTCCTGCGCAGGAATTCTTCATATCCAGCCAGCGGGAGAGGTAGGCATGAGATGTCTCGTCTTTCTCTTGCACGCACCGTTGTAGATCGCCCACGGTGCAGGGACGCTTGTATGTACCCTCAAAGTTTTTGGTGAACGCTTCTTGCATGTCCAACCAGTTGTAGATTGATTTCTCCGGCAAGTCGTCTATCCATTAACGGGCCGTAACCGCCAACATTAACGGGAGGTACTTGACGGCGACGTTGGGGTTGCCTCCAGCAATCTCCACCGCGTTGCCGTAGTCCTGCAACCATGTGGCGGGCTTGGCGGTGCCGTCATAGGGCTTGATGGTCTTGTCAATCCGGAAACCTTTGGGGTAAGTTGCAGACCGTATTGCAGGTCCAAAGCAACGTGGTCCCAGGTATGGTCCTTCCCGGGCCTCGTGGATCTTATCGATCCATGAACGTGCATCGTATGGCTCCGGTTTCTTCTTCTTGCTGTTAACAGGGGATGGGCTGCGTGAACGATGCGAGCCTCTTCCGTCATAGTGACTGCTTGGTGGTGATGGAGGCGGAGGTGGCGGTGGGTTATACTTCTTGCTGTTACCCTCCTGCGATGCCCCACGCCTGTCACGGTTGCTTGCCGGACGCGGAGGGTGATGGTGTGACCTGCTCTTATGTCCTTGGTGGCGCTCTTCATCATGACGGGTCTGTGCCGCGTTGTCGTGGATGACGATGCCGCACTGCTTTGGAGGTGGAATATCCATACGATGGTGAGTCTTGTAATCTTCCTGACATCGGGGGGATCGGGGCGGTGGCGATGGGCGGCGAGGTTGGGCTCTTTCTCCGTGGTCGGAGGATATGGGGATAGCATCCTTCCTGTTGCGCGCATCCCTCCGTCTTCCTTCTGATGAACCCGTCCACGATCCGACATCCTAAGGAGATTTGTCCCTTGGCGGTTTGTACTGGCTAGATCGGCACAGCGCTGGGTCAGACTCAAGCCTCTGAGAGGTGGCCTTTTCCTGCTGCTTTACCGCCTTGGCCACTAGGTCATAGACCTGCTATACTGCCTCAGGCGATCTATCCTACTCCAGAAGGGTCTTGGCGATGACGAGGTTAAGGAGTGGGGTGGGCATCACCTGCTTGCCTTCACTATCAATGTATGGCTTGGCCTGTGCCAGCTTCGAGGGAGCCCATCCTAGGTTGTGCCGTACACCAGGGTCGTTGATGACGCGAGCCGGAGCTTTCTTAGCCTTCTGCTGCTGTAGCAGAGTCTTGTACTCGGCCTCAATTGCTCTTTCTTTCTCTATGGACTTCTGCGCGTTGACCAGATATCGATCTAGTTTTGCGCCTTGCTCCGCGATGGCTTGCGCCTCCTCCAGCAGCTGCTGGCGCTTCTCGTCAAGCTGAGTCACGTTCCGGATATGATCAACCGTTAGAGGCTCAACGAGGAGATTGCCGTACATCACTCTATCAGCTGGAGTAACATGGGCTGCTGCCGACGTGGATGCTAGGGGCGGCAAGTTCACGGTGTTGTTGTTGCTCAGACCGGTGCCGAGTTCCTGCGGCTGCTGCACTATGTTAGGCGGAGGCGGCATGACCTTTGCGCGATCAATGTCGTCAGCAATTAGTGGCCCCTTCCCCTTATCCAGTGCCGTAGGCGGAGCTTTCCCGGGCTGGTCTTCGTCCATCGTTGTCCCAATGGTGATGAACACCCCTCGAGACATGACGGTGTTATTAGCTTGCTCGTCGCGCGAGTACTCCTCCTCCATCTCCTGCATGGCGGAGTCTAGCTCTTCTGGACTGAAGTCTATTTCCTCTGAATCTGCACTGAAATCAGCATAAAGTGCGTCAATGACAGAGTTGGAGGGTGCCAGGACTTCCTCGATGGCGGGCGGTGAAGGTGCAACGGCCTCGACGATGACTAGAAGTGGTGGTGCTGCTGCGACGATGGCGGCCGGAGGCGGTGGTGGTGGTGGCTAAATCGGAGGGGCTCCGCCGATGAGCGCAAGCGCTGTCTGAGCTGTCGCTTCAGCCTCCGCGTAGTTGTTGATGGTGGTCACCATGCCTTCGAAGGTGAGGAGTCCTGACGCCTGTTGCCGTTTTTAGAGAATGTCGGAGAAGCGTGCCATGGTCTAGTCCTTCCACAAAGTGATAGATGGCATCATCATTGGGGTAGTTGGCCAGATCGGCTCGTATTCGGAGCCACCTGGCCAGGTAATCGCGGGGGTTTTCGCCCTCTCTCTGAATGCAGTGCGCCAGATCGAAGATGGTAACCACGCCGACAAACTTGGATCTCTGCTGTCCAGACGCGCGGACAAAGCCGTCGGATTTGCAGTGATCTTCCACCTTTATATCCTGCACGGGGGCGGTTTGGGTGGGTCTTGAATTTTTCCGATCTTTGCTGGCAAACTCCGAGGATAGATCCGACATCGATCCTTCCGCGAACGTATCCTACCCGTAGGCGGTCCGTGCGGGTCTTGATGCTCCTCCGACTCCCAGGGAACTAGTGCCCGAGTCGGTTTCGCCAATGAAGAGGTGGATGTCTCCGATAGGAACGACCGAACACCGTGTAGGGTTCGTCTTCGCCGGGATCCAGAACTCATCGGGAGGGACGATTGGAACGTTGCCAGAGAAGAGAATGCGACCGATGGATACGGTTTCGCCGATTCCTGCGAAGATCTTGGTCCTCGCGCGCTGAAGAGCCTGAAGCGCCTCTTGCCCCACGGTGGGCGCCAACTGTCATGGTATTGCCGACGAGTACGCCATGGAGGGGTCCTCACAGTGCGTGTTTAGAGACGTGGGGTAAGGCGGACGGTTGAAGGGTACGAGGTAACACACCTTACCCAGGTTCAGATCGCACAATGGTGGCGGAATCCTACTCCTTCTATAAATCACTATAATGGCAATACGCCAAGTTACAGAGATTGGTTCGCTGTGCGAGGTGACTAGAAAGTCTAAGTTATCGTGCCCTAAAGGCTCCCATAGGCCCGACTTATATAGTCGCCAGGTCCTAGGGTTACAGGGAAAAGTCCTAGCCGGACAGGTTACAGAGTTCTACACCGTCTATTACTAGTCTTGTGTATCTTGCACTCCAAGGCTCCGGGTACGCTGGTGACTCCACCGTAGCCTTCCTTTATCCGGCATGGGCCTCCCTTCTGGATCCACCTAACTGGGCCGCCCAACAGGCCATAGGCCATGCTACCGACTATGGGCCACCCGGGTTAGTCGGATAAGAGACATGCTATGAGGATACCCATATAGCATATCCCCAACAAAGAGATCCAGAGCAAGGTCGATGAATCAGAGATGCCCGCGTTGAAGAAGCAGATCTCCGACTCCGCTCCTGCGTTCAAGGCCGCCATCGAGACCAAGACGGTGGAACTTGTGGTAGGCGATGCCTCCAAGGTCACCGCCATTGGGACGAACCTGGATCTCAAATAGGAAAGCGCGCTCATCGAGTTCCTCCGTGAGAATAGTAACATCTTTGCCTGGCACCCTGCCGACATGAAAGGTGTAACTAGGGAACTAGCCGAGCACAGCTTAAACAATGATCCAACATGCAAACCAGTGAAACAACCTCTATGACGCTTTGGAGATGAGAAGAGACGCGCCATTGGCAAAGAGATAGCTAGGTTACTTAAGGCTAGATTTATCCGAGAAGTCCTTCACACCCAATGGGTGGCCAATCTTGTACTTGTCCCCAAAAAGGGAACCAATGAATTAAGAATGTGTGTTGATTACACCGGCTTGAACAAAGCATGTCCCAAAGATCTGTTTGCTTTGCCTCGCATTGACCAAGTCATTGAATCGACGGCTGGCTCGAAACTTTTGTATTTTCTCGATGCATACTCAGGATACCACCAGATCAATATGAGGAAGTCGGACCAATTGGCCACTTCGTTCACTACCCCATACGTCACGTTTTGCTATGTCACGATGCCCTTTGGGCTGAAAAACGCAGGCGCTACCTACCAGCGGACAATGCAACGTTGCCTTCACGACCAAATCGGTCGGAACGTTCACACCTACGTGCACGATATCGCGGTGATGTCTAAAAAGTCAAACGACTTAATCTTCGACTTAAAATAAACCTTTGATAATATCCGGAAATACAACATGATGCTTAACCCTAAGAAGTGCGTCTTCGGGGTTTCAGCCGGCAAATTGTTGGACTTCATCGTTTCCCAGCGTGAAATCGAAGTCAACCTAGAGAAAATCAAGGCCATCTTAAGCATAAACCGTCCGACATGCCTAAAGGACATTCAACGACTAACAGGATGTGTTGCAGCAGTTAGTCGGTTCGTCAGCCGACTTGGAGAGAAGGCTCTGCCGCTATACAAGTTGCTGAACAAGGCGGACAAATTCACGTGGACAGACGAAGCAGATGCAATATTGAAGCATCTCAAGCATATTCTCTCCTCAGCGCCCATCCTTGCAGCACCCGAGCCTGGAGAGCCCTTGTTAATTTAGATGGAGGCAACCAACCGGGTTATCAGCATCGTCGTCGTGGTGGAACGGAAGGAACCAGGCTATGAGCACGGAGTTCAACGACCAGTTTACTATGTGAGCGAAATCTTGACAGAATCTAAGCAGCGTAACCCGCACTACCAAAAGATAGCTTATGGAGTATTCCTCGCTTCTCGGAAGCTGAGGCATTACTTTCAGGATCACCCAATAACAGTGGTGAGCAAGAGTCCACTGTCCGACATAATCAATAATAGCAACGCTACAGGAAGGGTCGCGAAGTGGGGCATTGAACTCGCCGCCTTCGAGATCACCTACAAACGACGCGACGCTATCAAGTCACAAGCTTTGGAGAATTTTGTTGCAGATTGGACGGAGATGCCAGATGCTACTCCGTTTCCAGAACCAGAGTACTAGGTGGTGCACTTTGACGGATCAAAGCTGCTCAACGGCTCGGGGGCTGGTGTATTGCTATAGTCACCAACAGGAGACAAGCTACACTACGTTCTGCAGATCCACTTCGAGGCTACAAACAACATGGCGGAGTATGAATCACTCATTCACGGACTACGTGTAGCCAAGGATATTGGCATCAAGCGCATAGTTTGCTGTCGAGATTCCGACTTGGTTGCCTAGCAGGTGGCTGGCACCTAGAACGCGCGGAACCCTATGATGGCGGCATATCGAGACGAAGTGGACGAGATAGCCAAGAGCTTTTGGGGCTACGAAGTCAAGTATGTTCCTAGGGAGCAAAACGAGGCGGCTGATCTGCTATCTAAGCTAGGATCAAGGCGCAAGAGAATTCCGACAGGAGGTTTCCTAGAGCATCTGCGCACACCATCCGTGAAGGGAGCCGACATCGACAACCCGGACAGAGCTGACTCTTTCATCAACATGGTGACTAAGGTCCCTCCGGCTTGGACAAAACCGTTCATGGAATATCTCGAACACGGAATTTTGCCTGACGACAAAGTCGAAAGACGGCAAATAGTACGACGAGCAAAGGGTTATACCATAATCAATGGGCAACTCTACAAAAGGAGCACTACTGGTGTATACCTAAAATGTGTTTCCCAGCTAGAAGGCATGGAAATCCTACGCGAAATCCATCTCGGAGATTGCGGGCAACACGCCGCTCCTCGATCATTGGTCGCGAAAGCCTTTCGGCAAGGATTCTACTGGCTGACCGCGAAGGAGGACGCCGACAAGCTGGTTGAGACATGCATGGGATGCCAGTACTATGCCCGACAACCACATGTTCCTACTGAAGAACTGCGAACAATACCAATAACTTGGCCATTTGCAGTCTGGGGGCTAGACATGGTGGGATCGTTACAGACGGCACCTTATGGGTTTACGCATATGCTTGTAGCAGTTGATAAATTCACTAAATGGATAGAAGCTCAACCCATTTGAAAGCTTGATGGGGCAACTTCCCTTAGTTTCGTCCGAGATCTAGAGGTGATATTTGGTCTCCCACATAGAATTATCACCGACAATGGCAGCAATTTATCACTCGGAGAAGTGGAGGCATATTGCTGGGAGAAAGGCATCCGACTTGACCTCGCATCTATGGCACACCCACAATCCAACGGTCAGGTTGACCGAGCCAATGGATTAATTCTGCAAGGAATCAAGCCACGTCTCGAGGCACCGCTACATAGAGCAGCTGGAGCCTGGGCGGAAGAATTGCCATCCGTGCAGTGGAGTTTACGAACTACACCCAACAGATCTACCGGCTACACCCCTTACTTCATGGTATATGGAGCAGAAGCCATCCTGCCCTCCGACATCCTCCATGATGCACCACGAGTTGCCGCCTACGACGAGGATGATGCTGAAGAATCCAGACGCCTAGATGTGGACCTTCTCGAGGAGGAGCGCGTTTTGGCATGCCAAATATCCGCCATCTACCAGCAGAAGCTACGCAGCTACCATAGTCGCCGCATTCGGCATCGCTCGTTTAAAGAGGGGGATTTGGTGCTCCGACTTAAGCAGAAGAAGTCACACAAATTATCCCCGCCATGGGAAGGTCAGTTCATCATAAGAAAGGCGCTGCTCAATGGGTCTTACTACCTTGTTGACAATCGTGAACTAAAGGACAGACCCAACGAGAATCATAAGCGTAAGCGACGTGACCCGGATGATGACTACCCGGAGCTTGATCGGCCATGGAACATAGCACAGCTACGTCCTTTCTACACTTAGCATTTTTTATCTAATTGTGTACCTCTTATATGATCAATGAAATAAAGCTCTTTGGTTCACTCATATTTCTGAGTCTTTTACCTCCTTTAGTGTTCATTTTTGGATCATGTAAAACCTTTATGCACAAGTTTTGTGTTTGCACTTGTGAAAATTCCGTCTACGGGCGTTAGCTTAAGTTTTCTGGTGAACACGTTCTTTTTCGTTTTTATGTGGATTCTGGAGTAGTGACTTTTAGCACTTATTGTCGGTGATTTTGAGCTTAGGTTATTGACGGTGCCATTGGGCATCATCACCTAAGCGCATGGTTCCGACAACGAGTCTTCCGACTCATGAATGGTCAAGCATAAGAACCAAAGTAATGGATAAGCCAGCACTTGCTTAAAAATATATACAGGCTGGGAACTAAGTTCTTAAGTGGCAGGAAATAACAACCATTGTTTTCCGCCTTAAGTTACATCATCAAGTATTTTTCGCGCATACACCAAAGGCAAAACAAATTTTACATAGTGTTTTTACTCTTTGGGCGCAGGAGACTTGGAAGCAGCATCGTCCCCAGTCGGAGAATCACCCTCAACGTGGGCGCTATGATGAGACTCGGAAGAATCTTGGTTGACGCTGTCAATGGTGTTCATGGGCACGAAGACATCGATGTCCACCAACTTGGCAACTCTGGTGTCATATCCCGCGAGTGATGACAAGATGGCTTCGTGATCAATCTCTTTGCCGTCATCATCAACGTCAGGGATACCAGAGGTCACCGTGTCGACGTCGTCATCTTCGTAGTGTTCCTTCACCATTGAGAGCGCCATCCTTGCGCCAGCCCGTGCACATGAAGCTTTCCAGCTTGTAACACGCTCTGGGGCTCGGCGCAGAATCTCCGATTACTTCGTCACGGAGTCCGAGGCCTTGATGTATATCTGAAGGGGCTTGGCAATCTCCTTGGCTTGGGTGATGGCGGTGTTGATAAAGTTGCCAGAAAGAACCATGCATTCCTTGTCCGAAGGAGGCGAGCGGGTTAAACCCATAGGAGCTAAAAATTCCGACAATGAGCACATGAGTTCAATAAAATCTAAGTATCCAGACTACAGAAAGACAAGACGGAGGAAACTTACTGAAGATGCTGGCCTTGGCTTGCCAGAGGGTGTCCGCCAAGGATTCCATCTCTTCTTGGAGGAGCTTAAACGCCTCGCTATGGCGTTGGTTTTGCTCATCAGCAGCTTGCTTCTGATCTTTTAAGATCGCAAGCTCCTCCCTAAAGCGATTGATTTCCGCGGAGGCGGAATCCTGCAGGGCTTTCATGGAATCCTCGTGCATCTTCAGCATCTCTTCTCTCTCCTTCTTAAGGATTCTTTTCTCGCTGTCCAACTGCTGGATGTGCTTGGACTACTCGACAATATCCTTGGCCTTGGCGACATGTTCTGCAAAGTCGGAGAAAACAAAGTACACAGTGAGTACTCGGAGAATGAAGGCATAAAACCAAGACGGAATGCGCAAAAAAGAAAACAGACTCTTGTTTTTGATGATTTGTTCCTTCAAGATGGCAATTTTACCCTTTTCGGCTTCAAGATCTGCGCGCATCTTCTGGTACTTGTCATTGGTCATGCCCCTCCGAGCATTCTCATTATGTGGAACAAAGGAAAAAAGGTTAAACCGTTGTTTAGTCTACTTGGAGCATCTAGTCGGAACCTTTCCACTTAGACGCTCGGGGGATAGAGCGAAAGTTTTTTAACTTAGCAATATGCTTAGCTTTTCTTTAAGCATCTAGTCGGAACTAATTCAGTTACAACTAGAGGCTTGGGGGCTACATTATTGAAAATTATAAACACTGCGTATGCTACTCTTAAAGAATCTAGTCGGAATAGTTTCTTCCATCTAAATGCTTGGGGGGCTACAATGAGAGTTCTTTATAAACTTGGTCACTCTTAGAGCATATAGATGTTCCTTCTACATCCTCGGGGGCTACAGTGGGATACTCACATGAAATGCAAAAGGTAAAGTAAAACTTACAAGTGCAATAATCTTGAGGTTTGTAGCGCTCTCGGCTAGCAGCTTGCCAAAGGAAATGCTATTTCCTCGCAAGATATCCGCTTGTCGGAGAAGCTCCTCAATACCGCACGTAGGAGATGACGGCACTCCTCCAGGAACCAGAGTTGTGTTACTCGGCATGAGCGCCGGGTAAATTATCTTCGGGAACTCGAAGGGCTTCTAGGGAGCAGGGGCGCCGCATTCGGCAGAGGTACCAGTTCCCACTACCGCCTTGCCACTACCGATGGCATCCTTAGCCGGAGCTTCAGCCATTTGTAGAGCAGTGCTCTCCTGCGTCGCCTGTTCGCTGACAACAGCGAGTTCGGTAGAGGCGCCAGAATCCACTTCCATGGCGGAAGGGCCTGGTGCCTCCTGGGCTTGAGAACTTGTCGGGGTAGAGGAAGGCTTGACGGCAGGAGTAGCAGGGGCGATGGCGGGGGAGGAGTCGTGATGCAGCATATCCTTGATATTTCTAGAAGCCCCCAAATTCTTGGAGGCCTTCTTGAGGCTGGTTGTGGCTTTCTTCCTGAAACGTGCAAAGTGCATAAGTACAGAAACAAAACAGACAGATAGACAATGTCGGAGAATGAGAAGCTTACACTAGGGGGGTGCTTTGGCAAAAATCCCGGTGGCTTTTCTCTTTTCTGCCTCCAGGGCAGCGGTGGTCTTCTTGGAGGCTCCACCCTCCGTCTTCTTCTTCTTGCCTCCGTCGGCAGCGTCAGAGGTGGAGCTCTTCCGCTTTCGCGCCAACGGGGCATCATCATCGGACACGACCGTGACTTCCTTCATATTTGGATCGTAGATTTGGGCAGCCAGGTTGTCCTCATCTAGACCGCTAAGTTGTTAAGTAGGTTTGCTGGGCCGCGGAAGAGGGAGAGAGGGAAGGAGGTTTGCTGGGCTGTGGCCTGGTTCTCCCTCCTGTCTATTTTTTCATAGAAAACCTTTTCTTTTTCTTATTTTGATTTCTGTTTTAAATTTTGAATTCCAAATCTGTTTTGAATCATTCGAATTTACCAGAGAGGTTTGGTGAAATATATGAAATACCATGGAGCCCTTTTAGTCCATTTGTGCTTCACTATTTTGGTAATTTTTCAAATTTTAAATCCTTTTTAACTGTATTCAAATAGAGGGAAAAATAGGGTTTAGGGTTTTGCACTTGTACTTTGGTTCACACACTTGATCACATGCAATATTGTATTGATTTAAACAGATGCATGCCATTCTTAGGTACTGAGTACATATATTACAAACTTTGGCTGTTACATACACTTTCACCACAACATTCGATACATCCGTCAGGAACAATCCTGAATTCACCATACTCAGTATGCGGATAATAAATCCCAACCTTTCAATTACACGCGCTAGTATAGGTACCTTCCTGTGAGTTTGGCCTCCCAACCATGACCAACTGTCATCTTGGGAACTGCACAGGTGGACAATCTTCACAAGGTAGCCTCAGCTCAAACCTTGGCCGCAAGGGAACCCATACTAGGGTATATAAATTTCCAGTCAAGTCCTACCCAAATTTCGAGTATTGTGGTTGTACGGTAAAATTGGAATGGTATCGCATCCAGTCAACCATCAGTTTTATGAAGGTCTAAGGATCATGCCTTAAAATTTTCATCATAAAAATCATCTGGTGTTAAAGAACACATGTCAAAACATTTCAGTAGAATGACTCATCATTCTAAGGTTTTCATAACCATTTTCACCAAGTATTGCCATCTAAAGTGATCAAGTTTTATGCTTAGCACTAGCAACTACAAGTGGAGGATAAACACTAATGAGGGGTGGTAAAAAAGGGTGAATTATCTAAGTTCAGTCTCATGTCTCAGGATGAAATCAAAGATTTATCTAACATAGGCCAAGTTTTATGCTCTTTATGCTACCTTTAAATATCTGTCTAAAATCTACAAATCATTAAGTGAAATCCAATAGAAAGCTTTGATAAAGAAATAAAATACTAAGCTTGCAAGTAAAACTAGGATTGGGTATCCAGTGGTGTAATCAAGGAATGCCTAATGCATTGCATAGATCATATAGTTTTCATAGTTGCAAGTGTTAGCTTGCATAGGTAACATGCAAGTGGTAGCTTGCCTTGTGCAGAGCAGTGGTTGAAGTTCTCCTTGGATTCTTCCTCATAGTATTCTCCTTCCTCCTCGTATTGTTGGCTGGTACTAGCATCTATAACAAATACGAGGTACACAATCACCAAACAATACTTAACTATTTTTATTGATCACACCAAGGTTTTCACTAGATGATCTAGCATCATCACAAACATTACAATCATCAAAGCACTTGCCTTATTTATTTTATTTTGGAAAAGTAATTTCTACTCATTGAAAAACTACTTAAGATTTAATATTATCCAACTAAAACATGGGATCATGTTGACACATGTCATCACCACATATTTCAGTACATGTGAATCTGATTTAAAGTGGTGTCACAATTTAATAAGGTTTAACCTTTTTATTTTAATTAAATAAAGTGATTAGAATTTCCTATGAGGCATTATTTTATTACTTGTTCATTATTTATGCAAGTAAACCTAGATATTTTTATATATTCAGAAAGGTCTAGTTAAATGTGATTTTTGAGAGTTGGAAACAACTCAAAAGATTTTGTGGTTGACTTTTGAAAAATGTTTGAATGGAGAAAAGCTTCTTCCTTGTTATTTTTACTAGAGGTGATCTACAATTCCAAATGATATGAATCCAATGGGCTTGGATTAAGAATTCCATTACCTTTCTAACAAAATTGGTTTTGATGCATTTTGGTTTACTGAATCGACCTGGGTTGATTTTTCAATCTAGGTACAGAACTGTGTTTGAAACTAAATGAATAAACCTAAATTCAAACTACTCGATCATACAGGAATGTACCTGGGCCGGCCCACTGCACACAGCACGCACGGGTAAGTTTAAGTCAGCGAGACAGGGGGGTGCTAAGCGGTATGGGGCAATCTAAACCACTGTAGGGTTTTGTAGCATGGAAAACAAAAAAATTCTATCGCATACAAACAAACAAGTCAACATCTATCTACTAGATTATAGCAACGAGTCGATGGAATACCTCACCCTCGAAGATTCCAAAGTGTTTAACGAGAGAGGATTCTCGTGGGTGATGTAGTCGTACTCTTCCCGATCTCAAGATCGTGTAAACGATCCTTCCGGCGCTGCGTTCCGGCAGCGCTTCCGCAGTCGGTCACACGTTCAGTACTCGACAAAGACCTTCCTCTCCCTTGTTCCAGCAGGCAGCAGAGGTTGTAGCACTCTCCTCATGATTCCGGCAGCACAACGGCGTGGTGCCGGAAGTAGAGGGGAGATCTCGCAGGGCTTCGCCTTAAGCCAGAGAGAGTATGGTGGACCATGAGTGAGCCCTCGGTGATCTAGGGTTTAGACACACCAAGGAGGGGGCAAGGCCGGCGGCTAGGGTTGACCTAGGCGGTGGCGGCGAGTTGCCCTAGGCGGCGGCTATGGTGGGCGGCGGCTAGGGTTAGGGTTTAGAGGTGGAGGTGTTGTGTGCTAGGAGGGGCAGCCCTGCCCCTCCTTATATAGGTGGAGGGGGCGCGCCAGGGGAGGGGAGTCCCTCCCCAACTCGGTTTCCCAAGTGGGCCGGCGGTGGAGGGGAGGAACTCCTCCCCAGGTTTCCTACTTCCCCTCCACCTTCCGAAATAGCCGTTTGACTTTTCAAACTAGGATTTGATTAAAACCTTTATTTTGTTCAGCGATGACACCTAGTACATGATGCAACCATTCCAACTTGGTATGACACATTCATGTACCCTTCCCCTCCGGAGTGCCGGATATTTCGGAACCTTCTAGAACATTCCCGATGAAAACACCAGAACCATTCTCCAACCCCGAAAGAGGACTTTCCTTATATGAATCTTATTCTCCGGACCAATCCGGATCTCCTCGTGATATCCCGTATCCCATCCGAGACTCCGAACAACATTCAGTCTCTTACTCATTAGTCCATAACTACTCAAACAGCGTCGAATACTTAAGTGTGCCTCCCTACGGTTCGTGAATTATACGGACATGATCGAGACACTTCTCCGATCAATAACCAATAGAGGAATCTGGAAATTCATATGGCTCCGACATATTTCTACGATTACTTTGCGATCGAATGAACGACTTACATACGATACCAATTTCCCTTTGTCTCACGATAGTTTACTTTTCAGAGGTTATGATCGTCGGTATCTCTGCATAACTAGTTCAACCTCGTTACTGATAAGTCCTCTTTTCTCGTTCCCGTGATATGTGATCCCTTGTGATCCAGTCACATGCTTGCAAGCTAATTGGATGACATTCCACCGAGAGGGCCCAGAGTATATCTATCCGTCATATGGATGGACAAATCCACTCTTGATCCATGTGTCTCAACCAATACTTTCCGAACACTCAATGCCACCTTTATAGCCACCCAGTTACGGTGTGGTGTTTGATGTCATCAAAGCATCCTTCCGGTGAAGGTGATATGCATGATCTCATGGTCGAAGGAATTAGGTTACTATGTATCAGAAAGCATATTGCAATTGAACTATTAAAATGACTTGATATTTATGCTACGCTTATCTATAGGAGTATGTCCACCATATCATTCTCCTAACGATATGATCTTGTTGTTAATAACATCTCAATTTTCATGATAGGGAAACCTCAATCATTTATTAACCAACAAGCTAGTATTATAAAGAGGCTTTACTAGGGACTCTATTTTAGTTTACAAATCACACAAGTATCAATGTTTCCTTGTTAATACTATTATAGCATGAATGTAAACATTTATCATAAACACAAAGATATAATAATAACTACATTTATTATTGCCTCTAGGGCATATCTCCAACAGTCTCCAACTTGCACTAGAGTCATCTAATCTAGATTACATGGTAATATACCGAACACCCATGGCAGTTTGGTGTTGGTCATGTTTTGCCCTCGGGAGAGGTTTAGTCAACGGATCCGCCACATTCATATATGTGTGTACTTTGCAAATCTTTATGTCCCCATCTTCGACATGTTCTCGAATAGCGTGAAAACGTAGCTTGATGTGCTTCAGCTTCTTGTGTGACCTTGGTTCTTGCGCATTGGCTATGGCGCCCATGTTATCACAGTAGATAGACATTGGGTCCAGCGCACTAGGAACCACACAGAGCTCTGTAATTAACTCTTTCATCCATCTCGCTTCTTGTGAAGCCTCCGAAGCAGCCATGTATTCCGATTCAGTTGAAGATCTCGCCACAACGCTTTGCTTTGCACTCCTCCAGCTAACTGCTGCACCATTCAAAGTAAATACGTATCCAGATTGTGATTTAGAATCATCCGGATCGGTGTTCCATCTAGCATCGGTGTAACCATTAACAACGATCTATTCATCACCTCCATAATAAAGAACAATATCCTTAGTTCTTCTCAAGTACTTAAGGATGTTTTTGACCGTTGTCCAATGATCCACTCCTGGATCACTTTGATATCTTCTAGTTAAACTAACAGCATATGCAATATCGGGTCTAGTACATAGCATGGCATACATTAGAGATCCTATGGCTGAGGCATAGGGAGTCTTACTCATCCTTTCTCTATCTTCTGTCTTTGTCGGACTTTGAGTTTTTACTCAAGGTCGTATTGGGCAACATGGGCAAGAACCCTTTCTTGCTATCTTCCATTCCAAACCTCTTTAGAACTTTGTCCAAATATGTACTTTGTGACAATGATATTAGGCGTCTCGATCTATCTCTATAAATCTTTATGCCTAATATATAAGCTGCTTCGCCAAGATCCTTCATTGAAAAACTATTATTCAAATATTCCTTGACACTATTAAGAAGGTCTACATCATTCCCAATCAACAATATGTCATCTACATATAGTATTAAGAATGCTACAGAGATCCCACTCACTTTCTTGTAAATACAAGCTTCTCCATAAGTTTGTATAAAACCAAAACTTTTGATTACCTTATCAAAACGTTGATTCCAACTTCGGGATGCTTGCTTCAATCCATAGATGGACCGTTGAAGTTTGCATACCTTGTTAGCATCTTTAGGATCGACAAAACCTTTGGGTTGCATCATATACAACTCTTCATCAATGTCTCCATTGAGGAATGCTGTTTTGACATCCATCTGCCATATCTCATAATCATAATATGCATCGATTGCTGACATAATCCTCACAGACTTTAGCTTCGCTACTGGTGAGAAAGTCTCATCGTAGTCAACTCCTTGAATTTGGCGAAACCCTTTTGCGACAAGTCGAGCTTTATAGACAGTAACATTACCATCAGCATCTGTTTTCTTCTTGAAAATCCATTTGTTCTCGACATCCTTCCGGCCATCCGGTAAGTCCACCAAAGTCCATACTTGGTTTCCGTACATGGATCCAATCTCGGATTCCATGGCTTCTTTCCATTTATTGGAATCTGGGCTCATCATCGCTTCCTCATATGTCGTAGGGTCATCGGTGTTGTCCACCAACATGACATTCATAGCGGGATCATACCAATCTAGAGTGGTACGAGTTCTCGTTGACCTGCGAGGCTCTGTAGAAACTACAACCGAAGTTTAATGATCATCATCATTAGCTTCCTCTCTTATTGGTGCAGGCGTCACAAGAACTACTTCCGGTGCTGCACTACTCGCAATTTCGAGAGAAGGTTCGACAACCTCGTCGAGTTCTACTTTCCTTCCAGTCACTTCTTTCGAGAGAAATTCCTTCTCTAGAAAGGATCCATTCTTGGCAATGAAGATTTTTCCCTCGGATCTATGATAGAAGGTATACCCAATAGTTTCCTTCGGGTATCTTAAGACGCATTTTTCCGCTTTGGGTTCAAGCTTGTCCGGCTGTAACTTCTTTACATAGGCTTCGCAACCCCAAACTTTAAGGAACGACAATTTAGGTTTCTTCCCAAACCATAATTCATACGGTGTCGTTTCAACGGATTTAGATGGTGCCCTATTTAAAGTGAATGCGGCTGTTTCTAATGCATAACCCCAAAATGATAGCGGTAAATCTGTAAGTGACATCATAGAACAAACCATATCTAAGAGAGTTCGATTACGATGTTCGGACACACCATTACGTTGTGGTGTTCCCGGCGGTGTCAATTGTGAAAGTATTCCGCATTTCTTCAAAAGCTCGCCAAACTCGTAACTTAGATATTCACCTCCACGATCAGAACATAGAAATTTAATCTTCTTGTTACGTTGATTCTCAACCTCACTTTGAAATTCCTTAAACTTCTCAAAAGTTTCGGACTTATGTTTCATGAAATAGATATACCCATATCTACTCAAGTCATCCGTGAAGGTAAGAACATAACAATAACCACCGCGCGATGCTACACTCATTGGACCACACGCATCAGTATGTATGATTTCCAATAAGTCCGTAGCTCGCTCCATCATACCAGAAAATGGAGTCTTAGTCATTTTACCCATCAGACATGCTTCGCATCTTTCAAGTGATTCGAAATCAAGTGATTCAAGAAGTCCATCGGAATGGATTTTCTTCATACGCTTCACTCCAATGTGACCAAGACGATAGTTCCACATATAGGTCGAGTTATCGCTCGATTTCAAACGTTTAGCCTCAATGTTATTAATATGTGTATTTCCACTATCGAGATTCAATAAGAATAGAACATCTATCAAAGGTGCTTGTGCATAAAACATATTACTCATATAAATCGAACAACCATTATTCTCGGACATAAACAAGTAACCGTCTCGCAATAAAAAATATCCCGATATAATGTTCATGCTTAACGCAGGCACCAAATAACAATTATTTAAGTATAAAACTAATCCCGATGGTAGATGAAGGGGTAGCGTGCCGACCACGATCACATCAACCTTTGATCCGTTTCCCACGCGCATCGTCACCTCGTTCTTCGCTAGCTTCCGTTTATTCTGCAGCACCTGTTTCGAGTTACAAATATGAGCAACCGAACCAGTATCAGATACCCAGGCACTACTACGAGTACTAGTGAGATACACATCAATAAAATGTATATCGGATATACCTTTCTTCTTGATGTTGTCGTTCTTCAAATCCACCAAGTACTTTGGGCAATTCCGCTTCCAGTGACCTTCTCCCTTGCAGTAAAAGCACTCAGTATCAGGCTTAGCTCCAGCCTTGGTCTTCTTCGCCGGCGCGGTAAATTTCTTACCACCCTTCTTGAAGTGTCCCTTTTGCTTAGACTTGCCTGTCTTGAATTTGGTGGTCTTATTGACCATTAACACTTGCTGCTCTCTCTTGATCTCCACTTCTGCAGATTTCAACATGGCAAAGAGTTCTGGCAACTGCTTGTTCATGTTTTGCATATTGTAGTTCATCACAAAGTTCTTGTAACTTGGTGGTAGTGATTGGAGGACACGATAAATCCCCAAAGCATTAGGAATCACTATACCCAAGCTTTGAAGTTTGTTTGCGTGCCCAGACATCTTAATCACATGCTCACTGACGGAGCTGCCCTCTTCCATCTTGCAGTTAAAGAACTTTTCAGAAGCCTCATAGCTCTCAATTGCCGCATGAGTCTCAAAGATCAATTTGAGATCACGGACAATATCATGTGGGTCTGAATTCTCAAACCTTTTCTGAAGCTCCGATTCTAAACCATACAAGATAGAACACTGAACTGTGGAGTACTGAGTCTTCCGAGCGAGGTAAACATTCTTTACTTCATCGGTAGAAGTAGCTGCACGTGGGTCACCCAGCGGTGCATCCAGCACATAGGTCAAATTACCAGCTGTGAGGACAGTCCTCAAATTGCGGAACCAATCCACGAAGTTGCTTCCATTGTTCTTCAACCTTTCTTTCTCTAGGAACGCATTAAAATTGATGGTAGGGGCCGCCATTGATCTACAACATATTTGCAATAGTTTAGAATAAGTTTATGACAGATTGAGTTCTAATTAATAGTTAAATTAATCTAGGTGAACTCCCACTCAAAACAACATCCCTCACATTGTTTTAGTGATCACACGAACCAAATCCACCACATCAAAACCGATCATCACGAGAGTTGATGTAGTTTCAATGGCGAACAATCGACATGTTCATCATATCTTCTATATAATTCATTCTTTACCTTTCGGTGATCCGTGTTCCGAGACCATGTCTGTACATGCTAGGCTCGTCAAGATCAAACCTTAGCTTCTGCATGAGCAAATCTGGCTTGCTCACGTTGTATACACTTGCGGAATCTAACACACCCGATCATCACATGGTGCTTCGAAACAACAAGCTTTAGCAACGTTGCTCACTAAGGATGAACACTTTAGAACTTGAAATTTATGTGCATGAGGGATCATCTTATAATGCTACCGTTGTTAACTAAGCAATACAAGATGCATAAAGGATTAACATCACATGCAATTCATAATATGTGATACGATATGGCCTTTCTTCTTTGTGCTTCCGATCTCCATCTTCAAGCACGAACATGATCTCCATCATTACCGGCATTGCATCAAGGTCAATGACGCCGCTCCATGGTTGTCGTCCACCGGCTTCAACTATTACAACTACTTTGAATAGACACGTGGGTCTTAACAGAATTTAAAGACAACCATATGGCTCCTGCCG
This sequence comes from Avena sativa, assembly GCA_916181665.1. Classification (NCBI taxonomy): domain Eukaryota; kingdom Viridiplantae; phylum Streptophyta; class Magnoliopsida; order Poales; family Poaceae; genus Avena; species Avena sativa. The sequence goes on from OV702284.1 coordinate 67,850,148, forward strand.
GTTGCCAACTTACAATAAGGAACATTGCATACATCATATATAATCACAATCATGGCCATATCACATCACAGCACACCCCTGCAAAACAAAGTTAGACGCCTCTACTTTCTTTGCATGTTTTACGTGGTTTGGGGCTTTCAATAAGTGTCGTTCTAACTTACGACAAGAACCACAACATTGATACTAGTATTGTCAATCACCCGTTGTAAATTGAATCTTAACTATGTTGGGAGAAACAGGCACCCGCAAAGCCACTTATGCAATACAAGTTGCATGTCAAGCGTGGAGCAAGTCTCATGAACGATGTCATGTAAGGTTAGCCCGGGCCACTTCATCCCACCATCCCGCAAGATGCAAAGTACACAAGAAGCAATCAACAACAAAAAGCATCAACGCCCAAAATGACCATTGTGTTCTACTCATGCAACAGATCTACATATAGACACGGCTCTGATACCACTGTAGGGTTTCGTAGCATGGAAAACAAAAAATTTCTACCGCATACAAACAAACAGGCCAAGATCTATCTACTAGATTGTAGAAACGAGTCGATGGAATAACTCACCCTCGAAGATTCCATAGTGTTTAACGAGAGCGGATTCTCGTGGGTGATGTAGTCGTACTCTTCCCGATCTCAAGATCGCGTAGACGATCCTTCTGGCGCTGTGTTCCGGCAGCGCTTCCGCAGTTGGCCACACGTTCGGTACTCGACGAAGACCTTCATCTCCCTTGTTCCAGCAGGCAGCGGAGGTTGTAGCACTCTCCTCGTGATTCCGGCAGCACAACGGCGTGGTGCCGGAAGTAGAGGGGATATCTCGCAGGGCTTCGCCTTAAGCCGGAGCGAGTATGGTGGACTATGAGAGAGCCCTCGGTGATCTATGGTTTAGACACACCAAGGAGGGGCAAGGCTGGCGGCTAGGTTTGACCTAGGCGGTGGCGGCGAGTTTCCCTAGGCGGCGGCGGCTAGGGTTAGGGTTTAGAGGTGGAGGTGTTGTGTGCTAGGAGGGGCAGCCCTGCCCCTCCTTATATAGGTGGAGGGGGCGCGCCAGGGGAGGGGAGTCCCTCCCCAACTCGGTTTCCCAAGTGGGCCAGCGGTGGAGGGGAGGAACTCCTCCCCAAGTAGGTTTCCTACTTCCCCTCCACCTTCCAAAATAGCCGTTTAACTTTTCAAATTGGCGTTTGACTTTTCAAACTAGGATTTGATTAAACCCTTTATTTTGTTCAGCAATGACACCTCGTACATGATGCAACCATTCCAACTTGGTATGACACATTCATGTACCCTTCCCCTCCGGAGTGCCGGACATTCCGGAACCTTCTAGAACATTCCCGATGAAAACACCGGAACCATTCTCCAACCCTGAAACAGGACTTTCCTTATATGAATCTTATTCTCCAGACCATTCCGGATCTCCTCGTGATATCCCGGATCCCATCCGAGACTCCGAACAACATTCGGTCTCTTTCTCATAATACCATAACTACTCAAACAACGTCGAATCCTTAAGTGTGTCTCCCTACGGTTCGTGAATTATGTGGACATGATCGAGACACTTCTCCGAACAATAACCAATAGAGGAATCTGGAAATTCATATGGCTCCCACATATTTCTACGATTACTTTGCGATCGAATGAACCACTTACATACGATACCAATTTCCCTTTGTCTCACGATAGTTTACTTATCCGAGGTTATGATCGTCGGTATCTCTGCATACCTAGTTCAACCTCGTTACCGATAAGTACTCTTTTCTCGTTCCCGTGATATGTGATCCCTTGTGAGCCAGTCACATGCTTGCAAGATAATTGGATGACATTCCACCGAGAGGGCCCAGAGTATATCTATCCGTCATATGGATGGACAAATCCCACTCTTGATCCATGTGTCTCAACCAATACTTTCCGAACACTCAATGCCACCTTTATAAACACCCAGTTACGGTGTGGTGTTTGATGTCATCAAAGCATCCATCTGGTAAAGGTGATATGCATGATCTCATGGTCGAAGGAATTAGGTTACTATGTATCAGAAAGCATATAGCAATTGAACTATTGAAATGACTTGATCTTTATGCTACGCTTATCTATAGGAGTATGTCCACCATATCATTATCCTAACGATATGATCTTGTTGTTAATAACATCTCAATGTTCATGATAGGGAAACCTCAGTCATTTATTAACCAACAAGCTAGTATTATAAAGAGGCTTTACTAGGGACTCTATTTTAATTTACAAATCACACAAGTATCAATGTTTCCTTGTTAATACTATTATAGCTTGAATGTAAACATTTATCAAAAACACAAAGATATAATAATAACTACATTTATTATTGCCTCTAGGGCATATCTCCAACAACCACATGATCATCATCTAATCGAATGGATGTGACTTATCGTCTCCGTCGGGCAACTCCGGCGAGACAGAACCCTAGCGCGGCCAGTGGGGGTCTACGGGGGCTCACGAGGGCTCGGGCGAGGGTCGGCGATGGGGGCAAACGACGAAGTCGACAACGGCGAACCTCCTGGTACCGGTGGCTTCTCCTGGGGTGGCTCCAATCGCTGGCTCCTTTCTTCCTCCTCCGTGGTAGAAACCGGCAAAATTCTGGCGACCTGCTGCTCGCCTTGCTACGGGAATGAGGTGAGGTTGTTCTGAGAGAGAGGGGAGTGTGTTGGTGTGAAGAAATCGATCGGGGGTGGCCTCTATTTATAGTGCCAAGATGGGACCGAAGGGCGCGGGTGGAGCTCGTCGTGGTCGTCAGCAAAATGGGCTAACGACATTGGTGATGGTATGGGGCGGTGCAGTGCTCCCTGGCGAAGCTCAACGGCATGGTCACAAGGCGTGGGGCGGTGCGAGACGGACAAAATGTTGCGATGCTCTGGGCGGGTCCGACGGGAAGTTTAATGGCGCACGGGCTCTCGTGGTCGCGCAGTGACAAACGGGCATGTACTGGGATGGTGGTGATCATGCATGCAAGCGGTAGGGGCAGCGCGCGGTCTGTGCTCGCGTGTCGAGTGTGGCGCTCTGGCGCACTCTCCGCATGCTCGCAGGAAAACTGGGCACGCTTGGGCTGAGTGGTGCAGGGGTTGGCTGCATGTTGGCATTGGATAGGGGGTGGCGGTGGACGATGGTCAGTGTGCCAGACAAGGTGGCTACGCTTTGTGCTGCTCCTAGCTTGCTGTCGACCATGGGGTGGCAAGGTGAGGCTCGGCATGCTCACTATTGATGGCAATGGCAAGCTCACAGTGAGCTAAAGCTGGTTAATTGAGCTAGATGATCTACTAATAGCATATTGTGAGCAAGAGCGGGAACAAGATTAGCCAAAAACACTGCTCACTATAGTGTTTGATGTTTGTTTGGTTTATGTTTGCAAGGTGTTTGATGAAATGGCCGAAAGAGATTTGAATTTGAATTTTTTGTTCAAACTTGGTGGGTGTACTAGTTACATACTAGGTAGTCTCTGGTTAGTTGGAAAGGTCAAGGGGAATTGGTTTGGTTGGTTTTTGAAATTTGGTGATCTTCACATATGTTAAAGATTCAATTTTGAATTGTCATTTGAATCAAGTTTCCAAATTTTTCCGTAAGTTTGAAAGGTGGGCTTGGGTTCACTTTTACTTGGTCTAGCAAGGGGTGAAAAGAATTGGAATAGTTTTTGACTGAAATCTTGGACTAGAAACACTCAAAGTGGCCGAGTGATCAAGATTGGCAAAAATGACCATTTGCTTGTTTTGTTTGTTTTTGATTTTCTCTTGATTTGTTTCTGCTTGTATTTGATTGATATGATGTTGTTTTCATCTTTAAACCATTCCTTGCTATTTATAACAATCACACAAGTGCATTCATGCATTCATACAATCATCACATACACACATGCATTCATATGATGTTAATTAATAGAAGTTTTTGTGTACCCTAATTTTGGTGATTGGAATTTGTTAATCATTGTTAATATTTTTGGGATGTTACAAACCTTACCTCCTTAAAACAAAATCTTGTCCCGAGATTTGAGAAAGACGAAAAAGAAAACTAGGATTTAAAGAGATTAGGAAACTCCGTCTTGATGTGGTCTTCTCGTTCCCAGCTAGCTTCTTATTCAGTGTGGTTGCTCCACTGGATCTTGTGAAACTTGATGCTTTGGATCCTGGTGGTTCTGAAAGCTTCCTCCAAAATACGAATGGGTACTTCAGGGTACGTCAGGTCATCATTGATCTCTATGGTATGGTGATCAATGTTCTTAAAAACTTCGGTCTTCTCCGGGACTTCTAGGCATTTGCGAAGTAACGATATATGGAACACATTATGCACTGCTGACATCTCCTCTGGTAGTTCCAGTTGATACGATACTTCTCCTCAACGATTCAAAATCTTGAAGGGTCCGATATATCTGAGGGCTAACTTTCCTTTGAGCTGGAAATGTTGCATTCCTTTTAAAGGCGACACTTTGAGATACACAAACTCTCTGATATTTAAGGGGAGATCTCGACGTCTCTTGTCGGCATAACTCTTCTGTCTAGATTGGGCGGTCTTGAGGTGCTCACGAATGTTGTGAACTTTCTCTTCTGCTTCTCGTAGGATGTCGGGTCCAAAAATCTAACTCTCTCATACTTCCGACCATTTCAAAGGGGTATGGCACTTCCTTCCATACATGAATTCAAATGGGGCCATTTGCAAACTTGCTTGGTAACTGTTGTTGTAAGAAAATTCTGCGAAAGGCAGACAGTCTTCCAATTTAGATCCATACTCTATCACACAGGCTCTCAACATATCTTCCAGTATTTGATTTACTCACTCCGTTTGTCCATCAGTCTGAGGGTGATAAACTATGCTGGAATCTAGTCTTCTTCCCAATCCTTCTTGGAGATTCTTCCAAAATCCCGAGGTAAACTGATTACCTTGATCCGACACAATGTTCTTGGGGACTCTGTGCAAACTGATGATTCTAGCGATGTATAACTCTGCTAGCTTCAAGCTCTGGTAAGTAGTCTTGACGGGTAAGAAATGGGCTACTTTGGACAATCTATCAACTATGACCCAAATAGAGTCATTTCTCCTACTAGAAGTAGGCAAACCGGTGATAAAGTCTATTCCCCAACTGAATCCCATTTCCATTCCGGAATCTGCAATGGTTGCAATAGTATAGCGGGTCTCTGATGTCCCGCCTTCACTCTCTGACAAATATCACACTTGGCAATGTAGCTTCCAATTTATCTCTTCATCTTATGCCACCAAAATTGTTCCTTCAGATCCTGATGCATCTTCGTTCCTCCAGGGTGGATACACTAAAGGGTATCATGGGCCTCTTTCAAAATAGTTTGCTTCAACTCTGAATATGCTGGTACACAGAGACGTCCTTTGTACCCCAAAACTCCTTCTTCATCTTCGATGAATCCAGGTACCTTTCCTGTACCGATACGACGTTTGATGTCAACACCCGGATTTTTAATCCCAGATGCCTGTTATGCCATACATCGCAATCCCAGGATTACCATTTTTGCGAGACATAACAGATTTGGATACCACAGTACATCATCCATTACAAACCATACATAAGGTCTTACACAAATAAGGATCTCATGATCCAGTTCTTAATACAACTCAAGCAGCGGAATAACGTAATAATAACGGTAGCATAGGCGAAGCTCCATCTTCGGGGTCACAGGCAATGCTGACGATGGGAGATGATCTTAGTTGTTGTAACCTTCCTGGGGTCCATCATCCTGGTACTCCTCTTCATAGTCTGGCCACGGGAATAGCCAGGGACAAAGCCATGAGTACTCTTTAGGTACTCGCAAACTAATACTAACAAGTGAAGGGGGTGTTTGTAGTAGGACACTAAGCTCTAGGGTTGTTTTGCAAAAGCCAGATTTACCTCTACTAAGTTCAGAAGCAAGAAAGGCTAGTTGAATTTTATAACACCTAAGTGGGAACTTGAATTTCATATCACAACTCTATTGTGGTCAAGTCAAAATCTCAACTCATTTCATAAGTCATTTTGAAAACATTTGACGGGGGAACAGTATGGCCACTCCAACTGTCCATAACCGCGGATGCGGCTATTCAAATATTTTGACAATCTGTAGAGATTGTACACTTTCACCACAACATTCGATACATCCGTTAGGAACAAATCCTTAATTCACCATACTCAGTATGTGGATAATCAATCCTAACCTTTCCATTACACGCCCTAGTATAGGCACCTCTCCGGTGAGTTTGACCTCCCAACCATGACCAACTGTCATCTTGGGTACTGCACAGGTGGACAATCTTCACAAGGTAGCCTCATCTCAGACCTTGGCCATGAGGGAACAAATACTAAGGTATATAAGTTTCCAGTCAAGACCTACCCAATTTTCGGGTATTGTGGTTTTACGGTAAAATTGGAATGGTATCGCATCCAGACAACCATCAATTTTATAAAGGGATAAGTCTCATGCCTCAACATTTTCATCATAAAAATCATCTAGTGTTCGGAAACACATGTCAAAACATCTCAGTAGAATGACTCCTCATTCTATGGTTTTCATAACCATTTTCCACCAAGTATTCCCATCTAAAGTTGATCAAGTTTTATGCTTAGCACTAGCATCTACAAGTGGGATTAAGTACTAATGATGTGGTGGTAAAGAAGTGGGGATTAATTAAGTTAGACTCATGCCTTAGGATGACATCAAGATTATCTAGCTTGGGCCAAATTTAATGCTCTTTATGCAACCTTCCATTATCTTTCTAGTATCTACAATTCACTATGTAACTCTAAGAGAAAGCTTTGATAAAGAAATAAAGTGTAAAGCTTGCAAATAAAACTAGGATTGGGTTATCAAGTGGGTATTCTCACATATGCTTAAGGCATATAGTTGGCATGGTAACAAGAAAGTATTAGCTTGCATAGGTCAACTTGATTAGTAAGGCTTGCATAAGTATCAGTATAATCTTGCCTTGAGCAGAGTAGTGGTTGAAGTTCTCCTCGGCTTCTTCTTCGTAGTATCCTCCTTCCTCCTCGTATCCTTGGTCGGTACTAGCGTCTATAAATAAATACGAGGTACACAATCACCAAACAATACTTAACTATTTTCAATCATCACACCAAGGGGTCCTATAGATGATCTAGTATCATCACTAACATTACTAGATTAAAGCCTTTGTCTTATTTATTTTATTTTTAGAAAAGTAATTTCTACTCATTGAAAAACTTAAGATTTAATTTTCTCCAACTCAAACATGGGATCATGTTGACACATGTCATAACCACATATTTCAGTACATGAGAATGTGATTTAAAGTGGTGTCACAATTTAATAATGTTTAACCTTTTTATTTTAAATTATTAAAGTGACTAGAAATGCCTATGTGGCATTCTTTTATTACTTGAACATTATTTCTGTACGTAAACCCAAGTGTTTTTATATATTCTTAAAGGTATGATCAATAATGATTTTTGAGAGTTAGAATCAACTCAAAAGCTATTATGGTTGAAATTTGAAAAATGTTTGAATGCAGAAAAGCTTCTGCCATGTTATTTTTACCAAGGTTGATCTACAGATCCAAATGATTTGAATCCAACGGGCTTGAATTAAGCATTTCAGTACCTTTCTAACAAAATTGGTTTCATGCAATTTGGTTTACTGAATCGAGGTGGGTGGATTTTTGAAACTAGGTACAGAACTGAGTTTGAATTAAAATAGAAAAAGCTAAATTCAAACGGCTGGGCTGCGCGGGAGATGTTAATGGGCCGGCCCAGTGTCACTCCGCAGCGCGGGGCTCAACTGACAGGGGGGTATACTGGTCAGTGGCTCATAACACGTGAAGCGGTACGGGGCGATTTGGTTAGTTGGATTAGAAGTGAGATCAACGGCTGAGGGTCGTCGTCGACGATGAACATGTCACCGGCGAGCTCGAACCCTAGCGGCTCGGTGGGGGTGCATAGGGGGCATACTGGGGCTCCAGTGACGACGGCGAGGCGAGAAAATGACAAAGTCGACGACGGCGAACTCGGGGATGGTCACGGCAGCTCCGGGGGTGGTCAAAATCAATGGCTCCCTTCTTCTCCAGGGCGGCCTGCTTCGGCGCAATTCCGGTGAGCTGCTGCTCCTCGTGCTCCGGCTAAGGGGTGGAAGGATCATTGAGGTGAGGGGAGTGAGTTTGTGTGAAAAAATCGAGCGGGGGTCGTCTCCTTTTATAGGCTCAACGGCGAGACCGAGAGGGATGGGCAGCCGACGGTGGCGACACGGCTACGGGCGACTAGAGGCATTGCCGAGGTTGGCGATCGATGGGCGGTCTCCTGGCGATTCTCTAGAGCTTAAATGCCCGTGTAGGGGCGGTGGAAATTTGTCGGGAACGTGCGATGCTCTACGAGGCAGAGGAGGCGAACTCTGCGGCGAGCGGTGGCTATGGGGTACGGGCGGTGAAACGAACATGTCTGATGGTCTCCTGGGACAGTGGGGTGCACGCTGGAGGGCTGCAAGGGCTCGAGGTGGTCGGGTTGCGTGGGAACGGCGCGTGCTCCGCGGTGCGCGTCGGCATGGTCGACAACGGCGCGGGCACGGCATTCCTGGCGGTTCTGGTCCCTGTCTTCGAGCTAGGGCTGGTCGAGAGGGGGCGGTGAGGCATGGGCTGCATGCTAGACAAGGTTGGCACGGCTAGTTCTTCTCCTAGCTTGCTATCCACACTGCGGTGACATGGTGAGGCTCGGCCTGCTCACCATTGATGGCATTGGCAAGCTCACAGTGGTGCTAGAGGTTAGTTAAGGGTGCTAGATGATCTACTAAGGCTAGTTGTAACCAGAGAGGGAACAAGGTTGGCCAAAACACTGCTCAAAATAGTGTTTGTGATTTTGTTGATTTGAGTCTGCAACCTGTTTGATGAAAATATTTTTGGTGGGTGTGCTAGGCATGTGTTGAGGATTCTGTGGGTGCTTAGGTTTTGAAAATTGAGCTTATTTGAGTGGTTTTTGACATAGTGGGATCTTCCCATATGAGATAGATTCAATTTTAAACTATCATTTAAACTAAGCATTTAAATGTTTTTGGATGATCACAAAGTGGGCCTTGGTACCTTATTATGAGTACTATGAAGGGGTGCAAATATCCATACATGTTTCTGTTGAGTTTTGAAAATTAGAGATAGCCAAAGTAGGCATGGGAGTTAATTTGGCCAAAGTGACCATTCACTTAATTTATTTGTTTTGACTTGTTTGTCTTTGGGAAAAGTTTGGGGATTGTTTAGATGATGTTTATTTCACCTAAGAATCATTTTACAAGCAAAGAAACACAGAACCATGGCAATTCAAAAGAATCCAAATTTTAATACACACACATATGAATGCTTTCATACTTTTAATTGGAAAAGTTTTTGTTAACCCTAATTTTGATGATTAGAGTTTGATGATCCAAGTTTAGTATTTTTTGGATGTTACATTTGATTTCGTTGATACTAGCATTTCCTTTCTACGCCTCCTTAATCTGACTGATCAAAGTGGGTTGAAGTTCTATGCTAGCCAAAAATCCTTCACTTACTAATTCCATTCTAAAATCTTCCATCTCCTTGTGCAAACTAGGTTGCTCCATTAGAATCATGGAGTTCAAGCGGCACGGCAATCTGCTAAGGGCATCTGCTACCACATTGCCTTTACCGTGGTGATAATGGATGTCGAGATCATAGTCATTGATTATCTCTATCCATCTTCTCTGCCTCATATTCAGCTCCTTCTGAGTGAATATATACTTTAGTGTCAACACCCGGGATTGCCATTTTTGCGAGATAAATAACAGATTGGATATCACAATACTTCATCCATTACAAACCATACATAAGGCCTTACAACAAATAAAGGATCACATGATCTAGTCTTAATACAAATCAAGTAGCGGAATAACGTAATAATAATGGTAGCGTGTGCGAGGCTCCATCTTCATGGTCACAGGCAATGCTGACGATGGGATATGCTCCTAGTTGTCGTAACCTTCCTGCGGTCCATCCTCCTGATAGTCATCTTCATAGTCTAGCCACGGTAATAGCCATGGACAAAGTCACGAGCACTCTCTAAGTATTCGCAAACTAATACTAACAAGTGAAGTGGTTTTGAGTAGGAAATACTAGGCTCTAGGTTGGTTTGCAAAAAGCCATATTTACCTTAACTGAGTTTACAAGCAAAGAAAGCTAATTGAATGTTTTGTAACACCTAAGTGGGAACTTGAATTTCATATCACAACCCTGTTATGGTCAAGTAAAGTCATGAATCATTCCACAAGTCATTTTGGAAAACATCTAACGACGGAACAGTATGGACACTCCAACTGTCCATAACCTCGGACGCGGCTATTCGAATAGTTTGACACTCTGCAGAGGTGGTACACTTTCACCACAACATTCGATACATCAGTCAGGAACAATCCTGAATTCACCATACTCAGTATGCAGATAATCAATCCTAAACTTTCAATTACACGCCCTAGTATAGGCACCTCTCCTTTAGTTTGGACTCCCAACCATGACCAACAATCATCTTGGGAACTGCACAGGTGGACAATCTTCACAAGGTAGCCTCAGCTCAAACCTTGGCGGCAAGGGAACCCATACTAAGGTATATAAACTTCCAGTCAAGCCCTACCCAAAGTTCAGGTATTGTGGTTGTACGGTAAAATTGGAATGGTATCGCATCCAGACAACCATCAGTTTTATAAAGGGCTATGGCTCATGCCTCAACATTTTCATCATCAAAATCATCTGGTGTTCTAGAACACATGTCAAAACATTTCAGTAGAATGACTCATCATTCTAAGGTTTTCATAACCATTTTCACCAAGTATTCCCATCTAAAGTGATAAAGTTTGATGCTTAGCACTAGCAACTACAAGTGGGGGTAAAACTAATGAGGGGTGCTAATCACGTGTAACTTATCTAAGTTTAATCTCATGCCTCACGATGACATCAAGATTTATCTAACTTAGGCCAAGTTTTATGCTCTTTATGCTACCTTTAATAATCTTTCTAAAATCTACAAGTCACTAGGTAAACTCCAATAGATAGTTTTGATAAAGAAATAAAATACTAAACTTGCAAGTGAAACTAGGATTGGGTATCAAGTGGTGTAAGCATGCAAGGATTAGCTTGCTAAGTCAACTAGTATAGTGTGGCTTGCATAATAGCAAGTATAAACTTGCTTAGATAGCTTGCCTTGTGCAGAGCAATGGTTGAAGTTCTCCTCGACTTCTTCCTTGTAGTATTCTCCTTCCTCCTCATATCATTGGTCGGTACTAGCGTCTATAAATAAATACGAGGTACACAATCACCACGCAATACTTAACTACTTTTATTTATCACACCAAGGTTTTCACTAGAGGATCTAGAATCATCACAAACATTACAATCATCAGAGCACTTGTCTTATTTATTTTATTTCGGAAAAGTAATTTCTACTCATTGAAAATCTACTTAAGATTTAATATTCTCCAACTAAAACATGGGATCATGTTGACACATGTCATCTCCACATATTTCAGTACATGGGAATGTGATTTGAAGTGGTGTCACAATTTAATAAGGTTTAACCTTTTTATTTTAATTAAATAAAGTGATTATAATTTCCTATGAGGCATTCTTTTATTACTTGTTCATTATTTCTGCAAGTAAACCTAGATATTTTTATTTATTCAGAATTTTCTAGTTAAATTTGATTTTTGAGAGTTGGAATCAACTCAAAAGCTTTTGTGGTTGAATTTTGAAAAATGCTTGAATTTAGAAAATCTTCTGCCTTATTATTTTTACTATAGGTGATCTACAATTCCAACTGATTTGAATCCAATGGGCTTGGATTAAGAATTCCAGTACCTTTCTAAAAAAATTAGTTTCATGCATTTTGGTTTAGTGAATCGACCTGGGTTGATTTTTGAATCTAGGTACAGAAGTGAGTTTGAAACTAAATGAATAAACCTAAATTCAAACTACTAGATCATGCGGTAATGTAAATGGGCCGGCCCATAGCACACAGCACGTGCGCGGGTGAGTTTAAGTGGCTGTCCCCACCAGTCAGCGAGACAGGGGGTGTGAAGCGGTACGAGGCAATCTAAACCACACGATCATCATCTAAAAGAACGACTGCGACTTATCGTCTCCGTCGGGCAACTCCGGCGAGACAGAACCCTAGCGCGGCCAATGGGGGTCTACGGGGGGCTCACCGGGGCTCAGGCAAGGGTCGGCGACGGGGGCGAATGACGAAGTCGATGACGGCGAACCTCCTTGTACCGGTGGCTTCTCCTAGGGCGGCTCCAATCACTGGCTCCTTTTTCCTCCTCAGCAGCAGACTCCGGCCAAATTTCGGCGACCTGCTACTCGCCTTGCTCCGGGAATGAGGTGGGGTGATTCTGAGAGAGAGGGGAGTGTGTTGGTGTGAAGAAGTCAATCGGGGGTGGCCTCTATTTATAGTGCCAAGAGGGGACCAAAGGGCGCAGGTGGATCTCATCGTGGCCGTCATCATAGTGGGCTAACGGCATGGGCGACGGTAGGGGGCGGTGCTATGCTCCTTGGCGAAGCTCAACGGCGTGGTCTCGAGGCGTGGGGCGGTGCGAGACGGTCGGAACGCTATGGTGCTCTAGGCGGTTCCGACAGGAAGTTTAATGGCGCATGGGACGGTGGTGATCACGCTCGCAAGCGTTCCTTCAGAATCATGGAGTTCAAGCGGTATGGCAATCATGGAGTTCAAACTTGGTTGCTCCTTCAGAATCATGGAGTTCAAGCGGCATGGCAATCTACTAAGGGCATCTGCTACCACATTGGGTTTACTGAGGTGATAGTGAATGTCTAGATCATAGTCCTTGATTAGCTCGATCCATCTTCTCTGCCTCATATTCATCTCCTTCTGAGTGGATATATACTTCTGGATCTTGTGATCCAAATAAATATCACAACGGTTTCCCATCAGGTAATGCCTCCACATCTTCAGGGCTAGAACTACGACTTCTAGTTCAATGTTATGGGTAGGATTATTCTTCTCATGCTGCTTTAGTTGTTGGGATATATAAGATATTACTTTTCCTCCTTGCATCAACACACATCCGAGACCGATCTTGGATGCATCACAATACACATCAAACGGCTTCGTAATATCCAACATGATCAAGATTGGGACTGAAATCAATCTCCTCTTGAGTTCTTGAAAACTTGCTTCACATTTGTCCGTCCATTCGAACTTCTTATCCTTCTTCAACAATTGGGTCATGGGTCTTGCGATACTAGAGAATCCTTCTATGAACTTGCGGTAATATCTCGCCAATCCGAGAAATGCACGAACTTGGGTTTGAGTGGTCGGGGCTTGCCAATCTTCAACATCCTTCACCTTTACAGGGTCAACGGCAATTCCTCTGGCTGATACGATATGTCCGAGGAATCCTACCTCCTGTAACCCGAATTCACATTTGCTAAACTTGGCATACAACTGATGCTCCCTAAGGGAGCTCATGTTCTTCTTCTGATTTGGAATAGATTAGAATGTCATCAATGAAAACAATGAAAAACTTATCCAGGAAGTCCATAAAAATCTTATTCATGTGGTTCATGAAATAAGCGGGGGCATTGGTTAATCCAAAATACATGACAGTGTACTCGTATAATCCATATCTGGTGGTAAAGGCAGTCTTTGCAATATCCTCTGCATGAATCTTGAGTTGATGATAGCTAGTTTTAAGATCAATCTTAGAAAACACTTTGGCACTAGTCAACTGGTCAAACAGGTCTTCTATCTTTGTCAGTGGGTACTTGTTCTTGATGGTGACATCATTCAACTTCCGATAATCCATACACAAATGGTTACCTCCATCTTTCTTGTCCACAAATACGACAAGTGATCTCCAGGGCGCAGCACTTGGTTGAATCAGTCCTATCTCCAGCATAGCATCCAGTTGCTTCTTCAGCTCCACTAATTCAGACGGGTTCATAATATATGGTCTCTAGGATATGGGTCCAGTTCCAGGGATTAGTTCAATGATAAACTCGATATCCCAAATCCGGGGGCATACCGGGCAAAACATCTGGAAATACATCGGGTATTCACAGACTACTCTGACTTGGTCAATGGTTGGCTAGGCTAGACTCTTGTTGCACTTGAATTAACGGGGCAAGGTTTCAGATACATGCTCGACTGATATTCCAGCTGTACTGGTCATGGTGATGGCTTTCTTGGCATAGTTCATTAATCCTTTATGTTTCGACATCCAATCCATTCCTAGTACTACTTCCAAACCTTTAGTTTTGAGTACTATTAGATTAGCATAAAAATATATGCCATGGATTTGGATAGGTACGGCCTTGCGAATTTTTCTAGCTTTGGTGGTTGAACCAGGTATTTGAACTATCATAACATGCTTAAATTTGGTGGGTTGAATCTTACTAGTGCATGAAAATTCTTTGGTAACAAACGAGTGCGATGCTTCAGAATCAAACAACACTCTTGCAAGTACTGAGTTACTAGAAAACATACCCAGCACGACATCTGGCGCTTCTTGGGCTTCTTCAGCATGCATGAGAAAGAGACGGCCGTTGCAGTTGAGCGAATTCCCTGGGGAAAATCCCCTTCCGGGCTGAACACGACGCTGCTGCTGAGATAAGGCATTTGCATTGGGGGCTACGGAAATATTCTTGGGGCACTCATTGGAATAGTGACCCTTGGTTCCACATTCATAACAAGTCACCTAAGACTTGTCCTTTGCTGCTACATGCACAACACTGGTTCCAGTTCTTGGGGCAGTGTTGGTGTTGGTGGCAACATTGTTGTTGTTGAACTTAGGCAGTGCACGGTTGAAATTGCTAGAGTTCCCGGGGTTGTTATTGTGATTTCCTCCGGGCCTTGCGTTTCCTCCTCCAAGGTTGGGATAGGTTGGACGGTTCATCGGGGGTCTATTGTTTCTTGGGGCAATTCCTGGAGATGGGGTGGGGCGATACTTTAGGGTATGGTGAGTTCCTGGTTGATGCATCATTCTACGCTTGCGATTCTCATTGGCTTGGTTGATCTTTCCTTCCATCTGAATGGCAGAATCCACTAAGGCTTCAATATATACAATTGGGATATTGACCAATACCGTTTGCATCTCATCATGCAAACCATTCAAGAACCTCTCCTTCTTCTTGGCTTCGGTATCAATCTCATCCGGTGCATACCTAGCCAATGACAAATGTCACGGTACTCAACTACTGTCATCCTTCCCTTCTTCAGTTCTCTGAAGTCATCTCTCATTCTCTTGATAAAACCCGGTGGCACATGGGTTTTGCTGAACTTGATTTTGAATTCCTCACAAGTCATCATCTGTCCTCCATTCATGGCGCGAACGCTGTTCCACCATGCTCGTGCATCTCCGGCCAGATAGTGGGTGGGGAACAGTACTTTCTTGTTGGCTTCCACTCCTACAACTTCTAGGTTGTTATCCATGGTTTGCAGCCAAACATCTGCATCTAGGGGTTCTTCAGACTTAGTGAAAATTGGTGGATTGCTATTCTGAAAATTCTTGAGCTTGAATCCATGGTTGTCCTGATTTCCATGGCCTTGATTGTTTTTCTCCATATGAGCTATGTGCTAAAGGGTGGCTAGGTTGGCTTGACGTTCTGATCTTTCAGCTTCGTGGTCAGAAACCAACATTTGCAAGATCTGCAACATTGGGTCCGGGGGTGAACTGCTTCCTCTACGAGGCATCTGAAGATTGAGATACATTATGAGAAAATAGGGAAATTTCTAAGGTTCAAGATTTTGTTTTTGAAAAGTTTTTGAAGTTTGGCTCAGATTTGTCTAGAAACTTGCTTTTCATTCATTCATAACACATCATACAACACACACCACAACAAAGAAAACAGATGGTTTTAAGAACCATTCTAGGAAACTATGATAAAGTGGGACCGGATACAACTCATTAACGCTAGTTCTCAAGAGATACTACTCCTCAGAGTCGGTGTCCTCATCATCATCATCAATGAAGGAAAAGTCATCCTCAACGGTGAATAAGTCCATGGCCTGATCCTCTAGAAAGTCATCATCATCACTGAGATAGGACTAGGGGTCTCCACGGATGTCCTTCCCTGCATTATCCCTCCCCTCTAGCTACATATCCCTCTCGTGGATGGTCTCCTCCAAGTCTGTGATCCTGTGGCGGAGATGGGCAATGATGGGCTCCTTCTTGTCGAGCTGACGGTGACAAGACTGGTGATCCTTCACTAGCATGGAGATGGTCTGATCCTTCTGGGCAACGATGGCGGACTTGTGGTTGGCGTAGGAATGGGCATTGTCCAACTCCTTCTGCCGGTCATACATCATGAAGCTGAGGTAATCCACTTGATTCATCAGCTCTGGGTGATATGGTCCCTCTAGTGGTTGTCCCATAGCATCACACCTTGGGAAGAACTCAAAGCGAGTAGCCTTGATCTGGTTGATACTCTGCCCACACAGACAGGCAAGAGCTTCCTGCATGGCCCTAGCAAGTCCATCGAGCCAGTTGTTCTCTCTGATGGTGAACTGAATTCCCTCTAAGGTGGGGGCTTCAATCTTTCCTCAGAGACTTGCAACAATCAGCCATTGCAATTCCTCTCCTTCCTGATCATTGAGCTGAGATCCGAAGAACTTGGGATGCGGACGCTCAAGAAGTTCCGAAAGCTGGTCCATGTCACGCTCAAAGATGAGGTCTCCTCCATTCCCCAACTGATATAACTTGCTATACTTCACGTCCATCTATAAGAATATAGGATGAGTAAGTTAGTATAGTGATCAAGTGTGTCAAGTTTTATGTAAGTTTGCAAGAATTTTTGAGGAACTTGAATTTTCATGAAAGAATCTAAGTGATAAGAATGAGAATAAGTTTTCATAAATACTCACTTCCTTGGTTTTGAAACTAAGTTTTTTATTCAAACGTCCATTCTAAACTAGGGTCTCCTATGGTCAGGATGGCTCTGATACCAACTTGTCAACACCCGGATTTTTAATCCCAGATGCATGTTATGCCATATATCGTAATCCCAGGATTACCATTTTTGCGAGACATAACAGATTGGATATCACAGTACATCATCCATTACAAACCATACGTAAGGGCTTACAACAAATAAAGGATCACATGATCTAGTCTTAATACAAATCAAGCAGCGGAATAACGTAATAATAATGGTAGCATGGGCGAGGCTCCATATTCATGGTCACATGCAATGCTGATGATGGGAGATGATCCTAGTTGTCGTAACCTTCCTATGATCCATCCTCCTAATAGTCCTATTCATAGTTTGGCTACGGGAATAGCCAGGGACAAAGCCATAAGCACTCTTTAAGTACTCGCAAACTAATACTAACAAGTGAAGTGGTTTTGAGTAGGAAATACTAGGCTCTAGGTTGGTTTGCAAAAAGCCAGATTTACCTTAATTGAGTTCAGAAACAAAGAAAGACAATTGAAAGTTTTGTAACACCTAAGTGGGACCTTGAATTTCATATCACAACCCTGTTGTGGTCAAGTCAAGTCATGATTCATTTCACACGTAATTTTGGAAAACATCTGACGACGGAACAGTATGGCCACTCCAACTGTCCATAACCGCCGACGCGGCTATTCGAATAGTTTGACACTCTGCAGAGGTGGTACACTTTCACCAAAACATTCGGTACATCCGTTAGAAACAATCCCGAATTCACCATACTCAGTATGTGGATAATCAATCCTAACCTTTCAATTGCATGCCCTAGTATAGGCACCTCTCCTATGATTTTGGCCTCCCAACCATGACCACCTGTCATCTTGGGAACTGCACAGGTGGACAATCTTCACAAGGTAGCCTCAGCTCAAACCTTGGCCGCAAGGGAACCCATACTAAGGTATATAAACTTCTAGTCAAGCCCTACCTAAAGTTCGGGTATTGTGATTGTACGGTAAAATTGGAATGGTATCGCATCCAGACAACCATTAGTTTTATAAAGGGCTAAGGCTCATGCCTCAACATTTTCATCATCAAAATCATATGGTGTTCCAGAACACATGTCAAAACATTTTAGTAGAATGACTCATCATTTTATGCTCTTTATGCTAGCTTAATAATCTTTCTAAAATCTACAAGTCACTTGGTAAACGCCAATAGAAAGTCTTGATAAATAAATAAAATACTAAACTTGCAATTAAAACTAGGATTGGGTATCAAGTGGTGTATGCTTGCAAGGATTAGCTTGCTAAGTCAACTGGTATAGTGAGGCTTGGTGCAAGTATAAATTTGCTTAGATAGGTTGCCTTGTGCAGAGCAGTGGTTGAAGTTCTCCTCGGCTTCTTCCTTGTAGTATTCTCCTTCCTCCTCGTATCCTTGGTCGGTACTAGCGCCTATAAATAAATATGAGGTACACAATCACCACACAATACTTAACTACTTTTATTTATCACACCAAGGTTTTCACTAGAGGATCTAGCATCATCACAAACATTACAATCATCAAAGAACTTGTCTTATTTATTTTATTTTGGAATAGTAATTTCTACTCATTGAAAAACTACTTAAGATTTAATATTCTCCAACTAAAACATGGGATCATGTTGACACATGTCATCACCACATATTTCAGTTCATGGGAATGTGATTTAAAGTGGTGTCACAATTTAATAAGGTTTAACCTGCTTTTTATTTTAATTAAATAAAGTGACTAGAATTGCCTATGAGGAATTCTTTTATTACTTGTTCATTATTTCTGCAAGTAAACCTAGATATTTTTATATATTCAGAAAGGTCTAGTTAAATGTGATTTTTGAGAGTTGGAAACAACTCAAAAGCTTTTGTGGTTGATTTTTGAAAAATGTTTGAATGTAGAAAAGCTTCTTCCTTGTTATTTTTACTATAGGTGATCTACAATTCCAAATTATTTGAATCCAACGGGCTTGGATTAATAATTCCAGTACCTTTATAACAAAATTGGTTTCATGCATTTTGGTTTAGTGAATCGACCTGGGTTGTTTTTTGAATCTAGGTACAGAAATGTGTTTGAAACTAAATGAATAAACCTAAATTCAAACTACTGGGTCACGCGGGGATGTAACTGGGCCGGCCCAAGGCGCATAGCATGCGAGCGGGTGAGTTTAAGTGATTGTCCCCACCAGTCAGCGAGATAGGGGGTGCGAAGCGGTACAGGGCAATATAAACCACACAATCATCATCTAATTGAACGGTTGTGACTTATCGTCTCCATCGGGCAACTCCGGCGAGACAGAACGCTAGCGCGGCCAGTGGGGGTCTACGGGGGCTCACTGGGGCTCAAGCGAGGGTCGACTATGGGGGCGAACGAAGAAGTCGACGACGGCGAACCTCCTGGTATCGATGGCTTCTCCTGGGGCGGCTCCAATCGTTGGCTCCTTTCTTCCTCCTCCGTGGCAGAACCCGCCAAAATTCTGGCGACCTGCTGCTCTCCTTGCTCTAGGAATGAGGTGGGGTGGTTCTGAGAGAGATGGGAGTGTGTTGGTGTGAAGAAATCGATTAGAGGTGGCCTCTATTTATAGTGCCAAGAGGGGACCGAAGGGCGCGGGTGGAGCTCGTCGTGGTCGTCGACACTGTGGGCTAACAGCATGGGCGACGATAGGGGGCGGTGCTGTGCTCCCTGGCGTATCTCAATGACATGGTCGCAAGGCCTGGGGCGGTACGAGACGGTCGGAACGCTGTGGTGCTCTGGGCAGGTCCGACAGACGGGCATGTCCTGGTGGTTCCTGGGATGGTGGTGATCACGCACGCAATCAGCGGGGGCGTCGCGCGGTCTATGCTTGCGTGTCGAGTGCGGCGCTCTGGCGCGCTCTCGACATGCTTGAAGGGAAACTGGGCACGCTCGGGCCGAGTGGTCCAGGGGCTCGCTGCGCGTTGGCGTTGGATAGGGGGTGGAGGTGGACGGTGGTCAGTGTCCCATACAAGGTGGCTAGGCCTTGTGCTTCTCCTAGCTTGCTGTCGTCCATGGGTGGCAAGGTGAGGCTCACCATGCTCACCATTGATGGCAATGGCAAGTTCAGAGTGAGCTGAAGCTTGTTAATTGAGCTAGATGATCTACTAAGAGGGTGCTGTGAGCTAGAGACGGAACAAGTTAGGCCGAAACATTGCTCACAATAGTGTTTGTTGTTTGTTTGATTTGTGTTTGCAAGGTGTTTGATGAAGTGTACGAAAGAGATTTAAATTTCAATTTTAGGTTCAAACTTGGTGGGTGTACTAGTTACATACAAGGTAGTCTCTGGTTAGTTTTAAAGGTCAAGGGGAATTGTTTTGGTTGGTTTTCGAAATTTGGTGATCTTCATATATGTTAAAGATTCAATTTTGAATTTTAATTTGAATCAAGTTGCCAAATGTTTCTGTAAGTTTGAAAGGTGGGCTTAGCTTCACTTTTACTTGGTATAGCAAGGGGTGAAAAGAATTGGAATAGTTTTTGTTTGAAATCTTGGACTAGAAACACTCAAAGTGGCCTAGTGAGCAAGATTGGCAAAAATGACCATTTCCTTGTTTTGTTTTTTTATTTTATCTTGATTTGTTTCTTCTTGGATTTGATTTAGATGATGTTGGTTTCATCTTTAAACCTTTCTTTGCTATTTATAACAATCACACAAGTCCATTCATGAATTCATACAATCATCACATACACATGCATTCATATGATGTTAATTAATAGAAGTTTTTGTTAACTCTAATTTTGGTGATTGGAATTTGATAATCATTGTTCAATATTTTGGGGATGTTACAATTTCAAGACGAACGACCAAGGTCATGGACATATATACATCTTACTTTATGTTGATGATCCCATATCCAAGAATTTGCATGCCGACATATCTAGCCATATTTTCAAAACAATCAAAGAGGAAGTAGCATGAAGAGCTAGTATGCCTTGATCAGTTGCTCTCTCGAGAAGGAGACAAGAACGATTGTTTTCCTTGATTAGTTGTTTTAGGATACTTTGTGCAAAATGTATGGACCTCAATGTAATTTTCCTTTTTTAGGTCCTTGATGTAAAATGTACCCCCGCTGCACGTGTAGAATTTTAACCCAAAATTAAGTGGTAAAATCTAAAAAAAATAATCTTAGTTGCAATGAGTGTGAACATTCTTGGATTTCAAGCAGAACGACCAAGGTCATGGCCATATCTACATCATACTTTACATTGGTGATCCCATATCTCGAAAAGGAAGTATCATAATGAGAATGCCTCGATGTGCTGGTCTCTCGAGAAGAAGGATCTGAACCCTATTGATTTACTTTCTTAATTATTTTAGGGTCCTTTGTGCTAAATGTATGGACATCAATGTAATTTTCCCTTTTTTAGGTCCTCGATGTAAAATGCACTCCCATCGCACATGTAAAATTGCAACCTAAAAGTAAGTGGTAAGATGAAAACGAATTTAAGCTTAGTAGTCAATTAGTATGAACATTCTTGGATTTCAATCCGAACGACCAAGTTCATGGCCATATCGACATCATACTTTATATTGAACATCCCAATATCCAAGAATTTGCATGCCGACAAATATGGCCATATTTTGAAAAGAATCAAAGAGTATGTAGTATTTAGAAGAGTATGCCTCGATCAGCTGCTCTCTCGAGATGGAGCCGAACTCGACTATTTTCCTCGCTTAATTATTTTAGCGCCCTTCATGCTAAATGTATGGAACCTCGATGTAATTTTCCCTTTATTTAGGTCCTTGGTGTAAAATATACTCCTACCGCGCGTGTAAAATTTTAACCGAAAGTAAGTGGTAAAATTTAAACGAATTTAAGCTTAGTTGTCAATGAGTATGCACATTCTTGGATTTGAAGCGAACGACCAAGGTCATGGCCATATCTACATCATATACATTATATTGATGATCCCATATCCAAGAATTTGCATGCCTCGATGTAATTTTAGGGTCATTTGTGCTAGATTTATGGACCTCGATGTAATTTTTCTCATTTTTAGGTCCTTGGTGTAACAGATACTCCCACGGTCGGTTTAAAGTTCTAAACGAATTTAAGCTTAGATGTCAATGAGTATGCACATTCTTGGATTTGAAGCCGAACGACCAAGGTAATGGCCATGTCTACATCATATACATTATATTGATGATCCCATATCCAAGAATGTGCATGCCTCGATGTAATTTTAGGGTCCTTTGTGCTAGATATATGGACCTCGATGTAATTTTTCTCCTTTTTAGGTCCTTGGTGTAAAAGGTACTCCCACCGCCAGTTTAAAATTCTAAACGAATTTAAGCTTAGTTTTCAATGAGTATGCACATTCTTGGATTTGAAGCCGAACGACCAAGGTCATGGCCATATCTATATCATATAGAATATATTGACGATCCCATATCGTCCAAGATTTGCATGGCGTCAAATATGGCCATATCTTGAAAATAATCGAAGAGGAAGGGGCGTGAAGAGTATGGTTTTATGAGCTTCTCTCTCAAGAAGGAGCCGAACCCGACTGTTTTCCTTGCTTAATTACTCTAGGGCCCTCTATGCTAAGTGTATGGACCTTGATGTAATTTTGGTTCATTTTAGGTCTTTGAAGAAAAATGTACTCCCATCGCGCGTGTAAAATTTAACCTAAAAGTAAGTGGTAAGATCTAAACAAATTTATGCTTAATTGTCAAAGAGTATGGACATTCTTGGATTTGAAGCCAAACGACAAAGGTTATGGCCATGTCTACATCATATACATTATATTGATGATCATATCCAAGAATTTGCATATCTCGATGTAATTTTAGGGTCCTTTGTGCTAGATGTATGGACATCGATGTAATTTTTCTCCTTTTTAGGTCCTTGGTGTAAAAGGTACTCCTACCGCCAGTTTAAAATTCTAAATGAATTTAAGCTTAGTTGTTAATGAGTATGCACATTCTTGGATTTGAAGCCGAACGACCAATGTTATGGCTATATCTACATGATATAGAATATATTTACGATCCCATATCCAAGAATGTGCATGCCTCGATGTAATTTTAGGGTCCTTTGTGCTAGATGTATGGACCTCGATGTAATTTTTCTCCTTTTTAGGCCCTTGGTCTAAAAGGTACTTCCATGGACGGTTTAAAGTTTTAAACGAATTTAAGCTTAATTGTCAATGAGTATGCACATTCTTGGATTTGAAGCCGAACGACCAAGGTCATGTCCATATCTACATCATATACATTGTATTGATGATCCCATATCCAAGAATGTGCATGCCTCGATGTAATTTTAGGGTCCTTTGTTCTAGATGTACGGACCTCGATGTAATTTTTCTCCTTTTTAGGTCCTTGGTGTAAAAGGTAGTCCTATCGCCGGTTTAAAATTCTAACCTAAAAGTAAGTGGTGGTAAAATCTTGTCATGGTAAACAATATCGCCACTTGGAGTTTCCACCTATTGAAAAAAAACTAGGAGGGAGAAGGGACCGAGAGCATAGAGGAGGCAGCGCGAGAGCAGCGAAGAGGAGGATTTCAAGGCAGTGCGAAGTTAGAGCAAAGCTGCGATGAGTTCCTGATACGAGGTACACGTACAGTGAGTAGTAGTAACTATTAAATTTCAGGGGTGAAGGATAGTCAAAAGATCGCCATGCGCAGTACTAGTACTACTACTTAAAGTGGTGGACAAGGGGTGTCCCATCGTATTGGATGCACACCATTATGATATTTTATTTTTATTTTTGTGGGGGACACCACTGTGATCCGGCCAGCCTTCCTACCCACAATTACTCAAGCTCCATTTGTTCCACCCTACGAAGATAAAGCACTAGGCTGACCCGCAGCAAGCTGGTTCAAAAGTGAGGAGTGCTTTTTTCTCGCGAAACAAGTAGTAGTACTCCGTCCATCCTATAGAATTTAAGCCGATTTGGCAATATTATGTAAAATTTGAAATACGAGTAAGTGGTAGATTGCTCTTAAAGTTCTACAGTTATTTTTTGATGGTAGCACCCAACGAGATTTTTGAAAGATTCGATTTCTTGCTAAGCATTTGCATGTTGACAATCACTAGTCTTCACAATTTGAAAAAATAGATCTGCTTGGCAATATGGCCTACAATGTATGAAAATTCTTAGGCTTCAAGCCGAAGAACATGGGTGAATATATGGCCATATATGTACATGATACTTTATGGAAATGTTCCGATGTTTGGTAGATGGGTGCATATTGGCATGGTGAACCATAATGCTGCCAATAATGGGAGTTTCCAACTTTTAGGAAAAAACATTTTTGTATTTTCATTGTAAAAATAATGTGTTTTACTATAAATTAAAGAAAGTATGAAGAATATGGCTCAGAATACCACAATCCCATTTTTGAGACAAAGTTTGGACCATGTTTCACTTACGTTTACACCAAGTTTAACAAGTTCTTAAGCTTCCTAGCTAAGTTCGCCCATTTAAACGAATTTAAGCTTTGTTCTTAATGTTAGGTGGAATTTTAACCTAAAAGTATATGTTAGATTGCTCTCAAAGTTATATAAATAAAATATCTTTTGATGGTAGTATCCACCAAGCAGTCTATATATCAAAAACCATGGAGGTTCTTTTTAAAATATTTCACATCTTGCTAATAATTTGCATGTAAAACATTTCTGTCCTTGTTAGGAAACCAATCAAACATCATACTTTGTTTTGATGACCCCATATCCAAGAATTTGCATGCCGAAAAATGTGGGCAAGTTTTCCAAACAACCGAGAGATGAAGTAGCATGGAGAGCATGGATCGATCCACTGGTATCTCGAGAATGATCCGAACCCGAATGATTTCCTTGCTTAAATGTCTTAGGGCCGTTTTTGTTAGATATATGGACCTCAATGTAATCTCCCTTTTTAGGTCCTTGATTAAAATGTACTCCCATGGCCATATCTACATCTTACTTTACGTTGATGATCATCCCATATCAGAGAATTTGCATGCCGATAAATCTAGATATATTTTGAAAACAATCAAAGTGGAATTAGAATGAAGAGCTAGTATGCCTCAATCAGTTGCTCTCTTGATAACGAGCCGAACCCGATTGTTTTCCTTTCTTAGTTTTTTTAGGGTCCTTTGTGCTAACTATATGGACCTTAATGTAATTTCCCTTTTTAGGTCCTTGATGTAAAATGTACTCCCACTGCATGTGTAGAATTTTAACCTCAACGTAAATGTTAAAATCTAAACAAATTTAAGCTTATTTTTCAATGAGTGTAAACATTCTTGGATTTCAAGAAGAACGACCAAGGTCATGGCCATATCTACATCATACTTTAAATTAATGATCCCATATCGAAGAATTTGTAGGCCGACAAATCTGGCCATAGTTTGAAAGTAATTGAAGAGGAAGTATCATGAAGAGTACGCCTTGATCGGCTGGTCTCTCGAGAAGAAGGATATGATCCCAATATTTTTCCTTGCATAATTAGTCTAGGGTCCTTTTTGCTAAATGTATGGAACTCGATGTAATTTTCCAATTTTTAGGCCCTTGATGTTGAATATACTCCCACCGCGTGTGTAAAATTTAACCTAAAAGTAAGTGGTAAGATCTAAATGAATTTAATCTTAGTTGTCAACGAGTATGAACATTCTGGGATTTCAAGCTAAACGACCAAGTTCATGGCCATATCTACATCATACTCTATTATGATGATCCCATATCCAAGAATTTGCATTCTGACAAATCTGGCCATATTTTGAAAACAATCGAAGAGGAATTAGCATGAAGAGTATGCCTTGATCGGCTGCTCTCTCAAGAAGGATCTGAGTCCGACTGTTTTCCTTGCTTATTTATTTTTGGGCCCTTTGTGGTAAATATATGGATCACGATGTAATTCCCCTCTTTTTAGGTCCTTGATGTAAAATGTACTCCCACCGCACAAGTAAATTTTAACCTAAAAGTAAGTGGTAAAATCTAAACGAATTTAACCTTAGTTATCAATGAGTGTGACCATTATTGGATTTGAAGTCGAACGACCAAGATCATGGACATATCTACATCATACTTTATATCGATGATCCCAATATCCAAGAATTTGCATGCCGACAAATATGGCCATATTTTGAAAACAATCAAAGAGGAAGTAGTATTTAGAAGAGTATTCCTGGATCAGCTGCTCTCTCAAGAAGTATCTGAACCGACTGTTTTCCTTACTTAATTAGTTTAGGGCCCTTTGTGCTAAATGTATGGAACCTAGACGTAATTTCCCCCTTTTTAGGTACTTGATGTAAAATGTACTCCCACCGCACGGGTAAAATTTTAATCTAAAAGTAAGTGGTAAAATCTAAATGGATCTAATCTTAGTTTTCAATGAGTATGCACATTCTTGGATTTGAAGCCGAACGACCAAGGTCATGGCCATATCTACATCATATATTGATGATCCCATATCCAAGAATTTGTATGCCAATAAATATGGCCATATTTTGAAAACAATCGGAGAGGAAGTAGCATGAAGAGCATGGCTCTATCTGTTGGTCTCTCGAGTAGGAGCCGAACCCGACTGATTCCCTTTATTAATTATTTTAGGGTCCTTTGTAATAAATGTATGGACCTCGATATAATTTCCCTCTTTTTTAGGTCATTGGATTAAAAAGTACTCCCACCGCCCGTGTAAAATTCTAACCTGAAAGTAAGCGGTAAGATCTAAATGAGTTTAAACTTAGTTGGCAACGAGTATGAACATTCTTGGATTTCAAGCCGAACGACCAAGGTCATGGCCCTATCAACATCATCCTTTGTGTTGATGACCCCATATCCAAGAATTTGCATGCCGATAAATATGGCCATATTTTGAAAACAATCGAAGAGGAAGTGGTATGAAGAGTATGGCTCGATCAGCTTCTCTCTCGAGAAGGAGACGAACCCAACTATTTTCATTTCTTAATTATTTTACGTCTTTTGTGATACATGTATGCACCTCGATGTAATTTTCCTTCTTTTTAGGTCCTTGATGAAAAATGTATTACCATCGCCCATGTATAATTTTAACTTAAAAGTAGGTGATAAAATCTAAATGAATTTAAGCTTAGTTGTCAATGAGTATGAACATTCTAGGTTTTGAAGCCGAACGAGCAAAGGTCATGGCCATATCTACAACATACTTTATATTGATGATCTGATATCAAAGAATTCGCATGCCAACGAATTTGGCTATATTTTGAAAATAATCAAAGAGGAAGTAGTAATATGAAAAGTACGACTCTCTCGAGTCAGAGGCAGACCCAAATGTTTTTTTTCTTAATTTTAGGGTCCTTTATGCTAAATGTATGGACCTCTATATAATTTTACCTTTTTTATGTCCTTGATGTATAATGTACTTCCATCGCTCGTGTAAAATTTTAACCTAAAAGTAAGTGGTAAAATCAAAACGTATGTATGCTTAGTTCCTGCTCCGTAGGAGTATTAGGGTGAAAAGAATATGAGCACAAAATGTTCTGATTTATGTTTGGTTGGGACAAAAACATGGAACAGAAAGGCTAGACTTTTACTCATAATTAACTTTTTTTGTCCAAAACTGAGTAGCTAACAGCTAAACAGATATCATCTTGTATCAAAATAGGAATACACATAAGGCAAATCAGATGAAGCGAGGCACAAATAGGATAAATCGAGAAAAATCCGATGGATAGCTAGCCCAAAATCAAAACACACAGTATCTAGAAAAATCCACGTCAATTAATTTGGATTGGAGGGAGTAGCAACAACCTCCCGCGTGTTCTTGCGCTACCGCCGACACGTTGTCAATAGATGCACCGCCCGTGTGCCTTCTGCACCTATGCATGTGCATGCTTGCGCCACTCGCGTGCAAGCTCCCGCGTGCCTACTGCGCCTCCTCCCGTGCTTCCCGTGGCCGCCGGTGGTTGATACGTTGTAAATGTATCCATAATTTTTGATGTCCCATTCTTGTTTAGTATCCACTTTGCTATGCTTTGTCTACACTTTGAGGTATTTTTATATATTTTCTGGGAGTATCCTATTAACAAGGACATATTCTCGGAATTGGAAAGGACAAAAT
This sequence comes from Avena sativa, assembly GCA_916181665.1. Taxonomy (NCBI): domain Eukaryota; kingdom Viridiplantae; phylum Streptophyta; class Magnoliopsida; order Poales; family Poaceae; genus Avena; species Avena sativa. The sequence goes on from OV702284.1 coordinate 67,878,096, forward strand.
CCAAAGTTAATATTTCACCGAGGAGAACACAGAGACCCAAGGGCGACCAGAGGGGAACCACAGGGTGGCCACACCCCCCACGCGTAGGCCCACCCTAGGCCGCGCCCTGGGGCAGGGTGTGGGACCCCTGGCCGCCCTCCTGCCTTGCCACTTCGCCTATATAAGCCCCCCAATGCCAAAACCCTAAGCACCCGATTAGATCTCCACGAAACAGTCGGTAGCCGCCGCCACCATCGTCCGTAGATAGGGGGTGATCTGAAGCTCTTCCCGGCACCCTGCCGGAGGGGAGAAATCATCCCGGAGGCCTTCTTCATCACCATGTCAGCCTCCGGTATGATGTGTGAGTAGTTCACTCTTGGACTATGGGCACACAGTAGCTAGATGGTTGTTTCTCCTCCTTTGTGCTATCATGTTTAGATTTTGTGAGCTTCGTTCAGGATCAAGATCATTTATTTGTATTCATAAATGTTGTGTTTGTAGGGATTCGATGGATATTGAGATTACTATGTCAGAGTGATTATTGATTCTATCATGTCTTATTGATTATTGATTCTATCATGTCTATGTTGTTTGAGATCTTGCATGCTCCCCGTGTCTAGTAGCTATCTTGGCCAAGTAGATGCTAGTGACTCCAACAGGGAGTATTTATGCACGATGGTGGGTTCATGCCTCTATTGAATCTGGGGAAGTGACATAAATATCTAAATCTTTAATCCAAGTTAATCAAGATCCAAATAATCAAAATTAGGATTAACAAAAACTTTTCCATCTTAAAATATGAAAGCATTCATGTGTATGTGTATTTAAATTAGGAGTTCATTTGAGTTGCCATGGTTCTATGATTCTTTGCTTGTAAAATGATTATTAAGTGAAATAAACATCATCTAAATCATTCCCAAACTTTTCCCAAAGAAAAACAACTCAAAATAAATAAATGAAGTGAATGGTCATTTTTGCCAAATTAACTATCATGCTTACTTTAGCTATTCCTAGCACTCAAAACTTAACAGAAACAATTGTTGATCTTTGCACCCCATGCTAGTACACATACTGAGGTACCAAGGCCCACTTTGTGATCTGCCAAAAACATTCAAATGCTAAGTTCAATGACAGTTTAAAATTGAATCTATTTCATATGGGAAGATCCCACTATTTCAAAAACCACTCAAACAAGCTCAATTTTCAAAACCCAAGCAACCACAGAGTCAATCTCATGCCTAGCACACCCACCAAAAATCTTTTCAAAATTCAAAAAGAAGTTTCTTGCGGCCATTTCATCAAACACTTGGCAGGCAGAATTTAAACCAAATCAATTTCACTATTTTGAATGGTATTCTCGCCAAACTTGTCTCCCATTTAAACCCCTTTTGATCACATTGTCCCCTCTGGATAAAACTAGGGCCTAACTAACCCATCCCCTACCCCCTAGCAGCATGGCCATGCCAAGCCGAGCCCACCTCGCAGGCCAACTTGGTCGCCGCCGTAGCAGACCGCCTTCCCATCTCTTTCCATGTCTGGGAGCTAGCCAGCACCTCACCGCCGCCCACTGTCCCCTCCCCGAGCCATGCCTAGCCATGGACCACCGAGAAAACCCCGCGCCTAGTGCCACAGTGCCATGCCGAGCACGCGCCAGAGTGTCGCACCCGGCACGCGTGCATAGGCCGCCACTCGACCGCAGCCCATGCCCACCGCGTCGCCACGACCCAGGGAGCACGCTAGACACCCCATTCGCCATCCAACGCCTCACAGCCACTGCTCGCCGTCGAAGACGCCGCCTCTGCCGATCAGAGATCCAGCTCTGCGTTACCGATTACCACCACCCCTAAGCCCGCATTAACATCCTAGAGCACCGCCAGGAGACCGCGCGTCGATCGCCACCGTCAGCCATGCCGCTAGCAGCCCGTAGCCATGTCGCCACCGTCGCCTGCCCATCCCTCTCGGTATCGCCGTCGAGCCTATAAAAGGAGGACATACCCAGCCGTTTGCAGCACACAACTTCACTCCCCTCATCTCACTGATCGTCCCACACCTCTAGCCGGAGCACGGGGAGCAGCCGCTCGCCGGAATTGTACCGGAGCAGGCCGCCTCTGGAGGATAAGGGCGCCGCTGATTGCGACCACCCCTGGAGCTTCCTCGACCGTCCCTTAGATCACCGTCGACCACCAGTTCGTTTGCCCGCCTCGCCGTCGTTGCTTGAGCCCTGGTACGCCCCCTATGCACCCCCACCGAGCCGCTAGGGTTAGATCTCACCGGCGACAGGTTTGTCGTCGAGGAGGAACCCCAGCCGTTGATCCCCACTCTAATCCAACGTCCCACATCGCCCCGTACCGCTTCGAATTACTACCGGCGAGTGACGGCCAAAAACTGACTCATCATCCGAAATTTACTAGAAGGTGGTTACTTTATGGAAATTACGACTGGGAAAGCGTGACTAAAAATTATTGTCATAGAATAGGGAAGGAACATACAGAAATACTACAAAAAAAATATGGTTATAAAATTATTCACCACCGAGGAGTTTGTCTGGCAATTATCTATTAAAGGGACACGGTCGGAAAGTTGTGTTGGAAAAATTACCGCCGATTAGTTAAAAAAGGAGTTAAAAAGTGTTGTCGTAAACTTAAGGTAATGGCCGTTGGAAAATGGCGGACATGAAGATGCGTCGATCCACTGACTGGTGGATCCCCCCTGTCAGCTAAGCCCCGCGTAGCGGAGTGACACTGGGTCGGCCCATTAGCATCTCCCGCGTGACCCAGCAGTTTAAATTTAGATTTTTCCATTTAATTTCAAACACAGTTCTGTACATAGATTCAAAAATCAACCCAGCTTGATTCAATGAACCAAAATGCATGAAACCAATTTTGTTAGAAAGGTACTGAAATGCTTAATCCAAAGCCTGTTGGATTCAAATCATTTGGATATGTAGATCAACCTTGGTAAATAACAAGGCAGAAGCTTTTCTACATTCAAACATTTTTCAAAATTCAACCATAAGAGATTTTGAGCTGATTCTAACTCTCAAAAACCACATTTGATCATACCTTTCAGAATATATAAAAACATATGGGTTTACTTACAGAAATAATGTTCAAGTAATAAAATAATGCCACATAGGCATTTCTAGTCACTTTATTTATTTAAAATAAAAAGTTTAAACCTTATTAAATTGTGACACCACTTTAAATAACATTCCCATGGACTGAAATATGTGGTGATGACATGTGTCAACATGATCCCATGTTTGAGTTGGAGAATATTAAATCTTAAGTAGTTTTTCAATGAGTAGAAATTACTTTTCTCAAATTAAAATAAACAAGACAAATCATTTAATCTTGTAATGTTAAGTGATGATGCTAGATCATCTATAGTGCACCTTTGTGTGATGATTGAAAATAGTTAAGTATTGTTTGGTGATTGTGTACCTCGTATTTATTTATAGACGCTAGTACCGACCAAGGATACGAGGAGGAAGGAGGATACTACGAGGAAGAAGCCGAGCAGAACTTCAACCACTTCTCTGCTCAAGGCAAGCCAATACATGAAGCCTTGCAAGTTAACACTTGCAACTATGAAATTTATATGACCTATGCAATGCATTAAGAATGCTTGGTTAGACACATTTGATGATACCCAATCCTAGTTTTACGTACAAGCTTTATACTTTATTTTTTTATCACATCTTTCTCTTAGAGTTTACATAGTGAATTGTAAATACTAGAAAGATATTAGAAAGTAGCATAAAGAGCATTAAATTTGGACTAAGTTAGATAATCTTGATGTCATCCTTAGGCATGAGATTGAACTTAGCAAATCTCCACTTGTTTACCACCCCTCATTAGTAGTTACCAGCACTTGTAGATGCTAGTGCTAAGCATAAAACTTGATCAACTTTAGATGGGAATACTTGTCGAAAATGGTTATGAAAACCTTAGAATGATGATTCATTGTAATGAAATGTTTTGACATGTGTTTCTGAACACCAGGTGACTCTGATGATGAAAATGTTGAGGCATGAGCCTTAACCCTTTATAAAACTGATGGTTGTCTCGATGCGATACCATCCCAATCTTACCGTACAACCACAATACCCGAAAATTGGGTAGGGCTTGACTGTAAATTTATATACCTTAGTATGGGTTCCCTCGCGGCCAAGGTCTGAGCTGTGGCTTCCTTGTGAAGATTGTCCTCCTGTGTAGTACCCAAGATGACAGTTGGTCATGGTTGGGAGGCCAAACTCAGAGGAGAGGTGCCTATACTAGGGCGTGTAATTGAAAGTTTAGGATTATTATTCGCATACTGAGTATGGTGAATTAAGGATTTGTTCCTGACAGATGTATCGAATGTTGTGGTGAAAGTATACAATCTCTGCAGAGTGTGAAACTATTCGAATAGCCGCGTCTGCGGTTATGGACAGTTGGAGTGGCCATACTGTTCCCCCATTAGATGTTTTTCAAAATGACTTATGAAATGAATTGAGACTTTGACGTGACCACAACAGGGTTGTGATATGAAGTTCAAATTCCCACTTAGGTGTTACAAAACTTTGAACTAGTTTTCTTTGCTTCTTAACTTAGTAGAGGTAAATATGGCTTTTTGCAAAACAACCTTAGAGCTAAGTATCCTACTACAAAAACCCTCTTAACTGTTAGTATTAGTTTGCGAGTACTTAAAGAGTACTCATGGCTTTGTCCCTGGCTATTCCCGTGGCCAGACTATGAAGAGGAGTACCAGAATGATGGACCGCAGGAAGGTTACGGCAACTAGGATCATCTCCCATCGTCAGCATTGCATGTGACCATGAAGATGGAGCTTCGCCTATTCTATCGTTATTATTACGTTATTCCGCTGTTTGATTTGTATTTAGAACTGGATCATGAGATCCTTATTTGTGTAAGACCTTATGTATGGTTTGTAATGGATGATGTACTGTGGTATCCAAATTTGTTATGTGTCGCAAAAATGGTAATCATGGGATTGTGATGTATGGAAAAACAGGCATCTGGGATTAAAAATCCGGGTGTTGACAAGTTGGTATCAGAGCCATCCTGACCATAGGAGACCCTCGTTAGAATGGACGTTTGAATCAAAAACTTAGTTTCAAAACCCAAGGAAGTGAGTATTTACAAAAACTTATTCTCATTCTTATCACTTGGATTCCTTCATGAAAATTCATGTTCCTCAAAAACTCTTGCAAAATACATAAAATTTGACACACTTGATCACTCTACTAACTTACTCATGGTATATTCTTATAGATGGACGTGAGGTACAACAAGTTTTATCAGTTGGGGAATGGAGGAGAACTCATCTTTGAGCGTGACTTGGACCAGCTCTCGGAACTTCTGGAGCGTCCGCACCCCAAGTTCTTCGGAGCTCAGCTCAATGATCAGGAAGGAGAAGATCTGCAGTGGCTAGTTGTTGCAAGTCTCCGAGGAAAGATTGAACCTCCCACTGCCGAGGGAATTCAGTTCACCTTAAGAGAGAACAACTGGCTCGATAGATTTTCCAGGGCCATGCAGGAAGCTCTTGCCCATGTATGTGGGAAGAGTATCAATCAGATCAAGGGTACCTATTTTGAGTTCTACCCAAGGCGTGATGTTATGGGACAGCCACTGGAGGCCCCACATCATCCCGAGCTGAAGATTCAAGTGGACCACCTCAGCTTCATGATGTACGATCGTCAGCAGGAGTTGGACAATGCCCGTGCCTACGCCAACCACAAGTCCGCCATCGCCAAGAAGAAGGATCGGACCTTCGCTATTCTAGTGAAGGATCGCAAGTTTTGTCGTCGTCAACTCGACAAGAAGGAGCGCATCATTGCCCGTCTTCACCACCGGATCACGGATTTGGAGGAGACCATCCACGAGAGAGACATGCAGTTGGAGGAAAGGGAGAATGCCGGAGAAGACCTTCGTGGAGATCCCTACTCCTATCTCAGCGATGATGATGACTTTCTGGAGGATCAGGCCATGGAATTCTTCACCGATCAGGAGGATTTCGCCTTCATCGATGACGATGATGATGATGATGATGATGATGAGGATGATGAGTACACCGACTCCGAGGAGTAGTAGGACTTGAGCACTAGCGTTAGTGAGTTGTATTTGGTCCCACTGTATCGTAGTTTCCAGAATGGTTCTTAAAACCATCTATTTTCCTTTTTTGTGGTGTGTGTTTGTATCATGTGCTATGAATGAATGAAAATCAAGTTGCTAGAAAAATATGATTCAAACTTTAAACAAATTTTTAACCACCTCTGAACCTTAGAAATTTCCCTCTTTTCTCATGATCTATCTCAATCTTCAGATGCCTCGCGGAGGAAGCAGATCATCCCCGGACCCAATGTTGCAGGTCTTGCAAATGTTGTTTTCTGACCGCGAAGCTGAAAGAGCCGAACGTCAAGCCAACCTAGCCACCCTTCAACACATAGCTTAGATGGCCAACAACAATCAAGGCCAAGGAAATCAGGACAACCATGGATCTAAGCTCAAGAATTTCTAGAACACCAATCCACCTGTTTTCACTAAGTTAGAGGAACCCCTAGAGGCAGATGATTGGCTGCAAATAATGGAGAACAATCTGGAAGTCGCCGGAGTGGAAGCTAACGAGAAAGTTCTGTTCGCCACCCACTATCTAGCCGGAGATGCAAGAGCATGGTGGAACAGCGTTCGTGCAATGACCGGAGGACAGATTATGACCTAGGAGGATTCAAGGTCAAGTTTAGCAGAACCCATGTGCCATCGGGTTTGATCAAGAGGATGAGAGATGAATTCAGAGAACTGAAGCAAGGAAGGATGACCGTAGTGGAATACCGTGACAAATTCTTGTCATTAGCTAGGTATTCCCCAGATGAGATCGACACTGAATCCAAGAAGAAAGAGAGATTCTTGAATGGTCTACACGATGAGATGTAGACGGTGTTGGTCAATATCCCCTTTGCTGATATTGAAGCCCTAGTTGACTCTGTTATTCAGATGGAAGGAAAGATCAACCAAGCCAATGAGAACCGCAAGCGCCGCATGATGCATCAACCAGGAACCCACCAGACCCCAAAGTATCGCCCCAACCCATCTCCAGGATTTTCCCCGACAACCAATAGACCCCCGATGAACTGTCCGACCTATCCCGACCGTGGAAACCCAAGGCCCGAAGGAAACCACAACAACCCCGGCAACTCTAGCAATTTCAACCGTGCACCACCCAAGTTCAACAATAACAATGCCGCCACCAACGCCAACACTGCCCCAAGGACTGGAAGCAATGTTGTGCCTATTGCAGCGAAGGACAAGTCGCAAGTGACTTGTTATGAATGTGGAACCAAGGGTCACTACTCCAATGAGTGCCCCAAGAAGAATGCCGCAACCCCCAATGAAAATGCCCCAGCTCAGCAATAGCGTCGTGTTCAGCCTGGAAGAAGGTTTGCCCTAGGGAACTCGCTCAACCGCAACGGTCGTCTTTTTCTCATGCATGCTGAAGAAGCCTAGGAAGCGCTAGACGTTGTGCTGGGTATGTTTACTGCTAAGTCAGTACTTGCAACAGTGTTGTTTGATTCTGGAGCATCGCACTCATTTGTCACTACAGAATTCGCATGCACTAGTAAGATTGAACCAACCAAATTGAAGCATGTTATGATTGTTCAAATCCCCGGTTCAACCACCAAAGCTAGGCAAATTTTCAAAGCCGTCCCTATCTGAATCCATGGCATAGATTTTTATGCTAATCTAAAAGTACTCGGAAACTAAAGGTTTGGAAGTAGTACTAGGAATGGATTGGATGTCCATACATAAAGGATTAATTGACTATGCCAAGAAAGAAATAACCATGACCAATACAGCCGGAGTATCAGTCGAGCATGTATTTGATACCTTACCTCGTCAATTCAAGTGCAACGAGAGTATAGCCCAACCTACCATTGACCAAGTCCGGATAGTCTGTGAATACCCTGATGTATTTCCAGATGTTTTGCCCAGTATGCCCCTAGATCGAAATATCGAGTTTATCATTGAACTAATCCCTGGAACCGGACCCATAGCCTAGATACCATATAGCATGAACCCGTCTGAACTAGCAAAACTGAAGAAGCAACTGGATGCCATGCTGGAAATTGGATTAATTCAACCAAGTGCATCACCATGGAGATCGCCTGTTTTGTTCGTGGACAAGAAAGATGGAGGTAACCGTTTGTGTACGGATTGTCGGAAGTTGAATGATGTCACTATCAAGAACAAGTACCCGTTGCCGAAGAGAGAAGATATGTTTGACCAGTTGACTGGTGCCAAGGTGTTTTCTAAGATTGATCTTAGAACTGGCTATCATCAACTCAAGATTCACGCATATGATATTCCAAAGACTGCCTTTACCACCAGATATGGATTATACGAGTATACGGTCATGTCTTTTGGATTAACCAATGCCCCCGCTTATTTCATGAATCTCATGAATAAGATTTTTATGGACTTCCTGGATAAGTTTTTCGTTGTTTTCATCGATGACATTCTGATTTATTCCAAATCAGAAGAAGAACATCAGTTGTATGCCAAGTTTAGCAAACGTGAATTCTGGTTACAGGAGGTAGGATTCCTCGGACACATTGTATTAGCCGGAGGGATTTCCGTTGACCCTGCAAAGGTGAAAGATGTCGAAGATTGGCAAGCCCCAACCACTCAAACCCAAGTTCGTGCCTTTCTCGGATTAGCGGGATACTACCGCAAGTTCGTAGAAGGATTCTCGAGTATCGCCAAACCCATGACCCAATTGCTGAAGAAGGAGAAGAAGTTTGAATGGACGGACAAATGTGAAGCGAGTTTTCAAAAATTCAAGAGAAGATTGATTTCAGCCCCCATCTTGATCATGCCGGATATCACGAAGCCCCTTGACGTGTATATCGGATGTGTGCTAATGCAAGAAGGAAAAGTTATATCTTATCTATCTCGGCAACTGAAGTAGCATGAATAAAACGACCCAACCCATGACCTCGAGCTCGCAGTCGTAGTTCTAGCCCTGAAGACATGGAGGCACTATCTCATGGGAAACCGTTGTGAGATTTATTCGGATCACAAGATCCTGAAGTATATATTCACTCAGAAGGAGCTGAATATGAGATAGAGAAGATGGATTGAGCTAATCAAGGATTACGACCTGGACATTCACTATCACCCCGGTAAAGCCAATGTGGTAGCAGATGCCCTTAGCAGATTGCCGTGCCGCTTAAACTCCATGATTTTGAAGGAGCAACCAAGTTTGCACAAAGAGATGGAAGATTTCTGAATGGAATTAGTAAGTGAAGGATTTTTGGCTAGCATAGAACTTCACCCCACTTTGATCAGCCAGATCAAAGAGGCGTAGAAAGGAAATGCTAGTATCGACAGAATCAAGCGTCGTATCGGTACAGGCAAAGTACCCGGATTTATCGAAGACGAAGAAGGAATTCTGTGGTACAAAGGACGTCTTTGTGTACCAGCAGATTCAGAGTTGAAAGAAGTTATTCTGAAGGAAGCTCATGATACTCTTTATTCTATCCACCCCGGAGGAACGAAGATGTATCAGGATTTGAAAGAACAATTTTGGTGGCATAAGATGAAGAGAGAAATCGGAAGCTATATCGCCAAGTGTGATATATGTTAGAGAGTCAAGGCGGGACATCAAAGACCCGCAGGACTGTTGCAACCATTGCAGATTCCGGAATGGAAATGGGATTCCGTTGGAATGGACTTTATCACCGGATTGCCTACTTCTAGTAGGGGAAATGACTCTATCTGGGTCATAGTTGACAGATTATCCAAAGTAGCCCATTTATTACCAGTCAATACCACATATCAGAGTTCGAAGCTGGCAGAGTTATCCATCGCTAGAATTGTCAGTTTGCACGGAGTCCCCAAGAACATCGTATCGGATCGAGGAACGTAGTTTACCTCAAGATTCTGAAAGAAAGTCCAAGAAGGTTTAGGAACCCGACTAGATTTCATCACAGCGTATCACCCTCAGACTGATGGACAAATGGAGCGAGTAAATCATATACTTGAAGATATGTTGAGAGCATGTGTGTTAGAATATGGATCTAAATGGGAAGACTGTCTGCCTTTCGCAGAATTTTATTACAACAACAGTTATCAAGCAAGTTTGCAAATGGCCCCATTAGAATTCATGTATGGAAGGAAGTGTCGAACCCCTTTGAATTGGTCGGAAGTAGGAGAGAGTCAGTTTTTCGAACCCGACATCCTACAAGAAGGAAAAGAGAAAGTTCACAAGATTCGTGAGCACCTCAAGACCGCCCAGTCAAGATAGAAGAGTTACACCGACAAGAGACGTCGAGACCTCGCTTTCAATATAGGAGATTTTGTGTATCTGAAAGTGTCTCCATTGAAAGGAATGCAGCGTTTTCAGCTAAAGGGAAAGTTAGCCCCCAGATATATCGGACCCTTCAAGATTCTGAATCGTCGAGGAGAAGTATCATATCCATTGGAACTGCCAGAAGAAATGTCATCCGTGCACAGTGTGTTCCATATCTCGTTACTTCGTAAATGCCTCGAAGTTTCGGAGAAAACTGAAGTATTCAAGAATATTGATCACCGGACCATACAAATCAATGATGACCTGACCTATCCCGAAATACCCATTCGTATTTTGGAAGAAGCTTTCAGAACCACCAGAACCCGAAGCATCAAGTTTCTCAAGATTAAGTGGAGCAACCACACGGAAGAAAAAGCTACCTGGGAGCGCGAAGATCACATCAGGATGGAGTTCCCTGATATCTATAAATCCTAGGTAATCTTTGCTCTTCTTTCTCAAATCTCGGGATGAGAGTTTGTTTAAGGGGGGAAGGTTTGTAACATCCCATAACTTTAATCCAAGGAACCATTCAAACAAGCTCAATTTTCAAAACCCAAGGAACCATAGAGTCTCCAGCTCATGCCTACAACACCCACCAAAAATCTTTTCAAAATTCAAAAATAAGTTTCTTGCGGCCATTTCATCAAACACTTGGCAGGCAGAATTTAAACCAAATCAATTTCACTATTTTGAATAGTATTCTGGCCAAACTTGTCTCCCATTTAAACCCATTTTGATCACATTGTCCCCTCTGGATCAAACCAGGGGCTAACTAACCCATCCCCTACCCACCTAGCACTCGTGCACGTGCCGCCACTCGACCACAGCCCGTGCCCACCGTGTCGCCACGACCCAGGGAGCACACCAGACACCCCCATTCGCCGTCCAACGCATCACAGCCACCGCTCGCCGTCGAAGACGCCGCCTCTGCCGCTCAGAGCACCAGCTCCGCCCGACCGATTACCACCGCCCCTAAGCTCGCATTAACATCCTAGAGCACCGCTAGGAGACCGCGCATCGATCGCCACCCTCATCCATGCCGCTAGCACCCGTAGCCATGTCGCCACCGTCGCCTGCCCATCCCTCTCGGTCTCGCCGTCGAGCCTATAAAAGGAGGGCACCCCCAGCCGTCTGTAGCACACCACTTCACTCCCCTCACCTCAGTGATCATCCCACACCTCTAGCCGGAGCACGGGGAGCAGCAGCTCGCCGGAATTGTACCGGAGCAGGCCGTCTCTGGAGGAGAAGGGCGCCGCTGATTGCGACCACCCCCGCAGCTGCCTCGACCGTCCCTGAGCTCGCCGTCGACCACCAGTTCGTTTGCCCGCCTTGCCGTCGTTGTTGGAGCCCTGGTATGCCCCCTATGCACCACCACCGATCCGCTAGGGTTAGTGCTCTCCGGCGATAGGTCCGTCGTCGATGACGAACCCCACTCTAATCCAACGTCCCACATCGCCCCGTTCCATTTCGCGCGTTATGAGGAACTGACTGGTGGATCCCCCCTGTCAGCTGAGCCCCACGCTACAGAGTGACACTGGGCGGCCCATTAGCGTCTCCCGCGCGACCCAGCAGTTTAAATTTAGATTTTTCCATTTAATTTCAAACACAGTTCTGTACATAGATTCAAAAATCAACCCAGCTCGATTCAGTGAACTAAAATGCATGAAACCAATTTTGTTAGAAAGGTACTAAAATGCTTAATCCAAGCCCGTTGGATTCAAAACATTTGGATCTGTAGATCAACCTTGGTAAAAATAACAAAGTAGAAGCTTTTCTACATTCAAACATTTTTCAAAATTCAACCATAAGATATTTTGAGTTGATTCCAACTCTCAAAAACCACATTTGATCATACCTTTCAGAATATATAAAAACATATGGGTTTACTTACAGAAATAATGTTCAAGTAATAAAAGAATGCCACATAGGCATTTCTAGTCACTTTATTTATTTAAAATAAAAAGGTTAAACCTTATTAAATTGTGACACCACTTTAAATCACATTCCCATGGACTGAAATATGTGTGATGACATGTGTCAACATGATCCCATGTTTGAGTTGGAGAATATGAAATCTTAAGTAGTTTTTCAATGAGTAGAAATTACTTTTCTCAAATTAAAATAAACAAGACAAATCCTTTAATCTTGTAATGTTAAGTGATGATGCTAGATCATCTATAGTGCACCTTTGTGTGATGATTGAAAATAGTTAAGTATTGTTTGGTGATTGTGTACCTCGTATTTATTTATAGACGCTAGTACCGACCAAGGATACGAGGAGGAATGAGGATACTGCGAGGAAGAAGCCGAGCAGAACTTCAACCACTTCTCTACTCAAGGCAAGCAAATACATGAAGCCTTGCAAGTTAACACTTGCAACTATGAAATTTATATGACCTATGCAATGCATTAAGAATTCTTGGTTAGACACATTTGATGATACCCAATCCTAGTTTTACGTACAAGCTTTATACTTTATTTCTTTATCACAGCTTTCTCTTAGAGTTTACATAGTGAATTGTAAATACTAGAAAGATATTAGAAAGTAGCATAAATAGCATTAAATTTGGACTAAGTTAGATAATCTTGATGTCATCCTAAGGCATGAGATTGAACTTAGCAAATCTCCACTTGTTTACCACCCCTCATTACTAGTTACCACCACTTGTAGATGCTAGTGCTAAGCATAAAACTTGATCAACTTTAGATGGGAATACTTGGTGAAAATGGTTATGAAAACCTTAGAATGATGATTCATTCTAGTGAAATGTTTTGACATGAGTTTCTGAACACCAGATGACTCTGATGATGAAAACGTTGTGGCATGAGCCTTAACCCTTTATAAAACTGTTGGTTGTCTGGATGCGAGACCATTCCAATCTTACCGTACAACCACAATACCCAAAAATTGGCTAGGGCTTGACTGGAAATTTATATACCTTAGTATGGGTTCCCTCGCGGCCAAGGTCTGAGCTGAGTCTACCTTATGAAGATTGTCCACCTGTGTAGTACCCAAGATGAAAGTTGGTCATGGTTGGCAGGCCAAACTCACAGGAGAGGTGCCTATACTAGGGCGTGTAATTGAAAGGTTAGGATTGATTATCCGCATACTGAGTATGGTGAATTCAGGATTTGTTCCTGACGGATGTATCGAATTTTGTGGTGAAAATGTACAATCTCTGCAGAGTGTTAAACTATTTGAATAGCCGCGTCCGCGGTTATGGACAGTTGGAGTGGCCATTCTGTTCCCCCGTCAGATATTTTTCAAAATGACTTATGAAATGAATTGAGACTTTGACTTGACCACGACAGGGTTGTGATATGAAGTTCAAATTCCCACTTAGGTGTTACAAAACTTTCAACTAGTTTTCTTTGCTTCTGAACTTAGTAGAGGTAAATCTGGCTTTTTGCAAAACAACCTTAGAGCTTAGTATCCTACTACAAAAACCCTCTTAACTATTAGTATTAGTTTGCGAGTACTCATGGCTTTGTCCTTGGCTATTCCCGTGGCCAGACTATGAAGAGGAGTACCAGGATGATGGACCGAAGGAAGTTACGACAACTAGGATCATCTCCCATCGTCAGCATTGCCTGTGACCATGAAGATGGAGCTTCGCCTATGCTATTGTTATTATTACGTTATTCCGCTGTTTCAGTTGTATTAAGAACTGGATCATGAGATCCTTATTTGTGTAAGACCTTATGTATGGTTTGTAATGGATGATGTACTGTGGTATCCAAATCTGTTATATCTCGCAAAAATGGTAATCCTAGGATTGCGATGTATGGCATAACAGGCATCTGGGATTAAAAATCCGAGTGTTGACACTGGCGCCTCCTAACACCTAGTGCGGCGACGCTAGTGGTAGCTCGTTAGACACCGGAAGCAATGACAGCTCCAGCGCCGCTGCCGGCTCCTAACCCGGCGGCACCTCCTGCGCCATCGGAAGCTCCAGGACGACCTTGTGGATGAAGTTGCCATTGTTGGGGAACTGGTCCCAATAGTTGATGAAGATGTTTTCGTCGGTGAAAACCACCATCTCACAGACGCAGTGGAAGGCCTGGCCATAGAGGAGGCGAGCATCCTTGAAGTTGACGAACTTGACCTTCAATTTCCCGCCGTCCGAAGTGCTATGGAGGCCGTACATACGGTACTTGCGGCGACCATAGCCAGCGTCGAGGAAGGTACACGTGAGCTTCCACGGTGTTCTCCATGGGGAGAAGGACCAAATGCGCAGGGCATTGTCCTCCTGTGCGGCAACATTTATGTCTTTCCGCTCCGATACGGCGGGCAGTAGTCGGAAGGTGGCCATGGATGGCTGACGGGGACAGAGAGGGTTGCTGGAAGCTAGGGATTTGAGATGCTTTGGTGTTCTGGGATCGTGGTGAAGGATAGAGAATAGTAGTAGAGGTGATCCGAGATTAATGTGGAAGATTATCCGAACCGAGGGGTAATCAATGTCGCTGATGAAACCGATGCATGTGGGAAATGTGGATGACGAAGACTAGGGTAAGACGATGGGACAGAACGCTGCCTCTGCTTCTCGCACTCGATGGGCACAGTCATAATTTTTGTAACATCCCAAAAATCTTAATTTATAAATCTTGCCTATCATTCATGCATTCATAAGCATTTGACCTTCCCAAATGAATTTCCAAAATAAGAAACCATATTTTGCTTATAAACATTATGCAAGTAAGGCAAAGCTTTTGTTTTTTACTTTCCAATTATGGAAATGTTTAGGTTTGATCAGTATTGTTTTGAAAGTGAATACTAAGCTCACACAAAAAGTTCAAAACAAGAATCGAAATTAAAACCATTTATATGCATATATTAATTATTTAAATAAGGCATGGTTTATTTTTATTTTCATTAGGACAAAGTATTTTTGAGTAAACAACAATGTTTTATACACAAATATGTGCATGGATCACTTTACAAAAATCCAGAAATGGTTTGAATTCAAACTCAATTGAATGTCTTTTGAAAATGTGTTCAGAAAATCAAAACAGAAAAAGAAAAGGAGAAAAAGAGAAAAAAAATAAACCCAGCGACCTAACTAACCGAACACACCCGCGGCCTAGTAACCAGCCCAGCAAGCCCACCCGTGAAAACCCCCTCCCCTCTCTGTTTTTCACTCACTCTCGCACGCCCCTCTCAATGACGCCTTGGCCCCACACACCAAGTCATCATCATCTCCAAATCACGCCCGCGACCAGCTCCGCCGCGGCTGTTTCTTCCAGTTGATTGTGCGCTTGAATACGAGTTACTGTAGGCGTAATTCCTCCTCTCGCCCCGGCTACTTAATCCCCTCCCCACTCCGCTCTTTTCCCCTCACTCGCCAACCACAAAGCGCCGCTAGGCTGTCCACAATCAAGCTCACGCCGTCGCTGTCCCAAACTACTCCGGCGAAGGATCACGGTAAACCTAGCCCTCTATGTCTCTCTGATTGCTACGCGTTCACTCACCATGACCATGCGCATCTAACACTGCCCCTGGATCTCTTTCTCATGCCTTGTAGTGTCGCCAATAACCACCTCCGAACGAGCCCGATGCCGCCCGCAACTCCGACAAGGAATCAACACCGTGTCCATGCGCCCCGACCCCGTCCACCTACACGTTGAGCTTCATCGTGTCTCCACGACCTCGGTAAGCACTAGAACCCTCACCTTTGCCCTCTGGTCTCGCCGGAACCTCACCGGAAAACGCACAGCCGCCGCGGTGGCCATTTGTGCCGCCCGTGAGTGGTCAAAGCAACGTAATCCGCTGGATCCAGATCCAGCGGATGCGATTAGATCACCCAGCGAAGGGTTCCTCAAGGATCTGAACTGCAGATCTTAGATCTAGCGGTATAGATTAGATTAGATGCAAAAGGGTAAGATTTGATCTGGTGCGTTGGATTAGTTAGATATAACGGTGCGGACGCGTGATCCAGAGTGAACCGGTACGCGCCAATCAGACACTGCCGCGTGTCAGGGTTTTTGTTTAAAAATTCCGATTTAAATTAATTAGATTATTAAACTTGTAAATTCAAAGATGCAAATAATATATCAATGGAATCAAAAAAATAAATCCTACACATCTGTAGGCTTGGTTTTGTATTTTGCCTCTGTTAAAATAGAATTATTTAGAAAATATTTTAAAGCCAAATTATGTTTATTTAGTATCTAAATGTTTATTTAGTTATTCAGTACTATCTTAATTGTCTTGTTTAGTTTAGAAAAATCATCACATGGCATTTGCATGCATTCATATATTTTTGCTTGATTATTGAAATATGAATTTGGTATTATCATTTTATGTGTAGATTTTGGTGCTAGTGGTGATTGTGATTGTGAGGATTATTGCTACTCCCCCAACTACCAAGGCAAGTGGTGCTTCATGTTTTTGTCCCAATATTTTGACTATGAATTAGTGATATTTTGTATAGGGCTTACATGATAATTTTTGCTAAAGTATCTATATGCTATGCTTGGGAAATCCTAGTAGTTGTAGAATTTTTAGAATTTTCTCTAAGTTAAGATACTTGCTATTGCCATGCTTAGCCTAGCTAGTAGCAAACCAAGGGTGGATTATATACATGCTATGGAAAATGTTGCTAAGTCTGTGAATTGAGTTTTGCTTAATAAAACAACTAAGTGAATCAATCACCTGGGTGGAATCGTATGTTTGGGTTATGTTGAGTGGTTACACAAGGCCCATTTCTATGGCCTAACTTCTATATCACACTTGTGGAAAGCCACCAAGGAACAAAGGGATTTCAGATGCCATATGTTAAGAAGCTTCTAGTGCAGCCACATGGCAATATGGGCTCTGCCTGGATCATATTGGTTGCAATAACTTAGCCAAATGGACAGTTGGTGGTAGGGGGTGATAGGTTTGGGAACGCGTCCATTTTGGTCTAAGGTAAGGCTTCTGAAAGATCTTGTCTCGCTGCATGTCGAGTCTTGTGGGGAAAGTGCACCACCTCTCGAGAAGGAAGAATCTAAGTACTTAGCCGTGTCCTCGGCAATGGACAAATTGAGCATCAAGACATGGAAGCTATCAAGAATCTCCTCATCCCAATTTCTAAGTTAAAAACTTGTGGTTGAACAAGGGTAAAGGTTCACCAATGTCTATTGTTGGTTCCTTAGGAGTTTTTTTCAATCAAAAACTTAGTGTTTTCAACTGATAGGTAAAACCTATTTTGAGCAAAGCGAGCCTCAGCTACACTTATCCAAATTCATGTAGAATCTAGAAATTATTATTCTACTAACACTACTAGGAAAACGGCTATAGGTAATCAGCACATCCGTGGCTCACATGGTTGAAGTGCCCCACGGCTAAAACAGGCGTGGCTCACCTGTGGGCAGTGCCCTACTAATAACTAGAACAACCGTGGCGCACATGACTATAGTGCGCCACAGATGTGTGTGGGCCAGGGCCCTGTTGGCCACACGCCAAACATCTGTAGCGCACTATAGTCATGTGCGCCACGGTTGTTAGGGTCATCTGTGGCGCACGTGTTCCTGGTGCGCTACGCCTAAGCGCATGCCCCCCTCTGCTCTGAAACGGCCACAAACTTCTGTGGCGCACTCCGCCTAGTGCGCCACAGGGACTAGGAGCATCTGTGGCGCACTCGGCCTAGTGCGCCACAGAAGTTTGTACTCCCTGTGGCGCACTGGGGCCGTGTGCGCCACGGATGTGTCGATTCTTTTAGGACAGCACTTTATGTGCACATGTGTGCCCACACATCCACCACCCACACTTCACTTTCCCCTTCTTCTTCCTCCTTAGATCTAGTCGGGATCTTCTCCTTCCCACCTCAATTTCTCCATACATTCACCATTTTTAGCATGTAAAACTTGCTTTGGATGTTACATAAGTAATAGAGGAGGTCTCCGGTCTCTCATCTATCCGTCTCCGGTCGACGCGCGCACCTCTCCTTTCCATCTTTCTCGCGATCGGTCTCTCATCTCGGTAAGTTGTCCATGTAAGGATGTGTTCATGTGTATATGGATGATGCATGTGCTCATATGTATGTAGATGATCGATGCTCATGATGTGTGTATGTGTGGAGAGGATCGATGGTCATATGTGTGTGTATATGGAGAGTATCGATGATGCTCATGCATGTGTGTATGGAGAGGATAATGATATGTTCATGTGTGTATGGATCGGTCTCTCTCTCTCTCTTGTGTTTGTATGTGAACAAGTTGCCATTTGTTTTGCCAAAATGTTGATTCATTTCCATTTTGGCAAGACTTTGGCATTTCGCAAAGGTCCTAATTTTAGGATAGGTCATGCCGAAATTTTCTATCGACCATTGCATGCATGCATTCATTATGTGGTTCTAATAGACTTCAAAATTGTACCGTGTACATCGTGCAGGCAAAAATGGTCCGCATAATGAGCGAAGGCATTGTGGCTAGATTTTTGAAATGTGCGACGGCCGACATGATACGAAATAAGAAGACAGATATAAGATGTCCGTGCAGAAGATGCAAACTCAACTGGGTGATCGACCCAGATTCCGGGAATCTGCAGGCGCACCTGCTCCGCCATGGTTTCATGGATGGATACACTCGTTGGATAAGCGATGGCGTAGATGATGGAGACGGTGAAGAAGGTGGCCAACATGACGATGATCATCATCACGGCGAGAACGGGCGAGATGATGAAGAGGCTCCTGGAGATGGTGAAGGTGCGGAAGCAGACCGGTATGATGATGATCTAGATGCCGGAGGAGAAGACGACGATGGAACAACGTCAGGCTGGGTGCGGGACCCTTATGTGCAAGAGCTGCTTCTCAAGCAGACGAGTAACGCCAGGGCTGCCTCTAGAGAGAAATCCAAGCTTGCGCAACTTGAGAAAGACGCGGTTACTCCATTGTATGAAGGATGCAGGCCCGATGATACCCGGTTGAATGTAACGCTCAAGGCTATGGAGATGAAGGCAAAGCACAAATTGAGCGACGCAAGCTTCGACGATATGATGGCATTCTGGCACGATCGTGTCCCGGAGGGGAACACATGTCCAACTAGTATCGAGGATGCCAAGAAAATCGTCTGTCCTCTCGATCTACCGCACGTTAGATATCACGTATGCATCAACGATTGCATCATTTATCGGGGCGAGGACGCGGAGAAAACCACATGTCCGGTGTGCGGCGTGAGTCGATACAAGAAAGGGAAGAAAGCACCTCGAAAAGTGGTATGGTACTTTCCTATCACCCCTCGTCTGCAGCGCTATTTCGCGGACCCTAAGGAAGCGAAGCTCATGCGATGGCATGCGGAAAGGAAGAAGCCAGGAGATGATGATGACCCCGAAAAGGATGAGCTGCTGACGCACCCTTCAGATGCTAGCCAGTGGAAAGCATTGGACCTCGAATTCCCAGAATTCGGTGGAGATTCGAGGAACATCAGGCTTGGTGCGAGCACCGATGGACTCAATCCGTTCGGTAGCCAGAGCAACACGCACAACACTTGTCCCGTGTTTGTATGGATGTACAACCTCCCTCCATGGTTGTGCATGAAGAAGAAGTACATACAAATGAGTATGCTAATTCAAGGGCCGAAACAACCCGGTACCGACATCAATCTGTATCTCGGGCTGTTGAAAGAGGAGCTAGCCGCGTTATGGGAATCTGGAGCCAATACTTACGACGCCGTCGCACAAGATTATTTCACTATGAGAGCCGCGTTGGTCACTACGGTGCAAGACTATCCAGGTTGCGGGTATATCTCGGGGCAGGTTATCCAAGGATTCTGCGCATGCGTTAGGTGCATGGATAACACAAGCTATCTCCAACTAGAGAAAGATCCAGGGTCATCGAAAACCGTGTTCATGGCGCACCGGAGGTGGCTCGGCAAGAATGGTCCATGGAGAAAACGTGGAGACCTGTTCGATGGCAAATCAGAGACCCGAGGAATCCCAGAGCGTAGGAGCAGCGAAGAAGTGGAAGAGTTGCTGAAAAACTAGAAAGATTGTCCTAAGCCTGGAAAGAAGCGAAAGAGGCAGCAACAAGACAAGCCGCTGATGAAGGTATGGAAAACAAGGTCTGTTTTCTGGGAGTTGCCATACTGGAAGTTTCTCCGCACGCCTCATAGCCTCGACATCATGCATATCACGAAAAACGTGTGCGAGAGTCTGGTCGCCACCATAATCAACATTACAGATAGGACGAAAGATCGTCCGAAAGCAAGGCACGACCTGATATGCTTGGGTATCCGGAAGGAGCTTCACGGAGGACGCACTACTCCTGATGATCAGGAAGATGACGATGATCATGAGTCGGAGATGACACAAGGTCGTCGGAAGGGTAAAAAGTTCAAGAAGAACGAATATTACTGCCCTCCTTCTTGCTTCACTCTAAGCCAGGATGCGATCAAACAGTTTTTCAAGTGCCTTCTAGGAGTCAAATTTCCTTACGGCTACGCGGGCAAGATAAGCAGATACCTAGACGAGGCGACGCAGAGGTTCAGTGGCATGAAGTCTCACGACTGTGCCGTGCTAATGACGCAGGTACTTCCGGTCGCACTAAGAGGGATAATGGACGAGCACGTCCGTGAAACGTTATTTGGCCTATGCAAGTTTTTCGACGTCATCTCTAGGAAGTCGATTGGCTTGAATCAGCTCGGAAGGCTACAGGAGGAGATCGTGGTGATACTATGTGAGCTTGAGGTCTACTTCCCACCCGCATTCTTCGACATTATGGTGCATCTGCTGGTCCATGTCGTGGAGGACATCGTACAACTCGGGCCGATGTTTCTCCGCAGCATGATGGCATTCGAAAGGATGAACGGACACATCAAAGGATACGTTCGCAACAGGTCCCGTCCAGATGGAAGCATAGCCAAGGGCTTTCTGGCCGAAGAGTGCATCTCTTTCTGCACGAATTATCTAGACATCGAGAACCCTGTCGGTCTTCCCGTCAACAGACACCATGGCAAGCTCGACGGATCTGGTCACCGAGAGGGTCGTCGCATACTGCATGCAGACTTCGATTTTCGACGCGCAGACTTTGATCGAGCAAACCTCGTCGCGCTACAACATTTAGAACTGGTCGATCCTTGGGTACAGAAGCACAAAAGGTTAATCGAGAAGAAGTACAGTGACCGGGGCATACAGAGGACGCAGGGAGAAATAATCAAAGAGCACAACTCAGATTTCACGCGTTGGTTTAGGCAGACGCTCCTTGATAATCCCCCGCGCTCGCATTCTTCTGACACGGAAAAGATCATATTCACCTTGTCGCAGGGACCGATGCAAAACCTGGTGACCTATCAGGCGTATGATATCAACGGCTACACATTCTACACGGAGGAAAAGGACAACAAGTGTGATTATCAGAACTCAGGCGTAACGTCGGAATTCTACACCGATGACAACGTGAAGGAAAGATTCTACGGAAGAATCGAGGAGATCTGGGAGCTCGACTACTGTGGAGAAAAGGTGCCGATGTTCCGTGTCAGATGGGCAAAGAGCGTCGAAAGAGAAGACCAGTATTTCACAACCATGGTTATACCCGAAGCAGCCAAATCCAAGGCCGCCGGTGCAAACGTGGCCGCGAAAAATGAACCGTGGGTACTGGCTACCAAAGTGGACCAATGTTTTTTCATTACCGACCCGACAAAGCCTAGCCGTGTTGTCGTGAGGAGAGGAAAAAGAAACATCATCGGAATGGATGGAGTCGCCAACGAGCAAGACTTCGACCAGTACGGCGATCCAAAGATTGAAGATGACGACGACTACGATGCAGCAACATACATCACAAGAAGAAAAAGGACAACCCTACCCAAAAAAGGTAGCCCGTTCGAAAGAAGAAACATTAAAGTGCCGGGGCTAAATTATTCAACCGCGACAAAGAAGGGAAAAAAGATTGTAAAACGCTAGCTCAAAAAATATTGTAAACGCGTGGTCAAAAAAGATTGTAATATTCATGAACAAAGTATTATGAAATTTAGTTATACTTTAAATCATATTTTTGGGCATTTTTGGAATATTATTACTTTTGGGCATTTTTGGAATATTTAAAAGTATTTTAAAATCAAAATAAAACTTCTATGGCATATATCACCACTTTTGGGCATTTTTTGGAATATTTAAAAGTGTTTTTAAAATCAAAACAAAATATTGGGGCACCAGGATTCGAACCTAGGTGCTCTCAGGTTTAGAATAGAGTAGTGGGCAGAAACAGTGGGAGAGGCTAGTATAGTTGTTAGCTAGTGGGTCTGTAGTTCTCTTATCCAGTAGTTAGAAGCCGATAGGCATAGCGCACTAGCCCGTAGTGCGCTACAGATATCCGTAGCGCACTATGGCTCAGTGCGCTACGCCTAAGTGCCTTTATCCACACGTGTGGCTCCCGACCCCCTCTCTCATCCCCATCTCTCCGTCTCTCAGCCCGAAGCCGAAGGACCGCCGCCGCCGCTCTCGATCCGCCGCCGCTGCGTCTGAGGAGGAGGAGGCCTGCCCGCGCCCGAGGAGGAGGAGGTCCGCCCGTACATGTCCGAGGAGGAGGTCCGCCCGCGTCTCAGGAGGAGGCCCGTGTCCGAGGAGGAGCAGCCGCCGCGCGCGTCTCAGGAGGTGGAGGCCGCCGTCGTCCGCCCGTCGTCGTCCGCCCATCGTCGTCCTCCCGTCGTCCGCCCGTCAGAGGTGAGCATCTCCTCTCCCCTCTCTCCCTCTCTTCCTCCGGCGCCTATGACATGATACTCGGCGAGGTCTCTTCCCCTTATCCAATGATTTCCTAGAGGTGCTGCAGGGAGATGCCTGTGGCAGCATGGCTCTTCCCTTAGGACTGAAGCCAAGGTCTTATACTGCTGTTGGCCTATTGCTTTACAAGCTGCTCTAAGGTTAACTGACCATGCTGTAGATGATGTAGTTCAGTGGTTATTTTGCAAGATGCTCGCTGGTATATATGGTGGATGATGGGTGTTCGGTGTTCCCATGCTCGCCGTGAAATGTGTTACGGAAGGTTTTAACTTGGGTGCTCTGTTACTTCCCGTGCATCCGAGCAATTGTCTGAAATCTGAACTTAGTATGTTGGTTACTGTGTATTCTATTAACTGCTCTGGTTTTCAACTTGTAATGTGGTTGTTTTTGTGGCTATGAAAGATATTGCATCGTTGGTAATCTCTATCTTTGGCATGGTGGTCTCTTTATTTTTTTGTGATGATTTGGCATGGTGGTCACATTCCTTTTCTAGTACTGCTGTTGTGTTGCTAGTGTTGGTTGATGGAGTTTGAATAATCTGATATGCAGTCACAGTTAACTTCCTGGTCCCCTTTCACCGTACATCAATACATTTCATCGCTTGGATTTGAAAGACACAAAACTGGGCTGGTTTGTAATTGCTTATCATGCCTGCCACACAATTGACAAGCACAAACTTAACTTCGAAAGAAAATAGAAATTCTTCTAGGAAAGTAGTACTCTTTTGATGTAATGTTACACACTGTATAGATTCATTTCTTACTGGTCTGTATAATTCTTTTGATAGATATTTTTGTTCTGCAAATAAAATATTAACACGTATTTCCAAAAATAAATCCGGTGCAGAACATTTTTATCCAGAACAGATACAAGTTTTAAAAGTCATGTTAGAATTTCCTGCTACTAAAATGCAAGTACAGAACCAGAAGCTAAGAATTCAGATATAGGTTTACTGCATGAAAGAGACCACCATTGAACATAACTGAAAAACGTTATTATCACCCTGGAAGGTTGCCAACAGTAACAGCTTAAGTACATCAACAGATCACCGTTACTTTGAATTCTTAGCTTCTTTGTATAACAGTAACAGCTTAAGAAAATATTCGTGTATCTGATCAACATCTTGCACCCCATATAGGTGGATTATAATACTAATGATGGTTGATAAGTGTTGGAGTAATTAGAAAGAGAGTAGAAGTAGTGGCATGAATTAGCATCTGGGAACTAAAAGAATAAGTTATTTTCTCTGTTCAGGTTATTTCCATCATATGAGCACAACTGAATGATATTTTCTTTTTTCAAGAGACCTAGCAGGCTTTAGTTGACAGAAACATGTATCCTTGGGTTTTAGTTGCTGCTGTGTATGCTCATATGTGTTATTTTCTTTTTTCAAGAGACCTAGCAGGCTTTAGTTATTTTCTTTCCATCATATGCTTGGTGCCTGGTGAATCCAGATGATAACTGTAAAAGCCCATTGCTTGATGTGGCTGGGCATGTTGATGCATTCTTAACCAATGTGTTTTCTACCTAGATGTTTATGTGTTGGTTGTGTTGGCCAGATTATCCTATGTGACCAAATTATGTGCTGGCTGTGTTGGCCATTTATTGTGTGCTGGTTGTGCTGGCTATGATGGCCATTTATTGTGTGCTAGCTATGCTGGCCATATATATGCAGGTTCTTGTATGAAATGAGTCCCGATTTTTGCCGGAATGTTGATTAACTTCCGTTTCGGCAGAAATCGGGCACTCCTAGTTTAAGAAAATTAGCAAAGGTCATGCCGGATTTTTCCGTGCATTTAACCAATTATTTGTTTTTTATTAGTGCAAAGATGTGTGACAACGACGAGGCTGGATGTTCTAAGCGCATCAGCGCTGAAGGAGAACTCAGACCTCCGAATAAACAATTGAC
Organism: Avena sativa; assembly: GCA_916181665.1. Taxonomy (NCBI): domain Eukaryota; kingdom Viridiplantae; phylum Streptophyta; class Magnoliopsida; order Poales; family Poaceae; genus Avena; species Avena sativa. The sequence goes on from OV702284.1 coordinate 67,903,025, forward strand.
ATTCTGGGAGGCGGCCCAGCGGCTAGAAGACGATGAAGAATACCATCCTTCGGAGAGCGAGGATGATGAGATGGAAGACGCGGAGGAAGAAGCCGAAGGAACGGCGGACGATGAAACCACTGATGGCGGCGAGGGCACAGGGAGTGGTAGCAACCCTCCTAAGAAGAAGAAGAAGCCGAAGGACCGGCGCCCGAACACGGTCGGCACGGTCAGGGAGGAAATTACCGAAGTGAGCCCATCAGGGGTTCCTTTGGAGCCCGCCCTTGTCGTCAAAGGGTACGGTGGGCAAGTGGCGGCGATCACCCGGACAACCATCTCGATCAACACCGAGAATCTCCGGCATAAAGATAATGGCCACTTGCGCACACTCCTCTTCGAGAAGCTGCACGCAAGATACAAGTTCCCCGCTAAGTATCAGAACACAAATTATCATGGGAACAAAGTAAACAAATCCGCCCTCACAAAGATGAGCACCACCCTGGCCAGCTGGAGAACCCGGATAAAGAAGAAGATCTATAAAGAAGGCAAAAGTCTCGAGGAGATCCAGAAGATTGACCCGCAGATCACCGAAGATCAGTTCCGGGAGTTCAAGGAGAGGTGTGAATCCGAAAGAGCCCTGGCCAATAGTAATCGGGGAAAGGTGATGCAGGCGATGAATATAGGTCATCACCATCTCGGATCTGGTGGATACAGAACCGCGGAGGCCAAATGGAATAAGGAGGACGAAGAGTATAGATCCAAGGGGATAGAAAACCCCTTTGCTAAATTCGAACCCGGGCAGGTTCGAAACTTCATCAGGGCCCGTTACCATGTGGACCCAAAAACCAAACAACTCACCGCGGATCCTGCGGTGAAGGAATTCGAGGAAATTGTGGTAAGTATAATCTAATTACCGCGGATCAACACGATTGCAATCTAATCGATGATCTAAATGATTCACTGTTACTTCTTCTGCAGGAGGAGGAAATGGTTGCTAGTCATGGATCCCAGGGTTCCTCATCCCAGGGGTCGACGGCGGCCACCCGGTGGGATAACCCTTTTAACAGGGCGATGAACCGGGCCAAGAAAATAGAGCCGGTTACGAAGAAGCCGTCGTCGGCTGGCCGTCTGGCCGGCCTCGGGGGTAAGAATTGGGTGGATCATTTTGGTCCACCGCCGAGGACGCATGTGGCGCCGTCGGGAAGGAGCGAGGAGGAAAACAGAGAGGTTCAAGAACTTAAGGCACAAGTGGCGCGGATCCCACAGATCGTCCAAGACAACCTGGCAATCACCCTTACGTCCTTCCTGCCTACCTTGGTGGAGTCAATAGCGAACTGGAGTGCGGGTGGTCGAGTAGGGCCGTGCCCGATTCCAAGCATGGTCAGCAGCCACTCGAACAACGCGGCGCCGACGAATCAGGCGAACTACGTGTTCGTGACTCCGCCCGCTAGCACCGCGGCGCCGCAAGTGTTGGTGACTCCCCCTGCCATCACCGCGGCGCCGGAGTACATGTTGGTGCCCCCCCTGCCATCGTCACGGCGGCACCGGAGCTCCAAGCACCCGTCGGTAGGGAGAATACACCGGCGGCCAGCACCGCGCCATCAAGCAGCCCTTCCGTCTCTTGCACGCCCGTCGCCGTATGCGGTGCGTCGACATTAGCCGATCTCGACGCCATCACGGTAAACAAATTGCTTTAATTACCACCTTTCATGCCATCTATATATTACTCTTGTGGCATCTCGCTCTGACGACGCCGTACATGTTTTCTGCAGACAGATGTTCCTTGCACTCTCTTATGCTACGTGAACAACGAGCTGAGGGATGTTGCCAAGGGTACCATCGTTCAACCCTTGCAGCGCACATTCCACTCAAAACCGATGCCAGATAGCGTGCACAGGGTTAAAATTAGTCGGGTGCTAAGGGGCTGCGACGACCTGGAACCTCCCATTCAACCCCCAGGAGCGGATGAAGAAGAGTCGTCTGTCCTCAGAAGTTGCTTCGGCTTGTTCTTGCTATGGCCAAAGAGCATGATCCGTTTGGGGACGGCGGGGGCCATCACGCCACAGACAACAGCACCGCCTGTCGTGCCAGTGACAAGCGGTGGCAAGGCCCCCTTACCGCCCTCGCCGTCACCTCCACGCGATGGGTCGGATGATCATGTTGATGATATGCACATGGCGCAGGATCCGGCCGAGGACTTCGAAGACTGGAATGATCACTTCTTCAGCACTCAGTTTGGCAACGAAGAAGACCTAGCTAGTGGCCCCACAGAGAAAGCCACTATCACCAAGCGTCTGTTTGGTTCTCAGGAGACGCCTCCAGCTTGCGCCTTTACAGAGCCAGCTGATACAACCAACCGGCCCTTTATTCTAAGCCCTGACACACTACATAGGGCGGCCGGTGCTCAGATTGCGGTGCCTGCCCGCTCTCCAAAAGGAAAAAAGGGCAGGAAAAGAAAATCTAGCAGCTCGAGCCAGCCGGTGGCGTCAACAACTGCGAATCCGATCAGGTTTCGGGACGGGCCACCAAGACCCGAGGGTATTATGTGGAGGATTCATGTGGCGGGTGAGCCCATGCTACCTAAGAATTTGCGGAAGCTCGCCAGTTCGGAACTGCAGAGTGTGCATGACGGTGTGCTGACGATAGAGAGACGCCTTCTATCGGAGAAAGATCCCTCGCACCCGGTATTCGTGGTTAAGGTGCCACCAGGCTTGGGCTTCGTCGACACTTCCCCCGCGGATCTGTTCTTCCTGCGGTTCGAGGACATCTTCAATATGTTCCACCTATACCCGCTGCACTATACCATGGTCCGTCTCTTTTCTCTCAGCCTGGCCACGCAGATCATTAGAGAGAACACACCGGGCATCGCTATAGTGGACCCCTACTACATGCGTGACGGCTGCTTGGGTTCCCCCGCCGAACGACGTATCGTGGCCTCGTACCTAAAAAGAATCCTCGTGGCGAACAAGACAAAGGAATACATTCTCGTGCCTTACTTTCCCGAGTAAGTCGTTATTCAGTCGCCACCGTCGATTGGCTTTATTAGATCATCATCATTCTTTTTTCAACACATTCCATTTGAATTTTTTGCGCAGAGATGAACACTGCACGCTCATCTCCTTATCGCCGAAGCATTCCCACGCCACGTATTTCGACTCGGGGAGTCTAGAAAAGAAGAAAAACTACGACAAGATCAAGGAAGTTCTGGATGATGCTCTCACTGGCTTTGCCTCGACGGAAGGCACCAGCTTCGTGCGTAAGAAGGTCAAGTTCGGCAGGCACGTCTTCAACCACGTAACAGAGTTCCCCTGCGTGAAGCAGCCGGAAAACAGTAAGAAGGAAGCCTACTACGCACTCCATCACATGAGGGCGTTCCTACTTGACCAGCAGAATTCTACGCTGCCAGATCATCTCAAACAGTGGGCCGAAGCAAAGGCCAAGATCAATGATTCGGATATTAGACAAGAGATGTATCGCATCCAGCAGCAGTTTGGGGCAATCATCTTTCGTGATGTCATGACTTCGGGGGGGATCTTCTACGGAGGAAATATCCCGAATAACCGTGACATAGAAGATCGCCTAGAGATGCAGGGTGACTATAGGAAGTTCATGACGAGGCAGGGCGTCCTCCCGTTCCCTAAGCCGAGCCAGAAGGCTTGATGTTGGCCTAGTTGTAGTTGCAGACTATAGATGACCTTTGTGTGTGTGTGGACGACAAGTGTACTTATCTTATTAGGTTTATGAATCACCGCTTACTTATTTTGCTTATTATTATTATATATCAATCAATTCTTGGTTTTTTTGCTTACTCTTTGGTTTTTTTGCTTACTCTTTGGTTCTCGGACGACAAGTGTGAGTTTTTTTTGTCTTTTTCGAGAATATGCCGATGATTGAAATGTCGTGGCACAATATATATGTGAATGTGCTATGACGGGATTGTTAGCCTTGTGATATGCACAAGTCCAGGAATTGTGCATCCTACTTGGCTAACAGTCCCGTCATAAGCATATTCCTGTGTCCAACGACCTAGCTAGTTATATATGAGGCATTCTTTTCGAGTTATTTTTGTCTTTTTCGAGAATATGCCGATGATTGAAATGTCGTGGCACAATATATATGTGAATGTGCTATGACGGGATTGTTAGCCTTGTGATATGCACAAGTCCAGGAATTGTGCATCCTACTTGGCTAACAGTCCCGTCATAAGCATATTCCTGTGTCCAACGACCTAGCTAGTTATATATGAGGCATTCTTTTCGAGTTATTTTTGTCTTTTTCGAGAATATGCCGATGATTGAAATGTCGTGGCACAATATATATGTGAATGTGCTATGACGGGATTGTTAGCCTTGTGATATGCACAAGTCCAGGAATTGTGCATCCTACTTGGCTAACAGTCCCGTCATAAGCATATTCCTGTGTCCAACGACCTTGCTAGTTATATATGAGGCATTCTTTTCGAGTTATTTTTGTCTTTTTCGAGAATATGCCGATGATTGAAATGTCATGGCACAATATATATGTGAATGTGCTATGACGGGATTGTTAGCCTTGTGATATGCACAATTCCAGGAATTGTGCATCCTACTTGGCTAACAGTCCCGTTATAAGCATATTCCTGTGTCCAACAACCTAGTTATATATGAGGCATGCTTTTCGAGTTATTTTTGTCTTTTTCGAGAATATGCCGATGATTGAAATGTCGTGGCACAATATATATGTGAATGTGCTATGACGGGATTGTTAGCCTTGTGATATGCACAAGTCCAGGAATTGTGCATCCTACTTGGCTAACAGTCCCGTCATAAGCATATTCCTGTGTCCAACAACCTAGTTATATATGAGGCATGCTTTTTGAGTTTGCTCTTTTTGATTTAAGAGTACTTTCTATAAGTGTATCTTCATATGCGACTTTAATTATACATGTTTTTTCAATCACCGGTTAGTTATTATTGTCAACTTGTAGATGACGTGGTACGTCGTGTACAAGGGATGGGTTCCCGGAGTCTACGATGATTGGGAAGACTGCCGGAGACAGGTGCACCGTTTCAGCGGCAATAGCTACAAAGGGTACAACACTATGGCGGAGGCGGAAGCTAGATACACGCGCTATCTAGCGGTAGTTAGGACAAGGAACCGGATGAAGACCTACACCTTCGTCGCGGCGGTGATCATGCTTATCTTCTTTGGTTATTTATCCCGCGTTTGTGTCTAGCTAGCTAGTTTAGATGCCTAGGCGAGCTTCCGAGCTCTAACTTGTTCGATCGACACATGTATTCGCATGTCACCAACTACTACTTTGTAACATGATCAAAACAATGTAACTTGGACTATGTATTCATGTATGAGACTTATCTATATGTATTTGTTTCAATCTTGTTTTTCATATTGAGTATTTATATATATAATTGTATATCTTGTATCTGTGTGTGTATATCTGCTGTAATATTGTATATAATCTGTATTGCATATAATCTGGCTTGGAAATTAAAAAAAACAAAAAATACATCTGTGGCGCACATGGTCTACCTTCTGTGGCGCACTACACCTAAAGCGCACCATGGATGTTTAGTGGCGCACTAGGTAGTGCGCCACAGAAGATCCAAGGGGTAGCGCACCACGCCAAACTTCTGTGGCGCACTAGGAGGTGCGCTACGCCTATCTCTACACAACCGTGGCGCACTAGGCAGTGCGCCACGACTGAGAGATAGCCATAGCGCAAGGCCCGTGGCGCACTACAGGTGCGCCACAGATGATGGTTTCAGGTGCGCCACTAAAGGCCGTTTTCCTAGTAGTGTAAGGTATCACTTTAGAATAGTATTCCAATGTATTGACCCACTGTGGAAGTAACTAGTGATGTTGCAGGTTACTCTGATGTGGATTAGGGTTGTGAGTCTACACTCAACATGTTTGCCTGTGGCACATGAAGATGAAGACTTTTATTTATGTTGTTAAGTTAAATTCGCGTACTAGCCTATGGCTATGGAGTTGTAAAAGACTATGTTATCTCTGGAATGACGATGTAATAATGACCTTTGTTTATGTGCACTTCATATTAAACTGTGGATGCTAGCAATTGATCCAGGGACTAGCATTGCAATCATAGGGACCTTTACCTTTATAAAGGTGGGGTCTTACAGATGGTATCAGAGCACTGTGTTTCCTGTAGGATTATGACCTTTGTTTCTGCTTTTTCTTCTCGTAAACTTTTATAATCTTCTTTCTCATCTCTATTTGTAGATGAACTCCATCAACAAATCCGTTAAGAATGGACCACTCATGACCATGACTTTGGAGTGTGAGACTTAATTTCCCAAGGCACTCAAGAACCTAATGGTTACCATGGGAATACATGGTGCACCTGTGTACAAGGGATTCACTGTGATGGATGAAGGAGAAGAGTACTGGTGGGTGCAACTTCACTTGTACAAAAACAAGGAAGACAACCACAAGGAGTCAAGATTCTGCATAATCACCAACTCAGAAATGCACAAGTCATTCTTTGACTCTGCAAGGAATGCAGCTTGGAATGCCATCAAGGAGCTTGCTGACAGACTCAAGTGTAGAATGCTCAACACTCAAGATGACCTTAAGAGAAGAGAAGAAGCGTACCCAGGACTTAGAGGTTGCTCTAGGGATGCCCTGATAGCTAACTTGGCAAGTGAATGGGGATTGTAATGTACTCCGTTAGTTGGACCACCACACTTATCGTTTTTACTTCAAAATTTTGTTTAAGTCTTGTTGAATCTTGATGTTTGTAATGGATTTGTGTATGCCATGTTTTTTGTGTTTGTTGCTAAAGATGTTCTTGTGTTATTTTTGTCTTGTGATTTTCTCTACTTTTGTTGGTTCTAAGTTTTCTCTATCTTATAAAAATAGATTCCTACTATTGTTATCAGCACTGCCGAGGAGTTCAAGGGAACTCGTTTTGGTACTCGTCTCATTGAGCTCACTAGGGTGCTCAACTTTCCACTTCCTAGCATCACGACACTTTAGCTCACCAATTTTGATAGGAAGGACCTATGGGGCTTCAGAGTCACATAGCCGGGACGCCAGACAGAGCCACCCATGGAGGCTATCACTTTCAAGCTGATGTATGATGACAAAGAGAGAGGCTTAGATGTAGTCATGCAGGAGTTACTTGGACGCCTAGTAGGGAGGCACTCCACCGAGCTTAGAGGTCTCTACTTTCACCCGTTCGGGAGACGCAATGAGGAGGGTGAGGCTATAGAGTACGATGATGCTACTAGAGAGACTATGGAGCCGATTCGTCTGTACCTTCAGGACCTAGAGGGTCTTATTAGACACCTTGACACGGATAGGACCAACGTCATGCTCCAGGTTCAGCTGTGGGAGAAGGACAAGCTCTTCGCGGAGCAAGACGAGATCGTCAAAGAGATGGAGGGAAAATTTGAAATCCATGACAAGAAGTTCAAGATCCAGGAGAAAAGTGTCCAAGACAGGAACAATAAGATCAGGGAGATGAAGGAAGAGTTAGAGGCCAAGGACTTCGAGCTTGAGCACCAGTAGGGAGTGCTCGAGAGGCTTCGCTCACAGAAGAGGGCTCTTAGGGCCAAGATTGAGGCCTTGACCACTAATGTTGATGAGTACAAGACCGCCATGGAGAATGCAGGTCTTACCCTTGTTGATGTGGAGATCGATGCGGATGAGCAGTGTAGACTACTCGACTATCTTTCATCTACCATACTTTGATTATTGAGTCGGAATGACCATCCAACATGTGGATGGCTTGCTATGGTGTGTTTGCATTTCCAAACCCTGTTGTTTATGTCGTTCAAACTCTATGTTATTTTGAGCTTGGTTATTGTGATTGTTCTATGTGATGTATTGTGCATATTAAGCATCTATGGGTATCTCATTCTTATCCTTATTAAAACCATAGATGCCTCCCCTACGTGCCAACCCCAACCAAAACAACAACAACAACACAACAACAACAACATCACTCCCGAGATGCAATAGTTGATGACAGCATAATCTCAACTGATGCAGATGATGACGCAGTTCATGAAGAACCAGAATCAGAATAAAAATAACAATAACAACAACAACAATCAGAATAATCCTCCGGGATTTGACATGCTCACCAGATTTCTGAGACTAAGGCCTGCAAAGTTCTCGGGAACCACTGATCCAATGATAGCCAGTGACTGGTTACGTTCAGTAAACAAGGACTTAGTGACTGTTGGCTGCACCGACGAGAAAAAGGTCAAATTCGCAGCACATCTGCTTGAAGGGCCAGCAACAACATGGTGGGATAACTTTCAGATCACCACTCCCCCTTGAGGATGTGACTTGAGCTATCTTTGAGGATGGATGCTGTAAAACTCACATCTCATCCGGAGTAATGAATTTGAAGAAGAAGGAGTTCCACAATCTGAAGAAGCGTCACCAAAGTGTGGCTGAGTATATTGATGAATTCAACAATCTGGAGCACTATGCACCGGATGAAGTTGATACAAATGCAAAGAGGAAGGAGAAATTCCTCGAAGGACTTAATGATGAGTTGAACCTGCAGCTGTCTGTTGCCTATGTCCCAACCTACCAATCACTTTGTGACAAGGCTACCATCTTGGAAAACAAGATGACACAGGTCGAGAGCAGAAATAGGAAGCATAACTTTGATAAGCACAGCTCGGTATCGTCTCACAAGCGTTCCCATCATGATGATAGTGGGAGTTCTGGATCCCACAAACATGGGAAGTACAACAACCACCACAACCACAACCGTCATCATGAAAACAAGCATCACCGCAGTCATGATAATGACAAGTATAAGAACCACAAGAGTGGACACAAGAGCCACCACAGTGGGAGTGGAAGTCAGCCTATAAAGAAAGATCTCCGTCAGGTTGAATTTTTCAAGTGTAAGAAGATGGGGCACTATCCTAATGAGTGCCCAGAAAAGAAGGTTGAAGGTGCCAACAAGCCCAATTCCTTCCAAAAGGGACAGGTGAACCACATCAATGTGGAGGAAATATACGAAGAATCTGATGTTGTGGCTGGTAAGTTCAAACTCAATTCTGTTCCATCACATGTTCTTTTTGATACTAGCGCATCGCATTCATTCATATCAAGAGCATTTGTTGATAGAAATGGACTTCCAGTTGAAACTATTGGGTGTCCTATAAAAGTAAGTTCTCCTATAGGAGAAATGATAGTGAACTCAGGATGCCACGATCTAGTGATAGAATTTAGAAAGTATAAGTTTCTAGTTAGTTTGATAATCCTAGATTCTCAAGGTTTGGATGTCATTCTGTGAATGGATTGGATGACTAAGTATGAAGGAGTACTAGATTGTGCCAATCGTACTGTCACACTCACAACGCCGGATAAGAAACAGATTAGAATCAAGTCTAACTTTGAATCAAAAGGGAGTAAGCTAAATTCTCTTAAGGGGGTTATCATAGACAGTGTGCTAATTGTGAGAGAGTATCCGGAGGAATTTCCTGGGATGCCCCCAGATAGGGATGTGGAGTTTCTGATTGACTTGCTGCCAGGATCAGGACCAATATAAAAGAGACCCTACAAGATGTCAGTTGATGAGTTGAAAGAACTCAAGAAACAGCTTGGAGAACAGTTGCAGAAAGGATTTATTCAACCAATTTCTTCATCCTGGGGAGCACCAGTTTTGTTTGAGGAAAAGAAAGATAGAAGTCAAAGGTTATGCATAGATTACCGTTCACTCAATGAGGTAACTATCAAGAACAAATATCCTTTGCCAAGAATCAATGATTTGTTTGATCATTTAGAAGGAGCCCGTGTTTTCTCAAATATTGATCTCCGGTCAGGCTAATTTCAGCTAAAGATAAGGGAACAAGACATACCTAAGACTGCTGTCACCACTAGGTATGGATTGTCTGAGTACACTGTGATGCCATTTGGTTTGACAAATGCACCAACCTACTTCATGAATATGATGAACAAGGTGTTCATGGAATTTCTTGATAAATCTGTTGTCTTATTCATCGGTGACATTTTGATCTACTCCAAGAGAAAAGAAGAGCATGAAGAGCATTTGCGTTTGATACTTGAGAAGCTTAGAGAGCATAAACTGTACGCCAAATTCAGCAAGTGTGAATTCTGGCTGAATGAAGTTGGGTTTCTCAGACATATTGTGTCGGGAGATGGTGTAGCAGTTAATCCCGCAAAAGTGTCAGCTGTAACTGAGTGGGAATCTCCTAAGTCAGTGAAAGAAGTGCGTAGTTTCCTTGGCTTGGCAGGATACTACAGAAGGTTCATTGAGAATTTCTCAAAGGTAGCTAAACCAATGACGGAGTTACTTAAGAAAGACAAGAAATTTGATTGGACTGAAGGATGTGAACTCAGTTTCCAAGAGTTGAAGAAGAGACTAGTGACAGCACCAGTCTTCTGTCTGCCAGATTTGGAGAAGGATTTCCAAGTATATTGTGATGCATATCACCAAGGATTAGGTGCAGTTTTGATGCAAGAAGGCAAAGTTGTGGCTTATGCCTCGAGACAACTCAAAACTCATGAAGTGAATTATCCTACCCATGATTTAGAGTTAGCCTCTGTTGTGCATGCACTCAAAACATGGAGACATTATCTTTTGGGAAAGCGTCGCGAAGTGTTCACAGATCACAAAAGCTTGAAGTATATCTTCACTCAGAAAGAAATCAACACGAGGGAAAGAAGATGGCTAGAACTCATCAAGGACTATGACTTGAGTTTGCAATACCACCCCGGTAAAGCAAATGTTGTAGCGGATGCATTAAGCCGTAAGGTTTATGGGAATGGCCTTACTAAGGAAGAATTTCCAGATGATCTGTGTGCACAATTCAAAGATCTCAGATTGGAGATAGTGCCTGAAGGACATCTCATGTCATTGGATGTTCAACCCACAATGTTGGACAGGATCAAGGAAGCCCAAAAGATGGACAAGGAAATTGAAGAAATTAAGGGAAAAATTAGCAAGGGGAAAGCCAAAGGATTCCATGAAGACGAACAGGGTACTTTATGGTATGGAAAACGTATCTGCATTCCGCAAGATCCGGAGCTTCGGAAACTGATTTTACAATAAGCACACAACTCACCATATTCCATTTATCCGGGTAACACCAAAATGTACATGGATGTGAAGGAAATATTTTGGTGGAATAATCTCAAGAAGGACATCGCCGAACATATTGCTTTGTGTGATGTATGTAGTAGAGTGAAAGCAGAACATCAGAAACCAGCAGGATTGTTACAACGACTACCTATTCCTGATTGAAAGTGGGACAAGATTGGCATGGATTTCATCACCGGACTGCCAAGGACTAGATCAGGATATGATTCTATTTGGGTCGTGGTAGATCGCCTAACTAAAGTGGCTCATTTCATACCTGTGAAGATAACCTATACATGTGCTAAGTTAGCCAGGATTTATATGAGTAGGATTGTGTGTCTGCATGGAGTACCCAAGAGTATTGTATCTGATAGAGGAACTCAGTTCACTTCACATTTTTGGAAGCAACTACATGACTCATTGGGAATGAGATTGGAATTCAGCACTGCTTTTCATCCCTAGACCGATGGACAGATAGAAAGGACCAACCAGATTCTAGAGGATATGTTGAGGGCATGTGCCCTAGACTATGGTGCTAGTTGGGATGAAAGTCTGCCTTACGCTGAATTCTCTTACAACAACAGCTATCAAGCCAGTATTGAGATGGCACCGTTTGAATTTCTCTATGGGAGAAAGTGTACTACACCATTGCTATGGAGTGGTGTAGGAGAAAGAAATTTGTTCGGGCCATAACTAATCAAATAAGCTGAAGAGAAAGTCAAGATGGTAAAGGACAGATTGAAGATAGCACAGTCCCGACAAAAGAGCTGCTGCAGATCCAAAGCGTAGGTAAGTCACCTATGAGGTGGGTGAAAGATCCTATCTTAGAGTATCACCACTTCGTGGAGTGAAGAGATTTGGAGTCAAAGGAAAATTGACACCAAGATATGTCAGACCATTTAAAATTCGGAGTCGCAAAGGATAAGTGACATACGAGATAGAGATGCCTGAATCATTGTCTGCAGTTCATAATGTGTTTCACATGAGTCAGCTGAAGAAATGCCATCCGTAGATGGAAGAGACTTCTTTGAAGGATACTATACCTTTGGAAGTGGTCCAGTTGGAAAGTGATCTCACCTATGAGGAAAAACCTATCAAGATTCTTGAGACTGCAGAAAGAGTTACTCGGACTAAGACTATCAAATTCTGCAAAGTTCAGTGGAACCATCGTTCCGAAAAGGAAGCAACTTGGGAAATAGAAGATGATCTTCGGAAAGACCACCCACACCTATTTTCTAGCCAATCCGAATCTCGAGGGAGAGATTCACCTTAAGGGGGTTATAAAGCTTGCATATCATCCATGCATTCATAAGCATTTGGCCTTCCCAAATGAATTTCCAAAATAAGAAACCATATTTGCTTACAAACATTATGCAATTAAGGCAAAGCTTTTGTTTTCACTTTCCAATTATGGAAATGTTTAGGTTTGATCAGTGTTGTTTTGGAAGTGAATACAAAGCTCACACAAAAATTTCAAAACAAGAATCCAAATTAAAACCATTTATATGCCTATATTCATTATTTAAATAAGGCATGTTTTATTTTTATTTTTATTAGGCCAAAGTATTTTTGAGTAAACAGCAATGTTTTATACACAAATGTGTGCATGGATCACTTGACAAAAATCCAGAAATGGTTTGAATTCAAACTCAATTGAATGTCTTTTGAAATTGTGTTCAGAAAATCAAAACAGAAAAAGAAAAGGAGAAAAAGAGAAAAAAAATAAACCCAGCTACCTAACTAACCCAACCCACCCGCGGCCCAGTAACCATCCCAGCAAGCCCACCCGGGAAAACCCCCTCCCCTCTCTGTTTTTCACTCACTCTCGCACCCCCCTCTCACTGACGCCTTGGCCCCACACGCCAAGTCATCATCGTCCCCAAATCACGCCCGTGACCAGCTCCGCCGCGGCCGTTTATTCCCGTTGATTTCGCGCTTGAATACGAGTTACTATAGGCGTAATTCCTCCTCTCGCCCCGGCTACTTAATCCCCTCCCTACTCCGCTCTTTTACCCTCACTCGCCAACCACAGAGCGCTGCTAGGCTATCCACATTCGAGCTCGCGCCGCCGCTGTCCCGAACCACTCCGGCGAAGCATCACGGTAAACCTAGCCCCCCTCTGTCTCTCTGATTGCTACGCGTGCACTCACCGGGACCATGCGCATCTAACACTACCCCTGGCTCTCTTTCTCATGAATGAGCCCGAATGAGCCCGACGCCGCCCTCAACTCCGACAAGGAATCAACGCCGTGTACGTGCGTCCTGACCCCGTCCACCTGCACGTTGAGCTTCGCCGTGTCTCCACGACCTCGGTAAGCACCAGAACCCTCACCTTTGCCCTCTGGTCTCGCCGGAACGTCACCGGAAGACGCACAGCTGCCGTGATGGCCATTTGCGCCGCGGCGAGTGGTCAAAGCAACGTGATCTGCTGGATCAAGATCCAGCGGATACGATTAGATCACCCAGCGAAGGGGTATGCAAGGATCTGAACATCGAATCTTAGATCTAGCGGTATAGATTAGATTAGATGCGAAAGGGTAAGATTTGATCTGGTGCGTTGGATTTAGTTAGATCTAACGGTGTGAATGCGTGATCCAAAGCGAACCGGTACGCGCCAATCAGAAGCTGCCGCGTGTCAGGGTTTTCGTTTAAAAATTCAGATTTGAATTAATTAGATGATTAAACTTGTAAATTCAATAACTTTTGTTCTGTTTATCGAAAAAATGCAAATAATATATCAATGGAATCAAAAAAATTAATACTACACATCTGTAGCTTGGTTTTGTATTTTGCCTATGTTAAAATAGAATTTTATGCAGAGAAATTTGTAGGCCTATTTTGTGTATAAAAATTATTGAGAAAATGTTTTTAAAGCCAAATTGTGTTTATTTAGTCTCTAAATGTTTATTTAGTGATTCAGTACTGTTTTACTTGTCTTTTTTAGTTTACAAAAATCATCACATGGCATTTGCATGCTTTTATATATTTTTGCTTGATTATATGAAATATAAATTTGGTGCTATTGTTTTATGTCTAGATTTTGGTGCTAGTGGTGATTGTGATTGTGAGGATTGTTGCTATTCCCCCAAATACCAAGGCAAGTGGTGCTTCATATTTTTCTCCCAATATTTTGACTATGCATTAGTGATATTTTGTATAGGGCTTACATGATAATTTTTTCTAAAGTATCTATATGTTATGCTTGGGAAATCCTAGTAGTTGTAGAATTGTTAGAATTTTCTCTAAGTTAAGATACTTGCTATTGCCATGATTAGCCTAGCTAGTAGCAACCAAGGGTGGATTATATACATGCTATGGAAAATGTTGCTAAGTCTTTGACTTGAGTTTTGCTTAATAAAACAACTAAGTGAATGACTCACCTGGGTGGAATGGTATGTTTGGGTTATGTTGAGTGGTTACACAAGGCCCATTTCTATGGTCTAACTTGTGTATCACACTTGTGGAAAGCCACCTAGGAACAAAGGGATTTGAGATGCCATATGTTAAGAAGCTTCTAGTGTAGCCACATGGCAATATGGGCTCTTCCTGGATCATTTAGGTTGCAATAACTTAGCCAAATGGACAGTTGGTGGTAGGGGTGATAGGTTTGGGAACGTGTCCATTTTGGTCTAAGAGAAGGCTTCAGAAAGATCTTGTCTCGATGCATGTCGAGTCTTGTAGGGAAAGTGCACCACCTCTCGAGAAGGAAGAATCTAAGTACTCAAGACATGGAAGCTATCAAGAATCTCCTCATCCCAATTTCTAAGTTAAAAACTTGTGGTTGAACAAGGGTAAAGGTTCACCAATGTCTAATGGTGGTTCCTTGGGAGTTTTTGTCAAACAAAAACTTAGTGTTTTCAACTGATAGGTAAAACCTATTTTGAGCAAAGAAAGCCTCAGCTACACCTAGCCAAATTCATGTAGAAGCTAGAAATTATTATTCTACTAAGGTATCAATTGCCAATACTATTCCAATGTATTGACCCACTTCGGCTGTAACTTGTGATGTTGCAGGTTACTCTGATGAGGATTAGGGTTGTGAGTCTACACTCAACATGTTTGCCTGTGGCACATGAAGATGAAGACTTTTATTTATGTTGTTAAGTTAAACTCTTGTACTAGCCTATGGCTATGGACTTGTAAAAGACTATGTTATCTATGGAATGATGATGTAATAATGACCTTTGTTTCTGTGTACTTCATCTTAAACTGTGGATGCTAGCAATTAATCTAGGGACTAGCATTGCAATCACATGGACCTTCACCTTTATAAAGGTGGGGTCTTACAATTTTGGTGTGCCTCCGAGGAGACCGCGACCCGCCTCATCATCCACCCTCCACTAGCCATGGCACACCTTGACATGCACAGCATGGCACGACTTCTCCATCCTTCCATTCTGAAAATATTCCAACTTACATTTTTTTAATGCACTTCATCATGACCTGGCCAGGCTTCCTATATTTTAGTTTTATATACTCAAGTTATTCCATTTCTCACCATGCACCGAGGAAGAAACGGCCCCATTCACATGGACCCGGCGTAGGTTGGTACTCTTATACTCAATTCCATTCTTTTTTTACTCATTGATTATCAGCAGTGGTATAAAAAGAAGGGCATGGCTCGAGGCCGGATAAGAGAGTCCACATTCCCCCCTCCCAAATCACAATGCTTGGAATGCTTAATCTATAGATGGAAGCCACCGTGCTCAACTATTATTCCTCCTTCTAGCCCCTCAATCCCCGGCGGTTCTACAAGGTTGCTCCCTTTCTCCCTCACAAATCCATTGATTTTTATTTTGTCGATTCATCCGTGCAACTATCTTATTTTTCAAACTTCCATTTCTCCCGTGCATGGATATTCATCTAGTATGCCACAGCTGCGTCTGCAAGATCACCTCATGCCAGGAGTGTGAGTACCCTAGCGGCAGATTCACCAACGAGCCCTCCATGGACGCCTTCCTATCAGAGGCTAGGGTCGAGTGTGCCCATAAAGGGTGCGAGAGCTTGCTGCCCTACTACGAACTCCATCAGCACGAAATCACGTGTCGGTACGCCCCCTACACTTGCACGGAGACCGGCTGCGACTTTGCCGCCCCACCGCTAGCACTTGTCGCCCACCTCGTAGCGGTCCACTCAATCCAAGTGCACAAGATCCAGTATGCCACCAACAAAGCATTCCAGGAGCCGGTACCGCTGGCGGGTGAGGCGTCCTACCGGCTCATCCTCATCGAGGAGTAGGACGGCGTCGTGTTCCTCCTGACGATTTGCACGCTAGAAACGATGGTCCTTAGCCCGACAAAGAAGATGAAGACACAAGCTAGGGCACGAGAATTCACGGTCTCCCTCGTGTCTGTGGTATGCGTTAGGCCCGCGCTGTCCGACTCGCTGGTGTATAGGGTGAGGATGTGAGCAGAATTCCCGCTGGTGCTCTCCTGGCCTCACGACAGGAGGATGACTGACACCGTGACTATGGATCTCGAGGCATCGAGCTCCACTAAGCCGGGCGACGTCGCGATCGAGGACCTTATGTGTTACCTGCCGGTGCTGCCGCATTACCTGCTCGGTCCTGCTACAACAAAGGAGCTTCGTTTCTTCATTCGTGTCGACTGTTAGTGCCTATGCAACCTGGTGTTAATTGGTTTAGTTGCAGAAAGATCATTGGCATACGAGGAAGGGTGGATTTTGGAGTAATAGTAAGCTGTATGGAGTACGTAGTTAATTAGTGGTAGTACAGTAGTGGAGTAGTAGTAGCTATATTTTGGTTGGAAGAAATCATAACCTTTCCGCAATAGGGTTGGTGGTTTTTTGCTAGAAGTAGTAGCTGGTATATATTTTTAATACTTGACATACATTCGGGCAATCGTCAAAAGTTCATCTTGCCATTCTACTTCTATTGTTTGTTTGTATGACTCTTCCCTCTTGTACTCCATTTCACACTGGTACTACTCCTTTAGAAGTATAATAAATGGAATTACTCAACGAAAGTCTCTACCATGAATTAAAATAAAATGCTGCGATTCCTTGTAGTGTGGTGGCGTGCTACGATGTCTAAACCTGCACTCCTAGCACTCTGCAGTGAAATTAAAAGAAATTGTTGTGATTACTTGCATGTAATTCTTACCTCCGGCCCTTGCATGATGTAGTACTACTCCTGTACTCCTATTATAGTATATATACTACATGAATTAGCTTGAATGGAGTATCATGTAAGGATAGAGCGAAATGCAAATATAGTACTCGTATGTCTCACATGGTGTACCATTATGAATCCTCTTCTATGGTCTGCTTGCGCTTTACCTTGCCCTACTTCTTTAGTTGTTACTTTTTGTTGAACATTTCAGGAGTTTGTTGACCCCTCTCGAAGTTCACTATCCGCCTGTATACCTCGTAGGTCACGTAGGCATCGAGGCTTGCATACTAGATCTGCTCTTCGGTCAAGGGCATGTTCTCCCACTGCTTGTGGTCCACATTATTATATGTGTCCTTCATGACAATGTAATGGCTATCTATGAGGGCCATAGCGTAGTCAGCCAAAGAATCCTTCTCATTCGTGGAGCCGGCAGACTTCTACCTCTTCTGGATGTCCACGAAGTTCGTCATTGGCACTAGAGAACGCCTGAGCCTGATACTATCGTTGCCGATGTCGACGCCGGGAAAGGAGATGTTAGGGTCTGCGAGGGACTCTGCTAGCGAGGAACTTTGCGTCGATGATTGCTCGTTGGTGTACTCGACATCGAGGCCAACAATCTTTTCGTCTTCTTCCTCTAGGAGCGGTTGGATTTTCTCGATGTAATCGTTCACCGCCGACACTCTATTGGTATACACCACCCATAGTATGGGTGTTGCGGGGGTCCAGGAAGGCGTACAGCTTGTCAAACGATAGCGCCATGGACGTTGTTTGGCAGCTTTTTTTTTGAAGAGGTTCGGTTGGGTGAGGAAAATGACAGAAAATTAATGGGATCAAGAAGATGAAAGGAACCGCTAGAAATATTGGGAGATGCATGCATGCATGAGCGGTTGTGGAAACGAAGGGTATGCAGTTTCTCCCGGCCACGCCCACATACTCCTGTGGAATATTTAAGGATCAGTTTTAGGGACGCAGTTTAGTATACATTTTTGTACGGAAGCAGTAGTACTCTCTCTGTTTATATTTAGATTGCGTTCTTCTCAAAACATATCCTATCTTACCACCTAGTATGATTTTATATTAAATATGATATGTCATACTTCTATTATCTGATTCTCACACATGTGCAAGGGATGCTCAACTTACTAGAGAGAAGCATCAGATCGCACTTTTCAATGCAAAATGTGTCTAGTATACAAAATACTAGTACGTACAAAATACTAGTAGTATGTACCGCTAACATATGCATAATCCAAGTTACCACTCTTACTAGGCTTAGGCCTTTCATCAGAACAATGGAGGTCTCTTAGCGCAGTATCATAGGATAACTAAGTAACTATAGTTACCGATGAGGAGTACTCAGGTAGTACTACTAGTATATTAGCTATACTAGTATTATTGCACGTAGGTATAGACAAAAAACAATTTCTAGTAGCATAATCATATGCATGCATGTAAGAGATATTAATCCATTGTTGAGTGTAATGACAGAGTGTTACTACTAGTTCATGTTAGTACTACTACCTTTATACTACTAGTGGGTAATATGTGTGTTCGTAATTAAGTCGAAGGAGAGACCCTATTTGTGCAGAAATGGGTCCAGAAATACTCTGTACCTACAAAGGCTAGAACATTACAATAAACTAGTACTATTTTTTCTAGTCCTTGGATTAGGTTATTATTTTCTATATCTTTTGTACTATATAGCCAAATTCAAAATATCAGAGTGCCAAATTCTCCCGCCACACCTCCATCGAAATATTTCGAGCGGTCACGCGCCAAGTTTTAGCAATACAAAATTCCTTTCCTTCCCCTGACAATGGCCATCAAAATTCCTTTCCTTTCTTTCGTAATTTTTCTCCACCCGGTCCCCATAGCTCATAAGCTGGGTAGTCCACCTTCCACCGACGCCATTTCCCCCATATCACTTCGAAAAACCCTAACCCATATCTCACCGCTCCTGCACCTCCGCAATGGAGCATCCCACCGCGCTTCGCTGGCCTACATGCCACCCAACCCCATATCTCACCTCCAGCTCCTGCACCACCGCACCGAAACATCGCCACCCCAGTTTGCCGGCCTACTCGCCACCCAACCCCTATCTAACTTCCAGCTCCTACACCACCGCACTGGAAAATCCCCGCCGAAGCCAGCCCTACATGCCACCCAACCCCCTATATCACCTGTAGCTCCTGAACCACCGCACCGGAACATCCCCGCCGCACTTCGCATGTCCACACGGCACCCCAAACCACCTATCCCACCACCGGCTTCTACACCACCGCACTTCGCCGGCCTGCACACCATACCTCACGATACCACATACTCCTCACAAGTCTACCGGATCAGCCAACGTCCTCCTTACCGAACCTAGTTCGCTGACTCCTCCGTCCACATCACCTGACCTGCATCACCTATGGCGGTGTGCGCTGCATTCGATCTACTTCACGGACTCAACAGTCCACTACACCATATCTGCTTCACTAAAGCTCTTGAGCAGAGCCTCGAGTCCATAATCGATAGTAACAGATCTACTTCACCAACGACACCATGCACTACACCGGATCTCCTCCAGTGGCAATCTTATCAAGCAAGTGAGACCCATTAACAACCTCCACAGATCTTCTTCACCGACGCCTCCGTCATATATCTGCTTCAGAGCGACTCACCACTACCGGGCATACTCGGCGTCCTTGACGTGACCCGCAAAGATGTTGTGTATGCGTAGACGACGCCATGATCTAGGTAAACTAGATCTGCTTGTTCTTTTTAGTATAGTAGGTATAAGCCTGCGACAGTGAACTAAATTTCCATATTGGTGGTAAATTCGTACCTCAATACTAGATTAATTAATATCCGACTCTCCCTTAATAAATCTGGTGTAGTCTGTGTTAAATCTAGGCATTAAACTACTCCCTCTATTTCAAGGAATAAGGCATCCTTGCTTTCCGTGTCATTGGAGCTCATTGCTGTTATGTAGTTCATGGCAAATATTAATTCACTGAACATCTAAAGATGGCTACATGTTCTACAAGTTCGCAAGTTATGTCATCATAATGTGTATTTTCTTTGTCCGTAGATACATCACCGACTGCATGTAATTTTGGAGTTCATTGGTAGTTTTAAGCCACTGAACATGTAGGTTAACATTCCCTGCTCTACAAGTTCAGAATTGATGCTATTTTAATTTTAATCTAGTTTGTACTAAGCAACCATAGTAATTGTCTTATTTTATGTAATTCATCGCAAATGTTATGTCATTGAACTTGTTGGTTTTGCATTCCCTCTGCAAGGTATGCCATTATTATTTCTATCTCATTTCAATTAACCTCCGATAGTAGCTGCCTCCTATTATATACTACATTCATTCTGTAAAAGAAGTCCTATACTTTTTAAAGTCAAACAATGATGACTTTGACCAGGCTGATATATAATATATTAACGGTTAATTTGTATCATTTGTGACTGAAAATATATGTCCCGATGTATCGAATGGTATTGGTTTGGCATGGTAGATGTTCCTTGTATGTTCTACACACTTGGTCGAGTTCTGCGTCGACTGACTTGTGAAAAATTTATATTCCTTAGTTTTTGGATTAGATGTAGTATTAGATGGAAGTTTTAAGGCACTTAACATGGTTATCTACATGCCCTGCTCTATAAATTCAAGTTTCTCAATTATAGTTTCTGGTGCAGCAGTATCTACCTTCTATTATGTTGTTCATGACATTTTAAGTCACTTCACATGTGTTTGCATTCCTTAAGTTCATGAGGTATACCATTGTAATGTCTATCTTGTTTGTCCTAATGTTAATACAGTATCTGCATGCTCCGTAGATCAAGAAAATTTTTATGGCACTTCACATATTTGTTTGCAATCCCATTTCACAAGCTAAAACCATTTTCCATTGTAATTTTTCTCCTGTTCATGCTAAGGACTAACTGTATCTGCATTCTATTTTGTCGCCATGGCAAACTTTACGTGATTAAAATGTTTGATTATATTCCACCATTCCTGATCTACTTGTTCACAAGTGGAGAACCAGGCGCTAGCCTGGTAGCTAATACTCCGGGTGTGGATGCCAGCCCTCCTGGGTTCGAGTCCCAGCATGGGAAGACTTTCGAGTCGCCACTAAGGCATGAATAAACCGGGTGTCTCACCTACGTAACAACGTATAACCAACGAAGGGATCATTCCCCCGTTGGCAATGTTTTTAATTGTTCACAAGTGATTATACTATAATGTCTATCTAGATCTTTGTAAATAACAACATCCACTATCTGATATTATTTCCTCTCACAGGGTACACGGAGAATCATAGAGTGAATTACCCCTACAATCTTGTTAGTACCTGTTGCTTTCTATTGCTGGATGCAAACCTGTTTTATGTTAATGAGTGGCCGGAACCTATATGTAGAGGAGAAAGAATAAAGCTGTTGGGGATATGCTATATGGGTATCCTCATAGCATGTCTCCTATTAGGATAACCCGGGTGGCCCACAGTTGGTAGCATGGACCATGGCCTGCTGGGCGGCCCAGTTAGATGGATCCAAAAGGGAGGCCCATGCCGGATAAAGGAAGGCTACGGTTGGAGTCACCCGACGTACCCGGAGCCTTGGAGTACAAGACACGCAAGACTAGTAATAGATGGTGTAGGACTCTGTAACCTATCCGGCTAGGACTTTTCCCTATAATGGTGGGAGCCTTTAGGGAACAACTTCACTTAACCTCGCACAGCAAACCTATCCCTGTAACTCGGCGTATTGCCATTATAGTGATTTATAGCAGGAGTAGGATTGCACACCGTCGTGGGATCTGAACCTAGGTAAGTTGTGTTACCTCGTACCCGTCAACCGTCCTCCTTCCCCCACGTCTGTAAACACGCAGTGTGAGGACCCCTCCATGGCGTACTCGTCGGCAATACCATGATAGTTGGCGCCCACCGTGGGGCAAGAGGCGCTTCAGGCTCTTCAGCGGGCGAGGACCAAGATCTTCGCGAGAATCGGCGAAACCGTGGCCATCGGTCGCGTTCTCTTATTCGGCAACATTCTGATCGTCCCTCCCGATGAGTTCTGGATCCCGGTGAAGACGAACCCTATGTGGTGTTCGATCGTTCCTATCGGAGACATCCACCTCTTCATTGGCGAAACCGACTCGGGCACTAGTTCCCTGGGAGTCGGAGGAGCATCAAGACTCACACGGACCGCCTACAGGCAGGATACGTTCGCGGAAGGATCAATGTCGGATCTCTCTTTGAAGTTTTCTGGCAAAGATCAGAAAAATTCAAGGCCGACCCAAACCACCCCGGAGGTTTCAGGAGCACCCAATCACAGTGGTGAGCAAGACTCCACTGTCCGACATTATCAACAACAGCGACGCTACGGGAAGGGTCGCGAAGTGGGGCATTAAACTTGCCGCCTTCGAGATCGCCTACAAGAGACGCGACGCTATCAAGTCACAAGCCTTGGAGTATTTTATCACAAATTGGACGGAGATGCCAGATGCTACTCCGTTGCCGGAACCAGAGTACTTGGTGATGCACTTTGACGGATCAAAGCTGCTCAACGGCTCGGGGGCCGGTGTATTTCTACAGTCACCAACAGGAGACAAGGTACACTACATTCTACAGATCCACTTCGAGGCTACGAACAACATGGCGGAGCATGAAGCACTCATTCACGGACTACGTGTAGCCAAGGATATTGGCATCAAGCGCATAGTTTGCTGTGGAGATTCCGACCTGGTTGCCCATCAAGTGGCTGGCACCTGGAATGCGCGGAACCCTATGATGGCGGCATATCGAGATGAAGTGGACGAGATAGCCAAGAGCTTCTTGGGCTACGAATTCAAGTATGTGCCTAGGGAGAAAAACGAGGTGGCTAATCTGCTGTCTAATCTTGGATCAGGGCACAAAAGAATTCCGCCAGGAGTTTTCCTAGAGAATCTGCGGACACCATCCGTGAAGGGACCTGACATCGACAACCCGGATAGAGCTGACTCTTTCGTCCACTTGGTGGCAAAGGTCCCTCCGGCTTGGAAAAAACCGTTCATGGAATATCTCGAACACAGAACTTTGCCCGACGACGAGGTCGAAAGACGGCAAACAGTACGACGAGCAAAGGGTTATACCATAATCAATGGACAACTCTACAAAAGGAGCACTACTGGTGTATACCTAAAGTGTGTTTCCCAGCTAGAAGGTATTGAAATCCTACGCGAAATCCATCTCGGAGATTGCGGGCATCACGCCGCTCCTTGATCATTGGTCGCGAAAGCCTTCTGGCAAGGATTCTATTGGCTGACCGCGAAGGCGGATGCCGACAAGCTGGTTGAGACATGCATAGGATGCCAGTATTATACCCGACAACCACATGTTCCTGCTGAAGAATTGCGAACAATACGAATAACTTGGACGTTTGTAGTCTGGGGGCTAGACATGGTGGGACCATTACAGATGACACCATGTGGATTTATGCTTATGCTAGTAGCAGTTGATAAACTCACTAAATGGATAGAAGTTAAACCCATTAGAAAGCTTGATGGGGCAACTGCCCTCGGGTTTTTCCGGGATCTAGTGGTGAGATTTGGTCTCCCACATAGCATTATCACCGACAATGGCAGCAAATTGTCACTCAGAGAAGTGGAGGCTTATTGTTGGGAGAAGGGCATCTGACTTGACCTTACATCTGTGGCGCATCCACAATCCAACTGTCAGGTCGAGCGAGCCAATGGATTAATTCTGCAGGGAATCAAGCCACGTCTTGTGGCACCGCTACATTGAGCAGCCGGAGCCTGGGTTGAAGAATTGCCATCTGTGTTGTGGAGTTTACGTACTACACGCAACAGATCCACTGGCTACACCCCTTACCTCATGGTATATGGAGAAGAATCCATCCTACCTTCCGACATATTTCACGACGCCTATGGAGAAGTTGACGCTGAAGAATCCAGACTCCTAGATGTGGACCTTCTATAGGAGGAGCTCGTTTGACATGCCAAAGATCCGCCATCTGCCAGCAGAAGCTACACAGCTACCATAGTCGCCGCGTTCGGCATCGCTCGTTTAAAGAGGGGGATTTGGTGCTCCGACTTAAGCAGAAGAAGTCACACAAATTATCCCCGCCATGGGAAGGACCGTTCATCATAAGCAAGGCGCTACTCAATGGGTCTTACTACCTAGTTGATAATCGTGAACTGAAGGATAGACCCAACGAGGATCATAAGCGTAAGCGACGTGACCTGGATGATGACTACACGGAGCTTGATCGGCCATGAAACATAGCACAGCTACGTCCTTTTTACACTTAGCATTTTTTATCTAATTGTGTACCTTTTATATGATCAATGAAATAAAGCTCTCTGGTTCACTCATATTTCTAAGTCTTTTACCTCCTTTAGTGTTCATTTTTGGATCATATAAAACCTTTATGCACAATCTTTGCGATTGCACTTGTTAAAATTCCTCCTACGGTCGTTATCTTAATTTTTCTGGTCTACACGTTCTTTGTCGTTTTTATGTGGATTCTGGAGTAGTGACTTTCGGCACTTATTGTCGGCAATTTTGTGCTTAGGTTATTGACCGTGCCATTGGGCATCATAACCTGAGCGCATGGTTCCGACAACGAGTCTTCTGACTCATGAAAAGTCAAGCATAAAAACCAAAGTAATGGATAAGCGAGCACTTGCTTAAAAAATATATACATGTTGGACACTAGTTCTTAAGTAGCAGGACATACATCATTGTTTTCCGCCTTAAGTTAATACATAGTTTTTTCCGCATACGCATCAAAGGTGAAACAAATATTACAAGTTGTTTTTCATTCCTTTGGCGCAGACGACTTGGAAGCAGCGTCATCGGTAGCAGGAGAATCACCCTCGAAGTCGGCAGTGTGAAGAGACTCAGAGGAGCTTTGGTTGCCGCCATCGATGGTATTCATCGGCACGAAGACGTTGACGTCGACTAACTCGACAACTCTGGTATCATAGCCCGCGAGTGACGACAAGATGGACTCATGGTTTATTTCCTTGCCATCTTCATCTACGTCGGAAATGCCAGAGGTTACCGTGTCCATGTTGGCATCTTTGTAGTGTGCCTTTACCATCGACAGCGCCATCCTTGCACTGGCCCGTGCACATGAAGCTTTCCAGCTTGTGATAGGCTCGGGGCTCGACGCAGGATCTCCGAGAACTTTGTCATAGAGTCCGATGCCTTAATATTGATCTGGAGGGGCTTGGCAATCTCTTTGGCTTGTGCGATGGAGGTGTTGATGAAGTTGCCGGCAAGAACAATGCATTCTTTTGCCGGAGGAGGCGACCGGGTTAAACCCATAGGAGCTGCAAATTCCGACAAAGAGCACATGAATTCAAAAATTCAGAGTATCCAAACTACAGAAATACAAGACGGAGAATCACTTACTGAAGATGCTAGCCTCAGCTTTCCAGAGGGTATCCACCAAGGAGTCCCGTTCTTGTTGGAGGAGCTTGTAAGCCTCATGATGGCGTTGATTCTGCTCATCGGCAGCTTTCAGCTTTCTTCTGATCTCTTAAGATCGATATCTCCTCCTTCAAGCGGTTCATCTCCTCGGTGGCGGAGTCCTGCAGGGCTTTCATGGATTCTTCATGCATCTTCAGCATGTCCTTCCTCTCCTGCTTAAGGATCTTGTTCTCGCTATCCAGCTCCTGAATGTGCTTGGATTGCTCGACAATGTCCTTAGCCTTGGAAATGGTTTCTGCAAGTCGGATAAAGCAAAGTACACAGTGAGTACTCAGAGAATACACAAGTTCAAGTCGGAATACGAAAAAGAAAGGAAAAACAGACGCTTGCTCTGGATGATCTGTTCCTTCAAGAAGGAAGTTTTACCCTTTTCAGCTTCCAAGTCCGCGCGCATCTTCTGGTACTTGTCGTTGGCCATACCCCTCCGAGCATTCTCGTTCTGTGGAAAAAAGACGAATTAAACGCTGTTTGATCTACTTGGAGCATCTAGCCGGAAATTTTCCACCTAGACGCTCGAGGGCTACAGCGAGAGTTTTTAACTTAGCAATATTCTAATTCTTTCTTTAAGCATCTAGTCGGAACTAATTCAGCTCTCGATTAGAAGATTGGGGGCTATAGTATAAAGTTTTTAATTCGGATGTATGCTTAGCTTTTCTTTAAGCATCTAGTCGGAGCTAATTCAGTTACAACTAGAGGCTTGGGGGCTACAGTATTGAAATTTATAACAACTGCGTATGATACTCTTAAAGCATCTAGTCGAAATAATTCATTCCACCTATATTCTTGGGGGCTACAGTGAGAAGTTTTCTACTTTGGTCACTCTTAGAGCATTCAGATGCAAAGACCTATGGTTTTCCGTCTAAATCATTGGGGGCTACAGTGGGATACTCATATGAAATGCAAAAGGCAAATAAAACTTACAAGTGCAATGATCTTGAGGTTAGTAGCACCCTTGGCCAGCAGCTTGCCAAAGGATACGCTGTTTCCTTGCAAGATCTCTGCTTATCGGAGGAGCTCCTCTAGACCGCACGTCGGAGATGTCAGAGCCGCACCTGGAACCAGAGCAGTGCTACCAGATGTAAGTACCGGATAGACTATCTTTGGATACTCTATGGTTTTCTTGGGTGCGGGGGCGCCGCCTACGGCAGAAGTACTAGCTTCCACCACCGCCTTACCACCACCGATGGCATCCTTTGCCGGAGCTTCAGCCATTGGGTGTGCGGCACTCTCCTGTGTCGCCTTCTCGTCGACGACAGCAATATCGGTAGAGGCACCTGAGTCCACTTCCATGGCGGAAAGGCCAGATTCTTATTTAGCTTATGAGCTTGTCGGAGCGGAGGAGGGCTTGACGCTGGGAGTGACAGGGGCGATGGCGGGAGATGCATCGTGATGCAGCATGTCCTTGATGGTTCTAGAAGCCCCCAATGTTTTCGAGGTCTTCTTCAAGCTGGTCGTGGCTTTCTTCCTAAAACGTGCAAAATGCATAAGTACGAGAAAAAAATAGATAAATGGACAAATGTCGGAGAGAAAGAAGCTTACACAAGTGGGGGTGCTTTGGCAAAGGGGATCCCGGTAGTCTTTCTTTTCTCCACCTCCAGGGCGGCGGTAGTCTTTTTGGAGGTGGAGCTCAGAGGTGGAGCTCTTCCGCTTTCGCGCCAATGGACCATCGTCGTCGGACACGACGGTGACTTCCTTCATCTTTGGATCATATATTTGAGGAGCCATGATGTCCTCATCTATGTCGCTAAGCTGTTAAGGTAAAGAACCTCCGTGTTAGATAAGTTGATAATGGCTAGACGGAAGAACTAGAGTATATGTCATACACGGAAAATAAACAATTACCTTTGGGCACTTGCTATCCACAAACATGTCGTAGGTGATGGTGAAGCCACGCTTATTGTCCTTCACCTTGACGATGTCCTTGAGGCGGAGCTTGACAGAGTCAGTCGAGAAATTGTCCACGGAGATGCGGAGGCTATCCCTTCTATCACTAGTATAGTCGTGCATCAGCTTCGAGCGGTGTTGCAGAGGCTGGATTCGCCTGATGAACCAACACATGGCTAGGTCCAAGCTGGTCAAATCCGTCTCTACGAACCACTCTATCCGCCTTATGGCGCGGGAAGCGTCAATGTCGGAGGGAAGGGAGGCCTGGGATCTCCATGTCGAAGTTTCGGCAGCGGATCCATCGACGAAGTCCGGGTACGTTACTTCTCGGCCGGTCAGAGGGATATCTGGGACGTAGAAGTAAGTACGCTGCCAGTTCTTGCAGGACTCGTGGCCGATGATGTCGGGGAACCGCCGGCCAGGACGGATCTTGAATCTTATGGTGCCACAATTTCTAAGTTCATCCTTGCTGGCCTCGGCTTCGCTCTTGACGGTAAAGAAATACACAAAGAGATATAGCCTAGGCTTAATCCCTAGGTAACCCTCGCAAAGTGCCGCATAATTGCTAAGCGCTAGGATACTATTGGGAGAAAGGTTTTGGGGCTGTACTCGGTAGTGGTTCAAGACAACAAGGAAGAAGTTAGAGATGGGCAGGGAGACGCCGCGTACCAATTGTGCTTTGAGGTACACATTTTCTCCGGTTTGGGGAGAAGGTGTGACCTCGCCAGCCGGCGCTGCCCGCCTGGCGAGCCCCTCCGTCGCAGGGAGGTAGCCCTTGGCGATCAGCTCCTTGATGTCGCGGTCCGTGATGTCCGAACCGCGCCAATCGCCTTTGTGGGAGTCAATATCCTCCTCCAGCGGCTCCAGCGCCACTGGATTGTGGTCGCCGCCGGTGGTCTCGACCATCGCAGAGACGGGGATGATCAGGCCCTCGGGGGGCACGACGATGGAGCTCGCCGGCTTCGCCCGACGCCGTCATCGAGGGAGCAGAGCTTCTGCTGGCCGTTGTGCGAGTTTGGAAGTGACTGGCGAGATTGAGAGTTAGGGTTTTTTCGCAAGGTTGCGCGGAGAGCTCGAGGGGGCGATCGCTGGAGGAAGAAGACGATGCGAGGAGAGAATAAGGTGAAAAGTTTAAAGTTCCACCGCAGTTACTATTTATGATCTCCAGTGTCAAGATTCGTGCATGTTGATCGGACGGTTGCCGCGTAGACGACGTGTGTGCGGACGTGCGCGGAAATTTCGCCATGTCCCCAACCATTACCACCAACAGCTCGTATCGCTCGCGCGGGAAAATCGGACATGATTGCGTTCTCTGCATGTGTGAGTTACGAGGCGTCGCTGACCTACGTTTGCGTCACCCTAACTGTCATAGGCAGATGAACCATCACATCAAAGATTCCGGCATGGACGGATCCAGTCCGGCTACAGATGAGTACGATGAAAGATTCAGCATTTCTCCGTCTTACTAATCGAAGACGGAGAAAACCTTGTAGGGTTCTTTGGGAGGACTACAAGATATTGCTTGACGATTTTCTGACATCCATCTAGGCGGAGCATTACACTTGAAGAGGCAAGACGGCACAAGATCTCGGAGTTCTCCGGGGGCTACTGTTGGAGATATGCTATATGGGTATCCTCAAAGCATGTCTCCTATCCGGATAACCCGGGTGGCCCACAGTTGGTAGCATGGCCCATGGCCTGCTAGGCGGCCCAGTTAGATGGATCCAGAAGGGAGGCCCATGCCGGATAAATGAAGGCTACGGTTGGAGTCACCGACGTACCCAGAGCCTTGGAGTACAAGACACGCAAGACTAGTAATAGACGGTGTAGGACTCTGTAACCTGTCCGGCTAGGACTTTTCCCTGTAACCCTAGGACCTGGCGACTATATAAGTCGTGCCTATGGGAGCCTTTAGGGCACAACTTCACATAAACCTCGCAGAGGGAACCTATCCCTATAACTCGGCGTATTGCCATTATATTTATTTATAGCAGGAGTATGATTCCGCTACCGTCATGGGATCTGAACCTGGGTAAGCTGTGTTACCTCGTACCCGTCAACCGTCCGCCTTCCCCCACGTCTCTAAACACGCAGTGTGAGGACCCCTCCATGGCATACTCGTCGGCAATACAACGACAAAAGCAGATGAATCGTCTATCCAAGTGCTGGATGCGGTGGATGTCTTCAATGAACGAACTAACAATAGGATGTCCTCCAACGGGACTGCATAAAGAGAAATAGTAAGTCACTTGTTTCTACCGAGATGAGCTTAGTGTCAGATGCTTGTTTGTATGAGGCACCACATGAGTTGGATAATTATTAGAACAAGATTGACCTTAAACAAGACTAGGCAAAAACAAAACGTGAATCCCTCGATTATAATTCAATGTTCTCACTCGATCATGGTGCTGATCTATTCTTTCTATATTTGACTTATGTTCTTCTATCTATCTATATATATACGTTAACTAGACCATGATTTGATGGTGGTGATTTATGTATATCCAATTTTATGCTATATTTTTCTGCTATGTAACAAAGACCAAATGTAAATATCTTAATATGTAATTCAATTATCTCACTCAATCATGGTGATGCTCTATTATTTGCTATATTTGACTCACCATCAATCTATCTATCTATGCGTTAACTAGACTATTATTAGGTGGTGGTAATTTAAGTATATCCACTTTTATGATAATTTATAGTCTATTGTAGTATTTTTTTGCTATTAAGAGTTTGTATGAACCCTGGAGGTAGTCACATTGTCTAGTGTTGGCACCACATGAGTTGGCCAATGATTAGAACAAGATGATCATTAATGCAATGTAGAGTCTTGGACCCAATAAGGTACAAGTCCCTGTGTTTATAGTGCTAGTCCTGGATCGAATAGCTAGCACCCACAGTTAAGATGTAATATCAAGAAACAAAAGTCATATTAGATCTCAAATCCAGGAATAAAAGAGATCATTACAACTTACATAGCTCATATGGATATCTTATTACAAAGCAGCAGATATCACTATAAAGCATGGAGTCCTTCATCTTCATGTGCCACAGACAAACATGTTGGTTGCAGACTTGTAATCCCTACTCAACAAACTTTGCTATCAGCAAGAAATCCTACAACATGATGAGTTATAGCCACAAGGGCCAATACATTTGAATTGTATTGGCAAGTGATACCATATTGATATAGAGAACCTAACATCTACGTGAATATATGGCTAAGTGGAATTTTGGCTGGCCTTTCCACAAAGTAAGTTTTCCCTATCCTTTGTAAAAATAGTTTTTCTCTTTTCAACAACACTTCATCAAACATGGCACACTGGATACCCTCTAGGAGCTTCCCTTGTTCACCCAACAAGTTTTAACTTAGAGAAATTAGAATGACGAGATTCTTGATTCTGCTTCATTGTCTTGATGCTCAAAAATTGTCCATAACCGAGGACATGGCTAAGTACTTAGTTTTACACTCTCGAGAGGTGATGCACTTTCCCCACAAGACTCGACATGCATCAGTACAAGACTTTTCAGAAGAAATCCCCCAGATCACCACAGACGTGTTCCATACTATCATCACTACCACGTTCTGTCTGTCTGACTGAGTTCTTGCAACTTAGTTGGTCAAGGCAGAGCCCATATGCCATGTGGCTTCACTAGAAGCTTTCGCGACAAGAATGTATCCAATCTCTTTGTTCCTGGGTGGCCATCCACAAGTGAGATACACCAGGGTAAACCATAGAAATGGGCCCTGGGTAACCACTCAACATAATCCATACAAGTCCCATTTCCACCCAGGTGTTTCATTAACATCAGTTGTTTTCATTAGTCCAAAAACACTCATAATTTCATAAGACATCATATCATGATTTACACACACAAATCTATATATCTAGACTAAGCATTCTAAACTTACCATGTCTCCTATCTTTAGTAAATACTACCAAGGTAGATACTATAGGATTTTTCATAGCATAGGAATACACATAATAGTCCTATCATGCACACTACAAAAATATCACTAATGCAATATAGAAAAGATAGGATTTTTGATGACCAAAGTATCACTTTCCTTTATAGTAGAATATTTAGGTACTCTCCTTGATCTTTGCCAATGTCACACTCCTAAAAGTCACAACAATACAATGAAACAAAAAGCACACACTCAAAACAAGCATCACAAAACAATCACAAGAATACAAAGAAATGCATGCAAGCATGCAAAAGGTCATTTTTTATTGAAAAATTTGTTTCTAACAAGGTTATATACATTACGAACACCTACTAGTCCTTTTAAAAAGGTGGAATTCCAATTGGAACTAAGTTAGTGCAAATAAGTTATTTAAATCATTTTCCTTTTACTAGAAAAGCTTTTATTCAAAGGAATATTTTATAGTGCCAACAAATTATATTTTTAATTTCAAATGTTTGTTTTTATGGTCAGAGTGTTCAAAACACAACCATTTGCAAAAGGATTCACTCAAAAATATTTTCCACAACATTTTTTATACTCAAAATACCCCATAAAAGGTTCTGCCTAAAAATCAGTTTTTACAGAAGATAATGAAAAAATAGGGCCACAGTAGTATAGTTCACATTTTTATGAATACATAGATACCAAATTTGCATTTTTCTGATATGTGGATCAAAAGTTATGAATTTTACAAATTTAAACATCTCATAAACCATTTTTAGTTTTTAAATTGAAAACCTAGCCACGTCGCGCTATCTGACTGGCTGGTACCGATTCGGCTTGATCAGCAACTCATGATGTTGGATCTAAGTGAAATCGCGGCTTAGATCAAACAATACCCCTTCGATCTCACTTCTAATCCTAGCCGCTGGATCTAGATCAAGCGGATCACAACCCCCTGGCCAGAGACGAGCGGCACTACTAACGACGGGTGGCGGCGACGCGTCTGTTGGCTATGCACTAGCAGTGCTAGGGGAAAGGGGAGGGGTGCAGGGTGTTAAAAAGCTCGCATGGTCGAGGTGGTCGCGGTGGTAGACGTTGTTGATGAAGGGGCGCACGAGATCATAGGGAATCCCTCGCCGGAGTAGCTCCTGTCGTCGCGTGCTTGCAGACAGAGACGTTGCCGAGCGTCTGGGACATGAGAAAGCAAACAGCGGGTATCAGTGAGTGTGCACGGCGACAAGGGTCGCGACAGAGCAAATCAGAGGGCAAGGGTCGCACGGAGCTCACGGGAATCGACGCCGGAGTGCGTCGGTGGCCGCGGCGGTGCGAGTAAAATTATGAGCAGCCTGGTGGCTCTCTAGGTGTGGGGCTTGAGGGGAAACGGATAGGAGGGAGAGGGGATTAAGAGGGCGAGGTTAGGGTAGGGAATTACTACAGCAAACGTGCATATTTACTCGGATTAAAACAACCAGAACGGCAGGGGAGGGGGCGAGTTCAACGCGCGAGGTTAAAGACGATGGCGACGTGGCATTGGGGTCGGCTCGTCAATGAGGGGGTGCAGGGAGGGCGTGGTGAGAAAAGAACCTGCGGGAGAGGGGGAAATGCCGGGTGGGCTGCTGGGCCGCGGGTGTTGGGCCGTGGAGGTTTGGGCAGGTAGGGTTTCCCTTTTTTCTAATCTTTTTCTTTTTTCAATTTTTATTCAAACCAAATGATTTAAACTTCAATTTGATTTCAAAATTTTCACCAAACCTTTTCAGATGATTTTATTCAAAATATAAGTTGCTTATTTAGTCTAACTAGTGATTTTCAAAATATGTTTATAAATTAATATTCATTTAAAATTGATTGTGGCACATTGGCATTATTTAATAAAACTAGAATATGGTACTAGACCATATAATTTTATTAAATAAATTTTTTTCCTTTTATATTATTTAAATATATTTTTATTCCATTCACTTATGGATTTTAGCCATGGCTTAAATTTTCTTGGCAATATTTTGTCAAAATGAACACTGCTAAGGACACCAAGTTGTGTGACATCACTAGCACAAACAACAATGATTTCCTTAGCACTCCTATTGCTCTACTAGCTCTTGATGCTACCTTTTATGAAATTAAGCCTGCTTTGTTGAATCTTGTGATGATACAGCAATTTTCTGGTGCTAGTTCTGATGATGATGCTGCCCATCTAAATAAATTTATTGAACTTTGTGATATGCAAAAGTATAAGGATGTAGATGGAGATATTATTAAGCTCAAGCTGTTTCCTTTCTCCTTGAGAGGAAAAGCTAAAGAATGGCTGATAACCTTGACTAGAAATAGTATTGATTCTTGGACTAAGTGCAAAGATGCTTTTATTGGAAAGTACTACCCTCCTGCTATGATTATATCTATGAGAAGTGATATTATGAAATTTAAAAAACTTGATAATGAACATGTTTCTCAAGCTTGGGAAAGAATGAAATCTTTGGTTAAGGATTGTCCCACTCATGGACTCACTGCTTGGATGATTATCCAGACTTTTTATGCAGTTTTGAACTTCTCTTCAAGAAACCTGTTGGATTCAGCTGCTGGAGGTACCTTTATGGGCATCACTTTGGGTGCTGCAACAAAACTCCTTGATAATATGATGGTTATTTACTCTGAATGGCACACTGAGAGAGCTACACATGGTAAGAACGTAAATTCTTTTGAAGAAACCTCCTCTTTGAGTGATAAGATTGATGTTATTATGGCTATGCTTGTTAATGGGAAAGCTCCTTTAGATCCAAATAATGTTCCCTTAGCCTCTTTGGTTGCTCAAGAAGAGCAAGTTGATGTGAACTTCATTAGAAACAACAATTTCAACAACAATGCCTATAGGAATAATTTTGGTGGCAACAACAATTATAGGCCTTATCCTCCTAATAATGGAAATTCCTATGGAACCTCCTACAACAATACTAGAAGTGCCCCCTCTAAAATTGAATTCATGCTCAAAGACTTTATTAGTAAACAAACTGATTTCAACAAGACTGTGGAGTAAAAACTTTTATCTGTTGAGAAGAATATTTCCTCTTTGTCTGAAGCACAGTCCTCCTTGATTAATAAAATGGCTGCTAAACCTGAAACCATGGAAAGTACATTTGTTGCTACTCATGCCACACATTTTACTATTGATGAGAATGTTAGACTGTTAGCCCAACTTAATGCTAAGTGGGAAAGGGAAGCTAAAATTTATAGAAACAATAGTGTGTGCACCATCACTAGAATGGAGACCACTAAACCACAAGAAGCCCCTATTCCTCCTCCTACAATGCTTAGCCTAATGAGTCTACTACTAGTGATGCTAAGTTTGATTTTGATATAGATGGTTGCAATATTTCTGAAGTGATTTTGTTCTTGCAAAAGCTTGCTAGAAATCTTGATGCTAGTGATATGCATGTTTCTTTCACCAAACACATTACAGATGCTCTTGTTAAGATTAAGGAAGATAAGTTAAAACACAAAGCTTCTATTCCTAGGAAAGTATAAGATAGTTGGGAACCCATTATTAATGTGCAAGTTAATGACTTTGATCTCAAAGCTTCATGTGATCTTGGTTCTAGTGTCTCTATTATGCCTAGGAAGATTTATGAAATGTTTGATTTGCCACCTTTGGAAGATTGTTATTTGGATGTCCCACTTGATGATAATGCTAAAAATAAACTCATCAGGAGTATTAATGATGTTCTCATTATGGTTAACAATGCTTATGTCCATGTTGATTTCTATGTTTTGGATGTGGAATACAATGCTTCTTGTCCTATTACATTGGGAAGACCTTTTCTTAGAACTGTTGGTGCCATCATTGATATTAAAGAAGGCACCATTAAATATCAATTTCCATTCAAGAAAGGTATTGAACACTTCTCTATGAGGAGTGAGAAGTTTCTTTTTGCTCCTCCTTTGAAAGCAAGGTTTGATGTCAATGCTTCCTCATTTGAAAATACTTGATTTCTTGCTTCTTGTGCCTAACTTAAAGGCGTTAAAGAAAAGTACTTGTTGGGAGATAACCCAAGAGTTTTCGTGAATCTTGGAAATTATTACTTCAGTAATTACATCTCCTTATCCTTTTTGTTTTCTTTTTGTGCCAAGAATGACCTCTAATGATAGGGAAGTAAAGTTTGGGGAGTTGCTGTCCCAAACCAGATTTCTATCCTCCACCATAAAAATTCGTGAGGAGTATCTATAAGTCAGATTGAGCTGAAAATTTACAAATAAGTCCCCTAGTATGTTAGATAACTTTCATTAGTTCAACACTTTTTTATTTGAGAAATAGAAGATTTTCTAAAAAATCGGTTTCTACCTGCTGGTATGTTTTGACAGATTTCTGCCATTATTTGCATTTGCTTCTTATTGATTCCTTTTCGAGTTCTCTTTTAGGGAATTGAGATTTTTGAAGGATTTGCTACAGTAGCTTGTGTTTTTTGTGAAAAGTTTTGCTGTTCCAAAGCTAAACCCAAAGGTCTATTATCTTTTGAATACACTAATGTTTCTAATGAAGATTGTGTGAAGTTTTTGTCTGAAGGAAAAATTTTCAGGTGTAGAGAGAGAATGATGTAATGAGATGAAGAATGGACAAAATATCAAGCTTGGGGGTTCCACCCCGGTGTCACCCCAAGAAATATCCTGTCACGACCTAGGATCAGGGCTAGACAAATACCCTATCTTCATCTAACATAAGTCTAACTTAAATTCCGAAGCGCGCAGGGGAAGATCGGTAACATTACAGAACATACAAACCATACATTAATAAGGTAAACTCTTAACAGAGTTACAAACCAGTCATACAAGCCAGGGGTCGTAGACCCATCATTACAACAATCAACGGAAGAATAAAAGTTGTTCTAAACAACAAACTTACCAAAGGGCCTAAGAGGCCTTAAACAGAAGTAGCGACCCTTCCATAGACCCTAGGCTGCTGCCCGGGAACCCAACTACTCGTCGACTTCGACTTAGAAACCACCTTCAGTTGGAGTAGCTTCAGCTGTAGAAAACATCAACGAAGCAAGGCTGAGTATAGGGTGTACTTCGCAAGACTTATGGCTAGTGGAGTTATTTTTCATAAAGCCGTCTTTTTTTTCGAAACAAGAAGGAATAGAAGCTCGTCTAGTCAGATCATTTTCAAAAGGGATAAGAAGACTACAACTCTAGCTCTTAGAATCATCCTCGATATCCACGAATTACCATTATCAGCTAAATCTCTCTTCCCGGACTACCCCCTCAAACAACCCATAGGAAGTATTCCGGATCTCACATTAGTTGGCCAAGTTTTATCATTCGGTTATAGTTTTATATGATCAAAGAATCCGTTCCCAAGTCGTCCATAACCGTGGACACGACTTTTCAAAAAGATTATAACCCTACAGGGGTGCACAACTTTACCCACACGTACCACTGATTCTTAATGCCAAATTATTAGCCTCTTTCTAGGAAGGCCGACAGAGAGTGGTTGACCACGATATTTACCTTGCTTTCGCCGAGACCATGAGTCACACACTAATGAGATGCCTCCATAATTGGTCAAGTCCCGAATCCGGTCCCTAATGATGTGTGTGGGGTTCAAGATTACGGATGTCGTGCATCTCTTGTTCCCGGCCACGCTTACCTACATGTTATGAATGCACCTCCTCCACCTCCATTCAAGAACAACCAAGATGCGTATTTCGAATGAAAGCCCAAACTATGTGACTCATGGAATCTACTAGGCAAGTTAGTGAGTCGAGGGGGTTTCTAGTCCCCCGTGTGGTTGTACGCTCGTCTTGGTTCAAGAGGCGAGAACATCAGGTCCTAAGGGTGGCAAGTATGGGACTACAAAAACCACAACCCACGTGGCCTCCCATACAAGCCTTAGCATGTTTATTATCCATCTCTGATCACGTCACACATCATACCATACTAGATTCATTCGCATATCCAGTGCATCGCCTGAATGATCAGCATCCGACCACTAAGCATGGTTAAGCTTGACTGAACAGTGGCACTAGCGATGCTCATAAGCCAAACCCTAGTTATGCTAGGAGCGGTGGATCAGGTAATATAGTTCACCAAAGGGAAACATGCATCAGATAGGATTACTCTATCTACTGGTAAAAGACTGTTCAACCGAATGCATATGGCAAGAATGAAATACTTTGTAAACATAGGATTCATATGTATGAGTGGGGCTTCGCTTGCCTTTTCCGTCGTTGGACTGGTACTTCTCTTCGGTGGAGTTAACTTCATCCTCGGGTTCGGTTCCTATTGGCGAAGAACCAATCACCAGAAAAGGAAAAGCAACATTCAACACATGGCATGTGCAATGCTCATACAATATGGATGATATGACAAGTTAAGTAGTGTTGAAATGAACCCTAGAACATGCTTGGTCATTTTAAAGGGGGTCTGAGAGGTCCAAACCCTAGAACAGGGGGATCCTCGGAATAACCTATGGGGTTAAATTGGTTCTTCTAATTAAACTTGTCAGGAAAGTTGGTTAACAATGTATGATTGTAGCTTAGTTAGATAGAGCTCATTTCTCTGAACATTTTGATATATTATTTGTATTTTTCTAATTTAAAATGAATTAGTTATGAATTTATCCATTTTTAATTCATTTTAAATCACTTTTGGAATATTTAAAATATTTTCCAAGTTGGGCCCACATGTCATAGATTTAATCATTTCAGAAAATATTTACAGAAAATATTAAAACCCTGACAAACAGGGCCCACCTGTCAGCATTTTCTTATTTATAGAAAATAATTACAGATATTAATAAAATAATAAGGAAAAAGAGATTATGACATCAGCATGACATCTTGTTGATGTCATCAATGGTGGAGCTCCAGATCGAGCACGGATCTTTCGATCCCGTGCGCGCCTGGATGCGTGGATGGTGGCGTTGGAGAGAGGGCTTTGGTGGCGACCAGGAAGTGGCTGTGCCGCTAGCAGAAGGTCACTAGAGATGGCGGCGCGACGACGACAAGTGGCGGCGGCGTCGGGCTCATGCGAGGAATACGATATAGAGGGAGAGGGGGACAACGGAGGGGCGCGTTAGCACCGTGGGCTCACCACGAGCGCGATGGAGGGGTCGGCGAGGCTCGGGGAGGCCGGACGGCGACCAATTGACGGCGTGACTGACGACAGTCGACGACTATTCGGGGTCGATTCTGGCAATAGGATGGCATCCCAGCACGCGTTCTTCAAGGGGAAGGACGTGGGCGGCGGGGCGTGTCCAACGGTGGCCTCGGCATGGCGCGGGGTGGCCAAAGACGGCGAGGAGGAGCAGGATCTGACAAGCTAAGGTTCGGCCATGGAGCTTCAGTGAGAGAGGTAGAGGAAGAGGAGAAGTGGGGGATGCTAGGGTTCATCAGCGGCGGCCAGGGGTCTTGTAGGCGCTCGGGGGCGGCAACACGGATCTTGGCGCCGGCACCGGTGGCGCTGGCGACAGCGAGCTACTTCGCTGCATCCACCGGCGAGGAGGAAGACGAGAGTAGGACAAGCGAAGAGGTATGGGCCAGGTGGGCTGCGAGTGGGCCGGGGGTGGGTCGGCTGCTACGCGTTGCGCTGGCGGCAGAGAGAGAGGGGGAGAGGGGGGCTCGGCCCAGTTAGCTAGGTTCACTAATTTTTTTCAGAAAACTATTTCTTTCTTTGTTTTTCTGATTTTTCTCTTTTGTATTTGAATTCAAACCTGTTTTGAATATTTTCAAATTACAGGAACTTTTATAAAATATCTGAAAACACTAAGGGTCCCTTATCACAATTTGGGCTCCATTTGTTTTGATAGTTTTCAAAATATGAAAACCATTTGAATGATTTTGAGAGGGAAAAAATTAGGGTTTTTCTTTTGTTTGTTTGATTAAACCAAAGTGCAAGTATAATGCATGCATTCAATGCTCAAAAATGTGTTTATTTATATTACACAAAAGGGTGGTATGTTACAGCTCTACCACACTTACAAGAATCTCGACCCGAGATTCCTAGTTTTTAGAAAAGAAGGCAGGGTACTCAGATCGAAGACGATCTTCGCGTTCCCAGGTTGCTTCTGACTCAGAGTGATGAGACCATTGAACTTTCAGGAACTTGATGGTTTGACGACGAGTCTTGCCTTCGGTTTCATCGAGAATACTAATATGGTATTCTCGGTAGGTTAGATCATCTTGGAGATCCAAAGTTTCATGGTCCACAACACGAATGTGATCTTTCAAGCAACGCTTGAGTTGGGACACATGAAAGACATCATGAACCTATCGAAAAGTTGATGGTAGATCCAATTGGTAGGCAAGCTCACCCTTCTTGGAGAGAATGCGAAAGGGACCAACGTAGCGAGGAGCCAATTTTACTTTGATACCGAATCCATGGACACCCTTCAGAGGAGTGACCCGGAGGTAAACTTGATCACCAACCTCATAATGAACATCAAGATGATGATGATCGTAGTTGGTTTTCTGACGAGATTGAGAGGCCTTCAGACGCTCTCGAATTATGCGAACTTGATCTTATGCTTCTTGGATTATGTCCGGACCAAATAATTGTCTTTCGCCGGTTCCTGTCCAGTTCAGCAGTGTTCGACATGTCCTCCCGTACAGGAATTGGAAAGGTGCCATGCCCAAACTAGATTAAAAACTGTTGTTATAGGAGAACTCTGCAAAAGGAATACATTTCTCCCAGTTCTTTCCAAAGGATATGACAGACGCTCTGAGCATGTCTTCAAGAATTTGATTTAATCTTTCGGTTTGACCACCGGTTTTAGGATGATAAGCTGTGCTGAAGGAGACCTGAGTTCCTATTGCTTGTTGGATACTAGCCCAGAATTTTGAAGTGAACAAACTTCCACGATCAGATACGATCTTCATGGGAACACCATGAAGAACGACTATCCATAATACATATAGCTTTGCCAACTAGCTTGCAGTAATGCTTTCCCGAACAGCAAGGAAGTGAGCAACTTTGGACAGTCGATCAACTATTACCCATATGGCATCATTTCCTTCTTGTGTCCTTGGGAGTCCAGTAATGAAATCCATACTAATTTCATCACATTTCCACTCAGGAATTTTCAACGGCTGAAGAAGTCCAGCAGGCCTTTGGTGTCCAGCCTTCACGCGATGACAAACATCGCACTCTGCAACAAAGCGAGCGATTTCTGGTTTCATTCCACTCCAGCGGAATCTTTGACGGAGATCTCGGTACATCTTGGTACCACCAGGATGGATAGACAGAGGGGATTCATGGGCTTCTAATATGATTAGATCTTTGATTTTCCGACTGTTTGGGACCACTAGCCTATTATTGAAGTATATGATACCTTGATCATTGATGGAGAAGCATTTAGCTTCACCGCTTGCAACACGTTCTTTGATCTTGGTAACTTCATCATCTTGCTTTTGAGATTCCTTGAATTGGTCCTTCAGAGAAGATTTTATTTCAAGGTTAGCAAGGAATCCACAAGGAACTACTTCAAGGTTAAGACGCTTGATTTCCTCATAGAGAGCAGGTTGGGCTTTGGAAATCATCAGATTGTTGCAATAAGACTTCCGAGTTAGCGCATCAGCAACGACATTGGCTTTGCCAGGTTGATAGTTGAGACCCAAATAATAATCTTTGATGAGTTCCAACCATCGTCTTTGCCTGAGATTTAGATCTGGCTGGGTAAAGAGATACTTCAGGCTTTGATGATCCAAGTAAATTTCGCAATGGTTACATATGAGGTAATGTCGCCATTTCTTAAGAGCATGAATAACGGCAACGAGTTCGAGACCATGTGTTGGATAATTGTTCTCATGTGGCTTCAACTGCCGAGAAGCATAGGCCACTACATTACCATCTTGCATCAACACACAACCGAGCCCTTGAAGACAAGCATTGCAATATATGATGAAATCCTTTCTTGTATCCGGAAGGACAAGCACAGGGGAGGTGGTTAGCTTAGTTTTCAAAGCTTGGAAGCTTTCTTCTGCCTTTTCTGACCATTCAAACTTCTTATCTTTCTTGAGAAGATCATTCATAGGCTTCGCTATCATGGAGAAGTTCTCGATGAATCGGCGGTAATATCCAACCATTCCAAGAAAACTTCGGACCTCCTTGACTAAAGTAGGTGACTTCCATTCCAGAATGGTCTGAGTCTTATCTAGTATGATAGCAACACCACTTGTAGACACAACATGGCCAAGGAAGATGAGCTCTTGTAACCAGAACTCACATTTGGAGAATTTGGCGTAGAGACGGTGTTCACGAAGTTTAGTCAACACCAAACGTAGATGTTCGGCATGCTCATCTTCGGTCTTGGAGTATATTAGAATGTCATCAATGTATACCATGACGAACTTGTCGATATATTCCATGAAGACGGAGTTCATGAGCCTCATAAATGTGGCAGGGGAGTTGGTTAACCCGAAGGACATCACTGTATACTCGTAAAGACCATAACGAGTTGTGAATGCTGTCTTTGGGATATCCTCTTTCCTGATCTTGATTTGATGATATCATGATCTTAAATCCATTTTGGAGAAGACAGTGGCACCACTTAATTGATCAAAGAGGTCATTTATTCGGGGAAGTGGGTATTTATTCTTGATTGTCACCACATTGAGTGGACGGTAATCAACCACCAATCTTGGAATATTTGTATCCCGCTTCTTGACAAATATGGTAGGGAAACCCCAAGAGGATGTGCTAGGTTGGACGTATCCTAGGCCTTCAAGCTCTTCAAGTTGCTTCTTCAACTCCACCAACTCATGAGGAGGCATGCGGTAAGGTCTTTTGGAGATAGGAGTAGTTCCAGGAGCTAGCTCTATGACAAACTCCACACTTCGATCAGGTGGCATGCCACGCAACTCTTCAGGAAAGACATCCCGGAAATCACAGACTACATGGACATCTCGGACCTCGAGAATAGGTAGAACATCCATGGCATACAACTCTGAAAAAGGTTTAAGAACTGCTGACGGAGACTTTGAACCATCAGTCCAATACTTGACGGTTATGCCAGCAGGAGAGGTCACAGTAAATGTTCTAAGTGCACAGTCAATGACGGATTGTTACTTGGTTAACTAGTCCATGCCCAGAATGACATCTATGTCAGTCGACTTGAGTGCAATGAGGGAAGTAGGGAACTTCTGGTATGCTATATCTATCTCAACCCCATGAGTAACCTAGATGGTCTGCCAATGAGACCCAGGAGTTCTAATCTCTAGAGGAGAGTCCATAGCTTGAAAGGTGATATCATGTATTTGCGCAAAATCTTGAGATATGAATGTATGTGATGCTCCAGAATCAAACAAGATTGTTGCTAGAATTGAGTTGACACGGAGCGTACCCAGAATGACGTGTGGATCTGCCTGAGCTTCCTCAACAGTGACATGGGTCAAACGACCATGTCTAGCACCTTGAGATTTATCATTCTTATTCGTCTGCTGATCGTTGCATCCGATAGCCCTTTGGGAACACTCCCTTGAGTAGTGACCAGGCTGACCACAAGAGTAGCAGGTAACTCCAGTGTAAGAACCAACAGGAGGACGATAATTTGCTCCACTAGTATTTGACTGTGGCTG
Organism: Avena sativa; assembly: GCA_916181665.1. NCBI lineage: Eukaryota > Viridiplantae > Streptophyta > Magnoliopsida > Poales > Poaceae > Avena > Avena sativa. The sequence goes on from OV702284.1 coordinate 67,946,076, forward strand.
ACGAGAAGCATTGCCATAAGACTTAGGTGCATAAGGAGGCACAACACTATATGGAACAAATACACGGCGCTTCTTGTTACCAGAGGAAGAAGCACGAGCATTTCCTTCTTCACGCTTCTGAGAGACTTCCATGTCCTTCCTTCCATGCTCCAGAGTAAGAGCCCGATTGTGCAGTTCCTAGAAAGACTGGACCTTGAAGGGTAGCAACTCATAGAAAAGTCCAGGGTTAAGTCCCTTACGGAACATCTCTTGCTTATCTTCATCATTGGTCACATCCCTGGTTACATAATGAGCCAGGCGAGTAAACTCACACCCATATGTTTCAATATCCCTGCGTCCCTGGGTCAGATCCACAAACTCCCTCCTTTTGAGATCCATGATGGGCTTAGGGATATAAGAGGCACGGAATTTTGCAAAAAACTCTTCCCAAGTAACAACATGTCCCTGAGCTTGCAGATTCAGAAAACCTTCCCACCAAACACCAGCCTCACCTTCCAGTTGATAGGTGGCACAGTTAACACAATCATTGGGACGGACACTAAGAGCACTGAACTTGCGCTCTATGGTGCGAAGCCAATCATCAGCTTCAAGGGGCTCCTTGGAGTGGGTGAAGATTGGAGGAAAAGAGCGGATGGAATCTCCAAGTGTGACACAGTCATCAGGACGATGTTCAGTGTTCTGCGCCACACGCTCCAGAAGACGTTCATTCCTCATACGGTTGGTCTCAATGTTCTTGAGAACCTCGACCATTGTGGGAGGTGGCAGAAGTTCCTGTTCAGCATTGTTGTTTCCTCGACGGCCAACAGAACCACGAGTACTAGACGACATCCTGAGGAGAAAACAGAAACCATGAGAATGGATTCACCAAAAAGGGTACATCAAATGATGACAAAAACCATATCAAAAGATCATGGTAGAGGTGATCATGTGGACGAAGATTATATAATGCATTAAGTATGGCAGTAGAACAAGCATACGAAACATATACGCTACCAACTTAGATACAAACCATAGCAAAGTTGAATAGAGAGTGGGAGTATAGGCATCCTTAGCAAAGTTGAAAACCATTGCTCGGGTGCACATATATATCTTGGGGACTCTGAGCCTTGCAACCAAGTACAAAGTACTAGGGAAAACAACCCAAACCCGTATATCCTAGAAGGATGAAATGATAGACGAGAAGGGAAACCTTTGCAAAACAAACGAGGTAAGATACACCCAACTCTCCTCCGGCAATCTCCCAACTTTGGCCATCTAAACCCAAATCTGAGTCGTGAAATCTACTCCACTCACTCCAAAACCCATCTGCTGGCCATCATGCCTGCACCCACCATTTCATTCCCCCTAGATCTCAAATCTGGTTTGGCTTTTTCAAAAAAGTGATGAACCTTTATTCCACCCCGGTTCATCCAATCTTTGCTGAATCTGGATTTTCTCTGGTGGTCTAATTTGGCAATGAAAAGTTTGATCTATCTTTTGCCAATATTGGTATGGCTCTCTCGGCATGTCTCGATGCTGATTGGGACAAACTCTGAATCTCTCCCTTGAAGGGTAGGGTTTTCATATTTGATGTTTGTTCGAAGGCCATTGGGTTCATGATCATCAAAATGAGATCTTACAAATCCAATGAGTTCACATGCTACTTTGATCTATGCAGCAATGGTGAACCAAATTGGAAATGTGAGTTTAATCTCTGGTGCGAGGAAGAAGATAGATAATGGACTCTCGTGCAACACAAGAGGAAGAGGATTCATCATGGATCCACCCATGAATCACTCAACCATCAAGGTACATCTACTATCACATCTTCTACAAAATTTCATATTCCACTATCTGGTGCAAATCTTGTTCCCGTTGGTCATAGAGATTCATATGTTGACGTGGCTCGATCCCACCACGGTGCACAACTTTTAAATCCTGAGCATGCACATGAGCATACATCACGGAGTGAGATCCATCTATCAAGGGATAGATTGTCCAATCGTCAAGTATCACTTGTTGGAGTTTCACCTGAACTGCCGATTAATTCGGATTTGCCCATCTATGAACACGTCATTAGACCATTTAAATGCACGTGTTGCCTGGTCGTAAATGACCACCTATGTGCAGATTGTCGTAACAGTGTTCGTTGCCGTCAATGCTACAATTATGGGCACATCTCCCGATCATGTCTATCATCGCTAACAAGAAAAATGTTTTATCGGAGAATATCTAGTGCTACTGTTACACCTAACTCTACCGCATCAACTTCTCCAGAGACAAGCTCATACACAACTCCGCAGCCACCAGCACCTTAATCTCCCCCCCCCCGAAAACCCCAGTTTGCTCATCGGCGGCGACAATGGCGAACTATCCAGTCGACCCTGCACCCCACGTCCCCCTGGCATGGCTCCTATTCCTCCTGGTCCACTACGTACCCAAAGAAGCTACGTGTTCCTAGGCGGGGACTCCCCCATCTATGCTGATGATTGGGCTGTCGACACCCTCACCCCTGAACCTGATGCTACTGATAACATCGGTTCTATTGCAATCATCAGTGAGTTTCTTCATGGACTGGGCTTGCAAGTTCGCAGTACATCTAAGAGCGCAATGGGTACTGCTCTGTTTCGGTTTGCTACTGTCATTGATAGAGATGCTGTAGTTCTGGGTAGTCCTTATCAGATAGGAGAAAGTACTCTAAGGATTGTTAATGAGGACTCTGGTATGAATCGTAGGGCTATTGTTTTTACTCATGACATCTGGTGCATGCTACTTAACTACCATAAACAACTTTGGGATCCTGAATCTGTGATGAAAACTTTTATCCCCTTTGGTAGATTTCTCGTCTAGAATAAGGATTTGTCAAACAAGGCTAGAATTCTAGTTAAATTTCGTGCATATGACATTGACACCCTTCCCCTGAGTGTGGTGATTGGTAAGAATGTGGCTGATGATGGCAATGGTGACTCCTGGACATGCCCCATGATCTTACTTTCTTCTACTCTGCTTGGTGCTAAAGCTGGTGATGAAGACCCCCTGCCTCCTGATGGTGGTAACCCTCACCCCCTACCCATGGTTCATCAGGGGTTTTGGCATGATGCTCAACATGATTGTAGAGGTCTCAACCCAATAAGGTAGATTCCTCCTGTGTTTTACAATGCTAGTCCCTGGATCAATAGCTAGCATCCACAGTTAAGATGTAATATCAAGAAACAAAGGTCATAATATAACTTTATAACCTGGAATAACATAATTTTATTACATCAAACATAGCTCATTAGGCTATTACATTACATTGCAGCGGAATAACTATAGTCATGGGTCCTTCATCTTCAAAGTGCCACAGGCAGATGTTGGTTGTAGACTTTGTAATCCTAATCATCAATCTTCACTAAAAACAATCAAACCTGCAACATACAAGTTACAACCACAAAGGGTCAATACATTTGAATTGTATTGGCAAGTGATACTATATTTGTATAGTGGAGTCTATCATCTATATGCATTTGGCTAAGTGGAGTTGAGGCTTGCATTGCTCAAAATAGATTTTTCCTTAACATTTGAAAATACGAAGTTTTTGCTTTGACAAAATCATTTTTCTCAATCAAAGATGGAAGATCCTTCAAGGCATCTCTCAATCAAAGAATTGAAGATTTCAAACAACCCTTGTTCAATCCACAAGTTTTAACTTAGAAATTTGAATGATGAGATTCTTGATTGCTTCCATGTCTTGATGCTCAAATTGTCCTTTACCAGGGACATGGCTAAGTACTTAGATTTTACACTCTGCAGAGGTGGTGCACTTTCCCCACAAGACTTGGTTTCACAAGACAAGATCTTTCAGAAGCTTTCCCTTAGACCAAAATGGACGCGTTCCAACCTATCAAACACTACCACCCACTGTCCATATGGCTAAGTTCTTGCAACCTATATGATCATGGCAGAGCCCATATTGCCAAGTGGTTGCACTTGAAGCTTCTCTACATTTGACATCTCAAATCTCTTTGTTCCTGGGTGGCCATCCACAAGTGAGATACACAATCCAAGTCCATGGCCTTGTGAACCACTCAACCAAACACCACCAAGCTATCCCATTCCACCCAGGTGATTCATTAACTTAGTTGTTTTATTAATCAAAACACAAGTCCTTTAGACTTAGAATATTTTCCCATAGTGTGAATATATATTCCACCCATGTTTTCTATTAGCTAGGCTAAGCTTGGTAGTAGTAGGAATCTTAACTTAGGAATATTTCCACTAAGGTTTCATCTACTAATTTTCCTATAGTAAGGTTTATACTTAGCAAAAATCCATGCAAGTTTTACTTAGCAAAATCACTAATGCATAGTGAAAGTAATAGGACAAAAGTATGAAGCATCACTTGCCTTTTTGGTAGGGAATGGTGGTTTACTCCTTGATCTTGCTAGTCTCACACTTTCTAACTTCACTACAAGTCAATCAAGTAGACACAAAATCAACTAGCATTCCAAACCAATAATATCAATCAAACAATTTAACACACACAAAACAATGGGATCTAAGTCATGCATGTAAGCATGTAAAGGATGGTTCTATTTGTAAAGATGGTCTTCACTAGGCTTCTAAACTTTGTAAGTTCCAAATTGGTCATTTACCAAAATGGCAAAGTCAATTTATAAATGCGTTTTATCCATAAACCATTTTTAAATCCATTCATCATTTCATGTGGTGAAAAATGTTTTTATCAAGGCAAAACTCTTAAGTTTGTTCACCAAATGAGTTGCTAATTTGCAAAACTTAGTGTTTTGGGTCAGTGGGTTTGATCAAACCATTTTCATAAAGTTTTCTTTCCATAACATTTTCATAACAAAACCATTCTTTTTATTTGGCTAGAAAATGACTAAGTCAAGTAATCCAACCTAAATCTTACCAAAATCATTTTTAACACCAAGGGTTGGTTCCTAGGGTCAGTAAGGTCACAAAAAACCATTTTGCAAAAGTTTTAATCCTAAAATCAATTTTAAACAATTTTTCTACTCTAAACAAGCTCACAAATGTTTCTGCAAATTCAAACAAGCTAACAGATACTATTTGCTAAACTAAGGGCATGGTTGGCTAGGTCTTGTTCTCCTGATTTCAACGATATAAAGTTTGCAAAATTTGGACGTGTGGTTTGAAAGTTACAGGGGTTTGAAGTTTGCAAATAAATCTGATTCAAATCTGTTTTTAGTTTAATACTGGCCACGTGTCTCATTCTGATTTGACGAAAACGGTTCACATGGATCACGCGCTGCAGGCCGTTAGATCTAACTGATATCGCACGGCTCAGTTTCTCCCTTACCCCTTCATTCTACTTTCTATCCTATCCACCGGATCAAGATCGGATGGCTCTCAGTGCTTTGCCAAAAGCTGGCGGCGCGACGACGGTGGCTGGCGGCGGAGCGGCCAGTTGATGACGGCGCCGGCGGTACAGGAAGCAAAGGAGGGTGGGGAGATGCTCACCGGAATCGCTGACGCTCGCTGAGGTTCAACGTGGTACTTGTCCGTCGAGGGGCGCTAGGGGGCAGCTGCGATTGCTCGCCGGAGTAGAGAGCAACGCCGGACGGCTCTGTCTGTGGTCGAAGGCGACATTGCAGATCACGCGGAGGCAAACAAAGGGCACGGTTAGATGCGTATGGTCGAGGGGATGACGCGTGTGTGAATGAGGGGGAGAGGGGCGGTCTGGTACAACCTGTGGGCGTCGTCGGAGAGGTGGCAGACGCGGCGGCGTTCGAAAGCTTGATGTAGCCGACGCTATGGGGCGCCCGCGGTTGAGAGGAGGGTGCTGGGAGATGCGTCTGGTTGTGGGGAAGTTGTCAGCGTGCTCAGGGAGGCTCGGGGTGGTGTGTGCTGGCCGGATTTTGGGAAGAAAGCTCGTCGGAGTAGAGAGAGTGCAGGGCAAAATTCCTCGGCCTGGGGGCGTGCTTGAGGGAGGGGTCAGAGGGAAACGAGAGAGGATGCTCTGGCGTTTAAAGGTGCTTGATTGCTGCGAGTTAAGGTGGCCGTGTTATGGCGAATTCATGCCGCAAATCAAATCCTGCAACGGCCGGCGAGGGAGAGAGAACAGGTCGTGGGGGTGGGGAGGATGAATAGGGAAAGTGGGGTCTACCTGGCAGTGGGAAATGAAACGAGGGGGAGGTCCACTGGTCAGTGTCACTGCGGGTTAACTAATTGGTGTGAATCGTTTTCTTTCGGGGTGAGGTGCTGGGTTGTTTCTGGGCCAGTTTGGGCTGCTGGGTTGGGTTGACCCTTTTCCTATTTTTTTTCCTTCCTGTAATCTTTTTCCATTTCTATTTTTGATTTCTGTTTTGAAATTTTCTATCAAACAAACATGTCCCAAATCAAATCAAACAATATCACACTTTGTAATTTTTTTTGAAATTTTGTTCTGTTCAGTAACCTGAACCAAAATTCAAATTCAAAATTATAATTTTAATAATAGGGTCCATTATTATTTAATTAAATAGATGTACCAATTATTAAATCCATAGGTTTTGATTTAATTCAAAGCTCCCCTTGAGAACTAAATAATTTTAAACCATTCAGTAGGTTGTATTTGAAAATAAGGAATATTTGGAAAGCTTGTTTAAAATAAAATAACATTTTTGTTATAGGGTCCATTAATATTTAAATGAATAGACTTTATTCATTTAATTCAAATAGGTTTTGTTTTATTAAAATCTTTATTTTGAAAATCTAAAACAAAACTAAAACACTTCAGTAGGTTTTCATTTGAGAATATAAAATATTTGGAAAACTTATTTAAAATAATTTTAATAAGTTTTAGTGTTTATTTAAAATGGGAAAAGCCTTTGCTTAAATAAAATTTGGATATTAAATCCTTATTATTTTATTTAAATAAACCTTTGCTATTTTATTCAAAACAAAATGTTTTAATTCAACAGCTTGGCCAATGTTTTAATTTGGCTTTGTAAAATAATCTTTATTTATAAGTCCACCTTTCCATTTAAAGACAAAATCTTTTATTAAAAGATCCAAAATGGTAATACCAAAATATTTTATTTTCCTTTTATTAGATGTTTATATTTTTTTTAAATCCCTTTAGGATTTATTTGATTCAAATGGGTTTGAAGTTCCAATTGAATTCAAAAAGTTTCTTCTGGCTCTGAAAATCAAACAAAGTTTTATTTTATTCATTTATTTTCACATTACAAGATTTGGAAAATCTTGGGATGTGACAGGCTACCACCCTTAAAATAAATCTCGTCCCGAGATTTGGGGAGGCTAGGGTTACAAGCAGGTTCAAAACAACTAGGGTACTACCACCCTTAAAAATTTTCAAACAAAAATTACACATTGTCCTTCTTGGGATCCTAGGAAAACTTTCTCTAAGAAATTTTTTGCATTGTGTCCTTGGTTTCCATTCTTGACTCATGGGCCAAGGTTGAGATCCTTCATAGACTTGTCTAACTTGTTCTCCATCCTTTCTGGACAATTGTTTGCATAGTGTCCTAGTTCCTTGCATTTGAAACACATCACTTGGCTGATATCTTTCTTTTCCTTTGGTATCACTGCCTCTTGTTTGTTTCTTTGGTTATTCTTCTTTTCTGGGCATTCATTGGCATAGTGTCCCATCTCTTTGCAATTGTAACATTGCACTTGAGTAATGTCCTTCTTGTTAGGGTTGGGGCATTTCTTCTTCTTCTTGGGTCTCTCCAAAGCTAGGAGTTCTTCTAGTTCATGTTCTTCATAGGTGGAAAATCTTTCTCTCTTCTTGGGGCATTGATCTTCATGCTCCTTGGATGCATGATCCTTGTCTCTAAAAATATTGCTAGCTTGGGTTCCTTCTAAAATAGCATCTTTGTCATCCTTGTTGTCATTAGCTCTTGGGGAAAAGTTTTCTCCCATGTTGATCATTTGAGTAACCAATCCTTGCAACATTTGGGATTGAAGTTTCAAAATCCTTTGTATGGCTGGGTCTAGTCCATCGTTGTTGGCTAAAAGCTGAGTTGTCTCTTGGCTCAACTGGTTTTGGGTTGCTATAAGTTCTCTCATGTTGTCCTCTTGGTTGTTGTTGGTGTCATCAACCTTGATGTTGGAGTTTCTTGGAGAAGTCATCTGTTTGGGTTGGATAGGGATTAGAATAGGCAAGATATTTCTAAGGAGTCAATTCTAATTACACACATCGCAATTCACACAAGCAATGTGCATGCAATCACAAACCAAACAATTCACTCAAACAACAAAGTTCAAGCACATACTTTTAGGCAACAAAAATAATTTTGTTACACCACATAAGTTGGTGGTTTTATCTTAACTAAAATATGGTGGTCCATCTATATGGTTTACTTGTGATTTTTCCTTCCTTCATGATTCTTCTTGTATGAGATCATGGTTTCCTTGAGAAAAACTCTTGGTCACAAAACTTCAAAGTTGTTGATGGCTCCTTCTTATTTTGCATTCCCTCAGTCTCTAAATCTTGAGTAAGATTTCCTTGTTTCACTTGTAGTCCTTAGTGGTATCCAAGTTGGAAGTCCTTGGTGAATATGCTGAAGATGTTGAAGTCATTAGAGTTGAAGAAGTTGAAGAAGTCCTTTGCACATGGTGTAGTCTTTGGCCATGGGGTTGGTTTTTCCATCAAGTTGAAATAGAAGAGATGTAGAGTTGAAACCAAAATGGTTGAGGAAAGAGTTTACAAGATTTTGTAAATAAGTTTTTGGAACAAGTATAACTCCTATTTTTCTAAGGTTTTTTTTGTCCAATCCTAGGTTTACAAATCCTACAGGCAACACAATGCTCTGATACCATCTGTAGAGGTCTCAACCCAATAAGGTAGATTCCTCCTGTGTTTTACAATGCTAGTCCCTAGATCAATAGCTAGCATCCACAGTTAAGATGTAATATCAAGAAACAAAGGTCATAATATAACTTTATAACCTGGAATAACATAATTTTATTACATCAAACATAGCTCATTAGGCTATTACATTACATTGCAGCGGAATAACTATAGTCATGGGTCCTTCATCTTCAAAGTGCCACAGGCAGATGTTGGTTGTAGACTTTGTAATCCTAATCAATCAATCTTCACTAAAAACAATCAAACCTGCAACATACAAGTTACAGCCACAAAGGGTCAATACATTTTAATTGTATTGGCAAGTGATACAATATTTGTATAGTGGAGTCTACCATCTATATGCATTTGGCTAAGTGGAGTTGAGGCTTGCATTGCTCAAAATAGTTTTTTCCTTAACATTTGAAAATACTAAGTTTTTGCTTTGACAAAATCATTTTTCTCAATCAAAGATGGAAGATCCTTCAAGGCATCTCTCAATCAAAGAATTGAAGATTTCAAACAACCCTTGTTCAATCCACAAGTTTTAACTTAGAAATTTCAATGATGAGATTCTTGATTGCTTCCATGTCTTGATGCTGAAATTGTCCTTTACCAGGGACATGGCTAAGTACTTAGATTTTACACTCTGCAGAGGTGGTGCACTTTCCCCACAAGACTTGGTTTCCCAAGACAAGATCTTTCAGAAGCTTTCATTAGACCAAAATGGACGCGTTCCAACCTATCAAACACTACCACCCACTGTCCATATGGCTAAGTTCTTGCAACCTATATGATCATGGCAGAGCCCATATTGCCAAGTGGTTGCACTTGAAGCTTCTCAACATTTGACATCTCAAATCTCTTTGTTCCTGGGTGGCCATCCACAAGTTAGATACACAATCCAAGTCCATGGCCTTGTGAACCACTCAACCAAACACCACCAAGCTATCCCATTCCACCCAGGTGATTCATTAACTTAGTTGTTTTATTAATCAAAACACAAGTCCTTTAGACTTAGAATATTTTCCCATAGTGTGAATATATATTCCACCCATGTTTTCTATTAGCTAGGCTAAGCTTGGTAGTAGTAGGAATCTTAACTTAGGAATATTTCCACTAAGGTTTCATCTACTAATTTTCCTATAGTAAGGTTTATACTTAGCAAAAATCCATGCAAGTTTTACTTAGCAAAATCACTAATGCATAGTGAAAGTAATAGGACAAAAGTATGAAGCATCACTTGCCTTTTTGGTAGGGAATGGTGGTTTACTCCTTGATCTTGCTAGTCTCACACTTTCTAACTTCACTACAAGTCAATCAAGTAGACACAAAATCAACTAGCATTCCAAACCAATAATATCAATCAAACAATTTAACACACACAAAACAATGGGATCTAAGTCATGCATGTAAGCATGTAAAGGATGGTTCTATTTGTAAAGATGGTCTTCACTAGGCTTCTAAACTTTGTAAGTTCCAAATTGGTCATTTACCAAAATGGCAAAGTCAATTTGCAAATGGGTTTTATCCATAAACCATTTTTAAATCCATTCATCATTTCATGTGGTGAAAAATGTTTTTATCAAGGCAAAACTCTTAAGTTTGTTCACCAAATGAGTTGCTAATTTGCAAAACTTAGTGTTTTGGGTCAGTGGGTTTGATCAAACCATTTTCTTAAAGTTTTATTTCCATAACATTTTCATAACAAAACCATTCTTTTTATTTGGCTAGAAAATGACTAAGTCAAGTAATCCAACCTAAATCTTACCAAAATCATTTTTAACACCAAGGGTTGGTTCCTAGGGTCAGTAAGGTCACAACAAACCATTTTGCAAAAGTTTTAATCCTAAAATCAATTTTAAACAATTTTTCTACTCTAAACAAGCTCACAAAATGTTTCTGCAAATTCAAACAAGCTAACAGATACTATTTGCTAAACTAAGGGCATGGTTGGCTAGGTCTTGTTCTCTTGATTTCAATGATATAAAGTTTGCAAAATTTGGACGTGTGGTTTGAAAGTTACAGGGGTTTGAAGTTTGCAAATAAATCTGATTCAAAACTGTTTTTAGTTTAACTACTGGCCACGTGTCTCATTCTGATTTGACGAAAACGGTTCGCACGGATCATGCGCTGCAGGCCATTAGATCTAACTGATATCGCACGGCTCAGTTTCTCCCTTACCCCTTCGTTCTACTTTCTATCCTATCCACCGGATCAAGATCGGATGGCTCTCAGTGCTTTGCCAAAAGCTGGCGGCGCGACGATGGTGGCTGGCGGCGGAGCGGCCAGTTGATGACGGCGCCGGCGGTACAGGAAGCAAAGGAGGGTGGGGAGATGCTCACCGGAATCGCTGACGCTCGCTGAGGTTCAACGTGGTACTTGTCCGTCGAGGGGCGCTAGGGGACAGCTGCGATTGCTCGCCGGAGTAGAGAGCAACGCCGGACGGCTCTGTCTGTGGTCGAAGGCGACATTGCAGATCACGCGGAGGCAAACAAAGGGCACGGTTAGATGCGTATGGTCGAGGGGATGACACGTGTGTGAATGAGGGGGAGAGGGGCGGTCTGGTACAACCTGTGGGCGTCGTCGGAGAGGTGGCAGACGCGGCGGCGTTCGAAAGCTTGATGTAGCCGACGCTATGGGGTGCCCGCGGTTGAGAGGAGGGTGCTGGGAGATGCGTCTGGTTGTGGGGAAGTTGTCAGCGTGCTCAGGGAGGCTCGGGGTGGTGTGTGCTGGCCGGATTTGGGGAAGAAAGCTCGTCGGAGTAGAGGGAGTGCAGGGCAAAAATCCTCGGCCTGGGGGCGTGCTTGAGGGAGGGGTCAGAGGGAAACGAGAGAGGATGCTCTGGCGTTTAAAGGTGCTTGATCGCTGCGAGTTAAGGTGGCCGTGTTATGGCGAATTCATGCCGTGAATCAAAGCCTGCAATGGCCGGCGAGGGAGAGAGAACAAGTCGTGGGGGTGGGGAGGATGAACAGGTAAAGTGGGGTCTACCTGGCAGTGGGAAATGAAACGAGGGGGAGGTCCACTGGTCAGTGTCACTGCGGGTTAACTAATTGGTGTGAATCGTTTTCTTTCGGGGTGTCGTGCTGGGCTGTTTCTGGGCCTGTTTGGGCTGCTGGGTTGGGTTGACCCTTTTCCTATTTTTTTTCCTTCCTGTAATCTTTTTCCATTTCTATTTTTGATTTCTGTTTTGAAATTTTCTATCAAACAAACATGTCCCAAATCAAATCAAACAATATCACACTTTGTAGTTTTTTTTTGAAATTTTGTTCTGTTCAGTAACCTGAACCAAAATTCAAATTCAAAATAATAATTTTAATATTAGGGTCCATTATTATTTAATTAAATAGATGTACCAATTATTAAATCCATAGGTTTTGATTTAATTCAAAGCTCCCCTTGAGAACTAAATAATTTTAAACCATTCAGTAGGTTGTATTTGAAAATAAGGAATATTTGGAAAGCTTGTTAAAATAAAATAACATTTTTGTTATAGGGTCCATTAATAATTAAATGAATAGACTTTATTCATTTAATTCAAATAGGTTTTGTTTTATTAAAATCTTTATTTTGAAAATCTAAAACAAAACTAAAACACTTCAGTAGGTTTTCATTTGAGAATATAAAATATTTGGAAAACTTATTTAAAATAATTTTAATAAGTTTTAGTGTTTATTTAAAATGGGAAAAGCCTTTGGTTAAATAAAATTTGGATATTAAATCCTTATTATTTTATTTAAATAAACCTTTGCTATTTTATTCAAAACAAAATGTTTTAATTCAAAAGCTTGGCCAATGTTTTAATTTGGCTTTGTAAAATAATCTTTATTTATAAGTCCACCTTTCCATTTAAAGACAAAATATTTTATTAAAAGATCCAAAGTGGTAATACCAAAATATTTTATTTTCCTTTTATTAGATGTTTATATTTTTTTTTAAATCCCTTTAGGATTTATTTGATTCAAATGGGTTTGAAGTTCCAATTGAATTCAAAAAGTTTCTTCTGGCTCTGAAAATCAAACAAAGTTTTATTTTATTCATTTATTTTCACATTACAAGATTTGGAAAATCTTGGGATGTGACAATGATCATGTGATGGAGGAAAATGTTGCTGATAATATAAATGTTGCACCTGTTCATGCTGTAGTTGGAAATGCAGCTCCTGCAGCCAATGTTCAGAATGAGGTTGTTGCCAACCTGGAGCCTGCAACCCCACCTCTACAGCCTGAGGTTCAAGATAATCAGATTATGCATGCTACTGAACTGGACCATATTGCTAACCTTTCCAGTGTGCTTGTTAGCCTGATGGTGGGTGAAGAGCATGCAAACTTTCCTAATATTGCTGGTAGCACTATCACTGGTGCTAAAGTTCAGATGAATGAACCTGTCAACAATGGCATCAATACTGTCCTAGTGACTCTGGAGATCAATACTGTCCCACCCAATCAACAAATCACCTTGTAGAATGATATTCAGATGGAGGCAAACAATGCTTCATAGGTGGTGGACAACAATAATGCTACAGTTGATGGAGCTGGTCCAAGCTTCATTCCTGTTCCTACAGATAGCTCTGACAGTCTGACTGTTATCCCCAAGCCTGACAACTTCCCCAAGAGTAAAAGGAAGAATCCTGAACCTAGTTCTGTCAAATATGTCAGGAGAAGCTGCAGGATTGCAAGTCTCAATGCAGGTTTCAAGAATAAAACAAGTGCAGATGAACATGCCTCCAATGCCCAAGTCACTCCCATGAACCTGTCTGGCCACTTTGAAGCTATTGTCATGGACAATAACAGTGCACCCCCACCAATCCTCCCAGTTGATACAATCCAGGCTATTGGTACCAGCTTCTGTCAGATTCCTCTTGGTGAGGTTTCTGCTGCAAACTTGAACTATGACAGTTCTAATGATAGTGCTTAATCATTATTTCACTATGTCCAAGAGCATGGACAGTAGATGCTATGTTATCCTAGGATTTTATTCCAGTCTTTATCTTGTAAGGTCACTATGTCAGACTCCTTTTGTTTATCATCCAAAGTCTCTGGTGTGTGAAGAGCAAAACATTTACCTTATATTATCTGGGTTGAACTATCCTCTGTATGAGATGGTTTTATCTTGTCTGGCCTGCAATGATCTCCTACTCAATATTTACTTTTGCCCTCTACCTATGTGCATGAAAACCATGATATATGTCAGCTGGCCACACCTATACAAACAATATACTGATCATCATAGATATAAGAACAAATCCCATTTATCATGTATTATCATCCATGATATACAATGCCTGTATATCTGCTACAGCAAACCTTACTTTGTTTCCAATGAGTAGACAAATCAAAATACTAGACTGGAACATTAGAGGTGTTAACTCACAAGAAATATGGGATGACCTTGCTGACAAATCAATCAGAGAAATTGCAATATCTTATGTTTACAGGAAACTAAGAGAGGAACTTTTGACAGTAATTACATCAAAAAATTCTGTCCTAGAAGACTTGGGCAGTTTGCATACCAACCATCCATTGGCAATTCTGGTGGATTGATCATCATTTGGAATGGCAACATGTATAATGGCACTGTGATCAGCCAATCATCTTTTCACCTTACTGTTAAGCAGCACTACAATCTAACTAATGAGGAGTTTTACATCACCAACATCTATGCCCCATGCACAAGTGATGGAAGGGCTGATTTTATTGATTGGTTCTTACATATTGATTCATCTATCTTCAAATTATGGATAATTATGGGAGATTTCAATATGATTAGAAGCTCTGAAGATAGAAATAGAGCAGGGGCAATATTTCAAATATCCACTCTTTCAACTCCATCATTGAAGAATATGATCTAGAGGAAATACCCCTTAAAGGGAGAGCTTTTACTTGGTCAAATATGCAGCAGCAACCTCTTCTTGAAAAACTTGATTGGATTTTTACATCACATGAATGGACCACCACCTTCCCCAACACTATGGCCACTCCATTGTCTAGATTGGGCTCAGACCACATTCCTATATTGATACAAATCAGTACTGACATACCAAAATCAAAATTATTCATATTTGAAGATTATTGGTTGGAATTTGAAGGTCTATCAAATATTGTGGAAACCAACTGGGTCAATAAAGGAAGGTTCAAGAATGATGCACATGATTTGTCTGCCAGATTCAAAAACCTGAGGCATGCTATCAAAAAATGGAGTAAATCCATCTCTAACCTCAACATTGTCATTGATAACTGCAACTTCGTTTTATCTCTTTTGGATGGTCTTGAGGAACAAAGAACATTATCTGTACCTGAGATAAATTTCAGGCATATCATAAAATCTCATTTGGCCAAACTGTTGGAAGCTAAAAGAAAATATTAGAGGAAAAGGGATAATATTAGGTGGGCTAAATTTGGTAATGAAAACACCAAATTTTTTCACTCCATTTCCACAAGAAACTACAGGAACAATTATATTGCTGCTCTGCTAGATGAACAACGCAATGAAATTACTGACCATGATCACAAAGCTGCACTATTATGGACTGCCTTCAGAGATAGACTTGGAAAAACACCTGAAACTGAAATGAGGTTTGACCTGCAGAATCTTATTACCCCACATGATCTCACATCACTAGAAGAACCATTTACCCAATTGGAAATTGATGATATTATCAAATTCATGCCAAATGATAAATCACCTGGACCTGATGGATTTAATGGTTACTTCATGAATTTTTTTTGGAGTATCATCAAAGTCCAATTCTATAATCTTTGCAACAGATTTCATTGTGGGGAACTGGACATTGACAGTATCAATACTGCATACATTGCACTCATTCCAAAAATTTCAAACCCCATGAAGCCTTCTTATTTCAGACCCATCTCACTTGTTAGCATGGCACTCAAGATTCTGACTAAACTTATTGCCAATAGAATACATAACATTATTACCCCAATTATCAGCTAAAACCAATATGGGTTTATCAAATCCAGATCAGTTCAGGATTGTCTGGCCTGGGCATTTGAATACTTACACATTTTCCACAGATCCAAGAGAGAGATCATCATTTTAAAACTTGACTTTGAGAAATTTTTGACACGATAGAATATAATACTATCATCACCATGATCAAGCACTTTGGATTTGGGGAAAAGACCATTGGATGGATCAGCAAGATCCTTAACAGTGCTAACACTTCTGTGATCCTAAATGGTGTCCCTCGAAAAAATATTAGATGCAAGAGAGGTGTAAGACAGGGTGACCCATTATCACCATTATTATTTGTTGCCACTACTGAACTTCTGCAAATTATTGTGAACCATGCCTGGCAGAATAATGAGTTAGATCTACCTGTTGATAATGCATATGGGCAGAATTATCCAATTCTTCAGTATGCAGATGACACATTACTCATCTTGCATGTTGTTCAGGAGCAGCTCTCCTATCTGAAGAATCCGCTGATGGATTTCTCCAAATCAACTGGACTTAAAATAAACTTTCATAAATCTTCTATGTTCCCTATCAATATGACAGCTGACAGATGCAGAACATTTGCTAATAGTTTTGGATGTAGACTTGAGTCCCTGCCATTCACATACCTAGGTCTTCCAGTGGGTACAACTAAAACCAGTGTCAGTGACCTTACACCATTGATCATCAAGATTGATAAAAGGCTGGCTGGCATCTCAAATTTATTATCCCACTGTTCAAGCAACACACTAGGTGCATGGATAATTGTTATAGCATATTCAAATTGTCAGTGGCTGATATTAGACACAGAATCAAACCCAGTTTACTGGATGGCATGCAAACTTGGTTAGATACTTTGTAATTTTCTGTTTTTTCTTTGTGACTCACTCTGTGACTCACACCTTGTACAGTGCCATATTTATAAAATGAAAAATGACACAGTGGGGGACTTCCCCACTGTCTTTGTGTCAAAAAAGGATAACTCAGCAATAGAACAACCTTGGATACAGAGTAAAAAGAGTCCTATTTAGAGTTTTGCAAATAGTTTTTAGCTTTCAAATAGTTTTCTCAAACTCTAGACTCAACATCGACCAGTTAGAAGGGTTTCCTACAGGCAGTCCGGCTCTGATACCAAAATCTGTCACGGGCCGGGATCAGGGCTAGACAAATACCAAATCTTCATCAGACATAAGTCTAACCTAAATGCCGAAACGCGCAGGGGAAGATCGGTAACATTACAGAACATACAAACCATACATTAATAAGGTAAAGTCTTAACAGAGTTACAAACAAGTCATAGCCAGGGGTCACAGACCCATCATTACAACAAACAACAGAAGCAAACAAGTTGTTCTAAAAAACAAACTTAGAAATGGGCCTAAGAGGCCTTAAACAGAAGTAGAGACCCTTCCATAGATCCTAGGCTGCTGCCCGGGAACCCCGACTAATCGTCGACTTCGACGTAGAAACCACCTTTAGTTGGAGTAGCTTCATCTGTAGAAAACATCAACGAAGTAAGGCTAAGTACAGGGTGTACTCCGCAAGACTGATGGCTAGTGGTGTTATTTTGCATAAATCCGTCTTTTGTTTTTCAAAACAAGAAGGAATAGAAGCTCGTCTAGTCAGATCATTTTCAAAAGGGATAATAAGACTACAACTCTAGCTCTTAGAATCATCCTCGATATCCACCAATTACCATTATCACCTAAACCTCTCTTCATGGACTACCCCCTCAAACAACCCCAAGGAAGTATTTCGGATCTCACATTAGTTGGCCAAGTTTTATCATTCGGTTATAGTTTTCTATGATTATAGAATTTGTTCCCAAGTCATCCATAACCGTGGACACGGCTTTTCGAAAAGATTATAACCATGCAGGGGTGCACAACTTTACCCACACGTACCAACCGATTCTTAATGCCGAATTTTTAGCCATCTTCCTTGGAAGGCCGACAGAGAGTGGTTGACCACGACCTTTACCTTGATTTCGCCGAGACCATGAGTCACGCACTAAGGAGATGCCGCCATAACGGGTCAAGTCCCGAAGCCGGTCCCTAATGACGTGTGCAGGGTTCAAGATTACGGAGGCCGTGCATCTCTTGTTCCCGGCCACGCTTACCTACCTGTTATGAATGCACCTCCTCCACCTCCATTCAAGAACAACCAAGATGCGTATGTCGAATGTAAAGCCCAAACTATGTGACTCATGGAATCTACTAGGCAATTTAGTGAGTCGAGGGGGTTTCCATGCCCCCGTGTGGTTGTACGCTCGTCTTGGTTCAAGAGGCGAGAACATCAGGTCCTAAGGGTGGCAAGTATGGGACTACAAAAACTGTAGGGGTTCGTAGCATGGAAAACAAAAAAATTCTACCGCATACAAACAAACAAGCCAAAATATATCTACTAGATTGTAGCAACGAGTCGATGGAATACCTCACCCTCGAAGATTCCAAAGTGTTTAACGAGAGCGGATTCTCGTGGGTATGTAGTCGTACTCTTGCCGATCTCAAGATCGCGTAGACGATCCTTCCGGCGCTGCGTTCCGGCAGCGCTTCCGCAGTCGGTCACACGTTCGGTACTCGACGAAGACCTTCCTCTCCCTTGTTCTAGCAGGCAGCGGAGGTTGTAGCACTCTCCTCGCGATTCCGGCAGCACAACGGCGTGGTACCGGAAGCAGAGGGGAGATCTCGCAGGGCTTCGCCTTAAGCCGGAGCGAGTATGGTGGACTATGAGAGAGAGCCTCACCGTTCTAGGGTTTAGACGCACCAAGTAGGAGCAAGGCCGGCGGCTAGGGTTTGCCTAGGAGGCGGCGGCTTGCCCTAGGCGGCGGTGGCAGCAGGAGGTGGCAGCACCGGCAGCTAGGATTAGGGTTTGCGGGGCGTGGTGTTGTGTGCTTGGAGGGGCAGCCCTGCCCCTCCTTATATAGGTGAAGGGGGCGCGCCAAGGGGAGGCGAGTCCCTCCACAACTCGTTCTCCAAGTGGGCCGGCGGTGGAGGGAGGGAACTCCTCCCCAAGTAGGTTTCCTACTCTCCCTCCACCTCACAAAATAGCCGTTTGACTTTTCAAATTGGCGTTTGACTTTTCAAACTAGGATTTGATTAAACCCTTTATTTTGTTCATCGATGACACCTAGTACATGATGCAATCATTCCAACTTGTTATGAAACATTCATGTACCCTTCCCCTCCGGAGTGCCGGACATCCGGAACCTTCTAGAACATTCCCGATGAAAACACCAGAACCATACTCCAACCCCGAAACAGGACTTTCCTTATATGAATCCTATTCTCCGGACCATTCCGGATCTCCTCGTGATATCCCGGATCCCATCCGAGACTCCGAACAACATTTGGTCTCTTACTCATCATTCCATAACTACTCAAACAACGTCTAATCCTTAAGTGTGTCTCCCTACGGTTCGTGAATTATACGGTCATGATCGAGACACTTCTCCGAACAATAACCAATAGAGGAATCTAGAAATTCATATGGCTCCCACATATTTCTAAGATTACTTTGCGATCGAATGAACCACTTACATATGATACCAATTTCCCTTTGTCTCACGATAGTTTACTTATCCGAGGTTATGATCGTCGGTATCTCTACATACCTAGTTCAACCTCGTTACTGATAAGTACTCTTTTCTCGTTCCCGTGATATGTGATCCCTTGTGAGCCAGTCACATGCTTGCAAGCTAATTGGATGACATTCCAACGAGAGGGCCCAGAGTATATCTATCCGTCATATGGATGGACAAATCCCACTCTTGATCCATGTGTCTCAACCAATACTTTTTGAACACTCAATGCCACCTTTATAGCCACCTAGTTACGGTGTGGTGTCTGATGTCATCAAACATCCTTCCGGTGAAGGTGATATGCATGATCTCATGGTCGAAGGAATTAGGTTACTATGTATCAGAAAGCATATAGCAATTGAACTATTAAAATGACTTGATCTTTATGCTACGCTTATCTATAGGAGTATGTCCACCATATCATTCTCCTAACGATATGATCTTGTTGTTAATAACATCTCAATGTTCATGATAGGGAAACCACAATCAGTTATTAACCAACAAGCTAGTATTTATAAAGAGGCTTTACTAGGGACTCTATTTTAGTTTACAAATCACACAAGTATTAATGTTTCCCTGTTAATACTATTATAGCATGAATGTAAACATTTATCATAAACATAAAGATATAATAATAACTACCTTTATTATTGCCTCTAGGGCATATCTCCAACAGTCTCCCACTTGCACTAGAGTCATCTAATCCAGATTGCATGGTAATATACCGAACACCCATGGCAGTTTGGTGTTGGTCATTTTTTTTCCCTTGGGAGAGGTTTAGTCAACGGATCCGCCACATTCAGATCTGTGTGTACTTTGCAAATCTTTATGTCCCCATCTTGGACATGTTCTCTAATAGCGTGAAAACGTAGCTTGATGTGCTTCAGCTTCTTGTGTGACCTTGGTTCTTGCGCATTGGCTATGGAGCCCACGTTATCACAGTAGATTGACATTGGGTCCAGCGCACTAGGAACCACACCGAGCTCTGTAATGAACTCTTTCATCCATATTGCTTCTTATGAAGCCTCCGAAGCAGCCATGTATTCCGATTCAGTTGAAGATCTCGCCACAACGCTTTGCTTTGCACTCCTCCAGCTAACTGCTGCACCATTCAAAGTAAATACGTATCCAGATTGTGATTTAGAATCATCTGGATCGGTGTTCCAACTAGCATCGGTGTAACCATTAACAACGAGTTGTTCATCACCTCCATAAGAAAGAACCATATCCTTAGTTCTTCTCAAGTACTTAAGGATGTTTTTGACCACTGTCCAATGATCCACTCCTGGATCACTTTGATATCTGCTAATTAAACTAACAGCATATGCAATGTCGGGTCTAGTACATAGCATGGCATACATCAGAGATCCTATGGCTGAGGCATAGGGAGTTTTACTCATCCTTTCTCTATCTTCTGCCGTTGTCGGACTTTGAGTTTTACTCAAGGTCGTATTGGGAAACATGGGCAAGAACCCTTTCTTTCTATCTTCCATTCCAAACCTCTTTAGAACTTTGTTTAAATATGTACTTTGTGACAATGATATTAGGCGTCTCGATCTATCTCTATAAATCTTTATGCCTAATATATAAGCTGC
This sequence comes from Avena sativa, assembly GCA_916181665.1. Lineage (NCBI taxonomy): Eukaryota > Viridiplantae > Streptophyta > Magnoliopsida > Poales > Poaceae > Avena > Avena sativa. The sequence continues at coordinate 67,967,002 of OV702284.1, forward strand.
TTCGCCAAGATCCTTCATTGAAAAACTATTATTCAAATATTCCTTGACACTATTAAGAAGGTCTACATCATTCCCAATCAACAATATGTCATCTACATATAGTATTAAGAATGCTACAGAGCCCCCACTCACTTTCTTGTAAATACAAGCTTCTCCATAAGTTTGTATAAAAGCAAAACTTTTGATTACTATATCAAAACGTTGATTCCAACTTCGGGATGCTTGCTTCAATACATAGATGGACCGTTGAAGTTTGCATACCTTGTCAGCATCTTTAGGATCGACAAAACCTTTGGGTTGCATCATATACAACTCTTCATCAATGTCTCCATTGAGGAATGTTGTTTTGACATCCATCTGCCATATCTCATAATCATAATATGTAGCGATTGCTAACATAATCCTCACAGACTTTAGCTTCGCTACAGGTGAGAAAGTCTCATCGTAGTCAACTCCTTGAATTTGTCAAAACCCTTTTGCGACAAGTCGAGCTTTATAGACAGTAACATTACCATCATCATTTGTTTTCTTCTTGAAAATCCATTTGTTCTCGACAGCCTTCCGGCCATCTGGTAAGTCCACCAAAGTCCATACTTGGTTTTCGTACATGGATCCAATCTCGGATTTCATGGCTTCTTGCCATTTATTGGAATCTGGGCTCATCATTGCTTCCTCGTATGTCGCAGGGTCATCGGTGTTTTCCACCAACATGCATTCATAACGGGATCATACCAATCAGGAGTGGCACGAGTTCTCGTTGACCTGCGAGGCTCTGTAGCAACTACAACCGAAGTTTCATGATCATCATCATTAGCTTCCTCTATTATTGGTGTAGGCGCCACAGGAACTACTTCCGGTGCTGCGCTACTCGCAAGTTCGAGAGAAGGTTCAACAACCTCGTCGAGTTCTACTTTCCTTCCAGTCACTTCTTTCGAGATAAATTCCTTCTCCAGAAAGGATCCATTCTTGGCAACGAAGATTTTGCCTACGGATCTATGATAGAAGGTATACCCAATAGTTTCCTTCGGGTATCCTATGAAGACGCATTTTTCCGCTTTGGGTTCAAGCTTGTCCGGCTGTAACTTCTTTACATAGGCTTCGCAACCCCAAACTTTAAGGAACGACAATTTAGGTTTCTTCCCAAACCATAATTCATACGGTGTCGTTTCAATGGATTTAGATGGTGCCCTATTTAAAGTGAATGCGGCTGTTTCTAATGCATAACCCCAAATGATAGCGGTAAATATGTAAGTGACATCATAGAACGAACCATATTCAAGAGAGTTCGATGACGACGTTCGGACACACCATTACGCTGTGGTGTTCCTGGCGGTGTCAATTGTGAAAGTATTCCGCATTTCTTCAAATGCTCGCCAAACTCATAACTTAGATATTCACCTCCACAATCAGAACGTAGAAATTTAATCTTCTTATTATGTTGATTCTCCACCTCACTTTGAAATTCCTTAAACTTCTCGAAAGTTTCGGACTTATGTTTCACGAAATAGATATACCCATATCTACTCAAGTCATCCGTGAAGGTAAGAACATAACGATAACCACCGCGCGATGCTACACTCATTGGACCACACACATCGGTATGTATGATTTCCAATAATTCTGTAGCTCGCTCCATTATACCTGAAAATGGAGTCTTAGTCATTTTACTCATCAGACATGCTTCACATCTTTCAAGTGATTCGAAATCAAGTGATTCAAGAAGTCCATCGGAATGGAGTTTCTTCATACGCTTCACTCCAATGTGACCAAGACGACAGTGCCACATATAGGTCGAGTTATCGCTCGATTTCAAACGTTTAGCCTCAATGTTATTAATATGTGTATTTCCACTATCGAGATTCAACAAGAATAGACCATCTATCAAAGGTGCATGTGCATAAAACATATTACTCATATAAATCGAACAACCATTATTCTCGGACTTAAACAAGTAACCGTCTCGCAATAAACAAGATATCGATATAATGTTCATGCTTAACGCAGGCACCAAATAACAATTATTTAAGTATAAAACTAATCCCGATGGTAGACGAAGAGGTAGCGTGCCGACCGCGATCACATCAACCTTTGATCCATTTCCCACGCGCATCGTCACCTCGTTCTTCGCTAGCTTCCGTTTATTCTGCAGCACCTGTTTCAAGTTACAGATATGAGCAACCGAACCAGTATCAAATACCCAGGCACTACTACGAGTACTAGTGAGATACACATCAATAACATGTATATCGGATATACCTTTCTTCTTGATGTTTCCGTTCTTCAAATCCTCCAAGTACTTTGGGCAATTCCGCTTCCAGTGACCTTCTCCCTTGCAGTAAAAGCACTCAGTATCAGGCTTAGGTCCAGCCTTGGTCTTCTTCGTCGGCGCGGTAACTTTCTTACCACCCTTCTTGAAGTGTCCCTTTTGCTTAGACTTGCCTTTCTTGAATTTGGTGGTCTTATTGACCATCAACACTTGGTGCTCTTTCTTGATCTCCACTTTTGCAGATTTTAACATGGCGAAGAGTTCTGGCGACTGTTTGTTCATGTTTTGCATATTTTAGTTCATCACAAAGTTCTTGTAACTTGGTGGTAGTGATCGGAGGACACGATAAATCCCCAAAGCATTAGGAATCACTATACCCAATGTAGAAGTCTCAACCTAAATAAGGTAGATTCCTCCTGTGTTTACAATGCTAGTCCCTGGATCAATAGCTAGCATCCACAGTTAAGATGTAATATCAAGAAACAAAGGTCATAATATAACTTTATAACTAGGAATAACATAATTTTATTACATCAATTCATAGCTCATTTGGCTATTACATTACATTGCAGCGGAATAACTATAATCATGGGGTCCTTCATCTTCAAAGTGCCACAGGCAGATGTTGGTTGTAGACTTTGTAATCCTAATCACACAATCTTCACTAAAATCAATCAAACCTACAACATTACAAGTTACAGCCACAAGGGTCAATACATTTGAATTGTATTGGCAAGCTTCACTATTCTTTATAATATGAGTGGATCCTATCATTACATGCATATTTGGCTAAGTAGAGTTTAAGGCTTATTTGCATAAAGCAATATTTTATCCTATCTTTTCAAAATGGTTTTGGTCCATTGTCAAATCTCTTTTCCAAGAATCCCCTGAACTCCTTGGTAGAAACTCAAGTGTCCAAGTCCTTGTCAAAATTCCTTGAGCACCTTGGTATCCCAAGTGCAACAAGTTTTATCAAATTCTCATGAGTTCCTTGGTAACCCCAAGTACAACATGCTCTTGAGCACCTTGGTAACCCCAAGTGCATCAAGCTTAACAAAATCTCTTTGAATTCCTTGGTAGACACACAAGGGCATCAAGTTTTTTTATTTTAGAAGTTGGAATGTCGAGATCTCCCATAGTTCAAACTTTAGTTGCTCAGTATTGTCCATAACCGGGGACACGGCTAAGTACTTAGATTTTATTAACTTCTGCAGAAGGAGTACAATTTACCCACATGTCACAATCCCATCTTGTTGCCACCAGTGGCCTACTGGATTAGTGCTCACCAAGATGGAGTACTGGCAGACTGAGAGTGTGACGAAGTCTTTCCAAAAGGTCCTCCCATACATCATTGCTAGCTTGTCTTCAGCCCCCATGAAGCATTCCAGATCCCCATGTCCGGTAACTAAAGACAATGTATGGGTCTTCCTAATGTAGTTGACTAAGCCAGAGTCATAATAGCATGTGGTTGCACACGAAAGCCACAATTGGAGAAGCATGTTTGATCTCTAAGTTTCCTAGGTGGTTTTCTTTTTGGAGCCCAACACAAGAAGATTACCATAGACATGGTTCCTTTTGTTGCCACCTTCTCCAAAACTTAAAGTATCCTCCACCTAGGTGGTTCATTGAGTCCTTGTTTTATTATGTAAAACACAAGTCCTTTTCTCAACTTTATAAAATCTCAACATGTATCTCTTTTCACAATAAAGCATGGCTAAGCATGTACAACTACAAGATTTTCTCTAAGGAATGTAAGGGCATCCTATTAGGATTTAGCATAGCTTAAGTATAAATCATTTTCATGCATGTTTTCAAAATCCACTAAGTATAATGAAAATAGTAGGATTTTTGTATGATAGTGTAACTTGCCTTTTGGTAGAGAATGGTGGTTCACTCCTTGATCTTGCTAGTCTCACACTTTGCTATATTCACTACAAGTCAATCAAGCAAACACAAAATCAACTAACATTCCAAACCAAAGTCAAACCAACAATCTCACACTCACAAAGCAATGGGATCTAAGTCATGCATAAGTATGCAAAGGATGGTTCTATTGCAAGGTTGGTCTCCACTAGGTTTCTAAACTTTGTAAGGTCCAAATTGGTCATTTACCAAAATGGCAAAGTCATTGGTTAGAAGGTTTTGCTTGAAATATATTTTAAAATCCATTCTACATTTTATGTGGTGGAAAATTGTTTTATTAAATCTAAAACCTTTAAGTCTTCACCCAAAAGTTTCTAACTCTCAAGATTTGTTGTTTTGGGTTAGTAGCTTTGAATCAAAATATTTTATCAAAGTTTTATTCCAAAATCCTTTTTCATAATAAAACCATTATCCTTACTTAGCTAAAAATAGACTAATTCATTTAATCCATTCTAAGTTTTTCCAATTTCATTTTCAAAACCATGGGTTGGTTCCTAGGGTCAGTAAGGTCACTACAAACCATTTTGCAAAAGATTTAATCCTAAAATCAATTTTAAACAATTTTTCTACTCTAAACAAGCTCACAAAAGAATCTGCAAAATCAAGCAAGCTCACAGATACTATTTTCTAAACTAAGGCCATGGTTGGCTAGGCCTTGTTCTCCTGAATCCAACGACATAAAATTTGTAATTTTTGGACGTGTGGTTTGAAAGTTACAAAGGTTTGAAGTTTGCAAATAAATCTGTTTTCAAATTTCTTTTAAACAGATCTAGTGCCACGCGTCAAGTTCTTACTGGACAATACCGGTTCGGTCGGATTGATCTCTCTGGATCGTTGGATCTAAGTGGGATCGCACGGCACTGGTTGCTCGATACCCCTTCGCTCACTTTCTTTCCTAAACGTCAGATCCCAATCTAACGGTCCTAACTACTCTGACTATTAATCGGCGGCGCTGGCGGCAGCACTCAGGCGAGGTGGTCGCCGGTGATACTGGACGCGAGGAAGAGAAGGAGAAGGCTCACCGTGATCGAAGGGTCGTGGGAAAACTCGACGTGGTTGCGAGGAGGCGAGGGGCGCACTGGGGTGGAACTAATTGCTCGCCGGAGTTCCTGCTGGCGTCGGTTGCACGTGGTCGTGGTCGAAGTCGACTCTGTGGTTCACTCCGAAGCAAAACGAGGGCACGGTTAGAAGCGTAAGATCAAGGCAGAGCTGTGTGCGTGAACGAGAGGGCGCGGGGCGGTCGGAATCTACCTGTGGGGCTCGCCGGAGTTGAAGACAGACGGCGGTTTGCTCACTGTCGACGACGGAGGTGACGCTACGGTGTGAGCTAGGACACGAGAATGATGGCATTAGTTGCGGAAGAAGTCATTGGTCTTAGGCGCATCATCGAAAAGGAGAGGGGCGGTCTGGTTCACCTGGTAACCGTCGTCGGAGAAGAAACAGACGGCGACGCTTGTCAGAGCTTGTCAAAGCCGACGCTCCGGGGCGCCCGCGGTTGTATGAAGGGCACGGGGAGAAGCTTCTGGGAGTGGGGAGTCTGCTAGTGTGTTCGGAGAGGCAGGAGGCGTTGACACTTGGCCGGAATTCGACGAGGAAGGTCGTCGGAACAGAGAGGCTCGGGGAGGAATTGAGGCGGCCTGGGGGCGTGATACTGCGGGGATGACAGAGGGGAAACGGAGAGGAGGGGCGAGCGATTTAAGGTGCGTGGTCAGGGGGCGTTGATCACGCGGCATTGATGCGAATTGACGAGGTGCAATCAATCGGCAATAACAGCCAGGGCGACGAGGTCGTGTGAAGACGATGAACAGAGAAAGTGGGGCCATTGCGTCAGTGGGAAAAAGGGTGAGGAGAAGGTCCACCAGTCAGTGGCTTTGCGGGTCAGGGAATTGGTGCCAAACGTTTTCTTTGGGGAAAAGAAGTTGGGCTGGTTGGTGGGCTTCCTGGGCTGCTGGGTTGGGTCAGATCCACTTCCATTTTTTTATTCTGTATTCTTTTCTTTTTCTATTTCTGATTTCTGTTTTGAATTTCAATCAACCAAACAACATTCAAATCAATTCAAATAATCAACAAACTTTGCAACTATGAATTTGGTTCTGTTCAGTAACATAAATCAATATCCAAAATAAAATAACAATTTTTATTCTTTTTAAGATCCTTTCATTAATTAAGTAAAATGGACCTTTATTTATTTAATCAAATAGGGCTTGATTTATTTAATAAAATCCTCATTTGAAATCCAAACACTTTCAAAACCCAATCAGTAGGTTTTATTTGAAAATATAAGACTCTTGAAATACTTGTTTAAAATGAAGTAACATTTTATTTTAAGAACCATTTAAATAAAACAGACTTTCATTATTAAATTCAATAGGATTTGCTTTATTGAGATATTTATTTTGAAAACTAAAATAAAGCCAAAACTCTCTAGTAGGTTTTATTTGTGAATATCAAATATTTAGAAAACTTATTTTAAACAATTTTAATAAGCTTTGATGTTTCAATTAAATTGGCAAAACCCTCTATTAAATAAAGTTGGATATTAAATCCTTATTAATTTATTTAAATATACCCTTGCTATTTTTATTCAAAACAAAATGTTTTAATTAAAAGCTTGGCCAAGGTTTAATTTGGCTTTATAAAATAATTTTTATCTATAAAACTTTTATTTCAATTGAAAACCAAATCCTTTTATTTTAATGATCAAAAATAGTATTTCCAAAATATTTTGTTTTCCTTTATTTAAAATGTTTATCTTTTTAAATTCCTTTAGGATTTTATTTGATTCAAATGGGTTTGAAGTTCCAATTGAATTCAAAAAGTTTCTTCTGACTCTGAAAATTGAACAAAGTTTTATTTTATTCATTTATTTTCACATTACAAGATTTGGAAAATCTTGGGATGTGACACCCAAGCTTTGAAGTTTGTTTGCGTGCCCAGACATCTTAAGCACATGCTCACTGACGGAGCTGCCCTCTTCCATCTTGTAGTTAAAGAACTTTTCAGAAGCCTCATAGCTCTCAATTTCCGCGTGAGTCTCAAAGATCAATTTGAGATCACGGACAATATCATGTGGGTCTGAATTCTCAAACCTTTTCTGAATCTCCGATTCTAAACCATACAAGATAGCACACTGAACTATGGAGTATTGAGTCTTCCGAGCTGGGTAAACATTCTTTACTTCATCGGTAGCAGTAGCTGCAGGTGGGTCACCTAGCGGTGCATCCAGCACATAGGTCAAATTACCAGCAGTGAGTACAATCCTCAAATTGCGGAACCAATCCGCGAAGTTGCTTCCATTGTTTTTCAACTTTTCTTTCTCTAGGAACGCATTAAAATTGATGGTAGGGGCCGCCATTGATCTACAACATATTTGTAATAGTTTAGACTAAGTTTATGACAAATTGAGTTCAAATTAATAATAAAATTAATCTAGGTGAACTCCCACTCAAAACAACATCCCTCACATTGTTTTAGTGATCACACGAACCAAATCCACCACATCAACACCGATCATCACGAGAGTCGATGTAGCTTCAATGGCGAACAATCGACATGTTCATCATATCTTACTATATGATTCATGCTTTACCTTTCGGTGATCCGTGTTCCGAGACCATGTTTGTACATGCTAGGCTCGTCAAGATCAAACCTTAGATTCCGCATGAGCAAATCTGGCTTGCTCACGTTGTATACACTTGCAGAATCTAACACACCCGATCATCACGTGGTGCTTCGAAACAACAAGCTTTAGCAACAGTGCTTACTAAGGGTGAACACTTTAGAACTTGATATTCATGTGCATGAGGGATCATCTTATAATGCTACCGTCGATAACTAAGAAATACAAGATGCATAAAGGATTAACATCACATGCAATTCATAATATGTGATATGATATGGCCTTTCTTCTATGTTCTTCCGATCTCCATCTTCAAGCACGAACATGATCTCCATCATCACCGGCATTGCATCAAGCTCAATGATGCTGCTCCATGGTTGTCGTCCACCAGCTTCAACTATTACAACAACTTTGAATAGACATGCGGGTCTTAACATAAATTAAAGACAACCATATGGCTCCTGACGGTTGCCAACTTACAATAAGGAACATTGCATACATCAAATATAATCACAATCATGGCCATATCACATCACAACACACCCCTGCAAAACAAAGTTAGACGCCTCTACTTTCTTTGCATGTTTTACGTGGTTTGGGGATTTCAATAAGTGTCATTCTAACTTACGAACAATAACCACAACATTGATACTGGTATTGTCAATCACCCGTTGTAAATTGAATCTTAACTATGTTTGGAGAAACAGGCACCCGCAAAGACACTTATGCAATACAAGTTGCATGTCAAGCGTGGAGCAAGTCTCATGAACGATGTCATGTAAGGTTAGCCTGGGCCGCTTCATCCCACCATCCCGCAAGATGCAAAGTACACAAGAAGCAATCGAAAACAAAAGCATCAACGCCCACAATGACCATTGTGTTCTACTCGTGCAACAGATCTACATATAGACACGGCTCTGATACCACTGTAGGGGTTCGTAGCATGGAAAACAAAAAAATTCTACCGCATACAAACAAACAAGCCAAGATCTATCTACTAGATTGTAGCAACAAGTCGATGTAATAACTCACCCTCGAAGATTCCAAAGTGTTTAACGAGAGCGGATTCTCGTGGGTGATGTAGTTGTACTCTTGCCAATCTCAAGATCGCGTAGACGATCCTTCCGGCGCTGCGTTCCGGCAGCGCTTCCGCAGTCGGTCACACGTTCAGTACTCGACGAAGACATTCCTCTCCCTTGTTCCAGCAGGCAGCGGAGGTTGTAGCACTCTCCTCGCGATTCCGACAGCACAACAATGTGGTACCGGAAGCAGAGGTGAGATCTCGCAGGGCTTCGCCTTAAGCCGGAGCGAGTATGGTGGACTATGAGAGAGAGCCTCGGCGATCTAGGGTTTAGACGCACCAAGGAGGAGCAAGACCGGCGGCTAGGGTTTTCCCCAGGCGGAGGAGGCAGTAGGAGGTGGCGGCACCGGCGGCTAGTATTAGGGTTTGCGGGGCGTGGTGTTGTGTGCTTGGAGGGGCAGCCCTGCCCCTCCTTATATAGGTGGAGGGGCGCTCCAAGGGGAGGGGAGTCCCTCCCTAACTCGGTCTCCAAGTGGGCCGGCGGTGGAGGGAGGGAACTCCTTCCCAAGTAGGTTTCCTACTCTCCCTCCACCTCACAAAATAGCCATTTGACTTTTCAAATCGGCGTTTGACTTTTCAAACTAGGATTTGATTAAACCCTTTATTTTGTTCACCGATGACACCTAGTACATGATGCAATCATTCCAACTTGTTATGAAACATTCATGTACCCTTCCCCTCCGGAGTGTCGGACATTCCGGAACCTTCTAGAACATTCCTGATGAAAACACCGGAACCATACTCCAACCCCGAAAGAGGACTTTTCTTATATGAATCTTATTCTCCGGACCATTCCGGATCTCCTCGTGATATCCCGGATCCCATCCGAGACTCCGAACAACATTTGGTCTCTTACTCATCATTCCATAACTACTCAAACAACGTCGAATCCTTAAGTGTGTCTCCCTACGGTTCGTGAATTATGCGGACATGATCGAGACACTTCTCCGAACAATAACCAATAGAGGAATCTGGAAATTCATATGGCTCCCACATATTTCTACGATTAATTTGCGATCGAATGAACCACTTACATACAATACCAATTTCCCTTTGTCTCACGATAGTTTACTTATCCGAGGTTATGATCGTCGGTATCTCTACATACCTAGTTCAACCTCGTTACTGATAAGTACTCTTTTCTCGTTCCCGTGATATGTGATCCCTTGTGAGCCAGTCACATGCTTGCAAGCTAATTGGACGACATTCCAACGAGAGGGCCCAGAGTATATCTATTCGTCATATGGATGGACAAATCCCACTCTTGATCCATGTGTCTCAACCAATACTTTCTGAACACTCAATGCCACCTTTATAGCCACCCAGTTACGGTGTGGTGTTTGATGTCATCAAAGCATCCTTCCGGTGAAGGTGATATGCATGATCTCATGGTCGAAGGAATTAGGTTACTATGTATCAGAAAGCATATAGCAATTGAACTATTAAAATGACTTGATCTTTATGCTACGCTTATCTATAGGAGTATGTCCACCATATCATTCTCCTAACGATATGATCTTGTTGTTAATAACATCTCAATGTTCATGATAGGGAAACCACAATCATTTATTAACCAACAAGCTAGTATTTATAAAGAGGCTTTACTAGGGACTCTATTTTAGTTTACAAATCACACAAGTATTAATGTTTCCTTGTTAATACTATTATAGCATGAATGTAAACATTTATCATAAACACAAAGATATAATAATAACTACATTTATTATTGCCTCTAGGGCATATCTCCAACAAAAACCACAACACACGTGGCCTCCCATACAAGCCTTAGCATGTTCATTATCCATCTCTAATCACATCACACATCCTACCATACTAGATTCATTCGCATCTCCAGTGCATCACCTGAATGATCAGCATTGGACCACTAAGCATGGATAAGCTTGACTGAACTGTGGCACTAGCGATGCTCATAAGAAAAACCCTAGTTATGCTAGGAGAGGTGGATCAGGTAATATAGTTCACCAAAGGGAAACATGCATCAGACAGGATTACAATATCTACTAATAAAAGACCATTGAACCGAATGCATATGGCGAGAATGAAATACTTTGTAAACATAGGATTCATATGTATGAGTGGGGCTTCGCTTTCCTTGTCTGTTGTTGGACTGGTACTTCTCTTCGGTGGCGTTAACTTCAACGTCGGGTTTGGTTCCTATTCGCGAAGAACCAATCACCGGAAAAGGAAAAGCAACATTCAACCCATGGCATGTGCAATTCTCATACAATATGGATGATATGACAAGTTAAGTAGTGTTGAAATGAACCCTAGAACATGCTTGGTCATTTTAAACGGGGTCCGAGAGGTCCAAACCCTATAACAGGGGGATCCTCGGAATCACCTATAGGGTTCAATTGATTCTTCTAATTAAACTTGTCATGAAGGTTGGTTAACAATGTATGATTGTAGCTTAGTTATATATAGCTCATTTTTGTGAACATTTTGATATATTATTTGTAATTTTCTAATTTAAAATGAATTAGTTATGAATTTCACCATTTTTAATTCATTTTAAATCATTTTTGGAATATTTAAAATATTTTTGAAGTTGGGCCCACATGTCATAGATTTAATCATTTCAGAAAACATTTACAGAAAATATTAAAACCCTGACAGACAGGGCCCACCTTTCAGCATTTTCTTATTTACAGAAAATAGTTACAGATATTAATAAAAGAAAAAGGAAAAATAGATTATGACATCAGCATGACATCCTGCTGATTTCATCAATGGTAGAGCTCCAGATCGAGCACGGATATTTTGATCCCGTGCGCGCCTGGATGCATGGATGGTGGCGTTGGAGAGAGGGCGTCGAGGGCAACCAGGAAGTGGCGGTGCTACTAGTAGAAGGTCATCGGAGACGGCGGTGCGATGACGGCAAGCGGCGGCAGCGGCGGGCTCACGCGGGGAATACAATACAGAGGGAGAGGGGGACAACGGAGTTACGCGTTAGCACTGTGGGCTCACCACGAGCGCGATGGAGGGGTCAGTGAGGCTCAGGGAGGCCGGACGACGACGAATCGACGGCGTGACTGAAGACGACCGACGACGATTGGGGGTCGATTCCGTCGAGAGGATGGCGTCCCGGAACGCGTGGTTCAAGAGGAAATACGATGGCGGCGGGGCACGTCCAACGCTGGCCTCGGCATGGCGCGGGGCGGCCGGAGAGGACGGGGAGGAGGAGGATCTGACAAGCTAGGGTTCGGCCATGGCGCTGCAGCGAGAGAGGGAGAGGAAGAGGAGAAGTGGGGGGACTCTAGGGTTCATCGACGGCGGCCAGGGGTCTCGTAGGTGCTCGGGGGCGGCGACACAGATCTTGGCGCCGACCACGGTGGCGCTGGCGACAGCGAGCTGCTTCGCTGCATCCACCGGTGAGGAGGAAGACGACAGTAGGGCAAGCAAAGAGGTATGGGCCGGGTGGGCTACATGTGGGCGGGGGTGGGTCGGCTGCTGGCTGCTGCGCCCTGCGCTGGCGGCAGAGAGAGAGAGGGGAGGAGAGGTGGGCTCGGCCCAGTTAGCTAGGTTCACTAATTTTTTTCTAGAAAACTGTTTTCTTTCTCTGTTTTTCTGATTTATCTCTTTTGTATTTGAATTCAAACCTGTTTTGAATATTTTCAAATTATAGGAACTTTTAAAAAATATTTGAAAACACTAAGGGGCCCTATGACAATTAGGGCTCCATTTGTTTTGATAGTTTTCAAAATATGTAAACCATTTGAATGGTTTTGAGAGGGAACAAAATTAGGGTTTTGCTTGTGTTTGTTTGATTAAACCAAAGGGCAAGTATAATGCATGCATGTAATGCTGAAATATGTGTTTATTTATATTACACAAAAGGGTGGTATGTGACATATCCAAGAGGTACAAGCGTCAAATCTTGGGGATGCATGTCACCTCAAAAATTATTACACGAGGTACAAGTGTTTATTTGAAAACCATTTATGTACCCTATCATAAAGCTTGTGACATATCCAAGAGGTACCACGCGGTTCTCTATGATACGCATATACTTACTATGACAAGAACTTACAGGTGACTGCAGTTGAGTAGCATGAGGTGTGGCCCTCGTATTCAAGGGACTTGAGATTTCCAACTTATACTTTGTCAAGCATATACTCCATAGTTTGTTCACTTTAACCTTAATCACTTCAAGATGCTTATGATAGGGGAAATGAGGGTTGAAAGCTAATAAGTACCATAATTTTTGGAAGCTATTTTTGAAACTTGAAATCCCTGCTTCCCTTTATGAAGGGCCTTTCTTCCACTATTATATTGAGTCTCCACCTTCTACCTCGAGCCACCATTAAGAGAGCATAGTTGTCATTCTTAGTTCTATGTGCAGTGTCCTAAAACTTATTGATTGATGCATATTGTGATATTACTTGTTCTTGTGTTATTTGTATCTAGTCACTCTTATGAACTTTGAAGGTGTCCTATGCATTTATTTTCTACTCTATGAGGGACAATATGAATGCAACTATGCCATGTTTTCTATGTGTGAAACAAACAAACGTTTTCCAATGCATGTTATTCATGATATTTGTTTGTAGCCTTTCATGTTGCATGCATAGTTACTTTGTCTTATTGTTAGAACTCCATCTTTCATGAACATGTTTAGAGTTCTTAGATCCCAGCTTTCAATTCTTGCAAATGGTTTGATCTTGGTTTTGATGGTGCATGTCACCTCAAAAATTATTCTTTTATCACTTACCTACTCGAGGAAAAGCAGGAGTTAAGCTTGGGTATGCTTGATATGTCGGAAACGTATCTATAATTTTGATGTTCCATGCTTGTTTAGTATCTACTTTGCTTTGCTTTGTCCAAACTTTGAGGTCCTTTTTACATGTTTTCCGGTACTAACCTATTAACAAGTTGCCACAGTGCCAATTGCCTGTTTTCTATTGTTTTTGGTTCCAGAAAAGCTAGTAAAGAAATATTATCGGAATTGGACAGGACAAAAGCCAAATTCAATATTTCACCGAGGAGAACACGGAGCCTAGAGGAGAGACGGAGGGGCGCCACAGGGTGGCCACACCCCCCAGGCGCAGCCTAGGGCGGGCCCGTGCCTGGGCAGCCTGGCCGCCTCCCAGCCTCGCCTCTTCGCCTATAATAAGCCCCCGATGCCTAAACCCTAATCACCCGATCAAAACTCCACAAAACCTTGTGTAGGTTCCGCAACCATCGTCCCTAGATCGGGGGATCTGAAGTTCTTCCCGACACCGTGCCGGAGGGGAGATCATCCCGGAGGCCTTCTTCTTCATCATGCCAGCCTCCGGTATGAAGCGTAAGTAGTTCCACCTTGGACTACGGGTCCATGTAGTTGCTAGATGGTTGTATCTCCTCCTTGTGCTTTCATGTATAGATCTTGTGAGCTCTGTTCATGATCAAGATCTAATCTATTTGTAATCATGCATGTTGTGTTTGCGGGGATCTGATGGATATTGAGATTACTATGTCAGATTGATTAGTGGTTTTGTCTATTTGATATTATCATGTCTGTGTTGTTTGTGATCTTGCATGCTCTCCATTGTTATTAGCTATCTTGGCCAAGTAGTTGCTAGTGACTCCAAGAGGGGGTATTTATGCTCGATAGTGGGTTCATGCCTCTAGTTTCCAAGGGAAGTGACATAATTCTCTTCGGTTGTAGATGTTTTGTTTCCACTAGGGAGAAAACGACGGCCTCTTGTTCATGGAACAAGTGGATTGTTTACCTTACACACTTTTCTTAAATCAGTTGTCTGTTGCTTGCAACTTAATACTGGAGGGGGTTCTGATGATAACCTGAAGGTGGACTTCTAGTCATAGATGCAGTTGGATGGTGGTCCATGTATATTGTTATATTGCCCAATCGAATCGCATAGGATCTTTTTGTCTAGTATTGCATTGTTATGCTTTTCTCAGTTCCTGTCAATTGACCTGTTGTAATTTGTTTACCCTTCATGCCATGTTGTTTATCTAAGGGGAGCACCCCTAGTGAACTATGGACCCCGGTCCAATATTTACCATTGATACATCTTCCACTGTTACCTGTTTACTTGCTGCAAATCATCATAACCTTCCACACCATACGTTTAATATTTTGTTACATCAAACCGGTGAGCTTGTCAACCTCACTGATTCGTTGGGGCAAAGTCTTGAGTTTGGGTTGTTTAGGTTTCCACGTTGCTTGCAACACCTTTGAGGCGTTTCCTTCCTCCTACTGGTTCGATAACCTAGGTTTCTTAGTGACGGAAGACTTGCTGCGCTGCTCATCACACCTTGCTCTTGGGGTTTCCAACGAAGCATCCCACGATAGTACTGGGAGCCATCAGTGTCCCTTATTAGCACATTTGAAACATGTGACAAAGTTGAGGTCCTTACTAGGTTTTCTTGTCTTGTTCTTATCTTTTTGTAGACAAATAGACGCATAATGTCCTAACTCTTTGCAATTTCAGCACATCACTTGGCTAATATCCTTCTTTATCCTTTATATCACTATCTCTTGTTTGTTTTCCTGGCCCTTCTTCTTTTCTAGGCACTCATTAGCATAGTGTCCCATCTCCTTGCAACTGAAACATTGCATCTGAATAATGTCTTTCTTGCTGGGGTTGGGGCGATTCTTCTTGTTCTTGGGTTTCTCCAAGGCTAGGAGGTCTCTTAGTTCATGTTCTTCATATTTCACCACAAATTTAGGAAATCTTTCTCGGTTCTTAGAACGGTTCCTAGGATAACGTCCATGTTTCCTCTTTTGCTCACCAAAGTTGGTTACATTATATGGAGGTGCATACTAAGATTTGACTTTGTCCTCATCATTCATGGTGGAAGTTGTACTTCTATGGGTGTTTATGTTGCAGATATGCCCTAGAGGCAATAATAAATGTAGTTATTATTATATCTTTGTGTTTATGATAAAGGTTTACATTCATGCTATAATAGTATTAACAAGGAAACATTAATACTTGTGTGATTTGTAAATTTATTTTGAAGTCCCTAGTAAAGCCTCTATATAATACTAGCTTGTTGGTTAATAGATGATTGTAGTTTCCCTATCATGAACATTGAGATGTTATTAACAACAAGATCATATCGTTAGGAGAATGATATGGTGGACATACTCCTATAGATAAGCGTAGCATAAATATCAAGTCATTTTAATAGTTCAATTTCTATATGCTTTCTGATACATAGTAACCTAATTCCTTCGACCATGAGATCATGCATATCACCTTTACCGGATGGATGCTTTGATGACATCAAACACCACACCGTAACTGGGTGGCTATAAAGGTGGCATTGAGTGTTCAGAAAGTATTGGTTGAAACACATGGATCAAGAGTGGGATTTGTCCATCCATATGACAGATAGATATACTGTGGGCCCTCTCGGTGAAATGTCATCCAATTAGCTTGCAAGCATGTGACTGGCTCACAAGGGATCACATATCACGGGAACGAGAAAAGAGTACTTATCGGTAACGAGGTTGAACTAGGTATGCAGAGATACCGACGATCATAACCTCGGATAAGTAAACTATCGTGAGACAAAGGGAAATTGGTATCGTATGTAAGTGGTTCATTCGATCGCAAAGTAATCGTAGAAATATGTGGGAGCCATATGAATTTCCATATTCCTCTATTGGTTATTGATCGGAGAAGTGTCTCGATCATGTCCGCATAATTCACGAACCGTAGGGAGACACACTTAAGGATTCGACGTTGTTTGAGTAGTTATGGAATGATGAGAAAGAGTCCGAATGTTGTTCGGAGTCTCGAATGGGATTCGGGATATCACGAGGAGATCCGGAATGGTACGGAGAATAAGATTCATATAAGGAAAGTCCCATTTCGGAGTTGGAGAATGATTCCGGTGTTTTCATCGGGAATGTTCTAGAAGGTTCCGGATTGTCCGGCACTCCGGAGGGGAAGGGTACATGAATGGTATATATCAAGTTGGTATGATTGCATCATGTACAAAGTGTCATCGCTGAACAAAATAAAGGATTAAATCAAATCCTAGTTTGAAAAGTCAAACGGCTAGTTTGAAAGTCAAACGACTATTTTTGGGAAGTGGAAAAGAGGAGGAAACCGAGTTGGGGAGGAGTCCCTCCTCCCCACCGCCGGCGCCCCACCAAGCCGAGTTGGGGAGGGACTCCTCTCCCTCCCCTTGGCCGGCCGGCCCCTCCACCTATATAAGGAGGGGCAGGGCTCCCTCCTAGAGACACACAAGATCCTCTCCTCCAAACCCTAGCACCAAGCCGCCGCCTCCATAGCCGCCGCCGGCCCTAGGGCAAACCGCCGCCGCCGCCTAGCTAAACCCTAGCCGCCGGCTTGCTCCTCTTCGGCGTGTCTAAACTCTAGATCATCGAGGAACTCTCTCATACACCACCATACTCGCTCCGGCTTAAGGCGAAGCCCTGCGAGATCTCCCCTCTACTTCCGGTACCACGCCGTTGTGCTGCCAGAATCGCGAGGAGAGTGCTACAACCTCCGCTGCCTGCTGGAACAAGGGATAGGAAGGTCTTCGTCGAGTACCGAACGTGTGACCGACTGCGGGAGCGCTGCCGGAACGCAGCGCCGGAAGGATCGTCTACGCGATCTTGAGATCGGGAAGAGTACGACTACATCACCCACGAGAATCCTCTCTCGTTAAACACTTTGGAATCTTCGAGGGTGAGTTATTCTATCGACTCGTTGCTACAATCTAGTAGATAGATCTTGGCTTGTTTGTTTGTATGCGATAGAAATTTTTTGTTTTCCATGCTACGAAACCCTACAGTTTCCAAATACTTGATATATTCCATCTTTAGCTTGATGTTTCATCTGTTGAACTATAGGATAGATGTGGCATTGGATAGGGACATGATTAGTTCCTTCACATAGGAAACAAGTAGCTTGAGTTGTGGGGCATTGTCTAGCTGGATGGTTCCTATTACAATTACGACACTGGTTGATGGTAGCTTGGATCAATGTAGAGCTTCATTGGGAGTCTCCAAGAGGAAGGTGTGATGAGCACAGCAACAAGTCTTCCCTCAGTAAGAAACTAAGGTTATAGAACCATTAGGAGGAAGGAAACGACCTAAAGATGTTGCTAGCAACTTAGAAACCTGCACAACACAAACTCAAGACTTTTCCCCAACGAACAGTGTGATTGTCAATCTCACCGGTTTGCTGAAAACAAAGGATTAACTGTATGATGTGGAAGGTAATGGTGGTTTGCAGAAAGTAAACAGTAATAGTGGAAGAGGTATCAATGGTAAATATTGGACCGGGGTCCATAGTTCACTAGAGGTGTTTTCCTTAAGATAAACAAACATGGCATGTTGGGTAAACAAATTACAGCAGGGCAATTTATAGGACTGAGAAAGGCATAATATGTTGGAGATATGCCCAAGAGGCAATAATAAAGTGGTTATTATCATATCTTCATGCTTATGATAAATTTTTACATACCATGCTATAATTGTATTAACCGGAAACATTAATACTTGTGTGATTTGTAAACATAAAAGAGTCCCTAGTAAATCCTCTTGTTAAACTAGCTTGTTGGTTAATATATGATCATGGTTTCCTGATCATGAACATAGATATGTTATTAACAACAAGGTCATATCATTAGGAGAATGATGTGATGGACATACTCCTATAGTTAAGCATAGCATAAAGATCATGTCATTTAATATAGTTCACTTGCTATAAGCTTTCTGATACATAGTAACCTAATTCCTTCGACCATGAGATCATGCTAATCACCATCACCGGAAGGATGCTTTGATGAAATCAATCACCACACCATAACTGGGTGGCTATAAAGGTGGCATTGAGTGTTCAGAAAGTATGTGTTGAGGCACATGGATCAAATTGGGATTTGTCCATCTATATGGCTGATAGATATACTCTGGGCCCTCTCGGTGGAATGTCATCCAATTATCTTGCAAGCATGTGATAGCTCACAAGGGATTACATATCACGGGAATGAGAAAAGAGTACTTATTGGTAATGAGGTTGAACTAGGTATGCAAAGATACCGACGATCAAACCTCGAATAAGTAAAGTATCGTGAGACAAAGCGAAATTGGTATCGTATGTAATGGTTCATTCGATCACGAAGTAATCGTAGAAATATGTGGGAGCCATATGAATTTCCAGATTCCTCTATTGGTTATTGATCAGAGAAGAGCCTCGATCATGTCTGCATAATTCACGAACCGTAGGGAGACACACTTAAGGACTCGATGTTGTTTAGTAGATATGGAATGTGAGTAAAGAGACCGAATGTTGTTCGCAGTCTCGGATGGGATCCGGGATATCATGAGGAGAGCCGAATTGGTCCGGAGAATAAGATTCATATAAGGAAAGTCCAATTTCGCAGTTCGGGAATCATTCCGGTGTTTTCACCGAAATGTTCTAGAAGGGTCTAGAAGGTTCACCGATCCGGAAGGGGAAGGGTACATGGATGTGTCATGACAAAGTGTAATGGTTGCATCATGTCCTAGGTCACTTGTCTGGACACTTGGAAGAGATAAATCAAACTCTAATTTGAAAGTCAAAAAGGCAGTTTGAAAAAGTCAAATCCCAACATGGTTTCCGAGTCAGGGAGGGTTTTTGAGTTAGGGAGGGTTTCCACCTGGATTGGGAACACCCTTGGACGTCCGCCGACATATATAAGTAGGGGTAGGGGCGCACCCCATGGTATCCCCCTTGAACTAGGATGTAGGGGTCCCAACCTTTAATAAGATTGATCCCTCCTGTGTTTACAATGCTAGCCCCTGGATCAATAGCTAGCATCCACAGTTAAGATGTAATATCAAGATACAAAGGTCATAATATAAATTTATAACCAGGAATAACATAATTCTATTACATCATACATAGCTCATTGGCTATTACATTACATTGCAGCGGAATAACTATAGTCATGGGTCCTTCATCTTCAAAAATGCCACAGGCAGATGTTGGTTGTAGACTTTGTAGTCCTAGTCAATCAAACAATCTTCATTTAAAAACAATCAACCTGCAACATTACAAGTTACAGCCACAAGGGTCAATACATTTTGAATTGTATTGGCAAGCTTCACTTCTATGTACAATAAGAGTGGATCCTATCATTATATGCATATTTGGCTAAGTGGAGTTTAAGGCTTATTTGCATAAAGCAATATTTTATCCTATCTTTTCAAAAAGGGTTTTAAAGTCCTTTGTCAAATTTCTTTTCCAAGTTCCTTGAACTCCTTGGTAGAAACTCAAGTGTTCAAATCCTTGTCAAAATATCTTGAGCACCTTGCTAACCCCAAGTGCAACAAGTTTTATCAAAACCCATGAGTTCCTTGGTAACCCCAAGTACATCATGCTCTTGAGCACCTTGGTAACCCCAAGTGCAACAAGTTTAACAAAATCTCTTTGAATTCCTTGGTAGACACACAAGGGCATCAAGTTTTCATATTAGAAGTTGGAATGTCGAGATCTCCCATAGTTCAAACTTTAGTTGCTCAGTATTGTCCATAACCGGGGACACGGCTGAGTACTTAGATTTTATTTACTTCTGCAGAAGGAGTACACTTTACCCACATGTCACAATCCCATCCTTTTGCCACCAGTGGCCTACTGGATTAGTGCTCACCAAGACGGAGTACTGGCAGATTGAGAATGTGACGAAGTCTTTCCAAAAGGTCCTCCCATACATCATTGATAGCTTTGTCTTCAGCCCCCATGAAGCATTCCAGATCCCCATGTCCAGTAACTAAAGACAATGTATGGGTCTTCCTAATGTAATTGACTAAGCCAGAGCCATAATAGCATGTGGTTGTACACGAAAGCCACAATTGGAGAAGCATGTTTGATCTCTAAGTTTCCTAGGTGGTTTTCTTTTGGAGCACAACACAAAGTGATTTCCATAGACATGGTTCCCTTTTGTTGCCACCTTCTCCAAAACTTAAAGTATCCTCCACCTAGGTGGTTCATTGAGTCCTTGTTTTATTATGTAAAACACAAGTTCTTTTCTCAATCTTTGTAAAATCTCAACATGTATCTCTTTTTCAAATTATAGCATATAGCATGGCTAAGCATGTACAACTTCAATATTTTCACTAAGGAGTGTATAGGGAATCCTATTGGGATTTTAGCATAGCATAAGTACAGAAATATCTTTTCATGCATATTTTCAAAATCCACTAAGTATAATGAAAGTAGTAGGACTTTTGTATGATAGTGTAACTTGCCTTTTGGTAGGGAATGTGGGTTTACTCCTTGATCTTGCTAGTTTCACACTTTGCTAATTTCACTACAAGTCAATCAAGCAAATCACCAAATCAACTAACATTCCAAACCAAGGTTAAACAAACAATTTCACACACATAGCAATGGAGTCTAAGTCATGCAAAGGGGGTTCTTTTGCAAGGTTGGTCTCTACTAGGTTTATAAACTTTGTAAGGCCCAAATTGGTCATTTTACCAAAATGGCAAAGTCATTTGCAATTGGGTTTTATCTTAAGACCATTTTAAAATTTCATTCATCATTTTATGTGGTGAAAATTATTCTCATCAAAGCAAAACTTTAGGTTTTTCACTAAGTGAGTTGCCCTTGGCAAGGCTTGGTGTTTTGGGTCAGTAAGTTTGGTCCAAAACATTTTCCCAAAGTTTTCCTTGCAAAAACATTTCCATAATAAAATCAATGAGTTTATTTGGTTAGAAAATGGCTAAGTCAAATAATTCAACCTATATTTTACCAAAATCATTTTTAACACCAAGGGTTGGTTCCTAGGGTCAGTAAGGTCACACAAATCCATTTTGCAAAAGATTTAATCCTTAAACCAATTTTAAACAAATTTTTATACTCTAAACAAGTACACAAATGTTTCTGCAAATTCAATCAAGCTAACAGATACTATTTTCAAAACTAAGGCTATGGTTAGCTAGGGCTTGTTCTCCTGATTTCATTGATATAAAATTTGCCAAATTTGGACGTGTGGTTTGAAAGTTATAGCAATTACAAATTTGTATTCTAATCAGATCAAAATTCTGTTTTTAATCAGAACAGGGACACGCGGCGCATCGTGATTGGTCAGTACCGGTTCGGCCGGATCGGGCGATGCTGGCTGTTGGATCAAGTTAGATCGCATGGTCCAGATCACGTACCCTTTCGCGGTTAAGTGATCTATCGGGAGCGTCGGATCGTGATCCTACGGTGCTAACGTGCTCGACCATTTGCGAGCGGCGCCGGCGGTGGCTAGCGGCGGCGACGGTCAGATAGTGGCGGCGCTGGTGAAACAGGAAACGAGGAAGGAGGTGAGGGTGCTTACAGTGATCGCGGTGACGCTCTGAAGCTCAAGGTGCTCGTCGTTGGGCAGGGGGCGCACGGGGACGGCGGCGATTGCTCGTCGGAGACGTCGTTAGCGTCGGGCTTGCTCAGGCGTCGTCGAGGACGAGGCTACAGCGCGTACCAGGGCAAACGGAAGACAGGGTCAGATGCGCACAGTCCTGGCGAGGATGCGTGCGTGAGCGAGAGGAAAAAGGGCGGACGGAACTACCTGGGGTACTCGCCGGAGTGAGGCAGACGCGGCGGCGCTCAGTGCTTGACGATGGCGAAGATTGGGGGCGCCCTAAGACAAACGGAAAGTGCTGTTAGGTTCGTCCGAGCTTGGAGAACATCATCGTGTTCTCGAGGAGGAGAGGGTGACCAGAATCTACCAGTGGGCGTCGTCGGAGTTGAAGCAGACGGTGGCGACGGTGGCCGTTGTTGAAGGCGAGGTTACAGGGTACCCGCGGTCGAGTTGGATGCACTAGCAGATGCGCCTGAGAGTGGGGATGCTGTGAGTTTGATCGGGGAGGAGTGGGGCGGCGAGTCTTGGCCGGAATTGGCGAGGAGGGTCGTCGGAGTAGCAGCGGTACAGAGGGAAATTGGGGCGGCCTGGAGGCGTGTCGAGGAGGGGCGTCTGGGGGAAAACGGAGGAGAGAGCGAGGCGATTAAAAGGGCGTGGTCGCGACGAGGAATTAACGCGGCGTTAAGGCGAATTGATCACGGCATTCATGGGCAGCAACGGCAGCGTCGTCTGGGGGAGGCATGGTCGCGCGAGGAAGAAGAAGGAGGAGGCAGTGTGGGGTCCGCTGGCAGTGAAAGAAAAGAAGAAGGGGAGGGGTCCAGTTGTCAGAGGCTTTGCGGGTCTGGGAATGAGTAGAAAACGCTTCGTCGTGGGAGAGGGGAGCTGGGCTGTTTGAGCTGTTGGGCTGGGCCTTGTTGGGCTGCTGTTATTTTTTTCTGCCTAATTCTTTTTCCTTTTTCTATTTCTATTTCCTGATTTGTTATTTCAAACAATTATTCAAACATTCAAATAATTCAACAATTCAAACAATCATTAAACTTTGCATTTGTGTTTTTGGATCTGTTCACCAACATAATCCAACACTTCAAAATAAAATAATATTTTAAATCTTTTTAGGTTCCATTTATTAATTAAACAAAATGGACTATGGTTTATTAATAAAATAGGGTTTGGTTTAATTAATAAAATCCGCATTTGAAATCCAAACATTTTCAAAATCAAATCAGTAGGTTTTATTTGAAAATAAAGAATATTTGGAAACTTGTTTAAGACAAAATAACATCTTTATTTTAGAGTCCATTATTAATTAAATAAAATAGACTTTCATTATTAATTCAACTCGGGTTTGTTTTATTGAGAATGTTTATTTTAAAATCTAAAATAAAGACAAAACACTTTATTAGGTTTTATTAGAGAATATAAAATACTTGGAAAACATATTTAAAACAAAATAATAAGTTTTGGTGTTTATTTAAAATGGAAAATGCCTTTACTTAAATAAAAATTGGATATCAAATCCTCATTATTTTATTCAAATAAACCTTTACTAATTTTATCAAAACAATTTGTTTTAATCAAAGACTTGGCCAAGGTTTAATTTGGCTCTATAAAATAATCTTTATCTATAAAACTTTTATTTCAATTGAAAACCAAATCCTTTTATTTTAATGATCAAAAATAGTATTTCCAAAATATTTTGTTTTCCTTTATTTAATGTTTATCTTTATGAATCCCTTTAGGATTTTATTTAATTCAAATGGGTTTGAGGTTCCAATTGGATTCAAAAAGTTTCTTCTGGCTCTAAAAATCAAACAAAGTTTTGTTTTATTAATTTATTTTCACATTACAAGATTTGGAAAATCTTGGGATGTGACAGGCTACCACCCTTAAAATAAATCTCGTCCCGAGATTTGGGAAGGCTGGGGTTACAAGAAAGTTCAAAACAACTAGGGTACTACCACCCTTAAAAATTTTCAAACAAAAATTACATATTGGCCTTCTTGGGTCCTGGAAAACTTTTCTAAGCAAACTTTTGTTTTATTTCTACACTTGATTCATGGGCCAAGGTTGAGTTTCTCCATAGGCTTGTTCAACTTGTTTTTCATCCTTTCTGGACAGTTGCTTGCATAGTGTCCTGGGTTCTTGCAGTTGAAACAATGAATGTCCTTGAGTTCTTTGCGTTGCTCTTGAGGGCAAGTCGCTACATAGTGGCCTGGTTCTTTGCAGTTGTTGCACCACACTTGGTAAATCTCTTTATTCTTCTTGTTCTCTGGGCATCCACTGGAGTAGTGTCCCATTTCCTTACATTTACGACATTGCACAAGGCTCATGTCTTGCTTGGGCTTCTTGATTTTCTTTGATCCTTTGAATTGGGTTGTCTTGTTTGGAGGTATGAGTGGTCCTTTTCCTTTGGTAGACTTGGATCCTTCTTGTTTCCTTTGTTCCACCATGGCATAGATAGGACATAGACCTGGAGTATGATCACTTCCTTCACACAGGTAGCAAGTAGCTTGAGAGGTAGGACATTGTCCAACAGGATGATCTTCTTCACAATTGGGGCATTGTCCTTCATGCTCCTTGGAAGTATGATCCTTGTCTCCAAAAATAATGCAAGCTGGGGCTCCATCTAGAATAACATTCTTGTCATCCTTGTTATCATAAACTCTTTTGGGATAGTTTTCTTCCATGCTGATCATTTGATTAGTCACCTTAAGCATCAGTTGGGATTGTTCCTCCAAAAACCTTTGTAGAGCTGGATATTTATCACTATTGTTGACTATGAACTGAGCTGTCAGTTGATTCAACTGGTGTTGGGTTGCTATGAGCTCTTTCATGCTATCAGCTTGGTTGGTGTTGGTGTCATCAACCTTGGAGTCCTTTGGAGTAGTCATCTGTTTGGGTTTGAAGGGAGGTTAGAATAGGCAAGATTTTTCTAAGGATTCAATTCTAATCACACACACCACAGATCACACAAACAATGTGCATGCAATCACAACCAAATATTCACAAACAACTTTGCACCCAAACAACAAGGTTCAATCACATACTTAGGCAACAAAATATTTTTGTTACACCACATAAGTTGGTGGTTTTGTCTTAACTAGAATATGGTGGTCCATCTATAGGGTTCACTTGTGATCCTTCCTTCCTTTATAATTATTCTTGTATGAGGTCATGATTCCTTGAGAAAAACTCTTGGTTACAATTCTTCAAAGTTGTTGGTGGTTCCTTCTTATTTTGCATTCCCTCAGTCTCTAAATCTTGAGTAAGATTTCCTTGTTTCACTTGTGGTCCTTAGTAGTTTCCAAGTTGGAAGTCCTTGGTGAACATGCTGAAGATGTTGAAGTCATTAGAGTTGAAGATGTTGAAGTCATTAGAGTTGAAGAAGTTGAAGTCATTAGAGTTGAAGAAGTTTAAGAAGTCCTTTGCACATGGTGTAGTCTTTGGCCATGGGTTGGTTTTCCATCAAGTTGAAGTAGAAGAGAAGTAGAATTGAAACCAAATTGGTTGAGGAAAGAGCTTACAAGTTTTTGTAAATAAGTTTTTGGAACAAAACAACTCCTATTTTTCTAAGGGTTGTTTGTCCAATCCTAGGGTTCACAAATCCTACAGGCAACACAACGCTCTGATACCATCTGTAGGGGTCCCAACCTTTAATAAGATTGATCCCTCCTGTGTTTACAATGCTAGTCCCTGGATCAATAGCTAGCATCCACAGTTAAGATGTAATATCAAGATACAAAGGTCATAATATAAATTTATAACCAGGAATAACATAATTTTATTACATCATACATAGCTCATTGGCTATTACATTACATTGCAGCGGAATAACTATAGTCATGGGTCCTTCATCTTCAAAAATGCCACAGGCAGATGTTGGTTGTAGACTTTGTAGTCCTAGTCAATCAAACAATCTTCATTTAAAAACAATCAACCTGCAACATTACAAGTTACAGCCACAAGGGTCAATACATTTTGAATTGTATTGGCAAGCTTCACTTCTATGTACAATAAGAGTGGATCCTATCATTATATGCATATTTGGCTAAGTGGAGTTTAAGGCTTATTTGCATAAAGCAATATTTTATCCTATCTTTTCAAAAAGGGTTTTAAAGTCCTTTGTCAAATTTCTTTTCCAAGTTCCTTGAACTCCTTGGTAGAAACTCAAGTGTTCAAATCCTTGTCAAAATCTCTTGAGCACCTTGGTAACCCCAAGTGCAACAAGTTTTATCAAAACCCATGAGTTCCTTGGTAACCCCAAGTACATCATGCTCTTGAGCACCTTGGTAACCCCAAGTGCAACAAGTTTAACAAAATCTCTTTGAATTCCTTGGTAGACACACAAGGGCATCAAGTTTTCATATTAGAAGTTGGAATGTCGAGATCTCCCATAGTTCAAACTTTAGTTGCTCAGTATTGTCCATAACCAGGGACACGGCTAAGTACTTAGATTTTATTTACTTCTGCAGAAGGAGTACACTTTACCCACATGTCACAATCCCATCCTTTTGCCACCAGTGGCCTACTGGATTAGTGCTCACCAAGATGGAGTACTGGCAGATTGAGAATGTGACGAAGTCTTTCCAAAAGGTCCTCCCATACATCATTGCTAGCTTTGTCTTCAGCCCCCATGAAGCATTCCAGATCCCCATGTCCAGTAACTAAAGACAATGTATGGGTCTTCCTAATGTAATTGACTAAGCCAGAGCCATAATAGCATGTGGTTATACACGAAAGCCACAATTGGAGAAGCATGTTTGATCTCTAAGTTTCCTAGGTGGTTTTCTTTTGGAGCACAACACAAAGTGATTGCCATAGACATGGTTCCCTTTTGTTGCCACCTTCTCCAAAACTTAAAGTATCCTCCACCTAGGTGGTTCATTGAGTCCTTGTTTTATTATGTAAAACACAAGTTCTTTTCTCAATCTTTGTAAAATCTCAACATGTATCTCTTTTTCAAATTATAGCATATAGCATGGCTAAGCATGTACAACTTCAATATTTTCACTAAGGAGTGTATAGGGAATCCTATTGGGATTTTAGCATAGCATAAGTACAGAAATATCTTTTCATGCATATTTTCAAAATCCACTAAGTATAATGAAAGTAGTAGGACTTTTGTATGATAGTGTAACTTGCCTTTTGGTAGGGAATGTGGGTTTACTCCTTGATCTTGCTAGTTTCACACTTTGCTAATTTCACTACAAGTCAATCAAGCAAATCACCAAATCAACTAACATTCCAAACCAAGGTTAAACAAACAATTTCACACACATAGCAATGGAGTCTAAGTCATGCAAAGGGGGTTCTTTTGCAAGGTTGGTCTCTACTAGGTTTATAAACTTTGTAAGGCCCAAATTGGTCATTTTACCAAAATGGCAAAGTCATTTGCAATTGGGTTTTATCTTAAGACCATTTTAAAATTTCATTCATCATTTTATGTGGTGAAAATTATTCTCATCAAAGCAAAACTTTAGGTTTTTCACTAAGTGAGTTGCTCTTGGCAAGGCTTGGTGTTTTGGGTCAGTAAGTTTGGTCCAAAACATTTTCCCAAAGTTTTCCTTGCAAAAACATTTCCATAATAAAATCAATGAGTTTATTTGGTTAGAAAATGGCTAAGTCAAATAATTCAACCTATATTTTACCAAAATCATTTTTAACACCAAGGGTTGGTTCCTAGGGTCAGTAAGGTCACACAAATCCATTTTGCAAAAGATTTAATCCTTAAACCAATTTTAAACAAATTTTTATACTCTAAACAAGTACACAAATGTTTCTGCAAATTCAATCAAGCTAACAGATACTATTTTCAAAAATAAGGACATGGTTAGCTAGGGCTTGTTCTCCTGATTTCATTGATATAAAATTTGCCAAATTTGGACGTGTGGTTTGAAAGTTATAGCAATTACAAATTTGTATTCTAATCAGATCAAAATTCTGTTTTTAATCAGAACAGGGACACGCGGCGCATCGTGATTGGTCAGTACCGGTTCGGCCAGATCGGGCGATGCTGGCTGTTGGATCAAGTTAGATCGCATGGTCCAGATCACGTACCCTTTCGCGGTTAAGTGATCTATCGGGAGCGTCGGATCGTGATCCTACGGTGCTAACGTGCTCGACCATTTGCGAGCGGCGCCGGCGGTGGCTAGCGGCGGCGACGGTCAGATAGTGGCGGCGCTGGCGAAACAGGAAACGAGGAAGGAGGTGAGGGTGCTTACAGTGATCGCGGTGACGCTCTAAAGCTCAAGGTGCTCGTCGTTGGGCAGGGGGCGCACGGGGACGGCGGCGATTGCTCGTCGGAGACGTCGTTAGCGTCGGGCTTGCTCAGGCGTCGTCGAGGACGAGGCTACAGCGCGTACCAGGGCAAACGGAAGACAGGGTCAGATGCGCACAGTCCTGGCGAGGATGCGTGCGTGAGCGAGAGGAAAAAGGGCGGACGGAACTACCTGGGGTACTCGCCGGAGTGAGGCAGACGCGGCGGCGCTCAGTGCTTGACGATGGCGAAGATTGGGGGCGCCCTAAGACAAACGGAAAGTGCTGTTAGGTTCGTCCGAGCTTGGAGAACATCATCGTGTTCTCGAGGAGGAGAGGGTGACCAGAATCTACCAGTGGGCGTCGTCGGAGTTGAAGCAGACGGTGGCGACGGTGGCCGTTGTCGAAGGCGAGGTTACAGGGTACCCGCGGTCGAGTTGGATGCACTAGCAGATGCGCCTGAGAGTGGGGATGCTGTGAGTTTGATCGGGGAGGAGTGGGGCGGCGAGTCTTGGCCGGAATTGGCGAGGAGGGTCGTCGGAGTAGCAGCGGTACAGAGGGAAATTGGGGCGGCCTGGAGGCGTGTCGAGGAGGGGCGTCTGGGGGAAAACGGAGGAGAGAGCGAGGCGATTAAAAGGGCGTGGTCGCGACGAGGAATTAACGCGGCGTTAAGGCGAATTGATCACGGCATTCATGGGCAGCAACGGCAGCGTCGTCTGGGGGAGGCATGGTCGCGCGATGAAGAAGAAGGAGGAGGCAGTGTGGGGTCCGCTGGCAGTGAAAGAAAAGAAGAAGGGGAGGGGTCCAGTTGTCAGCGGCTTTGCGGGTCTGGGAATGAGTAGAAAACGCTTCGTCGTGGGAGAGGGGAGCTGGGCTGTTTGAGCTGTTGGGCTGGGCCTTGTTGGGCTGCTGTTATTTTTTTCTGCCTAATTCTTTTTCCTTTTTCTATTTCTATTTCCTGATTTGTTATTTCAAACAATTATTCAAACATTCAAATAATTCAACAATTCAAACAATCATTAAACTTTGCATTTGTGTTTTTGGATCTGTTCACCAACATAATCCAACACTTCAAAATAAAATAATATTTTAAATCGTTTTAGGTTCCATTTATTAATTAAACAAAATGGACTATGGTTTATTAATAAAATAGGGTTTGGTTTAATTAATAAAATCCCCATTTGAAATCCAAACATTTTCAAAATCAAATCAGTAGGTTTTATTTGAAAATAAAGAATATTTGGAAACTTGTTTAAGACAAAATAACATCTTTATTTTAGAGTCCATTATTAATTAAATAAAATAGACTTTCATTATTAATTCAACTAGGGTTTGTTTTATTGAGAATGTTTATTTTAAAATCTAAAATAAAGACAAAACACTTTATTAGGTTTTATTAGAGAATATAAAATACTTGGAAAACCTATTTAAAACAAAATAATAAGTTTTGGTGTTTATTTAAAATGGAAAATGCCTTTACTTAAATAAAAATTGGATATCAAATCCTCATTATTTTATTCAAATAAACCTTTACTAATTTTATCAAAACAATTTGTTTTAATCAAAGACTTGGCCAAGGTTTAATTTGGCTCTATAAAATAATCTTTATCTATAAAACTTTTATTTCAATTGAAAACCAAATCCTTTTATTTTAATGATCAAAAATAGTATTTCCAAAATATTTTGTTTTCCTTTATTTAATGTTTATCTTTATGAATCCCTTTAGGATTTTATTTAATTCAAATGGGTTTGAGGTTCCAATTGGATTCAAAAAGTTTCTTCTGGCTCTAAAAATCAAACAAAGTTTTGTTTTATTAATTTATTTTCACATTACAAGATTTGGAAAATCTTGGGATGTGACATAGGAGCCCAAGAAACCCTAGGTTGGCCGCCGCCCCCCTCTCTAGTTTCGACCAATCTAGATCTCCTCTAAACCGCTACCGACTAGCTAAACTCAAGTTACTAGCTACCTCTAAACCTCGGCCCTCTAAACCATAGATCACCGGGGCTCACTCTACTCCACCATACTCGCTCCGGCTTAGGTGAAGCCCTGCGGGATCTCCCCTCTACTTCCGACACCATGTCGTCGTGCTGCCGGAATCGCGAGGAGAGAGCTACAACCTCCACTGCCTGCTGGAACAAGGGAGAGGAAGGTCTTCATCGAGTACCGTACGTGTGACCGACTGCGGGAGCGCTCCCGGAACGCGGCGCCGGAAGGATCATCTACGCGATCTTGAGATCGGCAAGTGAATGACTACATCACCTACGAGAATCTGCTCTCGTTAACCGCTTTGGATCTTCGAGGGTTAGTACTCTATCAACTTGTTGCACCGATTTAGTAGATAGATCTTGGCTTGATCATAGATTAGATCTTGATTGTGTGTTCATGCGGTAGAATTTTTTTGTTTTCCATGCTACGAACCCCTATAGTGGTATCAGAGCCATGTCTATATGTAGATCTGTTGCACGAGTAGAACACAATGGTCATTGTGGACGGTGGTGCTTTTATTATCAATTGCTTCTTGTGTACTTTGCATCTTGCAGTATGGTAGGATGAAGCGGCCCGGGCTAACCTTACATGACATCGTTCATGAGACTTGCTCCACGCTCGACATGCAACTTGTATTGCATAAGTGGCTTTGCGGGTGTATGTCTCTCCCATCATAGTAAAGATTCAATTTACAACGGGCACTTGATATTTCAAGCATCAACGTTGTGGTTCTTGTTCGTAAGTTAGAACCACACTTATTGAAAGCCCCAAACCACGTAAAACATGCAAAGAAAATTAGAGGCGTCTAACTTTGTTTTGCAGGGGTGTGCTGTGATGCGATATGGCCATGATTGTGATTATATATGATGTATGCAATGTTCCTTATTGTAAGTCGGCAACCGGCAGGAGCCATATGGTTGTCTTTTAACTTCGTCTAGACCTACGTGTCTATTATTCAAAGTAGTTGTAATAGTTGATGCTGGTGGACGACAACCATGGAGCGGCGCCATTGACCTTGACGCCACGCCGGTGATGATGGAGATCATGTTCGTTCTTGAAGATGGAGATCGGAAGCACAAGAAGAAAGGCTATATCATATCACATAGTTTGAATTGCATGTGATGTTAATCCTTTTATGCATCTTGTATTGCTTAGTTCGTGATGGTAGCATTATAAGATGATCCCTCTCAAAAATATCAAGTTATAGAGTGTTCGTCCTTAGTAGGCACCGTTGCCAAAGCTCGTTTAAGCCAGATTTGCTCATGTGGAAGCAAAGGTTTGATCTTGACGAGCCTAGCATGTACATACATGGTCTCGGAACACGGAATACCAAAAGGTAAAGCATGAGTCATATAGATGATATGATGAACATGATGATTGTTCGCGCCTTTAAACTATATCATGTCACGTGATGATCGGACTTGGTGTAGTGAATTTGGTTCGTGTGATCACTAAAACAATGTGAGGGATATTGTTTTGAGTGGGATTTCAATAGCAATATGATTAAAAGTTTAACACTATTTATCATAAATTAAATCAAAGTAAATTTTCATAGTTGTTGTAGTCATTGGCATCCGTTTACCACCTTGCGCTTAGTTATAATTGAGATAATAGAACTATAGAATTCTGGTTAGTTACTTCACGAACTGGTATCGTATTGTTTTGAAGTGTTAATCTAAAGTTTAAAAGTCCTATTGTGAACTTTCAGTAAGTTTCGGTTACTCCGTGAAGTTTAATAATTGGTATTAAATCTAGAGTGACAATTCCAGTGTTAGTATATAAGTATCATGTTTGTCTCCATGATTCTTGATATTCAAAAGATTGTTTTAATATCAAGTTTATCTAGGATCTGAAAGAGTTGTTTCAGAAACCATGATGTGTGGAATATATTGCAATATCTCCAATGATGTTTTGGTTGCAACATGAGAGAGTATAATATGGAAAAGTTTATGTTCTCATATTTGATGAGAATTTTAAAAAGGTTGGAGACGCTTGTCGTCCTAATCCTCCAAAAGGTTTTGGAGAGCAACATTATACTCGCGATTCACCATTATTAGCTAAAAGTAGATTGATCATGAATAGTTCCATGATAAGGGTGAATATTTGATAAAATGTTTACTACACTAAAAGATTACTAAAGAATGGAATTTGAAAGAACACCAAGTATTTGATGATGGTGATCTACTTCAAAGTGCAAGTCCAAATACATTGGTATTTAACTATACATGCTTTGGACTATGTGTCATGTGTATGGCTCCACTGTTGATGTTGATAGATTCTTTCGAATAGAAAAGGAAATACTGAAAGATAATCTCATAAATATATGGCATAAAAGAAAAGAATAGAATTGTTCAGCTTAGGTATATAGAGGATATACATATTATGGCTATATTATTTGCTTATTATACAATGTGGTTCTTAAGTATTGGATACTGAATTGGTTGGTGTGAATCGTCATACGAAATAACACAATTCATGAACTACAATGTCCTAAGTAACTAGCAAAATATTATGTGATGCTGTTCATCGAGAACAAATAAAGGGTTGTTGTGTTGCTCGTTAACATCAAAGCTTGCCTTCAAGATTTGTTTTATAAGTTATTATGAGAAAAAGGTTGTTCAAATAATTTCCGCAATCCATAAAAGATGGATGATTTACAAATCTCGTTGGATAAATCACATCCATAAAAATGTTGCTAAAAATGTCGAAAGTCAATTGATAAGAAAGA
Source organism: Avena sativa (assembly GCA_916181665.1). Classification (NCBI taxonomy): domain Eukaryota; kingdom Viridiplantae; phylum Streptophyta; class Magnoliopsida; order Poales; family Poaceae; genus Avena; species Avena sativa. The sequence continues at coordinate 68,000,178 of OV702284.1, forward strand.
TTACTTAGGAAGTGACATCGCCGTTTAAATTATATTGGAAAGAAAACATGAAGAAACTCCATGTGGATGGAATTTTGGAGTCTTCTGATTTTTGATCAAATGATGCTTTTGAAATTTTCCTAGAGATAATTAAAACTTCGCTCATAGGCCAAAGGGAATGGATGACTAGCTTATTGGAACTTGTACATATTGTTGTATGAAGTTCATTATGTGTAGTCAAGAGCGATAGATTTCAACTTCATATGATTTCTCCGAAAATTTGAGTGAATATATGAATATTTACTTAATAAGGATGAAGTGTGAAACATTTGAAAAGTTTAAATACTTTCAAGATGAAGTGCAAAATCAATGTAACAAGAAAATAAAGAATTTATGATAGGATCATATAGGAAGATATTTGAGTTATAAAGTTTAGCATAAACACCTAAGATTTGAGGAATCGTTCCATGGATTTGAGTTTCCCGAAACACCATATGATTATGGAATAATCGAGATATGCAATGAAACCTTGTTTGACATGGTAAGATCAAAGGTGTAATTGATAAAACTGCCATTATATTTTAAAGATTAAAGCTTTAGAGACTACCTTTTTCCACTGAAAAGAACTCCATCATAATTCGTTGAAATGACACCATATAAAGTTATGGTTTGGGATAAAACCCAAGTTGTCCCTTCTTAAACTTTGTTATGCTATGCCTAAGAAATGTGTTTGCAACCAAAATAGGATGAACATATCTTTGTATGTTATTTTGAATAATCGTTGAGTATTCCTCCATAACACAAAAGACAAAAATGTTTGTCGCTTAGAACGTCAAGTTTCTTTGAGAAAGGAATTTTCCGTGAAAAGTTAAGTGGGAGGAGAATAGAACTTTGATAAGGTTAAAAGAACCTTAGCTATATGTGCAAAGTTGCGTAGCGCTGAAAAGTGTTCCAGAGGCAGCAACAATGCTCATGGCTCACGTGCCTCAAAGGTTGTGGTCACGGAGGTCTAAGTTCCTATTGAAACAAGTAGGTCGGGTAACCAATCAAATACCAAGATTTGAGAGTTAAATCATTATTTGACAATAATGATCCGACTACATGGAAAAAAGCGATGATGGGCCCTAATTCTGTCAAATGGTGTGAAGCCACAAAATCTGTGATAGTTCCATATACGGGAGATCAAGCTTTGAACTTGAAAGACCCTCTGAAAAGGTGCAAGACCTTACAGTCGTAATTGGATCTGTAAAGAAATATACATGGATGTTTCACATCTATGAAATTATCGACATTTTGGGAAAGAGTTCACGACAATGTTCAAAGAATTGACTATGACAAGATCTGATCTTTCATTAAGCGATATTTAGTCTAGACGGATTAATGTAGCAAACACTACATAGAATTTTGTTATGTGGTAGTTGAGTAAACAAAACAAGTTCTTCTAATAGAATGGTTACCTAGGACATGTGCATGACACAGTCCAAAGGGTTTTGTTAATTCAAAGGATGCTAAAAGCATGTAAGATCCCACCTTTATAAGGTAAAGATCCCTGTGATTGCAATGCTAGTCCCTGGATCAATTGCTAGCATCCACAGTTTAAGATGAAGTACACAGAAACAAAGGTCATTATTACATCGTCATTCCAGAGATAACATAGTCTTTTACAACTCCATAGCCATAGGCTAGTACAAGAGTTTAACTTAACAATATAAAAAATAGAAGTCTTCATCTTCATGTGCCATAGTCAAGCATGTTGAGTGTAGACTCATAACCCCTAATCATCATCAGAGTAACCCGCAACATCACAAGTTACAGCCACAGTGGGTCAATACATTGGAATAGTATTGGCAAGTGATACCTTAGTAGAATATTAGCATCTAGTTACTACATGAATTTGGCTAAGTGTAGCTTAGGATTGCTTTGCTCAAAATAGATTTTACCTATCAGTTGAAAACACCAAGCAAAAACTTTCCCAAGGAACCACCAATAGAAATTGGTGAACCTTCACCCTTGTTCAACCACAAGTTTTAACTTAGAAAAATTGGGATGAGGAGATTCTTGATAGCTTCCATGTCTTGATGCTCAAATTGTCCAATACCAGGGACATGGCTAAGTACTTAGTTTCTTCCATCTGCAGAGGTTGTGCACTTTCCCCACAAGACTTGATTTTCAAAAAGACAGGACCTTTTAGAAGCCTTCCCTTAGACCAAAATGGACGCGCTCCAAACCTATCAATCCCCTACCACCAACTGTCCATTTGGCTAAGTTATTGCAACCTATATGATCTAGTCAGAGCCCATAATGCCATGTGGTTGCACTAGAAGCTTCTTAACATTTGGCATCTCAAATCCCTTTGTTCCTGGGTGGCAATCCACAAGTGAGATACGCAAGGTAAACCATAGAAATGGGACTTTTGTAACCACTCAACCAAAAACCACCAAGCAATTACCATTGCACCCAGGTGTTTTGTTCACTTAGTTGTTTTATTAAGCAAAATCATAAGTCAAAGACTTAGCAATATTTTACATAGCATATATATATTCCACCCTTGGTTACTACTAGCTAGGCTAAGCATGGAAATAGCAAGTATCTTAACGTAGAGAAAATTCTAACAATTCTACAACTACTAGGATTTCCCAAGCATAACATATAAATACTTAGCAAAATATTCATGCAAGCCCTATACAAAATATTTCTAATGCATAGTCAAAATATTGGGACAAAAATATGAAGCACCACTTGCCTTGGTATTTCGGGGAGTAGCAACAATCCTCACAATCACAATCACAATCACCACTAGCACCAAAATCTACACATAAAATGATAGCACCAAATTCACATATCAAAATAAACAAGCAAAAATATATGAATGCATGCAAATGCCATGTGATGATTTTATAAATCAAACAAGACAAGTGGAACAGTACTAAATCATAAACAAATCAATTATAAACTAAATAAAAAATTAATTTGGCCCTTATAACATTTTCCATACAATTTTTATATACAAAATAAGCTTATAAATGTCTCTGCAAAAACAACCCATTGTACAGATCCAATTTATTAAACAAAGTGCATAATTGGATAGAATTCTTTCTCCTGATTCCAATGATATAAAATTTGCAAAATTTGAACGTGTGGATCAAAAGTTATGAATTTTGCAAGTTTGAACAACTAATAGATCTATTTTCAGATTTTAAATCTAAACTCCAGCCACGCGGCGCTTTCTGATTGGTTGATATCGTTTCGGCTGGATCGATCAACGTGAGCCGCAGGATTTAAATGAAATCGCACGGGCCAGATCTAATCGTACCCCTTCGATAAGTGATCTAATCTAACACGCTAGATCTAGATCCAACGGTCCATGACGGCTTCGCCAAGAACTGGCGGCGCGTGTGGTTGTAGCGGCGGCGGTGCTACTGGCGGCGATGGTCCAGCGAATACAGGAGGGGCTGGGGGTGTGATGTGGCTTACTAGACTCGCAAGAACACGAGGAAGCTCAACGTGTAGCAGAGGCTAGCGCTCGTCGGAGTTGCGAGCGGCGTCGGGTTCGTGCAGATGGCGACGTTGACGACGTTCGGGATCGCCCTAGAACAACCTAGTGGTGTTAGCAGTTGCGCAAGGACAAGGCGAATCTGATAGTATGCATGCGAATTCAAGGGGCGATCGGATTTTACTTAAATAGCTCGTCGGAGTCGAGCGGCGGCTCTGGCGTTTGCGGGCGTGAATGGGGACGGCGACCTGGGTTACGAGCAGGCAAACCAGAGGTGTCAGCAGATGCACAAGGACACGAGGGTCACGCTCGTCGGACAGCGGCAGTGCAATTCAAAATACTGGCAGCCTGGTGGCGAGGTGAGTGTGCTGTGTGGGGGGAAATGACCGCGGTGGCGAGGTGTTTAAGTAGCCAGGAGGGGCGAGAGAATTACGCAGTGGTTCAATGCCAATTAAGAGATAAATCAACGCAGCGTTTTTGGAGGAAACGGCGGTGGCGAGGGAGTCTGCGCGCGCGAGGGTGGGGAAGAAGATGATGACCTGGCTTGGACCCAGTGGCAGTGTCAGCGGGGCAGAGCGGGTGCGGGTGAGAGAGAGAGAGAGAAGAGGGGAACCCGGGTGGGCTAGCTTTTGGGCCGTTTCTGCTGTTGGGATGGATTGGTGGCGCCGCCCCTATTCCATTTCTTTTATCTTTTTCTTTTTCTGTTTGATTTTCTAGGAATCCTTTTCAAATGAATTTAAAGTGGTTTGAATTCAAACAACTCTTGGATTTTTGTAAGGTGAAACAAGTACAAATTTGGCTACAGAACAATGTTGTACACTTGGAAATACATTGGCACATAGGAATTTAAAAATAAAAAATGCCTTTATCAATTGTTTAATAAAGTCATATGAATGGTTTTAAATTCATACTTTGTTTTGAAAACTTTGTCCAAGCTTTATAAAATCTCAATCAACCATAGGATCAATTCACTACTGATCAAAACAAGGTCTTCTTCTTATAAGGTAGCAATAAGGCTAATGATCACAAGGTTTCTGATTTTTGAGGAAATGATCCTAAATTGAGTATGAATGCATGAATGATGTGCAACTTTGAAAACATGATTTTTAGGGATGTTACAAATCTAACCCCCTTAAGGTGAATCTCTCCCTCGAGATTCGGATTGGCTAGCAAATAGGTGAGGTGGTCTTTCCGAAGGTCATCTTCTCTTTCCCATGTTGCTTCCTCTTCGGAATGATGGTTCCACTGAACTTTGTAGAATTTGATAGTCTTTGTCCGAGAACTCTTTCTGTAGTCTCAAGAATCTTGATAGGTTTTTCCTCATAGGTGAGATCAATTTCCAATTGGACCTCCTCCAAAGGTATAGTATCCTTCAAAGAAGTCTCCTCCATCTCTGGATGGCATTTCTTTAGCTGACTCACATGAAACACATTGTGAACGGCAGACAGTGATTCAGGCAGTTCAATCTCATATGCTACTTCTCCTTTACGACTCAGAATCTTGAATGGTCCAACATATCTTGGGGCCAATTTTCCTTTGACTCCAAATCTCTTCACTCCACGAAGTGGTGACACTGTAAGATAAGCTCTATCACCCACATCGTAGGTGACCTCTCTATGCCTAGGATCTGCATAGCTCTTCTATCGGGACTGTGCTATCTTCAATCTATCCTTTATTAGCTTGACTTTCTCTTCAGCCTCTTTGATTAGTTCTGGTTCGAACAAATTTCTTTCTCCCACACCATTCCATAGCAATGGGGTAGTACACTTTCTCCCATAGAGAAACTCAAACGGTGCCATCTCAATACTGGCTTGATAGCTGTTGTTGTAAGAGAATTTTTTGTAAGGCAGACTTTCATCCCAACTAGCTCCATAGTCTAGGGCACATGCCCTCAACATATCCACTATAATCTGGTTGGTCCTTTCTGTCTGTCCATCAGTCTGGGGATGAAAAGCAGTACTAAATTCTAATCTCGTTCCAAATGACTCATGCAGTTGCCTCCAAAAATGAGAAGTGAATTGAGTTCCCCTATCAGACACAATACTCTTGGGTACTCCATGCAGACACACAATCCTATTCATATAGATCTTAGCCAACTTAGCACTTGTATAGGTTGTCTTCACGGGTATTAAATGAGCCACTTTAGTTAGGCGATCCACTACGACCCAAATAGAATCGTATCCTGACCTGAACCTTGGCAATCCGGTGATGAAATCCATGCCAATCTTGTCCCACTTCCAATCAGGAATAGGTAGTGGTTGTAACAATCCTGCTGGTTTCTGATGTCACTACTAGAGAAAAGCCTATGCGAGGCGCACCAAAAATCCTATCCGAGGCGCATATCACATGCGCCTCTAGCTTCAAGCCTCGGGTATTTCTTATGCGAGGCGCATATGATATGCGCCTCCTATACTTCACATATGCGAGGCGCATATCGATATGCGCCTCGCATATTATTATGCGAGGCGCATATCGATATGCGCCTCGCATATGTGAAGTATAGGAGGCGCATATCATATGCGCCTCGCATATGTTTCACAATGCGCCTCGGATATTTATAGTATATGCGCGTCCTATAGTATCCTATATGCGCCTCCGGTAATATTTTCGAAATTCAAGTTTTACAGACCACTATAAATAATAATATACAGATATTCAAATATACAATATAGTCCAGAATACAGTATAAAGAGCACAGAATTTTTCAGAAACTTGCAATTTGCCAAAGCATAATAGAACCAACATGAATAGAAGTACATTACACATCAACCGCGACATACTAGTTCATACATAAACTAAAATCAATAAGTGCCAAGTTTTCACACAACACCAAGTGTTTCCACAAGTTCCCACTCTGCACGCGCCGGCAACACCTTGAATCCAGATACGGCCAGCACCCAACAGGTCTGGCCAGCACCGCGCACCCGGCACCTACCCTGCACCGCCATGGCCGTCCACTCGTTGTCGTCCAGGGGAGAAAGCCAGGGCTCCTGTTGCGGTCCGGCGAGCACTGCGCGCCTGGCACCCACCCTGCACCGCGCCGGCCCGTCCACGTGTTGTTGTCCAGGGGAGAAGGCCAGGGCTGCTGCTGAGGTCTGGCCAGCACCACATGCCCAGGGGAGAAGGCTGGAGCTCCTGCTAAGGGTCGGAGATCTCGTGTTCCCGCAAGGTGCTCCCAAACACCGACAGTTTCGGTGTAGTCTCGGCTTGCACCGTTGTCCTCCAGGCTGGGTGCACATCCAGGCACAGTCTCGGCCGTACCTCCAGGCTTCTCCTCACCAGCTTCTCCTCGTCGGCTCTTCCTCGTTGGCTCCTCCTATGCTCCCCAGCTGCAGTAGTTAATAACAGCATCAATTTGATAGCAGTAGCAGCAGTTCATAGCAATAGTAGTTCATATCAATAGTAGTTCATAGTAGCAACTATGGTGATTACTGATTCCAAACCTGAATTTTATGCATCTTATAAAGAAATCACAAAAGAACAAAGACTATCAGCAACAAATAAGGAAAAATTAATCAGCAACAAGACTATCATCTTACAGCAAATATGATGGAGTTAAGCTACATTTTTTTACTCCATGTTCAGTTTGCTCATTCCCATAAATTCAAGATTAAGATACACTCAAGTTTGTACTACTCCTACCAAGAAATACGTTTAAATGCAAGTTCAAGTTCAATTTCAGTGAACAAGTACATATACTCCAGCAATAATTTACTGAGTACTCCAACATCAAACAAGAAATTGCAGTTTATTTTTCTGGTATGATGTTCTACTCCTAGTTCCAAGTACTGGTTAACATAGATAAGAGAGTACAAGCTACAAGTAAATTTCTACTCCAGCACTGGTTAACATCACAAGTATCTACTCCAGCACAAGCCAATTTCTGCACAAGCAAATTGCATTTCAAACAATTCTCAAGGAAAAAATGGAGTACTCCATCACAGAAATAGTGACACGTATTGATAATCTATGCAAGCAGAATGTTAATGATTATAACAGAAAATTAGTGATAATCTATGCAAGCAGGACTGAATAGTACTCCATCAGAGAAAACTGAACACACACGCCTCTAACTACATTAACGAATCAATGAGCGAACCATGGAGTAGTCAGTAGCAGTGGGTGAACTCATCAGCGGAATAGTTTTATTGCCGATGACGGGGCAAAAAAAGAAAAGAAAAGGACCTCGTCTCTGTAGGCCTCGGCGCGGTGCTTGCCGAGGTCGTCGTGGAGCGCCCGGAACGCCTCCTCCTCCTTGTTGGCCAGGAGCCGGAGGAGGCCGCGCAGCTGGTCCTGCCGCCATGCCAGGGGCCGGGTCCTGCCGCTCTCTGAAAGCACCTAAAATGTACCATATGAACAAAATAACTAATAGACAATTATGTTTCTTGTATTATGTTACAGAACGTAATCAACACCGATGGATACTGTAGATAACACTAAAAAGAAGCTTCATAAATGGAAATTGCAATAACCTCCTTGTGTTTTCTCTTCTGGTTAATGATTCTGTATGATAAACCTAGTATGAAAAGTATGATAATTCTCCATCCTAAGAGCTACTACTATAAGCAAGAGAAATCAACAGCAGAGCTTCCATGTGACATGTTAATTCTTGCTAGATAAAGAGCAAGCATGGGGTGGAGGCCTGATGAGAGCCATTCTAACCTTTATTTCATTCACAGCTGACTTCCTTGAAGCTGGCGAGAATCTATCAACGTATATAACCTATAAGATAGGTACATGTTGTCATAAAATTTGACACTTGAAAGGAACCTGCAAATTGTGATGTTTTAAGAGGAAAATGGAAAGGGACATACCTGCATTGCTCTGATGATTGTTCCAACAAATGGTATGAAATCATGGGAATCTGATGAAACAATGGTCGGGAATAATTCGTAGAAGAAGTATATGGGATCTATGTATGATACATGATTGGAGACGACTATAGGCGCAAGCTCTCTAGGCGCAGGCTTTCCTTTTCTTTTGATCTAGTGATATCTGTGCAAACGGGTGACCAACCAATATCAGATGGCACTCACTAACATTATAAGTAGAGAAAATGTGATAAGCGATATGCGGTCAAAACCAGAAAATCCGGTACGCATACACAAGCAGGAGAACATACTGTACAAACGATTGATTTAATTTGATTTCATATGCTAGTTATAAGTATGTGAAGCGTGCTCCAATGATGTTCTAGTATCTTTACAAGGAAAACTATGGTAGAAACTATGTGGAGCATGCTTCAAGAAAGATTGCTAAGCAAGGTATCTGTCACCTCCCTTAACTGTCTTTGCCTTTTCTTTTTGAAATTGTTTTTTTAGACCTTTTGACATTGTTTTGACAATATCAATGAAACATAATCAAAATGTCCAACCGAGCGATAGCCGTCATACGCCCCACAAACAGAATTCAGGACTAGGTCAATTTGTGTGCTTCCAGCCTGGCGTCCTTGTCTGAATCATGCACAGAACTACCCATTACGCCAAAGACCACCCATGGTCACACAGATAAAAGGACCACCCGATTCCTGCCTCAGATTAGCACACAGGTGGAACCATATTCTTCGGAAGCTCTCTTTACCTAGCTTCCGAAATCAGATTGCCGAGGCATGATCATCAGCATGTTTGTAAATCTACCAATTCCAAGGGGAAGCTAACTAGACGGGACCGTACAGGAATCAGTTTCATGTCGTCTCCTCCCAGCCGCATTAAACTGCAGGTCGTGCTCCTGTAACAAACAACACGAGGGACACGGTCCTTCACCTTCCAAACCGATGCAGCGTCGGCGTCGCCCCCACCAAACAAATCAGTGGCACGCCCACCCACACACGTGCCGCAAATCGGGAGAAATTCTGCATACCAAACGAACTTCCCCTCATTGCATCATCCGTCCACAGCTTTGCTATGCTACGGCTCGTCCCGCGGCCCAATTTCTAACGATAATCTAAATTCGAAGCTTGCAAGGTCGTCCCTCGGCTCAAATCTGATGATCGAAAATCGTAAGCTTGCTATAAACTAAGCGACGGTCAAATGTTCAGATCAGATCGAAAAGCGAATCAGGTAGAGCGCGTTCAGTAGCATAAGGAAGTAGTAATCAGGCAACTGACCCGAAGGAGAAGAGGATGCACCGCGCGGAGATCCGCGTGACCCACATGAGGCGGCGGCGCCACGCCGTCATGGGGCCGGCGCCCTCCCGCGGCCGCTCGCGCGAGTCGGTCCACCCGTGCAGCGCCACCCACGTGGCGGCGTACCCGATCGCGATGGCCAGCCCGAAGAGCACCAGCCGCGCGGCCGCCACCGGCACGAGCAGTAGCGCCCTGCCCGGGCGAGGGAGGCGGCCGGTGGCTGCGGCGCCAGGGCGAGGGAGCCTGGCGGCGGCGGGGATTAGCGAGCGAGGGAGGGGTCGCGAACGTGGTTGGTGAGGGACGAGGTGGACACGCGGGGTGGGGTCGGGTGGCTGTGGTAGGAGATGGGGTGGGGCCCGCAGCGTATAGGAGGCGCGTATGACAATACGTGCCTCGCATATTGTCAAGTATAGGAGGCGCATATAGCAATATGCGCCTCGCATATGCGGCCACCTACCTCCGCCCGGGCCCGCAGGAGTTACTTGAGGCGCATATGGCCATATGCGCCTCGCATATTATCAAATATAGGAGGCGCATATAGCTATATGCGCCTCGCATATTCGTGCACCTACCAACACGCGGGCCCACACAGATTATGCGAGGCGCATTCTGTCCATATGCGCCTCGCATATCTGATATATAGGAGGCGCATATGACTAGAATGCGCCTCGCATAATATGGGGCTGCTAGATTCTGTCCGTACAGGGATTATAGGAGGCGCATTCTTATCATATGTGCCTCTCCTATTTTTATACTAGAGGCGCATATCGCAAAGTGCGCCTCGCCTATTTTTATAGGAGACGCATATGTCTAAATGTGCCTCGCATAAGCATGTCTCCTATAGCCTTTTGTCTAGTAGTGTGTTCCGCTTTTACTCTACTACACACATCACACAAAGCAATATGTTCGGCGATGTCTTTCTTGAGATTATTCCACCAAAATCTTTCCTTCATATCCATGTACATTTTGGTGTTACCCGGATGAATGGAATATGCTGAGGTGTGTGCTTCTTGTAATATCAGTTTTCGAAGCTCCGGATCTTGCGGAAAGCATATACGTTTTCCATACCATAAAGTACCTTGTTCGTCTTCGTGGAATCCTTTGGCTTTTCCTTTGCCAATCTTTTCCTTAATCTCTTCAATTTCCTTGTCCGTCTTTTGGGCTTCCTTGATTTTGTCCAACAAGGTGGGTTGTACATCCAATGACATGAGATGTCCCTCAGGCACAATTTCCAATCTGAGGTCTCTAAATTGGGCACACAGATCATCTGGCAACTCTCCCTAAGTAAGGCCATTCACAAATACCTTACGGCTTAGTGCATCCGCTACAACATTTGCTTTATCGGGGTGGTATTGCAAACTCAAGTCGTAGTCCTTGATGAGTTCTAGCCATCTTCTTTGTCTCATGTTTATTTCTTTCTGAGTGAAGATATACTTCAAACTTTTGTGATCTGTGAACACTTCACATCGCTTTCCCAAAAGATAATGTCTCCATGTTTTGAGTGCATGGACAACAGAGGCTAACTCCAAATCATGAGTAGGATAATTTACCTCATGAGTTTTGAGTTGTCTCGAGGCATACGCCACAACTTTCCCTTCTTGCATCAGAACTGCACCTAATCCATGATGGGATGCATCACAATACACTTGGAAATCCTTCTCCAAATCTGGCAGACATAGGACTGGTGCTGTCACTAGTCTCTTCTTCAATTCTTGGAAGCTGAGTTCACATCCTTCAGTCCAAGCAAATTTCTTGTCTTTCTTTAGTAACTCCGTCATTGGCTTAGCTACCTTGGAGAAATTCCCAATGAATCTTCTATAGTATCCTACCAAGCCAATAAAACTACAAACCTCTTTCACTGACTTAGGAGATTCCCATTCAGTTACATTTGACACTTTTGCGGGATCAACTGCTACACCATATCCTGACACAATGTGTCCAAGAAATCCAACTTCATTCAACCAGAATTCGCAGTTGCTGAATTTGGCATACACCTTATGTTCTCTAAGCTTCTCAAGTATCAAACGCAAATGTCCTTCATGATATTCTTTGCTCTTGGAGTATATCAAAATGTCATCAATGAAAACGACAACAAACTTGTCAAGGAACTCCATGAACACCTTGTTCATCATATTCATGAAGTAATCTGGTGCATTGGTCAAACCAAATGGCATCACGGTGTACTCATACAATCCATACCTAGTGGTGAAAGCTGTCTTAGGTATGTCTTGTTCCCTTATCTTAAGCTGAAAATAACCTGACCGGAGATCAATCTTTGAGAACACACAGGCTCCTTCTAACTTATCAAATAAGTCATTGATTCTGGGCAAAGGATATTTGTTCTTGATAGTCACCTCATTGAGTGAACGATAATCGATGCATAACCTTTGACTTCTATCTTTCTTTTCCACAAACAAGACCGGTGCTCCTCAAGATGAAGAACTTGGTTGAATAAATACTTTCTGCAACTGTTCTCCAAGTTGTTTCTTGAGTTCTTTAAACTCATCAACTGACATCTTGTAAGGTCTCTTTGCTATTGGTCCTGATCCTGGCAGCAAGTCAATCAAAAATTCCACATCTCTATCTGGTGGCATTCCCGGCAATTCTTCCGAAAACACATCCGGATATTCTCTCACAATTAGTACACTGTCTATGCTAACCCCCTTAAGAGAATTTAGCTTACTCCCTTTTGATTCAAAGTTAGACTTGAATCTTATCCGTTTCTTTTCTACGGTTGTGAGTGCGACAGTACGATTGGCACAATCTAGTACTCCTTCATACTTGGTCATCCAGTCCATTCCCAAAATTACCGCCAGTCCTTGGGAATCTAAGATTATTAGACTCACTGGAAAATTATGCTTTCCAAATTCTATCACTAGATCACGACATCCAAGACTTACTATCATATCTCCACCGGGAGAACTTACTTTTATTGGACACCCAATATTTTCAGTTGGAAACCCATTTCTATCAACAAATGCTTTTGATATCAATGAATGTGATGCACCAGTATCGAAAAGAACAAGTGCTGGAATAGAATTGAGTTTGAACTTACCAGCCACAGCATCGGACTCCTCATATATCTCTTCCACATTGATGTGGTTTACTTGTCCCTTCTGGAAAGAGTTGGGCTTGGTGGTTCCTTCAACTTTATTCTCTGGGCATTCATTTGCATAATGCCCCATCTTCTTACACTTGAAACATTCTAATATCTCTCTTTGTAGGCTGACTTCCACTTCCACTTCCACCTCCACTGTGGTGACTCTTGTGTCCACTCTTGTGGTTCTTGTACTTGTCATTATCATGACTACGGTGATGCTTGTTGTCATGACGGCGGTTGTGGTTGTGGTGGTTGTTGTACTTTCCATGTTTGTGGGGTCCAGAACTCCCACTATCATCATGATGGGAACGCTTGTGAGACGAACCCGAGCTATGCTTGTCAGAGCTGTGCTTCCTCTTTCTGCTTTCAACCTGTTTCATCTTGTTCTCCAATATGGTAGCTTTGTCACAAAGTGATTGGTAGGTTGGGACATAGGCAACAGATAGCTGCATATTCAGTTCGTCATTCAATCCTTCGAGGAATTTCTCCTTCCTCTTGGCATCAGTATCAACTTCATCCGGTGCATAACGCGCCACATTGTTGAACTCCTCAATATATTCAGCCACGCTGCGGTGACACTATTTCAGGTTATGGAACTCCTTCTTCTTCAAATTCATCACCCCGGATGAGATGTGAGCTGTGCGGAAACCATCCTCAAAGATAGCCCAAGTTACATCCTCAATGGTAGTGGTGATCTGGAAGTTGTCCCACCAAGTTACTGCTGGTCCTTCCAACAGATGTGCTGCAAACCTGACTTTCTCCTCGTCGGTGCAGCCGACAGTTACCAAGTCCTTGTTCACCGAATGTAACCAATAATTGGCCCCCATTGGATCAGTGGTTCCTGAGAACTTTGCAGGCCTCAGTCTTAGGAATCTGCTAAGCATGTCAAATCCTGGTGGATTGTTCGGGTTGTTGTTGTTATTGTTGTTGTTGTTATTCCGATTCTGCATAAAAGTGGTCATCATCTGCATCAGCTGTGCCTCTGCTGTCATCAGCTGCTGCATCTCGGGGGTGACATTGTTGTTGTTTGGGTTGGGTTTGGCACGTCGAGGAGGCATCTGTGGTTTTCATAAAGATAAGAATGAGATATCCATAGATGCTTATCATGCACAATACATCACATAGACAATCACCAAACCAAGAATCAAAATAACAAAAGGTTCAAACGACGTAAACAACAAGTTTGGAAAAGCAATCACACCATCGGAAGCCATCCACATGTTGGATGTTCATTGCGACTCAATAATCATAAGAACGGTAAATGAAAGATAAATGAGTAGTCATCACTACTCCTCCGCATCAACCTCCACATCAACAAGTGTAAGACCTGCATTCTCCATAGCGGTATTGTATTCGTCAACAATGGTAGTCAAGGCCTCTATCTTGGCCCTAAGAGCCCTCTTCTGTGAGCGAAGCCTCTCGATCACTCCTTGCTGATGCTCGAGCTCGAAGTCCTTGTCCTCCGGCTCTTCCTTCATCCCCCGGATCTTCTTGTTACGGTCTTGGACTCTCTTCTCCTGGATCTTGAATTTCTTGTCCTGGCTTTCAAACTTGGCCTCCATTTCCTTGACTATCTCGTCTTGCTCCATGAAGAGCTTGTCCTTCTCACGAAGCTACACCTAGAGCTCGTCATTGCTAAGCATGACATTGGTCCTATCAGTATCTAGGTGCCTAATAAGACCCTCTAGGTCCTGGAGGTGAAGACGAATCGGCTCCATCGTCTCTCTAGCAGCATCCTCGTACTCAATAGCCTCACCCTCCTCGTTGCGTCTCCCGAAGGGGTGAAAGTAAATACCTCTAAGCTCCCTGGAGTGTCTCCATACCAGGCGCCCAAGTAACTCCTGCATGACTACATCTAGGCCTTTCTCCTTGTCTTCATGCATCTGCTTGAAGGTGATGGTCTCCGTGGTTGGCTCTGTCTAGCGTCCGGGCTGAGTGACTCTGAAGCCCCAAAGGTCCTTCCTCTCAAACTTTGTGAGGGGAAGTGTCGTGGTGGTGGCACGGCAGATTCCATGGGTAGGCTTAAGTTGGGGGCCGAATGGTGCTTGTGGTTACCGGGGAGGGAGTGCACGATCGAGCCATGCACGAAGAACAAGAAGAACTCTCCACACTTGACAATTTGATTACAAGTGCTCCTTGAGCTGTGTTGGCTTGAGTACGCAGCACCTGTCCTCTACTTGGTTCCACCTCCTCTACTACTGCTATGCCCTCCCTTATATAGGCAGTGCTAGCTAGCTAATACCCCTTTGGTTTGTAGGGTTTACTTTTTGGATCCTGGTCCCTACAATATGGGCCGGGTTATGGGCTTGGCTTAAGCCCATAGGCCCGGTCCACAAAGCTTGACAGCTAACGGTCTTCTGGTACACTGCTTCTTGTTCTTTTTGGCATCACGCAGTTACTTTGTACGTCAGCGCTTGCTTTGGGCGTCACCCAGCTCCTTTTGTGTCATCCCGGCGTCGCCCTTCTCTTTTGACCATGCTTTACCATGGTCCTTCCTGAACCTTACTCGGAAAGGTGCCACGCGTCCTTCTTGACTCGGCTCGTTGGTACCTGCAAGGGTTACAACTTTGTCCTATACGGGCCGAGATAGTTTGTATCTCGGCTTTCATGCTTATCTTACCCGGCCTGGTTCATTTTTTACTCGGAGCCAACCCAGCTGCGCCATGTTTCCCCTCTCATGACACTACCGGGGGTTATCCCCCCGACATTAGTCCCTGAAGCGGGTGAGGTCTAGAATTTCAAGTTGTTAGGCGTCTCCAGGTTCCTTTTGTGTGAATGGAACTTAGTTTTTGTCTTTTATCTACCTCAGTTTTGCATCTTGCCGGGTTAGTCTGACAATGTCGGGTCAATTATTTGACTTCTTGGCTCATTCTTGCCTCGAGCCGAGTTATTTTGGCCAATTCCGGGTCATTTTCGGCGCACTTCAGTCACTGACAACTAGTAATCATGACTACTTGCCTCAATTTTTGTTCCAAGTTCTGGCGGCACAGTGACGGCTGCGCAGTTATTCCCCGTCACTGTGGCAGTCCCATCGGCCTACACCTCTTTTCCTTCTAGCTGTGACGTGGCACCGGATTTTTCGTGTATCTTTGGCTACGTGGCGCTCGCTGACTGGCTCTTCCGGCCTGGTACACGGCCACACGCTGGCCGCACGGCACAGTTAGATCCCACGACGGGGTTTTTTACTGCCCTTAAGTAGGGGTTGGGGGTTTCCACTTCCCCCACGCCCGTTCAGTTTCCTTAGCCTTTCTTCTTCCTCGCGCCTACAAGATTGAACTGCCTCCTTTGCGGTTCCTTCTCCCTCTTGCTTTAGTGCTGCGATTACCCCTGCCCTCTTTCGATTTCAGCACGGGTCCTCGTTGTTCCAAGCCTCTCCTTTCCGTGGAGGAGACAGACTCCGAACATCCCATGGACGCTCGTGACGGCGCTGATGGTGCTGAGGAACAGGAGGTTCCCTCCGGTGAGCGCGGTGGTTGGGAAGGCTCTGAGGTCTCCACCGAAGAGGTGGAGTGGCTCCTCTCCACCAGACGCATTCCACTGCAAGTGGATTGCCATCTCCCCACCGGTGAGATTTCTCCCACACCTCAAGATGGCGAGCGGGTGGTTTTTCTTTCCCACTTTGAACGCGGTTTTTCTCTTCCTGTGAGCACCTTCTTTTCCTCGTTTCTTTCTACCTTCCATCTGCAGACCCACCATCTTCCTGCCAATGCAATTGGATCTCTTTCTTGTTTCATATCTTCTTGCGAGGCCTATCTTGGCATTTGGACCACAGTTCCTTTGTGGGCCAAGTATTTTGGCTTTAAAGTTCAGGTTGTTCCCCAGCCTGGTTCTCCTCGATCCGAGAAGAGGCCGACCCAGTGTGGTGCTGCTATCATCACCCCCAGGAGAGATTCTATCTTTCCTCGGGTTACCGGCATTGACTCCTGCAAGAAGTGGCATAGAACCTTTTTCTATGTCAAAAATAGTGGGTCCACTGACAACATCCGGCTTCCCCCTTTCTCGGACGACGTCCCCAACAAGAAGTTCTGGCAACTGGACCCGCGCGACCAAGACGCTGTGGTTAACGAGGCAAACACTATCCTGGAAAGGTTGCTGTCGCCGGATGAGAACTTTCATCTCGCCGACTTTGACCTCATGTGCACCTTCATCTCACGCTGGGTAAGCCCCATCCAATCCAGGAGCCACAAGATGTGATTCATGACCGGGTCCCATGATCCCACTCGGCATTCCACCAAGGAAATCACCCATGACTCCATTGCCCGCCGAGTAAGCTCAATCTTCAAATTGAACTTGGGAGATGATTGGGCTTGGAGTTGCCCACCGTTTAGCCGGGTCAGGCCTGTCCCCTGGGTAAGTTTTCCGAATTACCTTCTTGCCGAGTAGGCTTTAGCTCTTTTGCCACTCTTTAGCTTAGTTTTTAGTCTCTTATTCTGTTTGTCTTTCGTAGAATCTCCTTCACCAGGTTGATAACAGTACTGTCCCTCCGGCTGGCTATAACGGGGATCGCTCTGACTCGGATGAGTTCGAGTATGACCTGGAGTGCTTCATGCCCATCCCGCACACTGCGGCTGCTTCAGCTTCGGGTAAGAGTCAATCTCGCAATCCCTTAGAAGATTGGTCTGACGATGATGAGGATGATGATTGTATGCTTTTGGAGGTACATGACTTGTGAGCTTAATCTCTTTGCTTATCCGAGAGTAAGCTTGTTATTTACTTATGCAGCTGGCCAGGTACATGACGTTCCTCCTCTCGCCGTGGGCGGAGTCGGCAAGATTCCCGTTGCTAAGCCGAAGCGACGCGGAACCTCCTCCACCACTCAGCCGGCCAAGAAGAACAAGCCCACTCCGGCTGCTCCTGCTGCCTCTGCTGCTGCCAGCCTGAGTGAGACTCGCCAAGATACTGGGCGCCGAGTCATCCGCGACCCGGTTGTCACCGGGTAAGTTTTTGCACCTTGCTTTCTTTGCTCTTTTCTTTCTCATTACTGCTATTCTCTCATATATATATTGTTGTTTTCAGTGTTGCACCTTTGACGGCGAATCAGGAGGCTTCTAGCATTGCCTCGCCGCTTAGCCCTGCACCTCCTCCAGCTGACTCGACGGCGTCGAGTCCCGTCCGGGTTGAGGCTCGCACTGTTGAGGCTCACGCTTCTCAGTGTCAGTCAGACCCGGTGGATCACTCGGGTAGCGCCCCTATCGCTGGTCAGGAGAAACTTCCTGATCTTGGTGCTCACAAGTCTGGCACCGAGAAACCCTCTGCCCCCAGTTCCTCTGGCATCAGCCCTCAAGCTGTTGTGAATGAACAACTTCCTGATCTTGGAGCCAGCAAAACTGCTGAGCCCAGTCAGGGGGCTCCACGTCCTTCTTCAAATCCTTCTGCTCGCTCTCCAGTTCTGTCAAAAGGCCAGACCCAGCCCAAGGCTTCTGGTTCTACTCGCCCCTCTTCTGGCAAATCCACCTCTTCCAAGCAAGCAACTCTAGTTTGCGCTCCGCGTTCTGCTCCTCAGATTCGGCCTCCTACGTCGGCGACCGTGTTCGCTTCAACGGGTAAGGGGGACGAATCCGCGGCTGTCGGGTCAGGTGATGGCTCCAAGGCTGTTACCCTCCATACCTCTGCCGCTGCAACCCTGCAACTGTGGGAACCGCCCTAACAATGGGTCGAGTTCTCACTCGGACGCTTAGTGGGCAGAGCCTTGGTGTAGTGACCTCGGATCGGTAAGGATCCTAAGTCCCTGTGATTAACATGCTAGTCCCTGGATCAATAGCTAGCACTCACAGTCGATGAAATATCATGTAAAAAACAAAGTCTTTATTACACGGAGAATCCAGAGTATGAATTTATTACAAAGATTGCTTAGCATTATGCTTGCTCAAATAACAGCGGAAACATAAAAGCAGCATGAGTCCATCAACACCCAGGCTTGTCGAGTGTAGACCCGCGATCCCTACGCACCTTTCAATCTTCGGATTCTGCACATAAGACGTGCAGCCAACAAGTTGGGTCAATACTTTGAATGTATTGGCAAATTACACCAAGGAGAGAAAAGACTATCTCTACATGTAAGGCTGGTATAGGCTATAGAGTTCATTTGCTCAAAGCTAAATTTCTTAAGTAAAGAGAAGAATAGAAGATTGTCCTACTTTGTAAACATTTGCTTAGATAAAATAAGGTCGAGTGGCACACGAGGATATTACGCACCAAGTGTCCAAACAACCAAACACTTGGATATTACGCACCAGGCGTCACTTGGATATTACACACCAAGTCCCCAAATTCCCACCCATTAGCGATATTATGCACGCCATGGGGTTTCAAAACTTTGTTTTAGAAAAGAGAGAGGAAGATCCTTCAGACGCTCATTGTCATTCTGTTACCGTGAACACGGCTGATCGATCAGATTGCAATACTCTCGAGAGTTTGTGCACTTTACCCACAATCCACGATCAAGTCCTTTTACAGACAAGACCATGGAGAGGCTTTCCCTTAGTAGCCCCTCTACCTTCCGGATCCAACCGTGCCAAGAACCTCCAAATGTTGGTACCCAGGTGAGGTTTCCCACTAAGTACTAGGCCAAGACAGAGCCCATAATGTATTGTGGTTGCACTGGAAGCTTCTGAATTTTGAAACATGGCAGACTTCTTTGATTCCTGGGCGGCCATCCTCCACCAAAATCACACTCGTTGACCCAACAACCATTCCGCCCAGAAGAAAACTTAGTTTTATTTTGAAGTGGATTTGAGAAGAAATTTCGCTCTAGAGAGCCCTTATACTTAGAAAATTCTTTGTCTTTCGAACCCCCCAACAGTACTTTGTATACATAGCATAGCAAGCAATACTTAGCAAAAACAGGGGTACCTACTAGGATGGAAGTCCTAGTATAGAGCTACTCATGGCATACTACAAAATCATCGCACTTGCAAAATAATACTAAGGAAAAATTCTACTAGAATATCCTACACATGCATACTACAGAATTTTTGAAGATCACATGCATAGAATCAAAACTGGGACAAAATTATGAACAAGTGGTGTAACTTGCCTTGATCTGAGCAGCACTCTACACAATAGCACTCCTTGGTGCACTCCGAGCAATCTAACGAATCACAAACATAGATTTGATCACAACTTGCTCAAAGCATACACAAAGGAAAACATGCATGCATGCAACAAGGTAGTTTATGCAAGATTGGTTAAATTGATCGAGGTAGCAAGTTTGTGTTGTGATAGTGTAAGGGTGTCACTAGGATTAATTTCCAAGGGTTTAGATCTACTATAGTGTCACTAAACAAAACCTAGGATTATAAGGAGATCAACCAACTAGTTAACCCCAAGATAGATCTAATAATCCTAAGCAAAGCTTAATGATTTGGATCAGTAGGTATTGTGGAAACAAAGTTATTGCAACAAGAATCAAATAGAATAGAATTTTAATTATTTTTCTATAGATTAAACCCTCTAATCTAATGATTAAAATCTATACCTAAAACATTACTGTAAACCTGCAATATTATTACATATTTGGATTCTACATAAAATTAGGAATCCAACGGTATATTATAAGCTAGATTTGGCCAAATATTCGATTTTATATGAATTTCGCAAGATTAAAACCAAATCTGCCAAATTCAAACCAAACTATCTTAACCCTAACTCGAAACGCGCCAAGTGGCAGCGCCCGGTTGGTCCAGCTGTCCAGGCGGGTGACGCGGCGTGGGGACGACGCGCTTGCCACGCGGGTTGCCACGCGGTGCAACGCGGTTGGCCGATACCCCTTCGCCCTCTCTTCTAATCTGGTCCACAAGATTACAATCAGACGGCCGAGGTGGCTCTACTGACCTGTGGCGGTGGCGGCGATGGAGACGACGGCGGCGGCGGCGGAGTCAACGGTGGCCGGAAGTCCTGGCGGCCCTAGTGGAGGCGACAAAGACGGCCCCTGATGCGCACGTCGACGGCGAATCCCCCAACGATCTCAACGCGGTCCCTCTCCTCCTCCTTCACCCGCGGTTGGCCGTTCCACCTCTCGGACCCGACGGGCTCCGGCGAGCAATTGCCGGTGACCCCCTGCGATTCGGAAGGGACGAGTTAGGTGGGAGGGTAGAGTGGGTAGCGGCGAGTAGCGTGGGAGGTAGAAAAAGGCTTGAGGTGCTCTGGAGGGTCGCCAACCTCGAGCTCCGTTGGCGGGTCTCTCCAGCGAGTTCGGAAGCTTGCGAAAATCGGGCTAGGGTTTGAGAAAAACGAGGGCAACGAGGGGGGCGATGCGGTGGTATAAGAGGGGAATATTCTGTGTCGTAGGAGGCACGGATTCGATCAGAGGACGGTTTAATCGCGCGGATTTGAATCAAACCCGTGTTCTTCAGGGACTCTGGCTGGAGGTGGGGGATGACATCATGGTCCCACCTGTCGGTGGCAGCAGCGGGATTGGCAGAGTGGGCCGGTGCTGGGCTGCGGCGGCTGGCGCGGGTAGGCTGGCTGCCGCGTGGGCGCTGGTGGGCTGGCGCTGCGGCCCAGTTAGGTAGGTTGTTAGTTTTTTTTTATTCTTTTTATTTTTCCAAATCTGTTTTACTAATTCACTTGTAACTTTTGCATACTAAGTCAAAACTTGACAAAATTTGTTTCTAAATTTTCATAAAATTGAGGTGGTCAACATGGGGCCATGTTTTAATGTTTTACAAGATTTTTGGAAGGTTCAACAGGATTACTTCTTTCTTGCTCACATAGATGGATTTCTTTATTAGGGTTTTAGTAGATTAAGTTGTTAGGGTTTTATTGAAAAAAAAACATTTGTAGGATGCAATGATGCAAAGATGAGGCATGCCACTAATAACGTCCTATTATAAAAATCTGGGATGTTACAAACCTACCCCCCTTAAGAAGAATCTCGTCCTCGAGATTCGGGTTAGCTAGCAAATAAGTGGGGGTTCTCTGTTCTCATGTTGTCCTCACGTTCCCACGTAGCTTCTTCCTCGGAGTGGTGGCTCCATTGTACCTTGCAGAACCTTATAGTCTTGGTGCGGGTAACCCTTTCGGCCAATTCCAGTATTTTGATGGGTTTTTCCTCATAGGTAAGGTCATTCTCCAATTGAACCTCGTCTAGGGAAATGGTGTCTCTTAGCGGTGTTTCGGCCATCTCCGGGTGACACTTCTGTAGTTGTGACACATGAAACACATCATGCACAGTCAGTCCTTCCGGTAACTCCAACTGATAAGCAACTTCTCCTCTACGGGCCAGAAGTTTATATGGTCCTATGAATCGTGGGGATAACTTGCCCTTGATTCCGAACCTCTTAACTCCCCGTAGGGGTGAAACTCGGAGATACGCACGGTCCCCTATTTCATAGGCCACATCTCTGCGCTTGGAGTCAGCGTAACTCTTCTGTCGGGATTGGGCTACCTTTAGCCTATCCTGAATCTGTCGTACCTTTTCTTCGGCATCCTTTATCAAGTCAGGTCCAAAAAGATTGCGTTCACCAACTCCATTCCATAGCAATGGAGTCCTACACTTCCTGCCATATAGAACTTCAAATGGAGCCATCTTGATGCTTGTCTGGTAGCTGTTGTTGTATGAGAACTCAGCATATGGCAGGTTATCGTCCCAACTAGACCCATAGTCTAGTGCGCAAGCTCTCAACATATCTTCCAGAATTTGATTCACCCTTTCTGTTTGGCCATCTGTTTGAGGGTGGAAGGCAGTACTGAATTCTAGTCGGGTTCCAAGAGACTCATGAAGTTGTCGCCAAATCTTTGAAGTAAACTGGGTGCCTCTATCTGACACAATTCCTTTGGGAACACCATGCAGGCTTACAATTCTTGACATGTATATCTTAGCAAGCTTAGCACTTGTATATGTGGTCTTTACGGGAATGAAGTGAGCCACCTTGGTGAAGTGGTCCACCACTACCCAGATAGAATCAAATCCAGAACGAGTCCGGGGTAATCCCGTGATGAAATCCACGCCTACCTTGTCCCACTTCCAGTCGGGTATAGGTAGTGGTTGTAGTAATCCAGCCGGTTTCTGATGCTCGGCTTTAACTCTGTTGCACACATCACACAGAGAAATATACTCTGCAATATCTCTCTTTAGGTTATTCCACTAGAATCTATCCTTCACATCCATGTACATCTTTGTGTTACCAGGATGAATTGAGTATGGCGAATCATGAGCTTCTTGTAAAATCATCTTCCTGATATCGGGGTTATTGGGAACGCACAGACGCTCCCCATACCAGAGGGTTCCTTGATCGTCCAGACGAAATTCTTTAGTCTTTCCCTCATTTATCCTGACCCTTATTTCTTCCAACTCTTTATCCCCCTTTTATGCTTCTTGGATTCTTTCTTGGAAGGTGGACACTATTTCCATAGTCGCTACGTGTCCATTTCCATTCCCATTACCATTGCCATTCTTTCTCTCGGGGCAAGAGGTTGCATAGTGCCCTGTCTTGTTGCACTTAAAGCATGTCACCTCACTGAGATCCTTTCTATTGCCGCCATTGCCATTGCGGTTTTTGTGCCCATTGTGTCTGTGGCCACCATGGTTATGACCGTTATGGTTGTGGCCATTATTGTTATAAGGTGGTGGTGAGGAGTTGCGCTGCTTCTGGTACGGAGCAGAGTGTTTGTGAGGGTTGGATTTCCTCTTGCGATTTTCTATGCTCTTCCTCTTTGATTCAACCACAATGGCTCTGTCCAAGAGTTCCTGAAAGTTGTGAAATTTCTGAGCCACAAGGTGAATGGATATCTCATCATTGAGCCCTCTTAAGAACTCCTCCTGTCTCTTGGCATCAGTGGAAACATCATCGGGTGCATAACGGGCTAGCTTATTGAAAAGCTCTCCATACTCGATGACAGAACGGTGCAGCTGGTGTAGGTCGCGAAACTCGCGCCTCTTTAGAGCCATGACACCAGCAGCCACATGATGAGTACGAAAAGCTAACTCAAACTGTTCCCAAGTGATAGCATCAATGTCCGGGTGGGTGACTTGGTAGTTATCCCACCATTCTGCAGCAGGTCCCTCAAGCTGGTGTGCGGCATAACGTACCCTGTCGGCTCTGACAGCTTGCACGGTGTCTAGCTTCTTGTTGATCGTACGCAGCCAGTCATCAACGATGATTGGTTCAGTGCTGCTAGTGAAGGTAGGTGGGTTCA
Source organism: Avena sativa (assembly GCA_916181665.1). Lineage (NCBI taxonomy): Eukaryota > Viridiplantae > Streptophyta > Magnoliopsida > Poales > Poaceae > Avena > Avena sativa. Next base: position 68,024,013 of record OV702284.1, read on the forward strand.
GCCTCAAAAACCGAGTCAAGCGATCCTGTTGAGGAGGTGGCGGAGGCGGTGGTGGCGGCGGGTTGTTGTTGTTGTTTTGCATGTTCTGAGTGAGCAGTTGGATTAGCTGGTTCTGAGTGGCCAAAAGTTCTGCTATCTCTGGCGGGATTTCGTGGTTCGCACGTCTTGGCGGCATCTGTGGGGGTTTAAGAGAATAGTTAAGAAATAGACAGATATACTAAGTAGTAAACTCCTACCCTTATGAAAACACACCAAGCACACCAGGCACACAAGGCATAACAACACAATTTAACACAGGGGGCAACCAAGTATAACTAAACCAAACTTGTCTTGGTAATTATTACATTTGCGAATAATGTTCTACTATAGAATTAAAGGTGGTCCAACTATTACACATCTTCCACGCCTTCCTCTTCCTCGTCCTCGAACGAGTAGCCTTCTTGCTCTAGGGTTGTCTTGTACAACTCCATCTCCTTTGTGGTGGCTTCAAGCTTCTCTTGGAGGTCCTTTATCTCATCCTGTAGCTTCTTGGTAGTGGCTTCCAGCTGCTCCTGAAGTCCCTCCTTCTCGCTTTGTAGCTCTTCCACTAAACTTGACTTCATTGCGGCTTCAAGTTGCTTTGCCAAGTCCCTCTTGGAAGCACGCACATCATTGATTATCTTGCAAAGGCCTTCAGTTTGCACTTCATCTCCATCGATCTGCTGTTTGAGTTCTCTAATTCTCTTGTTTTTATTTATAACCCTCTTCTCTTGGTTAGCGAACTTCTTCTCTTGGTCCTGGAATTTTATATCTTGGAGCTTCATTGCCTCCTCCTGCTGCTTGATCATTTCTTCCTTCTCTTTGATGAGGGCGCATCGCTCGTCGTTCTTCAACATCTCGAGGAAGGTACCCTTCTCGAGGTCATGGATGTGGCACTCCAAGTCTTGATATTGTGTTCTTCGGCGCTTGGTAGAAGTTCTTTCCTCAAAGGTTAACTCCATGGGAATTCCTTCCTCATCTCGTCTTCCAAAGAGGCCGCCGCAGTGTCCTTGGAGAGCTTCATGATGACGTCCACATAGGCGACCAATGAGTTGCTGCAAGCTAATGCTAAGGGCCTTCTCCTTGGAATCGCTAACAATGTGGATTGCTATGTCTTCCTCTGGGTTCTTGCCTCGCTCTTTTCCTGGCTGGATGACCTTGATTCCCCAACAGCCGTCCTTGTGGAGTTTCTTCATTGTGCTTCCCTGGATTGTTGGGAGAGGAAGGTCCAAGCGTGTGAGTAGATCCATGAGGCATCCTCCAAAGCGAAGGGGATCGATGTCCGCGACGGTGTCGTAGAGGAAGCTTGTCATCTTTGAGTTAGAAGAATGAAGGTTAGATACTTAAACAAGTAGAGGAAAGCAGATACTAGAAGTGCGGAAAATAACTTAGTAGAAAAACAAGTAAGGAACTAGAGTTAGAGGTGGTTCCAATCCTAGGGTCACGTCCTACAGGCAACGATGTGCTCTGATACCATCTGTAGTGACCTCGGATCGGTAAGGATCCTAAGTCCCTGTGATTAACATGCTAGTCCCTGGATCAATAGCTAGCACTCACAGTCGATGAAATATCATGTAAAACACAAAGTCTTTATTACACGGAGAATCCAGAGTATGAATTTATTACAAAGATTGCTTAGCATTATGCTAGCTCAAATAACAGCGGAAACATAAAAGCAGCATGAGTCCATCAACGCCCAGGCTTGTCGAGTGTAGACCCGTGATCCCTACGCACCTTTCAATCTTCGGATTCTGCACATAAGACGTGCAGCCAACAAGTTGGGTCAATACTTTGAATATATTGGCAAATTACACCAAGGAGAGAAAAGACTATCTCTACATGCAAGGCTGGTATAGGCTGTAGAGTTCATTTGCTCAAAGCTAATTTTCTTAAGTAAAGAGAAGAATAGAAGATTTTCCTACTTTGTAAACATTTGCTTAGATAAAATAAGATCGAGTGGCACACGAGGATATTACGCACCAAGTGTCCAAACAACCAAACACTTGGATATTACGCACCAGGCGTCACTTGGATATTACACACCAAGTCCCCAAATTCCCACCCATTAGCGATATTACGCACGCCATGGGGTTTCAAAACTTTGTTTTAGAAAAGAGAGAGGAAGATCCTTCAGAGGCTCCATCCTTCAGACGCTCATTGTCATTCTGTTACCGTGAACACGGCTGATCGATCAGATTGCAATACTCTCGAGAGTTTGTGCACTTTACCCACAATCCACGATCAAGTCCTTTTACAGACAAGACCATGGCGAGGCTTTCCCTTAGTAGCCCCTCTACCTTCCGGATCCAACCGTGCCAAGAACCTCCAAATGTTGGTACCCAGGTGAGGTTTCCCACTAAGTACTAGGCCAAGACAGAGCCCATAATGTATTGTGGTTGCACTGGAAGCTTCTGAATTCTGAAACATGGCAGACTTCTTTGATTCCTGGGCGGCCATCCTCCACCAAAATCATACTCGTTGACCCGACAACCATTCCTCCCAGAAGAAAACTTAGTTTTATTTTGAAGTGGATTTGAGAAGAAAGTTCGCTCTAGAGAGCCCTTATACTTAGAAAATTCTTTGTCTTTCGAACCCCCCAACGGTACTTTGTATACATAGCATAGCAAGCAATACTTAGCAAAAACAGGGGTACCTACTAGGATGGAAGTCCTAGTATAGAGCTACTCATGGCATACTACAAAATCATCGCACTTGCAAAATAATACTAAGGAAAAATTCTACTAGAATATCCTACACATGCATACTACAGAATTTTTGAAGATCACATGCATAGAATCAAAACTGGGACAAAATTATGAACAAGTGGTGTAACTTGCCTTGATCTGAGCAGCACTCTACACAATAGCACTCCTTAGAGCACTCCGAGCAATCTAACGAATCACAAACATAGATTTGATCACAACTTGCTCAAAGCATACACAAAGGAAAACATGCATGCATGCAACAAGGTAGTTTATGCAAGATTGGTTAAATTGATCGAGGTAGCAAGTTTGTGTTGTGATAGTGTAAGGGTGTCACTAGGATTAATTTCCAAGGGTTTAGATCTACTATAGTGTCACTAAACAAAACCTAGGATTATAAGGAGATCAACCAACTAGTTAACCCCAAGATAGATCTAATAATCCTAAGCAAAGCTTAATGATTTGGATCAGTAGGTATTCTGAAAACAAAGTTATTGCAACAAGAATCAAATAGAATAGAATTTTAATTATTTTTCTATAGATTAAACCCTCTAATCTAATGATTAAAATCTATACCTAAAACATTACTGTAAACCTGCAATATTATTACATATTTGGATTCTACATAAAATTAGGAATCCAACGGTATATTATAAGCTAGATTTGGCCAAATATTCGATTTTATATGAATTTCGCAAGATTAAAACCAAATCTGCCAAATTCAAACCAAACTATCTTAACCCTAACTCGAAACGCGCCAAGTGGCAGCGCCCGGTTGGTCCAGCTGTCCAGGCGGGTGACGCGGCGTGGGGACGAAGCGCTTGCCACGCGGGTTGCCACGCGGCGCAACGCGGTTGGCCGATACCCCTTCGCCCTCTCTTCTAATCTGGTCCACAAGATTACAATCGGACGGCCGAGGTGGCTCTACTGACCTGTGGCGGTGGCGGCGATGGAGACGACGGCGGCGGCGGCGAAGTCGATGGTGGCCGGAAGTCCTGGCGGCCCTAGTGGAGCCGACGAAGACGGCCCCCGATGCACAAGTCGACGGCGAATCCCCCAACGATCTCAACGCGGTCCCTCTCCTCCTCCTTCACCCGCGGTTGGCCGTTCCTCCTCTCGGACCCGACCGGCTCCGGCGAGCAATTGCCGGTGACCCCCTGCGATTCGGAAGGGACGAGTTAGGTGGGAGGGTAGAGTGGGTAGCGGCGAGTAGCGTGGGAGGTAGAACAAGGCTTGAGGTGCTCTGGAGGGTCGCCAACCTCGAGCTCCGTTGGCGGGTCTCTCCGGCGAGTTCGGAAGCTTGTGAAAATCGGGCTAGGGTTTGAGAAAAACGAGGGCAACGAGGGGGCGATGCGGTGGTATAAGAGGGGAATATTCCGTGTCGTAGGAGGCACGGATTCGATCAGAGGACGGTTTAATCGCGCGGATTTGAATCAAACCCGTGTTCTTCAGGGACTCTGGCTGGAGGTGGGGGATGACATCATGGTCCCACCTGTCGGTGGCAGCAGCGGGATTGGCAGAGTGGGCCGGTGCTGGGCTGCGGCGGCTGGCGCGGGTAGGCTGGCTACCGCGTGGGCGCTGGTGGGCTGGCGCTGCGGCCCAGTTAGGTAGGTTGTTAGTTTTTTTTTATTCTTTTTATTTTTCCAAATCTGTTTTACTAATTCACTTGTAACTTTTGCATACTAAGTCAAAACTTGACAAAATTTGTTTCTAAATTTTGATAAAATTGAGGTGGTCAACATGGGGCCATGTTTTAATGTTTTACAAGATTTTTGGAAGGTTCAACAAGATTACTTCTTTCTTGCTCACATAGATGGATTTCTTTATTAGGGTTTTAGTAGATTAAGTTGTTAGGGTTTTGTTGAAAAAAAATTTGTAGGATGCAATGATGCAAAGATGAGGCATGCCACTAATAACGTCCTATTATAAAAATCTGGGATGTTACACTTGGTTAGGCTGAGCCTTACGCGGTGGCATGGAATGTAGCAGGCAAGCAAGAGGTCAGCACTCGTGCCGGGAAGAAGCTGAAGCTGGGCCCCAAGGTCGTCTCCGACATAACCCAACAGGCCATTACTCTGATGGCCCGCGCCGACAAAATAAACGAGGTGACATGACTTACTCTTTTATACTGTTGAGTATTTCCTTTATACATATCACCTAGTCCCCAAGGTTACAGTTGAGTAAGATACTTACTCTACTGTAATTTAACATCCCTAAAATCATGTTTTAAAACTCATGCATATCATCCATGCATCCATGATCATATAGAGTTTCATTTTCTAAACCATTCCAAAAACATGAGCAAATGTGCTCATTATTTTATGTGAGTATACCCTAACCATAGTGCTACTTTCTAATGAGAAGGGCACTTATTGTATTCAGTAATGTTTTGTATTCAAACTTAAATGCTTCCAAAAGCTTGAGCAAAGTTTCAAAACAAAGTATAAATTTAAAACCAAATCTATGCCTATTTTATATCTCATAAAAGGCTTGGTTTTATTTTATTCTTCAAAGGATCAAGAGTGTTTGAGTAAACAGAATGTTTGACACTTATTTGAATACAAAATTCACTGTACAAAAGACCAGAGAAAGTTTGAAATCAAACTGATTTGAAATGAGGTTTGAAAATCATTTTAGAAAATCAAACAGAAAAAGAAAAGGAATAAGGAGAAAAAAAAAACTAACAACCTAATCTGGCCCAACCCAGCCCAACTTGACCCAGCCAGCCCAGCAACCCCTCCCGCGAACCGTTTTTCTGTACTCGCAATCAAACCCGCGGAGTGACTGACCGCCTGACCCCACCTCCCCTCTGTTCTCTCGCTAACAACGCGGCCCACGCAACGGTCTTCTTCTCCACCCGGCGACGAGTTCCTCCCCCAAATCACTCGGCCATTTCTGGATTGATTTGCGACTTCAATTCACGATCAATGCTCGAGGGAATCACGCTCGCGACCTTGATACTTAAACCCCCTCTGCCCCCTATCCGTTTTCCCCCAGACCCCGAGCACAGAGCGCCCCCAGGCTGCCAGTATTCTCCCTTACACCGCCGCAGACAGAACCCACTCCGGCGACCAATCCCGGTGAGCTCCGTGCACGCCTTCCTCTCTGATTCACGCGAACTGCTTCGCAACCTCCTTGCGCTCCTTCTGACATCTTTGGTTCGTCCTGTACTGCCCCAGGTCGTCGACTCCATCGAACACCGCAAGTTCCCGACGCCGTCTCCGACTCCGGCGACTAAATTCGGTGAGCCTCGTGTCCCCCTCCATTTCTGAATCACACGGATGTGTTCGCCTGCATCTAGCGCACCTCCTAACGCCTTTTGTTTGGATCTTCGTGCCCTAGAACGTCGTCTTCGACTCCATCAGTGAGCATCCGACGCCGTGCACGACTCCAACGAGCTCCAGCGACCACCTCTGCGCGCCCCTTCGCCAATGAAGCGCACCTTGAGCATCAGCAGCACACGGCGAGCTTGGTGAGCCCCTTATTCCTCTCCCGCGCGACCTAGAACGCCGGTAGCAGCTCTGACAGAGACGCCGCCGCCAGTCGCCACCGCTAGCGCCGCCCGTCTGTGGTCAATTAGATTAGGGCCGTTGGATTTAGATCTGACGAGTAAGATTAGATCTGTGTCGAAGAGGTACGCGTTAGATCTGGCCATGCATCTTCATTTAGATCGTGTGGCTCTCGTTGATCGATCCGCCCGAACCGGTACAACCAATAGGAACACGCCGCGTGGCCAGGGTTTAGATTTAAAATCAGAATTTGAATCTATTAGATGTTTAAACTTGTTTTAATCATAACTTTTGATTTCCACGTCCAAATTTGACAAATTTTATATCAATGGAATCAGGAGAGAAATCCCTTTCCATATATGCAATGTGTTTAATGTTTTGTTTCTGTTGAACTGGTTATTTTTACAGAAACATGTGTAGACCTATTTTGTGTGTAGTAATTATTTGAGAAATGGTTTAATGTTCAAATAAAGTTTGTTTGGAAAGTTTAGAACTTGTTTATGAACCAGTACTATGCACTTGTCTTGTTGAGTATAGGAAATCATTTCACATCATGTTGCATGCATCCATATATTTTGGCTTGTATTTATTTTGTATGTGATTTGGTGCTATGATTTTATGTGTAGATTTTGGTGCAAATAGTGATTGTGATTGTGAGGATTGTAGCTACTCTCCAAACTACCAAGGCAAGTGGTGCTTCATGATTTTATCCCTATGTTTTTCAACTATGCATTAGAAATATTTTGCTAGTCTTGCATGATTATATTTTTCTTATATGCTATGTTTGGGAAATCCTAGTAGTTGTAGAATTGCTAGATATTTCTAAGTTAAGATGCTTATCTATGCCATGCTTAGCCTAGCTAGTAGAAACCAAGGGTGGTTATATGTTCATGCTATGAATAAATATTTCTAAGTCTTTGGACTATGTTTTTACTTAATAAAACAACTAAGTGAATGAATCACCTGGGTGGAATGGTTGTGAATGGGTTATGTTGAGTGGTTACACAAGGCCCATTTCTATGGTTTACCTTGTGTATCTCACTTGTGAAAAGCCACCCAGGAACAAAGGGATTTGAGAGGCCAAATGTTAAGAAGCTTCTAGTGCAGCCACTTGGAAATATGGGCTCTGCCTGGATCACATAGGTTGCAATAACTTAGCCATTTGGACAGTTGGTGGTGTTGGGGTTCGTAGCATGGAAAGACAAAAAATTTCTACCGCATGCAAACAAACAAGCCAAGATCTATGTACTAGATTGTAGCAACGAGTCGATAGAGGAACTCACCCTCGAAGATTCCAAAGCGGTTAACGAGAGCAGATTCTCGTGGGTGATGTAGTCGTACACTTGCCGATCTCAAGATCGCGTAGACGATCCTTCCGGCGCTGCGTTCCGGCAGCGCTTCCGCAGTCGGTCACACGTTCGGTACTCGACTAAGACCTTATTCTCCCTTGTTCCAGCAGGCAGCGGAGGTTGTAGCACTCTCCTCGCGATTCTGGCAGCACGACGGCGTGGTACCGGAAGTAGAGGGGAGATCTCGCAGGGCTTCGCCTTAAGCCGGAGCGAGTATGGTGGACTATGAGAGAGCCCTCGGTGTTCTAGGTTTTAGACACACCAAGGAGGGGTGCTAGTGCCGGAGTCTAGGGTTTGGAGGTGCCCAAGTCGGCGGCTAGGGGAGAAACCCTAGGCGGCGGCTATGGTGGGCGGTGGTGGCTAGGGTTAGGTTTAGAGGGGGCAATCTTGTGTGCTAGGAGGGGAGCCCTGCCCCTCCTCTTATAGGAGGGAGGTGCCGGCCAAGGGGAGGGGAATCCCTCCCCAACTCGGATCCCAAGTGGGCCGGAGGTGGAGGAGGGACTCCTCCCCAACTCGGTTTCCACCTCCCTCTCCACTTCCCAAAAATAGCCGTTTGACTTTCAAATTGGCGTTTGACTTTTCAAACAAGGATTTGATTAAATCCTCTATTTTGTTCAGCGATGACACTTAGTACATGATGCAATCATACCAACTTGATATAACACATTCATGTACCCTTCCCCTCCGGAGTGCCGGACATTCCGGAACCTTCTAGAACATTCCCGATGAAAAACACCGGAACCATTCCCCAACTCCGAAACAGGACTTTCCTTATATGAATCCTATTCTCCGGACCATTCCGGATCTCCTCGTGATATCCCGGATCCCATCCGAGACTCCTAACAACATTCGGTCTCTTACTCATCATTCCATAACTACTCAACAACATCGAATCCTTAAGTGTGTCTCCCTACGGTTCGTGAATTATGCGGACATGACCGAGACACTTCTCCGATCAATAACCAATAGAGGAATATCGAAATTCATATGGCTCCCACATATTTCTACGATTACTTTGTGATCGAATGAACCACTTACATACGATACCAATTTCCCTTTGTCTCACGATAGTTTACTTATCCGAGGTTTTGATCGTCGGTATCTCTACATACCTAGTTCAACCTCGTTACCGATAAGTACTCTTTTCTCGTTCCCGTGGTATGTGATCCCTTGTGAGCCAGTCACATGCTTGCAAGCTAATTGGATGACATTCCACCGAGAGGGCCCAGAGTATATCTATCCGTCATATGGATGGACAAATCCCACTCTTGATCCATGTGTCTCAACCCATACTTTCCGAACACTCAATGCCATCTTTATAGCCACCCAGTTACAGTTTGGTGTTTGATGTCATCAAAGCATCCTTCCGGTGACGGTGATAAGCATGATCTCATGGTCGAAGGAATTAGGTTACTATGTATCAGAAAGCTTATAGCAAATGAACTATATTAAATGACTTGATCTTTATGCTACGCTTAACTATAGGAGTATGTCCATCACATCATTCTCCTAATGATATGACCCTGTTGTTAATAACATCTCTATGTTCATGATCAGTAAACCATGATCATATATTAACCAACAAGCTAGTTTAACAAGAGGCTTTACTAGGGACTCTTTTATGTTTACAAATCACACAAGTATTAATGTTTCATGTTAATACAATTATAGAATGGTATGTAAACATTTATCATAAGTATGAAGATATGATAATAACCACTTTATTATTGCCTCTTGGGCATATCTCCAACAGTCTCCCACTTGGACTAGAGTCAATAATCTAGTTTCAAACCTTTGTGTATTCAACACCTATGGCTTTCCGGTGTTGTATGTACACGATTGCTAATGGTCAACTGATCTCCGGATCTGACACTTCCAGGTCCATGTGTAATTGCATGTCTTTGCGTCTCTACGCATCACTCATTCTCTTATGAGATGGCTTTGTATAATTTTGGTCCTTTGGTGAGACCTTTAGTTCTTTGGGGTTAAAACATGTTGATAATATTGTCGCACAATATATCTTCATAGTATTATCCCGCTTTGAACTACACCTAGTTTGATAACAAACTACTTGACTCAAATGCCCTCTTTAGCTGCTATAGTAGCAGTCATATATTTAGCCTTTTGTTGTAGTTTCTGTCACAATGTCTTAACTTTGGAATTCATCCAAATTCATTATGGAACTTACTTTCCATCATATTGTGCCACCGTTAGTTTAGATTGAGATAGACTTAATTTGTACTTTGTGACAAAACTAGTATCAATGTAGTACTTTTACAATGAACTAACCATCTATTTGTCACTTCTACAAATAATATACTCTTAGTTCTTCCAAAAGATCATAAGAATATCCTTATTATTGTCCAATGATCATCTTATGAATCATTCTGGTATATGCTCATAACATTTAGAGCATAGGACATATCTGTATTTGTACATATCACAGTATGATTGATATAAATACTCTTTGTGATTTCATACATCAAGTATCAATCTATACTTGAATCTTTGTTTCACTTACCAAATGTCAATACACTTGAATATATCATCAATATTGAACTTATTCAATCCTTTTTGTGCGACAAGAACCTTTCTTGTAGTTTCTATATTGAACTCATTCAATATATCATCTATGTACTTCTGGCATAACCATATTGGCTTCTATTGATGCCAAATATTTGGGTTTTGCCTAAGTCTTTCATCGAGATGAAATTCTTATCCTGTGTTAATAAAAAGATACATCACTTCCAAACAACAATATGTCTTCTACATAATGTATTAGAAATATGTATTAGCGCTCCCACTTAATTTCTTGCAAGTGCAAGAATCTTCATCGTCTCCGATGAAATTAAACTCTTTTAATAGTTTCATCACATTGAAGATTCCAACTCCGCGATGCTTACTTCAACCATTGAAGTTTTGCATATGCTTTTAGCATCCTTTGAATTTAACAAAACCCTTTGGATCGTGTCATGCATACGTCCTTGGTAACCATTCTATTAGAAGAACTTGTTTTGTTTATTCAACTATCACATAACAAAATTATATGTAGTGGTTGCTACATTAATCCGTCTAGACTAAATATCGCTATGAAAGATCAAATCTTGTCATAGTCAACCTTTGAACATTGCTGTGAACTCTTTCCCAACATGTCGACCATTTCATAGATGCTAAACATCCATGTCTATTTCTTTATAGATCCAAACACAACTGTAAGGTCTTACACCTTTCTCGAGGGTCCTTCAAGTTCAAAACTTGATTTCTCGTGTATGGAACTATCACGGATTTTATGGCTTCAAGCCAATTTATGGAGTCAGGATCCATCATCGCTTCTTTGCATGTAGTACGTACATTATTCTCAAATAATGATTCAACCCTCAAATCTTGGTATTTGATTGTTTACTCGACCTACTTGGTTCAATAGAAACTTTGACCTTCGTAACCACAACCTTTGAGGCACGTGAGCCATGAGCATTGTTGCTGCCTCCGGAACATATTTTGGCACTGCGTAACTCTGATCATATAGCTAAGGTTCTTTTAACCTTATCAAAGTTCTATTGTCCTCCCACTTATCTTTTCACGAAAAATTTCCTTCTCAAAGAAACTTGACGTTCTAAGCGACAAACACTTTTTGTCTTTGGCGTTATGGAGGAATACTTAATAGTTATTCGAAATAACATACAAAGACAGGTTCATCCGACTTTGGTTGCAAACATCTTTCTTATGCGTAGCATACCAATGTTTAAGAAAGGACAACTTGGGTTTTATCCCAAACCATAACTTTATCTGGTGTCATTTCAACGGATTATGATGGAGCTCTTTTCAGTGGAAAATGGTAGTCTCTAAAGCTTTTAATCTTTAAAATATAATGGCAGTTTTATGAATTACACCTTCTATCTTACCATGTCAAACAAGGTTTAATTATATATCTCGAACGCTCCATACTCTTATGGTGTTTTGGGACATGCAAATTCACGGAACGATTCCTTAAGTCTTAGGTATTATGCTAAACTTGTAACTCAAATATCTTCCTTTATGATCTTATCATAAACTATTTATATTCTTGTTACAATGATTTTATACTTCATCTTGAAAGTCTTTGAACTTTTCAAATGTTTCATATTTCATCCTTATTAAGTAAATATTCATATATTCACTCAAATTTTTGGAGAAATTATATGAAGTTGAAATCCATCGCTCTTGACTACACATAATGGACTTCGTACAACAATATGTACAAGTTCCAATAAGCTAGTCATTCGTTCCCTTTTGGCCTATGAACGAAGTTTTAATTATCTCTAGGAAAGTTTCACAAGCGTCATTTGATCAAAAATCAGAAGGACTCCAAAATTCCATCCACATGGAGTTTCTTCATGCTTTCTTTCCAATATAATTTAAACGGCGATGTCACTTCCTAAATGATCTTTCAATCAATTTGTCTTTCGACATTTTTAGCACTAGTTTTATGGATGTGATCTTTCCAACGAGATTTGTGAATCATCCATCTTTTATGGATTACGGCAATTATTTGAACAACCCTTTTGTTCTCATAATGCCTGATAAAACAAATCTTGAAGGCAAGCTTTGATGTTTAACGAGCAACACAATAACCCTTTATTTGTTCTCGATGAACATCATCACATATTCTTTTGCTAGTTTCTTAAGCCATTGTAGTTCATGAATTGTGTTGTTTTGTATGACGATTCACACCAACAAATTCAGTAACAAATACTTAAGAACCACATTGTTTAATGAGCAAAGAATATAGCCATAACATGTATATCATCTATACACTTAAACTGAACAATTCTAGTCTTCTCTTTTCTGCCATATATTTATGAGATTCTCTTTCAGTATTCCCTTTTGAAAGAATCTATCAACATCAATAGTGGAGTCATACATATGACACATAGTCCAAAGCGTGTATAATTAAATACCAATGTCTTTGGACTTTCACTTTGAAGTAGATCACCATCATCAAATGTTTGGTGTTCTTTCAAATTCCTTTCTTTAGTAATCTCTTGGTGTAGTAGATAATTTAGCTACATCAAATATTCACCCTTATCATGGAATTATTCATGATCAAGCTACTTTTAGCTTATAAAGATGAATCGTGAGTATAATGTTGCTCTCCAAAACCTTTTGGTGGATTAGGACAAATAGTGTCTCCAACCTTTTGCAAATTCTCATCAAATATGAGAACATGACTTTTGCCATATTATACTCTGTCATGTTGCAACCAAAACTTCGTTTCAGATATCACAATATCTTCCACACATCATGGTTTCTGAAACAACTCTTTCAGATCCTAGATAACCTTGATATTAAGATAATTCTTTGAATATCAAGAATCATGGAAACAAACATGATACTCATACACTAACACTTGGAATTGTCACTCTTGTTTTAATACCAATTATTTAAACTTCATGGAGTAACCGGAACTTACTGAAAGTTTGCAATAGGACTTTTAAACTTTAGATTAACACTTCAAAACAATACGATACCAGTTCGTAAAGTAACTAACCAGAATTCTATAGTTCTATCATCTCAATTAAAACTAAGCGCAAGGTGGTAAACGGATGCCAATGACTACAACAACTATGCAAATTCACTTTGATTTAATTTATGATAAATAGTGTTCAACTTTTAATCATATTGCCGTTGAACTCCCACTCAAAACAATATCCCTCACATTGTTTTAGTGATCACACGAACCAAATCCACCACATCAAAACCGATCATCACGAGAGTTGATGTAGCTTCAATGGGGAACAATCAACATGTTCATCATATCTACTATATGACTCATGCTTTACCTTTCGGTGATCCGTGTTCCGAGACCATGTATGTACATGCTAGGCTCGTCAAGATCAAACCTTAGCTTCCGCATGAGCAAATCTGGCTTGCTCACGTTGTATACACTCGCAGAATCTAACACACCCGATCATCACGTGGTGCTTCGAAACAACGAGCTTTAGCAACGGTGCTTACTAAGGATGAACACTTTAAAACTTGAAATTGTGTGCTTGAGGGATCATCTTATAATGCTACCGTCGTAAACTAAGCAATACAAGATGCATAAAAGGATTAACATCACATGCAATTCATAATATGTGATATGATATGGCCTTTCTTCTTGTGCTTCCGATCTCCATCTTCAAGCACGAACATGATCTCCATCATCACCGGTGTGGCGTCAAGGTTAATGGCGCCGCTTCATGGTTGTCTTCCACCAGCATCAACTATTACAACTACTTTGAATAGACACGCGGGTCTTAACAGAATTTAAAGACAACCATATGGCTCCTGCCGGTTGCCAACTTACAATAAGGAACATTGCATACATCAAATATAATCACAATCATGGCCATATCACATCATAGCACACCCCCTGCAAAACAAAGTTAGACGCCTCTAATTTTCTTTGCATATTTTACGTGGTTTGGGGCTTTCAAAAGGTGTCGCTCTAACTTACGAACAAGAACCACAACATTGATACTAGTATTGTCAATCACCCGTTGTAAATTGAATCTTAACTATGTTGGGAGAAACAGGCACCCGCAAAGCCACTTATGCAATACAAGTTGCATGTCAAGTGTGGAGCAAGTCTCATGAACGATGTCATGTAAGGTTAGCCCGGGCCGCTTCATCCCACCACCCCGCAAGATGCAAAGTACACAAGAAGCAATCGACAACAAAAGCATCAACGCCCACAATGACCATTGTGTTCTACTCGTGCAACAGATCTACATATAGACACGGCTCTGATACCACTGTTGGGGTTCGTAGCATGAAAGACAAAAAATTTCTACCGCATGCAAACAAACAAGCCAAGATCTATCTACTAGATTGTAGCAACAAGTCGATAGAGGAACTCACCCTCGAAGATTCCAAAGCGGTTAACGAGAGAAGATTCTCATGGGTGATGTAGTCGTACACTTGCCGATCTCAAGATCGCGTAGACGATCCTTCCGGCGCTGCGTTCCGGCAGCGCTTCCGCAGTCGGTCACACGTTCGGTACTCGACGAAGACCTTCTTCTCCCTTGTTCCAGCAGGCAGCGGAGGTTGTAGCACTCTCCTCGCAATTCTGGCAGCACGACGGCGTGGTACCGGAAGTAGAGGGGAGATCTCGCAGGGCTTCGCCTTAAGCCGGAGCGAGTATGGTGGACTATGAGAGAGCCCTCGGTGTTCTAGGGTTTAGACACACCAAGGAGGGGTGCTAGTGCCGGCGGCTAGGGTTTGGAGGTTCCCAAGTCGGCGGCTAGGGGAGAAACCCTAGGCGGCGGCTATGGTGGGCGGCGGAGGCTAGGGTTAGGTTTAGAGGGGGCAATCTTGTGTGCTAGGAGGGGAGCCCTGCCCCTCCTCTTATAGGAGGGAGGCGCCGGCCAAGGGGAGGGGAATCCCTCCCCAACTCGGATCCCAAGTGGTCCGGCGGTGGAGGAGGGACTCCTCCCCAACTCGGTTTCCACCTCCCTCTCCACTTCCCAAAAATAGCCGTTTGACTTTCAAATTGGCATTTGACTTTTCAAACAAGGATTTGATTAAACCCTCTATTTTGTTCAGCGATGACACTTAGTACATGATGCAATTGTACCAACTTGATATAACACATTCATGTACCCTTCCCCTCCGGAGTGCCGGACATTCCGGAACCTTCTAGAACATTCCCGATGAAAAACACCGAACCATTCCCCAACTCTGAAATAGGAATTTCCTTATATGAATCTTATTCTCCGGACCATTCCGGATCTCCTCGTCATATCCCGGATCCCATCCGAGACTCCGAACAACATTCAGTCTCTTACTCATCATTCCATAACTACTAAACAACATCGAATCCTTAAGTGTGTCTCCCTACGGTTCGTGAATTATGTGGACATGACCGAGACACTTCTCCGATCAATAACCAATAGAGGAATATCGAAATTCATATGGATCCCACATATTTCTATGATTACTTTGCGATCGAATGAACCACTTACATACGATACCAATTTCCCTTTGTCTCACGATAGTTTACTTATCCGAGGTTTTGATCGTCGGTATCTCTGCATACCTAGTTCAACCTCGTTACCGATAAGTACTCTTTTCTCGTTCCCGTGGTATGTGATCCCTTGTGAGCCAGTCACATGCTTGCAAGCTAATTGGATGACATTCCACCGAGAGGGCCCAGAGTATATCTATCCGTCATATGGATGGACAAATCCCACTCTTGATCCATGTGTCTCAACCCATACTTTCCGAACACTCAATGCCATCTTTATAGCCACCCAGTTACGGTGTGGTGTTTGATGTCATCAAAGCATCCTTCCGGTGACGGTGATAAGCATGATCTCATGGTCGAAGGAATTAGGTTACTATGTATCAGAAAGCTTATAGCAAATGAACTATATTAAATGACTTGATCTTTATGCTACGCTTAACTATAGGAGTATGTCCATCACATCATTCTCCTAATGATATGACCCTGTTGTTAATAACATCTCTATGTTCATGATCAGGAAACCATGATCATATATTAACCAACAAGCTAGTTTAATAAGAGGCTTTACTAGGGACTCTTTTATGTTTACAAATCACAGAAGTATTAATGTTTCCTGTTAATACAATTATAGCATGGTATGTAAACATTTATCATAAGTATGAAGATATGATAATAACCACTTTATTATTGCCTCTTGGGCATATCTCCAACAGGTGGTAGTGGGATGATAGGTTGGAACGTGTCCATTTGGTCTAAGGGAAGGCTTCTGAAAGGTCCTGTCTTGGTGAAAATCAAGTCTTGTGGGGGAAGTGCACAACCTCTGCAGATGGAAGAATCTAAGTACTTAGCCATGTCCCTGGTATTGGACAATTTGAGCATCAAGACATGGAAGCTATCAAGAATCTCCTCATCCCAATTTCTAAGTAAAACTTGTGGTTGAACAAGGGTGAAGGACCCCAATGTCTATTGGTGGTTCCTTGGGAAAAGTTTTTGACAAAGAAAAACTTAGTATTTTCAACTAATAGGCAAAACCTATTTTGAGCAAAGCAAGCATAAGCTACACTTAGCCAAAATGCATATAGTATATAGTCCACCAATATTCTACTAAGGTATCACTTGCCAATACTATTCCATTGTATTGACCCACTATGGCTGTAACTTGTGATGTTGTAGGTTACTCTGATGATGATTAGGGGTTATGAGTCTACACTCAACATGCTTGCCTGTGGAACATGAAGATGAAGACTTATTTATCTATTTACTCATTTAAAATCTTGTACTAGGCCTGTGGCCATGGAGTTGTAAAAGACTATGTTTGTCTCTGGAATGACTGTAATAATGACCTTTGTTTCTGTGTACTTCATCTTAAACTGTGGATGCTAGCATTGATCCGGGGACTAGCATTGCAATCATAGGGATCCTTTTCCTTTATAAAGGAGGGATCTTACAGATGGTATCAGAGCACTGTGTTGCCTGTAGGATTATGACCCTAGGATTGGAAACTACTAAGGAAAAAAAATTCAACAATTTCCACACTTGTCTTTTCTTCTCGTAAACTTTCTAATCTTCTTTCTCATCTCTATTTGTAGATGAACTCCATCAACGAAGCCGTGAAGAAGGGACCACTCATGACTATGACTTTGGAATGTGAGACAGAGTTCCCAAATGCTCTCAAGGACCTCATGGTTGCCATGGGAATACATGGTGCATCTGTGTACAAAGGTTTTCCTATGATGGATGAAGGAGTTGAGTACTAGTGGGTGCAACTTCACTTGTATAAAAACAAGGAAGACAACCACAAGGACTCAGGATTCTGCATGGTCACCAACACAATGATGCACACCACATTCTTTGATTCAACAAGGGATGCAGCTTGGAGGGCCATCAAAGAACTTGGTGATAGAATCAAGTGCATAATGCTTAAGACTCAGAATGATCTTAAGGAAGAGAAGAAACATGCCCAAGAGTTAGAGACTACCAACCAAAGCCTAAGGAAGGACATCATAGACTTAGCAATGGAGTCTTGTGATCTAGACAAACAGATTGCCTCTAGGGATGCCCTGTTAGCCAACTTGGCAAGTGAGATGGGATTGTAATGTACCACATTAGTTGGACCACCACACTTATCATTTTATTTTCCAAAATGTTGTCTAAATAAGTTGAACCTTGGATGCTTGTAATGGATTTTATGTATGCTATGACTTGTGTGTTTTCCAATGGTATGCTTGTGATGCTCTGTCTTGAAATTTATTTATTGTGTTGATTCTAACTTTTTCTATCTTATTAAATAGATGCCTGATGTTACCATCAACACTGTTGAAGAGTTCCAAGGAACTCGTTTTGGCCCTCGTATTATTGAGATCACTAGTTTGCTCAATCTCCCTCTTCCTACCATCATGGTGCTTCCCCTCACCAAGTTTGAGAGGAAAGACCTTTGGGGCTTCAAGGTCAATCAGCCCGGACGCCAGACTGATCCTACCACGGAGGCTATCATCTTCAAGCTCATGCACGATGACAAGGAGAGAGGCCTAGAGGTAGTCATGCAGGACTTGATTGGACGTCTGTTAGGGAGACACTCTCGACAGGTTAGAGGTACTCACTTCCACACCTTCGGTAGACGTGATGAGGATGGTGAGGCCATTGACTTCGAGGATACTTCGAGGGAGACAGCAGAGCCGATTCGTCTATACCTCCAGGACTTAGAGGTTCTCCTTAGGCACGCGGACACTGATAGGAACAACGTCATGCTCAGCAATGACGAACTCCAGGTGCAGCTTCGTTAGAAGGACAAGATCTTTGCGGAGCAAGATGAGATAGTCAAGGAGATGGAGGCCAAGTTCGAGAGTCAGGACAGAAAGTTCAAGAGTCAAGAGAAGCGAGTCCAAGATAGGAACAAGAGGATTCGAGACATGACTGCAGAACTGGAGGCCAAGGACTTCGAGATCGAGCATCAGCAGACTGTGATTGAGAGGCTTCGTTCTCATAAGAGGGCTCTCAAAGCCAAAGTAGAGACCTTGACCACCAATGTCGAGGAATACAAGACCGCTATGGAGAATGCAGGTCTTACATTTGTTGAGGAGGAGGTTGATGCCGAGGAGTAGTGATGACTACTCATTTATCATTTATTTATCATGCTTTTTATTGAGTCACAATGACCATCCAACATGTGGATGGCTTGCTATTGGTGTGTTTACTTTGCAAACTTGTTGTTTATGTTTTTGGACTATTTTTATTACGATGCATGTTTGGTGATTGTTTATGTGATGTATTGTGCATGTTAGCATCTATGGGTATCTCATTGTTATCTCTATTGAACAAACCACAGATGTCTCCCCGTCGTGCCACACCCAACCCCAACAATAACAACATCACCCCTGAGATGCAGCAAATGATGACAGCTCAAAATCAGCTGATGCAAATGATGACTACGTTCATCCAGAACCAGAACAACAACGACAACAACAACAACAACAACAACAACAACAACAACAACAACAAAAACAACAACAACAACAACAACAATAACAACAACAACAATCAGAACAACCCACCGGGTTTTGACATGCTTACCAGGTTCATGAGATTGAGGCCAGCAAAGTTCTCAGGAACAACTGATCCTATGGTGGCCAATGATTGGCTACGCTCAGTGAACAAGGACTTGGTAACAGTTGGATGTACTGATGAAGAGAAAGTCAGATTTGCAGCACACTTGTTGGAAGGACCAGCAGCCACTTGGTGGGATAACTTCCGAATCACCACTCCCATTGAGGATGTGACGTGGGCTATCTTTGAAGATGGTTTCCGCACTGCTCACATCTCATCCGGAGTGATGAGTTTGAAGAAGAAAGAGTTCCATAACCTGAAGCAGCGCCACCGCAGCGTGGCTGAATATATTGAAGAGTTCAACAATCTAGCGCGTTATGCACCGAATGAAGTGGACACTGATGCTAAGAGAAAGGAAAAGTTCCTTGAAGGGTTGAATGATGAATTGAACCTGTAGTTGGATGTGGCCTATGTTCCCACATACCATTCTCTTTGTGACAAGGCTGCTATTTTGGAGAACAAAATGAAGCAAGTTGAAAGTAGGAAGAGAAAGCACTCTGACAAGCACAGCTCAGGATCGTCTCACAAACGTTCCCATTATGATGATAGTGGGAGTTCAGGATCCCACAAGCATGGGAAATTCAACAAGCACCACAACCACAACAAGCATCACCGTAGTCATGACAATGACAAGTACAAGAATCACAAGGGTGGATACAAGAGCCACCACAGTGGTAGTGGAAGTGGCAGTGGAAGCCAGCCTGTCAAGAAGGATCTTAGTCAGGTTGAGTGTTTCATGTGCAAGAAGATGGGGCATTATGCAAATGAATGCCCAGAAAAGAAAGTTGAAGGACCCAACAAGCACAACACTTTTCAAAAGGGACAAGTGAACCACATCAATGTGGAGGAAATTTATGAGGAGCCTGATGCTGTTGCTGGTAAATTCAAACTCAATTCTGTTCCAGCATTTGTTCTCTTTGATACTGGTGCATCTCATTCATTCATATCAAGAGCATTTGTTGAAAGAAATGAACTACCGGTAGAAACTATTGGGTGTCCTAAAAAAGTAAGTTCTCCTGGCGGAGATATGATAGTGAATTCAGGATGTCATGATCTAGTGATAGAGTTTGGGAAGTATAAGTTTCCCGTTAACTTGATAATCCTAAACTCCCAAGGATTGGATGTTATTTTGGGAATGGACAGGATGACTAAGCACAAGGGAGTGATAGATTGTGCAAACCATACTGTCTCACTCACAACTCCAGAAAACAAAAGAATCAGATTCAAGACCAACTTTGAATCAAAAAGGAGTAAGCTAAATTCTCTTAAGGGGGTTAGCATGGACAGTGTGCCTATTGTGTGGGAATATCCGGATGTGTTTCTGGAAGAATTTCCAGGAATGCCACCAGATAGAGATGTGGAGTTTCTTATTGATTTGCTACCAGGATCTGGACCAATAGCAAAGAGACCATACAAGATGTCAGTTGATGAACTGAAAGAACTCAAGAAGCAGCTTGGAGAACAGTTGCAGAAAGGTTTTATCCAACCAAGTTCCTCATCTTGGGGAGCACCAGTTTTGTTTGTAGAAAAGAAAGATAGAAGTCAAAGGTTATGCATAGATTATCGTTCACTCAATGAGGTGACTATCAAGAACAAATACCCTTTGCCTAGAATCAATGACTTGTTTGATCAGCTAGAAGGAGCTTGTGTGTTCTCAAATATTGATCTCCGGTCAGGTTATTTTCAGCTGGAAATAAGGGAACAAGACATACCCAAGACAGCTTTCACCACAAGGTATGGGTTGTATGAGTATACCGTGATGCCATTTGGTTTACCCAATGCACCAGCATACTTCATGAATATGATGAACAAGGTGTTCATGGAATTTCTTGATAAGTTTGTTGTCGTATTCATCGACGCCATTCTAATCTACTCCAAGAGCAAAGAAGAGCATGAAGGACATCTACGTTTGATACATGAGAAACTTAGAGAGCATAAGTTATATGCCAAATTCAGCAAGTATGAATTTTGGTTAAATGAAGTTGGATTTCTTAGAAACGTTGTGTCAGGTGATGGAGTAGCAGTTGATCCTGCTAAAGTTTCAGCTATAACTGAATGGGAATCTCCCAAGTCAGTGAAAGAAGTTCGTAGTTTCCTTGGCTTAGCAGGTTACTACAGAAGGTTCATTGAGAATTTCTCCAAGGTAGCAAAACCTATGACAGAATTGCTAAAGAAAGACAAGAAATTTGCTTGGTCTGAAGGTTGTGAACTCAGCTTTCAAGAATTGAAGAAGAGACTTGTGATAGCACCAGTCTTGTGTTTACCAGATTTGGAGAAGGATTTCCAAGTGTACTGCGATGCATCTCATCATGGATTAGGTGCAGTACTTATGCAAGAAGGGAAAGTTGTGGCTTATGCCTCGAGACAACACAAAACTCATGAAGTGAACTACCCTACTCATGATTTAGAGTTAGCCTCTGTTGTTCATGCACTCAAAACATGGAGACACTATCTTTTAGGAAAGCGATGTGAAGTGTTCACAGATCACAAAAGTTTGAAGTATATCTTCACCCAGAAAGAAATTAACATGAGGCAAAGAAGATGGCTAGAACTCATCAAGGACTATGACTTATGTTTGCAATACCACCCCGGTAAAGCAAATGTTGTAGTGGATGCTCTAAGTAGTAAGGTTTTTGTGAATGGCCTTACTAAAGGAGAATTGCCAGATGATCTGTGTGCCCAATTTAGAGATCTTAGATTGGAGATTGTGCCTGAAGGACATCTCATGTCTTTGGATGTTCAACCCACTTTGTTGGACAAGATCAAAGAAGCCCAAAAGACTGATAAGGAAATTGAAGAGATAAAGGAAAAGATTGGCAAGGGAAAAGCCAAAGGATTCCATGAAGACGAACAGGGTACTTTATGGCATGGAAAACGTATCTGTGTTCCACAAGATCCGGAACTTCGGAAGTTTATTTTACAAGAAGCACACAACTCACCGTATTCCATTCATCCGGGTAACACCAAAATGTACATTGATATGAAGGAAAGATTTTGGTGGAATAATCTCAAGAAGGACATCGCCGAACATATTGCTTTGTGTGATGTATGTAGCAGAGTGAAGGCGGAGCACCAGAAACCAGCAGGATTGCTTCAACCACGACCTATTCCTGATTGGAAGTGGGATAAGATTGGTATGGATTTCATTACCGGATTACCAAGGACCAGGTCAGGATATGACTCTATTTGGGTAGTAGTGGATTAACTAAAGTGGCTCATTTCATACCCGTGAAGACAACTTATACAAGTGCTAAGTTAGCCAAGATCTATATGAGCAGAATTGTGTGTCTACATGGTGTACCCAAAAGTATTGTGTCAAATAGAGGAACCCAATTCACTTCTCATTTTTGGAGGCAATTACATGAGTCATTGGGAACGAGGTTGGAATTCAGCACTGCATTTCATCCTCAAACTGACGGACAGACAGAAAGGACTAATCAGATTCTTGAAGATATGTTGAGGGCATGTGCCCTAGACTATGGAGCCAGTTGGGATGAAAGTCTGCCTAACGCAGAATTCTCTTATAATAACAGCTATCAAGCCAGTATTGAGATGGCACCATTTGAGTTTCTCTATGGGATAAAGTGTACCACCCCATTGCTATGGAATGGTGTGGGAGAAAGAAGTTTGTTCGGACCAGAACTTATCAAAGAGGCTGAAGAGAAAGTCAAGCTAGTTAAGGACATATTAAAGATAGCACAGTCCCGACAGAAAAGCTATGCATATCCTAAGCGTAGATAAGTCACCTATGAAGTTGGTGATAGAGCCTATCTTAGAGTGTCACCACTTTGTGGAGTGAAGAGGTTTGGTTTCAAAGGTAAATTGGCCCCAAGATATGTTGGGCCATTCAAGATTCTGAGTCGTAAAGGAGAAGTTGCTTATGAGATTGAATTGCCAGAGTCTTTGTCAGCTGTTCATAATGTGTTTCATGTGAGTCAGCTTAAGAAATGTCATCCAGAAATGGAAGAAACTTCTTTGAAGGATACTATACCTTTGGAAGAGGTTCAATTGGAAAGTGATCTCACTTATGAAGAGAAACCTATCAAGATTCTTGAGACTGCAGAAAGAGTTACTCGGACTAAGACTATCAAATTCTGCAAAGTTCAATGGAACCATCATTCCGAAGAAGAAGCAACATGGGAAAGGGAAGATGATCTTCGGAAAGACCACCCTCACCTATTTGCTAGCCAATCCGAATCTTGAGGGCGAGATTCACCTTAAGGGGGTTAGATTTGTAACATCCCTAAAATCATGTTTTAAAACTCATGCATATCATCCATGCATCCATGATCATATAGAGTTTCATTTTCTAAACCATTCCAAAAACAGGAGCAAATGTTCTTATTATTTTATGTGAGTATACCCTAACCATAGTGCTACTTTCTAATGAGAAGGGCACTTATTGTATTCAGTAATGTTTTGTATTCAAACTTAAATGCTTCCAAAAGCTTGAGCAAAGTTTCAAAACAAAGTATAAATTTAAAACCAAATCTATGCCTATTTCATATCTCATAAAAGGCTTGGTTTTATTTTATTTTTCAAAGGATCAAGAGTGTTCGAGTAAACAGAAGGTTTGACACTTATTTGAATACAAAATTCACTGTACAAAAGACCAGAGAAAGTTTGAAATCAAACTGATTTGAAATGAGGTTTGAAAATCATTTTAGAAAATCAAACAGAAAAAGAAAAGGAATAAGGAGGAAAAAAAGCTAACAGCCTAATCTGGCCCAACCCAGCCAACTTGACCCAGCCAGCCTAGCAACCCCCTCCCGCGAACTGTTTTTCTGTACTCGCAATCAAACCCGCGGAGTGACTGACCGCCTGACCCCACCTCCCCTCTGTTCTCGCTGACAACGCGGCCCACGCAACGGTCTTCTTCTCCACCCGGCGACGAGTTCCTCCCCCAAATCACTCGGCTGTTTCTGGATTGATTTGCGGCATCAATTCACGATCAATGCTCGAGGGAATCACGATCGCGACCTTTCTACTTAAACCCCCTCTGCCCCCTCTCCATTTTCCCCCAGACCCCAAGCACAGAGCGCCCCCAGGCTGCCAGTATTAGCCCTTACACCGCCACAGAAAGAACCCACTCCGGCGACCAATCCCGGTGAGCTCCATGCGCGCCTTCCTCTCTGATTCACGCGAACTGCTTCGCAACCTCCTTGCGTTCCTACTAACATCTTTGGTTCGTCCTGTACTGCCCCAGGTCGTCGACTCCATCGAACACCGCAAGTTCCCGACGCCGTCTTCAACTCCGGCGACTAAATTCGGTGAGCCTCGTGTCCCCCTCCATTTCCGAATCACACGGACCTGTTCGCCTGCATCTAGCGCACCTGCTAACGCCTTTTGTTTGGATCCTCGTGCCCTAGAACGTTGTCTTCGACTCCATCAGTGAGCATCCGACGCCATGCATGACTCCGACGAGCTCCATCGACCAGCTTTTCGCGCCCCTTCGCCAACGAAGCCCACCTTGAGCATCAGCATCACACGGCGAGCTTGGTAAGCCCCTTCTTCCTCTCCCGCGCGACCTAGAACGCTAGTAGCAGCTCTGACAGAGACGTCGCCGCCGCTAGCGCCGCCCGTCTATGGTCAATTAGATTAGGGCCGTAGGATTTAGATCTGACGAGTAAGATTAGATCCGTGTCGAAGAGGTACGTGTTAGATCTGGTAGTGCATCTTCATTTAGATCGTGTGGCTCTCGTTGATCGATCCGCCCGAACCGGTGCCAACCAATAGGAACACGCCGCGTGGCCAGGGTTTAGATTTAAAATCAGAATTTGAATCTATTAGATGTTTAAACTTGTTTTAATCATAACTTTTGATTTCCACGTCCAAATTTGACAAATTTTATATCAATGGAATCAGGAGAGAAAGCCCTTTCCATATATGCAATGTGTTTAATGTTTTGTTTCTGTTAAAATGGTTATTTTTACAGAAACATGTGTAGGCCTATTTTGTATGTAGTAATTATTTGAGAAATGGTTTAATGTTCAAATAAAGTTTGTTTGGCAAGTTTAGAACTTGTTTATGAACCAGTACTGTGCACTTGTCTTGTTGAGTATAGAAAATCATTTCACATCATGTTGCATGCATCCATATATTTTTGCTTGTATTTATTTTGTATGTGATTTGGTGTTATGATTTTATTTGTAGATTTTGGTGCAAATAGTGATTGTGATTGTGAGGATTGTAGCTACTCTCCAAACTACCAAGGCAAGTGGTGCTTCATGATTTTATCCCTATGTTTTTCAACTATGCATTAGAAATTTTTTGCTAGTCTTGCATGATTATATTTTGCTTATATGCTATTCTTGGGAAATCCTAGTAGTTGTAGAATTGCTAGATATTTCTAAGTTAAGATGCTAATCTATGCCATGCTTAGCCTAGCTAGTAGCAACCAAGGGTGGCTATATGTTCATGCTATGAATAAATATTTCTAAGTCTTTGGACTATGTTTTTACTTAATAAAACAACTAAGTGAATGAATCACCTAGGTGGAATGGTTGTGAATGGGTTATGTTGAGTGGTTACACAAGGCCCATTTCTATGGTTTACCTTGTGTATCTCACTTGTGGAAAGCCACCCAGGTACAAAGAGATTTGAGAGGCCAAATGTTAAGAAGCTTCTAGTGCAGCCACTTGGCAATATGGGCTCTGCCTAGATCACATAGGTTGCAATAACTTAGCCATTTGGACAGTTGGTGGTAGTGGGATGATAGGTTGGAACGCGTCCATTTGGACTAAGGGAAGGCTTCTTAAAGGTCCTGTCTTGGTGAAAATCAAGTCTTGTGGGGAAAGTGCACAACCTCTGCAGATGGAAGAATCTAAGTACTTAGCCATGTCCCTGGTATTGGACAATTTGAGCATCAAGACATGGAAGCTATCAAGAATCTCCTCATCCCAATTTCTAAGTAAAACTTGTGGTTGAACAAGGGTGAAGGACCCCAATGTCTATTGGTGGTTCCTTGGGAAAAGTTTTTGACAAACAAAAACTTAGTATTTCCAACTAATAGGCAAAACCTATTTTGAGCAAAGCAAGCCTAAGCTACACTTAGCCAAAATGAACATAGTATATAGTCCACCAATATTCTACTAAGGTATCACTTGCCAATACTATTCCAATGTATTGACCCACTGTGGCTGTAACTTGTGATGTTGCAGGTTATTCTGATGATGATTAGGAGTCATGAGTCTTCACTCAACATGCTTTCCTGTGGCACATGAAGATGAAGACTTATTTATCTATTTACTCATTTAAACTCTTGTACTAGGCTTGTGGCCATGGAGTTGTAAAAGACTATGTTTGTCTCTGGAATGACTGTAATAATGACCTTTGTTTATGTGTACTTCATCTTAAACTGTGGATGCTAGCATTGATCCAGGGACTAGCATTGCAATAACAGGGATCCTTTTCCTTTATAAAGGAGGGATCTTACATGTAAGCTCTTCAATTATTCACTTAGTATTTGAATCCCACGATTGCATGTTAAAGCTTCGAACCCTAGCCCTCGAGGTTACTATCGAGTAAGGAACTTAGTCGGCTATAATCTCTTCAATTATTTGATTTCTTTATGACAAACTCATGTTAGAGCTTCAATCCCTAGCCCTCGAGGTTACTGCCGAGTAAGGAACTTACTCGACTGTAAGCTCTTAAGCTATTCTTTATTCGGACGGTCGCCTGTCTTGACTCTTCCTTATTGTCTAACTTCTTTGATTAGCTTACGCACAACAAGCGCACCAAGGTGCACCAAGCTCTCGTCCTGGCGCATCGCAAGCTTGAACTTGCGTATGAGAAGCTGCAGACTGACACCTACGGCCAAGGTAATATCTTTGCTCTTCCTTTTTTCTATTTGGTGTAATTTTCCTTGGTTCATCTTCTCATTTTTCCTCTCGCTCGTGTTCCATAGCCATCGCTCAGGATACCATCAACGATCTTCACTCGCAAATCAGCGAGACCGAGAGTAAATTTCTTGCCTTCCTAAGCCAATAGTTGAAATTTTTCTGTTGGTCCTGACAAATTTTTGTTCTCAATAGGCATAGAAGCACCAGGCCGAACTCCAGAAGGAGCGTGATGATGTGACTCAGCTGAAGAAACTGATGGCCGAGACGGAGGAGAAGCACTTGGCCGAGGTGAAAGGGCTGAAGGAGGGCCGAGGTGAAAGGGCTGAAGGAGGAGCTTGCCGAGAAGAACGAGCAGCAGGCTGCCAACGCCGAGAAGACTAAGAGGCTGCTCAACGAGGCCGAGTCAGTGGTCGAGTCGACAATTATGAACCTCTACGCCCTTCAAGCCAAGACCAAGACTTGGAATAGCAAGCTCGCTGCCATCAACTTCTTTCTCGGTAGTGAGTTCTTACTCTTTACGCATTGTCCAAGTCCTGCTGGATCTCTTCCATCTGCCCTTGCTATTCGCTAACTTCTCCTTTTTGCTTATAGAAAACTTTCCTAAGGCCCACATGTTTGCCATCCGAGGCATGAAGAAGGTGAGGGCCGAAGCTGGTGCTGCTGCTGATGGCCATGTGTCCATGGAGGAGTTCCTTGCAGCGGTGTCTGAACGGGTCAAGACCCTCAGATATTTCGGTGTGGATTTTCTCAAGTCAGCTATCCATGCGTTTCGGATGCTCTGGCCGGATGAAGAACCACCCGAACTAATCAAGCCTCTAACCGAGAGACTGCTACTTACTGAAGACCGGTTGGATCAATGGCGTGAGTCGGTCGGCCGGGCTGCAGCGGACAAGGCTCTCTCCTTCGTGCTTACATGGTACGAGGACATCAACCTCGACGTTCTTGCTCGTATAAGGGGAGATGGCAAATGGCTGAATGACTCGGAGCTGATCAAGAAGCGCCAGGAGCGAGCTTATGCCATGATCGAGTACACCATGGTGCACGCTTGGTGTGAAGGGCCTAGCTTTCTCGACCTTGGCGACCCGCTCGTCGAAGTTGCTGATGAAGAGGGTGGCGACAGCGAGGCAACCGATTCAGATGATCCAGATGACCCGGCTGCAGATGCCCCTCACGCGGCCGATGCCCCAAGCACTCATGGCTCCGAGAACGCTCCTCTGAGTTCTTCAGCTCCTTAGGCCAACAAACTCTTGAACTTTTATTAGATCCCGGTATGCCGGGTACAGATGTAACATACATTGCACTCGAAGTTTGATTATGTGCCTTTTGATAGGCTTTATATGTTTGCATTATGCTCTTAGTGCGAATCATTCAAGGGCAAGTCCCTGAGTTTCATTTTGCCGTGTCACCTTTCCTTGCCTCTGGCCCTTGTTTACCTTTTTCGGTGTTCGACATTAGGATCTCAAAGTACAAAGGATATAGTTAGCGGGTATGAAACTTGGATAGCTTGGCCGAGACTACTCGACACGTAGTATAACAAGACCTGCAGAGAGCTAGGCAAAAACTAAAGCCGACTCGCGTTTCTCCCTTGTATTTATTCGGCGTTCGTGTTTAATCGTCTTAGATCTTTTTATCTTGCTTGCCATGAAGCCGTGTTTTCGGACAACAGCATAGTCGAAGAGTTGATTTCTTCCGAATAAACACTACTCGTTCCGAGATAAATTTCGGGTATCACGCCAGCCGACGTAGAATAATTGAAATGGAAAGCCTAAAGGGTAGTCCCCGAGTAATTTTTCGAATCATACCATATTATTGTTAGCACATAGCCGGCAAACACGTCTGACATATGAGAGTTCGAGTGATACATGCACTGCTTCTCCTAAGTATAGAAGGGACGAAGCAGTGCCACATTCCATGGCCGTTTAGTTTCATCTCCTGACCTGTCCGCCTTGTTCTTTTGTGCTTCACGAGCGTCTATGAGATAGTAGGAATCATTGTGCAATGCTTTGCTTATAATGAATGGACCTTCCCATGGAGGTGATAATTTATGCATTCCAGCTGTGCGCTGCACCAGCCGTAGCACCATATCTCCTTCTCGAAAAACATGAGGTTGCACTTTCCGGCTATGGTAGCGTCGGAGATTTTGTTGATATATAGCAGATCTAGAGAATGCCAGTTCCCTTGCTTCTTCAAGTAAATCTACTCCATCTTCTCGGGCCTCTTTTACCTCGTCTTCCGAGTATTGCCTTATACTTGGTGAGTCATATTCTATGTCGGTAGGCAAAACTGCTTCAGCCCCATATACAAGGAAAAATGGCGTATAACCAGTTGATCGATTCGGAGTTGTTCTTAAGCTCCACAGTACTGAGGGTAGTTCCTCTAGCCAACAACCAGGTGATCTCTGGAGTGGTTCCATTAAGCGGGGTTTTATCCCGGACAGAAATAAGCCATTAGCCCGTTCAACTTGTCCATTTGATTCTGGATGGGCGACTGAAGCTACGTCGAGTCTTATTCGGTGTTCCCCATAGAAGTGAGCAAAAGCTCCTTCGACAAAGTTTGTGCCATTGTCCGTGATCACACTGTGCGGGTAACCGTATCTGAGGATTATATCCCTTAGGAATGTAACAGCTGTTTTGCCGTCCAATTTTTTGATTGGTTTCACTTCTATCCACTTAGTGAACTTATCAATCATGACCAAGATATGAGTCATGCCTCCCCTTGCTGGTTTGAATGGTCCTACCATATCTAGGCACCATACTGCAAACGGCCAAGTGATTGGTATAGTCTTCAATTCAGACGCTGGTAAATGTGACTTGGACGCATAGTGTTGACAACCACTACATTTCCCGACTAACTCTTGTGCTTGTGCCAATGCGCTTTGCAGTAGAATCCATGTCGGAATGCGTTGGCTACCAAAGCTCTTGATGACGCATGGTG
Source organism: Avena sativa (assembly GCA_916181665.1). NCBI lineage: Eukaryota > Viridiplantae > Streptophyta > Magnoliopsida > Poales > Poaceae > Avena > Avena sativa. The sequence goes on from OV702284.1 coordinate 68,053,956, forward strand.
CCAGCACTCTCCCTAATGGATATCCACCAAGATCTTCTGGCCTTGCTCTGAGCTGATGCAACGCTGCAGTACACTTGTCACACTTCGCTTATAGAGTTCCTTGTTGATTATGGTGTATGATTTTGCTCTTCGTGCCGTTTGCCTTTGGAAAGGTTCCTTCTTTCAAATAACTGAATATTGGTTGTGCCCACGTTGGTATTAGTGGTTCCGGGTCTGCTTCAACATCAATGTCCATTGGTTCCGCCGACATATGCTCTGCCGACGTAACCTAAGGAGTCCCCGAGTGTCATTCGGCTACCCCTGAGGTGAATGGATCAGTCCCCGAGTGACTCGAACCTACACCTGAGTCGATATCCATTGGCACTGCCTCTAATTCCTGACTCGCCGGGATGACTCTGATTGATTCGGACTCTGGTGACGGCTTGATCGATGACTTCCTGAGATGCTCCAATGCTACCCGTGGTGGTATTGCTTGTCTATATGATCCTAGCTTGGATAACACGTCTGCTGCCTCATTTTCTGCTCTAGGAATGTGATGAAATTCACAATTGTCAAAATATCCCGAAATTTGCTGCACATGGAAGCGATATAATGCCATGTTTGCGTCCAGTGCGTCCCAATGTCCACACACTTGCTGAATCACCAAATCCGAATCGCCAAAACACATGATCCTTTTGATACCAATTTCCTTGGCTACTTTAATGCCATGGATGAGTGCTTCATACTCGGCAACGTTGTTAGAAGCAGCAAAATAAATCTGCAAGACATACCTCAGTTGATCCCTCTTTGGAGATGTGAGCACTATCCCGGCGCCCAGACCCATTCTTGTCTTGGACCCGTCAAAATGCATTTTCCAGTAATTTGGATCTGGCAGTGGTGGCTCGTACTGCATCTCCATCCATTCTACAAAGAAATCTGCAACGGCTTGAGATTTTATTGCATCCCGCCTATCATATTGTAGAGTGTATGGTGCCAGCTCAATGGCCCATTTAGCTACTCGGCCGTTGGCATCTTTGCTGCCCAATATATCCGAGATAGGTGCCTCGCATATTACCCGGATTGGGTGTTCTTGAAAATAATGTTTCAGCTTTTTTGCTGCCATATATACCCCATATGTCATCTTCTGATAATGCGGGTAATTCTGTTTCGAGACAGAGAGAACTTCGCTCAAGTAATATACTGGTATTTGGACTGATTTGCCCCCTTCTTCACGTTCAACCACTATTACTGCACTTACAACTCTGTTGGTTGCGGCGACATAGAGCAGCATTGGCTCCTTGGATAGTGGTGACGCTAATATTGGTGCTGTTGCCAACATTTTCTTTAATTCATGGAAAGCGCAATCAGCTTGCTGTGTCCATGTGAATTTGTATGATTTCTTCATCAGCTGATATAGTGGTAGGGCTTTTTCGCCTAGCCGACTAACAAACCTGCTCAATGAAGCCAGGCATCTAGTAAACTTCTGGACATCATTGAGGGTTTTTGGCAATTCCATTCTTTCGATGGCCCTGATCTTTGTCGGGTTAGCTTCAATTCCTCGGATGGATACAAGGAATCCGAGTAATTTTCCAGTCGGGACACCAAATGTACATTTTTTCGGGTTATGTTTCATCCGGAATCTTCTCAAGTTTGCGAATGTTTGACGCAAGTCCTCAATTAGAGTATGACTTTGTTTGGTTTTTATTACCACGTCATCGACGTATACTGAACATTTTTGTCCAATTGATCTTGCAAGCATTTTTGCATGTATATTTGATATGTTGCGACTGCATTTCTCAATCCGAATGGCATGGTGCGATAGCAATAAGCCCCGTACGGGGTGATAAAAGCTGTCTTTATTTGATCATTTGGATTCAGTGGAATCTGATGGAATCCTGAATATGCATCCACAAATGACAACAACTCACACCCAGCAGTAGAACCTATGACTTGATCGATCCGAGGCAGAGGAAATGGATCTTTTGGACACGCCTTATTGAGGTTCGTGTAATCAATACACATGCGCCATACCACTGCCACTTTCGGGTCATCTTTCTTCTTCTCGACCAGGACTGGATTTGACAACCAGTCCGGGTGCAGCACTTCCATGATGAATCCAGCAGCTAAAAGTCTTGCAATCTCGGCCGCTATTACTTTCCTCGTATCTTCGGCGAAGCGGCGGAGGGGTTTCTTCACCGGACTTGCATCTGATCTTACATGAAGAGACTGCTCAGCCAGCTCCCTCGGAACTCCTTGTAGATCTTGAGTGGACCATGAAAAGATGTCTCGATTCTCATGGAGGAAGCTGGTTAGCTCGGTTTCCTATTTATCTGTAAGGCCAGCCCCAATGGTTACCGTGCGCTCTGGGAAAGTTTCATCCACCTGCACCTTCTTGGTTTCCTTGGTAGCTTGAAATGACACATTGCCATGCGGGTTGGTGAGTGTCGTCATGGACATTTGTGCTGATTTGGCCAATGCTTCCACCTCCAACATCTGAATTTTCTCTTGTGCTATGAAGAGTGACTCGGCCAATGAAGATCCGGCTGAGGCACAAGCAATAGATCTTTTGTAATCTCCTTCAACAGTGATCACCCCACATGGGCCTGGCAGCCTCATCTTCAAGTAAGCAATGTGAGGAGTAGCCATGAACTTTGCCATATCCGGCATGCCGAGTAAGGCATGATATGATCTGACCAAATCTACTACCTCGAACTCTATGGCTTCAGTGCGACAAATTTCTCTGTTGCTGAATAAGACGTCGACCCAGATCTTACCAATTGGCTCACGGGACAATCCCGGCACAATCCCGTGCAAAGTGGTCTTAGTCGGCTCCAGCATGTTCATGGTGATGCCTAACTTGAGCATAGTATCCTTGTACATGATGTTGATGCTACTGCCATCATCTATTCACAACTTTGAAAATTTCACATTGATATCTGGGCCCATGAACGTTGGATCCAGAACCAGAGCGTATCCTCCTGGGGTTGGCATGATTTTGGGGTGATCCTTTATACTCCAAGTTATCTCTTGCTCAAACCAATGCATGTACTTGGGAATTGCCGGCATCGTGGCATTCACTTCCATCATTCGTCGCTGCTGGCTCTTCTTGTCATTTGGATCTATGACAAAGACAACATAGCTCTGGTGATGTTCTCTGTACTCATTTCTGGTTCCGTGGCCGACATGGGCATCGTCACCTCTTGGATTGTGCACTTGGTGCACAACTTCTCTTCTTTCTTGATTCTGATACCTCGGCTGCCTGTTTTCATATCTGTTATCTGCTCCTACTGCTTGAGCATTTCCTCCTGTAAGTGGAGGAGGGGGAGGTGGTGGAAGCTGCTTATTCGGCGAGTCCACTCTGTCTCCATTCTGAAACCAAGTGCATTGCCTTGTTGAGTGATTTGCCGGCTTACTCGGACTTGGCGTGTGAAACTTACACGGCTGATCCAGCATCATCTCATAGGTGTATTTTTGTCGGTCTTGAAACTGTTTCCTCTGATCATATGGCCTTTTGCTGTCATTCTTTGGCACCCATTGTTGTTGACCATTTGTCCTTTGACGCTGACTGCTTCCAGCATCTGGATGATCCTAACTCACTGCTGCAACCTGAGCCGAACCATACCTGTAATCCGGCCTCTCGTCTCTTCTCTTGCTTCTGTATTCGGATCTCTCCTGGCGCCTTTGCGACCCGGCAACATCATAAATCTGAGTCTCAGTCATCCCGTCTGCCGACATGAGCAGCGGCTGAGTCGGATCTCCTAACGCGTACGAGTCGGCGATTCTTATCATCTCTGCTAGGCTTGTCGGCATATCTCTTTGTAACCTTTGCCACAGCACACTCCCATGTCTACATCCTTGTGCAAACCATGCGATTGCTTGTGACTCGATTACCCCTTCACAAGAGTTACGCATCATACACCACCTTGTGAGGAACTCCCTGTCTGTCTCATTCGGTCTTTGCTTGCACATTCACTACTAGAGAAAAGGCTATAGGAGACATGCTTATGCGAGGCACATTTAGACCATATGCGCCTCCTATAAAATAGGCGAGGCACACTCCTTCTCCATGCGCCTCTAGTATAAAAATAGGCGAGGAGCATATGATAAGAATGCGCCTCCTATAATCCCTGTACAGACTAAATCTAGCAGCCCCATATTATGCGAGGCGCATTCCAGTCATATGCGCCTCCTATATATTAGATAGGCGAGGCGCATATGGGCAGAATGTGCCTGGGATAATCTGTGTGGGCCCGCGTGTTGGTAGGTGCACGAATATGCGAGGCGCATATGGTTATATGCGCCTCCTATATTTGATAATATGCGAGGCGCATATGGTCATATGTGCCTCAAGTAACTCCTGTGGGCCCGGGCGGAGGTAGGTGGCCGCATATGCGAGGCGCATATTGCTATATGCGCCTCCTATAGTACTAGAATGGGTGGGACATAGATAAAATGAAGTACCATCCTCCTCCTTCGATCCCCTTTCTCCATCCCGCCGCCGGCCACCCAGCCCCGCGTCTCTCTGGCCTCCCAAGCCCCACCACTTGCTGCCACAGCCCAGCCACCTCCCGCCTCCAATCCCGCCGCCGTCGTCTCTGGTACGATCCTACTTCAAGCGCCCGTCTTGGACAAGGACAGCGACTGGTTCCTCCTCCAGATGCGCTGCCGCCGCCCGACAGAGAGAGCGAGCGAGCGCGGCCAAACCCTCCCCCCGAACTCTCCTTCGAGCGAGTGCGAGCATGGTGGGCGGGGTGTGCGGCAACGACAACTGGATCAACAGCTACCTGGATGCCATCCTCGACGCGGGGAAAGCCGCCTCGAGCGGGGGTGGGGGTGGTGGCGGCGGAGGCGGAGGGGGAGACCGCCCCTCGCTCTTCCTCCGCGAGCGCGGCCACTTCTCCCCGACCCGGTACTTCGTCGAGGAGGTCATCACCGGCTACGATGAGACCGACCTCTACAAGACGTGGTCCCATGTACGTTCTCAGTACTGTACCCCGCCTATCTCCGCGTCCAAATCTGGTGGATTCTGTTCCGCGCCGTTCTGGGGGATTCGCGGAGCTCGTGTTGATCGATCCGTGCGCTTGCGTTTGTGTGTGTGGGTGCAGGCGAACGCGATGCGCAGCCCGCAGGAGAGGAACACGCGGCTGGAGAACATGACCTGGAGGATCTAGAACCTCGCCAGGAAGAAGAAGGAGGTGTGTCTTTTCGCTTTCGGTTTCTTTCTTTCTTTCCCTTCGGGCTGCTGGCTCTACAGTTTTTTTTGGTGCGGTGGGTATGTGTACGTGTAAGCTGGGATTAAGGGAAGCTCTCCTCTGGGTTAGATTAGTGAAGAAAGAACTGAAGGCTGGCTTGATATTGGTACCAGGCTCTTTTCGACAAGATGGGTTAGTTGAATGAATGCTCATTGATCTGTCAGTCCTTCTCCATTATCTCAACTACTCACAAGTACCATTCGTTCCTACAATGTTAGGTAGATTCTTGCCTCCTCTGATTACGAGTTATGCTGGGACATAAGTACATCACAGCAGTGAAATTGTGCTTACAGTAGTATACAAATGCAGTCTTAGTTCTGCTTACAGTAGTGACAGAGCAACTAGATAACAAATGCAGCATGAGAGATGGTCGAAGGCTAGATTTAGTTGGATATATCGAGTAACATGTGTGTTGCACCACTTCTGTAATCATGGAAAACATAAGTGGTGCTGATATTGGAATATTTTTTTCCCTTGGGCTAAATACGCAATAACCCTGTATCCAAGTTTTCCTAGAGTGTGGCTCAGGTGTTGTCCTGCAGTTCATTCAGAAATTGGCCTTTTTCTAAATGGATAAGGATATGTATAGAAGTGCACTATATATCGGGGTTTGGGAGTTTTATCAGATCCGTTAGGTCGCTTTTGGTACTGAGATACTGATAGCCTTGCATATTTGTCAAAAGAGAATTTCTCCATAGCTCCAATTTTTCTTATTTGGTTTACACATGAATCCTACAGTTTGCAGTTTCTTTTGAAGCCCCACATATGTTCACATCCACATTTAGTTCTTTCCATACCTTCCCTGTTCCTGACCAGGAAGCAGATTCCTGGAGCTCCATTGACACCTGCCAACCGAGCATCCCATATTTCCTGAATTTCCTCTCAAGCACTGTTAGCAATTTGCATTTCCTTCCTCTTAAACTTGTCAGATGACAAAGCACTTGTATGATAGTAATATTGTTATCTTTTCATTTGTATGATAGCACTTGTATGATAGTAATATTGTTATCTTTTCATTTGTATGATAGCACTTGTATGACAAAGCACTTCCTCTTAAGTGCTTGTTGCTTTTCATTTGTCATTCCTTCCCTACTTCTTGTGGTTTTCTTTCTTTATCTTTCTTTGAAATGTCGATGATTAGAACATGTTATGGCGGATCTGGTGTGCCAAGTAGACTAGTAATTTGGGCATATATATTCTACTTGACACACAAGATCGAACAACGAGCATTATTATTTCCGTGCCCAACCTAAGTATGAGGTACTAATCCAAGTCATTCTTGGTTTGCTTTTTTTGGTCTTTCTTCGAAATGCCGATGATTAGAACGTGATTTCTTACAGTTTGTTGCACCCATATATATGCATGATTCTATCTTGTGAACTGCTAGCTATTGCTTTCCACTGACATAAGTAATATCATCTTTATTATGTGTAGGAGATGGCGAGGAGGTGTTATGTCATGTACATCGGTCGGGTTCCAGGTGTGTACGAGGAGTGGAAAGACTGCCAGAATCAAGTGAACAACTTCTCGGGCAACAACTACCAAGGCTATGAGAGTAGAGAGGTGGCGGAAGAGAAGTGGAGGAGGCAAGGAAGGAAGAAGTGGAGGAACTTCCTCGTGATCACCACCTTGTTCCTCTTCATGGTAGGTTATGTGTTCTACTTCATCTAGGTAGAGCTACGTCGTTGGAGTTGTAATGTGATTGTGAACTTGTACTCGGAGGTGTAATGTGATTGTGAACTTGTACTCGGATGTGTGAACTTGTGGCACAAACACTTGATGTATGAACTTGTATGTCATGATTGATGTGTAATGTATTGTATTCATGCTGGTTCTATTATGCTTTGGCAAATTGCAAGTTTCTGAAAATTTCTGTGCTCTTTATACTGTATTCTGGACTATATTGTATATTTGAATATCTGTATATTATTATTTATAGTGGTCTGTAAAACTTGAATTTCGAAAATATTACCGGAGGCGCATATAGGACACTATAAGAGGCGCATATACTATAAATATACGAGTCGCATTGTGAAACATATGCGAGGCGCATATTATATGCGCCTCCTATACTTCACATATGCGAGGTTCATATCAATATGTGAATTATAGGAGGCGCATATCGATATGCGCCTCGCATATGTGAAGTATAGGATATGCGCCTCGCATAAAAAATAGCCGAGGCTCAAAGGTAGAGGCGCATATGATATGCGCCTCGCATAAGATTTTAGGTGCGCCTCGCATAAGCTTTTCTCTAGTAGTGATTGCTAGTTGCTGTGGGCGATTCGGCCTCTTGTAAGTGCTCGGGAATTGCTCACGAAGGCGTCGTGAAAATCAATCCAACTGTTGATGCTTCCGGGTGGCAAATTGTTCAACCATACCCGAGCTGGTCCTTCCAGCATCTGCGGTACGTAGCGTACTGCCCATCTCAAGTTTCCCTGCGCGATCTTCACAGCGGTTCCATAATCTATAAGCCAATCCTCTGGCTTTGTGCTTCCATCATATGTTTTTGTCCCTCTGTCCAGCTGGAAATTTGGCACCGGTGGCTCTTTCATGATCCTTGGGCCAAAACATGGTGGACCCTGCGGACATTGTGATTCAATTATCTCTGCCATTTTTATGCGGTCAAGCTTCAGCCTAGCATCATCTGGCTGAAGGTTACTACCTCCGTATCTCGCTTCCATTGCTTGATATGCATGATCCGGCAGCTCATACCCGTCATTTACCATAGCCGAGTAACCATCATTGTACTTATTCGCGTTTGGGTTAGCTGGATGTTGAACTGCTTTTCCCGCGCTCTGCTGTCTTCTTTCTGGCTAAGCTGGTGCGTTATTCGGAGCTGGATTTACTCCTCCTGCCGAGTGAGTTGCGCGCCGATTATGAGGCGCAAAATTTTGCCCTCCGTTGTCATTTATCTGTCCAATTTTTTCCTGGTTTTCATTTTCTCGGGGATTATTTCTTTTTGCCCCTTGCGCATGCGCCGGGTTTCCTTGAACTACTGCCGGATCATAGGCGACCATCTGCTTGTTTCTTCAAGAATCCACACTTTTTTCTTTTCTTGGCCTGGGTGCCGCTCCGGGTGAGGATGCCGTATGCCCAGCCGATCTTGCCGGAACAGGAGTCGCTGAGTGAACCAGTTGTGATATCCCTACTATACCCGGATTTGCTCTGTAATATGCCTCATTCAGCATGCTGGCTGCTTTTACTAACCCATTGACTCGTTCTTGCTGCCTTTTCTTTGCTTCCCCCCTCCAAGTGGGGTAATTCTGCCATTGCTGCTTCTGCACTTGAGTCTATCACCAAGCTCCTTGATGGCATTTTGGGTGTTAAGCATTCTACACTTGAGTCTATCACCAAGCTCCTTGATGGCATTCCAAGATGCATTTCTTGCAGAGTCAAAGAATGTTGTGTGCATTTCTGAGTTGGTGACCATGCAGAATCCTGACTCCTTGTGATTGTCTTCCTTGTTTTTGTACAAGTGAAGTTGCACCCACCAGTACTCTACTCCTTCACCCATCACGGGGAATCCTTTGTACACAGATGCACCATGTATCCCCATGGTAACCATGAGGTTCTTGAGTGCCTTGGGGAATTCTGTCTCACACTCCAAGGTCATGGTCATGAGTGGTCCCTTCCTCACGGCTTCGTTGATGGAGTTCATCTACAAATAGAGATGAGAAAGAAGATTAGAAAAGTTTACAAGAAGAAAAATACAAGTGTGGAAATTGTTGAAATTTTTTCATTAGTGGTTTCTAATCTAATCCTAGGGTCATAAACCTACAGGCAACACAGTGCTCTGATACCATCTGTAAGATCCCACCTTTATAAGGTAAAGATCCCTGTGATTGCAATGCTAGTCCCTGTATCAATTGCTAGCATCCACAGTTTAAGATGAAGTACACAGAAACAAAGGTCATTATTACATCGTCATTCCAGAGATAACATAGTCCTTTACAACTCCATAGCCATAGGCTAGTACAAGAGTTTAACTTAACAATATAAAAAATAGATGTCTTCGTCTTCATGTGCCACAGGCAAGCATGTTGAGTGTAGACTCATAACCCCTAATCATCATCAGAGTAACCTGCAACATCACAAGTTACAGCCATAGTGGGTCAATACATTGGAATAGTATTGACAAGTGATACCTTAGTAGAATATTAGCATCTAGTTACTACATGAATTTGGCTAAGTGTAGCTTAGGCTTGCTTTGCTCAAAATAGATTTTACCTATCAGTTTAAAACACTAATTTTTTGTTTGGCAAAAACTTTCCCAAGGAACCACCAGTAGAAATTGGTGAACCTTCACCCTTGTTCAACCACAATTTTTAACTTAGAAAAATTGGGATGAGGAGATTCTTGATAGCTTCCATGTCTTGATGCTCAAATTTTCCAATACCAGGGACATGGCTAAGTACTAAGTTTCTTCCATATGTAGAGGTTATGCACTTTCCCCACAAGACTTGATTTTCACCAAGACATGACCTTTTAGCAGCCTTCCCTTAGACCAAAATGGACGTGCTCCAAACCTATCAATCCCCTACCACCAACTGTCCATTTGGCTAAGTTATTGCAACCTATATGATCCAGGTAGAGCCCATAATGCCATGTGGCTGCACTAGAAGCTTCTTAACATTTGGCATCTCAAATCCCTTTGTTCCTGGGTGGCAATCCACAAGTGAGATACACAAGGTAAACCACAGAAATGGGCCTTGTGTAACCACTCAACCAAAAACCACCAAGCAATTACCATTCCACCCAGGTGTTTCATTCACTTAGTTGTTTTATTAAGAAAAATCATAAGTCAAAGACTTAGCAATATTTTCCATAGCATGTATATATTCCACCCTTGGTTACTACTAGCTAGGCTAAGCATGGAAATAGCAAGTATCTTAACTTAGAGAAAATTCTAACAATTCTACAACTACTAGGATTTCCCAAGCATAGCATATAGATACTTAGCAAAATATTCATGCAAGCCCTATACAAAATATTTCTAATGCATAGTAAAAATATTGGGACAAAAATATGAAGCACCACTTGCCTTGGTAGTTGGGGGAGTAGCAACAATCCTCACAATCACAATCACCACTAGAACCAAAATCTACACATAAAATGATAGCACCAAATTCACATATAAAAATAAACAAGAAAAAATATATGAATGCATGCAAATGCCATGTGATGATTTTCTAAATCAAACAAGACAAGTGGAACAGTACTGAATCATAAACAAATCAATTATACACTAAATAAAAAATTAATTTGGACCTTATAACATTTTCCATACAATTTTTATATACAAAATAAGCTTATAAATGTCTCTGCAAAAACAACCCTTTTATAGATGCAATTTATTAAACAAAGTGCATAATTGGATATAATTCTTTCTCCTGATTCCAATGATATAAAATTTGAAAAATTTGAACATGTGGATCAAAAGTTATGAATTTTGCAAGTTTGAACAACTAATAGATCTAATTTCAGATTTTAAATCTAAACTCCAGCCACGCGACGCTTTCTGATTGGTTGATACCGTTTCGGCTAGATCGATCAACGTGAGCCGCAGGATTTAAATGAAATCTCACGGGCCAGATCTAATCGTACCACTTTGATAAGTGATATAATCTAACGCGCTAGATCTATATCCAACGGTCCACGACGGCTGGGCCAAGAACTGGCGGCGCACGTGGTTGCAGCGGCGGCGGCGCTACTGGAGGCGATGGTCCGGCGAATACAGGAGGGGCTGGGGGTGTGATGTGGCTTACTAGACTCGCAAGAACACGAGGAAGCTCAACGTGTTGGTGGCGTGGACAAAGGCGGGCTGTAGCAGAGGCTAGCACTCGTCGGAGTTGCGGGCGGCGTCAGGTTCGTGCAGACGGCGATGTTGACGACGTTCGGGATCGCCCTAGAACAAGCTAGTGGTTTTAGCAGTTGCGCAAGGACAAGGCGAATCTGATAGTATGCATGCGAAGTCAAGGGGCGCTCGGATTTTACCTAAATCGCTCGTCGGAGTCGAGCGGCGGCTCTGGCGTTTGCGGGCGTGAATGGGGACGGCGACCTGGGTCATGAGTAGGCAAACCAGAGGTGTCAGCTGATGCAGAAGGACACGAGGGTCACGCTCGTTTGAACTAGAAGCAAAGGGGCGGTCGGAGCTCACCGTAATCGCTTGCCGGAGCTCGTCGGTCAACGGTGGTGCAATTCGAAATACTAGCAGCCTGGTGGCGGGGTTTTGAGATCGAATGCGCGCAGCCTGGTGGCGGAGTGAGCGAGGAAAGTGGGGAAAAGTGACCGCGGCGGCGAGGGGTTTAAGTAGCCAGAAGCGGGGCGAGGATTGCGCGCTGAATCAATGGAATTGAAGCGAGTTTTAATCGCGGCGTCACTGCATGGTGGTAACGGCGGAGCAGTGTCTGCGCGCGAGAAATTGGGGAAGACGACGCTGACGTGGAGAGGGCCCAGTGATCAGTGGCTGCGGGGCTGGTTCGTCGCGGGTGTGAGAAGACAGAGAGAAGAGTGCCCCGGGTGGGCTACTTTGCCTGTTGGGCTGGAATGGTGGCGCCAGGCCCAGCTAGATTTTTTATTCCTTTTTCTTTTTCCAGAATGATTTACAGGAATGGTTTTCAAATAAATTCAAACTCAAATTGATTCAAATCTTTTCAGGAACTTTTGTAGTCTGCAACAGTCACATTTCAAGGCATGAAATCAAATGGTCTCTCTGTTCAAGCTTGGTTCTTTTGAATAAACAAAATATACAGTGCCATAGCACTTGATTGTAAATGTTTTGAAAATGGTTATGAAACCATTTTTATTTTGTAAAATTTTGTACAAACTCCACACTCAAACCAATCAACAAGGGAGACAAACAATCTTGGTTTGAAACATTCAAGCTCTCAAATGGGGGTGGCCATTTGATTTAAGTTTGCTCACATAAAATGATAGCACTATGTGCTTCTGTTCTCTTGAATTTGGTTTGAAATTGATCTCAAAACTATATGCATGCATGAATGATATGCAATCTTTGAAATCATGATTTTAGGGATGTTACAAATCTAACCCCCTTAAGGTGAATCTTGCCCTCGAGATTCAGATTGGCTAGCAAATAGGTGAGGCTGGTATTTCCGAAGATCATCTTCTCTTTCCCATGTTGCTTCCTCTTCGGAATGATGATTCCACTGCACTTTGCAGAACTTGATAGTCTTAGTCCTTGTGACTCTTTCTGCAGTCTCAAGAATCTTGACAGGTTTCTCTTCATAGGTTAGATCGCTTTCCAATTGAACCTCCTCCAAAGGTATAGTATCCTTCAAAGAGGTTTCTTCCATTCCTGGATGACATTTCTTAAGCTGACTCACATGAAATACATTATGAACAGCTGATAGAGATTCTGGCAGTTCTATTTCATAGGCAACTTGTCCTTTGCGACTTAGAATCTTGAATGGCCCAACATATCTTGGTGCCAATTTTCCTTTGACTCCGAATCTTTTTACTCCACGAAGTGGTGACACTCTAAGATAGGCTCTATCACCAACTTCGTAGGTGACTTCTCTACGCTTAAGATCTGCGTAGCTTTTCTGTCGGGACTGTGCTATCTTCAACCTGTCCTTAACCAACTTGACCTTCTCTTCGGCTTCTTTGATAAGATCTGGCCCGAATAAACTTCTTTCTCCCACACCATTCCATAACAATGGGGTGGTACATTTTCTTCCGTAGAGAAACTCAAACGGTGCCATCTCAATGCTGGCTTGATAGCTGTTGTTATAAGAAAATTCTGCGTAAGGCAGACTTTCATCCCAACTGGCTCCATAGTCGAGGGCACACGCCCTCAACATGTCCTCAAGAATTTGATTGGTTCTTTCAGTTTTTCCATCGGTTTGAGGATGAAAAGCAGTACTGAATTCCAACCTCGTTCCCAATGACTCATGTAACTGTCTCCAAAAATGGGAAGTGAATTGAGTTCCCCTATCAGACACAATACTCTTGGGCACTCCATGTAGACATACAATTTTACTCATGTATATTTTGGCTAACATAGCACTTGTATAGGTTGTCTTCACGGGTATAAAATGAGCCACTTTAGTTAGGCGATCCACTACCACCCAAATAGAATCGTATCCTGACAGGGTCCATGGTAATCCGGTAATGAAATCCATACCAATCTTGTCCCACTTCCAATCAGGAATAGGTAGTGGTTGAAGTAAACCTGCTGGTTTTTGATGCTCCGCTTTCACTCTACTACACACATCACACAAAGCAATATGTTCGGCGATGTCCTTCTTGAGATTATTCCACCAAAATCTTTCTTTCATGTCCATGTACATTTTGGTGTTACCCGGATGAATGGAATACGGAGAGCTATGTGCTTCTTGCAAAATAAGTTTCCGCAGTTCCGGATCTTGTGGAACACAGATACGTTTCCCATGCCATAAAGTACCCTGTTCGTCTTCATGGAATCCTTTGGATTTTCCCATGCCAATCTTTCCTTTAATCTCTTCAATTTCCTTATCAATCTTCTGGGCTTCTTTGATTTTGTCCATCAAAGTGGGTTGAACATCCAAAGTCATGAGATGTCCCTCAGGCACAATCTCCAATCTGAGTTGTCTAAATTGGGTACACAGATCATCTGGCAATTCTCCTTTGGTAAGGCCATTCACAAAAACCTTACGGCTTAGAGCATCTGCTACAACATTTGCTTTACCGGGGTGGTATTGCAAACTTAAGTCATAGTCCTTGATAAGTTCTAGACATCTCCTTTGTCTCATATTAATTTCCTTCTGAGTGAAGATATACTTCAAACTTTTGTGATCTGTGAACACTTCACATCGTTTTCCCAAAAGATACTGTCTCCATGTTTTGAGTGCATGGACAACAGAGGCTAACTCTAAATCATGAGTAGGATAGTTTACTTCATGAGTTTTGAGTTGTCTCGAGGCATAAGCCACAACTTTACCGTCTTGCATAAGTACTGCACCCAAACCTTGATGAGATGCATCACAATATACTTGGAAATCTTTTTCCAAATCTGGCAGACACAAGACTGGTGCTGTCATAAGTCTCTTCTTCAATTCCTGAAAGCTGAGTTCACAACCTTTAGACCAAGAAAACTTCTTGTCTTTCTTTAACAATTTAGTCATGGGCTTAGCAACCTTTGAGAAATTCTTAATGAACCTTCTGTAGTAACCTGCTAAGCCAAGGAAACTACGAACTTCTTTCACGGACTTGGGAGATTCCCACTCAGTCACAGCTGAAACTTTAGCAGGATCAACTGCTACACCATCCTTCGTCATAACATGACCAATAAAACCAACTTCTTCCAACCAGAACTCACACTTGCTGAATTTGGCATAAAGTTTATGCTCTCTCAATTTCTCAAGTATCAAACGTAAGTGTCCTTCATGCTCTTCTTTGCTCTTGGAGTAGACTAGGATGTCATCGATGAAAACGACAACAAACTTGTCAAGGAATTCCATGAACACCTTGTTCATCATATTCATGAAGTATGCTGGAGCATTGGTCAAGCCAAAAGGCATTACGGTATACTCATACAATCCATACGTTGTGGTGAACGTTGTTTTAGGTATGTCTTGTTCTCTTATCTTGAGTTGAAAATAGCCTGATCTTAGATCAATATTTGAGGACACACATGCTCCTTCAAGCTGATCAAACAAGTCATTGATTCTAGGCAAAGGATATTTGTTCTTGATAGTTACTTCGTTGAGTGAACGGTAATCTATGCATAACCTTTGACTTCTATCTTTCTTCTCCACAAACAAGACTGGGGCTCCCCAAGATGAAGAACTTGGTTGAATAAATCCTTTCTGCAACTGTTCTCCTAGTTGTTTCTTGAGTTCTTTCAGTTCATCAACTGACATTTTATATGGTATCTTTACTATTGGTCTAGTCCCTGGTACTAAATCTAAGAAATTCCACATCTCTATCTGGTGGCATTCCCAGTAATTCTTCCGGAAACACATCTGGATACTCACTCACAATTGGCACACTGTCCATGCTAACCCCCTTAAGAGAATTAAGCATACTCCTTTTTTCTTCAAAACTGGTCTTGAATCTGATCCTTTCATTTTCTGGAGTTGTAAGTGAGACAGTATGGTTGGCACAATCTATCACTCCTTTGTACTTAGTCATCCAGTTCATTCCCAGAATGACATCCAATCCTTGGGAGTTTAGAATTATCAAGTTAACGGGAAACTTATACTTCCCAAATTCTATGACTAGATCATGACATCCTGAATTCACTATCATTTCTCCACCAGGAGAACTTACTTTTATAGGACACCCAATAGTTTCTACCGGTGGTTCATTTCTTTCAACAAATTCTCTTGATATGAATGAATGAGATGCACCAGTATCAAAGAGTACAAATGCTGGAATAGAATTGAGTATGAACTTACCAGCAACGGCATCAGGTTCCTCATAGACCTCCTCCACATTGATGTGGTTTACCTGTCCTTTCTGAAAAGGATTGGGCTTGATAGGTCCTTCAACTTTCTTTTAAGGGAACTCATTTGCATAATGCCCCATCTTCTTGCATTTGAAGCATTCAACCTGACTGATGTCTCTCTTAACAGGCTGACTTCCACTTCCATTACCACTGTAGTGGCTCTTATGTCCACTCTTGTGGTTCTTGTACTTGTCATTGTCATGACTGCGATGATGCTTGTTGTCATGACGGTTGTGGTTGTGGTGCTTGTTGAATTTCCCATGCTTGTGGGATCCTGACCTTCCGCTGTCATCATAGTGAGATCGTTTGTGAGACGATCCCGAGCTGTGCTTGTTGGAGTGCTTTCTCTTTCTACTCTCGACTTGCTTCATTTTGTTCTCCAATATAGCAGCCTTGTCACAGAGCGACTGATAAGTGGGAACATATGCTACAGCCAATTGCAGATTCAGCTCATCATTGAAGCCTTCAAGAAATTTTTCCTTTCTCTTGGCATCAGTGTCAACTTCATCCGGTGCATAACGCGCCAGATTGTTGAACTCCTCAATGTATTCAGCCAAGCTGCGGTGGCGCTGCTTCAGATTGTGGAACTCTTTCTTTTTCAGACTCATCACTCCTGATGAGATATGAGCAGTGTGAAAGCCATCCTCAAAGATAGCCCATGTCACTTCATCTATGGGAGTGGTGATATGGAAGTTGTCCCACCAAGTGGCGGCTGGCCCTTCCAGCAGATGTGCTGCAAATCTGACCTTTTCAGCATCCGTACAGCCTACTGTTACCAAGTCCTTGTTTACCGAGCGTAGCCAGTCATTGGCCACCATGGGATCAGTCGTCCCCGAGAACTTTGCTGGCCTCAATCTCAAGAACCTGGTGAGCATATCAAAACCCGGAGGGTTGTTGTTGTTTTTATTGTTGTTGTTGTTGTTGTTGTTATTGTTTTGGTTCTGGATGAATGTTGTCATCATCTGCATCAGTCGTGTTTGAGCAGTCATCATTTGCTGCATTTCTGGAGTGATGTTGTTGTTGTTGTTGGGGTTGGGGTTTGCACGACGGGGAGGCATCTATGGTTTGTTCAAATAGAGATAAGAATGAGATACCCATAGATGCTATCATGCACATTACATCACATAAGCAAACACATAGCATGCAACACAAAGATAAAAGTTCAACAACAGAATAACAAGTTCACAAAGTAAAACACACAAGTAGCAAGCCATCCACATGTCGGATAGTCCAATAACAAGTTCTCAAATAACAAGTATGATAATAAAAGATAAACGAGTAGTCAAGTCTACTCATCGGCATCAATCTCCTCCTCGACAAAGGTAAGACCTGCGTTCTCCATCGCGGTCTTGTTCTCCTCAATGCTAGTGGTCAAGGACTCTATCTTGGCCTTGAGAGCCCTCTTCTGGGAACGAAGCCTCTCGATCACCGACTGTTGCTGCTCTAGCTCGAAGTCCTTGGACTGCAGTTCTTCAGTCATGTCCCGGATCTTCTTGTTCCTATCCTGGACACGCTTCTCCTGACTCTTGAACTTCCTGTCCTGGGTCTCGAACTTCGCCTCAATTTCCTTGACTATCTCGTCTTGCTGCGCGAAGAGCTTGTCCTTCTCGCGAAGGTGCACCTGGAGCTCATCGTTGCTGAGCATGACATTGGTCCTGTCCGTGTCCACGTGCCTAATGAGAGACTCTAAGTCCTGGAGGTACAGGCGTATCGGCTCTGCTGCGTCCCTCGAATCGTCCTCGAAGTCGATGGACTCTCCATCCTCATCACGTCTTCCGAAGACGTGAAAGTGGGTGCCTCTAACCTGTCGGGAGTGACGCCCTAGCAGACGTCCTATCAGATCCTGCATCACTACCTCAAGGCCTCTCTCCCTGTCATCGTGCATAAGCTTGAAGACGATGTCCTCCGTAGTAGGCTCTGTCTGGCGTCCGGGCTGGTTCACCTTGAAGCCCTAGAGGTCCTTCCTCTCAAACTTGGTGAGTGGATGCACCATGATGGTGGGAAGAGGGAGATTGAGCAGAGAGGGAGACCAGAGGTCCTTCCTCTCAACGATACGAGGACCAAAGCGGGTAACCTGGAACTCCTCAACAGTGATGATGGTAATAGGCATCTATTTATAAGATAGAAAAGTTAGAACAACACAAATCAAGATAGAACAAAAGACATAACAACATATACATATCCTTGGGAAGCAAAACACACAAGTCATGCATACATGAAACCATTACAACAACCAAGGTTCAATCTTATTTTAAAGCAACATTTTGGAAAATAAGGTGATAGGTGGTGGTCCAACTAACGAAGTACGTTTACAATCCTATCTCACTGGATCTGTTGGCTAACACAATGTTTCTAGAAGAAATCAACCTATCTTGCTCACATGATTCCATCACTAAGTCTATAATATCTCCTCTTAAGGTTTGGTTGGTAGCTTCCAACTCTTGGGTATGTTCCTTCTCTTTCCTTAGTTCATTTTGGAGGTCGAGCATTCTGCACTTGACTCTATCACCAAGTTCTTTGATGGTCTTCCAAGCTGCATCTCTTGTTGACTCAAAGAATGTGGTGTGCACTATAGTGTTGGTGTACATGCAGAATCCTTTTTCCTGATGATTGTCTTCCTTGTTTTATACAAGTGAAGTTGCACCCACCAGTATTCCACTCCTTCATCCATCACTGGAAAACCCTTGTACACAGCTGCACCTTGTATCTCTAATGCAACCAAGAGGTCCTTGAGAGCCTTGGGGAATTCTGTCTCACACTCCAAAGTCATTGTCATGAGTGGTCCTTTCCTCACGGCTTCGTTGATGGAGTTCATCTACAAATAGAGATGAGAGAGAAGATTACAAAAGTTTACGAGAAGAATAGAAAAGTGTAGAAGTAGTTGAAATTTATTCCTTAGTGGTTTCCAATCCTAGGGTCATAATCCTACAGGCAACACAGTGCTCTGATACCATCTGTAAGATCCCTCCTTTGTAAAGGAAGAGGATCCCTGTGATTGCAATGCTAGTCCCTGGATCATTGCTAGCATCCACAGTTTAAGATGAAGTACACAGATACAAAGGTCATTTATTACATCCATTCCAGAGATAAACATAATCTTTACAACTCAAGGCCACATGCCTAATACAAGAGTTTCAATAAGTAATTAAATATAAGTCTTCATCTTCATGTGCCACAAGCAAACATGTTGAGTGTAGACTCATGACACCTAATCCTCATCAGAGTAACCTGCAACATCACAAGTTACAGCCACAGTGGTTCAATACTTTGGAATAGTATTGGCAAGTGATACCTTAGTAAATTTTAAGTGGACTATATTACTATATGCAATTTGGCTAAGTGTAGCTTGGCTTGCTTTGCTCAAAATAGGTTTTTCCTATTAGTTGAAATCACTAAGTTTTTCTTTGTCAAAACTTTTCCCAAGAAACCTCCAATAGACATTGGGGTCCTTCACCCTTGTTCACCCACAAGTTTTTACTTAGAAGTTGTAGTGATGAGATTCTTGATAGCTTCCATGTCTTGATTCTCATGTTGTCCATTGCCATGGACTTGGCTAAGTACTTAGATTTTTCCATCTGCAGAGGTTGTGCACTTTCCCCACCAGACTTGGTTTCCCAAGACAGGACCTTTCAGAAGCCTTCCCTTAGCCAAATGGACGCGTTCCAACCTATCATCCCACTACCACCAACTGTCCAAATGACTAAGTTCTAGCAACCTATGTGATCCAGGCAGAGCCCATATTGCCAAGTGGCTGCACTAGAAGCTTCTCAACACTTGGCCACTAAAATCCCTTTGTTCCTGGGTGGCAATCCACAAGTGTGATACACAAGGTAAACCATATCCATGGGCCTTGTGTAACCACTCAACCAAAAACCACCAAGCAATTACCATTCCACCCAGGTGATTCATTGACTTAGTTGTTTTATTAAGAAAAACATAAGTCCATAGACTTAGAAATATTTTCATCATAGCATGTATATATTTTACCAACCCTTGTTTGCTACTAGCTAGGCTAAGCATGGCATAGATAGTAACTTAACTAAGAAATTCCCTAGCAATTCTACAACTACTTAGGATTTCCCAACATGGCATTTGGCAAAATAGTAACATGCAAGACTTAGCAAAATATTTCTAATGCTTGTATGAAAATATAGGGATAGTAATATTCATGAAGTACCACTTGCCTTGGTAGTTAGGAGAGTAGCACTCTTCACAATCACAATCAGTAGCACCAAAGTCTACACAAAGAATATAACCACAATCACATACAAGTCATATACAAGCAAAAATATATATGCATGCATGCAAGATGCTAAGTGATGATTTTTGAAACTCAACCAAGCAAGTGCATAGTACTGAATCATAAACAAGTCAAAAACTTGCTAAACCAAGTTTATTTGACACTAAAACAATTTCCTAAACAATTCCTATACTCAAAATAGACCTAAACAAGTTTTTGCCATAAAAATCATTTTAACAGAAGCTAAACACTAAACACATTGCATAAACATAAAGGGCTTGTCTTCCTGATTCCAACGGTATAAAATTTTCTAAAATCTAACGTGGGAATCAAAAGTTACAAGAAAATCAAATTTGGATGTAAATCTGATTCAAATTCTGTTTTTAAACTAAACCCTAGACACGCGTCGCGCTCTGATTCGTCGGTACCGCTTCGCTTGGATCGACCAGCGTGGACCGTCAGATCTAACTTAACGCGCATGGCTCAGATTGTCACTTACCCCTTCGATGCAGATCTAATCTAGAGCGATGGATCTAGATCCTACGGCTGCTAAGCGTGTGACCAAGGATGGGCGGCACAAATGGTTGCTGGCGGAGGTGGCGCTACTGGCGGCGATGGTCCGGCGAATACAGGACGGGTTGGGGTGTGTGGAGTGGCTTACGAGACTCGCACGGTCACGAGGAAGCTCAACGTGGTCTTTGCTTGGACAGGGGCGCACTGGCACGGCCGGAAATCCTCGTCGGAGTTGAGCACAGCGTCGGATGCACGGTGACGAAGACGTTGGCGACGCTCTGGGTCACCCTAGCATAAACCAGTGGCATCAGAGGGTGCGCAAGTTTACGGCGAACACTAACAGATCAAGGAGAATACAAGGAGCGGTCGGATTATACCTCAATTGTTCGTCGGAGTCAGACGGCGGTTCTGTCACTTGCGGGCGTGAATGATGACGACGAGCTGGGTCACGAGAATGCAAATGAAAGGTATCAGGGAACTCGCAAGAACATGCTGGTCACGATAGTTCGAACCAAAGAAAGGGGGGCGGTCGAAGCTCACCGGAATCTGTCGTCGGAGGTCGTCGGTGTTGCGGGGTTTTGAGATCGAATGCGCGCAGCCTGGTGGCGGAGTGAGCGAGGAAAGTGGGGGAAAGTGACCGCGGCAGCGAGGGGTTTAAGTAGCCAGAAGTGGGGCGAGGATTGCGCACTGAATCAATGGAATTGAAGCGAGTTTTAATCGCGGCGTCACTGCACGGTGGTAATGGCGGAGCGGTGTCTGCGCGCGAGAAATTGGGGAAGACGACGCTGACGTGGAGAGGGCCCAGTGCTCAGTGGCTGCGAGGCTGGTTCGTCGCGGGTGTGAGAAGACAGGGAGAAGGGTGCCCCGGGTGGGCTGCTTTGCCTGTTGGGCTGGAATGGTGGCGCCAGGCCCAGCTAGATTTCTTATTCCTTTTTCTTTTTCCAGAATGATTTTCAGGAATGGTTTTCAAATAAATTCAAACTCAAATTGATTCAAATCTTTTCAGGAACTTTTGTAGTGTGCAACAGTCACATTTCAAGGCATGAAATCAAATGGTCTCTCTGTTCAAGCTTGGTTCTTTTGAATAAACAAAATATACAGTGCCATAGCACTTGATTGCAAATGTTTTGAAAATGGTTATGAAACCATTTTTATTTTGTAAAATTTTTTACAAACTCCACACTCAAACCAACCAACAAGGGAGACAAACAATCTTGGTTTAAAACATTCAAGCTCTGAAATGGGGGTGGCCATTTGATTTAAGTTTGCTCACATAAAATGATAGCACTATGTGCTTCTGTTCTCTTGAATTTGGTTTGAAATTGATCTGAAAACTATATGCATGCATGAATGATATGCAATCAACATGTTTCAACCCCAAGGAACTAAATGTCTCACCAAAGGACCAAATTGATACAAATCCATCTCATTAGATAATGAGTGATGCGTAGAGACGCAAAGACATGCAATTACACACGGACCTGAAAGTGTCGGATTCGGAGATCAGTTGACCACTAGCAATCGTGTAAATACAACATCAGAAATCCATAGGTGTTGAATGCACAAAGGTTTGAAACTAGATTATTGACTCTAGTGCAAGTGGGAGACTGTTGGAGATATGCCCAAGAGGCAATAATAAAGTGGTTATTATCATATCTTCATGCTTATGATAAATGTTTACATACCATGCTATAATTGTATTAACCGAAAACATTAATACTTGTGTTATTTGTAAACATAAAAGAGTCCCTAGTAAAGCCTCTTGTTAAACTAGCTTGTTGTTTAATATATGATCATGGTTTCCTGATCATGAACATAAGATGTTATTAACAACAGGGTCATATAATTAGGAGAATGATGTGATGGACATACTCCTATAGTTAAGCATAGCATAAAGATCAAGTCATTTAATATAGTTCACTTGCTATAAGCTTTCTGATACATGGTAACCTAATTCCTTCGACCGTGAGATCATGCTAATCACCATCACCGGAAGGATGCTTTGATGAAATCAAACACCACACCTTAACTGGGTGGCTATAAAGGTGGCATTGATTGTTCGGAAAGTATGTGTTGAGGCACATGTATCAAGATTGGGATTTGTCCATCCATATGACGGATAGATATACTCTGGGCCCTCTCGGTGGAATGTCATCCAATTAGCAAGCAAGCATGTGACTGGCTCACAAGGTATCACATATCACGGGAACGAGAAAAGAGTACTTATTGGTAACGAGGTTGAACTAGGTATGCAAAGATACCGACGATCAAACCTCGGATAAGTAAAGTATCGTGAGACAAAGGGAAATTGGTATCGTATGTAAATGGTTCATTCGATCACGAAGTAATCGTAGAAATATGTGGGAGCCATATGAATTTCCAGATTCCTCTATTGGTTATTGATCGGAGAAGAGTCTCGATCATGTCTGCATAATTCACGAACCGTAGGGAGACACACTTAAGGATTCGATGTTGTTTAGTAGATATGGAATGTGAATAAAGAGACTGAATGTTGTTCGGAGTCTCGTATCGGATCCGGGATATCACGAGGAGATCCGGAATGGTCCAGAGAATAAGATTCATATAAGGAAAGTCCAATTTCGGAGTTCGGGAATCATTCCGGTGTTTTCACCGGAATGTTCTAGAAGGGTCTAGAAGGTTCACCGATTCGGAAGGGGAAGGGTACATGGATGTGTCATGACAAAGTGTAATGGTTTCATCATGTCCTAGGTCACTTGTCTGGACACTTGGAAGAGAGAAATCAAACTCTAATTTGAAAGTCAGAAAGGCAGTTTGAAAACGTCAAATCCCAACATGGTTTCTGAGTTAGGGAGGGTTTCCACCTGGATTGGGAACACCCTTGGACGCCCCCACCTATATAAGGAGGGGTAGGGAGCACCCCAAGGTATCCCCCTTGCCGTAGGCGCCCAAGAAACCCTAGGTTGGCTGCCGCCCCCCTCTCTAGTTGCGACCAATCTAGATCTCCTCTAAACCGCTACCGACTAGCTAAACTCAAGTTGCTAGCTACCTCTAAACCTCAGCCCTCTAAACCCTAGATCGCCGGGGCTCCCTCTACTCCACCATACTCTCTCCGGCTTAGGCGAGGCCCTGCGGGATCTCCCCTCTACTTCTGACACCACGCCGTCGTGCTGCCAGAATCGCGAGGAGAGAGCTACAACCTTCGCTGCCTGCTGGAACAAGGGAGAGGAAGGTCTTCATCGAGTACCGTACGTGTGACCGACTGCGGGAGCGCTGCCGGAACGAGGAGTAGGAAGGATCGTCTACGCGATCTTGAGATCGGCAAGTGAACGACTACATCACCCACGAGAATCTGCTCTCGTTAACCGCTTTGGATCTTCGAGGGTTAGTACTCTATCAACTTGTTGCACCGATCTAGTAGATAGATCTTGGCTTGATCATAGATTAGATCTTGATTGTGTGTTCATGCGGTATAAATTTTTTTTTTCCATGCTACAAACCCCTACATAATAATGCAATACTAGACATTCTGATCCTATGAGATTTGATTGGGTAATACAACAAGATACATAGACCGCCATCCAACTGCATCTATGACTAGTAATCTGATACGTCGGAAATGTATCTATAATTTTTCATGTTCCATGCTTGTTTATTATCTATTTTGCTTTGCGTTGTCTACACTTTGAGGTGTTTTATATGTTTTTTCTGGACTAACCTATTAACAAGATGCCACAGTGCCAGTTGCCTGTTTTCTTCTGTTTTTGGTTCCAGAAAAGGCAGAAAATCAATATTCTCTGAATTGGACGGGACAAAAGCCAAACTAAATATTTTACCGTGGGGAACACGGAGCCAGAGTATGAGATGGAGGGGAGCCACCAGAGGGCCACACCCCCTGGCTGCGCAATTGGGTCCAGCCCGCACCTGAGGGGTGCGGCCGCCCTGGCTGCCCCCTGCCTCGCCTCTTCGCCTATAAGAAGCCCCCGATACCAAAACCCTAAGTACCCGATCAATATTCCATGAAACCATTTGTAGCCTCCGCCACCATCGTCCCTAGATCGGGGGGATATGAAGCTCTTCCCAGCACCCTGCCGGAGGGGAGATCATCCCGGAGGCCTTCTTCTTCATCATGCCAGCCTCCGGTATGAAGTGTGAGTAGTTCCACCTTGGACTACGGGTCCATGTAGAAGCTAGATGGTTGTACCTCCTCCTTTGTGCTACCATGTTTAGATCTTGTGATCTCCGTTCATGATCAATATCATCTATTTGTAATCATCCATGTTGTGTTTGCGGGGATCCGATGGATATTGAGATTACTATGTATGATTGATTAATGGTTTTATCTTATTTATTCTATCATGTCTGTGTTGTTTGAGATCTTGCATGCTCTCTGTTTCTAGTAGCTATCTTGGCCAAGTAGATTCTAGTGACTCCAAGAGGGGGTATGTATGCTTGATAGTGGGTTCATGCCTCTATTTAATCTAAGGGAACTGACAGAAATCACTAAGGTTGTAGATGTGTTGTTGCCACTAGGGAGAAAACAACAATCTCTTGTTCATGGAACAAGTGGATTGTTTACTTTACACACTTTCCTTAAAGCAGTTATCCGTTGCTTGTAACTTAATACTGGAGGGGGTTCGGATGATAACCTGAAGGTGGATTACTAGTCATATATGTAGTTGGATGATAACCTTTCTATGTATATTGTTGTATTGCCGAATTGAATCTCATAGGATCATGAATGTCTTGTATTGCATTGTTATGCCTTTCTCAGTCCTGTCAATTGCCCTACTGTAATTTCTTTACCTAGCATGCTGTCGTGGTATTCCCGACGAGTACTCCATGGAGGGGTCCTCACAATGCGTGTTTAGAGACGTGGGGGAAGGTGGACGGTTGACGGGTATGAGGTAACACAACTTACCCAGGTTCAGATCCCACAACGGCCGCGGAATCCTACTCCTTCTATAAATCACTATAAGGGCAATATGCCGAGTTAAAGAGATAGGTTCGAGGTGCGAGGTATGAGTTAATTGGTCTCCTAAAGGCTCCCATAGGCCCGACTTATATAGTCTCCAGGTACTAGGGTTACAGGGAAAAGTCCTAGACGGATAGGTTACAGAGTCCTACACCGTCTATTACTATTCTTGCGTGTTTTGTACGCCAAGGCTTCGGGTACGCTGGTGACTCCACCGTAGCCTTACTTTATCCGACATGGGCCTCCCTTTTGGATCCATCTAACTGGGCTACCCAGCCGGCCATGGGCCATGCTACCAACTGTGGGCCACCCGGGTTATCCGGATAAGAGACATGCTATGAGGATACCCATATAGCATATCCCCAACAGTAGCCCCTGGAGAACTCCGAGATCTTGCGCCGTATGGCCTCTTCACGCTGAATGTTCCGTCTAAATGGATGTAGAAAATCATCAAGCAACATCTTGTAGTCCTCCCAAAGAACCCTGCAAGGTTTTCTCCGTCTTCAACTTCTAAGTCGGAGAATTGCTGAATCTTCCATCGTACTCTTGTATAGCCGGACTGGATCCGTCCATGCCGGAATCTTCTGATGTGATGGTTCATCTGCCAATGTCAGCTAGGGCGACATAGACATAGGTCAGCAATGCCTCATAACTCACACATGCAGAAAACGCAATCATGTCCACTTTTCCCGCGCAAGCGATATGAACCGTTGGCGGCGACGGTTGGTACGTGGCGAAATTTCCACGCACGTCTCCGCACACGTCGTCTACGCAGAAACCAGTCGATCAAGCTGCACGAATCTTGATGTCGGAGATCATAAATAGTAACTGCGGTGGAAAATTTACTTTTTCACCTTGTTATCCCCTGCATCATCTTCTTCCTCAGGCAAGCTTCTCCTCGAGCTCTCCGCGCCTCGCACGAAAAACCCTAACTCCCCAATCTCACCAGTCACCTCCGAACACATCCAATGGCTAGCAGCAGCTCCTCCCCTTCGATGGCGGTGTCAGGCGAAGCCTGCGAGCTCCGTCGTCGTTCCCCCAGAGGGCCTAGTCATCCCCAGGTCCGCGGTGGTTGAGGCCACCGGCGGCGACCATAATCCAGTGGCACTGGAGCTACTGGAGGAGGAATATGATTCCCACAAAGGCGACTGGCGCGGTTCGGACATCACGGACCGCGACATCAAAGAGTTGATCATCGAAGGCTATCTCCCCATGACGGAGGGGCTCACCTGGCGGGCGGCGCCGGCCGGCAAGCACCTTCTCCCCAAGCCGGAGAAAAGGTCTACCTGAAAGCACAGATGGTACATGGAGTCTCCCTGCCCATCTCCAATTTCTTCCTTGTTGTCCTGAATCATTACCGAGTTCAGCCCCAAAACCTCTCTCCCAATAGTATCCTAGCTCTTAGCAATTACGCGGCTCTTTGCGAGGGATACTTAGGGATTAAGCCTAGGCTAGATATCTTCATCTATTTCTTCACCGTCAAGCGTGAAGCCGGGGCTAGCAAGGACGAACTTAGAAAGTGTGGCACCATTAGCTTCAAGATCCGGCCTGGCAGGCGCTTCCCCGACATCGTCGGCCACGAGTCCGGCAATAACTGGCAGCATACTTATTTCTATGGCCCAGATATCCCTCTGTCTGGCCGAGAAGTAACGTACCCGGACTTCGTCGATGGAGCAGCCGCCGAAGCCTCGATATGGAGATCCCAGGCCTCCCTTCCCTCCGACATCGACGCATCCCGCGCTGTAAGGCGGATAGAGTGGTTCATAGAGACGGGTTTGACTGGGTTGGACCTAGCCATGTGCTGGTTCATCAGGCGGATCTCCATCACCTACGACATCGTCAAGGTGAAGGACAAGAAGCGTGGCTTCTCCATCACCTACGACATGTTCGTAGAGAGCAAGTGCCCAAAGGTAACTGTTTATTTTCTGTGTATGACATATACTCCAGTTCTTACGTCTAGCCATTATCATCTCATCTAACATCTTAGCGACATAGACGAGGACAACATGGCTCCTCAAATCTATGATCCAAAGATGAAGAAAGTCACCGTCGTGTCCGACGATGATGCTCCGTTGGCACGAAAGCGAAAGAGCTCCACCTCTGACGCTGGCGACGGATGGTGGAGCCTCCAAAAAGACTACCGCCACCCTGGAGGCGGAGAAAAGAAAGGTTACAGAGATCCCTTTTTCTAATGCACCCCCTCTTGTGTAAGCTTATTTCCCTCTGACATTGTCCATTTATCTGTCTTGTTCCTGTACTTATGCATTTTGCATGTTTCAGACTTGACCTTGTGTATTCTCCGAGTACTCACTATGTACTTTGTATTCTCCGACTTGTAGAAACCATTGCCAAAGCTAAGGACATTGTCGAGCAATCCAAGCATATTCAGGAGCTGGATAGCGAGAACAAGATCCTCAAGCAGGAGAGGAAGGACATGCTGAAGATGCATGAAGAATCAATAAAAGCCCTACAGGACTCCGCTACCGAGGATATGAATAGCTTGAAGGAGGAGATCGCAATCTTCAAAGATTAGAAGAGAGTTGTCGATGAGCAGAATCAACACCATCATGAAGCGTACAAGCTCCTCCAACAAGAACGGGACTCCTTGGCGGATCCTCTCTGGCAAGCTGAGGCTAGCATCTTTAGTAAGTGATTCTCCGTCTTGGATTTCTGTAGTCTGGATACTTTGAATGTTTGAACTCAAATGATCCTTTGTCGGGAATTCGCATCTCCTATGGGTTTAACCCAGTCACCTCCTACGGCAAAGGAATGCATGGTTCTTGCCCGCAACTTCATCAACACCGCCATATCAACGCATATCAATATCAACACATCGAACTCCATGGCGAAGTTCTTAGAGATCCTGCTCCGATCCCCCGAGCGTATTACAAGCTGGAAATCTTCATGTGCACGGGCTGTTGCAAGGATGGCGGTGTCCATGGTCAAGGCACACTACTAGAATGCCGACATCGACACGGTAACCTCTGGCGTCCCCGACGTAGATGACGAAGGCCAAAAGATAAACCATGAATCTATCTTGGCGTCACTCGCGGGTTATGACACCAGAGTTGCCGAGTTGGTCGACATTAACGTCTTCGTGCCAATGAATACCGTCGATGGCGGCAACCAAAGCTCCTCCGAGTCGCTCCACACTGCCAACTTCGAGGGTGACTCTCCTGCTGCCGATAATGTTGCTTCCAGATCGCCTGCGCCAGAGGAATAAAAAAACAATTTGTAATATTAGTTTCCTCTGTAATGTGTATGCGGAAACAACTATGTGTTAACTTAAGGTGGAAAACAATGATGTATGTCCTGCTACTTAAGAACTATTTCTAGCATGTATATATTTTTTTAAGCAAGTGCTGGCTTATCCATTACTTTGGTTTTTATGCTTAACTTTTCGTGAGTAGGAAGACTCATTGTCGGAACCATGCTCTCAGGTGATGATGCCCAATGGCACCGTCAATAACCTAAGCACAAAATCACCGACAATAAGTGCCAAAAGTCACTACTCCAGGATTCACATAAAAACGAAAAAGAACATGTAGACCAGAAAACTTAAGCTAACGCCCGTAGGCGGAATTTTCACTAGTGTAATTGCAAATCTTGTGCATAAAGGTTTTATATGATCCAAAAATGAACACTAAAGGAGGTAAAAGACTCAGAAATATGAGTGAGCCAAAGAGCTTTATTTCATTGATCATATAAGAGGTACACAATTAGATAAAAAATGCTAAGTATAAAAAGGACGTAGCTGTGCTATGTTCCATGGCCGATCAATCTCCGGGTAGTCATCATCCGGGTCACGTCGCTTATGCTTATGATCCTTATTGGGTCTATCCTTCAGTTCACAATTGTCAACAAGGTAGTAAGAGCCATTGAGTAGCGCCTTGCTTATGATGAACGATCCTTCCCATGGCGGCTAATTTGTGTGACTTCTACTGCTTAAGTTGGAGCACCAAATCCCCCTCTTTAAACGAGCGATTCCTAACGCGGCGACTATGGTAGCTGCGTAGCTTCTGCTGGTAGATGGTGGACCTTTGGCATGCCAAAACGCGCTCCTACTTGAGAAGGTCCACATCTAGGCATCTGGATTATTCAAAGTCATCTTCGTCGTAGGCGGCAACCCTTGGCGCATCATGAAGTATGTCGGAAGGTAGGATGGCTTCTGCTCCATATACCATGAAGTAAGGGGTGTAGCCGGCGGATCTGTTGGGTGTAGTTTGTTTACTCCACAACACAGATGGCAATTCTTCTGCCCAGGATCTGGCTTCTCTATGTAGAGGTGCCTCAAGGCGTGGCTTTATTCCCTCCTGAATTAATCCATTGGCTCGGTCAACCTGACCGTTGGATTGTGGATGTGCCACGATGCAAGGTCAAGTTGGATGCCCTTCTCCCAACAATATGCCTCCACTTCTCCGAGTGACAAGTTGCTACCATTGTCGGTGATAATGCTATGTGGGAGACCAAATCTCACCACTAGATCCCGGACAAACCTGAGGGAAGTTGCCCCATCAAGCTTTCTAATGGGTTTAGCTTATATCCATTTAGTGAATTTATCAACTGCTACTAGAAGATGCGTAAACCCACATGGTGATGTCTGTAACGGTCCCACCATGTCTAGCCCCTGCAAACGGCCAAATTATTTGTATTTTTCGCAATTCTTCAGCAGGAACATTTGGTTGTCGGGCATAATACTAGCATGTCTCAACCAGCTTGTCTCAACCAGCTTGTCGGCATCCGCCTTCGCTGTCAGCCAGTAGAATCCTTGCCGGAAGGCTTTCGCGACCAACGATCGAGGAGCGGCATGATGCCCGCAATCTTCGAGATGGATTTCGCGTAGGATTTCAATACCTTCTAGCTGGGAAACACACTTAAGGTATACACCAATAGTACTCCTTTTGTAGAGCTGTCCATTGATTATAGTATAGCCTTTCGCTCGACGTACTATTTGCCGTCTTTTGACTTCGTCGTCGGGCAAAGTTCCGTGTTCGAGATATTCCATGAACGGTTTTGCCCAAGCCGGAGGGACCTTTACCACCATGTGGACGAAAGAGTCAACTCTATCCGGGTTGTTGATGTCTGCTCCCTTCACGGATGGTGTCCGTAGATGCTCTAGGAAAACTCCTGGCGGAATTCGTTTGCGCCCTAATCCAAGCTTAGACAGTAGATTAGCCGCCTCGGTTTGCTCCCTAGGTACATACTTGACCTCGTAGCCCAAGAAGCTCTTGGCTATCTCGTCCACTTCATCTCGATATGCTGCCATCATAGGGTTCCGCGCATTCCAGGTGCCAGCCACCTGCTGGGCAACCAAGTCAGAATCTCCACAACAAACTATGCGCTTGATGCCAATGTCCTTGGCTACGCGTAATCCGTGAATGAGTGCTTCATACTCCGCCATGTTGTTCGTAGCCTCGAAGTGGATCCGCAGAACGTAGTGTAGATTGTCGCCCGTTGGTGACTGTAGCAGTACACCAGCCCTCGAGCTGTTGAGCAACTTTGATCCGTCAAAGTGCATCACCCAGTACTCTGGTTCTGGCAACGGAGTAGCATCCGGCATTTCCGTCCAATCTGCAATAAAATTCGCCAAGGCTTGTGACTTGATAGTGTCGCGTCTCTTGTAGGTGATCTCGAAGGCAGTAAGTTCAAAGTTCTCGGGAACCACTGATCCAATGGTAGCCAATGATTGGTTACGTTCAGTGAACAAGGACTTAGTCACTGTTGGTAGCACCGACGAGGAAAATGTTAGATTTGCAACCCTAAGACTATTGTGACTAACAGAGACAAGATCTTTACAAGTTCATTTTGGCAAGATGCACATCTGCTCGAAGGACCAGCAGCAACCTGGTGGGACAATTTTCAGATCACCGCTCCCCTTGAGGATGTGACTTGGGCTATTTTTGAGGATGGTTTCCACACAACTCACATCTCATCCGGAGTGATGAACTTTAAGAAGGAGTTCCACAATCTGAAGCAGCGTCACCGCAGTGTGGCAGAGTACATTGAGGAGTTCAACAATCTGCCGCGCTATGCACCGGATGAAGTTGATACTGATTCTAAAAGAAAATAGAAATTCCATGAAAGACTTAATGATGAGTTGAATCTGCAGCTATCTGTTGCCTATGTCCCAACCTATCAATCACTCTGTGACAAGGCTACCATCTTGGAAAATAAGATGAAACAGGTTGAGGCAGGAAGAGGAAACATATCTTTGATAAGCACAGTTCGGGATCGTCTCACAAGCGTTCTCATCATGATGATAGTGGAAGTTCTGGATTCCAAAAACATGGGAAGTACAACAGCCACCACAAACACAACCGTCATCATGAAAACAAGCACCGTCGCAGTCATGATAATGACAAGTATAAGAGCCACAAGAGTGGACACAAGAGCCACCATAGTGGAAATGGTAATGGGAGTCATCCTGCAAAGAGAGATATCAGTCAGGTTGAGTTTTTAAAGTGTAAGAAGATGGGGCACTATGCCAATGAGTTCCCAGAAAAGAAATTTGAAGGTTCCAACAAGCCCAATCCCTTCCAAAAGGGACAAGTGAACCACATTAATGTGGAAGAAATATATGAAGAGTCTGATGTTGTGGCTGGTAAGTTCAAGCTCAATTATTTTCCAGCACTTGTTCTTTTTGATACTGGCACATCGCATTCATTAATATCAAGAGCATTTGTTGATAAAAATGGACTACCAACTGAAAATATTGGGTGTCCTATAAAAGTAAGCTCTCCCGGTGGAGAGATGATAGTGAGCCTTGGATGTCGTGGTCTAGTGATAGAATTTGGAAAGTATAAGTTTCCAGTTAGTTTGATAATCCTGGATTCCCAAGGATGGGATGTTACTCTGGGCATGGATTGGATGACCAAGTAAGAAGGAGTACTAGATTGTGCCAAACATACTGTCACACTCACAACCCCGGATAATATAATGATTAGATTCAAGTCTAACTTTGAATCAAAAGGGAGTATGCTAAATTCTCTTAAGGGGGTTAGCATATACAGTGTGCTAATTGTGAGAGAGTATCCGGATGTGTTTCCGGAGGAATTGCCTGGAATTCCACCAGATAGAGATGTTGAGTTCCTGATTGAGTTATTTTCAGGATCTGGACCAATAGCAAAGAGACCTTACAAGATGTCAGCTGATGAGTTGAAAGAACTCAAGAAACATCTTGGAGAACAGTTACAGAAAGGATTTATTCAACCAAGTTCTTCATCTTGGGGTGCACCAGTTCTGTTTGTTGAAAAGAAAGATAGAAGTCAAAGGTTATGCATAGATTACTGTTCACTCAATGAGGTAACTATCAAGAATAAGTACCATTTTCCCAAAATCTATGATCTGTTTGACAAGCTAGAAGGAGCCTGTTTGTTCTCAAAGATTGATCCCCGATCAGGCTATTTTTAGCTTAAGATTAGAGAGCAAGACATACCGAAGACTGCTTTCACCACTAGGTATGGTTTGTATGAGTACACCGTGATGCCATTTGGTTTGACAAATGCACCAACCTATTTCATGAATATGATGAACAAAGTGTTCATGGAATTTTTTACAAGTTTGTTGTCGTATTCATCAACGACATTTTGATTTACTCCAAGAGCAAGGAAGATCACGAGGAACATCTATGTTTTATACTTGAGAAGCTCAGGGAGCACAAGCTATATGCCAAATTCAGCAAGTGTGAATTTTGGTTGAATGAAGTAGGATTCCTCGGACATATTGTGTCGGGAGATGGTGTAGCTATCTGTAACACCCTCAGATTCGGACCTATGCAAGTTTTAGCGAAAACCCGCCAAACCCGCATAGAAACGATTCAAAGGTGCCCACCAGGCACTTTCGTGCGGGTAGAAAACGAAGTAATAACATTACACACAGTCCTCGATGGGACCCACAGAACAGATATATATATATAACAGCGACTCCATGAGTCAAGAATACAGATATAATATACAAAGATCCAAATCACCTTTAAAATGATAGAGCGTCCGACTACGGACAAGATGCAAATGGGGCTAAGAGCCCTGAAGAATAACCAATGGCGTCCATAACCCTGCCCAGGCCAAGCCGGAAGGGTAACCCTGCTAACGACGTCGATCTCAAAACCTGCTTAAACAAAAGGGATGCCGACAAAGGGCAAAGGAAAAGAGGAGCGTCAGTACTGAGGCCAGTACACGGCGAGACTAGAATTCGGTGGTCCTCGCCTACATAGGTATGGTGGACTGAGCGGCAGTGGCAGCATGCACTGAACAACCTATAGAGACTCGATACAACTGGCGGCTATTAGAGAGGGGTAAGAAAGACCTATTCGGAAACAACCTGATTCTACCATCAAACAAACCCATCCTGGCGTTTCCCCCTCGAGACCAAACGAGGAAGTCAACCGAGGAACTCACACCGTTGGCATTTTTATTTATTCAGTTATCGTTGCAGCAATTACTAGTCAAGTATAGATAGTCATCCTGATAAAATAAGCAGTGGGCACTTTTAGTTAACCATTCCGTTATAGTGGCAGCACTTACTAGTCAGATACAATTAGCATGAGATAACCCAAAACCCAGCAGTTGTTGGTACTTTTATTCAGCCATTCCGTTGTAGTTGCAATACTTACTAGTCAGATACAATGGTCGCAAGCGACAATTCAAACAAGCAAATGTGGGCAGTATTATTAGCCATTCCATTATAGTGAAGGTGATTACTAGTCATTATAAAGTCAAATTTATAGCAATAAACTTTAGTTATGCTTGTCTATGGTCGAGATACTGTGCTCCAAGTCGTCCATAACCGCGGACACGGCTTTCAGAAAGTTTTACCGGGCCGGGGTGCACCAATAGCAACACACACTCGATCAACCTCGGAAAAACCAAATCAAAACCCAACGAGGCTTTCACGACAAAGCAATCACAGGATTCAGAAATATTTCAGGGGGCCACCCCATTGAGTAGACCCGCAACGAAGTAAGCAAGCTCCGAGACGGACTCAAGGTTTGCGCCAATGGCTGTAAACGACTGGGAACCCGAAAGTGTGGCTGGGCTTGTCGATACCGCGAAAACATTCCGCTTACCTAAACAGTACAGTGTGCTCCTCGCACAATCGTAAATAAAGCAGTAAAGCATGGCATAAGTACAGGATCGTAAATAAAACCTCAAACTAGTTTGTGGCCCCAAGAAATAAGACTGAATCAAGCTCTGGCTAAGGGGGTCCCATATACCTCCCGGATGTGGATAGCGCGATAAATCAAGGAACAGGTATCAAGTACTCGGGGTCCTACGGGACACAAGTGGGCGTTCGGAAACCAAATATTTTCTATCACCCACCGATGCCTCTGCTTATTTCAATTTTAGTTGTTAAACAGGAATTAAAGTGAGCGATAAGTAAAACTATGATCATCTCCAACATCAAACAGGCGGCAATTCTCCAACAGCTGTGGCACTCGACAACACACAACAGCAATATAGCAAGCGACTACGACGCGCAAGACCAACTATCTACCAAACAACAGGCAATAGGATGTGTCCAAGGCAATATAGGGCTGCACGGTATATCACAGGTACAGAAACTAAAGCACCGCATCACAGATAGCAATAGATCAACAAGAGGGAATAAAGACTATAAAAGTAAGATAGGTAGAAAGGGGAAGATGCTCGCCTGAAAAACATTGCCGAAGGTTCATCCGAAGATCGGGTCGACACTCGCATCAACTCAACGGCCTTATCCGCGAAGAAGCAAAACACTAGAAGAAACACCGGGTGCAATATTTAATACTACGGCAAAAGATCGGGCATGATGCATGTATGATGCGTGACATGGCAAAGGTGCGATGCAATTAGGCCAGATTAAGCGGAACCGGGGTCCCGACAATTAGTTAGATGGTTCAAGTTATTTATCTACCCCGCAATTTAAATGTTGCATTATCAAGACAAAAGATAGCACCGGTTCGCTACACAAGTTTAAATGAGGCCAATATAAGACTAGATTTGCCCGCATATGGGCCCCATATTTAATTAGAGGTGAATCGGCATAAGGCCCCCAAACCAATGATATGCATGCGAGTATGACAATTATTATGCGACAAGTTGTATTATGTTATAAAATAGGGTTTCGGGAAGGGGTTCACACGTTAGGGTTCGGCGATCTTGGGTTCCGGGGTTCGGGGTCGGTCTCGGGGTCCAGGGTCTAGGGTTCGATCTCGGCGGGAGCGTTCTCGGATAACGGGGGTAGATCTTGTCGCATCCGGGAAGCCGGACTTGGTTCGGCGTCGGGGGCGCATCGGACCCGCCCGGGTCGGTGTCGTGCTTGTCGTTGTGAAGATCTTGTCGGGTCCCACAGGGTCGGTCTTGCCGTTGCGAGGGTCTTGTCGGTACCGCGCCATCGAGTCGGCCTTGGCGTCCGGGACGAAGTGCTTGTTGTTCCGGTGACGATCTTGTTGGAACCATATCGAAGGCCCTGATGTCGAGAAGATCTTGGCGTCCCATGAAGGAGGTCTTGACGCTACGGTCTGGTGTCGCCCTTCCGGTATCGCGGGTCTTGGTGTTTTGACGGGGTTCTCGGCTTGGTGCCACGACGGAGATCCTGAGGATCCATGCCGGCACACTTGGCGCCTTCTACTCCGACGATCGGTCTCATGTCCAAGTAGGAGTGCTTGATGATCCGAGCGGGGGTTCTTGTCCGCGATTCTTCGAGCACCTTCGGGGGTACGGGGACTTGATGGCGTCGAAGGAATCTGGCCTCCGTGGACCTGCGAGCGAGGCAGCATCCCAGGAGATCCCCGAGGATGTGGTCTTGCAGCCGGCAGGGGCAGGACACGGACATGCGGAGGCAGAGGAGTGCGGCGGGGTTGGGGAAGGAGGCCTGGCGGCGCGGCCACAGCGGGGAGGCGGCGCTCCGGACGCTGGCGAGCTCGAGGGGGGGGCGCTGACGGAGACGCGGCTCGCAGAGGGAGACGGCTCGGGGCTGCGCGGGGCACCGGGCGCGGAACCGAGGGCGCGGCCGGACAGAGCGGCGCCGCGGGGCGGAGAGGGGACCTGTCATAGACGACGGTGGAGGAGGAGGACGCGGAGGCTGCGGAGGATGAACGGCGAGGCGGAGCTCGCCGGCGGGGTCGCGCGGGACCGGCCGAAGGCGGGCGCGCGGAGACGGGAGGCGGGCGAGCGCGGCGGACTCGCGGGGAGGCGGAGGAGAGACGGCAAGGGAACGCCTGGCGCGGGGAGGCGCCTGGCCGCGGCGGCGCCGGCGAGCAGAAGGCGGAGCGGCGACTGACGACGGGGCGGGCGAGGTGGAGGGCGACGCAGCGAGCGGCGGGGCGGGGAAGGCCTGGGCGGAGCCGGAGGTGAGGGAGAGGGAGCAGCGCCGGCAGAGAGGAAGGAGGAAGAAGACGGGGTCGGGAGGAAGAGCACGCGGGGAGAGAGGAGGGGCCGGGGGAGGCGCGTGGAGGGCCAGGGGGACAGGGACACGCGGGTGGGACCGCGCGTGGGCCAGGGGGCTGCTGGTGGTGGGACCCGGCAGAGGCGGGATCCGGTGCGGGTGCGTGCTGCTGTGTGCTGCGCGCGCGTGTGTGCTGAGTGTATTGGGGAGAGAGAGGGGGTTAGGGTGATGTGGCAGGAGTTGATTGGGTGGGGGGATAGAGCCAGGTGAGGTGGCAGCCTGCTACTGGTTGGGGTGAGGTGGAGGGTTGGGCTGGGTAGGTAGTTTGGTAGGTTTAGGATTATGGGTGGGACTAGTTGGACCGATTTAAAAAATCCTGGGGGTGGTCGTTCGGGTCGAAACGGCCCGTTCGACTGCCCCCGCTAAAAAATAATATAATTTTTATTTGTTTTATTAACACCGTTTGCAAACCGATAG
Source organism: Avena sativa (assembly GCA_916181665.1). Lineage (NCBI taxonomy): Eukaryota > Viridiplantae > Streptophyta > Magnoliopsida > Poales > Poaceae > Avena > Avena sativa. Next base: position 68,091,188 of record OV702284.1, read on the forward strand.
CATTCAAACAAAAATAATCCGGAGACCGGGCTTTGCATTTGAATTACGATGGGGCGTTTGGAAAACAAATCGGGCTTTGTGGAAAATAGTTTTAGACAAACAACATATGATGATGACGATGCAATGCACAAATTCAACGCGATTTTCTAATAGTGGTTTTCCGGGATGCCACAATTCGACACCACTAACAATGGATCTCGCCCTCGAGATCCGCCTCATGGTACCGGAAAGAAGGTCGGCGGTCTAAATCTTCTCGCTTCATGTAGATCTTCGCGACACCACTAACAAGGATTGTCGTCCGTGATCGTCGAGAGGACACTCCGGAACAAAAGGTCGAAGGTAGAGGTATCCACAAATAAAGCCACCTCTAGCTTCCGTAGAAGGGGGAACCGATGCATTCTCATCCACTGCAATGTACAAAAGCGAATAGAAGGGGTAGTCGGCATGGGGGCCAATCCATCACGCACCCAAACTATTACTCCGCACAATCAGTGGAAAAGCGTGCAACCATTCTCGAAAACAGACTGAAGATCTCGACAAACGAGGTTCGGAAACAAAGGAGTGATGCAGACTCTGCATCGGATCTGGCGTGGATGATATCGTCGCGTCGGGAAACACCAGATATCATAAACAAGGAACAAAGAATGGTACCACAGCAGACGGATTCCTCAGGCAACTTGAACACCGGATGGTAGAACACCGTTATCAAAGAAGGAAGCAAAACCCTGAAGGTACGACGGAAAACCAAACCACGAGAAGTCCTGGACTCGAAGAAAGAGAAGAGAGCGGATTCAAAACACGTCGAGATAAGAGGAGAACAGCAGAGGGGTAAGGAGTAAAATCAGACCTAATCAGAACTATCCAACCGATTTTGAAAAATAGTTTGACACTCTACTTCGGCCGTTAGCTAGGTTATCCTACAAGCTGGACTTGTGGGGTATCGTAACTGCTGTGCTCTGATACCACTCTGTAACACCCTCAGATTCGGACCTATGCAAGTTTTAGCGAAAACCCGCCAAACCCGCATAGAAACGATTCAAAGGTGCCCACCAGGCACATTCGTGCGGGTGGAAAACGAAGTAATAACATTACACACAGTCCTCGATGGGACCCACAGAACAGATATATATAACAGCGACTCCATGAGTCAAGAATACAGATATAATATACAAAGATCCAAATCACCTTTAAAATGATAGAGCGTCCGACTACGGACAAGATGCAAATGGGGCTAAGAGCCCTGAAGAATAACCAATGGCGTCCATAACCCTGCCCAGGCCAAGCCGGAAGGGTAACCCTGCTAACGACGTCGATCTCAAAACCTGCTTAAACAAAAGGGATGCCGACAAAGGGCAAAGGAAAAGAGGAGCGTCAGTACTGAGGCCAGTACACGGCGAGACTAGAATTCGGCGGTCCTCGCCTACATAGGTATGGTGGACTGAGCGGCAGCGGCAGCATGCACTGAACAACCTATAGAGACTCGATACAACTGGCGGCTATTAGAGAGTGGTAAGAAAGACCTATTCGGAAACAACCTGATTCTACCATCAAACAAACCCATCCTGGCGTTTCCCCCTCGAGACCAAACGAGGAAGTCAACCGAGGAACTCACACCGTTGGCATTTTTATTTATTCAGTTATCGTTGCAGCAATTACTAGTCAAGTATAGATAGTCATCCTGATAAAATAAGCAGTGGGCACTTTTAGTTAACCATTCCGTTATAGTGGCAGCACTTACTAGTCAGATACAATTAGCATGAGATAACCCAAAACCCAGCAGTTGTTGGTACTTTTATTCAGCCATTCCGTTGTAGTTGCAATACTTACTAGTCAGATACAATGGTCGCAAGCGACAATTCAAACAAGCAAATGTGGACAGTATTATTAGCCATTCCATTATAGTGAAGCTGATTACTAGTCATTATAAAGTCAAATTTATAGCAATAAACTTTAGTTATTGTTGTCTATGGTCGAGATACTGTGCTCCAAGTCGTCCATAACCGCGGACACGGCTTTCAGAAAGTTTTACCCGGCCGGGGTGCACCAATAGCAACACACACTCGATCAACCTCGGAAAAACCAAATCAAAACCCAACGAGGCTTTCACGACAAAGCAATCACAGGATTCAAAAATATTTCAGGGGGCCACCCCATTGAGTAGACCCGCAACAAAGTAAGCAAGCTCCGAGACGGACTCAAGGTTTGCGCCAATGGCTGTAAACGACTGGGAACCCGAAAGTGTGGCTGGGCTTGTCGATACCGCGAAAACATTCCGCTTACCTAAACAGTACAGTGTGCTCCTCGCACAATCATAAATAAAGCAGTAAAGCATGGCATAAGTACATGATCGTAAATAAAACCTCAAACTAGTTTGTGGCCCCAAGAAATAAGACTGAATCAAGCTCTGGCTAAGGGGGGTCCCATATACCTCCCGGATGTGGATAGCGCGATAAATCAAGGAACAGGTATCAAGTACTCGGGGTCCTACGGGACACAAGTGGGCGTTCGGAAACCAAATATTTTCTATCACCCACCGATGCCTCTGCTTATTTCAATTTTAGTTGTTAAACAGGAATTAAAGTGAGCGATAAGTAAAACTATGATCATCTCCAACATCAAACAGGCGGCAATTCTCCAACAGCTGTGGCACTCGACAACACGCAACAGCAATATAGCAAGCGACTACGACGCGCAAGACCAACTATCTACCAAACAACAGGCAATAGGATGTGTCCAAGGCAATATAGGGTTGCACGGTATATCACAGGTACGGAAACTAAAGCACCGCATCACAGATAGCAATAGATCAACAAGAGGGAATAAAGACTATAAAAGTAAGATAGGTAGAAAGGGGAAGATGCTCGCCTGAAAAACATTGCCGAAGGTTCATCCGAAGATCGGGTCGACACTCGCATCAACTCAACGGCCTTATCCGCGAAGAAGCAAAACACTAGAAGAAACACCGGGTGCAATATTTAATACTACGGCAAAAGATCGGGCATGATGCATGTATGATGCGTGACATGGCAAAGGTGCGATGCAATTAGGCCAGATTAAGCGGAACCGGGGTCCCGACAATTAGTTAGATGGTTCAAGTTATTTATCTACCCCGCAATTTAAATGTTGCATTATCAAGACAAAAGATAGCACCGGTTCGCTACACAAGTTTAAATGAGGCCAATATAAGACTAGATTTGCCCGCATATGGGCCCCATATTTAATTAGAGGTGAATCGGCATAAGGCCCCCAAACCAATGATATGCATGCGAGTATGACAATTATTATGCGACAAGTTGTATTATGTTATAAAATAGGGTTTCGGGAAGGGGTTCACACGTTAGGGTTCGGCGATCTTGGGTTCCGGGGTTCGGGGTCGGTCTCGGGGTCCAGGGTCTAGGGTTCGATCTCGGCGGGAGCGTTCTCGGATAACGGGGGTAGATCTTGTCGCATCCGGGAAGCCAGACTTGGTTCGGCGTCGGGGGCGCATCGGACCCGCCCGGGTCGGTGTCGTGCTTGTCGTTGTGAAGATCTTGTCGGGTCCCACAGGGTCGGTCTTGCCGTTGCGAGGGTCTTGTCGGTACCGCGCCATCGAGTCGGCCTTGGCGTCCGGGACGAAGTGCTTGTTGTTCCGGTGACGATCTTGTTGGAACCATATCGAAGGCCCTGATGTCGAGAAGATCTTGGCGTCCCATGAAGGAGGTCTTGACGCTACGGTCTGGTGTCGCCCTTCCGGTATCGCGGGTCTTGGTGTTTTGACGGGGTTCTCGGCTTGGTTCCACGACGGAGATCCTGAGGATCCATGCCGGCACACTTGGCGCCTTCTACTCCGACGATCGGTCTCATGTCCAAGTAGGAGTGCTTGATGATCCGAGCAGGGGTTCTTGTCCGCGATTCTTCGAGCACCTTCGGGGGTACGGGGACTTGATGGCGTCGAAGGAATCTGGCCTCCGTGGACCTACGAGCGAGGCAGCATCCCAGGAGATCCCCGAGGATGTGGTCTTGCAGCCGGCAGGGGCAGGACACGGACATGCGGAGGCAGAGGCGTGCGGCGGGGTTGGGGGAGGAGGCCTGGCGGCGTGGCCACAGCGGGGAGGCGGCGCTCCGGACGCTGGCGAGCTCGAGGGGGGTGCTGACAGAGACGCGGCTCGTAGAGGGAGACGGCTCGGGGCTGCGCGGGGCGCCGGGCGCGGAACCGAGGGCGCGGCCGGACAGAGCGGCGCCGCGGGGCGGAGAGGGGACCTGGCGTAGACGACGGTGGAGGAGGAGGACGCGGAGGCTGCGGAGGACGAACGGCGAGGCGGAGCTCGCCGGCGGGGTCGCGCGGGACCGGCCGAAGGCGGGCGCGCGGAGACGGGAGGCGGGCGAGCGCGGCGGACTCGCGGGGAGGCGGAGGAGAGACGGCGAGGGAACGCCTGGCGCGGGGAGGCGCCTGGCCGCGGCGGCGCCGGCGAGCAGAAGGCGGAGCGGCGACTGACGACGGGACGGGCGAGGTGGAGGGCGACGCAGCGAGCGGCGGGGCGGGGAAGGCCTGGGCGGAGCCGGAGGTGAGGGAGAGGGAGCAGCGCCGGCAGAGAGGAAGGAGGAAGAAGACGGGGTCGGGAGGGAGAGCACGCGGGGAGAGAGGAGGGGCCGGGGGAGGCGCGTGGAGGGCCAGGGGGACAGGGCCACGCGGGTGGGACCGCGCGTGGGCCAGGGGGCTGCTGGTGGTGGGACCCGGCAGAGGCGGGATCCGGTGCGGGTGCGTGCTGCTGTGTGCTGCGCGCGCCTGTGTGCTGAGTGTATTGGCGAGAGAGAGGGGGTTAGGGTGATGTGGTAGGAGTTGATTGGGTGGGGGGATAGAGCCAGGTGAGGTGGCAGCCTGCTACTGGTTGGGGTGAGGTGGAGGGTTGGGCTGGGTAGGTAGTTTGGTAGGTTTAGGATTATGGGTGGGACTGGTTGGACCGATTTAAAAAATCCTGGGGGTGGTCGTTCGGGTCGAAACGGCCCGTTCGACTGCCCCCGCTAAAAAATAATATAATTTTTATTTGTTTTATTAACGCCGTTTGCAAACCGATAGCATTCAAACAAAAATAATCCGGAGACCGGGCTTTGCATTTGAATTACGATGGGGCGTTTGGAAAACAAATCGGGCTTTGTGGAAAATAGTTTTAGACAAACAACATATGATGATGACGATGCAATGCACAAATTCAACGCGATTTTCTAATAGTGGTTTTGCGGGATGCCACACTATCCATACCACAAAAGTGTCAGCTGTAACAGAATGGGAATCTCCTAAGATAGTGAAAGAAGTTCGTAGTTTCCTCGGCTTGGAAGGATACTATAGAAGATTCATTGAGAATTTCTGAAAAGTAGATAAGCCAATGACGGAGTTACTTAAGAAATACAAGAAGTTTGACTGGACTAAAGGGTGTGAACTCAGCTTCCAGGAATTGAAGAAGAGACTAGTGACAATACCAGTCTTATGTCTACCATATTTAGAAAAGGATTTCCAAGTATATTGTGATGCATCTCACCAAGGATTAGGTGGAGTCTTAATGCAAGAAGGGAAAGTTGTGGCTTATGCCTCGAGACAACTCAAAACTCATGAAGCGAATTGTCCTAATCATGACTTAGAGTTAGCCTCTGTGGTCCATGCACTCAAAACATGGAGACATTATCTTTTGGGAAAGCGTTGTGAAGTGTTCACAGACCACAAGAGTCTGAAATATATCTTCACTCAGAAAAAAATCAACATGAGACAAACAAGATGGATAGAACTCATCAAAGACTATGACTTGAGTTTCAAATACCACCCCGGTAAAGCAAATGTTGTAGCGGATGCTTTAATCCGAAAGGTTTATGTGAATTGCTAGATGATCTATGTGCCCAATTCAAAGATCTCATATTGGAGATAGTGTCTGATGGACATATGATGTCATTGGATGTTCAACCCACCTTGTTGGATAAAATCAGGCAAGCCCAAAAGACGTACAAGGAAATTGAGGAGATTAAGGGAAAAATTAGCAAAGGGAAGGCCAAAGGATTCCATGAAGACAAATAGGGTACTTTATGGTATGAAAAACGTATCTGCATTCCACAAGATCCGGAGCTTCGGAAACTAATTTTACAAGGACACAACTCACCATATTCCATTCATCCGGGTAATACCAAAATGTACATGAATGTGAAGGAAAGATTTTGGTGGAATAATCTCAAGAAGGACATCGCAGAACATATTGCTTTGTGTGATGTGTGTAGTAGAGTGAAAGCGGAACATCAGAAACCAGCAGGATTGTTACAACCACTACCTATTCCTCATTGGAAGTGGGACAAGATTGGCATGGATTTCATCACCGGACTGCTAAGGACTATATCAGGATACGATTCTATTTGGGTCATGGTAGATCACCTAACAAAAGTGGCTCATTTCATACCCGTGAAGACAACCTATAAGTGCTAAGTTAGCCAAGATTTATATGAATAGGATCGTGTGTCTACATGGAGTACCCAAGAGTATTGTGTTAGATAGAGGAAATCAATTCACTTCGCATTTTTGGCGATAACTCCATGAATCACTGGGAACAAGATTAGAGTTCAGCACAACTTTTCATCCTCAAACTGATGGATAGACAGCAAGGACGAACCAGATTCTGGCGGATATGTTGAGGGCATGTGCCCTAGAATATGGTGCTAGTTGGGATGAAAGTCTGCCTTACACAGAATGCTCTTACAATAACAGCTATCAAGACAGTATTGATATGGAACCGTTTGAGTCTCTATGGAAGAAAGTGTACTACACCATTGCTATGGAGTGGTGTTGGAGAAAGAAATTTGTTCGGGCCAGAACTAATGAAGGAAGCTGAAGAGAAAGTCAAGTTGGTAAAGTATAGATTGAAGATAGCACGGTCCCGAAAGAAGAGCTACGCAGATCCAAAGAGTAGAGAAGTCACCTATGAGGTAGGTGATAGAGCTTATCTTAGAGTCTCACCACTTCGAGGAGTGATCTCACTTATGAAGAGAAACCTATCAGGATTCTTGAGACTGCAGAGAGAGTCACTCGTACTAAGACTATCAAGTTTTGCAAAGTTCAGTGGAATCATCATTCCGAAGAGGAAGCAACTTGGGAAAGAGAAGATGACCTTCGGAAAGATCACCCTCACCTATTTGCTAGCCAATCTGAATATCGAGGGCAAGATTCACCTTAAGGGGTTAGAATTGTAACATCCCAAATTTCATAAAATAAAAAAGCATGTTATTGCATCCATAGCATCATGGATTTTTTACCTTACACAAAAAATTTCAAAGCTAAACAAAAAGTAAAACCATATTTAAACCCCTCTTTTTATTTTATATAAGAGGCATGGTTTTATTTTTAATTTCAAAATAAAAAAGTGTTTTTGAGTGAATAGTGGTGTTTGACACCCTTTTAAACACTAGGTTCACCTCAAGAAAATTTGGTGAAAGTTTGAAAATATTTGGAGTTCATTTGGTGATTCAAATCACATTTGAAAAATCAAATCAGAAAAATAAAAAAAAAAGAGAAAAGGAAAAAAAAAGAACAACAGCAACCTACCTAGCCCAACCCACCCCGCGGCCCAACTAGCAGCCCAACTAACATCCCACCTGGGAAAACCCCCTCTCCCCCTCTGTTTATCACCGCGCGCACCTGCACCCACTCGCTGACAGCACGGCCCCACCGCCAGGTCAGCTCCGTCGTCTTCAAGCACGTGCTGCAGACCCGCTTGCCCCTGCCGTTTCCTCGCCGATTGATTTCGAATCAATTCGATTGATTTCCTTAGTGATTCCCGCACCCGACCCTGCCTACTTAAACCCCTTTCTCCCCCGCATCTTTCCCCTCACTCGCCACCGTCTAAACGCCAGCAGGCTGCCCACACTAGAGCTCACACCTCCGCAGTACCGAGCCTCTCCGGCGACCAATCTCGGTGAGCCTCAACCCCCCTTGCCTTCTGGTTGATGCTATCTTGATCTCCATCCCCGTGCGCATCTAATGCCGCCTTCTATTTGTCTTGTTTTTCTTTGTAGCATCGTCGCCATCAACCACCGTACGCACCCGACGTCGACCGCGACTAAGACGAGGGATTCATGAGGACACCGTGCGCCCCCACCCCAACCGCGACCACATTGAGCTTCACTGCATCTTCGCGAGCTTAGTAAGCCCCAACACCCCCTCTCCTACCCCCTGGCCCCTCCGGAGCGCCGTCGCCAGAACCGCCGCCGCCGTACTCGCCATTCACGCCGCCCATTCGTGGTCAGAGTGACCAGATCCTGTTGGATCTAGATCCAATGGCTAGGATTAGAAGTGAGAATGAAGGGGTACGGTTAGATCTGGACCGTGCGATCTAACTTAGATCCAGTGGCTCACGAGCGTGATCCGCATGAATCGGTACGGGCCAATCAGATGGCGCGCGTGTCAGGATTTTTCTTTTAAAATCCAGATTTGAATTATTAGATGAATTAACTTGTTAAATTCATAACTTTTGTTATGTTTATCAAAAAAATGCAAATAATATATCAATCGATTCACAAAAATAAATCCTACACATATATGAGCTTATTTTTGTACTTTGTTTCTGTAAAAATGGAATTTTATGCAGAGACATTTGTAGTCTTATTTTGAGTATATAAATTATTTAGAAAATGTTTTTAAATCCAATTTAAGTTTATTTAGTATCTAAGTATTTATTTTACTGTTCAGTACTGTTTAATTGTCTTGTTTAGTTTAAGAAAAATCATCACATGGCAATTTCATGCATTCATATATTTTTTCTTGATTGTTTGGAATGTAAATTTGGTGTTATCATTTTATGTGTAGATTTTGGTGCTAGTGGTGATTGTGATTGTGAGGATTGTTGCTACTCCCCCAACTACCAAGGAAAGTGGTGCTTCATGTATTTGTCCCATTATTTTGATTATGCACTAGTGATATTTTGTATAGGGCTTGCATGAAATTTTACTAAGTATCTACATGCTATGCTATTGGAAATCCTAGTAGTTGTAGTGTTGGTAGAATTTTCTCTAAGTTAAGATACTTGTTTTATTGCCATGCTTAGCCTAGCTAGTAGCAAACAAGGGTGGTTTATATACACATGATATGGAAATTTTCCTAAGTCTCTTGACTTATGTTTTTGCTTAATAAAACAACTAAGTGAATGAAACACCTAGGTGGAATGGTAATTTTCATGGCCTACCCTGTGTATCTCACTTGTGGAATGCCACCCAGGAACAAAGGGATTTGAGATGCCAAATGTTAAGAAGCTTCTAGTGCAGCAACATGGCAATATGGGCTCTGCCTGGATCATATAGGTTGCAATAACTTAGCCAAATGGACAGTTGGTGGTAGGGGGTGATAGGATGGAGCGCGTCCATTTGGTCTAAGGGAAGGCTTCTGAAAGATCTCGTCTCGATGCATCTCGAGTCTTGTGGGAAAAGTGCACCACCTCTCGAGAATGAAAAATCTAAGTACTTAGTCGTCTCCCCGGCAATGGACAATTTGAGCATCAAGACATTGAAGCTATCAAGGATCTCCTCATCCCAATTTCTAAGTTAAAAATTTGTGGTTCAACAAGGGGAAAGGTTCACCAATGTTCATTGGTTGTTCCTTGGGAGTTTTTGTCAAACAAAAACTTAGTGTTTTCAACTGATAGGCAAAACTTATTTTCAGCAAAGCAATCCTAAGCTACACTTAGCCAAATTCATATAGAAGCTAGAAACTATTATTCTACTAAGGTATCGCTTGCCAATACTATTCCAATGATGTTGGAGGTTACTCTGACGAGGATTAGGGTTATGAGTCTACACACAAAATGCTTGCCTGTGGCACATGAAGATGAAGACTTACTTTATTTACTTATGTTATGAACTCTTGTACTAGCCTATGGCTAAGGAGTTGTAGAAGACTATGTTATCTCTGTAATGACGATGTAATAAAGACCTTTGTATCTGTGTACTTCATCTCAAACTGTGGATGCTAGCAATTGATGCAGGGACTAGCATTGCAATCACAGGGATCCTTTACCTTATAAAGGTGGGATCCTACATGGACGATGTATCGATTTCAAGGTGATTTGGGTCTTTGTACTGTATATCTGTATTCTTGACTCATGGAGCCTTATTGTACATATCTGTTATGTGGGTTCCATCGTGGACTATTTTGTAATGATATTACTTTGTTTTCCACCCGCACAAAAGTGCTTGGTGGGCACCTTTTATTACTATTTTGGAAAAAACGGTTGGATAGATCTGATTAGATCTGCTTTTACTCCTTACCCCTCTGCTATTCTTATCTTACCTTTGCGAGTTTTGAATCTACCTCTTATCTTTTCTTTGAGTCCAGGATTTCTCGTGGTTGGGTTTCCGTCGTACCTTCAGGGTTTCGCTTCCTTCCTTTTGTTCTTAAACTCGTTTGATGTGCCCTTCATCCAATATTTTTGTTCTTAAACTCTTTATCTATATGTGTACCTTGCTGGATATCCGTATCATTGAAAACCATATGAGAAGGACGAGCATTGGTGAAGTTGGAGTATACCTTGAGCATGTGTTATTCATGCCAATGGAACCATCGCGAAACCTAATCGTTATGTATTTTCATAAAATTTCTTTTGTATATTCTGGTGTTTTCCAACGTGATGACCTCATCTACATCAGATCCGATGCAGATCTTGCATCACCCCTTTGTTCCGACTACTGCTTATGAAGATCTTCATTCTAAATTTCGAGAGTTGTGTTGCACGATTTTCCTATTCATGTATGGAGTTAATATTTTGGGTACGGGATGGATTAATCACCCTACCCGACTCTTACTATTCACTCTTGTACATCGAACTGGTGGATCAATGTAACTTTTCCTCTTCTCATGGAAGTTAGAGGTGGCCTTAACTTTTGATACCTCTACCTTCATCCTTTGTTTCTCCGGAGTGTTCTTTCGGCGAACGTGCGCCACAACCCCTTATTGGTGGTGTCACCGATTTCAAGATGGGGCAGGAGTCTTTGTTAGTGGTGTCGCTAAGATCTACGCGAAGCGAGAAGATTCAGATCATTGGCCTTCTTCCCGGTACCATGAGGCGGATCACGAGGGCGAGATCCATTGTTAGTGGTGTCGAATTGTAGCATCCTGGGTAAAACCACTACTAGAAAATCGCGGTTGTTTGTATGTTGCACATCATCATGACATCAGCATGCATTTGGTTGCCTAAAAGTATTTTCCTAAAAGCCTATTTGTTTTATAAATATTCGAACCTGAAACGACCCCCTTTCTAATGGTCTGCGTTCCTGGACCACCGACCTACAACGACATCCTCCACCCCATCGGATCCCTACCTAGCTCAGAACTAACTACCCGGAAGCTATTAGACTCCCTTTCCAGTATACCTCCTAACTCAAGAAGTTCTATCGACGTCTCTCACAAAGCGGATTATACAAGGTCGACGGAAGATGACCACCTCCAGACGAAAGGTGCAACGCCATCCCCCAGCAGCAGTATACGACTACAATCAAGAAGGTCGATGACTCCACAAAAAACCCCGAGTGTCGCTTTAAAGGGGCAGTCTTTCCCGCCCAAAAACTTGATAGAACCCTAGAATCGAACATTAGTTATTTATTAAGTGAAGATCACCCATGCAAAAATCCAAATCATCGAACCTGCAAGAAGGACGACAATCGACACTTCTCCATAATTAGAAGGTACTTCAGGAAAGTTCTCCATTGCAGAGTAGAGAGCCCAGCCATCACTTTCGAAGTTTCAAGACCAAGAAGGCAGAGAAGCTGACTTTAGCGGTAAAATTTTGAAGAAGGATCAACTCCCTATCTCGCCTCAAGAAGGAAGTACCCTTTCGATGCTAAATGTCGTGGGAATGGACACGACAGATGCTGCAATTGGCAGCGAGTAGCAGAACAAGGGGCAAGGGTGGCCAGCCATCTGCGGTGCGAGATGAGGGCAAAGACACAGGTTTTACCCAGGTTCGGCCCCCCGGAGGGTAAAGACCTACTCCTAATAGATTGTATTGATGAGAGAGTACAAGGGCGAGATCGGCGACTAGGCGGCGATTCGCAGGGGGTGTATGATGGAACGTAAGTTCTATGCATACCCTAGGGAAGTTTATATAGAGTCACCTCGCTAGGGTTTACAGATCTACAACCGAGTTGGATAAGGAATCGGAGGATGCTTGACCTAATCCGACTGGGTCTAGCTACGCTTCTAGGCCTCTAGCTTCCAGTCGCTTGGCTCCTTCTTAGGTCGCGATCCAGTCGCCATCCTGCAGGCCCACTCGCTGGCAGTATGGGCCAATAGGAAACGTCCTGCTAGGTATACCCACTCGGCATATCCCCATCATTGGGCCCCGCGGACATCATTGATTCGTCACAGGTGTTCTTTGGCAGTCGGAGTATTCGGGTCCAATTTGGACCAGTTGAATCAGTGGTGGACTCCTTCAATGAAAGAACGAATCATTAACACGCTTCTTCAGTCGCAATAACGACGACCAGTCGAATCGCAAATCTAACGAATAATCGAGTCACAGCTATATCAAACAGGTCGGTGAGTAGTCGAATTGCAGCTATGGCGAACAGTTCAGCGAGTAGTCGAATTGCAGCTATGGCAAACAAGTAAGCAAGTAGCCGAATCGTTGTGACTGGCGAGTCGAGTAGGCAAAGTTGGACCGTCAATATGGTCAAACTACCCGTTGGGTAATCCAACGGTAATATCGGCATAATCACCACGCGCTAACGGCTCTCCGAAAATGGCGGGTACCAACTGCTATATAAGGAGAGTGACGGTGAATATCGATCATTCCCCACATTTCCTCCGACCTCCCGCATCTCCCAACATTACATCCCTTCCAGAACGAGCCAGAGCGATCCAGCAATTCCGCCGCGACTTCACAACCTCAGATCCTTTGATCGATGGCACCATCGAAAGATCTGTGGGGAGATCCAAGTGCACGAAGGTGCTGCTAAAGTCCTCTGAGGACACGGGAGTTCTCTGCGCCGGGAGATGGAGAATCCCCGCGGCCGGAGAAGTGGAGCCGAATCCGCACGCTGGGGAATTCATCTGCTTCACCAGCCATATCAAGAGGGGGCTCGGGTTCCCCACCTCGATCTTATTCCACCGCTTCTGCTCATATTACGGCATCCATCCATTGGATCTGGGGCTGCATAGCATCGAGAAACTCGCCATTTTCGTGGCGTTTTGCGACTGATATCTGGGCTGCCTTCGTACTTCCCCCTGTGGCAGGAGCTATTCCATGGGCGGGTCGGACACGAAGGGGCAGGCGGCCCGATGCTAGCAGCGGGCGGCCTCACATTCCAGCTGAATTCCAAGGCCTCCTTCGTCGACCTCATGCTACCGAAGAAGGAGGCGAACGAGTGGAAGAAGCATTGGTTCTACGTCAGCGAATCGACACCAGACAGGTCTTTCGCTTCCGATGTACTCCGCCGACCGGTCCGAGCCGCGCCGGCTTCATGTCGCCAAGCTTCTGCTCGATCAGCAGATGGTGGTCGACGAGATTTTGACGATGATTCGTCAACTGAACAAGAACGGCCTTCAGAGTATCAACCTATACAACAGCTGGCTCGGGCTGCGGCTGGTGCCTCTGGCCAGCCGTGCCCATTGGATGTACAAGTACACGGTCAAGGACGACGCGACCAAGTCCTGTAATGCCGAGTGGAGTGCTGACGATTACGCCCTCAGGCTAAAGAAGATCACTGATGCAGAATATCTCGACGCGAAGGACGGGATTCCCCCATACACCATGAAGCACAAGGCCCCACCGGTAAGCTAGTCTTCCTTGTCCATTTTGCAGTCGCAGACATGCAGTCACGGTTTTACTGATCGTGTTCTGTTTGTGTAGCTGTTCCAAGTGGTGGAAGGGTGGCTTCCACCTGCTGATGACGAAAGCTCGAACGAGTGCATTGAGGACGAGAGAGAGTCTTCCTCCGGAAGAGGTAACATCGGAGGCGATGATGACGATGATGATGATGATGATGACGATGAGGCCATAGAGGTCGCCGCACCCGTGGTTCAGATGACCCGCGGTAAACGGCAGCGTGAGCTCGAGGCCAGCAAGAGCCTCGAGGCTCATGACGGGGGCAAAGATGAGGCCCTCGAACACACTTCATGACGCATGGCTACATCGTCAAAGAAGAAGTCGCCAAAGAAGAAGAAGGGGGCGAACAAAGTGGTGTCGCCGCCTCGATCCATGACTAGCTCCGAGGCGACCAGCGCGGCTGACGAGGCCGGGGCCAGCGCGCCGGCGCAGGCGACCGCGGCGGATGGCGTGGCTGTGGTGGAAGACGAGGTGCCATTGGCATCGCTCCCACCACCATTCTCTGCAGTCAACGGGCTCAGGGCCGTTCCACCCGCAGGGGCGTCTGCGCCGACCGCGGGGGAACTTCCCGCCGCGGCCTCTTCCTCGAAGAAGGCCTCGATGTCGTGGGATCCGAGCCTGCTTGAGATAGGCCTCAGCCGGAAGCTAGGGCTAGAATTGGATAAACCGGCACACATCCGCACCGGCCTAAGCTTCATCCCAGTCGCCAGGAAAACGTCTTGATGTATCCTTTCTGTTTATTGTTGTGTATTTGTCAGGTGAGATCGCTAACGACTCCTTTTTTGTAGGACTGGTGTGAATAAAATCGCACCCCTTGGTGGCCAAAGTTCTAGTAGACGCCGCAGGGGCGGAGGCCGATCCCTCAAAGAAGAGGAAGGGCGACGACTCTGAGGCCCCTGCTGAGGGCGCGAAGAAGGTGAAGGGCGACGAGGTCATCACGATCTCGGAAGAGCCGGTCGACTCCTCCTTTAAGGATCCGATTGGAACGGATGCGGCCGTGAAGGCCGTAGTGGACGCGGGGTCGCAACAGGTGGAAACTGCAGCATCGATCGGGGCGGCGGGCCCATCGACGAATGCGGCGGAAGCGGCGGTGGTGACCTTCCCTCGCTTTATGGCGAGGGCCTCCACCGCAACTGTGTCGGCGCAGTCGGCCCGAGCGCCCTAAGTTTTGGGATCGGAGGTCGAGCAGCGGCGCGGGTGCACACGTCTTGTGCTCCCGTCGGTGGATGCAGTCGAGCTGCACAGTATGCTGGTATGTCCAGTCCACGAGGATCTGGTCGCTAAATTTCAGCAGGTAGATTCGTATTGTTTTCTTTGGTGTCCAGTCCATGAGTGGCTAGTCGCTGAATTTTAGTGGCTAGGCACTTAGGAATTTCTTCGATGTCCAGTATCCGAGTGGCTAGTTGCTTAATTTCAGCGGCTAGGCACTTAGGAATTTCTTCGATGTCCAGTCCCCGAGTGGCTAGTCGCTGAATTTCAGCGGCTAGGCACTTAGGAGATTCTTCGATGTTTGCTAATATTTGGTCATGTCTATGCAAGGCCTTCAGCGCAAGTCAGCGGAGCGATTGGCCGCCAAGGAGCGTCTAGAGAAAGATCTCCGCTCCGTGCAGGAAGTGAATGAGCAACTGCATGCGACTGCTGGTAGGTCTTGGAGGTGTAGTTTTCTACAACCGTCTTTTTCCTGATTTTATACTCATGCTCGTGTTGCTGCAGAGGGTCATTCAGCCACGATGGCGAAGGCTCGCGAGGGTTTGGTCCCTGCGAGTGACTCGACAGCTGCCCAGTCGTCTTTGACCTCCACAGAAAAGCGAGTGGCCGAGCTGGACTGAGAGCTCAAGGCTAAGAAGGCGGAGGTGAGTTCGGCAGACGAGAGAGCTAAGGTGGCTGTTGCTACCACGGCCAAAGAGAGGAAGGTGTCGGATGCTCTCGTCACAGGGCTGTAGACTGACTTGTCAAAGCTCCGGGACTTTGTTACGGGGTGCTCCCGTCCCGTGATTGGTGAGTCCCTTTATCTTGTGTTTGGGTTGGTTTGGCAAGTCCCCGAGCGTGTGGGTCGCCTTTGTGGTTGTGCATCCTTCTGACTTTGGACTGTCTGTGCTTCGCAGGGAAGATTCTTGACGACGCGGCCGAAGTGCAGTCGTATGATGTGCTACAGTGTGTCACCACGCTGCTGGGCTCTGCCCCTCTTTCGGTGACTTGTATTCACCTATATCTTTAGGAGATCTCGCCGATGGAGGTGATCCCTAGTGAACTCACTGAAGTCTAGCGCTATCTGGAGAAGGCTCCGGCGGTTGTGGAGTTCATGTCGCGGTCAGCTTTCCGCCGTGGGGCTGCGACTGCGCTTAGCCTTGGGCTCGCGCATTTCCACGACGACTTTGACCCCGACGATGTCACCTGCAGGTACCCCTCGTCGACTGGCTTGGTCAATATCTCCGACGTGCTGAAGCTGACCGAACGAGCTGTGGTCTACTCTGATTGAGTGTTGGCGATGGGCGACCTTCTACCGTATCAGGAGACGATCGTCGCCCCGAACGATCCCGAGCCGGCAAACCGCAACTTCAAGGTGGAGCAGCCGCTCTGGGAGGTGATGGCGGGTGCCTTGACGACGTGTCCGTCGAAACCATGGGTTCCCTTTATCGGTGTCCGCGGTGGCAGTGGCGCTTCGTCGTCGAAACCTGCGGAGTAGACCACTTTGTCGATTGGCATTAGTTGTATATGTTTTATGCATGCCTTTGTAAGCGAACAAAATTTGTTGCCATAATGAATGCATGTATGCTTTTGTCAGCTTTGATTTGAGTTTGGGTTATTTTGTTGTGCGAGTCCCCGAGCGCGTCCGCCTTTTGGTGGGGTTTACCTCATATCTTTGTGTGAATGTTTGTTGTTGTATTGTTAGTTAATTGAGGTCGACTCGTCGTGGCTTGGAAAGCCAGTCGCATGGCGACCACAAGGGTTGCTCTATACTTAGCCGTTTTCCCGGACACGAACCGGGTCGGTTGGGCGAGTCCCCGAGCGTGGTACTTAGCCATTCTAGTCACATTCCCAAGGTAGGTGAGGATGAAGCGTGTTGTATTTGGCGTGTCCTTCCACCCGACTCGGAGAATCAGTCACGTGGCGAGTCCGGGACTCGCTCTCATACTTGGTGTTTTCCCTTGCTGCGTGGATTTGGACTGGCGTCAGTCCCCAATCATGGTACTTGACCATTCAAGTTGTTGCGCTAAGGATGTGGAGGACTGGGTCGCTGTGGGAAGCGAATGCAGTCATCTTGGACCGGCGGGCCAGTCGAACGAGGCGACTCCGATGGGGCTCCGGGTTGGCATTTTTGTGGACGACGCAAGGCCCGAAATTTATCAGTGCCCTTGTATCGCACTACTTAGCCGTGCCGGTCGCGTAACCAAGGGTTGACTTCCACGGTAGCGTAACACTATTTTTATGAGTGTGAGTGGCACAAGATATGGAGAGGAGACACAATTTGTTTGAATCGACCTTTTTTATTTCATAGCAGGGAGAGTACATGTTGGATTTCTAGGTGTAGAACTTCCTTAAGAGGTTTACATTCCACGACCGCTTGACGTCGAGCTGTCCATCGCCTCGGATGTCGATGAGATAGTAGGTGTCATTTCCTAGGACTCGCCCTATAGCGAATGGTCCCTCCCACGAGGGAGAGATCTTGTGCATGCCCTTGTTGTCCTGGATCAGTCGTAGGACCAGGTCGCCTTCCTGCAAGGTGCGAGTTTGGACCCGGCGACTGTAGTAGCAGTGGAGTCCTTGCTGGTAGATGGCGGTGCGGGAGCGAGCTAGGTCGCGTTCTTCGTCAAGCTGGTCAACTACGTCTTGGCGTGCAAGCTCGTTGTCGTGCTCGAGGTCGGTCGGCATGACGGCTTCAGTGACGTACACCATGAAGAAGGGGGTGAACCCAGTCGACCTGTTGATGGAGGTGCGGATGCCCCAGATGATGGAGGGGAGCTCCTTGACCCAGCACCCTGGAGTTTGCTCGAGGGGAACTTGTAGTCGTGGCTTCAGGCCATGGAGGATGCTTTGGTTAGGGCGTTCCGCCTGGCCGTTGGACTCTGGGTGGGAGACTGAAGCGATGTTGAGCCGTATGTTATGCTCCTCACAGAATTCTGCCATGGCTCCCTTGGTGAAGTTTGTGACGTTATACGTGATGATGTTGTGCGGGAACCCGTAGCGATAGATGAGCTCGCGTAGGAACTTGGTGATGGTCTTCCCATCGCACTTGCGGACTGGCTTGGCCTCCACCCACTTTGTGAATTTGTCGACTGCGACCAGGAGGTGGGTGTAGCCAGAGGGGGCCTTCTTGAAGGGGCCCACCATGTCCATGCCACATATGGCGAATGGCCAGGTGATGGGGATGGCCTTGAGCGCCGAGCTTGGTACATTCGTCTGATTGGCGTACTTCTGACACCCGACGCGGCGTTGGACGATGTCGAACACATCGACGTGTGCGGTGAGCCAGTAGAAGCCATGTCGCATGGCCTTGGCGACCAGGGACCGGGCGCCAGCGTGGTGGCTGCAGTCGCCGGCATGGATCTCTTGGAGGATTTTGCGTCCTTCCACGGGTTGTACGCAGCGTTAGAACACGCCGGTCACGCTGCGCTTGTGCAGCTCGCCGTTGATGATGGCGAAGGACTTGCAGCGGCGTACGATCATGTGGGCCTCCGTCTCGTCCACGGGTAGGGTCCCACCCTTGAGGTAGGCGATGTATGGCGCAGTCCAGTCGCTTGGCTCCGCTATCATGGCGACAAGGGCTGGTTCTGGTTGCAGCGGTATACGGATGTCGATCTCCCTCGAGGAAGAGATAGATGGCTTGGTTATGGTGTCGAGGAAGACACCGGCGGGTGGCGTGTGGAGAGCCGAGCCGATGTGAGAGAGGGTGTCGGCCTCCTTATTCTTGGGCCGGTCGATCCGCTCGACGGAGTAGCCGGCGAAGTGCCCCCCCAGCTGGTCCACTACTTGGTGTTATGCCGCCATGGTAGGGGAGACAGCGTCGTAGGTACCGACGACTTGCGCGGAGATGAGGTAGGAGTCGCCGTAGCACCGCAGGCGGTTTTTGTTCATCTACTTGGCAGCTCGCATGTCGTGAAGGAGGGCCTCGTACTTGGCTATGTTGTTGGTGCAGGGGGTGAAGTCGAGGTACAGTATGTAGCGCAGCTTGTCCCCCTTGGGCCTCGTACTTGGCCATGTTGTTGGTGCCACGATCCCTGCCCCTACGCCATCTGTGTTCTTGGACCCGTCGAAGTGGAGCAACCAATAATGGAGGTATGGTACCTTCTCCGGCTGCTGCGCCTCCTCCCAGTCGGCGAGGAAGTCAGCCACGGCCTGCGACTTGATTGTCTTGCGCGGCTCGTACTTGATGTTGTGGACGCCGATCTCGACGACCCACTTGGCGACTCGCGTAGTCTCTTCGCGGTTGCGGATGATGTCCTGCAACGGCGCTGAGGAGACGAACATGATTGGGTGCTCCTGGAAGTAGTGCGGCAGTCACCGCTGGGCTCGGAAGACCGCATATACTAACTTCTGGTACTGCGGGTAGCGCTGTCATGACTCGGTGAGGACTTCACTGATGTAGTAGACAGGTTGCTGCACCGGGCGCTCCTTGCCCTCTTCTGGTCGTTCGACGGCCATGACGGCATAGACGACTCGTTCGGATGTTGTGACGTAGACGAGCAAGGGCTCCTTGTCAGTGGGGCAGCGAGCAGCGGGGCTGTGAGTAGCACTTCTTTTAGCGCGTGGAGTGCGTCGTCCGCCTCCTTGTCCCACTGGAACGTGGGGTTCTTGCGCATTAGGAGGTAGAGAGGCATCGCCTTCTCGCCTAGCCGAGGGATGAAGCGACTGAGCACTGCAACTCGCCCGACCAACTTCTGGACGTCGCGCAGGCACTCGGATTTTCCAAGTGTTGGGGATATGCTATATGGGGTATCCTCATAGCATGTCTCCTATCCGGATAACCTGGCTGGCCCATAGTTGGTAGCAGGGCCTATGGCCTGCTGGGCGGCCCAGTTAGATGGATCCAGAAGGGAGTCCCATGTCGGATAAAGGAAGACTAGGAGGAGTCACCGACGTACCCGGAGCCTTGGAGTGCAAGACATGTTAGACTGATTGTATACTGTGTAGGACTCTGTAACCTGTCCGGCTAGGACTTTGCTTGTAACCCTAGGACCTGGCGACTATGTAAGCCGGACCTATGGGAGCCTTTAGGGCAACAAAATAGACCAATCAACTCATACCTCGCACAGCGAACCGATCCTTGTAACTGGGCATATTGCCATTGTAGTGATTTATAGCAGGAGTAGGATTCCGCCACCGTCGAGGGATCTGAACCTGGGTAAGCTGTTTTACCTCGTACACGTCAACCGTCTGCCTTACCCCATGTCTCTAGACACGCACTATGAGGACCCCTCCATGGCGTACTCGTCGGCAATACCACGACAGTTGGCGCCCACAGTGGGGCAACAGGCGCTTCAGGCTCTACAGTGGGTGAGGTCCAAGCTCTTTGCGGGAATCGGCGAAATCGTAGCCATTGGTCGTTTTCTCTTCTCCAGCAACGTTCTGATCATCCCTCCCGACAAGTTCTGGATCCCGACGAAGACGAACCCCACCCGCTGCTTGATCGTCCCAATCGGGGACATCCACCTCTTCATCGGTGGGCACTAGTTCCTTGGGAGTCGGAGGAGCGTGAAGACCCGCACGGATCGCCTACATGCAGGATACGTTCATGGAAGGATCAATGTCGGATATCTCTTCGGGGTTTGTCGACAAAGATCGGAAAATTCAAGGCCCACCCAAACCACCCTATGCAGGATATAATGTGGAAGATCGCTGCAAGTCCGGTGGCATCTCCCATGCGTTTAGACAACGGATATCCAAGTTCGTCGGCGTGGTGACTATCTTCGATCTGGCACGTTTCGTCCAGAGAGAGGGTGAAAACCCCCGCGATTACCTAGCCAGGTGGCTCCGTATACGGGCCGATCTGGCGCATTACCCCAATGATGATGCCATGTATCACTTTGTGGAAGGACTGGACCAAGGTACGCTTCTCCGACATACGAAAAGGCGGCAGCAGGCTTTAGGACGCCTCACTTTCGAAAGCATGGTGAACACCTTAAAAAACTACGTGGAAGCTGAGGAGCCAGCCTAGATAGTGCTCGCGCTCTTAGAAGGCGCCCCTCTGCCTCAGCCACTACCACCGCCGCCTTACGGTCATCGTCGCTGCAGCTGCACCACCACCTCTAGTCATCGTCGCTACTGTCGCACCACCACCGCCCATCATCGAGGAAGCCTCGGAACCCTCCGACTCCATGCTTGATGCGCTCTACGCCGACATCAGCGCTGACTCAGAGGAAATAGATTTTAGCCGGAGGAGATAAACTCTGCTATGCAGGAGATGGATGAGGATTACAAACGCGACGAGCAGGCCAACAACAACGTCATGTCCAGAGAGGTATTCGTCACCATTGGGACCGCGATGGATGAATATCAACCCAGACAGGCTCCACCTAAAGCGCTGGACAAGGGGAAGGGACCACCTGTTGCAGCCTACAATGATCACGCAAGGGTCATGCCCCCTCCGCCTAACCTAGTGCAGCAGCCGCATGAACTCAACGTCGGTCTGAGTAACAACAACACCGCAAACCCGCTGCCTCCGGCATCTATGTCTGCTGCTGCCCAAATCACTCCAGCTGATAGAGTGATGTACGACAATTTGCTCGTCAAGCCCATGACTGTGGCTCATATCTGGAACGTAGTCCATCTTAACGAGAAGCGCCAGCAGCTGCTGGAGGAAGCACAGGCCATCGCGGAGCAAGGCGCAAAGCTAGATCGAGATCTGGCCAATGCGCAAAAGTCAATAGAGAAAGCTAGAGCAATGGAGGCTGAGTACAAGACTCTGCTCAAGCAGCAGAAGGCTAAGAAAGCTCCGGCTCGGGTCATCAATGATCCTGGTATACGGCGAAACCTAGGATGGGCTCCCTCGAAGCCACCTCAAGTAAAGCCATACATCGACAGCGAAGGCAGGCAGGTGATGCCTACTCCTGTTCTCAACCTCGCCGTCGCCAAGATCCTTCTGGAGCAGGATAGATCACCCACAGTTGTGGAACAGGTCCATGACCTTGTGGCAAAGCCGGTGAAACAGCAGGAAAAGGAAACCTCTCAGAGGATTGAGTCTAACCCAGCGTTTTGCTAGTCTAGCCAACCTAAGCTGCCAAGGGACCGATCTCCTCATGATGTTGGGTCCTAGACGGGTTCATCAGAACAAATACGGAGGGATGCTCGCAATAGGAAGGATGCTATCCCCATATCCTCCGACCTTGGAGGCAAGGCTCATCCTTGTCGCCCATCGCCACCGCCCCGGTCTCCCCGACATCGCGAAGACCCAAAGGCTCACCATTGCACGGACATGCCTCCACCAAAGCAAAGCGGCATCATCATCCGCGAAAACACGGAGCAGCCCCGTCATGATGGAGAGCGCAACCAAGGTCACAAGAACAGGTAACGTCATGACCCTCCGTGTCCGACAAGCAACCGCGACAAGCGTGAGGTGTCGTTGGAGGGTAACAGCAAGAAGGCTAACCCACCGCCACCTCCGCTTCTGTCACCCCCTAGCAGCCACCATGGTGGAGGAGGCCCGCGTCGTTCACGCAGCCCATCCCCTGGCAGAAAGAAGAAAAGAGCAAGCCCGAAGCCATACAACACACGTTCACTCCTGGACAAGATTCACGAGGCACGGGAAGGATAATAGCTGGGACCACGTTGCTTTGGACCTATAATACGGACCGCAACTTACCCCAAGCGTTTCCGGATTGGCAAGACCATCAAGCCCTATGACGGCACCGCAAAACCAACTACGTGATTGCAGCATTACAGAAACACGGTGGAGATCATCGGGGGAAACCCCAACGTTGCCTACAAGTACCTCCCACTGATGCTGGCGGGCACGGCCCGATAATGGATTGATGACTTGCTGGAGAATTCCATATGCAACTGGTTGGACATGCAAGAAGCGTTTTCCAAGAACTTCGAGGGTACGTATAAGCGTCCTTGTACTGTTGGCAATCTACAGCGGTGCTTGCAGGAGAAAGATGAGTCATCTCGCGCCTACCTCTCTCGTTGGCTAGATATGAAGAATTCTTGCGCAGGAGTACACACTCAAACTGCCATGGCTGCCTTCATTGATGGGTTGGAGAAAGGTACGTTGCTCCGACATAAGTTGAAGAGCTTGCAGGACAATCACCGGCTAGATCTCAACCAGATGATCCAGCTGGCTAGTGAGTTCGCGGCTGCCGACGATGATGCTCGCGGCTCCCTTATGGCAACGATCGTTCCAACTCAAGCTAGGAGGAACAACAACACAAAGTAGAAGATCCCGCCAGAAGAAAAGCAAACCTCCGACATGGTCGCCATGACATTTGCAGGAACCAGTGATGGCGGACAGCGTGCCGAGGACGGGGGCTGGTCATGGGTAGTAGTGCGGTAGTGAAACTACCTCGGCAGCGCTCTGCGTTCCCCAGACGTGCGAGGAGTAACGTGATATCCCATGTCTTGTACACCTCGACGCCAATGGCAAAGCTACTCACACCAATCACCATTGCAAGTTCTTCAACGATCTCAAGGAGGACCCGGAGTCCGGTTACAAGCGAAGTCGGAAGAATAGACCGCGAGGCAAGGATATTGGCATCAAGCGCATAGTTTGCTGTGGATATTCCAACTTGGTTGCCCAGCAAGTGGTTGGCACCTGGAACGCGCGGAATCCTATGATGGCGGCATATCGAGACGAAGTGGACGAGATATCCAAGAGCTTCTTGGGCTACGAAGTCAAGTATGTACCTAGGGAGAAAAATGAGGCGGCTGATGTACTGTCAAAGCTTGGATTAGGGTGCAAACAAATTCCGCCTGGTGTTTTTCTGGAACATCTATGGACACCATCCGTGAAGGGAGCGGACACCGAGAACCCGGATAGAGTTGATTCTTTCGTTCACACACTGACAAAGATCCCTCCGGCTTGGACAAAACCGTTCATGGAATATCTCATACATAGAAGTTTGCCCATGGACGAGGTCAAAAGTCGGCAAATAGTACGTCGAGTAAAGGGCTATACCATAATTAATGGACAGCTCTACAAAAGAAGCACCACTGTTTATACCTCATGTGTGTTTCCCAGCAAGAAGGTATTGACATCCTTCGTGAGATCCATCTCGGAGATTGCGGTCATCACGCTCCTCCTCGATCGTTGGTCTCCAAAGCCTTCCGACAAGGATTCTACTGGTTGACCACAAAGGCGGATGCCGACAAGATGGTTGAGACATACATCGGATGCCAGTATTATGCCCGACAACCCCATGTTCTAGCTGAAGAATTGCGAACAATGCCAATAACTTGGTCATTTGCAGTCTGGGGGCTAGACATGGTTGGTCCATTACAGAGGGCACCATGTGGGTTTACACATCTGCTAGTAGCAGTTGATAAATTCAACAAATGGATAGAAGATAAACTCATCAGAAAGCTTGATGGGGCAACTGCCCTTAGGTTTGTCCAGGATCTAGTGGTGAGATAAACCCATCACCGACAATGGCAGCAACTTGTCACTCAGAGAAGTGGAAGCTTATTGTTGGGAGAAGGGCATCCATAGTCTAATGGCCAAGTTGAGCGAGCCAATGGATTAATTCTGAAGGGAATAAAGCCACGTCTAGAGACACCGCTACATAGAGTAGTTGGATCCTGGGCGGAGGAATTACCATCTGTGCTTAGGAGTTTACGAACTACACCCAACAGATCTACCGGCTACACCCCTTACTTCATGGTATATGGAGCAGAAGCCATCCTGCCTTCCGACATCCTTCACGATTCACCAAGACTTGCCGCCTACAACGAAGATGACGCTGAAGAATCAAGACGCCTAGATGTGGATCTTCTCGAGGAAGAGCACGTATTGGCATGCCAAAGATCCTCCATCTACCAGCAGAAGCTACGCAGCTACGTAGCTACCATAGTCGCTGTGTTCGGCATCACTCGTTTAAAGAGGGGGATCTGGTGCTCCGACTTAAGCAGAAGAAATCACACAAAATATCCCCGCCATGGGAAGGACCGTTCATCATAAGAAAGGCACTGCTCAATGGGTCTTACTACCTCGTTGACAATCGTAAACTTGAGGATAGACCCAACGAAGATCATAAGCGTAAGCGACGTGATCCGGATGATGACTACCCGGAGCTTGATCGTCCATGGAACATAGCACAGCTACGTCCTTTCTACACTTAGCATATTTTTAATCTACTGTGTACCTCTTATATGATCAATGAAATAAAGCTCTCTGGTTCACTCATATTTCTGAGTCTTTTACCTCCTTTAGTGTTCATTTTTGGATAGTATAAAATCTTTATGCACAAGATTTGCATTTGCACTTGTGAAAATTCTGCCTACGGGTGTTAGCTTAAGTTTTCAGGTCTACACATTCTTTGTTGTTTTTATGTGGATTCTGGAGTAGTGATTTTCGGCACTTGTTGTCGGAGATTTTGTGCTTAGGTTTTTGATGGTGCCATTAGGCATCATCACCTGAGCGCATGGTTCCGACTACAAGTCTTCCGACTCATGAAAGGTCAAGCATAAGAACCAAAGTAATGGATAAGCCAACACTTGCTTAAAAATATTTACATGCTAAAACTAGTACTTGAGTAGCAGGAAAATTACACCTATTGTTTTTCCGCCTTAAGTTAACACAGTAGTTTTTTTGCATACACCAATCCAGAGGAAACAAATATTACAAAGAGTTTTTTCATTCCTATGGCGCAGGAGACTTTGATGCAGCATCATCGGCAACAGGAGAACCATCCTCTTCGAAGTTGGTGGTCTTGAGGGACTCGGAGGAGCTTTGGTGGTCGCAGTCAATGATCTCGAGAGGCACAAAGATGTTGTGATCAACCAGCTCAGCAACCCTGGTGTCATAACCCGCGAGCGATGCCCAGATAGCCTTGTGGTCAATCTTCTAGCCTTCATCGTCTACGTAGGGAAGACCCGAGGTCACTGTGCCGATGTTGGCATTCTCATAGTGGGCCTTGACCATTGCCAGCGACATTCTTGCACCAGCCCGGGTACATGAATCTTTCCAGCTTACGATATGCTTGGGGGGCTTGGCGCAAGATCACTGAGTACTTCATCACCAAATCCACCGCCTTGATATTGATATTGAGGGCCTTGGGAATCTCCTTTGCTTGCTTGATGGCGGTGCTGATGAAGTTTAGAGCGAGGACCGTGCATTCCTTTGGTGAAGGAGGCGAATTGGTTAAACCAATAGGAGCTGCATTTTCCGACAAACAAAGGAGCACATGAGTTCAGTAACACAAAAGTTCATAGTACCTGGCTTATAGAAGTACAAGACGAAGATCACTTACCAAATATGCTCGCCTCCGCTTGCTGGAGTGTCTCCGCCATGGAGTCCCGCTCTTGTCGGAGAATCTTGTAAGCCTCAAGGTTGCGCAGATTCTGCTTGTCGGCAACTTTCTTCTGCTCCTTGAGGATCACAATTTCCTCCTTCAGGTGGTTCATCTTCGTGTTGGCAGACTCATGCAATGCCTTCATGGATTCCTCATGCATCATCAGGGTATCAGTCCTCTCCTGCTTAAGGATGTTGTTTTCGCTATCTAGCAACTCAATGTGCTTGGATTGCTCAACAATGTCCTTGGTCTTGGCGATGGTTTCTGCAAGTCGGAGAAATAACAGCACACAATGAGTAGTCGGAGAGTGATGTCACAAGACCAAGTTTTATTGCGAAATTGAAAGGAAAAACAGACTCTTGCTCTTGGAGATTTGTTTCTTCAAGAAGGTAGTTTTACCCTTTTCAGCTTCCAACTCAGCACGCATCTTATGGAACTTCTCGTTGGCGACGCCTCTCCGAGCATTCTCATTCTGTGGAAAAAAGATCAAAATTACTTAGTCTACTTGGAGCATCTAGCCGGATAAATATCCACCTAGAGACTTGGGGGCTACAGTAAGAGTTTTAAACTCGGCAAAATGCTTAGTCTTTCTTTAAGCATCCAGTCAGAACTAATTCTGTTTCGCCTAGAGGCTTGGGGGCTACAGTGAGAGTTTTTAATTCAGCAAATATGCTTAGTCTTTATTTAAGCATTTAGTCGGAACTATTTCTGTTTCAATTATACGCTTGGGGGCTACAGTATTGAAATTTACAAACACTGCGTATGCTACTCTGAAAGTATCTAGTCGGAATAATTCATTGAAACTACATACTTAGGGTATATAGTGAGAGGTTTTCTAGATTTGTTACTCTTAGAGCATTCAGATGCAAATACCTATGGTTTTCCATATAAATCCTCGGGGGCTAGAGTGGGATACTCATATGAATGCAAAAGGCAAATAAAATTACAAGTGCGATGATCTTGAGTTTGGTGGCGCTCTCGGCAAATAACTTGCTTAAGAAAAGGCTATTTCCTTGCAGGATATATGCTTGCCTGAGAAGTTCCTCAAGGCTGCAAGTTAGAGAAGTTGGCGCTACACCAGGAGCCAGGTTGAGCTACTCGGCGTAAGCGCCGGGTAGACTATCTTTGGGAGCTCTGTTGACGTCCTGGGTGCAGAGGCGCCGCCTTCGACAGACATTCTTCCTACTGCTACCGATGGCATCCTTAGCTCGAGCTTCAGCCATTTTGGTCACAGTGCTTTCTTGTGTCGCCTGCTCGTCGACAAGGACAAGATCCACAGAGAAACCTAGATCCACCTCCATGGCGGAGGGGCCAGATGCCACCTTAGCTAGAGAGCTTGTCGGTGCAGCAGCAGGTTTGACGATGGGAGTGATGGGCGTGATGGCGGGAGACACTTCGTGCAACATATCCTTGATATTTTCAGGAGCCCCCAATGTTTGGGAGGACTTCTTCAGAGTTAAACTAGCCTTTTTCCTGAAACGTGCAAAAGTATAAGTACAGGAATAAGACGAGTAATGGACAATGGCAGAGGATAAGAATCTTACACAACAGTGGGTGCTTTGGTAAAAGGGATCCCCGTAATCTTTATTTTATCTACCTCCAGGGTGGCAGTGGACTTCTTGGAGACTCCACTCTCCATCTTCTTCTTACCTCTGTTGGTGGCGTCAGAGGTGGAGCTCTTCCTCTTACGTGCCAACGGGACATTGTCGTCGGACACAAGGTGACTTCCTTCATCTTGGGGTCGTAGATTTGGACAGCCATGATATCCTCTTCTAGACATTTGAGCTGTTAAGTGAAATCCCAAAGTGTTAGATGAGATGATAATGGCAAGACGGAAGAACTGGAGTAAATGTCATACACGCAAAATAAGCAGGTACCTCTGGGCACTTGCCATCTACGAACATGTCGTAGGTGATGGCAAAGCCATGCTTCCTGTCCTTCACCTTGATGATATCCTTAAGGCGAAGCTTGATGGAGTCACTTGAAAAGTTGTCCATGGAGATGCGAAGGCTATCCTTCCTATCCGTGGTATACTGGCGCATCAGCTTCTCATGGTGCTGCAGAGGCTGGATTCGCCTAACGAACCAGCACATGGCTAGGTCCAACCCGGTCAGAACCGTCTGTACGAACCATTCTATCCGCCTTATGGCGCGGGAAGCATCGTTGTCGGAGGAAAGGGTGGCCTGGGATCTCCATGTCGGGGCTTCAGCAGCGGCCCCATCGACGAAGTATGGGTACGTTGTTTCTCGGCTGGCCAGAGGGATATCTGGGCCGTAGAAATATGTACGCTGCCAGTTCTTGCAAGACTCGTGGCCGACGATGTCGGGGAACCGCCGGCCAGGCCGGATCTTGAAGCTAATCGTTCCACAGTTTCTAAGCTCATCCTTACTAGCACGAGCTTCCCTATTGACGGTGAACAAATAGATAAACAAATCTAACCTAGGTCTAATCCCTAGATAGCCCACGCAAAGCGCTACATAGTTGTTAAGCTCTAGGATGCTATTGGGGGAGAGATTCTGAGGTTGAACCCGGTAATGTTTGAGGACAACAAGGAATAAGTCAGAGATCGGGAGGGAGACGCCGTGTACCAGTTGCGCTTTTAGGTACACCCTCTCTCCGGCTTGGGGAGAAGGGGTGACCTTGCCGACCAGCGCCGCCCGCCAGATGAGCCCCTCCATCGTAGGGAGGTAACCTTCGACGAGCAGCTCTTTGATATCACCGTCAGTGATATCAGATCCGCGCCAATCTCCCTAATTGGAATCACTTTCCTCCTCCAGCGGATCCATCCCCGCTGGGATATGGTTGTTGCCGGTGGCTTCCACCACCGCAGATCGAGGCAGAACCACGCCCTCTGGGGGTGCATGGACGGAGCCCGCCGGCTTAGCCGCGGCCTCATTCGTCGCCGCCATGGAAGGGGTGGAGCTACTGCTCGCCATTAGAGTAGAGGAGAGGTGACTGGGAGATTGGAAGAGGTTAGCGATTTTTGTGTGCGCGCGGAGAGCTCGAGGAGGTGCTAGTAGGAGGAAGAAGATGACACAGGGGAAGAATGAGGTGAAAACGTAAAAATCCACCACGGTTATAATTTAT
Source organism: Avena sativa (assembly GCA_916181665.1). NCBI lineage: Eukaryota > Viridiplantae > Streptophyta > Magnoliopsida > Poales > Poaceae > Avena > Avena sativa. The sequence continues at coordinate 68,120,541 of OV702284.1, forward strand.
AACCCCTAGCGTCAAGATTCATGCAAGCGGTCGAATGGTTGTCGCGTAGGCGGCGTGTGTGTGCGCGTGCGTGGAAATTTCGCCATGTCCCCACCGCCACCGCCAATGGTTCGTATCCTTCGCGCGGTAAAAATGGACATGATTGCGTTCTCTACATGTGTGAGTTACAAGGCGTCACTGACATATGGTCTACGTTGTTCAAGATGACACGGGCAGGTGAACCATCCCATTGGAATATTCCGGCATGGACGGATCCAGTCCGGCTACGAGAAGAGTATGATGGAAGATTCAACATTCTTCGACTTACAAGTTGACGACAGAAAGCATTGCAGGGTTCTTGGGTTTTTGGACTACAAGATATTGCTTGACGATTTGCCAACATTCATTTAAACGGAGCATTCAACCTGAAGAGGCAAGACGGCGCAAGATCTCGGAGTTCTCCGGGGGCTACTATTGGGGATATTCTATATGGGTATCCTCATAGCATGTCTCCTATCCGGATAACCTGGGTGGCCCACAGTTGGCAGCAGGGCCTATGGCCTGCTGGGTGGCCCAGTTAGATGGATCTAGAAGGGAGTCCCATGCCGGATAAAGGAAGGCTACGGAGGAGTCACCGACGTACCCGTAGCCTTGGAGTGCAAGACATGTTAGACTGATTGTATACTGTATAGGACTCTATAACCTGTCCGGCTAGGACTTTGCCTATAACCCTAGGACCTGATGACTATATAAGCTGGACTTATGGAAGCCTTTAGGGCAACACAATAGACCAATCAACTCATACCTCGCACAGTGAATCGATCCCTGTAACTCGGCGTATTGCCATTATAGTGATGTATAGCAGGAGTAGGATTCCACCACCGTCGTGGGATCTGAACCTGGGTAAGCTATGTTACCTCGTACCCGTAAATCGTTCGCCTTACCCCACGTCTCTAAACACGCACTGTGCGGACCCCTCCATGGCGTACTCGTCGGCAATACCACGACACCGAGCCGGGCGGTCATGTTGATCTTGGTGGGGTTCGCCTCGATGCCTCGCTTGGAGACTACATACCCCAGCAGCTTTCCAGTAGGTACACCGAAGGTGCACTTTCCTGGGTTGAGTTTGAGTTTGTGCCTCCACAGATTTGCGAAGGTTTCGGCCAGGTCGGCGAGTAGATCGCCCTGGCGAGTGGACTTCACCACCACGTTGTCGATGTAGACATGGATGTTGCGACCAATTTGGCTCGCAAGGCACTCCTGCATGCACCTTTGGTAGGTTGCTCCGGCGTTCTTGAGGCCGAATGTCATGGCGGTGTAGCAGAATGCTCCGAATGGCGTGATGAACGCTGTCTTCTCCTCGTCCTCGACTGCCATTTTGATCTGGTTATAACAAGAGTAGGCGTCAAGGAAACACAGTGACTCCGAGCCGGCGGTCGAGCCGATGTTTTGATCGATCCGCGGGAGGACGAACTACTCCTTTGGGAAGGCGCTGTTAATGTTTGTGTAATCGATACACATTCTCCAGGTTCCATTCTTCTTTTCGACTAGGACTGGGTTTGCCAGCCACTTGGAGTATTTGATTTTCCGTATGAAGCCTGCAGCGATTATACGCCGCACCTCCTTGGCGATTGCTCGGCGGTGCTCTTCATTGAAGGGCCATAGCAACTGCTTGACAGGTTGCGCTTTTGGGTCGGTGTTGAGTTTGTGCTCAGTGAGTTCCCTCGGGACACCAGGCATGTCGGATGGCTTACATGCGAAGATGTCACGATTCTCACATAGGAACTCGATGAGTGTGCTTTCCTATGCTAGGCTCATGCCTGTCCCGATCGTCAATGTCTGGATGGAGACGTCAGGGACCAGCTCGACAGAGCACGTGTGCATGGTGGCTCTGAACGCGGTCGAGCCGCCATTCTCCGAGTAGGGCTTCTTGAGTATTGTGGGGTCGTCATTGTCAACCCTGCTCGTGTATTTGGAAAGCTCCTCCACATGGTTGGCTTTCGCGGTGATGACATCGTCGGCGAGATCGGCGCCCTTTGCCTCGCATTCCCTGGCCATGTCGCACGGCCCTGGGAGCTTCATCGTGTTGTACGCGTAGTGTGGCGCTGCCACGAACTTGGCGAACGCTTGCTGCCCCAAGACGCAATGGTAGGGCTATTGAAGGGCACCAGCTCGAAGACGATCCGCTCGGTGCGGAAATTCGCTGGTGTGCCGAAGGTGACTGGCAGCGTCACCTTGCCGATCGGGTACGCCTTCCAACCAAGGATGATGTCGTGGAAGGTGGTGTAGGTCGTCTCGATCATCGACTTTGGGAACCATAGTCGCCTGAACGTGTCCAGATAGAGTATGTTGATGGAGCTTCCGCTGTCCATCAGCATCTTGGGGAGCCAGTAGTCGCCCACTTTGGGCTTGACCACCAGGGCGACTCGCCCCGGATATTCGATCCATGGCGAGTGGTTCTCGTGGCTCTAGGTGATCCGTTGTTCGGACCAGTTGAGGAAGCGGGGGACGTCGACTTGGGACACCACGTTGACGGCGACGACACGGGCGATGACCTTCTTCTCGCGCTTGGTGCTGAACTCGGTGAAGGTGTGGAGAGAACCGGCCTCATTGCCGAATGCCCCACCGTTTGGCGGGTGGTTTTTGGGGTCCTCACGTGTGCGTCGTGCCTTCTCGATCTCCTTCAGGGAGTGGCAGTCGGCGGTCGTGTGTGTGACGGGCTTCCCCTCCCTGATGTGGAACACACAGGGCTGGTTGAGTAGAGCCGCGAGATCGAATTTCGGCCTCGCCTTGTAGTTTCCGCTGTCGTGATGTTGGGCTCTGTCACGGCGGAAGCTCTTGGGGCCGCGTGGCGCATAGCCGGTGTTGGCGACGAAGTCGACTCGCCCGTCACCGCGGCTCTTGCCGGTGAGGCGAGTGTTGCTATAAAGTAGCTCGAGTCGCCTCCCGTATGTCGTGGCCGCTTGGGCGGCGGTTTCCACCCGACTAGTCGTCGGTTTCTTGGTTCGGGTCCTCCTCCGCATACCGCTTGGCGATCTCGAGGAGTTCTAGGATGTTGTCGAGTGTCTTGTACACCCACTTGAGCTTGGCGACCAAGGGCTCATAGCGGCACGAGGTCTTGAAGTAGTGTATCGCCGTGTCTAGGTAGATGCCGGCCGCATTGAACCACAGATCCTGCCATCGTTGGACCCAGCTGCAGGTCAACTCGCGGGGTCCCTGGACGCATATCTCCAAGTCCTCAATGGTGGTGGCGAAGGTGTAAGAACCCTCGAAGTGCCTGATGAAGGCGTCGCGCATCTCTTCCCAGGAATCAATGTTGTCCGTGGGGAGGGTGTTGATCCATTGTCGGCTTGCTCCCTCCATCATCAGGGGGAGGTAGAGAGCGGAGAGTAAATCGGTGTGGCCGGAGATTCCCATCGCCATAAGGTACGTGTCCAGCCACACAGACGGGTCATACGAGGGATCGTACTTCTCGATCTCTATTGGCGCTCTGAAGTTTGCCGGATATTTTTGCCTCGGATCATTGGTCCGAAGCACTGGGGGCCGACTCGGCTGAGCGAGCCCCTTGGCTCGCTGTCGTGGCGGTTGGTGAGGGTGTGCCTCAGGTCGTCGGGCTGGCGTGCGCGCCAGCTTTGGTTGTTGATGATGTGGGTCCGCCGTCGACTGGCTGCCCATTGGCAGTGACCATGTTATTCGTCGGTGGCAGGTCGTTGTTGGAGAGTGCCGCGTGCGCGGTCCCTGGTTAGAGTTTCAGGGGCTCAGGTGGTGGGCAATTTAGATTATTTGCCATCATTGGGCGGCCGCTCGAGGCCGCCCTGCTTCCTGAAGAGAGGGAGTACATGCGCCCTCACGAGTCAGCTCCCGCGGTTTGCTGCTCGACGGCCTTGGCGAGTAAGGCCTTGGCGTACTGTATCTGTAACGCGCCTTCCCTCGTCATGTTGATGTTGGCGACCTTGGCTCGACTCGCGATGATGTTTTCCATCGGAGTGGAGAACAGTGGAAGGTCATTCGTGTCCCGCTCTTGCGGGGAGATCATGATCCTTGGCTGGTCTGGAGGGGGCGTGCGACCGGGCGGTGGTGGAGGAGCGTCGTTCGCCGTTGCGCTTGGTGGTGGCAAGGCACTTCCTCCCGGTGGAGCGTTCTCATAGACCATGCGGTCGGCCATGCGGGCCGGGTCATTTTTGTTGTCGAAGTTCAGGGCATGGCCCTGAACGGTGGGGTTCAGGCGCGACCTAATGCGGCGCTAGTGGTAGAGCGAGAGATCCTGTGCTGTCGCTTTCTCGAGGAGAAATTTTTCGCGCTCGGCTTGTTCCTTGCGAACCACCTCCTCCAGTCGCAGGCGGAGTTCCTCGACCTCCATCGCTGTCGAGGTCGGCGGGATCGGCATAGAGAAGGGATCTGGTGGGGCGCTCATGTCGCTCGCCATGTAAGTCACGACGAAGCGACAAGATCCGGCGTGGAGGTCGCCGGAGCTCTCCGACCCGGAGTCGGAGTCGAATATCCCGAGGATGGAAGGATCCTCGAAGTGCCCCATGTTGGAGACTTGTGTGATGGAGCCCGCGGGTGACGCGGCGACAATGGATCCGACGATTGACGCCGGGGTGGCCAAGTCGGCGTCGTCGTTGAGGGCTGCGTCGTCCGCAGCCACGCTGGTCTCGGCCATGTTTCTATTGTCTGAGCCGTACTCGGAGGCAAGGCGATGGATGGTGCGGACCTGACTCTCAGAGAGCCGATCGCGCGGTGGCGACTCGCGGATACGAGCCGAGTCCTCTAAGACAATGACGTCGGTGAAGACGATGAAGAGGCTGATCGTGTCGACTGGCATGATCACGTTGTGCGTGACCGGGCATGCCGCCGGGACGTCGCTGCTCGACAAGATCTGGAGGATCTCGCCGATGGCGATCAAGCGGCCGGTGGCGATTGTCTGGTTGATTGGCTGGTTGGATCTCTCCGCAGAACACTTGCCTGACCGTCCAGGCCCCACGGTGGGCTCCACTGTCATGGGAATGGCCACGGCAGATGCTACAATCGGCAGCGAGTATCAGAACAAGGGGCAAGGGCGGCCAGCCATCTGCGGTGCGAGATGAGGGAAAAGACACAGGGTTTTACCCAAGTTCGCCCCCTAGAGGGTAAAGACCTACTCCTGCTAGATTTTATTGATGAGAGAGTACAAGGGCGAGCTCGGCGGCTAGGCAGCGAGTCACAGGGGTGTATGATAGAACGTAAGTTCTATGCGTACCCTAGGGAGGTTTATATAGAGTCACCTCGCTAGGGTTTACAGATCTACAACCTAGTTGGATAAGGACTCGGAGGGTGCTTGACCTAATCCGACTGGGCCTAGCTATGCTTCTGGGCCTCCAACTTCCAGTCATCTGGCTCCTTCTTGGCTCGCGATCCAGTCGTCGTCCTGCAGGCCCACAAGCTGGCAGTATGGACCAATAGGAAACGTCCTGCTGGGTATACCCCACTCGCCATATCCCCATCACTAAACCTCTCTAGAATCGTCCTAAGGGGAAAATACTACGTCTTTTCAATTTTTTCAATCCAAGAAAACCAATCCGAAGTCACTCGCTCTGACCCGTAGCTGACTATGCCTGTTTGTTACAAAAACATGCTAACATCTAATAACTCCACCGCTGAAATTGTTAAGAGGATGTTATCCCCCAACCCTACTCGTCCCTAATCTCGGGACGAGATTATTTTAAGGGGGAAATGTCTGTAACATCCCAATTTCAGCAACACTGATCTTCTATCAAGAAGGCAAAAATTAGGGGGAACAAAAACTTTTTCTTGTTACTTGTTGCAATGCTTGCCTACTTGTTTGCTTGTGTTCATGCAACTGAATGTGTATTAGGTAATATACTTCTCATCTCAAACCTAGTTGACAAAAGCTATTTCAAAAAAGAGATGTCTTGGCTCATCTTTCATTTTCTCAAATGTTCTGGCATTTCAAAACCTGAGCTAAGATAAATTTGACACACCAAAAGGTTTTGCTAGTTCTATTAACAAAACTATGGTGACCTATATAACAATATCCTTATGTTTTCAAGACAGAACATTCAACTACTCTTATCTCTAGGTTTTCGAAAACCTTCTTCCTAAAACCTCTCCCCTCCAATCTTGGTAGAAATACCAAGAGGTACTTATCTTACTTCAAAACATAACCAATTCAAAATACCCATCCCTACCTCAAGCTAGGCTTGATGGTAACCCTAGTAGTATTTGGATAAGTTTGATAGGATGAATTTGCGTTGATCTGTTGTCTGATGAATTGCCTTGATCTGTTGTCTGCTGAATTTGCCTTGATCTGTTGTCTGATGAATTGCCTTGATCTACTGGTTGCATTGTTTGCTTAGGAACTAGAGTGAGCTAATTTAGTATCGCATCCCTTAGGACCCAATCTATGATTGTGATCATCATTCTCAAACCAAGCATCCAAATATGGATCTACCCTAAGCCACTAAAGTGACCATCTCATCTCCTACTCAGATTAATCCAAGGATAATCCCCTTTGATAGTTTCCAACTTAGGGGAGACCCAATATAATCATGTATCCTATCTACGTATTTAGCACTTCAACATCATACCCTTGATCATGAGTTTGGAATCTAGCATCCCATCAAATTCATCTACACTTGTACTCTAGTCTAAAACCCTAAATATGCCAAAATGGCTAAGTCTGGAATTCTTATCTAGATTCGATATTTGGAGCTCTACCTTTTCCAACCTATATGAATTATTTAGAATGTACTTGAACCATATTGTATTAAATCATTAGTACTACCAAAGACCACCCTTGACTTTTGCTAAGACATTATGGTTCCCACTCTTCCATGATGGTTTTGTAGTCAAGATAATAATCCTTTCTACAAATCTTATCATCTTGCCTACTTTGGCAAAAGATCACATCTATATGCTACCTCCCCTTGACCAAATCTTTGCATGGTTATGATCTATTAATCATGTCCTATCAATCCCCACTTCACTTGTGCTTCTTAAACCCCCATGGGTTAGGAGGCAACATGAAAACCCTGATATGGCAGCCTTATTTTCATCAAAGTTTGCCATCACTCCTACACCACCTCAAATAGAACCAAGCCCAACTCTTGATTCCATGATCCTCTATTTAACATGGTATAGATATCCATCTATCCCTTGTACCAAAGAGAGCTATGAGCTCACCAATCCACCCAAGTTTTGGTGGCATAAAAATAACAAAACCCTAGATTCCCCAAAAATCTAGTTTCCTCCAGATCCACCATATACCTTAAAAAATAAGGTGTAATATGGTATTTAGAACCATCCCAAATTAAAAAAATCATCTTGTACAATGTAAAATTATCAAATGACCTTCCAGAAATTACTTCTACACTTTTTAAATAAATGACAATAAATGCATCTAAAGGATTCTAAATAATCCCAAATAAATCGTGGAGTTGTGCAATGACCTTATCCATCTACTAGTAGAATTTTATCTACCTTGTTCAATGCAAGATTTTGTACTTTCTTCATAACCAACCATTATGGAGAATTTGATCATATCATCAAAATCACTAGCAAACTCCCTCCAACCCTTCTCAAACCTTGACAAGGACTCCTCCATATCAACCCTAGCCCATATGTTGGACTACAACTGTAGCACTACAGTAGGAACCACCCCTTTCTTTTGTACCATGTACTTGTAAGAGCAAAGGAAGGGCATGCCTCACAAAAATCTTGGGCAATAAAAAAAACCACCACCCTTTTCCCCCACTCCCTGACCGAGCTGCTGGTCCCACATGACCACCCCACCACCCAAGCCAGCCAATGGACGGCCTCACCTCCTCCTCAACCTCCTCCTACAACTTGTCCATCATAGACCTCTCCTCCCAAGTTTATAAGGCTAGGAGCCCTGGCACATCCCCTCCCACATTTCCCCCCAACTACCCCCACTCACACCCCGAGCTCCCTCTCCCTTCCCCTTGACCTATCGTGCCTGTGAGAAGAAGGGAAAGAAGCTTCGGCCTCCCTCCCAAAATCGAGCAAGGCCTCTCCCCCTTGCACCCTCTCTCCCAGCATGTCACTCTCTCGATCTCCCCTCTCTATTTTGCATCTGACCACACCTTCTCTGGTATAGGAACACCTACAGGTGGCCTCCCGATCAAGATCCGGCGAGCTCCCTTTGGCCACCGTCGCGCGAATTCCTTCCCGATGAACCCCTCCGTGTCGCCCATCACCAGGGCCGCCGTCGAGCATCGTGTCGCCTCCGCCACCTCCTAGCCTCCCTCGAGCCCCTGGTGAGCTCCCCTGCCCCTATCAGCCCCGCCCTAAGGTTTGCTCGCCACCGTAGGGCTCCCACGAGGATGACGACCAGGGGCCGTCGATCCTCACTAGATCTGACGAGTCCGGTTTCCCCTTACCCCTTCGCGGCCACGGGTCGCTGACCGCCGGCCCCTCTTGCCAGGTTCGAAGGGGCGCATCCCGTGCACGCCCCCTGCGAGCTGGGCCAGATCTGCTTGCTGCGTCCCAATATTCCCTAGATCTGGCCCGGGAATCCTTTTCTTTTTATTATTTTGCCCAGATCCAGCATTCCGACCTTAGGTTTAAATCATTTTGAAATTGTAAAGCACCACCAAATTACGAGATCTAAAATCCCTAAAGTTCCTTAGTGAATTCTTGAACATGCAGTAGCATGGTTAGACCAAAATCATGTTTGGTTTATCATTAACAAATTATCTACCAAGAAGTGTCCATTTCACTTCTAATTTCTTTCAGGGATTTTGCTAAATCCAAATGGAATAAATCCAAGTGGAAATGCCAAGTATTGACCATGGCTTGCATATCGCCCTGAACCTACTTAAATCGCTTCTTGGTTTTCCCACAACAAAAATAACAAGATAAGGCCTTTTCTTCCTTTAGGAAGTTCCTTACGTCAAACCAAATGAGTTTTTGACCTAATTCCAACTCCAGTGGACACACATAACTATATACTTCAAATCCCAGTAGATCATAATTTTATGAACGATTGTTGAATTTTGGTGAATTAAACTGTTCTGTGTACTGTTTATTCACCAATATATTCATAACAGTAGCTTCGTAACTCCAAAAAGGTTGATTCCAATTTATTCTGAAATGTATTTTCATTACCTAAGAAGTTTCTTCGGAATCACATACAAGATTCTGTATATTAAAGATGATGAAAAAGACAAATCCCATCCAGTACTGTCTTTAGGAATTTCTCAAGGGCACTCTGATAATTGTTTTTAGGTGATTCCAACACCTCCTGAATCAGTCCACTAAATATTACCTTATCACCCAAGGAAATACTTTTTGGAGCTCCAGATTCTATCTCGTGAATTATTTCCTAAAACTAGAGTTTTATCCACCATAAAAATCTCTATAAATCTTTGGTAATTGATAAAATAGTGAAACCACTTTTGTTCGTTTCATTTTATCAATACCTATATGATGGTACCATATTCTCACAGTATTATCATTCATCAATTGGCATTTTTCCCAAAACACCTTATCTAGGTAGTTTTGGCACTTTAAATCCTAATAGAAAATCCACCAATACAAACGAAGCCATTCCCTTTGCATCCATTTCCAAATCCTCAATCCACACTGATCTATAAACTTGTTTTTTCAATTGCTTGCTGTATGAATTGATGCTTGTATGCAATGTATTGATTGTGGTGTTGCTTGTTTGCATGTATGCTCATTAATGGTGATAGTTGCGAATTGTGAGAAGCCGAGAAGAAAGAAGCATCCGGTTATTCTTATTATTGTTATCATTGGTTTTCTTGTTTTCTAAAGCTGTCAAGGGACATCTCTTTGGTCACAGGCAAGCCACCTTCTTCCTCATAAACCCGTGACCTACTGTTTTACTATGGATGTCTTATCTACTTTACTATACAAAGTGCATTGTTATATTGTGAAATGTTTTATATCCAGTAGTGGCTTGGCTCCTCCAAGTCATTACATGATTGTACTACTAGTACAATACCTTTGATGATGCCTATTTACCCCTAGTATGATAGGTGGTGTATAACACCATGCCCCTTTGGAAACCCCGTTTTAGCCAAAGCAAAACTATGGAATGGGAAGACCCCGGAAAAGATTATAGAAATTTTTTATGAGCAAGCCTTGGTGAGGCTTAGCCTACCAATTGATGCTGAAAATGGGAAAGGTTTTTCTTTACAAAATGGTCGGACAAAGGATGGAGAAAAAATGTTAACGAAAACACGCTGGGCTATATAGTTTACTATGCTAGAACAATTAACCCGTGCAACCACATTACTCCGGAATGGGATGGGGCTGGGCTAGAAGTTTGTCTAATCTGGTATAGATGCCTCACACTACTTCAGGGGTGGACAATCCCCGGAGGGTGGGCTGTAGAGGTCCCAACCTTTAATAAGGTAGAGATCCCTGTGTTTACAATGCTAGTCCCTGGATCAATAGCTAGCATCCACAGTTAAGATGTAATATCAACAAACAAGGTCATAATACAAATTTATAACCAGGAATAAAATAATTCATTACATCTTACATAGCTCAATTGGCTATCACATTACAATGCAGCAGAATATCTATATAGCATGGAGTCCTACATCTTCAAAGTGCCACAGGCAATCATGTTGGTTGTAGACTTGTAATCCTAATCAACACACTTCACTAACATCAAACAAACCTGCAACATAATAAGTTGCAGCCACAAGGGTCAATAAATTTAAATTGTATTGGCAAGTTTCACTACTATGTAGAAATAAGTGGATCCTATCATTACATGCATATTTAGCTAAGTAGGGTTTAGGCTCATTTGCAGAAAGCAATATAGTTATATCCTATCTTTTCAAATTAGTTTTAATCATTTGAAAATCTTTTTGAACTCCTTGGAAAACTCCAAGTGTTGTAATCCCTTGTTGTCAGCATCAAGTTTTACTTTGAGAAATTGGAATGTCGAGATCTTCCATAGCTTCAGGCCTTAGTTGCTCAGAGTTGTCCGTAACCGGGGACACGACTAAGTACTTAGAATTTAATCTTCTGCAGAAGTTGTACACTTTACCCACATGACACAATCTCGTCTTGACGCCACCAGTGGCCGCTGGATAAGTACTCACCAAATGGAGTACCGGTAGATCGAGAATGTGACGAAGTATTTCCATAGAAGTCCTTCCAATACACAATGATGGCTTGTCTACCAGGCACCAATGTAAGGATATATTTCCAATACAAAATTCTAGTTAACCTGAAGATGCGAATGCAAGGGTCTTTCACTATGTAGTTGACTAAGCCAGAACCCATTTAGCATGTGGCTGTACACGGAAGCCACTGTACAAAAACATGTTCAATCTCTAAGTCCCTGGGTGGTTTTCTTCTAGTGCACATACAAAAAGATAGCCATATAAACATCGTTCCCTTTGTTTCCACCTTGTCCAAAATTGAGTATCCTCATTCCACCCAGGTGGTTCATTGAGTACTTGTTTTATTATATAAAACATATATTTTTCCGACACTTCATAAAATCATATCATGTATTCCATCCCAAGTCTATAGCAGGGCTAAGCATACTACAACTACAATGTTTTCACTAAGTAAGATATAAGGATATCCTAATAGGATATAGCATAGCATAGAAATATAGTAGTCCTATCATGCATACTACAAAAACCCACTAAGTGTAATGAAAATAGTAGGACATGGATGATAGTGTCACTTGCATTAATAGTTGGTGGTGTTGGTAAACTCTTTGCAATAACACACTTGACAATCAAAACAATCTAACAAGCAAAACAACCAAGACAAAACAATCACAAGATCAATACTAATGACCACACAAAAATCATGCAAAGTATGCAAACATGCAAGATGATAATTCTTATTTTACAAATTGCTATAACAATGTTTTGAACATTACTAAGTGATTTCTGAAAATTTTATATTTTCAATATTACAAATGCAACCATTTGTGCAATTGTAGCAATTAGCAATATTTTCTAACACTTGGAAAAGCCGTTCTCACGAATTAATTGCCACGATCTTATTTATACTAGAATAAAAATATATTTTGGTCTTACTGTACAGAGGGTTCAATATACAACTATCTGCAAAATGATTCAGTTAAAAATAATTTACACAACAATTTTTATACTCAAAATACTCCACAAATGGTTCTGTATAAAACGTGATTTTAAAATACCAAAAAAATACCGAATTATGGCTCCATTGTATTCTACTCGTTTTTGTGAATCCATAGACATATTATTTGCTAAATTTGGATAAACAGAACTAAAGATATGATTTTTGCAAGTTCCTATGTAAATTTGCCCAATATGAACGAAAATAGAAAAGAAATGACAAGTGGCTGATTCTAATAGGCCGGTACCCCTTGGTTTAAGTGATCTAATTTCAATCATTAGATGAAGATCGGACGGATTAGAAGAGCTCACCGGAATAACTCACCGGAAAGTTCACCGGAATAGCAGACATGGGCTTGGCGTTGTCGTTCCCGTTGCTAGGAAAGTATCCCGAGTTGAAGAATATGTGGACGGTGTAGAGGAAGTCGAGGCGATGCTACTGGACGTGATTCAGAGCTCGTTCGTCTCCAATGGTGACGACAATCCACAGCTGGAGCAACGTGCGACGTCGGCGGCACCGAGAACTGCAACCATAGGATGAACAATCATGTCCTGGAGGTAGGCAACATCAAGATTAGTCCTCTGGTAGAAGGAATCGACGAGGGACTCACCGTAGAAGACATGATCTGACGATGAACTCAAATTTTGGGGATGAAGTTGGCATCGACTGTGTGTGTGTTCTACATAGCTCCTCTTGAGAAAGTTTGAGAACGAAAATGATGGAGGAGACGGAGGGGAATACAGTGCTCTCTTCTGTTTTTGCTAAGGTGGTCCATGGTGGGAGATCGGGAGACGTATTCCATCATATGACATACGGTTCACGGTATTGATTTGAGAGATGAAGGCAATAAAGTGAGAAATTAATGGCCTGAATGGAACCTCCACTTAATTCCAAACGTTTTTCGTTTTGAAGTCGAGAAGAAACGGTCACTACAATTGATAGGGGAAGGAGAAGAAGATCTGCAGCCATGAATGAGCTTCTCTAACGTGTACGTGAAGGGTGAGGAAGAAGATGGTCGATTGTGGGAGGATGGGCCAAAATTCGGCCCAACAAGAAAATAAACGAGAGGGAAAAAATAGGGATGGAGGGCTGGCTGGGCCTGGACTGCTACTCTCTGTCTTTTTTTTCCTTCAACGTTTTCTTCTTTTCTTTTTATGTTTTATTTTCTAGTTTCCAAATTGTCTCTTCAATTTGATTTAAATTTGTATCAAACCTTTTTAGAAAATTTTATATAAAATATAAGTGGATATTTTACTCCGATTAGAGCATTTGGAATATTTTTTTAGTAAAGTATAATTCATTTTTTTTTAAAATGAGCATGGCACGTAGGCCTGTACAGTATATTTTCTCAATTCTTGTTTATTTCATATCTTTTGATTTAGAGCTCCAAAAAGGTTCAAACAAATTTCTTTATCTTTATAATTTTATTATTTATCATAATCATTCATTTAAGAATACTTTTATTTTGTTTTAAGTCATTGCCTCAACTTGACTTTATTTCTCTTCCTATATTTTATAAATTTCATATCATTTTATTTAGAGCTTCAAATAGAGTCAAACTAAATATGGTTTTATAGTTTTGCCCTTTATCTTTTTAGCTCACTTAGGAATTATTTTGTATATATGGAATATATCCAAAGTATCATGTTGTTAAGTGGCCAATTCAACTTTGAGAAGAAATTTATTTCTCTTAGTTTTAAAATGCAACCATGCCTGCTTCATGATTTTGAGGTTTTAAAAACATGCATACAACTTCACAAACAAAATTGTTTTATTTAACTTTTGTTTTGAAGGAGTTATATTAAACAGTCAAAAAGTTTTTGTTTCCTCAAATTTCTAAGACTTTGTTTTTTTTTCATTTTGTTTAAGTTTTTTCACATTTCAAAATTTGCAAAATTTTGGGATGTGACAGACTACCACCCTTAAAAGAAATCTCGTCCCGAGATTTGGCAAGGCTAGAGGTTACAAGTTGGCTTAAAGACAACTAGGGTACTATCACCCTTAAAAGAAAGTCTTATAGGTTACATTGATGGTTCACTTGACTATGGGTTCAATACTTGATATCCAAACAAGGAATCCTTATTTGACTCAACTGAGTTAACTAATTCTCATCATCCACATCATCTAATTCTTCAATGGTTCCATACATGTCAATGTGGTTCACATGTCCTTTCTGGGCCACATTGGAGTCATTTCCATTGGAGTTTCTAGCATCCTTTTTCTTTTTCTTCTCAGGACAGTCTGATGCATAGTGTCCAAGTTCCTTACAATTATAGCACTGCAACTGGCTAATATCTTTCTTCCTAGATTTGCCATGTTGATTCTGACCAAGGTCATCTCCATTGTCAGTATCATTTCCATTATTATCATTTCCATTGTTGTTGTGGTGATGCTGATGTGGTCTAGAATCTTCATTGCTCTTTTTGAATGAACGTTTCTTTTGTGATTATCCTGAGTGATACTTGAGGCTATGCTTCCTCTTTCTTTTCTCAAATTGATTCATCTTGTTTTCCAAGATGGTGGCTTTGTCACAAAGTGATTGATAAGTTGGGACATAGGCAACAGACAGCTGCAGGTTCAACTCATCATTAAGTCCTTCGAGGAATTTCTCCTTCCTCTTAGCATCTGTATCAACTTCATCTGGTGCATAGCGTGCCAAATTGTTGAACTCCTCGATGTACTCAGCCACACTGAGGTGACGTTGTTTCAGATTGTGGAACTCCTTTTTCTTCAAGTTCATCACTCCAGATGAGATATGAGCTGTACGAAAACCATCCTCAAAAATATCCCAAGTCACATCCTCAAGGGGAGTGGTGATCTGAAAGTTGTCCCACCATGTTGTTGTTGGTCCTTCAAGCAGATATGCTGCAAACCTAACTTTTTCCTCATCGGTGCAGCCAATAGTCACTAAGTCCTTGTTCACCGAACGTAACCAGTCATTTGCTACCATTGAATCAGTTGTTCTAGAGAACCTTGCAGGCCTTAGTTTTAGAAACCTGGTGAGCATGTCATGTGCTGGAGGGTTAATCTGATTGTTGTTGTTGTTATTGTTATTTTGATTTTGATTTTGCACATACCGCGTCATCATCTGCATCGGTTGAGCTTGAGCTATCATCAACTGCTGCATCTCGGGAGTGACGTTATTGTTGTTATTTTGGTTGGGGTTGGCACGACGGGGAGGCATCTGCTGGGTTGATAGGGATGAGTAATGATGTATAGGTCTAAAGAAGTTCTAACACACCACCAAAAACAATCAAGTTCAATCAAACAATCAATCAATAAACAAGCAACTATTCACTTAACAACTTATGAGCTTATCTCATGAGTTGAAGGAAACAACAATTTTTCTTGAAATAATTAACTTAGTATAGTCATACCTCATAAGTCAATATGATCCATACACTAACATGATATCAATGTTTTTGGTAGGCAATCTAATGTCTCTTGGTTCTCATTTGTAGTCCTTTAGTGATGTCTAAGTTGAAGTCCTTGGTGAAATTGAAGTATTTGGTCATGGTGGAGGCTTTGTTCATCAAGTTGAAAAGGAAGAGATGTAGAATCAAAACCAAAAGGTTGAGGAAAGAGTTTACAAGATTGTTTGTAAATAAGTTTTGCAACAAATACAACTCCTATTTTTCTAAGGGGTATTGTCCAATCCTAGGGTTACAATCCTACAGGCAACACAGTGCTCTGATACCATCTATAAAGGTCCCAACCTTTAATAAGGTAGAGATCCCTGTGTTTACAATGCTAGTCCCTGGATCAATAGCTAGCATCCACAGTTAAGATGTAATATCAAGAAACAAGGTCATAATACAACTTTATAACCAGGAATAAAATAATTCATTACATCTTACATAGCTCAATTGGCTATCAGATTACAATGCAGCAGAATATCTATATAGCATGGAGTCCTTCATCTTCAAAGTGCCACAGGCAATCATGTTGGTTGTAGACTTGTAATCCTAATCAACACACTTCACTAACATCAAACAAACCTGCAACATAATAAGTTACAGCCACAAGGGTCAATACATTTGAATTGTATTGGCAAGTTTCACTACTATGTAGAAATAAGTGGATCCTATCATTACATGCATATTTGGCTAAGTAGGGTTTAGGCTCATTTGCAGAAAGCAATATAGTTTTATCCTATCTTTTCAAAATAGTTTTAATCTTTTGAAAATATTTCTGAACTCCTTGGAAAACTCCAAGTGCTGCAATTCCCTTGTTGTCACCATCAAGTTTTACTTTGAGAAATTGGAATGTCGAGATCTTCCGTAGCTTCAGGCCTTAGTTGCTCAGAGTTTTACGTAACCGGGGACACAGCTAAGTACTTAGAATTTGATCTTCTGCAGAAGTTGTACACTTTACCCACATGACACAATCTCGTCTTGACGCCACCAGTGGCCGCTGGATAAGTACTCACCAAATGGAGTACCGGCAGATCGAGAATGTGACAAAGTCTTTCCATTGAAGTCCTCCCAATACACAATAGTAGCTTGTCTAATAGGCACCAATGTAAGTATATATTTCCAATACACAATTCTAGTTAACCTGCAGATGCCAATGCAATGGTCTTCCACTATGTAGTTGACTAAGCCAGAGACCATTTAGCATGTGGCTGTACACGGAAGCCACTGTACGAAAAACATGTTCAATCTCTAAGTCCCTGGGTGGTTTTCTTCTAGTGCACATACAAAAAGATAGCCATATAAACATGGTTCCCTTTGTTGCCACCTTGTCCAAAATTGAGTATCCTCATTCCACCCAGGTGATTCGTTGAGTACTTGTTTTATTATATAAAACATATATTTTTCCAACACTTCATATAATCATATCATGTATTCCATCCCAAGTCTATAGCAGGGCTAAGCATACTACAACTACAATGTTTTCACTAAGGAAGATATAAGGATATCCTAATAGGATATAGCATAGCATAGAAATATAGTAGTCCTATCATGCATACTACCAAAACCCAGTAAGTGTAATGAAAATAGTAGGAAATGGATGATAGTGTCACTTGCCTTAGTAGTTGGTGGTGTTGGTACACTCTTTGCAATAACACACTTGACAATCAACACAATCTAACAAGCAAAACAACCAAGACAAAACAATTACAAGATAAATACTAATGACAACACAAAAATCATGCAAAGTATGCAAACATGCAAGATGATAATTCTTATTTTACAAATTTCTATAACAATGTTCTGAACATTACTAAGTGATTTATGAACATTTTATATTTTCAATATTACAAATGCAACCATTTGTGCAATTGTAGCAATTAGCAATATTTTCTAACACTTGGAAAAGCCGTTCTCACTAATTAATTGCCACGATCTTATTTATACTAGAATAAAATTATATTTTGATCTTACTGTACAGAGGGTTCAATATACAACCATCTCCAAAAGGATTCACTTAAAAATAATTTACACAACAATTTTTATACTCAAAATACTCCACAAATGGTTCTGTATAAAACGTGATTTTAACAGACTAAAAAACACCGAATTATGGCTCCATTGTATTCTACTCGTTTTTTTGAATCCATAGACATATTATTTGCTAAATTTGGATAAACAGAACTAAAGATATAATTTTTGCAAGTTCCTATGTAAATCTGCCCAATATGAACGAAAATAGAAAAGGAATGACAAGTGGCTGATTCTAATAGGCCGGTACCCCTTAGTTTAAGTGATCTGATTTCAATTGTTAGATGAGGATCGGACGGATTAAAAAAGCTCACCAGAATAACTCACCGGAAAGTTCGCCGGAATAGCAGACACGGGCTTGGCGCTGCCGTTCCCGTTGCTAGGAAAGTATTTGGAGTTGAAGAAGATGTGGACGGTGTAGAGGACGTCGAGGCGATGCTACTGGAAGTGATTTAGAGCTTGTTCGTCTCTAATGGTGACGACAATCGACGGCTAGAGAAACGTGCGATGTCGGCGGCGCGGAGAACTGCAACCATAGGATGAACAATCATGTCCTGGAGCTAGGAAACATCGAGATTAGGCCTCTGGTAGAAGGAATCGACGAGGGACTCACCGTAGAAGACAAGATCTGACGATGAACTCAAATTTTGGGGATGAAGTTGGCATCGACTGTGTGTGTTCTACATAGCTCCTCTTGAGAAAGTTTGAGAACGAAAATGATGGAGGAGACGGAGGGGAATATAGTGCTCTCTTCTATTTTTGCTAAGGTGGTCCATTGTGGGAGATCGGGAGACGTATGCCATCATATGACATACGGTTCACAGTATTGATTTGAGAGATTAAGGCAATAAAGTGAGAAATTAATGGCCTGAATGGAACCTCCACTTAATTCCAAACGTTTTTTGTTTCGAAGTCGAGAAGAAACGGTCACTACAATTGATAGGGGAAGGAGAAGAAGATCTGCAGTCATGAATGAGCTTCTGTAACGTGTACGTGAAGGGTGAGGAAGAAGATGGTCGATTGTGGGAGGATGGGCCAAAATTCGGCCCAACAAGAAAATAAACGAGAGGAAAAAAATAGGGATGGAGGGCTGGCTGGGCCTGGACTGCTGCTCTCTGTCTTTTTTTTTCCTTCAACGTTTTCTTCTTTTCTTTTTCTGTTTTATTTTCTAGTTTCCAAATTGTCTCTTCAATTTGATTCAAATTTGTATCAAACCTTTTTAGAAAATTTTATATAAAATATAAGTCGATAGTTTACTTCAATTAGAGCATTTGGAATATTTTTTTAATAAAGTATAATTAATTTTTTTTTAAAAATGAGCATGGCACGTAGGCCTATACAATATATTTTCTCAATTCTTGTTTATTTCATATCTTTTGATTTAGAGCTCCAAAAAGGTTCAAACAAATTTCTTTAGCTTTATAATTTTATTATTTATCATAATCATTCATTTCAGAATACTTTTATTTTGTTTTTAGTCATTGCCTGAACTTGACTTTATTTCTCTTCCTATATTTTATAAATTTCATATCATTTTGTCTGGATCTTCAAATAGAGTCAAACTAAATATGGTTTTATAGTTTTGCCCTTTATCTTTTTAGCTCACTTAGGAATTATTTTGTATATATGGAATATATCCAAAGTCTCATGTTGTTAAGTGGCCAATTCAACTTTGAGAAGAAATTTATTTCTCTTAGTTTTAAAATGCAACCATGCCTTCTTCATGATTTTGAGGTTTTAAAAACATACATACAACTTCACAAACAAAATTTTTTTATTTAAATTTTGTTTTGAAAGAGTTATATTAAACAGTCAAAAAGTTTTTGTTTCCTCAAATTTCCAAGACTTTGTTTTTTTTTCATTTTTTTAAGTTTTTTCACATTTCAAAATTTGCAAAATTTTGGGATGTGACATGGGCCTTCTCTGTCAAAACGGTCCATTCATAGCATCGACCTGGAGAAGGAACGAAGGGTCTGCGAGCCTCCACGCGATACTATGAGCTCCTCATTGAAAGCGCACACTCGACGAGGTGCAAGAAGCGCTCCAGTTGGCTGGTTACTATATAGGGCGTCCCGATTTTGACGGGATTAACCTTATAGGGTAGGCACTTGTATTGGAGAGGGCATCCGTAAGGTCTTGACCGGTTATTCGACCCACGATCGGTGTAGATCAGGGACGGGTAATCAGATGGTGTGGGTACAGTGTACAACCTCTGTATAGTGTAAATCTATTCAAATAGCCGAGTCCTCGGTCATGGACGGTTGTGATGAGGGCTGTACGTCGGGTGGTGGTTTTGATTTCAAAGAAGACTTCGGAAGAGCAATGTCTTGGAAATGTTTTGACCATGAGATGGTCGTGAAAAGGAGGAAGGAGTTTGGTCATGAGATGACCGGAAGGAAAAACAAATGGGTGACCCAATCCTAGTATTTTCTAAAAACTTTTCAAAAAGGTTTCCAAAATGATTTATGAAGCTTTTCATGAAAGATATAGAGTTATGCTATATCTACAAGAGAAACTAGTTTATAAAAGCACCTCTTATGGAACCGTCCTAGTACATCCATATTGCATATCCTTATTTGTGTTCTCTTAGGGTAGTTTGCGAGTACATTCAAATTACTCACCGGCATTGTCCCTGGCTATTTACTTGGCCAGATTTTTAGATGACCGAGAGAAACAGTGGAGATGCCGACGTCTATGCGAGCTAGGCCGTCTTCCTAGTGACTTGCCTGTAGGTTAAGGTGTAACATGGGATCTGCGCTTGAATACTTTCGCTATATGTGTTGTAATCGCCATAACGGTCAATTTGTATGTTTTGTAATCGTTACTTTCTGGATGTTGTAATGATACTGGTCGGTTATGCTCACGGCTCACTGGTCATGGGAACGTGAATTGTATGCATAATGGGTATTCTCGGACCGCAAATATGGGGTGCCACAGACTTGGTATCAGATCCATCCTGAATGTAGGATACCTTAGCTAGCATGGACGTTAGATAGGACAAACCCTATTTTAGAAAACACCGGCTTTCGAAAACTATCTTCTCAAAGGTCTTTTCGAAATATTTCATATCTCACCTTCTCTAACTTAAATGATTTGAAAATGGATTATTCTATGTCTCGTCTACTTAAAATGTTATGTTTTCAACAACAAAGTCCGACTTGGAGACTATAAGACGGAGAACCCGAGATGAAGGGATCTCAAGACAATCAAAACAAAGGAGCTACCAACGAAGAAAGACACTACAAGATTTCCCTACCAACAGATTCCTTCATCGCCCCCAAATCTTTCAAGTAAGGCACCGACGAGAAAAGATGACAAGACAGAAGTTAAGACGACCGTAATGTCTGTACTTAGGAGTAGCATCCCTAAAATAGGATTCCCCTTATGGCGTATAGTCAGCCCTCAGTACAGATGGAACACCTTGTTTGCTTATCATGTGCGTGTATGATGCTTGGAATGTGTTGCTTGTGTGCCTGGAATCATCTGATACTAAAGCTTCGACCACCCTTGTTAGCATATCCCAATGCTAACCTTCGCAGCCCCATAGCCGAAAACCTCTCCTCGGCAAGATGGCCTCATAAGAAAGCCTCGACAACCTCAAGTAAAGCCCTAAGGTGTCTTTCCACTCAATTCCAATAAACTGCCCCACCTTTCACTTCGAGAGTCGTCAGAGGAAAACCAAGCAATACCCGCGCCTACTACTACATGTATATCTTGATGAATCTGCGCCTATATACCTACCTTCACGTATAAAATCAAAACCTGCAGATGGATCCACCCCGCTCAGAAAGCATCATCGTCGGAGAAAGCTTCTGTCCCTTTGAAGAGAAACTGCAGGATCTACTGAAGATCATTCATCGTCCCCCGCCTAAGATCGAAGGGACAGAGCTTCCTTATAGCAATTCAAGCATAGCTTAGTGGGTCATCAAGGTCACCATTCCAGATCGTGATATCGACCTCGAGCCTCGTCTTCACCTTCATTGACCACAACTGGGTAGCTGGAGTAGTACGAGTGATACAACATATCATGGCACGCCTCTGCAAGATCCATGAAGAGGAGATGAAAGATACCCCTTACCACCTATTTGGGAAGCGCGACAAGGATGGACTTCTCACCGAATCCTTCCTCACTTGTTGCATTGCAAATCAGCTAGAGAATATGTAATACCTACTGCAGCGCCATCAAGAAGATCCCGAAAAGACCCTTCGTTAGAACATCCTCGTGCGTATGGATCTCGCCATACTTCGCACCCAGGAGAAGAGTATAGAAGCCGCTAACGCTCGTCTGGAAAGGAGAGTGGCCGCTCTAGCCTCCTCAACTTCTGAAGCTATTAACTCCGAGACTAAAAATGAAGAGTTTTCTTTCTATGAGTATGAACCTATATTTCATTCAACCCCACCAGAAGACCCACCTGTCGAAGCCACCCTCGAAGAATGCATGAACCTCACCCTCAATGCCGAAGAGTTGAATATTCTCCACACCCCCGAGGAACTGCAGTAGCTGGAGTTAGTGAAACAGCTCAAGAACGGCAGCTAGAGTCAAGCAGTACCCATGGAGTAGTTTTACTCCCTCGACTCACCCTTATGGAGCAGTGTAGTACCTATGTATCGTCCCAGTACCTGTTCTGTAAAATTCTAAGTGCCCTGATGCCCTGCGACACATACCTGTTTTTGTAACATTTTAAGTACCTTCGCCACCTACCGGCACGGACCTAGTAAAACTCTAGATGATATGCATGTATGATGTCCCTCTTTGCATGTTTTACCCATGATGTTGCAATAGACCAAACCCGAAACGACACCCTTTCTAATGGACTGTGTTCCTAGACCGCCGACCTACAACCACATCCTCCACCCCATAAGACCCCTAGCTAGCTCATAACTAACTACCCGAAAGCTAGTAGACTCCCTTTCCAGTATACCTCCTAACTCAAGAAGTTGTATCGACGTCTCACAAAGTGGATTATACAAGGTGGACGGAAGATGACCACCTTCGGACGAAAGGTGCAACGCCATCCCCCAGCAGCAGCATATGGCTCCAATCAAGAAGGTCGACGACTCCACCAAAAACCCCTAGTGTCGCTCTAAGGGGGAAAGACTGCGTCTTTCCCGCCCAAAAACCCGATAGAACCCTGGAGCCGAATACTAGATATTCATTAAGTGAAGAACACCCATGCAAAAATCCGAATCATCAACCCTACAAGAAGGACGACAAACGACACTTCTCTAGAGTCGGCAGGTACTTTAGGAAAGTTCTCCATTGCAGATTCGACATCCCAGCCAGCACTTCTGACGTTTCAAGACCAAGAAGGCAGAGAAGCTGACTTTAGCGACACAAGTTTGAAGAAGGCTCAACTCACTATCTCGCCTCAAGAAGGAAGTACCCTATCGATGCTAAACCTCCCTAGAATCGTCCTAAGGGGAAAATACTATGACTTTTCCATTTGTTCAATCCAAGAAACCCAATCCGAAGCCACTCGCTCTAACCCATAGCTGACCACGCCTGCTTGTTACAAAAACCTGCTAGCATCTAATGACTCCACCGCTGAAATTGTTAAGAGGATGTTATCCCCCAACCCTACTCGTCCCTAATCTCGGGACGAGATTATTTTAAGGGGGAAAGGTCTTTAACATCCCAATTTCAGCAACCCTGATCTTCTGTCAAGAAGGCAAAAATTAGGGGGAACAAAAACTTTTTCTTGTTACTTGTTGCAATGCTTGCCTACTTGTTTCCTTGTGTTCATGCAACTAAATGTGTATTAGGTAATATACTTCTCATCTCAACCCTAGTTGACAAAAGCTATTTACAAAAGAGATGTCTTGGCTCATCTATCATTTTCTCAAATGTTCTGGCATTTCAAAACCTGAGCTAAGATAAATTTGACACACCAACAGGTTTTGCTAGTTCTATTAACAAAACTATGGTGACCTATATAACAATATCCTTATGTTTTCAAGACAGAACATTCAACTACTCCTATCTCTAGGTTTTCGAAAACCTTCTTCCTAAAACCTCTCCGCTCTAATCTTGGTAGAAATACCAAGAGGTACTTATCTTACTTCAAAACAAAACCAATTCAAAATACCCATCCCTACCTCAAGCTAGGCTTGATGGTAACCATAGTAGTATTTGGATAAGTTTAATAGGATGAATTTGCCTTGATCTGCTGTCTGATGAATTGCCTTGATCTGCTGTCTGATGAATTTGCCTTGATCCGCTGTCTGATGAATTGCCTTGATCTACTGATTGCATTGTTTGCTTAGGGACTAGACTGAGCTAATCTAGTATCTCATCCCTGAGGACCCAATCTATGATCGTGTCATCATTCTCAAATCAAGCATCCAAATCTGGATCTACCCTAAGCCACTAAAGTGACCATCTCATCTCCTACTCAGATTAATCCAAGGATAATCCCCTTTGATAGTTTTGAACTCAGGGGAGACCCAATCTAAGCATGTATCCTATCTACTTAGTTAACACTTCAACATCATACCCTTGATCATAAGTTTGGAAAGTAGCATCCCCTCAAATGAAGGGAATATGCCCGAGAGGCAATAATAAAGTGGTTACGTATTCCTTATTTATGATAAATGTTTATTTTGCATGCTATAATTGTATTAGTATGGAAACGTTAATACATGTGTGTTTAATAAATAAATAGAAAGTTCCTAGTTATGACTCTCTTATAAACTATCTCGTTGATTAACAAGATGATCAAAGGTTTCCTGATCATGGACATTGGATGTTGTTAATAACGAGGTCACAGCATTGTTGGAATGATGTGATGAACATTCATCCGAAGTATAGCATTATGATCAAAGTCATTGTGTTTATATTGCTATAACATCATACGAAGTAATCTTAGTCCTTAGACCATGAGATCATGTCAATCACTAACACCGGAAGAGTATCTTGATAACATAAAACGTCACACCATAACAGGGTGAATATATAGATGGGTTCAGTGCTATGAAGGTGTTATGTTGAGGCTCATGGATCAAGAGAGGAATTTTTCCATCCTGATGATGGAGAGATATATTCTGGGACCACTCGGTGATATCACATTAGTTAGCTTGCAAGCAAGTGATTTGATCACTAGATTGTTATACCACGGGAATGAGAAAAGAGTACATGCCGATAATGATATCAAACTAGGTATGGAGATACCGATGATCGAATCTCGGACATGTAATATATCACGAGACAAAGGGATTGAGTTACATGCGTATAAGGTTCACACGATCCCAGAAGTCATTGTTAAATATGTGGGAGTCAGTTCGGATCTCTAGGTCCCGCTGTTAATTATTGATCGGAGAGGGGTCTCAATCATTTATACATTATTCGAGAATAGTAGGGTGACACACTTAAGGGATACCGACACCATGTGGAGCAAATAATATGCCAGAGAAAGAAAAAGGAAAGCGCAGGAATTTATTTCACTAGACACCGGAACTGTTTCGGTTGAAATTGCTGAAACTGGTTCTGCATGTGAAATTGAAATGTTGTAAGGTATTTTATGTGAATGTTTGTTAATTACAGTAATTAACAAAATTCTGAATAAATAACTAAAAGAGTTTTATTTAAATGAGAGCTTGCATTAAATTTGGTGAAAATTTAATGCATGTGAGTAGTTTTTTGAGTGGATGCATGTTTATGTAAGTGGAGGCTTTTAATTTTGAGTGGGAGCTCCACCCACATGAATGTGGAAGAGGTGGGGCAGCCAGCATGGCTGGGTGCCATGCCCCTTGGGTGCCCTCTCTCCCTATAAAAGGCCTCCCTCTCATCCTCTCAAAGCACACCTCCTCGTGAAGGATCTCTCTCACCCTTTAGAATTTCCCCATTGTCTTGGATCAGCGAGATACATGTTCCCGGTGGCTTTTTCTGGAAGGATTTGTTGCTTCCATTGCTTCCCTGGAGAGAGGGAATGGAGGTTTTCAGGGTACCCGAACATTTGTGCGATCACGGATGTACCACTGTTTTGCGGTGCTGGACTGGATGGTGCTGGACCTGCTGGACTGGATGGACTTCTTCTCGATCTTGAGATCAGCAAGCATTCGACTACATCATCCATGATTACAACCTCGTTAATGCTATTAGGTCTTGGAGGTTATGCATTCTATGGATGTATATCCACCCGTTGCTTGTATCTAGTAGATAGATCTTGGTAAAATCTTTGTTTTCTATGCTGCAAACCCTACAGTGGTATCAGAGACGGATCTATGCGTGGATGCTTTGCACGGGTAGTACACATATGTATATTTGGGCGATGATGATCATTTTATTGCTTATTAGTTGTACTTTGGATATTGGTGGCATAGTGGGATGAAGCGGCCCGGACAAACTTTACATGTCCTCGGACATGAGACCTGTTCCACGCTTGACATGCTACTAGTTTTGCGTAAGTGTCTAGCAGGTGTCTGTCTCTCCTACTATAGTCAATATCTAATTTAGAATGAGTTGTCAACAATTTGGTTATCCTCGTTGTGATTCATGTTCGTAGGTCAGAACGGTTCTATCATCGAAAGCACTAAGCCATGTAAAACTTGAAATGGGTAAATTAGAGGTGTCTAATTTAGATTGTTGCTGGGATAGTGTCATGATATGGTGATGTTAAAGTATAAGTCGATACTCTTACAACACACATTACATGTAAGTTCCATAGACCTCGGACTTACACATAGAGGAATGATGACGATCATACCATGATGCACATGATGGAGATCAAGTGCAAGAACCATATCATTTCACTTTTCACATATGATGTTTGTTTACATCTTATATTGCTTTTTTGGCGTTTTATTAGCATTATAAGATGATCCCTCATTTAGATATCAAGATAAAAATGTGTTCTTCCTTAAGTATACACCGACAATGTTTCGCCGCTTCAAGACATCACGTGATGATCAGGTGTACTTGAATCCACGAGCATATCTCGGGTGTCAGACAGTTTTACACAAGAGAATACTAAGGTTCTTACTTGGCGAGCCTAGCATGTACAGACTTGGCCTTGAAACACGGACCGAAAGGTTAAGCATGAGTCATATGTTTTGATATGATGACCATATGGATGCTTGCCTTTGAAGCTACAACGACTCACATGATGATCGGACTTGGTGTAGTGGATTTGGTTCATGCAATCACTAAAAAGACACGAGAGATGTCGTTTTTGAGTAGGAGTTTATTTCTAATTTGGATTTGTAGAACTCAATTTATCATAAATTAAATCAAAGTGAATTTACATAATTTGTTATAGTCATTGGTATTCGTTCACCACCTTATGCTTAGTTGTAATTGAGATAATAGAACTATAGAATTCTGGATATTTACTTTACGAACTGGTATCGTATTGTGTTGAGTGTCAATCTAAAGTTTAAAGTCCTATTGCAAACTTTCAGCAAACTCTGTTTACTCCATGAAATTTAATAATTGGTATTAAATCGAGAGTAACAATTCCAGTGTTAGTATCTTAAGTATCATGTTTGCCTCCATGATTCCTGATTTAAATATCAAGATTATCTAGGAGTTGAAAGAATTCTTTTAGAAACCATCATGTGTGGCAGATATAACGATATCTGAAACAATGTTTTGGTTGCATTATGATAGAGTATAATATATGTTCTCATATTGGATGAGAATTTGCAAAGGTTGGAGATGCTAGACATACTAATCATCCAAAAGGGTTTTGGAAAGTAATGTTATACTCACGATTCTCCTTTATAAGCTACATTAGCTTGATCATGAAAGTCGTCATGATAATGATGAATATAAGTTTTTTGTAAAGTGTTTACTACACTAAAAGATTACCAAAGAATGGATTTTGAAAGAATGTCGATCATTTGGTGATGGTGATCTACCTCAAAGTGCAAGTCCAAAGGTATTAGTATTTGAATATACATGCTTTGGACTATGTGTCATGTATATGGCGCCACTGTTGATGTTGATAGATTCTTTTAAAAAGGAAAAGGAAATGCTGAAAGATAATCTATAAAATATATTTGGCAGAAAATAAAATACTATAAATATCCAGTTTAGGTATATAGATGATATACATGTTATGGTTGTATTCTTTGCTTATTAAACAATGTGGTTCTTGGGTATTGGATACCGAATTGGTTGGTATGAAATTTCATACAGAACGACACAATTCATGAACCACAATGGCCTAAGTAACTAGCAAGAGAATATGTGATGATGTTCATCGAAAACAAACAAACCGTTGTTTGTATTTCTCGTTGACATCAAATCTTTCCTTCAAGATTTGCTTTAATAATAGTTATTTAAATTAGGTATTATGAGAAAAAAGATTGTTAAAATAATTACCTATTCCATATAAGATGGATGATTTACAAATCTAGTTGGAGAAATCACATCCATAAAACTAATGCTAAAATGTCACAAGACAAATGATTGGAAGATCACTTACGACGTGACATCACTGTTTAAATTATATTGGAAATAAAACATAAAGAAACTCCATATTCATGGATTTTTGGAGTCTTTGATATGATCAAGTGACGCTTGTGAGACTTCCCTCGGGATAATTAAAACATCGTTCAAAGGCCAAAGAAGAACGATCGACTAAAATATTGGAATTTATACATATTGATGTATGTAGTCGTAAGTGATGGAATTTAACGTCATATGATTTCTCAGGAAATTTCAGTGAATATTAACTTAATGAGAAAGAAGTATGAAATATTTGAAAATGTTCAGAGACTTTCAAGATGAATTGGAAAATCATTGTAACAATAAAATAAATGATTTATGATTTTGTCATAAAGGGATTTATTTGAGTTTCAAGTGTAACAAGAAAATAAATGATTTATGATTTTATCATAAAGGGATTTATTTGAGTTTCAAGTGTAACAAGAAAATAAATGATTTATGATTTTATCATAAAGGGATTTATTTGAGTTTCAAGTGTAACAAGAAAATAAATGATTTATGATTTTATCATAAAGGAATTTATTTGAGTTGCAACTTTAGCAAATCACCTAGATTTACATATCCCGAAAAAACATAGGAATATGGAGTGTTTGAGATTTGTAATGAAACCTTGTTTGACATGGTTGGATCAAAGGTGTTATTTATAAAACTACCATTATGTTTTAAAAGATTAAATGCTTTAGAGACTACCGATTTTTACACTGAAAATAGCTCCATATTGATCCGTTGAAATGACACCATGTAAGTTATGTTTGGGGTAAAACCCAAGTTGTCATTTCTTAAATTTTGGTATGCTAAGCATAAGTAAGATGCTTATAACCAAAGTCAGATGAGCATATCTTTGTAGGTTATTTCGAATAACCATTGGGTATTCCTCCATAACACCAATGACAAAAGGGTTTGTCGTTTGAAACGTAAAGTTTCTTGAAAAAGAAATGTTTCGCAAAAGTTAAGTGGGTGGACAATAGAACTTTGATAAGGTTAACGAACCTTAGCTATATGTGCTAAGTTGCACAGCGCCGGAAAATGTTTCGGAGGCATCCACAATGATCATGGTTCACGTGCCTCAAAGGTTATGGTCACGGAGGTCTAAGTTCCTATTGAACCAAGTAGGTCGGATAAACAATCAAATGCGAAGATTTGAGAGTAAATAATTTTTGTTTGACAATGATGAACCGAATACATGCAAAGAAGCGATGATGGGCCTCGACTCCGTCAAATGGCTTGAAGCCATAAAATCCGTGATAGTTCCATCCACGAGAAATCAAGTTTTTTGAACTTGGAAGACCCTCCGGAAAGGTGTAAAAACTTATTGGTCGTATTTGGATCTATAAAGAAACAAACATGGATGTTTCACATCTATGAAATAGTCGACATGTCGGTAAAGATTTTAAAACAATGTTTAAGGAGTTGACTATGACAAGATTTGATCTTTCATAGAGATATTTAGGATGGACGGATTAATGTAGAAACCACTACATATAATTTTGGTATATGGTAGCTGAATAAACATAACAAAGTTCTTCTAATAGAATGGTTACCTAGGACGTGTACAAGACACAGTCTAAAGGGTTTTGTTAATTCAAAGGATGCTAAAAAGGGTATGCAAACTTCAATTGTCGAAGTAAGCATCGCGGAGTTGGAATCTTCACCGTGATGAAACTTTTAAAGGAATTTTCATCTAGAGATGATGGAGATGCTTGCATTTGCAAGAAATTAAGTGGGAGCGCTGAGAAATATTTCTAATAAATTATGTGGAGGACATCTTGTTGATTGGAAATAATGTATCTTTTATTGATAAAGGTTAAGAATTTCATTTCGATGAAAGACTTAGGAAAAACCCGAATATTTAGCATGAATGTCTACATGGATAGACAGTGATGCTAATATGGTCATGCCAAACGTACATATATGATATATTTAAGGGGTTCAATATAGAAACAACGAGAAAAGGATCTTGTCGCATGGAAAATAATTGAATCAAGAGTCAAGTGTATCGACACTTGATAAGTGAAACAAGATTCAAGTGCTTGGACACTTGATGAGTGAAATCACAAGAATTTTTTGATCAATCATACCATGATATGTACACATCCAGATATGTCCTATGCTCTGAGTGTTATGAGCATATACCAGAATGAATCATAAAATGATCATTGGACGATAGTAAGGATATTCTTATAATCTTTTGGAAGAATTAAGAATATATTCCATTTGTATAAGAGACAATTAGTTCACTGAAAAATGATACTAGTTTTGTCACAAGATACAAATTAAGTTTATCTCAATTTAAACTATGGGTGGCACAATGAAATGGAAAGGAGTTTCCATGACGGATTTGGATGAATTCTAAAGTTAAGACATTGTGACGGATACTACAACAAAAGGCTAAGTATATGACTGCTATAGTAGCAGCAAAGGAGGGCATTTGTGTCAAGTAGATTGTTATCAAACTAAGGCGCGGTTCGCAACGGGCTAACACTAAAGATATATTGTACGTCAATAGTATCGACATGATTTAACCCCAAGGAACTAAAGGTCTCACCAAAAGACCAAATTATACAATGCCAACTCATTGGAGAATGAGTGATGTGTGAAGACGCAAAGACATGCAAATACACACGGACCTGAAGCGTCAGATCCGTAGATTATGTTAACCACTTGCAATCGCGTATATGGAACACCAGAAAGCCATAGGTGTTCAATACGCAAAGTTTTCAAACTAGATTATTGTCTCTAGTGCAAGTGGGATACTGAAGGGAATATGCCCGAGAGGCAATAATAAAGTGGTTATTATCGTATTCCTTATTTATGATAAATGTTTATTTTGCATGATATTATTGTATTAATACGGAAACGTTAATACATGTGTGTTTAATAAACAAATTGAAAGTTCCTAGTTATGCCTCTCTTATAAATTAGCTCGTTGATTAACTAGATGATGAAAGGTTTCCTGATCATGGACATTGGATGTTATTAATAACGAGGTCACAAAATTGTTGGAATGATGTGATGAACATTCATCCGAAGTATAGCATTACGATCAAAGTCATTGTGTTTATATTGCGATAACATCATACGAAGTAATCTTAGTCCTTAGACCATGAGATCATGTCAATCACTAACACTGGAAGATTATCTTGATAACATCAAACGTCACATCGTAACAGGATGACTATAAAGATGGGTTCAGTGCTATGAAGGTGTTATGTTGAGGCTCATGGATCAAGAGTGGAATTTGTTTATCCCTATGATGGAGAGATATACTCTAGGCCCTCTTGGTGATATCACATTAGTTAGCTTGCAAGCAAGTGATTTGATCACTAGAATGTTATATCACGGGAACAAGAAAAGAGTACATGTCGGTAACGAGATCAAACTAGGTATGGAGATACCGATGATCGAATCTCGGACATGTAATATATCGCGAGACAAAGGGATTGAGTTACATGCGTATAAGGTTCACACGATGACAGAAGTCATCGTTGAATATGTGGGAGTCAGTACGGATCTCCAGGTCCCGCTGCTGATTATTGATCGGAGAGGGGTATCGATCATGTCTACATTATTCGCGAACCGTAGCGTGACACACTTAAGGGATACCTATACCATTTGGAGCAAATAATATGCGAGAGAAATAAAAAGGAAAGCGCGGGAATTTATTTCACTAGACACCGGAACTGTTTTGGTTGAAATTGCTGAAACTGGTTCTGCATGTGAAATTAAAATGTTGTAAGGGGTTTTATGTGAATGTTTGTTAATTATAGTAATTAACAAAATTCTTAATAAATAAATAAAAGAGTTTTATTTAACTAAGAGCTTGCATTAAATTTGGTGGAATTTTAATGCATGTGAGTGGATTTTGGAGTGGAGGCATGTTTATGTGAGTGGAGGCTTTTAATTTTGAGTGGGAGCTCCACCCACATGAATGTGGAAGAGGTGGGGGCAGCCACCATGGCTTGGAGCCATGCCCCTTGGGTTCCCCCTCTCACTATAAAAGGCCTCCCTCTCCTCCTCTCAAAGCACACCTCCTCGTGAAGGATCTCTCTCCCCCCTTTAGAATTTCCACATGGTCTCGAATCAGCGAGATACATGTTCCTGGTGGATTTTTCTGGAAGGATTTGTTGCTTCCGCTGCTTCACTGGAGCGAGGGAACGGAGGTTGTCGGGGTACCCAGACGTGTGTGTGATCACGGATGCACCACTGTTTGCGGTGCTAGACTAGATGGTGCTGGACCTGCTGGACCGGATGGACTTCTTCTCGATCTTGAGATCGGCAAGCGTTCGACTACATCATCCACGAGTACAACCTTGTTAACACTATTAGGTATTCGAGGGTATGTATTCTATGATTGTATATCCACTCATTTCTTGTATCTAGTAGATAGATCTTGGTACATAGTTATTCTGATCATAGGATTTTTTTTATTTTCTATGCTACAAACCCTACATCAAATTCATCTACACTTGTACTCTAGTCTAAAACCCTAAATCTGCCAGAATGGCTAAGTTTGGAATTCTTATCAAGATTCAATCTTTGGAGATCTACCTTTTCCAACCTATATGCATTCTTGAGAATGTACTTGAACCATATTGTAGTACATCATTAGTACTACCAAAACCCACCCTTGCCTTTGGCTAAGCCATTATGGTTGCCACTCTTCATGATGGTTTTGTAGTCAAGATAATAATCCTTTCTACAAATCTTATCATCTTGCCTACTTTGGCAGAAGCTCACATCTATATGCTACCTCCCCTTGTTCTATTAATCATGTCCTATCAATCCCCACTTCACTTGTTTCCAATGAAGCTTTGTGCTTCTTAAACCCCCATGGTTTAGGAGGCAACATGATGTCAACACCCGGATTTTTAATCCCAGATGCCTATTATGCCATACATCGCAGGATTACCATTTTTGCGAGACATAACAGATTGGTACCATAGTTCATCATCCATTACAAACCATAATAAAGGTATTAAAAAATAAAGGATCTCATGATCCAGTCTGAATACAATCAATGCAGCGGAATAATATAATAATGGTAGAGTGGGAGAAGCTCCATATTCAGGGTCATAGGCAATGCTGACGGTGGGAGATGATCCTAGTTGTCGTAGACTTTCTGCTGTCCATCATCCTGATAGTCCTCCTCATAGTACGGCCATAGGAATAGCCAGGGACAAAGCCATGAGTACTCTTTAAGTACTCGCAAACTATCACTAACAAGTAAGTGCTTTGGGTAGGAATCCTAAGCTCTAGGTTGTTTTGCAAAAAACCAGATTTATCTCTAGCTGAGTTTAGAAGTAAAGAAAACTAGTTTAGTGTTCTACAACACCTAAGTGGGAACTTAGTTTTCATATCACGGCCCTGTTGTGGTCAAGTCAAAGTTATGATTCATTTCACAAGTCATTTTGAAAATATCTAACGACGGAACAGTATGGCCACTCCAACTGTCCATAATCGCGGATGTGGCTATTCGAATAGTTTGACACTCTACAGAGGTGGTACACTTTCACTACAACATTCAATACATCCATCAGGAACAATCCTGAATCACCATACTCAGTATGCGGATAATCAATCCTAACCTTCCAATTACACACCCTAGTATAGGCACCTCCCCTATGAGTTTGGCCTCCCAACCATGACCATCTGTCATCTTGGGAACTTCACAGGTGGACAATCATCACGATGTATCCTCAGCTCAAACCTCGGCCGCAAGGGATCCCATACTAAGATATATAAACTTCCAGATAATCCCTACCCAAATTCGGGTATTGTGGTTGTACGGTAAAAATGGAATGGTATCGCATCCGAACACAACCATCATCTTTTGTAAAGGGCTAAGGATCATGCCTCAACATTTTCATCATCAAACCATCAGGTGTTCATAACACATGTCATAACATTTCATTAGAATGACTCATCATTCTAAGTTTTTCTTAACCATTTCCACCAAGTATTCCCATCTAAAGTGATCAAGTTTTATGCTTAGCACTAGCCACTAAGTTGGGGATAATCACTAATGAAGGGTGCTAATCAAATATGACTTATCTAAATCTAATACCATGCATCAGTATGACATCTAGTTCTATCTAACTTAGGCCTATATTTATGCTCTTTATGCTATCTCTATTATCTTTCCAAATTCACAAGTCACTAAGTAAACATAAATAAAGAGCTTTGATAAAGAAATAAAATAATCAAGCTTGCAAATAAAACTAGGATTTAGTATACTCAAGGTTGTCTAATCAATGCATGCCTAA
Organism: Avena sativa; assembly: GCA_916181665.1. NCBI lineage: Eukaryota > Viridiplantae > Streptophyta > Magnoliopsida > Poales > Poaceae > Avena > Avena sativa. Next base: position 68,154,791 of record OV702284.1, read on the forward strand.
TGCATTGAATAAGTTATCTATCTTGCAAAGTTGCAAGTATTAGTTGCCTTGAGCAGTGCAGTGGTTGAAGTTCTCCTCTGCTTCCTCTTCGTAGTAGTCTCCTTCCTCTCTGTATCCTTGGTCGGTACTAGTGTCTATAAATAAATACGAGGCACACAATCACCAAACAATCCTAAACTATTTCTATTTAGCACACAAAGGTTCACACTAGATGATCTAGCATCATCACAATCATCACATGGATCAAAGGCTTAGTCTTAATCATTTTATTTTAGAATAGTAATTTCTACTCAATGAAAACTACTTAAGATTTAATATTATCCAATTAAAACATGGTATCATGTTGACACAAGTCATCACCACATATTATAATACCTGGTAATGTGATTTAAAGTGGTGTCACAATTTAATAAGGTTTAACCTTATTATTTTAATTAATTAAAGTGACTAGAAATGCCTGATACGTCCAAAACGTATCTACTTTCTCGAACACTTTGCTATTGTTTCTTCTCTAAACTTGTGTGATTTGGATACAACTAACACGAACTGGCGCTGTTTTCAGTAGAATTACCTTGGTGTCTTGTTTTTGTGTAGAAAATCAACCATCAGGAAAAAACCCAAAAAATATGCCAAAAACTATTTTTCACCAGAAGATCCACGGAGCCAGAAGGGGAGATAGAGAGGAGTCCTGGGGGGGCCACACCCACCCCAGGCGTGGGTCCACCTGACCCTGCGCCTGGAGGGGGTGCAACCACCCCAGGCACCCCCTCGAGCTTCCTCTGCGCCTATAAGTTGCCTTTCGACCTAAAAACCGAGGGGGTCGATAGTTTACCAGAAAGAGTTCCGCTCCACCGCCGCCACCAAAAACCAAGATTCTGATCCAGAAACTCCGTTCTGGCACCCTGCCGGGACGGGGAATTTAGAGAGGATCATCACCATCGTCATCACCAACGCATCTCCATCAACCACCGATGTTTCCCTCATCCATGAGTGAGTAATCCCCCGCTGTAGGCTTGGGGATGGTAGGGATTGGATGAGTTCTATCATGTAATTGAATAAGATCTGTTAGGGCATAGTGCCTAGTATCTCTATTAGTGCTATTTGACTTTGTTGCAACTTGTTGTGCTTAATGCTTGTCAGTAGGGCCCGAGTGCCATGATCTCAGATCTAAACTTATTATTGAATCATTATGATAGTATTGTTTGTGATCTTATCTGCAAGTTGTGTACACATATCATTGTCCGGATCCAAAGGCCCCGAAGTGACAATAATTGGGACAACCGGAGGGGATGGCTATGGTGTGAGGATCACATGTGTTCACGGAGTGTTAATGCTTTGCTCTGGTGCTCTATTAAAAGGACCACCTTAATTGCCAGTAGTTCCCTAGAGGCCCCGCTGCCACGGGCTGGCTGGACAGAAGATGTTCTGCAAGTTCTCGTTGCGAGCACGTATGAGTATATTTGGAGCAGATTCCTATGATTGTTTAGTACTTGGATGCTTGTTATTATTTATCTACAATGCCCTAGATCTTGAAGTTACATGTTTAGACTCATCCATGCAACACCCTTCCATCATCCCTATGCCTACCGCTCTCGAATCCTACTGCTACCATTACTGTTACTCTTGCTACTGTTTCACTGTTGCTGTTACTGCTGCTGTTGATTTGTTGTTGCTACTACAAACTGTTACTACTGATAAACTTCTGTGAGCAAGAACTATTTCCAGGTGCAGCTGAACTAACAACTTAGTTGTTAAGGCTTTCAAGTATTCTTTGGCTCCCCTTGTATCGAATCAATAAATTGGGTAATACTACCCACGAAGACTGTTGCGATCGCCTACACTTGTGGGTCATCAAGACTATTTTCTGGCGCCATTGCCGGGGAGCATAGCTTTATTTGTAAGTTCACTTGGATCTATTATTGTTCACTTCTACTCCTTTCATCATGGGGAAGTCTCGTGATGGGAAGTTCCCTATTTTACCATCTACTACAAGAAGAGGTACAGTCCTACACACCTCTGTTGCTCTTGATTCACCGTCTGTTATAAGTAAGCTTTTCACACCACCACATACTCATGGTACACACACTGCTACTACGGCTGAATCTCAAACTGCTTTTGATGCTCATGATGTTACTTCTACTATGTTTGATGCGAGTGGTTCACTAGGTCCTTTTCTAGATGCTACTATGGCTAGTCTAGGAAATACCAAAACTCCTAGTGAAGACACTGTTACACCTGTTAGCTCACCTGAGTCTAGTGAGAGTTATGATATTAATGATGGTGTCATTGAGTTCACTGATGATTATGTTGAAGAGTGCCGAAATACACATGGTACTATTGCTATGAAGAGTATCCTTGCTAGACGTACTATTATGCCTAAGTTATCCTATGATCCTAAGGTTGCCACTTCTCCCATCGATATTAAATATGAAGATTATGATTTCTCTCTTGATTTGTCTTATTTAGATATTGTTGAGAAAGAAACTTTTTGTTGGACTAAAAATGAGAGTGCTGTGGATCATATGAATGAGCTTTCTACTATGAGTGCTTTATTCTCTGATGATTTTAAGATGCGAAAGTACTTTGTTACTAAGATCTTCCCTTTTTCACTAAAAGGAGAAGCTAGGGCTTGGTTTAATAGATTACCTCCTGGTTCCATTGATAGCCCTGATTGCTTGATTGCTTCTTTCTTCCAGAAATATTTTTCTCCCAGTGCTAGACATGCTGCTTTGTAGAGACTTTTTGATTTTAAACAGGGAGAAGAAGAGAAATTGCCCGAGTCATGGACAAGGTTCTGTGCCTTGATTCATGCACATCCTGGATGTCCATTACATAAGAATGAGCTTCTTGATATTTATTATAATGGACTAACTGATGATTCTAGGACATACCTAGATGTAACATCCCAAAAATACTAAACTTGGATCATCAAACTCTAATCATCAAAATTAGGGTTAACAAAAACTTTGTTAAATAAAATTATGAATGCATGCATTAAATTTGAAATTCTTTTGAACCACCTTGTTTGTGTGTTTCCTTTCTTGTAAAATGTTTCTTAGGTGAAATAAACATCATCTAAACATTTCCCAAACTTTTCCTAAGGACAAATAAATCAAAACCAATAAAATAAAGGAATGGTCATTTTGACCAATTTAACTCCCATGCCTACTTTGGCTGTCTCAAACTTTCAGAACCTAATGGAAACTTTTCTGGATCTTTGCACCCCTTGAATGTACTCATAACAGAGTATCAAGGCCCACTTTGTGATCATCCAGAAACTTTCAAATGCATAGTTTAAATGACAATTCAAAATTGAATCTTTATCATATGGGAAGATCCCACTTTTTCAAAAACCACTCAAACCAGCTCAACTTTCAAAACCCAAGCATCTACAGACTCACCAGCACCAATCTAGCAAACCCACCAAAAATATTTTCAAAATTCAAAACTTGATTTCATGCGGCCATTTCATCAAACAGGGTGCAGACACAAATCATACAAAAGCTAAACACTATTTGGAGCAGTGATTTGAGCCTAAATTGTCCCCTCTTTGGATCACAACCAGCTCAGTAGATCATCTAGCTAACTAAACCAAGCACTAGCACCACTGTGAGCTTGCCATTGTCATCAATGGTGAACAGCCGAGCACACCCATGCCACCCCATAGTCGACAACACGCTAGGAGGAGAAGCAAGCCTAGCCAACATGTCTGGGAGGCAGCCCACCGTCCACCGCCACTCCCTGTCCCAGCCGCGAGCGTTGCCAAGCCCTAGACCACACGCACGAACCATGCAAACCTCGCCAGCGACCATGCCGAGCATGCGCCAGAGCGCCACCCTCGACCAGCGCCCACAGACCGCGCGCCGCCCTCACCGCGTGCACACACGATCGCCACCGACCCAGGAGACCGCTAGACATCCTTGTTCGCTGCCCCGTGCCGCACAGCCACCGATCTATGTCGAAGACGCCGCCTCTGCCGCGCAGAGAGTCGCATGTTCCAGACCAAACCACACCGCCCCACGCCTCGAAACCATGTCATTGAGCATCGCCAGGGAACACCGCACCGTCCCCTACCGTCGCCCATGCCAGTAGCCGCCTATAACATCGCCCCCGACGAGCTCACCGTGCGCCCCGTCGGTCCCCTCGCTCGACTATAAATAGAGGCCACCCCCAGTCGATTTCTTCACACCACCTCACTCCCCTCTTCTCACTGATCGTGCCACACCGTTCCCGGATCAAGGCGAGCACCACCTCACCGAAATTTCACCGGAGCCCGCCGCCTCTGGAGAAGAAGGGCGCCATCGATTTCGTCCACCCCAGGAGCTACCGCGACCACCCCTGCGTTCGCCGCCGTCGACTTCGTCGTTCGCCCGCCTCGCCGACCCTCGCCTGCACCCCGGTGAGCCGCCAGCACCCCTCACTGGCCGCGCTAGGTTTCTTTCTCGCCGGCGTTGTCTCGCGTTGATGGTTACTCCCAGTCATTGGATTAGAATCAGATCGAACGACCCACGTTGCCCCATACCGCTTTGCCCCTCCCTGTCTCACTGAAGAGTGGGGACACCCAATTAAGCAGCCCATGGGAGCACTGCGCTTAGCAGGCCGGCCCGTTAACTCTTCCCGCGCAGCCTAGTTATTTGAATTAAACATTTTTCATTTTTGTTTCAAACTCACTTCTGTACTCAACTTCAAAAATCAACCCAGATCGATTCAGTGCATCAATTTGAATGAAACCAATTTTGTTAGAAAGGTCTGGGAATGCTGAATCCAAGCCCGTTGGATTCAAGTCATTTGGATCAATAGAAGGGTAAAACCAATTTGAATTCAAGCTCGTTGAATCCAAGCCCATGGTAAAAATAACAAGGCAGAAGCTTTTCTGCATTCAAACATTTTTCAAATTTAAACCATAATAGCTTTTGAGTTGATTCCAACTCTCAAAAATCACATTTAACCATACCTTTCAGAATATATAAAAATATATAGGTTTACTTTCAGGAATAATGTTCAAGTAATAAAAGAATGCTACATAAGCATTTCTAGACACATTAATTAATTAAAATAAAAGGGTAAAACCTTATTAAATTGTGACACCACTTTAAATCACATTCCCATGGACTAAAATATGTGGTGATGACATGTGTCAACATGATCCCATGTTTGCTTTGGAGAATATTAAATCTTAAGTAGTTTTTGAATGAGTAGAAATTACTTTTCTAAAAATAAAAGGAATTAAACCAAGCTTTAACCTTGTAATATTAGTGATGATGCTAGATCATCTATAGGACCCTTGTGTGTGATGATTGCAAGTAGTTAAGTATTGTTTGGTGATTGTGTACCTCGTATTTATTTATAGACGTTAGTACCGACCAAGGATACGAGGAGGAAGGAGGATTCTACGAAAAAGAAGCCGAGGAGAACTTCAACCACTGCTCCGCACAAGGAAAGCTTTACTAACCAAGTGGACCAATGCAAGCCTAATACTACTAGTTGAATGTGCAATCTAACACTTGCAATTTAGAAAGCTTATACTGATATTGATGCAAGATAACTCTTGCAAGACACCCTACTGATGCAACAAACCCCTACTTGTTACTATGACTACTATATGACTTAAGCATATATGATCATATCCACTTGATAAACCAATCCTAGTTTTACTTGCAAACTTGAGTAATTTATTTCTTTATCAAAGATAGTACTTAGAGATTACTTAAGTAAATAGTAGATACTAGAAAGATATGTGAAGGTTGCATAAAGAACATCAAATTTGGCCTAAGCTAGATAATCTTGATGTCATCCCAAGGCATGAGATTGAGCTTAGTTGAAACTCCACTAGTCTACCACCCCTCATTAGTGTTTACCCCCACTTGTAGATGCTAGTGCTAAGCATAAAACTTGATCAACTTTAGATGGGAATACTTGGTGGAAAAATGTTTATGAAAACCTTGGAATGATGGATCATTCTATTGAAATGTTTTGGACATGTGTTTCCAAACACCTGATGATTCTGGTGATGAAAATGTTAAGGCATGAGCCTTAGCCCTTTATAAAACTGATGGTTATCTGGATGCGATACCATTCCAATTTTATCGTACAACCACAATACCCAATATTCGGTAGGGCTTGACTGGAAACTTATATACCTTAGTATTAGTTCCCTCACGGCCAAGGTCTGAGATGAGTCTACCTTGTGAAGATTGTCCACCTGTGCAGTACCCAAGATGACAGTTGGTCATGGTTGGGAGGCCAAACTCACAGGAGAGGTGCTTGTACTAGGGCGTGTAATTGAAAGGTTAGGATTGATTATCCGCATACTGAGTATGGTGAATTCAGGATTAGTTCCTGACGGATGTATCGAATGTTGTGGTGAAAGTGTACAATCTCTGCAGAGTGTCAAACTATTCGAATAGCCGCGTCCGTGGTTATGGACAGTTGGAGTGGCCATACTGTTCCCCCGTCAGACTTTTCAAAATGACTTGTGAAATGAATTGAGACTTTGACTTGACCACAACAGGGTTGTGATCTGAAATGACAAGTTCCCACTTAGGAGTTATAAAATTGTGATTAGCTTTGGAACTTCGTAGAGATAAATCTGGCTTTTGCAAAACAACCCTAGAGCCTAGTGTCCTATTATCCAAAAACCCCTTTACCTGTTAGTATTAGTTTGCGAGTACTTAAAGAGTACTCATGGCTTTGTCCCTGACTATTCCCATGGCCAGACTATGAAGAGGAGTACCTGGAGGATGGACCCCAGGAAGGTTATGACAACTAGGATCATCTCCCATCGTCAGCATTGCCTGTGACCCCGAAGATGGAGCTTCTCCTACGCTACCGTTATTATTACGTATTCCGCTGCTTGATGTTGTATTAAGAACTGGATCATGAGATCCCTATTTTTGTAAGAACTTATGTATCGTTTGTAATGGATGATGTACTATGGTATCCAATTCTGTTATGTCTCGCAAAAATGGTAATCCTGGGATTGCGATGTATGGCATAACAGGCATCTGGGATTAAAAATCCGGGTGTTGACAAGTTGGTATCAGAGCCATCCTGACCATAGGATACCCTAGTTAGACTGGACGTTTGAACCAAAAACTTAGTTTCAAAACCAAATAAAACAAATATTTACAAAAACTTATTCTCATTCTTATCCCTTTGATTCTTTGATGAAAATTCATGTTCCTCAAAAACTCTTGCAAAAATACATAAAATTTTGACACACTTGATCACTCTGCTAACTTACTCATCCTCTATTCTTATAGATGGACGTGAAGTACAGCAAGTTTTATCAGTTGGGGAATGGAGGAGACCTTATGTTTGAGAGGGATTTGGACCTGCTTTCGGAACTTCTGTAGCGTCCGCACCCCGAGTTCTTCGGAGCTCAGCTCAATGATCAAGGAGGAGAAGATCTGCAGTGGCTAATTGTTGCAAGTATCAGAGGAAAGATTGAACCTCCCACTGCGGAGGGAATTAAGTTTACCTTGAGGGAAAACAATTGGCTCGATGGACTTGCCAGAGCCATGCAAGAAGCCCTTTCCCATCTGTGTGGGCAGAGCATCAATCAGATCAAGGGTACTCGCTTTGAGTTTTGCCCAAGGCGTGATGCTAATGGACAACCCCTGGAAGCCCCATACCACCCCGAGATGAAGACCCAATTGGACCACCTTAGCTTCATGATGTACGATCGTCAACAGGAGTTGGACAACTGTCGTGACTACTGCAACCACAAGTCTGCCATCATCAAGACGAAGGACCAGACCATCGCCATGCGAGCAAAGGATCGCAAGTCTCGCCGCCGTCAGCTCGACAAGAAGGATTGCATCATTGCCCGCCTTCGCCACCGCATCTCATCTCTGGAGGAGACCATCCACGAGAGAGACATGCAGTTGGAGGAAAGGGAGAATGCCAGAGAGGATCTTCGTGGAGACCCCTACTCCTATCTCAGCGATGACGACGATTTTCTGGAGGATCAGGCTATGGATTTCTTCACCGATGAGGATGATTTTGCCTTCATCGATGATGATGAAGATGATGAAGCCACCGATTCCGAGGAGTAGTAGCACGAGCACTAGCGTAGTGAGCAGTATTCAGTCCCACTGTATCGTAGTTCTCAGAATGGTTCTTAAAACCATCTGTTTTTCTTTGTTGTGGTGTGTGTGTTGTACTGTGTGCTATGAATGAATGAATGAATGAATGAAAAAGCAAGTTGCTAGAAAATCTGAGTCAAACTTTAAAAGCTTTTAAAAAACCCAAAACTTTAGAAATTCCCTCTTTTCTCATGATCTACCTCAATCTTCAGATGCCACGTGGAGGAAGTGGTTCAACCCTGGACCCGATGTTGCAGATCTGCAAATGCTGACTTCTGACCGTGAAGCTGAAAGAGCGGAACGTCAAGCCAACCTGGCCACCCTTCAGCAGATACCCAGCTAGCCCATAAGAACCAAGGCCATGGAAATCAGGACCACCATGGATCTAAGCTCAAGAATTTCCAGAATACCAACCCCTAGACGCCGATGATTGGCTGCAAACCATGGAAAATAACCTAGAAGTCGCCGGAGTGGAAGCCAACGAGAAAGTCTTGTTCGCCACCCACTATCTAGCCGGAGATGCCAGAGCATGGTGGAATAGTGTTCGCGCAATGACCGGAGGCCAGATGATGACCTGGGAGGAATTCAAGGTCAAGTTTAGCCGAACCCATGTGCCACCGGGTTTGATCAAGAGAATGAGAGACGAGTTCAGAGAGCTAAAGCAAGGAAGGATGACTGTAGTGGAATACAGTGACAAATTTTTGTCATTAGCTAGCTATGCCCCGGATGAAATAGACACGGAAGCCAAGAAGAAAGAAAGATTCCTGAATGGTCTGCATAATGAGATGCAGACAGTGTTAGTCAATATTCCCTTTGCGGATATTGAAGCCCTGGTCGACTCTGCTATCCAGATGGAAGGAAAGATCAACCAAGCCAATGAGAACCGCAAGCGTCGTATGATGCATCAGCCAGGAACCCATCAGACCCCAAAGTATCGCCCTAACCCATCTCCAGGATTTGCCCCAAGAACCAACAGACCCCCGATGACCCGTCCGACCTATCCCAACCATGGAAACCCTAGACCCGGATGAAATCACAACAACCCCGGCAACTCTAGCAATTTCAATCATGCCCCACCCAAGTTCAACAACAACAATTCTACCGCCAACACGAACACTGCCCCGAGGACAGGAAGAAATGCTGTGCCTGTAGCAGCAAAGGACAAGTCGCAAGTGACCTGTTATGACTGTGAAAATAAAGGCCACTATTCCAACGAGTGCCCCAACAAGAAGAATGCTACAGCCCCCAATGCCAATGTCCCAGCTCAGCAGCAGCGTCGTGTTCAGCCAGGAAGAAGATTTTCCCCAGGGAATTCACTCGACCGCAATGGCCGTCTTTTTCTCATGCATGCTGAAGAAGCTCAGGAAGCGCCAGACGTCGTGCTGGGTATGTTTTCTTTTAATTCAGTACTTGCAAGGGTGTTGTTTGATTCTGGTGCATCACATTCATTTGTCACCGAAGAATTTGCAAGCACTAGTAAAATTCAACCAACCAAACTGAAGCATGTCATGATTTTTCAAATTCCCGGATCAACCACCAAGGCTAGGCAAATTTGCAAAGCCGTCCCTATCCGATCCATGGCATATATTTTTATGCAAATCTGATAGTACTCGGAACTAAAGGTTTGGAAGTAGTACTAGGAATGGATTGGATGTCCCAACATAAAGGATTAATTGACTGTGCCAAGAAATTCATAACTATGACCAGTACCTCCGGAATATCAGTCGAGCATATATCTGAAACCTTACCTCGCCAATTCAAGTGTAACAAGATTATATCCCAACCTACCATTGACCAAGTCCGGATAGTCTGTGAATACCCCGATGTATTTCCAGATGTTTTGCCCGGTATGCCCCCAGATCGAGATATCGAGTTTATCATCGAACTAATCCCCGGAACCGGACCCATAGCCTAGAGACCCTATAGTATGAACCCGTTGGAGCTAGCAGAATTGAAGAAGCAACTGGATTCCATGCTGGAAATTGGATTGATTCAACCAAGTGCGTCACCTTGGAGATCACCTGTCTTATTTGTGGACAAGAAGGATGGATGTAACCGTTTATGCTGGAAAGTTGAATGATGTCACCATCATGAACAAGTACCCCTTTCCCAAGATAGAAGATTTGTTTGATCAGTTGACCGGTGCCAAAGTGTTTTCTAAGATTGATCTTAGAACTGGCTATCATCAACTCAAAATTCGTGCAGAGGATATTCCAAAGACTGCCTTTACCACCATATATGGATTATATGAGTATACGGTCATGTCTTTCAGATTAACCAATGCCCCCGCTTATTTCATGAATCTCATGAATAAGATTTTTATGGAATTCCTGGATAAGTTTGTCGTTGTTTTCATCGATGACATTCTGATTTATTCCAAATCAGAAGAAGAACATGAGCTACACCTAAGGACCATTCTTGGAACCCTTAGAGAGCATCAGTTGTATGCAAAGTTTAGCAAATGTGAATTCTGGTTATAGGAGGTAGGATTCCTCGGTCACATTGTATCAGCCGGAGGAATTACCGTTGACCCTGCCAAAGTGAAAGATGTAGAAGATTGGCAAGGCCCAACCACTCAAACCCAAGTTCGTGAATTTCTCAGATAGGCGGGATATTACCACAAATTCGTAGAAGGATTCTCTAGTATCGCCAGCCCCATGACCCAATTGCTGAAGAAGGACAAGAAGTTTGAATGGACCGACAAATGTGAAGCGATTTTTCAAGAACTCAAGAGGAGATTGATTTCAGCCCCAATCTTGATCATGCCAGATATCACGAAGCCCTTCGATGTGTATTGTGATGCATCCAAGATTGGTATCGGATGTGTGCTAATGCAAGAAGGCAAAGTTATATCTTATTTATCGCGACAACTGAAGCAACATGAGAAAAATTACCCAATCCATGACCCCGAACTCGCAGCCGTAGTTCTAGCCCTAAAAACATGGAGACATTACCTAATGGGAAACCGTTGTGAAATTTATTCGGATCACAAGATCCTAAAGTATATATTCACTCAGAAGGAGCTGAATATGAGGCAGAGAAGATGGATTGAGCTAATCAAGGATTATGACCTGGACATTCACTATCACCCTGATAAAGCCAATGTGGTAGCCGATGCCCTTAGCAGATTGCCGTGCCGCTTGAACTCCATGATCTTGAAGGAGCAACCAAGCTTGCACAAGGAGATGGAAGCTTTTCAAATGGAATTAGTGAGTGAAGGATTTTTGGCTAGCATAGAACTCCAGCCCACTTTGATCAGTCAGATTAAAGAGGCGCAGAAAGGAAATGCTAGTATCGACGGAATCAAGCATCGTATCGGTAAAGGCAAAGTACCCGGATTCACCGAAGACGAAGAAGGAATTCTGTGGTACAAAGGACGCCTTTGTGTACCATCAGATTCTGAGTTGAAAGAAGTTATTTTGAAGGAGGCTCATGATATTCTTTATTCTATCCATCCCGGAGGAACTAAGATGTATCAAGATTTAAAAGAGCAATTTTGGTGGCATAAGATGAAGAGAGAAATCCGAAGCTATATCGCCAAGTGTGATATATGTCAGCGAGTTAAGGCCGGACATCAAAGACCCGCTGGATTGTTGCAACCATTGCAGATTCCGGAATGGAAATGGGATTCTGTAGGAATGGACTTTATCACTGGACTGCCTACTTCTATTAGGGGAAATGACTCTATTTGGGTCATAGTGGACAGATTGTCCAAAGTCGCCCATTTCTTGCCCGTCAAGACCACATATCAGAGTTCGAAGCTAGCGGAGTTGTACATCACTAGAATCGTTAGTTTGCATGGAGTCCCCAAGAACATAGTATCGGATCGAGGAACTCAATTTACCTCGAGATTCTGGAAGAAAGTCCAAGAAGGTTTAGGAACCCGCCTAGATTTCAGTACCGCGTATCACCCTCAGACCGATGGACAAACGGAGCGAGTAAATCAAATACTCGAAGATATGCTTAGAGCATGTGTGTTAGAATATGGATCCAAGTGGGAAGACTGTCTGCCGTTTGCAGAATTTTCATACAACAACAGTTATCAAGCCAGTTTGCAAATGGCCCCATTTGAATTTATGTAAGGAAGGAAGTGTCGCACCCCTTTAAACTGGTCGGAAGTAGGAGAGAGTCAGATTTTCGGGCCTGACATCCTACGAGAAGCAGAAGAGAAGGTTCACAAGATTAGTGAGCACCTCAAGACAGCCCAATCCAGACAAAAGAGTTACGCCGACAAGAGACGTCGAGACCTCGCCTTCAATATAGGAGATTTTGTTTATCTGAAAGTGTCACCATTGAAGGGAATGCAGCGTTTCCAACTCAAAGGAAAGTTAGCCCCAGATATATCGGATCTTTCAAGATCCTGAACCGCCGAGGAGAAGTGTCATATCAATTGGAGCTACCTGAAGAGATGTCAGCCGTGCACAATATGTTCCATATATCGTTACTTCGCAAGTGTCTCGAAGTCCCCGAGAAGACCGAAGTGTTCAAGAATATCGATCACCGGACCATAGAGATCAACGATGACCTGACCTATCCCGAAGTACCCATCCGTATTTTGGAAGAAGCTTTTCGAACTACCCGAACCCGAAGCATCAAGTTTCTCAAGATTCAGTGGAGCAACCACATAGAAGAGGAAGCTACCTGGGAACGCGAAGATCACATCAGGACGGAGTTTCCCGATCTCTTCAAATCCTAGGTAATCTTTTCGTCCTTTTTCAAATCTCGGGACGAGATTTTGTTTAAGGGGTGAAGGTTTGCAACATCCCAAAAATACTAAACTTGGATCATCAAACTCTAATCATCAAAATTCGGGTTAACAAAAACTTTGTTAAATAAAATTATGAATGCATGCATATGAGTATGCATTAAATTTGAAATTCTTTTGAACCACCTTGTTTGTGTGTTTCCTTGCTTGTAAAATGTTTCTTAGGTGAAATAAACATCATCTAAACATTTCCCAAACTTTTCCTAAGCACAAATAAATCAAAACCAATAAAATAAAGGAATGGTCATTTTGACCAATTTAACTCCCATGCCTACTTTGGCTGTCTCAAACTTTCAGAACCTAATGGAAACTTTTCTGGATCTTTGCACCCCTTGAATGTACTCATAACAAAGTATCAAGGCCCACTTTGTGATCATCCAGAAACTTTCAAATGCTTAGTTTAAATGACAATTCAAAATTGAATCTTTATCATATGGGAAGATCCCACTTTTTCAAAAACCACTCAAACCAGCTCAACTTTCAAAACCCAAGCATCTGCAGACTCACCAGCACCAATCTGGCAAACCCACCAAAAATCTTTTCAAAATTCAGAACTTGATTTCATGCGGCCCTTTCATCAAACAGGCTGCACACACAAATCATACAAAATCTAAACACTATTTGGAGCAGTGATTTGAGCCTAACTTGTCCCCTCTTTGGCTCACAACCAGCTCAGTAGATCATCTAGCTAATTAAACCAAGCACTAGCACCACTGTGACCTTGCCATTGTCATCAATGGTGAACAGCCGAGCACACCCATGCCACCCCATAGTCGACAGCACGCTAGGAGGAGAAGCAAGCCTAGCCAGCATGTCTGGGAGGCAGCCCACCGTCCACCGCCACTCCCTGTCCCAGCCGCGAGCGTTGCCAAGCCCTGGACCACACGCACGAACCATGCCAACCTCGCCAGCGACCATGCCGAGCGTGCGCCAGAGCGCCACCCTCGACTAGCGCCCACAGACCGCGCGCCGCCCTCACCGCGTGCACACACGATCGCCACCGACCCAAGAGACCGCCAGACATCCTTGTTCGCCGCCCCGTGTCGCACAGCCACCGCTCGCCGTCGAAGACGCCGCCTCTGCCGCGCAGAGCGTCGCATGTTCCAGACCAAACCACACCGCCCCACGCCTCGAAACCATGTCGTTGAGTATCGCCAGGGAACACCGCACCGTCCCCTACCGTCGCCCATGCCAGTAGCCGCCTGTAACATCGCCCCCAACGAGCTCACCGTGTGCCCCGTCGGTCCCCTCGCTCGACTATAAATAGAGGACACCCCTAGTCGATTTCTTCACACCACCTCACTCCCCTCTTCTCATTGATCGTGCCACACCGTTCCCGGAGCAAGGCGAGCACCACCTCGCCGGAATTTCACCAGCCCGCCGCCTCTGGAGAAGAAGGTTGCCATTGATTTCGTCCACCCCAGGAGCTGACGCGACCACCCCTGAGTTCACCGCCGTCGACTTTGTCATGCGCCCGCCTCGCTGACCCTCGCCTGCACCCCGGTGAGCCCCCAGCACCCCTCACTGGCCGCGCTAGGTTTCTTTCTCGCCGGCGTTGTCTCGCGTTGACGATGACTCCCAGCTGTTGGATTAGAATCAGATCGAACGACCCACGTTGCCCCATACCGCTTCGCCCCTCCCTATCTCACTGACGAGTTGGGACACCCACTTAAGCAGCCCGCGGGAGCACTGCGCTTAGCAGGCCGGCCCGTTAACTCTTCCCGCGCAGCCCAGTTATTTGAATTAAACCTTTTTCATTTTTGTTTCAAACTCACTTCTGTACTCAACTTCAAAAATCAACCCAGATCGATTCAGTGCATCAATTTGAATGAACCCAATTTTCTTAGAAAGGTCTGTGAATGCTGAATCCAAGCCCGTTGGATTCAAGTCATTTGCATCTATAGATCACCCATGGTAAAAATAACAAGGCAGAAGCTTTTTTGCATTCAAACATTTTTCAAATTTAAACCATAATAGCTTTTGAGTTTATTCCAACTCTCAAAAATCACATTTAACCATACCTTTCAGAATATATAAAAATATATAGGTTTACTTGCAGGAATAATGTTCAAGTAATAAAAGAATGCTACATAAGCATTTCTAGACACATTAATTAATTAAAATAAAAGGGTAAAACCTTATTAAATTGTGAAACCACTTTAAATCACATTCC
The DNA here is from genome assembly GCA_916181665.1 of Avena sativa. Lineage (NCBI taxonomy): Eukaryota > Viridiplantae > Streptophyta > Magnoliopsida > Poales > Poaceae > Avena > Avena sativa. Next base: position 68,169,816 of record OV702284.1, read on the forward strand.
CTTGGACTAAAATATGTGGTGATGACATGTGTCAACATGATCCCATGTTTGGTTTGGAGAATATTAAATCTTAAGTAGTTTTTCAATGAGTAGAAATTACTTTTCTAAAAATAAAAGGAATTAAACCAAGCTTTAACCTTGTAATATTAGTGATGATGCTAAATCATCTATAGGACCCTTGTGTGTGATGATTGCAAGTAGTTAAGTATTGTTTGGTGATTGTGTACCTCGTATTTATTTATAGACGTTAGTACCGACCAAGGATACCAGGAGGAAGGAGGATTCTACGAAGAAGAAGCCGAGGAGAACTTTAACCACTGCTCTGCACAAGGCAAGCTTTACTAACCAAGTGGACCAATGAAAGCCTAATACTACTAGTTGAATGTGCAAGCTAACACTTGCAATTTAGCAAGCTTATACTGATATTGATGCAAGTTAACTCTTGCAAGACACCCTACTGATGGAACAAACCCCTACTAGTTACTATGACTACTGTATGCCTTAAGCATATATGATCATATCCACTTGATAAACCGGTCCTAGTTTTAGTTGCAAACTTGAGTAATTTATTTCTTTATCAAAGCTAGTACTTAGAGATTACTTAAGTAAATAGTAGATACTAGAAAGATATGTGAAGGTTGCATAAAGAACATCAAATTTGTCCTAAGCTAGATAATCTTGACGTCATCCCAAGGCATGAGATTGAGCTTAGTTGAAACTCCACTAGTCTACCACCCCTCATTAGTGTTTACCCCCACTTGTAGATGCTAGTGCTAAGCATAAAACTTGATCAACTTTAGATGGGAATACTTGGTGGAAAAATGTTTATGAAAACCTTGGAATGATGGATCATTCTATTGAAATGTTTTGGACATGTGTTTCCAAACACCTGATGATTCTGGTGATGAAAATGTTAAGGCATGAGCCTTAGCCCTTTATAAAACTGATGGTTGTCTGGATGCGATACCATTCCAATTTTATCGTACAACCACAATACCCGAATATTTGGTAGGGCTTGACTGGAAACTTATATACCTTAGTATTAGTTCCCTCACGGCAAAGGTCTGAGCTGAGTCTACCTTGTGAAGATTGTCCACCTGTGCAGTACCGAAGATGACAGTTGGTCATGGTTGGGAGGCCAAACTCACAGGAGAGGTGCTTGTACTAGGGCGTGTAATTGAAAGGTTAGGATTGATTATCCGCATACTGAGTATGGTGAATCTAGGATTTGTTCCTGACGGATGTATCGAATGTTGTGGTGAAAGTGTACAATCTCTGCAGAGTGTCAAACTATTCGAATAGCCGCGTCCGCGATTATGGACAGTTGGAGTGGCCATACTGTTCCCCCGTCAGACTTTTCAAAATGACTTGTGAAATGAATTGAGACTTTGACTTGACCACAACAGGGTTGTGATCTGAAATTACAAGTTCCCACTTAGGAGTTATAAAATTGTGATTAGCTTTGGAACTTCGTAGAGATAAATCTGGCTTTTGCAAAACAACCCTAGAGCCTAGTGTCCTATTATCCAAAAACCCCTTTACCTGTTAGTATTAGTTTGCGAGTACTTAAAGAGTACTCATGGCTTTGTCCCTAGCTATTCCCATGGCCAGACTCTGAAGAGGAGTACCTGGAGGATGGACCCCAGGAAGGTTATGACAACTAGGATCATCTCCCATCGTCAGCATTGCCTGTGACCCGAAGATGGAGCTTCGCCTACGCTACCGTTATTATTACGTATTCCGCTTCTTGATGTTGTATTAAGAACTGGATCATGAGATCCCTATTTGTGTAAGAACTTATGTATCGTTTGTAATGGATGATGTACTATGGTATCCAATTCTGTTATGTCTCGCAAAAATGGTAATCCTGGGATTGCGATGTATGGCATAACAGGCATCTGGGATTAAAAATCCGGGTGTTGACACTAGATAGCTTTTCTGATTGTGTTTTCAGGAAAAGGACTCCTACGGATGGTGAAGAATTAATGGCCAAGATAAGAAATAATTATGATGATTGGACTTCAACTGAGCTAAATACGACTGATCCTATTACTCCTGAACCATTTGTTCCTGAACCAATTCCAGCACCAACAACAAAGAAGAGGGGAGTTATTGCGTTAAATGATGAAGTGATGAAGGAAGCTAAGAAGTGTCTAAAGGAGAAAGGTGTTAGAGCTGAATATGTGAAGAATCTACCTCCTATAGAAGAATTATGTAAGCCAATTCCCCACTCATCTACTATTGAGGTACACTCTCTGCAATTTAATGAAGGTGATATCCCTTATGGTAAGCCTCCTGATCAATGCCTTAGAGGAACTTGACACATTTATTGTTAAACAAGGTAATTTTAATAAACAAGTTCAGAATCATTTATTGGAAAACTCTAGAGATATCCATGAGTTGAAAGATATTGTGGAAAGAACTTCTAATGATATTAAAATTCTTTGTAAACACTTTCAAATGGTTCAAACTCAACTTGATCAACTTGCTAAGGTACAAAAGGATATGCTAGTTAATGCTTCAGGAAATAAACATGCTTATGGAATTAGAACTAGGAGTGGTGCAGCTACTCAAGATCCTTTATATCCTGAAGGACACCCTAAAAGAATAGAGCAGGATTCCCAACAAGGTGAAGATAGTGGTAGTCCTCGTAAGAGGAAGAATAAGAAACATAAGATAGTTGAGGAACCACTTGAACCTGTTGTAGATCCTAATAGTATATCTGTCTCTGATGCTAAAACTGAGAGTGGTAATAAAAATGATGCTCCTGATAAGGAGGAAGGTGAGGAAGAACCTAAGAAGCACACTAAGAACACTAGGTACACAAAGGAAGATTTTATTGCTAATAAACATGGTAAAGAGAGAGAACATTGGGTGCACAAACCTATGCCTTTTCCATGTAAGAAACACAAGTCAAAGGAGGAAGAACACTACAACAAGTTTTGTCAGTGGATGAAACCTTTATTCTTGCAAATTCCTTTGACTGATGCTATTAAGTTGCCTCCTTATTCAAAGTATATGAAGGATATTGCCTCTAATAAAAGGAAGATTCCTAATGAGGAAATTTCTACTCTACTTGCTAATTACTCCTTCAATGATAAGGTTCCAAAGAAACTTGGTGATCCAGGTATACCAAGTATTCCCTGCCCTATTAAGAATAATTATGTTAGAACTGCTTTATGTGATTTGGGAGCTGGAGTTAGTGTTATGCCTTTTTCTCTCTCTAAGAGACTCTAGCTAGAGAAGTTGAAACCAACTGATATATCTTTGCAAATCGCTGATAAGTCCACTACTATTCCTGTTCGTATATGTTAGGATGTTCCTGTTCAAGTAGCTCATAATTGCATGGTTTTAACTGATTTTGTGGTGCTTGAAATGCCTGAAGATGATAATATGTCCATTATTCTTGGGAGCCTTTTCTTAATACTGTAGGTGCTGTCATCAATTGCAATCAAGGAAAAGTAACTTCTAATATTAATGATAAAGAGCACACTATCTATTTCCCCAAGAAGGTTGTTAGGAGCTATTTCCTGAATTCCATTGAAAATATTGAGAGCATCAAGGTTGGAGAAATATATTGTCCCATTCCACAAGAAAATTTTGAAACTATTATGATTGGGACCATTGCTATCAAGTATGAGGTAACATAATCACCTTGTGGAATGAAAAGTTTTGTTTCACATAAGATTGTTTTGGTAACAAGACTTGATCAACCTTGTTAACAAAAGGATTTTAATGAACAAAATAATGTTTCCACTGTGGTTATACTTGTTCTTTTACTTTTCTCCTTCCTAGTCTTTGCTTTAGCTTTAGTTTTGCTAGTTGTCTGCTTGTTAGTTTGCCTTAGAGCTCCTGTAGTTTGTATTTTGGTTTTCTTTTGCTTCTTCTGAAAAAACTGTTTCTGTGAGAAAATCAATTTTCATACCCTGAAAATTGGCCAAAAATAAAGTTTCCTAAAAAATCCCAGAAAATTCAAAATAAATTTTTCCTCGGAAAAAGGGGTAGAGACGCACCAGAGGTGACCCAGGGGGACACCCTACGCCACCACACCTGTGGTAAGAGTGGGCCCACCACTGGTGGCGCCTAGGGGGGTCTGGCCCACCTGGGCCCCTCCAGGTTGCCTCCTCAAAGCCACCTTCTTTCTCTCTCCCGAAAAACACCAGAAAACTTTCTCAAGATCGAGATCTTGCTGTTCTTGCTCGCGATTTTTGATCTCCTTGTTCAGCCCATATCAAGTGCTAATTTTTGGAGGGTTTTCTCCTTGGTATGTGCCTCCTCCACTTGTCCAATTAGATTTGTGATTGGTATATTGTATCTTGAGTATTTTGCCGGTATAGGTGATAGGTTGTTTGAGATTTCATGCTTGTTCTATGCTTAGAAACTTCGTTTTGATGCATGTGTAATCCTCTAGCAAGTTCCTATAGTAGCTGCTCATCATTTATCAACTTATAAATCGCTTGGTTTTGATGGTTGTCTAAAAATTTCAGCAAGGAAGATGAGTGCTTATCCACTGAATCAATATGACTTAATGGTGCATGAGCCAATGAAGGTTCATCGTGAGGAGGCAGTTATTCCCTCCATATATCCATGCCATGAATTTATGAGAGCTGCGGGCATCCTCCAAGATTTTCAAACTATGGTTACCAATGAATGATTGGAACACTTTGTTGAAGTTGAACCATTTCAATTTGTTAAGATAACCATGGCTTTTGTGTAGGACTTCCGATTCACTTGGTCTACATCTAATCCCTTGGTCCATTACAAGATATATAATATACCGATCGACCTGCCTTTTGCTGATTTCTGTGCAACAATGAGAGTACCTCAGTGGGGATCTTGTGAGAAGATCAAGGAAATGTAGGAGTTCATAGCATGGAAAACAAAAAAATTCTACCGCATGCACACAAACAAGCCAAGATCTATCTACTAGATTGTAGCAACGAGTCGATAGAAGCACTCACCCTCGAAGATTCCAAAGCGGTTAACGAGAGCAGATTCTCGTGGGTGATGTAGTCGTACACTTGTCGATCTTAAGATCGCGTAGACGATCCTTCCGGCGCTGCGTTCTGGCAGCGCTTCCGCAGTCGGTCACACATTCGGTACTCGATGAAGACCTTCCTCTCCCTTGTTCCAGCAGGCAGCGGAGGTTGTAGTTCCCCCCTCGTGAATCCGGCAGCACGACGGCATGGTGTCGGAAGTAGAGGGAAGATCCCGCAGGGCTTCGCCTAAGCCGGTGCGAGTTATGGTGGATTAGGGTTTCCCGGTGATCTAGGTTTTAGAAGACCGGGAGGAGGAGGAGGTGTCGGCGGCGGCGACGGACCGACGGCGGCCGCGAGGTGGCGACGCGGCAGCAGCGGCACAAGGCGGCGGGTCAGCGGAGGCTTGGTTGGAGAGGGGCTAGGGATTGTGTGCTTTGGGGCAGCCCTCCCCCTCTATTTATGAGAGGGGGGCAGCCTTGGGAGGGGTGGGTTTGAATCCAAACCCAAACCCAAGTTGGATTGAGAAAAGGACTTGTTCCTTCTTCCACTAGAAAACCATTGTTCCAGTTTGACTTTTCAAACTCCCGTTTGACTTTCAATTTAGAGCTTTAATTCTCTCTTACAAATGCACACACCAAGTGACCTAGGATATGATCCAATCATTCCACTTACCCATGACACATTCATGGACCATTCTCCTTCCAGACTGGTGAACCTTCTAGACCCTTCTAGAACCTCTCCGATGAAAACATCGTAAACTTTCTTGAACTCCGGAATCAGACTTTCCTTATATGAATCTTATTCCCCGGACCATTCCGGATCTCCTCGTGATATCCCGGATCCCATACGAGACTCCGAACAACATTCGGTATCCCTACTAACATTCCATATCTACTAAACAACATTGAATCCTTAAGTGTGTCTCCCTACGGTTCGTGAATTATGCGGACATGACCGAGACACTTCTCCGATCAATAACCAATAGAGGAATCTAGAAATTCATACGGCACCCACATATTTCTATGATTACTTTGCGATTGAATGAACCACTTACATAAGATACCAATTTCCCTTTGTCTCATAATAGTTTACTTATCCGATGTTTTGATCGTCACTATCTCTGCATACCTAGTTCAACCTCGTTACCGATAAGTACTCTTTTCTCGTTCCCGTGATATGTGATCCCGTGTGAGCCAGTCACATGCTTGCAAGCTAATTGGATGACATTCCACCGAGAGCGCCCAGAGTATATCTATCCGTCATATGGATGGACAAATCCCACTCTTGATCCATGTGCCTCAACTCATACTTTTCGAACACTCAATGCCACCTCATAACCACCCAGTTACGATGTGGTGTTTGATGTCATAAAAGCATCCTTTCGGTAATGGTGATTAGCATGATCTCATGGTCGAAGGAATTAGGTTACCATGTATTAGAAAGCTTATAGCAAACGAACTATTGAAATGACTTGATCTTAATGCTACGCTTATCTATAGGAGTATGTCCATCACACCATTCTCCTAATGATATGATCTTGTTGTTAACAACATCTCAATGTTCATGATCGGGAAACCACAACCATCTATTAACCAACAAGCTAGTATTACAAAGAGGCTTTACTAGGGACTCTAATTTAGTTTACAAATCACACAAGTATTAATATTTCTGGTTTAATACTATTTTAGCATGAATGTAAACATTTATCATAAATAAAAAGATATAATAATAACCACTTTTATTATTGCCTCTAGGGCATATCTCCAACAGTCTCCCATTAGCACTAGGGTCAACTAATCTAGATTACATGGTAATATACAGAACACCCATGGCGGTTTGGTGCTGGTCATGTTTTGCCCTCGAGAGAGGTTTAGTCAACGGATCCGCCACATTCAGATCTGTGTGTACTTTGCAAATCTTTATGTCACCATCTTGGACATGCTCTCGAATAGCGTGAAAATGTAACTTGATATGCTTCAGCTTCTTGTGTGACCTTGGTTCTTGCACATTGGCTATGGATCCCATGTTATCACAGTAGATAGACATTGGGTCCAACGCACTTGGAACCACACCGAGCTCTGTAATGAACTCCTTCATCCATATTGCCTCTTGTGAAGCCTCCGAAGCAGCTATGTATTCTGATTCAGTTGAAGATCTTGCCACAATGCTTTTTGCACTCCTCCAGCTAACTGTTGCACCATTCAAAGTAAATACGTATCCAGATTGAGATTTAGAATCATCCGGATCGGTGTTCCAACTAGCATCGGTGTAACCATTAACAACGAGTTGTTCATCACCTCCATAAGAAAGAACCATATCCTTAGTTCTTCTCAAGTACTTAAGGATGTTTTTGACCGTTGTCCAATGATACACTCCTAGATCACTTTGATATCTGCTAGTCAGACTAACAGCATATGCAATGTCGGGTCTAGTACATAGCATGGCATACATAAGAGATCCTATGGCTGAGGCATAGGGAGTCTTCATCCTTTCTCGATCTTCTGCCGTTGCAGGACTTTGAGTTTTACTCAAGGTCGTATTGGGCAACATGGGTAAGAACCCTTTCTTGCTATCTTCCATTCCAAACCTCTTTAGAACTTTGTCCAAATATGTACTCTGTGACAATGATATTAGGCACCTCGAACTTTCTCTATAAATCTTTATGCCTAATATATCAGATGCTTCGCCATGATCTTTCATTGAAAAACTATTATTCAAATAATCCTTGAAACTATTAAGATGGTCTACATCATTCCCAATCAACAATATGTCATCTACATATAGTATTAAGAATGCTACAGATCTCCCACTCACTTTCTTGTAAACACAAGCTTTTCCATAAGTTTGTATAAAACCAAAGCTTTTGATTGCCTTTTCAAAACGTTGATTCCAAGTTCGGGATGCTTGCTTCAATCCATATATGGACCATTGAAGTTTGCATACCTTGTTAGCCTCTTTAGGATCGACAAAACCTTTGGGTTGCATCATATACAACTCTTCATCAATGTCTCGATTGAGGAACACTGTTTTGACATCTATCTGCCATATCTCATAATCATAATATGCAGCGATTGCTAACATAATCCTCACAGACATTAGCTTCGCTACTGGTGAGAAAGTCTCATCGTAGTCATCTCCTTGAATTTGTCGAAACCCTTTTACGACAAGTCGAGATTTACAGACAGTAACATTACCATCAGCATCTGTTTTCTTCTTGAAAATCCATTTATTCTCGACAGCCTTCCGGCCATCCAGTAAGTCCACTAAAGTCCATACTTGGTTTTCGTACATGGATCCAATCTCGGATTTGATGGCTTCTTGCCATTTATTGGAATCTGGGCTCATCATTGCTTCCTCATATGTCGCAGGGTCATTGGTGTTGTCCACCAACATGACACTCATAACGGGATCATACCAATCAGGAGTGGTTCGAGTTCTCGTCGACATGCGAGGTTCTGTAGCAACTTCAACCGATGTTTCATGATCAATATCATTAGCTTCCTCTCTTATTGGTGTAGACTCCACAGGAACTACTTCCGGTGCTATGCTACTCGCAAGTTCGAGAGAAGGTTTAACAACCTCGTCGAGTTCTACTTTCCTTCCAGTCACTTCTTTCAAGAGAAACTCCTTCTATAGAAAGGATCCATTCTTGGCAACGAAGATCTTGCCCTCGAATCTATGATAGAAGGTATACCTAATAGTTTCCTTTGGGTATCTTATGAAGACGCATTTTTCCGCTTTGGGTTCAAGCTTGTCCGGCTGTAACTTCTTTACATAAGCTTCGCAACCCCAAACTTTAAGGAACAACAATTTAGGTTTGTTTCCAAACCATAATTCATACGGTGTCGTTTCAACGAATTTAGATGGTGCCCTATTTAAAGTGAATGCGGTTGTTTCTAATGCATAACCCCAAAACGATAGCGGTAAATATGTAAGTGACATCATAGAACGAACCATATCTAAGAGAGTTTGATTACGACGTTCGGACACACCATTACGTTGTGGTGTTCCCGGCGGTGCCAATTGTGAAAGTATTCCGCATTTCTTCAAATTCTCGCCAAACTCGTAACTTAGATATTCACCTCCACGATCAGATCATAGAAATTTAATTTTCTTGTTACGTTGATTCTCTACCTCACTTTGAAATTCCATAAACTTCTCGAAAGTTTCAGACTTATGTTTCATGAAATAGATATACCCATATCTACTCAAGTCATCCATGAAGGTAAGAACATAACGATAACCACTGCGCGATGCTACACTCATTGGGCCAGACACATCGGTATGTATGATTTCCAATAATTCAGTAGCTCGCTCCATCATACCAGAAAATGGAGTCTTAGTCATTTTACCCATCAGACATGCTTCGCATCTTTCAAGTGATTCGAAATCAAGTGATTCAAGAAGTCCATCGGAATGGAGTTTCTTCACACGCTTCACTCCAATATGACCAAGACGACAGTGCCACATATAGGTTGAGTTATCGCTCAATTTCAAACGTTTAGCTTCAATGTTATTAATGTGTGTATTACCACAATCGTGATTCAATAAGAATAGACCATCTATCAAAGGTGCATGTGCATAAAACATATTACTAGTATAAATCGAGCAACCATTATTCTCGGACTTAAACATGTAACCGTCTCGCAATAAACATGATCCGGATATAATGTTCGTGCTCAACGCAGGCACCAAATAACAATTATTTAAGTATAAAACTAATCCCGATGGTAGATGAAGAGGTAGCGTGCTAACCGCGATCACATAAACCTTTGATCCATTTCCAACGCGCATCGTCACCTCGTTCTTCGCTAGCTTCCATTTATTCTGCAGTACCTGTTTCGAGTTACAAATATGAGCAACCGAACCAGTATCAAATACCCAGACACTACTATGAGTACTAGTGAGATACAGATCAATAACATGTATATCGGATATACCTTTCTTCTTGATGTTGCCGTTCTTCAAATCCTCCAAGTACTTTGGGCAATTTCGCTTCCAATGACCCTCTCCCTTGCAGTAAAAGCACTCAGTATCAGGCTTAGGCCCAGCCTTGGTCTTCTTCGCCGGAGCGATAACTTTCTTACCGCCCTTCTTGAAGTTTCCCTTTTTCTTAGATTTGCCTTGCTTCTTGAATTCGGTGGTCTTATTGACCAACAACACTTGGTGCTCTTTATTGATCTCCACTTCTGTAGACTTTAACATGGAGAAGAGTTCGAGCAACGACTTGTCCATGTTTTGCAAATTGTAGTTCATCACAAAGTTCTTGTAACTTGGTGGTAGTGATTGGAGGACACGGTGAATCCCCAAAGCATTAGGAATCACTATACCCAAGATTTGGAGTTTACTTGCATGCCCAAACATCTTAAGCACGTGCTCACTGACGGAGCTGCCCTCTTCCATCTTGCAGTTAAAGAACTTTTCAGAAGCCTCATAACTCTCAACTGCCGCGTGAGCCTCAAATATCATTTTGAGTTCACGGACAATATCATGTGGTTCATGGTTCTCAAACCTTTTCTGAAGCTCCGATTCCAAACCATACAAGATAGCACATTGAACTGTGGAGTACTAATTCTTCCGAGTGAGGAAAACATTCTTTACCTCATCGGTAGCATTAGCTGCAGGCGGGTCACCCAGCGGTGCATCCAGCACATAGGTCAAATTACCAGCATTGAGGACAATCCTCAAATTGCGGAACCAATCCGCGAAGTTTCTTCCATTGTTTTTCAACTTTTCTTTCTCTAGGAACGCATTAAAATTGATGGTAGGGGCCGCCATTGATCTACAACATATTTTCAATAGTTTAGACTAAGTTTATGACAAATTGAGTTCTAATTAATAGTTAAATTAATCTAGGTGAACTACCACTCAAAACAATATCCGTCAAATTGTTTTAGTGATCACACGAACAAAATCCACCACATCAAAACCGATCATCACGAGAGTTGATGTAGCTTCAATGGCGAACAATCAACATGTTCATCATATCTACTATATGACTCATGCTTTACCTTTCGGTGATCCGTGTTCCGAGACCATGTCTATACATGCTAGGTTCGTCAAGATCAAACCTTAGCTTCCGCATTAGCAAATCTGGCTTGCTCACGTTGTATACACTCGCAGAATCTAACACACCCGATCATCACATGGTGCTTCGAAACAACGAGCTTTAGCAACGGTGCTTACTAAGGATGAACTAAGCAATACAAGATGCAAAAAAGGATTAACATCACATGCAATTCACAATATGTGATATGATATGGCCTTTCTTCTTGTGCTTCCGATCTCCATCTTCAAGCACGAACATGATCTCCATCATCACCGGTATGCGTCAAGGTCAATGGCGCGCTTCATGGTTGTCTTCCACCAGCATCAACTATTACAACTACTTTGAATAGACACGTAGGTCTTAAGGGAATTAAAAAGACAACCATATGGCTCCTTTCGGTTGCCTACTTACAATAACGAACATTGCATACATCATATATAATCACAATCATGGCCATATCACATCACAGCACACCCCTGCAAAACAAAGTTAGACGCCTCTAATTTTCTTTGCATATTTTACGTGGTTTGGGGCTTTCAATAAGTGTCGTTCTAACTTACGAACAAGAACCACAACGTTGATGTTTGAACTATCAAGTGCCCGTTGTAAATTGAATCTATACTATGATGGGAGAGACAGACACCCGCAAAAGCCACTTATGCAATACAAGTTGCATGTTAAGTGTGGAGCAAGTCTCATGAACGATTTCATGTAAGGTTAGCCCGGGCCGCTTCATCCCATCATACCGCAAGATGCAAAGTACACAAAAAGAAATTGATGATAAAAGAACCACCGCCCACAATGACCATTGTGTTCTACTCGTGCAACAGATCATATAGACACGGCTCTGATACCACTGTAGGAATTCGTAGCATGGAAAACAAAAAATTTCTACCGCATGCACACAAACAAGCCAAGATCTATCTAATAGATTGTAGCAACGAGTCGATAGAAGCACTCACCCTCGAAGATTCCAAAGCGGTTACGAGAGCAGATTCTCGTGAGTGATGTAGTCGTACACTTGCCGATCTCAAGATCGCGTAGATGATCCTTCCGGCGTTGCGTTCCGGCAGCGCTTTCGCAGTCGATCACACGTTCGGTACTCGATGAAGACCTTCCTCTCCCTTCTTCCAGCAGGCAGCGGAGGTTATAATTCTCCCCTCTTGATTCCGGCAGCACGACGGCATGGTGTCGGAAGTAGAGGGAAGATCCAGCAGGGCTTCTCCTAAGACGGTGCGAGTTATGGTGGATTAGGGTTTCCCGGTGATATAGGGTTTAGAAGACCGGGAGGAGGAGGTGTCTGCGGCGGCTAGGGCAGCGGCGGCGGCGGGTCGGTGGCGGCGGCTTGGTTGGAGAGGGGCTAGGGCTTGTGTGCTTTGGGGCAGCCCTCCCCCTCTAATTATGAGAGGGGGGCATCCTTGAGAGGGGTGGGTTTGAATCCAAACCCAAACCCAAGTTGGATTGATAAAAGGACTTATTCCTTCTTCCACTAGGAAACCATTGTTCCAGTTTGACTTTTCAAACTCCCGTTTGACTTTCAATTTAGAGATTTAATTCTCTCTTACAAATGCACACACCAAGTGACCTAGGATATGATCCAATCATTCCACTTACCCATGACACATTCATGGATCATTATCCTTCCGGACTGGTGAACCTTCTACACCCTTCTAGAACCTCTCCGATGAGAACATCGGAAACTTTCTTGAACTCCGGAATCGGACTTTACTTATATGAATCTTATTCCCCGGACCATTCCGGATCTCCTCGTGATATACTGGATCCCATCCGAGACTCCGAACAACATTCGGTATCCCTACTAACATTCCATATCTACTAAACAACATCGAATCCTTAAGTATGTCTCCCTACGGTTCGTGAATTATGCGGACATGACTGAGACACTTCTCCGATCAATAACCAATAGAGGAATCTGGAAATCCATATGGCTCCCACATATTTCTACGATTACTTTGCGATCGAATGAACCACTTACATAAGATACCAATTTCCCTTTGTCTCATGATAGTTTACTTATCCGAGGTTTTGATCGTCGCTATCTCTGCATACCTAGTTCAACCTCATTACCGATAAGTACTCTTTTCTCGTTCCCGTGATATGTGATACCTTGTGAGCCAGTCACATGCTTGCAAGCTAATTGGATGACATTCCACCGAGAGCGCCCAGAGTATATCTATCCGTCATATGGATGGACAAATCCCACTTCATATCCATGTGCCTCAACTCATACTTTCCGAACACTCAATGCCACCTGTATAACCACCCAGTTACGGTGTGGTGTTTGATGTCATCAAAGCATACTTTCGGTAATGGTGATTAGCATGATCTCATGGTCGAAGGAATTAGGTTACTATGTATTAGAAAGCTTATAGCAAACGAACTATTGAAATGACTTGATCTTAAAGCTACGCTTATCTATAGGAGTATGTCCATCACACCATTCTCCTAATGATATGATCTTGTTGTTAACAACATCTCAATGTTCATGATCGGGAAACCACAACCATCTATTAACCAACAAGCTAGTATTACAAAGAGGCTTTACTAGGGACTCTAATTTAGTTTACAAATCACACAAGTATTAATGTTTCTTGTTTAATACTATTATAGCATGAATGTAAACATTTATCATAAAAACAAATATATAATAATAACCACTTTTATTATTGCCTCTAGGGCATATCTCCAACAGGAAAGGCCAAGTCACTTGTGGATTTATATGCTGAGATTTGCCGAGGCTTCGACTTCTCAAAGGAAAGTGGTAAAATTCGGAACATTCAGTTCCCAGCTGTTAGATATTTTGCCTATTTCATTACCAAGTGTGTTCTTGCTAGAAAGATTGCTAGCAAGTTGTCTTCTTTTGATCTAGCTTTTATCACGGCTGCTCTGAATAGGAATAGATCTTATAGCCTGGGTGCTTTGATAGCTCACCTTCTCACCACCAACCGTGAGAAGGGCGGAATTTTTGGAGGTCTCATTGCTTCTAGGTTGCTAGCTTTCCATGGTTTAGAGCCTCACTATTCAGATTTTCAGTTCCCCATAGAGAGGCTTGATCTTGAATCCATGATTCAGCATGGTTTTGTGTCCCAGGGGGCAAATGTGAGAAGTTTACCGTATGAGTTATCTTTTGTCCAGCAAGGTCGGAGAAAGGGTAGGACTGAGAAAATAGTTTATTTGCCTGCACCTGCTTTGTTTAACTTTGGTAACAGGCCAGGATGGTCTCTTAAGGAGGAGGAGGTTGACACATATGTGGCAGAGCTCCCCTAGCAAGAGGAGAATGTTGAAGAGGATGCCGAAAACAATTGTGAGCAAAGAACTCTATTTGTTTCATTTTTGTACATATACTCATCATTGTGAGCACGCTTAGTCTGTTTGTGTAAGGTGTATGTCATTATGGATGCTTAGTAGTTCTTGCTTATCTATGATTATCTCCAGCTTGCTAATAGTTTGTAGCATGTCATATGAATGTTTGCTTGCATCGTTTTATTCATACTTTGGTATGACATTGTGGTATCCTCCTCTGACTGTTCATGTGAATCGACTTGGCACATGTTCACGCATGCATATGACTAATCAATAGTCAGTAAGCCTTGATGATTTATTTTGCCTCAGAGTTCTTGTATCACTTTCATGCCATAATTTGTCATGTTTTGTTGCAAGCATGATTATGACAGTTATTCCTCTCTTGTTTGTCGCTCCCTCTCTATTGCTAGCCTTCACTTGCACGGAGTATGTGCTCTACCTGTGCTTCCAACTCCTCAAAACCAATATTGCCAGCTGTGTCCACCATACCTACCCATTAGCATCATTTTCTACTTCAGCACATATTCTATATGTCGTGTTTTCTCCCAAAATAAAATGTTTGTCTGTTTTGAGAAAGTTAGTTAGTAAAGCTCTCACGAACTTGATGGCACACTTTATTCCTTGCGCTTAATAATCTTGAACCATTGTGACTAGTCCATGAAAGTTATATGCTTGCTTATTATATGCTGGGAGTCAGCAGAACCGTGCTGTCACGGGGAACGCTTTCAACACCTGCTGGATATCTCATCCAGTTGATTATTTGCTCTTTTGTTTACGGATGTCAACGATGTGAAATAAAAGGGGAGGTTGTGAGTTCATGGAGTTTATGCATTGTGTTAGATAAACGCCTGGGCCGCTAGCCTAAGCCATGCTTAATCATGGTGGAAACTTCTAGCAACACCATCATGAGCATCTACGAAGCATCCTCAATAAAAAGCTATGCATATGGTAAATAAAAAGATTGCTGAGATGCTCATTGTCTGTTTGCCTTGTCATTTTGTTTATGGGAAAGCTCCTGTACCATGTGCAAGGGGTACCCCGTTTGCGGTTCTCGATGGTATGCATGTATTTACAATGACAAGTACTTTCAGGTGACCAAAGTTGAGTAGCATGCGGAGCGACCCTCGTACTCAAGAGACTTGGGATTTTCAGCCTATGATTCAGAGTGGACCTCAGTTTCACCTTAACCACATGAAGATGCCTTGATAGGGGAAATGAGAGCTCAAAGCTAATGACTACCTTCAATTTAGCAATGGGAAGCCTTTCAAACCTTCACAAAACAGTTTTCACAATTTTGGTGAGTCACCACTTATACTATGAGAACCTTCTTGAGAGCATAGTTGTCATTCTTGTGTTTATTCCAAAACTTGGTTAATTATGTCATGAATTTGATGCTTGTATCTCTGATATATTTACCTCTAGTCTTCACTTGAACTTCAGAGGTGCCTTGGCATTTATATTGTGCTCTACAACCAAAGGCAAGCGAGATACCACTCTATCATACCTTACTATGAGCATTGGAATGTTGCTTATGTTTATGTTCCATGCTACTTATTATTAATGAGTTGGTTTCTCTTCATAGCTTGCAATGACTATTGAGTAGACTTAGTTGCACACTCCTTATTATGAGTTGTCTAATCATCTACTCATGTGCTGAGAATATATACATCATATGAAGCAAAGTGTTCGTGAAAGTTCTTTTATCGCACTCAGTTTTCAACTGGATTGCTTGAGGACAAGCAACAAGCTAAGCTTGGGGGGAAGTTGATACGTCCAAAACGTATCTACTTTCTCGAACACTTTGCTATTGTTTCTTCTCTAAACTTGTGTGATTTGGATAGAACTAACACGGACTTACACTATTTTCAGCAAAATTACCTTGGTGTCATGTTTTTGTGCAGAAAATCAACTATCAGGAAAAATCCCGGAAAATATGCCAAAAACTATTTTTCACCAGAAGATCCACTGAGCCAGAAGGGGAGATAGAGAGGAGGCCTGGGGGGCCCACACCCACCCCAGGCGCGGGCCCACCTGACCCCACGCCTGGAGGGGGTGCAGCCACCCCGGTCACCCCCTCGGGCTCCCTCTGCGCCTATAAGTTGCCTTTTGACCTGAAACCGAGGGGGTTCAATAGTTTTCCAGAAAGAGTTCCGCTCCGCCACCGCCACCAGAAACCAAGATTCGGATCCAGAAACTCCGTTCTGGCACCCTGCCGGGACGGGGAATTTGGAGAGGATCATCGCCATCGTCATCACCAACGCATCTCCATCAACGACCGATGTTTACCTCATCCATGAGTGAGTAGTCCCCCGTTGTAGGCTTGGGGATGGTAGGGATTTGATGAGTTCTATCATGTAATCGAATAAGATCAGTTAGGGCATAGTGCCTAGTATCTCTATTAGTGTTATTTGACTTTCTTGCAACCTGTTGTGCTTAATGCTTGTCACTAGGGCCCGAGTGCCATGATCTCAGATCTGAAATTATTATTGAATCATTATGATAGTATTGTTTGTGATCTTATCTTCAAGTTGTGTACACATATCATTGTCCGGATCCAAAGGCCCCAAAGTGACAATAATTGGGACAACCGGAGGGGATGACTGTGGTGTGAGGATCACATGTGTTCACGGAGTGTTAATGTTTTGCTCTGGTGCTCTATTAAAAGGAGCACCTTAATTTCCAGTAGTTCCCTAGAGGCCCCGTTGCCACGGGCTGGCTGGACAGAAGATGTTATGCAAGTTCTCATTGCGAGCACGTATGACTATATTTGGAAAACATGCCTAGGATTGTTTAGTATTTGTATGCTCGTTATTATTTATCTGCAATGCCCTAGATCTTGAAGTTACATGTTTATAGTGGTCCATGCAATGCCCGTCCATCATCCCTATGCCTACCGCACTCGAATCCTACTGCTACCGTTACTGTTACTATTGCTAATGTTTCACTGTTGCTGTTACTGCTGCTGTTGCTTTGTTATTGCTACTACAAACTGTTACTACTGATAAACTTCTATGGGCAAGAAATATTTCCAAGTGCAGCTGAACTGACAAATCAGTTGTTAAGGCTTGGAAGTATTATTTGGCTCCCCTTGTGTAGAATCAATAAATCGGGTAACACTACCCGCGAAGACTGTTGCGATCCCCTACACTTGTGGGTCCTCAATGCCTATGGGGCATTCTTTTATTACTTGTCCATTATTACTGCAAGTAAACCTATATATTTTTATATATTCAGAAAGGTCTTATCAAATGTGATTTTTCAGAGTTGGAATCAACTCAAAAGCATTTATGGTTGATTTCTAAAAAATGTTTGAATACAAAAAAGTCTCTGCCTTGTTATTTTTACTATAGGTGATCTATAATTCCAAATGGTTTGAATCCAACGGGCTTGGATTAAGAATTTCAATACCTTTCTAACAAAATTGGTTTCATGCAATTGGTTCAGTGAATCTCTCTGAATCAATTTTTGAATCAACAGACACAACTAGGGTTTGAACTAAATGAAAAAATCTAAATTTGAACTACTAGGTCGCGCGGGAGAGCTAGATGGGCTGGCCCACTGCACACAGTGTGCGCGGGCTTGTTTAAGTGGTGTCCCCACTCGTTAGTGAGTTAGAGGGTGCCGAAGGGGTATGGGATGGTTTTGACCATAGGATTAGATCCAAGATCAACGCCTCACGGCCATCATCCTCATCGGAATAGGACACGACGGGGATGAACCCTAGCACGGCCAGTGAGGGTCGGGGGAGGCTCACCGGAGCTCTGGCGAGGGTCGGCGACAAGGGCGAATGGGGTTATCGACAACGACGGTTCTCCTGGTACTAGCGGCTTCTCCTGGGGTGTCCGAAATTGACGGCGCCCTTCTCCTCTAGCAGCGGCGGGCTCCGGCCCAATTTCGGCAAGGGAGAGCTCGCCTTGCTCCCGGAAGAACTGGGGGAGGATCAGTGAGGAGTGGTGAGTTTTGCAGTGTGGAGAAATGGTGCGGGGGAGGCCTCATTTTATAGGCGAGCGAGATTGGCAGCACGACATGGGCAGAGGTCGACGGAGGCGATGGCACAGTGAGCTAACGGCATGGCTCAGATGCTAGGACAGTGTGCATTCACCTGGCGGTCATCACGGTAATCGTGGCTCAGTAAATGGTGGTCTACAACGGTCGGAATGGGTCGATGCTCTGCGCGGTACCGACGGCGAACTTCGCGGCGTGCGGCGGCTATGGGGCACGGTCGAGGGAATGGGCATGTCCTTTGGTCTCCTAGGATGGTGGTGATCGTGTAGATTGGCGGCAAGGGCTCGAGGTGGTCGGGTCGAGTGGGAACGAAGCATGAATTGCGGTGCGCATCGGAATGGTCGACAACGGCGTGGGCATGGCGTTTCCGATGTCTCCTCTCTCTGTCCTCGAGCAAGGCTGGTCTAGAGGGGGCAGTGAGTCACGGGCAGCATTCCAGACATGGTTGGCGAGGCTGGCGACTCTTGCATCATGCTGACGACGGTGGGGTGGCAAATGTGCTCGGCCATGGTGGCCATTGATGACATGTTCGTGCCTACAGTGGGATAGGGCTGCAGGGGAGTAGTGGTTGACATATTGGGAGTGTTGCGAGGGCTATAGAGGGAACAATTTTGGCAATAACACTGCTCAAAATAGTTTTTGTTCTTCTATTTGATTTGTGCTCAGAAGGTGTTTGATGAAATGGCTGAAAGAAATTTATATTTGAATTTTTGGATGAAATTTGGTGAGTGCACTCGGCACATACTTTGTAGTCTCTGGTTGCTTGGATTTGTCGAGGTATACTAGTTTGGTTAGGTTTTGAGAAATGGTGATCTTACCATATGAACTAGATTCAATTTTGAATTGTCCTTGGCATAGATTTACAAAAAAATTCTATGAGTTTGCAAGGTGGGCTTTAGTTCACTTTTACTTGGTCTAGCAAGTGGTGAAAACAATTGGATTTGTTTCTGTTAGAATCTTGGACTAGAAACACTCAAAGTCGTCTAGTGGTTAACTTTGGTCAAAATAACCATTAGCTCATATTGTTTATATTTGAATTTATATTGATTTGATTCTACTTGGAAATGATTTAGATGATGTTGTTTTCATCTTTAAACCAATCCTTGCTATTCATAACTATCACACAAGTCATTGCAAGCATTCATGCATTCATCACATACACACATGCATTCATATTGATTTAATTAACAAAAGTTTTTGTTAACCCTAATTTTGGGTGATTGGAACTTGATAACCTTGATTAATATTTTTGGGATGTTACAAACCTTCCCTCCTTAAACAAAATCTCGTCTCGTGATTTGAAAAAAAAAGAGAAAACTAGGATTTAAAGAGATCTGGAAACTCGGTCCTAATGTAATCTTCTTGCTCCCAGGTAGCTTCTTCTTCAGTGTGCTTACTCCACTGGATCATGAGAAACTTGATACTCCAGGTTCTCGTGGTTATGAAGGCTTCTTCCAAAATACAAATGCGTACTTCGGGATATGTCAGATCATTGTTGATCTCTATGGTCCTGTGATCAATATTGTTGAAAACTTCGGTCTTCTCCAGGACTTCTAGGCACTTGCGAAGTAACTGAGAGTGGTCTCTGATGCAGAAACTGAGAGTGGTAATGATAAAAATGATGCTTCTGACAAGGAGGAAGTTGAGGAAGAACCTGAGGAGCACACTAAGAACACTAGGTACACTAAGGAATATTTTATTTCTAAAAACAAGGTAGTGAGAGAGAACCTTGGGTGCAGAAACTTATGCCTTTTCCAAATAAGAAACACAAGTCAAAGGAGGAAGAACACTACAAAAAGTTTTGTGAGTGGATGGAACCTTTATTTTTGCAAATTCCTTTTGACTGATGCTATTAAGTTGCCTCCTTATTAAAAGTATATGAAGGATATTGTCTCTAGTAAAAGGAAGATTCCTAATGAGGAGATCTCTACTTTGCTTGCTAATTATTCCTTCAATGGTAAGGTTCCAAAGAAACTTGGTGATCTAGGTATACCAACTATTCCTTGCTCTATTAAGAACAATTATATTAGAACTGCTTTATGTGATTTGGGAGCTGGAGTTAGTGTTATGCCTTTTTCTCTCTACAAGAGACTACAGCTAGAAAAGTTCATACCAACTAATATATCTTTGCAAATGGCTGATAAGTCAACTACTATTCCTGTTGGTATATGTGAGGATGTTCCTGTTCAGGTGGCTCATAATTGCTTGGTTTTAACGAATTTTGTTGTGCTTGAAATGCCTGAAGATGATAATATGTCTATTATTCTCGGGAGATCTTTTTCTTAATACTGTAGGTGTTGTCATAAATTGTAATCAAGAAAAAGTAACTTTTAATATTAATGACAAAGAGCATACTGTTTACTTACCCAAGAAGGTGTTGGGAATATGCCCTAGAGGAAATCATGTATGATGATATTTCCCATTGTATTCATAAAGGTATTAAGATGTCCTTGTATGAGCATCTGATGTATATCATTGAATATGTGATTCTGTTGTGGAACTATACATTCATGTTGTTTGTACTAAATGTCATTCGTGATTGAGGTTATTCTGGACACACAACTTAGACTAATGTGAAAGTCGGCTTGATGACTCGGTTCCACTTGTCATAGGCATGGTGATGCTATTCCGACTTACACAGATTCTGCTAAAGAGTTTAGCGAGTCGGATTGACCCATATTGAGGTACAACGAACAAGTTGTCATTTGTATATCCTAATCAATGTAATCCTTAAACCTAAGGTTATTACATAGTCCGAGTTGAGGATCACCGACTTAGGTTCTGTCAAACGCTGATTCGTAACTGGGAAGTTATAAAGGCAGAGTTCGGGCACATAGTCCGAGTTTGAGGATTACATAGTCCGAGCTGCGTGATGTGAATAACCAAGATGGAATTTTGCCCCTCTAGTTGGAGAGATATTATATAGGCCCTCTCGGATGATATGATTCAGAAAGCATGGCCATGTACGACTCGGTTAAGTGTTAACCGAGGCGATCGACTAAGAGTTAGTCGGATGAATGACTTATCTCAGATCGAGAAGAGAGTCAAACTATTTAAGGGATGAAAAATATTCGCCTATAGTCTAACAAGGTATATCGTGAGGCAAAAGGGACTCGGCCGTAAGTCGCATTGGAAAGGCAAGTCATCATAATTCTTTGGTACTTGGGAGTCGGCATGTTCTGCTAGGAGCCGCTACTGACTGATCGATTCAGAGTCGGACTCTAATCGTGTCTAAGTTGCCAAGAGCCTGCGGGGTCGCACACTTAAGAGCAGGAGCAAGTTCGGATTGGATCTGAATCAGAAATCTGGTTG
Source organism: Avena sativa (assembly GCA_916181665.1). Classification (NCBI taxonomy): domain Eukaryota; kingdom Viridiplantae; phylum Streptophyta; class Magnoliopsida; order Poales; family Poaceae; genus Avena; species Avena sativa. The sequence goes on from OV702284.1 coordinate 68,191,485, forward strand.
GGTTGGACCCAAGATGGATTAGGACTGAGTCAGTGAGTCGGACTCACGGTGACTAGTGTTATATGGGCATTAGTGAATGAGCCACGAGAGTGGAGCCCACGTTCACTCCCTATATATAGTGGAGCACAGTAACCCAGAAGGGTTAATCGTTGATCAGTTAGGTCATTCCATGTGTTGGACACCCTAGCTCCACAGTAGTCCTGCCGTCGTTACGAACCTAGCAGTTCGCCGCCGGTGCTCCTCCTTGTACATGTGGATACCAGCAGAGGTGTTGTACGATATGCACCAGGACGATCGGATCGGATCACTAAGGACTGCACTGCATCAACTAACGTGCTTCATCATTAATCCGCAACTGCGCATCTAGTGGTAAACCTCGTGGCCTTCTACCTCAGCTGGATCTTGGGATCACCACGTTAGAGGGAAAAAGTTTTTTTTTATGTCTACGTGGCCTAACAGTGGTATCAGAGCGATAGCTTCTGGTTTTAGGCTCGAGATCTCGCATATGTTATATGCTGTTGGCTGTAGATGAGATCTATGTGCTGTTTTGGTGGTCGATCTATGAGATAGATCGGTTTTGTACGAGGTTTGATGGGGATATGCCTACCAGGGTATGCCCTATTGGCCCAAGCCGCCAGCGAGTGGGCCTGCAGGATGGCGACTGGATCGAGACTTGGCGAGGACTCAGGCGACTGGAAGCTGGAGGCCCAGAAGCGTAGCTAGGCCTAGTCGGACTAGGTCTAAGACCCTCCGTATCCTTAACTAATTTGGTTGTAATCTGTCAACCCTAGCGAGGCGAGCCTATATAAACCTCCCTAGGGTACGCATAGAGGATACGTTCGATTATACACCCAAGCGACTCGCCCCCTAGTCGTCGAGCTCGCCCCCTGTACTCTCTCCATAATACAATCTAGCAGGAGTAGGTAATTACCTTCCGGGAGGCCGAACCTGTGTAAAACCTTGTGTCTCCGCCCTCATCTCGCACCGCAGATGGCAGGCCGCCCTTGCCCCATGTTCTACTACTCGCTGCCGATTGCAGCATCTACCGTGGTCATTCCCACGACAGTGGCGCCCACCGTGGGGCCTGCCCGGTCAGGCCGGTGTTCTGCAGCGAGATCCAATATGCCCATCAACGAGTCGATCGCCACCGGCCGCATGATCGCGATCGGCGAGATGCTCTAGATCTTGCCGAGAAGCTACGTCCCGGCAGCGCGACCCATCACGCACAGCATGATTTTGCCAGTCGGCACGATCAGCCTCTTCGCCGGCCTCACCGAGTACTCGGCTCGCATCCGCGAGTCACCATTTCGGAGGACTCGGCTCGCATCCACGAGTCACTGCCACGTGACTGGCTCGTTGAGAGCCAGGTCCACATGATCCACTGCGTCGCCTCCGAGTACGACTCGACCCACAACAACGTGGCTGAAACCACCGCGGCGGCGGATGACGTGGCCCTCAACGACGACGCCGATTCGGCGACCCCGGCGTCGACCGCCAGATCCATCATCGCCGCATCGCCCTCGGGCTCCATCACCCAGGTCTACAACGTCGAAGACTTCAAGGACCCCTCCATCCTTGGGATCTTCGACTTCGACTCCGGGTCGGAGAACTCCGCCGACCTCCACGACGGAACCGGTCACCATGCCGCGACTTACATGGCGACTGGCGCCGACCCCCCTAAAGACCCCTTCTCCTCGCCGATCCCACCAAACGCGATGACAAAGGAGGTCGAGGAACTCCTCCTGCGGCTGGTGGAGGCAGTCCGCAAGGAACAAGCCGAGCGTGAAAAATTTCGCCTCGAGCAGGTGACAGCGCAGGAGTTTCGCGCTATCACCAACTCCGAATTAGGTCGCGCCTGAACCCTACCATTCAGGGGCGCGCCCTGAACTTCGACGATGAAAACGACCCGTCTCACGCGGTCGAGCACGCGATCCGCGAGAACGCGCCGCCGGGAGGGAGCACCCGACCCCCACCAGGCGCGACGGCCAACAGAGTCCCACCACCACCCAACCGCGCGCCCCCAGGGACCAACCAAGGATCGTAGTCTCCTCACGAGAACGAGATGCGAACGGCATCCTGCTATTCTCCACCCCAATGGACAATGTCTTCGCGAGCCGAGCAGCAGTCGACAACATCCAAGTCACCAGGGAAGGCGCCCTGCAGATCCAGTATGCCAAGGCTCTGCTCGCCAAAGCAGTCGAGCAACAAAACGCGGGCGCCGACTCGCAGGGTCGGATGTACTCGCGTTTAGCAGGTAGCAGGGCAGCCTCGAGCGGCCGCCCAATGGCAGCGAATACCCTCAACTGCCCACCACCCGAGCCCCTGCAGCTCCATCACCGACCCGTGAACGCGGCACTCTCCACCAACGACCCACGGCCAGCGAACAACTTCGTCGCTGCCAACGGGCAGCCCATCCACGCACGCACCCACATCATCAACAACCAGAGCTGGCGCGCATGCCAGCCCGACGACCTGAGGCATACCCTCACCAACCGCCGCAACGGTGAACCAAGGGGATCGCTGAGCCGAGTCGCACCCCAGTGCTTCGGACCGATGATCCGAGGCAAAATATACCCGACGAACTTCAAAGCACCGAAGGAAATCGAGAAGTACGACCCCTCGTACGATCCGTCTGTGTGGCTGGACACTTACCTCATGACAATGGGGATTGCCGGCCACAACCGATCTAGTCGCTGCCCGCTACCTTCCCCTGATGATGGAGGGAGCCTGCATGCAGTGGATTAACACCCTCCCCACGGATAGCATCGACTCCTGGGAGGAAATGAGCGACGCCTTTATCAGGCACTCACTAATAGGAAAATGGCTGTTTGTGGCGCACATGGAATGGTCATCCGTGGCGCACTAGCCCTGCGCCACTAGCCTCGCGCTACGGCTAACTCCTAGTCGTGGCGCACTTCCTAGTGCGCCATGGTTGTGTCGAGATAGGCGTAGCGCACCTGCTAGTGCGCCACGGCTATGTGGGAAGGTGCGCTACGCGTTGGATCTTCTGTGGCGCACGTCCCAGTGCGCCACTAAGCTGCTGAGGTGCGCTTTAGACGTAGTGCGCCACAAAATCTAGGTCATGTGCGCCACAGGTTTTTTTTTGTTTTTGTTTAATTTTAGAGCCACATTATATACAATACAGATTATATACAATATTACATGCAGATATACAAACACAGATACAAGATATACAATTATATATGTAAATACACAATTTGAAAAACAAGATTGAAACAAATACATATAGATAAGTCTCATACATGCATACATAGTATAAGTTACATTGTTTCGATCAAGTTACAAAGTAGTTGGTGACATGCGAATACATGTGTCGATCGAACAAGTTAGATCTCGGAAGCTCGCCTAGACATCTAAACTAGCTAGACACAAACACGGGCTAAACAACCAAAGAAGATAAGCATGATCACCGCCGCGACGAAGGTGTAGGTCTTCATCCGGTTCCTTGTCCTAACTCAAGCTAGACAGCGCGTGTATATAGCTTCCTCCTCCGCCATAGTGTTGTATCCTTTGTAGCTATTGCCGCTGAAACGGTGCACCTGTCTCCGGCAGTCTTCCCAATCATCGTAGACTCCGGGAGCCCGTCCCTTGTACACGACGTACCACGTCATCTATAAGTTGACAATAATAATTAACCGATGATTGAAAAAAACATATATACTTAAAGTCGCATATGAAGATACACTTATAGAAAGTACTCCTAAATCAAAAAGACCAAACTCAAAAAGGATGCCTCATATATAACTAGGTTGTTCGACACAGGAATATGCTACGATGGAACTGTTCGCAAAGTAGGATGCACAACACATGGACCTGTGCATAGCACAAGGCGAACAATCCCATCGCAGCACATTCACATATATTGTGCCACGACATTTCAATCATCGGCATTATTCTCGAAAAGACCAAAGTAACTCGAAAAGAATGCATCATATATATATACATAGGTCGTTGGACACAGGAATATGCTACGATGAAACTGTGAGCCAAGTAGCTATGCACAAGACCTGGACTTGTGCATATCACAAGGCTCACAATCCCGTCGTAGCACATTCACATATATATTGTGCCAAGACATTTCAATCATCGACATTATTCTCGAAAAAGACCAAAGTAAATAAAAAAGAATGCCTCATATATATATACATAGGTCGTTGGACACAGGAATATGCTACGATGGAACTGTAAGCCAAGTAGGATGCACAACATCTAGACTTGTGCATAACACAAGGCTTACAGTCTTGTCGTAGCACATTCACATATATATTGTGCCACGACATTTCAATCATCGGAATTATTCTCGAAAAATACCAAAGTAGCTCGAAAAGAATGCCTCATATATAACTAGCTAGGTCGTTGGACACAGGAATATGCTACGACGGAACGGTTAGCCAAGTAGGATGCACAATTCCTGGACTTGTGCATATCACAAGGCTAACTATCCCGTCGTAGCACATTCACATATATATTGTGCCACGACATTTCAATCATCGGCATTATTCTCGAAATAGACAAAAATAACTCGAAAAGAATGCCTCATATATATACATAGGTCGTTGGACACAGGAATATGCTACGATGGAACCGTGAGCCAAGTAGGATGCACAAGACCTGGACTTGTGCATATCACAAGGCTCACAATCCCATCGTAGCACATTCAAATATATAGTGTGCCACGACATTTAAATCATCGACATTATTCTCGAAAAAAGAGTAAGTAAAAAAAGAAGATCCAAAGTGAGCAAAGGACCAAAGAGTAAGCAAAAAAACCAAGCATTGATTGATATATAATAATAAGCAAAAGAAGTAAGCGATGATTCATAAACCTAATAAGATAAGTATAGTAGCATGTACACTTGTCCACACACACAAAAAGGTCATCTATAGTTTGTAACTACAACTAGGCCAACATCAAGCCTTCTGGCTCGGCTTAGGGAACGGGAGGACGCCCTGTCTCGTCATGAACTTCCTATAGTCACCCTGCATCTCTAGGCGATCTTCTATGTCACGGTTATTCGGGATATTTCCTCCGTAGAAGATCCCCCCCCCCAAAGTCATGACATCACGAAACATGATTAACCCAAACTGCTGCTGGATGCGATACATCTCCTGTCTAATATCTGAATCAGTGATCTTGGCCTTTGCTTCGGCACACTATTTGAGATGGTCTGGCAGCGTAGAATTCTGCTGGTCAAGTAGGAACACCCTCATGTGATGGAGTGCGTAGTAGGCTTCCTTCTTACTATTTTCCGGCTGCTTCACGCAGGGGAACTCCGTTACGTGGTTGAAGACGTGCCTGCCGAACTTGACCTTCGTACGCACGAAGGTGGTGCCTTCCGTTGAGGCAAAGCTAGTGAGAGCATCATCCAGAACTTCCTTGATCTTGTCGTAGTTTTTCTTCTTTTCTAGACTCCCCGAGTCGAAATACGTGGCGTGGGAATGCTTCGGCGATAAGGAGATGAGCGTGCAGTGTTCATCTTTGCGCAAAAAATTCAAATGGAATGTGTTGGAAAAATAATGATGATAATCTAATAAAGCCAATCGACGGTGGCGAGTGAATAACGACTTACTCAGGAAAGTAAGGCACGAGAATGTATTCCTTTGTCTTGTTCGCCACGAGGATTCTTTTTAGGTATGAGGCCACGATACGTCGTTCGGCGGGGGAACCCAAGCAGCCATCACGCATGTAGTAGGGGTCCACTATAGCGATGCCCGATGTGTTATCTCTAATGATATGCATGGCCAGGCTGAGAGAAAACAGACGGACCATGGTATAGTTCAGCGGGTATAGGTGGAACATATTGAAGATGTCGTTGAACCGCAGGAAGAACAGATCCGTAGGGGCATTGTCGATGAAGCCCAAGCCTGGTGGCACCTTAACCACGAATACCGGGTGCGAGGGATCTTTCTCCGATAGAAGGCGTCTCTCTATCGTCAGCATGTCATCATGCACACTCTGCGGTTCCGAACTGGCGAGCTTCCGCAAATTATTAGGTAGCATGGGCTCACCCGCCACATGAATCCTCCACATAATACCCTCGGGTCTTGGTGGCCTGTCCCGAAACCTGATCGGATTCGCAGTTGTTGACGCCACCGGCTGGCTCGAGCTGCTAGATTTTATTTTCCTGCCCTTTTTTCATTTTGGAGAGCGGACATGCACCGCAATCTGAGCACCGGCCTCCCTATGTAGTGTGTCAGGGCTTAGAATAAAGGTCTGGTTGGTTGTATCAGCTGGCTCTGTAAAGGCGCAAGCTGGAGGCGTCTCCTGAGAACCAAACAGACGCTTGGTGATAGTGGCTTTCTCTGTGGGGCCACCAGCTAGGTCTTCGTTGCTAAACTGAGTGTTGAAGAAGTGATCAGTCCAGTCTTCGTCGTCCTCGGCCAGATCCTGCACCATGTGCATATCATCAACATGATCATCCGACCCACCGCGTGGAGGTGACGGCGAGGGCGGTAAGGGGGCCTTGCCACCGCTTGTCGCTGGCACGACAGGCGGTGCTGTTTTCTGTGGCGTGATGGCCCCCGCCGTCCCCAAATGGATCATGCTCTTTGGCCATAGAAAGAATAAGCCGAAGCAAGTTCTGAGGACAGCCGACTCTTCTTCACCCTCTCCTGGGGGTTGAATGGGAGGTTCCAGGTTGTCGCAGCCCCTTAGCACCCGACTAATTATATCATCAACATCGGCCCGAGTTGTACAATGTCCTCCACGACATGGACCAGCAGATGCACCATAATGTCAAAGAATGTGGGTGGGAAGTAGACCTCAAGATCACATAGTATCACCACGATCTCCTCCTGTAGCCTCCCGAGCTGATTCACGCCAATCGACTTCCTAGAGATGACGTCGAAAAACTTGCAGAGGCCAAATAACGTTTCACGGACGTGCTCGTCCATTATCCCTCTTAGTGCGACAGGAAGTACCTGCATCATTAGCACGTCACAGTCATGAGACTTCATGCCACTGAACTTTCTGCTTCGCCTCGTCTAGGTATCTGCTTATCTTGCCCGCGTAGCCGTAAGCAAATTTGACTCCTAGAAGGCACTTGAAAAACTGTTTGATCTCATCCTGGCTTAGAGTGAAGCAAGAAGGAGGGCAGTAATATTCGTTCTTCTTGCACTTTTTACCCTTCCGACAACCTTGTGTCGTCTCCAACTCATGATCATCGTCATCTTCCTGATCATCAGGAGTAGTGCGTCCTCCGTGAAGCTCCTTCCGGAAACCCAAGCATATCAGGTCGTGCCTTGCTTTCGGACAATCTTTCGTCCTATCTGGCATGTTGATTATGGTGGCGACCAGACTGTCGCACACATTTTTCGTGATATGCTTGATGTCGAGGCTATGAGGCGTGCGGAGAAACTTCCAGTATGGCAACTCCTAGAAAACAGACCTTGTTTTCCATACCTTCATCAGCGGCTTGTATTGTTGCTGCCTCTTTTTCTTCTTTCCAGGCTTAGGACAATATTTCCAGTTTTTCAGCAACTCTTCCACTTCTTCGCTGCTCCTACACTCTGGGATTCCTCGGGTCTCGGATTTGCCATCGAACAGGTCTCCATGTTTTCTCCATGGATCATTCTTGCCGAGCCACCTCCGGTGCGCCATGAACACGGTTTTTGATGACCCTGGATCATTCTCTAGTTGGAGATAGCTTGTGTGATCCATGCACCTAACGCATGCGCAGAATCCTTGGATAACCTGCCCCGAGATATACCCGCAACCTGGATAGTCTTACACCGTAGTGACCAACGCGGCTCTCATAGTGAAATAATCTTGTGCGACAGCATCGTAAGTATTGGCTCCAGATTCCCATAACGTGGCTAGCTCCTCTTTCAACAGCCCGAGATACAGATTGATGTTGGTACCAGGTTGTTTTGGCCCTTGAATTAGCATACTCATTTGTATGTACTTCTTCTTCATGCACAACATGGGCCAAGTGCTGTGCGTGCTGCTCTGGCTACCGAACGGATTGAGTCCATCGGTGCTTGCACCAAGCCTGATGTTCCTCGAATCTCCACCGAATTCTGGGAATTCGAGGTCCAATGCTTTCCACTTGCTAGCATCTGAAGGGTGCGTCAGCAGCTCATCCTTTTCGGGGTCATCATCATCATCTCCTGGCTTCTTCCTTTCCGCATGCCATCGCATGAGCTTCGCTTCCTTAGGGTCCGTGAAATAGCGCTGCAGACGAGGAGTGATAGTAAAGTACCATACCACTTTTCGAGGTGCTTTCTTCCCTTTCTTGTATCGACTCACGCCGCACACCGGACATGTGGTTTTCTCCGCGTCCTCGCCCCGATAAATGATGCAATCGTTGATGCATACGTGATATCTAACGTGCGGTAGATCGAGAGGACATACGATTTTCTTGGCGTCCTCGATACTAGTTGGACATGTGTTCCCCTCCGGGAGACGATCATGCCAGAATGCCATCATATCGTCGAAGCTTGCGTCGCTCAATTTGTGTTTTGCCTTCATCTCCATAGCCTTGAGCGTTACATTCAACCGGGTATCATTGGGCCTGCATCCTTCATACAATGGAGTAACCGCGTCTTTCTCAAGTTGCGCAAGCTTGGCTTTCTCTCTAGCGGCAGCCCTGGCGTTACTCATCTGCTTGAGAAGTAGCTCTTGCACATAAGGGTCCCGCACCCAGCCTGACGTTGTTCCGTCGTCGTCTCCTCCTCCAACATCTAGATCATCATCATCCCGGTCTGCTTCCGCACCTTCACCATCTCCAGGAGACTCTTCATCATCTCGCACGTTCTCGCCGTGATGATGATCATCGTCATGTTGCCCACCTTCACCGTCTCCATCGTCTTCGTCATCGCTTATCCAACGAGTGTATCCATCCATCAAACCATGGCGGAGCAGGTGCGCCAGCAGATTCCCGGAATCTGGGTCGATCACCCAGTTGAGTTTGCATCTTCTACATGGACATCTTATCACCCAGTTGAGTTTTCAAAAATCTAGCCATAATGTCTTCGCTCATTATGAGCACCATTTTTGCCTGCACGGTGTACACGGTACAATTAGAAGTCTATTAGAACTACATAATAAATGCATGCATGCAATGGTCGATAGAAAATTTCGGCATGACCTATCCTAAAATTAGGACCTTTGCGAAATGCCAAAGTCTTGCCAAAATGGAAATGAATCAACATTTTGGCAAAACAAATGGCAACTTGTTCACATACAAACACAAGAGAGAGAGAGACCGATCCATACACACATGAACATATCATTATCCTCTCCATACACACATGCATGAGCATCATCGATACTCTCCATATACACACACATATGACCATCGATCCTCTCATACACACATCATGAGCATGGATCATCTACATACATATGAGCATATCATCCATATACACATGAGCACATCCTTACATGGACAACTTACCGAGATGAGATACCAATCGCGAGAAAGATGGAAAGGAGAGGTGCGCACGAGACCGGAGAAGGAGATGAGAGACCGGAGACCTTCCTATATTACTTATGTAACATCCAAGGCAAGTTCTACATGCTAAAAATGGTGAATGGGTGGAGAAATTGCGGTGGGAAGGAGAAGATCCCGACTAGATCTAAGGAGGAAGAAGAAGGGGAAAGTGAAGTGTGGGGTGGTGGATGATCACACATGTGCACATAAAGTGGAGCTGCCAAAAAAAATCGCCACATCCATGGCGCACTCGGCCCCAATGCGCCACAGGGATTAGTAACATCCGTGGCGCACATGCTATAGTGCGCCACGGATGTGTCTGGCCGTTTCACAGCAGAAAGGGGCATGCGCTTAGGCGTAGCGCACCCCCTCCAAGTGCGCCACGGTTGACACTAACAACCGTAGTGCACCTACCCTACGTGCGCTACGGATGTCTGGCGTGCGGCCAACATGGCCCTGGCCCACACATATCTGTGGCGCACTATGGTCATGTGCGCCACGGTTGTTCTAGTTACTAGTAGGGCACTGCCCATAGGTGAGCCACGCCTGTTTTAGCCGTGGGGCACTTCAACCATGTGAGCCACGGATGTGCTGATTACCTATAGCCATTTTCCTAGCAGTGACTTCGAGGGTTCCTACACCCGCGCCACCACCATCGAGGACCTAGAACGATGCATCCAGGGACCCCGCGAGTCGACCCGCAGTTGGGTCCAACGGTGGCAAGACCTATGGTATAACGCGGCCGAAATCCACCCGGACACCGCGATCCATTGCTTCAAGACCTCGTGCCGCTACGAGCCCCTGGTCGCCAAGCTCAAGCGAGTGTACAGAACACTCGACAACATACCGGACCTCCTGGAGATCGCAAAGCGGTACGCGGAGGAGGACCCAAACCAAGAAACCGACGACGAGTCGGGAGGAAATCGCCCCACGAGCGGCCACGATAACGGGAGGCGACCCGAGCTACGCTACAGCAACACTCGCCTCACCGGCAAACGACGCGGTGACGGGCGAGTTGACTTCGTCGCCAACGCCGGATATGCGCCGCGCGAACCCAAGAGCTTCCGCCGCAACTGAGGCCAGCGCCGCGACGGTGGAAACTACAAGGCAAAGCCGAGGTTCGATCCCACAACTCTCCTCAACCAAACCTGTGTGTTTAATAGCAGGGAAGGGAAGCCCGCCACGCACACGACCGCCGACTGCCACTCTCTCAAGAAGACCGAGAAGGCACGGCGTGCGCGGGAAGACCCCGACAACAACCCGCCAAACGGCGGAAAGTTCGGCAGCGTCGCCGGCTCGCTCCACACCATCACAGGCTTCAACACGAAGCGGGAGAAGAAGGTCATCGCCCGTGCCTTCGCCGTCAACGCGGTGTCCTGGATAGACATCCCCCAGTTCCTCAACTGGTCCGAGCAACCAATCACGTGGAGCCGCGAGGATCACTCGCCACGGATCGAATATCCGGGCCAAGTCGCCTTAGTGGTCAAGCCCAAGGTGGGGGACTACTGGCTCCCTAAAACGATGATGGACAGTGGCAGCTCCATCAACATCATGTACCTGGACACGTTTAGGCGACTGCGGCTCCAACAGTCGATGATCGAGACGACCTACACCACCTTCCACGGCATCGTCCCCGATCGGAAGGCATACCCGATCGGCAAGGTGACGCTGCCAGTCACCTTCGGCAAACCAGGAAACTTCCGCACCGAGCAGATCGTCTTCGAGCTGGTGTCGTTTAACATCCCCTACCACTGCGTCCTGGGGCGCCAGGCATTCGCCAAATTCATGGCAGTCCCCCACTACGCGTACAACATGATGAAGCTACCTGGGCAATGTGGCATCATCACTGTCCATGGCGACCCCGACATGGCTGCAGAATGCGAGGCCTAAGGCGCCGAACTTGCTGACGCCGTCATCGCGGCGGAGGCCAACCACGCCGAGCAGCTCGCCAAGTACGCGAGCGGGGTCAACAACGACGACCCCACCATACTCAAGAAGCCCAATTTGTAGGGTGGCAACTCCACCGCCTTCGAGGCAACGACACACACCCGCACCGTCGAGCTGGTCCTAGGCGACTCTAGCCAGACGGTGACGATCGGGACGGGCATGAGCCCAGCATAGGAAGGCACACTCATCGAGTTCCTCCGTGAGAATCGGGACATCTTCGCATGGAAGCCATCCGACATGCCTGGTGTCCTGAGGGAACTCGCTGAGCACAAACTCAACACCGATCCCAAAGTGCGACTTGTCAAGCAGTCACTGCGGCCCTTCAATGAAGAGCGCCGCCGAGCCATCGCCGAGGAGGTGCAGCGTCTACTCGCTGCAGGCTTCATTCGGCCAATCAAATACTCCAAGTGGCTGGCCAACCCAGTCCTGGTCGTGAAGAAAAACGGGACCTGGAGAATGTGTATCGATTACACAAACTTAAACAGCGCCTGCCCGAAGGAGCAATTCGTCCTCCCGCGGATCGACCAAATCATCGATTCAATCACGGGCTCGGAGTCGCTATTCTTCCTCGACGCCTACTCTGGGTACAACCAGATAAAAATGGCAGTCGAGGACAAAGAGAAGACGGCGTTGATCACGCCATTCGGAGCCTTCTACTACACTGCCATGACCTTCGGCCTCAAAAACGCCGGGGCGACCTACCAGAGGTGCATGCAGGAGTGCCTTGCGAGCCAAATTGGCCTCAATATCCACATCTACACTGACGACGTGGTGGTGAAATCCACTCGCCAGGGCGATCTACTCGCCGACCTGGCGGAAACCTATGCCAACCTACGAAGGTACTAGATAAAGCTAAACCCACTGGATAGCTACTGGGATACGTCGTCTCCAAGAGCGGGATCGAGGCGAACCCCGCCAAGATCAACACGATCGCCCGACTCGGCAGACCCGAGTGCCTGCGCGACGTCTAGAAGCTGGTCGGGCGAGTCGCGGCTCTCAGTCGCTTCATCCCCGACTAGGCGAGAAGGCGATGCCTCTCTATCGCCTAATGCATAAGAACCCCACCTTCCAGGGGACAAGGAGGCATATGAAGCGCTCCACGCTCTCAAGGAGGTGCTGCTCGCATCACCGCTACTCGTCGCCCCCGTTGACAAGGAGCCCATGCTGGTGTACGTCGCGGCTTCCGAGCGCGTCGTTAGTGCCGTCATGGTCGGTGAACGGACAGAGGAAGGGAAGGATCGCCCGGTGCAGTGAACCGTATACTACATCAACGAAGTCATTACCGAGTCGCGCCAGTGCTACCCGCAGTACCAGAAATTGGTATACGCGGTCTTCAGAACACAGCGGTGATTGCCGCACTACTTCTAGGAGCACCCAATAACGGTCGTGTGCTCAGCACCATTGCAGGACATCATCCGCAACCGCGAGGCGACCGGAAAGTCACCAAGTGGGTCGTCGATATCGGCGTCCACAATATCAAGTACGATCCGTGCAAGGCGATCAAGTCGCAGGACGTCGCAGATTTCCTCGCTGACTGGGAGGAGGCCCAGCAGCCAGAGAAGCTGCCATACATCCATTTCTGGAGCCTACACTTTTACGGCTCCAAGAACGCAGACGGTGTAGGAGCGGGGATCGTGCTAACATCTCCGAAGGGCGACAAGCTCCGCTACGTCCTCTACCTTGACTTCACCCCCTGCACCAACAACATGGCCGAATACGAGGCGCTACTCCACGGCATGCGAGAAGCCAAGGAGATGAACATCAATCTCCTGCGATGCTACGGAGACTCCGACCTCGTCATCGGGCAAGTCGCCGGCACCTGCGACGCCGTCTCCCCCACCATGGCGGCATAACGCCAAGCAGTGGAACAGCTGGGAGGACACTTCGCAGGCTACTCCGTCGAGTGGATCGACAGGCGGAAGAATGAGGAGGCCGACGCACTCTCTCGCATTGGCTCGGATCGACTTGCACCACCCGTCGGCGTCTTCCTCGACACTATCACCAAGCCTTCCATCTCTCCCCCAAGGGAGATCGACATCGGAATCCCGCTGCAACCAGAAGCAGCCCTAGTCGCACAAATCGCCGAGCCAAGCGACTAGACCGCGCCATATGTCGCTTACCTGGAGGGAGGCAACCTACCCGCAGACGAAACGGAGGCCGGATGATAGCACGCCGCTGCAAATCCTTCATCACCATCAACGATGAGCTCAACAAGCGCAGCATGACCGGCGTGTTCCAACGTTGCGTCCAACCCCCTGAAGGACGCAAAATCCTCCAAGAAATCCACTCCGGCGACTTCGGCCACCACGCCGGCGCCCGCTCTCTGGTCACAAAGGCCATGCGACACGGCTTGTACTGGCTCACCGCACACGCATACGCTGTCAACATTGTCCAGCGGTGCGCCGGATGCCAGAAATACGCCAACCGGACTCACGTACCGATCTCGGCGCTCAAGACAATCCCCATCACCTGGCCGTTCTCCGTGTGGGCATGGACATGGTAGGCCCCTTCAAGAAGTCCCCCTCTGACTTCACCCACCTCCTAGTCGCAGTCGACAAATTCACAAAATGGGTGGAGGCCAAGCCAGTCCGCAAGTGCGACGGGAAGACCGCTACAAAGTTCCTACTCGAGCTCATATATCGCTACGGTTCCCAAATAGCATCATCACGGACAACGGCACCAACTTCGCCAAGGGAGCCATGGCCGAGTTTTGTGAGGAGCACAACATCCGACTCGACCTCGCCTCAATCGCTCACCCGGAGTCCAATGGACAGGCAGAACACGCCAACCAGAGCATCCTCCATGGCCTGAAGCCACGCCTACAAGTCCCACTCAAGCGTACCGCTGGGTGCTGGGTCGAAGAACTCCCCTCTGTCATCTGGGGAATCCGCACCTCCGTCAACAGGTCGACAGGGTTCACCCCCTTCTTCATGGTGTACGGGGCCGAGGCAGTCATGCCAACCGGCCTCGAGCACGATTCACCTAGGGTGGTCAACTACACGGAGTATGACAACGAGCTCGCACGCCAAGACAGAGTCGACCAGCTCGACGAAGCACGCGACCTAGCTCGCTCCCGCATCGCCATCTACCGGCACGGGCTCCGCCGCTACCACAGCCGACGAGTACGGACTCGCACTTTCCAGGAAGGCGACCTGGTACTGCGCCTAATCTAGGAAAAGAAAGGCATGCACAAGCTCTCACCCCTTGGGAGGGACCATTCGCCATCGGGCGAGTCCTAGGCAACGATGCCTACTACCTCACCAACGTCCGAGGCGAAGGAAAACTCGACTTCAAGCGGCCATGGAATGTAAATCTCCTTTGGAAGTTATACTCTTAGAACTCCATACATGTACCCCCTACCCGCTATGAAATAAAAAGATTGGTTACCGCAAATTGCGTCTACTCTCTGTGCCTTGTGCCACTCGCACTCGTAATAACAGCGTTACGCTATTCGCAGAAGTCAGCCTTTGGTAAAGCGACTGGCATGGTCAAGTAGTGCGGTATGAGGGCACTGGAAAAACTCAGGCCTCGTACCGTCCACGAAAAAAGCTAACCCGGAGCCCCATTGGAGTTGCCTAGCTCGACTGGCTCCCCAAGCCAAGACGACTGCACTCGCTTCCCACAGCGACCAAGTCCTCCGCATCCTCGGTGCAGCGAATCGAACGGCAAAGTACCACGCTCGGGGACTGACACCAGACCAAAGATGAGTGGCTAGGGAAAAACGCCAAGTATGAGAGCGCGCTCAGGACTCGCCATGCGAGTGATCTTATATATCAGGTAGGAGTGACGCGCCTAACATAACGCGCTTAGTCCTCACCTACCTTGGGATTGCGACTAGAACAGCCAAGTACCACGCTCGGGGACTCGGCGACCCGGCCCCATTCGCGCCCGGGAAAACGGCCAAGTAAAGAGCACCCCTGGGAGTCGCCATGCGAATGGCTTTCCGAGCCATGGCGAGTCGACCCTAACTCACTAACAGTTCACACAACATATAAAAACAAGGTAAACCCCATAAAAAGGGCGGACGCGCTTGGGGTCTCGCACAACCAACATTCAAATCACAAAACGACTGACAAAATAACACGAGCATTCCTTCATAACAACAAATTTGTTTCGCATACAAAGAGAGTTACATGGTTATCCTATGCTAATGCCGAATGGCAAAACATTCTATTCTGCAGGCTTTGATGAAGACGCGCCACCGTCCCTGCGGCTGTGGATAAAAGGCACATAAGGGTTTGACGGGTACGTCGTCAGCTCGCCCGCCATCGCCGCACGGAACGGTTGCTCCACCTTGAAGTCACGGTGCTTTGGCTCAGGGTCATTAGGGGCGACGATCGTTTCCTGGTAGGGAATGAGGTCGCCCATCGCCCAAACGCGGTAGGAGTACACCGCGGCTCGATCCGTCAGCTTCAACACCTTAGCAATCTCCACCGAGCCCGTCGACGAGGGGTAACCGCTCATGACGTCGTCAAGGCCGAAATCGTCCGGGAAGTGTGCGAGCCCAAGGCTGAGCGCCGTCGCTGCTCCACGACGGAAGGCCGACCGCGTTATGAATTCCACGACCGACGGGGCCTTCTCCAAGTAGCGCCATACCTCGACGAGGTCGCTGGGAATCACCTCTGTGGGCAAGATCTCCTGAAGGTACGCCCGGATGCAAGTCGTCGACAGCGCGGCTGAGTCAACCAAGGTGGCCACACACTGCCGCGCGTCGTACGACTGCGCCTCTTCTGCATTATCAGTGATCCGTCCTGCAGCACAAAAATAAATAGTAAGTAAAACACCAAAACCACAACGAGGTACGTGCAATCGGAAGTCGGTTGAAGGAAAGCTTACCAATCAGCGGGCAGCAGAGGTCCGTGATGAAACTTTGATGAGAAGAGAAATCATTTTGCAACCCGGCAACAAGAACATCAGACACCTTCCATTCTTCAGCGGCAGAAGTTACAGCGGCCCTGACTCGTCCTTCCGCCGAACTCGCTTCCGCCTTCGCCTCCTTGAGTTCACGCTCCAGATCGGCGATTCGCTTCTCCGCCATGCTCAAGCGGATTGAGCCGCCGTCAAATCACCTACCGGGACAAGGCCTTGGCAAGCTTCCTTCACCTCAGCCGCACTACTCTCTGCTTCAAAAACAAAATGGTCAACACCGCAAAAAATCAGCGACAAGCGCCAAACAAGGTAAATACTCACCCGTAACCACTCGAAGCTCCTCGTTCGTCTCCTGGACGGCGATAAGTTCCTTCTCAACGCGGCACTTCGCAGCAAGCTGATCGGCCAATTCATGTTGCAGGCCCTGTGCAACAATCATAGCTTCAGCAACCAAAACTTCCTAAGTTCCCAGCCACTGAAATTCAGCGACTAGACACTCGGGGACTGGATCACAAACTCCCTAAGTGCCCAGCCGCTGAAATTCAGCGACTAGGCACTCAGGGACTGGATGACAGAATTCCTAAGTACCCAGGCGCTGAAATTAAGCGACTAGGCACTCGGGGACTAGATAACGCAAAAAATAAAGAATCCAACCACTAAAATTCAGTGGCCAGATCCTCGGGGACTAGACATACCTGGATGGCGGCACCTAGCATGTCGTGAACCTCCATCGCGTCCACCGACGCAAGCACAAGCAGACTATGGCCGCGACGATGCTCAACCTCCATGCCGGAGGCACCAGGGAGCTGGCTCGATGGCACCGAGGCACTCGCCGCGGCGGCCTTCGCCATAAAGCGAGGGAACGTTGCCACCGCGGACCCCGTGCCACTCGAGGGCAGCTCGGTCGCCTCGGTCGAACCCACAGGCACCATATGCTGTGACCCCGCGTCCTCCTTGGAATTCAGAGTTACATCCACTGCGGTTGGAGGTTCACTTGGGGCAGTCGCCGGCTCGTCAGAAATCGTGACGACGTCATCGCCATTTGTCCTTTTAGCACCTTCAGCGGGAGTAGCGACTTCGTCGCCCTTCCTCTTCTTCGAGGGATCAGCTGTCGCCTCCGTGGTGACTGGTGGAACCTTGGCCACTGAAGGGTGACCTATCTTCTTAATCCTAGTCCTACGAAACAACTCTGTCAACAAAACTCTCTGATCAAAACACAAAGCAAGACGGATAAAAGTCAAGGAACACTCACTTGGCGACCGGAAGAAATCGCAAGCCGGTGCGGATGCTGGCCGGCTTCTCCAGTTCTGGCCCCAGTTTCCGACTGAGGCCCGTCTCGAACACGTTGTGTGCCCAAGACACTAATGGATTCTTAGAAGACGAAGCCGCGGCGGGAGCCTCCGTGGCAATTGTTGCGGGAGCCCCCCTTGGCAGTGAGGCCCCTGCGGCTGGACCGGCTGCCAAACCGGCGACTAGGGCGAACGGCGGCGGCAACGACGCCAGCGGAACCTCGTCCACTATGGCGGCGGCACTAGTATCCATGGCCGCGTGCGCCGTTGTCTCCTCGGCTGAGCTGGTAGCGTCGGAGCTACTCGCAGACCGAGGCGGAGACGCCGGCTTGGTCGGCTTCGCTTTCTTCTTTGGCGGCGCCTTCTTCTTCGATGGTGTAGCCTCACGGTGTGAGGTATGCTCAGGGAGCTCGTCATCATCGTTGTCATGGGCCTCGAGGCTCTTGCTGGCCTCGAGTTCGCGCTGGTGCTTCCCATGAGTCTTGCGGACCGTGGGGGCAGCAACCTCCACGGGGTCGTCGTCATCATTGTCGCCATCACCACCCCCGTCACTTTCGACCTCGCCCTTGTCGGACAATGACTCACTCCCGTCCTGGGCGGACGAGCTCGAGTTCTCATCGTCTGGGGGTGGAAGCCACCCTTCCACCACTTGAAACAACTGCACCAATCAAGCGACATTAGCACAACAGCAAATGCACGAATTGCGAGTGTAAAGGGAATAACAGCTTACCGTTTGAGCTGGGCGCCTTGCGGTGTAAGGCACGAACCCGGCCTTCGCGTCGAGATACACCGCCTGGCTGATCTTTTTCAGGTCCTGGGTGTAGTCATTGAGTCTCCGCTCAATGAGGCGGGACTTCATCGGGTCGTCCTTGCCCGAATACTCGTACATGTAGAGGGCGCGGCTGGCTAGGGGCACGAGCCTTCGCCCGAGCCAGCAGTTGTAGAGGTTGATGGTTTGAAGGACTTTCGTCTTCAAATTGCGGATGGTCTGCAGCATCTCGTCGACGACCATCCGCTGCTCCAGTGGGAGTTTGGTAACTTGGAGCCGGTGCGGCTCAGGACGGTCGTCGGAGTACCTTGGAAGCGCCACTTCGTCGCTTGGAGTCGACTCGGTAATGTAGAACAAGTTCTTCTTCCACTCGTTCGCTGCTTTGGCGGGCAGCATCAGATCGAAGAACGATGCCTTCAACTTCAGTTGGAAGGTCAAGCCGCCCGCGGCTAGCATTGGGCTGCCTGTCTCTTCACGGCTGATTCTCCCGTGGAATAGGTCTTGCCACAGGGGAAGTAGGGCCTGCAGCCCAGGTAGCACTCGCATAACGCCACGAAAATGGCGAGCTGCTAGATGCTATGCGGACCCAGATCCGACGGCTGGATATCGTAATAGGGGCAGAAACACCAGAAGAAGAGGGAGGTTGGGAAGTCGAGCCCCTGCTCCAGGTGACTAGTGAAGCAGATGAATTCCCCTTCGCACGGATCCGGAAATATTTCTCCGGCCGCGGGGATGCGCCATCTCTCGGCGCGGAGGATCCCTCCCTCCTCGAATGATTTTAGCAGTGCCTTCGTGCACTTGGATCTGCCCCATGGTTCGATGGGAGGAGCCATCGGCTGGAAGATCGTGGAGTTCGGATCACTCTGAATCGTTCTGGTCACTACACGGAATGGAGAAACGAGGATGCACGAGATCGGAGGAAGTGAGGGAAGGGTTTTCCCCTTCACGCTTCACTCTCCTTATATAGCGGTTGTTACCCGCCATTTTTGGGAGCCGTTACCACGCGGTAATTATGCCAATATTACCGTTGGATTACCAAACGGCTAGTTTGACCAAAGCTGACAGTCCAACTTCATCTACTCAACTCGCTACCTCCAGCGACTCGACGATTCGCCGACCCGATCACTATGACAGTGACTAATTACTCGCCGACCCGTTCACCAAGCTGCGATGTGATTGGTCGTCGTTGTTGCGACTAAAATGACTAGTTCTTTCCTTTGTTCAGGAGTCCGCCGCCGATTTGACTAGGCGTCCGCATTGGACCCGCATACTCCGACTTCTAGCAAACGCCTGTGACGAATCAACGACGACCTCAGGGACTACTGATGGGGATATGCCTACCGGGGTATGCGCAGCAGGACGTTTCCTATTGTCCCAAGCCGCCAGCGAGTGGGCCTGCAGGACGACGACTGGATCGAGACTTGGCGAGGACTCAGGCGACTGGAAGCTGGAGGCCCAGAAGCATAGCTAGGCCTAGTCGGACTAGGTCTAAGACCCTCTGAATCCTTAACTAATTCGGTTGTAATCGGTAAACCCTAGCGAGATGAGCCCATATAAACCTCCCTAGGGTACGCATAGAGGATACGTTCCATCATACACCCAAGCGACTCGCCGCCTAGTCGTCGAGCTCGCCCCCTGTACTCTCTCCATAATACAATTTAGCAGGAGTAGGTCTTTACCCTCCGGGGGGCCAAACCTGGGTAAAACCTTGTGTCTCCGCCCTCATATCGCACCGTAGATGGCTGGCTGCCCTTGCCCCATGTTCTACTACTCGCTGCCGATTGCAGCATCTGCCGTGGTCATTCCCACGACAAGGTTGATTGGATCAACTGTGCTCGGGGAATGGTAGATCTGATTTCCATGATCATACTGCTAAGGTCGTGGAATGACATACCCCTACCGGTCGGCTTCCGCCATTGGGGTAGACTATGACACGTAAATCCAGAGGCGGTGATCAAAGATCAAAAAGTTTGATCGAATCAGAACAATGGTCATAATCCATGTCCGGATCGTAGATGAAATCTAGGTTTTCACCCTGTCATAGCGCGTTAGACGTCGTTGCGAGTTTCACAACACCGGTAGATATTGTATCTATGCATAACTTTTTTTGCAGGAAGTTGCGTGTCAACACCCGGATTTTTAATCCCAGAGGCCTGTTATGCCATACATCGCAATCCCAGGATTACCATTTTTGCGAGACATAACAGATTTGATATCACAGTACATCATCCATTACAAACCATACATAAGGTCTTACATAAATAGGGATCTCATGATCCAGTTCTTAATACAATTCAAGCAGCGGAATAACGTAATAGTAACGATAGTGTAGGCGAAGCTCCATCTTCAGGGTCACAGGCAATGTTGGCGATGGGAGATGATCCTAGTTGTCATAACATTCCTGCGGTCCATCATCATGATACTCCTCTTCATAGTCTGGCCACGGGAATAGCCAGGGACAAAGCCATGAGTAATCTTTAAGTACTCGCAAACTAATACTAATAAGTGAAGGGGGTTTTATAGTAGGATACTAATCTCTAGGGTTATTTTGCAAAAAGCCAGATTTACTCTACTAACTTCAAAAGCAAAGAAAGCTAGTTGAAAGTTTTATAACACGTAACTGGGAACTTGAATTTCATGTCACAACTCTGTTGTGGTCAAGTCAAAGTCATAAATCATTTCATAAGTCATTTTGAAAACATCTGACGATAGAACAGTATGGCCACTCCAACTGTCCATAACCGCGGACGCGGCTATTCGAATAGTTTGACACTCTGTAGAGATTGTACACTTTCACCACAACATTCGATACATCCGTCAGGAACAATCCTGAATTCACCATACTCAGTATGCGGATAATCAATCCGAACCTTTAAATTACACGCCCTAGTATAGGCACCTCTCCTGTGAGTTTGGCCTCCCAACCATGACCAACTGTCATCTTGGAAACTGCACAGGTGGACAATCTTCACAAGGTAGCCTCATCTCATACCTTGGCCGCAAGGGAACCCATACTAAGGTATATAAATTTCCAGTCAAGCCCTACCCAATTTCCAGGTATTGTGGTTGTACGGTAAAAATTAGAATGGTATCGCATCCAGACAACCATCAGTTTTATAAAGGGCTAAGGGTCATGCGTCAACATTTTCACCATCAAAATCATCTGGTGTTCAGAAACACATGTCAAAACATTTCAGTAGAATTACTCATCATTCTAGAGTTTTCATAACCATTTTCACCAAGTATTCCCATCTAAAGTGGATCAAGTTTTATGCTTAGCACCAGCATCTACAAGTGGGGGTAAAGACTAATGAGGGGTGGTAAACAAGTGGGGATTAGCTAAGTTCAATCTCATGACATAGGATGACATCAAGATTATCTAACTTACGACAAATTTTATGCTCTTTATGCTACCTTCAGTTATCTTTCTAGAATCTACAATTCACTAAGTAAACTCTAAGAGAAAGCTTTGTTTAATTAAAGTGACTAGAAATTCCTATGTGGCATTCTTTTATTACTTGATCATTATTTCTATAAGTAAACCTATATATTTTTATATATTCTGAAAGTTATGGTAAAATGTGATTTTTGAGAGTTGGAATCAACTCAAAAGCTTTTATGGTTGAATTTTGAAAAATGTTTGAATGCAGAAAAGCTTCTTCCTTTTTATTTTTACCATGGGTGATCTACAAATCTAAATGGGTTGAATCCAACGGGCATGGATTAAGCATTTCAGTACCTTTTGAACAAAATTGGTTTCATGCATTTTGGTTCAGTGAATCGAGTTGGGTTGATTTTTGAATCTAGGTACATAACTGTGTTTGAAATTAAATAAAATAAAAATAAATTTGAATCAGAGAGTTGCGCGGGATGTTTAACTGGGCCGGACCACTACCCACAGTGCACGCGCGGGCTGGTTAAGTGGCTGTCCCCACGCGTCAGTGAGACAGCGAGTGGGCGAAGCGGTATGGGGGCATGTGAACCGCACGATCTAACTCTAATCCAACATATGTGGTTCATCGTCCACGTCTGAACAGGACGCGACAAGCACGAACCCTAGCGCGGTCAGTGGGGGTCGTGGGTAGCTTACCGGGGCTCCAGCGACGGTCGGCGACGGGGGCGAACGAAGAAGTTGATGACGGTGATCCTCCTAGTACTGACAGCTTCTCCTGGGGCGGCTCCAATCGACGACGCCTCTCCTCCTCTGCAGCGGCGAACTCCGGTGAAATTCCCGCCACCTGGTGCTCACCTTGCTCCATGAGTGAGTGGGTGTGATCAGTGAGAGGTGGGGAGTGAACTGGTGTGAAGAAAACGAGCGGGGGAGGTCCCCTTTTATAGTGGCTGAAGGGGACCGACGGGCGCGGGCTGGGCTCGTCGTGGTCGACGGCACAGAGGGCTAATGGCATGGGCGACGGTAGGGGGCGGTGTTCTGCTCCCTGGCGAAGCTCAATGGCGTGGGGCGGTGCTGACCGGTCGGAACGCGTCGACACTCTAGGCGGGTCCGACGGCAATTTTAATGGCGCACGGGTCCTCCTGGTTGTAGGCGGCGAACGAGGTTGTCTGGCGGGGTGCTGGAGTGTTGGCGATCACGCACGCAAGCAGCGAGGGCGGCGCGCGGTCTGTGGGTGTTGGTCGAGGGTGGCGTACTAGCGCGCTCTCATCATGGCCGCAGAGAGGTTTGGCATGAGTGTAGCATCCCAATTGTCTAACATTTGTAATGCTACTTGGTTTAGTAATATAATGGCTACTTCATATATATAATTGTTGCATCACCATTATATCATGCTCATGTCATCATGCCACCTTGCATTTGAGCATCATATAAAACCCTTTTTGTGTTGGTTCTTCTCTCATATGCATTGTAAATTGTATTTGCCTCTTGATATTGTATTTGGTTCTTGATATATTGTTGGAATGCCCAAGTTGAGTTGGGGGCATATATTTTATTCCACTCCACCACCTTTCTTTCACCACCTTATAATTCCACCATTCCATTATTCATGAGCTTGTATTCTATTTTCTTTTGGTATTTAATCTAGCTCATGGGAGATAGGATGGATCTAATTCAAATGCTTTTGCTTGGGCCTTACTCCACATTTTGGAATGCATAATAACAATGCCATGTAAATAATCTTGTTTTCACAAATAAGCATGGTATTACTTATTTATGCATGGCCCATGCAACCATCACCAACTTTGGTCATATTTTGGTTTATTTGAATTCTTGAGTGGTTCATCTCTATCTCTATCCCTTCTTTTGGGCTTGATCTATTTTGATCTTGCTTAAACCTCATCACCATCTTTATCTACCCCATCACCACCTTTTCTTCTTTTCTCCCTTTTGGCTATCTTGTGTGAGCTTGTGTTGATCATGCTTGATCTAGTCAAAAGGAACCACTCCATCTATCTCTCTCTCTCTTACCCTCTAGCTAAGATCCTCCCTATCACCTACCCATCTAACCATACCCCATCCTCTCTAACCATACCCCCATCTAACCCTAACCCTCACATCCCCCTCTCACCTAAACCCTAAGTCTACCCCCTCTCTCGGCCTCTCTCTCTCTCACCTAGCTGGCCCCACCATGCCACCTAGCTACCCACCCAAGCAAGCCCTAGCGCGAGCCATACCCCTCTCCCCTCCTACCCTAGCTCTAACCCGAGGCTACCCCTCCCTCTCTCTTTTTCTCTCTATGCCAAGAGGACCCCAGCCCGAGCCTACCCTCCCAGGCCACCATGCCCCACCTGGAAGCCCCCTCCTCTACCTGCCCTGCCCTGCCGACCCCAGCACGTGAAGGAGGAAGGAGAGAAAAAGGTGGCCGACGCCACCTTCCCCTCCCCCACGCCATCTACCCCTTCCCCCGTCCTTATCTACTCCCTCTCCCCCTCTCTGCCTCGCCAGATCCACCCCAGGGCCCTGCCCTCGCCTTCCTTCTCCCTCTCCACCACCAGCTACCCCGATGCCGGCCACCGCCCCCTCCTTATCCAGCCGGTGGCGTGGCGCTCTAAGGTGTCGAGGAAGACCACGCAGCTCCCCTACGTCACCCTGTACACAGAGCCAGGAAGGAGAAGGCCAGGACGCTGGACAGCGACGACGGCGCCCGCGCAAACCCTAGCTCGCCGTCCTCCAGCTCCACCGCCGATCCGCTGCACGCCTGCCCGATCCGAGCCCGCCATCGAGCCCGCGGTGAGCCTCCGAACCTCCTAGACACCCTCCTCTGACCGATCCACCCCTGTACGCGCCGTTCGTTTTGTAGAACAGCCTGCGCGCGCCACCGCTCGCTGCTGTCTGCTCGCTCCCGCGCCGCATAGCGTCATAACTAGGTCGTGCCTACCTTCCTAACCACTCCCCTAGCCTGTCGCGCTGGTTCCGCCTCTCTGCGCGCGCGCTCGGCGTCGCGGGGTCGAGTCCCTGTCCCGCCGCGCTGCGCTGCGTGCTGGTTTTTCCGTCAGATCGAGGAGAAGAGGAACAGTACGGCCGTGTCAGTTTTACGGATCACCCCCTCTTTTGTTTTTCCCGTCAACCCGCGGTCCAGCCCAGGCCCACAGTCAGTGCCTGTGGCCATTTTATAAAAAGGCTCCTCTGTTTTGCGTTTCTCAACCCGCAGTCCCCCACTATGCCGCGTGGCTGACCCTCCCCTCTCGCTGTCGTGTGGGCCCGGCCCCACCGACGGACCCACCGGTCAGCGACCTGGGCTAGCTCAGGCCGCGGTGCAGAGAACCTTCGGTGCTCCTGTTACCGCCAGAATGGCCCGGACCCACTTGTCTGTGGCCGCGGCTAGATCTGGGTGGTTTAACAAAAAGTTTTCCTGTTTTCTGTTTAAACTCAAATCTTTTCCAATTTGATTTAAATTCAAAATTCAATCTGTTTTCTAAATAACTTTTGATTTATGTTTCCAAATTAAACAAATGATATATGTTTTTGAATCAGAAAAATATGAGGAATTCAAATATGCCCTTCAAAATATATTTTGCACGCTTTAATTTCCAAGTTGAATAAAAATGACAATAAAATGCCCTCAGCCTTAATTAATTAATAACTTTTGATTTATAACTCCAAATTTGACAAATGATATGTCTAAAATGATCAGCTCGACGAGACCTTTCTGTTTATGCATTCCATGTTCTGTTTTGCAGCATGCATCATATAAATATAAAGTAAACAGCAACTTATTGGAGTATAAAATGTGACCAAAACACCATAAAATGTTTATTTCTTGTATTCCACACCTCACCCATGCCATGCTACTTTATTGCCATGCAAATTGTGCATCATTCATCATGGCATGATTGTTTGCTTGTCGCATTTTATTCTTATGCTTGTGCACTTTATTTATGTTGGCCCTTGTTTGTTTGGTTCTTCTTCGAATAGACGCTGAGCAGGGAATATATCAAGAAACCCAGGAGCACTACCCAGATCCGTCTCTCGCTTCAGCTGAGCTGCCAGGCAAGCACTACCACATGCTTGCATACATATAGTACCTATTGCCTCTATCTTATTCTTGCATCATTGAGTCGCGATTATATTAAACTGAATCCCAAGTATTGCATAGCCTTTACTTTTAAACCCCACCAAGCTTGTTCCTCCATCCCATGAGCCATTACTACAGGAGTTGTTTGAGCCATGCGAGTCGTAGAACAGCATGTGTAGGGTATGTGAGTGTCTGATGGATAAGGAGGTACCTAAACAACTTAACCTGAGTAGTAATGGGATAACTAATGAAAGTGGCACCGGTGAGCAATATCTGCTATTTGGTTTTTCCTGCTCACTTGTGTCCCGTAGGACCCCGAGTACTTGAAACCTGTTCCTTGAATATTCACGCTATCCACATCCGGGAGGCTTATGGGACCCCCCTGAGCCAGAGCTTGATTCATTCTTATTTCTTGGGGCCACAAACTAGTTTGAGGTTTTATTTACTATCCTGTACTTATGCCATGCTTTACTGCTTTATTACGTTTGTGCGAGGAGCACCTGTACTGTTTAGGTAAGCGGAGTGTTTTCGCGGTATCGACAAGCCCAGTCACATTTTCGGGTTCCCAGTCGTTTACAGCCATTGACGCAAACCTTGAGTCCGTCTCGGAGTCAGCTAACTTCGTTGCGGGTGTACTCAATGGGGTGGCCCCCTGAAATATTTCTGAATCCTGTGATTGCTTTGTCGTGAAGGCCTCGTTGGGTTTTTATTTGGTTTTTCCGAGGTTGATCGAGTGTGTGTTGCTATTTTTGCACCCCTGCAGGGTAAAACTTTCTGAAAGCCGTGTCCGCGGTTATGGACGACTTGGAGCGCAGTTTCTCGATCATAGACAAGCATAACTAAAGTACCGCTTTTAATTTGACTAAGTAACTGACTAGTAAATAGTGCAACACTCATGGAATGGTTAATAAAATTGCCAACGGATGGGGGGGGTTGTTCGTCCGCTTCCTCGTTGGTAAGCGAGGAGGAGGATGGATCTGGTGATATTACTGTTATAACTGTTGTCATTAATTCACGGACATCCGTCTATCTTTGGTTCGGCGGATGGTTAGCGAGTATCTATAGAACTGTTAGGGTTTATCTTTTGCTGCAATTGCGTCACCCCAGGTTGTGTCCCCTTTAGAGGCATAAAGACTTGCTGAGTACCCCTAGGGTCTTACACGATAAATTATTTGATTCAGATGAACAGGTACACTCACGAGATGGATACTGGGTGGAGGAGACGGACGATGCGGGCAACGATCATTCGGTGTAGAGATTCCGGGAACGGGGATCCGTGAGATCTGTGGGCGGGATGTGTTTATTTATGGGGCATCTTATGCCGATTTGCTTCTTATTCGTACTCGGATCTTGTTTGCCGCTTCCGCCTGATACTCTGATGTTTGATGTATGAGGAGATATCCTAAACTATTATATCTATCTAGGACATTTGAATCTTGCCGTATGGCGTTGCTATATTTCCTTTCTTTTTAGATGGAATGGCTCTGATGTACTGTTGTATGGTGGCTTGCATACATACTCATTTGTGTATGTAGTTGATCCCTTCGCCTGCCGATTACGCCGCCCGTTCTTGTCCCGATGATTGGAAATGGTTGGGATGGCCGAAAGGTCTACCTGTGAGTGGCATTTGGGCCCCACCGTACTATTTCAACCATTTCCGCTCATCCAGGCTTGCAACTAGGAGCGTAATTTACCGAGGTAGTTACAATTGGTATCAGAGCCGTCCCGCCCTTCAGGGTCTCAGCCAAATGGTCGTTGTCAGTCTAGCAAATATTTTTGGTAGCTATGTATATTAGGGAAAAACCAAACGTGAGAGTAGTACTGCTTCCATTTTTCTTCTTACCCACCCACCCACCCTTTTCTGGTAAGGAAGTGTAACGTTTTCAATCCTCTTCTTAAAAGTTCAAGCTAGGATTCACGTGTTCTGGGTTTCCGTAGTACCATAGGTTGTGTGTGTGTGTGTGTAATTCCTTGTCTATCTGTTGCATCCAAGTTGTTATCACAATCGGCCTTTTGGTTATCAACTGTTGGTACATTCCATACCGACAGGATTTTGCAAACCGACGCGATCTATCTGATTAGTTGTATACCGCCGCGATCTGTCTTACTCTTTGTTATCCGACGTTATCTTGTTTGGGGTGTTCGTTTCTGTAGTTACCAATCTTTAGGTTCAACGTGAGAAGAAGGGGTTAGGATATGTGTTCTATTTATTCATGTGCGGAGTAATGATTTGAGTGCGGGATGGAGTCGCGACCATACCACTACTCTTGTCATTCGCTTTTGCATATTGAATTGGTAGAGTCACTAATCTTGATTCGTTAAGTGATTTTGCGCACCTATTGGTATTTTAATGCTGAAATTGCGAAAAATTTTCTTTGATATATTTGTGTACCACACTCCTTTTCAGTCGTGTGCAATATGCTTAATATCTTCTAGGTGCTTTGAACTTTGTTGATATTTTAATATCATCTTAGTAAATTGTATCCTTTAATCTTGGTTAATTCCATCTTGGTACTATTTTGGATTATTATTATTCTCCATTATAGTACTGACTTGTGTTTTATATCAATCACAGGATGGCTCCACCACGCCGTTCTGATGAGGACATACCACCTGAACTGGGGTCCGCGTTGTCAAACATCGCCAATGCCTTGGCAGCAATGCAGCAGAACCAGCAGCGTTTTGAAGAAAGTGTTCGGAGGAATGAGTTTGCTCCACTACCTCCACCTCCCAAGCGAGGAGACATCAAAAGGTTCTTGAAGTTCAACCCACGCCAATTTGATGTTTCTGATCAACCACTTGATGCTGATGATTGGTTGCGTGAGATGTCAAGGCTACTGGAGACTGCTGATGTTCCTGAGCAAGAATGGGTAAAATGTGCTACTCACCTTCTGAAGGGAGATGCAGCTCTCTGGTGGGAGAATTACCTGAAGGCAAACTGCATTGGTTTTCAGCCTACTTGGGAACAGTTCACTGGAGCGTTCAAGGAGCAGTATCTGTCAGAAATTTTCATGGAAAGGATGAAGGAAGTGTTTCTCAACCTCAAGCAGGGAAATGACAATGTCAATACCTACATTAGGAACTTCGTGAATCTTTCTCGTTATGGTGGCGATGAGATCTCTGATGACAAGAAGAAGCAAAAGAGGTTTCTTCAAGGGCTCAATGCATCGATTAAATATGCAATCACACATGCAAGGCCGGCGTCTTTTCTGGAACTTCAGCATACAGCTCTCCAGGAAGAAGCAAGTAGGCAAGTGTTTGAGGAGTCAAAGAAACACAACCGTGATGCAGCAAGCTCTTCAGCTATGTCAACTCCTTCTAAGCGTCGTGTCTGGGTTCCTAACACCCCACCGTTGCTCCCGGCTCCACCAAGACCTTCAAGCTTCGCGGCAAGGCCAACAAACTTCCTCACTGCTGCTCCCAGGGGCTACAACCACCACTACCCTGGAGCGCCTGGCGGAGTCCCTGGCTACGTTGCTCCACGTCCACCTGGTGCTTGTTTCACGTGTGGAGACTCTGGGCATCAAAGCTGGAACTGTCCGATGAAAAACAAAGCTCTTCCTCCACCCCCTCCAAGATCTGTGGCAAGCTCTCCTATGGTTCGTGCACCACCACCTCGGGCTCTCAACATCAACACCAAGCCCGGGTCTACTGTTGCTCGTGCCAACTGTGTCAACGCCGCTCAAGCTGAGCATACACCTAGAGTTGTGATGGGTATGCTATCTGTTAACTCAGTCCCTGCACCAGTTTTGTTTGATTCTAGTGCATCGCATTCATTCGTTTCTCACAAGTTTGCAAACGAAAATGAGTTAGCTATGGATCCTCTCCTTAAGCGGTTAATGGTCCTTTCTCCTGGAGCAACAATGGCAGCTGCTAAAATCAGCCATGGCAATCAAATTGAGATTGGTGGCTCTTCGTTCTCGGCGTCCTTAATTTTTCTGGGCAATTCTGACATTGATGTCATCTTGGGCATGGATTAGTTGACAGCAAATGCAGCTGTGATTGATTGTGCTGAACGCTCGGTTTCTCTGAAGATTCCTGAAGGCCATATAGTCTTTTCTCCAAGTCTGACTCCTGGTATCCAGCTTTTCTCTTTGGCGGCTCTGAATGATGATGCTATGGAAGCTATTCAGAGTGTACCGGTGGTCTGTGAGTTCCCAGATGTCTTTCCTGAAGAGTTGCCGGGTATGCCTCCGGATCGTGAGGTTGAGTTTGTAATTGAGCTTGAACCTGGAACGGCTCCTATCTCCAAGCGGCCTTATAAAATGGGTCCTGCTGAGTTGGCTGAACTCAAACGTCAACTTGATGAACAAGAGAAGTTGGGTTTCATTCAACACAGTACTTCTTCTTGGGGTAGCCCAACAATCTTTGTGAAAAAGCGAGACAGGACTGATAGACTTTGTGTTGACTATCGGGCTCTCAATGCTAAAACCATCAAGAATAAATATCCCCTTCCGCGGATTAATGATCTCTTCGATCAGCTAGCTGGAGCTGTGGTATTCTCTAAGCTGGACTTGAGAAGTGGTTATCACCAAATCAAGATTCGCAAGGAAGATGTTCCTAAAACAGCTTTCACCACCCTCTATGGCTTGTATGAGTACACGGTCATGTCTTTCGGTCTCACCAACGCACCTGCTACCTTCTCGAGGCTTATGAACTCGGTTTTCATGGAGTATCTTGATAAGTTCGTTGTGGTCTATCTGGATGACATCCTAGTCTATTCTAAGTCAAAGGAAGAACATGAAGAACACCTTCGGTGTGTCCTAAACAAGCTTCGTGAGAACCGCTTGTATGCAAAGTTCTCCAAGTGTGAGTTTTGGCTGCCTCAAGTAACCTATCTTGGTCACATCATCTCTGCCAAGGGCATTGCAGTCAACCCGGAAACTGTGAAGACAATTGTTGAATGGCTTCCTCCTGTTAATGTCAAAGAAGTGCGGAGTTTCCTTGGTTTGGCTAGTTATTGCCGTCGCTTCGTTCAGAACTTTTCGAAGATAGCGAAGCCTCTTACCGATCTCCTCAAGAAAGGCAAGAAATACCTTTGGACTCCTGCATGTCAAGCAAGCTTTGAGACACTCAAAGAGAAGCTCACTTCCACGCCAGTCTTGGTTCCTCCGGACACATCTAAGCCTTTCCAGATATTCTGTGACGCCTCTTTGCAAGGATTGGGTGCGGTCCTTATGCAAGAAAAACAAGTTGTTGCTTATGCCTCTAGACAGTTGAAGATGCATGAGATCAACTATCCTACACATGACCTCGAGCTCGCAGCAGTTGTCTTTGCTTTGAAGCTTTGGAGGCACTACTTGCTTGGCAACCGTTGTGAAATCTTTTCTGATCACAAGAGTTTGAAGTATATCTTCACTCAGCCTGATCTCAACCTTCGGCAGAGGATATGGATTGAAGCAATCAATGATTTTGATTTGACCATCAACTACACTCCGGGCAAAGCTAATGTCATGGCCGATGCTCTCAGCCGCAAAGCTTATGTCAATAACCTCATGATGGAAGAACAACAGCCTCTCTTGTGCGAGGAATTCCGTCAGCTCAACCTTGAAATTGTGGAACAAGGGTATCTCCTGAACCTTCTGGCCACTCCTCTCTTCGAAGAGAAGATCCGCTCTCGTCAGCTTGGTGATCCGCACACCAGAAAGATCATCTCCAAACTTCAGCTTCCGAAGTATGAGTCCTTCCACGTCGATGATCAAGGCACGCTTTTCTTTGAACACCGGATGTTTGTTCCGAACTACCCGGGTTTGAGAGAGCAAGTTCTCAAGGAGGCGCATGATTCTGTTCTTTCTATCCACCCTGGCAGCACAAAAATGTACATGGACTTGAAAACACAATATTGGTGGCCGGGTTTGAAACGATATTGTGCCAAGTATGTCTCGGAGTGTGATGTCTGCCACAGAGTGAAAGCTGTCCATCAGAAACCTTTCGGTCTTCTACAGCCATTGAAACCCCCGGAATGGAAATGGGAGAAAGTAGAGATGGATTTCATCACTGGTTTTCCAAGGTCGCAGAAGGGCAACAATGCAATCTTTGTTGTCATTGACAGGCTTTCTAAAGTGGCTCACTTCTTCCCCGTCAAGGAAACAATTTCTGGAATTCAGTTGGCTGAGCTCTATATCAACAGAATTGTCTCTCTGTATGGAGTCTCGCTTGATATCAGTTCAGACCGTGGAAGCATCTTCACTTCCAAGTTCTGGGAAAGTTTCCAAAATGCTTTGGGAACAAAGTTGAACTTCAGCACAGCCTACCACCCTCAGTCGCAAGGACAAGTTGAAAGGATCAATCAGATTCTGGAGGATATGTTTCGTGCTTGCGTCATCTCTTTTGGCATGAAGTGGGAGGAATGTCTTCCTTATGCTGAATTCTCTTACAACAACAGCTTCCAGAAAAGTCTGAAGATGGCACCATTTGAGGCTCTCTATGGTCGCAAGTGCAGAACTCCGATTGGTTGGTCGGGTGCAGGAGAAAGAATTTGGTTTGGCCCTGACATTGTAACTCAAGCGGAGGAGAAGGTGCATATCATTCTGGAAAATCTGAAGATTGCTCAAAGTCGCCAGAAGAGCAATTATGACAGGAAGCACACAGACATGGTGTATGTCCCTGGTGATCTAGTTTACCTTCGTGTCACTCCCATGAAAGGCACACACCGCTTTGGTATCAAAGGAAAGCTGGCTCCTAGATACATCGGTCCTTTCAAAATTCGTGGAAGAAGAGGAGAAGTTGCTTATGCTCTTGAGCTCCCGGAAAAACTCAAGGTCCATGATGTTTTCCACATCTCTCAACTCAAGAAGTGCTTCAAGGATCCCGGCAGGACCGTGGATCATGAGCTAATCGATCTCCAAGAAGACCTGTCTTATCAAGAACACCCCACAAAAATCCTCGAAGTCGCAGAAAGAAGGACTCGCAACAAGTCCATCAAGTTCTACAAGGTGCAGTGGTCGCACCATAACGTTGATGAAGCCACTTGGGAGCGTGAAGATGAACTCCGTGCCAACTATCCTACCCTCTTTGAGTCTTCTTTTTCTTCCTAGAATCTCGGGGCGAGATTCCTGTTTAGTGGGGGAGAGTTGTAGCATCCCAATTGTCTAACATTTGTAATGCTACTTCGTTTAGTAATATAATGGCTACTTCATATATATAATTGTTGCATCACCATTATATCATGCTCATGTCATCATGCCACCTTGCATTTGAGCATCATATAAAACCCTTTTTGTGTTGGTTCTTCTCTCATATGCATTGTAAATTGTATTTGCCTCTTGATATTGTATTTGGTTCTTGATATATTGTTGGAATGCCCAAGTTGAGTTGGGGGCATATATTTTATTCCACTCCACCACCTTTCTTTCACCACCTTATAATTCCACCATTCCATTATTCATGAGCTTGTATTCTATTTTCTTTTGGTATTTAATCTAGCTCATGGGAGATAGGATGGATCTAATTCAAATGCTTTTGCTTGGGCCTTACTCCACATTTTGGAATGCATAAGAACAATGCCATGTAAATAATCTTGTTTTCACAAATAAGCATGGTATTACTTATTTATGCATGGCCCATGCAACCATCACCAACTTTGGTCATATTTTGGTTTATTTGAATTCTTGAGTGGTTCATCTCTATCTCTATCCCTTCTTTTGGGCTTGATCTATTTTGATCTTGCTTAAACCTCATCACCATCTTTATCTACCCCATCACCACCTTTTCTTCTTTTCTCCCTTTTGGCTATCTTGTTTGAGCTTGTGTTGATCATGCTTGATCTAGTCAAAAGGAACCACTCCATCTATCTCTCTCTCTTACCCTCTAGCTAAGATCCTCCCTATCACCTACCCATCTAACCATACCCCATCCTCTCTAACCATACCCCCATCTAACCCTAACCCTCACATCCCCCTCTCACCTAAACCCTAAGTCTACCCCCTCTCTCGGCCTCTCTCTCTCTCACCTAGCTGGCCCCACCATGCCACCTAGCTACCCACCCAAGCAAGCCCTAGCCCGAGCCATACCCCTCTCCCCTCCTACCCTAGCTCTAACCCGAGGCTACTCCTCCCTCTCTCTTTTTCTCTCTATGCCAAGAGGACCCCAGCCCGAGCCTACCCTCCCAGGCCACCATGCCCCACCTGGAAGCCCCCTCCTCTACCTGCCCTGCCCTGCCGACCCCAGCACGTGAAGGAGGAAGGAGAGAAAAAGGTGGCCGACGCCACCTTCCCCTCCCCCACGCCATCTACCCCTTCCCCCGTCCTTATCTACTCCCTCTCCCCCTCTCTGCCTCGCCAGATCCACCCCAGGGCCCTGCCCTCGCCTTCCTTCTCCCTCTCCACCACCAACTACCCCGACACCGGCCACCGTCGGCCTCCACCGCCCCCTCCTTATCCAGCCGGTGGCGTGGCGCTCTAAGGTGCCGAGGAAGACCACGCAGCTCCCCTACGTCACCCTGTACACGGAGCCAGGAAGGAGAAGGCCAGGACGCTGGACAGCGACGACGGCGCCCGCGCAAACCCTAGCTCGCCGTCCTCCAGCTCCACCGCCGATCCGCTGCACGCCTGCCCGATCCGAGCCCGCCATCGAGCCCGCGGTGAGCCTCCAAACCTCCTAGACACCCTACTCTGACCGATCCACCCCTGTACGCGTCGTTTGTTTCGTCGAACAGCCTGCGCGCGCCGCCGCTCGCTGCTGTCTGCTCGCTCCCGCGCCGCATAGCGTCATAACTAGGTCGCGCCTACCTTCCTAACCACTCCCCTAGCCTGCCGCGCTGGTTCCGCCTCTCTGCGCGCGCGCTCGGCGTCGCGGGGTCGAGTCCCTGTCCCGCCGTGCTGCGCTGCGTGCTGGTTTTTCCGTCAGATCGAGGAGAAGAGGAACAGTACGGCCGTGTCAGTTTTACGGATCACCCCCTCTTTTGTTTTTCCCGTCAACCCGCGGTCCAGCCCAGGCCCACAGTCAGTGCCTGTGGCCATTTTATAAAAAGGCTCCTCTATTTTGCGTTTCTCAACCCGCAGTCCCCCACTGTGCCGCGTGGCTGACCCTCCCCTCTCGCTGTCGTGTGGGCCCGGCCCCACCGACGGACCCACCGGTCAGCGACCTGGGCTAGCTCAGGCCGCGGTGCAGAGAACCTTCGGTGCTCCTGTTACCGCCAGAACGGCCCGGACCCACTTGTCTGTGGCCGCGGCTAGATCTGGGTGGTTTAACAAAAAGTTTTCCTGTTTTCTGTTTAAACTCAAATCTTTTCCAATTTGATTTAAATTCAAAATTCAATCTGTTTTCTAAATAACTTTTGATTTATGTTTCCAAATTAAACAAATGATATATGTTTTTGAATCAGAAAAATATGAGGAATTCAAATATGCCCTTCAAAATATATTTTGCACGCTTTAATTTCCAAGTTGAATAAAAATGACAATAAAATGCCCTCAGCCTTAATTAATTAATAACTTTTGATTTATAACTCCAAATTTGACAAATGATATGTCTAAAATGATCAGCTCGACGAGACCTTTCTGTTTATGCATTCCATGTTCTGTTTTGCAGCATGCATCATATAAATATAAAGTAAACAGCAACTTATTGGAGTATAAAATGTGACCAAAACTTTGTTGCGGGTGTACTCAATGGTGTGGCCCCCTGAAATTTTTCTGAATCCTGTGATTGCTTTGTCGTGAAGGCCTCGTTGGGTTTTTATTTGGTTTTTCCGAGGTTGATCGAGTGTGTGTTGCTATTTGTGCACCCCTACAGGGTAAAACTTTCTGAAAGCCGTGTCCGCGGTTATGGACGACTTGGAGTGCAGTTTCTTGATCATAGACAAGCATAAATAAAGTACCGCTTTTAATTTGACTAATTAACTGACTAGTAAATAGTGCAACACTCATGGAATGGTTAATAAAATTGCCAACGGATGGGGGGGGTTGTTCGTCCGCTTCCTCGTTGGTAAGCGAGGAGGAGGATGGATCTGGTGATATTACTGTTATAACTGTTGTCATTAATTCACGGACATCCGTCTATCTTTGGTTCGGCGGATGGTTAGCGAGTATCTATAGAACTGTTAGGGTTTATCTTTTGCTGCAATTGCGTCACCCCAGGTTGTGTCCCCTTTAGAGGCATAAATACTTGCTGAGTACCCCTAGGGTCTCACACGATAAATTATTTAATTCAGATGAACAGGTACACTCACTAGATTGATACTGGGTGGAGGAGACGGACGATGCGGGCAACGATCATTCGGTGTAGAGATTCCGGGAACGGGGATCCGTGAGATCTGTCGGCGGGATGTGTTTATTTATGGGGCATCTTATGCCGATTTGCTTCTTATCCGTACTCGGATCTTATTTTCCGCTTCTGCCTGATACTCTGATGTTTGATGTATGAGGAGATATCCTAAACTATTATATCTATCTAGGACATTTGAATCTTGCCGTATGGCGTTGCTATATTTCCTTTCTTTTTAGATGGAATGGCTTTGATGTACTGTTGTATGGTGGCTTGCATACATACTCATTTGTGTATGTAGTTGATCCCTTCGCCTGCCGATTACGCCGCCCGTTCTTGTCCCGATGATTGGAAATGGTTGGGACGGCCGAAAGGTCTACCTGTGAGTGGCATTTGGGCCCCACCGTACTATTTCAACCATTTCCGCTCATCCAGGCTTGCAACTAGGAGCGTAATTTACCGAGGTAGTTACAATGAGCTTTCCGTGTGGTCCAGTGGACGGCAATTCTCAAGGCTAGGATAGGGAGTGGCGGTGAACGGTGTTGTGTCTGTGAGACAAGGTTGGCGAGGCTAGTTCTTCCTCTAGCTCGCTGGAGACATGGGGGTGCCAAGTTTGCTCTCGGCATGCTCACCATTAATGGCTAGGCTTGCTCACAGGGGTGCTAAGGCTTGTTAAAGAGGCTAGATGATCTACCAAAAGCTTGTTGCAACCAGAGAGGGAACAAGGTTGGCCTAATTTACTGCTACAAATAGTGTTTGATGTGTTGTTGTTTGTTGCTAACAAGGTGTTTGATGAAATGGCCGAAAGAAATTCAAATTTGAATTTTGGATTCAAACTTGTTAGGTTTGCTAGGCACATACTAGGGAGTCTCTGGTTAGTTGGATTGGTCAAGGGGCACTGGTTTGGTTGGGTTTTGAAAATGTGTGATCTTCACATATGATAAAGATTCAATTTTCACTTGTGATTTGAATGAGGTTGCCAAATGTTTCTGCAAGTTTGAAAGGTGGGCTTTGCTTCACCTTTACTTGGTCTAGCAAGGGGTGAAAAGAATTGGAAAAGTTTCTGTTCGAAATCTTGGACTAGAAACACTCAAATTGACCTAGTGAGCAAGAATGGCAAAAATGACCATTTGCTTTATTTAATTTGTTTTTGATTTTCTCTTGATTTGTTTCTACATGGAATTGTTTTATATGATGTTATATTCATCTTTAAACCATTTCTTGCTATTTAGGTTAATCACACAAGATCATTCATGCATTTATCAAATCATCGCATACACACATGCATTCATATGATTTTAATTACTCAAACTTTTTGTTAACCCTAATTTTAGTGATTAGAGTTTGATGATCATTGTTTTATGTTTTTGGGATGTTACATTGTGAATGGTATGGTTCATGTGCATGTGATGTATATGTGTAATCCATATGTGATCTGCGAATCACGGTTTTGTCAGCCGGCTGGAGCCTAGGTTCTGTCATTTTATTGTATAACGACCCGCGTGTCGGATTCTCCATGTAATTTACTTTACTAAGCTAGTGTAGATGTATGGAGAACCCGGATGGCATGCAAGGTGACGTACATGTCGGCGACATGGAGTAAGACAACAAGTGACATGAGTTGGCACGAGTTGGATTACTGGCTTTATGGAGATGGAGATCGCCATGAAGGGAGCCATACCATTTCACATTATAATTGCTTTATTTTGTGTTATTGTTATGTCTCTGTTTTACCTCTATTAGATAGTCGGTAAAATTTAATCCCTCAAAGAAGGTCTAGTCGGTTTCCCCGCCATTGTTTGCACCATCACAAGTCAGACATTTTTGGTAGTGGGCTCATAAAATTGAGGTGCTGCCAATTCTTTCCAACTAGGTGGGTTCGAGTCGGACTCTTACTGCGGAAACACTTGGTAAGCTAGACGGGTCTATCACAACGGCTGAGGGGCTTAGGGAAAGGTCAGATGGGAGCAGGGGCATGTGATGCCACCCATCCAACATAAGTCGTATGAGATGCGATTGACAAGGAGTTGTCTACCTAGATCACTTGGCGGCTAGCGGTGATGCTAAAGCTCACTAGCTGACTTGCTTATTTAGGATCCTGAATCACTTAGTGACCATCGGAGGGGTGTTGGTTTTAGTGGGAGCATAAAATATTAAAGTGTTTAATATGCTTGCTCTTTTATTAATACATGTCTTAAGTGTTTTGCATATTTTCTGTTGTAGATCATGGCACCAAGTAGCACTCACTCTCAGATATCCGGTTTTGCATTGAGAACAATTCTTGAGAAAGATAAACTGAACGACACTAATTTTACCAACTGGTATCAAAATCTAAGAATTGTTCTCAAACAAGAAAAGAAGGACCATGTCCTAGACAACCCACTTCCAGATGAGCCGAATGAGAATGCGACTGTCGCCGCCACCAATGCCTATCGTCGGGCTAAGGATGAGTCCACGGATATTAGTTGTCTTATGCTTTCTCACAAGGAACCGGACTTGCAAAAGTAGTTCGAGAATGTTGAGGCCTACGATATGATCGAAAGCCTCAAAAGTATGTTCCAGGCTCAGGCGAAAAGACTGAGAGGTATCAAGTCTCTCAGGCTTTGCTGAGTTGCAAGCTTAAGGATGGTGATCCACTGAGTCCGCATGTGATCAAAATGGTTGGTTATTTGCAGTCTCTAGAGAGGCTTGTCTACCCCATTAGCGAAGATTTCGCTACGGATATAATTCCGAACTCTCTTCCTAGTGCATATGGGCAGTTCATTTTGAACTACCACATGCATGGTATGGATAAGAAGCTCACTGAATTACATGGGATGCTCAAGCAGGTAGAGGCGGATCTCAAGAAGGGTGCCAGTCAAGTGTTGATGGTGCAAAATAAGGCTAATTTCAAGAAGAGTTCTTGGACTAAGAAGAAGGATAAGTCAGGAGGAAAGCAGGCTCAGGACCCAGTCCCAAACAATTCCTCAGGGACTAAGCCATCTCCTTCAGCCAGATCCACTTGCTTCTACTGCAAGGCGGATGGCCACTGGAAGAGGAACTGCAGCAAGTATTTGGCTGATAAAGCCAAGAGTGGAGGTTTGACTTCCGACTCAGGTACACTTGTTTGCAATGTTATAGACATATATTTTGCTCATGCACCTAATAGTTCTTGGGTATATGATACCGGATCAGTTATTCACATTTGCAACTCGTTATTGGGACTAGTAAGAACTAGGAGCGTAGCAAGAGGCGAGGTTGATATTCGAGTCGGCAAAAAAGCAAGAGTTGCTACATTGGAAGTCGGCACGATGCAACTTTATTTACCTTCCAGATTAATTATGGAACTGAATAATTGTTATTATGTTCCAGTGCTCAGTCGAAACATTATTTCTTCTTCATGTTTGATGAGGAAAGGCTATGAGTCGAATATCAATAATAATGGTTGTTCTTTGTATTTGGATTATATGTTTCACGGCTTTGCACCCGTCCAAGACGGGTTATTTATTTTGAATCTTGATGGTGAGTCGGTTTATAACATAAATGTTAAAAGTATGAAACCAAATGATCTGAATATGACATACTTTTGGCACTATCGGCTTGGTCATATAAGTTGGAAATGCATGAAGAAGCTCCATGATGATGGGCTCCTAACTTAGTTCGACTTGGAGTCGTTTGAGACATGCGAATCTTGCCTACTCGGCAAAATGACCAAGACACCTTTTGCAAAGAGTTGCGAAAGGACGTCCGACTTGTTGGGACTAGTACATAGTGATGTATGTGGACCAATGAGCACGACAGCCAGGGGTGGTTATGAGTACTTCATTACCTTCACTGATGATTTGAGTAGGTATGGATATATCTACTTGATGAAACATAAGTTGGAAGCCTTTGAAAAGTTCAAAGAATTCCAGAATGAAGCACAGAATCAACTCGGCAAGAAAATAAAGTTTCTTCGGTCGAACTGAGGAGGCGAGTACATGAGCCATGAGTTTGATGACCATTTAAAAGTTGTGGAATAGTTCCTCAACTTACTCCGCCAGGAACGCCGCAAATGAACGGTGTTTCGGAAAGGAGGAATCGGACCTTGTTGGACATGGTACGATCAATGATGAGTCGGACCGATCTACCTTTATCATTTGGGGTTATTTTCTAGAAACAGCGGCGTTCACACTAAACAAAGTACC
Source organism: Avena sativa (assembly GCA_916181665.1). Taxonomy (NCBI): domain Eukaryota; kingdom Viridiplantae; phylum Streptophyta; class Magnoliopsida; order Poales; family Poaceae; genus Avena; species Avena sativa. Next base: position 68,231,655 of record OV702284.1, read on the forward strand.
ATTTGGGGTTGTGAAGCATTTTGTGGACAGGAAAAAAGCCGAGTTTGCCTTTTCTTAAGATTTGGGGTTGTGAAGCATTTGTCAAGCGACTTCAGTCGGACAAGCTTACGGCCAAGTCGGATAAGTGTATTTTCGTGGGGTATCCGACGGAAACCTTGGGTTACTACTTATACAACCAAGAAGAGGGCAAAGTGTTTGTCGCTCTAAATGGTGTCTTCCTTGAGAAAGAGTTTCTTAGTCGGGGAGTAAGTGGGAGCACGGTGCAGCTCGAAGAAATTCGAGAGGAACCGGCTAGTAGCGAGTCAGCAAAAACCTTGGAGGTTGAGACGGTCGTGATAGCTGAGCCGGCAGCAGCACCTATACTACGAAGATCGGCGAGATTACGAAGTGTTCGTGATGTATTACTGTTAGACAATGATGAGCCGGCAAATTATTCGGAAGCGATGGTGGTATCTGATTCCGAGTCATGGCTTGGAGCCATGAGATCCGAGTTAAAGTCCATGGTTGAAAATCAAGTTTGGAACTTGGTTTATCTGCCAGACTGTGCAAGACCCGTCGAGTGCAAATGGGTCTTTAAGAAGAAAACTGATATGAATGGAAATGTCTCCGTCTATAAAGCACGTCTTGTCGCGAAGCGGTTCCGACAAGTTCAAGGAGTTGATTATGACGAGACTTTCTTGCCCATAGCGGTGCTTAAATCAGTTCGGATCATGTTAGGTATAGTAGCCTATTTCGACTATGAGAGATGGCAGATGGATGTCAAAACGGCTTTCCTTAACGGAAATTTAACCGAGGACGTGTATATGATACAGCCTGAGGGTTTTGTCGATCTGGCTAATGCTGACAAGGTGTGCAAACTTCAGAAATCCATTTATGGATTGAAGCAAGCATCTCGGAGTTGGAATATTCTCTTTGATGAGGTAGTCAAATCGTTTGGCTTCATCAAGAGTGATCATGATTCTTGTTTATACAAGAAGTTTAGTGGGAGCAAAGTTAACTTTCTAATATTATATGTGGATGACATATTACTGATTGGAAATGATGTCCAGATGTTTCAAGAAACCAAGGAATCACTAAAAAAGAGTTTCTCAATGAAAGACTTGGGTGAGGCAACATATATCCTCGGAATCCGGATCTATAGAGATAGATCAAGACGGCTCATTGGATTGAGTCATAGTAATTATTTGGACAAAGTGTTGAAGAAGTTCAACATGGAATCATCTAAGAAGGGGTTATTACCGATGTCCCATTGCGTAAAACTTAGCAATACTTAGTGTCCTTCGACAACTGATGACCAAAGTCAGATGAGTGTGATTCTGTATGCTTCTGCAGTGAGATCCATCATGTATGCCATGATTTGTAATAGACCGGATGTTTCATATGCTCTAAGTAGTGTGGGCAGATACCAGGCTGATCCTGGAGAAATCCACTGGACAGCGGCTAAAAATATCCTAAAGTACTTGAGAAGGACCAAGGATATGTTTTTGGTTTATGGTGGTGAAGATGAACTCAGTGTAAAGGGTTACACGGATGCGAGTTATCTTACCGACTCTGATGATTCTCGTTCGCAATCCGGATACATGTTTATTATAAATGGAGGTGCTGTGAGCTAGAAGAGTTCCAAGCAAGAGACTGTGTCTGCATATACAATAGAGGCTGAGTATATTGCCACCTCAGAGGCAGCAAAGGAAGCTGTTTGGATGAGGAATTTCCTCATGGATCTTGGTGTGGTTGAAGGCTCGTCCAATCCGTTAGACGTGTATTGTGACAACAATGGTGCTATTGCACAAGCCAAGGAACCTAGACAACACCAGAAGAACAAGCACATACTCATGCGGTACCATCTGATTCGCCAGTTCGTGGATCAAGGTAATATCAAGTTATGCAAGGTACACACGAATGCAAATATCGCGGATCCGTTGACAAAGCCATTGAAGGGTTTTGCAGCATAGTAAATCAAAAAAATTCTACAGATGCGAACAGGAAAGCCAAGATCTAATCTAGGAGATGCAATCAACGGGAAGGATAGATGAGATCTTCATACCCTTGACGAAATAGCACAACGGCAACGTTCAACAGAACATGGGTGATGTAGTCGAACTAGCCTTCTCCTCCTCGCGATCCGATCCGATCCAATGCTGCAAGTGGCGACGCCTCCGAGAGATGCACATGTACGACACCGCGACGTCTCCTCCTTCATCAATCCAGCAAGTGGGGTGGAGAGATAGATTGGATCTACAGCACGACGGCGTGGTGCAATGGTGGAGAGTTTCTGCGGCAGGGCTTCGCCTACACGCAGTCGGGAGAGAGAGAGAGAGAGGTAGGGCAGCAGCTGGCGGCTAGGGTTTGGAGTGAGGGGAGGGTGCGCCCCCTGCCCACCTTATATAGGGGGCTGGCCGCCCCCCTTGCCCCCTCCTCCAAGCCCTAGGGCGGCGGCCCCAAGGGTGGAGTGGGGGGCAAGTCTTCCCCCCCCCCTTCTAGAAGGTCCCCTAGGGTTTTGGCCGGTTGGGCCTATGGGGCCTTGTGCCCCTGGCCCAATGCGGCCAGGGAACTCCCTCGTAGGCCCATGCACCCCTCCGACAAGTGGGGCCATGTTGGTCCCACTCCGGAAGCTTCTAGAACCTTCCAGTACAATACCGAACATTCCTAATCAATTCCAAAATCCAAAAACTGCTTTCCTTTATATGAATCTTATTCTCCGGACCATTCCGGAACCTCTCGTGATGTTCTGGATCTCATCCGAGACTCCAAACAAAAACTCATAAAACAATTATCCATTCTATCCTAGCGTTGAGGCACGTTAAGTGTGTGACCCTACAGGTTCGACAATATGCAGACATGATCTTCTATCAATAATCAACAGTGGGATATGGAAACCCATATTGACTCCCACATATTCATCGATGATCATATAGGATGAACCACGATGCCAGGATTCAATTAATCCCATTTTTATATTCCCTTCGTCACACGATATTTTACTTTCCAGAGATTCGATCGTTGGTATCTGCATACCTAGTTCAATCTCGTTCACTTTGTGATTAACTCCTTAACCACGTGCTTGCAAGCGGTGTTGATATCGATTACGGAGTGGTCCCGAAGTATATCTCTCCGACTCGGGAGGGACAAATCCCATCTCGATACATACAACCCAACTAGTACTTTCCGATCACCTGAGAGACACCTTTATGATCACCCTCTCATAGGATGACGTTTGATGACCTCAAAGCTTTCTTCCGATACCAGGGATTTGCATTATCTCACGGTCTAAGGAATACAATATTTGACATAGAAAAAGCTTCGCAAAGATGAACACGATGACATGATCTAATTTCTCTGCTTGATTTGGGTTTGTCCATCATATCATTCTCCCAATGACATGATCTCATTATTAATCGAAAACTCATGTCTATGGTTAGGAAACCTTAACTATCATTAATCAACGAGCTAGTGCATAGAGGCGTACTAGGGACACGGTGTTGTTCATAAACCACACAAGTATCAAAGTTTCCGCTTAATACAATTCTAGCATGGAATATAAACTTTATCATGAACAAGAATTATAACAATAAAATCTTTATTATTGCCTATAGGGCATAATTCCAACAGTCTCCCACTTGCACTAGAGTCAATAATCTAGTTTACATCTGGCAACAATCTAACACCCATGGCATTAAGGTGCTGATCATGTTTTGCTCGTGGAAGAGGTTTAGTCAACGGATATGCGACATTCAGATCCGTATGTACTTTGCTAATCTTCAGATCTCCATCTGTTATATAATCTCGAATTATATGAAACCGGCGGTTGATGTGCTTGGTCTTTGGATGATATCTTGGTTCCTTATCCAATGCTATGGCGCCAGTGTTGTCACACAATATCTCCAGTGGGTCCAAGGCACTTGGAACCAGACCAACCTCAGTGATGAAGTTCCTGATCCAAACTCCTTCACTTGACGCTTCTGCAGCAGCCATATATTCCGATTCTACTGTAGATCTCGCGATCACGCTTTTCTTGTAGCTTCTCTAGCTCACAGCTCCTCCATTCAAAATATAAACATATCATGTCTGAGATTTAAAATCATCCGGGTCGATGTCGAAACTAGCATCGACGTAACCTTTTACGACGAGCTGCTCATCACCTCCATAGACCAAGAACATTTCTTTAGTCCTATTTAAATACTTTAGGATGTTCTTTACGGCTGTCCAGTGTTCCACTCCTGGATCACTTTGGTATCTGCTCGTCAAATAAAGAGCATTGGACACATCCGGTCTAGTACACAGCATGGCATACATGATAGAACCTATGGCCGAGGCATATGGCACTTTGCTCATAGCTTCTCTATCGTTTACCGTAGCTGGACACTGAGCCTTGCTCAATATATTACATGACAACATGGGCACGGAACCTTTCTTTGCCTTATCCATTCTGAACCTTTCAGAACTTTGTCTAGGTATGTACTTTGTCTTAAAGCAATTAGGCGTCTTTGTCTATCTCTATAGATTTTGATGCCTAATATATAAGCAGCTTCTCCTAGGTCTTTCATTGAAAAACATTTGTTCAAATAACTCTTCACATCGTTAAGCATATCAATGTCATTTCCAATAATCAATATGTCATCCACATATAGTACTAAAAATGTCACTGAGCTCCCACTCACTTTCTTGTAGATACAAGCTTCGTAGCAATTTAGAACAAATCCAAAGCTCTTGATCACTTGATCAAAACAAAGGTTCCAACTCCGAGATGCTTGCTTCAGTCCATAAATGGAACGCTGAAGTTTGCACAGCTTATTAGCATCCTTAGGATCGACAAAACCTTCGGGCTGCATCATATACAACTCTTCATAAATGTTGCCATTGAGGAACGCAGTCTTGACATCCATCTGCGATATTTCATAATCATGAAATGCAACAATTTCTAATAAAATCAGAATGGACTTGAACATCGCTACGGGAGAGAAAGTCTCATCGTAGTCAACACCTTGAACTTGTCAAAAACCTTTCGCGACAAGTCGAGCTTTATAGACAGTAACATTACCATCTGCGTCCGTTTTCTTCTTGAAAATCCATTTGAACTCAACGGCCTTTCGGTTGCTAGGAGGGTCCACCAAAGTTCATACTTGGTTTTCGCTCATGGATCCCAATTCGGATTTCATGGCCTCTAGCCATTTCTCACAGTCTGGTCTCATCATTGCTTCCTCATAGTTCGGAGGTTCACTCTGTCTACTAACAAGACAATTAAGACAGGGTTGCCGTACCACTCAGGAGGGGCACGTGACCTTGTCGACCTGCGACGTTCAGCAGTAGCATCGTCCTAAGTTTCATGATCCTCATCATTAGCTTCCTCTCTTGTTGGTGAAGACGGCACTGGAACAATTTCAGGTGCTGCGCTACTCTCCAACTCGAGTGAAGGTTCAATAACCTCGTCTAGCTCTACCTTCCTCCCACTCACTTCTTTCGAGAGAAACTCCTTCTCAAGAAAGGATCCGTTCTTTGCAACAAACACTTTGCCTTCGGATCTGTGGTAGAAGGTATACCCAATCGTTTCCTTAGGGTATCCTATGAAGACGCATTTCTACGCTTTGGGTTCGATCTTGTCCGGCATCAAATTCTTGACGTAAGCTTCGCATCCCCAAACTTTAAGAAATGACAACTTAGGTTTAGCACCAAACCATAGTTCATACGGTGTCGTCTCAACAGATTTAGATGGTGCCCTATTTAAAGTGAATGCAGCGGTTTCTAATGCATAACCCCAAAATGATAACGGCAAATCTGTAAGAGACATCATTGATCGCACCATATCTAATACAGTACGATTCCGGCGTTCAGAAACACCATTGCGCTGTGGTGTCTCGGGTGGCGTGAGTTGCAAAACTATTCCGCTTGCTTTAAGATGCGTGAGAAAATCATAACTCAAATATTCACCTCCACGATCGGATCGTAGAAATTTAACTTTCCTGTTACGATGGTTTTCCACTTCGTTTTAAAATTCTTTGAACTTTTCAAACATTTCAGATTTATGTTTCCTTAAATAGATATACCCATATCTACTTAAGTCATCAGTAAAAGTGTGCAAATAGCGATATCCACCGCGCGTCGAAACACTCACTAGTCCCCACACATCGGTATGTATGATTTCCAACAAGTCCGTTGCTCGCTCCATTATTCCAGAGAACGAGGTTTTGATCATCTTGCCCATCAGGCACGGCTCACACGTGTCAAATGATTCAAAATCAAGAGACTCCAATAGTCCATCAGAATGGAGTTTCTTCATGTGTTTTACACCAATATGACCTAGACGGCAGTGCCACAAATAAGTTGAATTATCACTATCTACTTTGCATCTATTAGCCTCAATGTTATGGATGTGTGTTTCATTGCTTTCAAGATTCAGAAGAAATAAACCATTCATAGCAGGTGCATGACCATAAAATATGTTATTCATATAAATAGAACAACCATTATATTCCGATTTAAATGAATAACCGTCTTGCAATAAACACGATCTAGATATAATGTTCATGCTCAAAGCAGGCACATAATAACATTTATTAAGGTTTAAAACTAATCCCGAAGGTAAAACTAAGGAGAGTGTGTCGACGGCCATCACATCAACTCTTGATCCGTTGCCAACGCGCATCGTCACCTCATCCCTTGCTAGCCGCCGTCTATTCCGTAGCTCCTGTTTCGAGTTGCAAATATTAGCAATTGAACCAGTATCAAATACCCAGGCACTACAACGAGCGCTAGTAAGGTAAACATCAATAACATGTATATCAAATATACCTTTAATGGTGCCAGCCTTCTTGTCCGCTAAGTACTTCGGACAGTTGCCCTTCCAGTGACCCTTTTCCTTGCAATAGAAGCACTCAGTGTCTGGCTTAGATCCAGACTTGAGCTTCTTCTCAGCAAGGGCAACGCGCTTGCCGCTGCCTTTCTTGAAGGACTTCTTTGCACCCTTACCTTTCTTAAAGCTAGGGGGCTTGTTGACCATTAACACATGATTATATTTCTTGATCTCCACCTCCGCAGCTTTCAGCTTAGCGAAGAGCTCAGTAATCGTATCAGTGGAACCAATCTGATTGTGAGTAACTACAAAACCTTTGTATCTAGGAGGGAGTGATTGCAGAACTCTGTCAATCTTGAGCTCTTCTAGAATCTTGCAGTCCAGTTGCTCAAGACGTTGACTGTAGCCCGACATATTAATGGCGTGCTCACTAACGGAACTCCCTTCCTCCATCTTGCAGTTAAAGAATTTCTCAGAGATCTCATATCTCTCGGAACGGGCCTGAGTCTGAAACATGGTTTTCAGTTCCTCAAGAATCTCAAAGGGCCCGGCGAACTCCTCAAAACGATTTTGAAGGTCCGATTCCATAGCAAACAACATGGTGCTCTTAATCACACCATAATCATCTTTGCACGACTGATAAACAGCCTTTTCATCAGCCGGCGCATCTATAGCAGGGGCATCACCTATCGCTTTCTCAAGGACATAGCCCTTTTGTCCGCAAGCGAGAATGATTCTCAGATTGCGGAACCAGTTGGTGAAGTTAGACCCATTGTTCTCAAGCTTTTCTTTCTTAGCAAAAACGTTGAAGTTGAAGTTGGACTTAGCCATTTGATCTACAAAATTTGCAAGTACAATTTAGACTATGTTCATGATAACTAGTTAAACTTAATCAAATTACTAGATGAACTCCCACTAAATTCAACATCCCTCAAGTTGTTTAGTGAACATGATCCAAATTCACCACACGTAATCCGATCTTCACGAGAAGAGATGTGGTTTCAATGGTGGACAACAAAGTGTCGATCATATCATTCATATGACTCATGCTTAACCTTTCGGTTCGTGTGTTCCGAGGCCATGTCTGTACATGCTAGGCTCGTCAAGCCAAACCCAAGTATTTCCGCATGTGCAAAACTGGCTTGCACCCGTTGTATGTGAACGTAGAGTTTATAGCACCCGATCATCATGAGGTGCTTGAACACGACGAACTTTCGCAACGGTGCATACATGGGGAGAACACAATTTTATCTTGATCTTTAAGTGAGGAATCATCTTATAATGATACCGTCGCGATCTAAGCATAATAAGATACATAAAAGGATAAACATCGCATCCATATAATTTTATGTGACATGGTATAGCCAATCTCCGCGCAATGATCTCCATCTTGTGCGTGCCAGCATGATCTCCATCACTCCACCATGATTGCCTCCACCACGAATAGCAACTACAACTATTGCTAACTACTTAGCGATAAAGTAAAGCTATTACATGGCGTATAAGAAGTTGACACACAGGTCATACACAATTATAAAGACAACCATATGGCTCCTGCCGGTTGTGTACTCATCGACATGCAAGTTGTGAAATATTACAAAACATGATCATTTCATACAACATACACATCATATCTTGGGCCATACCATATCACAGAAACACTCCCTGCAAAAACAAGTTAGACGCCTCTACTTTGTTGTTGCATGTTTTACGTGGCTTATGGGAGTAACAAGCTAAGAACGATTGTTACCCATGGAAAGCCACAACGGTGATATTATGGTTGCCAACATCCGGTGTAAATCCCATGATAACTATAGTGAGATAAACTGGCATCCACCAGCCGCATGTGTGGAACAAGCCACACGTCAAGTGCGGAGCCGGTATCGCGAACGAGGTCGCGTAAAGTTGGCCTGGACCGCTTCGATCTCACTATCCGGCATCATAAGAAGTACACAACAAGAGGCTTGCAATAGAAAACATCAACGCCCGCAACAAGCATGTTGCGTTCTAGTCGTGAAACACATCTACGCATAGATCTAGCTCTGATACCACTGAAGGGTTTCGCAGCATAGTAAATCAAAAAAATTCTACGGATGCGGACGGGAAAGCCAAGATCTAATCTAGGAGATGCAATCAACGAGAGGGATAGATGAGATCTTCATACCCTTGAAGAAATCGCACAGCAGAAACGTTCAACAGAACGTGGGTGATGTAGTCGAACTAGCCTTCTCCTCCTTGTGATCCGATCCGATCAAACGCCGCAAGTGGCGACGCCTCCGAGAGATGCACACGTACGGCACCGCGACGTCTCCTCCTTCCTCGATCCAGCAAGAAGGATGGAGATATAGATTGGATCTACAACACGACGGCATGGTGCAATGGTGGAGAGTTTCTGCGGCAGGGCTTCGCCTACACGCAGTCAGGAGAGAGAGAGGTAGGGCAGCAGCTGGCGGCTAGGGTTTGGGGTGAGGGGAGGGTGCGCCCCCTGCCCACATTAGGCCGGCCTCCTTGCCCCCTCCTCCAAGCCCTAGGGCGGCGGCCCCAAGGGTGGAATGGGGGGCAAGTATCCCCCCCCCTTCTAGAAGGTCCCCTAGGATTTCCCCTAGGGTTTTGGCCGGCTGGGCCTATGGGGCCTTGTGCCCCTGGCCCAATGCAGCCAGGGCACTACCTCGTAGGCCTACGGACCCCTCCGACAAGTGGGGCCACGTTGGTCCCACTCCGGAAGCTTCTAGAACCTTCCGGTATAATACCGAATATTCTGAAACAATTCCGAAATCCAAGAACTGCTTTCCTTTATATGAATCTTATTCTCCGGACCATTGTGGAACCTCTCATGATATCCTGGATCTCATCCGAGACTCCGAAAAAAAACTCATAAACCAATTATCCATTCTATCCTAGCGTCGAGGCACGTTAAGTGTGTGACCCTATGGGTTCGAGAATATGCAGACATGATCTTCTATCAATAATCAATAGCGGGATCTGAAAACCCATATTGACTCCCACATATTCATCGATGATCATATCGGATGAACCATGATGCCAGGTTTCAATTAATCCCATATTTATATTCCCTTTGTCACACGATATTTTACTTGCCCGAGATTCGATCGTTGGTATCTGCATACCTAGTTCAATCTCGTTCACAGCAAGTACTTTACTCGTTCCGTAATCCGATATCACTTTGTGATTAACTCCTTAACCACGTTCTTGCAAGCGGTGTTTATATTGATTACCGAGTGGTCCCAAAGTATATCTCTCCGACTCGGGAGGGATAAATCCCATCTCGATACATACAACCCAACAAGTACTTTCCGATCACCAGAGAGACACCTTTATGATCACCCTCTCATAGGATGATGTTTGATGACCTCAAAGCTTTCTTCCAATACCAGGGAGTTGCATTATCTCATGGTCTAAGGAATACAATATTTGACATAGAAAAATCTTCGCAAAGATGAACACGATGACACGATCTAATTGCTCTGCTTGATTTGGGTCTTTCCATCATATCATTCTCCCAATGACATGATCTCATTATTAATCGACAACCCATGTATATGGTTAGGAAACCTTAACCATCATTAATCAATGAGCTAGTCCATAGAGGCGTACTAGGGACACGGTGTTGTTCATAAACCACACAAGTATCAAAGTTTCCTCTTAATACAATTCTAGCATGGAATATAAACTTTATCATGAACAAGAATTATAACAATAACATCTTTATTATTGCCTCTAGGGCATTATTCCAACAGCCATTACCACAGCCGAAGCATGAGGCGCACCTGAGAGCCATGGGCATTAGATGCATATACATGTGATGTCGGAAGATTGACTCTAGTGCAAGTGGGAGACTGTTGGGAATATGCCCTAGAGGCACTCATGTATGATGATATTTCCGATTGTATTCATAAAGATATTAAGTTGTCCTTGTATGAGCATCTGATGTATATCATTGAATATGTGATTCGGTTGTTGAACTATACATTCATGTTGTTTGTACTAAATGTCCTTGGTCACTGAGGTTGAGCTGGACACATAACTTAGACCAATGTGAAAGTTGGCTTGATGACTCGGTTCCACTTGTCATGGGCATGGAGATGCTATTTCGACTTATACAGATTCGGCTAAAGAGTTTAGCGAGTCGGATTGACCCATATTGAGGTACACTGAACAAGTTGTCATTTTTACATCTCAATCAATGTAATCCTTGGACCTGAGGTTGTTGCATAGTCCGAGTTGAGGATCACCGACTTAGGTTCTGTCAAACGCTGATCCGTAACTGGGAAGTTATAAAGGTAGAATTCGGGTCGACTGAGAATCAAGCTGGGTGATGTGAATAACCAAGATGGGATTTTGCCCCTCCACTTGGAGAGATATTCTCTGGGCCCTCTCAGAAGATATGATTCGGAAAGCATGGCCATGCACGACTCGGTTATAGTCTGACGAGGGATATCGTGAGGCAAAAGGGAATGGACGCAAGTCGCATTGGAAAGGCAAGTCGTCATGACTCTTTGGTACTTGGGAGTCGGCATGTTCTGCTAGGAGCCGCTACCGACTGATCGATTGAGAATCAGACTCTAATCGTGTCTAAGTTGCCAAGAGCCCGCGGGTTCACAAACTTAAGAGCGGGAGCAAGTTCGGATTGGATCTGAACCGAAAATTTGGTTGGGTTAGACCCAAGCCGGATTTGGACTGAGTTAGTGAGTCGGACTCATGGTGACTGGTTTTATATAGGCTTTAGTGAATGGGCCATGAGAGTGGATCCCACGTTCACTCCCTATATATAGTGGAGCACGGTAACCCAGAAAGGTTAATCGTTGATCGGTTAGGTCATTCCATGTGTTGGAAACCCTAGCTCCACAGCAGTCCTGCTGTCGTAACAAACCTAGCAGTTCGCCGCTAGTGCTCCTCCTTGTACGTGTGGATACCAGCAGAGGTGCTGTACGATCAGCACCAGGACGATCGGATCGGATCGCTAAGGACTACACTGCATCAACTAACGTGCTTCATCAGTAATCCGCAACTGCGCGTCTAGTGGTAAACCTCGTGGCCTTTTACCTCAGCTGGATCTTGGGATCACCATGTTAGAGGGAAAAAGTTCTGTTTTATCTCTACGTGGCCCAACATTAGTTGAATACTTCTGATTATGAATGTTTTAAGTATCTACTCCTGTGCTGAGAATATATACATCATATGAAGCAAATATGTTCGTGAAAGTTCTTTTATCGCACTCAGTTTTCAACTGAATCGCTTGAGGACAAGCAAGAAGCTAAGATTGGGGGGAGTTGATACGTCCAAAACGTATCTACTTTCCCGAACACTTTTGCTATTGTTTCTCCTCTAAATTTGTGTGATTTGATACAACTAACGCGGACTGACGTTGTTTTCAGCAGAATTACCTTGGTGTCTAGTTTTTGTGCAGAAAATCAACTATCAGGAAAAATCCCGGAAAATATGCCAAAAATCCTATTTCACCAGAAGATCCACGGAGCCAGAATACGAGACGGAGTGGATCCCTGGGGGGCCCACACACCCTGCCGCGCGGGTGGGCCTAGCCCGCGCCTGGGGGGTGCGGCCACCTCAAGCACCCCCTCGGCCTCCCTCTTCGCCTATAAGACTCCTCTTGACCTAAAAACCGAGGGGGGTTTGACGTTTCTCCAGAAAGTGTTCCGTTGCGCCGCCACCACCAGAAACCGCGATTCGGAACCAGAAACTCCGTTGTGGAACCCTCACTACTAGGAAAATAGCTATAGGTAATCAGCACATCCGTGGCTCACATGGTCGAAGTGCCCCACGGCTAAAATAGGCGTCGCTCACCTATGGGCAGTGCCTTACTAATAACTAGAACAACTGTGGCGCACATGACCATAGTGCGCCACAGATATGTGTGGGCCAGGGCCCTGTTGGCCGCACGCCAGACATCCGTAGCGCACATAGGGTAGGTGCGCTATGGTTGTTAGTGTCAACCGTGGCGCACATGGAGGGGGTGCGCTACGCCTAAGCGCATGCCCCTCTCTGCTGTGAAACGGCCAGACACATCAGTGGTGCACTATGGCATGTGCGCCACGGATGTTACTACTCCCTGTGGCGCACTAGGGCAGAGTGCGCCACGGATGTGGCGATTTTTTTTGACAGTTGCACTTTATGTGCACATGTGTGATCATCCACCACCCCACACTTCACTTTCCCCTTCTTCTTCCTCCTTAGATCTAGTCGGGATCTTCTCCTTCCCACCTCAATTTCTCCACCCATTCACCATTTTTAGCATGTAGAACTTGCCTTGGATGTTACATAAGTAATAAAGGAAGGTCTCCGGTCTCTCATCTCCTTCTTCGGTCTCGCGCGCACCTCTCATTTACATCTTTCTCGCGATTGGTCTCTCATCTCGGTAAGTTGTCCATGTAAGGATGTGTTCATGTGTATATGGATGATATGCTCATATGTATGTAGATGATCGATGCTCATGATGTGTGTATGAGAGGATCAATGGTCATATGTGCATGTGTGTATATGGAGAGTATCGATGATGCTCATGCATGTGTGTATGGAGAGGATAATGATATGTTCATGTGTGTATGGATCGGTCTCTCTCTCTTGTGTTTGTACGTGAACAAGTTGCCATTTGTTTTGCCAAAATGTTGATTCATTTCCATTTTGGAAAGACTTTGGCATTTCGCAAAGGTCCTAATTTTAGGATAGGTCATGCCGAAATTTTCTATCGACCATTGCATGCATGCATTCATTATGTAGTTCTAATTGTACTGTGTACATCGTGCAGGCAAAAATGGTCCGCATAATGAGCGAAGGCATTGTGGCTAGATTTTTGAAATGTGCGACAGCCGACATGATACGAAATAAAAAGACGGATATAAGATGTCCGTGCAGAAGATGCAAACTCAACTGGGTGATCGACCCAGATTCCGGGAATCTGCAAGCGCACCAGCTCCGCCATGGTTTCATGGATGGCTACACTCGTTGGATAAGCGATGATGAAGACGATGGAGACGGTGAAGGTGGCCAACATGACGATGATCATCACCAGGGTGAGAACGTGCGAGATGATGAAGAGTCTCCTCGAGATGGTGAAGGTGCGGAAGCAGACCGGGATGATGATGATCTAGATGCCGGAGGAGCAGACAACGATGGAACAACATTAGGCTGGGTGCGGGACCCTTATGTGCAAGAGCTGCTTCTCAAGCAGACGAGTAACGCCAGGGCTGCCGCTAGAGAGAAAGCCAAGCTTGTGCAACTTGAGAAAGACGCGGTTACTCCATTGTATGAAGGATGCAGGCCCGATGATACCCGGTTGAATGTAACGCTGAAGGCTATGGAGATGAAGGAAAAACACAAATTGAGCGACACAGGCTTCGACGATATGATGGCATTCTGGCACGATCGTCTCCCAGAGGAGAACACATGTCCAACTAGTATCGAGGACGCCAAGAAAATCGTCTGTCCTCTCTATCTACCGCACGTTAGATATCACGTATACATCAACGATTGCATCATTTATCGGGGCGAGGACACGGAGAAAACCACATGTCCGGTGTGCGGCGTGAGTCGATACAAGAAAGGGAAGAAAGCACCTCGAAAAGTGGTATGGTACTTTCCTATCACTCCTCGTCTGCAGCGCTATTTCACGGACCCTAAGGAATCGAAGCTCATGCGATGGCATGCGGAAAGGAAGAAGCCAGGAGATGATGATTATGACCCCGAAAAGGATGAGCTGCTGACGCACCCTTCAGATGCTAGCCAGTGGAAAGCATTAGACCTCGAATTCCCAGAATTCGGTGGAGATTCGAGGAACATCATGCTTGGTGCGAGCACCGATGGACTCAATCCGTTCGGTAGCCAGAGCAGCACGCACAGCACTTGGCCCGTGTTTGTATGGATGTACAACCTCCCTCCATGGTTGTGCATGAAGAAGAAGTACATACAAATGAGTATGCTAATTGAAGATCCAAAACAACCTGGTACCGACATCAATCTGTATCTTTGGCTGTTGAAAGAGGAGCTAGCCATGTTATGGGAATCTGGAGCCAATACTTACGACGCCGTCGCACAAGATTATTTCACTATGAGAGCTGCGTTGGTCACTACGTTGCAAGACTATCCAGGTTGCGGGTATATCTCGGGGCAGGTTATCCAAGGATTCTGCACATGCGTTAGGTGCATGGATAACACAAGCTATCTCCAACTAGAGAAAGATGCAGGGTCATCGAAAACCGTGTTCATGGCGCACCGGAGGTGGCTCGGCAAGAATGATCCATGGAGAAAACATGGAGACCTGTTCGATGGCAAATCCGAGACCCGAGGAATCCCAGAGCGTAGGAGCAGCGAAGAAGTGGAAGATTTGCTGAAAAACTGGAAAGATTGTCCTAAGCTTGGAAAGAAGCAAAAGAGGTAGCAAAAAGACAAGCCGCAAATGAAGGTATGGAAAACAAGGTCTGTTTTCTGGGAGTTGCCATACTGGAAGTTTCTCCGCAGGCCTCATAGCCTCGACATCATGCATATCACGAAAAACGTGTGCGAGAGTCTGGTCGCCACCATAATCAACATGCCAGATAGGACGAAAGATGGTCCGAAAGCAAGGCACGACCTGATATGCTTGGGTATCCGGAAGGAGCATCACGGAGGATGCACTACTCCTGATGATCAGGAAGATGACGATGATCATGAGTCGGAGACGACACAAGGTCGTCGAAAGGGTAAAAAGTTCAAGAAGAACGAATATTACTGCCCTCCTTCTTGCTTCACTCTAAGCCATGATGAGATCAAACAGCTTTTAAAGTGCCTTCTAGGAGTCAAATTTCCTTACGACTACGCGGGCAAGATAAGCAGATACCTAGACGAGGCGAAGCAGAGGTTCAGTGGCATGAAGTCTCACGACTGTGCCGTGCTAATGACGTAGGTACTTCCGGTCGCACTAAGCGGGATAATGGACGAGCACGTCCGTGAAACGTTATTTGGCCTCTGCAAGTTTTTCGACGTCATCTCTAGGAAGTCGATTGGCGTGAATCAGCTCGGGAGGCTACAGGAGGATATCGTGGTGATACTATGTGAGCTTGAGGTCTACTTCCCACCCGCATACTTCGACATTATGGTGCATCTGCTGGTCCATGTCGTGGAGGACATCATACAACTCGGGCCGATGTTCCTCCGCAGCATGATGGCGTTCGAAAGGATGAACGGACACATCAAAGGATACATTCGTAACAGGGCCCGTCCCGATGGAAGCATAGCCAAGGTCTTCCCGTCAACAAGCACCTTGGCAAGCTCGACGGATCTGGTCACCGAGAGGGTCGTCGCATACTGCATGCAGACTTCGATTTTCGATGCGCAGACTTTGATCGAGCAAACCTCCTCACGCTACAGCATTTAGAACTGGTCGATCCTTGGGTATAGAAGCACAAAAGGTTAATCGAGAAGAAGTATAGTGACGGGGGAATACATAGGATGCAGGAAGAAATAATCAAAGAGCACAACTCAGATTTCACGCGTTGGTTTAGGCAGACGCTCCTTGATAATCCCCCGCGATCTCATTCTTCTGACACAGAAAAGATCATATTCACCTTGTTGCAGGGACCGATGTAAAACCTGGTGACCTATCAGGCGTATGATATCAACGGCTACACATTCTACACGGAGGAAAAGGACAAAAAGTGTGATTATCAGAACTTAGGCGTAACGTCGGAATTCTACACTGATGACAACGTGAAGGAAAGATTATACGGAAGAATCGAGGATATCTGGGAGCTCGACTACTTTGGAGAAAAGGTGCCGATGTTCCGTGTCAGATGGGCAAAGAGCGTCGAAGAGAAGACCGGTATTTCACAACCATGGTTATACCCGAAGCAGCCAAATCCAAGGCCGCCGGTGCGAACGTGGCCGCGAAAAATGAACTGTGGTTACTGGCTATGAAAGTGGACCAATGTTTTTTTCATTACCAACCCGACAAAGCCTAGCCGTGTTGTCGTGAGGAGAGGAAAAAGAAACATCATCGGAATGGATGGAGTCGTCAACGAGCAAGACTTCGACCAGTATGGCGATCCAAAGATTGAAGATGACGACGACTACGATGCAGCAACATACATCACTAGAAGAAAAAGGACAACCCTACCCAAAAAATGTAGCCCGTTGAAAGAAGAAACATTAAAGTGCCGGGGCTAAATTATTCAACCGCGACAAAGAAGGGAAAAAAGATTGTAAAACGCTAGCTCAAAAAATATTGTAAAATGCGTGGTCGAAAAAGATTGTAATATTCATGGACAAATTATTATGAAATTTAGTTATACTTTGAATCATATTTGTACCACTTTTATGACATATATTATCACTTTTGGGAATTTTTGGAATATTTAAAAGTATTTTCAAAAATAAAACAAAACTTGTATGGCATATATCACCACTTTTGGGCATTTTTTGGAACATTTAAAAGTATTTTTAAAATAAAAATAAAAAAGGGGGGCACCAGGATTCGAACCTGGGTTCTCACAAGTTTAGAATAGAGCAGTGGGCAGAACCAATGGGATAGGCTAGTGTACTTGTTAGAGAGTGGGGCTGCAGTATTCTTATACAGTCGTTAGAAGACGATAGGCGTTGCGCACTAGCCCGGAGTGCTCTACAGATATCCGTAGCGCACTATGCCCAAGTGTGCTACGCCTAATTGGCTTTATCCACTCGATCGAGCCCCCTCTCTCATCCCTATCGCTCCATCTCAGCCCGAGCCCCCTCTCTCATCCCCATCGACGCGCCCCCGCCGCATCCCATCTGCATCAACGCGCGCCCGCCAGGAGGAGGTGGAGGAGGAGCGTCGCCCGCGCGCCAACCAGCTGCAGGAGGAGGAGCATCGCCCACGCGCCAGCCAGGAGGAGCGTCGTCCGCGCGCCAGCCAGGAGGAGGTAGAGGTGGAGCGTCGCCAGCCAGGAGGAGGTGGAGGAGGAGCGTCTCCAGCGCTCGCCTCGCCAGCAGCCTCGACCGTCTACAGCCCCGGCTCGCCAGCCACCTCACCCGCGGGCTCGTCCTCGTCCTCGTCTTAGAGAGGTGAGTCTTCTCCCCTCTCTCCATCTCTCCCCTCTCTCCATCTCACCCGCGGGCCATTGATTTAGAATTAGATTTAGGTTTAGGTTGACAGTGAGGTTTAGGTTGATTTAGGATTAGGTTGACAGTGAGGTTTAGGTTGATTTAGGACTAGATTTATGTTTAGGTTTAGGTTTAGGTAGTAGCAGTAGCTTGATTTAGGTTGATTTAGCAGTAGATTTAGTGCTGAAATGATGCAAGCTGTTAATCTGAAATGATTTAGCTGTTAATCTGAAATGGTTTACCATTTCGATCTGAATTCGATATTTTTTCTCATAGTGATCTGAATTCGACTTTAATGTCTGTAGTATAAACAATTTTGGCTTGAAATGGGCTAGTTAAACAAGTGCAGTAGTTTTTAAGCAATAAATGGATACTTTTCCATCCTCTCCATGTTCTGTTAATAAATCAGTCAATCATGTCACTAGATGTTTTTTCCTGTAGCTTCTATTTTTGTCCCTTCTCTCTTACTGTTCCCATCAATTCCAGTGCTCATCTCAGTTACCCGTACAACCTATGCCAGTGCAACCTATGCCAGTGCTCACCTTAGTTACCTGCATCACTTCTGACTCTTCTCATGCAATGCAACAGTATCTTAATATAGGACTAGATATGTGCAGTAGATGGCCAATGTCCTTATGATGGTGATAACAGTCATGAATTTTTTTAACCCAAGCACTAGATATGTGCAGTAGATTAATATAGCACTAGATTAATATGGCACTGATGTCCTTATCATGGTGATAACAAATATGTGCAGTAGATTAATATAGCACTAGATGGTCATATATTCTTTAACCCAAGCATGAAATAAAACATCACTCATGCATCAAGTCCAGTAACTTCTTGCAAGTCCAGTAGATGAATATAGAAGTAAGATGGTCATATTTTATCAAGTCCAGTAATAATAGACAGAGAGCCTGAGCCATTGGTTGATCAGATTTGGAAAAACATGTGGACTGTGTAAGTGTTGAATGCATCTGCCTGTGGACTGTGTAAGTGTTGATCAGATCAGACAGAGAGCCTGTGTAACCTGTGAACTCTGTAAGTGTTGACCAGATTAGGAAAAACCTGTGGAAAAACCTATGGACTGTGCAATGAAACATGGTATTAGTTTGAGTGCCCTGATTGCCCTATTGGGGTGGCAGTGGCTGTGATGCATGCATATGCATGCGAGTAACTTCTATTCTAGTCCAGTAACTTCTTGCATCAAAATTAAAACAAGTCTGCATTGCACCTGTAGTTGCTGTCAAGTTAGATGTCGAGCTTGTGCTTGCCAAGGTGAACTGCATTGAACTGTGTATACTTGTCATTTGCTGTCATTTGTTCACAGAACTAAAAATTATGTTGCCGTCATTTGTTTGCTGAACTTGTGCTTGTTATGGTGTATGGTGTATTCTCATTTTCTTATTGCAAGCAAATGATAGCAAGGATTGTTGTTATTGTTGTAGCACTTGAAATTATTCTTGTGCTTGTATGAAGCACTTTATTATGTCCCGTATGCAGGTTCTTGTATGAAATGAGTCCTGATTTTTGCCGGAATGTTGATTAACTTCCGTTTCGGCAGAAATCGGGCACTCCTAGTTTAAGAAAATTAGCAAAGGTCATGCCGGATTTTTCCGTGCATTTAACCAATTATTTGTTTTTTATTAGTGCAAATATGTGTGAAAACGACGAGGCTGGATGTTCTAAGCGCATCAGCGCTGAAGGAGAACTCAGACCTCCGAATAAACAATTGACATTCTAGGAGGCGGCCCAGCGGCTAGAAGACGATGAAGAATACCATCCTTCGGAGAGCGAGGATGATGAGATGGAAGACGCGGAGGACGAAGCCGAAGGAACGGCGGATGATGAAACCACTGATGGCGGCGAGGGCATAGGGAGTGGTACCAATCCTCCTAAGAAGAAGAAGAAGCCGAAGGACCGGCGCCCAAACACGGTCGGTACCGTCAGGGAGGAAATTACCGAAGTGAGCCCATCAGGGGTTCCTTTGGAGCCCGCCCTTGTCGTCAAAGGGTACGGTGGGCAAGTGGCGGCGATCACCCGGACAACCATCTCGATCAACACCGAAAATCTCCGGCATAAAGATAATGGCCACTTGCGCACACTCCTCTTCGAGAAGCTGCACGCAAGATACAAGTTCCCTGCTAAGTATCAGAACACAAATTATCATGGGAACGAAGTAAACAAATCCGCCCTCACAAAGATGAGCACCGCCCTGGCTAGCTGGAAAACCCGGATAAAGAAGAAGATCTATAAAGAAGGCAAAAGTCTCGAGGAGATCCAGAAGATTGACCCGCAGATCACCGAAGATCAGTTCCGGGAGTTCAAGGAGAGGTGTGAATCCGAAAGAGCTCTGGCCAATAGTAATCGGGGAAAGGTGCTGCAGGCGATGAATATAGGTCATCACCATCTTGGATCTGGTGGATACAGAACTACGCAGGCCAAATGGAATAAGGAGGACGAAGAGTATAGATCCAAGGGGATACAAAACCTCTTTGCTAAATTCGAACCCGGGAAGGTTCGAAACTTCATCAGGGCCCGTTACCATGTGGACCCAAAAACCAAACAACTCACCGCGGATCCTGCGGTGAAGGAATTCGAGGAAATTGTGGTAAGTATAATCTAATTACCGCGGATCAACTCGATTGCAATCTAATCGATGATCTAAACGATTCACTGTTACTTCTTCTGCAGGAGGAGGAAATTGTTGCTAGTCATGGATCCCATGGTTCCTCATCCCAGGGGTCGACGACGGCCACCCGGTGGGATAACCCTTTTAACAGGGCGATGAACCGGGCCAAGAAAATAGAGCCGGTTACGAAGAAGCCGTCTTCGACTGGCCGTCTGGCCGGCCTCGGGGGTAAGAATTGGGTGGATCATTTTGGTCCACCACCGAGGACGCATGTGGCGCCGTCGGGAAGGAGCGAGGAGGAAATCCGCGAGGTTCATGAACTTAAGTCACAAGTGGCGCGGATCCCGCAGATCATCCAAGACAACCTGACAATCACCCTCACGTCCTTCCTGCCTACCTTGGTGGAGTCAATAGCGAACTGGAGTGCAGGTGGTCGAGTAGGGCCGTTCCCGATTCCAAGCATGGTCAGCAACCACTCGAACAATGCGGCACCGACGAATCAGGCGAGCTACGTGTTCGTGACTTCGCCCGCTAGCACCGCGGCGCCGCAAGTGTTGGTGACTCCCCCTGCCATCACCGTGATGCCGGAGTACATGTTGGTGCCCCCTGCCATCGTCACGGCGGCACCGGAGCTCTAAGCACCCGTCGGTCGGGAGAATACACCGGCGGCCAGCATCGTGCCATCAAGCAGCCCTTCCGTCTCTTGCACGCCTGTCGCCGTATGCGGTGCGTCGACATTAGCCGATCTCGACGCCATCACGGTATACAAATTTCTTTACCGCCTTTCACGCCATCTATTACTCTTATGGCATCTCTGACGACGCCGTACATGTTTTCCGCAGACGGATGTTCCTTGCACTCTCTTATGCTACGTGAACAACGAGCTGAGGGATGTTGCCAAGGGTACCATCGTTCAACCCTTGCAGCGCATGTTCCACTCAAGGCCGATGTCAGATAGCGTGCACAGGGTTAAAATTAGTCGGGTGCTAAGGGGCTGCGACGACCTGGAACCTCCCATTCAACCCCTAGGAGCGGATGAAGAAGAGCCGTCTGTCCTCAGAACTTGCTTCGGCTTATTCTTGCTATGGCCAAAGAGCATGATCCGTTTGGGGACGGCGGGGGCCATCACGCCACAAACAACATCACCGCTTGTCGTGCCAGCGACAAGCGGTGGCAAGGCCCCCTTACCGCCCTCGCCGTTACCTCCACGCGGGGGGTCGGATGATCATGTTGATGATATGCACATGGCGCAGGATCCGGCCGAGGACGACGAAGACTGGAATGATCACTTCTTCAACACTCAGTTTAGCAACGAAGACCTAGCTGGTGGCCCCACAGAGAAAGCCACTATCACTAAGCGTCTGTTTGGTTCTCAGGAGACGCCTCCAGCTTGCGCCTTTACAGAGCCAGCTGATATAACCAACCGGCCCTTTATTCTAAGCCCTGACACACTACATAGGGCGGCCGGTGCTCAGATTGCGGTGCCTGCGCGCTCTCCAAAAGGAAAAAAGGGCAGGAAAATAAAATCTAGCAGCTCGAGCCAGCCGGTGGCGTCAACAACTGCGAATCCGATCAGGTTTCGGGACGGTCCACCAAGACCCGAGGGTATTATGTGGAGGATTCACGTGCCGGGTGAGCCCATGCTACCTAAGAATTTGTGGAAGATCGCCAGTTCGAAACTGCAGAGTGTGCATGACGGCGTGCTGACGATAGAGAGACGCCTTCTATCGGAGAAAGATCCCTCGCACCCGGTATTCGTGGTTAAGGTGCCACCAGGCTTGGGCTTCGTCGACAATGCTCCTGCGGATCTGTTCTTCCTGCGGTTCAACGACATCTTCAATATGTTCCACCTATACCCGCTGCACTATACCATGGTCCGTCTGTTTTCTCTCAGCCTGGCCATGCAGATCATTAGAGAGAACACACCGGGCATCGCTATAGTGGACCCCTACTACATGCGTGACGGCTGCTTGGGTTCCCCCGCCGAACGACGTATCGTGGCCTCGTACCTAAAAAGAATCCTCGTGGCGAACAAGACAAAGGAATACATTCTCGTGCCTTACTTTCGTGAGTAAGTCGTTATTCACTCGCCACCGTCGATTGGCTTTATTAGATCATCATCATTCTTTTTCCAACACATTCCATTTGAATTTTTTGCACGGAGATGAACACTGCACGCTCGTCTCCTTATCGCCGAAGCATTCCCACGCCACGTATTTCGACTCGGGGAGTCTAGAAAAGAAGAAAAACTACGACAAGATCAAGGAAGTTCTGGATGATGCTCTCACTGGCTTTTCCTCGACGGAAGGCACCACCTTCGTGCGTATGAAGGTCAAGTTCGGCAGGCACGTCTTCAACCATGTAACGGATTTCCCCTGCGTGAAGCAGCCAGAAAACAGTAAGAAGGAAGCCTACTACGCACTCCATCACATGAGGGCGTTCCTACTTGACCAGCAGAATTCTACGCTCCCAGATCATCTCAAACAGTGGGCCGAAGCAAAGGCCAAGATCACTGATTCAGATATTAGACAAGAGATGTATCGCATCCAGCAGCAGTTTGGGGCAATCATCTTTCGTGATGTCATGACATCGAGGGGGATCTTCTACGGAGGAAATATCCCGAATAACCATGACATAGAAGATCGCCTAGAGATGCAGGGTGACTATAGGAAGTTCATGACGAGACAAGGCGTCCTCCAGTTCCCTAAGCCGAGCCAGAAGGCTTGATGTTGGCCTAGTTGTAGTTACAAACTATAGATGACCTTTGTGTGTGTGTGTGTGGACAAGTGTACATGCTACTATACTTATCTTATTAGGTTTATGAATCATCGCTTACTTCTTTTGCTTATTATTATTATATATCAATCAATGCTTGGTTTTTTTGCTTACTCTTTTGTAAGGTTCCCAACCTTTAATAAGGCAGAGATCCCTGTGTTTACAATGCTATTCCCTGGATCAATAGCTAGCATCCACAGTTAAGATGTAATATCAAGAAACAAAGGTCCTAATACAACTTTATAACCAGGAATAAAATAATTTATTACATCTTACATAGCTCATTTGGCTATCTCATTACAATGCAGCAGAATATAACAATAGCATGGGGTCCTTCATCTTCAAAGTGCCACAGGCAGACATGTTGGTTGTAGACTTGTAATCCTAATCAATAAACTTCACTAACATCAAACAAACCTGCAACATTACAAGTTACAGCCACAAGGGTCAATACATTTGAATTGTATTGGCAAGTGATACTATGGTAGTATAGTGGAGTCTATCATCTATATGCATTTGGCTAAGTGGAGCTAAGGCTTGCTTTGCTCAAAATAAATTTTCCTTATCATTTGAAAAACACTAAGTTTTTGCTTGACAAAAACATTCCCAAGGCATCTCCCAATAGAAATTGGTGATCCTTTGAACCCTTGTTCAACCACAAGTTTTTAACTTAGAAATTGGGATGAGGAGATTCTGGATAGCTTCCATGTCTTGATGCTCAAATTGTCCTTTGCCAGGGACATGGCTAAGTACTTAGATTTTACACTCTGCAGAGGTGGTGCACTTTCCCCACAAGACTTGGTTTCACCAAGACAAGATCTTTCAGAAGCCTTCCCTTAGACCAGAATGGACGCGTTCCAACCTATCAACCCCTACCACCAACTGTCCATTTGGCTAAGTTATTGCAACCTACATGATCCAGGCAGAGCCCATAATGCCAAGTGGCTGCACTTGAAGCTTCTCAACATTTGACATCTCAAATCTCTTTGTTCCTGGGTGGCATTCCACAAGTGTGATACACAAGGTTCACCAGTCCCCTGGCCTTGTGTAACCACTCAACGGAAACCATTCCTTCCATTCAACCCAGGTGATTCATTCACTTAGTTGTTTTATTAAACAAAACACAAGTCCACAGACTTAGAAATTTTTCATAGCATGAATATATATTCCACCCTTGTTTTCTACTAGCTAAACTAAGCAATGATAGTAGTAGGAATCTTAACTTAGGAAATTTATACTAAGGTTTCATCTACTAGGATTTCCCATGGCATAGTTTACACTTAGCAAAATTCCATGCAAGTCCTACTTAGAAATATCACTAATGCATAGTGAAAATAATGGGACAAAAGTATGAAGCATCACTTGCCTTTTTGGTAGAGAGTATAAGTTCACTCCTTGATCTTTGCAATGTTCACTCACTTCAAATCACTACAATTCAATCAAGCAAACAATATTTCAATCTACCATTCAAGCAATTCATCACATAAAATGATAGAAACAAAACAATGCATGCAAACATGCAAAAGATTGTTTTATTTGTAAAAGTGGTTTATAATGGGTCATAAACATTTCAAAACAGCTAATGGTCATTTTATAAAGTGGCAAAATCATTTTCAAAAGATTTCACTTTATAAACCATTTTTAAACTAAGTCATTATTTTATGTGGTTGAAAATGCCTTTAACAAAGTAGCAATCTTTATAGGGTTTACCAAATATATTTTTAATTCATAAAACTTGGTGTTTAGGGTCAGTGAGTTTATTCCAAAACATTTTCCAAAGATTTTCTCCAAAAAGCATTTTTAACAAATAATCAATATTATTATTTGACTAGAAATGGTTTAAATCAAAGATTCATTCTTTTGTTTCACCAAATACATTTTTGAAACCACAAATTGTTTTCTATGCTCAGTAGGTTCAAAACAAACCATTTGCCAAAGATTTTATCCTGAAAATCATTTTAGAACAAATTTTATATCCTAAACATGCATACACAAGTTTCTGCAAAAATAGTCAATTTAACAGAAGCAACTTACTAAACAAAGTGCATGGTTGGATAAGGCTTGTTTTGCTGAATCCATTGATATAAAATTTGCAAACTTTGGACGTGTGGTTTGAAAGTTATGAATTTTACAAAATGGAACATCAAATAGATCAATTCTGTTTTAAATCAAACCAACAGGGCCACGTGGCATGTTCTTACTCGCTGATACCGTTTCATTTGGATCGAGCGATACAAGCCGTAGGATTTAAGTGACATCGCACGACGCAGATCGATTGATACCCCTTCGGGCTAAGGTTCTATCGTGTCCTTTGGATCAAAATCCAACGGCGCGCAGCACACTTGCCAACTGGTGGCGGCGCTGGCGGCGGCAGGTGGCGGCGCGGGCTCTGGCTACGGCGTCGCAGCGGTTACAGGAGGCGAGGGAGAGAAAGGAGTGGCTCACCAGGTTCGCCGAAGTGTGGCGATGCTCAAGGTGGTCCTTGCTGGTGAAGGGGCACACGAGTGTCGTCGGAATTGCTCGCCGGAGATGTGTTGCGCCTCGGGCTCGTCTGCTCGTCGACGGGGGCGAGCCTACGGTTCACTCCAACCCAAACAGACAACGTCATTTGGTTAGAAAGAGAGAGGCGAGTACCGTAGTATCAGCCAGAGGGAATGAGGCGGCCAGGGATTACCAGGAGGTTTCGCCGGAGATGTAGCAGACGACGGCGGCGGGCAGTGTTTGTCCTTGCCGACGCTCTGGGGCAAGCGCGGCCGAGCTGAGGCCATTGGGAGGTGTGCCAGGGTCCGTGGAGCACGCGTGTGTGGTCGAGGGGGCAAGGGGCGACGTCTACTGATCGGAATCGGAGAAAATGGCTCGCCGGAGCCAGAGAGTTTCGAGACGAATTCAAGGAGGCCTGGGGGAGGAGAGGAGATGGTGTCTAGGGGGAAAGGTAGAGGGGAGCGTGGTGAGTTAACGGGAGTAATCGCGGGGTGTAATCTCTGCATCATTAAGATGACTTCAAGCGAGGAATTAAACGGCAGGAACGACGAGGTTTGGGGGGAGAAACAGTCTCGTGGGTGGAAACGACGAACTAGTAGGTGGGGCCGTGTTGTCATCGTGAAAGATGGGTCTGTGGAGGGGTACAGCTGTCAGTGGCGGAGTGGGTGAGTTCTGTGGTGAGAAAACGTTTCGCTCGGGTGAGAGGGAGAGGTGGGCTGGACTGGGCTTAATGGGCTGGGCTGAGTCTGTTCCATTTTTTTGTTCCTGTTTCTTTTTCTTTTTCCATTTCTTTTATACTGTTTTGATTTTGATCAAACAATTCAAACATCAATTTGAATTCCAAGTTCAACCAAAATTTGTTTAGGTTTAAATAATGATTAGTAATATAATCTGAAGTCAATTTTGGAATAAAATTTTATTCCTTTGGGGGTCTTTTTAATTATTCAAAAAGGCCCTTCTTTTAAATCAAATAAGATTTAATAATATTTTCAAACACCATTTGAATTTCTAAAACCTTCCAAATCTTTTCACTAGGTTTTTATTTGATTATTTGGGTTTAAATAATTCATCTTGAATTATCTGGAAAGTATTTAATATGATTCTTAAATCATTTGAATTGCGTATTTGTTTTAATTCCAATGGAATTAAATATAGTTTTAATTCCCTAAATTTTATTTGGAAGATTTCTTTAATCTTAATTAAGTTGAATTAAACAACTTTTATTTCATTTGGGTAAATTCTAAAATACTATTTTCTCATGAATTATATATTTATTCTTATTAGAGATTTGTCTTTATTAAAATAGGGATAGAATGGTTAATGCAATTTTATTTTATTTGGAAATTCTTTATCCTTTTATTTTATTTGGATTTGGATTATATTCATTCCATTTTCTTAGGCCAAGATTTAATTTGGTCTTTAAATATTCTTATTTAATATTTCTTTCTTCATCTTATAAAATCCATATCTTTTTATTTATAGATCTAAACTTGGTGACTCCAATTTGTAAAATCTTATTTGAGATTTATTTATCCTTTTAAATATGTTTTAGGGTTATTTGATCACCATTTGGTATGGATTTATAGATAGGTTCTTTATTATCTTTGGAATTTTAATTTCCTTATCTTATTATATTCATAAGATTTTATCTATGGTTCCAAATTATGTGAAACCAATTTATATGGTTTTAATATATTTGTTTTTATCATTCTTGATCATTTATAAATGTTTTGATGATAAATTTTTATATGGATCAAATCCATAGGCTTGGAGATAACTTGGAAATGATTTTTATTCCATAAGGGTTTAGGGTTTGGATTTATTTTCCAAGTGTTTAAATTTCCAGATACATTTTATGAGGAATGCATTTATTTTGATTTGGATTTTGTTGAATTCAAACTTTAATTAAAATTTGTTCAAGATGGGGTTTTAAGTTACCTTTTAGAAACAAAGCTTCTTTTCACCCTGATTTTCAACAATAATTTTATTTTGTTTATTTATTTTTCACATAACAAGATTTGGAAAATCTTGGGATGTGACATCTTTGGTCCTTTTCTCACTCTTGTCCTTATTTTTTTCCTTACTCTTTTTTCGAGAATAATGCCGATGATTGAAATGTCGTGGCACAATATATATGTGAATGTGCTACGATGGGATTGTGAGCCTTGTGATATGCACAAGTCCAGGTGTTGTGCATCCTACTTGGCTCACGGTTCCATCATAGCATATTCCTGTGTCCAACGACCTATGTATATATATGAGGCATTCTTTTCGAGTTATTTTTGTCTTTTTTGAGAATAATGCCGATGATTGAAATGTCGTGGCACAATATATATGTGAATGTGCTACGACGGGACAGGTAGCCTTGTGATATGCACAAGTCCAGAAATTGTGCATCCTACTTGGCTAACTGTTCCTTCGTAGCATATTCCTGTGTCCAACGACCTAGCTAGTTATATATGAGGCATTCTTTTCGAGTTATTTTTGTCTTTTTCGAGAATATGCCGATGATTGAAATGTCGTGGCACAATATATTTGTGAATGTTCTACGACGGGATAGTTAGCCTTGTGATACGCACAAGTCCAGGAATTGTGCATCCTACTTGGCTAACCATTCCGTCGTAGCATATTCATGTGTCCAACGACCTAGCTAGTTATATATGAGGCATTCTTTTTGAGCTACTTTGGTCTTTTTCGAGAATAATGCCGATGATTGAAATTTCTTGGCACAATATATATGTGAATGTGCTACGAGGGGACTGTAAGCCTTGTGTTATGCACAAGTCTAGATGTTGTGCATCCTACTTGGCTTACAGTTCCATCGTAGCATATTCCTGTGTCCAACAACCTATGTATATATATATAAGAGGCATTCTTTTCGAGTTACTTTGGTCTTTTTCGAGAATAATGCCGATGATTGAAATGTCGTGGCACACTATATATGTGAATGTGCTGCGATGGGATTGTCCGCCTTGTGCTATTCACAGGTCCAGGTGTTGTGCATCCTACTTGGCGGACGGTTCCATCGTAGCATATTCCTGTGTCGAACAACCTAGTTATATATGAGGCATGCTTTTTGTGTTTGGTCTTTTTGATTTAGGAGTACTTTCTATAAGTGTATCTTCATATGCAACTTTAATTATATATGTTTTTTTTCAATCATCGGTTAATTATTATTGTCAACTTATAGATGACGTGGTACGTCATGTACAAGGTACGGGTTCCCGGAGTCTACGATGATTGGGAAGACTGCCGGAGACAGGTGCACCGTTTCAGCAGCAATAGCTACAAAGGGTACAACAGTATGGCAGAGGCGGAATCTAGATACACGCGCTATCTAGCGGGAGTTAGGACAAGGAACCGGAAGAAGACCTACACCTTCGTCGCGGCGGTGATCATGCTTATCTTCTTTGGTTGTTTATCCCGCGTTTGTGTCTAGCTAGTTTAGATGTCTAGGCGAGCTTCCGAGCTCTAACTTGTTCGATCGACACATGTATTCGCATGCACCAACTACTTTGTAACTTGATCGAAACAATGTAACTTATACTATGTATTCATGTATGAGACTTATCTATATGTATTTGTTTCAATCTTGTTTTTCAAATTGTTGTATATATTGTATCTGTGTGTATATCTGCCTGTAATATTGTATATAATCTGGCTCGGAAATTAAAAAAACAAAAAAAACACCCGTGGCGCACATGACCTACCTTTTGTGGCGCACTACACCTAAAGCGCACCTCAGAAGCTTAGTGGCGCACTGGGAAGTGCGCCATAGAAGATCCTACGTGTAGCGCACCTGCCCACATAGTCATGGCGCACTAGCAGGTGCGCTACGCCTATCTCGACACAACTGTGGCGCACTAGACAGTGCACACGTCTAGGAGATAGCCGTAGCGCAAGTCCCGTGGCGCACGGCTAGTGCGCCACAGATGCTCTTTTCAGGTGCGCCACGAATGGCCATTTCCCTAGTAGTGCCTGCCGGGACGGGGAATTTGGGGAGGATCATCGCCATCATCATCACCAACGCCTCTCCATCAACCATCAATGTTTCCCTCATCCATGAGTGATCAATCCCCCGCTGTAGGCTATGGGGATGGTAGGGATTGGATGAGTTCTTTCATGTAATCGAATAAAATTGGGATAACCGGAGAGGATGGCTGTGATGTGAGGATCACATGTGTTCATGGAGTGTTAATGCTTTGCTCCGGTGCTCTATTAAAAGGAGCACCTTAATTGCCAGCAGTTCCCTTGAGGCCCCGCGGCAATGGGCTGACAGGACAAAAGATGGTGTGCAAGTTCTCATTGCGAGCACGGATGACTATATGTGGAGCACATGCCTATGATTTTTTAGTACTTGGATGCTTATTCTTATTTATCTGCATTTTCCCTAGATATTTAAGTTACATGTTTAGACTTGTCCATGCAACGCCCGTCCATCCATCCCTATGCCTACCGCGCTCATATCCTACTGTTTGTTGCTAATGTTACTATGGCTCTTGTTTTACTACTACTGTTGCTTTGCTGTTTGCTACTACAAATTGTTGCTGCTGATAAAGTTCAGTGAGCAAGAACTATTTCCAGGTGCAGCGGAATTGACAACTCAGTCTTTAAGGCTTGCAAGTATTCATTATCTCCCCTTGTGTCGAATAAATAAATTGGGTAATATTACCCTCGAAGAATGTTGCGATCCCCTATACTTGTGGGTCATCAGTGACGTCATTCAACTTCCGATAATCCGTGCACAAACGGTTACCTCCATCGTTCTTATCCACGAACAATACATGTGATCTCCATGGCGACGCACTTGGTTGAATCAAGCCTATCTCCAGCATACCAGTTGCTTCTTTAGCTCCACTAATTCAGATGGGTTCATACTATATGGTCTCTGAGTTATGGGTCCGGTTCCAGGGATTAGTTCAATGATAAAATCGATATCCCGATCTCGGGGCATACCGGGCAAAACATCTGGGAATACGTCGGGGTATTCACAGACTACTCGGACTTGGTCAATGGTTGGTTGGGCTAGACTCTTGTTGCACTTGAATTTACGGGGCAAGGTTTCAGATACATGCTCTACTGATACTCCAGCGGTACTAGTCATGGTTATGTCTTTCTTGGCACAGTCAATTAATCCTTTATGTTTCGACATCCAATCCATTCCTAGTACTACTTCCAAACCTTTGGTTCCAAGTACTATTAGATTAGCATAAAAATCTATGCCATGGATTCTGATAGGTATGGCCTTGCAAATTTGTCTAGCTTTGGTGGTTGAACCAGGTATTTGAACTATCATAACATGATTCAATTTTGTTGGTTGAATCTAACTTGTCACATCCCAAGATTTTCCAAATCTTGTAATGTGAAAATAAATGAATAAAATAAAACTTTGTTTGATTTTCAAGGCCAGAAGAAACTTTTTGAATTTAAATGGAACTTCAAATCTATTTGGATTAAATAAATCCTAAAGGGATTTATAAAGATAAACATTTATTAAAAGAAATTAAAATGTTTTAAAATTACTATTTTGAATCTTTAAATAAAAAGATTTGGTTTTCAAAAGAAAAGGTGGATTCATAAATAAAGATTATTTTATAAAGCCAAGTTAAACCTTGCCCAAGCTTTTGAAAATAAAACATTTTGTTTTGAATAAAAATAGCAAAGTTTTATTTAAATAAATTAATAAGGATTTAATACCCAATTTTATTTAAGTAAAGACTTTTTCCCATTTTAAATAAACACTAAAACTTATCTAATTATTTAAAATAACTTTTCCAAATATTTTATATTCTCAAATAAAACCTACTGAAGTGTTTTGGCTTTATTTTAGATTTCAAAATAAATATCTCAATAAAACAAATCCTATTTGATTTAATAAGGAAAGACTATTATATTTAATTAATAATGGACTCTAAAATAAAATATTATTTTGTTTTAAACAAATTTCCAAGTATTCATTATTTCCAAATAAAACCCACTGAATGGTTTTAGTACTATTTTAGTTTTAAAAATAAATATTCTAATAAAACAAATCTTATTTGAAGTAAACGAATAAGGCCCATTTTATTTAATTGTTAATGGACCTAAAATAAAATGTTATTTTGTTTTAAACAAGTATTTCAAGTATCTTATATTTTCAAATAAAACCTACTGATTTGGATTTAAAAGTGTTTGGAATTCAAATGAGAATTTTATTGAATAAATCAAATCATGTTAAATCAATAAAGGTCCATTTTATTTCATTAAAGAATGGATCAATAAAATTATTATTTTATTTTATTTTATTTTGGGCTTTTGTCCATGTTACTGAACAGAACTAAATTCAATATTACAAAGTTTGGTGTTGTTTGAATTGTTTGATTGATGTTTGAATGTTTTGGAATTGCAAAACAGAATTCAGAAAATAGAAATAGAAAAGGATTAAGAAAACAGAAAAAAATAAGACATGGCCGACCCAACCCAGGCAGCCCAATAGGCCCAGCAACAGCCCAGCTTCTTTCCCCGAAGAAAACGTCTGGCACCAATTTTCTTACCCACAGAACCAATGACTGGTGGACCTTCCCCCTCGTTTCTTTTCCCACTGACCAGTGGACCCCTTTCCACTGTTCTCCTTCCCCACCCCGCGACTGGTTCTTCCTCCTCTCATCGCCGTTGCAAGCTTTGAATCGCGGCATCAATACGCCTTAACGCAGCCGCCTTAACTCGCAGTGATCAAGCTCGATAAAACGCCAGCACGTCCTCTCCCGTTCCCGTCTGCCTCCTTCCCCAAGCACGCCCCCAGGCTGCCGTATTTCGTCAGCCACTCTCTCTGTCTTCGACGACCCTTCTCGCCAATTCCGGCCAGCACACGCCCCCTTCCTCCTCTCTGAGCACACGAGCACGCTCACCATACCCTGGCGCATCCTTCTGTGTCAATCACTCGACCGCGGGCGCCCCAGAGCTTTGGCTTGGACTAGCTCTGACAGCGCCGCCGCCTGTTTCTTCTCCGGCGGAACCCCTCTGGTAAATTAGACCACCCCGCGCCTCCTCGTCCACACTCCCGCACTCGCCACATCTATCTTCATCTAACCGCATCGTTGTTTTGCTTTGAGGTGATCCACAGCGCCGTCCAAGACGACCACCTGAAGCACCCGACGCCGTCCTCCACTCCGGCGAGCAATCCTGCCAAGATCAGAGCGCCCCTCGCCAGACCAACACCTCCTCGAGCATCACCGTGACCTCCTGAACCCGGTGAGCCTTCTCTCCTCCTCTCTCGCCTCCTAGACCACCGGCACCATCCTCACCTGACCGCGCCGCCAGTCGCCGCCGCGTCAGCGCCGCCCACTTTAGGTCAAACTCGCCAGCACCGTTCGATCTAGATCTAGCGCCCACGATTAGTTCACTTATCGTCGAAGGGGTACGCGCCCTGTGCCGTGCGATCAAACTAGATCCTGCGGTCCTCAGCACGCGATCCAGACGAACCGGTATCGACCAATCCCGACGCGACGCGTGGCCTGTGTTAGATCTAAAACCAGTTTTGCAAACAGAATAATTTGCAAACTTCAAACCCTTGTAACTTTCAAACCATACGTCCAAAAATTACAAATTTTATATCAATGGATTCAGGAGAACAAGCCCTAGCCAACCATGGCCTTAGTTCAGAAAATAGTATCTGTTAGCTTGCTTGTTTTTGCAGATTCTTTTGTGAGCTTGTTTAGAGTATAAAAATTGTTTAAAAATGATTTTTGATTTAAAACCTTTGCAAATTGGATTGTTGTGACCTTACCGACCCTAGGAACCAACCCAAGATTTGGAAAATGGATTTGGAAAAGTTTAGAATGGATTACTTGGTTTAGTCCATTTCTAAGCTAAATAAAACTATTGTTTTGTTATGAAAATGGTTTTGAGTAAAAACTTTGGAGGAAATGTTTGGGACCAAACCTACTGACCTAAAACACCAAGTTTTGCAAATTAGCAACTCATTTGGTGAACAACTTAAGAGTTTTGCCTTGAT
Source organism: Avena sativa (assembly GCA_916181665.1). Classification (NCBI taxonomy): domain Eukaryota; kingdom Viridiplantae; phylum Streptophyta; class Magnoliopsida; order Poales; family Poaceae; genus Avena; species Avena sativa. Next base: position 68,265,411 of record OV702284.1, read on the forward strand.
AAAAACATTTTTCACCACATGAAATGATGAATGGATTTAAAAATGGTTTTGGATAAAACCCATTTGCAAATGACTTTGCCATTTTGGTAAATGACCAATTTGGACCCTACAAAGTTTAGAAACCTAGTAGAGACCATCCTTACAATAGAACCAACCTTTGCATGCTTATGCATGACTTAGATTCCATTACTTTGTGTGTGAAAAATTGTTTGTTTGACTTTGGTTTGGAATGTGAATTGAATTTGTGTTTTCTTGGTCGACTTGTAGTGAAGTGTGAGACTAGCAAGATCAAGGAGTGAACCACCATTCCCTACCAAAAAGGCAAGTGATGCTTCATATACTTTTTGTCCCATTACTTTCACTATGCATTAGTGATTTTACCAAGTAAAACTTGCATGGATTTTGCTAAGTATAGACCTTGCTATAAGAAAACCTTGTAGATGAATCCTTAGAAGGATTTTCCTAAGTTAAGATTCCTACTACTATCAAGCTTAGCCTAGCTAATATAAAACATGGGTGGAAAATATATTCACACTATGGAAAAATATTCTAAGTCTGAGGACTTGTGATTTTGTCTAATAAAACAACTAAGTTAATGAATCACCTGGGTGGAATGGGCTTGCTTGGTGGTTTTTGGTTGAGTGGTTACACAAGGCCAGGGGACTGGTGAACCTTGTGTATCACAATTGTGGATGGCCACCCAGGAACAAAGAGATTTGAGATGTCAAATGTTGAGAAGCTTCAAGTGCAACCACTTGGCAATATGGGCTCTGCCATGATCATATAGGTTCCAAGAACTTAGCCATATGGACAGTGGGTGGTAGTGTTTGATAGGTTGGAGCGCGTCCATTTTGGTCTAAGGGAAAGCTTGTGAAATATCTTGTCTTGGGAAACCAAGTCTTGTGGGGAAAGTGCACCACCTCTGCAGAGTGTAAAATCTAAGTACTTAGCCATGTCCCTGGTAAAGGACAATTTGAGCATCAAGACATGGAAGCAATCAAGAATCTCATCATTCAAATTTCTAAGTTAAAATTTGTGGATTTGAACAAGGGTTGTTTGAGATCTTAAATCTTTGTTTGGTAGATGCCTTGGAAAGGATCTTCAATCTTTGATTGAGAAAAATGATTTTATCAAAGCAAAAACTTAGTATTTCAAATGTTAAGGAAAAATCTATTTTGAGCAATGCAAGCCTCAAACTCCACTTAGCCAAGTGCATATAGATGATAGATTCCACTATACAAATATAGTATCACTTGCCAATACGATTCAAATGTATTGACCCTTTGTGGCTGTAACTTGTATGTTGCAGGTTTGATTGTTTTAGAGAAGATTGATTGATTAGGATTACAAAGTCTACAACCAACATCTGCCTGTGGCACTTTGAAGATGATGGACCCATACTTATAGTTATTCCGCTGCAATGTAATGTAATAGCCAAATGAGCTATGTTTGATGTAATAAACTTATGTTATTCCTAGTTATAAAGTTATATTATGACCTTTGTTTCTTGATATTACATCTTAACTGTGGATGCTAGCTATTGATCCAGGGACTAGCATTGTAAACACAGGAGGAATCTACCTTATTAGGTTGAGACCTCTACAGATGGTATCAGAGCATTGTGTTGCCTGTAGGATTTGTAAACCAAGGATTGGACAAAACCCCTTAGAAGAATAGGAGTTATGTTTTAATCCAAAACTTATTTACAAAAACTTGTAAACTCTTTCCTCAACCATTTTGGTTTCAACTCTACTTCTCCTCTACTTAAACTTGATGGAAAAACCTACCCCATGGCCAAAGACTTCACCATGTGCAAAGGACTTCTTCAACTCTAATGACTTCAACCTCTCCAGCATATTCACCAAGGACTTCGAACTTGGATACCACTAAGGACTACAAGTGAAACAAGGAAATCTTGCTCAAGATTTAGAGACTGAGGGAATGCAAAAGTTAGAAGGAGCCTACATCATTTGAAGTATTGCAACCAAGAGTTTATCTCAAGCAAACCATGATCTCATACAAGAAGAATCATAAAGGAAGGAAAAATCACAAGTGAACCATATAGATGGACCACCATATATAGTTAAACACACCAACTTATGTGGTGTAACAAAAATATTTTGTTGACTAAGTATGTGCTTGAACCTTGTTTGAGTGAAATATTTGGTTTGTGATTGCATGCACATTGCTTGTGTGAATTGTGATGTGTGTGAATAGAAATATTTCCTTAGAAATATCTTGCCTATTCTAACCTCCCTTCAAACCCAAACAGATGACTACTCCAAAGGACTCCAACATCAAAGTGGATGACACCAACACCAACCAAGCTGACAGCATGAAAGAACTCATAGCAACCCAACACCAGTTGAACCAACTAACAGCTCAGTTCATAGCCAACAATAGTGATAAGGATCTAGCACTGCAAAGGTTTTTGGAAGAACAATCCCAATTGATGCTCAAGGTGACAACTCAAATGATCACCATGGAAGAAAACTATCCCAAAAGAGTTTATGATAACAAGGATTACAAGAATGTTGTTCTAGATGGAGCCCCAGCTTGCATCATTTGTGGAGACAAGGATCATACTTCCAAGGAGCATGAAGAAAAATGCCCCAATTGTGAAGAGGAACATCCTATCGGACAATGTCCTACCTCTCAAGCCACTTGCTACCTATGTGAAGGAAGTGATCATATTCCTAGTCAGTGTCCTATCTACTCCATGGTGGAACAAAGGAAACAGGAAGGATCCAAGTCTACCAAAGGAAAAGGACCACTTATACCTCCAAACAAGACAACCTACTTCAAAGGAACAAAGAAACCCAAGAAACCAAGACAAGACATGCACCTTGTGCAATGCCGTAAATGTAAGGAAATGGGACACTACTCCAGTGAGTGCCCAGAGAACAAGAAAAATAAGGGAATTGACCAAGTGGTGTGCAACAACTGCAAAGAACCAGGCCATTATGTAGCAACTTGTCCACAAGAACAACGCAAGGAACTTCAAGATATCCACTGTTTCAATTGCAAGAACCCAGGACACTATGCAAGCAACTGTCCAGAAAAGATGAAGAACAAGTTGAACAAGCCTATGAAGGATCTCAACCTTGGCCCATGAGTCAAGTATGGAAACCAAGGACACCATGCAAATGTTTGCTTAGAGAAATTTTCCCTAGGATCCCAAGAAGGACAATGTGTAATTTTTGTTTGAAATTTTTTAAGGGTGGTAGTACCCTAGTTGTTTTGAACCTGATTGTAACCCTAACCTCCCCAAATCTCGAGACGAGATTTATTTTAAGGGTGGTAGCCTGTCACATCCCAAGATTTTCCAAATCTTGTAATGTGAAAATAAATGAATAAAATAAAACTTTGTTTGATTTTCAAGGCCAGAAGAAACTTTTTGAATTTAAATGGAACTTCAAATCTATTTGGATTAAATAAATCCTAAAGGGATTTATAAAGATAAACATTTATTAAAGGAAATTAAAATGTTTTAAAATTACTATTTTGAATCTTTAAATAAAAAGATTTGGTTTTCAAAAGAAAAGGTGGATTCATAAATAAAGATTATTTTATAAAGCCAAGTTAAACCTTGCCCAAGCTTTTGAAAATAAAACATTTTGTTTTGAATAAAAATAGCAAAGTTTTATTTAAATAAATTAATAAGGATTTAATACCCAATTTTATTTAAGTAAAGACTTTTTCCCATTTTAAATAAACACTAAAACTTTTCTAATTATTTAAAATAACTTTTCCAAATATTTTATATTCTCAAATAAAACCTACTGAAGTGTTTTGGCTTTATTTTAGATTTCAAAATAAATATCTCAATAAAACAAATCCTATTTGATTTAATAAGGAAAGACTATTATATTTAATTAATAATGGACTCTAAAATAAAATATTATTTTGTTTTAAACAAGTTTCCAAGTATTCATTATTTCCAAATAAAACCTACTGAATGGTTTTAGTACTATTTTAGTTTTAAAAATAAATATTCTAATAAAACAAATCTTATTTGAAGTAAACGAATAAGGCCCATTTTATTTAATTGTTAATGGACCTAAAATAAAATGTTATTTTGTTTTAAACAAGTATTTCAAGTATCTTATATTTTCAAATAAAACCTACTGATTTGGATTTAAAAGTGTTTGGAATTCAAATGAGAATTTTATTGAATAAATCAAATCATGTTAAATCAATAAAGGTCCATTTTATTTCATTAAAGAATGGATCAATAAAATTATTATTTTATTTTATTTTATTTTGGGCTTTTGTCCATGTTACTGAACAGAACTAAATTCAATATTACAAAGTTTGGTGTTGTTTGAATTGTTTGATTGATGTTTGAATGTTTTGGAATTGCAAAACAGAATTCAGAAAATATAAATAGAAAAGGATTAAGAAAACAGAAAAAAATAAGACATGGCCGACCCAACCCAGGCAGCCCAATAGGCCCAGCAACAGCCCAGCTTCTTTCCCCGAAGAAAACGTCTGGCACCAATTTTCTTACCCACAGAACCAATGACTGGTGGACCTTCCCCCTCGTTTCTTTTCCCACTGACCAGTGGACCCCTTTCCACTGTTCTCCTTCCCCACCCCGCGACTGGTTCTTCCTCCTCTCATCGCCGTTGCAAGCTTTGAATCGCGGCATCAATACGCCTTAACGCAGCCGCCTTAACTCGCAGTGATCAAGCTCGATAAAACGCCAGCACGTCCTCTCCCGTTCCCCTCTGCCTCCTTCCCCAAGCACGCCCCCAGGCTGCCGTATTTCGTCAGCCACTCTCTCTGTCTCTGACGACCCTTCTCGCCAATTCCGGCCAGCACACGCCCCCTTCCTCCTCCCTGAGCACACGAGCACGCTTACCATACCCTGGCGCATCCTTCTGTGTCAATCACTCGACCGCAACGCCCCAGAGCTTTGGCTTGGACTAGCTCTGACAGCGCCGCCGCCTGTTTCTTCTCCGGCGGAACCCCTCTGGTAAATTAGACCACCCCGCGCCTCCTCGTCCACACTCCCGCACTCGCCACATCTTTCTGCATCTAACCGCATCGTTGTTTTGCTTTGAGGTGACCCACAGCGCCGTCCACGACGACCACCTGAAGCACCCGACGCCGTCCTCCACTCCGGCGAGCAATCCTGCCAAGATCAGAGCGCCCCTCGCCCGACCAACACCTCCTCGAGCATCACCGTGACCTCCTGAACCCGGTGAGCCTTCTCTCCTCCTCTCTCGCCTCCTAGACCACCGGCACCATCCTCACCTAACCGCGCCGCCAGTCGCCGCCGCGTCAGCGCCGCCCACTTTAGGTCAAACTCGCCAGCACCGTTCGATCTAGATCTAGCGCCCACGATTAGTTCACTTATCGTCGAAGGGGTACGCGCCCTGTGCCGTGCGATCAAACTAGATCCTGCGGTCCTCAGCACGCGATCCAGACGAACCGGTATCGACCAATCCCGATGCGACGCGTGGCCTGTGTTAGATCTAAAACCAGTTTTGAAAACAGAATAATTTGCAAACTTCAAACCCTTGTAACTTTCAAACCATACGTCCAAAAATTACAAATTTTATATCAATGGATTCAGGAGAACAAGCCCTAGACAACCATGGCCTTAGTTCAGAAAATAGTATCTGTTAGCTTGCTTGTTTTTGCAGATTCTTTTGTGAGCTTGTTTAGAGTATAAAAATTGTTTAAAAATGATTTTTGATTTAAAACCTTTGCAAATTGGATTGTTGTGACCTTACCGACCCTAGGAACCAACCCAAGATTTGGAAAATGGATTTGGAAAAGTTTAGAATGGATTACTTGGTTTAGTCCATTTCTAAGCTAAATAAAACTATTGTTTTGTTATGAAAATGGTTTTGAGTAAAAACTTTGGAGGAAATGTTTTGGACCAAACCTACTGACCTAAAACACCAAGTTTTGCAAATTAGCAACTCATTTGGTGAACAACTTAAGAGTTTTTCCTTGATAAAAACATTTTTCACCACATGAAATGATGAATGGATTTAAAAATGGTTTTGGATAAAACCCATTTGCAAATGACTTTGCCATTTTGGTAAATGACCAATTTGGACCCTACAAAGTTTAGAAACCTAGTAGAGACCATCCTTACAATAGAACCAACCTTTGCATGCTTATGCATGACTTAGATTCCATTACTTTGTGTGTGAAAAATTGTTTGTTTGACTTTGGTTTGGAATGTGAATTGAACTTGTGTTTGCTTGGTCGACTTGTAGTGAAGTGTGAGACTAGCAATATCAAGGAGTGAACCACCATTCCCTACCAAAAAGGCAAGTGATGCTTCATATACTTTTTGTCCCATTACTTTCACTATGCATTAGTGATTTTACCAAGTAAAACTTGCATGGATTTTGCTAAGTATGGACCTTGCTATAATAAAACCTAGTAGATGAATCCTTAGAAGGATTTTCCTAAGTTAAGATTCCTACTACTATCAAGCTTAGCCTAGCTAATATAAAACATGGGTGGAAAATATATTCACACTATGGAAAAATATTCTAAGTCTAAGGACTTGTGATTTTGTCTAATAAAACAACTAAGTTAATGAATCACCTGGGTGGAATGGGCTTGCTTGGTGGTTTTTGGTTGAGTGGTTACACAAGGCCAGGGGACTGGTGAACCTTGTGTATCACACTTGTGGATGGCCACCCAGGAACAAAGAGATTTGAGATGTCAAATGTTGAGAAGCTTCAAGTGCAACCACTTGGCAATATGGGCTCTGCCATGATCATATAGGTTGCAAGAACTTAGCCATATGGACAGTGGGTGGTAGTGTTTGATAGGTTGGAGCGCGTCCATTTTGGTCTAAGGGAAAGCTTCTGAAAGATCTTGTCTTGGGAAACCAAGTCTTGTGGGGAAAGTGCACCACCTCTACAGAGTGTAAAATCTAAGTACTTAGCCATGTCCCTGGTAAAGGACAATTTGAGCATCAAGACATGGAAGCAATCAAGAATCTCATCATTCAAATTTCTAAGTTAAAATTTGTGGATTGGAACAAGGGTTGTTTGAGATGTTAAATCTTTGATTGGTAGATGCGTTGGAAAGGATCTTCAATCTTTGATTGAGAAAAATGATTTTATCAAAGCAAAAACTTAGTATTTCAAATGTTAAGGAAAAATCTATTTTGAGCAATGCAAGCTTCAAACTCCACTTAGCCAAGTGCATATAGATGATAGATTCCACTATACAAATATAGTATCACTTGCCAATACGATTCAAATGTATTGACCCTTTGTGGCTGTAACTTGTATGTTGCAGGTTTGATTGTTTTAGAGAAGATTGATTGATTAGGATTACAAAGTCTACAACCAACATCTGCCTGTGGCACTTTGAAGATGATGGACCCATACTTATAGTTATTCCGCTGCAATGTAATTTAATAGCCAAATGAGCTATGTTTGATGTAATAAACTTATGTTATTCCTGGTTATAAAGTTATATTATGACCTTTGTTTCTTGATATTACATCTTAACTGTGGATGCTAGCTATTGATCTAGGGACTAGCATTGTAAACACAGGAGGCATCTACCTTATTAGGTTGAGACCTCTACATAACTAGTGCATGCAAATTCTTCTATAACAAATGAGTGCAATGCTCCAGAATCAAACAACACTCTTGCAAGTACTGAGTTAACAGAAAACATACCCAGCACGACAACTAACGCTTCCTAGGCTTCTTCAGCATTCATGTGAAACAGACGGCCGTTGCGGTTGAGCGAGTTCCCTGGGGCAAATCTTCTTCCAGGCTGAACACGGCGCTGCTACTGAGATGGGGCATTCACATTGGTGGCGGCTGCAAGTTTCTTGGAGACCTCATTGGAGTAATGACCTTTGGTTCTGTAGGGTTTCATAGCATGGAAAACAAAAAATTTCTATCGCATAAAAACAAACAAGCCAAGATCTATCTACTAGATTGTAGCAACGAGTCGATGGAATAACTCACCCTCGAAGATTCCAAAGTGTTTAACGAGAGAGGATTCTCGTGGGTGATGTAGTCGTACTCTTCCCGATCTCAAGATCGCGTAGACTATCCTTTCGGCGCTGCGTTCCGGCAGCGCTCCCGCAGTCGGTCACACGTTCGGTACTCTACGAAGACCTTCCTCTCCCTTGTTCCAGCAGGCAGCGGAGGTTGTAGCACTCTCCTCGCGATTCCGGCAGCACAACGGCGTGGTACCGGAAGTAGAGGGGAGATCTCGCAGGGCTTCGCCTTAAGCCGGAGCGAGTATGGTGGAGTATGAGAGAGTCCCTCGATGATCTAGGGTTTAGACACGCCGAGGAGGGGGCTAGGCCGGCGGCTAGGGTTTCACCCAGGCGGCGGCGGCGAGTGCCCTAGGGCCGGCGGCAGCTATGGAGGCGGCGGCTTGGTACTAGGGTTTGGAGGAGAGGATCTTTTTGTCTCTAGGAGGGAGCCCTGCCCCTCCTTATATAGGTGGAGGGGCCGGCCGGCCAAGGGGAGGGGAGTCCCTCCCCAACTCGGCTTGGAGGTGGGCTGGCGGTGGAGGAGGGACTCCTCCCCAACTCGGTTTCCTCATCCTTCCCCACTTCCCAAAAATAGCTGTTTGACTTTCAAACTAGCCGTTTGACTTTTCAAACTAGGATTTGAATAAACCCTCTATTTTGTTCAGCGATGACACCGAGTACATGATGCAATCATACCAACTTGATAAAACACATTCATGTACCCTTCCCCTCCGGAGTGCCGGACATTCCGGAACCTTCTAGAACATTCCCGATGAAAACACCGTAACCATTCTCCAACTCCGAAACGGGACTTTCCTTATATGAATCTTATTCTCCGGACCATTCCGGATCTCCTCGTGATATCCCGAATCCCATTCGAGACTCCGAACAACATTCGGTCTCTTTCTCATCATTCCATAACTACTCAAACAACGTCGAATCCTTAAGTGTGTCTCCCTGCGGTTCGTGAATTATGCGGACATGATCGAGACACTTCTCCGATCAATAACCAATAGAGGAATCTGGAAATTCATATGGCTCCCACATATTTCTACGATTACTTTGCGATCGAATGAACCACTTACATACGATATCAATTTCCATTTGTCTCACGATAGTTTACTTATCCGAGGTTATGATCGTCGGTATCTCTGCATACCTAGTTCAACCACGTTGCTGATAAGTACTCTTTTCTCGTTCCCGTGATATGTGATCCCTTGTGAGCCAGTCACATGCTTGCAAGCTAATTGGATGATATTTCACCGAGATGGCCCAGATTATATCTATCCGTCATATGGATGGACAAATCCCACTCTTGATCCATGTGTCTCAACCAATACTTTCCGAACACTCAATGCCACCTTTATAGCCACCCAATTACGGTGTGGTGTTTGATGTCATCAAAGCATCCATCCGGTAAAGGTGATATGCATGATCTCATGGTCGAAGGAAATAGATTACTATGTATCAGAAAGCATATAGCAATTGAACTATTAAAATGACTTGATCTTTATGCTACGCTTATCTATAGGAGTATGTCCACCATATCATTCTCCTAATGATATGATCTTGTTGTTAATAACATCTCAATGATCATGATAGGGAAACCACAATCATCTATTAACCAACAAGCTAGTAATATATAGAGGCTTTACTATGGACTCTTATTTTAGTCTACAAATCACACAAGTATTAATGTCTCATTGTTAATACTATTATAGCATGAATGTAAACATTTATCATAAACACAAAAGATATAATAATAACTATATTTATTATTGCCTCTAGGGCATATCTCCAACAGTCTCCCACTTGCACTAGAGTCATCTAATCTAGATTACATGGTAATATACCGAACACCCATGGCAGTTTGGTGTTGTTCATGTTTTGCCCTTGGGAGAGGTTTAGTCAACGGATCCGCCACATTCAGATCTGTGTGTACTTTGCAAATCTTTATGTCCCCATCTTGGACATGTTCTCGAATAGCGTGAAAACGTAGCTTGATGTGCTTCAGCTTCTTGTGTGACCTTGGTTCTTGCGCATTGGCTATGGCGCCCATGTTATCACAGTAGATAGACATTGGGTCCAGCGCACTAGGAACCACACCCAGCTCTGTAATGAACTCTTTCATCCATATCGCTTCTTGTGAAGCCTCCGAAGCAGCCATGTATTCCGATTCAGTTGAAGATCTCGCCACAACGCTTTGCTTTACACTCCTACAGCTAACTACTGCACCATTCAAAATAAATACGTATCCAGAATGTGATTTAGAATCATCCGGATCGGTGTTCCAACTAGAATCGGTGTAACCATTAACAACGAGCTGTTCATCACCTCCATAAGAAAGAACCATATCCTTAGTTCTTCTCAAGTACTTAAGGATGTTTTTGACCGCTGTCCAATGATCCACTCCTAGATCACTTTGATATCTGCTAGTTAAACTAACAACATATGCAATGTCGGGTCTAGTACATAGCATGGCATACATTAGAGATCCTATGGATGAGGCATAGGGAGTCTTACTCATCCTTTCTCTATCTTCTGCCGATGTCGGACTTTGAGTTTTACTCAAGGTCGTATTGGGCAACATGGGCAAGAACCCTTTCTTGCTTTCTTCCATTCCAAACCTCTTTAGAACTTTGTCCAAATATGTACTTTGTGACAATGATATTTGGCGTCTCGATCTATCTCTATAAATCTTTATGCCTAATATGTAAGCTGCTTCGCCAAGATCCTTCATTGAAAAACTATTATTCAAATATTCCTTGACACTATTAAGAAGGTCTACATCATTCCCAATCAACAATATGTCATCTACATATAGTATTAAGAATGCTACAGAGCTCCCACTCACTTTCTTGTAAATACAAGCTTCTCCATAAGTTTGTATAAAACCAAAACTTTTGATTACTTTATCAAAACGTTGATTCCAACTTCGGGATGCTTGCTTCAATCCATAGATGGACCGTTGAAGTTTGCATACCTTGTTAGCATCTTTAGGATCGACAAAACCTTTGGGTTGCATCATATACAACTCTTCATCAATGTCTCCATTGAGGAATGCTATTTTGACATCCATCTGCCATATCTCATAATCATAATATGCAGCGATTGCTAACATAATCCTTACAGACTTTAGCTTCGCTACTGGTGAGAAAGTCTCATCGTAGTCAACTCCTTGAATTTTTCGAAACCCCTTTGCGACAAGTCGAGCTTTATAGACAGTAACATTACCATCAGCATCTATTTTCTTCTTGAAAATCCATTTGTTCTCGACAGCCTTCCGGCCATCCGGTAAGTCCACCAAAGTGCTTACTTGGTTTTCGTACATGGATCCAATCTCGGATTTCATGGATTCTTACCATTTATTGGAATCTGGGCTCATCATCGCTTCCTCATATGTCTCAGGGTCATCGGTGTTGTCCACCAACATGACACTCATAACGGGATCATACCAATCTGGAGTGGTACGAGTTCTCGTTGACCTGCGAGGCTCTGTAGCAACTTCAACCGAAGTTTCATGATCATCATCAATAGCTTCTTCTCTAACTGGTGCAGGCACCACAGGAACTTCTTCCGGTGCTGCGCTACTCGCAATTTCGAGAGAAGTTCGACAACCTCGTCGAGTTCTACTTTCCTTCCAGTCACTTCTTTCGAGAGAAATTCCTTTTCTAGAAAGGATCCATTCTTGGCAACGAAGATTTTGCCTTCGGATCTATGATAGAAGGTATACCCAATAGTTTCCTTCGGGTATCCTATGAAGACACATTTTTCCGCTTTGGGTTCAAGCTTGTCCGGCTGTAACTTCTTTACATAGGCTTCGCAACCCCAAACTTTAAGGAACGACAATCTAGGTTTCTTCCCAAACCATAATTCATACGGTGTCGTTTCAACGGATTTAGGCGGTGCCCTATTTAAAGTGAATGCGGCTGTTTCTAATGCATAACCCCAAAATGATAGTGGTAAATCTGTAAGTGACATCATAGAACGAACCATATCTAAGAGAGTTCGATTACGATGTTCGGACACACCATTACGCTGTGGTGTTCCCGGCGGTGTCAATTGTGAAAGTATTCCGCATTTCTTCAAATGCTCGCCAAACTCGTAACTTAGATATTCACCTCCACGATCAGAACGTAGAAATTTAATCTTCTTGTTACTTTGATTCTCTACCTCTCTTTGAAATTCCTTAAACTTCTCGAAAGTTTCAGACTTATGTTTCATGAAATAGATATATCCATATCTACTCAAGTCATCCGTGAAGGTAAGAACATAACGATAACCACCGCGCGATGCAACACTCATTGGACCACACACATCGGTATGTATGATTTCCAATAAGTCCGTAGCTCGCTCCATCATACCAGAGAATGGAGTCTTAGTCATTTTACCCATCAGACATGCTTCGCATTTTTCAAGTGATTCGAAATCAAGTGATTCAAGAAGTCCATCGGAATGGAGTTTCTTCATACGCTTCACTCCAATGTGACCAAGACGACAGTGCCACATATAGGTCGAGTTATCGCTTGATTTCAAACGTTTAGCCTCAATGTTATTAAGATGTGTATTTCCACTATCGAGATTCAACAAGAATAGACCATCTATCAAAGGTGCATGTGCATAAAACATATTACTCAGATAAATCGAACAACCATTATTCTCGGATTTAAACAAGTAACCGTCTCGCAATAAACAAGATCCCGATATAATGTTCATGCTTAACGCAGGCACCAAATAACAATTATTTAAGTATAAAACTAATACCGATGGTAGATGAAGGGGTAGCGTGCCGACCGCGATCACATCAACCTTTGATCCATTTCCCACGCGCATCGTCACCTCGTTCTTCGCTAGCTTCCGTTTATTCTGCAGCACCTGTTTCGAGTTACAAATATGAGCAACCGAACCAGTATCAAATACCCAGGCACTACTACGAGTACTAGTGAGATACACATCAATAACATGTATATCAGATATACCTTTCTTCTTGATGTTGCCGTTCTTCAAATCCGCCAAGTACTTTGGGCAATTCCGCTTCCAGTGACCTTCTCCCTTGCAGTAAAAGCACTCAGTATCAGGCTTAGGTCCAGCCTTGGTCTTCTTCGTTGGCGTGGTAACTTTCTTACCACCCTTCTTGAAGTGTCCCTTCTGCTTAGACTTGCCTTTCTTGAATTTGGTGGTCTTATTGACCAACAACACTTGGTGCTCTTTCTTGATCTCCACTTCTGCAGATTTCAACATGGCAAAGAGTTCTGGCAACGTCTTGTTCATGTTCTGCATGTTGTAGTTCATCACAAAGTTCTTGTAACTTGGTGATAGTGATTGGAGGACACGGTAAATCCCCAAAGCATTAGGAATCACAATACCCAAGCTTTGAAGTTTGTTTGCGTGCCCAGACATCTTAAGCACATGCTCACTGACGGAGCTGCCCTCTTCCATCTTGCGGTTAAAGAACTTTTTAGAAGCCTCATAGCTTTCAATTGCCGCATGAGTCTCAAAGATCAATTTGAGATCCTCGACAATATCATATGGGTCTGAATTCTCAAACCTTTTCTGAAGCTCCGATTCTAAACCATACAAGATAGCACACTGAACTGTGGAGTACTAAGTCTTCCGAGTGAGGTAAACATTCTTTACTTCATCGGCAGCATCAGCTGCAGGTGGGTCACCCAGCAGTGCATCCAGCACATAGGTCAAATTACCAGCTGTGAGGACAATCCTCAAATTGCCGAACCAATCCGCGAAGTTGCTTCCATTGTTTTTCAACTTTTCTTTATCTAGGAACGCATTAAAATTGATGGTAGGGGTTGCCATTGATCTACAACATATTTGCAATAGTTTAGACTAAGTTTATGACAAATTGAGTTCAAATTAATAATAAAATTAATCTAGGTGAACTCCCACTCAAAACAACATCCCTCACATTTTTTTAGTGATCACACGAACCAAATCCACCACATCAACACCGATCATCACGAGAGTTGATATAGTTTCAATGGCGAACAATCGACATGTTCATCATATCTACTATATGATTCATGCTTTACCTTTCGGTGATCCGTGTTCCGAGACCATGTCTGTACATGCTAGGCTCGTCAAGATCAAACCTTAGTTTCCGCATGAGCAAATCTGGCTTGCTCACGTTGTATACACTTGCGGAATCTAACACACCCGATCATCACGTGGTGCTTCGAAACAACAAGCTTTAGCAACGGTGCTAACTAAGGGTGAACACTTTATGACTTGAAATTCATGTGCATGAGGGATCATCTTATAATGCTACCGTCTTCTACTAAGCAATACAAGATGCATAAAGGATTAACATCACATGCAATTCATAATATGTGATATGATATGGCCTTTCTTCTTTGTGCTTCCGATCTCCATCTTCTAGCACGAACATGATCTCCATCATCACCGGCATTGCATCAAGGTCAATGATGCTTCTCCATGGTTGTCGTCCACCGGCTTCAACTATTAAAACTACTTTGAATAGACACGCGGGTCTTAACATAAATTAAAGACAACCATATGGCTCCTGCCGGTTGCCAACTTACAATAAGGAACATTGCATACATCAAATATAATCACAATCATGGCCATATCACATCACAGCACACCCCTGCAAAACAAAGTTAGACGCCTCTACTTTCTTTGCATGTTTTACGTGGTTTGGGGCTTTCAATAAGTGTCGTTCTAACTTACGAACATGAACCACAACATTGATAGTAGTATTGTTAATCACCCGTTGTAAATTGGATCTTAACTATGCTAGGAGAAACAGGCACCCGCAAAGCCACTTATGCAATACAAGTTGCATGTCAAGCGTGGAGCAAGTCTCATGAACGATGTCATGTAAGGTTAGCCCGGGATGCTTCATCCCAACATACCGCAAGATGCAAAGTACACAAGAAGCAATCGACAACAAAAGCATCAATGCCCACAATGACCATTGTGTTCTACTCGTGCAACAGATCTACATATAGACACGGCTCTGATACCACTGTAGGGTTTCGTAGCATGGAAAACAAAAAATTTCTATCGCATACAAACAAACAAGCCAAGATATATCTACTAGATTGTAGCAACGAGTCGATGGAATAACTCACCCTCGAAGATTCTAAAGTGTTTAACGAGAGCGGATTCTCGTGGGTGATGTAGTCGTACTCTTCCCGATCTCAAGATCGCGTAGACGATCCTTCCGGCGTTGCGTTCCGGC
This sequence comes from Avena sativa, assembly GCA_916181665.1. Lineage (NCBI taxonomy): Eukaryota > Viridiplantae > Streptophyta > Magnoliopsida > Poales > Poaceae > Avena > Avena sativa. The sequence goes on from OV702284.1 coordinate 68,280,611, forward strand.
AGCGCTCCCGCAGTCGGTCACATGTTCGGTACTCGACGAAGACCTTCCTCTCCCTTGTTCTAGCAGGCAGCGGAGGTTGTAGCACTCTCCTCGCGATTCCGGCAGCACAACGGCGTGGTACCGGAAGTAGAGGGGAGATCTCGCAGGGCTTCGCCTTAAGCCGGAGCGAGTATGGTGGAGTATGAGAGAGTCCCTCGATGATCTAGGGTTTAGACACGCCGAGGAGGGGGCTAGGCCAGCGGCTAGGGTTTCACCCAGGCGGCGGCGGCGAGTGCCCTAGGGCCGGCGGCGGCTATGGAGGCGGCGGCGGCTTCGTACTAGGGTTTGGAGGAGAGGATCTTTTTGTCTCTAGGAGGGAGCCCTGCCCCTCCTTATATAGGTGGAGGGGCTGGCCGGCCAAGGGGAGGGGAGTCCCTCCCCAACTCGGCTTGGAGGTGGGCCGGCGATGGAGGAGGGACTCCTCCCCAACTCGGTTTCCTCCTCCTTCCCCACTTCCCAAAAATAGCCGTTTGACTTTTCAAACTAGGATTTGAATAAACCCTCTATTTTGTTCAGCGATGACACCGAGTACATGATGCAATCATACCAACTTGATATAACACATTCATGTACCCTTCCCCTCCGGAGTGCCGGACATTCCGGAACCTTCTAGAACATTCCCGATGAAAACACCGGAACCATTCTCCAACTCCGAAACGAGACTTTCCTTATATGAATCTTATTCTCCGGACCATTCCGGATCTCCTCGTGATATCCCGAATCCCATTCGAGACTCCGAACAACATTCGGTCTCTTTCTCATCATTCCATAACTACTCAAACAACGTCGAATCCTTAAGTGTGTCTCCCTACGGTTCGTGAATTATGCGGACATGATCGAGACACTTCTCCGATCAATAACCAATAGAGGAATCTGGAAATTCATATGGCTCCCACATATTTCTACGATTACTTTGCGATCGAATGAACCACTTACATACGATATCAATTTCCCTTTGTCTCACGATAGTTTACTTATCCGAGGTTATGATCGTCGGTATCTCTGCATACCTAGTTCAACCTCGTTACTGATAAGTACTCTTTTCTCGTTCCGTGATATGTGATCCCTTGTGAGCCAGTCACATGCTTGCAAGCTAATTGGATGACATTTCACCGAGAGGGCCCAGAGTATATCTATCCGTCATATGGATGGACAAATCCCACTCTTGATCCATGTGTCTCAACCAATACTTTCCGAACACTCAATGCCACCTTTATAGCCACCCAGTTACGGTGTGGTGTTTGATGTCATCAAAGCATCCATCCGGTAAAGGTGATATGCATGATCTCATGGTCGAAGGAATTAGATTACTATGTATCAGAAAGCATATAGCAATTGAACTATTAAAATGACTTGATTTTTATGATACGCTTATCTATAGGAGTATGTCCACCATATCATTCTCCTAACGATATGATCTTGTTGTTAATAACATCTCAATGTTCATGATAGGGAAACCACAATCATCTATTAACCACCAAGCTAGTATTATATAGAGGCTTTACTAGGGACTCTTATTTTAGTCTACAAATCACACGAGTATTAATGTCTCCTTGTTAATACTATTATAGCATGAATGTAAACATTTATCATAAACACAAAGATATAATAATAACTATATTTATTATTGCCTCTAGGGCATATCTCCAACAGGTTCCGCATTCATAACAAGTCACCTGAGACTTTTCCTTTCCTCGAACAGGCACGTCATTGCTTCCAGTCCTTGGGGCAGTTTTGGGGTTGGAGCGGTTGTTGACTTTGGGTGGTGCACGGTTGAAATTGTTGGAGTTGACGGGGTTGTTGTTGTGGGTTCCTCCGGGCCGTGGGTTTCCTCCTCCACGTTTGGGATAGTTTGGACAGGTCATTGGGGGTCTACTGTTTCTTGGGGCATATCATGTGGACGTGTTGGGGCGATACTTTGGGGTGTGGTGGGTTCCTGGTTGATTCATCATTCTACGCTTGCGATTCTCATTAGCTTGATTGATCTTGCCTTCCATCTGGATTGCAGAATCCACTAAGGCTTCAAGGTCAGCAAACGATATATTGACTAATACTAGCTGCATCTCATCATGCAGACCGTTCAGGAATCTCTCCTTCTTCTTGGCCTTAGTGCTAATCTCATCAGGGGCATACATAGACAGATATAGGAATTTGTCATGGTACTCTACCACAGTCATTCTTCCCTGCTTCAGCTCCTTGAATTCATCTCTCATCCACAGAATCAAACCTGGTGGCACATGGGTTCGTCTGAACTTGAGTTTGAATTCATCCCAAGCCATCAGCTGTCCTCCATTCATGGTGCGAACTCTATTCCACCAAGCTCTTGCATCTCCTGCCAGATAGTGGGTGGCAAACAGTACTTTCTCATTGGCCTCCACTCCTGCGACTTCTAAGTTGTTCTCTATGGTCTGCAGCCAATCATCTGCATCTAATGTCTCTTCAGACTTACTAAAGATGGGTGGATTGGTGTTCTAAAAGTTCTTGAGCTTGGATCCATGGTTGTCCTGGTTTCCATGGCCTTGATTGTTATTGACCATCTGAGCTATGTGTTGAAGGGTGGCTAAGTTGCCTTGACGTTCGGCTCTTTCAGCTTCAGGGTCAGAAACCAACATTTAAAAGATTTGCACCATTGGGTCCGGGGATGAACTACTTCCTTCGCGAGGCATCTGAAGATTTGAGATAGATTATGAGACAAGAGGGAAATTTCTAAGGTTCAGGGGTTTGTTTTTGAAAAAAACTTTTAATGTTTGACTCAGGTTTTGCCAACTAACAACTTGCTTTTCATTCATTCATAGCACACAATACAACACACACCACAACAAGGAAACATATGGTTTTAAGAACCATTCTGCGTATCTACGATATAGTGGGACCGGATACAACTCACAAATAGTGATCACTAGCATAGGTGTGAGTTCTACTAAAGTGATATAGTGCGACTACTCATCAGAATCGGTGGCTTCATCATCATCATCATCATCATCAATGAAGGCGGAATCATCATCATCGGTGTGGAAGTCCATGGCTTGGTCCTCTAAGAAGTCATCATCATCACTCAGGTAGGAGTAAGGGTCTCCATGGATATCTTCCCCTGCATTCTCCCTCTCCTCAAGATGCATGTCCCGCTCATGGATGGTCTCCTCCAAGTGTGTCATTTTGTGACGAAGGCGAGCAATAATGCGATCCTTCTTGTCAAGCAGATGGCGAAATGACTTGTGCTCCTTTGCAAGGATGGCGATGGTCTGGTCCTTCTTGACTGCGATGGCATAGTTGTGGTTGGCATAGGAGTGGGCATTGTCCAACTCCTTCTTCCTATCATACAACATGAAGCTGAGATGATCCACCTAATGCTTCAGCTCTGGGTGGTATGGCACCTCCAATGGTTGTCACATAACATCACGCCATGCGTAGAACTCACCCTTGATCTGATTGATGCTTTGCCCACACAGAAGGGAAAGAGCTTCCTGCATAGCCCTAGCGAGTACATCTAGCCAGTTGTTCTCTCTTAAGGTGAACTGGATTCCCTATGAGGTGGGGGCTTCAATCTTCCCTCTGAGACTTGCAACAATCAGCCACTGCAATTCTCCTCCTTGCTGATCATTGACCTAGGCTCCCAAGAACTCGGGGTGCGGGCACTCCAGAAGTTCCGAGAGTTGGTCCAAATCACGCTCAAAGATGAGCTCTCCTCCATTGCCCAACTGATAGAACTTGCTATACTTCACGTCCATCTATAAGAATGTAGGATGAGTAAGTTAGTAGAGTGATCAAGTGTGTCAGTTTTTATGTAAGATTTTGCAAGAATTTTTGAGGAACATGAATTTTCTTAAAAGACTCTAAGTGATAAGAATGAGAATAGGTTTTCATAAATACTCACTTCTTTTGTTTTGAAACTAAGTTTTTGATTCAAGCGTCCATTCTAACTAGGGTCTCCTATGGTCAGGATGGCTCTGATACCAACTTGTCAACACCCGGATTTTCAATCCCATATGCCTGTTATGCCATACATCGCAATCCTAAGATTACCATTTTTGCGAGACATAACAGATTGGTACCATAGTTCATCATCCATTATAAACCATAATAAAGGTCTTACAAATAAAGGATCTCATGATCCAGTCTCAATATAATCAACACAGCGGAATAATATAATAACGGTAGCATGGGTGAAGATCCATCTTCAGGGTCATAGGCAATGCTGATGATGGGAGATGATCCTAGTTGTCGTAGACTTCCTGCTGTCCATCATCCTGGTAGTCCTCGTCATAGTCTAGCCATAGGAATAGCCAGGTACAAAGACATGAGTACTCTTTAAGTACTCGCAAACTATCACTAACAAGTAAGTGGTTTGGGTAGGAATCTAAGCTCTAGGTTGTTTTGCAAAAAGCCAGATTTATCTCTAACTGAGTTTAGAAGTAAAGAAAACTAGTTTAGTGTTCTACAACACCTAAATGGGAACTTAGTTTTTATATCACGACCCTGTTGTGGTCAAGTCAAAGTCATGATTCATTTCACAAGTCATTTTGAAAATATCTGACGACGGAATAGTATGGCTACTCAAACTGTCCATAACCGTGGACGCGGCTATTCGAATAGTTTGACATGCTGCAGAGGTGGTACACTTTCACCACAACATTCAATACATCCGTCAGGAACAATCCTGAATCACCATACTCAGTATGCGGATAATCAATCCTAACCTTCCAATTACACACCCTAGTATAGGCACCTCCCCTATGAGCTTGACCTTCCAACCATGACCATCTGTCATCTTGGGAACTTCACAGGTGGATAATCATCACGAGGTATCCTCAGCTCAAACCTCGTTCGCAAGGGAACCCATACTGAGATATATAAACTTCCAGTTAAGCCCTACCCAAATTCGGGTATTGTGGTTGTATGGTAAAATTGGAATGGTATCGCATCCGAACACAACCATCAGCTTTTATAAAGGGCTAAGGCTCATGCCTCAACTTTTTCATCATCAAACCATCAGGTGTTCATAACACATGTCAAAAAAAAATTCATTAGAATGACTCATCATTCTAAAGTTTTCATAACTATTTTCACCAAGTATTCCCATCTAAAGTGATCAAGTTTTATCCTTAGCACTAGCTACTAAATTGGGGATAATCACTAATGAAGGGTGCTAATCAAATGTGACTTATATAAATCTAATCTCATGCCTTAGTATGACATCTAGTTCTATCTAACTTAGGCCATGTTTTATGCTCTTTATGCTACCTCTAATATCTTTCCAAAATTCACAAGTCACTGAATAAACATAAATAAAGAGCTTTGATAAAGAAATAAAATAATCAAGCTTGCAAATAAAACTGGGATTTAGTATACTCAAGGTTGTCTAATCAAAGAATGCCTAATGCATGGCATAATTTATCTAACTTGCAAAGTTGAGAGTGTTAGCTTGCCTTGAGCAGTGCAGTGGTTGAAGTTCTCCTCTGCTTCCTCTTCATAGTAGTCTCCTTCCTCTGCGTATCCTTGGTCGGTACTAGCGTCTAAAAATAAATACGAGGTACACAATCACCAAACAATACTTAACTACTTCTATTTAGCACACAAAGGTTCGCACTAGATGATCTAGCATCATCAAAATCATCACATGGATTAAATACTTAGTCTTAATCATTTTATTTTAGAAAAGTAATTTCTACTCATTGAAAACTACTTAAGATTAATATTCTCCAATTAAAACATGGGATCATGTTGACACATGTCATCACCACATATTATAATACTTGGGAATGTTATTTAAAGTGGTGTCACAGTTTAAACTTATTATTTTAATTAATTAAAGTGACTAGAAATGCCTATGGGGCATTCTTTTATTACTTGTCCCATATTAATGCAAGTAAACCTATATATTTTATATATTCAGAAAGGCCTTATCAAATGTGATTTTTGAGAGTTGTAATCAACTCAAAAGCATTTATGGTTGTTTTTTGAAAAATGTTTGAATGCAGAAAAGTCTCTGCCTTGTTATTTTTACTAGGTGATCTATAATTCCAAATGGCTTTAATCCAACGGGATTGGATTAAGAATTTCAATACCTTTCTAAAAAAATAGTTTCATGCAATTTGGTTTAGTGAATCTCTCTGAATCGATTTTTGAATCAACAGACAGAACTAGGGTTTGAACTAAATGATAAAATCTAAACTCGAACTACTGGGTCACGCGGGAGAGCTAGATGGGCCGGCCCACTGCGCACAGCACGCACACGGGCTGGTTTAAGTGGTGTCCCCACTCGTCAGTGAGACAGAGGGTGACGAAGGGGTATGGTATGGTTTTGACCGTAGGATTAGATTCAGGATCAACTGCTCACGGCCATCGTCCTCATCGAAACAGGACATGATGGGGAAGAACCCTATCACGGCCAGTGAGGGTCGGGGGAGGCTCACCGGAGCTCTGGCGAGGGTCGGCGATGGGGGCGAATGAGGTTGTCGACAACGGCGGTTCTCCTGGTACTAGCGGCTCCTCCTGGGGTGGTCGAAATCGACGACGCCCTTCTCCTCCAGCAGCGGCAGGCTCCGTCCAAATTCTGGCAAGGGAGAGCTTGCCTTGCTCCTGGAAGAAGTGGGGGAGGATCAGTGAGGAGTGGTGAGTGTTGGAGTATGGATAAATGGTGAGGGGGAGGCCTCCTTTTATAGGCAAGCGAGAGGGGCAGTACGGTGTGGGCAGAGGTCGACGGAGGCGATGACACAGCAAGCTAACGGCATGGCTCGGATGCTAGGATGGTGGGCGGTCGCCTGGAGGTTATCACGGTCATCGTGGCTCAGTAAATGGTGGTCTACAACGGTCGGAATAGGGCGATGCTCTGCACGGTACCGACGGTGAACTTTGCGGCGTTCTGTGGCTACGGGGCACGGTCGAGGGAACGGGCATGTCCTTTGGTCTCCTGGGACGGTTGTGATCGTGTAGACTAGCGCCGAGGGATCTAGGTGGTCGGGTCGAGTGGGAACAAAGCGTGAACTGCGGTGCACATCGGCATGGTCGACAGCGGCACGGGTACGGGATTTTCGGCGTCTCCTCTCTCCGCCCTCGAGCTAGGGCCGGTCTGGAGGGGCCTTTGAGGCATAGCCATCATGCTAGACATGGTTGGCGAGGCTGGAGACGCTTGCATCGTTCTATCAATGGTGTGGGTGGCAAATGTGCTCGACCATGGTGGCCATTGATGACATGGTCGTGTGTAAACTGGGCTAGGGCTACAGGGGAGTGGTGGTTGACATACTGGGAGTGTTGTGAGGGTTGTAGAGGGAACACGTTTGGCAAGAACACTGCTCAAAACAGTATTTGTTGTTTTATTTGATTTGTGCTCTGAAGGTGTTTGATGAAATGGCCGAAAGAAATTATATTTGAATTTTTGGATGAAATTTGGTGAGTGCACCGGGCACATACTTGGAAGTCTCTGGTTTCTCGGATTTGTTAAGGTGAACTGGTTTGGTTGGGTTTTGAGAAATGGTGATCTTACCATATGAACTAGATTCAATTTTGAATTATCCTTGGCATAGATTTACAAAATGTTTTTGTGAGTTTGCAAGGTGGGATTGGGTTCACTTTTACTTGGTGCAGCTAGGGGTGAAAATAATTGGATTTGTTTCTGTTAGAATCTTGGACTAGAAACACTCAAAGTGGTCAAGTGGTTAACTTTGGTCAAAATGACCATTAGCTCATATTGTTTATATTTGAATTTCTATTGATTTCATTCTGCTTGGAAATTATTTAGATGATGTTGTTTTCATCTTTAAACCATTCCTTGCTATTCATAACAATCACACAAGTCATTGCAAGCATTCAAGCATTCATCACATACACACATGCATTCATATTGATTTAATTAACAATTTTTTTTGTTAACCCTAATTTTGGGTGATTGGAACTTGATAACCTTGATTAATATTTTTGGGATGTTACACATGACAACCCTGATATGGCAGCCTTATTTTCATCAAAATTTGCCATCACTCCTAAACCACCTCAAATATAACCAAGACCAACTCTTGATTCCATGATCCTCTATTTAACATGTTATAGCTATCCATCTATCCCTTGTACCAAGGAGAGCTATGAGCTCACCAATCCACCCATGTTTTGGTGGCATAAAAATAACAAAACCCTAGATTCCCCAAAAATCTAGTTTCCTCCAGATCCACCATATACCTTCAAAACTAAAGTGGAAATTGGTCTATAATTCAATTTTACAACCTCTACCTTGAATATAACTATCCCCAAATAAATCTCATAATTATTTGGATCATCAAAATATTTAAATTCATTATCTTGCAAAATTCTCAAAATCTTTTTCTATAAAGGCAAGTTTTCTTTTCTCCAAATCAACTTACCAACTCAATGAACATTTGAGTTCTATACATCATACCCCCCATTACCATCTCAAAAACATGAATTTTCTTATTATTTATTTTTGCCCTTTTTCTTAAATGGCAAAAACAAGAAATAATTCCTTAAAAATACTTTTACACCTCAGTAAATCCCAATAAAATTGTCCAAGGTGTAATATGATATTTAGAACCATCCCACATCAAAAACACATATTGTACAAAGTAAAATTATCAAATGACCTTCTAGAAACTACTTATGCACTTTTTAAATAAATGACAATAAATGCATCTAAAGGATTCTAAAAAATCCCAAATAAATCTTGGAGTTGTGCAATGACCATATCCATCTACTATTAGCATTTTATCTACCTTGTACAATGCAAGATATTGGACTTTCTTCATAACGAACCATTATGGAGAATTTTATCATATCATCAAAACCACTAGCAAACTCCCTCCAACCCTTCTCAAACCTTGCCAAGGACCCCTCCACATCAACCCTAGCCCATCTGGTCGACTACAACTGTAGCACTACAGTAGGAACCACCCCTTTCTTTTGTCCCATGTACTTGTAAGAGCAAAGAAAGGGCATGCCTCACAAAAATCTTGGGCAATAAAAAAACCACCACCCTTTTCCCCCTCTCCCTGGTCGAGCTGCTGGTCCCACATGACCACCCCACCACCCAAGCCAACCAATGGACGGCCTCACCTCCTCCCCAACCTCCTCCTACACCTTTTCCATCATGGACCTCTCCTCCCAAGTTTATATGGTCAGGAGCCCTGGCACCTCCCCTCCCTCATTTGCCCCCAACTACCCCCACTCACACCCCAGAGCTCCCTCTCCCTCCCCCTTGCCTTGCCGTGCCCATGAGAAGAAGGGAAAGAAGCTTCGTCCATCCTCCCAAAGTCAAGCAAGGCCTCTCCCCCTTGCACCCTCTCTCCCCGCATGTCACTATCTCGAGCTCCCCTCTCTATTATGCATCTGACCCACCCCTTCTCTGGTACAAGAACGCCTGCAGGTGGCCTCCCTATCAAGCTCCGGCGATCTCCCTTTAGCCACCATCGCGCGAACTCCTTCCCGACGACGAACCCCTCCGTGTCGCCCATCACCAGGTCCGCCGTCGAGCGCTACGTCGCCTCTGCCACCTCCCAGCCTCCCTTAAGCCCCTGGTGATCTCCCCTGCCCCTATCAGCCCCACCCTAGGGTTTGATCGCCGCCGCCGGGCTCCCACGAGGATGAAGACTGGGGACCGTCGATCCCCACTAGATCTGACGGCCCCAGTTTCCCCTTACGTATATTAAAGATGATGAATAAGACAAATCCCATCTAGTACCGTATTTTTAGGAATTTCTCGAAGGCATTATGGTAATTGTTTTGAGGTGATTCCAACACCTCCTAAATCAGTCCACTAAATATTACCATATCACCCAAGTAAATAATTTTTGGAGCTCCAAATTCTATCTGGTGAATTATTTCCTAAAAATAGAGTTTTATCCACCATAAAAATCTCTATAAATCTTTGGTAATTGATAAAATAGTGAAACCACTTTTGTGGGTTTTATTTTATCAATACCTATCTGATGGTACCATCTTCTCACAATATTATCATTCATAAATTATCCTTTTTCCCAAAACCCCTTATCTAGGTAGTTTTGGCACTTTAAATCCTAATAGAAAATCCACTAATACAAGCAAAGCATTCCCTTTGCATCCATTTTCAAATCCTCAATCCTACTGATCTATAAACTTGTTTTGTCAATTTCTTGCTATATGAATTGATGCTTTTATGCAATGTATTGATTGTGGTCCTGCTTGTTTGCATGTATTCTCATTATCGGCGATAGTTGCGAATCGTGAGACGTCGAGAAGAAATAAGCATCGGGTTATTCTTCTTATTATTATCATTGGTTTACTAATGCCATCAAGGGACATCTTGCTGGTCACAGGAAAGCCACCTTCTTGCTCATAAACCCTTTCCCTACTGTTTTACTATGCATGTCTTATCTACTTTACTATACAAAGTGCATTGTTCTATTGTGAAATGTTTTATATTGTGAAATGACTTGGCTCCTCCAAGTCATTACATGATTGTACTACTAGTACAATACCTTTGATGATACCTATTTACCCCTAGTATGATAGTTGGTGTATAACACCATGCCCCTTTGGAAACTCCGTTTTAGCCGAAACAAAACTATGGAATGGGAAGACCCCGAAAAAGATTATAGAAATGTTTTATGAGAAAACCTTGGTGAGGCTTGGCCTACCAAGTGATATTGAAAATGGGAAAGGTTTTGGTTTACAAAATGGTCGGACAAAGGATGGAGGAAAAATGTTTACGAAAACACGCTGGGTTGTACATTTTGCTATGCTAGAACAATTAACCCGTGCAACCACATTACTCCGGAATGGGACGGGGCTGGGCTGGAAGTTTGTCTAATCTGGTATAGGTGCCTCACACTACTACACGGGCGGACAATCCCCGGAGGGTGGGCCTTCTCTGTCAAACGGTCCATGTGTAGCATCGACCGGGAGAAGGAATGAAGGGTCTGTGGGCCTCCACGCGATACTATGAGCCCCTCATTGAAAGCGCACACCCGTCGAGGTGCAAAAAGCGCTCTGGTTGGCTGGTTACTATATAGGGCGTCCCGGTTTTGAGGGGATTAACCTCATAGGGTAGGCACTTATATCGGAGAGGCATGTCGAAGGTCTTGACCGGTTATTCGACCCACGATCGGTGTAGATCAGGGACGGGTAATCGGATGGTGTGGGTATAGTGTACAACCTCTACAGAGTGTAAATCTATTCGAATACCCGAGTCCTCGGTCATGGACGGTTGTGCTAGTGGCTGTACGGCGGGTGATGGTTTTGATTTCAAAAAGGAATTTGAAAGAGCAATGGCTTGGAAATGTTTTGACCATGAGATGGTCCGGAAAAGGAGGAAGGAGTTTGGTCATGAGATGATCGGAAAGGAAAAAACAAATGGGTGACCCAATCCTAGTGTTTTATAAATACTTTTCAAAAAGGTTTCTAAAATGATTTATGAAGCTTTTCATCAAAGATATAGAGTTATGTTATATCTACAAGAGAAACTAGTTTAGAAAAGCACCTCATATGGAGCCATCCTACTATAGCCATATTGCATATCCTTATTTGTGTTCTCTTAGGGTGGTTTGCGAGAACATTCAAAGTACTCACCGGCATTGTCCCTAGCTATTTACTTGGCCAGATTTTCAGATGATGGAGAGAAACGGTAGAGATGCTGACGTCTATGCGAGCTAGGCCGTCTTTCCAGTCAGTTGTCTTTAGGTTAAGACGTAACATGGGATCTGCGCTTGAAGACTTCCGCTATATGTGTTGTAATCGCCATAACGGCCACTTTGTTAGTTTTGTAATCGTTACTTTCTGGATGTTGTAATGATACTGGTCAGTTATGCTCATGGCTCATTGATCATGGAAACCTGAATTGTATGCATAACGGATATTCTCGGACCGCAAATCCGGAGTGCCACAGCTTTCTCTTTCTTTTCGCCTCTCACAGGCACTGTAGCGGAGTCTCTCACGGTACAAGCTGTTGACGATACTAACGGCCAAAACGGGAAGGAACCTGAAGAACTGCGCAGGATAAAAAAAATCTATATAACTATCTAAGTCAAACAACAGCAAATAAGCAAGGAAATTGCACTACTGAAGTTAGTTCTTTTTTGATAGCACAAATGTACACATTACCATGACTATGTCTGCTCAACTGTACACTTCACACGAATATACACTCCGGTGTGAAATGTGATTTCCTGTGCTCAAAAGAACATGGTTACATTGTAAGTCTGCATGTTTATTGCAATACTATAAGTACAGCGTTTTCAGCATCAACTACACAGGTTTGCTTTATCCCTGGAATTTAGAATATCACCAATTGTTGTGAAGTAGGACTATTTTCCAACAGGAAACAAAAGCTAAGATTTCGTTATTCGTATAGTGCAGTGATGTTCAGCAAATTTGCAATCAACTTGTTCACAGTTTGTTCGGTGGGAGTGGGAGAAAACACGTGCGGTGTGGTTCGACTGGGTGGAGCAGCTCCGTGTGGGCTTGATGCTTGAGATGATCTGAAGTTAATATACACCGAAATTCTGAAGTTGCTCAAGACCACCCGAGCAAAAAGATAAGCTCATAATTTAAGGACCATGAGGTAATGCTTCGAGAGTCTATGTTTCAGCTGACCAAAAATTCAATAGCAAGTTGCGCTGGTAGTAACTAAAGTACACTAGTATCTTATTCCTCCAGGAGCACGCCAATCAACCAACGTCTGGACCTTCCTTCAAATGCAAATATTCAAACTTTCTAAGAACTGATGGAGACAACCAATATATGTCATACATTCATTCATCTTAGATTTAATTCATTTAAATGTGTACTCATTTAACCTAGAAAAGTTTCGCAAAAAACCTAAAAATGTTAAAAGATCAATATATTTGATCAATTTCACTATTTAGACCAGAGCATGAAATTAAAAAATTATAAAATAGAGTATACGAGAGAGAATAAATTAGTCTTTGTACAAGGAAACCCAACAAAAGGGCTACTCAAGGTGGATAGAAATATGTTAAGAAATCCATCTTCACCCGATATTGATGCAGTAGTATGTCGCTCTAAAACCTGTCCCAATGGATGTTTTTCAAAAATGAGATTGTACCGCTCTTTCCATATATTCGCCGTACACGTGGCAACCTTGAGTAGCCCTTTACCAGAGCTGAATCGCTGAGATATGGACAGAGAGGCGTCATACTGAATAAGGGAAATTCTAACGATCAGCGCTGCACCACACATAGTACCGTGCGGCGGCACTCGCTTACCTAAACACGCGTCACATGTGAGCGCAGCGGCTAGGCGATAGTTCCACATATGTATGTATACGTATTTTCTTCCGTTGGTACCACGTAGACATTTCCCCTCTCTCTTATCCAGCGATGTGAGATCGTGGGCGCTCTGGATCTCCCCATCACCGCGGGAGCTCTCGCTCGGAGCCGCCCTCCTCCCTCATCCGCTTGATATCTCTTGGCTAGAGGTGGAAGAAGACTCACACGATAAACACAAGAACATAGAGTTTTGGCACCGCAAACTTGTGCCTTTTTTTCTTACTCTCTGTTAAAATCCAAACTGATTAGAGAGGGCTTTTAAGGGAAAACACACGTGACCGAGCCACACATCGGTCTGATCCAATTACTACTCACAACTAACTACACATGCACACGATTGGAGTCATTACCAAGTTTCGTGGCAGCTACACTGGAAATAGGCTTTCGCCCCGCTTTATAAATAAAGCACACAGGTGAGACCACTGCTGGATCAGACAGCACAACGCCCAAAGGAAGGACCAACCACTGCTGCGGCCGAAACAGCACAAGCAAAAGCCCAAGAAAACAGACAAAAGAAGAAAAAAGAAAGAAATGCACGACACCATTGGGTCGACCACCGACGAAGACGCGCGACCGCTGCGCTCTCCGAGAAAGTCCCACCACGTTCCTATGTCGATGAATTGCCGTGTACCAAGCAGCACCATCAAGAAGGGGGACGACGATGACAACGCTGCTGCCCGGAGTACTCCTAGGATTTCTCCCGGTACACGCCGGGGAGGGAGAGGAGGGTACATTCGGCGCCCTTCAAGAAGGAAGGCGTGATGTCTACGCACTTCTATTCTTGTAGACAGTTGTTGGGCCTCCAAGTGCAGAGGTTTGTAGAACAGCAGCAAGTTTCCCTTAAGTGGATTACACAAGGTTTATCGAACTCAGGGAGGAAGTGGTTAAAGGTATTCTCTCTCAAGCAATCCTGCAATCAAGATACAAAAGTCTCTTGTGTCCCCAACACACCCAATACACTTGTTAGGTGTATAGGTGCACTAGTTCGGCGAAGAGATCGTGAAATACAAGTGGTAACGGTGCCAGAAAATAGCTTGACGGTGAAGTAAAGACTAAAGCAAGCAAACATACAACAGATCTAGATGCAAATGGTGTTTCAATGTTTAGAAACAAGGCCTAGGGATCATACTTTCACTAGTGAACACTCTCTCATATAAATATCTTCTCTTTATGATACTACTCTTAACTACTCTCCGGTTGAACACTCTAATCCATGGTAGGGCCTTCCCCAATCTAGATAACCCCACACTGTCACCTTGAGCTCTAGATGGTTCTAACAAACACCACAATTTTATAGAGACATCCAACTCAAAATATAACTCATATATATATATATATGTAGTATAGCTTAAGTGCCACACACGGCATGCACGCTGTCACTTTCACACACGTGGGGAAAAGCATAGATTTATTAAAGCACAATGAGTATTTATGTAGACTCAAGCCTAAGTTCCACCATGGCGTGCACGCTGTCACTTTCACACTCATGGGGAAAGCAGAGATCTAATGAAGCACTTGAGTAGAAAGTTAGATCTACTTGATTACAAAGCTCATGACCACAAGATCATGCATAGAGAGAGAGATGAACACATAGCTACCGGTAGAGCCCTTAGCCTCGATGAAGAACTACTCCCTCCTCATCATGGGAATCAGCAACGGTGATGAAGATGGCGATGGAGATGGCTCCGAGGCCACTTCCCCGTCCCGCCAGGGTGCCGGAACAGAGACTTTCTGTCCCTCGAATCTCCCCTTCGGTGGCGGCGGCGCTACAGAGGTTTTTCTGTATTTCTTCTAGATGTCCTAGGATTTTTGGGTCGGAGGCTTCTTATAGGCGCAGGAATCAAGGTCGGTGGGGGTCCACGGGGCCCACAACTCCTCTAGGAGCCTCCAGGGCTTGCCCGCGCCTAGGGGGGTGCGGCCACCCTGTGGCCCCCCTCCGGCTCTGCTTCGTTGTTCCGTGTTGCTCCAGGAAAAATAATTACTTTGGCTTTAGTCCCGTCCAATTCCGATAATATTGATTTTCAGCCTTTCTGGAACAAAAAAACAGAAGAAAATATGCAACTGGCACTGTGGCATCTTGATAATAGGTTAGTTCCAGAAAAGATATAAAAACACCTCAAAGTATAAACAAAGCAAAGCAAAGTAGATACAAAACAAGCATCGAGCATCAAAAATTATTGATACGTTTCCAACGTATCAAGCATCCCCAAGCTTAACTCCTGCTCGTCCTTGTAACACCCCAGTTTTAGCTAATCCTCAATTAGGGTTTGTTTGTGCATCATGAGCATCATGTTTTAAATTGTGCATTAAATAAATCATGCAAAACCCTAATACCCCTCTCTTTCTCTTTAAGCAATTCAAAATGGTTTTGAATATTTTGAACATCACCAAAACAATGGAGCCCAAATTTATTAAAAGGGCCCCTGAGATATTTTATATATTTTTTATAAAACTTTTGGTACTTTGAAACAATTCAAAATAGATTTGAAATTCAAAATACAAATGAGAAAACAGATTCAGAAAAATAGAAATGTTTTTGGAAAGAAAAAAATAGCAGCAGCCAAGCCAGGCCGCAGCCCAGCCAGCCCAGCTTCCCTCTCCTTTCCTCCTGTTGCCCGCGCGCAGCAGCCCGTGGCCCAGCAGCAGCCCACCTAGGCCTAGCCCGCGTACCATTTCGCCTCGTCGTCTTCGATGACGACGGCAAGCACCTTCGTGCCCGCGCCGCCGCCGCTCATCGCTGCCAACCGCTGCGATGCTCCGCCGCCCCCCAGACGCGAGGATAAGACCGTCGATGCGTCAACCTCTCAACCATATCCTCTCACTTCCCCTTGCTCCTATCTCGCGCGCGTTCTTCCCCTTGTGGCCGAACCCTAGCCGAGCGTCGTCGCCGTCGCCGTCTCAAGCCGCCCCGAGCCACACCAGCGAGGCCGCGAGCTCCGCCTCGTCAAGCTAGTGCTCCTCCCAAAGGAATCGAGATCGCTTGCCGTAAATCGAGCTCACGATCTTCACCCCCTCCGACGCCGGCCACCGTCGATCCGGCCCGTCCAGCCTCCCCTCGCTTCCTCGACCTCATGATCACGTTCGTGGTGAGCTTCCCGTCCTCGTGGACCCCTCCTCCCTCTCTGTCTCGCTCTATGCAGTGCTCGCGTCGAAGCTAGTCGTGCACCACCGCTGCAGATGGTTGCCGGCGAAGCCCCGGTGACCCAAAAAGGGTGGCGCCGCCCTCTTTAGGTTCGTAGAAAAGCCCTGGTTCGAGTAGGCTTAGCCGCACGTCCCTATTCACGTCCTAGCGCCGCCAGTCACTGCCGTCTGGACGTTCTCCGGCGAGTCCGATGTGGCGCCACGGTGGCAACTGACGTGTCCCATGCCCCACCAGTCAGGCTCTGGGGTTAGCCCCAGCCCTAGTGAAAAATGCCCCTGAACCCACTTTGCGTGTGTAGCTGCTGATGTGGCCTTGGCCTAGTAGCCAGTGTCTGTGGCTAGCCCAGCCCGTGGTGTTAAACGATACAGACCCTATGCTGACGCAGTAAAACAATTTAATTTGGTTTAATAATTTTAGAAAATGAATAAAACTTGTAAAATCAATAAGTAATTCATATTAAGTCAAAAAAATATGAATAATATATCAAAATGTTCAGAAAAACGAGTTCTACCTATTTAAGCTATAATCATGCATTGTTCAACAACTTTAAAGACAATTTTAATTAGAAGAATTTAGTAACCCCTCTCATATACAATGAAGTTTTCCCGAGTTAGGGTTTTCACCCCTCGGAACCCCGATTAATCTATTGAGCATGTTTTAGGGTTACTTTTTAATACAAATTAACTTGTCATATCATCATTCTTGTTTAAGCATTGCATCGATGCCATGTGTTGATTGTTTCCCCTTTATTTCCGTTGTTTCCTTCTTCCCGGTAGAATACGATATCGAGATCAAGATCAAAGTTAGAGATCAACACCGTCGAAGCTCGAAGATCGATGAACAATACTTGACCAACTGAAACCAAGTCAAGTGCCAGATGTCCAAAGATCTGCTTATCGGTTATCAACTGGCAAAGGTAAGCATAGCCCCACCATGATATAATCCTATGATTTCGAAAGCATTTCAATTCCTGCCATGATGCATACGATTCTATTGTGGTATTTTATCAATAGATAGAGTATCCTATCTGTTGCATTACTCCCTTTGAGCTTATATTACCTGATCCACTGCTCCTAGCAAACTAGGTTTGGCTTGTGTGCACTGCTAGAGATTATATCTGTGTCTACTTAGCCATGCATAGCTGCTGAGTCTGGTTTCTCCAGATGATGTATCAGATGCAGATAATCTAGTATGACAGGAGAACGTGATGAGATGATATCAGAGCTGATACGAGTTAAACATGCTAAGGCTTGTATGGGAGGCCATGGTGGGATGTGGTTTTTCTAGTCCCATGCTCGCCACCACTAGGACCTGAGTTCTTGCCTTTGGAACCGAGATGAGCGTACAGCCACATGGGGCTTGGGAACCCCTCGCCTGATTAACTTGCCTAGTAGATTCCATGAGTCATATAGTTCGGGCGTTCCATTCGACATATGCATAGAAAACCTTTTGAAAGATTTGTCGGGTGAAGAAGGTGCATTCATAACAGGTAGGTAAGCATGGCCGGGGTTGCTTGGGGTCGATGGATCCCCTGGTGAAGCAACCTCGCCTCACATATTTAAGTAACAGCTTCGGGATTTGACCCGTTATGATGGAACCATACTTATTGTGTGACTCATGGTCTCGGCGAAAGCAAGGTAAAGGTCGTGTCCAACCACACCCTCTGCCGGCCTTCCAAGGAAGAGGGCTAATGATCTGGATGTAAGAGTTGGTTGGTACGTGTGGGTAAAGTTGTACACCCCTGCAGGGTTAAATCTTTTCGAAAAGTCGTGTTCACGGTTATGAACGCTTGGTGACCAGATTCTAAGATCATAGAGAACTTTAACCTAATAGAAAAAATTGGCAGATCAACGTGTGCTTAAGGATGCTTCCTCATGGGTATGAGGGGGTGATCCTAGTTCAGGAGATGATGATGATTCGGTGGATATCAAAAGATGATGATCAATACTTTGGAGATGCCGATATCTTATCCCCTTTTAAAATATTTTGAGTAGATGAGCTTCTCCTCTCTCTTGTTTTACAAACAAAGATGGCTTTATGCAAAACAACTCCACCAGCCAGAAGTCTTGCGGACTACACCCTGTACTCACCCTTGCTTTGTTGATACTTTTGGCAGAGTAATTGCTCCCCTAAAGACAAGTTCCGTACTACCTCGACATTGACGAGTAGCCTGGGGTTCCCGGCCGGCAGCCTGGAATATATGGGCTAGGACGTCATCGTTATGCTCCAGGCCTCTTAGGCCATTTTTTAAGTTTGCTATACTTAATGGCATAATTTCCCTTCCGTTGTTTGATGTTTGTGGTCAGTGACCTTTGCTTGTAATAATTTTGTTCTCTGCTCAGTTATGAGCTTGCTGTAATAAATTTTGTGTCGTAGGGTCACTGTTGTGTTACCTATTCTTCACTGGATATTCTCGAGCTCAAGGTTAAGCTTACGTCAAACGGAGGTCTGGGATTTGTTTAGCCCTAATCCCGATGGTGTCACAGTTCTTGGTATCAGAGCAGTACCGACCGTAGGAAAACCTTGCTATTGGTTGATGTTGAGTCTAGTGTTTGTGAAAACTATTTTAAAAGCTAAAAATTATTTGCGAAAACTCTAGTATGCTTCTTTTACTCCTTACCCAGTTTCGTTCTAACTCTGGGTCATCTTATCTGGTGTATATTTTGGAAATGTTTTGCTACCTCTTCTAGTCTTTCAAAGCTTAGGTGCCTGCTGGGCATGACGTTTCTCAACCAGATGACCTAGTGTTGGGTTCTCTAGAGTTGTGTGTGTTGTGAATTCCTTGTTTCCCTTTTGCCCTGCTTTATCTGGGATATTCCTTTCCATCATGATCTCTCTATCTTTTGGACCCACAATATTATATTCTTGGATCTATAGTGTTTTCGAGGTTTCCTTTCGCCTCGAGTGCCTCCTTTTTGTTTGTTGGGTACTTCAGAAGGTGTTCCTTCTTTTGGAAGTTACCTCGTGATTACTACCTTCCAGTGCATGCCAAGTCACTGAAGTAGTAGTAGTTATTCCTTTCTTGGGTTTTAACCCTTGGACTTGAATCTAAGATCCTCGATTGTGCCGGATTCTGGTGTTGTGAATCTTGTACATGAAGCTGACCTTTAACCCAAGATTCATTCCTTTGACCCCTATCGTTAATGTTCACACATTACGTCAGGATGGCTGGTATTACAATTCTAGCCTTCAAGCTGGTGGTTATTGTAGGGTTTCGTAGCATGGAAAACAAAAATTTTCTACCGCATAAAAACAAAGAAGCCAAGATCTGTCTACTAGATTGTAGTAACAAGTCGATAGAATAACTCACCCTCGAAGATTCCAAAGTGTTTAACGAGAGCGGATTCTCGTGGGTGATGTAGTCGTACTCTTCCCGATCTCAAGATCGCGTAGACGATCCTTCCGGCGTTGCGTTCCAGCAGCGCTCCCGCAGTCGGTCACACATTCGGTACTCGACGAAGACCTTCCTCTCCCTTGTTCCAGCAGGCAGCGGAGGTTGTAGCACTCTCCTCGCGATTCCGGCAGCACAACAGCGAGGTACCGAAAGTAGAGGGGTGTCACATCCCAAGATTTTCCAAATCTTGTAATGTGAAAATAAATGAATAAAATAAAACTTTGTTGATTTTCAGGGCCAGAAGTTAATAAAATCTAAGTACTTAGCCGTGTCCCCGGTTATGGACAATACTGAGCAACTAAAGTTTGAAGCTATGGGAGATCTCGACATTCTAATTTCTAAAAGAAAACTTTTAAGGACTTGATGCACTTGGGGTTACCAAGGATCTCAAGAGAATTTGACAAACTTGATGTACTTGGGGTTACCAAGGAACTCAAGAGATTTTGTTGAAAGCATGAACACTTGGGGTTACCAAGGAACTCATGAGATTTTTATAAAACTTGTTGCACTTGGGGTTACCAAGTAGCTCAAGAGATTTTGACAAGGACTTGAACACTTGAGTTTCTACCAAGGAGTTCAAGGAACTTGGAAAAGAGATTTGAAAAAGGACCAAACCCATTTTGAAAAGATAGGATAAATGTTGCTTTATGCAAATAAGCCTTAAACTCTACTTAGCCAAATATGCATGTATTAGTAGGATCCACTCATAATATACAAAGTAGTGAAGCTTGCCAATACAATTCAAATGTATTGACCCTTGTGGCTGTAACTTGTAATGTTGCAGGTTTGATTGTCTTTAGTGAAAATTGATTGATTAGGATTACAAAGTCTACAACCAACATCTGCCTGTGGCACTTTGAAGATGAAGGACACCATGACTATAGTTATTTCGTTGCAATGTAATGTAATAGCCAAATGAGCTATGTTTGATGTAATAAACTTATGTTATTCCTGGTTATAAAGTTATATTATGACCTTTGTTTCTTGATATTACATCTTAACTGTGGATGCTAGCTATTGATCCAGGGACTAGCATTGTAAACACAGGGGGCTCTATCTTATTAAAGGTTGGGACCTCTACAGATGGTATCAGAGCATTGTGTTGCCTGTAGGATTTGTAAACCTAGGATTGGACAAAAACCCTTAGAAAAATAGGAGTTGTTTTGTTCCAAAACTTATTTACAAACAATCTTGTAAACTCTTTCCTCAACCATTTTGGTTTCAACTCTACACCTCTTCTACTTCAACTTGATGGAAAAACCTACCCGTGACCAAAGACTACACCAAGTGCAAAGGACTTCTTCAACTTCTACAACTCTAATGACTTCAACATCTTCAGCATACTCCCAAGGACTTCCAATTTGGATATCACTAAGGACTACAAGTGAAACAAGGAACCTTGCTCAAGATTTAGAGACTGAGGGAATGCAAAAGTTAGAAGGAGCCTACATCATTTGAAGTTTTGTGACCAAGAGTTTTTCTCAAGGAAACCATGATCTCATACAAGAAGAATCATGAAGGAAGGAAAAGATCACAAGTGAACCATATAGATGGACCACCATATTTTAGTTAAAGACAAAACCACCAACTTGTGTGGTGTAACAAAAATATTTTGTTGACTAAGTATGTGCTTGAACCTTGTTTGAGTGAAATGTTTGGTTTGTGATTGCCTGCATTGCTTGTGTGAATTGTGATGTGTGTGATTAGAATTGAGTCCTTAGAAATATCTTGCCTATTCTAATCTCCCTTCAACCCAAACAGATGACTACTCCAAGAGACTCCAACACCAAGGATGGTGACACCAACACCAACCAAGAAGACAACATGAAAGAACTTATAGCAACCCAAAAACAGTTGCGTCAAGAGACAACTCAGCTTTTAGCCAACAACAATGGACTAGACCCAGCCATACAAAGGATTTTGAAACTTCAATCCCAATTGATGCAAGGATTGGTTACTCAAATGATCAACATGAGAGAAAACTTTCTCCCAAGAGCCAATGACAACAAGGATGACAAAGATGTTATTCTAAAAACCCAAGTTAGCAATACTTGTGGAGACAAGGATCATGCATCCAAGGAACATGAAGATCAATGTCCCAAGAAGAGAGAAAGATCTCCCACCTATGAAGAACATGAACTAGAAGAACTCCTAGCTTTGGAGAGACCCAAGAAGAAGAAGAAATGCCCCAACCCTAACAAGAAGGATATTACTCAAGAGCAATGTTACAATTGCAAAGAGATGGGACACTATGCCAATGAGTGCCCAGAAAAGAAGAAGAACCAAAGAAACAAACAAAAAGCAAAGATACCAAAGGAAAAGAAAGATATCAGCCAAGTGATGTGCAAACACTGCAAAGAGTTAGGACATTATGCAAACTACTGTCCAGGAAAGATGAAGCATAAGATAAACCATCCTATGAGGGATCTCAGCCTTGTCACATGTTTCAAATGCAGGGAACTAGGCCACTATGCAAACAATTGTCCAGAGAAGATGAAGAACAAGTTAAACAAACCTATGGAGAAACTCAACCTCGGTCCATGAGTCAAGTATGGAAACAAAGGACTCAATGCAAATGTTTGCTTAGAGAAAGTTTTCCCAGGAAGGGCAATGTGTAATTTCTGTTTGAAAAATTTTAAGGGTGGTAGTACCCTAGTTGTTTTTGAACATGCTTGTAACCCTAACCTTCCCAAATCTCGGGACGAGATTTATTTTAAGGGTGGTAGCCTGTCACATCCCAATATTTTCCAAATCTTGTAATGTGAAAATAAATGAATAAAATAAAACTTTGTTGATTTTCAGGGCCAGAAGTTAATAAAATCTAAGTACTTAGCCGTGTCCCCGGTTATGGACAATACTGAGCAACTAAAGTTTGAAGCTATGGGAGATCTCGACATTCTAATTTCTAAAAGAAAACTTTTAAGGACTTGATGCACTTGGGGTTACCAAGGAGCTCAAGAGAATTTGACAAACTTGATGTACTTGGGGTTACCAAGGAACTCAAGAGATTTTGTTGAAAGCATGAACACTTGGGGTTACCAAGGAACTCATGAGATTTTTATAAAACTTGTTGCACTTGGGGTTACCAAGTAGCTCAAGAGATTTTGACAAGGACTTGAACACTTGAGTTTCTACCAAGGAGTTCAAGGAACTTGGAAAAGAGATTTGAAAAAGGACCAAACCCATTTTGAAAAGATAGGATAAATGTTGCTTTATGCAAATAAGCCTTAAACTCTACTTAGCCAAATATGCATGTATTAGTAGGATCCACTCATAATATACAAAGTAGTGAAGCTTGCCAATACAATTCAAATGTATTGACCCTTGTGGCTGTAACTTGTAATGTTGCAGGTTTGATTGTCTTTAGTGAAAATTGATTGATTAGGATTACAAAGTCTACAACCAACATCTGCCTGTGGCACTTTGAAGATGAAGGACACCATGACTATAGTTATTCCGCTGCAATGTAATGTAATAGCCAAATGAGCTATGTTTGATGTAATAAACTTATGTTATTCCTGGTTATAAAGTTATATTATGACCTTTGTTTCTTGATATTACATCTTAACTGTGGATGCTAGCTATTGATCCAGGGACTAGCATTGTAAACACAAGGGGCTCTATCTTATTAAAGATTGGAACCTCTACAAGGGGAGATCTCCAAGGGCTTCGCCTTAAGCCGGAGCGAGTATGGTGGAGTATGAGAGAGTCCCTCGACGATCTAGGGTTTAGACACGCCGAGGAGGGGGATAGGCCGGCGGCTAGGGTTGCTAGGCGGCGGCGGCGGTTTGCCCTAGGGCCGGCGGCGGCTATGGAGGCGGCGGCAGCTTGGTACTAGGGTTTAGAGGTAGGAACTTGTGTGTCTAGGAGGGGAGCCCTGCCCCTCCTTATATAGGTGGAGGGGCCGGCCGGACAAGGGGAGGGGAGTCCCTCCCCAACTCGGCTTGGAGGTGGGCCGGCGGTGGAGGAGGGAATCCTCCCCAACTCGGTTTCGTCCTCCTTCCCCACTTCCCAAAAATAGCCGTTTGACTTTCAAACTTGGCGTTTGACTTTTCAAACTAGGATTTGAATAAACCCTCTATTTTGTTCAGCGATGACACCGAGTACATAATGCAATCATACCAACTTGATATAACACATTCATGTACCCTTCCCCTCCGGAGTGCCGGACATTCCGGAACCTTCTAGAACATTCCCGATGAAAACACCGGAACCATTCTCCAACTCCGAAACGAGACTTTCCTTATATGAATCTTATTCTCCGGACCATTCCGGATCTCCTCGTGATATCCCGGATCCCATCCGAGACTCCAAACAACATTTGGTCTCTTTCTCATCATTCCATAACTACTCAAACAACGTCGAATCCTTAAGTGTGTCTCCCTACGGTTCGTGAATTATGCGGACATGATCGAGACACTTCTCCGATCAATAACCAATAGAGGAATCTGGAAATTCATATGGCTCCCACATATTTCTACGATTACTTTGCGATCGAATGAACCACTTACATATGATATCAATTTCCCTTTGTCTCATGATAGTTTACTTATCCGAGGTTATGATCGTCGGTATCTCTGCATACCTAGTTCAACCTCGTTACTGATAAGTACTCTTTTCTCGTTCCCGTGATATGTGATCCCTTGTGAGCCAGTCACATGCTTGCAAGCTAATTGGATGACATTTCACCGAGAGGGCCCAGAGTATATCTATCCATCATATGGATGGACAAATCCCACTCTTGATCCATGTGTTTCAACCAATACTTTCCGAACACTCAATGCCACCTTAATAGCCACCCAGTTACGGTGTGGTGTTTGATGTCATCAAAGAATCCATCCGGTAAAGGTGATATGTATGATCTCATGGTCGAAGGAATTAGATTACTATGTATCAGAAAGCATATAGCAATTGAACTATTAAAATGACTTGATCTTTATGCTACGCTTATCTATAGGAGTATGTCCACCATATCATTCTCCTAACGATATGATCTTGTTGTTTAATAACATCTCAATGTTCATGATATGGAAACAATAATAATATATTAACCAACAAGCTAGTATTATATAGAGGCTTTACTAGGGACTTCAAATTAAGTTTACAAATCACACAAGTATTAATGTTTCCTTGTTAATACTATTATAGCATGAATGTAAACATTTATCATAAACACAAAAATATAATAATAACTATATTTATTATTGCCTCTAGGGCATATCTCCAACAGTCTCCCACTTGCACTAGAGTCATCTAATCTATATTACATGGTAATATACCGAACACCCATGGCAGTTTGGTGTTGGTCATGTTTTGCCCTCGGGAGAGGTTTAGTCAACGGATCCGCCACATTCAGATCTATGTGTACTTTGCGAATCTTTATATCCCCATCTTGGATATGTTCTCAAATAGCGTGAAAACGTAGCTTGATGTGCTTCAGCTTCTTGTGTGACCTTGGTTCTTGCGCATTGGCTATGGCGCCCATGTTATCACAGTAGATAGACATTGGGTCTAGCGCACTAGGAACGACACCCAGCTCTGTAATGAACTCTTTCATCCATATCGCTTCTTGTGAAGCCTCCGAAGAAGCCATGTATTCCGATTCAGTTGAAGATCTCGCCACAACGCTTTGCTTTGCACTCCTCCAGCTAACTGCTGCACCATTCAAAATAAATACGTATCCAGATTGTGATTTAGAATCATCCGGATCGGTGTTCCAACTAGCATCGGTGTAACCATTAACAACGAGCTGTTCATCACCTCCATAAGAAAGAACCATATCCTTAGTTCTTCTCAAGTACTTAAGGATGTTTTTGACCGCTGTCCAATGATCCACTCCTGGATCACTTTGATATCTGCTAGTTAAACTAACATCATATGCAATATCGGGTCTAGTACATAGCATGGCATTCATTAGAGATCCTATGGCTGAGGCATAGGGAGTCTTACTCATCCTTTCTCTATCTTCTGCCGATGTCGGACTTTGAGTTTTACTCAAGGTCGTATTGGGCAACATGGGCAAGAACCCTTTCTTGCTATCTTCCATTCCAAACCTCTTTAGAACTTTGTCCAAATATGTACTTTGTGACAATGATATTTGGCGTCTTGATCTATCTCTATAAATCTTTATGCCTAATATGTAAGCTGCTTCGCCAAGATCTTTCATTGAAAAACTATTATTCAAATATTCCTTGACACTATTAAGAAGGTCTACATCATTCCCAATCAACAATATGTCATCTACATATAGTATTAAGAATGCTACAGAGCTCCCACTCACTTTCTTGTAAATACAAGCTTCTCCATAAGTTTGTACAAAACCAAAACTTTTGATTACCTTATCAAAACGTTGATTCCAACTTCGGGATGCTTGCTTCAATCCATAGATGGACCATTGAAGTTTGCATACCTTGTTAGCATCTTTAGGATCATCAAAACCTTTGGGTTGCATCATATACAACTCTTCATCAATGTCTCCATTGAGGAATGCTATTTTGACATCCATCTGCCATATCTCATAATCATAATATGCAGCGATTGCTAACATAATCCTCACAGACTTTAGCTTCGCTACTGGTGAGAAAGTCTCATCGTAGTCAACTCCTTGAATTTGTCGAAACCCCTTTGCGACAAGTCGAGCTTTATAGACAGTAACATTACCATCAGCATCTGTTTTCTTCTTGAAAATCCATTTGTTCTCGACAGCCTTCCGGCCATCCGGTAAGTCCACCAAAGTCCATACTTGGTTTTCGTACATGGATCCAATCTCGGATTTCATGGCTTCTTGCCATTTATTGGAATCTGGGCTCATCATCGCTTCCTCATATGTCTCAGGGTCATCGGTGTTGTCCACCAACATGACACTCATAACGGGATCATACCAATCTGGAGTGGTACGAGTTCTCGTTGACCTGCGAGGCTTTGTAGCAACTTCAACCGAATTTTCATGATCATCATCATTAGCTTCCTCTCTTATTGGTGCAGGCACCACAGGAACTTCTTCCGGTGCTGCACTACTCGCAATTTCGAGAGAAGGTTCGACAACCTCGTCGAGTTCTACTTTCCTTCCAGTCACTTCTTTCGAGAGAAATTCCTTCTCTAGAAAGGATCCATTCTTGGCAACGAAGATTTTGCCTTCGGATCTATGATAGAAGGTATACCCGATAGTTTCCTTCGGGTATCCAAGGAAGACGCATTTTTCCGCTTTGGGTTCAAGCTTGTTCGGCTGTAACTTCTTTACATAGGCTTCGCAACCCCAAACTTTAAGGAACGACAATCTAGGTTTCTTCCCAAACCATAATTCATACGGTGTCGTTTCAACGGATTTAGATGGTGCCCTATTTAAAGTGAATGCGACTGTTTCTAATGCATAACCCCAAAATGATAGCGGTAAATCTGTAAGTGACATCATAGAACGAACCATATCTAAGAGAGTTAGATTACGATGTTCGGACACACCATTACGCTGTGGTGTTCCCGGCGGTGTCAATTGTGAAATTATTCCGAATTTCTTCAAATGCTCGCCAAACTCGTAACTTAGATATTCACCTTCACGATCAGAACGTAGAAATTTAATCTTCTTGTTACGTTGATTCTCTACCTCACTTTGAAATTCCTTAAACTTCTCAAAATTTTCGGACTTATGTTTCATGAAATAGATATACCCATATCTACTCAAGTCATCCGTGAAGGTAAGAACATAACGATAACCACCGCGCGATGCTACACTCATTGGACCACACACATCGGTATGTATGATTTCCAATAAGTCCGTAGCTCGCTCCATCATACCAGAAAATGGAGTCTTAGTCATTTTACCCATCAGACATGCTTCGCATCTGTAACATCCCTAAATTCATATTCCAAAACTCATTCATATCATTCTTGCATCATTCATCCATTTAGGATTTTTCTCAAAAATCATTTAGAGACAGAAGTTTGGGCTATGATTTCATGTGGACAATTTATCTCAAATGGCCATCACCCTTTGAATGTTAGGTACTTGTTTGCTTGCCTCCATTGATGAAAAGATTAGGTGAAGCTTTTAACCCAAGATTCCAAATTTAGAAATAGTTTCAAAGTCCTTTTTCAAATATTTGCAAACTAGAGCAAATCTCTGTTTATTTTGAAACCCAAGCTTGACCAAGCCTTGCAAAGTAACCACTTAGTTAAAATGACTGTTTTTGAACCCATAAAACCCTGCAAAAATTCCCAAAGCAGTTTGGATTCAAAAAGGATTTGAATTCATATCAAATTCATACCAGAAAATGAATTTAGAAAAAGAAAAAGAACTCCTCAATGGAAAAGGGCCGCGCGGCCAGAATCTGGCCCAGCAGCAAATCGAGCCCAGCAAGCCCACCCGGGACCTTCTTATTCTTCTCTCACGCGCGAGCGCACGCGCTGAGCCGCTGACAGGCAGACCCCACCTACACTCCGCGCACCTCGCTGACAAGCGGGCCTTCTCCGCGTCAGCGTCGTCTCACCCACACGACCTGTTCGTCCCCAATCAACGCGGCCGTTTTCTGTGTTTAATTCGCGGCGTCAATTCGAATCAATGGCCGAGTGATTCTCGCGCTTGACCAGGATATATAAACCCCCTCTGTCCCCTCTCTCTTTTCCCCCAAACCCCAAGCACAGAACGCCCCCAGGCTGCGCGCATTTCTCTCTGCAACCCCGCCGTCTCCGACGACTGCGCCGGCAAATTCCGGTGAGCCTAGAGTTCCCCTCGGTCTCGCGTTTACGCTATCTTGTTCAGTGAATCTCTGTGCACCTTCTGACACCCTCCGTTTACCTTCGCATGACCCATAGCTTCGGCAACGTCAACGACTGGTCGCCACCGTCTTTTGTACGAACTCCGGCGAGCTATAGCGGTAAGCCCCGACCGCCCCGCGTCTTCTAGTTCAAGCACACAACTCTGCCTTGACTCTGTGAATCTAACCGTGTCCTCGTCTTACCTTGAGGTGGTTCACAGCAACGTCCACAACGACCACCCGACACACCGACGCCGTCCTCCACTCCGGCGAGCAATCGCAACCGTGTCCGAGCGCCCCTTGACCAACCGCGAGTACGACGAGCTTCGCCGTGACCCCCTGAGCCCGGTGAGCTACTCCTCGATCTCTCTTACCCCCTGTAGTGCCGCCTCCGTCGTCGACCGATAGTTCCGCCGCCGGTAGCCAGCGCTCCGCCGCCAGTTCTTGGCCAGGACAATAGCAGCCGTTAGATCTGTATCGTAGCGCTAGGATAGCTCCACTTAACCCGAAGCGGTACGCGATCTGAGCCGCCAGATTTTATTTAGATCCTACGGCTGTGGAGCTCGATCCAGTGCGAAACGGTATGGGCGAATAAGAACATGACGCGTGGCTAGGTTAGATCTGAAAATAGATTTAAAAACCAGAAATTTGATCCAAATTCAAATGCTCATAACTTTCGATTGCCACGTTAGATTTTTGCAAACTTTATACCGTTGGATTCAGTGAAACAAGACCTTTTCTGAATATCCAATTTATTTAGCATATAGTAACAGTTAAAATGATTTTATTTGTAGAACAAGTTTAAGGCTATTTTAGATATAGATTTATTTTTGGTAAATTATATTGGGGCCAAATAAGTTTAGTTGGCAAACTTGTGACATGTTAAGTTTCTGTAGACATGAGCATACTTGGTAGAATTTTCAAAAATCACCATTTAGTAAATTCTTGCATGCATGCATTCATATTATTTTTGGTTGTATATAATTGTGAGTAATTGTATGCTTTAATTCCTTGTGTAGATTTTGCTAGTGATTGTGATTGTGAAGAGTGCTACTCTCCCCACTACCAAGGCAAGTGATATTTACATGAATAAATTTGTCCTATGTTTTGAACTGGCATTAGATATTTTGTTATAGTATTGCATGTTATTTTGTCTAATGCAAAAGATGGGAAATCCTATGTAGTCTAGTAGATTTGCTAAGGAATTATCCCTAAGATAGGTTGCCATACTTTGCTTAGCCTAGCTTATAGCAAAACAAGGGTTGGTGAAAAACTACACTTGCTATAAAGAAAATATTTCTAAGTCAAGAGACTTATACTTTTCTAATAAAACCACTAAGTCAAATGAACCTCCTGGGTGGAATGGAAAGTATGGGTTATGTTGAGTGGTTACACAAGGCCATGGACTTGGGTTGTGTATCTCACTTGTGGTAAGCCACCCAGGCACAAAGGGATTTGGAGGCCAAGTGTTGAGAAAGCTTACAGTGCAACCACTTGGCAATATGGGCTCTGCCATGATCATATAGGTTGCTAAGAACTTAGTCACTTGGACAGTTGGTGGTAGTTGGGTTGATAGGTTGGAGCGCGTCCATTTGACTAAGGAAAGGCTTCTGAAAGGTCCTGTCTTGGGAAACCAAGTCTGGTGGGGAAAGTGCACAACCTCTGCAGATGGAAAACCTAAGTACTTAGCCTTGTCCAAGGAAATGGACACTTTGAGCATCAAGACATGGAAGCTACAAGAATCTCATCACTCCAACTTCTAAATAAAAATTTGTGGGTGAACAAGGGTGAAGGACCTCAACGTCTATTGGTGGCTCCTTGGGAATATTTTTGACAAAGAAGGATTTAGTGTTTTCAACTAATAGGTGAAACTTATTTTCAAGCAAAGCAAGCCCAGCTACACTTAGCCAAATGCATATAGTAATATAGTCCACTTAAAATGTACTAAGGTATCACTTGCCAATACTATTCCAAAGTATTGACCCTCTGTGGCTGTAACTTGTGATGTTGCAGGTTACTCCGATGATGAGTAGGAGTCATGAGTCTACACTCAACATGCTTGCCTGTGGCACATGAAGATGAAGACTTATGTTTATTTACTTATTCCTTAAACTCTTGTATTAGGCCTATGGCCCTGAGTTGTAAAAGACTATGATTTATCTCTGGAATGAATGTAATAAACGACCTTTGTATCTGTGTACTTCATCTTAAACTGTGGATGCTAGCATTGATCCAGGGACTAGCATTGCAATCACAGGGATCCTTTCCTTTATAAAGGAGGGGTCTAACAGATGGTATCAGAGCCAGGTTGCCTGTAGGATTATGACCCTAGGATTGGAAAACCACTAAGGAAAAAGTTTTTCAACTACTTCTACACTTGTCTATTCTTCTCGTAAAACTTTTCTAATCTCTTTCAACTTCCTTTGTAGATGAACTCCATCAACGAAGCCGTGAAGAAGGGACCACTCATGACCATGACCTTGGAGTGTGAAACTGAGTTTCCCAATATTCTCAAGGACCTCATGGAGGCAATGGATGCACATGGTGAAGCCGTGTACAAGGGCTTTCCAGTGATGGATGAAGGAGTGGAGTATTGGTGGGTGCAACTTCACTTGTACAAAAACAAGGAAGACAACCACAAAGAAAGGGGATTCTGCATGTACACCAACACTACAATGCACACCACATTCTTTGAGTCAGCCAGGGATGCAGCTTGGAGGACTATCAAAGAACTTAGTGCTAGAGTCAGGTGCAGAATGCTCAACCTCCAAAAGGACTTAGAGAAAGAGAAGGAGCTTACTCAAGAGTTGGAAGACACCAACCAAGAAATAAGGGGAGATGTTATAGACTTAGTGATAGAGTCAAGAGAGCAAGATTGGTGGATTGCCTCTAGGAACATTGTGTTTAATAATAGATCCCGTGAGATTGGATTGTAAGGACACTTCGTTAGTTGGACCACCACTTATCACCTTATTTCCAAAAGATATTTTAAATAAGTATGGACCTTGAATGATGTAAGGGACTTATGTATGCATGACTTGTGTGACAATTATGTTTCATGGATATGTATGAATGTTTGTCTTGATTTAAATTGAATTGTGTTGTTCTAACTTTTTCAATCTTATAAATAGATGCCTATTGCCATCAGCACTGTTGAGGAGTTTCGGGTTACTCGTTTTGGTCCCCGTATCATTGAGCTTACCACTCTGCTTGATCTCCCTCTTCCTACCATCACGGTGTACCCACTCACCAAGTTCGAGAGGAAGGACCTCTGGGGCTTCAAGGTGAACCAGCCCGGACGCCAGACTGAGCCTACCACGGAGGCCATCGTCTTCAAGCTGATGCACGACGACAGAGAGAGAGGCATGGAGGTAGTCATGCAGGACCTGATAGGACGACTGTTAGGCCGTCACTCCCGGCAGGTTAGGGGCACTCACTTCCACGCCTTCGGAAGACGTGATGTTGATGGAGAGTCCATCGACTTTGAGGACGACTCGAGGAGCACTGCGGAGCCGATACGTCTTTATCTTCAGGACTTAGAGACTCTTCTCAGGCACGTAGATATGGACAGGACGAACGTCATGCTAGGTAATGACGAGCTTCAGGTGCAGCTTCGCGAGAAGGACAAGCTTTTTGCGCAGAAGGATGAGATGATCAAGGAGATGGAGACAAAGTTCGAGGCCCAGGACCGCAAGTTCAAGAGTCAGGAGAAACGCGTCCAGGATAGGAACAAGAAAATCCGGGACATGACCGAGGAACTGAATTCCAAGGACTTCGAGCTTGAGCAGCAGCAGATGGTTATTGAGAGGCTTCGCTCCCAGAAGAGGGCTCTCAAGGCCAAGGTCGATTCCTTGACCACTACGATTGAGGAGAACAAGACCGCGATGGAGAACGCAGGTCTTACCTTCGTCGAGGAGGAGATTGATGCTGATGAGTAGACTTGACTACTCGTTTACCTTTCATATTCATATTTGTTATTGTGAACTTATTATTGGACCATCCGACATGTGGATGGCTTGCCACTTGTGTGTTTTACTTCATGAGCTTGTTATGTGGTTGTTGAACTTTTATTCTTATGTTGCTTGTTATGTGTTTGCTTATGATGTATTGTGCATGAAACATCTATGGGTATCTCATTCTTATATATTTGAACAAACCACAGATGCCTCCCCGTCGCGCAAACCCCAACCCCAACAACATCACCCCGGAAATGCAACAAATGATGAATGCGCAAACACAGCTTATGCAAATGATGACAACATTCATCCAAAACCAGAATAACAACAACAACAATCCCAACAACAACAACAACAACAACAACCCTCCGGGTTTTGATATGCTCACCAGATTTCTGCGTCTGAGGCCAGCAAAATTTTCGGGAACAACTGATCCCATGGTAGCCAATGACTGGCTACGTTCTGTGAACAAAGACTTAGTGACGGTGGGCTACACGGATGCTGAAAAAGTCAGATTCGCCGCACATCTGTTGGAGGGACCAGCCGCCACATGGTGGGATAACTTCCAAATCACCACTCCTCTGTATGAGGTAACTTGGGCTATCTTTGAAGATGGCTTTCGCACTGCTCATATCTCATCAGGAATGATGAGTCTGAAAAAGAAGGAGTTTCACAACCTGAAACAGCGCCACCGCAGCGTGGCTGAATACATAGAAGAGTTCAACAATCTGGCGCGCTACGCACCGGATGAGGTTGATACAGATGCCAAGAGAAAGGAAAAGTTCTTGGAGGGTTTGAATGATGAGCTGAACCTACAGTTGTCTGTGGCATATGTTCCAACTTATCAGTCGTTGTGTGACAAGGCTGCTATTTTGGAAAGTAAAATGAAGCAAGTCAAGAGTAGGAAGAGGAAACACTCCGACAAACACAACTCAGGGTCGTCTCACAAACGATCTCACCATGATGACAGTAGCAACTCAGGATCCCATAAACATGGGAAATTCAGCAAGCACAATCACAACCGTCATGACAACAAGCATCACCGCGGTCATGACAAGGACAAGTACAAGAACCACAAGGGTGGACATAAGAGCCACTATAGTGGAAATGGTAGCGGAAGTGGAAGTCAGCCTGCTAAAAAGGACATCAGTCAGGTTGAATGCTTCAAATGCAAGAAGATGGGACACTATGCAAATGAGTGCCCCGAAAAGAAGGTGGAAGGACCTAACAAGCCGAATCCTTTCCAGAAAGGACAGGTTAACCACATCAATGTGGAGGAGGTCTATGAGGAACCTGATGCCGTGGCTGGTAAGTTCAGACTCAATTCAATTTCAGCATTTGTACTCTTTGATACCGGTGCATCTCATTCATTCATATCAAAGGCATTTGTGGATAGAAATGGGTTTGCATCAGAAAACATTGGGTGTCCAATAAAGGTTAGTTCTCCGGGGGGAGATATGATAGTAAGCCTTGGATGCCGGGATCTCATCATAGAGTTTGGTAAGCATAAGTTTCCAGTAAGCCTGATAATCCTAGATTCCCAAGGACTAGATGTAATTTTGGGAATGGATTGGATGGCTAAACATGAAGGAGTACTAGATTGTGCCAATCGTACAGTTACACTCACAACCCCAGAAGGAAAAAGAATAAAATTCAAGTCAAACTTTGAATCCAAAGGAAGTAAGCTGAATTCTCTTAAGGGGGTTAGCATGGATAGTGTACCAATTGTGTGTGAGTATCCGGATGTGTTTCCGGAAGAATTACCAGGAATGCCACCAGATAGAGATGTGGAGTTTCTGATAGATTTGGTACCAGGTTCTGGACCAATAGCTAAGAGACCGTACAAAATGTCAGTTGATGAACTGAAGGAACTCAAGAAACAGCTAGGAGAACAGTTGCAGAAAGGGTTTATTCAACCAAGTTCTTCATCTTGGGGAGCCCCAGTATTGTTCGTGGAGAAAAAGGATAGAACGCAAAGATTGTGTATTGACTACCGTTCTCTCAACGAGGTGACCATCAAGAATAAATATCCTTTGCCAAGAATCAATGACTTGTTTGATCAGTTAGAAGGAGCATGTGTGTTCTCGAAGATTGATCTTCGGTCAGGCTATTTTCAACTCAAGATAAGAGAGCAAGACATACCTAAAACAGCATTCACAACAAGGTATGGCTTGTATGAATACACTGTGATGCCTTTTGGTTTAACCAACGCTCCAGCATACTTCATGAATATGATGAACAAGGTGTTCATGGAATTTCTTGACAAGTTCGTTGTCGTTTTCATCGATGACATCTTGGTCTACTCCAAGAGCAAGGAAGAACATGAAAGACACTTACGCATGATACTTGAAAAGTTAAGGGAGCATAAACTTTATGCCAAGTTTAGCAAGTGTGAGTTTTGGTTAGAGGAAGTTGGTTTTCTTGGTCACGTTATGACAAAGGATGGTGTGGTAGTTGATCCTGCTAAAGTATCAGCTGTGACAGAATGGGAATCACCCAAGAATGTGAAAGAAGTTCGTAGTTTCCTCGGCTTAGCAGGTTACTACAGAAGATTCATTGAAAATTTCTCAAAGGTTGCTAAGCCAATGACGGAATTGCTAAAGAAGGACAAGAAATTTGCTTGGTCTGAAGGTTGCGAAGTCAGCTTCCAAGAATTGAAGAAAAGACTAGTGACAGCACCAGTTCTATGTCTGCCAGATTTGGAAAAGGATTTCCAAGTATATTGTGATGCGTCACATCAGGGTTTGGGTGCCGTACTTATGCAAGACGGTAAAGTCGTAGCCTATGCTTCAAGACAACTCAAAACTCATGAAGTAAATTATCCTACTCATGATTTGGAGTTAGCCTCTGTCGTCCATGCACTCAAAACATGGAGACATTACCTTTTGGTAAGCGGTGTGAAGTGTTCACCGATCATAAGAGCTTGAAGTATATCTTCACCCAGAAAGAAATCAACATGAGACAAAGGAGATGGTTAGAACTTATCAAGGATTACGACTTAAGTTTGCAATACCACCCCGGTAAAGCGAACGTAGTAGCCGATGCTCTAAGTCGTAAGACGTTTGTAAATGGCCTTACCAAAGGGGAATTGCCAGATGACTTGTGTAAGCAATTCAAAGAACTCAGATTGGAGATTGTACCAGAAGGACATCTCATGTCCTTAGATGTTCAACCCACTCTATTGGACAAGATCCGAGAAGTCCAGAAGACCGATAAAGAAATTGAAAAGATTAAGGAAAATATTAGTCTAGGGAAAGCTAAGAGTTTCCATATAGATGAACAAGGTACTTTATGGCACGGGAAACGTATATGTGTTCCACAAGACCCGGAGTTACGGAAACTGATCTTACAAGAAGGTCACAACTCTCCGTATTCTATTCACCCGGGAAATACCAAGATGTACATGGACATGAAGGAAAGGTTTTGGTGGAACAATCTCAAAAGGGACATCGCCGAACATATTGCTTTGTGTGATGTGTGTAGCAGAGTCAAAGAGGAGCACCAGAAACCAGCAGGTTTGCTTCAACCACTGCCTATTCCTGAATGGAAGTGGGAAAATATTGGTATGGATTTCATTACCGGATTACCAAGGACCAGGTCAGGGTATGATTCCATATGGGTGGTAGTGGATCGCCTAACTAAAGTGGCTCATTTTATACCAGTGAAGACAACCTATACAAGTGCCAAATTAGCTAAAATCTACATGAGCAGAATTGTATGCCTTCACGGTGTGCCAAAGAGTATTGTGTCAGATAGAGGAACCCAGTTCACTTCTCACTTTTGGAGACAGCTTCATGAATCTTTGGGAACAAGGTTGGAATTCAGTACTGCCTTTCATCCCCAAACTGATGGTCAAACGGAAAGGACTAACCAAATTCTTGAAGACATGTTGAGGGCATGTGCCTTAGACTATGGAGCAAGTTGGGATGAAAGCTTGTCTTACGCAGAGTTCTCTTACAACAATAGTCATCAATCTAGTATTGGAATGGCACCATTTGAGTTACTCTACGGAAGGAAATGTACCACCCCATTATTATGGAATGGTGTGGGAGAAAGAAGCTTATTTGGACCTGATCTTATCAAAGACGCCGAAGAGAAAGTCAAACTGGTTAAGGACAGATTGAAGATAGCACAGTCTCGACAGAAAAGTTACGCGGATTCTAAGCGTAGAGATGTCACCTACGAAGTTGGGGATAGAGCTTATCTTAGAGTATCGCCACTTCGTGGAGTGAAAAGGTTTGGAGTCAAAGGGAAGTTGGCACCAAGATATGTTGGGCCATTCAAGATTCTAAGTCGCAAGGGGGAAGTTGCATATGAAGTTGAATTGCCAGAGTCTCTGTCAGCTATCCATAACGTATTTCATGTGAGTCAGCTTAAGAAATGTCACCTAGAAATGGAAGAGTCTTCTTTGAAGGATACCATACCTTTGGAAGAAGTTCAGCTAGAAAGTGATCTCACTTATGAGGAAAAGCCTGTCAAGATTCTAGAGACCGCAGAAAGAGTTACCAGGACCAAGACTATCAAGTTTTGTAAATTGCAATGGAACCATCACTCCGAAGAGGAAGCAACATGGGAAAGCGAAGATAATCTTCGGAAAGACCACCCTCACCTATTTGCTAGCCAAACCGAATCTCGAGGGCGAGATTCATCTTAAGGGGGTTAGATTTGTAACATACCTAAATTCATATTCCAAAACTCATTCATATCATTCTTGCATCATTCATCCATTTAGGATTTTTCTCAAAAATCATTTAGAGACAGAAGTTTGGGCTATGATTTCATGTGGACAATTTATCTCAAATGGCCATCACCCTTTGAATGTTAGGTACTTGTTTGCTTGCCTCCATTGATGAAAAGATTAGGTGAAGCTTTTAACCCAAGATTCCAAATTTAGAAATAGTTTCAAAGTCCTTTTTCAAATATTTGCAAACTAGAGCAAATCTCTGTTTATTTTGAAACCCAAGCTTGACCAAGCCTTGCAAAGTAACCACTTAGTTAAAATGACTGTTTTTGAACCCATAAAACCCTGCAAAAATTCCCAAAGCAGTTTGGATTCAAAAAGGATTTGAATTCGTATCAAATTCATACCAGAAAATGAATTTAGAAAAAGAAAAAGGACTCCTCAATGGAAAAGGGCCGCGCGGCCAGAATCTGGCCCAGCAGCAAATCGAGCCCAGCAAGCCCACCCGGGACCTTCTTATTCTTCTCTCACGCGCGAGCGCACGCGCTGAGCCGCTGACAGGCAGACCCCACCTACACTCCGCGCACCTCGCTGACAAGCGGGCCTTCTCCACGTCAGCGTCGTCTCCACCCACACGACCTGTTCGTCCCCAATCAACGCGGCCGTTTTCTGTGTTTAATTCGCGGCGTCAATTCGAATCAATGGCCGAGTGATTCTCGCGCTTGACCAGGCTATATAAACCCCCTCTGTCCCCTCTCTCTTTTCCCCCAAACCCCAAGCACAGAACGCCCCCAGGCTGCGCGCATTTCTCTCTGCAACCCCGCCGTCTCCGACGACTGCGCCGGCAAATTCCGGTGAGCCTAGAGTTTCCCTCGGTCTCGCGTTTACGCTATCTTGTTCAGTGAATCTCTGTGCACCTTCTGACACCCTCCGTTTACCTTCGCATGACCCATAGCTTCGGCAACGTCAACGACTGGTCGCCACCGTCTTTTGTACGAACTCCGGCGAGCTATTGAGGTAAGCCCCGACCGCCCCGCGTCTTCTAGTTCAAGCACACAACTCTGCCTTGACTCTGTGAATCTAACCGTGTCCTCTTCTTACCTTGAGGTGGTTCACAGCGACGTCCACAACGACCACCCGACACACCGACGCCGTCCTCCACTCCGGCGAGCAATCGCAACCGTGTCCGAGCGCCCCTTGACCAACCGCGAGTACGACGAGCTTCGCCGTGACCCCCTGAGCCCGGTGAGCTACTCCTCGATCTCTCTTACCCCCTGTAGTGCCGCCTCCGTCGTCGACCGACAGTTCCGCCGCCGGTAGCCACCGCTCCGCCGCCAGTTCTTGGCCAGGAAAATAGCAGCCGTTAGATCTGTATCGTAGCGCTAGGA
The DNA here is from genome assembly GCA_916181665.1 of Avena sativa. Taxonomy (NCBI): domain Eukaryota; kingdom Viridiplantae; phylum Streptophyta; class Magnoliopsida; order Poales; family Poaceae; genus Avena; species Avena sativa. The sequence continues at coordinate 68,319,229 of OV702284.1, forward strand.
TAGATCCACTTAACCCGAAGCGATACGCGATCTGAGCCGCCAGATTTTATTTAGATCCTACGGCTGTGGAGCTCGATCCAGTGCGAAACGGTATGGGCGAATAAGAACATGACGCGTGGCTAGGTTAGATCTGAAAATAGATTTAAAAACTAGAAATTTGATCCAAATTCAAATGCTGATAACTTTCGATTGCCACGTTAGATTTTTGCAAACTTTATACCGTTGGATTCAGTGAAACAAGACCTTTCTGAATATCCAATTTATTTAGCATATAGTAACAGTTAAAATGATTTTATTTGTAGAACAAGTTTAAGGCTATTTTAGATATAGATTTATTTTTGGTAAATTATATTGGGGCCAAATAAGTTTAGTTGGCAAACTTGTGACATGTTAAGTTTCTGTAGACATGAGCATACTTGGTAGAATTTTCAAAAATCACCACTTAGTAAATTCTTGCATGCATGCATTCATATTATTTTTGGTTGTATATAATTGTGAGTAATTGTATGCTTTAATTCCTTGTGTAGATTTTGCTAGTGATTGTGATTGTGAAGAGTGCTACTCTACCCACTACCAAGGCAAGTGATATTTACATGAATAAATTTGTCCTATGTTTTGAACTGGCATTAGATATTTTGTTATAGTATTGCATGTTATTTTGTCTAATGCAAAAGGTGGGAAATCCTATGTAGTCTAGTAGATTTGCTAAGGAATTATCCCTAAGATAGGTTGCCATACTTTGCTTAGCCTAGCTTATAGCAAAACAAGGGTTGGTGAAAAACTACACTTGCTATAAAGAAAATATTTCTAAGTCAAGAGACTTATACTTTTCTAATAAAACCACTAAGTCAAATGAACCTCCTGGGTGGAATGGAAAGTATGGGTTATGTTGAGTGGTTACACAAGGCCATGGACTTGGGTTGTGTATCTCACTTGTGGTAAGCCACCCAGGCACAAAGGGATTTGGAGGCCAAGTGTTGAGAAAGCTTACAGTGCAACCACTTGGCAATATGGGCTCTGCCATGATCATATAGGTTGCTAAGAACTTAGTCACTTGGACAGTTGGTGGTAGTTGGGTTGATAGGTTGGAGCGCGTCCATTTGACTAAGGAAAGGCTTCTGAAAGGTCCTGTCTTGGGAAACCAAGTCTGGTGGGGAAAGTGCACAACCTCTGCAGATGGAAAACCTAAGTACTTAGCCTTGTCCAAGGAAATGGACACTTTGAGCATCAAGACATGGAAGCTACAAGAATCTCATCACTCCAACTTCTAAATAAAAATTTGTGGGTGAACAAGGGTGAAGGACCTCAATGTCTATTGGTGGCTCCTTGGGAATATTTTTGACAAAGAAGGATTTAGTGTTTTCAACTAATAGGTGAAACTTATTTTCAAGCAAAGCAAGCCCAGCTACACTTAGCCAAATGCATATAGTAATATAGTCCACTTAAAATGTACTAAGGTATCACTTGCCAATACTATTCCAAAGTATTGACCCTCTGTGGCTGTAACTTGTGATGTTGCAGGTTACTCCGATGATGAGTAGGAGTCATGAGTCTACACTCAACATGCTTGCCTGTGGCACATGAAGATGAAGACTTATGTTTATTTACTTATTCCTTAAACTCTTGTATTAGGCCTATGGCCCTGAGTTGTAAAAGACTATGATTTATCTCTGGAATGAATGTAATAAACGACCTTTGTATCTGTGTACTTCATCTTAAACTGTGGATGCTAGCATTGATCTAGGGACTAGCATTGCAATCATAGGGATCCTTTCCTTTATAAAGGAGGGGTCTAACAGATGGTATCAGAGCCAGGTTGCCTGTAGGATTATGACCCTAGGATTGGAAAACCACTAAGGAAAAAGTTTTTCAACTACTTCTACACTTGTCTATTCTTCTCGTAAAACTTTTCTAATCTCTTTCAACTTCCTTTGTAGATGAACTCCATCAACGAAGCCGTGAAGAAGGGACCACTCATGACCATGACCTTGGAGTGTGAAACTGAGTTTCCCAATATTCTCAAGGACCTCATGGAGGCAATGGATGCACATAGTGAAGCCGTGTACAAGGGCTTTCCAGTGATGGATGAAGGAGTGGAGTATTGGTGGGTGCAACTTCACTTGTACAAAAACAAGGAAGACAACCACAAAGAAAGGGGATTCTGCATGTACACCAACACTACAATGCACACCACATTCTTTGAGTCAGCCAGGGATGCAGCTTGGAGGACTATCAAAGAACTTAGTGCTAGAGTCAGGTGCAGAATGCTCAACCTCCAAAAGGACTTAGAGAAAGAGAAGGAGCTTACTCAAGAGTTGGAAGACACCAACCAAGAAATAAGGGGAGATGTTATAGACTTAGTGATAGAGTCAAGAGAGCAAGATTGGTGGATTGCCTCTAGGAACATTGTGTTTAATAATAGATCCCGTGAGATTGGATTGTAAGGACACTTCGTTAGTTGGACCACCACTTATCACCTTATTTCCAAAAGATATTTTAAATAAGTATGGACCTTGAATGATGTAAGGGACTTATGTATGCATGACTTGTGTGACAATTATGTTTCATGGATATGTATGAATGTTTGTCTTGATTTACATTGAATTGTGTTGTTCTAACTTTTTCAATCTTATAAATAGATGCCTATTGCCATCAGCACTGTTGAGGAGTTTCGGGTTACTCGTTTTGGTCCCCGTATCATTGAGCTTACCACTCTGCTTGATCTCCCTCTTCCTACCATCACGGTGTACCCACTCACCAAGTTCGAGAGGAAGGACCTCTGGGGCTTCAAGGTGAACCAGCCCGGACGCCAGACTGAGCCTACCACGGAGGCCATCGTCTTCAAGCTGATGCACGACGATAGAGAGAGAGGCATGGAGGTAGTCATGCAGGACCTGATAGGACGACTGTTAGGCCGTCACTCCCGGCAGGTTAGGGGCACTCACTTCCACGCCTTCGGAAGACGTGATGTTGATGGAGAGTCCATCGACTTTGAGGACGACTCGAGGAGCACTGCGGAGCCGATATGTCTTTATCTTCAGGACTTAGAGACTCTTCTCAGGCACGTAGATACGGACAGGACGAACGTCATGCTAGGTAATGACGAGCTTCAGGTGCAGCTTCGCGAGAAGGACAAGCTTTTTGCGCAGCAGGATGAGATGATCAAGGAGATGGAGGCAAAGTTCGAGGCCCAGGACCGCAAGTTCAAGAGTCAGGAGAAACGCGTCCAGGATAGGAACAAGAAAATCCGGGACATGACCGAGGAACTGAATTCCAAGGACTTCGAGCTTGAGCAGCAGCAGATGGTTATTGAGAGGCTTCGCTCCCAGAAGAGGGCTCTCAAGGCCAAGGTCGATTCCTTGACCACTACGATTGAGGAGAACAAGACCGCGATGGAGAACACAGGTCTTACCTTCGTCGAGGAGGAGATTGATGCTGATGAGTAGACTTGACTACTCGTTTACCTTTCATATTCATATTTGTTATTGTGAACTTATTATTGGACCATCCGACATGTGGATGGCTTGCCACTTGTGTGTTTTACTTCATGAGCTTGTTATGTGGTTGTTGAACTTTTATTCTTATGTTGCTTGTTATGTGTTTGCTTATGATGTATTGTGCATGAAACATCTATGGGTATCTCATTCTTATCTATTTGAACAAACCACAGATGCCTCCCCGTCGCGCAAACCCCAACCCCAACAACATCACCCCGGAAATGCAACAAATGATGAATGCGCAAACACAGCTTATGCAAATGATGACAACATTCATCCAAAACCAGAATAACAACAACAACAATCCCAACAACAACAACAACAACAACAACAACCCTCCGGGTTTTGATATGCTCACCAGATTTCTGCGTCTAAGGCCAGCAAAATTTTCGGGAACAACTGATCCCATGGTAGCCAATGACTGGCTACGTTCTGTGAACAAAGACTTTGTGACGGTGGGCTGCACGGATGCTGAAAAAGTCAGATTCGCCGCACATCTGTTGGAGGGACCAGCCGCCACATGGTGGGATAACTTCCAAATCACCACTCCTTTGGATGAGGTAACTTGGGCTATCTTTGAAGATGGCTTTCGCACTGCTCATATCTCATCAGGAATGATGAGTCTGAAAAAGAAGGAGTTTCACAACCTGAAACAGCGCCACCGCAGCGTGGCTGAATACATAGAAGAGTTCAACAATCTGGCGCGCTACGCACCGGATGAGGTTGATACAGATGCCAAGAGAAAGGAAAAGTTCTTGGAGGGTTTGAATGATGAGCTGAACCTACAGTTGTCTGTGGCATATGTTCCAACTTATCAGTCGTTGTGTGACAAGGCTGCTATTTTGGAAAGTAAAATGAAGCAAGTCGAGAGTAGGAAGAGGAAACACTCCGACAAACACAACTCAGGGTCGTCTCACAAACGATCTCACCATGATGACAGTAGCAACTCAGGATCCCATAAACATGGGAAATTCAGCAAGCACAATCACAACCGTCATGACAACAAGCATCACCGCGGTCATGACAAGGACAAGTACAAGAACCACAAGGGTGGACATAAGAGCCACTATAGTGGAAATGGTAGCGGAAGTGGAAGTCAGCCTGCTAAAAAGGACATCAGTCAGGTTGAATGCTTCAAATGCAAGAAGATGGGACACTATGCAAATGAGTGCCCCGAAAAGAAGGTGGAAGGACCTAACAAGCCGAATCCTTTCCAGAAAGGACAGGTTAACCACATCAATGTGGAGGAGGTCTATGAGGAACCTGATGCCGTGGCTGGTAAGTTCAGACTCAATTCAATTTCAGCATTTGTACTCTTTGATACCGGTGCATCTCATTCATTCATATCAAAGGCATTTGTGGATAGAAATGGGTTTGCATCAGAAAACATTGGGTGTCCAATAAAGGTTAGTTCTCCGGGGGGAGATATGATAGTAAGCCTTGGATGTCGGGATCTCATCATAGAGTTTGGTAAGCATAAGTTTCCAGTAAGCCTGATAATCCTAGATTCCCAAGGACTAGATGTAATTTTGGGAATGGATTGGATGGCTAAACATGAAGGAGTACTAGATTTTGCCAATCGTACAGTTACACTCACAACCCCAGAAGGAAAAAAGAATAAAATTCAAGTCAAACTTTGAATCCAAAGGAAGTAAGCTGAATTCTCTTAAGGGGGTTAGCATGGATAGTGTACCAATTGTGTGTGAGTATCCGGATGTGTTTCCGGAAGAATTACCAGGAATGCCACCAGATAGAGATGTGGAGTTTCTGATAGATTTGGTACCAGGTTCTGGACCAATAGCTAAGAGACCGTACAAAATGTCAGTTGATGAACTGAAGGAACTCAAGAAACAGCTAGGAGAACAGTTGCAGAAAGGGTTTATTCAACCAAGTTCTTCATCTTGGGGAGCCCCAGTATTGTTCGTTGAGAAAAAGGATAGAACGCAAAGATTGTGTATTGACTACCGTTATCTCAACGAGGTGACCATCAAGAATAAATATCCTTTGCCAAGAATCAATGACTTGTTTGATCAGTTAGAAGGAGCATGTGTGTTCTCGAAGATTGATCTTCGGTCAGGCTATTTTCAACTCAAGATAAGAGAGCAAGACATACCTAAAACAGCATTCACAACAAGGTATGGCTTGTATGAATACACTGTGATGCCTTTTGGTTTAACCAACGCTCCAGCATACTTCATGAATATGATGAACAAGGTGTTCATGGAATTTCTTGACAAGTTCGTTATCGTTTTCATCGATGACATCTTGGTCTACTCCAAGATCAAGGAAGAACATGAAAGACACTTACGCATGATACTTGAAAAGTTAAGGGAGCATAAACTTTATGCCAAGTTTAGCAAGTGTGAGTTTTGGTTAGAGGAAGTTGGTTTTCTTGGTCACGTTATGACAAAGGATGGTGTGGCAGTTGATCCTGCTAAAGTATCAGCTGTGACAGAATGGGAATCACCCAAGAATGTGAAAGAAGTTCGTAGTTTCCTCGGCTTAGCAGGTTACTACAGAAGATTCATTGAAAATTTCTCAAAGGTTGCTAAGCCAATGACGGAATTGCTAAAGAAGGACAAGAAATTTGCTTGGTCTGAAGGTTGCGAAGTCAGCTTCCAAGAATTGAAGAAAAGACTAGTGACAGCACCAGTTCTATGTCTGCCAGATTTGGAAAAGGATTTCCAAGTATATTGTGATGCGTCACATCAGGGTTTGGGTGCCGTACTTATGCAAGACGGTAAAGTCGTAGCCTATGCTTCGAGACAACTCAAAACTCATGAAGTAAATTATCCTACTCATGATTTGGAGTTAGCCTCTGTCGTCCATGCACTCAAAACATGGAGACATTACCTTTTGGGTAAGCGGTGTGAAGTGTTCACCGATCATAAGAGCTTGAAGTATATCTTCACCCAGAAAGAAATCAACATGAGACAAAGGAGATGGTTAGAACTTATCAAGGATTACGACTTAAGTTTGCAATACCACCCCGGTAAAGCGAACGTAGTAGTCGATGCTCTAAGTCGTAAGACGTTTGTAAATGGCCTTACCAAAGGGGAATTGCCAGATGACTTGTGTAAGCAATTCAAAGAACTCAGATTGGAGATTGTACCAGAAGGACATCTCATGTCCTTAGATGTTCAACCCACTCTATTGGACAAGATCCGAGAAGTCCAGAAGACAGATAAAGAAATTGAAAAGATTAAGGAAAATATTAGTCTAGGGAAAGCTAAGAGTTTCCATATAGATGAACAAGGTACTTTATGGCACGGGAAACGTATATGTGTTCCACAAGACCCGGAGTTACGGAAACTGATCTTACAAGAAGGTCACAACTCTCCGTATTCTATTCACCCGGGAAATACCAAGATGTACATGGACATGAAGGAAAGGTTTTGGTGGAACAATCTCAAAAGGGACATCGCCGAACATATTGCTTTGTGTGATGTGTGTAGCAGAGTCAAAGCGGAGCACCAGAAACCAGCAGGTTTGCTTCAACCACTGCCTATTCCTGAATGGAAGTGGGAAAATATTGGTATGGATTTCATTACCGGATTACCAAGGACCAGGTCAGGGTATGATTCCATATGGGTGGTAGTGGATCGCCTAAGTAAAGTGGCTCATTTTATACCAGTGAAGACAACCTATACAAGTGCCAAATTAGCTAAAATCTACATGAGCAGAATTGTATGCCTTCACGGTGTGCCAAAGAGTATTGTGTCAGATAGAGGAACCCAGTTCACTTCTCAATTTTGGAGACAGCTTCATGAATCTTTGGGAACAAGGTTGGAATTCAGTACTGCCTTTCATCCCCAAACTGATGGTCAAATGGAAAGGACTAACCAAATTCTTGAAGACATGTTGAGGGCATGTGCCTTAGACTATGGAGCAAGTTGGGATGAAAGCTTGTCTTACGCAGAGTTCTCTTACAACAATAGTCATCAATCTAGTATTGGAATGGCACCATTTGAGTTACTCTACGGAAGGAAATGTACCACCCCATTATTATGGAATGGTGTGGGAGAAAGAAGCTTATTTGGACCTGATCTTATCAAAGACGCCGAAGAGAAAGTCAAACTGGTTAAGGAAAGATTGAAGATAGCACAGTCTCGACAGAAAAGTTACGCGGATTCTAAGCGTAGAGATGTCACCTACGAAGTTGGGGATAGAGCTTATCTTAGAGTATCACCACTTCGTGGAGTGAAAAGGTTTGGAGTCAAAGGGAAGTTGGCACCAAGATATGTTGGGCCATTCAAGATTCTAAGTCGCAAGGGGGAAGTTGCATATGAAGTTGAATTGCCAGAGTCTCTGTCAGCTGTCCATAACGTATTTCATGTGAGTCAGCTTAAGAAATGTCACCCAGAAATGGAAGAGTCTTCTTTGAAGGATACCATACCTTTGGAAGAAGTTCAGCTAGAAAGTGATCTCACTTATGAGGAAAAGCCTGTCAAGATTCTAGAGACCGCAGAAAGAGTTACCAGGACCAAGACTATCAAGTTTTGTAAAGTGCAATGGAACCATCACTCCGAAGAGTAAGCAACATGGGAAAGAGAAGATGATCTTCGGAAAGACCACCCTCACCTATTTGCTAGCCAAACCGAATCTCGAGGGCGAGATTCATCTTAAGGGGGTTAGATTTGTAACATCCCTAAATTCATATTCCAAAACTCATTCATATCATTCTTGCATCATTCATCCATTTAGGATTTTTCTCAAAAATCATTTAGAGACAGAAGTTTGGGCTATGATTTCATGTGGACAATTTATCTCAAATGGCCATCACCCTTTGAATGTTAGGTACTTGTTTGCTTGCCTCCATTGATGAAAAGATTAGGTGAAGCTTTTAACCCAAGATTCCAAATTTAGAAATAGTTTCAAAGTCCTTTTTCAAATATTTGCAAACTAGAGCAAATCTCTGTTTATTTTGAAACCCAAGCTTGACCAAGCCTTGCAAAGTAACCACTTAGTTAAAATGACTGTTTTTGAACCCATAAAACCCTGCAAAAATTCCCAAAGAAGTTTGGATTCAAAAAGGATTTGAATTCATATCAAATTCATACCAGAAAATGAATTTAGAAAAAGAAAAAGGACTCCTCAATGGAAAAGGGCCGCGCGGCCAGAATCTGGCCCAGCAGCAAATCGAGCCCAGCAAGCCCACCCGGGACCTTCTTATTCTTCTCTCACGCGCGAGCGCACGCGCTGAGCCGCTGACAGGCAGACCCCACCTACACTCCGCGCACCTCGCTGACAAGCGGGCCTTCTCCACGTCAGCGTCGTCTCCACCCACACGACCTGTTCGTCCCCAATCAACGCGGCCGTTTTCTGTGTTTAATTCGCGGCGTCAATTCGAATCAATGGCCGAGTGATTCTCGCGCTTGACCAGGCTATATAAACCCCCTCTGTCCCCTCTCTCTTTTCCCCCAAACCCCAAGCACAGAACGCCCCCAGGCTGCGCGCATTTCTCTCTGCAACCCCGCCGTCTCCGACGACTGCGCCGGCAAATTTCGGTGAGCCTAGAGTTCCCCTCGGTCTCGCGTTTACGCTATCTTGTTCAATGAATCTCTGTGCACCTTCTGACACCCTCCGTTTACCTTCGCATGACCCATAGCTTCGGCAACGTCAACGACTGGTCGCCACCGTCTTTTGTACGAACTCCGGCGAGCTATAGCGGTAAGCCCCGACCGCCCCGCGTCTTCTAGTTCAAGCACACAACTCTGCCTTGACTCTGTGAATCTAACCGTGTCCTCGTCTTACCTTGAGGTGGTTCACAGCGACGTCCACAACGACCACCCGACACACCGACACCGTCCTCCACTCCTGCGAGCAATCGCAACCGTGTCCGAGCGCCCCTTGACCAACCGCGAGTACGACGAGCTTCGCCGTGACCCCCTGAGCCCGGTGAGCTACTCCTCGATCTCTCTTACCCCCTGTAGTGCCGCCTCCGTCGTCGACCGACAGTTCCGCCGCCGGTAGCCACCGCTCCGCCGCCAGTTCTTGGCCAGGATAATAGCAGCCGTTAGATCTGTATCGTAGCGCTAGGATAGATCCACTTAACCCGAAGCGGTACGCGATCTGAGCCGCCAGATTTTATTTAGATCCTACGGCTGTGGAGCTCGATCCAGTGCGAAACGGTATGGGCGAATAAGAACATGACGCGTGGCTAGGTTAGATCTGAAAATAGATTTAAAAACCAGAAATTTGATCCAAATTCAAATGCTCATAACTTTCGATTGCCACGTTAGATTTTTGCAAACTTTATACCATTGGATTCAGTGAAACAAGACCTTTCTGAATATCCAATTTATTTAGCATATAGTAACAGTTAAAATGATTTTATTTGTAGAACAAGTTTAAGGCTATTTTAGATATAGATTTATTTTTGGTAAATTATATTGGGGCCAAATAAGTTTAGTTGGCAAACTTGTGACATGTTAAGTTTCTGTAGACATGAGCATACTTGGTAGAATTTTCAAAAATCACCACTTAGTAAATTCTTGCATGCATGCATTCATATTATTTTTGGTTGTATATAATTGTGAGTAATTGTATGCTTTAATTCCTTGTGTAGATTTTGCTAGTGATTGTGATTGTGAAGAGTGCTACTCTCCCCACTACCAAGGCAAGTGATATTTACATGAATAAATTTGTCCTATGTTTTGAACTGGCATTAGATATTTTGTTATAGTATTGCATGTTATTTTGTCTAATGCAAAAGATGGGAAATCCTATGTAGTCTAGTAGATTTGCTAAGGAATTATCCCTAAGATAGGTTGCCATACTTTGCTTAGCCTAGCTTATAGCAAAACAAGGGTTGGTGAAAAACTACACTTGCTATAAAGAAAATATTTCTAAGTCAAGAGACTTATACTTTTCTAATAAAACCACTAAGTCAAATGAACCTCCTGGGTGGAATGGAAAGTATGGGTTATGTTGAGTGGTTACACAAGGCCATGGACTTGGGTTGTGTATCTCACTTGTGGTAAGCCACCCAGGCACAAAGGGATTTGGAGGCCAAGTGTTGAGAAAGCTTACAGTGCAACCACTTGGCAATATGGGCTCTGCCATGATCATATAGGTTGCTAAGAACTTAGTCACTTGGACAGTTGGTGGTAGTTGGGTTGATAGGTTGGAGCGCGTCCATTTGACTAAGGAAAGGCTTCTGAAAGGTCCTGTCTTGGGAAACCAAGTCTGGTGGGGAAAGTGCACAACCTCTGCAGATGGAAAACCTAAGTACTTAGCCTTGTCCAAGGAAATGGACACTTTGAGCATCAAGACATGGAAGCTACAAGAATCTCATCACTCCAACTTCTAAATAAAAATTTGTGGGTGCACAAGGGTGAAGGACCTCAACGTCTATTGGTGGCTCCTTGGGAATATTTTTGACAAAGAAGGATTTAGTGTTTTCAACTAATAGGTGAAACTTATTTTCAAGCAAAGCAAGCCCAACTACACTTAGCCAAATGCATATAGTAATATAGTCCAGTTAAAATGTACTAAGGTATCACTTGCCAATACTATTCCAAAGTATTGACCCTCTGTGGCTGTAACTTGTGATGTTGCAGGTTACTCCGATGATGAGTAGGAGTCATGAGTCTACACTCAACATGCTTGCCTGTGGCACATGAAGATGAAGACTTATGTTTATTTACTTATTCCTTAAACTCTTGTATTAGGCCTATGGACCTGAGTTGTAAAAGACTATGATTTATCTCTGGAATGAATGTAATAAACGACCTTTGTATCTGTGTACTTCATCTTAAACTGTGGATGCTATCATTGATCCAGGGACTAGCATTGCAATCACAGGGATCCTTTCCTTTATAAAGGAGGGGTCTAACAACATCTTTCAAGTGATTCGAAATTAAGTGATTCAAGAAGTCCATCGGAATGGAGTTTCTTCATACGCTTCACTCCAATGTGACCAAGACGACAGTGCCACATATAGGTCGAGTTATCGCTCGATTTCAAACGTTTAGCCTCAATGTTATTAATATGTGTATTTCCACTATCGAGATTCAATAAGAATAGACCATCTATAAAAGGTGCATGTGCATAAAACATATTACTCATATAAATCGAACAACCATTATTCTCGGACTTAAACAAGTAACCGTCTCGCAATAAACAAGATCCCGATATAATGTTTATGCTTAACGCAGGCACCAAATAACAATTATTTAAGTATAAAACTAATCCCGATGGTAGATGAAGGGGTAGCGTGCCGACCGCGATCACATCAACCTTTGATCCGTTTCCCACGCGCATCGTCACCTCGTTCTTCGCTAGCTTCCGTTTATTCTGCAGCACCTGTTTCGAGTTACAAATATGAGCAACCGAACCAGTATCAAATACCCAGGCACTACTATGAGTACTAGTGAGATACACATCAATAACATGTATATCAGATATACCTTTCTTCTTGATGTTGCCGTTCTTCAAATCCGCCAAGTACTTTGGGCAATTCCGCTTCCAGTGACCTTCTCCCTTGTAGTAAAAGCACTCAGTATCAGGCTTAGGTCCAGCCTTGGTCTTCTTCGTTGGCGTGGTAACTTTCTTACCACCCTTCTTGAAGTGTCCCTTCTGCTTAGACTTGCCTTTCTTGAATTTGGTAGTCTTATTGACCAACAACACTTGGTGCTCTTTCTTGATCTCCACTTCTGCAGATTTCAACATGGCAAAGAGTTCTGGCAACGTCTTGTTCATGTTTTGCATGTTGTAGTTCATCACAAAGTTCTTGTAATTTGGTGGTAGTGATTGGAGGACGCGGTAAATCCCCAAAGCATTAGGAATCAATATACCCAAGCTTTGAAGTTTGTTTGCGTGCCCAGACATCTTAAGCACATGCTCACTGACGGAGCTGCCCTCTTCCATCTTGTAGTTAAAGAACTTTTCAGAAGCCTCATAGCTTTCAATTGCCGCATGAGTCTTAAAGATCAATTTGAGATCCTCGACAATATCATATGGGTCTGAATTCTCAAACCTTTTCTGAAGCTCTGATTCTAAACCATACAAGATAGCACACTGAACTGTGTAGTACTGAGTCTTCCGAGTGAGGTAAACATTCTTTACTTCATCGGCAGCATCAGCTGCAGGTGGGTCACCTAGCGGTGCATCCAGCACATAGGTCAAATTACCAGCTTTGAGGACAATCCTCAAATTGCAGAACCAATCCGCGAAGTTGCTTCCATTGTTTTTCAGCTCTTCTTTCTCTAGGAACGCATTAAAATTGATGGTAGGGGCTGCCATTGATCTACAACATATTTGCAATAGTTTAGACTAAGTTTATGACAAATTGAGTTCAAATTAATAATAAAATTAATCTAGGTGAACTCCCACTCAAAACAATATCCCTCACATTGTTTTAGTGATCACACGAACCAAATCCACCACATCAACACCGATCATCACGAGAGTTGATATAGTTTCATTGGCGAACAATCAACATGTTCATCATATCTACTATATGATTCATGCTTTACCTTTCGGTGATCCGTGTTCCGGGACCATGTCTGTACATGCTAGGCTCGTCAAGATCAAACCTTAGTTTCCGCATGAGCAAATCTGGCTTGCTCACGTTGTATACACTTGCGGAATCTAACACACCCGATCATCACGTGGTGTTTCGAAACAACAAGCTTTAGCAACGGTGCTAACTAAGGGTGAACACTTTATGACTTGAAATTCATGTGCATGAGGGATCATCTTATAATGCTACCGTCGTCTACTAAGCAATACAAGATGCATAAAGGATTAACATCACATGCAATTCATAATATGTGATATGATATGGCCTTTCTTCTTTGTGCTTCCGATCTCCATCTTCAAGCATGAACATGATCTCCATCATCACCTGCATTGCATCAAGGTCAATGACGCTCCTCCATGGTTGTCGTCCACCAGCTTCAACTATTACAACTACTTTGAATAGACACGCGGGTCTTAACATAAATTAAAGACAACCATATAGCTCCTGCCGGTTGCCAACTTACAATAAGGAACATTGCATACATCAAATATAATCACAATCATGGCCATATCACATCACTGCACACCCCTGCAAAACAAAGTTAGACGCCTCTACTTTCTTTGCATGTTTTACGTGGTTTGGGGCTTTCAATAAGTGTCGTTCTAACTTACGAACAAGAACCGCAACATTGATACTAGCATTGTTAATCACCCGTTGTAAATTGAATCTTAACTATGCTAGGAGAAACAGGCACCCGCAAAGCCACTTATGCAATGCAAGTTGCATGTCAAGCGTGGAGCAAGTCTCATGAATGATGTCATGTAAGGTTAGCCTGGGCCGCTTCATCCCAACATCCCGCAAGATACAAAGTACACAAGAAGCAATCGACAATAAAAGCATCAACTCCCACAATGACCATTGTGTTCAACTCGTGCAACATATCTACATATAGACACGGCTCTGATACCACTATAGGGTTTCGTAGCATGGAAAACAAAATTTTTCTACCGCAAACAAACGAACAAGCCAAGATATATCTATTAGATTGTAGCAACGAGTCAATAGAATAACTCACCCTCGAAGATTCCAAAGTGTTTAACGAGAGCGGATTCTCGTGGGTGATGTAGTCGTACTCTTCCCGATCTCAAGATCGCGTAGACGATCCTTCCGGCGCTGCGTTCCGGCAGCGCTCCCGCAGTCGGTCACACGTTCGGTACTTGACGAAGACCTTCCTCTCCCTTGTTCCAGCAGGCAGCGAAGGTTGCAGCACTCTCCTCGCGATTCCGGCAGCACAACGGCGTGGTACCGGAAGTAGAGGGGATATCTCGCAGGGCTTCGCCTTAAGCCGGAGCGAGTATGGTGGAGTATGAGAGAGTCCCTCGACGATCTAGGGTTTAGACACGCCGAGGAGGGGGCTAGGCCGGCGGCTAGGGTTGCTAGGCGGCGGCAGCGGCGGTTTGCCCTAGGGCCGGCGGCGGCTATGGAGGCGGCGGCGGCTTGGTACTAGGGTTTAGAGGTAGGAACTTGTGTGTCTAGGAGGGGAGCCCTGCCCCTCCTTATATAGGTGGAGGGGCCGGCCGGACAAGGGGAGGGGAGTCCCTCCCCAACTCGGCTTGGAGGTGGGCCGGCGGTGGAGGAGGGACTCCTCCCCAACTCGGTTTCCTCCTCCTTCCCCACTTCCCAAAAATAGTCGTTTGACTTTCAAACTTGGCGTTTGACTTTTCAAACTAGGATTTGAATAAACCCTCTATTTTGTTCAGCGATGACACCGAGTACATAATGCAATCATACCAACTTGATATAACACATTCATGTACCCTTCCCCTCCAGAGTGTCGGACATTCCGGAACCTTCTAGAACATTCCCGATGAAAACACCGGAACCATTCTCCAACTCCGAAACGAGACTTTCCTTATATGAATCTTATTCTCCGGACCATTCCGGATCTCCTCGTGATATCCCGAATCCCATCCGAGACTCCGAACAACATTCGGTCTCTTTCTCATCATTCCATAACTACTCAAACAACGTCGAATCCTTAAGTGTTTCTCCCTACGGTTCGTGAATTATGCGGACATGATCGAGACACTTCTCCGATCAATAACCAATAGAGGAATCTGGAAATTCATATGGCTCCCACATATTTCTACGATTACTTTATGATCGAATGAACCACTTACATACGACATCAATTTCCCTTTGTCTCATGATAGTTTACTTATCCGAGGTTATGATCGTCGGTATCTTTGCATACCTAGTTCAACCTCGTTACTGATAAGTACTCTTTTCTCGTTCCCGTGATATGTGATCCCTTGTGAGCCAGTCACATGCTTGCAAGCTAATTGGATGACATTTCACCGAGAGGGCCCAGAGTATATCTATCCGTCATATGGGTGGACAAATCCCACTCTTGATCCATGTGTTTCAACCAATACTTTCCGAACACTCAATGCCACCTTTATAGCCACCCAGTTACGGTGTGGTGTTTGATGTTATCAAAGCATCCATCCGGTAAAGGTGATATGCATGATCTCATGGTCGATGGAATTAGATTACTATGTATCAGAAAGCATATAGCAATTGAACTATTAAAATGACTTGATCTTTATGCTACGCTTATCTATAGGAGTATGTCCACCATATCATTCTCCTAACGATATGATCTTGTTGTTTAATAACATCTCAATGTTCATGATATGGAAACCATAATCATCTATTAACCAACAAGCTAGTATTATATAGAGGCTTTACTAGGGACTTCAAATTAAGTTTACAAATCACACAAGTATTAATGTTTCCTTGTTAATACTATTATAGCATGAATGTAAACATTTATCATAAACACAAAGATATAATAATAACTATATTTATTATTACCTCTAGGGCATATCTCCAACAGTTATTGCCGCGATTGATTTGTGACAATGAAGGACTTCCCCTACCACATGCTATGGCAGATGTTCTTTAATGGAACCAAGTAGATCACGACAAGAGTACTCCTCGTGAGTCTCGCATCTACCCTCGTGAATCTGCCACACCTTACCTTTCTCTACATTGGTTTTCGGAAGGTTATTGACTTATGCATCCACATCTCGGGATTCTATCCTGAGTATGTTCTTATTCCCTTGTTGTTCTCTAACCTTTGTCTACGGTTGGTAGACAAGTAGTAAATGTGCATCGGTGTCTTCCGAAGCAACATACTCTTGTGGTCCGTCAAGACAAACTATTTCGGAATGTCAGGAGAAACAAACTCGAGTACCTCATCATATCTAGGACCAGGTCAAAGTGTTGTAATCCGCAGATTAACAGGCATTGATTGTCTTCTATCTGTTCTACCTTAAAGTACCACACTCTTTTATACTAAGAAGTCGAGCTGAGTTTCAGGACCCCTTAATGAAGTGATGCTTTCACACATCTCTACTCACCCTTCCTCGAGCTTTCGCGTTCGTGAGTGATACGTGTGCATAATAATGTGGCTATCTGAGATTCTTAGCAATTATTATTGTTTTGAACTCTAAGGACATTTGTGTCATTCTTAGCGTGATCGGTTAATCCTATCACTAAGCGAAGTTTGATTGTGCTACCAAGTCTGCTACTCTGGTACACTCTCTTCGGTCAAAGAGTTAGGTTTATGCCGAAGCTCTAAGACTATGTCTTCTTGCCTTACTAAGCAAGTTTCCTCTCGAACTAAGTGACATATCGGTGGTCCATGATATTCTAGTTGTCTACTAGAAGTATTGCCATGTTGCCACATGACCGTGATGTCAAGTTCTTGAGTAAGCAAGTTCTCTGAACTTCTCCTTTCTCCAAGGATTTGTACATGATACCCTTGAACTAGTTGGTTGAGCTTAAACAACAACTTGGAGAGGTGTAAGACAAAAGTTCTATCCGACCCAGTTCCTTCGTAATGGGATGTTTAGTTTTGCTTGTGTTGAAGAAAGATAGTATCTCCTTCGTGGATATGTTATCTTCCCCCACCTTTGATTTGATTTGGGTTATCGTCAAATCAAACTCAGTTCCAAGGATTATCTTGATGATGTTTTTGCTTGTGATGTTTCACTGAAGTACATCTTCATGTCTTTGGTCTGACCAACAGATATGCTTTGTTCATGCGAAATATGAGTCCAGCTTAATGGAGTGCCTTGATAAGTTTGTTGTTGAGCCCATCGATGACATCCTTATCTTCTCCATGCTAGACAAGATTCATATGGAACATTTGGCATTAATGTTGGAAATTTCTGAGAACCGTCTTCGTGTCATTTCGAAGTATGAGTTCTGTATGTTAGAAGTAACCTTCTCCGATTCATGTGAAAATGTAAAAAGATGTCTCCGTGGATTCGAGCAGAGTTATCTTGCTTTTCTCAGGACACATGTGTGTTGTATTGTTAGTACTTTATGCATGTGCAGTTGTCCTTCGTTAATATGCTAATACATGGGTATAGCAACCTAGCTCAGTCTTCTGGAGCTTGACACTGTAGTTCCTGTCTTGAGAATCTAGTAACTTTACCTTTGCGATAAATGTTGCAAACTTCCTATTCGGACATGCTGAGTCCGAAATATCATACCACCTAACCAAATCTGAATCTCAAGCAGATACGATGGTTGGTGCTCCTCAAGGTTTTGACATAGATCTCTTGGTAAATCTGGCAAGATTGATGTAATGGTTGACACAAACTTAGCCGGAAAGACCTCTTGTCCTATTCTCTTGATTCAGCAATAACAACACCTCTTCATGAGACTTCTTCTATATGTTACTATATGGCTTGTGCTTATGGTTCCTTTGTATCCGAAGTCTAACCTTTACTTGATGTTTGATTTCTCGAACATCGAGGAGAACATTTAAAGTAGTGTTGCTAAATGTCTCTCGGTCGATCCTCCAAACTCTTTTATGTTGACAAACACTTTGTTGTGCCAAATAACTAAAGTCTGAGAATGAAGTTTTTTTCTTCTCGTGTCATCTGGAATCTTCTTAACTATACATCTTAGCGGTGCAAAGTGATATCATGATCTTTGGCAAAGATTTTGGTATACCTAGATGAATAAAGAGTTTCCTTCGTTTTCCTTCCCATGTTTTAAGAGTGACTATTATTTTGGTAATCAGGAACTTCTCTCATTACATGTTCCTTGTGACTCTTATGAGTCCTCTCCACCAAAACACCTTTCTGTCTTGGACTTTTGTTGAATGAAAGAGTGATCTTTCTGTGTCAAAAGTAGTTCAACATCTTGGTTTTGTTGATCCATATCTCTGCAAAACAAAATCTCTACTTAAGCCATTTAGTAGAGGTTCCCTGTCGAAGTCTGTGGTTATGTTCTTTCTGTTGGAAGCTTTCTTCTTTAGAAGCTTCACAACCTCCTGTAAGTTCCATGGTCTCAATCCTTATGAAGACCAGCTATCTAACAACTTGAAACCTTCTCCTCCTATTTCCTCCGCTACCTTGTCGTGTCTCATGTTGTCATTTCAGGGATGTTTCTTAACACTCCATCCATGTGTTGACCATGAGATACTCCGTGCATTGTTTAGTGTGTTCCCCTCTTATCCTTAGAGTGGCCATGTTTCTTTCTCCCCCTGTGAAGGCTCCAATGTGACCCAGAAGGGACATGTGAACCACATTGACATGGATGGGAACTTTGAAGAGATAGAAGAAGTGGATGTCAGAAACTAGTTAACTCAGAAGAGTCAAATAAGGATTCCATATCTGGATATCAAGTGTTGAACCCATAGTCAAGTGAACCATCAATGTAACCCTATGAGACTTTCTTTTAAGGGTGGTAGTACCCTAGTTGTCTTCAAGCCAACTCGTAACCCTAGCCTTCCCAAATCTCGGGACGAGATTTCTTTTAAGGATGGTAGCCTATCACATCCCAAAATTTTCCAAATTTTGAAATGTGAAAAATAATTAAACAAAATAAATAATTGTTGAAATTTAGGGTGAGAAGAAACTTTTTGATTCCAATTGGAAATATCAAAACCTATTTTGATCAAATAGAATCCTAAAGGGATTTAAAAGGATAAATAATTAATAAAGTTATAATAGTTGGAATCACCATTTTTGGATCTTTTAATAAAAAGATATGGTTTTCATAAACAAAGTAGAAATATTAATAAGGACTGTTTTAAAGAGCCAAATTAAATCTTGGCCAAGCAAATGAAATAAACTATTTCTTTTTGATAAAAAGAGTAAAGGATTATTTAAATAAAATAACAAGGATTTATTAATATCCAATTTTATTTAATTAAAGGCTTTTTCCCTTTCAAATAAACATTAAAACTTATTAAGGTTTTTTTAAAATAAAAATTCCAAGTGTTTTGTTTTTCAAATGAAACCTATTGAAAAGGTTTTGGTATTATTTAGATTTCAAATAGATTTTTAAAAATAAATTAAATCCTATTTGAAATAAAGACTAAGGTCTAATTATTTAATTATTAATAGATCCTAAGGGAATAAAAGAATTATTTGATTTTGGACTTTGGAATATGATATTAAATAGAATTAAACTATACCTAAAGTTTGGTGGTGGTTTGAATTGATTTGGAGTTTGAAATTGTTTGAAATAAAATCAAAACAGAAATTCAAATTGGAAAAAGAAAAAGGTTCAGTACAAAAAAAAGAATCAAACCCAACCCATCTAGCCAGCCTAGTAAGCCCACTCGCAGCCCACCAGCTCTCCCCCTCTGGTGAACCGTTTTTCACTCAGAAAAGAACCCACCCCGTCGCTAACAACAGGACCCCACTCCCCCCTCTCTCTCTCTCTCACTGTCAGCCGGACCCCACTGGCCACCTCATCGTCATCAACCCCGCACCGGCCGTTTCCCCTTGCTCAACGTTGCTCTGCCGCGAATCAATTCGCGTAAATACGCGTTTATGGTTGATTTAATCCTTGCCGTGACCACGCATACATAAACGCCTCTCCCTCCTCTCTCTTTGCCCCCAAGTGCCGCCTCCTCTCGGCCATCAGGCTGCACGAATTGCACGCTCAAACCTCTCTGCCCCGACAAGCTTCTCCGGCGACATCCCGGCGACTTCGGCCACCTCTCCACTCCCAGAGCATACGAGCTTGCTTCCCATCTTCTCGCGCATCTCCCTGCACCAATCCCACACCCGCGCGAGCACCGTAGCATTGGCAACAAACTCACCAGAGAGCCACCGCCGTATGTTCCTCTCCGGTGACCTCTTCTCTGTAAGCTCTGTCCTCTCCTGTCTCTATGGATGATGCTCCTGCACTCGTCGTACCCCCGCGCTTCTAACCCCACTGTTTGCTTGCTCTCTCGTACTCCGTAGCGACGCCACCGACGAGACCCGTGCATGTCCGACAGCGGTAAGAACTCTGGTGAGGGATTCCCATCGTCCCCATGCGCCCCCTGCCCAACTACGAGCACCTTGAGCATCAGAGCGTCACTGCGATCACTGTAAGCACCTTCACTCCCTCCCTCGCTTCCTGAAACGTCGCCAACGCCACTGCCAGATCCGTGTCGCCGCCAGTTCCTGGTCGAGCTGCTGTGCGTCGTAGGATCTAGATCTGAGCGTCACGATAGATTCATAATCGAAGGGATATGTATCCATCTAAGCCGTGCGTTTTAAATAAGATCCAACGACTCACAGAGAGCGATCCGCGTGAAACGGTATCATCCAGTTAGGTTCAGCCACGTGGCCAGACTCAGGATTTAAAATAGAAAAATGATCTATTAGATGCTAGATTTTGTAAAATTCATAACTTTTAAACCACACGTCCATATTTTGCAAATTTTATATCAATGGAATCAGAAGAAGAAGTACTTTGCAACCATGCACTTTTTTAATGTTTTGCTTCTGTAAAATTGGTTGAATTTGTAGAAACATGTGTAGGCATATTTGAATATAAAAATTGTTCTAGATATATTTTTAAGGTGAAATCTTTGCAAAATGGATTGTTTTGAACCTACTGACCATAGGAACCAACTTATGGATTTAAAAATGTATTTTGTGAGGTTAAGGTATAAATATTTGAATTGTTTATTTTGTGAGGTTAAGGAATAAATATTTTGTGAGGTTAAATAAAAATATTGTTTATGGTTTAGAAATGAATTTTGAGTAAAACCTTTGGGAAATGATGTGATTCAAATCTTTTGACCCTAAACACCAATTTTTGAGATTAAGAACATATTTTATGAACCATATAAAGTCATTACTTTGGTAAAAGATATTTTCAACTACATAAAATACCACCTTATCATAATCTTTGGTTTATGAGATGAAACCTTTTGCAAATGGGTTTACCACTTTTGTAAATGACCAATGTGAGATTGAAAATGTTTAGAGCCTAGTAGAAACCACTTTTCTAAATAAAACTATCTTTTGCATGCTTGCATGCATGACATTGTTTTTGTTATTTTATGTGATGAAATGGTTTGAATGCTAGTTGAATTTGTGTTTGCTTGATTGAATTGTAGTGAAGTTAGAAGGTTGTGATATTTGCAAGATTAAGAAGTGAACCAACATTCTCTACTAAAAAGGAAAGTGACACTATCATCCATGTCCTACTATTATCATTGCACTTAGTAGATTTTTGTAACATGCATGATAAGGACTACTATATTTTATGCTATGCTAAATCCTAATAGGATACCCTTATATCTTCATTAGTGAAAACATTATAGTTGTAGTAAGCTTAGCCCTTCTATATATTTGGGATGGGATACATGATATGATTATATGAAGTGTTGGAAAGATATATGTTTTATATAATAAAACAAGTACTCAATGAACCACCTGGGTGGAAAAGGATACTCATGTTTTGGACAAGGTGGCAACAAAGGGAACCATGTTTATATGGCTATCTTTTTGTATGTGTACTAGAAGAAAACCATTCAGGGACTTAGAGATTGAACATGTTTCTCGTATTGTGGCTTCCGTGTACAGCCACATGCTAAATGGGCTCTGGCTTAGTCAACTACATAGTGGAAGACCCATGCATTGGCATCTTCAGGTTAACTTGAATTGTGTATTGGAAATATATCCATACATTGGTGCCTGGTTGACAAGCTAGCATTGTGTATTGGGAGGACTCCTATGGAAATACTTTGTCACATTCTTGATCTGCCAGTATTCCATTTTGGTGAGTACTTATCCAGCGGCCACTGGTGGCATCAAGACAAGATTGTGTCATGTGGGTAAAGTGTACAACTTCTGCAGAAGATCAAATTCTAAGTACTTAGCCGTGTCCCCGGTTATGGTCAATTCTGAGCAACTAAGGCCTGAAGCTATGGAAGATCACGACATTCCAATTTCTCAAAGTAAAACTTGATGGTGACAACAAGGTATTAGAAGCACTTGGAGTTTTCCAAGGAGTTCAGAAAGATTTGACAAAAGATCAAAACTATTTTGAAAAGATAGGATAAAACTATATTGCTTTCTGCAAATGAGCCTAAACCCTACTTAGCCAAATATGCATGTAATGATAGGATCCACTTATTTATACATAATAGTGAAACTTGCCAATACAATTCAAATGTATTGACCTTGTGGCTGCAACTTATTATGTTGCAGGTTTGTTTGATGTTAGTGAAGTTTATTGATTAGGATTACAAGTCTACAACCAACATGATTTCCTGTGGCACTTTGAAGATGAAGGACTCCATGCTATATATTCTGCTGCATTGTAATGTGATAGCCAAATGAGCTATGTAAGATGTAATGAATTATTTTATTCCCAGTTATAAAGTTGTATTATGACCTTTGTTTCTTGATATTACATCTTAACTGTGGATGCTAGCTATTGATCCAGGGACTAGCATTGTAAACACAGGGATCTCTACCTTATTAAAGGTTGGGAACCTTACAGATGGTATCAGAGCACTGTGTTACCTGTAGGATTGTAACCCTAGGATTGGACAAAACCCCATAGAAAAATAGGAGTTGTATTTGTTCCAAAAACTTATTTATAAACAATCTTGTAAACTATTTCCTCAACCTTTTGGTTTTGATTCTACACCTCTTCCATTTCAACTTGATGGACAAAGCCTTCACCATGACTAATGACTTCCACTTTAGTTCCACCAAATATTTCAACATAGACATCACTAAGGACTACAAGTGATAACCAAGAGACATTAGATTTCCTACCAAAGACATTGATGTCAAGTTAGAGTATGGATCATATTGACCTATGAGGTATGACTATACTAGGTTGATTATTTCAAGAAAATTTGTTGTCTCCTTCAACTCATGAGTTAAGCTTATAAGTTGATAAGTGAATAGTTGCTTGTTGATTGCTTGATTGTTTGATTGAACTTGATTGTTTTGGGTTGTGTGTTAGAACTCCCTTATGCCTATCTGTCATTAATTTTCTCTACCAAACCAACAGATGCCTCCCCGTCGTGCCAACCCCAACCAAAACAACAACAACAACATCACTCCTGAGATGCAGTAGATGATGACAGCTCAAACACAGCTGGTGCAGATGATGACCACGTTCATGCAAAATCACAACAACAACAACAACAAAAACAACAACAACAACAACAACAAAAACAACAACAACAACAAAAATCAGAATAATCCTCCAGCACATGATATGCTCACCAGGTTTTTGAAACTTAGGCCTGCAAGGTTCTGTGGAACAACTGATCCAATGGAAGCCAATGACTGGTTACGTTCGGTGAATAAGGACTTAGTGACTGTTGGCTGCACCGACGAGGAAAAAGTTAGGTTTGCAGCATTTCTGCTTGAAGGACCAGTAGCAACATGGTGGGACAACTTTCATATCACCACTCCCCTTGAGGATGTGACTTGGGCTATTTTTGAGGATGGTTTCCGTATAGCTCACATCTCATCTGTAATGATGCACTTGAAGAAAAAGTAATTCCACAATCTGAAACAATGTCACCTCAGAGTGGCTGAGTACGTTGAAGAATTCAATAATCTGGCACTCTATGCACCGGATGAAGTTGATACAGATGCTAAGAGAAAGGAGAAATTTCTCGAAGGACTTAATGATGAGTTGAACCTGCAGCTAGTTGTTGCCTATGTTCCAACTTATCAATCTCTCTGTGACAAATCCACCATCTTGGAAAACAAGATGAATCAAGTT
Organism: Avena sativa; assembly: GCA_916181665.1. Lineage (NCBI taxonomy): Eukaryota > Viridiplantae > Streptophyta > Magnoliopsida > Poales > Poaceae > Avena > Avena sativa. The sequence continues at coordinate 68,343,259 of OV702284.1, forward strand.
GAGAACAGAAAGAGGAAGCATAAACTCAAGCATCACTCAGGATCATCACAAAAGAAGCGTTCATTCAAAAAGAGCAATGAAGATTCTGAACCACATCAGTATCACCACAACAACAATGGAAGTGATAATAATGGAAATGATACTGACAATGGAGATGACCTTGGTCAGAACCAACATGACACTTTCAGGAAGAAAGATATTAGCCAGTTGCAGTGCTATAAATGTAAGGAATTTGGACACTATGCATCAGACTGTCCTGGGAAGAAAAGGAAAAAGGATGCTAGAAACTCCAATGGAAATGACTCCAATGTGACCCAGAAGGGACATGTGAACCACATTGACATGGATGAGAACTTTGAAGAGATAGAAGAAGTGGATGTCAGAAACTAGTTAACTCAGAAGACTCAGATAAGGATTCCTTGTCTGGATATCAAGTGTTGAACCCATAGTCAAGTGAACCATCAATGTAACCCTATGAGACTTTCTTTTAAGGGTGGTAGTACCCTAGTTGTCTTCAAGCCAACTTGTAACCCTAGCCTTCCCAAATCTCGGGACGAGATTTCTTTTAAGGATGGTAGCCTGTCACATCCTAAAATTTTCCAAATTTTGAAATGTGAAAAATAAATAAACAAAATAAATAATTGTTGAAATTTAGGGTGAGAAGAAACTTTTTGATTCCAATTGGAAATATCAAAACCTATTTTGATCAAATAGAATCCTAAAGGGATTTAAAAGGATAAATAATTAATAAAGTTATAATAGTTGGAATCACCATTTTTGGATCTTTTAATAAAAAGATATGGTTTTCATAAACCAAGTAGAAATATTAATAAGGACTGTTTTAAAGAGCCAAATTAAATCTTGGCCAAGCAAATGAAATAAAATATTTATTTTTGATAAAAAGAGTAAAGGATTATTTAAATAAAATAATAAGGATTTATTAATATCCAATTTTATTTAAGTAAAGGCTTTTTCCCTTTCAAATAAACATTAAAACTTATTAAGGTTTTTTTAAAATAAAAATTCCAAGTGTTTTGTTTTTCAAATGAAACCTATTGAAAAGGTTTTGGTATTATTTAGATTTCAAATAGAGTTTTAAAAATAAATTAAATCCTATTTGAAATAAACACTAAGGTCTAATTATTTAATTATTAATAGATCTTAAGGGAATAAAAGAATTATTTGATTTTGGACTTTGGAATATGTTATTAAATATAATTAAACTATACCTAAAGTTTGATGGTGGTTTGAATTGATTTGGAGTTTGAAATTGTTTGAAATAAAATCAAAACAGAAATTCAAATTGGAAAAAGAAAAAGGTTCAGTACAAAAAAACGAATCAAACCCAACCCATCTGGCCAGCCCAGTAAGCCCACTCGCAGCCCACCAGCTCTCCTCCTCTGGTGAACAATTTTTCAATCACAAAAGAACCCACCCCGTCGCTGACAACAGGACCCCACTCCCCCTCTCTCTCTCACTGTCAGCCGGACCCCACTGGCCAGCTCATCGTCATCAACCCCACGCCGGCCGTTTCCCCTTGCTCAACGTCGCTCTGCCGCGAATCAATTCGCATAAATACGCATTGATGGCTGATTTAATCCTTGCCGTGACCACGCATACATAAACGCCTCTCCCTCCTCTCTCTTTGCCCCCAAGTGCCGCCTCCTCTCGGCCACCAGGCTGCACGAATTGCACGCTCAAACCTCTCTGCCCCGACAAGCTTCTCCAGCGAAATCCCGGCGACTCCGGCCACCTCTCCACTCCCAGAGCATACAAGCTTGCTTCCCATCTTCTTGCGCATCTCCCTGCACCAATCCCACTCCCGCGCGAGCATCGTAGCGTCGGCAACAAACTCACCAGAGCGCCACCGCCGTCTGTTCCTCACCGGCGACCTCTTCCATGTAAGCTCTGTCCTCTCCTGTCTCTATGGATGATGCTCCCGCACTCGCCGTACCCTCGCGCTTCTAACCCCACTGTTTGCTTGCTCTCTCGTACTCCGTAGCGACGCCACCGACGAGACCCATGCGTGTCCGACAGCGGTAAGAACTCCGGTGAGGGATTCCCATCGTCCCCGTGCGCCCCCTGCCCAACTACGAGCACCTTGAGCATCAGAGCGTCACTGCGATCACTGTAATCACCTTCACTCCCTCCCTCGCTTCCTGAAACATCGCCAACGCCACCGCCAGAGCCGCGCCGCCGCCAGCCACCATCGAGCGTCGCCAGTTCCTGGTCGAGCTGCTGTGCGCCGTAGGATCTAGATCTGAGCGTCACGATAGATTCATAATCGAAGTGGTATGTATCCATCTAAGCCGTGCGTTTTAAATAAGATCCAATGACTCACAGAGAGCGATCCGCGCGAAATGGTATCAGCCAGTTTGGTTCAGCCACATGGCCAGACTCAGGATTTAAAATAGAAAAATGATCTATTAGATGCTAGATTTTGTAAAATTCATAACTTTTAAACCACACGTCCAAATTTTGCAAATTTTATATCAATGGAATCAACAGAACAAGTACTTTGTTTAATGTTTTGCTTCTGGAAAATTGATTGAATTTGCAGAAACATGTGTAGGCATATTTGAATATAAAAATTGTTCTAGATATATTTTTAAGGTGAAATCTTTGCAAAATGGATCTTATGGATCTAAAAATGTATTTTGTGAGGTTAAGAAATAAATATTTGAATTAGCACATTTCTAGTCAAATAAAAATATTGTTTATTGTTTAGAAATGAATTTTGAGTAAACCCTTTGGGAAATGATGTGATTCAAATCTTCTGACGCTAAACACCAAGTTTTGAGATTAAGAACATATTTGATGAACCATATAAAGTCATTACTTTGCTAAAAGATATTTTCAACTACATAAAATACCACCTTATCATAATCTTTGGTTTATGAGATGAAACCTTTTGCAAATGGGTTTACCACTTTTGTAAATGACCAATGTGAGATTGAAAATGTTTAGAGCCTAGTAGAAACCACTTTTCTAAATAAAACTATCTTTTGCATGCTTGCATGCATGACATTGTTTTTGTTATTTTATGTGATGAAATGGTTTGAATGCTAGTTGAATTTGTGTTTGCTTGATTGAATTGTAGTGAAGTTAGAAGGTTGTGATATTTGCAAGATTAAGAAGTGAACCAACATTCTCTACTAAAAAGGAAAGTGATACTATCATCCATGTCCTATTATTTTCATTGCACTTAGTAGATTTTTGTAACATGCATGATAAGGACTACTATATTTTATGCTATGCTAAATCCTAATAGGATACCCTTATATCTTCATTAGTGAAAACATTGTAGTTGTAGTAAGCTTAGCCCTTCTATATATTTGGGATGGGATACATGATATGATTATATGAAGTGTTGGAAAGATATATGTTTTATATAATAAAACAAGTACTCAATGAACCACCTGGGTGGAAAAGGATACTCAAGTTTTGGACAAGGTGGCAACAAAGGGAACCATGTTTATATGGCTATCTTTTTGTATGTGCACTAGAAGAAAACCACCTAGGGACTTAGAGATTGAACATGTTTCTCGTACAGTGGCTTCCGTGTACAGCCACATGCTAAATGGGCTCTGGCTTAGTCAACTACATAGTGGAATACCCATGCATTTGCATCTTCGAGTTAACTAGAATTGTGTATTGGAAATATATCCATACATTGGTTCCTGGTTGACAAGCTAGCATTGTATATTGGGAGGACTCCTATGGAAAGACTTTGTCATATTCTTGATCTGCCAGTATTCCATTTTGGTGAGTACTTATCCAGCGGCCACTGGTGGCATCAAGACGAGATTGTGTCATGTGGGTAAAGTGTACAACTTCTGCAGAAGATCAAATTCTAAGTACTTAGCCGTGTCCCCGGTTATGGACAATTCTGAGCAACTAAGCCTGAAGCTATGGAAGATCTCGACATTCCAATTTCTCAAAGTAAAACTTGATGGTGACAACAAGGGATTAGAAGCACTTGGATTTTTCCAAGGAGTTCAGAAAGATTTAAAAAAAGATCAAAACTATTTTAAAAAGATAGGATAAAACTATATTGCTTTCTGCAAATGAGCCTAAACCCTACTTAGCCAAATATGCATGTAATGATAGGATCCACTTATTTATACATAATAGTGAAACTTGCCAATACAATTCAAATGTATTGACCTTGTGGCTGCAACTTATTATGTTGTAGGTTTGTTTGATGTTAGTGAAGTTTATTGATTAGGATTACAAGTTTACAACCAACATGATTGCATGTGGCACTTTAAAGATGAAGGACTCCATGCTATATATTATGCGGCATTGTAATGTGATAGCCAAATGAGCTATGTAAGATGTAATGAATTATTTTATTCCCGGTTATAAAGTTGTATTATGACCTTTGTTTCTTGATATTACATCTTAAATGTGGATGCTAGCTATTTATCCAGGGACTAGCATTGTAAACACAAGGATCTCTACCTTATTAAAGGTTGGGAACCTTACAGTTTGTTTGTGCATCATGAGCATCATGTTTGAAATTGTGCATTAAATAAATCATTCAAAACCCTAATACCCCTCTATTTCTCTTTAAACAATTCAAAATGGTTTTGAATATTTTGAACATCACCAAAACAATGGAGCCCAAATTGATTAAAAGGGACCCTGAGATATTTTATATATATTTTATAAAACTTCTGGTACACTGAAATAATTCAAAACAGATTTTAAATTCAAAATACAAATGAGAAAACAGATTCAAAAAAAGAGAAATGTTTCTGGAAAGAAAAAAAATAGCAGCAGCCAAGCCAGGCCGCAGCCCAGCCAGCCCAGCTTCCCTCTCCTTTCTTCCTGTCGCCCGCGCGCAGCAGCCCTTAGCCCAGCAGCAGCCCACCTAGGCCTAGCCAGCGTACCGTTTCGCCTCGTCGTCTTCGACAATGACGGCAAGCACCTCCGTGCCCGCACCGCCGCCGCTCATCGCCTCCAACCGCTGCGATGCTCCGCCGCCCCCCAAACGCGAGGATAAGACTACCGCTGCGTCAACCTCTCAACCCTATCCTCTCACTTCCCCTTGCGCCTATCTCACGCACGTTCTTCCCCATCTGGCCGAACCCTAGCCGAGCGCCGTCGCCCTATCAAGTCGCCCCGAGCCATGCCAGCGAGCCCACGAGCTCCGCCTCGTCAAGCTAGTGCTCCTCCCCGAAGGAATCGAGCTCGCTTGCCGTAAATCAAGCTCACGATCTTCACCCCCTCTGATGCCGGCCATCGTCGATCTGGCCTGTCCGGCCTCCCCTCGCTTCCTCGACCTCACGATCGCGTTCGTGGTGAGCTTCCTGTCCTCGTGAACCCCTCCTTCCTCTCTGTCTCGCTCTATGCCGTGCTCGCGTCGAAGCTCGTCGTGCGCCGCCGCTGCAGATGGTTGTCGATGAAGCCCCGATGACCGAAAAAGGGTGGCGCCGCCCTCTTTAGGTCTGTAGAGAAGCCCTGGTTCAAGTAGGCTTAGTAGCGCGTCCCCGTTCACGTCCTAGCGCCGCCAGTCGCCGTCGTCTGGTCGTTCTCCGACGAGTTCGATGTGGCGCCACGGTGGAAACTGACGTGTCCCATGCCCCACTAGTCAGCCTCTGGGCTTATCCCCAGCCCTAGGGAAAAAAGCCACTCAACCCACTTTGCGTGTGTGGCTGCTGATGTGGCCTTGGGCCCAGTAGCCAGTGTCTGTGGTTAGCCCAACCCGTGGTGTTAAATGACCCAGACCCTATGCTGACGCAGTAAAACATTTTAATTTGGTTTAATAATTTTAGAAAATGAATAAAAATTGTAAAATCAATAAGTAATTCATATTAAGTCAGAAAAATATGAATAATATATCAAAATGTTCAGAAAAATGAGTTCTACCTATTTAATCTATAATCATGCATTGTTCAAAAACTTTCAAGACAAGTTTAATTAGAAGAATTTAGTAACCCCTCTCATATACTCTGGAGTTTTCCTGAGTTAGGGTTTTCACCCCTCGGAACCCCGATTAATCTATCGAGCATGTTTTAGGGTTACTTTTTAATACAAATTAACTTGTCATATCATCATTCTTGTTTAAGCATTGCATCGATGCCATGTGTTGATTGTTTCCCCTTTATTTACGGTGTTTGCTTCTTCCCGGTAGAATACGATATCAAGATCAAGATCGAAGTCAGAGATCAACACCGTCGAAGCTCGAAGATCGTCGAACAATACTTGACCAACTGAAACCAAGTCAAGTGCCAGATGTCCGAAGATCTCCTTATCGGTTATCAACTGGCAAAGGCAAGCATAGACCCACCATGATATAATCCTATGATTTCGAAAGCATTTCAATTCCTGCCATGATGCATATGATTCTACTGTGGCATTTTATCGATAGATAGAGTACCTATCTGTTGCATTACTCCCTTTGAGCTTATATTACCTGATCCACTGCTCCTAGCATAACTAGGTTTGGCTTGTGTGCACTGCTAGAGATTATATCTGTGTCTACTTAGCCATGCATAGCTGCTGAGTCTGGTTTATCTAGAAGATGTATCAGATGCAGATAATCTAGTATGACAGGAGAACGTGATGAGATGATATCAGAGGTGATACGAGTTAAACATGCTAAGGAATGTATGGGAGGCCATGGTGGGATGTGGTTTTTCTAGTCCCATGCTCGCCACCACTAGGACCCGAGTTCTTGCCTTTGGAACCGAGATGAGCATACAGCCACACGGGGCTTGGGAACCCCTCGCCTGATTAACTTGCCTAGTAGATTCCATGAGTCACATAGTTCGGGCGTTCCATTCAACATATGCATAGAAAACCTTTTGAAAGATTTGCCGGGTGAAGAAGGTGCATTCATAACAGGTAGGTAAGCATGGCCAGGGTTGCTTGGGGTCAATGGAGCCCCTGGTGAACCGACCTCGCCTCACATCTTTAAGTACCGGCTTCGGGATTTGACATATTACGGCGGAACCATACTTATTGCGTGACTCATGGTCTCGGCAAAAGCAAGGTAAAGGTCGTGTCGAACCACACCCTCTGCCGGCCTTCCAAGGAAGACGACTAATGATCTGGCATTAACTGTCGGTTGGTACGCGTGGGTAAAGTTGTACACCCCTGCAGGGTTAAATCTTTTCGAAAAGCAGTGTTCACGGTTATGAACGCTTGGTGACCAGATTCTAAGATCATAGAGAACTTTAACCTAATCGTAAAACTTGGCAGGTCAACGTGTGCTTAAGGATGCTTACTCATGGGTATGAGGGGGTGATCCTAGTTCAGGAGATGATGATGATTCAGTGGATATCAAAAGATGATGAACAATACTTTGGAGATGTCGATCTCTTATCCCCTTTTAAAATATTCTGAGTAGACGAGCTTCTCCTCTCTCTTGTTTTACAAACAAAGATGGCTTTATGCAAAACAACTCCACCAGCTAGAAGTCTTGCGGACTACACCCTATACTCACCCTTGCTTTGTTGATACTTTTGGCAGATTAAGTGCTCCCCTGAAGACAAGTTCCGTACTACCTCGACATCGATAAGTAGCTTGGGGTTCCCGGCCGACAGCCTGGAATCTATGGGCTGGGACGTCATCGTTATGCTTTAGGCCTCTTAGGCCATTTGTTCAGTTTTCTATACTTAATAGCATAATTTTCCTTCCGTTGTTTGATTTTTATGGTCAGTGACCTCTACTTGTAATAATTTGGTTCTTGTTAGGGGTCCCAACCTAATAAGGTAGAGTCCTCCTGTGTTTTACAATGCTAGTCCCTGGATCAATAGCTAGCATCCACAGTTAAGATGTAATATCAAGAAACAAAGGTCATAATATAACTTTATAACCAGGAATAACATAATTTTATTACATCTTACATAGCTCATATGGCTATTACATTACATTGCAGCGGAATAAATATAGTCATGGGTCCTTCATCTTCAAAGTGCCACAGGCAGATGTTGGTTGTAGACTTTGTAGTCCTAATCAAACATTCTTCACTAAAATCAATCAAACCTGCAACATACAAGTTACAGCCACAAAGGGTCAATACATTTGAATTGTATTGGCAAGTGATACTATGGTAGTATAGTGGAGTCTATCATCTATATGCATTTGGCTAAGTGGAGTTGAGGTTTGCATTGCTCAAAATAGATTTTTCTTAACATTTTGAAAATACTAAGTTTTTGCTTGACAAAATCATTTTTCTCAATCAAAGATTTCAAGATCCTTGTACCAAGCCATCTCTCCATCAATGATTGAAGAATTCAAACAACCCTTGTTCAATCCACAATTTTTTTTAATTTAGAAATTTGAATGATGAGATTCTTGATTGCTTCCATGTCTTGATGCTCAAATTGTCCTTTACCAGGGACATGGCTAAGTACTTAGATTTTACACTCTGCAGAGGTGGTGCACTTTACCCACAAGACTTGGTTTCCCAAGACAAAATCTTTCAGAAGCCTTCCCTTAGACCAAAATGGACGCGCTCCAACCTATCAAACACTACCACCCACTGTCCATATGGCTAAGTTCTTGCAACCTATATGAGCATGGCAGAGCCCATATTGCCAAGTGGTTGCACTTGAAGCTTCTCAACATTTGACATCTCAAATCCCTTTGTTTCCTGGGTGGCATACCACAAGTGAGATACACAAGCCAGGTCCATGGTCTTGTGTAACCACTCAACATAACCCAATCCTTCCATTTCCACCCAGGTGATTCATTAACTTAGTTGTTTTATTAAAAAAAACCTAAGTCCTTTAGACTTAGAATATTTTTCCATAGTGTGAATATATATTCCACCCATGTTTTCTATTAGCTAGGCTAAGCTTGATAGTAGTAGGAATCTTTAACTTAGGAAAATCCTACTAAGGATTCATCTACTAGGTTTTCCTATAGCAAGATCTATACTTAGCAAAATCCATGCAAGTTTTACTTAGCAAAATCACTAATGCATAGTGAAAGTAATGGGACAAAAGAATGAAGCATCACTTGCCTTTTTGGTAGAGTATAGGTTCACTTCTTGATCTTTGCAACAATCACACTCTTCAAGTCACTACAAATCAATCAAGCAAGGCACAAACTCAATCTACCAATCAAGCAAAACAACACACATAAATAACAAAGTCAAAGAAATGCATGCAAGCATGCCAAGCTTTGTTTTGTTTGAAAAAGTGGTTCCTAGTGGGTCATAGACATTTGGGTACATCTAATGGTCATTTCCTAAAGTGGCCAAGTCATTTGCAAAAGGTTTCACTTTAAAACCATTTTCAAAACAAAGTGTTATTTTATGTGGTGTAGAAATATTTTTTACTAAGGCATTAGCCTATAGGGTTCATCAAATGAGTTGCTATTGCAAAACTTGGTGTTTTTTGGTCAATAGGTTTGGTCCAAACCATCTACTCAAAGTTTTCTTTCCATAAACATTTTCATAATAAAAACTATTCTTTTTATTTGGCTAGAAAATGACTAAGTCAAATAATCTAACCTAAATCTTTCAAAAATCATTTTTAATACCAAGGGTTGGTTCCTAGGGTCAGTAAGGTCACAACAAACCATTTTGCAAAGGTTTTAATCCAAAAATCATTTTTAAACAATTTTTTATACTCTAAACAAGCTCACAAAAGTTTCTGCAAATTCAAACAAGCTAACAGATACTATTTGTCAAACTAAGGCCATGGTTGGCTAGGGCTTGTTCTCCTGAATCCATTGATATAAAATTTGCCAAATTTGGACGTGTGGTTCAAAAGTTATAAGGGTTTGAAAATGGCATTTAAATCTGGTTTCTAAATCTAATTCAGTTCATCTGGTGCCACGCGTCCTAATATCATTCGTCGGTACCGCTTCACTCGGATTGCACAGCTGGAGCCGTTGGATCAAGTCAGATTGTGCGGCGCGCAGATGCTACTTACCGTTTCACCTAGCTTCTATCCTAGCCACTAGATCGGGATCGAACGGTTGACGCATGCTCGACCAAAAGCTAGCGGCGGCTGCTGGCGGCAGAGCGACCAGACGATGGCGGCGCCGGTGAAATAGGAAGCGAGGGAGGAGGAGAGGGGGCTCACTGTGATCGTCGTGGCACGGTGATGCTCAACCTGCTACTGGTTGATGAAGGGGCGCACGGGATTGGGCGGAATTCCTCACCGGAGTTAGGGCCGGCGCCAGGAGTTTCTGTTTGTCGACGGGGACGGGGCTGTAGTCCACCAGAAAACGAGAGAGTGGTAGGGTTAGATGCGGGCGAGGGTGCTGATCACAGGCGTATCATTGGAAGGGCAAGGGGTGGCCAATTACTACCTGGAAGCTTCGTCGGAGGAAGAGGCAGACGGCGGTGCTGCAGGTCGTCGTCGAAGTCGAGGTTACAGGGCACCCGCGGATGAATGATTGGCACGGTAAGATGCGCTAGGATGCGGTGAGCGTGCTCGTGTGTTCGGGGAGGCAGGAGGTGGTGTGGCTCGGCCGAATTCGTCAGTGGAAGCTCGTCGGAGACGAAGCTGTTCGAGGGAAAATTGAGATGGCCTAGAGGCGTGCTCGGGGAAGGAGGCAGAGGGGAAACGGAGAGGGGAGGGAGACGATTAAATGTGCGTGATCACTGCAGGCTTAACTCGCGGCATTAAGGTGAATTAAGCTGGAGGATTCAATGGCAGAACGGGGAAGAACGGTCACAGAGGGTGAGGACGAAGAACAGTTGGGGGTGGGGTCCGCTGGCAGTGAAAGAAAGGAAGAAGGGGAGGGTCCACTTGTTGGTTGCTGGGTGGGTGCGGTTCTGAGTGGAAAGAAAACGGTTCGGGGAAGAGGGCAGATGGGTTGTTGGGCTGTTTGGGCTGGGCCTTGTTGGGTTGTCCTTTTCCATATTTTTTTTCTGCCTGTTTGTTTTATTCTTTTCTATTTCTATTTTCTGATTTGAATTTCATCCAACTATTCAAGCATTCAAATAATTCAAATAATTCAAACAATTGTAATCAGTTTTTAGTTCTGTTTATCAATAACCAATCTCAAAATAAAATAATATTTTTATTTATTTTTAGGATCTATTTAATAATTAAATGAAATAGACCATAGTTATTTAATCAAATTGGATTTGATTTATTTTAATAAAATCTCCATTTGAAATCCAAATATTTTCAAAACCAAATCAGTAGGTATCATTTGGAAGTAAATAATACTTGGATACTTGTTTCAAACAAAATATTATTTTACTTTAGGGTCCAATATTAGTTAAATAAAATGGGCCAAGGTTTATTAATCAAATAGGATTTTATTTTATTAATAAAATCTTTATTTGAAACCCAAATATTTTCAAAATCAAATTAGTAGGTTTTAATTTGGGAAATATATAATATTGGGAAATTTGTTTTAAAACAAAATAACCTTTTATTTTAGTGTCCATTATTAATTAATATATTAGACTTCTTTATTAAAATAGGATTTGTTTCATTGAGATATTTATTTTGAAATCTAAAATAAAGCCAAAACACTTTAGTAGGTTTTATTAGAGAATATAAAATACTTTGGAAAACCTATTTAAAACAATTTAATAGGTTTTGATGTTTTAATTTAAATTGGTAAAATCTTTTTATTTAAATAAAGTTGGATATTAAATCCTTATCAATTTATTTAAATCAACTTTTGCTATTTTAATTCAAAACAAAATGTTTTAAATCCAAAGCTTGGTCAAGGTTTACTTTGGCTTTACAAAATAATCTTTATTTATAAATCCACCTTTTCTTTTGAAAACCAATCTTTTATTAAAGGATCCAATAATAGTAATTCCAAAACATTTTTAATTTCCTTTATTAAATGTTTATCTTTAAGAATCCCTTTAGGATTTTATTTAATTCAAATGGGTTTGAGTTTCCATTTAAATTCAAAAAGTTTCTTCTGGCCTTGAAAATCAAACAAAGTTTTATTTTATTAATTTATTTTCACATTACAAGATTTGGAAAATCTTGGGATGTGACAGGCTACCGCCCTTAAAATAAATCTCGTCCCGAGATTTGGGGAGGCTAGGGTTACAAGCAAGTTCAAAGATAGCTAGGGTACTACCACCCTTAAAAATTTTCAAACAAAAATTACACATTGTCCTTCTTGGGATCCTGGAAAAACTTCTCATGGCAAACATTTGAATTGAGTCCTTGGTTTCCATACTTGACTCATGGGCCAAGGTTGAGATCCTTCATAGACTTGTTTAACTTGTTCTCCATCCTTTCTGGACAATTGTTTGCATAGTGGCCTAGTTCCTTGCATTTGAAACATGTGACAAGGTTGATATCCCTCATAGGCTTGTTTATCTTATGCTTCATCTTTTCAGGACAGTAGTTTGCATAATGTCCTAACTCTTTGCAGTGTTTACACATCACTTGGCTAAAATCCTTCCTTATCTTGGGTTTCACTAGCTTTTGTTTGTCTTCTTGTCTCTTCTTCTTTTCTGGGCATTCACTGGCATAGTGTCCCATCTCTTTGCAATTGAAGCATTGCACTTGGCTTATGTCCTTTTTCTTCTTTTTGGGTCTCTCCAAAGCTAGGAGTTCTTCTAGTTCATGTTCTTCATAGGTGGGAGATCTTTCTCTCTTCTTGGGGCATTGATCTTCATGTTCCTTGGATGCATGATCTTTGTTTCTAAAACTATTGTTGGCTTGGGTTCCTTCTAGAATAGCATCATTGTCATCCTTGTTGTCATTAGCCCTTTGGGAAAAGTTTTCTCTCATGTTGATCATTTGAGTAACCAATCCTTGCAACAATTGGGATTGAAGTTTCAAAATCCTTTGTATGGCTGGATCTAGTCCATTGTTGTTGGCTAAAAGCTGAGCTGTCTCTTGGCTCAACTGGTTTTGGGTTACTATAAGTTCTCTCATGTTGTCCTCTTGGTTGTGGTTGTCATCAACCTTGATGTTGGAGTTTCTTGGAGTAGTCATCTGTTTGGGTTGGATTGGGATTAGATTAGGCAAAATATATCTAAGGAAATATTTCTAATCATACACATCACAATTCACACAAGCAATGTGCAAGCAATCACAAACAAACATTTCACTCAAACAACTTTGCACTCAAACAACAAAGTTCAAGCACATACTTAGGCAACAAAATATTTTTGTTACACCACATAAGTTGGTGTGTTTGGCTTAACTAAAATATGGTGGTCCATCTATATGGTTCACTTGAGATCTTTCCTTCCTTCATGATTCTTCTTGTATGGGATCATGGTTTCTTTGAGAAAAACTCTTGGTTGCAATACTTCAAAGTTGTTGATGGCTCCTTCTTATTTTGCATTCCCTTAGTCTCTAAATCTTGAGTAGGATTTCCTTGTTTCACTTGTAGTCCTTGGTGATATCCATATTGGAAGTCCTTGGTGAATATGCTGAAGATGTTGAAGTCATTAGAGTTTGAAGATGTTGAAGTCATTAGAGTTGAAAGTGTTGAAGAAGTCCTTTGCATATGGTGTAGTCTTTGGTCATGGGGTTGGCTTTTCCATCAAGTTGAAGTAGAGAAGAAGTAGAGTTGAAACCAAAATGGTTGAGGAAAGAGTTTACAAGTGTTTTTGTAAATAGTTTTTGGAACAAAATACAACTCCTATTTTTCTAAGGGTTTTTGTCCAATCCTAGGGTTTACAAATCCTACAGGGAACACAATGCTCTGATACCATCTGTTAGGGGTCCCAACCTAATAAGGTAGAGTCCTCCTGTGTTTTACAATGCTAGTCCCTGGATCAATAGCTAGCATCCACAGTTAAGATGTAATATCAAGAAACAAAGGTCATAATATAACTTTATAACCAGGAATAACATAATTTTATTACATCTTACATAGCTCATATGGCTATTACATTACATTGCAGCGGAATAAATATAGTCATGGGTCCTTCATCTTCAAAGTGCCACAGGCAGATGTTGGTTGTAGACTTTGTAATCCTAATCAAACATTCTTCACTAAAATCAATCAAACCTGCAACATACAAGTTACAGCCACAAAGGGTCAATACATTTGAATTGTATTGGCAAGTGATACTATGGTAGTATAGTGGAGTCTATCATATATATGCATTTGGCTAAGTGGAGTTGAGGTTTGCATTGCTCAAAATAGATTTTTCTTAACATTTTGAAAATACTAAGTTTTTGCTTGACAAAATCATTTTTCTCAATCAAAGATTTCAAGATCCTTGTACCAAGCCATCTCTCCATCAATGATTGAAGAATTCAAACAACCCTTGTTCAATCCACAATTTTCTTTAATTTAGAAATTTGAATGATGAGATTCTTGATTGCTTCCATGTCTTGATGCTCAAATTGTCCTTTACCAGGGACATGGCTAAGTACTTAGATTTTACACTCTGCAGAGGTGGTGCACTTTACCCACAAGACTTGGTTTCCCAAGACAAAATCTTTCAGAAGCCTTCCCTTAGACCAAAATGGACGCGCTCCAACCTATCAAACACTACCACCCACTGTCCATATGGCTAAGTTCTTGCAACCTATATGATCATGGCAGAGCCCATATTGCCAAGTGGTTGCACTTGAAGCTTCTCAACATTTGACATCTCAAATCCCTTTGTTTCCTGGGTGGCATACCACAAGTGAGATACACAAGCCAGTTCCATGGTCTTGTGTAACCACTCAACATAACCCAATCCTTCCATTTCCACCCAGGTGATTCATTAACTTAGTTGTTTTATTAAAAAAAACCTAAGTCCTTTAGACTTAGAATATTTTTCCATAGTGTGAATATATATTCCACCCATGTTTTCTATTAGCTAGGCTAAGCTTGATAGTAGTAGGAATCTTTAACTTAGGAAAATCCTACTAAGGATTCATCTACTAGGTTTTCCTATAGCAAGATCTATACTTAGCAAAATCCATGCAAGTTTTACTTAGCAAAATCACTAATGCATAGTGAAAGTAATGGGACAAAAGAATGAAGCATCACTTGCCTTTTTGGTAGAGTATAGGTTCACTTCTTGATCTTTGCAACAATCACACTCTTCAAGTCACTACAAATCAATCAAGCAAGGCACAAACTCAATCTACCAATCAAGC
Organism: Avena sativa; assembly: GCA_916181665.1. Lineage (NCBI taxonomy): Eukaryota > Viridiplantae > Streptophyta > Magnoliopsida > Poales > Poaceae > Avena > Avena sativa. Next base: position 68,358,267 of record OV702284.1, read on the forward strand.
AAAACAACACACATAAATAACAAAGTCAAAGAAATGCATGCAAGCATGCCAAGCTTTGTTTTGTTTGAAAAAGTGGTTCCTAGTGGGTCATAGACATTTGGGTACATCTAATGGTCATTTCCTAAAGTGGCCAAGTCATTTGCAAAAGGTTTCACTTTAAAACCATTTTCAAAACAAAGTGTTATTTTATGTGGTGTAGAAATATTTTTTTTACTAAGGCATTAGCCTATAGGGTTCACCAAATGAGTTGCTATTGCAAAACTTGGTGTTTTTTGGTCAATAGGTTTGGTCCAAACCATCTACTCAAAGTTTTCTTTCCATAAACATTTTCATAATAAAAACTATTCTTTTTATTTGGCTAGAAAATGACTAAGTCAAATAATCTAACCTAAATCTTTCAAAAATCATTTTTAATACCAAGGGTTGGTTCCTAGGGTCAGTAAGGTCACGACAAACCATTTTGCAAAGGTTTTAATCCAAAAATCATTTTTAAACAATTTTTTATACTCTAAACAAGCTCACAAAAGTTTCTGCAAATTCAAACAAGCTAACAGATACTATTTGTCAAACTAAGGCCATGGTTGGCTAGGGCTTGTTCTCCTGAATCCATTGATATAAAATTTGCCAAATTTGGACGTGTGGTTCAAAAGTTATAAGGGTTTGAAAATGGCATTTAAATCTGGTTTCTAAATCTAATTCAGTTCATCTGGTGCCACGCGTCCTAATATCATTCGTCGGTACCGCTTCACTCGGATTGCACAGCTGCAGCCGTTGGATCAAGTCAGATCGTGCGGCGCGCAGATGCTACTTACCGTTTCACCTAGCTTCTATCCTAGCCACTAGATCGGGATCGAACGGTTGACGCATGCTCGACCAAAAGTTAGCGGCGCTGCGACGGCTGCTGGTGGCGGAGCGACCAGACGATGGCGGCGCCGGTGAAATAGGAAGCGAGGGAGGAGGAGAGGGGGCTCACTGTGATCTTCGTGGCACGGTGATGCTCAACCTGCTACTGGTTGATGAAGGGGCACACGGGATTGGGCGGAATTCCTCACCGGAGTTAGGGCCGGTGCCAGGAGTTTCTGTTTGTCGACGGGGACGGGGCTGTAGTCCACCAGAAAACGAGAGAGTGGTAGGGTTAGATGCGGGCGAGGGTGCTGATCACAGGCGTATCATTGGAAGGGCAAGGGGTGGCCAATTACTACCTGGAAGCTTCGTCGGAGGAAGAGGCAGACGGCGGTGCTGCAGTTCGTCGTCGAAGTCGAGGTTACAGGGCACCCGCGGATGAATGATTGGCACGGTAAGATGCGCTAGGATGCGGTGAGCGTGCTCGTGTGTTCGGGGAGGCAGGAGGTGGTGTGGCTCGGCCGAATTCGTCAGTGGAAGCTCGTCGGAGACGAAGCTGTTCGAGGGAAAATTGAGATGGCCTCGAGGCGTGCTCGGGGAAGGAGGCAGAGGGGAAATGGAGAGGGGAGGGATACGATTAAATGTGCGTGATCACTGCAGGCTTAACTCGCGGCATTAAGGTGAATTAAGCTGGAGGATTCAATGGCAGAACGGGGAAGAACGGTCACAGAGGGTGAGGACGAAGAACAGTTGGGGGTGGGGTCCGCTGGCAGTGAAAGAAAGGAAGAAGGGGAGGGTCCACTTGTCGGTTGCTGGGTGGGTGCGGTTCTGAGTGGAAAGAAAACGGTTCGGGGAAGAGGGCAGATGGGTTGTTGGGCTGTTTGGGCTGGGCCTTGTTGGGTTGTCCTTTTCCATATTTTTTTTCTGCCTGTTTGTTTTATTCTTTTCTATTTCTATTTTCTAATTTGAATTTCATCCAACTATTCAAGCATTCAAATAATTCAAATAATTCAAACAATTGTAATCAGTTTTTAGTTCTGTTTATCAATAACCAATCTCAAAATAAAAAAATATTTTTATTTATTTTTAGGATCTATTTAATAATTAAATAAAATAGACCATAGTTATTTAATCAAATTGGGTTTGATTTATTTTAATAAAATCTCCATTTGAAATCCAAATATTTTCAAAACCAAATCAGTATGTATCATTTGGAAGTAAATAATACTTGGATACTTGTTTCAAACAAAATATTATTTTACTTTAGGGTCCATTATTAGTTAAATAAAATGGGCCAAGGTTTATTAATCAAATAGGATTTTATTTTATTAATAAAATCTTTATTTGAAACCCAAATATTTTCAAAACCAAATTAGTAGGTTTTAATTTGGGAAATATATAATATTGGGAAATTTGTTTTAAAACAAAATAACCTTTTATTTTAGTGTCCATTATTAATTAATATATTAGACTTCTTTATTAAAATAGGATTTGTTTCATTGAGATATTTATTTTGAAATCTAAAATAAAGCCAAAACACTTTAGTAGGTTTTATTAGAGAATATAAAATACTTTGGAAAACCTATTTAAAACAATTTAATAGGTTTTGATGTTTTAATTAAAATTGGTAAAATATTTTTATTTAAATAAAGTTGGATATTAAATCCTTATCAATTTATTTAAATCAACTTTTGCTATTTTAATTCAAAACAAAATGTTTTAAATCCAAAGCTTGGTCAAGGTTTAATTTGGCTTTACAAAATAATCTTTATTTATAAATCCACCTTTTCTTTTGAAAACCAATCTTTTATTAAAGGATCCAATAATAGTAATTCCAAAACATTTTTAATTTCCTTTATTAAATGTTTATCTTTAAGAATCCCTTTAGGATTTTATTTAATTCAAATGGGTTTGAGGTTCCATTTAAATTCAAAAAGTTTCTTCTGGCCTTGAAAATCAAAGAAAGTTTTATTTTATTAATTTATTTTCACATTACAAGATTTGGAAAATCTTGGGATGTGACAGTTCTCTGCTCAGTTATGAGCTTGCTGTAATAAATTTGTGTTGTAGGGTCACAGTTGTGTTACCGATTCTTCACTGGATATTCTCGAGCTCAAGGTTAAGCTTATGTCAGACGGAGGTCTGGGATTTGTTTAGCCGTGATCCCGGGGGTGTCACAGTCCTCGAGTAGGTAAGTGATAAAACAATAATTTTTTAGGTGACATGCACCATCAAAATCAAGATCAAACCATTTGCAAGCATTAAAAGCTGTGATCAAAGAACTCTAAACATGTGCATGAAAGATGGAGTTCTAACAATAATACATTGTAACTATGCATGCAACATGACAGGCTACAAACAAATATCATGAATAACATGCATTGAAAAATATTTTCTTATTTCACATACAAAAACATGGCATAGTGGCAATCAACTTGTCCCTCATAGAGTAGCAAATAGATGCATAGGGCACCTTCAAAGTTCACAAGGGTGACTAGAAACAAGTACCACAAGAACATGTAATATCACAATATGCATCAATCAATAAGTTTTGGAACACTGCACACATAATGACAACTATGCTCTCTTAATGGTGCCTAAACGTAGAAGGTGGAGACTCAATAGTGGTGGAAGAAAGGCCTTTTATAAAGGAAGAAGGGATTTCAAGTTTCAAAAAGATCTTCCAAAAATTATGGTACTTGTTAGCTTTAAGCCCTCATTTCCCCTATCATAAGAATCTTGAAGTGATTAAGGTTAAAGTGACAAAGATGGAGTATATGCTTGACGAAGTATAAGTTGGCAATCTCAAGTCCCTTGAATACGAGGGACACACCTCATGCTACTCAACTTTAGTCACCTGTAAGTTCTTGTCACTGTAAGTATTTGCGTATCATAGAGAACCGCCAACGAGGTACCCCTTGAACATGGTACATGAGCTATCCCATAACCAAAATGACAAGGCAAGCAGACAATGAGCATCTCAGCAATCTTCTTATTTACCATGGGAATATGGTTCTTTTTTCTCTCTTTCCTATTTTTCTCAATGTGTCTCTTTTTTATAAGAAGAATGCTTCATAGATGTCACTATGGTGATGCTGCAAGTTTCCACCATGATTAGGCATGGCTTAGGCTAGCGGCCTAGATGTTTCTCTAACACAAAATACAAACTCCATGGACTTACAAGTTCCCTCTTTATTTCACACCGGTGACATCCATAGACAAAAGAGCATGATATCAACTGAGTACAAAGTACAAGTGCAATGTTGAAAACATTCCCCATGAAAAATATGGTTCTGCTAATTCCAACGTATAAATGCAAGCATATACAACATAGATGACACAATGGTTCAAGTTTATTAGGGGCAAAGAATATAAAGTGTGCCATCAAGTTTGTGAGGGCTTTAATCACTAAGTTTTCACATAACAAAATAGTTTTTAATTGGAAGATAGCTGAAAACAAGAATATACTTGAAATGGTGTTACACCCCATGAATAGGAATTTATAGTGGAAAACTTTGGAATAACTTGGTTTCTTGGGAGTTGGAAGCATGAGTAGATCTTACTCATACAAGTGGAGGCTAGCAAAAAACTGGGAGCAACCAACTAAGAGAGCAATAATGGCCATAATCATGTAGTGCAACAAAGTATTACTAATCAAAGCAAAGAGTGGTACTACAAGTCAAGGACTAAATGATCATAGAGGCTATGGTGACTTGTCGTAGTCATAACATGGTGTGAGAATGTGCCAAGTCAACCCAAGCAAAGCATCAAAGGAGAATACCACAATACTATGCTTTTGTATTCTAAAGCAACACATGATTCCTTTAAGGCACATTAAGCAATCCGAATTTTTTGGAACAAGACATGCTACAGAAATAATCACTAATCATAAGGTCAAAACAACACCTAGCATGTCATGCTAAAGTCTAAGTCACAGTCAATGCAAGCTCCTCTTTGTACCACTATAAGCATGAAACTTCCTACTCTTTTCCAACACCAATCAACTTATTTGAAACAACTCACAAAGATAATAATCAATAAAGATCAGTGATCTTGTCTCACAAATCCAAAAATAAGAACTAAAAAGTTCTAAGCTAAAAGCTCAAGAAAACTAAGGCTAGACACAGTGCTAGCAAAAGAGAACACTCACAGAACAATAAGAGTGAAAACTAGAGTGTTCTAGGCAATGAAAACAGAGTGTGTCTCTCTCCAAAAAGGTGTGTTGTGATAAACCAACTTGATTCAATCAAACTAAGCAAAGAAAACAAAAACTAAGACTCTCCAAGAACAACACAATTGTGCATGAAACAATAAAAACGAAGTGTCTAAACAGACATGAGCTTTTTATTGATGAAGAAGGGGATGCATTGGGCATCCCCAAGCTTTGACGCTTGTACCTCTTGGATATTTCTTGTGTGACACAATGGTGGCATCCCCAAGCTTGAGATTTTGTCCATTCTTCATCTCATTACATCATTCTTTCTCTACACCTGCAAATTTTCCTTCAAACAAAACTTCACACAATATTCATTAGCAACATTAGTGTATTCAAAAGATAATAGACCTTTGGGTTTAGCTTTGGAACAGAAAAACTTTTCACTAAAAACACAAGCTACAATATCAAGTCCTTTAAAAAGCTCAATTCCCCAAAAGAGAACTCAAAAAGGAATCAATAAGAAGCAAATGCAAATAATGGCAGAAATCTGTCAAAACAGACCAGCAGGTAGAAACCGATTTTTCGAAAATCTTATGTTGCTCAAATAAAAAGTGTTGAACTAACTAAAGTTATCTAACATACTGGGGGGTTTATTCGTAAATTATCAGCTCAATAAGACTTACAGAGACTCCTCACAAATTTTTATGGTGGAGGACAGAAATCTGTTTCGGGATAGCAACTCCCCAAATCTTACTTCCCTCTCATTAGAGGTTATTCTTGGCACAAAAGGCAAACAAAAAGGATAAGTAGAGGTCATTACATAAGTAATAACTTCCAAGACTCAAGAAAACTCTTGGGTTATCTCCCAACAAGTACTTTTCTTTAATGCCTTTAAGTTAGGCATGATAGTTTGAAAAGATGCTCATATATGAAATATGAATTGAAGTAAAAGAGAGCATCAAGAAGCAAATTCAAAACACATTTAAGTCTAACCCACTTCCTATGCATAGGAATCTTGTAAACAAAAAAATCATGAAAGCACAAAGCAACAAGCATAGGAAAGCAAAACAAGTGCAACTTCAAGATTTTCAACATAAAGAGGGGAAACTTAATATTGTTGAGATACATAAAACCATGTTTCCCTCTCTCATAATAACTTTCAGTAGCAACATGAATAAAATTAACAATATAATAACTATCACATAAAACATTCTTATCATGAGCCACATGCATAAAATAATTATTACTCTCCACATAAGCATGGTCATTCTTATTAATTGTAGTGGGAGAAAATTCAGCAAAATAGCTATCATTAGTATTCTCATCACCATAATCATCAAATATAGGAGGCATATTGTAATCACAATTTATTTTCACCTCAATAGTAGGTGGATTGAAAATATCATACTCATCATTGTAATCATCATATATTGGAGGCAAAGTATCATCAAAGTAAATTTTCTCCTCCGTGCTTGGGGGACTAAAAAGATCATTTTCATCAAAACTAGCTTCCCCATGCTTAGAATTTTCCATAGCATTAGCAACAATGGTGTACAAAGAATTCATACTAATAACATTGCTATTAGCATGCAAATAAAGATCTATAGGTTTTTTAATTTTCTCTTCAAACACTTCATGTCCTAACTCAAGATAGATACTATAAAGCTCTCTAATTTTTTCCATTAAGCCTAACTAGTGAAAACAAGAAACAAAAAGACACAATTGCAGAATCTAAAGGAAATAACTTTGTAGAACAACAGCAAGTTTCCCTTAAGTGGATTACCCAAGTTTTTTATCGAACTCAGGGAAGAAGTGGTCAAAGGTATTCCCTCTCAAGCAATCCTGCAATCAAGATACAAGAAGTCTCTTGTGTCCCCAACACATCCAATACACTTGTCAGGTGTATAGGTGCACTAGTTCGGCTAAGAGATAGTGAAATACAAGTGGTAACGGTTGCAGAAAAGAGCTTGACGGTAAGGTAAAGACTAAAGCAAGCAAACATGCAACAGATCTAGATGCAAACGGTGTTTCAATGTTTAGAAACAAGGCCTAGGGATCATAATTTCACTAGTGAACACTATCTCATATAAATATATTCTCTTTATGATACTACTCTTAACTACTCTCCGGTTGAATCTAATCCATGGTAGGGCCTTCCCCAATCTAGATAACCCCACACTGTCACCTTGAGCGCTAGATGGTTCCAACAAACACCACAATTTGATAGAGACATCCAACTCAAAATATAAATCATAACATATATATATATATATATGTAGTATAGCTTAAGTGCCACACACGGCATGCACGCTGTCACTTTCACACACGTGGGGAAAAGCATAGATTTATTAAAGCACAATGAGTATTTATGTAGACTCAAGCCTATGTTCCACCGTGGCGTGCACGCTGTCACTTTCACACTCATGTGGAGAGCAGAGATCTAATGAAGCACTTGAGTAGAAATGTAGATCTACTTGATTACAAAGCTCATGACCACAAGATCATGCATAGAGAGAGAGATGAACACATAGCTACCGGTAGAGCCCTTAACCTCTAGGAAGAACTACTCCCTCCTCATCATGGGAATCAGCAACGATGATGAAGATGGCGATGGAGATCGATGGAGATGGCTCCGGGGGTCACTTCCCCGTCCCGGAAGGGTGCCGAAACAGAGACTTTCTGTCCCCTGAATCTCCCCTTCGGTGGCGGCGGTGCTACAGAGGTTTTCATGGATTTCTTCTGGATGCCCTAGGATTTTTGGGTCGAAGGCTTCTTATAGGCGCACGAATCAAGGTCGATGGGGGTCCAGGGGGCCCACACCCCCTCTAAGCGCCTCCAGGGCTTGCCCGCGCCTAGGAGGGTGCGGCCACCCTGTGGCCCTGGCTCTGCTTCGTGGTTCCGTGTTGATCCCGAAAAAATAATGAATTTTGCTTTTGTCCCGTCCAATTCCGATAATATTTATTTTCTGCCTTTCTGGAACCAAAAACAGAAGAAAATAGGCAACTGACACTATGGCATCTTGTTAATAGGTTAGTTCCAGAAAAGATATAAAAACACCTCAAAGTATAGACAAAGCAAAGCAAAGTAGATACAAAACAAGCATGGAGCATCAAAAATTATAGATACGTTTCTGACGTATCAAGGCGGAACCCGCAGATGTCGCCGCGCCGGAGCCAGCCCGGCCGATAAGAATTTGTCTCGACCCCCCAAAACCCAAACCCCAGTCAATCCTGGCACTCCACCAACAAGCCGACCACCAACATGAGCCAAAACGGTCTCGCTGTCATCATCGGAGTCTCGCCATGACAAACACCACGAGGTTGGACGGCGCGAGGGACCCCCCGAAGACAAGGAACAACGGCATTCCTGCCGCGTGGGAGGGAGCGACCTCCACCGGCGGAATACAAGTCCTGAACTAATTTTATCCACTTTTATCTTCACGTCCGTCTTATCTTGACTTGGCTGCTGTTACTGCACGACACACATGCATGCATGCATTAGTACTAACAGAATATGACCACTAATCCCCTTGACTAAATCTAGTATCATGTGCATGCACGTACTCAACTACTGGTTGTCTATCCGCTCACTTGCTCAGCACTCTCTAACTCTTTGCTATGCTCTCTGCCGAATATGACACCATCTATGCATATCACTCGCACTACTAAAACTTAGTCCACTACTAGATGCAACTGATAAAACAAAGTGAAAAATAAACATGGCCTAATGACTAGAGTAACAAGGTTAAACCCAACAATCACCCCCTTAACCTTGTTATCTTTTTTTTTGGGGCTCCATGACGAACTTTAGAGCAACGCCGGCTCATCTCGGCGGTCGCGGTGGTGAGTTGCACCTGCTCCCTCCTTGGCTCGGTGCAGTCCTTGGCATAATGCCTATACACTTGGAAATTGTAGCAACAAACCTTGCGGATGTCGAAGTTGCCCCTCTTCTTGACGGCGTTGCTGCGGTCACGAGAACGCCACTCCTGCTCCGTGAGGAGAAGGCGAGTTCCACCATACTGCTCACCCTTGTCGTCCTCTATGGCGAGCTCCTCCTCCACAGCCATGAACCGACCTGTTAGCTCTTCAACGATCATGGTCTTGAGGTCGAGGAGCTGAGTAATGTAGTGGGCGAGCTGCTTGAACCGCTTCGGCACGACCCGAAAGAACTTCAACACGGCCTTGTGCTCGGAGACGCCATCTCCCAAGACCTCCAGGTCGTGCATGATGCCGGTGAGGCGCATGGCGAACTGCTCCACTTTCTCGCTGTCCTTGAACTGGATGTTCTCGAACTTGGTGCGGCGAGTCTGCGCCCTTGCTTCACGGACGCGCTCGCACCCCAACCTCAAGGTTTTGAGGGTGTCCCAAGCATCCTTCGCGGTCTGCTTCACCGCTAGCGTGCGCAGCATCTCCGGCGGCACCGCCCGGAGGATGACGCCTAGAGCCTCGCGGTCAGTGTGGTAATCGCAGACGCCCGACTCGATTGCTGCCCACCATCCTTATGATACAAGTCCTGAACTAACTTTATCCACTTTTATCTTCATGTCCGTCTTATCTTGACTTGGCTGTTGGTACTCCACGGCACATACGCATGCATGCATTAGTACTAACAGAATATGACCACTAATCCCCTTGACTAAATCTAGCATCATGTGCATGTATGTACTCAACTATTGGTTGTCTATCCGCTCACTTGCTCAGCACTCTCTAACTCTTTGCTATACTCACTGCCGAATATGACACCATGTATGTATATCACTCGCACTACTAAAACTTAGTCTACTACTAGATGCAAGTGAAAAATAAACTTGACCTAATGACTAGAGTAACAAGGTTAAACCCAACACCGCTGCTGCGGACCTCGCCGGAAAGCGGACGGTGCCACGCAAACGCGGTGCCTAGGGGAGCTGGTGGAATGGGTGCTAGCTAGGCGCGGCAGTGAAGCGGTCCGACGCGCTCGGCTTTTGGACTCAGTGCCCTTGCATGGGTTTCTCGTTGTTGTCCAGACGCGTCGGCGGTGAAGCGGTCCGATGCGTGGCTTCACGACTCCGTGCTCGACGCCGTTAAGGCACATCTCGACAACCCTACATGCCGTAGCTGTCATTGGTTTGCGCTTGTGCGCTGTTCGTGGGCGATGTCCTCGCCGTAGATATTCAATCGGTTATTCCTGGCTGATTAATCTGGTTTTGTGGCTAATTAACCTGGTGAATGTATTTGTCAAAGAATTTTGGTATGTTTATATACATAATTAATCTGGCAATCGTGACTAATAAATCAGGTTGTTGTAGCTAATTAACCTGGTGATTGTTTTTGTGAAAACAAACTTTGTATGTTTACACACTACAGAAACGTTGACTACGCCGAGGTCCGGAAGCCGTCGACACAGCCTGACAATGGCGTTGGCATAGGCTGTGCCGACGGTAACCGTCGGCGTATCCCCTCGGCATACGTCCTGGTTATTATAGGACCGCGGCCGTCGGCACAGGACCTCCCCCTTGGCACAGCATCTCTCAGCGGGCCCTGCGTTTCAGGCAACGTCCGTCTACGGTAATGGTCGCTACGCCGACGGCCTGGCCGTTGGCACAGGCCCAGCCCAGGAACCACCGTAGTTCGCCACGTGTCTGTCTACGCCGACGGCCGGGCCATCAGCATAGGCCCATTGCCAGAGCTGCCACGTCGCTAGCTATGCCGTCGGCGTAGCTACTGCCAGTTTTTTTTGTTGTTTTCATTTCTAAATCAATTTTAGCATCCAAAATATCAGCAAAATAATTTTAAATAAAGTATCAAACCAATCAACATGACATTGCAATATCTATCGTCATCCAAACAACAACATGATCATCCACAAAACATATTCGTTATCCATACAACATCATCACAAGTGCATACACATATAAGATGAAAGGATACGGATGTCGCCTAGAGGGGGGTGAATAGGCGATTAAAACTTTTTCTAGAGTGGCTCAACAAAGACAAAATAAAAATAGTGTTTACTTTGTTAAGCACAACCTAAAACAACTACGGTACACCTATGTGCACCAACAACTTAAGCTAAACAATACAAGCAACAAAGTGATAGAAAGATATATATTACTTCAAGCACGAAGGCTATCACAATGTAAAGTGCATAATTAAAGAGATCGGGTATAGAGATAACCGAGGCACGCGGGGACAACGATTATTTTACCGAGTTCCTCCCAACATGGAGTACGTATCGTTTGGAGAGGGGGTGGTATCAAAACACCAACGCCACAAAAGGCCTCCCTTATTCTTCGGTGAATCTCATCCCAATGGGATCAATTCACAAGGTTGGGACACTTCTCCACAACTTAATTGGAGGCTCCCAAAAACGCCACAAAAGGCCACAATGCCACCAAGGCCACAAAACCGTCTAGGGTTCCAAGAACCCAAGAGGGACAAGCTCCAATGAGTCACACGAACCAAATCCTCCGCGGAGAACTCAAACCGATGCACCGAAAGCAAATGGTAAGAACACCACAAAGGTGCTCAAATGCCTCACTCTCAAGTTCCAACAAAGCTACTAAAGCTATTGGGGGAACAAGAGAGGAGGAATCAAAGAGAGACACAAAATCCCCCAAAATCTAGATCATCAAAGATACACTCACAAACAGATGAATCGGTTAGGTCAAAACGTGGATCTAGATCTCCTCTCTCTTCCACTCAAATATGGGCAAGAATCATCAGAGGGAAAAGATTAGACAAGCTTTAAAATCTAGAGCAAGTGTGGACAAAGATTAGCCTAATAGAAGAGGAAGAAGCCCTTTACACTGAAAACGGGCAAAGCCTTAAATAGGGGGCCGAAAAATCTGGTCGTTGGGACATATTTTTAGAACGGTCCGGTACTACCGGATTTAACCGGTACTACCGCACTAGTCCCAGGCCCAGCAAAAATCAACTAGCGAGCCAGGTCAACGCGCAGCAAACAGCGAGAGGAGAGAAGATGCGCGCGCAGCGATCGAGGCCAGAGCAGAGCCCGCGCGGGGCCAGCAAGCAGCGGGGCCACAACAACGCGAATCGGCAGCGCCCAGCGAGCGGGCACGCGCGTGATGCGGTGGTTGTGTGTGAGAGCATCGGTCAACGCAGCAGCACGTACGAGCGCGCGCAGCGAGGTAGTCGGCTGCAGAGCGAATCGGACAGGTGCGGGGCGAGGCGGCTGCAGCGATGCGGGGCCAGCGGGCAGGCGCGACAGGCCACAGCAGGGCAGCACGCGCGGGGTCGAGTGGCGGCAAGCAGGTCAACGCAAGGCGAGCGGGAGCGGGGCGAGCTGGCGCGTGGCGGCTGCGGGGTGAAAGGAGTGGGCTGGGAGGCAGGGCAGGCCTACCTGGGTTGGTAGCTGTGCGGCCCGGTACTACCGGCCGCCTGGGGCAGTAGTGCCGCATGGGCCGGTAGTACCGGTCAGGACTATCAGGTAGGCCAGAAGATGATTTACGCGCTGCCAGGCGTGACCGGTACTGGGCCCGGTAGTACCGGACGGCCCAGAAACACCTTTTCTTTTTTCTTTTTCAAACCATATAAAAGCAAATATTCCAACTGCGATAACTTTTGATTGGTAGCTTCGATTGACCCGATTCCAATTGTGTTGGAAAGAGGATGACACAAGCTACCCTATAAAATATTGGTTATCACCAAGTGAGGAAGTATCAAGTATAATAATGTGAGATGCCTCACTTGGTGAAAAACCGAAAAACCGCCAAGATCAAAATCGCAACAAGATACAAACAGAAGATCTGATTTTGATGAACAAGAGCTTGTCGTGGAGATTACCAAAAGCTCTATATCCTCACATGGATAAGACCAAACAACCACCAAATATGATGATGCATGTATGCAAAGGTTTGAGCTCTCTCCGAACAATATGATCGATTTACTCATTCGAGAGCCCCTCTTGATAGTACGGTTATCTATCCTAAACCCGATCTCCCACACACAACATGAGACCGGCAAAAGGGAAAACCTATCAAGATTATACCTTTGCCTTGAGCATTCCACTTGATCTTGATGTAGATGAACTTGACGTTCTCAAGATGGAACGCCTTTCTTGATTTCTCATCATCGATCCATGATCACCGAGGATGGCAAGCATCAAACATGAGATCTTCTATAGATGGCGCATTTTGAGCTTGCACAACACATCTTCTTCAAATTTCATCTATCTTGAAGCCAACACATGCTCCATGCAATGCCAATGGACAATTCCTACAAGTACAACTTAATACATACATTAGTCCATAAATATTGTCATTAATTACCAAAACCACACATGGGGCCCACATGTTCTTTTAGAAGATATGACAAGTGCATACACAAGCTCTAGCTCTAGCTCTAACCATGTCCATGCTCATGGTCCCAAACTCGGTCTATGTGTCGGTGTGTCAATGAGCCCGAGGCTTCTCGTTCCGAGCTCAGGAGACCTTTGCAGTTGTTGGGCCATCGGGAAAGTAGAACCACTAGCGGAACCATCGGGTGCCATGATACGAAGTTGTGCATCAACACGCGACGGACTAGCTAGGTGAGGCCGAGGCACGACCAAAGGGTCCAACATTCCTGGAGCATCATGTGCCCTACATGTTTGAGCAAAAACTTAGCAACTTGCGAGGCATATGAAAGCGGTAACAAGTGGTTTGGCAAAGAACATCAAGAGTGGTATCTCGCTTGCTTTTGGTTGAAGAGCACAATATAAATGCCAAGGCACCTCTGAAGTTCAAGTGAAGACTCGAGGTAAATATATCAGAGATACAAGCATCAAAGTCATGACATAATTAACCAAGTTTTGGAACAAACACAAGAATGATAACTATGCTCTCAAGAAGGTGCTCATAGAATAAGTGGTGACTCAACAAAATTGTGAAAACGGTTTTGTGAAGGTTTGAAAGGCTTCCCAATGTTGAAAGGAAGGTACTCATTAGCTTTGAGTTCTCATTGCCCCTATCATAGGCATCTTCATGTGGTTAAGGTGAAAGTGAGGTCCACACTGAATCATATGCTTGACAGACCATAGGCTGGAAATCCCAAGTCCCTTGAGTACGAGGGTCGCTCCGCATGCTACTCAACTTTGGTCACCTAAAAGTTCTTGTCATTGTAAATACAAGCATATCATCGAGAACCGCCAACGGGGTACCCCTTGCACATGGTACAAGAGCTTTCCCATAACCAAAATGACAAGGCAAGCAGACAATGAGCATCTCAGCAATCTTTTTATTTACCATATGCATAGCTTTTTATTGAGGACACTTCATAGATGCTCATTATGGTGTTGCTGCAAGTTTCCACCATGATTAAGCATGGCTTAGGCTAGCAGCCCAGGCGTTTATCTAACAAAATGTATAAACTCCATGAACTCACATCCTCCCCTTTTATTTCACATTGTCGACATTCGTAAACAAAAGAGCAAATAATCAACTGGATGAGATATCCAACAGGTGTTGAAAGCGTTCCCCGCGACAGCACAATTCTTCTGACTCCCATCATATAATAAGAAAGCATGTAACTTTCATAGACTAGTTACAATGGTTCAAGACTATTAAGCGCAAGGAATAAAGTGTGCCATCAAGTTCGTGAGAGCTTTACTAACTAACTTTCTCAAAACAGACAAACATTTTATTTTGGAAGAAAACACGGCATATATAATATATGCACTGAAGTAGAAAATGATGTTGATAGGTAGGTATGGTGGACACAGCTGGCAATATTGGTTTTGAGGAGTTGGAAGCACATGTGGAGCACATACTCAGTGCAAGTGAAGGCTTGCAATAGAGAGGGAGCGACAAATGAGAGAGCAATAACTGTCATAATCATGCTTGCAACAAAACAAGACTAATTATGGCATGAAAGTGATACAAGAACTCTGGGGCAAAATAAATCATCGAGGTTTACTAACTATTGATTAGTCATATGCATGCGTGAGCATGTTCCAAGTCGATTCACATGAACAGTCAGAGGAGGATACCACAATATCATACCAAAGTATGAATAAAACAATGCAAGTAAACATTCATATGACATGCTACAAACTATTAGTAAGATGGAGCTAATCATAGACAAGCAAGAACTACTAAGCATCCATAATGACATACACCTTACACAAACAGACTAAGCATGCTCACAATGATGAGTATATGTACAAAAATGAAAAAAATAGAGTTCGTTACCAGCCTCTTACCACACCTCGAGTTGTCTTAATCTTCATTATTGCCCTTCACTTGCGTGACTTGAATATTAACATGAAACCAAAATCCACTAAGGACGGCTGAATCCTGCAAAGAACTCACAAAATCAGAGAAGAACAACAAATATTTTTGGTGTTTTCGATTTTTGAGAAACAAGCAAACAAAGAAAAACCAAACAAAAACAAAGCAAACCAAACAAAGAAAAATATTTTTGGATTTTTATTTTAAGGCAAACCAAAGCAAAGAAACAAAGAAACAAACTAAGAGAAACAACGAAAATATTGTTGGTATTTTGGTGTTTTTGAGAAAAAAGCAACAAGAACCAAAAATAAAGCGAAACAATGGATATACAAAGAACCGACCGAACATGATATATATATGAGTGTGATTTCGGTATACCTCCCCCCAAGCTTAGGCTTTTGGCCTAAGTGGGACTCGTTAAATATACTAGCAGCTCGCAAGAAAGTTTGGCAAGGAAAGGTGGAGGGGTGCGCATCCCCTTCATTCCCTTTGTCACAAAATCGCGGAGTGATGAGATCCTCATTGTATGAGAGTCTAGTACTGGTAGATGACCTTGGAAGCCTTGCCCTTCTAGGTGCATCACTCTCAAATATATCACCAAATGTGTGGTGGTCCATGACTTCACTTTGCTGAAATTTTTAGACAACCATCAAACCAAGTGATTTCTAAGTTGATAAATGATGAGCAACTACTATAGGAACTTGCTAGAGGACTACACATGCATCAAAACAAAGTTTCTAAGCATATAACAAGCATGCAAGCTCAAACAACCTGTCACCTATAGAACAAAAATACTCAAGATACAATCTACCAATCACAAATCTAATTGGACAAGTGGAGGAGGCACATACCAAGGAGCAATCCCTCCAAAAGTCAGCACTTGAGATGGGATGAACAAGGAGATCGAAAATCGCGAGCAAGAATAGCAAGAACTTGAGCTTGAGAAAGTTTTCTGGTGTTTTTTGGGAGAGAGAAAGAAGGTGGCTTTGAGGAGGCAGCCTGGAGGGGCCCAGGTGAGCCAGACCCCCCTTAGGCGCCACCAGTGGTGGGCCCGCGCCTACCACAGGTGTGGTGGCCTGGGGTGGCCCCCTGGGTCACCTCTGGTGCCTCTCTGCCCCTTTTTCCGAGGAAAAATTTATTTTGAATTTTCTAGGATTTTTTGGGAAACTTTATTTTTGCCCAATTTTCAGGGTACGAAAATTGATTTTCTCGTAGAAACAGTTTTTTCAAAAGAAGAAAAATAAAACCAAAATCCAAACTAATGGAGCTCTAAGGCAAACTCACAAGCAAACAACTAGCAAAACCAAAGCTAAAGCAAAGACTAGGAAGGAGAAAAGTAAAAGAAAGCAAGTATAACCATAGTGGAAACATTATTTTGTTCATTAAAATCCTTTTGTTAACAAGGTTGATCAAGTCTTGTTACCAAAAAAATCTTATATGAAACAAAAAATTGCATTCCACAAGGTGATTATGTTACCTCATACTTGATAGCAATGGTCCCAATCATAATAGTTTCAAATTTTTCTTGTGGAATGGGACAATATATTTCTCCAACCTTGATGCCCTCAATATTTTCAATGGAATTCAGGCAATATCTCTTAACAAACTTCTTGGGGAAATAGACAGTGTGCTCTTTGTCATTAATATTGAATGTTAATTTTCCTTGATTGCAATTGATGACAGCACCTATAGTATTAAGAAAAGGTCTCCCAAGAATAATGGACATATTATCATCTTCAGGCCTTTCAAGCACACCAAAATCAGTTAAAACCATGCAATTATGAGCAACTTGAACAGGAACATCCCCACAGATACCAATATGAATAGTAGTTGACTTATCAGCCATTTGCAAAGATATATCAGTTGGTATCAACTTTTCTAGCTGGAGTCTCTTGTATAGAGAAAAAGGCATAACACTAACTCCAACTCCCAAATCACATAATGCAGTTCTAACATAATTATTCTTAATAGAGTAGGGAATAGTTGGTATACCTGGATCAGCAAGTTTCTTTGGAACCTTACCATTGAAGGAGTAATTAGCAAGTAGAGTAAAAATTTCCTCATTACGAATCTTCCTTTTATTAGAGATAATACCCTTCATATACATTGAATAAGGAGGCAACTTAATAGCATTAGTCAAAGTAATTTGCAAAAATAAAGGATTCATCCACTCACAAAACCTGTTGTAGTGTTCTTCCTTCTTTGACTTGTGTTTCTTTCCTGGAAAAGGCATAGGTTTCTGCACCCAAGGTTCTCTCTCTTTACCATGTTTATTAGCAATAAAATCTTCCTTTGTGTACCTAGTGTTCTTAGTGTGCTTCTCAGGTTTTTCCTCACCTTCCTCCTTATCAGGAGACTCATCATTATTACCACTCTCAGTTTCAGCATCAGAGACAAATATACTATTAGGATCTACAACAGGTTCAAGTGGTTCCTCAACTATCTTATGTTTCTTATTCTTCCTCTTATGAGGACTACGACTATCTTCACCTTGTTGGGAATCCTTCTCTATTCTTTTAGGGTGTCCTTCAGGATATAAAGGATCTTGAGTAGCTGCACCACTCCTAGTTCTAATTCCATAAGCATGTTTATTTCCAGAGGCATTAACTAGCATATCCTTTTGTACCTTAGCAAGTTGATCAAGTTGAGTTTGAACCATTTGAAAGTGTTTACAAAGCATTTTAATATCATTAGAAGTTCTTTCCACAATATCTTTCAAGTCATGGATAGCTCTAGAGTTTTCCAATAAAATATTCTGAACTTGTTTATTAAAATTACCTTGTTTAACAATAAATGTGTCAAGATCCTCTAAGCATTGATCAGGAGGCTTACCATAAGGAATATCACCTTCATTAAATTGGAGAGAGTGTACCTCAATACTAGATGAGTGGGGAATTTTCTTACATAATTCTTCTATAGGAGGTAGATTCTTCACATCTTCAGCTCTAATACCTTTCTCCTTTAGACACTTCTGAGCTTCCTGCATCACTTCATCATTTAATGCAATAACTCCCCCCTTCTTTGTTGTTGGTGCTGGAACTGGTTTAGGAACAACTGGTTCTGGAGTAATAGGCTCAGGTGTATTTAGCTCAGTTGAAGTCCAATCATCATAATTCTTGCTTATCTTGGTCATTAATTCTTCTGCATCTGTGGGAGTCCTTTTCCTAAAAACACAGTCAGCAAAGCTATCTAGGTATTTCCTAAAATCATCAGTTAGTACATTATAATAAATATCAAGAAGCTCATTCTTAGGCAATGGACATCTAGGATGTGCATGAATCAAGGCACAGAACCTTGTCCATGACTCAGGCAATTTCTCTTCTTCTCCCTGTTTAAAATCAAAAAGTCTCTACAAAGCAGCATGTCTAGCACTGGGAGGAAAATATTTACGGAAGAAAGAAGCAACCAAGCAATCAGGGCTATCAATGGAACCAGGAGGTAATCTATTAAACCAAACCCTAGCTTCTCCTTTTAGTGAAAAAGGGAAGATCTTAGTAACAAAGTACTTGCGCATCTTAAAATCATCAGAGAACAAAGCACTAATAGTAGAAAGCTCATTCATATGAGCCATAGCACTCACATTTTCAGTCCCACAAAAAGGTTCTTTCTCAACAATATATAAATAAGACAAATCAAGAGAGAAATCATAATCTTCATCTTTAATATCTATGGGAGAGGTGGCAAACTTAGGATTAGAGGACAACTTAGGCATAATAGTACGTCTAGCAAGGAGACTCTTCATAGCACTAGTACCATGTGTGTTTCGGCACTCTTCAACAAATTCATCAGTAAACTCAATGTAACCATCATTAATATCATAACTATCACTAGCCTCAGGTGAGCTAACAAGTGTAATAGTGTCTTCACTAGGAGTTTCGGTATTTCCTAGACTAGCCATAGTAGCATCTAGAAAAGGTCCTAATGAACCACTCGCATCAAGCACAGTAGAAGTAACATCGTGAGCATCAAAAGCAGTTTTAGATTCAGCAGTAGTAGCAGTGTGTGTAGCATGAGTATGTGGTGGTGGTGTGACAAGCTTACTTATAACAGATGGTGAACCAAGAGCAACAAAGGTGTTTAGGATTGTACCTCTTCTTGTAGTGGATGGTAAAATAGGGAACTTTCCATCACGAGACTTACCCATGATGAAAGGAGTAGTAGTGAAAAATAATAGATCCAAGTGAACTTACAAATAAAGATATGCTCCCCGGCAACGGCACCATAAAATAGTATTGATGACCCACAAGTGTAGGGGATCGCAATAGTCTTCACGGGTAGTATTACCTAATTTATTGATTCGACACAAGGGGAGCCAAAGAATACTTGCAAGCCTTAACAACTGAGTTGTCAGTTCAGCTGCACCTGGAAATAGTTCTTGCTCACAGAAGTTTATCAGTAGTAACAGTTTGTAGTAGCAACAGCAAAGCAACAACAACAGTGAAATAATAGCAATAGTAACAGTAACGGTAGCAGTAGGATTCGAGTGCGGTAGGCATATGGATGGATGGACAGGTGTTGCATGGACGAGTATCCAAGTACTAAACAATCCTAGGCATGTGCTCCAAATATAGTCATACGTTCTCGCAATGAGAACTTGCACAACATCTTCTGTCCAGCCAACCCGTGGCAGCGGGGCCTCCAGGGAACTCCTAGCAATTAAGGTGCTCCTTTTAATAGAGCACCGGAGCAAAGCATTAACACTCCGTGAACACATGTGATCCTCACACCACAACCATCCCCTCTAGTTGTCCCAATTATTGTCACTTTGGGGCCTTTGGATCCGGACAATGATATGTGTACACAACTTGCAGATAAGATCACAAACAATACTATTATAATGATTCAATAATAAGTTCAGATCTGAGATCATGGCACTCTGGCCCTAGTGACAAGCATTAAGCACAACAAGTTGCAACAAAGTCAAATAGCACTAATAGAGATACTAGGCACTATACCCTAACAAATCTTATTCGATTACATGATAGAACTCATCCAATCCCTACCATCCCCAAGCCTACAGCGGGGGATTACTCACTCATGGATGAGGGAAACATCGGTGGTTGATGGAGATGCGTTGGTGATGACGATGGTGATGATCCTCTCCAAATCCCCTGCCTGGCAGGGTGCCAGAATGGAGTTTGTGGATCCGAATCTTGGTTTCTGGTGGCGGCAGCGGAGCGGAACTCTTTCTGGAAAACTATCTAACCCCCCTTCGGTTTTTAGGTCGAAAGGCAACTTATAGGCGCAGAGGGAGGCCGAGGAGCTTCCTGGGGTGGCAGCACCCCGTCCAGGCGCGGGGTCAGGTGGGCCCGCGCCTGGGGTGGGTCTGGCCCCCCAGGCCTCCTCTCTGTCTCCCCTTCTATCTCCTTGGATCTTCTTGTGAAAAATAGTTTTTGGCATATTTTCCGGGATTTTTCCTGATAGTTGATTTTCTGCACAAAAACAAGACACCAAGGTAATTCTGCTAAAAACATCGTCAGTCCGTGTTAGTTGTATCCAAATCACACAAGTTTAGAGGAGAAACAATAGCAAAGTGTTCGAGAAAGTAGATACGTTTTGCACGTATCAACTCCCCCCAAGCTCTTATTGCTTGTCCTCAAGCAATTTAGTTGAAAACTGAGTGCGATAAAAGAACTTTCACGAACACTTTGCTTCATATGATGTATATATTCTCAGCACAGGAGTAGATGCTTAGACAATTAGGTATGATAGAGTGGTATCTCGCTTTCTTTTGTTTGAAGAGCACAATATAAATGCCAAGGCACCTCTGAAGTTCAAGTGAAGCCTAGAGGTAAAGATATCAGAGATACAAGCATCAAAGTCATGACATAATTAACCAAGTTTTGGAACAAACACAAGAATGACAACTAGGCTCTCAAGAAGGTGCTCATAGAATAAGTGGTGACTCAACAAAATTGTGAAAACGGTTTTGTGAAGGTTTGAAAGGCTTCCTAATGCTGAAAGGAAGGTACTCATTAGCTTTGAGCTCTCATTGCCCCTATCATAGGCATCTTCATGTGGTTAAGGAGAAACTGAGGTCCACTCTAAATCATATGCTTGAGAGACCATAGTCTGAAAATCCCAAGTCCCTTGAGTACGAGGGTCGCTCCGCATGCTACTCAACTTTGGTCACCTAAAAGTTCTTGTCATTGTAAATACATGCATATCATCGAGAACCGCCAACGGGGTACCCCTTGCACATGGTATAGGAGCTTTCCCATAACCAAAATGACAAGGTAAGCAGACAATGAGCATCTCAGCAATCTTTTTATTTACTATATGCATAGCTTTTTATTGAGGATGCTTCATAGATGCTCATTATGGTGTTGCTGCAAGTTTCCACCATGATTAAGCATGGCTTAGGCTAGCGGCCCAGGCGTTTCTCTAACACAATGTATAAACTCCATGAACTCATAACCTCCCCTTTTATTTCACATCATCGACATTTGTCAACAAAAGAGCAAAGAATCAACTGGATGAGATATCCAACAGGTGTTGAAAGCATTCCCCGTGACAGCATGGTTCTGCTGACTCCCAGCATATAATAAGCAAGCATATAAATTTCATGGACTAGTCACAATGGTTCAAGATTATTAAGCTCAAGTAATAAAGTGTGCCATCAAGTTCGTGAGAGCTTTACTAACTAACTTTCTCAAAACAGACAAACATTTTATTTTGGAAGAAAACACGGCATATATAATATATGCACTGAAGTATCAAATGATGCTGATAGGTAGGTATGGTGGACATAGCTGGCAATATTGGTTTTGAGGAGTTGGAAGCACATGTGGAGCACATACTCAGTGCAAGTGAAGGCTTGCAATAGAGAGGGAGCGACAAATGAGAGAGCAATAACTGTCATAATCATGCTTGCAAGAAAACAGGACTAATTATTGCGTGAAAGTGATAGAAGAACTCTAAGGCAAAATAAATCATCGAGGCTTACTGAATATTGATTAGTTATATGCATGCGTGAGCATGTGCCAAGTCGATTCACATGAACAGTCAGAGGAGGATACCACAATATCATACCAAAGTATGAATAAAATAATGCAAGCAAACATTCATATGACATGCTACAAACTATTAGCAAGATGGAGCTAATCATAGACAAGCAAGAACTGATAAGCATCCATAATGACATACACCTTACACAAACAGACTAAGCATGCTCACAATGTTGAGTATATGTACAAAAATGAAACAAATAGAGTTTGTATCCAGCCTCTTACTACACCTCGAGTTGTCTTAATCTTCATTATTGCCCTTCACTTGCGTGACTTGAATATTAACATGAAACCAAAATCCACTAAGGACAGCTGAACCGTGCAAAGAACGCACAAAACCAAAGAAGAACAACAAATATTTTTGGTGTTTTCGATTTTTGAGTAACAAGCAAACAAAGAAAAACCAAACAAAAACAAAGCAAAATCTTTTTGGATTTTTCTTTTAAGGCAAACCAAAGCAAAGAAACAAAGAAACAAACTAAGAGAAACAACGAAAATATTTTTGGTATTTTGTTGTTTTTGAGAAAGAAGCAACAAGAACAAAAAAGAAAGCGAAACAATGGATATACAAAGAACCGACCGAACATGATATATATATATGAGTGTGATGTCGAAACAATGGATGTACTATCATAATGCAATTAAGAAGCATGTTAAGAAATAAATACTAAGAATAAAGACATAAAAGACCCTCACCTCTAGTCATCACTATCATAAAGAACTTGGTTGTGGTGCATCGCGTTCTTGTTTTCACTATCACTATCACTATCACGTGAGTAGTAAGGCTCGTCGCACGGTGGAGGCTCACCATTGTTGAAATTCGCCTCGTGAAACTTGTGGAGCATATAAATGTCCTTTAAATCCACCACTGTCTCACCACGAGTTTGTGCATCGTTCTCGAGGTAATCATGACCCACTTGTATGTCAAAACCCCCAAAGTTCTCTTCCTCTTGATAGAAAATTCCCTCGTGTGTCACAGGGTCAATGTTGAGGTAATCGTTGGCGTTTGGGCCTGGGTAGCTTACCATGTGGCGATACCTAGAAGACGACTTCCCAACCCAAAAGTTCCTCTTTCTTGCATGGTTAGGGAAAGTAATAAACTTGCTTGGCTTGGTGAGCCACTATATAGACATCGGCTCCGCAATAGGTGGTTGAAGGCCTAACTTCAACTAACCCAATGGAAGGGGTACTTCTCTGTCCATCGATGGGGTCGAACCAACGGCATTTGAACACAACGAGCTTGAGTTTTATGTTTGTCTCGAACGTCAGCTCGTATACGTCCTCTAATATCTCGTAGTAATAAACTCCACCGGTTCGTCTGGTGAAGACCCCAGTATTTATATTTTTTGCATTAGGGCGATTGTTCTGGTGAAACTCTGTATGGAAGCGGTACCCATTAACATCGTACTTCTGATACCTCATGACTCTACGGATACAACCGTGTGAAACACATCGAATCTCATTCGTTATCTCAACGTTGCGATCAGCTCCCTACAAGTCACGGATTGCAAGGTAAGAGGGATATGTGTAATAATAGGGTCAAGTCGCGGATTCCAAGGAAAGATGGACAGGTTAGAAATTACTTTGGCCCTGAACCAAGCCATGAAATTTTTCTTTCCGGGGGCACCATATTTTAGAAGTGTCCAGCTCCGCGACACTGGGATCCCTCGTTTCCGACCACTGTTCATCCTTGAATTGGCTAAAAGGAGAAAACACTTATTAGACCAAAACCGAGTTACTAGTTGCAATAGGTAATTTGTTCATCAGTTTACCTCATGAAACCGATAAGTTCATGCTTCATGTTCATGAGCACATAGAAAATGATGCCCTCCTTTTCTTCCGGCTTCAATATGTACTCTTTTCCAGCACCAGACTTGCCACCGGGAGATTGAAAGAGTGCGATCTTGGGGTCTTCCTCCATCTCGTCGACATTGTACCGAGTGATCGGGTTATGCAGAGTGGGAACATCATTGACATAGTAATTTGTCGTGACGTCTGCTATCTCCCCAATCAGAGTTGCCTCAGATATGCATGCTTCAATCATACTTTTGTTTCCACATTTCATTCGAATATACTTAAATTTTCTCTCAATACAGAACTGCAAACTAAACTGCACTGGTCCACCCAAAAGTACCTCGTTCGCGAGGTGCACAATGAGATGTGCCATCATAGTAAAAAAGCCTGGCGGAAAGATTATCTCCAACTTGCATAGCAACTCTGGCACTAGTTCCTGCAGCCTCTCAATTAGCTCGGGAGATACCTGCTTAGCACATAGAGTGCTAAAGAAACGTCTCAACTCCGCGAGTACTCGCCATACATGATTGGACATATACCCTCGAACCATCACTGGCATCTGATACACCCAATTTGCATCACCCTTCTATATCATAATTTACCTCTATTCATTGATATCTGTCTTATTATGAGGTATTACTTATGTGTTTTCATGTGTTTATGCATGTTGGATGATTCCTGGAGGATGGACTGCCGGAGTCTGGATTCTGACGGAAAAGAAGGCGTTTCGGTGCAATTTCGCGAAGATCAGAAAAATACCAGAAAAATATGGAACCATATTATTTCACCAGAAGACGAAGGAAGCCAGAAGGAGGAGCGAAGGGGGCTGCAGGGGGCCCAAACCTCCCCTAGGAACGGGCCCACCTGATGCGGCGCCTAAGGTGGTTTTGGCCCACCCGCCTGGCCTCCGACTCTCCCCCTTCGCCTATAACTTCCCTTCGAAACCCTAAGCCCCAGGGAGCGTCCACAGATAGATTTCCGCCGCCTCTGGGGGCGGAAAACACCGAGAGAGAAAGAGCTCTCTGGCAGACAGATTTCTGCCGGGTAAATTCCTTCCCAGAGAGGGGAGACCGTCGCCATCAACACCATCATCAAGCTAGGCTTCATCGGTATCATCATCAAGCTAGGCTTCATCGGTATCATCATCATCATCCACACCATCATCTCCGTGAGCACCATCATCACCACTCTGTCCCGATGTAACAATTGTGTTGTATATTGCTTTAGTTCTTTGGGGAAACTTTCCCGGTGTTAATTACTATTGTAGTTGATGCTTGTGAGTGGAACCATTGAATTATTCTTTATGTTCAGATTCTTATCCATTACCATATCATCTTTGATCTTGATCCGTATGATGTCTTGTGAGTAGTTTGTTTAGTTCTTGAGGACATGGGAGAAGTCATGTTGTTAGTAGTGAATCTGTGATGAGTTATTATTCAATGGTTTAGTATTTAAGTTGTGGTGCTATTCTTCAAGTGGTGTCATGTGAACGTCGACTACATGACACTTCACCATTTATGGGCCTAGGGGAATGCATTGTGTATTTGGCTACTAATTGTGGGGTTGCCTGAGTGACAGAAACCTGAACCCCCGTTAGGACACCTTTGCACAAGGGAGCGTAGGATCTCAGAGTTTAAGGCTGTGGTTAGATTTATATCTTAATTACATTCCTGTAGTTACGGATGTTTGCAGGGGGTTTAATGACAAGTATGTATTAGTCCTAGGAAGGGAAGTATGTTAGCACAGGTTCACCCACACAACACTTACAAACACCAGAGAGGAGTACTCGGCTATTTGAAGCGAAAGCACTTGACAGAATTCCCATATCTCCACAAGAACGTTTGGTCCTTATAAGTATTTACACCGGCTTGTACTTTGCTAAGAAAGGATTGGGCCACTTGCTACATTTGTTCGTTACTTCTGTTACTTGCTCTTTGTTTTGTTGCCTTATCAGAAAACCACTAAAAATCCGTTTGCTAAGTATTCACAGGGATTTCCTGCTCCATACCACTGTTCAGCACCTTCTGCTCCTCGTTGGGATCGACACTCCTATTTATCGAAAGTACTATGATACACCCCCTATACTTGTGGGTCATCAAGACTATTTTCTAGCACCGTTGTCGGGGAGTGAAGCGCTACTGAAGAGTAGAACTAGTAAGGGAAACTTTCACTGTGAGTATTTCCTTTTTTTACTGTTTGTTACTTTGTTTCCAATATGGATAACACACTTGGTTTTCTGTTTGGGAGAACTACTACCACTAAAAGGGTAGTAGATGAACCACCACTTGTTGAGATAGATCCTTTTAAGATACCTACAAGTATTGTAATTCGTGTTATGGATAATTATTATTTTAGGGATTTAACTTTCCATCCTGGTGATCACTTGCTTTTTATCCATGAATTATGCAGGTTGTTTAAGTGTGCAGGTATCACAACTAAACAGGTGAAGAAGAAGTTACTCTCCATATCTTTGAAAGGGAGAGTTGAGGCATGGTATAAGCTGGTGAAGAATGGACAATCCATGGAATGGGAGGAGACGTCATCTCTCTTTTACTCTAAATTTTATCCTCCCAGTGAAATCCATAAGGATAGAAGTCTTATTTAACTTTTGGCCTCTTGATGGAGAGAGTACGGATCAAGCTTGGGGGAGATTGAAATTACTAATGCTTAAATGTCCTATTCATGAACTCCCTAAAAATATTATCCTCAATAACTTTTATGCTAGGCTGTCTCTTCATGATAAAGATTTACTAGGTGCTTCTTGTGTTGGATCATTCACGAGTATGAAAGAAGAAGCTAAATGGGATCTCTTAGACCGTATTCAAGATAACACTGAAGCTTGGGAGAATGACAAAGGAAGAAAGTCATGTATAAACTATGATTATGAATGCATTAAATCTTTTATGGGTACTGATAGCTTCCGTGATATTAGCAATAAGTTTGGTCTTGACTCCCAAAGTATTGCCAACTATTTTAAGGCATTTGCCTCTTACGTTGAAATTCCTAAGAAGTGGAATAAGTACCATGCTCCTTCTAAAGATGTTGTTAGTCATGTTCCTGTTAGAAGTACTCAAATTGTACTACTAATCATATTGTGCCTAAACCTCATGTTGAGAAAATGCCTTTCCCAGCTAAGGTAAAGGAGTATTCTATAATTATTAGTGCAAATAACATAGGTACAATGAAAACTGTGGAGCCTGGTAAGCATTTGAGTGATGAACCTGTGGTAGCTATTGTAAAAGACACTCTCACTAGAAATATAGAGGATGAGCATATTGTCTTCTGTGAAGACGCCACTAATTTTATTTCTCATCCTAAGAAAGTTAAAAAAGCTAGTGTTCCTGTGCTTTTTGTTAAAATTGGTAGTCATAGCTACTATGGTATATGTGATATTGGTGCTAGTTCTAGTGCTATTCCTTATGAGCTTTACAGGGAAATTATGCATGAGATTGGTCCTTGTGAACTTGAGGACATTGATGTGGTTATTCACCTTGCCAATAGAGAGCAAGTTTTCCCCATTGGCATTATAAGATATGTGGAGGTTCTCTGTGGTAAGATTAAATATCCTGCTGATTTTCTAGTGCTCAATTCAGCAGCTAGCAAAACTTGTCCTATCATTTTTGGTAGACCCTTATTGAAAACTTGTGGAGCTATTATTGATTGTAAGAAGGAAAAGGTTTTAACTAAGTTTGATGGAGATTCTTATGAGTTTAACTTTTCCAAATTTACGAAAACTCCTTGTGAAAATAGCTTGCCTAATAAAGATTTCAAGATGGAACAACTTGCTTCAATTGATCCAGTCTATGACCTTGGACCTCCTTTTGATGACTATAAGTATGCTTATTCTGATGATAAAGTTGTTTCTAATGACAGTTATATTGTCAACTTTATTCAAAGTGCTACTGAAGGTTATTTTGAGAGAGGGAAACATGGTTTTATGCATCTCAATGATGTTAAGTTTCCCCATTTTATGTTGAGAGCTTTAAAGTTGCATCTGTTTTGTCTTCCTATGCTTGTGGCTTTTTGTTTCAACAATTAGTTTTCCCATGATACCCCCATGCATACGAAGTGGGTTAGACTCAAGTGTGTTGGCTATTTGCTTCGTGATGCTCTTTTTCAATCCAGATATATATATATATATATCCTATGTGAGCATCTTTGAAAGTTTCAAGCCTAACTTAAAGGCATTAAAGAAAAGTACTTGTTGGGAGATAACCCAAGAGTTTTGTCGAGTCTTGGAAGTTATTACCTCAGTAATAACCGCTCCTTATCCTTTTTGTTTTGGTTTTTGTGTAAAGTTCAACTACTTTTGTGAAGTAGAGGAGTTGTGAAAAGTGGCTGTCCTAGGACAGATTTTTGTGTTGCATTGTAAAAATTCGTGAGGTAGCTCAGTACTTCGGATTGAGCTGAATTTTTCTGAGCTTGTTATCCAGGTTGTTACCCAACTTTCATCAGTTCTGCAATTTTTTATTTGAGCAACAGAAGGTCTTTGGCAAAATCAATGTTTACCTGCTGGTCTGTTTTGACATATTTCAGCCATCATTTGTATTTGCCTCTTATAGAAGATTTTGTTTTGATGGGTTTTCAGTTGAAGTGTGCACCAAAGGTTTATTGTTTTTGCTTACACTAATGTTGTCATTGAGTTTGTGCAAAGGTTTTGTATGAAGGAAATTCTCAGGAGAAAGCGGAAAGGATCTGTAGAGTTCGTCTTTGAATAGGTAAAAGTGGTGAAAACAAAAGGTTCATGAAACCCCAATCTTTTTATATTTTTGATGTTTTTAATACATAAGGGAAGTTACGAGACAAAACTGAAGAGGAAAGGAGCCCGGAGTGGACAAACCCACCCCAGGCACGAGACCAGCCTTGTCGCACCTGGAGGGGGTTTGCCACCCTCGAACTCCGTCTCCGCTTCATTTCCGTGTCAAAACCTTCCTTATGCATTGAAACTTCGTAATATATAAACCCTCGAATCCCCCGAGGTTAGTGCATTGTGTTCTTGTCGTGTTTTTGTTTCGATCTGTTTCTGTCAGGAAATCTTCTCAAGTTTAGAGCGCCATGGCCTCCACTGACAACAAAGGAAAGCAGCTAGAAGGAGGAGACATGGAGGAGGACAAGCAACCGGACACCGGTGCTACCGTTGCAAGCATTGGTTTGGTGGCACAACCTACCCAGCTTAGGAGGACAGCACAGATGTCTATAGGAGGGAGAACTCCGCGTCATATCCTCGCTCCACGCAAACTTCCTCCTAGTACCCCTTGATCTAACCGTGCAGGGAAGAAACGCTCTAACTTGGAAGAATGGAGAAATAATAACAAGGACTGGGATCCTCGGTTCGAGTTGATCGTGGGCCGCATTGAGCATAATTCGGAGTTAATTCGTACTCTAGCTTTCGATATGGAGAATTTGAAGAAACGTGTTGAAGACCTTATCAAGAGAACACCATCACCACCAAGGGAGTAATTTGTCATCAGGTTTGGCATCCCCTTGGCTTGTTCCAAGCTTGGGGGAGTGCCGCGGTATCACCACCATTATATTTTATCTTTTACCTTTTTAGTGGATTCATATCTGTGGTAGAGAAGTTATCTTATAGTTTGGTTTGCATGTGGAAGTATCTCTCCATTAGTTGATTATCTATGTATCCCTTGGTGTGAGTGCCTTTATTGAATATTAATGAGAAGTCTCATCTTTTACGTTTTGCACTTCTTATTTTAGTTTGCAATCTCTATTATATGATGGATCTTGCTGTTCAGTATTGCCACCACTTTAGGATCATCAAGTGGATCTAAATTAGTTTTGGCAAACCAAGTTTTGGTCAGTGGCATTGGTTTGATAGAAAAGAAAGAAAGAAAAAACTTGTAGGTATTTGGTATCATTTGTTTTCTTTCTTATTGGTTCATAAGCTTAGTATTCTTTATTTAAGATTCTTTTGTGTCTTCAAGGAAGATTGCATGTTTGGCTTTATTACTTGTATGTTTGCTTGTTTCTTTCAACTCTCTTGCTTGCTACCCAGCCTTGCTAGCCAAAAACCTGTTTTGAGAAGGCATACTTCTCATGTTTCCAAAACCCTTTGAACCTAAAACCTTTTGCCACTTGTGTCCACCATATCTGTAGGGTTCGCAGCATAGAAAACAAAAAAATTCCTACGATGGGAACAACTATGTACCAAGATCTATCTACTAGATACAAGCAACGGGCGGATATACATCCATAGAGAACATACCCTTGAAGACTGACAAAGATTAACGAGTCCAAACTCGTGGTTGATGTAGACGATCTCTTGTCGATCTCAAGATCGAGAGGAAGTCCTAGCGCCGCAAAACAGCAGCGCATCCGTGCTTGCACACATGTACAAGACACCGAGCAACCTTCGCTTCCTCGCTCCAACGATGCAGCGGAAGCACAACTCTTTCTTGCCGAATAGCCACCGGGAACATATATCTCGCTAGTCCAAGACCATGGGGAATAAATTCTAGAGGGGGAGAGATATCCTTCACGAGGAGGTGTGAGTGAGAGAGAGGAGAGGGGGTGCCTTTTATAGGAGGATGGGGGCACCCAAGGGGGTGTCCGCCGGCCATGGGGGATGCCCCCTCCCCTCCTTCATTCATGTGTGTGGACACTCCACTCACAAAAATCTCTTCAATTCCCTTCACTCCAAATCCCAATCAAAATTGCTATTAAATTTAGACCAAATTTAATGCAAACTCTCATTAAATAAAACTCCTTTTATTTATTCAGAATTTTGTCAATTAATTTAATAAAAAACATTCACATAAAACCCCTTGCTAGTATTCCATTTCACATGCAAAAACACTTTCTGCAATTTCACCCGAAAACCTGTTTCGGTATCTAGTGAAATAAATTCCTGCGCTTGATATTCTTTCTGGCATGAAACTTTTGCTCCATTTGGATGTCAATGTACCTTAAGTGTGCCACCCTACGGTTCGCGAATAATGCAGACATGATCGAGACCCATCTCTGATCAATAATCAGAAGCGGGACCTAGAGATCCATACTGACTCCCACACATTCAACGATGACTTTCCTGTGATCGTCGGAACCTTCTATGCTAGTATCTTAATCCCTTTGTTTCACGATATATTACATGTCCGATATTCGATCATCGGTATCTCCATACCTAGTTTGATCTCGTTACCGACATGCACTCTTTTCTCGTTCCCGTGATATAACATTCTAGTGATCAAATCACTTGCTTGCAAGCTAACCAATGTGATATCACCGAGAGGGCCCAGAGTATATCTATCTGTCATCGGGATGAACAAATTACACTCTCGATCCATGAGCCTCAACATAACACTTTAGTAGTTCTGAAGCCATCTTTAGAATCACCCAGTTACGATGTGACGTTTGATGTTATCAAGAAACTCTTCCGGTGTTAGTGATTGACATGATCTCATGGTCTAAGGATTAGGATCACTTCGTGAGTTGTTATAGCAATATAAACTCAATGACTTTGATCGTAATGCTATACTTCGGATGAATGTTCATCACACCATTACATTAATGTCGTGACCTTGTTATTAACAACATCCAATGTCCATGATCAGGAAACCTTTGATCATCTTGTTAATCAACGAGCTAGTTTATAAGAGAGGCATAACTAGGAACTTTTTTTTGTTTATTAAACACACATGTATTAATGTTTCCGTATTAATACAATTATAGAATGTAAAATAAACATTTATCATAAACAAGGAATACGATAATAACAACTTTATTATTGCCTTTCGGGCATATTCCCTTCAGTTTCCCACTTGCACTAGAGACAATAATCTAGTTTGAAAACTTTACGTATTGAACACCTATGGCATTCTGGTGTTCCATATACGCAATTGCAAGTGGTTAACATAATCTACGGATCTGACGCTTCAGGTCCGTGTGTATTTGCATGTCTTTGCGTCTCCACGCATCACTCATTCTCCAATGAGATGGCATTGTATAAATTTGGTCTTTTGGTGAGACCTTTAGTTCCTAGGGGTTAAATCATGTCGATACTATTGCCGTACAATATATCTTTAGTGTTAGCCCGTTGCAAACCACACCTTAGTTTGATAACAAACTGCTTGACACAAATTCCCTCCTTTGCTGCTACTATAGCAGTCATATACTTAGCCTTTTGTTGTAGTATTCGTCAAAATGTCTTAACTTTGGAACTCTTCCAAATCCATCATGGAAACTTTGTTTCCATTTCATTGTGCCACCCATAGTTTAAATTGAGATAAATTTAATTTGTATCTTGTGACAAAACTAGTATCAATGTAATGCTTTACAATGAACTATTTGTAATTGTTTGTCACCTCTACACAAATATATTATTAGTTCTTCCAAAAGATCATAAGAATATCCTCACTATCATCCAATGATCATTTTATGATTCATTCTAGTATATGCTCATAACACTTAGAGCATAGGACATATCTGGATGTGTACATATCATGGTATGATTGATCAAAACATCCTTGTGATTTCACTCATCAAGTGTCAAAGCACTTGAATCTTATTTCACTTATCAAGTGTCGATACACTTGAATCTTGATTCAATTCCTTTCCATGCGACAAGAACTTTTTCTTGTCTTTTCTATATTGAACTCCTTCAATATCTCATATATGTATGTTTGGCACAACCATATTAGCATCACAGTCTATCCACTATAGACATTGATGCTAAATATTAGGGTTTTGCCTAACTCTTTCATCAAAATGAAATTCTTAAACTTTGTCAATAAAAATTACATCATTTCTAATCAACAAGATGTCCTCCACATAATGTATTAGAAATATGTCTCAGCGCTCCCACTTAATTTCTTGCAAATGCAAGCATCTTCATCGTCTCCTGATGAAAAATCATTTTCATCACGGTGAAGATTCCAACTCCGCGATGCATACTTCAACCATTGAAGTTTGTATGACCTTTTAGCATCCTTGGAATTAACAAAACCCTTTGGACCATGTCATATACACGTCCTAGGTAACCATTCTATTAGAAGAACTTTGTTTTTTTATTCATCTACCATATACCAAATTATATGTAGTGGTTGCTACTTTAATTCGTCCAGACTAAATATTGCTATGAAAGATCAAATCTTGTCATAGTCAACTCCTTGAACATTGTAATAAAATACTTTACGACATGTCGAATATTTCATAGATGTGAAACATCCATGTTTGTTTCTTTATAGATCCAAATACGACATATAGGTTTTTACACCTTCCGTCGGGTCTTCCAAGTTCAAAACATGATTTTTCGTTTATGGAAATATCACGGATTTTATGGCTTCAAGCCATTTGACGGGTTCAGGGCCCATCATCGCTTCTTTGCATGTAGTCAGTTCATCATTGTTAAACAATAATGATTTACTCTCAAATCTCAACATTTGATTGTTTATCCGACCTACTTGGTTCAATAGGAACTTAGACCTCCGTGACCGCAACCTTTGAGGCACGTGATCCATGAGCATTCTGGCTGCCTCCGGAAATTTTTTGGCGCTGCGCAACTCAGCACATATAGCTAAGGTTCGTTAACCTCATAAAGTTCTATTGTCCTCCAACTTAACATTTTATGAAAAACTTCTTTTCAAGAAACTTCACGTTTCAAGCGACAAACCCTTTTGTCCTTAGTGTTATGGAGGAATAACCAATTGTTATTCGAAATAACCTAGAAATACATGCTCACCCGTGTAGAGTTCCCAAACTTTAATAAGGTAGAGATCCCTGTGTTCACAATGCTAGTCCCTGGATCATTAGCTAGAATCCACAGTTAAGATGTAATATCAAAAAACAAAGGTCATAATACAACATTATAACCAGGAATAAAATAATTTATTACATATTACATAGCTCATTTGGCTATCTCAATTACAATGCAGCAGAATATAACAATATCTGGGGTCCTTCATCTTCAAAGTGCCACAGGCAGTCATGTTGGTTGTAGACTTGTAATCCTAATCAATAAACTTCTCTAATTTCAACAAACCTACAACATAATAAGTTACAGCCACAAGGGTCAATACATTTGAATTGTATTGGCAAGTGATACTATGGTAATATAGTGGAGTCTATCATCTATATGCATTTGGCTAAGTAGAGCTTAGGCTTGCTTTGCTCAAAATAGATTGTCCTTATCATTTGAAAACACTAAGTTTTTGCTTCACAAAAACACCCAAGGCATCCCCCAATAGGAATTGGTGATACTTCAACCCTTGTTCAACCACAAGTTTTTACTTAGAATTTGGGATGAGGAGATTCTTGATAGCTTCCATGTCTTGATTCTCAAATTGTCCTTTACCAGGGACATGGCTAAGTACTTAGATTTTACACTCTGCAGAGGTGGTGCACTTTTCCCACAAGACTTGGTTTCAACAAGACAAGATCTTTCAGAAGCCTTCCCTTAGACCAGAATGGACGCGTTCCAACCTATCATCCCCTACCACCAACTATCCATTTGGCTAAGTTACTGCAACCTATATGATCTAGGTAGAGCCCATAATGCCAAGTGGCTGCACTTGAAGATTCTCAAAATTTGACATCTCAAATCTCTTTGTTCCTGGGTGGCATTCCACAAGTGAGATACACAAGGTAAACCATAGAAATGGGCCTTGTATAACCACTCAACACAAACCATTCCTTCCATTCCACCCAGGTGTTTCATTCACTTAGTTGTTTTATTAAACAAAACACAAGTCCTTGACTTAGAAATATTCCATAGCATGAATATAATCCACCCTTGTTTTCTACTAGCTAAGCTAAGCATGATAGTAGTAGGAATATTAACTTAGGAAATTTCTACTAAGGTTTCATCTACTAGGATTTCCCATGGCATAGTTTATACTTAGCAAAAATTTCATGCAAGTCCTACTTAGAAATATCACTAATGCATAGTGAAAATAATGGGACAAAAGTATGAAGCATCACTTGACTTTTTGGTAGAGAATATAAGTTCACTCCTTTTCTTTGCAATGATCACACTCTTCAAATCACTACAATTCAATCAAGCAAGCAATATTTCAATCTACCATTCAAGCAACATCACATAAAAAATAATAGAAACAAAACAATGCATGCAAGCATGTAAAACATTGTTTTATTTACCAAAGTGGTTTATAATAGGTTATAAACATTCTAAAACACTTATTGGTCATTTTATAAAGTGGCAAAACTATTTGAAAAAGATTTTACCTATAAACCATTTTTAAACCAAAGCATTATTTTATGTGGTTGAGAAATGCTTTTAATAAGGTAACAATCTATAGGGTTCATCAAAATATATTTTGAAATCATAAAACCTTTTGTTTAGGGTCAGAGAGTTTAAATCAAAACATTTCCCAAAGGTTTTCTGCAAAAAAGCATTTTTAACAAATAAACAATATTTTTATTTGACTAGAAATGGTTTAAATCAAAGATTTATTCTTTTGCTTCACCAAATATATTTTTGAAACCACAAATTGATTTCTATGGTCAGTAGGTTCAAAACAAACCATTTTCCAAAGATTTTATCTCAAAAATCATTTTAGAACAAATTTTATATTCTAAATATGCCTACACAAGTTTCTGCAAAAACAAACAATTTAACAGAAGCAATTTTATAAACAAAGGGCATGGTCAGAAAGTACTTGTCTTTCTGATTCCATTGATATAAAATTTGCAAAATTTGGACGTGTGGTTTGAAAGTTATGAATTTTTCAAATTGGAACATCAAATAGATCATTTCTGGTTTTATTCAAACAGACAGGGCCACATGGCGTGTTGCTATTCGTCTGTACCGCTTCGTGCGGATCGTGCAACGAGAGGCGTTGGATTTTAAGCAGATCGTGTGGCTCAGAAGCAAGCGTACCCCTTCTATCATGTTCTATCGTGGCGCTTGGATCTACATCCTATGGTGCACAACACGCTAGCCATCGAGTGGCGGCGCTGGCGGTGGCAGGTGGCGGCGCGCGCTCTGTTCACGGTGGTTCTGGCGAAGCAGGGACGAAAGGAGGGAGAGAAGATGCTCACAGGGTTCGCAACATCGTGGGGAAGCTCGAGGCAGTTTCCTTCTGTCAAGAGGCACACATGAGCGACGGTGATTGCTCGCCGGAGTCTGCACGGTGTCGGGCACGCTCTGGTCGTCACAGTTGGCGAGGCTACAGGCCATGGGAAGGAAAAATAACAGTTGCGTTAGATGCGTACGGAGTCTGCGATCATGTGTGCATCAACGAGAGGTATGGGGGTGGTCAGTTACTACCTGGAGGGCTCGTCGGAGAAAAGACAGACGGCGGCGCTGCCGGTCGTCGTCGTTGCCGACGTTGGGGGGCACGCGCGAGCGAGATGAGGGTGCAGAGAGAAGCGCCAGGGACTGGGGGTCACGCTCGTGTGCTCGAGGAGGCGAGGGGCGGCGGGGTTTGGCCGGAATTGGAGGTGGAGTTCGCCGGAGGCAATGGGGGTTCGGAGATGATTCCGAGCAGCCTGCTGGCTCTCGAGGCGTGATGTTTGGGGGGAATGGAAGAGGGGAAACGGGCGCTTAAGTGAGTGTGGTCAGGGGGATAGGATCACCGCTGCATTGATGTGAATTTACCACGCGAATCAAACGGTAGAAACGGGAGAAAATTGGGGGATGAACGGGTCGCGCTGGGGAAGACGATGACGGGGCAGGTGGGGTCTGGTGGCAGCGAGAGAGAGAGAGAGAGAGAGAGAGAGAGAGAGAGAGAGAGAGAGAGAGAGAGAGAGAGAGAGAGAGAGAGAGAGAGAGAGAGAGAGAGAGAGAGAGTGGGAGTGGGGCCTGCTAGTCGGCGACAGAGTGGGTTCCTTCTGCGGTAAAAAAACTCTTCGGGGAGAGAGGGAGAGGTGGGCTGCTGGGCCAGATGGGCTTAGCTGGGCTGGGCTGTTCCTTTTCTTTTTTTTATACAGAATCTTTTTTCCTTTTTCTTTTTCTATTTATCTGTTTTGATTTTGTTTAAACTATTCAAACAACAATTTGATTTCAAACTTCAACCCAACTTTGTGTGAATTCTAGTAGTGATTAATAACACATTCCAAAGTCAAATTTAGAATAAAACATTTATTCTTTTTAGGGTCTTTTAATTATTTAAAATAGTTTCTAGTTTTAATTAAATAATATTTAATAATATTATTCAATCTCCATTTGAATTCAAATCACCACCAAACTTTTGGGTGAATTTTAATTCTGTTTATCAACATAATCCAAAGTCCAAAATAAAATAATTCTTTTATTCTTTTAGGATCTATTAATAATTAAATAAATAGACCTTAGTCTTTATTTCAATTAGGTTTTAATTTATTTTAAAACTCTATTTGAAATTTAAATAGTACCAAAACCTTTTTAGTAGGTTTCATTTAAAAAACAAAACACTTGGAATTTTTATTTAAAAACTTTAATAAGTTTTAGTGTCTATTTTAAATGGAAAAGCCTTTACTTAAATAAAATGGGATATTAATAAATCCTTATTATTTTATTTAAATAATCCTTTACTCTTTTTATCAAAAAGAAATATTTTATTTTAAATGCTTGGCCAAGATTAATTTGGCTCTTTAAAATAGTCCTTATTTATATTTCTACTTTTGCTTTATAAAAACCATATCTTTTTATTTAAAGATCCAAAAAATAGTGTTTCCAACTATTATAACTTTATTTATTATTTGTTTATTTTTTAAAATCCCTTTAGGATTTTATTTGATCAAAATAGGTTTTAATGTTTCCATTTGGAATCAAAAAGTTTCTTCTCACCCTAAATTTCAACAAATTTTTATTTTGTTTATTTATTTTTCACATTACAAGATTTTGAAAATCTTGGGATGTGACAGGCTACCACCCTTAAAATAAATCTCGTCCCGAGATTTGGGAAGGCTAGGGTTACAAGTTGGCTCAAAGCAACTAGGGTACTACCACCCTTAAAAATTTTCCAACTAGATTACTTCTTGTCTTGCTTGGAATCTTGATGATACTTCTCTGGGCAAACATCTGCATAGTGTCCTTTGTTTCCACACTTGGATCATGTGACAAGGCTGAGATCCTACATAGGCTTGTTTATCTTGTGCTTCATCTTTTCTGGACAATTTCTTGCATAATGTCCTGGTTCTTTGCAATTGAAACACATCACTTGGCTGATATCTTTCTTTTCCTTTGGTATCATTGCCTCTTGTTTGTTTCCTTGGTTCTTCTTATTTTCTGGGCATTCATTGGCATAGTGTCCCATATCTTTGCAAGTGTAACATTGCTCTTGGGTAATATCCTTCTTGCTAGGGTTGGGGCATTTCTTCTTCTTCTTCTTGGGTCTCTCCAAAGCTAGGAGTTCTTCTAGTTCATGCTCTTCATACTTCACCAAAGGTGGGAAATCATTCTCTCTTCTTGGGGCATTTACTAGAGATATGACCTTCTTCTTCACAAGAGTAGCAACACTTTGTGGACACTTTGGATTTGGCCTTATGATGTATAGTTTTGACCTTGTCTTCATACTTCTTGGTAGAAGTTGTTCCTTCATGAGGGTTTACAAACTGTTGTTGCACTCCACCTTGTTTCCTTTGTTGAACTATGGAATAGATGGGGCATTGGATAAGGACATGGTTATTTCCTTCACATAGGAAACAAGTAGCTTGAGATGTGGGGCATTGATTTTTTGGATGTTTCTTTTCACAATTGGGGCATTGATCTTCATGCTCCTTGGAAGTGTGATCCTTGTGTCCACAAATATTGCAAGCTTGGGTTCCTTCTAAAATATCATCCTTGACATCCTTGTGGTCATAAACTCCTTGGGAAGAGTTTTCTCCCATGTTGATCATTTGAGTGGCTATCCCTTGCAACAATTGGGATTGAATTTCCAAAAACTTTTGCATGGTTGGGTCTAACCCATTGTTTTTGGCTAAAAACTGAGTTGTCACTTGGTTCAACTAGGTCTGGGTTACTATGAGTTCCCTCATGTTGATCTCTTGGTTGTTGTTGTTGTCACCATTCTTGATGTTAAAGTCTATTGGAGAAGTCATCTGTTTGGGTTGGATTGGGATTATAATAGGCAATAGATTTCTAAGGAATCAATTCTAATCACACACATCACAATTTCACTCAAGCAATGTGCAAGCAATCTCAAACAAACACTCCACTCATACAACAAGTTTCAAGCACATTTTTAGGCAATAAAATATTTTTTCTACACCACATAAGTTGGTGTGTTTGGTTTGATCTAAATATGGTGGTCCAACTATATGGTTCACTTGAAATCATTCCATCCTTCTTGATTGGTTCTTCTTGAATAAGATCATGGTTTCCTTGGAAAAATTGTTGTGTCTTGGTCACAAAACTTCAAAGGTGATGATGATTTCTAAGTTGTGTTTCCTTAGCCCTCAAGTCTTGAGTAACATTTCTTGTCTCACTTGTAGTCCTTAGTGATATCCAAGGTTGAAGTACTTGTTGAGACTAAGGTTGAAATCACTTGAAGATGTTGAAGTCATTTGAGTTGATGAAGTCCTTTGCACATGGTGAAGTCTTTGGCCATGGAGAAGGCTTTATCCATCAAGTTTGAAATAGAAGAGATGTAGAATCAAAACCAAAAGGTGGAGGAAAGAGTTTACAAGATTGTTTGCAAATATGTTTTGGAACAAATTCTACTCCTATTTTTCTAAGGGGTTTGTCCAATCCTAGGTTTACAAATCCTACAGGCAACACAGTGCTATGATACCATCTGTAGAGTTCCCAAACTTTAATAAGGTAGAGATCCATGTGTTTACAATGCTAGTCCCTGGATCATTAGCTAGCATACACAGTTAAGATGTAATATCAAGAAACAAAGGTCATAATACAACTTTATAACCAGGAATAAAATAATTTATTACATCTT
The DNA here is from genome assembly GCA_916181665.1 of Avena sativa. Taxonomy (NCBI): domain Eukaryota; kingdom Viridiplantae; phylum Streptophyta; class Magnoliopsida; order Poales; family Poaceae; genus Avena; species Avena sativa. The sequence goes on from OV702284.1 coordinate 68,398,116, forward strand.
ACATAGCTCATTTGGCTATCTCAATTACAATGCAGCAGAATATAACAATAGCATGGGGTCCTTCATCTTCAAAGTGCCGCAGGCAGTCATGTTGGTTGTAGACTTGTAATCCTAATCAATAAACTTCTCTAATTTCAAACAAACCTGCAACATAATAAGTTACAGCCACAAGGGTCAATACATTTGAATTGTATTGGCAAGTGATACTATGGTAATATAGTGGAGTCTATCATCTATATGCATTTGGCTAAGTGGAGCTTAGGCTTGCTTTTCTCAAAATAGATTTTCCTTATCATTTTAAAACACTAAGTTTTTGCTTGACAAAAACACCCAAGGCATCCCCCAATAGAAATTGGTGATCCTTCAACCCTTGTTCAACCACAAGTTTTTACTTAGAAATTGGGATGAGGAGATTCTTGATAGCTTCCATGTCTTGATGCTCAAATTGTCCTTTACCAGGGACATGGCTAAGTACTTAGATTTTACACTCTGCAGAGGTGGTGCACTTTCCCCACAAGACTTGGTTTCACCAAGACAAGATCTTTTAGAAGCCTTCCCTTATACCAGAATGGACGCATTCCAACTGATCATCCCCTACCACCAACTGTCCATTTGGCTAAGTTATTGCAACCTATATGATCCAGGCAGAGCCCATAATGCCAAGTGGCTGCACTTGAAGCTTCTCAACATTTGACATCTCAAATCTCTTTGTTCCTAGGTGGCATTCCACAAGTGATATACACAAGGTAAACCATAGAAATGGGCCTTGTATAACCACTCAACACAAACCATTCCTTCCATTCCACCCAGGTGTTTCATTCACTTAGTTGTTTTATTAAACAAAACACAAGTCCTTGACTTAGAAATATTCCATAGCATGAATATAATCCACCCTTGTTTTCTACTAGCTAAGCTAAGCATGATAGTAGTAGGAATCTTAACTTAGGAAATTTCTACTAAGGTTTCATCTACTAGGATTTCCCATCTCATAGTTTATACTTAGCAAAAATTTCATGCAAGTCATACTTAGAAATATCACTAATGTATAGTGAAAATAATGGGACAAAAGTATGAAGCATCACTTTCATTTTTGGTAGAGAATATAAGTCCACTCCTTGTCTTTGCAATCATCACACTCTTCAAATCACTACAATTCAATCAAGCAAGCAATATTTCAATCTACCATTCAAGCAACATCACATAAAAAATAATAGAAACAAAACAATGCATGCAAGCATGTCAAACTTTGTTTTATTTACAAAAGTGGTTTATAATAGGTTATAAACATTCTAAAACACTTATTGGTCATTTTATAAAGTGGCAAAACTATTTGCAAAAGATTTTACCTATAAACCATTTTTAAACCAAAGCATTATTTTATGTGGTTGAGAAATGCTTTTAATAAGGTAACAATCTATAGGGTTCATCAAAATATATCTTTTAATCATAAAACCTTGTTTTTAGGGTCAGAGAGTTTAAATCAAAACATTTCCCAAAGGTTTTCTGCAGAAAGCATTTTTAACAAATAAACAATATTTTTATTTGACTAGAAATGGTTTAAATCAAAGATTTATTCTTTTGCTTCACCAAATATATTTTTGAAACCACAAATTGATTTCTATGGTCAGTAGGTTCAAAACAAACCATTTTCCAAAGATTTTATCTCAAAAATCATTTTAGAACAAATTTTATATTCTAAATATGCCTACACAAGTTTCTGCGAAAAACAAACAATTTAACAGAAGCAATTTTATAAACAAAGGGCATGGTCAGAAAGTACTTGTCTTTCTGATTCCATTGATATAAAATTTGCAAAATTTGGACATGTGGTTTGAAAGTTATGAATTTTTCAAATTGGAACATCAAATAGATCATTTCTGGTTTTATTCAAACATACAGGGCCACGTGGAGTGTTGTTATTTGTATGTACTGCTTCGTGCGGATCGTGCCACGAGAGGCATTGGATTTTAAACAGATCGTGTGGCTTAGAAGCAAGAGTACCCCTTCAATCATGTTCTATTGTGGTGCTTGGATCTAGATCCTACGGTGCACAGCACGCTAGCCATTGAGTGGCGGCGCTGGCGGTGGCAGGTGGCGGCGCGCGCTCTGTTCGTGGTGGTTCTGGTGAAGCAGGGAGGAAAGGAGGGAGAGAAGATGCTCACAGGGTTCACAGCGTCGTGGGGAAGCTCGAGGCGGTTTCCTTCTGTCAAGGGGCGCACAGGAGCGATGGTGATTGCTCGCCGGAGTCTGCACGGTGTCGGGCACACTCTGGTCGTCGCAGTTGGCGAGGCTACAGGCCACGGGAAGGAAAAATAAAAGTTGTGTTAGATGCGTACGGGGTCTGTGATCATGTGTGCATCAAAGAGAGGTATGGGGGTGGTCAGTTACTACCTAGAGGGCTCGTCGGAGAAAAGACAGACGGCAGCGCTGCTGGTCGTCGTTGTTGCCGATGCTGGGGGGCACGCGCGAGCGAGATGAGGGTGCATAGAGAAGCTCTAGGGACTGGGGGTCACGCTCGTGTGCTCGAGGAGGCGAGGGGCGGCGGGGTTTGGCCGGAATTGGAGGTGGAGTTCGCCGGAGGCAATGGGGGTTCGGAGATGATTCCGAGCAGCCTGGTGGCTCTCGAGGCGTGATGTTTGGGGGGAAAGGAAGAGGGGAAACGGGCGCTGAAGTGAGTGTGGTCAAGGGGCGAGGATCATGCGGAATTAATGTGTATTTACCACGCGAATCAAACGGCCGAAACGGGAGAAATTTGGGGGCGGAACGGGTCGCGCTGGGGAAGATGCTGACGGGGCAGGTGGGGTCTGGTGGCAGCGAGAGAGGGAGAGAGAGTGGGAGTGGGTCCTGCTAGTCGGCGACAGAGTGGGTTCTTTCTACGGTAAGAAAAACTCTTCGGGGAGAGAAGGAGAGGTGGGCTGCTAGGCTGGATGGCCTTAGCTGGGTTGGGCTGTTCCTTTTCATTTTTTTATACAGAATCTTTTTCCATTTTCTTTTTCTATTTATCTGTTTTTATTTTTTTTAAACTATTCAAACAACAATTTGATTTCAAACTTCAACCCAACTTTGTGTAAATTCTAGTACTGATTAATAACACATTCCAAAGTCAAATTTAGAATAAAACATTTATTCTTTTTAGGGTCTTTTAATTATTTAAAATAGGTTCTAGTTTTAATTAATTAAGATTTAATAATATTATTCAATCTCCATTTGAATTCAAATCACCACAAAACTTTTGGGTGAATTTTAATTCTGTTTATCAACATAATCCGAAGTCCAAAATAAAATAATTCTTTTATTATTTTAGGATCTATTAATAATTAAATAAATAGACCTTAGTCTTTATTTCAAATAGGTTTTAATTTATTTTAAAACTCTATTTGAAATCTAAATAATACCAAAACCTTTTCCGTAGGTTTCATTTCAAAAAAACAAAACACTTGGAATTTTTATTTAAAAACTTTAATAAGTTTTAGTGTCTATTTTAAATGTAAAAGCCTTTACTTAAATAAAATTGGATATTAATAAATCCTTATTATTTTATTTAAATAATCCTTTACTCTTTTTATCAAAAAGAAATATTTTATTTTAAATGCTTGGCCAAGATTAATTTGGCTCTTTAAAATAGTCCTTATTTATATTTCTACTTTTGCTTTATAAAAACCATATCTTTTTATTTAAAGATCCAAAAAATAGTGTTTCCAACTATTATAACTTTATTTAATATTTTTTTATCTTTTTAAATCCCTTTAGGATTTTATTTGATCAAAATAGGTTTTTATGTTTCCATTTGGAATCAAAAAGTTTCTTCTCACCCTAAATTTCAACAAATTTTTATTTTGTTTATTTATTTTTCACATTACAAGATTTGGAAAATCTTGGGATGTGACAACCCGACTTTGGTTGTAAACATCTTACTTATGCTTAGCATACCAAAATTTATGAAATGACAACTTGGGTTTTACCCCAAACCATAACTTCCATGGTGTCATTTCAACGGATCAAGATGGAGCTCTTTTCAGTGTAAAAGCGGTAGTCTATAAAGCTTTAATCTTTTAAAACATAAAGGCAGTTTTATAAATAACACCTTTGATCCAACCATGTCAAACAAGGTTTCATTACAAATCTCAAACACTCCATACTCCTATGGTGTTTTGGGAGATGTAAATCTAGGTGTTTTGCTAAACATGCAACTCAAATAAATACCTTTATGATAAATCATAATTCATTTATTTTTCTTGTTACACTTGTAACTCAAATAAATCCCTTATGATAAAATCATAAACCATTTATTTTCTTGTTACAATGATTTTCCAATTCATCTTGAAAGTCTTTGAAATGTTTTAAAATATTTCATACTTCTTTCTCATTAAGTGAACATTCACTCAAATTTATGGAGAAAGCATATGAAGTTGAAATACATTGCTTACGACTATAAATAATGGACTACATACATCGATATGTATAAATTCCAATATTTAGTCGTTCGTTCTTCTTTGTCCTTTGAACTAAGTTTCAATTATCCCGAGGAAAGTCTCACAAGCGTCACTTGATCAAATCAAAGACTCCAAAAATCCATGAAAATGGAGATTCGTCATGTTTTCTTTCCAATATTATTTAAACGGCGATGCCACTTTGTAAGTGATCTTTCAAAGTTGTCTTGCGACATTTTAGCATTAGTTTTTATGGATGTAATTTCTCCAACTAGATTTGTAAATCATCCATCTTATATGGAATATTGTAATTATTTGAACAACCTTTGTTCTCATAATACCTGATTTCAATAACAATTATTAAAACAAATCTTGAAGTCAAGCTTTGATATCAACGAGAAATACAAACAACGGTTTGTTTGTTTTCGATGAACATCATCACATATTCTCTTGCTAGTTATTTAGGCGATTGTCGTGGTGGTGGCATGGAAGATGCCATGGGTAGGCTAAAATATGGGGCCAATGGATGCTAGAGGGATCCGGGGAGGGAAGATGTAGTCATTTTACACTCAACAGACTAATAAGTAGATCTTTATTCCTCTTCTCAAGAACTACAAGTGCTCCAAGAGCTGTATCATAGAGAAGACGAAAACTATTACACGAGCCTTTCGGTGTGGAATGAATCGATACCCCTCTCTGGATCCCGTTCCCCCCTTATAAAGGGGTTCCTTGACTCCTTCTAGGGCTGACGTGGAAAGCATATTCTTGGAATATGCTTGTCCCAAAGTGGTAACTCGGCGACCTCCTTTCTGTGTCCCCCTTCTATCGGCGGCAATGTTCCAGAGACCTTCACATGTGCGCCTCGGGCTTCCTCACTGTCACCTCTGTGATGCTTGTCTGCCCTTCTGCAGCTCTGCTCCTTGTCCTTAGTGCTTGGCTCTGTCTAGATTCCTCCTAGCCAACAACTAGGGTTTGACTATAGGCACCTCCTTCTCCTTCAAGTTTCCTGTTACTCGGCCTCATCTCGCATAACTCGGCTCGACCTTCACCTGCATACAAGTCGTTCAGCCTCATTCGGCCAACATGGCTCATATGTTGGCCGAGTAAGGTGTTACTCATTCTATTTTTGCCATGGCTCTGCTTATCTCGGTCGGATCTTATATGATTCGTCCGACACAGTCAGTAATTCGGCTTAAGGTAAGGGAGACTCCTTTCTTATGTCCCCTATCTTGACCTTATCTGGGGTCACCCCCCCCCAACATTAGTCCCCGAAGCTGGTGCGGTTCTGCCGGAAACCTCGGCCGGGCCACACCAGTTTCCAGACATTTATCTTCTTTCTTTCCGAGGTATTTCTTAGCCGATGTTTCTTTTTCCGTTATCCTCTTCCTCATTTCATCCTTTTCCCGCTATGGGCTGCGGTCCGAGTTCTCTCCTTTTTTTCGAGATATTTGCTTGGCTTACTGGGTAAGCCTCGTCCTACGTGTCCCATTCATCATAGTTCTCTAGTTTTTTGTTCCTCTACAGTGTCCAGTGACAAGCTATAGTGATTACTGCGCCCGTCGCGTCGGTGCAGTGACGCCTCGAGTACCGCATCAGTCAGAAGGCACGATCCTCTCCTGCGCCATGTCGGTGTGGCTCCACTACCTGCGAGCGGTTAAGCCATACACGCGATTATGCGGTTATCGTGGCACAACCACGATCCCACTACGGTTAACCCTACGCGGTTATAAAGAGGAGAGCGGGGTTGGACAACTCACTTTCCCCCTTTCTTTTCCCTTCATCTTCTTCCTTGCGCTGCCGCCTCTGTTTGTGTTCCAGTGGCCGCGCCACCGTCGCCCCCATACACGGTCACGCTGCGGTTCTCCGGCTCCCGCGACCTTGCCACATCACATCCTCTTTGGCGTTCCTGCCGGTGAGTTTCTCTCTAGCGCCGCCTCTAGGTCACAACGCTAGGCATTTTTCTAGTTTTCCAAGATTCCCCGCGGCGGTTCTTTCTCTGTTCCGCCGATCTGTTCTTCACCGTCGCGACGGGGCCCTGTACCTCTAGGGTCCTCCCCGCCGCCAGTTCTTCCTCAGTAGATTCCTCTGACAAGCCTATGTCTAGCTCCGCCAGCGGTGCTCTCATCGGGGAAGATGACCTTGCGGCCGGTCCAGAGCGCGGTTCCTGGCAGGGTTCCACGGTCACTCGCCGGGAGGTAGAATGGTTGATCAAAAGGCGCCTAATTCCTGCTGAGGTAAGTTGTCGCTTACCCGGCAATGAATCCTCCCATGTACTCAATGAGGGAGAGTATGTGGTTTTTATGTCCCACTTTGCTCGTGGATTTGGCCTCCCTCTTAGTGATTTTGCTAGGAGCTTCTTAGACTACATCGGCCTTCAGCCACATCACCTGCCGGCTAATTCCGTAGCTTCTCTGTCGGCTTTGGAGGGGTATTTCGGCCTCTGGCCTTCCGTAGATGTTTGGTCCAAATTCTTCCAGATCCGAGCTAAAATAGTGCCGGATAAATATCTTCATCCTTCTGAAAAGTCTCTCAACCAATGCGGGGTTGCATCCATTACACCTCGGAAAAACTCCGTGTTCCCTCGAGTCGCCGGCCTCGAGTCTTTCAAGAAATGGCATAAATCATTTTTCTATATCAAGAATACTGGGAAGGAAGATAAGATTCGGCTCCCTGCCTTCTCCATCAGTCCTCCCTCAAAGAAGAACTGGAATTACAATCCGAGGAAAAGCCATGCTCTTGCCGAGGCGTTTGAGCTCCGACTCAAGGAACTGACTCGCGCTGGGCTACGAGGTGAAGATTTGATGACTGCGTTCGTTAGCATCCGAATTTGCCCCTTCCAGCTTCGCTCTCACAAGCTTTGTTACATGAGCGGTCCTCTGGATCCCAACCGAGTTTCTACGGTTGAGCTTGATAATTATCAGATCTATAAACGTGTTCGTGCTATTTTTAAGACTGAGATGCCCGAGGAATGGACGTGGGGAGAGGACGTTGTCTCGCAGGAATCCTTCTCCTCTGGTGAGTTAAACATAGGTGTTTTCTCCCGAGATGTTTTTCCATTGTTCTTTTGCTAGGTATTATTCAATTTTCTCGCAGAGGTTTGCGGAGCAGAGGACAGAAGATGCCGAGGTTTTGGATCTTCCTTGGACCGCTGACCGTAATGCCCCGGACAATGGAGATCCTGACCCGGACAATGGTTAGATGCACGACACCGAACCTCTTGCATCTGAGGCTCCTATTGCTACAAAGAAGAGCACCGCTTCGACGGATCCTTCTGCTGCTGCCCCCAAGAAGCGAGTCAAGAAATTTGCTCAGCCTATCCCGAGGCGTAAGACCATGCCTGGGGTTACTGGGTGAGTTTATGTTCATTTGTATTTCTTGTTTCTCTCTTTCTGTTTCTGACTCAACTTTTTCTCTCTTGCAGAGCTCCTCTCTCTACAAAGCCAAGCGGTCCGAGTATGACAATCCATACTGCTCGGCCGTCTTCTCCCCCACCTCCGGAAGATACTCGGGTTCCCAGTCCCTCTTGTGTTGATGCTCCTCCTATGTCGACTATGTTTCGCCTCAACAAGATGAGCCTATTGCTGCCCCCGTTGTTGTCGATGTAACCCCTACACTGGATCACCCGGCTGAGCCTGCTGTCACTCTTAAGACCCCCGAGGTTTCTCCCAATGATCCTTCGATTACCGCAGCTCCAGTTCCTACTCCAATCCCTACCGAGAGCACCACTACCTCGGCCCCTTCAAAAACTATAGCACCTCCTGCCGCCAAGGGCGTGATTTCCAGTGCTGAAGTTGTTGCCCCCGCCGAAGTCTCTACTAAGAGCAAGAAGGTTGTTGTCACTAAACCCTCGGCATCTCAGAAGGGGCCAACAAGCTCTTCTCAGCCCATCATTGCTGATGCACTTCGCAAAGGAGCTTCTATTGCTAAACCCGGTGTCGCCCTTGCAGCCGACACTCAACTTATTCTTCATACGAGTCCGGCGGCAGCTGCAGTTACTCGGCAGGCCCGAGGTAAAGTGCTGACCCATACTGAGAGCGGGCATAGCCTCGGCTCACTAGTGGAATATGCGAACAACTGGAATGCCGCCGATCAACTTGAGGGCAATCCAAGTAGCCAACCATATCAACTTTCCGACATTAGCAGTCGTTTGCATATGGCTGCTAAGATTGTTCTCGAAAGTGATAAGATGAACGAGGTAAGCGTCTTTGTTGATACTTTGTCTATTATTCAAATGATATTATATATACACTAGTCCCCGAAGCTTGCAACCGGATAATTTGTTGTTCGGTTGGAAGCTTCATCTTGTTTTAAATGCATTACATGATTTACTTGATTTGGATCTATTTTACGTTGGAACATATAACCATCTGGATCCGAGTCAAGTTTTACTTGATTCAGATCTGCCTTATTTTTGAATATCTAGCCACCTAGATCCGAGTCAAGTTTTAGTTGATTCGGATCTGCCTTAGCTTTGTATATCTAGCCGCCTAGATCCGAGTCAAGTTTTACTTGACTTGGATCTGCCTTACTTTTGAATATCCAGCCACCTAGATCCGAGTTAAGTTTTACTTGATTCGGATCTGCCTTAGCTTTGAATATCTAGCCACCTAGATCTGAGTCAAGTTTTACTTGTTTCGGATATGCCTTAGTTTTGAATATCTAGCCGCCTAGACCCGAGTCAAGTTTTACTTGATTCGGATCTGCCTTACCTTTGAATATCCAGCCACCTAGGTACGAATTAAGTTTTACTTGATTTGGATTTTTCTTAGCTTTGAATATCTAGCCGCCTAGATCCGAGTCAAGTTTTACTTGATTTGGATCTGTCTATTCTTTGCGTAACATGTTTCCTTTTTTTAGGTTGCCCATGATCGGCGGACAGCTCAATTTCAAAGGTTGCTTTTTGCACATAAGAAACCGCAAGATAAATATGAGCAGATTGTCCCTGTTGTGAAGAAAACTGGTAAATCAACTGATCCGAGTAACTTATATTATCTTTCTAATAGATTTAGTTTTTCGTGCTAATTAGTTTGTTGCTGGTGCATAGCTGGTATCAACAACCTTAATGCTCGCCTTACCAAGAAAGTTGGCGTTCTTGAAGGTTAGTTACTCCTTTTTCCTTTTAATTTGTACACTTTGTGTTCGAGGAAAATCTTGAGTCCCTTACAACTTTCGGGCTTTGGTATAGCCGAGTTACAAACACTTGCAGCGTCGCATCAAGAATGCATATCTATGCCTGATATGACACTGCATTTTGTAGAACAAGCCGCCGCTCATTCGGCGCAACTTAAGGAAAAAGACGACGAGATAACCCGGATGTGTGCCAAGGTTGAATCTCTCAAGCTTTCCCAGAAGTCTGAGTTGGAAAAAGTTGATCAAGAGTTCTCTGAAGAAAAGAACCGACTTAGCCTACAGTTGCAGAAATATAAGGAACTTCTTGATGCTGCCGAATTAAAGAACTGGGCGATGAGCGAGAAAATCATTCGCTTTGAGAAGAGTAGGACCGACTAGTCCCAGGATCTCCATAAAATGCTGAATTACATCCATCGTAAGTTTTTGTCTCTCGTCGAGTTATCCTTCCTCTTATCTTATTCTGACCCATATGTTGTTCTTTCGTGCAGATCATTTTCCAGAAGCTAAACCTATGAGCTCCAAGGCTGTGATTTCTACTCGCGAGCGCCGAGGTGTTTCCGTTGCTTCGAATCCAGAGTATTCCATAGAAGATTTCCTGATTGCCATGGGTGCTGCTATTGGAGCAATGAAGATTATGGGAAGAGATCTGGTGCAGGCAGCTATCTGAGCCTACCATGTTCTCTGTCCGAATTTGCCGAATATTGATGAAGTTGAAGTGCTTGTGGCGAGGCTAATGGCATCTCAAACTCAACTTAACCTCTCGAGGGAATCTGCTGGAAGAGCTGGTGATAATATGGCACTTACAACCGTTTTGTCTTGGTATGAGGATATCTCCCTCGATATTCTTATGAATCTGTGCATCGGCTCTCCTTGGGTTGAGAATCCGGATTTCGTTGCTCGCCGTCAGGCCCGTGCCTTCCAGCTTATCGAATATGCTGATTTGCATCATTGGATCGAGGGGCCGAGTTTTCTTCCCAACCCGGCTGATGACGCTGAAGCAGAAGGTGCATCGGGCGGTGACTCGGCCGATCAAGATGAATCGGAGCATGGTTCGGATAATGCCAATGATTCTAATGACACTTGAGATGAGGATGACGACACGCGATCGTCTTCCAAAGGAACTGAAACATCACGAGACTAAGTTGGCGTCTCCCAGCAGCCAGAGCTTGCCCCAGAGGTTACTATGGCCCCCGTTGATGCCGAGGTAACCTATGCCGAGGCCCACACAACCTCGGAGCGCCCAGTTCCTAAAGATACCCTTTTGAAGGAAACCGAGGTCATTCCTCCTGCATCCAAGACACCCACGTCCAATGCTCCTGATACTACTACTTCCCCTCCTATGGGTGATTTGGCCTCTTCCGGTGTCTAGGTTTCAAAAAACTCTTAGTCGCTTAAATACCCGGTATGCCGGGCGTATGATGTCATTGAAACAATTGTCCGCCTTTTGGTTTAATGTGAACCTTTTTACCTTGTGCCTCTGAGGCACTTGCAATGGTAATTGTTGTTAATTTATCTAACTGACTTTATTGTATCTTTGCTTTGCCAAATTTTATCTTTGTAGATCCGTATCATATTTTCCCATATGACTGATTTTCGCTCGACATCTAACTTGTGTTCCTTATGTGAACTTGGTTTTATCGTTGTCATTTTCGCAACTTCTCCTTGAAGTACTATGTTCTAAGCCCATAAATTGACTTACCACCCTCTCCGAGGTAGTCATTGGTAAAATGATATAGCTAGGTAAGTCCTTTATTATACCTCGACTTGCTGGGGTTGTCATTCTTGTTACTATGATTTTTAGAAATCGTTGTCTATTTCCTCGTTATTTCTTCGATGGCCGAGGTAAGCTTATATCACATCTTGCGATTTATGACTGACAAGTCATGGAAGTCCTCGAGTTTCTGCTTGAGTTATTGAACTCTTATGTGTATGACCAAAATCAGCGGGTAATATAAGTCAGTCCCCGAGTTATCGCTCGAGTTACTGGAGTTTTACACATGCTCAAAAAATATCAAACAACATGAAGCAGTCCCCGAGTTATTACTCGAGTTGTCGAAATGTAATTCATAATTCAACACAAAGAACATCATGGGGCAGTCCCCGAGTCATTGCTCGGGGTGCTAAAGTTTAATACATAGTTCAAAATAAGAAATAACATGGTGCAGTCCCCGAGTCACTGCTCGGGGGTGCCGAAGTTTGATACATAGTTCAAAACAAGAAATAATATGGGGCAGTCTTCGAGTCATTGATGGGGGTGCCGAAGTTTGATACATGCTTAATATTATGACTTGGTGCGTCACATCACAATATGCAATATAAGGATTCTAAGTGTAGAACGGGCGAAGTAAGGCTATGTTCCATGGTCTTTTTGATTCATCTCCGGCCTTGTTTGCCTTGTTCTTTTCTGGTGACTGAGTGTCTATCAGGTAATATGCATCATTGTGCAATGCTTTACTCACGATGAATGGTCCTTCCCATGGGGGTGAGAGCTTGTGCATGCCGGCTGTGCATTGCACTAGCCGAAGAACTAAATCTCCTTCTTTAAAAACTCTTGGACTGACTTTTTTGCTATGATACCGTCTGAGCTCTTACTGATAAATAACTGATCTTGATAATGCCAATTCCCTTGCTTCCTCCAGCAGATCCACGTCGTCTTGCCACGATATTTCGTTTACCTTGGCACTTGTGTACTGGACCACTCTTGGCGAGTCATGCATTATGTCGGCTGGAAGTACAGCTTCTTCCACGTATACTAGAAAGAATGGGGTATACCCCGTCGATCTATTTGGGGTGGTCCTGAGGCTCCACAGTACTGCTGGAAGCTCCTCAATCCAGCATCATGCCGACCTTTGCAGTGGTTCGATTAGCCGAGGTTTTATTCCTAACAATACCAGTCCATTTGATCTTTCTACTTGCCCATTTGATGCCGGGTGAGCCACCGAGCCAACATCTAGTCTTATGTGTTTCTCTTGGCAGAACCTAGCAAAAGCTCCTTCAGCGAAGTTTGTGCCATTATCCGTGATAACACTGTGTGGGTATCCATATCTCAAGATAATATCTTTGAGGAATTTCATCGCTATGGGTCCGTCACATTTTCTTATAGATTTCACTTTGATCCACTTTGTGAATTTTTCCACCATGACCAGTATATGAGTCATTCTGCCTCGGGAAGGCTTGAATGGACCTACCATGTCCAAACACCATACAGAAAAGGGCCAAGTGATTGGTATTGTTTTTAACTCGGACGAAGGCAGATGTATCATGTTGGCGTATCTCTGGCAACCATTACACCTTTCTACCAATTCCTTTGCTTCCTTCAGTGCAGTCGGCCAATAAAATCCATGCCTAAATGCCTTGGCCACTAAGGCTCTGGACGAGGCATGATGCCCACGTTCTCCCTGATGTATATCCAAAAGTATTTCCTGCCCTTCTATCGAATCGACACATCATTGCAGTACGCTTGTGACACTCCTCTTATAAAGCTCATTGTTTATGATCGCGTAGGCTTTTGCTCTTCTCACTATCTGTCAAGCCAGGACCTCATCACTCGGCAAGATTTCTTCTTTAAGGAATGAGAATATGGGTTGTGCCCATGTCGGCGTAACTTTCTCCAGGGAAATTATATTGTCAATTTCCATAATTTCCGCCGACATAACATCTTTGGGTTTTTCCGTGCTCACTCGTGGGTTGGCCGAATTATCTTTAAATGATTCGGGTCATACATTTTGTCGATTTCCATTGGGACATTTCCTTCTATCTGTTATGCCGAGATACGAATTGACTCGGATTCTGGCGAAGGTGTAATCGAAGGTTTTCTCAGGTGCTCCAGAGCTATGCCCGGGGGAATTGACTGCCTAGTCGATCTGAGTTTTGACAGTGTGTCTGCACCGTCATTTTCCGCTCGAGGTATGTGATGGAACTCACACCCGTCAAAATAACCACTGATTTTTTTCATATGAAACCTATACAGGGCCATATTAGCATCTAGCGCGTCCCAATTGCCTAATACTTGCTGTACTACCAGGTCTGAATCCCCTTAGCATATGATCCGACGTATACCAATCTGTTTTGCCATTTTTAACCCATGGACGAGCGCTTCATACTCGGCCACATTGTTTGATGCGGCGAAATGTATCTGTAGCACGTATTTTAGCTGATATTTTTTCAGCGAAGTTAGTACTATTCCTGCCCCTAGCCCATTTCTTAGTTTCGACCCGTCAAAATGCATTGTCCAATAGTTCGGATCTGGCAATGGGGGCTCATATTGTATCTCGGCCAAATCCACAAAGAAGTCGGCCACTGCCTGAGATTTGATTGCATCTCACCTATCAAATTGCGGAGCTTAAGGTGATAACTCGATTGCCCATTTTTCTATTCGGCCACTTGCATCTTTGTTGCTTAATATCTCGGCTATGGGTGCTTCACAAATCACTTTTATCGGATGTTCTTCAAAGTAGTGTTTGAGTTTTTTCGTCGACATGTATACTCCATAAGCCATCTTCTGGTAGTGCGGGTAGTTCTGCTTCGAGGCCGATAATACCTCACTTAGGTAATATACTAGCCTTTGTATTGATTTATCCCCTCATTCCGCTCCACGACGACTACCACACTTACCACTCTGTTAGTAGCTGCCACATAGAGCAACATAGGCTCTTTTGACAATGGAGAAGCCAAAACCGGTGTTGTGACCAACATCTTTTTTAACTCATGAAATGCATTATCAGCTTATGGTGTCGAGATGAACTTGTCAGATTTTTTCATCAGTTGATATAGAGGTAATGCCTTTTCCCCTAGACGACATACAGATCGACTCAGAGAAGCCAGACATCCTGTAAATTTTTGTACATCGTTCAGACACCTTGGCAGTTCCATTCTTTCAACTGCTCGGATCTTAGTTGGATTTGCCTCTATACCTCGGCTGGACACGATGAAACCGAGTAATTTTCCAACCGCCACAACAAAGGTACATTTTTCCAGGTTAAGTTTCATTCGGAACCTTCTAAAGTTTGCGAATGTCTGCCGAATATCTTCAAGGAGCGTTGTGCTCTCTTTGGTTTTTATAACCACATCGTCTACATACACTTGAACAATTTTTCCTATCTGGTCATGTAAACACTTTTGCATGCATCTTTGGTATGTTGCTCCTGCATTACGCAGGCAGAATGTCATGGTGTGATAGCAATAAGCCCCGTACGAGGTAATAAACGCAGTCTTTATTTGATCAGCCGGTTTTAACAGTATCTGGTGGAAACCAGAATACGCGTCTACAAATGATAATAGCTCACAGCCTGCGGTTGAATCAATGACTTGGTCTATCCTAGGTAAAGGAAAAGAATCTTTGGGACACGCCTTATTCAGGTTCGTGTAATCGATGCACATTCGCCATACGACGGCTACATTTCGGCAAAGCGGCGGAGAGGTTGATTCACCGGTCTTGCCCCTGGCCTTACATGCAAAGAGTGCTCGGCCAACTCCCTCGGCACACCTTGCAGGTCCTGAGTTGACCATGCAAAGATATCCCGATTATCACGGAGGAAGTTGGTGAGCTTTCTTTCCTATTTGGCATCTAGGCCAGCACCAATCGTGATGGTGCGCTCTAGGAACTGATCATCAATCTGGATCTTTTTCGTCTCTTTAGTCGGCTGGAAAGATACACTCCCATGCGGGTTGCCTAATGTCGGCATATTAAGTTGTGCCGACTGAGCCAGAGCTGCTACTTCCTAAATTCTTCTTTTCTCCCTTGCAATTACCAATGACTCGGCCAGGTTCGACCCGGCTGAAGCACATCCCATTGATTTTCTGTAATCCCTAGCCACTATTATTACCCCTGAGGCCCTGGCAATTTCATTTTTAAGTAGGTAATGTGACAGCTGCTCATGAATTTAGCCAGTGCTGGCCGTCCGAGTAAAGCATGATAGCAATTTTCTAGGTCCACCACCTCAAACTCCAGATTCTCCGCTCTGCAATTCTCCCAATGGGCTCGCACGAGAGCCCCAGCACTATCCCATGGAACGTGGTCCTTGTGGGCTGCAGCATATTCTGTGCTATTCCGAGTTTGTGCATTGTGTCCTTGTACATGATGTTGATACTACTTCCATTATATATGAGTACCTTTGAGAATTTCACATTGATGTTAGGCCCGACAAATGTCGGATCCAGTACCAATGCGTACGACCCTGGGTTCGGCATTATCTTCAGGTGATCCTTTATGCTCTAGGTTATCTCTTGATCAGACCATGGCACGTATCTTGGTACTACCGGCATAACTGCATTCACTTCCATATGCCGGTGCTGTACACTCTGACTATCTTGATGTTCTGTTGTGAACACAAAATACGATTGATGATACTCCCCGTAATCATTACGCCCATTGTTCCCGGGGTTTGCCCTTCCGTCTTGATTTTGATTTACCACTTTATGTACTGCATCCCTTCGGTCCGAGTTCTCATACCTCGGAGGGGGCGGTGGTAACATTAGCTGCTGCGCATTTGCCCCGGTCAGCTATGGCTGCTGCTGCTGATGTGCTTGATGAGAAGGTGCTTGCATGCCCGCCGGATTTCCCATTGCATTTTTAATCCAAGCACATTGGCGAGTTGTGTGATTAGCCGGCTTGGCCGGGTTTGGAGTGTGGAACTTACACGGTTGATCCAGCATGGATTCAAATGTGTATTTCGGCCTTTCCTACCATTGCTTCTTCTATTCTGGTGTCCACTGCCTTTAACCTTCATTCCTCGGCGTCCACTGCTGAGGACCATTTTTCTGTCGTTGATTGTTCACATGACTCGGCTGATCATGCACAACCGATGCCACTTGATTGGAAGCATATCTGTAATCCGGCCTCTCTTCCCTTCTTCTACCTTGGTATTCATTACGTCGTGATGACCCGGCAACATCTCTAGCATACTGATCCTGGTTCTCCCGATGTTCTGCCGACATCAACTCTGATTGAGTCGGATCACCTAAGGCATATGAATCTGCTATCCTGATGGTTTCTGCCAATGTGGTTGGCATATCTCTCTACAATATTTGCCACAGTACACTCGCATATCGGTAGCACTAAGCAAACCAAGCTATCGCTTGAGACTCTATGACCCCTTCGCATGAGTTTCTAAGGTTGCACCACCGAGTCAAGAATTCTCTATCTGTTTCATTCGGCTTCTGCTTGCACATCGCGAGCTGTTGAGGCATGTTTGGCCTCTTATAGGTACTGGTGAAATTACTGACAACCATTTCTTCAAAATCTAACCAACAGTTGATACTCCCTGTTGGTAGATTGTTCAACCATACCCTGGCTGGTCCTTCTAGCATCTGTGGGACGTATCTCACTGCCCATCTTAAATTTCTGCCAGCTATTTTCACTGCTGTGGCATAGTCAATTAACCAATCTTGTGGCTTTGTACTCCCATTGTACATTCTCGCCCCCCTTGCCAACTCGAAGTTCGACACGGGTGGTTCGCCCATGATCCAAGGTCCAAAACACGCTGGGCCAGGTGGACCCTGTTCTTCTAATAGTTTGGACCGATACAACCTGTCCAGCTTTAATCTTGCGTCCGTCGATGGCAAGTTCCTATAGACAACTCTCTCTTTTATTCCATAGGGGTTATGCCCACCATGCTCTTCATGCTCCATATCTGAGTAACCATCATTGTATCTATCATTTGCCTGATTATGGTGAGATGGTCTCGCCTCTTGTTCTTGCCGAGGCTCATACCTCGACTGAGGATCTGGCGGAGGGTTCCTCCTCCCTTCCGCCGGATTATTGTTTTCTATCTCCACTCTTACCTCGGCTCCCATTGCCTCTATTCTCATTGACTTTCCCGGCCACTACCGAATCATATGGAACAATTTGCTTATTTATTTTTCCCTAGGTCACCGCTCTATATCTTCGCGCATTGTTTCTTGGTGAGGACGCTGCTGCCGCAGATAGTGCGGGGGCTGCTCCTGCCGAATGAACCATATGCGAAGCTCCTGGCCTCGCCGGGTCAGCCCTAAGCATTTCCTCATTCTGCTAGTTTGCGATGCGCACCATCTCATTTACTCTTTCTTGCTGTTTTTGCCGGGCTTCCCCGCTTAATCCTTCCAAGTCCAGGGCTGCAGCATTTCCCGCCCTGAGGTTCTTTGCCGGGGTACTATACCTCCACAAGCCTAGATCGACTGAATCATCTGGACGAGCCTCATGCTCCTTGTTGATATAATTTATGAGGTTCTTTCCTCTTTATCTCAACTCATATACTCGCTCAGAGGCCACATCTAGTTTGTTTGCCCTAGCGTATTCTCGCAGGGTCCTGTTTAAGGACTCCCGCAAGGCCGACACCTTTTTTGCCTCTACTAGCACTTTCTGTCTAGTTTCTTCTAACTCTGCCTGTGTGTTAGCCGGGTCAAGTATCGGCGCCACATGCGTACTTACATTATCTATTTGCCTGAAGGATATTTTCTGGCCTCTCCAGAGGTGGCCATCTTACCCTTGCCGCCTTTGGGGTCCCCTCCTGCACCTCGGCTGCCTTGGTCGTTGGTGGATCTACCTCAGTGGACTGTGGATTTGCCTGCTTCGTGTCCTCCTGTCCTCCTGCCGCCGGGTCCCTGCTTGGTCCAGCGCCTGCTCCTGCTGCTGGTGCCGGGGCCGTCATCATCAACTCGACGCTGCCAACGGGGCGTACTCCATGCGGACCGCTAGCAGCATGGAGGGGAGGTTCTCCTGCCTCAATGACTCGGTGCAGGTAAACGCAGGATGTGTCGACGCCAACGTAGACCGTGTGAGCGCCTAGGTTGATGAAGATGCCGTTGTGTGGAGGTGTTTTCCTCCTGAAGCTGCCGACGTTATCGCTGACATAGTCCCAGATATCAAATCTTTCGACTAAGCATGAGATAACCCGCTCAACGGTGTGGATGAAGTTTCCTGTCCGGATCTTGACTCCAGCTAGCACCGCTGCTGGCCCCATGCTGGGCGCCAACTATCGTGGTGGTGGCACGGCAGATGCCATGCGTAGGCTAAAGTTTGGGCCAATGGATGCTAGAGGGATCCGGGGAGGGAAGTTGTAGTGATTTCTACACTCAACGGACCAATAGTAGATCTTTATTCCTCTTCTCAAGAACTACAAGTGCTCCTAGATCTGTATCATAGAGAAGAAGAAAACTATTACACGAGCCTTTCGGTGTGGAATGAATCGATCCCCCTCTCTGGAGCCCGTTCCCCCCTTATAAAGGGGTTCCTTGACTCCTTCTAGGGCTGACGTGGCAAGCATATTCTTGGAGTATGCTTGTCCCAAAGTGGTAACTCGGCGGCCTCCTTTCCGTGCCCCCTTCTATCGGAGGCAATGTTCCAGAGACCATCACATGTGCGCCTCGGGCTTCCTCACTATCACCTCCGTGACGCTTGTCTGCCCTTCTGCAGCTCTGCTCCTTGTCCTTAGCGCTTGGATCTATCTAGATTCCTCCTAGCCAGCAACTAGGGTTTGACTAGAGGCACCTCCTTCTCCTGCAAGTTTCCTGTTACTCGGCCTCATCTCGCATAACTCGGCTCGGCCTTCACCTGCATACAAGTCGTTTAGCCTCATTCGGCCGACATAGCTCATATGTCGGCCGAGTAAGGTGTTACTCATTCTATTTTTGCCATGGCTCTGCTTATCTCGGCCGGATCTTATATGATTCGGCCGACACAGTCAGTAATTTCGCTTAAGGTAAGGCAGACTACATTCTTCTTTCCCCTATCTTGACCCTATCCGGGGTCACCCCCCCCCCCCACAACAGCCATTGTGCTTTATGAATTGCGTCGTTCCGTATGAAATTTCATACCAACCAATTCGGTATCCAATACCCAAGAACCACATTGTTTAACAAGCAAAGAACATAACCATAACATGTATATCATCCATATACCTAAATTGGATATTTCCAATCTTTTCTTTTCTGGCAAATATATTTTATAGATTCTCTTTCAGCATTTCATTTTCCTTTTTTTAAAGAATCTATCAACATCAATAGTGGCGCCATATACATGACACATAGTCCAAAGCGTGTATATTCAAATAATAATACCTTTGGACTTGCACTTTGAAGTAGATCACCATCATCAAAATGATCGGCATTCTTTCAAAATCCATTCTTTAGTAATCTTTTAGTGTAGTAAACAGTTTACATACATCTTCTATTCACCCTTATCATGACGACTTTCAGGATCAAGCTAATGTAGCTTATAAAGGAGAATGGTGAGTATAACATTACTTTCCAAAACCCCTTTGGATGATTAGGATGTCTAGAATCTCCAACCTTTGCAAATTCTCATCCAATATGAGAACATACATTATACTCTATCATATTGCAACCAAAACATTGTTTCAGATATCGTTATATCTGTCACACATGATGGTCTCTGAAATAATTCTTTTAGCTCCTAGATAATCTCGATATTTAAATCAAGAATCATGGAGGCAAACATGATACTTAAGATACTAACACTGGAATTGTTACTCTCAATTTAATACTAATTATCAAATTCCATGGAGAAAACAGAGTTTGATGAAAGTTTGCAATAGGACTTTAAACTTTAGATTGACACTCAACACAATAAGATACCAGTTCATAAAGTAAATATCCAGAATTCTATAGTTTTATTATCTCAATTACAACTAAGCATAAGGTGGTGAACGAATGCCAATGACTACAACAAATTATGCAAATTCACTTTGATTTAATTTATGATAAATTGAGTTCTACTAATCCAAATTATAAATAAACTCCGACTCAAAAACGACATCCCTCGTGTCTTTTTGGTGATTACATGAACCAAATCCACTACACCAAGTCCGATCATCACGTGAGTCGGTGTAGCTTCAAAGGCGAGCATCAAATGGCCATGATATCTACCATATGACTCATGCTTAACCTTTAGGTCCGTGTTCTGAGGCCATGTCTGTACATGCTAGGCTTGCCAAGTAAGAACCTTAGTCTTCGCGTGTGTAACTGTCTTACACCCGAGATATGCTCGTGGATTCAAGTACAACCGATCATCACGTGATGTCTTGAAGCGACGAAACATTGTCGGTGCATACTTAAGGAAGAACACATTTTTTATCTTGATATTTAAATGAGGGATCATCTTATTATGCTAATAAAATGCCAAACAAGCAATATAAGATGCAATCAAACATCACATGTTTGTAAGTGAAATGATATGGTTCCCGCATATGATCTCCATCATGTGCACCGTGGTATGATCTCTATCATACCTCTATGTGTAAGGCCAAGGTCTATGGAACCTACACGTCATGTGTGTTGTAAGAGTATCATCTCATACTTCTACTTACAACATCACCATATCATAACACTAGCCCAACAACAATCTAAACTAGACGCCTCTAATTTATCCATTGCAAGTTTTACGTGGCTTAGGGCTTTCGAAGATAGAACCGTTCTTACCTACGAACATGAACCACAACAAGGATAACCAAATTGTTGATAACTCGTTGCTAATTAGATATTGACTATAGTAGGAGAGACAGACACCCGCTAGCCACTTATGCAAAACTAGTTGCATGTCAACCGTGGAACAGGTCTCATGTGCGAGGACATGTAAAGTTTGTCCGGGCCGCTTCATCCCACTATGCCACCAATATCCAAATTAAAACTAAGAATCAATAAAATGATCATCATCGCCCACATACTCATATGTGTACTACCCGTGCAAAGAATCTACACATAGATTCGGCTCTGATACCACTATAGGGTTTGCAGCATAGAAAACAAAAAATTTCCTACGATGGTAACAACTATGTACCAATATCTATCTACTAGATACAAGCAATAGGCGGATATACATCCGTAGATAACATACCCTTGAAGACCGACAAAGCTTAACGAGTCCAAACTCATGGTTGATGTAGACGATCTCAAGATCGAGAGGAAGTCCTAGCGCCACAAAACAACAGTATCCACCGGGAACATGTATCGGAAGCACAACTCTTTCTTGCCGAATATCCACCGGGAACATGTATCTCGCTAGTCCGAGACCATGGGGAATAAATTCTAGAGGGGGAGAGAGATCCTTCACAAGGAGGTGTGAGTGAGAGAGAGGAAAGGGGGTGCCTTTTATAGGAGGAGGGGGGCACCCAAGGGGGTGGACGCCGGCCATGGGGGATGCCCCCTCCTCTCCTTCATTCATGTGGGTGGACACTCCACTCACAAAAATCTCTTCAATTCCCTCCACTCAAAATTGCTATTAAATTTCCACCAAATTTAATGCAAACTCTCTTTAGATAAAAATCCTTTTATTTATTCAGAATTTTGTCAATTAATTTAATGACAAACATTCACATAAAACCCCTTGCTAGTATTCCATTTCACATGCAAGAACACTTTTTGCAATTTCACCCGAAAACCTATTTCGGTATCTAGTGAAATAAATTCCTGCGCTTGTTATTCTTTTCGGCATGAAACTTTTTATCCATTTGGATGTCAGTGTCCCTTAAGTGTTCCACCCTACGGTTTGTGAATAATGTGGACATGATCGAGACCCTTCTCTAATCTATAATCAGAAGCGGGACCTAGAGATCCATACTGACTCCCACACATTCAACGATGACTTTCCTATGATCGTCGGAACCTTCTATGCTAGTATCTTAATCCCTTTGTTTCACGATATATTACATGTCCGAGATTCAATCATCGTTATCTCCATACCTAGTTTGATGTCGTTACTGACATGCACTCTTTTCTCGTTCCCGTGATATAACATTCTAGTGATCAAATCACTTGCTTGCAAGCTAACCAATGTGATATCATCTAGAGGGCCCAGAGTATATCTATTCGTCATCGGGATGAACAAATTCCACCCTCGATCCATGAGCCTCAACATAACACTTTAGTAGTTCTGAAGCCATCTTTATGATCACCCAGTTACGGTGTGACGTTTGATCTTATCAAGAAACTCCTCCGGTGTTAGTGATTGACATGATCTCATGGTCTAAGGATTAGGATCACTTCGTAAGTTGTTATAGCAATATAAACTCAATGACTTTGATCGTAATGCTATACTTCGGTTGAATGTTCATCACACCATTACTTTAATGTTGTGACCTCGTTATTAACAACATCCAATGTCCATGATCAGGAAACCTTTGATCACCTTGTTAATAAACGAGCTAGTTTATAAGAGAGGCATAACTAGGAACTTCTTTTTGTTTATTAAACACACATGTATTAACGTTTCCGTATTAATACAATTATAGCATGTAAAATAAACATATCATAAACAAGGAATACGATAATAACCACTTTATTATTGCCTCTCGGGCATATTCCCTTCAATATCTACCTAGTAGCTTTTGCTATTCCTAGCAAATTCTCAAGCTTCATCTACCTTTCGAATTAAAAAGTATTTTGTGATGTGAAAACTAGTTATTAAAGCTCTCATGAACTTGATGGCACACTTTATTTACTTGCCCCTAATAGACTTGAACCATTTTAGACATCGAAGTTGTATATGCTTGCATCTATACGTTGGGATTAGCAAAACTGTGCTGTCACGGGGAACGTTTTCAAAATTGCACTTGTACCTTGTCGTACATAGTTGATATAGTGCTCTTTTGTCCATGGATGTCAACGGTGTGAAATAAAGAGGGTACTTGTAAGTCCATGGAGTTTTTATTTTGTGTTAGAGAAACGCCTGGGCCGCTAGCTGTCACATCCCAAGATTTTCCAAATCTTGTAATGTGAAAAATAAATAAAATAAAATAAATTATTGTTGAATTTCAGGGTGAAAAGAAACTTTTGTTTATAAATGGGAACTTAAAAATCCCATCTTGAACAAACTTTAATTAAAGTTTTAATTCAACAAAATCCAAATCAAGAGAAATGCATTCCTCAGTGAATGTATCTGGAAATTTAAACACTTGGAAAATAAATCCAAACCCTAAACCCTAATGGAATAAAAATCATTTCCAAGTTATCTCCAAGCCTATGGATTTGATCCATATGGAATCTTGTCAACAAACATTTACAAATGATCAAGAAAGACAAATAGAAATATTATAAAATCATATAAATTGGTTTCACCTAATTTAGAACCATAAATAAAATCTTATGATTTTAATAAGATAAAGGAATTAAGTTCCCAAAGCTAATAAAGCCCTTATCTAAAATCCATACCAAAATGGTGAGAAAATAATCTTAAAGGGAATGAAAAGGCTAAACAAATATTAAACAAGATTTTATAATTTGGAATCACCAAGTTTGGATCTCTAAATAAAAAGATATGGATTTTATAAGGTGAAGAAGGAAATATTAAATAAAGAATATTTAAAGACCAAATTAAAACTTGGCCAAATCCATAAGAAAATGGAATGAATTAGAATCCAAATCAAATAAAATAAAAGGATAAATAAATTTCCAAAATAAAATAAAATGGCAATAACCATTCTATCCCTATTTTATAAAGACAAATCTCTAATAAGAATAAATATATAATTCTTGAGAAAATAGTATTTTGGAATTTACCCAAATGAAATAAAAGTTGTTTCATTCAACTTAAATAAGATTAAAGAAAACTTACAAATAAAATTATGGAAATAAAACCATATTAAATTCCATTGGAATTAAAACAAATACCCAATCTTAAATGATTAATAAATCTTATTAAAAACTTTTCCAAATAATTCAAGATGAATTATTTGACACCCTTTTAAGTAAACAGAACTTACTGAAAGGTTTTAGAAGAATCCGGAAGTCAAATGGAAATTAAAGACATTATTAAATCCTATTTTGATTTAAAACAAGGGCCCTTTTTATTAATTTAAAAGACCCCAAAAAGAATAAAATATATTCCCAAAATTGACATCAGATTGTGCTATTAATCAATATTTGAACCTACACAAAATTTGGAAATTATTTGAATTCAAATGAGTGATTGAATTGCTTATTCAAAATCAAAACAGAAAAATCAAACAAGAAAAAGGAAAAGAAAACAGATCAAAAAAAATGAATCTGGACGACCCAACCCAGCCAGCCCAACAAAGCCCAACAGCCATTCCCTCTCTCTCTCGAAGAAAAACGATTCGCACCTACTTACGAACCCGCAGCGTCGCTGACAGAAGGACTCCACCGCACTCCTCTCTCTCGCTGCCAGACGATCCCACCGCCAGCTCCTTCTTCCTCACCCGTCGCTGACCACGCCCCTCTTTCCTCCTCGCCGTTGCAGGCGATTAAAGACAGGTTTAATTCGCATTAACCACGCCATTAAACGACCCTGCGATCACGCATACTTATTCGCCTGCGTCCCCTCTCCCTTTTCCACCAGACGCCTCACCCTAGCGCGCCCCCAGGCCGCCCAATTTCTCTCTGTACTGCCGCTGTCACCGACGAGCTCGCAAGAAAATTCCGGCAGCCCCTCACCGCCCCTCGCCTCCTCGACCACCCTCACCTGATCCCCACATCCTGGCGAACCTCCCAGAGGCATTAGCTCGCTCGCGCTCGCCCCTGAACCTCAACAAGGACAACCACTGACCGCCACCGTCGTCTGCATCTGCTCCGACGACGCTCCTAGGTAAAGTTCGACCGCGCCTACCCCTCTTCTGGATGCACTCGTACTCGCCGCTTCTGTGCACAGCTAACGCACCCTTTTTCGTGCCTTAGCTTGAACCGTACACTCGCCTCCGACAACGAATAGAGCCGCCAGACGCCGGCGACAACTACGGCGAGGAATCACCGGTGGTTCAGAGCGCCCCTCGACAAGTGACGACCACGTTGAGCATCAGTGAAGCAAGGCGAACCTGGTAAATCCCTCCCCCATCACCCTTGCTGACATGGTTATACCCTATGGGTACGTAACTTCAGCATACCTAGTCCAGCCCAAGGAAGGCCCACGGCAGACATACGCTGGCCCATGAAGATTTTCGGGTGGCCAAGGCCCATGACGTCTTCGGATCCTTGGAGAGCAAGACTAGAGGAGATAGGAAATTCAAAGGGGTAAAACCCTAGAACTTGTAACCGACTAGGACTACGCCCGGGACCTGCCTAAGTCTATATAAAGGCCAGGAGGGCACGTCCTAGGGCAACTCGACTCATACTTTCGCACACGCATCCACGCCAGATCGAATCTGCGCACCCTGTAACCTTCGGTTCCGCCGTAATCAAGAGCATACAAGCAGGAGTAGGGTTTTCCCTCCGGGGGCCTGAACCTGGGTAAATTTCATGTCCCCTGGTTGCTTGTCTGTTAACCGTGCCACGATCTCCAGCATCCCCATCTTCTCCAAAACCCGAGTCCATAACAATGGGCATTGATGAGATTAAACCTCGTCAATTGGCGCCGTCTGTGGGAATTGGGGCTGTTGATTGTGCGGTTGTGACGGTTCCGACCCGATCGATCTACAACTCCGGGGCGACGGAGAATCACCTCCTCTTCGGCGCTTTCGACTTCACCGCCCACTCGCCGGATACCATGAAGGATTTCGAGCCCGTAAGCGACGGACTCGAAATCTTCTTCGGGAGCTTCTGCTTCCCGGTGGGACAAACTGGCACCCTCCGCCTTCCTGAGCGGGTGCCCGTGCCGTCAATCAGGCCCACTTCGTGGGCTCCACACCCCGTGCCACGCACGTCACCATCAACAGATGAGTTCTACAGCAGCAGCTGCTGCAACTCCGATCTGTGCGATCCACCTTCAGATGAAGGGACCTACGGTTCCGGATCCGAAAGCTGCGACAGCAGCCAACCAATCTGCAGGCGCTATATGTGCGCTGCAGTCATCCAAACCGACGAGGAAACGCCTAACCCGCCGCCCAACCCCAACCCGCAGGACAGAAACGGCGAAAACGGTGGAAACGACGAAAACGGGGAAAACAGTGGCCACCTCATCCAACTTAGCAAAGATGGATGGGTCGAAGCACGCCGCGCCGTCGCAGGCGAAATAGTCCTACCTCTGGACTCCCCACGTGATCTGCTGAGGGTATACCACTACCTCCTCATCGAGGAGCACAAGAAGCAAGTCAAGATGCAGGAGACGCTCGACAAACGCAAGCAAGCAGCCTCTGAGTCCAGTGCGCGACGAGCTGCGCTCTCCACCATGGGACCCGGCTCTAGCACAAACGGAAATCAGGGAAACAAGCACCGCTCTCGGGTGGAAAACATGGACCCCAAGGAGCGGCGTGACGTGACCCGAACTCTCCATACATCGTTCATGGATATGGACGCTGACGGCAACATCATCCCGAAGACGCCACAAGCTGCGATCATGGCAGCCACTGCGTATCTCGCGGCTCACCCACCTCCCGAGGGGGACCCGAAAAGGGCCATGCATAGGTCCGCACTCACCGGACTAGGACTAATTGGAGCTGCGCTCCACGAAGACGCTCCTACGGAACCAAAGAAGAAAGCTCCGGCCAGGCGCGACCGGAGTCCCACCCCCTCATCCGAAGAGGAAGAGGAGCACGATCTTCCTCGAAGGAAGAAGAGATCGCACCGCCATAAAAGCGACTACGACGCCAGAGACAAGCTTACACAGCGCAAGATCGATAAAGCACGCGCTAAGCGCGCATGCTCGTCTGAATCTGAGATGGATGAAGACGAAGGAGAACTCTGCGGGGCTCGATGCTTCAGCAGATCCGTCCGGCGAACACAGATGCCACGCAACTTCAAGCTTCCTTCGGATACTCCGAAGTTCAACGGCACGCAAGATCCAAAGTCCTGGCTCAGTGACCATCTGTCATCCGTCAAGCTTCACGCAGGCAACAAAGAAACCGCCATGCAATGCCTTCAGCTGCAGCTAACAGGCGCAGCGCGGGTCTGGCTTAGCAGCCTATCATCAGGATCCATCCGAAGCTGGGAGGAGCTCGCTTACAGCTTCATTCGAAACTTCAAAGGCACCAGCAAGAGGCCCGCCTCAATTGAAGAATTGCGAGCCTGGACTCAGAGAACGGGTGAATCTATTCGCTCGTACATACTACGCTGGTCTACAACCAAGAACTCCGCAGCACACATATCCGAAGAGCGGTCCATCGACACCTTCAGGGACGGCGTCAAACGCCCAGACTTCAAGGAGAAACTTGGACGTGTAAAGCCCAAGACACTCGACCAGCTCATGGAAATCGCCAACAGTTGGGCAGACGGCGAAGATTGCATCCAGTGGGCGCAATCAGATGAAGAGGACGACTACGGCCGAAGACGCGAACGCCGCAGCAAGAGGAGATCGCGCGTCTACGAGGACCGCGACGGACCTGACATGGTCGTAGCCGGCTACGCCGACCGCCATAATGACAACAGTCGCAACAGCGGAGGATACCGCAGCGGAAACTTCCGCGACAACGGATGACCAACGCAGTTGTGGCAACGCCGCAACCGCGAGAACGGACCCTCAGCATTCAACAAACTTTCGGGTCCATGCACCATCCACTTCTACATCGACAAACAAGATGGCAAAAAGAAAGCTAGCCACATGCTCAAGGACTGCCGCGAGTTCCAGAAACTCAGCGAAGGCATGGTGCAGATGAGGCAACAAGCTCCAATCCCTGCGTTCGGAAACACACCTGCGCCAGGTGAAATAGCACACGGAGCTCCTCCACCGCCGCCTATTGGAGGCCCAAATCAACCAGTCGCACCAGCGCAAAACAACGCCGGGGTCGCATACCCCCCACCAAAAGGAGCACTCAATATGATACAGAAGGGACGCCCCACAAATAGGGTGCAGAAGAAAATCACCTGACAAATCAACTTGGTCGTGGCAACTCCGCCTGCAATCCCTGAGTACCTCAGCGGATCGGAGTCCTGCATCACATTCACTCGCGCGGATCACCCTTGCCAGATCCCTCGCCCAGGTCATGCTGCCCTGGTGCTGGAGGCGCAGATCGGAGGCTTCGAGATGAGTCGCGTCTTCATGGACGGCGGCAGCGGCATCACCCTAATGTTCGCAAGCACTCTAGCAGCTATGCGGATCCCGCAATGCAGCCTGGAACAATCAGACACAATGTTCCACGACATTGTCCCAGGGAAGGGCATCTTCCCCCTGGGCAAAATAGGGCTCGACGTCATCTTCGGGAAGCCGGACAACTTTCGGCAGGAGCGCCTAGAATTCGAAGTGGTGGACTGGTCATCGCAATACCATGCCATCCTGGGACGTGTAGCATTCGCAAGGTTCCTGGCCGTCCCACACTACGCATACCTACTACTCAAGATGCCAGGACCAAGGGGCTTCATCACAGTCCACGGGAGCTTCACCCGATCGGACCAATGCGACAGGGATTTCAACAAAATCTCCCAGTCCTTCGGCATGCAAGACGAGCTCGTAAGGCTCCGCGAGGTGACAGACAATGGGCTACCCCCAGTCACAAGGCAGAACACACCCGACATGTCCTTCGACTCCACCATCAACACCAAGAAAGTGCAGGTCCATCCGACAGACGCCTCCAAGACGGCGCTAATCGCCAACGACCTCAGCACCGCATAGGAAGGCGCGCTCGTCGAATTCCTCCGTGAGCGCTGGGAAATATTCGCCTGGTGTCCTGCGGACATGCCAGGAGTTCCCAGGGAATTCGCCGAGCACGCACTCAATGTCTTCCCAGACACCAAGCCAGTCAAGCAGTCTATCCGAAGACTGTCGGAGCCACGAGCCGAAGCTATCGGAAAGGAGATCAACAGATTACTCGCAGCAGACTTCATCCGGGAAATCAAGGAAAGCGAGTGGCTGGCAAATACGGTGATGGTCCCAAAAAGTACACGGACATCCTGCGGATGTGCGTGGACTTCACGTCACTAAATAAACACTGCCCAAAGGACCACTTCCCTCTACCTCAGATTGACCAGATCATCGATTCGACTGCAGGTTGTGAGAAGCTCTCCTTCCTCGACGCCTACTCAGGCTATAACCAGATTCGACTCAAGGTCGAATATCAAGAGAAAATGGCGTTCATCACACCGTTCGGAGTATTCTGCTACAACACAATGCCCTTCGGGCTAAATAACGCGGGTGCCACGTACCAGCGATGCATGCAGGCCTGCCTCAAGGACCAGATCGGTCGCAACGTCCAAGTCTATGTCGACGACATAGTCATAAAAACCAAGGAGGCAAGAACACTTATCGACGATCTCCGCGAGACGTTCGACAACCTTGATCGCTACAGGATCAAGCTCAATCCAGAAAAGTGCGCCTTCGGCGTCCCCTCGGGTCAGCTGCTCGGGTACTTCATCTCTCAACGAGGGATCGAAGCAAACCCGAAGAAAATCAAAGCTATCATGACAATGGAGAAGCCGAAAAACCTCAAGGGCGTTCAGCAGCTCGCAGGGCGAGTAGCGGCACTAAGCAGGTTCATCAGCCACATGGGCGAGAAGGCCCTACCATTTTACCAGCTGCTGCGCAAGGCAGACAAGTTCGAGTGGACACCAGAAGCCAACAACGCATTCGAAAGCCTCAAGCGGCTCCTCTCCACCTCGCCTGTTTTGGTCAAGCCAAAAGAGCGCGAGCCCCTATTGCTGTACATAGCAGCCACACACCAGGTGGTCAGCACAGTACTCGTGGTCGAACGACCCGAAGAAGGCAAGACCCACGGGGTACAACGCCCAATTTACTACCTCAGCGAGGTTCTCACTCCAACAAAACAGTGGTACCTGCACTACCAGAAGCTGGCCTACGGCGTGTTCATGACGGCTCGACGACTGAGCCACTACTTCCAGGAGCATCAGGTGATGGTCGTCAACGAGGCACCCCTAAACAGCATCCTGAATAACCCAGAGGCCACAGGATGCGTGGCCCTGTGGGGCATTGAACTATCACCCCTGGACATCATCTACGAGAAGCGACACGCAATCAAATCT
The DNA here is from genome assembly GCA_916181665.1 of Avena sativa. Taxonomy (NCBI): domain Eukaryota; kingdom Viridiplantae; phylum Streptophyta; class Magnoliopsida; order Poales; family Poaceae; genus Avena; species Avena sativa. The sequence continues at coordinate 68,428,466 of OV702284.1, forward strand.
CAAGTCCTTCCAGACTTCCTGGTACACTGGATGGAGCTGCAGCTGCCTGACACCCCAGATATGTCACAGTCCTGGACAATGCATTTCGACGGCTCCAAGCGCAAAGCAGGAGCAGGGGCAGGAGTCATACTGACCTCCCCGCAAGGTGACAAAATGAAGTACATTCTTCGGATGAAATTCAGAGCCTCCAACAACGAGGCCGAATACGAAGCCCTCATCCATGGCATGAAGATGGCAAAAATATGTGGCGCAACGCGCCTGGTCATCTACGGTGACTCCAACCTTGTCGTACAGCAGACGATGAATAAGTGCGACGCACACGCCGAAAACATGATCGCGTACCGCACGCTATACAACGCACTCGAAGGAGAATTCGACGGCTGCGAACTTCGGCACGTTGGAAGAGAGAGCAACGAGGAGGCCGATAGACTCGCCAACATTGGCTCCACTTGTGCAAAGGTGCCACCAGGTGTGTTCCTCGAACAGATCTGCGTGCCATCCATCAAGCGAAAATTCCCCAAAGGATCACCCGAAGAAGCAAAACACTCGGGGGCTACGCTACCCGAAGGTCATGAAGGACCCGAAAAGTTGGATACCGAAGTTGCCATGGTCAACCTGATGCAGGTCATGGCAGTTGAAGAAACTTGGACACGTCCATACCTCTAGTTCCTGACAAACGGAGAATTGCCTGACAGCCCGACAGATGCCCGGCGCATATCTCGTCGATCGAAAGCCTTCACCATCATCAACGGCGAGCTGTACAAACGTAGCATTACGGGTGTATTGCAACGGTGCGTCACCATCAACGACGGCAAGACCATACTCCAAGATATCCATGAAGGCATCTGCGGCCACCATGCAGGCAGTCGCTCCCTCGTCGCCAAAGCTCTGCGAGCAGGATTCTACTGGCCAACGGCCATGAGCGACGCGAAGGACATCGTCCGAAGATGCAACGGGTGCCAACGGTTCGCCGACAAACCGCACGCACCTGGGTCCGAACTTCGACCCATACCCATAGCCTGGCCTTTTGCCTAATGGGGCCTCGACATGATCGGCAAACTGCCAAAATCTTCGAAAGGAGGACACGTCTTCCTCCTGGTCGCAGTCGACAAATTCACCAAGTGGATCGAGGCCATGCCAGTCACCAACCAGAAGGGCAAAACCGCCGTCAAGTTCTTCGAATCCATTGTCTACAGGTTTGGCGTACCGCACAGCATCATCACCGACAACGGATCAAACTTCATCTCCGAAGAATTCCAGGACTTCTGCGAAGGCCTCAGGATCAATATCACGTATGCCTCAGTGGCACACCCGCAAACAAACGGGCAAGTGGAAAAGGCCAACGGCCTAATCGGCGCTGGCATCAAGAAGCGCCTCATGAGCTTACTCGAGCACAAAGCTGGAAACTGGACGAAAGAGCTACCGTCTGTCCTGTGGAGCTTACGTACTACGCCAAACAGCTCCACCGGCTACACACCGTTCTTCATGGTGCACGGAGCTGAGGCCGTGCTACCAGCCGAAGTACGCCACCAGGCTCCACGAGTCGTCGCGTACAGCGAAGCCGAATCCACGGCTGCACTCGAAGACGCCGTCGACACACTCGATGAAGCGCGGGATATAGCACCCGCTCGATCAGCGGTGTACCAGCAGAGTCTCCGCAACTATCACAGCCGCCGGCTGCGCCCAAGGTCCTTCGTCGAAGGAGACCTCGTCTTGCGACTCAAGCAAAAGCGACCGAACAAACTCGATTCACCATGGGAAGGACCCTACACCATCACCGAGGTCATCCCAGGTGGCGCCTATCGCCTCAAGCACGTGGAGTCTGGAGTCGCATACTCCAACCCGTGGAACGTCTCGCACCTGCGATGATTCTACCCGTAGCAACCTACCCCCCTTTTACTTTCAATAAGGCTTTCAGCCAAGGCTACTCAGCCGAACCATGTACCTCCTCCATTACGATATAAATAAAGCTAAGTACCTCGCCCCCAACCCTCGGTTGACTATTTTCTGCAACTTTACTACATGCTACATACACACTCGGGGGCTCCCCCCACCTCACGATTTCATCGACTGAGGACAAAACGTGTACACCTGAGTAGCTGACCACGTCAGGCAAACGAAAAGGGCACGTACTAAATCAAAGCACTGCGTGCTCGCAAACAAGCAAACCTTTACAACAAAGGGCACATACACGCCCAGCCGCAATATACAAATTTTACATCTATCTGTTTATTTTCAGGTCCTACCTATTCTGAAGAATAACCTGAGCACGCTGCTCAAACAAATCTACAATTTGTTCGTCATACTGCCTTACAGCCGCGTAATGCGGACGCATATTCCACTCGCCACCATCTGGTCGAGGAGGTGGCCCAGTCGCCACAGCAGCCAAATCTACGTCAGGGCGGTGCACCCTCACAAGAGACAAGGCAGCCTTCACCCCTACGACGAGCTGCCGCCGCACCAGCTCCTTGACATTGCTGGCACTCCGAAACTTCGTCAGAAGACCTGCAAGGGTCGTTGGCACGGCATCCAACGGAAACATGACGTGCAGCACCGAGGAAAGTGATGTCTGCACCTGGCGGAGCACCCGCGAAACCTGGTAGACACGATCCTGCACCGTCGCCAAAACCATGGCGCGATCACGATCCATCCAGAAGAAGCCGCCGGCCTCCATGTCCTGTTGAGTCAAGCAATTGACTCGAACATCGATACGCTCCTTTTCTTCCCTCGGAGCAAGATTGGCACCTGCGACAACCGCACAAAACAAGAATAAGGCCAGCAGGCTCACCCGAAGAACTGAGCTACAGCCCGAAAGAAGGATCAACTTACATTGCAGCTGCTCGGACAGCCGACCCAGCTCCGCCATCAAATACTCCTCTCTGGCTGCACCACGGTCTGCTTTGGATTTCCAAACGTCAGCGCGACCGCGTAACCCAAGCAAATCTCTCTCCAAGCTGCGCACGCAATCTCGAAGAAAAGCGAGCTGTGAGGAATCATCCAATGATTCTCGCAAAGGCCTTTCGGATGAAGTGTCAACTGGGTCAGCACCCGAAGGAACCTATAGCAGCAGAAAAAAGAAGGCACACAGACATTCAGCCAAGGATAGAGCACAACTTGGAGGAATTCATTAAAATATATAAGGCCACTACGTGGCACAAGGATGGTACTACAAAAGATATTTACAACAAAAATAGACTACAAACTACCCTACGTCTACTATGCCTAAGGCGGAGGGCACTGAGTCGCCTCAGAACCAGACTGCCTAGCTTTGGCCTCGCCCTGCTGCCGCAATGCGTACTCAGACAGCAAGTCAATGAGCTTGGTCCCATATCGTCTGCAGCGAGCGCAGTAGGCGGCGAAGGCTACCTCGGATCCATCTGCAGCCGTCGGCATCCGAGAAGTAATCTGGGGCAGGTCCAGCTCTTCCCCAGCCGCCATGGCCATCGCCAGCCCGACGGACGCGCCGATGCCCTTCTGCTTGCGCTTGTACGCTGCAGGCGCTTCGGCTGACAGAGCCTCTGCCAGGGCATCCACATCTTCAAGGGATGCGCCCTTCGGGAAAAGCTCCTGGTAGAAGCGACCAAGGACCTCTTTCGCCTTGGCAAGAGAGTTGACGACGGTGCTGCAGCGGTCTTCGACCGCCACAGTGGCATCATCTAGAGAACTTCGGTGCTCCAGATCACCGCGGTCGAACTCGATGCCTGCGGCATCTGAGACAAAAACGAAGAAAAATATGAAGAAAGTCAGCATAGAAGAAGATCCGTAGAAAAAGAAACAAGTCCAAAAGCTTGTACTCACCCGAAATAGCCTTGGCAGCAGCCATGAGCTTATCCGCCACCCCTTTTTCACGAGCAGCCGCAACGGTGGCCAGCTGCTCCTCACGATCTGCGGCCTCCTGCTGCAGACGCTCTTTCGCTTTGATTGCCTTCGCCAGCTCCAGCTTAAGGCGCTCTCTCGCACCAGCGGCAGCTTCGGCCTTCTGCTCCGATTGGCCAAGGCTCTTCTTCCGAGCATCGACCTCACGGAGAGAGTCGTTATGCTCCTCTGCATTTACAACAAGCAAGTGTCAAAGAACAGGACCAGGATAAGCAAGAGAAGTACTACAAGGCAGACGAATACCTTGAAGCTTCCGCAGTTTCGCCTCCAGCGTTAGGCGTTCCTCCACCAGCCGCTTGGCCTCTTGGACAAAAGGCTGCAGCAACAGGCAATAGTAGTAAAAGTAGGACTTGGGGGCTACGCCCAACACAAAGAAGCATAAACAACATCAGCATACGAAGACACTCGGGGGCTCCCCCCGTAACATCAAGCAGAAAAACTTACGTGCTCCGAAGGCGAACCCGCAGGCCCGCCTGCGAAATTCTGAGGCGCAACCACCAGCCTCTCCTGCATAGGAGGAACCTGCGCAGCGTCACCAGAAGTCGCCACCGTCTGAGGAGGAGGCGACGCAATGTTCGACTCCCCCATCATCTCGCGCGCACCATCACTAGAGCCGTCGGAGGATTGCCTGCATACGAACCAATCAACACAGGTGCAAAAATAACAAGGGAACAAAGGACAACAGTGGAAACAAGAAAACTTACGAGCCCAACGCGCTCAGGTCGAAGATAGGAGAAGCCCTTCGGGCCCTCTTCTCCTCCTTCTTTTCTTCCTTCTTCTCCTCCTTCTTTTCTTCCTTCTTCCGCTTTGCTGGCGGGTGCGGAGCAACAGCCCGCACAGGAATGGCAGGAAGGGGAGAGGAAGAACCCCCATGAACATCATCATGACGCTCAAGGCCCAGAGGATTTCTGGGAGTCGGAGGAGTCGAGGAATCTGACGACTCGCTAGAGCTCCGTGATCGCTTGCGCGAATGGTCCTCACTCGATTCGTCGGCATCCTCCGCTGGGGATCGCGCTGACGGTAGCTCGGACACGGAATCCACCACTTCATTATCCGGGGCATTCGGATACCTCTTGGGCAACGGTGGTGCCATGCCCGGCACTTTGAAGCTCTGCAAAAGGAAAAGGAACTTTGTTAGCAAACAAAGGAAAAAGTACACAGCTGACAAAAACAAAAGGGGAGCACTACGTGCGCAAATCTACACCTTCGGTACGACCAACGTCGAAGAAAAGGGAGGAGTCAGCGACTTCCCCGGGATTTCTTCGTCGGCCTTGAACTTCAACAGCGCGCGAAGAGCCTTGTCAAGTTCCACCTCGGAGATTTTCTCACTCGAAACCCTTGTCAGATCACGGCGCCCAGAGTAAAGAAACATCGGATGCGCCCTCGCTTGGAGAGGCTGCACCCGACGCTCAAAAAACGTCCGGATGATGTCGACACCGTTCACCTCCTTCTCAGGAATCAGTTGGAGATCCTCCACCCGACGGTACAGGGCCTCTATCTCCGCCACCTCACCGTCTAAGATTTGGTTTTTCCAAGATCTTTTCTTCTCAATCAATTGGGAGGGGTCAAAAGGAACGAGACCAAAATCTTGCCCAGGCAGTACGGTGTCACGGATGTAAAACCATTTACTCCGCCAGTACTGGACAGATTAGGACATGGAAAAGGAAAAGAATTGCACATTGGGACTGAGGGAGATGATGAAACCCCCAATGCGATACACACCATCCGAACCAGACTGCCTCTTCACGGAATAAAGCTTCCGGAAGAGGCCAAAGTACGGCTCAATGCCAAGCCAACACTCGCAAAGCGTGATAAAACACGCAATGTGGAGAAGGGAGTTGGGAGACAGATGATGGAGTTGAACCCCATAGAAAAAGAGCAGTCCACGAAGGAAGTCATGGACCGGAAAAGAAAACCCGTGAATCATGAAAGCAACAAACATAACCCGATACCCAGATGGGGGACGGGGGATTACCTCATTGCCAGGGAGTCTCACGGCCGTCGTGTCTTGCGGGATCAGGCTCCGCTCGCGTAGTTTGCGAAGATCGCTCTCCCGCATTTCTGATCGCCGCCAGCCACCGTCGGTGACGCGAGCAGTGGTGGTGCCCTTCTTGCCTCCGGCGGCGCTGGTCCCAACTGCAGATGAGGACTTCTTTGTTTTACCCATGGCGCTATGGCGGTGGTGGCGTTGCCAACGAAGAAAGACAAAGGAAATGTGGAGGAAACTCTCAGAGCGCAGCAAGAATAGCTCAAGAACGAGGGGGCAGTGAATAGATGAACTGCTGCGGTGAAAAACAAACCACAATTTCACCAGGGATTATAACAGCGAAGACGACGCACGCTGGCCGTCCATCGAGAAAACCTAACGCCAACGGTAGATCTGGCCGTACACGTGTCAGCACCAAAATGAACCGTCGTTACCACGCCGTCCACTACGTGCGGAAATCGAGGAGACGCCGTAATCATCTCCACGCCGCGCGTGACCGGTCAATTCAAAGTCAGCAAGTGGGACCCACGCTTCGTCCAGTCAAGTCATCTCTGGCGTAGCAGACGCTTGAGGTCATCGATCGTAAGCACTGACGTCATCAAAAGCTATACTAGCACCACTTCGGCTCCACAGCTAAAAGTACTCACTCGAATCTACGATTCGACTAAATACTTGGGGGCTACTCCTATCAAGAGCGCTGGCCGCGCACCCGACAGACAAATGAGGACAAAATTATTTCTCTGAGTCCTACGTCGAGTTTACGACTCCACTAGGGACTCGGGGGCTACTCCCATAGGGAGGATGGATTTAAGCATCCGAAAATTTTCGAGTCCTGCGGACCTAATGATTGAAACAATGCTTGAACTAAAAGTCTCCGTTCAAGTCTATGACTCGAACAGACACTTGGGGGCTACTCCCATAGGGAGCGCTGGTCACGCACCCTATGAAATCTTCAACTGCGATCTTTCGGATCAGCACGCAAAAACTTTTTGGCAACTCCGCCCCAACAAAACGCTGAGTGAGCGACAATCTCCTTGGCCACCCGAAGCACCTCCGAGGTGATAAATGTTCGGATGCTGTGTCTGCGACGCAAAGATAAGACCTACAGATATCATCTGATGGCCTAGCAACGCACCTGACTGCGCTCTGCTAGTATGAATCCGTACCAGCAGGTACGATGAAAAATCCCAACGGACGTGTTGGGTACACCAATTAAAATCACTGGAATTCCACTCCTATAAGTCCTCCGCGGCCTGAGTTGAATTACGCCAGCATATGTTCCAGGCCCGGGTTAAGGGACCCGAACCTGAAGAAGATCGTGTTGTTTCGTCCTAAGACAGTTAACTGACCCTGATCCGTTGGGTGAGTCAGGCACACGCATCAACAATCCCTACACACATATACTATTAACATATAGCTGCTCCCGAAGGATGGAAGAGTCCTCAGCCGAATCTACGATTCGACTGATCACTCGGGGGCTACTGACATGGTTATACCCTACGGGTACGTAACTTTAGCATACCTAGTCCAGCCCAAGGAAGGCCCACGGCAGACATACGCTGGCCCATGAAGATTTTCGGGTGGCCAAGGCCCATGACGTCTTCGGATCCTTGGAGAGCAAGACTAGAGGAGATAGGAAATTCAAAGGGGTAAAACCCTAGAACTTGTAACCGACTAGGACTACGCCCGGGACCTGCCTAAGTCTATATAAAGGCCAGGAGGGCACGTCCTAGGGCAACTCGACTCATACTTTCGCACACGCATCCACGCCAGATCGAATCTGCGCACCCTGTAACCTTCGGTTCCGCCGTAATCAAGAGCAGACAAGCAGGAGTAGGGTTTTCCCTCCGGGGGCCTGAACCTGGGTAAATCTCGTGTCCCCTGGAGGCTTGTCTGTTAACCGTGTCACGATCTCCAGCATCCCCATCTTCTCCAAAACCCAAGTCCATAACAATGGGCATTGATGAGATTAAACCTCGTCACTTTCTTCCTAAATCGCCGGCTCCGCCATCGTCTGACCACGCCACTGCCAACCGCCGCCCCTAGGGCCGCTCAGATATGGTCAGACCCCTGTACACCGTTGGATCTAGATCGCGTGGATAGAATAGAGTCACTTAAGTGAAACGGTATGGAGCGATCTGTGCCGCATGATTGTCATTAGATCCAACGCACCACACCGTGTGATCCACGCGAACTGTTATTGGCCAATAAGGAGTCGACGCGTGGCACTGTGTTGTTTTAAAAAGCCAGAAACATTTCTATTAGATGTTGGATTTTGTAAATTGCATAACTTTTGATCCATACGTCCAAATTTTGCAAATTCTATATCAATGGAATCAGCAAGACAAGCCCTAGCCAACCATGCCATTTGTTTAGTAAAAACCTTCTGTTAAATTGATTGTTTTTGCAGAAACTTGTGTATGCATGTTTAGAGTATAGAAATTGTTCTAAAATGATTTTGAGGATAAAATCTTTGGCAATTGGTGTGTTTTGAACCTACTGACCATAGGAAACAAATTGTGGTTTCAAAAATGTATTTGGTGAAGCAAAAGAATAAATCTTTGATTTAAACCATTTCTAGTCAAATAAAAATATGGTTTAATTGTTAAAAATGATTTTGGAAGAAAAACTTTGAGAAATGTTTTGGAAATAAACTCTCTGACCCTAAACACAAGGTTTTGTGGTTTGAAAACATATTTTGTGAAACCTATAGATTAATGCCTTATTAAAAACATTTCTACACCACATAAAATGATACCTTGTTCTAAAAATGGTTTATGAAGTAAAACCTCTAACAAATGGTTTTGCCACTTTGTAAAATGACCATTAGGTGTTTTATAATGTTTATGAACCATTAGAAAGCACTTTTACAAATAAAACAATCTTTAGCATGCTTGCATGCATTGTTTTGTTACTATCATTTTATGTGATGAATTGCTTGAATGGTAGATTGAAATATTGTTTGCTTGATTGAATTGTAGTGACTTGAAGTGTGTGAACATTTAAAAGATCAAGGAAGTGAACTTATACCCTCTACCAAAAAGGCAAGTGATGCTTCATACTTTTGTCCATCATTTTCACTATGCATTAGTGATATTTCTAAGTACGACTTGCATGGAATTTCGCTAAGTATAAACCATGCTATGGGAAATCCTAGTAGATGAAACCCTAGTAAAATTCTTCCTAAGTTAAGATTCCTACTACTATCATTCTTCGCTTAGCTAGTAGAAAACAAGGGTGGAAATATATATTCATGCTATGGAAAATTTCTAAGTTTGAGGACTTGTGTTTTGTTTAATAAAACAACTAAGTGAATGAATCACCTGGGTGGAATGGAAGGAATGGCTTGTGTTGAGTGGTCATGCAAGTCCATTATGCTGGGGAAAACTTGGGCATCACCAAGTCCAGCATGCTGGGGAAAACTTGGTGTCTCACTTGTGGATGGCCACCCAGGAACAAAGAGATTTGAGATGTCAAATATTGAGAAGCTTCAAGTGCAGCCACTTGGCAATATGGGCTCTGCCTGGATCATATAGGTTGCTAGAACTTAGCCATTTGGACAGTTGGTGGTAGTGGGAATGATAGGTTGGAGCGCGTCCATTTGGTCTAAGGGAAGGCTTCTGAAAGATCTTGTCTTGGTGAAACCAAGTCTTGTGGGGAAAGTGCACAACCTCTGTAGATGAAAAATCTAAGTACTTAGCCATGTCCCTGGCAAAGGACAATTTGAGCATCAAGACATGGAAGCAATCAATAATCTCATCATCCAAATTTCTAAGTTAAAACTTGTGCTTGAACAAGGGTTTAAGGTTCACCAATTTCTATTGGTGGTTCCTTGGGAAAGATTTTGTCAAGGAAAAAACTTAGTGTTTTCAAATGATAAGGAAAATCTATTTTGAGCAAAGCAAGCCTAAGCTCCACTTAGCCAAATGCATATAGATGATAGACTCCACTATACTACCATAGTATCACTTGCCAATACAATTCAAATGTATTGACCCTTGTGGCTGTAACTTGTTATGTTGCAAGTTTGATTGTTATTAGTGAAGTTTAATGATTAGGATTACAAGTCTACAACCAACATGTCTGCATGTGGCACTTTGAAGATGAAGGACCCCATGCTTATAGATATTCTGCTGCAATGTAATGTAATAGCCAAATGAGCTATGTAAGATGTAATAAATTATTTTATTTCTGGTTATAAAGTTGTATTATGACCTCTGTTTCTTGATATTACATCTTAACTGTGGATGCTAGCTATTGATCCAGGGACTAGCATTGTAAACACAGGGATATCTACCTTATTAAAGGTTGGGAACCTTTCAGATGGTATTAGAGCATTGTGTTGCCTGTAGGATTTGTATACCTAGGATTGGACAAAACCCCTTAGAAAAATAGGAGTTGTATTGGTTCCAAAACTTATTTACAAACAATCTTGTAAACTCTTTCCTCAACCATTTTGATTTTCATTCTACATCTCTTCTATTTCAAACTTGATGGACAAAGCCTTTCCCATGGCCAAAGACTTCATCATGTGCAAAGGACTTCATCAACTCTAATGACTTCAACATCTTCAACATTTTCACCAAGGACTTCAAATTTGGTTATCACTAAGGACTACAATTGGTACAAGAAATATTACTCAAGACTTGAAGACTAAGGAAACACAACTTAGAACGAACCATCATCACTTTGAAATTTTGTGACCAAGACACAAGAAATATTCTCCAAGGATACAAAGATCTTGTTCAAGAAGAATCAACCAAGAAGGATGGAAAGATCTCAAGTGAACCATATAGATGGACCACCATATTTAGTTTAAGTCAAACCCACCAACTTATGTGGTGTAACAAAAATAGTTTTGGTTGCCTAAAAATATGCTTGAAACTTGTTGTTTGAGTGGAATGTTTGTTTGTGATTGCTTGCACATTGCTTGTGTGAATGGTGATGTGTGTGATTAGAATTATTCCCTTAGAAATATTTTGCCTATTCTAATCCCAATCCAACCCAAACAGATGACTTCTCCAAGAGACTCCAACATCAAGGATGGTGACAACAACAACCAAGAGAACAACATGAGAGACCAACTGCTTGCAAGACAAACCCAGTTGAACCAAGTGACAACTCAGTTTTTAGCCAACAACAAGGAGATAGACCCAACCATGCAAAAAGTTTTGGAAACTCAATCCCAATTGTTGCAAGGGATGGTTACTCAAATGCTCAACATGGGAGACAACTCATCCCAAGGAGCTTATGACAACAAGGATGACAAAGATGTTGTTCTTGAAGGAACCCAAGCTTGCAATATTTGTGGAGACAAGGATCACACTTCCAAGGAGCATGGAGATCAATGCCCCAATTGTGAAGAGAAACATCCAATTCACCAATGCCCCACATCCCAAGCTACTTGTTACCTATGTGAAGGAAACAATCATGCCCCTATCCAATGCCCCATCTATTCCATAGTTGAACAAAGGAAACAAGGTGGAGTGCAACAACTAATTGCAGACTACCATGAGAGAGCTAAGTCTACCAAGAAGGATGAAGACAAAGGAAAATCTCAGCTTGTACCTCCCAACAACATGACTCAATTTAAAGGACCAAAGAGGAGACATATGAATTATCCAAGGAGTAATAGAAGGTCAAGGAGACCAGTAGACATTCCTACCTATGAGATAACATATGAAGAACATGAACTAGAAGCACTCCTACCTTTGGAGAAACCCAAGAAAAAGAAGGACAAAAGCCATGTGCAATGTGGTCATTGCAAAGAAATGGGACACTATGCCAGTGAATGTCCAGAGAAGCAGAAGTATAAGGAGATTATCCAAGTATGGTGCAACAACTGCAAAGAGCTAGGCCATTATATAGCAACTTTCCCACAGAAGATACGTGATGAACTCAATCTTATCACCTGTTACAATTGTGGTAACCAAGGACATTATGCAAGCAACTGTCCAGAAAAGATGAAGCACAAGATAAACAAGCCTATGAAGGATCTCAGCCTTGTCACATGTTTCAAGTGTGGAAACAAACGACACTATGCAGATGTTTGCCTAGAGAGATTTCAACAAGACCCCAAGCAAGCCAAGATGTAATCTAGTTGGAAATTTTTTAAGGGTGGTAGTACCCTAGATGCTTTGAGCCAACTTGTAACCCTAGCCTTCCCAAATCTCGGGACGAGATTTATTTTAAGGGTGGTAGCCTGTCACATCCCAAGATTTTCCAAATCTTGTAATATGAAAAATAAATAAAATAAAATAAATTATTGTTGAATTTCAGGGTGAAAAGAAACTTTTGTTTCTAAATGGAAACTTAAAAATCCCATCTTGAACAAACTTTAATTAAAGTTTGAATTCAACAAAATCCAAATCAAGAGAAATGCATTCCTCAATGAATGTATCTGGAAATTTAAACACTTGGAAAATAAATCCAAACCCTAAACCCTAATGGAAAAAAATCATTTACAAGTTATCTCCAAGCCTATGGATTTGATCCATATGAAATCTTGTCAACAAACATTTACAAATGATCAAGAAAGACAAATAGAAATATTATAAATTCATATAAATTGGTTTCACCTAATTTAGAACCATAAATAAAATCTTATGATTTTAATAAGATAAAGGAATTAAGTTCCCAAAGATAATAAAGCCCTTATCTAAAATCCATACCAAAATGGTGAGAAAATAATCTTAAAGGGAATTAAAAGGATAAACAAATATTAAACAAGATTTTATAATTTGGAATCACCAAGTTTGGATCTCTAAATAAAAAGATATGGATTTTATAAGGTGAAGAAGGAAATATTAAATAAAGAATGTTTAAAGACCAAATTAAAACTTGACCAAATCCATAAGCAAATGGAATGAATTAGAATCCAAATCAAATAAAATAAAAGGATAAAGAAATTTCCAAAATAAAATAAAATGGCAATAACCATTCTATCCCTATTTTATAAAGACAAATCTCTAATAAGAATAAATATATAATCCTTGAGAAAATAGTATTTTGGAATTTACCCAAATGAAATAAAAGTTGTTTCATTCAACTTAAATAAGATTAAAGAAAACTTCCAAATAAAATTACGGAAATAAAACCATATTACATTCCATTGTAATTAAAACAAATACCAAATCTTAAATGATTAATAAATCTTATTAACATCCTTTTAAGTAAACAGAACTTACTGAAGTCAAATGGAAATTAAAGACATTATTAAATCCTATTTTGATTTAAAACAATGGCCCTTTTTATTAATTTAAAAGACCCCAAAAAGAATAAAATATATTCCCAAAGTTGACATCAGATTGTGCTATTAATCAATATTTGAACCTACACAAATTTTGGAAATTATTTGAATTCAAATGAGTGATTGAATTGCTTATTCAAAATCAAAACAGAAAAATCAAATAAGAAAAAGGAAAAGAAAACATATAAAAAAAAATGAATCTGGACGACCCAACCCAGCCAGACCAACAAGGCCCAATAGCCATTCCCTCTCTCTCTCTAAGAAAAACGATTCGCACCTACTTACGAACCAGCAGCGTCGCTGACAAAAGGACCCCACCACACTCTTCTCTCTCTCGCTGCCAGACAACCCCACCGCCAGCTCCTTCTTCCTCACCCGCCGCTGACCACGGCCCTCTTTCCTCCTCGCCGTTGCAGGCGATTAAAGCCAGGTTTAATTCGCGTTAACCACGCCGTTAAACGACCCTGCGATCACGCATACTTATTCGCCTGCGTCCCCTCTCCCTTTTCCCCCAGACGCCTCACCCTAGCGCGCCCCCAGGCCGCCCAATTTCTCTCTGTACTGCCGCTGTCACCGACGAGCTCGCAAGCAAATTCCGGCAGCCCCTCACCGCCCCTCGCCTCCTCGACCACCCTCACCTGATCCCCACATCCTGGCGAACCTCCCAGAGGCATTAGCTCGCTCGCGCGCTCCCCTGAACCTCGGCAAGGACAACCACTAACCGCCACCGTCGTCTGCATCCGCTCCGGCGACGCTCCCAGGTAAAGTTCGACCGCGCCTACCCCTCTTCTGGATGCACTCGTACTCGCCGCTTCTGTGCGCAGTTAATGCACCCTTTTTCGTGCCTTAGCGTGAACGTACACTCGCCTCCGACGACGAACAGAGCCGCCAGACGCCGGCGACAACTACAGCGAGGAATCACCGGTGGTTCAGAGCGCCCCTCGACAAGTGACGACCACGTTGAGCATCAGCGAAGCAAGGCGAACCTGGTAAAGCCCTCCCCCATCACCCTTGCTTCCTAAATCGCCGGCTCTGCCACCGTCTGACCACGCCGCTGCCAACCGCCGCCGCTAGCGCCGCTCAGATATGGTCAGACCCCTATACACCGTTGGATCTAGATCGCGTGGATAGAATAGAGTCACTTAAGTGAAACGGTATGGAGCGATCTGTGCCGCATGATTGTCATTAGATCCAACGCACCACACCGTGTGATCCACGCGAACCGTTATTGGCCAATAAGGACTCGACGCGTGGCACTGTGTTGTTTTAAAAAGCCAGAAACATTTCTATTAGATGTTGGATTTTGTAAATTGCATAACTTTTGATCCACACGTCCAAATTTTGCAAATTCTATATAAATGGAATCAGCAAGACAAGCCCTAGCCAACCATGCCATTTGTTTAGTAAAAAGCTTCTGTTAAATTGATTGTTTTTGTAGAAACTTGTGTATGCATGTTTAGAGTATAGAAATTGTTCTAAAATGATTTTGAGGATAAAATCTTTGGCAATTGGTGTGTTTTGAACCTACTGACCATAGGAAACAAATTTTGGTTTCAAAAATGTATTTGGTGAAGCAAAAGAATAAATCTTTGATTTAAACCATTTCTAGTCAAATAAAAATATGGTTTAATTGTTAAAAATGATTTTGGAAGAAAACCTTTGAGAAATGTTTTGGAAATAAACTCTCTGACCCTAAACACAAGGTTTTGTGGTTTGAAAACATATTTTGTGAAACCTATAGATTAATGCCTTATTAAAAACATTTCTACACCACATAAAATGATACCTTGTTCTAAAAATGGTTTATGAAGTAAAACCTCTAACAAATGGTTTTCCCACTTTGTAAAATGACCATTAGGTGTTTTAAAATGTTCATGAACCATTAGAAACCACTTTTACAAATAAAACAATCTTTAGCATGCTTGCATGCATTGTTTTGTTACTATCATTTTATGTGATGAATTGCTTGAATGGTACATTGAAATATTGTTTGCTTGATTGAATTGTAGTGACTTGAGGTGTGTGAACATTGCAAAGATCAAGGAAGTGAACTTATACCCTCTACCAAAAAGGCAAGTGATGCTTCATACTTTTGTCCCATCATTTTCACTATGCATTAGTGATATTTCTAAGTAAGATTTGCATGGAATTTTTGCTAAGTATAAACCATGCTATGGGAAATCCTAGTAGATGAAACCCTAGTAAAATTCTTCCTAAGTTAAGATTCCTCCTACTATCATGCTTAGCTTAGCTAGTAGAAAACAAGGGTGGAAATATATATTCATGCTATGGAAAATTCCTAAGTCTGAGGACTTGTGTTTTGTTTAATAAAACAACTAAGTGAATGAATCACCTGGGTGGAATGGAAGGAATGGCTTGTGTTGAGTGGTCATGCAAGTCCAGTATGCTGGGGAAAACTTGGGCATCACCAAGTCCAGCATGCTGGGGAAAACTTGGTGTCTCACTTGTGGATGGCCACCCAGGAACAAAGAGATTTGAGATGTCAAATGTTGAGAAGCATCAAGTGCAGCCACTTGGCAATATGGGCTCTGCCTGGATCATATAGGTTGCTAGAACTTAGCCATTTGGATAGTTGGTGGTAGTGGGAATGATAGGTTGGAGCGCGTCCGTTTGGTCTAAGGGAAGGCTTCTGAAAGATCTTTTCTTGGTGAAACCAAGTCTTGTGGGGAAAGTGCACAACCTCTGTAGATGAAAAATCTAAGTACTTAGCCATGTCCCTGGCAAAGGACAATTTTAGCATCAAGACATGGAAGCAATCAAGAATCTCATCATCCAAATTTCTAAGTTAAAACTTGTGGTTGAACAAGGGTTTAAGGTTCACCAATTTCTATTGGTGGTTCCTTGGGAAAGATTTTGTCAAGCAAAAAACTTAGTGTTTTCAAATGATAAGGAAAATCTATTTTGAGCAAAGCAAGCCTAAGCTCCACTTAGCCAAATGCATATAGATGATAGACTCCACTATACTACCATAGTATCACTTGCCAATACAATTCAAATGTATTGACCCTTGTGGCTATAACTTGTTATGTTGCAGGTTTGATTGTTATTAGTGAAGTTTAATGATTAGGATTACAAGTCTACAACCAACATGTCTGCCTGTGGCACTTTAAAGATGAAGGACCCCATGCTTATAGATATTCTGCTGCAATGTAATGTAATATCCAAATGAGCTATGTAAGATGTAATAAATTATTTTATTTCTGGTTATAAAGTTGTATTATGACCTCTGTTTCTTGATATTACATCTTAACTATGGATGCTAGCTATTGATCCAGGGAATAGCATTGTAAACACAGGGATCTCTACCTTATTAAAGGTTGGGAACCTTTCACTAGCCTAAGCCATGCTTAATCATGGTGGAAACTTGCAGCATCACCATAGTGAGTCATCTATGAAGCATCCTCAATAAAAAGCTATATGCATAGTAAATAAAAAGATTTCTAAGAAGCTCATTGTCTGCTTGCTTTGTCATTTTGGTTATGGGAAAGTTCATGTACCATGTGCAAGGGGTACCCCGTTGGCGGTTCTCAATGATATGCAAATACTTACAATGACAAGAACTTACTTGGACCCAAAGTTGAGAATGCATGAGGAGTGGCCCTCATATTCAAGGGACATGAGATTGCCATCTTATATTCCGTTAAGCATATACTCCATCTTTGTTCACTTTAACCTTAATCATCTAAAGATGCTTATGATAGGGGAAATGAGGGCTCAAAGCTAGTAAGTACCATAATCTTTTGGAAGCTCTTTATGACTTATAATCCCTGCTACACTCTAAGAAGGGACCTTTCTCCCACTATCAGTTGAGTCAGTAAACCTACTTCCTCTCTATCTCCAACAAGCTTTTGAGTTGTTGTGTTTCAAGCATTCATATGGTGATTTATTCAATCATGTTATTTATCTCCCTTGTTTGCACAAAACTCTTATCAATTGAGTATTACTTTGAAAGTCTTCACTTGTGAAAAACCTTTTTGAGCAAAGAGTGCTCCTGTTTTGAAACTTCTACAAAAAGCTTTTGTGAAACTGTTTACCAGATGTTCTCTGACCAAGAACAAATTTGCCAATTCCAATTATGATTTATCTTTATGCATCTCTATTGTGACTGCTGTACTTAGTTGCAAGCTAAGTTATATAATGGTGAGTTGCTTCATTCTATGAGTTGTGCAATGGTAACTGTGATGCTTCTTGTTCGTATTCTTTTATCGACACTTCACTCCATAAACCCGTGGACATGTTTACTGAGCTCAGCATTCGCTTTTGGACAAGCGAAGTCTAAGCTTGGTGGAGTTGATACGCACAATTTGCATCACCCTTATATATCATAATTTACCTCTATTCATTGATATTTGTCTTATTATGAGGTATTACTTATGGCTTTTCATCTATTTATGCATGTTGGTTGATTCCTGGAGGATGGACTGCCGGAGTCTGGATTCTGATGGAAAAGAAGGCGTTTTGGTGCAATTTCGCAAAGATCAGAAAAATAACAGAAAAATATGGAAACATATTATTTCACCAGAAGACGAAGGAAGCTAGAAGGAGGAGCGAAGGGGGGCTGCAGGGGGCCCAAACATCCCCTAGGCGCGGGACCACCTGAGGCGGCGCCTGGGGTGGTTTTGGCCCACCTGCCCGGCCTCCGACTCTCCCCCTTCGCCTATAACTTCCCTTCCAAAGCCTAAGCCCCAGGGAGCAACCACAGATAGATTTCCGCCGCCTCTTGGGGGCGGAAAACACCGAGAAGAAAAGATCTCTCTGGCAGACAGATTTCTGCTGGGGGAATTCCTTCTCGGAGAGGGGAGACCATCACCATCAACACCATCATCAAGCTAGGCTTCATCGGGATCATCATCATCATCCACACCATCATCTCCATCAGCACCATCATCACCACTCTGTTCCCGCTGTAACAATTGTGTTGGATATTGCTTTAGTTCTTAGAGGAAACTTTCCCGGTGTTAATTACTATTGTAGTTGATGCTTGTGATTGGAACCATTTGATTATTGTTTATGTTCAGATTGTTATCCATTACCATAATCTTTGATCTTGATCCATATGATGTCTTGTGAGTAGTTCGTTTAGTTCTTGAGGACATGGGAGAAGTCATGTTGTTAGTAGTGAATCTGTGATGAGTTATTATTCAATGGTTTAGTATTGAAGTTGTGGTGTTATTCTTTTTAGTGGTGTCATGTGAACGTCTACTACATGACACTTCACCATTTATGGGCCTAGGGGAATGCATTGTGTATTTGGATACCAATTGTGGGGTTGCCGGAGTGACAGAAACCTGAACCCCCGTTAGGACACCTTTGCACAGGGGAGCGTAGGATCTCAGAGTTTAAGGTTGTGGTTAGATTTATATGTTAATTACTTTCCTATAGTTACGGATGTTTGCAGGGGGTTTAATCACAAGTATGTATTAGTCCTAGGAAGGGAGGTATGTTAGCACAGGTTCACCCACACAACACTTACAAACACCAGAGAGGAGTACTCAGCTATTTGAAGCGAAAGCACTTGACAGAATTCCCATGTGTCCTCGAGAACGTTTGGTACTTATAAGTATTTCCACTCGCTTGTCCTTTGCTAACAAAGGATTGGGCCACTTGCTCCGTTCGTTCGTTACTTCTGTTACTTGCTCTTTGTTTTGTTGCCTTGTCAAAAAATCACTAAAAAACCGTTTCCTAAGTATTCATAGGGATTTCCTACTCCATACCACTGTTCAGCACCTTCTGCTCCTCGTTGGGATCGACACTCCTATTTATCGAAAGTACTACGATACACCCCCTATACTTGTGGGTCATCAGCATCAGCCGCTCAATCCATATATGATAGTCATGACTCTTTAGGCCGGTGACTTTTCTCGTCGCAAGATTGACTCCCTTACTCATATTTGAACAATAACGATCAGGTAACATCACGACGTACTTGAGCCACCTGAATGACTCCTTCTTTTGGTCACTATCAAGGCAGAAGATGGCATGCGGCTTGAACCAATTTCTTCGATTGCGGTCAGGAGGCTGCATGTGTAGTTTCTTCCTATCACATAGCTTCTTAACATCGACCCTAGCCTTGACATTATCCTTTGACTTTCCATGGATGTTGCAAATTGTGTGAAAGAGGGACTCTCCTACATTATTTTCAGCGTGCATCACATCAATGTTATGGGGAAGTTCAAGGTCCTTGTAATACTTGAGCTTCATTACGGCTGCCTCGTGAGTCCAGTTGTGCGTTTTACCATATCCTTCAAATAGTGGGCCAGGAATCTCAGTACGCTCAAGAGCATCTAGCTCGGCTTTAACAGCTGCACCATTAAACATTGGTATTGCTTTTTCTTCATTCACAACTACGCCCTTCATGAAGTTCTTTTTGCCTCGTCTGAACCGGTGCCCTCTTTTGAGGAAAGGTCACTTTTTGTCAAAGGCGACATACTTGCCACCCGCACTTAGCCAAAAGAACTCAAGTTGGAGCCTGCAAACTGGACAAGGCTGTAGGGGTTCGTAGCATGGAAAACAAAAAAATTCTACCACATGAACACACAATCAAGATCTAATCTATGATCAAGCCAAGATCTATCTACTAGATCGGTGCAACAAGTTGATAGAGTACTAACCCTCGAAGATCCAAAGCGGTTGACGAGAGCAGATTCTCGTGGGTGATGTAGTCGTTCACTTGCCGATATCAAGAACGCGTAGACGATCCTTCCGGCGCCACGTTCCGGCAGCTCTCCCGCAGTCGGTGACACGTACGGTACTTGATGAAGACCTTCCTCTCCCTTGTTCCAGCAGGCAGCGGAGGTTGTAGCTCTCTCCTCGCGATTCCGGCAGCACGACGGCGTGGTGTCGGAAGTAGAGGAGAGATCCCGCAGGGCTTCGCCTAAGACGGAGTGAGTATGGTGGAGTAGAGGGAGCCCCGGCGATCTAGGGTTTAGAGGGCCGAGGTTTAGAGGTAGCTAGCAACTAGAGTTTAGCTAGTCGGTAGCGGTTTAGAGGAGATCTAGATTGGTCGCAACTAGAGAGGGGGCGGCGGCCAACCTAGGGTTTCTTGGGCACCTAGGGCAAAGGGGATACCTTGGGGTTCACCCCTACCCCTCCTTATATAGGTGGGGGCGTCCAAGGGTGTTCCCAACCCAGGTAGAAACCCTCCCTAACTCAGAAACCCTCCCTAACTCGGAAACCATGTTGGGATTTGACATTTTCAAACTGCCTTTTTGACTTTCAAATTAGAGTTTGATTTCTCTCTTCCAAGTGTCCAGCCAAGTGACATAGGACATGATGCAACCATTACACTTTTTCAGGACACATCCATGTACCCTTCCCCTTCCGGATTGGTGAACGTTTTAGACCCTTCTAGAACATTCCGGCGAAAACACCGGAATCATTTCCGAACTCCGAAATTGGACTTTACTTATATGAATCTTATTGTCCGTAACATTCCGGATCTCCTCGTGATATCCCGGATCCCATACGATACTCCGAACAACATTTGGTCTCTTTACTCACATTCCATATCTACTAAACAACATCGAATCCTTAAGTGTGTCTCCCTACGGTTCGTGAATTATGCAGACATGATCGAGACTCTTCTCCGATCAATAACCAATAGAGGAATCTAGAAATTCATATGGCTCCCACATATTTCAACGATTACTTCATGATCGAATGAACCATTTACATACGATACCAATTTCCCTTTGTCTCACGATACTTTACTTATCCGAGGTTTGATCGTCTGTATCTCTACATACCTAGTTCAACCTCGTTACCAATAAGTTCTCTTTTCTTGTTCCCGTGATATGTGATCCCTTGTGAGCCAGTAACATGCTTGCAAGCTAATTGGATGACATTCCACCGAGAGGGCCCATAGTATATCTATCCGTCATATGGATGGACAAATCCCAATCTTGATCCATGTGCCTCAACACATACTTTCCAAACACTCAATGCCACCTTTATAGCCACCCAGTTACGGTGTGGTGTTTGATGTCATCAAAGTATCCTTCCGGTGATGGTGATTAGAATGATCTCATGGTCGAAGTAAATAGGTTACTATGTATCAGAAATCTTATAGCAAGTGAACTATATTAAATGACTTGATCTTTATGCTACGCTTAACTATAGGAGTATGTCCATCACATCATTCTCCTAATGATATGAACCTATTGTTAATAACATCTCTATGTTCATGATCAGGAAACCATGATCATATATTAACCAACAAGCTAGTTTAACAAAAGGCTTTACTAGGGACTCTTTCATGTTTACAAATCACACAAGTATTAATGTTTCCGGTTAATACAATTATAGCATGGTATGTAAACATTTATCATAAGTATGAAGATATGATAATTACCACTTTATTATTGCCTCTTGGGCATATCTCCAACAGTCTCCCACTTGCACTAGAGTCAATAATCTAGTTTCAAACCTTTGTGCATTCAACACCTATGGTTTTTCGGTGTTGTATTTACACGATTGCCAGTTGTCAACTGATCTACGGATCTGACACTTTCAGGTCCGTGTGTAATTGCATGTCTTTGTGTCTCTACATATCACTCATTCTCTAATGAGATGGCTTTGTATAAATTTGTTCCTTTGGTGAGACCTTTAGTTCCTTGGGGTTAAAACATGCTGATAATATTGTCGTACAATATATCTTCATAGTACTATCCCGCTGTGAACCACACCTAGTTTGATAACAAACTACTTGACACAAATGCCCTCTTTTACTGCTATTATAGCAGTCATATACTTAGCCTTTTGTTGTAGTATCTGTCACAATGTCTTAACTTTAGAACTCATACAAATCCATTATGGAACTTACTTTCCATCATATTGTGCCACCCTTAGTTTAGATAGAGATAAAATTAATTTGTACTTTGTAACAAAACTAGTATCAATGTAATACTTTTAAAATGAACTTACCATCTATTTGTCACTTCTACAAAATAATATATTCTTAGTTCTTCTAAACGATCATAAGAATATCTTTACTATCGTCCAATAATCATCTTATGAATCATTCTAGTATACTCTCATAATATTTAGAGCATAGGACATATCTGGATTTGTACACATCACGGCATGATTGATAAAGTACTGTTTGTGATTTTATATATCAAGTATCTTTATTCAATCCTTCCTGTGCAACAAGAACCTTTCTTGTAGTTTCTATATTGAAATCATTAAATATCTCATCTATGTACTTATGGCACAACCATATTAGCATCTCAATTTATCCATATAGACATTAATGCCAAATATCCGGGTTCTGCCTAAGCCTTTCATCGAGATGAAATTCTTAACCTATGTCAATAAAAAGATACATCGTTTACAATCAACAATATGTCTTCCACATAATGTATTAGAAACATGTCTTAGCGCTCCCACTTAATTTCTTGCAAATGCAAGCATCTTCATCGTCTCCGATGAAATTAAACTCTTTTATCAATTTCATCATAGTGAAGATTCCAGCTCCGTGATGCTTACTTCAACCATTGAAGTTTGCATATGATTTTAGCATCCTTTGAATTAACAAAACCCTTTGGACCATGTCATGCACACGTCCTAGGTAACCATATTATTAGAAGAACTTGTTTTGTTTATTCAACTACCACATAACAAAATTATATGTAGTGGTTATTACATTAATCCATCTAGACTAAATATCGCTCAATGAAAGATCAGATCTTGTCATAGTCAACTCTTTGAACATTGTCGTGAACTCTTTCCCGACAGGTCGATAATTTCATTGATGTGAAACATTCATGTCTATTTCTTTATAGATCCAAATACGACTGTAAGGTCTTGCACATTTTTAGAGGGTCTTTCAAGTTCAAAGCTTGATCTCTCGTATATGGTACCATCACGGATTTTATGGCTTCAAACCATTTGACGGAGTCAGGGCCCATCATCGCTTCTTTCCATGTAGTCGAATCATTATTGTCAAATAATTATTTAACTCTCAAATCTTGGTATTTGATTGGTTACCCGACCTACTTTTTTCAATAGGAACATAGACCTCCATGACCACAACCTTTGAGGCACGTGAGCCATGAGCATTGTTGCTGCCTCCGGAACACTTTTTAGTGTTGTGAAATTTTGCACATATAGCTAAGGTTCTTTTAACCTTATCAAAGTTCTATTGTCCTGGCACTTAACTTTTCACGGAAAATTCCTTTCTCAAAGAAACTTGACGTTCTAAGCGACAAACATTTTTGTCTTTGGTGTTAGGGAGGAATACTCAACGATTATTCAAACTAACATATAAAGATATGTTCATCTGATTTTGGTTGCAAACATCTTTCTTATGCATAGCATACCAATGTTTAAGAAAGGAAAACTTGGGTTTTATCCCAAACCATAACTTTATATGGTGTCATTTCAATGGATTATGATGGAGATCTTTTCAGTGGAAAAACGGTAGTCTCTAAAGCTTTAATATTTAAAATATAATGGCCGTTTTATCAATCACACCATTGATCTTACCATGTCAAACAAGGTTTCATTGCAAATCTCGATTATTCCATACTCATTATGGTGTTTCGGGAAACGCAAATCCATGGAACGATTCCTCAAACTTTAGGTGTTATGCTAAACTTTATAAGTCAAATATCTTCCTTTATTATCCTATCATAAATTCTTTATTTTCTTGTTACATTGATTTTTCACTTCATCTTGAAAGTATTTAAACTTTTCAAATGTTTCACACTTCATCCTTATTAAGTAAATATTCATATATTCACTCAAATTTTCGGATAAAGCATATGAAGTTGAAATCTATCGCTCTTGACTACACATAATGGACTTCATACAACAATATGTACAAGTTCCAATAAGCTAGTCATCCGTTCCCTTTGGCCTATGAGCGGAGTTTTAATTATCTCTAGGAAAATTCCACAAGTGTCATTTGATCAAAAATCAAAAGACTCCAAAATTCCATCCACATGGAGTTTCTTCATGTTTTCTTTCCAATATAATTTAAACGGCGATGTCACTTCCTAAGTGATCTTTCTTATCAATTGTATTTCGACATTTTTAGCAATATTTTTACGTATGTGATTTATCCAACGAGATTTGTAAATCATCCATCTTTTATGGATTATGGCAATTATTTGAATAACCCTTTTGTTCTCATAATACCTGGTAAAACAAATCTTGAAGGCAAGCTTTGATGTTAACGAGCAACACAACAACCTTTTATTTGTTCTCGATGAACATCATCACATATTGTTTTGCTAGTTACTTAGGCCATTATAGTTCATGAATTGTGTTGTTTTGTATGACGATTCACACCAACAAATTCAGTATCCAATACTTAAGAACCACATTGTTTAATAAGCAAAGAATATAGCCATAACATGTATATCCTCTATGTACCTAAGATGAACAATTCTAGTCTTTTCTTTTCTGCCATATATTTCTGAGATTCTCTTTCAGTATTTCCTTTTCTGTTCGAAAGAATCTATCAACATCAATAGTGGAGCCATACACATGACACATAGTCCAAAGCATGTATAGTTAAATACCAATGTATTTGGACTTGCACTTTGAAGTAGATCACCATCATCAAATACTTGTTGTTCTTTCAAATTCCATTCTTTAGTAATCTTTTAGTGTAGTAAACATTTTATCAAATATTCACCCTTATCATGGAACTATTCATGATCAAGCTACTTTTAGCTTATAACGGTGAATCGCGAGTATAATGTTGCTCTCCAAAACCTTTTGGAGGATTAGGACGACAAGCGTCTCCAACCTTTTTCAAATACTCATCAAATATGAGAACATAAACTTTGCCATATTATACTCCCTCATGTTGCAACCAAAACATCATTTAAGATATCGCAATATCTTCCGCACATCATGGTTTCTGAAACAACTCTTTCAGATCCTAGATAACCTTGATATTAAAACAATCTTTTGAATATCAAGAATCATGGAGACAAACATGATACTTATATACTAACAATGGAATTTTCACTCTTGATTTAATAACAATTATTAAACTTCATGGAGTAACCGGAACTTACTGAAAGTTTGCAATAGGACTTTTATACTTTAGATTAACACTTCAAAACAATATGATACCAGTTCGTAAAGTAACTAACTAGAATTCTATAGTTCTATTATCTCAATTATAACTAAGCACAAGGTGGTAAACGGATGCCAATGACTACAACAATTATGCAAATTTACTTTGATTTAATTTATGATAAATAGTGTTCAACTTTTAATCATATTACTATTGAACTCCCGCTCAAAACAATATCCCTCACATTGTTTTAGTGATCACACGAACCAAATTCACTACACCAAGTCTGATCATCAAGTGACATGATATAGTTTCAAAGGCGAACAATCATCATGTTCATCATATCATCTATATGACTCATGCTTTACCTTTAGGTATTCCGTGTTCCGAGACCATGTCTGTACATGTTAGGCTCGTCAAGATCAAACCTTAGCTTCCGCATGAGCAAATCTGGCTTGCTCCCATTGTATACACTCATAGAATCTAACACACCCGATCATCACGTGGTGCTTCGAAACAACCAGCTTTGGCAACGGTGCCTACTAAGGATGAACACTCTATAACTTGATATTTTTTGAGAGGGATCATCTTATAATGCTACCGTCGCGAACTAATCAATACAAGATGCATAAAAGTATTATCATCACATGCAATTCAAAATATGTGATATGATATGGCCTTTCTTCTTGTGCTTCCGATCTCCATATTCAAGCACGAACATGATCTCCATCATCACCGGCGTGGCATCAAGGTCAATGGCGCCGCTCCATGGTTGTCGTCCACCAGCATCAACTATTACAACTACTTTGAATAATAGACACGCAGGTCTAGACGAAATTAAAAGACAACCGTATGGCTCCTGCCGGT
Organism: Avena sativa; assembly: GCA_916181665.1. NCBI lineage: Eukaryota > Viridiplantae > Streptophyta > Magnoliopsida > Poales > Poaceae > Avena > Avena sativa. The sequence continues at coordinate 68,454,497 of OV702284.1, forward strand.
TGCCGACTTACAATAAGGAACATTGCATACATCATATATAATCACAATCATGGCCATATCACATCACAACACACCCCTGCAAAACAAAGTTAGACGCCTCTAATTTTCTTTGCATGTTTTACGTGGTTTGGGGCTTTCAATAAGTGTCGTTCTAACTTACGAACAAGTACCACAACATTGATGCTTGAACTATCAAGTGTCCGTTGTAAATTGAATCTTTACTATGATGGGATAGACAGACACCCGCAAAGCCACTTATGCAATACAAGTTGCATGTCGAGCTTGGAGCAAGTCTCATGAACGATGTCATGTAAGGTTAGCCCGGTCCGCTTCATCCCACTATACCGCAAGATGCAAAGTACACAAGAAGCAATTCATAATAAAAGTACCACCGCCCACAATGACCATTGTGTCCTACTCGTGCAACAGATCTACATATAGACACGGCTCTGATACCACTGTAGGGGTTCGTATCATGGAAAACAAAAACATTCTACCGCATGAACACACAATAAAGATCTAATCTATGATCAAGCCAAGATCTATCTACTAGATCGGTGCAACAAGTTGATAGAGTACTAACCCTCGAAGATCCAAAGCGGTTGACGAGAGAAGATTCTTGTGGGTGATGTAGTCGTTCACTTGCCGATCAAAAGATCGCGTAGACGATCCTTCCGGCGCCGCGTTCTGGCAGCGCTCCCGCAGTCGGTCACACGTATGGTACTTGATGAAGACCTTCCTCTCCCTTGTTCTAGTTGGCAGTGGAGGTTGTAGCACTCTCCTCGCGATTCCGGTAGCACGACAGCGTGGTGTCGGAAGTAGAGGGGAGATCCCGCAGGGCTTCGCCTAAGCCGGAGCGAATATGGTGGATTAGAGGGAGCCCCGGCGATCTAGGTTTAGAGGGCCGAGGTTTAGGTAGCTAGCAACTAGAGTTTAGCTAGTCGGTAGCGGTTCAGAGGAGATCTAGATTGGTCGCAACTAGAGAGGGGGCGGCAGCCAACCTAGGGTTTCTTGGGAGCCTAGGGCAAGGGGGATACCTTGGGGTGCACCCCTACCCCTCCTTATATAGGTGGGGGCATCCAAGGATGTTCCCAACCCAGGTGGAAACCCTCCCTAACTCAGAAACCCTCCCTAACTCGGAAACCATGTTGGGATTTGACTTTTTCAAACTGCCTTTTTGACTTTAAAATTAGAGTTTGATTTCTCTCTTCCAAGTGTCCAGCCAAGTGACCTAGGACATGATGCAACCATTACACTTTGTCATGAAACATCCATGTACCCTTCTCCTTCCGGATCGGTGAACCTTCTAGACCCTTCTAGAACATTCCGGTGAAAACACCGGAATCATTCCCGAACTCCGAAATTGGACTTTCCTTATATGAACCTTATTCTCCGGACCATTCCAGATCTCCTCGTGATATCCTGGATCCCATCTGAGACTCCGAATAACATTCAGTCTCTTTCCTCACATTCCATATCTACTAAACTACATCGAATCCTTAAGTGTGTCTCCCTACGGTTCGTGAATTATGCAGACATGATCGAGACTCTTCTCCGATCAATAACCAATAGAGGAATCTGGAAATTCATATGGCTCCCACATATTTCTACGATTACTTCGTGATTGAATCAACCATTTACATACGATACCAATTTCCCTTTGTCTCACGATACTTTACTTATCCGAAGTTTGATCGTCGGTATCTCTGCATACCTAGTTCAACCTCGTTACCAATAAGTACTCTTTTCTCTTTCCCGTGATATGTGGTCCCTTGTGAGACAGTCACATGCTTGCAAGCTAATTGGATGACATTCCACCGAGAGGGCCCATAGTATATCTATATGTCATATGTATGGACAAATCCCAATCTTGATCCATGTGCCTCAACACATACCTTCCAAACACTCAATTCCACCTTTATAGACACCCAGTTACGGTGTGGTGTTTGATGTCATCAAAGCATCCTTCCGGTGTTGGTGATTAGCATGATCTCATGCTCGAAGAAATTAGGTTACTATGTATCAGAAAGCTTATAGCAAGTGAACTATATTAAATGACTTGATCTTTATGCTACGCTTAACTATAGGAGTATGTCCATCACATCATTCTCCTAATGATATGACCATGTTGTTAATAACATCTCTATGTTCATGATCAGGAAACCATGATCATATATTAACCAACAAGCTAGTTTAACAAGAGGCTTTACTAGGGACTCTTTTATGTTTACAAATCACACAAGTACTAATGTTTCCGGTTAATACAATTATAACATGGTATGTAAACATTTATCATAAGCATGAAGATATGATAATAACCACTTTATTATTGCCTCTTGGGCATATCTCGAAGAAAGGCCACTTACCGGATGTACACCATCCACAAAATAGGGCGTAGCCGGGCATGTCGTGCATGGAATACTGGTACCAAAATCTCATGAGGAAGTTTGTCTTAGATGCTCGGTCATATGTCAACGTCCCGTGGTGACAAGAGTGGTTCAAATCATCAATAAGCCGCTGCATGTAGACACTCAAATTCTTCCCCGGGTATTCAGGCACTGGAATGACAAGCGACATGAATATGGTATTCCTTTGCATTAGGACTCTGGGAGGGAGATTGAGCATAATAACAAACACGGTCCATCAGCCGTAAGAGGCGGTCGACATACCATATGGATTGAATCCATCGATTGCTATCGCAATTCTGACATTCCGAACCTCACTTGCGAATGCCTCGTGTTTTGCATCGAAGTTCTTCCATGCCTTACCATCAGATCGATGTCCCATCATTTCATGTTCGTGCTTGTCATGGAATCTCTTCCCTGTCTTATGCCACATCATATGTGTGGCAGTCTCCTCGGTAATGTAAAGTCGCTGGATTCTTTTTATGAATGGCAGATAACAAAGAATCTTCACGGCGACATTTGTCTTTGTCAGTTACCATCACGTCCCTTTCTCTCATGATACCTAGAGGCCCCACACTTGCTGCAGTACTTGTCATCCTCAAACTGTTTACAAAACAAAAGACAACCTGCTGGACAACAATCTATCTTTATGTAATCCATGGTGACCGCTTTCATGATTTTCCGGCATTCGTACATGCTTTTAGGTATACAATGCCCTTCGGGCAACATGTTACCATATGTAAAAAAATTACGTTCAAAGCTTGCTTGGCGTACTGGGACTTGTCGGCTAGCATTTGCGAGATGGCATCGAGCTGAGACACTTTCGCACTCGGATATAGAGGCCTCTTAGCTGAGGCCATCATATCAAGGAAAGACCTCGCGGTTGCCTCCGGTTCCTCCGGTTCACCTAGTTCCCTCGGTTCACTTGGTTCATCCGGTTCCTCCTATGGAGGTGGCGAATCTGGCATGTCGGCATTGCGGAAATCCTCTAGCAAGTTTATAATCCCATTGTCCTTAATGCCATCGATCCGATGTCGCATCACCTCAGCTCTATCACGTTCGTACTGAGAAAAGTCGACCAAAGGCTCGTAGTCAAGCATAAACCCATACTGCCAAAGGTGTTTACTCATATCATCCTTTGTTTGATCATGAAGCCTCATGCAACGAGCGCAAGGACACCTTCGATGAACTACCTTTGAACCAAGGGCTAACTCCTTCACCAGAAAATTGGTCTTCCATACCCACTCATCTGTTCTTTCAAGCGCTCTAATACGACCATTATGCATCCAACCATTACCAGCCATCCTCTGCTTCATCGGGAGCCACAATACAAATTCAACATTTTATATTAATTAATGGCATCAAACTAAATACACAAATTTTACGTTGTTATTCCATGCATACACCTAACATGTCTAATAGGAAAAGATATGCCCTAATCCCACCCGAGGATGTGTAAATTGGATACGTTCTCCACGGCCAACCCCAAACCGAGACAAAATTTCGGCAGCACCTCCCCGTTGTTCTCCTGATACACGTCCCAGCAAAAATGCCGAGAGAATTATGCATCCAAAGAACAACAGGCAGGCGCCGCCGAAATCCAGTCTCGGTTCGGGGTAGACCGTGGAGAGCGTACCCAATCTACACATCCTCCGGCTGTCCAAAAATCATGGACAATCCGAAAGAGTTACATTTTTAAATATGCAATCGAATGCATATTTATTTGTGTAACCCTTTCGAACGGGATACGCCTAGGTTTCGCGACTGACTTGGTGATCTAGACACAAAAATAAATACCTAGGTACATTAGAAGATGGGCGAAAGATTTATACCCTCAAAGCGTGAGCGAATAGTTGAGGAAGATCAAGTAGCGGAAGGGCGACCTCCGGTCACGACCTCCGGGACGGCGACATCTCCGACGAGGCCTAGTGTCCACCTAAAAGTCTACATATTGCAAACACAAATAAAATAAAATTAACCTATTTAGCTCACATAATTTATCTAACCAAACTAAAACTACCCTATACTACCTTAACTACATAAAATAGAGAACAAAACAGAAAAGTAACCTATACTAACTACCTAACGGCGCACCTGCAGGGAGCTCCGGTGACGTGGCCGGTGTAGGGGCGGCGCGACCTGCAGCAGGGAGGAGACGAGTCGGACAGGGCAGGGCAGGGGCGAGTCGGACAGGGCAGGACCATTGCCACCTTCCTTGCTCCAGCTCGGGCCAGGTCGGGACCAAGGGGAGGGCCCTGGGGCAGGGGCGAGTTGTACCAGGGGAGGTGGCGACGGGGCCTCGCGGTGGCGGGTCAGCGGTGGGGGAAGGAGGGGCGGCGGAGGCGCAGGGGTTGGAGCGGTGGTGGTGGTGATTCGGGGGTTGGCGCGGTGGCGGTGGCGATTCGGGGGTGGCGGCAGCGATTTGGGGGTGGCTCGGGGTGAGGGGCAGGTCGACGGCGGAGGCGGCGCGGGGTTGGCACGGTGGAGGCGGTGCAGGGGTTGCAGACGAGGGAGGGCGCGCGCGTCTGGGGAATGAGGGTCATCTCGGGCGCCGAATTGGGCCGGGCTGGGCTAAAGGAAAAAATGGGCCTACGCCGACGGCTATTCCGTCGGCATAGCCCTCCTCTGATTTTTTTATTTTCTCACATATATAGATTTATTTAGTCCCTTTTTTATTTGCTCCTACTTAATATATTTAATTTTATATTGGGTTCTACTTCATATATTTAATTTTCTTTTTTTCCTCCCCTTTTCATTTATTTCGTATAAAATATAGATCCTAGTTTGAGGGACCCGTAGATCTACCCCGTTGATCAGCCCCGGATGAGTGTTGACCAACATAGTTTTTTATTTGTTTAGGTTTGTTTAGTATATTCCTACATATTATACAAAGGTTGGGACCATGAACATATTGTAGAATTCGGTATACACACTTCCTAGGATTTCGCTCCGGAGTGTGGTCTGCTGCGGAACCCTGATCTATGGGCATCAGATCGTCTATCCCCTATACGTTCCTCTGACAGGGGTAGCCCGGCGTACCACTCTCTTGTTTTGTGTTTGTTTAGGTCATATGATGATGTAAAACCATGTTGGTTCACAAGGGGAGGGCACTATCCTACCCAGTTTCACCGGAACAGGGAGTTTCCCCCGTATATAAGTCCGAAACCTTCGCTTTAGGTTATAGCGCACGCATGCGAAGGGGGACACATGCACCCAGGGACTAGGTTTTGCATGTTTCAACATAGCACCACACTTCCATGCATGTGCTATGGCCACATGCAAGTCCCTAAGGTATTTCAACGCCCCGGAGCGTGGTCTGCTGCGGAACCCTAATCTGTGGGCATCGAATCATCTACCCCCCTAGACGTTCCTATGACAGGGGTAGACCGGCAGAGCAATCTCTTGTTTTGTGTTTTTTTAGGTCATATGATGATGTAAAACCATGTTGGTTCACAAGGGGAGGGCACTATCCTACCCGGTTTCACCGAAACAGGGAGTTTCCCCCTTATATAAGTCTAGAACCTTAGCTTTAGGTTACAGCGCACGCATGCGAATGGGGACACATGCACCTGAGGACTAGGTTTTGCATGTTTCAACATAGCACCACACTTCCATGCATGTGCTAGGGACACATGCAAGTCCCTGAGGTGTTCCGACGCCCCGGAGCGTGGTCTGCTGCGGAACCCTGATCTGTGGGCATCAGATCGTCTACCCCCCTAGAAGTTCCTCTGACACTATCCTACCATCACCAGAACGGGGAGTTTCCCTCTTATATAAGTCCAGAATCTTAGCTTTAGGTTATAGTGCATGCATGTGAAGGGGGACACATGCACCCGGGGACTAGGTTTTGCATGTTTCAACATAGCACCACACTTCCATGCATCTGCTAGGGCCACATGCAAATCCGTGAGGTATTCCGACGCCCCGGAGCGTGGTTTGCTGCGGAACTCTAATCTATGGGCATCAGATCGTCTAACCCCTAGAAGTTCCTCTAATAGGGGCATCCTGTTGTAGCACTCTCTTGTTTTGTGTTTGTTTAGGTCATATGATCATGTAAAACCATGTTGGTTCACAAGGGGAGGGCACTATCCTACCCGGTTTCACCGGAACGGGGAGTTTCCCCCTTATATAAGTCCAGAACCTTAGATTTAGGTTACAGGGCACGCATGCGAAGGGGGACACATGCACCCGAGGACTAGGTTTTGCATGTTTGAACATAGCACCACACTTCCATGCATGTGCTAGGGACACATGCAAGTCCTTGAGGTATTCCGATGCCCCGGAGCGTGGACTGTTGTGGAACCCTGAACTGTGGGCATCGGATCGTCTACCCCCCTAGACGTTCCTCCGACAGGGGTAGCCCTACATAGCACTCTCTTATTTTGTGTTTGTTTAGGTCATATGATGATGTAAAACCATGTTGGTTCACAAGGGGAGGGCACTATCCTACCAGGTTTCACCAGAACAGGGAGTTTCCCCCCTATATAAGTCTAGATACTTAGCTTTAGGTTACAGCGGATGCATGCGAAGGGGGACACATGCACCCGGGGTCTAGGTTTTTCATGTTTCAACATAGCACCACAATTACATTCATGTGCTAGGGGCACATGCAAATCCTTCAGGTATTCCGACGCCCCGGAGCGTGGTCTCCTGCGGAACCCTGATCTATGGGCATCGGATCGTCTACCCACCTAGACATTCCTCTTACAGGGGTATCCCGATGTAGCACTCTATTATTTTGTGTTTGTTTAGGTCATATGATGATGTAAAACCATGTTGGTTCACAAGGGGAGGGTACTATCCTACCCGGTTTCACTGGAACAGGGAGTTTCCCCCTTATATAAGTCCAGATACTTAACTTTAGGTTACAGCGCACGCATGCGAAGGGGGACACAGGAACCCGGGTACTAGGTTTTGCATGTTTCAACATATCACCACACTTCCATGCATGTGCTAGGGACACATGCAAGTCCGTGAGGTATTGCGATGCCCCGGAGCGTGGTCTGCAGCGGAACCCTGATTTATGGGCATCGGATCGTCTACCCCCCTAGACGTTCCTTTGACAGGGGTAGCACTCTCTTGTTTTGTGTTTGTTTAGATCATATGATGATGTAAAACCATTTATGTTCACAAGGGGAGGGCACTATCCTACCTGATTTCACCAGATCGGGGAGTTTTCCCCTTATATAAGTCCTATAGCTTAGCTTTAGGTTACATCGCGCGAATGCGAAGGGGTAAACATGCACCCGGGGACTAGTTTTTGCATTTTTCAACATAGCACCACACTTCCATGTATGTTATAGGGCCACATGCAAGTCCTTCAGGTATTCCGACGCCCCGGAGCATGGTCTGCTACGGAACCCTGATCTGTGGGATACATATCGTCTACCGCCCTAGACATTCCTCTGTCAGGGGTAGCCCGGCATAGCAATATCTTGTTTTGTGTTTGTTCAGGTCATATGATGATGTAAAACCATGTTTGTTCACAAGGGGAGGGCACTATCCTACCCGGTTTCACCGGAACGGGGAGTTTCTCCCTTATATATGTCCAGAACCTTAGCTTTAGGTTACAACGCACGCATGCGAAGGGGGACACATTCACTCAGGACTAGTTTTTGCTTGTTTCAACATAGCACCACACTTCCATGCATGTTCTAAGGCCACATGCAAATCCTTGAGGTATTCCGATGGCTCGGAGCATGATCTGTTGCGGAACCCTGATCCGTGGGAATCGGATCGTCTAACCCCATAGACGTTCCTCTAACAGGGGTATCCCGGCGTAGCACTCTCTTATTTTGTGTTTGTTTAGGTCATATGATGATTTAAAACCGTGTTGTTTCACAAGTGGAGGGCACTATCCTACCCGGTTTCACCGGAACAGGGAGTTTCCCCCTTATATAAGTCCAGAATCTTAGCTTTAGGTTACAGCGCATGCATGCGAAGGGGGACACATGCACCCGGGTACTAGGTTTTGCATGTTTCAACATAGCACCACACTTCCATGCATGTGCTAGGGCCAGATGCAAGTCCGTGAGGTATTCCGACGCCCCGGAGCATGGTCTGCTGCGAAACCCTGATCTATGGGCATCGGATCGTCTACCCCGTAGAAGTTCCTCTGACAGGGGTATCCCAGTGTAGCACTCTGTTGTTTTTTGTTTGTTTAGGTCATATGATCATGTAAAACCATGTAGGTTCACAAGGGGAGGGCACTATCCTACCCAGTTTCACCGGAATGGGGAGTTTCCCCCTTATATAAGTCCAGAAACTTAGCTTTAGGTTACAGAGCACGCATGCGAAGGGGGACACATGCACCCGGGGACAAGGTTTTGCATGTTTAAACATAGCACCACACTTCCATGCATGTGGTAGGGCCACATGCAAGTCCTTGAGGTATTCCGATGCCCCGAAGCGTGGTCTACTGTGGAAGCCTGATCTGTGGGCATCAGATCGTCTACCCCCCTAGACGTTCCTCTGACAGGGGTATCCCGGCGTAGCACTCTCTTATTTTGTTTTTTTTAGGTCATATGATGATGTAAAACCATGTTGGTTCACAAGGGGAGGGCACTATCCTACTCGGTTTCACCAGAACAGGGAGTTTCCCCATTATATAACTCCAGATACTTAGCTTTAGGTTACAGCGCACGCATGCGAATGGGGACACATGCACCCGGGGTCTAGGTTTTGCATGTTTCAACATAGCACCACACTTCCATGCATGTGCTAGGGCCACATGCAAGTCCTTGAGGTATTCCGACGCCCCGGAGCGTGGTCTCCTGCGGAACCCTGATCTGTGGGCATCGGATCGTCTCCCCACCTAGACGTTCCTCTGACAGGGGTATCCCTGCGTAGCACTCTCTTATTTCGTGCTTTTTTAGGTCATATGATTATGTAAAACCATGTTGGTTCACAAGGGGAGGGCACTATCCTACCCGGTTTGACCAGAACGGGGAGTTTCCCCCTTATATAAGTCCAGATCCTTAGCTTTAGGTTACAGCGCACGCATGCGAAGGGGGACACATGCACCCGGGGACTAGGTTTTGCATGTTTCAACATAGCACCACACTTCTATGCATGTGCTAGGGACACATGCAAGTCCCTGAGGTATTCCGACGCCCCGGAGCGTGGTCTGCTATGGAACCCTGATCTGTGGGCATCAGATCCTCTACCCCCCTAGACGTTCGTCTGACAGGGGTAGCACTCTCTTGTTTTGTGTTTGTTTAGGTCATATGATGATTTAAAACCATGTTGGTTCACAACGGGAGGGCACTATCCGACCTGATTTCACCCGATCGGGGAGTTTTCCCCTTATATAAGTCTAGTACCTTAGCTTTAGGTTACATCGCACGCATGCGAAGGGGGACACATGCACCCGGGGACTAGGTTTTTATTTTTTCAACATATCACCACACTTCCATGCATGTGCTAGGGACACATGAAAGTGATTAAGGTATTTCGACACCCCGGAGCATGGTCTGCTACGGAACCCTGATCTGTGGGCATCGGATCGTCTACCGCCCTAGACGTTCCTCTGACAGGGGTAGCCCGGCATAGCACTCTCTTGTTTTGTGTTTTTTTAGGTCATATGATGATGTAAAACCATGTTGGTTCACAAGGGGAGGGCACTATCCTACCCGGGTTCACCGGAACATGGAATTTATCCCTTATATAAGTCCAGAACCTTATCTTTAGATTACAACGCACGCATGCGAAGGGGGACACATGCACCCGGGGACTAGGTTTTGTATGTTTCAACATAGCACCACACTTCCATGCATGTTCTAGGGCCACATGAAAGTCCTTGAGATATTCCGATGCCTCGGAGCATGGTTTACTGCGGAATCCTGATCTGTGGGTATCAGATCGTCTAACCCCATAGACGTTCCGCTGACAGGGGTAGCCCAGCGTAGCACTCTCTTGTTTTGTGTTTTTTTAGGTCATATGATGATGTAAAACCATGTTGGTTCACAAGGGGTGGGCACTATCCAACCGGTTTCGCCAGAACGGGGAGTTTCCCCCTTAGGCTTTGTTCGGTTGCAGGGAATTAGATCCCCTAGTGGGTCTAACCCCTGCAGGGATTGGGTGAACCCCGCTTGACATCCAAATTCCTGCTAATCCCTCTTCTCATATTCCCTGTTTATCCCTAATTCAATTCTTGTTCAGTTAGTCCCCGCGAAACCTACAACAAGCGCAGGTTGTGCAGCAGCGAGGAAGAGCAGCTCCAAGCCTCCAACCAGCAAGAGCAGAAATATACAAACAGTCGACCGAGTATAGTCGCCGGAGTTGCGCCGCCAGGTCGAGCAACGGAGGCGACCTGTCTCAGGTTCGTGCGACGGAGGCGACGTGCATCCGAGTCGCCGACTGACAAGACGATGCGGCCGAGGTCCTGTTTGGCGCTGAGTCACGGCTGCCGCTCTTCGCGAGTTCACCGCCCAGATCGGCCGCTCTATCTCTAGGGAATCTTTCCACGGGAACAAAGCAGATTTTATTTTCCCCCTTGGTTTGGACGGGATTGGCCGGGTCTGGGCCGAGATTTCAGACCGGCCGGGAGTAACCGAACGCAGAAATTTTGGAGGCACCCGGTTTTTACCCACGCGGGGTTACCTTCCCGAAACCCGGTCAATCCAGGCCAATCCCTGCGGGGACGGGAATAACCGAACGAGGCCTTATATAAGTCTAGAACCTTAGATTTAGGTTACAGCGCACGCATGCGAAGGGGGACGCATGCACCCGGGTACTATGTTTTGCATGTTTCAACATAGCACCACACTTCCATGCATGTGATAGGGCCACATGCAAGTCCTTGAGGTACTCCGACGCCCCGGAGCATGGTCTGCTGCGGAACGCTGATCTGTGGGCATCAGATCATCTACCCCCTAGAGGTTCCTCTGACAGGGGTAGCCCGGCGTAGCACTCTCTTGTTTCGTGTTTGTTTAGGTAATATGATGATGTAAACCATGTTTGTTCACAAGGGGAGGGAACTATCCTACCAGGTTTCACTGGAACAGAGAGTTTCCCCCTTATATAAGTCCAGAACCTTAGCTTTAGGTTACATCGCACGCATGCTAAGGGGGACACATGCATCCGGGGACTAGGTCTTTCATGTTTCAACATAGCACCACACTTACATGCATGTGCTAGGGCCACATGCAAGTACATGAGGTATTCCGACGCCCCGGAGCATGGTCAACTGCGGAACCCTGATCTGTGGGCATCGGATCGTCTACCCCACTAGACGTTCCTCTGACGGGTGTAGCACTCTCTTGTTTTGTGTTTGTTTATGTCATATGATGATGTAAAACCATGTTGGTTCACAAGGTGAGGGCACTATCCTACCCGGTTTCATCGGAACAGGGAGTTTCCCCCTTATATAAGTCCAGAATCTTAGCTTTAGGTTAGAGCGCACGCATGCGAAGGGGGACACATGCACCCGGGGACTAGGTTTTGCATGTTTCAACATAGAGAAACACTTCCATGCATGTGCTAGGGCCACTTGCAAGTCACTGAGGTATTACGACGCCCCGGAGCGTTGTCTGCTACGGAACGCTGATCTGTGGGCATCGGATCATCTACCGCCCTAGAAGTTCCTCTGACAGCGGTAGCACGGCGTAGAACTCTCTTGTTTTCTGTTTGTTTAGGTAATATGATGATGTAAAACCATGTTGGTTCACAAGGGGACGGCACTATCCTACCCGGTTTCACCGGAACGGGGAGTTTCCCCCTTATATAAGTCCAGAACCTTAGCTTTAGGTTACAACGCATGCATGCGAAGGGGGACACATGCACTCGGGGAATAGGTTTTACATGTTTCAACACAGCACCACACTTCCATGCATGTTCTAGGGACACATGCAAGTCCCTGAGGTATTCCCACGCCCCGGAGCGTGGCTTACTGTGGAACCCTGATTTGTGGGCATGAGATCGTCTACCCCCCTAGACGTTCCTCTGACAGGGGAAGCACTCTCTTGTTTTGTGTTTGTGTAGGTCATATGATGATGTAAAACCATGTTGGTTCACAAGGGGAGGGCACTATCCTACCTGGTTTCACCGGAACGGGGAGTTCCCCCTTATATAAGTCTGGAACCTTAGCTTTAGGTTACAGCGCACGCATGCGAAGGGGGACACATGCACCCGGGGACTAGGTTTTGCATGTTTCAACATAGCAGCACACTTCCATGCATGTGCTAGGGCCACATGCAAGTCCTTGAGGTATTCCGACTTCTGGAACATGGTCTGTTGCGGAACCATGATCTGTGGGCATCAGATCGTCTACCCCCCTAGACGTTCCTCTGACAGGGGTGGCCCGACGTAGAACTCTCTTGTTTCGAGTTTTTTTGGTCATATGATGATGTAAAACCATGTTGGTTCACAAGTGGAGGGCACTATCCTACCCGGGTTCACCGGAATGGGGAGTTTCCCCCATTATGTAAGTCTAGATCCTTAGCTTTAGGTTACAGCGCACACATGCGAAGGGGGACACAGGCACCCGAGGACTAGGTTTTGCATGTTTCAACATAGCACCACACTTACATGCATGTGCTATGTAACAGCCCAAGTTTGTATATATGTAAATAGTACTCAAGCATGGCATGCACCTGTTTAAATCAATATAATAATTGCATGTGGTCAAGTGTGTTGAATAAATGCAAATTCAAAACCCTAAACATCCCCTCTCTTTGAAACTTTATTCAAATGGTGTTTGAATTTTTGGAAAGTATCAAATGTTTGGAGGTCAAAAGGGTTAATAGGGCCCCTGCAATATTTCAAATATTTCTAATAAAGTCTTGTATTTTTGAATTATTCAAAACAGTAAGTGAATTTGAAACTACAAAACTAAATCAAAATCAGAAAAAGGAAAAGATTCTATTTAAAAAAATAGAGCAGGAGCAATCAGGCCGCAGCCCAGCAACCTCCTCCCCTCTTTCCCTTCCCAGCGGCCCTGGTCACCCCACCCGCGGACAAGGAGAAGGCCCGTACCCCTTCGTTTTATTTTCCCCTTTCTTCTTCGTCGACAGAAGGCTGCCGGCGAGGAGAGCTGCTCGTTGTCGCCAAAGGGGTTTCTATCGCCGGCGAGGAGAGCTGCTCGTTGTCACCAATGTGAGTTCTGGTTACAAGAGCTCGTATTACTTGGTCATGTTGTTTCCGCCAAAGGGGTTGCTGTTATTCCCGATAAGGTTCGAACTATCCTCGACTGGGAGTCTCCTAAATCCGTCAAGGATGTCAGAAGCTTTCTCGGGATGGCTGGTTATTACCGTCGATTCATTGAGAACTTCTCTAGGATTGCAAAGCCGATGACTGATATTCTTAAGAAGGAGAAGAAGTTTGAATGGTCTGATAAGGCTGAAGAAAGTTTGCATTTTTTGAAAACCAAGTTAACCACTACTCCGGTGTTAGTTCTCCCAGACACTAGCAAAGACTTTGTTGTCTTCTGTGATGCCTCCCACCAAGGTCTCGGATGTGTGTTAATGCAATATGGACATGTGGTGGCTTATGCCTCCCTTCAGCTGAAACCACATGAGAACAACTACCCAACTCATGATCTTGAGCTTGCAGTTGTTGTTCATGCTCTTAAGAAATGGCGACATTACCTTCTCGGTAGTCGTCGTGAGTTATACTCGGATCATCAGAGTCTGAAGTATCTTTTCACATAACCTGATTTGAATCTCAGGCAAAGAAGATGGTTGGAACTCATCAAAGACTATGATTTGGGTCTCAACTATCAACCTGGCAAAGCCAATGTCGTTGCTAATGCGCTGAGCCGTAAATCTTATTGCAACACCCTGCTGATCAAACAAGAACAACCTTCTTTTCATGAGGAATTCGCTCGATTGAATCTCGAAGTAGTTCCTCGTGGATTCCTTTCTACACTTGAAGTGAAGTATTCTCTTGAGAATCAGATCAAAGCTGCTCAAAGGCAAGATCCTGAGATGGATACAATTAAAGAGAACATTGCTAGCGGAGTTGCTAAATGTTTCTTTGTTAACAAAGAAGGTGTCCTACATTTCGGTACACATTTGGTAGTACCAAATGGAAAGGACTTAAAGAAGATAATTCTTACCGAAGCTCATAAATCACTTCTTTCTATCCACCCTGGAGGTACCAAGATGTATCGGGATCTTCGTCAAAGATTTTGGTGGGCTGGTATGAAGAAGGATATCTCTCGTTTTGTTGCTGAATGTGACGTTTGCCGATGCATCAAAGCTGAGCACCAAAGACCCGCTGGTCTCCTGCAACCACATAAAATCCCTGAGTGGAAATGGGATGAAGTTGGTATGGATTTCATTACTGGTCTTCCTAAGACTCAAAAGGGAAATGATGCCATCTGGGTAATCGTTGACTATCTGTCCAAGGTTGCTCACTTCCTACCTGATCGCGAGAGCATTACTGATAATCAGTTGGATGATCTGTATATCTCTCGAATAGTTTTCCTTCATGGGGTACCAAAGAAAATCATCTTTGACCATGGGAGTTTGTTCACCTCAAGGTTCTGGGCAAGTTTCCAACAAGCTATGGGAACTCGCCTTTCCTTCAGCACAACCTATCATCCTAGTACCGGTGGTCAAACCAAAAGAGTGAATCAAATACTTGAAGACATGCTGAGAGCGTGTGTCATATCTTTTGGCAAGAACTGGGAGAAATGCCTTCCTTTTGCTGAATTCTCCTACAACAACAGTTTTCACTCCAGTATAGGTATGGAACCTTTCCAATTCTTATATGGAAGAACCTGCCGTACTCCTTTGAACTAGTAAGAAACCGGCGAAAGAAAGTTCTTTGGTCTAGATATGATCCAGGAAGCAGAAGATCAAGTTCGTATTATTCGAGATCGTTTGAAAACTGCTCAGTCTCCCTAGAAAAGATATCATGATCCTCACCATCAACATATTGAATATGAAGTTGGTGATCATGCTTATCTTCGGTTCACTCCTCTGAAGGGAGTCCATCGTTTCGGTATCAAAGGCAAACTAGCTCCTCACTATGTTGGTCCTTTTCGTGTTCTTTCCAAGCAATGTAACCTCGCATACAAGTTAGAGCTGCCTGCAAACTTCCCTGAGGTGCATGACGTCTTTCATGTGTCTCAACTCAAGCGTTGTGTCAAAGATCCTGTCCGTGGTGTTGATCACCAAACCCTTGATCTCTAGAAGGATTTGACGTACCGTGAGTATCATGTTTGTATCCTTGATGAAACCGAGCGCAAGACTCGTCGTCAAAACATCAAGTTTCTGAAAGTTTAGTGGTCTCATCACTCCGAGGATGAAGCAACCTGGGAACGAGAGATCGTCTTAGATCTGAGTACCATGCCTTCCTTTCTAAAACTTAGGAATCTCGGGTCGAGATTCTTGTATGGGGGGTAGAGCTGTAACAGCCCAAGTTTGTATATATGTAAATAGTACTCAAGCATGGCATGCACCTGTTTAAATCAATACAATAATTGCATGTGGTCAAGTGTGTTGAATAAATGCAAATTCAAAACCCTAAACCTCCCCTCTCTCTGAAACTTTATTCAAATGGTGTTTGAATTTTTGGAAAGTATCAAATGTTTGGAGCCCAAAAGGGTTAATAGGGCCCCTGCAATATTTCAAATATTTCTAATAAAGTCTTGTATTTTTGAATTATTCAAAACAGTAAGTGAATTTGAAACTACAAAACTAAATCAAAATCAGAAAAAGGAAAAGCTTCTGTTTAAAAAAAATAGAGCATGATCAATCAGGCCGCAGCCCAGCAACCTCCTCCCCTCTTTACCTTCCCCGCGGACCAGGTCAGCCCACCCGCGGCCTAGGAGAAGGCTCGTACCCCTTCGTTTTATTTCCCCCTTTCTTCTTCGTCGACAGAAGGACGCCGGCGAGGAGAGCTGCTCGTTGTCGCTGCCGTCGCCGTCCGACCGCGCCGCGATGCCTGCCTGCACCAAGATGAACGCTACCGACGCCGACAACGTCTATAAAACCCCATGTCTCCATCGGATGAACCCTATCCCCTCCCTCTTTCCCCAATTTCCTCTGGACGAACCCTAGCTCGCCGGAGCTCCGGCTCGCCATCGATCCTCGCCCTTCTCGTTGTTCCGAGCTCACTGGTGTGTCCGCCCTGCTCGTCTCCATCGATTGCCCCATCTAGCACACGAAGGCAAGGTCCCAGGCGCTGCAATCGGATCCTCGTCCCCGACGCCGGCCACCGCTGCCCGCCATCGATTCCGGCCTCCCCGTGCCCTCTTGACCACTCCATCACGCTCAGGGTGAGTCACCGGTCCCTCTGGACCTCTCCTCTACCTCTCTCGCACACCGTAGACGCCGTTCGTCGTTGACCCGCAACCTCCGCCACTGTGCTCCGTCGGGTTCGCCGCTCCGGTGACCATCTAGCAGCGGCGCCACCGCTAATAGGTAGCCTGCGACGCGCTCGTTCGAACTTGCCCATCCGCGCGTCCCATCTCGCCCTCCTCTGCCGTCCCTGGCCGTTGGCCGACGCGTGCTCTGGCGAGGTCCACCTGGCTTGCCTGCGTGGCTTGCTTGCGTGGCCAGGCCCCACTGGTCAGCCCCTCTGGCTAGGTCCAGCTCTGGTGAGAAAATCTTGATCCCCAACTCTGCGCGTGTGGCTGCTGATGTGGCTTCGGCCCCACCAGTCAGTCACTGTGGGTAGATTCAGTAGTGGTAACAAAATCCCTGGGTTGTTTATGACGTCAGCCTGATGCAATAAATTGTTTTCAAATTCCAGAAAATGATTAAATATTGTAAAATCCATATCTTATTATTTTTAAGTCAGAAAAATATGAATAATATATCAAAATGTTCATAAAAAATGAAACCTACCTATTTAAGCTATAATCATGCATTGCTAACCAACTTTAATGACAAGTTTAATTAGAGAACTAAATCAACCCCTCTCATGTGTTTCCGAATTTTCCCAAATTAGGGTTTTCAACCCTCGGAACCCTGTTTAAGTTGTCAAGCATGCCTTAGGGTTTTATTTCGATGCAATTCAACTTGTCATATCATCCATACTGATTAAGCATTGCACATGCCATGTATTGAATGTTGCTTCTCCCTTTCCGGTATTTGGTTCTTCGCGATAGGATCCGAGCCCGAAGCTGAAGTCAACAACACCGAAGATTAGTACCTGTGTACTGACGGACAAGGCAAGCGTAGCCTCTCATTCTAAACCTATGTTTTATAAATTATATTACTTTCTCGCTATGATGCACATGATTCCAAATGTGGTCCTTTGTCAGTAGCTAGTGTTACCTATCTGCTGCACTGTTTCCCTTTTGTAGCCTTATACTCCTGGTCCACTGCTCCTAGCATACCTAGGTTTGGCATGTAAGCGTTGTAGAGCTTTGTTACCGACAGCTTAGCCAAGCATAGAAACAACGTCTGATCTATTCAATGATGAATCAGAGGTGCCAAGGAAGGTAGTGAAGTAGGAGATGGTGACATCATCGAAGGAGTTAATTATTCATGCTAAGGCTTGTATGGGAGGCCACGTTGGGTGTGGTATTCGTAGTCCCATGCTCGCCACCACTAGGAACTGAGTTCTTTCCTTTGGAACCAAGACGAGCGTACAGCCACACGGGGCTTGGGAACCCCTCTACTGACTAACTTGCCTAGTAGATTCCATGAGTCACATAGTTCGGGCTTTCCATTTGGCATACGCATTGAAAATGTTTTCGAAAGAGGGGGTGAAGGAGGTGCATCATAACAGGTAGGGAAGCATGGCCGCGGTTGCTTGGGGTAGATAGCGCCCCTGGTAAACCAACCTCGCCTCACATCTTTAAGTACCGGCTTCGGGATTTGACCCGTTACGGCGGAACCATATTTATTGCGTGACTCATGGTCTCGGCAAAAGCAAGGTAAAGGTTGTGGTCAACCACCTTCTACCGGCCTTGCAAGGAAGAGGGCTAATAATATTTGGCATTAAGAGTCGGTTTGTACGTGTGGGTAAAGTTGTACACCCCTTCAGGGTATTAATCTTTTCGAAAAGTCGTGTTCACGGTTATGAACGCTTGGTGACTAGATTCTAAGATCATAGATAACTTTAACCATCG
The DNA here is from genome assembly GCA_916181665.1 of Avena sativa. Taxonomy (NCBI): domain Eukaryota; kingdom Viridiplantae; phylum Streptophyta; class Magnoliopsida; order Poales; family Poaceae; genus Avena; species Avena sativa. The sequence goes on from OV702284.1 coordinate 68,472,929, forward strand.
TAAAACTTGTTGATCCACGTGTGCTTAAGGATGCTTCCTCTGGGTCGAGGGGGTGATCCTAGATAGGAGGTTATGATGAAGATGGTGTTATCGAGATATGATGAACAAGATGAAGAGGTCGCTATCTTATCCCTTTTAAAATATTCTGAGTACACGAGCCTCTTCTCTCTCTTGTTTACAAATAAAGATTGCTTTCCGCAAAAGAAAATCCAGAGAAAGCCTTTTTAACCAGAGCATATAGATACTAGGTTATCTAAGTCTTGCGGAGTACATTCTCGTACTCATCCTTGCGCCATTGTTGTTTTTCTACAGAGGATTTTGTTGCAACTGAATGTGGCTTCTATGTTGACATCGACGAGTAGTTGGGGGTCCCAGGTAGCAGCCTGAGGACTATGGGATGGACGTCTCTTTTTTTTATGGCCTCGTAGGCCTTTTGCTAAGTTGTTGTGTAGAACAACATAATTTTCTTTCGCTGTGTGATGTAATATTGGGTCTTTGACCTATGGTTTGTAATAACTCTAATATCTCACTCTGTTCTGAGTTTAAACTTATGTTGTTGAATCCATGTGTTCTGTAATGTTACCGAATCATACTGTGATCTTCCGTGTTTGGGAGTTGAACTTATCTTATATGGTGATCTGAGGTTAGTTTAACCCTAACCCCGGGGTGTGCTACATGCTAGGGACATATGCAAGTCCTTGAGGTATTCCGACGCCCCGGACGTGGTTTGTTGCGGAACCCTGATCTGTGGGCATCGGATCGTCTACCCCCCTAGACGTTCGTTTGACAGGGGTAGCACTCTCTTGTTTTGTGTTTGTTTAGGTCGTATGATGATGTAAAACCATGTTGGTTCACAAGGGGAGGGCACTATCCGACCTGATTTCACCGGATCGGGGAGTTTTCCCCTTATATAAGTCCAGTACCTTAGCTTTAGGTTACATCGCATGCATGTAAAGGGGGACACATTCACCTGGGGACTAGGTGTTGCATGTTTCAACATAGAACCACACTTCCATGCATGTGATAGGGCCACATGCAAGTCCTTGAGGTATTCCGACGCCCCAGAGCATGGTCTACTACGAAACCCTGATCTGTGGGCATCGGATCGTCTACCGCCCTAGACGTTCCTCTGACAGGGGTAGCCCGGCATAGCACTCTCTTGTTTTGTGTTTGTTTAGGTCATATGATGATGTGAAACCATGTTGGTTCACAAGGGGAGGGCACTATCCTACCCGGTTTCACCGGAATAGGGAGTTTCTCCCTTATATAAGTCCAGAACCTTAGCTTTAGGTTACAGCCCACGCATGCAAAGGGGGACACATGCACCCGGGGACTAGGTTTTTCATGTTTCAACATAGCACCACACTTCCATGCATGTGCTAGGGCCACATGCAAGTCCTTGAGATATTCCGACGCCTCGGAGCATGATCTGCTACGGAACCCTGATCTGTGGGCATCGGATCGTCTAACCCCATGGACGTTCCGCTGACAGGGGTAGCCCAGCTTAGCACTCTCTTGTTTTGTGTTTGTTTAGGTAATATGATGATGTAAAACCATGTTGGTTCACAAGGGGAGGGAACTATCCAACCGGTTTCACCAGAACGGGGAGTTTCCCCCGTATATAAGTCCAGAACCTTAGCTTTAGGTTACAGCACACGCATGCCAAGGGGCACACATGCACCCGTGGACTAGGTTTTTCATGTTTCAACATAGCACCACACTTCCATGCATGTTTTAGGGCCACATGCAAGTCCTTGAGGTATTCCGACGCCCTAGAGCGTGGTCTGCAGCGGAACGCTGATCTGTGGGCATCAGATCGTCAACCCCCTAGATGTTCCTCTGACAGGGGTAGCCCGGCATAGCACTCTCTTGTTTTGTGTTTGTTTAGGTAATATGATGATGTAAAACCATATTGGTTCACATGGGGAGGGCACTATCCTACCCGGTTTCACCGGAACAGGGAGTTTCCCCCTTATATAAGTCCAGAACCTTAGCTTTAGGTTACATCGCACGCATGCTAAGGGGGACAGATGCACCCGAGGACTAGGTTTTACATGTTTCAACATAGCACCACACTTCCATGCATGTGCTAGGGCCACATGCAAGTCCTTGAGATATTCCGACGCCTCGGAGCATGATCTGCTGGCCCTGATCTGTGGGCATCGGATCGTCTAACCCCATGGACGTTCCACTGACAGGGGTAGCCCTGCTTAGCACTCTCTTGTTTTGTGTTTGTTTAGGTAATATGATGATGTAAAACCATGTTGGTTCACAAGGTGAGGGAACTATCCAACCGGTTTCACCAGAACGGGGAGTTTCCCCCGTATATAAGTCCAGAACCTTAGCTTTAGGTTACAGCACACACATGCCAAGGGGCACACATGCACCCAGGGACTAGGTTTTTCATGTTTCAACATAGCACCACACTTCCATGCATGTGCTAGGGCCACATGCAAGTCCTTGAGGTATTCCGACGCCCTAGAGCGTGGTCTGCAGCGGAACGCTGATCTGTGGGCATCAGATCGTCTACCCCCTAGATGTTCCTCTGACAGGGGTAGCCCGGCATAGCACTCTCTTGTTTTGTGTTTGTTTAGGTAATATGATGATGTAAAACCATATTGGTTCACATGGGGAGGGCATTATCCTACCCGGTTTCACCGGAACAGGGAGTTTCCCCCTTATATAAGTCCAGAACCTTAGCTTTAGGTTACACCGCACGCATGCTAAGGGGGACAGATGCACCCGAGGACTAGGTTTTACATGTTTCAACATAGCACCACACTTCCATGCATGTTCTAGGGCCACATGCAAGTCCATAAGGTATTCCGACGCCCCGGAGCATGGTCTGCTACGGAACCCTTATCTGTGGGCATGGGATCGTCTACCCCCCTAGACGTTCCTCTGATAGGTGTATCACTCTCTTGTTTTGTGTTTGTTTAAGTCATATGATGATGTAAAACCATGTTGGTTCACAAGCGGAGGGCACTATCCTACCCGGTTTCACTGGAACAGGGAGTTTCCCCCTTATATAAGTCCAGAACCTTAGCTTCAGGTTACAGCACATGCATGCGAAGGGGGACACATGCACCCGGTGACTAGGTTTTGCATGTTTAACCATAGAGAAACACTTCCATGCATGTGCTAGGTGTTGGGGATATGCTATATGGGTATCCTCATAGCATGTCTCTTATGCGACTAACCCGGGTGGCCCATAGTCGGTGGCATGGCCTATGGCCTGCTGGGCGGCCAGTTAGGTGGATCCAGAAGGGAGGCCCATGCCGGATAAAGGAAGGCTACGGTGGATTCACCAGCGTACCCGGAGCCTTGGAGTGCAATATACACAAGACTAGTAATAGACGGTGTAGGACTCTGTAACCTGTCCGGCTAGGACTTTTCCCTGTAACCCTAGGACCTGACGACTATATAAGCCGGGCCTATGGGAGCCTTTAGGGCATCATTTTACACACACCTCGCACAGCGAACCGATCTCTGTAACTCGGCGTATTGCCATTATAGTGATTTATAGCAGGAGTAGGATTCCACCACCGTTGTCGGATCTGAACCTGGGTAAGCTGTGTTACCTCATACCCGTCAAGCGTCCGCCTTACCCCACGTCTCTAAACACGCACTATGAGGACCCCTCCATGGCGTACTCGTCGGCAATACCACGACAGTTGGCGCCCACCATGGGGCAAGAGGCGCTGCAGGCTCTTCAGCGGGCGAGGACCAAGATCTTCGCGGGAATCGGCGAAACTGTAGCCATCGGTCGCGTTCTCTTCTCCGGCAACGTTCTCTTCGCGGTGTTCGATCGTTCCTATCGGAGACATCCACCTCTTCATCGGAGAAACCGACTCGGGCACTAGTTCCCTTGGAGTCGGAGGAGCATCAAGACCCGCACGGACCGCCTACGGGCAGGATACGTTCGCGGAAGGATCGATGTCGGATCTCTTTTTGGGGTTTGCCGGCAAAGATCGGAAAGCATCAAGACCCGCACGGACCGCCTACTGGCAGGATACGTTCGCGGAAGGATCGATGTCGGACCTCTCCTCGGAGTTTGCTGGCAAAGATCGGAAAAATTCAAGGCCCACCCAAACAGCCCCTGTGCAGGATATAAAGGTGGAAGATCACTGCAAATCCGCCGGCTTCGCCCGTGCGTCTAGACATCATAGATCCAAGTTCATCGGCGTGGTTACCATCTTCGATCGGGCGCACTGCATTCAGAGAGAGGGCGAAAACCCCCGCGACTACCTCGCCAGGTGGCTCCGTATACGGGCCGACCTGGCCAATTACCCCAATGATGATGCCATCTATCACTTTGTGGAAGGACTAGACCACGACACGCTTCTCCGACATTCTCTAAGACGACAACAGGCGTCAGGACGCCTCACCTTCGAAGGCATGGTGAACACAGTCAACAACTACGCGGAGGCTGAAGCGGCAGCTCAGACAACGCTTGCGCTCATTGACGGAGCACCTCCGATTCAGCCACCACCACCGCCTCCGGCCGCCATCGTCGCAGCAGCGCCACCACCTCCAGTCATCGTCGAGGCCGTTGCACCTCCACCGCCCGTCATCGAGGAAGTCCTGGCACCCTCCGACTCTGTCATTGACGCGCTTTATGTTGATTTCAGTGCAGATTCCGAGGAAATAGACTTCAGTACAGAAGAGCTAGACTCCACTATGCAGGAGATGGAGGAGGAGTACTCGCGCGACGAACAAGCTAATAACACCGTCATGTCCCGAGGAGTGTTCGTCGCCATTGGGACAGCGATGGATGAAGACCAGCCCGGGCAAGCTCCGCCTACGGCGCTGGATAAGGGGAAGGGGCCACTTATTGCTGCCGACGATGATCGCGTAAGAGTCATGCCTCCTCCGCCTAAACCAGTGCGGCAGCCGCAGGAACTCGGCACCGGTCCGAGCAACAACAACAACACCGCAAACTTGCCGCCTCCAGCATCCACGTCGGCAGCAGTCCACGTGACTCCCGCTGATAGAGTGATGTATGGCAACCTCCTTGTTGAGCCACTAACCGTTGATCATATCCGGAACGTGACTCAGCTTGACGAGAAGCGCCAGCAACTACTGGAGGAAGCGCAAGCCATCGCGGAGCAAGGCGCTAAACTAGATCGAGATCTGGTCAACGCGCAGAAATCCATAGAGAAAGCAAGAGCAATGGAGGCCGAGTACAAGACTCTGCTGCAGCAGCAGAAGGCTAAGAAGGCTCCGTCTCGCGTCATCAACGATCCTGGTGTACGGCGCAACCTAGGATGGTCTCCCTCGAAGCCGGCACAGGCCAAGCCATATATTGACAGTGAAGGCAAGAAGGTGATGCCCACCCCACTCCTTAACCTCGCCGTCGCCAAGACCCTTTTGGAGCAGGATAGATCGCCTGAGGCAGTAGAACAGGTCTATAACCTAGTGGCCAAGGCGGTAAAGCAGCAGGAAAAGGCCACCTCTCAGAGGCTTGAGTCCGACCCAGCGCTCTGCCGATCTAGCCAGTACAAACCGCCAAGGGACAGATCTCCTCAGGATGTCGGATCACGGACGGGTTCATCAGAACGAAGACGGAGAGATGCGCGCAACAGGAAGGATGCTATCCCCATATCCTCCGACCACGGAGAAAGAGCCCAACCTCGCCGCCCATCGCCACCGCCCCGATCCCCCCGACGTCACGAAGACTACAAGGCTCACCATCGTACGGATATGCCCCCACCAAAGCAGCGTGGCATCATCATCCGCGACAACGCAGAGCAGACCCGTCATGTGGGAAAGCACAACGAAGGACACAAGAGCAGGTTGCGCCATGACCCTCTGCGTCCGACAAGCAACCGTGACAGGCGTGAGGTGTCGCAGGACGGTAACAGCAAGAAGGCTAACCCACTGCCACCTCCGCCTCCTTCGCCTCCAAGCAGTCACCATGGCGGAGGAGGCCCGCGTCGTTCACGCAGCCCATCCCCTATTGACAAAAAGAAGAAGAACCCAGAGCCATACGATGCACGTTCATGGATCGATAAGATCCACGAGGCCCGGGAAGGACCATACCTGGGACCACGTTGCTTTGGACCTGGGATACGGTCCGCAACTTACCCCAAAGGATTCCGGATTGACAAGACCATCAAGCCCTACGACGGCACCGCCAAGCCCGCCACATGGTTGCAGGACTATGGCAACGCGGTGGAGATTGCCGGAGGCAACCCCAACGTCGCCGTCAAGTACCTCCCGTTAATGTTGGCGGGCACGGCCCGTCAATGGATCGACGACTTGCCGGAGAAATCTATCTACAACTGGCTGGACATGCAAGAAGCGTTCACCAAGAACTTTGAGGGTACATACAAGCGTCCCTGCACGGTGGGCGATCTACAGCGTTGCGTGCAAGAGAAAGAAGAGACATCTCGCGCCTACCTCTCCCGCTGGCTGGATATGAAGAATTCCTGTGCAGGAGTGCACGCCCAGACCGCCATGGCCGCAATCATCGATGGATTGGAAAGAGGCATGTTACTCCGACATAAGCTGAAGTGCTTGCAGGACAATCATCAGCTTCACTTGAATCAGATGATTCAGTTAGCTAGTGAGTTCTTTGCCGGCAACGGCCGTTCCATCTCAAGCTCGGAGGAACAACAGTACAAAGAGGAAACCGCTCCAGAAGAAAAGCAATCTACCGACATGGTCGCCATGACTTTTGCAGGACGAGGAGAAGGCGGAGAACGTGGCCGAGGAAGGGGAGCAGGCCGTGGGCAGCAGCGAGGAAGTGAAAGCAACTCGGCGCCGCTCCGCGTTCCTCAAACCTACGAAGAGTACCGCGATATGCCGTGCCTCGTACACCTCGATGCCAACGGCAAGGCCACCCATACCAATCGACACTGCAAGTTCGTCAACGACCTCAAGGAAGACCCGGAGTCTGGCTATAAGCAAAGTCGGAAGAACAGACCGCGAGGCAAGGGCAAGGGGAAGAAGAAGGAGGAGGAGTCCAAGGATTCAAGTGACATGGACGAGGACGTTGACCCCAAGCACGCCGCCAAGAGCGACGACAAGGTCAAGAACCCCTTCGCTAAGAAGTCCCCAGTCTACCACACTTTCCTTGGCACCCCTACCGTCCGACAATAGAAGACCTCTTTAAGGATCCTGATGGCTACTCTCCCCCCAGTTCCCCAGTACCTGCGCTGGTCGGAGGTTCCAATCACTTGGGACAGGACGGACCACCCAGACCTTGTGCCCACGAAGAACCAGTACTCCATGGTCATCAACCCATTGATTGACGGCGTGGAGTACACCAAGTGCATGGTGGATAGTGGAAGCACCATCAACATTATGTACCTGGATACACTGCAGAAGATGAACTTGATGGAGGCAAACCTAAGGCGGACTAACACCGTGTTCCATGGCGTAGTTCCTGGACGGGAGGCTTGGTCCCTTGGGTGCATCACACTTCAGGTAGCCTTTGGCGACGTTAATAATTACCGCCAAGAGCGCATGACCTTTGAGGTGGTACCCTTCAAGAGCGTGTACCAGGTCATATTTGGCCGCGACATATTCCACACATTCATGGCCAAGCCATGCTTCTTCTACAACAAGCTCAAGATACCCGGACCGAACGGTGTCATCACTATATCCGGAAGCTTTACTAAGGCAAGGGACTGCGAGATCAATGAAGCAGCCGTTGCAGAAGCTGTCCTCTACAGTGAAGAATTCAAGGAGATCCAGCGCACGGTCAATGACTCAGAGATGCCCGCGTCGAAGAAGCGGATCTCCGACTCTGCTCCTGCGTTCAAGGCCGCCATCGAGACCAAGTCGGTGAAACTTGTGGTAGGCGATGCCACCAAGGTCACTGCCATTGGGACGAACCTGGATCCCAAATAGGAAAGCGCGCTCGTCGAGTTCCTCTGTGAGAAAAGGGACATCTTTGCCTGGCAACCTGCCGACATGAAAGGTGTACCTAGGGAACTTGCTGAGCACAGCTTAAACATAGATCCAAAATGTAAACCAGTGAAACAACCTCTACGACGCTTCGGAGATGAGAAGAGACGCGCCATTGGCAAAGAGATAGCTAGGTTACTTAAGGCTGAGATTATCCGAGAAGTCCTTCACACCCGATGGGTGGCCATTCCTGTACTTGTCCCCAAAAGGGAACCAATGAATTAAGAATGTGTGTTGATTACACCGGCTTGAACAAAGCATGTCCCAAAGATCCGTTTGCTTTGCCTCGCATTGACCAAGTCATTGACTCGACGGCTGGCTCGGAACTTTTGTGTTTTCTTGATGCATACTCAGGATACCACCAAATCAAGATGAGGAAGTCGGACCAATTGGCCACTTCGTTCACTACCCCTTACGGCACATTTTGCTATGTCACGATGCCCTTTGGGTTGAAAAACGCAGGTGCTACCTACCAGCGGACAATGCAACATTGCCTTCATGACCAAATTGGTCGGAACGTTCACGCCTATGTGGACGATATCGCGGTGATGTCTAAAAAGTCAAACGACTTAATATCCGACTTAAAAGAAACCTTTGATAATCTCCGGAAATACAACATGATGCTCAACTCTAAGAAGTGCGTCTTTGGGGTTCCAGCCGGCAAACTGTTGGGCTTCATCGTTTCCCAGCGCGGAATCAAGGTCAACCCGGAGAAAATCAAGGCCATCTTAAACATAAACCATCTGACATGCCTAAAGGACATCCAACGACTAACAGGTTGTATTGCAGCAGTTAGTCGGTTCATCAGCCGACTTGGAGAGAAGGCTCTGTCGCTGTACAAGTTGCTGAAGAAGGCGGACAAATTCACGTGGACGGACGAGGCAGATGCAGCATTGAAGCAGCTCAAGGAGATTCTTTCCTCAGCGCCCATCCTTGCAGCACCCGAGCCTGACGAGCCCATGTTAATTTACATGGCGGCAACCAACCGGGTTATCAGCATCGTCGTCGTGGTAGAGCGGAAGGAACCAGGCTATGAGCACGGAGTTCAACGACCAGTTTAGTATGTAAGCAAAGTCTTGACAGAGTCCAAGAAGCGTTACCCGCACTACCAAAAGATAGCTTATCGAGTATTCCTCGCTTCGCGGAAGCTGAGGCATTACTTTCAAGAGCACCCAATCACAGTAGTGAGCAAGACTCCACTGTCCGACATTATCAACAACAGCGACGCTACAGGAAGGGTCGCGAAGTGGGGCATTGAACTTGCCTCCTTCGAGATCACCTACAAAGATGCGACGCTATCAAGTCACAAGCCTTGGCGGATTTTATTGCAGATTGGACGGAGATGCAAGATGCCACTCCATTGCCGAAACCAGAGTACTGGGTGATGCACTTTGACGGATCAAAGCTGCTCAACGGCTCGGGGGCTGGTGTATTGCTACAGTCACCAAAAGGAGACAAGCTACACTACGTTCTGCAGATCCACTTCGAGGCTACAAACAACATGGCGGAGTATGAAGCACTCATTCACGGACTACGTGTAGCCAAGGATATTGGCATCAAGCGCATAGTTTGCTGTGGAGATTCCGACTTGGTTGCCCAGCAGGTGGCTGGCACCTGGAATGCGCGGAACCCTATGATGGCGGCATATCACGACGAAGTGGACGAGATAGACAAGAGCTTCTTGGGCTACGAAGTCAAGTATGTACCTAGGGAGCAAAACGAGGCGGCTGATCTATTGTCTAAGCTTGGATCAGGGCGCAAGCAAATTCCGCCAGGAGTTTTCCTAGAGCATCTACGCACACCATCCGTGAAGGGAGCCGACATCGACAACCCGGATAGAGCTGATTCTTTCGTCAACATGGTGACAAAGACCCCTCCGGCTTGGACTAAACCGTTCATGGAATATCTCGAACACAGAACTTTGCCCGACGACGAGGTCGAAAGACGGCAGATAGTACGACGAGCAAAGGGTTATACCATAATCCATGGGCAACTCTACAAAAGGAGCACTACCGGTGTATACCTAAAGTGTGTTTCCCAGCTAGAAGGTATGGAAATCCTACGCGAAATCCATCTCGGAGATTGCGGGCATCACGCCGCTCCTCGATCGTTGGTCGCGAAAGCCTTCCGGCAAGGATTCTACTGGCTGACCGCGAAGGCGGACGCCGACAAGTTGGTTGAAACGTCCACATGATGCCAGTATTATGCCCGACAACCACATGTTCCTGCTGAAGAATTGCGGACAATACCAATAACTTGGCCGTTTGCAGTCTAGGGGCTAGACATGGTGGGGCCGTTGCAAATGGCACCGTGTGGGTTTACGCATCTGCTTGTAGCAGTTGACAAATTCACCAAATGGATAGAAGCTAAACCCATTAGAAATCTTGATGGGGCAACTGCCCTCAGGTTTGTCCGGGATTTGGTGGTGAGATTTGGTCTCCCACATAGCATCATCACCGATAATGGAAGCAACTTGTCACTCGGAGAAGTGGAGGCCTATTGCTGGGACAAAGGCATCCGACCTGACCTTGCTTCTGTGGCACACCCACAATCCAATGGTCAAGTTGAGCGGGCCAATGGATTAATTCTGTAGGGAATCAAGCCACGTCTTGAGGCACCGCTACATAGAGCAGCTGGAGCTTGGGCGGAAGAATTACCATCTGTGTTGTGGAGTTTACGAACTACACCCAACAGATCCACCGGCTACACCCCTTATTTCATGGTATATGGAGCAGAAGCCATTCTAGCTTCCGACATCCTACACGATGCACCAAGAGTTGCTTCCTATGACGAAGATGACGCTGAAGAATCCAGGAGCCTAGATGTGGACCTTCTCGAGGAGGAGCGCGTTTTGGTATGCCAAAGATCCGCCATCTACCAGCAGAACCTACGCAGCTACCATAGTCGCCGCGTCTGGCATCGCTCGTTTAAAGAGGGGGAGTTGGTGCTCCGACTTAAGCAGAAGAAGTCACACAAATTATCCCCGCCATGGGAAGGACCGTTCATCATAAGCAAGGCGCTGCTCAATGGGTCTTACTACCTTGTCGACAATCGTGAGCTCAAGGATAGACCCAACGAGGATCATAAGCGTAAGCGACTTGACCCGGATGATGACTACCCGGAGCTTGATCGGCCATGGAACATAGCACATCTACGTCCTTTCTACACTTAGCATTTTTTATCTAATCATGTACCTCTTATATGATCAATGAAATAACGCTCTTTGGTTCACTCATATTGATGAGTCTTTTACCTCCTTTAGTGTTCATTTTTGGATCATATAAACCTTTATGCACAAGCTTTGCGATTGCACTTGTGAAAATTCTGCCTACGGGCGTTAGCTTAAGTTTTCTGGTCTACACGTTCTTTGTTGTTTTTATGTGGATTCTGGAGTAGTGAATTTCGGCACTCATTGTCGGCGATTTTGTGCTAAGGTTTTTGACGGTGCCATTGGGTATCATCACCTAAGCGCATGGTTCCGACAACGAGTCTTCCGACTCACGAAAAGTCAAGCATAAGAACCAGAGTAATGGATACGCCAGCACTTGCTTAAAAAATATATACATGCTGAGCATTAATTCTTAAGTAGCAGGACAAGACAAACATTGTTTTCCGGCTTAAGATTACATCACCAAGTTTTTTCAATGCACATTCCAGAGGTGAAACAAGAATTACAAAGCTTTTTTCACTCCTTGGGTGCAGGGGACTTGGAGGCCGCATCATCACCAGCCGAAGATTCACCCTCAGCGTCATCACTGTGAGGAGACTCGGAGGATTCAGGGTCGGCGTTTTCAAGGAAGTTCCTGGGCACGAAGACATCGACATCCACCAACTCGGCAACCCTGGTGTCATAGCCCGCGAGTGATGACAGGATAGCTTCGTGATCGATTTCCTTGCCGTCATCATCTACGTCGGGGATACCAGATGTCACCGTGTCGATGTCGACATCTTCATAGTGTGCCTTCACCATGGACAACGCCATCCTAGCGCCAGCCCGTGCACATGAAGCTTTCTAGCTTGCGACACGCTCGGGGGCTCGGCAGAATCTCCGAGTACTTCACCACGGAGTCGGAGGCCTTGATATAAATTTGGAGGGGTTGGGCGATCTCCTTGGCTTGGGTGATGGTGGTGTTGATTAAGTTGCCGGCAAGAATCATGCATTCCTTGTCCGAAGGAGGCGAGCGGGTTAAACCCAGGGGCGCTGAAAATTCCGACAACGATTGCATGAGTTCAAAAATCCTAAGTATCCAGACTACAGAGCTACAAGGCGGAGGATACTTACTAAAGATGCTGGCCTTAGCCTGCCAGACGACGTCCGCCAAGGATTCTTTCTATTGTTGGAGGAGCTTAAACGCCTCGCTATGGCGAAGGTTTTGCTCATCGGCAGCTTGCTTCTGATCCTTTAGGATCACAAGCTCCTCCTTCAAGCGATTGATCTCAGCGGAGGCGGAGTCCTGCATGGGCTTTCATGGAATCCTCATGCATCTTCAGCATTTGTTCCCTCTCCTTCTGAAGGATCTTGTTCTCGCTGTCCAGCTGCTGGATGTGCTTGGACTGCTCGACAATATCCTTAGCCTTAGCAACATGCTCTGCAAGTCGGAGAAAACACAGTACACCGTGAGTACTCGAAGAAGGAAGGCACAAAAGTAAGACGGAAGTGCGCAAAAAGAAAACATACTCTTGTTTTTGATGATCTGTTCCTTCAAGATGGCGGTTTTACCCTTTTCAGCTTCAAGGTCCACGCGCATCTTCTGGTACTTATCATTGGCCATGCCCCTCCGAGCATTCTCGTTCTGTGGAAACAAATACAAAGTTAAGTCGTTGTTCAGTCTACTTGGAGCCCCTAGTCGGAGATTTTTCCATCTAGGTGCTCGGGGGCTACAGCGAGAGTTTTTAACTTAGCAATATGCTTAGCTTTTCTTTAAGCATCTAGTCGGAGCTAATTCTGTTCTCAACTAGAAGCTTGGGAGCTACAATATAAAGTTTTAACTCGGAAAATGTTTAGCTTTTATTTAAGCATCTAGTCGGAACTGATTCAGTTACAACTAGAAGCTTGGGGGCTACAGCACTTAAAATTATGAACACTGTGTATGCTACTCTTAAAGCATTTAGTCGGAATAATTCATTCCATCTAAATGCTTGGCGGCTACAGGGAGAGTTATTTCTAACTTAGTCGCTCTTAGAGCATATAGATGCAAAGCCAATGGTTTTCCGTCTACATCCTCGGGGGCTACAGTGGGATACTCATATGAAATGCAAAAGGTAAAGTAAAACTTACAAGTGCGATGATCTTGAGGTTTGTAGCACCCTCGGCCAGCAGCTTGCCAAAGGAAACACTATTGCTTCGCAAGATGTCTGCTTGACAGAGTAGCTCCTCAAGACCGCACGTCGGTGATGACGGCACTCCTCCAGGAACCGTAGTTGTGCTACCCGGCGTTAGCACCGGGAAGATAATCTTTGGCAGTTCTAAGGGTTTCTGGGGATCAGAGCCGCCACCTTCGGCAGATGTACCAGCAACCACCACCGCCTTGCCGCTACCGATGGCATCCTTAGCCGGAGCTTCAGCCATTTGAAGGGCAGCGCTCTCCTGCGTCGCCTGCTCGCCGACAACTGCGAGTTCGGTAGAGGCGCCAGAATCCACTTCCATGGCAGAAGGGCCTGGTGCCTCCTGGGCTTGGGAGCTTGCCGGAGAGGAGAAGGGCTTGACGGCAGGAGTAGCGGGGGCGATGGCGGGGGAAGAGTCGCGATGCAGCATATCTTTGATATTTCTAGAAGCCCCAAGAGTCTTGGAGGACTTCTTGAGGCTGGTTGTGGCTTTCTTCCTAAAACGTGCAAAATGCATAAGTACAGGAATAAGACAAATAAACAAGACAATGTCGGAGAATAAGAAGCTTACACTAGGGGGGCGCTTTGGCAAACATCCCGGTGGCTTTCTTCTTTTCGGCCTCCAGGGCGGTAGTACTCTTTTTGGAGGCTCCACCCTCCGTCTTCTTTTTCTTGCCTCCGTCGGCAGCGTCACAGGTGGAACTCTTCCGCTTTCGCACTAACGGGGCGTCATCGTCGGACACGACCGTGACTTCCTTCATCTTGGGATTGTAGATTTGGGCGGCCAGGTTGTCCTCCTCTAGATCGCTAAGTTGTTAAGTGAGAAATCACCGTGTTAGACAAGATGGTATTAGCAAGACGGAAAAAATTGGAGCAATGTCATATACGGAGAATAAATACCTACCTTTGGGAACTTTCCGTTTACGAACATGTCGTAGGTAAGGGTGAAGCCACGCTTCTTGTCCTTCACCTTGACGATGTCCTTAAGACGGAACTTGACAGAGTCGCTCGAGAAGTTGTCCTCGGAGATCCGGAGGGTATCCCTTCGGTCGCCGGTGTACTCGTGCATGACCTTCGTACGATGCTGCAGAGGTTGGATCCGCCTGATGAACCAGCACATGGCTAGGTCCAAGCCGGTCTGACCCGTATCTACAAACCATTCGATCCGCCTTATTGCGCGAGAAGCGTTGAGGTCGGAGGGAAGGGAGGCATGGGATCGCCATGTGGAGACTTTAGCGGCGGCTCCATCCACGAAGTCCGGGTACGTTGCTTCTCGGCCCGACAAAGGAATTTCGGGGCCGTAGAAGTACGTCCGCTGCCAGTTCTTACACGACTCGTGGCCGACAATGTCGGGGAACCGCCGGCCAAGTCGGATCTTGAAGCTTATGGTGCCGTAGTTCCTAAGCTCCTCCTTGCTGTGTCCGGCTTCACGTTTGACGGTGAAGAAGTAGACAAACAGATCTAACCTAGGCCTAATCCCTAGATAACCCTCGCAAAGTGCCGCGAAGTTGCTAAGCACTAGGATGCTATTGGGGGATAGGTTGTGGGGTTGGACCTGGAAGTGATTCAAGACGGACAGGAAGAAGTGGGAGATGGGCAAAGAAACGCCACGTACCAATTACGCCTTGAGGTATACCTTCTCTCTGACTTGGGGAGAAGGGGTCACCTCGCCGGCCGGCGCCGCCCGCCAGGCGAGCCCCTCCGTCGCAGGGAGGTAACCCTCAGCGACCATCTCTTGGATGTCGCGGCCGGTGATGTCCGAGCCACGCCAGTCGCCTTTGTCCGAGTCTGGCTCCTCTTCCAGGGGCTCCAGCGCCGCCAAGTTATGGTCGCCTGCGGTGGTTTCTATCACCGCCGATGCGGGAATAACCAGGCCCTCTAGGGGCACGACGACAGAGCTTAACGGCTTTGCCGCGGCTTCGCTCGACGCCGCCATTGATGGAGATGAACCGCTGCTAGCCATGGAGGAAGGAGAGGATACGACTGGTGCAGGAAGCGGGGCTACGGTTTCTCTAGGTTTTCGCGGAGAGCTCGAGGAGACGCGCGGCTGTAGGAAGAAGACGATGACGCGAGGGAATGAGGTGAAAAAGTGGCAAGTGTCCCACGGTCACTATTTATCTTACTCTGCTTCAAGATTCGTGCGGCTAATCGGACGGTTTCCGCGTAGACGACGTGTTCGTGAACGTGTGTGGTAATTTCGCCACGTCTCCAACCGTCGCCGCCAACGGTTCGTATCACTCGCGTGGGAAAATCGGATATGATTACGTTCTCTGCATGTGTGAGTTACGAGGCGTCACTGACCTACAGCCTACATCGTCATAACTGACATGTTAGATGAGCCGTCCCATCGAAGATTCCGGCATGGACGAAATTAGTCCGACAACGGGAGCGTACGATGGAAGATTCAGCATTTCTCTGACTTACTCGTAGAAGACGGAGAAAACCTTGCAGGGTTCTTTGGGAGGACTACAATATATTGCTTGACGATTTGCCGATATCCATCTAGACGGAGCATTCCATAGGAAGAGGCAAGACGGCGCAAGATCTCGGAGTTCTCCGGGGGCTACTATTGGGGATATGCTATATGGGTATCCTCATAGCATGTCTCTTATCCGACTAACCTGGGTGGCCCATAGTCGGTAGCATGGCCTATGGCCTGCTGGGCAGCCCAGTTAGGTGGATCCAGAAGGGAGGCCCATGCCGGATAAAGGAAGGCTACAGTGGAGTCACCAGCGTACCCGGATCCTTGGAGTGCAAGATACACAATACTAGTAATAGACGGTGTAGGACTCTGTAACCTGTCCGGCTAGGACTTTTCCCTGTAACCCTAGGACCTGACGACTATATAAGCCAGGCCTATGGGATCCTTTAGGGCATCGTTTTACACACACCTCGCATAGCAAACCGATCTCTGTAACTTGGCGTATTGCCATTATAGTGATTTATAGCAGGAGTAGGATTCCGCCACCGTTATGGGATCTGAATCTGGGTAAGCTGTGTTACCTCATACCCGTCAACCGTCCGCCTTACCCCACGTCTCTAAACATACACTGTGAGGACCCCTCCATGGCGTACTCGTCGGCAATACCACGACACTAGGGGCACATGCAAGTCCTTGAGGTATTCCGACGCCCTAGAGCGCGGTCTGCTGCGGAACGATATCCGTGGGCATCAGATCGTCTAACGCCCTAGACGTTCCTCTGACAGGGGTAGCCCGGCGTATCACTCTCTTTTTTTGTGTTTGTTTAGGTAATATGATGATGTAAACCCATGTTGGTTCTCAAGGGGAGGGCACTATCCTACCCGGTTTCACCGGAACGGGGAGTTTCCCCCTTATATAAGTCCAGAACCTTAACTTTAGGTTACAACACACACATGCGAAGGGGGACACATGCACCCGAGGAATATGTTTTGCATGTTTCAACATAGCACCACACTTCCATGCATGTCCTAGGGACACATGCAAGTCCCTGAGGTATTCCGACGGCCCGGAGCGTGGTTTGCTGCGGAACCCTGATCTGTGGGCATGAGATCGTCTACCCCCCCTAGACGTTCCTCTAACAGGGGAAGCACTCTCTTGTTTTGTGTTTGTTTAGGTCATATGATGATGTAAAACCATGTTGGTTCACAAGGGGAGGGCACTATCCTACCTGGTTTCCCCGGAACGGGGAGTTTTCCCCTTATATAAGTCCAGAACCTTAGCTTTAGGTTACATCGCACGCATGCGAAGGGGGACACATGCACCCGAGGACTAGGTTTTTCATGTTTCAACATAGCACCACACTTTTATGCATGTGCTAGGGCCACATGCAAGTCCTTGAGGTATTTCGACGCCCCGGAGCGTGGTCTGCTGCGGAACCCTGATCTATGGGCATCGGATCGTCTACCTCCCCTAAACGTTCCCCTGAGAGGGGTAGCCCGGCGTAGCACTCTCTTATTTTGTGTTTTTTTAGGTCATATGATGATGTAAAACCATGTTGGTTACAAGGGGAGGGCACTATCCTACCCAGTTTCAGCGGAACGAGGAGTTTCTCCCTCACATAAGTCCAGAACCTTAGCTTTAGGTTACAGCGCACGCATGCGAAGGGGGACACATGCACCCGGGGACTAGGTTTTGCATGTTTCGACATAGCACCACACTTCCATGCATGTGATAGGGCCACATACAACTCCCTGAGGTATTCCGATGCCCCGGAGCGTGGTCTGCTGCGGAACCCTGATCTGTGGGCATCGGATCGTCTACCCCCCTAGACATTCCTCTGACAGGGGTAGCATTCTCTTGTTTTGTTTTTGTTTAGGTCATATGATGATGTAAAACCATGTTGATTCACAAGGGGAGGGCACTATCCTACCTGGATTCACCGGAACGAGGAGTTTTCCCCTTATATAAGTCTAGAACCTTAGCTTTAGGTTACATCGCACGCATGCGAAGGGGGACACATGCACCTGGAGACTAGGTTTTGCATGTTTCAACATAGCACCACACTTCCATGCATGTGCTAGGTCCACATGCAAGTCCTTGAGATATTCCGACACCTCGGAGCGTGGTCTGCTGCGGAACCCTGATCTGTGGGCATCGGATCGTCTAACCCTCTAGACGTTCCCCTGACAGGGGTAGCCCGGCGTAGCATTCTCTTGTTTTGTGTTTTTTTAGGTCATATGATGATGTAAAACCATGTTGGTTCACAAGGGGAGGGCTCTATCCTACCCGCTTTCACCGAAACGGGGAGTTTCTCCCTTATATAAGTCTAGAACCTTAGCTTTAGGTTATAGCGCACGAATGCGACGGGGAACATGCACCCGAGGACTAGGTTTTGCATGTTTCAACATAGCACCACACTTCCATGCATGTTATAGGGCCACATGCAACTCCCTGAGGTATTCCGATGTCCCGGAGCATGGTCTGCTGCGGAACCCTGATCTATGGGCATCGGATCGTCTACCCCCCTAGACGTTCCTCTGACAGGGGTAGCCCGACGTAGCACTCTCTTGTTTTGTGTTTCCTTAGGTCATATGATGATGTAAAACCATGTTGGTTGGGGAGGGCACTATCCTACCCGGTTTCACCGGAACGGGGAGTTTCCCCCGTATATAAGTCCAGAATCTTAGCTTTAGGTTACATCACACGCATGCGAAGGGGCACACATGCACCCGGGGACTAGGTTTTGCATGTTCAACATACCACCACACTTCGATGCATGTGCTAGGGCCACATGCAAGTCCTTGAGGTATTCTGACGCCATGGAGCGTGGTCTGCTGCAGAACCCTGATTTGTGGGCATCGGATCGTCTACCCCATAGACGTTCCTCTGACAGGGGTAGCCCGGCGTAGCACTCTCTTGTTGTGTGTTTGTTTAGGTCATATGATGATGTAAAACCATGTTGATTCACAAGGGGAGGGCACTATCCTACCCGGTTTCACCAGAACGAGGAGTTTCCCCCTTATATAAGTACAGAACCTTAGCTTTAGGTTAGAGTGCACGCATGCGAAGGGGTACACATGCACCTGGGGACTAGGTTTTGCATGTTTCAACATAGCACCACACTTCCATGCATGTGCTAGGGCCACATGCAAGTCCTTGAGATATTCCGACGACCCGGAACATGGTCTGTTGCAGAACCCTGATCTATGGGCATCGGATCGTCTACCCCCATAGACGTTCCTCTGACAGGGGTAGCCCGGCGTAGCACTCTCTTGTTTTTTCTTTGTTTAGGTCATATGATGATGTAAAACCATGTTGGTTCATAAGGGGAGGGCACTATCCTACCAGCTTTCCCCGGAATGGGGAGTTTCCCCCTTATATAAGTCCGGAGCCTTAGCTTTAGGTTACAGCGCACGCATGCGAAGGGGGATACATGCACCCGGGGACTAGGTTTTGCATGTTTCAACATAGAATCGCACTTCCATGCATGTGCTAGGGCCACATGCAAGTCCTTGAGGTATTCCGACTACCGGATCGTGGTCTGTTGCGGAACCCTGTTCTGTGGGCATTGGATCGTCTACCCCCATAGACGTTCCTCTGACAGGGGTAGCCTGGCGTAGCACTCTCTTGTTTTGTGTTTTTTTAGGTCATATGATGATGTAAAACCATGTTGGTTCACAAGGGGAGGGTACTATCATACCCGGTTTCACCGGAACGGGGAGTTTCTCCCTTATATAAGTCCAGAACCTTAGCTTTAGGTTACAGTGCACGAATGCGAAGGGGGACACATGCACCCGGGGACTAGGTTTTGCATGTTTAAACATAGCACCACACTTCCATGCATGTGCTAGGGCCACATAGCATCAGATCGTCTACCCTCCTAGACGTTCCTCTGACAGGGGTAGCACTCTCTTGTTTTGTGTTTGGTTAGGTCATATGATGATGTAAAACCATGTTGGTTCACAAGGGGAGGGCACTATCCTACCTTATTTCACTGGGACAGCGAGTTTTCCCCTTATATAAGTCCAGAAACTTAGCTTTAGGTTACAGCGCACGCATGCGAAGGGGGACACATGCACCCGGGGACTAGGTTTTGCATTTTTCAACATATCACCACACTTCCATGCATGTTCTACGGCCACATGCAAGTCCTTGATGTATTCCGACGCCCCGGAGCGTGGTCTGCTGCGGAACCCTGATCTGTGGGCACCGGATCGTCTACCCCCCTAGACGTTCCTCTGAGAGGGGTAGCCCTAGCGCAACACTCTCTTGTTTTGTGTTTTTAGGTCATATGATGATTTAAAACCATGTTGGTTCACAAGGTGAGGGCACTATCCTAACCGGTTTCACTGGGACGGCGAGTTTCTTCCTTATATAAGTCCAGAACATTAGCTTTATGTTACAGCGCACGCATGCGAAGGGGGACACATGCACCTGGGGACTATGTTTTGCATGTTTCAACATAGCACCACGCTTCCATGCATGTGGTAGGGCCACATGCACCCCCCTGAGATATTCCGACGCCCCGGAGCATGGTCTGCTGCGGAACCCTGATTTGTGGGCATCGGATCGACCTCCCCCTAGACGTTCCTCTAATAGGGGTAGCCCGGCGTAGCAATATCTTGTTTTGTGTTTGTTTAGGTCATATGATGATGTAAAAACATGTTGGTTCACAATGGAAGGGCACTCTGCTACCCGGTTTCACCGGAACGGGGAGTTTCCCCCTTATATAAGTCCAGAACCTTAGCTTTAGGTTACAGCGCACGCATGCGAAGGGGGACACATGCACCCGGGGACTAGTTTTTGCATGTTTCAACATAGCACCACACTTCCATGCATGTGCTAGGGCCACATGCAAGTCCTTGAGGTATTCCGACGCCCCAGAGCGTGGTCTGTTGCGGAAACCTGATCTGTGGGCATCGGATCGTCTAACCCGCTAGACGTTCCTCTGACAACGGTAGCCCAGCGTAGAAATCTCTTGTTTTATGTTTTTTTAGGTCATATGATGATGTAAAACCATGTTGGTTCACAAGGGGAGGGCACTATCCTACCCGGTTTCACCGAAACGGGGAGTTTCCCCCTTATATAAGTCCAGAACCTTAGCTTTAGGTTACAGCGCACGCATGCGAAGGGGGACACATACACCCGGGGAATAGGTTTTTCATGTTTCAACATAGCACCACACTTCCATGCATGTACTAGGGACACATGCAAGTCCCTGAGGTATTCCGACGCCCCGGAGCGTGGTATGCTGCGAAACCCTGATCTGTGGGCATTAGATTGTCTACCCCCTAGATGTTCCTCTGATAGGGGTAGCATTCTATTGTTTTGTTTTTGTTTAGGTCATATGATGATGTAAAACCATCTTTGTTCACAAGGGGAGGGCACTATCCTACCTGGTTTCACCGGAACAATGAGTTTTCCCCTTATATAAGTCCAGAACATTAGCTTTAGGTTACATCGCACGCATGCGAAGGGGGACACATGCACCTGGGGACTAGGTTTTGCATGTTTCAACATAGAACCACACTTCCATGCATGTGCTAGGGCCATATGCAAGTCCTTGCGGTATTCCGACGCCTCGGAGCATGGTCTGCTGCGAAACCCTGATCTGTGGGAATCGGATCGTCCAACCCCCTAGACGTTCCCCTAACAGGGGTAGCCCGACGTAGAATTCTCTTGTTTTGTGTTTTTTTAGGTCATATGATGATGTAAAACCATGTTGGCTCATAAGGGGAGGGCACTATCCTAAAAAGGTGATCCACGGTCATGTGCGCCACAGTTGTTCTAGTTACTAGTAGGGCACTGCCCACAGGTGAGCCACGCCTGTTTTAGCCGTGGGGCACTTCAACCATGTGAGCCACGGATGTGCTGATTACCTATAGCCGTTTTCCTAGTAGTGTGTTGCGGAACCCTGATCTGTTGGCATCGGATCGTCTAACCCCCTAGACGTTCCTCTGACAAGGGTAGCCGGGCATAGCACTCTCTTGTTTTGTGTTTGTTTAGGTTATATGATGATGTGAAACCATGTTGGTTCACAAGGGGAGGGCACTATCCTACCCGGTTTCACTGGAACGGGGAGTTTCCCCCTTATATAAGTCCAGAAACTTAGCTTTAGGTTACAGCACACGCATGCGACTGGGGACACATGCACACGGAGAATAGGTTTTGCATGTTTCAACATAGAACCACACTTCCATGCATGTGCTAGGGACACATGCAAGTCCCTGAGGTATTTCGACACCCCGGACCGTGGTCTGCCGCAGAACCCTGATCTGTGGGCATGGGATCATCTACCCCCCTAGATGTTCCTCTAACACGGGTAGCACTCTCTTGTTTTGTGTTTGTTTAGGTCATATTATGATGTAAAAGCATGTTGGTTCACAAGGGGAGGGAACTATCCTACCCGATTTCACCGGAACAGGGAGTTTCCCCCTTATATAAGTCCAGAACCTTAGCTTTAGGTTACAGCGCACGCATGCGAAGGGGGACACATGCACCCAGGGACTAGGTTTTGCATGTTTCAACATATCACCACACTTCCATGCATTTTCTAGGGCCACATGCAAGTCCTTGATGTATTCCGATGCCCCGGAGCGTGGTCGGCTGCGGAACCATGATTTGTGGGCACCGGATCGTTTACCCCCCTAGACGTTCCTCTGAAAGGGGTAGCCCGGCGCATCTGTAACTACCTCAGTGAATTACGCTCCTAGTTACAAGCCTGGATGAGCGGAAATGGTTGAAATAGTACGGTGGGGCCAAATGCCACTCACAGGTAGACCTTTCGGCCGTCCCAACCATTTCCAAACATCGGGACAAGAACGGGCAGCGTAATCGGCAGGCGAAGGGATCAACTACATACACAAATGAGTATGTATGCAAGCCACCATACAACAGTACATCAGAGCCATTCCATCTAAAAGTAATAGAAATATTGCAACGCCATACGGCAAGATCCAAATATCCTAGATAGAGATAATAGTTTAGGATAGCTCCTCATACATCAAACATCAGAGTATCAGGCGGAAGCGGCAAACCAGATCCGAGTACGGATAAGAAGCAAATCGGCATAAGATGCCTCATAAATAAACACATCCCACCCACAGATCTCACGGATCCCCGTTCCCGGAATCTCTACACCGAATGATCGTTGCCCACATCGTCCGTCTCCTCCACCCAGTATCCATCTTGTGAGTGTACCTGTTCATCTGAATCAAATAATTTATCGTGTGAGACCCTAGGGGTACTCAGCAAGTCTTTATGCCGCTAAAGGGGACACAACCTGGGGTGACGCAATTGCAGCAAAAGATAAACCCTAACAATTCTATAGATACGCGCTAACCATCCGCCTAACCAAAGATAGACGGATGTCCGTGAATTAATGACAACAGTTATAACAGTAATATCAACAGATCCATCCTCCCCCTCGCTTACCAACGAGGAAGCGGACGAACGACCCCCCATCCGTTGGCAGTTTTATTAACCATTCCATGAGTGTTGCACTATTTACTAGTCAGTTACTTAGTCAAATTAAAGCTGTGCTTTAGTGATGCTTGTCTATGATCGAGAAACTGTGCTCCAAGTCGTCCATAACCGCGGACACGGCTTTCAGAAAGTTTTACCCTGCAGGGGTGCACAAATAGACACACACTCGATCAACCTCGGAAAAACCAAATCAAAACCCAACGAGGCCTTCACGACAAAGCAATCACAAGATTCAGAAATATTTCAGGGGGGCACCCCATTAAGTATACCCGCAACGAAGTTAGCTGACTTCGAGACGGACTCAAGGTTTGCGTCAATGGCTGTAAACGACTGGGAACCCGAAAATGTGACTGGGCTTGTCGATACCGCGAAAACACTCCGCTGGCCTAAACAGTACAGGTGCAGTACCTCGCACAATTTTAAATAAAGCAGTAAAGCATGGCATAAGTACAGGATAGTAAATAAAACCTCAAACTAGTTTGTGGCCCCAAGAAATAAGAATGAATCAAGCTCTGGCTCAGGGGGGTCCCATAATCCTCCCGGATGTGGATAGCGCGAATATTCAAGGAACAGGAATCAAGTACTCGGGGTCCTACGGGACACAAGTGAGCATGAAAAACCAAATAGCAGATATTGCTCACCGGTGCCACTTTCATTAGTTATCCCATACTACTCAGGTTAAGTTGTTTAGGTACCTCGTTATCCATCAGACACTCACATACCCTACACATGCTGTTCTATGACTCGCATGGCTCAAACAACTCCTGTAGTAATGGCTCATGGGATGGAGGAACAAGCTTCGGTGGGGTTTAAAAGTACAGGCTATGCAATACTTGGGATTCAATTTAATGCAATCGCGACTCAATGATGCAAGAATAAGATAGAGGCAATAGGTACTATATGTATGCGAGCATGTGGTAGTGCTTGCCTGGCAGCTTAGTTGAAGCGAGAGAAGGATCTGGGTAGTGCTCCTGGGTTTCTTGATATATCCCCTGCTCAGCGTCTATTCGAAGAAGAACCAAACAGACAAGGGCCAACATAAATAAAATGCACAAGCATAAGAATAAAATGCGACAAGCAAACAATCATGCCATGATGAATGATGCACAATTTGCATGGCAATAAAGTAGCATGGCATGGGTGAGGTGTAGGATACAAGAAAGAAACATTTTATTGAGTTTTGGCCATGTTTTATTCTCAATTAAGTTGCTGTTTGCAATATATTTATATGATGCATGCTGCAAAATAGGACAAGGAATGCATAAACAGAAAGGTCTCGTCGAGCTAATCATTTTAGACATATCATTTGTCAAATTTGGAGTTATAAAACAAAAGTTATTAATTAACTAAGGGAAAAGGGCATTTTATTGTAATTTAAATCAACTCGAAATTTTAAGTGTTTAAAATATATTTTGGATAGCATATTTGAATTCCTCATATTTTTCTGATTTGAAAACATATATTATTTGTATTATTTGGAATTATGAATTTAAATTTATTTTAAAGTCAAAATTAGCCGAAAGGAGTCAAAGTCAAAGGTTGACTATTTTAAATCAATTCTGAAAATATTTGATTAAAGATTTGAATTGACATTCAAAAACAAAACATTTTTCCTATAGGGTTTGAATTCAAATTCCAAACCATTTGAAAGTTATGAATTAATTCATATTTAAACAGATTTGAAATTTGAATTTGAATTAATTTGGGAAGTTTGAATTTCAAACAGAATTACAGAAATTCTTTTCTCACTCACTCAGATCCAGCCGCAGTCGATGACAAGTGGGCCCCTGGCTGACTGGGTGACACGGTGGCGGATCAGAGTTTTCTCACTGCGAACTAAGCCAGCCTCAGCGAATGACATGTGGGACCACAGCATCTCCAGGGCCACACGCGGGCGCGCCAGCGGGGACGCGACACGTGGGGAATCCAGGGAGTGCGGGTTAAGCGCTCAGATCTGCAGGGGGGTTTTCTGCTAAAACGACGAGGTGGCTGACAGGTGGGGCTCTGCGGACCGCGGGTTGAGGCGGGAAAAAGGCCAGGGGCCTCTGCGCGAAACAACTAGCGGCTGCCGCTGCTCGCTGACAGAAGCGGCACTGACGGCGGCGGATCTGGCGGTCTTCCGGCGACGATGGCGACGCCTACGCTGGACTAAACGCGCCGCCGAAAAAACGAAAAAGGAAGAGGGATATACAGGCTACAAGTTTCGTTCAGGGGGCAACTACGGGGGTGGGCTGCAGCGCGCGGGCTTCGACGAGGAACAGAGGCAGTACGGCTGCTGCAGCTGCTGCTGTCGAGCGCGCTGGCGGTGACTGCGGTGACGAGCACGCACGCAGGGTGCTCGACGCAGGGCGGCGACGTTCTACGGCGAGAGGAGGACAGGGACCAGGTCTAGGAGATCGAGGCGCTCACCAGGAACTCGTCGGTATGGTCGGAGGAGCTCGGGACGGTCGCGATCTGGCACGGGGCTCGCTGGCCGGAGCTAGGGTTTCACGTCGGAGCGGCGCTGGTACCGGCGCTCCTGGGCTTCTCCTCCTTGCTGGCGCGGTCCAGGGTGAAGCAGGGGTACTCCTCGGACTTCCTCGACACCCACAGCTCCTCGCCACCGGCTGCAAGAGGGGAGGGACGTGTTGCTAGCGGTGATCGGCGTCGGCCGTTGGTGGTCGGAGAGGAGGAAGAAGGAGGGGAGGCTGGCTCGGGACAGATCTGGGCGAGGCCAGAGGAGGCGTAGATAAGAACGAGCAGGGGAAGGCACATGGGGGGGTCACCTTTATGCAAAAGAGAAGGAGGAGGCTTCGGGTTAGGTAGGGCTAGGGTTTCTTTCTTGCCACCTTCTTGTCTTGTAGCCTAGAGAGGGAAGAGAGGGACCCAGGGAGGAGGGGAGCTCGGGTTGGACCAGGGAGAGAGAGGCCAGGTGGGTCCAGCAAGGTAGAGAGAGGGGGGAGGGTAACTAGGGTTAGCTTGGAGGGGGCTCGGGTTAGGGTTTAGATGGGGTGCTAGGGTTTAGAAAAGAGGGGTAGATCATGAGGTGGTGGCTCGGGTTAGGGAGAGGAGAGATGAGAGATGAGAGGGGGCTTAGGGTTTTAGGTAACCTACAAGATCAAACACGATGGAGAAAAGAGATGGAGAGGGGAGTGTTTGTTGGACACATGGTGATGGATAAGGAGAGATAAGATGGGAGGGTTTTAAGGATATGACCTCACATGATCATGCATGAGTGAAGGAGATAAGGTGAGGGTGAGGTTCTTGATGCACATGGCAAGGAAGCATAGCAAGATGGAAAAGATTGAGAGAAGGAGAGAGAAGAGAAGATGATTCACTCAAATACAAATAAAACCTAAAGAGGACAAAAGATGGTGATGGTTGCATGGCCCATGCAAAATAATTAATGCCATGTTTATTCTTGTGAAAACAATAATATTTAACATGGCATTATTCATATGCACTCCCAAAAATGGATTAAAGCCAAGCAAAAGAATTGGTGGAAGTAGATCCATCCTATCTCCCATGAGGTAGATCAAATACCCAAAAGAAAATATAATAATAGCTCATGGATAAAAGGATGGTGGAATTATAAGGTGGTGAAAGAAAGGGTGGTGGAGTGGAATAAAAGATATGCCCCCAACTCAACTTGGGCATTTAAACAATATATCAAGAACCAAATACAATATCAAGAGGCAAATACAATTTACAATGCATATGAGAGAATAACCAAATAAAAAGGGTTTTATATGATGCTCAAATGCAAGGTGGCATGATGACATGAGCATGATATGATTATGATGCAACAATTATATATAGGAAGTAGCCATTATATTACTAGACCAAGTAGCATTACAAATGTTAGACAATTGGGATGCTACAACTCTCCCCCACTAAACAGGAATCTCGCCCCGAGATTCTAGGAAGAAGAAGAAGACTCAAAGAGGGTAGGATAGTTGGCACGGAGCTCATCTTCACGTTCCCAAGTGGCTTCGTCAACGGAATGGTGCGACCACTGCACCTTGCAGAACTTGATGGACTTGTTGCCAGTCCTTCTTTCTGCGACTTCAAGGATTTTTATGGGGTGTTCTTGATAAGACAGGTCTTCTTGGAGATTGATTAGCTCGTGATCCACGGTCCTGCCGGGATCCTTGAAGCACTTCTTGAGCTGAGAGATGTGGAAAACATCATGGACCTTGAGTTTTTCCGGGAGCTCAAGAGCATAAGCAACTTCTCCTCTTCTTCCACAAATTTTGAATGGACCGATGTATCTAGGAGCCAGCTTTCCTTTGATACCAAAATGGTGCGTGCCTTTCATGGGAGTGACACGAAGGTAAACGAGATCACCAGGGACATACACCATGTCCGTGTGCTTTCTGTCGTAATTGCTCTTCTGGCGACTTTGAGCAATCTTCAGATTTTCAAGAATGATGTGCACCTTCTCCTCCGCTTGAGTTACAATGTCAGGGCCAAACCATATTCTTTCTCCTGCACCCGACCAACCAATCGGAGTTCTGCATTTGCGACCATAGAGAGCCTCAAATGGTGCCATCTTTAGACTTTTCTGGAAGCTGTTGTTGTAAGAGAATTCAGCATAAGGAAGACATTCCTCCCACTTCATGCCAAAAGAGATGACGCAAGCACGAAGCATATCCTCCAGAATCTGATTGATCCTTTCAACTTGTCCTTGCGACTGAGGGTGGTAAGATGTGTTGAAGTTCAATTTTGTTCCCAAAGCATTTTGGAAACTTTCCCAGAACTTGGAAGTGAAGATGCTTCCACGATCTGAACTGATCTCAAGCGGAACCCCATACAGAGAGACTATTCTGTTGATATAGAGCTCAGCCAACTGAATTCCAGAAATTGTTTCCTTGACGGGGAAGAAGTGAGCCACTTTAGAAAGCCTGTCAATGACAACAAAGATTGCATTGTTGCCCTTCTGCGACCTTGGAAAACCAGTGATGAAGTCCATCTCTACTTCCTCCCATTTCCATTCCGGGGGTTTCAATGGCTGTAGAAGACCGTAAGGTTTCTGATGGACAGCTTTGACTCTGCGGCAGACATCACACTCCGAGACATACTTGGCACAATATCGTTTCAATCCCGGCCACCAATATTGTGTTTTCAAGTCCATGTACATCTTTGTGCTGCCAGGGTGGATAGAAAGAACAGAATCATGCGCCTCCTTGAGAACTTGCTCTCTCAAACCCGGGTAGTTCGGAACAAACATCCGGTGTTCAAAGAAAAGCGTGCCTTGATCATCGACGTGGAAGGACTCATACTTCGGAAGCTGAAGTTTTGAGATGATCTTTTTGGTGTGCGGATCACCAAGCTGACGAGAGCGAACCTTTTCTTCCAAGAGAGGAGTAGCCAGAAGGTTCAGGAGATGCCCTTGTTCCACAATTTCAAGGTTGAGCTGACGGAATTCCTCGCACAAGAGAGGCTGTTGTTCTTCCATCATGAGGTTATTGACATAAGCTTTGCGGCTGAGAGCATCGGCCATGACATTAGCTTTGCCCGGAGTGTAGTTGATGGTCAAATCAAAATCATTGATTGCTTCAATCCATCTCCTCTGCCGAAGGTTGAGATCAGGCTGAGTGAAAATATACTTCAGACTCTTGTGATCAGAAAAGATTTCACAACGGTTGCCCAGCAAGTAGTGCCTCCATAGTTTCAAAGCAAAGACAACTGCTACGAGCTCGAGGTCATGTGTAGGATAGTTGATCTCATGCGTCTTCAACTGTCGAGAGGCATAAGCAACAACTTGTTTTTCTTGCATAAGGACCGCACCCAATCCTTGCAAAGAGGCGTCACAGAATATCTGGAAAGGCTTAGATGTGTCCGGAGGAACCAAGACTGGCGTGGAAGTGAGCTTCTCTTTGAGTGTCTCAAATCTTGCTTGACATGCAGGAGTCCAAAGGTATTTCTTGCCTTTCTTGAGGAGATCGGTAAGAGGCTTTGCTATCTTTGAAAAGTTCTGAACGAAGCGACGGCAATAACTAGCCAAACCAAGGAAACTCCGCACTTCTTTGACATTAACAGGAGGAAGCCATTCAACAATTGTCTTCACAGTTTCCGGGTTGACTGCAATGCCCTTGGCAGAGATGACGTGACCAAGATAGGTTACTTGAGGCAGCCAAAACTCACACTTGGAGAACTTTGCATACAAGCGGTTCTCACGAAGCTTGTTTAGGACACACCGAAGGTGTTCTTCATGTTCTTTCTTTGACTTAGAATAGACTAGGATGTCATCCAGATAGACCACAATGAACTTATCAAGATACTCCATGAAAACCGAGTTCATAAGCCTCGAGAAGGTAGCAGGTGCGTTGGTGAGACCGAAAGACATGACCGTGTACTCATACAGGCCATAGCGGGTGGTGAAAGCTGTTTTAGGAACATCTTCCTTGCGAATCTTGATTTGGTGATAACCACTTCTCAAGTCAAGCTTAGAGAATACCACAGCTCCAGCTAGCTGATCGAAGAGATCATTAATCCGCGGAAGGGGATATTTATTCTTGATGGTTTTAGCATTGAGAGCCCGATAGTCAACACAAAGTCTATCAGTCCTGTCTCGCTTCTTCACAAAGATTGTTGGGCTACCCCAAGAAGAAGTACTGTGTTGAATGAAACCCAACTTCTCTTGTTCATCCAGCTGACATTTGAGTTCAGCCAACTCAGCAGGACCCATTTTATAAGGCCGCTTGGAGATAGGAGTCGTTCCAGGTTCAAGCTCAATTACAAACTCAACCTCACGATCTGGAGGCATACCTGGCAACTCTTCAGGAAAGACATCCGGGAACTCACAGACCACCGGAACACTCTGAATAGCTTCCATAGCATCATCATTCAGAGCCGCCAAAGAGAAAAGCTGGATAGCAGGAGTCAGACTTGGAGAAAAGACTATATGGCCTTCAGGAATCTTCAGAGAAACCGAGCGTTCAGCACAATCAATCACAGCTGCATTTGCTGTCAACCAATCCATGCCCAAGATGACATCAATGTCAGAATTGCCCAGAACAATTAAGGATGCCGAGAACGAAGAGCCACCAATCTCAATTTGATTGCCATGGCTGATTTTAGCAGCTGCCATTGTTGCTCCAGGAGAAAGGACCATTAACCTCTTAAGGAGAGGATCCATAGCTAACTCATTTTCATTTGCAAACTTGTGATAAACAAACGAATGCGATGCACCAGAATCAAACAAAACTCGTGCAGGGACTGAGTTAACGGGAAGCATACCCATCACAACTCCAGGTGCATGCTCAGCTTGAGCGGCGTTGACACAGTTGGCACGAGCAACAATAGACCCGGGCTTGGTGTTGATATTGAGAGCCCGAGGTGGTGGTGCACGAACCAAAGGAGAGCTTGCCGCAGGTCTTGGAGGTGGTGGAGGAAGAGCTTTGTTTTTCATCGGACAGTTCCAGTTTTGATGCCCAGTGTCTCCACAAATGTAACAAGCACCAGGTGGACGTGGAGCAACGTAGCCAGGGACTCCGCCAGGCGCTCCAGGGTAGTGGTGGTTGTAGCCCCTGGGAGCAGCAGTGAGGAAGTTTGGTGGCCTTGCCGCGAAGCATGAAGGTCTTGGTGGAGCCAGGAGCGACGGTGGGGTGTTAGGAACCCAAACACGACACTTAGAAGGAGTTGACATAGCTGAAGAGCTTGCTGCATCACGGTTGTGTTTCTTTGACTCCTCAAACACTTGCTTACTTGCCTCTTCCTGCAGAGCTGTATGCTGAAGTTCCAGAAAAGACGCCGGCCTTGCATGTGTGATTGCATATTTAATCGATGCATTGAGCCCTTGCCGGAACCTCTTTTACTTCTTCTTGTCATCAGAGATCTCATCGCCACCATAACGAGAAAGGTTCATGAAGTTCCTGATGTAGGTATTGACATTGTCATTTCCCTGCTTGAGGTTGAGAAACACTTCCTTCATCCTTTCCATGACAATTTCTGACAGATACTGCTCTTTGAACGCTCCAGTGAACTGTTCCCAAGTAGGCTGAAAATCAGTGCGGTTTGCCTTCAGGTAATTCTCCCACCAGAGAGCTGCATCTCCTTCAGAAGGTGAGTGGCACACTTTACCCATTCTTGCTCAGGAACATCAGCAGTCGTCAGTAGCCTTGACATCTCACGCAACCAATCATCAGCATCAAGTGGTTGATCAGAAACATCAAATTGGCGTGGGTTGAACTTCAAGAAGCTTTTGATGTCTCCTCGCTTGGGAGGTGGAGGTAGCGGAGCAAACTCATTCCTCCTGACACTTTCTTTGAAACGCTGCTGGTTCTGCTGCATTGCTGCCAAGGCATTGGCGATGTTTGACAACGCGGACCCCAGTTCAGGTGGAATATCCTCATCAGAACGGCGTGGTGGTGCCATCCTGTGATTGATATAAAACACAAGTCAGTACTATAATGGAAAATAATAATAATCCAAAATAGTACCAAGATGGAATTAACCAAGATTAAAGGATACAATTTACTAAGATGATATTAAAATATCAACAAAGTTCAAAGCACCTAGAAGATATTAAGCATATCGCACACGACTGAAAAGGAGTGTGGTACACAGATATATCAAAGAAAAATTTTCCGAAAATTTCGGCATTAAAGTACCAGTAGATGCGCAAAATCACTTAACGAATCAAGATTAGTGACTTTACCAATTCAATATACAAAAGCGAATGATAAGAGTAGTGGTATGGTAGCGACTCCATCCCGCACTCAAATCATTACTCCGCACATGAATAAGTAGAACACATATCCTAACCCCTTCTTCTCACGGTGAACCTAACGATTAGTAACTACGGAAACGAACACCCCAAACAAGATAACGTCGGATAACAAAGAGTAAGACAGATCGCGGCGGTATACAACGAATCAGATAGATCGCGTCGGTTTGCAAAAGCCTGTCGGTATGGAATGTACCAACAGTTGATAACCAAAAGGCCGATTGTGATAACAACTTGGATGCAACAGATAGACAAGGAATTACACACACACACACACACACACACTCAACCTATGGTACTACGGAAACCCAGAACACGTGAATCCTAGTTTGAACTGTTAAGAAGAGGATTGAAAACGTTACACTTCCTTACCAGAAAAGGGTGGGTGGGTGGTTAAGAAGAAAAGTGGAAGCAGTCCTACTCTCGCGTTTTGTTTTTCCCTAGTATACATAGCTACCAAAAATATTTGCTAGACTGACAACAACCATTTGGCTGAGACCCTGAAGGGCGGGATGGCTCTGATACCAATTGTAACTACCTCGGTGAATTACGCTCCTAGTTACAAGCCTGGATGAGCGGAAATGGTTGAAATAGTACGGTGGGGCCAAATGCCACTCACAGGTAGACCTTTCGGCCGTCCCAACCATTTCCAAACATCGGGACAAGAACGGGCGGCGTAATCGGCAGGCGAAGGGATCAACTACATACACAAATGAGTATGTATGCAAGCCACCATACAACAGTACATCAGAGCCATTCCATCTAAAAGTAATAGAAATTTTGCAACGCCATACGGCAAGATCCAAATATCCTAGATAGAGATAATAGTTTAGGATAGCTCCTCATACATCAAACATCAGATTATCAGGCGGAAGCGGCAAACCAGATCCGAGTACGGATAAGAAGCAAATCGGCATAAGATGCCTCATAAATAAACACATCCCGCCCACAGATCTCATGGATCCCCGTTCCCGGAATCTCTACACCGAATGATCGTTGCCCACATCGTCCGTCTCCTCCACCCAGTATCCATCTTGTGAGTGTACCTGTTCATCTGAATCAAATAATTTATCGTGTGAGACCCTAGGGGTACTCAGCAAGTCTTTATGCCGCTAAAGGGGACACAACCTGGGGTGACGCAATTGCAGCAAAAGATAAACCCTAACAATTCTATAGATACGCGCTAACCATCCGCCTAACCAAAGATAGACGGATGTCCGTGAATTAATGACAACAGTTATAACAGTAATATCAACAGATCCATCCTCCCCCTCGCTTACCAACGAGGAAGTAGACGAACGACCCCCCATCCGTTGGCAGTTTTATTAACCATTCCATGAGTGTTGCACTATTTACTAGTCAGTTACTTAGTCAAATTAAAGCGGTGCTTTAGTGATGCTTGTCTATGATCGAGAAACTGTGCTCCAAGTCGTCCATAACCGCGGACACGGCTTTCAGAAAGTTTTACCCTGCAGGGGTGCACAAATAGCAACACACACTCGATCAACCTCGGAAAAACCAAATCAAAACCCAACGAGGCCTTCACGACAAAGCAATCACAAGATTCAGAAATATTTCAGGGGGCCACCCCATTAAGTATACCCGCAACAAAGTTAGCTGACTTCGAGATGGACTCAAGGTTTGCGTCAATGGTTGTAAACGACTGGGAACCCGAAAATGTGACTGGGCTTGTCGATACCGCGAAAACACTCCGCTGACCTAAACAGTACAGGTGCAGTACCTCGCACAATTTTAAATAAAGCAGTAAAGCATGGCATAAGTACAGGATAGTAAATAAAACCTCAAACTAGTTTGTGGCCCCAAGAAATAAGAATGAATCAAGCTCTGGATCAGGGGGGTCCCATAATCCTCCCGGATGTGGATAGCGCGAATATTCAAGGAACAGGAATCAAGTACTCGGGGTCCTACGGGACACAAGTGAGCATGAAAAACCAAATAGCAGATATTGCTCACCGGTGCCACTTTCATTAGTTATCCCATACTACTCAGGTTAAGTTGTTTAGGTACCTCATTATCCATCAGACACTCACATACCCTACACATGCTGTTCTACGACTCGCATGGCTCAAACAACTCCTGTAGTAATGGCTCATGGGATGGAGGAACAAGCTTCGGTGGGGTTTAAAAGTACAGGCTATGCAATACTTGGGATTCAATTTAATGCAATCGCGACTCAATGATGCAAGAATAAGATAGAGGCAATAGGTACTATATGTATGCGAGCATGTGGTAGTGCTTGCCTGGCAGCTCAGTTGAAGCGAGAGAAGGATCTGGGTAGTGCTCCTGGGTTTCTTGATATATCCCCTGCTCAGCGTCTATTCGAAGAAGAACCAAACAGACAAGGGCCAACATAAATAAAATGCACAAGCATAAGAATAAAATGCGACAAGCAAACAATCATGCCATGATGAATGATGCAAAATTTGCATGGCAATAAAGTAGCATGGCATGGGTGAGGTGTAGGATACAAGAAAGAAACATTTTATTGAGTTTTGGCCATGTTTTATTCTCAATTAAGTTGCTGTTTACAATATATTTATATGATGCATGCTGCAAAACAGGACAAGGAATGCATAAACAGAAAGGTCTCGTCGAGCTAATCATTTTACACATATCATTTGTCAAATTTGGAGTTATAAAACAAAAGTTATTAATTAACTAAGGGAAAAGGGCATTTTATTGTAATTTAAATCAACTCGAAATTTTAAGTGTTCAAAATATATTTTGGATAGCATATTTGAATTCCTCATATTTTTCTGATTTGAAAACATATATTATTTGTATTATTTGGAATTATGAATTTAAATTTATTTTAAAGTCAAAATTAGCCGAAAGGAGTCAAAGTCAAAGGTTGACTATTTTAAATCAATTCTGAAAATATTTGATTAAAGATTTGAATTGACATTCAAAAACAAAACATTTTTCCTATAGGGTTTGAATTCAAATTCCAAACCATTTGAAAGTAATGAATTAATTCATATTTAAACAGATTTGAAATTTGAATTTGAATTAATTTGGGAAGTTTGAATTTGAAACAGAATTACAGAAATTCTTTTCTCACTCACTCAGATCCAGCCGCAGTCGGTGACAAGTGGGCCCCTGGCTGACTAGGTGACACGGTGGCGGATCAGAGTTTTCTCACTGCGAACTCAGCCAGCCTCAGCGAATGACATGTGGGACCACAGCATCTCCAGGGCCACACGCGGGCGCGCCAGCGGGGACGCGACACGTGGGGAATCCAGGGAGTGCGGGTTAAGCGCTCAGATCTGCGGGGGGGTTTTCTGCTAAAACGACAGGGTGGCTGACAGGTGGGGCTCTGCGGACCGCGGGTTGAGGCGGGAAAAAGGCCAGGGGCCTCTGCGCGAAACAGCCAGCGGCTGCCGCTGCTCGCTGACAGAAGCGGCACTGACGGCGGCGGATCTGGCGGTCTTCCGGCGACGATGGCGACGCCTACGCTGGACTAAACGCGCCGCCGCAAAAACGAAAAAGGAAGAGGGATATACAGGCTACAAGTTTCGTTCAGGGGGCAACTACGGGGGTGGGCTGCAGCGCGCGGGCTTCGACGAGGAACAGAGGCAGTACGGCTGCTGCAGCTGCTGCTGTCGAGCGCGTTGGCGGTGACTGCGGCGACGAGCGCGCACGCAGGGTGCTCGACGCAGGGCGGCGACGTTCTACGGCGAGAGGAGGACAGGGACCAGGTCTAGGAGATCGAGGCGCTCACCAGGAACTCGTCGGTGTGGTCGGAGGAGCTCGGGACGGTCGCGATCTGGCGCGGGGCTCGCTGGCCGGAGCTAGGGTTTCACGTCGGAGCGGCGCTGGTACCGGCGCTCCTGGGCTTCTCCTCCTTGCTGGCGCGGTCCAGGGTGAATCAGGGGTACTCCTCGGACTTCCTCGACACCCACAGCTCCTCGCCACCGGCTGCAAGAGGGGAGGGACGTGGTGCTGGCAGTGATCGGCGTCGGCCGTTGGTGGTCGGAGAGGAGGAAGGAGGGGAGGCTGGCTCGGGACAGATCTGGGCGAGGCCAGAGGAGGCGTAGATAAGAACGAGCAGGGGAAGGCACATGGGAGGGTCACCTTTATGCAAAAGAGAAGGAGGAGGCTTCGGGTTAGGTAGGGCTAGGGTTTCTTTCTTGCCACCTTCTTGTCTTGTAGCCTAGAGAGGGAAGAGAGGGACCCAGGGAGGAGGGGAGCTCGGGTTGGACCAGGGAGAGAGAGGCCAGGTAGGTCCAGCAAGCTAGAGAGAGGGGGGAGGGTAACTAGGGTTAGCTTGGAGGGGGCTCGGGTTAGGGTTTAGATGGGGTGCTAGGGTTTAGAAAAGAGGGGTAGATCATGAGGTGGTGGCTCGGGTTAGGGAGAGGAGAGATGAGAGATGAGAGGGGGCTTAGGGTTTTAGGTAACCTACAAGATCAAGCACGATGGAGAAAAGAGATGGAGAGGGGAGTGTTTGTTGGACACATGGTGATGGATAAGGAGAGATAAGATGGGAGGGTTTTAAGGATATGACCTCACATGATCATGCATGAGTGAAGGAGATAAGGTGAGGGTGAGGTTCTTGATGCACATGGCAAGGAAGCATAGCAAGATGGAAAAGATTGAGAGAAGGAGAGAGAAGAGAAGATGATTCACTCAAATACAAATAAAACCTAAAGAGGACAAAAGATGGTGATGGTTGCATGGCCCATGCAAAATAATTAATGCCATGTTTATTCTTGTGAAAACAATAATATTTAACATGGCATTATTCATATGCACTCCCAAAAATGGATTAAAGCCAAGCAAAAGAATTGGTGGAAGTAGATCCATCCTATCTCCCATGAGGTAGATCAAATACCCAAAAGAAAATATAATAATAGCTCATGGATAAAAGGATGGTGGAATTATAAGGTGGTGAAAGAAAGGGTGGTGGAGTGGAATGAAAGATATGCCCCCAACTCAACTTGGGCATTTAAACAATATATCAAGAACCAAATACAATATCAAGAGGCAAATACAATTTACAATGCATATGAGAGAAGAACCAAATAAAAAGGGTTTTATATGATGCTCAAATGCAAGGTGGCATGATGACATGAGCATGATATGATTATGATGCAACAATTATATATAGGAAGTAGCCATTATATTACTAGACCAAGTAGCATTACAAATGTTAGACAATTGGGATGCTACAACTCTCCCCCACTAAACAGGAATCTCGCCCCGAGATTCTAGGAAGAACAAGAAGACTCAAAGAGGGTAGGATAGTTGGCACGGAGCTCATCTTCACGTTCCCAAGTGGCTTCGTCAACGGAATGGTGCGACCACTGCACCTTGCAGAACTTGATGGACTTGTTGCGAGTCCTTCTTTCTACGACTTCAAGGATTTTTATGGGGTGTTCTTGATAAGACAGGTCTTCTTGGAGATTGATTAGCTCGTGATCCACGGTCCTACCGGGATCCTTGAAGCACTTCTTGAGCTGAGAGATGTGGAAAACATCATGGACCTTGAGTTTTTCCGGGAGCTCAAGAGCATAACCAACTTCTCCTCTTCTTCCACGAATTTTGAATGGACCGATGTATCTAGGAGCCAGCTTTCCTTTGATACCAAAACGGTGCGTGCCTTTCATGGGAGCGACACGAAGGTAAACGAGATCACCAGGGACATACACCATGTCCGTGTGCTTTCTGTCGTAATTGCTCTTCTGGCGACTTTGAGCAATCTTCAGATTTTCAAGAATGATGTGCACCTTCTCCTCCGCTTGAGTTACAATGTCAGGGCCAAACCATATTCTTTCTCCTGCACCTGACCAACCAATCGGAGTTCTGCATTTGCGACCATAGAGAGCCTCAAATGGTGCCATCTTTAGACTTTTCTGGAAGCTGTTGTTGTAAGAGAATTCAGCATAAGGAAGACATTCCTCCCACTTCATGCCAAAAGAGATGACGCAAGCACGAAGCATATCCTCCAGAATCATGTAAAACCATGTTGGTTCACAAGTGGAGGGCACTATCCTACTTGTTTTCACCCGAACGAGGAGTTTTC
Organism: Avena sativa; assembly: GCA_916181665.1. Taxonomy (NCBI): domain Eukaryota; kingdom Viridiplantae; phylum Streptophyta; class Magnoliopsida; order Poales; family Poaceae; genus Avena; species Avena sativa. The sequence continues at coordinate 68,510,828 of OV702284.1, forward strand.
CCCTTATATAAGTCCAGAACCTTAGCTTTAGGTTACATCGCATGCATCTGAAGGGGGACACATGCACCTGGGGACTAGGTTTTGCATGTTTCAACATAGCACCACACTTCCATGCATGTGCTAGGGCCATATGCAAGTCCTTGCGGTATTCCGACGCCTCGGAGCGTGGTCTGCTGCGGAACCCTCATCTGTGGGCATCGGATCGTCTAACCCCCTAGACGTTCCCCTGACAGGGGTAGCCCGGCGTAGAATTCTCTTGTTTTGTGTTTTCTTGGTCATATGATGATGTAAAACCATGTTGGTTCACAAGGGGAGGGCACTATCCTACCCGGTTTCACCGGAACGGGGCGTTTCTCCCTTATATAAGTCCAGAACCTTAGCTTTAGGTTATAGCGCACGCATGCGACGGGGGACACATGCACCCGGGGACTAGGTTTTGCATGTTTCAACATAGAACCACACTTCCATGCATGTTCTAGGGCCACATGCAACTCCCTGAGGTATTCTGATGTCCCGGAGCATGATCTGCTGCGGAACCCTGATCTGTGGGCATCGGATCGTCTACCCCCCTAGATGTTCCTCTGACAGGGGTAGCCCGACGTAGCACTATCTTGTTTTGTGTTTCTTTAGGTCATATGATGATGTAAAACCATGTTGTTTCACAAGGGGAGGGCACTATCCTACCCGGTTTCACCGGAACGGGGAGTTTCGCCCGTATATAAGTCCAGAACCTTAGCTTTAGGTTACAGCACACGCATGCGAAGGGGCACACATGCACCCGGGAACTAGGTTTTGCATGTTTCAACATAGCACCACACTTCCATGCATGTTCTAGGGCCACATGCAAGTCCTTGAGGTATTTCGACGCCACGGAGCGTGGTCTGCTACAGAACCCTGATTTGTGGGCATCGGACCGTCTACCCCCATAGACGTTCCTCTGACAGCGGTAGCCCGGCGTAGCACTCTATTGTTTTGTGTTTGTTTAGGTCATATGATGATGTAATACCATGTTTATTCACAAGGGGACGGCACTATCCTACCCGGTTTCACCGGAACTGGGATTTTCCCCCTTATATAAGTCCAGAACCTTAGCTTTAGGTTACATCGCACGCATGCGAAGGGGGACACATTCACCCGGGGACTAGGTTTTGCATGTTTCAACAAAGCACCACACTTCCATGAATGTGCTAGGGCCACATGCAAGTCCTTGAGGTATTCCGTCGACCCGGAGCATGGTCTGTTGCAGAACCCTGATATGTGGGCATCGGATCGTCTACCCCCATAGACGTTCCTCTGGCAGGGGTAGCCCGGCGTAGCACTCTCTTGTTTTGTGTTTGTTTAGGTCATATGATGATGTAAAACCATGTTGGTTCACAAGGGGAGGGCACTATCCTCCCCGGTTTCACCGGAACGGGGAGTTTCCCCCTTATATAAGTTCGGAACCTTAGTTTTAGGTTACAACGCACACATCCGAATGGGGACACATGCACCCGGGGACTAGGTTTTGCATGTTTCAACATAGCACCACACTTCCATGCATGTGCTAGGGCCACATGCAAGTCCTTGAGGTATTCCGACTTCCGGATCGTGGTCTGTTGCGAAACCCTGATCTGTGGGCATCGGATCGTCTACCCCCTAGACGTTCCTCTGACAAGGGTAGCCCGGCGTAGAACTCTCTTGTTTCGAGTTTTTTTGGTTATATGATGATGTAAAACCATGTTGGTTCACAAGGGGAGGGCACTATCCTACCCGGTTTCACCGGAATAGGGAGTTTCCCCCTTATATAAGTCTAGAACCTTAGCTTTAGGTTACAGCGCACGCATGTTAACGGGGACACATGCACCCGGGTACTAGATTTTGCATGTTTCAACATAGCACCACACTTCCATGCATGTGCTAGGGCCACATGCAAGTCCTTGAGGTATTCCGACGCCCCGGAGCATGGTCTGTTGCGGAACCCTGATCTGTTGGCATCGGATCGTCTAACCCCCTAGACGTTCCTCTGACAGGGGTAGCCGGGCGTAGCACTCTCTTGTTTTGTGTTTTTTTAGGTTATATGATGATGTGAAACCATGTTGGTTCACAAGGGGAGGGCACTATCCTACCCGGTTTCACTGGAACGGGGAGTTTCCCCCTTATATATGTCCAAAAACTTAGCTTTAGGTTACAGCACACGCATGCGACGGGGGACACATGCACACGAAGAATAGGTTTTGCATGTTTCAACATAGCACCACACTTCCATGCATGTGCTAGGGACACATGCAAGTCCCTGAGGTATTCCGACACCCCGGACCGTGGTCTGCTGCGGAACCCTGATCTGTGGGCATGGGATCATCTACCCCCCTAGATGTTCCTCTAACACGGGTAGCACTCTCTTGTTTTGTGTTTGTTTAGGTCATATTATGATGTAAAAGCATGTTTTTTCACAAGGGGAGGGCACTATCCTACCCGATTTCACCGGAACAGGGAGTTTCCCCCTTATATAAGTCTAGAACCTTAGCTTTAGGTTACAGCGGACGCATGCGAAGGGGGACACATGCACCCAGGGACTAGGTTTTGCATGTTTCAACATATCACCACACTTCCATGCATGTTCTAGGGCCACATGCAAGTCCTTGATGTATTCCGACGCCCCAGAGCGTGGTCGGCTGCGGAACCATGATCTGTCGGCACCGGATCGTTTACCCCCCTAGACGTTCCTCTGACAGGGGTAGCCCGGCGCATCACTCTCTTGTTTTGTGTTTTTTAGGTCATATGATGATGTAAAACCATGTTGGTTCACAAGGGGAGGGCACTATCCTACCCGGTTTCACCGGACGGCGAGTTTCTCCCTTATATAAGTCCAGAACCTTAGCTTTATGTCACAGGGCACGCATGCGAAGGGGGACACATGCACCCGGGGACTAGGTTTTGCATGTTTCAACATAGCACCACGCTTTCATGCATGTGCTAGGGCCACATGCACCCCCCTGAGATATTCCGACGCCCCGGAGCATAGTCTGCTGCGGAACCCTAATCTGTGGGCATCGGATCGTCCTCCCCCCTAGACGTTCCTCTAACAGGGGTAGCCCGGCATAGCACTCTCTTGCTTGTGTTTGTTTAGGTCATATGATGATGTAAAAACATGTTGGTTCACAATGGAAGGGCACTATCCTACCCGGTTTCACCGGAACGAGGAGTTTCCCCCTTATATAAGTCTAGAACCTTAGCTTTAGGTTACAGCGCACGCATGCGAAGGGGGACACATACACCCAGGGAATAGGTTTTGCATGTTTCAACATAGCACCACACTTCCATGCATGTGATAGGGAGACATGCAAGTCCCTAAGGTATTCCGACGCCCCGGAGCGTGGTCTGCTGCGAAACCCTGATCTGTGGGCATCGGATTGTCTACCCCCCTAGACGATCCTCTGATAGGGGTAGCATTCTCTTGTTTTGTTTTTCTTTAGGTCATATGATGATGTAAAACCATGTTGGTTCACAAGTGGAGGGCACTATCCTACTTGGTTTCACCCGAACGAGGAGTGTTCCCCTTATATAAGTCCAGAATCTTAGCTTTAGGTTACATCGCATGCATCTGAAGGGGGACACATGCACCTGGGGACTAGGTTTTTCATGTTTCAACATAGCACCACACTTCCATGGATGTGCTAGGGCCATATGCAAGTCCTTTCGGTATTCCGACGCCTCGGAGCGTGGTCTGCTGTGGAACCCTCATCTGTGGGCATCGGATCGTCTAACCCCCTAGACGTTCCCCTGACAGGGGTAGCCCGGCGTAGAATTCTCTTGTTTTGTGTTTTCTTGGTCATACGATGATGTAAAACCATGTTGGTTCACAAGGGGAGGGCACTATCCTACCCGGTTTCACTGGAACGGGGAGTTTCTCCCTTATATAAGTCCAGAACCTTAGCTTTAGGTTATAGCGCACGCATGCGACGGGGGACACATGCACCCGGGGACTAGTTTTGCATGTTTCAACATAGAACCACACTTTCATGCATGTTCTAGGGCCACATGCAACTCCCTGAGGTATTCCGATGTCCCGGAGCTTGATCTGCTGCGGAACCCTGATCTGTGGGCATCGGATCGTCTACCCCCTAGATGTTCCTCTGACAGGGGTAGCCCGACGTAGCACTCTCTTGTTTTGTGTTTCTTTAGGTCATATGATGATGTAAAACCATGTTGGTTCACAAGGGGAGGGCACTATGCTACCCGGTTTCACCGGAACGGGGAGTTTCGCCCGTATATAAGTCCAGAACCTTAGCTTTAGGTTACAGCACACGCATGCGAAGGGGCACACATGCACCCGGGGACTAGGTTTTGCATGTTTCAACATAGCACCACACTTCCATGCATGTTCTAGGGCCACATGCAAGTCCTTGAGGTATTTCGACGCCACGGAGCGTGGTCTGCTGCAGAACCCTGATTTGTGGGCATCGGATCGTCTACCCCCATAGACGTTCCTCTGACAGGGGTATCCCGGCGTACCACTATATTGTTTTGTGTTTGTTTAGGTCATATGATGATGTAATACCATGTTGATTCACAAGGGGAGGGCACTATCCTACCCGGTTTCACCGGAACGGGGATTTTCCCCCTTATATAAGTCCAGAACCTTAGCTTTAGGTTACATCGCACGCATGCGAAGGGGGACACATTCACCCGGGGACTAGGTTTTGCATGTTTCAACAAATCACCACACTTCCATGAATGTGCTAGGGCCACATGCAAGTCCTTGAGGTATTCCGACGACCCGGAGCATGGTCTGTTGCAGAACCCTGATCTGTGGGCATCGGATCGTCTACCCTCATAGACGTTCCTCTGGCAGGGGTAGCCCGGCGTAGCACTCTCTTGTTTTGTGTTTGTCTAGGTCATATGATTATGTAAAACCATGTTGGTTCACAAGGGGAGGGCACTATCCTCCCCGGTTTCACTGGAACGGGGAGTTTCCCCCTTATATAAGTTCGGAACCTTAGCTTTAGGTTACAACGCACGCATGCGAATGGGGACACATGCACCCGGGGACTAGGTTTTGCATGTTTCAACATAGCACCACACTTCCATGCATGTGCTAGGGCCACATGCAAGTCCTTGAGGTATTCCGACTTCCGGATCGTGGTCTGTTGCGAAACCCTGATCCGTGGGCATCGGATCGTCTACCCCCTAGACGTTCCTCTGACAGGGGTAGCCCGGCGTAGAACTCTCTTGTTTCGAGTTTTTTGGTTATATGATGATGTAAAACCATGTTGGTTCAAAGGGGAGGGCACTATCCTACCCGGTTTCACCGGAATAGGGAGTTTCCCCCTTATATAAGTCTAGAACCTTAGCTTTCGGTTACAGCGCACGCATGTTAAGGGGGACACATGCACCCCGGGTACTAGATTTTGCATGTTTCAACATAGCACCACACTTACATGCATGTGCTAGGGCCACATGCAAGTCCTTGAGGTATTCCGACGCCCCGGAGCATGGTCTCTTGCGGAACCCTGATCTGTTGGCATCGGATCGTCTAACCCCCTAGACGTTCCTCTGACAAGGGTAGCCCGACGTAGCACTCTCTTGTTTTGTGTTTGTTTAGGTTATATGATGATGTGAAACCATGTTGGTTCACAAGGGGAGGGCACTATCCTACCCGGTTTCACTGGAACGGGGAGTTCCCCCCTTATATATGTCCATAAACTTAGCTTTAGGTTACAGCACACGCATGCGACGGGGGAGACATGCCCCCGGAGAATAGGTTTTGCATGTTTCAACATACCACCACACTTCCATGCATGTGCTAGGGACACATGCAAGTCCCTGAGGTATTCCGACACCCCGGAGCGTGGTCTGCTGCGGAACCCTGATCTGTGGGCATCGGATCGTCTACCCCCTAGACGTTCCTCTAACACGGGTAGAACTCTATTGTTTTGTGTTTGTTTAGGTCATATTATGATGTAAAACCATGTTGGTTCACAAGGGGAGGGCACTATCCTACCTGGTTTCACCGGAACAGGGACTTTTCCCCTTATATAAGTCCATAATCTTAGCTTTAGATTACATCGCACGCATGCGAACGGGGACACATGCACCCGGGGATTAGGTTTTTCATGTCTCAACATAGCACCACACATCCATGCATGTGCTAGGGCCACATGCAAGTCCTTTAGGTATTGCGAAGCCCCGGAGCATGGTCTGCTGCGGAACCCTGATCCGTCAACATTGGATCGTCTACCCCCCTAGACGTTCCTCTGAAAGGGGTAGCCCGGAGTAGCACTCTCTTTTTTTGTGTTTTTTTATGTCATATGATGATGTAAAACCATGTTGGTTCACAAGGGGAGGGCACTATCCTACCCGGTTTCACTGGAACGGGGAGTTTCCCCCTTATATAACTCCAGAACCTTAGCTTTAGGTTACAGCGCACGCATGCGAAGGGGGACACATGCACGCGGGGACTAGGTTTTGCATGTCTAAACATAGCACCACACTTCCATGCATGTGCTAGGGCCACATGCAAGTCCTTGAGGTATTCCGACGACCGGAGCATGGTGTGTTGCAGAACCCAGATCTGTGGGCATCGGATCGTCTACCCCCATAGACGTTCCTCTGACAGGGGTAGCCCGGCGTAGCGCTCTCTTGTTTTTAGTTTGTTTAGGTCATATGATGATGTAAAACCATGTTGGTTCACAAGGGGAGGGCACTATCCTACCCGGTTTCACCGGAACAGGGAGTTTCCCCCTTATATAAGTCCGGAACCTTAGCTTTAATTTACAGCGCACGCATGCGAAGGGGGACACATGCACCCGGGGACTAGGTTTTGCATGTCTCAACATAGCACCACACTTCCATGCATGTGCTAGGGCCACATGCAAGTCCTTGAGGTATTGCGATTTCCGGATCGGGGTCTGTTGCGGAACCCTGATCTGTGGGCATCGGATGGTCTACCTGTAGGGTTCGCATCATAGAAAACAAAAAATTTCCTACGATGGGAACATCTATGTACCAAGATCTATCTACTAGATACAAGCAACGGGTGGATATACATCCATAGATCTATCTAATAGCGTTAACGAGGTTGTACTCGTGGATGATGTAGACGAACACTTGCCGATCTCAAGATCGTGATGAAGTCCATCTGGTCCAGCCGGTCCAGCACGATCAAGTCCAGCACCTCAAAGCAGTAGTGCATCCGTGATCGCACACACGTACGGGTACCCCGACAACCTCCGCGCCCTCGCTCCAGCGAAGTAGCGGAAGCAACAAATCCTTCCAGAAAAAGCCACCAGGAACATGTATCTCGCTGATCCGAGACCATGGGGAAATTCTAAAGGGGGGAGAGAGATCCTTCGCTAGGAGGTGTGCTTTGAGAGGAGGAGAGGGGGGGCCTTTTATAGGGGAGAGGGGGGCACCCAAGGGGCATGGCGCCCAGCCATGGGGGCTTCCCCCACCTCTTACACATTCATGTGGGTGGAGCTCCCACTCAAAATGAAAAGCCTCCACTCCCATTAAAAAGCCTCCACTCAAAAATCCACTCACATGCATTAAATTTCCACCAAATTTAATGCAAGCTCTCATTTAAATAAAACTATTTTATTTATTTATTCAGAATTTTGTTAATTACTTTAATTAACAAACATTCACATAAAACCCCTTGCTAGTATTCCATTTCACATGCAGAACCAGTTTCAGCAATTTCAACCGAAACAGTTTCGGTGTCTAGTGAAATAAATTCATGCGCTTTCCTTTTCTTTTTCTGGCATATCATTTGCTCCGAATGGTGTCGGTATCCCTTAAGTGTGTCACCCTATGGTTAGAGAATAATGCGTACATGATCGAGACCCTTCTCCGATCAATAATCAGTAGCGGGACCTGGAGATCCATACTGACTCCCACACATTCAACGATGACTTATGTGATCGTGTGAACCTTTTACGTTAGTATCTTAATCCCTTTGTTTCACGATATATTACATGTCCGAGATTCGATCATCGGTATCTCCATACCTAGTTTGATCTCGTTACCGACATGCACTCTTTTCTCGTTCCCGTGATATAACATTCTAGTGATCAAATCACTTGCTTGCAAGGTAATCAATTTGATATCACCGAGAGGGCCCAGAGCATATCTATCCGTCATCAGGATGAGCAAATTCCACTCTCGATCCATGGGCCTCAACATAACACTTTATTAGTTCTGAATCCATCTTTATAATCACCCAGTTACGGTGTGACGTTTGATGTTATCAAGAAACTCTTCCGGTGTTAGTGATTGACATGATCTCATGGTCTAAGGATTAGGATCACTTCGTAAGTTGTTATAGCAATATAAACTCAATGACTTTGATCGTAATGCTATACTTCGGATGAATGTTCATCACATAATTACACTAATGTTGTGACCTCGTTATTAACAACATCCAATGTCCATGATCAGGAAACTTTGATCATCATGTTAATCAACAAGCTAGTTTATAAGAGAGGCATAACTAGGAACTTCCTTTTTGTTTATTAAACACACATGTATTAATGTTTCCGTATTAATACAATTATAGCATGTAAAATAAACATTTATCATAAATAAGGAATACGATAATAACCACTTTATTATTGCCTCTCGGGCATATTCCCTTCAGTCTCCCACTTGCACTAGAGACAATAATCTAGTTTGAAAACTTTGTGTATTGAACAGCTATGGCTTTCTGGTGTTCCATATACGCAACTGCAAGTGGTTAACATAATCTACGGATCTGATGCTTTCAGGTCCGTGTGTATTTGCATGTCTTTGCGTCTCCACGCATCACTCATTCTCTAATGAGATGGCGTTGTATAAATTTGGTCTTTTGGTGAGACCTTTAGTTCCTTGGGGTTAAAACACATCGATACTATTGTCACACAATATATCTTTAGTGTTAGCCCGTTGCGAACCACACCTTAGTTTGATAACAAACTACTTGACACAAATTCCCTCCTTTGCCGCTACTATAGCAGTCATATACTTAGCCTTTTGTTGTAGTATTCGTCACAATGTCTTAACTTTGGAACTCTTCCAAATCCATCATGGAATCTCCTTTCCATTACATTGTGCCACCCATAGTTTAAATTGAGATAAACTTAATTTGTATCTTGTGACAAAACTAGTATCAATGTAACTCTTTACAATGAACTATTTGTAATTGTTTGCCACCTCTACACAAATATATTCTTAGTTCTTTCTAAAAGATCATAAGAATATCCTTACTGTCGTCCAATGATCATTTTATGATTCATTCTGGTATTTTCTCATAACACTTAGAGCATAGGACATATCTGGATGTGTACATATCATGGTATGATTGATCAAAACATTCTCATGATTTCACTGATCAAGTGTCAAAGCACTTGAATCTTGTTTCACTTATCAAGTGTCGATACACTTGAATCTTGATTCAATTCTTTTCCATGCGACAAGAACCGTTTCTTGTTGTTTCTATATTGAACTCCTTCAATATCTCATATATGTATGTTTGGCACAACCATATTAGCGTCACAGTCTATCCACTATAGACATTCACGCTAAATATTCTATTTTTGCCTAAGTATTTCATCGAAATGAAATTCTTAACCTTTGTCAATAAAATATACATTATTTCTAATCAACAAAATGTCCTCCACATAATGTATTAGAAATATGTCTTAGCGCTCCCACTTAATTTCTTGCAAATGCAAGCATCTTCATCGTCTCCGGATGAAAACTCTTTTTCATCACGGTGAACATTCCAACTCCGCGATGCTTACTTCGACAATTGAAGTTTGCATGCCCCTTTTTAGCATCCTTTGAATTAACAAAACCCTTTGGATTGTGTCATGTACACGTCCTAGGTAACCATTCTATTAAAAGAACTTTGTTTTGTTTATTCATCTACCATATACCAAATTATATGTAGTGGTTGCTACTTTAATCCGTCCACACTAAATATCGCTATGAAAGATCAAATCTTGTCATAGGCAACTCCTTGAACATTGTCATAAAATACTTTACGACATGTCGACTATTTCATAGATGTGAAACATCCATGTCTGTTTCTTTATAGATCCAAATACGACCGATAGGTTTTTACACCTTTCCGGAGGGTCTTCCAAGTTCAAAACTTGATTTATCGTGTATGGACTTATCACGGATTTTATGGCTTCAAGCCATTTGACGGATTCAGGGTTCATCATCGCTTCTTTGTATGTATTCGGTTCATCATTGTCAAACAATAATGATTTACTCTCAAATCTTAGCATTTGATTGTTTAACCGACCTACTTGGTTCAATAGGAACTTAGATCTCCGTGACCACAACCTTTGAGGCACATAAGCTATGAGCATTATGGTAGCCATCGGAACGATTTCCAGCGCTGCGCAACTCAGCACATATAGCTAAGGTTCGTTAACCTTATCAAAGTTCTATTGTCCTCCCACTTAACTTTTACGAAAAATTCCTTCTTCAAGAAACTTCATATTTCAAGCGACAAACCCCTTTGTCCTCGGTGTTATGGAGGAATAACCAATTGTTATTCGAAATAACCTACAAAGACATGCTCATCCGACTTCGGTTGTAAACATCTTACTTATGTTTAGCATACCAAAATTTAAGAAATAACAACTTGGGTTTTACCCCAAACCATAACTTCCATGGTGTCATTTCAACGGATCAAGATGGAGCTCTTTTCAGTGTAAAAGTGGTAGTCTCTAAAGCTTTAATCTTTTAAAACATAATGGCAGTTTTATGAATAACACCTTTGATCCAACCATGTCAAACAAGGTTTCATTACAAATCTAAAACACTCCATACTCCTATGGTGTTTCGGGAGATGTAAATCTAGGTGTTTTGCTAAACTTGCAACTCAAATAAATCCCTTTATGATAAAATCATAATTCATTTATTTTCTTGTTACACTTGTAACTCAAACAAATCCCTTATGCTAAAATAATAAACCATTTATTTTATTGTTACAATGATTTTCCACTTCATCTTGAAAGTCTTTGAAACGTTTTTCAAATATTTCATACTATTTCATACTTCTTTCTCATTAAGTGAATATTCACTCAAATTTCCGGAGAAAGCATATGAAGTTGAAACCCATCGCTTACGACTACACATAATGGACTACATACATCGATATGTATAAATTCCAATAATTTAGTCGTTCGTTCTTCTTTGGCCTTTGAACGAAGTTTTAATTATCATGTGGAAAGTCTCACAAGCGTCAGTTGATCAAATCAAAGACTCCAAAAATCCATGAATATGGAGATTCTTCATGTTTTCTTTCCAATATAATTTAAACAGCGATGTCACTTCGTAAGTGATCTTTCAATCATTTGTCTTGCGACATTTTAGCATTAGGTTTTATGGATGTGATTTGTCCAACTAGATTTGTAAATCATCCATCTTATATGGAATACAGTAATTATTTGAACAACCTTTGTTCTCATAATACCTGATTCAAATAACAATTATTAAAACAAATCATGAAGTCAAGCTTTGATGTCAACGAGAAATACAATCAACGGTTTGTTTGTTTTCGATGAGCATCATCACATATTCTCTTGCTAGTTACTTAGTCCATTGTGGTTCATGAATTGCGTTGTTTTGTATGAAATTTCATACCAACCAATTCGGTATCCAATACCCAAGAACCACATTGTTTAACAAGCAAAGAATACAACCATGACATGTATATCATTTATATACCTAAATTGGATATTTCCAATCTTTTATTTTCTACCAAATATATTTTATAGATTCTCTTTCAGCATTTCCTTTTCCTTTTAAAAGAATCTATCAACATCAAAAGTGGCGCCATATACATGACACATAGTCCAAAGCGTGTATATTCAAATAATAATACCTTTGGACATGCACTTTGAAGTAGATCACCATCATCAAATGATCAGCGTTCTTTCAAAATCTATTCTTTAGTAATCTTTTAGTGTAGTAAACACTTTACATACATCTTCTATTCATCCTTATCATGATGACTTTCATGATCAAGCTATTGTAGCTTATAAAGATGAATTGTGAGTATAACGTTACTTTCCAAAACCCTTTTGGATGATTAGGATGTCTAGCATCTCCAACCTTCGTAAATTCTCATCCAATATGAGAACATATATTATACTCTATCATATTGCAACCGAAACATTGTTTCAGATATCGTTATATCTGTCACACATGATGGTTTCTGAAATAATTCTTTCAGCTTCAAGATAAACTTGATATTAAAACAATCAAGAATCATGGAGGCAAACATGATACTTAAGATACTAACACTGGAATTGTTACTCTCCATTTAATACCAATTATTAAATTTCACGGAGTAAATAGAATTTTGCTGAAAATTTGCAATAGGACTTTAAACTTTAGATTGACACTCAACACAATACGATACCAGTCCGTAAAGTATATATCCAGAATTCTATAGTTCTATTATCTCAATTACAACTATGCATAAGGTGGTGAACGAATGCAAATGACTACAACAAATTATGCAAATTCACTTTGATTTAATTTATGATAAATTGAGTTCTACTAATCCAAATTAGAAATGAACTCCCACTCAAAAACGACATCCCTCGTGCCTTTTTGGTGATTACATGAACCAAATCCACTACACCAAGTCGATCATCACGTGAGTCGGTGTAGCTTCAAAGGCGAGCATCCATATGGTCATCATATCAAAACATATGACTCATGCTTAACATTTCGGTCCATGTTCCGAGGCCATGTCTGTACATGCTAGGCTCGCCAAGTAAGAACCTTAGTATTCGCGTGTGTAACTGTCTTACACCCGAGATATGCTAGTGGATTCAAGTACACCCGATCATCACGTGATGCCTTGAAGCGACGAAACATCGTCGGTGCATACTTAAGGAAGAACACATTTTTTATCTTGATATCTAAATGAGGGATCATCTTATTATGCTAATAAAACGCCAAACAAGCAATATAAGATGCAATCAAACATCACATGTTTATTAGTGGAATGATATGGTTCCGGCATATGATCTCTATCATGTGCACCGTGGTATGATCACTATCATACCTCTATGTGTAAGGCCAAGGTCTATGGAACTTACACGTCATGTGTGTTGTAAGAGTATCTTCTCATACTTCTACTTACAACATCACCATATCATAACACTAGCCCAGCAACAATCTAAACTAGACGCCTCTAATTTATCCATTGCAAATTTTACATGGCTTAGGGCTTTCGAAGATAGAACCGTTCTTACCTACAAACATGAACCACAACGAGGATAACCAATTTGTTGACAACTCGTTGCAAATTAGATATTGACTATAGTAGGAGAGACAGACACCCGCTAGCCACTTATGCAAAACTAGTTGCATGTCAAGCGTGGAACAGGTCTCATGTGCGAGGACATGTAAAGTTTGTCCGGGCCGCTTCATCCCACTATGCCACCAATATCCAAACTACAACTAAGAAGCAATAAAATGATCATCATCGCCCACATACTCATATGTGTACTACCCGTGCAAAGTATCTACGCATAGATCCGGCTCTGATACCACTGTAGGGTTCGCAGCAGAGAAAACAAAAAATTTCCTACGATGGGAACATCTATGTACCAAGATCTATCTACTAGATACAAGCAACGGGTGGATATACATCCATAGAATACATACCCTCGAAGACCGAATAGCGTGAACGAGGTTGTACTCGTGGATGATGTAGACGAACGCTTGCCGATCTCAAGATCGTGATGAAGTCCATCTGGTCCAGCCGGTCCAGCACGATCAAGTCCAGCACCTCAAAGCAGTGGTGCATCTGTGATCGCACACACGTACGGGTACCCCGACAACCTACGAGCCCTCGCTCCAGCGAAGCAGTGGAAGCAACAAATCCTTCCAAAAAAAGCGACCGGGAACATGTATCTCGCTGATCCGAGACCATGGGGAAATTCTAAAGGGGGGGAGAGATCCTTCGCGAGGAGGTGTGCTTTGAGAGGAGGAGAGGGGGGCCTTTTATAGGGGAGAGGGGGGCACCCAAGGGGCATGGAGCCCAGCCATGGGGGCTGCCCTCACCTCTTCCACATTCATGTGGGTGGAGCTCCCACTCAAAATGAAAAGCCTCCACTCCCATTAAAAAGCCTCCACTCAAAAATCCACTCACATGCATTAAATTTCCACCAAATTTAATGCAAGCTCTCATTTAAATAAAACTCTTTTATTTATTTATTCAGAATTTTATTAATTACTTTAATTAACAAACATTCACATAAAACCCCTTGCTAGTATTCCATTTCACATGCAGAACCAGTTTCAGCAATTTCAACCGAAACAGTTTCGGTGTCTAGTGAAATAAATTCCTGCACTTTCCTTTTCTTTTTCTGGCATATCATTTGCTCCGAATGGTGTAGGTATCCCTTAAGTGTGTCACCCTATGGTTCGCGAATAACACGGACATGATCGAGACCCTTCTCCGATCAATAATCAGTAGCGGGACCTGGAGATCCATACTGACTCCCACACATTCAACGATGACTTCTGTGATCGTGTGAACCTTTTATGTTAGTATCTTAATCCCTTTGTTTCACGTTATATTACATGTCCGAGATTCGATCATCGGTATCTCCATACCTAGTTTGATCTCGTTACCGACATGCACTCTTTTCTCGTTCCCGTGATATAACATTCTAGTGATCAAATCACTTGCTTGCAAGCTAATCAATGTGATATCACCGAGAGGGTCCAGAGCATATCTATCCATCATCAGGATGAACAAATTCCACTCTTGATCCATGGGCCTCAACATAACACTTTATTAGTTCTGAATCCATCTTTATAATCACCTAGTTACGGTGTGACGTTTGATGTTATCAAGAAACTCTTCCGGTGTTAGTGATTGACACGATCTCATGGTCTAGGGATTAGGATCACTTCGTAAGTTGTTATAGCAATATAAACTCAATGACTTTGATCATAAAGCTATACTTCGGCTGAATGTTCAACACATCATTACACTAATGTTGTGACCTCGTTATTAACAACATCCAATGTCCATGATCAGGAAACTTTGATCATCATGTTAATCAACGAGCTAGTTTATAAGAGAGGCATAACTAGGAACTTCCTTTTTGTTTATTAAACACACATGTATTAACGTTTCCGTATTAATACAATTATAGCATGTAAAATAAACATTTATCATAAATAAGGAATATGATAATAACCACTTTATTATTGCCTCTCGGGCATATTCCCTTCACTACCCCCTAGACGTTCCTCTGACAGGGGTAGCCCGGCGTAGAACTCTCTTGTTTCGAGTTTTTTTGGTCATATGATGATGTAAAACTATGTTGGTTCACAAGGGGAGGGAACTATCCTACCCAGTTTCACTGGAACGGGGAGTTTCCCCCTTATATAAGTCTAGAACCTTACCTTTAGGTTACAACGCACGCATGTGAAGGGGGACACATGCAGCGGGTACTAGATTTTGCATGTTTCAACATAGGACCACACTTCCATGCATGTTCTAGGGCCACATGCAAGTCCTTGAGGTATTCTGACGCCTCGGAGCATGGTCTGTTGCGGAACCCTGATCTGTTGGCATCGGATCATCTAACCCCCTAGACGTTCCTCTGACAAGGGTAGCCCGGCGTAGCACTCTCTTGTTTTGTGTTTGTTTAGGTTATATGATGATGTGAAACCATGTTGGTTCACAAGGGGAGGGCACTATCCTACCCGGTTTCACTGGAACGGGGAGTTTCCCCCTTATATAAGTCCAGAAACTTAGCTTTAGGTTACAGCACACGCATGCGACGGGGGACAAATGCACCCGGAGAATAGGTTTTGCATGTTTCAACATAGCACCACACTTGCATGCATGCTCTAGGGACACATGCAAGTCCCTGAGGTATTCCGACACCCCGGGGCGTGCTCTGCTGCGGAACCCTGATTTGTGGGCATCGGATCGTCTACCCCCCTAGACGTTCCTCTAACACGGGTAGCACTCTCTTGTTTTGTGATTTTTTTAGGTCATATTATGATGTAAAACCATGTTGGTTCAGAAGGGGAGGGCACTATCCTACCCGGTTTCACCGGAACAGGGAGTTTTCCCCTTATATAAGTCCATAACCTTAGCTTTAGGTTACATCGCATGCATGCGAAGGGGGACACATGCACCCAGGGACTACGTTTTTCATGCTTCAACATAGAACCACACTTCCATGCATGTGCTAGGGCCACATGCAAGTCCTTGAGGTATTCCGAAGCCCCGGAGCGTGGTCTGCTGCAGAACCCTGATTCGTGGGCATTGGATCGTCTACCCCCCTAGACTTTCCTCAGAAAGGGGTAGCCCGGAGTAGCACTCTCTTGTTTTGTGTTTTTTAAGGTCATATGATGATGTAAAACCATGTTGGTTCACAAGGGGAGGGCACTATCCTTCCCGAGTTCACCGGAATAGGGAGTTTCAGCCTTATATAAGTCCAGAACCTTAGCTTTAGGTTACAGCGCACGCATGCGAAGGGGGACACATGCACCCGGGGACTAGGTTTTGCATGTTTCAACATAGCACCACACTTCCATGCATCTTCTATGTCCACATGCAACTCCCCGAGGTATTCCGATGTCCCGGAGCATGGTCTGCTGCGGAACCCTGATCTGTGGGCATCGGATCGTCTACACCCCTAGACGTTCCTCTAACAAGGGTAGCCTGACGTAGCACTCTCTTATTTTGTGTTTCTTTAGGTCATATGATGATGTAAAACCATGTTGGTTCTCAAGGGGAGGGCACTATCCTACCCGGTTTCACCGGAACGGGGAGTTTCCCCGTATATAAGTCCAGAACCTTAGCTTTAGGTTACAGCACACGCATGCAAAGGGGCACACATGCACCCGGGGACTAGGTTTTGCATGTTTCAACATACCACCACACTTCCATGCATGTGCTAGGTCCACATGCAAGTCCTTGAGGTATTCCGACACCATCGAGCGTGGTCTGCTGCAGAACCCTGATTTGTGGGCATCGGATCGTCTACCCCCATAGACGTTCCTCTGACAGGGGTAGCCCGGCGTAGCACTCTCTTGTTTTGTGTTTGTTTAGGTCATATTATGATGTAAAACCATATTGATTCACAAGGGGAGGGCACTATCCTACCCGGTTTCACCGGAACGAGGAGTTTCCCCCTTATATAAGTGCAAAACCTTAGCTTTAGGTTACAGCGCACGCATGCGAAGGGGGACACATGCACCCGGGGACTAGGTTTTGCATGTTTCAATGTAGGACCACACTTCCATGCATGTTCTAGGTCCACATGCAAGTCCTTGAGTTATTTCGACTTCCGGATCGTGGTCTGTTGCGGAACCCTGATCTGTGGACATCGGATCGTCTACCCCCGTAGACGTTCCTGTGACAGGGGTAGCCCGGCGTAGCACTCTCTTGTTTTGTGCTTTGTTAGGTCATATGATGATGTAAAACCATGTTGGTTCACAAGGGGAGGGCACTATCCTACCCGGTTTCACCGGAACGGGGAGTTTCTCCCTTATATAAGTCCAGAACCTTAGCTTTAGGTTATAGTGCACGCATGCTAAGGGGGACACATGCACCCGGGGACTAGGTTTTGCATGTTTCAACATAGCACCACACTTCCATGCATGTGTGTAACATCCCAGCATATAGGACCTAACGAAGGGTAGATTTAGGATTATGTATTGTTGCATGCATCTATTTGTGAAAATGTGGGTAAAAGTTTCGCCAAATAAAACCTTAAGTGATCAATGTTTTTTTCTTACTTTAAGATTAGGTTTAGACTTAAAGGAGGATTGTTATAAACTTTGATGTGATCTTAAAGGAATTATGTTTGTTTTGAAATGGGTTTGAATTTCAAAACTTAAGTGTTTGAATAATAATTTAAATGATTTAGACATAAGATTTGAATCTTAAATTAAATTAAGAGATAGGTATTATAATTTAAATCTCAAAACAATAGAAACTATGAAATTCATTTTCATATTATAAAGACCTAAACTAGTTACAACAGGATAAAGAATAAGAATATTCTTTATTAATAATAATATAATCTTTATTAACATTGAATGAAATAAAGATTACAAGAATTATAAAAGCAAAATTACAAACAACTAAGAAAAATACATGTACTAACTATCCTATATCTAAAATCTACACTAAATCTTCATCTTTATCTTTGAACCTCCAAAACAAAGATTAAACAGAAATAAACAAGATTAGTGTTAGTAAATATTTCTCTCAGATATGTATGTGAGGTGCACTTGACAATCTCATCATTGAGAAATGTTATAAAGGGGAAAGTTTCACCAATATGAAAGGTTTCATCTTTCATAAATTCAAGACAGAAGGAAAGTGACAGCCAAAAGGGAACAATTCACCAGCCAAGGTAAAAGTAGATTGGTAATAGTAAGTTCAAATTTTCTGAACCTGTCCATATGTGCATAGCAGGCACACATGCTGCACACGCACAAGCATGCAGATGGTGTGCTGTCGACCACACAAGCACCACCAGGATCACAAAACCATAGCACAGCCGTGGAGAGGCACCTTAGTGCATCACCACACCACACCACACAACAGCACAGCCAGGGTGAACAGCAAGCAAACCAAGAACAACAGCCAAACCAACCACCCAGATTAACCCCAAACATCACCAGGATGGTGACATAAGGAGGGGGAATGGATCTAGTGGACAGCAAGGTCAAGCCCAGGAGCTAGGAGGAGCAGGCAAGCTCAGGAGCCCATCAAAAGCAGATCAAGATCCAGACCAAGGTCAACATCATCATCAATCTACTACACCAATATCAAATCTTGTGGTGAGTCTCATAAAACCATCACATTCTTTCATTAGAATATCTAAATAAAAGCATGTGTTGCTTTATGTAATGATCTCTCAATATGCACCCAAGGGGGGGTGAATCTATCCTAGAGAATTCAAGTATAATATAAGAAATCAAGCTCTTCCACAAGCACTGAACTCTCAGACCAACATCACTGAGTTCGGTGTTACTTTTGCAACTTAGATCATTCATTTGATCTCATCAGATCAGGGCACATCTCTCAAAGAGAGTAGCACCACTAAATCTATAAGTTTCAAACAAACTATTGCCCAACTAACTAGGAATTACATCCTAGACCCTCAGACCAACATCATAGGCAGATAAGATAATAAAAGCTTCCATATCATCTTATCAGTTTTAATCACAAGCATAATCAAGCTAAGCCCAGAAATAAAAACCCAATCACTTGTGTGCCAGAATACAGTGGTATCACAAGGACAAGTTCTTACTAAAACCAATCTTTACTTAGCTTCCATATATAAAAAGGGACAACCACTACATATCATTTTCCTGAAGCCAAGTACCATGAATCAACCTTAAATTCATTTATACATCCACAGAAATCATTGCAAGCAATGATTTGATTCAGTGAGTATAATCTCAGACAAGCCAACAATATAATTGCAATAAGAAACTACTGTCACTATAAGCAATCTGATAGTAGATTAAACTCTTAGATCAACAACATAATCCAATCAAGGATTTCATTGATACACTAGCATGGATCATGGTGGATTACCACTAGAATTAATCTGACAGGCAATTAGCAGCAGCAAAGCTACTATTAATCATCAATCACAACAAATAATCTTTTTCCATGATCAAATATGATCAACACTAAATCTAAACTATCATAGATATGATCAACAGGGGGTGATGAACCCTAATCAGAGCAAGAACCCTAATCCAGAGATTAACCCAATTAGCATATAATCACTTGGCATGAGAAGCCACTAGGTACACACAGAGAGAATCAGGACAGTAGCATGGACAAGGACCACAGAGACCACTTACCCGAGGTCCTCGCTGACGAATCGAAGAGGAAGCAGTGTGGCCGACGAACCGCGGCGGCACAGGGAGCACCCAGAAGGGCGCTGCAACCTGCACCTGCCACGGCGGCGGCCGCAGCAGCACACGTGACCAGCACACCATCGCAGGCGGGATCGCGACGGCGGCGACAACATCTTTTTCGAACCCTAGGGTTCGGGAATGGGGTGGAACTGACCACGGGGAAGCCCCAGAGTCAAATCCAAGTGGAAAGAACGAACAAGTGTCTTCGACAACCTCTACTTGCATCACGGTGGCGGCTAGAATGGCCGACGACGGAAGAATCGACGGTGGCGGCATCGCCGGCCACGGGGGCGAGGCAGAGGAGGAGGAGATAAGGTCGAGGGAGAGAAGGTAGGCAGAGTGGGCTGGGTGGGCCAAAACCCTTCGGGGTAGTCATTTGACCCTGCCCTATTGGGCCACCCTGGCCCAATAAGCCCAAGGGACCAGCCCAGACTATTTAATAAAACTTTTGATCAATTGGAAAAGACCAAAATACCCCTGACCTCAATAAAATTATAGAAAATAAAATAAAAGTCCAAAAATTATAAATAAAATATTTTTGGATTCAAAATAATTCATTCTGTCCAAATAAAATAAGATATCAAATTTTGGACATTCAAATTTTTATAAGAATTTTTGTAATTTAAATATTCCTTATGTAATTTTACTAAATTATTGAAAGGTGATAAAAATAAATAAATCACTTTCATTATTTATTAATATTATAGTATTTTTGAAAAATACTAAATAAATATTTAGTAATAAGATTAAGGTATAATTAATTATTCCCAAGGGAATTATTAAATCAATAAAAGTCAAATAAAGGGAAATAAAATAAAATAACTCAATACATGTTATAAATATTAAAAAGAAATATTTATAAATCCCTTATTACTCAAAAAGGAACTTTTTGGGATAAATGCATATAAATTTAAATAATGCATTACATTACTGGCATAATCATTTTGCTTATTTAAATATTGTCCTTATCGGGCAATAATGATGTTTTTCTAGAACTAGAAGCTCAAGGTCCAGTGCAAGCATCAGACTTCACTACCTTGTCATCACAAGGCAAGTTCATCACTTGCTCATGTCCTTTGAAGAGTCTTTATCAAAGTAATTGCAAATTGTGTGTTATTATATATGCTATAAAAGAAAGAAAATATTATTTTCATAAATAAAGAAATGATAGATATCATCCTAAGTGGTGATATAATGGAGCAATGGAACTTAGGGTTCTACTTGCAACAATGATGATCAAATAGGGACTTAATAACCCCTGACATCAGTGATTCTAGCGCCGTATATTACGCATTAGCCATGAGATTTGGAATGGGACAGAGAAGTCAGCTATATCTTCTTCCTCTCGCATGAAGCCGGATGTGCAGGTCGTGGTTGTTATCCTCGTAGCGTGCATATTAATTGGTAATTCGTAGAGGATATGCAGCATATGGGTGGGAACCCTCAACGTCCCATGATAGTTCTGGCATCTAACGGTTTGTACAAACCATTGCCGTAATTCATTATGTGGGCATGGTGTACACCAAGGAGGCATGCGGGGTCGCGAAGGGGGCAGTGATTGGCTTGGACCAACTACTGGGCCCCACATCATGGAATTGTGGACGGGAAAGTACGCCTGGTTATGCAACAAGGAGTTGATCTCTCATGGGTAAAGTAACACACCTCTGCAGATTGTAAGAACTGTAACTTGTTACTCCTTGTTCCAGGAAGGAGCTACGAATGCGGCAGGAAAGGAACTCCATGAAAGTTCTAGTCAGCATATGAAGGCTGATTGTCATAGTTTTTCAGAATAAAATCAATCTTTGAAGAAAGATTTACAAAAACTACATAGTGCCAAGGATTTATAATCCGAGGTGGTAGTTAGAGCATCAAACTTCCCAGCTTGCATATAATGAACTTGTTGGGTAACGCTGTTACTCATTCTTTACTTTGATCCCTTGCTTAGACTCTAAGGATCCCGAAGACGTGCCAATGTATGCAGCTGAATGCCAAGAAGATGTGTTCTACAAGGAACCTGATCTATCCGGAGGAGTTGAAGGCGTGGATTACGAGATCCGCTACGGTGTCGACGAGAACGAGACCAACTAAATACCTAGTTAGTAGTAACCATCAGAGCCGAGGAGGATGAACTCTATAGAATAAGCTGTTGAGCCCCACTCCTAGTCAGAGTTGTTACTTTTAAATTTCCGGTGAACATTTTATATTTTGGTTTGTAAGTTGGATCTTTGGAAGTCTTGAACTTCCTGTATTGTAATAATAATAATGTGTGTACTTTTGTAATATGGACCCGCAATGTTTCTGTTGTACCACTCTGAGGGATGTGATATTTACAAAACGTTGTTCTATGGATGTCATGTCAATGAACATAGTGTACTACACATGTAGTGGTATGCTGGGTCACCGTAGTTGGTATCAGAGCAAATTGCTTTTACCTTAGGTTGGAAACCTAGTAAAGGGTATTACCTGTAGGAGAATTAGCAACGATAAAGAATTCTCTAAAAGTAATATAATGGGTATTCAAATGAGAATATTCTGTTATTTATTTTAGTGCGATAATTCTTTGTTATGATGCAATATATCATTGGATACTAATGAAAATTATTTTTCTGATATATAGAAATATGGCACCAAAGTTTCCAAAACAGACTTTGGTAAGGAAAGAGGAGACTCTTGATGATTATCAAGGATCATTTACAGATCAACTTCGTCAACTTTTAAAGCTTTTTAATTGTCCAACTAGAATTCCAGTGAACACTATCACTTATCTAGATGGCCGGATGTTATCCAAGTATCGTGTGAGTATCCAACTTCCAGAGATGCTTGGACTATACCACGATCTACCCATAGGAGAAGGTAGGAGTCATTTAGCAGCCTATCATGTTGCTGTTGTGGAGTCAATAGCTAATATCCGGGAGCAGAAAACCAAGGAGCTAGAAGGTAGCACATTTTCTGTGATACCTCATGATTCTATAGACTCGGAGCCTATACCGGATCATCTTAATTTGGTTAAGAAGCATCCTAAGTTAGCTTCCAAGTTTATGGATAGATATCGTACACTCGTTGCGTCTTTTTATAAGACTCATCAAGTGATTGTTGAAGACAAAAATGACATGTTAGAGGATCTAACTGATCCGGAAAGGAGGAAGCAGTTAGCATCCCAATTAGAGAAAGAAGCAAGTAGTAGTGCAACACCTATCTTCAAGGATATTCCTATAGATCCAGAATCTTTTATACCATATCCTTATTCACCAAGACCTGAACCTACACATGATCCTACTATAGATATGCGATATGCAGTACCACAGGGCTCAGAGGACGGTTCTGACTCAGAACTTCCTATTGAGAACTCGGATGGATGGAGAATGGATCATATAATGGATCTCATGAACACCAGATGTCCATAGATGGTTCTGACATAAATGTTGGACAATCTAGTTGGATGGGTGCAAGGATGAATCCTAATAACAGAAGTAGAGATACCATGTCAATAGATGATCAGGATGAAGAAGAAGATCCTGAGGAGAGAGTGTTTGAATCATCAACATCTTCTCAAAACCCAGGGAATATACATTATCCAGTATTCGATTATCTTGTCCACGAGAGCACCTAGGAAGCAGCAGGATCTGCGTATTCTGTTGACAACTCAAGGAATGCAGCTCAGGAGATGTAGGCTGGAGATAATGTTGAATATGTTTCTGAAGACTTTTCAGCTGAGCTGGAGGGAGTCGATGCGCTCAGGTTGAGTAATGACTCAAGTCCTGATACTTCAGATGCAGAGTATGTTCCTTCTGGAAGGCCATTTATACCACAAACTGTGCGACGGTTAACACGACATCACGGTTGGACATCAGGCATGTATGATGAGCGTAGTTACTATTAGAAAGAGACAACTAGATGGTAGTATCAAGTATTGTGTATTGTACTCTAGAAATAAGGTAGTTTTGTAAAATACCAATATGGTATATGTTGTAATGACTTTGTATCATTATGATATTATGTATAATGTGTGAAATGCATATTTGGATTTTTTTTGGATCTTCATTGTGTGACTAGTTCTGCGCATAAAGTAGAGCTCAGAACACATGTGCATGATGTAATTATGAGTATTCGCTTTATGTTGCAGGACTAGGGGGTCATGGATATGGGTGTAGAAATGGAAACTGAGCGGCAGCGGATGGAGCGTGAGGCCAAGGAAAAGGCCGATGCCGATGCAGCAAATCAAGGAGCATTACCACCACCACCACCAATGAGGCTGTTAGTGGAGCAGAACTATATGCAATGTATGCAAATGATGCAAGAGACCCAGAACAAGTTCATGGAAGATTTGTTGGGGAGAGCAAATCAGAGGGCACCTGAAGATGGAGGAGTGAGTTTATCTGATTTCCAGAATGCAAGACCGTTACCTTTTGCATCAGCTCCTGAACCAATGGATGCAGAAGACTGGCTAGCAGATACAGAGAGGAAGCTGAAAACTGTAGGTTGCAATGATGAGGAAAAATTGAGGTATGCAACTCATCTGCTAACTGGACCTGCAGCATCATGGTGGGAAAATCAGTTAGCCATGCAACAACCAGGAAGGGAGTTTACATGGGAGGACTTCAAGCAAATATTCCGTGAATATCATGTTCCAGAAAGTGTCATGGAGTTGAAGCAGAGAGAATTTGAGGAGCTTCAGCAAGGATATACTAGTGTCATGAAGTACATCCAAGAGTTTAGCCAACTGTCTCGTTATGATGAGGAGGATGTTAATAGTAAAGAGAATAGGAAGAAACGTTTCTTGCGTGGATTAAATCCGTTTGTGAAGATGCAACTAAGGTTAGCCAATAAGCAAACTTATCAGCAGTTGTTGGACGCAGCCATTACTTTTGAAGATGATTACAAGAATGTCCAAGAGGACCGGAGGAAGAGAGCCAAGGAGGAAACCAAGAGAATTCAGGCAAGCAAACCTAAACCTAACCTGGATTTCAAACCTCGGAATAGGAATTATGGCAACAAAAACAATAACAATAACAAGGGCAGTATTGGAAATCAATATAATCCGAGAAGGAATGTTATCTGTAACAACTGTGGAATTCCAGGGCATTTCCAGAGGGAGTGCAAAAAGCCTGTAGTGATCTGTTATGGTTGTGGCCAGAAGGGGCATATCAAGCCAGATTGTCCGAGAAAACCACCGGGAGGATGGCCTACCAAGGGAGGAGGACCAGCCAGTGGAGGAAATGGACATCCCAATAAAGGGGGAAACAATGGCAAGAACAACAATGGCAAGAGAAACCGACCTACCGGAAAACTGAAATGTGCAACTCTCGAGGAGGTGGATAATTCGGAGCATGCAGTGATAGGTACGCTCAATATCCTTACCAATCCCGGAAAGTTCTATTTGATACTGGTGAAACTACTTCATTCATTTCTGAAGAATTTTGTGATAAGTTTGGGATTAGAAGGGCAACGTTAGAAAGTCCTATGACCGTAGTTACGGCAGGAGGGAATGTGATTGTACGGCACATAAAACAAGATCAGGTTATCTCGATCTGTGGCTGTACATATTTCGCAGACCTTTATGTGATTCCTTTGAAGGGAATTGCAGTAGTGCTGGGGATGGATTGGATGATGGAACACGGAGCTCAGATTAATTGTGAGGAGAAAACTGTCTCAATCAAAACTCCAAGTGGAGCAAGGATAGTTTACCAAGCAGATAAACACAGTCATATCATGGTGGATCTGCAGTTGAATTCAATGAAGGAAGTTAAATTAGAAGATATTCCTATAGTTAATGAATTCCAAGATGTTTTTCTAACAGAATTACCGAGAATGCCACCAGAACGGGAGATAGAGTTCACAATTGACCTAATACCTGGTACAACGCCAATAGCTCAAGCACCATATAAAATGGGACCCAAGGAGTTGAAAGAACTCAAGGAGCAAATTGATGAGTTAGCAAGAAAAGTATTTATACATGAAAGTGTATCCCCATGGGGAACACCAGTAATCTTTGTGGATAAGAGAGATGGTGGAAGACGGATGTGTGGTGATTATCAGAATCTGAACAATGTGACTATCAAAAAATAAGTATCCTTTACCAAGAATTCAATATTTGTTTGATCAAGTGAAAGGAGCCGGAGTATTTTCAAATATCTACTTAAGATCTGGATACCATCAAATAAAAATCAAGTCGGAAGATGTTCCAAAAACAGCATTTGTCTCAAGATATGGACACCATGAGTATTTGGTAGTACCGTTTGGTTTGACCAATGCACCGGCAATATTCATGAATCTGATGAACAAGATATTCATGCCATATTTGGACAAGTTTGTCATCGTATTTATTGATGATATTCTGATATATTCCAAGGATAAGGAAGAGCATGCTGACCATTTGAGAATAGCATTGCAAACTTTAAGAGAACATAAGCTCTATGCTAAGTTCAGTAAGTGTGAATTTTGGCTAGATGAGGTAGAATTCCTCGGTCATGTGATCAGTAAAGATGGGATTGCTATGAATCCATCTAAAGTTCAGTCGGTACTAGAGTGGACTGCACCGACCAATGTGAAGCAAATTTGAGGTTTCCTAGGAATGGCTGGTTATTATCGGAGATTCATTGAAGGTTTATCCAAAATAGCCGGACCAATGACCAAATTATTAAGGAAGAATACACCATTTAAGTGGGATGAGAAGTGTGAAGCAAGTTTCCAAGATTTGAAAACTAGGTTAAGCACAACTCCAATCTTAGCAGTTCCTGAAACAGGGAAGGATTTCACCGTATAGTGTGATGCATCTAAAGAAGGTTTGGGTTGTGTATTAATGCAAGATCGGAAAGTAATTTATTATGGTTCAAGAAAATTGAAACCACATGAAGTCAACTATCCAACTCATGATTTAGAGTTAGCAGCAGTAGTTTTTGCACTGAAAGGATGGAGGCATTTTCTTTATGGAGCCAGATGTGAGTTATACACTGACCATAAAAGTCTCAAATATTTCTTCACTCAAAAGTAATTGAACATGAGACATAAGAGTTGGTTGGAATTAATCAAGGATTATGATCTAACAATCAATTACACCCCAGGAAAAGCAAATGTTGTAGCAGATGCTTTAAGCAGAAAGAGTGCAGATATTCAGCCTGGCAACAGAGAGTTACCAAAAGAGTTACAAATGGACTTGGAAAGATTAGAACTTCAATTCATCAGAACAGAGGTTCTTGGAGGATTAGCTACTATGCCGGTAGTTGCAGAGCAGGACAGTGATCTTAAGCAAGAAATTTTTAGACATCAAGAAGAAGATCCTTTTATTGCGGAGGAAATTCGGAGGATATCTCAAGGGCAAAAATCAGTTTTTCTCCTTGGAGATTATGGATCTTTATGGTTCCAAGACCTTCTATGTGTTCTAGATGTGACTGAGATCAGAAATGTCATACTCAAAGAAGCACATGGTACACCATATTCTATACATCCAGGAAGTACTAAGATGTATATGGATTTGAAAGAACTATTCTAGTGGAATAACATGAAAAGAGATATTGCTAAATATGTATCTGAATGCCATACGTGTCAAAGGGTGAAAGCTGAACATCAAAATCCAGCAGGACCATTACAACCCTTGGAAATTCCTGAATGGAAGTGGGAGGAAATAGGTATGGACTTCATTATAGGATTACCTATGACACCAAAAAAGAAGGATATGATATGGGTAATTGTGGACCGACTCACGAAGAGTGCACATTTTATTCCAGTGAATCAAAAGGATAATACCGAGAAGTTAGTTGAAATATATGTTAAAGAAATAGTAAGTAAGCATGGAGTACCCAAAAAGATCGTAACTTATAGGGGATCAGTGTTTACTTCAGCATTTTGGAAGAAATTGCATGAAGCACTTGGTTTAAAGTTAGATTTCAGCACGGCATATCATCCTGAGACAGGAGGTCAAACTGAAAGAACAAACCAAATACTAGAATACATGTTTAGAGCTTGTGCACTAGATTTTGGAGGAACATGGGAAGATCACTTACCATTGGCAAAATTTTCTTATAACAATTGCTATCAGAGTAGTCTGAAGGCAGCTCCATATGAGATTCTATATGGAAGAAAGTGTAGATCACCAATATGTTGGTATGAACCTGGAAGCAGCAAAGAATTTGTGCCAGAATATATCAAGGAGAGACAAGACATCATTGATAAGATCAGAGATAGATTGGAAATGGCCCAGATCAGGAAGAAAAGTTATGCGGATCAAAGCCGAAGATCATGGCATCCAGAAGTCGGAGATATGGTCTATTTGAAGGTAAGTACAATGAAAGGAGTAAAAAGATTCGGAGTTAAAGGGAAATTGAGTCCAAGATATATTGGACCATTCAAGACACTGAGTCAAAACAGAACTATAGCTTATGATTTAGAGTTACCATCAATATTGGCTCAAGTACATAATGTTTTTCATGTGTCACAGCTTCGCAAATGTTTGAAAGTTCCAGAGGATGCAATAACACACCAAGATATAGAACTACAAGCAGACCTGAGCTATATTGAAAAGCCTTGTAAGATTCTGGAAGAAAACTGGAAAATATTGAGGAATAGAGCGATCAAATATTGCAAGGTACAGTGGGAACATCACCCTGAGAGGGAAGCCACATGGGAGAAGGAAGATGATTTAAGAAAAACTTATCCAGAACTATTCAGGTACATCTCCACAAACTTCGAGATGAAGTTTAATTTAAGGGGGGAATTCTGTAACATCCCAGCATATAGGACCTAACGAAGGGTAGATTTAGGATTATGTATTGTTGCATGCATTTATTTGTGAAAATGTGGGTAAAATTTTCGCCAAATAAAACCTTAAGTGATCAATGTTTCTTTCTTACTTTAAGATTAGGTTTAGACTTAAATGAGGATTGTTATAAACTTTGATGTGATCTTAAAGGAATTATGTGTGTTTTGAAATGAGTTTGAATTTAAAAACTTAAGTGTTTGAATAATAATTTAAATGATTTAGACATAAGATTTGAATCTTAAATTAAATTAAGAGATATGTATTATAACTTAAATCTCAAAACAATAGAAACTATGAAATTCATTTTCATATTATAAAGACCTAAACTAGTTACAACAGGATAAAGAATAAGAATATTCTTTATTAATAATAATATAGTTTTTATTACAATTGAATAAAATAAAGATTACAAGAATTATAAAAGAAAAATTACAAAGAACTAAGAAAATTACATCTACTAACTATCCTATATCTAAAACCTACACTAAATCTTCATATTTATCTTTGAACCTGCAAAACAAAGATTAAACAGAAATAAAACAAGATTAGTGTTAGTAAATATTTCTCTCAGATATGTCAGTGAGGTGCAGTTGACAATCTCATCATTGAGAAATGTTATAAAGGGGCAAGTTCCACCAATATGAAAGCTTTCATCTTTCATAAATTCAAGCCAGAAGGCAAATGACAGCCAAAAGGGGCCAATTCACTAGCCAAGGTAAAAGTAGATTGGTAATAGTAAGTTCAAATTTTCTGAACCTATCCATATGTGCATAGTAGGCACACAGGCTGCACACACACAAGCATGCAGATGGTGTGCTGTCGACCACACAAGCACCACCAGGATCACAAAACCACAGCACAGCCGTGGAGAGGCACCTCAGTGCATCACCACACCACACCACACCACACAACAGCACAACCAGGGTGAACAGCAAGCAAACCAAGAACAGCAGCCAAACTAACCACCCAAATTAACCCCAAACATCACCAGGATGGTGACATGAGGAGGGGGAATGGATCTAGTGGACAGCAAGGTCAAGCCCAGGAGCTAGGAGGAGCAGGCAAGCTCAAGAGAAAGCTCAGGAGCCCAGCAAAAGCAGATCAAGATCCAGACCAAGGTCAAGATCATCATCAATCTACTACACCAATATCAAATCTTGTGGTGAGTCTCATAAAACCATCACATTCTTTCATCAGAATATCTAAATAAAAGCATGTGTTGCTTTATGTAATGATCTCTCAATATGCACCCAAGGGGGTGGGGTGAATCTATCCTAGAGAATTCAAGTATAAGATAAGAAATCAAGCTCAACCATAAGCACTAAACTCTCAGACCAACAACACTGAGTTCAGTGTTACTTTTGCAACTTAGATCATTCATTTGATCTCATCAGATCAGGGCACATCTCTCAAAGAGAGTAGCACCACTAAATCTATAAGTTTCAAACAAACTATTGCCCAACTAACTAGGAATTACATCCTAGACCCTGAGACCAATATCATAGGCAGATAAGATAATAAAAGCTTCCATATCATCTTATCAGTTTTAATCACAAGCATACTCAAGCTAAGCCCAGAAATAAAAACCCAATCACTTGTGTGCCAGAATACAGTGGTATCACAAGGACAAGTTCTTAATGAGCTAAAACCAATCTTTACTTAGCTTCCATAGATAAAAAGAGACAACCACTACATATCATTTTCCTGAATCCAAGTGCGAGGAATCAACCTTAAATTCATTTATACATCCATAGAAATCATTGCAAGTAATGATTTGATTCAGTGAGTATAATCTCAAACAAGCCTACAATATAATTGCAATAAGCAACTACTATCAGTATAAGCAATCTGACAGTAGAGTAAACTCTTAGATCAACAACATAATCCAATCAAGGATTTCATTGATACACTAGCATGGATCATGGTGGATTACCACTAGAATTAATCTGATAGGCAATTAGCAGCAACAAAGGTACTATTAATCATCAATCACAGCAAACAATCTTTTTCCATGATCAAATATGATCAACACTAAATCTAAAGTATCATAGATATGATCAATAGGGGGTGATGAACCCTAATCAGAGCAAGAACCCTAATCCAGATATTAACCCAATCAGCATATAATCACTTGGCATGAGAAGCCACTAGGTACACACAGAGAGAATCAGGACAGTAGCATGGACAAGGACCACAGAGACCACTTACCTGAGGTCCTCGCTAATGAATCGAAGAGGAAGCAGTGTGGCCGACGAACCGCGGTGGCACAGGAGGCGCCCAGAAGGGCGCTGCAACCTGCACCTGCCACCGCGGAGGCCGCAGCAGCACACGTGACCAGCACACCACCGCAGGCGGGATCACGGCGGCGGCGACGGCATCTTTTCCGAACCCTAGGGTTCGGGAATGGGGTGGAACTGACCACGGGGAAGCCCTAGAGTCAAATCCAAGTGGATAGAACGAACAAGCGTCATCGACAACATCTACTCGAACCACGGCGGCGGCCAGAACGGCCGACGACGGCGAGAATCGACGGTGGCAGCATCGCCGGCCACGGGGCGAGGCAGAGGAGGAGGAGATAAGTACGAGGAGAGAAGGTAGGCAGAGTGGGATGGGTGGGCCAAAACCCTTCGGGATAGTCATTTGACCCTGCCCTATTGGGCCACCCTGGCCCAATAAGCCCAAGGGACCAGCCCAGAGTAATTAATAAAACTTTTGATCAATTGGAAAAGACCAAAATACCCCTAACCTCAATAAAATTATAGAAAATAAAATAAATGTCCAAAAATTATAAATAAAATATTTTTGGATTCACAATAATTCACTCTGTCCACATAAAATAAGATATCAAATTTTGGACATTCAATTTTTTATAAGAATTTTTGTAATTTAAATATTCCTTATGTAATTTTACAAAATTATTGAAAGGTGATAAAAATAAATAAAAATCACTTTCATTATTTATTAATATTATAGTATTTTTGAAAAATACTAAATAAATATTTAGTAATAATATTAAGGTATAATTAATTATTCCTCAAGGAATTATTAAATCAATAAAAGTCAAATAAAGGGAAATAAAATAAAATAACTCAATACATGTTATAAATATTAAAAAGAAATATTTATAAATCCCTTATTACTCAAAAAGGAACTTTTTGGGATAAATTCATATAAATTTAAATAATGCATTACATTACTTGCATAATCATTTTGCTTCTTTAAATATTGTCCTTACCAGGCAATAATGATGTTTTTGTAGAAC
Organism: Avena sativa; assembly: GCA_916181665.1. NCBI lineage: Eukaryota > Viridiplantae > Streptophyta > Magnoliopsida > Poales > Poaceae > Avena > Avena sativa. The sequence goes on from OV702284.1 coordinate 68,542,753, forward strand.
TAGAAGCTCAAGGTCCAGTGCAAGCATCAGACCTCACTACCTTGTCATCACAAGGCAAGTTCATCACTTGCTCATGTCCTTTCAAGAGTCTTTATCAAAGTAATTGCAAATTGTGTGTTATCATATATGCTATAAAAGAAAGAAAGTATTATTTTCATAAATAAAGAAATCATAGATATCATCCAAAGTGGTGATATAATGGAGCAATAGAACTTAGGGTTCTACTTGCAACAATGATGATCAAATAGGGACTTAATAACCCCTAACATTAGTGATTCTAGTGCCGTATATTACGCGTTAGCCATGAGATTTGGAATGGGACAGAGAAGTCAGCTGTATCTTCTTCCTCTCGCATGAAGCCGGATGTGCGTCGTGGCTGTTATCCTCGTAGCGTGCATATTAATTGGTAATTCGTAGAGGATATGCAGCATATGGGTGGGAACCCTCAACGTCCCACGATAGTTCTGGCATCTAACGGTTGTTACAAACCATTGCCATAATTCATTATGTGGGCATGGTGTACACCAAGGAGGCATGCAGGTTCGCGAAGGGGGCAGTGATTGGCTTGGACCAACTACTGGGCCCCACATCATGGAATTATGGAAGGGAAAGTACGCCCGGTTGTGCAATAAGGAGTTGATCTTTCATGGATAAAGTAACGCACCTCTACAGAGTGTAAGAACTGTAACTTATTACTCCCTGTTCCGGGAAGGAGCTACGAACGCGGCAGGAAAGGAACACCATGAAAGTTCTAGTTAACCTGTGAAGGATGATTGTCATAGTTTTTCAGAATAAAATCGATCTTTGAAGAAAGATTTACAAAAACTGCATAGTGCCAAGGATTTATAATCCGAGGAGGTAGTTAGAGCATCAAAATTCCCACCTTGCATATAATGAACTTGTTGGGTAACGCTGTTACTCATTCTTTCCTTTGATCCCTTGCTTAGACTCTGAGGATCCCGAAGACGTGCCAATGTATGCAGCTGAATGCCAAGAAGATGTGTTCTACGAGGAACCTAATCTATCCGGAGGAGTTGAAGGCATGGATTATGAGATCCGCTATGGTGTCGACGAGAACGAGACCAACTAAGTACCTAGTTAGTAGTAACCATCGGAGCCGGGCACCATGAACTCTATAGAATAAGCTGTTGAGCCCCACTCCTAGTCAGAGTTGATACTTTTAAATTTCCGCTGAACATTTTATATTTTGGTTTGTAAGTTGGATCTTTGGAAGTCTTGAACTTCCTATATTGTAATAATAATAATGTGTGTACTTTTGTAATATGGACCCGCAATGTTTCTGTTGTACCACTCTGAGGGATGTGATATTTACAGAACGGTGTTCTGTGGATGTCATGTCAATGACATTAGTGTACTACACATGCAGTGATATGTTGGGTCACCGCAATGTGCTAGGGCCACATGCACCTCCCTGAGGTATTCCGACGACCCGGAGCATGGTTTGTTGTGGAACCCTGATATGTGGGCATCAGATCGTCTACCCCCCTAGACGGTCCTCTGACAGGGGTAGAACTCTCTTGTTTTTTGTTTGGTTAGGTCATATGATGATGTAAAACCATGTTGGTTCACAAGGGGAGGGCACTATCCTACCCGGTTTCACCGGAACAGGGAGTTTCCCCCTTATATAAGTCCAGAACCTTAGCTTTAGGTTACAGGGCACACATGCGAAGGGGGACACATGCACCCGGGGACTAGGTTTTGCATGTTTCAACATATCACCGCACTTCCATGCATGTTCGAGGGCCACATGCAAGTCCTTGATGTATTCCGATGCCCCGGAGCGTGATCTGCTGCGGAACCCTGATCTGTGGGCACCGGATCGTCTACCCCCCTAGACGTTCTTCTAACAGGGGTAGCCCAATGCAGCACTCTCTTGTTTTGTGTTTTTAGGTCATATGATGATGTAAAACCTTGTTGGTTCACAAGGGGAGGGCACTATCCTACCCGGTTTCACAGAAACGGCGAGTTTCTCCCTTATATAAGTCCAGAACCTTAGCTTTATGTTACAGCGCACGCATGCGAAGGGGGACACATGCACCCGGGGACTAGGTTTTGCATGTTTCAGCATAGCACCACGCTTCCATGCATGTGCTAGGGCCACATGCACCCCCTGAGATATTCCGACGCCTCGAAGCATGGTCTGCTGAGGAACCCTGATCTGTGGGCATCGGATCATCGTCCCCCCAAGACGTTCCTCTAATAGGGGTAGCCCGGCGTAGCACTCTCTTGTTTTGTGTTTGTTTAGGTCATATTATGATGCAGAAACATATTGGTTCACAATGGAAGGGCACTATCCTACCCGGTTTCACCGGAACGGGGAGTTTCCCCCTTATGTAAGTCCAGAACCTTAGCTTTAGGTTACAGCGCACGCATGCAAAGGGGGACAGATGCACCCGGGGACTAGGTTTTGCATGTTTCAACATATCACCACACTTCCATGCATGTGCTAGGACCACATGAATGTCCTTGAGGTATCCCGACGCCTCAGAGCGTGGTCTACTGTGGAACCCTGATCTGTGGGCATCGGATCGTCTAACCCCCTAGACGTTCCCCTAACTGGGGTAGCCCGGCGTAGCATTCTCTTGTTTTGTGTTTTTTAGGTCATATGATGATGTAAAACCATGTGGTTCACAAGGGGAGGGCACTATCCTACCCGGTTTCACCGGAACGGGGAGTTTCTCCCTTATATAAGTCCAGAACCTTAGCTTTAGGTTATAGCGCACGTATGCGACGGGGGACACATGCACCTGGGGAATAGGTTTTGCATGTTTCAACATAGCACCACACTTCCATGCATGTTCTAGCGCCACATGCAACTCCCTGAGGTATTCCGATGTCCCGGAGCATGATCTGCTGCCGAACCCTGATCTGTGCGCATCGGATCGTCTATCCCCCTAGACGTTCTTCTGTCAGGGGTAGCCCGACGTAGCACTCCCTTGTTTTGTGTTTCTTTAGGTCATATGATGATGTAAAACCATGTTGGTTCACAAGGGGAGGGCACTATCCAACCCGATTTCACCGAGACGGGGAGTTTCCCCCGTATATAAGTCCAGAACCTTAGCTTTAGATTGCAGCACACGCATGCGAAGGGGCACAAATACACCCGGGGACTAGGTTTTGCATTTTTCAACATAGCACCACACTTCCATGCATGTGCTAGGGCCACATGCAACTCCTTGAGGTATTCCGACGCCACAGAGCGTGGTCTGCTGCAGAACCCTGATATGTGGGCATCGGATCGTCTACCCCCATAGACGTTCCTATGACAGGGGTAGCCCGGCGTAGCACTCTATTTTTTTGTGTTTGTGTAGGTCATATGATGATGTAAAACCATGTTGGTTCACAACGGGAGGGCACGATCCTACTCGGTTTCACCGGAACGGGGAGTTTCCGCCTTATATAAGTCCGGAACCTTAGATTTAGGTTATAGCGCAGGCATGCGAAGGGGGACACATGCACCTGGGGACTAGGTTTTGCATGTTCAACATAGCACCACACTTCCATGCATGTGCTAGGGCCACATGCAAGTCCTTGAGGTATTCCGACTTCCGGATCGTGGTGTGTTGCGGAACCCTGGTCTGTGGCCATCAGATCGTCTACCCCCTAGACGTTCCTCTGACAGGGATAGCCCGGCATAGAAATCTCTTGTTTCGAGTTTTTTTGGTCATATGATGATGTAAAACCATGTTGGTTCACAAGGGGAGTGCACTATCCTACCCGGTTTCACCGGAACAGGGAGTTTCCCCCTTAAATAAGTCTAGAACCTTAGCTTTAGGTTACAGCGCACGCATGTGAAGGGGACACATGCACCCGGGTACTAGATTTTGCATGTTTCAACATAGCACCACACTTCCATGAATGTGCTAGGGCCACATGCAAGTCCTTGAGGTATTCTGACACCCCAGAGCATGGTCTGTTGCGGAACCCTGATCTATTGGCATCGGATCGTCTAACCCCTAGACGTTCCTCTGACAAGGATAGCCCGGCGTAGCACTCTCTTGTTTTGTGTTTTTTTAGGTTATATGATGATGTGAAACCATGTTGGTTCACAAGGAGAGGGCACTATCCTACCCGGTTTCACTGGAACGGGGAGTTTCCCCCTTATATAAGTCCAGAAACTTAGCTTTAGGTTACAGCACACACATGCGACGGGGGACACATGCACCCGGAGAATAGGTTTTGCATGTTCCAACATAGCACCACACTTCCATGCATGTGCTAGTGACACATGCAAGTCCCTGAGGTATTCCGACACCCCGGAGCGTGGTCTGCTGCGGAACCCTGATCTGTGGGCATCGGATCGTCTATCCCCCTAGACGTTCCTCTAACACGGGTAGCACGCTCTTGTTTTGTGTTTGTTTAGGTCATATTATGATGTAAAACCATGTTGGTTCACAAGGGGAGGGCACTATCCTACCTGGTTTCACCGGAACAACGAGTTTTCCCCTTATATAAGTCCATAACCTTAGCTTTAGGTTACATCGCACGCATGCGAAGGGGGACACATGCACCCGGGGACTAGGTTTTTCATGTTTCAACAAAGCACCACACTTCCATGCATGTGCTAGGGCCACATGCTAGTCCTTGAGGTATTCCGAAGACCCGGTGCGTGGTCTGCTGCGGAACCCTGATCCATGGGCATTGGATCGTCTACCCCCCTAGACGTTCCTCTGAAAGGGGTAGTACGGAGTAGCACTCTCTTGTTTTGTGTTTTTTAGGTCATATGATGATGTAAAACCATGTTGGTTCGCAAGGGGAGGGCACTATCCTACCTGGTTTCACCGGAACAGGGAGTTTCTCCCTTATATAAGTACAGAACCTTAGCTTTAGGTTACAGCGCACGCATGCGAAGGGAGACACATGCACCCGGGGACTAGGTTCTGCATGTTTCAACATAGCACCACACTTCCATGCATCTGCTAGGGCCACATGCAACTTCCTGAGGTATTTCGACGCCCCGGAGCGTGGTCTGCTGCGGAACCCTGATATGTGGGCATCGGATCGTCAACTCCCCTAGACGTTCCTCTGACAGGGGTAGCACTCTCCTGTTTTGTGTTTGTTTAGGTCATATGATGATGTAAAACAATGTTGGTTCACAAGGGGAGAGCACTACCCTACCCGGTTTCACCGAAACGGGGAGTTTCCCCCTTATATAAGTGCAGAACCTTAGCTTTAGGTTACAACACACGCATGCGAAGGGGGACACATGCACCCGAGAACTAGGTTTTGCATGTTTCAACATAGCACCACACTTCCATGCATGTGCTAGGGACACATGCAAGTCCTTGACGTATTTTGACGCCCCAGAGCGTGGTCTATTGCTAAACCCTGATTTGTGGGCATCAGATCGTCTACCCCCATAAACGTTCCTTTGACAGGGGTAGCCCGGCTTAGCACTCTCTTGTTTTGTGTTTGTTTAGGTGATATGTTGATGTAAAACCATGTTGGTTCACAAGGGGAGGGCACTATCCTACACGGTTTCACCGGAATGGGGAGTTTCCCCCTTATATAAGTGCAGAACCTTAGCTTTAGGTTACAGCGCACGCATGCGAAGGGGGACACATGCACCCGGGGACTAGGTTTTGCATGTTTCAACATAGCACCACACTTCCATGCATGTTCTAGGGACACATGCATGTCCCTGAGGTATTCCGACACCCCGGAGCGTGGTCTGGTGCAGAACCCTGATCCGTGGGCATCGGATCGTCTACCCCCCTAGATGTTCCTCTGACAGGGGTAGCACTCTCTTGTTTTGTGTTTGTTTAGGTCATATGATGATGTAACCATGCTGGTTCACAAGGGGATGGCACTATCCTTTATGGTTTCACCGGAACAGGGAGTTTGCCCCTTATATAAGTCCATAACCTTAGTTTTAGGTTACATCGCACGCATGCGAAGGGGGACACATGTACCCAGGGACTAGGTTTTTCATGTTTCAACATAGCACCGCACATCCATGCATGTGCTAGGGCCACATGCAAGTCCTTGAGGTATTCCAAAGACCCGTAGCGTGGTCTGCTGCGGAACCCTGATCTATGGGCATCGGATCGTCTAACCCCCTAGACGTTCCTCTGACAAGGGTAGCCCGGCGTAGCCCTCTCTTGTTTTGTGTTTTTTAGGTTATATGATGATGTGAAACCATGTTGGTTCACAAGGGGAGGGCACTATCCTACCCGGTTTCACCGGAATGGGGAGTTTCCCCCTTATATAAGTCCAGAAACTTAGCTTTAGGTTACAGCGCACGCATGCGACGGGGGACACATGCACCCGGGGACTAGGTTTTGCATGTTTCAACATAGCAACACACTTCTATGCATGTGCTAGGGCCACATGCAACTCCCTGAGGTATTTCGACGCCCCAGAGCGTGGTCTGCTGCGGAACCCTGATATGTGGGCATCAGATCGTCTACTCCCCTAGACGTTCCTCTGACAGGGGTAGCACTCTCTTGTGTTGTGTTTTTTTAGGTCATATGATGATGTAAAACAATGTTGGTTCACAAGGGGAGGGCACTATCCTATCCGGTTTCACCGGAACGGGGAGTTTCCCTCTTATATAAGTCCAGAACCTTAGCTTTAGGTTACAACGCACGCATGCGAAGGGGGACACATGCACCCGCGAACTAGGTTTTCATGTTTCAACATAGCACCACACTTCCATACGCTAGGGCCACATGCAAGTCCTTGAGGTATTCCGATGCCCCGGAATGTGGTCTGCTGCGGAACCCTGATCTATGGGCATTGGATCGTCTACCCCTATAAACGTTCCTCTGACAGGGGTAGCCCGACGTAGCACTCTCTTGTTTTGTGTTTGTTTAGTTCATATGATGAAGTAAAACCATGTTGGTTCACAAGGGGAGGGCACTATCCTACCCGGTTTCACCGGAACGGGGAGTTTCCCTCTTATATAAGTCTAGAACCTTAGCTTTAGGTTACGGCGCACGCATGCGAAGGGGGACACATGCACCCGAGGACTATGTTTTGCATGTTTCAACATAGCACCACACTTCCATGCATGTGCTAGGGCCACATGCAAGTCCTTGAGGTATTCCGACGCCCCGGAGCATGGTCTGTTGCGGAACCCTGAGTTGTGGGCATCAGACCGTCTACCCCCTAGACGTTCCTCTGACAGGGGTAACCCGGCGTAGCTCTTTCTTGTTTTGTGTTTGTTTAGGTCATATGATATTGTAAAACCATGTTGGTTCATAAGGGGAGGGCACAATCCTACCCGGTTTCACCAGAACGGGGAGTTTCCCCCTTATATAAGTCTAGAACCTTAGCTTTAGGTTACAGTGCACGCATGCGAAGGGGGACACGTGCACCCGCGGACTAGGTTTTGCATGTTTCAACATAGAACCACACTTCCATGCATGTGCTAGGGCCACATGCAAGTCCTTAAGGTATTCCGACACCCCAGAGCGTGGTCTGCTGTGGAACCCTGATTTGTGGGCATCAGATCGTCTACCCCTAGACGTTCCTCTGAAAGGGGTAGCCCGGCGTAGCACTCTCTTATTTTGTGTTTTTTTAGGTTATATGATGATGTAAAACCATGTTGGTTCACAAGGGAAGGGCGCTATCCTACCCGGTTTCACCGGAACGGGGAGTTTGCCGCTTATATAAGTCCAGAACCTTAGCTTTAGGTTACAGCGCACGCATGCGAAGGGGGACACATGCACCCGGGGGACACATCCACCCGAGCGAAGAGAATCATGACGATGGAGACTGCTATCCGAACGTTACAAACAGCTACAATCGGAGTACAAAATATATCAACATTAAATTATTAGGAGTAATTAATAAATTAGTATAAAATATATGGCTAAAATTAAATGGAAAAAATATTCTAAAGGGATAAGCCCAACCAAACCCTGTAGTATACAAATAATCTGAATAACAGCAAAAAAACAGTAGGGCTACGCCGACGGCCAAGCCGTCGGCACAACCCACGGCATTCAGGCGTGCGGGGTAGCACGTGGCGCGTAGGGGGCTACGCCGATAGCCTGGCCGTCGGCACAGATTAGCCACCAAACGATGTTTGCGGCGTCGTGTCCGAGCCGGGGATACACCGAGGGCCCGGTTTGCGCCGAGGGTCACTGTCGGCATAGATGTATCGACTATGCCGACGGCGGAGCTGTGCCGAGGGCCACCGTCGGCACAATATACTACGCCGACGGCGTGGCTTCAGGGCTGGCCTGGGGAGACAGCTACGCCGACGGCCCCAACATTTGGCCGTCGACGCCTTCAAGATTTCCTGTAGTGACATACACAATTAATCTGGCAATTGTGGGTAATTAATTTTTCAGTCGTGACTAATTAACCTAGCAATTGTGGAAGAATAACCTAATAATTGCTTTCACAAAGAACAAGCTAATTGTTTACATAGATATTTAATCGATTAATTGTTGTTAATTTACACTTGAGAATCTTGCAATTTCTTTTCAAGAAGAACTGATAGCTAACAAAAAATCTAGAGAATGATTTTCAAACATGCAGTTGTATTTATATAATGTGAAGTTTGTTTCAAACTTGACTAGCCAAATGTCTGTGCATTGCTATGGCATAATGTATACATATATTATACCACAAAAGTACTCACGGGTGATTATGAAATATTTAGGACAAACTCCAACTTTTTTTAACCTCCTCGGTCGATCTTAAAAGAAAAATGAACCTCCTCAATCTTTAAAAATGAACCGCCAACTTTTTTGAACCTTCTCATACAAACTCCAACTTTTTAAAAAATAGAATGCATTCACATTTTTTTTTCCTTTTTAGCGGGAAGATAACCTTATCTTGTAATACAATGAAGCAAATACGAAGTGAAAACATATAAAATCCAGAGAACCCATAATGAGATGTGCCCAAACACTGGCTAGCTGAAGAGAATATAACGCTAAGGCTATCCACAATTGGTAAGTATTTGAGTACATAAGCTAGCTCAAAAAATGGATGAAGGAATCGTCTCAGTGTTCTGATTTTGAGATGTTCTATAGTACCCCAAATAAATAATAGCCCTTTATTTTCTTCCATCCAATGGCGTACAACATTTTATACTAGTGTCAAAAACAGCACTAGTACAATTTATACTAGTGTCTCCCGATGACCAATTCCCCACCGAACTGAAGAAAGGCCGTAGAAGGCCCCGGCCCAATAAAGCCCAACTGGTCGGCGTAGTGATATCGATCCACTCAGTTTATCTCTCGTCATTTTCTCGGGAAAAAAACCCTAACTCTGCCCATCGCCGATCGCCCATTAATCGCGACGGCCGCCTCCCCTGCCCATCGCCGAACGCCCCGCCGTCGCTGCCGCCGCCGCGTCGGGCCGTTCCGCCGGCCCCTGCTACGGAACTACCTCCTCCGTCCTCGTACCCTCCCATCCCAGATCCCACGGCGCCGACCTCTTCCATCGATGGGGATGGCCTATCTGGACAGCGCGGGCGGCGAGGCGGTGGAGAGAGTCTGCGGCGTCTGTGCATGTGGTGGGCGCCGGAAGCAGGGAGGGCGCCGGCAGCAAAGAGATTCTGTGGTGGGCGCCGGCAGCAGGGAGGTCGCCGGCACCAGAGAGAGTCCGCGGCGGCTGTGTGGTGGGTGCCGGAAGCAGGGGGCGCCCGCATCAGAGAGAATCTGCGGCGGCTGTGTGGTGGGCGCCGGCGGTGGATAGAGTCTTGTCCATGCCGCGGGGTCCGAGGGAGGTGCGCACCACATCGACGACGGCACGCGCGGCCATGGCGGCGGATCAAGAGGAAAGTATGCAGTGATTGGAGGGAGGTCTAGTACATGGCGTCCGAGGTCGTCACGGTGCCGGGAACGGGGGATCGAGCTGGTCTGATGTCTCGGAGGAGTCTGAATGCTGGTGCACGCAAGGAGGAGGTTCGAGGCCGACCTGGAGGGGCGACTGCGGATGAGAGGGTCGTGGAGTCCGGCATGCCATGGCCCGCTTGGCGCGCCGCGCATGCCCAGAGGTGCGGATGGTGGCTTGGCCTGCTCCGGCTCTGTTGTGTGCACGCTCCTCTCGAGTGCGGTGACCGAAGGTGCCGCTAGTGGTGTCCGGGCTGATGCTGCCGCTGGTGTTGTCGTGGGTGCCAGTGTGGCAGGTTTGACCCTCCGGGTCCTGGAGGACGACATCAATGTCGGCGTGGTGGGGAATGGAGGGCGGGGCAGTATGTGAGGTGGGAATGGATGAGGGTGCCGTCTAAGGGGGCTGGTAATGGAGGGCAGCATTGACGGCGATGAGGAGGTGTCCAGCTTTGCGGAGGTGCCCTGAGGGCGTTGCGGTTAGTTCTGTCCTGTTTTCGACACTTTTCTGTGGCTTCCGAAGTGGAATACTAGCTGTCAAGTTCTTGCTTAAAGCGGCAGTAGAGGATTTATTGTACTGGATTAGTTGCTTTGTGTGCTATCATCCTTGTTACATCATGTTCCTGAATAAACAAGATACTGAAATTTTGTCTTCTGAAACTACATTCTACTACTAAAGAAAATTGGCCTGTTATGTTGAAGTAATGATGGCTTGTCTATGAGACAACAATGAACAGACACAAATAATTTGACAGTTGCGTTTCGAATTTTACACTGAAAATGCAACAATTGAAAAGTACGTGAGAAATCTTTTTTTCATGAGCATATTCATCGAACTGACTGAAAATTACACAAGATGAATGCAAACCCTTTCTTTCAAGCACAAGAACACTGTACTCATCCATGCCATGGTCTGGAGTCCTGTCGGACTCCAAAATACGGCAAAACTCAATAATAATCACCTCGGGTGATAAACCTCCTGGTTTAGAAGTCCCATATGGCGAGCTGTTGAATCAGCAATGTATAGGCATCATTGCATCACAAATAGTAAATCCTATCTCTTTTACAGAATGCAGATACTAGAATATATCTAAAACCCTTTTGACTTTGCCCTCAACAATAAAGAGTGTATATACAGCTAATACTACTCAATTAAGAAAGCACTAGTAATGGGAGGTCTGTAGCATCTAGACAGGTCACTTCGCCAACTGGGAATTTAGACCCATATCTCCCCCTACAAACGAATGAGATATTCAGATTTTTCTCAGTTTGTACCTCAATGGGCCTTGTACAATAAAAGGAAGAAAGAACTGCCAGTGGTAACAAAAAACTAAGAGAAGATGGGGTACATCCATTACCAGGACTGAGGAAGTCGCAATTAATGCAAAAACAGCTAATAGTCTGTGCTCATGCACGCAATAATCATGTGCATGAACATATAGCAAAAAATCCACTTAAGACTTATTTTGCCGGAAAGATCCATTCCTACTTGGAAGGCTAACAAGTACTCCCGCCCTCTCAAAATAGATGTCTCAAATTTGTTAAAATTTAGATGAATCTAGCCACTATTTAGTATATAGATTCATCCAAATTTTGAAAAACCTAAGACATCTATTTTAGGACGGAGGGAGTATAAGAAGTCAGAACAATAACTAGTAGAACTGCAATAAAATATTCTAATTAAACCCACAAAACCAGATAAGTAATGGATACCAACATAGTTGACGAAAACCTGAGTTCACACACACAGACTTGAGTTCACACGCAGACTTAAAAGTACTGATTATTACATAGCCAATCCATGGAAGTTTATCAAATTCTGAAAAACACTAAATAGAGATATGAAGGCCGAATCCGAAGCCCCATCCAAAAGCCACATCCGAAGGCCGCATGAACCATCACTTCAATCCAACCTGGGGCGTTTCTCCTTGTTGTGTGTGGTGATTTGACGAGAGTCACCGCCAACTTGGGGCGAAATTTGTTGATTGTCTCCTGCCATAAGTAGAAACTTAGTATTGTTATATAGATGAAGTAGCTTTAACTTGTGAAAGAAAAGAATGTACAATTTACCTGGTCAAACTGTTGTTCGAGACTTCTCCCGTTCCAGTTCAGCATGTTCATGATTAAGAAGAGACCACAGGATGTGCTGAAACACAAATAAAGTGCTTAATACCGTGGTAGTAGGCATATAAAACATAAAAGCTGATACGGTTTGTCCACCAACCTATCTTCCTGTAAAGGTATGCCTTCAATCACTTCTTGGCGCCAGGTTGAGACATTGTAGTTTCTTCCACGGCGCTTCCACACGCAATTGGCCTCTCCATATTGCGGTGAGAGTATAAGTAAGCAGAATCGCCTTCCTTAGCGAGTGGATGATTATGCTTGTCCTCAAACTTCTTCACAAACCATTCTCCAGTAGCTGCACTCAGCTCGATCTCTAAATGAGCCGAGCATCCACAACGAGTAAGAGCCTTTGGAGTTCTTTTGGGGTTAGGTCTTTCGAAGTTCGCCAATGTACGGTGTCCTTCTTTAAAGCACGTGTACAGCCGCCTGAACCTTGTCCTGGTGCCTGGCAAGTACTTCACCTCTTCCTTTCTAACACTAAACCCTTTGACCTTAGCATAGTCATTATAAAACAGAAATCCTTCCTCCTCGCTTCTGAAGGTCTTACTAACCACGCGCTGATACTCGTCAAGCTCCTCCAGCTCCAAGCTACCGCAGTCACCATCCATGTCTGAAAACAGTCATCATCAAAGTAACATTCATGTCAGCAGTCCGTAAATCATGTATAACAAAACCATCTGGCTAGCATTCACCTATGGATCACGTGCAAATCAGAAAATAAAAGTTGGAAAGCATGTCAACATACACCATAATAGCAGGAAGAAATACATGAAATGAACACACAAAGCAATCCCCATAGTGTGGTACACAATCAAATAGTATTGAAAAGCAACTAAAACTATAGACTAGACATTTGCATGTGCAACTCAGGCCAAAGCAGAGCATGGATAGCAGAAAACATGCAACAGCTGACCGCAGATAGGCATCTGTATTTTCTAAGAAAAAGATAGGTACTAAGTATATAGCATCTGATTCTTTGAACAAAATTGCTAGAAATAGTCATTGACATGTAAATCTGATTCTAACATAAAGGACCTCTTTAACAGTACCTTTTCAAAATTGCTAGAAATAATCATCGACATTTGATGTATACATGATGACTTTAGCTCTGGGCTTAGACTACATTTTCTACCTGCGAAAGATTTATTACGGTCTTAATCTTATTATGCCTAACAGTAAAATCTATTTATTTCTAATTGCGGCATTACGTAACATTTCTTCTTACACAGACTAAGATACAAATTTTGGGCATAGGTGTAATCTATTACTAAGATACAAACATTGGAATTTCAGCTATCAAGTATGGTTTGCTAGAAATCTGCACATGCAGCATATGCTGATGGTACAGGACAATGTATAGGAATAGCTAAAATTTGATTCAGTCCAAATTCCTAAACGGGAACCGACCTGCATCAGAGAATGGAGAGGGGCAGCGGTGCAAACCTGGGGATCGAGCTGCGTCTGCGGAGCACGTCTGGGGGAGAGAGGCGGCGTTCGTCCGAGGGAGAGCGGCTGCTCTCGACCGAGGACAGCTGCGGCGGCGGGCGTCCCGGGGACAGAGACGGCGGGCGGCAGGCGGAGGGCGGCGTCCGGGGGATAGAGTACAGCTGCGGCGGCGGGAGACAGCTGCGGCGGCGGGCGGCAGGCGGAGGGCGGCGTCCGGGGGATAGAGTACAGCTGCGGCGGCGGGCGGCAGGCGGAGGGCGGCGTCCGGGGGATAGAGAACAGCTGCGGGCGAGAGCAACAACGGGCGGCGTCGGGATAAGAACTAGGTTAGGACTTGGTGTCGTAGGCACATCGGACACCAAGATTCGTACGCAGATCAATTCAGACTATGTTATGTTCCAGCTTGTCCAGACGATGTTCTATTTTATCTACCTAAATAAATTATTAAGTGGGCTTGTTGGGCCAAATTTACCTCAGCCGTTAGATCGGATTATACTAGTCATCTTTTAAGAGTAGTAAAAGGTACCTTAAAAGTTGCCTAGTACTATTGTTGTGGTTATCTAGAAATTGAATCACGAATTCACTATGTAGCTAGAGGCAGCTACTGAGTTCCAATTTATTACTTCTTGTTTACTGGTCTTTAAATCAAGAAGCTCGACTCATTATTATCGATGTCCAATTACAATGTTCTTCCTCATTTCGTAAATCGGCCGCATGTATACTAAGCAGGCAATTTCCACATTGCTCCTCTTTATATCATATAAACTTGCCAGCGGTTCATATTAGCAGCAGTTACTCAAACATTATGTATTGTCTATTCGGTTCATATTAGTGTCCATTCTGTATTGTTCATATTAGCGGCAACGGAAGTCCTTTCAGGTCATTTTTCTGATTTAATGTTGGTTTTTATACACCCTTTTCATGTTCCTTTCATCTGTCAATGTGGCAATTGGATTGTGTTTTGTTGTTTGATATTTGTCCTGCACATCAAACTAGTCTGATACATTGTATGATGGGCATCTGAGATACTTAGCGGTTGCTGAACTATGATTCATGTACATATTTTATATTCTTGCATAAATCTTGATCTGTTTAGGCATAAAAGGTATTTGGGATCCTTCATAAATTGCTTTAGCTATATATGTCTTGCCAATATTCATTTATTTTATTGTACTGTGTATAACCTGTTTATGCCTCTGTTTTTTCGGCTAACAAAGCCTTCTTGGATTTCAGAAATTGAAGAGACTCCACCAGGCTGGGAACCTGTATCTTACCCTTGGAAGTGTCTACGACATCCTAGCAAATGTAACAATTTTCTACCGCATCCTTATTTTGAACCTGGTACATAGCATGCCATGTTTCTACATGTTATTTTTCTTTGACCCTGCTAGGTTCCAATTCTCTTCCTTGACACTTATCTATCTAGGTTCCAATTCTTTCCTGACAGTATATATAGTATTAAATTGTAAAATATATTTCCTGGTTCTCTGATTTCCATGCTAAACTAAAGTCATCTAGGTGACTAGAGTCCAAGTACTGTTCTCACAGGAAGTCCCTGCATAATCATATTTGTCACCTTGTACCCCTACGGTGTGAGAAGATGTGGTTGTATCTTCCTTCATATGAGCTTACTTTCTAGCTGAACATCATATGTACGTCCACAAGATATGTTTGCACCTACAAGACACTGTTTCTTGTTGCTTACTGTTGTAGCAAAAACCTTTGAACACTTGCCGCAGCCCATTTCTTCCATGCTTACTATCTTTTTCTTTTGTCTTGTTGAGTTGTCGCTGACTACAATGTATACCTTTACTGCTTAGGTGCCTGGTTTGCAGAAGATACAAGTTATGGAGCTTAATGTGTTAGATTCTATTGTGACGAAACAAGCTTTTAGTTTCATGTAGTGTGGCGAACTGTTGATGCGACGTTCTTGTTCATGTAATGTTGCGTCTGATGTTGTTCTTGATTGAAACCATCTTTTGTATAAGCCGATCATATATTCTTGTTATGTTAGTGATGTTGTGTGACATGGTAAAAAGTAGTGCTGAAGTTGTGTGTAATGCTGATGAAATGTTATTGTTTTTAATCATACCTTCTTGATCAAACTGCTGATGAGAATGTTCCTTTTTCTGATCGAAATGATTTTTGTAATAACCTATGCGAAATTTTTGTTCATGTAAATCCGTGTCACATGGTAAAAAGTAGCGCTGAATTTGTGTGTTCAGGTCCTATAAAGATAATATTTTTATATTGTTGCTGAAACTGTCACATGCTATAAAAAACAAGTTTTTGTTAATAAACCAGTCTTTTGCTAACCATGTCTGCCAAACGATGTGTCTTGTTGGTTGGAGAGTTATGGGAAAGGGGATTTGGTGGAGTAAGTGTATTTGGTGAGCCGAGTGTTTTCACCAAAACCACTAGGGATAATACCCATCAAAATACCAGAAAACACTTCCACCAAACAAGGCCTTAGGGGCAAAAGGGTTAAAATGTCGGCAAACGGAAAATTCTAGACTGACCAACGACGCGCATCTTTTTAAAATGACTAACACAAAACCTGTGCGTTGCTACGGTGCATAAGTTATATTTGATAGGACCAAATTTAATTTATATAAACATAATGTAACAATTTAATGATACTCTATGGCTTCCAAAAATCAAATTTTCTCTTTACAAAGGAATACATAATTTTATTACAGAGAGAAAAAATTGATGTATAAAACACGCATCTCTATGACTCCTAAGAGACTAAGGGCGTCTCCAATGTCAAAATAAGCCCGGTTATAGTGCAAGAAATAGACTTATGACCCGGTCTTACACGTTGTGGCACTCGACCATAAGAAAAGAATCATTAAGCATTGCGGGCATTTTTGTTCTGTTATAGCTAATCCAGTGAGACCAGTTTATAACCCAAAAATGAAAATAAGAATTGGAGACTCCCTATCAAATATATGGCAGAAGAGTTAATGCTGGAGCATGTAGAATGATGTTGCCCATGTAGTCAACTTACAATGCAGTAAGTATAGATGAGCTTTTTTTTGTCCCCGTTGTATACATCGAGATGATTTGCAGCTTATTCATAGAGTTTGAAATTACTGTCTTTTGCAGTAAGGTCAATCGGTAGTTCCTGACAGTTTGGCTACCCTTCACGCTGAAATTCAATTATCGGGTTTCAGTCCTCACCTATCAGTCATTGCATTGCAGTGAGAGATTTCTCCATCGAAAAACACATCGCAGAGCCTATCCCATCAGCCAACTATAGACACAGAAATTGACAACCAAGACCGTCGCACGCAGAAATTCTTTGATTATATTTGCATTCATACAGTATATGTTAGCTGAGATCCAATTGCATTACTCCTCAAGGCAATTAACGCTAGCCGTGGACATTATGCACCTCGAAGCAGGAATAGAGGAAGGTGTACTATGACATCTACTGAAATGTGGGCTTGTAGTTCGTTTCGTTTCTTAAAATAGAATTGGAGAGAAACCCCTATGACGCGGACATTTTATTAGTACTATTAAATAGATTGGGGACGTTCGTCCATCCCAGAATTTTCTATCTATCTTTTATTTTCCGATTTTACCCCTAGCAGTTCGCAGGTATTACAGGGGTTGCCACCGACAAGTGAAAATTGTACGATTCAGTTTTCTCTCTGTCTGTCCCAGCTCTCACCGTGAGTGGCTGCGGTCTCCGCTTGATTCCCGCGGTGGATGCATCGGTGAGGCGCACACGATGGAGAGGCTCCCGTCACAGCCCCTGGCCCATGTCTCCACATGCTTAGGCGTTCGCGGCAGAGACGGCAAGGCAGGTTCCGGAGGAGGGAGGGGTAGAGTTGGCTGGTACTGCTTCTTAATCTTAAGATCGGGAACCCGACTGCCGTTGATGGACACGACTTCGAGGAGGGTGTCCCTGCTCGATTCGGTCCACCTATGGTGGGAGCTCGCGAGAAGAACATCTATGCAATCTAGAGCCCTGCTCCCCACGGAATTTAGTTCCAGGTCCTTGATAATGAACACATGAGCAGACCAAATCCAATTTAAGATTTTTCAGGCCAAGCTAGATGGTGGCACTTACCAAAGAGAAAAATTCCTCACGTACAGGGGAGACACGCACACCAGCTCCTCCGTGTCTACGTGTTCTGTGGGCTTGCGTGTGGCTTCTCTTGACAAGAAGGGCCGGCCCTAGGGGGGTTCTAGCGGGGTGGCCGCCTTGGGCCTAAAAAATTTAGGGGCTCATATTTACTATATAGGCTTATTATACATGGTAGAAAAAAACAGTTTAACGTTTTGATGAGATTTTTTCTTTTGGTTTTTGATCCGGCCGGCCGGCCAGACTCACTCAGGGCCAATTGATCCATACGACCATACAGGCCCGCAACCGTACAAAACATGGCCACTCATCAGTCTCGCATGATCGATACGATGATACGAAATGTCGCCTGATTGCCCGACACGGCGACGTCCCGACCTCTGCAGCTCTCCTCTCATGGGTCATGGCTATCGCCCAGGTGGCCAGGTCCTCTCGCTCTTGCCAATCGCGATTCGTGATGATATACTGGTTACCAATCAGGTAATCACCCAATTTGTATAGAAGATTAAGATAGAAGGTAAGAAGGAAGCCTTAGTTATATTGGCATTCTACTATATGCCCTAATTCGTGTTCTGAATTTTGATTTGTAGTTATTGTTCTTATTTATAGGAGCGAGGTTAACTATTATGGCGCTTGAATCTGGTGCTAAGAAAAGAAAAAGGAGACAACAAGAAAAAAATTAACATTAACCTGAATTTTGGAAGAGCAACGCGAGAACTTCGAGCAATCTAGATGAGTCGGCGCTAGTTGTTGTGGGGGAACATAATAATGCTGATGTAGAAGATGATGTCGGTACAGAGGATGGCATTCACATTAACGCAGATAGTGACAATGTGAGTGATCATCGTGATAAATCTGCTAGTGTTGATGATGAACCCTAAGTTGAGAAGTACTTTTTTGGTTTCTTTGGTGGTGAATGACACATCCGGTGAAGGGAATTTCAATGTATTGGTTGAATCCATCCAGTCGTATGGTCTTTTTATTAATGATATTAGGGGTCAAAGTAATGGTAATGATTCTAATATGAAAGGAAAGAACAAAGGAGTGTAGAACAGGTTAATTAAGGTAAATCCAAGGGCTTTGTATATACTGTGTGCTTGTCATTGTCTTAATCTTACTCTTTGTGATGTGGCTAAATCTTGTGGTAAGACTGTTTTTTTCTTTGGTATCGTGAAAGGGATCTATGTTTTATTTTCTAGGTCTACCAGAAGATGGAAAGTGTTGCTTGGCCACGTGGAAGGTTTAACTCTGAAGTCTTTGTCCAATACTTGTTGGGAGAAATTATTAAAGGGAAAATGCCCGAGAGGCAATAATAAAGTGATTATTATCGTATTCCTTATTTATGATAAATGTTTATTTTACATGTTATAATTGTATTAATACGGAAACGTTAATACATGTGTGTTTAATAAACAAAAAGGAAGTTCCTAGTTATACCTCTCTCATAAACTAGCTCGTTGATTAAGAAGATGATCAAGATTTCCTGATCATGGACATTGGATGTTGTTAATAACGAGGTCACAACATTAGTGTAATGATGTGATGGACATTCATCCAAAGTATAGCATTACGATCAAAGTCATTGAGTTTATATTGCTATAACAACTTACGAAGCGATCCTATTCCTTAGACCATGAGATCATGTCAATCACTAATACCGAAAGAGTTTCTTGATAACATCAAACGTCACACAATAACAGGGTGAATATAAAGATGGGTTCAGAACTACTAAAGTGTTATGTTGAGGCCCATGGATCAAGAGTGGAATTTTTTCATCCAGATGATGGATAGATATGTTCTAGGCCCTCTCGGTGATATCACATTGATTATCTTGCAAGCAAGTGATTTGATCACTAGAATGTTATATCACGGGAACGAGAAAGGAGTGCATGTCAGTAACAAGATCAAACTAGGTATGGAGATACCGATGATCGAATCTCGGACATGTAATATATCATGAAACAAAGGGATTAAGATACTAGCGTAAAAGGTTCTCGCGATCACAAGAAAGTCATCGCTAAATGTGTGGGAGTTAGTATGGGTCTCCAGATCCCGCTTCTGATTATTTATCCGAGAGGGGTCTCAATCATGTTCGCATTATTCAAGAACCGTATGAAGGAAATATGCCCTAGAGGCAATCATAGATATGATCATATTTCTTATGTATCCATGAGTTATTGTAATGTTCCTTGAATATCCATATCAGGCAACTTGTATTGATTGACAATTATGTGAATTGTTTGTGAAACTCTTTACTTGTATGGTTATTTAATAGTTGTCCCTACTCGGAGTTCATGTGAGGACACATGTGAATATTAGACTAGCACATCGATTGGTTGATGACTATGTTTCGCAAGTCATAGACATGGAGATGTCAAACCAATGATGTGGACACATGTTATGAACATGGTGTTGGACTGGCCCAACTTGAGACTGGCAATTAGTTGCAGCTCTCTCTCTACACATCGTGTACGTTTTGTCCTTAGACCTGAGGTTGTCGCATGTACTTGAGATGTGGATCGACATACTTTGGGGCTATCAGACGCTACTCCGTCACTGGGTAGTTATAAAGGTAGCTTTCGGGTTTGTCCTGAAACATGCTGCAAGGCATGGTCAATCAAGATGAGATTTGCCCCTCTCTACTTGAGAGAGATATCTCTGGGCCCCTCGAGTGATCGGATCCAGAAATGCATGGCCGTGCTACATATGGTTAAGAGTTAACCTAGTAAAGGGATTCCGAATCATAGTATCAAGAAAGGGAGGTCAGCTTGGAGCTAGACCAAATATCGTGAGGCAAAGGGAAAGACATGTACTAAACCTTGTGATGGTTCGTCCGATATGATCTTTGTATACGTTTAGGAGTTGACAAGTATTGCTAGAGGCCGCTACCAACTATTGACAGAACAGGTGTATTCGTGCCATGTCTATACGTGTACGAACCTATAGGGTCACACACTTAAGGGGCTGGAAGCCTAATGAGGATTGGATCCGAATTACACCAGGCTTAGGCTAGTAATGGGCTGCTAATGTAGAAGCCCACTAGGGACGCCTATATAAGAGAGGGTGGGGCGTGCTGACCAGGGTTAGACCATTCCACCCAGCCGCCACTCCTCACGCCTGTGTTGCACGCGTGGACCTAGCAGTCCGGCGTCTGACGCTTCCACCCTGTATGTGTGGATACCTCGGAGGCACTGCATCTGTAGCGCTTGGACGAGCCGTGCAAGGGGAGCTGCTCGTGGGACGAGAACGGGGAGGAGACGTAGATCGTCTGCACTACCTCGACGCGCTTCATCAAGTTCCGCAACTGCGCGTCTAGTGGTAATCCCGTGATCTATGACAACAGTAATCCTGGTTTATGCGGTAGAAAATTTTGATTTGCACTAGTGTAGCCTACCCGTATCCCTTCAGTGGTATCAGAGCCGATGCTGTTCAGTTATAGATTCGGGATGGTTGCATATGGTGATATGCAGATTGATATGAATGATGTGATCGTTTGTATTGTGGTGGTTCAGGATTGATCTATGATCTTGCTTTCCATGATCGTGATTCTGAGGTTGTCGAACGACTTACCCCTACCAGTCGGCTTCCGGCATCGGGGTAGACAGTGACACATAAATCCTGTTGAATCACGCGAAGATCAATATGATTGATCGAATCAGAACCTAGATCTAAAATCGATGTACCGTGATCAAAGGAGTTTGATTGAATCGGAACAAGAGTCGGTTTATGGTAAATTTTATTTGCCGATAAAAATCCTTAAAGAAAATTGTGTAGATTCGATCTCTCATTTTTCACAGTTTTGATACCGCGAGGGGCGCTGCCCGTTCAAACCCCGCAGGGGGATACCCCCTAGACCCCCTTAGTCGTAGCACATTTCTGGTATCTCGTTAAGGTAACTAGGTGCTGCGAGGTCACATGATCCGGTAGAATGCGATTCTATGCATAACTTGTTTTTGCAGGATGTATGTGATCAGTATGGCCCATATATGTATGAGATGCATGTATGAAATTTATCATGACCTGCGTATTGTGAGTAGGGCAACACGGCTGGCGCCATATGTGTTGTCAATTATTGTAATGGCATGCGTGCCAACTTGTGATGATCCCAATTCTATGTAATTTTGATTACTAGCTGTTAGGGATAACAGCTTGTATTAGTTCTTGGATGACTCATCACTTAGAGGATGGCTCACATGGAACATGAAGATGGAGATCATCATGGTGGACAGGTCCTATGGTGATGAAGATCACCATGAGAAAATGGGCCATACTGTGTCACAACTATGTGAATGCTATTCTTATGCGTTTTACTCTATGCATGCTTAGATGATAGAATTAGAACGATCCCTCACAAAGTTTAAGTTAAACTATGCCCTCCTAACCAAACCTTGCACCATCCTATGCCCTGTACAATCGTTGGTGGGCCTATGAAATTAGGGTGCCACAGTTTTCCTTGGCTGGATGGGTTTGTATCGGATACCTACACGCATAAGGGTTGGTGAGCTTGACAAAGTCATCTTAACAGTTAAGGACCTTGGGGCATAAAGGTTGGGCGCCTAGTTTTGACATAGAGATGTCAACCAACAACAAGAGTAATATGTGATATGATTAGCAAGTGTTGCTTACCGATTTACCTTGTCTTCTAGCAGTGATGCTAAAGCTCACTAGTCGACTTGTTAATTATGGATCTTGAATCACTTAGTATCAATATAAGGATATTGATTTAAGTGGGAGTATATGCTATTAAATCACCTTTTTCTAGCAGTGTTTAATATGTTTTACTCTATCATGGTTACATGGCTTAGTATTTTGCATGTTTTCTGTTGTAGATCAGTGGCACCGAACACTACAACACCTTTTTCTTTGCGTTCGATTCTTGACAAAGATAAACTAAATGGAACAAACTATACGGACTGGGTCCATAACCTGAGAATTGTTCTCAGGTATGATAAAAAGGAAACGGTTCTGGATACCCCAATCCCCTATCAACCTGCTGATAATGCATCTGTTGCCCTTAAAAATGCCTACAAGAGAGCATGTGATGATTCTCTTGAGGTTAGTTGTCTTATGCTTGCATGCATGGAACATGAAATCCAAAAGAAGTTTGAGGATCAGGATGCGTACGATATGATTGTCGCGCTTAAGGACATGTTCCAAGATCAGGCAATGACTGAGAGGTACAATGTTGCCAAGTCCTTTGTCGAATGCAAGCTAGTAGAGGGAGCAGTTGTAGGCCCCCATGTGATAAAAATGGTTGGTTACAGTCAGACTTTGGAAAAGCTTGGTTTTCCACTAGGCCAAGAGTTGGCTACTGACTTCATTTTGGCGTCTCTTCCATCCAGCTATGGGCAGTTCATTTCGAACTACCATGTGCATGGGGTGGAGAAGGGCCTTATTGAGTTATGCGGGATGCTAAAACAGCAGAAAGTGACATGAAGAAGTGTGCATGGCATATCCATGTGATGGCTGTGCAGGACAAGCCTAGCTTCAAGAAAAAGGGTACTTCTTGGAAGAAGAAGGGCAAGGCTAAGGATACGATCCCTAAGCCTGCACCCAAGCAAAAGGTTGGACCTGTAGAAAACACCGAGTGCTTCTTTTGTCATGAACATGGCCACTGGAAGAGAAACTACAGCAAGTACCAGGCTTCTTTGAAGAAGAGTGGAAGTAAGAGTACTTCCCACTTAGGTATGCTTGTGGTAAATGTTGTGGACATTCTTCTCACTGATTCCTATGTTAACTCTTGGGTATTTGATACAGGATCGGTTGCTCATATTTGTAATTCGATGCAGGGGCTAATAAGGACTAGAGAAGTGCAGAAAGGCGAAGTGGATTTTCGCGTCGGAAATAAAGCAAGAGTTGCTGCATTGTTCGTCGGCGTCATGTAACTTCACCTTCCGTCAGGATTTATTATGGAGTTGAATAATTTTTATTACATTCCAAGTATGGGTCGAAACATTATATCACCTTCATGTTTGATGAGGGATGGATATTCATTTGCGAGTATGAACAATGGTTGTGTAATCTCTAAGAATGATATGTTTATGGCTAATTCTCCCATTGTGAATGCGTTATTTATTTTAAATCTTGATGATGCATCTGTTTACAATGTTAGTGCTAAAAGGCTTCGGCCTAATGATTTGAGTCCTACCTATTTATGGCATTGTCGTTTGGGGCATATAAGTGAAAAGCGCATGAAGAAGCTCCATGGTGATGGTATTCTAACTTCGTTTGATTTTGAATCATACGAGACATGTCAGGCTTGTTTACTTGGAAATATGACCAAATCGCCTTTTCCGAGTTTACCCGAGAGAGCGACAGACTTGTTGAAACTCATACATACTGATGTGTGTGGACCAATGAGCACGACAGCCAGAGGAGCGACTTCATTACTTTCACTGATGATTTCAGTAGATATGGTTATGTCTATTTGATGAAGCATAAGTCTGAAACTTTTGAAAAGTTCAAGGAGTTTCAGATTGAGGTAGAGAATCAACGTGGCAAGAAAATAAAGGCCTTGCGATCTGATCGTAAAGGTGAATATTTGAGTCACGAATTTAGCAATCATCTTAAGAGTTGCGGAATTGTTCCACAGCTCACGCCGCCCGGAACGCCTCAAAGAAACGGGTTCTCCGAATGGCGCAATCGAACTTTGTTGGACATGGTTCGGTCGATGATGAGCCAGTCGGATTTACCATTATCATTTTGGGGATATGCTCTAGAAATGGCAGCTTTCACACTTAACAGGGTACCATCTAAATCCGTAGTTAAGACACCATATGAGATGTGGACTGGAAAGAATCCCAGTTTGTATTTTCTAAAGATTTGGGGTTGTGATGCATTTGTCAAGCGACTTCAGTCGGACAAGATAACACCCAAATCGTATAAGTGCATTTTCGTGGGATATCCGAGGGAAACCTTATGGTATTACTTCTACAACCGAGAAGAGGGCAAAGTGTTTGTCGCTCGCAGCGGTGTTTTCCTAGAGAAAGAGTTCCTCACAAAAGGAACGAGTGGAAGGTCGGTGCGACTTGAAGAAGTTCAAGATGAGCCAGTTGGGGATGCTTCTACAAGTGATGCTATTGTAGCAGAACAAGTTGAGGAACCCGTGGCAATAGAAGAACCACAACCACGAAGGTCGGCGAGGCTCCGTAAAATGTCGTAATTATTATTGTTAGACAATGATGAGCCTGCGACCTATGCAGAAGCGATGGTGGACCCAGACTCTGAGAAATGGCTGATCACCATGAGGTCCGAGATAGAGTCCATGGGAGACAATCAAGTTTGGAACTTGGTTGACCTGCCTGATGGTTTTAAAGCCATCGAGTGCAAATGGATCTATAAGAAGAAGATTGATATGGATGGAAATGTTCACATCCGTAATGCTCGACTTGTTGCAAAAGGTTTTCGACAAGTTCAAGGAGTTGACTACGACGAGACTTTCTTGCCCGTAGTGATGCTTAAATCTATACGGATCATTCTAGCCATTGCTGCACATTTCGACTATGAAATATGGCAGATGGATGTCAAGATGGCTTTCCTAAATGGAATCCTAACTAAGGACGTGTATATGATGCAGTCCAAATGTTTTGTCGATCCAAACAATGCTGGAAAGGTATGCAAACTTCTAAAGTCTATTTAGGGCTGAAGCAAGCATCTCGGAGTTGGAACATTCGATTTGATAAAGTTGTAAAGGAGTTTGGCTTTATCAAAAATGAACAAGAACCTTGTGTTTACAAGAAGGAAAGTGGGAGAGCGCTGGTATTTCTAATCTTATATGTAGATGACATATTGCTGATTGGAAATGATATTCCTATGCTCGAGTCTGTTAAGACCTCGTTGGAAAATAGTTTTTCGATGAAGGACTTAGGAGAAGCAGCATATATTCTAGGCATAAAGATCTATAGAGATAGATCAAGGAGGATAATTGGATTAAGCCAGAGGACATGCATTGACAAAGTGTTGAAATGGTTCAGCATGGAAGAGGCTAAGAAGGAGTTCTTGCCCATGTCTCACGGCATAAAACTCAGCAAGACTCTGTGTCCTTCGACTACTGATGAGCATGAGCGCATGAGCATGATTCCATATGCTTCGGCTATTGTATCCATCATGTATGCAATGATATGTACTCGCCCAGATGTTTCCTATGCTCTAAGTGTTACGAGCAGATATCAGGCTGATCCAGGTGAAGGTCACTGGACAGCGGTAAAGAATATCCTTAAGTACTTGAGAAGGACTAAGGATGTGTTCCTAGTTTATGGAGGTGAGGATGAACTCAGTGTAAGGGGTTACACAGATGTGAGTTACCTTAACGACTCAGATGATTCCATATCGCAATCTGGTTATGTGTTTATCATGAATGGTGGTGCTGTGAGTTGGAAAAGTTCCAAGCAAGATACGGTGGCCTCCTCTTCAACAGAAACTGAATATATTGCCACCTCGAAGGCTGCAAGGAAGCTGTTTGGATTAGGAATTTCCTGATCGCTCTTGGTGTGGTTCAGGGCGCGTCCAATCCTATGGATGTTTATTGTGACAACAATGGTGCTATTGCACAAGCCAAGGAACCTAGACATCACCAGAAGAACAAACATATTCGCATACATTACCATCAGATTCGAGAGTTCGTTGAGGATGGTAGTGTCATGATATGCAAAATACATATGGACTCAAATGTTGATGATCCTTTTACAAAGCCACTGCTGTAGCCTGCGCATGAGGCGCACGCAAGAGCAGTGGGTATTAGATACAATCTAGATTGACTCTAGTGCAAGTGGGAGACTGAAGGAAATATGCCCTAGAGGCAATCATAGAGATGATTGGATTTCTTATGTATCCATGAGTTATTGTAATGTTCCTTGAATATCCATATCAGGCAACTTGTATTGGTTGGAAATTATGTTAATTGTTTGTGAAACTCTTTACTTGTATGGTTATTTAATAGTTGTCCCTAGTCGGAGTTTATGTGAGGATACATGTGAATATTAGACTAGCACATCGATTGGTTGATGACTATGTTTCGCAAGTCATAGACATGGAGATGTCAAACCAATGATGTGGACACATGTTATGAACATGGGGTTGGACTGACCCAACTTGAGACTGGCAATTAGTTGCAGCTCTCTACACATCGTGTACGTTTTGTCCTTAGACCTGAGATTGTCGCATGTACTTGAGATGTGGATCGACATACTTTGGGGCTATCAGACGCTACTCCGTAACTGGGTAGTTATAAAGGTAGCTTTCGGGTTTGTCCTGAAACATGCTGTAAAGCATGGTCAATCAAGATGGGATTTTCCCCTCTCTACTTGAGAGAGATATCTCTGGGCCCCTCGAGTGATCGGATCATGGCCGTGCTACATATGGTTAAGAGTTAACCTAGTAAAGGGATTCCGAATCACAGTATCGAGAAAGGGAGGTCATCTTGGAGCTAGACCAAATATGGTGAGGCAAAGGGAAAGACATGTACTAAACCTTGTGATGGTTCGTCCGATATGATCTTTGTATACGTTTAGGAGTTGGCACGTCTTGCTAGAGTCCGCTACCAACTATTGACAGAATAGGTGTATTCGTGTCATGTCTATACGTGTACGAACCTATAGGGTCACACACTTAAGGGGATGGAAGCCTAATGAGGATTGGATACGAATTACACCAGGCTTAGGCTACTAATGGGATGCTAATGTAGAAGCCCACTAGGGACGCCTATATAAGAGAGGGTGGGGCGTGCTGACCAGGGTTAGACCATTCTATCCAGCCGCCACTCCTCACTCCTGTGTTGCACGCGCGGACCTAGCACTCCTGTGTCTGACGCTTCCATCCTGTACCTGTGAATACCACGGAGCCGCTGCATCTGTAGCGCTTGGACGAGCCGCGCAAGGGGAGCTAATCGTGGGACAAGAACGAGGAGGAGACGTAGACCGTCTGCACTGCCTCAACGCACTGCATCAAGTTCCGCAACTGCGCGTCTAGTGGTAATCCTGTGATCTATGACAACAGTAATCCTGGTTTACACGGTAGAAAATTTTGATTTGCGCTAGTGTAGCCTACCCGTATCCCTTCACCGTAGGGTGACACACTTAAGAGACACCGACATCCATTTGGAGCAGAAGTTTCATGCCGGAAAGAATAACAAGCGCATGAATTTATTTCAATAGATACCGAAACGGGTTTTGGGTGAAATTGCAGAAAGTGTTTTTGCATGTGAAATGAAATACCAGCAAGGGGTTATATGAGAATGTTTGTCATTAAAGTAATTTACAAAATTCTGAATAAATAAAGGAGTTTTATTTAATGAGAGTTTGCATTATATTTGGTGGAAATTTAATGTAAATTTGAGTAGGTTTTTGAATGGAGGAAATTGAAAGGCATTTGAGTGAGTGGAGTGTCCACCCACATGAATGAGGAAGAGGTGGGGGAAGCCCCATGTCTGGGCGCCATGCCCCTTGGGTGCCCCCCTCTCCCCTATAAAAGGCCCCCCTCTCATCCTCACAAAGCACACCTCCTCGTGTAGGATCTCTCTTCCCCTCTAGTATTTATCCCCCATGATCTCGGATTAGCGAGATACATGTTCCCGGTAGATTTTTGGCAATAAAGAGTTGTGCTTCCGCTGCATCGCTGGAGCGAGGAGGCGGAGGTTTCTCGGTGCCTCGAACGTGTGTGTGAGTACGGATGCGCCGCTGGTTTGCGGCACTAGGATTTCCTCTCGATCTTGAGATCGATAAGAGATCGTCTACATCAACCACGAGTTTGGACTCGTTAAACTTTGTCGGTCTTCAAGGGTATGTTCTCTACGGATATACATCCGCCCGTTGTTTGTATCCAGTAGATAGATCTTGGTACATAGTTGTCCCATCGTAGGAAATTTTTTGTGTTCTATGCTGCGAACCCTAAAGTGGTATCAGAGACGGATCTATGCGTATATGCTTTGCACGGGTAGTACACATATGAGTATGTGGGCGATGATGATCATTTTATTGCTTATTAGTTGTACTTTGGATATTGGTGGCATAGTGGGATGAAGCGGCCCGGACAAACTTTACATGTCCTCGCACATGAGACCTGTTCCACGCTTGACATGCAACGAGTTTTGCATAAGTGGCTAGCCGGTGTCTGTCTCTCCTACTATAGTCAATATCTAATTTGCAATGAGTTGTCAACCATTTGGTTATCCTCGTTGTGGTTCATGTTCGTAGGTAAGAACGGTTCTATCTTCGAAAGCCTAAGCCACATAAAACTTTCAATGGATAAATTAGAGGCGTCTAGTTTAGATTGTTGCTGGGCTAGTGTCATGATATGGTGATGTTGTAAGTAGAAGTATAAGTCGATACTCTTACAACACACATAACGCGTAAGTTCCATAGACCTTGGCCTTACACATAGAGGTATGATAGTGATCATACCATGATGCACATGATAGAGATCATATGCGGGAACCATATCATTTCACTAATAAACATGTGATGTTTGATATCATCTTATATTGCTTGTTTGGCGTTTTATTAGCATAATAAGATAATCCCTCATTTAAATATAAATATAAGAATGTGTTCTTCCTTTAGTATGCACCGATTATGTTTTTGTCGCTCCAAGGGTGTTCTTGGATCCACGACCATATTTCGGGTGTAAGACAGTTACACACGCGAATACTAAGGTTCTAACTTGGCGAGCCTAGCATGTACAGACATGGCCTCGGAACACGGACCGAAAGGTTAAGCATGAGTAATATAGTAGATATAATGCCCATTTTATGCTCGCCTTTGAAGCTACACCGACTCACGTGATGATCGGACTTGGTGTAGTGGATTTGGTTCATGTAATCACCAAAAAGGCACGAGGGATGTAGTTTTTGAGTGGGAGTTCATTCGTAATGTGGATTAGTTGAACTCAATCTATCACAAACTTAGTCTAAACTTTACAAATTCTATTGTAGATGGCACCACCTTCTTTTAATTTCAATGTGTTCATGGAGAAAGAGAAACTTGCAACAGACAGTAGCAACTTTACCGAATGGGCCATGAATTTGAGGATTCTCCTCTCTGTTGCACAAAAGCAATATGTTCTAGAAGCGCCGCTAGGCCCCCCACCTTTCGATGATGCCCCTGAAGAGGAGAAGAATGTCTATCAGACTCGTCGGGAGGACCACAACTTAGTTCATTGCGGCATATTGTATGGGCTAGAGCCGGAACTTCGAAAGCGTTTAGAAAACTGCAATGCATTTGATACAATGGGTGATTTGAAAATGATTTTCGACACATGTGCTGCTATAGAGAGCTACAATACTTTAGAAAAGTTCTTTAGCTGCATGATGGAAGAGCACAACTCTATAAGTGAGCATGTACTCAAGATGTCGGGTTACGCCGATAAGCTTGTGTCCTTGGGAATAACGATTCCCATTGACTTAGGAATCTATCGTGTTCTGTAGTCTCTGGCACCTAGCTATAAGAGCTTCATGATGAACTATAATATGCAAGGCATGAAGAAGTCTCTCCCCGAGCTTCTGTCAATGCTTAAAACTGCAGAAGTGGAGATAAAAAAGGAACATCTAGTGTTGATGATCAATAAGAACACTGGTTTCAAGAAAGACAAGAAGGGAAAACGGAAGGGAAGTAAGGGAGGCAAGTCGGTTGCCGTGCCTGAAAAGAAACCCCGAGTTGGGCCTAAGTCTGATACCGAGTTCTACTATTGTAAGGGGACTGGCCACTGGAAGCGCAACTGACCCAAGTATTTGGCAGACAAAAAGGCTGGCAAGGAAAACAAAGGTATATATGATATACATGTTATTGATGTGTACTTGACTAGTGCTCGCAGTAGCACCTGTATTTGATATCGGTTCAGTTGCTAATATTTGTAACTGGAATCAGGGGCTGCGGAACAAGCGACCGCTAGCAAGGGGTGAGGTCATGATGCGTGTCGGCAATGGATCAAGCATTGATGTGATCACCGTCAGAACGCTGCCTCTCCACTTACCGTCAGGATTAGTAATAAACTTAAATAATTGTTATCTGGTGCCAACATTGAGCATGAACATTGTATTTGGATCGTGTTTGATGCGAAGTGGTTATTCATTTAAATCTGAGAACAATGGTTGTTCTATTTATATGAATGAAATCTTTTATTGTCATGCACCGATGATGAATGGTTTATTTCTATTGGATACCAATAATAGTGTTACACATATTCATAATGTTGATGCTAAAAGGATTAAACTTAATGATGATATATCCGCATATATGTGGCACTGCCATCTAGGTCATATTTGCGTTAAACGCATGAAGAAGCTCCATTCGGATGGACTTTTGGAATCACTTGATTTTGAATCATTTGATACATGTGAGCCATGCCTTATGGGCAAGATGACTAGAACACCGTTTTCTGGTTCAATGGAACGGGCGACAAATTTATTGGAAATCATACATTCTGATGTATGTGGTCCAATGAGTGTGTCGGCGCGAGGTGGATGTCATTATTTTGTTACTTTCACGAATGATTCGAGTATATTCGGTTATATCTACTTGATGAAACACAAGTCTGAAACCTTTGAAAAGTTCAAGGAATTTCAGAATGAAGTGGAAAATCATCATAATAGAAAGATCAAATTTCTACGGTCCGACCGTGTAGATGAGTATCTAAGTTATGAGTTTAGCACTCACATGAAAGAGTGTGGAATTGTTTCACAACTCACACCTGTCGGAACACCACAGCGATTGGTGTGTCGGAACATCGTAATCGTACTTTATTGGATATGGTTCTATCTATGATGTCTCTGACGGACTTGCCGTTGTCATTTTAGGGTTATGCACTAGAAACTGTTGCATTCACTTTAAATCGGGCACCATCTAAATCTGTTGAAAAGACACCGTATGAATTGTGGTTTGGAAACAAACCTAAGCTGTCATTTGTTAAAGTTTGGGGCTGCGATGTTTATGTGAAGAAACTTCAACTGGATAAACTCGAACCCAAAGAGGAAAAATGTGTCTTCATAGGATACCCTAAGGAAACAATTGGGTATTCCTTCTATCATAGATCCGAAGGCAAGGTTTTTGTTGCCAAGAATTGATCCTTTCTAGAGAAAGAGTTTCTCGTGAAAGGCATGAGTAGTCGGAAGGTAGAACTCGAAGAGGTTATTGAACCTTCTTTTCAAAGTATGGCGAGTAGCGCAGCGCTGGAATTCATTCCGGAGTTGGCTTCACAGTTGAAGAAGGAACTAATGATAATGATCATGAAACTCCAAAAGAGAGTACTACCGAACCTCGCAGGTCTAGCAGGACGCGTGTAGCTCCCGAGCTGTACGAAAATCCTGTCATGAATTTCATGGTTGATGAAAATGATGACCCTGCGACATATGAAGAAGCGATGATGAGCCCAGATTCCAAAAAATCGTTAGAAGCCATGAAATCCGAGATGGAATCCATGTATGAAAATCAAGTTTGGAACTTGGTGGAATTACCTCACGACCGAAAGGCCGTGGAGAATAAATGGATTTTCAAAAGAAAAACTGATGCTGATGGTAATGTGACCATATATAAATCTCGACTTGTCGCCAAGGGGTTTCAACAAATTCAAGGAGTTGACTACGATGAGACATTCTCTCCCGTAGTGATGCTAAAATCAGTTAGGATTATGTTAGAAATTGCTGCATATTTCGATTATGAGATATGGAAGATGGATGTCAAAACCGTGTTCCTCAATGGCAATATTGAAGAAGAGTTGTATATGATACAACCAAAGGGTTTTGTTGATCCTAAGGATGCTAACAAGGTGTGCAAGCTTCAGCGATCCATCTATGGATTGAAGCAAGCATCACGGAGTTGGAATCTCCTCTTTGATGAGGTGATCAAAGAATTTGGATTTGTCCAAACTTATGGAGAGGCTTGTATTTACAAGAAAGTGAGTGGGAGCAATGTGGCATTTCTGATATTATATGTGGATCACATATTATTAATCGGAAATGATATAGATCTTTTAAACAATGTTAAAAGTTATCTAAATAGCAAATTTTCAATGAAGGACCTAGGTGAAGCGTCATACATATTAGGCATAAAGATCTATAGATATAGATCTAGGCGCCTAATAGGGCTATGGCAAAGTACATACCTTGATAAGATTTTAAAGAAGTTTAAAATGTACGAAAGTAAGAAGGGGTTCTTACCTATGTTGTAAGGCACGACATTGAGTAAGACTCAAAGTCCGGCTACGGCGGAAGAAAGAGAGATAATGGACAAAGTCCCCTATGCTTCAGCCATAGGCTCTATAATGTACGCCATGCTATGTACAAGACCGGATGTGGCACATGCTATTAGTTTGACTAGTAGGTACCAATCGGATCCAGGTTTGGAATACTGGAAAGCGGTCAATAATATCCTTAAGTACTTGCGAAGAACTAAGGATATGTTTCTTGTATATGGAGGTGAAGAAGAGCTCGTCGCTAAGTGTTATGTTGACGCTAGCTTTGAAACCGATCCGGATGAATCTAAGTATGAATCCGGATATGTATTTCTCATGAATGGCGGAGCAGTTAGTTGGAGGAGCTCCAAACAACCTGTGGTGGCGGGATCAACAACGGAGGCCGAATATGTTGCTGCTTCGGAAGCGGCTTAGGAAGCATTTTGAATGAAGGAGTTCATATCCGAACTAGGTGTGGTTGCAAGCGCGTTGGACCCAATGGTGATCTATTGTGACAACAATGGTGCCATTGCCAATGCTAAGGAACAAAGGTCTCACAAGTATTCCAAGCATATTAAGCGCCAGTTTCACTCCATCCGAGAACATGTCAACGATGGAGATATAAAGATTTGTAAAGTACATACAGATCTCAATGTAGCAGATCCGTTGACTAAAACTCTCCCTAGAACAAAACATGATCAACACCAGAAGTCCATGGGTTTTAGATACATCACTATGTAACTAGATTATTGTCTCTAGTGCAAGTGAGAGACTGAAGGCAATATGCCTTGAGAGGCAATAATAAAGTGTTTATTATGTGTATTCCAAGTATATGATAGAGGTTTATTTTGCATTCTATAATTGTATTAATACGGAAACGTTAATACATGTGTGTTTAATAAACAAACAGAAAGTTCCTAGTTATGCCTCTCTCATAAACTAGCTCGTTGATTAACCAGATGATCAAAGTTTCTTGATCATAGACATTGGATGTTGTTAATAACGAGGTCACAACATTAGTGTAATGATGTGATGAACATTCATCCGAAGTATAGCATTACGATCAAAGTCATTGAGTTTATATTACTATAACAACTTATGAAGTGATCCTAATACTTAGACCATGAGATCATGTCAATCACTAACACCGGAAGAGTTTCTTGATGACATCAAACGTCACACTGTAACTGGGTGATTATAAAGATGGCTTAAGAACTATTAAAGTGTTATGTTGAGGCTCATGGACCGAGAGTGTAATTTGTTCATCCCGATGATGGATAGATATACTCTGGGCCCTCTCGGTGATATCACATTGGTTAGCTTGCAAGCAAGTGATTTAATCACTAGAATGTTATACCATGGGAACGAGAAAAGAGTGCATTTGGGTAACAAGATCAAACTAGGTATGGAGATACCGATGATCGAATCTCGGACATGTAATATATCGTGAAACAAAGGGATTAAGATACTAGCATAAAAGGTTCCGATGATCACAGGAAAGTCATCGTTGAATGTGTGGGAGTCAGTATGGATCTCAAGGTCCCGCTTCTGATTATTGATCGGAGAAGTGTCTCCATCATGTACGCATATTCGCAAACCGTAGGGTGGCACACTTAAGGGACACTGACATCCAATTGGAGCAAAAGTTTCATGCCGGAAAGAATAACAAGCGCATGAATTTATTTCACTAGATACCGAAACAGGTTTTCGGGTGAAATTGCAGAAAGTGTTTTTGCATGTGAAATGGAATACTAGCAAGGGGTTATATGTGAATGTTTGTCATTAAAGTAATTGACAAAATTCTGAATAAATAAAAGGAGTTTTACTTAATGAGAGTTTGCTTAAATTTGGTGGAAATTTAATTGCAATTTTGAGTGGGATTTTGAGTGGAGGGAATTGAAAGGATTTTTGTGAGTGGAGTGTCCATGCACATGAATGAGGGGAGGGCAAGGGGGCAGCCCCATGCGCCGGCCACCCCCTTGGGGTCCCCCCTCTTGTCAACACCCGGATTTTTCAATCCTAGATGCCTGTTATGCCATACATCGCAATCCCAGGATTACCATTTTTGCGAGACATAACAGAATTGGATACCATAGTACTTCATCCATTACAAACGATACATAAGTTCTTACACAAATAGGGATCTCATGATCCAGTTCTTAATACAACATCAAGCAGCGGAATACGTAATAATAACGGTAGCGTAGGCGAAGCTCCATCTTCGGGGTCACAGGCAATGCTGATGATGGGAGATGATCCTAGTTGTCGTAACCTTCCTGGGGTCCATCTTCCAGGTACTCCTCTTCATAGTCTGGCCATGGGAATAGCCAGGGACAAAGCCATGAGTACTCTTTAAGTACTCGCAAACTAATACTAACAAGTAAAGGGGGGTTTTGGGTAATAGGACACTAAGCTCTAGGGTTGTTTTGCAAAAGCCAGATTTATCTCTACTAGGTTCTGAAGTTAGTCATAATTTTATAAATCCTAAGTGGGAACTTGTATTTCAGGTCACAACTCTGTTGTGGTCAAGTCAAAGTCTCAATTCATTTCACAAGTAATTTTGAAAAGTCTGACGGGGGAACAGTATGGCCACTCCAACTGTCCATAACCGCGGACGCGGCTATTCGAATAGTTTGACACTCTACAGAGATTGTACACTTTCACCACAACATTCGATACATCCGTCAGGAACAAATCCTGAACTCACCATACGCAGTATGTGGATAATCAATCCTAACCTTTCAATTACACTCCCTAGTATAAGCACCTCTCCTGTGAGTTTGGCCTCCCAACCATGACCAGCTGTCATCTTGGGTACTGCACAGGTGGACAATCTTCACAAGGTAGCCTCATCTCAGACCTTGGCCATGAGGGAACTAATACTAAGGTATATAAGTTTCCAGTCAAGCCCTACCCAATATTCGGGTATTGTGGTTGTACGCTAAAATTGGAATGGTATCGCATCCAGACAACCATCAGTTTTATAAAGGGCTAAGGCTCATGCCTCAACATTTTTATCATCAGAATCATCAAGTGTTTGAAACACATGTCCAAAACATTTCAATAGAATGATCCATCATTCCAAGGTTTTCATAACCATTTTCCCACCAAGTATTCCCATCTAAAAGTTGATCAAGTTTTATGCCTAGCACTAGCATCTACAGGTGGGGGTAGTACTAATGAGGGGTGGTAACTAGTGGAGTTTCACTAAGTCCAGCCTTATATCTTAGGATGATATCAAGGTTTCTAGCTTAGGCCAAATTTTATGCTATTTATGCAACCTTCAGCATCTTTCCAAAATCTACCAGTCACTTTAAGTAAACTCCAAGTAAGCTTTGATAAAGAAATAAAGTGAGAAGCTTGCACATAAATCTAGGATTGGTTTATCAAATGGGTAATCTTGCAAGGGTTAGCTTGCATAGGTATATTATCAGCTTGCACATTCACTAGTAGTATTTGGCTTGCTAAAGTAGAGTGTCTTGCAAGTTTTATCTTGCCTTGTGCAGAGCAGTGGTTGAAGTTCTCCTTGGCTTCTTCTTCGTAGTATCCTCCTTCCTCCTCGTAGCCTTGGTTGGTACTAGCGTCTATGAATAAATACGAGGTACACAATCACCAAACAATACTTAACTACTTGCAATCATCACACACAAGGGTCTTATAGATGATCTAACATCATCTCTAACCTTACAAGGTTAAGGCTTGATTTGATTCTTTTTATTTTTAGAAAAGTAATTTCTACTCATTGAAAAACTACTTAAGATTTAATATTCTCCAAACCAAATATGGGATCATGTTGACACATGTCATCACCACATATTGTAGTCCATGGGAATGTGATTTAAAGTGGTGTCACAATTTAACAAGGTTTTACCCTTTTATTTTAATTAATTAAAGTGGCTAGAAATGCTTATGTAGCATTCTTTTATTACTTGAACGTTATTTCTGCAAGTAAACCTATATATTTTTATATATTCTGAAAGGTATGGTTAAATGTGATTTTTCAGAGTTGGAATCAACTCAAAAGCTTTTATGGTTTAAATTTTAAAAATGTTTGAATGCATAAAAGCTTCTTCCTTGTTATTTTTACTATGGGTGATCTACAGATCCAAATGACTTGAATCCAACGGGCTTGGATTCAGCATTCACAGACCTTTCCAACAAAATTGGTTTCATCCAATTTGGTGCACTGAATCGATCTGGGTTGATTTTTGAAGTTGGGTACAGAAGTGTGTTTGAATATAAAAAGAAAAAGGTTTAATTTGAATCGCTGGGCTGCGCGGGAAAAAGTACTGAGCTGGCCTGCTAAGCGCAGTGCTCCCGCGGGCTGCTTAAGTGGGTGTCCCCACTCGTTAGTGACACGGGGCTGGGCGAAGCGGTATGGGGCAACGTGGATCGTTCGATCCAGTTCTAATCCAACGGCTGGGGGTCATCATCGACGCGAGACAACTCCGGCAAGAACGAAACCTAGCGCGGCCAGTGAGGGGTGCTAGGGGCTCACCGGGGTACGGGCGAGGGTCGGCGAGGCGGGCGAACGACGAAGTCGACGACGGCGAATCTCCTGGTACTGGTGGCTTCTCCTGGGGCGGCTCCAATCACTGGCTCCCTTCTTCTCCATAGGCGGCGGGCTCCGGTGAAATTCCGGCGAGGTGGTGCTCGCCTTGCTCTGAGAATGGTGTGGCACGGTCAGTGAGGAGAGGGGAGTGAGATGGTGTGAGGAAATCGTGCAGGGTGGCCTCTATTTATAGTCGAGCGAGGGGACCGTCGGGGCGCACGGTGAGCTCGTCGGGGGCGAGGTTACAGGCGGCTAAAGGCATGGGCAAGGGTAGGGGACGGTGCGGTGTCTCCTAGCGATGCTCAATGACATGGTATCGAGGCATGGGGCGGTGCGGCTTGGTCTGGAACGGGCGGTGCTCTGTGCGGCAGAGGCGGTGTCTTCGACGGCGGGCGGTGGCTGTACGTCACAGGGCGGCAAACGGGGATGTCTGGCAGTCTCCTGGGTCGGTGGTGATCGTGTGTGCACGCGGTGAGGACGGCGCGCGGTCTGTGGACGCTGGTCGAGGGTGGCTCTTTGGCGCATGCTCGGCATGGTCTAGGCGCGGCTTGTGCGCGTGGTCCAGGGCTTGGCAACGCTCGCGGCTGGGACAGGTAGTGGCGGTGGACGGTGGGCTGCCTCCCAGACAAGGTTGGCACGGCTAGTTCTTCCTCTAGCCTGCTGTCCACAATGGAGTGGCAAGGTTGGCTTCGGCTGTTCACCATTGATGGCAATGTCAAGCTCACAGGGGTGCTAGTCCTTAGTTAAACTTCCTAGATGATCTACTGAGCTGTGTGTGAGCTAACTAGGGAACAAGTTAGGCCAATTTTACTACACACTATAGTGTTTGATGTTTGTTTGATTTGTGTCTGCAACCTGTTTGATGAAATGGCCGCATGAAATCATGTTTTGAATTTTGAAATGAATTTTGGTGGGTTTGCTAGATTGGTGCTGGTGAGTCTGCAGATGCTTGGGTTTTGAAAGTTGAGCTTGTTTGAGTGGTTTTTGAAAAAGTGGGATCTTCCCATATGATAAAGATTCAATTTTGAATTGTCATTTAAACTATGCATTTGAAAGTTTCTGGATGATCACAAAGTGGGGCTTGATACCTTGTTATGAGTACATTCAAGGGGTGCAAAGATCCAGAAAAGTTTCTGTTAGGTTTTGAAAGTTTGAGACAGCCAAAGTAGGCATGGGAGTTAAATTGGTCAAAGTGACCATTCACTTCATATATGTGTTTTGATTACTTGTCCTTAGGAAAAGTGTGGGAAATGTTTTAGATGATGTTTATTTCACCTAAGAAACATTTTACAAGCAATGAAACAAACAAACAAACAAACAAGGTGGGTTTAAAAGAATTCAAAATCAATGCATACACATATGCATGCATTCATAATTTTATTTAGAAAAGTTTTTTGTTAACCCTAAATGTGAGGATTAGAATTTGATGATCCAAGTTTAGTATTTTTGGGATGTTACAAACCTTCCCCCCTTAAACAAAATCTCGTCCCGAGATTTGAAAAGGACGAAAAGATTACCTAGGATTTGAAGAGATCTGGAAACTCCGTCCTGATGTGATCTTCGCGCTCCCAGGTAGCTTCCTCTTCTGTGTGGTTTCTCCACTGAATCTTGAGAAACTTGATGCTTCAGGTTTGGGTGTTTCGAAAGGCTTCTTCCAAAATACGGATGGGTACTTCAGGATAGGTCAGGTCATCGTTGATCTCTATGGTCCGGTGATCGATATTCTTGAACACTTCGGTCTTCTCGGGGACTTCGAGACACTTGCGAAGTAACGAGATATGGAACACATTATGCACAGCTGACATCTCTTCTGGTAGTTCCAATTGATACGATACTTCTCCTCGACGGTTCAGAATTTTGAAAGGTCCGATATATCAGG
The DNA here is from genome assembly GCA_916181665.1 of Avena sativa. Lineage (NCBI taxonomy): Eukaryota > Viridiplantae > Streptophyta > Magnoliopsida > Poales > Poaceae > Avena > Avena sativa. Next base: position 68,581,818 of record OV702284.1, read on the forward strand.
GGGCCAACTTTCCCTTGAGTTGGAAACGCTGCATTCCCTTCAATGGCGACACTTTCAGATAAACAAAATCTCCTATGTTGAAGGCGAGGTCTCTACGTATCTTGTCGGCGTAACTCTTCTGTCGGGATTGGGCTATCTTGAGGTGCTCACGAATCTTGTGAACCTTCTCTTCTGCTTCTCATAGGATGTCGGGTCCGAAAATCTGACTTTCTCCTACTTCCGACCAGTTCAAGGGGGTGCGACACTTCCTTCCGTACATAAATTCAAATGGGGCCATTTGCAAACTGGCTTGGTAACTGTTGTTGTATGAAAATTCTGCAAACGGCAGACAGTCTTCCCATTTGGATCCATATTCTAACACACATGCTCTCAGCATATCTTCGAGTATTTGATTTACTCGCTCCGTTTGTCCATCGGTCTGAGGGTGATACATTGTACTGAAATCTAGGCGGGTTCCTAAACCTTCTTGGACTTTCTTCCAGAATCTCGAGGTAAACTGAGTTCCTTGATCCGATACGATGTTCTTGGGGACTCCATGCAAACTAACGATTCTAGCGATGTACAACTCTGCTAGCTTCGAACTCTGATAAGTGGTTTTGACGGGCAAGAAATGGGCGACTTTGGACAATTTGTCCACTATGACCCAAATAGAGTCATTTCCCCTACTAGAAGTAGGTAGTCCAGTGATAAAGTCCATTCCTACAGAATCCCATTTCCATTCCGGAATTTGCAAAGGTTGCAACAATCCAGCGGGTCTTTGATGTCCGGCCTTGACTCGCTGACATATATCACACTTGGCGATATAGCTTCCGATTTCTCTCTTCATCTTGTGCCACCAAAATTGCTCTTTCAAATCTTGATACATCTTAGTTCCTCCGGGATGGATAGAATAAAGAGTATCATGAGCCTCCTTCAAGATAACTTCTTTTAACTCAGAATCTGATGGTACACAAAGGCGTCCTTTGTACCACAAAACTCCTTCTTCGTCCTCGGTGAATCCAGGTACTTTGCCTGTACCGATATGACGCTTTATTCCGTCGATACTGGCATTTCCCTTCTGCGCCTCTTTAATCTGACTGATCAAAGTGGGCTGAAGTTCTATGCTAGACAAAAATCCTTCACTTACTAATTCCATTCGAAAATCTTCCATCTCTTTGTGCAAACTTGGTTGCTCCTTCAAAATCATGGAGTTCAAGCGGCACGGCAATCTGCTAAGGGCATCGGCTACCACGTTGGCTTTACCAGGGTGATAGTGAATGTCTAGGTCGTAATCCTTGATTAGCTCAATCCATCTTCTCTGCCTCATATTCAGCTCCTTCTGAGTGAATATATACTTTAGGCTCTTGTGATCCGAATAAATCTCACAACGGTTTCCCATCAGGTAATGTCTCCATGTCTTTAGGGCTAGAACTAAGGCTGCGAGTTCGAGGTCATGGGTTGGGTAATTTTGTTCATGTTGCTTCAATTTCCGTGATAGATAAGATATAACTTTGCCTTGTTGCATTAGCACACATCCGAGACCAATCTGGGATGCGTCACAATACACATCGAAGGGCTTCGTGATATCCGGCATGATCAAGATTAGGGCTGAAATCAATCTCCTTTTGAGTTCTTGAAAACTCGCTTCACATTTGCCGGTCCATTCAAACTTCTTGTCCTTCTTCAGCAATTGGGTCATGGGTCTGGCGATACTAGAGAATCCTTCTACAAATTTGCGGTAATATCCCGCCAATCCGAGAAAAGCACGAACTTGGGTTTGAGTGGTTGGGGCTTGCCAATCTTCTACATCTTTCACTTTGGCAGGGTCAACGGCAATTCCTCCGGCTGATACAATGTGACCGAGGAATCCTACTTCCTGTAACCAGAATTCACATTTGCTAAACTTTGCATACAGCTGATGCTCTCTAAGGGTTCCAAGAATGGTCCTTAGGTGTAGCTCATGTTCTTCTTCTGATTTGGAATAAATCAGAATGTCATCGATGAAAACAACGACAAACTTATCCAGGAAGTCCATAAATATCTTATTCATGAGGTTCATGAAATAAGCGGGGGCATTGGTTAATCCGAAAGACATGACTGTATACTCATACAATCCATATCTGGTGGTAAAGGCAGTCTTTGGAATATCCTCTGCACGAATTTTGAGTTGATGATAGCCAGTCCTAAGATCAATCTTAGAAAACACTTTGGCACCGGTCAACTGATCAAACAAATCTTCTATCTCAGGCAAGGGGTACTTGTTCTTGATGGTGACATCATTCAACTTTCGATAATCCGTACACAAACGGTTACCTCCATCCTTATTGTCCACAAACAAGACAGGTGATCTCCATGGGGACGCACTTGGTTGAATCAATCCGATTTCCAGCATGGAATCCAGTTGCTTCTTCAGTTCTTCTAGTTCTAACGGGTTCATACTATAGGGTGTCTGGGCTATGGGTCCGGTTCCGGGGATTAGTTCGATGATAAACTCGATATCCCGATTGGGGGCATACCGGGCAAAACATCTGGAAATACATCGGGGTATTCGCAGACTATCCGGACTTGGTCAATGGTAGGTTGGGCTATACTCTTGTTACACTTGAATTGGCGAGGTAAGGTTTCAGATATATGCTCGACTGATATTCCGGTGGTACTGGTCATGGTGATGGCTTTCTTGGCACAGTCAATCAATCCTTTATGTTTGGACATCCAATCCATTCCTAGTACTACTTCCAAACCTTTAGTTCCGAGTACTATTAGGTTAGCATAAAAATCTATGCCATGGATTCGGATAGGGACGGCCTTGCAAATTTGCCTAGCCTTGGTGGTTGATCCGGGAATTTGTACAATCATCACATGCTTCAATTTGGTTGGTTGAATTTTACTAGTGCAGGCAAATTCTTCGGTGACAAATGAATGCGATGCACCAGAGTCAAACAACACTCTTGCAAGTACTGAATTAACAGAAAACATACCCAGCACGACGTCTGGCGCTTCCTGAGCTTCTTGAGCATGCATGAGAAAAAGACAGCCATTGCGGTTGAGTGAATTCCCTGGGGCAAATCTTCTCCCTGGCTGGACACGACGCTGCTGCTGAGCTGGGACATTGGCGTTGGGGGCTGTAGCATTCTTCTTGTTGGGGCACTCGTTGGAATAGTGGCCTTTATTTCCACAGTCATAACAGGTCACTTGTGACTTGTCCTTAGCTGCGACAGGCACATCATTGCTTCCAGTCCTCGGGGCAGTGTTGGGGTTGACGGTAGCATTGTTGGCGTTGAACTTGGGTGGGGCACGGGTGAAATTGCTAGAGTTGCCGGGGTTGTTGTGATTTCCTCCGGGTCTAGGGTTTCCACGGTTGGGGTAGGTCGGACGGGTCATAGGGGGTCTGTTGGTTCTTGGGGAAAATCCTGGAGATGGGTTGCGGCGATACTTTGGGGTCTGATGGGTTCCTGGTTGATGCATCATGCGACGCTTGCGGTTCTCATTGGCCTGGTTGATCTTTCCTTCCATCTGGATAGCAGAGTCGACAAGGGCTTCAATATCAACAAAGGGGATATTGACTAACACTGTCTGCATCTCGTCATGCAGACCATTCAGGAATCTTTCTTTCTTCTTGGCTTTGGTGTCTATCTCGTCCGGGGCATACCTAGCTAATGACAAAAATTTGTCACGGTATTCCACTACAGTCATCCTTCCTTGCTTCAACTCTCTGAACTCGTCTCTCATTCTCTTGATCAAACCTGGTGGCACATGGGTTCTGCTGAACTTGACCTTGAATTCCTCCCAGGTCATCATTTGGCCTCCGGTCATGGCGCGAACACTGTTCCACCATCTCCTGGCATCTCCGACTAGATAATGGGTGGCGAACAGGACTTTCTCGTTGGCTTCCACTCCGGCGACTTCTAGGTTGTTTTCCATGGTTTGCAGCCAGTCATTAGCATCTAGGGGTTCTTCTGACTTGGTGAAAACGGGTGGGTTGGTATTCTGGAAATTCTTGAGCTTAGATCCATGGTTGTCCTGATTTCCGTGGCCTTGGTTGTTGTGGGCTAGCTGGGATATCTGTTGCAGAGTGGCTAGGTTGGCTTGACGTTCCGCTCTTTCAGCTTCGCGGTCAGAAGTCAACATTTGCAGGATCTGCAACATCTGGTCCGGGGCTGAACCACTTCCTCCACGTGGCATCTGAAGATTGATATAGATCATGAGAAAAGAGGGAAATTTCTAAGGTTTTGGGTTTTTGAAAAGTTTTTAGAGTTTGACTCAGGTTTTTCTAGCAACTTGCTTTTTCATTCATTCACTCATAGCACACAGTACAACACACACCACAACAAAGAAAAACAGATGGTTTTAAGAACCATTCTGGAAACTACGATACAGTGGGACCGACTACTACTCACTATGCTAGTGCTCAGTGCTACTACTCCTCGGAGTCTGTGGCTTCATCATCTTCAGCATCATCGATGAAGGAGAAATCATCCTCATCGGTGAAGAAGTCCATGGCCTGATCCTCTAGAAAATCATCGTCATCACTGAGATAGGAGTAAGGGTCTCCACGAAGATCCTCTCCGGCATTCTCCCTTTCCTCTAACTGCATGTCTCCCTCGTGGATGGTCTCCTACAGAGATGAGATGCGATGGCGAAGACGGGCAATAATGCGCTCCTTCTTGTCGAGCTGACGGCGGCGAGACTTGCGATCCTTTGCTAGCATGGCGATGGTCTGGTCCTTCGTCTTGATGATGGCAGACTTGTGGTTGCAATAGTCACGGCAGTTGTCCAATTCCTGCTGACGATCATACATCATGAAGCTAAGGTGGTCCAATTGAGTCTTCAGCTCGGGGTGGTATGGGGCTTCCAATGGTTGTCCATTTGCATCACGCCTTGGGCAAAACTCAAAGCGAGTACCCTTGATCTGATTGATGCTCTGCCCACACAGACAGGAAAGAGCTTCCTGCATTGCTCTGGCAAGTCCATCGAGCCAGTTGTTTTCCCTCAAGGTAAACTGAATTCCCTCTGCAGTGGGAGGTTCAATCTTCCCTCGGAGACTTGCAACAATTAGCCACCGCAGATCTTCTCCTCCTTGATCATTGAGCTGAGCTCCGAAGAACTCGGGGTGCGGATGCTCCAGAAGTTCTGAAAGCTGATCCAGATCCCTCTCAAAGATAAGGTCTCCTCCATTCCCAAGTTGGTAAAACTTGCTGTACTTCACGTCCATCTATAAAAATAGAGGATGAGTAGATTAGCAGAGTGATCAAGTGTGTCAAAATTTTATCTATTTTGCAAGAGTTTTTGAGAAACATGAAGTTTTATGAAAGAATTAAAGAGGTAAGAATGAGAATAAGTTTTCGTAAATATTTGTTTTCTTTGGTTTTGAAACTAAGTTTTTGGTTCAACGTCCAATCTAACTAGGGTCTCCTATGGTCAGGATGGCTCTGGTACCAACTTGTCAACACCCGGATTTTTCAATCCTGGATGCCTGTTATGCCATACATCGCAATCCCAGGATTACCATTTTTGCGAGACATAACAGAATTGGATACCATAGTACTTCATCCATTAAAAACGATACATAAGTTCTTACACAAATAGGGATCTCATGATCCAGTTCTTAATACAACATCAAGCAGCGGAATACGTAATAATAACGGTAGCGTAGGCGAAGCTCCATCTTCAGGGTCACAGGCAATGCTGACGATGGGAGATGATCCTAGTTGTCGTAACCTTCCTGGGGTCCATCTTCCAGGTACTCCTCTTCATAGTCTAGCCATGGGAATAGCCAGGGACAAAGCCATGAGTACTCTTTAAGTACTCGCAAACTAATACTAACAAGTAAAGGGGGGGTTTTTGGGTAATAGGACACTAAGCTCTAGGGTTGTTTTGCAAAAGCCAGATTTATCTCTACTAGGTTCTGAAGCTAGTCATAATTTTATAAATCCTAAGTGGGAACTTGTATTTCAGGTCAAAACTCTGTTGTGGTCAAGTCAAAGTCTCAATTCATTTCACAAGTCATTTTGAAAATTCTGACGGGGGAACAGTATGGCCACTCCAACTGTCCATAACCGCGGACGTGGCTATTCGAATAGTTTGAAACTCTGCAGAGATTGTACAATTTCACCACAACATTCGATACATCCATCAGGAACAAATCCTGAACTCACCATACTTAGTATGCGGATAATCAATCCTAACCTTTCAATTACACTCCCTAGTATAAGCACCTCTCCTGTGAGTTTGGCCTCCCAACCATGACCAGCTGTCATCTTGGGTACTGCACAGGTGGACAATCTTCACAAGGTAGCCTCAGCTCAGACCTTGGTGGTGAGGGAACTAATACTAAGGTATATAAGTTTCCAGTCAAGCCCTACCCAATATTCAGGTATTGTGGTTGTACGCTAAAATTGGAATGGTATCGCATCCAGACAACCATCAGTTTTATAAAGGGCTAAGGCTCATGCCTCAACATTTTTATCATCAGAATCATCAAGTGTTTGGAAACACATGTCCAAAACATTTCAATAGAATGATCCATCATTCCAAGGTTTTCATAACCATTTTTCCACCAAGTATTCCCATCTAAAATTTGATCAAGTTTTATGCTTAGCACTAGCATCTACAGGTGGGGGTAGTACTAATGAGGGGTGGTAACTAGTGGAGTTTCACTAAGTCCAACCTTATATCTTAGGCTGATATCAAGGTTTCTAGCTTAGGCCAAATTTTATGCTCTTTATGCAACCTTCAGCATCTTTCCAAAATCTACCAGTCACTTTAAGTAAACTCTAAGTAAGCTTTGATAAAGAAATAAAGTGAGAAGCTTGCACATAAATCTAGGATTGGTTTATCAAATGTGTAATCTTGCAAGGGTTAGCTTGCATAGGTATATTATCAGCTTGCACATTCACTAGTAGTATTTGGCTTGCTAAAGTAGAGTGTCTTGCAAGTTTTAGCTTGCCTTGTGTAGAGCAGTGGTTGAAGTTCTCCTCGGCTTCTTCTTCGTAGTATCCTCCTTCCTCCTCGTAGCCTTGGTCGGTACTAGCGTCTATGAATAAATACGAGGTACACAATCACCAAACAATACTTAACTACTTGCAATCATCACACACAAGGGTCTTATAGATGATCTAACATCATCTCTAACCTTACAAGGTTAAGGCTTGATTTGATTCTTTTTATTTTTAGAAAAGTAATTTCTACTCATTGAAAAAACTACTTAAGATTTAATATTCTCCAAACCAAATATGGGATCATGTTGACACATGTCATCACCACATATTGTAGTCCATGGGAATGTGATTTAAAGTGGTGTCACAATTTAACAAGGTTTTACCCTTTTATTTTAATTAATTAAAGTGGATAGAAATGCTTATGTAGCATTCTTTTATTACTTGAACATTATTTCTGCAAGTAAACCTATATATTTTTATATATTCTGAAAGGTATGGTTAAATGTGATTTTCGAGAGTTGGAATCAACTCAAAAGCTTTTATGGTTTAAATTTTAAAAATGTTTGAATGCAGAAAAGCTTCTGCCTTGTTATTTTTACTATGGGTGATCTACAGATCCAAATGACTTGAATCCAACGGGCTTGGATCCAGCATTCACAGACCTTTCCAACAAAATTGGTTTCATCCAATTTGGTGTACTGAATCGATCTCGATTGATTTTTGAAGTTGGGTACAAAAGTGTGTTTGAATTTAAAAAGAAAAAGGTTTAATTTGAATCGCTGGGCTGCGCGGGAAAAAGTACTGGGCCGGCCTGCTAAGCGCAGTGCTCCCGCGGGCTGCTTAAGTGGGTGTCCCCACTCTTCAGTGTCACGGGGCTGGGCGAAGCGGTATGGGGAAACGTGGATCGTTCGATCTAGTTCTAATCCAACGGCTGGGGTTCATCGTCGACGCGAGACAACTCCGGCGAGAACGAAACCTAGCGCGGCCAGTGAGGGGTGCTGGGGGCTCACCGGGGTACGGGCGACAGTCGGCGAGGCGGGCGAACGACGAAGTCGACGACGGCGAATCTCCTGGTACTGGTGGCTTCTCCTGGGGCGGCTCCAATCGCTGACTCCCTTCTTCTCCAGAGGCGGCGGGCTCCGGTGAAATTCCGGCGAGGTGGTGCTCGACTTGCTCTAAGAACGGTGTGGCACGGTCAGTGAGGAGAGGGGAGTGAGATGGTGTGAAGAAATCGTGCGGGGGTGGCCTCTATTTATAGTCGAGCGAGGGGACCGTCGAGGCGCACGGTGAGCTCGTCGGGGGCGAGGTTACAGGCGGCTAAAGGCATGAGCAAGGGTAGGGGACGGTGCGGTGTCTCCTGGCGATGCTCAACGACATGGTCTCGAGGCATGGGGCGGTGGGGCTTGGTCTGGAACGGGCGGTGCTCTGTGCGGAAGAGGCGGCGTCTTCGACGACGGGCGGTGGCTGTACGTCACAGGGCGGCAAACGGGGATGTCTGGCGGTCTCCTGGGTCGGTGGTGATCGTGTGTGCACGCGGTGAGGGCGGCAAACGGGGATGTCTGGCGGTCTCCTGGGTCGGTGGTGATCGTGTGTGCACGCGGTAAGGGCGGCGCGTGGTCTGTGGACGCTGGTCGAGGGTGGCGCTCTGGCGCATGCTCGGCATGGTCTGGACGCGGCTTGTGCGCGTGGTCTAGGGCTTGGCAACGCTCGCGACTGGGATAGGTAGTGGCGGTGGACGGTGGGCTACCTCCCAGACAAGGTTGGCACGACTAGTTCTTCCTCTAGCCTGCTGTCCACAATGGGGTGGCAAGGTTGGCTTCGGCTATTCACCATTGATGGGAATGGCAAGCTCACAGGGGTGCTAGTCCTTAGTTAAACTTCTTAGATGATCTACTGAGCTGTGTGTGAGCTTACTAGGGAACAAGTTAGGCCAATTTTACTGCACACTATAGTGTTTGATGTTTGTTTGATTTGTGTCTGCAACCTGTTTGATGAAATGGCCGCATGAAATCAAGTTTTGAATTTTGAAATGAATTTTGGTGGGTTTGCTAGATTGGTGCTGGTGAGTCTGCAGATGCTTGGGTTTGAAAGTTGAGCTTGTTTGAGTGGTTTTTGAAAAAGTGGGATCTTCCCATATGATAAAGATTCAATTTTGAATTGTCATTTAAACTATGCATTTGAAAGTTTCTGGATGATCACAAAGTGGGCCTTGATACCTTGTTATGAGTACATTCAAGGGGTGCAAAGATCCAGAAAAGTTTCTGTTAGGTTTTGAAAGTTTGAGACAGCCAAAGTAGGCATGGGAGTTAAATTGGTCAAAGTGACCATTCACTTCATATATGTGTTTTGATTTACTTGTCTTTAGGAAAAGTGTGGGAAATATTTTAGATGATGTTTATTTAACCTAAGAAACATTTTACAAGCAATGAAACAAACAAACAAGGTGGGTTTAAAAGAATTCAAAATCAATGCATACACATATGCATGCATTCATAATTTTATTTAGAAAAGTTTTTGTTAACCCTAAATGTGAGGATTAGAATTTGATGATCCAAGTTTAGTATTTTTGGGATGTTACACCTCTCCTATAAAAGGCACCCCTCCTCACTTCTCACTCACACCTCCTCGTGAAGGATCTCTCTCCCCCTCTAGAATTTATCCCCCATGGTCTCGGACTAGCGAGATACATGTTCCCGGTGGCTATTCGGCAAGAAAGGGTTGTGCTTCCGCTGCATCGCTGGAGCGAGGAGGCGGAGGTTGCTCGGTGTCTTGTACGTGCGTGCGAGCATGGATGCGCTGCTGCTTTGCGGCACTAGAACTTCCTCTCGATCTTGAGATCGGCAAGAGATCGTCTACATCAACCACGAGTTTAAATCGTTAAGCTTTGTCGGTCTTCAAGGGTATGTTCTCTACGGATATACATCCGCCCGTTGTTTATATCTAGTATATAGATCTTGGTACATAGTTCCCATCGTAGGAATTTTTTTATTTTCTATGCTGCAAACCCTACAGAAGAAAGCAACCTGAGGTGCAGACCTCCGCCGCCGGGAAGGTACTGAGGACACGCTCGCCCAACAGCACCGCGCGGAGGATACATTCCCTATCGGAGGAGATGTGCCGACTCGACCAGCAGGCCAGCAGCAACCGCCAATCGAGACCGACGCCATGGCGCCTCCAGGAGCGTCATCGAGTGCTCAGAATCTAGCTAAGTGCGGAAGTATCCGTTCCGGCGCCGCCCATGGAGGATCTGCCGAATCGCTATGTTTTAGCCACTCTTTGATGCTCTTGGTAATGGAATTTGGAAATTTTTCCTGGTTGGCTACACGAAGGAAGAACCTAGAGAAAAAAGAACAAGTGACCTGTCCAATGCAGAAACATCAGGGAGTTTCTTTTGTGAGCTATGACCTTTTAAGTTTGCTATAGCTTATGACGTGGGTCCCCTCTTATGTCTCCTTAAGAAATACTACGCATTGGAGACGACCTAAGACCATAAAGCATTTTACAACGGAGTTTTAGCTGGCGTGACTTGAAACTCTCTGGCAGCCGATAATTGTAAAGTTGGAGCACACACAACCAAGATGACCTTGGCATCAGGGATGTGGAGCTCATCGTTCGCTAGGAGGTGTAGCGATGGGAGTCCATGGAGGAAGGAAGGAGGTCGCTTGATGCTTGTGGCGATGGAGAATGGGTCGCAGCCAGGGCAAGTGGTAGTCGACGCCTATTTGTAGCAGGGTGTTTCCTTGGGGATTCCCATCGGCGGATCTCATGTCTTCCGTCAGTCACACATTGCTCAAAGGAGGAGGGAGGAGATATGAGATTATATTCAGGGGTAGTGGATTAGTGCTGTTATTGCGCTCCATGGTGTGCTGAGTTGGTGGATAAGAGCGATGTTTTTGCTAGCGAGCAACACATGACAAGTATATACATATATTTGTTATTAAGATTATTATGGTGTGCTAATTATTGATATACCTAGCGGATTTTTGTGTCGTGAAATCGGATGACCGATCTGACATTGACGTCTTTTGAATGAATCAGTTTTGTTTGCATTTTACAATAAAACAGAATCATTCTTTTATCCCAAAGGCTAACAATCGCGCGCGTGCAATCTGGTCGGTGCGAGCGGCCGCGCATGCACCGTCCATCGCGCTTTGCGATTCGTGCGCAACAGGGTGATTTAGTACCAGGTGTTTTTATGTCCAAGAGTCGCACCCGCACCTCCTCCACGTCTATGTCGTTACTGTAGCAATTAATCCCCCACTTCCACCTCCACCGCGCTTGTCATCTTCTCTGCCACCTTCGCATTCTCCGCCCGATTTGCCGCCGGGAAAGGGAAGTTAGTAGCTGCGGGTGCTGGAGCAGGGACGCACGGCGCTCGCGACGTGGGGTAGTAGTCGCTGGTGAGTTGGGAAGAGAGGCATGTCGCGGTGGTGGTTCTCATTATCTCCTCCGCCATCCATCGCCAATCTCCGTTCGATTTGCCGCCAGGAACGGAGGTTACTAGTTGCGGGTGCTGGAGCAGGGAGGCACAGCGCGTGCGACACCGGTACTAGTGGTTGGTGAATTGGAAGAGAGGCTCGTCAGATGGCGCGGATTTTCTATGGAGGAGCGACGCGGTGGGAAGGCCTACGTTGAGTCGAGGCGGCGGTTCGTTGATGCGTGCGCCATCGGAGGCTGGTAGGGAAACATTGCGGGAGAGCTGAAGTTCCGAGATCGTCATTTTTGTGCGAGGTGAGTTCTTCACATCCTGATCCCCAAATCGGTGGCGTGGCTTGATGATGCTAGGGGTTGGTGTGCAGTCAAATTTGGACTGTGTTATTCTGGCTAGTAGTCACGATGCGCCCACAAATTGGCCTAAATTTGTACTTATAGTTTCTCTGTATGATTTTTTGGGCCAGCGCACTAGTTTTATTTTCCATGTGTTTATGTGCAATATGTACTTTGTAGGTGGTTTTACAGTCTGCATCTATAGTTGCAACTTGTAATCTATTCATTTACCCAGATGTCAACCTTGTTTTGCTTGTTAGTTTGGTAGGATTGTTGCAACCACGTACAGATGGGCACGAATTTGTAGAGGTAGTTTGGTCAGCAGGGGCTTTGGTTGTTTTCTATGGCAAATTTTTTATGGAACTTTGTGTTAATAGGCATGCATCAGTAACCCTTCTGTAAGGATGCATCAGCATGATCCATAAGGATGTAGATGGGGCACTTTATTGATGCTGAGATGTTTATTAACAGTCATTTTGTTGAAGCATAAAAATGACCTTGTGTATTTTTCCTTTTTCTGCAGGCCTGTTTTCTTCTTAGACATAAGGGGAAGCAGTCATGTCTGACTTTCCGGGAGAAGACACCGGACAGGTTATCCTTCTATGTTAACAATGTAGGAAGTATGATAAGTTTCTCTGGAGTTTATCCTAGGCAATGTGGGCAATATACTGCTAGTGCTTGTGATCTATTTTGCAACTAGTGTACCAATGCAGGCAATTTTTGATGTTAATTGTACTAAGTAGGCAATATATGTAGCAATCCAGACAGTTATCTAATTAATCCAGGTAAATATATGCTACTACAGGTTAATAAAATTTAGAACAAGTAGGCAAAATATGTAGAAATCCACGCAATTATCTGATAAATCCAGGAAAATATATGTTACTATGGGTTAATGAAATTTAAATCAAGTAGGCAAAATATGTAGCAATCCAGGCAATATATGTAACATTTTTAAACTTCTGTTTTTACAGGCAATTATGAGACACATATAGGCAAATGTTCAGTACTGTTTTTTATGTTTAGTATGATTTTTTGAGATTCTTATTTTTTTTCGTTTTGGTTTGGTTAGGGAGGTGGTCTAGATGAAGTGTCGATGGCCAATATGTAGAAGAATGCTGGACAAGGTAGGAACAGAGCTTCACCAGCAAGGATTATGAAGCTAAATGATAACCTCAGCCTTGCCCAAAGACAATTAATTGCCAGTTATGGACTTGGGGGACTATTGAGAATTGCTGCCTTGACACTACCAGCAGACTATAGCAAATGGATTTTGCAGCATGTAGACCCAAATAAGAGAAGAATAGTCATTGAAGGACAGGGTTCTATCCCTGTAATTGCAGATGGTGTAACAGAAGTTCTAGGGCTACTAAATAGAAGGGATGATGTTTTCTATGGGTGTGATCCCGAAGCGACTAAGTTTATGGCGAATCTTTATGGATTCGAGAAAGGATCATCACCCAACGTTACCACTTTTTGCAAGATGATCGAAGACATGAAGGGGAGGGCTGATGATGACTTCATGCGTGCTTGGATCACCCTAATGGTCAACTATTTTCTATGCCCTACCACTGGCCTGACCATCATCCCTTGATGCTATCATATTGTTGTGGACCTGAAAAGAGTAAAGAGGATGAACTTTGCAAAGTTTGTAGTCGACCAAATAATGAAAGTTGTTAGCGAAATGGGAACTAAGAAAAAATTTGTCGTGTGCTGTGTACACCATCTAGTGGTAAGATAGTACCCCCTGCTTTAACCTGGGTTTATTTTTTGTTCTTTTTATTGTTTCACTTACAGATTGTTTCATTTTTTATGGGTTTTTTCTATGGAAAACAGGTTAAATATGTAGATTCACTGGTTGTTGAAATGCTTGTTCCAAATTGCAAAGTCCGGGCGGAGGCTTGGGACAGCAAGCATACGCAAGGTAGTTAAAGCTGACAAGAAGCCAGGTGGTGGGTTCGGGCGTCTCAAAGTGAAGCCTAGCGTTTTGCAAAAACCTGGCGGTGAACTATTTGTGGGTTATGAAGAGACCAAATGTTTTGTATCATCAAAGTTGCCAGCTAATTTCAACAAAAGTGTATGTGTGCCTTTTCTCTCTATCATTTTTTGTTATCTGTTTTCTCACACTTCTCTACCACCAACTAACTAGGGGAATTTTGACATGGTTCTTATGATGCAGAACAAAAGAAAATTGGTTCCAATGGTGACTGAGCTATGTACAGGTATATCATTACAAGTTGGTACGTTCCTCGAGGGGGTTGGCAACCTAGATTGTCAAGAGGAAATTCAGGGATCAACAAAAAGAAGAAAACAAGCTGCAGGTGTCCATATCAGCAGCAAGAACTTAGATAAAGACACTGTTGCAGGAGTTGGGGGCAAGCGTACAAGTCGACTCAGCGAAGATTCCGATTCTGATGCATTCGTCCCAATAAGAAGGCGCAGCTGCAAAAAAGCTGCAGGGAGATCCATGGTACAAAAACCTAACACATCAATGCCTAAAAATCCATTGCATCAACCCAACTTGTACCAACCAGTAGCAAGGCGGTAGGGGCTGCCGAAGATGTCCAAACAGAGGAGCCTCTAGTGATGGTCTCCAACATTGCAAAAAGCACCCCTATGGCAAGTGATGGTCAACAAGCATCTCAGTGTGTGTCAAAAGTACAAATCCTAGAAGTTGACATACTTCCCAACGCATCAGTCCTACCTGCAAATCTGCTACTGCATGGAACAACAATTCATGAGCCACCCCCAACATTTGACAGAACTCGGGATGGAACCTCTCATGAGGCAGCCTTACACTCAGTTCAAGCATTTTTGGATGTATTCCAGGCAAATTCAAACTCAATTCAGGCAACTATTTGGCCAAATCATCAGTTGAAAAAACACCTGCTGCTGTTCACCCTGATTAGGCAACATTACATGAAATCCAGGCAAGTCCAACGCCGCTACAAGCAATTTTTTGGCCAGCACCAACTTTTGATAGAACACCTATTGCCAACTCCCTTGAGGCAACTATTCAACCAAATCAGGCAATATTCCACGGAAACCAGGCAAGTTCAAACTCAAATCAGGCAAGTTTTTGGCCAGCACCAACTTTTGACAGAACACATGCTGGGAACTCCCTTGAGGCAACTATTCAACCAAATCAGGCAATATTCCATGGAAACCAGGCAAGTTCAAACTCAAATCAGGAAAGTATTTGGCCAACACCAAATTTTGACAAAACACCTACTAGGAACTCCCTTGAGGCAACTATTCAACCAAATCAGGCAATATTCCATGGAAACCAGGCAAGTTCAAACTCAAATCAGGCAAGTATTTGGCCAGAACCAACTTTTGACAAAACACCTGCTAGGAACTCCCTTGGGGCAACTATTCAACCAAATCAGGCAACTATTTCACCAGTCCCACTGTCAATAGTTATAATGTTGGAAAAAAAGGATCCAAGCCATACACCGGCGACTTAAAAAACTTGCCCTCCTCCAGTGCCTATCCAAACTGGGACAGCAGGATCGTCTTGCAAGCCCTTGAAGAACAGGTTACGGTTGCTTGCAACGTCACCAGAAAAGTCAAATATTGGTGAACAGACATTAGTTGGGTTTGGTTCGGGCCTTCAAAGGAGTGGTAGACGGGTGACAATTGTAGACAAAATGATCAACCTTAACTCCCACCTGCAGGATACAGTTGGAAGTGAAATCAGGCCAATAAATCTAGAAGTTTCATTTGACACGGGAGAAGAGGAATGGGACATGTCTCTTCTTAGTGAAGCGGAGGTTGATGCCAAAAGAGTAATTGGTGAGATGCGTAAAATGCAACTGAACAACAAAACACTAGAAGATGTGAAAACTCGAAGCTCTAACATAGAACCAGCCAAAGATGCTCCAGGTAGAAGCTCATCAAAAACTCCACAAGGTGTTGGGAATGAACGCAGAGTTTCACGGGTAGCACCTGCTGTTAGGTCACCTTATGTAGATCCTGATAACACGGACCCTTTCTTCTGTTCAAAAGAAGTCAAAAAAATATACAATGTTGTCTGTCAGTACAAACGCAGGAGGTCTCGGAGCCAAGCTAAGGACACAAGGTGAGTGTACTTCATTCCATAATACTGATTTTCTTCTACACAGTTTCATCTCAGTTCTATGCCCCTCATTAATTTTGTTTCTCCTGTTTTTCTTTGTTCCTCTCGTCTCCATAGCAAACCAATAATCAACTACTATGAATTCTTCATCTCGGGCGAGGAACTTGCATCTTCAGTAGCTGATGGCAGCAAGTTTGAATCTTCCGTTGTAGAAATAGGAATTGTTGCCTTGAGAACAATAGAGATGTGTCCAAAGAAAAGATACATGCCATTAAGGATCATTGTAAGCACCTTTTTTCTTCATTTTTGTACCTGAATAGTTTTTCTTAGGCAATTATTATGATCCAGGAGGCAAAATATGTTGCAATAGAGGCAATTTTTATGTTTGTACTTCAAATAGTCCTATTAATCTGGTTTTCCACCTAGGAGTAGGCAATTAATATGAGTCATGTACCAACATAAGTAGCAATGCAGGAAATTTTTGTTAGTAGATAGTTAGTACTGAACATGTACATCAGTTTTTTTAACTTTCGACTTTTCCCTCATGCGTGGTGCTTCAGACTTTCTTCCAAAATGGTAGTTTCATCCGAAGTAAAGTCGACAAGTGGTTGAACTACCATACCATGAGGCCGAGCCGTTGTGAATTGGTAAGTAATATCTTGTTGATTGTTTTCTAATTAGTTGTCACTTTGTTTTCTGACCCTTTAAAACTATGAATTAGGTTGCCTTCCCAACTCTAGAAGTACTTGACCTTGAAAGACCAAAAGAGACAGGGCACTATTGGCTCCTAGTGCTGAATTTAAGGGATGAGCGATTCGAACTGTTAGACTCGCTTAGGACTCTGAAAGATAAAAAGTTGCTTGAAACCGCAAAGATCATTATTGAAGGGATTGTAGCAAATTATGTTTTTAATTACATCAAACTGATTCTGTCTTATTATCTTACTTGCATAAAAAATCTCTAGTTGTGGCATTTACATGCTGCACAACTCTGAGAAGTGGGAGGGAAGTGTTGTACCAGTTATTACTTCAAAGCACCTTGATGCAAGCCAGAATAACCTCACTGGATCAATATTCCCGGGAATAACAACGTTTATTTCCAATCGTAACTAAATCTTCTTTTGTTAAAAAAGGAATTTCCTAAAATTATGATCTCATTATTAACTATTCTCGCAAAACCGCTCCAAATTCGAGTTCGAGCCAGTAGATACTATTGATGAATAGATAAAACTAGGACACGTATATTTGCTCCAATCTTTTTTCGTTGCCACGGAATTGTACAGCTCCCTATCTCGTTGAAAGCCCCTTTGCTTACGGAAGAGAAGAGTTGGATGCCGGTACTTGGTGGGAAAGCTCCCGTTTCCACTTTGCTTCTTATAAATATAGAAAAGAGAACTGACATACCGAAGCTCAGGAAGCTTATGACTGGGAAATGGCTAAATAGTCGTCACAATGATGTAAATTGGAGGAGCATGTTGAACATTAAAAAGGTGTGCCCAACAAATTTTAACCTTGTTTTTACCACTTCTTTTTGTATCTTTTCTGTTTTTTGAGTGTACAAGTAGCAACTCCCCTCCTCACCTCCCTAGTTCTTTTGCATGGTTTTTGTCGAGCAAATTCAGGACGGTAGCATACAGATGGAAGAAAGGCAACTAGCTGAAAACAGGATGTCTTTTTAATCTCACCTTTTACCGAATCCAAGTATTACAAAACCATTACAGCTATCTCATAAAACAACTACTACTAACACAATAGGAAACTAGTACTAACTTGATATTTTTCCCAGAAAACAAGTTGGGTTTCTCAAACACTTTGGTTCAATCTCGTGCTGCAAGTAGCAGCATTGTGTCCTTGCTGGCCACAAAGTGCACATTTCACACTCCTCTTAGGATGTAATTCAAGTGCTGAACTGAGGGCTTTATATTTCTTGCGTCCTTTTGTCGACGACTTCAGTGGATTGTTCACACGAGAATGACCTGCACCTGGTTCACCAGCAGATGCATGTGTAGCTGCAGAGGGTGTATGTCGTTTTTCCTTATTTTTTCTCTTCCTAAGCACTTTATCCACCTGCCCAACCTCGGTCCGCATTGCTCGGATGTGAGCATTGCAAATAGCAACACCCTCATCAGACCGACAAGCAACTTTAGCAACCTTAGCAAAGTTTGTAAACAAGTTTGCATGTCTAATCATTTCGATCCCATTGGGAGACATGACATCAGGCACCTGTTCAACAACTGGTGCAACACCATCTGCAATTGCTTTCTGTGTCCACCTGGCAAGTATGTATCAAGAAGGTATCTCGTCTATACCCAAATGAGTGAAAACCTTCAATATATGTATGCAAAGGAGCCCATCTTTGTAGAATTTGTAGCACTCGCATTCATATTCCGGGAGGTCGAACATAGCGGTGATTGTGTACGACCTACTCCCATAGTTTCCCACATATGTGTTGTTAGGAACAAGCAGGTACATATTCCCTGGTTGCGGCCTTACATTGTACCTACCAATCATCTCAAACTCATGCTGAAACCTGTAGTATATGTCGCGTGTATACACAGCTAAAGCTTGCTTCTAAATTGGGAAGGGAGACCATGTCCTCGGAACCAGTTCATCAGTCCGGAAGTCATTTCCTTCCTCCCTAACGATAATCTTGTCGTTTATCTTCTCATATTGCTTGACGAAGTTCATCACAGAGTTTTGTGGGTTCACCACACCGTTTCAAAACAGAATTGAAACCCTCACTCCTCTGGGTAGACTGAAGAAAGGGGAAGAAATTATTTTAGAAGTAGCATGGAACCCATGACTCCCTAATATCGTACAAGTCTGCGAAGTGCTTGTTGCCTGCCACATTGTAATTCTGGAGCATAGTAGACTAGTTCAACTCAAACTCCAAGGGAGTCATGATCATGTCTATGCACTCATTAAAAATTCTTGCCAACTCTGGATTCCTACCTAGGAATGCACCAAGATAGGATTGAGATTTTCTGATTATGTGCCACCTGCAATTCCGTCGACATGTGTTTGGAAACATTTTGTCTATGGACTTCGCCATTGCAATATCCTGATCCGTTATAATATTAAGTGGCGCCAAACCATTCATCTCTAGTAGAAAGCTTTCAAAGAGCCAATCAAAACTACTTGCTAGTTCCTGTCTCATGAAACCACAGCCCAACATGAATGACTGCCCATGCCTGTTGATACCTATGAAAGGTGGAAATGCCATATTGTACATGTTTGTACAGTATGTCATATCAAAGGAGATACAATCATGGTATGCCTTAGTGTATTCTTCTCGATCTTTTCCATCAATCCAGAACAAGTTAACAACCCTTTCATCAGAGTCCAATTCCATTCTAAAGTAGAAATTGGGATCTTCCTCTTTCTTTGCTTGAAAGTTGGCAATAGTAGCAGGCATGTCTCCTCCTTTTTTCATTGTTTGCCGGATACTAGTTCTCAAATTGCTTATCTTTTTTGTCGTGTACGGCACAAGTTTTGCACAACCATATAATTCAGACATCATAGACATCATGCGCCCTGTCTCCAAGTTACAGTGATGTAGAGTAGTAAGAAATTTTTGCTCCTCCCTTGGTATACCCTGGTGAGAACGAAGGTACTTAGTCAGCAATGGTTTATTGATCAAATCATGGTTTTGTTCAGGTATAAAAGCTGTCACTTCAAACTTGTTGTCAATCAACTTAACCCTCATGCTTGCTCTGCAATTTGTTTGCTTTATTGATGCCCTCCTCCTTTTCTTCCCAATCTTGCCTGAACTCCCTTTATTCTTGCTCAATGTTCTCTGGCCACCTTCCCCTCCTTCGTCATCAGTATCAGATTCTGAACTTGGACTCTCAAGTATCGGAACAGCAGGGACATCATCTGTTTTGGGTTTCCTATTCTTGTTGCAACAGAATTGTTGCTTTTCCAGAACTTTGGTGAATGCAGACCTCCTGGAGGTGTTATACTTGACTAAGAACCCAAGCCTTTTTGCATAAGCATTGTAATGCAACTTCGCTTCTTCAAGTGTGTAGAATATCATAACCACATATGGTTCTTCAGGGGTCAATCGCACCTCTGTCTCATCCTAACCTTCAACAACTAAGTGAACATTTGTTGCATCAACAGTAGGCCAGTTCTCAGTCCCACAGGGAAGAGTAGCAGCAACAGGGTCAACATTACAGTCTGTATCCATAGCATCAGATCCAGCGGTTGCTGCACTGACAGTAACATAGATTTTTGCACCCAACACTTCAGGTGTACTAGAAGGATTCACCTGACCAAGCAAGTTCGGGGACTATCCCACCCCTTCAATTGAGGCATAGCATCGAGCCGGCAGAATCTATGTACAGAACAATGGTTGTGCTTCATTATTCTTGTCGCCTTCATCCAAAAACATGTCTTTAGACAACATGTTCAAGTCCAGGCCAGACATTCCTACACATCAAACCAACAGTAGTTATAGGAAACTGTTAACAAAAAGCATACAAAATAATCAGAAATCATGGATACACAACTGTTACAGCTTGCTTTGTGTGCCTTTTTTCTTTCTACTTTTCATGCAACATGAAGCAACTTTTTCCCAATAGTCAAGTTGGTTGTTTTTCAATGCAAGCAAGTTAATTTGCTCAATGTTTATCACTTTTCAAACTAATTCATTTTTTGTTTACTTCTACAGACTAGGTGCAAGCAAGCAAAGGTCAACTGATGCATGGTTCTACAATCAAACAACACAAGAACATGCATGTACAGGTGTGAGGCATTATGGGGGTAGGGGTAGAAATCAGGGGAGAAGGAAACTGGTGAAAGGAAGCAATTTTATTTGCTTTTGTTTTGGGCAGAAGCAACTTCTGAAAACAGCTTCCTCTGATTAGTAATAGTACTAAGAATCTTCCACTGCAACTTACAAGCAAGTTATTTTGTTTCTGGGAGGGAAGTTTTAGTACAAAAACAAAGAACAACCAGGACTGGTAAGAAGATATCTCAGCTATGATGGTCGTTTTACCTGTTTGAGGGGGATAGATTTGTGCCAAACAATCTGGGCAACTTTGTTATCTCCTACTTGTTTTTTGGATCTGATTCTTGTGCTTCATGTAATTTTTCTTGCCTAGGATTTTCTTGCACAGCCCGATACTAGGGATCGGTGGCACTGGGTGGGAAACCCTTGCGATGGGAAGAGAGAAGAAATCGGGGGAAGAAGAAAGCTGCCCTGGAATCGGGTTGTGTTGTCCGATGGGTTGTGTTTTATACAGCTGGCGATTGGTTGTTGGGAGGTGTCCACGCGGGGGGGACCAGGTGGTTTCTTTTTTGGACAGCACCGGGTTGGCGAGACTCGAAACTTTCATAAAATAGATGGGCCGCTGGCTCGCACAAACCAACATCCGGCCGCTGCCTAGTCATGTCCATAAAAGAAGGACAAATCCCAAAGGCTAACAATCGCGCGCGCGCAATCTGGTCGGTGCGAGCGGCCGCGCATGCACCGTCCATCGCGCTTTGCGATTCGTGCGCAGCAGGGTGATTTTGTACCAGGTGTTTTTATGTCCAAGAGTCGCGCCCGCACCTCCTCCACGTTTTTGTCCTTACTGTAGCAATTACTCCCCTACTTCCACCTCCATCGCGCTCCTCATCTTCTCCGCCACCTTCGCATTCTCCGCCCGATTTACCGCCGGAAAGGGAGGTTAGTAGCTGCGGGTGCTGGAGCAGGGATGCACGACGCGTGCGACGCGGTGTAGTAGTCACCGGTGAGTTGGGAAGAGAGGCGTGTCGCGGCGGTGGTTCTCGTTATCTCCTCCACCATCCGTCGCCAAGCTCCGTTCGATTTGCTGCCGGGGAACGGAGGTTACTAATTGCGGGTGCTGGAGCAGGGCGGCGCGGCGCGCGCGACGTCAGTACTAGTGGCTGGTGACTTTGGAAGAGAGGCTCTTCGGACGACGCGGATTTCCTGTGGAGGAGCGACGCGGTGGGAAGCGCTACGTTGAATCGGAGGCGGCGGTTCGTTGATGCGTGCTCCATCGGAGGCTGGTAGGGAAACTTTGCGGGAGAGCTGCAGTTCTGAGATTGACATTTTTGTGCGAGGTGAGTTCTTCACATCCTGATCCCCAAATCGGTGGCGCGGCTTGATGATGCTTGGGGTTGGTGTGCAGTCAGATTTGGACTGGGTTATCCTGGCTAGTAGTCGCGATGCGCCCATAAATTGGCCTGAATTTGTACCTATAGTTTCTCTCTAGGATTTTTTGGGCCAGCGCGCTAGTTTTATTTTCCATGTGTTTGTGTGCAGTATGTACTTTGTAGGTGGTTTTACAGTCTTTACAATCTGCATCGAAAACCCCAACTTGTAATCTATTCATGTACCCATATGTCAACCTTGTTTTGCTTGTTAGTTTGGTGGGATTGTTGCAACCACGTACAGATGGGCATGCATTTGTAGAGGTAGTTTGGTCAGCAGGGGCTTTGGTTGTTTTTTGTGGCAAATTTTTCATGGAACTTTGTGTTAATAGGCATGCATCAGTAACCCTTCTGTAAGGATACATCAGCATGATCCATAAGGATGTAGATGGGGCACTTTATTGATGCCGAGATGTTTATTAACAGTCATTTTGTTGAAGCAGAAAAATGACCTTGTGTGTTTTTTCCTTTTTCGGCAGGCATGTTTTCTTCTTCGACATAAGGGGAAGCAGTCATGTCTGACTTTCTGGGACAAGACACCGGACAGGTTATCCTTCTATCTTAACAATGTAGGAAGTATGATAAGTTTGTCCGAAGTTTATCCTAGGCAATGTGGGAAATATATTGCTAGTGTTTGCGATCTGTTTTGCAACTAGTGTACCAATGCAGGAAATTATTTGATGTTTATTGTACTAAGTAGGAAATATATGTAGCAATCCAGGCAATTATCTAATTAATCCAGGTAAATATATACTACTACGGGTTAATGAATTTTAGAACAAGTAGGCAAAATATGTAGAAATCCACGCAATTATCTGATAAATCCAGGCAAATATATGCTACTATGGGTTAATGAAATATAAATCAAGTAGGCAAAATATGTAGAAATCCAGGCAATATATGTAACATTTTTGAACTTCTGTTTTTACAGGCAATTATGAGACACATATAGGCAAATGTTCAGTACTGTTTTTTATGTTCAGTAAGATTTTTTGAGATTCTTATTTTTTTTGTTTTGGTTTGGTAAGGGAGGTGGTCCAGATGAAGTGTCGATGGCCAATATGGAGAAGAATGCTGGACAAGGTAGGAACAGAGCTTCACCAGCAACGATTATGAAGCTAAATGATAACCTCAGCCTTGCCCAGAGAGAGTTAATTGCCAGTTATGAACTTGGGGGACTATTGAGGATTGCTGCCTTGACACTGCCAGCAGACTATAGAAAATGGATTTTGCAGCATGTAGACCCAAATAAGAGAAGCATAGTCATTGAAGGACAATGTTCTATCCCTGTAACTGCAGATGGTGTAACAGAAGTTCTAGGGCTACTAAATAGAGGGGATGATGTTTTCTATGGATGTGATCCTGAAGCGACTAAGTTTATGGAAAATCTTTATGGATTCGAGAAAGGAAGCACCCAACGTTACCACTTTTTGCAAGATGATCGAAGACATGAAGGGGAGGGGCTGATGATGACTTCATGCGTGCTTGGATCACCCTAATGGTCAACTGTTTTCTACGCCCTACCATTGGCCTGACCATCATCCCTCGATGCTATCCTATTGTTGTGGACCTGAAAAGTGTAAAGAGGATGAACTTTGCAAAGTTTGTAGTCGACCAAATAATGAAAGCTGTTAGCGAAATGGGAACTGAGAAAAAATCTGTCATGTGCTGTGTACACCATCTAGTGGTAAGATAGTACCCCCTGCTTTAACCTGGGTTTATTTTTTGTTCTTTTTATTGTTTCACTCACAGATTGATTCATTTTTGATGGGTTTTTTCTCTGGAAAACAGGTTAAATATGTAGATTCACTAGTTGTTGAAATGCTTGTTCCAAATTGCAAAGTCCGGGCGGAGGCTTGGGACAGCAAGCTCATAGGCAAGGTAGTTAAAGCTGACAAGAAGCCAGGTGGTGGGTTCGGGCGTCTCAAAGTGAAGCCTAGCGTCTTGCAAAAACCTGGCGGTGAACTATTTGTGGGTTATGAAGAGACCAGACGTTTTGTATCATCAAAGTTGCCAGCTAATTTCAACAAAAGTGTATGTGTGCCTTTTCTCTCTATCATTTTTTGTTATCTTTTTTCTCACACTTCTCTACCGCCAACTAACTAGGGGCATTTTGACATGGTTCTTATGATGCATAACAAAAGAAAATTGGTTCCAATGGTGACTGAGCTATGCAGAGGTATATCATTACAGATTGGTATGTTCCTCGAGGGAGTTGGCAACCTAGATTGTCAAGAGGAAATTCAGGGATCAACAAAAATAAGAAAACAAGCTGCATGTGTCCATATCAGCAGCAAGAACTTAGATAAAGACACCGTTGCAGGAGTTGGGGGCAAGCGTACAAGCGGACTCAGCAAAGATTATGATTATGATGCATTCGTCCCAATAAGAAGGCGCAGCTACAAAAAAGCTGCAGGGAGATCCATGGTACAAAAACCTAACACATCAATGCCTGAAAAATCCATTGCATCAACCCAACTGACCAACCAGTAGCAAGGCGGTAGGGGCTGCCGAAGATGTCCAAACAGAGGAGCCTCCAGTGATGGTCTTCAACATTGCAAAAAGCACCCCTATGGCAAGTGATTGTCAACAAGCATCTCAGTGTGTGTCAAAAGTACAAATCCCAGAAGTTGACATACTTCCCAACGCATCAGTCCTACATGCAAATCTGCTACTGCATGGAACAACAATTCATGAGCCACCCCCAACATTTGATAGAACTCCGGATGGAACCTCTCATGAGGCAGCTTTACAGTCAGATCAAGCAATTTTGGATGTATTCCAGACAAATTCAAACTCAATTCAGGCAACTATTTGGCCAGAAGCATCAGTTGAAAAAACACCTGCTATTGTTCACCCTGATCAGGCAACATTACATGAAAACCAGGCAAGTCCAACCCCCCTACAAGCAATTTTTTGGCCATCACCAACTTTTGATAGAACACCTATTGCCAACTCCCTTGAGGCAACTATTCAACCAAATCAGGCAATATTCCAGGGAAACCAGGCAAGTTCAAACTCAAATCAGGCAAGTTTTTGGCCAGCACCAACTTTTGACAGAACACATGCTGGGAACTCCCTTGAGGCAACTATTCAACCAAATCAGGCAATATTCCATGGAAACCAGGCAAGTTCAAACTCAAATCAGGAAAGTATTTGGCCAGCACCAACTTTTGAAAAAACACCTGTTGGGAACTCCCTTGAGGCAACTATTCAACCAAATCAGGCAATATTCCATGGAAACCAGGCAAGTTCAAACTCAAATCAGGCAAGTATTTGGCCAGCACCAACTTTTGACAAAACACCTGCTGGGAACTCCCTTGAGGCAACTATTCAACCAAATCAGGCAACTATTTCACCAGTCCCACTGTCAATAGTTATAATGTTGGAAAAAAAGGATCCAAGCCATACACCGGCGACTTAAAAAACTTGCCCTCCTCCAGTGCCTATCCAAACTGGGACAGTAGGATCGTCTTGCAAGCCCTTGAAGAACAGGTTACGGTTGCTTGCAACGTCACCAGACAAGTCAAATATTGGTGAACAGACATTAGTTGGGTTTGGTTCAGGCCTTCAAAGGAGTGGTAGACGGGTGACAATTGTAGACAAAACGATCAACCTTAACTCCCACCTGCAGGATACAGTTGGAAATGAAATCAGGCCAATAAATCTAGAAGTTTCATTTGACACGGGAGAAGAGGAATGGGACATGTCTCTTCTTAGTCAAGCGGAGGCTGATGCCAAAAGAGTAATTCGTGAGATGCGTAAAATGCAACTGAACAGCAAAACACTAGAAGATGTGAAAACTCCAAGCTCTAACATAGAACCAGCCAAAGATGCTCCAGGTAGCAGCTCATCAAAAACTCCACAAGGTGTTGGGCACGAACGTAGAGTTTCACGGGTAGCACCTGATGTTAGGTCACCTTATGTAGATCCTGATAACACGGACCCTTTCTTCTGTTCAGAAGAAGTCAACAAAATATACAATGCTGTCTGTCAGTACAAACGCAGGAGGTCTTGGAGCTAAGCTAAGGACACAAGGTGATTGTACTTCATTCCATAATACTGATTTTCTTCTACATAGTTTCATCTCAGTTCTATGCCCCGCATTAATTTTGTTTCTCCTGTTTTTCTTTGTTCCTCTCGTCTCCATAGCAAACCAATAATCAACTACTATGAATTCTTCATCTCGGGCGAGGAACTTGCATCTTCAGTAGCTGATGGCAACAAGTTTGAAGCTTGCATTGTAGAAATAGGAATTGTTGCCTTGAGAACAATAGAGATGTGTCCAAAGAAAAGATACATGCCATTAAGGATCATTGTAAGAACCTTTTTTCTTCATTTTTGTACCTGAATAGTTTTTATTAGGCAATTATTATGATACAGGAGGAGAAATATGTTGCAATAGAGGCAATTTTTATGTTTGTACTTCAAATAGTCCTACTAATCTGATTTTCCACCTAGGAGTAGGCAATTAATATAGTCATGTACCAACATAAGTAGCAATGCAGGAAATTTTTGTTAGTAGACTGTTAGTACTGAACATGTACATCAGTTTTTTAACTTTCTACTTTTCCCTCATGCATGGTGTCTTCAGACTTTCTTCCAAAATCGTAGTTTCATCCGAAGTGAAGTCGACAAGTGGTTCAACTACCATACCATGAGGCTGAGCCGTTGTGAATTGGTAAGTAATACCTTGCTAATTGTTTTCTAATTAGTTGTCACTTTGTTTTCTGACCCTTTAAAACTGTGAATTAGGTTGCCTTTCCAACTCTAGAAGTACTTGACCTTGAAAGACCAAAAGAGACAGGGCACTATTGGCTCCTAGTGCTGAATTTAAGGGATGAGCGATTCGAACTGTTAGACTCGCTTAGGACTCTGAAAGATAAAAGGTTGCTTGAAACCGCAAAGATCATTATTGAAGGGATTGTAGCAAATTGGGAGAACCATTATAGCAAGTCAAGCAAGAAAGTTAAGCGGGACTGGCCTATTATTGATGTCAATAGTGCCAAACAAGGCGATGGGTCAGTAATTTTTCCTTGTGCTGTTTTCGACTACCTTTTCTGTTTTTAATTACATCAAACTGATTCTGTCTTATTATCTTACTGGCTTAAAAAAGTTCTAGTTGTGGCATTTACATGCTGCACAACACTGAGAAGTGGGAGGGAAGTGTTGTACCAGTTCTTAATTCAAAGGACATATTAAAGATCAGGAAGCTGATTACTGTGAAATGGCTAAAGAGCCATCACAATGATGTAAATTGAAGGAGCATGTTGAACATCAAAAAGGTGTGCCCAACAATTTTTAACCTTGTTTTTACCACTTATTTTTGTATATTTTCTGTTTTTTGAGTGTATAAGCAGCAACTCCCCCCTCACCTCCCTAGTTATTTTGCATGGTTTTTGTCGAGCAAATTCAGGACGATAGCATACAAATGGAAGAAAGGAAGCTAGCTGAAAACAAGATATCTTTTTAATCTCACCTTTTACTGAATCCAAGTATTACAAAACCATTACAACCATCTCATAAAACAACTACTACTAACACAGTAGGAAACTAGTACTAACTTGATATTTTTCCCAGAAAACAAGTTGGGTTTCTCAAACACTTTGGTTCAATCTCGTGCTGCAAGTAGCAACATTGTGTCTGTGCTGGCCACGAAGTGCACATTTCACACTCCTCTTAGAATGCAATTCAAGTGCTGAACCGAGGGCTTTATATTTCTTGCATCCTTTTGTTGACGACTTTAATGGATTCTTCACACGTGAAGGACCTGCACCTGGTTCACCAGCAGATGCATGTGTAGCTGCAGAGGGTGTATGTAGTTCTTGCTTCTTTTTTCTCTTCCTAAGCACTTTATCCATCTGCCCAACCTCGGTCCGCATTTCTCGGATGTGCGCATTGCAAATAGAAACACCCTCATCAGACCGACAAGCAACTTTATAAACCTTAGCAAAGTCTGTACACAAGTTTGCATGTCTGATCATTTTGATCGCATCGGGATACATGTCATCAGGCACCTCTTCAACAGCTGGTGTAACACCATCTGCAATTGATTTCTGTGTCCACCTGGCAAGTATGTACCGAGAAGGTATCTCGTCTGTACCCAAATGAGTGAAAACCTTCAATATATGTATGCAAAGAAGCCCATCTTTGTAGAATTTGCAGCACTCACATTCATATTCCTGGAGGTCGACCATAGCGGTGACTGTGTACGACCTACTCCCATAGTTGCCCACATATGTGTTGTTAGGAACAAGCAGGTACATATTCCCTGGTTGCAGCCTTACATTGTACCTACCAATCATCTCAAACTCATGCTTAAAACTATAGTATATGTCCCGTGTATACACATCTAAAGCTTGCTTCTCTATTGGGATGGGAGACCATGTTCTCGGAACCAGTTCATCAGTCTGGAAGTCATTTCCTTCCCCCCTAACGAGAATCTTGTCGTTTATCTTCTCATATTGCTTGAGTAAGTTCATCACAGAGTTTTGTGGGTTCACATACCGTTTCAAAACAGAATTGAAACCCTCACTCCTCTGGGTAGACTGAAGAAAGGGGGAGAAATTCTTTCGGAAGTAGCATGGAACCCATGAATCCCTAATATCGTACAAGTCTATGAAGTGCTTGTTGCCTGCCACATTGTAATTCTGGAGCATAGCAGACCAGTTCAACTCAATATCCAAGGGAGTCATGCTCATGTCTATGCACTCATTAAAAATTCTTGCCAACTCTGGATTCCTACCTAGGAATGCACCAAGATAGGATTGAGCTTTTCTGATTATGTGCCACCTGCAATTCTAGTGACATGTGTTTGGAAACATTTTGTCTATGGACTTCGCCATTGCAATATCCTGATCAGTTATAATATTACGTGGCTCCAAACCATTCATTGCTAGTAGAAAGCTTTCAAAGAGCCAATCAAAACTAGTTGGTAGTTCCTGTCTCATGAAACCACAGCCCAACATGAATGACTGCCCATGCCTGTTGATACCTATGAAAGGTGCAAATGGCATATTGTACATGTTTGTACAGTATGTCGTATCAAAGGAGATACAATCATGGTATGCCTTAGTGTATGCTTCTCGAGCTTTTCCATCAATCCAGAACAAGTTAACAACCCTTTCATCAGAGTCCAAATCCATTCTAAAGTAGAAATTGGGATCTTCCTCTTTCTTTGCTTGAAAGTAGGCAATAGTAGCAGGTATGTCACCTCCTTTTATCTCTGTTTGCCGGATACTAGTTTTCAAATTTATTATCTTTTTTGTCCTGTATGGCACAAGTTTTGCACAACCATAGAATTCATACATCACAGACATCATCCGCCCTGTCTCCAAGTTGTAGTGATGTAGAGTAGTAAGAAATTTTTGCTCCTCCCTTGGTATACCCTGGTGAGAACGAAGGTACTTTGTCAGCGACGTTTTATTGATCAGATCATGGTTGTGTTCAGGTATAAAAGTTGTCACTTCAAACTTGTTGTCAATCAGCTTAATCCTCATGCTTGCTCTGCAATTTGTTTGCTTTATTGTTTCCCTCCTCATTTTCTTCCCAATCTTGCCTGAACTCCCTATATTCTTGCTCGATGTTCTCTGGACACCTGCCCCTCCTTCGTCATCAGTATCAGATTCTGAACCTGGACTCTCAGGTATCGGAACAGTAGGGACACAATCTGTTTTTGGTTTCCTATTCTTGTTGCAACAGAATTGTTGCTTTTCCAGAACTTTGGTGAATGCAGACCTCCTGGAGGTGTTAGACTTGACTAAGAACCCAAGCCTTTTTGCATAAGCATTGTAATGCAACTTTGCTTCTTCAAGTGTGTCGAATCTCATACCCACATATGGTTCTTCAGGGGTCGATCGCACCTCTGTCTCATCGTCACCTTCAACAACTAAGTGAACATTTGTTGCATCAATAGTAGGCAAGTTCTCAGTCCCACTAGGAAGAGTAGCAGCAACGGGGTCAGCATTACAGTCTGGATCCATAGCATCAGATCCACCTATTGCTGCACTGATAGTAACATGAATTTTTGCACCCAACACTTCAGGCGTACTAGAAGCATTCACCCGACCAAGCAAGTTCGGGGACTCGCCCACCCCTTCAATTGAGGCATAGCATCGAGCCGGCGGAATCTGTGTACAGAACAATGGTTGTGCTTCGTCCTAACAAAAATCATACAAAATAATCAGAAATCATGGATACACAACTGTTACAGCTTGCTTTGTGTGCCTTTTTTTCTTTCTACTTTTCATGCAACATGAAGCAACTTTTTCCCAATAGTCAATTTGGTTGTTTTTCAATGCAAGCAAGTTAATTTTCTCAATCTTTATCACTTTTCAAACTAATTCATTTTTTGTTTACTTCTACAGACTAGGTGCAAGCAAGCAAAGGTCAACTGATCCATGGTTCTACAATCAAACAACACGGGAACATGCATGTACAGGTGTGAGGCATTATGGGGGTAGGGGTAGAAATCTGGGGAGAAGGAAACTTGTGAAAGGAAGCAATTTTATTTGCTTTTTGTTTTGGGCAGAAGCAACTTTTGAAAACAACTTCCTCTGATTAGTAATAGTACTAAGAATCTTCCACAACAACTTACAAGCAAGTTATTTTGTTTCTGGGAGGGAAGTTTTATGATAAAAACAAAGAACAACAAGGACTGGTAAGAAGATATCTCAGCTGTGATGGTCGTTTTACCTTTTGAGGGGGACAGATTTGTGCCAAACAATCTGGGCAACTTTGTTATCTCCTACTTGTTTTTTTGGATCTGCTTCTTGTGCTTCATGTAATTTTTCTTGCATGGTATTTTATTTCCTACGATTTTCTTGCATAGCCCGATACTAGGGAGCGGCGTCGCTAGGTGGGAAACCCTTGCGATGGGGAAGAGAGAAGAAATCTGGGGAGGAAGAAAGCTGCCCTGGAATCGCGCTGTGTTGTTCGATGGGTTGTGTTTTATACAGCTGGCGATTGGTTGTTGGGAGGTGTCCACGCGGGGGGGGGGGGGGGGGGGGGGGAGGGGGACAGCACCGGGTTAGCGGGACTCAAAACTTTCCTAAAATAGATAGTCCGCTCGCTCGCACAAACCATCAATCAGCCGCTGCCTAGTCCTGTCCTTCTTTTATAGCCCGTACGAACGCACGGGCATTACACAGTATAATATAGATACCCTGATGGTCACTCACCAAATTTTCCGTCTGCCGTCTTTTTGACTATTTTTCCCATAATAGTTCGAATTATCACAGGGGCTGCCACCGCCAAGTGGTATCAACCCGTTCAGTCCAAAGAAAAAAAAATGCCGCTCTGGATCTTCTAGGTCAACGACCGAGCCTTCATGGAGGAGCATGAGCTTGGATGGGAGGCCACGGTTGATGGAGAGGTGCCAGGTCGCTGCGGCCGGAGATCAGACGCCGAGGTGCTGGTCGGGGAACCGGAAATCAGGGCTTGATCTGGGGCTTGCAGACGCACGGCCAGAGTTCGATGAACGGCGAGTCGGCGAGGCGACTCCTTCCAGTCGAATCTCGATTCAGCCTTCCGATGGGTCGCTACCGGGAATTGTGGAGATGTGCAGCGAATTGGCCTTGTCCTGGGATGCGGGAAGTTGTCATCTGCGGAGCCAGCAGGGGAAGGCTACATCGGGAGGTTCCGGTGGTTCCGTCCGGGATTGGAGCACTGTCGCCGATGATTCGGTCTCCGGCCGCCAGCACAACCCCGACATCAGGTAGCCTCCACCTCCTGTTCTTTGCGGCCACCACCGACCATCCCCAAGCCCATCTCCTTAAAAGTTCGAGGGGAAGCGGCTACTGGAGCGACACCGGATGGTTAACACCGCGTTGGCGCCCCACAGGGCCGAGATCCACGCCGTCTCCATCAAGAAGGCGCTCGCCCCGGCCCAGGCCCATCCCCATCAGGCTGTCGCCGCCACCGCCACCGCCACCGACAAGGCGCAGGCTTGATTTTGCTCGCTCCAAGTCCAAGCACATCGTGTCCATTTGAATAATGACTATTAGCAGATGCATTTGCAGGATTGGAACTTCGGTACTGATGCTATACGTGCTGCTTAATGGATTAGATTTCACTGCTCCGTGAGCCTGTGTGGTTACTGCGCGTGCTTGCTGTAATCTGTTTCCATTTGAGACCGTCCTGTGAAAAGTCCCTGAATTCTGTCATACAGTCTGTGGTGTGCTGAATCTGATGGCATTTATCGCTTCAAGTCGGTTAAATTGTCGTCTGTCACTTGCTGTTCAGATGACACACATTTTTTTCTCTCCCTAAAGCCTACAAGATACTACAACACGCACGCTGAAACTGGTAGGAACATGGGGTTGGATCCCGCGAGCGCGAAACATGGCATTCGTCTACACATGGCTGGGAAATTTGTGCATTCGTCTCCGAGCATCACATAGTCCACTAAGGCCTTGTTCGGTTTGTGGAGATTTAATCCCCTATGGGATGCAATGCACCGAGGGATTGGGTGACCACGGACCTATCACCCTAATCCCCTCGTGGAATAACCATTGCCACTAACAGATCCTTGCCACCATAGAAATCGTTTGTTTAAACCCTGTGCGTCAAATTGATTCATCATCGGCAGTATATCATTCAGTTTGGCAGTGTATCAGGAGTAAGAGACTTCCAACAACACAAGCATAGCCTTCAAAAACACTGGCGGCTCAACATTGATAATCAGATAGAGAGAATAAACCTAGACAGAAGCCAGGTAGAAAAGAACAAGATAAAAGGAAAAGAAAAATCAAGTCATAAAGTGACGGTCTCTAGATTTATACATTAGGTTAATCCGGTTCGTGTGGTCGATGTATCAGCTGATGAATTCTTGGCTTGCCTGCCTCTGGCTCGCGCCGCCATCTATGCCTTTGGACCGTTGCGCAGCCGCCGTATGCATCTCGGTCTCCAAACACCCTCCGGGACACATGATGGAGGAGTGCGCTTCGTTTTCCTTCTAGTTTTGCGCCACCGTCATTTTCCTCCATTCGTTGTGCCGCCTCCACCCTAGGTTGCCGGCTTGCCACCATGTCTTGAGAGAATTTCTCGCTGGACGAACTGTTCAACCGCAACGCCCGACACTTGCGACACGTCATATCAAAAATAATCTAGATGTAACCAAAAGCAAACAAGTGTTAACTCGAGGATCACCAGTTGTGACTCTATACTCAAAGGAAATCTGTAAAATTTAGAATGATTTGTGTGCTGAAAGGTCAGAGGAAAAGAGATTCTCTTCTATATATTGGTGTAAAGACTAACATAAGTTAACAATGTATCCCTTGGAAAATTTCAATACAGATCAACATAAGTTAGAACGTCCATTTGAAAATTGAACGAAAAAATCATGTGACTGATCAATGTTCATGGATGGCCTTCCTGCAGATTATTTTCCATGTTGCATTGCAAAAAAACTACAATATTGTTAATACAAAAATTCAAACAGTATTTTCCTGCTCTATATATAGCACATAGATATAAAAACATATCTTAACCCCTGCTTATATCAAATGCATCTTCTGGCCAACATATAGCAAAAGTTATGAACTACCCAGAAACTAGCATTACACATTAGGGTTACTCTGTTGAGGACTACTTCTACTACTCTAGCTTTGCTCCTGCCCTCTCCTTCATCCTTCTACATCATCAGGTACTCATACTCACATAAGGATTACTCTCCTTCTAGGCCAACAAAGCAAAGCACATAAGTTTTTGCTTTTGCATAGCAAATTAAGCATGATTTGGAAGTTTGCACTTGACAATAGCAGTTTGAAAATTTCCACTTATACTACAGGAGATGGTAGGAGCAGATTAGTATATTTCAAGCATGATACTACATGCATAAGCTAGTGAATCTTTGATGTTTTCCTTGATCAAGACATCCTACATGGACCAGCCCGTGAGACAACCTAACAATAAATCTAGATGCAAGAACTTGCAAAGTTCACTAGAGCATTAGCTAGGTAGACATATATTTCCAAAAAAATGAATTATCAGTTCATTGAAAGAACAACTAGAATGAATTTGAGTTGTGAAGTAGAAGCAATTTTAAGCACCCAAGTTACTTGTAGAGGTTCCAACCTTTAATAAGGTAGAGATCCCTGTGTTTACAATGCTAGTCCCTAGATTAATAGATAGCATCCACAGTTAAGATGTAATATCAAGAAACAAAGGTCATAATACAACTTTATAACTAGGAATAAAATAATTCATTACATCTTACATAGCTCATTTGGATATCTCATTACAATGCAGCAGAAATAACTATAGCATGGAGTCCTTCATCTTCAAAGTGCCACAGGCAATCATGTTGGTTGTAGACTTATAATCCTAATCAACACACTTGACTAACATCAAACAAACCTGCAACTTAATAAATTACAGCCACAAGGGTCAATACATTTGATTTGTATTGGCAAGTTATACTATTGTAGAATAGTGGTATCTATCATCTGTATACATTTGGCTAAGTGGAGCTTAGCCTTGCTTTGCTCAAAATTGTCAACACCCGGATTTTTAATCCCAGATGCCTGTTATGCCATACATCGCAATCCCAGGATTACCATTTTTGCGAGACATAACAGAATTGGATACCATAGTACATCATCCATTATAAACCGTACATAATTTTTTACACAAATAGGGATCTCATGATCCAGTTCTTAATACAACATTAACCAGCGGAATACGTAATAATAACAGTAGCATGGGCGAAGCTCCATCTTCGAGGTCACAGGCAATGCTGACGATGGGAGATGATCCTAGTTGTCGTAACCTTCCTGGGGTCCATCCTCCAGGTACTCCTCTTCATAGTCTGGCCATGGGAATAGCCAGGGACAAAGCCATGAGTACTCTTTAAGTACTCGCAAACTAATACTAACAATTGAGAGGGGTTTTCGATAATAGGACACTAGGCTCTAGGGTTATTTTGCAAAAGCCAGATTTATCTCTACTATGTTTAGAAGCAACGAATGCTAGTTGAAAGTTTATAACACCTAAGTGGGAACTTGTATTTCAGATCACAACCCTGTTGTGGTCAAGTCAAGTCTCGGTTCATTTCACAAGTCATTTTGAAAAGTCTGACGGGGGAACAGTATGGCCACTCCAACTTTACATAACCGCGGACGCGGCTATTCGAATAGTTTGACACTCTGCAGAGATTGTACACTTTCACCACAACATTCGATACATCCGTCAGGAACAAATCTTGAATTCACCATACTCAGTATGCGGATAATCAATCCTATCCTTTCAATTACACGCCCTAGTATAAGCACCTCTCCTATGAGTTTGGCCTCCCAACCATGACCAACTGTCATCTTGGGTACTGCACAGGTGGACAATCTTCACAAGGTAGCCTCATCTCAGACCTTGGCCGTGAGGGAACTAATACTAAGGTATATAAGTTTCCAGTCAAGCCATACCCAATCTTCGGGTATTGTGGTTGTACGATAAAATTGGAATGGTATCGCATCCAGAAAACCATCAGTTTTATAAAGGGCTAAGTCTCATGCCTCAACATTTTCATCACCAAAATCATCAGGTGTTCGGAAACACATGTCCAAAACATTTCAATAGAATGATCCATCATTCCAAGGTTTTCATAACCATTTTTCCACCAAGTATTCCCATCTAAAGTTGATCAAGTTTTATGCTTAGCACTAGCATCTACAAGTGGGGGTAAGCAATTAATGAGGGGTGGTAAACTAGTGGAGTTATAACTAAGTTCAATCTCATGCCTTAAGATGACATCAAGACTATCTAGCTTAGGCCAAATTTGATGCTCTTTATGCAACCTTCACATATTCTTCTAGTATCTACCATTTACTTAGGTAACATCTAGGTAAGAGTTTTGATAAAGAAATAAAGTAAGAGGCTTGCAAGTAAAACTAGGATTGTTTTATCAAGTGGTTATGATCATATATGCTTTAAGTCATATAGTTGACATGGTAACAAGCAAATATTGGCTTGCACAATATCAGTATAAGCTTGCTCAATTGCAAGTGTTAACGTGCAAGGTTAATAGCTTGCATTGGTCAACTTGATTAGTAAAGCTTGCTAAATTGCAAGTGTTAGCTTGCACATTCAACTAGTAGTATTAGGCTTGCCTTGTGCAGAGCAGTGGTTGAAGTTCTCCTCGGCTTCTTCTTCGTAGAATCCTCCTTCCTCCTCGTATCCTTGGTCGGTACTAGCGTCTATAAATAAATACGATGTACACAATCACCAAACAATACTTAAATACTTGCAATCATCACACACAAGGGTCCTATAGATGATCTAACATCATCTCTACATTACAAGATTAAGGCTTGGTTTAATTCCTTTTATTTTTAGAAAAGTAATTTCTACTCATTGAAAAACTACTTAAGATTTAATATTCTCCAAACCAAACATGGGATCATGTTGACACATGTCATCACCACATATTTTAGTCCATGGGAATATGATTTAAATTGCAAGTGTTACCCTTTTATTTTAATTAAATAAAGTGACTAGAAATGCCTATGGGGCATTCTTTTATTACTTGAACGTTATTTATGCAAGTAAACCTATATATTTTTATATATTCTAAAAGGTATGGTTAAATGTGATTTTTGAGAGTTGGAATCAACTCAAAAGCTATTGTGGTTTAAATTTGAAAAATGTTTGAATGCAGAAAAGCTTCTGCCTTGTTATTTTTACCATGGGTGATCTATAGATCCAATCGACTTGAATCCAACGGGCTTGGATTCAGCATTCTCAGACCTTTCCAATAAAATTGGTTTCATTCAGTTTGGTGCACTGAATCGACCTGGGTTGATTTTTGAAACTGGGTACAGAAGTGTGTTTGAAATAAAGTGGAAAAGGTTTAATTCAAATAACTGGGCTGCGCGGGAAAGGTTAACGGGCCGGCCTGCTAAGCGTAGCGCTTCCGCGGGCTGTTTAAGTGGCTGTCCCCACTCGTCAGTGAGACAGGGGGTGCGAAGCGGTATGGGGCGATGTAGGACGTTCGATCTGGTTCTAATCCAACAGCTGGGAGTCATCGTCGACGTTGGGTAACGCCGGCGAGACAGAAACCTAGCGCGGCCAGTGGGGGTTGCTGGGGGCTCACCGGAGTGCAGGCGAGGGTCGGCGAGGCGGGCGAACGACAAAGTCGACGACAGCGAATCTCCTGCTACCGGTGGCTCCTCCTGGAGCGGCTCCAATCGCTGGCTCCCTTCTTCTCCAGAGGCGGCGGGCTCTGGTGAAATTCCAACGAAGTGCTGCTCGCCTTGCTCCGGGAACGGTGTGGCACGATCAGTGATGAGAAGGGAGTAGAATGGTGTGCTTAGTTCGGCTGGGTGTTGCCTCTATTTATAGTCGAGCGAGGGGACCGACGGGACGCACGGTGAGCTCGTCGGGGGCGATGGTACAGACGGCTATTGGCATGGGCGAAGGTAGGGGACGGTGCGGTGTTCCCTGGCGATGCTCAACGATACGGTGGCGAGACGTGGGGCGGTGCGGGTTGGTCTGGAACATGCGACGCTCTGCGCGGCAGAGGCGGCGTCTTCGACGGCGAGCGGTGGCTGTGCGGCATGGGGCGGCGAACGGGGATGTCTGGCGGTCTCCTGGGTCGGTGGCGATCGTGTATGCACGCAGCGAGGGCGGCGCGCGGTCTGTGGGCTTCGGTCGAGGGTGGCGCTCTGGCGCATGCTCGGCACGGTTGGCAGAGGCACGGGCGCGGCATTCCTGGGTGCTCTGGTCGGTGTCTTCGAGGCAGGGCTGGTCGAGAGGGGGCGGTGAGGCATGGGTGATCTCCCAGACAAGGTTGGCACGGCTAGTTTCCTTCCTAGCTTGCTGTCTACACTGGGGTGGCAAGGATGCACTCGGCTGTTCACCATTGATGATATTGGCAAGCTCACAGTGGTGCTAGTGCTTGGTTAATCTTGCTATATGATCTACTGAGAAGGTTGTGAGCTAGATAGGGAACCAGTTAGGCTCAAAACACTACACACTATAGTGTTTTGATTTTGTTTGATTTGTGTCTGCAATGTGTTTGATGAAATGGCCGCATGAATTCAGGTTTTGAATTTTGAAAAGATTTTTGGTGGGTGTTCTAGGTTGGTGCTGGTGAGTCTGCAGATGCTTGGGTTTTGAAAGTTGAGCTTGTTTGAGTGTTTTTTGAAAAAGTGGGATCTTCCCATATGATAAAGATTCAATTATGAATTTTCATTTAAACTATGCATTTGAAAGTTTCTGGATGATCACCATGTAGGCCTTGATACTTTGTTATGAGTAAATTCAAGGGGTGCAAAGATCCAGAAAAGTTTCTGTTAGGTTCTAAAATTTTGAGACAACCAAAGTAGGCATGGGAGTTAAATTGGTCAAAATGACCATTCACTCATTTAGCTTTGTTTTGATTTTTTTTCTTTGGGAAAAGTTTAGATGATGTTTATTTTACCTAAGAAACATTTTACAAGCAAAGAAACACACAAACAAGGTGGTACAAAAGAATTTCAAATTAAATGCATACACATATGCATGCTTTCATAATTTTATTTAGAAAAGTTTTTGTTAACCCTGATTTTGATGATTAGAGTTTGATGATTTAAGTTTAGTATTTTTGGGATGTTACAAACCTTCCCCCCTTAAACAAAATCTCGTCCCGAGATTTGAAAAAGGACGAAAATATTACCTAGGATTTGAAGAGATCGGGAAACTCCGTCCTGATGTGATCTTCGTGCTCCCAGGTAGCTTCCTCTTCTATGTGGTTGCTCCACTGAATCTTGAGAAACTTGATGCTTCGGGTTCGGGTAGTTCAAAAAGCTTCTTCCAAAATACGGATGGGTACTTCGGGATAGGTCTGGTCATCGTTGATCTCTATGGTCCGATGATCGATATTCTTGAACACTTCGGTCTTCTCAGGGACTTCGAGACACTTGCGAAGTAATGAGATATGGAACACATTGTGCACGGCTGACATCTCTTCGGGTAGTTCCAATTGATACGATACTTCTCCTCGACGGTTCAGAATCTTGAAAGGTCCAATATATCTGGAGGCTAACTTTCCTTTGAGTTGGAAACGCTACATTCCCTTCAATGGCGACACTTTCAGGTAAACAAAATCTCCTATGTTGAAGGCGAGGTCTCGACGTCTCTTGTCGGCGTAACTCTTTTGTCTAGATTGGGCGGTCTTGAGGTGCTCACAAATCTTGTGAACCTTCTCTTCTGCTTCTCGTAGGATGTCGGGTCCGAAAATCTGACTCTCTCCTACTTCCGACCAGTTCAAAGGGGTGCGACACTTCCTTCCGTACATGAATTCAAATGGGGCCATTTGCAAACTGGCTTGATAACTGTTGTTGTATGAAAATTCTGCAAACGGCAGAAAGTCTTCCCACTTGGATCCATATTCTAACACACATGCTCTCAGCATATCTTCGAGTATTTGATTTACTCGTTACATTTGTCCATCGGTCTGAGGGTGATACGCGGTGCTGAAATCTAGACGGGTTCCTAAACCTTCTTGGACTTTCTTCCAGAATCTCGAGGTAAACTAAGTTCCTCGATCCGATACGATGTTCTTGGGGACTCCATGCAAACTAACGATCCTAGCGATGTATAACTCTGATAGGTGGTCTTGACGGGTAAGAAATGGGCGACTTTGGACAATCTGTCCACTATGACCCAGATAGAGTCATTTCCCCTACTAGAAGTAGGCAGTCCAGTGATAAAGTCCATTCCAACAGAATCCCATTTCCATTCCGGAATCTGTAAGGGTTGCAAAAATCCAGCGGGTCTTTGATGTCCTGCATTGACTCGCTGACATATATCACACTTGGCGATATAGCTTCCGATTTCTCTCTTCATCTTATTCCACCAAAATTGCTCTTTTAAATCTTGATACATCTTAGTTCCTCCGGGATGGATAGAATAAAGAGTATCATGAGCCTCCTTCAAGATAACTTCTTTCAACTCAGAATCTGCTGGTACACAAAGGCATCCTTTGTACCACAAAACTCCCTCTTCTTCTTCGGTGAATCCGGGTACTTTGCCTGTACCGATACGACGCTTGATTCCGTCAATACTGGCATTTCCCTTCTGCACCTCTTTAATCTGACTGATCAAAGTGGGCTGGAGTTCTATTCTAGCCAAAAATCCTTCACTTACTAATTCCATCCAAAAATCTTCCATCTCTTTGTGCAGACTTGGTTGCTCCTTCAAAATCATGGAGTTCAAGCGGCACGACAATCTGCTAAGGGAATCTGCTACCACATTGGCTTTACCAGGGTGATAGGGAATGTCCATATCGTAATCCTTGATTAGATAAATCCATCTTCTCTGTCTCATATTCATCTCCTTCTGAGTGAATATATACTTTAGGCTCTTGTGATCCTAATAAATCTCACAACGGTTTCCCATCAGGTAATGTCTCCATGTTTTTAGGGCTAGAACTACGGCTGCGAGTTCGAGGTCATGGGTTGGGTAGTTTTTCTCATGTTGCTTCAGTTGTCGAGATAGATAAGATATAGCTTTGCCTTCTTGCATTAGCACACATCCGAGCCCAATCTTGGATGCGTCACAATACACATCGAAGGGCTTTGTGATATCCGGCATGATCAAGATTGGGGCTGAAATCAATCTCCTCTTGAGTTCTTGAAAACTCGCTTCACATTTGTCGGTCCATTCAAACTTCTTGTCCTTCTTTAGCAATTGGGTCATGGGTCTGGCGATACTCGAGAATCCTTCTACGAATTTGCGGTAATATCCCGCCAATCTGATAAATGCACGAACTTGGGTTTGAGTGGTTGGGGCTTGCCAATCTTCTACATCTTTCACTTTGGCAGGGTCAACAACAATTCCTCCGGCTGATACAATGTGACCGAGGAATCCTACCTCCTGTAACCAGAATTCACATTTGCTAAACTTTGCATACAGCTGATGCTCTCTAAGGGTTCCAAGAATGGTCCTTAGGTGTAGCTCATGTTCTTCTTCTGATTTGGAATAAATTAGAATGTCATCGATGAAAACAACGACAAACTTATCCAGGAAGTCCATAAAAATCTTATTCATGAGATTCATGAAATAAGCGGGGGCATTGGTTAATCCAAAAGACATAACGATATACTTGTACAATCCATATCTGGTGGTAAAGGCAGTCTTTGGAATATACTCTGCACGAATTTTGAGTTGATGATAGCCAGTTCTAAGATCAATCTTAGAAAACACCTTGGCACCGGTCAACTGATCAAACAAATCTTCTATCTTGGGCAAGGGGTACTTGTTCTTGATGGTGACATCATTCAATTCCGATAATCTGTACACAAACGGTTACCTCCATCCTTCTTGTCCACAAACAAGACAGGTGATCTCCAAGGTTGCGCACTGGATTGAATCAATCCAATTTCCAGCATGGAATCCAGTTGCTTCTTCAGTTCTGCGAGCTCTGACGGGTTCATACTATAGTGTCTCTGGTCTATGGGTCCGGTTCCAGGAATTAGTTCGATGATAAACTCGATATCCCGATCTAGGGGCATACCGGGAAAAACATCTGGAAATACATCGCGGTATTCACAGACTATCTGGACTTGGTCAATGGTAGGTTGGGCTATACACTTATTGTATTTGAATTGGCGAGGTAAGGTTTCAGATATATACTCGACTGATATTCCGGCTATACTGGTCATGGTTATGGCTTTCTTGGCACAATCAATCAATCCTTTATGTTTGGACATCCAATCCATTCCTAGTACTACTTCCAAACCTTGAGTTCTGAGTACTAGATTTGCATAAAAATCTATGCCATGGATTCAGATAGGGACGGCTTTGCAAATTTGCCTAGCCTTGGTGGTTGATCCGGGAATTTGAACAATCATGACATACTTCAGTTTGGTTCGTTGAATTTTACTAGTGCATGCAAATTCTTCGGTGACAAATGAATGCGATGCACCAGAATCAAACAACACTCTTGCAAGTACTGAATTAACCGAAAACATACCCAGCACAACGTCTGGAGCTTCCTGAGCTTCTTCAGCATGCATGAGAAAAAGACGGCCGTTGCAGTTGAGTGAATTCCGTGGGGCAAATCTTCTCCCGGGCTGAACACAACGTTGCTACTGAGCTGGGACATTGGCATTAGGGGCTGTAGCATTCTTCTTGTTGGGGCACTCGTTCGAATAGTGGCCTTTGTTTCCACAGTCATAACAAGTCACTTGCGACTTGTCCTTTGCTGCTACAGGCACATCATTGCTTCCAGTCCTCGGGGCAGTGTTGGTGTTGGCGGTAGCATTGTTGTTGTTGAACTTAGGTGGGGCACGATTGAAATTACTAGCGTTGCCGGGGTTGCTGTGATTTCCTCCGGGCCTAGGGTTTCCACGGTTGGGATAGGTTGGACGGTTCATCGGGGGTCTGTTCGTTCTTGGGGCAAATCCTGGAGATGGGTTGGGGCGATACTTTGGGGTCTGATGGGTTCCTGGTTGATGCATCATGCGGCGCTTGCGGTTCTCATTGGCTTGGTTGATCTTTCCTTCCATCTGGATAGCAGAGTCGACAAGGGCTTCAATATCCTCAAAGGGGATATTGACTAACACAGTCTGCATCTCATCATGCAGACCATTCAGGAATCTTTCTTTCTTCTTGGCTTCGGTGTCGATTTCATCCGGGGCATACCTAGCTAATGACAAAAATTTGTCACGGTATTCCACTACAGTCATCCTTCCTTGCTTCAGCTCTCTGGACTCGTCTCTCATTCTCTTGATCAAACCTGGTGGCACATGGGTTCTGCTAAACTTGACCTTGAATTCTTCCCAGGTCATCATCTGGCCTCCGGTCATTGCGCAAACACTGTTCCACCATGCCCTGGCA
This sequence comes from Avena sativa, assembly GCA_916181665.1. Taxonomy (NCBI): domain Eukaryota; kingdom Viridiplantae; phylum Streptophyta; class Magnoliopsida; order Poales; family Poaceae; genus Avena; species Avena sativa. The sequence goes on from OV702284.1 coordinate 68,624,552, forward strand.
TCTCCGGCTAGATAGTGGGTGGCGAACAGAACTTTCTCGTTGGCTTCCACTCCGGCTACTTCTAGGTTATTTTCCATGGTTTGCAGCCAATCATCAGCGTCTAGGGGTTCTTCTGACTTAGTTAAAATAGATGGGTTGGTATTCTGGAAGTTCTTGAGCTTAGATCCGTGGTTGTCCTGATTTCCGTGGCCTTGGTTGTTGTGGGCAAGTTGGGCTATCTGCTGCAGTGTGGCTAGGTTGGCTTGACGTTCCGCTCTTTCAGCTTCACGGTCAGAAGTCAACATTTGCAGAATCTGCAACATCGGGTCCGGGGATGAACCACTTCCTCCACGTGGCATCTGAAGATTGAGATAGATCATGAGAAAAGAGGGAAATTTCTAAAGTTTTGGGTCTTTTATTTTTTTTTAAAGTTTGACTTAGATTTTTCTAGTAACTTGCTTTTCATTCATAGCACACGATACAACACACACACAACCAAGAAAACAGATGGTTTCAAGAAACATTTCCGAAACTACGATACAGTGGGACCGAATACTACTCACTACGCTAGTGCTCAAGTGCTACTACTCCTCGGAATCTGTGGCTTCATTGTCCTGCATGGCCCTGGCAAGTCCATCCAGCCAGTTGTTTTCTCTCAAGGTAAACTGAATTCCCTCAGCAGTGGGAGGTTCAATCTTTCCTCGGAGACTTGCAACAATTAGCCACTGCAGATCTTCTCCTCCTTGATCATTGAGCTGAGCTCCGAAGAACTCGGGGTGCGGACACTCCAGAAGTTCCGAAAGCTGGTCCAAATCCCTCGCAAAGATCAGGTCTCCTCCATTCCCCAACTGATAAAACTTGCTGTACTTCACGTCCATCTATAAGAATATAGGATGAGTAAGTTAGTAGAGTGATTAAGTGTGTCAAAAAATTTTGTATTTTGCTAGAGTTTTTGAGGAACATGAATTTTCATGAAAGAATCAAAGGGATAAGAATGAGAATAAATTTTGTAAATATTTGCTTTCTTTGGTTTTGAAACTAAGTTTTTGATTCAAACGTCCAGTCTAACTAGGGTCTCCTATGGTCAGGATGGCTCTGATACCAACTTGTCAACACCCGGATTTTTAATCCCAGATGCCTGTTATGCCATACATCGCAATCCCAGGATTACCATTTTTACGAGACATAACAGAATTGGATACCATAGTACATCATCCATTACAAACCGTACATAAGTTTATACACAAATAGGGATCTCATGATCCAGTTCTTAATACAACATCAAGCAGCGGAATACGTAATAATAACGGTAGCGTGGGCGAAGCTCCATCTTCGAGGTCACAGGCAATGCTGACGATGGGAGATGATCCTAGTTGTCGTAACCTTCCTGGGGTCTATCCTCCAGGTACTCCTCTTCATAGTCTGGCCATGGGAATAGCCAGGGACAAAGCCATGAGTACTCTTTAAGTACTCGCAAACTAATACTAACAATTGCGAGGGGTTTTTTGATAATAGGACACTAGGCTCTAGGGTTATTTTGAAAAAGCCAGATTTATCTCTACTATGTTTAGAAGCAACGAATGCTAGTTGAAAGTTTATAACACCTAAGTGGGAACTTGTATTTCAGATCACAACCCTGTTGTGGTCAAGTCAAGTCTCGGTTCATTTCACAAGTCATTTTGAAAAGTCTGACGGGGGAACAGTATGGCCACTCCAACTGTCCATAACTACGGACGCGGCTATTCGAATAGTTTGACACTCTGCAGAGATTGTACACTTTCACCACAACATTCGATACATCCGGCAGGAACAAATCCTGAATTCACCATACTCAGTATGCGGATAATCAATCCTAACCTTTCAATTACACGCCCTAGTATAAGCACCTCTCCTGTGAGTTTGGCCTCCCAACCATGACCAACTGTCATCTTGGGTACTGCACAGGTGGACAATCTTCACAAGGTAGCCTCAGCTCAGACCTTGGCCGTGAGGGAACTAATACTAAGGTATATAAGTTTCCAGTCAAGCCCTACCCAATCTTCGGGTATTGTGGTTGTACGATAAAATTGGAATGGTATCGCATACAGACAACCATCAGTTTTATAAAGGGCTAAGGCTCATGCCTCAACATTTTCATCACCAAAATCATTAGGTGTTCAGAAACACATGTCCAAAACATTTCAATAGAATGATCCATCATTCCAAGGTTTTCATAACCATTTTTCCACCAAGTATTCCCATCTAAAGTTGATCAAGTTTTATGCTTAGCACTAGCATCTACAAGTGGGAGTAAGCAATTAATGAGGGGTGGTAAACTAGTGGAGTTCTGACTAAGTTCAATCTCATGCCTTAAGATGACATCAAGACTATCTAGCTTAGGCCAAATTGTATGCTCTTTATGCAACCTTCACATATTCTTCTAGTATCTACCATTTACTTAGGTAACATCTAGGTAAGAGTTTTGATAAAGAAATAAAGTAAGAGGCTTGCAAGTAAAACTAGGATTGGTTTATCAAGTGGTTATGATCATATATGCTTTAAGGCATATAGTTGACATGGTAACAAGCAAATATTGGCTTGCATAATATCAGTATAAGCTTGCTCAATTGCAAGTCTTAACTTGCAAGGTTAATAGCTTGCATTGGTCAACTTGATTAGTAAAGCTTGCTAAATTGCAAGTGTTAGCTTGCATATTCAACTAGTAGTATTAGGCTTGCCTTGTGCAGAGCAGTGGTTGACGTTATCCTCGGCTTCTTCTTCGTAGAATCCTCCTTCCTCCTCGTATCCTTGGTCGGTACTAGCGTCTATAAATAAATACGATGTACACAATCACCAAACAATACTTAACTACTTGCAATCATCACACACAAGGGTCCTATAGATGATCTAACATCATCTCTACATTACAAGATTAAGGCTTGGTTTAATTCCTTTTTTTTAGAAAAGTAATTTCTACTCATTGAAAAACTACTTAAGATTTAATATTCTCCAAACCAAACATGGGATCATGTTGACACATGTCATCACCACATATTTTAGTCCATGGGAATATGATTTAAAGTGATGTCACAATTAATATGGTTTTACCCTTTTATTTTAATTAAATAAAGTGACTAGAAATGCCTATGGGGCATCCTTTTATTACTTGAACATTATTTCTGCAAGTAAACCTATATATTTTTATATATTCTGAAACGTATGGTTAAATGTGATTTTTGAGAGTTGGAATCAACTCAAAAGCTATTATGGTTTAAATTTGAAAAATGTTTGAATGCAGAAAAGCTTTTGCCTTGTTATTTTTACCATGGGTGATCTATAGATCCAATTGACTTGAATCCAACGGGCTTGGATTCAGCATTCCCAGACCTTTCCAACAAATATGGTTTCATTCAATTTGGTGCACTGAATCGACCTGGGTTGATTTTTGAAACTGGGTACAGAAGTATGTTTGAAATAAAATGTAAAACGTTTAATTCAAATAACTGGGCTGCGCGGGAAAGGTTAACGGGCCGGCCTGCTAAGCGTAGCTCTTCCGTGGGCTGTTTAAGTGGCTGTCCCCACTCGTCAGTGAGACAGGGGGTGCAAAGCGGTATGGGGCGATGTGGGACGTTCGATCTGGTTCTAATCCAACGGCTGGGAGTCATCGTCGACGTTGGGTAACGCCGGCGAGACAGAAACCTAGCGCGGGCAGTGGGGATTGCTGGGGCTCACCGGGGTGCAGGCGAGGGTCGGCGAGGCGGGCGAACGACGTAGTCGACGACGGCGAATCTCCTAGTACCGGTGGCTCCTCCTGGGGCGGCTCCAATCGCTGGCTCCCTTCTTCTCCAGAGGCGGTCTCCGGTGTCTTCGAGGCGGCGGGCTCCGGTGAAATTCCGATGAAGTGCTGCTTGCCTTGCTCCGGGAACGGTGTGGCATGATCACTGATGAGAGGGGATTAGAATGGTGTGCTTAGTTCGGCTGGGGGTGGCCTCTATTTATAGTCGAGCGAGGGGACCGACGGGGCGCACGGTGAGCTCGTCGGGGGCGATGGTACAGACGGCTATTGGCATGGGCGAAGGTAGGGGACGGTGCGGTGTTCCCTGGCGATGCTCAACGATAAAGTGGCGAGACATGGGGCGGTGCGGGTTGGTCTGGAACATGCGACGCTCTGCGCGGCAGAGGCGGCGTCTTCGACGGCGAGCGGTGGCTGTGCGGCATGGGGCGACGAACGGGGATGTCTGGTGGTCTCCTGGGTCGGTGGCGATCGTGTATGCACGCGGCAAGGGCGGCGCGTAGTCTGTGGGCTTCGGTCGAGGGTGGCTCTCTGGCGCATGGTCGGCACGGTTGGTAGAGGCACGGTCGCGGCGTTCCTGGGTGCTCTGGTCGGTGTCTTCGAGGCAGGGCTGGTCGAGAGGGGGCGGTGAGGCATGGGTGATCTCCCAGACAAGGTTGGCACGGCTAGTTTCCTTCCTAGCTTTCTGTCTACACTGGGGTGGCAAGGATGCACTCGGCTATTCACCATTGATGATATTGGCAAGCTCACAGTGGTGCTAGTGCTTGGTTAATCTTGCTAGATGATCTACTGAGATGGTTGTGAGCTAGATAGGGAACCAGTTAGGCTCAAAACACTGCACACTATAGTGTTATTATTTTGTTTGATTTGTGTCTGCAATGTGTTTGATGAAATTGCCGCATGAATTCAAGTTTTGAATTTTGAAAAGATTTTTAGTGGGTGTGCTAGGTTGGTGCTGGTGAGTCTGCAGATGCTTGGGTTTTGAAAGTTGAGCTTGTTTGAGTGGTTTTTGAAAAAGTGGGATCTTCCCATATGATAAAGATTCAATTTTGAATTGTCATTTAAACTATGCATTTGAAAGTTTCTGGATGATCACAAAGTAGGCCTTGATACTTTGTTATGAGTACATTCAAGGGGTGCAAAGATACAGAAAAGTTTCTGTTAGGTTCTGAAAGTTTGAGACAGCCAAAGTAGGCATGGGAGTTAAATTGGTCAAAATAACCATTCACTCATTTAGCATTGTTTTGATTTTTTTGTCTTTGGGAAAAGTTTGGGAAATGTTTAGATGATGTTTATTTCACCTAAGAAACATTTTACAAGCAAAGAAACACACAAACAAGGTGGTACAAAAGAATTTCAAATTAAATGCATACACATATGCATGCTTTCATAATTTTATTTAGAAAAGTTTTTGTTAACCCTAATTTTGATGATTAGAGGATGATTTAAGTTTAGTATTTTTGGGATGTTACAAAAATAGATTTTCCTTATAATTTGAAAACACTAAGTTTTTATTTGTCAAAATCATCCAAGGAATCTACCAATAGAAATTGGTGATCCTTTAACCCTTGTTCGACCACAAGTTTTTAACTTAGAAATTAGGATGAGGAGATTCTTGATAGCTTCCATGTCTTGATGCTCAAATTATCCATTGCCGGGGACACGGACAAGTACTTAGAATTTACTCTCTCGAGAGGTGGTGCACTTTCCCCACAAGACTCGACATGCATCGAGACAAGATGTTTCAGAAGCCTTCCCTTATATCAAAATGACGCGTTCCAAACCTATCATCCCTACCACCAACTGTCCATCTGGCTAAGTTATTGCAACCTATATGATCCAGGCAGAGCCCATAATGCCAAGTGGCTGCACTTGAAGCTTCTCAACATTTGACATCTCAAATATCTTTGTTCCTGGGTGGCTTTCCACAGGTGAGATACACTAGGGTAGTCCATAAATATGGGCCCTGTGTAACCACTCAACATAACCCATTCAACCATTCCACCCAGGTGATTCATTCACATAGTTGTTTTATTAAACAAAACACAAGTCATAGACTTAAATATTTCATAGTATGAATATAGTCCACCCTTGTTTTCTACTAGCTAGGCTAAGCATGATAGTAGTAGGAATCTTAACTTAGGGAAAATTCTACTAAGGTTTCATCTACTAGGATTTCCCGTGGCATAGTTAACACATAAAAAATTCCATGCAAGTCCTACTTAGAAATATAACTAATGCATAGTGAAAATATTGGGAAAAAAGTATGAAGCACCACTTGCCTTTTTGGTAGAGAATATAAGTTCACTCCTTGATCTTGCAATAGTCACACTCTTCAAAGTCCACTACAATTTAATCAAGCAAGGCACAAATTCAAAACTAGCATTCAAACAATTCATCACATAATAATAAAAACAAAGCAATGCATGCAAGCATTCCAAAGATTGTTTTATTTGGAAAAGTGGTTTATAATAGGTTATAAACATTTTAAAACACCTATTGGTCATTTATCAAAGTGGCAAAACCATTTGATAACAAGTTAGTGAAAATGGCCACTTTAAATCCCTTTTGTTTTGCTATAATTGATTTTATTCAAAGAATAATTTCTAGTGTTAGCCAAAATGTTTTTAAACACCAATATTAATGTTTATGGTCATAATTTTTTAAATCAATTCCATTTTCAAAGGGTTTCATCCAAAATCCATTTTTAAATCAAAGCAACATTTTATTTTGTTGGAAATGCCTTTAAATATTGTAATAATTTTCTAGAGTTCACCAAATATATTTTTAAATCCTAAAACTTGGTGATTAGGTTCAGAGAGTTTAATTCAAACCATTTTCAAAAGGTTTTACTCAAGAATCATTTTTAAACCATATTCAACATTTTTATTTAACTAGAAATGCTTTAATTCAAAGGATTAATTTCTAAGTGTCACAAAATATATTTTTAAATCCAAAAGTTGGTTTCTATGGTTCGTAGGTTCAAAAAAATCCATTTACAAAATATTTTACCCTAAAACATTTTTAGAATAAATTTTATACACAAAATATGCCTACACATGTTTCTTCAAAAAACAACTAATTTTCCCGAAGCAAATCACTAAACAAAGTTCATGATTGGAAAGTACTATTTTTGCTGATTCCATTGATATAAAATTTGTAAAATTTGGACGTGTATATTTAAAGTTACGAATTTTATAAAATCATACATCTAATAGATTCATTTCTGTTTTTAAAACAACACACTGGCCACGTGGAGCAAACCTATTCGCTGGTACCGTTTCGTTTGGATCGAGCGTTGTGGTTCGTTGGATTAAAGGTAATCATGCGGTACATATCCTAGCATACCTCTTTGTTAAGTCGTTCTATATACGCCACAAGATGAAGATCTAACGGCTCACAAGCGAATGACCAAAGTCTGGTGGCGCTCAACGGTGGCTGGCGGCAGCGACGCTCGGCTAACGGCATTTTCGGCAAAGCTGGAAGCAAGGGCACAAGAGATATGGCTCACCGTGTTCACGTGATGTCGCTGATGCTCGACGTGCCCTTGGTTGGCGAAGGGGCACACAGTAACGTCGTTAATCGCTCGCCGGAGAAGCTCCTGGCGGCTGGCGCTCACTGTCGATGACGGAGGAGTTTCTGCGGTGCACGCCAGAGCCAAATAGAGACGCTGTTAGATGCGCAAGGTTGTGGCGAGTACACACGTGTGGAAGAGCGGGAGAGGGGAGGTCAGTTTTTACCACGGGAGCTCGCCGAAGAAATGGCAGACGACGGTGGTGCTCGGTTGAAGTCGTTGCCGAAGATACGGGACATGCGCGAGAGAGAGGAAGGCACTTGCAGGTGCGTAAGGAGATGGGGAACAAGATTGTGGGATCTGGGAGGCAAGGGGAAGTCCGTGCTCGCCGGAATTGGCCGAGGAAGGTTGTCGGAGCAGAGGTGTTGTCGCGAGCAATACGGGCAGCCTAGGGGCCGAGAGGTGTGGGGGCATTGAGGGGAAAGAGAGAGGATACGTGGGAGTTTAGTACGGCGCAGTCGCGGGGAGGTTTAATCGCAGCATCAATGCGAATTAAAGACGCGAAAATTTAGCAGGAAACAGCCGGGGGTGAGGAAGAACAGGTCATGGGGTGGGGAAGATGATGCCAGGTTGGTGTGGGGCCGGGGTGTCAGCGGGGTGGAGGGTAACTGCGCGAGTAAGAAATATTTTCGGGGAGGGGAAGGAAGTGGGCTACGCTGCTGGGCTTGGGCCAGGTTAGTTGGGTTGGGCTGCTTCTTTTTTATTCTGTTTCCTTTTTCTTTTTCTATTTTCATTTTCTGTTTTGGATTCATTCAAATGATTTCGAACCCTTTTTAATTTCAAATCTTTTCAAACTTTTCAGTAAGTTTCTATACTGTTTTAAATATGTATTAAAAATCCATTTTAAAATAATTTTCCCTTATTCCTTTATGGTTTATTTATTAATTAATTTAGACACTTGTCTTTATTCAATTGAGATTTCAATTATGTTTTCAAACTTCTATTTGAAATCTAAATTTTACCAAATCCTTTTTAGTAGGTTTTATTTATTCAATAGGGTGTTAAATAATTCATTTTAAATTATTTGAATTATTTTTAATATGATTTATTAATCATTTAAATTGGGTATATGTCTTTATTCAAATCAAATATGGTTTTTGTCCCATTTAAATTTTATTCAAATAACTCTTGACTCCATTTAAGTTAATTAAGTAACTTTTATTCCACTTGGGCAATTCCCATTTATTATTTTCTCATGATTTAATTAATCATTTCTATTGCGGATTTTGTCTTCTTTCAAATAGCATTGAATTTTGTTAATGCCATAAAAATTTATTTGAATATTCTCATCCCTTTATTTTATTTGGATTTGAATTATCCTTGTTTCATTTGCTTACGGATTTAATTCAAGGTTTAAATTGTCTTCTAAATAATTTCCTTGGGATTTATTATTTAGTTTAGGCAATTTATCTTTATTTAAATAAAATTGAATATTGTTCAATTCCTTATGATGTTATTTAAATAATATTTTACTCCTTTTTATTATTCAATACTTTCATTTGTTTATGGATTTGGCCAAGATTTAATTTGGCTTTTAAATATTCTTATTTATTTATTCCCTTCTTTGTCTTATAAAATCCATATCTTTTTATTTATAAATCCAAAATTGGTGATTCCAATTTGTATGATTTTATTTAATATTTGTTTATCTTTTTAAATCCCTTTAGGATTATTTTGCTCACAATTTGGTATGGATTTTAGATAGGATATTTATTAGATTTAGAAATTATTTCCTTTTGCCATATTGAACTTATAAGTTTTTTATCTATGGTTCCAAATTAAATGAAACCAATTTCTATGGTTTTATAATATTTTTATTTATCATCCTTGATCATTTATAAATGTTTGTTGACCAATTTTTATATGGATCCAATCCATAGTCTTTGAGATATCTTGGAAAAGATTTTCTTCCATTAGGGTTTTTAGAGTTTTGGTTTATTTTCCCAAGTTTAAATTTCAAGATACATTCATTGATGAATGCATTTCACTTGATTGAAATTTGTTGGATTCCTCTTTATTCAAATTTCATTCAGGAAGGTTTTTGGATGTTTCCATTTTGAAACAAAAAGTTTCTTTTCACCCTAAATTTCAATAATTATTTATTTTGTTTATTTATTTTTCACAGTTCAAAATTTGGAAATTTTTGGGATGTGACATGCTACCACCCTTAAAAGAAATCTCCTCCCGAGATTTGGAAAAGCTAGAGGTTACAAGTGGCTACAAAGCAACTAGGGTACTACCACGCTTAAAAAGGTTTTCAACTAGATTACATCTTGGCTTACTTGGGATCTTGCTGTAATTTCTCTGGGCACTTGTTGGCACAATGTCCTTGGTTTCCACACTTGAAACATGTGACAAGGTTGATGTCTTGAGGTATCTTCTTCTTCTTTTCTAGACATTCATTGGCATAGTGTCCCATCTCTTTGCAATTGTAACATTGCTCTTGGGTAATGTCCTTCTTGCTAGGGTTGGGGCATTTCTTCTTCTTCTTGGGTCTCTCCAAAGCTAGGAGTTCTTCTAGTTCATGCTCTTCATATTTCACTACAAAGGTGGTAAATCTTTCTCTCTTCTTGGGGCAGTTACTAGAGATATGACCTTCTTTTCCACAACAGTAGCAACACTTTGTGGTTACTTTGGGTTAAGCTTTATGAGGCATGGTTCTAACTTTGCCTTCATCCTTCTTGGTAGAAGTTGTTCCCTTATGGAGGTTACCAAACTTTTGGTGCATTCCACCTTGTTTCATTTGTTCAACTATAGGATAGATGGGGCATTGGATAGGGACATGATCATTTCCTTCACATAGGAAACAAGTCACTTGAGAGGTGGGGCATTGTTTAGTTGGATGTTTCTCTTCACAATTAGGGCATTGATCCTTATGCTCCTTAGAATTGTGTTCTATGTCTCCACAAATATTGCAAGCTTGAGTTCCTTATATAATATCATCATTGACATCATTGTTGTCACAATATCCTTGGGAAGAGTTGCTTATCATGTTGATCATTTGATTGGTCATCCTTTGCAACAATTGGGATTGGGTTTCCAAAAACTTTTGCAAGGTTGGGTCTAACTCATTGTTGTTGGCTAAAAACTGAGTTGTCACTTTATCCAACTGGGCTTGGGTTGCTAAAAGCATCTCTTGGTTGTTGTTGTCATCATTCTTGATGTTGGAGGCTCTTGGAGAAGTCATCTGTTTGGGTTGGATTGGGATTAGAATAGGCAAAAGATTTCTAGAGGAAAGTTCTAATCACACACAATAATTCACACATGCAATATGCAAGCAATCACAATCAAACATTCCACTCAAACAACAAGTTCAAGCACATTTTTAGGCAAAAAAATATTTTTCCTACACCACATAAGTTGGTGTGTTTGATCTAATCAAAACATTAATGGTGGTCCAACTATATGGTTTTCTTGAGATAATTCCATTCTTCTTGGTTGTTTCTTCATGAATGAGATCATGGTATTCTTGGAAAAATTCTTGCATCTTGGCCAAAAAACATCAAAGGTGATGATGGTTCCTTCTAAGTTGTGTTTCTTTAGTCTTCAAGTCCTGAGTAATATTCTTGTCTCATTTGTAGTCCTTAGTGATGTCCAAATTGAAGTCATTGGTGGAACTAAAGTTGAAGTCATTGGTGATGTTGAAGTTGAAGTCATTTGAGTTGGTGAAGTCCTTTTCTCATGGTGGAGGCTTTGTCCATCAAGTTTGAAAAGGGAGAGATGTAGAATCAAAACCAAAATGGTTGAGGAAAGAGTTTACAAGATTGTTTGTAAATAATTTTGAACAAATACAACTCCTATTTTTCTAAGGTTTTTTTATCCAATCCTAGGGTTATAATCCTACAGGCAACACAGTGCTCTAATACCATCTGTAGAGGTCCCAACCTTTAATAAGGTAGATATCCCTGTGTTTACAATGCTAGTCCCTGGATCAATAGCTAGCATCCACAGTTAAGATGTAATATCAAGAAACAAAGGTCATAATACAACTTTATAACCAGGAATAAAATAATTCATTACATCTTACATAGCTTATTTGGCTATCTCATTACAATGCAGCAGAAATTACTATGGCATGGAGTCCTTCATCTTCAAAGTGCCACAGGCAATCACGTTGGTTGTAGACTTGTAATCCTAATCAATACACTTCACTAACATCAAACAAACCTGCAACATAATAAGTTACAGCCACAAGGGTCAATAAATTTGATTTGTATTGGCAAGTGATATTATAGTAGAATAGTGGTATCTATCATCTATATGCATTTGGCTAAGTGGATCTTAGGCTTCCTTATCTCAAAATAGATTTTCCTTATCATTTGAAAACACTAAGTTTTTATTTGTCAAAATCACCCAAGGCATCTACCAATAGAAATTGGTGATCCTTTAACCCTTGTTCAACCACAAGTTTTTAACTTAGAAATTGGGATGAGGAGATTCTTGATAGCTTCCATGTCTTGCTGCTCAAATTGTCCATTCCCAGGGACACGATCAAGTACTTAGATTTTACTCTCTCGAGAGGTGGTGCACTTTCCCCACAAGACTCGACATGCATCGAGACAAGATCTTTCAGAAGCCTTCCCTTAGACCAAAATGGACGCGTTCCAAACCTATCATCCCCTACCACCAACTGTCCATCTAGCTAAGTTATTGCAAACTATATGATCCAGGCAGAGCCCATAATGCCAAGTGTCTGCACTTGAAGCTTCTCAACATTTGTCATCTCAAATCTATTTGTTCCTGGGTGGCTTTCCACAAGTGAGATAGACTAGGGTAGTCCATAAATATGGGCCCTGTGTAACCACTCAACATAACCCATTCAACCATTCCACCCAAGTGATTCATTCACATAGTTGTTTTATTAAACAAAACACAAGTCATAGACTTAGAAATATTTCATAGCATGAATATAGTCCACCCTTGTTTTCTACTAGCTAGTATAAGCATGATAGTAGTAGGAATCTTAACTTATGGAAAATTCTACTAAGGTTTCATCTACTAGGATTTCCCATGGCATAGTTAACACATAGAAAATTCCATGCAAGTCCTACTTAGAAATACCACTAATGCATATGAAATATCACTTAGGTGTTTGAATCACAGGCAATGTTGACGATGGGAGATGATCCTAGTTGTCGTAACCTTCCTGGGGTCCATCCTCCTGGTACTCCTCTTCATAGTCTGGCCATGGGAATAGCCAGGGAAAAAGCCAGGAGTACTCTTTAAGTACTCGCAAACTAATACTAACAAGTGAAAGGGTTTTTGTAATAGGACACTAAGCTCTAGGTTTTTTTTGCAAAAAGCCAGATTTACCTCTACTAAGTTTAGAAATGAAGAAAGCTAGTTGAAGTTTTATAACACCTAAGTGGGAACTTGTATTTCATATCACAACTCTGTTGTGGTCAAGTCAAAATCTCAATTCATTTCACAAGTCATTTTGAAAACATCTGAGGGGGGAACAGTATGGCCACTCCAACTGTCCATAACCGCGGACACGGCTATTCGAATAGTTTGACACTCTGCAGAGATTGTACACTTTCACCACAACATTCGATACATCCGTCAGGAACAAATCCTGAATTCACCATACTCAGTATGCGGATAATCAATCCTATCCTTTCAATTACACGCCCTAGTATTCTCCTGTGAGTTTGGCCTCCCAACCATGACCAACTGTCATCTTGGGTACTGCACAGGTGGACAATCTTCAAAAGGTAGCCTCAGATCAGACCTTGGCCGTGAGGGAACCAATACTAAGGTATATAAGTTTCCAGTCAAGCCCTACCCAATTATCGGGTATTGTGGTTGTACGCTAAAATTGGAATGGTATCGCATCCAGACAACCATCAGTTATATAAAGGGCTAAGGCTCGCGCCTCAACATTTTCATCACCAAAATCATCTGGTGTTCGGAAACACATGTCAAAACATCTCAATAGAATGATCCATTATTCCAAGGTTTTCATAACCATTTTTCCAGCAAGTATTCCCATCTAAAGTTGATCAAGTTTTATGCTTAGCACTAGCATCTACAAGTGGGGGTAAGTACTAATGAGGGGTGGTAAACTAGTGGAGTTTAACTAAGTTCAATCTCATGCCTTAGGATGACATAAAGATTATCTAGCTTAGGCCAAGTTTTATGCTCTTTATGCAACATTCCATTTTCTTTCTAGTATCTACAATTCACTTAAGTAAGCTCTAAGTACTAGCTTTGATAAAGAAATAAAGTATAAAGCTTGTAAGTAAAACTAGGAATGGGGTTATCAAGTGGGTAGGATCACAAATGCTTAAGGCATATAGTTGGCATGGTAACAAGCAAGTATTTTCTTGCATAGGTCAACTTGATTAGTAAGGCTTGCTTGAGATTGAACTTAGTTAAACTCCACTAGTTTACCACCCCTCATTAGTACTTGCCCCCACTTGTAGATGCTAGTGCTAAGCATAAAACTTTATCAACTTCAGATGGGAATACTTGGTGGAAAAATGGTTATGAAAACCTTGGAATGATGGATCATTCTATTGAGATGTTTTGACATGTGTTTCTGAACACCAGATGATTTTGGTGATGAAATTGTTGAGGCACGAGCCTTAGCCCTTTATAAATCTGATGGTTGTCTGGATGCGATACCATTCCAATTTTACCGTACAACCACAATACCTGAGAATTGGGTAGGGCTTAGCTGGAAACTTATATACCTTAGTATTGGTTCCCTCATAGCCAAGGTCTGAGCTGAGGTTACCTTGTGAAGATTGTCCACCTGTGCAGTACCCAATATGACAGTTGGTCATGGTTGGGAGGCCAAACTCACAGGAGAGGTGCTTATACTAGGGCGTGTAATTGAAAGGTTAGGATTGATTATCGGCATACTGAGTATGGTGAATTCAGGATTTGTTCCTGACGGATGTATCAAATGTTGTGGTGAAAGTGTACAATCTCTGCAGAGTGTCAAACTATTCGAATAGCCGCGTCCGCGGTTATGGACAGTTGGAGTGGCCATATTGTTCCCCCATTAGATGTTTTCAAAATGACTTGTGAAATGAATTGAGATTTTGACTTGACCACAACAGAGTTGTGATATGAAATACAAGCCCGTTGGATTCAAATCATTTGGATCTGTAGATCACCCTTGGTAAAAATAACAAGGCAGAAGCTTTTCTGCATTTAAACATTTTTCAAATTTAAACTATAATAGCTTTTGAGTTGATTCCAACTCTCAAAAATCAAATTTGATCATACCTTTCATAATATATAAAAACATATGGGTTTACTCACAGAAATAATGTTCAAGTAACAAAAGGATACCACATAGGCATTTCTAGTCATTTATTTTTATTTAAAATAAAAGGTTAAATCTTATTAAATTGTGACACCACTTCAAATCACATTCCCATGTACTGAAATGTGTGGTGATGACATGTCTCAACATGATCCCATGTTTGGTTTGGAGAATATTAAATCTTAAGTAGTTTTTCAATGAGTAGAAATTACTTTTCTAAAAATAAAATTATTAAGTCAAGTGCTTGTAATGTTAGTGATGATGCTAGATCATCTATAGAACCCCTTTTTGTGATGATTTAAAGTAGTTAAGTATTGTTTGGTGATTGTGTACCTCGTATTTATTTATAGACGCTAGTACCGACCAAGGAGACGAGGAGGAAGGAGGATACTACGAAGAAGAAGCCGAGGATAACTTCAACCACTGCTTTGCACAAGGCAAGCCTAATACTACTTGTTGATTGAGCAAGCTAACACTTGCAAGATACTCTACTTTAGCAAGCCTTACTAATCAAGTTGACCTATGCAAGAAAATACTTGCTTGTTACCATGCCAACTATATACCTTAAGCATATGTGATCCTACCCACTTGATAACCCCATTCCTAGTTTTACTTACAAGCTTTATACTTTATTTCTTTATAAAAGCTAGTACTTAGAGCTTACTGAAGTGAATTGTAGATACTAGAAAGATAATGGAAGGTTGCATAAAGAGCATAAAACTTGGCCTAAGCTAGATAATCTTTATGTCATCCTAAGGCATGAGATTGAACTTAGTTAAACTCCACTAGTTTACCACCCCTCATTAGTACTTACCCCCACTTGTAGATGCTAGTGCTAAGAATAAAACTTGATCAACTTTAAATGGGAATACTTGGTGGAAAAATGGTTATGAAAACCTTGGAATGATGGATCATTCTATTGAGATGTTTTGACATGTGTTTCCGAACACCAGATGATTTTGGTGATGAAAATGTTGAGGCGCGAGCCTTAGCCCTTTATAAAACTGATGGTTGTCTGGATGCGATACCATTCCAATTTTAGCGTACAACCACAATACCCGAGAATTGGGTAGGGCTTGACTGGAAACTTATATACCTTAGTATTAGTTCCCTCACGGCCAAGGTCTGAGCTGAGGCTACCTTGTGAAGATTGTCCACCTGTGCAGTAACCAAGATGACAGTTGGTCATGGTTGGGTGGCCAAACTCACAGGAGAGGTTCTTATACTAGGGCCTGTAATTGAAAGGTTAGGATTGATTATCCGCATACTGAGTATGGTGAATTCAGGATTTGTTCCTGACGGATGTATCGAATGTTGTGGTGAAAGTGTACAATCTCTGTAGAGTGTCAAATTATTCGAATAGCCGCGTCCGTGGTTATGGACAGTTGGAGTGGCCATACTGTTCCCCCGTCAGATGTTTTCAAAATGACTTTTGAAATGAATTGAGGTTTTGACTTGACCACAACAAAGTTGTGATTTAAAATACAAGTTCCCACTGAGGTGTTATAAAACTTCAACTAGCTTTCTTCATTTCTAAACTTAGTAGAGGTAAATCTGGCTTTTTGCAAAACAACCCTAGAGCTTAGTGTCATATTACAAAAACCCTTTCCCTTGTTAGTATTAGTTTGCGAGTACTTAAAGAGTACTCATGGCTTTGTCCCTGGCTATTCCCATGGCCAGACTATGAAGAGGAGTACCAGGAGGATGGACCCAAGGAAGGTTACGACAACTAGGATCATCTCCCATCGTCAGCATTGCCTGTGACCCCGAAGATGGAGCTTCGCCTACGCTACCATTATTATTACGTATTTCCGCTGCTTGAGTTGTATTAAGAACTGGATCATGAGATCCTTATTTGTGTAAGACCTTATGTATGATTTGTAATGGATGATGTACTGTGGTATCCAAATCTGTTATGTCTCGCAAAAATGGTAATCCTGGGATTGCGATGTATGGCTTAACAGGCATCTGTGATTAAAAATCCGGGTGTTGACAGTGAAAATATTGGTACAAAAGTATGAAGTAACACTTTCCTTTTTGGTAGAGAATATAAGTTCACTCCTTGATCTTGCAATAGTCACACTGTTCGAAGTCCACGACAATTCAATCAAGCAAGGCACAAATTCAAAACTAGCATTCAAACAATTCATCACATAATAATAAAAGCAAAGCAATGCATGCAAGCATGCCAAAGATTGTTTTATTTGGAAAAGTGGTTTCTAATAGGTTATAAACATTTTAAAACACCTATTGGTCATTTATCAAAGTGGCAAAACCATTTGATAACAAGTTAGTGAAAATGGCCACTTTAAATCCCTTTTGTTTTGCTAGAATTGATTTTATTCAAAGAATAATTTCTAGTGTTAGCCAAAATGTTTTTAAACACCAATATTAATGTTTATGGTCATAATGTTTTAAAACAATTCCATTTGCAAAGGGTTTCATCCAAAATCCATTTTTAAATCAAAACAACATTTTATTTTGTTGGAAATGCCTTTAAACAAAGTAATAATTTTCTAGGGTTCACCAAATATATTTTTAAATCCTAAAACTTGGTGTTTAGGGTCAGAGAGTTTAATTCAAACCATTTTCAAAAGTTTTTACTCAAGAATCATTTTAAAAACATATTCAACATTTTTATTTAACTAGAAATGCTTTAATTCAAAGGAATAATTCCTAAGTGTCACAAAATATAATTTTAAATCCAAAAGTTGGTTTATATGGTTAGTAAGTTCAAAAAAATCCATTTACAAAAGAGTTTACCCTAAAAACAATTTTAGAATAAATTTTATACAAAAAATATGCCTACACATGTTTCTCCAAAAACAACTAATTTTACAGAAGCAAATCACTAAACAAAGTGCATGGTTGGAAAGTTCTCTTTTTCCTGATTCCATTGATATAAAATTTGTAAAATTTGGACGTGTAGATTTAAAGTTATGAATTTTACAAAATCATACATCTAATATATTCATTTCTGTTTTTAAAACAACACACTGGCCACGTGGAGCAATCCTATTCGCCGGTACCATTTCGTTTGGATCGAGCGCTGTGGTTCGTTGGATTAAAGATAATCGTGCGATACATATCCTAGCATACCTCTTCGTTAAGTCGTTCTGTCTATGCCACAAGATGAAGATCTAACGGCTCACAAGCGAATGATCAAAGTCTGGCAGCGCTCGACGGTGGCTGGCGGTGGCGACGCTCGACTAACGGCAGTTTCGGCGAAGCAGAAAGCAAGGGAACAAGAGAGATGGCTCACCGTGATCGCGTGATGTCGGTGATGCTCGACGTGACCTTGGATGGCAAAGGGGCACACAGTAACGGCGTTAATCGCTCGCCGGAGAAGCTTCTGGCGGCTAGCGCTCACTGTCGACGACAGAGGCATTGCTATGGTGCACGCCAGAGCCAAATAGAGACGCTGTTAGATGCGCAAGATTGTGGTGAGTACATGTGTGTGAAAGAGGGGGAGAGGGGAGGTCAGTTTTTACCAGGGGAGCTCGCCGGAGAAATGGCAGGCGACGGCGGTGCTCGGTTGAAGTCGTTGCCGAGGATACGGGGCACACACGAGAGAAGAGGAAGGCACGGGCAGGTGCGTAGGGAGATGGGGAACATGATTGTGGGATCTGGAAGGCAAGGGGAAGTCCGTGCTCACCGGAATTGGCTGGGGAAGGTTGTCAGAGCAGAGGTGTTGTCGCGAGCAATACGGGCAGCCTAGGGGCCGAGAGGTGTGGGGGATTGAGGGGAAAGAGAGAGGATACGTGGGAGTTTAGTAGGGCGCAGTCGCGGGGAGGTTTAATCGCGGCATCAAAGCGAAAATTTAGCAGGAAACGGCTAGGGGTGAGGAAGAACAGGTCGTGGGGGTGGGGAAGATGATGCCAGGTTGGCGTGGGGCCGGGGTGTCAGCGGGGTGGAGGGTAACTGCGCGAGTAAGAAATATTTTCGGGGAGGGGGAGGAAGTGGGCTGCGCTGCTGGGATTGGGCCAGATTAGTTGGGTTGGGCTGCTTCTTTCTTTTTTTATTCTATTTCTTTTTTCTTTTTCTATTTTTCATTTTTTGTTTTGGATTCATTCAAATGATTTCAATCCCTTTTACATTTCAAATCTTTTCAAACTTTTCAGTAAGTTTCTATACTACTTTAAATATGTATTAAAAATCCATTTTAAAATAATTTTCCCTTATTCCTTTATGGTTTATTAATTAATTAATTTAGACACTTGTCTTTATTTAATTGAGATTTCAATTATGTTTCCAAACTTCTATTTGAAATCTAAATTTTATGAAATCCTTTTTAGTAGGTTTTATTTATTCAATAGGGTGTTAAATAATTCATTTTTAATTATTTGAAGTATTTTTAATATGATTTATTAATCATTTAAATTGGGTATATGTCTTTATTAAAATTTCAAATATGGTTTTAGTCCCATTTAAATTTTATTCAAATAACTCTTGACTCCATTTAAGTTAATTAAGTAACTTTTATTCCACTTGGCCAATTCCCATTTATTATTTTCTCATGATTTAATTAATCATTTCTATTGGGGATTTTGTCTTCTTTCAAATGGAACTAAATTTGGTTAATGCCATAAAATTTTATTTGAATATTCGCATCCCTTTATTTTATTTGGATTTGAATTATCCTTGTTTCATTTGCTTATGGATTTAATTCAAGGTTTAAATTGTCTTCTAAATAATTTCCTTGGGATTTATTATTTAGTTTAGCCAATTTACATTTATTTAAATAAAATTGAATATTGTTCAATTCCTTATGATTTTATTTAATTAATCTTTTACTCCTTTTTATTATTCAATACTTTCTTTTGTTTATGGATTTGGCCAAGATTTAATTTGGCTTTTAAATATTCTTATTTATTTATTCCCTTCTTTATCTTATAAAATCCATATCGTTTTATTTATAAATCCAAAATTGGTGATTTCAATTTGTATGATTTTATTTAATATTTGTTTATCTTTTTAAATCCCTTTAGGATTATTTTTCTCACAATTTGGTATGGATTTTAGATAGGATATTTATTTGCTTTAGAAATTATTTCCTTTTGCCATATTAAACTCATAAGTTTTTATCTATGGTTCCAAATTAAATGAAACCAATTTCTATGGTTTTATAATATTTTTATTTATCATCCTTGATCATTTATAAATGTTTGTTGACCAATTTTTATATGGATCCAATCCATAGTCTTTGAGATATCTTGGAAATGATTTTCTTCCGTTAGGGTTTTTAGAGTTTTGGTTTATTTTCCCAAGTTTAAATTTCAAGATACATTCATTGATGAATGCATTTCACTTGATTGAAATTTGTTGGATTCCTCTTTATTCAAATTTCATTCAGGAAGGGTTTTGGATGTTTCCATTTTGAAACAAAAAGTTTCTTTTCACCTAAATTTCAACAATTATTTATTTTATTTATTTATTTTTCACATTACAAAATTTGGAAATTTTTGGGATATGACATTACTTAGTACTGAAGAGAACATGATTATACTAGAAGTCACTCAACGCGCCTGCAGCAGGACAGTTATACATGGGAAAACTCATCAACTTCTTAGCCTAAGTAAATCTAACTAAATACTGCTCCTGTAGAAACGAATCTATTAATATTGTACACAAAAAGTTTATAAAAAAAGATTTAGGAAAGAAAGTAAAAATATCTAGAATACACCACTAGCTTCCGTAATCCAAGTCTATGCTCGTTGGCAATGGAAGTTATGTATAGCAAGCATCTGAATAGGGGATCCTAAAGTCAAAACCAGCAGCTCAAGAGTAGAGAAGAGACATGAGTATATGCTGCCCACACCGCCCGTAGACGCTCAAAGCTCCTACAGCAGGACGCCCTCGATGTGCACCCCGCCTGCTCTCCGCCACCCACTGCTCCTCAACTGCCTGATCTCCGCTGCCTACATATCTTCAATCGCCTGGATGCAGAGCATCCTCGATCTTCTAGTCTCCTACTATCACAAGAACCCTAAACCTAGAGAGAGGGGAGGTGGGAGGATGAGGAGATTACCGCTAGAGAACTCCGCCGTGGGGAAGGGCGCGGGAGATGCGGAGGTGCCGTCACCGCGGTGGCGACCGAGTTCGCCTTTGGGTCGCGTTGCCGCCGAATTCACCCCTAAGTTGCGTCGCTGCCGAGCTCGGGTTTTGTTCCACGGGTTGGGAGACAATTTTTATTTCCCTGTTGTTTTGGACGGGATCGGCAGGGGTCGGGCCGGGGTGACTTCCATGTCGGGTGTAACCGAACGCAGAATTTTGAGTGGGCCGTAAATCTCGACAGGGATGATCCACCGGGGTTGGCAGAGAATGGCCCGCGATCCCGGCAGGGGTGGGGCTAACCGAACAAGGCTTAAATGGATCAGAGGGACTGGAGAGGTAGGGTAAGAGGCGAAGCTACAAGGACGAAGATGTGGATGACGAAGGCCTGATAAGAAGTGCTTGGTAGTCACTGGCCCTGGTGGTTAGGGCCTTGGTTCATTGACGTAGGGGACGAGGAAGGCGTCTTCTCTCGGTTCCCGTGCTCAGGCTGGGAAAGCGCAGATCCACGACGCCAGCTAGAGGGAGCTTTGCCTGCGGTGTTGCCCTCTCATACGCTCACAGCTAGAAGGATAAAGGGAGGGAACAGGAGGATGGAGGCGCCGAGGAGAGAGAGGAAGGGGAGGGACTAGGGTTCCAGGATGCCTCGGGGAGGATAAGAACAGGGTCAGGTGGTGTTGGAGGGTGAGGAGGACAACAGCGGACGGATGGCGACCTGCTCCGTCTGGCGCTAGCAGAGAGAAGGCAGCGGCAGAAAAGAAGAAGAGTAGAGGCATTGGTCTCCCTTCGCGAAGCGGTACTGGGCCAACGAGTCGGTCCAAAGGAAGGGAAAAGGGGCCTGGTGGAATGGTTATGGGCAGCTGCGGCTGGGCTGTTGTCTGGTTCATGGTGGGCTGCTGACAGGCCCTCTATCTTTCTTATTCTTTTTATCCTTTTATGATTCTTTTCTGATTTGTATTTTGGGTTTGTTTCAAAACTTTCAAACAAGTTGTATTACAAGAATCCCGCATTACATACAAAATAAGCTCTTTGGGTTCCAGGATTCTTTTCTGATTTGAACATATTACATTCGATACACGGAGTTCATGCATTACATACAAAATAAGCTCTTTGTACAATCTCTATTGGATATACACACCCGAATAATATTCTCCTTTTGGGTTTAGGACTTCTGCATCCAAGAATCCCGCCAATTTCTCCTGAATTGCTCGTACCGATCCTTTGGCAGAAGACCGTCCCGTAGACGTTCGATCTGATTTAAAAAAGGAGACAACCTATATGAATGAAACTAAACACAATTTGATGGTAATTAAAAACTATAAAAATTGTTTACGTACGTTAAGTTGCTCTAAATTTCTCCCCTTCTCACAACACGTCTGACGGATGAACTCGCAAACATAGAATTCACATAAATTGTTCCCTGGTCCCTGCATCAGACACTTTACGAGAATATAGTTCAATCAAAATAATAATCAAGCATGATAATAATGGTATCAAAACTAGAATCAAAGAGATACGCAGATATAGCTATTGGTGCTTACATCTAATGTAAACTCCTCTTTCCAAACACCCCTAGCCTTCTTGGTGAACCATTTCCAAGCGCTGCCCGACGAAGAAAACGAATAAAAGAAGTTATTAATTATTTGATATCATAAAATTCACGAACGTTGCCGATATAGTGTCATAGTGATTAGAATTATCGCTAGAGAAGCATCTGCATGTCCTTCCACTTCTCAAGGGGTTTATGTTTCGAGTCCATGACTAGTACACGCCCTTTGTCAGGTTGAATGATTAACAGAATATAGTGGAAGCTGCGCATACATAACTAATCAATTATATACTTAACGTCGAGTAAGCGAAACAGAAAGTCTATACAAGACAATAACACTCACTCGAAGTTGTAAGAAAATAGTATTTCCCTTCTGGTTTCTTGAAACCTTAACGCGTGTACGATATTATCCTTCGTATCCTGGGGGTTTGTTTTTGATATTAGCTTGATGAACCCAATATGGGTCAATGAACCCAATGTCATAGATTTGTCCTCTGCTACATTCGAGAATTTTCATTCTGCATATTATAATATGATTATATACATGCAATAAACGAGGTGAGATAGATAGAGACTAAATTAATTACAGAATTAGTACTTACAGACAATAGGCACTGCTGATCTATTTGTCCAAGACATCTTGATTGAATAATTGAAATAGTTCAACAAATTCAATGGATATCATGTCATCTATTTCTTTCCCATAATGCTTTTTTTAACTCTCGGCATTATCCAGTTAGCCCCGGCCTTTGTGGCATGCATGTACCAGTTATGCAATCTTCGCATTTTTGTTGGAAGATTATTTACCTCCTCAGGTTTGATGAGAGGTTTGCCGTACTGGTATTTGTATGCTACTTCACCCACGGGGAAGTACTGTAACTGGGATAAGTAGTGGGCAATACTCATAACTTGAGTAGCGGCAGCTTCTCCGTATTGTGCAACTACATCTGGATCATACTACTCTTCGGCCGCATATTTACTCGACCCCACATTGGTATGGGAAATCACCTTGAGAGGGGCGCAAGACTGTTTTGCTTGTTCTCCGAGCTGGGCAACAGATTTCCTGCTTGCGTCAGTACTGCTCTTCGAGGCTTGTTCTGCCGCATGTGACTTGAGAATAGAGCGCTCATAGTCTGATGACAGCTTTGGCTCGGGTTGATGAAGAGTCTTTAGCATTTTGAACACTCAGGCTTTTTCTTCTTTGGTATTGTGGAACTCTGGCTCTTTCGGCCGCCTTAGCTTAGCGAAAAACGCTGTTGTTTCCGCATCAATGATAGCTGTAGTCTCCTCTTCCGAACAGTCATAAGCTCTCTTGGGAGGAACCTTTGGTACTTTTGGAAGAGGCTCTTGTTTACGTTTCGGTGATCGCTTACCACTCCGCAGAGTAGTGGTGGTACGCTTACACTTTTTTTCCTGAGGCACCGGCGATGGCTGCGCCGGAGATTGGTGAGGCGACGGAGCCGGGTGAGGCGACAGAGCCGGGTGAGGCGACGAAGACGGCTGCCGCGGCGGCGACGACCTCGCTGGAGACGGGTGAGGCGGCGGCGAAGATGGCCTTGGCGTGTGATTTGAAAGCATGATACATTCCTTTGGCCATAGAATGGTGACGTTTGTTGTTTCTCCAAGTTCAGTCACATCCCCTTCACCTGCAGGGTAGTCAAGCTTCAAACCTTGAAAGGTGGGCATGATTTCATCCACCCCGACAACAGCGTAGCCTTGTGGAACCGGACGATAATGGTAAGTTGGTGTGGGTCCAATTGGTAAGGCAGCCGATCACCACCTTCATTGATATGTTCACAACTTTGACATGTAGCTCGCAGTGTGTCATCTGTGCGATATCATCCACTAGGTAGCCAACACGAGCCACCGTCGATGCACCATCGCCGTCGTCATCACCCGGGACCTCAGTGGAAGCCACAATGCTTTTTCGATTATTCGATAGGCCGGTAGCATCGAATGCACGTTCTACCACCATGTGCTGCTGAGATGGGCCGGTAGTACCTTGCTGGCTAAGTGCGTTAATTTGATCTTGTTGTTGCTTTATTCGTTCTTCAATTATACGCATTCACTCTTTCTGAATATCTGCTTCAACTTCCGCCTTGTCCTTTCTCCTCTTACGGCTTCTATCAGGATATTTTTTCCTCTCTTCAGGAAACCCAGTGCTCCATGGTTTGGAGCCTATTGTGCCTTGTGTTCGTCCATCATGTTCCTTATTTCCAAGGGAGAGTGTGAGCTCATCATTCTCTCTATAGGGAATGAAGTCCCCATCTTTAACAGCCTTTACTGCGTTTCTCATCTTATCGATTGGAAAGGGGTCTTATTTATGTCGTATGTTATATATACACTTCCCTTCCGAGTCCAACGTTCCCCCATGCCCATAAAACCAATTCTTTGCACGTTCGATCCAATCGTCTATCTTTGGGATGATCTTTTTAGCACGCAGTTCATCCTCAAGTTTCTTCCACTTAGGAATGCCAGCCCTGTAGCCACCTTGCCCCATAGTATGGTGATACTTCTTGTTAGCAGCATTCAGCTTATTCATTGCAGACATTTTCTTAGCTTTTTCTGATGTCTTGTAAGTCACAAACTCAACCCAGAATGGTTTTATCTTCTGAAACTGACTCTTCTCGAAATCCGGAGTCTTCTCTTTCACGACATAGTCAAGGTGCAATCTTTTCTTCCAGTTGGTGAAACACTGGGCCATCTTCTTCATAGCCCACTCCCCGACCTTCATCTCCACGGCTTTCGCATGTTCTAAGGCGTCCTCAACTGGATCCTCCGCATTTGGATCCAGCTCTATCTTTGGTAGTTCGAAATTAAGCATGCGCCTCTTCCACAGTAAATATTGGGCCACGGTAGGGACAAATAAAGACGTTCCCTCTTCTTCCGCATCAGCAGGCCTATTCCAATTTCGAATGGTGATCGGGACGAAGTCCCTAATGATTACTCCGCATTGTGCCACAAATTTGTTTGTGACAACAATGGGAGCCGTCGGTTTGCTGTCTTCACCGATATCTTCGATCCTGAACCTCTCATGGTCTTCCAACTTTTTTGTTGGGCCTCGTCCGCTCTTTTTAGTAGATTTGTTCAATCTGGAGGGCTAAAAGAAGAAAGATCGTCGTTACTATTTCTATATAGACAGTAGATGATTAATTAATGAATTAATTATATTGCATGCACCTCTCCGGAGCGGTCATATTCTCGATCACACAAGGCCTCTCCTTCTCCCTCGCGGAAGGCATCACCTTCAACCTCAAACAAGTCGTCTCTTCCAGCAAAAATAGGATCACCCTCGCCAGAGTTGTTCAGAAACGTCGATACATCTAAATTTTCTTCCCCGCAGATCACACCTTGGATCAACTCTTCCTTTTCTTCGTCTCTGACGTTTGGTTCCATATTTTCTGCATAGGTGGAAAAACGGATAAGTCAAAGCGGCTAAGGGAGAATGTTAGGTAGGGTGTTGAGAGATATAAACCCTAATTCGGAGAAACCCTAATATATACATACACAATAATAAAAATGAAGAGAAACCCTAAACCCTAAACCCTAAACCTAGCTACAAAAAGGAAACTATGTAGTAGATAGGTAACTCTAGCTACTGACAAAAGACCACATTTGAATCATATACATCGTAGCGAGAAAGTAGATACTTTGTAATAGGTTCATAATGAGAGGCTACGATTGCCCTCCGACTCGGATCCTATAGCGAAGAACCAACACCGGAAAGAAAGGCGACAATTCAAGACATGGCATAATGCAATGCGCAAACAATATGTATGACATGTCAGATTAGATACTACGCATTTGCCATAATGCATGTCGATTTAAGAGGGTTCGGAATGCCCTAGCAAAGGTGCATCGTCAAACTCACATGTATATGAGGGTATCGATGTTCTTCCAACTAAACTAGGTTTTAAAGTTGCTTGAAAATGTATTATGATTTCTTAGACACATAGCTCTCAATTTTCTGAACATATTGATATATTATACATGTTTTTATGATTAAATATGAATTAGTTATTGATTTTACAAAATTATATTAATTTCTGCTATTTTCAAACATTTCTAAAAAGGATTAAGCCATTACTGCATCACCTGACGTCATCAACCCTATCTCTAATTTTCTACACCAGGGCTGCTCCTACCCACAACCACTGACTAGGGGGCCCCAGGACGAGCTGGGTCCACCCCGTGGCCACGCAGGCGCCATGTCAGACGCGGCGGCGGAAGGCATCGGGCGGTGGTCGCCGACGATGATCTGGGCCACCCCAGCACGCGTGGAGGGGTGCGCTGGAAAGAGCGTGACGAGGGGAACAACATAGTGGCGGCGCCACCCCTTTAGGGTCACCGGAGCAAGGCCTGCGACGAGCGGCGGCGACAGAGCTCATGGAAGAACGGAGCGCGGTGGCTACGAAGATCTAGGAGGCAAACAGAGGTTGCCTTGAGCACTAGAATGTCACCACGGTGCTCGACGTGGGGTCATGGAATCCAGGCGAGGCCGGAGGCGAGCTAATCGATGGCGGCGAGCTTTGTTAGGGTGGAGGCTTGATTCCTTCAGTGGGACGAAACAGGGGATCGAGGTGGAGCTGCTAGCACCACTAGATGGTCGAGGGGAGGCCGGGACCGTCGGCGACGACCGGCTACTGGGGCTGGCTAGGGTTTGGCCAGAGAGGGAGAGAACGCACACGAGGAGGAGAAAGAGAGAGAGAACGCAAGAAGATACACCTAAAATCTAAAAAAAATCATATCAACTAAAATAATCATCATCTAAAAATCATCTACATCATCTAAATACACCTAAATCATCTAACAACTCTACACCTAAAATCTAGAAATAAATACATACATGCATACACACCTAAAATTTAAATATATACATCTACACATGTCAAAAAAAATACATCTACAATACACATGCATGCATACACACTAAAAGGAAGCAGAGGCTCCTCTCGGGTCGTTCTGGTACCGGTGGCGGCGGTTGACGCGGGCGGCGGTCGGGGAAGGAGAGGGAGAGGCGGCGGGCCTGTGCTGGACACGGGCGGCGGCGGCCGGAGCGTGTGGCGAGGACGACGGAGACGGAGGGCGGCCAGAGACGGAGGACAGAGGCAGTGGACGCGGGCGGCGGTCGGGGAGTAGAGGGAGAGGCGGCGGGCAGCGCTGGACACAGGCGGCGGTGGCGGCCGGAGCGCGTGGCGGTGGACGACGGAGACGGAGGGCGGCCGGAGACGGAGGACGGAGGCGGAGGCGTGGAGGTGGAGGCGGCGGCGCTGACGACGACGACAAGCGCGGGCAGCCTGTCGGCGTCGTGGGGATCGGGGGCGGCGTCATCGATGAGAAGCAGAGAAGAAGAAGAGAAAAGAGATGGGGAAGAAGAAGAGGCGCACAAGTTATAAAGGAGGGAGTATACGTCCCGGTTGGTGGCTCCAACCGGGACTAAAGGGTCATACGTCCCGGTTGGAGCCACCAACCGGGGCGTATGCTTCACTTTTTTTCATATTTTGGGCGGCGCGTGCAGGGGGCCCTTAGTCCCAGTTGGTGGCTTCAACCGGGACGTATGACCCTGTTTTCAATTTGTTTCACAAATTATCTCTCTGTTCCCGCCTTATTTTTTATTTTGGAGTTTAAATTTGTAATGTTTTTAAAATGATAATTAATTTGGAATTTAGAAAAACTTTAAACATAAAAGGTGTTTGAATTTGAATAACTAATTGAAAACCATTTTCTGTTTTTAAAAATAATTAATGTAACGGAACTCAATGAAAACCATTAGTCTTCCCTCATGCCGCGAGTCAGAAACACCAATCGGCTTAAGGTTAGGAATAAAGTCAACACAAAACTCAATGACCTCCTCTGTTCCATATCCCTGGGAGATGCTTCATTCTGGTCTAGCATGGTTATGAACATATTTATTTAAGACTCCCATGAACCTCTCAAAGGGGAACATATTGTGCATAAATACAGGGCCAAGAAGGATGGTGGGAACACCAACTCAAAACTAACAAGACATTGTACCACATCCTTCTGTAACCTTGGCAGAATATCTGGATTGATTACCTTCTGAGGTATTGCATTGAGGAATGCACACATCTTCACAATGGGTACTCGAACATTTTCCGGTAGAAGCCCCTTTAATGCAATGGGAAGCAACTGCGTCATAATCACGTGACAGTTATGAGACTTCAGGTTTTTGAACTTTTCTCTGCCATATTTATTATCCCCTTCATATTAGATGAGAATCCAGACGGCAGCTTGATACTCTAACGGACTTCAAAAAAGATTTCCTTCTCTACTTTGGTAAGAGCATAGCTGGCACGACTTAAGAGTCGCCCTTTATCCGTCTTGTTCTGTGTATGCATGTTCTTTCGGTCTTTCATAATTTATTGGTCCTCCCGTGCTTCTGGTGTATCTTTTGTCTTCCCATACACGCCTAGGAGTCCTAGCAGGTTCACGCAAATATTCTTCGTCACGTGCATCACGTCGATTGAAGAGCGGACACGTAGGACTTTCCAATATGGTAGCTCCCAAAATATAGATTTCTTCTGTGTGCGTGTCCTGTAGCGACGTCGTTCAGAACTGATTGACCGCCGGGACCTGTAACATCCCAAAAATATAAAACAAGGATCATCAAACTCTAATCACTAAAATTAGGGTTAACAAAAACTTTGAGTAATTAAAATCATATGAATGCATGTGTGAATGAAATGATTTGACCAATGCATGTATGATCTTGTGTGATTAACCTAAATAGCAAGAAATGGTTTAAAGACAAATATAACATCATCTAGAATATTTCCAAACAGAAACAAATAAAGAGAAAATCAAAAACAAACCAAATAAAGCAAATGGTCATTTTTGCCAATCTTGTTCACTAGGTCACTTTGAGTGTTTGTAGTTCAAGATTTCAAACAGAAACTTTCCCAATTTATTTCACCCCTTGATAGAACTAGTAAAAGTGAATGAAGGCCCACCTTTCAAACTTGCAGAACCTTTTGGCAACCCCATTCAAATCACAATTCAAAATTGAATGTTATTCATATGTGAATATCATCCATTTTCAAAACCCAACCAAACCAATGCCCCTTGACTAATCCAACCAACCAGATACTCCCTAACATGTGCCTAGCAAACCCACAAAGTTTGAATTCAAAATTCAAATTTAAAGTTCTTGCGGCCATTTGATCAAACACCTTGCAGATTCAAATCAGACAAACAACAAACACTATAGTGTGTAGTAAAATTGGCCTAACTTGTTCCCTCTCTGGTTGCAGCCAGCCTTTAGTAGATCATCTAGCCCCACTTACTATCTTTAGCACCACTGTAAGCAAGCCTAGCCATCAATGGTGAGCATGCCGAGAGCACACTTGCCACCCCATTGTCGCCAGCAAGATAGAGGCCGCACTAGCCTCGCAAACCTTGTCTGGGACATGCAGCACTATCCATCGCCACACTCCGTCCCAGCCCCGAGCAATGCCAACCCCTGGACCACACGCCACGCCCATGCCAAACCTCTCTGCGAACATGCCGAGAGCGTGCCCATGCGCCACACTCGACCAACACCCACAGACCACGCTCCTCCCTCCCCGCTTGCAGAGATGATGACCAGCTCACCAGCACCCTGCCAGACATGGCCGTTCGCCGCCGCGTGGACCACGCGCGCTGTGCGCCATCAAAACCTCCGTCGGACCCGCCCAGAGCGTCGAAGCGTTCCGACCGATCTGCACCGCCCCACACCTCGCCACCGCACCATTGAGCTTCGCCAGGGAACATAGCACCACCCCCTACCGTCGCCCATGCCGATAGCTTCCTGTGCCGTCGACCACGACAAGCTCAGCCCGCGCCCGTCAGTCCCCTCTCTCCACTATAAATAGAGGCCTTCACCGCTCGTTTTTGCCACACCAGTTCACTCCCCTCTCACCCAGAACCACCCCACCTCACTCCCGGAGCAAGGCGAGCAGCGCATTGCCGGAATTTGGCCGGAGCCCGCCGCTGCTGGAGAAGAAGGGAGCTGTCGATTGGAGCCGCCCCAGGAGGAGCTGCCGGTACTAGGAGAACCGCCGTCGTCGACTTCCTCGTTTGCCCCCTTCGCCGACCCTCGCCTGAGCCCCGGTGAGCCTCCCACGACCCCCACCTGCCGCGTTAGGGTTCTGTATCGCCGGCGCTGCCTGACGTGGACGATGAACCGTAGCCGTTCAGTTAGATTTAGATCGTGCGGCTTAGATCACCCTATACCGCTTCGCCCCTCCCCGTCTCACTGACGCGTGGGGACAGCCACTTAACCAGCCCGCGTACGCGCTGTGTGTAATGGGCCGGCCCAGTAAAACATCCAGCGCGACCCAGCAATTCAAATTAAGCTTTATTATTTTAATTTCAAAAACAGTTCCATACCTATATTCAAAAATCAACCCAGCTCGATTCACTGAACCAAAATGCATGAAACCAATTTTGCTAGAAAGGTACTGAACTGCTTAATCCAAGCCCATTGGATTCAAATCATTTGGATCTGTGGATCAACCATGGTGAAAATAACAAGGCATAAGCTTTTCTGCATTTAAATATTTTTCAAAATTCAACCATAAAAGATTTTGAGTTGATTCCAACTCTCAAAAATCACATCTGATCATACCTTTCAGAATATATAAAAATTATAGGGTTACTTGCAGAAATAATGATCAAGTAATAAAAGAATGCATCATAGGCATTTCTAGTCACTTTATTTAATTAAAATAAAAAGGTTAAACCTTATTAAATTGTGACACCACTTTAAATCACATTCCCATGTACTGAAATATGTGGTGATGACATGTGTCAACATGATCCCATGTTTGAGTTGGAGAATATTAAATCTTAAGTAGTTTTTCAATGAGTAGAAATTACTTTTCTCAAATTAAAATAAATAAGACAAGTGCTTTAATCCTTGTGATGCTAGATCATCTATAGTGCATCTTTGTGTGATGATTGAAAATAGTTAAGTATTGTATGGTGATTGTGTACCTCGTATTTATTTATAGACGCTAGTACCGACCAAGGATACGAGGGGGAAGGAGGATACTACGAGGAGGAAGCCAAGGAGAATTTCAACCACTGCTCTGCACAAGGCAAGATTATACCAATATCTTAGCAAGCTACCCTTGAAAATTATGCATGCTACTACTTGCTTGTTACCATGACAAATAAAAGCCTTAAACATATGGGATCATACACAGTTGATAACCCAATCCTAGTTTTACTTGCAAGCTTTATACTTTATTCCTTTATCAAAGCTTTCTCTTAAAGTTTACATAGTGAATTATAGATTCTAGAAGGATCACTAAAGGTAGCATAAAGAGCATAAAATTTGGCCTAAATTAGATAATCTTGATGTCATCCTAAGGCCTGAGATTGAACTTAGCAAATCTCCACTTGTTTACCACCCCTCATTAGGATTTACCACCACTTGTAGATGCTAGTGCTGAGCATAAAACTTGATCAACTTTAGATGGGAATACTTGGTGAAAATGGTTATGAAAACCTTAGAATGATGATTCATTCTACTGAAATGTTTTGACATGTGTTCTTGAAAACCAGATGAAAATGTTGAGGCATGAGCCTTAGCCCTTTATAAAACTGATGGTTGTCTAGATGCGATACCTTTTCAATTTTTACCATACAACCACAATACATGAAATTTGGGTAGGGCTTGACTGGAAATTTATATACCTTAGTATGGGTTCCCTCATGGCCAAGGTCTGAGTTGAGGCTACCTTGTGAAGATTGTCCACCTGTGCAGTACCCAAGATGACAGTTGGTCATGGTTGGGAGGCCAAACTCACAGGAGAGGTGCCTATACTAGGGCCTGTAATTGAAAGGTTAGGATTGATTATCCGCATACTGAGTATGGTGAATTCTGGATTTGTTCCTGACGGATGTATCAAATGTTGTGGTGAAAGTGTACAATCTTTGCAGTGTGTCAAACTATTCGAATAGCCTCGTCCGCGGTTATGGATAGTTGGAGTGGCCACACTGTTCCCCCATCAGATGTTTTTTCAAAATGACTTGTGAAATGAATTGTGAAATGAATTGTGACTTTGACTTGACCACAACAGAGTTGTGATATGAAACTCAAGTTCCCACTTAGGTGTTATAAAACTTTCAACTAAATTTCTTGCTTCTGAACTTAGTTGAGGTAAATATGGATTTTTGCAAAACAACCCTAGAGCTTAGTATCCTACTACAAAACCCCCCTCAACTTATTAGTATTAGTTTGCGAGTACTTAAAGAGTACTCATGGCTTTGTCCCTGGCTATTCCCGTGGCCAGACTATGAAGAGGAGTATCAGGATTACGTCCCACAGGAAGGTTACGACAACTAGGATCATCTCCCATCCTCAGCATTGCCTGTGACCCCAAAGATGGAGCTTCGCCTACGCTATCGTTACTATTACGTTATTCCGCTGCTTGAGTTGTATTAAGAACTGGATCATGAGATCCTGATTTGTGTAAACCTTATGTATGGTTTGTAATGGATGATGTAATGTGATATCCAAATCTATTATGTCTCGTAAAAATGGTAATCCTGGGATTGCGATGTATGGCATGACAAGCATCTGGGATTAAAAATCCGGGTGTTTACAAGCTGGTATCAGAGCCATCCTGACCATAGGAGACCCTAGTTAGAATGGACGTTTGAATCAAAACCTTAGTTTCAAACCAACGGAAGTGAGTATTTACAAAAACTTATTCCCCTTCTTATCACTTTGATTCTTTCATAAAAATTCATATTCCTCAAAAATTCTTGAAAAATACATAAAATTTGACACACTTGATCACTCTACTAACTAACTCATCCTATATTCTTATAGATGGACGTGAAGTACAACAAGTTTTATCAGTTGGGGAATGGAGGAGACCTCATATTTGAGCGTGACTTGGACCAGCTTTCGGAACTTCTGGAGCATCTGCACCCTGAGTTCTTTGGAGCTTAGCTCAATGATCAGGAAGGAGAAGACCTGTAGTGGCTTGTTGTTGCAAGTATCCGAGGAAAGATTGAACCTCCCACTGCCGAGGAAATTCAGTTCACCTTAAGAGAAAACAACTGGCTCGATGGACTGGCAAGGGCAATGCAGGAAGCTCTTGCCTGTCTATGTGGGCAGAGTATCAATCAGATCAAGGGTACCCGTTTTGAGTTCTACCCAAGGCGTGATGTTATGGGACAGCCACTTTGTAGTGGTCCCAACCTTTAATAAGGTAGAGATCCCTGTGTTTACAATGCTAGTCCCTGGATCAATAGCTAGCATCCACAGTTAAGATGTAATATCAAGAAACAAAGGTCATATTACAACTTTATACTAGGAATAAAATAATTCATTACATCTTACATAGCTCATTTGGCTATCTCATTACAATGCAGCAGAAATAACTATAGCATGGGGTCCTTCAACTTCAAAGTGCCACAGGCAATCATGCTGGTTGTAGACTTGTAATCATAATCAACACACTTTACTAACATCAAACAAACCTGCAACTTAATAAATTACAGCCACAAGGGTCAATACATTTGAATTGTATTGGCAAGTGATACTATGATAGTATTGTGGAGTCTATCATCTATATGCATTTGGCTAAGTGGAGCTTAGGCTTGCTTTGCTCAAAATAGATTTTTCCTTATCATTTGAAAACTCTAAGTTTTTGTTTGTCAAAATCACCCAAGGCATCTCCCAATAGAAATTGGTGATCCTTCAACCCTTGTTCAACCACAAAATTTTAACTTAGAAATTAGGATGAGGAGATTCTTGATAGCTTCCATCTCTTGATGCTCAAATTGTCCTTTTCTAGGGACATGTCTAAGTACTTATATTTTACACTTTGCAGAGGTGGTGCACTTTCCCCACAAGACTTGGTTTCACCAAGACAAGATCTTTTAGAAGCCTTCCCTTAGACCAGAATGGACGCGCTACAACCTATCAAACCCCTACCACCAACTGTCCATTTGGCTAAGTTATTACAACCTATATGATCCAGGCAGAGCCCATAATGCCAAGTGGCTGCACTTGAAGCTTCTCAACATTTGACATCTCAAATCTCTTTGTTCCTGGGTGGCCATCCACAAGTGAGATACTTAAGGTAAACCATAGAAATGGGCCTTGTGTAACCACTCAACAAAAACCATTCCTTCCATTCCACCCAGGTGATTCATTCACTTAGTTGTTTTATTAAACAAAACATAAGTCCTTGACTTAGAAATATTCCATAGTATGAATATATTCCACCCTTGTTTTCTACTAGCTAAGCTAAGCATGATAGTAGTAGGAATCTTAACTTAGGAAATTTCTACTAAGGTTTCATCTACTAGGATTTCCCATGGCATAGTTTACACTTAGCAAAAATTCCATGGAAGTCCTACTTAGAAATATCACTAATGCATAATGAAAAAATGGGACAAATGTATGGAGTATCACTTGCCTTTTTGGTAGAGAATTATAAGTTCACTCCTTGATCTTGCAATATTCACACTCTTCAATTTCCACTACAATTCAATCAAGAAATCAATATTCAATCTACCATTCAAGCAAACATCACATAAAATAATAGAAACAAATCAATGCATGCAAGCATGCAAAAATTGTTTTATTTTGAAAAGTGGTTTCTAATAGGTTATGGACATCATAAAATATCTATTGGTGATTTATAAAAGTTGCAAGGTCATTTGTAAATGTGGCAAAATCATTTGATATCAAGTTAGTGAAAATGGCCATTTTAAGTCATTTTTGTTTTGCTAGAAATGGTTCAAATCAAAGTAATATTTCTAGTGTTTGAAAAATACATTCTTAAACACAAATGTTAGTGTTTTATGGTCAAGTGTTTATTTTTAAAACCATTTGCAAAAGGTTTTATTTATAAACCATTTTTATACCACATCAATATTTTTTTGTTATTGGAAATGCCTTTAGCAGAGCAATGATTTTTATGGGGTTCACCAAATATGTTTTTAATTCATAAAACATTGTGTTTAGGGTCAGAGAGTTTGATTCAAACCATTTCCCAAAGGTTTTTCTCCAAAATCATTTTTAATATAATAACATTATTTTTATTTGACTAGAAATGTTCTAAATCAAAGATTCATCTATTAACTTCACAAAATATACTTTTAACTCCACAACTTGTTTTATATGGTCAGTTGGTTCAAAAGAATCCAATTGCCAAAGATTTTACCATAACAATATTGCTAGAACATTTTTTATAATCAAAATATACCTACACATGTTTTGCAAAAACAAACAATTTAACAGATGCAATTATTTAAACAAAGTGCATGGTTAGGTAGGGTTTGTTTTGATGATTCCATTGATATAAAATTTGCAAAATTTGGACGTGTGGATCAAAGTTATGAATTTTACAAACTTGAACATCTAATAGATCATTTCTGGTTTTTATAAAACAGACTGGGCCACGTGGAGAGATTCTATTGGGCAATAACGGTTCGCGTGGATCAACAGATACAGGCCGTTGGATTTAAGTGGGATCGCACGGTTAAGATCTAGCATACCGGTTCGTTTAAGTCAAACTATCTAAGCTGCTGGATCAGAATCTAACGGTGCAAAGAAACTGGTCAGGAACTGGCGGCGCGAGTGACAGTGGCTGGCGGCGGAGCGATCTGTCAGTGGTGTCGCCGGCGATGTAGGAAGCGAGGGAGAGGATGGTGAGGCTTACTGGATTCGCCGCGATGTGCTGAAGCTCAAGGTGGTCGTGGGAGATCAGGGGGCACTCGGGGTCGTTGTCAATCCTTCGCCGGAGTTTGCATCGTCGTCGGGTACGCTCTGTCGTCGACAGAGACGAGGCTTGGAGGCACGCTAAGGAAAGAGGGAAGTGCCGTTAGGTTCGCACGAGAGTTGCGAGCATGTGAGCATCACAGAGAGGTGAAAGGGAGGTCTGGGCTCACTAGTAGTTGTCGCCGGAGTTGGAGCAGACGGTGGCGATGCTTGGTTGTCATCGTTGGCGACGCTCAGGGTCAAGTGCGGGCAAGCCGAGGCTACTAGGAGATGCAGTGGTTGATGGGGAACAAGCTCGCGTGGTCTAGGGAGCAAGGCACGATGGAGGATGGCCGGAATCGACCGGAGAAGGTCGTCGGAACAGTGGGGGCGCGTGGATAAATTCTTCCAGCCTAGGGGCTCCTGGGAGGTGTCGACTGAGGGGAAAGAGGGAGAAGAGGGAGGCGTTTAAGGGAGCGTGGTCACGGTGAGTAACGGTCTCTGCGTTAATGCGAATTGAAGCCACGAAGATCAATCCAGAAACATGAGGGAGAGAGGAAGAACTGGTCGCTGGGGTGGGAACGACGACTGACGTCTAGGCCTAGTTGGTCAGTGAGAGGGAGAGAGGAGAGGTGGGGCCTAGCCGTCATAGACTCTGCGGGTTTAACTGATGGTGCGAAATGTTTTTCCTGCGGGAGGGGAGATGGGCTAGCTGGGCTTAGTGGGCTGGGGTTAGTTAGGCTGGACTCGTTTCATTTTTTTCGTACAGATTGTCTTTCCTTTTTCTTTTTCTATTTATCTGTTTTGATTTCTATTCAAACAAATCAAGCACTATTTGAATTCAAACTTCCACCAATCTTTGAGTATATTCAAATACTATTTATTAATACATTCTAACATCAAATTTAGAATATTTCTTTTATTCTTCTTAGGTATATTAATTATTTAAAAATAAGCCCTTGTCTTAATTTAAACAAGATTTTAAATATAAATTCAACTCTTATTTAATTCAAATTTTTACCAAACCTTTTTCAGTAGGTTTTATTTATTTATTAGGGTGTCAAATAATTCACCTTGCATTATTTGGAATATTTTTTTAATATGATTTATTAATCATTTAAATTGGGTATTTGTCTTTATTCCAATGAAATCAAATATGATTTTAATTCCATAAACTTTATTTATATGATTTCTTTGATACCTTTTAAGTTAATTAAATAACTTTTATTCCACTTGGGTAAATTTCAAATATTATTCTCCCATGATTTAACTAATCATTCTTATTAGGGATTTTTGTCTTGATCAAAATAGGAATAGAATTTTGTTAATGCCATTTTATTTTATTTAAAAATTCTCTATCCTTTTATTTGGATTTGTATTATAACTATTCCATTTGCTTATGGATTAGGCTAAAATTTAATTTGGCTTTTAAAATAGTCCTTAATAATTATTTCTTCTTTGTCTTTTAAAAACCATATCTTTTTATTTATTGATCCAAACTTGGTGATTCCAATTTGTAAATCTTATTTGATATTTATTTATCCTTTTAATTCTCTTTAGGATTAATTGCTCACCATTTGGTATGGAGTTTTAGATAGGTGCTTTATTAGCATTGGAAATTCAATTTCCTTATCTTATTAAATTCATAAGGTTTTATCTATGGCTCCAAATTAAGTGAAACCAATTTCTATGGTTTGATAATATTTCTATTTGTCATTCTTGATCATTTATAAATGTTGGTTGACCAATTTTTATATGGATCAAATCCATAGTCTTAGAGATAGCTTGGAAATGTTTTTCTTCCATTAGGGTTTTAGGGTTTGGGTTTATTTTCCAAATGTTTTAAATTTCAAGATGCATTTATGAAGAATGCATTCGTATTGATTTGAATTTAGTTGGATTCAAACATTATTCGAAGTTTGTTCAAGATGGTTTTTAATGTTTCCATTTGGGATCAAAAAGTTTCTTTTCACCCTAAATTTCAACAATTATTTATTTTGTTTATTTATTTTTCACGTCACAAAATTTGGAAAATTTTGGGATGTGACAGGCTACCACCCTTAAAAGAAATCTTGTCCCGAGATTTGGGAAAGATAGGGGTTACAAGTTGGCTCAAAGTAACTAGGGTACTACCACCCTTAAAAGTTTTCCAACTAGATTACATCTTGGTTTACTTGGGATCTTGATGTATCTTCCCTGGGCACTTGTTTGCATAATGGCCTAGTTCTTTGCATTTGAAACACATCACTTGGCTGATATCTTTCTTTTCCTTTGGTATCATTGCCTCTTGTTTGTTTCCTTGGTTCTTCTTCTTTTCCGGGCATTCATTGGCATAGTGTCCCATCTCTTTGCAAGTGTAACATTGCTCTTGGGTAATATCCTTCTTGCTAGGGTTGGGGAATTTCTTATTCTTCTTGGGTCTCTCCAAAGCTAGGAGTTCTTCTAGTTCATGCTCTTCATATTTCACCACAAAGGTGGGAAATCTTTCTCTTTTCTTGGGGCAGTTACTAGAGATATGACCTTCTTCTTCACAAGAGTAGCAACACTTTGTGGTCACTTTGGATTTGGCCTTATGATGCATGGTTTTGACTTTGCCTTCATCCTTCTTGGCAGACGTTGTTCCTTCATGAGGGTTTACAAACTGTTGATGCACTCCACCTTGTTTCCTTTGTTGAACTATGGAATAGATGGGGCATTGGATAGGGACATGGTTATTTCCTTCACATAGGAAACAAGTAGCTTGAGATGTGGGGCATTGATTAGTTGGATGTTTCTCTTCACAATTGGGGCATTGATCTTCATGCTCTTTGGAAGTGTGATCCTTGTCTCCACAAATATTGCAAGTTTGAGTTCGTTCTAGATTATCATCCTTGACATCCTTGTTGTCACAAACTCCTTGGGAAAGGTTGTCTCCTATGTTGATCATTTGATTTGTCATCCTTTGCAACAATTGGGTTTGGGTTTCCAATTTTTTTTGCATGGTTGGGTTTAACTCATTGTAGTTGGCTAAAATCTGAGTTTTCACTTGGTTCCACTGGGTTTGGGTTACTATGAGTTCTCTCATGTGCATCTCTTGGTTGTTGTTGTTGTTGTTGTTGTTTTTACCATTCTTGATGTTGGAGTTTCTTGGAGTAGTCATCTGTTTGGGTTGGATTGGGATTAGAATAGGCAAAATATTTCTAAGGAAATAATTCTAATCACACACAACAATTTCACACAAGCAATGTACAAGCAATCAAAAACAAACATTCCAATCAAACAACAAAGTTTCAAACACATTTTTAAGCAACAAAATATTTTGCTACACCACATAAGTTGGTGGCTTTGATTTAAACTAAATATGGTGGTCCAACTATATGGTTCACTTGATATCATTCCATCCTTCTTGGTTGTTTCTTCTTAAATGAGATCATGGTGTAACATCCCTAAAATCATGATTTCAAAGATTGCATATCATTCATGCGTGCATATAGTTTTGAGATCAATTTCAAACCAATTTCAAGAAAACAGAAGCACATAGTGCTATCATTTTATGTGAGCAAACTTAAATCAAATGACCATCCTCATTTGAGAGCTTAGTGTTTTAAAACCAAGTTTGTTTGCTTCCTTGTTGATTGGTTTGAGTGTAGAATTTGAACAAAATTTTAAAAAGTAAAAATGGTTTCAAAACCATTTTCAAACATTTGCAAACCAAGTGCAATGTCACTGTTAATTTGTCTTTCCAAAAATGACCAAGCCCACTCAAGGTGACCACATGGTTTTATGCCTAGATTTGTGACTGTTGCACTTTGCAAAAAAAAATCCTGAAAAGATTTGAATTCAAATAGAGTTTGAATTCATTTGAAAACCATTCCAGAAAATCAAATTAGAAAAAGAAAAGGAATAAAGAAAAGGAAAAAGGTCGGCGCTCCTATTCTGGCCCAACAGCGAAACTAGCCCAGCTAGCCCACCCGGGTCCCCTCTCTCCCTCTCTCACGCGCAGACGCACACAGCGAGCCGCTGACACCCAGAACCCACCTCCTTCTGTTTATTTCGCTGACAAGTGGACCCGTGACCCCGTCGTCGTCTTCGTCAATCACGCGCGCCTGCGCCGCTCACGCCGCCGTTACTCGCCGCAGTCACTGCCGCGTTGAATCCCCTTGATTCCGCGAGTAACTCCACGCCCCGCTCCAGCTATAAGAACCTCTCCCCCTCGCGGTCATTTCCCCCCACGCTACACTCTCTTCTCGCCACCAGGCTGCCCCTAATTCGCATTGCACCGCCGTAGATCCGACGATCTCCGGCAGCAAATTCCGGTGAGTCCCGACCGCCCCTGTGCCTCTGATTCAAACGAATGTGCCCAGAAGGATCTCGTGCATCTTCTGAAACCCTTTGCTTGCCTGATCGTGACCCAGGACGCTGTCCCCGTTCGTGCCCGCAACCGACCGAGCCGCCACTCAACTCCGGCGACCAATTACGGTAAGCAGAGCGCGCCCCTTGATCTCTGTCGCATACTAGGTTGTTCGCCACCGTCTTGCGCATTTCCTAAACCACTTGGTTCGTGCTAGGGCGACGCGGAACCTCGGCAACAACTTCGACAGCAACCACCCGACGCTGTGCACAACTCCGACGAGCTTCCCCAACCTCTACAGCGCGCCCCTTGCAAAGCCACCGCCACCTTGAGCTTCAGCAACTCTCTACGGTTCTGGTAAGCACCCTCTCCCTTCCCCGGACGACCTAGAACGCCAGCTCCGCCACTGACAGGCGCGCCGCCGCTAGTCGCCGCCGCTAGTGCCGCTAGTCTATGGTCGAAACACCAGCAGCCGTTGGATGTAGATCTTGCGGTTTAGATTAGATCTGAGCGAATCATTTTCTTTGAATCTGGTGCGTTGGATCTGACTTGATCCAACGGCGCGGAAGCTTGATCCTGAGCGAATCGGTACCATCCAATAGGATAGCGCCGCATGGCTAGGGTTTGGTTTAAAAACAGAATTTGAATCAGATTTATATCCAAATTTGATTTAGCTATAACTTTTTATCCCCACGTTAGAATTTGACAAATTTTATACCGTTGGAATCAGGAAGACAAGCCCTTTATAAATATGCAATGTGTTTAATGTTTAGCTTCTGTTAAAATGGGTTCTTTTGCAAAAACATGTGTAGGGCTTATTTAGTTGTATGAATTGTTTAGGATTTGTTTTAGTGTTAAATAAAATTTGGTTTGGCAAAGTTTTGACTTGTTTGGAATTCAGTACTATGCACTTGCTTGGTTGAGTTTTAAAAATCATCCCTTAGCATCTTGCATGCATGCATATATATTTTTGATTGTATATGTTTTGTATGTGATTGTGGCTATATTCTATGTGTAGATTTTGGTGCTAGTGATTGTGATTGTGAAGAGTGCTACTCTCCCAACTACCAAGGCAAGTGGTACTTCATGAATATTTCTATCCCTATATTTTTATACAAGCATTAGAAATATTTTGCTAAGTCTTGCATGTTACTATTTTTGCCAAATGCCATGTTGGGAAATCCTAAGTAGTTGTAGAATTTCTAGGAATTTCTAGGTTAAGTTACTATCTATGCCATGCTTAGCCTAGCTAGTAGTAAACAATGGTTGGTGAAATATACATGCTATGATGAAAATATTTCTAAGTCTTTGGACTTGTTTTACTTAATAAAACAACTAAGTCAATGAATCACCTGGGTGGAAAGGGACTTGATTGGTGGTTTTTGGTTGAGTGGTTACACAAGACCCATGGCTATGGGTTACCTTGTGTATCTCACTTGTGGTATGCCACCCAGGAACAAAGAGATTTTAGAGGCCAAGTGTTGAGAAGCTTCTAGTGCAGCCACTTGGCAATATGGGCTCTGCCTGGATCACATAGGTTGCTAGAACTTAGCCATTTGGACAGTTGGTGGTAGTGGGAATGATAGGTTGAGCGCGTCCATTTGGTCTAAGGAAAGGCTTCTGAAAGGTCCTGTCTTGGGAAACCAAGTCTGGTGGGGAAAGTACACAACCTCTGCAGATGGAAAAAAATCTAAGTACTTAGCCAAGTCCATGGCAATGGACAACTTGAGCATCAAGACATGGAAGCTATCAAGAATCTCATCACTCCAACTTCTAAATAAAACTTGACGGTCAACAAGGGTGAAGGACCTCAATGTCTATTGATGGTTCCTTGGGTAAAGTTTTGACAAAGAAAAACTTAGTGATTTCAACTAATAGGAAAAACCTATTTTGAGCAAAGCCAGCCAAGCTACACTTAGCCAAATTGCATATAGTAATATAGTCCACCTAAATTTTACTAAGGTATCACTTGCCAATACTATTACAAAGTATTGACCCACTATGGCTGTAACTTGTGATGTTGAAGGTTACTCTGATGAGGATTAGGTGTCATGAGTCTACACTCAACATGTTTGCCTGTGGCACATGAAGATGAAGACTTATAATTAATTACTTATTAAAACTCTTGTATTAGGCCTGTGGCCTTGAGTTGTAAAGACTATGTTTATGTCTGGAAAGGATGTACTAAATGACCTTTGTATCTGTGTACTTCATCTTAAACTGTGGATGCTAGCAATGATCCAGGGACTAGCATTGCAATCACATGGATCCTTTTCCTTTACAAAGGAGGGATCTTACACATGGTTTCCTTGGGAAGAATTCTTGTGTCTTGGTTACAAACTCCAAAGATGATGATGATTCTTCTAAGTTGTGTTACCTTAGTCTTCAATTCTTGAGTAACATTTCTTGGCTCACTTGTAGTCCTTAGTGATATCCAAGTTGAAGTCCTTGTTGAGAATAAGGTTGAAATCACTTGAGTTGGTGAAGTCCTTTGCTCATGTTGAAGTATTTTCTCATGGTGGAGGCTTTATCCATCAAGTTGAAATATACAAGATGTAGAATCAAAACCAAAATGGTTGAGGAAAGAGTTTACAAGATTGTTTGCAAATAAGTTTTGGAACAAATACAACTCCTACTTTTCTAAGTGGTTTTGTCCAATCCTAGGTTTACAAATCCTACAGGCAACACAGTGCTCTGATACCATCTATAGTGGTCCCAACATTTAATAAGGTAGAGATCCCTGTGTTTACAATGCTAGTCCCTGGATCAATAGCTAGAATCCACAGTTAAGATGTAATATCAAGAAACAAAGGTCATATTACAACTTTATACCAGGAATAAAATAATTCATTACATATTACATAGCTCATTTGGCTATCTCATTACAGTGCAACAGAAATAACTATAGCATGGGGTCGTTCATCTTCAAAGTGCCACAGGCAATCATGTTGGTTGTAGACTTGTAATCCTAATCAACACACTTTACTAACATCAATCAAACCTGCAACATAACAAGTTACAACCACAAGGGTCAATACATTTGAATTGTATTGGCAAGTGATACTATGATAGTATTGTGGAGTCTATCATCTATATGCATTTGGCTAAGTAGAGCTTAGGCTTGCTTTGCTCAAAATAGATTTTTCCTTATCATTTGAAAACTCTAAGTTTTTGTTTATCAAAATCACCCAAGGCATCTCCAAATAGAAAGTGGTGATCCTT
Source organism: Avena sativa (assembly GCA_916181665.1). NCBI lineage: Eukaryota > Viridiplantae > Streptophyta > Magnoliopsida > Poales > Poaceae > Avena > Avena sativa. Next base: position 68,668,031 of record OV702284.1, read on the forward strand.
CAACCCTTGTTCAACCACAAAATTTTAACTTAGAAATTGGTATGAGGAGATTCTTGATAGCTTCCATCTCTTGATGCTCAAATTGTCCTTTGCCAGGGACATGGCTAAGTACTTAGATTTTACACTCTGCAGAGGAGGTGCACTTTCCCCACAAGACTTTGTTTCACCAAGACAAGATCTTTCAAAAACCTTCCCTTAGACCAAAATGGACGCGCTCCAACCTATCAAACCTCTACCACCAACTGTCCATTTGGCTAAGTTATTGCAACCTATATGATCCAGGCAGAGCCCATAATGCCAAGTGGATGCACTTGAAGCTTCTCAACATTTGACATCTCAAATCTCTTTGTTCCTGGGTGGCCATCCACAAGTGAGATACACAAGGTAAACCATAGAAATGGGCCTTGTGTAACCACTCAACACAAACCATTCCTTCCATTCCACCCAGGTGATTCATTCACTTAGTTGTTTTATTAAACAAAACACAAGTCCTTGACTTAGAAATATTCCATAGTATGAATATATTCCACCCTTGTTTTCTACTAGCTAAGATAAGCATGATATTAGTAGGAACCTTAACTTAGGAAATCTCTACTAAGGTTTCATCTACTAGGATTTCCCATGGCATAGTTTACACTTAGCAAAAATTCCATGCAAGTCCTACTTAGAAATATCACTAATGCATAGTGAAAATAATGGGACAAAAGTATGGATATCACTTGCCTTTTTGGTAGAGAATTATAAGTTCACTCCTTGATCTTGCAATAATCACATTCTTCAATTTCCACTACAATTCAATCAAGCAAGCAATATTCAATCTACCATTCAAGCAAACATCACATAAAATAATAGAAACAAAGCAATGCATGGAAGCATGCAAAAATTGTTTTATTTTGAAAAGTGTTTTTTAATAGGCTATGGACATCATAAAATATCTATTGGTGATTTATAAAAGTGGCAAGGTCATTTGTAAATGTGGCAAAATCATTATCAAGTTAGTGAAAATGGCCATTTTAAGTCATTTTTGTTTTGCTAGAAATGGTTCAAATCAAAGTAATATTTCTAGTGTTTGAAAAATACATTCTTAAACACAAATGTTAGTGTTTTATGGTCAAGTGTTTATTTTTAAAACCATTTGCAAAAGGTTTTATTTATAAACCATTTTTATACCACATCAATATTTTTTTGTTATTGGAAATGCCTTTAGCAAAGCAATGATTTTTATGGGGTTCACCAAATATGTTTTTAATTCATAAAACATTGTGTTTAGGGTCAGAGAGTTTGATTCAAACCATTTCCCAAAGGTTTTTCTCCAAAATCATTTTTAATATAATAACATTATTTTTATTTGACTAGAAATGTTCTAAATCAAAGATTCATCTATTAACTTCACAAAATATACTTTTAACTCCACAACTTGTTTTATATGGTCAGTTGGTTCAAAAGAATCCAATTGCCAAAGATTTTACCATAACAATATTGCTAGAACATTTTTTATAATCAAAATATACCTACACATGTTTTGAAAAAACAAACAATTTAACAGATGCAATTATTTAAACAAAGTGCATGGTTAGGTAGGGTTTGTTTTGATGATTCCATTGATATAAAATTTGCAAAATTTGGACGTGTGGATCAAAGTTATGAATTTTACAAACTTGAACATCTAATAGATCATTTCTGGTTTTTATAAAACAGACTGGGCCACGTGGAGCGATTCTATTGGGCAATAACGGTTTGCGTGGATCGACAGATACAGGCCGTTGGATTTAAGTGGGATCGCACGGTTAAGATCTAGCATACCGGTTCGTTTAAGTCAAACTATCTAAGCCGCTGGATCAGAATCTAACGGTGCAAAGAAATTGGTCAGGAACTGGCGGCGGAGCGATCTGTCAGTGGTGTCGCCGGCGATGTAGGAAGCGAGCGAGAGGATGGTGAGGCTTACTGGGTTCGCCGCGATGTGCTGAAGCTCGAGGTGGTCGTGGGAGATCAGTGGGCGCTCGGGGTCGTTGTCAATCCTTCGCTGGAGTTTGCATCGTCATCGGGTACGCTCTATCGTCTACGGAGACGAGGCTTGGAGGCACGCTAAGGAAAGAGGGAAGTGCCGTTAGGTTCGCACGAGAGTTGCGAGCATGTGAGCATCACAGAGAGGTGAAAGGGAGGTTTGGGCTCACCAGTAGTTGCCGCCGGAGTTGGAGCAGACGGTGGCGATGCTTGGTTGTCGTCGTTGCCGATGCTCAGGGTCAAGTGCGGGCAAGACGAGGCTACTGGGAGATGAAGTGGTTGATGGGGAACAAGCTCGCGTGGTCTAGGGAGCAAGGCGCAATGGAGGATGGACGGAATCGACCGGAGAAGGTCGTCGGAACAGTGGGGGCGCGTGGCGAAATTCTTCCAGCCTAGGGGCTCCTAGGAGGTGTCGACTGAGGGGAAAGAGGGAGAAGAGGGAGGCGTTTAAGGGAGAGTGGTCACAGTGAGTAATGGTCTCTGCGTTAATGCGAATTGAAGCCGCGAAGGTTAAGCCAGAAACAGGAGGGAGAGAGGAAGAACTGGTCGCTGGGGTGGGAATGACGACTGACGTGTGGGCCTAGTTGGTCAGTGAGAGGGAGAGGGGAGAGGTGGGGCCTGGCCGTCATAGACTCTGCGGGTTTAACTGATGGTGCGAAACGTTTTTCCTACGGGATGGGGACATGGGCTAGCTGGGCTTAGTGAGCTGGGGTTAGCTGGGCTGGATTCGTTACATTTTTTTTTGTACAAATTGTCTTTCCTTTTTCTTTTTCTATTTATCTGTTTTGATTTCTATTCAAACAAATGAAGCACTATTTGAATTCAAACTTCCACCAATCTTTGAGTATATTCAAATATTGTTTATTAATACATTCTAAAGTCAAATTTAGAATATTTATTTTATTCTTCTTAGGTATATTAATTATTTAAAAATAAGCCCTTGTCTTAATTTAAACAAGATTTTAAATATAAATTCAACTCTTATTGAATTAACATTTTTACCAAACCTTTTTCAGTAGGTTTTATTTATTTATTATGGTGTCAAATAATTCACCTTGCATTATTTGGAATATTTTTTTAATATGATTAATTAATCATTTAAATTGGGTATTTGTTTTTATTCCAATGAAATCAAATATGATTTTAATTCCATAAGTTTTATTTATATGATTTGTTTGATCCCTTTTAAGTTAATTAAATAACTTTTATTCCACTTGGGTAAATTTCAAATATTATTCTCCCATGATTTAATTAATCATTCTTATTAGGGATTTTTGTCTTCATCAAAATAGGAATAGAATTTGGTTAATGCCATTTTATTTTATTTAAAAATTCTCTATCCTTTTATTTGGATTTGTATTATAACTATTCCATTTTCTTATGGATTAGGCTAAGATTTAATTCGGCTTTTAAAATAGTCCTTAATAATTATTTCTTCTTTGTCTTTTAAAAAACATATCTTTTTATTTATAGATCCAAACTTGGGGATTCCAATTTGTAAATCTTATTTGATATTTATTTATCCGTTTAATTCTCTTTAGGATTAATTGCTCACCATTTGGTATGGAGTTTTAGATAGGTGCTTTATTAGCATTGGAAATTCAATTTCCTTATCTTATTAAATTCATAAGATTTTATCTATGGCTCCAAATTAAGTGAAACCAATTTCTATGGTTTGATAAATTTCTATTTGTCATTCTTGATAATTTATAAATGTTGGTTGACCAATTTTTATATGGATAAAATCCATAGGCTTAGAGATAGCTTGGAAATGTTTTTCTTCCATTAGGGTTTTAGGGTTTGGGTTTATTTTCCAAATGTTTTAAATTTCAAGATGCATTTATGAAGAATGCATTCCTCTTGATTTGAATTTAGTTGGATTCAAACATTATTCAAAGTTTGTTCAAGATGGGTTTTAATGTTTCCATTTGGGATCAAAAAGTTTCTTTTCACCCTAAATTTCAACATTTATTTATTTTGTTTATTTATTTTTCACATTACAAAATTTGGAAAATTTTGGGATGTGACACACTTGAGGCCCCACATCATCCCGAGCTGAAGAGTCAATTGGACCACCTCAGTTTCAGGATGTACGATCGTTAGAAGTATTTAGATATGCACGTGGCTACGCCAACCACAATTACGCCATCGCGAAGAAGAAGTATCAGACCCTCGCCATGTTAGTGAAGGATCGCAAGTCTCGTCGCCGTCAGCTCGACAAGAAGGAGCGCATCATTGCCCGTCTTCGCCACCGGATCACGGATTTGGAGGAGACCATCCACGAGAGAGACATGAAGTTGGAGGAGAGGGAGAATGCCAGAGAAGACCTTCGTGGAGACCCCTACTCCTATCTCAGCGATGATGATGACTTTATGGAGGATCAGGCCATGGATTTCTTCACCGATGAGGATGATTTCGCCTTCATCGATGACGATGATGAGGATGAGGATTACACTGACTCCAAGGAGTAGTAGCACTTGAGCACTAGCGTTAGTGAATTGTATTAGGTCCTACTGTATCGGAATTTCCAGAATGGTTCTTAAAACCATATGTTTTCCTTTGTTGTGGTGGGTTTGTATCGTTTGCTATGAATAATGAATGAATGCATGAATGAATGAAAAACAAGTGGCTAGAAAAATCTGAGTCAAACTTTAAAAACTTATCAACAACCTCTGAACCATAGAAACTTCCCTCTTTTCTCATGATCTATCTCAATCTTCAGATGCCTCGCGGAGGAAGCGGTTCATCCCCGGACCCGATGTTGCAGATCTTGCAAATGCTGGTTTCTGACCGCGAAGATGAAAGAGCCGAACGTCAAGCCAACCTAGCCACCCTTCAGCACATAGCTCAGATGACCAACAACAATGAAGGCCAAGGAAATCAGGAAAACCATGGATCTAAGCTCAAGAATTTCCAGAACACCAATCCACCTGTTTTCACTAAGTCAGAAGAACCCCTAGATGCAGATGATTGGCTGCAAACAATGGAGAACAATCTGGAAGTCGCAGGAGTGGAAGATAATGAGAAAGTTATGTTTGCCACCCACTATCTAGCCAGAGATGCAAGATCATGGTGGAACAGCGTTCGTGCAATGACCGAAGGTCAGATGATGACCTGGGATGTATTCAAGGTCAAGTTCAGCAGAACCCATGTGCCACCAGGTTTAATCAAGAGGATGAGGGATGAATTCAGAGAACTGGAGCAAGGACGGATGACCGTAGTGGAATACCATGACAAATTCTTGTCATCAGCTAGGTATGCCCCAGATGAGATCGACACTGAAGCCAAGAAGAAAGAGAGATTCCTGAACGGTCTGCACGATGAGATGCAGATGGTGTTGGTCAATATCCCCTTTGCTGATATTGAAGCCCTAGTCGACTCTGCCATCCAGATGGAAGGAAAGATCAACCAAGCCAATGAGAACCGCAAGCGCTGCATGATGTATCATCCCGGAACCCATCATACCCCAAAGTATCATCCCAACCCATCTCCAGGATTTGCCCCGAGAACTAACAGACCCCCGACGAACCGTCCGACCTATCCCAACCGTGGAAACCCAAGGCCCGGAGGAAACCACAACAACCCCGGAAACTCTAGCAATTTCAACCATGCACCACCCAAGTTCAACACAAACAATGCCACCACCAACACGAACACTGCCCCAAGGACTGGAAGCAATGCTGTGCCTGTTGCAGCAAAGGACAAGTCGCAAGTGACTTGTTATGAATGTGGAACCAAGGGTCACCACTCCAATGAGTGCCCCAAGAAGAACGCCGCAGCCCCCAATGCAAATGCCCCAGCTCAGCAGCAACATTGTGTTCAGCCCGGAAGAAGGTTTGCCCCAGGGAATTCGCTCAACCGCAACGGCCGTCTCTTTCTCATGCATGCTGAAGAAGCCCAGGAAGCGCCAAATGTCGTGTTGCTTATGTTTTCCGTTAACTCAGCACTTGCAAGAGTGTTGTTTGATGCTGGAGCATCGCACTCATTTGTCACTGAAGAATTTGCATGCACTAGTAAGATTCAACTAACAAAATTGAAGCATGTTACGATTGTTCAAATCCCCGGTTCAACCACCAAAGCTAGGCAAATTTGCAAAGCCTTCCCTATCCGAATCCATGGCATAGATTTTTATGCTTATCTAATAGTACTCGGAACTAAAGGTTTGGAAGTAGTACTAGGAATGGATTGGATGTCCAAACACAAAGGATTAATTGATTGTGCCAAGAAATCCATAACCATGACCAGTACAGCCGGAGTATCACTCGAGCATGTATCCGAAACCTTACCTCGTCAATTCAAGTGCTACAAGAGTATAGCCCAACCTACCATTGACCAAGTCCGGATAGTCTATGAATACCCCGATGTATTTCCAGATGTTTTGCCCGGTATGTCCCCAGATCGGGATATCGAATTTATCATTGAACTAATCCCTGGAACCGGACCCATAGCACAAAGACCATATAGCATGAACCCGTCTGAACTAGCAGAACTGAAGAAGCAACTGGATGCCATGCTGGAAATTGGATTGATTCAACCAAGTGCGTCACCTTGGAGATCACATGTTTTGTTCGTGGACAAGAAAGATGGAGGTAACCGTTTGTGTACGGATTATCGGAAGTTGAATGATGTCACTATCAAAAACAAGTACCCGTTTCCAAAAATAGAAGATTTGTTTGACTAGTTGACTGGTGCCAAAGTATTTTCTAAGATTGATCTTAGAACTGGTTATCATCAACTCAAGATTCGCGCAAAGGATATTCCAAAGACCGCCTTTACCACCAGATATGGATTATACGAGTATACTGTCATGTCTTTTGGATTAACCAATGCCCCCGCTTATGTCATCAATCTCATGAATAAGATTTTTATGGACTTCCTGGATAAGTTTGTCGTTGTTTTCATCGATGACATTCTGATTTAATCCAAATCAGAAGAAGAACATGAGCTACACCTAAGGACCATTCTTGGAACCCTTAGAGAGCATCAGTTGTATGCCAAGTTTAGCAAATGTGAATTCTGGTTATAGGAGGTAGGATTCCTCGGACATATCGTATCAGCCGAAGGAATTGCCGTTGACCCTGCAAAGGTGAAATATGTCGAAGATTAGCAAGCCCTGACCAGTCAAACCCAAGTTCATGCCTTTCTCGGATTGGCGGGATACTACCGCGAGTTCGTAGAAGGATTCTCGAGTATTGCAAGACCCATGACCCAATTGCTAAAAAAGGACAAAAGTTTGAATGGACGGACAAATGTGAAGCGAGTTTTCAAGAACTCAAGCGAAGATTGATTTCATCCCCCATCTTGATCATGCCGGATATCACGAAGCCCTTCAATGTATATTGTGATGCATCCATGATCAGTCTCGGATGTGTGCTAATGCAAGAAGGAAAAGTTATATCCTATCTATCTCGACAACTGAAGCAGAATGAACAGAACTACCCAACCCATGACTTCGAACTCGCAGCCGTAGTTCTAGCCCTGAAGACATGGAGGCATTACCTCATGGGAAACCGTTGTGAGATTTATTCGGATCACAAGAGCCTGAAGTATATATTCACTCAGAAGGAGCTGAATATGAGATAGAGAAGATGGATTGAGCTAATCAAGGATTATGATCTGGACATTCACTATCACCCCGGTAAAGCCAATGTGGTAGCAGATGCCCTGAGCAGATTGCCGTGCCGCTTGAACTCCATGATTTTGAAGGAGCAACCAAGTTTGCACAAAGAGATGGAAGATTTCCAAATGGAATTAGTGAGTGAAGGATTTTTGACTAGCATAGAACTTCAACCCACTTTGATCAGTCAGATCAAAGAGGCGCAGAAAGGAAATGCTAGTATCGACGGAATCAAGCGTTGTATCGGTACAGGCAAAGTACCCGGATTTACTGAAGACGAAGAAGGACTTCTGTGGTACAAAGGACGCCTTTGTGTACCAGCAGATTCGGAATTGAAAGAAGTGATTTTGAAACAGGCCCATGATACTCTTTATTCTATCCACCCCGGAGGAACGAAGATGTATCAGGATTTGAAGGAACAATTTTGGTGGCATAAGATGAAGAGAGAAATCGGAAGCTATATCGTCAAGTGTGATATATGTCAGAGAGTCAAGGCGGGACATCAAAGACCTGCTAGACTGTTGCAACCTCTACAGATTCCGAATGGAAATGGCATTCGGTTGGAATGGACTTTATCACCGGATTACCTACTTCTAGTAGGGGTAATGACTCTATCTGGGTCATAGTTGACAGATTGTCTAAAGCCGTCCATTTCTTACCAGTCAAGACCACATACCAGAGTTCAAAGATAGCGGAATTATACATCGCTAGAATCGTCAGTTTGCACGGAGTCCCCAAGAACATCGTATCGGATCGAGGAACTCAGTTTACCTCGAGATTCTGGAAGAAAGTCCAAGAAAGTTTAGGAAGCCGACTAGATTTTAGCATAGCTTATCACCCTCAGACCGATGGACAAACGGAGCGAGTAAATCAAATACTCGAAGATATGTTGAGAGCATGTGTGCTAGAGTATGGATCTAAATGGGAAGACTGTCTGCCTTTTGCCGAATTTTCTTACAACAATAGTTATCAAGCTAGTCTGCAAATGGCCACCTTTGAATTCATGTATGGAAGGAAGTGTCGCACCCCTTTGAAATGGTCAGAAGTAGGAGAGAGTCAGATTTTCGGACCCGATATCCTACGAGAAGCAAAAGTGATAGTTCACAAGATTCGTGAGCACCTCAAGACCGCCCAGTCAAGACAGAAGAGTTACACCGACAAGAGACGTCGAGACCTCGCTTTCAATATCGGATATTTTGTGTATCTTAAAGTGTCGCCATTGAAAGGAATGCAGCGTTTTCATCTGAAAGTAAAGTTAGCCCCCAGATATATCGGACCCTTCAAGATTCTGAATCATCGAGGAGAAGTATCATATCAATTGGAACTTCCAGAAGAAAGGTCATCAGTGCACAATGTGTTCCATATATCGTTACTTCACAAATGTCTCGAAGTTCCAAAGAAGACCGAAGTTTTCAAGAATATTGATCACCGGACCATAGAAATCAATGATGACCTAACCTATCCCGAAGAACCCATCCGTATTTTGGAAGAAGCTTATAGGACCACTAGGACCCGAAGCATCAAGTTTCTCAAGATTCAGTGGAGCAACCACACTGAAGAAGAAGCTACCTAGGAGCGCGAAGATCACATCAAGACGGAGTTTCCCGATCTCTTTAAATCCTAGGTAATCTTTTTTGTCCTTACTCAAATCTCGGGACGAGATTTTGTTTAAGGGGGGAAGGTTTGTAACATCCCAAAAATATAAAACAAGGATCATCAAACTCTAATCACTAAAATTAGGGTTAACAAAAACTTTGAGTAATTAAAATCATATGAATGCATGTGTGAATGAAATGATTTGACCAATGCATGTATGATCTTGTGTGATTAACCTAAATAGCAAGAAATGGTTTAAAGAAAAATATAACATCATCTAGAATATTTCCAAACAGAAACAAATAAAGAGAAAATCAAAAACAAACCAAATAAAGAAAATGGTCATTTTTGCCAATCTTGTTCACTAGGTCACTTTGAGTGTTTCTAGTCCAAGATTTCAAATAGAAACTTTCCCAATTCTTTTCACCCCTTGATAGAACTAGTAAAAGTGAATCAATGCCCACCTTTCAAACTTGCAGAACCATTTGGCAACCCCATTCAAATCACAATTCAAAATTGAATGTTATTCATATGTGAAGATCATCCATTTTCAAAACCCAACCAAACCAATGCCCCTTGACTAATCCAACCAACCAGATACTCCCTAGAATGTGCCTAGCAATCTTGCGGCCATTTCATCAAACACCTTGTAGATTCAAATCAAACAAACAACAAACACTAGGTGTGCAGTAAAATTGGCCTAACTTGTTCCCTCTCTGGTTGTAACCAGCCTTTAGTAGATCATCTAGCCCCTTTTACTATCTTTAGCACCACTATAAGCAAGCCTAGCCATCAATGGTGAGCATGCCGAGAGCACACTTTCCACCCCATTGTTGCCAGCAAGATAGAGGCCGCACAAGCCTCGCCAACCTTGTCTGGGACATGGACCACTGTCCATCGCCACACTCTGTCCCAGCCCCGAGCAATGCCAGCCCCTGGACCACACGCCACGCCCATGCCAAACCTCTTTGCGACCATGCCGAGAGCGTGCCCATGCGCCACGCTTGACCAACACCCACAGACCACTCTCCGCCCTCGCCGCTTGCAGAGATGATCACCAGCACCCCGCCAGACATGCCTGTTTGCCGCCGCGCGGACCACGCGCGCTGTGCGCCATCAAAACCTCCGTCAGACCCGACCAGAGCATCGAAGTGTTCCGACCGATTAGCACCACCCCACGCCTCTCCACCGCACCGTTGAGCTTTGCCAGCGAACATAGCACCGCCCCCCCGTCGCCCACGTCGATAGCTGCTTGTGCTGTCGACCACGACGAGCTTAGCCCGCGCCCGTCGGTCCCCTCTCGCCACTATAAATAGAGGCCTCCACTGCTTGTTTTCGCCAGACCAGTTCACTCCCCTGTCACCCAAAACCACCCCACCTCACTCCCGGAGCAAGACGAGCAGCGCATAGCCGGATATTGGCCGGAGCCCGCCGCTGCCGGAGAAGAAGGGAGCCGTCGATTGGATTCACCCCAAGAGGAGCTACCGGTACCAGGAGAACCGCCCTCGTCGACTTCGTCGTTTGCCCTCGTCGCCGACCCTTGCCTGAGCCCCGGTGAGCCTCCCATGACCCCCACCTGCCACGTTAGGGTTCTGTCTCGCCGGCGCTGCCCGACATGGACGATGAACCATAGCTGTTCGATTATATTTAGATCATGTGGCCTAGATCACCCTGTACCGCTTCGCCCCTCCCCGTATCACTGACGCGTGGAGACAACCACTTAACCAGCCCGCGTACGCGCTGTGTGTAATGGGTCGGCCCAGTAAAACATCCCGCGCGACCCAGCAATTCAAATTAAGGTTTATTCTTTTAATTTCAAAAACAGTTCCATACCTATATTCAAAAATCAACCCAGCTCGATTCACTGAACCAAAATGCATGAAACCAATTTTGCTAGAAAGATACTGAAATGCTTAATCCAAGCCCGTTGGATTCAAATAATTTGGATCTGTGGATCAACCATGGTAAAAATAACAAGGCAGAAGCTTTTCTGCATTCAAACATGTTTCAAAATTCAACCATAAAAGCTTTTGAGTTGATTCCATCTATCAAAAATCACATTTGATCATACCTTTCAAAATATATATAAACATATAGGGTTACTTGCAGAAATAATGATCAGGTTATAAAAGAATGCATCATAGGCATTTCTAGTCACTTTATTTAATTAAAATAAAAAGGTTAAACCTTATTAAATTGTGACACCACTTTAAATCACATTCCCATGTACTGAAATATGTGGTTATGACATGTGTCAACATGATCCCATGTTTGAGTTGGAGAATATTAAATCTTAAGTAGTTTTTCAATGAGTAGAAATTACTTTTCTCAAATTAAATTAAATAAGACAAATGCTTTAATCCTTGTGATGCTAGTAATGATGCTAGATCATCTATAGTGCATCTTTGTGTGATGATTGAAAATAGTTAAGTATTGTTTGGTGATTGTGTACCTCGTATTTATTTATAGACGCTAGTACCGACCAAGGATACGAGGGGGAAGGAGGATACTACGAGGAGGAAGCCGAGAGAACTTTAACCACTGCTCTGCACAAGGCAAGATTATACCAATATCTTAATAAGCTATTAACTTAGCAAGCTGCCCTTGCAAATTATGCAAGCTACGACTTGCTTGTTACCATTACAAACACAAGCCTTAAACATATGGGATCATACCCACTTGATAACCAAATCCTTGTTTTACTTGCAAGTTTTATACTTTATTTCTTTATCAAATCTTTCTCTTAAAGTTTACATAGTGAATTATAGATTCTAGAAGGATCACTAATGGTAGCATAAAGAGCATAAAATTTGGCCTAAGTTAGATAATCTTGATGTCATCCTAAGGCCTGAGATTGAACTTAGCAATCATCCACTTCTTTACCACCCCTCATTAGGATTTACCACCACTTGTAGATGCTAGTGCTAAGCATAAAACTTGATCAAATTTAGATGGGAATACTTGGTGAAAATGGTTATGAAAACCTTATAATGATGAGTCATTCTACTGAAATGTTTTGACATGTGTTCTTGAAAACCAGATGATTTTGATGATGAAAATGTTGAGGCATGAGCCTTAGCCCTTTATAAAACTGATGGTTGTCTGGATGCGATACCATTCCAATTTTTACCGTACAACCACAATACCCGAAATTTGGGTAGGGCTTGACTAGAAATTTATATACCTTAGTATGGGTTCCCTCGCGGCCAAGGTCTCAGCTGAGGCTACCTTGTGAAGATCGTCCACCTTTGCAGTACCCAAGATGACAGTTGGTCATGGTTGGGAGGCCAAACTCACAGGAGACGTGCTTATACTAGGGCATGTAATTGAAAGGTTAGGATTGATTATACGCATACTGAGTATGGTGAATTCAGGATTTGTTCCTGACGGATGTATCGAATGTTGTGGTGAAAGTGTACAATCTCTGCAGAGTGTCAAACTATTCGAATAGCCGCGTCCGTGGTTAAGGACAGTTGGAGTGGCCATACTGTTCCCCCGTCAGATGTTTTCAAAATGACTTATGAAATGAATTGTGACTTTGACTTGACCACAACAGAGTTGTGATATGAAACTCAAGTTCTCACTTAGGTGTTATACAACTTTCAACTAAATTTCTCGCTTCTGAACTTAGTTGAGGTTAATCTGACTTTCTGCAAAACAACCCTAGAGCTTAGTATCCTACTACAACAAACCCCTCAATTTATTAGTATTAGTTTGCCAGTACTTAAAGAGTACTCATGGCTTTGTCCCTGGCTATTCCCGTGGCCAGACTATGAAGAGGATTATCAGGATGATGGCCTGCAGGAAGGTTACGACAACTAGGATCATCTCCCATCATCAGCATTGCCTGTGACCCTGAAGATGGAGGTTCGCCTACGCTATCGTTACTATTATGTTATTCCACTGCTTGAGTTGTATTAAGAACTCGATCATGAGATCCTGATTTGTGTAAAACTTATGTATGGTTTGTAATGGATGATGTACTGTGATATCCAAATCTGTTATGTCTCGCAAAAATGGTAATCCTGGGATTGCGATGTATGGCATGACAGGCATCTGGGATTAAAAATCCGGGTGTTTACAGGACCCTTTCCAAAGATTACTTCTGTGTCCTTGACCATAACAAATACATCATCACCAGCAGGGAGTTCAGGCTTCTTCCGGTGACCTGCCTCATGTTTGAAAAGCTTGCCTTTCTTTCTTACAGGATGATTGGTCGGAAGAAATCATCGATTCGTTAGGTACACAACCTTCTTGCATTTATGCAAATATGTACCTTCAGTCTTATCTAAACAGTGCGTGCATGCCATATATCCCTTGTTTGTCTGTCCTGAAAGGTTACTAAGAGCAGGCCAATCATTGATGGTTACGAAAAGCAACCCTCGTAGGTCAAATGGCTCCTGTTTGTTCTCATCCCACGCATGTACACCTGGTTTGCCCCACAGCTGTAAGAGTTCTTCAACTAATGGACTAAGGTACAGATCAATGTCGTTGCCCGGTTGCTTCGGGCCTTGGATGAGCACTGACATCATAATGAACTTACGCTTCATGCATAACCAAGGAGGAAGGTTGTAGATACATAGAGTCATGGGCCAGGTGTTGTGACTGCAGCTCTGCTCCCCAAAAGGATTCATGCCATCCGTACTTAGACCAAACCATAAGTTCCTTGCATCACCTGCAAAGTCCGGCAAGTCTCTCTCGATTTTTCTCCGCTGTGACCCATCAGCAGGGTGTCTCAACTTCCCGTCTTTCTTACGGTCTTCTTTGTGCCATCGCAACAACCTGTCATGCTCTTTGTTTCTGAACATGCGTTTCAACCTTGGTATTATAGGAGCATACCACATAACCTTAGCAGGAACCCTCTTCCGGAGGGGCTCCCCCTCAACATCACCAGGGTCATCTCGTCTGATCTTATACCGCAATGCATTGCATACCGGGCATTTATCTAAATTCTCATACCTTACCGCGGTAGAGGATGCAGTCATTAATGCATGCATGTATCTTCTGCACATCTAATCGTAGAAGATAGAGAGTCTTCTTTGCTTCGTACGTACTCTCGGGAAGTTCGTTATGTTTTGGAAACTTTGGCTTCATTATTTTCAGCATCTTTTCAAATGAGGAGTCAGTTAGACCACACTCTGCCTTCCATTGCAGCAATTTCAGTGTGGTACCGAGCTTTGTGCTGCCATCTTCACAATTTGGGTACAACAATTTTTTGTGATCTTCTAACATGCCCTCTAACTTCAACTTCTCATTTTCTGTTTCACAGTCTCACTTTTCATCAGAAATGACCCTACCAAGTTCATCAGCGGGCTCATCTGATGCCCGTTCTTCACCTCCTTCCTCTTCATTGTCTTCCATTGCAGTATCACTGTATTTAGGAAACATATGATGCTAGTTGTTATCATCATCTTCTTCTTTACCGTCTTCCATCATAACCCCTCTTTCCCCATGCTTGGTCCAGCAATTATAGTTGGGCATGAATCCTTTCATAACCAAGTGGCCGCGAATGAATTTCGAGGAAGAGTACTCCTTGTTGTTCCGACATTGAACACATGGACAACGTATAAAACCATTCTCTTTGTTTGCCGTAGCCACATTGATAAATTTATCCACGCCTTTAATGTACCCGGGTACACGCCGGTCACCGTACATCCATTCCCGACTGTTCATCTACATCATATAATCAAGTTTATCAAAAACGGGACATCATAAATAGTGAAATGACCAATTCACATCGACACATGCATTGTATCAATGGTAGAGAAAAGATAAACCTCGATCGAGGGAAATAAAGAGGAGAAAGCTCAAGTGCGTCTCGGACAACTTCTATATTTTTGTTCTGTGAGAAATTGACACTACTAGGAAAAGGGCTATAGGTAATCCGCACATTCGTGGCTCACATGGTTGAAGTAACCCACGGGTAAAATAGGCGTGGCTCACCTGTGGGTAGTGCCCTACTAGTAACTAGAACAACCGTGACGCACATGGGGTATGTGCGCCACATATATGTATGGGCCAGGGGCCTGCCAGCCGCATGCCACGTACCCGTAGCGCACATGGGGTAGGTGCGCTACGGTTGTGGCCAGTTCTGTGGCGCACTATGCCATGTGCGCCACGGTTGTGGCAAGTTCTGTGGCGCACTATGCCATGTGCGCCACGGATGTATAAACTTAGTAGTAGGGCACCTTGCCCTAGTGCCCTATGCCTAACTATCCTGCACCAACTCCACCCCCCCCCCCCCCCCCGTGGATCGCCTTTTTAGGCTTTGAAAAAAATAAAAGAAAATGATAAACACTTCAAAAAATGAAATCCTTTCATATTTAGGAAGATAATGTGGTATAGTTTCTAGAAAAATTAACAAACATGAGTTTTGACTTTTTCTGCAAAAAAGTCATGCCACGGTAAAATGGCCGTAACTTCTGCATACGATGTCGAAAAAATCGTATAATATACCAAAATGACGAGAACAAGATTTCGCATCCGCTGGCAAATCGTATAATATACAGTAGTTTAGCGATTTTTTAGATTTTCAAAATTAGAAAAGAGTAAAAAGTTATGGTCAAAAGACTGTTTTTTCCTGCAGAAAAAAATAGAGAAAACTTACCCGTAGCGCACCACCACCTAGTGCGCCACGGATAAGCTTGGTCAGGATTCAAAATTTGAATCCTCACCCCGCCCACCTACTTTTCCCTCCCCCTTTTCCCTCTCCCTTTTCCTTTCCCTTCTCCTTCTTCCTTCTTCATTCTTCCTTCTCCTTCTCCTTCTCCTTCTTCCTTCTTCCTTCTCCTTATCCTCCTTCCCCTTCTCCTCTCCTTGCAGTGACGGCGCGATGACGACCTACTCCTCTCCTTGCAGTGACGGCAGCGTCCGACCTCCCTTCCTCCCTCTCTTCCTCCATCTCTTCCTCCCTCTCTTCCTCCATCTCTTGCTTCCTCCCTCTCTTCCTCCATCTCTTCCTTCCTCCCTCTCTTCCTACCTTCCTTTCTCCAACCACACCCTTCCTACCACCTCGATGCCGGTGAGGACTAGAGCGTACACGGCCTCCCGCACCTCCCTGCCACGGCCATGCTCCGGCGAGGTGACATGACTGCGGCGGCGATGCACGGACCCGATTGCTTTTGCAATTCAAAACGAGGGTGTTTTTTGTATTTTTTTTGTTTTTTGAAAAACACATCCGTGGCGCACCCTGTGCCCCTAGCCGTGGCGCACCTGGTAGTGCGCCACGCCTATCTCGACACAACCGTGGCGCACCATGCAGTGCGCCACGGCTACGAGATAGCCGTAGCGTGAGGCCCGTGGCGCACTGCTAGTGCGCCACAGAAGGCCTTTTCAGGTGCGCCACGAACAGACGTTTTTCTAGTAGTGTGAACGGGATCATTCACTCAAACATTTCATCAAACACCTTCAATGCATGCATAGGAAAAAATATAAACTAGCACACCTCTCACACCTTCCACCAAGAAAAAATAGAGGGGAGGCAGAGGGCTGGGGCGTCGTATATATAGAGGGCGGGACTAAAGGTGTGTGCCACGCCATGTGGCTGACACCCAACCTTTAGTCCCGGTTTGTGTTACAAACCGGGACACATGACCCCTTACGAACCGGGACGCATGCCTCCGGCCACTGTGCCCGCTCGAACCCGGACGCGTGCATCATTAGTCCCGGTTCGTGGCGCAACCGGGACTAATGCTGTTAGGGGGCGCTAACGGATAGCCTGTTTTCTACTAGTGGAAATGAGTTATCGTTGCACACTGTGATTAGATTGTAGGTTTAGAACAATGACTTGATTTTGTTTTTTGCATTGATTGTTGTATTTGTTACCGAACAATGACTTGACTCCTGGTTTCGAATGGTAGAGTATGATTCACTTCTACTATCAATTCTACATGGAAATTCTTCAGTTCTCTTTAACCTAGCATTATCACCGGAGAAGCCCAAGTTCATATGTAAAGACAATTTAGATGAACCATACATTAGCTGACAAAACCAACAGGGCAGAGGCGACGTTGGCGTCCATGGTGGAGGAATGGGTTGGAAGAATAGTTAGGTGAGTAGGGGTGGAAGTGGCAGCGGGGGCGTTGGAGTAGCATGGCAGTGTAGGAACCGCCGGTGCCTCGGTGCATACATGCACACAAAGTTTGGAGCAGGCGTGGCAGAGAGATGCCAAGGTGGAGAGGAGGCGGCGGCATTCGAGGTCCAGGTCGAGCAAAGGATCTTGGAATCTACCATTATTTTCGGAATGACGGCGTTCGGTCTAGACTAGGCATCACCAGGGCCAAATCTCTGTTAGCAGGTCTACAAACACTTGTCCAGGGAGTTGTATAAATAACAGAAGAAGTCTATATAACCCCATAAATTTTGGGTTTGGGACGTATCACCCTCTTAACTATAGAATAGCTCACTCAGCCCCCACAACTATTCAATACCGGGTAATTGACCCCTTGGCCCATCTTAAGTTGTTTTGGAAGCGGTTTGATTGACGCACTAGTAGAAAAAGACCTAGTGACGGTGTTAAGAAAAGGAGGTTTGTGGTATTGAACCCGCATGACACTAATCTCACGCCACTGACAGAAGATAGTGGTGGCGTCTGCTATGAATGCCAGTACTAAGTTAGTTGTTAGACATTGTAATAGTATTATCGTTATTTCATGTACGAGTATGAGTAGATCTGATCATATGGTTGTATGCGAGTCGGTCTAGGACCAAACACTGTACCGCCTCGGCTTGACCTTTTTGGAACCCATATAACACGCAACCCGTGCACCTGGACACGCATGGTCCCTCTCTTATGTTTGATATGGTATCAGAGCCTCCTTCTCCTCGACGCTAGTTGCCGACGACCACGACCACGACAACAAGATCAAGATCACGACCAAAAATCCCAAACATGACCCAAGCCAAAACAAATCTGTCGCCGCTGCTATTGTAGTCGTCGCCGTCAAAACACGACCAAGACATGACCCAAAAATCCGCCGCTGCCGCCGCTATCCTAGCCGCCGCCGTGATACACAAAAAACCCAAAAATCCCAAACCCTGGATCACTTTTCTGCCACGACAGAAAAACCACCATTTTTCTGCCGTCGTTGCTGCCGTCTACCATCGCAGGAATTCCTGTACTAATCTCTATCGTGACAGCGATTCTCTTCGATGGCTTCCTCGTCTTCGACAACCGCTCTTGCTGCAGCCCTTGGTGATCCCCCACCCAGCTGCTCACTCAAGAGAACGCCTTGGTGTGGAAGGCTCTCGTCGTCCCTGCCCTCCGTGGTGCGTGTGTGCTTGAGCTCGTTGAAGGATCTGATGAAGCCCCTGATAAGCTGCTTGAAGCTGAAGATACTGAGAAGAAAAAGGTGATGATTCCAAATCCTGTATATGCCACCTGGATTGCTCGTGATCAACAGGTGCTTCGTTGGCTGTTGAACACGCTCTCCCCTGATGTGCTAGCCCATTGCATTGGTCTTGAGACCTCTACTGCGACCTAGGCAGCGATCAATGCTCATGTTGCTGCCTTCTCAAAGTCCCGGATCCAATATATGTGGAATACTATTGTTGAAACCAAGAAGAACGATATGCCTGCTGAGAAGTACTTTTCCTAGATGAAGACTATCGCTCCGGAACTTGTTGCTGTTAGAAAACCTTGTGATGACGATGAGATTGTTTGGTATGTTCTCCAGGGCCTTGGTAGCTCGTATAATTCGTGCAAACCCCGGCACCATGCTGGGAGATCTATTCAGTCAGGTACATGCCTATGACCGCATGAACAAAATTGATGACACCAGCTTCTCCTCGTCCGCTAGTCTTGCCCGTCGTGGAGGTGGCGCTCCGCAGCGGGGCTAGGATCGCTGGCAGGAGGACCATGGTGGTTGGATCCAGGAGGATCGTGGTGGGTGGCGTGATGATCGCCCTCGCTGCAGAGATGATGACTATGGTCGATACGAGGATCATGGCCGACAGCAGCAACATGACTACCGTGGTCGCCAGGATGACCGCGGGTACCGTGTCCAGGACAGGCGTGATGGTGGTGGCTATCAAGCTCGTCGCCAAGATGATAATCGATGTGACAGGCATGATGATGGTGGACGTGGTCGGCCCAACCGCCATCCCACACCTTATGTGGACACGACATGCCATATCTGCAACATCCATGGGCATCCTGCCAAAGATTGTTGGTGGCGCTATGGAGATGATCCTCGCGGTGACCATGGTGACCGTGGTAATAAGGACAAGGGTGTTAACTATGCTGGAGTTGATACTAATTGGTATTATGATACTAGTGCCACTGATCATATCACTGGGGAGCTGAGCAAGCTATCTACTCATGATAGATACCATGGATAGGATCATGTTCGCACTCCTGAAGGCACATGTATGCACATTAGTCATATTGGTCATTCAGTTTTTCACACCCTTCATAATGATTTTCATCTCAATTCCATATTAAATGTTCCTAGTTCTTCTAAAAGTCTTCTATATGTTCATAAATTTACACTTGATAATCATGGTTATATTGAATTCCATCCTTTATTCTTTTTGATCAAGGACCAAGAAACCCACCAAATTATGTTTAGAGGATCTTGCTATGAAGGTCTCTATCCTTTGATGCCCATATCCAATGAGTCTTTCAAGCATGCTTTCATCACCTTCAAGCCGTCTTCCTCTGCATGGCATCGCCGCTTAGGACATCCATCTCCGTTTGTGGTTCAACAAATTCTTAGGAAAAATAAAATAACTTACACCCCAAAGATTACTCCATATGTTTGTGATTCTTGTCATTTAGCTAAGAATCATCAGTTACCATATCCAGTGTATATTAGTAGGTCTACTGTTCCTTTGGAACATGTGTTTTCTAATGTATGGGGTCCTGCTCCTCTTTCTGCTGGGAAACATGCATACTATGTAAGCTTTATCGATAATTATAGTAAATTTTCTTAGATCTATTTGCTGAAAAAGTGTTCAGATGTGTATCAAGCCTTTTTGAATTATCAGCAGTATGTTGAACGCAAGTTTGATAGGAAAATTATTACTATGCAAACTTACTGGGGAGGTGAATATGAAAAACTTAATGCTTTCTTTCAGAAGGTTGGGATCACTCACCATGTCTATTGTCCTCATGCTCATCAACAAAAATGGCTCCGCTGAAAGAAAACATCGTCATATAGTTGAAGTGGGTCTTGCTTTGCTTGCCAATGCGTCTATGCCTCTAAAATATAGGGATGAAGCTTTTCTTACAACCACCTTCCTCATAAGCTTGCTTCCTAGCAAAGTCATTGATCATGAAACTCCTAGTGAATGTCTTATTCATGTTAAACCCAATTATGATGCTCTTAGAAACTTTGGTTGTGCCTGTTGGCCCAATATTCATCCATATAACACTCGCAAACTCGCTTTCCGATCTACACGGTGTGTTTTCATGGGTTATAGTCCGCTTCACAAAGGGGTCAAATGCCTTGATTTATCTACAGGCTTCATATACATATCTCGTGATATCGTCTTTAATGAGAATGTCTTCCCCTTTTCATCTCTTAATCCTAATGCTGGTCCTCTCCTTCGAAAAGAAATCCTATTACTCCCCACATCTACACCCAATTCTTATGAAGGTGCACAAAATTTTAATGGTCATATGCATCCTATTGTGCCTATTACTGATGTGCAGCAGGTATATGAAGCTCCTAGTGAAAATCCGAGTGAAACGGCAAAGAAAACACTTCCGAACATGATATTGAGCAGTCTGCACAAGATGACGAAATTGGCACGGAATGTGATGATGATTCAGAGACAGAGGAACATTCCTCGACTCTACTGATCCCGAGGAGGATCATGTATCGCCGTCTCTTTCTGTGCGCAGTACAACACCCGCTTCGGCCTCTTCCGCTTCGCCAAGTGTCCCGCCAGGAGCATCTCTGCCTCGCGGTCCCCAGGCATCACACACTGACCACACGCCCCCGCCGAATCCCTCATTGCCGCATGGCGCATCCGTGGCCCCATCTCACGGTCCCTAGGAGGCACGTGTTTGGCACACGCCCTCTCCCTCTACTACATCGCCATGTGGCGACACGTCGCTGTCATAGGATCCTGCCGGGTCCCCTGGATTCTCTGCGTACAGTGCGGGTGTAGAATCTCCTATTGCCTCTGAAACGAATGAAAATTCTGATTCAGAAAATTCAGTAGATGACTTGTCTGTGGTTCAACCTGATGTGTCTCCTCCTGGTGTTCACACTCGCCTTATGAAAGGTATTCGTCATCCCAAGAAATACAAAGATGGTACTGTTTGCTATGGCATGCTTTCTTTGTCAGGTGAATGATGACCCACAAGTATAGGGGGTGTATCGTAGTACTTTCGATAAATAGGAGTGTCGATCCCAATGAGGAGAAGAAGGTATTGACTAGTGGTATGGAGTAGGAAACCTTTGTAAATACTTAGCAAACAGATTTTTAGGGGTTTTCTGATAAAGCAAGGAAATAAAGTGCAAGTAAATAAAGACAGAAAACAATCGCAGCAAGTGGCCCAATCCTTTCTTAGAAAAGGACAAGCCGGTGGAAATACTTATGAGGATGAAACGTTCTCGAGGACACATGAGAATTCTGTCAAGTGCCTTCGCTTCATATAGCTAAGTAGTCTTCTTTGGTTTTGTAAGTGTTGTGTAGGTGAACCTGTGCTAATGTACTGACCTTACTTGGACTAATACATACTTGTGATTAAACCCCTTGCAAGCCTCCGTAACTACAAGAAAGCAATTAAGATATAAACCTAACCATAGCCTTAAACTCTAAGATCCTACACTCCCTTGTGCAATGGTTTCCTAACGGGGGTTCAGGTTTCTGTCACTCCAACAACCCCACAATTAGTATCCAAATACACAATGCATTCCCCTAGGCCCATAAATGATGAAGTGTCATGTAGTCGATGTTCACATGACACCACTAGAAGAATAGCACCACAACTTAAATACTAATTCATTGAATAATATCTCAACCCAAATCCACTACTAACAATAGGACTTCTCCCATGTCCTCAAGAACTAAACAAACTACTCATGAGACATCATATGGATCAAGATCAAAGATGATATGGTGATGGATAACAATCTGAACATAAACAATAATACAATGGTTCCACTCACAAGTATCAACTACAATAGTAATCAACACCGGGAAAGTTTCCCCTAAGAACTATGCAAGTACTCAACACGATTGTTACAGCGGGATGGAGTGGTGATGATGGTACTGGTGGAGATGATGGTGTGGATGATGATGATGATCACGATGAAGTCTAGCTTGATGACGATGTTGATGGCGATGATCTCCCCTCTCTGGGAAGGAATTTCCACGATAGAAATCTATCTACCGGAGAGCTCTTTCTCTCTCAATGTTTTCCGCCCTGCAGAGGCGGCGGAATCTTTCTGTGGTTGCTCCCCGTGTATTAGGGTTTCGAGGAGAAGATATAGGAGAGAGGGCGGAGCCAGAGGTGGGCCAGGCCGGCCACACCCCCTGTAGGAGCGGCCTAGGGGTGGCCGCGCCTGGGGGGTGTGGGCCCTTGTGACCCATCTCCACCTCCCCTTCTAGCATTCTTCGTCTTCTGGGAAAATATGGTTTTCCGTAGTTTTTCTGATATTTTTCTGATCTTCACGAAATTGCATCAAAACACCTCTTTTTCCATTAGAATGCTGACTCCGGCAATTCATCCTTCAAGAATCATCCTACATGCAAAAACAGACGAAAAGACATAAGTATCACCTCTTAATAAGAAATATATCAATGATATAGAATGGTGATGCAAATTGTACGTATCAATTCCCCCCAAGATTAGACCTTCGCTTGTCCCCAAGTGAAAACTTAGCTCAGTAAACATGTCCACAGGTTTATGGAGTGAAGTGTCGATAAAAGAATACAGACAAGAAGCATCACACATACCAATGCACAATTCATAGAAGAAAGCAAATCACCATTATATGACTTAGCTTGCAACAAGTAGTGGAGCCACAATAGAGATGCATAAAGATAAATCATAATTGGAATTGGCAAACTTTGTTCTTGGTTAGAGACCAGTTTTCAGATAAAGCTTTTGTAAAAGTTTTACAACAAGAGTACTCTTTGCTCAAACATAAAAGGTTTTTCACAATGATAGCTTTCCAAGTAATACTCATTAAATAAGAGTCTTGTGCAAACAAGGAAGATAAAGAACATGATTGAATAAATCATCATATGAATGCTTGAAACACAATAACTCAAATGCTTGCTGGAGATAGAGAGGAATAAGTTTACTAACTCAACTTAGAAGTATAAGTAAGGGACCTTCATAGAGGGAAGCAGGTATTTCATGTTCATAAAGAGCTTTCAAAAGATTATGGTACTTACTAGCTTTGAGCTCTCATGGCCCCTATCATAAGCATCTTGAGGTGGTTAAGGTTAAAGTGAACAAAGATGGAGTATATGCTTGACGAAATATAAGTTGGCAATCTCATGTCCCTTGAGTACGAGGGCGGCTCCTCATGCTACTCAACTTTAGTTACCGATAAGTTCTTGTCA
The DNA here is from genome assembly GCA_916181665.1 of Avena sativa. Taxonomy (NCBI): domain Eukaryota; kingdom Viridiplantae; phylum Streptophyta; class Magnoliopsida; order Poales; family Poaceae; genus Avena; species Avena sativa. The sequence goes on from OV702284.1 coordinate 68,691,774, forward strand.
TAGTAAGTACATGTGTATCATAAAGAACCGCCAACGGGGTACCCCTTGCACATGATACAGGAGCTATCCCATAATCAAAATGACAAGGAAAGCAGACAGTGAGCATCTCAGCGATCTTTTTATTTGCTATTTGCATAGGTTTTTATTGAGGATGCTTCACAGATTTCTCACTATGGTTATGCTGCAAGTTTCCACCATGATTAGGCATGGCTTAGGCTAGCGGCCCAGGCGTTTCTCTAAGACACAGACATAACTCCATGTACTTACAATTTCCCCTTTTATTTCACACCGACGACATTCGCAAAAAACATAGCATGATATCAGCTGTGTACAATGTACAGGTGCAATGTTGAAAGCGTTCCCCGTGACGACACGGTTCTGATAATTCCAACGTATAGGTGCAAGAATATACAACTTCGATGACACAATTGTTCATATTTATTAGGGGCAAGAAAATAAGGTGTGCCATCATGTTCGTGAGAGCTTTACTAACTAGTTTTCACATAACAAAATAATTTTTAATTCGAAAGATAGATGAGGCTTGAGAATTTGCTTGGAATAGCAATAATGCTAATAGGTAGATATGGTGGACACAAATGGCACAGGTTTTGGTTCAAAGGGGTTGGAAGCATGAGAAGTATGCCCTCTCAAAACAGGTTTTTGGCTAGCAAAGCTGAGTAGCAAGCAAAAGAGTTGAAGGAAACAAGCAAACCTATAAGTGATAAAGCCAAACATGCAATCTTCCTTGAAGACACAAAAGATCTTAAATAAAGAATACTAAGCTTATGAGACATTCAAGAAATAAAATAAATGATACAAAATACCTGTAAGCCTTTTCTCTTTTCCTTTCAAACCTCAAAATTTTTTTGCTACTGACCAGAGATCGGTTTGCCAAAACCATTTTAGATCTACTTGATGCTCCCAAAGTGATACCAATACTGATCAACAAGATCAATCATATAATAGAGATTGCAAACTAAAATAAGAAGTGCAAAAAGTAAAAGATGAAACTTCTCATTAATATTCCATAAAGGCACTCACACCAAGGGATACATAGATCAACAACTAAAGGAGAGATACTTCCACAATGCATACCAACCTATACGATAACTTCTCTACCCAAGATATGAATCTACTAAAAAGGTAAAAGATAAAAGATAATGATTTGATACCGCTGCACTCCCCAAAGCATGGAACAAGCCAAGGGGATGCCAAACCTGATGACGAATTACTCCTTTGGTGGCGTTCCCTTATTTAGGGTGAGAAAACCCTCCAGCATCTGACGAAGCCGGTTATTCTCCTCTTGAAGTATATCTACCTTCAACCTTAGAGCATGGTACTTATCACAAAACTCATCAGTGGTTCGAAGGGCTTCCACTGCCTCAGGGCAGGATTCTGGAACAGAGGTCATGATACCCTGCATATTATGAGAAAAAGCACGTCCAGTGTTAATTTCCCCTACAAAAGTAGGTTGCCTTGCCCTTGATCCTATGGCAGCTTGTCCCTTAATGCCTGTCGACATGTCCTTTACTTTCTCCTTGATGCTCCAACCCATGTCTTTGTACCTAGCAGCGATCCTTTCTTCTTCCACGGGCTCTTTGCCTTTGTCGTTGGCGGAGACCATGTGCTCTAAACTTGAGAAGATTTCTTGACAGTAACAGATCGAAACAAAAACATGACGAGAACACGATATATGAACCTCGGGCGATCCGGGGGTTATATATTACGAAGTTTCAATGAATAAGGAAGGTACTGTGGAAAAACGAGGCGGAGACGGAGTTCAGGGGGCTCACACCCCCTCCAGGCGCGACCAGCTGGGGCCCGTGCCTATGGTGGGTGTGGCCACCCTGGCCTCCGTTTCCTCCTCTGTTTCATCTTATGACCTTCCGTATGTAATAAAAACATCAAAAATATAGAAAGATAAGGTTTTCACCACTTTTACCTACTCCAAGATGAACTCTGCAGAGTCCTTGTCTCCATCTCCTGAATATTCCTTTCATACAAGGCCTTACACAAACCTCATTGGAAACATTAGTGTATGCAAAAACCATAAACCTTTAGGTTCAAACTTCAACTGAAATACATAAAAACAAATGCTACTGAAGAAACTCCTTTCAAAAGCCCAAAAGAATCTGAAAGGAAATCGATTTAAGAGGCAAATGCAAATGATGGCAGAAATCTGTCAAAACAGACCAACAGGTAAAGATTGATTTTTTTCGAAAATCTTCTGTTGCTCAAATCAAAAAGTGCAAAACTAATAAAAGTTGGATAACAACTGGGAGAAAAAGCAGAGAAAAATACAGATCCATCCTTTGTACTGAGCTCCTTCATGAATGTTTACAATGCAGCACAAAAATCTGTCCCGGGACAGCCACTTTTCACAACTCCTCTACTTCTCAAAAGTAGTTGATCTTGACACAAAAACCAAAACAAATAGGATAAGGAGTGATTATTACTGAGGTAATAACTTCCAAGACTCAACAAACCTATTGGGTTAGCTCCCAATAAGTACTTTTCTTTATTGCCTTTACGTTAGGCTTGCTAATTTCAAAGATGCTCACATAGGAGATATAGATTTGAAGTGAAAGAGAGCATCAAGAAGCAAATATCCAACACATTTGAGTCTAACCCACTTCCTATGCAAGGGGGTCTCATGAGTAAACAAATTATTGAAAAGGCCACTAGCATGGGAAGACAAAACAAATGCAACATCAAAGCTTTCAACATAAAACTGGAAACTTAATATTATTGAGATGCATAAAACCATGTTTCCCTCTCTCATAATAACTTTCAGTAACACTTTGAATAAAGTTGACAATATAACTGTCACAAGAAACAATTTTATCATTAGAATGAGCATACTTACAATCATCAAAAAGAGGTCCAAGGTCATAAACTGGATTAATAGAAGCTAGTTGTTCAACCCTGAAATCTTTATTAGGCAATTCATTTTCATAAGGAGCTTTAAAAAATTTGGAAAAGTTAAACTCATAAGAATCTACATCAAACTTAGTTAAAACTTTCTCCTTTTTACAATCTATAATAGCTCCACAGGTGTTCAAGAAAGGTCTACCAAAACTGATAGGACAAGTTTTACTAGCTGCTAAACTAAGCACTAGAAAATCAACAGGATACTTAATCTTACCGCAAAGGACTTCCACATCTCTTACAATACCAATAGGGCAAATGTTTCCTTATTAGCAAGGTGAATAACCACATCAATGTCCTCAAGCTCACTAGGACCAATTTCATGCATAATTTCCCTGTAAAGCTCATAAGGAATAGAACTAGAACTGGCACCAATGTCACATAAACTATAATAGCAATGATCGCCAATTTTAACAGAAAGCACTGGGACACTAGCTTTTCTAGATTTACTAGGATGAGTAATAATATTAGAAGCGTCTTTACAGAATACAATGTGCTCATCATCTATATTTCTAGTGACAATATCTTTCACAATAGCTACCACAGGTTCATTGTTTATTTGCTCATCAGGTTCCACAACTTTCTTTGTAAGTTTGTTATTTGCACTAATTATCATAGATTACTCCTTTACCTTAGTTGGGAAAGGTGTTTTCTCAACATAAGGTTTAGGCAAAGTATGGTTAGTAGTACAAACTTCAGTATTTCTAGCAGGAACATGATTAACAACATCTTTATAAGGTGCATGGTACTTATTCCACTTCTTTTTAGGAATTTCTATGTAAGAGGCAAAGGCCTTAAAATTTTTGCAATAGTCTGGGAATCAATACCATACTCAGTACTAATATCACGGAAGTCATCAGTTCCCATAAAGGATTTAATGCATTCATAATCATAGTTTATACCTGAATTTCTTCCTTTGTCATTCTCCCATGCGTCAGTGTTATCTTGAATATGGTCTAGGAGATCCCATTTAGCTTCTTACTTCATACGTGTGAATGATCCAGCACAAGAAGCATCTAGTAAATCTTTATCATGAAGAGAAAGCGTTGCATAAAAGTTATTGATAATAATATTGTTAGGAAGTTCATGAATAGGACATTTAAGAATTAGTAACTTTAATCTCCCCCAAGATTGAGCTGTAATTTCTCCATCACGAGGCCAAAAGTTATATATCATGTTCCTATCCTTATGAATCTCGCTGGGAGGATATAATTTAGAATAAAAGAGAGGTACTATTTCCTCCCATTCCATGGATACTATTTCCTCCCATTCCATGGATTGTCCATTCCTCAGCAGCTTATACCTTTCTTCGGCTCTTCCTTTCAATGATATAGAGAGTAACTTCTTCTTCAACTGTTCAGTTGTGATACCTGCAAACTTAAACAACCTGCATAATTCATGGATAAAAAGCAACGGTCACCGAGATGGACAGTTCCATCCCTTAAATAATAATTATCCATAACACGATCAACAATACTTGTAGGTATCTTAAAAGGATCTATCTCAACAGGCGGTGGTTCATGTACTACCCTAACAGTGGTAGTAGTTTTCCCAAACAGAAAACCAAGTGGGTTATCCATATTGGAAACAAAGTAACAAACAAAAATAAAAAGCAATACTCACAGTAGAAGTTTCCTTTACCAGTTCCACTCTTCAATAGCGCTTCACTCCCCGGCAATGGCGCCAGAAAATATTCTTTATGACCCACTAGTATATGGGGTGTATCGTAGTACTTTCGAAAAATAGGAGTGTCGATACCAACGAGGAGCAGAAGGTGTTGACTAGTGGTATGGAGCAGGAAATCTCTGTAAATACTTAGCAAACAGATTTTTAGGGGTTTTATGATAAATCAAGGAAATACAGTGCAAGTAAATAAAGACAGCAAACAATTGCAGCAAGTGACCCAATCCTTTCTTAGCAAAGGACAAGCCGGTGGAAATACTTATGAGGACCAAGCGTTCTCGAGGACACATGGGAATTCCGTCAAGTGCTTTCGCTTCATATAATAAGTAGTCTTCTTTGGTTTTGTAAGTGTTGTGTGGGTGAACCTGTGCTAATGTACCGACCTTACTTGGACTAATACATACTTGTGATTAAACCCCTTGCAAGATGTAACATCCCAAAAATATTAAACATGGATCATCAAACTCTAATCATCAAAATTAGGGTTAACAAAAAACTTTTCCAACTAAAAATATGAAAGCATTCATATGTGTGTGTATTAAAATTCGGATTCTTTTGAATTGCCATGGTTCTGTGTTTCTTTGCTTGTAAAATGATTCTTAGGTGAAATAAACATCGTCTAAACAATCCCCAAACTTTTCCCAAAGACAAACAACTCAAATTAAACAAATGAAGTGAATGGTCACTTTGGCCAAATTAACTCTCATGCCTACTTTGGCTATCCCTAACTTTCAGAACTTAACAGAAACATCTGTGGATCTTTGCACCCCTTGTTAGTACTCATAATAAGGTACCAAGGCCCACTTTTTGATCATCCAAAAACATTCAAATGCTAAGTTTAAATGATAGTTTAAAATTGAATATATCTCATATGGGAAGATCCCATTATTTCAAAAAACCAATCAAACAAGTTCAATTTTCAAAACCCAAGCACCCAAAGAATCCTCAGCACATGCCTAGCACACCCACCAAAAATCTTTTCAAAATTCAAAAGTAAGTTTCTTGCGGCCATTTCATCAAACAGGATGCAGATTCAAATCAAACAAATCACAAACACTATTTTGAGCAGTGTTTTGGCCAACCTTGTCCCCTCTCTAGCTCACAGCAAACATCTAGTAGATCATCTAGCTTAGTTATTAACCTCTAGCATCACTGTGAGCTTGCCAATGCCATCAATGGTGAGCAGGCCGAGCCTCACCATGTCACCCTAGTGTGGACAGCAAGCTAGATGAAGTACTAGATGTGACAACCTTGTCTGGGAGGTAGCCCATGCCTCACCGCCCCCTCTCGACCAGCCCTAGCTCAAGAACAGAGACCAGAACCTCCAGGAACGCCGCACCCGCGCCGCTGTCAACCATGCCGACGCGCACCCCAGTGCACGCGCCGTTCCCACGCAACCCGACCACCTCGAGCCCTTGTCGCCCGCCAGCATGCACCCCACCGTCCCAGGAGACCACCAGATTTGTTCATTTCATCGCCCGTACCCCGTAGCACCGCTCGCCGCGGAGATTGCCGCCTCTGCCTCGCAGAGCACTGCACGTTCCCGACCAATTGCCACCGCCCCTAAGCTCGCATTCAAATTCTAGAGTATCGCCAGGAGACCGCCCTTCGAAAGGCACCCTCAGCCTTGCCTCTAGCCGCCCGTAGCCATGTCGTCACCATCGCCTGCCCATCCCTCTCGGTCTCGCCGTCGAGCCTATAAAAGGAGGCGACCCCCAGCCCATTGAAGCACACCATTTCACTCCCCTCACCTCACTAATCATTCCACCCTCTAGCCGGAGCACGAGGAGCAGCAGTTCGCCGGAATTGCGCCGGAGCAGGCCGCCTCTGGAGAAGAAGGGAGCCTTTGATTTCGACCACCCCCGGAGCTGCCTCGACCATCCCTGAGCTCGCCATCGACCACTCGTTCGTTTGCCCGCCTCACCGTTATTGCTGGAGCCCCGGTATAACCCCTATGCACCCCCACTGAGCCGCTAGGGTTCGAGCTCGCCGGTGACATGTTCATCGTCGACGACGACCCTCAGCCGTTGATCTCACTTCTAGTCCAACGAACCACACCGCCCCGTACCGCTTCGCGTGTTATGAGCCACTGACTGGTGGAACCCCCTGTCAGCTGAGCCCCGTGCTGCAGAGTGACACTGGGCCGGCCCATTAACCTTTCCCGCGCAGCCCAAGCGTTTGAATTTATATTTTTCTATTTTAATTCAAACTAAGTTCTATACCTAGTTTCAAAAATCAACCCAGCTCGATTCAGTGAACCAAATTGCATGAAACCAATTTTGTTAGAAAGGTACTGAAATGCTTAATCCAAACCCATTGGATTCAAGTCATTGGGATCTGTAGATCACCCTTGGTAAAAATAACAAGTCAGAAGCTTTTCTACATTCAAACATTTTTAAAAATTCAACCATAATAGCTTTTGAGTTGATTCCAACTCTCAAAAATCACATTTGATCATACCTTTCAGAATATATAAAAACATATGGGTTTACTTACAGAAATAATGTTCAAGTAATAAAAGAATGCCACATAGGCATTTCTAGTCACTTTAATTATTTAAAATAAAAAGTTTAAACCTTATTAAATTGTGACACCACTTTAAATCACATTCCCATGTACTGAAATATGTGGTGATGACATGTGTCAACATGATCCCATGTTTGAGTTGGAGAAGATTAAATCTTAAGTAGGTTTTCAATGAGTAGAAATTACTTTTCTCAAATTAAAATAAATAAGACAAATGCTTTAATCTTGTAATTATAGGTGATGATTCTAGATCATCTATAGAACACTTTGTGTGATGATTGAAAATAGTTAAGTATTGTTTGGTGATTGTGTACCTCGTATTTATTTATAGACGCTAGTACCGACCAAGGATACGAGGAGGAAGGAGGATACTATGAAGAAGAAGCCAAGGAGAACTTCAACCACTGCTCTGCACAAGGCAAGCCTTACTAACCAAGTTGACCTATGCAAGCTAACACTTGCAATTATGAAAGTTAGATAACCTATGCAATGCACTAAGCATGCTTGGTTAGACACATTTTGATGATACCCAATCCTAATTTTAATTGCAAGCTTTATACTTTATCAAAGCTTTCTCTTAGAGTTTACTTAAGTGACTTGTAGATTCTAGGAAGATAATTGAAGGTTGCATCAAGAGCATTAAATTTGGCCTAAGTTAGATACTCTTGATGTCATCCTAAGGCATGAGATTGAACTTAATTAATCCCCACTTGTTTACCACCCCTCATTAGTACTTACCCCACATGTAGATGCTAGTGCTAAGCATAAAACTTGATCAACTTTAGATGGGAATACTTGGTGAAAAGGGTTATGAAAACCTTGGAATGATGAGTCATTCTACTGAAATGTTTTGACATGTGTTTCCGAACACCCGAGGATTTTGATGATAAAAATGTTGAGGCATGAGCCTTAGCCCTTTATAAAACTAATGGTTGTCTGGATGCGTACCATTCCAATTTCACCGTACAACCACAATACCCAAAAATTGGGTAGGGCTTGACTGGAAACTTATATACCTTAGTATGGGTTCCCTCACGGCCAAGGTCTGAGCTGAGGTGTAAAATCCCTCCTTTGTAAAGGAAAGGATCCCTATGATTGCAATGCTATTCCCTGGATCAATGCTAGCATCCACAGTTTAAGATGAAGTACACAAAAACAAAGGTCATTATTACATATCATTCCAGAGACAAACATAGTCTTTTACAACTCCATGGCCACAGGCCTAATACAAGAGTTCAAATATATAATAAGGTAAATAAGTCTTCATCTTCATGTGCCACAGGCAAGCATGTTGAGTGTAGACTCATGACTCCCAATCATCATCAGAATATCCTGCAACATCACAAGTTACAGCCACAGTGGGTCAATACATTGGAATAGTATTGGCAAGTGATACCTTAGTAGAATTTTGGTGGACTAAATACTATATGCATTTTGGCTAAGTGTAGCTTAGGCTTGCTGTGCTCAAAATAGGTTTTACCTATCAGTTGAAAACACTAAGTTTTTCTTTGTCAAAAACTTTTCCCAAGGAACCACCAATAGACATTGGGGTCCTTCACCCTTGTTCAACCACAAGTTTTGCTTAGAAATTGGGATGAGGAGATTCTTGATAGCTTCCATGTCTTGATGCTCAAGTTGTCCAATACCAGGGACATGGCTAAGTACTTAGATTCTTCCATCTGCAGAGGTTGTGCACTTTCCCCACAAGACTTGATTTTCACCAAGACAGGACCTTTCAGAAGCCTTCCCTTAGACCAATTGGACGCGCTCCAACCTATCATCCTCCTACCACCAATTGTCCAAATGGCTAAGTTATTGCAACCTATATGATCCAGGCAGAGCCCATATTGCCAAGTGGCTGCACTAGAAGCTTCTTAACATTTAGCCTCTCAAATCCCTTTGTTCCTAGGTGGCTTTCCACAAGTGAGATACACAAGGTAAACCATAGAAATGGGCCTTGTGTAACCACTCAACATAAACCATTCCTTCCATTCCACCCAGGTGTTTCATTCATTTATTTGTTTTATTAAGCAAAACACAAGTCCAAAGACTTAGAAATATTTTATCATAGCATGAATATTTCACCACCCTTGGTTGCTACTAGCTAGGCTAAGCATGGCACAGATAAACATCTTCACTTAGAAATTTCTAGCAATTCTACAACTACTAGGATTTCCCAAGCATAGCATATAAAGACCAAAATTTATCCATGCAAGTCTAGCAAAATATTTCTAATGCATATTTGAAAAACATAGGAATAAAATCATGAAGTACCACTTGCCTTGGTAGTTTGGAGAGTAGCTACAATCCTCAGAATCACAATCACTATTTGCCCCAAAATCTACACATAAAATGATAACACCAAATCACAAACAAAATATACACAAGCAAAAATATATGGATGCATGCAATATGATATGTGATGATTTTCTATACCAAACATGACAAGTGCACAATACTGATTCATAAACAAGTTCAAAACTTGCGAAACAAACTTTATTTGAACATTAAAACATTTCTCAAATAATTTATATACACAAAATAGACCTACACATGTTTCTGTAAAAATAACCATTTTAACAGAAGCAAAACATTAAACACTTTGTATATTGAAAGGGCTTTATCTCCTGATTCCATTGATATAAAATTTGTCAAATTTGAACGTGGGAATCAGAAGTTATGATTAAAACAAAATCAAACATCTAATAGGTCTAATTCAAAATTTTAAAACGAAACCTGTGACACGCGGCGGCTTCTAACTGGATGGTACCGCTTCGCGCCGGATCACGCTTCTGAGCCGTTGGATCTAAATAAAACACGCGGCTCAGATCTAAACTTACCCCTTCGACTACGATCTATCGCATCCACTGGATCTAAATCTAACGGCCCTAATAATCTGACCATCAAGTGGCGGCGCTAGCGGCGGCGACAGGCGGCGGCGCTCTCTGTCAGCGGCGGAGCCGGTGAACTAGGTCGCCCTGGGAGGTGGGAGGATGCTCACCAGATTTGCCGCGACGAGGAGATGCTCAACGCGTGCTCGGTTGGCGAAGGGGCATGCTGCAGTGGCCGTGGGAGCTCGTCGGAGTAGAGGACATCATCGAGTTTGGGTGGACGGCGACGTTGGCAACGTTCTGATCCGCCCTAACACAAGCGGAGGGCATCAGCGGGTGCGCATCGATCAGGCGAACAGGATAGTGTCAAAGGGAAGGCACGGGGCGGTCGATTCTCACCGAATTTTCTTGTCGGAGTTGGATACGGCGTCGGGAACTTGCGGTTCTCGCTGGAGTCGACGACCTGGGGCAGTACAGGATGAACGAAAGATGTCAGAAGGAGCACAAGAAGGTTGCGAAGTAGTTCGCGTGAACCAGAGAGGGAGGCATGCACGGAGCTCACCGGGATTGGTCGCCGGAGGTCGTCGGTGCTGCGGCGATGCGAGGGCAAATTCTAGCAGCCTGGTGGCGTGGAGTCTGTGCTAAGTGAGGTGAAATGAGCATCGAGGGGAGAGGTTTAAGTAGGAAGCAGAGCGCCAGGAAATGCTCGCAGATTCATGGCTAATTACGCCGCGCCATTATCGGCATCAACGGCAGCGGCGACGTGGTCTGCGGGCAGAAATTTGGGGACGACGGAGTGACGTGGTTGCAGGGTCCACTTGCTAGCGAGAGAAAAGGAGTGGGGATGGGTCCAGGCAGTCAGCGACTTAGTGGGTGCGAGTAAAGAAAACGTTTCGCGGGGGGGGGGGGGGTTGCTGGGCTAGCTGGGTCAAATTGGGCCAGAATGGCTGGCTGCTTAATATTTTTTCCTTTATTCCTTTTCTTTTTCTGTTTGATTTTCTAAAAATGATTTTCAACCTCCATTTCAAATCAGTTTGAATTCAAACTTTCTCAAGATTTTTGTACAGTGAATCTTGTACTCAAATATGAGTAAACACCACTGTTCACACAAACACCCTTGGGTTATTTGAAAATAAGAATAAAACCAAGCCTTTATGAGATGTGATAAAAGGCATAAATTTGGTTTTATTTCATATTTTGTTTCGAAACTTTGCTCAAGCTTTTGAAATCACTTAAGTTAGGATTCTAAAACAATACAGAATGCATAGTAGTACTTTTCTCAATAGTAAGTAGCACAATGGCTAGAGCATTCATACATAAAATAATGAGCACATATGCTCCTGTTTTGACATGATTTTGAATTGAAATCCTACATGATCATGGATGCATGGATGATATGCATGAGTTTTTGAAACATGATTTTAGGGATGTTACAAATCTAACCCCCTTAAGGTGAATCTCGCCCTCGAGATTCGGATTGGCTAGCAAATAGGTGAGGGTGGTCTTTCCGAAGATCATCTTCTCTTTCCCATGTTGCTTCCTCTTCAGAATGGTGGTTCCACTGAACTTTGCAGAATTTGATAGTTTTAGTTCGAGTGACTCCTTCTGCAGTCTCAAGAATCTTGATTGGTTTCTCCTCATAGGTGAGATCACTCTCCAATTGAACCTCTTCCAAATGTATAGTATCCTTTAAAGAAGTTTCTTCCATTTATGGATGACATTTCTTAAGCTGACTCACATGGAACACATTATGAACAGCTGACAAAGACTCTGGCAATTCGATCTCATAAGCTAGTTCTCCTTTACGACTCAGAATCTTGAATGGTCCAACATATCTAGGGGCCAATTTACCTTTGACACCAAACCTTTTAACTCCACGGAGTGGTGACACTCTAAGATAAGCTCTATCACCTACTGCATAGGTGACTTCTCTACGCTTAGGATCTGCGTAGCTCTTTTGTCGGGACTGTGCTATCTTCAACCTGTCCTTAACCAGTTTGACTTTCTCTTTAGCCTCTTTGATAAGTTCTGGTCCGAACAAAGTTCTTTTACCACACCATTCCATAACAATGGGGTGGTACACTTTCTCCCATAAAGAAACTCAAATGGTGCCATCTCAATACTGGCTTGATAGCTGTTATTATAAGAGAATTCTGCGTAAGGCAGACTTTCATCCCAACTGGCTCCATAGTCTAGAGCACATGCTCTCAACATATCTTCAAGAATCTGATTAGTCCTTTCTGTCTGTCCATCAGTTTGAGGATGAAATGCAGTGCTGAATTCCAACCTTGTTCCCAATGACTCATGTAGCTGCCTCCAAAAATGAGAAGTGAATTGGGTTCCCCTATCAGACACGATACTCTTGGGTACTCCATGTAGACATACAATTCTGCTCATATAGATCTTGGCTAACTTAGCACTTGTGTAAGTTGTCTTCACGGGTATAAAATGAGCCACTTTAGTTAGGCGATCCACTACTACCCAAATAGAATCATATCCTGACCTGGTCCTCGGCAATCCGGTGATGATATCCATGCCAATCTTGTCCCACTTCCAATCAGGAATAGGTAGTGGTTGTAACAATCCTGCTGGTTTCTGATGTTCCGCTTTCACTCTACTACATACATCACACAAAGAAATATGTTCGGCGATGTCCTTTTTGAGATTATTCCACCAAAATCTTTCCTTCATATCCATGTACATTTTGGTGTTACCCGGATGAATAGAATATGTGAGTTGTGTGCTTCTTGTAAAATCAGTTTCCGAAGCTCCGGATCTTGTGGAACACAGATACGTTTTCCATGCCATAAAGTACCCTGTTCGTCTTCATGGAATCCTTTGGCTTTTCCCTTGCTAATCTTTTCCTTAATATCTTCAATTTCCATATCTACCTTTTGGGCTTCTTTGATCTTGTCCAACAATGTGGGTTGAACATCCAAAGACATAAGATGTCCCTCAGGCACAATCTCCAATATGAGATCTCTAAATTGGGCACACAGATCATCTGGCAATTCTCCCTTAGTAAGGCCATTCACAAAAACCTTACGACTTAGAGCATCCGCTACAACATTTGCTTTACCGGGGTGGTATTGCAAACTCAAGTCATAGTCTTTGATGAGTTCTAGCCATCTTCTTTGTCTCATGTTAATTTCCTTCTGGGTGAAGATATACTTCAAACTCTTGTGATCTGTGAACACTTCACATCGCTTTCCCAAAAGATAATGTCTCCATGTTTTGAGTGCGTGGACAACAGAGGCTAACTCTAAATCATGAGTAGGATAGTTTACCTCATGAGTTTTGAGTTGTCTCGAGGCATAAGCCACAACTTTCCCTTCTTGCATAAGTACTGCACCTAATCCATGATGAGATGCATCACAATATACTTGGAAATCTTTCTCCAAATCTGGCAAACATAAGACTGGTGTTGTCACTAGTCTCTTTTTCAATTCTTGGAAACTGAGTTCACAACTCTCAGACCAAGCAAATTTCTTGTCTTTCTTTAGCAATTCTGTCATAGGCTTAGCGAATCTTCTGTAGTAACCTGCTAAGCCAAGGAAACTACGAACCTCTTTCACTGACTTGGGAGATTCCCATTCAGTTACAGCTGAAACTTTAGCAGGATCAACTTCTACACCATCTCCTGACACAACGTGTCCAAGAAATCCAACTTGATTTAACCAAAATTCACACTTGCTGAATTTGGCAGACAGCTTATGCTCTCTAAGCTTCTCAAGTATCAATCGTAAATGTCCTTCATGCTCTTCCTTGCTCTTGGAGTAAATTAGAATATCATCGATGAATACAACGACAAACTTGTCAAGGAACTCCATGAACACTTTGTTCATCATATTCATGAAGTATGCTGGTGCATTGGTTAAACCAAATGGCATCACGGTATACTCATACAATCCATACCTAGTGGTGAAAGCTGTCTTAGGTATGTCTTGATCCCTTATCTTGAGCTGAAAATAACCTGACCGGAGATCAATCTTTGAGAACACGCAAGCTCCTTCTAACTGATCAAACAAGTCATTGATTCTAGGCAAAGGGTATTTGTTCTTGATAGTCACCTCATTGAGTGAACGATAATCTATGCATCACCTTTGACTTCTATCTTTCTTTTCCACAAACAAAACTGGTGCTCCCCAAGATGAGGAACTTGGTTGGATAAATCCTTTTTGCAACTGTTCTCCAAGTTGCTTCTTGAGTTCTTTCAACTCATCAACTGACATCATATACGGTCTCTTTGCTATTGGTCCAGATCCTGGTAGCAAATCAATAAGAAACTCCACATCTCTATCTGGTGGCATTCCCGGCAATTCTTCCGGAAACACATCCGGATATTCACTCACAATTGGCACACTGTCTATGCTAACCCCCTTAAGAGAATTTAGCTTACTCCCTTTTGTTTCAAAGTTAGACTTGAATCTAATCCGCTTCTTTTCCAGGGTTGTGAGTGCAACAGTATGATTGGCACAATCCAGTACTCCTTCATAATTATTCATCCAATCCATTCCCAAAATCACATCCAGTCCTTGGGAATCTAGGATTATCAGACTCATTGGAAACTTATGTTTTCCAAACTCTATCACTAGATCCCGGCATCCGAGACTTACTATCATGTCTCCACCTGGAGAACTTACTTTTATTGGACACCCAATGTTTTCAGTTGGAAACCCATTTCTATCAACAAATGCTTTTGATATGAATGAATGCGATGCTCCAGTATCAAAAAGAACAAGTGCTGGAATAGAATTGAGTTTGAACTTACCAGCAACAGCATCTGGCTCCTCATAGATTTCCTCCACAATGATGTGGTTCACTTGCCCTTTCTGGAAAGGGTTGGGCTTGTTGGGCCCTTCAACTTTCTTTTCTGGGCATTCATTTTCATAATGCCCCATCTTCTTGCACTTGAAACACTCAACCTGACTAAGATCTTCCTTGACAGGCTGGCTTCCACTGCCACTTCCACTGTGGTGGCTCTTATATCCACCCTTGAGATTCTTGTACTTGTCATTGTCATGACTTCGGTGACTCTTGTTGTCATGATGACGATTGTGGTTGTGGTGCTTGTTGAATTTCCCATGCTTGTGGGATCATGAACTCCCACTATCATCATAATGGGAATGCTTGTGAGACGATCCCGAGCTGTGCTTGTCAGAGTGCTTTCTCTTCCTACTTTCAACTTGCTTCATCTTGTTCTCCAAAATAGCAGCCTTGTCACAAAGAGACTGGTATGTGGGAACATAGGCCACATCTAGCTGTAGGTTTAGTTCATCATTCAACCCTTCAAGGAACTTTTCCTTCCTCTTAGCATCAGTGTTAACTTCATCCGGTGCATAACGCGCCAGATTGTTGAACTCTTCAATATATTCAGCCACGCTCCGGTGGCACTGCTTCAGGTTATGGAACTCTTTCTTCTTCAAACTCATCACTCCGGATGAGATGTGAGCAGTACGGAAACCATCTTCAAAGATAGCCCATGTCACATCCTCAATGGGAGTGGTGATTTGGAAGTTATCCCACCAAGTGGCTGCTGGTCCTTCCAACAAGTGAGCTGCAAATTTGACTTTCTCTTCATCAGTACAGCCAACTGTTACCAAGTCCTTGTTCACATAGCGTAGCCAATCATTGGCCACCATAGTTCCTGAGAACTTTGCTGGCCTTAGTCTCAAGAATCTGGTAAGCATGTCAAAACCCGGTGGGTCGTTCTGATTGTTGTTGTTGTTATTGTTGTTATTGTTGTTGTTGTTGTGGTTGTTGTTGTTGTTGTTGTTGTTGTTGTTGTTGTTGTTGTTGTTGTTGTTGTTGTTGTTGTTGTTCTGGTTCTGGATGAACGTAGTCATCATTTGCATCAGCTGAATCTGAGCTGTCATCATTTGCTGCATCTCAGGGGTGATGTTGTTGTTGTTAGGGTTGGGATTGGCACGTCGGGCAGGCATCTGTGGTTTGTTCAATAGAGATAAGAATGAGATACCCATAGATGCTAACATACACAATACATCACATAAACAATCACCAAACATGCATCAAATAATAAAAGTTCAACAACATAGATAACAAGTTTGCGAAGTAAACACACCAATAGCAAGCCATCCACATGTTGGATGGTCATTGCGACTCAATAAAAAGCATGATAAATAAATTATAAATGAGTAGTCATCACTACTCCTCGGCATCCACCTCCTCCTCAACAAATGTAAGACCTGCATTGTAGAGGGAGTGTCCCAACCTTTATACAACATAAGGTGGTGTCCCCTGTGTTTACAATGCTAGTCCCTGGATCAATAGCTAGTATCCACAGTTAAGATGTAATATCAAGAAACAAAGGTCATAACATAACTTTATAACCAGGAATAACATAATTTTATTACATCATACATAGCTCATTTGGCTATTACATTACATTGCAGCGGAATAACTATAAGCATGGGGTCCTTCATCTTCAAAGTGCCACAGGCAGACATGTTGGTTGTAGACTTTGTAATCCTAATCAATCAATCTTCTCTAATACAATCAAACCTGCAACATTACAAGTTACAGCCACAAGGGTCAATACATTTGAATTGTATTGGCAAGTGATACTATGGTAGTATGGTGGAGTCTATCATCTATATGCATTTGGCTAAGTGGAGTTGAGGCTTGCATTGCTCAAAATAGATTTCTCCTTAACATTTTGAAAATACTAAGTTTTTGTTTTGACAAAATCTTTTTCCAAAGCTTCTCTCAATCAAAGATTGAGGATTTCAAACAACCCTTGTTCAAACCACAAGTTTTTATCTTAGAAATTTGAATGATGAGATTCTTGATTGCTTCCATGTCTTGATGCTCAAATTGTCCTTTACCAGGGACATGGCTAAGTACTTAGATTTTACACTCTGCAGAGGTGGTGCACTTTCCCCACAAGACTTGGTTTCCCAAGACAAGATCTTTTAGAAGCCTTCCCTTTAGACCAAAATGGACGCGTTCCAACCTATCAAAAACTACCACCCACTGTCAATATGGCTAAGTTCTTGCAACCTATATGATCATGGCAGAGCCCATATTGCCAAGTGGTTGCACTTGAAGCTTCTCAACATTTGACATCTCAAATCTCTTTGTTCCTGGGTGGCCATCCACAAGTGAGATACACAAGGTCAACCATAGACATGGGCCTTGTGAACCACTCAACCAAAATCCACCAAGCAATTACCATTCCACCCAGGTGATTCATTAACTTAGTTGTTTTATTAAACAAAAACATAAGTCCTCAGACTTAGAGATTTTTCCATAGTGTGAATATATATTCCACCCATGTTTTCTATTAGCTAGGCTAAGATTGATAGTAGTAGGTATCTTGACTTAGAAATTTCTACTAAGGTTTCATCTACTAGGTTTTACTATAGCAAGGTTTATACTTAGCAAAAATCCATGCAAGTTTTACTTAGAGAAAATCACTAATGCATAGTGAAAGTAATGGGACAAAAAGTATGAAGCATCACTTGCCTTTTTGGTAGAGTATGGGTTCACTCCTTGTCCTTGCAACAATCACACTCATCAAGTCACTACAAATCAATCAAGCAAGGCACAAACTCAATCTACCAATCAAGCAAAACAACACATAAAATGACAAAGTCAAAGTAATGCATGCAAGCATGCCAAGCTTTGTTTTGTTTGAAAAGTGGTTCCTAATGGGTCATAAACATTGGAAAACACCTAATGGTCTTTTTGTAAAGTGGCAAAGTCATTTTACAAAAGGTTTCACTTCAAAACCATTTTCAAAACAAAGTATCATTTTATGTGGTGTAGAAATATTTTTACTAAGGCATTAATCTATAGGGTTCAAAAAATATGTTTTCAAACCACAAAACTTGTTGTTTAGGGTCAGAGAGTTTAAAACAAAACATTTCCCAAAAGTTTTCCTTTAAAATCATTTTTAATAGATAAACCACATTTCTATTTGACTAGAAATGGTCTTAAATCAAAGAATCATTATTTTGTTTTACCAAATACATTTTTGAATCCACAAAGTGTTTCCTATGGTCAGTAGGTTCAAAGAAATCCAATTGCAAAAGATTTTAACCCCAAATTCATTTTTAAACAATTTTTACATCCTTAACAAGCAATAAAAAGTTTCTGCAAAAACCAACAAGCTAACAGATACTATTTGCTAAACTAAAGGCATGGTTGGCTAGGGTTTGTTCTACTGATTCCAACGATATAAAGTTTGCAAAATTTGGACATGTGGTTTAAAAGTTACAGAGGTTTGAAATTCACAAACAAATCTGTTTTCAAATTCCTGTTTTAACTAGAGTTGGCCACGCGTCGCTCTCTAATTGGACGGTACCGGTTCAGTGTGGATCACGCTGCAGACCGTTGGATTAAAAGGGATCTGTGCGGCTCTGATCAATGCATACCCTTTCGTTTAAGTCGCTGGTTCCTACGCGTCCGATCTAAAACGAATGGCTCTGATCTAATTGACCACAAAGTGGAGGCGCTGGCGGCGGTGGTTAGCGGCGGCGCGCTCAGACGGTGTGGTCGCCGGTGATTTAGGAGGAGAGGGAAGCAGAGGGGTAGCTCACCAGAATCGCCAAAGCCTGCTGATGCTCAACGTTGTGGAAGCTCGTCGAGGGGCGCGCTGGAGTGGGCTTGATTGCTCGCCGGAGTTCGTTCTGGCGACGGCGTGCTCTGGTTGTGTTCGGGGACGGTGCTGAGGATCACCTCGAGACAAAATGATGACGCGATTAGACGCGCAGGTTCAAAACAAAGTTGTGTGCGTGAACGAGAGGTAGAGGGGCGGCTGGAAACTACCTGTGGGGCTCGTCGGAGTTGGAGCGGACGGCAGCGTCGTTCAGAGCTTGTTGCAGACGTTGCTCTAGGGCGCCCGCGGTCGTACGAAGGGCACAGGTGGATGCTCCTGGATGTGGTGAGCGTGCTCGTGTGCTCGGGGAGGCAGGAGGTGGTGTGGCTCGGCCGGAATCGAAGGTGGAAGCTCGTCGGAGACAGAGCTGCTCGGGGAGAAATTGGGGCGGCCTGGGGGCGTGCTTGGGGAAGGAGACAGAGGGGAAACGGAGGAGATTCGTTGGCGTTTAAAGGGGCATGGTTACTGCGAGTAATGGTGGCCGCGTTATGACGAATTCAAGCCGCGAAATCAAAGCAGAAAACGGGGATGAACTGGTCGCTGCGGTGAGGACGATGAACAGGAGGGTGGGGCATACTTGTCAGCGAGAGAGGAAAGTTTCAGGTGGGCTCCAGTTGTCAGTGGGAAAAGAAGTGAGAGGGAGGTCCACCAGTCATCGTCTGTCTGAGTTAGATTCTGAGTACAAAACGTTTTCTTCGGGAGGGGAAGGCTGGGCTGTTTGCTGGGCCTTGTTGGGTTTGGTCCTTTGTACTATTTTTTTCTGTCTGAACCTTTTTCTTTTTCCAAATCTATTTCCTGTTTTGAAAATCAATTCACAAATCAAACAACAAAACAAATATTCAAACATTTCAAACACTTCCAAACATGTAATGAGTTTTTGGTTCTGCTTAACAACATAAACCAAATCCCAAAATAAAATAATATTTTCATTCATTTTAGGATACATTCATTAATTAAATAAAATGGACCTTTAGTTATTTAATTAAATAGGGTTTGATTTATTTAATAAAATCTTCATTTGAAATCCAAACCTTTTCAAAACCAAATCAGTAGGTTTTATTTGAAAATAAAGAATACTTGGAACTTGTTTAAAACAAAATAACCTTTTATTTTAGGGTCCATTAATAATTAAATAAAATGGGCCTTAGTTATCAAATAGGATTTGTTTTATTAAAACTTTATTTTTGAAAACTAAAATAATACCAAACCATTCAGTAGGTTTTATTTGAGAATATAAAATATTTGGAAAACTTATTTAAAATAAATAAATAAGTTTTAGTGTTTATTTAAAATGGGAAAAACCATTATTTAAATAAAATTGGATATTAAATCCTTATTATTTTATTTAAATAAACCTTTACTATTTTTAATCAAAACAAAACATTTTATTTCAAATATTGGCCAAAGTTTAATTTGGCTATATGAAATAATCCTTATTTATAAATCCTCCTTTTCTTTTGAAAACCAAATCCTTCTATTAAAAGATCCAAAAATAGTAATTTTAAATATTTTGAAGTTTATTGTTTCTTTAAGTTTTTAAATCCCTTTAGGATTTATCTTGATCAAAATAGGTTTGAAAGTTTCCAAATGGTTTCAAAAAGTTTCTTCTCACTCTGAAAATCAAACAAAGTTTTATTTTATTCATTTATTTTTCACATTACAAGATTTGGAAAATCTTGGGATGTGACATGCATTCACCATAGCAGTCTTGTATTCCTCGACATTGGTGGTCAAGGTCTCTACTTTGGCTTGGAGAGCCCTCTTCTGTGAACGAAGCCTCTCAATCACAGTCTACTGATGCTCGAGCTCGAAGTCCTTGGCCTCCAATTCTGTAGTCCACTACTAGAGAAAAGGCTATAGGAGACATGCTTATAGGAGGCACATTTAGACCATATGTGCCTCCTATAAAATAGGCAAGGCGCACTCCTTCTTCATTCTCCTCTAGTATAAAAATAGGCGAGGCGCATATGATAAGAATGCGCCTCATATAATCCCTGTACAGATGAAATCAAGCAGCCCCAGATTATGCGAGGCGCATTATAGCATATGCGCCTCCTATATATCAGATAGGCGAGGCGCATATGGGCAGAATGCGCCTCGCATAATCTGTGTAGGCCCGCGTGTTGGTAGGTGCTCAAATATGCAAGGCACATATGGTCATATGCGCCTCCTATATTTGATAATATGCGAGGCGCATATGGTCATATGTGCCTCAAGTAACTCCTGTGGGCCCAGGTGGAGGTAGGTGGCCGCATAGGCGAGGCGCATATTGCTATATGCGCCTCCTATAGTTTGAATTATAGGAGGCACATATTGTGCAATATGCGCCTCCTATAACCTGGCACCACCTTTTTCCAGCTTTTTGCACATGGAGCCAACTACCACCCCACTCACTTGTCTCACTTCTTCCTCCTCCACCAAGACAAATCTGGTCGCCCCCCTCCTCCTCCCCACCTCATTTCCCCCATTGATTCATCATAGAAGCTCGCTCAACCTCCATTGGTTGACACTCATATGTAAGTGAAGTCTCTTGCTCCTCTAGAGTGCACCTCAAGTAACTCATGCGGGCCCAGGTGGAGGTAGGTGGCCACATAGGCGAGGCGCATATGGTCATATGCGCCTCCTATAGTTCGAAGTATAGGAGGCACATATGGAGCAATATGTGCCTCCTATAGTTTGAAGTATAGGAGGCACATATGGAGCAATATGTGCCTCCTATAACTAGGTCGGATTCAAATTCAAAACAGCCACCTACCACACCTATATAACACCTACCACCTCTCCTCCTTCTCCTTCTCCTCCACCTCGCCTCCTTCTCCTCCATCTCTCCTTCTTCTACCCTTCTCCTCCTCCTCCACTCTCCTCCTCCTCCTCCACGCTCCTCCTCCTCCACTCTCCTCCTCCTCTTCCTCCGGTGACCTTCTCCTCCGACGACGACCTCCTCCTCCTCCTCCGGCGACCACTCCGTCCATGGCCTCCACAACCACACCGACCATCTCCTCCTCCACCTCCAGCGATGACCTCCGGTGGCCTCATCCTCCTACACCATCTCCGGTGATAAACATGGACATGGCCTCTCGCACATGCCTTCGGTGGTAGGTTGTGGCCATGGGCATGGTCTCCGATGAGCTCCGACGAAATTCTGGCTAGATCTAGATCTAGATCTGGCCGCCTTTTTTTGAAATTCAAAGATAATATACGAGGCGCATTCGAATCAATATGTGCCTCGCATATGCACAATATAGGAGGCGCATATGCAGAGTATAGGAGGCACATATCAATATGCGCCTCACATATGAAGAAAATAGGAGGCGCATATCGATATGCGCCTCGCATATGTGAAGTATAGGAGGTGCATATCATATGCGCCTCGCATAAAAAATAGGCGAGGCTCAAATCTAGAGGCGCATACGATATGCGCCTCGCATATGCTTTTAGGTGCGCCTCGCATCAGGTTTTCTCTATTAGTGGTCATGTCTCGAATCCTCTTATTCCTATCTTGGACTCGCTTCTCTTGACTCTTGAACTTTCTGTCCTGACTCTCAAACTTGGCCTCCATCTCCTTGACTATCTCATCTTGCTCCGTGAAGAGCTTGTCCTTCTCACGAAGCTGCACCTGGAGTTCGTCATTGCTAAGCAAGACGTTGGTCCTATCAGTGTCCACGTGCCTAAGAAGAACCTCTATGTCCTAGAGGTTTAGACGAATCGGCTCTGCTGTCTCCCTCGAAGTATCCTCGAAGTCAATGGCCTCACCATCCTCATCATGTCTACCGAAGGTGTGGAAGTGAGTACCTCTAACCTGTCAAGAGTGTCTCCCTAACAGACGTCCAATCAAGTCCTGCATGACTACCTCTAGGCCTCTCTCCTTGTCATCGTGCATGAGCTTGAAGATGATTGCCTCCGTGGTAGGCTCAGTCTAGCGTCTGGGCTGATTAACCTTGAAACCCCAAAGGTCTTTCCTCTCAAACTTGGTGAGGGGAAGCACCATGATGGTCGGAAGAGGGAGGTTGAGCAAACTAGTGAGCTCAATAATACGAGGGCCAAAACGATTTCCCTGGAACTCTTCAGCCGTACTGATAGTAACATTAGGCATCTATTTAATAAGATAGAAAAAGTTATAATCAACACAATTCAAGACAAATCACAAGACAAGGCATCACATGTATAACTTTGGAAATCAAAACACACAAGTCATGGATCCATTACAAACAACCAAGGTTCAACTTATTTTAAACACATTTGGATAAATAAAATGATAAGTGTGGTGGTCCAACTAATGTGGTACATTACAATCCCATCTCACTTGCCAAGTTGGCTAACAGGGCATCCCTAGAGGCAATCTGTTTGTCTAGATCACAAGACTCCATTGCTAAGTCTATGATGTCCTTCCTTAGGCTTTGGTTGGTAGCCTCTAACTCTTTGGTATGCTTCTTTTCTTCCCGAAGGTCATTCTGGGTGTTAAGCATTCTGCACTTGATTCTATCACCAAGTTCTTTGATGGCTCTCCAAGCTGCATCCCTTGCTGAATCAAAGAATGTGGTGTGCATCATTGTGTTGGTGACCATGCAGAATCCTGAGTCCTTGTGGTTGTCTTCCTTGTTTTTGTACAAGTGAAGTTGCACCCACCAGTACTCAACTCCTTCATCCATCACAGGAAAACCTTTGTACACAGTTGCACCATGTATTCCCATGGCAACCATGAGGTCCTTGAGAGCCTTGGGGAACTCTGTCTCACATTCCAAAGTCATAGTCATGAGTGGTCCCTTCTTCACGGCTTCGTTGATGGAGTTCATCTACAAATAGAGATGAGAGACAAGATTAGAAAAGTTTACGAGAAGAAAAGACAAGTGTGGAAGTTGTTGAAATTTTTTCCTTAGTGGTTTCCAATCCTAGGGTCATAATCCTACAGGAAACACAGTGCTCTGATACCATCTGTAAGATCCCTCCTTTGTAAAGGAAAGGATCCCTGTGATTGCAATGCTAGTCCCTGGATCAATGCTAGCATCTACAGTTTAAGATGAAGTACACAAAAACAAAGGTCATTATTACATATCATTCTAGAGACAAACATAGTATTTTACAACTCCATGGCCACAGGCCTAATACAAGAGTTCAAATATATAATAAGGTAAATAAATCTTCATCTTCATGTGCCACACGCAAGCATGTTGAGTGTAGACTCATGACTCCTAATCATCATCAGAATATACTGCAACATCACAAGTTACAGCCACAGTGGGTCAAAACATTGGAATAGTATTGGCAAGTGACCTTAGTAGAATTTTGGTGGACTAAATACTATATGCATTTTGGCTAAGTGTAGCTTAGGCTTGCTTTGCTCAAAATAGGTTTTACCTATCAGTTGAAAACACTAAGTTTTTCTTTGTCAAAAACTTTTCCCAAGGAACCACCAATAGACATTGGGGTCCTTCACCCTTGTTCAACCACAAGTTTTACTTAGAAATTGGGATGATGAGATTCTTGATAGCTTCCATGTCTTGATGCTCAAGTTGTCCAATACCAGGGACATGGCTAAGTACTTAGATTCTTCCATCTGCAGAGGTTATGCACTTTCCCCACAAGACTTGATTTTCACCAAGACAGGACCTTTCAGAAGCCTTCCCTTAGACCAAATGGACGCGCTCCAACCTATCATCCCACTACCACCAACTGTCCAAATGGCTAAGTTATTGCAACCTATATGATCCAGGCAGAGCCCATATTGCCAAGTGGCTGCACTAGAAGCCTCTTAAAATTTGGCTTCTCAAATCCCTTTGTTCCTGGGTGGCTTTCCACAAGTGAGATACACAAGGTAAACCATAGAAATGGGCCTTGTGTAACCACTCAACATAAACCATTCTTTCCATTCCACCCAGGTGTTTCATTCATTTACTTGTTTTATTAAGCAAAACACAAGTCCAAAGACTTAGAAATATTTTATCATAGCATGAATATTCCACCACCCTTGGTTGCTACTAGCTAGGATAAGCATGGCATAGATAAACATCTTCAATTAGAAATTTATAGCAATTCTACAATTACTAGGATTTCCAAAGCATAACATATAAAGACCAAAATTTATCGATGCAAGTCTAGCAAAATATTTCTAATGCATATTTGAAAAACATAGGAATAAAATCATGAAGTACCACTTGCCTTGGTAGTTTGGAGAGTAGCTACAATCCTCACAATCACAATCACTATTTGCACCAAAATCTACACATAAAATGATAACACCAAATCACAAACAAAATATACACAAGCAAAAATATATGGATGCATGCAATATGATATGTGATGATTTTCTATACCAAACATGACAAGTGCACAGTACTGATTCATAAACAAGTTCAAAACTTGCCAAACAAACTTTATTTGAACATTAAACATTTCTCAAATAATTTATATACACAAAATAGACCTACACATGTTTATGTAAAAATAACCATTTTAACAGAAGCAAAACATTAAACACTTTGCATATATGGAAAGGGCTTTCTCTCCTTATTCCATTGTCAAATTTGAACGTGGGAATCAAAAGTTATGATTAAAACAAAATCAAACATCTAATAGATCTAATTCAAAATTTTAAAACGAAACCTGTGCCACACGGCGGCTTCTAACTGGCTGGTACCGCTTCGCGCCGGATCACGCTTCTGAGCCGTTGGATCTAACTAAAACACGCGGCTCAGATCTAAACTTACCCCTTCGACTACGATCTATCGCATCCACTGGATCTAAATCTAACGGCCCTAATCATTTGACCATCAAGTGGCGGCGCTAGCGGCGGCAACAGGCGGCGGCGCTCTCTGTCAGCGGCGGAGACGGCGAACTAGGTCACCTGTGGAGGTGGGAGGATGCTCACCAGATTTGCCGCGATGAGGAGATGCTCAACGCGTGCTTGGTTGGCGAAGGGGCGTTCTGCAGTGGCCGTGGGAGCTCGTCGAAGTAGAGGACAGTGTCGGGTTTGGGTGGACGGCGACGTTGGCGACGTTCTGGTCCGCCCTAACACAAACGGAGGGCATCAGCGGGTGCGCATCGATTAGGCGAACAGGATAGTGTCAAAGGGAAGGCACGGGCCGGTCGATTCTCACCGAATTTTCTTGCTGGAGTTGGAGACGGCGTCGGGAACTTGCGGTGCTCGTTGGAGTCGACGACCTGGGGCAGTACAGGATGAACAAAAGATGTCAGAAGGAGCGCAAGAAGGTTGCGAAGCAGTTCGCGTGAACCTGAGAGGGAGGCGTGCACGGAGCTCACCGGGATTGGTCGCCGGAGGTCGTCGGTGCCGCGGCGATGCGAGGGCAAATTCTAGCAGCCTGGTGGCGTGGAGTCTGTGCTAAGTGAGGGGAAATGAGCGGCGAGGGTAGAGGTTTAAGTACGCAGCAGAGCGACAGGAAACACTCGCCGATTCATTGCTAATTACGCCGCACCATTATCGGCATCAACGACAGCGGTGACATGGTCTGCGGGCGGAAGTTTGGGGACGACGGAGTGACGTGGTCGCAGGGTCCACTTGCCAGCGAGAGAAAAGGAGTGGGGATGGGTCCAGGCTGTCAGCGACTTAGTGGGTGCGGGTGCGAGTAAAGAAAACGTTTCGCGCGGGGGGGGGGGGGGGGGGCTGCTGGGCTAGCTGGGTCGAACTGGGTCGAATTGGGCCAGAATGGCTGGCTGCTTAATATTTTTTCCTTTATTCCATTTCTTTTTCTGTTTGATTTTCTAAAAATGATTTTTAACCTCCATTTAAAATCAGTTTGAATTCAAACTTTCTCAAGATTTTTGTACAGTTAATCTTGTACTCAAATATGAGTAAACACCACTGTTCACACAAACACCCTTGGGTTATTTGAAAATAAGAATAAAACCAAGCGTTTATGAGATGTGATAAAAGGAATAGATTTGGTTTTATTTCATATTTTGTTTTGAAACTTTGCTCAAGCTTTTGAAATCACTTAAGTTAGGATTCTAAAACAATACAGAATGAATAGTAGTACTTTTCTCAATAGTAAGTAGCACAAAGGCTAGAGCATTCATACATAAAATAATGAGCACATATGCTCCTGTTTTGAAATGATTTTGAATTGAAATCCTACATGATCATGGATGCATGGATGATATGCATGAGTTTTTGAAACATGATTTTAGGGATGTTACATGAGGCTACCTTGTGAAGATTGTCCACCTGTGCAGTACCCAAGATGACATTTGGTCAAGGTTGGGAGGCCAAACTCACAGGAGAGGTGCCTATACTAGGGCGTGTAATTGAAAGGTTAGGATTGATTATCCGCATACTGAGTATGGTGAATCCAGGATTTGTTCCTGACGGATGTATCGAATGTTGTGGTGAAAGTGTACAATCTCTACAGAGTATCAAACTATTCGAATAGCCGCGTCCGCGGTTATGGACAGTTGGAGTGGCCATATTGTTCCCCCGTTAGATGTTTTCAAAATGACTTGTGATATGAATTGAGACTTTAACTTGACCACAATAGAGTTGTGATATGAAATTCAAGTTCCCACTTAGGGTTATAAAACTTCAACTAGCTTTCTTGCTTCTGAAATTAGTAGAGGTAAATCTGGCTTTTTGCAAAACAACCCTAGAGCTTAGTGTCCTACTACAAAAACCCCCATAACTTGTTAGTATTAGTTTGCGAGTACTTAAAGAGTACTCATGGCTTTGTCCCTGGCTATTCCCGTGGCCAGATAATGAAGAAGAGTACCAGGAGGATGGACCGCAGGAAAGTTACGACAACTAGGATCATCTCCCATCGTCAGCATTGCCTGTGACCCCAAAGATGGAGCTTCGCCCATGCTATCTTCATTATTACGTTATTCCGCTGCTTGAGTTGTATTAAGAACTGGATCATGAGATCCTTATTTGTGTAAGACCTTATGTATGGTTTGTAATGAATGATGTACTGTGATATCCAAAGCTATTATGTCTCTCAAAAATGGTAATCCTGGGATTGCGATGTATGGCATAACGGGCATCTGGGATTAAAAATCCGGGTGTTGACAAGTTGGTATCAGAGCCAGGTTGACCATAGGAGACCCTAGTTAGACTGGACGTTTGAATCAAAAACTTAGTTTCAAAACCAAAGGAAGCAAATATTTACAAAAACTTATTCCCATTCTTATCACTTGGTTTCTTTCATAAAAATTCATGTTCCTCAAAAACTCTTGCAAAATACATAAAATTTGACACACTTGATCACTCTACTAACTTACTCATCCTATATTCTTATAGATGGACGTGAAATACAACAAGTTTTATCAGTTGGGAAATGGAGGAGACCTCATCTTTGAGCAGGATTTGGACCAGCTTTCGGAACTTCTAGAGCGTCCGCACCCCGAGTTCTTCGGAGCTCAGCTCAATGATCAGGAAGGAGAAGATCAGCAATGGCTAGTTGTTGCAAGTCTCCGAGGAAAGATTGAACCTCCCACTGCCGAGGGAATTCAGTTCACCTTAAGAGAGAACAACTGGCTCGATGGACTTGCTAGGGCCATGCAGGAAGCTCTTGCCCGTCTGTGTGGGCAGAGTATCAACAAGATCAAGGGTACCCGCTTTGAGTTTTGTCCAAGGAGTGATGCTATGGGACAACCACTAGAAGCCCCATATCACCACGAGCTGAAGACTCAGTTGGACCATCTTAGCTTCATGATGTATGATTGTCAGTAAGAACTGGACAATGCCCGTGACTACTCTAACCACAAGCCCGCCATCATCAGGATGAAGGATCAGACCATCGCCATGCTAGCAAAGGATCGCAAGTCTCGCCGCCGTCAGCTCAACAAGAAGGAGCGCATAATTGCTCGTCTTCGCCACCGTATCTCGGATTTGGAGGAGACCATCCACGAGAGATACATGCAGTTGGAGGAAAGGGAGAATGCCGGAGAAGATCTTCGTGGAGACCCCTACTCCTATCTTAGCGATGATGATGATTTTCTGGAGGATCAGGACATGGACTTCTTCACTGATGAGGAGGATTTCGCCTTCATCGATGACGATGAGGATGATGAGGATGACGATTACACCGACTCCAAGGAGTAGTAGCACTTGAGCACTAGCATAGTGAGTTGTATCCGGTCCCACCGTATCGTAGTTTCCAGGATGGTTCATAAAACCATCTGTTTTTCCTTTGTTGTGGTGTGTGTTGTATCGTGTGCTATGAATGAATGAATGAAAAGCAAGCTGCTAAAAAAATCTGAGTCAAGCTTTAAAAAACTTTTCAAAGTCCCTGAACCTTAGAAATTTCCCTCTTTTCTCATGATCTATCTCAATCTTCAGATGCCTCACGGAGGAAGTGGTTCATCCCCAGACCCTATGTTGCAGATCCTGCAAATGTTGGTTTCTGACCGCGAAGCTGAAAGAGCCGAACATCAAGCCAACTTAGCCACCCTTCAGCAGATAGCTTAGCTGGCCCACAACAATCAAGGCCAAGGAAATCAAGAAAACCATGGATCCAAGCTCAAGAATTTCCAGAACACCAACCCACCTGTTTTCACTAAGTCGGAAGAGCCCTTAGACGTAGAGGATTGGATGCAAACCATGGAGAACAACCTAGAAAGTCGCCGGAGTGGAAGCTAACGAGAAAGTTCTGTTCGCCACCCACTATCTAGCCAGAGACGCCAGAGCAAGGTGGAACAGCGTTTGTGCAATGACCAGAGGGCAGATGATGACCTGGGAGGAATTCAAGGTCAAGTTCAGCAGAACCCATGTGCCACCGGGTTTGATCAAGAGAATGAGAGATGAGTTCAGAGAACTAAAGCAAGGAAGGATGACCATAGTAAAATACCGTGACAAATTCTTGTCATTAGCTAGGTATGCCCCGGATGAGATCGACACTGAAGCCAAGAAGAAAGAAATATTCCTGAATGGTCTGCACGATGAGATGCAGACGGTGTTGGTCAATATCCCCTTTGCTGATATTGAAGCCCTAGTCGACTCTGCCATCCAGATGGAAGGAAAGATCAACCAAGCCAATGAGAACCGCAAACGCAGCATGATGCATCAGCCAGGAACCCATCATACCCCAAAGTATGGCCCCAACCCGTCTCCAGGATTTGCCCCGAGAACCAACAGACCCCCGATGAACCGTCCGACCTATCCCAACCATGGAAACCCAAGGCCCGGAGGAAATCACAACAACTCCGGCAACTCTGGCAATTTCAACCGTGCACCACCCAAGTTCAACAACAACAATGCTGCCGCCAACACCACACTGCCCCGAGGACTGGAAGCAATGTTGTGCCTGTTGCAGCAAAGGACAAGTCGCAAGTGACTTGTTATGACTGTGGAAATAAGGGTCACTACTCCAATGAGTGCCCCAAGAAGAATGCCGCAGCCCCTAATGCAAATGCCCCAGCCCAGCAGCAGCGTCGTGTTCAACCCGGAAGAAGGTTTGCCCCAGGGAATTCGCTCAACCGCAATGGCCGTCTTTTTCTCATGCATGCTGAAGAAGCCCAGGAAGCGCCCGATGTCGTGCTGGGTATGTTTTCTGTTAATTCAGTACTTGCTAGAGTGTTGTTTGATTCTGGTGCATCGCACTCATTTGTCACCGAAGAATTTTCCTGCACTAGTAAGATTCAACCAACCAAACTGATGCATGTTATGATTGTTCAAATCCCCGGTTCAACCACCAAAGCTAGGCAAATTTGCAAAGCCGTCCCTATCCATGGCATATATTTTTATGCTAATCTGATAGTACTCTGAACTAAAGGTTTGGAAGTAGTACTAAGAATGGATTGGATGTCCAAACATAAAGGATTAATTGACTATGCCAAGAAAGCCATAACCATGACCAGTAAAGCCGTAATATCAGTCGAGCATATATCTGAAACCTTACCTCGTCAATTCAAGTGCAACAAGAGTATAGCCCAGCCTACCATTGACCAAGTCCGGATAGTCTGTGAATACCCCGATGTATTTCCAGATGTTTTGCCCGGTATGCCCCCAGATCGGGATATCGAGTTTATCATTGAACTAATCCCCGGAACAGGACCCATAGCCCAGAGACCATATAGTATGAACCCGTCTGAACTAGCAGAACTGAAGAAGCAACTAGATACCATGCTGGAAATTGGACTGATTCAACCAAGTGCATCACCATGGAGATCACATGTCTTGTTTGTGGACAAGAAGGATGCATGTAACCGTCTGTGTACGGATTATCGGAAGTTGAATCATGTCACTATCAAGAACAAGTACCCATTGCCAAAGATAGAAGATTTGTTTGATCAGTTGACCGGTGCCAAAGTGTTTTCTAGATTGATCTTATAACTGGCTATCATCAACTCAAGATTCGCGCAGAGGATATTCCCAACACTGCCTTTACCACTAGATATTGATTATACGAGTATAATGTCCTGTCTTTTGGATTAACCAATGCCCCCGCTTATTTCATGAATCTCATAGAGTATTTTTATGGACTTCCTGGATAAGTTTGTCGTTGTTTTCATCGATGACATTCTGATTTATTCCAAATCAGAAGAAGAACATGAGCTATACGTAAGGACCATTCTTGGAACCCATAGAGAGCATCAGTTGTATGCCAAGTTTAGCAAATGTGAATTCTGGTTACAGGAGGTAGGATTCCTCGGTCACATTGTATAAGCCGGAGGAATTGCTGTTGACCCTGCAAAGGTGAAAGATGTCGAAGATTGGCAAGCCCAACCACTCAAACCCATGTTCGTGCCTTTCTTGGATTGGCGGGATACTACCACAAGTTCGTAGAAGGATTCTCGAGTATCGCCAGACCCATGACCCAATTGCTGAAGAAGGACAAGAAGTTTGAATGGACGGACAAATGTGAAGCGAGTTTTCAAGAATTCAATAGAAGATTGATTTCAGCCCCAATCTTAATCATGCCGGATATCACGAAGCCCTTTGACGTATATTGTGATGCATCCAAGATCGGTCTCAGATGTGTGCTAATGCAAGAAGGCATATTTATATCTTATCTATCCCGACAACTGAAACAACATGAGCAGAACTATCCAACCCATGACCTCGAGCTCGCAGCCGTAGTTCTAGCCTTAAAGAAATGGAGGCACTATCTGATGGGAAACCGTTGTGAGATCTATTCGGATCACAAAAGCCTAAAGTATATATTCACTGAGAAGGAGCTGAATATCAGGCAGAAAAGATGGATTGAGCTAATCAAGGATTACGACCTGGACATTCACTATCACCCTGGTAAAGCCAATGTGGTAGCAGATTCCCTTAGAAGATTGCCGTGCCGCTTGAACTCCATGATTTTGAAGGAGCAACCAAGTCTGCACAAAGAGATGGAAGATTTCCGAATGGAATTAGTGAGTGAAGGATTTTTGGCAAGCATAGAACTTCAACCCACTTTGATCAGCCAAATCAAGGAGGCGCATAAAGGAAATGCTAGTATCGATGGAATCAAGCGTCGTATCGGTACAGGCAAAGTACCCGGATTTACCAAAGACGAAGAAGGAGTTCTGTGGTACAAAGGACGCCTTTGTGTACCAGCAGATTCTGAGTTGAAAGAAGTTATTCTGAAGGAAGCTCATGATACTCTTTATTCTATCCACCCCGGAGGAAAGAAGATGTATCAAGATTTGAAGGAGAAATTTTGGTGGCATAATATGAAGAGAGAAATCGGGAGCTATATCGCCAAGTGTGATATATGTCATAGAATCAAGGTGGGACATCAAAGACCCTCTAGATTGTTGCAACCCCTGCAGATTCCGGAATGGAAATGGGATTCCGTTGGAATGGACTTTATCACCAGATTGCCTACTTCTAGTAGGGTAAATGACTCTATCTGGGTCATAGTGGACAGATTGTCCAAAGTCGCCCATTTTTTACCAGTCAAGACCACATATCAAAGTTCGAAGCTAGCGGAGTTATACATCGCTAGAATCGTCAGTTTCCACAGAGTCCCCAAGAACATCGTATCGGATCGAGGAACTCAGTTTACCTCGAGATTCTAGAAGAAAGTCCAAGAAGGTTTAGGAACCCGACTAGATTTCAGCACAGCTTATCACCCTCAGACCGACGGACAAACGGAGCGAGTAAATCAAATACTCGAAGACATGTTGAGAGCCTGGGTGTTAGAATATGGATCTAAATGGGAAGACTGTCTGCCGTTTGCAGAATTTTCATACAACAACAGTTATCAAGCTAGTTTGCAAATGGCCCCATTTGAATTCATGTATGGAAGGACGTGTCGCACCCCTTTGAACTGGTCGGAAGTAGGAGAGAGTCAGATTTTCGGACCCGACATCCTACGAGGAGCAGAAGAGAAGGTTCACAATATTCGTGAGCACCTCAAGACCGCTCAGTAAAGACAGAAGAGTTACGACGATAAGAGACGTCGAAACCTCACCTTTAACATCGGAAATTTTGTGTATCTGATAGTGTCGCCATTGAAAGGAATGCAACGTTTCCAGCTCAAGGGAAAGTTAGCCCCCAGATATATCGGACCCTTCAAGATTCTGAACCATCGAGGTGAAGTTTCGTATCAATTGGAACTGCCCGAAGAGATGTCAGCCGTGCATAATGTGTTCCATATCTCATTACTTCGCCAGTTCCTCGAAGTTCCGGAGAAGACGGAAGTGTTCAAGAATATTGATCACCGGACCATAGAGATCAACGAGGACCTGACCTATCCCGAAGTACCCATCCATATTTTGGAAGAAGCTTTCAAAACTACCAGAACCCGAAGCATCAAGTTTCTCAAGATCCAGTGGAGCAACCACACGGAAGAGGATGCTACCTAGGAGCGCGAAGATCACATCAGGACAGAGTTTCCCGATCTCTTCAAATCCTAGGTAATATTTTTGTCCTTTTTCAAATCTCGGGACGAGATTTTGTTTAAGGGGGGAAGGTTTGTAACATCCCAAAAATATAAAACATGGATCATCAAACTCTAATCATCAAAATTAGGGTTAACAAAAAACTTTTCCAACTAAAAATATGAAAGCATTCATATGTGTGTGTATTAAAATTCGGATTCTTTTGAATTGTCATAGTTCTGTGTTTCTTAGCTTGTAAAATGATTCTTAGGTGAAATAAACATCATCTAAACAATCCCCAAACTTTTCCCAAAGACAAACAACTCAAAATAAACAAATGAAGTGAATGGTCACTTTGGCCAAATTAACTCTCATGCCTAGTTTGGCTATCCCTAAATTTCAGAACTTAACAGAAACATCTATGGATCTTTGCACCCCTTTTTAGTACTCATAAGAAGGTACCAAGGCCCACTTTGTGATCATCCAAACATTCAAATGCTAAGTTTAAATGACAGTTTAAAATTGAATCTATCTCATATGGGAAGATCCCATTATTTCAAAAACCACTCAAACAAGTTCAATTTTCAAAACCCAAGCACCCACAGAATCCTCAGCACATGCCTAGCACACCCACCAAAAATCTTTTCAAAATTCAAAAGTAAGTTCCTTGCGGCCATTTCATCAAACAGGTTGCAGATTCAAATCAAACAAATCACAAACACTATTTTGAGAAGTGTTTTGGCCAACCTTGTCACCTCTCTAGCTCACAGCAAACATCTAGTAGATCATCTAGCTTAGTTATTAACCTCTAGCATCACTGTGAGCTTACCAATGCCATCAATGGTGAGCAGGCCGAGCCTCACCGTGTCACCCTAGTGCGGACAGCAAGCTAGAGGAAGAACTAGCTGTGCCAACCTTGTCTGGGAGGTAGCCCATGCCTCACCGCCCCCTCTCGACCAGCCCTAGCTCAAGAACAGAGACCAGAACCGCCAGGAACGCCGCGCCCGCGCTGCTGTCAACCATGCCGACACGCACCCCAGTGCACGCGCCGTGCCCACGCAACCCGACCACCTCGAGACCTTGCCGCCCGCAAGCATGCACCCCACCGTCCCAGGAGACCACCAGACATGTTCGTTTAATCGCCCGTACCCCGTATCCACCGCTCACCACGGAGTTCGCCGCTTTTGCCTCGCAGAGCACCGCACGTTCCCGACCAATTGCCATCGCCCCTAAGCTCGCATTCAAGTTCTAGAGCATCGCCATGAGACCGCCCTTCGATCGCCAACCTCAGCCATGCCTCTAGCGACCCGTAGCTATGTCGCCACTGTCGCCTGCTCATCCCTCTCGGTCTTGCTGTCGAGCCGATAAAAGGAGGCGACCCCCAGCCGATTGAAGCACACCATTTCACTCCCTTCAACTCACTGATTATTCCACCCTCTAGCCGGAGCACGAGGAGCAGCAGTTTGCCGGAATTGCGCCGGAGCAGGCCGCCTCTGGAGAAGAAGGGAGCCGTTGATTTCGACCACCCCCGGAGCTGCCTCGACCATCCCTGATCTTGCCATCGACCACTCGTTTTTTTCCCGCCTCCCCGTCATTGCTGGAGCCCCTGTATGCCCCCTATGCACCCCCACTGAGCCTCTAGGGTTCGAGCTCGCCGGTGACATGTTCATTGTCGACGACGACCCTCAGCCGTTGATCTCACTTCTAATCCAATGAACCACACCGCCCACAACCACTTCGCGTGTTATGAGCCACTGACTGGTGGAACCCACTGTCAGCAGAGCCCCGCGCTGCGGAGTGACACTGGGCCGGCCCATTAACCTTTCCCGCGCATCCCAAGCGTTTGAATTTAGATTTTTCTATTTTAATTCAAACTAAGTTCTGTACCTAGTTTCAAAAATCAACCCAGCTCGATTCAGTGAACCAAATTGCATGAAACCAATTTTGTTAGAAAGGTACTGAAATTCTTAATCCAAGCCCGTTGGATTCAAGTCATTGGGATCTGTAGATCACCCTTGGTAAAAATAACAAGTCAGAACCTTTCTACATTCAAACATTTTTCAAAATTCAACCATAATAGCTTTTGAGTTGATTCCAACTCTCAAAAATCACATTTGATCATACCTTTCAGAATATATAAAAAACATATGGTTTTACTTATAGAAATAATGTTCAAGTAATAAAAGAATGCCACATAGGCATTTCTAGTCACTTTAATTATTTAAAATAAAAAGGTTAAACCTTATTAAATTGTGACACCACTTTAAATCACATTCCCATGTACTGAAATATGTGGTGATGACATGTGTCAACATGATCCCATGTTTGAGTTGAAGAAGATTCAATCTTAAGTAGTTTTTCAATGAGTAGAAATTACTTTTCTCAAATTAAAATAAATAAGACAAATGCTTTAATCTTGTAATGATAGGTGATGATGCTAGATCATCTATAGAACACCTTTGTGTGATGATTAAAAATAGTTAAGTATTGTTTGGTGATTGTGTACCTCGTATTTATTTATAGATGCTAGTACTGACCAAGGATACGAGGAGGAAGGAGGATACTATGAAGAAGAAGCCGAGGAGAACTTCAACCACTGCTCTGCACAAGGCAAGCATTACTAACCAAGTTGACCTATGCAAGCTAACACTTGCAATTATGAAAGTTAGATAACCTATGCAATGCACTAAGCATGCTTGGTTAGACACATTTTGATGATACCCAATCCTAGTTTTACTTGCAAGCTTTATACTTTATCAAAGCTTTCTCTTAGAGTTTACTTAAGTGACTTGTAGATTCCAGGAAGATAATTGAAGGTTGCATAAAGAGCATTAAATTTTGCCTGAATTAGATACTCTTGATGTCATCCTAAGGCATCAGATTGAACTTAATTAATCCCCACTTGTTTACCACCCCTCATTAGTACTTACCCCACTTGTAGATGCTAGTGCTAAGCATAAAACTTGATCAACTTTAGATGGGAATAGTTGGTGAAAAGTGTTATGAAAACCTTGGAATGATGAGTCATTCTACTGAAATGTTTTGACATGTGTTTCCGAACACCCGAGGATTTTGATGATAAAAATGTTGAGGCATGAGCCTTAGCCCTTTATAAAACCGATCGTTGTCTGGATGCGATACCATTCCAATTTTACCGTACAACCACAATACCCGAAAATTGGGTAGGGCTTGACTGGAAACTTATATACCTTAGTATGGGTTCCCTCACGGCCAATGTCTGAGCTGAGGCTACCTTGTGAAGATTGTCCACCTGTGCAGTACCCAAGACGACAGTTGGTCATGGTTGGGAGGCCAAACTCACAGGAGAGGTTCTTATACTAGGGCGTGTAATTGAAAGGTTAGGATTGATTATCCGCATACTGAGTATGGTGAATTCAGGATTTGTTCCTGACAGATGTATCAAATGTTGTGGTGAAAGTGTACAATCTCTGTAAAGTGTCAAACTTTTCGAATAGCCGCGTCCGCAGTTATGGACAGTTGGAGTGGCCATACGTTTCCCCCGTCAGATGTTTTCAAAATGACTTGTGATATGAATTGAGACTTTGACTTGACCACTAAAGAGTTGTGATATGAAATTCAAGTTCCCACTTAGGGTTATAAAACTTCAACTAGCTTTCTTGCTTCTAAACTTAGTAGAGGTAAATCTGGCTTTTTGCAAAACAACCCTAGAGCTTAGTGTCCTACTACAAAAACCCCTATAACTTGTTAGTATTAGTTTGCGAGTACTTAAAGAGTACTCATGGCTTTGTCCCTGGCAATTCCCGTGGCCAGACTATGAAGAAGAGTACCAGGAGGATGGACCGCAGGAAAGTTACGACAACTAGGATCATCTCCCATCGTCAACATTGCATGTGACCCCGAAGATGGAGCTTCGCCCACGCTATCTTTATTATTATGTTATTCCGTTGCTTGAGTTGTATTAAGAACTGGATCATGAGATCCTTATTTGTGTAAGACCTTATGTATGGTTTGTAATGTATGATGTACTGTGATATCCAAAGCTGTTATATCTCGCAAAAATGGTAATCCTGGGATTGCGATGTATGGCATAACAAGCATCCGCAACTACAAGAAAGAAATTATGATATAAACCTAACCACAACCTTAAACTCTGAGATCCTACACTCCCTTGTGCAATGGTTTCCTAATAGGGGTTCATGTTTCTGTCACTCCGGTAATCCCACAATTAGTATCCATACACAATGCATTACCCTAGGCCCATAAATGGTGAAGTATCATGTAGTTGACGTTCACATGACACCACTAGAAGAATAGCACCACAACTTAAATACTAAACCACTGAATAATATCTCAACACAAATCCACTACTAACAACATGACTTCTCCCATGTCGTCAAGAA
Organism: Avena sativa; assembly: GCA_916181665.1. Taxonomy (NCBI): domain Eukaryota; kingdom Viridiplantae; phylum Streptophyta; class Magnoliopsida; order Poales; family Poaceae; genus Avena; species Avena sativa. The sequence goes on from OV702284.1 coordinate 68,729,504, forward strand.
CTAAACGAACTACTCACGAGACATCATATCGATCAAGATCAAAGATGATATGGTGATGGATAACAATCTGAACATAGACAATAATCCAATGGTTCCACTCACAAGCATTAACTACAATAGTAATTAACACTACGAAAGTTTCCCTAAGGACTATGCAAGTACTCAACATGATTGTTACAGTGGGATGGAGTGGTGATGATGGAGTGGATGATAATGATGATCCCAATGAAGTCTAGCTTGATGATGGTGTTGATGTCGACGATCTCCCCTCTCCGGGAAGGAATTTCCCCGATTGAAATTTGTCTGCAGGAGAGCACTTTCTCTCTTGGTGTTTCCACCCCACAGAGGCGGCGGAATCTTTCAATGGTCGCTCCCTGTGTATTAGGGTTTCTAGGAGAAGATATAGGCGAGAGGGCGGATCCAGAGGTGGGCCAGGTGGGCCACACCCCTATAGGCGTGGCCTAGGGGTGGCCCGCGCCTGGGGGGTGCGGGCCCCCTGTGGCCCATCTCCGCCTCCCCTTCTGGCATTCTTTGTCTTCTGGGAAAATAGGATTTTCCGTAGTTTTTCTGGTATTTTTCAGATCTTCGTGAAATTGTATCAAAACACCTATTTTTCCAATAGAATCCTGACTACGGCTGTTCATCCTACAAGAATCATCCAACATGCAAAAACAGACGAAAAGACATAAGTAACACCTCTTAATAAGAAATATATCAATGAATAGAGGCAAATTATGATATAGAATGGTGATGCAAATTGGATGTATCAACTCCCCCAAGCTTATACCTTCGCTTGTCCCCAAGAGAAAACTAAGCTCAGAAAACATGTCCATAGGTTTATGGAGTTAAGTGTCGATAAAAGAGTACGGACAAGAAGCATCACACTTACCAATGTGCAACTCATAGAAGAAAGCAACTCACCATTATATGACTAACTTGCAACAAGTAGAGGAGCCACAATATAGATGCATAAAGATAAATCATAATTTGAATTGGCAAACTTTGTTCTTGGTCAGAGAACAGTTGGCAAACAGTTTTCAAATAAAGCTTTTGTAAAAGTTTTACAACTAGAGTACTCTTTGCTCAAAAATAAAAGGTTTTTCACAATGATATCTTTCAAATTAATACTCATTAAATAAGATTCTTGTGCAAACATGGAAGATAAAGAACATGATTGAATAAATCATCATATGAATTATTGAAACACAACAACTCAAATGCTTGCTGGAGATAGAGAGGAATTGGTTTACTGACTCAACTTAGAAGTATAAGCAAAGTCCCTTCATAGAGTGAAGCAAGGATTTCAAGTTCATAAAGATCTTTCAAAAGATTATGGTACTTACTAGCTTTGAGCTCTCATTGCCCCTATCATAAGCATCTTGAGGTGATTAAGGTTAAAGTGAACAAAGATGGAATATATGCTTAACGAAATATAAGTTGGCAATCTTATGTCCCTTGAGTACGAGAGCGGCTCCTCATGCTACTCAACTTTATTTACCGGTAAGTCCTTGTCATAGTAAGTACATGTGTATCATAAAGAACCGCCAACGGGGTACCCCTTGCGCACGATACAGGAGCTATCCCATAATCAAAATGACAAGGCAAGCAGACAGTGAGAATCTCAGCGATCTTTTCATTTGCAATTTGCATAGGTTGAGGATGCTTCACAGATTGCTCACTATGTTTATGCTGCAAGTTTCCACCATGATTAGGCATGATTTAGGCTAGCGGCCCAGGCATTTCTCTAACACACATACATAAGTCCATGGACTTACAAGTTCCCCTTTTATTGCACACCGACGATATCCGCAAACAAAAGAGCATGATATCACCTATGTACAATGTATAGGTGCAATGTTGAAAGCGTTCCCCGTGACAACACAGTTATGCTAATTCCAACGTATAAGTGCAAGCATATACAACTTCGATGACACAATGGTTCAAGTTTATTAGGGGCAAGAAAATAAGGTGTTCCATCAAGTTCATGAGAGCTTTACTAACTAGTTTTCACATAACAAAATAATTTATAATTCGAAAGATAGATGAGGATTGAGAATTTTATTGGAATAGCAATAATGCAAATACGTAGATATGGTGGACACAAATGGCACATGTTTTGGTTCAAAGGGGTTGGAAGCATGAGAAGTATGCCCTCTCAAAACAGGTTTTTGGCTAGCAAGCCTGTGTAGCAAGCAAAAGAGTTGAAGGAGACAAGCAAACCTACAAGTGATAAAGCCAAACATGCAATCTTCCTTGAAGACACAAAAGATCTTAAATAAAGAATACTATGCTTATGAGCCAATCAAGAAATAAAATAAATGATACAAATTACCTGTAAGCGTTTTCTCTTTTCCTTTCAAACCTCAAGAAGTGTTGCTACTGACCAGAGCTCGGTTTGCCAAAACCATTTTAGATCTACATGATGGTCCCAAAGTGATACCAATACTGATCAACAAGATCAATCATATAATAGAGATTGCAAACTAAAATAAGAAGTGCAAAAAGTAAAATATGAAACTTCTCATTAATATTCCATAAAGGCACTCACAGCAAGGGATACATAGATAACCAACTTAAGGAGAGATACGTCCACAATGCATACCAACCTATAAGATAACTTCTCTACCCAAGATATGAATCTACTAAAAAGGTAAAAGATAAAAGATAATGATTTGATATCGTGGCACTCCCCCCAAGCTTGGAAAAAGCCATGGGGATGCCAAACCTGATGACGAATTACTCCTTCGGTGGCGTTCCCTTATTTAGGGTGAGAAAACCCTCCAGCATCTTACGAAGCCGGTTATTCTCCTCTTGAAGTATATCCACCTTCAACCTTAGAGCACGGTACTTATCACAGAACTCATTAGTGGTTCGAAGGGCTTCCACTGCCTCAGGGCAGGATTCTAAAACGGAGGTCACGATACCCTGCTTATTATGAGAAAAAGCACGTCCAGTGTTAATTGCCCCTACAAAAGTTGGTTGCCTTGCCCTGGATCCTGTGGTATCTTGTCCCTTCATGCCTGCCGACATGTCCTTTACTTTCTCCTCGATGCTCTAACCCATGTATTCGTACCTAGCAGCGATTCTTTCTTCTTCCACGGGCTCTTTGCCTTTGTCATTGGCGGAGACCATGGTGCTCTAAACTTGAGAAGATTTCCTGACAGTAACAGATCGAAATGAAAACACGACGAGAACACGATATATGTACCTCGGGGGTTTCGGGGGTTATATATTACGAAGTTTCAATGCATAAGGAATGTATTGTGCAAAAACGAGGCAAAGCCGGAGTTCAGGGGGCTCACACCCCCTCTAGGCATGGCCATCTGGGGCCCGCGCCTAGGGTGGGTGTGGCTACCCTGGCTTCCGTTTCCTCCTATGTTTCTTCTCGTGACCTTCCGTATGTAATAAAAACATCAAAAATATAGAAAGATAAGGTTTTCACGAACCTTGTGTTTTCACAACTTTTACCTACTTAAAGATGAACTCTGCAGATTCCTTTTCTCGATCTCCTAAATATTCCTTTCATACAAGGCCTTACACAAACCTCATTGGCAACATTAGTGTATGCAAAAACCATAAACCTTTAGGTTCAAACTTCAACTAAAATCCATCAAAACAAAATCTATTGAATAAACTCCTTTCAAAAGCCCAAAAGAATCTGAAAGGAAATCGATTTAAGAGGCAAATGCAAATGATGGCAGAAATCTGTCAAAAAAGACCAGCAGGTAAAGATTGATTTTTTTCGAAAATCTTCTGTTTCTCAAATCAAAAAGTGCAAAAATAATAAAAGTTGGACAACAACTAGGAGAACAAGCACATAAAAATATAGCTCCATCCGTTGTACTGAGCTCCTTCATGAATGTTTACAATGCAGTATAAAAATCTGTCCCGGGACAACCACTTTTTACAACTCCTCTACTTCTCAAAAGTAGTTGATATTGACACAAAAACCAAAACAAAAAAGGATAAGGAGCGTTTATTACTGAGGTAATAACTTCCAAGACTCAAAAAAACTATTGGGTTATCTCCCAAGAAGTACTTTCCTTTATTTCCTTTAAGTTAGGCTTGATAATTTCAAAGATGCTCACATAGGAGATATAGATTTGAAGTGAAAGAGAGCATCAAGAAGCAAATATCCAACACATTTGAGTCTAACCCACTTCCTATGCAAGGGGGTCTCATGATAAAACAAATTATTGAAACAAAAGGCCACTAGCATAGGAATACAAAACAAATGCAACTTCAAAGCTTTCAACATAAAACGGGGAAACTTAATATTATTGAGATGCATAAAACCATGTTTACCTCTCTCATAATAACTTTCGGTTGCACTTTGAATAAAGTTGACAATATAACTATCACAAGAAACAACTTTATCATCATAATGAGCATACTTACAATCATCAAAAAGAGGTCCAAGGTCATAAACTAGATCAATAGAAGCTAGTTGTTCAACCCTGAAATCTTTATTTGGCAATTCATTTTCATAAGGAGCTTTAGAAAATTTGGAAAAGTTAAACTCATAAGAATATCCATCATACTTAGTTAAAACTTTCTCCATTTTACAATCTATAATAGATCCACAGGTGTTCAAGAAAGGTCTACCAAAAATGATAGGACAAGTTTTACTAGCTGCTAAACTAAGCACTAGAAAATCAGCAGGATACTTAATCTTACCGCAAAGGACTTCCAAATCTCTTACAATACCAATAGGGCAAATTATTTCCTTATTATCAAGGTGAATAACCACATCAATGTCCTTAAGCTAACAAGGACCAATTTCATGCATAATTTCCCTATAAAGCTCAAAATGAATATCACTAGAACTGGCACCAATGTCACATAAACCATAATATCAATGATCATCAATTTTAACAGAAAGCACTGGGACACTAGATTTTCTAGCTTTACTAGGATGAGAAATAATATTATAAGAATCTTCACAGAAGACAATGTGCTCATCATCTATATTTCTAGTGACAAGATCTTTCACAATGGCTACCACAGGTTCATTGTTTATTTGCTCATCAAGTTCCACAGCTTTCTTTGTACCTTTGTTATTCGCACTAATTATCATAGAATACTCCTTTACCTTAGCTGGGAAATGTGTTTTCTCAACATAAGGTTCAGGCAAAGTATGATTAGTAGTACAAACTTCAGTCTTTCTAGAAGGAACATGATTAACAACATCTTTATAAGGTGCATGGTACTTATTCCACTTCTTTTTAGGAATTTCTATGTAAGAGGCAAATGCTTTAAAACAATTGGCAATACTTTGGGAATCAAGACCTTACTTAGTACTAATATCATGGAAGTCATCAGTTCCCATAAAGGACTTAATGCATTCATAATCATAGTTTATACCTGAATTTCTTCCTTTGTCATTCTCCCATGCTTCAGTGTTCTCTTAAATACGAACTAGGAGATACCATTTAGAGGATTCCTTCATACGTGTGAATTATCCAGCACAAGAAGCATCTAGTAAATCTTTATCATGAAGATAAAGCCTTGCATAAAAGTTACTGACAATAATATTGTTAGGGAGTTCATGAATAGGACATTTAAGAATTAGTACCTTCAATCTCCCCCAAGATTGAGCTGTACTTTCTCCATCACGAGGACAAAAGTTATATATCATGTTCCTATCCTTATGAATCTCACTGGGAGGATAGAATTTAGAATAAAAGAGAGGTACTATTTCCTCCCATTCAATGGATTATCCATTCTTCAACAGCTTATACCATTCTTCAGCTCTTCCTTTCAATGATATAGAGAGTAACTTCTTATTTCCCTGTTCAGTTGTGATACCTGTACACTTAAACAAACTGCATAATTCATGGATGAAAAGCAAGGGTCACCGGGATGGACAGTTCCATCCCCTAAATAATAATTATCCATAACACGATCAACAATACTTGTAGGTATCTTAAAAGGATATATCTCAACAGTCGGTGGTTCATCTACTACCCTAACAATGGTAGTAGTTTTCCAAACAAAAAACCAAGTGGGTTGTACATATTGGAAACAAAGTAACAAACAGAAATAAAAAGCAATACTCATAGTAGATGTTTCCTTTACCGGTTACACTCTTCAATAGTGCTTCACTCCCCGGCAACGGCGCCATAAAATAGTCTTGATGACCCACAAGTATAGGGGGTGTATTGTAGTACTTTTGATAAATAGGAGTGTCGATCCCAACGAGGAGCAGAAGGTGTTGACTAGTGGTATGGAGCAGGAAATCTCTGTAAATACTTAGCAAACAGATATTTGGGGGTTTTCTGATAAAGCAAGGAAATAAAGTGCAAGTAAATAAAGACAGCAAACAATTGCAGCAAGTGGCCCAATCCTTTTTTAGCAAAGGACAAGCCGGTGGAAATAAATATGAGGACCAAACGTTCTCGAGGACACATGGGAATTCTATCAAGTGCTTTCGCTTCATATAGCTAAGTAGTCTTCTTTGCTTTTGTAAGTGTTGTGTGGGTGAACCTGTGCTAATGTACCGACCTTAATTAGACTAATACATACTTGTGATTAAAACCCTTGCAAGCATCCGCAACTACAAGAAAGCAATTAAGATATAAACCTAACCACAGTCTTAAACTCTGAGATCCTACACTCCCTTGTGCAATGGTTTCCTAACGGGGGTTCAGGTTTCTGTCACTCCGGTAAACTCACAATTAGTAGCCATGCACAATGCATTCCTCTAGGCCCATAAATGGTGAAGTATTATATAGTCGACGTTCACATGACACCACTAGAAGAATAGCACCACAACTTAAATACTAAACGATTGAATAATATCTCAACACAAATCCACTACTAACAACATGACTTCTCCCATGTCCTCAAGAACTAAACGAACTACTCACGAGACATGATATGGATCAATATCAAAGATTATATGGTGATGGATGACAATCTTAACATAAACAATAATCAAATGGTTCCACTCACAAGCATCAACTACAATAATAATCAACACCGGGAAAGTTTCCCCTAAGAACTATGCAAGTAATCAACATGATTGTTACATCGTGATCGAGTGGTGATGATGGTGCTAGTGGAGATGATGGTGTGGATGTTGATGATAATGATGATCCCGATGAAGTCTAGCTTTATGATGGTGTTGATGGCGACGATATCCCCTCTTCAGGAAGGAATTTCCCCGGCAGAAATCTGTCTGCCAGAGAGCTCTTTCTCTCTCGGTGTTTTGTGCCCCGCAGAGGCGGCGGAATCTTTCTGTGGTCGCTCCCCGTGTATTAGGGTTTTGAGGAGAAGATATAGGCGAGAGGGCGGAGCCAGAAGTGGGACAGGTGGGCCACACCCCATGTAGGCGCGGCCTAGGTGTGGCCTGCGCCTGGGCGGGTGTGGGCCCCTATGGCCCATCTCTGCCTCCCCTTCTGGCATTCTTTGTCTTCTGGGAAAATAGGATTTTCCTTAGTTTTTCTGGTATTTTTCTGATCTTAGCGAAATTGCATCAAAACACCTCTTTTTCCATTAGAATTCTGACTCCGGCAGTTCATCCTTCAAGAATCATCCAACACGCAAAAACAGACGAAAAGACATAAGTAACACCTCTTAATAAGAAATATATATCAATGAATAGAGGCAAATTATGATATAGAATGTTGATGCAAATTGGACGTTTCAACTCCCCCCAAGCTTAGACCTTCGCTTGTCCCAAGCGAAAACTGAGCTAGAAAACATGTCCACAGGTTTATAGAGTTAAGTGTCGATAAAATAATACGGACAAGAAGCATCACACTTACCAATGCACAACTCATAGAAGAAAGCAAGTCACCATTATATGACTTAGCTTGCAACAAGTAGAGGATCCACAATATAGATGCATAAAGATAAACCATAATTGGATTTTGGCAAACTTTGTTCTTGGTCAGAGAACATTTGGCAAATAGTTTTCAAACAAAGCTTTTGTAAAATTTTTACAACAAGAGTACTCTTTGCTCAAATATAAAAGGTTTTTCACAATGATAGCTTTCAAAGTAATACTCATTAAATAAGAGTCTTGTGCAAACAAGGAAGATAAAGAACATGATTGAATAAATCATCATATGAATGCTTGAAACACAACAACTCAAATTCTTGCTGGAGATAGAGAGGAATAGGTTTACTGACTCAACTTAGAAGTATAAGCAAGGGCCCTTCATAAAGGGAAGCAATGATTTCAAGTTCATAAAGAGCTTTCAAAAGATTATTGTACTTACTAGCTTTGAGATCTCATTGCCCCTATCATCAGCATCTTGTGGTGATTAAGGTTAAAGTGAACAAATATGGAGTATATGCTTGACGAAATATAAGTGGGCAATCTCATGTCCCTTGAGTACGAGGGCGGTGATACGTCCAAAACGTATCTACTTTCTCGAACACTTTGCTATTGTTTTTCCTCTAAACTTGTGTGATTTGGATACAACCAACACGGACTGACGCTGTTTTCAGCAGAATTACCTTGGTGTCTTGTTTTTGTGCAGAAAATGAACTATCAGGAAAAATCCCAGAAAATATGCCAAAAACTATTTCTCACCAGAAGATCCTCGGAGCCAGAAGGGGAGACAGAGAGGAGGTCTGGGGGCCTAGACACACCACAGGCGCGAGCCCACCTGACCCCGCACCTGGGGGAGGTATGGCCACCCCAGGTAGCTCCTCGGCCTCCCTCCACGCCTGTAAGTTGCCTTATGACCTAAAAACTCAGGGGGTTCAATAGTTTTCCAGAAAGAGTTCCGCTCCGCCGCCGCCACTAGAAACCAAGATTCATATCCAGAAACTCCGTTCTAGCACCCTGCCGTGATGGGGGAATTTGGAGAGGATCATCGCCATTGTCATCACCAACGCATCTCCATCAACCAACGATGTTTACCTCACCCATGAGTGAGTAATCCCCCACTGTAGGCTTGGAGATGGTAGGGATTGGATGAGTTCTATCATGTTATCGAATAAGATTGTTAGGGCATAGTGCCTAGTATCTATTGTGCTATTTGAATTTGTTGCAACTTGTTGTGCTTAATGCTTGTCACTAGGGCCCGAGTGCCATGATGTCAGATCTAAACTTATTATTGAACCATTATGATACTATTGTTTATGATCTTATCTGCAAGTTGTGTACACATATCATTGTCCAGATCCAAAGGCCCCAAAGTGACAATAATTGGGACAACCGGAGGGGATGGCTGTGGTGTGAGGATCACATGTGTTCACGGAGTGTTAATGATTTGCTCCGGTGCTCTATTAAAAGGAGCACCTTAATTGTCAGTAGTTCCATAGAGGCCCCGCTGCCACGGGCTGGCTGGACAGAAGATGTTGTGCAAGTTCTCATTGCGAGCACGTATGACTATATTTGGAGCACATGCCTAGGATTGTTTAGTACTTGGATGCTTGTTATTATTTATCTGCAATTCCCTCTGTCTTGAAGTTACATGTTTATACTTGTCCATGCAACGACCGTCATCCATCCCTATGCCTACCGCACTCGAATCCTACTATTTACTATTACTGTTACTATTGATCATGTCGTTGTTGCTGTTGCTTTGTTTTGCTGTTGCTACTACCAAACTGTTGCTACTGATAAACTTCTGCGAGCAAGAACTATTTCCAGGTGTATCTGAACTGACAACTTAGTTGTTAAGGCTTGCAAGTATTCTTTGTCTCCCCTTGTGTAACATCCCAAAAATACTAAGCTTGGATCATCAAACACTAATCATCAAATTTAGGGTTCACAAAAACTTTTCTAAATAAAACTATGAAGGCATGCATATGAGTATGCATTAAATTTGAAATTCTTTTGAACCACCTTGTTTGTGTGTTTCCTTGCTTGTAAAATGTTTCTTAGGTGAAATAAACATCAACTAAAACATTTCCCACACTTTTCCTAAAGACAAGTAAATCAAAACAAATAAAATAAGGGAATGGCCATTTTGACCAATTTAACTCCCATGCCTACTTTGGCGGTCTCAAACTTTCAGAACCTAATAGAAACTTGTCTGGATCTTTGCATCCCTTGAATGTACTCATAACAAAGTATCAAGGCCCACCTTGTGATCATCCAGAAACTTTCAAATGCATAGTTTAAATGACAATTAAAAATTGAATCTATATCATATGGGAAGATCCCACTTTTTCAAAAACCACTCAAACAAGCTCAACTTTCAAAACCCAAGCAACTGCAGACTCACCAGCACCAATCTAGCAAACCCACCAAAAATCTTTTCAAAATTCAAAACTTGATTTCATGCGGCCATTTCATCAAACAGGTTGCAGACACAAATCATCAAAATCCTAAACACTATTGTGAGCAGTGATTCTTGCCTAACTAGTTCCCTATCTAGCTTACAACCAGCTCAGTAGATCATCTAGCAAGATTAACCAAGCACTAGCACCACTATGAGCTTGCCAAAACCATCAATGGTGAACAACTGAGCACACCCATGTCACCCCCATGTCGACAGCAAGCTAGGAGGAGAAACAAGCCTAGCCAGCATGTCTAGGAGGCAACCCACCGTCCACCGCCACTCCCTGTCCACCGCTCGAACCCTGCCAGCCACTGGACCACATGCACGGACCGCGCCCAGACCACCAGCGACCATGCAGAGCGTGCGCTAGAGCGCCACCCTCGACCGAAGCCCACAGACCGCGCGCCGCCCTCGCCGCGTGCGTACACAATCCCCACCGACCCAGGAGACCGCCAGACATCCCTGTTCGCCGCCCCGTGATGACAGCCACCGCTCGTCGTCAAAGTCGCCGCCTCTGCCGCGCAGAGCGTCGCGTGTTCCAGACCAAGCCGCACCGCCCCATGCCTTGAAACCATGTCGTTGAGCATCGCCAGGGAACACTGCATCGTCCCCTACCATCGCCCATGCCGATAGCCGCCTGTAACATCGCCCCCGACGAGCTCACCATGTGCCCCGTCGGTCCCCTCGCTCGACTATAAATAGAGGCCACCCCCAGTCAATTTCTTCACACCATTCTACTCCCCTCTCCTCACTGATCGTGCCACACCGTTCCCGGAGCAAGGCGAGCACCACCCCGCCGTAATTTCACCGGAGCCCGCCGCCTCTGGAGAAGAAGGGAGCCCTCGATTTCGTCCACCCCAGGAGCTGCCGCGACCACCCCTAAGTTCGCTGTTGTCGACTTCGTCGTTCGCCTGCCTCGCCGACCCTCGCCAGCACCCCGGTGAGCCCCCAGAAACCCCCACTGGCCGCGCTAGGTTTCTTTCTCGCCGGCGTTGCTCAATGTCGACGATGACTCTCAGTCGTTGGATTAGAATTAGATCGAACGTCCCACGTTTCCCCGTACTGCTTCGCACCCCCCAGTCTCACTGACGAGTGGGGACACCCACTTAAGCAGCCCGCGGGAGCACTGCGCTTAGCAAGCCGGACCGTTAACTTTTCCCTCTCAGCCCAGTTATTCAAACTAAACCTTTTCTATTTTATTTCAAACTCACTTTTGTACCCAACTTCAAAATTCAACCCATATCGATTTAGGGCACCAAATTTAATGAAACTAATTTTGTTAGAAAGGTCTGGGAATGCTGAATCCAAGTCCGTTGGATTCAAGTCATTTGGATCTGTAGATCACCCATGGTAAAAATAACAAGGCAGAAGCTTTTCTGCATTCAAACATTTTTCAAATTTAAACCATAATAGCTTTTGAGTTGATTCCAACTCTCAAAAATCACATTTCACCATACCTTTCAGACTATATAAAAATATATAGGTTTACTTGCATAAATAATGTTCAAGTAATAAAAGAATGCCCCATAGGCATTTCTAGTCACTTTAATTAATTCAAATAAAAGGGTAAAACCTTATTAAATTGTGACACCACTTTAAATCATATTCCCATGGACTAAAATATGTGGTGATGACATGTGTCAACATGATCCCATGTTTGGTTTGGAGAATATTAAATCTTAATTAGTTTTTCAATGAGTAGAAATTACTTTTCTAAAAAAAATAAAAGTAATTAAACCAAGCCTTAATCTTGTGATATTAGAGATGATGTTAGATCATCTATAGGACCCTTGTGTGTGATGATTGCAAGTAGTTAATTATTGTTTGGTGATTGTGTACCTCGTATTTATTTATAGACGCTAGTACCGACCAAGGATACAAGGAGGAAGGAGGATTCTACGAAGAAGAAGCCGAGGAGAACTTCAACCATTACTCTGCACAAGGCAAGCTAAAACTTGCAAGCCATTCTACTTTAGCAAGCTTTATTAACTAAGTGGACCAATGCAAGCTAACCCTTGCAAGATAACCTACTTATGCCACAAACCACTATTGTTACCATGCCAATTATATGCCTTAAGCATATATGATCATCTCCACTTGATAAACCAATCCTAGTTTTACTTACAAGCTTCTTACTTTATTTCTTTATCAAAGCTCTTACTTAGAGTTTACTTAAGAGATTGGTAGATACTAGAAAGAAATGTGAAGGTTGCATAAAGAGCATAAAATTTGGCCTAAGTTAGAAACCTTGATATCAGCCTAAGACATAAGGTTGTACTTAGTTGAAACTCCACTAGTCCACCACCCCTCATTAGTACTTACCCCCACCTGTAGATGCTAGTTCTAAGCATAAAACTTGATCAACTTTAGATGGGAATACTTGGTGGAAAACTGGTTATGAAAACCTTGGAATGATGGATCATTCTATTGAAATGTTTTGGACATGTGTTTCCAAACACCTGATGATTTTGGTGATGAAAATGTTGAGGCATGAGCCTTAGCCCTTTATAAAACTGATGGTTGTCTGGATGCGATACCATTCCAATTTTATCGTACAACCACAATACCCGAAGATTGGGTAGGGCTTGACTGGAAAGTTATATACCTTAGTAGTAGTTCCCTCACGGCCAAGGTTTGAGCTGAGGCTACCTTGTGAAGATTGTCCACCTGTGCAGTACCCAAGATGACAGTTGATCATTGTTGGGAGGCCACACTCACAGGAGAGGTGCTTATACTAGGGCGTGTAATTGAAAGGTTAGGATTGATTATCCGCATACTGAGTATGGTGAATTCAGGATTTGTTCCTGACGGATGTATCGAATGTTGTGGTGAAAGTGTACAATCTCTGCAGAGTGCCAAACTATTCGAATAGCCACGTCCGCGATTATGGACAGTTGGAGTGGCCATACTGTTCCCCCCGTCAGATGTTTTCAAAATGACTTGTGAAATGAATTGCGACTTTGACTTGACCACAACAGAGTTGTGACATGAGTTACAAGATCCCACTTAGGAGTTATAAAATTGTGACTAGCTTTGGAACTTATTAGAGATAAATCTGGATTTTGCAAAACAACCCTAGAGCCTAGTGTCCTATTATCCAAAAACCCCTTTACTTGTTAGTATGAGTTTGCGAGTACTTAAAGAGTACTCATGGCTTTGTCCCTGGCTATTCCCATGGCCATACTATGAAGAGGAGTACCTGGAGGATGGACTCCAGGAAGGTTACGACAACTAGGATCATCTCCCATCGTCAGCATTGCCTGTGACCCTGAAGATGGAGCTTCGCCCACGCTACCGTTATTATTACGTATTCCGCTGCTTGATGTTGTATTAAGAACTGGATCATGAGATCCCTATTTGTGTAAGAACTTATGTACGGTTTGTAATGGATGATGTACCATGGTATCCAATTCTATTATGTCTCGCAAAAATGGTAATCCTGGGATTGCGATGTATGGCATAACAGGCATCTGGGATTAAAAATCCGGGTGTTGACACCTTGTGTCGAATCAATAAATTGGGTAATACTACCCGCGAAGACTGTTGCAATCCCCTATACTTGTGGGTCATCAGGAGGATCCTCATGCTACTCAACTTTAGTTAACGGCAAGTTCTTGTCATAGTAAGTACATGTGTATCATAAAGAACCGCCAACGGGGTACCCCTTGCACATGATACAGGAGCTATCCCATAATCAAAATGACAAGGCAAGCAGACAGTGAGCATCTCAGCGATCTTTTTATTTGCTATTTGCATAGGTTTTATTGAGGATGCTTCACAGATTGCTCACTATGGTTATGCTGCAAGTGTCCACCATGATTAGGCATGGCTTATGCTAGCGGCCCAGGCATTTCTCTAACACAAATACATAACTCCATGGACTTACAGGTTCCCCTTTTATTTCACACCGACGACATCCGCAAACAAAAGAGCATGATATCAACTATGTACAATGTATAGGTGCAATGTTGAAAGTGTTCCCCGTGACAACACGGTTCTGCTAATTACAACATATAAGTGCAAGCATATACAACTTCGATGACATAATGGTTCAAGTTTATTAGGGGAAAGAAAATAAGGTGTGCCATCAAGTTAATGAGAGATTTACTAACTAATTTTTACATAACAAAATAATTTTTAATTCGAAATATAGATGAGGCTTGAGAATTTGCTTGGAATAGAAATAATTCTAATAGGTAGATATGGTGGACACAAATGGCACATGTTTTGGTTCAAAGGGGTTGGAAGCATGAGAAGTATGCCTCTCAAAACAGGTTTTTGGCTAGAAAGGCTTAGTAGCAAGCAAAAGAGTTGAAGGAAACAAGCAAACCTACAAGTGATAAAGCCAAACATGCAATCTTCCTTGAAGACACAAAATATCTTAAATAAAGAATACTAAGCTTATGAGCCAATCAAGAAATAAAATAAATGATACAATTCCTTTCAAACCTCAAAAAGTGTTTCTACTGACCAGAGCTCGGTTTGCCCAAACCATTTTAGATCTACTTGATGCTCCCAAAGTGATACCAATACTGATCCACAAGATCAATCATATAATAGAGATTGCAAACTAAAATAATAAGTGAAAAAAGTAAAAGATGAAACTTCTCATTAATATTCCATAATGGCACTCTGTAACATCCCAGTATTTAGGACCTAACGAAGGGTAGGTTTAGGAATATGAATTGTTGCATGCATTTATTTGTGAAAATGTGGGTAAAATTTTTGCCAAATAAAAACTTAAGTGATCAATGTTTCTTTCTTACTTTGAGAATAGGTTTAGTTTTAAAGAAGGATTGATATAAAACTTTGATATGAACTTAAAGTAGTTATGTGAGTTTTGAAATGAGTTTGGATTCTAAAACTTAAATGTTTTATAATTTAAATGATTTGGATATAAGATTGGAATCTTAAATTAATTAAGAGAAAAGTATTATAACTTAAATCTTATCTAAAAACAATATTGTATGTGAAATTCATTTTACATACTTAATCAAGTCACAAAGAATAACTTACAGAAGTTATTCCAAACTTCACAATTCACACAAGAGTAAAGAATAAAATATTCTTTATTAATAAATATATAATCTTTATTACAAATGAACCAAATAAATATTACATAAATTACAAAAGAATAAGAAAACTACATTTGTATATACACTAACTATCCTATACCTAAAACTACATTAAATATTCATCTTTATCTTTTGTACCTGCAAAACAAAGATTAAATAGAAAACAAGATAGGATCAATGTTAGAATATGTATCTCAGATATGTCAGTGAGGTGCACTTGACAATCTCATCATTGAGAAATCTTATAAAGGGGCAAGTTTCACCAATATGAAATATTTCATCTTTCATAAACTCAAGGCCAGAATGCAAATGATAGCCAAAAGGGACCAATTCACCAGCCAAGGTAAAAGTAGATTGGTAATAGTAAGTTCAAACTATTTGAGCTTATCCTCATGTGCATAGCAGGCACACAAGCTGCACACACACAAGCATGCAGAGGGGTGTGCTGTCGACCTCACAAGCATAGCCATTATCACAAAACCACAGCCAGCCGTGGAGGAGCACCTCAGTACATCTCTCTACCACACAATACACTAGCACATCCAGGATGGACAACAATTAAACCAAGAACATCAACCAAACCAACCACCCAGATCAACCCAAACATCACCAGAATGGTGACATAAGGAGGGGAATAGATCTGGTGGACAGTAAGGTCAAGCCCAGGAGCTAGGAGGAGCAGGCAAGCTCAAGAGCAAGCTCAGGAGCCAGCAAAAGCAGATAAAGATCAAGACCAAGAACAAGATCAGGATCATCATCAATATACCACACCAACATCAAATCTTGTGGTGAGTCTCATAAAACCATCACATGCTTTCATTAGAATGTCTAAACAAAGGCATGTGTTGCTTTATGCAATAATCTCTCAATAAACACCCCAAGAGGGGTGAATCTATCCTAGAGTTTTCAAGTATAAGGATAAGAAATCTAGCTCAACCACAAACACTAAACCCTCAGACCAGCTGTAAGATCCCTCCTTTGTAAAGGAAAGGATCCCTGTGATTGCAATGCTAGTCCCTGGATCAATGCTAGCATCCACAGTTTAAGATGAAGTACACATAAACAAAGGTCATTATTACATATCATTCCAGAGACAAACATAGTCTTTTACAAACTCCATGGCCACAGGCCTAATACAAGAGTTCAAATATATAATAAGATAAATAAGTCTTCATCTTCATGTGCCACAGGCAAGCATGTTGAGTGTAGACTCATGACTCCTAATCATCATCAGAATATCCTGCAACATCACAAGTTACAGCCACAGTGGGTCAATACATTGGAATAGTATTGGCAAGTGATACCTTAGTAGAATATTGGTGTACTAGATACTATATACATTTTGGCTAAGTGTAGCTTAGGCTTGCTTTGCTCAAAATAGGTTTTGCCTATTAGTTGAAAACACTAAGTTTTTCTTTGATAAAATCTTTCCCAAGGAACCACCAATAGACATTGGGGTCCTTCACCCTTGTTCAACCACAAGTTTTTACTTAGAAATTGGGATGAGGAGATTCTTGATAGCTTCCATGTCTTGATGCTCAAGTTGTCCAATACCAGGGACATGTCTAAGTACTTAGATTCTTACATCTGCAGAGGTTGTGCACTTTCCCCACAAGACTTGATTTTCACCAAGACAGGACCTTTCAGAAGCCTTCCCTTAGACCAAATGGACGCGTTTCAACCTATCATCCCACTACCACCAACCGTCCAAATGGCTAAGTTATTGCAACCTATGTGATCCAGGTAGAGCCCATATTGCCAAGTGGCTGCACTAGAAGCTTCTTAACATTTGGCCTCTCAAATCCCTTTGTTCCTGGGTGGCTTTCCACAAGTGAGATACACAAGGTAAACCATAGAAATGGTCCTTGTGTAACCACTCAACATAACCCATTCTTTCCATTCCACACAGGTGTTTCATTCACTTAGTTGTTTTATTAAGCAAAAACAGAGTCCAAGGACTTAGAAATATTTATTCATAACATGTATATAACCACCCTTGGTTGCTACTAGCTAGGCTAAGCATGGCATTGATAAGACTTAGAAATATTTCTAGCAATTCTATAACTACTAGGATTTCCAAGCATAGCATATAGATCAAAAATAACCATGCAAGACTAGCAAAATATTTCTAATGCAAAGTTGAAAAACTTAGGAATAAAATCATGAAGCACCACTTTGCCTTGGTAGTTTGGAGAGTAGCTACAATCCTCACAATCACAATCACTATTTGCACCAAAATCTACACATAAAATAATAGCACCAAAATCACATACAAAATAAATCCAAGCAAAAATATATGGATGCATGCGTAATGCCATGTGATGATTTTCTACACCAAACAAGACAAGTGTATGGTACTTCATCATAAACAAGTACAAAAAAAGCTAAATAAACTTTATTTGAACATTAATTTTTTTTTCAAATAATTATTATACACAAAATAGGCCTACACATGTTTCTGTAAAAACAACCATTTTAATAGAGGCAAAACATTAAACACATTGCATAGATGGAAAGGTTTTTCTCTCATGATTCCATTGATATAAATTTTTTCAAATTTGGACGTGGCATTCAAAAGTTATGAATTAAACAAATTCAAACATCTAATAGATCTAATTCAGAAATTTAAAACAAAGAGCATGCCACGCGGCAGTCCCTGATTGGTTGGTACCACTTTGCTCAGGATCATGCTTCCGAGCCGTTAGATCTAACTAAAATGCGCACATCAGATCTATACTTACCCCTTTGGCTATGTTCTATCGCGTCCACTAGAACTAAATCGAAGGGCCCTAAGCAGCTGACCAACAAGTGGCGGCGCTGGCGGCGGCGACAGGCGGCGGCGCGCTCTGGCTGCAAGCTTGTCGGTGAGCTAGGTCACCCGAGGAGGTGTGAGGATGCTCACCATATTCACCGTGATGAGGAGATGCTCGACGTGTGCTCGGTTGGCAAAGGGGCGCTCAGGGTCGTCGTGGATTGCTCGTCGGAGAAGTCCCTGGCGACGGATGCTTCTGTTCGTCGACGTTGGCGAGGGTGCAGATCATTCCAAGGAAAAAGGAGCGGTGGGTCAGATGCGCAAGATGATGCTAGTCACGCGGGTGTCAACGAGAGGGAAAGGGGCGGTCAGAAATTACCACTAGAGGTCGTCGGAGTTGAAGCCGAAGACGGTGGCGCTCAGTCGATTGCGTTGCCGACGTTCTGGGGCACGTGCGGGCGAGCTAGTGGTACTGGGAGGTGCGCAAGGTGAAGTGGAGCCTACTCGTGTGAACCAGGAGCAGAGGGGTGGTCGGGGTTGGCCGGAATTGATGCTGCGGTTCGTCGGAGCAGCGAGGTCGCGGCGAGGAATTCTCGCAGCCTGGGGGCGCTTTGTGCTTGGGGTTTGGGGGAAAAGGGAGAGTGGGCAGAGGGGGTTTAAGTAGTAAGGACGCGGGCGTGATTTACTCGAGCATTGATCGTGAATTGAAGCCGCGAATCAATCCAGAAACGGCCGAGTGATTTGGGTATGAACCAGTCGCTGGGTGGAGACAATGATGCCGTGTGGGCCGCGGTTGTCAGCGAGAGGAAAGAAGAGGAGGTGGGTCCAGGCAGTCAGTGACTCCATGGGTGTGGTTGTGAGTGAAAGAAAACGATTCGCGGGAGGGAGTTGCTGGGCTAGATGGGTCGAGTTGGGCTGGGTTGGGCCAGTTTGGTTGTTTGCTTATTTTTTTTCCTTTACTCCTTTTCTTCTTCTGTTTAAATTTCTAGAAATGATTTCAAACCCTAATTCAAACAAGTTTGATTTCAAATCTTCTCTAGATTTTTAAACAGTGAACTTAGTATTCAAATGTGTGTCAAACACTACTGTTTACTCAAAATCACTTTGATCATTTGAAAATAAAACGAAGCCTTAATGTGATATAAACCATAGGCATAATATTGGTTTTATTTTCACACTTTGTTTTGAAAACTTTGCTCAAGCTTTGGAAAGTACTTAAATTTGAATTCAAAACATTACTGAACAAAACAAGTACTCTTCTCATTAGAAAACAGCACAAAGGCTAGAGCATACTTACATAAAATAATGAGCAACTTATGCTCCTGTTTTCAAATGGTTTTGAAAATGGAACCCTAAATGATCATGGATGCATGGATGATATGCATGGATTTTGAAACATGATTTTAGGGATGTTACACCAGCATCACTGGGTTCAGTGTTACTTTGCAACTTAGATCATTTTCATTTGATCTTATCAAGATCAGGGCACATCTCAGAGAGAGTAGCACCTCTACTCTTTCAAGATTCAAACAAACTAATATACAACCAACTAGGAATCAAAACCAAAAGCCTCAGACCAACATCATAGGCAGGAAAGTTAATACAAGTTTTCATGTCAACTTGTCAGTATTAATCACTAGCATAATCAAGCTAAGCCTGGAAATAAAAACCCAATCACTTGTGTGCCAGAATACAATGGTATCACAAGGACAAGTTCTTAATGAGCTAAAACCAAGCTTCACTTAGCTTCCATAAATAAAAAGGGACAACCACTACATATCATTTTCCTGAAGCCAAATGTCAGGAATCAATCTTAATTCATACATCCAAAAAAATCATTACATGTAATGATTTAATTCAGTGTGTATAATCTCATACAAACTAACACTATAATTACAGTAAGCAACCACTGAAAGGAACTACTATCAGTCGGAGCATTCTGACAATAGAATACACTCTCAGATCAAAAACATAATCGAATTAAGGATTCCATTGAAACATTAGCATGAATCATGGGGGATTACCACTGGAACTAAATCGGCAGGCAACTAGTATCATCAAAGCTACTATCAATCCTTAACCACAACAGGCAATCATTTCCCATGATCAAATATGATCAACACTAGATCTAAAGCATCATAGATATGATCAACAGGGGGGTTATGAACCCTAATCTAGAGATGAACTCAATCAACACATAATCACTCAACATGAGAAGCCACTAGATACACACCAAAAAGAATCATGGCAGTAGCATGGACAATCACCACAGAGAAGACTTACCCGTGGTCCTCGCTGATGAATCGAAGAGGAAGCAGAGGGGCCGATGAACCGCGGCGGCACAGGGAGCACCCAGAGGGGCGCTGCAACCTACACCTGCCACGGTGGCGGCCTCAGCAGCGCACGAGACCAGCACACCACCGCAGGAGGGATCGCGGCCGCGGCGACAACATATTCTCTGAACCCTAGAGTTCGGGAATGGGGTGGAACTGACCACGGGGAAGCCCCGGAGTCAAATAAAAGAAGATAAAACGAAAGAGCGTCATCGACAACCCCAACTCGCACCAAGGCGGCGGCCAGAACGGCCAACGACGGCGAGAATCGACGGTGGCGGCATCGCCGACCACGGGGGTGGGTTAGAGGAGGAGGAGATAAGGTCGAGGGAGAGAGAGGGGGCAGAGTGGCCTGGGTGGGCCAGAACCCTTCGGGGTAGCCATTTGACCCTGCCCTATTGGGCCACTTTGGCCCAATAAGCCCAAGAGGCCAGCCCATGTTATTTAATAAATCTTTTGATCAAATGGAAAAGACTAAAATACCCCTGACCCCAATAAAATTATAGAAAATAAATCAATAGTCCAAAAAAGTTATAAATAAATATTTTTGCATTCACAATAATACGCTCTATTCAAAGAAAATAAGTTATCAAATTTTGGACATTCAAATTTTTATAAGAATTTTGTAATTTAAATATTCCTTATGGAATTTTACAAAATTATTGAAAGGTGATAAAAATAAATAAAAATCACTTTCATTTTTTTTAATATTATAGTATTTTTGAAAAATAATAAATAAATATTTAATAAGGATAAATGTTTATAATATAAGTAAAATACTCAAAAATCTTGGAAAATAAGAAATATAATTTCAAATATAATCACATATTATTATTAAATAATTAAAAAGTAATAAGCATTATAAAAATCATATTTTATTATGTATAAATCACAAAAATACCTGTAATACACTAAAATAATCACAAAAATAACAATTACATATTAAAAATCTAATATTTTACTTTTGAGATAAACCAAAAATTCAAATATTTTAACAATTCAAATATAAACTATTTTACTTCATTAATAATTCATAAAATAATAAATATCATTTATTAATATCCTTGAAATGAGTAAAATAAGTTTAATATATAGTGCAACTCTTAAATATTAATGAAATAAAACTCTAATGGTTTAAAAAAATTATAAATATCTTTATATCAAACTATCTTCAACTCTAAGTGAATATTATATTCTCAAAGGATTCAATCATGATTGAAACCTTAAAGAACATCTTGTGAATGAATCATATCCTTTCCATTTACTTTAAATTATCAAATAACAACAATTACCACAACACTATAAAAAATTTAAGGATAGTTAAATGAAATTATATCTGGAATTATAAACTCTACTCACTTATCTATAAAAGGTAAATGGTACCAGTCTATCGTAGAATTAAGAAACCATTATCTCAAGTAATAGAACAAACATTCTTAAATAACTTAAAGAACACATTTCAGATATACAAGATACCAGGGTGTAAGTATCATACTTTCAAAAACGATCTATATTTTAAAGTTAACTTTAGTCTCCAAGAGTCCAAATATAATACCATACACATGACTACATGTTTTGTAGTTAACTTTGGTCTAAAGTAGTTAATCTATAAAGCAGCATAAACTCAAGCCATTTGATTAAAACAAATAACATCAACCATCACTAACTAACCACAAGGTTATTTAGACCTTAGAAGAGAAACATTTTCTTCAAAGGTTATCCTTTTTGCCACTTGACATAAGAAATCTTGTATAAGTAGTCCAAACTAGCATGTTATAAGAATGTATATTTTATTCCTCCATATGTGTTGACTCCAACCACTCATAAACTCGAGTAAAAATACAACTACGAAATTTATCCAAAAGGACCACACATTCCAAAGTAACCACTTTCGAAATCCAAAGCTTAGAACAACATTATTTCCGGAATTTACACTTAAAATGTACATCACACTACTTATGCATAAAAGCATATTGCTTCTTTAAACATTAGTCCTTATTGGACCAATGATGCTGATTTCAGATTTTTGGATCTTATATTGACTCGAAGACCGTGAGTGCATAATCTTGCAACCACAAAAGGCAAGTTCACACTTGATCATGTCCTTTGTTTATTTTCTGTAAAGTATTTTACAAATCCAGTGTTGTCTTCACCTGCATTTGAAGAAGGTCAGAAAACACTAATTTTCAATGATAATGAGAACTATTGATTACTGGTCCAGGGTGATCAATTAATCTATTAAATCTGATAGTTGGAATACCATTGTTCAGAACTATATCACCTAGGTCTTAACAACCAATGTCGCCAGTGATTCTTGCGCCGTATATTACGCGTTGACCATGAGATTTGGAATGGGACGGAGAAGTCAGCTATATCTTCTTCCTCTCGCATGAAGCCGGATGTGCAGGTCGTGGCTGTTATCCTCGTAGCGTGCATTTTAATTGGTAATTCGTAGAGGATATGCAGCATATGGGTGGGAACCCTCAACGTCCCACGATAGTTCTGACATCTAACGGTTTGTACAAACCATTGCCGTAATTCTTTGTGTGGGCATGGTGTACACCAAGGAGGCATGCGGGGTCGCGAAGGGGGCAGTGATTGGCTTGGATCATCTTCTGGGCCCCACATCATGGAATTGTGGACGGGAATAAGCTGCCCGGTTGTGAAACAAAGAGTTGATCTCTCATGGGTAAAGTAACGCACCTCTGCAGAGTGTAAGAACTGTAACTTGTTACTCCCTGTTCCGGGAAGGAGCTGCGAACGCGGCGGGAAAGGAACCCCATGAAGGTTCTGGTAAACCCGTGAAGGCTGACCGACATAGCTTTTCAAAATAAAAGCAACCTTTAAAGAAATGTTTATGAAAACTTGCATTGCCTACGACCTACGGTCTATGGCTATAGATATAGTGCATCAAACACTCCTTTTCTAGTGAATATGCTGAGTACGCTCGTACTCAAAGTATCTTCTTAACCCTTGCTAGATTCTGAAGCCATTAGAACGATATCTAGATCAAGATATGCTCCAGGACTTACCAAGACCAGCTGAAGCTCTTCAATAAAGAAATGGAAGTCAACATATATCTCAACTCAAGTGAAGACGAAGGTTACCGAATCGATAGGAATATTATCTCTAACCAAAGAACATATTTCTGTAGAGCGCTGCAATAGCAGCAATGCCAGCCTCTTAGTCTAAATATTAGACTTAATAGCATAGTCGTTCTGGCGTTGTTTAACTTTGATTCTTCTTCGTAAAGGAGTTCTTTCTTCCTCTTATACCTAGACTGTTCTCTGGATCTTATGTAAAGAGTGAGTTGTAACCTTTAAGCCATGTATTGGACCCGCTGTGTTTCTGTTGTGCCATTCTGAGGGATGTAATACTCGTGAACGGTGTTTCATTGGTGTTATGTCAACGACTATAGTATACTACATCATGCAGTGGTATGCTGGGTCACCGCAATTGGTATCAGAGAATATGCTTTGACCTTAGGTTGGAAACCTAGTAAATGGATAGAACCTGTAGGACACATCCTAGTCATAATGAAGAGTTCTCTAGTGATATGAGGGATATTCACTTAAGAATAATCCTGTTATGTTACTAGTGCGATAACCCTTTTATATGATTGCAATTCCAAACATTACCTAAGAGTTTTAACTCTATGTGACTGATGATAATTTCTTATCCACAGTTCCACATGGCACCTCGATATCCACCCCGGAATGTTCAAGTGATGAACATGACGTTGGATGACTACAGAGGGGATTGGACAGACAATCTCCGACAACTTCTATGGAGTTTGGAATGTGAATCAAGACTTTTGGTCAAGATTTACACTTTCTATGATGGGCAGGTATTAGCTAAATACCGTGTCATGATCATGTTACCCAGGAAGTTAGGATTTAAAGGAGAAATGCCAGCAGGAGAGGCAAGGTGCATGGCATCTGCATACCAGATTGCCGTAGCAGCAGCCATAACCATGATCCGAGAGCATAAATCCCAAGCTCTAGAAGGTAGTACTCACACCATTATACCACATGAAACCTCAAACTTAGAGCATGAGTTAGATCACTCTACCTTAGTTCAAACTGAACCTACTCTAGCTGCAGAGTATATGGATCGTTATCGGTCTTTACTAAACACTTATCACAATACTCACCAAGTTTTAGTCCAGGAACTGGATACGGTCATTGAGGATTTTACTAACCCTGAAAAAGAAATGGCTCGTAGGAAGAAGTTGGATAAAGAAGCTAGGCATCCCAAATACATACCTTCAGGAGAGGTGTTTGAGGAAACTGAGTTCGATGACCCAAACTCAGAAAATTATGCCTATTACCAGAATGACTTCAAGCCACCTGAACACCTATGGACCAAGTACAATTTCGAACAACAGGAATGGAATAATGTAATTCCAAATAGACTCGATCCTAACAAGTATGGATGGGACGTAGAATCTGAAGGTAAAACCATAGGGAATCCTATACCTTGTGATGCGGGTATTGAGGAGGAGATCAACTATAACCATAGAGAGCCTTATGGACCATATGGGGGTGATACTAATCCAATCAACTTAGAAGAGTATCCCAATAGATACTACACCAACATATATGACTGGATCCAAGAAAAAGCTAAGGAAACAACTTACTATGAGGAGGCGGTGCTAGAAAACACGAACTATTCGGTGGAAGATTACGCCAACTCTAGTCATTTTTCAATGACTAATCTCAGTCTCGGTACTTCTACTCAAGATTACACACCTCCTGGATGCTCCTATGCTCCAGAAGGCAGTCGTAGGACATCACGTCATCATTGACGGAACTCGAGGAAGCACTAGAGGAAGATGAAAGCAAGAGAGAAATAACATCCCAAGGGATGCGGCCTTGAATAATGTACATAGAGGGTAATGCGTATTGTAGTTTGGAGATTTTGCGGAAATAAGTGAGGATATATCCACAAGAACAAGAAGTTCTTGTAAGATAGTTGTGTAATTAGGTATGGAGCAAACAGTTGGAACATTTAGTACATTTGTAAATTAGTTAAAACCTATATGTAATACAAGGTATATGTTTTGTTGTTTATTGACATTTGGATCTTATTGAATTTTCTTGATTGACTAGATCTGTACATGAAGTTAATTAGGTTTGGAAATGCATGATGTAACACCCGGTTATTACTTGATGATATATACCTAGATAGAAATGGGAATTCGTGTAAGGGAGTGATAATTTCAAAAGAAGACTTACGGGAAGGAAGAAGCAATATATAAGGAGTGTTAACATCACTTAGTGAATAGATAGAACATAGAGTATTCCTAGTCAAACTCAAGAAAAAAAGTTGGGTATATAAGTAGGGAATACTACTCAGAAGTAATGTAGGAATTATACCAAATTCATGGAAGTACCATTGATAAGTGCAAACAGTTAGCTTTGGAAACCAAAATTGTATTCAAACTATGACCATTCCGAGGGAATGTGAGAGGTATGTGAGAAACCATAGGGTAATTAACACACCTTAGGATGGTTCGCAGCTGGTAATAATCCGCCATTGGTATTTGATCCATAGCTAGTAACTAATCCAAAGTTGGTATTTTGTCCAAAGCTGGTATTTGGTTGAGATAGTTAACCAAACCTTATTAAAAGTTGCATAAAGAGCATTAAATTTGGCCTAAGTTAAGAAAGACATAAGAAAGTTTAACAGATCTGAAGACGATAGCTTGGAAAGATGCTTTGCAAAAAACCAGTTATTTCAGTAGGAATGCCCAATAGTAAGTATGACATTTTAGTGCTGAAAGAATTGCTTTGGAAATCCACAACTATGTGGATGCACCGTATAATATTTCATTGGACTTTAAAGCAGTAAAATATAAACTGAACAGGAACCAACATTTTAGTTCAAGAGTTAATAGCTTCTATGTATGGAGTTTCAAAATTATTAGTAAAACTTAATGGGGAAGAGTAAACATTAAGAATGATCGTTGAAGAAAATACTTTGAGTAATAAAGAATAGTTAAGTAAAAATTTTAAGGAGGTACAAATTTGAGGGTGATGAAGGATACATTTAAACAATCCAACTTGAAGGACACAACTTTTAAGTAATCCTTAAGAAGTAATATAGAACCCTAATGCAACAAGTGTCGAGAATAAAAAAATTCCAATGGGTATGGACAAATTGAGTTCAGATTCAATCTTGGAAGGAATACCAGTATCAACTATATAATGACAGGAATGGTAAGATAGTCTGTTGACCATTAAAATGCATATATAGAAATATAAAAACTCATGGTAATGAGAACTTCCAAATTGTAATTAATATAGTAACGAAGCTGTTAATTCAAGAAAAAGAATTGAATGAGGATATCTAATCAGGTTATGCAATATTCCAATTAAATCCATTGAAGATCGTCATGGAGTGGGGAGTATAGCAACCATTACAAACCTTAGAAATCCCTGAATAGAAATGATAGGAAATAGGTATGGACTCCATCATAGGATCACCTATGACACTAAAAAGGAAAGATATGATATGGGTAATTGTGGAAAGACTCACTCAGAGTGCACATTTTATTCCAGTAAATCCAAAAGGATAATGCCGAGAAGTTAGTTGAAGTATAGACAAGACATCATTGATAAGATCAGGGAAAGACTGAAAATAGCCCAAAGCAGGTAGCAAAGTTATACGGATCAAAGCCAAAGATCATGGCATTCAGAAATAGGAGATGTGGTATATTTTAAAGTAAAGTCCAATGAAAGGAGTAAAAAGATTGGAATTTAAAGGGAGATTGAATCCAAGATATATCAGACCATTTAAGATACTAAGTCAAAATAAAACTATCGCTTATGCTTTAGAGTTACCATTAAGATTGGCTTAGGTGCATAATGCTTTTCATATGTCACAACTTCGCAAATGTTTGAAAATTCCAGAGGAGGCAATAGCACATCAAGAGTTAGAACTACAAGAAGACCTAATTATATTTGAAAGCCCTGTAAGATTCTGGAAGAAAATTGGAAAAGATTGAGGAACAGATCAATTAAATATTGCAATGTACAGTGGGAACATCACCCTGAATGAAAAGCCACATGAGAGAAGAAAGAGGATTTAAGAAAGGTTTATCCAAAATTATTCTGGTACATCTCCACAAACTTCGGGACGAAGTTTGATTTAATAATCTTTATTACAAATGAACCAAATAAAGATTACATAAATTACAAAAGAATAAGAAAACTAAATTTGTATATACACTAACTATCCTATACCTAAAACTACATTAAATCTACATCTTTATCTTTTGTACCTGCAAAACAAAGATTAAATAGAAAACAAGATAGGATCAGTGTTAGAATATGTCTCTCAGATATGTCAGTGAGGTGCACTTGACAATCTCATCATTGAGAAATCTTATAAAGGGGCAAGGTTCACCAATATGAAATATTTCATCTTTCATAAACTCAAGGCCAGAATGCAAATGATAGCCAAAAGGGACCAATTCACCAGCCAAGGTAAAAGTGTAGGGTTTCGTAGCATGGAAAACAAAAAATTTCTACCGCATACAAACAAACAAGCCAAGATCTATCTACTAGATTGTAGCAACGAGTCGATGGAATAACTCACCCTCGAAGATTCCAAAGTGTTTAACGAGAGTGTATTCTCGTGGGTGATGTAGTCGTACTCTTCCCGATCTCAAGATCGCATAGACGATCCTTCCGGCGCTGCGTTCCGGCAGCGCTTACGCAGTCGGTCACACGTTCGCTACTCGACGAAGACCTTCCTTTCCCTTGTTCCAGCAGGCAGCGGAGGTTGTAGCACTCTCCTCGCGATTCCGGCAGCACAACGGCGTGGTACCAGAAGTAGAGGGGAGATCTCGTAGGGCTTCGCCTTAAGCCGGAGCGAGTATGGTGGACTATGAAAGAGAGCCTCAGCGATCTAGGGTTTATACACGCCAAGGAGGGGGCAAGGCCGGCGGCGACGAGTTGCCCTAGGCGGCGGCGGCTAGGGTTAAGGTTTAGAGGTGGAGGTGTTATGTGCAAGGAGGGGCAGCCCTGCCCCTCCTTATATAGGTGGAGGGGGCGCGCCAGGGGAGGGGAGTCCCTCCCCAACTCGGTTTCCCAAGTGGGCCGGCGGTGGAGGGGAGGAACTCCTCCCCAAGTAGGTTTCCTACTTCCCCTCCACCTTCCAAAATAGCCGTTTGACTTTTCAAATTGGCGTTTGACTTTTCAAACTAGGATTTGATTAAACCCTTTATTTTGTTCAGCGATAACACCTAGTACATGATGCAATCGTTCCGACTTATTATGACACATTCATGTACCCTTCCCCTCCGGAGTGCCGGACATTCCGGAACCTTCTAGAATATTCTCGATGAAAACACCGGAACCATTCTCCAACCCCGAAATAGGACTTTCCTTATATGAATCTTATTCTCTGGACCATTCCGGATCTCCTCGTGATATCCCGGATCCCATTCGAGACTCCGAACAACATTCGGTATCTTACTCATCATTCCATAACTACTTAAACAACGTCGAATCCTTGAGTGTGTCTCCCTACGGTTCGTGAATTATGCGGACATGATCGAGACACTTCTCCGAATAATAACCAATAGAGGAATCTGGAAATTCATATGGCTCCCACATATTTCTACAATTACTTTGCGATCGAATGAACCACTTACATACGATACCAATTTCCCTTTGTCTCACGATAGTTTACTTATCCGAGGTATTGATCGTCGGTATCTCTGCATACCTAGTTCAACCTCGTTACTGATAAGTAATCTTTTCTCGTTCCCGTGATATGTGATCCCTTGTGAGCCAGTCACATGCTTGCAAGCTAATTGGATGACATTCCACCGAGAGGGCCCAGAGTATATCTATCCGTCATATGGATAGACAAATCCCACTCTTGATCCATGTGTCTCAACCAATACTTTTCGAACACTCAATGCCACCTTTATAGCCACCCAGTTACGGTGTGGTGTTTGATGTCATCAAAGCATCCTTCTAGTGAAGGTGATATGCATGATCTCATGGTCGAAGGAATTAGGTTACTATGTATCAGAAAGCATATAGCAATTGAACTATTAAAATGACTTGATCTTTATGCTACGCTTATCTATAGGAGTATGTCCACCATATCATTCTCCTAACGATATGATCTTGTTGTTAATAACATATCAATGTTCATGATAGGGAAACCACAATCATTTATTAACCAACAAGCTAGTATTATGAAGAGGCTTTACTAGGGACTACAATTTAAGTTTACAAATCACACAATTATTAATGTTTCCTTGTCAATACTATTATAGCATGAATGTAAACATTTATCATAAACACAAAGATATAATAGTAAATACATTTATTATTGCCTCTAGGGCATATCTCCAACAGTCTCCCACTTGCACTAGAGTCCTCTAACCTAGATTACATGGTAATATACCGAACACCCATGGCAGTTTGGTGTTGGTCATGTTTTGCCCTCGGGAGAGGTTTAGTAAACGGATCCGCCACATTCAGATCTGTGTGTACTTTGCAAATATTTATGTCCCCATCTTGGACATGTTCTCTAATAGCGTGAAAATGCAGCTTGATGTGCTTCAACTTCTTGTGTGCCCTTGGTTCTTGCGCATTGGCTATGGCGCCCATGTTATCATAGTAGATAGACATTGGGTCCAGCGCACTTGGAACCACACCGAGCTCTGTAATGAACTCTTTCATCCATATCGCTTCTTGTGAAGCCTCCGAAGCAGCCATGTATTCCGATTCAGTTGAAGATCTCGCCACAATGCTTTGCTTTGCACTCCTCCAGCTAACTGCTGCACCATTCAAAGTAAATACATACCCAGATTGTGATTTAGAATCATCCGGATCGGTGTTCCAACTAGCATCGGTGTAACCATTAACAACGAGCTGTTCATCACCTCCATAAGAAAGAACCATATCCTTAGTTCTTCTCAAGTACTTAAGGATGTTTTTGACCGCTGTCCAATGATCCACTCCTGGATCACTTTGATATCTGCTAGTTAAACTAACAACATATGCAATGTCGGGTCTAGTACATAGCATGGCATACATTATAGATCCTATGGTTGAGGCATAGGGAGTTTTACTCATCCTTTCTGTATCTTCTGCCGTTGTCGGACTTTGAGTTTTACTCAAGGTTGTATTGGGCAACATGGGCAAGAACCCTTTCTTTCTATCTTCCATTCCAAACCTCTTTAGAACTTTGTCCAAATATGTACCTTGTGAAAATGATATTAGGCGTCTCGATCTATCTCTATAAATCTTTATGCCTAATATGTAAGCTGCTTCGCTAAGATCCTTCATTGAAAAACTATTATTCAAATATTCCTTGACACTATTAAGAAGGTCTACATCATTCCCAATCAACAATATGTCATCTACATATAGTATTAAGAATGCTATAGAGCTCCCACTCACTTTCTTGTAAATACAAGCTTCTCCATAAGTTTGTATAAAACCAAAACTTTTGATCACCTTATCAAAACGTTGATTCCAACTTCGGGATGCTTGCTTCAATCCATAAATGGACCGTTGAAGTTTGCATACCTTGTTAGCATCTTTAGGATCGACAAAACCTTTGGGTTGCATCATATACAACTCTTCATCAATGTCTCCATTGAGGAATGCTGTTTTGACATCCATCTGCCATATCTCATAATCATAATATGCAGCGATTGCTAACATAATCCTCATAGACTTTAGCTTCACTACTGGTGAGAAAATCTCATCGTAGTCAACTCCTTAAATTTGTCAAACCCTTTTGCGACAAGTCGAGCTTTATAGACAGTAACATTACCATCAGCATCTGTTTTCTTCTTGAAAATCCATTTGTTCTCGACAGCCTTCCGGCCATCCGGTAAGTCCACCAAAGTCCATACTTGGTTTTCGTACATGGATCCAATCTCGGATTTCATGGCTTCTTGCTATTTATTGGAATCTAGGCTCATCATTGCTTCCTCATACGTCGCAGGGTCATCGGTGTTGTCCACCAACATGACACTCATAACGGGATCATACCAATCAGGAGTGGTACGAGTTCTCGTTGACCTGCGAGGCTCTGTAGCAACTACAACCGAAGTTTCATGATCATCATCATTAGCTTCCTCTCTTATTGGTGCATGCACCACAAGAACTTCTTCCGGTGCTGCGCTACTCGCAAGTTCGAGAGAAGGTTCGACAACCTCGTCGAGTTCTACTTTCCTTCCTGTCACTTCTTTCGAGAGAAATTCCTTCTCTAGAAAGGATCCATTCTTGGCAACGAAGATTTTGCCTTCGGATCTATGATAGAAGGTATACCCAATAGTTTCCTTTGGGTATCCTATGAAGACGCATTTTTCCGCTTTGGGTTCAAGCTTGTCTGGCTGTAACTTCTTTACATAGGCTTCGCAACCCCAAACTTTAAGGAACGACAATTTAGGTTTCTTCCCAAACCATAATTCATACAGTGTAGTTTCAACAGATTTAGATGGTGCCCTATTTAAAGTGAATGCGGCTGTTTCTAATGCATAACCTCAAAATGATAGCGGTAAATCTGTAAGTGACATCATAGAACGAACCATATGTAAGAGAGTTCTATTACGACGTTCGGACACACCATTACGCTGTGGTGTTCCCGGCGGTGTCAATTGTGAAAGTATTCCACATTTCTTCAAATGCTCGCCAAACTCGTAACTTAGATATTCACCTCCACGATCAGAATGTAGAAATTTAATCTTCTTGTTACGTTGATTCTCAACCTCACTTTGAAATTCCTTAAACTTCTTGAAAGTTTCGGACTTATGTTTCATGAAATAGATATACCCATATCTACTCAAGTCATCCGTGAAGGTAAGAACATAACGATAACCACCGCGCGATGCTACACTCATTGGACCACACACATCGGTATGTATGATTTCCAATAAGTCCATAGCTCGCTCCATCATACCAGAAAATGGAGTCTTAGTCATTTTACCCATCAGAAATGCTTCGCATCTATCAAGTGATTCAAAATCAAGTGATTCAAGAAGTCCATCGGAATGGAGTTTCTTCATACGCTTCACTCCAATGTGACCAAGACGACAGTGCCACATATAGGTCGAGTTATCGCTCGATTTCAAACGTTTAGCCTCAATGTTATTAATATGTGTATTTCCACTATCGAGATTCAATAAGAATAGACCATCTATCAAAGGTGCATGTGCATAAAACATATTACTCATATAAATCGAACAACCATTATTCTCAGACTTAAACAAGTAACCGTCTCGCAATAAACAAGATCCCGATATAATGTTCATGCTTAATGCAGGCACCAAATAACAATTATTTAAGTATAAAACTAATCCCGATGGTAGATGAAGAGGTATTGTGCCGACCGCGATCACATCAACCTTTGATCCGTTTCCCACGCGCATCGTCACCTCGTTCTTCGCTAGCTTCCGTTTATTCTGCAGCACCTGTTTCGAGTTACAGATATGAGCAACAGAACCAGTATCAAATACCCAGGCACTACTACGAGTACTAGTGAGATACACATCAATAACATGTATATCGGATATACCTTTCTTCTTGATGTTGCCGTTCTTCAAATCCGCCAAGTACTTTGGGCAATTCCGCTTCCAGTGACCTTCTCCTTTGAAGTAAAAGCACTCAGTATCAGGCTTAGGTCCAGCCTTGGTCTTCTTCGTCGGCGCGGTAACTTTCTTACCACCCTTCTTGAAGTGTCCCTTTTGCTTAGACTTGACTTTCTTGAATTTGGTGGTCTTATTGACCATCAACACTTGGTGCTCTTTCTTGATCTCCACTTCTACAGATTTTAGTATGGCAAAGAGTTCTGGCAACTGCTTGTTCATGTTTTGCATATTATAGTTCATCACAAAGTTCTTGTAACCTGGTGGTAGTGATTGGAGGACACGATAAATCCCCAAAGCATTAGGAATCACTATACCCAAGCTTTGAAGTTTGTTTGCGTGCCCAGACATCTTAAGCACATGCTCACTGACGGAGCTGCCCTCTTCCATCTTGCAGTTAAAGAACTTTTCAGAAGCCTCATAGCTCTCAATTGCCGCATGAGTCTCAAAGATCAATTTTAGATCACGGACAATATCATGTGGGTCTGAATTCTCAAACCTTTTCTGAAGCTCCGATTCTAAACCATACAAGATAGCACACTGAACTGTGGAGTACTGAGTCTTCCGAGCGAGGTGAACATTCTTTACTTCATCGGTAGCAGTAGCTGCAGGTGGGTCACCCAGTGGTGCATCCAGCACATAGGTCAAATTACCAGCTGTGAGGACAATCCTCAAATTGCGGAACCAATCCGCGAAGTTGCTTCCATTGTTTTTCAACTTTTCTTTCGCTAGGAACGCATTAAAATTGATGGTAGGGGCTACCATAGATCTACAACATATTTGCAATAGTTTAGACTAAGTTTATGACAAATTGAGTTCTAATTAATAGTTAAATTAATCTAGGTGAACTCCCACTCAAAACAACATCCCTCACATTGTTTTAGTGATCACACGAACCAAATCCACTACACCAACACCGATCATCACGAGAGTTGATGTAGTTTCAATGGCGAACAATCGACATGTTCATCATATCTACTATATGATTCATGCTTTACCTTTTGGTGATCCGTGTTCCGAGACCATGTCTGTACATGCTAGGCTCGTCAAGATCAAACCTTAGCTGTCGCATGAGCAAATCTGGCTTGCTCACGTTGTATACACTTGCGGAATCTAACACACCCGATCATCACGTGGTGCTTCGAAACAACAAGCTTTAGCAACGGTTCTTACTAAGTATGAACACTTTAGAACTTGAAATTCATGTGCATGAGGGATCATCTTATAATGCTACCATCGTTAACTAAGCAATACAAGATGCATAAACGATTAACATCACATGCAATTCATAATATGTGATATGATATGGCCTTTCTTCTTTGTGCCTCCGATCTCCATCTTCAAGCACGAACATGATCTCCATCATCACCAGCATTGCATCAAGGTCCATGATGCTGCTCCATGGTTGTCGTTCACCGGCTTCAACTATTACAACTACTTTGAATAGGCACGCGGGTCTTAACAGAATTTAAAGACAACCATATGGCTCCTGCCGGTTGCCAACTTACAATAAGGAACATTGCATACATCAAATATAATCACAATCATGGCCATATCACATCACAACACACCCCTGCAAAACAAAGTTAGACGCCTCTACTTTCTTTGCATGTTTTACGTGGTTTGGGGCTTTCAATAAGTGTCGATCTAACTTACGAACAAGAACCACAACATTGATACTAGTATTGTCAATCACCCGTTGTAAATTGAATCTTAACTATGTTGGGAGAAACAGGCACCCACAAATCCACTTATGCAATACAAGTTGCATGTCAAGCGTGGAGCAAGTCTCATGAACGATGTCATGTAAGGTTAGCCCGGGCCGCTTCATCCCACCATCCCGCAAGATGCAAAGTACATAAGAAGCAATCGACAACAAAAGCATCAACGCCCACAATGACCATTGTGTTCTACTCGTGCAACAGATCTACATATAAACCTGGCTCTGATACCACTGTAGGGTCTCGTAGCATGGAAAACAAAAAATTTCTACCGCATACAAACAAACAAGCCAAGATCTATCTACTAGATTGTAGCAACGAGTCGATGGAATAACTCACCCTCGAAGATTCCAAAGTGTTTAACGAGAGCGGATTCTCGTGGGTGATGTAGTCGTACTCTTCCCGATCTCAAGATCGCGTAGACGATCCTTCCGGCGCTGCGTTCCGGCAGCGCTTCCGCAGTCGGTCACACGTTCGGTACTCGACGAAGACCTTCCTCTCCCTTGTTCCAGCAGGCAGCGGAGGTTGTAGCACTATCCTCGCGATTCCGTCAGCACAACTGCATGGTACTGGAAGTAGAGGGGAGATCTCGCAGGGCTTCGCCTTAAGCCGGAGCGAGTATGGTGGACTATGAGAGAGAGCCTCGGCGATCTTGGGTTTAGACACGCCAAGGAGGGGGCAAGGCCGGCGGCTAGGTTTTGTCCTAGGCGGCGGCGGCGAGTTTCCCTAGGTGGCGGCGGCTATGGAGGGCGGCGACGGCTAGGGTTAGGGTTTAGAGGTGGAGGTGTTGTGTGCTAGGAGGGGCAGCCCTGCCCCTCCTTATATAGGTGGAGGGGGCACGCCAGGGGAGGGGAGTCTCTCCCCAACTCGGTTTCCCAAGTGGGCCGGCGGTGGAGGGGAGGAACTCCTCCCCAAGTAGGTTTCCTACTTCCCCTCCACCTTCCAAAATAGCCGTTTGACTTTTCAAATTGGTGTTTCACTTTTCGAACTAGGATTTGATTAAACCCTTTATTTTGTTCAGCGATGACACCTAGTACATGATGCAATCATTCCAACTTGTTATGACACATTCATGTACCCTTCCCCTCCGGAGTGCCGGACATTCCGGAACCTACTAGAACATTCTCGATGAAAACACCGGAACCATTCTCCAACCCCGAAATAGGACTTTCCTTATATGAATCTTATTCTCCGGACCATTCCGGATCTCCTCGTGATTTCCCGGATCCCATCCGAGAGTCCGAACAATATTCAGTCTCTTACTCATCATTCCATAACTACTCAAACTGTAGAGGTCCTAATCTTTTAATAAGATAGAGCCCCCTGTGTTTATAATGCTAGTCCCTGGATCAATAGATAGCATCCACAGTTAAGATGTAATATCAAGAAACAAAGGTCATAATATAGCTTTATAACCAGGAATAACATATTTTTATTACATCAAACATAGCTCATTTGGCTATTA
This sequence comes from Avena sativa, assembly GCA_916181665.1. Lineage (NCBI taxonomy): Eukaryota > Viridiplantae > Streptophyta > Magnoliopsida > Poales > Poaceae > Avena > Avena sativa. Next base: position 68,765,719 of record OV702284.1, read on the forward strand.
CATTACATTGCAGCGGAATAAATATAGTCATGGGGTCCTTCATCTTCAAAGTGCCACAGGCAGACATGTTGGTTGTAGACTTTGTAATCCTAATCAATCAATCTTCACTAAAATCAATCAAACCTGCAACATTACAAGTTACAGCCACAAAGGGTCAATACATTTGAATTGTATTGGCAAGTGATACTATGGTAGTATAGTGGAGTCTATCATCTACATGCATTTGGCTAAGTGGAGTTGAGGCTTGCATTGCTCAAAATAGATTTTTCCTTAACATTTGAAAATACTAAGTTTTTGCTTTGACAAAATCATTCTTCTCAATCAAAGATTGAAGATCCTTTACAAGGCATCTCTCAATCAAAGATTGAAGATTTCAAACAACCCTTGTTCAATCCACAAGATTTTAACTTAGAAATTTGAATGATGAGATTCTTGATTGCTTCCATGTCTTGATGCTCAAATTGTCCTTTACCAGGGACATGGCTAAGTACTTAGATTTTACACTCTGCAGAGGTGGTGCACTTTCCCCACAAGACTTGGTTTCCCAAGACAAGATCTTTCAGAAGCCTTCCCTTAGACCAAAATGGACGCGCTCCAACCTATCAAACACTACCACCCACTGTCCATATGGCTAAGTTCTTGCAACCTATATGATCATGGCAGAGCCCATATTGCCAAGTGGTTGCACTTGAAGCTTCTCAACATTTGACATCTCAAATCTCTTTGTTCCTGGGTGGCCGTCCACAAGTGAGATACACAAGGTCAACCATAAACATGGGCCTTGTGAACCACTCAACCAAACACCACCAAGCAAGTCCCATTCCACCCAGGTGATTCATTAACTTAGTTGTTTTGTTAAACAAAACACAAGTCCTCAGACTTAGAAATTTTTCCATAGTGTGAATATGTATTCCACCCATGTTTTCTATTAGCTAGGCTAAGCTTGATAGTAATAGGAATCTTAACTTAGGAAAATCCTACTAAGGATTCATCTACTAGGTTTTCTTATAGCAAGGTTTATACATAGCAAAATCCATGCAAGTTTTACTTAGCAAAATCACTAATGCATAGTGAAAGTAATGGGACAAAAAGTATGAAGCATCACTTGCCTTTTTGGTAGGGAATGGTTCACTCCTTGTCCTTTCAACAATCATACTCTTCAAGTCACTACAATTCAATCAAGCAAGGCACAAACTCAATCTACCAATCAAGCAAATCAACACATAAAATGACAAAGTCAAAGTAATGCATGCAAGCATGCCAAGCTTTGTTTTGTTTGAAAAAGTGGTTCCTAATGGGTCATGGACATTTGAAAACACCTAATGGTCATTTTGTAAAGTGGCAAAGTCATTTGTAAATGGGTTTTATCTATAAACCATTTTTAAATCTTTTCATCATTTTATGTGGTGAAAATTATTATTTTCAATACCATAACCTTAAGTGGTTTCACTAAATAAGTTGTTGTTTCTCAAAACTTGGTACTTATGGACAGTAGGTTTGGTCAAAAACATTTTCTCCAAAGTTTTTACTCAAAATCATTTTCATAAACAAATCAATAGTTTTATTTAGCTAGAAATGGACTAAACCAATAAATCCATTCTAAACTTTTCTAAATCCATTTTTAAAATCATGGGTTGGTTCCTAGGGTCAGTAAGGTCACAACAAACCATTTTGCAAAAGTTTTAACCCTAAATTCAATTTTAAACAATTTTTCTACTCTAAACAAGCTCACAAAAGAATCTACAAAAACAAGCAAACTAACAGATACTATTGGCTAAACCAAGGGCATGGTTGGCTAGGTCTTGTTCTCCTGAATCCAACGACATAAAATTTGTAATTTTTGGACGTGTGGTTTGAAAGTTACAGGGGTTTGAAAATCACAAATAATTCTGTTTTCAAATATGTTTTTAAACCAAAACTGGCCACGTGGCGCAATACGACTGGCTGGTACCGATTCGGTGTGGATCACGCTGCAGACCGTAGGATCTAATCGAATCGTGCGATCCAGAATGCATACCCCTTCGCGGTTAAGTGGTCTAATCCTGCCCGCTCAATCTAGATCGAACGGCTGTCATCGCACTGACCAAACTCGGGCGGCGCAGCGACGGTCACTGGCGGCGGCGAGGTCAGACGGCGGCGGCGCTGGTGAAATAGGAAGTGAGGGAGGAGGGGAAGGTGCTCACCTCGTTCGCAGCACACTGCTGATGCTCAACGTGGTACTGGTTGATGAAGGGGCACACGGGGCTGTCCTTGATTGCTCGCCGGAGACGAGCTGGGCTTCGGGCGGTTCAGAAGGTCGTCGAGGGCGAGGATAGGGGGCACCCTAGGACAAACGGAAGGCACCATTAGGTTCTTCAGATCATGGCAGTCACTATCGTGTCCACGGGAAAAGGTGGGGAGGTCAGGTTTACCGGGGAACGTCGCCGCAGTTGGAGCAGACGGCGGCGCTGGCTCGGGAAAGTCGTTGCCGACGCTTAGGGACGCACGCGAGCGAGCTGCGACTGCAGAATGGTCCGCTGGGGAATGCTGATCACAGCTGCGTGCTCGAGGAGGCAGGAGGGGGCGTGTGTTGGCCGGAATCGGCGAGGAGGGTCGTCGGAGACAGAGGGAGTGTAGGGCAAAATTCCTCGGCCTAGGGGCGTGCTTGAGGGAGGAGTCAGAGGGGAATGAGAGAGGATGCGCTGGCGTTTAAAGGGGCATGATCACTGCGAGTAAAGATGGCCGCGTTAAGGCGAATTCAAGCCGCGAAATCAAAGCCTGCAACGGTGACGGGGGAGGAAGAACGGGTCGTGGGGGTGGGGAAGAAGGGGGCGTGGCGTGGGGTCCTCTGGCAGTGAGAGAAAGGAAGTGGAGGTGGGGGCCAGTAGTCATTCGCTCGGTGGGTGAGTTACTGGGTGAAAGAAAACGATTCGGGGTGGAAAGAGGAGCTGGGTTGCTGGGCTAGGATAGTTGGGCTGGGCCAGATGGGGGGCTGCTCTATTTTTTCTGTCTGAAAATTTTTCCTTTTCTATTTTCAATTTACTGATTTGAAATTCAAACAAATGATTCATTCAACCAAATCAACTCAAACAAACACCACACTTCACAATTTTGAATTTGGTTATGTTTATTAGCATAATCCTAAATTCCAAAATAAAATAATATTTTTTATTTATTTTAAGATCCATTCATTAATTAAATAAAATGGACCTTTATTTATTTAATATGGTTTGATTTATTTAATAAAATCTTCATTTGAAATCCAAGCACTTTCAAAACCCAATCAGTAGGTTTTATTTGAAAATATAAGATACTTGAAATACTTGTTTAAAACAAAATAACATTTTTATTTTAGGTTCCCTTAATAATTAAAATAGAATGGACCTTAGTTATTTAAATCAAATAGGATTTGTTTTAATAAATTTTTATTTTGAAATCTAAAATAAAACTAAAACACTTCAGTAGGTTTTAATTAAGAAAATAAAATACTTAGAAAACTTATTTAAAATAATTTAATAAGTTTTGATGTCTTAATTAAAATGGTAAAACCTTTTATTTAGATAAATTTGGATATTAAATCCTTATTAATTTATTTAAATAAACCTTTGCTATTTTATTCAAAACAAAATGTTTTAATTCCAAAGCTTGGCCAAGTTTTAATTTGGCTCTGTAAAATCATCTTTATTTATAAATCCACTTTTTCTTTTGAAAACCAAAACCTTTTATTTAAAAGATCCAAAATAGTAAGTCTAAATATTTTATTTTCCTTTATTTAAAATGTTTATCTTTTTAAATCCCTTTAGGATTTTATTTAATCCAATTGGTTTGAAGTTCCAATTAAATTCAAAAAGTTTCTTCTGGCTCTGAAAATCAAACAAAGTTTTATTTTATTCATTTATTTTCACATTACAAGATTTGGAAAATCTTGGATGTGACAGGCTACCACCCTTAAAATAAATCTCGTCCCGAGATTTGGGGAGGCTAGGGGTTACAAGCAGGCTCAAAACAACTAGGGTACTACCACCCTTAAAAAATTTCAAACAAAAATTACTTATTGTCCTTCTTGGGATCCTGGAAAAACTTCTCTAAGCAAACATTTGCATTGAGTCCTTTGTTTCCATGCTTGAATCATGGGCCAAGGTTGAGTTTCTCCATAGGCTTGTTCAACTTGTTCTTCATCTTTTCTGGACAATTGCTTGCATAATGTCCTGGATTCTTGCAGTTGAAACAATGGATGTCCTTGAGTTCTTTGCGTGGCTCTTGTGGACAAGTTGCTACATAGTGGCCTAACTCTTTGCAGTTGTTGCACCACACTTGGTCAATCTCTTTATTCTTCTTGTTCTCTGGGCACTCACTGGAGTAGTGTCCCATTTCCTTACATTTACGACATTGCACAAGGTTCATGTCTGGTCTTGGTTTCTTGGGTTTCTTTGATCCTTTGAATTGGGTTGTCTTGTTTGGAGGTATAAGTGGTCCTTTTCCTTTGCCATCAACATTCTTGGCATACTTGGATCCTTCTTGTTTCCTTTGTTCCACCATGGATTAGATGGGGCATTGAATAGGGACATGGTCGTTTCCTTCACAAAGGTAACAAGTGGCTTGAGAGATGGGACATTGTCCAACAGGATGATTTTCTTCACAGTTGGGGCATTGTCCTTCATGCTCCTTGGAAGTATGATCCTTGTCTCCACAAATAATGCAAGCTGGTGCTCCATCTAGAATAACATTCTTGTCATCCTTGTTATCATACACTCTTTTGGGATAGTTTTCTTCCATGCTGATCATTTGATTAGTCACCTTAAGCATCAGTTGGGATTGTTCTTCCAAAAACCTTTGCAGTGTTGGATCTTTGTCACTATTGCTGGCTATGAACTGAGCTGTCAGTTGGTTCAGCTGGTGTTGGGTTGCTATGAGCTCTTTCATGCTGTCAGCTTGGTTGGTGTTGGTGTCATCAACCTTGGAGTCTTTTGGAGTAGTCATCTGTTTGGGTTGAAGGGAGATTAGAATAGGCAAGATATTTTTAAGGAATTATTTCTAATCACACACATCACAATTCACACAAACAATGTGCATGCAATCATAAGTCAAACATTTCACTCAAACAAGGTTCAAGCACATACTTAGGCAACAAAATATTTTTGTTATACCACATAAGTTGGTGTGTTTGTTTTAGCTAAATTATGGTGGTCCATCTATATGGTTCACTTGTGATGTTTCCATCCTTCTTGGTTGCTTCTTCTTACATGAGATCATGGTTTCCTTAGGAGAATTTCTTGGTCTCAAAATCTCCAAGTGATGTGAGCTCTTTCTAACTTTTGCATTCCCTCAGTCTCTAAATCTTGAGCAAGACCTCCTTGTTTTACTTGTAGTCCTTAGTGGTTTCCAAGTTGGATGTCCTTGGGGAATATGCTGAAGATGTTGAAGTCATAAGAGTTGAAGAAGTTGAAGTCATTAGAGTTGAAGAAGTTGAAGAAGTCCTTTACACATGGTGTAGTCTTTGGCTATGGGGTAGATTTTTCCATCAAGTTGAAGTAGAAGAGATATAGAGTTGAAACCAAAATGGTGGAGGAAAGAGTTTACAAGTGTTTTTGTAAATAAGTTTTTGGAATAAGACAACTCCTATTTTTCTAAGGGTTTTTGTCCAATCCTAGGTTTACAAATCCTACAGGCAACACAATGCTCTGATACCATCTGTAGAGGTCGCAATCTTTTAATAAGATAGAGCCCCCTGTGTTTACAATGCTAGTCCCTGGATCAATAGCTAGCATCCACAGTTAAGATGTAATATCAAGAAACAAAGGTCATAATATAGCTTTATAACCAGGAATAACATATTTTTATTACATCAAACATAGCTCATTTGGCTATTACATTACATTGCAGCGGAATAAATATAGTCATGGGGTCCTTCATCTTCAAAGTGCCACAGGTAGACATGTTGGTTGTAGACTTTGTAATCCTAATCAATCAATCTTCACTAAAATCAATCAAACCTGCAACATTACAAGTTACAGCCACAAAGGGTTAATACATTTGAATTGTATTGGCAAGTGATACTATGGTAGTATAGTGGAGTCTATCATCTACATGCATTTGGCTAAGTGGAGTTGAGGCTTGCATTGCTCAAAATAGATTTTTCCTTAACATTTGAAAATACTAAGTTTTTGCTTTGACAAAATCATTCTTCTCAATCAAAGATTGAAGATCCTTTACAAGGCATCTCTCAATCAAAGATTGAAGATTTCAAACAACCCTTGTTCAATCCACAAGATTTTAACTTAGAAATTTGAATGATGAGATTCTTGATTGCTTCCATGTCTTGATACTCAAATTGTCCTTTACCAGGGACATGGCTAAGTACTTAGATTTTAAACTCTGCAGAGGTGGTGCACTTTCCCCACAAGACTTGGTTTCCCAAGACAAGATCTTTCAGAAGCCTTCCCTTAGACCAAAATGGACGCGCTCCAACCTATCAAACACTACCACCCACTGTCCATATGGCTAAGTTCTTGCAACCTATATGATCATGGCAGAGCCCATATTGCCAAGTGGTTGCACTTGAAGCTTCTCAACATTTGACATCTCAAATCTCTTTGTTCCTGGGTGGCCGTCCACAAGTGAGATACACAAGGTCAACCATAAACATGGGCCTTGTGAACCACTCAACCAAACACCACCAAGCAAGTCCCATTCCACCCAGTTGATTCATTAACTTAGTTGTTTTGTTAAACAAAACACAAGTCCTCAGACTTAGAAATTTTTCCATAGTGTGAATATGTATTCCACCCATGTTTTCTATTAGCTAGGCTAAGCTTGATAGTAATAGGAATCTTAACTTAGGAAAATCCTACTAAGGATTCATCTACTAGGTTTTCTTATAGCAAGGTTTATACTTAGCAAAATCCATGCAAGTTTTACTTAGCAAAATCACTAATGCATAGTGAAAGTAATGGGACAAAAAGTATGAAGCATCACTTGCCTTTTTGGTAGGGAATGGTTCACTCCTTGTCCTTGCAACAATCATACTCTTCAAGTCACTACAATTCAATCAAGCAAGGCACAAACTCAATCTACCAATCAAGCAAATCAACACATAAAATGACAAAGTCAAAGTAATGCATGCAAGCATGCCAAGCTTTGTTTTGTTTGAAAAAGTGGTTCCTAATGGGTCATGGACATTTGAAAACACCTAATGGTCATTTTGTAAAGTGGCAAAGTCATTTGTAAATGGGTTTTATCTATAAACCATTTTGAAATCATTTCATCATTTTATGTGGTGAAAATTATTATTTTCAATACCATAACCTTAAGTGGTTTCACTAAATAAGTTGTTGTTTCTCAAAACTTGGTACTTATGGACAGTAGGTTTGGTCAAAAACATTTTCTCCAAAGTTTTTACTCAAAATCATTTTCATAAACAAATCAATAGTTTTATTTAGCTAGAAATGGACTAAACCAATAAATCCATTCTAAACTTTTCCAAATCCATTTTGCAAATCATGGGTTGGTTCCTAGGGTCAGTAAAGTCACAACAAACAATTTTGCAAAAGTTTTAACCCTAAATTCAATTTTAAACATTTTTTCTACTCTAAACAAGCTCACAAAAGAATCTACAAAAACAAGCAAACTAACAGATACTATTGGCTAAACCAAGGGCATGGTTGGCTAGGTCTTGTTCTCCTGAATCCAACGACATAAAATTTGTAATTTTTGGACGTGTGGTTTGAAAGTTACAGGGGTTTGAAAATCACAAATAATTCTGTTTTCAAATCTGTTTTTAAACCAAAACTGGCCACGTGGCGCAATACGACTGGCTGGTACCGATTCGGTGTCGATCACGCTGCAGACCGTAGGATCTAATCGAATCGTGCGATCCAGAATGCATACCCCTTCGCGGTTAAGTGGTCTAATCCTGCTCGCTCAATCTAGATCGAACGGCTGTCATCGCACTGACCAAACTCGGGCGGCGCAGCGACGGTCGCTGGCGGCGGCGAGGTCAGACGGCGGCAGCGCTGGTGAAATAGGAAGCGAGGGAGGAGGGGAAGGTGCTCACCTCGTTCGCAGCACACTGCTGATGCTCAACGTGGTACTGGTTGATGAAGGGGCGCACGGGGCTGTCCTTGATTGCTCGCCGGAGACGAGCTGGGCTTCGGGCGGTTCAGAAGGTCGTCGAGGGCGAGGATAGGGGGCACCCTAGGACAAACGGAAGGCACAATTAGGTTCGTCAGATCATGGCAGTCACTATCGTGTCCACGGGAAAAGGTGGGGAGGTCAGGTTTACCGGGGAACGTCGCCGCAGTTGGAGCAGACGGCGGCGCTGGCTCGGGAAAGTCGTTGCCGACGCTTAGGGACGCGCGCGAGCGAGCTGCGACTGCATAATGGTCCGCTGGGGAATGCTGATCACAGCTGCGTGCTCGAGGAGGCAGGAGGGGGCGTGTGTTGGCCGGAATCGGCGAGGAGGGTCGTCGGAGACAGAGGGAGTGTAGGGCAAAATTCCTCGGCCTGGGGGCGTGCTTGAGGGAGGAGTCAGAGGGGAATGAGAGAGGATGCGCTGGCGTTTAAAGGGGCATGATCACTGCGAGTAAAGATGGCCGCGTTAAGGCGAATTCAAGCCGCGAAATCAAAGCCTGCAACGGTGACGGGGGAGGAAGAACGGGTCGTGGGGGTGGGGAAGAAGGGGGCGTGGCGTGGGCTCCTCTGGCAGTGAGAGAAAGGAAGTGGAGGTGGGGGCCAGTAGTCAGTCGCTCGGTGGGTGAGTTACTGGGTGAAAGAAAACGATTCGGGGTGGAAAGAGGAGCTGGGTTGCTGGGCTAGGATAGTTGGGCTGGGCCAGATGGGGGGCTGCTCTATTTTTTTCTGTCTGAAACTTTTTCCTTTTCTATTTTCAATTTACTGATTTGAAATTCAAACAAATGATTCATTCAACCAAATCAACTCAAACAAACACCACACTTCACAATTTTGAATTTGGTTATGTTTATCAGCATAATCCTAAATTCCAAAATAAAATAATATTTTTTATTTATTTTAAGATCCATTCATTAATTAAATAAAATGGACCTTTATTTATTTAATATGGTTTGATTTATTTAATAAAATCTTCATTTGAAATCCAAGCACTTTCAAAACCCAATCAGTAGGTTTTATTTGAAAATATAAGATACTTGAAATACTTGTTTAAAACAAAATAACATTTTTATTTTAGGTTCCCTTAATAATTAAAATAGAATGGACCTTAGTTATTTAAATCAAATAGGATTTGTTTTAATAAATTTTTATTTTGAAATCTAAAATAAAACTAAAACACTTCAGTAGGTTTTAATTAAGAAAATAAAATACTTAGAAAACTTATTTAAAATAATTTAATAAGTTTTGATGTCTTAATTAAAATGGTAAAACCTTTTATTTAGATAAATTTGGATATTAAATCCTTATTAATTTATTTAAATAAACCTTTGCTATTTTATTCAAAACAAAATGTTTTAATTCCAAAGCTTGGCCAAGTTTTAATTTGGCTCTGTAAAATAATCTTTATTTATAAATCCACTTTTTCTTTTGAAAACCAAAACCTTTTATTTAAAAGAACCAAAATAGTAAGTCTAAATATTTTATTTTCCTTTATTTAAAATGTTTATCTTTTTAAATCCCTTTAGGATTTTATTTAATCCAATTGGTTTGAAGTTCCAATTAAATTCAAAAAGTTTCTTCTGGCTCTGAAATTAAACAAAGTTTTATTTTATTCATTTATTTTCACATTACAAGATTTGGAAAATCTTGGGATGTGACACAAACAACGTCGAATCCTTAAGTGTGTCTCCCTACGGTTCGTGAATTATGCGGACATGATCGAGACACTTCTCCGAACAATAATCAATAGAGGAATCTGGAAATTCATATGGCTCCCACATATTTCTACGATTACTTTGGGATCGAATAAACCACTTACATACGATACCAATTTCCCTTTGTCTCACGATAGTTTACTTATCCGAGGTATTGATCATCGGTATCTCTGCATACCTAGTTCAACCTCGTTACTGATAAGTACTCTTTTCTCGTTCCCGTGATATGTGATCCCTTGTGAGCCAGTCACATGCTTGCAAGCTAATTGGATGATATTCCACCGAGAGGGCCCAGAGTATATCTATCCGTCATATGGATGGACAAATCCCACTCTTGATCCATGTGTCTCAACCAATACATTCCGAACACTCAATGCCACCTTTATAGCCACCCAGTTACCGTGTGGTGTTTGATGTCATCAAAGCATCCTTCCAGTGAAGGTGATATGCATGATCTCATGGTCGAAGGAATTAGGTTACTATGTATCAAAAAGCATATAGCAATTGAACTATTAAAATGACTTGATCTTTATGCTACGCTTATCTATAGGAGTATGTCCACCATATAATTCTCCTAACGATATGATCTTGTTGTTAATAACATCTCAATGTTCATGATAGGGAAACCACAATCATTTATTAACCAACAAGCTAGTATTATGAGGAGGCTTTACTAGGGACTACAATTTATGTTTACAAATCACACAAGTATTAATGTTTCCTTGCCAATACTATTATAGCATGAATGTAAACATTTATCATAAACACAAAGATATAATAATAACTACATTTATTATTGACTCTAGGGCATATCTCCAACAAAAAGTAGATTGGTAATAGTAAGTTCAAACTGTTTGAGCTTATCCTCATGTGCATAGCAGGCACACAAGGTGCACACACGCAAGCATGCAGAGGGGTGTGCTGTCGACCTCACAAGCATAGCCATTATCACAAAACCACAGCCAGCCATGGAGGAGCACCTTAGTACATCTCTCCACCACACAATACACTAGCACAGCCAGGATGAACAACAATTAAACCAAGAACAGCAACCAAACCAACCACCCAGATCAACCCAAACATCACCAGAATGGTGACATAAGGAGGGGAATAGATCTGGTGGACTGTAAGGTCAAGCCCAGGAGCTAGGAGGAGCAGGCAAGCTCAATAGCAAGCTCACGAGCCAGCAAAAGCAGATCAAGATCAAGACCAAGAACAAGATCAGGATCATCATCAATATACCACACCAACATCAAATCTTGTGGTGAGTCTCATAAAACCATCACATGCTTTCATCAGAATGTCTAAACAAAGGCATGTGTTGCTTTATGCAATAATCTATAAATAAACACCCAAAGAGGGGTGAATCTATCCTAGAGATTTCAAGTATGAGGATAAGAAATCTAGCTCAACCACAAACACTAAACCCTCAGACCATCATCACTGGGTTCAGTGTTACTTTGCAACTTAGGTCATTCTCATTTGATCTTATCAATATTAGGGCACATCTCAGAGAGAGTAGCACCTCTACTCTTGCAAGATTCAAACAAACTAATATTCAACCAACTAGGAATCAAAACCAAAAGCCTCAGACCAACATCATAGGCAGGAAAGTTAATACAAGTTTTCATGTCAACTTGTCAGTATTAATCACCAGCATAATCAATCTAAGCCCATAAATAAAAACCCAATCACTTGTGTGCCATAATACAATGGTATCACAAGGACAAGTTCTTAATGAGCTAAAACCAAGCTTCACTTAGCTTCCATAAATAAAAAGGGACAACCACTACATATCATTTTCCTGAATTCAAGTGCAAGGAAACAATCTTAAATTCATACATCCACAAAAATCATTACATGTAATGATTTAATTCAGTGTGTATAATATCATACAAACTAACACTATAATTACAGTAAGCAACCACTGAAAGGAACTACTGTCAGTAGGAGCATTCTGACAATAGAATACACTCTGAGATCAACAACATAATCCAATTAAGGATTCCATTGAAATATTAGCATGAATCATGGGGGATTACCACTGGAACTAAATCTGACAAGCAACTAGTATCATCAAAGCTACTATCAATCCTTAACCACAACAGGCAATCATTTCCCATGATCAAATATGATCAACACTAGATCTAAAGCATCATAGATATGATCAACAAGGGGGTTACGAACCCGAAGCCAAAGATGAACTCAATCAACACATAGTCACTCAACATGAGAAGCCACTAGATACACACCAAAAAGAATCATGGCAGTAGTATGGACAATCACCACAGAGACCACTTACCTGTGGTCGTCGCTGATGAATCGAAGAGGAAGCAGAGGGGCCGACGAACCACAGCGGCACAGGGAGCACCAAGAGGGGCGCTGCAACCTGCACCTGCCACGGTGGCGGCCGCAGCAGCGCACGAGACAAGCACACCACCACAGGCGGGATCGCGGCGGCGACAACATATTCTCCGAACCCTAGAGTTCGGGAATGGGCTGGAACTGACCACGGGGAAGCCTCGGAGTCAAATACAAGCGGATAAAAAAAGAGCGTCGTCGACAACCCCAACTCGCACCACGGCGGTGGCCAGAACGTCTGACGACGGCGAGAATCGACGGTGGCGGCATCGCCGACCACAGGGGTGGGTTCGAGGAGGAGGAGATAAGGTCGAGGGAGAGAGAGGGGGCAGAGTGGCCTGGGTGGGCCCAAACCCTTCGGGGTAGCCATTTGACCCTGCCCTATTGGGCCACTTTGGCCCAATAGGCCCAAGGGGCCAGCCTAGGTTATTTAATAAATCTTTTGATGGAATGGAAAAGAACAAAATACCCCTGACCCCAATAAAATTATAGAAAATAAATCAATAGTCCAAAAAAGTTATAAATAAATATTTTTGGATTCACAATAATACACTCTATTCAAATAAAATAAGTTATCAAATTTTGGACATTCAAATTTTTATAAGAATTTTGTAATTTAAATATTCTTTATGGAATTTTAAAAAATTATTGAAAGGTGATAAAAATAAATAAAAATCACTTTCATTATTTCTTAATATTATATAGTATTTTTGAAAAATACTAAATAAATATTTAATAAGGATAAATGTTTATAATATAAGTAAAATACTCAAAAATCTTGGAAAATAAGAAATATAATTTCAAATATAATCACATATTATTATTAAATAATTAAAAAGTAATAAGCATTATAAAAATCATATTTTATTATGTATAAATCACAAAAATACCTGTAATACACTAAAATAATCACAAAAATAACAATTACATATTAAAAATCTAATATTTTACTTTTGAGATAAACCAAAAATTCAAATATTTTAACAACTCAAATATAAACTATTTTACTTCATTAATAATTCATAAAATAATAAATAACATTTATTAATATCCTTGAAATGAGTAAAATAAGTTTAATATATAGTACAAATCTTAAATATTAATGAAATAAAACTCTAATGGTTTAAAAACATTGTAAATATCTTTATATCAAACTATCTTCAACTCTAAGTGGATATTATATTCTCAAAGGATTCCAGCTCGTGATTGAAACCTTAAAGAACATCTTGTGAATGAATCAGATCCTTTCCATTTACTTTAAATTATCAAATAACAACAATTACCACAACACTATAAAAAAAATTAAGGATAGTTAAATGAAATTATATCTAGAATTATAAACTCTACTCACTTATCTATAAAAGGTAAATGATACCACTCTATCATAGAATTAAGAAACCATTATCTCAAGTAATAGCACAAACATTCTTAAATAACTTAAAGAACACATTTCAGATATACAAGATACCAGGGTGTAAGTATCATACTTTCAAAAACTATCTATATTTTAAAGTTAACTTTAGTCTCCAAGAGTCCAAATATAATACCATACACATGACTACATGTTTTATAATTAACTTTGGTCTGAAGTAGTTAATCTATAAAGCAGCATAAAGTCAAGCTATTTGATTAAAACAAATAACATCAACCATCACTAACTAATCACAAGGTTATTTAGACCTTAGAAGAGAAACCTTTTCTTCGAAGATTATCCTTTTTTCCACTTTAAATAAGAAATCTTGTATAAGTAGTCCTAACTAGTATGTCATAAGAATGTATATTTTATTCCTCCATATGTGTTGACTCCAACCACTCATAAACTCGAATAAAAATACAACTACGAAATTTATCCAAAAGGACCACACATTCCAAAGTAACCACTTTCGAAATCCAAACCTTATAACAACGTTATTTCCATAATTTACACTTAAAACATGCATCACACTACTTATGCATAAAAGCATATTTCTTCTTTAAACATTAGTCCTTACCGGACCAATGATGCTGATTTCAGATTTTTGGATCTTATATTGACTCGAAGACCGTGAGTGCATAATCTTGCAACCACAAAAGGCAAGTTCACACTTGCTCATGTCCTTTGTTTATTTTCTGTAAAGTATTTTACAAATCCAGTGTTGTCTTCACCTGCATTTGAAGAAGGTCAGAAAACACTATTTTTCAATGATAATGAGAACTATTGATTATTGATCCAGGGTGATCAATTAATCTATTAAATCTGACAGTTGGAATACCACTGTTCAGAACTATATCACCTAGGGCTTAACAACAATGTCGCCAGTGATTCTTGCGCCGTATATTACGCGTTGACCATGAGATTTGGAATGGGACGGAGAAGTTAGCTGTATCTTCTTCCTCTCGCATGAAGCGGGATGTGCAGGTCGTGGTTGTTATCCTCGTAGCGTGCATTTTAATTGGTAATTCGTAGAGGATATGCAGCATATGGGTGGGAACCCTCAACGTCCCACGATATTTCTGACATCTAACGGTTTGTACAAACCATTGCCGTAATTCTTTAGGTGGGCATGGTGTACACCAAGGAGGCATGCGGGGTCGCGAAGGGGGCAGTGATTGGCTTGGATCATCTTCTAGGCCCCACATCATGGAATTGTGGACGGGAATAAGCTGCCCGGTTGTGAAACAAAGAGTTGATCTCTCATGGGTAAAGTAACGCACCTCTGCAGAGTGTAAGAACTGTAACTTGTTACTCCCTGTTCCGGGAGGAGCTGCGAACGCGGCGGGAAAGGAACCCCATGAAGGTTCTGGTAAACCCGTGAAGGCTGACGGACATAGCTTTTCAAAATAATAGCAACCTTTAAAGAAATGTTTATGAAAACTTGCATTGCCTACGACCTACCTTCTATGGCTGTAGATATAGTGCATCAAACACTCCTTTTCTAGTGAATTTGCTGAGTACGCTCGTACTCAAAGTATCTTCTTAACCCTTGGTAGATTCTGAAGCCATTAGAACGATATCTACATCAAGATATGCTCCAGGACTTACCAAGACCAGCTGATGCTCTTCAATAAAGAAATGGAAGTCAACATATATCTCAACTCAAGTGAAGACGAAGGTTACCGAATCGATAGGAATATTATCTCTAACCAAAGAACCTATTTCTGTAGAGCGTTGCAATAGCAGCAATGCCAGCCTCTTAGTCTAAATATTAGACTTAATAGCATAATCGTTCTGGCGTTGTTTAACTTTGATTCTTCTTCGTAAAGGAGTTCTTTCTTCCTCTTATACCTAGACTGTTCTCTGGATCTTATGTAAAGAGTGAGTTGTAACCTATAAGCCATGTATTGTACCCGATGTGTTTCTATTGTGTCATTCTGAGGGATGTAATACTCGTGAATGGTGTTTCATTGGTGTTATGTCAACGACTATAGTATACTACATCATGCAGTGGTATGCTGGGTCACCGCACACTCACACCAAGGGATACATAGATAACCAACTAAAGGAGAGATACTTCCACAATGCATACCAACCTATAAGATAACTTCTCTACCCAAGATATGAATCTACTAAAAAGGTAAAAGATAAAAGGTAATGATTTGATACCGTAGCACTCCCCCAAGCTTGGAACTAGCCAAGGGGATGCCAAACCTGATGACGAATTACTCCTTTGGTGGTGTTCCCTTATTTAGAGTGAGAAAACCCTCCAGCATATTACGAAGCCGGTTATTATCCTCTTGAAGTATATCCACCTTCAACCTTAGAGCACGGTACTTATCACAAAACTCATCAGTGGTTCGAAGGGCTTCCACTGCCTCAGGGCAGGATTCTGGAACGGAGGTCATGATATCCTGCATATTATGAGAAAAAGCACGTCTAGTGTTAATTGCCCCTACAAAAGTAGGTTGGCATGCCCTTGATCCTATGGAAGCTTGTCCCTTCATGCCTACCAACATGTTCTTTACTTTCTCCTTGATGCTCCAACCCATGGCTTTGTACCTAGCAGCGATCCTTTCTTCTTCCACGGGCTATTTGCCTTTGTCGTTGCCAGAGACCATGGTGCTCTAAACTTGAGAAGATTTCCTGACAGTAACAGATCAAAACAAAAACATGACGAGAACACAATATATGAACCTCGGGGGATCCGGGGGATATATATTACGAAGTTTCAATGCATAAGGAAGGTACTGTGCGAAAACGAGGCGGAGACGGAGTTCACGGGGCTCACACCCCCTCCAGGCGCGGCTAGCTGGGGCCCACACCTAGGGTGGGTGTGGTCACCCTGGCCTCCGTTTCCTCCTCTATTTCATCTCATGACCTTCCGTATGTAATAAAAACATCAAAAATATAAAAAGATAAGGTTTTCACGAATCTTCTGTTTTCACCACTTTTACCTACTCAAAGATGAACTCTGCAGATTCCTTTTCTCCATCTCCTGAATATTCCTTTCATACAAGGACTTACACAAACCTCATTGTCAACATTAGGGTATGCAAAAACCATAAACCTTTAGGTTAAAACTTCAACTAAAATCCATCAAAACAAAAGCTACTGAAACAACTCCTTTCAAAACCCCAAAAGAATGTGAAAGGAAATCGATTTAAGAGGCAAATGCAAATGATGGCAGAAATCTGTCAAAACAGACCAGCAGGTAAAGATTGATTTTTCTCGAAAATCTTCTGTTGCTCAAATCAAAAAGTGCAAAACTAATAAAAGTGCAAAACTAAAAACAAAAAAAAGGATAAGGAGCGGTTATTACTGAGGTAATAACTTCAGTACTATTGGCTTGATAATTTCAAAGATGCTCACTGTCACATCCCAAGATTTTAGAAATTGGGACTAGAAAAAAAATTGTATTTGCATGACATTCATCAGCATTGCATTGCATATTTGCATCAAGAAAAATTTCTAAATCGAAATAAAGGTCTAAAACCCTAAATAGTATATGCCACTTTGTTCCTAAAGGGAATTAAATTGGCTTTATAAAAACCACTATTGCTAAGGCAGCGATTATTGATAAATTATAGCCTAAAAGATCCAATGAATATTAAAAAAATTTAGAAACAAAATTGAGCTCATTTGGAGATATTATGAAAAAATTATAGAATAAATATAAACACATAAAGATATAAATAAAATGAAATATACACGGATTTATAAATCCACTACTTGAAAACTAGTAAAAATATTACAAATTTGATCCTACATTGATCTATTCGATTTTAGAAAATTTTAGAAACAAGAATCGTATCATTTGGAGTTCTTATGCAAAAGATATGAGGGAAACAAGTAAATAGAAAATGAAAAAGGAAAAGGAAAAAAAAATCTAAGTGGGCCGGCCCAGCTAGCCAACCGACCGGACCAAACCAGCCATGATGCACGCACTGGAGAAGGATCGATCCCTGTTGCTTTAATTTCCGTGCAAATCAGTTTTTCTCAAACCTATCTGTATTCAAACTCTTATAACTTTTAATATACAATTTTAAATCGACTTCCGTTTGTTTCTACTTGTTCCCTACTCCAAAACCTATCTCTCCACCATCCTAAACCTCCATATAAACCCATGGAGCCATAGCTGTATGAGTTTCCCTTCTCGAAATCCCGAATCTACACATATCCGAATCTTATTTCGTTTATACACCCATCTAGACTTCGTCGTTTGCCTTCGACCAAAACATGAAAGTTGTAGATCACGTTGAAATCTTTCAATCCCGACAAACCTCACCTCTTTTCATCCACCACAGCTGGAGAATTTCGCACCGCAATATTTCAGATATGATGGTGCAAATCCAAGATGTACTCGCGCTCGTTTCTTCAAATCCAAATTCCTTTAGTGAAAACGTAGCACTAATGATTTTCTACACCTTTCATGTTGTAAGATTTTCAATTTGACCTATGGATTTGTCTCTCTAACACAGATCTATTTCTTGTCTATTCTGAGCCAAAATCGGGTCAATCTCCTCTCCTAACTACTAGATCTCATCCCAATGGTCAAGATTAGAGCTTATCCATAAAGGGGTACGAGCCAACCAAATCTCGCCACGTGTCAAGCCAGGTCAGCCCCGCGTCCCAGTCAGCATAGAATATTCCCAGGGAATATTCCGTGTAGATTTGAAATTAAATTTAATTTGCAGAAAATTGTGTAAACTTGCAAAAATCATATAAAAAGATTTGTAGATCCAAAAATAGCAAATAATATATCAATGGATTCAGAAAAACGTGTAGAATATTAATTTGGCATTAGATCCAACCTTAACAGTATTCGTTTACTATAGTAATTTTATTAGTTTTAATGGTCTTTTAGGTTAATAAATTCATAGGAAATTATCTATAACTTTGAAAAAATATGAACAATATATCAAATTGAAGATACTATAATGTGTATTAATAATATCTGGTTGGATCCAACCTTTGCAGAATATTTACCCCGTAGTGATTTAATTAGTTTTAATGGCTTTAGAAATCATTAAATTCATAGTAAATTATTTGCATATCACAAAAATATAAATAATATACCGATGGAAAGCTGGTTCAATGTAGATCATCAATATGCCAATGGTTCAGGAAAATACTGTAAGGTTTGGCAGTAATTAAATAAATAGGTTAATGGCTTATTTAGAGTATTAAAATCATAGTAATTCGAGTACTGCTCAGAAAATTACAAATAATATGTCCCTGGAATCACAATTCCGTGGAGATTACAGATATAATTTTAGTTTGATTTTTAGGAAAAAAACTATATAAATGATTTAAAACCCATTAAACACTATTTAAATCATAAGAAAAGATTTATAACTCTGATTAAGGTGAATCGAATGCCTAATGGTTAGTATTGATGTCCTCTATCCAGTAAAAACCAGAAACAAATTTAATTCGGAAGTTAAGATAGGCGTTACAACAGAACTATTTAAACCCCTATATTGGCAAGTAATTATTAATAACAAGTACTCCATTGCATTAATTTGTCTCTTTCGTGCATCATACTTCAGTATTGTTTAGAGAACTAAAATAACAACCATTGTGACTTATTAAATTTTCATGCATGCATTTGTTGTATTTGTTTGATCTCTATGTGCTATTTTTTATGTTGTATGCAATCGTTTGATCGATAGATTTCAAGGAGTGCAACATGTGTGATTGCAACCATTATATCTATGAGGATTGTGAAGAGTGCAACCATTATATCTATGAGGATTGTGAGGATTATCTAATCAACTACATC
Organism: Avena sativa; assembly: GCA_916181665.1. NCBI lineage: Eukaryota > Viridiplantae > Streptophyta > Magnoliopsida > Poales > Poaceae > Avena > Avena sativa. Next base: position 68,785,100 of record OV702284.1, read on the forward strand.
TACAACAAAGGCAAGTAGAGCTATCATAAATGTCCTACTATTTTTCTTACGCATGTAGTATGATATTCAGTAGTGATGCATGAGTAGGTGTTTTGACTACTATGTTATGCTATGACACCCATGCATGATTTCCATACTTCCATGAATCGATTCCTTCGATCCATCGTATTGTAGTTGCTTAGCCATGCTTATTAGATGCGGAAAAGGGAATTCATGATTGATTATGTTATGGAAAGTTATGTTTTGTTATAATGAAAACAACTGCAATTTAATGAATCTGCTGGGTGTGATAGATTAATGTTTTTGGATGGTTTATTGCGGAAAGCACACCTAGGCTTCAGAGATTGGAAAGGTTTCTTGTGTAGTAGCTTCCAGTACAACCGCGTGTCATTATTTGTCTTGACTAAGTAGGTTGTGGGAACCTGACCCGACGTGACTAGCAGATGTAGGGGATGTAGGTTGGTATGGGTCCGTCCTGAGGGCTCAGGGTTCTGCTTCTGAAAGGTTTCGTCTTGGTTTTCTCCTTACCATGGCACAAAATGAGTGTAATGGTAAGAGCGGGTTGACTGGGTCGTGCGGGTAAAGTGTACAACCTCTGCAGGGTGTCTAAACTAAGTACTTAGCCGTGTCCCCGGTTATGGACAACTATGAGCAACTGGGCCTGGAACTGTATGGAAGATCTCACTCATCCCAATTTCTTAATTACTAAAACTTGATGGGTGAACATGGGTTTAGGAGCATACGAAAGCTGAACTGTCTTGTTTCTACATGGGTTTATGCTAGTATGTCCTTAGAAGATTGTTTTTGAAGAAATAAAAGTATTTTGAAAGTAGGGAAAAGTTGTATTGCTTTTAGCAAATGAGCCTGAACTCCACCTAGCCAAATATGCGTGTAGTTGATAGATCCTTTGTACTCATTAGTTCTACTTGCCAATACATTCAAAGTATTGACCATTCGTGGCTGCAACATTTCATGTTGCAGGTTATATTGTATCTGAGTGATTGTTCATAGGTTGCGAGACTCCACTCAACGACTGTTCGCCTGTGGCACATTTGAAGAATGGAGATCTACCGTATTGTTTTCCGTTGTGTACTTGTGTAATATAATGTAAATTCTGGATCATATTCGTTGTATCTATGATGCATAGTTATATTTGGTATTCATTTTGTACTGTGTGTGCCAGTGAACCGATCCAGGGATTGGCACTATACACATGAACTCAGTCTTATCAGGCGAGGGTGTTACACTCACATAGGAGATATAGATTTGAAGTGAAACAGAGCATCAAGAAGCAAATATCCAACACATTTGAGTCTAACCCACTTCCTATGCAAGGGGGTCTCATGATAAAAAAAATTATTGAAACAAAAGGTCACTAGCATAGAAATACAAAACAAATGCAACTTCAAAGCTTTCAACATAAAACGGGGAAACTTAATATTATTGAGATGCATAAAACCATGTTTCCCTCTCTCATAATAACTTTCAGTAGCACTTTGAATAAAGTTGACAATATAACTGTCATAAGAAACAACTTTATCATCAGAATGAGCATACTTACAATCATCAAAAAGAGGTCCAAGGTCATAAACTGGATCAATAGAAGCTAGTTGTTCAACCCTGAAATCTTTATTTGGCAATTCATTTTCATAAGGAGCTTTAGCAAATTTGGAAAAGTTAAGCTCATAAGAACTGACACATCTCAAACAATACTAATAGGGAAAATGGTTTCCTTGTTAGCAAGGTGAATAATCACATCAATGTCCTCAAGCTCACAAGGACCAATTTCAAGCATAATTTCCCTGTAAAGCTCAAAAGGAATAGCAATAGAACTGACACCAATGTCACATAAACCATAATAGCAATGATCGCCAATTTTAACAGAAAGCACTGGGACACTAGCTTTTATATTTACTAGGATGAGAAATAATATTAGAAGTGTCTTCACAGAAGACAATGTGCTCATCCTCTATATTTCTAGTGACAAGATCTTTCACAATTGCTTCCATAGGTTCATTGTTTATTTGCTCATCAGGTTCCACAGCTTTCTTTGTACCTTTGTTATTCGCACTAATTATCATAGAATACTCATTTACCTTAGCTGGGAAAGGTGTTTTCTCAACATAAGGTTCAGGCAAAGTATGATTAGTAGTACAAACTTCAGTATTTCTAGCAGGAACATGATTAACAACATCTTTATAAGGTACATGGTACTTCTTCCACTTCTTTTTAGGAATTTCTATGTAAGAGGCAAAGGCCTTAAAATAATTGGTAATATTTGGGAATCAAGACCATACTCAGTACTAATATCACGGAAGTCATCAATTCTCATAAAGGATTTAATGCATTCATAATCATAGTTTATACCTGACTTTCTTCCTTTGTCATTCTCCCATGCTTCAGTGTTCTCTTGAATACGGTGTAGGAGATACCATTTAGCTTCTTCCTTCATACGTGTGAATGATCCAACACAAGAAGCATCTAGTAAATCATTATCATGAAGAGAAAGCCTTGCATAAAAGTTATTGATAATAATATTGTTAGGGAGTTCATCAATAGGACATTTATGAATTAGTAACTTCAATCTCCCCCAAGATTGAGCTGTACTTTCTCCATCACGAGGCCAAAAGTTATATATCATGTTCCTATCCTTATGAATTTCATTGGGGGGATAGAATTTAGAATAAAAGAGAGGTACTATTTCCTCCCATTCCATGGATTGTCCATTCTTCAGCAGCTTATACCATTCTTCAGCTCTTCCTTTCAATGATATAAAGAGTAACTTCATCTTCACCTATTCGGTTGTGATACCTGCACACTTAAACAACTCGCATAATTCATGGATAAAAATAAAGTGGTCACCAGGATGGACAGTTCCATCCCCTAAATAATAATTATCCATAACACGATCAACAATACCTGTAGGTATCTTAAAAGGATCTATCTCAACAGGCGGTGGTTCATCTACTACCCTAACAGTGGTAGTAGTTTTCCCAAACAGAAAACCAAGTGGGTTATCCATATTGGAAACAAAGTGTAACATCCCATCATTTAGGAACTAATGAAGGGTAGATTCAGGAATTTGTGCATATGCATGCATTCATCTTTAAAATATGGGTAATTTTTTTGCCAAATAGAAACCTAAAGGGATCAGCATTTCTTTCACTCTCTAGGTGTAGGAATAGCTCTGCAGAGTAATCGTTATAAATGTTTACATGATCTTTATGAATTGCTGTCTTTCGGGGGAAGAATTTGAATTTAAATTTGAAATTTGAACTTGTATTTTAAAAGTTAGGATTTGGTATTTTTGAATGAATTCCAAAAATGATGTAGTAATATTATTTGTTTTGATAAAGAGATAATAAATAGTAATAAAAATTCAATATAAGAAACTAAAATAAGAAATGAATCTTTATTCCTTATCTTTATTTCATAAACAAAGTACAAAGATAAACTCATTCAAGTAATAAAGATTCATTATAGTAAAGAATTTACAAGTGAGGAAATTAAAAAGATGAATAAAATATTACAATATTCTTACAGAAGCTCACACAAGTAAAAGTAGTAGCACAGCCGTGGGCAGCTCTAGCGGCTCACCTCTTCATCTCAAACACCACACCAAGAACACACTCAGTTTATCAAAGCTTAGCAAACCACCAGCCAAACCACACACCAGATCATCCTAGAATCACCAGATGGTGACATAAGGAGGGGTTGGATCAGGTGGATAGCAAGGCCAAGTTGCGGGATCTAGGAGGTGAAGGGAAGATCAAGGTTAATCTCATAGGAATCAAAAGTAGTAGGAACAGCACCAGGAGGTGAAGGACCAGATCAAGCCAGCAACACAATGAGCAAGATCAAGCCACCAGATCAACCAACAACCACCACAATCATCAACTATTGTGGTGAGTATCATAAAACACTCACATAATCTGTTCATCTTATCTAACAGAAAAACATGTGTTGTTTTAGAGTTAACCTCTCAGTAATCACCCAAGTGGGGTGAATCCATCATAGAGGATGTTGAATACTAAAGTCATTGCCATAAGAAAATCTTATAAGTAAACCAGGATCTCAGACCAACATCACTGATCCTGGATGTAAAGGCCAAATCTTATATTTCTATATCATCATAGTCAAGATTATGAATTCTGGGCACATCTCTTAAAAGAGTAGCACCCTAGAATCCATAAATCTTATGGATCCATGCAAAACCATTAGCACACCAATCATTTTACCAAAGGGATTCCATAATAAGTAACTGGTATCACTACCAGAACATATCTATGAGGGACAGCAAGATAGGAACTTAGTTCCTAAGCCTCAGACCAACATCATAGGAATTGATGCTTAAAGAAAGAAGCTTACAATTTATCTTTAGCATTTATCCAACCTTAAGAACTGATCAAAATAAAGTTCAGTAGTAGAACCACAACTTGTTTGCCATTCTAAGATGGTGTCAGAAGAACAAGTTCTAAAACCAAGCCAAACAATTACTTAGCTTTCACAAATAAACAAGCAAGCCAATAACTATCATTTTCCTAGAAACAATCACCAGGAATCATGTCCAAGATTACATATACAGAGCATCACTATAAGAAACTAATTAACCTCAATCTGCACATGAATCCATAAGCCAACATTTAAAGATGCAGTGAATAAACCACTGACGAAACCACTGTCTATAACCAGATCATGATAGTAGTGAACTAACAAATCACTAGGATCCATAAGTAATGAGTCCACAATAGCACTGTCAATTGAAGCATATCAAATTAACCACTGAAATTAGACTGGTAAGCCACTAGCATCACCAAAAGCCCAATAGTAGACAATAATCTACAACTAACAACCATTCATCATCCTCAGTGACTAATCCAACTAATTTATATCCATCATATATCACCCTGGACAGAGGGATGAACCCTAATAAAGTCATGAACCCTAATTAGGGATGGCCACTAGAGTCACACAAATAAATCAAAGGAGACAAAGGACAAAAATCGGGTGATGATCAAGACCAAACTCACCTGTGGTCCTCGCTGTAGAATAGAATAGGAAGCAGAAGGTTCGACGAGCGCTCGACGGCACGGGGAGCACCCCAAAGGGTGCTACAACCCGCACCAAGCCGAGGCGGAAGCCACAGTAGCACACGAGGACACACAGCAGCCCACAGCAATGCACGAGCACCTGACAGCATCACGGGGGCATCAGAGAAGGCATCACCAGCACCACCCAAAACCCTAGAGTTCGGGACGGGGCTAGCCTGGGCGCGGGAGTGCCCCAGAGCCAAATCGAGTTGGAGCAGACGAAGGAGCGTGGTCAACAACCTCGCCATACACCACGGTGGCGTCTAGGGAGGACCACGGCGGCGGGAATCGCATGGTGGTGGCGCCAGCGACCACGGGGTCGAGGAGGAGAAAGGGATAAGGTCGAGAGAAGGAGAGGTAAAGGACTGGGCCGATAGGGCCCGTACCCCTTTGGGGAAAGCTTTTGGCTAAGCCAATTGGGCCAATTTGGCCCAAATAGCCCAATAGGGTTGACCCAAAGATTAAAAGAAATTTTAATAATTAATAGAAGACCAAAATACCCCTAGAACTCAATAAATTCTAGAAAATAAAATAGAAGTCTTAAAAATACAAATAATATATTTTTAAATTCATAACAATCCAACCTATTTAACTAAATTAAGAAATTATTCCATATGGAATTTTATAATATATATATTCCATATGGAATTTTATAAAATTAAAGAAAAAATATAAATATAAATAAAAATCATTTTTATTATATTTTGTTATTATAGTATTTTAGAAAAATACAAAAGGGATATTTAGGTCATCATAATAAAATCTTCTAATGTAAAATACTTATTCTTAAAAGGAATATTAAGAAAGTAATTATAGAAATTAAAAAAAAAATTAACTCTATTAATAATATACTACATTATAAAAATAGTGAATGTAATATTTATAAAATATTAAAGGTTATTCCTTAAAATGAATTCCTTTATTACTTAAAGAAATTCCAGAAACTAAAATATTGGGGAAAACACGCAAAGAAGATAAATAATAAATAATGCATTACATTACTATGCATATCCATTTTGCTTCTTTAAATATTGTCCTTACCGGGCAATAATGATTTTTTATAGAAGAAGCTCAAGGTCGACTGCAAGCATCCGACTTCACTACCTTGCAATCACAAGGCAGGTTCATCTCTTGCTCATGTACTTTGAAGAGTCTTTACCAAAGTAATTGTAAATTGTGTGTTATCATCTATGTTTCAAGGAAATAAAATATTATTTTCTCAAATAAATAAATTGATGATATCATCCTAAGTGATGATATAGAGGGCAATAGAACTTAGGGTTCTATTGGAAACAATGATAATCATCTAGGAATTTAACAACCCATGACATCTGTGATTCTAGCGTCGTATATTACGCATTAACCATGAGATTTGGAATGGGACAGACAAGTCAGTTGTATCTTCTTCCTCTCGCAAGTAGCCAGATGTGTAGGTCATGGCTGTTATAATCGTAGCGTGCATTAATTGGTAACTCGTAGAGGATATGCAGCATATGGGTGGGAACCCTCATCGTCCGAAGATAGTCTGGCATCTAACGGTCTGTACAAACCATTGCCGTAATTCAATGGGTGGGCATGGTGTATACCAAGGAGGCATGCATGGTCGAGAAGGGGGCAGTGATTGGCTTGGATCACCTACTAGGCCCCACATCATGGAATTATGGACAGGAAAGTACGCCCGGTTGTGCAACAAGGAGTTCCAGAAAAGATATAAAAACACCTCAAAGTGTAGACAAAGCAAAGCAAAGTAGATACTAAACAAGAATGAAGCATCAAAAATTATAGATACGTTTCCGATGTATCAAGTAACGCTCTACAGAGTGTAAGAACTGTAACATGTTACTCCCTGTTCCGGGAAGGAGCTACGGACGCGGCAGGAAAGGAACTCCATGAAAGTTATGGTAAACCTGTGAAGGCTGATGGGCATAGTTTTTCAACAATAAAATCAATCTTTGAAGAAAGATTTACGAAAACTTCATAGTGCCAAGGACTTATAGTCTGAGGTGGTAGATAGATCTTAAAACTTCCCACCTTGCATATAATGAACTTGTTGGGTAACGCTGTTACTCACCCTTTCCTTTGATCCCCTGCTTAGACTCTGAGGATCTAGAAGATACTCCAATGTATGCAGCAGAATGTCAAGATAATGTCTTCTATGAGGAGCCTGATCTGTCGGGCGGTGTTGAAGGAGTGGACTACGAGATCCGATATGGAGTGGACGACAACGAGTCATATTAGTTGCCTTAGTTATTAGTAACCAATTAAGCCGAGTAGCATGAACCTAATATAATAAGTTGTTGAGCTCAACTCTGAGATGAAGTTTTTACTTTAAAACTTCCGTTGAAACACTTTATATGTGGTTTGTAATTGAATCTTTTGAAGTCTTGAACCTCTGGTATTGTAATAATAATAATTTATGTATGTTTGTAATATGGACCCGCAATGTTTCTATTGTACCACTTTGATGGATGTGATATTGACGGAATGGTGTTCTATGATATTTACTGTATGCTGGGTCACCGCAGTTGGTATCAGAGCAAATTGCTTGGACCTTAGGTTGGAAACCTAGTAAAGGGTATTACCTATAGGAGTGTAAACGATAAAGAATTCTCTAAAAGAGTATAATGGGTATTCAAATGAGAATATTCTGTTATATGTTTTAGTGCGATAATTCTTTGTTATGATGCAATATATTATTGATTACTAATAATTTTTTTTCAGAGTTATGGCACCAAATTTTCCAAAACAAACTTTGGAAGGAAAGAGGAGACTATCGATGATTACCAAGGATCATTCACCGACCAGCTTCCCCAACTTTTAAGGATTTTTAGTTGTCCAACTAAAATTCCAGTGAATATCGTAATCTATTATGATGGTCGTATGTTATCCACGTATCGTGTGAGTATCCAACTTCCAGAGGAGCTTGGACTATACCATGATCTACCTATAGGTGAACATAGGAGTCATTTAGCAGCATACCATGTTGCTGTTGTGGAGGCGATAACCAATATCCGGGAGCATAAAGCCTAGGAGTTAGAAGGGAGCACCTTTTCTGTGATTCCTCATGATTCTATAGACTCGGAGCCAGTACAAGATCATCTTACCTTGGTAAATAAGCATCCTAAGTTAGCTTCCAAGTTCATGGATCGATATCGAACACTTGTTGCGTCTTTTTATAAGACACATCAAGTTATAGTTGAAAATAAAAATGACATGTTAGAGGATCTAACTAGTCCAGAAAGAAGAAAACAGTTAGCATTCCAATTGGAGAAAGAAGCAAGGAGTGGTGCAAAACTAATCTTTAAGGATATACCCATGGATCCCGAATCTTTTACACCATATCCTTATTCACCCAGACCAGAACCTACCTATGATCCTACTTTAGATATGAGATATCCTGTACCACAGGGTTCGGAGGAAGGGGATGATTCAGAACTTCCTATCGATAATTACGATGGTTGGAGAATGGGATCACCTGAGGGAATCAGATGTCAGTGGATGGGTCTGACAGAGATGTTGGACAATCCAGCTAGATGGGTATGAGAATCAATCCTAATGAAAGTAGTAGAACTACCATATTCATAGAAAGTCAGGATGAGGAAGAAGATCCTGAGGAGAGAGTGTTTGAATCATCAACAACTCCTCAAAACAAAGGGAATATACATTATCCAGTGTTTAAGTATCTTGCCCAACAGAGCACCTGGGGAGCAGCAGAATCTACGTATTCTATTGACAACTCTAGGAATGTAGCTTAGGAGATGCAAGTGGGTGATAATGTTGAACAGGTTTTTGAAGAATTTTCAGCTGAGCTGGATGGAGTCAATACACTTAGGCTGAGTAATGAATCAAGTCCTGATACTTCAGATACTGAGTATATTCCTTCTGGAAGGCCATTTGTTCCACAAACTGTGCGACGGACGTTACGTCATCACGGTTAGACTTCAGGCATGTATGATGAGCGTCACGGATACTAAAGAAATAGGTTACTTACTGTGAGTAACTGGTATTGCGTATTGTAATCCAAGAGAAGGATGTAGCTAAATAAGTGAGGTAGTGTTTTTAATCTGTTATTGTACCTATATGGTACATGTTATAATGACATTGTATTTACTAAGTAGTTTGTAATGTATAATATGTGAAATGCATATTTGGATTTTATTTGGGTTTTGATTTCCATTATGTGACTAGTTCTGTGCGTAAAGTTGAGCTCAGAACACATGTGCATGATGTAATTATGAGTATTCTCTTTATGTTGCAGGACTAGGGAGTCATGGTCGGGTGTAGAAACCAAATCTGAACAACAGCGCATGGAGCTCGAGGCTAAGGAGAAGGCATATTCTGATGCTGGAAATCAGGGAGCATTACCACCACCACCACCACCACCACCAATAAGGCCGCTAATGGAGCAGAACTTTATGCATTACATGCAAATGATGCAAGAAAACCAAAAAAAATTCATGGAAGAGTTGTTGGGGTGAGCAGGAAACCAGAGAGCACCTTAAGGCGGAGGAGTGAGTCTTTTTGACTTCCAGAATGCAAGGCCATTACCTTTTGCATCAGCTCCTGAACCAATGGATGCAGAAGATTTGATCACAGATACTGAGAGAAAGTTGAAGACTGTAGGTTGCAATGATGAGGAAAAGCTGAGGTATGCAACTCATCTTTTGACAGGACCTTCCGCATCATGGTGGGAAAATCAGTTAGCCATGCAACCGCCAGGAAGAGAGTATACTTGGGAAGAGTTCAAGCAGAGGTTCCGTGAGTATCATGTTCTGGAAAGTGTAATGGATTTGAACCGTAGGGAGTTTGAGGAGCTTCAGCAAGGTTATACTAGTGTCATGAAGTACATCCGGGAGTTTAGCCAACTGTCTTGTTATGTCGAGGATGAGGTGAGCAGTGAAGAGAAGAGGAAGAAGCTTTTTCTGCGAGGGTTGAATCCATTCGTGAAAATGCAGTTGAGATTGGCCAATAAACAAACTTTTCAGTAGTTACTAGATGCAGCCATCACTTTTGAAGATGACTATAAGAATGTCCAAGAGGATCGAAGGAAGAGAGCCAAGAAAGAGACAAAGCGGATTCAAGCAAGTAAACCTAAACCCAATTTGGAGTTCAAACCCAGGAACAAAGATTACATCAACAAGAGTAATAGTGGAAATCAGTCCAATCCACGGAGAAATGTCATTTGCAATAATTGTGGTGTTCCAGGGCATTTCTAGAGAGAATGCAAAAATGCAGTAGTCATTTGTTATGCCTGTGGGAAAAAAGGTCATATCAAGCCTGATTGTCCGAATAAACCACCGGGTGGTTGGCCTACTAAGGGTGGAGGACAAACCAGTGGAGGTAGTGGATAGCCCAATCGATGAGGAAATCATGTCAAGAACAACAATGGCAAGAGGAACAGACCTACCGGGAAGCTGAATTGTGCAACCTTGGAGGAGGTGGATAACTCAGAGCATGCAGTGATAGGTATGCTCAATATCCTTACCAATCCCAGAAAAGTTCTTTTTGATACTGATGCAACTACTTCATCATTTCTGAAGAATTCTGTGATAAATTCGGGATTAGAAGGGAAGCGTTAGAAAACCCTATGACCGTGGTTACGGCAGGGGGAAAGATAGTTGGACGCCACACTAAACAAGATCAGGTCATCTTGATCTGTGGTTGTACATACTTTGCGGAACTTTATGTAATTCCTTTGAAGGGAATTGCAGTAGTGTTGGGTATGGACTGGATGACTAAACATGGGGCTCAGATTAATTGTGAGGATAAAACTGTCTCAATCAAGACTCCAAGTGGAGCAAGTATAGTTTATCAAGCTGATAAGCACAGTAATATCATGGTGGATCTTCAGTTAAACTCAATGAGGAGGTTAACTTGGGGGATATTCCTGTAGTAAATAAGTTTCAGGATGTTTTCCCAGCAGAATTACCAGGAATGCCACCTGATCGGGAAATAGAGTTCACCATTGATCTAATTCCGGGTACAACACCAATTGCTCAAGCACCATACAAGATGGGTCCAAAAAATTAAAAGAACTTAAAGAGAAAATTGATGAGTTAGCCAGGAAGGGATTTATTCAAGAAAGTGTATCACCATGGGGAACTACAATGATTTTTGTTCATAAAAGAGATGGAGGACGAAGGATGTGTGGGAACTATAGAAATCTCAAAAATGTTACCATCAAGAATAAGTATCCATTGCCTAGAATTCAGGATCTGTTTGATCAAGTTAAAGGAGCTGGAGTATTTTCCAAGATTGATCTAAGATCCGAATACCACCAGATAAAAATCAAACCGGAAGATGTTCCAAAGAAAGCATTTGTCTCAAGGTATGGACACCATGAGTATCTTGTCGTACCGTTTAGTTTAACCAATGCACTAGCAATATTCATGAATCTAATGAACAAAGTCTACATTCCGTACTTGGACAAGTTTGTCATAGTGTTTATTGATGATATTTTGATACATTCAAAGGATAAGGAAGAGCATGCTGATCTTTTGAGAATAGCATTGCAGATCCTAAGAGAACATAAGCTTTATGCTAATTTCAGCAAGTTTGAATTCTGCCTAGATGAGGTAGAATTCCTTGGTCATGTGATCAGTAGGGATGGGATTGTTGTAAATCCATCCAAAGTTCAATCAGTATTAGAATGGACGGCACCAACTAATGTGAAACAAATTCGAGGTTTCTTGGGTATGGATGGTTATTATCGGAGGTTCATTGAAGGATTCTCCAAGATAGCTGGACCAATGACCAAATTGTTAAGGAAGAATACACCATTCATCTGGGATGAGAAGTGTGAAGCAAGCTTTCAGGAGTTAAATACTAGATTAACTACTGCTCCAATTCTAGCAGTTCCTAAAACAGGGAAGGACTATACAGTATATTGTGATGCTTCTAAGGAAGGTTTGGGTTGTTTGTTAATGCAAGATCGTAAAGTAATTGCTTATGGATCAAGACAACTAAAACCACATGAAATCAATTATCCAACCCATGATTTGGATTTAGCAGCAGTAGTCTTTGCCTTCAAAGGATAGAGGCATTTTCTCTATGGAGCAAGGTGTGAGTTATACACGGACCACAAAAGTCTCAAATATTTCTTTACATAGAAGGAATTGAATATGATATAGAAACGTTGGTTAGAGCTAATTAAAGATTATGATCTGACAATCAATTATACCCCTAGAAAAGAAAATGTTGTAGCAGATGCCTTAAGTCGGAAGAGAACAGATATTCAGCCTAGCAATCAAGAACTACCAAAAGAGCTACAGATGGAATTCGAAAGGTTGGAACTTCAATTTATAAGGACAGAGACTCTTGGAGGATTAGCTACCATGCAGGTAGTTGCAGAACAAAATAGCGATCTAAGGCACGAAATTTTTAGACATCAAGCCGATGATCCTTTTATTGCTGAAGAAATTTGGAGGATATCACAAGGTCAAGCATCAGTTTTTTGCTTAGGAGATTATGGATCCTTATGGTTTCAAGATCGTCTTTGTGTTCCAGATGTGTCTGAAATTCGTGAAGTGATACTTCGAGAGGCACATGAGACACCATATTCCATTCATCCAGGAAGTACTAAAATGTACATAGATTTGAAAGAATTATTCTGGTGGAATAACATGAAAATAGATATTGCAAAATATGTGTCGGAATGCCACATGCCAAAGGGTAAAAGCTGAACATCAAAGTCCAGCAGGACCATTACAACCCTTGGAAATTCCCGAGTGGAAATGGGAGGAAATTGGTATGGATTTCATCACAGGATAACCCATGACACCAAAACAGAAAGATATGATATGGGTGAATGTTGATAGACTCACTAAGAGTGCACATTTTATTCCGGTAAATCAGAAAGACAATGCCGAGAAGTTAGTAGAAGTTTATGTCAAGGAGATAGTAAGTAAGCACGGAGTGCCCAAGAAGATCATAACTGATAGAGGATTGGTGTTTACTTCAGCATTTTGGAAACAATTACATGAAGCCCTTTGTTCAAAGTTGGATTTCAGCACAACCTATCATCCAGAAACTGGGGGTCAGACTGAAAGAACCAATAAAATATTGGAAGACATGCTTAGGGCTTGTGCATTAGATTTTGGAGGTTCGTGGGAAGATCATCTACCATTGGCCGAATTTTCCTACAACAACAACTATCAGAGTAGTCTAAAGTCAGCTCCATATCAAGTACTCTATGGAAGAAAATGTAGATCACCATTATGTTGGTATGAGCCTGGTAGTAGCAAAGAATTTGCGCCAGACTATATCAAGGAAAGGCAAGATATCATCGATGTAATCAAGGATAGATTGAAAATAGCTCAAAGTAGACGAAAAAGTTATGCTGATCTAAGTCGAAGATCATGGCATCCTGAAGTAGGAGACATGGTATATCTCAAAGTAAGCCCAATGTAGGGAGTTAAGAGGTTCAGAGATAAAGGAAAATTGAGTCCCAGATTTATAGGACCATTCAAAGTACTGAGTCAGAACAGGACCATAGCTTATTCTTTGGAGTTACCACCAAGATTGGCTCAAGTTAACAATGTTCTCCATGTATCACAACTCCGAAAATGTCTTAAGGTTCCTGATGATGCAATCACACATCAAGAGGTGGAATTACAAGCAGATCTGACATATGTTGAGAAACCCTGTAAAATTTTGGAAGAAAACTGGAAAAGGTTGAGAAACAGGGCGATCAAGTAATGCAAAGTACAGTGGGAGCATCACCCCAAGAGAGAAGCCACCTGGGAGAAAGAGGACTTAAGAGAAGCCTATCCAGAACTATTCAGGTACACTTCAGCAAACTTCGGGATGAAGTTTAATTTAAGGGGGGAAGTTTGTAACATCCCAGCATTTAGGAACCAATGAAGGGTAGATTTAGGAATTTGTGCATATGCATTCATTCATCTGTAAAATGTGTGTAATTTTTTCGCCAAAAAAAACCTAAAGTGATCAGAGTTTCTTTCACTCTCTAGGTGTAGGAATATCTCTAGAGAGTGATCGTTATAAATTTTGACATGATCTTAATGAATTGGTGTGTTTTGGGGAAAGAATTTGAATTTAAATTTGAAATTTGAACTTATATTTTAAAAGTTAGGATTTGGTATTTTAGAATGAATTCCAAAAATGATTTCGTAATATTATTTGTTTTGATAAAGATATAATAAATATTAAAAAATATAAATATAAGAAATTCAAATAAGAAATGAATCTTTATTCCTTATCTTTATTTCATAAACAAAGTACAAAGATAAAATCATTCAAGTAATAAAGATTCATTACATCAAAGAATTTACAAGTGAGGAAATTAAAAAGATGAATAAACTATTACAATATTCTTACAAAAGAATAAAATAAAGATTACAAAAGAATCTATCTAGGTAATCTTATACTAAATCTTGAGTGTCCAGATCTTGTACCTGCAAAAATACAAAACAAACAAAAGGAAAATAAAAGCTTGGTTGTTAGTTTTGCTCTCAGTAGAAAGCAGTGAGTTGCACTACTCAAGATTACATCATTGAGTAGTAATTATAGGGGCAAGTTTCACCAATATGAAAGAATTTGATCTTTCATAATAAATAAGCCACAAGTGAAATATTCACAACAAGTAAGAGAGGCAAGTTTCACCTGGAAAGTTAATAGTTAAAAGATCAAATGGTGAGACACCTCACTGATCTGATCCAAAACCATTGACCAAGCACTCATGCAGCACAATCACCAAATGCATGGTGTGTGTTGTCGACACAGCAATAGCAGATCACACAAGTAAAAGGAGTAGCACAGCCGTGGGCAGCTCTAGCAGCTCACCTCTTAATCTCAAACACCACACCAAGAACACACTCAGTTTATCAAAGCTTAGCAAACCACCTGCCAAACCACACACCAGATCATCCTAGCATCACCAGATGGTGACATAAGGAGGGGGTGGATCAGGTGGATAGCAAGGCCAAGTTGCAGGAGCTAGGAGGTGAAGGGCAGATCAAGGTCAAGCTCACAGGAATCAAAAGTAGTAGGAACAACACCGGGAGGTGAAGGACCAGATCAATCCAGCAACACAATCAGCAAGATCAAGCCACCAGATCAACCAACAACCACCACAATCATCAACTATTATGGTGAGTATCATAAAACACTCACATAAACTGTTCATCTTATCTAAACAGAAAAGTATGTGTTCTTTTAGAGTTAACCTCTCAGTAATCACCCAAGTGGGGTGAATCCATCATATAGGATGTTGAATACTAAATTCATAGCCATAAGAAAATCATATAAGTAAACCAGGATCTCAGACTAACATCACTAATACTGTATGTAAAGGACAAATCTTATATTTCTATATCATCATAGTCAAGATTATGAATTCTGGTCACATCTCTTAAAAGAGTAGCACCCCAGAATCCATAAATCTTATGGATCCATGCAAAACCATTAGCACACCAAAGGGATTCCATAATAAGTAACTAGTATCACTACCAGAACATATCTATGAGGGACAGCAAGATAGGTACCTAGTTCCTAAGCTTCAGACTAACATCATAGGCATTGATGCTTAAATAAAGAAGCTTAAAATTTATCTTTATCATTTATCCAACCTTAAGCACTAATCAAAATAAAGTTCAGTAGTAGAACCACAACTTGTGTGCCATTCTAAGATGGTGTCAGAAGAACAAGTTCTAAACCCAAGCCAAACAATTACTTAGCTTTCACAAATATACCAACAAGCAATAACTATCATTTTCCTGGAAACAGTCACCAGGAATCATGTCCAAGATTATGTATAAAGAGCATCACTATAAGAAACTAATTAACCTCAATCTGCACATGAATCCATAAGCCAACATTTAAAGATGCAGTGAATAAACCATTGACAAAACCACTGTCTATAACCAGAGCATGATAGTAGTGAACTTACAAATCACTAGGATCCATAAGTAATGATTCCACAATAGCACTGTCAATTGAACCATATCAAATTAACCACTGAAATTAGACTGGTAAGGCAGTCGCATCACCAAAATCCCAATAGTAGACAGTAATCCACATATAACAACCATTTATCATCCTCAGTGACTAATCCAACTAATTTCTATCCATCATATATCACCCAGGACAGAGGGATGAACCCTAATCAAGTCATGAACCCTAATTAGGGATGGCCACTAGAGTCACACAGATAAATCAAAGGAGACAGAGGACAAGACTCGGGGGATGATCAAGACCAAACTCACCTGTGGTCCTCGCTGTAGAATAGAAGAGGAAGCAGAGGGGCCGACGAGCGCACGGCGGCACGGGGAGCACCCCAAAGGGCGCTGCGAACCGCACCAAGCCAAGGCGGCGGCCACCGCAGCACACAAGGACACACATCACCCCACAGCAACGCACGAGCACCTCACAGCACCACAGGGGCATCGGCGAAGGTATCACCAGCACCACCCCAAAACCTAGGGTTCTGGACGGGCTAGCCTGGCCGCGGGAGTGCCCCAGATCTAAATCGAGTTGGAGCAGACGAAGGAGCATGGTGAACAACCTCGCCATACACCACGGAGGTGGCCAGGGAGGACCACGGCGGCGAGAATCGCACGGCGGCGGCGTCAGCGACCACGGGGTCGAGGAGGAGAAAGGGATAAGGTCGAGAGAAGGAGAGGCACAAGACTGGGCCGATAGGGAAAGTACCCCTTCATGGAAAGATTTTGGCTAAGTGTAACATCCCAAAAATACTAATCTTGGATCATCAAACACTAATCATCAAATTTAGGGTTAACAAAAATTTTTCTAAATAAAACTATGAAGGCATGCATATGAGTATGCATTAAATTTGAAATTCTTTTGAACCACCTTGCTTGTGTGTTTATTTGCTTGTAAAATGTTTCCTTGGTGAAATAAACATCATCTAAAACATTTCCCACACTTTTCCTAAAGACAAGTAAATCAAAACAAATAAAATAAGGGAATGGTCATTTTGACCAATTTAACTCCCATGCCTACTTTGGCTGTCTCAAACTTTCAGAACCTAACAGAAACATGTCTGGATCTTTGCACCCCTTGAATGTACTCATAAAAAAGTATCAAGGCCCACTTTTTGATCATCCAGAAACTTTCAAATGCATAGTTTAAATGACAATTCAAAATTGAATCTATATCATATGGGAAGATCCCACTTTTTCAAAAACTACTCAAACAAGCTCAACTTTCAAAACCCAAGCATCTACAAACTCACCAGCACCAATCTAGCAAACCCACCAAAAATCTTTTCAAAATTCAAAACTTGATTTCATGCGGCCATTTCATCAAACAGGTTGCAGACACAAATCATCAAAATCCTAAACACTATTGTGAGCAGTGATTCTTGACTAACTAGTTCCCTATCTAGCTCACAACCAGCTCAGTAGATCATCTAGCAAGATTAACCAAGCATTAGCACCACTGTGAGCTTGCCAAAACCATCAATGGTGAACAGCCGAGCACACCCATGTCACCCCCATGTCGACAGCAAGCTAGGAGGAGAAACAAGCCTAGCCACCATGTCTGGGAGGCATCCCACCGTCCACCGCCACTCCCTGTCCACCGCTCGAACCCTGCCAGCCACTGGACCACACGCACGGACCGCGCCCAGACCGCCAGCGACCATGCCAAGCGTGCGCCAGAGCGCCACCCTCAACCGAAGCCCACAGACCACGCACCGCCCTTGCCGCGTGCATACACAATCCCCACCGACCCAGAGACCGCCAGACATCCCCGTTCGCCGCCCCGTGACGCACAGCCACCGCTCGCCGTCGAAGACGCCACCTCTGTCGCGTAGAGCGTCGCGTGTTCCAGACCAAGCCGCACCACCCCATGCCTCGAAACCATGTCGTTGAGCATCGCCAGGGAACACCGCACCGTCCCCTACCGTCGCCCATGCCGATATCCGCCTGTACCATCTTCCCCGACGAGCTCACCGTGCGCCCCGTCGGTCCCCTCCCTCGACTATAAATAGAGGCCACCCCCAGTCGATTTCTTCGCACCATTCTACTCCCCTCTCCTCACTGATCGTGCCAGACCGTTCCCGGAGCAAGGCGAGCACCACCCCGCCGGAATTTCACCGGAGCCCGCCGCCTCTAGAGAAGAAGGGAGACCTCGATTTCGTCCATCCTAGGAGCTGCCGCGACCACCCCTGAGTTCGCCGTCGTCGACTTTGTCGTTCGCCCGCCTCGCCGACCCTCGCCAGGACCCCGGTGAGCCCCCAGCAACCCCCCTGGCCGCGCTAGGTTTCTTTCTCGCCGGCGTTGCTCAACGTCGATGATGACTCTCAGCCGTTGGATTAGAATCAGATTGAACGTCCCACGTTGCCCCGTACCGCTTCGCACCCCCTATCTCACTTACGAGTGGGGACACCCACTTAATTAGCCCGCGGGAGCACTGCGCTTAGCAGGCCGGCCCGTTAACTTTTCCCGCGCAGCCCAGTTATTCAAATTAAACCTTTTCTATTTTATTTCAAACTCACTTCTGTACCCAACTTCAAAATTCAACCCAGATCGATTCAGTGCACCAAATTGAATGAAACTAATTTTGTTAGAAAGGTCTGGCAATGCTGAATCCAAGCCCGTTAGATTCAAATCATATGGATCTGTAGATTACCCATGATAAAAATAACAAGGCAGAAGCTTTTCTGCATTCAAGCATTTTTCAAATTTAAACCATAATAGCTTTTGAGTTGATTCCAACTCTCAAAAATCAAATTTCACCATACCTTTCAGAATATATAAAAATATATAGGTTTACTTGCAGAAATAATGTTCAAGTAATAAAAGAATGCCCCATAGGCATTTCTAGTCACTTTATTTAATTCAAATAAAAGGGTAAAACCTTATTAAATTGTGACACCGCTTTAAATCATATTCCCATGGAATAAAATATGTGGTTATGACATGTGTCAACATGATCCCATGTTTGGTTTGGAGAATATTAAATCTTAAGTAGTTTTTCAATGAGTAGAAATTACTTTTCTAAAAAAATTAAAAGGAATTAAACCAAGCCTTAATCTTGTAATATTAGAGATGATGTAAGAACATCTATAGGACCCTTGTGTGTGATGATTGAAAGTAGTTAAGTATTGTTTGGTGATTGTGTACCTCGTATTTGTTCATAGACGCTAGTACCGACCAAGGATACGAGGAGGAAGGAGGATTCTACGAAGAAGCCGAGGAGAACTTCAACCACTACTCTGCACAAGGCAAGCTAAAACTTGCAAGCCATTCTACTTTAGCAAGCTTTATTAACTAAGTGGACCAATGCAAGCTAACCCTTGCAAGATACCCTACCGATGCCACAAACCACTATTGTTACCATGCCAATTATATGCCTTAAGCATATATGATCATCTCCACTTGATAAACCAATCCTAGTTTTACTTACAAGCTTCTTACTTTATTTCTTTATCAAAGCTCTTACTTAGAGTTTACTTAAGAGATTGGTAGATACTAGAAAGAAATGTGAAGGTTGCATAAAGAGCATAAAATTTGGCCTAAGTTAGAAACCTTGATATCAGCCTAAGACATAAGGTTGTACTTAGTTTAAACTC
Organism: Avena sativa; assembly: GCA_916181665.1. Lineage (NCBI taxonomy): Eukaryota > Viridiplantae > Streptophyta > Magnoliopsida > Poales > Poaceae > Avena > Avena sativa. The sequence continues at coordinate 68,804,744 of OV702284.1, forward strand.
CACTAGTCCACCACCCCTCATTAGTACTTACCCCCACCTGTAGATGCTAGTGCTAAGCATAAAACTTGATCAACTTTAGATGGGAATACTCGGTGGAGAACTGGTTATGAAAACCTTGGAATGATGGATCATTCTATTGAAATGTTTTGGACATGTGTTTCCAAACACCTGATGATTTTGGTGATGAAAATGTTGAGGCATGAGCCTTAGCCCTTTATAAAACTGATGGTTGTCTGGATGCGATACCATTCCAATTTTATCGTACAACCACAATACCCGAAGATTGGGTAGGGCTTGACTGGAAACTTATATACCTTAGTAGTAGTTCCCTCACGGCCAATGTTTGAGCTGAGGCTACCTTGTGAAGATTGTCCACCTGTGCAGTACCCAAGATGACAGTTGATCATGGTTGGGAGGCCACACTCACAGGAGAGGTGCTTATACTAGGGCGTGTAATTGAAAGGTTAGGATTGATTATCCGCATACTGAGTATGGTGAATTTAGGATTTGTTCCTGACGGATGTATCGAATGTTGTGGTGAAAGTGTACAATATCTGCAGAGTGTTAAACTATTCGAATAGCCGCGTCCGCGGTTATGGACAGTTGGAGTGGCCATACTATTCCCCCGTCAGATGTTTTCAAAATGACTTGTGAAATGAATTGCGACTTTGACTTGACCACAACAGAGTTGTGACATGAGTTACAAGATCCCACTTAGGAGTTATAAAATTGCGACTAGCTTTGGAACTTATTAGAGATAAATCTGGCTTTTGCAAAACAACCCTAGAGCCTTGTGTCCTATTATCCAAAAACCCCTTTACTTGTTAGTATTAGTTTGCGAGTACTTAAAGAATACTCATGGCTTTGTCCCTGGCTATTCCCATGGCCAGACTATGAAGAGGAGTACCTGGAGGATGGACCCCAGGAAGGTTACGACAACTAGGATCATCTCCCATCGTCAGCATTGCCTGTGACCCCGAAGATGGAGCTTCGCCCACTCTACCGTTATTATTACATATTCCGCTGCTTGATGTTGTATTAAGAACTGGATCATGAGATCCCTATTTGTATAAGAACTTATGTATCATTTGTAATGGATGATGTACTATGGTATCAGAGCCGGGTGTTGACAACAGGCATCTGGGACTAAAAATCCGGGTGTTGACAACAGGCATCTGGGATTAAAAATCCGGGTGTTGACAAGTTGGTATTAGAGCCATCCTGACCATAGGAGACCCTAGTTAGACTAGACGTTTGAATCAAAAACTTAGTTTCAAAACCAAAGGAAGCAAATATTTACAAAAACTTATTCCCATTCTTATCACTTTGTTTCTTTCATAAAAATTCATGTTCCTCAAAAACTCTTGCAAAATACATAAAATTTGACACACTTAATCACTCTACTAACTTACTCATCCTATATTATTATAGATGGACGTGAAGTACAACAAGTTTTATCAGTTGGGAAATGGAGGAGACCTCATATTTGAGTGGAATTTGGACCAGCTTTTGAAACTTCTAGAGCGTCCGCACCCCGAGTTCTTCGGAGCTTAGCTCAATGATCAGGAAGGAGAAGATCGATAGTGGCTAGTTGTTGCAAGTCTCCGAGGAAAGATTGAACCTCCCACTGCCGAAGGAATTCAGTTCACCTTAAGAGAGAACAACGGGCTCGATGGACTTGCCAGGGCCATGCAGGAAGCTCTTGCCCGTCTGTTCGGGCAGAGTATCAACCAGATTAAGGGTACCTGCTTTGAGTTTTGTCCAAGGCGTGACGCTATGGGACAGCCACTAGAAGCCCCATACCACCACGAGCTGAAGACTCAGTTGGACCACCTTAGCTTCATGATGTATGATCGTCAGCAGGAACTGGACAATGCCCGTGACTACTCCAACCACAAGTCCGCCATCATCAGGACGAAGGATCAGACCATCACCATGCTAGCGAAGGACCGCAAGTCTCGCTGCCGTCAGATTGACAAGAAGGAGCGCATCATTGCCCGTCTTCGCCACCATATCACAGATTTGGAGGAGACCATCCACGAGAGAGACATGCAGTTGGAGGAAAGGGAGAATGCCGGAGAAGACCTTCGTGGAGACCCCTACTCCTATCTCACCGATGATGATGATTTTCTGGAGGATCGGGCCATGGACTTCTTCACCGATGTGGAGGATTTCGCCTGCATCGATGACGATGAGGATGATGAGGATGACGATTACACCGACTCCGAGGAGTAGTAGCACTTGAGCACTAGCGTAGTGAGTTGTATTCGGTCCCACTGTATCGTAGTTTCCAGAATGGTTCTTAAAACCATATGTTTTTCCTTTGTTGTGGTGTGTGTTGTATCGTGTGCTATGAATGAATGAATGAAAAGCAAGTTGCTAGAAAATCTGAGCCAAACTTTAAAAACTTTTCAAAGTCCCTGAACCTTAGAAATTTCCCTCTTTTCTCATGATCTATCTCAATCTTCAGATGCCTCACGGAGGAAGTGGTTCATCCCCGGACCCGATGTTGCAGATCCTGCAAATGTTGGTTTCTGACTACGAAGCTGAAAGAGCCGAACGTCAAGGAAACTTAGCCACCCTTCAGTAGATAGCTCAGCTGGCCCACAACAATCAAGGCCAAGGAAATCAGGACAACCATGGATCTAAGCTCAAGAATTTCCAGAACACCAACCCACCTGTTTTCACTAAGTCGGAAGAGCCCTTAGACGCAGATGATTGGCTGCAAACCATGGAGAACAACCTGGAAGTTGTCGGAGTGGAAGCTAATGAGAAAGTTCTGTTCGCCACCCACTATCTAGCAAGAGATGCAAGAGCATGGTGGAACAGCGTTCGTGCAATGACCAGAGGACAGATGATGACCTGGGAGGAATTCAAGGTCAAGTTCAGTAGAACCCATGTGCCACCGGGTTTGATCAAGAGAATGAGAGATGAATTTAGAGAACTGAAGCAAGGAAGGATGATCGTAGTGGAATACTGTGACAAATTCTTGTCATTAGCTAGGTATGCCCCGGATGAGATCGACACTAAATCCAAGAAGAAAGAAAGATTCTTGAATGGTCTGCACAATGAGATGCATATGGTGTTGGTCAATATCCCCTTTGCTGATATTGAAGCCCTTGTCGACTTTGCCATTCAGATGGAAGGAAAGATCAACCAAGCCAATGAGAGCTGCAAGCGCTGCATGATGCATCAGCCAGGAACCCATCATACCCCAAAGTATTGCCCCAACCCATCTCCAGGATTTGCCCCGAGAACCAACAGACCCCCAATGAACCGTCTATAGGGTTTCGTAGCATGGAAAAAAAAATTCTATCGCATACAAACAAACAAGCCAAGAGCTATCTACTAGATTGTAGCAACGAGTCGATGGAATAACTCACCCTCGAAGATTACAAAGTGTTTAACGAGAGCGGATTCTCGTGGGTGATGCAGTCGTACTCTTCCCGATCTCAAGATCGCGTAGACGATCCTTCCGGCGCTGCGTTCCAGCAGCGCTCCTGCAGTCGGTCACACGTTCGGTACTCGATGAAGACCTTCCTCTCCCTTGTTCCAGCAGGCAGCGGAGGTTGTAGCACTCTCCTCGCGATTCCGGCAGCACAACGGCGTGGTACCGGAAGTAGAGGGGAGATCTCGCAGGGCTTCGCCTTAAGCCGGAGCGAGTATGGTGGACTATGAGAGAGCTCCTCAGAAATCTACGGTTTAGACACACCAAGGAGGAGGTGCTAGGGACGGCGGCTAGGGTTTGGGGCTTGCCCAAGTCGGCGCCTAGGGGAGCCCTAGACGGCAGCGGCAACAGGAGGTGGCGGCGCCAGGCTAGGGTTTTGGGTGGAGATCTTGTGTGCTAGGAGGGGCAGCCGTGCCCCTCCCTTTATAGGTGGGAGACGCCGGCCAAGGGGAGGGGAGTCCCTCCCCAAATCGGATCCCAAGTGGGCCGGTGGTGGAGGAGGAACTCCTCCCCAACTCGGTTTCCTACTTCCCCTCCACTTCCCAAAATAGCCGTTTGACTTTTCAAATTGGTGTTTGACTGTTCAAACTAGGATTTGATTAAACCCTTTATTTTGTTCAGCGATGACACCTAGTACATGATGCAATCATTCCAACTTGGTATGACACATTCATGTACCCTTCCCCTTCGGAGTGCCAGACATTCCGGAACCTTCTAGAACATTCCCGATCAAAACACCGGAACCATTCCCCATCTCCGAAACAGGACTTTCCTTATATGAATCTTATTCTCCGGACCATTCCGGATCTCCTCGTGATATCCCGGAACCCATCCGAGACTCCGAACAACATTCGGTCTCTTACTCATCATTCCATAACTACTCAAACAACGTCGAATCCTTAAGTGTGTCTCCCTACGGTTCCTGAATTATGCGGACATGATCGAGACACTTCTCCGAACAATAAACAATAGAGGAATCTGGAAATTCATATATGGCTCCCACATATTTCTATGATTAATTTGCGATCGAATGAACCACTTACATACGATACCAATTTCCCTTTGTCTCACGATAGTTTACTTATCCGAGGTTATGATCGTCGGAATCTCTGCATACCTAGTTCAACCTCGTTACTGATAAGTACTCTTTTCTCGTTCCCGTCATATGTGATCCCTTGTGAGCCAGTCACATGCTTGCAAGCTAATTGGATGACATTCCACCGAGAGGGCCCAGAGTATATCTATCCGTCATATGGATGGACAAATCCCACTCTTGATCCATGTGTCTCAACCAATACTTTCCGAACACTCAATGCCACCTTTATAGCCACCCAGTTACGGTGTGGTGTTTGATGTCATCAAAGCATCCTTCCGGTGAAGGTGATATGCATGATCTCATGGTCGAAGGAATTAGGTTACTATGTATCAGAAAGCATATAGAAATTGAACTATTAAAATATCTTGATCTTTATGCTACGCTTATCTATAGGAGTATGTCCACCATATCATTCTCCTAACGATATGATCTTGTTGTTAATAACATATCAATGTTCATGATAGGGAAACCACAATCATTTATTAACCAACAAGCCATTATTATAAAGAGGCTTTACTAGGGACTCTATTTTAGTTTACAAATCACACAAGTATTAATGTTTCCTTGTTAATACTATTATAGAATGAATGTAAACATTTATCATAAACACAAAGATATAATAATAACTACATTTATTATTGCCTTTAGGGCATATCTCCAACAGTCTCCCACTTGCACTAGAGTCATCTAATCTAGATTACATGGTAATATACCGAACACCCATGGCAGTTTGGTGCTGGTCATGTTTTGCCCTCGGGAGAGGTTTAGTCAACGGATCCGCCACATTTAGATCTGTGTGTACTTTTCAAATCTTTATGTCCCCATCTTGGACATGTTCTCGAATAGCATGAAAACGTAGATTGATGTGCTTCAGCTTCTTGTGTGACCTTGGTTCTTGCGCATTGCCTATGGCGCCCATGTTATCACAGTAGATATACATTGGGTTTAGCGCACTAGGGACCACACCCAGCTCTGTAATGAACTCTTTCATCCATATTGCTTCTTGTGAAGCCTCCGAAGCAGCCATGTATTCCGATTCAGTTGAAGATCTCGCCACAACGCTTTGCTTTGCACTCCTCCAGCTAACTGCTGCACCATTCAAAGTAAATACGTATCCAGATTGTGATTTAGAATCATCCGGATCGGTGTTCCAACTAGCATCAGTGTAACCATTAACAACGATTTGTTCATCACCTCCATAAGAAAGAACCATATCCTTAGTTCTTCTCAAGTACTTAAGGATGTTTTTGACCGCTGTCCAATGATCCACTCCTAGATCACTTTGATATCTGCTAGTTAAACTAACAGCATATGCAATGTCGGGTCTAGTACATAGCATGGCATACATTAGAGATCCTATGGTTGAGTCATAGGGAGTCTTACTCATCCTTTCTCTATCTTCTGCCATTGTCGGACTTTGAGTTTTACTCAAGGTCGTATTGGGAAACATGGGCAAGAACCCTTTCTTTCTATCTTCCATTCCAAACCTCTTTAGAACTTTGTCCAAATATGTACTTTGTGACAAAGATATTAGGCGTCTCGATCTTTCTCTATAAATCTTTATGCCTAATATGTAAGCTGCTTCGCCAAGATCCTTCATTGAAAAACTATTATTCAAATATTCCTTGACACTATTAAGAAGGTCTACATCATTCCCAATCAACAATATGTCATCCACATATAGTATTAAGAATTCTACAGAGCTCCCACTCACTTTCTTGTAGATACAAGCTTCTCCATAAGTTTGTATAAAACCAAAACTTTTGATCACCTTATCAAAACATTGATTCCAACTTCGGGATGCTTGCTTCAATCCATAGATGGACCGTTGAAGTTTGCATACCTTGTCAGCATCTTTAGGATCGACAAAAACTTTGGGTTGCATCATATACAACTCTTCATCAATGTCTCCATTGAGGAACGCTATTTTGACATCCATCTGCCATATCTCATAATCATAATATGCAGCGATTGCTAACATAAGCCTCACAGACTTTAGCTTCGCTACTGGTGAGAAAGTCTCATCGTAGTCAACTCCCTAAATTTGTTAAAACCCTTTTGCGACAAGTCGAGCTTTATAGACAGTAACATTACCATCAGCATATGTTTTCTTCTTGAAAATCCATTTGTTCTCGACAGCCTTCCGGCCATCCGGTAAGTCCACCAAAGTCCATACTTGGTTTTCGTACATGGATCCAATCTCGGATTTCATGGCTTCTTGCCATTTATTGGAATCTGGGCTCATCATCGCTTCCTCATATGTCGCAGGGTCATCGGTGTTGTCCACCAACATGACACTCATAACGGGATCATACCAATCAGGAGTGGTACGAGTTCTCCTTGACCTGCGAGGCTCTGTAACAACTACAACCGAAGTTTCATGATCATCATCATTAGCTTCCTCTCTTATTGGTGCAGGCACCACAGGAACTTCTTCCGGTGCTGTGCTACGCGCAATTTTGAGAGAAGGTTCGACAAACCTCGTCGAGTTCTACTTTCCTTCCAGTCACTTCTTTCGAGAGAAATTCCTTCTCTAGAAAGGATCCATTCTTGGCAACGAAGATTTTGCCTTCGGATCTATGATAGAAGGTATACCCAATAGTTTCCTTCGGGTATCCTATGAAGACGCATTTTTCCGCTTTGGGTTCAAGCTTGTCCGGCTGTAACTTCTTTACATAGGCTTCGCAACCCCAAACTTTAAGGAACGACAATTTAGGTTTCTTCCCAAACCATAATTCATACGGTGTCGTTTCAACGGATTTAGATGGTGCCCTATTTAAAGTGAATGCGGCTGTTTCTAATGCATAACCCCAAAATGATAGCACTAAATCTGTAAGTGACATCATAGAACGAACCATATCTAAGAGAGTTCGATTACGACGTTCGGACACACCATTGCGCTGTGGTGCTCCCGGCGGTGTCAATTGTGAAAGTATTCCGCATTTCTTCAAATGCTCGCCAAACTCGTAACTTAGATATTCACCTCCACGATCAGAACGTAGAAATTTTATCTTCTTGTTACGTTGATTCTCAACCTCACTTTGAAATTCCTTAAACTTCTCGAAAGTTTCGGACTTATGTTTGATGAAATAGATATACCCATATCTACTCAAGTCATCCGTGAAGGTAAGAACATAACGATAACCACCGCGCGACGCTACACTCATTGGACCACACACATCGGTATGTATGATTTCCAATAATTCCGTAGCTCGCTCCATCATACCAGAAAATGGAGTCTTAGTCATTTTACCCATCAGGCATGCTTCGCATCTTTCAAGTGATTCAAAATCAAGTGATTCAAGAAGTCCATCGGAATGGAGTTTCTTCATACGCTTCATTCCAATGTGACCAAGACGACAGTGTCACATATAGGTCGAGTTATCACTCGATTTCAAACGCTTAGACTCAATGTTATTAATATGTGTATTTCCACTATTGATATTCAATAAGAATAGACCATCTATCAAAGGTGCATGTGCATAAAACATATTACTCATATAAATCGAACAACCATTATTCTCGGACTTAAACAAGTAACCGTCTCGCAATAAACAAGATCCCGATATAATGTTCATGCTTAACGCAGGCACCAAGTAACAATTATTTAAGTATAAAACTAATCCCGATGGTAGATGAAGGGGTAGCGTGCCGACCGCGATCACATCAACCTTTGATCCGTTTCCCACGCGCATCGTCACCTCGTTCTTTGCTAGCTTCCGTTTATTCTGCAGCACCTGTTTCGAGTTACAAATATGAGCAACCAAACTAGTATCAAATACCCAGGCACTACTACGAGTACTAGTGAGATACACATCAATAACATGTATATTGGATATACCTTTCTTCTTGATGTTGCCGTTCTTCAAATCCGCCAAGTACTTTGGGCAATTCCGCTTCCAGTGACCTTCTCCCTTGCAGTAAAAGCACTCAGTATCAGGCTTAGGTCCAGCCTTGGTCTTCTTCATCGGCGCGGTAACTTTCTTACCACCCTTCTTGAAGTGTCCCTTTTTCTTAGACTTGCCTTTCTTTAATTTGGTGGTGTTATTGACCATCAACACTTGGTGCTCTTTCTTGATCTCCACTTCTGCAGATTTTAACATAGCATACAGTTCTGGCAACTGCTTGTTCATGTTTTGCATATTGTAGTTCATCACAAAGTTCTTGTAACTTGGTGGTAGTGATTGGAGGACACGATAAATCCCCAAAGCATTAGGAATCACTATACCCAAGCTTTGAAGTTTGTTTGCGTGCCCAGACATCTTAAGCACATGGTCACTGACGGAGCTGCCCTCTTCCATCTTGCAGTTAAAGAACTTTTCAGAAGCCTCATAGCTCTCAATTGCCGCGTGAGTCTCAAAGATCAATTTGATATCACGGACAATATCATGTGGGTCTAAATTCTCAAACCTTTTCTGAAGCTCCGATTCTAAACCATACAAGATAGCACACTGAACTGTGGAGTACTGATTCTTCCGAGCGAGGTAAACATTCTTTACTTCATCGGTAGCAGTAGCTGCAGGTGGGTCACCCAGCGGTGCATCCAGCACATAAGTCAAATTACCAGCTGTGAGGACAATCCTCAAATTGCGGAACCAATCCGCGAAGTTGCTTCCATTGTTTTTCAACTTTTCTTTCTCTAGGAACGCATTAAAATTGATGGTAGGGGCCGCCATTGATCTACAACATATTTGCAATAGTTTAGACTAAGTTTATGACAAATTGAGTTCTAATTAATAGTTAAATTAATCTAGGTGAACTCCCACTCAAAACAAATATCCCTCACATTGTTTTAGTGATCACACGAACCAAATCCACCACATTTACACCGATCATCACGAGAGTTGATATAGCTTCAATGGCGAACAATCGACATGTTCATAATATCTACTATATGATTCATTCTTTACCTTTTGGTGATCCGTGTTCCGAGACCATGTCTGTACATGCTAGGCTCGTCAAGATCAAACCTTAGCTTCCGCATGAGAAAATCTGGCTTTCTCACGTTGTATACACTTGCGGAATCTAACACACCCGATCATCACATGGTGCTTCGAAACAACAAGCTTTAGCAACGGTGCTAACTAAGGGTGAACACTTTATGACTTGAAATTCATGTGCATGAGGGATCATCTTATAATGCTACCGTTGTTAACTAAGCAATACAAGATGCATAAAGGATTAACATCACATGCAATTCATAATATGTGATATGATATGGCCTTTCTTCTTTGTTCTTCCGATCTCCATCTTCAAGCACGAACATGATCTCCATCATCACCGGCATTGCATCAAGGTCAATGACGCTTCTTCATGGTTGTCGTCCACCGGCTTCAACTATTACAACTACTTTGAATAGACATGCGGGTCTTAACAAAATTAAACACAACCATATGGCTCCTGCCGGTTGCCAACTTACAATAAGGAACATTGCATACATCAAATATAATCACAATCATCGCCATATCACATCACAGCACACCCCTGCAAAACAAAGTTAGACGCCTCTACTTTCTTTGCATGTTTTACGTGGTTTGGGGCTTTCAATAAGTGTCGTTCTAACTTACGAACATGAACCACAACATTGATACTAGTATTGACAATCACCCGTTGTAAATTGAATCTTAACTATGCAGGGAGAAACAGGCACCCGCAAAGCCACTTATGCAATACAAGTTGCATGTCAAGCGTGGAGCAAGTCTCATGAACGATGTCATGTAAGGTTAGCCCGGGCCGCTTCATCCCAACATCCCGCAAGATGGAAAGTACACAAGAAGCAATCGACAATAAAAGCATCAACGCCCACAATGACCATTGTGTTCTACTCGTGCAACAGATCTACATATAGACAAGGCTCTGATACAACTGTAGGGTTTCGTTGCATGGAAAACAAAAACTTTCTATCTACTAGATTGTAGCAACGAGTCGATGGAATAACTCACCCTCTAAGATTCCAAAGTGTTTAACGAGAGCGGATTCTCGTGGGTGATGTAGTCGTACTCTTCCCGATCTCAAGATCCCTAGACGATCCTTCCGGCGCTGCGTTCCGGCAGCGCTCCCGCAGTCGGTCACACGTTCGGTACTCGACGAAGACCTTCCTCTCCCTTGTTCCAGCAGGCAGCGGAGGTTGTTGCACTCTCCTCGCGATTCCGGCACCACAACGCCGTGGTACCGGAAGTAGAGGGGAGATCTCCTAGGGCTTCGCCTTAAGCCGGAGCGAGTATGGTGTACCATGAGAGAGCTCCTCGGCGATCTAGGGTTTAGACACACCAAGGATGAGGTGCTAGGGCCGGCGTCTAGGGTTTGGGGCTTGCCCAAGTCGACGTCTAGGGGAGCCCTAGGCGGCGGCAACAGGAGGTGGCGGCGCCGGGCTAGGGTTTTGGGTGGAGATCTTGTGTGCTAGGAGGGGCAGCCCTGCCCCTCCCTTTATAGGTGGGAGGCGCCGGCCAAGGGGAGGGGAGTCCCTCCCCAACTCGGATCCCAAGTGGGCTGGAGGTGGAGGAGGAACTCCTCCCCAACTCGGTTTCCTACTTCCCCTCCACTTCCCAAAATAGCCGTTTGACTTTTCAAATTGGCGTTTGACTGTTCAAACTAGGATTTGATTAAACCCTTTATTTTGTTCAGCGATGACACCTAGTACATGATGCAATCATTCCAATATGGTATGACACATTCATGTACCCTTCCCCTTCGGAGTGCCGGACATTCCGGAACCTTCTAGAACATTCCCGATGAAAACACCGGAACCATTCCCCAACTCCGAAACAGGACTTTCCTTATATGAATCTTATTCTCCGGACCATTCCGGATCTCCTCGTGATATCCTGGATCCCATCCGAGACTCCGAACAACATTCGGTCTCTTACTCATCATTCCATAACTACTCAAACAACCTCGAATCCTTAAGTGTGTCTCCCTACGGTTCGTGAATAATGCGGACATGATCGAGACACTTCTCCGAACAATAACCAATAGAGGAATCTGGAAATTCATATGGCTCCCACATATTTATATGATTACTTTGCGATCGAATGAACCACTTACATACGATACCAATTTCCCTTTGTCTCATGATAGTTTACTTATCCGAGGTTATGATCGTCGGTATCTCTGCATACCTAGTTCAACCTCGTTACTGATAAGTACTCTTTTCTTGTTCCCGTGATATGTGATCCCTTGTGAGCCAGTCACATGCTTGCAAGCTAATTGGATGACATTCCACCGAGAGGGCCCAGAGTATATCTATCCGTCATATGGATGGACAAATCCCACTCTTGATCCATGTGTCTCAACCAATACTTTCCGAACACTCAATGCCACCTTTATAGCCACCCAGTTACGGTGTGGTGTTTGATGTCATCAAAGCATCCTTCCGGTGAAGGTGATATGCATGATCTCATGGTCGAAGGAATTAGGTTACTATGTATCAGAAAGCATATAGCAATTGAACTATTAAAATGACTTGATCTTTATGCTACGCTTATCTATAGGAGTATGTCCACCATACCATTCTCCTAACGATATGATCTTGTTGTTAATAACATCTCAATGTTCATGATAGGGAAACCACAATCATTTATTAACCAACAAGCCAGTATTATAAAGAGGCTTTACTAGGGACTCTATTTTAGTTTACAAATCACACAAGTATTAATGTTTCCTTGTTAATACTATTATAGCATGAATGTAAACATTTATCATAAACACAAAGATATAATAATAACTACATTTATTATTGCCTCTAGGGCATATCTCCAACACCGTCCGACCTATCCCAACCGTGGAAACCCAAGGTCCGGAGGAAATCACAACAACCCCAGCAACTCTAACAATTTCAACCGTGCACCACCCAAGTTCAAAAACAACAATGCTGCCACCAACACCAACACTGCCCCGAGGACTGGATGCAATGTTGTTCCTGTTGCAGCAAAGGACAAGTTGCAAGTGACTTGTTATGACTGTGGAAATAAGGGTCACTACTCCAATGAGTGTCCAGAGAAGAATGCCGCAGCCCCCAATGCAAATTCCCCAGCTCAGCAGCATCATCGTGTTCAGCCCGGAAGAAGGTTTGCCCCGGGGAATTCGCTCAACCGCAACGGCCGTCTTTTTCTCATGCATGCTGAAGAAGCCAGGACGCACCAGATGTCATGTTGGGTATGTTTTCTGTTAATTCAGTACTTGCTTGAGTGTTGTTCGAGTCTGGTGCATCGCACTCATTTGTCACCGAAGAATTTGCATGCACTAGTAAGATTCAACCAACCAAACTGAAGCATGTTATGATTGTTCAAATCCCCGGTTCAACCACCAAAGCTAGGCAAATTTGCAAAGCCGTCCCTATCCGAATCCATGGCATAGATTTTTATGCTAATCTGATAGTACTCGGAACTAAAGGTTTGGAAGTAGTACTAGGAATGGATTGGATGTCCAAACATAAAGGATTAATTGACTGTGCCAACAAAGCCATAACCATGACCAGTACAGCTGGAATATCAATCGAGCATGTATCTGAAACCTTACCTCGTCAATTCAAGTGCAACAAGAGTATAGCCCAACCTACCATTGACCAAGTCCGGATAGTCTGTGAATACCCCGATGTATTTCTAGATGTTTTGCCCGGTATGCCCCCAGATCGGGATATCGAGTTTATCATTGAACTAATCCCCGGAACAGGACCCATAGCCCAGAGACCATATAGTATGAACCCGTCTGAACTAGCAGAACTGAAGAAGCAACTGGATGCCATGTTGGAAATTGGATTGATTCAACCAAGTGCGTAACCATGGAGATCACCTGTCTTGTTTGTGGACAAGAAAGATGGAGGTAACCGTTTGTGTACGGATTACCAGAAGTTGAATGATGTCACTATCAAGAACAAATACCCATTGCCCAAGATAGAAGATTTTTTTGATCAGTTGACCGGTGCCAAAGTGTTTTCTAAGATTGATCTTAAAACTGGCTATCATCAACTCAAGATTCGCGCAGAGGATATTCCCAAGACTGCCTTTACCACCAGATATGTATTATACGAGTATACTGTCATGTATTTTGGATTAACCAACGCCCCCGCTTACTTCATGAATCTCATGAATAAGATTTTTATGGACTTCCTGGATAAGTTTGTCATTGTTTCCATCGATGACATTCTGATTTATTCTAAATCAGAAGAAGAGCATGAGCTACACCTAAGGACCATTCTTGGAACCCTTAGAGAGCATCAGTTGTATGCCAAGTTTAGCAAATGTGAATTCTGGTTACAGGAGGTAGGATTCCTCGGTCACATTGTATCAGCCGGAGGAATTGCCATTGACCCTGCAAAGGTGAAAGATATCGAAGATTCGCAAGCCCCAACCACTCAAACCCAAGTTCGTGCATTTCTCGGATTGGCAGGATACTACCGCAAGTTCGTAGAAGGATTCTTGAGTATCACCTGACCCATGACCCAATTGCTAAAGAAGGATAAGAAGTTTGAATGGACAGACAAATGTGAAGCGAGTTTCCAAGAACTCAAGAGAAGATTGATTTCATCCCCAATCTTAATCATGCCAGATATCACGAAGCCCTTTGACGTGTATTGTGATGCATCCAAGATCGGTCTTGGATGTGTGCTAATGCAAAAGGAAAAGTAATATCTTATCTATCCCGACAACTAAAACAACATGAGCAGAACTATCCAACCCATGACCTCGAGCTCGCAGCCGTAGTTCTAGCCCTGAAAACATGGAGGCATTACCTGATGGGAAACCGTTGTGAGATTTATTTGGATCACAAGAGCCTGAAGTATATATTCACTCAGAAGGAGCTGAATATGAGACAGATAAGATGGTTTGAGCTAATCAAGGATTATGACCTGGACATTCACTATCACCCCGGTAAAGCCAATGTGGTAGCAGATGCCCTTAGCAGATTGCGGTGCCGCTTGAACTCCATGATTTTGAAGGAGCAACCAAGTCTGGACAAAGAGATGGAAGAGTTTCGAATGGAATTAGTGAGTGAAGGATTTTTTGCTAGCATAGAACTTCAACCCACTTTGATCAGTCAGATCAAAGAGGCGCAAACAGGAAATGCTAGCATCGATGGAATAAAGCGTCGTATCAGTACAGGCAAAGTACCCAGATTTACCGAAGACGAAGAAGGAGTTCTGTGGTACAAAGGACGCCTTTGTGTACCAGAAGATTCTGAGTTAAAAGAAGTTATTCTGAAGGAAGCTCATGATACTCTTTATTCTATCCACCCCGGAGGAACGAAGATGTATCAAGATTTGAAAGAGCAATTTTGGTGGCATAAGATGAAGAGAGAAATCGGAAGCTATATCGCCAAGTGTGATATATGTCAGAGAGTCAAGGCGGGACATCAAAGACCCGCTGGATTGTTGCAACCATTGCAGATTCCGGAATGGAAATGGGATTCTGTTGGAATGGACTTTATCACCGGATTGCCTACTTGTAGTAGGGGAAATAACTCTATCTGGGTCATAGTGGACAGATTGTCCAAAGTCGCCCATTTCTTACCAGTCAAGACCACGTATCAGAGTTCGAAGCTAGCGGAGTTATACATCGCTAGAATCGGCAGTTTGCACGGAGTCCCCAAGAACATCGTATCTGATCGAGAAACTCAGTTTACCTCAAGATTCTGGAACAAAGTCCAAGAAGGTTTAGGAACCCGACTAGATTTCAGCATAGCTTATCACCCTCAGAACGACGGACAAACGGAGCGAGTAAATCAAATACTCGAAGATATGTTGAGAGCATGTGTGTTAGAGTATGGATCTAAATGGGAAGACTGTCTACCGTTCGCAGAATTTTCATACAACAATAGTTATCAGGCTAGTTTGCAAATGGCCCCATTTGAGTTCATGTATGGAAGGAAGTGTCGCACCCCTTTGAACTGGTCGGAAGTAGGAGAGAGTCAGATTTTCGGACCCGGCATCCTACGAGAAGCAGAAGAGAAAGTTCACAAGATTCGTGAGCACCTCAAGACAGCCCAGCCAAGATAGAAAAGTTACGCCGACAAGAGACGTCGAGACCTCGCCTTCAACGTCGGAGAGTTTGTGTATCTCAAAGTGTCGCCTTTGAAAGGAATGCAGCGTTTCCAACTCAAAGGAAAGTTAGCCCCCAGATATATCGGACCCTTCAAGATTCTGAACCGTCGAGAAAAAGTGTCGTATCAATTGGAACTGCCAGAAGAGATGTCAGTAGTGCATAATGTGTTCCATATCTCATTACTTCGCAAGTGCCTCGAAGTTCCGGAGAAGACTGAAGTGTTCAAGAATATTG
Source organism: Avena sativa (assembly GCA_916181665.1). Classification (NCBI taxonomy): domain Eukaryota; kingdom Viridiplantae; phylum Streptophyta; class Magnoliopsida; order Poales; family Poaceae; genus Avena; species Avena sativa. The sequence continues at coordinate 68,820,561 of OV702284.1, forward strand.
ATAACCAGACCATAGAAATCAACGATGACCTGACCTATCCCGAAGTACCCATCCGTATTTTTGAAGAAGCTTTCAGAACTACCAGAACCCGAAGCATCAAGTTTCTCAAGATTCAATCGAGCAACCACACAGAATAAGAAACTACCTGGGAGCGCGAGGATCACATCAGGACGGAGTTTCCCGATCTTTTCAAATCCTAGGTAATCTTTTTCATCCTTTTTCAAATCTCGCGACGAGATTTTGTTTAAGGGGGGAAGGTTTGTAACATCCCAAAAATATTAAACTTGGATCATCAAAATTAGGGTTAACAAAAACTTTTCCAACTAAAAATATGAAAACATTCATATGTGTGTGTATTCAAATTTGGATCCAGAGCGCCACCCTCGACCGAAGCCCACAGACCGCGCGCCGCCCTCGCCGTGTGCATACACAATCCCCACCGACCAAGGAGACCGCCAGACATCCCCGTTCGCCGCCCCGTGACGCACAGCCACCGCTCGCCGTCGAAGACGCCGCCTTTGCCGCGCAGAGCGTCGCGTGTTCCAGACCAAGCCGCACCGCCCCATGCCTCGAAACCATGTCGTTGAGCATCGCTAGGGAACACCGCACCGTCCCCTACCGTCGCCCATGCCGATAGCCGCCTGTACCATCGCCCCTGACGAGCTCACCGTGCGCCCCGTCGGTCCCCTCGCTCGACTATAAATAGAGGCCACCCCCAGTCGATTTCTTCACACCATTCTAATACCCTCTCCTCACTGATCGTGCCACACCGTTCCCGGAGCAAGGCGAGCACCACCCCGCCGGAATTTCACCGGAGCTCGCTGCCTCTAGAGAAGAAGGGAGCCCTCGATTTCGTCCACCCCAGGAGCTGCCGCGACCACCCCTGAGTTCGCCGTCATCGACTTCGTCGTTCGCCCGTCTCACCGACCCTCGCCAGCACCCCGGTGAGCCCCCAGCAACCCCCACTGGCCGCGCTAGGTTTCTTTCTCGCCGGCGTTGCTCAACGTCGATGATGACTCTCAGCCGTTGGATTAGAATCAGATCGAACGTCCCACGTTGCCCCGTACCGCTTCGCACCCCCCTATCTCACTGACGAGTGGGGACAACCACTTAAGCAGCCCGCGGGAGGACTGCACTTAGCAGGCCGGCCCGTTAACTTTTCTCGCGCAGCCCAGTTATTCAAATTAAACCTTTTCTATTTTATTTCAAACTCACTTTTGTACCCAACTTCAAAATTCAACCCAGATCGATTCATTTCACCAAATTGAATGAAACTAATTTTGTTAGAAAGGTCTGGGAATTCTGAATCCAAGCCCGTTAGATTCAAATCATTTGGATCTGTAGATCACCCATGGTAAAAATAACAAGGCAGAAGCTTTTCTGCATTCAAACATTTTTCAAATTTAAACCATAATAGCTTTTGAGTTGATTCCAACTCTCAAAAAATCACATTTCACCATACCTTTCATAATATATAAAAATATATAGGTTTACTTGCAGAAATAATGTTCAAGTAATAAAAGAATGCCCCATGGGCATTTCTAGTCACTTTAATTATTTCAAATAAAAGGGTAAAACCTTATTAAATTGTGACACCACTTTAAATCATATTCCCATGGACTAAAATATGTGGTGATGACATGTGTCAACATGATCCCATGTTTGGTTTGGAGAATATTAAATCTTAAGTAGTTTTTCAATGAGTAGAAATTACTTTTCTAAAAAAATTAAAAGGAATTAAACCAAGCCTTAATCTTGCAATATTAGAGATGATGTTAGATCATCTATAGGACCCTTGTGTGTGATGATTGCAAGTAGTTAAGTATTTTTTGGTGATTGTGTACCTCGTATTTATTCATAGACGCTAGTACCGACCAAGGATACGAGGAGGAAGGAGGATTCTACGAAGAAGAAGCCGAGGAGAACTTCAACCACTAATCTGCACAAGGCAAGCTAAAACTTGCAAGCCATTCTACTTTAGCAAGCTTTATTAACTAAGTGGACCAATGCAAGCTAACCCTTGCAAGATACCCTACTGATGCCACAAACCACTATTGTTACCATGCCAATTATATGCCTTAAGCATATATGATCATCTCCACTTGATAAACCAATCCTAGTTTTACTTACAAGATTCTTACTTTATTTATTTATCAAAGCTCTTACTTAGAGTTTACTTAAGAGATTGGTAGATACTAGAAACAAATGTGAAGGTTGCATAAAGAGCATAAAATTTGGCCTAAGTTAGAAACCTTGATATCAGCCTAAGACATAAGGTTGTACTTAGTTGAAACTCCACTATTCCACCACCCCTCATTAGTACTTACCCCCACCTGTAGATGCTAGTGCTAAGCATAAAACCTTATCAACTTTAGATGGGAATACTTGGTGGAAAACTGGTTATGAAAACCTTGGAATGATGGATCATTCTATTGAAATGTTTTGGACATGTGTTTCCAAACACCTGATGATTTTGGTGATGAAAATGTTGAGGCATGAGCCTTAGCCCTTTATAAAACTGATGGTTGTCTGGATGCGATACCATTCCAATTTTACCGTACAACCACAATACCCGAAGATTGGGTAGGGCTTGACTGGAAACTTATATACCTTAGTAGTAGTTCCCTCACGGCCAAGGTTTGAGATGAGGCTACCTTGTGAAGATTGTCCACCTGTGCAGTACCCAAGATGACAGTTGATCATGGTTGGGAGGCCACACTCACAGGAGAGGTTCTTATACTAGGGTGTGTAATTGAAAGGCTAGGATTGATTATCCGCATACTGAGTATGGTGAATTCAGGATTTGTTCCTGACGGATGTATCGAATGTTGTGGTGAAAGTGTACAATCTCTGCAGAGTGTCAAACTATTCGAATAGCCGCGTCCGCGGTTATGGACAGTTGGAGTGGCCATACTGTTCCCCCATTAGATGTTTTCAAAATGACTTGTGAAATGAATTGCGACTTTGACTTGACCACAACAGAGTTGTGACATGAGTTACAAGATCCCACTTAGGAGTTATAAAATTGTGACTAGCTTTGGAACTTATTAGAGATAAATCTGGCTTTTGCAAAACAACCCTAGAGCCTAGTGTCCTATTATCCAAAAACCCCTTTACTTGTTAGTATGAGTTTGCGAGTACTTAAAGAGTACTCATGGCTTTGTCCCTGGCTATTCCCATGGCCAGACTATGAAGAGGAGTACCTGGAGGATGGACCCCAGGAAGGTTACGACAACTAGGATCATCTCCCATCGTCAGCATTGCCTGTGACCCCGAAGATGGAGCTTCGCCCACGCTACCGTTATTATTACGTATTCCGCTGCTTGATGTTGTATTAAGAACTAGATCATGAGATCTCTATTTGTGTAAGAACTTATGTACGGTTTGTAATGGATGATGTACTATGGTATCCAATTTAGTTATGTCTCGCAAAAATGGTAATCCTGGGATTGCGACGTATGGCATAACAGGCATCTGGGATTAAAAATCCGGGTGTTGACACTAAGCCAATTGGGCATGTTTGGCCCAAATAGCCCAATAGGGTTGGCCCAAATTTTAAAAGAAATTTTAGTAATTAATAAAATACCAAAATACCCCTAAATTCATAAAAATCCAACCTATTTAAACAAATTAAGAAATTATTTTTTTAAAAACAAATTTTTGGTCAAGAATTTTACAGTATATATTCCCTATGGAATTTTAAAAAATTAAAGAAAAAAGATAAAAATAAATAAAAATCATTTTTATTATATTTTGTTATTATAGTATTTTAGAAAAATACAAAAGGGATATTTAGGTCATCAAAATAAAATCTTTTAAAGTAAAATACTTATTCTTAAAAAGAATATTAAGAAAATAATTATAGGAGTTAAAAAAATTAGTTTTTAACTCTATTAATAATATACTACATTATAAAATAGTGAATGTAATATTTATAAAATATTAAAGGCTATTCCTTAAAATGAATTCCTTTATTACTTAAAGAAATTCCAGAAACTAAAATATTGGGAAAACAAGCAAAGAAGATAAATAATAAATAATGCATTACATTACTATGCATATCCATTTTTCTTCTTTAAATATTGTCCTTACCGGGCAATAATGATGTTTTGTAGAAATAGAAACTCAAGGTCTAGTGTAAGCATCCGACTTCACTACCTTGCAATCACAAGGCAAGTTCATCACTTTCTCATGCCCTTTGAAGAGTCTTTACCAAAGTAATTGTAAATTGTGTGTTATCATCTATGTTTCAAGGAAATAAAATATTATTTTCTCAAATAAATAAATTGATGATATCATCCTAAGTGAGGATATAAAGGGCAATAGAACTTAGGGTTCTATTGGCAACAATGATAATCATCTAGGAATTTAACAACCCATGACATTAGTGATTCTAGCGTCGTATATTACGTGTTAACCATGAGATTTGGAATGGGACAGAGAAGTCAGCTGTATCTTCTTCCTCTCGTATGTAGTCGGATGTGCAGGTCATGGCTTTTATCCTCGTAGCATGCGTTAATTGGTAATTCATAGAGGATATGCAGCATATGGGTGGGAACCCTCATCGTCCAACGATAGTCTGGCATCTAACGGTCTGTACAAACCATTGTCGTAATTCAATGGGTGGGCATGGTGTACACCAAGGAGGCATGCGGGGTCGCGAAGGGGGCAGTGATTGGCTTAGATCACCTAATAGGCCCCACATCATGGAATTGTGGATGGGAAAGTACGCCCGGTTGTGCAACAAGGAGTTGATCTCTCATGGGTAAAGTAATGATGGATGTACATGTAGTGGACTTGGAGCCTGTTGGGAACCCCAAGAGCAAGGTATGTAGCAGCATAACAACAAGTTTCCCTTAGTAAGAAACCGAGGTTATTGAACCAGTAGGAGAAAGGAAATGTCACACAGGTGTTGTAAGCAACGTGGAGACCTACACAACACAAACTCAAGACTTTTCCCCAAATAATCAGTGAGGTTGTCAAGCTCACCGGTTTCCTGTAACAAAGGATTAAACGAATGGTGTGGAAGGTAATGGTTTTCAGAAAGTAAACAAGTAATAGTGGAAGATGAATCAATGGTAAAGATTGGACCGGGGTCCATAGTTCACTAGAGGTGCTCTCCTTAGATAAACAACATGGCATGAAGGGTAAACAAATTACAGCAGGGCAATTGACAGGAACTGAGCAAGGCATAACAATTCAATACCAGAGAAAAAGATCCTATGCGATTCGATTGGGAAATACAACAATATACATAGACCGCCATCCAACTGCATCTATGACTAGAAGTCCACCTTAAGGTTATCATCCGAACCCCCTGCAGTATTAAGTTGCAAGCAACAGACAACTGCTTTAAGAAAAGCATGTAAGGTAAACAATCCACTTGTTCCATGAACAAGAGACCATTGTTTTCTCCCTAGTAGAAATAGCACATCTACAACCAAAGAGATTTTTGTCACTTCCCTTGGAAACTAGAGGCATGAACCCACTATCGAGCATAAATACCCCCTCTTGGAGTCACTAGAAACTACTTGGCCAAGATAGCTACTAACAACAGAGAGCATGCAAGATCACAAACAACACATACATGGTAGAATCATAAAGAAAAAACCATTAATCAATCTGACATAGTAATCTCAATATCCATCAGATACCTGTAAACACAACATGCATGATTACAAATATATTAGATGTTGATCATGAACGGAGCTCAAAACATCTATACATGAAAGCACGAAGGAGGAAATACAACCATCTAGCTACTACATGGACCCATAGTCCAAGGTGGAACTACTCACGCATCATACCGGAGAGAAGGCATCCGGCATGATCTCCCCTCCGGCAGGGTGATGGGAAGAACTTCAGATCCCCCCGATCTAGGGACGAAGGTGGCGGCGGCTATAGAAGGTTTCGTGTAATATTGATCAGGTACTTAGGGTTTCTGCATCAGGGGCTTCTTATAGGCAAAGAGGCGAGGCTGGGAGGCGGCCAGGGGAGGCACACCATACCCAGGCGCGGGGCAGGGCCCACCCGCGCCTAGGGGGGTCTGGATGCCCTAGGTTGCGTCTCTGTCTCATCTTCTGGATTCGTGTCCCCCACGGTAAAATATTGACTTTGGCTTTTGTCCCGTCCAATACCGAGAATATTGATTTTCTGCCTTTCTGGAACCAAAAACAGAAGAAAACAGGCAACTAGCACTGTGGCAACTTGTTAATATGTTAGTTCCAGAAAATTTATAAAAACACCTCAAAGTGTAGACAAAGCAAAGCAAAGTAGATACTAAACAAGCATGGAGCATCAAAAATTATAGATACGTGTCCGACGTATCAAGCATCTCCAAGCTTAACTCCTGCTCGTCCTCGAGTAGGTAAGTGATAAAAAGAATAATTTTTGAGGTGGCATGCACCGTTAAACCAAGATCAAACCATTTGCAAGCATTGAAAGCTGGGATCAAAGAACTCTAAACATGTGCATGAAATATGGAGTTCTAACAATAGGACAAAGTAACTATGCATGCAACATGAAGGGCTACAAACAAAGATCTTGAATAACATGCATTGAAAACGTTTGTTTGTTTCACATACAGAAAACATGGCATACTGGCATTCAGCTTGTCCCTCATAGAGTAGAAAACAGATGCATAGGATACCTTCAAAGTTCACAAGGGTGACCAGAAACAAATAGCACAAGAACAAGTAATATCACAATATGCATCAATCAATAAGTTTTGGAACACTGCACACAGAATGACAACTATGCTCCCTTAATTGTGCCTAAATGTAGAAGGTGGAGACTAAAATAATGGTGGAAGAAAAGCCTTTTATAAAGGAAGCAGGGATTTCAAGTTTCAAAAAGAGCTTCCAAAAATTATGGTACTTGTTAGCTTTCAGCCCTCATTGCCCCTATCATAAGCATCTTGAAGTGATTAAGGTGAAAGTGAACAAAGATGTAGTATATGCTTGACGAAGTATGGCAATCTCAAGTCCCTTGAATACGATGGCCACACCTCATGCTACTCAACTTCCGTCACCTGTAAGTTCTTGTCATTGTAAGTACATGCATATAATAGAGAACCGCCAAAGGGGTACCCCTTGCACATGGTACAGGAGCTATCCCATAACCAAAATGACAAGGCAAGTAGACAATGAGCATCTCAGTGATCTTTTTATTTATCATATGCATAGCTTTTATTGAGGATGCTTCATAGATAGATCACTATGGTGATGCTGAAAGTTTCCACCATGATTAGGCATGGATTAGTCTAGCGGCTCAGGCGTTTCTCTAACACAAAATACAAACTCCATGGACTTACAAGCTCCCTTTTTATTTCACACCGGTGACATCCATAGACAAAAGAGCATGATATCAACTGAGTACAAAGTACAAGTGCAATGTTGAAAACGTTCCCCGTGACAGCACGGTTCTGCTAATTCCAACGTATAAGTGCAAGCATATACAACATAGATGACACAATGGTTCAAGTTTATTAGGGGCAAATAATATAAAGTGTTCCATCAAGTTTGTGAGGACTTTAATCACTTTGTTTTCACATAACAAAATAGTTTTTAATTGGAAGATAGCTGAAAATAAGAATATACTTGGAATGTTGTAATACACAATGCATAGGAGTTTATAGTGGACACTTTGGAAAAACTTGGTTTCTTGGGAGTTGGAAGCATGAGTAGAGCTTACTCATACAAGTGGAGGCTAGCAAAAGACTGGGAGCAACCAACTAAGAGAGCATGATGGCCATAATCATGCAGAGCAACAAAGCATTACTAATCAAAGCATAGAGTGGTACTACAAGTCAAGAACTAAGTGATCATAGAGGCTATGGCGACTTGTCATAGTCATAACATGGTGTGAGCATGTGCCAAGTCAACCCAAACAAAGCATCAAAGGAGAATACCACAATACTATGCTTTTGCATGCTAAAACAACGCATAATTTCTCCAAGGCACACTAAGCAATCCCAATTGTTTAGAACAATACATGCTACAGCAATAATCACTAAGCATAAGGTCAAAACAACACCTAGAATGTCATGCTAAAGTCTGAGTCACAGTCAATGCAAGCTCCTCTTGCACTTACAAGCAAGAACTTACTACTCCTTTCCAACACCAAGCAACTTATTTGCAAAACAACATAGCGAGAACGGGGGTCCAAACTAGTTTATTCAAGCAAACTAAACAACTAAGCAAACCATATGAAAAATAAGACGCTCCAAGAACAACACAACAGTGCATGAATAAAAAACCGAAGTGTCTAGAAAGAACTAAGATTTTTATTAATGAAGAAGGGGATGCCTTGGGAATCCCCAAGCTTTAACGCTTGTACCTCTTGGATATTTCTTGGGTTGACACCGGTGTGGTATCCCCAAGCTTGAGATTTTGTCCATTCTTCATCTTATTACATCATTCTCTCTCTACACCTGAATTTTTTTCTTCATACAAAACTTCACACAATCTTCATTAGCAACATTAGTGTATTCAAAAGATATTAGACCTCTGGCAAAGCTTGGAACAACAAGGCTTTTGACTAAAAACACAAGCTACTGTAGTAACTCCTTCAAAAAGCTCAATTCACCTAAAGATAACTCAAAAAGGAATCAGTAAGAAGCAAATGCAAATAATGGCAAAAATCTATCAAAACAGACCAGCAGGTAGAAACCGATTTTTTCGAACATCTTCTGTTGCTCAAATCAAAAAGTGTTGAACTAACGAATGTTAGCTAACATACTGGGGGATTTAGGCGTAATTTTTTTAGCTCAATCCGAGTTACAAAGACTCCTCACAAAATTTTTTGGTGGAGAACAGAAATCTGTTTCGGGACATCAACTCCCCAAATCTTACTTCCCTCTCATTAGAGGTCATTCTTGGCACAAAAAGCAAACAAAAAAAGGGTAAGGAGAGGTCATTACTGAGCCTCAAGGAAACTCTTGGGTTATCTCCGAACATGTACTTTTCTTTAACGCCTTTGAGTTAGGCATAAGAAGCAAGAAGAATCAAGTATTTTCAAATGAAGAAGCATTCACATCAAACCTTGCTTTCAAAGGAGGATTAAAAAGCAACTTATCTCTCCTCACAGGGAAGTGTGCAATACCTTTCTTGAATGGAAAATGATATTTGATGGTGCCTTCTTTCATATCAATGATGGCACCAACTGTTCTAAGAAAAGGTCTTCCCAAAGTAATAGGACAAGAAGCATTGTATTCAACATCCAAAACATAGAAATCCACAGGGACATAAGCATTGTTAACCAGAATGAGAACATCATTAATACTCCCCATGAGTTTCTTCTTAGCATTATCATTAAGTGTGACATCCAAATAACAATCTTCCAATGGTGGCAAATCAAGCATTTCATAAGTCTTCCTAGGCATAATAGAGACACTATAACCAAGATCACATGAAGCTTTGAGATCAAAGTCATTGACTTGCATATTAATAATGGGTTCCCAACTATCTTCTACTTTCCTAGGAATAGAAGCTTTGTGTTTTAGCTTCTCTTCCTTAATCTTAACAAGAGCATCTGTAATGTGTTTGTTGAAAGCAACATGCATATCACTAGCATCTGGACTTCTAGCAAGATTTTGTAGGAACATAATCACTTCAGAAATATTGCAACCATCAATATCAAAATCAAAATTAGCATCACTAGTAGTAGGCTCAATAGGCTTAGGCATAGTAGGAGGAGGAACATGGACTACTTGTGGTTTAGTGGTGATAGTGCACACACTATTATTTTTTATCAATTTCAGCTTCCCTTTCCCACTTAGCATGAAGTTGAGCTAAGAGCCTAACATTTTCATCAATAGTAACTTGTATGGCATGAGCAGTAGCAAAGGTATTTTCCATGGTTTCAGGTTTAGCAGCCATTTTATTAATCAAAGAGGACTGAGCTTTAGACAAAGAGGATATATTTTTCTCAACATTTAAAAGCTTTTCCTCTATAGCCTTATTGAAAGTGATTTGTTTACTAATAAAGTCTTTGAGCATGACTTCAAGTTCAGAGGGGGCACTTCTAGCATTGCTGTAGGAGTTTCCATAGGAATTGCCATTATTAGGAGGATAAGGCCTATAATTGTTGTTGCTACCAAAATTATTCCTATAGGCATTACTGTTGAAATTGTTGTTTCTAATGAAGTTCACATCAACTTGCTCTTCTTGAGAAACCAAATAGGCTAAGGGAACACTATTAGGATCTAGAGGAGCTTTCCCATTAACAAGCATAGCGATAATAACATCAATCTTATCACTCAAAGAGGAGGTTTCCTGAACATAATTTACCTTCTTACCATGTGGAGCTCTCTCAGTGTGCCATTCAGTGTAGTTAACCATCATATTATCAAGGAGTCTAGTTGCAGCACACAAAATGATGCTCATAAAGGTACCTCCAGCAGTTGAATCCAACAGGTTTCTTGGGGAGAAGTTCAAACCTGCATAAAAAGTCTGGATAATCATCCAAGCTGTGAGTCCATGAGTGGGGCAATTCTTAACCAAAGATTTCATCCTTTCTAAAGCTTGAGCAACATGTTCATTATCAAGTTGTTTAAATTTCATAATGTCACTTCTCATAGATATAATCTTAGTAGGAGGATAGTATTTTCCAATAAAAGCATCCTTGCACTTAGTCCAAGAATCAATCAGTGAGAAAGGAAAAAGCTTGAGCTTAATAATATCTCCATCTACATCCTTATACTTTTGCATCTCACAAAGTTCAACAAATTTATTGTTATGGGCTGCAACATCATCAAAACTAGCACCAAAAAATTTCTCTCTCATCACAAGATTCAACAAAGCAGGTTTAATTTCATAAAAGGTAGCATCAGGAGCAGGTGGAGCAATATGTGTGCTAGGTAAATCATCGTTGTTGGTGCTAGTGAAGTCACACAACTTGGTGTTCTCAGCAGACTTCATTTTGGCAAAGGTGGGTGTAACATCCCTAAAATCATGTTTTCAAAGCTTTGCATATCATCCATGCATGCATATTCATTTAGGGTTCAATTTCAAAGTCCTTTGAAAGAAACAAAATCTTTGGGTGCTATTATTTCATGTGAACAAGCTTTGGTCCAATGTTACTCTCTAGTGAGAGAATAATTGTTTTAAAACCATTGTTGTGTGATCATAGGATTGTTTGATGAGTTTCAAAGCTTGAACAAAATTTCCAAAAACAAAAATATGGTTTAAAACCATTTATATATCTTCATTAAATCTTGTACTAAGGCACTGTTTATTTTTAATTTTCAAAAGGAACCAAACTAGTCCAGCAAGGCAGCATAGTTTTATGCCCAAAAATGTGAAGGTTGCATTTTACAAATGTCCAGAAAAGTTTGGAATTCAAATGCTTTTAAAATTCATTTTAAATAGTTTCCTAAAAATCAATTTAGAAAAAGAAAAGGAGTTAGAAAACAGAACTGGGCCTGGCGCCACCTTTCCAGCCCAACAGTAGAAACGTCCCAAAAGCCATCCCACCCGGGTTTTCCCCTTCTTTCTCTCACCCGCAACCGCTCTGCCCCGCAGACGCTGCCACTGGGCCCGCGCCAAATCAGCATCTTGTTCTCCATCCCGCGCGCGCAGACTCCGTCGCCACCGTCGTTTCCTCCAGAAACGCCGCGTTGATTCCTCGCTTAATTGGCATTGAACCACTGCATAATTCCCTCGCCCCTCCTAGCTACTTAATCACCTCGCCACTGCGGTCATTTCCCCCACATAGCACACTCACCTCGCCACCAGGCTGCCAGTATTTCGAACTGCACCGCCGCTGCCCGACGAGCTCCGGTAAGCGATTACGGTGAGCTCCGACCGCCCCTCTTCTTCTGGTTCAAACGAGCGTGACCCTCATGTCCTTGTGCATCTGCTGACACCCCTGGTTTTCCTGGTCGTGACCCAGGTCGCCGTCTTCGTTCACGCCCGCAAACGCCAGAGCCGCCGCTCAACTCTGACGAACAATTTAGGTAAAATCCGAGCGCCCCTTGACCTCGCATGCATGCTATCAGATCCGCCGTGTCCTTGCGCAACTCCTAACACCACTGGCTTGTGCTAGGGTGATCCCGAACGTCATCAACATCGCCGTCTGCATGAACCCGGCGCCGCCTGCAACTCCGACGAGGTCCTGCCGCTCCGTCCGTGCGCCCCTCGACAAACTACTCCCATGTTGAGCTTCCTCGTAACCTTGCAAGTCTGGTAAGCCACGTCACACACCCCAGACCCTCTTGTATTCGCCGGAGCGTCACGGACAGAGCGTCGTTGCCGCTCCACCGTCGCCAGCGCCGCCGATCCTTGGTCGTTTGATCGCGAGCCGTTGGATCTAGATCTAACGCGTGAGATAGAATCACTTAACGAAGGGGTACGAGTCAGATCTGGCCATGTGATTTCATTTAAATCATGCAGTCCACACTGGTCGATCTGTGCGAAGCGGTACCGATGAATCAGAGTGCGCCATGTGGCCTGAGTTGAAATTTAAAACAGAAATTTGATCTATTAGTTAATCAAACTTGTAAAATTCATAACTTTTGATCCACACGTCCAAATTTTACAAATTTTATATCATTGGAATCAGGAGAGAAAATCCCTTGTGTTTATGCATTGTGTTTAATGTTTTGCCTCTGTAAAAAATGGTTGTTTTTATAGAAACATTTGTAGGCTTAATTTGTGTATAGTAATTATTGGAAAAATGATTTGTTGATCAAATAAAGTTTATTTGGTGTGTTTTGGACTTGTTTATGATTCAGTACTGTATACTTGTATTTTTTGGTGTAGGAAATCATCACATGGCATTTTGCATGCATTCATATATTTTTGTTTGTATATATTTTGTTATGTGATTTTGGTGCCCTTATTTTATGTGTAGATTTTGGTGCTAATAGTAATTGTGGTTGTGAAGATTGTTGCAACTCCCCAAACTACCAAGGCAAGTGGTGCTACATGTTTCTGTCCCAATATTTTATACCTATGCATTAGAAATATTTTGTATAGGACTTGCATGATTATTTTGCCAAGTATCTATATGTTATGTTGGGAAATCCTAGTAGTTGTAGCAATATTAGAATTTCCTCTAAGTTATGATACTTGCCTTTGCCATGCTTAGCCTAGCTAGTAGCAACCAAGGGTGGTTTATATAATCATGCTATGAGAAATATTTCTAAGTCTTTGGACTTATATTTTCTTAATAAAACAACCAAGTGAATGAAACACCTGGGTGGAATGGAAAGATTGGTTTGTGTTGAGTGGTTACACAAGGCCAATTTCTATGGTTTACCTTGTGTATCTCACTTGTGGAAAGCCACCCAGGAACAAAGGGATTTGAGATACCAAATGTTACGAAGCTTCTAGTGCAGCCACATGGAAATATGGGCTCTGCCTGGATCATATAGGTTGCAATAACTTAGCCATTTGTACAGTTGGTGGTAGTGGGATGATAGGTTGGAACGCGTCCATTTGGTCTAAGGGAAGGCTTCTGAAAGGTCATGTCTTGGTGAAAATCAAGTCTTGTGGGGAAAGTGCACAACCTCTGAAGATGGAAGAATATAAGTACTTAGCCATGTCCCTGGTATTGGACAAATTGAGCAACAAGACATGGAAGCTATCAAGAATCTCCTCATCCCAATTTTCCAAGTTAAAACTTGTGGTTGAACAAGGTTGAAGGTTCACCAATTTCTATTGGTGATTCCTTTGGAAAGTTTTGTCACAGAAAAACTTAGTGTTTTCAACTAATAGGAAAAAACTATTTTGAGCAAAGCAAGCCTAAGCTACACTTAGCCAAATTCATGTAGTATCTAGATGCTAATATTATACTAAGGTATCACTTGCCAATACTATTCCAATGTACTGACCCACTGTGGCTGTAACTTGTGATGTTGTAGGCTATTCTGATGATGATTAGGGGTTATGAGTCTACACTCAACATGCTTGCCTGTGGCACATGAAGATGAAGACTTATTTATCTTATTATATATTTGAACTCTTGTATTAGGCCTGTGGCCATGGAGTTTGTAAAAGAGTATGTTTGTCTCTGGGATGATATGTAATAATGACCTTTGTTTCTGTGTACTTCATCTTAAACTGTGGATGCTAGCATTGATCCAGGGACTAGCATTGCAATCACAAGGATCCTTACCTTTATAAAGGGAGGGATCTTACAGATGGTATCAGAGCACGGTGTTGCCTATAGGATTATGACCCTAGGAATGGATTAGAAACCACTAAGGAAATTTTTTCAACAACTTCCACACTTGTCTTTTCTTCTCGTAAGCTTTTCTAATCTTCTTTCTCATCTATATTTGTATATGAACTCCATCAACGAAGCCGTGAGGAAGGGACCACTCATGACTATGACTTTGGAGTGTGAGGCAGAATTTCCCAAGGTTCTCAAGGACCTCATGGTTGCCATGGGAATACATGGTGCAGCTGTGTACAAAGGTTTCCCCGTGATGGATGAAGGAGTGGAGTACTGGTGGGTGCAACTTCACTTGTATAAAAACAAGGAAGACAACCACAAGGAATCAGGATTCTGCATGGTCACCAACTCAGTGATGCACACCACATTCTTTGAATCTGCAAGATATGCAGCTTGGAAGGCCATCAAGGAACTTGGTGATAGACTCAAGTGCAGAATGCTTAACACCCAAAATGACCTTAGAGAAGAAAAGAAGCATACCCAAGAGTTAGAGGCTACCAACCAACGTTTAAGAGAGGACATCATAGACTTAGCAATGGAGTCATGTGATCAGGATCGACAGATTTCCTCTAGGGATGCCCTGTTAGCTAACTTGGCAAGTGAGATGGGATTGTAACGTACTTCCTTAGTTGGACCACCACACTTATCATTTCCTTTCCAAAAAATTTGTCAAAATTATGTTGAACCTTGGATGCTTGTAATGGATTATGTATGTCATGACTTGTGTGTTTGATTTCCAAAAATATGCTTGTGAAGCTTTGTCTTATGATTTTCTCTATCTATGTTGAATCTAACTTTTTCTATCTTATAAAATAGATGCCTAATGTTACCATCAGCACGGCTGAAGAGTTCAAGGGAACTCGTTTTAGCACTCGTCTTATTGAGCTCACTAGTGTGCTCAATCTTCCGCGTCCTAGCATCATGATGCTTCCCCTCACCAAGTTCGAGAGGAAGGACCTTAGGGGCTTCAAAGTTACTCAGCCAGGACACCAGACTGAGCCAACCATGGAGGCTATCACCTTCAAGCTCATGCATGATGACAAGGAGAGAGGCCTAGAGGTAGTCATGCAGGATTTACTTGGGCGTTTGCTAGGGAGACACTCTCGGGAGATTAGAGGTACTCACTTCCACGCCTTCGGTAGACGTGACGAGGATGATGAGGCCATTGACTTCGAGGATACTGCTAGAGAGACGGCAGAGCCGATTCGTCTATACCTCCAGGACTTAGAGGTTCTTCTTAGGCACATAGATACTGATAGGACCAACGTCATGTTTAGCAATGACGAACTCCAGGTGCAGCTTCGTGAGAAGGACAAGCTCTTCGCGAAGAAAGATGAGATAGTCAAGGAAATGGAGGCCAAGTTTGATAGTTGGGATAGAAAGTTCAAGAGTCAAGAGAAAAGAGTCCAAGATAGGAACAAGAGGATTCGAGAGATGACTGCAGAACTAGAGGCCAAGGACTTCGAGCTCGAGCATCAGCAGGTTGTGATTGAGAGACTTCATTCACAGAAGAGGGCTCTCAAAGCCAACGTAGAGGCCTTGACTACCAATGTCGAGGAGTACAAGACCGCTATGGAGAATGCAGGTCTTACACTTGTCGATGAGGAGGTTGATGTAGAGGAGTAGTGATGACTACTCGTTTACTTATTATTTACCATGATTTTGATTATTGAGTCGCAATGATCATCCAACATGTGGATGGCTTGCTATTGGTGTGTTTGATTTTCAAAACTTGTTATCTATGTTGTTGAACTTTTGTTATTTTGACGCATGTTTGGTGATTGTTTATGTGAGTATTGTGCATGTTAAACATCTATGGGTATCTCATTCTTATCCTTATGAAAACCACAGATGCCTCCTCGACGTGCCAACCCCAACCCGAACAACAACAATGTCACCCCAGAGATGCAACAGCTGATGATAGCTCAGACACAGCCGATGCAGATGATGACCACCTTTATGCAGAATCAGAACAACAACAATAACAACAACAACAACATAAACAATAACAACAACAATCAGAACAATCCACCAGGTTTTGACATGCTTACCAGATTCTTAAGACTGAGGCCTGCTAAGTTCTCAGGAACTACTGACCCCATGGTGGCCAATGATTGGCTACGCTCAGTAAACAAGGATTTGGTAACTGTTGGCTGTACTGATGAGGAGAAAGTCAGGTTTTCAGCACACTTGTTGGAAGGACCAGCAGCTACATGGTGTGATAACTTCCAGATCACCACTCCCATTGAGGATGTGACATGGGCTATCTTTGAAGATGGTTTCCGTACTGCTCACATCTCATCCGGAGTGATGAGTTTGAAGAAGAAGGAATTTCATAACTTGAAGCAGCGCCACCGCAGCGTGGCTGAATATATTGAGGAGTTCAACAATCTGGCGCGTTATGCACCGGATGAAGTTGACACTGATGCTAAGAGGAAGGAGAAGTTCCTCGAAGGATTGAACAATGAACTGAACCTACAGCTATCTGTGGCCTATGTCCCCACATATCAGTCTCTTTGCGACAAGGCTGCCATCTTAGAGAGCAAGATGAAACAGGTTGAAAGCAGGAAGCGGAAACACTCTGACAAGCACAACTCGGGATCGTCTCACAAGCATTCCCATTATGATGATAGTGGAAATTCTAGATCCCACAAGCATGGAAAGTACAACAACCACCACAACCACAACCGTCATCATGACAACAAGCATCACCGTAGTCATGACAATGACAAGTACAAGAATCACAAGAGTGGATACAAAAGCCACCACAATGGAAGTGGAAGTGGTAGTGGAAGCCAGCCTGTCAAGAAGGATCTTAGTCAGGTTGAATGTTTCAAGTGCAAATGGATGGGGCATTATGCAAATGAGTGCCCAGAAAAGAAAGTTGAAGGACCCAACAAGCCCAATCCTTTCCAGAAAGGACAGGTGAACCACATCAATGTGGAAGAGATCTATGAGGAACCTGATGCTGTTGCTGGTAAGTTCAAACTCAATTCTGTTCCAGCATTTGTTCTCTTTGATACTGGTGCATCTCATTCATTCATATCAAGAGCATTTGTTGAAAGAAATGAACTACCGGTAGAAACTATTGGGTGTCCTATAAAAGTAAGTTCTCCTGGCGGAGAAATGATAGTGAACTCAGGATGTCATGATCTAGTCATAGAGTTCGGGAAGTACAAGTTTCCCGTTAATCTGATAATCCTAAATTCCCAAGGATTGGATGTCATTTTGGGAATGGACTGGATGATCAAGCACAAGGGAGTGCTAGATTGTGCCAACCATACCGTCTCACTCACAACTCCAAAAAACAAAAGGATTAGATTCAAGACCAACTTTGAACCAAAAGGGAGTAAGCTAAATTCTCTTAAGGGGGTTAGCATAGACAGTGTGCCAATTGTGAGTGAATATCCGGATGTGTTTCCAGAATAATTACTAGGAATGCCACTAGATAGAGATGTGGAGTTTCTGATTGATTTGCTACCAGGATCGGGACCAATAGCAAAGAGACCTTACAAGATGTCAGTTGATGAGTTGAAAGAACTCAAGAAACAACTTGGAGAACAGTTGCAGAAAGGATTTATTCAACCAAGTTCTTCATCCTGGGGAGCACCAATTTTGTTTGTGGAAAAGAAAGATAGAAGTCAAAGGTTATGCATAGATTACCGTTCACTCAATGAGGTAACTATTAAGAACAAATACCCTTTGCCTAGAATCAATGACTTGTTTGATCAGCTAGAAGGAGCCTATGTGTTCTCAAAGATTGATCTCCGGTCAGGTTATTTCCAGCTCAAGATAAGAGAACAAGAAATACCTAAGACAACTTTTACCACTAGGTATGGATTGTATGAGTATATCGTGATGCCATTTGGTTTGACCAATGCACCACCATACTTCATGAATATGATGAACAAGGTGTTCATGGAGTTCCTTGACAAGTTTGTTGTCGTATTCATCGATGACATTTTGATCTACTCCAAGGGCAAAGAAGAGCATGAAGGACATTTGCGTTTGATACTTGAGAAGCTTAGAGAGCATCAGCTGTATGCCAAATTCAGCAAGTGTGAATTTTGGTTGAATGAAGTTGGATTTCTTGGACACGTGTTGTCAGGAGATGGTGTAGCATTTGATCCCGCAAAAGTGTCAGTTGTAACTGAGTGGGAATCCCCTAAGTCAGTGAAAGAGGTTCGTAGTTTCCTTGGCTTGGCAGGATACTACAGAAGGTTCATTGAGAATTTCTCCAAGATAGCTAAGCCAATGACAAAGTTGCTAAAGAAGACAAGAAATTTGCTTGGTCTGAAGGATGTGAACTCAGTTTCCAAGAATTAAAGAAGAGACTAGTGACAGCACCAGTCTTATGTTTGCCAGATTTGGAAAAAGATTTCCAAGTATATTGTGATGCATCTCATCATGGATTAGGTGCAATTCTAATGCAAGAAGGGAAAGTTGTGTCTTATGCCTCGAGACAACTCAAAACTCATGAGGTAAATTACCCTACCCATGATTTAGAGTTAGCCTTTGTTGTCCATGCACTCAAAACATGGAGACATTATCTTTTGGGAAAGCAATGTGAAGTGTTCACAGATCACAAAAGTTTGAAGTATATCTTCACCTAGAAAGAAATCAACATGAGACAAAGAAGATGGCTAGAACTCATCAAGGACTATGAATTGAGTTTTCAATACCATCCCGGTAAAGCAAATGTTGTAGCAGATGCTCTAAGCCGTAAGGTATTTGTGAATGGCCTTACTAAGGGAGAGTTGCTAGATGATCTGTGTGCCCAATTTAGAAATCTCAGATTGGAGATTGTACCTGAAGGACATCTCATGGCATTGGATGTTCAACCCACTTTGTTAGACAAAATCAAAGAAGCCCAAAAGATAGATAAGGAAATTGAGGAGATTAAGGAAAAGATTGGTAAAGGAAAAGCCAAAGGATTCCATGAAGACGAACAGGTACTTTATGTTATGGAAAACGTATCTGCGTTCCGCAAGATCTAGAGCTACGGAAACTGATTTTACAAGAAGCGCACAACTCACCATATTCCATTCATCCTGGTAACACCAAAATGTACATGGATATGCAGGAAAGATTTTGGTGGAATAATCTCAAGAAGGACATCGCCGAACATATTGCTTTGTGTGATGTATGTAGTAGAGTGAAAGCGGAACATCAGAAGCAAGCAGGATTGCTACAAACACTACCTATTCCTGATTGGAAGTGGGACAATATTGGCATGGATTTCATCACTGGATTGCCAAGGACCAGGTCAGGATATGATTCTATTTGGGTAGTAGTGGATCTCCTAACTAAAGTGGCTCATTTCATACCCGTGAAGACAACCTACACAAGTGCTAAGTTAGCCAAGATCTATATGAGTAGGATTGTGTGTCTGCCTGGAGTACCCAGAGCATTGTGTCTGATAGGGGAACTCAATTCACTTCTCATTTTTGGAGTAAATTGCATGAGTCATTGGGAACGAGGTTGGAATTCAGCACTGCTTTTCATCCTCAGACTGATGGACAAACAGAAAGGACCAACCAGATTCTTGAAGATATGTTGAGAGCCTATGCTCTAGGCTATGGAGCTAGTTGGGATGAAAGTCTGCCTTACGCAGAAATCTCTTACAATAACAGCTATCAATCCAGTATTGAGATGGCACCATTTGAATTTCTCTATGGGAGAAAGTGTACCACCCCATTGTTATGGAATGTTGTGGGAGAAAGAAATCTGTTCGGACCAGAACTAATCAAAGAGGCTGAAGAGAAAGTCAAGCTAGTTAAGGACAGATTGAAGATAGCCCAGTCCCGGCAGAAGAGCTACGCAGATCCTAAGCGTAGAGAAGTCACCTATGAAGTGGGTGATAGAGCTTACCTTTGAGTGTCACCACTTCGTGGAGTGAAGCGATTTGGAGTCAAAGGAAAATTAGCCCCAAGATATGTTGGACCATTCAAGATTCTGAGTCGTAAAGGAGAAGTAGCTTATGAGATTGAATTGCCAGAATCATTGTCTGCCGTTCACAATGTGTTCCATGTGAGTCAGCTAAAGAAATGACATCCAGAGATGGAGGAGACTTCTTTGAAGGATATTATACCTTTGGAGGAGGTTCAGTTGGAAAGTGATCTCACTTATGAGGAAAAACCTATCAAGATTCTCGAGACTGCACAAAGAGTTACTCGGACTAAGACTATCAAATTCTGCAAAGTTCAATGGAACCATCATTCCAAAGAAGAAGCAACATGGGAAAGAGAAAATGATCTTCGGGGAGACCACCCTCACCTATTAGCTAGCCAATCCGAATCTCGAGGGAGAGATTCACCTTAAGGGTGTTAGATTTGTAACATCCCTAAAATCATGTTTTCAAAGCTTTGCGTATCATCCATGCATGCATATTCATTTAGGGTTCAATTTCAAACTCCTTTGAAAGAAACAAAAACTTTGGGTGCTATTATTTCATGTGAACAAGATTTGATCCAATGTTACTCTCTAGTGAGAGAATAATTGTTTTAAAACCATTGTTGTGTGATCATAGGATTGTTTGATGAGTTTCAAAGCTTGAACAAAATTTCCAAAAACAAAAATATGGTTTTAAACCATTTATATATCTTCATTAAATCTTGTACTAAGGCACTATTTATTTTGAATTTTCAAAAGGAACCAAACTAGTCCAGCAAGGCAGCATGGTTTTATGACCAAAAATGTGAAGGTTGCATTTTACAAAAGTCCAGAAAAGTTTGGAATTCAAATGCTTTTAAATTCATTTGAAATAGTTTCCTGAAAATCAATTTAGAAAAAGAAAAAGAGTTAGAAAACAGAACTTGGCCTAGCGCCACCTTTCCAGCCCAACAGCAGAAACGGCCCAAAAGCCAGCCCACCCGGGTTTTCCCCTTCTTTCTCTCACCCGCACCCGCTCTGCCCCGCAGACGCTGCCACTGGGCCCGCGCCAAATCAGCATCTTCTTCTCCACCCCGCGCGCGCAGACTCCGTCGCCACTGCCGTTTCCTCCAGAAACGCCACGTTGATTCCTCGCTTAATTGGCATTGAACCACTGCGTAATTCCCTCGCCCCTCCTGGCTACTTAATCACCTCGCCACCGCGGTCATTTCCCCCCACACAACACACTCACCTCGCCACCAGGCTACCAATATTTCGAACTACACCGCCGCTGCCCGACGAGCTCCGACAAGAGATTACGGTGAGCTCCGACCGCCCCTCTTCTTCTGGTTCAAACGAGCGTGACCCTCGTGTCCTTGGGCATCTGCTGACACCCCTAGTTTTTCTGCTCGTGACCCAGGTCGCCGTCTTCGTTCATGCCCGCAAACACCAGAGCCGCCGCTCAACTCCGACGAACAATTTAGGTAAAATCCAAGCGCCCCTTGACCTCGCATGCATGCTATCAGATCCGTCGTGTCCTTGTGCAACTGCTAACACCACTGGCTTGTGCTAGGGCGATCCCGAACGTTGTCAACGTCACCGTCTGCACGAACCCGATGCCGCCAGCAACTCCGACGAGGTCCTGCCGCTGCGTCCGTGCGCCCCTCGACAAACTACTGCCACGTTCAGCTTCCTCGTAACCTTGAGAGTCTGGTAAGCCACGCCACACACCCCAGCCCCTCCTGTATTCGCTGGAGCGTCGCTGACAGAGCGCCGCCGCCGCTCCACCGTCGCCAGCGCCGCCGATCCTTGGTCGTTTGATCGCGAGCCGTTGGATCTAGATCTAACGCGTGAGATAGAATCACTTAACGAAGGGGTACGAGTCAGATCTGGTCGTGCGATTTCATTTAAATCGTGCGGTCCACACTGGTCGATCCGTGCGAAGCGGTACCGATGAATCAGAGAGCGCCGCGTGGTCTGAGTTTAAATTTAAAACATAAATTTGATCTATTAGTTAATCAAACTTGTAAAATTCATAACTTTTGATCCACACGTCCAAATTTTACAAATTTTATATCATTGGAATCAGGAGAGAAAATGCTTTCTGTTTATCCAATGTGTTTAATGTTTTGCCTCTGTAAAAAATTGTTGTTTTTATAGAAACATTTGTAGGCGTAATTTGTGTATAGTAATTATTGGAAAAATGATTTGTTGATCAAATAAAGTTTATTTGGTGTGTTTTGGACTTGTTTATGATTCAGTATTGTATACTTGTCTTGTTTGGTGTAGGAAATCATCACATGGCATTTTGCATGCATTCATATATTTTTGTTTGTATATATTTTGTTATGTGATTTTGGTGCCCTTATTTTATGTGTAGATTTTGGTGCTAATAGTGATTGTGGTTGTGAAGATTGTTGCAACTCCCCAAACTACCAAGGCAAGTGGTGCTACATGTTTCTATCCCAAAATTTTATACCTATGCATTAGAAATATTTTGTATAGGACTTGCATGATTATTTTGCCAAGTATCTATATGTTATGTTGGGAAATCCTAGTAGTTGTAGAAATATTAGAATTTCCTCTAAGTTATGATACTTTCCTTTGCCATGCTTGGCCTAGCTAGTAGCAACCAAGGGTGGTTTATATAATCATGCTATGAGAAATATTTCTATGTCTTTGTACTTATGTTTTCCTTAATAAAACAACTAAGTGAATGAAACACCTAGGTGGAATGGAAAGATTGGTTTGTGTTGAGTGGTTACACAAGGACCATTTCTATGGTTTACCTTGTGTATCTCACTTGTGGAATGCCACCCAGGAACAAAGGGATTTGATATGCCAAATGTTAAGAAGCTTCTAGTGCAGCCACATGGCAATATGGACTCTGCCTGGATCATATAGGTTTCAATAACTTAGCCATTTGGACAGTTGGTGGTAGTGGGATGATAGGTTGGAACGCGTCCATTTGGTCTAAGGGAAGGATTCTGAAAGGTCCTGTCTTGGTGAAAATCAAGTATTGTGGGGAAAGTGCACAACCTCTGTAGATGGAAGAATCTAAGTACTTAGCCATGTCCCTGGGATTGGACAACTTGAGCATCAAGACATGGAAGCTATCAAGAATCTCCTCATCCCAATTTTCTAAGTTAAAACTTGTGGTTGAACAAGGTTGAAGGTTCACCAATTTATTTTGGTGATTCCTTGGGAAAGTTTTGTCAAAGAAAAACTTAGTGTTTTCAACAAATAGGAAAAATCTATTTTGAGCAAAGCAAGCCTAAACTACTTAGACAAATTCATGTAGTATCTAGATGCTAATATTATACTAAGGTATAACTTGCCAATTCTATTCCAATGTATTGACCCATTGTGGCTGTAACTTGTGATGTTGCAGGTTATTCTGATGATGATTAGGGGTTATGAGTCTACACACAACATGCTTTCCTGTGGCACATGAAGATGAAGACTTATTTATCTTATTATATAATTGAACTCTTGTATTAGGCCTGTGGCCATGGAGTTTGTAAAATACTATGTTTGTCTCTAGAATGATATGTAATAATGACCTTTGTTTCTGTGTATTCATCTTAAACTGTGGATGCTAGCATTGATCTAGGGACTAGCATTGCAATCACAGGGATACTTACCTTTATAAAGGGAGGGATCTTACAGTGGGAAAGCAAAAAACAACAACAACTAGAGCAGGAACTATTTTTTTGTGTTTTTGAATAAAGGAAGAAAACCAAACTAAACTAATTTTTTTTGGGTTTTTTGAAAAGAGGCATACAAAACCAAGCAAAAGAAACAAAGCAAACTAAACACAAAGTAAAGGGAAAGGAAGTGAAGGACTCCCCTAGTGAAGACGTCATTAGCCTCCCCAGCAACGGCGCCAAAAAAGAGCATGATGGCTCTACATGTATTTGACGTGGATCCTGTTGGGAACCCCAAGAGCAAGGTGTGAAGAAGCACAACAACAAGTTTCCCTCAGTAAGAAACCAAGGTTATCGAACCAGTAGTAGGAAGGAAACGTCACACGGGTGTTTTAAGCAACGTGGAGACCTGCACAACACAAACTCAAGACTTTGCCCCAACGAATCAATGAGGTTGTCAAGATCACCGGTTTGCTGTAACAAAGGGTTAAACGAATGGTGTGGAAGGTAATGGTTTCCAGCAAGTAAACAAGTAACAGTGGAAGATGTATCAATGGTAAAGATTGGACCGAGGTCCATAGTTCACTAGAGATGCTCTCCTTAGATAAACAACCTGGCATGAAGGGTAAACAAATTACAGCAGGGCAATTGATAGGAACTGAGCAAGGCATAACAATGCAATACCAGATAAAAAGATCCTATGAGATTCGATTGGGCAATACAACAATATAGATAGACCACCATCCAACTAAATCTATGACTAGAAGTCCACCTTCAGGTTATCATCCGGACCCCCTCCAGTATTAAGTTGCAAGCAACAGACAACTGCTTTAAGCAAAGTGTGTAAGGTAAACAATCTACTTGTTCCATGAAAAAGAGACCGTCGTTATCTCCCTAGTAGCAATAACACATCTACAACCGAAGAGATTTATTTCACTTCCCTTAGAAACTAGAGGCATGAACCCACTATCGAGCATAAATACCCCCTCTTGGAGTCACTAGCAACTACTTGTCCAAGATAGCTACTAACAACGGAGAGCATGCAAGATCACAAACAACACATACATGATAGAATCATAAAGTCAAAACCATTAATCAATCTGACATAGTAATCTCAATATCCATCAGATCCCCGCAAACATAACATGCATGATTACAAATATATTAGATCGTGATCATGAACGGAGATCACAAGATCTATACATGAAAGCACAAAGAAGGAGATACAACCATCTAGCTACTACATGGACCCATAGTCCAAGGTGGGACTACTCACGCATCATACCGGAGAGAAGGCCTCTGGGTGATCTCCCCTCCGGCAGGGTGCTGGGAAGAACTTCAGATCCCCCGATCTAAGGACGATGGTGGTGGCGGCTACATAAGGTTTCATGGAATATTGATCCGATACTTAGGGTTTCTGCATCAGGGGCTTCTTATAAGTGAAGAGGCAAGGCTGGGAGGCGGCCAGCGGGGACACACCCTACCCAGGCGCAGGGCAGGGCCCACCCGCTCCTGGGGGGTCTGGCCGACCTGGGTTGCGTCTCCGTTTCGTCTTCTGGTTTCGTGTCCCCCACGGTAAATTTTGACTTTGGCTTTTGTCTCGTCCAATTCCGAGAATATTGATTTTCTGCCTTTCTGGAACCAAAAACAGAAGAAAACAGGCAACTGGCGCTATGGCAACTTGTTAATTGGTTAGTTCCAGAAAAGATATAAAAACACCTCAAAGTGTCGACAAAGCAAAGCAAAGTAGATACTAAACAAGCATGGAGCATAAAAAATTATAGATACGTTTCCGATGTATCAAGTAACGCTCTACAGAGTGTAAGAACTGTAACTTGTTACTCCCTGTTCCGGGAAGGTGCTACGAACGCGGCAGGAAAGGAACTCCATGAAAGTTCTGGTAAACATGTGAAGGTTGATGGGCATAGTTTTTCAACAATAAAATCAATCTTTTAAGAAAGATCTACGAAAACTGCATAGTGTCAAGGACTTATAGTTCAAGGTGGTAGATAGAGCATCAAACTTCCCACCTTGCATATAATGAACTTGTTGGGTAACACTGTTACTCACCCTTTCATTTGATCCCCTGCTTAGACTCCGAGGATCCAGAAGATACTCCAATGTATGCAGCAGAATATCAATATGATGTCTTCTATGAGGATCCTGATCTGTCAGGCGGTGTTGAAGGAGTGGACTACGAGATCCGATATGGAGTGGACGGCAAAGAGTCAGATTAGTTTCCTTAGTTGTTAGTAACCAATTGAGCCGAGCAGCATGAACCTTACATAATAAGTTGTTGAGCTCAACTCTGAGATGAAGTTGTTACTTTAAAACTTCCACTGAAACACTTTATATGTGGTTTATAATTGAATCTTTTGAAGTATTGAACTTCTGGTATTGTAATAATAATAATGTATGTATGTTTGTAATATGGACCCGCAATATTTCTGTTGTACCACTCTGAGGGATGTGATATTTACGGAACAGTGTTCTGTGAATGTCATATCAACAACTATAGTGTACTACACATGCAGTGGTATGCTGGGTCACCGCACAAAGTAACATACATAAATAAAAAGCAATACTCATAGTAGAAGTTTCCTTTACCAGTTCCACTCTTCAATAGTGCTTCACTCCCAGGCAACGGCGCCCAAAAATAGTCTTGATGATCCACAAGTATAGGGGGTGTATCATAGTACTTTCGATAAATAGGAGTGTCGATCCCAACGAGGAGTAGAAGGTGTTGACTAGTGGTATGGAGCAGGAAATTTCTGTAAATACTTAGCAAACAGATTTTTAGGGGTTTTTCTGATAAAGCAAGGAAATAAAGTGCAAGTAAATAAAGACAGCAAACAATTGCAGCAAGTGGCCCAATCCTTTCTTAGCCGGTGGAAATACTTATGAGGACCAAACGTTCTCGAGGACACATGGGAATTCTGTCAAGTGCTTTCGCTTCATATACCTAAGCAGTCTTCTTTGGTTTTGTAAGTGTTGTGTGGGTGAACCTCTGCTAATGTACCGACCTTAATTGGAGTAATACATACTTGTGATTAAAACCCTTGCAAGAAGCCGCAACTACAAGAAAGAAATTAAGATATAAACCTAACCACAGCCTTAAACTCTGAGATCCTACACTCCCTTGTGCAATGGTTTCCTAACGGGGGTTCAGGTTTCTGTCACTCCGGTAACCCCACAATTAGTAGCCATACACAATGCATTCCCCTAGGCCCATAAATGGTGAAGTATTATGTAGTCGACGTTCACATGACACCACTAGAAGAATAGCACCACAATTTAAATACTAAACCATTGAATAATATCTCAACACAAATCCACTACTAACAACATGACTTCTCCCATGTCCTCAAGAACTAAACGAAATACTCACGAGACATCATATGGATCAAGATCAAAGATGATATGGTGATGGATAACAATCTGAACATAAACAATAATCCAATGGTTCCACTCACAAGCATCAACTACAATAGTAATCAACACCGGGAAAGTTTCCCATAACAACTATGCAAGTACTCAACATGATTGTTACAGCAGGATGGAGTGGTGATGATGGTGCTAGTGCAGATTATCGTGTGGATGATGATGATGATCCCGATGAAGTCTAGCTTGATGATGGTGTTCATGACGATGATCTCCCCTCTCCGGGAAGGAATTTCCCCGGCAGAAATCTGTCTGCCGGAGAGCTCTTTCTCTCTCGGTGTTTTCTGCCCAGCAGAGGCAGCGGAATCTTTCTGTGGTTGCTCCCCATGTATTAGGGTTTCGAGGATAAGATATATGCGAGAGGGCGTAGCTAGAGGTGGGCCAGGTAGGCCACACCCCCTGTAGGCATGGCCTAGGGGTGGCCCACGCCTTGGGGGGGGTGTGGGCCCCCTGTAGCCCATCTCCGTCTCCCCTTCTGGCATTCTTTGTCTTCTAGGAAAATATAATTTTAGGTAGTTTTTCTGGTATTTTTCTGATCTTCGCGAAATTGCATCAAAACACCTCTTTTTCCATCAGAATCCTGACTCCGGCAGTTCATCCTTCAAGAATCATCCAGCATGCAAAAACAGACGAAAAGACATAAGTAACACCTCTTAATAAGAAACATATCAATGAATAGAGGCAAATTATGATATAGAATGGTGATGCAAATTGGACGTATCAGTGAACCACAAACTCTAATTGAGGATCTAAATGACTCCAAATGGTATGAAGCAATGAAAGAAGAGTATAATGCATTGATTGAGAACAAGACTTGGCATCTTGTTCCCCCAAGCAACAACAAGAATATTATTGATTGCAAGTGGGTATACCGTGTTAAAAAAAGAGCAGATTGTTCTATTGATAGATATAAATCTAGGCTTGTTGCAAAAGGATTCAACCAAATGTGTGGCATTGATTATGATGATACCTTTAGTCTAGTGTTTAAAATTGTTACCATTAGGACCGTTTTGTCTCTATCTGTTTCTTGTGGTTGGAATTTACGGAAGTTAGACGTCAAGAACGCGTTTTTCCATGGTGTTCTAGAGGAGGAGGTATATATGACATAAGCACCAGGTTTTGAATATCCTCAAGCTCATAATCATATTTGCAGGCTTGACAAAGAATTATATGGTTTGGAGCAAGCACCTAGAGCATGGTTTTCTAGGCTTAGTTCAAAACTGCATGATCTTGGCTTTACTTCTTCAAAGGCTGACACTTCATTATTCTTCTTTCACAAGTAATATGTTACTATGTTTCTTCTAGTATATGTTGATGATATCATAGTTACAAGTTCTTTAGATCATGCCATCGCTGCTTTAGTAAGAGACTTGAACATAAATTTTACTATCAGGGACTTAGGTTATTTACACTATTTTCTTGGTATTGAGGTGAAGAAGACACACAATGGTCTACTTTTTACACATGAGAAATATGCTTCAGATATTCTTGACAGGGCTGGTATGCAAAATTGCAAGGCTGCTCCTACACCCCTGTCCTCCTCAGAACCACTATCTCTCTTAGCTGGTACACACCTCTTGGTGCTGAAGATAGCACTCAATTCCGAAGCATGGTTGGAGCTTTACAATATCTAACTCTGACTTGACCAGATTTGTCCTTCTCAGTAAACAAGGTTTGTCGGTTTCTTCATGCTCCAACTACGGAGCACTGGACAACTGCTAAAAGAATTCTTAGATATGTCAAGGACACATTGAAGCTTGGAATCTCTATTCTCTACAGGTGGTTTTGTTGTCTTCATTGTACCTAATTTAGTTGCTTAGAGTGCTAGGTAACAACATACAGTGTCTCGTTCTAGCACTGAAGGTA
Organism: Avena sativa; assembly: GCA_916181665.1. Lineage (NCBI taxonomy): Eukaryota > Viridiplantae > Streptophyta > Magnoliopsida > Poales > Poaceae > Avena > Avena sativa. Next base: position 68,849,564 of record OV702284.1, read on the forward strand.
AATACAAGTCAATTGCAAATGGCACTGCTGAGTTGATTTCGGTAGAGGCCTTGCTTAAAGAACTTGGAGTTAAATTGAAGGAAAAGTGAAAGAGTAATTGCCCCTATGTGTGGTTTTGGTGATTAATGACAATCCCTATGGTCTAATGTTTTCACTGATTTTTATATGAATGAATATTCCATAGGTCATGCTTGTATTCTATGTGTTGGATTAAAGTAAGGATGCCATGAAGATAAAGATATACCTTGAGTATTGGCATTAAGATCATCGAATTGAAGAGAAGAATATGATATGATCAATATCTTGAGAGTGCGATCTCAATAGAAGAATTCAAGTTATGGCTCTAAGACGGTGTCATGATAGACTCATTAGTTGAGCTATGATTGACTTAGATTTAGAGCATGTAATAAAATTAAGAGTTCTTTATGTACCTCAATATATTGAGATGTAGCATGAGAAGATACATGGTTGACCTATACAAAGAGTGAAGAGTGATTTCAAGTTGGTCAACACATGAAGCATAAAGAATGTACCACATGGATCTTGTGGTATGGTAAGCCTTGTCAATTATGCATCATGAACTAACCCATTATATATGTGCCTTTGCGTTTTCTATATGGGATAGGTATCTTTCCATGGGCATGCTTCAAAAGTGAAGATATTATATAGCCCATGAGAGGATGACATCAAGTGGTGATAGTCATCAAGGTTGAGAAGGGTAAGTTCAAGATAAGAATCTCGAGAAGATCATTTCCTTGAATCTTTCCATCCATATTGGTGATAATGGACATGTGAAGACATGTATTAATGAAGCTATCCAATAGTGGTGTATGGGGGAGCACATTAGGAGTCTTTCACGAAGCAACAATGATCAAGTGATGTATTCCGGCTTGGATGGAGATTGAAGTGTTGTCATCAAGATCAAGCATGGTGCGCAAAGCAAATATATGGCCTTTCTAGGTTTTCCTTTTACCGGTCTCAAGGTGGTTGTTGGGAGACCGGGTTATAGGATACATAGCCGCACTATTAAGAGGAGTTTTCGGTTGGGTAACTTTATCACATCATCATAGGGAGCTCAATCCTTTGCATTCTTTGCATCTTCCTATTTTGTTGTTTGTTGGTGTTTCTTCATGTGAGGTTCTTGATCTTGTTGCTAGCTCTTCAACAAGCCCAAGTTCATCGAAAACGGAATTCATATGCATCTTCTATGGCGTTTTCGAGTTTGAAGGTTCTATCGGTTCTTCTTATAGGGAGGCTTCTTACCTTTCTTCATTTAGTTATATCCTCCTATATTGGACTATGATGTTTCTCTACACCATCTTGTAGGGATTGTTTTCCTCTTCAAAACAATCCCAAGATCATCGAAATCAGAGTCCGGACGCAAAAGTTATCGCCGTTTTCGTGTGTTGTGTTTGGTTATAGCGGAATTCCGGCGGGAATTCTGGCGGACCGAGTCTGTGGCCGGAATTTCCGGCGACCGCCAGAAATTTCCGGCAAACCACTGAAAAACTGTTATGTATGCTATTTCGGTTTGTACCGGTACTTCCGGTTTTGACCGGAAATTCCGGCGGCTGATCCAGCGGCGCTGGTTTCGTCGTCGGAACGTGTTCGCCCAGCGCATCTTGCTTCCAACGGTCATCCCCCTTGAAGGGGTATAAAAGGGGGGATTCTTCCCCAAAGTTCTAAGGCTCTTGAGCACGTTTTTTACATCCATTATTGACTCCTTTGAGCTTTCTTCCTCTCCCTTCCCTCTTATGATTCTTGCATCTTTTTGAGGGATTTGGAAGAGGAGATCTAGATCTACAATCCCCACCAATCAATTCCTCCTCTAAGTAAGGGGAATCCATTGGATCTAGATCTTGGATTCATTTGTTGGTTTCCACCATTGTTCTTCCTCTCTAATTCCTTCTTAGAACTTGTTGTTTTGGTGGTATTTGAGAGTGAAGGATTTGAGAACCCTTGGTGTTCTTGCTTTGCATTCTTTCATAAGTGTTGAACTCGAGTGAGAGACCATGAGCTTATTACTCTTGGAGGGTGACCTTCTAGTTGGCTTGACGGTTGGTACCACGGTGTCCTTTTCGTGGAAGATTGTGAAGAGACCTGGGCTTCTCCTTCGTGGATCTTGTGAAGTGGTTGTGGAGCTTGCCATCTCCGGAGTGGAGGAAAAGCTAGCCATAAGGAAAGGGTCTATTCCTTCGTGGGATAGACTCGTAGAATAAGGTGAGCCTTCGTGGCGTTGGGAAGTCCTTTGTTGAATCCCACACCTCTTCAACGTGACGTACCTTACTTGTAAGGGAACACGGGAATACATCTTCATCTCCGCGTGCTTCGGTTATCTCCATATCCGAGCTTACTTTCCTTGTGATAGCCATCGAGCTTGAAGTGCTTATCTTGCTTATCACTTGTGGTATATTCATCTTATGCTATCTTGCTTAGCTTAACTTGTTGTTGGTGAACTTAGTTGAGCCTAGTGTATTTAGGTTTTGTTCTTGTAAAATAAACGTTAGTTTAATTCCGCATTCTATCAAGCCAAAACCATAATAGTTTTAAAATCACCTATTCACCCCCCTCTAGGCGACATCACTATCCTTTCAATTGGTATAAGACCAAGGTATATCCTTGTTTAGGCTTCACCGCCTAGAGTGTAAAGATGTCGGCTAGTAGTATAGTGCACAATGACACAATTATCTTTGATGGAACAAATTATGCTATGTGGAGAAATTGCTTACTTTGTAATCTTTGGACCTTGTGTCCAAATATTGAGCGATTTCTCGATGTAGGTTTCTCTCCTCCGATGGATCCTCAAAATCTATCTCTATAGGATGAGAAAAATTTACATCTCGAAGCTCAAGTATCTAATGATCTTATTTTCTCTTTGAGCCCCATAGTTAATTTGTTCTTGACGATTGTAAAGCACGAGTCGTCTCATGAGATGTGGACCAAGCTTAAATAAATATTTGGTGGCTCCATTTATCATAGGGTCGGTGGTTTCTCCAAGGAGCTCTATTCTCCCTCACATCATGAAGAGATCCAAGTTGCTTCCACCTCTGGTCGCGATATGATCTCAATTATTTCCACTTCACTTACATGTGACAAGTCACAAGGTAATGGCATGGTGAGTGAAAAAATCATATGTGATGATGGTAGTGTTTCTCTTTACACCAATGATTCTTGTTCTATAAATGATAATGGTGTAGAGAGTTTGGACTTAAACACTTCTTGCAACAATGATGATATATCCCATTGTGTTGTTAGTCCTTTGATATCATCTATAAATTATTTGAGTACTAGTGTAGATGATATGCTTGATGTTCCGTGTTCCCATGAACAAAATTCTTCTATTTCCTCTAGTTGTTTATCTAACAATGTAGAGGAAATCAAACATTCTATGAACAATGCCGAGGAGAAGCACAGTAATTGTCTCCTCACACAAAAAAATGAATCTTATGATCTTGAAAAGGAAAATTCCATTAATTATGCTTGTGCTACAAACTCTACTTCTTGTGAAGCATCTACCCTAAAGGAGAACGTTGAGCTAAGGGCTCAACTTGAGTTGCTAACTAGCAAGTATAGGAAATTGGAAGAAAGTCATGAAAATCTCTCGGTCTCTCACAATGATCTTCTAATCTCCCATGATGGGCTAAAGTTATCTTGTGGGGAAAGTATTACCAAGGTAACATCTTGTGAGCCTCTTTTGGACATTAGCACAACTTCTACTCAAAATGCTATTTTTCCATGTGCTAGTCCTAGTAATCCATCTAGCCATACTATTGATAAACCTTGTGTTGCATTACTTGCTTTGCCTTGTTTCTCTAACAATGAATCTTATACTTCCTCTATTACTTGTATTTAAACTAACCATGTAGAGGAAATCAAAGAGCTCAAGGACCAAGTCACTTCCTTGAGGAATGACTTGGAAAAGAGTCATGAAGGGAAATCCACACTCGATAATATTTTGAGTGTGCAAAAATCCCCTAATGATAAAAGTGGACTTGGATTCAACTCCAATATCAAGAACAAGTCCAAGAGAAACAAGAAGAAGGGCCAAAACCAAGTCAAGAATTCGGCCAAGATTATTTGCTTCAAGTGCAAGGTTGAAGGACATCATGTAAGATCATGTCCTTTGAGGAAAAAGAACTTGAGTGAGAAGCAACAAGGGAAGCGGCCACAAGTACAAGGTCAAGCCCAAGTTGAAGTTAGGCCACTTCCGAAGAAGAATCCAGATAATGATCCCCAAGCCAAGAAATCAATGAAGAAGAGAAAGGGGAGCACTGGTTGCTAGATATGTCGTGTGAAGGGGCACTTTGCCTCTTCATGTTCAAATGGTACCTTATTTAATCCTATAATTATTAATGATGATTATTCTCTTGGGAAGGATAAGGATGGCAATGTGTTTGCCAAGTTTGTTGGAACTCAAAGTGGTGTTAAGAAAAGAACCATTTGGGTTGCGAAGCCTTTTGTGACTAACCTCTTAGGACCCAACTTAGTTGGGGACCAACAAGCTCAAACTTGATCAGTAGGTGTTTTCTGGAGGGCATTGGAGACTTGGATCATGAAGAATTAAGGCATCTTCATATATTATATTTGATCAAGCCAAGTCATTAGGATTATCTTATCCGTATCTTATATCCAATGTGCCTCTTCGCGGTAACTTGTACTAAACTCATTTATATTGTAAGTTACTTGCCCCTTTACATGTTTTGGTTTTGTACCAAGTATGTGTTTGTATTTGATGTTCACCATGATTGCTTATTTTGTGTATTCAAGTATGTCTAGGTGTTTGGAACATCATTTACCCATGTGTTTCGTTTTGAGCCTCTAATGCATCTTGATGATATCTTATTTGGCTCTTTTTGAGTGGTTAATGGAACATCCCATTTTGGGGGAGTGATATGCCTCGCGCATCTCTCAAACCTTAAAATGTGTGTGCGTGAGTACTACCACTTAGTATTGATATTGCAAGCTTATCTAGTCACTATGTGGTGTGTCATACTCATGAGAAATTAAAATTCTAAATGTCCATTAATTCTCTCTAGTTGAGGTTGCTTTTCCTCTTATTAAGAAAAGTTGAATATCACATTATGGGGGAGTAATATGCTTCTTTTGCATATCACAATCCTAGGAAATGTGAACATATGAGGTAGTGCCACTTAGAGTTTATATTGTTGATTATCTTGTTTCTAGGTGGCATGTTGGCTCAAACAAGGTCCTATTTTTGTTACAAATTGTTATTGCTTGTCTTTTTGGTCTTTGTTTGAGCAAGAAATTCTTAATACGGTCTTCCTCAAATACATATCTCTATATCTTTTTGGGAGACCATTTGCTTCAAGTTATTCTAATCATTGCTTCGCATGATTGTGCGACTAGATTGAAGCTATCAAGAATCTCTATCTTTGCATAGTGCTTAATCTTTTTATTCCTATCCTATGCTTTTTATTGTGAAGATTTATCTTTAATATCCGTGCTTTATACCATCGGAAATCAATTCCAATACACTCATTGTCTTCGACAATTGATATACTTATGTGTGGTAGCATTTGTGGATCATCTTCACCTTGGATTTCACCTCTTATTGCCTTATTTTATTTTCAAAAAATTTGTTGTGGCTCCCATTGTCTTCCTTGATTTTTTTAACATCTCTTTGATGATGTTTTTGATTATTATAAAATTTGTTTTAATGGAAGACAAACCTTTTTCTTCTCGAAACCTTGTGCCATTGTGAAAAGTGTTAATGGTTTGGTTTATTTGTTGAAACCTTGCTCTTTTGGGAGTTTTTTTATCTCATTCTTTATGCTCTATTTTATTTGCTTGAATGAGATAAATCCTTGAGTATTTGTCACATCCCAAAATTTCCAAATTTTGAAATGTGAAAACTAAATAAATAAAAGAATTAATTGTTGAAATTTAGGGTGAAAAGAAACTTTTTGATTCCAAATGGAAACATCAAAACCCCTCTTGAACAAAATTAGAATGAAAAGGGAATCCAACAAAATTTCAATAAAGTGAAATGCATTCATCAATGAATGTATCTTGAAAAACATTTTGAAAAGTTAAACCAAAACCCTAATGGAAGAAAATCATTTCCAAGATCTCTCTAAGACTATGGATTTTATCCATATAAAAATTCAGCAACAAACATTTATCAATGATCAAAAATGATAAACAAAAAATATTATAAAACCATAGAAATTGGTTTTATTTAATTTGGAGCCATGGATAAAAACTTATGAATTCAATAAGATAAAAGAAATTAATTTCCAAAGCTAATAAAGCTCCTAGCTAAAAACCATGCCAAATTGTGAGCAAGTAATCCTACATGGATTTAAAGGATAAAAACATATTAAATAAAATTATACAAATTGGAATCACCAATTTTGGAACTATGAATAAAAAGATATGGATTTTATAAGACAAAGGAAGAAAATAAATAAATAAGGAATATTTAAAAACCAAATTAAATCTTGGCGAAATCCATAAACAAATGGAATGAAAGTTTATTGAATAAAAAGGAGAAAAGGATTATTTAAATAAAAATCATAAGAATTAAACAATATCCAATTTTCTTTAAATAAAGACAAATGCCCAATTTAAATGGACATTAAATCATATTAAAATATTTTAAAATAATTCAAAGTGAATTATTTACACTACTGAATAAATAAAACCTACTAAAAAGGTTTGATGAAAATTTGAATTTAAATGGAGGCTTGAATAAATGGTTTGAATAAAAGAAAATGTCTATTTTAAATAAATATTGAAGCCATAATAAAAGTATTTGAATTAATCCATTTGGACTATTTAAACACAACAATAAACAGTATTAAACTACTGAAAAGGATTGAGAAGAATTTGAATTCAAATGGGTGTTTGAATATTTTGAACAGAATGAAAACAGAAAAATAAAATAGAAATGGAAAAGGAAATAGAAAAAAATGAAACAGATCAGACCCAACAGGTCGACCCAACCCACCTGGCCCAACTAAGACCAATACTAGCCCACCCGGGGAAACCCCACTCTCTCTCGTGAAGCGTTTTCTCACCCGCAAACTAACCCGTGCCCTCACTGGCCAGGGGACCCCACATGTAACCCTCCACCTCGATGACAGCGCAACCCCACTGCCAGCTCATCTCCTCTTCAACCCCGTGACCCATTCCCCCTCATTCCTCCGGATGTTTCTGGTCGATTAAACCTCTCTTGAATTCGAAACAATGCGTCGGTAATTCCTCCCCTTGACCTTGACTACTTAATCACCTTGCTCCCCTCCCTCGCCATTCTCTCACCGCCACCAGGCTGCTCTAATTTCCTCTTGCAAGCCTCACTGCCCCAACGAACTCCGGCCATGATTCCGGCCAGCACTCACCTCCCCACTGTCCCTAACTTCCACGAGCGTGTTCGCCAGCTTCTCCCACATCTGCCAGTACATTCTTCACGCCCGCGCGTGACCCATAGCCTCGGCAACGACAATGCTAGAGCGCCACTGCCTACTGCCACCACTATGGCGACCCCTACTGGTAAAATCTGACCTCGCCTCTCACTCTCACTGACGCTCACGTACTCGCCTCTCTCACCCGCGTCTAACGCCGCCATCCTTTGGTATTCCCGTGTTTTGTAGCCTCGTCTCCGATCAGACCCGAGCGCACCCGACGGCAGCAGGGACTCCGACGAGCGATTATCGTCAACGCCGTGCGCCCCTTCGTCGATGGCGACCACCTTGAGAATCAGCACTCCACGGCGAACCCGGTGAGCCACCTCATCCTCTCCCTCTCTTCCTATAGCCGCCGCAACACCGTAGCCAGAGCGCCGCCAACGCGCCAACACCGCCAGTTCTTCGCAGTGTGTTGTGAGCCATCCGATCTAGATCCAGCGGCATAAATAGATTCACTTATCGAAAGGGTGTGAATTGATCAGAGCAGTGCTATTTAAGTTAGATCCAACGCACCGCATCAGACTATCCAAACGAACCGGTATCGTCCAGTAAGATTAAGACACGTGGTTGTCCCGTCTGTTTAAATTTCCAGAAATGAATTTTGATTATTTAAACATGTAAAATCCACAACTTTTGTTCTGCTTGGCCAATTTTTGCAAATTTTATATCAATAGATTCACAAAAATACAAACTTTGAAACCAAGCCCTTAGTTCAGAGTTTTTCTTCTGAAAAGGTAGATGTTTTTGCAGAAACATGTTTAGGCCTATTTTGAATATAAAAATTATTCTAAAGATGATTTTAGGGTAAAATCTTTTGCAAATGGTTTGTTTTGAACCTACTGACCATAAAAAGACAACTTTTGGATTTAAAAATGTATTTGATTAACCATAGAAAATTATTCCTTTGAATAAAGGCAATCCTAGTAAAACAAAATGTTGCTAATATTTAAAAAATGATTTTTGGCTGAAATCTTTTGTAAATGGATTAGTTTTAAACACTTTGACCATAAACACTAAAATTTCTGTTTTAAAATGTTTATAGCCTATTAGAAACCACTTTTCCAAATAAAACAATCTTTTGCATGCTTGCATGCATTGTTTTGTTTTCTTTATTTTATGTGGTGAATTGTTTGAATGCTAGATTGAATATGTGCTTGCTTGATTGATTTGTAGTGAACTTTGAAGAGTGTGACATTTTCAAGATCAAGGAGTGAACCTATATTCCCTACTAAAAAGGCAAGTGGTGCTTCATACATTTTTTCCTATTATTTTCACTAAGAATTAGTGATATTTTGAGTAGGACTTGCATGGAATTTTTACTAAGTATGCTATGCCTTGGTAAATCCTAGTAGATGATGCCTTAGTAGAAAATTTCCCTAAGTTAAGATTCTTGCTACTATCATGCTTAGCTTAGCTAATAGAAAACCAGGGTGGATTATTCATGCTATGATATTATGCAAAGTCTATGACTTATGTTTTGTTTAATAAAACTACTAAGTGAATGAATCACCTGGGTGGAATGGTATGAATGGGATATGTTGAGTGGTTATACAAGGACCATTGACTGGCAACCTTGTGTATCACACTTGTGGAAAGCCACCCAGGAACAAAGAGATTTGAGATGTCAAATGTTGATAAGCCTCTAGTGCAACCACATGGTATATGGGATCTGCCAGGATCATATAGGTCGCAATAACTTAGCCAGATGGACAGAAGGTGGTAGGGGTGATAGGTTTGTAACGCGTCCATTTGGTCTAAGGGAAGGCTTCTGAAAGATCTTGTCTCGATGCATGTCAAGTCTTGTGGGGAAAGTGCACCACCTCTCGAGAGCGTAAAATCTAAGTACTTAGCCGTGTTCCCAGAAATGGACAATTTGAGAATCAAGACATGGAAGCTATCAAGGATCTCCTCATCCCATTTGCTAAGTTAAAAACTTGTGGTTGAACAAGGGCAAAGGACCAGTGGTTACACAAGGCCCAGTGACTGGACAACCTTGGTATCATACTTGTGTTCCTTGGGTGATTTTGACAAACAAAAACTTAGTGTTTTTCAACTGATAAGGAAAACTTTATTTTGAGATAAGCAAGCCTAAGATCCACTTAGCCAAATGCATATAGATGATATATACCACTACTCTACCAGTATCACTTGCCAATACAATTCAAATGTATTGACCCTTGTGGCTGTAACTTATTATGTTGCAGGTCTGATTGATGATAGTGAAGTGTGTTGAATAGGATTACAAGTCTACAACCAACATGATTGCCTTTGACACTTTGAAGATGAAGGACTCCATGCTATATAGTTATTTCTGCTGCACTCTAATGAGATAGCCAAATGAGCTGTGTAAGATGTAATGAATTATTTTATTCCTAGTTATAAAGTTGTATTATGACCTTTGTTTCTTGATATTACATCTTAAAATGTGGATGCTAGCTATTGATCGAGGGACTAGCATTTTAAACACAGGGATCTCAACCTTATCAGGTTGGGACTTATACAGATTGTATCAGAGCACTGTGTTGCCTATAGGATTGTAACCCTAGGATTGGACAAAACCTCTTAGGAAAATAGGAGTTGTATTTGTTCAAAATTATTTACAAACAATCTTGTAAACTATTTCCTCAACCTTTTTGGTTTTGATTCTACATCTCTCCCTTTTCAAACTTGATGGACAAAGACTTGAACATCACCAATGACTTCAACTTTAGTTTCACCAAGGACTTCAACTTAGAAATCACTAAGGACTACAAGTGAGACAAGAAATGATACTCAAGACTTGAAGACTAAGGAAACACAACTTAGAAGGAACCATCATCACCTTTGAGTTTTGTGACCAAGATGCAAGAAATTTTCCAAGGATACCATGAGCTTGTTTAAGAAGAAAAAACTAAGAAGAATGAAATGATCTCAAGTGAACCATATAGTTGGACCACCATACTAGTGTTTAGTTTAGATCATATATTGATCCCACCAACTTATGTGGTGTAGGAAAAATATTTTGTTGCCTAAAATATGTTTGAATCTTGTTGTTTGAGTGGAATGTTTTATTGTGATTGCTTGCACATTGCTTGTGTGAATTGTTGTGTGTGAGTAGAATTCTTTCTCTAGAAATCTTTTGCCTATTCTAATCCCAATCCAACCCAAACAGATAACTTCTCCAAGAGACTCCAACATCAAGAATGGTGACAACAACAACCAAGAGAAGCACATGAGAGAACAACTGCTAGAAACCCAAGCCCAGTTGAGTCAAGTGACAACTCAGTTTTTAGCCAACAATAATGAGTTAGACCCAACCATGCAAAAGTTCTTGGAAACCCAATCCCAATTGTTGCAAAGGATGACCAACCAAATAATCAACAAGAGAAGGAACCATTTCCAAGGAGATTGTGACAACAATGATGTCAAGGATGACATTATGGAAGGAACTCAAGCTTGCAATATTTATGGAGACATGGGACACACTTATAAAGAGCATGTGGACCAATGCCCTAATTGTGAAGAGAAACATCCAACTAAACAATGCCCCACATCCCAAGTTACTTGTTTCCTATGTGAAGGAAATGATCATGTCCCTATCCAATGCCCTATCTATACTATAGTTCAACAAATGAAACAAGATGGAACGCATCAAATGTTTGGAAACCTCCATAAGGGAACAACTTCTACCAAGAAAGATAAAGACAAAATCAGAACCGTGCCTCATAAGGCCATACCCAAAGTGACCACAAAGTGTTGTTATTCATGTGGAGAAGAAGGTCACTGTAACATCCCAAAAATATAAAACAAGGATCATCAAACTCTAATCACTAAAATTAGGGTTAACAAAAACTTTGAGTAATTAAAATCATATGAGTGCATGTGTGAATGAAATTATTTGACCAATGCATGAATGATCTTGTGTGATTAACCTAAATAGAAATAAATGGTTTAAAGACAAATATAACATCATCTAGAACATTTCCAAATAGAAACAAATAAAGAGAAAATAAAAAACAAACCAAATAATGCAAATGGTCATTTTTGCCAATCTTTTTCACTAGGTCACTTTGAGTGTTTCTAGTCCAAGATTTCAAACAAAAACTTTCCCAATTCTTTTCACCCCTTGATAGAACTAGTAAAAGTGAATCAAGGCCCACCTTTCAAACTTGCAGAACCATTTGGCAACCCCATTCAAATCACAATTCAAAATTGAATGTCATTCATATGTGAAGATCATCCATTTTCAAAACCCAACCAAACCAATGCCCCTTGACTAATCCAACCAACCAGATACTCCCTAGCATGTGCCTAGCAAACCCACAAAGTTTGAATTCAAAATTCAAATTTAAAGTTCTTGCAGCCATTTCATCAAACACCTTGTAGATTCAAATCAAACAAACAGCAAACACTATAGTGTGCAGTAAAATTGGCCTAACTTGTTCCCTCTCTGGTTGCAACCAGCCTTTAGTAGATCATCTAGCCCCTTTAACTATCTTTAGCACCACTGTAAGCAAGCCTAGCCATCAGTGGTGAGCATGCCGAGAGCACACTTGCCACCCCATTGTCTCCAGCGAGCTAGAGGCCGCACTAGCCTCGCGAACCTTGTCTGGGACATGCAGCACCGTCCACCGCCACACTCTGTCCCAGCCCCAAGCAATGCCAGCCCCTGGACCACACGCCACGCCCATGCCAAACCTCTCTGCGACCATGTCGAGAGCGCGCCCGTGCACCACGCTCGACCAACACCCACAGACCACGCGCCGCCCTTGCCGCTTGCAGAGATGATCACCAGCACCCCAGCACCCCGCAAGACATGCCCGTTCGCTGCCGCGCGGACCACGCGCGCTGTGCGCCATCAAAACCTCCATCGGACCCGCTCAAAGCGTCGAAGCGTTCCGACCGATCAGCACCGACCCACGCTTCGCCACTGCACCGTTGAGCTTCGTGTTGGGCCACGCGGAGATAAAACAAAATTTTCCTCTAACGTGGTGATCCCAAGATCTAGCTGAGGTAGAAGGCCACGAGGTTTACCAGTAGACGCGCGGTTGCGGATTACTGATGAAGCGCGTCAGTTGATGCAGTGTAGTCCCCACGATCCGATCGTCCTGGTGCTGATCGCACAACACCTCTGCTGGTATCCACACGTACAAGGAGGAGCACCGTCGGCGAACTGCTAGGTTCGTTACGACGGCAGGACTGCTGTGGAGCTAGGGTTTCCAACACATGGAATGACCTAACCGAACAACGATTAACCTTTCTGGGTTACGGTGCTCCACTATATATAGGGAGTGAATGTGGGCTCTGCTCACGCGATCCATTCACTAAAGCCCATATAACACTAGTCACCGTGAGTCCAACTCACTAACTCAGTCCCAATCCGAACTTGCTCCCGCTCTTAAGTGTGTGACCCCGCAGGCTCATGGCTACTTGGACACGATTGGAGTCCGACTCTCAATCGTTCAGTTGGTAGCAGCTCCTAGCAGAACGTGCCGACTCCCAAGTACCAAAGAGTCATGACGACTTGCCTTTCCAATGCGACTTACGTCCGAGTCCCTTTTGCCTCACGATATACCTTGTCAGACTATAGGCGAATAATTGTCATCCCTTAAATAGTCCGACTCTCTTCTCGATTCGAGATAAGTGATTCACCCGACTAAATCTTAGTCGATCGCCTTGGTTAACACTTAACCGAGTCGTGCATGGCCATGCTTTCCGAATCATATCTCACGAGAGGGCCCAGAGAATATCTCTCCGAGTGGAGGGGCAAAATCCCATCTTGGTTATTCACATCACGCAGCTTGATTCTCAGTCGACCCGAACCCTGCCTTTATAACTGCCTAGTTACGGATCAGCGTTTGACAGAACCTAAGTCGGTGATCCTCAACTCGGACTATGCAACAACCTCAAGTCTAAGGATTACATTGATTGAGATATACAAATGACAACTTGTTCGTTGTACCTCAATATGGGTCAATCCGACTCGCTAAACCCTTTAGCCGAATCTGTGTAAGTTGGAATAGCATCTCCATGCCCATGACAAGTGGAACCGAGTCATCAAGCCAACTTTCACATTGGTCTAAGTTGTGTGTCCAGCACAACTTCGATGACCAAGGATATTTAGTACAAACAACATGAATGCATAGTTCCACAACCGAATCACATATTCAATGATACACATCAGATGTTTATACAAGGACTACTTGATATCTTTATGAATACAATGGGAAATATCATCATACATGATTTCCTCTAGGGCATATTCCCAACACTTCGCCAAGGAATAAATCACCGCCCCCTATCGTCGCCCATGCCGATAGCTGCCTGTGCCGTCGACCACGACGAGCTCAGCCCGCGCCCGTCGATCCCCTCTCGCCACTATAAATAGAGGCCTCCACCGCTCGTTTTTGCCACACCAGTTCACTCCCCTCTCACCCAGAACCACCCCACCTCACTCCCGGAGCAAGGCGAGCCGCGCATCACCGGAATTTGGTCGGAGCCCGCCGCTACTGGAGAAGAAGGGAGTCATCGATTGGAGCCGCCCCAGGAGGAGCTGCCGGTACCAGGAGAACCGCCATCGTCGACTTCGTCATTCGCCCCCGTCGCCGACCCTCGCCTGAGCCCCGGTGAGCTTCCCACGACCCCCACCTGCCGCGTTAGGGTTCTGTCTCGCCGGCGCTGCCCGACGTGGACGATGAACCGTAGTCGTTCGATTATATTTAGATCGTGCGACCTAGATCACCCTGTACCGCTTTGCCCCTCCTCGTATCACTGACGCGTGGGGACAGCCACTTAACTAGCCCGCATACGCGTTGTATGTAATGGGCCGGCCCAGTAAAACATCCCGCGCGACCCAACAATTCAAATTAAGCTTTATTCTTTTAATTTCGAAAACAGTTATGTACCTATATTCAAAAATCAACCAATCTCGATTCACTGAACCAAAATGCATGAAACCAATTTTGCTAGAAAGGTACTGAACCAAAATGCATGAATCCAATTTTGCTAGAAAGGTACTGAAAATAGTTAAGTATTGTTTGGTGATTGTGTACCTCATATTTATTTATAGACACTAGTACCGACCAAGGATACGAGGATAAGGAGGATACTACGAGGAGGAAGCCGAGGAGAACTTCAACCACTGCTCTGCACAAGGCAAGCTTATACCAATATCTTAGCAAGCTGTTAACTTAGCAAGCTAACCTTGCAATCTATGCAAGATAATACTTTCTTGTTACCATGCCAACTATATGCTTTAAGCATATGTGATTACACCCACTTGATAACCCAATCCTAGTTTTACTTGCAAGCTTTATACTTTATTTCTTTATCAAAGCTTTCTCTTAAAGTTTACATAGTGAATTGTAGATTCTAGAAAGATCACTAAAGGTAGCATAGAGAGCATAAAATTTGGCCTAAGTTGGATAATCTTGATGTAATCCTAAGGCCTGAGATTGAACTTAGCAAATCTCCACTTGTTTACCACCCCTCATTAGGATTTACCACCACTTGTAGATGCTAGTGCTAAGTATAAAACTTGATCAACTTTAGATGGGAATACTTGGTGAAAATGGTTATGAAAACCATAGAATGATGATTCATTCTACTGAAATGTTTTGACATGTGTTCTTGAAAACCATATGATTTTGATGATGAAAATTTTGAGGCATGAGCCTTATCCCTTTATAAAACTGATGGTTGTATGGATGCGATACCATTCCAATTTTTACCATACAACCACAATACCAGAAATTTGGGTAGGGCTTGACTGGAAATTTATATACCTTAGTATGGATTCCCTCGCGGCCAAGGTCTGAGCTGAGGCTACCTTGTGAAGATTTTCCACCTGTGTAGTACCCAAGATGACAGCTGGTCATGGTTGGGAGGCCAAAATCACATGAGAGGTGCCTATACTAGGGCCTGTAATTGAAAGGTTAGGATTTATTATCCGCATACCGAGTATGCTGAATTCTGGATTTGTTCCTGATGGATGTATCGAATGTTGTGGTGAAAGTTTACAATCTCTACAGAGTGTCAAACTATTCGAATATCCGCGTCTGCGGTTATGGATAGTTGGAGTGGCCATACTGTTCCCCCGTCAGATGTTTTTCAAAATGACTTATGAAATGAATTGTGACTTTGACTTGACCACAACAGAGTTGTGATATGAAAGTCAAGTTCCCACTTAGGTGTTATACAACTTTCAACTAAATTTCTTGCTTCTGAACTTAGTTGACGTACATCTGGCTTTTTGCAAAACAACCCTAGAGCTTAGTATCCTACTACAAAAACCCCCTCAACTTATTAGTATTAGTTTGTGAGTACTTAAAGAGTACTCATGGCTTTGTCCCTGGCTATTCCCGTGTCCAGACTATGAAGAGGAGTATGAGGATGACGGCCCGCATTAAGGTTATGACAACTAGGATCATCTCCCATCGTCAGCATTGCCTGTGACCCCGAAGATGGAGCTTTGCCTACGCTATCGTTACTATTACGTTATTCCGCTACTTGAGTTGTATTAAGAACTGGATCATGAGATCCTTATTTGTGTAAAACCTTATGTATGGTTTGTAATGGATGATGTACTATGATATCCAAATCTGTTATGTCTCGCAAAAATGGTAATCCTGGGATTGCGATGCATGGCATGACAGGCATCTGGGATTAAAAATCCGGGTGTTGACAAGTTGGTATCAGAGCCATCCTGACCATAGGAGACCCTAGTTAGAATGGACGTTTGAATCAAAAACTTAGTTTCAAAACCAATGGAAGTGAGTATTACAAAAACTTATTCCCCTTCTTATCACTTTGAATCTTTCATAAATATTCATGTTCCTCAAAAATTCTTGCAAAATACATAAAATTTGACACACTTGATCACTCTACTAACTTACTCATCCTATATTCTTATAGATGGATGTGAAGTACAACAAGTTTTATCAGTTGGGGAATGGAGGAGACCTAATATTTGAGCGTGACTTGGACAAGCTTTCGGAACTTCTGGAGCATCCGCACCCCGAGTTCTTTGGAGCTCAGCTCAATGATCAGGAAGGAGAAGACCTACAGTGGCTAGTTGTTGCAAGTCTCCGAGGAAAGATTGAACCTCCCACTTCCAAGGGAATAAAGTTCACCTTAAGAGAAAACAACTGGCTCGATGGACTAGCCAGGGCAATGCAGGAAGCTCTTGCCCGTCTGTGTTTGCAGAGTATCAATCAGATCAAGGGTACCCGTTTTGAGTTCTACCCAAGGCGTGATGTTATGGGACAGCCACTTGAGGCCCCACATCATCCCGAGCTGAAGAGTCAAGTGGATCACCTCAGTTTCATGATGTACGATCGTCAGAAGGATTTGGACAATGCCCGTGCCTATGCCAACCACAAGTACGCCATCGCCAAGAAGAAGGATCAGACCCTCGCCATGTTAGTGAAGGATCGCAAGTCTCCTCACCGTCAGCTCGACAAGAAGGAGCGCATCATTGCCCTTCTTCGCCACCGGATCACGGATTTGGAGGAGACCATCCACCGGAGAGACATGCAGTTGAAGGACAGGGATAATGCCGGAGAAGACCTTCGTGGAGACCCCTACTCCTATCTCAGCGATGATGATGAATTTCTGGAGGATCGGGCCATGGATTTCTTCACCGGTGAGGATGATTTCTCCTTCATCGATGACGATGATGATGATGATGAGGATGAGGATGATGATGAGTACACTGACTTCGAGGAGTAGTAGCACTTGAGCACTAGCGTTAGTGAATTGTATTCGGTCCCACTGTATCATAGTTTCCAGAATGGTTCTTAAAACCATCTATTTTCCTTGTTGTGGTGTGGGTTTGTATCGTGTGCTATGAATGAATGAATGAAAAACAAGTGGCTAGAAAAATCTGATTCAAACTTTAAAAACTTTTCCACAACCTCTAAACCTTAGAAACTTCCCTATTTTCTCATGATCTATCTCAATCTTCAGATGCCTCGCGGAGGAAGCGGTTCATCCCCGAACCCGATGTTGCAGATATTCCAAATGTTGGTTTCTGACCGCGAAGCTGAAAGAGCCAAATGTCAAGCCAACCTAGCCAACCTTCAACACATAGCTCAAATGGCCAACAACAATCAAGGCCAAGGAAATTAGGACAACCATGGATCTAAGCTCAAGAATTTCTAGAACACCAATCCACCTATTTTCACTAAGTCAGAGGAACCCCTAGATGCAGATGATTGGCTGCAAACAATGGAGAATAATCTGGAAGTCGCAGGAGTGGAAGCTAACGAGAAAGCTCTGTTCGCCACCCACTATCTAGCCGGAGATGCAAGAGCATGGTGGAACAACGTTCGTGCAATGACCGGAGGTCAGATGATGACCTGGGATGAATTCAATGTCAAGTTCAGCAGAACCCATGTCCCACCAGGTTTAATCAAGAGGATGAGGGATGAATTCAGAGAACTGAAGCAAGGACGGATGACCGTAGTGGAATACTGTGACAAATTCTTGTCACTAGCTAGGATGCCCCGGATGAGATCAACACTGAAGCCAAGAAGAAAGAGAGATTCCTGAACGGTCTGCACGATGAGATGCAGACGGTGTTGTACAATATCCCCTTTGCTTATATTGAAGCCCTAGTCGACTCTGCCATCCAGATGGAAGGAAAGATCAACCAAGCCAATGAGAACCGCAAGGGCCGCATGATGCATCAGCCAGGAACCCATCATACCCCAAAGTATCGTCCCAACCCATCTCCAGGATTTTCCCCGAGAACTAACATACCCCCGATGAACCGTCCGACCTATCCCAACCGTGGAAACCCAAGGCCCGGAGGAAACCACAACAACCCCGGCAACTCTAGCAATTTCAACCGTGCACCACCCAAGTTCAACAACAACAATGCCACCACCAACACCAACACTGCCCCAAGGACTGGAAGCAATGATGTGCCTATTGCAGCAAAGGACAAGTCGCAAGTGACTTGTTATGAATGCGGAACCAAGGGTCACTACTCCAATGAGTGCCCCAAGAAGAATGTCGCAGCCCCCAATGCAAATGCCCCAGTTCAGCTCGGAAGAAGGTTTCCCCAGGGAATTCGCTCAAATGCAATGGCCGTCTCTTTCTCATGCAGGCTGAAGAAGCCCAGGAAGCGCCAGACATCATGCTGGGTATGTTTTTCGTTAACACAGTATTTGCAAGAGTGTTGTTTGATTCTGGAGCATCGCACTCTTTGGTCACTTAAGAATTTTCATGCACTAGTAAGATTCAACCAACCAAATTGAAGCATGTTATGATTGTTCAAATCCCCGGTTCAACCACCAAAGCTAGGCAAATTTGCAAAGTCGTCCCTATCCGAATCAATGGCATAGATTTTTATGCTAATCTAATAGTACTCAGAACTAAAGGTTTGGAAGTAGTACTAGGAATGTATTGGATGTCCAAACACAAAGGATTAATTGACTGTGCCAAGAAAGCCATAACCATGACCAGTATAGCCGGAGTATCAGTCGAGCATGTATGTGAAACCTTACCTCGTCAATTCAAGTGCAACAAGAGTATAGCCCAACCTACCATTGACCAAGTCCGGATAGTCTGTGAGTACCCCGATGTATTTCCAGATGTTTTGCCAGGTATGCCCCCAGATCGGGATATCGAGTTTATCATTGAACTAATGCATGGAACCGGACCCATAGCCTAGAGACCATATAGTATGAACCCGTCTGAACTAGCAGAACTGAAGAAGCAACTGTATGCCATGCTAGAAATTGGATTGATTCAACCAAGTGCGTCACCTTAGAGATCACCTATTTTCTTAGTGGACAAGAAAGATGGAGGTAACCGTTTGTGTACGGATTATCAGAAGTTGAATGATGTCATTATCAAAAACAAGTACCCGTTGCCAAAGATAGAAGATTTGTTTGATCAGTTGACTGGTGCCAAAGTGTTTTCTAAGATTGATCTTAGAACTGGCTATCACCAACTCAAGATTCGCGCAGAGGATAATCCAAAGACTGCCTTTACCACCAGATATGGATTATACGAGTATAATGTCATGTCTTTTGGATTAACCAATGCCCCCGCTTATTTCATGAATCTCATGAATAAGATTTTTATGGACTTCCTAGATAAGTTTGTCGTTGTTTTCATCGATAACATTCTGATTTATTCCAAATCAGAAGAAGAACATGAGCTACACCTAAGGACCGTTCTTGGAACCCTTAGAGAGCATAAGTTGTATGCCAAGTTTAGCAAATGTGAATTCTGGTTACAGGAGGTAGGATTCGTCGGACATATCGTATCAGCCGCAGGAATTTCTGTTGACCCTACAAAGGTGAAAGATGTCCAAGATTGGCAAGCCCCAACCACTCAAACCCATGTTCGTGCCTTTCTCGGATTGGCGGGATACTACGGCACGTTCGTAGAAGGATTCTCGAGTATCGCCAGACCCATGACCCAATTATAAAGCCCCAACCACTCAAACCCATGTTCGTGCCTTTATTCCAAATCAGAAGGATTCTCGAGTATCGAAGAAGGACAAGAAGTTTGAATAGACGGAAAAATGTGAAGCAAGTTTTCAAGAACTCAAGAGGAGATTAATTTCAGCCCCATCCTGATCATGCCGGATATCACGAAGCCCTTTGATGTATATTGTGACGCATCCAAGATCGTCCTAGGATGTGTGCTAATGCAAGAAGGAAAAGTTGTAGGGGTTCGTAGCATGGAAAACAGAAATTTTCTACCGCATGCAAACAAACAAACAGATTGTAGCAACGAGTCGATATAGGAACTCACCCTCGAAGATTCCAAAGTGGTTAACGAGAGCAGATTCTCGTGGGTGATGTAGTCGTACTCTTGCCGATCTCAAGATCGCGTAGACGATCCTTCCGGCGCTGCGTTCCGGCAGCACTTCTGCAGTCGGTCAGACGTTCGGTACTCGATGAAGACCTTCCTCTCCCTTGTTCCAGCATGCAGCGGAGGTTGTAGCACTCTCCTCGTGATTCCGGCAGCATGACGGCATGGTGTCGGAAGTAGAGGGGAGATCCCGCAGGGCTTCGCCTTAAGCCGGTGCGAGTATGGTGAACTATGAGAGAGGCCTTGGTGATCTAGGGTTTAGAGGGCAGCAAGGGGAGAGTGTAGCCGGCGGCTAGGGTTTGGGGAACACCCCAACTAGCCGAGTTGGAGGTGCCCTAGGCGGCGGCAGCAGCACAAGGAGGTGGTGGCGCCGGCGACTTGGAGGAGAGGGCTAGGGTTTTTTGTGTGTAGGAGAGGGGCAGCCCTGCCCCTCCTTATATAGGTGGGAGGGCGCGGCTTGGGAGGAGGGAGTCCTCCCCCAAGTCGGCCTCCTTGGCCGGCGGGTGGAGGGAGGAGACTTCCTCCCCAAGTAGGTTTCCTACTCTCCCTCCACCAAGCAAACTTGCCGTTTGACTTTTTCAAATTGGCGTTTGACTTTCAAACTAGTTTTAGATTTCTCCCTTTATTTTGCCCATCCAATTGACCTAGTACATGATGCAACCATTCCATATTGTCATGACACATTCATGTACCCTTCCCCTCCGGAGTGGCGGACCTTCTGGACCCTTCTAGAACATTCCTGGTGAAAACACCGGAATCATTCCCGAACTCCGAAACAGGACTTTCCTTATATGAATCTTATTCTCCGGACCATTCCGGATCTCCTCGTGATATCCCGGATCCCATCCGAGACTCCTAACAACATTCGGTCTCTTTTTCATCATTCCATAACTACTCAACAACATCGAATCCTTAAGTGTGTCTCCCTACGGTTCGTGAATTATGCGGACATGATCGAGACACTTCTCCGATCAATAACCAATAGAGGAATCTGGAAATTCATATGGCTCCCACATATTTCTACGATTACTTTGCGATCGAATGAACCACTTACATAGGATACTAATTTCCCTTTGTCTCACGATAGTTTACTTATCCGAGGTTTTGATCGTCGGTATCTCTGCATACCTAGTTCAACCTCGTTACCGATAAGTACTCTTTTCTCTTTCCCATGATATGTGATCCCTTGTGAGCCAGTCACATGCTTGCAAGCTAATTGGATGACATTCCACCGAGAGGGCCCAGAGTATATCTATCCGTCATATGGATGGACAAATCGCACTCTTGATCCATGTGTCTCAACCCATACTTTCCGAACACTCAATGCCATGTTTATAGCCACCCATTTACAGTGTGGTGTTTTATGTCATCAAAGCATCCTTCCGGTGATGGTGATTAGCATGATCTCATGGTCGAAGGAATTAGGTTACTATGTATCAGAAAGCTTATAGCAATTGAACTATTAAAATGACTTGATCTTTATGCTACGCTTATGTATAGGAGTATGTCCATCATACCATTCTCCTAATGATATGACCTTGTTATTAACAACATCTCAAATGTTCATGATCAATAAAGCATGATCATCTATTAATCAACAAGCTAGTATTATAAAGAGGCTTTACCAGTGACTCTAATTTAGTTTACAAATCACACAAGTATTAATGTTTTTGGTTAATATTGTTATAGCATGAATGTAAACATTTATCATAAACACAAAGATATAATAATAACTACATTTATTATTGCCTCTAGGGCATATCTCCATCAAAAGTTATATCCTATCTATCTCGACAACTGAAGCAACATGAACATAACTACCCAACCCGTGACCACGAACTCGCAACCATAGTTCTAGCCCTGAAGACATGGAGGCATTACCTCATGGGAAACCGTTGTGAGATTTATTTAGATGACAAGATCCTGAAGTATATATTAACTCAGAAGGAGCTGAATATGAGACAGAGAAGATGGATTGAGCTAATCAAGGATTATGATCTGGACATTCACTATCACCCCGGTAAAGCCAATGTGGTAGCAGATGCCCTTAGCATCTTGCCGTGCCGCTTGAACTCCATGTTTTTGAAGGAGCAACCAAGTTTGTACAAAGAGATGGTAGATTTCTGAATGGAATTAGTGAGTGAAGGATATTTGGCTAGCATAGAACTTCAACCCACTTTGATCAGTCAGATCAAAGAGGCGCAGAAAGGAAATGCTAGTATCGACAGAATCAAGCGTCGTATCGGTACAGGCAAAGTACCCGAATTCACCGAAGACGAAGGAGTTCTGTGGTACAAAGGACGCCTTTGTGTACCAGAAGATTCGAAATTGAAAGAATTGATTTTGAAAGAGGCCCATGATACTCTTTATTCTATCCACACCGGAGGAACGAAGATGTATCAGGATTTGAAGGAACAATTTTGGTGGCATAAGATGAAAAGAGAAACCGGAAGCTATATCGCCAAGTGTGATATATGTCAGAGAGTCAAGGCGGGACATCAAAGACCCGCTGGACTGTTGCAACCTCTATAGATTCCAGAATGGAAATGGAATTCAGTTGGAATGGACTTTATCACCGGATTACCTACTTCTAGTAGGGGAAATGACTCTATATGGGTCGTAGTTGACAGATTGTCCAAAGTCGCCCATTTCTTACCAGTCAAGACCATATACCAAAGTTCGAAGCTAGCGGAGTTATACATTGCTAGAATTGTCAGTTTGCGCGGAGTCCCCAAGAACATCGTATCGGATCGAGGAACTCAGTTTACCTCAAGATTCTGGAAGAAAGTCCAAGAAGGTTTAGGAACCCGACTAGATTTCAGCACAGCTTATCACCCCCAAACGGAGTGAGTAAATCAAAGACTCGAAGATATGTTGAGAGCATGTGTGCTAGAGTATGGATCTAAATGGGAAGACTGTTTGCCTTTCGCCAAATTTTCTTAAAACAATAGTTATCAAGCTAGTCTGCAAATGGCCCTCTTTGAATTCATGTTTGGAAGGAAGTGTCACACCCCTTTATACTGGTCAGAAGTAGGAGAGATTTAAATTTTCGGACCCGATATCCTACGAGAAGCAGAAGAGAAAGTTCACAAGATTCGTGAGCACCTCAAGACCGCCCAGTCAAGACAGAAGAGTTACGCCGACAAGAGACGTCGAGACCTCGCTTTCAATATCGGAGATTTCGTGTATCTCAAAGTGTCACCTTTGAAGGGAATGCAGCGTTTCCAACTCAAAGGAAAGTTAGCCCCCAGATATATCGGACCCTTCAAGATTTTGAATCGTCGAGGAGAAGTATCATATCAATTGGAACTGCCAGAGGAAATGTCATCAGTGCACAATGTGTTCCATATATCGTTACTTCGCAAATGCCTTGAAGTTCCACAGAAGACTGAAATTTTCAAGAATATTGATCACCGGACCATACAAATCAATGATGACCTGACCTATCCTGAAGTACCCATCCGTATTTTGGAAGAAGCTTTTAGGACCACAAGTACCCGAAGCATCAAGTTTCTCAAGATTCAGTGGAGCAACCACACTGAAGAAGAAGCTACATGGGAGCGCGAAGATCACATCAAGACGGAGTTTCCCGATCTCTTTATATCCTAGGTAATCTTTTTCGTCCTTTTTCAAATCTCGGGACGAGATTTTGTTTAAGGGGGGAAGGTTTGTAACTGTCACATCCCAAAATTTTCCAAATTTTGAAATGTGAAAAAATAAATAAACAAAATAAATAATTGTTGAAATTTAGGGTGAAAAGAAACTTTTTGATTCCAATTGGACACATCAAAACCTATTTTGATCAAATAATATCCTAAAGGGATTTAAAAAGATAAACAAATAATAAATAAAGTTATAATAGTTGGAATCACCATTTTTTGGATCTTTCAATAAAAATATATGGTTTTTATAAGCAAAGGAAGAAATAAATAAATAAGGACTATTTTAAAAAGCCAAATTAAATCTTGGCCAAACAAATGAAATAAAATATTTTTGCTTAAAAAAGAGAGTAAAGGATTATTTAAACAAAATCATAAGGATTTATTAGTATCCAATTTTATTTAAGTAAAGACAATTTCCTATTTTGAATGAACATTAAAACTTAATAAATTATTTTAAATAAAAATTCAAAGTGTTTTATTTTTCAAATAAAACCTACTAAAAAGGTTTTTGTAAAAATTTAGATTTCAAATAGAGTTTTAGAACATATTAAATCCTATTGGAAATAAAGAATAATGTCTATTTATTTTTAATAATTAATAAACCCTAAAATTAATTATTCTAAATTTGACTTTAGAATATGTTAAATAAGAGTATTAAAATCTACACAAAGTTTGGTGGAGGTTTGAATTCAAATGGAGTTTGAATTGTTTGAATAAAAATCAAAACAGAAATTCAAAATAGAAAAAGAAAAAGGTTTTGTATAAAAAAAGAGAAATGAACCCAACCCAGGAATCAGGCCCAATCCAGCCCAACTCGCAGCCCACCTGCTTCCCCCTCTCGCGAACCGTTTTTCACCCAGAGGCTTACCAGCGCAGCAGCTGACGACTGGACCCCACTCTCTCTCTCTCACAGATAACGCGGCCCCACGCTTTCAGCCTTCTCACCCACCCGCGTAGACCGTTTGCCCATCACTCGTCGCCGTTCTGCCGCGATTCAATTCGCGTTAATTCGCGTTGATGGCTGGATTAATCTCGCCAGCGACCATGCACACTTAAGCGCCTGTTATCGCCATATTTTGGCCAAAGGAGGATATGGGCCGTAATCAAGATGGGCTTGGAAGATACATATATGCAACGTGTTGTTGAATCGGCCTTGTGCGTGGATTTGGGCTAAATTGCCCGTGTATCTTATATTGTAGTAGGTTCCGTTTCGGTTTAAGTAAGAGATAGAGTTGTTAGGGTTATTCCAAAGATAGAAAGTCTCCGGACTATAAATATGTACCTAAGGTTATTGAGAAAAGGAGGACGATCACGTTCACAACAAACACAATCTCGGCGCATCGCCACCCCTTGTTTCTAGGGTTTCTTTCGGGTAAGTGTCATGCTGCCTAGATCGGCAGTATCTGCTTATGCGTTATTTGGTGTTACTCGTACTGAAGCCTTGTTGATGGCGAGTAATACTATTATCATAGATTTGTTTAGGCTAGCATCGGTACTTTTTGCTATGATTGCTTAGTTATGCTGCCTTTAATTATCTTGCTGCCTTTGCACCTTTTTTGGGTGTAAGGGTAGCATCTTGCTTGATCTTTATTTAGTCGATTTGATCTGTTACGGTTATGCCTTGTTTTCCAAGGTTTAGTTTGATATCCACGTAGTCAGGCCTTGCAAACGGGTTGAACGATCCAGTAGTACGTGAGGATATGGTTTGCTAATTCGAGAGGAGTTGTTCCGGGAATTGACTTTACGTCGGTTGTTAGGCCTTCTCTAGGGTTAGTTTTCTATCATCTTTTGTATTTACCAGGCTCAATTACGTGTATTGATGAAGCAAAACCCCATGTTATCATAGATCTAATGCAGAACCATGGGATAATCGGCTTCAGGAGCCGATTCACAGGGAAACCTGGGAGCTGGTCACGGCTCGAATTTTACGTATACTTGTTTGCCATGCAGGAAACCAATCGAAGCAATCCATCACCTTCCTGACCAGGTATAGGTCAGGTGGCACGCCCTTACATCAGCCAGGACGTGTGCCGGAGTTTTGCGGGCCGTTGCCCGAGGGACCAGGGCCCACCAGCAGTTCTGGGAGCCTCCCGGCTCTTCGTGTTGCTCGTGGCTGCTCGCCGGTGGGTTTTGGCAGGCAACACATTCCATGCCCCCCTGGTTTTGGCAATAATAATTCCAAAACCACTCTGTTGATGTTTTTTCTTCCCCTTTTTTTATATCGGGTCACGCGTTGCAGAGCAGAATCGTCACGCCACCCCCTCATCATGATGCCCTGTCTTCTCAACTCCTCCGCAGTGCATGATTTGACAATTTTGGCACCACATTCTGGGAAACCGCTATGGCATTGAACCGCCTCCCACTATTCCCCTTATTTAAATTCATCTGAGCAGTTTGCAGCCCCCATCTTCCTCCATTAGCCAAAAAACCCTCTTCCTCCGCCGAAAAAACCCTCTTCCTCCGCCATGGCCTCCTCTTCTTCCTCCAAATCATCCGCCCTTTCCTCCCAATCTTCCAACACGATGAGCAACCGAGAGCCGACGCCGGAGCACCCGCCAATGGCGGCGTACGAGGCTCTCGCCCCACAATGGTGGGACGAGAGGGACTGGGACTTTGCCGCCTGGTCGGAGGACGATGAGTCCCTGACCGACGGCGAGGAGGGCCTCCAGTTCCTTGTCGACGGGGAACTGGAGGTGGAGAGCTCCGACGACGCCTGGTCCTAGGATGGCATCGAATCCTCCGACGAGGAGGAGGAAGCGGAGGAGGACACCTCCTCCGATGAATACCCGCCGGTGCAGCGCTTCCGCGTCGGGTCCAGCGAGGACACCGAAGACGACGACGAGGACGAGGAGGCCCCCGCTGACATCCTCAGCAGCAGCGGCGGAGACGACGCCGGCAGCAGCGCTGATGACAGCGAGTACGACGACGGCGAAGACAGCGGCGACGACACCGGCCTCTAGATTAGGAACTAGTAGTAGTAGTACTAGTAGTATATTTCCTTTTGTAAGCAATCGGCTCCATTGTAAACAATCGTCTTTTGAATCAACAAAGATTGCTTTTCCAATTCGCTTTTGCCGATAGTCAAAATAGGTCAACGCTCCAGAAGCCGATAGTAATGTATCGGCTTTTACCATACTGCGCTCATACAGTCAACCAAGTCAAAGCCCCAAGAGCCGATGGTAATACATCGGCTTTCCCCACAAACATTGACAAGGTCAAATTTGGTCGCATACTTAGTCAAATCTGAGCGGCCACTTTCCAGTTTCAAATGGTAGCCTACGACCCTCTTCAAAAAAGGCCAACCCAGATCTCCAATTGCCTCACAGAATAGACCGAGCTCACAGCGACAAGAACCCTCGATCCCCAATTGCATAGATCCATCTCCGCCGGCAAACTAGATGGCGGAATCGTCCAACACCAACACAACGGTCTCTGGTCTGAAGGTACGCCTACTCCCCGCAGTCTGAACACGGTGCTGGAATTAATGGCAAACACCTGAATTAATGTTTTATTCCACCATTAAATTTTTTAGGTTTCAGATATTCTGCCGCCGAATCCTTCTCTCCCAAATTCTCTCTGTCTTGGCCCCCGTATAGAATCTAGTCCTGCCCATCTGATCTCTTGCGAGGCAAACAGAATCCCCTTCGTAAGCCAAAACCTAGATTTGAATTCTTGGGCCGACTGCTTGCGAGCCTGGCCTAATCCTCCTGAACATTGGGTCTCTTGGTACAGCAGGGTAGCCAAAACTTACCAATCTCAATGGGAAACCATGGGAATAGCCGATGCCCTGTATTTGTCATTGTCTCCCCTTGAGAAACATGAAAATCTTCTAAAAACCATCGGCTATTTCTGGTCCGATGCTCTGAACTGCTTCATGTTCGGTCATGGCCCCATGACACCAACCCTGTTAGACGTGGTGATGATTACTGGTCTGGACGTTACATCACCCAGCCCCTCTGCTTTTAATCTGACAAAGGTCCCCTACAAGCTTTCTTCCAAAACAGATTGCACGAACTGGGGTGCCTATATTCAAAGCCACATGAAAACTAAAGGCCCTGTCACAGAGAAAGAACACACGGCTTTCCTCAACCTCTGGCTAGAACATTTCATATTCTGTGGCCCTTCCCTTGCTCCAACCAAGAATTATCTCTCCCTGTCCTATGAACTTGCCAAAGGCACTCAACTTGGCATCGGCAAACTGTTCCTTGGAGAGGTCTATCGATATCTCCAGTTGATGTCTGTCAAACTATTCTCCGGCATAGCAGTCAAAACAGGAGGTCCTTGGTGGTTCATTCAGCTATGGGCCTAGCTGTATTTTCAAAACCATGTCCCAAACTTCCTCCTTTTGGCGAGTTGCACCTTTCCAGATGCCAAAGGGAAGCAGATCCGATGCACCAGCTACGGCCAAGCTCTGTATAGACTACCAGGTAGTAAACTGATCCCTCAGGAAGCATCCAAGTGGTTCAGCATTTTCTTCCAAGGCCTGGACAATCCTATCTTCTTTCCTTACATGGAAGAATCGGAACATTTTGAAAATCCAATCTCCTTCAGGCTAGACAACTTTGCCGATGACACCAGCACTCGGCAGCTATTTTCCACTGTGATCCGTCCCTGTTTCCTTCCAGTTGGCATGAGCACATCCAACAGAATAATCAAGCCTGGATACGAATTCTACCAGCCGGTCCTAACGGCTCGGCAATTTGGCCTTGGACAAGTACCTCCCCATTTCTTTCTCCACCATCTTACAGAGAGCAGAGCTGACCTGCCCGATCCTCTCACCAGTCAAAGGTGTTATTCCTTCTTCGATGCTCTGACCATCCCAATTCCCAACAACCTCACCTTCGCTTCATCAACCGATGGTTTTGAGAACTGGTGGTCGATGTGGAAGACTCATGCCTTCAGGAGAGCTCTGGGACCGTTGCTGGAACAGCTCGATGCTGAATATGACATCCCCGTAGAACAGGTACCACTACTCGTAAATCTGGATGCAGCTCACAAATGATTCTCCTAATAAACCACTCTGTCTCCTTGCAGCAACAAGATGGTCCTGAACCTACGCACGGTGATGGCTCCCCCTTCGAATTCTTCCCACCAGCTCCTGTGGTCCTTTTCTGCAAAAACTCGCCACCTTTGAAAAAGGTCGTGATGCAGAACCAGCCGATATCACCACAATCGGCTTCCAAAAACCAAGCAACTTCTAAGTCAGTCGCCTCTCGAGTTCCAACTAAAACAAGAACGATGGTGAGGAAGGTAGCTGCCAGGAAGACCTTGAGGCGCCGGAGCCCTTCTCCAGAACGTTCGCATGTACGCTGATCCATGCCTTGGTTGATCTCTTTCACCCTTGCAAACATGCTCGTGCTTACTAGCTCTCCTTTCTTACAGGCTTCCGTCGAAGACACCTCCAGCGAGGACACATAATCCAATCGAGGAGAATTGGGTCCAACAGACTCTGAGAGGACCATCACACCGAGCCAGCCAGATTTGCCACAATCGGCTCCCAGGAAAAGGCCAGTTCCTGAACCTGCTGCCCCCCGAGCATCAGTCGAGGCGGGGCCAGTCGTGAGCCCCAAAAGGGCTCGCAAGGGACAAACTTCTTCGTCGAGCCAGGAGGTTTCGAAAGTCATCACCCTCAATGCTCTTACCAATTGTTTCTTTTATCTGCCGATTCATCACTATTTATATCGGCTAAAACACTTTCCATGCAGGTGACTGACACTTCTAGTGGGAAAGCCGGGGAAGTGCCGATGCCTTTCGTAAGGCTGGACCTAGTAATCCCTGAAGGTGTAGATGAAACGGTGACCACTTTGGCCAAGCCCCCAGCAACAACACACGAGCCGATTGTCTCATCATCTGCTATCCCCTTGATCTTAGGAGAGGTACGTTCGCTTCACTCGGCTCATCCTTCCATGTTGGACGCATACTGACGCCATTTCGGCCTGCCAGGGTTGTGATATCTCAGGCCTGCTGGCGTTCGACCCTGAATCCATCGAACCAACTCTCTCTGTCGCCAACGATGAACCACGAGCAAGGGATGTTCTACCTCAATTCCAGCGTCTCAAAGCCTTGCTGTCCTCCCCGATCGAGAAGTTGATCGAGGGTTCTGAAGGGGTGAAGAGTGTTCTTGCCGAAATCAAGGACCAACTCCCAGTAGCACTGCAGGTGAAGCTTTGGCCAGTTGTAACTCTGTCTTTCTACGGGTCAAGGGTGAAGTTGGCTCGTGAGAGGATTAACCTGCGCCGCGCCCAACTCCCACTAAAGGCCAATATTGCAGACAAATGTCAGCAGCTCAACGAGAAAAAGGCGTCTCTGGATGCCAAAACTGACACCTCTGTCAGCACCGCCGAGCTTGCATCCTTAAAAAAGGAATAAGGAGATCTTGAAGAGAAGGTCCGGGCGACTAAACAGCTCATTCGTGACAAGGAAGCATTCATCGCCCGCTCCCAAGACGAAGCAGAAGGCCTCAAAGCTCAACTGAAGACTGATCTGGCGGAAATACGTGCCCTGAACAAGCAGCTAGTGATGGGCAAGGACGAAGATGACGAAGCCGAGATCGCCGAGGTGGATCGTGTCCGTGCTGATGCCCTCCACGCCTTCGAGGCATTCCTTCAGTAGCTTATATGTAAACTGACAACCGCCCGTAACAGTTTGAACCTCTAGAGTCGATGGCTGTGCATCGGCTATATCTTTGTTTCTTTTTTTTTATTGGCCGATTTCATGTATCGGCCCCCATATTTTACTGTCCATCATCCCACATGCTTGGGAAATACTTCTTGAGATGCTGACCGTTGACAGCCACTGGGAATTTCACGCCGTCCAGCTCCTCAAGCATGTACGCGTTCCCCCTTAAAACTTGATCGACCCTGTATGGCCCGTGCCAATTTGGAGACCATTTACCATATGCTGCATCCTTAGTCCCCAATGGCAATACAGCTTCCCATACCAGGTCGCCAACGTGGAACTCCTTTGGTCTCACCTTATTATTATATGCACGAGCTACCTTGGCCTTGTTCTCTTTGATTTTCTCAAGCGACCACAGCCTAAGCTCAGTTAAATCCTCAACACTGTCACTCATCAGGGTCACATATTCTTCAGTCGTTAGATCGTTCTGAAAAGTGACACGTCTCGATCCAGCCGTAATCTCCTAGGGCAATACGGCTTCTTGTCCATAGACTAGATGGTATGGCGAGGTTTTTATCGCTCCATGACATGACATGCGATAGGCCCATAAAGCCTCTGACAAAACCTCGTGCCAACGCCTAGGGTGCTCATCGATTTTCCTCTTGATCAACTTGATAATGCTCTGGTTGGACGCTTCAGCTTGCCCATTTGCTTGAGCATAGTATGGAGATGATCGGATCAGCTTAATTCCCGTCTCCTCGCAGAACTCTCTAAACTCGTGAGAAGTGAAGACCGAACCTCCATCGGTCGTGATAGTTTGGGGAATCCCGAATCTATGAATGACATGTTCTTTCACAAAATCGATAACATCCTTCGAGGTCACTGACTTCATAGGGACGGATTCCACCCATTTAGTGAAATAATCCGTAATGGCCAAAATCCACATGTGGCCTTTGCTTGATGGAGGATTGATCTTGCCAATCATATCCATGCCCCAACCTCGGAATGGCCAAGGATTGATGATGGGGTTCATTGCTGACGCGGGTACCGTCTGAATTTTTCCAAATTTCTGACATGCTTGACACCCTTTGTAGTACTTAAAGCAGTCCTCAAGCATGGTGGGCCAATAAAACCCTGATCGCCTGATCAACCATTTCATCTTGTGAGCTGATTGGTGAGTTCCACAGGCGCCTTCGTGTACCTCGTTTAGGAGCCGATTGGCCTCGGTTGGCCCCAGACATTTGAGCAGTAATCCTTCCAGAGTCCTGTAGAACATGTCGTCCCTGATAAGCACATACTTCATGGCCTTGTACCTTATCCGTTTAGGTGCCCCCCGAGCCGAATCTTTCAAATAATTGAAGATATCGGCTCTCCAGTCGTCCGCCTCCAGGAACTGTACTTGAACATCAGTTCCCTCTGCTACGTCCTTGTAGCCTGAAGCCATTTGTGCGAGATCATTCGCCTCTGTATTCTGCGATCGCGGGATCCAGTTAAAGTTTATGTACCGGAACTGTGCCATGAGCTCACGGCATTGCAACCATAATGGGAAGAGCGACTCGATCTCACACTTGTATTCCTCCGTGAGTTGGGAAATCACCAATTTGGAGTCTCCAAAAATTTCCACTGCCTCTGCTCCAGCTTCGATGAGCAACTCCATTCCCTTGCGTATCGCCTCATACTCGGCGACGTTGTTGGTGCGAGGGGTAGCTAGCCTGATGGAGAAGGAATATGTTGCCCCCCGGGGCGACACGAGTAGAATGCCAATGCCGCAACCATCATCACAAACCGATCCATCGAAAAACATAGCCCACGCTCGTATAGACAGCGCTGCTATATCGGTGTTGATCCTTTCAGCAATAAGGTCGGCCAATGCCTGACCCTTAACCGCTTTCGCGGGTTGATACCGGATGTCAAATTCCGATAATGCAAACATCCATTTGCCGAGTCGGCCTTTCAACATAGGAGCCGACAGCATGTGCTTTATGACATCTGATTTGCATATAATGATAATCTCTGCTGAGAGCAAGATGTGGCGCAGCTTGGTGCAGGTGAAAAACAGGCAGAGGCACAACTTATCGATCTCAGGATACCTTGTCTCTGCATCCAGCATCCTTCTGCTGATGTAAAACACAACTCGCTCCAGACCATCATAAACCTGCACCACCACCGAGGCGATGGACGTGTCAGCTACTGACAAGTAAATGTAGAACGGCCTATCCGGCTGGGGCGGAACCAACACTGGCGGCTTCGTTAGATATTCTTTGATCTCGTCGAAGGCTCGTTGTTGTTCTGTCCCCCAGCGGAACTCTTCATCAGATTTAATTTTCACCAGTCCCATGAACGGCTCTATTCTTCCTGACAGATTGGAGATGAATCTTCTGACGAAGTTGATCTTGCCGATGAGAGACTGCAGTTCTTTCTTCGTGGTAGGTGGCTTCATTGTTCGCACTGCCTCCTGACTTTTCAGGCCGATCTCGATTCCGCGTTCATGGACCAAGAAACCCAAGAACTGACCGGCCGTCACACCGAAGGCACACTTCTTTGGATTCATCCGTAGCCCGAATTTCCTTGTTCGGTCCAGGACGCGTCGCAGATCGTCCAAGTGTCCTTGTACTGAAGCAGACTTGACCACCACGTCATTGATATAAATTTCCACCAGCTTGCCGATCAGATCATGGAAAATGTAATTCATGGCTCTTTGGTATGTGGCGCCGGCATTCTTCAGTCCAAACGTCATGACTACATATTCAAACAACCCCACCGAACCTGGGACTCTGAATGCAGTCTTGTGTATATCTTCCGGAGCCATAAAAATTTGGTTGTAACCGGCATTGCCATCCATGAAGCTCAAGATCTTATGACCAGCAGCTGCGTTGATTAATGTCTCTGCTACCGGCATCGGATACTCATCCTTCGGAGTAGCTCTATTGAGATCTCGAAAATCTATGGCAACACGCCAGCGGCCATCCTTTTTCTCTACAGGTACGATACTAGAAATCCACTCAGCATACCTGCATGGCCTGATTAACCTAGCTGTCAACATTTTCTCGATCTCTTTCTTGACTTCTTCCAAAATTTCGGCCTTCATCTGTCGTGCTCGCTGCTGGAATGGCCGAAATCCTTTTTTAAGCGGGAGTCGATGCTCAATGATGCTCCTGTCTAACCCGGGCATCTCTGTATAGTCCCAGGCGAAGCAGTCTGGATATTCTTTCAACAAAGCTATCATCGGACCCCGCAGATTCGGATCTAACTTCTTGCTGATAAATGTTGGTCGTGGCTTATCCCCAGGACCGATGTCAATCTCCTCTAGCTCATCAGCGGATGTAAACCCATACCCTAGCTTTCCGTCACCTGCTAAATCGATGCTAAACACGGGGCAAACAGTTGGTGAGGATAACAAAGATAATTTGGGCCGATTGCTGGAATCGGCCCACTTTTTGATTGCATTCGTCAAGGAAGGTTTACAACTTATTTGTGCTCTACAATGGCAGGGAATCTCCCTACTACGACTGCACGACCTGTTTGTCGTAAGTTTACTGCTTTCCATTTTTTGTGGCCGATCGCAGGGATCGGCCATACCACGTACGATCGTGGACTTTGCTACTCTGTCAGGCCAGTGGATAAGACCAGCCTCACCCCGTTTTTTGTAGCTTCAATGCGCTCACAGCCGTCTAGACTGATTCCAGAGATCGGCTCTTGGTCTTCTGCCTCCCAGATGTTCATGCCAGCTATGGAGATCTCGATCGAATCATCTCCATGAATGACCTCCACTTCATCTCCATCCCACTGTATTAGGCACTGGTGCATCGTGGATGGAATGCAGCAGTTAGCGTGAATCCAATCCCTCCCCAGTAAGACAGCGTAGGTGCTTTTGCTGTCAACGATGAAGAACGACATAGGGATGGTTTTTCTTCCCACGGTCAGATCCACGTTCAGAACGCCTTGCATTTCTGAAGTTTGGCCGTTGAAGTCGCTTAACGTGACGTTGGTTTTGATCAGATCTGCAGTGGAGCGTCCCAAACGCCGTAGCATGGAGTATGGCATTATATTGACTGCCGCTCCGGTGTCAACCAACATCTTGCTGACAGGCTGCCCATTGATGTAACCTCGCAGGTACAGGGCTTTCAGATGTTTGTAGCCCTTCTCACGTGGCTTTTCAAAGATAACCGGCCGTGGGCCGCAGTCAAACTGTGCCACTGGTAGCTCTTTGGTTCTTGGAGCGCAAAACTCTGACGGAAGTATGAACACCATGTTTGTGCCAGCCGATGTCTTCGCATCGGCTTTTACCGGTTTGGGGCGCCACTCTTTCCTTTTCGGGCGATCTTCCGTTTCCAAGGTCTGCCGAATTTTAACGGCCAGATCGGGCCGTGCTTTCCTTAAAGCGTGGAGGTACTGCGCTTCGGCTTCATCCAAGTTACGCAGTCGCTGAACTCGACGCTTTTGGGTGTGCCTGAGTCCATCGGGGCACCACCTTGGCCGGTGATATCTGTCTTATTCTTTTCCACCCATTGGCTCCTCGAGGTCTTTTGCTCGAGGAGGGAGAGGCCCTAGGCGCTTGAACACTGAGACTGGACCTGTGTCATCCTTCTGCTGTCCACATTCTGGGCAGTTTTCGATTGTAGGCAATCGGCTCATTCCGGCATCCCAGCAATACTTGAAGAAGGGACAATCCCAATGTTTGTACATGCCTTCCTTTTCCTTTGACTTTCCCCTAGCGAGGTGCTCATATCTTTCATCATCCCTATCGCGCCGGCGACGTCGGTCATACTGACGCTCATACTTGTTAAGGAGATGCGTGGAGTGTGGCTTCTGATACCGCACGCTTCTCACTTGCTCCTCGGTTAAATACCGCCTGTCGTCATAACGGGGCCGGTCGCGTGGACCAGCCTCCTCTCTTTCCTTGCCCCGAGAGAGACCGTCTTCCTCCTTATATGTGCCATGGTGGTACACAGGTCCTGCCATATTAACATCGAACGAGAAATCCAACTGACGCCTCGTGGAGTGGCTGTGTTCTACCATGTTGACGCCGGGAAATGGGTTTGTGTCTACTTTCATGGCGAATTTCCCAAGGATCAGACGGCCCTGTTCTATCGCCGTTTGGATCTGGCGACGTAGCTCTTTGCAGTCATTGGTGGTGTGGGTGAACGAGTGATGCCACTTGCAGTATGGTCTCCCGTTCATCTCTTGAGCCGTAGGGATTTTGTGGCCTTCGGGTAACTTCAGCTGCTTTTCTTTCAGCAGTAAATCGAATATCTGCTCAGCTTTGCTCACATTGAAGTCGAACCCTTTTGCAGGCCCTTGCTGCTTCACCCATTTGTAGGACACAGGATCTGCCCCCCGAGCCCATTCAGCCACGGCCACCTCCTGGTCTTGTGTAGGATCCTCTTCTTCTGTATCGACCAGGCCTATCGGACGTTTGAACTTGTCTTGGTACAACTTAGGGTGGCGCTGTTCATACATTGTCAGCTTCTGGGCCATGTGCGCCAATGAGTTGTACTCTACTTGGAAAGCCAAATCTTTGATAGGTGTTGAGAGACCCAACACTGCCAGCTCGACTGCTTCTTTCTCAGTTAAACGGGCCGAATAACATCGGTTCTTGACAGTCCTGAAATGCTGAATGTACTCGGCTACCGTTTCTCCCCGCTTTTGCCGCACCTGTGCCAGATCTGCAATGCCAGCCTCGGTAGCTTCTAAATGATACTGAATGTGGAACTGCTCTTCCAGTTGCTTCCAGGTCTGGATCGAATCCGGTGGCAGCGAGGTGTACCACCCAAAAGCTGGTACTGTCAGAGATTGCGCAAAGAACCTTACGCGTAACTGATCCGATGCTGAAATCATGCCTAATTGTGCCAGGTATCGGCTCACATGCTCGATCGAGCTCGACCCTTCTGATCCGCTAAACCTTGAGAACTCAGGGAGCCGATACTTGGGCGGCAGCGGAATCAGATCAAACTCGTTGGGGTACGGCTTGGAATAGTCGATTGTCCTTCTCTTCGGCACGAAGCCGAACTGGTCTCTCAGGATGGTACGGATTTGCTCCACCGTTTGAGCTGCAGGGGCTGAATTCTCATGACTCGTTCCGGTGGCATACTTGGCTAGCCACGCCTGTTTATCAGCGTCCATCCCAGACATCCCTGCTCCAGAAATACTTGCTCCCGAAGCCCCTGCTCCAGAAACTCCTGCCCCAGAAATCCCTGCGGTTGCAATCTGGTTCGTGCGCGGCAGGCTATTGCAGTCCGGCACGTAGGTGCACACATATCCATGTGGAATCTCTTTAGGTGGTTCAAACAGGAATTGGCAATCGCCAGGGTCACCTCCAACCTTGTAGACGACGTACGCCGGTGCCCCTGGTGGCTCCGGAGCTGCAAGCGTGAATGGCAGCTGTGGCCTGGTCTGGAGCAGTCTTTCTCCCTGGTGAGTCCCTAGAGTAGGCCCCGACGGAGAGTACTGATGTTTCATGATCTCCTGAACTACGTGGACCGCGACGCGCTCGAAAGCGTTCACTAGGCTCTCAGAATGGCGGTGAAGAGAATGAGCCACCATGTAATTGACTTCCTGTCGCAGAGCTCTGGTGCGCTCTTCTGAAGGAACTGACAGATCCACCTCATCAAGAGCACCTTCGGGTGAGAACCCTTTCCACCTGATGCCATGCTTGCGGGTCCTTTCAAAAGAGCCGATGAGATCGGCTTCGAAGAGAGCTTTGATATCATCATACTTCGCCTTGTGCTCATCAGGCAGATCGTCGTACATGACCGGTCTGTTCTCCATCGCAGCGTCGGATGTTGATGCAGACGTTGTTGAATGTCCCACCGGGCGTGCCAGAATGTGTTGCCTGCCAAAACCCACCGGCGAGCAGCGACGAGCAACACGAAGAGCCAGGAGGCTCCCAGAACTGCTGGTGGGCCCTGGTCCCTCGGGCAACGGCCCGCAAAACTCCGGCACACTGGCTGATGTAAGGGCGTGCCACCTGACCTATACCTGGTCAGGAAGGTGATGGATTGCTTCGATTGGTTTCCTGCATGGCAAACAAGTATACGTAAAATTCGAGCCGTGACCGGCTCCCAGGTTTCCCTGTGAATCGGCTCCTGAAGCCGATTATCCCATGGTTCTGCATTAGATCTATGATAACATGGGGTTTTGCTTCATCAATACAAGTTAAATGGATCTACGACAGTTTAACGTTTTCACCACGTAATTGGAACATCCTACACGTAATTGAGCCTGGTAAATACAAAAGATGATAGAAAACTAACCCTAGAGAAGGCCTAACAACCGACGTAAAGTCAATTCCCGGAACAACTCCTCTCGAATTAGCAAACCATATCCTCACGTACTACTGGATCGTTCAACCCGTTTGCAAGGCCTGACTACGTGGATATCAAACTAAACCTTGGAAAACAAGGCATAACCGTAACAGATCAAATCGACTAAATAAAGATCAAGCAAGATGCTACCCTTACACCCAAAAAAGGTGCAAAGGCAGCAAGATAATTAAAGGCAGCATAACTAACCAATCATAGCAAAAAGTACCGATGCTAGCCTAAACAAATCTATGATAATAGTATTACTCGCCATCAACAAGGCTTCAGTACGAGTAACACCAAATAACGCATAAGCAGATACTGCCTAGATCGCAAGATGCGATCTAGGCAGCATGACACTTACCTGAAAGAAACCCTAGAAACAAGGGGTGGCGATGCGCCGAGATTGTGTTTGTTGTGAACGTGATCGTCCTCCTTTTCTCAATAACCTTAGGTACATATTTATAGTCCGGAGACTTTCTATCTTTGGAATAACCCTAACAACTCTATCTCTTACTTAAACCGAAACGGAACCTACTACAATATAAGATACACGGGCAATTTAGCCCAAATCCACGCACAAGGCCGATTCAACAACACGTTGCATATATGTATCTTCCAAGCCCATCTTGATTACGGCCCATCTCCTCCTTTGGCCAAAATATGGCGATAACAGCGCCTCCCTCCCCTCTTCCATTTCCCCCAAACATCGCCTCCACTCTACCCCCAGGCTGCCCCAATTGCAATCTCGAACCCCTCTGTTCCGACGAAGCTCTCCGGCGAAATTTGTCGCCGTCTGACCACCCCTTGCCTCCCAGTCCACACATGCGTGCTCCACATCGCCCCTGCATCTCCCAGTGTCATTCGCTAGCTCGCGCGTTCACCAGAAGCTCGGCAGGGACATCACCCGAGCGCCACCGAGAACATCTTCAACTCCGGTGACCCTTCCCCGGTAATTCCGACCTCACCACTCCCTCTCAATGATGCTCTCATGATCGCCACTCTATCCGGTGTCTAATGAGCCCTCTTCCTCGCCTGCTTGTCCCTTGTAGCATCGGCTACGACTATGCCTGAGAGCACCCGACACCGCCGCAAGCTCCGGCGAGCAATAGCCGCTGTTCCAGTGCGCCCCTCGAGTAGCCGACCCCACCTTGAGCTTCACCGCAACCACGCGAGAAGGGTGAGCATCCTCTCCCTCCCCCGCGCGACCTAGTCCCTCGGCAACCTCTTCGTTTGAGCGTGCGCCGCCGTCCGCCGCCGCCAGCGCCGCCAGTTCCTGGCAGGTGCACTGTAGCCATTGGATCCTCATCGGGTGGCTCAGATTAGAACTTATCGAAGGGGTATGCGTCCATATGTGCCGTGCGATTTAAGTGAGATCCTGCGGCCAGTATAGCTCAATCCAAACGAAAAGGTACCGTCCAATAGGATAGCTCCACGTGTCCAGAGTTGATTTAAAACAAAAAAAAATTATCTATTAGATATGCAAACTTGCAAAATTCATAACTTTTAATCTACATGTCCAAATTTTGCAAATTTTATATCATTGGAATCAGGAGAACAAAACCTTTGCAAACATGCACTTTGTTTAATGATTTTCTTCTGCAAACTTAGTTGTTTTTGCAGAAACTTGTGTAGGCATAATTTGAATATAAAAATTGTTCTAGAAATAATTTTAAGGTGAAATCTTTGCCAAATGGATTGTTTTGAACCTACTGACCATACAAACCAACTTATGGATTTAAAAATGTATTTTGTGAAGCCAAAGAACAAATCTTTGAATAAGAGCATTTCTACTCAAATAAAAATATTGTTTATGTGTTAAAAATACTTTTTGAGTAAAATCTTTGGAAAATGATTTGAGTTAATCTCTCTGACCATAAACACCAAGTTTTGAGATTTAAAAATATATTTGATGAACCCTATAAAATTATTACTTTGCAAAAGGCATTTTCAACAACATAAAATATCACTTTGGTATAATATTTGGTTTCTGGGGTGAAACCTTTTTGCAAATGGTTTTAATATCAAACACTTGACCTTAAAAACACTAACATGTTGTGTTTAAAAATATTTTACAAACACTAGGGATTATCATTTTGATTTCAATCTAGCAAAACAAAATGATTTAAATGGCCATTTTCACCAACTTGAAGTTAAATAGTTTTATCACTTTTGTAAATGACCAATATGAGCTTTAAAATGTTTAGAGCCTACTACAAACCACTTTTCCAAATAAAACAATCTTTTGCATGCTTGCATGCATTGCCTTGTTTTTATTATTTTATGTGGTAAATTGTTTGAATGCTAGTTGAATATGTGTCTGCTTGATTGAATTGTAGTGAAGTTAGAAGAGTGTGATATTTGGAAGATCAAGAACTGAACCAATATTCTCTACTAAAAAGACAAGTGACACTATCATCCATGTCCTACTATTTTTATTACACTTAGTGGATTTTTGTAACATGCATGATAGGACTACTATATTTCTATGCTATGTTATATCCTATTAGGATATCCTTATATCTTCCTTAGTGAAAAAAATGTAGTTGTAGTATGCTTAGCCCTGCTATATATTTGGGATGGGATACATAATATGATTACATGAAGTGTTGTAAAAATATATGTTTTATGTAATAAAACAAGTACTCAATGAACCACCTGGGTGGAAAGAGGATACTCAAGTTTTGGACAAGGTGGCAACAAAGGGAACCATGTTTATATGGCTATCTTTTTGTATGTGCACTAGAAGGAAACCACCCAGGGACTTAGAGATTGAACATGTTTCTCGTATAGTGTCTTCCGTGTAGATCCACATGCTAAATGGGCTCTGGCTTAGTCAACTACATAGTGGAAGACCCATGCATTGGCATCTTCAGGTTAACTAGAATTGTGTAGGGAAATATATCCCTACATTGGTGCCTGGTAGACAAGCTAGCATTGTGTATTGGGAGGACTCCTATGGAAAGGCTTTGTCACATTCTCGATCTGCCGGTACTCCATTTTGGTGAGTACTTATCCAGTGGTCACTGGTGGTGTCAAGACGAGATTGTGTCATGTGGGTAAAGTGTACAACTTCTGTAGAAGATCAAATTCTAAGTACTTAGCCGTGTCCCCGGTCACAGACAACTCTGAGCAACTAAGGCCTGAAGCTATGGAAGATCTCGACATTCCAATTTCTCAAAGTAAAACTTGATGGTGAAAACAAGGGATTAGAAGCACTTGGAGTTTTCCAAGGATTACAGAAAGATTTGACAAAAGATCAAAACTATTTTGAAAAGATAGGATAAAACTATATTGCTTTCTGCAAATGAGCCTAAACCCTACTTAGCCAAATATGCATGTAATGATAGGATCCACTTATTTCTACATAATAGTGAAACTTGCCAATACAATTCAAATGTATTGACCCTTGTGGCTGCAACTTATTAAGTTGCAGGTTTGTTTGATGTTAGTGAAGTGTGTTGAATAGGATTACAAGTCTACAACCAACATGATTGTCTGTGGCACTTTGAAGATGAAGGACTCCATGCTATATAGATATTCTGCGGCATTGTAATGTGATAGCCAAATGAGCTATGTAAGATGTAATGAATTATTTTATTCCTCGTTATAAAATTTATATTATGACCTTTCTTTCTTGATATTACATCTTAACTATGGATGCTAGCTATTGATCCAGGGACTAGCATTGTAAACACAGGGATCTCTACCTTATTGAAGGTTGGGACCTCTACAGATGGTATCAGAGCACTGTGTTGCCTGTAGGATTGTAACCCTAGGATTGGACAAAACCCCTTATAAAAATAGGAGTTGTATTTGTTCCAAAACTTATTTACAAACAATCTTGTAAACTCTTTCCTCAACGTTTTGGTTTTGATTCTACGTCTCTTGCTTTTCAACTTGATGGATAAAGCCTCCACCATGACCAAGTACTTCAACTTAGACATCACTAAGGACTACAAGTGAGAACCAAGAGAACATTAGATTGCCTACCAAAAACATTGATATAATGTTAGTGTATGGATCATATTGACCTATGAGGTATGACTATACCAGGTTGATTGTTTTAAGAAAACTTGTTGTTTCCTTCAACTCATGAGATAAGCTCGTAAGTTGTTAAGTGAATAGTTGCTTGTTGATTGTTTGCTTGATTGATTGAACTTGATTGTTTTGGGTTGTATGTTAGAACTTCTTTAGACCTATCCATCATTACTTATCCCTATCAAACCAACAGATGCCTCCCCGTCGTGCCAACCCCAACCAAAACAGCAACAATAACGTCACTCCCGAGATGCAGTAGTTGAAGACAGCTCAAGCTCAACTGATGCAGATGATGATGCAGTATGTGCAAAATTAGAATCAAAATAATAACAAAAACAACAATCAGAATAATCCTCCAGCACATGACATGCTCACCAGGTTTCTGAAGCAAAGGCCTGCAAGGTTCTCTGGAACAACTGATCCAATGGTAGCCAATGACTGGTTATGTTCGGTAAATAAGGACTTAGTGACTGTTGGCTGCACCGACGAAGAAAAAGTTAGGTTTG
Organism: Avena sativa; assembly: GCA_916181665.1. Classification (NCBI taxonomy): domain Eukaryota; kingdom Viridiplantae; phylum Streptophyta; class Magnoliopsida; order Poales; family Poaceae; genus Avena; species Avena sativa. The sequence goes on from OV702284.1 coordinate 68,891,929, forward strand.
CAGCATTTCTTCTTGAAGGACCAGCAGCAACATGGTGGGACAACTTTCAGATCACCACTCCCCTGGAGGATGTGAATTGGGATATTTTTGAGGATGGTTTCCGTACTGCTCACATCTTTTCTGGAGTGATGAACTTGAAGAAAAAGGAGTTCCACAATCTGAAACAGCGTCACCTCAGTGTGGCTGAATACATTGAATAATTCAACAATCTGGCACGCTATACACCGGATGAAGTTGATACAGATGCTAAGAGGAAGGAGAAATTCCTCGAAGGACTTAATGATGAGTTGAACCTGCAGCTGTCTATTGCCTATGTCCCAACTTATCAATCACTCTGTGACAAAGCCACCATCTTGGAAAACAAGATGAATCAAGTTGAGAACAGAAAGAGGAAGCATAAACTCAAGTATCACTCAGGATCATCACAAAAGAAGCATTCATTCAAAAGGAGCAATGAAGATTCTGAACCACATCAGTATCACCACAACAACAATGGAAGTGATAATAATGGAAATGATACTAACAATGGAGATGACCTTGGTCAGAACCATCATGACAATTTCAGGAAGAAAGACATTATCCAGTTGCAGTGCTATAATTGTAAGGAACTTGGACACTATGCCTCAGACTGTCCTGAGAAGAAAAATAAAAAGGAGGTTGGAAACTCCAATGGAAATGACTCCAATGTGACCCAGAAAGGACATGTGAACGACATTGACATGGATGGGAACCTTGAAGAAATAGAGGATGTGGATGTCATGAATTAGTTAACTCAGAAGAGTCAAATAAGAATTCCTTGTTGGATATGAATCATTAAACCATAGTCAAGTGAACCATCAATGTAACCCTATAAGACTTTCCTTTAAGGGTGGTAGTACCCTAGTTTCCTTGAAGCAAACTTGTAACCTCTAGCCTTCCCAAATCTCGGGACAAGATTTCTTTTAAGGGTGGTAGCCTGTCACATCCCAAAATTTTCCAAATTTTGACATGTGAAAAAATAAATAAACAAAATAAATAATTGTTGAAATTTAGGGTGAAAAGAAACTTTTTGATTCCAATTGGAAACATCAAAACCTATTTTGATCAAATAAAATCCTAAAGAGATTTAAAATGATAAACAAATAATAAATAAAGTTATAATAGTTGGAATCACGATTTTTTGGATCTTTAAATAAAAAGATATGGTTTTTATAAGCAAAGGAATAAATAAATAAATAAATAAATAAATAAGGACTATTTAAAAAGGCAAATTAAATCTTGGCCAAACAATTGAAATAAAATATTTTTGTTTAAAAAAGAGAGTAAAGGATTATTTAAATAAAATCATAAGGATTTATCAATATCCAATTTTATTTAAGTAAAGTCAATTTCCTATTTTGAATGAACAATAAAACTTAATAAAGTATTTTAAATAAAAATTCAAAGTGTTTTATTTTTCAAATAAAACCTACTGAAAATTTAGATTGCAAATAGAGTTTTAAAACATATTAAATCCTATTTGAAATAAAGACTAATGTCTATTTGTTTTTAATAATTAATAAACCCTAAAATTAATTATTCTAAATTTGACTTTAGAATATGTTAAATAACAGTATTAAAATCTACACAAAGTTTGGTGGAGGTTTGAATTCAAATGGAGTTTGAATTGTTTGAATAAAAATCAAAAAAGAAATTCAAAATAGAAAAATAAAAAGGTTATGTATAAAAAAAAGAGAAATGAACCCAGCCCAGGAATCAGGCCCAATCCAGCCCAACTCGCAGCCCACCTGCTTCCCCCTCTCGCGAACCGTTATTCACCTAGAGGCTTACCCGCGCAGCAGCTGATGACTGGACCCCACTCTCTCTCCCTCTCTCTCACACACAATGCGGCCCCACGCTGTCAGCCTTCTCTCCCACCCGCGTCGACAGTTTCCCCATCGCTCGTCGCCGTTCTACCGCGATTCAATTCGCGTTAATTCGCGTTGATGGCTGGATTAATCTCTCCAGCGACCATGCACACTTAAGCGCCTCCCTCCCCTCTTCCATTTCCCCCAAAAATTTCCTCCCCTCTACCCCCAAGCCGCCCCAATTGCAAGCTCGAACCCCTCTGTTCCGACGAAGCTCTCCGGCGAAATCCGTTGCCGTCCAACCACCCCTTGCCTCCCAGTCCACACATGCGTGCTCCCCATCGCCCCCTGCATCTCCCAGTGCCGCTCGCTAGCCCGCTCGTTCACCAGAGGCTCGGCAGGGACATCACCTGAGCGCCACCGAGAACATCTTCAACTCCGTAGACCCTTCCCCGGTAACTCCGACCTCACCACTCCCTCTCAATGATGCTCTCATCATCGCCACTCTCTCCCGTGTCTAACAAACCCTCTTCCTCATCTTCTTGTGCCTTATAGCGTCGGCTACGACCACGCCTGAGAGCACCAACGTCGCTGCAAGCTCCGGCGAGCAATAGCCGCTGTTCCAGTGCGCCCCTCGAGTAGCCGACCCCACCTTGAGCTTCACCACAACCACGCAATCACAGTGAGCATCCTCTCCCTCCCCCGCGCGACCTAGTCCCTCGGCAACCTCTCCGCCGCCGCCAGCGCCGCCAATTCCTGGCAGGTGCGCTGTAGCCATTGGATCCTCATCGGGTGGCTCAGATTAGAACTTATCGAAGGGGTATGCGTCCATCTGTGCCGTGCGATTTAAGTGAGATCCTGTGGCCAGTATAGCTCAATCCAAACGAAAAGGTACGATCCAATAGGATAGCGCCACATGTCCAGAGTTGATTTAAAACAGAAAATTTTGATCTATTAGATATGCAAACTTGCAAAATTCATAACTTTTAATCTACACGTCCAAATTTTGAAAATTTTATATCATTGGAATCAGTAGAACAAAACCTTTGCAACCATGCACTTTGTTTAATGATTTTCTTCTGGAAATTTAGTTGTTTTTGTAGAAACTTGTGTAGGCATAATTTGAATACAAAAATTGTTCCAGAAATATTTTGAAGGTGAAATCTTTGGAAAATGGATTGTTTTGAACCTACTGACCATACAAACCAACTTATAGATTTAAAAATGTATTTTGTGAAGCCAAAGAACAAATCTTTGAATAAGAGCATTTCTAGTCAAATAAAAATATTGTTTATGTGTTAAAAATGCTTTTTGAGTAAAATCTTTGGAAAATGATTTGAGTTAAACTCTCTGACCCTAAACACCAAGTTTTGAGATTTAAAAATATATTTGATGAACCCTATAAAATTATTACTTTGCAAAAGGCATTTTCAACAACATAAAATATCACTTTGGTATAATATTTGGTTTATGGGGTGAAACCTTTTTGCAAATGGTTTTAATATCAAACACTTGACCTTAAAAACACTAACATTGTTGTGTTTAAAAATATTTTACAAAAACTAGGGATTATCATTTTGATTTAAATCATTTCTAGCAAAACAAAATGATTTAAATGGCCATTTTCACCAACTTGTAGTTAAATGGTTTTACCACTTTTGTAAATGACCAATATGAGCTTTAAAATGTTTAGAGCCTACTAGAAACCATTTTTCCAAATAAAATAATCTTTTGCATGCTTGCATGCATTGCCTTTTTATTATTTTATGTGGTAAATTATTTGAATGCTAGTTGAATATGTGTTTGCTTGATTGAATTGTAGTGAAGTTAGAAGAGTGTGATATTTTCAAGATCAAGAAGTGAACCGATATTCTCTACTAAAAAGGCAAGTGACACTATCATCCATGTCCTACTATTTTCATTACACTTAGTGGATTTTTGTAACATGCATGATAGGACTACTATATTTCTATGCTATGATATATCCTATTAGGATATCCTTATATCTTCCTTAGTGAAAACTATGTAGTTGTAGTATGCTTAGCCCTGCTATATATTTGGTATGGGATACATGATATGATTACATGAAGTGTTGGAAAAATATATGTTTTATGTAATAAAACATGTACTCAATGAACCACCTGGGTGGAAAGAGGATACTCAAGTTTTGGACAAGGTGGCAACAAAGGTAACCATGTTTATATGGCTATATTTTTGTATGTGAACTAGAAGGAAACCACCTAGGGACTTAGAGATTGAACATGTTTCTCGTACAATGGCTTCCGTGTACAGCCACATGCTAAATGGGCTCTGTCTTAGTCAACTACATAGTGGAAGACCCATGCATTGGCATCTTCAAGTTAACTAGAATTGTGTAGGGAAATATATCCCTACATTAGTGCCTGGTAGACAAGCTAGCATTGTGTATTGGGAGGACTCCTATGGAAAGACTTTGTCACATTATCGATCTGCCGGTACTCCATTTTGGTGAGTACTTATCCTGCGGCCACTGGTGGCGTCAAGACGAGATTGTGTGATGTGGGTAAAGTGTACAACTTCTGCAGAAGATCAAATTCTAAGTACTTAGCCGTGTCCCCGGTTACGGATAACTCTGAGCAACTAAGGCCTGAAGCTATGGAAGATCTCGACATTCAAATTTCTCAAAGTAAAACTTGATGGTGACAACAAGGGATTAGAAGCACTTGGAGTTTTCCAAGGAGTTCAGAAAGATTTGACAAAAGATCAAAACTATTTTGAAAAGATAGGATAAAACTATATTGCTTTCTACAAATGAGCCTAAACCCTACTTAGCCAAATATGCATGTAATGATAGGATCCACTTATTTCTACATAATAGTGAAACTTGCCAATACAATTCAAATGTATTGACCCTTGTGGCTGCAACTTATTATGTTACAGGTTTGTTTGATGTTAGTGAAGTGTGTTGAATAGGATTACAAGTCTACAACCAACATGATTGCCTGTGGCACTTTGAAGATGAAGGACTCCATGCTATATAGATATTCTGATGCATTGTAATGTGATAGACAAATGAGCTATGTAAGATGTAATGAATTATTTTATTCCTGGTTATAAAAGTTGTATTATGACCTTTGTTTCTTGATATTACATCTTAACTGTGGATGCTAGCTATTGATCCAGGGACTAGCATTTTAAACACAGGGATCTCTACCTTATTGAAGGTTAGGACCTCTACAGTAACATCCCAAAAATATGAAACAAGGATCATAAAACTCTAATCACTAAAATTAGGGTTAACAAAAACTTTGAGTAATTAAAATCATAAGAATGCATGTCTGAATGAAATGATTTGACCAATGCATGAATGATCTTGTCTAATTAACCTAAATAGCAATAAATGGTTTAAAGACAAATATAACATCATCTAGAACATTTCCAAATAGAAACAAATAAAGAGAAAATAAAAAACAAACCAAATAATGCAAATGGTCATTTTTGCCAATCTTTTTCACTAGGTCACTTTGAGTGTTTCTAGTCCAAGATTTCAAACAAAAACTTTCCCAATTCTTTTCACCCCTTGATAGAACTAGTAAAAGTGAATCAAGGCCCACCTTTCAAACTTGCAGAACCATTTGGCAACCCCATTCAAATCACAATTCAAAATTGAATGTCATTCATATGTGAAGATCATCCATTTTCAAAACCCAACCAAACCAATGCCCCTTGACTAATCCAACCAACCAGATACTCCCTAGCATGTGCCTAGCAAACCCACAAAGTTTGAATTCAAAATTCAAATTTAAAGTTCTTGCAGCCATTTCATCAAACACCTTGTAGATTCAAATCAAACAAACAGCAAACACTATAGTGTGCAGTAAAATTGGCCTAAATTGTTCCCTATCTGGTTGCAACCAGCCTTTAGTAGATCATCTATCCCCTTTAACTATCTTTAGCACCACTATCAACAAGCCTAGCCATCAATGGTGAGCATGCCGAGAGCACACTTGCCACCCGATTGTCGCCAGTGAGCTAGAGGCCGCACTAGCCTCGCCAACCTTGTCTAGGACATGCAGCGCCTTCCACCGCCACACTCTGTCCCAGCCCCGAGCAATGCCAGTCCCTGGACCACACACCACGCCCATGCCAAACCTCTCTGCGACCATGCCGAGAGCGCGACCGTGCGCCACGCTCGACCAACACCCACAGACCACGCACCGCCCTCGCCGTTTGCAGAGATGATCACTAGCACCCCAGCACCCCCCAAGACATGCACGTTCGCCGCCACGCGGACCACGCGCGTTGTGCGCCATAAAAACCTCCGTCGGACCCGCCCAGCGGGTCGAAGCGTTCCGACCGATCAACACCGCCCCACGCCTCGCCACCACACCATTGAGATTCGCTAGGGAACATAGCACCGCCCCCTACCGTCGCCCATGCTGATAGCTGCCTATGCCGTCGACCATGATGAGCTCATCCCGCGCCCGTCGGTCCCCTCTCTCCACTATAAATAGAGGCCTCCAACGCTCGTTTTCACCACACCAGTGCACTCCCCTCTCACCCAGAACCACCCACCTCACTCCTGGAGCAAGGGGAGCAGCGCATTGCCGGAATTTGGCCGGAGCCCTCCGCTGCTAGAGAAGAAGGGAGCCGTCGATTGGAGCCACCCTAGGAGGATCTGCAGGTACCAGGAGAACCGCCGTCATCGACTTTTGTTCGCCCACGACGCCGACCCTCACCTGAGCCCCAGTGAGCCTCCCACGACCCCCACCTGCTGCGTTAGGGTTCTGTCGCGCCGGCGCTGCCCGACGTGGACGATGAACCATATTCGTTCGATTAGATTTAGATCGTGCGGCCTAGATCACCCTGTACCGTTTCGCCCCTCCCCGTCTCACTGACGCGTGGGTACAGCCACTTAACCCGCCCGCGTACGCGATGTGTGTAATGGGCCGGCCCAGTGAAACATCCCACGCGACCCAACAATTCAAATTAAGCTTTATTATTTTAATTTCAAAAATAGTTCTGTACCTATATTCAAAAATCAACCCAGCTCGATTCACTGAACCAAAATGCATGAAACCAATTTTTCTAGAAAGGTACTGAAATGCTTAATCCAAGCCCATTGGATTCAAATCATTTGGATCTGTGGATCAACCATGCTAAAAATAACAAGGCAGAAGCGTTTCTGCATTCAAACATTTTTCAAAATTCAACCATAAAAGCTTTTGATGATTCCAACTCTCAAAAATCCCATTTGATCATACCTTTCAGAATATATAAAAACATATAGGGTTACTTGCAGAAATAATGATCAACTAATAAAAGAATGCCTCATAGGCATTTCTAGACACTTGATTTAATTAAAATAAAAAGGTTAAACCTTATTAAATTGTGACACCACTTTAAATCACATTCCCATGTAGTGAAATATGTGGTGATGACATGTGTCAACATGATCCCATGTTTGAGTTGGAGAATATTAAATCTTAAGTAGTTTTTCAATGAGTAGAAATTACTTTTCTCAAAAAAGCTTATACCAATATCTTAGCAAGCTATTAACTTAGCAAGCTACCCTTGCAATCTATGCAAGCTAATACTTTCTTGTTACCATGCCAACTATATGCTTTAAGCATATGTGATTACACCCACTTGATAACCCAATCCTAGTTTTACTTGCAAGCTTTATACGTTATTTCTTTATCAAAGATTTCTCTTAAAGTTTACATATTCAATTGTAGATTCTAGAAAGATCACTAAAGGTAGCATAAAGAACATAAAATTTGGCCTAAGTTAGATAATCTTGATGTCATCCTAAGGCCTGAGATTAAACTTAGCAAATCTCCACTTGTTTACCACCCCTCACTAGGATTTACCACCACTTGTAGATGCTACTGCTATGTATAAAACTTGATCAACTTTAGATGGGAATACTTGGTGAAAATGGTTATGAAAACCGTAGAATGATGAGTCATTCTATTGAAATGTTTTGACATGTGTTCTTGAAAACCAGATTATTTTGATGATGAAATTGTTGAGGCATGAGCCTTAGCCTTTTATAAAACTGATGGTTGTCTGGATGCGATACCGTTCCAATTTTTACCGTACAACCACAATACCCGAAATTTGGGTAGGGCTTGACTGGAAATTTATATACCTTAGTATGGGTTCCCTCACGGCCAAGGTCTGAGCTGAGGCTACCTTGTGAAGATTGTCCACCTATGCAGTACCCAAGATGACAGCTGGTCATGGTTGGGAGGCCAAACTCAAAGGAGAGGTGCCTATACTAGGGCGTGTAATTGAAAGGTTAGGATTGATTATTCTACATATTGCGTATGGTGAATTCTGATTTGTTCCTGACGAATGTATCAAATGTTGTGGTGAAAGTGTACAATCTCTGCAGAGTGTCAAACTATTCGAATAGCCGCGTCCGCGGTTATGGACAGTTGGAGTGGCCATACTGTTCCCCCGTCAAATGTTTTTCAAAATGACTTGTGAAATGAATTTTGACTTTGACTTGACCACAACAGAGCTGTGATATGAAACTCAAGTTCCCACTTAGGTGTTATACAACTTTCAACTAAATTTCTTACTTCTGAACTTAGTTGTGGTACATCTGGCTTTTTGCAAAACAACCCTAGAGCTTAGTATCCTACTACAAAAACCCCCTCAACTTATTAGTATTAGTTTGCGAGTACTTAAAGAGTACTCATGGCTTTGTCCCTGGCTATTCCCGTGGCCAGACTATGAAGAGGAGTATCAGGATGACAGCCCGCGGGAAGGTTACGACAACTAGGATCATCTCCCATCGTCAGCATTTCCCGTGACCCCGAAGATGGAGCTTCGCCTACGCTATCGTTACTATTACGTTATTCCGCTGCTTGAGTTTTATTAAGAACTGGATCATGAGATCCTTATTTGTGTAAAACCTTATGTATGGTTTGTAATGGATGATGTACTGTCATATCCAAATCTATTATGTCTCGCAAAAATGGTAATCCTGGGATTGCGATGTATGGCATGACAAGCATCTAGGATTAAAAATCCGGGTGTTTACATTCACATCTCTAGTGACTGCCCCAAGAAGAGTGAAAGATTTCCCACCTTTGTGGTGAAATATGAAGAACATGAACTAGAAGAACTCGTAGCTTTGGAGAGACCCAAAAAGAAGAAATGCCCTAACCCCAGAAAGCAAGACATTAGCCAAGTGCAATGTTACAATTGCAAAGAGATGGGACACTATGTCAAGGAATGTCCAGAAAATAAGAAGAGTCAAGGAAATAAACAAGAAATAGTGATGCCAAAGAAGAAGAAGGATATTAGCCAAGTGATGTGCTACAAATGCAAAGATCTAGGCCATTATGCACCACATTGTCTAGAAAAGAAGACAAGACAAGTAAACATATGAGAGATATCAACCTTGTCACATGTTTCAAGTCTGGAAACAAAGGACACTATGCATACATCTATCCAAAGAAGTTTCATCAAGACCTCAAGTAAACCAAGATGTAATCTAGTTGAAAACCTTTTAAGGGTGGTAGTACCCTGGTTGCCTTGAAGCCAACTTGTAACCTCTAGCCTTCCTAAATCTCGGGACGAGATTTCTTTTAAGGGTGGTAGCCTGTCACATCCCAAAATTTCCAAATTTTGAAATGTAAAAATTAAATAAATAAAAGAATTAATTGTTGAAATTTAGGGTGAAAAGAAACTTTTTGATTCCAAATGGAAACATCAAAACCCCTCTTGAACAAAATTTGAATGAAAAGGGAATCCAAAAAAGTTTCAACCAAGTGAAATGCACTCATCAATGAATGTATCTTGAAATTTAAACATTTGCAAAAGTTAAACCAAGACCCTAAAACCCTAATGGAAGAAAATCATTTCCAAGATCTCTCTAATACTATGGATTTTATCCATATAAAAATTCAGCAACAAACATTTATAAATGATCAAAAATGATAAACAAAAAATATTATAAAACCATAGAAATTGGTTTCATTTAATTTGGAGCCATGGATAAAAACTTATGTATTCAATAAGATAAAAGAAATTAATTTCCAAAGCTAATAAATATCCTAGGTAAAAACCATGCCAAATTGTGAGAAAGTAATCCTAAAAGGATTTAAAAGGATAAACAAATATTAAATAAAATTATACAAATTGGAATCACCAATTTTGGAACTATAAATAAAAAGATATGGATTTTATAAGATAAAGGAAGAAAATAAATAAATAAATAAGGAATATTTAAAAGCCAAATTAAATCTTGGCCAAATCCATAAACAAATGGAATGAAAGTTTATTGAATAAAAAAAGAGAAAAGGATTTTTAAATAAAAATCATAAGGATTAAATAATATCCAATTTTGTTTAAATAAAGACAAATGCCCAATTTAAATGGACATTAAATCATATAAAATATTTTAAAATAATTCAAAGTGAATTATTTACACTAATGAATAAATAAAACCTACTAAAAAGGTTTGATGAAAATTTGAATTTAAATGGAGGCTTGAATAAATGGTTTGAATAAAAAAATGTCTATTTTAAATAAATATTAAAGCCATAATAAAAATATTTGAATTAATCCAAGGTGGACTATTTAAACATAATAGTAAACAGTATTAAAATACTGAAAAGGATTGAGAAGAATTTGAATTCAAATGGGTGTTGGAATATTTTGAACAAAACGAAAATAGAAAAATGAAATAGAAAAGGAAAAGGAAACAGAAAAAAATGAAACAGATCAGACCCAACAGGTCGACCCAACCCACCTGGCCCAACTAAGCCCAATACCAGCCCACCCGGGGAAACTCCACTCTCTCTCGCGAAGCTTTTTCTCACCCGCGAACTAACCCGCGCCCTCAATGACCAGGGGACGCCACATGTAACCCTCCACCTCGCTGACAGCGCAACCCCACTACCAGCTCATCTCGTCTTCAACCCCGCGACCTGTTCCTCCTCATTCCTCCGGCTGTTTCTAGTCGATTAAACCTCACTTGAATTCGAATAAATGCGCCGGTAATTCCTCCCCCTAACCTTGCCTACTTAATTGCCTTTCTCCCCTCTCTCTTTCCCCTCGCTCGCCATTCTCTCACCGCCACCAGGCTGCTCTAATTTCCTCTTGCAAGCCTCACTGCCCCGACGAACTACGGCCACGATTCCGTCCAACACTCACCTCCCCACTGTCCCTAACTTCCACGAGTGTGTTCGCTAGCTTCTCCCGCATCTGCCAGTACATTATGCACGCCTGCGCATGCCCCACAGCCACGGCAACGACAATGCTAAAGCGTCACCGCCTACTACCACCACTTTGGTGACCCCTACTGGTAAAATCTCACCTCGCCTCTCCCTCTCAATGATGCTCACGTACTCGCCTCTCTCACCTGCGTCTAACTCCACCCTCCTTTGGTCTTCCCATGGTTTGTAGCCTCGTCTCCGACTACCCGAGCGCACCCGATGGCTGCACGGACTCCGACGAGCGATTATCGTCAACGCCATGCGCCCCTTCATTGACAGCAACCATCTCGAGAATCAGCACTCCATGGTGAACCCGGTGAGCCACCTCATCCTCTCCCTCGCTTCCTGTATCCGCCGCAACACCGTAGCCAGAGCGCCGCCGCCGTGCACTGTCGTGCCAACGCCGCTAGTTCTTGGCAGTGTGCTGTGAGCCATCCGATCTAGATCCAGCGGCATAGATAGATTCATTTATCGAAAGGGTATGAATAGATCAGAGCCGTGCGATTTAAGTTAGATCCAACGCACCGCATCAGTCGATCTAGACAAACCAGTATCATCTAGTAAGATTAAGACACGTGGCTGTCCCGTCCGTTTAAATTTCCAGAAATGAATTTTGATTGTTTAAACTTGTAAAATCCACAACTTTTGTTCTGCTTGGCCAAATTTTGCAACTTTTATATCAATGGATTCAAAAAAATACAAACTTTGCAACCATGTCCTTAGTTTAGTGTTTTGCTTCTGAAAAAGTAGATGTTTTTGCAGAAACATGTTTAGGCCTATTTTGAATTTAAAAAATTATTCTAAAAATTATTTTAGGGTAAAATCTTTTGCAAATGGTTTATTTTGAACCTACTATCCATCAAAAAACCAACTTTTGGATTTAAAAATGTATTTTATTAACCATAGAAAATTATTCCTTTGAATAAATGCAATTCTAGTAAAACAAAATGTTCCTAATATTTAAAAAATGATTTTTGGGTGAAATATTTTGTAAATGGATTAGTTTTAAACACTTTGACCATAAACACTAACATTTGTGTTTAAAAATATATTTTTCAAACATTAGAAATTATTCCTTTGATTAAAATCATTTCTAGCAAAAAAAATTTAAATGGCCCATTTTCACTAACTTGATTTTAAATGGTTTTGGCACTTTTATAAATGAATAATAGGTGTTTTAAAATGTTTATAGCCTATTAGAAACCACTTTCCAAATAAAACAATCTTTTGCTTGCTTGCATGCATTGTTTTGTTTTCTTTATTTTATGTGGTGAATTGTTTTAATGCTAGATTGAGTATGTTCTTGCTTGATTAATTTGTAGTGAACTTTGAAGAGTGTGACATTTGCAAGATCAAGGAGTGAACCTATATTCCCTACCAAAAAGGCAAGTGGTGCTTCATACATTTTGTCCTATTATTTTCACTAAGCATTAGTGATGTTTTTAGTAGGACTTGCATGGAATTTTTACTAAGTATGCTATGCCTTGGGAAATCCTAGTAGATGATGCCTTAGTAGAAAATTTCCCTATGTTAAGATTCTTTCTACTATCATGATTAGCTTAGGTAATAGAAAACCAGGGTTAATTATTCATGCTATGATATTATGCAAAGTCTATGACTTGTGTTTTGTTTAATAAAACTACTAAGTGAATGAATCACCTGGGTGGAATGGTATGAATGGGATATGTTGATTGGTTATACAAGGACCAGTGACTGGCAACCTTGTGTATCACACTTGTGGAAAGCCACCCAGGAACAAAGAGATTTGAGATGTCAAATGTTGACAAGCTTCTAGTGCAACCACATGGTATATGGGCTCTGTCGGGATCATATAGGTTGCAACAACTTAGCTAGATGGACAGAAGGTGGTAGGGGGTGATAGGTTTGGAACATGTCCATTTGGTCTAAGGGAAGGCTTCTGAAATATCTTGTCTCGATGCATGTCGAGTCTTGTGGGGAAAGTGCACCACCTCTCGAGAGAATAAAATCTAAGTACTTAGGCGTATCCACGGCAATGGACAATTTGAGCATCAAGACATGGAAGCTATCAAGGATCTCCTCATCCCAATTTCTAAGTTAAAAACTTGTGGTTGAACAAGGGAAAAGGACCAGTGGTTACATAAGGCCCAGTGACTGGACAACCTTGGTATCACACTTGTGTTCCTTGGGTGATTTGGACAAACAAAAACTTAGTGTTTTTCAACTAATAAGGAAAACTTTATTTTGAGCAAAGCAAGCCTAAGATCCACTTAGACAAATGCATATAGATGATATATACCACTACTCTACCAGTATCACTTGCCAATACAATTCAAATGTATTGACCCTTGTGGCTGTAACTTATTATGTTGCAGATTTGATTGATGTTAGTGAAGTGTGTTGAAAAGATTACAAGTCTACAACCAACATGATTGTCTGTGACACTTTGAAGATGAAGGACTCCATGCTATATAGTTATTTCTGCTGCATTGTATGAGATAGCCAAATGAGCTATGTAAGATGTAATGAATTATTTTATTCCTGGTTATAAAGTTGTATTATGACCTTTGTTTCTTGATATTACATCTTAAACTATGGATGCTAGCTATTGATCCAGGGACTAGCATTGTTAACATAGGGATCTATACCTTATCAGTCTGGGACTTCTATAGTATTTTTTTCATATTTTTTCTCAATATTTTTTCTTAGTTCATTGGTTGAACTTCGTTGAACAAATCTTGTGTTGATTTGATTCTTTGATATAGTTTGGTAAAGAAATGTGTTTTGTCACACCTTGTATGCCTTCTTGAATATTTTGGTGTTTTTCCAAATTATATCTTCCTTGGATATTGAAAGTCTCCATGTGTTTGCTTTCTTTGATCCAATATATAGGGTATACTCCATCAAATCCTTAAACGACTAAGATGTGCATGAAATTCAAATTTCATCTCTAAATATGTACATATTTTTATGGAGTGTGTCCTATGTGTTATGGTTAGTCTAACCACTTTGGACCCAATAAGTTTGGGGACCAATATGTACTTGAATGTTGTTTTAGGTACACTAGAGATGCAATGGATGCTTGTCTCGTCTATAAGAAAGTGTTGTCACCACATGATAATTGGAGCCAAGCTAGGATGATCGAAAAATTCTTATCTACTACATCATACCATTGCTATCTCGGTAACAAGTATCTTATTCATGCATACTTTTCTTTCAACCAATATCTTGTAGGTTGCATCTTGGCATGAATTTATCCATTTATAAATGTTGCGGTTCTTGCAAGGATCTTTGTAAGACTTATTTATCCTTCTTGCTTATGTGAGTAATTTGAGATGATGCATATAATGGGGAGTATATAAAATCATGTTCATGATTCACCAATTCCAAATATGACTTCTAGCAATTTATTGCATATCAATTCCTCAATGTACTCTCAGGTGCAATATTGTTGCAATTGCTTTGAATCCTTCCTTTTCTACTCGTTGCCTTTCTCAAAGTATCCCAACTAGCATTTGTTCCTTAGTGTTAGTTGTGATGTTTTTGAGGTTTTTCTTTTTTCTTTGGTGAAGTTCATTGATATACCATAAGAGAAAATATCGCCATGGGATATATATGCACCTAAGAAAAAATATCATGTTTGGTATATCTTATGACTTCCTCTTGGATATCATGTTTTCTTATTTTATTAACCTCTTATATATGGTTGTTTATTTGTGGATTATTTTCATGTTTTTTCCACTTATAAACTTATATACACGAGAGTGTTAATCTCTCTCCTTGATATCATCGCTCTTTTCTGACCATATCTCTTATCCTCTTGGTTTTTAATGGTATTGGTAAGGTATTGATTTATGAGTGCTTGGTTTACTTTTATTGCATCTTCACGAACTCATATCTCATATTTGGTTTCTTTTGGACTTAACCTTGTCTTGACAAGTGTATTTATTTATATCTACTCCTTGTATCTTGGTTGTGTTCTAAATAATATAGAGGGAGTGAGGATTCCATGTTTGTGCATATTGTATTCAAATACAATAATTAAAATTTATGCACGAACCTTGGGGATCTTCCTTCTTTCATTTAGAGCACTATTTGTCCATTTGATTTTTTGGATCATTGGATTGCTTGCTTCATCCGTTGAAGTTTCTTCACTGTTTTATCCTTGTAGCAATCTTTGATACTCAATACAGCTTGATTTCCTCCAAATATTCGTCATTGGATACATGCATTTGATTTCACACAAATTATGAGAAATGCACACCTTGGGGATGAACTCATACTATATCGGCCTTCTAACTTTGTCATCCATTTTGGCACTTGTTGTCAATGGGGGAGAAGTTTAGAGGGTTTAAGGGAAATGGTTTTATACGTAAGATTGGTTTTTTCTTAAGTGTTTGCCTATAACATCCCAAAAATATTAAACATTGATCATAAAACTCTAATCACTAAAATTGGGTTTAACAAAAACTTTGATTAAGTACCCATCCGTATTTTGGAAGAAGCTTTCAAAACCACCAGGACCCGAAGCATCAAGTTTCTCAAGATTCAGTGGAGCAACCACACTGAAGAAGAGGCTACCTAGGAGCGCGAAGATCACATCAGGACGGAGTTTCCTGATCTCTTTAAATCCTAGGTAATCTTTTTATTCCTTTTTCAAATATCGGGACAAGATTTTGTTTAAGGGGGGAAGGTTTGTAACATCCCAAAAATATTAAACGTTGATCATCAAACTCTAATCACTAAAATTAGGGTTAACAAAAACTTTGATTAATTAAAATCATATGAATGCATGTGTGAATGAGATGATTTGATAAATGCATGAATGAACTTGTGTGATTAACCTAAATAGCAAGAAATGGTTTAAAGAAGAAAATAACATCATATAAAACATTTCCATGCAGAAACAAATCAAGAGAAAATCAAAAACAAATCAAATAAAGCAAATGGTCATTTTTGCCAATCTTGCTCACTAGGTCACTTTGAGTGTTTCTAGTCCAAGATTTCAAACAGAAACTTTCCCAATTCATTTTACCCCTTGATAGAACAAGTAAAAGTGAATCAAAGCCCACCTTTTAAACTTACAGAAACATTTGGCAACCTCATTCAAATCATAATTCAAAATTGAATCTTTATCATATGTGAAGATCACCAATTTTCAAAACCCAACCAAACCAGTGCCCCTTGACTAATCCAACTAACTAGACACTCCCTAGTATGTTCCTAGCAAAACCACCAAGTTTGAATCCAAAATTCAAATTCAAAGTTCTTGCGGCCATTTCATCAAACACCTTGCAGATACAAATCAAACAAACATCAAACACTATAGTGTGCATTAATTTTGGCCTAACTTGTTCCCTACCTAGATCACTGTACACCCTCAGTAGATCATCTAACTTGTTTATCCCCTCTAGCTCACTGTAAACCATACCATGCCATTAATGGCAAGCATGACGAGCATCACCTTGCCACCCCATTGTCGATAGCAATCTAGGAGCAGCACCAAGCCTAGCAAGCATGTCTAGCAGGCACTCCACCATCCACCGCCACTCCCAGTCTCAGCTCCGAGCACTGCCATCCCCTGGACCACACGACAAGACCATGACAAACCTCTCTGCGTGCGAGCCGCGAGCGCGCCAGTGTGCCACCATCGACCAGCACCCACAGACCGCGTGCCTCCCTCGCTGCGTGCGTGCATGATCACCACCGCCCCAGCAACCCCGCAAACATGCCCGTTCGCCGCTGCGCAGACCATGCATGTTGTGCGCCACTAAAATCGCCGTCGGACCCGCCTAGAGCATCGACGCGTTCCGACCGATCAGCACCGCCCCATGCCTCGCCACCATGCTGTTGAGCTTCGCCAGGGAGCCCAACACCGCCCCTACCGCCGCCCATGCCAGTAGCACTCTGTGCCATCGACCACGACGAGCTCAGCCCGCGCCTGTCGGTCCCCTTTAGCCACTATAAATAGAGGCCTCCACCGCTCGTTTTCTTCACACCAGTTCACTCCCCTCTCCCACAGAACCACCACACCTCACTCCCGGAGCAAGGCGAGCAGCGCATCGCCGGAATTTCACCATAGTTCGTCGCTGCAGAGGAGGAGAGGTGCCGTCGATTGGAAACGCCCCAGGAGAAGCTGAGGGTACGAGGAGGATCGCCGTCGTCGACTTTGTAATTCGCCCCCGTCTCCGACCATCACCTGAGCCCCGGTGAGCCTCCCCCGAACCCCACCTACCGCGCTAGGGTTCTGTCTCGCCGGCGCTGACCGACGTGGACGATGAACCAGAGCCGTTCGATTAGAACTAGATCCCACAGTCCATATTACCCCGTACCGCTTCGCCCATCCCCGTCTCACTGAAGCGTGGGGACAACCACTTAACCATCCCGCGCGTGCGCTGTGCGTAGTGGGCCGGCCCAGTTAAACATCCCGCGCGACCCAACAATTCGAATTTACTTTTATTCATTTATTTTCAAACACAGTTCTGTACCTAGATTAAAAAAATCAACCCAGCTCGATTTACTAAACCAAAATGCATGAAACAATTTTTGTTAGAAAGGTATTGGAATGCTTAATCCAAGCCAGTTGGATTCAAACCATTTAAATTTGTAGATAATCCATGGTAAAAATAGCAAGGCAGAAGCTTTTCTGCATTTAAACATTTTTCAAAATTCAACCATAAGATATTTTCAGTTGATCCCAACTCTCAAAAATCACATTTGACCATACCTTTCAGAATATATAAAAATATATAGGTTTACTTACAGAAATAATGTTCAAGTAATAAAATAATGTTCCATAGGCATTTCTAGTCATTTTAATTAATTAAAATAAAAAGGTTAAACCTTATTAAATTGTGACACCACTTTAAATCACATTCCCATGTACTGAAATATGTGGTGATGACATGTGTCAACATGATCCCATGTTTGAGTTGGAGAATATTAAATCTTAAGTAGTTTCTCAATGAGTAGAAATTACTTTTCTAGAAATAAAACAAATAAGACCAGCGTTTTAATCCTTGTAATGTTAATGATAATGATAGATCATCTAGTGTGAACCATTGTGTGATGATTGGAAATAGTTAAGTATTGTTTGGTGATTGTGTACCTCGTATTTATTTAAAGATGCTAGTACCGACCAAGGATACGAGGAGGAAGGAGGATACTACGAGGAAGAAACCAAGCAGAACTTCAACCACTGCTCTACACAAGGCAAGCCTATACCTGCAACCTTGCAAGCTAACACTTGCAACTTAGCAAGATTATACTGATATATTAGCAAGCTATTAACTTAGAAAGCTTACACCACTTGATACCCAATCCTAGTTTTACTTGCAAGCTTAATACTTTATTTTATTTATCAAAGCTTTCTCTTAGAGTTTACTTGGTGACTTATAGATTCTAAGAAGATAATTGAAGGTAGCATAAAGAGCATAAAATTTGGCCTAAGTTAGATAATCTTGATGGCATCCTAAGGCATGAGATTGAACTTAGCTAATCCCCACTTGTTTGCCAACCCTCATTAGTCTTTACCCCCACTTATACAGGCTAGTGCTAAGCATAAAACTTGATCAACTTTAGATGGGAATACTTGGTGAAAATGGTTATGAAAACCTTAGAATGATGAGTTATTCTACTGAAATGGTTTGACATGTGTTCTTGAACACCAGATGATTTTGATGATGAAAATGTTGAGGCATGAGCCTTAGCCCTTTATAAAACTGATGGTTGTCTGGATGCGATACCATTCCAATTTTTATCGTACAACCACAATACCCGAAAATTGGGTAGGGCTTGACTGGAAATTTATATACCTTAGTATGGGTTCCCTTGTAGCCAAGGTCTGAGCTGAGGCTACCTTGTGAAGGTTGTCCACCTGTGCAGTACTGAAGATGATAGTTGGTCATGGTTGGGAGGCCAAACTCACAGGAGAGGTGCCTATACTTGGGCGTGTAATTGAAAGGTTAGGATTGATTATCCGCATACTGAGTATGGTGAATTCAGGATTGTTCCTGACGGATGTATCGAATGTTGTGGTGAAACTGTACAATCTATGTAGAGTGTCAAACTATTCGAATAGCCGTGTCCGCAGTTATGGACAGTTGGAGTGGCCATACTGTTCCCCCGTCAGATGTTTTCAAAATGACTTATGAAACGATTTATGACTTTGACTTGACCACAACAGAGTTGTGACATGAAATGCAAGTTCCCACTTAGGTGTTATAAAACTTTCAACTAGTTAGCTTTGCTTTTGAACTTAGTAGTAAATTGGGCTTTTTGCAAAATAACCCTAGAGCTTAGTATCCTACTACAAAAAACCCCTTAACTTATTAGTATTAGTTTTCGAGTACTTAAAGAGTACTCATGGATTTGTCCCTGTCTATTCCCGTGGCCAGACTATGAAGAGGAGTACCAGGATGAAGGACCGCAGGCAGGTTATGACAACTAGGATCATCTCCCATCGTCAGGATTGCCTGTGACCCTGAAGATGGAGCTTCGCCTACGCTATTGTTATTATTACGTTATTCCGTTTCTTGAGTTGTATTAAGAACTGGATCATGAGATCCTTATTTTTGTAAGACCTTATGTATGGTTTGTAATGGATGATGTACTACGATATCCAAATCTGTTATGTCTCGCAAAAATGGTAATCCTAGGATTGCGATGTATGGCATAACAGGCATCTGGGATTAAAAATCCGGGTGTTGACAAGTTGGTATCAGAGCCATCCTAACCATAGGAGACCCTAGTTAGAATGTACGTTTTGAATCAAAAATTTAGTTTCAAAACCAAAGGAAGTGAGTATTTACAAAAACCTATTCTCATTCTTATCACATGGATTCTTTCATGAAAATTCAGGTTCCTCAAAAATTCTTGCAAACTTACATAAAATTTGACACACTTGATCACTCTACTAATGTACTCATCCTATATTCCTATAGATGGATGTGAAGTACATCAAGTTTTATTAGTTGGGGAATGGAGGAGACCTCATATTTGAGCGTGACTTGGACCAGCTGTCGGAGATGCTGGAGCGTCTGCACCCCGAGTTCTTCGGAGCTCAGCTCAATGATCAGGAAGGAGAAGATTTGCATTGGCTTGTTGTTGCAAGTATCCAAGGAAAGATTGAACCCCCCACTGCAGAGGGAATTCACTTCACCTTAAGAGAGAACAACTGGCTCGATGGACTGGCCAGGGAAATGCAGGAAGCTCTTTGCCCGTCTGTGTGGGCAGAGTATCAATCAAATCAAGGGTACCCGTTTTGATTTCTACCCAAGGCATGATGTTATGGGATAGCCACTAGAGGCCCCATACCACCACGAGCTGAAGATTCAGTTGGACCACCTCAGCTTCATGATGTATGACCATCAGAAGGAGTTGGAAAATGCCCGTTCCTACGCCAACCACAATTACGCCATCGCCAAGAAGAAAGATCAGACCATCGCCATGCTAGTGAAGGATCACAAGTCTCGTCGTCGTCATCTCGACAAGAAGCAGCGCATCATTGCCCGTATTTGCCACCGGATCACAGATTTGGAGGAGACCATCCACGAGAGAGATATGCAGTTGGAGGAGAGGGAGAATGCAGGGGAAGATCTTCGTGGAGACCCCTACTCCTATCTCAGCGATGATGATGACTTTCTAGAGGAACAGGCTATGGACTTCTTCACCGATGAGGATGACTTCGCCTTCATCGATGACGATGATGAGGATGATGAGGACACTGACTCCGAGGAGTAGTAGCACTTGAGCACTAGAGTTAGTGAATTGTAGTCTGTCCCACTGTATCATAATTTCCAGAATGGTTCTTACAACCATCTTTTTTTCTTTGTTATGGTGTGTGTTTGTATTGTGTGCTATGAATGAATGAAAAGCAAGTTGCTCGAAAAATCTGAGTCAAACTTTAAAAACCTTTCAAAACCCCTGAACCTTAGAAATCTCCCTCTTTTCTCATGACCTAACTCAATCTTCATATGCCTCGCGGAGGAAGCGGTTCATCCCGGACCCGATGTTTCAGATCTTGCAAATGTTGGTTTCTGACCGCGAAGCTGAAAGAGCCGAACGTCAAGCCAACTTAGACACCCTTCAACACATCGCCCAGATGGCCAACAACAATCAAGGCCATGGAAATCAGGACAACCATGGATCTAAGATCAAGAATTTCCAGAACACCAATCCACCTGTTTTCACTAAGTTATAAGATCCCCTAGATGCAAACGATTGGCTGCAAACCATGAAGAACAATCTGGTAGTCGCATGAGTGCAAGCTAATGAGAAAGTTCTGTTTGCCACCCACTATCTGGCCGGAGATGCAAGAGCATGGTGGAACAGCGTTCGCGCAATGACCGGAGGTCAGATGATGACTTGGGACGAATTCAAGGTCAAGTTCAGCAGAACCCATGTGCCACCAGGTTTGATCAAGAGGATGAGAGATGAATTCAGGGAACTGAAGCAAGGAAGGATGACAGTAGTGGAATACCGTGACAAATTCTTGTCATTGGTTAGGTATGCACCGGATGATATCGACACTGAAGCCAAGAAGAAAGAGAGATTCATGAATGGTCTGCATGATGAGATGCAGACGGTGTTAGTCAATGTCCCCTTTGCGTATATTGAAGCCTTAGTTGACTCTGCCATTTAGATGGAAGGAAAGATCAACCAAGCCAATGAGAACCGCAACGCCGCATGATGCAGCAACCAGGAACCCACCATACACCAAAGTATCGCCCCAACCCATCTCAAGGATTTTCCCAAGAAACAACAGACCCCCGATGAACCGTCCGACCTATCCCAACCGTGGAAACCCAAGGCCCGGAGGAAACCAAAACAACCCCGGCAACTCCAGCAATTTCACCCGTGCACCACCCAAGTTCAACAACAAAAATGCCATCACCAAGACCAACACTGCCCCAAGGACTGGAAGTAATGTTGTGCCTGTTGCAGCAAAGGACAAGTCCCAAGTGACTTGTTATGAATCTGGAACCAAGGGTCACTATTCCAACGAGTGCCCCAAGAAGATTGCTACAGCCCCCAATGCAAATGCCCCAGCTTAGAAGCAGCTTCGTGTTTATCCAGGAAGAAGGTTTGCCCTAGGGAACTCGCTCAACCGCAACGGCCGTATTTTTCTCATGCATGCTGAAGAAGCCCAAGAAGCGCCAGATGTCGTGCTGGGTATGTTTTCTGTTAACTCAGCACTTGCAAGAGTGTTGTTTGATTGTGGAGCATCGCACTCATTTGTTACTGAAGAATTTGCATGCACTAGTAAGATTCAACCAACCAAATTGAAGCACGTTATGATTGTTCAAATACCCGGTTCAACCACCAAAGCTAGGCAAATTTGCAAAGCCGTCCCTATCTGAATCCATGGCATAGATTTTTATGCTAATATAATAGTACTTGGAACTAAAGGTATGGAAGTAGTACTAGGAATGGATTGGATGTCCAAACACAAATGATTAATTGACTATGCCAAGAAAGCCATAACCATGACCAGTACAGCCGGAATATCTGTCGAGCATGTGTCTGAAACCTTGCCTCATCAATTCAAGTGCAACAATAGTATATCTCAACCTACCATTGACCAAGTTCGCATAGTCTGTGAATACCCAGATGTATTTCCAAATGTTTTGCCCGGTATGCCCCCAGATCAGGATATCGAGAATATCATTGAACTAATCCCTAAATCGGACCCATAGCCCAGAGACCATATAGTATGAACCCGTATGAACTAGCGGAACTGAAGAAGCAACTGGATGCCATGCTAGAAATTGGATTGATTCAACCAAGTGCGTCACCATGGAGATCACCTGTTTTGTTTGTGGACAAGAAAGATGGAGGTAACCGTTTGTGTACGGATTATTGGAAGTTGAATGACGTCACCATCAAGAACAAGTACCCATTGCCCAAGATAGAACACTTGTTTAACCAGTTGACTGGTGCCAAAGTGTTTTCTAAGATTGATCTTAGAACTGGCTATCATCAACTCAAGATTCGCGGAGAGGATATTCCAAAGACAGCCTTTACCAACAGATATGGATTATACGAGTATACTGTCATGTGTTTTGGATTAACCAATGCCCCCGCTTATTTCATGAACCTCATGAATAAGATTTTTATGGACTTCCTGGATAAGTTTGTCGTTGTTTTCATCGATGACATTTTGATTTACTCCAAATCAGAAGAAGAACATGAGATACACCTAAGGACCATTCTTGGAACCCTTAGAGAGCATCAGCTATATGCCAAGTTTAGCAAATGTGAATTATGGTTACAGGAGGTAGGATTTCTCGGACATATTGTATCAGCCGGAGGAATTGCCGTTGACCCTGCGAAGGTGAAAGATGTTGAATATTGGCAAGCCCCAACTACTCAAACCCAAGTTCGTGCATTTCTCGGATTAGCGGGATACTACCGCAAGTTCGTAGAAGGATTCTCGAGTATTGCCAGACCCATGACCCAATTGCTGAAGAAGGACAAGAAGTTTAAATGGATGGACAAATGTGAAGCGAGTTTTCAAGAACTCAAGAGAAGATTGATTTCAGCCCCAATCTTGATCATGCCGGATATCACAAAGCCCTTTGATGTGTATTGTGACGCATTCAAGATCGGTCTCGGATGTGTGCTAATGCAAGAAGGAAAAGTTATATCCTATCTATCCCGACAATTGAAGCAGCATGAACAAAATTATCCAACCCATGACCTCGAACTCGCAGCCGTAGTTCTAGCCCTGAAGACATGGAGGCATTACCTCATGGGAAACCGTTGTGAGATTTATTCGGATCACAAGAGCCTAAATTATATATTCACTCAGAAGGATATGAATATGAGACAGAGAAGATGGATTGAGCTAATCAAGGATTATGATCTGGACATTCACTATCACCCCGGTAAAGCCAATGTGGTAGCAGATGCCCTTAGCAGATTGTCGTGCCGCTTGAACTCCATGATTTTGAAGGAGCAACCAAGTTTGCACAAAGAGATGGAAGATTTCCGAATGGAATTAGTGAGTGAAGGATTTTTGGCTAGCATAGAACTTCAACCCACTTTGATCAGTCAGATCAAGGAGGCGCAGAAAGGAAATGCTAGTATCAACGGAATCAAGCATCGTATCGATACAGGCAAAGTACCCGGATATACCGAAGACGAAGAAGGAGTTCTATGGTACAAAGGACGTCTCTGTGTACCAGCAGATTCGGAGTTGAAAGAAGTTATTTTGAAAGAGGCCCATTATACTCTTTATTCTATCTACCCCGAAGGAACGAAGATGTATCATGATTTGAAGGAACAATTTTGGTGGCGTAAGATGAAGAGAGAAATCGGGAGCTATATCACCAAGTGTGATATCTGTTAGGGAGTCAAGGCGGGACATGAAAGACCCATAGGACTGTTGCAACCGCTACAGATTCCGGAATGGAAATGGGATTCCGTTGGAATGGACTTTATCACCTGATTGCCTACGTCTAGTAGGCGAAATGACTCTATCTGGGTCATAGTTGACAGATTGTCCAAAGTCGCCCATTTCTTACCAGTCAAGACCACATACCAAAGTTCGAAGCTAGCGGAGTTATACATCGCTAGAATTGTCAGTTTGCACAGAGTCCACAAGAACATTATATCGGATCGAGGAACTCAGTTTACCTCGAGATTCTGGAAGAAAGTCTAAGAAGGTTTAGGAACCCGACTAGATTTCAGCACCGCGTATCACCCTCAGACTGATGGACAAACTAAGCGAGTAAATCAAATACTCGAAGATATGTTGAGAGCATGTGTGCTAGAGTATGGATCTAAATGGGAAGATTGTCTGCCTTTCACAGAATTTTCATACAATAATAGTTACCAAGCTAGTTTGCAAATGGCCCCGTTTGAATTCATGTATGGAAGGAAGTGTCGCACTCCTTTGAATTGGTCGGAAGTAGGAGAGAGTCAGATTTTCGGACCCGACATCCTACGAGAAGCCGAAGAGAAAGTTCACAAGATTCGTGAGCACCTCAAGACCGCCCAGTCAAGAAAAAAGAGTTACGCCGACAAGATACGTAGAGACCTCGCTTTCAATATCGGAGATTTTGTGTATCTCAAAGTGTCGCCTTTGAAGGGAATGCAGCGTTTCCAGCTCAAAGGAAACTTAGCCCCCAGATATATCGGACCCTTCAAGATTCTGAATCGTCGAGGAGAAGTATCATATCAATTGGAACTGCCCAAGGAGATGTCCGCAGTGCACAATGTGTTCCATATATCGTTACTTCGCAAATGCCTTGAAGTCCCGGAGAAGAGCGAAGTTTTCAAGAACATTGATCACCAGACCATAGAGATCAATGATGACCTGACCTATCCCGAAGTACCCATCCGTATTTTGGAAGAATCTTTCAGAACCACCAGGACCCGAAGCATCAAGTTTCTCAAGATTCAGTGGAGCAACCACACTGAAGAAGAAGCTACCTAGGAGCGCGAAGATCACATCAGGACGGAGTTTCCCGATCTTTTAAATCCTACGTAATCTTTTTCTTCCTTTTCCAAATCTCGGGACAAGATTTTGTTTAAGGGGAAGGTTTGTAACATCCAAAAATATTAAATGTTGATCATCAAACTCTAATCACTAAAATTAGGGTTAACAAAAACTTTGATTAATTAAAATCATATGAATGCATGTGTGAATGAGATGATTTGATAAATGCATGAATGAACTTGTGTGATTAACCTAAATAGCAAGAAATGGTTTAAAGAAGAAAATAACATCATATAAAACATTTCCATGCAGAAACAAATCAAGAGAAAATCAAAAACAAATCAAATAAAGAAAATGGTCATGTTTGCCAATCTTGCTCAGTAGGTCACTTTGAGTGTTTCTAGTCCAAGATTTCAAACAGAAACTTTCCCAATTCTTTTTACCCCTTGTGAAAGTACAAAGGAAGTCGCCTAGAGGGGGGGTGAATAGTCTTTTAAAATTATTACGGTTTAGGCTCAAGTAAATGCGGAATAAAACTAACGTTTAATTTATTGAGCACAAAACCTAGCCACTAAGTTCACCTAGGTGCACCAACAACCTATGCTAAGCAATACAAGCAACAAGGTGATAGCAAGGTATAAATACTTCAAGCACGATGGCTATCAAAATGTAAAGTGCATAAGTAAAGGGTTCGGTTGAGAGATAACCGATGGACGCGGAGATGAAGATTTGTTTCCCGAAGTTCACTTCCAAAGAAGCTACGTCTCCGTTGGAGAGGTGCGATGGCGCAATGCTCTCCGAACGCCACAAATGGCTCACTTCGAGGTGTGGTGGCTCGATGCTCACCCAACCCCACACAAGGCCTCACCCCGGATGCGGAAGCACGCAACACACCGACGCCACAAAAGGCTCACCCTATTCTCCCAAGTGCACACCACAAAAGGCGGGCACCTGCTCCACTATGGGACGCTTGAGGGCGGTCACCGAACTCGTACAAGATTGGGGCTAACTCCACAACTCAATTGGAGGCTCCCAACAACAAAGCCACAAAAGGCCAACAATGCCACAAAAGGCCAACAACGCCACAAAAGGCTACAAGACCACAAAAGGTCAACAAGACCGCAAAAGGTCAATAATCCAACCACACAACCGTCTAGGGTTCCAAGGAACCCAAGAGAAATAAGCTCACAAGCTTGAACTCGCCGAATCTCCGAGGAGAACTCAAACCTATGCACCAAATGCAAGGGCAAGTCCTTCTCTCCCAAATTCCAACAAAGCTACAAAAGCTATTGGGGGAATAAGGGAGGAAGAACACAAAAGGAGAACACAAAACTCTCCAAGATCTAGATCCCAATGATTCCTCTCTCAAATCTCCTCTCTCAAATCCCTCAAAAAGATGCAAGAATCATAGGAGGGGAAAGGGAGAGGGAAAGCTTCTTCAAGGTTGACAATGGAGGAGAGAGAGAAAGCCAAGAACCAAGAAGAAAAGCTAGTACCCACGAAGGGGAAGAGGAGCCCCTTTTAAAGGGCTCCCAGATCTGCCCGTTATGGGCATTCGCGACTCCTGGCCGGAACTTCCGGTGGGAGGCCGGAAGTTCCGGTGGAACACAGCCAACGGTCAAAAACTGTAGAGCGAGAAACTGAAAAAGAGAATCCTGGTCGGAACTTCCGCCGGTTCACCGGAACTTCCGGTGGAAGTTCCGACAGAAGTTCCGTCAAATAGGCATATTCAAAACAGACGGTTACTGAACGTGAGCGGAACAAGAGCCGGAAGTTCAACCAGAACTTTTGGCGGCAACTAGGCCTAAGCGGAACTTCCGGTCCCTGGCCAGAACTTCCGGTGGGAGCGAAACTTCCGGTTGAAATTCCGACTGAAGTTCCGTAAAATAGCACATCCAAAACAGAAGGTTACTGAACGTGAGCAGAAGAAGACCCGGAACTTCCACCAGAACTTTCAGCGGCAAAGATGCCCTAGCGGAACTTCCGGTGGGAAGCCGGAACTTCCGGTCAGGGAAATTCCAGAAACCAGAAAACCAGAAACGCAATAACTTTTGCATCCGAACTCCAAACGGGATGAAACCAATTTTGTTGGGAAGATAACGACGAATAGAATTCCAGAATCGAAATATTGGGTATCACCTTGGGAGAAAATATCATGAATATATATGTGAACTATCCCCCAAGGTGTGGAGCCGGAAAACTCGCAAGATCAAAAACCGCAATAAGATATGCAAGTGAAATCCTTAGATGATGAGCTAGAGCTTGTTATGATGGTTACCACAAGCTCTAGATCCTCTCATGGACAAGAACCAAAAAATCAACCAAGAAAGATGATGCTATGAATGCAAAGGTTTGAGCTCTCTCCGAATGATGCAGACGAGACACCCGCTTGAGAGCCCCTCTTGATAGCACGGCTATCTATCCTAAACCCGGTCTCCCAACTAACAATACGAGACCGGCAAAAGAAAAGCCCTATCAAGAACATACCTTTGCCTTGAGAATCCCACTTGAACTTGATGTAGACCGTCTTGTTCTTCTATAGTGGAAACACCTTTCTTGGATGCTCTTGCTTGATGAAGATGAAGACTTGCAAATTGCTCCCCCATTCTCCATGGGGAAACCTCTTCTTTGAACTTGTCTTCATCATTACATGAGCACGAGGATGGCAAGCTTCAAGCATGAGATCTTCTAGAGATGGCGCATCTTGAGCTCGCCCTTCTTCATCCCTACTTGAGGTTGATCCATCTTGATGCAACTCTTTGCACATGCCTTGATCGACCTTCAAGATCCTTCTTTCTTCATGATTCCAATGGGCACAAAGCCCTTGGACATTTCTTCATCTTCCAACCTTGAGACCAACACATGACCCAAGCGATGCCAATGGACAAACCTACAAGTGAAACTCAATTTACACATTAGTCCATAGAGATTGTCATTAATTACCAAAACCACACATGGGGCATACATGCCCTTTCACCTTGCTATAACAAGTAAAAGTGAATCAAAGCCCACCTTTCAAACTTATAGAAACATTTGGCAACCTCATTCAAATCACAATTCAAAATTTAATCTTTATCATATGTGAAGATCATCAATTTTCAAAACCCAACCAAACCAGTGCCCCTTGACTAATCCAACTAACCAGCAAGCATGACGAGCATCACCTTGCCACTCCCTAGTATGTGCCTAGAAAACCCACCAAGGTTGAATCAAAATTCAAATTCAAAGTTCTTGCGGCCATTTCATCAAACACCTTGCAGATACAAATCAAACAAACATCAAACACTATAGTGTGCATTAATTTTGGCCTAACTTGTTCCCTACCTAGATCACTGTACACCCTCAGTAGATCATCTAACTTGTTTATCCCCTCTAGCTCACTGTAAACCATACCATGCCATTAATGGCAAGCATGACGAGCATCACCTTGCCACCCCATTGTCGATAGCAATCTAGGAGCAGCACCAAGCCTAGCAAGCATGTCTAGCAGGCACTCCACCGTCCACCGCCACTCCCAGTCTCAGCTCCGAGCACTGCCATCCCCTGGACCACACGACAAGACCATGACAAACCTCTCTGCGTGCGAGCCGAGAGCGCGCCAGTGTGCCACCATCGACCAGCACCCACAGACCGCGTGCCTCCCTCGCCGCGTGCGTGCATGATCACCACCGCCCCAGCAACCCCGCAAACATGCCCGTTCGCCGCTGCGCAGACCACGCACGTTGTGCGTAACATTACCCGTCGGACCCGCCCAGAGCATCGACGTGTTCCGACCGATCAGCACCGCCCCACGCCTCGCCACCACGTCGTTGAGCTTCACCAGGGAGCACAGCACCGCCCCTACCGTCGCCCATGCCAGTATCACTCTGTGCCATCGACCACGACGAGCTCAGCCCGTGCCCGTCGGTCCGCTTCAGCCACTATAAATAGAGGTCTCCACCGCTCGTTTTCTTCACACCAGTTCACTCCCCTCTCCCTCAGAACCACCCCACCCCACTCCTGTAGCAAGGCGAGCTGCGCATCGCCGGAATTTCACCGTAGTTCGCCGCTGTAGAGGAGGAGAGGCGCCGTCGATTGGAGCCGCCCCAGGAGAAGCTGCGGGTACCAGGAGGATCGCCGTCGTCGACTTTGTCATTCGCCCCCGTCGCTGACCATCGCCTGAGGCCCGGTGAGCCTCCCACGACCCCCACCTGCCGCGCTAGGGTTCTATCTCGCCGGCGCTGCCCGACGTGGACGATGAACTAGAGCCGTTCGATTAGAACTAGATCCCACGATCCACATTTCCCCGTACCGCTTCGCCCCTCCCCGTCTCATTGACGCATGGGGACAGCCACTTAACCATCCCGAGCATGCGTTGTGCATAGTGGGACGGCCCAGTTAAACATCCCGCGCGACCCAACAATTCAAATTTACTTTTATTCATTTATTTTCAAAAATAGTTCTGTACCTAGATTCAAAAATCAACCCAGCTCGATTTACTAAACCAAAATGCATGAAACCAATTTTGTTAGAAAGGTAATGGAATGATTAATCCAAGCCCGTTGGATTCAAACCATTTAGATTTGTAGATCATCCATGGTAAAAATAGCAAGGCAGAAGCTTTTCTGCATTCAAACATTTTTCAAAATTCAACATAAGAGATTTTGAGTTGATTCCAACTCTCAAAAATCACATTTGACCATACCTTTCAGAATATATATAAATATATAGGTTTACTTACAGAAATAATGTTCAAGTAATAAAAGAATATTCCATAGGAATTTCTAGTCATTTTAATTAATTAAAATAAAAAGGTTAAACCTTATTAAATTGTGCGACCACTTTAAATCACATTCCCATGTACTGAAATATGTGGTGATGACATGTGTCAACATGATCCCATGTTTGAGTTGGAGAATATTAAATCTTAAGTAGTTTTTCAATGAGTAGAAATTAATTTTCTAGAAATAAAATAAATAAGACCAGTGTTTTAATCCTTGTAATATTAGTGATAATGATAGATCATCTAGTGTGAACCATTGTGTGATGATTGGAAATAGTTAAGTATGGTTTGGTGATTGTGTACCTCGTATTTATTTATAGACGCTAGTACCGACCAAGGATACAAGGAGGAAGGAGGATACTACGAGGAAGAAACCGAGGAGAACTTCAACCACTACTCTACACAAGGAAAGCCTATACCTGCAACCTTGCAAGCTAACACTTGCAACTTAGCAAGCTTATACTGATATATTAGCAAGCTATTAACTTAGCAAGCTTACACCACTTGATACCTAATCCTAGTTTTACTTGCAAGCTTAATACTTTATTTTATTTATCAAAGCTTTCTCTTAGAGTTTACTTGGTGACTTATAGATTCTAAGAAGATAATTGAAGGTAGCATAAAGAGCATAAAATTTGGCCTAAGTTAGATAATCTTGATGTCATCCTAAGGCATGAGATTGAACTTAGCTAATCCCCACTTGTTTGCCAACCCTCATTAGTCTTTACCCCCACTTATACAGGCTAGTGCTAAGCATAAAACTTGATCAACTTTAGATGGGAATACTTGGTGAAAATGGTTATGAAAACCTTAGAATGATGAGTTATTCTACTGAAATGTTTTGACATGTGTTCTTGAACACCAGATGATTTTGATGATGAAAATGTTGAGGCATGAGACTTAGCCCTTTATAAAACTGATGGTTGTCTGGATGCGATACCATTCCAATTTTTACCGTACAACCACAATACCCGAAAATTGGGTAGGGCTTGACTGGAAATTTATATACCTTAGTATGGGTTCCCTTGCGGCCAAGGTCTGAGCTGAGGCTACCATGTGAAGATTGTCCACCTGTGAAGTACCCAAGATGACAGTTGGTCATGGTTGGGAGGCCAAACTCACAGGAGAGGTGCCTATACTAGGGCGTGTAATTGAAAGGTTAGGATTGATTATCCGCATACTGAGTATGGTGAATTCAGGATTGTTCCTGATGGATGTATCGAATGTTGTGGTGAAACTGTACAATCTCTGCAGAGTGTCAAACTATTCAAATAGCCGCGTCCACGGTTATGGACAGTTGGAGTGGCCATACTGTTCCCCTGTCAGATGTTTTCAGACTTATGAAACGATTTATGACTTTGACTTGACCACAACAGAGTTGTGACATGAAATGCAAGTTCCCACTTAGGTATTATAAAACTTTGAACTAGTTATCTTTGCTTTTTTACTTAGTAGTAAATCTGGTTTTTTGCAAAATAACCCTAGAGCTTAGTATCCTACTACAAAACCCCCCCCCCTTGACTTATTAGTATTAGATTACGAGTACTCATGGCTTTGTCCCTGGCTATTCCCGTGGCCACACTATGAAGAGGAGTACCAGGATGAAGGACCGCATAAAGTTTATGACAACTAGGATCATCTCCCATCGTCAGCATAGCCTGTGACCTAGAAGATGGAGCTTCACATACGCTATCGTTATTATTACTTTATTCCGCTGCTTGAGTTGTATTAAGAACTGGATCATGAGATCCTTATTTGTGTGAGACCTTATGTATGGTTTGTATTGGATGATGTATTGTGATATCCAAATCTGTTATGTCTCGTAAAAATGGTAATCCTGGGATTGCGATGTATGGCATAACATGCATCTGGGATTAAAAATCCGGGTGTTGACATTGCCTTTCATGCATTTCATCTTTATTATGTTCTGCATGGTTGTATATATAGTGTAAACTCTCCCAATGTTTATTCTTGACAATGTATGTAATGAAATTCAAGTTCATCACAATGCATATATTCTGGGGGAGTTTGCTCTATATATGTTGGTTCTACTCACATCTCTTACATTATTTGTAGTTTGTGTAAGTAGAATCAGTTTTGTATGTTCTAGTAGCTTTGTGTTACTTGACCATATCAAATGCAACCTCTTGTACACAACTCATTATCGGATAAGCTGCGTACTTGTTTCTAATATTCATTATATAAACGCTCTTGTTGTGATTATCATCAATTCCCAAAATGGGGGATATTGAAAGAGTAATTGCCCCTATGTGTGGTTTTTATGATTAATGACAATCCCTATGGTCTAATGTTTTCACTGAGTTTTATATGAAGGAATATTCCATAGGTCATGCTTGTATTCTATGTGTTGGATTCAAGTATGGATGCCATGAAGATAAAGATATACCTTGAGTATTGTCATCAAGATCATCGAGTTGAAGAGAGTGCGATCTCAATAGAAGAATTCAAGATATGGCTCTAAGACGGTGTCATGATAGCCTCATTAGTTGAGCTATGATTGACTTAGATTTAGAGCATGTAATCAAATTAAGAGTTCTTTATGTACCTCAATATATTGAGACGGAGCATGAGAAGATACATTGTTGACCTATACAAAGAGTGAAGGGTGATTTCAAGTTGGTCAACACATGAAGCATAAAGAATGTACCACATGGATCTTTTGGTATGGTAAGCCTTGTCAATTATGCATCATGAACTAACCCATTATATATGTGCCTTTGCGTTTTATATATGGTATATGTATCTTTCCATGGGCATGCTTCAAAAGTGAAGATCTTATATACACCATGAGATTATGACATCAAGTGGTGATAGTCATCAAGGTTGAGAAGGGCAAGTTCAAGATAAGCATATCGAGAAGATCATTTGCTCGAATCTTGCCATCCATATTGGTGATAATGTACATGTGAAGACATGTATTAATGAAGCTATCCAATAGTGGTGTATGGGGGAGCACATTAGGAATCTTCACGAAGAAACAATGATCAAGTGATGCATCCGGCTTGGATGGAGATTGAAGTGTTGTCATCAAGATTAAGCGGGATGCGCAAAGCAAAGGTATGGCCTTGCTAGGTTTTCCTTTTACCGGTCTCAAGGTGGTTTGTTGGAAGATCGGGTTATAAGATACATAGCCGCACTATTAAGAGGGGCTTTCGGTTGGGTAACTTGATCACATCATCATAGGGAGCTCAATCCTTTGTATTCTTCGCATCTTCCTATTTGTTTTTTTGGTGTTTCTTCATGTGAGGTTCTTTATCTTGTTTCTAGCTCTTCAACAAGCCCAAGCTCATCGAAAACGGAATTCGTATGGATCTTCTATGGCGTTTTCGAGTTTGTAGGTTCTATCGGTTCTTCTTATAGGGAGGCTTCTTACATTTCTTCATTTGGTTATATCATCCTCTATTGGACTATGATTTTTCTCTACACCATCTTATAGGGCTTGTTGTCCTCGTCAAAACAAGCCCAAGATCATCGAAATCGGAGTCCGGATGGAAACATTATCGCCGTTTTCGTGTGCCCTATTTAGTTCCAGCGGAATTACGGCGGGAATTCCGGCGGACCGAGTCTGTGGTGGGAATTGCCGGCAAACCGCCGAAAACTGTTCAGTACGTTGTTTCGGTTTGTACCGGTACTTTCGGTTTTGACCGGAAATTCCGGCGGCTGATCCAGCGGCGCCGGTTTCGTCGCCGGAACGTGTTCACCCAGCGCATCTTGCTTCCAACGGTCATCCCCCTTGAAGGGGTATAAAAGGGGGGCTTCTTCCCCAAAGTTCTAAGGCTCTTGAGCACGTTTTTTACCTCCATTGTTGACCCCTTTGAGCTTTCTTCCTCTCCCTGCCCTCCTATGATTCTTGCATCTTTTTGAGGACTTTGGAAGAGGAGATCTAGATCTACAATCCCCACCAATCAATTCCTCCTCTAAGTGAGGGGAACCCATTGGATCTAGATCTTAGAGTCATTTGTTGGTTTCCACCATTGTTCTTCCTCTCTAATTCCTCCCTAGCACTTGTTGCTTTGGTGGGATTTGAGAGTGAAGGATTTGAGCACCCTTGGTGTTCTTGCTTTGCATTCTTGCATAAGTGTTGCGCTCTCCATTACGTTTTGTTCGAGTGAGAGACCGTGAGCTTGTTACTCTTGTAGGGTGACCTCGTAGTTAGCTTGATGGTTGGTACCGCGGTGTCCTCTTCGTGTAATTAAGATTGTGAAGAGACCCGGGCTTCTCCTTCGTGGAGCTTGTGAAGTGGTTGTGGAGCTTGCCAGCTCCGGAGTGGAGAAAAATCTAGCCATAAGGAAAGGGCCTGTTCCTTCGTGGGATAGACTCGGAGAAGAAGGTGAGACTTCGTGGCGTTGGGAAATCCTTTGTGAAATCCCACACCTCTCCAACATAACATACCTTACTTGTAAGGGAACATGGGAATACATCTTCGTCTCCACGTGTCTCGGTTATCTCTATATCCGAGCTTACTTTCCTTCTGATAGCCATCGAGCTTGAAGTACTTATATCTTGCTTATCACTTGTGGTATATTCATCTTGTGTTATCTTTCTTAGCTTAACTTGTTGTTGGTGCACTTAGTTGAGCCTAGTGTATTTAGGTTTTGTGCTTGTTACAAACGTTAGTTTAATTTCGCATTCTATCAAGCCAAAACTATAATAGTTTTAAAATTGCCTATTCACCCCCCCTCTAGGTGACATCTCTATCCTTTCAAAAAGCCAAGTCTTTGATGTGACAATTTGGGTGCTACCTATTTCTCTGCCAATCCTGTGTTTCATGCTCGTACTAAACGTATTGAAATTGATTTTCACTTTGTCAGAGAACGTGTTGCAAGTAATAAGCTAGCAATTCAGTTTGTCTCTAGTAGTGATCAAGTTGCAGATGGTTTTATAAAGGCACTTCCAGTCAAGAAGCTCGATGAGTTCAAGCGTAATCTCAACATGTCAACTGGTTGAGATTAAGGGAGGGTGTTAGACGTTGTAATAGGATTATCGTTATTTCATGTACGAGTACGATTAGATCCGATAGTATGGTTGTATGCGAGTCGGTGTAGGACCAAACTCTGTATCGCCTCAACTTGCCCTTTGTGGCACCCATATAACACGCAACCCGTGCACCTGGACATGCACGGTTCCTCTATTATGTTTGATATTAGCTACTAGTGGTGTTTCAACGAACGCCACCGGTATGATAAGTTTTGGTAGCATTCGAGCCTTATGGAACGCCATTAATCTTAATTCGTTAATTAAAGAAAATACTAAAAATCTTGATTATATCAGCAATAGAAAATAACAGAATACAACAATACTAAACATAATTTAGAATACAACAACAAGATACAACAAAGTTTACTGGATAACATTCAGAATACAACAACATGATACAACAAAAGTTTAGTGGATCGCTTTCAGAATACAACAATACAAAGAACTAACTAACTTAGATGACTATCTAGATTATTCTAACTAGGCATGGTCTTCAAAGTTAGAAGACTAGTTCTAACTAAGGGAGTGATCTTTAAAGTCAGAAGACTCTAAGTCAGGGATCTCGTACGAGAAAAAGATGACTGCACAAGTTTTATCAAGATAGATTCTCAACCTCGTCCCGACATCCATCCCAAACATTTCTACCAAATTTGTCCAAAGTGGTGGTTGTAAAATAAGTCCGGTTCGCCTCGTTGACGACTAGAATCTTATAGCTCTTGTCAGGTATTGCCTCTTCCACCAAGGTAACCTCAAATTGTCCCTGGTGAATGACACGTCTATTCACATGGTCAAGAAAGTCCTTTCTTGCGTGGCAAGGGATGGTCTGAGAAAAATTATATAAAATAAATAGTTAATTAGTTTCGATCAAAATGCATGCAGGGCTGGAAATCATAATTAAGCCAAACATACTGCCATAGTCTCTGAGTCTTTGGAAAGCAATATGATAAACTTCTTATCCTAACAACTTTCATGGCCACAGTTGATGCAGGGATGCATTTGCTGCATGTTCATAAGGCCATATGCAAAATAATTTCAGAGATGGAGTAAGCGAGCCAAAATAATTTCAGAAACTCAAACATAAAGGTAAATAAGTAATCTTACAAATACAACGTGTCACAGATGAACTGAAGGTCTCATATAAAGACACACACGACAAAAAGAGTGCATGTAAGACAAAATCAAATGTACAAGATATTCACGGACATACGACTGTCTTATGAGTACCTTCTCACATTAGATTGTGTCATAGTATAATCATTGATAGTTGGAAGGAAAACAACCAAAATAATCTACAATTATCTACACTAACAAACAATCTACACTAACAACATTGTATGAAGAAGATAGACATTTCCATGGTTCGTATAATATGGTTGTGAATAATACCGTGCACCACAATTTATCCAAACCATGTTATATGAACTGTAAAATTATCTGTCAACTTCAGGACCACAAAGTCTAAACAACCATACAGAAATACCTCATTTAGACTTTGTGGTCACGAAATGAGATATTTGCATATAAAATTTTCTCGGCCTAAACTATCACTATCTAATTAACAAACCCATATCTCTATATCTACAATTTGAGTTAAAACTTAATATCTAACATACTTATCTCTAGAATTTCTAAGATCAATATCTAACACACATATGCATCTACAATTTGTCTAAAACGCATAAAATACGGGATCAGAGGCGTGGCTGGTGGCTCACTGAGGTCGTGGATGGGGAAGCGGCGGCGAGTGGCTCAGGGACGGATGGGGATGGCAACGGTGGTCGCGGTGTCCAGCGGTTCGGAGAGGAGGAGAGGTGGCGACCAGCGCCTCGCGGTTGTCGTAGCCAGCGGCTCGGGAGGAGGTGAGAGGTGCGAAGACTGGCGGCTCGGGAATAGACGGAGGGGTGGAGCCCACGGTCGGGGATGGCCGCGGTCATTGTGGCAGCCAACGGCTCGGAGAAAGGGTGAGAGGTGCGCGACCGGCGGCTCGGGAACAGACGAGACGGTGATGGCGAACTGTGGATCAGAGAGGAGGAGGTGTGGGGGTGTTCGATGCGCTCGGCGGCGGGGTTGAGCAATACGACGGGTAGAGTGTGAGGTAGGGATCGATCCGATCGAAAGTACTAGGCGTTATAAACATCCATGAAGTGCTTATTAGCCATGGAGTTCCATTCATGCTCAACGCCATCAGCACAGAGCTTAGCCATGGCGTTCGCTTGTTCACAACGCTACCAGTAAGTTTGTCCAAGCTTCATCCGTGGGACCCGTCACTAATGGCGTCTTAGCATAACAAGACACCACTAATAGCATGTACTGGTGAGGTTCCAAAATTTATGAACGCCATTATTATTTCGTCTGTGGTGGCACGCATTATATTTTGGACGCCACTAAAGAAATGACTGCTATAAGGGTTTTCCTACTACCGATGAAGTGAGTAGTCTGATAAGATTGACTCCAGGTGTGGTTCATGGCCACGCTGCTCCAGTAGATTCAGTCTGGCCGTAGGCCATCAGGCGATCAGCTACAGGGCTAGCGCACGGACGAGGCGACTAGCAAAGGGCACCAAGGCATCGGTGTCGAGATCCAGCAGCCGCTCTGCCGGCACGTCCGACAAGATGTATCGATGCACGTACGTGAGTGGCTGCCGATTAGGCGATCGCGTACACCTTGAACAGAAAGCCGTCGTGGTTGACGAACTCCTAGAGAACAAAAGAAGTCCATGCCGAGCAGTTTGGCGATAAGCGGGGACCAGGGCGGCCATGGCCGTCCTCGAGCAGCGATAAATCTAGTCGACAAGCTCACCACACGGTCGAACTAGACACCTCTGGCTGCACTCAATGCTGGTAACTCGCTGTCAAGATGTAACTCGCATACTGGCTTTGAGGCCGCACTGGTCCTCAGCAGCATGGCCTCCTCAGTCCTCACTTCTTGTCACTTGCTAGACCCGAGTCCTCCATTGCCCGGCTCAGATGGCGGCATACACTAGAGGTCGCCCATGTTGGCCCAGCCCTCTTTGCCCCCTGAGTTCCTTCCTTACGATGACGACAAAACTCATCTTCTGGCTAGATGCGCACTTACCGAACCGATTCCACCGAGATACACACACATATAAGGCTGGATCGTTTCACGCACGCACAGAACTCGATTTGATTGCAACAGGCGCTTGATGTTTTCATATTGATTCACGGTAGCTTATAAAGGAGACACGGCGCCAAATATGGAATTGGCGGAGTCTTGTTCTACTCGGTCGGATACACGGAACACATGTACATGCACACGATGCAGTGCGAACGTTGATCGGGAGTATTATTCTTACAGTCTCGGGAGGTGATGGCCAAGTTCGCTAGTGCGGCGGGTGTAGGAGGATGAAATTGGCGGAATATGTTGGATGTATTATTGAGCCTCATAGACGAGTATATATATAGATGTACAGAGATTATATTGAAGTACAAGTCAAGTTATGCTAGAGTCATAACTATCCTAAACTACCATACAAACGTATACGTACAATAATCTAACACTCCCCCGCAGTCGTAGCGGTGAACAACAGGAACATCGCAAACGGTCAGACTGGAGTGCCAAAGTAGACCAGTAGGCTGACATCCCCCTGCAGTCAGCGGGAGTGTCATAGACGATGTCGCGGCGCGGATGCTTGGACTGTAGAAGAGGCTGATGATGCTCAAGCGAGGTGGAAGCCCTTGTGCCGATGTCGAGGGAGCGGAGAGCGTGGAGCGGTGCCGAGGTCGATATAGCCGTGCGAAGGGTCGCCGTGGTCGATATCGTGGCCGGGGTTGCCGGTGTCGATGTAGCCGCACATGAAGCCGCAAGCGCATAGTGCGCGAAGAGGATGACGGAGACGCGTCGAGGAAGGTCGAAGGTGTCGATCAATGCTGGAGTCGATGCAGTCCGAGCCGTCGGGTACGATCGGCGCCAAAGTTTTGCCAGAAGTAGGCGCACGTCGGGGACGAAGGCACATCTTGGTTCTGCCATAACCTAGTATGCCAAGAAGAATGCGTCTCTGATACGGTCGAGACAGTCGGAGAGGAAGGTGTCGTTGCTGAAGAAGACGTTATCATGTCGAAGAAGACGAGGCATTCGACGCGAGTTTGCCAGACTCGGGAACGCGCCGGGGATGAAGGCACGCACCGGTGTTGCAGTACCAGGCGTGCAGGGGTAGTTGCCATGATGAACCTGTGCGCCAGTATCATATGACGACGCCGACGAGTTCGATGTGGAGAAGACATAGAAGGCGGGGAAACCAACGGCGACCTGAAGTGGTCATGCTGGACACCTAGAGAGGCGCGGCGACGGTACTCGAAGTTGGCGAAGAAGAACCCGGCGACGTGACGAAGACCATGCACGGACGGCGGTGATCTGCGCCTAGGGAGGCAGCGCGATATAGCCAGGGACATCGGTGCGTGGAGACAGCGATGAGGTGACGGCGGGCTGAGGCCACAGGCCGTACGCGCTTGTGAGGCGTGTTGGCAGCCAGTGGGCACTGTGGCCCGAAGGGGTGACGCTACGGCAGCCCGTAGCTCGATCTGCGGTAGGCGCGTGCTCGGGGACGTGCTTGGCGTAGACAGGCGCATATCGGTTGATTAGACCGACGGTGCGCCTTATGCGCCATGGCGTGGACAACGCGTAGATCGGAGTCGATGGCGGCGTTGTCGGTGAAGTCCCGGACGATGACGACGAAGACGATCCGAGGGGGGCAGCTGCGGCAGCCTTCCAAGGAAGGCGTAGCAGCCGTCCGCGGTGCACGACAGCCTGCCGTGAGGCTGCAACAGCCTGCCGAGGCAGGCGCGGTAGTGTAGAGGGCAGGCGCACAAGCGCGGTGTAGATAGTCGGTGCCGATGGTCGGAGTAGAGGCGCGACAATGATGACGGCGATGGACGACGCAATCCGATCTAAGATCGGTAAACTAAAAAAGAAAACCGATCAAGAGATCGGAAAAAAAGACTTGCAGGGCAGCCGATCACGGATCGGCGGACGAACCCTGTGTACGGGTTGCGCGGCCTCCGGCGGAGATCATGGAGATCGACCTCCCCGGGGGCGGCGTGGCGGAAGCATGCCGGTGGCGGCTAGGGTTTGGGATCGGTTTAGTCTGATACGATGTAAGAGTATGAGATTGGCGGAATATGTTGGATGTATTATTGAGTCTCAAGGGCGAGTATATATAGACGTACATGGATCGTCTTAAAGTACAAGTTAAATTAAACTAGAGTCTGAACTATCCTAAATTATCGTAATAACCATATACGTACAATACTCTAAGGGCGGAGAAAGGCAAACAAAACCACCATGCAAAACTGCTCTTGGGGCTCGGGGGGTCAAATATGCGGTGTTCGATAGTTGTTGGGGTTAAGTGCTTAGTTTAAAGTTAAGGCGGTGCTCCGTCCTAAATACATTAGTTGTGAGGTTATATAAACTTCTTAACCATTGTGATCAATTTAACTGTAAAAATTGTCAAATTTAGATAAATTTATCACATCTATTTCAATACAGAGGGAGTATTGGAGATATTTAAGGCAACAGGATAACAATTTCACTGTTTCAAAGTTGAGCTGTCCTGCCGGCCGTTTCATATTTTCCCTTTTTTTCTTTTGAAAAGTTCGTTTCCAGCTTTTCAGGTTTGACTTTGTACCGAGTGTGGTCCTATGCTTTCGTACCACATCGTACTAAGATTCCTCGGGTACTCCGGAAAATACGATTTGTTGGCTAAGAATGTCAAAGATGAAAATAAAAAAGTTAGGAATGACACTGATTCCATCATTCCATGAGTGTACAGAGCAGCAGCAGCAAGGATGAGTGCTGTGGACAGTGGTAAGCTGGACTATAGGAGCGAATAACCTACTCCTTTTCTTGTAGTTTGATTCGGTGACATTGCACAATGATTTGATCGCATCACCCGTCTCATTGACCAAAACATTCGAGCAGGCCGGCTAGGATATTTCGTTTCTTTTCTCTCTTCTTTCCTTTTTGAAGACCATTTAATTGCTTTGTAATTCCTAGGTGAGCGCTTCTAGCTCAAATGTAATTCTTTTCATTTGTTAGTTTTAATAAGTCACATATGTAATAGGGGCCAAATTCAAAAGGACAAAAGGTTGCTAGTCTAGCCCAGGGACGAAGACAAGGGGGGACGAGGGGGGGGCTTAGCCACCCCCATGGTTTGAATTTTGTGAAGAACTCTCGGCACTAAAACTTTAATTTCTTATTGATTTAGTCAAGTTTGTCCCCCTCATGTTAATTTTGCCCCCTTCAAGGTGAGAAGCTGGCTCCGTCCCTGGTCTAGCCTCTCGTTTTTTTTTTTGTGAAGAACAAAGACATATAAGTGTTTTCTCATGAAAGTTTGCACATAGTTATTACATTACATATGTGCACGTGTTTGATCTAAAAAAAAAGAAAACCATATGTGCATGCGCGATTTTTTTCCTAATTTTTTAAAAGTTTCAGACATATTTTTTCTCTTTATAAAATCCAGTA
Source organism: Avena sativa (assembly GCA_916181665.1). NCBI lineage: Eukaryota > Viridiplantae > Streptophyta > Magnoliopsida > Poales > Poaceae > Avena > Avena sativa. Next base: position 68,933,632 of record OV702284.1, read on the forward strand.
ATTTTCTTGCGGGGTTGCATGTTATAGCAGTACAAGCTCTGTGCCCACACGTTCGTGATTCTTGAAACGAGAAGGGTACTATTACTCTGGTCAAATTTAGTACACACACTACGTACAATGACTAAAGCATATCATCCCGTGATACTCTTGTCACCTCCTTTTAGTGCCAGACTGTGGAGACTGGAGAGTCCACCGGACTGTTATATATATATACCCAGTGTTCTAGGCTTCTATCTACAGTTAAAAGACACTTATTAGAACTTGGACACACACGCTACAAAGTACTTCATAGCTGGCGGCAAGGGGAAATTGCTGAAGAAGGTATGACTGTAAACTGTTTGTTTCCCACATCTGCTAGTACTTAGTAGTGCATACTCTTGATCCAGACCTACATTTATTGGTTCGTCCTTCGTATAGCTGCTGCTAACATGTCCGAAGCCCGAAAGGTCGAGAAAGATGGGACAGAAGGTAACTGTTAATGCTCCTCAGTATTTTTGTTAGGTGCCTCCGTCGTTTATGCTCATCTGAGTTATTTGCAGTAGTTTCTTTTGGGTGCAACAGAAATATCTCTTAGTCTCTATTCTGTTTGTTTTGTGGCATAAGTTTTGTCAGATGCATCGGTTGTTTTGTACTAGCCGCTCTGCATAATTTCATTATTACGCATAAGAAGTTTCATGATTTTGGATAGATTTCTAAATAGTAAGGAATCAGTTGAGCAATAAAATGTTTAAGTAACACACATGCTATCTAATATTCCACATACTGTAGTGAGTATCCCCCTAAAAGAGTAGCCTCCATCATTTTCGGAAATCCGCATCCTAGAGAACGCTGGGTGCACTGTTTTGTCGAAAATCAGTGCGAAGTTTTACCACACATGTATCTCGTAAAGTGTTTTCAACAATAAACAATATCATTTGATTTAGTGGGCATTTTATTCAAGCCGGTAATACTGATCTTCATGCTGATTCAAACAGAACCGCACCCTATTTCTCCGGGACTATATGGTTCATTATTATTCAGTCACATATTCAATGGCTTGCCGATCGGCAACATGCCTTCTTAATACTACCTCCATTCTGAAATGTAGTCTGTTTTGAAAAGCTAAATTATCTTTCCAAAACATACTATATCTCGGAATGGTGGTAATACCATATAAAGAAAAAGAGCGCACTTTATTGTGAAATTAGAGAGTACAGAAAAAACATCCATGCATGAAATTTTCAACGGGCGAAATATCCTGCTGCATTTTTTCCTTCTGTGTATTTTAATTTTGTGTGAACCTTTTCTTTGAGATGACAAGCAACTACACGCCCGAGTAACCATGTGACTTTTATAGCGAAAACCATTATTTCTTTGAGAATATCAAGAGTGCCATCTTTATCTTTCCTCTGAACTTCTACAGATTTTGATATCGAAATTTAAAATACGATGTGACTAATATTTCTTCATACCATTATTTGTTTAAAATATCATAAGTACAGGGTTCGGGCCTATTTTTTTCCTTAGGTTAATTTGGCAGTATTTTGTTGTCATTTTTATTTTCCTCCGGCGTAGTTATACTAATCTCGCAGTCCAAAATTTGTAGGTGCTGTCACTATTAATGTTACCGACAAGAATGTTTGGCCGTAGGTGGAGGAAGTCATCATCCTGATGGGAAAGGATTTAGTGCAGTAGGATGTGGAGGATGACACGGAGGATCCCGCACCGTCCACAACTTGTTGTGTCGTGATGGATCCGGCTCCCAATTGCCAGAAGTAATCAGGGAAAGCTTAGCATCTTCGTGCGTAACTTTAAAGACATGTATTCGTAATAACATGTGTTGTGTGCTATCTTCCTGTGCAAATTTCTGAGACTAGTACTCCTTCGGCTATAACATTCTGCAACCGTTGTGTCTCCCACGGACACAGTGAGCACGAGCTTTGGGCTGCAGGCAGGCCTAGGTTTGTCAAGTGCACAAGTTTCAGTTTGCACCTTCTAGCGTCCGTCCCATAGCGTTGATCATGTTGTGTTGCCACACTCGGTGCTGGTTTCCGTTTTACCCTCCGGCCAAAGCCCACGAAGCCCTATATGCCCACCATGCCACCACGACCCCACCGCCACCAGAGCCAGTTCCCTCGCGCCGCCCCCATCTTGGGCCTCTACCCGAGCTCTCCCCTATGGCCATCACCTACAAGTTGCCAAAAATACCACTCCCTCAGCGACACTTATTATCGATCGGAGGGACTAGGGACTAGGGAGTACTACATTTTCCCCTCCCTTTAGGGTTTATGTCCTCTCGCTGCCTCCGCCGCTGTTGAGAATTATTTTCCGATCCCGGTTGACATCTTCTACTGCGATAGCACGATCGTGATAGCTTGCGAGCTAGGGTTCCGTTTTTTCACCTCTCTGATCCAATCTTGGGTGGATTTTTACAAGCTATGACGAAGGACAACTCGGCGTTGGGATTGTGTCCTGCGAGTGTGGGTGATGTGGAGAACTTGATGGCGAAGCTAGGGCTTCGGGAGGAAGATCTCGATGATGTGGTTTTCGAAGAGGAAGATGCTCAATCCGAGGAGGATATTCGCTGGCTTGCCGTGAGATGGAGTTCATCCACTTCTACTTCTTCAAGAACATGAGGACCGCGTGACATCTTGCTAAGGATGTGAAGATGAAGGTTATTGAACAAAACATTTTTATGTTTCGGTTTGCATGTTTGGGTGATTGGGAAAAATTCATAGATGGAGGCCCGTGGGCGATTAGAGAAAAATCTGTTTTGATGCCAAGTGATGTAGGGGTAAATTTATCAATGGGTGGCGCGGCTTGCTCCGCCACCGCAAGCGAAAGGCTCCTTGTGTTCATTAAATATAAAAAAAATAACTATTTAAAAATTAATCCAATAGAAATAGGCAATGAATATTCATCTACACATTTTACAAAAGAATCTCCTCGAAATATCAAAACTAAGCATTCTCATTAACAAGAATACCTCAAAATAAGACCCAAGTCTTGATGGATAATGGAAAGAGATGGAGCACGGTTTTGCTGCAAATACGTTGGAGATTGGGGGAGAAATGTACCTTGGATCGTTGGTGTGCGAAAATGGAATAAAAAATGAGTAGAGATGAAGATCCAGTGGAGATAGTTTAGAGTTAGGAGGAAGATGAAAGAGAAAATATGAACTAGGTTTAGGTTTACCTCTCTCCATGGCACTTTATTGTGGCCGAACAGGTAGAGACGTGGGCCGCCCGTACCAGGTATCATTGTCTTAGGATTTTTCCAGATCCATGCGATACACTTGGGGTATAGGCGCACGGTATGGTCGCCCGAACTGATGGTTGTTAGCTGTACAGTAAAAATTCTGAGTTTCGAAGGTCCTGGAAACGGTACGGGAGGCAGGTACGGTTGCATCACACTATACTAATGATTGTTAACTTGTTCCTCTCCTTCGATTTTTTGTTTGCAAAACTTCATCTTCTGAGTCGTGACGTGGTACGAGCGAGCGGTACGACCGTATTGATGCTCGTTAACTCTCCAGTAATCTACAGAACTTGATTTTGCTTAGCAGATTTTTTGAACGCTTTGTACATCAAGTAAACTTTTAAAATGAAAGTAAAAATACAAGGCCAAATAAGTACTTACTTTAACCACGTGTTAGAAAATAGAATGGAGTGAGATGTACCTTTTCTTCTCCTCTCTTCGTTGGTTCTTTGAACACTCTTTATTAAAAATAAAAATAAAACAAAAACTAATATGAATAAAACCTTTTATTTCATATGGGCTGTCTTCCATAAAGCGTTTCTAGTTAAGATCAATTAGCTTGAGTCAAGTGTTGATCACTTTGGTTTTGGAAGTGCAACACCACTCCAAAGTAATTAGCTTTCAAAGTTATGATCACATCTTTATTATGTTAGCATTCTTTTTCCTAGGGAAGTGAACTATAAATGGTTCTCTAGATTTTAGTCCTACTCTCACATTCTCTTCATGCAAATTGATCAAAGCCTTAATTATTATTATGAATGGTTATAGTGACCCCACCTGATACGCTACATGTCCCTGTTTGTATAGTGCTAGTCCTTGGATCGAATAACTAGCACCCACAGTTTAAGATGTAATATCAAGAAACAAAAGTCATATTATATCGCATATCCAGGAATAAATGTAACATCCCAACATTAAAGCTTAGAAATAAGCTAATCTCAGATGTGTGTATTGCATTCATGCATAGAAAATCTGAATAATTTTTGTGCTTTTGAACAAAACTTGTCAAAGTGATTAAAGCTTCTCTCAACTTGATGAAATTGAAGTAGATCATCAAGTTGATTGTGATGAGTTTCAATATGACCTTTGCTAAAATCTTATTTTGGGTAAAGGTGATTTGATCTAAGGGTAGATCCAATGTAATAAAACTAAACCACAACACATTACTTAATGATTAACACATGATCTTCTAGAAATCATATCATGGTATTTATTACAACAACTCTTGGATACCAATTTAATTTAAGCATATAACTCAAGTAAAAAGAATGCAATAACTAAATCTTGATCTATCTTATTCTTATCTATTTATACCATGAGAATCATGGTAATGCCTAAAGCTAACTCTTTAGTAGGAAGGAAACCAAGTCAAGACTATTCACCACATATCCTTCTTTCCATACTAATTATTACCATCTCTATTGAACCATGTTCTAATATCTGTTAAACATCAATGTTAAGTAATCAACTATCGATTTATCAATTCTTAGCCTATCAATTATTGATCTATCAACTGTTGTCCTTATCATGGCATTCACTTTAAGCCTTTAGATAACGAAGTAAGAAGAGGTAAGTAGTAATGCTAGTTTTAGATATCATCTATAGGATAAGAATGTTTGAAGAGAATCAATTCATTAAGATACTTGGTGGAGTTAACTCATTACTAAAGGGAATAGAAGAGTTTTATGGAATATATATTTATACGAAAACAAAGAAGATTATAAGGATGAATCTTGAAGATATAGGTTACCAAGGAGTAATCTTATTGGATCAAGTAGACATAATCATTGAATAATATCTCCTAGTCAATTGGAGATACTAAGAAGATAATTATAATACAACCATAATGTTGTATTGATGAAAGCCTTGATTAGGCAACTGGAAACCTAAGACATAAATGATCAAAGGATTATAATGATCATGCTTAAGTCACTAAGAGTGATCGATTATATGATGCAAAAGTGACATTGGTGGATAGAACATGATTAAACCCTATTTTAGATATATTATCCTAGGTTAGTCATGACAAGTCACAATGGTATAATGTGATGTTGAAGTATGAGTTACTGAAGGTAAGTATAGATAATATAGTATGACCAAACTAATACTAGAGCAATATTGAGTTATAGAAGTAGTATAATTCCTCTTAAAGAATAGTAAACAATGGAAGTGAAGTAGGAATTGTTATTGACATCCATTGGAGAAATATTAGTGATGAATGGAGTTAAAAGTAACTACTTAATGGATTAGAGGTTGTCATTAATAGTTTGATATAACCAAGTGTAGATATGAGAAGATTATGAAAAGCTTCAGTGACAAGATTTTGAGATTCATAATAAAGATCACCAAGTAATTCATTAAGAAGGAGAATAATCATTCAAGTGGATTTGGATTCATCAAAAGTGAAAGTGCAATGGACGTCGCCTATAGGGGGTGAATAGGCTTTAAAAATATTACGGTTAAGGCTCAAATAAATGCGGAATAAAACTAACGTTTAATTTATTGAGCACAAAACCTAACCACTAGGTTAACCTAAGTGCACCAACAACCTATGCTAAGCAATACAAGCAACAAGGTGATAGCAAGATGAAATACTTCAAGCATGATGGCTATCACAAAGTAAAGGGCTCGGCTAAGAGATAACCGATGGACGCTGAGACAGAATTTTTTATCCTGAAGTTCACTTCCAAAGAAGCTATGTCTCTGTTGGAGAGGTGTGATGGCGGAATGCTCTCCGAACGCCACAAATGGCTCACCACGGGGTGTGGTGGATCGATGCTCACCCAACGCCACACAAGGCCTCACCCCGGATGTGAAGGTACGCAACTCACCGGCGCCACAAAAGGCTCACCCTATTCTCGCGTGAGCTCGCCACAAAGTAAGGACCGGTCCTAAGGGGGGACTGGAGGGGCTTCCTCCGCGGGCCCAAAATTTTTTGGGGCCCTCCGCAGATATGTGCTGCATATATGGGCTATAATAGATATAGAAAAAATAAAAAATAGCAGTTTCGAGTTTTCTATTGGGCTAGATTGCCTCTACTTTGCTAGGTAGACACATTTGTTTTATATTTGGAGTCCATCAAGACACCACGTACATAACTTGCGATCATCAGCTACGATCTCTTTGATCGTATCGTATGAAGGCCGCACGCAGTTCCTGCCTCGATCTTGACTCGAAGTTGCACTCTTGATCCTAGGAAGGCCCGCACGCGGCAAGCAGCAAGCCGTCGCTTGTTGGCTGATGGTCGCCTATCGCCTCGCACCCTCGCCCTCTGCCTGCTGCGTGCCTCTCATCTCGCCTTGGTCGTTCAACGTCTAAGGTCCGAATTCTGAATTTCTGATCCCGGTCTTCTGCAGTCGAACGTTGCTCCTAATTTTTGTTCTAATTAGTAGTTCTTCTTTATATTTTTAGTATGGTTAATTGGTTAAGATGATTCCAGTGCTAAGAAAAGGAAAAATAGGAAGAAATAATAGAAGTTGATTGACTCATAGAGAGGATCCTTTCATAAATTTTAAAGCGTAGCACGAGCACTTAAAGTTGAGTTAGCACTAGTTCTTGTTGGAGAACAAAGTAATATTGATCTAGAGGATGAAATCAACACGGGAAATAACAATGTAAATGATCATGATATCGCATATGATTCATCTCCTACAAAATCTGCTAGTGTTGATTTGGAACCAATTAGTGTGGACAAGATTGATATTGATTCCATTGTTACTGACTTTGCTTCTAGGAATACACAGAGAAATTTTGAAGGTAATATGTAAACATATAATTTTTATATGAATATTGCAAATAGGTATACTTAAAGTTTTTATTCTTCATCATTTCATATGTGTATATAAAAAAAATAAGAAGAGGCCCTAAACTTTAGTTTCGCCCCAGGCCCCTATAATCTCAGAACCGGCCGTGCACAAAGGCCTACTCACGATCCACTAAGGGACACTTGAGGGAAGTCACCAAAACCCGTACAAGGTTGGGCTATCTCCACAACTCAATTGGAGGCTCCCAGCAACAATTCCACAAAAGGTGACAAGACCACAAGCTTGAGGCCACCCCACAATGGAGGCCTCAAGAAATCAACACACCAACCACACAACCGTCTAGGTTTCCAAGAACCCAAGAGTAACAAGCCCACAAGCTTGTACTCGACGAATCTCCGTGGAGAACTCAAATCTATGCAAAAAATGCAAGGGCAAGTCCTTCACTTCCAAATTCCAACAAAGCTACAGAAGCTATTTGGGGAATAAGGGAGGAATAACACAAGAGTAGAACACAAAACTCTTAAAGATCTAGATCCCAAGGATTTCTTCACAAAGAAGGGATTTGTTTTGGTGGGATTGTAGATCTAGATCTCCTCTCTCAAATCACTCAAAGAGATGCAATAATCATTGGAGGGAGAAGGGGATAGGGAAATATTTTGAAGGTCAACAATGGAGGAGAGAGTGTGTAAGATCTAGCAAAAATGACCTCAAAAGTTGGGGAAACAATAGGGAAGAGGGGGCCCTTAAAAGGGGCAAGAGAAATATGCACGTTTGGACCAGATTCGCGCACCACCAGAATTCCCGGTGCTCCACCGGAACTTCTGGTAAATAGAGACACAAGATACTGAAGAAAATAGTACTTCACCGGAAGTAGGTTCAGAATTTGGGCCGGAATTTCCACTCAAGCAAAAACGCTAGACAACATTGCACGAAAACTTCAATAACTTTTGATTCCGGACTCCGTTTTTGATGATCTTGGGCTCGTTTCGAAGATAACGAAAAGCTATACAGGATTATGCAAAGAAACATCATAGTTCATTATGGAATGATAAAACAAATTGATAAAGGTATGACCTCTCTAGAAGCGATGAACCGTTAAAACCTCCAAAACCCAAAACATAAGAAATTGAGCTTGGAAATCCGATTGGGATGAAACCAATTTTGTTGGAAAGATAAAACCAAGAGAATACAACAAAATTTTAATTATTGTATACCACCAAGGGAGACAATATCAAGTATATATATGTGAGACATCTCCTAATGTGTGCAGCCGAAAAAACCCGCATGATCAAGAATGCAATAAGATATGAAAGGGAAATCCTTATTTGATGAACTAGAGATTGTTATGATGGTTATCAAAATTATAGATCTTCTCATGGACAAGAGCCAACTAACAACCAATAAATATGATGCTATGTATGCAAAGGTTTGAGCTCTCCCCAAACGATGTGATCGAGACACCCGCTTGAGAGCCCCTCTTGATAGAACGGCTATCTGTCCTAAACCCGGTATTCCAACTAACAACACGAGACTGGAAAAAGAGAAACCCTATCAAGATCATACCTTTGACTTGAGCAATCCACTTGAGCTTGATGTAGACCATATTGACCTTCTCAAGATGGAACACCTTTCTTGATTGCTCTTTCTCGCTCTTGCTTGATGAAGACTTCCAAATTGCTCCCCATACTCCAAGGTGAAACCTCTTCTTTGAACTTGTCTTCATCACTCCATGGTCACCGAGGATGGAAATTTCCAAGCATGATATATTATTGAGAAGGCGCATATTTATCTTGCACTTCTTCATCCCTTCTTGAGTGTTGATTCGTCGAGATTCAACTCTTTGCACTTATCTTGATCAACCTTCAAGTTCCTTATTTCTTCATGATTCCAATGGGAACATATCCCTTGGACATATCTTCCCATCCTTCTTCATTTCTTCATATTCGAGACCAACACATGGTCCAAGTGATGCAAATGGACAAACCTACAAGTGAAACTCAATTTACACATTAGTCCATAGAGATTGTCATTAATTATCAAAACCACACATGGGAGCATACATGCCCTTTTAACAAGTATTTTAGAAGGGGTAATTATCTCTATGAGGAGAACATGTAGATCTGAGTCAAGCTCATTGGATCTACAAATCAATTTAGAAGGAGGAATTATTGGTAAGAATATACTTGTGAAGTTGGTGAGGTTTGAAATCATTAATGCCCACTGTTATGGACTTGGATTTTGAAGAAGGAGGGGAAGCTGGACACGGGGACACGGTGTTTACCCAGGTTCAGGCCCCTGAGGGAAAACCCTACTCCTGCTGGTCTATTCTTGATTGATGTCGAGGCTGAAGGTTACAGGGGCGCGTAGATGCAATCTGCCGTGAGGTGTGTGCTAGGTTATGAGGTCGTCCTCCTCGTCGTGCCCTCCTAGACTTTATATAGATAGGCTAGGTCCCGGGTAGGTTGAGTCGGTTACAGATTAGGGTTGAACCCTTTGAAATTCTATCTACAGCTAGTCTATTTCTCCAAGAAGATGCATCCATGTGGGCCTTGGTCACCCTAATCCTTTTTGGGCTTGATCTGCTAGGCTGATACCGGGTAGGCTAAAATTAGGTACCCATAGGGCATATCCATGTCAGTAGCCCCCGAGTGTTTAGTCGAATCGTAGATTCGACTAGAGACTCTATTGTCTTTCGAGTGCTTCTCATCCGAACATGCTTCGGGTGGATATGGTTGCTCATAGGGATTGTTGATACGTGTGCCTCACTCACCCGACGGATCAGGGACAGTTAGTGTCTTTGGAAAAAACAACACGATCTACTTCAGACTCGACGTAATTCAACCCAGGCCACGAAGGTCTTATTGGAGTCGAATTCCAGTGTTTAAATTCTGTACCCAACGCATCCGCCGGGATTTTTCATCGTGCGAGCTGGCACGGAATATTATTAGTAGAGCGCGGCCGGGTGCGTTGCCAGGCCATCAGAAGTATCTATAGGTCTTATATTTGTTTTGCAGACACAACATCCTAATGTTTATTGCCATGGAGGTATTTCGGGTGACCAAGGAGACAGTATCTCGCTGAGCATCAATTTGGGCAAAGTTTCTAATGTGATTTTTTTGCATTTTTCATGAGTAATGCAAAGGATCTCATTCGAATAATTCATAGGGTGTGTGACTAGTGCTCTTTATGGGAGTATCCATAAAGACTTGAGTAGGGACTTATACTTTTCGGTTGCGGATGATCCTGTAGACTCGATCTGGAAGTTCTTGTAGATGCCATCAATGCCGATGCTTTTTCGAATGCGCGACCAGTGCTTCCTATGGGAGTAGCCCCCGAGTCCGTAGTGGAGTCGTAGGCTCGAAGGAGGACTCGAAGCTTTTAGGAAGTTCTTAGACTGACCTAGGGACGGTATTAAATTTTTCAGGTGCGCGACCAGCGCTCTTGATAGGAGTAGCCCCAGAGTACTTATTGTAAGGTTTCGTAGCATGGAAAACAAAAAATTTCTACCGCATACAAACAAACAAGCCAAGATCTATCTACTAGATTGTAGCAACGAGTCGATGGAATAACTCACCATCGAAGAATCCAAAGTGTTTAACGAGAGCGGATTCTCGTGGGTGATGTAGTCGTACTCTTCTCGATCTCAAGATCGCGTAGACGATCCTTCCGGCGCTGCGTTCCGGCAGCGCTCCCGCAGTCGGTCACACGTTCGGTACTCGATGAAGACCTTCCTCTCCCTTGTTCCAGCAGGCAGCAGAGGTTGTAGCACTCTCCTCGTGATTCCGACAGCACAACGGCGTGGTACCGGAAGTAGAGGGGAGATCTCGCAGGGCTTCGCCTTAAGCCGGAGCGAGTATGGTGGACTATGAGAGAGCCCTCGATGATCTAGGGTTTATACACACCGAGGAGGAGGCTAGGCCGGTGGCTAGGGTTTGACCTAGGCGGCGGCGACGAGTGCCCTAGGGCCGGTGGCGGCTATGGAGGCGGCGGCGGCTTGGGGCTAGGGTTTAGAGGTAGGGAACTTGTGTGTCTAGGAAGGAGCCCTGCCCCTCCTCTTATAGGTGGAGGAAGGCGCACCAGGGGAGGGGAGTCCCTCCCCAACTCGGACCAAAGGTGGGCCGGCGGTGGAGGTGGAGGGACTCCTCCCCAACTCGGATTCCACCTCCCCTCCACTTCCCAAAATTAGCCGTTTGACTTTCAAATTGGCGTTTGACTTTTCAAACAAGGATTTGATTAAATCCTCTATTTTGTTCAGCGATGACACTTAGTACATGATGCAATGATACCAACTTGATATAACACATTCATGTACCCTTCCCCTCCGGAGTGCCGGACATTCCGGAACCTTCTAGAACATTCCCGATGAAAACACCGGAACCATACCCCAACTCCGAAACAGGACTTTCCTTATATGAATCTTATTCTCCGGACCATTCCGGATCTCCTCGTGATATCCCGAATCTCATTCGAGACTCCGAACAACATTCGGAATCTTTCTCATCATTCCATAACTACTCAAACAACGTCGAATCCTTAAGTGTGTCTCCCTACGGTTCGTGAATTATGTGGACATGATCGAGACACTTCTCCGAACAATAACCAATAGAGGAATCTGGAAATTCATATGGCTCCCACATATTTATACGATTACTTTGCGATCAAATGAACCACTTACATACAATACCAATTTCCCTTTGTCTCACGATAGTTTACTTATCCGAGGTTATGATCGTCGGTATCTCTGCATACCTACTTCAACCTCGTTACCGATAAGTACTCTTTTCTCGTTCCCGTGATATGTGATCCCTTGTGAGCCAGTCACATGCTTGCAAGCTAATTGGATGACATTTCACCGAGAGGGCCCAGAGTATATCTATCCGTCATATGGATGGACAAATCCCACTCTTGATCCATGTGTTTCAACCAATACTTTCCGAAACTCAATGCCACCTTTATAGCCACCCAGTTACGGTGTGGTGTTTGATGTCATCAAAGCATCCATCCGGTAAAGGTGATATGCATGATCTCATGGTCGAAGGAATGAGGTTACTATGTATCAGAAAGCATATAGCAATTGAACTATTAAAATGACTTGATCTTTATGCTGCGCTTATCTATAGGAGTATGTCCATCATATCATTCTCCTAACGATATGATCTTGTTGTTAATAACATCTCAATGTTCATGATAGGGAAACCACAATCATTTATTAACCAACAAGCTAGTGATGTATAGAGGCTTTACTAGGGACTTCAATTTAAGTTTACAAATCACACAAGTATTAATGCTTCCTTGTTAATACTATTATAGCATGAATGTAAACATTTATCATAAACACAAAGATATAATAATAAATACATTTATTATTGCCTCTAGGGCATATCTCCAACAGTCTCCCACTTACACTAGAGTCATCTAATCTAGATTACATGGTAATATACCGAACACCCATGGCAGTTTGGTGCTGGTCATGTTTTGCCCTCGGGAGAGGTTTAGTCAACGGATCCGCCACATTCAGATCTGTGTGTACTTTGCAAACCTTTATGTCCCCATCTTGGACATGTTCTCGAATAGCGTGAAAACGTAGCTTGATATGCTTCAGCTTCTTGTGTGACCTTGGTTCTTGCGCATTGGCTATGGCACCCATGTTATCACAGTAGATAGACATTGGGTCCAGCGCACTAGGAACCACACCCAGCTCTGTAATGAACTCTTTCATCCATATAGCTTCTTGTGAAGCCTCCGAAGCAGCCATGTATTCCGATTCAGTTGAAGATCTCGCCACAACGCTTTGCTTTGCACTCCTCCAGCTAACTGCTGCACCATTCAAAATAAATACGTATCCAGATTGTGATTTAGAATCATCCGGATCGGTGTTCCAACTAGCATCGGTGTAACCATTAACAACGAGCTGTTCATCACCTCCATAAGAAAGAACCATATCCTTAGTTCTTGTCAAGTACTTAAGGATGTTTTTGACCGCTGTCCAATGATCCACTCCTGGATCACTTTGATATCTGCTAGTTAAACTAACAGCATATGCAATGTTGGGTCTAGTACATAGCATGGCATACATTAGAGATCCTATGGCTGAGGCATAGGGAGTCTTACTCATCCTTTCTCTATCTTCTGCCGATGTCGGACTTTGAGTTTTACTCAAGGTCGTATTGGGCAACATGGGCAAGAACCCTTTCTTGCTATCTTCCATTCCAAACCTCTTTAGAACTTTGTCCAAATATGTACTTTGTGACAATGATATTTGGCGTCTTAATCTATCTCTATAAATCTTTATGCCTAATATGTAAGCTGCTTCGCCAAGATCTTTCATTGAAAAACTATTATTCAAATATTCCTTGACACAATTAAGAAGGTCTACATCATTCCCAATCAACAATATGTCATCTACATATAGTATTAAGAATGCTACAGAGCTCCCACTCACTTTCTCGTAAATACAAGCTTCTCCATAAGTTTGTATAAAACCAAAACTTTTGATCACCTTATCAAAACGTTGATTCCAACTTCGGGATGCTTGCTTCAATCCATAGATGGACCGTTGAAGTTTGCATACCTTGTTAGCATCTTTAGGATTGACAAAACCTTTGGGTTGCATCATATACAACTCTTCATCAATGTCTCCATTGAGGAATGCTGTTTTGACATCCATCTGCCATATCTCATAATCATAATATGCAGCGATTGCTAACATAATCCTCACAGACTTTAGCTTCGCTACTGGTGAGAAAGTCTCATCGTAGTCAACTCCTTGAATTTGTCGAAACCCCTTTGCGACAAGTCGAGCTTTATAGACAGTAATATTACCATCAGCAACTGTTTTCTTCTTGAAAATCCATTTGTTCTCGACAGCCTTCCGGCCATCCGGTAAGTCCACCACAGTCCATACTTGGTTTTCGTACATGGATCCAATCTCGAATTTCATGGCTTCTTGCCATTTGTTGGAATTTGGGCTCATCATCGCTTCCTCATATGTCGCAGGGTCATCGGTGTTGTCCACCAACATGACACTCATAACGGGATCATACCAATCTGGAGTGGTACGAGTTCTCGTTGACCAGCGAGGCTCTGCAGCAACTACAACCGAAGTTTCATGATCATCATCATTAGCTTCCTCTCTTATTGGTGCAGACACCACAGGAACTTCTTCCGGTGTTGCGCTACTCGCAATTTGGAGAGAAGGTTCGACAACCTCGTCGAGTTCTACTTTCCTTCTAGTCACTTCTTTCGAGAGAAATTCCTTCTCTAGAAAGGATCCATTCTTGGCAACGAAGATTTTGCCTTCGGATCTATGATAGAAGGTATACCCAATAGTTTCCTTCGGGTATCCTATGAAGACGCATTTTTCCGCTTTGGGTTCAAGCTTGTCCGGTTGTAACTTCTTTACATAGGCTTCGCAACCCCAAACTTTAAGGAACGACAATCTAGGTTTCTTCCCAAACCATAATTCATACGGTGTCGTTTCAACGGATTTAGATGGTGCCCTATTTAAAGTGAATGCGGTTGTTTCTAATGCATAACCCCAAAATGATAGTGGTAAATCTGTAAGTGACATCATAGAATGAACCATATCTAAGAGAGTTCGATTACGACGTTCGGACACACCATTACGCTGTGGTGTTCCCGGCGGTGTCAATTGTGAAAGTATTCCGCATTTCTTCAAATGCTCGCCAAACTCGTAACTTAGATATTCACCTCCACGATCAGAACGTAGAAATTTAATCTTCTTGTTACGTTGATTCTCTACCTCACTTTGAAATTCCTTAAACTTCTCGAAAGTTTCGGACTTATGTTTCATGAAATAGATATACCCATATCTACTCAAGTCATCCGTGAAGGTAAGAACATAACGATAACCACCGCGCGATGATACACTCATTGGACCACACACATCGGTATGTATGATTTCCAATAAGTCCGTAGCTCGCTCCATTATACCAGAAAATGGAGTCTTAGTCAGTTTACCCATCAGGCATGCTTCGCATCTTTCAAGTGATTCAAAATCAAGTGATTCAAGAAGTCCATCAGAATGGAGTTTCTTCATACGCTTCACTCCAATGTGACCAATACGACAGTGCCACATATAGGTCGAGTTATCGCTCAATTTCAAACGTTTAGCCTCAATGTTATTAATATGTGTATTTCCACTATCGAGATTCAATAAGAATAGACCATCTATCAATGGTGCATGTGCATAAAACATATTACTCATATAAATCGAACAACCATTATTCTCGGACTTAAACAAGTAACCGTCTCGCCATAAACAAGATCCCGATATAATGTTCATGCTTAACGCAGCACAAAATAACAATTATTTAAGTATAAAACTAATCCCGATGGTAGATGAAGGGGTAGCGTGCCGACCGCGATCACATCAACTTTTGATCCGTTTCCCACGCGCATCGTCACCTCGTTCTTCACTAGCTTCCGTTTATTCTGCAGCACCTGTTTCGAGTTACAGATATGAGCAACAGAACCAGTATCAAATACCCAGGCACTACTACGAGTACTAGTGAGATACACATCAATAACATGTATATCGGATATACCTTTCTTCTTGATGTTGCCGTTCTTCAAATCCGCCATGTACTTTGGGCAATTCCGCTTCCAGTGACCTTCTCCTTTGAAGTAAAAGCACTCAGTATCAGGCTTAGGTCCAGCCTTGGTCTTCTTCGTCGGCGCGGTAACTTTCTTACCACCCTTCTTGAAGTGTCCCTTTTGCTTAGACTTGACTTTCTTGAATTTGGTGGTCTTATTGACCATCAACACTTGGTGCTCTTTCTTGATCTCCACTTCTACAGATTTTAGTATGGCAAAGAGTTCTGGCAACTGCTTGTTCATGTTTTGCATATTATAGTTCATCACAAAGTTCTTGTAACCTGGTGGTAGTGATTGGAGGACACGATAAATCCCCAAAGCATTAGGAATCACTATACCCAAGCTTTGAAGTTTGTTTGCGTGCCCAGACATCTTAAGCACATGCTCACTAACGGAGCTGCCCTCTTCCATCTTGCAGTTAAAGAACTTTTCAGAAGCCTCATAGCTTTCATTTGCCGCATGAGTCTCAAATATCAATTTGAGATCCTCGACAATATCATATGGGTCTGAATTCTCAAACCTTTTCTGAAGCTCTGATTCTAAACCATACAAGATAGCACACTGAACTGTGGAGTACTGAGTCTTCCGAGTGAGGTAAACATTCTTTACTTCATCGGCAGCATCAGCTGCAGGTGGGTCACCCAGCGGTGCATCCAGCACATAGGTCAAATTACCAGCTGTGAGGACAATCCTCAAATTGCGGAACCAATCCGCGAAGTTGCTTCCATTGTTTTTCAACTTTTCTTTCTATAGGAACGCATTAAAATTGATGGTAGGGGCTGCCATTGATCTACAACATATTTGCAATAGTTTAGACTAAGTTTATGAAAAATTGAGTTCAAATTAATAATAAAATTAATCTAGGTGAACTCCCACTCAAAACAATATCCCTCACATTGTTTTAGTGATCACACGAACCAAATCCACCACATCAACACCGATCATCACGAGAGTTGATATAGCTTCAATGGCGAACAATCGACATGTTCATCATATCTTCTATATGATTCATGCTTTACCTTTCGGTGATCCGTGTTCCGAGACCATGTCTGTACATGCTAGGATCGTCAAGATCAAACCTTAGCTTCCGCATGAGCAAATCTGGCTTGCTCACGTTGTATACACTTGCGGAATCTAACACACCCGATCATCACATGGTGCTTCGAAACAACAAGCTTTAGCAACGGTGCTAACTAAGGGTGAACACTTTATGACTTGAAATTCATGTGCATGAGGGATCATCTTATAATGCTACCGTCGTCTACTAAGCAATACAAGATGCATAAAGGATTAACATCACATGCAATTCATAATATGTGATATGATATGGCCTTTCTTCTTTGTGCTTCCGATCTCCATCTTCAAGCACGAACATGATCTCCATCATTACCGACATTGCATCAAGGTCAATGATGCTTCTTCATGGTTGTCGTCCACCGGCTTAAACTATTACAACTACATTGAATAGACACGCGGGTCTTAACATAAATTAAAGACAACCATATGGCTCCTGCCGGTTGCCAACTTACAATAAGGAACATTGCATACATCAAATATAATCACAATCATGGCCATATCACATCACTGTACACCCCTGCAAAACAAAGTTAGACGCCTCTACTTTCTTTGCATGTTTTACGTGGTTTGGGGCTTTCAATAAGTGTCGTTCTAACTTACGAACATGAACCACAACATTGATACTAGTATTGTTAATCACCCGTTGTAAATTGGATCTTAACTATGCTAGGAGAAACGGGCACCCGCAAAGCCACTTATGCAATACAAGTTACATGTCAAGCGTGGAGCAAGTCTCATGAACGGTGTCATGTAAGTTTAGCCCTGGCCCCTTCATCCCAACATCCCGCAAGATGCAAAGTACACAAGAAGCAATCGACAATAAAAGCATCAACGCCCACAATGACCATTGTGTTCTACTCGTGCAACAGATCTACATATAGACACGGCTCTGATACCACTGTAGGGTTTCGTAGCATGGAAAACAAAAAACTTCTACCGCATACAAACAAACAAGCCAAGATCTATCTACTAGATTGTAGCAACGAGTCGATGGAATAACTCACCCTCGAAGATTCCAAAGTGTTTAACGAGAGCGGATTCTCGTGGGTGATGTAGTCGTACTCTTCCCGATCTCAAGATCGCGTAGACGATCCTTCCGGCACTGCGTTCCGGCAGCGCACCCGCAGTCGGTCACACATTCGGTACTCGACGAAGACCTTCCTCTCCCTTGTTCTAGCAGGAAGCGGAGGTTGTAGCACTCTCCTCGCGATTCCGGCAGCACAACGGCGTGGTACCGGAAGTAGAGGGGAGATCTCGCAGGGCTTCTCCTTAAGCCGGAGCGAGTATGGTGGACTATGAGAGAGCCCTCGACGATCTAGGGTTTAGACACGCCGAGGAGGGGGCTAGGCCGGCGGCTAGGGTTTGACCTAGGCGGCGGCGAGTGCCCTAGGGCCGGCGGCGGCTATGGAGGCGGCGGCGGCTTGGGGCTAGGGTTTAGAGGTAGGGAACTTGTGTGTCTCGGAGGGGAGCCCTGCCCCTCCTCTTATAGGTGGAGGGAGGCGCGCCAGGGGAGGGGAGTCCCTCCCCAACTCGGACCCAAGGTGGGCTGGCGGTGGAGGTGGAGGGACTCCTCCCCAACTCGGATTCCACCTCCCCTCCACTTCCCGAATCTCATTCGAGACTCCGAACAACATTCGGACTCTTTCTCATCATTCCATAACTACTCAAACAACGTCGAATCCTTAAGTGTGTCTCCCTATGGTTCGTGAATTATGTGGACATGATCGAGACACTTCTCCGAACAATAACCAATAGAGGAATCTGGAAATTCATATGGCTCCCACATATTTCTACGATTACTTTGCGATCGAATGAACCACTTACATACGATACCAATTTCCCTTTGTCTCACGATAGTTTACTTATCCAAGGTTATGATCGTCGGTATCTCTGCATACCTAGTTCAACCTCGTTACCGATAAGTACTCTTTTCTCGTTCCCGTGATATGTGATCCCTTGTGAGCCAGTCACATGCTTGCAAGCTAATTGGATGACATTTCACCGAGAGGGCCCAGAGTATATCTATCCGTCATATGGATGGACAAATCCCACTCTTGATCCATGTGTTTCAACCAATACTTTCCGAACACTCAATGCCACCTTTATAGCCACCCAGTTACGGTGTGGTGTTTGATGTCATCAAAGCATCCATCCGGTAAAGGTGATATGCATGATCTCATGGTCGAAGGAATGAGGTTACTATGTATCAGAAAGCATATAGCAATTGAACTATTAAAATGACTTGATCTTTATGCTGCGCTTATCTATAGGAGTATGTCCATCATATCATTCTCCTAACGATATGATCTTGTTGTTAATAACATCTCAATGTTCATGATAGGGAAACCACAATCATTTATTAACCAACAAGCTAGTGATGTATAGAGGCTTTACTAGGGACTTCAATTTAAGTTTACAAATCACACAAGTATTAATGTTTCCTTGTTAATACTATTATAGCATGAATGTAAACATTTATCATAAACACAAATATATAATAATAACTACATTTATTATTGCCTCTAGGGCATATCTCCAACACTTATTTGTAGTCAAAAGTTTATAGCCGTTGCTTGCCTTTGCTTTACTGACGTCATTGCTGACACTCGGTGAGCTCAACCGTCTACGATAGAAGAAGTGATGTGACAAGACGATTGTGGGTCCCACTATCTGACTTGAATTTGACTAGTCATGCGTAGGTTACACGATAATTATGGCGTCTCATTGATTCCCGTGCGTAGTGGATGGCGTGCTTGAATGGTTCGGGCGGCGTGTGCCACGTGTATGTCGCGATGTAAGACACATGTTAGGGCAATTGAATCAACGACCGTTCTTTATCGTCTTAATCTTTTTATACTACGGGGTTGTGGTAATTTTCCCCTTGGCATTGGATCTTCGTCGTTCTTTGTCTTTCTGCTTCCTCCATTCCCAGAGCTCGTACTCGCCGTGCACTGATATTCTTCGTGTTTTCCCTCTTCTCTCCTTTGCTCTCACTGTACTGCATGCCGCGCTGGGAAGATGGGCAAGTCGAAGAAGTCCGCTTCTTCTGCTGCGGGGACGAGCACCACCGGCGCCGCCAAGAAGACATCCACCACCGGCTGTGTCACCGATGGTGGTTGGCAGCGGTCCGCAATCATGTAGGCAGATTTGTGCCGCCTGCACGAGTCCGGCTTGATTTCACAAGAGAAGGGCGACGCCTTGATTCCTGGCAATGAGGTAATCTCGGATCCACCCGAAGGTTTTCGGGTTATGTTTTACGATTTTATCCTCCATGGTATTTCTCTTCCTGCCCGCGAATTTCTTCGTGGGCTCCTCTTTCTCTATGGGCTACAACTCCTCCAGTTGTCGCCCAACTCCCTTTTGCATATCACGTGCTTCATAATTCTATGCGAGTGTTGGCTCGGAATTGAGCCACACTTTGTCCTCATTAAGAAGCTCTACACCTTGAAGAGACAGTCTGATACTAGCGGTGTTTACGCGCTGGGTGGGTGCGGAATATCCATCCGTCCCACTGTTCAGTTTTTATCCTTCCACGTCTATGAATACATCCAAGGATGGATGAACAAGTGGTTCTACATTGGCGACTACATGCTCGACAGTCAACACTATGGGCTAGCACCCTTCGATGACAGCAAGGTGGTCACCCGAAAGCGCTCGTGGTCCAACGACATTATGGAGGGTGAAGCCGAAGTGGTGGAGAAGCTATACCAGCGGGTGGAGGCGCTCTAGCTGGTGCGAGGGAAGGAGGTCTGCAACATCGACTTCATCTGGACGTTCCTCAAGCGTTGGGTGCAGCCTCTCCAAGAAATGTCCTCAGCTGACCTCGACCGAGTGCTTCGACCCTTGTTGAAGTACAAGGCTGACGAGGAGTTTTCGGGGAAGTCCTTGACTGCCCCCTTCAATTCTAGGAAGGAAGTTCCTCATGTAAGCCTTGTGCTTGCATGTAGTGCCTTTTCGATTGTTTGTCTTAATGTGGAGAGTATGATGCCTGACCTTCCTGAAGAGTTCGAGGCTGCGCTAGATGGTGGGGATGCAGAATATGAGTCCACGCTTCCTCCTGCGTAGTCGCCGGCTATGGAATCCCCCAAGCATAGAGAAGGGATATCTTGCAAGAGAACCTAGAGAGAAAGTTTGGATGGGGCAACGCCGCAAACGCCGAAAGGGCCCTCCTTCCTCTTGCGATATGCTGGGGACGAAGGTGCTTCCTCCCCCATTCCTGCTATACTCATCCGGGCCTTGGCTCCTCAGCTGCCGGCTAAGAATAAGAAGAAGGAGGCGCCGGTCTTCAACCTCTCTGATATTCCTTCGTAAGTTTCCTGGCATTTTTGTGTTTGCGGTTTGCTAAGTGTTAGCTTGTTGTTTCGTAGAATGACTTGAAATGCTTCGGCTGTGCTAGGAGGAACTCGTGAGACGAATCCTTCAAGGAATAACTTGATGAGATGGCTAGGGAGTCAAAGGCGATGGACACTCAGGCTGCTGCGGCCTCCCCGAAGATGCTGGCCAACTCTAATGATGAAGCATCGAGCTCCTCAAAGCCGAGGACTTGCACGGTTGTCGCTCGGAAGACACAAGTTAAACCCTCCGAGTCTTCAAGTGCCCATGTAAGTACTTTATCGTTTCTCATGGGTGAGCCCCTGAGTCCTTTTTTTTACCTAGTTTACTTCTCCTTTGCCGCAGCCCTTCATCCGCGACGTCAACCACCTCGAGAAACAATACCTCACCTTGGAGGAGAGCTTCCAACAACTCCAAGGTGTGTATACTTGCGATATCTGTTCTTGGGTGCTGATGATGCAGTTTTTCCTTTTATTTTCTGATCTCTGTTCCCCTTTGTTTTTGCAGATGGAATAATAAGGCTCTCCGCAAGCTGAGCGCACTTGAAAATAAGCACATCCAGGTGGATACTAAGGCGAAGGATGCCGTGGAGGCCCATGAACACTGCAGGCGGGAGGCTAGGAGCGCAAGGGGAAACTTGCCGCTGCCGCGGCATCTCGGGAGAAGGAGATGGCAGAACAGCTTATGGATGCTGCTAAGGCCTTGTCTGGTAAGTTGCCATACGCTCCTTTGAGATTTTTCTGGTGCGTCTCTTTTGCCTCACTCAAAATTTCTTTGCTGTGGCTTGCAGATGCCACTAGCATCGCGTTTGATTGTGGTGTCTTGGAACATGGGGAGCCCATGGAGAATGCTGTTGCGGCGGTCCAAGACCGTTATAGCGCTACCGTCGAGACGCTGACCAAGGCCAAGGAGGTCCTCGCCCGCTTCTACCAAGAAATCTTCTTGAAGGGCGTCGCCCTTGACGAAGGCTTTGGCGGGTGATGCCCCTTCAGACTACAAGAAGGCCCAGAAGGGTGTGGGTGCGACCCTGGACTTGGTGATGGATATGGCGGCTGGCGCATAGCTGAACCTGAGCCAGGTCACCTCCAGCATGCCGGTGGCAGCGAATGGCACCGAGGTAGCCTTTGGTCCTTTCGCCTCACGATGCAAGCACTTTGGCCTGAAGCTCATTGATCTTCTAGCCACATACGCGCTGGAACAGCAGCAGGCAGCCCAGGCGAAGGCCTCAGGGTCTAAAGCTGCTCCGGATGCGCCTGCTTCTTAGGGCTCTTGTTCCGTAGTTGCCTTTGTAGTTTTCTAATTTTTCGTTTCCAGCTACCATGTAATGCTCTGAACTAGATGGGTGTGACTCTATCACATAGTGGTTATTTTGATGTAAATATACGCCTTTCCTTTGACTACTATCGACTTCCTTTGTCTTTATGTTCTGGCATGTGTGCGCCTCTTAGGGTCCTTCAAATGCTGATCCGATGGCTACGTCATTCGCCTTGACTGTTGCCCGTCCGCCATCGAGCGAGGCGTCACATGTGCCATTGCTACGTGATCGCATCCGAAGCCTGGAGATGGATGTCCGCATCATTCGTGGCCATGCGGATGTTTGGAAATCCAAGATCGAATGGGCTGTCGCGAGAGAGGAGTTTCTCCTTGAGGAGTTTCGGCAGATCGGCGAGCAACTCTAATGTAAGTCACCATGGGCGTGTTTTATTTTTCGATTGGGCCCAACCTCCATGGCTTCTGAGCTGCTGCTCTTGTCCGTAGTTGTCAATCTTCTTCCGCAGGAAGAGAAGGAGCGACTTGCAATTCGGCTCAATTGCCTCACCCAACAAGAGTTGGAGACCGCGGGATTCTTTTGGATGGACCGTGATCGGGCGACTATTGTCGCGATGGTTCAAGACCGCGTCCACCAAGTGCTTAGGGTGCTCAAGCGTGCGAGTTCTTCGCTCGTGTCTGTCTGGGCTGCGATGCTCCCCCTGGATGCTGCTCTGTCCCGTTTCTTGGGGTTGCTGGGAAAGTTTCAAAGCATGGACGATGTGAAAGAACTTGTATGTCATCAGCTTGTGGCGGGTGCGAAGGAGGCGCTAGCGCTCATTCGGCTGTATCACTTCGATGTTGACTTGGCGTAGATAGTGGTGGGGCCGCCAGCTCCTCCAGCTGGTATAGTGGGACATGCGTCCACACTATGTTGTAGTTGCTCGACATGCTAAGAATATCGTCGACCTCTTCGATGAGCGGACAAATGTCCTGCTCTAGCGGAGTTAATCCTGCAATTTTTGAACATCAGGATGTAAAATCTGTATAGATTCGAGTGGGCTGTTGTGCCCTTGTAAAGTTTGTAAGTGTGTATTGGCACATAGTGCATTACTTGTTTGTGATGCATGTCCTTTTCATTAGGCTAACATGGTCAGCTACTCAGGATAATGCGTTATTGTGCTAGTCGACGAAGTCTTAAGGTGAGGCACATCCCCGAGCATATTTAGCAATGTAAATGTTCACAAGAGAGAAAAATATTTGGGCCAAAGAACTTAGCTTTTATTCATAGTAGGGGTACAAGTTTCTGGTGAGTAGCCTGGCTGAATGGCCTTATTGAAAGTAAAGTACAACTAGGGGTAGAAGCGTTGCAGCCACGCAATGTTCCAAGGGTTGGAGTATGCTACTCTGGACTTGACATCCTTTAGGCGTTAGGCGCCACCTGGGATTACTTAGGTGACCATGTAGGTGATGGCTACAAGTGCACATATCGTTTGTATCTAGTTTCAAAGTTAAGATGTGGATCCCACATGGAGACCAAAGGTAAGTGTTTATTGGTGAAGTCTCTGTCGCACCCAAAGTTGTCATAGTTCTTCGAGTGAATTGACTGCAAGTGTTGAAAATGGGAATAGTATTTGGATTTAAACGAAAATACTTTAATTAAACTAAAATATAAACTTTAGAAATAAAAAGCATAAAAAGTAAAGAACGATTTGTTTGTTGTTTTCCGCAGATGAAAAAGTAGGCGCAGGGAGTTTTAATTCATGGTGATAGTGAATGTGCCGGGTGAATGAATGATAAATGTAACAATTATGATTTTATAAGTATGTATGTAGGCGAGCAATCCATAATTAGCCGGAACTCCTCTTGGTGGATTTCATCCCAACTTCAACAATCCTACTAGCCTGTTTACAACAACCATGGTTAGACACTAGACGATTGAGATCCTTCAGGTTGCTTAACAATTAAGCTCCTTGGATCGTACTAATGCAATAAGCTCGGTGGTTCCTTGTTATCCTCGAGTCAAACTAGTTTCCCATTGATATTCCCATGTCACTCGAGGGTCGCCGATCTGCTAGTAAACAAGATCTTATCTATGTAGAACAAAGCATCATGTTGTCTGGGACCTTAATTGGACAACATGCATTAAGCATCCCACAGATAGTCTGGCACACATAACATAGTAATTAAAATCAACCACAAACTTAATGGAAATTATATAGGCACATCACATCTCACCAATCCCCTACATCTCCCACGCCCAAGGGAACTTACTCACACATGAGAGAAGAAAGCATCATCGATATAATTAAATAAAGGGAGTTCTTCTTGATATTACCATGGAGATCCACAATCAGAAATAGAAATAGATCCAACACAATTCAAGACAGGAAGAACAATCTCAAACCCTAATATTGCAAGGTGGAGATCTCTCTTTCTCTCTCAAGTACAAGTAATGGTTATGGAGGTGTGGTGGCTAGGAGATCGAAGATCGTGGAGCGAGATGAAGAATGTATTCTCCTTCTTCTCTAGATCTCTTCTTTCTCCCTTATGGATGGTGTGGCGGCTCGTTTGTTCTGTTTTCGACCTTGTCCTCTTCATGAAAATTGTCCCTTTTAATAAGATGAAGGAGATGGAAACTATACGGCAGGAACTATACAACGGCGACCGATATAGTTGGTCGTTAAGCTTGTAGTAAATTCCGCTCGATTGCTTCCAAAAAGGGACTTGCTTGTTTTCGCCTGAATATTGTGTTTTTGCTGCTAAATCCCTCCGGTGATGTTCAGAACCTGAAACACACATTAAAAACCAAATTTTCTTTGCTACCAAAGTATTAGAGTTAGGTATATCTAGAAAACCATTAAATCCAAATGTAAACCATCGATAAAAACCACAAAATCGTGTAGAATCTCACAGCTATCAACTCCCCCAAGCTTAGATGTTGCTTGCCCTCGAGTGACATGGAAATAAGGAAGGATAGCGGAGATTTGAAAATAAAATAAAAGAACTTACAAGCTTGAATTGGTGTCAAATTATTTTCTTCACATTTCCTGCAATCTTAAACATGATCATACAAATATTCACAAGATTGCACTGAGTTCACTTCCTAACCATGTATTTCTTGCTAGCAAATAAATCATATGCACGAGCGAGTGTCGAAAGTTTAGCTAGGAAAGTGAAACAAATCTTTTCTGCTTCTCTCTTGTTGAGAGATGAAAACTTTTTGCTCTTGTTCCTTTAATAAGTTAAGAGTACTCAAGTTTGCACCAAGAACATTTAATTTAAGAGCAACTCATCTACTCCCATGCCAAAATTTCAAAACTTGCAAAGCACCTTTTTCCTTTCCTTGTTTTTCAAAAACTTTAACTCTTTCATAGAGAAATAATGCCACTGTTTTTAACATGTTAATTGGGGCTTTGTTGCGCACTCGTGACCATGCCAATAGATAGCTATTGAGAAATAGTGGGTCAGAGGAGTACTACAACTTCACTTGGAACGTGAAACCACGGGGAGACTAAATTTTTTACACGTCATAGCATTGCATCTACAGACGTTTACATAACTCAATAGCCGAAATCAAGTGGTTTCCCACATTTACATCGTTCGTTGGCCAGTAGAGTTAATAGTTTCCCATGGAGTACGTCAGTATTTGTAGTGAGACGAGTAAAGCAATATCCTTCTGTAATTATTAGAAAAAGCACTGGAATAATCTCTACTAATTTGAAGTATCCATTTTATCAGACAATTTCATTCGAGGGTGCAATCGAGTCTATTTACATTAAGCTCAATGGGGTGAGTAGTTTCTAAAATCAAATCTTTTGGGCTAAACATGGACTCAAGTCATCTCTTGGATGCTTTTTCTTGTTGTAAAAATGTTGGAAGTATTTTAACCAAGTTCATTTCTCATTGTTTTAAAGCTAAGAGAGGACACTAGCAAGGGAATATAATTTATAGGATAACAAGCTAGATGGGGAGTGACTCAAGTGCAAGCGAGTAAATAATTGTAGGATCAATTTAAAGTTGCAGGAGAGGTGATGAAAGGAATGTGATACCTACTCTTGCTTGATTTGTTCTCGCACTTGAGTCGAATCCTCTCTATATTTCCCTATTGCCAAGTCACCTGAAATTGAGCAATCTTCGAGAAAGACAAAGAAACAAATTTGCAATTTCCAGAACACCAATCCACCTGTTTTCACTAAGTCAGAAGAGCCCCTAGACGCAGATGATTGGCTGCAAACCATGGAGAACAATCTGGAAGTTGCAGGAGTGGAAGCTAACAAGAAAGTATTGTTTGCTACCCACTATCTGGCAGGAGATGCAAGAGCATGGTGGAATAGCGTTCGCGCAATGACAGGAGGTCAGATGATGACCTGGGAAGAGTTCAAAGTCAAGTTCAGTAGAACCCATGTGCCACCGGGTTTAATCAAGAGGATGAGAGATGAATTCAGGGAACTGAAGAAAGGAAGGATGACAGTAGTGGAATACCGTGACAAATTCTTGTCATTGGCTAGGTATGCACTAGATGAGATAGATATTGAAGCCAATAAGGAGAGATTCTTGAATGGTTTGCATGATGATATGAAGACGGTGTTAGTCAATATCCCCTTTGTAGATATTGAAGCCTTAGTAGACTCTGCCATTCATATGGAAGGAAAGATCAACCAAGCCAATGAGAACTGCAAGCGTCGCATGATGCATCAACCAGGAACCCACCATACACCAAAGTATCGCCCCAACCCATCTCCAGGATTTTCCCCAAGAACCAACAGACCCCGGTGAACTGTCCCACCTATCCCAACCGTGGAAACCCAAGGCCCGGAGGAAACCACAACAACCCCGACAACTCCAGGAATTTCAATCGTGCACCTCCCAAGTTCAACAACAACAATGCCGCCACCAACACCAACACTGCCCCATGGACTAGAAGCAATGCTGTGCCAGCAAAGGACAAGTCGCAAGTGATTTGTTATGAATGTGGAACCAAGGGTCACTATTCCAATGAGTGTCCCAAGAAGATTGCCGCAGCCCCCAATCCAAATGCCCCAGCTCAGCAGCATCGTCGTGTTTAGCCCGGAAGGAGGTTTGCCCTAGGGAATTCGCTCAATTGCAACGGCCGTCTCTTTCTCATGCATGCTGAAGAATCCCATGAAGCGCCAGATGTCATGCTGGGTATGTTTTCCGTTAACTTAGTACTTGCAAGAGTGTTTTTGATTTTGGAGCATCATACTCATCTGTTACTAAAGAATTTGCATGCACTAGTAAGATTCAACCAACCAAATTGAAGCATGTTATGATTGTTCAAATACCCGGTTCAACCACCAAAGCTAGACAAATTTGCAAAGCCGTCCCTATCCGAATCCATGGCATAGATTTTTATGCTAATCTAATAGTACTCGGAACTAAAGGTTTGGAAGTAGTACTGGGAATGGATTGGATGTCCAAACATAAAGGATTAATTGACTGTGCCAAGATAGCCATAACCATGACCAGTACAGCCGGAATCTCAGTCGAGCATGTATCGGAAACCTTGCCCCATCAATTCAAGTGCAATAAGAGTATAGCCCAACCTACCATGGACCAGGTTCGGATAGTCTGTGAATACCCCGATGTATTTCCAGATGTTTTGCCCGGTATGCCCCTAGATCGAGATGTCGAGTTTATCATTGAATTAATACCTGGAACCGGACCCATAGCCCAGAGACCATATAGTTTGAACCCATCTGAACTAGTGGAACTGAAGAAGCAACTGGATGCTATGCTGGAAGTTGGACTGATTCAACCAAGTGCGTCACCTTTGAGATCACCTGTCTTGTTTGTGGACAAGAAAGATGGAGGTAACCGTTTGTGTACAGATTATCAAAAGCTGAATGATGCCACCATCAAGAACAAGTACCCATTGCCCAAGATAGAAGACATGTTTGGCCAGTTGATTGGTGCCAAAGTGTTTTCTAAGATTGATCTTAGAACTGGCTACCATCAACTCAAGATTCGCGAAGAGGATATTCCAAAGACTACCTTTACCACTAGATATGGATTATACGAGTATACGGTCATGTCTTTTGGATTAACCAATGCTCCCGCTTACTTCATGAACCTCATGAATAGGATTTTTATGGACTTCCTGGATAAGTTTGTCGTTGTTTTCATCGATGATATTATGATTTATTCCAAATCAGAAGAAGAACATGAGCTACACCTAAGTACCATTGTTGGAACTCTTAGAGAGCATAAGCTATATTCCAAGTTTAGAAAATGTAAATTCTGGTTACAGGAGGTAGGATTCCTCGGACATGTTGTATCAGCCGGAGGAATCGCCGTTGACCCTGCGAAGGTGAAGGACGTTGAAGATTGGCAAGCCCAAACCACTCAAACCCAAGTTCGTGCATTTATCGGATTAGCGGGATACTACCGCAAGTTCTTAGAAGGATTCTTGAGTATTGCCAGACCCATGACCCAATTGCTGAAGAAGGACAAGAAGTTTGAATGGACAGACAAATGTGAAGCGAGTTTTCAGGAACTTAAGAGGAGATTAATTTCAGCCCAATCTTGATCATGCCGGATATCACGAAGCCCTTCGATGTGTATTGTGATGCATCCAAGATCGGTCTCGGATGTGTGCTAATGCAAGAAGGAAAAGTTATATCTTATCTATCCCTACAACTGAAGCAACATGAGAAGAATTATCCAACCCATGACCTTGAACTCGCAGCCGTAGTTCTAGCCCTGAAGACATGGAGGCATTATCTTATGGGAAACCGTTGTGAGATTTATTAGGATCACAAGAGCCTGAAGTATATATTCACTCAAAAGGAGCTGAATATGAGGCAGAGAAGATGGATTGAGCTAATCAAGGATTATGATCTGGACATTCACTATCACCCTAGTAAAGCCAATGTGGTAGCAGATGCCTTTAGCAGATTGCCGTGCCGCTTGAACTCCATGATTTTAAAGGAGCAACCAAGTTTGCACAAGGAGATGGAAGATTTCCGAATGGAATTAGTGAGTGGAGGATTTTTGGCTAGCATAGAACTTCAACCCACTTTGATCTCAGATCAAGGAGGTGCAGAAAGGAAATGCTAGTATCGATGGAATCAAACGTCGTATCGGTACAGGAAAAGTACCCGGATTCACCGAAGACGAAGAAGGAGTTCTGTGGTACAAAGGATGCCTTTGTGTACCAGCAGATTCAGAATTGAAAGAAGTGATTTTGAAAGAGGCCCATGATACTCTTTATTCTATCCACCCCGGAGGAACGAAGATGTATCAGGATTTCATGGAGCAATTTTGGTGGCGTAAGATGAAGAGAGAAATCGGAAGCTATATCGCCAAGTGTGATATATGTCAGAGAGTCAAGGTAGGACATCAAAGACCCACTGGACTGTTGCAACCATTACAGATTCTGGAATGGAAATGGGATCCAGTTGGAATGGACTTTATCACCGGATTGCCTACTTCTAGTAGGGGAAATGACTCTATTTGGGTCATCGTTGACAGATTGTCCAAGGTAGCCCATTTCTTACCAGTCAATACCACATACCAGAGTTCGAAGCTAGCAGAGTTATACATCGCTAGAATCGTCAGTTTGCACGGAGTCCCCAAGAACATCGTATCGGATCGAGGAACCCAGTTTACCTCGAGATTCTGGAAGAAAGTCCAAGAAGGTTTAGGAACCCGACTGGATTTCAGCACAACGTATCACCCTCAGACCGATGGACAAATGGAACGAGTAAATCAAATACTCGAAGATATGTTGAGAGCATGTGTGCTAGAGTATGGATCTAAATGGGAAGACTGTCTGCCTTTCGCAGAATTTTCATACAACAATAGTTATCAAGCTAGTTTGCAAATGGCCCCATTTGAATTCATGTATGGAAGAAAGTGTCGCACCCCATTGAATTGGTCGGAAGTAGGAGAGATTCAGATTTTCGGACCCGAAATCCTACGAGAAGCCGAAAAGAAAGTTCACAAGATTCGTGAGCACCTCAAGACCGCCCAGTCAAGACAAAATAGTTACGCCGACAAGAGACGTCGAGACCTCGCTTTCAATATCGGAGATTTTGTGTATCTTAAAGTATCGCCTTTGAAAGGAATGCAGCGTTTCTAGATCAAAGGAAAGTTAGCCCCCCCGATATATCTGACCCTTCAAGATTCTGAATCGTCAAGGAGAAGTATCATATCAATTGGAACTGCCCAAGGAAATGTCAGCCGTACACAATGTGTTCCATATATCGTTACTTCGCAAATGCCTAGAAGTTCCTGAGAAGACTGAACTTTCCAAGAACATTGATCACTAGACCATAGAGATCAACGATGACCTGACGTATCCCGAAGTACCCATCCATATTTTGGAAGAAGCTTTCAGAACCACCAGAACCCGAAGCATCAAGTTTCTCATGATTCAGTGGAGCAACCACACCGAAGAAGAAGCTACCTGGGAGCGCGAGGATCACATCAGGACGGAGTTTCCCGATCTCTTTAAATCCTAGGTTATATTTTTCCTTCTTTTTCAAATCTCGGGACGAGATTTTGTTTAAGGGGGGGAGGTTTGTAACATCCCAAAAATATGAAACAATGATCATCAAACTCTAATCACTAAAATTAGGGTTAACAAAAACTTTGATTAATTTAAATCAGATGAATGCATGTGTGAATGTGATGATTTGATAAATGCATGAATGGACTTGTGTGATTAAACTAAATAGCAAGAAAGGGTTTAAAGATGAAAATAACATCATATAAAACAATTCCATGCAGAAACAACTAAAGATAAAATCAAAAACAAATCAAATAAAGAAAATGGTCATTTTTGCCAATCTTGCTCACTAGGTCACTTTGAGTGTTTCTAGTCCAAGATTTCAAACAGAAACTTTTCCAATTCTTTTCACCCCTTGATAGACCTAATAAAAGTGAATCAAAGCCCACCTTTCAAACTTGCATAAATATTTGGCAACCTCATTCAAATCACAATTCAAAATTGAATCTTTATCATATGTGAAGATCACACATTTTCAAAGCCCAACCAAACCAGTGCCCCTTGACTAATACAACTAACCAGATACTCCCTAGCATGTGCCTAGCAAACCCACCAAGTTTGAATCCAAAATTTAAATTTAAAGTTCTTTCGGCCATTTCATCAAACACCTTGCAAACACAAAACAAACAAACATCTAACACTATTCTGAGAAGTGATTTGGCCTACCTTGTCCCCTCTCTATCTCACAACAGACATTTTGTAGATCATCTAGCTTAGTTAGCAACCCCTAACACCACTGTGAGCTTGCCATTGCCATCAATGGTGAGCAGGCCGAGCCTCACCTTGCCACCCACTTGTCGACTGCGAGCTAGGAGAAGCACCAAGCCTAACCAGCATGTCTGGAGCACTGACCACCATCCACCGCCACCCCCTGTCCAACGCCAACAATCAGCAAGCCACTGGACCACCCTAGAATTGTCGCGCCCTACGTCTTTGTGCCATGCCGAGAGCGCGCCCGTGCGTCACTCGACCAGCATCCACAGACCACGCGTCGCCCTTGCCGCTTGCGTACGTGATCACCACCGCCCCAGCAACCCCGCGGACATGCCCGTTCTCCGCCGCGTGGACCACGTGCGCTGTGCGCCATTAAAACCTCCGTCGGACCTGCCTAGAGCGTCGAAGCATTCAGACCGATCAGCACCGCCCCACGCCTCGCCACCATGTCGTTGAGCTTCGCCAGGGAGCACAGCACCGCCCCCTATCATCTCCCATGCCAATAGCACTCTATGCTGTCGACCACAACGAGCTCATCCCACGCCCGTCGGTCCCCTTCAGCCACTATAAAAGGAGGCCACCCCCGCTCATTTTCTTCACACCAATTCACTCCCCACCTCTCACTGATCACACCCACTCACTCCCGGAGCAAGGCGAGCTCTCTCTCACCGGAATTTGGCCACAGCCTGCCGCTGCTGGAGGAGAAGGGAGATGTTGATTGGAGCCCCCCAGGAGGAGCTGCCGGTACCAGGAGAATCGTCGTTGTCGACTTCGTCGTTCGCCCCCGTCGCCGACCATCGCCTGAGCCCCGGTGAGCCTCCCATGACCCCCACCTGCCGCGCTAGGGTTCTGTCTCGCCGGTGCTGCCCGACGTGGACGATGAACCAGAGCCGTTCGATTAGAATTAGATCCCATGGTCCACATCACCCCGTACCGCTTCACCCCTCACTGTCTCACTGACGCGTGGGGACAGCCACTTAAACCACCCGCGTACGCACTGTGTGTAGTGGTCCGGCCGAGTTAAACCTCCTGCGCAACCCAACATTCAATTTTAGTTTTGTTTATTTAATTTCAAACACAATTCTATACCTAGATTCAAAAATCAACCTAGCTCGATTCACTAAATAAAAATGCATGAAACCAATTTTGTTGGAAAGGTACTGGAATTCTTAACCCAAGTACGTTGGATTCAAACCATTTAGATTTGTAGATCATCCATGGTAAAAATAACAAGGCAGAAGCTTTTCTACATTCAAACATTTTTCAAAATTCAACCATAAGAGCTTTTGAGTTGATTCCAACTCTCAAAAATCACATTTGATCATACCTTTCAGAATATATAAAAACATATGGCTTTACTTGCATAAATGAGGTTCAAGTAATAAAGGAATGCCACATAGGCATTTCTAGTCACTTTAATTAAATAAAGTAAAAAGGTTAAACCTTATTAAATTGTGACACCACTTTAAATCACATTCCCATGTACTGAAATATGTGGTAATGACAGGTGTCAACATGATCCCATGTTTTAGTTGGAGAATATTAAATCTTAAGTAGTTTTTCAATGAGTAGAAATTACTTTTCTAAAATAAAATAAATAATACAAGTGCCTTAATCGTGTAATGTTAGTGATGATGCTAGATCATCTAGTGTGAACCATTGTGTGATAATTGGAAATATTTAAGTATTGTTTGGTGATTGTGTACCTCGTATTTATTTATAGACGCTAGTACCGACCAAGGATACGAGGAGGAAGGAGGATACTACGAGGAAGAAGCCGAGGAGAACTTCAACCACTGCTCTGCACAAGGCAAGCCTAATACTACTAGTTGAATGAGCAAGCTAACACTTGCAGCTATGAAAGTTAGATAACCTATGCGTTGCATTAAGCATGCTTGGTTACATACATTTAATGATACCCAATCCTAGTTTTACTTGCAAGCTCAAGTATTTTAATTCTTCATCAAAGCTTTCTCTTAGAGTTTACTTAGATAATTGTAGATATTAGAAGGATATTGGAAGGTAGCATAAAGAGCATAAAATTTGTCCTAAGATAGATAATCTTGATGTCATCCTAAGGCATGAGATTGAACTTAGCTAATCCCCACTTGTTTACCACCCCTCATTAGTTCTACCCCCACTTGTAGATGCTAGTGATAAGCATAAAACTTGATCAACCTTGGATGGGAATACTTGGTGAAAATGGTTATGAAAACCTTAGAATGATGAGTCATTCTACTGAAATGTTTTTGACATGTGTTTCTGAACAACAGATGATTTTGATGATGAAAATGTTAAGGCATGAGCCTTAGCCCCTTATAAAACTGATGGTTGTCTGGATGCGATACCATTCCAATTTTACCGTACAACCACAATACCCGAAATTTGGGTAGGGCTTGACCATAAATTTATATAGCTTAGTATGGGTTCCCTTGCGGCCAAGGTCTAAGCCGAGGCTATCTTGTGAAGATTGTCCACCTATGCAGTACCCAAGATGACAATTGGTCATGGTTGGGAGGCCAAACTCACAGGAGAGGTGCCTATACTATGGCATGTAATGGAAAGGTTAGGATTGATTATCCGCATAGTGAGTATGGTGAATTCAGGATTTGTTCCTGACGGATGTATCGAATGTTGTGGTGAAAGTGTATAATCTCTGCAGAGTGTCAAACTATTCGAATAGCCGCGTCCGCGGTTATGGACAGTTGGAGTGGCCATACTGTTCTATCGTCAGATGTTTTCAAAATGACTTATGAAATGATTTATGATTTTGACTTGACCACAACAGAGTTGTGATATGAAATTCAAATTCCCAATTAGGTGTTATAAAACTTTCAACTAGTTTTGTTTGCTTATGAACTTAGTAGAGGTAAATCTGGCTTGTTGCAAAACAACCTTAGAGCTTAGTATCCTACTACAAAAACCCCCTTAACTTGTTAGTATTAGTTTGCGGGTACTTAAAGAGTACTCATGGCTTTGTCCCTGGCTATTCCCGTGGCCAGACTATGAATAGGAGTATCAGGATGACGGACTGCAGGAAGGTTACAACAACTAGGATCATCTCCCATCGTCAGCATTGATTATGACCATGAAGATGGAGCTCCGCCCATGCTATCGTTACCTTTACGTTATTCCGCTGCTTGAATTGTATTAAGAACTGGATCATGAGATCCTTATTTGTGTAAGACCTTATGTATGGTTTGTAATGGATGATCTACTGTGATATCCAAATCTGTTATGTCTCGCAAAAATGGTAATCCCGGGATTGCGATGTATGGCATAACAGGCATCTGTGATTAAAAATCCGGGTGTTGACACTAGAACACTCTAGTTTTCATTCTTATTGTTTTGTGAGTGTTCTCTTTTGCTAGCACTATGCTTAGCTTTAGTTTTCTTGTGATTTTTCTTAGAAGTTTTTAGTTCTTCTTTGTGGATTTGTGAGACATGCTCACTGATCTTTATTGAGTATTATCCTTGTGAGTTGTTTCAAATAAGTTGATTGGTGTTGGAAGAGAGTAGGAAGTTCCATGCTTAAGTGGTACAAAGGGGAGCTTGTTTTGACCGTGGCTTAGACTTTATCATGTCATTCTAGATGTTTCTTTGACCATATGCTTAGTGATTATTTCTATAGCATGACTTGTTCCAAACAATTGAGATTGCTTAATGTGCCTTAAAAGAATCATGCGTTTTTTTAGCATATAAAAGCATAATAGTGTGGTATTTTCCTTTGATGCTTTATTTGGGTTGACTTGGCGGATGCTTACACCATGTTAAGACTATGAACCAGTCACCATTAACCTCTATTATCATTTAGTTTTTGTCTTGTGATATCACTTTATGCTTTAGTTAATAATGTTTTGTCGCTTTGCATGATTATGACCATTATTGCTCTCTTAGTTGGTCGCTCCCAGTATTTTGCTAGCCTCCACTTGTACTGAGTTTGATCTCTACCCGTGCATCCAACTCCCAAGAAACCAAGTTATTCCAAAGAGTCCACTATAAACTCCTATGCATGGTGTGTTACACCATTCCAAGTATATTCATGTTTTTATCTATCTTCCAAATTAAACTTTTTATGTGAAATTAGTGATTAAAGCTCTCACAATCTTGATGGCACACGTTACTTTCTTGCACCTAATAAAATCGAACCATTGTGTCATATATGTTGTCTATATTCTTGCACTTGTAAGTTGGGAATTAGCAGAACCATGCTGTCATGGGGAACACTTTCAACACTTGTAAATATTATCTAGTTGATATCATGATCTATTTTTATGGATGTCGGTGGTGTGAAATAAAAGGGGAGCTTGTAAGTTCATGGAGCATTATATATGTGTTAGAGAAATGCATGGGAGGCTAGCCTAAGCCATGCCTAATCATGGTGGAAACTTGCAGCATAACTATAGTGAGAAATCTATGAAGCATCTTCAGAAAAAAATAGAAAAAATGAGAAGAGAAAAAGAGAAAAAGAGAAAAGAGAAAAAGAAAAAAAAGAGTACCATACTCATGGTAAATAAGAAGATTGCTGAGATGCTTATTGTATATTGTCTTGTCATTTTGATATGGGATAGCTCCTGTGTCATGGGGAAAGGGGTACCCTGTTGGTGGTTATCTATGATACACATATACTTACAACGACAAGAACTTGCTTGCGACTAAAGTTGAGTAGCATGAGGAATGGCCCTCGTACTCAAGGGACATGAGATTTCCAACTTATTATTTGTCAAGCATATACTTCATATTTGTTTCACTCTAACCTTAACCACTTCAAGATGCCTATGATATGGGCAATGAGAGCTGGAAGCTAATAATTACCATAATTTTTGGAAGCTCTTTATGAAACTTGAAATCCCTACTTCCCTCTGTGAAGGGCCTTTCTTTTTTACTTTTATGTTGAGTCTCTCCATCCTCTATCTTTATGCACCAATTAAGAGAGCATAGTTGTCATTCTTAGTTAAATGTGCATTGTCCCAAAACTTATTGATTGATTCATAATGTTGATATTTCTTGTTCTTAAAATATTTGTATCTAGTCACCCTTATGAACTTTGAAGGTGTCCTATGCATTTATGTTTTGCTACTCCATGAAGGACAAGCTGAATACCACTTTTGCTATGTTTTCTATATGTGAAAAAAACAAACATATTTCAATGCATTGTTATTCATGATCTTTTGTTTGTGTTACCTTTCATGTTACAACATAGTTGATATGTCTTATTGTTAGAGCTACTTCTTTCATGCTCATGTTTAGAGTACTTTGATCCCAGCTATCAATACTTGACAAATACCTTGATCAAGATTTTGATGGTGCATGTCACCTCAAAAATTATTATTTTTATCACTTACCTACTCGAGGAGGAGCAGGAGTTAAGCTTGGGGATGCTTGATATGTCGTAAACGTATATATAATTTTTGATGCTCCGTGTTTCTTTTGTATCGACTTTCTTATGTTTTGTCCATACTTTGAGGTATTTTTATACATTTTCCGGAACTAACCTATTGACAAGATGCCATAGTGCTAGTTGCCTATTTTATGCTGTTTTTGGTTTCAGAAAAGCTAGTAAAGAAATATTCTCGGAATTGGATGGGACAAAAGCCAAAGTCAATATTTTACCAGAAGGAACATGGAGTCCGAAGGGCAGCCGAGGTGGGGCCACGAGATGGCCACACCTGGTGGCGGAGCAGCCAGGGGGCGCGCCAGCCCTAGGTGTGAGCCCCTCGGGTGCCCACCGACCTTGCCCCTTTGCCTATAAAAGCACCCCGATGTAGAAACCCTAAACACCCGATCAGATCACCATGAAACAATCCGTAGCCACCACCATTGCCATCCCTAGATTGGGGGCGGGATCCAAATATCTTCATGGCACCCTGTCGGACGGGAGAGATCATTCTGGAGGCCTTCTTCATCACCATGCCAGCCTCCAGAGTGATGCGTGAGTAGTTCACCCTTGGACTATGGGTCCATAGCAGTAGCTAGATGGTTGGTTCTCCTCCTTTGTGCTATCATGTTTAGATCTTGTGAGCTCCATTCATGATGAAGATCATCTATTTATGTAATCCTACATGTTGTGTTTGTTGGGATACGATGGATATTGAGTACTATGTTCAAGATTTATTATTGATTCTATCATGCCTATGTTATTTGTGATCTTGCATGATATCTGTTGTTCGTAGATGCTTTGGCCAAGTAGATGCTTGCAACTCCAAGAGGGAGTATATATGCTCGATAGTAGGTTCATGCCTCTAGTAATCTAGGGAAGTGGCAGAAATCTCTAAGCTTGTAGATGTGTTGTTACTACTAGGGAGAAAACAACAATCCTTTGTCCAAGGGAAATTGTATTGTTTACTTTACACACTTTAATTAATGCAATTATCTGTTGCTTGCAACTTAATACTAGAAGGAGTTCGGATGATAACCTGAAGGTGGATTATTAGTCATAGATGCAGTTGGATTACGGTCTATGTGTTATGTTGTAATGTAAACACACGGATTTTTAATCCCAGATGCCTGTTATGCCATACATCGCAATCCCAGGATTACCATTTTTGCGAGACATAACATAATTGGATACCATAGTACATCATCCATTACAAACCGTACATAAGTTCTTACACAAATAGGGATCTCATGATCTAGTTCTTAATACAACTTCAAGCAGCGAAATACGTAATAATAACGGTAGCGTAGGCGAAGCTCCAT
Source organism: Avena sativa (assembly GCA_916181665.1). NCBI lineage: Eukaryota > Viridiplantae > Streptophyta > Magnoliopsida > Poales > Poaceae > Avena > Avena sativa. The sequence goes on from OV702284.1 coordinate 68,971,852, forward strand.
CTTCGGGGTCACAGGCAATGCTGACGATGGGATATGATCCTAGTTGTCGTAACCTTCCTGGGGTCCATCCTCCAGGTACTCCTCTTCATAGTCTGGCCATGGGAATAGCCAGGGACAAAGCCATGAGTACTCTTTAAGTACTCGCAAACTAATACTAACAAGTGAAGGGGGTTTTTGTAATAGGACACTAGGCTCTAGGGTTGTTTTGCAAAAAGCCAGATTTACCTCTACTAAGTTCAGAAGCAAAGAATGCTAGTTAAAGTTTTATAACCCTAAGTGGGAACTTGTATTTCATATCGCAACCCTGTTGTGGTCAAGTCAAAGTCTCAATTCATTTCACAAGTCATTTTGAAAAGTCTGACGGGGGAACAGTGTGGCCACTCCAACTGTCCATAACCGTGGACGCGACTATTCGAATAGTTTGACACTCTGCAGAGATTGTACACTTTCACCACAACATTCGATACATCTGTCAGGAATAAATCCTGAATTCACCATACTCAGTATGCGGATAATCAATCCTAACCTTTCAATTACACGCCCTAGTATAAGCACCTCTCCTATGAGTTTGGCCTCCCAACCATGACCCATTGTCATCTTGGGTACTGCACAGGTGGACAATCTTCACAAGGTAGCCTCAGCTCAGACCTTGGCCGTGAGGGAACTAATACTAAGGTATATAAGTTTCTAGTCAAGCCCTACCCAATTCTCGGGTATTGTGGTTGTACGATAAAATTGGAATGGTATCGCATCCAGACAACCATCAGTTTTTAAAAGGGGCTAAGGCTCATGCCTCAACATTTTCATCACCATAAATCATCTGGTGTTCGAAAAGACATGTCCAAAACATCTCAATAGAATGATCCATCATTCCAAGGTTTTCATCACCATTTTCACTAAGTATTCCCATCTAATGTTGATCAAGATTTATGCTTAGCACTAGCATCTACAAGTGGGGGTAAGCACTAATGAGGGGTGGTAAACTAGTGGAGTTTAACTAAGTTTAATCTCATTCCTTAGGATGACATCAAGATTATCTAGCTTAGGACAAATTTTATGCTCTTTATGCAACCTTCAATTATCCTTCTAGTATCTACCATTTATTTCAGTAACTCTAAGTAAGAGCTTTGATAAAGAAATAAAGTATAAAGCTTGCAAGTAAAACTAGTATTGGTTTATCAAGTGGTTATGATCATATATGCTTTAAGGCATATAGTTGGCATGGTAGCAAGCAAGTATTAGCTTGCATAGGTCAACTTGATTAGTAAGGCTTGCTAAGTTAATAGCTTGCAAGTATTGGCTTGCATCAGTATTAGTATAAGCTTGCATAAGTAGGGTATCTTGCAAGTGTTAGCTTGCCTTGTGCAGAGCAGTGGTTGAAGTTCTCCTCGGCTTCTTCTTTGTAGAATCCTCCTTTCTCCTCGTATCCTTGGTCGGTACTAGCGACTATAAATAAATATGAGGTACACAATCACCAAACAATACTTAACTACTTGCAATCATCACACACAAGGGTCCTATAGATGATCTAGCATCATCACTAACATTACAAAATTAAAGCTTGCTTTAATTCCTTTTATTTTTAGAAAAGTAATTACTACTCATTGAAAAACTACTTAAGATTTAATATTATCCAAACCAAACATGGGATCATGTTGACACATGTCATCACCACATATTTTAGTCCATGGGAATATGATTTAAAGTGGTGTGACAATTTAATAAGGTTTTACCCTTTTATTTTAATTAAATAAAGTGACTAGCAATGCCTATGGGGCATTCTTTTATTACTTGAACATTATTTCTATAAGTAAACCTATATATTTTTATATATTCTGAAAGGTATGGTTGAATCTGATTTTTGAGAGTTGTAATCAACTCAAAAGCTATTATGGTTTTAATTTGAAAAATGTTTGAATGAAGAAAATGTTCTGCCTTGTTATTTTTACCAAGGATGATCTACAGATCCAAATGACTTGAATCCAACGGGCTTGGATTCAGCATTTCCAGACCTTTCTAACAAAATTAGTTTCATTCGATTTGGTGCACTGAATCGACCTGGGTTGATTTTTGAAACTGGGTACAGAAGTGTGTTTGAAATAAAATGGAAAAGGTTAAATTCAAATAGCTGGGCTGCGCGGGAAGTGATACTGGGCCGGCCTGCTAAGCACAGCGCTTACGCGGGCTGGTTAAGTGGCTGTCCCCATGCGTCAGTGAGACAAGGGGATGCGAAGCGGTATGGGGCGATGTGGTGCATTCGATCTGGTTCTAATCCAACGGGTGAGACTCATCATCGACGTTGGGCAACGCCGGCGAGACAGAAACCTAGCGCGGCCAGTGGGGGTCGTTGGGGGCTCACTGGGGTTGAGGCGAGGGTCGGCGAGGCGGGCGAACGACGAAGTCGACGATGGCGAACCTCCTGGTACCGACAGCTTCTCCTGGGGCGGCTCCAATCGCTGGCCCCCTTCTTTTCTAGAGGCGGCGGGCTCCGGCGAAATTCCGACGATGCACTGCTCGCCTTGCTCCGGGACTGCGGCGGGGTGGTTCTGCATGAGAGGGGAGTAGAATGGTGTGCTCAATTCGGCTGGGGGTGGCCTCTATTTATAGTGGAGCGAGGGGACTGACGGGGCGCAAGGTGAGCTCGTCGTGGTCGATGGTACAGACGGCTATCGGCGTAGGCGACGGTAGGGGCGGTGCGGTGCTCCCTGGCGATGCTCAATGACACGGTGGCGAGACGTGGGGCGGTGTGGTTTGGTCGGAACGTGATGGTGCTCTGCGCGTGCCTGACGGAAGATTTAATGGCGCACAGCGCGCGTGGTCCGCGCGGCAGCGAACGAGCGTGTCTGCGGGGTTACTGGGACGGTGGTGATCACGTATGCACGCGACGAGGGCGGCGCGCGGTCTGTGGGCTTCGGTCGAGGGTGGCGCTCTGGCGCACGCTCGGCATGGTTGCTGGCGAGCTTGGCATGGTTCGTGCGCATGGTCCAGTGGCTGGCAGGGTTCGAGCGCTGGATAGGGAGTGGCGGTGGGACGTTGGCTGCCTCCTAGACATGTTGTTTAGGCTTGGTGCTTGCTCTGGCTAGCTAGCCATTGTCGGCTGGCAAGGGGATGCTCGGGTTGGCATGGCATGGGGCAAAGGGTAGGGGCTAGGGTTTGTCTAAGAACTGGTTGGCACTGGGGGAGACAAGGGTGATCAATGGTGAACATTGCTTAGCCCAATTACTGCTCCAAAAAGTGAAGTTAGGCCAGTTTGATTTGTTTCTGCCAAGTGTTTGATGAAATGGCCGCAAGAATTCAAGTTTTGAATTTTGAAAAGATTTTTGGTGGGTGTGCTAGGTTGGTGCTGGTGAGTCTGCAGATGCTTGGGTTTTGAAAGTTGAGCTTGTTTGAGTGGTTTTTGAAAAAGTGGGATCTTCCCATATGATAAAGATTCAATTTTAAACTGTCATTTAAACTATGCATTTAAATGTTTTTGGATGATCACAAAGTGGGCCTTGATACTTTGTTATGAGTACAATCAAGGGGTGCAAAGATCCAAAAAAGTTTATGTTAGGTTCTGAAAGTTTGAGACAGCCAAAGTAGGCATGGGAGTTAAATTGGTCAAAATGACCATTCCCTTATTTTATTTGTTTTGATTTACTTGTCTTTGAGAAAAGTTTGGGAATTGTTTAGATGATGTTTATTTCACCTAAGCATCCATTTACAAGCAAAGAAACACATAATCATGGCAATTCAAAAGGATTCATATTTTAATACCTACACATATGAAATGCTTTCATATTTTAATTGGAAAAGTTTTTGTTAACCCTAAATTTGGGGATTAGAGTTTGATGATTCTAGTTTAATATTTTTGGGATGTTACATGTAATGCCCAAACGTATCTCATAGGTACCATCATGACTTGTACATGGATATTTATGCATTTTCAATCTATTATTGCCCAACTGTGATTTGTTCACCCAACATGCTATTTATCTTATGGAGAAACACATCTAGTGAACTGTGGACCCTGGTCTATTCCTTACCATTGATATACCATCTACTGTTTACTTTCTTCAATTGCTATCTTCCACACTATACGTTTACTCCTTTGTTTTCAACAAACCAGTGAGCTTGACAACCTCACCATAAGTTGGGGCAAAGTTCTGTGGTTGTGTTGTGCAGATTCCATGTTTCTAGAAACACCTTGGAGTTGTTTCCTTTGTCCTACTGGTTCGATAATCTTGGTTTCATAACTGAAGGAAAACATGCTGATGTGCTCATCACACCTTGCTCTTGGGGTCTCCCGACAGGCTCTACATCAACCGAGCCACCATCACTTCTCTCGTTTCACCGTCGCCTGTTGATGCTCAAATTGGCTTTCTCCTGTGCACCCTCAGCAAGATAGATGTAAAATGGAGGGTACACTCCAGGAAATTCCCCCACTTGGATTACACATGGAATCTACCGATAACATAAATAAAGTAATCAATATTAGAATAGAGGGACTAAAAATTTCCAAAGTACATTCATATTAGGATCATCACGAGAATATTAAGATGTGATATCTCACAATGGGTTGATGTCGTAGTCCAACCAATATTGAAAATCCACGGGGAACTCTGACTAACGATTGAGGAGCTTGATAATAAGTCCGCGGCTTCGACAGGTAATGGTGGAAAGCAGTCCGCGTGACATCGGCTAGCACTCTTTCTGGCTGAGCACAAAACTGGAGCTTATAGAAGCTACAAAAAGGCCACAATGATGCCACCCTCACCTCGTACTTCTCCAATTCCCAAACCGTAGACTTTATTGGGCTAACGGTCAGTAAAATCTCTGTGCTAAGCCTGTCAATCGGGACGATGAACGGCGTGCCCGCCTACCCGATGCCGATGACATTTATTCTCGATGAGAGTCGTGTAGTAATCGGCTTAGACGGTTCCCATTTTTTGATGCTGTAGCGGAATCTGGGCACCTCCATCGAGTGGGCAGAATTGAGGTGCAGACGCACCTCAGCTTGGTGGCCGAACCACTTGCATCCTAGCTCCGTGCAGATAAACAGGGTGTCTATGCAGCGGATGGCATTTGCATGCATTCATATATTTTTGCTTGATTATTTGAAAAATGAATTTGGTGCTATCATTTTATGTGTAGATTTTGGTGCTAGTGGTGATTGTGACTGTGAGGATTGTTGTTACCCCCAACTACCAAGGAAAGTGGTGCTTCATATTTTTGTCCCAATATTTTGACTTTGCATTAGAGATATATTGTATAGGGCTTACATGATAATTTTGCTAAGTATCTATATGCTATGCTTGGGAAATCCTAGTAGTTGTAGAATTGTTAGAATTTCCTCTAAGTTAAGATACTTGCTATTTCCATGCTTAGCCTAGCTAGTAGCAACCAAGGGTGGAATATATACATGCTATGGAAAATATTGCTAAGTCTTTTGACTTGTGTTTTTGCTTAATAAAACAACTAAGTGAATGAATCACCTGGGTGGAATGGTATGTTTGGGTTATGTTGAGTGGTTACACAAGGCCCATATCTATGGTCTACCTTGTGCATCACACTTGTTGAAAGCCACCCAGGAGTAAAGGGATTTGAGATGTCATATGTTAAGAAGCTTCTAGTGCATCCACATGGCATTATGGGCTCTGCCTGGATCATATAGGTTGCAATAACTTAGCCAAATGGACAGTTGGTGGTAGGGGGTGATAGGATTGGAGCGCGTCCATTCTGGTCTAAGGGAAGGCTTCTGAGAGGTCTTGTCTCGATGCATGTCGAGTATTGTGGGGAAAGTGCACCACCTCTCGAGAAGGAAGAATCTAAGTACTTAGCCGTGTCCCCGACAATGGACAATTTGAGCATCAAGGCATGGAAGCTATCAAGAATCTCCTCATTCCAATTTCTAAGTTAATAACTTGTGGTTGAACAAGGGTAAAGGTTCACCAATGTCTATTGGTGGTTCCTTGGGAGTTTTGCCAAACAAAAACTTAGTGTTTTCAACTGATAGTTAGAATCTATTTTGAGCAAAGCAAGCCTAAGCTACACTTAGCCAAATTCATGTAGAAGCTAGATACTATTATTCTACTAAGGTATCACTTGCCAATACTATTCCACTGTGTTAACCCACTATGGTCGTAACTTGTGATGTTGTAGGTTACTCTGTTGACGATTAGGGTTATGAGTCTACAATCAACATGCTTGCCTGTGGCACATGAAGATGAAGTCTTTTATTTCTATTGTTAAGTTAAACTCTTGTACTAGCATATGGCTATGTAGTTGTAAAAGACTATGTTATCTCTGGAATGACGATGTAATAATGACCTTTGTTACTGTGTACTTCGTCTTAAACTGTGGATGCTAGCATTTGAGCCAGGGACTAGCATTGCAATCTCAGGGACCTTTACCTTTATAAAGGTGGGGTCTTACATTTGTAACATCCGAAAAATCATGATTTGTAAAGTTTGCATAGCATTCATGCATTCATAAGCATTTGATCTTTTTCAAATGAATTTTCAAACATAAAGAACCATATTTTGCCTATTACTTATTCAAGTGAGGCAAGGTTTATATTTTACTTTCTAAATATGATTAGAATTTTATCAATATTGATTGGAAAGTAAATACAAAGCCCACACAAAAGTTTTCAAAACAATTCAAATTTAAAACCATTTATATGCCTATTATAAATATTTAATTAAGGGCATGGTTTTATATTTAATTTCAAACTCAAAATGATTTTGAATATAAATAGATGTTTTACACCTCCTTGGACACTAGAAATACAGAACAAAATTCTGGAAAGTGAAACAGATTTGAAACACTCATTCCAGTTCAAATCAGAAAATCAAAACAGAAAAAGAAAATGAGAAAAAGAGAAAAAAATAAACCTAACCAGCTAACTAACCCAACCCACCCGCGGCCCAGCAAGCCCACCGGGAAACCCCCACCCCTCTCTGTTTCTCACCACGCGTGCACCCCCCTCTCACTGACACTCCGGTCCCACCTGCCCCGTCATCGTCGTCCCCAAACCCCACCCACGACCGAGCCCTTCGCCGTTTCTTCCCCTCTTCACTGCCGCGGTTTAATTCGAGTAATTGCCGTTTATTCCGTGCGCAATCCTCGCCCCTGCTATGGCTACTTAATCCCCTCTCCCTCGCAGCCATTTCCCCCAACACAGCCAGCCAGAAGCGCCGCCAGGCTCCGCGAATTCTTGCTTGCACCGCCGCAGCACCGAGTAGGTCCGGCGAGCCATCACGGTGAGTCTCGAGCACACCTTGCTTTCTGGTTCACACGACTTGCTTCGCCATCGCCTTGCGCATCTTCTCATGCATTCGGTTTGTTCTAAGTCTCCTCAGGTCGTCGTCCCCGTCCACCGCTACAAACGATAGAGCTGCCGCTCAACTCCGTCGAGCAATCTCGGTAAGATACGAGCTCCCCTCGCCTTCTAATTCAAACCCACTTGTTCGCTTGGACCTTGCGCGTGTCCTGATGCACCATGTTTGCACTGGAGTGATCCAGGTTGTCGTCTTCGTCACTGTTTGCATCAACCAGACGCTGTCCGCAACTCCGACGAGCTCCCACGACCGCAGCAGCTCGCCCCCGTCCAAGCTGAAGCCACCTTAAGCATCCTCGCATCCTTTCGACGCTGGTAAGCATCGCCCACGCCCCTAGGCCCCTCTAGAATCGCCGGAGCACCGTTGCCAGTAGCGCCGCTGCCAGCACCTATTCGCGCCGCCCATCTGTATTCGATCGGTCGGACACCGTTAGATCCAGATCTGGCGCGCCAGATTAGATCACTTAGCGAAGGGGTATGTTTAGATCTGATCCATGCGATCTCATATAAATCCTGTGGCTCTCGTTGATCGATCCAGCCGAATCGGTACGGGCCAATCAGACACGCCCATGTGTCTGGGATTTTAATTTAAAATCTGTTTTTGAATCTATTAGTTATTCAAACTTGTAAATTCAATAACGTTTGTTCTGTTTATCCAAAAAATACAAATAATATACAGACTCACTTTGAATAAATAATAAAGAAGGAACCAACAAGAAAATCCATAATTGTTCTAACCTCGGCTCGGGGTCTGTCTGGAAATGGAAAATCGTTCTCTCTCTCATCGGGTCTCGCCACCATTGGAATCACAAAAATAAATCCTACACATCTGTAGGCTTGGTTTTGTGATTTGCTTCTGTTAAAATGGAAAATTATGCAGAGACATTTGTAGGCCTAATTTGGGTATAAAAATTATTTAGAAAATGTTTTAAAGGCCAAATTAAGTTTAATTGATGTATAAATGTTTATTTTATTGTTCATTAATATTTTAATTGTCTTTTTTGGTTTAGAAAAATCATCGAATGGCATTTTCATGCATTCATATATTTTTGCTTGATTATTTGAAGTATGAATTTGGTGCGTTCATTCTATGTGTAGATTTTGGTGCTAGTGGTGATTGTGACTATGAGGATTGTTGTTACTCCCCCAACTACCAAGGCAAGTGGTTCTTCATATTTTTGCCCCAATATTTTGACTTTGCATTAGAGATATTTTGTATAGGGCTTGCATGATAATTTTGCTAAGTATCAATATGCTATGCTTGGGAAATCCTAGTAGTTGTAGAATTGTTAGAATTTTCTCTAAGTTAAGATACGTGCTATTGCCATGCTTAGCCTAACTAGTAGCAACCAAGGGTGGAATATATACATGCTATAGAAAATATTGCTAAGTCTTTTGACTTGTGTTTTTGCTTAATAAAACAACTAAGTGAATGAATCACCTGGGTGGAATGGTATGTTTGGGTTATGTTGAGTGGTTACACAAGGCCCATATCTATGGTCTACCTTGTGCATCACACTTGTGGAAAGCCACCCAGGAACAAAGGGATTTGAGATGCCATATGTTAAGAAACTTCTAGTGCAGCCACATGGCATTATGGGCTCTGCCTGGATCATATAGGTTGCAATAACTTAGCCAAATGGACAGTTGGTGGTAGGGGGTGATAGGTTTGGAGCGAGTCCATTCTGGTCTAAGGGAAGGCTTCTGAGAGGTCTTGTCTCAATGCCTGTCGAGTCTTGTGGGGAAAGTGCACCACCTCTCGAGAAGGAAGAATCTAAGTACTTAGCCATGTCTTCGGAAATGGACAATTTGAGCATCAAGGCATGGAAGCTATCAATAATCTCTTCATCCCAATTTCTAAGTTAAAAACTTGTGGTTGAACAAGGGTAAAGGTTCACCAATGTGTATTTGTGGTTCCTTGGGAGTTTGGCCAAACAAAAACTTAGTGTTTCAACTGATAGGTAAAACCTATTTTGAGCAAAGCAATCCTAAGCTACACTTAGCCAAATTCATGTAGAATCTAGATACTATTATTGTACTAAGGTATCACTTGCCAAATACTATTCCAATGTATTGATCCAATGTGGTTGTAACTTTTGATGTTGCAGGTTACTCTGATGAGGATTAGGTTTATGAGTCTACACTCAACATGCTTGCCCGTGGCACATGAAGATGAAGACTTTTATTTGTATTGTTAAGTTAAACTCTTGTAGTAGCCTATGGCTATGGAGTTGTAAAACACTATGTTATCTCTGGAATGACGATGTAATAATGACCTTTGTTTCTGTGTACCTCATCTTAAACTGTGGATGCTAGCATTTGATCGAGGGACTAGAATTGCAATCACAGGGACCTTTACCTTTATAAAGGTGGGATCTTACATTTGTAAAATCCCAAAAATCATGATTTGTAAATCTTTTATAGCATTCATGCATTCATAAGCATTTGATCTTTTTCAAATGAATTTTCAAACATAAAGAACCATATTTTGCCTATAATTTATTCAAGTGAGGCAAGGTTTATATTTTACTTTCTAAATATGATTAGAATTTGATCAGTATTGATTGGAAAGTAAATACAAAGCCCACACAAAAGTTTTCATAACAATTCAAATTTAAAACCATTTATATGCCTATTATAAACATTTAATTAAGGTCATGGTTTTATATTTAATTTCAAACTCAAAATGATTTTGAATATAAATGGATGTTTTTTCACATCCTTGGACACTAGAAATAGAGAACAAAATTCTGGAAGAAATTCAAAGTGAAACATATTTGAAACACTCATTCCAATTCAAATCGGGAAATCAAAACAGAAAAAGAAAAGGAGAAAAAGAGAAAAAATAAACCTAACCAGCTAACTAACCCAACCCACCCGCGGCCCAGCAAGCCAGCACAACAAGCCGACCCGGGAAACCCCCACCCCTCTCTGTTTCTCACCGCGCGTGCACCCCCTCTCACTAACTCTCTGGTCCCACATGCCCCGTCATCGTCGTCCCCAAACCCCGCCCACGACCGAGCCCTCCGCTGTTTCTTCCCTCCTTCACTCCCGCGGTTTAATTCGAGTAATTGATGTTGATTCCGTACGCAATCCTCACCCCTGCTCTGGCTACTTAATCCCCTCTCCCTCGCGGCCATTTCCCCCAACACAGCCAGCCAGAAGCGCCGCCAGGCTCCGCGAATTCTCGCTTGCACCGCCGCAGCACCGAGCAGCTTCGGCGAGCCATCACGGTGAGTCTCGAGCATGCCTTGCTTTCTGGTTCACACGACTTGCTTCGCCATCGCCTTGCGCATCACCTCATGCATTCGGTTTGTTCTAAATCGCCTCAGGTCGTCGTCCCTGTCCACCGCTACAAATGACAGAGCCGCCGCTCAACTCCGTCAAGCAATCCCAGTAAGATACGAGCGCCCCTCGCCTTCTAATTCAAACCCACTTGTTCACCTGGACCTTGCGCGTGTTCTGATGCACCTTGTTTTCACTGGGGTGATCCAGGTTGTCGTCTTCGTCATCGTTTGCATTGGCCAGACGCTGTCCGCAACTCCGATGAGCTCCCACGGCAGCAGCAGCTCACCCCTGTCCAAGCCAAAGCCACCTTGAGCATCCTCGCATCCTTGTGATGCTGGTAAGCATCGCCATCGCCCCTATCCCCCTCTGGAATCGCCGGAGCACCGTTGCCAGTAGCGCCGCCGCTGCCAGCACCCATTCGCGCCGCCCATCTGTGGTCGATCGATCGGACACGGTTAGATCTAGATCCAGCGCGCCAGACTAGATCACTTAGCGAAGGGGTATGTTTAGATCTGAGTCGTACAATCTCACATAAATCCTGCGGCTCTCGTTGATCTATCCAGCCGAATCGGTACGGGCCAATCAGACACGCCCACGTGTCTGGGATTTTAATTTAAAATCTTTTTTTGAATCTATTAGATATTCAAACTTGTAAATTCAATAACTTTTGTTCTGTTTATCCAAAAAAATACAAATAATATACCATTGGAATCTCAAAAATAAATCCTACACATCTATAGGCTTGGTTTTGTGATTTGCTTATGTTAAAATGGAAAATTATGTAGAGACATTTGTAGGCCTAATTTGGGTATAAAAAATATTTAGAAAATGTTTTAAAGACCAAATTAAGTTCAATTGATGTATAAATGTTTAGTTTATTGTTCAATACTATTTTACTTGTCTTGTTTGGTTTAGAAAAATCATCACATGGCATTTTCATGCATTCATATATTTTTGCTTGATTATTTGAAATATGAATTTGGTGCTATCATTTTATGTGTAGATTTTTGTGCTAGTGGTGATTGTGACTGTGAGGATTGTTGTTACTCCCCCAACTACCAAGGCAACTGGTGCTTCATATTTTTGTCCCAATATTTTGACTTTGCATTAGAGATATTTTGTATAGGGTTGCATGATAATTTTTCTAAGTATCTATATGCTATGTTTGGGAAATCCTAGTAGTTGTAGAATTGTTAGAATTTTCTCTAAGTTAAGATACTTGCTATTTCCATGCTTAGCCTAGCTAGTAGCAACCAAGGGTGGAATATATACATGCTATGGAAAATATTGCTAAGTCTTTTGACTTGTGTTTTTGCTTAATAAAACAACTAAGTGAATGAATCACCTGGGTGGAATGGTATGTTTGGGTTATGTTGAGTGGTTACACACGGCCCATATCTATGGTCTACCTTGTGCATCACACTTGTGGAAAGCCACCTAGGAACAAAGCTTCTAGTGCATCCACATGGCATTATGGGATCTGCCTGGATCATATAGGTTGCAATAACTTAGCCAAATGGACAATTGGTGGTAGGGGTGATAGGTTTCGAGCGCATCCATTTTGGTCTAAGGGAAGGCTTCTGAAAGGTCTTGTATCGATGCATGTGGAGTCTTGTGGGGAAAGTGCATTACCTCTCGAGAAGGAAGAATCTAAGTACTTAACCGTGTCCCCGGAAATGGACAATTTGAGCATCAAGGCATGGAAGCTATCAAGAATCTCCTCATCCCAATTTCTAAGTTAAAAACTTGTGGTTGAACAAGGATAAAGGTTCACCAATGTCTATTGGTGGTTCCTTGGGTGTTTGCCAAACAAAAACTTAGTGATTTCAACTGATAGGTAAAACCTATTTTGAGCAAAGCAAGCCTAAGCTACTCTTAGCCAAATTCATTTAGAAGCTAGATACTATTATTCTACTAAGGTATCACTTGCCAATACTATTCCAATGTATTAACCCACTGTGGTTGTAACTTGTGATGTTGCAGGTTACTCTGATGAGGATTAGGGTTACGAGTCTACAGTCAACATGCTTGCCTATGGCACATGAAGATGAAGACTTTTATTTGTATTTTTAAGTTAAACTCTTGTACTAGCCTATGGCTATGGAGTTGTAAATGACTATGTTATCTCTGGAATGACGATGTAATAATGACCTTTGTTTCTGTGTACTTCATCTTAAACTGTGGATGCTAGCATTTGATCCAGGGACTAGCATTACAATCACAGGGACCTTTACCTTTATAAAGATGGGGTCTTACATCTAGGAAAGAAGTTTTTCTTTTCTTCTACTGTAGGAAGCGGCTGCATTGAGGATGTCGGCTAGAGTGATAGACTAGCACGCCGCTGTGCACTAAATTTACCATGTCACCTCCTGGTGCAGCATAGTCTCGTCACGTCAGTTGACCAGACACGATATTTATTTTCGGCTTCTATTTGCATACTACTAGTAGTACTTAGGCTAGTCTTAGTGGGAGTAACCTGAGTATAACATAGTCCTACATGTATTGCCAACTTGACATGATATGCAATTAAATGATGTAAGAGAGGCTTGTGGTTATTCTTCTAATGAGATGCTGACACGTGGGGTTGCCGAGAAGATGCATACTACTAGTAGTACTCTTCTTTTCGGGGTAATACTATGAAAATACAGCTGTAAATACTCCGAAAATTTAGTTTAAAGAAAATGTCACTTTTAATTTAGTTTGCCAAACTGACGTGATGAGACTATACTGCACCAGGAAGAGTAACACGGTTAATTTAATGCACAACGGCGTGCTAGTCTATCACGCTAGTCGGCGTCCTCGATGTAGCCACTTCCAACAGCAAAAAAAAACCACTTTTAAAGAGCCATCCCATCTTCCCCATCTCCTTTTACGGCATGTTTAATTCAAAGAATTTACATAGGAAACTTAAAGGATTAAATTCCATAGAAAATTTTCCTATGATGGTTGTTTGATTTATACGATTGATTCCTATAGGAAATTTTCCTAGGGAATCCTTTGCAGTAGATTGCATAGGAAATCTAACATCCACTCAAACCTCTTTTTTAGAATCCTTTGCTTTTCCTTTGATGGAATCGAACAAACTTTCTAGCTTATGGGTTCCTATAAGAATGAAGTGTGCATGACATTACAATCCTATGTTTTTCCTATTCCCATGACTTTTCTATCATATGAATCAAACAGGCCCTTAGTTTATCCCCACTAGCCGAAGCCGCATGGCTACATCTCTGGCGCGCTTCACACGTTTTCCTCGCCATCTTGCCCGCTGCATCACTCCCTCCAAGCCACCACCACTCTTCTCCAAAAACCACCACCCATCTCCTCCAAAAATCCACCAACAACTCTACATCAATCCACCCTCGCCCCAATCCTTGTGGATGCGATGGCGGTTTCGAGGCCCAACTCGTGGCACTGTGGCTGGAGAAAAGGTCGGCGAAGATGTCTTCAATGAAATATCTATGTATATGGACACTACCAGCGCCGTTAGGCTGGCCGCATGCTCCAAGGAGATATACTGCCAAGTCCTTAATAGAGAACGTAGTAGATTCCCCAATGACCACTGTCGGGAACTGGTTTGTACAATGACATCTACGACCACAAAGATTCGGTGCCGCTCCGCCCCGTGCATCTGCTATGGTCAGAATGCCAGGTACATCTCTAAGTCGGTGCCGACACCAGGCTTACAGACTATAGATATCGTGGTATGCGGGAACGATCGTGCGGTTTTCTATGTTCTATTTGATGGGTGCGACGATGTCATCTTGATATCCGTCGTGTGCGTGAGGCCGCCGGCGTGCTTGAGGCCGCATTACAAGGTGATGTTGAGTTGTGACCAACAAAATGGCTTCGAGGAGGTGGTATTCTTTGCGAAGAGCAGCGCGTTGACAAGAATTGGCGTGGGAGTGACTGAAGGGACTTGCTCTTTGTCGGTTTGTCGGTCTAATATGGTCGCTCGGCGTCAGAATCGACCATCCGAGTTCATGGTGGAATACAAGCTTCGTATCAACATTAATTGCTAGAGAATAACACATCTTAATCTTCTTGTGATGATCCTATCGTGAACCCATGTACTCCTCAACAAGATTTTTATTATCATTTTGGGACATGTGGTTCATGGCTTAAGTTAGTTCTGCTACTGCTAATCTATTTTATTGTAATACCTATGTATTGGTACTTCCTTATACAGACGGTCGAGTGCAGAATATGGTTTCTCTTTCCTTTTGAATTATGGCCTTGCTACATCTATTGAATTTCAATGTTTGCATTGTTGAAATCTGTCAATTCTTTTGGTCATTATATGTACTGCTAAATTGGTCAGTTTGAAAGTTGTTGAATCTATCAAGTGTCGCTGATTATGTAATGGAAATCTATTGATATTTTTAGTTTTATTTAGTACTGTGAATCTTTCAAATGCTAGTGAATCTGTCAAATGATTTGTGATTTTTATTATTAAACTATTTTTGTACAACTAATACTAATGTACTGGTACTTGTTTAGATCAAGGGCAGTAGATGGTCTTGCTCTTCTTTTGAAACATGGCCCTGTCACAATCTAGATGAGGCTTGGGGAATTTTAGGTTGCATATGTGGGTCACACAGGTAATGATGTGATAGAAGGTATGCACAAAAAAGCAGACTTGATCGTCAGTTTTGCTTGCTCCAATGATCGATTGTCTTCGGATAAAAGGGACTGATATCGCACCGAGGTTTTTAAGGCTGAAACAAGAATTGATTATCTCCGTACTGCTATTGAATTTCAGAGTCTGTATTGATGAGTCGCTCACTTTGAAATGCAGCTGAATATGAACTGGGAACCTTTCGTTATTATTTTACCAAGCATGATGCAATTTAGGCTGCGGGTTCTTGCCTTTCTATAAGTTTGAGCTATTTTAGCAGGCTTGCCAAACTTTGCAAAGGGGTACTTTTCTATAAATTTCATACAACATCTTGGTATTTTGGTATGAAGTACGAGAAAATGTACTAAGTGAGTCAACTTGGCACTACTCTTTCTAACTGATGTGATATATAGTATGTAATCTAGACAAAGTTGAGACCATTAAAATATGAATTGGAGGGAGTAGCTAGTATAAAAATGGAAGCAGTAAGTATAAATCATCTCATGGAAGCGTGCAAATATTGAATTATACTAATCCGTACTCTATAACTCTAGTCGGCATCCTCGATGCAGCTACGCCCGACAGAAGACAGCCGAAGGAGCACAGCTAAAAACCCTCGTTCAAAGAGCCATCCCCAACTCCGCCAGGCCCATTTGGATCTTCTCGAGCACACATCACACATTTTCTCGCCATCTCACCCGCAGAATCACTCCTTCCAGGATGCCAACCCTCTACTCTAAATACGCCCAACAGTCATACATAGATCCTCTCTTGCCCCCAATCCATTCGTACGTGGTGACCATGGATTCAAGGCACAACCTGTAGGGTTCGCAGCATAGAAAACAAAAAAATACCTACGATGGGAACAACTATGTACCAAGATCTATCTACTAGATACAAGCAACAGGCGAATATACATCCGTAGAGAACAAACCCTTGAAGACCAACAAAGCTTAACGAGGTTGAACTCATGGTTGATGTAGACGATCTCTTGCCAATCTCAAGATCAAGAGGAAGTCCTAGCGCCGCAAATCAGCGGCAAATCTGTGCTCGTACATACGTCCGAGGCACCGATCAACCTCCGCCTCCTCGCTCCAGCGATGCAGCGGAAACACAACTCTTTCTTGCCGAATAGCCACCGGGAACATGTATCTCGCTAGTCCGAGACCATGGGGATAAATACTAGAGGGGGAGAGATCCTTCACGAGGTGTGAGTGAGAAGTGAGGGAGGGGGGTCCTTTTATAGGAGGAGGGGGGCACCCAAGGGGGTGGCCGCTGGCCATGGGGGCTGCACCCTCCCCCCTTCATTCACGTGGGTGGACACTCCACTCACAAAATGCCCCTTCAAATTTCTCCACTAAAAAACCCACTCAAATTCCCATTAAATTTCCACAAATTTAATGAAACTCTCATTAAATAAAACTCCCTTTATTTATTCAAAATTTTGTCAATTACTTTAATGACAAACATTCACATATAACCCCTTGGTAGTATTTCATTTCACATGCAGAAACACTTTCTGCAATTTCACCCGAAAACTAGTTTCGGCATCTATTGAAATAAATTCATGCGCTTTTTATTCTTTTCAGCATGAATCTATTTGCTCCAAATGGTTTCGGTGTCTCTTAAGTGTGTCACCCTATGGTTCGCGAATAATTCGGACATGATCGAGACCCCTCTCAAATCAATAATCAGAAGCGGGATCTGGAGATCCATACTGACTCCCACACATTCAACGATGACTTTCTTGTGATCGCGAGAACATTTTACGCTAGTATCTTAATCCTTTTGTTTCACGATATATTACATGTCCGAGATTCGATCATCGGTATCCCCATACCTAGTTTAATCTCGTTACTGACATGTACTCTTTTCTCGTTCCCATGATATAACATTCTAGTGATCAAATCACATGCTTGCAAGCTAATCAATGTGATATCACCGAGAGGGCCCAGAGCATATATATATATGTCATCGGGATGAACAAATTCCACTCTTGATCCACGGGCTTCAACATAACACTTTAGTAGTACTGTACCCATCTTTTTAATCACCCTGTTACGGTGTGACGCTTGATATTATCAAGATACTCTTCTAGTGTTAGTGATTGACATGATCTCATGGTATAAGGATTAGGATCACTTCGTATGATGTTATAGCAATATAAACTTAATGACTTTGACCGTAATTCTATACTTCAGATGAATGTTCATCAAACCATTCCAATAATGTTTTGACCTCGTTATTAACAACATACAATGTCCATGATCAGGAAACATTGATCATATTGTTAATCACACATGTATTAACGTTTCCGTATTAATACAATTATGAGAGAGGCATAACTAGGAACTTTCTGTTTGTTTATTAAACATACATGTATTAATGTTTCCGTATTAATACAATTATAGCATGCAAAATAAACATCTATCATATACTTGTAATATACATAATAACCACTTTATTAGTGCCTCTCAGGACATATTCCCTTCAGTCTCCCACTTGCACTAGAGACAATAATCTAGTTACATAGTGATAAATCTAACACCCATGGAATTCTGGTGTTGATCATATTTTTCTCTAGGGAGAGTTTTAGTCAACGGACCTGCTACATTGAGATCCGTGTGTACTTTACAAATCTTTATATCTCCATCCTTGACAGGCTCGAAGATGGAGTGAAACCGGCGCTTAATATACTTGGAATTCTTGTGAGACCTTGGTTCTTTGGCATTGGCTATGAAACCATTGTTGTCACAATAGATCACCATTGGTTCCAACGCGCTCGCAACCACACCAAGTTCAGTAATGAAATCCTTCATCCAAACTGCTTCCTGAGCCGCTTCCGAAGGAGCAACATATTCGGCCTCCGTTGTTGATCCCGCCACCACGGGTTGTTTGGAACTCCTACAACTAACCGCTCCACCATTTATGAGAAATACATATCCGGATTGAGACTTAGAGTCATCCGGATCGGTGTCAAATCTAGCGTCGACATAACACTTACCGACGAGCTCTTCTTCACCTACGTACACAAGAAACATATCCTTAGTTCTTCACAAGTACTTAAGGATATTCTTGACCGCTATCCAGTGTTCTGATCCTGGATGAGATTGGTACCTACTAGTCAAACTAATAGCATGTGCCACATCCGGTCTTGTATATAGCATGGCGTACATTATAGAGCCTATGGCTAAAGCATAGGGGACTTTGTCCACTATCTCTCTTTCTTCTGCCGTAGCCGGACTTGAGTCTTACTCAATGTCTTGCCTTGCAAGTAAGAACCCCTTCTTACTTCCGCCCATTTTAAACTTCTTTAAAATCTTATCAAGGTATGTACTTTGCGATATCCCTATTAGGCGCCTAGATCAATCCCTATAGATCTTTATGCCTAATATGTATGACGCTTCACCTAGGTCCTTCATTGAAAATTTGTTGTTTAGATAAATTTTAACATTGTTTAAAAGATCAAGATCATTTCCGATCAATAATATGTCATCCACATATAATATCAGAAATTCCACATTGCTCCCACTCACTTTCTTGTAAATACCTCTCCATAAGTTTGGACAAATCCAAACTCTTTGATCACCTCATCAAAGCGGAGATTCCAACTCCGGGATGCTTGCTTCAGTCCATAGATGGATCGTTGAAGCTTTCATACCTTGTTAGCATCCTTAGGATCAACAAAACCCTTTGGTTGTATCATATACAACTCTTCTTCAATATTCCCATTGAGGAACGTAATTTTGAAATCCATTTGCCATATCTCATAGTCGAAAGATGCAGCAATTGCTAACGGGAGAGAATGTCTCATCGTAGTCAACTCCTTGAATTTGTCGAAACGCCTTTGCGACAAGTCGAGCTTTATAGACGGTTACATTACCATCAGGATCAGTTTTACTTTTTAAAATCCATTTATTATCCAGGGCCTTTCGGTCATGAGGTAAGTCCACCAAGGTCCAAACCTGGTTTTCATACTTGGGTTCCATCTCGGATTTCATGGCTTCTAAACATTTGTTGGAATTTGGGCTCATCATTGGTTCTTCATACGTCGCAGGGTCATCAATTTCATCGACCATGAAATTCATAACAGGATTTCCATAAAGCTCGGGAGCTGCACGCGTCCTGCTTGACCTGCGAAGTTCAGTAGTATTCTCTTTTGGAGCTTCATGATCGTTATCATTAGTTCCCTCTCCAATTGGTGAAGCCAACTCCAGAACAACTTCTGGCGCTGCGCTACTCGCCATACTATGAATAGAAGGTTTTACAACCTCTTCGAGTTCTACCTTCCGACTACTCACGCCTTTCATGAGAAACTCTTTCTATAGAAAGGATCCATTCTTGGCAACAAAAACCTTGCCCAAGGATCTGTGATATAAGGAATACCCAATAGTTTCCTTAGGGTATCGTATGAAGATGCATTTTTCCCTTTGGGTTCGAGTTTATCCGGTTGAAGTTTCTTCACATAAACATCGCATCTCCAAACTTTAAGAAATGAAAACTTAGGTTTGTTTCGAAACCACAATTCATACGGTGTCTTTTCAACGGATTTAGATGGTGCCCGATTTAAAGTGAATGCAGCAGTTTCGAGTGCATAAACCCAAAATGACAGTGCCAAGTCTGTCAGAGACATCATAGATCGAACCATATCTAATAAAGTATGATTTCGATGTTCCGACACACCATTTCGTTGTGGTGTTCCGGCAGGTGTGAGTTGTGAAACTATTCCACACTCATTCATATGAGTGCTAAACTCGTAACTTAGATAATCACCTCCACGGTCGGACCGTAGAAATTTGATCTTTCTATTACGATGATTTTCCACTTCAATCTAACACTCCTTGAATTTCTCTAAGGTTTCAAACTTGAGTTTCATCAAGTATATATAACCGTATCTACTCAAATCATCCGTGAAAGTTACAAAATAACAGTATCCACCTTGCGCCGACAGACTCATTGGACCACACACATCAGAATGTATGATTTCCAATAAATATTTCGCCCATTCCATTGAACCGGAAGACGGCGTGCTAGTCATCTTGCCCATAAGGCATGGATCACATGTATCAAATGATTCAAAATCAAGTTATTCCAAAAGTCCATCCGAATGGAGCTTCTTCATGCATTTAACACCAATATGACCTAGATGGCAGTGCCACATATATGCGGATATATCATCATTAAGTTTAATCCTTTTAGCTTCAACATTATGAATATGTGTAACATTATTAGCGAGATCCAACAGAAATATACCATTCATCATCGATGCATGACCATAAAATATTTCATTCATATAAATTGAACAACCATTGTTCTCATATTTAAATGAATAACCACTACGCATCAAACATGATCCGGATACAATGTTCATGCTTAGTGCTAGCACCAGATAGCAATTATTCAAGTTTATAACCAATCTTGATGGTAAGTGGAGAGGTAGCGTTCCGACGGCGATCACATCAACGCTTGATCCATTGCCGACATGCATCTTGACCTCACCCCTTGCTAGCGGTCGCTTGTTCCGGAGCCCCTGATTCGAGTTACAAATATTAGCAACTGAACTGATATCAAATACCAGGTGATTCTGCGAGTACTAAACAAGTACACATCAATAACATGTATATCATATATACCTTTATTTGCCTTGCCGGCCTTCTTGTCTGCAAAATAGTTGGGGCAGTTGCGCTTCCAATGGCCAGTCCCCTTGCAATAATAGCACTCGGTATTAGACTTAGGTCCAACTCGGGGTTTCTTTTCAGGCAGGGCAACCAGCTTTCCGCCCTTCTTTCCCTTCTGTTTACCCTTCTTGTCTTTCTTGAAACCAGTGGTCTTATTTATCATCAACACTTGATGTCCCTTCTTGATCTCCACTTCTGCAGTTTTAAGCATTGACAGAAGCTCAGGGAGAGACTTCTTCATGCCTTGCATATTATAGTTCATCACTAAGCTCTTAGCTAGGTGGTAGAGACTAGAGAGCATGATGGATGCCTAAATCAACAAGAATCGTTATTCCCAAGGACACAAGCTTATCAGCATAACCCGACATCTTGAGTACATGCTCACTTACGAAGTTGTTCTCTTCCATCATACAGCTAAAGAACTTTTTTGAAGCATTGTAACTCTCTACAGCAGCATGGGTGTCAAAAATCATTTTCAACTCACCCATTGTATCAAAAGCATTGCCGTTTTCGAAACGCTTTCGAAGTTCTCGCTCTAGCCCATATAATATGCCGTAATGAACTAAGTTGTGGTCCTCCTGACGAGTCCGAAAGACTTTCTTTTCCTCGTCAGGGGCATAATCAACTGGTGGGGACCCTAGAGGCTCTTCTAGCATATATTGATTTTGTGCAGCAGTTAGGAGAATCCTCTAATTCATGGCCCAGTCGGTAAAGTTGCTACCGTTCGTTGCAAGTTTCTCTTTCTCCATGAACACATTGAAATTAAAAGCAGGTGGTGCCATCTACAACAGAATTTGTAAAGTTTAGACTAAGTTTATGATCGATTGAGTTCAACTAAGACAAATTAATAATGAACTCCCACTCAAAAACGACATCCCTCATGCCTTTTTGGTGCTTACATGAACCAAATCCACTGCACCAAGTCCGATCATAACGTGATTCGGTGTAGCTTCAAAGGCGAGCATCAAATGGGCATCATATATTCCATATGACTCATGCTTAACCTTTCAGTCCGTGTTCCGAGGCCGTGTCTGTACATGCTAGGATCGCCAAATAAGAACCTTAGTATTCGCGTGTGTAACTGTCTTACACCCGAAATATGATCGTGGATCCAAGAACACCCGATCATCACGTGATGTCTTGGAGCGACGAAACATAATCGGTGCATACTTAAGGAAGAACACATTTTTATCTTGATATCTAAATGAGGGATCATCTTATTATGCTAGTAAAACACCAAAAAAGCAATATAAGATGCAACAAACATCAGATGTTAGTAAGTGGAATGATATGGTTCTTGCACTTGATCTCCATCATGTGCATCGTGGTATGATCACTATCATACCTCTATGTGTTGTAAGAGTATCGACTTATACTTCTACTTACAACATCACCATATCATGACACTAGCCCAGCAACAATCTAAACTAGACGCCTCTAATTTATCCATTGTAAGTTTTACATGGCTTAGGGCTTTCAAAGATAGAACCGTTCTTACCTACGAACATGAACAACAACGAGGACAACCAAATTGTTGACAACTCGTTGCAAATTAGATATTGACTATAGTAGGAGAGACAAACACCCGCTAGCCACTTATGCAAAACTAGTTGCATGTCAAGCGTGGAACAGGTCTGATGTGCGAGGACATGTAAAGTTTGTTCGGGCCGCTTCATCCCACTATGCCACCAATATCCAAAGTACAACTAAGAAGCAATAACATGATCATCATCGCCCATATACTCATATGTGTACTACCCGTGCAAAGCATCTACGCATAGATCCGGCTCTGATACCACTATAGGGTTTGTAGCATAGAAAACAAAAAAATTCCTACAATGGGAACAACTATGTACCAAGATCTATCTACTAGATACAAGCAACAGGCGGATATAAATACATAGAGAACATACCCTTGAATACCGACAAAGCTTAACGAGGTTGAACTCGTGGTTGATGTAGACGATCTCTTGCCGATCTCAAGATCAAGAGGAAGTCCTAGCGCTGCAAATCAGCGGCGCATCCGTGCTCGCACACACATCCGAGGCACCGAGAAACCTCCGCCTCATCGCTCTAGTGATGCAGCGGAAACACAACTCTTTCTTGCCGAATAGCCACCAGGAACATGTATCTCGCTAGTCCGAGACCAGGGGGATAAATAATAGAGGGGGAGAGAGATCCTTCACGAGTATGTGTGAGTGAGAAGTGAGGGAGGGGGATCCTTTTATAGGAGGAGGGAGGCATCCAAGGTGGTTGCCGCCGGCCATGGGGGATGCCCCCTACCCTCCTTCATTCATGTAGGTGGACACTCCACTCACAAAATGCCCCTTCAATTTTCTCCACTCAAATTCCCATTAAATTTCCACCAAATTTTTGCAAACTCCTTTTATTTATTAAGAATTTTGTCAATTAATTTAATGAAAAACATTCACATATAACCCCTTTCTAGTATTTCATTTCACATGCAGAAACACTTTCTGCAATTTCACAAAAAAACTAGTTTCGGTATCTAGTGAAATAAATTCCTAGGCTTGTTATTCTTTTCAGCATGAAAGTATTTGCTCCAAATGGTGTCAGTGTCTCTTAAGTGTGTCACCCTACGGTTCGCGAATAATGCGGACATGATCGAGACCCCTCTCAGATCAATAATCAGAAGCGGGACCTAGAGATCCATACTGACTCCCACACATTCAACGATGACTTTCTTGTGATCGCGAGAACCTTTTACGCTAGTATCTTAATACTTTTGTTTCACGATATATTACATGTTCGAGATTCGATCGTTGGTATCTCTATACCTAGTTTGATATCGTTACTGACATGTACTCTTTTCTCGTTCCCATGATATAACATTCTAGTGATCAAATCACTTGCTTTCAAGCGAATCAATGTGGTATCACCGAGAGGGCCCAGAGCATATCTATCCGTCATCGGGATGAAAAAATTCCACTCTCATCCATGGGCCTCAACATAACACTTTAGTAGTACTAAACTCATCTCTATAATCACCCTGTTATGGTGTGACGTTTGATGTTACCAAGATACTCTTCCAGTGTTAGTGATTGGCATGATCTCATGGTCTAAGGATTATGATCACTTCGTATGATGTTATAGCAATATAAACTCAATGACTTTGATCATAATGCTATACTTCGGATAAATGTTCATTACACCATTCCAATAATGTTGTGACCTCGTTATTAACAGCATTCAATGTCCATGATCAGGAAACCTTGATCATCTTGTTAATCAATGAGCTTGTTTATGAGAGAGGCATAACTAGGAACTTTCTGTTTGTTTATTAAACCCACATGTATTAACGTTTCCGTATTAATACAATTATAGCATGCAAAATAAACATCTATCATATACTTGGAATATAAATAATAACGACTTTATTATTGCCTCTCAGGGCATATTCACTTCACAACCATCTGAACGACGTTTGGAGGAAGGTTGGCGACGATGTCTTCAATGAAATAGCTATGCGTCTGGACACTACCAGCGCCGTCCAGCTGGCCGCATGATCCAAGGAGCTGTACTGCTAAGTCATCAGCGGAAAAGGTAGTACATGCCCCAACGACATCTGCTGAACTTTGGTATCCTACAAGGACTTCTACGACCACAAGATCGTGTGCAAATACCGCTGGTGTGTCTACATGGAGCCAGGATGCGAGTTCACCGGCGTCAAGAAAGTGTTCATCGAGCACCTCATATCTTCCCACGCGATGACGGTGCCCCGATACAGCCCCCAAAAATGGGACCCAAAAATGCCGGTTCCTGCAAAGGGCTCGTGGAGAGCTGGGGTCATCGGCATCGGGAAGGAGGGCAAGCTGTTCGTTGCCCAAATTAATGGGCATAGCGTGGACTTTCTCCTGTCCTTCAGGTCGGTCAGGTCGGTGGGGTGCGAATCATCGTGGTATGAGGTGAGGTTTTGGTCGTTGGTATTGTTCGCTAGTTTCAACCAGGTTCTAGTAACGAGGTCATCCAAGACAACAATTAGGCCGTCGCAGGCCAACGCCACGCTAGAAGTGCTCATGTCTTATATGTCGAAGCCGTGACTTTACTAGAATACTACCGAACCTGTCGTCAGACAAGATTCATCGGTGAGATATCACATAATAATCCTCTTGTGATGATCCTAATATGAGTGTATGTAATGTTTGTACTAATTCGTTAATTTATGTTGGTGGCAGATTTCCTTTGTAATTGGAATTACGGAAATTAAGGATCCCGAATTTTCTGTTTTTTCATATGAATTTTACATGTACGCTACTGACCTACAGGCCGACAGGCAACAATGAAACAAGAGACGCGTCCCAGGTAGGAAATCAAGCGCGCTGCTCGGCCAGCACTTTGACACGCTGAAGCATTCTCTTTCTTCTACGCATATGATGGGACATTTAGTGGTTCCAAATTGCTACTGAATCTTTGAAATGCTATTGAATCTGTCAAACTACCATTTATTTCTATCACTAAAGTATTTCGTAGATCTAATACTGATGTACTGGTACTTGTTTAGATCAAGGGCATTAGATGGCCAATCTTTCTTTTCTTTTGAAACATGGTCTTGTGATAATCTGGATGATGCTAGGGAATTTTGGGTTGCATATATGTTGGTCACACAGGCATTGATCTAAGAACGAGGTATGCACACAAAAGAAGACTTGATCTTCTGTTTTGCATGCTCCAATGATGGAGGGTGTTTGGAGAAAAGTGCAAACTCACCATGCGCCAAGGTTTTTTTGACCTGAAACAAGAACTAGTTATCTCTCTATTGCTATTGAATTTCACGTGGTTGCTAATTACATCTACTGATACTGCAGTATAAAACCTGGTCATGTGGTTGCTAATTATTTGGTGTACTGAACTTGTTCTACATATGTTTGCACTTGTCTAATTAAGCCTAATCCAATTTAGACAGGGAAAACAATTAGTCTAGGATTACAATCCAATTGGGAAATGTCATCATGTCTCGTACATTTTGAAATGAGAAAACCAAAATGAATCAATGTTCATCATCTCATTGCATAATTTAAAACAACAGTCTAATCATCATCACCAACACCGCTTTCAGCACCACCATGTTCTAGATCCACATGTTCCGACTGGGTTGGATCTTCTTCCTCTTTCCATTCATCATACATGTCTTGAGATTAACAAGGTAGAACAAGTTTATTGCTATCTTTGTCCACTACACTAACCTCGACAGTGAAATCTACTTGTTCATCATGCACAGACCTGCCTCTAGCAATCAAATTTTCATCGACATCAGCGAGTTCAGTTACCATACAAACACTAGGATCATCTTGGTGGGCAACATTAATGGTGACTGGCTCGTCATAGTCATTCACATTTCTGACCTTTTCTAGATGCGCCTGCAACTCAGCTGCAGCTAACTTTTATGATGTAGTGTCATACTCAGTCCTCTTTCCATAGAACTGCAATTTTGTTGAGTTTTTTTTTTGGAATTTGTGGCCTTTAGGAAGAAAACCCCGATGGCCAAGGTAACTGGCCTTATTTTGTAGCCTCACTGTGACCTGTTTTGACTCGCAGCAAACACATGCGTTATAACCTACTGTCACTCTGCCTGACATAGTACCAAGAGCTCAAAAATCATGGGTGCAGAATAGCACAGCAGCACATAGAGGGAACATGGCATCTTTAGGTCTGATTGCAAGGATATCATGAGTCATGACACCTTCCACAATTTCTGCAAGTCTCGTATAAGAGGCTACATGAATAGATCAAAATCCATCCCAGGTGATTTGGGACCTGGGATGAGTAAAGTCAGCAAGCAGTTCGACTGATCCATGTATGCCCAGAGAGGCAGGTTATAAATTGTAACAAGTACTCGCCACATGCTGTACGAGTTACTCATGTTGCGAAATGGGTTAAATCCAGCTGTAGCTAGGCCAAGTCTCAGGTTCCCTGGATCCGTAACTAATCCTGGATGAGCCTTATCAAAGTTCTTCCATTCATCACCATCAGTTGGATGTCTCAGTAAGTAATCGTTTGTCTTGAGAATCTCTTTATGACATCTTGTTTCTTAGATGTTTGTTCTGACTAAAACATCCTCTGCAATCTATCTATAATTGAAAAATATCTCAGAACCTTACAAGGATCTTTCTTCTTTTTATCACCATTTTTCCATCTTGATTCGTTACATACTGGTCATTCATCGAGGTTTTCATAATCCTCCCAGAACAATACACATTTATTTGGACAAAAATGGATCTTCTCATATGATAGTCCGAATATCTTGATGTATTGTTTCATCTCATAAAAGGATTTTGGCTGTCCTTCCCTAGCGATTGAATCGCTGTACACCTTAATCACTGAATCAAAAGCTTTGATGGTAACCTTGTTGAAGGACTTTTCCTTGAGTAATTTCATTACTTGTTCGAATCTTGAGATACTAGAACCAGGGTCCACTAAACACTTGGCATCTTCTATCTGTTCAGAGAAAAGTGTTCTTTTAAGATAAGGGCCGCCCTTTTTGCTTGAAGTGGGGTATAGGACCCTTAACAAACCAGAAAGGTCCTCATCCTCGATTTGATGAGCTTGAGGCATATCAGCATCAGTTAGAGGATCAAGAACAGGATGATCATATGGTTCACCATGTTTCGTCCAACTAATATATGTGCATTGCATACCATTACTGAATATATGCTCTACAACTGTGCTCTGACTCAGCTTTTTTAATTAATGCATTGTTGGCATGTGCAAAACACATCCAAGTCACTGTTATTATATCTAACAAACTTCATGAAATCATTAACACATTCCCAATAAGAAGGTGTTGCTTTTTGTCCATTCAATATCCAATATATCTCCATCTGTTGAGGATACAGATGGTCAGAATCTTCCAAGATATTTTAGGGAACATGTAGATTGCAAATGTAATTAAGGCAAGATATCTGAGCAAACTGATGGAATATAGAACTATAAATGCCACATAATTTTAGCCTATTTAAAAAATTGGGTGCAAAACTATGTTACATATTAGAGAGAACAGATTGACCGAGCGCAATAAAATGCCAACCAATTCAAACAAACAGATCAAGTGCAGAACAATATCAAACGAACATATCGAGTACGAAACCACTTATAGGGAATGATTCGAGCGAACTAAGAAAATTATAAGCGTATCGTGGGGATTGACCAGCTGACTGTCGGCTTGTGTGCGTCTCGAGAAGAAAGCCGTCGGCCTGTGTGCTGGTAGATGGAGGGTGAATTTTTTGGAGCGCGGCATGTGGTTTTCACGGCCAGTGCGTCTCTAGAAGAATGGCGCAAAGAGACGGTAGCTGGATACTAGAGTGAATGCGTGAGTCGGAAAGTTTTGGCGTGCGCGGGCTATGTGTCCTGGTTGTCAACAATTTTCATGCAAAATATCTTCCAATTATTTCTGCCCTTGTTTTTTTCTTCCTTGTTGACGTCTGGAATTTTTATTACTGAGGCCATGAAATTATCCTATGAGGTCCAAGCATAGTCAAAAACTTTCTAATTCATACTTTTCATGGTCTTGTGGCTGCCGATCATAGCCCATTCAGTTTAGGAGTGAGCCCATTGAATATTGCCGATGACGATAAAAAAAGAGTCGCCTACCTGTTTTTGTGTGTTAAAACTATTGCATTATGTAGCAGTTTTTCATTTAGCTTCCAGGAGCACCGCCTTATTATTTGAAGGGAGATAAACATGGTAAAAGAAAGTCCTGTAAACTTATAGAAGGAATTGTTTAACATTTCTATTGTATTAACTTTTTCTTTCACAGTTGCAAGGCAAGCCGTTTACCGTTTCAGACGTCTCGAGTTCGAATCCTAGGCAAAAAAATTCCTTGAGGTCATCTTTTTGTACTCTAAGACTGATATCTAGGACCAAGGTAAACTACTGCTGCGTCTAGCAATGTTGCCAAGGTTAGACAGAGGACTCGATCTGAAAAATACTCCAGCACATACACGTTTTTTCATATAGAAGCTGACATCTGGGACCCAACATAGACACGTTTCCTGCACAGAGGAGGCTGACACCTGGGACCCAGCAACGGACCAAGGTCAAAATAGTGGTCGTGGAAATTTTTATTATTATTATATAGTAATGCTGACATGTGGGACTCAACAATAGAGCATAGATTAACTTTAAAAAAATAAGACTAATACCTGTGACCCAGATAAACTGTTGTTGCAGCTAGAAATGTTGCCAATATCAGAACGGAGGACTCGACCTGAAAAAATAGTCCAACATACACACGTTTCTTTCAAATGGAGGCTGACATCTAGGACCCATCCTACACACGTGTCCTGCACAGAGGAGGCTGACATCTGGGACGCAGCAACAGACCAAGGTCAGAACAACCGCCCAAAAAAAGTCCATCATACTAGCACGTTTAATTTACAGAGAGGCTGACATGTGGGACCCACCAGATAGACCTTATTACAGGTACGCATCAAGTAACTTTGCCAGTTCGAATAAGGGAGGCACGAGCAAGTAAAATGTCCAACATGTAGACGTTTCTTCTAATGAGATCCTGACATGTGGGACCAAGA
Source organism: Avena sativa (assembly GCA_916181665.1). Taxonomy (NCBI): domain Eukaryota; kingdom Viridiplantae; phylum Streptophyta; class Magnoliopsida; order Poales; family Poaceae; genus Avena; species Avena sativa. The sequence continues at coordinate 69,001,300 of OV702284.1, forward strand.
TGCGTGACCAAACGGCAGATTGGCCAAGCAACGCTATCAAGTTAACACGGAGGAGCGAACGAGAAACAGGGTAGCACTAGAGAAGAAAAAAATCAATTAAATACACATGGTTCTTCTAATGTTAGGCTAGCATATGGGACCCACCGGCCTGAATAAACGGCTGATGCAGCGAGCAATGCTATCAAGTTAACACGAAGGCGCGATCGAGGACAAAAATTGCATCATACACACGTTTCTTATAATGAGAGCATGACATGTGGGCCCAGCTGCGTGATTAAACGGTAGATGTATCTAGCAGCGTAATCAAGTTCAGAATTGGATAGCGGGAGTGAAGGAAAAAATTCTATCATACACACGATTATTCTAATGAGAGGCTGGCATGCGGGACCCAGAATCGCGATTAACGACCGATAGATCGAGTAACGTTATCGAGTTCAAATCAGGGAGGCACGAGCCAAGGAAAAACATTATCATGCACATGTTTCTTCTAATGTGAGGATGACATGTGAGGCCCGGCTGCATGATTAAACTATAGAGATGCATCTAGAAGCACTATCAAGTTCGGAACAGGGTAGAGGGAGCGAAGGAAAAAATTCCATCATATAGAGGATTCCTGTAATGGGAGGCTGGCATGTGGGACCCATCATTGTGATTAACAGCAGATAGACCAAGCAACATTATCGATTTCATATTAGGGAGGCATGAGCCAAGGAAAAAAATCCATCATGCACACGTTTCTTCTAGTGTGAGGATGACACGTGGGACCCAGCAGCCTGATTAAACGGCAGATGCATCGAGCGACGATATGAAGTTCAGAACAGGGAGGAAAAAATTCCATCATACACACGATTCCTCTAATGTGAGGCAGACATGCAGGACCCAATAGCCTGACTAAACGGAAGAGGCATCGAACAACGTTATCGAGTTCAAATCAAGGAGGCGCAACCAAAAAGTTTGGTCCGCTATAGTCACTGTCGTCCAGGACCCACACTCAACAAAATACTTCAGCGTGTCAACATCTCACGGGGAAGCAAAAATCTTACTTATTCCACACGCTCGTCGAGCTTCCTCCATGTTTTTAGCGGTTTCGTCGTAGTAGAGGGGCGTGAAACCGGAAAAAAAAGTTCTGCATCGGCTACGGTCGAGCCAATATTTTCATCGCGGAAGACGCGCCTTCTACGACGACCAACGGGCCCAGTCATTGCGGAAGGAAACATTTCTTGTAGTGTGGATGGAGGAGGTCATGAAACTTCCCTACGATTTATTTGGGATTTTTCTAAGGAGTATTAGTCCTCTTAAATCCATTTATTCAAGAAGTGCATAAATGGTTTTTGGAAGCTCATTTGATATTTACATTCTAAAAGGGTGATTTTTTATGTGAGACGGTCTTAGATACCAAGTTACACTTTGGAGAATTTTCCTAGGGTTTATTGAGATACACAAGTATTTTTAGGCTATTATTTCTTGTTTCTGCCAATTAAGAAAAAGGGAAAAAATAAATAATAAAGGATCTCAAAAATATTAATATTTTGGATGGGGAGGTAGGGTATGATGTATAGGCCTCAAAGGTGCTTTGAGTTGGCAAAGTGGTTTGTAGAAAATCATACTTGCCTTTGTAGGAAAGGTTTTGAAGATTTTGCAAAGGATGGAATTTAAATAGTTTTAGGTTCCAAATAATCATGGGAATTATTCGGTAAATATTTATATACAAGGTGGATGATGTCAACTATAAGTATCTATCATAACCAACCTTGGGTTTTGCCAATAAAGTTAGATTTTTGAAGAGAGCAGGGATTAGAGGATCTAGGGCATTGGTATTTTTATACCACCTAAACTTGGTTTGATTAGGGAGCTAAGAGCTCACCTTGGTAAAAGGGATAGATGGATGGATAGGACAAGTTATATATATGATCATGTTAAAAATAGTTGGGCTTGTTTGTATTTGAGGTGATCTAGAAGTGATGGCAAACTTTGTTGAAAATAAGGCTGCCATAGCAGATGCGCCATGAAGCCTCATAAACAATGTGGGTTTAAGAAGCACAAAGCTCCATTGAGGACAAGTGAAGAGTGGATTGATAGACCATGGTTAGTTGATCATAGTCATGCAAAGAGTTGTATGAGGGAAGGTAGAATATGGATGTGAGCTTCTGTCAAAGTAGGCATGATGATATGATTTGAAGAAACAATATAGTTTCTTGTCTACAAAACCATCAAGAATGAGTCGATACAAGAAGAGTTTAGCCAAGGGAAAGTGTAGGCTTTGGTAGAACTAATGATGTACTACAATATGGTTCAGGTACATTCTCAAGAATGCACATAGGTTAGAGTAGGTGGAGTCTCAAAGATTTAATCCAGATAAGGATTCCAGACATAGCCAAATTTGGAAGGTTTTTGGGTTTGGGCAAGTAGGAAAGAGGGAAGGATTTTTGAGAAGATGCAAGTGTTCATTCATATCATCAAGTGGATGATGTTTAAGGGTAGCTTGTGTAGAGGAGATTCATTCTTGTATTTTTTCTTTGATGAGTTGGATGCTAATACAAAGGATTAGCTCAGGATTGATCTCGTTAAGTGGGTTGGAGGGTCACTTGGGTGTCTTAGGATAGATCCATCTTAGGAGGCTTGGTTTAGATATGTGATATTCAATTATTATTTGATCCTATAAGAGGAGCTCCTAGAGCAGCTCACTCTAGTTCCTAAGAAAGCAAGTCAATCATCAGAGGAAGGAAATACATCAGACAGCAGATCAAAGCTACTCATCTAGCTAAGAAATCAAATACTATTGAGGTTACCATCAATCCTAGCTTGGGTAAGAATGGGTGTTTTGAAGAGGTTGTAATTTTAAGTAAGATAAGGACCTCTTGGTATTTCTACCAAGATTGGAATGAAAAAATTTTAGGAAAGGTTTTGGAAAACCTAGAGTTAAGAGTAGTTGATGGTTCTGTCTTGAAAATATAAGGAGATTATATATAGGTCTCCATAGTTTTACTAATATAAACTAGTAAAACATTGTGTTGTGTCAATGTCATATTGGCTCAATTTTGAATTTCTAGAACATTTTAGAATATGAAAGATGATCCAAGACATTTATCTTGTAATATAGTTTTTGTCAGATATGGTTGAGGTAATGAGTATATCATCTAATACACAATCATTTGCATGAGCAGAACAACAAGTAAACAAACATTTGAACACTTAACAAGAAAAAGTTTTTATTCCCCCTGATTTTTTCCTTTTGGATAATAAATCAGGGTTGCTGAAATTGGGATGTTACAGCCTTCCCACTTAAAAGAATCTCGTCCCGAGATTCAGGAGAGTTAGGGTTAGGTAAGAACATTGGCTTAGCAATATCCAGCAGTAAAACATTAGATGTAACAGGATTTTTCAACAAACGGGCTTGGTCAGCTATGGGTCAGAGTCGAGTTGTTTGTTTGAGCTCTCAGGTTGGGCTAGTGTAAAAGAGGACGATTCTAGGTATGTTTTAGAGTCGGCACGATCCTTTCTTATTGAGAAGAGACGACAAGTTAAGGATTCTTCAAAACTTTATCACTGAAGTCATCTTTTGTGTATTCTTTGTCTGGAATGCCGGGAGTTGTGGTTTGACGTCGACCTTGGAATGGGAGACTTTCCAGGAGTACCTTCTGATTCCGGAGGAGTGTCGATTGCTGTCTTTACGTAGGGTCCATGAGTCCGCTTAAGAGGATGGTCGTCACCTGACAACAACAAGGGTCAACTTTCGAGGTTACTCGGGTGGAGGGTTATTCTGATTTTTGCAGGAAAGACGCAGTCTTTTCCCCTTAGATAGAGACTAAGGGTCCTTGGGGGAATCGTAGACCTTCTTTCTTGGAGTTGAAGTAGGGTGTTGGAAATATGTTGCTCCTATTATCCTGAATTTCTCTCTTTAGCTGACCTTGTAGATATTGCTTCTTGAGAGACGTCATTATCTCTTCTTGAGGTAGGAGGTCTATCGGGAGAGGCGTTTAATAGCTTCTTAGTAGTTAGTCCTGAGCTAGTTAGGGGTCCGATAGGTTGGAGGATGCTGATTGCGGTTGGCGGTCTAGGAAGGCGGTCATTCCCGGATTGGGTCATTCCGGGTGGAGTCTGATGCAATGTCATGGGTAAAACACACATAAGGGAACATTAGAGTAGCATATCAACGAACATGGTTCATACACAATTTAGCACAAGGAGATAGATTCATAAGGGTATACGGTTTGTATTATGAACGGAAAGGGGCTGTCATAGATTACCTGAGGTGGCCACCCTACTGAGGAGAGGTTTCAAAATATGGGATTATGAGTGTTAGTGTCGGGATATACTAGAAAGGAAGTCAATGCAACAAGATCGAATGATCTGGGGCAGATGAGCAACGCATTTCCAGCACCACATAGGCACATGACAAGCAAACAAAGTGTACCATATGAACCAAGGAGAGACTATGCGCCATAAGGGGAATCCTACTCTGGAATACTTATCCTAAGTACGGACGTTATGGGAGGTCTTGAATTCATCCTTCACATCTGAGGTCGTCGAGGCCACACTTGATCCATTTGGGGGCGATGGAAGGATTTTGTTGGTAGGGCGATCTTGTAGTGTATTTCGGTGTTGGCGGCTCCTTTGGTTTGCTTGCCTCTGTTCTCCTCATTTTGGGATCTCCGTCTTCACGGTTTCCATGTCGGACTTGTTTATGAAAACGGAATATTTGAAGGTAGATGAGGTGTAGAGTAAGCCATTTTCAAATAGTTTAAGTCAGAGAAGATAAGATATGCAATCTTTCGGAAAGCTTTTGAGAAATTACTCAGGTGGAGGTTTATTCTGGTTTTTGCGGGAAAGACACAGTCTTTCCCCCTTAGAGCGAGACTAAGGGTCTTGGGGGGAATCGCGGACCTTCTTTCTTGGAGTTGTAGTAGGGTGTTGGAAATATGTTGCTCCTACTATGCGGAATTTGTGTCTTCAATTGACTTTTTAGATACTGCTTCTTGAGAGACGCCAATACCACTTCTTGAGGTAGGAGATCTATCGGGAGAGGCGTTTAACTAGCTTCTTAGTAGTTTGTTCTGAGCTAGTTAGGTGTCTGATAGGTTGGAGGATGCCATTTGCAGTTGACGGTCTAGGAAGGCGGTCATTCCCGGACGTAGAAGGGAATCTTAGAGTATCATATCATCGAACAGGGTTCATACATAATTTAGCAGGTCTACGCCGGCCAGTGGCGATGGTACTTAACGTATTACAAAACCGATCGTCAATAATTGACATCCAAGTACTTTGGGTTTTACAAAATAGGTTCCGCGGCGATACATAACTCTACTCTATGTCAGAAGGGTGAGTTGGTAGGGTATGAAAGACTAATCCATGGGTACTTCTTGAATCTTGTCACCGTCCTTGGATTGGGGTACTAGCTTCGGTTACTGCAAATTTTTAGGGGTATGAGGGATATTTAGCTCTTCAGAGGTTGACGTAAGGGTCATGACTTCATCAGGGCATGGTTTCAAAGTGGGTATTCTGAGTGGGAAGGAGCAATGTACACTGGGTTTAAGTTTGGAGTGAGTTTAGGCACAAGGAGATAGATTCATAAGGGTGTACGGTTGGTATTATGCATGGAAAGGGGTTGTCGTAGATTACCTGATGTAGCACCCCCCGGGGTTAGGGTTAAACTAACCTCAGATCATCCATCTAAGATAAGTTCAACTCCCAAACACGGAAGATCACAACATGATTCGGTAACATTACAGAACACAGGGATTCAACAACATAAGTTGAAACTCTTAGTAGAGTGAGATATTAGAGTTATTACAAACCAGAGGTGATAGACCCAACATTACATCACATGGCGAAAGCAGATTATGTTGTTCTACAAACCTTAGCAAAAGGCCTAAGAGGCCATAAACAAAAGCGACGTCCATCCCATAGTCCTCAGGCTGCTACCTGGTACCCCCAACTACTCGTCAATGTCAACGTAGAAGCCACCTTCAGTTGCAACCAGATCCTCCATAGAAAAACAACAATGGCGCAAGGCTGAGTACGAGAATGTACTCCGCAAGACTTAGATAACCTAGTATCTACATGCTCTGGCTAGAGAAGCTTTCTTTGTATTTTCTTTTTGTGGAAAGCAATCTTTATTTGTAAATAAGAGAGAGAAGAGGGTCGTCTACTCGGATTCTTTTAAAAAGGGATAAGATAGCGACTTCTTCTTGATCATCACATCTTGGTAACCACCAGCTTCATCAGAACCTCCTATCTAGGATCACCCCCTCAACCCAGAGGAATCATCCTTAAGCACACGTGGACCAACAAGTTTTACTTAGGTTATAGTTCTCTATGATCATCACGTCCTTTCCCAAGTCGTTCATAATCGTGAATACGGCTTTTCAAAAAGATTAACCCTGCAAGGGTGTAAAACTTTACCCACACGTACCATCCGTCTCTTAATGCCAAATTATTAGCCCTCTTCCTTGGAAGGCTGGCAGAGGGTGGTTGACCACGACCTTTACCTTGCTTTCGCCGAGACCATGAGTCACGCCCTAGGGATGGTTCCGCCGTAACGGGTCAAGTCCCGAAGCCGGTCCCTGAAGACATGAGGCGAGGTTGGTTCACCAGGGGATCCATCAACCCCAAGCAACCCGGTCCACGCTTCCCTACCTATTATGATGCACCTCCTTCACCTCCTCATTTCGAAAAGGTTTTCAATGCGTATGCTAGATGGAAAGCCCGAACTATGTGACTCATGGAATCTACTAGGCAAGTTAGTTGTTCGTGGGGTTTTCCGGGCCCCGTGTGGTTGTACGCTCGACTTGGTTCAAGAGGCAAGAACTCGGGTCCTAATGCTGGCAAGCATGGGACTACAAAAACCACACCGAACATGGCCTCCCATACAAGCCTTAGCATGATTAGTTAACTCCTTCGATGATGTCACCACCTCCTACCTTTCTAGATTCTCCGGCACCTTTCATTCATCGTTCGGATAGATTAGACATTGATACTATGCATGGCTAAGCTTTCGACATCAAAAGCTCTAGCAACGCTCAGATGCTAGACCTAGGTATGCTAGGAGAAGTGGATAAGGAGTATAAGGCTACAAAAGGGAAACAGTGCAGCAAATAGGTAACACTAGCTACTGACAAAAGACCACATTGGAATCGTGTGCATCATAGCAAGAAAGTAATATAGTTTATAAAACATAGGTTCAGAATGAGAGGATACGCTTGCCTTCTCCGTCAGTAGACAGGTACGGATCTTCGGTGTTGTTGACTTCAACTTCAAGTTCGGATCCTATCGCGAAGAACCAATACCGGAAACAAAGCCGACAATCAATACATGACATCGATGCAATTCTCAGACAAAGATGATGATATGACAAGTTGAATTGCATTGAAAAGAAACCCTAAGACATGCTCGAAAATTTAAACGGGGTTCCGAGGGTTGAAAACCCTAACTCGGAAAACTCCGGAAAAACATGAGAGGGGTTACTATGTTGTTCTAAATAAACTTGTCATTAAATTTGATTATCAATGCATGATTACAGTGTAATTAGATAGTTCTCATTTTTCTGAACATTTTGGTATATTATTTGTATTTTTCTGATTTAAAATGAATTAGTTATGAGCTTTCCAACTTTTAATTCATTTTAAATCATTTTTGGAATATTTAAATTATTTTTCCAAATTGGGACCACATGTCATAGTTTTATTTATTTCTGGAAACATTTATTGAAATTGTTAAAATGATGACAGGGGTGGCCCACAAGTATTTATTTATATTCCAGAAAACATTTAATAAAAAAGAAAAGGAATTTACTGCGCCAGCATGACATCATGCTGACATCATCATTACCATTGCTCTCAGCTGAAGCTTCGATCTGGCGATTGCGAGCGCGAGAGGAAGCGAGGTTGGTTTTGCTAGAGAGAGGGGGCCGAGGCGGACCAAGTAGTGGTGGCTCCGCCCGGAATTGGTCATCGAAGCATCTCCGGCGACCATGTACTGTGGCGGTTGGCAGAGGTGCACGGGGAGATGCGAACCAGAGGGAGTGAGGGCAAGCGAGAAGGTCCAGGAGGACGGGGAGCTCACCACGAACACAAAGGAGTGGTCGAGGAAGCGAGGCGAGGTCGGGATACGGCGAATCGACGTAGACGAGCGCGACGGCCGACGGAACTCCGGGCTCGATTCCAGCGAGCAGCAGGCTTCCCCACTTGCGTGCTTGGGCAGGGAGAACGAGGACAGCGAGGCGGAGCTCAAGGTGGTGTTGGCTGGGCTCGCGGTGGCCGGAGACGGCGAGGCTCGCCGGTTAGGGTTCGGCCATGCGAGGTGCAGAGAGGAAAGAGAGCGCGCGAGGGAGAGAAAGAGGGCTAGGTTTCTCCACTGCGGCGGCCAGGGTTCTTGTAGTCGTCGGCAGCATCGGTGGCGCGAATGGCGTGCGGCGCAGCGGCGGACGTCATCGCCAGCGACAGCGAAGCAAAGCTTCTTCGTCGACGAAGACGACGCTCTGCGAAGCGGTATGGGGCCGGCTCCTTGGCCCCGGGCGGGCCTGGCTGGGCTGCTGCGGGCTGCATAGCGCGGCAGAGAGGGAGAAGAGAGGCTAGGCCGACTTGGGCTGCGGCCTGGTTGGGCTCTAGCTCATTTTTTCTCTCAAAACAATTTTCCTTTTTCTGTTTGTGATTTCTATTTTATGTTTTCATTTCAAATCTGTTTTGAATGATTTGAAAAATACCCGAGGGGTTTTGGCAAACATTCGAAATACTGTGAGGGCCCTTTAGTCTAATTGGGCTCCAAATGTTTTGTCATTTTCAAAATTCAGACTATTTGAATGGATTCCAAAGAGAGGGGGAAATACTAGGGTTTAGGGTTTTGCACTTGTACTTTGGTTCACACACTTTAACACATGCAATATTTTATTGAGTTTAACACATGCATGCAATGCTTAGGTACTAACTACATATATTACAAACTTGGGCTATTACAGCTCTACCCCCCTTACAAGAATCTCGACCCGAGATTCCTAAGTTTTAGAAAAGAAGGCAGGGTACTCATATCTAAGACGATCTTCTCGTTCCCAGGTTGCTTCATCCTCAGAGTGATGAGACCACTGAACTTTTAGGAACTTGATGTTTTGACGACGAGTTTTGCGCTTGGTTTCATCACGGATAAGAACATGATACTCACGATAAGTCAGATCCTTCTGGAGATCAAGAGTTTGGTGATAAACACCACGGACAGGATCTTTTAAGCAACGCTTGAGTTGAGACACATGAAATACATCATGCACCTCAGGGAAGTTTGCAGGCAACTCCAACTTGTATGCGAGGTTACCTTGCCTAGATAGAACATGGAAAGGACCAACATAGCGAGGAGCCAGTTTTCCTTTGATACCGAAACAATGGACACCCTTCAGAGGAGTGACCCTGAGATAAGCTTGATCACCAACTTCATATTCAACATGTTGATGGTGAAGATCATGATAGCTTTTCTGGTGAGACTGAGAAATTTTTCAAACGATCTCGAATGATACGAACTTGATCTTCTTCTTCCTGGATCATATCCGGACCAAAGAACTTTCTTTCGCCGGTTTCTGACCAGTTCAAAGGATTACGACACGTTCTTCCATATAGGAACTGGAAAGGTGCCATTTCTATACTGGACTGATAACTGTTGTTGTACGAGAATTCAACAAAAAGAAGACATTTCTCCCAGTTCTTGCCAAAAGATATAACACACACTCTAAGCATGTCTTCAAGTATTTGATTCACACTTTCGGTTTGACCACCGGTACTAGGATGATAGGCTATGCTGAAGGAAAGGTGAGTTCCCATAGCAGTTTGGAAACTTTCCCAGAACTTGGAGGTGAATAGACTTCCACGATCAGATGTTATCTTCTTAGAATACCATGAAGAACAACAACCCGAGAGATGTAAAGATCAGCCAGTTCACTCGCTCGAAGGCTTTCCTTGACGGGAAGAAAGTGGGCGACCTTGGACAGGTAGTCAACGATCACCCAGATGGCATCATTTCCCTTTTGAGTTTTAGGGATACCAGTGATGAAATCCATACCAACTTCATCCCATTTCGACTCAGGTATTTTATGTGGTTGCAAGAGACCAGCGGGTCTTTGGTGCTCAGCTTTCACGCGACGGCAAACGTCACACTCAGCAATAAAACGAGCGATATCCTTCTTCATACCAGACCACCAGAATCTTTGACGAAGATCCTGATACATCTTGGTACCTCCAGAGTGGATAGAAAGAGGTGATTCATGAGCCTCTTGGAGAATTAAATTCCTCAGTTTTGTTCTCTTCGGCACTACCAGACGGTTACCAAAGTAAACAATACCTTGATTATCAACAGAGAAACACTTAGAAACTCCGCTAGCAATGTTCCTTTTGATCTCAGTAATTCGGAATCATGTTTCTGAGCAAGCTTGATGTCATCCTCTATAGAAGACTTCACTTCAAGAGTAGAAAGGAATCCACGAGGAACTACTTCAAGATTCAATCAAGCAAATTCCTCATGAAGAGAAGGTTGAGATTGTTTGATCATCAAATTGTTGCAATAAGACTTACTACTTAGCGCATCAGCAACAACATTGGCTTTTCCAGGTTGATAGTTGAGACCCAAATCATAGTCCTTGATGAGTTCCAACCATCTTCTTTGCATGAGATTCAGATCAGGTTGTGTGAAAAGGTACTTCAGACTCTGATGGTCCGAGTACAACTCGCAACGACTACCGAGAAGGTAACGTCGCCATTTCTTAAGAGAATGAACAACATATGCAAGCTCAAGATCATGAGTAGGGTAGTTGTTCTCATGTGGTTTCAGCTGACGGGAGGCATAAGCCACCACATGCCCATCTTGCATCAACACACATCCGAGACCTTGGTGGGAACCATCACAGAAGACAACAAAGTCTTTGCTGGTGTCTGGAAGAACTAACACCGGAGCAGTGGTTAACTTGGTTTTCAACATATGGAAACTTTCTTCAGCCTTATCAGACCATTCAATCTTCTTATCCTTCTTGAGAAGATCGGTCACTGGGTTTGCAATCTTGGAGAAGTTCTCGATGAATCGACGGTAATAACCAGCCATCCCGAGAAAACTTCGGACATCCTTTACTGATTAAGGAGACTCCCAGTCGAGGATAGTTTGAACCTTATCGGGGATAATAGCAACCCCTTGAGCGGAAACAACATGACCGAGGAATATGAGCTCTTGTAACCAGACCTCACATTTGGAAAACTTGGCATAGAGACGATGTTCTCGGAGCTTTGTCAACACCAAACGAAGATGTTCGGCGTGCTCTTCTTCAGTCTTGGAATAAACCAGAATATCATCGATGTAGACCACTACGAACTTGTCAAGATACTCCATGAAGATAGAGTTCATAAGACGCATGAAAGTGGCTGGAGCATTGGTAAGACCAAAGGACATGACTGTGTACTCGTAAAGACCATAACGAGTGGTGAAAGTAGTCTTTGGAATATCTTCCTTACGGATCTTTAACTGGTGATACCCTGACCTCAAATCCATTTTGGAAAAGACAGTGGCACCACTTAACTGATCAAAGAGATCATTGATCCTAGGGAAAGGATACTTGTTCTTGGTAGTCACAGCATTGAGTGGGCGATAATCCATAACCAGACGCGGTATATTGGTATCCCGCTTCATAACAAAGATGGTAGGACATCCCCAAGAAGATGTGTTGGGATGAATGTATTATTTTCCTTCTAACTCCTCTAATTGCTTCTTCAACTCCACAAGCTCATGAGGAGGCATACGGTAGGGTCTTTTAGAAACAGGAGCAGCTCCAGGAACTAACTCTATGACAAACTCCACACTTCGATCAGGTGGCATGCCAGGCAACTCCTCAGGAAAGACATCCGGAAACTCGCATACCACGGAAACATCTTGGATATCTAACGGAGGTAGAACTTCAAGAGCATACAACTCCGCTTTAGGAATACAAACAGCTGAAGGAGATAGTGACCCTACGGTCCAGTACTTGACTGTTATGCCAGCAGGACTAGTCAGAGTCACAGACTTGGTTGTACAATCGAGAATAGCTTGATAACGGGTCAACCAGTCCATGCCCAGAATGATGTCAATATCATTTGACTTGAGGGCGATCAAAGAAGTGGGAAAGAGTTGAAATGCAACTTCGATTATATTCCCATGACTAACCATGGTGGAACACCACCTAGAACCAGGAGACTGAACTAGCAGAGGAACGGATAACCCCTCAAAACTTATCCCACGCATTTGAGCAAAATCTTGTGACATAAATGAATGCGACGCTCCAGAATCAAACAAAACTCTAGCGGGAATTTGATTGATACGAAGTGTACCCATGATGACGCTTGGATCTTCCTGAGCCTCCTCAGCGGAGATATGGTTCAGGCGTCCTTTTCCAGCACCTGGATAATTATCATTCTTCTTTGCGGGTTGTGCCTTCTCGGCGGCATTCTTTTGAGGACACTCCTTTGCATAGTGACCAGGCTGACGGCAGTTGAAACATATAAAACCTGATGCATTGCCAGCAGGAGGGTAGTTTGATCCACCAGCATTGCTTGAATTAGCATTCGGACGAGGAGCATATCCAGAAGACCTTGGAGTATAAGGAGCACGTGGAACAACACTGTAAGGCATGAAGACATGGCGCTTCTTATTACCAGAACTAGCCTTGTTATACCCTTCCTGAGGACGCTTACGAGTTTCTTCATACTCCACTTTTCCACTATCGACCTTCATAGCCTTGTTAACAAGACCTTGGAAGTTACCAAAGTCCATGAGGTGGATATCACGACGAACCTCAGGATCAAGTCCCTTGCGGAACAGAGCTTGCTTCTTAACATCAGTGGAGACCTCTTCAGTAGCATAGCAAGCAAGACGATTAAAGTTGCGCTGATAATCACACACGGAACCAGTGCCCTGCTTAAGCTTGAGGAACTCCTTCCTCTTTTTATCCATCAGGCCCTCCGGAATATGATAAGCTCGGAAGGCTTCAGTGAACTCTTGCCATGTAACAACATGTTGAGCTTCTTGCATGGCCAAGAAATTTTCCCACCAGTAATTAGCTGCTCCCTCCAGATGATAGGCAGCAAAAGTCACCCAATCAGCTTGAGCAACAGGACCAACCTGAAGTTTGCGCTCCATGCTGCGAAGCCAGTAGTCCGCATCAAGTGGCTCAGTGGAATAGCTGAAAACTGGCGGAGTAAGACATGTGAAGTCCTTGATACCAACTTGATTGTTCTGGCGTTGAGAAGTGTTGCGCTCAATCCTATCAAGGAGCCTCATGTTGTTACCACGGTTGGTTTCGTACATGGCCATGAGTTGAACCATGGACGGCGGTGGAGGAAGGTTGGAAGATTCACCCTCATTTGCGGAACCACGTGCGTGAGCACGTGTACGGGCACGAGAAGTATCACCCATCCTGAAATAGCAAAGAGAAGGTTAGACAAGGGATTCAAAGAAACAAGATAGAAAGATGGACGAAGAGTACTTGATATAAATGTATCATCTTATCAAGCATGGTAGTATCAAAGCATACTAATGTATACACTAACCAGCTGACTTACAAACCATGACAATGGAACGCTAAGATGTTACACACCAAGCAAAACTGAGATATCTTGGAACTCTGAGAATAGCAACCAAGTACGGAGTAATTTTAGAAAAACAACCCCAAAACCACGATCCTAGAAGTTTTGAGATATAAGATAAGGAATGAAAACCTTTGAAACCAAATAAGGTAAGAGAAACTCCAGCATCATAAACACACTAGAGAAGGACTAAAAAGAACCCTAGTCAGAGTATCTGCAAATAGTTTTTAACTTTCAAATAGTTTTGTCAACTTCTAGACTCAACATCGACCAATAAAAGGGTTTACTACAGGCAGTCCTGCTCTGATACCAAAACCTGTAGCACCCCCCGGGGTTAGGTTTAAACTAACCTCAGATCATCCATCTAAGATAAGTTCAACTCCCAAACACGGAAGATCACAGCATGATTCGGTAACATTACAAAAAACAGGGATTCAACAACATAAGTTTAAACTCTTAGCAGAGTGAGATATTAGAGTTATTACAAATCAGAGGTCATAGACCCAACATTAAATCACACGGCGAAAGCAGATTATGTTGTTCTACACAACTTAGCAAAAGGCCTAAGAGGCCATAAACAAAAGCGGCGTCCATCCCATAGTCCTCAGGCTGCTACCTGGGACCCCCAACTACTCGTCCATGTCAACGTAGAAGCCACCTTCAGTTGCAACCAGATCCTATGTAGAAAAACAACAATGGCGCAAGGCTGAGTACGAGAATGTACTCCGCAAGACATAGATAACCTAGTATCTACATGCTCTGGCTAGAGAAGCTTTCTCTGGATTTTATTTTTGTGGAAAGCAATCTTTATTTGTAAACAAGAGAGATAAGAGGCTCGTCTACTCAGATTCTTTTAAAAAGGGATAAGATAGTGACTTCTTCTTGAGCATCACATCGTGGTAACCACCAGCTTCATCAGAACGTCCTATCTAGGAAAACCCCCTCAACCCAGAGGAAGCATCCTTAAGCACACGTGGACCAACAAGTTTTACCTAGGTTATAGTTCTCTATGATCATCACCTCCTTTCCCATGTCATTCATAACCGTGAACACAGCTTTTCGAAAAGATTAATACCCTCCAGGGGTGTACAACTTTACCCACACGTACCAACCGTCTCTTAATGCCAAATTATTAGCCTCTTCCTTGGAAGGCCGACAGAGGGTGGTTGACCACGACCTTTACCTTGCTTTCGCCGAGACCATGAGTCACGCCCTAGGGATGGTTCCACCGTAACGGGTCAAGTCCCGAAGCCGGTCCCTAAAGATGTGAGGCAAGGTTGGTTCACCAGGGGCTCCATCGACCACAAGAAACCCGGTCCACGCTTCCCTACATTTTATGATGCACCTCATTCACCTCCTCATTTCGAAAAGGTTTTCAATGCGTATGCTAGATGGAAAGCCCGAACTATGTGACTCATGGAATCTACTAGGAAAGTTAGTTGTTCGTGGGGTTTTCCAGGCCCCGTGTACGCTCGACTTGGTTCAAGAGGCAAGAACTCGGGTCCTAATGGTGGCGAGCATGGGACTACAAAAACCACACCCAACATGGCCTCCCATACAAGCCTTAGCATGATTAGTTAATTCCTTCGATGATGTCACCACCTCCTACCTTTCTAGATTCTCCGGCACCTTTCATTCATCGTTCGGATAGATCAGACATTGATACTATGCATGGCTAAGTTGTCGACATCAAAAGCTCTAGCAACGCTCAGATGCTAGACCTAGGTATTCTAGGAGAAGTTGATCAGGAGTATAAAGCTACAAAAGGGAAACAGTACAGCAGATAGGTAACACTAGCTGCTGACAAAAGACCACATTGGAATCGTGTGCATCATAGCGAGAAAGTAATATACTTTATAAAACATAGGTTCAGAATGAGAGGATACGCTTTCCTTCTCCGTCAGTAGACAGGTACGGATCTTCGGTGTTGTTGACTTCAACTTCGGGTTCGGATCCTATCGCAAAGAACCAATACCGGAAACAAAGGTGACAATTAAGACAAGGCATCGATGTAATGCTCAAACAAATATGATGATATGACAAGTTGAATTGCATTGAAAAGAAACCCTAAGATATGCTCGGCAATTTAAACGGGGTTCCGAGGGTTGAAAACCCTAACTCAGAAAACTCCGGAAACACATGAGAGGGGTTACTATGTTGTTCTAAATAAACTTGTCATTAAAGTTTATTAGCAATATATGATTATAGTGTAATTAGATAGTTCTCATTTTTCTGAACATTTTGGTATATTATTTGTATTTTTCTTATGTAAAATTAATTAGTTATGAATTTTCCAACTTTTAATTCATTTTAACTCATTTTTGGAATATTTAAATTATTTTTCCAAATTGGGCCCACATGTCATAGTTTTATTTATTTCTGGAAACATTTATTGAAATTATTAAAATGCTGACAGGGGTGGCCCACAAGTATTTATTTATATTCCAGAAAACATTTAATAAAATAGAAAAGGAATTTAGTGCGCCAGCATGACGTCATGCTGACGTTATCATTACCATTTCTCTCAGGTGAAGCTTCGATTTGGCGATTGCGAGCGCGAGAGGAAGCGAGGTTGGTTTTGCTGGAGAGAGGGGGCCGAGGCGGACCAAGTAGTGGTGGCGCCACCCGGATTTGGTCATCGGAGCATCGCCGGCGACCATGTACTGCGGCGGTTGGCGGAGGTGCACGGCGAGATGGCGAACCAGAGGGAGTGTGGGCAAGTGAGAAGGTCCAGGAGGACGGGGAGCTCACCACGAACATGGTGGAGCGGCCGAGGAAGCGAGGCAAGGTCGGGATACGGCGAATCGACGTAGACGAGTGCGGCGGCCGACGGAACTCCGGGCTCGATTCCGGCGAGCAGCAGGCTTCCCTGCTTGCGTGCTTGGGCAGGGAAAACGAGGACGGCGAGGCGGAGCTCAAGGTGGTGTTGGCTGGGCTTGGGGTGGCCGGAGACGGCGAGGCTCGCCGATTAGGGTTCGTCCATGCGAGGTGCAGAGAGGAAAGAGAGCGCGCACGAGAGAGAAAGAGGGCTAGGTTTCTCCACTGCGGCGACCAGGGTTCTTGTAGTCGTCGGCTGCGTCGGTGGCGCGCGGCGCAGCGGCGGACGTCATCGCCGGCAACAGCGAAGCAAAGCTTCGTCGTCGACGAAGACGACGCTCTGCGAAGCGGTACGGGGCCGGCTCCGGGGCCCCGGGCGGGCCAGGCTGGGCTGTTGCGGGCTGCGTAGCGCGGCAGAGAGGGAGAAGAGAGGCTGGGCCGACCTGAGCTGCGGCCTGGTTGGGCTCTGGCTCATTTTTTTCTGTCAAAACAATTTTCCTTTTTCTGTTCTTGATTTCTGTTTTAAGTTTTCATTTCAAATCTATTTGGATGATTTGAAAAATACTCGAGGGGTTTTGGAAAACATTCGAAATACTATGAGGGCCCTTTAGTCCAATTGGGCTCCAAATATTTTGTTATTTTCAAAATTCAAACTATTTTATGGATTCCAAAGAAAGGGGGAAAGACTAGGGTTTAGGGTTGTGCACTTGTTCTTTGGTTCACACACTTAAACACATGCAATATTTTATTGAGTTACACATGCATGTAATGCTTAGGTACTAATTACATATATTGCAAACTTGGGCTGTTACACCTGAGGTGGCCATCCTACCGAGGAGAGGTCTCAAATTACAGGATTATGAGTGTCAGTGTCGGGATATACTATCAAGGTGGTCAATGCAACAGGATCTAATGATTCGGGGTAGACGAGCAACACGTTTTAAACACCACATAGGCACATGACAAGCAAACAAAGTGTACCATAGGTACCGAGGAGACAATACGGGCCATAAGTGGAATACTATTTTGGGAATACTAATCCTAAGTACGTATGTTATGGTATGTCTTGACTTCATGCTTGACATCCGAGGTCGCCGCACTTGATCCATTTGGGGCCGATGGAAGGATTCTGTTGGTAGGGAGATCATGTAGTGTGTTTAGGCGTTGGTGGCTCCTTTGGTTTACGTGCCTATGTTTCTCTTCATTTTGGGATCTCCATCTTCGTGGTTCCAGGTCGGACTTGTTTTTGAAAACGGAATATTGGAAGGTAGACGAGGTGCAGAGTAAGCCATTTTCAAATAGTTTAAGTCAAAGAAGATAAGATATGGAATCTTTCGGAAAGGTTTTGAGAAATTAGTTTTTGAAAGCCGGTGTTTTCTGAAATAGGATTTTCTAGTCTAACGACCATGATAACTAAGTTCTCCTACAGTTAGGATAGCTCTGATACCATGTCTGTGGGGCCCCTGTATTAATCCTCCAAGAATCCTTGTTATGCATACATCATAATCACATGATCAGTCTGTCGTGGCACATAACCGACAAGTATCAAAGTAAACATCCAATACTTAATGGATACATGTCATACCTTATCTTCCATTATGGCTACACCAATCATCATCAGCGAAACTTCATCAAGCATAGAGCCCGAGCCATGCCTTAACCTACAGGCAACTTATTGGGAGAACATCCTAGATCGCATAGTTGTCAATGTCACCTTCTTCTCAATATCTGACCAAGTTAATAGCCATGGACAATGCCGGTTATTACTTTGAATGTACTCGCAAACCACCTTAATAGAATAATAATATCAAGAGGATATGCAATATGGCTATGGCAGTAGGAGGGATCCAAGAGGTGTTCTTTTATCAAATAGTTTCTCTTGTATATATAGCATATACATATCTTTGTTGAAAACTTTTGTAAACATTTTGGAAATCCTTTTTGAGAAGTTTTGGAAAAACACTAGGATTGGGTCACCCTATTCCATCTCCTTCTGGTCATCTCATGAACAAACTCCCTTCCAACCATTCCGACCATCCCATGGTCAAAACATTTCCAAAGCCTTTTCTTTTCCGAAAATTTTTTTGAAAACAAACCAACACCACTCTACACTAGTTTGTCCAACCCTCCCATAACCGCGGACACGACTATTCTAATAGATATACACTTTACCCACAAGATTTGATACATCCACCAAAATCACCCCCGGTTCGTCATACGAAAGTATGCGGGCCTCGAATAATCAAACAAGACCTTCAGAATGACCACTCTAGTATAAGTGCCTACCCTATGAGTATTTTCCCCTCAACACCTGGACGCCCTATACAGTTCCAAAGCCAACCGGAGGGCCTTTGTAAGGTTCGCAACATAGAAAAAAATAAGGTTGTACTCGTGGATGATGTAGACAAACGCTTGTCGATCTCAAGATCGAGAAGAAGTTCAGCGCCACAAATTAGCAGCGCATCCGTGCTAGCACACACGTTCAAGCCACCGAACAACCTCCGCCTCCTCGCTCCAGCATGCAGTGGAAGCAACAACTCTTTCTAAAAAAAATCCACTAGAAACATGTATCTCGCTTGTCCGAGACCATGGGGAATAAACTAGAGGGGGAGAGATAGCCTTCACGAGGATGTGTGAATGTGAGAGAGGGAGTAGGGGGCCTTTTATAGGAGTAGGGGGGCACCCCAAGGGGCATGGACGGCGCCATGGGGGATGCCCCCACCCCTTCCTCCATTCATGTGAGTGGAGCTCCCACTCACCAAAAGTCCCTCCATATTCTCCGCTAAAAAACCCACTCAAATTGCCATTAAATTTTCACCAAATTTAATTTAATCTCTCTTTAAATAAAACTCCTTTTATTTATTTATTAAGAATTTCGTCAATTATATTAATTAACAAACATTCACGTAAAACCTCTTGCTAGTATTCAATTTCACATGCATAAAAAATTTCAGCAATTTCATCCGAAACAATTCCGGTGTCTAGTGAAATAATTCATGCGCTTTGTAATTCTTTTGTCTAGAACATATTTGCTCCAAATGGTGTCGGTGTCTCTTAAGTGTGTCACCCTACGGTTCACGAATAATGTGGACATGATCGAGACCCCTCTCGGATCAATAATCAGAAGCGGGACCTGGAGATCCATACTGACTCCCACACATTCAACGATGACTTCTTGTGATCGTGAGAACCTTTTACGCTAGTAAATTAATCCCTTTGTCTCGTGATATATTACATGTCCGAGATTCAATCATCGGTATCTCCATACCTAGTTTGATCTTGTTACCGACATGTACTCTTTTTTTGTTCCCGTGATATAACATTGTAGTGATCACATCACTTTCTTGGAAGCTAATTAATGTGATATCACCAAGAGGGCCCAGAGTATATCTATCCGTCATCGGGATGGAAAAATTCCACTCTTGATCCATGAGCCTCTACATAGCACCTTCGTAGAACTGAACCCACCTTTATAGTCACCCTGTTACTGTGTGACATTTTATGTTATCCAAATACTCTTCTAGTGTTAGTGATTGACATGATCTCATTGTTTAAGGACTAGGATTACTTTGTATGATATTATAACAATATAAACACAATGACTTTGATTGTAATGCTATACTTCGGATGAATGTTCATCACATCATTCCAAAAATGTTGTGACCAAGTTATTAACAACATCCAATGTGAGAAACACCTGGTAAGCAACTAACCACGTGGATATCAAGTCGATTGGAGATCAATAATGAAGGCCAAGCATGAAACCTATGTCTCTCCCAACGTCTCTCCCACCCTCTCTCCCACCCACCGCCACCATCCTCACAACTAGCCGGTGATCATGGATTTCTCTGCATTGATTCGTTTTCTCAGCCTCCTCCTCTTAGATCCATCAGATTCCATGGATTCTTTGATTTCGTGGGACTTTTCTCATGGTCTGAGAGTGGCTTGTCAGGTATGTCATCGCTTTCGCTCGTCTGTTCATCCCAATGGGGATTCGGTTTCATTGGAATTCCTCCTGGTCATATGTTTCTCGGAGTACAATTTTCCTCTTTTGGTTGGTAATGTAGCCTTGGCCTTGCAATCATGTCTGGGAGGTGATGCGGATAAATTAAAAGTCTCCTGGTTGGATGAAACTAGTTTCAGATATTCGGTGGCATCTAATCGTGTGGGGCATTTCATTCATGCGCTGAATTTCTTTAAATGTGATGATTTTCTCTGTCACTTCCGTCTATATTCTGGAAGACATCCAAGAAATTCATTAGTTTTTGATCGTGTTGAGGATAAGGAGTATTGCAATTCTGGAGGTAATTATAGAAAAAGAACTAAAGAACTGTTCCTTTCTATCTCAGGAATGTTCCTGACAACATTAAAGGAAATCATCTCGGTGCATCTGTTAGATCTATAGCAGTTAAAACGGATCTAAGTTTCTTAAAATCTTCATCATTGGGGAATTCTATGTCTCATGATCATCTTCAGATTGGTAACTTCAAGTTTGCGCTTAGTTCATCAAGCTATCGAGATTCTTTTTCGAATTTATTACCGTTGAAGTTTCGTCAGGGTTCATCAAAAACATTTTATTCCCATGAGGTTTTCACGCTGAAACATATTCAAGATTTCATTGATGCGGGATATTCACCAACGGAGCTTATCTGGTATGTTCAAATCTTCAAACAAGCTCGTACATGTTGTATTTCTCTAGATCATTCTACGGATTCGTGTACAGATCAAGTTCGTTGTCTTGGGTGCTTACAATTGGGCCATATTAAAAAAGATTGTCCTCACAATAAGGTTGCTAAAATCACGACAGGGATAGTTGTTACAGATATTCTAAAACAGAATCGTACTCACGGATCGCAGATAGCTCAACCTTTCACGAGTATCTCTAATTAATTTAAGAAGTTTTGGGTCAGGAAAAATCTTTGGGACTTTTGTCATCGGTGTCTGACAAATGGACATAATTTACTGCAATGTTCTGCCACCCCACGTTGTTAGTCTTGTTGGAGATATGGACACTCGATTATGGGATGCAAACTTGTGAAACAACTTGAGCTGAAAATATGGAGACCGAAAATAAATTAAGAGTTATCGATTCCTAGAAAGTTTTCAACGGATTTGGCTAAACCCCATCTACCTAGTTCAGAAGTCTCTCCTCCCCAACTCGAGCTCCTCCATCGCCTTCTTGTTTCATCCATGGCCAATTACCACTGCAACCCTCTTTCCTTTGTGCCCAATGGTTTCACCATTGACCATGGGCCTCCAGGGCGTAGAGTCAGAAGTGATTTGGCAGTCAGTGCAGAGGCTCCACTTAACCACGACAACTACGTCATTGGTGAAACTGATGTGTCAGTTCCTATCCAGCAGAGGTATCATGCCCGCATCCAGCTTCATCGCAGATTGAACTGTCATGGTTTCAGGTCAGTCACATGGAGGATTATCCAATAGGGCTAGGTCTGTTCAGCCTTGCTTCAACTTTTGTTAGAGATGCAGTAGTGGGAAGATCCTATACAATTGATGGATGGATAGGGGTTAGCTTTGTTAAACATGATGAAGGTCTAAACATGAGAGTTGCTAATCTAGGTCAGGAGAAGTAGGTTCTTTTTCTGAATTTTCCTCTAGATTACCAAACCGAGTATTTGATAGAGAAAGCAGTGAGCTTATTTGGGAAACTTCAGCTTTGGCACAATACAAGTAATGATAATCATGCGAGTATTTTGGTTAAGGTATGGATTATGAGTGATGTATTTGTTCCCAAGAGTCTTGTTCTGCGTCAGATGAGTGGACGCAGACATGCTTGGGCAGTCCCTGTTTACTTGCTTCATAGTGATCAGTGGACTTCACATGTTCATGTGCTTCCAGATGATACGGATGATCCTCCACCTGCAGATGGTGACCCGCACCCCTTTTATGGACCTCAAGAGAGTGCAAAGGCGCATTTTCAGCAACGTTTGCAAATATGGTTGCAGCATAATAGTATTTATTCTCAAGGCAATGGTGGCAATGCTGGACAAGGGGGCAATGGTGTCAATACTGCAGGTAACAACAGGAGAGGAGGTATAAACTATTAGAGGACAAGGAATGCTCAGGCTCCTTTTCTGATGGGGTCAATGGTGGCAATATTGCGGGATCAAGGGGTTCTTTTTTCTGGTGGGGTCCATTCACCGATAAATAGCCTGACTGACAGCCCACTCTCTGCTTGGAATGATATGATCTCTGAACATAGCTCATCTTCTGAGGATACTCTGCAAATCATAACAGGTAGTTTAGATGTGGTTGAGTTTTCTTCTCAAGGTGCAGCAAGAGAACTAAGGAGTGGCAATGAGCAAAGCAGTTGTGAAGACATCCCTCCAACTTTTATGATTGCAAGAGCAGATCTTATTGACTGGAAGACACCAAACATGTTCATTGGTTCAACATCTTTATTTGTACCAATAGTACCCCTGTCAGTTTGGTTAAAACATGTTTCAGTTTTGGAATTGAAACTAAACTTGATCAATCAGTTTCTCGTTCCAACCGTAGGGTGGCAAGGAAACTTTGCTTTAATGATAACCCAAATAGTGAATCTCCACTGATGATTTGTGATGTGTAAGAGGATACTATATCTGAAGCTGGAAGGAATGACAGTGGGGAAGTAGTACAGGCAAAAAGATCATGTAAGAAAAAGGGGAAAGGAAAGGTACCAACACATAATACGGCCGTGCGTAGAAGCCCAAGGAACAACATTTATAATGTATTCAAAGTAGATATGCCATCTGACTCAAAGAAGAGAAATTCCAAACTAAAGAGCAGAGTGGTGCCTTTTGTTGGTGTGCCAAACAACAGTGTGAACTCTGAAAGTTCTGAAGTATCTGATCCTCCCTCTCCTGTTCCGTCAGTTACTCCTATCTCAGTGCTACAGCGGATCGGAATAGTCATATGTGGCATTCCCCAAGAGGAGTTAGAGGTGGACAAGATGGAAAAGGAAGATGAAGATGTCGAGGCTTAATAATTACATGCTAGAAATAATTTATTTTTCTCTTTCCTCTAGTTTGTTAAAACTATCTGTTTGGCGCCAGTCTGTCTTAGAACCTATCTTGTGTGGTTTTGTTTTGTTTTCTTTAAGTTTTCCATGACTTCAACTCTAAGGAAGTGGCATGTGCTATGTTGGAATGTTAGAGGATTAAATTCTGAGGGTATGCATAGTGGTTTCAGGTCGCACGTAAATGCTTGTGGTTGTGAAATTATTTGTCTACAAGCGACAAAAATAGAGAATTTTCACCACTCTTACATCAGAAAGTTTTTCCCTCGTAGATTTGATAAATTTGTGTTCTTTCCTTCAGAAGGTAATTCAGGTGGCTTGATAGTGATTTGGAATAGTGCTATTTTTGAAGGACAGCTAATTGAAAACTTATCTTTGGCTATTACTATTCAATTCTCTTCAACTCAATACAATTGTACTTGGTTCTTGTCTAATATTTATGGTCCCTGTAAAGGAGTAGAGAGACAAGACTTTATACAATGGATGTACAATCTGAACATTAACGATGATGATAACTGGTTGCTGATTGGTGATTTCAATTTCTATAGATCCCAAGAGGATAGAAATAGAGATGGGGTAATATTGAGGATATGTTATTATTCAATGATTTCATTAGAGATCATAATTTGGTGGATTTACCTCTTCAAGGTTCTCCTTACACCTGGAGTAACATGCAATCTGAACCATTATGGGAAAGGGCATCTACTTTCCCAAATACCTCTATGAAGGTTCTGTCTAGGCCGGTTTCAGATCATCTGCATTGCTTGATATCTATTTAGTCTTCTATTTCAAGGAGCAAACTATTAAGTGTTCTGGGCACTAGTTCCCTACTTGGTCCAACCTCCTCCTACTACTACTACGCCCCTCCTTATATAGGTGGTGCTAGATAGGTTATACCCCTTTGGGTTCTAGGGTTACTGTTTGGATCCTGGTCCCTCCTAAGCGGGCCGGGTCATGGGCTTTTAGGTTTAAGAACTTTTGGATCCATCATCCTGGTTTCAAAGAAACTATTTCTGCAGCTTGGCAAATTCCTAGGCAACAGAAATCCTGCTGCAGCTCTTAATTACAAGTTGAAAATACCGGAAGAGCTCTGAAGCGATGGAGTAAATTTATCTCCAAGTTATCTTTTTTAATTGAAAACTTTCAAGAAGTGTTAAAACAAGTGGATCTTTTGGAGCAACTTAGGACCTTATATACTCCTGAATGGAATTTTAGGAAAATTTTAAAAAACCATATTAGCAGATTGTTATCCTATAAACAACAGTACTATAAAAAGAGATGTACGGAGAGATGGATTAAATATGGGGATGAAATTACAAAAAAAAATCATCGTGTAGCTACTGAAAGGCATAGGAAAAATGCAATTGCTACCTTAACCAACTCTGATGGGAATGTTATACAGGATCATGATGGGAAGGCTCAACTTCTTTTTGAAAGTTTCAGACAAAGGTTGGGGGTTTCAGAGGGGCATATCATGAGATTTAATATGCAGAACTTATTCTCCCAAATGTCGGGTTTGGAAATCATTTCAGCTCCTTTTACTAAAGATGAAATTGACAAGGCAGTGCAAAAAAATCCAATTGATAACAGTCCTGTCTAGATGGTTTTAATGGATGTTTTCTGAAATCTTGTTGGGATATAATCGCACCTAATTTTTATAAACTTTGTGACTACTTTATGGAAGGAAATGCTACCCTAAATAGTGTAAATAACTCTCTTATTACACTACTTCCAAAAAATCCTACACCTACTTCTGTTCATGATTTTCGTCCAATTTCTTTGCTGAATAATAATCTTAAGCTCCTCACCAAACTGCTAGAGGACATATTGCAATAGTGGATGCTACAGTAGTAAGTGAAAATCAGTATGGGTTTACAAAAGGAAGATCTATCCAGGATTGTTTAGCTTGGGATTTTGTGTTCTTATATTAGTGCCAATAGTCTAAAAAGGAAATTATTGTGCTGAAATTAGATTTTGAGAAGGCCTTTGACATGATTGGATGATGACCCACAAGTATAGGGGGTGTATCGTAGTACTTTCGATAAATAGGAGTGTTGATCCCAACGAGGATCAGAAGGTGTTGACTAGTGGGTTGTATTGTACGTTGGCTGCACAGCTGTTTCGTTGCTGTTATCTAGAGTTGTTTTTGACGTTGCATCCCCCAGCTCCTCATTGAGGTTTCTTCCTCTTAACCTAGTTGAATCAAGCCGGGTCTTTGCGCCCTTGACTCGGTTTGCCAAGTTGAGCTCTCGGATTGTGATATCCACATCTTGCTGTAACTGTGCTAACTCCTTGGCTTTCTCTAGAACCTTTATCCTGGCCTCCTCTAACTCGGCTTGCACACGTGTCGGGTCAGTTGCTTGTGCAACTAGTTCTCCAACTTATCTATCGCATCTTGCAGCTCTTTAGCCCTTTTACTCCTAGCTATGTTTTCCGGCTTTTCCAGCGGTGCCTTTGCTGTTCTCGCGGCCTTTGGTGTCTCCTCATGATTTCCTCCCTCGGCATTCTCATTCACTACTGCAGGTGGAGCTGCTAGGTTAGGAGTTGTCATCATTACCAGCAACTAACCTGCGAGCTGCAGAAGCAACAATGGCAGAATTACCCCACTTGACGGGAGAAGCAAAGAAAAGACAACAAGAGCGAGTCAATGAAGTGGTAAGAGCAGCTAGCATGCTGAATGAAGCATACCACAGAGCGAATTCGGGTATAGCAGGGAGGTCATAGCTGGTTCACTCGGCGTCTCCTGTCCCGACAAGATCAGCATGTCACACGACATCCTCACCCGGAGCGGCGCAAAGACCGAGAAAAGAAAAAAGTGTGGATTCAGGGAGAAATAAGCAGATGATCACTTACAACCCGACAATGGCTCAGGGAAACCCAACGCATGCACAGGGAACGAGAAGGAATAATGCCCAAGGAAATGAGAACCAGGAAAATGCAGGCCGAGAAAGGAAAGCAGGGCAAAAAAAACGACAATGGAGGGCAAAATTTTGTGCCTTAACCTAGGCGTGGAGCTCACTCGGCAGGAGGAAGAAATCCAGCGCCGAATAACGCACCAGCTCAACCCGAAAGAAGACAGCAAAGCGCGGGAAAAGCAACACAACAGCCTACTGGCCCGAACACGAATAGCTACAATGATGGTTACTCGGCGATGGTAAACGACGGATATGAACTGTCGGATCACGCATATCAAGCGATGGGAGCTAGACTCGGAGGCAGGAACCTTCAACTGGATGATGCAAGGTCGAAGCTTGACCGAATAAAGATGGCAGAACTGATCGAGTCGCAAGGTCCGCAGGGTCCACCATGCTTTGGCCCAAGGATCATGAAGGAGCCACCTGTACCAAATTTCCAGCTGGCCAGAGGAACAAAAACATATGATGGAAGCACAAAGCCAGAGGATTGGCTCATAGATTATGGAACTGCTGTGAAAATCGCGTAGGGGAATTTGAGATGGGCAGTATGATATGTACCGCAAATGCTAGAAGGACCAGCTCAGGTATGGCTGAACAATTTGCCACCCGAAAGCATTAACAGCTGGATCGATTTTGAAGACGCTTTTGTGATCAATTTCACAAGCACCTATAAGAGGCCGAATCGCCCACAACAGCTAGCACTGTGCAAGCAAAGGATGAATGAGACAGATAGAGAATTCCTCACAAGATGGTGCACAATGCGCAACTCCTGGGAAGGGGTAATCGAGTCACAGGCAATCGCTTGGTTTGCCCAAGGTTGCAGACACGGAAGTGTGCTTTGGCAAAGGCTGCAGAGAGATATGCCGGCAAGTTTAGCAGAAACAATAAGGATTGCTGACTCGTATGCGTTGGGAGATCCAACTCAGCCTCTGCTCAAGTCGGCAGATGGGATACTGAGATTCAGATCTATGATGCTGCCGGGTCGCAGAGGTGCCAAGAAAGATCCAAATACAGAAGCAAAAAAAGAGATGAAAGGCCATACTACAGATATGGTTCGACTCAGGTTGCAGCCGTGAGTCAGGATCATCCAGATGCTGGAAGTAGCCAATGTCAGAGGAGTAATGGACTACAACACTAGGTACGAAAGAACGACGACGAAAAGCCATATAAACAAAGGAAGCAATATCAGGACCGACAGAAGTATACCTATGAGATGATGCTGGACCAGCCGTGTAAATTTCACACGCCTAGTCCGAGTAAGCCATAAAATCACACAATAAGGCAATGCACTTGGTTTTAGAAAGGAGATAGAGTGGATTCGCCGAGTAAGAAGCTACCACCACCTCCCCCTCCACCACTTACAGGAGGAAATGCTCAGGCTGTGGGAACAAATAACAGATACGAAAATAGGCAGCCAAGGTATCATAATCAAGAGAGAAGAGAAACTGTGCACCAGGTGCATAATCCAAGAGGTGATGACGCTCATGTCGGCCATGGAACTAGAAATGAGAATAGATAACATCACCAGAGCTATGTCGTCTTCATCACAGAGCCGAATGACAAAAAGATCCAGCAATGACGGATGATGGAGGTGAATGCCACAATGCCGGCAATTCCCAAGTACATGCATTGGTCTGAGCAAGAGATAACTTGGAGCATAAAGGATCACCCCAAGATCATGCCAACCCTAGGAGGATATGCTCTAGTCTTAGATCCAACGTTCATGGGCCCGGAATTTTTCCAAGGTACTGATCGATGATGACATGAGCATCAACATCATGTACAAGGATACCATGCTCAAGTTAGGCATTACCATGAACATGCTAGATCCGACTAAGAAAACTTTCCATGGTATTGTTCCGGGATTGTCCTATGAGCCAATTGGCAAGATCTGGTTCGACGTCTTATTCGGCAACAGAGAGAATTATCGCACTGAAGCCATAGAATTCGAGGTGGTTGATTTGGTCATCTCGTATCATGCCTTACTTGGCAGGCCAGCTATGGCAAACTTTATGGCTACTCATCACATTGCTTACTTGAAGATGAAGCTGCTAGGCCCATGTGGGGTGATTACAGTTGAGGGATATTATAAAAGGTCCATTGCTTGTGCCTCAGCCGGATCTTCACTGGCCGAGTAACTGGTCATAGCGCAGGAAAAGCATCAAATGTTGGAGGTGGCAACATTGGCCAAAGCAGCAAAAATTTCCATGCCGGCACTCACTAACCGGCATGGCAATGTGTCATTTCAAGCTACCAAAGAAACTAAGAAGGTACAGGTGGATGAGACTTTCCCAGAACGTACAGTTACCATTGGGGCTGGCCTCACTGACAAATAGGAAAGCGAGCTCACCATCTTCCTCCGTGAGAATCGGGATATCTTTGCATGGTCTACACATGATTTGCAAGTAGTTCCGAGGGAGCTGGCTGAGCATTCTCTTCATGTAAGGCTAGATGCCAAGCCGGTGAAGAAACCCCTCCGCCGCTTCGCCGAAGATAGGAGGAAAGTAATAGCTACCGAGATTGCCAGGCTCTTGGCTGCTGGATTCATCATGTAAGTACTGCACCCGGATTGGTAAAAAAGAAAAAATATGACCCGAACGTGGCAGTGGTATGGTGCATGTGTATTGATTACACGAATCTCAATAAGGCGTGTCCAAAAGATCCATTTCCCCTGCCACGGATTGACCAAGTCATAGATTCCACTGCTGGGTGTGAGTTGTTGTCATTTGTGGACGCGTATTCTGGATTCCATCAGATACCATTGAATCCGAATGATCAAATAAAGACATCTTTTATCACCCCGTATGGGGCTTATTGCTATCGTACCATGCCATTCGGATTGAGAAATGCATGTGCAACATATCAAAGATGCATGCAAAAATGCTTGCAAGATCAATTGGACAAAAAATTTCAAGTATACGTCGATGACGTAGTGATAAAAACCAAGAAAAGTCATACTCTAATTGAGGACATGCGTCAAACATTCACAAACTTGAGAAGATTCCGGATGAAACTTAACCCGGAAAAATGCACATTTGGTGTCCCGGCTGGCAAATTACTCGGATTTCTCGTATCCAGCCGAGGAATTGAGGCTAACCCGACAAAGATTAGAGCCATCGAAAGAATGGAATTACCAAAAACCCTCAACGATGTCCAGAAGTTCACTGAATGCCTGGCCTCGTTGAGCAGGTTTATTAGTCGGCTAGGTGAAAAATCCCTACCACTATATCAACTGATGAAGAAATCAGAAAAATTCACATGGACACAGCAAGCTGATAGCGATTTCCATGAATTAAAGAAAATGTTGGCAACAACACCAATATTAGCATCACCACTGTCCAAAGAGCTAATGTTGCTCTATGTTGCCACAACCAACAGAGTCGTGAGTGCAGTAATAGCGATTTAACGCGAAGAAGAGGGCAAATCAGTCCAAGGGACAGTTTATTACTTGAGCGAAGTACTCTTCTGTATCAAAGCAGAATTACCCTCACTATCAGAAAAATGACATATGGGATATATATGGCAGCGAAGAAGCTGAAACATTATTTTCAAGAACACCCAATCCGGGTGAGATGCGAGGCACCTATCTCAGATATATTAGGCAGCAAAGATGCGAGTGGACGAGTCGCAAAATGGGCCATAGAGCGAGCACCATAAACTCCACAGTATGATATGTGAGATGCAATTAAATCTCAAGTTGTTGCAGACTTCTTCGTAGATTGGATGGAAATGCAGTATGAACCACCACTTTCCAGACCCGAACTACTGGAAAATGCATTTTGACGGGTCCAAGACGAAAATGGGTCTGGGAGCCGGGATAGTGCTCACATCACCAAAGAGGGATCAGCTCAAGTATGTGCTACAAATTCATTTTGCTGATTCCAATAACATTGCCGAGTATGAAGCGCTTGTCCACGACATCAAAGTGGCCAAAGAGATTGGCATCAAAAGGATCATGTGTTTTGGCGATTCGGATTTGGTGATTCTGCAAGTGTCTGGACATTGGGACGCGCTGGACGCAAACATGGCATTATATCGTTTCCATGTGCAACAAATTCCGGGATACTTTGACGGGTGTGAATTTCACCACGTACCAAGAGCAGAGAATGAAGAAACAGATATATTATCCAAGCTAGGTTCATCTCGACAAGCAATACCACCAGGAATAGCATTGGAACATCTCAGAAAACCATCAATCAAGCCCTCGCCAGAATCCGAGTCCATATTTATTCCAGCAATACAAGAGTCAGACGTTGCACCAATGGACATTGACTTAGGGGCAGGTTCGACTCACTCTGGAACTGATCCGCTAACTTCAGGGGTTGCCGAATCACACTCGGGGACTCCTCAGGTCATGTCGGCAGAACATATGTCGGTGAAGCCAATGGAAATTGATGGTGAAGCAGACCCGAAGCCGCTAATACCAACATGGGCACAACCAATATTAGATTACTTAAAATATGGAACTTTGTAGAATGATGAGATATTGGCAAGGCAAACAGAAAGAAGAGCAAAATCATACACCATAATCAACAAGGAACTGTACAAGAGAAGTGTGACGAGTGTACTGTAGCGTTGCATCAGCTCACAGAAAGGCCAGGCGATTTTGTTGGATATGCATCAATGGGAATGTGGGCACCGTGCATCATCAAGAGCATTGGTGGCCAAGGTGTTCGGACATGGATTTTATTGGCCAAGCACATTGGCACAGGCACAAGAGCTAGTCGCAAAATGCAATGGTTGCCAACATTATGCATCCAAGTCACATTTACCAGCGTTTGAATTAAAGACTATACCAATCACTTGGCCATTTGCAGTATGGTGCCTAGATATGGTAGGACCATTCAAACCAGCAAGGGGAGGCATGACTCATATTTTAGTGATGATTGATAAGTTCACCAAATGGATAGAAGTGAAACGCATCAAAAAATTGGACGGTAAAACAGCTGTCACATTCTTAAGAGACATAATCTTAAGATATGGTTACCCACACAGTGTAATCACAGAAAATGGCACAAACTTTGCTGAAGGACCTTTTGCTCGTTTCTACGGAGAAAACCGAATAAGACTAGATGTAGCATCAGTCGCTCATCCTGAATCAAATGGACAAGTTGAACAAGCTAATGGCTTAGTTCTATCAGGGATAAAACCCCGCTTAATGGAACCACTCCAGAGATCACCTTGTTGTTGGATAGAGGAACTGCCCTCAGTGCTATGGAGTCTAAGGACAATTCCGAATCGGTCAATAGGCTATACACCATTTTTCCTTGTGTATGGGTCAGAAGTCGTTTTGCCTGCCAACATAGAGTATGACTCGCCAAGGATAAGGCAATACTTGGAAGCCGAGGTAAAGGAGGCTCGAGAAAATGGAGTCGACTTAATCGAAGAAGCAAGGGAACTAGCATTATCCAGATCCGCTATATATCAACAAAATCTCCAACGCTACCATAGCCGGAAAGTTCAACCTCGTGTTTTTTGAGAAGGGGATATGGTGCTAAGGCTAGTGCAGTGCACAGCGGGAATGCATAAATTATCACCCCCATGGGAAGGTCCGTTCATTGTAAGCAAAGAATTGCACAATGATTCATATTATCTCATAGATGCTCGTGAAGCGCAAAATAACAAGGCAGACAGATCAGGAGATAAGACCAAAAGGCCATGGAATGTGGCACTGCTTCGTCCCTTCTATACTTATTAGAAGCAATGCATGTATCACTCAAACTCTCATATGTCGGACACTTGTGCCGCCTATGTGCTGATAATAGAATGGTATGACTCGAAAAACTGACTCGGGGACTGCCCCTTATGTTTTCCCTTTCAATTATTTTATGTCGGTTGGCGTGACACCCAAAGCTTATCTCGGAACAAGTAATGTTTACTCAGAACAAATCAACTCTTCGACTATGTTGTTGTCCAAAAACACGGCTTCATGTCAAGCAAGGGGAAAGGATGCATGACGAGTAAACACGAACGCCGGATAAGTACAAGGAGAAACGCGAGAAGACCGTATGTCTTTGTGTAACCCACTATAGGAAAGTATTGTGTGTTGAATGATCCTCGGCCAAGTGATCTAGGTTTTATACCCGCTAACTATATCCTTAGTACTTTGAGACTCTAATGTCGAACGCCAAAAAAGGTAGACAAGAGCCAAAGTCGAGGAAAGGTGAAACGGCAAAATGAGACTCGGGGACTTGCCCTTGGATGATTCACACTCAGAACATAACAAAATATTTAAAACCTTATCAAAAGGCACATATCCAAACATATTTGCAATGTATATTACATTTGTACCCGACATACCGGGGATCTCATCAAAAGTTCAAGTACTTGTTCTATTCAGTCTAAGAAGCAGCAGGATTCGGAGGAGCATCCTTGGAGCTAGGAGCATCTCTTGGAGCATCTGCCGAGTCAGGGGCATCAGTAGCCGAGTCTTCGGGATCATCTGACTTGGTGGCCTCTCTATCGGCACCCTCTTCATCAGCAACTTCGACAAGTGGGTCGCCGAGATCGACGAAGCTGGGTCCATCGCACCAAGCATGTACCATGGTGTACTCGATCATGGCGTAGGCTCGCTCCTGGCGTCTCTTGATCAACTCAGGGTCATTCAGCCACTTGCCGTCTCCCCTTATGCGAGCAAGAACATCAAGATTGATGTCCTCGTACCATGAAAGCACGGAGGAGAGGGCCTTGTCCGCTGCAGGTCAGCCGGACGACTCACGCCACTGATCCAGCCTGTCCTCAGTACGAAGCAATCTTTCAGCAAGGGGCTCGATGAGTGCAGGTGCATCTTCATCAGGCCAGAGCATGTGAAACGCATGAATAGCCGATTTGAGAAAATCCACGCCGCAGGACTTGAGGGTCTGGACGCGCTCCCACAGCTCTTCGAGATGCTCATCATTGGTCTCCTCGCCATCAGCTGGAGCACCAGACTCGGCTCTCACCTTCTTCATGGCCCGAATAGCGAACAAATTCGCTTCTAGAAAATTCTCTGCAAGCAAAAGAGAATATTAGCAGAGTAACAAAAAAAGATGACAAAGTCAAAAACAAGAAAGCACAGTGCAAAAAAGAGAGAGAACTCACTACCGAGAAAAGAGTTGATGGTGTCGAGTCTGGTTTGCCAAGCCTTGGCCTTGTCTTAGAGTGCGTCCAGATCCAGGTTAGCCGACTCGGCCTCCTTGAGAAGCTCCCTGGTTTTCTCGGCACTAGCGGCGTGCTAGTCATATTTCTCGGCACGCTCTTCCTTCAGCCCCTTCACCTCGGCCAAGTTTTTCTTCTCCATGTCGGCCAACAACTTCTTCAGCCGAGTCACCTCGTCTTGGTCCTTCTGGAGTTCGGCTTGGTGCTTCTCTTCTTATTCGGAACAAACTACTCGTCAGAAGCGACATAAATATCTTGACCTACCAGGATAATAAGGCAGGAAAATGGCATGAACACAAAACAACGCGAGGAAGGCAAAAAACTTACTCTTCGTCTCGCTAATCTGCGAGTGGAGCGCCTCGATGGTGGACTGGGCAAATAGGGCGAATAAGAAAGTTACCTTGGCCTTGGGTGTCAATTTTCAGCTTTTCATACGCAAGTTCGAGCTTGTGATGCTGTCACATCACAAAATTTTCCAAATTTTGAAATGTAAAAAATAAATAAGCAAAATAAATAATTGTTGAAATTTAGGGTGAAAAGAAACTTTTGTTTCTAAATGGAAACATCAAAACCCTACATGAAAAAAATTTGAATAAAATGGAATCCAAAAAATTTAAAATCAAGTGAAATGCATTCATCAATGAATATATTTTGAAATTTAAACATTTGGAAAAATAAACCAAAACCCTAAAACCCTAATGAAAGAAAATCATTTTCAAGATCTCTCAAAGACTATGGATTTGATCCATATAAAATTTAGCAACAAACATTTATAAATGATCAAAAATGATAAATAAAAATATTATAAAACCATATAAATTGGTTTCATTTAATTTGGAGCCATGGATAAAAACTTATGAATATAATGATTTAAAAGGAAATAATTTCCATAGCTAATAAAAGCTCCTATCTAAAATCCATACCAACTTGTGAGCAAAATAATCCTAAATAGATTTAAAAAGGATGAACAAATATTAAATAAAATTATGCAAATTGGAATCACCAATTTTGGATCTATAAATAAAAAGATATGGAGATAAAGAAAGAAAGAAGGAATATTTAAAAGCCAAATTAAATCTTGGCCAAATCCATAAGCAAATAAAAATGAAAGATTATTGAATAATGAAAAGGAACAAAATATTATTTAAATAAAATAACAAGGATTGAACAATATCCAATTTTATTTAAATAAAGACAAATTACCTAAACTAAATAATAAGAAAATTATTTAGAAGACAATTTAAATATTGAATTAAATCCATAAGAAAATGAGATAAAGATAATCCAATTAAAATAAAGGGATAAAGAATATTCCAATAAAATTTATATGGGATTAAACCATAATCCAATTATATTTAAATAAAGACAAAATCCCTAATGAAAATGATTAATTAAATCATGAGAAAATAATAAATTGGAATTTACCAAAGTGGATAAAAAGTTATCTAATTAACTTAAAAAGAATTATTTGAATAGAGTTTATAAGGATTTAAAACCATATTTGATTTCATTTGAATAAAGACAATTGCCCAATTTAAATGATTAATAAATCATATTAAAATATTTTAAATAATTCAAAGTATTGAATAAATAAAACCTACTGAAAAGGTTTGAAAAACATTAGAATTTAAACATATCATTTGAATAAAATAATAGGGATTGGAGACTTATTTAAAATCTCATTTAAATAAAGACAAGTGTCTAATTTAAATACATAATAAAGCATATGAGAATATAAGAAATATTCTAAAAATGAATTATTTGAATGCATTATTAAACAGATAAAACTTACTAAAAGGATTTAGAAAAGGTTTGACAAAAACTTGAATTCAAATTAAGTTTAAATCATTTAAATCAAAACAAAACAGAAGTCAAAATAGAAAAAGGAAAAAGAAACAGAAAAAAATGAATTGGACCCAGCCAACTAGCCCCAGCCCAACAGGCCCAACTCGCAGCCCACCTCTTCTCCCCCCGAATCATTTTATCTTACTCAAGAACAAACCCGCGCAGACGCTGACGACCAGACCCCACGTGCACCCCATCACCTCACTAACGTCGAACCCCACTGCCGCGTCATCGTCTCCCTCACCCACCGCGACCTGTTCTTCCCCCTCGCTGTTGTTTCTGCCGATTGAATGCGTGCTTGAATTCGCATCAATGCCGCCTAATTACACCCAACGACAATGCCCTCATAATCGCCCATACCCACTCTCTGTTTCCCCCCATTCTCCCACACACAATCGCCCCTAGGCTGCGCGAATTGTTCCTCGCAATGCCACTAACTCCGGTGAGCTTCTCCGTCGATTCCGGCCAGCCCACACCTCCCCTCGCTCCCTGGACTCCATGAGCGTTCTCGCAAGAACAATGCGCACCTTCCCGTATCCCCAACTCGCCCACGCAATCCCCATAGCATCGGCAACGTCAACGTCTAAGCGCCACCGATGATGAGCTCGACTCCGATGAGCCATAGCCGACGACCTCATGCGCCCCTTGCTCTCTAGTCAGTGTTCCCGCGATCCTTGAACCCGTGTGCATCCTCCTGACGCGTTTCCTTGATCGCTTGTGTCCTAGACACCCGCCTCCGACAACGACTGACCGTGCCCAAGAAGAAGTGCAGCTCCGGCGAGCAATTTCCGTCGTCACTGTGTCCCCTTGAGTAACGGAGACCACCTTGAGCTTCACTACGATCCTGTGAACACGGTGAGAACCCTCTTCCTCTCCCTCATTTCCTATCTTCGTCGGAACGCTTCTGGCCGAGCATCGCCGCCGCGCGCCACCGTCGAGCGCCGCCAGAACTTAGTCATAGTGCTAGGAGCCGTTGGATGAAATCATGCGATCTAAACCATGTTAGATCCACTTAAGCGAAGGGGTATGTTAGATCTAAACCATGCAATCTCACTTAAATCCTGCGGTCTGTATCGATCGATCTACACGAACCGTTTTCAGCCAATAGAAACATGACGCGTGGCCAGTGTTTTGATTTCAAAACAGAAACATTACTATTAGATGTTAGATTTTGCAAAAATCATAACTTTTAATCCACATATAAATTTTTTGCAAATTTTATATCATTGGAATGAGTAAAAAAATACTTTCCAACCATGCCCTTTGTTTAGTATTTTGCTTCTGGAAAATTGATTGTTTTTGTAGAAACTTGTTTAGGTCTATTTTGAATATAAAATTTATTCTAAAAATGTTTTTAGGGTAAAATCTTTTTCAAATGGTCTGTTTTGAACCTACTGACCATAGAAACCGACTTTTGGATTTAAAAGTAAATTTTGTGACACTAAGGAATTAATCTTTCAATAAAAGCATTTCTAGTTAAATAAAAATGTTGATTATGGTTTAAAAATGCTTTTTGAGTAAAACCTTTGGAAAATGATTTGATTTAAACTCTCTGACCCTAAACACCAAGTTTTAGGATTTAAAAATATATTTGGTGAGCCCTAGAAAATTATTACTTTGTTTAAAGGCATTTCCAACAAAATAAAATATTGCTTTGATTTAAAAATGGTTTTAGGTGAAACCTTTTGTAAATGGTTTAATATTAAACACTTTACCTTAAAACACTAACATTTGTGTTCAAAAATATTTTTTTCAAACACTAGAAATTATTACTTGGATTTAAATCATTTCTAGCAAAACAAAAATTATTTAAAGGGCCATTTTCACTAACTTTATTTTAAAATGGTTTTGCCACTTATATAAATGACCAATAGGTGTTTTAATGTGTTTATAGCCTTAGTAGAAACCACCATTCCAAATAAAACAATCTTTTGCATGCTTTCATGCATTGTTTTGTTTTAATTATTTTATGTGATGAAATTCTTTGAATGCTAGATTGAATTTGTGCCTTTATTGAATTGTAGTGAAATTTGAAGAGTGTGACTATTGAAAGATCAAGGAGTGAATATATATTCTCTACTGAAAAGGCAAGTGGTGCTTCATACTTTTGTCCTATTATTTTCACTATGCATTAGTGATGTTTTGAGTAGGACTTGCATGGAATTTTATTAAGTATGCTATGCCTTGGGAAATCCTAGTAGATGATGCCTTAGTAGAATTTTCCTAAGTTAAGATCCCTACTACTATCATGCTTCGCTTAGCTAGTAGAAAACAAGGGTGGATTATATTCATGCTATGGAATATTTCTAAGTCAATGACTTGTGTTTTGTTTAATAAAACAACTATGTGAATGAATCACCTGGGTGGAATGGGACTTGCATGGATTATGTTGAGTGGTTACACAGGGCCCCATATTTATGGCCTACCCTAGTGTATCTCACTTGTGGAATGCCACCCAGGAATAAAGAGATTTGAGATGTCAAATGTTGAAGCTTCAAGTGCAGCCACATGGCAATATGGGCTTTGCCTGGATCATATAGGTTGCAATAATTTAGCCAGATGGATAGTTGGTGGTAGGGGTGATAGGTTTGGAGCGCGTCCATTTTGGTGTAAGGTAAGGCTTCTGAAAGATCTTGTCTCGATGCATGTCGAGTCTTGTGGGGAAAGTGCACCACCTCTCGAGAGAGTAAAATCTAAGTACCTAGCCATGTCCCCGGCAATGGACAATTTGAGCATCAAGACATGGAAGCTATCAAGGATCTCCTCATCCAATTTCTAAGTTAAAAGCTTATGGTTGAACAAGGGTTAAAGGTTAACCAATTCTGTTGGTTGTTCCTTGGGTGATTTTGACAAACAAAAACTTAGTGTTTTCAAAGGATAAGGAAAATCTATTTTGAGCAAATCAAGCCTAAGCTCCACTTAGCCAAATGCATATAGATGATAGATACCACTATTCTACCATAGTATCACTTGCCAATACAATTCAAATGTATTGACCCCTCTGGCTGTAACTTATTATGTTGTAGGTTTTGTTTGAGGTTAGTGAAGTGTGTTGAATACGATTACAAGTCTACAACCAACATGATTGCCTATGGCACTTTGAAGATGAAGGACTCCATTATATATAGATATTTGTGATGCATTGTAATGAGATAGCCAAATGAGCAATGTAAGATGTAATGAATTATTTTATTCCTGGTTATAAAGTTGTACTACAACCTTTGTTTCTTGATATTACATCTTAAACTGTGGATGCTAGCTATTGATCCAGGACTAGCATTGTAATCACATGGGTCTCTACCTTATCAGGTTGGGACCTCTACAGATGGTATCAGAGCACTGTGTTGCCTGTAGAATTGTAACCCTAGGATTGGACAAAACCCCTTAGAAAAATAGGAGTTGTATTTGTTCAAACATATTTACAAACAATCTTGTAAACTCTTTCCTTAACCTTTTTGGTTTTGATTCTACATCTCTCCCTTTCAACTTGATGGACAAAGACTCCACCATGAGCAAAGACTTCATCAACACCAATGAATTCAACTTTAGTTTCATCAAGGACTTCAACTTGGACATCACGAAGGACTACAAATGAGATAAGAAGAATACTCAAGACTTGAAGACTAAAGAAACACAACCTAGAAGGAACCATGATAACCTTTGAAGCTTTATGGCCAAGATGCAAGATTTTTTTCAAGGAAACCATGATCTCATTCATGAAGAAACAACCAAGAAGAAGGGAATGATCTTAAGTGGTAACCCTAGTTGGACCACCATACTAGTGTTTAGTTAGATCAATCACACCAACTTAGGTGGTGTAGGAAAAATATTTTGTTGCCTCAAAATATGCTTGAATCTTGTTGTTTGAGTAGAATGTTTGTTTGTAATTGCATGCACATTTCTTGTGTGAATTGTGATGTGTGTGATTAGACTTCTTCCCTAGAAATATTTTGCCTATTCTAATCCCAATCCAACCCAAACAGATGACTTCTCCAAGAAACTCCAACATCAAGGATGGTGACAACAATAACCGAGAGATGCACATAAGAGAACAACTTCTAGCAACCCAAGCCCAGTTGAATCAAGTGACAGCTCAGTTTTTAGCCAACAACAATGAGTTTGAAAAATGAAACAAGATGGAATGCATCAAATGTTTGGAAAACTCCATGAAGGAACAAGTTCTACCAAGAAGGATGAAGACAAAGGAAAATCTTAGTTTGCACCTCCATACATTGTGACTCACTATGGTGGACAAAAGAGGAAACATGGATGTTATCCTAGGAATCGTTCAAGGAATCGAGGAAGTTTTCCCACCTTTGAGGTGAGATATGAAGAACATGAACTAGAAGAACTCCTAGCTTTGGAGAAACCCAAGAAGAAGAAGGACAAAATCCAAGTGCCATGTTACAATTGCAAAGATATGGGACACTATGCCAGTGAATGTCCAGAAAAGAAAAAGAACCAACGAAACAAAGAAGATGCAATGATACCAAAGAAGAAGAAGGGCCAAAAAAACCAACAAAATATAGTGAAACCAAAGATGAGGGAGGATATTAGCCAAGTGATGTGCAACCACTTCAAAGAGCTAGGAATTTATGCATCATATTGTCCAGAGAAGCCACCTCAAGATCTCAACCTTATCACATTTTTCAAATGTGGAAACAAAGGACACTATGCAAACTTCTGTCCAAAGAAGTTACATCAAGATCCCAAGTAAGCCAAGATGTAATCTAGCTGGAAATTTTTAAGGGTGGTGGTACCCTAGTTGTTTTGAAGCCAACATGTAACCTCTAGCCTTCCCAAATCTCGGGACGAGATTTCTTTTAAGGGTGGTTGTCAACACCCGGATTTTTCAATCCTAGATGCCTGTTATGCCATACATCGCAATACCAGGATTACCATTTTTGCGAGACATAACAGAATTGGATACCATAGTACATCATCCATTACAAACGATACATAAGTGCTTACACAAATAGGGATCTCATGATCCAGTTCTTAATACAACATCAAGCAGCGGAATACGTAATAATAACGGTAGCGTAGGCGAAGATCCATCTTCGGGGTCACAGGCAATGCTGACGATGGGAGATGATCCTAGTTGTCGTAACCTTCCTGGGGTCCATCTTCCAGGTACTCCTCTTCATAGTCTGGCCATGGGAATATCCAGGGACAAAGCCATGAGTACTCTTTAAGTACTCGCAAACTAATACTAGTAGGTAAAGGGGGTTTTTGGATAATAGGACACTAGGCTCTAGGGTTGTTTTGCAAAAGCCAAATTTATCTCTACTAAGCTCCAAATCTAGTCACAATTTTATAAATCCTAAGCGGGAACTTGTATTTCATATCACAACTCTGTTGTGGTCAAGTCAAAGTCTTAATTCATTTCACAGGTCATTTTGAAAAGTCTGACGGGGGAACAGTATGGCCACTCCAACTGTCCATAACCGCGGACGCGGCTATTCGAATAGTTTGACACTCTGCAGAGATTGTACACTTTCACCACAACATTTGATACATCCGTCAGGAACAAATCCTGAATTCACCATACTCAGTATGCGGATAATCAATCCTAACCTTTCGATTACACGCCCTAGTATAAGCACCTCTCCTGTGAGTTTGGCCTCCCAACCATGACCAACTGTCATCTTGGGTACTG
This sequence comes from Avena sativa, assembly GCA_916181665.1. Classification (NCBI taxonomy): domain Eukaryota; kingdom Viridiplantae; phylum Streptophyta; class Magnoliopsida; order Poales; family Poaceae; genus Avena; species Avena sativa. The sequence goes on from OV702284.1 coordinate 69,042,268, forward strand.
CACAGGTGGACAATCTTCAGAAGGTAGCCTCAGCTCATACCTTGGCCGTGAGGGAACTAATACTAAGGTACATAAGTTTCCAGTCAAGCGCTACCCAATATTCGGGTATTGTGGTTGTACGATAAAATTGGAATGGTATCGCATCCAGACAACCATCAGTTTTATAAAGGGCTAAGGCTCATGCCTCAACATTTTTATCACCAAAATTCTCAAGTGTTTGGAAACACATATCCAAAACATTTCAATAGAATGATCCATTATTCCAAGGTTTTCATAACCATTTTTCCACAAAGTATTCCCATCTAAAAGTTGATCAAGTTTTATGCTTAGCACTAGCATCTATAGGTGGGGGTAGTAATGGTGAGGGGTGGTAACTAGTGGAGTTTCAACTAAGTACAACCTCATGTCTCAGGCTGATGTCAAGGTTTCTAACTTAGGCCAAATTTTATGCTCTTTATGCAACCTTCAGCATCTTTCCAAAATCTAAAAGTCACTTAAGTAAACTCTAAGTAAGCTTTGATAAAGAAATAGAGTAAGAAGCTTGCAAGTAAAACTAGGATTGGTTTATCGAGTGGGTATGATCACATATGCTTAAGGCATATAGTAGTCATAGAACAAGTATGGGTTTGTTGCATCTGTAGGGTATCTTGCAAGGGTTAGCTTGCAGGGTTACTAGCTTGCCTTGTGCAGAGCAGTGGTTGAAGTTCTCCTCGGCTTCTTCTTCGTAGTATCCTGCTTCCTCCTCGTATCCTTGGTCGGCACTAGCGTCTATGAATAAATACGAGGTACACAATCACCAAACAATAATTAACTACTTGCAATCATCACACACAAGATTCCTATGGATGATCTAGCATCATCCCTAACATTAAAAGGTTAAGGCTTGGTTTAAATCTTTTTATTTTTAGAAAAGTAATTTCTACTCATTGAAAAACTACTTAAGATTCAATATTCTCCAACTCCAACATGGGATCATGTTGACACATGTCATCACCACATATTGTAGTCCATGGGAATGTGATTTGAAGTGGTGTCACATTTTAATAAGGTTTTACCCTTTTATTTTAATTAATTAAGTGGCTAGAAATGCTTATGTAGCATTCTTTTATTCCTTGAACATTATTTCTGCAAGTAAGCCTATATATTTTTATATATTCTGAAAGGTATGGTTAAATGTGATTTTTGAGAGTTGGAATCAACTCAAAAGCTATTATGGTTTAAATTTGAAAAATATTTGAATGCAGAAAAGCTTCTGCCTTGTTATTTTTACCATGGGTGATCTATAGATCCAAATGACTTGAATCCAACGGGCTTGGATTCAGCATTCACGGTGAACAAAATTGGTTTCATTCAATTTAATGCACTTAATCGATCTGCGTTGATTTTTGAAGTTGGGTACAGAAGTGTGTTTGAATTAAAATAGAAAAAGGTTTAATTTGAATAACTGGGCTGCGCGGGAAAAGTTACTGGGCCGGCCTGCTAAGCGCAGTGCTCCCGCGGGCTGCTTAAGTGGGTGTCCCCACTCGTCAGTGACACGGGGCTGGGCGAAGCGGTATGGGGCGACGTGGATCGTTCGATCTAGTTCTAATCTAACGGCCGGGAGTCATCTTCGACGCGAGACAACTCCGGCGAGAACGAAACCTAGCGCGGACAGTGAGGGTCGCTGGGGGCTCACCAGGGTGCTAGCGAGGGTCGGCGAGGCGGGCGAACGACGAAGTCGACGATGGCGAACTCAGGGGTGGTCGCGGAAGCTCCTGGGGCGGCTCCAATCGCTGGCTCCCTTCTTCTCCGGCAGCGGCAGGCTCTAGTGAAATTCTGGCGAGGTGGTGCTCGCCTTGCTCTGAGAATGGTGTGGCACGATCAGTGAGGAGAGGGGAGTGAGATGGTGTGAAGAAAACGTGCGGGGGTGGCCTCTATTTATAGTCGAGCGAGGGGACCGTCGGGGCGCACGGTGAGCTCGTCGGGGGCGAGGTTACAGGCGGCTAATGGCATGGGCAAGGGTAGGGGACGGTGCGGTGTCTCCTGGCGATGCTCAACGACATGGTCTCGAGGCATGGGGCGGTGGGGTTTGGTCTGGAACGGGCGGTGCTCTGCGCGGCAGAGGCGGCGTCTTTGACGGCGGGCGGTGGTTGTGCGGCACGGGGCGGCAAACAGGGATGTCTGGCGGTCTCCTGGGTCGGTGGGGATTGTGTATGCACGTGGCGAGGGCGGCGCGTGGTCTGTGGGTGATGGTCGAGGGTGGTGCTCTGGCGCACGCTCGACATGGTCTGGGCGCGGCTTGTGCGCGTGGTCCAGGGCTTGGCAACGCTCGCGGCTGGGACAGTGAGTGGCGGTGGACGGTGGGCTGCCTCCCAGACATGCTGGCTAGGCTTGCTGCTGCTCCTAGCTTGCTGTCGACTATGGGGTGGCAAGAGGGTGCTCGGCTATGCACCATTGATGACAATGGCAAGCTCACAGTGGTGCTAGTGCCTGGCTAATCTTCCTAGATGATCTACTGAGTTGTGTGTGAGCTAAATGGGGAACCAGTTAGGCAAGAATCACTGCTCACAATAGTGTTTGATATTTGTTTGATTTGTGTCTGCAACCTGTTTGATGAAATGGCTGCATGAAATCAAGTTTTGAATTTTGAAATGATTTTTGGTGGGTCTGCTAGATTGGTGCTGGTGAGTCTGCAGATGCTTGGGTTTTGAAAGTTGAGCTTGTTTGAGTAGTTTTTGAAAAAGTGGGATCTTCCCATATGATAAAGATTCAATTTTGAATTGTCATTTAAACTATGCATTTGAAAGTTTCTGGATGATCACAAAGTGGGCCTTGATACCTTGTTATGAGTACATTCAAGGGGTGCAAAGATCCAGAAAAGTTTCTGTTAGGTTCTGCAAGTTTGAGACAGCCAAAGTAGGCATGGGAGTTAAATTGGCCAAAATGACCATTCATTTCATATATGTGTTTTGATTTACTTGTCATTAGGAAAAGTGTGGGAAATGTTTTAGATGATGTTTATTTCACCTAAGAAACATTTTACAAGCAATGGAACAAATAAACAAGGTGGTTTTAAAGGATTTCAAAATCCATGCATACACATATGCATGCATTCATGATTTCATTTAGAAAAGTTTTTTTAACCCTAATTTTGATGATTAGAATTTGATGATCCAAGCTTAGTATTTTTGGGATGTTACAAACCTTCCCCTCTTAAACAAAATCTCGTCCCGAGATTTGAAAAAGGACGAAAAGATTACCTAGGATTTGAAGAGATCGGGAAACTCCGTCCTGATGTGATCTTCGCGCTCCCAGGTAGCTTCCTCTTCTATGTGGTTGCTCCACTGAATCTTGAGAAACTTGATGCTTCAGGTTCGGGTAGTTTGAAAAGCTTCTTCCAAAATGCGGATGGGTACTTCGGGATAGGTCAGGTCATCGTTGATCTCTATGGTCCGGTGATTGATATTCTTGAACACTTCGGTCTTCTCGGGGACTTCGAGACATTTGCGAAGTAACGAGATATGGAACACATTGTGCATAGCTGACATCTCTTCAGGTAGTTCCAATTGATATGATACTTCTCCTTGACGGTTCTGAATTTTGAAAGGTCCGATATATCTGGGGGCTAACTTTCCTTTCAGTTGGAAACGCTGCATTGCCTTCAATGGTGACACTTTCAGATAAACAAAATCTCCTATGTTGAAGGCGAGGTCTCAACGTCTCTTGTCGGTGTAACTCTTCTATCGGGATTGGGCGGTCTTGAGGTGCTCACGAATCTTGTGAACCTTCTCTTCTGCTTCCCGGAGGATGTCGGGTCCGAAAATCTGACTCTCTCCTACTTCCGACCAGTTCAAAGGGGTGCGACACTTTCTTCCGTACATGAATTCAAATGGGGCCATTTGCAAACTGGCTTGGTAACTATTGTTGTAGGAAAATTCTGCAAATGGTAGACAGTCTTCCCACTTGGATCCATATTCTAGCACACATGCTCTAAGCATATCTTCGAGTATTTGATTTACTCGCTCCGTTTGTCCATCGGTCTGAGGGTGATACACGGTACTGAAATCTAGGCGGGTTCCTAAACCTTCTTGGACTTTCTTCCAGAATCTCGAGGTAAACTGAGTTCCTCGATCCGATACTATATTCTTGGGGACTCCGTGCAAACTGATGATTCTAGCGATGTATAACTCTGCTAGCTTCGAACTCTGATAGGTGGTTTTGACGGGCAAGAAATGGGCCACTTTGGACAATCTGTCCACTATGACCCAGATAGAGTCATTTCCCCTACTAGAAGTAGGTAGTCCAGTGATAAAGTCCATTCCTACAGAATCCCATTTCCATTACGGAATTTGTAAAGGTTGCAACAATCCAGCAGGTCTTTGATGTCCTGCCTTGACTCGCTGACATATATCACACTTGGCGATATAGCTTCCGATTTCTCTCTTAATCTTATGCCACCAAAATTGCTCTTTCAAATCTTGATACATCTTAGTTCCTCCTGGATGGGTAGAATAAAGAGTATCATGAGCCTCCTTCAAGATAACTTCTTTCAACACCGAATCTGTTGGTACACAAAGGCGTCCTTTGTACCACAGAACTCCTTCTTCGTCCTCGGCGAATCCGGGTACTTTGCATGTACCGATACGACGCTTGATTCCGTCGATACTGGCATTTTCCTTCAGCGCCTCCTTAATCTGACTGATCAAAGTGGGCTGGAGTTCTATGCTTGCCAAAAATCCTTCACTTACTAATTCCATTCGAAAATCTTCCATCTCCTTGTGCAAACTTGGTTGCTCCTTCAAAATCATGGAGTTCAAGTGGCAAGGCAATCTGCTAAGGGCATCGGCTACCACGTTGGCTTTACCAGGGTGATAGTGAATGTCCAGGTCGTAATATTTGATTAGTTCAATCCATCTTCTCTGCCTCATATTCAACTCCTTCTGAGTGAATATATACTTTAGGCTCTTGTGATCCGAATAAATCTCACAATGGTTTCCCATTAGGTAATGTCTCCATGTCTTCAGGGCTAGGACTACTGCTGCGAGTTCGAGGTCATGGGTTGGATAGTTTTGCTCGTGGTGCTTCAATTGTCGAGATAGATAAGATATAACTTTGCCTTCTTGCATTAGCACACATCCGATACCAATCTTGGATGCGTCACAATACACATCGAAGGGCTTCGTGATATCCGGCATGATTAAGATTGGGGCTGATATCAATATCCTCTTGAGTTCTTGAAAACTCGCTTCACACTTGTCTGTCCATTCAAACTTCTTGTCCTTCTTCAGCAATTGGGTCATGGGTCGGGCGATACTCGAGAATCCTTCTACGAATTTGCGGTAATATCCCACCAATCCGAGAAAAGCACGAACTTGGGTTTGAGTGGTTGGGGCTTGCCAATCTTCTACATCTTTCACTTTGGCAGGGTCAACGGCAATTCCTCCGGCTGATACAATGTGACCGAGGAATCCTACTTCCTGTAACCAGAATTCACATTTGCTAAACTTTGCATACAACTGATGCTCTCTAAGGGTTCCAAGAATGGTCCTTAGGTGTAGCTCATGTTCTTCTTCTGATTGGGAATAAATCAGAATGTCATCGATGAAAACAACGACAAACTTATCCAGGAAGTCCATAAAAATCTTATTCATGAGGTTCATGAAATAAGCGGGGGCATTGGTTAATCCAAAAGACATGACTGTATACTCATACAATCCGTATCTGGTGGTAAAGGCAGTCTTTAGAATATCCTCTGCACGAATTTTGAGTTGATGATAGCCAGTTCTAAGATCAATCTTAGAAAACACTTTGGCACCGGTCAACTGATCAAACAAATCTTCTATCTTGGGCAAGGGGTACTTGTTCTTGATGGTGACATCATTCAACTTCCGATAATCCATACACAAACGGTTACCTCCATCTTTCTTGTCGACAAATAAGACAGGTGATCTCCATGGTGACGCACTTGGTTGAATCAATCCAATTTCTAGCATGGAATCCAGTTGCTTCTTCAGTTCTGCTAGTTCCGACAGGTTCATACTATAGGGTCTCTGGGCTATGGGTCCTGTTCCGGGGATTAGTTCGATGATAAACTCGATATCCCGATCTGGGGGCATACCGGGCAAAACATCGGGAAATACATCGGGGTATTCACAGACTATCCGGACTTGGTCAATGGTAGGTTGGGCTAGACTCTTGTTACACTTGAATTGGCGAGGTAAGGTTTCAGATATATGCTCGACTGATATTCCGGCGGTACTGGTCATGGTGATGGCTTTCTTAGCACAGTCAATCAATCCTTTATGTTTGGACATCCAATCCATTCCTAGTACTACTTCCAAACCTTTAGTTCCGAGTACTATTAGATTAGCATAAAAATCTATGCCATGGATTCGGATAGGGACGGCTTTGCAAATTTGCCTAGCCTTGGTGGTTGATCCGGGAATTTGCACAATCATAACATGCTTCAGTTTGGTTGGTTGAATTTTACTAGTGCAGGCAAATTCTTCGGTGACAAATGAATGCGATGCACCAGAGTCATACAACACTCTTGCAAGTACCGAATTAACAGAAAACATACCCAGCACGACGTCTGGCGCTTCCTGAGCTTCTTCAGCATGCATGAGAAAAAGACGGCCATTGCGGTTGAGTGAATTCCCTGGGGCAAATCTTCTCCTTGGATGGACACGACGCTGCTGCTGAGCTGGGGCATTTGCGTTAGGGGCTGTAGCGTTCTTCTTGTTGGGGCACTCGTTGGAATAGCGGCCTTTATTTCCACAGTCATAACAGGTCACTTGGGACTTGTCCTTGGCTGCGACAGGCACAACATTGCTTCCAGTCCTCGGGGCAGTGTTGGTGTTGGCGGTAGCATTGTTGGGGTTGAACTTGGGTGGGGCACGGGTGAAATTGCTAGAGTTGCCGGGGTTGTTGTGATTTCCTCCGGGTCTAGTGTTTCCACGGTTGGGGTAGGTCGGACGGGTCATAGGGGGTCTGTTGGTTCTTGGGGCAAATCCTGGAGATGGGTTGGGGAGATACTTTGGGGTCTGATGGGTTCCGGGTTGATGCATCATGCGACGCTTGCGGTTATCATTGGCTTGGTTGATCTTTCCTTCCATCTGGATAGAAGAGTCGACAAGGGCTTCAATATCAGCAAAGGGGATATTGACTAACACCGTCTACATCTCGTCATTGAGACCATTCAGGAATCTTTCTTTCTTCTTGGCTTCGGTGTCTATCTCGTCCGGGCCATACCTAGCTAATGAAAAAAATTTGTCACGGTATTCCACAACAGTCATCCTTCCTTGCTTCAGCTCTCTGAACTCGTCTCTCATTCTCTTGATCAAACCCGGTGGCACATGGGTTCTGCTAAACTTGACCTTGAATTCCTCCCAGGTCATCATCTGGCCTCCGGTCATTGCACGAACACTGTTCCACCATGCCCTGGCATCTCCTGCTAGATAATGGGTGGCGAACAGGACTTTCTCGTTGGCTTCCACTCCGGCGACTTCTAGGTTGTTTTCCATTGTTTGCAGCCATTCATCGGCATCTAGGGGTTCTTCTGACTTGGTGAAAATGGGTGGGTTAGTATTCTAGAAATTCTTGAGCTTAGATCCATGGTTGTCCTGATTTCCGTGGCCTTGGTTGTTGTGGGCTAGTTGGGCTATCTGTTGCAGAGTGGCTAGGTTGGCTTGACGTTCCGCTCTTTCAGCTTCGCGGTAAGAAGTCAACATTTGCAGGATCTGCAACATCGGGTCCGGGGCTGAACCACTTCCTCCACGTGGCATCTGAAGATTGATATAGATCATGAGAAAATAGGGAAATTTCTAAGGTCTTGGGTCTTTGAAAAGTTTTAAATGTTGACTCAGATTTTTTTGGCAACTTGATTTTTCATTCATTCACTCTTAGCACACATTACAACACACACCACAACAAAGAAAAACAGATGGTTTTAAGAACCATTCTGGAAACTACGATACAGGGGGACCGACTACTACTCACTACGCTAGTGCTCAGTGCTACTACTCCTCGGAGTCTGTGGCTTCATCATCTTCAGCATCATCGATGAAGGCGAAATCATCCTCATCGGTGAAGAAGTCCATGGCCTGATGCTCCAGAAAATCATCGTCATCGCTGAGATAAGAGTAAGGGTCTCCACGAAGATCCTCTCCGGCATTCTCCCTTTCCTCCAACTGCATGTCTCTCTCGTGGATGGTCTCCTCCAGAGATGAGATGCGGTGGTGAAGACGGGCAATAATGCGCTCCTTTTTGTCAAGCTGACGGCGGCGAGACTTGCGATCCTTTGCTAGCATGGCTATGGTCTGACCCTTCGTATTGATGATGTCAGACTTGTGGTTGCAGTAGTCACTGCAGTTGTCCAACTCCTGCTGACGATCATACATCATGAAGCTAAGGTGGTCCAATTGAGTCTTCAGCTCGGGGTGGTATGGGGCTTCCAGTGGTTGTCCATTTGCATCACGCCTTGGGCAAAACTCAAAGCGAGTACCCTTGTTCTGATTGATGCTCTGCCCACACAGACGGGAAAGATCTTCCTGCATTGCTCTGGCAAGTCCATCGAGACAGTTGTTTTCCCTCAAGGTAAACTGAATTCCCTCCGCAGTGGGAGGTTCAATCTTTCCTCGGAGACTTGCAACAATTAGCCACTGCAGATCTTCTCCTCCTTGATCATTGAGCTGAGCTCCAAAGAACTCAGGGTGCGGACGCTCCAGAAGTTCGGAAAGCTGATCCAGATCCCTCTCAAAGATAAGGTCTCCCCCATTCCCAAGTTGGTAAAACTTGCTTTACCTCACGTCCATCTATAAAAATAGAGGATGAGTAGATTAGCAGAGTGATCAAGTGTGTCAAAATTTTATGTATTTTGCAAGAGTTTTTGAGGAACATGAATTTTTAGGAAAGAATCAAAGAGATAAGAATGAGAATAAGTTTTTCTAAATATTTGTTTTCTTTGGTTTTGAAACTAAGTTTTTGATTCAAACGTCCAGTCTAACTAGGGTCTCCTATGTCAGGATGGCTCTGATACCAACTTGTCAACACCCGGATTTTTCAATCCTAGATGCCTGTTATGCCATACATCGCAATCCCAGGATTACCATTTTTGTGAGACATAACAGAATTGGATACCATAGTACATCATCCATTACAAACGATACATAAGTTCTTACACAAATAGGGATCTCATGATCCAGTTCTTAATACAACATCAAGCAGCGGAATACGTAATAATAACGGTAGCATAGGCGAAGCTCCATCTTCGGGGTCACAGGCAATGCTGACGATGGGAGATGATCCTAGTTGTCGTAACCTTCCTGGGGTCCATCTTCCAGGTACTCCAATTCATAGTCTGGCCATGGGAATAGCCAGGGACAAAGCCATGAGTACTCTTTAAGTTCTCACAAACTAATACTAGTAGGTAAAGGGGGTTTTTGGATAATAGGACACTAGGCTCTAGGGTTGTTTTGCAAAAGCCAGATTTATCTCTACTAAGCTCCAAAGCTAGTCACAATTTTATAAATCCTAAGCGGGAACTTGTATTTCATATCACAACTCTGTTGTGGTCAAGTCAAAGTCTTAATTCATTTCACAGGTCATTTTGAAAAGTCTGACGGGGGAACAGTATGGCCACTCCAACTGTCCATCACCGCGGAGGCGGCTATTCGAATAGTTTGACACTCTGCAGAGATTGTACACTTTCACCACAACATTCGATACATCCGTCAGGAACAAATCCTGAATTCACCATACTCAGTATGCGGATAATCAATCCTAACCTTTAGATTACACGCCCTAGTATAAGCACCTCTCCTGTGAGTTTGGCCTCCCAACCATGACCAACTGTCATCTTGGGTACTGCACAGGTGGACAATCTTCACAAGGTAGCCTCAGCTCAGACCTTGGCCGTGAGGGAACTAATACTAAGGTACATAAGTTTCCAGTCAAGCCCTACCCAATATTCGGGTATTGTGGTTGTACGATAAAATTGGAATGGTATCGCATCCAGACAACCATCAGTTTTATAAAGGGCTAAGGCTCATGCCTCAACATTTTTATCACCAAAATTCTCAAGTGTTTGGAAACACATATCCAAAACATTTCAATAGAATGATCCATCATTCCAAGGTTTTCATAACCATTTTCCACCAAGTATTCCCATCTAAAAGTTGATCAAGTTTTATGCTTAGCACTAGCATCTCCAGGTGGGGGTAGTAATGATGAGGGGTGGTAACTAGTGGAGTTTCAACTAAGTACAACCTCATGTCTCATGCTGATGTCAAGGTTTCTAACTTAGGCCAAATTTTATGCTCTTTATGCAACCTTCGGCATCTTTCCAAAATCTACCAGTCACTTAAGTAAACTCTAAGTAAGCTTTGATAAAGAAATAGAGTAAGAAGCTTGCAAGTAAAACTAGGATTGGTTTATCGAGTGGGTATGATCACATATGCTTAAGGCATATAGTAGTCATAGAACAAGTATGGGTTTGTTGCATCAGTAGGGTATCTTGCAAGGGTTAGCTTGCAGGGTTACTAGCTTGCCTTGTGCAGAGCAGTGGTTGAAGTTCTCCTCGGCTTCTTCTTCGTAGTATCCTCCTTCCTCCTCGTATCCTTGGTCGGTACTAGCGTCTATGAATAAATACGAGGTACACAATCACCAAACAATACTTAAATACTTGCAATCATCACACACAAGGGTCCTATGGATGATCTAGCATCATCCCTAACATTACAAGGTTAAGGCTTGGTTTAAATCTTTTTATTTTTAGAAAAGTAATTTCTACTCATTGAAAAACTACTTTAGATTTAATATTCTCCAAACCCAACATGGGATCATGTTGACACATGTCATCACCACATATTGTAGTCCATCGGAATGTGATTTAAAGTGGTGTCACAATTTAATAAGGTTTTACCCTTTTATTTTAATTAATTAAAGTGGCTAGAAATGCTTATGTAGCATTCTTTTATTCCTTAAACATTATTTCTGCAAGTAAGCCTATATATTTTTATATATTCTGAAAGGTATGGTTAAATGTGATTTTTGAGAGTTGGAATCAACTCAAAAGCTATTATGGTTTAAATTTGAAAAATGTTTGAATGCAGCAAAGCTTCTGCCTTGTTATTTTTACCATGGGTGATCTATAGATCCAAATGACTTGAATCCAACGGGCTTGGATTCAGAATTCACAGACCTTTCCAACAAAATTGGTTTCATTCAATTTGGTGTACTGAATCGATCTGGGTTGATTTTTGAAGTTGGGTACAGAAGTGTGTTTGAATTAAAATAGAAAAAGGTTTAATTTGAATAACTGGGCTGCACGGGAAAAGTTACTGGGCCGGCCTGCTAAGAGCAGTGCTCCCGCGGGCTGCTTAAGTGGGTGTCCCCACTCGTCAGTGACACGGGGCTGGGCGAAGCGGTATGGGGCAACGTGGATCGTTCGATATAGTTCTAATCCAACGGCTAGGAGTCATCGTCGACGCGAGACAACTCCGGCGAGAACGAAACCTAGCGCGGCCAGTGAGGGTCGCTGGGGGCTCACCGGGGTGCTGGCGAGGGTCGGCGAGGCAGGCTAACGACGAAGTAGACGACGGCGAACTCAGGGGTGGTCGCGGTAGCTCCTGGGGCGGCTCCAATCGCTGGCTCCCTTCTTCTCCGGCAGCGGCAGGCTCCAGTGAAATTCCGGCGAGGTGGTGCTCGCCTTGCTCTGAGAATGGTGTGGCACGATTAGTGAGGAGAGGGGAGTGAGATGGTGTGAAGAAAACGTGCGGGGTGGCCTCTATTTATAGTCGAGCGAGGGGACCGTCGGGGCGCACGGTGAGCTCGTCGGGGGCGAGGTTACAGGCGGCTAAAGGCATGGGAAAGGGTAGGGGACGGTGTGGTTTCTCCTGGAGATGCTCCATGACATGGTCTCGAGGCATGGGCCGGTGTGGTTTGGTCTCGAACGGGCGGTGCTCTGCACGGCAGAGGCGGCGTCTTTGACGGCGGGCGGTGGCTGTGCGGCACAGGGCGGCAAACAGGGATGTCTGGCGGTCTCCTAGGTCGGTGGGGATTGTGTATGCATGCGGCGAGGGCGGCGCGTGGTCTCTGGGTGATGGTCGAGGGTGGCACTCTGGCGCACGCTCGGCATGGTCTGGGCGCAGCTTGTGCGCGTGGTCCAGGGCTTGGCAACGCTCGCGGCTGGGACAGTGAGTGGCGGTGGACGGTGGGCTGCCTCCCAGACATGCTGGCTAGGCTTGCTGCTTCTCCTAGATTGCTGTCGACTATGGGGTGGCAAGAGGGTGCTCGGCTATTCACCATTGATGACAATGACAAGCTCACAGTGGTGCTAGTGCCTGGCTAATCTTCCTAGATGATCTACTGAGTTGTGTGTGAGCTAAATGGGGAACCAGTTAGGCAAGAATCACTGCTCACAATAGTGTTTGATGTTTGTTTGATTTGTGTCTGCAACCTGTTTGATGAAATGGCCGCATGAAATCAAGTTTTGAATTTTGAAATGATTTTTGGTGGGTTTGCTAGATTGGTGCTGGTGAGTCTGCGGATGCTTGGGTTTTGAAAGTTGAGCTTGTTTGAGTAGTTTTTGAAAAAGTGGGATCTTCCCATATGATAAAGATTCAATTTTGAATTGTCATTTAAACTATGCATTTGAAAGTTTCTGGATGATCACAAAGTGGGCCTTGATACCTTGTTATGAGTACATTCAAGGGGTGCAAAGATCCAGAAAAGTTTCTGTTAGGTTCTGCAAGTTTGAGACAACCAAAGTAGGCATGGGAGTTAAATTGGCCAAAATGACCATTCATTTCATATATGTGTTTTGATTTACTTGTCTTTAGGAAAAGTGTGGGAAATGTTTTAGATGATGTTTATTTCACCTAAGAAACATTTTACAAGCAATGGAACAAACAAACAAGGTGGTTTTAAAGGATTTCAAAATCCATGCATACACATATGCATGCATTCATGATTTCATTTAGAAAAGTTTTTGTTAACCCTAATTTTGATGATTAGAATTTGATGATCCCAGCTTAGTATTTTTGGGATGTTACAGGTTCCCTCACGGCCAAGGTCTGAGTTGAGGCTACCTTGTGAAGATTGTCCACCTGTGCAGCACCCAAGATGACAGTTGGTCATGGTTGGGAGGCCAAACTCATAGTAGAGGTGCCTATACTAGGGCATGTAATTGAAAGGTTAGGATTGATTATCTGCATACTGAGTATGGTGAATTCAGGATTTGTTCATGACGGATGTATCGAATGTTGTGGTGAAAGTGTACAATCTCTGCAGAGTGTCAAACTACTCGAATAGCCGCGTCCGCGGTTATGGACAGTTGGAGTGGCCATACTGTTCCCCCGTCAGATGTTTTCAAAATGACTTGTGAAATGAATTGAGACTTTACTTGAACACAACAGAGTTGTGATATGAAATTCAAGTTCCCACTTAGGTGTTATAAAACTTCAACTAGTTTTGTTTGCTTCTGAACTTAGTAGAGGTAAATCTAGCTTTTTGCAAAACAACCCTAGAGCTAACTGTCCTTCTACAAAAACCCCCTTAACTTGTTAGTATTAGTTTGCGAGTACTTAAAGAGTACTCATGTCTTTGTCCCTGGCTATTCCCGTGGCCAGACTATGAAGAGGAGTACCAGGATGATGGACCGCAGGAAGGTTACGACAACTAGGATCATCTCCCATCGTCAGCATTGCCTGTGACCCCGAAGATGGAGCTTTGGCTACACTACCTTTATTATTACGTTATCCCGCTGCTTGAGTTGTATTAAGAACTGGATCATGAGATCCTTATTTGTGTAAGACCTTATGTATGGTTTGTAATGGATGATGTACTGTGATATCCAAATCTGTTATGCCTCGCAAAAATGGTAATCCTGGGATTGCGATGTATGGCATAACATGCATCTGGGATTAAAAATCCGGGTGTTGACATCAACTTTGCCAAAACAATCAAATCTTGATTCAAACCAACTCTAATCCTCACCAAATCTTGTCAAGTACTCCTCCATAGCATCAAACACACCACTCTGGTCGACCAACACTATAGCATCACTGACCACTTGTCCTCTTGTGCTTGTTTTAAGAGGAAGACAAAGTTCATGTCCCTTCAAAGCCATATTAAAACTCATTGTAGCTCTCTACTCCCTCTCTGCTCTGTGCATGGCCATAAGAACCCCCTACACACTCCCCACCGCCCTCAGCACCCAATGGGGAGGCCATGGACCAGCTCCATGCTCATCCATGAGACACACCCACCATAGACCTCTCCCCTCGGTTTATAATGCCCACAGGCCACCCAGCTCTCCCCTACTCTCTCATTTGCCCCTCTCCACCCCCAGTCACTCCCCGGAACTCCCCCCTCCTCTCCCATGCCCGTTTCTACTCGAAAGACAGGAAGAGAGAAGCTTCGGACCTCTTCCAAAAAGCGAGCAAGGCTTCCTCCCTCGAGCTCCCCTCTCTCTGCATGTCACCCTGCAGTGACCCCGTCCTCTTCCTCTATCTAACCCTGTCCTTATTTTTTCCCAGGACTCCTTGCAGTGTCGCCTAGGACGAGCTCCGGCGAGCTTCCTCTCGGACGTCTTCGCGCGAGCTCCCTCCCGACGGCAAACCACCTCGTGCCGACCATATTCGGAGTCACCATCGTCAAACGTGTCGGCCCGTCGCCTCCCCGACCTCTCCCGAGCCCCCCGGTGAGCTCCCTCGTCTCTCCCTGGCCCACCCTAGGGTTTCCCTCACCAGCGAGCCAGCCCCGCGAGGATGACGACCCGTGTCCGTCAGATCCCGCCCGATCCGACCGCTGGAGGCGCTCGGTACCCCTTCGCCCTGGATCCCGTGGGCAGGCCCGCTGCTGGGCCGCAGCTGGCTACGCGTCGCCCGCATGTGCGCCGCTGCCACTGGGGTTTGGACCTTTTATGACTTTAGGAAATTCCCTAGGTCAAACCAAGTGAGTTTTGGACCTAATTCAAACTCTCAGTTGACATACCTGACCATATCTTCCAAAAACCAGTAGCTCATATTTTTATGTGTCTATGATAAATTTTGGTGAATTAAACCATTTTGTGCATGGTTTAATCACTAATAAAAATCATTGCAGTAGTTCTGCAACTCCAAAAGGGTTGATTCTAATTTCTACCGAAAGGTATTCTCAGTACCTAACATGTGTCCTTGGAATCAACTCAAAATCTTCTATAGAATAAATATAATGAAAAAGACAAAATCCCAGCCAGTAATGCCTTTGGGAATTTCTCAAGGGCATTCTGGTAATTGTTTTGAGGTGATTCCAACTCCTCTTGAATCAGTCCATAAAATACTATTCTTTCACCCAAGGAAATAAATTTTGGAACTCCATAGAAGTTCTGGTGAATTATTTCCTAAAACTAGAGTTTTAACCACTATAAAATCCTTTTTAAATCAAGGGAAATTGATAAAATAGTGAAACCACATTTGTTGGCTTCATTTTATCAATATATATCTGATGGTATCATTTTTATACAATGGTTTCATACAGATTAAATCCTGGATCAAAACCCCCTCTCCTAGGTAATCCCCAAACTAGAAACACATAGGGATCCTTTTCCCTAAAGCCCTCAACCCTTATCCCAATCCAAACCAACCAATCATCCCACATCCCACTACCTCATATAATTAATCTATCCTTTACTTCTTGTATGGTTTTATGCTTGTATGCCTTGTATTGATTGGTGTATTGTTTGCTTGCATGTATGCTCGATAACTGCGATAGGTTGCGATGGTGTGACGCCGAGAAGAAGGAAGGATCAGGATATTCTTTTATTATTGTTACTGGTTATCTGGTTATCTAACACCGTCAAGGGACTTCTCGCTGGTCACAGGCAAGCCACCTTTCCTAAACTCCTATATTTCACCTACTTCTGTTTATCAACTGTTTTATATCTCGTTTATGAATTGCATGATCTAAGGCATGGTTTGATTCAAATAAACACACATGAGTAACTTGGCTCCTCCAAGTTATGAATGAGTGTCTCTTGGACACCTACCCTATTTACACCTACTTTTACCCCTTAGAATGAGGCTAAGAAGATTAGCATCTTCCCTCTTGGAACCCATGGAATTTCAATGACAAAACTATTTTGGCTTATACCCTACTACAAAGTTTTCAAAATAAAACTCTTGGAAAGAGGCATCATTTCCGAGTGGAAGTTTTAACAAAGAAACTATGAGGTTGATGAAGAGAAAGTTAAGTAAGAGAAAGGAAGGGATGTTCTAAGCCAATGTCCAAAACAATTTATCCGTGCAACCACATTACTCCAGACGCTGGGGCTTAGCTCGTAGTTTGTGATCTTTAGACGGGGCTGCTCTTACTCGCTAAAGGGGAGAAATTCCCTGAAATCTGGGCTACCTGTAGGGTAAGGCACTGGTGCAACAATTGGGTCTCTCGCGGACGGTATGCTTTTAGGTAGTTCGGGTGGAAGATTGTCACTATTGCTACCATTCATGCTTCATTGTGGAGGTAGGGGTCAGTATGGAAGGAAGGACCTGGGTCGTCGTACCCCATACTCGTACCAGAGAGATAAACCTAAAAGGAAAAGCCTCCGTTTCTAGGGATGGACAAATGAACAGCGTAAGTTTGATTATCTGAGCCCCTGTCTACCATATGTAGCAGGCCGTGGTTTTATCTCGGCGGATGTATTGATTCTTGTGGGTAAAGTGCACAAACTCTGCAGAGTCTAATCTATTCGAATAGCCGTGTCCACGGTCAAGGACGGTTGAAATGGCAAGTGCTAGGAGGACCCTTCGGATAAGTTATAATGAGAAATAGGAGGTGACTTGGTCACGAGAAAAGATAAAAAATAAGTTGGTTTTGACCAGAGATGGTCGATAAGGTTTTAAAAAGGGTTTTACAAGAAAACATTTTCTAAATCTTTTTAACAAGGATGTGGAGATGTCCGGGTTTTCTAAAAGGAGACATGTTTTTTTTTTCATAAGTCTTTTTCAACAAAGATATAAAGATTCCAAGGTTAGGCTTTTCCTTCAAAAACAACTATAGTCTAGAGCTATCTCGCCACCGTTAAACATGCATTATCTTATTACCTTGTCTCGGTGGTTTGCAAGTACATTCAAAGTACTCACTGGCATTGTACCTGGCTATTTATTTGGCCAGATTGCAGATGTTAAGAAGAAACGAAGGTGCTAACGTCTATGCGAGCTAGGTCGTCTTCCTAGTAAGTTGCCTGTAGGTTATGGAACGGGCTCTGCGCTGAAGACTTTCGCTACTTGTGTTGTAATCACCATAATGCCACCTTGTGAATTTGTACTCGATATTGTATGGATGATGTAATGATACTAGTCGGTTATGCTCACGTCTCACTGATCATGGGTACATGAATTGTATGCATAACAGGTATTCTCGGACCATAAATCCGGGGTGCCACATTAACCACATGAAGATGCCTATGATAGGGGCAATGAGAGATCAAAGCTAATGAGTACCTTCCTTTCAGCATTTCAAAGCCTTTCAAACCTTCACAAAAACCGTTTTCACAACTTTGTTGAGTCACCACTTATTCTATGAGCACCTTCTTGAGAGCATAGTTGACATTTTTGTGTTTGTTCCAAAACTTCATTAATTATGTCATGACTTTGATTCTTTTATCTCTGATATCTTTATCTCTAGTCTTCATGTGAACTTCAGAGGTGCCTTGGCATTTATATTGTGATCTTCAAACAAAGGCAAGCGAGATACCACTATATCATATCTTATTATGAGCATTGCAATGTTGCTTATGTTTATGTTTCATGCTACTTATTATTATTGAGTTGGTTTCTCTTCATAGCTCGCAATGTCTATTGAGTAGACTTAGTTGCATCCTACTTATTATGAATTGTCTAACAATATACTCCTGTGCTAAGAATATTTACATCATATGAAGCAAAGTGTTCGTGAATGTTTTTTTATCACACTTAGTTTTCAACTGAATTGCTTGAGGACAAGCAATAAGCTAAGCTTGGGGGGAGATGATACGTCCAAAACGTATCTACTTTCTCGAACACTTTGCTATTGTTTTTCCTATAAACTTGTGCGATTTGGATACAACTAACACGGACTAACGCTGTTTTCAGCAGAATTACCTTGGTGTCTTGTTTTTGTGCAGAAAATGAACTATCAGGAAAAATACCGGAAAATATGCCAAAAACTATTTCTCACTAGAAGATCCACGGAGACAGAAGGGGAGACAGAGAGGAGGCCTGGGGGCACAGACCCACCCTAGGCGCGAGCCCACCTGACCCCGCGCCTGGAGGAGGTCTGGCCACCCCAGGTAGCTCCTCGGCCTCCCTCCGCGCCTATAAGTTGCCTTCTGACCTAAAAACTCAGGGGTGTTCGATAGTTTTCCAGAAAAAGTTCCGCTCTGTCGCCGCCACCAGAAACCAAGATTTGGATCTAGAAACTCCATTATGGCACCCTGTCGGGACGGAGGAATTTGGAGAGGATCATCGCCATCGTCATCACCAACGCATCTCCATCAACCACCGATGTTTACCTCACCCATGAGTGAGTAATCCCCCACCGTAGGCTTGGGGATGGTAGGGATTGGATGAGTTCTATCATGTAATCGAATAAGATTGTTAGGGCATAGTGCCTAGTGTCTCTTGTGCTATTTGAATTTGTTGCAACTTGTTGTTCTTAATGCTTGTCACTAGGGCCCGAGTGCCATGATCTCAGATCTAAATTCATTATTGAATCATTATGATAGTATTGTTTGTGATCTTATCTACAAGTTGTGTACACATATCATTGTCCGGATCCAAAGGCCCCAAAGTGGACAATAATTGGGACAACCGGAGGGGATGGCTGTGGTGTGAGGATCACATGTGTTCACGGAGTGTTAATGCTTTGCTCTGGTGCTCTATTAAAAGGAGCACCTTAATTGCTAGTAGTTCCCTAGAGGCCCCGCTGCCACGGGCTGGCTGGACAGAAGATGTTGTGCAAGTTCTCATTGCGAGCACGTATGACTATATTTGGAGCACATCCCTAGGATTTTTAGTACTTTGATGCTTGTTATTATTTATCTGCAATGCCCTATGTCTTGAAGTTACATGTTTAGACTTGTCCATGCAACGCCCGTCATCCATCCCCATGCCTATCGCACTCGAATCCTACTGTTACCATTACTGTTACTATTGCTCCTGTTTCACTGTTGTTGTTTCTTTGCTTTGTTGTTGCTACTACCAAACTCTTGCTACTGATAAACTTCTATGAGAAAGAACTATTTCTAGGTGCAGCTGAACTGACAACTCAGTTGCTAAGGCTTGCAAGTATTCTTTGGCTCCCCTTATGTCGAATCAATAAATTGGGTAATACTACCCGCGAAGACTGTTGCGATTCCCTATACTTGTGGGTCATCAAGAACAAGCTAGACAGAGACCAATATCTGAGTTATAAAGATAATGCTTATTATAGAGATAGTTTGGAGACCATTAGTAAACCCTAAGGGGGAGAGTAAACAATATAAATGGAAGTATTGTTATCTGATTATCCGAGTAATGGTTGGAGAACAAGTACTAATCTATAGCAACAGGAAGCCTTATTTTCATCAGGTTAAAATAAGACATAGTTATAAAAGTACTCTTGGAAGTCTGTCTGGGTGAAAGATCAAAGTTTATTTGAACGTAGTAGGACTCAAATCTTAAGGTAA
The DNA here is from genome assembly GCA_916181665.1 of Avena sativa. Lineage (NCBI taxonomy): Eukaryota > Viridiplantae > Streptophyta > Magnoliopsida > Poales > Poaceae > Avena > Avena sativa. The sequence goes on from OV702284.1 coordinate 69,061,931, forward strand.
TTAATAAAAGAAGTTGAAGAAATATTTAAGGTGATCATAAAAAGTTATCTAAAGATAAATAAGGTAAAATCTTGAAGGAGATAAAATAGATTAGTCCTAACAAACTAATCCTAGAAGAAATAAAATACATCCAAATTAAGGATCTTATAATTAGGACATATTCTTAAGTGACTATAGTAAAAGAAACTTTGAGGTATTGGAGACAACAAGTTGGAGAATTCCTAGTATGATAAAAATTTAAGGAAAAAGATCTGGATATGGGATACTACAAATATTTCCATCTAGGATACCATGGAGCTAAGATGTGTCGTAATCAATACAGGACAATTCCTCATTCAGAAACGTGAGAGTATATGAACTTTGAGGATGAAGTTTATTTTAAGGGGGAGAGTGTGTAACATTCCAGCATTAGAGCTTAGAAATAAGCTGGCCACAGATGTGTGCATTGCATTTATGCATAGAAAATCCGAATAATTTTCGCGCTTTTGAACAAAACTTGTCATAGTGATTGAAACTTCTTTCAACTTGATGGAATTGAAGTAGATCATCAAGCTGACTGCGATAAGTTTCAATATGACCTTTGCTAAAAACTTATTTTGGGTAAACATGATTTCATCTAAGGGTAGATGAAATGTAATAAAACTAAATCACAACATATTACTTAATGATTAAATATCTGATCCTTAAGTGATCATTCCATATTATTCATTACAATAACCCATGAATACCAAGCTATGGATATAATTCAAGTAACAAGAATGTAATAACTAAACCTTGACCTGTCTTATTCTTATCTATTCCTACCATGAGCATCATGGTAGTTCTTTAACACTAATTCTTTATCACTTGTTGAGTAGGAAGGAAATTAAGTCAAGATCATTCACCACATATCTTTCTCTCCATAACAATCCTTATCATATCTATTGAATCATATCCTAATATCTGTTGTTCAAAAATGTTGAATAATCAACTAGTGATTCACCAATTCTTAACTTATTAACTCTAGATATCAATCTTTAACCTATCAATTCTTGATATATTAACTCTTGTCCTTATCATAGCATTCATTTGAAAGTCTTTAGAGAAACAAATAAGAAGAGGTAGGTGGTAATGCTAGTTATAGATATCATCTATATGATGGGAGTGATTGAAGGGAGCTAAATCAATGTGATAATGGTGGATTTAACTCACTCCTGAATGGATAGAAGATTTATTTGGAATATATATTTATATGGGATAAAGTAAATTACAAGGATGAATTCTAAAGATAGTTACCAAGGAGTAATTATATTTGGATCAAGTAGACATAGTCAATGAACAATATCTCTTAGTTAGATGGAAATATTAGGGAGATAATTATAATACAACTATAGTGTTGTATTGATGAAATATTTATTAGCCAACTGGACACCTAAGCCATCAATGATCAATGGATTGTAACAATCATGCTCGAATCACTAAAATTAATTAATTATATCATGTATAAGTGACATTGGTGGATAGAACATGATTAAATCCTAGCATAGGTGTTTTATCCTAGGTTAGTCATGATAAGTCACATTAATATAATGTGAAGTTGGGGTATGAGTTACCAAGACAAGTAAAAGATAAGATAATAGGATAAAGCTGATACTAGAGCAACATTGAGATGAATAAGTAGTATTACTCTTAGAGAATAGTAAGCACTTTAGGAAAGTAGAATTGAATATATAAATCTATTGGAGTAATATTAGTGATGGATGATCAAGAAAGAGTATGAATGGAGTTATAAGTAACTACTGGTTGTATTGGAGATTATTTCTAGAGAGTAGTTTGATATAACCAAGTGTAGATATAATATGATTATGAAAAGCTTCAGTGACAAGATTCTGAGATTTATAAGTATGATTACAGAGTAAATTGTGAAGAAAGAGAGTAATCATTCAAATAGAATTAGATTCATAAGAAGTACTCTAGAAATGAGGATTATATCTATGAGAAGATCATATAGAACTTTAGTGTCAAGCTCATTGAATTTACAAATGGATTTTGAGGGAGAAGTTATTAGTAAAAGTATAAGTAGTAAAGCTCATCATGTTAACACATGATGATGGATATGAAGTAGTATATCTAGGATAGGAATTCCTTAATTAGAAGTCAAGAATTATGAAGTAGGAAAAATAGGAATTCTTGAGAAGCTATTAACCAAGGCTATAACACTCTATATCAAAATCATTATCTATATTAATTTTCTAAAACCTAAACCAATTCTACAAGGTAAATGAATTACCTTCATCATACAACTAACGCTCATCATCAACCATTACAATTATACCCAAGAGCCACTCACATTAATAAAGGAGAAACTATTTAGGATAATAAGGTAATCCTTGGTGGCTAGTAGATCAAATAGTTTTGTTCCTACTTAATATCATTGTAAAAAAGTATGTAGATAAAGCCTAGTCTTATTTCTTATTTATTATCATTTTAATAATGAAGTCACTTATCATCCTTAAATAACCCCAAGGAAAATTGCAAAGGATAGTCTAAAATCCTAAAATAATAACGATTCAAATAGTTGGATTTTAATAAAAATTAACTCCAATATTTAAAGTCATTATAATAGAAGGTCACGTATCAAATGAATCTAAAGTCTAGTTTAGTATTTACAAATCATTTCTAGCCTCACAAATCCAAATAAAATAAAAACCTATTTGGATCATCCCTAAGAAATAATAAATCCCTAAAACCTAATTCTTATTTATATTACATAATATATAACTTTTAATATAATAATGAGTAATGAAAAATATCATCATGATTAGAGTAATCAATTAGTATAATTATCTTTGGGATAATTGAAATTCTGTACAGAATTATGGTATTCAAATCCTCGAGAAAATTTGAATTGAAAATAAATTAGCAAAACAGAAATAGAAAAGAATAAAGGAAAAGAAGAGGATTCAGTCCAGAAACTAGCCCGAGGCCCATTTCCCTCACCACCGATCTGTTGCCCGTGTGTATCCTCGCGGAATTGTGCCCACTACACCAAAGCCCAACACCGGCACAGGCCCGCGTACCCCTTTGTCCACCTAATCATTATCGTTAACCTCTCGCTGCCGCCGAAGCAGCTGCGTCGCGCGAGCTCCGCCGCTCGCCGGCATAGAGATCCATGCCGCCGACAACTGAAGGGGATAAGGAGGCCACGACGACACCGCACTGCTTCATCCTCATCCTCTTTCTCTCTCTCTCTCGAGTTTCCCATAATGCCGAAACTCTAGCTAACCTTGTCGACGAATTGCCGTCGTTGCGCACCTCTCCTCTCCTTTCCAAGTAGCCCTGGAGAAACGGAGTTCTCCGCAGATCCTTTGGGTGGAGTTCAGCATCAAGGGGATCTCCAGGGAGGGTGAATTTTGTTGTTCCCTTCTTCCGTGGTTCTTCGGAATTCTCGTCGGAGAGCTCGCCTCCGACCGCGTCCATCCTCACCGACACCACCGCTGCAACTAGGGTGAGTTGCTGATGCTCAGGCATCTTCCCTCTATCCCTATCGCGCTATATGGCATGCTCTCACCGTAGCGCCGCCGTAGACCACCGTCAGTCGTCGTTGCAGAGGTTTCCGATGACCAATAGAGGGCAGCGTGACCACTAATAGCATCCCCGTGCTCAGCTTGTTCAAACGCGTAGTTCCGCTTGGCCGCACGCGCTCGCGAACACTGGCTCCGACGACCATTTGGAGGTGGCCTACGAAGTGGGGCAGTGCTGTCGTCATCGTGACGTCATGTACCCGTCACTTTTGACCTGGTCCACCCAGTTAACTAGTCCATGCCTAGGTGGCATACTGATGTGGCCCTGACCCCACTGGTTAGTGACCTAGGGTAGGTCTGGATTCAGTATAAAAAGTTATTCCATGTTTAGTAAATAGACAAAACAATATAAATTCAAATATAAATATTTTCTTGAAATTAAATAAAATGATTCAACATTGTAAATTCAATAACCTATGTTTTATAATTCAAAAAATTATGTTTAATATATGAAAATGTTTATAAAAATAAAATCTATAATTTAAGTTTATTATCAAATATTATTATGATAATCATTTAAACAAATATTATTTAATAAAGATTTTATAAGTAATCAAACTTTGAAAATCATATTTTAATAATAGTAAATGGTACAAATATAAATAATATACCAAAATTCTTAGAAAAATAAGAAATATAATTTAATACTATAATCATGTATTATTACTTCACTTAATTAAATATCTAGTATTTATTAAGTGTTCATAAAGTAATAAATCTTCTAAAAATCATATCTTATTATTTATAAATCATCAAAATAAATGTAATATAAAAAATGATCACAAAAATAATATCTACATGTTAAAACTATAACATTTATCTTTTGAAAGAAATAAAAAATTAGACACTCTAACAACTTGAATTTAAACTTATTTCCATAATTGGTAATCATATAAGCATAAATAAAAATTTGCGAATAATTCTAAAATTATATATAAGACCTAATAATAGTATTTGACTTAAATATTGATAGTATGAAATTCATATAATCCAAAACATCTGAATTACAATTTTTGAAGAATTATCATTCAGCTATAAGTAGTTAAATAATATTGTTTACTTATTCATAAACCCTAACCACACCTTTGTAAGGAGATAAATGTTTCTATTCCATTATAATATTAAGAAACCACTACTCAAACAGAAGTAATACCACTCATAAAGTAACTTTAAGGAAACATTATATCATAAGCATTACATCTTAAGTCCATCTTTGTCCTTAAAGTTAACTTTAGTCTACATGACTTTAAATATTCTAATAAAGACTTTATTATGTGTTTTATAGTTTACTTTGGTATGTTCAATTAAGACCTAACGCATATCAAGACCAAACTAACCGAATAAAGACGTGAAGGCTAACAGACATAGCTTTTCAGACAAAAAGCAACCTATGAAGAAATGTTTACGAAAACTTGCATTGCCTACGACCTATGGTCTGTGGCTATAGATATAGTGCATCAAACACTCCTTTTATAGTGAACTTGCTGAGTACGCTCGTACTCAACGTATCTTCTTAACCCTTGCTAGATTCTAAAGCCAATACAGACGACGTCTACATCAACTTATGCTCAAGGGAATCTTCATCAATAGCTCACGCTCTTCAATAAAGTCAAGGAAGTCAACATATACATCAAATCAAGTGAAGACAAAGTTGCGGATTAGATAGAAATATAATCTCTAGCCATAGAACCTACTACTGTAGAGTTTTGCAATAGTAGCAATACAAGCTCCATAGTTAGATATTAATCTTATTAGCTTGAAAGTTATGAGTTGATTATTTTTGATTCTTCCTTGTAAGAAGTTTCTTTATCTCTCTTTAACCTAGAGTGTTCTTTGGATCTTGTGTAAAGAACCGAGTTGTAACTTATAGTCTTGTATTGGACCCGCTGTGTTTCTATTGTACCACTCTTAGGGATATAATACTAGTGAACGATGTTTCATTGGTGTTATGTCCACGACTATAGTGTACTACATCATGCAGTGGTATGCTAGGTCACCGTAGCTGGTATCAGATCATATGCTTTGAACTTAGTTTGGAAACCTAGTAAATGGGTAGAACCTATAGAAAAAATATCCGCAATGATAAATATTTCTCTAGTGATATGATGGATATTCAACTAAGAATGATCCTGTAATGTTGTTAGTGCGATAATTCTTTAGTATGATTGCCATTCCAATAATTACCATGAGTTTTAACTCTATGTGACTGTTGATAATATCTTAACTATAGTTTTACATGGCACCTTGGTATCCACCCCGGAATGTTCAAGTGTTGAACATAGCATTAAATGACTACGGAGGGGATTAGACAAACACTCTCAGACAACTTCTATGGAGTTTGGATTGTGAATCAAGACTTTTAGTCAAGATTTACAGTTACTATGATGGGAAGGTATTAGCTAAATACCGTGTCATGATCATGTTACCCAGGAAGTTAGGACTTAAATAGAAATGCCATCAGGAGAGGCAAGGTGCATGGCATCTGCATATCAGATTGTAGTAATAGCAGCTATAACCATGCTTCGAGAACAGAAATCCCAAGCTCTGGAAGGTAGTACTCATACCATTATACCCCATGAAAGCTCAACACTACTAGGAAAATGGCTATAGGTAATCAGCACATCCGTGGTTCACATGGTTGAAGTGCCCCACGGCTAAAACAGGCGTGGCTCACCTATGGGCAGTGCCCTACTAGTAACTAGAACAACCATGGCGCACATGACCATAGTGTGCCACAGATATGTGTGGGCCAGGGCCCTGTTGGCCGCACGCCAGAGATCCGTAGCGCACATAGGGTAGGTGCGCTACGGTTGTTAGTGTCAACCGTGGCGCACATGGAGGGGGTGCGCTACGCCTAAGCGCATGCCCCTCTCTGCTGTGAAACGGCCAGACACATCCGTGGCGCACTATGGCATGTGCGCCACGGATGTATAAACTTAGTAGTAGGGCACCTTGCCCTAGTGCCCTACGCCTAACTATCCTGCACCAACTCCACACCCCCCCCCCCGTGGATCACCTTTTTAGGCTTTGCAAAAAATAAAAGAAAATGATAAACACTTCAAAAAATTAAATTCTTTCATATTTAGGTAGGTAATGTGGTATAGCTTCTAGTAAAATTAACAAACATGAGTTTCGACTTTATTTGCAAAAAAATGTCATACCACGGTAAAAAGGCCGTAACTTTTGCATACGATATCGAAAAAAATCGTATAATATACCAAAATGATGAGAACGAGATTTCGCATCTGCTCGCAATGACCTATGGTCGTTTAGCGATTTTTTAGATTTTAAAAATTCGAAAAAGGTAAAAAAGTTACGGTCAAAAGACCGTTTTTTCCTGCAGAAAAAAAAATAGAGGGCGACTTACCCGTAGCGCACCACCACCTAGTGCGCCACGGATAAGCTTGGGCGGGATTCAAATTTCGAATCCTCCCCCCGCCCACCTACCTTTTCCCTCTCCCTTTTCCCTCTTTCTTTTCCTTTCCCTTCTCCTTCTTCCTTATCCCTTCTTCCTTCTCCTTCTCCTTCTTCCTTCTTCCTTCTCCTCCTTCCCCTTCTCATCTCCTTGCAGTGACGCCGCGACAATGGCCTCCTCCTCTCCTTGCAGTGACGGTGGCGTGGCGGCGGCGCAACGGCGGCCTCCTCCTCTCCTTGCAGTGACGGCGGCGTCCGACCTCCCCTCCTCCCTCTCTTCCTCCATCTCTTCCTTCCTCCCTCTCTTCCTCCATCTCTTCCTTCCTCCCTCTCTTCCTCCATCTCTTCCTTCCTCCCTCTCTTCCTCCATCTCTTCCTTCCTCCCTCTCTTCCTACCTTCCTTTCTTCAACCACACCCTTCCTACCACCTCGACGCCGGCGAGGACTAGAGCAGCCACGACCCCTCCCGCACCTCCCAGCCACGACCATGCTCCGGCGAGGTGACACGACTGCGGCGGCGATGCACGACACGGACCCGATTTCTTTTGCAATTCAAAACGAGGGTGTTTTTTGCATTTTTTTTGTTTTTTGAAAAACACATCTGTGGCGCACCCTGTACTCCTACCCGTGGTGCACCTGTTAGTGCGCCACGCCTATCTCGATATAACCGTGGCGCACCATGCAGTGCGCCACGACTACGAGATAGCCGTAGCGCGAGGCCCGTGGCGCATTGCTAGTGCGCCACGGAAGGCCTTTTCAGGTGCGCCACGAATAGGCGTTTTTCTAGTAGTGCAAGTGCAGAGAATGAGCTAGATCACTCTACTCTGGGCCAAACTGAACCCACTCTAGCCATAGAGTATATGGATCATTATAGGTCTTTACTAAACACCTTCTATAACACTCACCAAGTCCTAGTTTAGGAGCTGGATACTATCATTGAGGATTTTACTAATCCTGTCAAAGCAAAGACACGTAGAAAGAAGTTAGATAAAGAATCTACGCATCCCAAAGACATCCTTTCAGGCGAAGTGTGAAGAAACCGAATTCGATGATCCACAGTCAGAATCCTATGCCTACTACCAAAATAAACCCCAGTCACCTGAAGATCCATGGATGAAGTATACCTCAGAATTCGATGATTCTTCTTTGTAAGAAGTTTATTTCTCTCTCTTTAACCTAGAGTGTTCTCTGGATCTTGTGTAAATAGTTGAGTTGTAACCTATAGCCTTGTCTTGGACCTGCTGTGTTTCTGTTGTACCACTCTAAGGGATATAATACTAGTGAACAGTGTTTCATTGGTGTTATGTCCATGACTATAGTGTACTACATCATGCAATGGTATGCTGGGTCACCGCAGTGGACAAAAAATTCAAAATATCTTGGTTTCAAAATTTTCACTCTTCCCAAACATCGGGAGGGAAAGGCTATTCAAAAGACCAGCCATTTGCAGTAGTACTTTTTATCTTATATTTATCGTGTCTTGTCTCTTACAATACGATACCACTATATAGTGTGTGGATAACTTTGAACTTCGACCGTTGGATCAAGATTGGCAAATCAAAACGTTGGTAACCATTGGATCTTCTTTTCCATTGTTAACATGTAGAAAATTTTATTGATAGTCTTTACCATGTACAATGTTCTGGTTTCGAAATTTTCACTCTTCCCAAATATCGGGAGGGAACGGCTATTCAAAATACCGGCCATTCGCAGTAGTACTTCTTATCTTATATTTATCTTGTCTTATCTCTTACAATACCATACCACGATAGTATAGTGTACGGATAACTTTAAAAATTAATTGTTGTATCAAGACTGGCAACTCCAAAAGTTGCTAGCCGTTGGATCTTCTTTTCCATTCTTAGCATCTAGAATATTATATTGATAGTCTTTGGCACAACAAACGCTAGTATGTGCGAACCTCAAATACACTCCATTACTTAGTTTCAGGGACCTTTTGCTAAATGCATGGACTTGGATGTAATTTTTATTTTTTACGAGGTCCTTGATGTAACTTGTACTTCCATCGACCGTGTTAACTCAAGCACCTCACTTCTAGGGGACCTGCCATAGTTAGAAGAAAATTCAACCTCCCCAATTATCACACAAAGTGGACCACGATTTCTTATATAATTCCATTTTTCAAGTTTCCTAGCTAACTTCGCACACTTCATAGTAGTACTTCTTATCGATTTAACAAAATTAGTTTAAACCTGAGCTACAAGTAAGCGTGGTAGATTGATCTTGAATGTAATTTTGGAGGTATATGGGTGCATCTTATATTAGCAAACAATGCTATCAGTGTGAGTTTCTACTTTGGTCCTTGGCGGTAAAATAATTCAAACTTTTCCGGTTTCAAAATTTTCACTTGCTTCCCAAACATCGGGAGGGAAGGTTATTCAAAAGATTGGGCATTCGTAGTAGTAATTCTTATCTTAACTTGATCTTGTATTATCTCTTACAATACTATACCACTATATAGTGTGCGGATAACTTTGAACTTTGACCGTTGGATCAAGACTAGAAAATTAAAACATTGCTAACCATTGGATCTTATTTTCCATTCTTAGCGTCTAAAAGATTTTGTTGATAGTCTTTACCACGTAAAATGAACGCTAGTATGCACAAACCTCAAAACACATTTTACTGCATAGTTTCAGGGACCTTGTGCTAAGTGCATGGACAAGGATGTAATTTGCATTTTTATGAGGTCCTTGATGTAACTTGTACTTTCACCGACCGTGTTAACTGAACCACCTCGCACCTATGGGACCTACCACAGTTATAAGAAAATGCAACTGCCCCAATTATCACACAAATAAGTGGACCACGGTTTCTTATAGTTCCATTTTTCAAGATTCCTAGCTAACTTCGCACACTTCACTGAATTCTTGCGATTTAACAAAATTAGGTCAAACTTGAGATAAAAGTAAGAGCACTAGATTGCCCTTGAAATAAATGTCTTTGTTGAGGTAGATGGGTGCATCCTCTTGTAGTAAACAATGCTATCGATGTGAGTTTCCAATTATTTGGAAAGAACATTCTCAATTTCTCAAGTGATCACAAGATTGTTCTTTTCCGTAAAGAAGATCCAAAGAATATGGTTTTGAATGCCATAAGCCAAGCTTCCTTACAAACTAAGTGGACCAACATGTTTTAATTATGATTCCGATGTTTAATGTTATGAGTTTTAAAACTTCGTCCTAGCAAACTCTACCCACTTGAATGACTTTATTCCGATTAATAAAAATTAGGTCAAATTTGCACTAAAAGTAAATTTTAGGTTGCTTTGAAAGTTTTGTGATTTTTTTGTAGGTAACCATCGAGGTGTCATTTAATATATCATAGACCACCACCAAGAATTTTGACAACAGGTTGAACTTCTTGCTAAGATTATTCATCTTGACAACTTAACGAAATTAGCTAGGTCAAACTTGAGCAACAAGTAAGAGCGATAGGTTGCTCTTGAATTAATTGTCTTTTCGAAGGTAGATGTGTGCATATTATTTTTGTAAACGATGCCCTCGATGTGAATTTCCAACTATTAGGAAAGAACATTCTCAATTACCTGAGTGATGACGAGATTTGTTCCTTTCCGAAAAGAATGTCTAGAAAATATGGATCTGAATGCAACAAGCCAAGCTTTCTCACATATATATAGTGGACCGGCATGTTGTACTTATGATTCCCATGTCTTTTTTTGAACATTTATGACAGTAAGACCCCTTTTGAGGGTTCTACTGCCTCTCTTACATTTCCATTAATATAATCACATATTTACAGAGTTTAGGTGAAGTCAAGGTGACTTCAAGAGGCCATTACAAATTATTGACTATACCATGAATAACAGTGTGCAAATCAGAATTGGTCCTATGGATCAAAAGAGAGAGATAAGCAGTAAATCTAGTTTTCTAAGAACTCAAGGAAGGTGTAATGGTATTAAACACTAAGTCATTTCTTTCCTTCCAGATGCTCCAAGCAGCCACCATAAAAACATCCATGAAAAAAGGTCCATGCCAACTATGCTTTGCACGGGTGATCCAGTCCAGTAATACTCCTTAAGTGCTCTAGTTTATGCCGAGGGTATGCCAGCAGGATTGACTAAAGCCACACTCCATGAAAATATGTTCTGAAGATTCTTCAGTATGCCCACAAATAGGATAGGGATGGCCTGAATTCAGATGATATTGCCTTCTTCTCAACATGCCTCTAGTATTTAACCTGTTAGAGAAAATAAGCCAGTAGAAGAACTTAACTTCTTCCTAGCTAACTCTATCCACTGGAATGGCTTTATGTTGATGTATCAAAATTAGATCGAATTTCAAATGCATGTAAATTGCAGATTGCGTTTAAAGTTTTACTATTTATTTTGGAGGTAACCATCGGGGGGGCATTTAATATATCACTAACCACCACCGGGAATTTTGAGAACAGGTCCAACTTCTTGCTAAGATTTTGCATCTTCACCATTTAACGAAATTAGGTCAAACTTGAGGTACGAGTAAGCGCGATAGATTGCACTTGATTTAATTTCCTTTTTGGAGGTAGATGGATGCATCTTATTTTAGTAAACAATAATGCCATCGTTTTGAGTTTTCAACTATCAGGAAAGAACATTCTCAATTTTTTGAGTGATGACGAGATTGTTCCTTTTCGTAAAGAAGGTCTCAAGTATATGGATCTATGCCAAAGGTAGAGCTTTTGAGATATATATAGTGGACGGACATGATGTACTTACGATTCCCATGTTTTATGAGTTTTCAAATTTCGTCCTAGCTAACTCTGTCCACTTGAATGACTTTATGTTGATTTATCTAAATTAGGTCAAATTCCAAATGTAAGTAAATTATAGATTGCGTTTTAAGTTTTACTTTTTTTGGAGGTAACCATTGGGGGGTCATTTAATATATCACATACCACCATTGAGAATTTTTAAAATAGGTTAACTTCTTGCTAAGATTTTTCATCTTGACAGCTTAACAAAATTAGGTCAAACTTGAGCTACTAGTAAGAACGGTAGACTGCTCTTGAATTTATTATGTTTTTGGAGGTAGATGGTTGCATCTTCTTTTAGTAAACAATAATGTCGTCGGTGTGATTTTCCAACTATCAGGAAGGAACATTCTCAATTTTCCGAGTGATAACCAGATTGTTCCTTTCCTTAAAGGTCTCAAGAATACGGATCTGAATGCCACAGGGAGAGCTTTTCATATATATATATATATACACATATATATAGAGAGAGAGTCGCGCTGCGTTGTGGATGAATATGAACATAATTATTTATATACAAAACATAAATTTCTAAACGTGACAACATAAAGTTATATGGGGTGCAAAATAACTATTCTGCATCCTGGGTGTCGAATAGGGAGTCGCGCTATTCGACACCCAGGGTGTAGAATAGTTATTCTACGCCCACCCTCTATCTTTAAAACCGTATATTATTTTTACGTCCCGTAAATTTTGTCTTACCACGAGAGTTGAGAAGAACGTAAGAAAATATAGACATGTCATAATTTTTTTTGTTTACATGTCGTATAAAAATATGATGTAAAATGCGTATTTTTATGTCAATCTTTTTGCGTTGTGGATGAATATGAACATAATTATTTATATACAAAACATAAATTTCTAAACATGACAACATAAAGTTATATGGGGTGCAAAATAACTATTCTGCATCATGGGTGTCGAATAGGGTTTCTATATATATATATATAGAGAGAGAGAGAGTGGACTGACATGTTGTGTACTACTTATATGATTCCCATATATATATATATATATATATATAGAGAGAGAGAGAGAGAGAGAGAAGGACCGACATGTTGTGTACTACTTATATGATTCCCATGTTTCACGAGTTTTCAAACTTCGACCTAGCTAACTCTGCCCACTTGAATAGTAAACTGTATGTTGTGTTGAAAGTTTTTCGCTTTTTTTGGAGCCATTGGGGGGTCATTTTATATATCACAAACCACCAAGGAGAGTTTTGAGTATTCATCTTGATAATTTAATGAAATTATGTTAAACTTGAGCTACCAGTAAGTGTGATAGATTGCTCTTGAATTAAATGTCTATTTGTAGGTAGATGGGTGCATCTTCTTTAAGTAAACAAAATATCGTCGGTGTGAGTTTCCAACTAGTAGTAAAGAACATTCTCAATTTTCCAAGTGATAACAAGATTGTTCTTTTACGTATAGGAAGTCCGAGGAATATGGATCTGAATGCCACAAACTAAGCTTTCAAAGATATATAGTGGACCACCATTTTGTACTTTCGATTCCCATGTCTTATGAGTTTTCAAACTTCCTAGCTAATTCTGCCTACTTGAATGACTTTATGTCAAGTAATCGAAATTACGTCAATTTTGAACTACAAGTAAATCGTAGGTTTATTTGAAAGTTTTATGAAAAAGCTTTTGGAGGTACCCATCTGGGGTCAATTTAGCACTATATCAGTAACCACCAAGAGTTATCCTCTCCTTATTATTCGCAAAAAACAAAAGAAAATAAAAGCACCACCCTCACAACCATACTAGACTCAGCCACCTTTCTTCACAAGCTGCACATGCCACCGTCCAATCGCATTCGATGTCTGTTGCATTTCGATCCTTCCTTTGAATATTTTTATTACTCGGGAGGTGATCCAAGCGCGACTCAGCATTAAATTTTGGTGTGATATTGGCGAGATCTTCTTCTAGTTCAAAATTTTAGTGGAATATTGGCGGGATCCTCCTAGCTACCTATATACTGACACGCAGCCTCTGGCTCGTTCTCTCGCCGATCCCTCCCGCTATCCCCTCATCCTCCTCTATCTCGTCCCTCCTTAGCCGACTTCCACCTCGCCGGATTCTGCTCAGCAACACCGTCATCCACCTCGTCACAGTCTGCTTCGTCATATCTGCTTCCCCCGCTGGACGGTAGAGTGTCGAATTTCCCATCGCCGCAACCGATAGATGTGTAAGACACTCGGAACCCTCACTAGGGCGACTATTAAAACTCCCTACTACCGAGACAAAGGTTGTTGCACACTTCCTATGCGCTTTCCTTGCATTTTACTTCTGAATGTAGTCCATCTATTCTTCCTTGCAGCGCCTTATTATATTTCTAATCATGCATGCTAGTTGATGTACTGCGTGATCAGTTCCAAGAGAAAAGAAGGAAACTACGAGTCATGAAGCCAAATCGGTAATCTCACAGCAATACAAGAACTCTCCAACCCAATGATAACCCCCAACAATCCTCCCTAGACAAAGGTTTTCTTCGAGTTTGGATATATGTATTTTCGAGAGTAGTTCATCATTTGCTTTCCCTGCCTTATCATGTACTAGTATATATATTATTTTTTTGCAAGGCATGGAAGATGATGTACTGACCAATGAGAATCGATCCCAATGAAACCTGAGGAGTTTTGGACATTCAGATGTAGCCCCACTCGGCACAGCACAACTGGTAGAGAAACATGGCTATTTGTTGCATCTTGCTTGTGTTATTTGCTGATTGATTTGATGCACTACAATTTACAAAAGCAATTGCATGATCATGTCCCTGCCAAGGAGGTTCGCAGCACAGTTATTCAGCAGTGTGCAATTGATGCAGCCATTTCTAGGAACCAAACATAAGTATGGTGCATGGCTGAAGCTAATATTAGGCTGCTCCAACAGGATTTGGACACGGCCACTCGGTGGATCAAAGATTATAACCAGGGTTGGATTTATATGATGGAAGATTCCCTTGATGTTGCCGATGATGTTCAAAAGTTAGTGGTTGAAAATCGTATTCCCAATCCGGCTGATGCACATGTCAATGAGATCAACTGGATGGTCTTGGAACAGGTGAAAGAACGAGCAGAGATTCTCTGAGCATCTTTGAAGGCAGATGATTTTAGAAGGGTGATGCAAGAGCCGCTGTGAGAATAGAATTTTATTTCCAATAATGAGGATGACTTTTATTGTCTTGTCAGCCTGATATTTTCTTTTCTTATGTGCTGGAAGTACTTTACATTTTGATCCATGCACGAAAATCCTGCGCCCGAACCTGACACAGCGTGTGGATAGCCAAATCTGACAAAACGCAGGATTTGGCATCAGAGAGAAATATGGCAAGAGGTTCACTGTGTTTCCATAGACAAATATCTTTCCCTTGGGTCCTAACACGAAATAAAACATCATATAAATAGTTCCCCCTCTCTCCCCTCCTCAGAATATTCTCGCGAGTTCATGGTTGTTCCCAGCCACACCCCATCCATGGATCTTGCTCTCCTTTTCTCCCCCTTTTCACCTGCTTTTAGATCCGAGAGGAATGACCCAGCAGAGGTGGTGGGCGCCTAGAAGACGGCTCTGCGATGCTGAGAGCAACGCGAGAGGCGGCTCTGCAGCAGCGAGCGAGTTAAGCGACGATGGCCGATAGAAAAACGGCCTACTCGCCTACTCCAACGGCATACGCTAGAGCGCTCGTATTGATGGCGGTTAACCAGCTACATGCGTGGAGTGCGCATCCCAGACCCCTGCATCACGAGGCGGCCAATATCATGTGAAACCTGTAGCCAAGCTCTTTTCTTTCTACTTCATGTCCAGTTCTCAGCTAGCTCAGGTTTGTTAATGCATTCCCATAGATGTGCGTGTGAATTTTGTGAGTGATCGATACATGCTTCCCTATGTACTGTTGTGTATCATTTTTGTATTATTTTGCCGAAGCATAATCATTCTGAAATTTACTCATGTAATCTGAAGTGCCTAGTGGTTGGAATCTGAGAGCTCTAGCTACTGGCAGTTTGAAGAGATATTTTATTTTATTTTTGGTGTAGAATTTGGCATCGGAGCATGTAATTGCTCTGGTTCCCAGTTTTGTTTGGTTTAGAACCATCTCTACAGTTTACAGAATCAGTTCCAAAAGCCACATAGCAGTTATGGAACCAATTTTGGCCATACGATGTGGCTTCCTTTAATCCTTGGATTCATGAACCTCACAAAGGTTTTTTATTCTTTGGACAAACTGCCAAATTCAAAATCTCAGTCGATCGACAAAACATACCACCTACCCTGTTTGAATCAGAGATTTTGTATCCAATTTTTTTTGTCAATATGGTAAGTGTTTGATGAGCAGCCTTCAATTCATACAGAACGAGTACCATTAGTATTATTCCTACGATTCTTTCGAAATCTTAGTCGAGCGGCAAAACCTGTCGCCAACCCTTTTTGACTCAGAGGTATCCATATTTCATTATGGATGACGATTAGTTGATTTCAAACTCGACATTCAATTCCTGAAGAGGGAGATACCCTTTTTTCTATTATTGCTTAGACACTAGCCAAATTAAAAATATTAGTCTAGGCATTAATTGTGGTCATGATTGATCAGTTGATGTGACTCTCGGACTTGAATTCCTGGACAGATAGCATATGGTCTACTAGTTTTCTTATATTATTACTTGGACGCTAGCAACAAAATTCAAAATTGTAATCGAGTAGAAAATTCCCCGCCAACTCAGATGCCTTTCGCACGCCTCCGTTTCAAACATTTCGAGGAAAAATCTCCCACCATTGGAGTACCATTTTTCTAGTACTATTATTATTATATGGACACTAGCCAATTTCAAAATCTCAAACGATCGGCAAAACCACCCGCCGACCTTCC
The DNA here is from genome assembly GCA_916181665.1 of Avena sativa. Classification (NCBI taxonomy): domain Eukaryota; kingdom Viridiplantae; phylum Streptophyta; class Magnoliopsida; order Poales; family Poaceae; genus Avena; species Avena sativa. Next base: position 69,078,549 of record OV702284.1, read on the forward strand.
CACCCCTCCATTTCAAACAATTTGAGCCAAAATCTCCCACCGGGTAGTACCATTTTATTAGAATAGAAGATGGGTGCTAGCCAAATTCAAAATCTCAATCGAGCAGCAATATCACACATCAAACATGAAGTATTTCAGGCTCATCTGTTTCAAAAACTTTTGACTCTAAAATTCTCATTCTACCCTTTGTTCAGACGGCAAATGGGCATGCTAAAGTCGGTATCTTGTGGGAATGATCATAATTTGTATCATGTTCACGTCTATGGTCCCTATTCGTGCAGTTTTTCCCGTCGGCCCTCCCAAAAAATCCTATGGTCCTCTGTCCCCTCCACGACCACTGCGTGCACCGACCGACAGAAATTCCACGATAGACTGAGTTGCTTGACCTGTAGTATCGTGCACCACAGCGGAGCTGCTTCACCGACACCCACCCCACCGGATCTATTTCACCGGGCTTCTGTGCCACGACAGTGGAGCTATGGTCTTGTTCACCATGCTGATGGCGTCATCGACCACCCAAGCTTTGCTTCCCCACTGCCGAATGCTACCTAATCGTACCAGAGCCGCCTCACCGGTGTCAACCGAATGGGACCTAGTTCAACGAGTTTCATGTTCACCACTCCAGACCAGCTGCACAGGCGTTGCCATTCACTGCACCTGATCTGCCTCAGCAATTCTTGTAACACCCTTGCCTGATAAGGTTGAGTTCATGTGTATAGTGCTAATCCCTAGATCGGTTCGCTGGCACACACAATAAAAAATGATATCAAATATAATTGTGAATCATAAATACAACGAATATGATCCAGAGTTTACATTATATTACAGAAGTACACAGCGGAAACAATAACAAGGTAGATCTCCATTCTTCAAATGTGCCATAGAGGGACAATCGTTGAGTGGAGTCTCGCGAGCTATAACGATCACTTAGAAACGATATAACCTGCAACATGAAATATTGCAGCCACGAAGGGTCAATACTTTGAATGCATTGGCAAGTGTCACTAGTATGTGGATATGAATGGAACCTATCAATTACATGCATATTTGGCTAAGTGGAGTTTCATGCTCATTTGCATAAAGCAATAGTTTTATCCTAACATTTCCAAATAGTTTTACTCCTTTCTGAAAATTGTCTAAACACGTTGGACAATGTCAAGTGCTCCTAATCCTTGTTCAAACCATCAAATTTTATTGAGAAGTTGGAATGTCGAGATCATCCATAAGATTCAAGCCTTAGTTGCTCAATATTGTCCATAACAGGGAACATGACTAATCGATTAGATTTATATCTTCTGCAGAAGTTGTACACTTTACCCACACGACACAATCTCATCTTGACGCCACCAGTGGCCGCTAGTTTAGTACACACCAATTGGTATATCGGCAGATAGTGAATGTGAAGAAGTCTTTCCATAGAAGTCCTCCCAATACACAATACTAGCATGTCTAACAGTCACCAATGCAAGGATATAACCTCCAATACATAATGCTAGTTAACCTGAAGATATACCAATGCAAACGGTCTTCCTCTATGTAATTAACTAAGCCAGAGCCCATATTAGCATATGGTTGTACACGGAAGCTACTATACGAGAAACATGTCCAATCTTTATGAAGCCTAGGTGGTCTTCTTCCAGTGCACACACGAGAGAGGTAGCCAAAGATATGGCCCCCTTCGTTACCACTTCTTCCAAACTCAACAACAACAGTATTTCACCCAGGTGATTCATTAAGTACTTGTTTTATTATACAAAAACATAGCTTTCCCAATACCTCATATAATCATAACTTGATATTCCACCCCGAATCTATAGCAGGGCTAAGCATACGACAACTACGATATTTCCACTAAGCAAGATACAAAAGGACATCCTAAATAGGACATAGCATAGCATAGCACATAGTGCAAATTATTCCTACACATGCACTTCTACTAAAAAAACTACAATGCATAGGAAAATAATTAGGAAATTTATGATAGTGCCACTTGCCTTTAGTTGATGTACTCATTCAAACAATCCTCACAATTGCAATCGTTTCATTCGTTTCCATCACAAACATTGCACTCCTCGTAATCTATCGATTAAAACAAGTGCACAACAAACACACCATTCAAAACAATGCAATTATGCACAATACAAAAAACAATGATGAAAAATGCATGCCTGATGATTTACTATGTCATAATGGTTGAAATTAGTTCTCTAAACAGTATTAGAATGCATGATTCATGTGGAGAATTATTTAATGCAATGAGGTATTTATTTTTCATTCTTGGTTGGCAATATATGGGTTTTAATAGTTCTCTTAAAACTTCTATACTAATTGTTGTATTAAATTTATATCATAAGTGTACGGGATAGGGGACATTATTAAGAACTAGTAGCAATTGGATTCACCCTAAACGGAGTTGTAGATCTTTTCTTATGATTTAATTACTATTTAGTAGGGTTTAAATCATTTAAATAGTTTAATTTGTTTAAAATTCAAACTAAAACCAGATATGTAATATACACGATAATGTGAATCCAGGGACATATCATTTATATTTTTCAGATTAATAAATTATTTACTATAAATTTAATACTCTAAAAGTCCATTAAAAGTATTTAAAACTCTACAGAAGTTCTACACTGTAAAAGTTGGATACAACAGTATATTAATGTTTTATATGAAATTACGAATCCAGAGATACCTTATTTGTATTTTTCTGATATATAGATAATTTACTATGATTTATTTAGTCTATATTGTTCATTAAACTATTTAATTTATTACAGTAAGAAATGTGCATTAAAAGTTAGATATAATCTCGTATTAATGTTCTACACAATTTTATGAATCCAATGGTATAACATTTGCATTTTTTGGACAAGTATTGAATTTTATACGAATTTTACAAGTTTGACAATATTCTGCCTAGTTTATTTATATAAAAGAATATACTAACTGGGCGCATTGACTGGGCATGTTGACTGGTGATCTGGCACTGACTTGGCGAGTGACGCAGCAATGATGACAAGGAGGCCACATGGCGGCAGGTGGTTGGGCGATACCCCTTTGACTGGGTGATCTAATGTTGGCCGTTTAGGTGAATCGGACGACTGCTCTTGATCCAGGCGACGTTGGCGGTCAACGGTAGAAACGACGGTCAATCGACAACGGTGGCGCTCGGACGTCGATGTTGGACGTTCTTCTGGTGGCCACCAGTGATGCTGGAGTATCGAACGAGTACTAGAAGAGGGCAAGGTTTTTGATGGAGTGCATGTATCGATCGTTTGCTTCCTGGGACAATGGTGCTAAGCAGCTAGAGCGGCTCGGCCAACCGCGGGCTCTGGCGACGAATTACAGGGGTTTCGATGATCTACAATGGCGGAAAACAGGGTGAGATGAATAGGTCGAGGGACGGGGTGTCTGAATCAACAACAAGCTTGACCTCCCGAAGCTCCTGTAATGGCGACGGCGGCTCAAGATCCAATTGACTCGGTGCTAGGTCTTCCAGGGTGTTTTTGAAAGGGGAAAAATCTTGCAGGGACGAGGGATTATATGGGGGTCGAGTCTTGTACGAGGGGCAACAAATTGGGCATGAATCGGACGGATTCCTCGCGGAATTTGGTTTGAGAGCGGGTCGATCTCCTCCTAGAGGTTGAAGACGAGGGAGGGGACCCACATGTCAGCAAAAAAAATACGAGGGGAGAGAGAGCGGCTGGGTGCGCTGCTGGTTGGGCTGCAGCGGCGCGTTGCTAGGCCGGCCTACTGGGCTGCATGCACGCTGCTGCCTGTTGCGCGCTACTCGGCAGAGGAGCGGGTTGTAGGTAGGCGAGCGAGGTGGCCTGAGCCATGCAGTAGGTTAGGTTTAGTTTAGTTTTTTTTAATTTTATTCTTTTCCTTTTCTGTTTTAATATTTCCTTCATAAATTTTTCATACTAACTCCAAATAGGGTCAAATTTGTTTTCATTTTTTGTAAATTCAAGTAGATCCTAGTAGTCTAATTTATAGCAAAATTTATGCCTTATCAATAGTGGTTTTTGTTTATAAAGCCTATTTTATTCCCTTTAGGAACAAAGTGGCACATATGATTTTAGGGTTTTAGGAATTTACATCAATTTAAATAATATTCACGATGCCAGATGAAATGGAATGCTCACGAATGACATATAAAAACATTTGTTTTCTAATCCCAATTTCTAAAATCTTGGGATGTGACAGACTAACCCCCTTAAGATGAATCTCGTACTGAGATTCGAAATGGCTAGCAAGGTTTCGGTGATTTCTCGATGATCATCTTCTAGCTTCTAAGTGGCTTGTCTCACTATGGGTACACTCTCGAGGCTATCCCCCTTAAGAGAACTAAACTTGGCATCTGTTTACGACAACATAGATGAGTATTAATAGAAGAGGACTAAGAGAAGTATTTTCTTACCCATACACAACAAAGTCAAACAACAAACATCACCAACAAACAAACAATCCTAATCAATAATATTGATATAACATCAGTTTTGATATGATCAATAGCGAAGCGATATCGATAATCCAACGAAGAACTATATGGTGGGCATAATTCTAACTATTCTTGTTTATCATTAATTTCATGGTATGGTATCTCCTTTAAATTAGAAGAGTATGAGAATTGAAGTGATAAGAAGATACTAGAGTGAAGTATACAAAGGTAAGAAGATAGAATGAAATAGTGTTTATAGTTCTTACGGTTTTCCTATTCCATTCCTAGGTCACGACCCTACAGTCAACGCACAACTCTGATATTATCTTGTAACACCCTCGCCTGATAAAGCTGAGTTCATATGTATAGTACCAATCCCTGGATCGGTTCACTGGCACACATAGTTCAAAATGATACCAAATATAACTATGCATCATAAATACAACAAATATGATCTAGAATTTACATTATAACACAAGTACACAGTGGAAACAATAACAAGGTAGATCTCCATTCTTCAAATGTGCCACAGGCGGACAATCATTGAGTGGAGTCTCACGACCTATAACGATCACTTAGAAACGATATAACCTGCAACATGAAAGGTTGCAGCCACGAAGGTTCAATACTTTGAATGTATTGGCAAGTGTCACTAGTATGTGGATATGAATGGAACCTATCAATTACATGCATATTTGGCTAAGTGGAGTTTCAGGCTCATTTGCATAAAGCAATAGTTTTATCCTAACATTTCCAAATAGTTTTAATCCTTTCTGAAAATTGTCTGAACACATTTGCCAACGCCAAGTGCTCCTAATCCCTTGTTCAAATCATCAAATTTTATTGAGAAATTGGAATGTCGAGATCATCCATAAGGTTCAAGCCTTATTTGATCAATATTTTCTATAACCGGGGACATGGCTAATCGATTAGATTTATATCTTCTACAGAAGTTGTACACTTACCCACATGACACAATGCGATGACCCAGCATACCACTGCACGTGTAGTACACTATAGTCATTGACATGACATCCACAGAACACCGCTCCGTAAACATCACATCCCTCAGAGTGGTACAACAGAAACATTGCGGGTCGATATTACAAACATACACACATTATTATTACAATACCAGAAGTTCACGAATTCAAAATATTCAACTTGCAAAAAAAATATAAAGTGTTTCAGCTAAAGTTTTAAAGTGACAACTTAAACTCCAAATTGATCTCAACAACTTATTGTTATATATTGTTCATGTTACTCATCTCAATTGGTTCCTAGAACTATGGTAATTATTCTGACTCATGGTGCTCTCCTCCGTAGACGACATCCTAGTCTACCCCTTGTACGGCGGCACCATACATATTGGGCACTTCATAGAAGACCTCCTCTTGACTTTCAGCTGCATACATTGGGGTATCTTCTGGATCCTAAGAGTCTAAGAAGGGGATCAAAGGAAAAGGTGAGTAACAGCGTTACCCAACAAGTTCATAATATGCACGGTGGGAAGTTTGATGCTCTATCTACCACCTCGGGATATAAGTCCTTGGCACTATGCAGTTTTCATAAACCTTTCTTCAAAGATTCATTTTATTTTAAAAATCTATGCCCATCAGCCTTCACAGGTTTACCAGAACTTTCATGGAGTTCATTTCCTTCCGCGTTCGTAGCTCCTTCCAAGAATAGGGAGTAACAAGTTACAATTCTTACACTCTGCAGAGGTGCCTTACTTTACCCATGAGAGATTAACTCCTTGTTGCACAACCGGGCATACTTTCCCGTCCACAATTCCATGATGTGGGGCCTAGTAGGTGATCCAAGCCAATCACTGCCCCTTCCGCGACCCTATATGTCTGCATGATCCTTCGGGGCTGGCTCACCTCCATTAAGCCCCCATTTGGGTAGCCTAAAACCCTGATGAGTTCCCAAAGACTCTATGAGCTGGTGGTGCCCTGGTAAGTACCTTATAGGTCCGGCTAAACCGCAGCCACTCATAGATAATCTAGACACCAAAAACGTGGGGCCTAAGGGTTCCCAAACATATGTTGGATCCGCACAAGGAATCACAACGTCGCGTTAAGGTAGTCTTGCCTCCATACGAAAGGAAAAGGATACAAATGACTTGTCCATCCCATTCCAAATCTCATGGCTAACGCGTTATATACGGTGCTAGAATCACTGCTGTCATGGGTTGTTAAATTCCTGGATGATTATCATTGTTGCAAATAGAAACCTAAGTTCTATTTCTCCATTATATCATCACTTATGATGATGTCAAAAAATTATTTATTTGAGAAAATAATATTTTCTTTCCTTGAAACATAGATGATAACACACAATTTACAAATACTTTGGTAAAGACTCTTCAAAGTACATGAGCAAGTGATGAACTTGCCTTGTGATTGCAAGGTATTAAAGTCGGACGCTTGCACTAGACCTTGAGCTTCTATGTCTACAAAACATAATTATTGCCCGGTAAGGACAATATTTAAAGAAGCAAAATGAATATGCATAGTAATGTGAAATAACATTTCTTAATCCCTAGTGTTTTGTGTGTTAGATAAAAATACCAAGGATCTTTTAATGTGTGTTGAAGTGTTGCAGCTCAGAACTCTGCCTTTGGGGGCGGATAATCCGCCCCTCCCTCTGCCCAAGCTGGCGCAAGCCCCAGAAGGGGGGCGGAATTTTGGCCGGATTCTCCGGCCCCGCCGGATAATCCGCCCCTCAGGGGGGCCGGATAATCCGCCCCTCCTGCTCATCGCCAAGGCGCAAGCCCCAGAGAGGGGGCGGAGTTTTGGCCGGACTTTCCGGCCAGGCCGGATAATCCGCCCCTCAGGGGGCCGGATTATCCGCCCCGCAAGATCTTCTCCAAGTTTCACCAAGGCGCAAGCCCCAGAGAGGGGGCGGAGTTTCCCCCGGAGAATCCGCCCTTGGGGCGGAGTTTTCCCAGGGGGCGGATAATCCTCCCCAAGTGGGGGGCGGATAATCCGCCCCCAAAGTTGTGCAACGGCCAGATCTGGGGAGGGGGTATTTAAGCCAGCCATCCCCCTCCTGCCAGAACTCTTGATTCATCTCGAAAAAGAACATATCAGATCTGAAAGCTTCATCCAAGAGTGCTCCACCTAGATCCACCCAAAGGCCCCATCCCTTGGGGAATCGAAGGAGGAGAACTCGATCTTCATCATCAGCAATCAAGCGCGTCATCTCCTCTCCATTCATTTGGAGAACCTCCGATCTAGTATTTCTTGCAAATATCTAGATCCTCGTTTTTTATATTGATAAACCTTGTTCTTGTGGCAGCTTGTTGTCATCTCGGTAGCCCCCAATTCGGTTGTGGGTTTGTGCCCCGATAGTGTTGTAGAAGGCACCGGTTCCCGCCTCGAAGGGATCCAATAGTGGAGAAGGTGGATCAGGCCTCTCGTGGCGAGATCCATCGGAGAATAGGGTGAGGCCTATTGTGGCGTGGTGGTCTTAGAACCGCCCACCCCTCCAACGCAGATGTACTTCCCTTAACAAGGAAGGAACTGCGATAAAACAAATCCCTGTGTCTCCGCGTGCTCCACTACGGTTTCCTCGCTCCTATTTTACGTGCTTAGTAGTTAGGGTTACATATAGGGAAATTCTCGTAGTTGCATATCTAGAGAATTTACTTTGTGTCAAGCCTAAAATTGAAAAAGTATTAAAAATTGGTTAGCACCTATTCACCCCCCCCTCTAGGTGCCCATACGATCCATTTCAATTGGTATCAGAGCCTCAGCTCTTATTCGGGCTTAACCGCCTAAGAGAAGTATGGGTTCCAAGGGAGATGGGAGTGATGCTCCGGAGGTAGTCACCATGAACGATCTCAAGACGTTGGAAACAACCTTGATGAGTTCAATGGAGGCTAAGATGGAAGAGATGCGTCAATTGATAATGCGTCTCTCCACATCCGCAGCATCACCTCCATCTAACTCTGAGGATACCACTCCGCAATCCAAGGAAACGGGTAAAACTGTTTCCAAAGATAACGAAGTGGTAGGTGATGATACTAGTAAGAGCTCCTCCTCGAAAAAGGATAGCGGTAAGGATGGATACAATGAGGTTTCTCATGTGTATTCCACTGATCCGCGTATTCCTCACCCACATATACATAATAGGGGTGATCCGCCCAAACTTTCAGCATCTACTTTCTCTCAATGGCAATTTTTGATGAAATCTCATGTGTGCAGTTCCTCCATAGAGTTGTGGAAGATCATCGAAAATGGTCTTCACGTTGGAAATCCTAACAATCTCACAAGGAGAGAAGTGGTCGATAGCCAACTCAATGCTACAGCTCTACACATGATACAACTTGGTGTGGGTGACAAAGACATGCCACACATTCAGCATCTTAGCACAACTAACGAAGCTTGGGATGCTCTCACCGAGCTCTTCATCGGAAATGAAAGTATGAGAAGGAATAAATATGATGCTTTGAGCAATGAAGCTGAAGGATTTTATATGCTGGATGGAGAAGACCACGAGGACATGTATAGGAGGCTCAAGGCAATAGCTACAACCTTCAGAAACCACGGTGCAGCTCATGTTGATGATGCTTGGATCAAGCGCAAGTATGTCAGTGATCTTATGCCATTTGAGCCCACAGATTTGAAAAGTCTCCAAGGTAGGCATAATTATCACCTCATGTCATCCAATGAGGTAATGCAAGAAATGGCCGCCTTCAAAGTGGCTGCCAAGAATGCCGAAGATGCTCGTGCTCGAGCTATGGGGATGCAAAAGGGGGTCAACATGGCTTTGAAGACTAGTGTGATTGATCATGATGAATATGCGGTAGAAGGTCTGGACTGTCCCGAAGATATAAAAAGGATCCACGGACAATACTTGGCTCTTTATGCAAGAAACTTTTGGAAAGATCCAGCCAAGGCTAAAGCTGAACTAGATCGCCAGAGTGGAGCCTATGGAAGAAAAGAAAATGGTCCCAAGCTGAGAACATGCTTTAATTGTGGTGACCGGCTGCACTTCGTAGCTGAGTGTCCATATCAAAGTAGAGAGGATAATGGAGGAAGACTCATTTTCAAGGACAAATCAAAAGCTCCACGTAAGAAACAATTTGTAAATAAGAATGCTCCTTTCAAGAAGCAACCAAAGATTGTTCTAGTGGCTCAAGAAGAATATTCATCGGGGAGTGAAGATGAGGACGAGGACGATAGCTCTCAAGAGGTGGCTACTATAGCCACCACATCTACATCAACATCTCTCTTCGACTCTCCGAACGAAAACATCATCAACAAGAATGCTACTTGCCTCATGGAAAGAAGCTCCGAGGTAACTTCTTCTAACTCTTCTTTTCCCAAGACTATGATAGACATGGATGATCCTGCTAGTCTTAAGGTTAAAGAAGAGATTATTGCTTTGGATTATTTCTATACTAACCTGCAAGGTGAGCACAAAGTTCGTTTTGAGGCTCTTATGGATCAGCTGGCCCAAAACGAAGCACTCCTCGAAGAAAAGGGCAGAATTGAAAGGGAGGATGCAATGGAAATTGCATCCCTAAAAAATGCTCTTGAAGAAGAAGAAGATGCTCGGGTCTCTCTTGAAGAGAGGCTTGAGTCTATGGAAGAGTCACATGAAGAAATTGTGACTAAACTTGTTAAGGAACGTGACAATGCTGTCACCAAGGCAAAGAAGTTAAAGAAGGAAAGGATTGACTTTGGGGCTGCTCATGATAGACTCTCCGAGGAATTGGAGAAACTTGACAATGCTCACAAGGCGTTGAAAAACGAGTTCTTTATTCTCAATGAGTCACATGATCAGCTCCAAAGTCGCTTGGCCAAATATGATACTCCTAGCTCGTCCAACTCAACATATAGTAACAAGAAAAATGCTAGTGTGGAAAAAGGAGTGATCAAGGACATCACTACAAAGGACAAAGGTGTGCTTGATGAAGTCCTTGGCAAGCAAAGGTCAAATCATGGTAAAGAGGGACTTGGGTATGTCACCAAGTCCAAGAAGAAGAAAAACAAGAAGAACAAGATCAAGAATGTGCAATTAAAGACAAGCACTGCTGAGAAGGTTGTCTCAAAAGAGAAGACTAATAATATTGGTTTTGCAGGGTCTCACAATCCGAATTATGAACTCTTTTGTGATGACTATGGCGATGTTTATGCTTACTATGTTGGTCCTTTTGATGAATATATTGCTTGGTCTATTTGGATCCCAAAGACCCTTGTTACTAACATGAAAGGACCCATTGAAAAATGGGTACCTAAAACCAAGAAGTAATTTTATTGCAGGGCTATGCTTCCGGTGGGTCGAAATGGGTGCTGGATAGTGGCTGCACTAGTCATATGACCGGAAGCAAGGAGATCATCACGGAGATGCGTACAAATCTTGATAATATCACAGTCTCCTATGGTGATAAGTCTAAATCTCAGGTATTGGGTCTTGGCAAGGTTGTGGTTGCCCACGATATCTCTCTCGTGGACGTCATGCTTGTTGAGACCCTTGGCTACAATCTTCTTTTTGTTCGTTCCCTTGGCAAGATGGGTTTTGCTATTTTTATAGATGATGATTTGGTGGTACTATTATGGAGCAAGTCTCTAAAGGTCGCTTTCGTTGGATACGTCGAAAATGACCTGTATGTGGTGGACTTCTCGGGGAAAACCACTTCGGGTCCGATGTGTCTATTCGGAAAGGCCGATGTGGGCTGGCTATGGCATCGCCGTTTAGCCCAAGTCAACATGAGAACTTTGCAAAGTCTCCAAAAGGGTGGCCACATACTTGGACTAAAAGAAAATGTCTCTTTTGCCAAAGATCGTGTTTGCAGGGCTTGTGTTGAAGGAAAAATGCATGATTCTCCCCACAAGAGGAAGACTATTGTGTCATCAAAGAGGATCTTGGAATTACTCCATGTGGATTTATTTGGTCCTCCTTCTCATGCATGTCTTGGAGGGAAGAAATATTGCTTGGTCATCGTCGATGATTACTCACTATACATGGGGTATATTTCTTCAAGCTGAAAAGTGAGACTCAACAAACTGTCATCGACTTTGCCAATGAAGTTCAACGTCAACACAATGTTCCCATCTTGGCAATTAGAAGTGACAACGGCACAGAATTCAAGAACTACACTTTAAACGAGTTTCTTAGCGAAGAGGGGATTAGACACCAATATTCCGCTGCGTACACCCCTCAACAAAATGGTGTAGCCGAGAGGAAAAACCGGACGTTGATGGATATGGCAAGATCTATGCTAGCTGAATTCAAGTCTCCTTATAATTTTTGGGCTGAAGCCATATCCACTTCTTGTCACTCATCAAACCGGCTCTACCTTCGGAAGATCTTGGACAAGACCCCATATGAAATACTTACCGGTATCAAACCCAACATCTCATACTTCAGGGTATTCGGGTGTAAGTGTTTCTTTCTTATTAAAGGTGTACGTTTGTCAAAATTTGAATCCAAGGCTTTAGAAGGTATTTTTGTTGGTTACGGTGCCGAATCCCACACTTATAGAGTCTACAACAATCTCACTGGGATTGTTGTAGAATCTTGTAGTGTGGAGTTCGATGAAAATAACGGCTCCTTTGTAGGGCAAGTTGATGTTTGTGATGCAGATGTTGAAATACCCCAAGATGCCATAAGAAGAATGGGCGTGGCATTTTTCTGCCCCATTGAGGAACCCCTTGTGGCGGATCGGGAAGGACAATGCTCCACACGTGTGGAGCCCTCATCTACACAAGATCAACAAGCTCCTACTGTTGGAGACAATCCTGCACCAACACCACAATCTGCTGAAGACCATCTGTCCACTGGACAAGCTGGTAGTCCCAGGCCGGACTATCCGCCCCCTCCAAGGGGCGGACAATCCGCCCCTGGCACTCCAACTCGTACCAGGGGATCCGAAGGAGAAATCAACATCTCTGAAGCTCCCAGGCTAGATTCTTCGGCCCCCAGGGGCGGAGTATCCGGCCCTGGGTCTCCAACTCCAGTCAGGCTTTCTCAGGAAGATGGTTCTGGTACTTAACCTCCCAGGCCGGATAGTCCGGCCCCTCTAAGGGGCGGATTATCCGGGCCTGAAGAAAATGTTCAGCAACAATCTTCTGGCAGTAACGGTGACCAAGATCAAGGGCAAGGCAGTAATCAAGACAAGGATACAACAATTGAATCCACTCCTCCTAGAAACAATAAGGACATTGAGGCTCGTCGCAAGGCTCGTGCTGATCACAACCTTGAACTAAGAGGTCACACTCTTGACAAGGTTGTTGGTGATCTACGACGAAGGGTATCCACTCGAAGAGAGCTTGCTAGCTTCTGTGATCATCAACCTCAAATTTCCATGGTTGAACCAAAGAAGGTTTTTGATGCTCTTGAAGACCCCGATTGGGTTGTTGCAATGCATGAAGAATTAAACAACTTCGAACGCAACAAAATTTGGAAGCTCGTAGAAAAGCCAAAGGATTGCTGCAATGTTATCGGCACCAAGTGGATCTTCAAGAACAAACAGGATGAAAATGGCATTGTTGTGAGGAATAAAGCACGACTAGTGGCTCAAGGTTCTCTCAAGTTGAAGGAATTGATTTTGGCGAGACCTACGCTCCTGTGGCTCGCCTTGAGTCCATCTGTATCCTTCTTGCATATGCAGCCCATCACAATTTTAAATTACAACAAATGGATGTTAAGAGCGCTTTCCTTAATGGTCCTCTACATGAGTTAGTATACGTCAAGCAGCCCCCGGGGTTTGAGGACCCCAAATTTCCGAACCATGTATACAAACTCGATAAGGTGCTCTATGGCCTTATACAAGCCCCACGTGCGTGGTATGAGCACCTTAAAGAGCTTTTGCTAGACCGTGGATTCGAAGTTGGGCAAATCGATCCCACTCTTTTTACTAAGAAGGTTAATGGGGAGCTTTTTGTATGCCAACTTTATGTAGATGACATTATTTTTGGCTCTACTAACCAAGCGTTTAACGATGAATTTTCGAAGCTTATGACTGACAGGTTTGAGATGTCCATGATGGGTGAGCTCAGGTTCTTTCTTGGATTTGAGATCAAACAACTTAGAGAGGGAACCTTTATTAATCAAGCGAAGTACATCCAAGACATGCTCAAAAGGTTCAAGATGACGGATCTCAATGGCGTTGCTACCCCTATGCAAACAAAGTGTCATCTTGAGCTCAATCCCAAGGGTAAAGACGTGGATCAGAAGGTATACTGATCCATGATCGGCTCTCTCCTTTACCTTTGCGCATCTAGGCCCGATATCGTGTTAAGTGTAGGAGTGTGTGCAAGGTACCAAGCCGCTCCTAAAGAAAGCCACTTAGTGGCAGTCAAGCGAATCTTCCGATATTTGGTTCATTCCCGAAATTTTGGGTTATGGTATCCCAAGGGTTCAAGTTTCTCTCTATGTGGTTACACTGATTCAGACTGGGCTCGTGACAAAGATGATAGGAAATCAACCTCTGTGCATGCCAATTCTTGGGCAGGTCTCTAGTGTGTTGGTCATCAAAGAAACAGAATTGTATTTCACTTTCAACCGCCGAAGCTGAATATGTTGCTGCTGCAAGTGCTTGTACTCAATTGTTATGGATGAGGCAAACTTTAAAGGAATATGGTGTCAATTGTGACAAAGTGCCTCTTTTATGCGACAATGAAAGTGCTATCAAAATTGCTTACAATCCCGTGTAGCATACAAGAACAAAACATATAGAGATTCGCAACCACTTTATTCGGGATCATGTTGCTCGTGGAGATATTGCTCTATCCTTTGTGAGCACGAAGAACCAACTTGCTGATATTTTCACGAAGCCCCTTGATGACGCAAGAATTTGTTATTTGAGAAATGAGCTAAATATCATAGATTCAAGGAGCTTGGCTTGACTACCCTTGCACACTCACTTGCTCTTATTCATGTATTTGGTTTAGATGATGGCATAGACATAGGGGGAGTGTGGTCCTAATTGATTAGGCCAACCCTCCCCCCATAATGCCGAAAGCAAGTCAAATCATTTCCCTTAATATCATTTTGTGATATGTCGGTCATCGATGAGCATTGGTTTTGAACTCAAGATACATCTTCGCGGTGTCATGCCATGCGCTCCAACATGGTGGCTTCGGCCACCGCCCTCTTCCTTGAGAAGAGTTGGTTTTTCATCGGTCTCGTTGGATTTTCTTGCATATCTCTTGTTCTTATGGAAAACACACTCAAATTTGGCTTTTGATTGATTTGATTCTGGCAAATTTGGGTGTGAATTCTGGGTGTCCAGGGGCGTTAGCATCTCTCTTCTTCCTTTTTGGCGTTTCGATGCCAAAGGGGGAGATGTAGTTCTATTAGGTCTCGTGGATTTGCAAGGGTCGGGCACAAGCTCTTCAATTTTAGTCGTTTTTATTTGCTTGCTTATGCCTTTTCTAGCGTGAACTTGTTTGCTATTTGTGGTTGTTTGTGTAAAACTATGTCATACTCCACAGTTTGGTACTATGTTTGGTATTCATGGATTTCTGGATTTATCTATCATGGACCCCATGGAATTCTGGAAGTATGAAGCTTATTTGATGGCATATGGATTCATGGGATTATCTATGTATGCCTTGGCTATATATTCCGGTGGTATGACATTTTTTCCCAAACCTTAAAGTAGTGTTCTACCTAGTGTGTGTATTTGTATTCAAATGCAAATCTTAAATATGCACACATCTAGGGGGAGCGTCTTTCATTATTTAAGGTGGCATTTGCCGGTTTTATTGCAAATCCTAGTATAGTCATCTAACACCAAAAAGGGGGAGATTGAAAGAACATTTCTTAATCCCTAGTGTTTTGTGTGTTAGATAACAATACCAAGGATCTTTTAATGTGTGTTGAAGTGTTGCAGCTCAGAACTCTGCCTTTGGGGGTGGATAATCCGGCCCCACCAGGGGCGGATAATCCGCCCCTCCCTCTGCCCAAGCTGGCGCAAGCCCCAGAAGGGGGGCGGAATTTTGGCCGGATTCTCCGGCCCCGCCGGATAATCCGCCCCTCCTGCTCATCGCCAAGGCGCAAGCCTCAGAGAGGGGGCGGAGTTTTGGCCGGACTTTCCGGCCAGGCCGGATACTCCGCCCCTCAGGGGGGCCGGATTATCCGCCCCCCAAGATCTTCTCCAAGTTTCACCAAGGCGCAAGCCCCAGAGAGGGGGCGGAGTTTCCCCCGAAGAATCTGCCCTTGGGGCGGAGTTTTCCCAGGGGGCGGATAATCCGCCCCAAGTGGGGGGCGGATAATTCGCCCCCAAAGTTGTGCAACGGCCAGATCTGGGGAGGGGTATTTAAGCCAGCCATCCAACTCCTGCCAGAACTCTTGATTCATCTCGAAAAAGAACAGATCAGATCTGAAAGCTTCATCCAAGAGTGCTCCACCTTGATCCACCCAAAGGCCCCATCCCTTGGGGAATCGAAGGAGGAGAACTCGATCTTCATCATCAGCAATCAAGCGCTTCATCTCCTCTCCATTCATTTGGAGAACCTCCGATATAGTATTTCTTGTAAATATCTAGATCCTCGTTTTTGTTTATATTGATAAACCTTGTTCTTGTGGCAGCTTGTTTTCATCTCGGGAGCCCCCAATTCGGTTGTGGGTGTGTGCCCAATAGTGTTGTAGAAGGCACCGGTTCCCGCCTCGAAGGGATCCAATAGTGGAGAAGGTGGATCAGGCCTCTCGTGGTGAGATCCATCAGAGAATAGGGTGAGGCCTATTGTGGCGTGGTGGTCTTAGAACCGCCCACCCCTCCAACGCAGATGTACTTCCCTTAATAAGGAAGGATCTGTGGTAAAACAAATTCCTGTGTCTCTGCGTGCTCCACTACGGTTTCCTCGCTCCTCTTTTACGTGCTTAGTAGTTAGGGTTACATATAGGGAAATTCTCGTAGATGCATATCTAGAGAATTTACTTTGTGTCAAGCCTAAAATTGAAAAAGTATTAAAAATTGGTTAACACCTATTCACCCCCCCTCTAGGTGCCCATACAATCCATTTCATAATGTAATGCAATATAGCTTATTTATCTCCTCTATGTGTTTTACCCAATATTTTAGGTTCGGGAATTTCTTTAAATAATAAAGAAATTTATTTTAAAGAATAACCTTTTAATATTTTAAATATTACATTTACTATTTTTATATTGTAATAATTATTAATATAGTTAAAACTAAAAATTCCTTATTAAATATAAACTCTTATATTTATTTGTTTAATAATTCCTTTTAAGCATTAGCATTTAAATAAAAGGGAATTTCTTTTGGGAACTCTAAATATTTATTTAGTATTTTTGTAAAATACTAGAATAACAAAATATAATAAAAGTGATTTTTATTTATTTTTATCCTCTTTCTTTAATTTTAATAAAATTCCATAAAGACTATATATATTTTTCATAAAATTCTTGACCTAAAATTATATACAAAAAAATTATTTATTAATTTAATTAAGTAGGTTGGATTATTATGAATCTAAAAATATATTATTTGCAATTTTAGACTTCTATTTTATTTTATAGAATTTGATTTGATTTTTAGACTCGATTTGATTGTCTGATGCCACTGTGAATCTAATGCTAGTGGTTAGATGATGTTGCCTCTAATTGGTGATTAAGCTCGTTAACCTGATGGCATAATTGTGAAATCTGTTGGGTGAGATTGATGCTTAGTGTGTTCACTTGCTGTCATTACTTTGATACTGATAGTAAAACTGTCAGTGGTTGTTCACTGCGTCAGTGGGTGTTGGCTTGTATGTTTATCACTAGAATGAACTTAATCATTAGAGTGTAATGATACTTTGAAGATAGATGGATATATTAGATGATCTATGAGTGTAATATCAGGGAAATGATAATTATTGGCTTACTGGTTTATTCATGAAAGCTAAAATATTTGTTTGGCTTGGTGGTAGGATTTGTTCTTGTGACACCATCTTAGAATGGCACACAAGTTGATTCTACTTAATGGCTTTACTATGGTTAGTACTTGAGATTGGATAGATGACTAAAAATAAGTTGAAAGCTTCTATTGATATCTATGCCTATGATGTTGATTTGAGGATATAGGAACTAGATTCCTATCTTTTTGTCCCTTTCAAATATGCTAAAGTATCATAGTTGCTCACTGGATCTTGGATCCTAGTTGGTTAAGTTAATGTGTTTGTTTGTAGCTTATGAAATCTGAAGTGCTACTCTTTCTTGGAGATGTGCCCAGATTTTATAAAAACAAATGATGAAATATATAAGTTATTTTTGGTATCACCAGATCTATGATGATGGTCTGAGATTTTGGTGTGTTTAGTAGAGTTTTATTCTGGCCTTTATATTTCAAATCCTCTAGGATAGGTTCACCCTACTTGGGTGATCACTGAGAGGTTAATCCTAAAATAACACATGCTTTTCTGTTTGGATAAGATGAACATAATATGTGAATGTCTTATGATGCTCACCACACAGTTGATGATTTGTGATGGTTGTTGGTTGATCTATGGCTTGATCTTGCTGATTATGTTGCTGGCTTGATCTTGTCCTTCACCTCCTGGTGCTTCTCTTGCTACTTCTGGTTCCTGTTCTTGGCCTTGATCAGCACTGCACCTCCTAGCTCCTATGAGCTTGACCTTGCTGTCTACCTGATTATCCCCCTCCTTATGTCACCATCTGGTGATGCTTGGATGATTTGGTATGACGTTTTAGCTGGTGGTTTGCTTGGCTTTGCTAAGCTGAGTGTTCTTGGTGTGGTGCTGAAAATACAGAGATGCACTAGTGGCTGCCCATGGCTATGCTTGGTCCTTTTACTTAGTGAGTTGTTGTGGCTGTGTCGACAGCACACTCCATGCAGTTTGGTGATTGAGCTGCATGTGTCTCTATTGCATGGTTGTGGATGAGATCAGTGAGGTGTTTTACCCTTTGATCTTTTTAATGTTATCCTGCTTGGTGAAACATGTCGCTTTTACTTTCTATGATCATTTGACTTATGGCTTATTTATTATGAAAGATCAAATTCTTTCATATTGGTGAAACTTGCCCCTAAAAGATTTACTCAATGATGTAAACTTGAGCAGTGCAACTCACAACTTTATACTGAGAGTAAAATTAATAATTTAACTTTATTTTTCCTTTTTGTTTGTTCTTTAGTTTGTAGGTACAAGATCTGAAGATTCAAGATTAGTATAGGTTTACTTTTAGACAAATAAATTCCTTTGTAATTTTTATTTCATTCTGTTGTAAGAAATGTGTAATAGTTTATTAATATATATATTTCTCTTTTTGTAATTTCCTTTGTGTAAAGATTGTTTATTGTCTCAATGAGTTACTCTTTGTAACTATTCATGGAATAAAGATAAGGAATAAAATATTCATTTCTTAATTGTATTTCTTATTTAGAGTTTCTATTACTATATATTATTTCTTGATTGAATAATATTACTAAATCATTTTAGAATTCATTTAAAATATCAATTCCGAACTTTAAAATATGAACTCAAATTTAAATTTGAATTCAAATTATTTTCCCCCAAAACACACTAATTCATAAATATCATGTCAAAATTTATAACGATCACTCTCGAAAGCTATTCCTACACGTAGAGAGTGAAAGAAACTCTGATGACTTTAAGTTTTTATTTGGCGAAAAAAATTACCCAAATTTTACAGATGAATTCATGCATATGAACAAATTCCTAAATCTACCCTTCGTTGGTTCCTAAATGCTAGGATGTTACAGACTTCCCCCCTTAAATTAAACTTCATCCCGAAGTTTGCTGAAGTGTACCTGAATAGTTGTGGATAGGCTTATCTTGAGTCATCCTCTTTCTCCCATGTGGCTTCTCTCTCGCGGTGATGCTCCACTGTACCTTACAGTACTTGATTGCCCTATTTATTAACCTTTTATAGTTCTCTTCTAGAATTTTACAGGGTTTCTTAGCATAAGTCAAGTCTGCTTGTAATTCTGTATCTTGATGTGTGATTGCATCATTAGGAACTTTAAGACATTTCTGGAGTTGTGACACATGGAAAACATTGTGAACTTGAGCCAATCTTGATGGTAACTCTAAAGAATAAGCTATGGTCATGTTCTAACTCAATACTTTGAATGGTCCTATATATCTTGGACTGAATTTTCCTTTAACTCCGAAGCTCTTAACTCCTTTCATTGGGCTTACTTTGAGATATACCATATCTCCTATTTCATGATGCCATGATCTTCGACTTTGGTCAGCATAACTTTTTTGCCTACTTTGAGATATTTTTAATCTATCCTTGATTATATCGATGATATCTTGGCTTTACTTGATATAGTCTGGCGCAAATTCTTTGCTACTCCCAGGCTCATACCTACATATAGGTGATCTACATTTTCTTCTATATATGTAATTGCTTCCAAAATGCTGAAGTAAACACAGATCCTCTATCAGTTACGATTTTCTTGGGAACTCCATGCTTACTTACTATCTCCTTGATGTAAACTTCTACTAACTTCTCGGCATTATCTTTCCGATTCATCGGAATAAAATGTGCACTTTTGGTGAGTCTATGAACAATCACCCATATCATATCCTTCCGTTTTGGTGTCATGGGTAATCCTGTGATGAAATCCATACCAATTTCCTCCCATTTCCACTCGGGAATTTCCAAGGGTTGTAATGGTCCTGCTGGACTTTGATGTTCATCTTTTACCCTTTGACAAGTATGGCATTCTGACACATATTTTGCAATGTCTCTTTTCATGTTATTCCACTAGAATAATTCTTTCAAATCCATGTACATCTTAGTACTTCCTGGATAAATGGATATGGTGTCTCATGTGCCTCTCGAAGTATGACTTCATGAATCTCTAACACATCTAGAACACAAAGACGTTCTTGGAACCATAAAGATCCATAATCTCCTAAGAGAAAAACCGATGCTTGTCCTTGAGATATCCTCCGAATTTCTTCAGCAATAAAAGGATCTTCTGCTTGATGTCTAAAAATTTTGTGCGTGATATCACTATTCTGTTCTGCAACTACCTGCATGGTAGCTAATCCTCCAAGACTCTCTGTCCTTGTGAATTAAAGTTCTATTCTTTCCAAATCCAACTGTAACTCCTTTGGTAGCTCATGATTGCTAGGCTGAATATCTGCACTTTTACGACTTAAAGCATCTACTACAACATTTGCCTTTCTAGGGGTATAATTGGTTGTCAAATCATAATCTTTGATTAGCTCTAACCAACGCTTTTCTCTCATATTTAATTACTTTTGAGTGAATAAATATTTGAGACTTTTGTGGTCAGTGTATAACTCACATCTGGCTCCATAAAGGAAATGCCTCGGTCCTTTCAAAGCAAAGACTACTACAGCTAATTCCAAATCATGGGTTGGATAATTGACTTCATGTGGTTTCAGTTGTCTTGATCCATAATCAATTACTTTACGATCTTCCATTAACACACAACCCAAACCTTCTTTGGATGCATCACAGTATATTGTAAAGTCCTTCCCTGTTTCAGGAACTGCTAAGATTGGAGCGGTAGTTAATCTAGTCTTTAACTCCTGAAAGCTTGCTTCACACTTCTCATCCCAGATGAATGGTGTGTTCTTCCTTCACAATTTGGTCATTGGTCCAGCTATCTTGGAGAATCCTTCAAAGAACCTCCGATAATAACCATCCATTCTCAAGAAACCTCGAATATGTTTCACATTGCTTGGTGCCATCCATTCTAATACTGATTGAACTTTGGATGGATTTACAGCAATCCCATCTTTACTGATCACATGACCGATGAATTCTACCTCATCTAGCCAGAATTCACACTTGCTGGACTTAGGCCCAGTTCTTTTGGCGGCTTCTCCCAGAAGCTGCCCTACCCCCAGCTTCCTGGGGAAGCCGGTTCAAAAAAATTGCGAGGCTTCCAAATTTGTTTAGACTTAACTATTTTGAAAGCCTCACAATTTTTTTAGACCAGCTTCTCCAGGAAGTTGAGGGGAGGGCGGCTTCTCGGAGAATCCCCCAAAAGAACTGGGCCTTAGCATAAAGCTTATGTTCTCTTAGGATCTGCAATGCTATTCTCAAATGATCAGCATGCTCTTCCTTATCCTTGGAATATATCAGAATATCATCAATAAACACTATGACAAACTTCTCCAAGTACGGCATGAAGATTTTGTTCATCAAATTCATGAATATTGCTGGTGCATTGGGCAATCCAAATGGTACGACAAGATACTCATGGTGTCCATACCTTGAGACAAATGTTGTCTTTGGAACATCTTCCAGTTTAATTTTTATTTGATGATATCCGGATCTCAGATCAATCTTGGGAAATACTCCAGCTCCTTTAACTTGATCAAACAGATCCTAAATTCTAGGTGATGGATACTTATTCTTGATGGTAACATTGTTGAGATTTCTATAATCCCCACACATCCTTCTTCCTCCATCTCTTTTATCTATAAAGATCACTAGGTTCCCCATGGAGATACACTTTCTTGCATGAATCCTTTTATGGCTAACTCATCAATTTGCTCTTAAGTTCTTTTAATTCTTTTGGACCCATTTTGTATGGTGCTTGAGCTATTGGTGATGTACCCGGAATTAGATCAATAGTGACCTCTATTTCCCGATCTGGTGGCATTCCTGGTAGCTCTGCTGGAAAAACATCTTGAAACTCATTTACTACAGGAATATCTTCCAACTTGACCTCCTTCATTGAGTTCAACTAAAGATCCACCATGATATGACTATGCTTATCTGCTTGATCAACTGTCCTTGCTCCACTTGGAGTCTTGATTGAGACAGTTTTATGCTCACAATTAATCTGAGCCCCATGTTCAGTCATCCAATCCATACCCAACACTACTGCAATTCCCTTCACAGGAATCACGTAAAGGTCCGCAAAGTAGGTACAACCACCGATTGAGATAACCTGATCTTGTTTAATGTGGCGTACAACTACATTTCCCCCTGCCATCACCACGGTCATAGGGTTTTCAAACGTTGCCCTACTAATCCCGAATTTATCACAGAATTCTTCAGAAATGAATGAAGTAGTTGCACCAGTATCAAATAGAACTTTTCCGGGATTGGTAAGGATATTGAGCGTACCTATCACTACATGCTCTAAGTTATCGACCTCCTCTAGGGTTGCGCCATTCAGCTTCCTAGTAGGTCTATTCCTCTTGCCATTATTGTTCTTCACAAAATTTCTTCCTTTATTGGGTTGCCCATTGCCTCCACTGGTTTGTCCTCCACCTTTAACAGGCCAACCACCTTGTGATTTGCTTAGAAAATTTGGCTTTATATGACCCCTCTGACCACAAGCATGGCAAACTATCATTGGTTTCTGGCAATCCCCTCTTATATGCCTTGGAAGTTTGCAATTGTGACATATAATATTCCATCCGGTTGGATTTGCACTTCGGTTGGAATTGTTGTTGTTGTAAGGTCTATTCCTTGGCTTGAATTCTAGATTGGGCTTGGGTTGACTTGCCTGAATCCTCTTAGTTTCTTTCTTGGCTCTCTTCCTTCTATCCTCTTGGACATTCTTGTAGTCATCTTCAAAAGTGATAGCTTCATCCAGTAACTGCTGATAAGTTTGTTTATTGGCCAACCTCAACTGCATCTTCACAAATGGATTTAATCCTTGCAGTACATGCTTCTTCCTCTTTTCTTCAGTGATGAATTCTTCCTCTGCATAACGAGACATTTATCTAAACTCCCGGATGTAATTCATGACACTAGTATATCCTTGTTGAAGCTCTTCAAACTCTCTACACTTTAACTACATCACACTTTCAGGAAGATGATACTCACGGAACCTCTGCTTGAACTCTTCCCAAGTATACTCTCTTCCTGGATGTTGCATGGCTAACTGATTTTCCCACCATGATGCTATAGTTTCAGTCAAAAGATGAGTTGCATACCTCATCTTTTCCTCATCATTACAACCTACAGTCTTCAGCTTTCTCTCCGTATCTGCTAGACAATCTTCTGCATCCATTGGTTCAGGAGTTGATGCAAAAGGTAATGGCCTTGCATTCTGGAAGTCAGAAAGACTCACTCCTCCGCCTTCAAGTGCTCTCTGGTTTCCAGCTCGTCCCAACAACTCTTCCATGAACTTGTTTTGGTTTTCTTGCATCATTTGCATATACTGCATAAAGTTCTCCTCCATTAGCGGCCTCATTGGTGGTGGTGATGGTAATGTTCCCTGATTTCCGGCATCTGCATCTGCCTTCTCATTGGCCTCGCGCTCCATGCGCTGCTGCTCAGATTCGGTTTCTACACCTGATTCCATGAGCCCATAGTCCTGCAACATAAAGCGAATACTCATAATTACATCATGCACATGTGTTCTGAGCTCATTTTTATGCACAGAACAAGTCACACAATGGAAATCACAATCCAAATAAAATCCAAATATGCATTTTACATATTATACATTACAAACAACTTAGTAATTCAAAGTCATTAAAACATGTACCATATAAGTACATTAACAACTTAACAACACTTCCTCATTTATTTAGCTACATCATTCTCTCGGATTACAATACGCAATACCCGATAGTCCCTAATAAGTAGCCTGCTTCTAGTAACCGCGACGCTCATCATACATGCCTAAAGTCCAACCGTGATGACGTAACGTCCATCGCACAGTTTGTGGAACAAATGGCCTTCCAGAAAGAACATAATCAGTATCTGAAGTATCAGGACTTGAGTCATTACTTAGCATGAGTGCATTGACTCCATCCAGCTCAGCTAAAAAGTCTTCAGAACCCTGTTCAGCATTATCACCCACTTGTATCTCCTGAGATTCATTCCTAGAGTTATCAACAGAATACGCATATTCTGCTTCTCCCCAGGTGCTCTATTGGGCAAGATAATTAAACACTAGATAATGTATATTCCCTGGGTTTTGAGAAGATGTTGATGATTCAGACTCTCTCTCCTCAGGATCTTCTTCCTCATCCTGATCATCTATGAATATGGTATTTCTACTACTGTTTTTAGGATTGGTTCCCATACACATCCAGCTGGATTGTCCAACATCTCTGTCAAACCCATATATGGACATCTGATTCCCTTGGGATCCTCTAAGTGATCCCATTCTCCAACCATCAGAATTCTCGATAGGATGTTCTGAATCAAACCCTTCCTCTGAACCCTGTGGTACAGAATACCTCATATCTAATGTAGGATCATAGGTAGGCTCTGGTCTGGGTGTAAAAGATTCAGGATCTATGGGTATATCCTTAAAGATTGGTTTTTCACTTCCTTGCTTCTTACTCCAACTAGAATGCTAACTGTTTCCTTCTTTCTGGATCAGTTAGATCCTCTAACATGTCCTTTTTTTTATCTCAACAAGTGTTCGATATCGATCCATAAACTTGGAAGCAAACTCAGGATGATTCTTCACCAAAGTTAGATGATCTGGTACTGGATCCGAGTCTATAGAATCATGAGGAATCACATAAAATGTGCTCCCTTCTAACTCCTTGGCTTTATGATCCTGGATATTAGCTATTGCCTCCACAACAGCAACATGATATGCTGCTAAATGACTCCTACCTTCAGCTATAGGTAGATCGTGATATAATCCAACCTCCTCTAGAAGTTGGATACTCACACGATACTTGGATAACATACGACCATCATAATAGGTTATGGTATTCACCGAAATTTTAGTTGGACAAATAAACATCCTTAAGAGTTGACGAAGCTGATCAGTGAATGATCCTTGGTAGTCATCGAGAGTCTCCTTTTTCCTTACCAAAGTTTGCTTTGGAAACTTTGGTGCCATACTCTGTATAACAAAATATTTTTATTAGTAATCAATAATATATTGCATCATAACAAAGAATTATCGCACTAAAAATATATAACGGAATATTCTCATTCGAATACCCATTATACCCTTTTTAGAGAATTCTTTATCATTGCTCAACACTCCTACAGGTAATACCCTTTAGGGTGACTTCTTTTAAGCTTATTCTTATGAAGAAGCTGGCTTATGGATTCCGGTGGCAAGAAACTAGAGTGGGGAGAAGCTCCGAGAAACTGTCTTGGACCCTTCTTTTTGGCTTATGAAATTTGAGCCTATTGTTTGTGTTGCTAGGTGTAAAGACCGTGAAGCCCCTAAACTGTAATTATGCCTGGGTTAGTACATGATATTGTTACAGCTGGTTGTTTTACACACATATATATAAGCAAGAGAACGAGAACTAGATCATTCTCGTGAAGTCATTCTAGGCAAAATAGTCATACCGTGCCAAGTTGTGATGCTATTTGATTTCAATTGGCAAAATAAAATATCTAATCATGCCATGGGCAGTTTCTGAAATCGCATACAGCAAGAACCAACTCTCAACTAAAATCAATTCTGTATTTTACCAGAGCATCAATTCAGCTAAATATCAGTTCATTGCCACAGATATTAGCACTGCAGACTTGCTCTCTCCCTCGGCGCATACGGTGGCATCACGTCTCTCAGCTGGAGGGCGCCAGTCCCAGCTGCCAGTGGAGAGGAGGGCCACGAGAAGTGGAGCAGGGAGGCTGCAGCGGCGAGCGGTGGCGCCGGCGGTGGTGGAGCGGCGGCGCCAGGAATCCTACCAGGCGTCAATGGTATCGATGTAGAAGTGTGCAACGCAAGGAGGGTCCGGTCAAATCGTTTCTCTCTTTTTGGCTGACGTGTTATCTCAGGTGGCGAGTGGCATCTGCTGTAAATAAAGCTGAGAAAGAGGGGCCCGTTCATGTACCGTTTCGGTGTTGAGATCCAGAAGCTCGGGAAACTGCCCGGGGCCGGTTTCTTCGTTTGCACTGCATGCGAGCTTTGCTGTAGAATTAAGCTCGGCGGCAAGTGGAGACTTCTTTTGGGTTTCAGTGGTGCACTGCCTCGAAGCTGGGCTAGAAGCCCAAAAGAAGTGCCCCTTACTAGGTTTCCAACCTAAGGTCAAAGAAATTTGCTCTGATACCAACTGCGGTGACCTAGCATACCACTGCATGTGTAGTACACTATAGTCGTTGACATGACATCCACAGAACACCACTCTGTAAACATCACATCCCTCAGAGTGGTACAACAGAAACATTGCGGGTCCATATTACAAACATACACACATTATTATTAGTACAATACTAGAAGTTCAAGACTTCAAAAGATTCAACTTACAAACCAAATATTAAGTGTTTCAGCGGAAGTTTTAAAGTGACAACTTAAACTCCAAATTGAGCTCAACAACTTATTGTTATATATTGTTCATGTTGCTCGACTCAATTGCTTACTAGAACTATGGTAATTATTCTGACTCATGGTGCTCTCCTCTTTAGACGACATCATAGTCTACCCCTTCTATGGCACCGTACATATTGGGCTCTTCATAGAAGACCTCCTCTTGACTTTCAGCTGCATACATTGGGTTATCTTTTGGATCCTCGCAGTCTAAGCAGGGGATCAAAGAAAAAGGTGAGTAACAGCGTTACCCAAGAAGTTCATTATATGCAAGGTGGGAAGTTTGATGCTCTATCTACCAGCTCGGGCTATAAGTCCTTGGCACCATGCAATTTTCATAAACCTTTCTTCAAAGATTGATTTTATTTTAAAAATCTATGCCCATCAGCCTTCACAGGTTTACCAGAACTTTCATGGAGTTGCTTTCCTGCCGCGTTCGTAGCTCCTTCCCGGAATAGGGAGTAACAAGTTACAATTCTTACACTCTGCAGAGGTGCGTTACTTTACCCATGAGAGATCAACTCCTGGTTGCACAACCGGGCGTACTTTCCCGTCCACAATTCCATGATGTGGGGCCCAATAAGTGATCCAAGCTAATCACTGCCCCTTCCGCGACCCCATATGTCTGCATGATCCTTCGGGGCTGACTCACCTCCATTAAGCCTCCATTTGGGCAGGCTAAAACCCTAATGAGTTCCCGAAGACTCTATGAGATGGTGGTGCCCTGGTAAGTACCTTATAGGTCCGGCTAAACCTCCGGCATCCACTCATAGATAATCTAGACACCAAAAATGTGGGGCCTAAGGGTGCCCACCCATATGTTGGATCCGCACAAGGAATCACAACGTCACGTTAAGGTAGTCTTGCCTCCATACGAAAGGAAAAGGATACATATGACTTCTCTGTCCCATTCCAAATCTCATGGCTAACACGTTATATATGGTGCTAGAATCACTAATGTCATGGGTTGTTAAATTCCTAGATGATTATCATTGTTGCAAAAAGAAACCTAAGTTCCATTGCTCCATTATATCATCACTTAGGATGATGTCAACAATTTATTTATTTGAGAAAATAATATTTTCTTTCCTTGAAACATAGATGATAACACACAATTTGCAAATACTTTGGTAAATACTCTTCAAAGGACATGAGAAAGTGATGAACTTGCCTTGTGATTGCAAGGTAGTGAAGTCGGATGCTTGCACTGACATTGATCTTCTATGTCTACAAAACATCATTATTGCCCGGTAAGGACAATATTTAAAGAAGCAAAATGAATATGCATAGTAATGTAATGCATTAATTCTTAGTTATCTCCTCTGTGTGTTTACCCAATATTTTAGTTTCGGGGATTTCTTTAAGTAATAAAGAAATTTATTTTAAAGAATAACCTTTTAATATTTTATAAATATTACATTCACTATTTTTATAATATAATAAATTATTAATAGAGTTAAAACTAAATATTCCTTATTAAATATAAACTCTTATATTTATTTGTTTAATAATTCCTTTTAAGCATTAGCATTTAAATAAAAGGGAAATTCTTTTGGGAACTCTAAAAATTTATTTAGTATTTTTATAAAATACTAGAATAACAAAATATAATAAAAGTGATTTTTATTTATCTTTATCCTCTTTCTTTAATTTTATAAAATTCCATAAGGACTATATTTTTTTATCATAAAATTCTTGAACAAAAATTATATACATAAAAATTATTTCTTAATTTAATTAAGTAGGTTGGATTATTATGAATTTAAAAATATATTATTTGCAATTTTTAAACTTCTATTTTATTTTCTAGAATTTTATTTAGTTATAGGGGTATTTTAGTCTTTTATTAATTATTAAAAGTTCCTTTTAAGTGACTTGGCCAAAAGATCTCCCCGAAAGGATCAGGCCCTATCGGCAAATTCTCTCTATCTCTCCCTCTTTCGACCTTACCTCTTCTCCTTCTCGACCCCGTGGTCGCTAGCGTTGCGCCTTTGCGCTACCCGCCGCTCTGTCCTTCCCTGGCCGCCTCCGTTGTGTATGGCGAGGTTGTCGGCCATGCTCCTTCATCTGCTCCGACTCGATTTGTTTCTGGGACCCTCCTGTGGCCAGGCTAGCCCCGTCCCGAACCCTAGGTTTGGGGTGGTGCTGTTAACGCCGCCGCCGATGCTCCCGTGGTGACGTGTGGTGCTCGTGCACCCTCGTGTGCTGTTGTGGCCGTCGCCGTGGCTGGGTGCGGGTAGCAGCACCCTCTGGGGTGCTCCCCGTGCGCCGCGAGCTCATCGGCCCCTCTGCTTCCTCTTCAATTCCCAGCGGGCACCACAGGTGACTTGGTTCTCTGTTATCTCACGTGCCTCTGTCTACTTCGAGTATATCTGTGTGTAACTAGTGGCTATCCTACATTAGGGTTTCCACTGGTTATAGGGTTCATACCTAGTTCTAGGGTTCATCCCTCTGTGTGCTTGTATGATAATGATTTGATCAAGCAGTGATTCCTAGCATGAATTGTGCTCGCTGTAATTTAAGGCTTACTGTCATGATTTGATTGTCTGGTGCCACTATGAATCTGATGCTAGTGGTTAGATGATGTTGCCTCTGATTGGTGATTAAGCTAGTTAACCTGATGGTATAATTGTGAAATCTTTTGGGTGATATTGATGCTTAGTGTGTTCACTTTCTGTCATTACTTTGATACTGACAGTAAAACTGTTAGTGGTTGTTCACTGCATCGGTGGGTGTTGTCTTGTATGTTTATCAATAGACTGAAGTTAATCATTAGAGTCTAATGATACTTTGAAGATAGATGGATATATTAGATGATCTCTGAGTGTAATCTCAGGAAATGATAATTATTGGCTTACTGGTTTATTCATGAAAGTTAAAATATTTGTTTGGCTTGGTGGTAGGATTTGTTCTTGTGACACCATCTTAGAATGGCACACAAGTTGATTCTACTTACTGGATTTACTATGGTCAGTACTTGAGATTGGATAGATGACTAAAAATAAGTTGAAAACTTGTATTGATATTTATGCCCATGATGTTGGTCTGAGGCTATAGGAATTCAATTCCTATCTTTCTGTCCCTTTCAAATATGCTAAAGTATCATAGTTTATCACTGGATATTGTATCCTCATTGGTTAAGTAAATTGGTTTGTTTGTAGCTTATGAAATCTAAGGTGCTACTCTTTCTTGGAGATATGCCCATATTTTATATGAACAAATGATGAAATATATAAGTTGTTTTTGGTATCACCAGATCTATGATGCTGGTCTGAGATTTTGGTGTGTTTAGTAGATTTTTATTCTGTCCTTTATATTTCAAATCCTCTAGGATAGGTTCACCCCACTTGGGTGATCACTGAGAGGTTAATCCTAAAATAACACATGCTTTTCTATTTGGATAAGATGAACAGAATCTATCGATTTCACTGAGATCTTGACCTTGCTGTCCATATGATTACCCCCCCTCCTTATGTCACCATCTAGTGATTCTGGGATGATTTGGCATGAGGTGTTGGCTGGTGGTTTGCTTGGCTTTGATAAGCTGAGTATTCTTGGTGTGGTGTTGAAAATATAGAGATGCACTAGTGGCTGCCCACGGCTCTGCTTGGTCCTTTTACTTGGTGAGCTATTGTGGCTGTGTCGACAGCACACCCCATGCAGTTCGGTGATTGAGCTGCCTGTGTGTCTGTTGCATGGTTGTGGATGAGATCAGTGAGGTGTTTTACCCTTTGATCTTTTTACTGTTATCCTGCTTGGTGAAACTTGACGCTTTTACTTGCTGTGATTATTTGACTTATGGCTTATTTATTATGAAATATCAAATTCTTTAATATTGGTGAAACTTTCCCCTAAAAGATTTACTCAATGATGTAAACTTGAGCAGTGCAACTCACTGCTCTCTACTGAGAGTAAAATTAATAATTTAACTTTCATTTTCCTTTTTGTTTGTTCTTTATTTTGTAGGTAAAAGATCGAAGATTCAAGATTAGTATAGGTTTACTTTTAGACAAATAAATTCCTTTGTAATTTTTATTTCATTCTTTTGTAAGAAATGTGTAATAGTTTATTAATATATATATTTCTCTTTTTGTAATTTCCTTTCTGTAAAGATTATTTATTGTCTCAATGAGTTACTCTTTGTAACTATTCATGGAATAAATATAAGGAATAAAATATACATTTCTTAACTGGATTTATTATTTAGAGTTTTTATTACTATATATTATTTCTTGATTGAATAATATTACTAAATCATTTTAGAATTCATTTAAAATATCAATTCCTAACTTTAAAATATAAACTCAAATTTCAAATTTGAATTCAAATTCTTTTCCCCCAAAACACACTAATTCATAAAGATCATGTCAAAATTTATAACGATCACTCTCCAAAGCTATTCCTACACTTAAAGAGTGAAAGAAACTCTGATCACTTTAAGTTTTTATTTGGCAAAAAAATATACCCACATTTTACAGATGAATGCATGCATACGCACAAATTCCTAAATCTACCCTTCGTTGCTTCCTAAATATTGGGTTGTTACACATAATCTCGTCTTGACACCACTAGTGGCCACTGGTTTTGTACACACCAATTGGTATACCGGCAGATCGGGAATGTGACGAAGTCTTTCCATAGAAGTCCTCCCAATACACAATACTAGCACGTTAAATAGGCACCAATGCAGGGATATAACCTCCAATACACAATTCTAGTTAACCTGGAGATATACCAATGCAAAGGGTCTTCTGCTATATAATTAACTAAGCCAGAGCCAATATTAGCATGTGGATGTACACGGAAGCTACTGTACGAGAAACATGTCCAATCTCTATGAAGCCTAGGTGGTCTTCTTCTAGTGCACACACGAGAGAGGTAGCCAAAGATATGGTCCCCTTCGTTGCCACATCTTCCAAACTCAACAACAACAGTATTCCACCCAGGTGATTCATTAAGTACTTGTTTTATTATACAAAAACATAGCTTTTCCAATACCTCATATATTCATAACATGATATTCCACCCCGAATCTATAGCAGGGCTAAGCATACTACAACTACGATATTTCCACCAAGCAAGATACAAAAGGACATCCTAAATAGGACATAGCATACCATAGCACATAGTGCAAAATATTCATACACATGCACTTCTACTAAAAACAACTACAATGCATAGGAAAATAATTAGGACATTTATGATAGTGCCACTTGCCTTTAGTTGATGTAGTCTTCCAAAAAATCCTCAAAATTGCAATCATTTCATTCGTTTCAATCACAAACATTGCACTCCACATAATCTATCGATTAAAACAAGTGCACAACAAACACACCATTCAAAACAATGCAATTATGCACAATACAACAAAACAATGATGAAAAAATGCATGCATGATGATTTAATATGTCACAATGGTTGAAATTAGTTCTCTAAACAGTATTAGAATACATGATGCATGTGGGGAATTATTTAATGCAATGAGGTATTTATTATTGATTCTTGGTTACGAATATATGGGTTTTAATAGTTCTATTAAAACTTCTGTATTAATTGTTGTATTAAATTTATATAATAAGTGTACTGGATAGAGAAAATTATTACGAACCAGTAGAAATTGGATTCACCCTAAACGGAGTTGTAGATCTTTTCTTATGATTGAATTACTAATCAGTAGAGTTTAAATCATTTAAATAGTTTAATTTGTCTAAAATTCAAACTAAAAACAGATATGTAATCTACACGATAATGTGAATCCAGGGACATACCATTTATATTTTTCAGATTAATAAATTATTTACTATCAATTTAATACTCTAAAAGTCCATTAAAACTATTTAAAACTCTACAACAGTTGTACACTATAAAACTTGGATACAACAGTATATTAATGTTTTATATGAAATTATGAATCCATATATACCTTATTTGTATTTTTCTAATATACAAATAATTTACTATGATTTATTTAGTCTATATTCTTTATTAAACTATTTAATTTATTACAGTAAAAATGTGCTATAAAACTTAGATATAATCTCGTATTAATGTTCTACACAATTTTATGAATCCAATGGTATACCATTTGCAATTTTTGGACAACTAGTCAATTTTATATGAATTTTACAAGTTGCCCAATATTCTGCCAAGTTTATTTATATAAAAGAATATACTAACTGGGCGCATTGACTGGGCACTTTGACTGGTGATCTAGCGCTGACCTGGCGAGTGACGCAGCAATGACGACAAGGAGGCCACATGGCGGCAGGTGGTTGGGCGATACCCCTTTGAATGGGTGATCGAATCTTGGCCGTTCAGGTGAATCGGACGGCCGCTCTTTATCCAGGCGACGTTGGACGCGGTTCTGGTGTCCACTAGCGACGCTGGAGTATCGGACGAGTACTGGAAGAGGGCAAGGAGTTTGATGGAGTTCCTGTATCTATCGTTTGCTTCCTGGGACAATGGTGCTGAGCTGCTGCAGCGGCTCGGCCAACCGCGGGCTCTAGCGATGAATTACAGGGGTTTCGATGATCTACAAAGGGGGAAAACATGGTCAGATGAATAGGTAGAACGAGAGGAAGAAATACAAAGGGAGTATGAGGGACATGGTGTCTTAATCAACAGCAATCTTGACCTCCTGAAGCTCCTATAATGGCGACGGCGGCTCAATATCCAATCGGCTCGGGGCTAGGGCTTCCAGGGTGTTTTCGAAAGGGGAAAAGGCTTGCTAGGACGAGGGATTATATGGGGTTAGAGTGTTGTACGAGGGGGCAACAAATTGGGCGTGGATAGGACGGATTCCTTGCGGAATTTGGTTCGGGAGCGGGTTGATCTCCTCCTGGAGGTTGAAGACGAGGGAGGGGCCCCACATGTCAGCAGAAAAAAACGAGGGGAGAGAGAGAGAGCAGCTAGGTGCGCTGCTGGTTGGGATGCAGTGGCGCGTTGCTAGCCCGGCCGGCTGGGTTGCATGCGCGCTGCTGCCAGTTGCACGCTGGTCGGCTGAGGAGCGGGCGGTAGGTAGGCGAGGGAGGTGGGATGAGCCGCGCAGTAGGTTAGGTTTAGTTTAGTTTTTTTATTTTATTCTTTTCCTTTTCTGTTTTTAGTCTTTCTTTCATAACTTTTTCATACTAACTCCAAATAGGGTCAAATTTGTTTTCAAATTTTTCTAAATTCAAGTAGATCTTATTAGTCTAATATTTAGCAAAATTTGTGCCTTATGAATAGTGGTTTTTGTTTATAAATCCTATTTTATTCCCTTTAGGAACAAAGTGGCACATATGATTTTAGGGTTTTAGGTATTTACTTCAATTTAAATATTATTCACGATGCTAGATGAAATGCAATTCTCATGAATGACATGTAAAAACATTTTTTTCTAATCCCAATTTCTAAAATCTTGGGATGTGTCAGACTAACCCCCTTAAGATGAATCTCGTCCCGAGATTTGAAATGGATAACAAGGTTTGGGTGATTTCTCAATGATCATCTTCTAGCTTCTAAGTGGCTTCTCTCACTATGGGTAAACTCTCGAGGCTAACCCCCTTAAGAGAAATAAAGTTGGCATCTGTTTAGGACAACATAAATGAGTATTAATAGAAGAGGACTAAGAGAAGTATTTTCTTACCCATACACAACAAAGTCAAACAACAAACATCACAAACAAACAAACAATCCTAATCAATAATATTGATATACCATCAGTTTTGAATGATCAATAGCGAAGCGATATCGATAATCCAACGAAGAACTATACGGTGGGCATAATTTTAACTATTCTTGTTTCTCATTAATTTCATGGTATGGTATCTCCTCTATATTAGAAGAGTATGAGAATTGAAGTGATAAGAAGATACTAGAGTGAAGTATACGAAGATAAGAAGATATAACGAAATATTGTTTATAGTTCTTACGGTTTTCCTATTCCATTCCTAGGTCACGATCCTACAGTCAATGCACAGCTCTGATACCATCTTGTAACACCCTCGCCTGATAAGGCTGAGTTCATGTGTATAGTTCCAATCCCTAGATCGGTTCACTGGCACACACTATACAAAATGATACCAAATATAATGGTGCATCATAAATACAATGAATATGATCCAGAATTTACATTATATTACAAAAGTACACAGCAGAAACAATAACAAGGTAGATCTCCATTCTACAAATGTGCCATAGGCGAACAATCGTTGAGTGGAGTCTCGCGACCTATAACAATCACTTAGAAACGATATAACCTGTAACATGAAAGGTTGCAGCCACTAAGGGTCAATACTTTGAATGTATTCGCAAGTGTCACTAGTATGTGGATATGTGGAACCTATCAATT
Organism: Avena sativa; assembly: GCA_916181665.1. Lineage (NCBI taxonomy): Eukaryota > Viridiplantae > Streptophyta > Magnoliopsida > Poales > Poaceae > Avena > Avena sativa. The sequence goes on from OV702284.1 coordinate 69,113,517, forward strand.
ACATGCATATTTGTCTAAGTGGAGTTTCAGGCTCATTTGCATAAAGCAATAGTTTTATCCTAACATTTCCAAATAGTTTTAATCCTTTCTGAAAATTGTCTGAACACGTTGGCCAACGCCAAGTGCTCCTAATCCCTTGTTCAAACCATCAATTTTTTTTGATAAATTGGAATCTCGAGATCATCCATAATCTTCAAGCCTTAATTTCTCAATAGTGTCCATAACCGGGGACATGGCTAATCGATTAGATTTATATCTTCTGCAGAAGTTGTACACTTTACCCACACGACACAATCTCGTCTTGACGCCACGAGTGGCCGCTGGTTTAGTACACACCAATTGGTATACCGATAGATCGATAATGTGACGAAGTCTTTCCATAGAATTCCTCCCAATACACAATACTAGCACGTCTAACAGGCACCAATGCAAGGATATAACCTCCAATACACAATTCTAGTTAACCTGAATATATACTAATTCAAAGGGTCTTCCGCTATGTAATTAACTAAGCCAGATCCCATATTAGCATGTGGCTGTACACGAAAGCTACTGTATGAGAAACATGTCCAATCTCTATTAAGCCTAGGTGGTCTTCTTCTAGTGCACACACGAGAGAGGTAGCCAAAGATATGGTCCCCTTCGTTGCCACTTCTTCCAAACTCAACAACAACAGTATTCCACCTAGGTGATTCATTAAGTACTTGTTTTATTATACAAAAACATAGCTTTTCCAATACCTCATATAATCATGACATGATATTCCACCCCGAATCTATAGCAGGGCTAAGCATACTACCACTACGATGTTTCCACTAAGCAAGATACAAAAGTACATTCTAAATAGGACATAGCATAGCATACCACATAGTGCAAAATATTCCTACACATGCACTTATACTAAAAACAACTACAATGCATAGGAAAATAATTAGGACATTTATGATAGTGCCACTTTCCTTTAGTTTATGCAGTCGTTCAAACAATCCTCACAATTGCAATCATTTCAATCACAAACATTGCACTCCTCGTAATTTATCGATTAAAACAAGTGCACAACAAACACACCATTCAAAAAAATGCAATTATGCACAATACAACAAAACAACGATGAACAAATGCATGCATGATGATTTAATATGTCACAATGGTTGAAATTAGTTCTCTAAACAGTATTAGAATACATGATGCATGTGGAGAATTATTTAATGCAATGAGGTATTTATTATTGATTCTTGGTTACGAATATATGGGTTTTAATAGTTCTATTAAAACTTCTGTATTAATTGTTGTATTAAATTTATATAATAAGTGTACTGGATAGAGAAAATTATTACGAACCAGTAGAAATTGGATTCACCCTAAACGGAGTTGTAGATCTTTTCTTATGATTGAATTACTAATCAGTAGAGTTTAAATCATTTAAATAGTTTAATTTGTCTAAAATTCGAACTAAAAACAGATATGTAATCTACACGATAATGTGAATCCAGGGACATACCATTTATATTTTTCAGATTAATAAATTATTTACTATCAATTTAATACTCTAAAAGTCCACTAAAACTATTTAAAACTCTACAACAGTTGTACACTATAAAACTTGGATACAACAGTATATTAATGTTTTATATGAAATTATGAATCCATATATACCTTATTTGTATTTTTCTAATATACAGATAATTTACTATGATTTATTTAGTATATATTCTTTATTAAACTATTTAATTTATTACAGTAAAAATGTGCTATAAAACTTAGATATAATCTCGTATTAATGTTCTACACAATTTTATGAATCCAATGGTATACCATTTGCAATTTTTGGACAACTAGTCAATTTTATATGAATTTTACAAGTTGCCCAATATTCTGCCAAGTTTATTTATATAAAAGAATATACTAACTGGGCGCATTGACTGGGCACTTTGACTGGTGATCTAGCGCTGACCTGGCGAGTGACGCAGCAATGACGACAAGGAGGCCACATGGCGGCAGGTGGTTGGGCGATACCCCTTTGAATGGGTGATCGAATCTTGGCCGTTCAGGTGAATCGGACGGCCGCTCTTTATCCAGGCGACGTTGGACGTGGTTCTGGTGTCCACTAGCGATGCTGGAGTATCGGACGAGTACTGGAAGAGGGCAAGGAGTTTGATGGAGTTCCTGTATCTATCGTTTGCTTCCTGGGACAATGGTGCTGAGCTGCTGCAGCGGCTCGGCCAACCGCGGGCTCTAGCGATGAATTACAGGGGTTTCGATGATCTACAAAGGGGGAAAACATGGTCAGATGAATAGGTAGAACGAGAGGAAGAAATACAAAGGGAGTATGAGGGACATGGTGTCTTAATCAACAGCAATCTTGACCTCCTGAAGCTCCTATAATGGCGACGGCGGCTCAATATCCAATCGGCTCGGGGCTAGGGCTTCCAGGGTGTTTTCGAAAGGGGAAAAGGCTTGCTAGGACGAGGGATTATATGGGGTTAGAGTGTTGTACGAGGGGGCAACAAATTGGGCGTGGATAGGACGGATTCCTTGCGGAATTTGGTTCGGGAGCGGGTTGATCTCCTCCTGGAGGTTGAAGACGAGGGAGGGGCCCCACATGTCAGCAGAAAAAAACGAGGGGAGAGAGAGAGAGCAGCTAGGTGCGCTGCTGGTTGGGATGCAGTGGCGCGTTGCTAGCCCGGCCGGCTGGGTTGCATGCGCGCTGCTGCCAGTTGCACGCTGGTCGGCTGAGGAGCGGGCGGTAGGTAGGCGAGGGAGGTGGGATGAGCCGCGCAGTAGGTTAGGTTTAGTTTAGTTTTTTTATTTTATTCTTTTCCTTTTCTGTTTTTAGTCTTTCTTTCATAACTTTTTCATACTAACTCCAAATAGGGTCAAATTTGTTTTCAAATTTTTCTAAATTCAAGTAGATCTTATTAGTCTAATATTTAGCAAAATTTGTGCCTTATGAATAGTGGTTTTTGTTTATAAATCCTATTTTATTCCCTTTAGGAACAAAGTGGCACATATGATTTTAGGGTTTTAGGTATTTACTTCAATTTAAATATTATTCACGATGCTAGATGAAATGCAATTCTCATGAATGACATGTAAAAACATTTTTTTCTAATCCCAATTTCTAAAATCTTGGGATGTGTCAGACTAACCCCCTTAAGATGAATCTCGTCCCGAGATTTGAAATGGATAACAAGGTTTGGGTGATTTCTCAATGATCATCTTCTAGCTTCTAAGTGGCTTCTCTCACTATGGGTAAACTCTCGAGGCTAACCCCCTTAAGAGAAATAAAGTTGGCATCTGTTTAGGACAACATAAATGAGTATTAATAGAAGAGGACTAAGAGAAGTATTTTCTTACCCATACACAACAAAGTCAAACAACAAACATCACAAACAAACAAACAATCCTAATCAATAATATTGATATACCATCAGTTTTGAATGATCAATAGCGAAGCGATATCGATAATCCAACGAAGAACTATACGGTGGGCATAATTTTAACTATTCTTGTTTCTCATTAATTTCATGGTATGGTATCTCCTCTATATTAGAAGAGTATGAGAATTGAAGTGATAAGAAGATACTAGAGTGAAGTATACGAAGATAAGAAGATATAACGAAATATTGTTTATAGTTCTTACGGTTTTCCTATTCCATTCCTAGGTCACGATCCTACAGTCAATGCACAGCTCTGATACCATCTTGTAACACCCTCGCCTGATAAGGCTGAGTTCATGTGTATAGTTCCAATCCCTAGATCGGTTCACTGGCACACACTATACAAAATGATACCAAATATAATGGTGCATCATAAATACAATGAATATGATCCAGAATTTACATTATATTACAAAAGTACACAGCAGAAACAATAACAAGGTAGATCTCCATTCTACAAATGTGCCATAGGCGAACAATCCTTGAGTGGAGTCTCGCGACCTATAACAATCACTTAGAAACGATATAACCTGTAACATGAAAGGTTGCAGCCACTAAGGGTCAATACTTTGAATGTATTCGCAAGTGTCACTAGTATGTGGATATGTGGAACCTATCAATTACATGCATATTTGTCTAAGTGGAGTTTCAGGCTCATTTGCATAAAGCAATAGTTTTATCCTAACATTTCCAAATAGTTTTAATCCTTTCTGAAAATTGTCTGAACACGTTGGCCAACGCCAAGTGCTCCTAATCCCTTGTTCAAACCATCAATTTTTTTTGATAAATTGGAATCTCGAGATCATCCATAATCTTCAAGCCTTAATTTCTCAATAGTGTCCATAACCGGGGACATGGCTAATCGATTAGATTTATATCTTCTGCAGAAGTTGTACACTTTACCCACACGACACAATCTCGTCTTGACGCCACGAGTGGCCGCTGGTTTAGTACACACCAATTGGTATACCGATAGATCGATAATGTGACGAAGTCTTTCCATAGAATTCCTCCCAATACACAATACTAGCACGTCTAACAGGCACCAATGCAAGGATATAACCTCCAATACACAATTCTAGTTAACCTGAATATATACTAATTCAAAGGGTCTTCCGCTATGTAATTAACTAAGCCAGATCCCATATTAGCATGTGGCTGTACACGAAAGCTACTGTATGAGAAACATGTCCAATCTCTATTAAGCCTAGGTGGTCTTCTTCTAGTGCACACACGAGAGAGGTAGCCAAAGATATGGTCCCCTTCGTTGCCACTTCTTCCAAACTCAACAACAACAGTATTCCACCTAGGTGATTCATTAAGTACTTGTTTTATTATACAAAAACATAGCTTTTCCAATACCTCATATAATCATGACATGATATTCCACCCCGAATCTATAGCAGGGCTAAGCATACTACCACTACGATGTTTCCACTAAGCAAGATACAAAAGTACATTCTAAATAGGACATAGCATAGCATACCACATAGTGCAAAATATTCCTACACATGCACTTATACTAAAAACAACTACAATGCATAGGAAAATAATTAGGACATTTATGATAGTGCCACTTTCCTTTAGTTTATGCAGTCGTTCAAACAATCCTCACAATTGCAATCATTTCAATCACAAACATTGCACTCCTCGTAATTTATCGATTAAAACAAGTGCACAACAAACACACCATTCAAAAAAATGCAATTATGCACAATACAACAAAACAACGATGAACAAATGCATGCATGATGATTTAATATGTCACAATGGTTGAAATTAGTTCTCTAAACAGTATTAGAATACATGATGCATGTGGAGAATTATTTAATGCAATGAGGTATTTATTATTGATTCTTGGTTACGAATATATGGGTTTTAATAGTTCTATTAAAACTTCTGTATTAATTGTTGTATTAAATTTATATAATAAGTGTACTGGATAGAGAAAATTATTACGAACCAGTAGAAATTGGATTCACCCTAAACGGAGTTGTAGATCTTTTCTTATGATTGAATTACTAATCAGTAGAGTTTAAATCATTTAAATAGTTTAATTTGTCTAAAATTCAAACTAAAAACAGATATGTAATCTAAACAATAATGTGAATCCAGGGACATATCATTTATATTTTTCAGATTTATAAATTATTTACTATGAATTTAATACTCTAAAAGTCCATTAAAACTATTTAAAACTCTACATCAGTTCTACACTGTAAAAGTTGGATACAATAATATATTAATGTTGTATATGAAATTACGAATCCATAGATACCTTATTTGTATTTTTCTGATATATAGATAATTTACTATGATTTATTTAGTCTATATTGTTCATTAAACTATTTAATTTATTAGAGTATAAAATGTGCTGTAAAAGTTAGATATAATCTTTTATTAATGTTCTACACAATTTTATGAATCCAATGGTATACCATTTGCAATTTTTGGACAACTATTCAATTTTATATGAATTGTACAAGTTTGCCCAATATTCTGCCTAGTTTATTTATATAAAAGAATATACTAACTGGGCGCATTGACTAGGCACGTTGACTAGTGATTTGGCGATAACCTGGCGAGTGATGCGGCAATGAAGACAAGGAGGCCACGTGGCGGCAGGTGGTTGGGCGATACCTCTTTGATTGGGCAATCTAATCTTGGCCGTTCAGGTGAATTGGACGGCCGCTCTTGATCCAGGCGATGTTGGCGGTCAATCAACGGCGGTGGCGCTCGGACGTTGACGTTGGACACGGTTCTGGTAGCCATCGGCGACGCTAGAGTATCGAACGAGTAGTGGAAGAGGGCAAGGAGTTTGATGGAGTGCCTGTATCTATCTTTTGCTTCCTGGGACAATGGTGCTGAGCAGCTAGAGCTACTCGGCCAACCGCGGGCTCCGGCGACAAATTACAGGGTTTCCGATGATCTATAAAGGGGGAAAACAGGGTGAGATAAATAGGTCGAATGAGAGGAAGAGATACAGAGGGAGCATGAGGGATGGGGTGCGGGGTGTCTGAATCAACAGTAAGCTTGACCTCCCGAAGCTCCTGTACTGGAGATGATAGCTCAAGATCCAATCGGCTTGGTGCTAGGGGTTCCAGGGTGTTTTCGAAAGGGTAAAAAGCTTGCAGGGACGGGGGATTATATGGGGGGTCGAGTCTTGTACGAGGGGGCAACAAATTGGGCGTGAATCGGACGGATTCCTCGCGGAATTTGATTTGGGAGAGGGTCGATCTCCTCCTGGAGGTTGAACACGAGGGAGGGGCCCCACATGTCAACAGAAAAAACGAGGGGAGAGAGAGAGCAGCTGGTGTGCGCTGCTGGTTGGGCTGCAAAGGCGCGTTGCTAGGACGGGCTGCATGCGCGCTGCTGCCTATTGCGTGCTGCTCGGCAGAGGAGCGGGCGGTAGTTAGGCGAGCGAGGTGGGCTGAGCCGCGTATTAGGTTAGGTTTAGTTTAGTTTTTTTATTTTATTCTTTTCCTTTTCTGTTTTTAGTATTTCTTTCATAACTTTTTCATACTAACTCCAAATAGGGTCAAATTTGTTTTCAAATTTTTCTAAATTCAAGTAGATCTTAGTAGTCTAATATTTAGCAAAATTTGTGCCTTATCAATAGTGGTTTTTGTTTATAAAGCCTATTTTATTCCCTTTAGGAACAAAGTGGCACATATGATTTTAGGGTTTTAGGTATTTACTTCAATTTAAATAATATTCACGATGCCAGATGAAATGCAATGCTCATGAATGACATGTAAAAACATTTTTTTCTAATCCCAATTTCTAAAATTTTGGGATGTGACAGACTAACCCCCTTAATATGAATCTCGTCCCAAGATTTGAAATGGCTAGCAAGGTTTGGCTGATTTCTCGATGATCATCTTCTAGCTACTAAGTGGCTTCTCTCGCTATGGGTACACTCTCGAGGCTAACCCCCTTAAGATAACTAAAGTTGGCATCTGTTTAGAACAACATAGATGAGTATTAATAGAAGAGGACCAAGAGAAGTATTTTCTTACCCATACACAACAAAGTCAAACAACAAACATCACAAACAAACATACAATGTCGCTCTTGTCCACCACACTCAAGCCGACATCAACCGGCACAAACAAACATTTTTTTCTAATCCCAATTTCTAAAATCTTGTTATGTGACAATTCTCTCGTCCACCGTGACGGATCTGCCTCAGTGTCTCTCTTGTCCGCCGCGCTCAAGCCCGTATCGACCGCCCAAGAACTGCTTCCCCGACCGCCCAAGATCTACTTAGGCGCAATACTGCACCCTCGGTGACCTGCACGTCACCCGCAGGGTATCGATGATGCTTAGACGCCTCTCTGATCGAGGTAACCTAATCTCCAACCTGTTTTTTGATTTCTTAGCAATATAGCAGGTTAAATCCTGTCGTAGTGAACTTCATTTTTGTAATCGTGCTAGTACATACAAGTTATTGGGCATGCCTGTTCTTTGTTCTACATACAAGGTCACTAGACATGTTTATTTGCATTCGCTGCTCTACAAATTTCAAGTAATGCACATGTTTGTTATTTTGTTATGCGCATGTTCTTAGCTACTACCTACAATAGTAATTCCTGCTATTGTGTAGTTTTTGCAAAATGTAAAGTCAGTGAAACATATTAGTGTGGATTCCCCGCTCCACAGTTACTGAATCTATCTGGCCTGAGCTAAGTTCATGCTTTTATTTCCTCCCTGGCATCGTTCTGCTATCCTGTAGTACCAGTTTAAACTCATCATACAAGTTCGCTAATAATTTTTTTGTTGCTATCTGGATCTTTAAAAGATGCACACTGACTATTTGTTTTCTCTTTTCATAGAGCTCAAAATAGAACACCGAACATGTTGGTTTGCACAGCCTCTTCTAGAGGTTCACAAGTGCGATGTCATTGTTTCCTTATCTGGTGTTGGTTTATCTTAAGTAACGACATATAATCTGGTTTGTCCTACTGTATATTTGTTCATTTCATGTCTAGCTAGTTTGATTTGTCCTAATGAACAAATATATTTCATGTCTAATGGTTTGTCCTAAGCACACTTGGTTCATCCTAAGCAATGACCTATCTAGTTTGATTGATTTCTCAATTAATTGTATGCACACTTGTCTAATGCTTTCATGTCCTCTTCTACAGGTTTGCAAGAGACTCCATTATATTTCTAATCTGGTGCTGGTTCATCCTAAGCAACAATATAACTATCCTCTACTGTGTAGTTCATTCGTGGTTTGTGTTCCTGCTCTACAAGTTCTTGCCAGGTTATGTCTAGACAAACCTACTGTATATTTATACAACAAAATGAGCAAGAAATCAATCTGGTGTCCTGTTCTATAGGTTCTACTATATATATATATCGTTCATTCATAGTTTGCATTCTTTCTCTACAAGGTCTCTTATGATAGCTTTATAATTTCTATTTGGTTCCTAGCTACGACAGTAACTGCATGCCCATTGTGTAGCTCAACGTGAATTCTGGGTCACCCAATGTCTCTTGCATTCCAAGATAAACGACTTCTTCCATATATATTTGTTGTAATGACCTGTCCAGTTTATATTTGCTGAAAGTCTAAGAAACATTTTGATTGATTGCTCATTTCATTGTATGCACACTTTTCTAATGCTTTCCTATCCTCTTCTACAGGTTCAGAACAGATGCCATTATATTTATAATCTGGTGCTGGTTCATCCTAAGCAACGATATAACTATCCTCTACTGTGTAGTTTATTCGTGGTTTGTCTTTCTTCTCTACAAGTTCTTGCATGATGCCATTATAATTTCTGTCTTGTTTGTTCTTAGCTACGACAGTAACTGCATGCCCATTGTGTAGCTCACCGCAAATTCTAAGTCACCCAATGTCTCTTGCATTCTAGGATATACTACTACTTCCATATATATTTGTTGAAATGACCTGGCTAGTTTATATTTGCTGAACTTCTAGGAAATACTCTATTCGATTGCTGAATTCATTCATAGGCACACTTGTGTAATGCTTGCTTGTGCTGTTCTACAGGTTCACAAGCAATGCCATTATTTTTCATATCTAATGGTTCCTCCTATGTAGCGACATAGCTATCATCTACTATATATAGTTCATTCATAGTTTGCATTCTTGCTCTACAAGTTCTCTTACGATGCCTTTATAATTTCTATGCGATTCCTAGCTACGTCAGTAACTGCATACCATTGTGTAGCTCACCGCAAATTCTGAATCAACCATTGTATCTTGCTTTCCAGGATATACAACTGTTTTCATATATATTTGTTGAAATAACCTGACTAGTTTATATTTGCTGAAATTCTAAGAAACACTTTATTTGACTGCTCATTTCATTGTAGGCACACTTATATAATGCCTACATGTCCTGTTCTATAGGTTCACAAGCGGCATCATTATATTTCGCATCTAGTTCGGGTTTGTCCTAAGCAACAACCTAACTATGCTCTACTATATAGTTCATTTGTGCTTTGCATTCTTGTTGTACAAGTTCTCACAAGATCTCATTATAATTTCTGTCTTGTTTATTCTTAGCTATGGCAGTGACTACATGCCACTATCTGGTTTATTCTTCTATATATATTTTTTGAAATGACGTGGCTAGTTTATATTTGCTGAAATTCTAAGCCACAGACATTGTTATATTTCTCATTTCACGGTAGGCACACTTGTTTAATGCTTGCTTGTCCTATTTGTTTGACATGATGGTTAATATATTTGAACCATTGACCAGTAGTAAACTCCAGTTCATAGCTCCTGTCGTATCAGTTAAATGAGTAGTTTGCCTTGTTTGATGTATTAACTTGTTATTACTTAGTTTCAGACTGCAATTATTGCTATCGCCACCAAAGAGGGGGCTGCAAGATTATGTCTCAAGTTTGTTTTCCAATGTAGATGTCACACTCAAAAGGGAGATGCATGTGATGGAGAAAGCAAATTCAGGACTGCTATTAACTCGATTGTCAACTGAAATGCCGATTTATATCTCCCTTGAGTTGATAATATGTAATAATTTTAAGTAGTTTGCATTTGATATGTCAACATCAGCATGTCGTAATAGTGGCAGACCTAAACAGTAATAGACCGAAATAACAACACGCCAAAACAGTAATAGCTCTAAATAGTAATAGGCCAAAACAAAATAGGCCTAAACAGTAACAGACCAAAACATTAACAGGCCAAAACAGTAACATGCCAAAACAGTACATGCCGAAACAGTAATGCTCAAAACAGTAAGGGACCAAAAAAGTAAAGGTCCAGAACCTTAAATGGCCAAAACAGTAACGGGACGGAATAGTAGCAGGCCTGGCGAGGAAAAATGCCAGGATCGTAGCAGGCTAGAACAGTAACAGGTCAAGTTTATACCAGGCCGGAACAGTAACATGCCGAGGAACTTACCAGGTTAAAGTAGTAATGGGCCAGAACAAGGGCCGGTCATTTATGGGCCTGAATAGTAACGGGCCCAAACTATATGTGCCCGGTTCGAACAATACGTAGATATACAGTAACATGCCAGAAAGGTTACGGGGCAAAGAGGGCCCATTTAAAACAGTGCAGGGTGGAACACTAACGGGCTCGGAAATTTATGGGCCATGCGAATGGGCCAATTTCAACCAGTTTATGTGGAAACAATAACGGGCTAGAAATACTAACAGAACAGTAAAGGGCCCCACGTTTTACAGGCCTTATAAATGGGCCAGTTTCAAACAGTGTCGGTCGAAACAGTAAAGGTCTCGAAAGTTTACGGGCCGCCCTGGGCAGCGCTAGTGGGTCTATTTGTAACAGTGCAAGACGAAACTATAACGGGCCGTGATACTATTGGGCTCTCTTAATGGGCCGGCCCACTTAATAATAACCATGTCTTGCCTCGGTCTGGCTTCTACCATGGTTTCATTGATAGTTAACAGTATTTGCCACGTGGCACTTTGCATGACTTCAGCAGTCAACATGGCTGGCAAACATATCTATGACGGAACAACTTTTCGTGGCCGAAGGGTGCAATCTTCCATGGTCGACAAAAAACTATGGTAGAATCATTTGTGACGGGGCTTCTACCATGATGGTCATTGTCAACACTAGGATTTTTAATCCCCGATGCCTGTTATGCCATACATCGCAATCCCAGGATTACCATTTTTGCGATACATAACAGATTGGTACCATATTTCATCATCCATTACAAACCATAATACAGGTCTTACAAATAAAGGATCTCATGATCCAGTCTTAATACAATCAACGCAGCGGAATAATAATAATAGTAGCATGGTCAAAGCTCCATCTTAAAGGTCACAGGCAATGTTGACGATGGGAGCTGATCCTAGTTGTCATAGACTTCCTGCTATCCATCATCCTGGTAGTCCTCCTCATAGTCTGGCCATAGGAATAGCCAGGGACAAAGCCATGAGTACTCTTTAAGTACCCGCAAACTATCACTAACAAATAAAGTGGTTCAAATAGGAATCCTAAGATCTAGGTTTATTTGTAAAAAGCCAGGTTTATCTCTAACTGAGTTTACAAGTAAAGAAAACTAGTTTAATGTTCTACAACACCTAAGTGGGAACTTAGTTTTCATGTTCACAACCCTGCTGTGGTCAAGTCAAGTCATAATTCATTTCACAAGTCATTTTGAAAACATCTGACGACGGAACAGTATGGCCACTCCAACTGTCCATAACCTTGGACACGGCTATTCAAATAGTTTGACACTCTGCAGAGGTGGTACACTTTCAACACAACATTTGATACATTCGTCAGGAACAATCCTGAATCACCATACTCAGTATGCGGATAATCAATCCTAACCTTTCAATTTCATAATGTAGTATAGGCACCTCCCCTATGAGTGTGGGCTCCCAACCATGACCATCTGTCATCTTGGGAACTGCACAGGTGGACAATCATCACGAGGTAGCCTTAGCTCAAACCTCTTCCGCAATGGAACCCATACTAAGATATATAAACTTCCAGTCAAGCCCTACCAAATTTGGGTATTGTGGTTGTACGGTAAAATTTAAATGGTATCGCGTCCGAACCCAACCATCAGTTTTTATAAAAGGGCTAAGGCTCATGCCTCAACATTTTCATCATCAAATCATCTTGTGTTCATAACACATGCCAATACATTTCAATACATGAATCTTCATTCTAGTTTTCATAATCATTTTCACCAAGTAATCCCATCTAAAGTGATCAACTTTTATGCTTCTCACTAGCCACTAAAGTTGGGAGTATTTACTAATGAGGGGTGCTAATCAAGTTTGACTATCCAGATCTAGATCTCATGCCTCAGAATGACATCTAGTTCTAACTAACTTAGGCTAAGTTTTATGCTCTTTATGCTACCTATAATATCTTTCCAAAACTCGCTAAATACTAACTAGAAGTAATAAAGAACTTTGATAAAGAAATTAAAGAATAAAACTTGCAAGTAAAACTGGGATTTGGTATAATAAAGTTGTATAACCAAATATGCCTAAGGTCTCTAGTTTGCATAGTTATCATGCAAGTGTTAGCTTGGCAAGTTCTAGCTTGCAAGTATTAGCTTGCATAGTTAACTTGTAGTGTTGGGCTTGCATAGTTAGTATGCAAAATTCTATCTTGCATAGTTTAAGAAACTTGCAAGTGTTAGCTTGCCTTGATTGGTGCAGTGATTAAAGTTCTCTTCTTCTTCTTCTTCTTCTTCAAAGTAGTCTCCTTCCTCTTCGTATCCTTGGTCGGTACTAGCGTCTATAAATAAATACGAGGTACACAATCACCAAAAAATACTTAACTGCTTCTATTTAGCACAAAAAGGTTCACACTAGATGATCTAGCATCATCACAATCATCACATGGATTAAAGCCTTAGTCTTATTTATTTTATTTTGGAAAAGTAATTTCTTCTCATTGAAAAACTACTTCAGATTTAATATTCTCCAATTAAAATAAGGGATCATGTTTACACATGTCATCATCACATATTTTAATACTTGGGAATGTGATTTAAAGTGGTGTCACAATTTAGTAAGGTTTACATTATTATTTTAATTAATTAAAGTGACTAGAAATGCCTATGGGGCATTCTTTTAATATTTTTCCAAGATCACTACAAGTAAACCTAAATATTTTTATATATTCAGATAGATATGGTCAAATGTGATTTTGAGAGTTCGAATCAACTCAAAAGCATTTATGGTGGATTTTTTCAAAAATGTTTCAATGTAGAAAAGTCTCTGCCTTGTTATTTTTACTATAGATAATTTATAATTTCAAATGGTTTGAATCCAACGATTTTGGATTAATATTTTCAATACCTTTCTAAAAAATTGGTTTCATGCCATTTGGTTCAGTAAAACTCTCTGAATTGATTTTTAAAGTTACTTATTGAACTAGAGTTTGAACTAAATTGAAAAATCTATATTTGATTCTACTGGGTTGGGCGGGAACTAAATAGGCCGGCCCACTGCGCATAGCGCAGCACCCGGGCTGACTTAAAGGGGGTGTCCCACCTGTCAGTGAGAAAGGGGTTCCCGAAGGGGTATCCTTCAATCCAGGCCCTATGATTAGAACCTGATCTAAGGGCTAGGGTTCATCGTCGACGACGAACATCTCCGGCGAGGTCTAAACCCTAATGCAGCGGTGTGGGTCGTGTGAGGCTCACAAGGGCTCCAACTAGGGTCGGCGATGGGGGAGGATGACATTGTCAATGACGGTGGTTCGAACGGTGGTCGCGGCGGATCCTAGGGCGGCTCCAATCAACGGCCCTTCTCCTCCTCTGCAGCGGCAGACTCCGGTGAAATTCCGGCGCTGCGGAGCTCGCCTTGCTCGGGGGAAGGGTCAGTGGTGTTCTGTGAGAGGTGGTGATATGGTGTGGCGAATTTAGGCTGGGGAGGCCTCCTGTTATAGCCGAGCGAGGGGTGCCTCACAGCATGGTCCGAGCCCGACGGGGTCGATGGCACAACGAGCTAATGGCATGGCGGAGGGTGTAGGCCGGTGCACGGTCTCCTCGCGATGCTCAACGGATTAATGGAGCGGTACGGGGAGGTCGAGGCTGGTCGGAATAGGGTGACGCTCTGCGCGGCACCAAAAGCAATTTCGACGAAGCACAGTTGCTACAGGTCGCACGGCGGTGAACGGGCATGTCTTAGGGGGTAGCTGGTGTCGCGGTGATTGCAGGCACGGGCGGCGAGGGCGAAGCGCGGCATGTACGCGCATGTCGTGCGCAGCGCTCTCGGCATGCTGTAGAGAGAAATGGGCGCAGCTGTTCCCAGTTGTCCAGGGCCAGCGGTGTGGGTCGTGTGAGGCTCACAAGGGCCCCAGCTAGGGTCGGCGATGGGGGAGGATGACGTTGTCAATGACGGTGGTTCGAATGGTGGTCGCGGCGGATCCTAGGGCGGCTCCAATCAACGGACCTTCTCCTCCTCTGCAGCGGCAGAATCCGGTGATATTCCGGCGCTGCGGAGCTCGCCTTGCTCCGGGGAAGGGTCAGTGGTGTTCTGTGAGAGGTGGTGATATGGTGTGGCGAATTTAGGCTGGGGAGGCCTCCTGTTATAGCCGAGCGAGGGGTGCCTCACAGCATGGTCCGAGCCCGACGGGGTCGATGGCACAACGAGCTAATGGCATGGCGGAGGGTGTAGGCTGGTGCACGGTCTCCTCGCGATGCTCAAGGGATTAATGGAGCGGTACGGGGCGGTCGAGGCTGGTCGGAACAGGGCGACGCTCTGCGCGGCACCGAAAGCAATTTCGACGAAGCACAGTTGCTACAGGTCGCACGGCGGTGAACGGGCATGTCTTAGGGGGTAGCTGGTGTCGCGGTGATTGCAGGCACGGGCGGCGAGGGCGAAGCGCGACATGTACGCGCATGTCGTGCGCAGCGCTCTCGGCATGATGCAAAGAGAAATGGGCGCAGCTGTTCCCAGTTGTCCAGGGCCTGGCTGTGCTCGAGGGCTAGACAGTGTATGGCGGTTGACGGTGAGCTACCTCCTGGACATCCTGAACGGGCGCGGCGTTGCCTCCTGCTATCTAGCCATGGTTGGCCGGCGATGGGGGGGCTCGGGTCGCTTGGCATTGGTGCAAGGGTAGCTTTCTAGCTTGTGTCAATGTAGTGTGATCCTTGGGGAGACAAGGGTAGAGACTTGGGGACAAGAATTGGACAAAGCTTTGATCACAAACAGTGATAGTTAGGCAGGGTTTACTGTGCTCACCAAGTGTTTGACAAAATGGCCGCATGAAATTTACATTTGAACTTTTGGATGAATTTTGTTGAGTGCTCTGGTCACATGCTTGGTAGTATCTGGTTGCTTGGGTTGTGCAAGGTGAACTAGTTTGAGTGGTTTTTGAGAAATGGTGATCTTAGTACCTACACTTGATTCAATTTTAAATTGTCATTTGAATAGGTTTGGAAAATGTTTCTATGGGTTTGCAAGGTGGGTTTGGGTCCAATTTTACTTTTTTTTGGAAAGGGGTGAAAATAATTGGATTAGTTTCTGTTAGAAAACTTGGACTAGAAACACTCAAAGTGGTCTAGTGAACAAGTTTGGCCGAAATGAGCATTTGCTTATAATGTTTATATTTGAATTTACCTTCATTTGATTCTACTTGGAAATGATTTATATGATGTTGTTTTCATATTTAAACCAATCCTTGGCATTCATAGCAATCAAACAAGGCAATACAAGCATTCATGCATTCATCACACACACACACATGCTTTCATATTAATTTTTAATAACAAAAGTTTTTGTTAGCCCTAAGCTTGGGTGATTGGAACTTGATAATCTTGTTTAATATTTTTGGGATGTTACAGTCATCCGTCATAGAATGATTTTCAACCACGAAAAATGGACCTTCAACCACGAAAATCGTCCATTGTAAAATGACATTTTTCTTGTAGTGCCACCAATACTCTTGCCTCATCTTGTCGAGACCAAATTTCATGAGTTGCTTCCTAATGATTCTCTAATGCCAAATCTTAGAAACTTGCAAACCTATGCCTTAAACTCCACCAACATCACTCCTTTTTACCAAGCCAAGCTTACACAGCACACTACCTCACCCCTGGTCGAGCTAGACTGTAGCAAGTACTACAGCACCCATCTATCCCTTGTCTTTAGTACTTGGAGGAAGGGGAGATACACACTTGGGCCATATCTTGTATAACAAAGGTAGCAGCAGCCACCACCCTCCCCTCCACTCTCCTGGTCGAGCAACAGGCCCCACACTCCTCTCTCTCTCTCTCTCCACTTCCCTTCTTGCCCTACCCCAACCTAGCACCCTTGCCCATGTCCAAACATGGATATTGTTCACCATGTACCTCTCTCTCCTTGCTAAATATCTTGAGACCACCCCAGCGCCTCCCTTCGCCCTCATTTGCCACCTTCCCTACTCACTTACCTCCCCTGCATCCCACTCCATCTCCCTTGCTTTTCCTCGCCCGAGAGAAAGGAAGAGAAGAAGCTTCGGCCTCCTCCAAGAATCAAGCAAGGCTCCTTCCCCTCTTGGTCCCTCCCTCTGTATGCCCCCTACTAGAATCCCCTTGCTCTCATGTACCTGGACCTGTCCTTTTTTTCAACATGCAGCAACCCGAGGCACAACTCTGGCGAGCTCCCGAGCACCCTCATAGTCGCCCTCATGCGAGCCTCTCCCCGGAAGCAAGCACCACCATTTCGCCCATCCCCAAGCTCCCCGTCATCGATCGCGTCAGCACGTCAACTCCCTGCCATCTCCCGAGCCCCGGTGAGCTCCCCTGCTCCTCCCTGCCTCGCATAGGGTTTCCACTCGTATCCGCGCCGCGAGGTGGACGACGGCCGCCAATCGTCGATCTCCTTAAAACCGCACAGCCACCGCCGCCCCATACCCCTTCGTCCCGCCTCTCTCTCTGACTGTCCGGCCTCGCCTGGCAACTTCCAAACTGTTCCCCTGTGTGCGTGCATGGCCCGGGTGGGCCGATTTGGAGCCAAGAGGCCCAGATCCAGTCAGATCCCAGCCCACGACTACTTAATATTTTTTTCCTTTTTCCTCATATCCAGAAGTTGCCTTTTAGTTTAAATCATTTTGAAAATGCAAATCAGACCCAAATGCTCAAATCTAAAATTTGTAGAGTTTATGAATGTTTTCCCTAACATGCAGAATCCTTAGTTGGCCCAAATATGATATACAATTTTTTATATTAAATCAACTACCAAGATGTATGTTATCAACAACTAAATTCCTGTCAGGAATTTTACAACTCCAAATGATGTGAAACCGTTGAAAACTAAAAGGCATAGGTGATACCTTGCATGTCACCCTGGCCCCATCTTAATTTGCTTCATATATTTCCTTCGGTAAAAATAACAAAAACTTCCTAGACCTGCCTTCAAGAAATTCTTGAGACCAAACAAAAATTAGTATTGACCTAATTCCAACTCCTAGAACACATGCTTACCAATATCCTTCAAACCCCAACAACCCATAATTTATTAAGCCCTGGGTTGAGTTATTGTGAATTAAACTTTTATATGCATAGTTAATTCACTAATAAAATCACCTCAATAGTTCTATAACTCCTGAAAAAGTGATTCCAATTTCTACAGAAATGTATTTTTAAATACCTAACATGTGCCTTTGGATTCATATCAATATCCCTTATAATTTAAATCTGGTGAAAAATACAAAAACCTTCCAGAACTTCCTTTGGGGATTTCCTTATAGAACTCTTAGTGAATCATTCCATCTAATCCTACTTAACCATCCAAGGAAATAATTTTGGGATTTCTATTTTCGTGCCGCTGGTTCCTTAGTTGTACTCACTTTTCTCCAGCCTCTTAGCTTTTCCTCACTTTTGACCATCTCCTATTATGAAACTCTCACACGGTCTGAAACTCGATGTCCGTCATCCTTGCCGTTAGATGCTGACAAGTGGGGCTGTATTCAGTCGGGTCTCGTAGTGGACCCTCGCCGTTACATGCTGACAAGTGGGGCTGTAGTCTGTCAGGTCCCGTAGTGGACCCTTGTCCTTACATGCTGACAAGTAGGGTCACGGTAGGTTGGTTCCCGTAGTGGACACCTCTCTCCACTTATCCAGATTGGCATGGAACCCACAGCTTATCCACGTGAGCGTCGGACCCACATTTTATCCACGTGAGCCAGCCCCATGCCCGTGCCCATGTTGTTGCCTCCCCTTTCTTCTTCTTATCCAGCAACGCGGCCCTTCTCCGGCAACGACAGCCCTTTGTTGAGCTTCACTTCGGCCTCCTATTCGTCTTGTACGTAGTATAGTGCCATCCCATTGACCTATATGAAGTATGAAAACAGCAACCATGCGCAGGTTAGATCTCACACCAAAATGTTCCGATTAGACGGGGGCACTTGTTGTGGAGAATGCGGCCGGCAAGCCGTTCCGATGATTTAATTGGTTTATCGAGTTAATGTCTCGGCTGCAATCAAGTGAAAGAG
Organism: Avena sativa; assembly: GCA_916181665.1. Lineage (NCBI taxonomy): Eukaryota > Viridiplantae > Streptophyta > Magnoliopsida > Poales > Poaceae > Avena > Avena sativa. Next base: position 69,132,381 of record OV702284.1, read on the forward strand.
TGTTTATAATTAAAAATCAGGGACATGGATGTATAATAAATAACAAAATGACACAACTCTTGAACACTTTCATATTAAAAAAATTATACAACTCTTAATGTACAAGAGTGTTTAGAAATGACACAACTCTTGAACACTTTCAAATTAAAAAAGTATACAAATCTTAATGTACAAGAGTGTTTATAATTGACACAACTCTTGGACACTTTCAAATTAAATAAATTTTACAACTCTTAATGTAAAAGAGTGTTTATAATTGAGACATCTCTTGAACACGTTCAAATTAAAAAAATTATACAACTCTTAATGTAAAAGAGTGTTTATAATTGACACAACTCTTGAACACTTTGAAATTGAAAAAAATATACAACACTTAAAGTAAAAGAGTGTTTATAATTGACATAAATCTTGAACACTTTCAAATTAAAAAAAATTATACAACTCTTAATGTAAAAGAGTGTTTATAATTGACACAACTCTTAAACACTTACAAATTGAAAAAATTATAAAACTCTTAATGTAAAAGAGTGTTTATAATTTACACAACTCTTGAACACTTACAAATTATAGCGTCCTAAGAAAATCTTGAGAGTTTACCATTTTTAGAGCATGAAAAGTGATCCCTAAACTTGCATATACGAAAATTATAAAACTTTGAACACTGTGAAATCGCACTTAATACGTGATAATTATGTGCTAAGAAAATATTGAGAGATTATCATTTTCATAGAATGTAATGCATAAACTTGCATATGGCAAAATTATACACCTTTGAACTCTTTGAAATCGCACTTAGGACATGATAATGTTGTGCTAATAAAATCATGATCATTTATCATTTTCATGGAGTGAAATATAATGCAAAAATTATACACCTTTTAACACTTCCCCTTCAAATTATATTCGAAATCATTTCTTTATGGAGTTAAAGCATCGGTGGAAAATTCGTTATTTTGCATCGATAGAGGGTGTCCCTAGATAAAGGGGTTATCCAGTCTGCTAGATCATAGAGGATTAATCATAGGATCAATGGTTGGTGGGTAGGATCTGCGTGATAACTGTCTCGAGCAATCAGAGCGTAGCAGCCAAGATGAGCACATGTGTGAGAATTTGTGACTAAGAGAGAGGGGAAAACTGAGTAGAACTTCAAAACCAAGGGCAAAACTGAGTAGAACTTAAAACCCAAGGGGAAAACTAACAAGGGGGTTCAAATAGAAAATAGAAAGAGATTAAAAAATGGAAAATGCTTATTTTATACAGTAAAATACATATTGGCATACATCAAACTATTTGCAATTGAAATATATATCAGTTTGACAATTATTGCCTCATTCAGACAAATTATTTTTTGGGGAGGGATGTTTTGGGAAGAGGCTTGAGTATAAATCCATGAACCTTCATAGATAGTAGGGGATTTGAGAAGTGGTGATTTAGGTTAAAACTTGATTTATATACATTTCTTATGGTGGCAAGTCACATAATAAGACTCCCTCGGTATATGCCACTATGTTTTGATCCTTTTGAATTTTTTGTGCATAAAATGACTCAATTAGATAGCTAAAACCCATTCGTTGACTGACAGCTGACCAGCCACCGGAGGGTAAAAGTAAGTATATTGCACACGCAAGTGTTAGTACTAGAGGGCAAAACTGAGTAAAACAAAACTACCAGTGCTACACTCGAGGGTATAACTGAGCACAAATAAGTGGCCAAGGTTACACACGAGGGGGAAAACATGACGCACGGTACGCATGTCGCGGTGGACGGGGCGGTAGTGGACGCGTGTGGCCGTGCACGGTGCAGTAGCATACGCGGTTACGCGGTGCACGGTGGTGCAAAGAAACTTCTCCTATGATACGTCGGAAACGTATCTATAATTTTTGATCCTACATGCTTGTTTTATATCTACTTTGCTTTGCTTTGTCTACACTTTGAGGTGTTTTTATATCTTTTTTGGAACTAACCTATTAATAAGTTGCCACACTGCCAGTTGCCTGTTTTCTTCTGTTTTTTGTTCCAGAAAGGCAGAAAATCAATATTCCCGGAATTGGACGGGACAAAAGCCAAAGTCATTATTTTTTCTGGAGCAACACGGAACCACGAAGCAGAGCCAGAGGGGGCCATAGGGTGGCCGCACCCCCCCTAGGCGCCGTCAAGCCTTGGAGGCGCCCACAGGGGGTGTGGGCTCCCTGGACCCCCACCGACCTTGATTCCTGTGCCTATAAGAATCCTCCGACCCAAAAACCCTAGTACATCCATAAGAAATCCACGAAAACCTCTGTAGCACCGCCGCCACCAAAGGGGAGATTCTGGGGACAGAAAGTCTCTGTTCCGGCACCTGTCGGGATGGGGAAGTGCTCCGGAGCCATCTCCATCGATCTCCATCTCCATCTTCATCATTGTTGCTTATTCCCATGATGAGGAGGTAGTAGTTCTTCCTCAGGGCTAAGGGCTCTACTGGTAGCTATGTGTTCATCTCTCTCTATGCATGATCTTGTGGTCATGAGCTTTGTAATCAAGTAGATCTACCTTGATACTCAAGTGCTTCATTAGATCTCTGCTCTCCCCATGTGTGTGAAAGTGACAGCGTGCATGCCATGGTGGCACTTAGGTTTGAGTCTACATAAATAGTCTTTGTGCTTTAATAGATCTATGCTTTTCCCCACGTGTGTGAAAGTGACAGTGTGCATACCGTGTGTGGCACTTTGGCTAGATTGAATATTTGTTATGAGTTATATTTGGAGTTAGATGTCTCTATGAAATTGTGGTGTTTGTTGGAACCATCTAGCGCTCAAGGTGACTATGTGGGGTTATCTAGATTGGGGAAGGCGGACTTTGAGGTGTGCTGTTATAGCCCTACCATGGATTAGAGTGTCCAATCGGAGAGTAGTTAAGAGTAGTATCATTAAGAGAAGACATTTATATGAGAGAGTGTTCACTAGTGAAAGTATGATCCCCAGGCCTTGTTTCTAAGCAGTGAAATACCGTTTGCTACTAGATCTGTTGCATGTTTGCTTGCTGTAGTCGTTACCTCACCGTCAAGATCTTTTCTGGAACCGTTACCACTTGTATTTCACTATCTCTTCGCCAAACTAGTGCACCTATATTGGGTGTGTTGGGGACACAAGAGACTTCTTGTATCTTGATTGCAGGGTTGCTCGAGAGGGAATACCATTGACCACTTCCTCCCTGAGTTCGATAAACCTTGGGTAATCCACTTAAGGGAAACTTTCTTCTGTTCTACAAACCTCTGCACTTGGAGGCCCAACAACTGTCTACAAGAATAGAAGTGCGTAGACATCAAGCTCTTTGTGTGTGAGTGCTCGAAGTTATTTCCTTTAGATTTTGCAATTTTGTCTTTTTGTTTCTTGTTTTCACTAGTTAGGCTTAATGGAAAACAACAACAAAATTAGAGAGATCTATAGCATTTATCTTGAGTTAAGACATGAAGTGTTTGAAGAGAAAATTAAAAAACCTATGGAGCTTTATTTGCATGCTAATAGCAATGTTATTAGTATGAATTCTTTGGACACCATTATTTCTAATGCTATGGAAACGTCTAAGCTTGGGGAAGCTAGTTTTTATGAAAATGATCTTTTTAGTTCCCCAGCTTTGGAAGATAGCTATTGTATTGCTTATGATGATACCAAACCTCCTATATATGATGATTACAATGATGAATATGATATTTTTAGTCCACCTACTATTGAGGAGAAAATTTATTGTGATTACAATATGCCTCCTATATTTGATGATTATGGTGATCAGAATAATAGTGATAGCTAATTTGTTAAATTTGCTCCCACTATGATTAATAAGAATGACTATTCTTTTGTGGAGAGTAATAATTATTTTATGCATGTGGCTCATGATAAGAATGTTTTACGTGATAGTTATATTGTTAATTTTTTTCATGCTGCTACTGAAAGTTATTATGAGAGAGGTAAACATGGTTTTATGCATCTTAAGAATATTATGTTTCCCCTCTTTATGTTGAAAATTTTGAAGTTGCATTGTCTTGATTTCCTATGCTTGATGCTTTGTGATTTCATGAATTGTTTCTTTACAAGGTTCCTATGCATAGGAAGTGGGTTAGACTTAAATGTGTTTTTAATTTTGTTCTTGATGCTCTCTTTTACTTCAATTCATATTTCTTATGTGAGCATCTTCTCAAACCGTCAAGCCTAACTTAAAGGCGTTAAAAAATACTTGTTGGGAGATAACCCAAGAGTTTTCTTGAGTCTTGGAAGTTATTAATTCACTAATGACCTCTCCTTATCATTTTTGTTTGATTTTTGTGCCAAGAATGACCTCTAATGAGAGGGAAGTAAGATTTGGGGAGTTGCTGTCCCGAAAAATATTTCTGTGCTCCACCATAAAAATTCGTCAGGAGTCTCTGTAACTCGGATTGAGCTAACAATTTACGAATAAATCCCCCAGTATGTTATCTAACTTTCGTTAGTTCAACACTTTTTGATTTGAGCAACAAAAGATGTTCGAAAAAATCGGTGTCTACCTGCTGGTCTGTTTTGACAGATTTCTGCCATTATTTGCATTTGCTTCTTATTGATTCCTTTTCAAGTTCTCTTTTGGGGAATTGAGATTTTTGAAGGAGTTACTACAGTAGCTTGTGTTTTTAGTGAAAAGCCTTGCTGTTCCAAAGCTTTTCCAGAGGTCTAATATCTTTTGAATACGCTAATGTTGCTAATGAAGATTGTGTGAAGTTTTGTATGAATAAAAATTTGCAGGTGTAGAGAAAGAATGATGTAATGAGATGAAGAATGGACAAAATCTCAATCTTGGGGATGTCACCCCGTGTCACTCCATGAAATATTCAAGAGGTACAAGCGTCAAAGCTTGAGGATGCCCAAGGCATCCCCTTATTCATCAATAAAAATCTCAGGTCTTTCTAGACACTTCATTTTTATTGTTTCATGCATTGTTGTGTTGTTCTTGGAGCGTATTAGTTTTCATTTTTGGTTTTAGTTTTCTTATTTTGCTTGAGTAAGTTGGTTGGTTACACCACACTTCTTTTGGAGAGAGACACGCTCTGTTTCCATTGTCTAGAACACTCTAGTTTTCACTCTTATTGTTTTGTGAGTGTTCACTTTTGGTAGCACTGCGTTCAGCCTTAGTTTTCTTGTGCTTTCAGTGTAGAACTTTTTAGTTCTTCTTTGTGGATTTGTGAGACTAGCACACTGATCTTTGTTGATTAATATCTTTGTGACTTGTTTCAAATAAGTTGTTTGGTGTTGGAAAAGTGTAGGAAGCTTCATGCTTAAGTGGTACAAAAGGGAGCTTGTTCTGACTGTGGCTTAGACTTTATCATGTCATGCTAGATATTGTTTTGACCTTATGCTTAGTAATTATTGCTGTAGCATGACTTGTTACAAAAAATTAGGACTGCTTAATGTGCCTTGAAAGAATCATGTGTTGTTTTACCATAGAAAAGCATAATATTGTTGTATTCTCCTTTGATGCTTTGTTTGGGTTGACTTGGCACATTCTCACTCCATGTTGTGACTATGAACAAGTCACCATAGCCTCTATGATAATTTAGTCCTTGACTTGTAGTAACACTGTATGGTTTGATTAGTAATGCTTTGTTTTTCTGCATGATTATGGCCATTATGCTTTCTTAGTTGGTTGCTCCTAGTCTTTTGCTAGCCTCCACTTGTATGAGTAAGATCTACTCATACTTCCAACTCCCAAGAAACCAAGTTATTCCAAAGTTTCCACTATAAACTCCTATGCATGGTGTGTTAAACCATTCCAAGTATATTCTTGTTTTCAGCTATCTTCTAATTAAAAACTATTTTGTTATGAGAAAACTTAGTGATTAAAGCCCTCACAAACTTGGCACACTTTATATTCTTTGAACGTAATAAACTTGAACCATTGTGTCATCTATGTTGTTTATGCTTGCACTTATACATTGGAATTAGCAGAACCGTGTTGTCATGGGGAACGTTTTCAACATTGCACTTGTACTTTGTACTCAATTGATATCATGCTCTTTTGTCTGTGGATGTCACCGGTGTGAAATAAAGAGGGATCTTGTAAGTCCATGGAGTTTGTATCTTGTGTTAGAGAAACGCCTGGGCCGCTAGCCTAAGCCATGCCTAATCATGGTGGAAACTTGCAGCATCACCATAGTAACATCTATGAAGCATTCTTCTTATAAAAAGGAGAGACACATTGAGAAAAGAGGAAAGAGAGAAAAAAGCACCATATTCCCATGGTAAATAAGAAGATTGATGAGATGCTCATTGTCTTCTTGCCTTGTTATTTTGGTTATGGGATAGCTCCTGTACCATGTGCAAGGGGTACCCTGTTGGCGGTTCTCAATGATATTTAAATACTTACAATGACAAGAACTTATAGGTGACTAAAGTTGAGTAGCATGAGGTGTGGCCCTCGTATTCATGGGACTTGAGATTGCCAACTTATACTTCGTCAAGCATATACTCCAGCTTTGCCACTTTAACCTTAACCACTTCAGGATGCTTATGATAGGGGCAATGAGGGCTGAAAGATAACAAGTACCATAATTTTTGGAAGCTCTTTTTGAAACTTGTAATACATGCTTCCTTTACAAAAAAGGCCTTTCTTCCACCACTATTGAGTCTCCACCTTCTACCTTTAGGCACCATTAAGAGAGCATAGTTGTCATTCTGTGTGCAGTGTCCCAAAGCTTATTGAGTGATGCATATTGTGATATTACTTGTTCTTGTGCTATTTGTTTCTAGTCACCCTTATGAACTTTGAAGGTGTCATATGCATCTATTTGCTACTTTATGAGGTACAAGCGGAATGCCACTATGTTATGTTTTCTGTATGTGAAACAAACAAACATTTTTCAATGCATGTTATTCATGATCTTTGTTTGTAGCCTTTCATGTTGCATGCATAGTTACTATGTCCTATTGTTAGACTCCATCTTTCATGCACATGTTTAGAGTTCTTTGATCAAAGCTTTCAATGCTTGCAAATGGTTTGATCTTGGTTTTGATGGTGCATGTCACCTCAAAAATTATTGTTTTTATCACTTACCTACTCGAGGACAAGCAGGAGTTAAGCTTGGGTATTCTTGATACGTCGGAAAGGTATCTATCATTTTTGATGCTCCATGCTTGTTTTATATCTACTTTGCTTTTCTTTGTCTACATTTTGAGGTTTTTTATATATTTTCTGGAACTAACCTATTAACAAGTTCCCACAGAGCCAGTTGCCTGTTTTCTTCTTTTTTTGGTTCCAGAAAGGCAGAAAATCAATATTCTCGGAATTGGACGGGACAAAAGCCAAAGTCATTATTTTACCGGAGCAACACGGAACCACGAAGCGGAGCCGGAGGGGGGCCACAGGGTGGCCGCACCCCCCCTAGGCGCAGGCAAGCCCTGGAGGCGCCCATAGGGGGTGTGGGCCCCATGGACCCCCATCGACATTGATTCCTGCGCCTATAAGAAGCCTCCGACTTTCACATCGCAAATTTTTGATTTGGTTCTGCATATCATTAATGTCATTGCATCATGGTCTTCCATACAAGACTTCGGTTTGAAAAGATTCTGGCGAAACGATATTTGCACACCCTATTTTGATTTGCTATAATGCTCCTAGAAAAGGGTATACTAGGTTTGTATTTCCACCTTCTTTGGAACCTAGTGGTGTTGATACAAAGGATCCTATGATGATCCTCTGGTTTTTACAAAAATTTAGAGACAAATTTCGCCCAATTCGGAGTTCGTATGAAGAAGTTACGGTGGAAAAACTAAAACAGAAATTAGAAAAAAAAGAAAAGAAAAAAAAAGAGCAGCGCAGCCGTGCCAGCCTGCTGGGCCGCGCCGGCCCAGCCAGCGCAGCAGCCAGCCCGCGCGCGCGCCACAGCAGCTACCGCCCGCGCGACAGGAAACTATCCGCCGCCTGCCAGCCCGCACGCGTCGCAGCCGCTGACAGGCGGGTCCCACCTGTCATCCCCGCCGCCGCGCCCGACACGGACACCGCCGCCGCCGCGTATCTCGCCCGGTTCGGTCTCGAAACGGCCTTGCCTCCTCCCCAATTTTTCGGCCCTCATAAGCAACACCACCGCCGCCTTTTCCCTCTCCCTCGCAAGCCCTAGATCGCCCCGAATCCCCGGCGATTTCTCGCCGGAGTTCGAGCCCGCCGCCGCCGCTATTGAGCCTGGTGAGCACCGCCGCCCGTGCCGCCGACCCCGCCCTCGCCCCCTCGCGCGCCGCGACCCCGCCTCAGCCCCCCACTGACCCCCTCCTTCTCTCTTCCGCGCAGGAGCCGCGCCACACCGCCGCCTCGCCGACGCCGACGCCGCCGCCGCCTCCAGCCACTCGCCGCCGACATCGCCATGACCCGCTGCCGCCGCCCCATGCCGAGGAGCTCCGCCTCCTCGCCCCGCACCCCGTCCCGCCCTCCGCCGACGCCGCCCGAGCCTCGCCGCCGACATCGCCGGTAAGCACCGCCGATGCCACCCCTCCCTGGCCGTAGGATCTTGGAGACCGCGTGGTTGACTGGTTGACCAGTCAACCTGCGCTGAGTCAGCAGGGAATATTCTTGGAATATTCCCTTTCGAATTAAAATCTATTTAGAATTTGCAGAAATTAGTAAAATCTTGTAAAATTCGTAGAAATTAATCTACTGGGCCAAAAATTGCAAATAAAATATGTGTAGATTCAGTAAGTCGTGTAGAATCTTGCTGTACCATTGTTTTACACTTTTGCAGCAAGATTTTGTCCATATTAATTATTTGAGTTAATGTCCTTTTTGGAGTAATTAATTCGTAGAAAAAGATCTGTAACTCCAAAAATTGCAAATATTATGTCCCTGGATTCATTAGAACAAGGGGAATCTCAAGGTGAATTAAAAAGATAGGCTTATAGTAAAAACTTTTGCAGAAACTATTTAGTGGCTTCCTGCAGTATTTTAATTACTCAGGGAGTTGTACAATTCCTTTTTGAGAAATTCCAATTGGTACTGTTCCTAAATAGCAATGCCTACACAGTAGACCGTTCCCAAGATTTTACAAACAGTATGTTAACAGTAGTGAATTATTTGGGTTCTAGCTCTAGTTTTGAGCATTATAAATTGCATAATAGTTTTCCTTGCGCTAAAATTATTTTCCATGCATGCATTCAGTAGCTTTACTGAATAAGATTATGTGGTGCTGTTGTAGCATCAATCCACTTGTAATGCATACATCTTGCATCATCTTTGCTTGCATATGCTTGTGGATGGTTTTTTTATGAATGCAATTGTATCGTGTAGATTGTGACGAGTGCAACGCTTGCTCGTGTGTGGATTGTTCTTCCGATCGCTACAACCAAGGCAAGTAGATGCTACCTTGTTCATGATATTGTCCTACTATTTTCAATGCATTGTCGTGTATTTTGTAGTTGCATGTGTAGGATGATACTATCACTATGCTATGTCCTATTATGTGGTAGGGCTTTCCTTGTAGATGAACCACCATTGGTAGATGTGCTTAGCCATGCTTTGATGAACGAGGGTTGGGTTACATCACTGAAAGTTGTTTCTAAATGTGTTGGTTTGCGAAAACTAAAACAACTTAATCAATGAACCTCTTGGGTGTGATGGGATTGATAATTTTTGGTGGTATCATTGCGGAAAGGCACCCAGGTATCAAGATAAAATGATTGGCTTCTTTATTTTGTAGCTTACATGTACAACCATGTGCCACTAATAAAATGGGCGGTTGGTTGGACTTAGTAGGTTGTGGTAACTCGAACCCGCGTATCCAGAGATGTAGAATTTTGGTAGGTTGGACCGGTGCGCGTCGGGATTGGGGAGCTACTTCCCGAATGGTCTCTTCTTGGACTTCTCCCTGTCATCACCCAAAATGAGAGTGATGGTACGAGGTGGGCTGGCCAAGTCACATGGGTAAAGTGTACTAACCCCTGCAGGGTGTATAATCTAATCGATTAGCCGTGTCCCCGGTTATGGACATCTGAGTTGATTGATATTGATTCCATGTCATGTTTCTCGCTCATTCTAATTTCATAATTGCTTTAAATTTTGTTGGGTTAACTTAATTGGGATCTTTCCAAATAAAAATCAAAAACTGTTTCTGAAAGTAGGACAAAGGTGTTTGTAAATGCAAGCTAGCCACGACTCCACTTGCCAAATATGCATGTAGATGTTAGCTCTATTGTCTCCTTTACTAGCTCTACTTGCCATACATTCAATGTATTGACCCTTCGGGGCTCCTACGTTTCATGTTGCAGGATATTCCGATTCTAAGTAATCGATATAGGCCACGGTACTCCACTCGGCACTTGTTCACTTGTGGGCAATTTGAAGAATGGAGGATTTGCTTTATTTATGTTGCTACCTGAATAATTTGAGCTAGCCTTGAGCTAAGCTTTTATTGTAATAATGGTACTCTGGATCTTCGTTATTTATGATACACGGATATTTTGCTATGTTATTCATCTTATTCTATTGTGGGCCAATGAACCGATCCAGGGATTGGCATGTCACATAGAAGCCACGGTATTTTCAGAACCGTGGTGTTACAAGATGGTATCAGAGCCCGTGTGTCGACTGTACGATCGTGACCTAGTTATTAAAGCTTATATTAACTCTGTCTTTCATCTTATGCCTTTCACTCTCGTAAATTCTTACCATATGCTATTCTCACACTTTCCTCTTTTAATTGATAGATGGGAGAAGTCAGGACTGAGTATGCAACCATGGAGTCACCAAGGCCCTTTGCAAGACAGTTAGCACATCTCTCGCAGTCATTGGGATTACCACTACCCATGTTCAAGGGAAGAAGGCTGTACACCTATGGATATGGTGAGGATGCATGGGAGATCACCACTTTCATCTTCAGGAATGCCGCCTTGCCAAAACTTGTGCATCTGATCTACACCAAGACATACTGCAACTGGGGGCTTGGAATTAACTTGGCCATACATGAAGCCCTGTCTCGCCAGTGCCATCATGTCCGACACCTACTGCCAGCAGACTCACCCTACCGTGACTATGGGAGGCGTGATGAAGATGGGAACATTGTGGTTACCCCGGGCGACAGGAACAACATGCCGCCCCGTCGGAGGCACATAGAGGATATGGAAAGGAAGAACGGAGCTGTGGCTGAGAAAGTGATGATGGTAAAGGAGATTGCAGATTTTGCCAGCAATGGTATGGTGGTCCAAGGACAGGAGATAGACACCTTTCATGAATCTGTGGGAGTTCTGGAGAATGCCCTGATAGGCAGGGATGCAACCATAGCTCAGCTCAATGGGACTGTGTAGGATAACACCTAGACCATACAACAGTTGCAAGGGACCGTCCAGGAAAGGGATCAAACTATTGAAGATATGGCAGCCCAGATTGCCGCTCTCCAAGCGCAGCTGAACCCACCCTCTGATGATGACAATGGAGATGGTGGCAACAATTATGATGATGATGACAGTGGGAACGATGATGATGATGAGGACGAGGATGATGATGATGGAGACGATGATGGTGGAGGAGATGAAGTTGTTGCTGTTGCAGCAGAGAGTGAAGAAGAAGAGGAGGATCCAGAAGAGGTGGAGTTTGAGATTTCAAGTGATGACTCAGGAGAGGTGTACACTCCGCCTCCATGGTTTAACCGTGGATAGAAACGCCAACGTATGAGTGCAAGGACCTACCGCAACCTCTTCAAGAAGTAGATAGAAGTCCACCAAATAGTCCTCGTTAGGAAAAATCGTTAGAATTAGTCTCGATCGAAGTAAAACTTAGTTACTGTTAGTTTAAGAGTGTTTAGTTGCTTACTTGTGTACTCCAATATCCCAGGATTATTTGTGCGAATTTTATGAAAGAGTTATGGCAAGTTTGGTTAATATCTGTGTTATTCCTGCTGCAGTTTTCTGCTGATACAGAAGTACTGTACTATTTTTCATATTTTACTGGTATCTGGGAAATATCTGAAAAAATAGGGCTGGTGCGAAACTCTCTTTACTGTATGTGCAAAAATCAGCATAAATTCCTGACGAGTTTAAGTCAGGTAGAAAAATCCCTGAACACTGCTGGACTGTTCTGGCAGATTGCTGTTTTTAATGCTTTGTTGATCAACTGTTTAGATAACCATTGCCAACTCTTCTAAAACTATTTCAGTAGGTATATGCTGCTAGGAAAACCCCTGGGATGTTGCTGGATCACTTGTTTGTGGATGTGTTGCTTGCTTGAGATTGTCTGCTATTGTTTTGTTGTTGTTTGATCATAATGCATGGGTAGAATCCTGTTTTCGTAGTTGATTCTTTCTAAGCTTACCTGTGCTGAACCGCAGATGCCTCCCCGCCGTCAACCCACTGAGTTGGAGCAGCTCATGGCAGCTCAAGCACAGCTGATCCAAGTTATGACCCAGTTCATGGAAGCTCAGAACAACAACAACAACAACAACAACAACAACAACAATGGGAACAACTAGCCTCAGGGAGATGCTCTCACCAGGTTTCTGAGGCTAAGGTCAGCTAAGTTCTCTACTGCAACGGAACCAATGGTTTCTCTCGAATGGTTGCGTTCAGTCAACAAGGATCTGGTAACTGTTGGATGCACTGATGCTGAGAAGGTGAGGTTTGCCGCTCACCTACTGGAGGGACCAGCCGCTTCTTGGTGGGACACTTTTCAGATCACCCACCCGCTGGACACCGTGACTTGGTCAATGTTTGAGGAAGGTTTCAGGACCAACCACGTGTCTTCAGGAGTTCTGAGCCTGAAGTGGAAGGAGTTCCGCAACTTGCGCCAAACGAACCGCACCGTGGCTGAGTACATTGAAGAGTTCAACAACATGTCCCGTTATGCACCTGAGGATGTTGACACCGATGCAAAAAGGAGGGAGAGATTCCTGGATGGCCTCAGTGATGAGCTTTCAGTGCAGCTGCTGGTGGTTTATTGTCCCACTTTCTAGGAGCTTATGGACAAGGCCAGGATCTTGGAAGGGAATCACAAGCAGGTGAAAAACCGCAAGAGAAAGAGCAGCAATCACCACTCTGGTTCTCACCACAAGTCTCGCACTGCTTATGATGGATACTCCAAGCATGGAGGGAGTGACCATGGAAGCCATGACCGCCACAACCATGGGGGCGATGGACATCGCCATGACAACCACAAGAGCAGCCACCACAGCCACAAGGGAGGACAGTCTCACCATTCTGGAGGACACAGTGGACATGACCGCAACCGTGATCGCAGCTTTGTGAAGAAGGATCTGAGTGAGGTGACATGCTTCAAGTGTGGTCAGAAGGGACATTACGTGGACAACTGTCCAGAGAAGAAGGGGCTGAAGCCAACCAACAACCAGAAGGCCACAGTGAACCACATGAATGTGGAGGAGATCCCAGATGAGCATGACCTTGTGATTGGTAAGTTTCCAATCAACACTCACCCTGCACTTATACTTTTCGATACTGGTGCATCGCATTCATTCATATCAAGGGCATTTGTGGATAAGTATAAGTTAACTACTAAGTCTATGAAAGAGTCTATTAGAGTAAGCTCACTTGGAGGAGATATGATAGCTAGCACGGGATGCCGCGACTTAACTGTGAGGATTGGAGCACACAATTTCATTGCACATCTGGTAGTGTTGGAATCACAAGGGTTAGATGTTATTCTGGGTATGGATTGGATGTCTATGCACGGGGGGCATATAGATTGTGCACAGCGAGCTGTTTCACTCAAAACCCCGGATGGTAAGAGAATTAGGTTCAAGTCGGCTGTGCGACCGGGAAGGTGTAAGCTGAATTCTCTTAAGGGGGTTAGCATGGATTCTGTGCCTGTGATTAAGGATTACCCCAATGTGTTTTCGGAAGAGCTGCCAGGGATGCCACCTGGTAGGGAAGTGGAGTTTCTCATCGATCTGATGCCGGGAACAGGACCAATAGCCAAGAGACCATATAAGATGGATGTGGATGAGCTAAAGAAATTGAAGAAGCAGCTAAAAGAGAAGTTGGACAAGGGATTCATTCAGCCCAGTTCGTCGTCGTGGGGTGCACCTGTTTTGTTTGTGGAGAAGAAAGACAGCAGCAAGAGATTAGTGGTGGACTATCACTCGCTGAATGAAGTGACCATCAAGAACAAATACCCCCTGCCAAACATAAATGATTTGTTTGATCAACTGGAAGGAGCAAAGGTGTTTAGCAAAATTGATCTGCGGTCGGGCTACTTCCAATTGAAGATCCGGGAGGAGGACATACCAAAAACCGCTTTCACTACTAGGTATGGTTTATATGAGTATACAGTTATGTCATTTGGACTAACGAACGCCCCGGCATATTTCATGACCATGATGAACAAGGTATTCATGGAGTACTTGGACAAGTTCGTGGTTCTGTTCATTGATGACATACTGATATATTCCAAGGATGATGCTGAGCATGAGAAACATCTGCGACTGATTATGGAGAAGCTGAGGGAACAGAAGCTGTATGCCAAATTCAGCAAGTGTGAATTCTGGCTTAACACTGTTGGATTTCTTGGACACGTGGTGTCAGGAGAAGGAGTCGCTGTTGATCCAAGCAAAGTGGCTGCCGTAACTGAGTGGGAAGCGCCCAAGTATGCAGGAGAGATTCGAAGATTTTTGGGACTTGCTGGATATTACAGGAGATTCATTGAAAACTTCTCCAAGATTGCTAAGCCGATGACAGAACTTCTGAAGAAGGAGAGGAAGTTTGAATGGACGGATGCGTGTGAAGCTTGCTTTCAGGAACTGAAGCGTCGACTAGTGACTGCACCTGTTCTGTGTTTACTAGATCTTCAGAAGGATTTCCAAGTGTACTGTGATGCTTCTCGACAGGGACTTGGCAGTGTGTTGATGCAAGATGGGAGAGTGGTGTCATATGCCTCGCGACAACTTAAACACCATGAGCGGAATAACCCCACACACGACTTGGAGTTAGCGTCAGTGGTTCATGCACTCAAGGTATGGAGGCACTACTTGATGGGGAAACACTATGATGTGTACACCGACCACAAGAGCCTGAAGTACATATTTACACAGAAGGAACTGCACATGAGGCAAAGGAGATGGTTGGAACTTATCAAGGACTATGATATGAATCTACAATACCACCCAGGAAAGGCCAATGTAGTAGCAGATGCTCTGAGCCGGAAGGTTTATGCCAATGGATTGACTGTTGGGGAATTGCCCGAGGATTTGCGTAAGTAATTCAAGGACCTTAGACTGGAGGTAGTGTCAGAAGGATATTTGGCAGCACTGGAAGTCCAACCAACGCTACAGGACAGAATCAGGAAGGCTCAAGTGGGAGACAAAGAGATTGATGAAGTAAAGGAAAAGATGAAGGAGGATCGAGCAAGGGAATTCCGCGAGGATGAGCAAGGAACCTTGTGGTATGGGGATCGTTTGTGCGTTCCCAATGATCTGCACATCTTGCATCATCTTTGCTTGCATATGCTTGTGGATGGTTTTTTTATGAATGCAATTGTATCGTGTAGATTGTGACGAGTGCAACGCTTGCTCGTGTGTGGATTGTTCTTCCGATCGCTACAACCAAGGCAAGTAGATGCTACCTTGTTCATGATATTGTCCTACTATTTTCAATGCATTGTCGTGTATTTTGTAGTTGCATGTGTAGGATGATACTATCGCTATGCTATGTCCTATTATGTGGTAGGGCTTTCCTTGTAGATGAACCACCGTTGGTAGATGTGCTTAGCCATGCTTTGATGAACGAGGGCTGGGTTACATCACTGAAAGTTGTTTCTAAATGTGTTGGTTTGCGAAAACTAAAACAACTTAATCAATGAACCTCCTGGGTGTGATGGGATTGATAATTATTGGTGGTATCATTGCGGAAAGGCACCCAGGTATCAAGAGAAAATGATTGGCTTCTTTATTTTGTAGCTTACGTGTACAACCATGTGCCAATAATGAAATGGGCGGTTGGTTGGACTTAGTAGGTTGTGGTAACTCGAACCCGCGTATCCAGAGATGTAGAATTTTGGTAGGTTGGACCGGTGCGCGTCGGGATTGGGGAGCTACTTCCTGAATGGTCTCTTCTTGGACTTCTCCCTATCATCACCCAAAATGAGAGTGATGGTACGAGCTGGGCTGGCCAAGTCACATGGGTAAAGTGTACTAACCCCTGCAGGGTGTATAATCTAATCGATTAGCCGTGTCCCCGGTTATGGACATCTGAGTTGCTTGATATTGATTCCATGACATGTTTCTCGCTCATTATAATTTCATAATTTCTTTAAATTTTGTTGGGTTAACTTAATTGGGATCTTTCCAAATAAAAATCAAAAACTGTTTGTGAAAGTAGGACAAAGGTGTTTGTAAATGCAAGCTAGCCACGGCTCCACTTTCCAAATATGCATGTAGATGTTAGCTCTATTGTCTCCTTTACTAGCTCTACTTGCCATACATTCCATGTATTGACCCTTCGGGGCTGCTACGTTTCATGTTGCAGGATATTCCGATTCTGAGTAATCGATATAGGCCACGGTACTCCACTCGGCACTTGTTCACTTGTGGGCAATTTGAAGAATGGAGGATTTGCTTTATTTATGTTGCTACCTGAATAATTAGAGCTAGCCTTGAGCTAAGAATTTATTGTAATAATGGTACTCTGGATCTTCGTTATTTATGATACACGGATATTTTTCTATGTTATTCATCTTATTCTATTGTGGGCCAATGAACCGATCCAGGGATTGGCATGTCACATAGAAGCCACGGTCTTTTCAGAACCGTGGTGTTACACCGACCCAAAATCCCTAGTGCATCCAGAAGAAATCCACGAAAACCTCTGTAGCGCTGCGCCACCAAAGGGGAGATTCGGGGAACAGAAGGTCTCTGTTTCGGCATCCTGCCGGGATGGGGTAGTACCCCCGGAGCGATCTCCATCGCCATCTTCATCACTGTTGATGATTCCTATGATGAGGAGGGAGTAGTTCTTCCTCCGGGCTAAGGGCTCTACCGGTAGCTATGTGTTCATCTCTCTCTATGTATGATCTTGTGGTCATGAGCTTTATAATCAAGTAGATCTACCTTGATACTCAAGTGCTTCATTAGATCTCTGCTCTCCTCATGTGTGTGAAAGTGACAGCGTGCATGCCATGGTGGCACTTAGGTTTGAGTCTACATAAATACTCTTTGTGCTTTAATATATCTATGCTTTTCCCCACATGTGTGAAAGTGACAGCGTGCATACCATGTGTGGCACTTTGGCTAGATTGAATATTTGTTATGAGTTATATTTGTAGTTGGATGTCTCTATGAAATTGTGGTGTTTGTTGGAACCATCTAGTGCTCAAGGTGACAGTGTGGGGTTATCTAGATTGGGGAAGGCGGACTTTGAAGTGTGCTATTATAGCCCTACCATGGATTAGAGTGTCCAACCGGAGAGTAGTTAAGAGTAGTATCATTAAGAGAAGATATTTATATGAGAGAGTGTTCACTAGTGAAAGTATGATCCCTAGGCCTTGTTTCTAAGCATTGAAACACCGTTTGCTACTAGATCTGTTGCATGTTTGCTTGCTATAGTCTTTACCTCACCGTCAAGCTCTTTTCTGGCACCGTTATCACTTGTATTTCACTATCTCTTCGCCGATCTAGTGCACCTATATTGGGTGTGTTGGGTACACAAGAGACTTATTGTATCTTGATTGCAGGATTTCTCGAGAGGGAATACCTTTGACAACCTCCTCCCCGAGTTCGATAAACCTTGGGTAATCCACTTAAGGGAAACTTGTTGTTGTTCTACAAACCTCTACACTTGGAGGCCCAACAACTGTCTACAAGAATAGAAGTGCGTAGACATCATCCTCCCTTCACCTTTATAGAGGCCTCCCCACTCTCACTCATCACTCGCTCACTCACTCATGCAACCATCTCCACTATCCCATCACCTTCTGCAAACCCCCAAGAAAACCCCAACCATGCCGGCAATGGAGAAGAACTGTTCGGTGGCCATCTTTGCCTCTAAGGCCGCCGACGATGAGGCTCCCATCCCCGTACAGGCCCCCGTCAAGGCATCGAAGGAAGCTACCATCCCCATCCAGACCCCCGTCCCCGCTTTCTCCGTAGCTACCTTCGAGGATGCCCCACTAGTGGAAACGAGGCTTTTTGTTGATCCTGGAAAAGGGCTTTAACACCGGTTCTTCTACGAACCGGTGTTAAAGGGGGGGCCGTACCAGCGTGGCCCGTGCGGCAAAAAAGGAGCCCCCCCTTTAACACCGGTTCGTGCCACGAACCGGTGTTAAAGGACCCTACAACAGTGGCCCTCGCAGCCCCCCTTTAACACCGGTTCGTGGCTTGAACCGGTGTTAAAGGGGGGGCTATATAAGACACCGCAGCCCACACCCCACTCTTCCATTTTTTCACTATCTCATTTTGGAGCCTAGCAAGAGGGTGTGAAGAGTGCTAGTTTGTGTTTTTTTCATATGCACAAGAGGTGTTCGGTGAAATGCCCAAGAGCTCAAAATAAGTTTTCTCGTTGCTCTTTCCTTCTCGGTCGAGGTCGGCAACTATCCTTTCATGTGTCATTGATGTACTATATATATAAATGGTCATCTCCCTATTAATTTTTGATATATACTACATATTAATGCAGATGAACCGGCAATGGATGTACAGTGACCGCTGCACTTCCGAGTACATTACGGGCCTCCAAAATTTCATCGTTGTGGCTAATGCAAACCGTGGTCACAATGGTTTTATGTGCTGTCCGTGTGTTCACTGTCAGAACAAGAAAGACTACTCAAATACCAGAACCATTCACGCCCACCTGCTTCGATCCGGTTTCATGCCCAGCTATAATTGTTGGACCAAGGACGGAGAAAAAGGGGTTGTGATGGAAGACAACGAAGAAGAAGAGGATGATGACAACTATCATAATATGTATCCTGAATATGATGATACTGCAACGGGGGTAGATAATGAAGATCAAGAGGCAGCAGATGGGCCCACTGATGACGATCTTGGTCGGGCCATTACTGATGCAAAGGAAGAATGTGAAACTGAAAAGGAGAAGGAGAAGCTGGAGCAGATGTTAAAGGATCACAAAACATTGTTGTATCCAACTTGCGAAGATGGCCACAAAAGGCTAGGTGCCACACTGGATTTGCTGCAATGGAAGGCAGAGAACGGTGTGACTGATAGCGCATTTTCAAAGTTGTTGGTAAAAATGAAGAATCTTCTTCCAAGAAATAATGAGTTGCCCGACAGTACATACCAAGCAAAGAAGGTTGTCTGCCCTCTAGGATTAGACGTGCAGAAGATACATGCCTGCATTGATGACTGCATCCTCTACCGCGGTGAGAAGTACGAGAATTTGGATGGATGCCCGGTATGCACTGCACTGCGGTATAAGATCAGACGAGACGATCCTAGCGATGTTGAGGGCGAGGCCCCTAGGAATAAGGTTCCTGCCAAGGTTATGTGGTATGCTCCTATAATACCACAGTGAAAACGTCTCTTCAGAAATAAAGAGCATGCCAAGTTGTTGCGATGGCACATGGAAGACCGTAAGAAAGACGCGATGTTGAGACACCCCGCTGATGGGTCACAGTGGAGAAAAGTCGAGCGATAGTACCCGGACTTCGCACGTGACGCAAGGAACTTAAGGTTTGGTCTAAGTACAGACGGCATGAATCCTTTTGGTGAGCATACCAGGTGTGGGCCAAACCAGGTGTACGTATGTGGGATGAGCACAAAGGGGAGCCATTTGACCTACGAGCATTTCTTTTCGTAACCATCAATGATTGGCCTGCTGTTAGTAACATTTCAGGGCAGACAAACAAGGGATACAATGCATGCACACACTGTTTAGATGAGACTGAAAGTGTATATTTGGATAAATGTAAGAAGGTTGTGTACCTAGGGTATCACCGATTTCTTCCGAACCTGCATCCAGTAATAGAGAAAGGCAAGCATTTCAAACATCTGGCAGAACCCCGGAGGAAGCCTGTCCTCCGTACCGGTGAGGAGGTATTTGGTATGGTCAAGGACCTAGAAGTAATCTTTGGAAAAGGTCCTGGCAGTCTATCTGTTCCGAATGACGATGCCGGACACGCGCCCATGTGGAAGAAGCAATCTATATTTTGGGACCTACCCTATTGGAAAGTCTTAGAGGTCCGCTCTTCAATCGACGTGATGCACGTGACGAAGAATGTTTGCGTGAACCTACTAGGCTTTCTAGGAGTGTATGGGAAGACAAAAGATACACCGGAAGCACGGCAGGACTAGCAACGTCTGAAAGCCCCTGAAGAGCCTATGCATCCTGAGAACAAGAAGGGTAAACGATGCCACTTAACTCCTGCCAGCTACCAAAGCAGAGAAGGAAATCTTTTTTGAATGTCTGAGCAGTATCAAGGTCCTGTCTGGCTTCTCGTCGAATATAAAGGGAATAATAAATATGGCAGAGAAAAAATTCCAAAACCTGAAGTCTCATGACTGCCACGTGATTATGACACAATTGCTTCCGATTGCATTGAGGGGGCTTCTACCTGAAAATGTTCGAGTACCCATTGTGAAGCTATGTGCATTCCTCAATGCAATATCTCAGAAGGTAATCAATCCAGAAAGCCTACCAGGGTTACAAACAGATGTGGCCCAATGTCTTGTCAGCTTTGAGTTGGTGTTCCCACGATCCTTCTTCAATATTATGACGCATCTCCTGGTTCACCTAGTAGAAGAGATTGCCATTCTCGGTCCTGTATTTCTACACAATATGTTCCCCTTTGAGAGGTACATGGGAGTCTTAAAGAAATATGTTCATAACCGTGCTAGGCCAGAAGGAAGCATCTCCAAGGGCTATGTAACAGGGGAGGTCATTGAGTTCTGTGTTGATTTTATTCCTGACCTTAAGGCGATTGGTGTTCCAGAATCACGACATGAGGGGAGACTGCGTGGAAAAGGCACCCTAGGATGTAAAGCAATGATATGTAGGGATGGGCATTCTCTCAATCAAGCACACTACACGGTTTTACAAAGATCTATCTTGGTTTCCCCGAATATCAATGAACACAAGAATTTAATACGCCTCAAACACCCGGGGCAGTCTGATGAATGGATTATAAGTGAACACATGGCGAGTTTTGGCGGCTGGCTGCAAAGACTTCTCACGAATAACACCACTGTTGGGGATCAGTTGTACTTGTTGGCCAGGACACCATCTTCAACTGTATGTACTTTCCAAGGGTACGATATAATTGGGAATACATTTTACACGATAGGCCAAGATAAAAAGAGAACCAACCAAAATAGTGGTGTCCGCTTCGATGCAGCAGAAGACAATGGGCAGAAGACCACGTATTATGGGTTCATAGAGGAGATATGGGAACTTGACTATGGACCTAATTTTAAGGTCCCCTTGTTTCGATGCAAATGGGTCAATCTAACAGGAGGAGGGGTTGAGGTAGACAAGAAGTACGGAATGACAACGGTGGATCTCAACAATCTTATGAAGGTAGACAAGAACTTAGATGAACCATTCGTCCTAGCCAATGATGTGGCTCAGGTTTTCTACGTGAAGGACATGTCCTCTAGACCAAAAAAAAAGAAAAAATATGCAAACGAATACATCATATGATGAGCCAAAGCGTCACATAGTTCTTTCAGGGAAAAGAAACATCGTGGGAATCGAGGACAAGACAGACATGTCAGAAGATTATAATAAGTTTGATGAAATTCCGCCCTTCACAGTGAAAACTGACCCAAGCATTCCGTTAAGTAAAGAAGATGCTCCCTGGTTACGTATGAAGAGATCATAAGGAAGGACATATGCCAAGAAGTTCATGCTCATATGATGTAACTCTAGTTCATGTCTTTCGCGGTTTGTGGCTTGACCGAAGGATATCTTTCGCGGTTTGTGGATTGACCGGGACTTATATAGGGGGGACCTGTTTTGTAGTCTCAGTTTTTAATATTAATAAATGTCTTGAGTGTTAGTCTTGTTTTGTGGATGGACCGGGACTATGAGAAGAAGTTGTCCCGATTCGTACTTACCATTAAGATCTGATCTCCAAACGCGCGCGGCCACATATTAGGGAGTGCCTCTATGACCAGTTTCTTGGAGATGCCGGAGGACTGGGCTCCGTCGGCATCTCCCTGAAACTGGCCGTAGTGGTGTCCCTGCTCTCGAAAACCATCTTGCAGCTTGTAACTTCTCTAACTAGATCAATACACCTGGGAGCTAACTAATTTCACATATTAGGGAGTGCCTCTATGACCAGTTTCTCGGAGATGCCGGAGGACTGGGCTCCGTCGGCATCTCCCTGAAACTGGCCGTAGTGGTGTCCCTGCTCTCGAAAACCATCTTGGAGATGCCTCAAACTGGCTGGAGGACTGGACTCACAAGGATGCCTATTTATAGTACAAGCAGCTCGGCATAGTGTCGACACTTACAAAATAATGTCGATACTCACCCCTATTATTAGTGCTGACTCGTGTTTTGTCCCGGTTGGTGTCTCCAACCGGGACTAAAGGTTCATCTTTAGTCCCGGTTGGTGACACCATCCGGGACAAGGTGCACGCCGCACGACATAATGTCGACACTCACCCCTATCATTAGTGCTGCCTAGCCCAGCCTAAAATCCCTCCAACCGTCCCATTTTTAGAACAATGTCATATTTCTTCTGTTAACAGTATATGTATTAAATGAGCCATTTTTCTTCCTTCTATTTCTTCCCTCCAATTTTCTTCCCGCCAATTTTCCCGCCATTTTTCTTCCCGCCATTTTTCTTCCCGCCATTTTTTCCCGCCAGTTCTTCCCGCCAGTTCTTCCCTCCAGTTCTTCCCGCCAGTTCACTATATATATATGTAGGGTTGGCCTCCATTGTCATTGCACATCTCTAGACTCATATCTGCAACCTCATCACTCTTTCCCATGGCTTCCACCGTAGCACTAACCCCCAGGGAGGCGGAGGCGCTTTGCGCCTCGAACTACCCCTGCCCGCCGGGCTACTATGTCCCTGTCGGCTGGATGCTGAGCGCCGGAGGCGTGCCGGTTCCTCCTGTCCCTCTAGGTGTGGCGCGCCGGATGGCCATCACGAACCACTACTACTTCGAGCTCACGCCGGAGCAGCGGAGGAATCCCAGATGGCATCCCGACTATTTCCCTACTTGGGAAGCCTTCTTCGTGGATCGGCATGAGAGGGCGCTTGCCAGGCACGAGGAGGACGGCCCACCTCCTCCTAACTTCAACGAGGCCGGCCGTCGGCAATGGTGGCGCGGTCGAACTCTCCAGAGCGTCATGGCCTATGACGCTGCCGCCGACTCTAACCCCCGTCTGCGCTACCCTCAAGTCCAGCCCACGAGTACTCAGCCTTCAAGGTTCAATTAGGGCAACCCCGACGATGACAGCGATGATGGTGGCGGCGAGTACAACGACTACAGTGGCGAGTATTACAGGTGTAGGCAGGAGCATGACTGAATCACACCAACATTCTGAAACAAGTTCGGCCGATTGTTACTTAATCTGGCCATGTATCTTAATTTTTAGTTCTTTTATGTATCTTAATTTTCAGTCGTGCTTTATGTAACTTACTATTAGTTGCATTCTGTATTTTAATTCTAGTTCTATCTCCTTCACAAAATGACCTATCTCATTCGAGATTTCTTGACTTTCGGGTCAAATGACCAATGTTATGGCTAGAATAAAGGCATAGTTTGTGATAATATGGCCATATTGTGCATACATGTGCATCATGGCATGGCAAACAATGTTGCAAGAGGAAGTTTTCCTTTTTATCGCACCAAAAATGCATTTTCCATTTTCCGAGCATAAAAAACGGACGGTTTTGTGAAGCAACCACCAAATGGCTAATTCAAAAAACCACCAACACATTTTACAAAAATACTAGACCACCTTATATGGACAATGTACCAACAGGGGGATCTGAAACCTTTCCGTCCACCTCTGGTGAAAAAGACAAATTCCTGCCGAATCGGTAGGAAGTGGGTAAGATATGAACTACAGGTACATGATACGATGCTCATGATTTTTTACAAAAATCATTTTTAGGTTCACAATATGCTATTTTATAAAAAATCCAATGCAAGTTGAGCGAGGCTTGGTCAGATTCAAGTGTATACAAAAGATGCGGCATTTAAATATCGAATCAATTCAAAAAATGTTAATACAAAAGATGCGGCATTAAAATATGATTTTCTCTAATAAAATATGGTTAGATTCCTTTTTAGATGCTTAATATTTCTTATGTTCAAAGTTTTAGGATTTGACAATTTATTTTTGTTTGAATTGAATAATCAAAATTTATATGTAAGTGTTTTAATCATTTTGAAAATTTTCATCTAAAGTAAATATAAAATGTTTTTACATGAATGGATAGATATTATTTTTCTGAAAATTATGATATATTATTCATATTTTTTGAATTAAAAATGCCCCTTTAATGCATGAAATAAATGCCCCCCTTTAACACCGGTTCCAGCCACGAACCGGTGTTAAAGGGGGGGCGCATTTATTTCGTTTCGCGCGCGCACCCCCCCCCCCTTTAACACCGGTTCGTGGCTGGAACCGGTGTTAAAGGGGGGGGCACGAAACGAATTCCCCCCCTTTAACACCGGTTCGAGCCCGAACCGGTGTTAAAGGGGGGGTATTAAATGCGTGCCTTCCCCTTCATCTCTTCCCCCAGCAAGTTCAATCGAACAGGAACGAAAGCAGAGGAGCTCTCCGTCGCGTCCTCCATCGCCTCCGTCCTGTCGTCCGTCGCCGCCTTCCACGCCTGTCGCCACCATCGCTCCCTGCCGGCGAGCTCGAGCCAGCTTCGGCCAGGTACGTCGCGCCCGTGCTTCTCGGCCTCCACCCGCTCGAGACGTAGCTCGTCGGCCGCCGCCCCGTCCTCCTGTCCTCTAGCCAACAGGGGCGCGGGCGAGCTCCGACCAGCTTCGGCCAGGGTCAGCGCGAGTTCCGCCGCGCCCATGCTTCTCGGCCTCCGCCCGCACGTGACCTCGCTGACCGCTCCGCCGTCGAGCCGCCGCCCCGTGCTATCCTCTAGCCAACGGGGGCGCGGGCGAGCGCTGGCCAGGTGGAGTCGCCGGCGAGCTCCGACCAGAGTCAACGGGGCTCCAACATGCCCGTGCTTCTCGGCCTCTGCCCGGCTATGCCCGGTCGTGTCTGGCTGCGCATGCGTGCTAGTCCGGCGCTCGGCGCTCGCCAGTGGCTAGAGCTCGCCGGCGGCTGCTCGTCCGGCGCTCACCTATGGCTGCTCCCCGCCGGCAGACAGCTTCTCCGCCCGCGCGCCAGCGTCGTCCTGCCCCGGCTGTGCGCCGCTACATCCTACGCTCGTCGGTTCCCACGTCTGCGACGCCGCACATCAGCTCCCGGCGTTCTGCGTGCCACGGCGGCGACCTCCTCAATGATTAGAAAAAAATAGATAAATAAAAAAAGAATTGAAAAATAGAAAAAAAGGACCTAAGATTAGAATTTATAATATGTGGAGGTGTTTTGGTAAATAAACGCGGCCAAGTCGGCCTGACCACCAGGTCCCACCGGTCAGATTCATCGTTAGCACCGCGTCAAAACTAGATCAGTGCTATGTGCAACCTATTGCCCCAAATCCAGTGCTTTTTGAAATTTTGAAATTTTTTGGTGGTCTTTTGAAATCCTAGCCTCAATTGTGGTGGTTTTTTGTAATTTTCTCATTATTTAGTGTAGTTTAGTGTATGGGGACGGCCTCCCCTCTCGGCTGCAGGGGCGGCCTAGGTGGTGCGAGCTCCGGTGGTGGCCATGGCGGTATAGTATGCCAGCGATGTCGGGGTATGCATGGTCCTTCTCGGGTTGCAGGTGTGTCCACTGGCAACGACGGCACGACGTCCCTCTCTTCGGCGATGCGATGTGTCGTTGGTCGTCGGAGTGGTGGCTAGAGTTCGTGAATGTCGGTGGCGGCCTTAGAAGAAGGTGGACTGCGCGGGAAGCTCTTTGGCGAGCGTCGTGGCTTCTCCCCTCAGTTTAGGGCCTATCTTGGGGACAACAGGCGGGGCAGAAGATGGGGAAAACCCTTTACCATAGGTCTCTGGGGCCGCCGATGCTGCTACCTTCTTCGTCATAGGGCTCCGGGTGAAAACCCTTTACCATAGGTCTCGTTGGTCGTTACCCTCTTGGGGGCATCATTGTGGAGCTCTGACTCATCCTGATCTTGGCTCATTGACTTCGGTGGCAAGTTTAGGTACCTCCTCAATGATTAGAAAAAAATAGATAAATAAAAAAGGAATTGAAAAATAGAAAAAAAGGACCTAAGATTAGAATTTATAATATCTGGAGGTGTTTTGGTAAAAAACGCGGCCAAGTCGGCCTGACCACCAGGTCCCACCGGTCAGATTCATCGTTAGAACCGCGTCAAAACTAGATCAGTGCTATGTGCAACCTATTGCCCCAAATCCAGTGCTTTTTGAAATCTTGAAATTTTTTGGTGGTCTTTTGAAATCCTAGCCTCAATTGTGGTGGTTTTTTGTAATTTTCTCATTATTTAGTGTAGTTTAGTGTATGGGGACGGCCTCCCCTCTCGGCTGCAGGGGCGGCCTAGGTGGTGCGAGCTCCGGTGGTGGCCATGGCGGTATAGTATGCCAGCGATGTCGGGGTATGCATGGTCCTTCTCGGGTTGCAGGTGTGTCCACTGGCAACGACGGCACGGCGTCCATATCTTCGGCGATGCGATGTGTCGTTGGTCGTCGGAGTGGTGGCTAGAGTTCGTGAATGTCGGTGGCGGCCTTAGAAGAAGGTGGACTGCGCGGGCAGCTCTTTGGCGAGCGTCGTGGCTTCTCCCCTCAGTCTAGGGCCTATCTTGGGGACAACAGGCGGGGCAGAAGATGGGGAAAACCCTTTACCATAGGTCTCTGGGGCCGCCGATGCTGCTACCTTCTTCGTCACAGGGCTCCGGGTGAAAACCCTTTACCATAGGTCTCGTTGGTCGTTACCCTCTTGGGGGCGTCATTGTGGAGCTCTGACTCATCCTGATCTTGGCTCATTGACTTCGGTGGCAAGTTTAGGTTCTCCGCGGTTTTTCTTGCTTATTTTGATCTTCTTTATAAAAGTGATATCTACTCCACATTGTATCTGTTCTGCCAAGTTGTTTGCCGTCGCTCCGGTGACCATACTGAGGCGGCGCCGACACTATAATGCTTGCCTCGGCCTCCTCTCTCGAACAACGCCCGTTTTAGGTAGGCCGTATCCTCGCGCGCCCTAGGTCGCTCTCCAACGCCGCCAGCCTCCGGTCAGCCACTGTAGCTAGCCCCTCTCATATGCGGAAGAGCACTTCCACGAAGAGCATCACTAGCACTGCCACAAAGAAATCCGCAGGAAACCGTACGCCAAAGAGTTCAAAAAACTACGTCCCGCAGCCTTCCGCCAAGCCATTGTCGGTTTTACAGTGGAATCGCAGCGACGAGGAGACCAATAGGATCTCGGAAGAAGAGGTCAAGAAATTCTTTGCACCTAGAGGGGCCGAGCCAAAGGAGAAAATAGATCCGGCGGTGGTGGAGAAGTTTTACAATAATCTTTTGAAACCTGAAACCCCACTTGTGCCGGACTACGAGCGCCAGATTTTGAAGGGGGATGCAAGGAGCCGTAGGGAGACTGAAAGTAGCAGTCGTGCGGCACCCTAGAAAATAGTTCCCATGCTCGGAGAGCAGGAAAACCAATCATGCGCCCCGCTCCAAGTGTTCGACACACGGGACGCTCCTCCCGTAAATGATTACGAGGCAGAGCTACAAAGAAAGGCCAATGAGATGGGGATGACTTACATTGCATACTTGAACATCATGGGAGACAACTTTCCCAAATGCGATGCCGCCCCCATACAGCCATGGAAGTATGGGAAGAATCTCGTCAAGAAAGAGGAGCTCAAGAATCTACCAACAAAGATGCGAAGATTGCACAAGTGGTACCTTGATTTCTGCAAGACGAGAAAGGAAGAATGGATCACGGCGCATATAAGAGATCAGATTTTCTTGTGCGGATACGACACGATCGACTTCAACATTCAAGACTTGCATTTTCTATTCAATCAGAAGGAACTCGACAAAGCTGCCATCAGCCTTTATTGTGTGTAAGTACTATTTCTGTAATTTATATCTCATATCATTCACTTCATTAATTGCATGTATATATATATGCTCACCATATATGTATATACTGTTATGCAGGAAAAAGGTTATGGAATGCATGAAAGGAGGCCCTTTTGACATTGGGTTCGTTGACCCAAATAGAGTTCATGAAGAAGTGGTAAAAACCAAACCCGGGAAAACAGAAGATTACTTGCTAAGGTCTTTACTGAGACAACAAACCAAAAGGGAAATACTATTGCCCTACAACTTCTCGTGAGTACTGTTACCCTCTCTTGTACACATTCTGTTTCGGCTTACTCGATGTTAAGTGTAACTGATGATGAGTTATGCGTGCGTAGGTTCCACTTTATTCTGCTAGTCATTCAACCCGACTCAGGAAAAGTCCTTGTCATGGACTCGTTATGAAAATAAAAAGAGCTATGGGCAGACTTTAGAGAGATGCTCCAGTGGTAATTTCAATCATATTATCGCACTAGATCGGCAACTTTCATGACAACAAGTAATTAATTACTCCTTTATCCATTTTCTTTGCTGGACAGGGTTTGGAAAAGGTTCACGGGCAGGGCCGTGGGTGAATGGTCAGAAGAACTAAAATTTGTAGACCAAAATGTAAGTAATACTAGCTAGCTAGGTCTGCGTATCTCTTTGATTCTGCTTCCAATTCCATTATATCATGCTTTATTGATTATTATTTTGATTGAACTCTCTATTGTCGTAAAGTGCGCGCATCAGGGACCCGACAATAACTTATGTGGATACTATGTTTGCGAGTTCATTCGCAACATGATATGTGCGACGGGCCAAGCCGCACTAGAACAACTTAGAGTAAGTAAACAAAGTCCACAACATTATTTTATTACCATCAATTGTGTTGGTTGTATTCTTATATATATATATTGACCCCATTCTTCATATATATTCATATCGAACGGATGCGGGACCAACTCCTACCATTTGACCGCATACGAGCCATTCAAGAGGAATTGGTGGGGTTCATACTTGATGAGGTCGTCACGCCTGGCGGAGAACTCTTTAGATATCCACCAAAATGAATGTTGTATATATGCTTTAACGTGTTTGTCTTGTACTTGATGCTTCAAAGTTTATGGAGAATACCACACAATGACGATGTTTGTGTATAATAATAGTTGCTTAATTATTCATGTACTCGTTTGTACCGATGACGATGTATGTGTATACCGTTCCCGGTCGATTCCCCCCCCTCCCGCAGAAATACGCCCAGAACAGGGCAGAGGCAGAACTGTGCCGTGGCAGAGATTTAGGCCGTTTTCCTGCCGCGGAAGAGATTTAGGCCGTTTTCCTGCCGCGGCAGAGATTTATCTCTTTTTCCTGCCGTGGTAGAGAACCTTTAACACCCGGTTCGTTTTACGAACCGATGTTAAAGGGGGGGGCCTGAGCCCTGCGGCAGCCCCACGTGTGCCACCCTTTAACACCGGTTCGTATAAGAGCCGGTGTTAAAGGGGCCCCCCTCTAACACCGAACCCTCAACAGCGGTTCTACAACCGCTGTTAGAGGGCCCTCCAAACCGGTGTTAGAGGGGGGGTCTGCACTAGTGCCCCTTTCCCCGTATAGGCCCCCACCGAGTCATCGAAGGTAGCCGCCGTACCCATCAAGACCCCCGTCCCCGCTTTTGCTGTAGCCGCCGGCGATGAGGCCCCCGCCATTCTTCGGAAGATCCTGCATGGCTGGGCCCCTATGGGGACAATGATTACATCAGGCCGTTGAACCCCTATAACAACCCAAAAATATTAAACAAGATTATCAAGTTCCAATCACCCAAGTTTAGGGCTAACAAAAACTTTTTTTATTAATAATTAATATGAATGCATGTGTGTGTGATGAATGCATGAATGCTTGTATTGCCATGTTTGATTGCTGTGAATGGAAAGGATTGGTTTAAAGATGAAAACAACATCATCTAAATCATTTCCAAGCAGAATCAAGTGAAGATAAAATCAAAACTAACATATATATGCAAATGGTCATTTTGAGCAAACTTGTTCACTAGACCACTTTGAGTGTTTCTAGTCCAAGTTTTCTAGCAGAAAAAAATCCAATTCTTTTCACCCCTTGCTAGAAAAAGTAAAAATGAACGCAAGCCCACCTTGCAAACCCACATAAACATTTTCCAAACCTATTCAAATGACAATTCAAAATTGAATCAAGTGTAGGTACTAAGATCACCATTTCTTAAAAACCACTCAAACCAGTTCACCTTGACAAACCCATGCATCCAGATACTACCAAGCATGTGACTAGAGCACTCACCAAATTTCATTCAAAAATTTCAAACTTAAATTCTTGCGACCATTTCATCAAATAGTTGGTGAGCACAGGAAACGCTGCCTAACTTCTACTGTTTGTGATCAAAGCTTTGTCTAATTCTTTTCTCCAATTCTCACCCCTTGTCTCTCCCGGTGACTACCAGTGCATTGATTAACCTATCACCCCTACCCTTGCACCAGTGCCATGCCACCCGAGCTCCCCCTTGCCAGCCGACCATGACCAGCACGCTGGAGAAATCGTCGCGCCCGTCCACGATGTCCAGGAGGCAGCTCAACGTCCATCGCCGCCTCCTGTCTAGCCCTCGAGCGCAGCCAGGCCCTGGACCACTAGGAACATCCATGCCCATTTCTCTCTTCACCATGCCGAGAGCGCGCTAGAGCACCACGGACGACACACGTGTATACGCCGCGCCTCGCCCTCGCCCCCCGTGGCTGCAATCACTGCGACACCAGCTACCCCTAGACATGCCCGTTCGCTGCTGCACGACCCGTAGCAACTATGCGACGTCGAAATTGCCGTCGGTGCCGCTCAGAGCACCAACCCGTTCCGACCAACCTCGACCTCCCCGTACCGTGCCATTAAGCCCTTGAGCATTGCCAGGATACCTCGCAGTAGCCTACACCCTCCACCATGCTGTTAGCTTGCTGTGCCATCGACCCCATCGAGCTCTGACCATGCTGTGATGCACCCCTCGCTCGGCTATAAAATGAGGCCTCCCCGGCCTCCATTCACCACACCATATCACTATCCACCTCTCAAAGAACACCACTGACCCTTCCCCAGAGCAAGGCGAGCTCCGCAGCGCCGGAATTTCACCGGAGTCCACTGCTGCAGAGGAGGAGAAGGGCCGTTGATTGGAGCCGCCCGAGGAGCCGCCTTGACCACCATTCGAACCGCCATCGTTGACAACGTCGTTCGCCCCATCGCCTACCCTATATGGAGCCCTGGTGAGCCTCACACGACCCCTACCGCTGCGTTAGGGTTTAGACCTTGCCGGAGCTATTCGTCGTCGACGATAAACCCCATCCGTTAGATCAGGTTCTAATCGTAGGGCCTGGATTGAAGGATACCCCTTCGGGATCCCCTGTCTCGCTGACAGGTGGGACACCCCCTTTAAGTCAACTCGGGCGCTGCGCTGTGCGCAGTGGGCCACACCATTTAGTTCCCGCGCAACCCAGTTGATTCAAATATAGATTTTTCAATTTAGTTCAAACTCTAGTTCAGACAGTAACTTTAAAAAACAATTCAGAGAGTTTTACTAAACCAAATGGCATGAAACTAATTTTGTTAGAAAGGTATTGAAAATATTAATCCAAGCCATTGGATTCAAACCATTTGAAATTATAGATCATCTATAATAAAAATAACAAGGAAGAGACTTTTTTGCATTCAAACATTTTTCAACAATCAACCATAAATTCTTTTGAGTTGATTCCAACTCTCAAAAATCACATTTGACCAGATCTATCTGAATATATAAATATATTTAGGTTTACTTGTAGTGATATTGGACAAGTATGAAAAGAATGCCCATAGGCATTCCTTGTCACTTTAATTAATTAAAATATGTAAACCTTATTAAATTGTGACACCACTTGTCAAATGTGATTTTTATTATAGGTGATCTATAATTCCAAATGGTTTGAATCCAATGGGCTTGGATTGAGAATTTCCATACATTTCTAACAAAATTAGTTTAATGCTATTTTGTTCAGTAAAACTCTCTGAATTGATTTTTGAATCAACAGACAGATCTAGGTTTGAGACTAAAATGAAAAATCTAAATTTGAACTAAATGGTTTGTGCGGGAGAGCTAGTTGGGCCGGCCCACTGCACACAGCGCACACGGGGGCTGCTGGCAGATGGGGTCCACTAGTCAGCAGAACTAACTAAATGAAACATTATCTATGAATCTGAGCCTTACAATCTAATTATAATCCAACGGCTAAGGGTCGTCGTGAACGACAAGCTACTCCGGTGAGGAACTAACCCTAAGCGGCCAGTGGGGGTCTGGGGAGGCTCACGGGGATCAGAAGAGGGTCGGCGATGGGGGCGGATGAGGTTGTTGACGACGACAGTTCTCCTGGTACTGGCGGCGTCTCCTGGGGTGGCCTCAATCGACGGCGCCCTTCTCCTCCAGCAGCCGCAGGCTTTAGCCAAATTTCGGCGAGAGAGAGCTCGCCTTGCTCCGGGAAGAAGTGGGAAGGATCAGTGAGAGGTGGGGTGTGAGATGGTGTGGAGAAATCGATCTTGGGAGGCCTCCTTTTATAGGCGAGCAAGAGGGGCAGTGAGGTACGGAAAGAACTCGTCGGGGTCGGCGGTGCAGTGAGATAAAGTCATGGCTCGGGGACTAGGACGGTGCATGATCTCCTCGCGATGCTTAAGGAGGTAATGGTGCGGCAAGGAGCGTTCTAGTTTGGTCGGAACAGGCTGGTGCTCTGAACGGCACCGATGACAATTGCAACGACGCATAGTGGCTACAGGTCGCGCAGCGGCGAACGGGGGTGTCTGGGAGGTTCCTGGGGTCGTGTTGATTGCAGGAACGGGCGGCGAAGGCGAGGCGCGGTCTTTGCGAGGCGATCGGCTATGGCGAGCTGGCGCGCTCTAGACATGGCACAAAGGCATAGGGCGCGGCGGTGCTAGCGTGGTCCAGGGCTCTTCTACGGTCGAGGATGGAACAGGGGGTGGCAGTGGACGGTGGCCTGCCTCCTGAACATGGTGGATAGGCGCGGTGATGCTCCTAGCGTGCTGTCCACTATCGGCCGGCAAAGACCAAAAATGGGCGGCGCTCCACTGTGCCCACGGCTAAGAAGGGTTTGGTCTGGCGGATTGGCTAGGATCAGGAGAGACAAGAGAGTTAAGAGGGGACCAAATGGTCGAAGATCACTTGTCACAACAGTGTAGTTAGGCCAGGGTTTGTTTGTGTCTGCAAGGTGTTTGACAAAATGGACGCAAGAAATTTAGATTTGAATTTTTGGATGAAAATTGTTGGGTGCATTGGTCACACACTGGATAGTATCTGGTTGTTTGGATTTGTCAAGGTGAACTGGTTTGGTCGGGTCTTGAGAAATGGTGATCTTACCATATGAACTAGATTCAATTTTAAATTGTCATTGGCATATATTTGCAAATTGTTTCTGTGGATTTGCAAGGTGGGATTGGGTTCACTTTTACTTGGTCTAGCAAGGGGTGAAAATAATTGGATTTGTTTCTGTTAGAAACCTTGGACTAGAAACACTCAAAGTTGTCTAGTGAGCAAGATTAGCAAAAAATGACCATATGCTTATATAGTTTTTTTTGAATTTATCTTCATTTGATTCAACTTGGAAATGATTTAGATGATTTTGTTTTCATCTTTCAACCAATCCTTGCCATTCATAACAATCACACAAGTCCATACAAGCATTCATGAATTCATCACACACACACATGCATTCATATTGATTTTTAATTAACAAAAGTTTTTGTTAACCCTAAATTTGGGTGATTGGAATTTGATAACCTTGATTAATATTTTTGGGATGTTACAAACCTTCCCTCCTTAAACAAAATCTCGTCTCGAGATATAGAAACTCTGTCCTAATATAGTCTTCTCGCTCCCAGGTAGCTTCTTCTTCAGTGTGGTTACTCCACTCTCGAAATAGGCTTTCGCCCCGCTTTATAAATAAAGCAA
Organism: Avena sativa; assembly: GCA_916181665.1. NCBI lineage: Eukaryota > Viridiplantae > Streptophyta > Magnoliopsida > Poales > Poaceae > Avena > Avena sativa. The sequence goes on from OV702284.1 coordinate 69,166,430, forward strand.
CCACACTGATACAAGAGTTCGACCAACCAAGAATGCTGGGGCATCAGCTAAAACACGCCCAAAAGAAAAGAAATGATGGAAACAAAGATACGACGAGACTAGGGAGACCCGCCACCGTTGCGCCAACCGGAATAGTCCCACCACGCTTCAGACACACCGACATGCCTAGTACCAAGACAGCACCTTCAAGAAGGGAAACGCCGTTGACACGGCGCTGCTGCCCGGGCCAGAACACTGGACCTAGGGTTTCCCCCGGCACTCGGAGTATAGTAGGTCAGGGATATCCGTGACGCCCTTCAAGAAGGAATGGCGCCATCCGAGGGTGGCACCACGACGGAGACGGACCAGCCGCCAGAGATTTCTCCCTAACCCCACCTACAAAAAACCCCGGGCGATACGGCGTGCCACCACTAGCTTCGTCGCCTACCAACTTGCGCCACCACGATCTTACGCCACCATCATCATCGCCTCATCGTGGATAAAGCAAGCAACCCAAAAACAGGGAAACGACATAGAACCGGCTAGGGACAGCAGCCCTGCGACCACGCGGGAGGAGCCCACCTCCACCACCAAAAGGCGGTTGCCGACCGGGCTGAGCAGCAGGGTCAAACCAGGCTTGGCGGGCCCGGCTGGGCCCCCGAAGGGCCCGTAAAGCCCCTGCCGCCTAGCTGCAACAGGCAGGCCGCTGTTCCACTGTCCCCAACCTGATCACCGTTGTCGCCACCATGTTCAGAGGGCGCCTCTGCAGCAGACGCACCAGCCCATCGAAGTCCAGATTGGGCCCGAAGGGCCCAGATCCGGGCCCGGAGGTGCCGGCGCCACTGCCTTGCTGAGGGCCCTGCCATGCCGACGCTGCAAGACGCCATGCCGCCAAGGAGAAGCAGCCGCGGACGCGCGGCCCATCTAGGCCCAGATCGGGCCCGGGGAAGACGCCGCCGTCACGCTCCCTGGCAGCTGCGCCACCGCCGCGCTGCGCCGCAGCCTCGCCACCGCCGCCGCCGCCCAGCACCACTCGGAGGGCCTCCGGACCGTCGCCACCCCAGGGACACCGCCGCCGTTGAGGGAGGCCAGCACCGACCAGCTCCAAGGCGCGGGGAAAAGAGGGCCGCCGCCGCCGCCCGGGCTTCGCCCGGCGACCCCTGTCGGCGGCGGCGGCGGCGGAAGGGGGAGGAGGGGGAGGGTTAGACGGGGAGAGGGGGTGCCGCACCGTCGCCCTCGGGGGGACGAGAGCGCGGTGCGAGAGAGAGTAGTAGCACAATCACTTCAGTCAACCGATGCTCCATGTGGTTACTCCACTAGATCTTGAGAAAATTGATACTCCAGGTTCTGGTGGTTTTGAAGGCTTCCTCCAAAATACGAATGGGTACTTCGGGATATGTCAGGTCATCGTTGATCTCTATGGTTGTGTGATCAATATTCTTGAAAACTTCGGTCTTGTCCGAGACTTCTAGGCATTTGCGAAGTAACGAGATATGAAACACATTATGCACGGCTGACATCTCCTCTGACAGTTCCAGTTTATATGATACTTCTCCTCGACGATTCAAAATCTTGAAGGGTCCGATATATCTGGGGGCTAACTTTCCTTTGAGTTGGAAACGTTGCATTCCTTTCAAAGGTGATACTTTGAGATACACAAAATCTCTGATATTGAAGGCTAGGTCTCGATGTCTCTTGTCGGCATAACTCTTCTGTCTGGATTGGGCACTCTTGAGGTGCTCACGGATCTTGTGAACTTTCTCTTTTGCTTCTCGTAGGATGTCGGGTCCGAAAATCTGACTCTCTCCTACTTCCGACCAATTCAAAGGGGTAAGACACTTCCTTCCATACATAAATTCAAATGGGGCCATTTGCAAGATGGCTTGGTAACTGTTGTTGTATGAAAATTCTGCGAAAGGCAGACATTCTTCCCATATTGATCCATATTCTAACACACAAGCTCTCAACATATCTTCGATTATTTGGTTTACTTGCTCCGTTTGTCCATCAGTCTGAGGGTGATAGGATATGCTAAAATATAGTCTGGTTCCTAATCCTTCTTGGACTTTCTTCCAAAACCTCGAGGTAAACTGATTTTCACGATCCGACACAATGTTCTTGGGGACTCCATGCAAACTGACTATTCTAGCAATGTACAACTCTACTAGCTTCGAACTCTGGTAAGTGGTCTTGACTGGTAAGAAATGGGTGACTTTGGACACTCTATCCACTATGACCCAAATAGAGTCATTTCCCCTACTAGATGTAGGCAAACCGGTGTTAAAATCCATTCCGACTGAATCCCATTTACATTCCGTAATCTGCAATGGTTGCAACAGTCCTGCGGGTCTCGGATGTCCCGCTTTGACTCTTTGACAAATATCACACTTGGCTATATAGCTTCCGATTTCTCTCTTCATCTTATGCCACCAAAATTGCTCCTTCAAATCCTGATACATCTTGGTTCCTCTGGGGTGGATAGAATAAAGAGTATCATGGTCTTCTTTCAAAATAGCTTGTTTCAGTTCTGAATCTGCTGGCACACAGATACATCCTTTGTACCACAAAAATCCTTCTACATCTTCGGTGAATCCGGGTACTTTCCCTGTACCGATACGACGTTTGATTCCGTCGATACTAGCATTTCCTTTCTGTGCCTCCTTGATCAGATTGATCAAAGTGGGTTGAAGTTCTATGCTAGCCAAAAATCCTTCACTTACTAGCTCCATTCAGAAGTCTTCCAACTCCTTGTGCAAACTTGGTTGCACTTTCAGAATCATAGATTTCAAGCGACACGGCAATCTGCTAAGCGCATCTGCTACCACATTGGCTTTTCTAGGGTGATAGTGGATGTCCAGATCATAGTCCTTGATATATTCTATCCATCTCATTTGCCTCATATTCATCTCCTTATGGGTGAAAATATACTTCAGGCTCTTGTGATCCAAATAAATTTCACAACGGTTTCCCATGAGGTAATGTCACCATGTCTTCAAGGCTAAAACTACGGCTACTAGTTCAAGGTCATGGGTAGGGTAATTCTATTCATGTTGCTTCAGTTGTCGGGATAGATAAGATATGACTTTGCCTTCTTGCATTAGCACACATCCGAGCTCGATCTTGGATGCGTCACAAAACACATCAAAATGCTTCATAATATACGGCATAATCAAGATTGGGGCTGATATCAATCTCTTCTTAAGCTCTTGGAAACTTGCTTCACATTTGTCCGTCCATTCAAACTTCTTATCTTTCTTCAACAATTGGGTCATGGGTCTTGCGATGCTCGAAAATCCTTCTACGAACTTGCAGTAGTATCCCGCTAATCAGAGAAATGCACGAACTTGGGTTTGAGTGGTTGGGGCTTGCCATTCTTCAACATCCTTAACCTTGGCGGGGTTAACAGCAATTCCTCCTGCCGACACAATATGTCCGAGGAATCCTACTTCCTGTAACCATAATTCGCATTTACTAAACTTGGCATACAACTGATGCTCCCTAAGGGTTCCAAGGATGGTCCTTCGGTTTAGCTCATGTTCTTATTTTGATTTGGAATAGATCAGAATGTCATCGATGAAAACAACGACAAACTTGACCAGTAAGTCCATAAAAATCTTATTCATGAGGTTCATGAAATAAGCGGGGGCATTGGTTAATCCAAAATACATGACAGTGTACTCATACAATCCATATCTGGTGGTGAAGGCAGTCTTTGGAATATCCTCTACGCGAATCTTGAATTGATGATAACCAGTTCTAAGATCAATCTTAGAACACACTTTGGCACCGATCAACTGGTCAAACAGATCATCTATCTTTGACAGTGGGTACTTGTTCTTGATGGTGACATCATTTAGATTCCAATAATCCATGCACAAACGGTTACCTCCATCTTTCTTATCCACAAACAAGACAGGTGATCTCCATGGCGATGCACTTGGTTGAATCAGTCCTATCTCCAGCATAGCATCCAGTTGCTTCTTCAGCTCCACTAATTCAGACGGGTTCATGCTATAAGGTCTCTAAGCTATGGGTCCGGTTCCAGGGATTAGTTCAATGATAAACTCGATATCCCGATCTGGGGGCATACCGGGCAATACATCTGGAAATACGTCAGGGTATTCACAGACTACTCTGACTTGGTCAATGGTTGGTTGGGCTAGACTCTTGTTGCACTTTAATTGACGGGGCAAGGTTTCAGATACATGCTCTACTAATACTCCAGTGGTACTAGTCATGGTTATGGCTTTCTTGGCACAGTCGATTAATACTTTATGTTTCGACATCCAATCCATTCCTAGTACTAGTTCCAAACCTTTAGTTCCAAGTACTATTAGGTTAGCATAAAAATCTATGCCATGGATTATGATAGGTACAGCCTTGCAAATTTGTCTAGATTTGGTGGTTGAACCAGGCATTTGAACTATCATAACATGCTTCAATTTTGTTGGTTGAATCTTACTAGTTCATGCAAATTCTCCTGTAACAAATGAGTGCGATGCTCCTGAATCAAACAACACTCTTGCAAGTACTGAGTTAACAGAAAACATACCCAGTACGACATCTGGCACTTCTTGGGCTTCTTCAGCATTCATGTGAAACAGACGACCGTTGCGGTTGAGCAAATTCCCGGGGGAAAATCTTCTTCCAAGCTAAACACGATGCTGCTGCTGAGCTGGGGCATTCACATTGGGGGCTGCTGCAATATTCTTGGGGCACTCATTGGAGTAGTGTCCCTTGGTTCCGCATTCATAACAAGTCACCTAAGACTTGTCCTTTCCTACAATAGGCACAACATTGCTTCAAGTTCTTGGGGAAGTATTAGTGTTGGTGGGGTTGTTGACTTTGGGTGGTGCAAATTGAAATTGCTGGAGTTGTCGGGGTTGTTATTATGGTTTCCTCCAGGCCTTGGGTTTCCTCCTCCATGGTTGGGATAGTTCGGACGGGTCATCGAGGGTCTATTGTTTCTTGGGGAAAATCCTGCAGATGGGTTGGGCGATACTTTGGGATATGGTGGGTTCCTGGTTGATGCATCATTCGACGCTTGTGGTTCTCATTCTCTTGGCTGATCTTGCCTTCCATTTGAATGGCTGAATCCACTAAGGCTTCAATGTCAGCAAATGGAATATTGACTAACACTGTCTACATCTCATCATGCAGACCATTAAGGAATCTCTCCTTTTTCTTGGCTTCAGTGTCAATCTCATCTGGGGCATACCTAGCTAATGACAGAAATTTGTCATGGTACTCCACTATGGTCATCCTCCCTTTCTTCAAGTCTCTGAATTCATCCCTCATCCTCTTGATTAAACTCGATGGCACATGGGTTCTGCTAAAGTTGAGTTTGAATTCATCCGAAGTAATCATTTGTCCTCCATTCATGGTGTGAACGTTGTTCCACCAACCTCTTGCATCTCCTGCTAGATAGTGGGTGGCAAACAGTACTCTCTCATTGGCCTCCACTCCTATGACTTCTAAGTTGTTCTCCATGGTCTGCAGCTAGTCATCAGCATCTAATGGCTCTTCAGACTTACTAAAGATGGGTGGATTGGTGTTATGAAAGTTCTTGAGCTTGGATCCATGGTTGTCCTGGTTTCCCTGGCCTTGGTTATTGTTGGCCATATGAGCTATGTGTTGAAGGGTGCCTAGGTTGGCTTGAAGTTCGGCTCTTTCAGATTCACTGTCTGAAGCCAATATTTGCAAAATTTGCAGCATTGGGTCCGGGGATGAACTGCGTCCTCCACGAGGCATCTGAAGATTGAGATAGATCATGAGAAAAGAGGGAAATCTCTAAGGTTCAGGGGTTTGTTTTTGAAAAGTTATTAAATTTTTAAGCTTGAGTCAGGTTTTTCCAACTAGCAACTTGCTTTCCATTCATTAATAGCACACAATACAAACACACACCACACAAGGTAACAGATGGTTTTAAGAACCATTCTGTGAAACTAAGATACAATGGGACCAGATACAACTCACTAACGCTAGTGCTTAAGTGCTACTACTCATCGGAATCGGTGTCTTTGTCATTATCATCAATGAAGGCGGAGTCATCGTCATCGATGTGGAAGTCCATGGCTTGGTCCTCTAGGAAGTCATCATCATCACTAAGGTAGGATTAAGGGTCTCCACGGATATCTTCCCCTGCATTCTCCCTCTCCTCAAGTTGCATGTCCCGCTCGTGGATGGTCTCCTCCATGTCTGTTACTTTGTGACGAAGGCGAGCAATGATGCGATCCTTCTTGTCAAGCTGACGGTGACGTGATTGGCGATCCTTCACAAGCATGGTGATGGTCTGGTCCTTCTTGACTGCGATGGCATAGTTGTGGTTGGCGTAGGCACGGGCATTGTCCAACTCCTTCTGCCTGTCATACATCATGAATATGAGATAGTCCACTTGATGCTGCAGCTCCGAGTGACGTGGTACCTCCAATGACTGTCCCATAGCATCACGCCCTGGGTAATACTCAAAGCGCGTGCCCTTGATCTGATTGATGCTTTTTCCACACAGACGGGCAAGAGCTTCTTGCATATCCTTAGAGAGTCCATCTAGCCAGTTGTTCTCTCTTAAAGTGAACTGGATTCCCTCTAAGGTGGGGGCTTCAATCTTCCCTTTGAGACTTGCAACAATTAGCCACTGCAATTCTCCACCTTGCTGATCGTTGAGCTGGGCTCCGAAAAACTTGGGGTGCGGGTGCTCCAGAAGTTCCGAGAGTTGGTCCAAATCACGCTCAAAGATGAGATCTCCTCCATTGCCCAACTGCTAGAACTTGTTATAATTCACGTCCATCTATAAGAATATAGGATGAGTAAGTTAGTAGAGTGATCAAGTGTGTCAAATTTTATGTAAGTTTGCAAGAATTTTTTAGGGACATGAATTTTCATGAAAGAATCTAAGTGATAAGATTGAGAATAGGTTTTCATAAATACTTATTTCTTTTGTTTTGAAACTAAGTTTTTGATTCCAGCGTTCATTCTAACTAGGATCTCCTATGGTCAGGATGGCTCTAATACCAACTTGTCAACACCTAGATTTTTAATCCCAGATGCCTATTATGCCATACATCGCAATCCCAGGATTACCATTTTTGCCAGACATAACAGATTGGTAACATAGTTCATCATCCATTACAAACCATAATAAAGGTCTTACAAATAAAGGATCTCAGATCCAGTCTTAATACAATCAACGCAGTGGAATAATATAATAACGGTAGCATGGGCGAAGCTCCATCTTTAGGCTCACAGGCAATGCTGACGATGGGAGATGATCCTAGTTGTCGTAGACTTCCTGGTGTCCATCATCCTAGTAGTACTCCTCATAGTATGGATATAGGAATAGCTAGGGACAAAGCCATGAGTACTCTTTAAGTACTCACAAACTATCACTAACAGGTAAAGAGGTTTTAAGTAGGAATCCTAATCTCTAGGTTGTTTTGCAAAAAGCCAGGTTTATCTTAACTGAGTTCAGAAGAATATAAACCAACTTAAAGTTTTACAACATCTAAGTGGGAACTTAGTTTTCATGTTCACAACCCTGTTGTGGTCAAGTCAAATCATGATTCATTTCACAAGTCATTTTGAAACCTCTGACGACGGAACAGTACGGCCACTCCAACTGTCCATAACCACGGACGCGGCTATTCGAATAGTTTGACACTCTGCAGAGGTGGTACACTTTCACCACAACATTCGATACATCCGTAAGAAACAATCATGAATCACCATATATACTCAGTATGCGGATAATCAATCCTAACCTTTCAATTACACACCCCAGTATAGGCACCTCACCTATGAGTTTAGCCGCCGAACCATGACCATCTATAATCTTGGGAACTGCATAGGCGGACAATCATCACGAGGTAGCCTCAGCTCAAAACTCGGCCTCAAGGGAACCCATACTAAGATATATAAACTTCCATTCAAGCCCTACCCAAATTCGGGTATTGTGGTTGTACGGTAAAATTGGAATGGTATCTCATCCGAACACAACCATCAGTCTTATAAAAGGGCCAAGGCATCTGGTGTTCATAACACATGTCAAAACATTTCATTAGAATGAATAATCATGCTAAGGTTTTCATAACCATTGTCACCAAGTATTCCCATCTAAAGTGATCAAGTTTTAAGCTTAGAACTAGCCACTACAATTGGGGGTAAACACCAATGTGGGTGCTAATCAAGTGTGACATATCCAAATCTAATCTCATGCCTCAGTATGACATCTAGTTCTATCTAACTTAGGCCAAGTTTTATTCTCTTTATGCTACCTGTGATATCTTTCCAAAATTTACAAGTCACTAAGTAAACCTAAATAAAGAGCCTTGGTAAAGCTTTCAATTAAAATTGGGATTTGGTTTGATCAAGTGGTATAATCACATATGCCTAAGGAATATAGTTTTCATAGTTATCATGCAAGTGTTAGCTTGCTAAGTTAACTTGTATTGTGAAGCTTGCCTTGAGCAGTGTAGTGGTTGAAGTCCTCCTCTACTTCTTCTTCGTAGTAGTCTCTTTCCTCTTTGTATCCTTGTTTGGTTCTAGCGTCTATAAATAAATACGAAGTACACAATCACCAAACAATACTTAATTACTTCTATTTGGCACACAAGGGTTTACACTAGATGATCTAACATCATCACAATCATCACATGAATTAAAGACTTGGTCTTATTTATTTTATTTTAGAAAAGTAATTTCTACTCATTGAAAAGCTACTTAAGATTTAATATTCTCCAATTAAAATATGGGATAATGTTGACACATGTCATCACCACATATTTTAATACTTGGGAATGTGATTTAAAGTGGTGTCACAATTTAATAATGTTTAACCTTATTATTTTAATTAATTAAAGTGACTATAAATGCCTGTGGGGCATTCTTTTATTACTTGTCCATTATTACTGCAACTAAACCTAGATATTTTTATATATTCAGAAAGGTCTTGTCAAATGTGATTTTTGAGAGTTGGAATCAACTCAAAAGCATTTATGGTTGATTTTTGAAAAATGTTTGAATGCAGAAAATTCTCTGCCTTGTTATTTTTACTATAGGTGATCTATAATTCCAAATGGCTTGAATCCAACGGTCTTGGATTAAGAATTTTCATATCTTTCTAACAAAATTGGTTTCATGCTATTTGGTTCAGTAAAACTCGCTAAATTGATTTTTGAATCAACATACAGAACTAGGTTTGAGACTAAAATAAAAAATCTTAATTTGAACTAAATGGGTTGCGTGGGAGAGATAGTTGGGCCGGCCCACTGCGCACAGCGCGCGCGGGGGCTGCTGACAGATGGGGTCCACTAGTCAGCAGAACTAACTAAACGAAATGGTATCTACGAATCTGAGCCTTGCGATCTAATTCTAATTCAACGACTGAGGGTCGTCGTCGACGACGAGCTACTCCGGCGAGGAACTAACCCTAACGTGGCCAGTGGGTGTCTGGGGAGGCTCCCCGAGGCTCAGGCGAGGGTCAGCGACGGGGGAGGATGAGGTTGTCGACGATGGCGGTTCTACTGGTATGGGCGGCGTCTCCTGGGGGCCCGCAATCGATGGCGCCCTTCTCCTCCAGCAGCGGAAGGCTCTTGCCAAATTCCGGCGAGAGAGAGATCGCCTTGCTCCGGGAAGAAGTGGAAGGATCAGTGAGTGGTGGGGAGTGAGATGGTGTCGAGAAATCGAGCTGGGCAGGCCTCCTTTTATAGACGAGCGATAGGGGTAGTGCGGTACAGGCAGAGCTTGTCAGGTTCGGCGGTGCAGTGATCTTAAGGCATGGCTCGGGGGCTAGGACGGTGCGCGGTCTCCTGGCGATGCTCAAGGAAGTAATGGCGCGGTGAGGGGCGGTCTAGGTTGGTCGAAATGGGCTGGTGCTCTGAGCGGCACCAATGGCAATTGCGACGACACACCGTGGCTATGGGTCGTGCGGCGGTGAATGGGGTGTCTGGGAGGTTCCTGGGGTTGTGTTGATTGCAGCCACGGGTGGCGAAGGCGAGGCGTGGTCTGTGCGAGGCGGTCGGCTACGGCGAGCTGGCACGCTCTGGACATGGCACCTAGGCATAGGGCGCGACTGTGCTAGGGTGGTCCAGGGCTCTTCTGTGGTCGAGGATGGGACAAGGGGTGTCGGTGGACGGTGGCCTGCCTCCTGGACATGGTGGCTAGGCGCGGCGATGCTCCAAGCGTGTTGTCCACTGACGGTCGGCGGCGACCAAAAATGGGCGGCGCTCCACTGTGCCCACGTCTAAGAAGGGTTTGGTCTGGGGGATTGGCTAGGCTCAGGAGAGACAAGAGAGTTAAGAGGGGACCAAATGGTCGAAGATCACTGCTCACAACAGTGTAGTTAGGCAAGGGTTTATTTGTGTCTGCAAGGTGTTTGACAAAATGGCTGCAAGAAATTTATATTTGAATTTTTCGATGAAAATGTTTGGGTGCATTGGTCACACACTGGATAGTATCTAGTTGTTTGGATTTTTCAAGGTGAACTGGTTTGGTGGGGTTTTGAGAAATGGTGATCTTACCATATGAACTAGATTCAATTTGAATTGTCCTTGGCATAGATTTGCAAATTGTTTTTATGGACTTGCAAGGTGGGCTTGGGTTCACTTTTACTTGGTCTAGCAATGGGTTAAAACAATTGGATTTGTGTCTGTTAGAAATCTTGGACTAAAAACACTCAAAGTGGTCTAGTGAGCAAGATTAGCAAAAAATGACCATTTGCTTATATAGTTTTTTTTGCATTTATCTTCATTTGATTCAACTTGGAAATGATTTAGATGATTTTGTTTTCATCTTTAAACCAATCCTTGCCATTCATAACAATCACACAAGTCCATACAAGCATTCATGAATTCATCACACACACATGCATTCATATTGATTTTTAATTAACAAAAGTTTTTGTTAACCCTAAATTTGGGTGATTGGAATTTGATAACCTTGATTAATATTTTTGGGATGTTACACTACTGGTTTTAAATTAGGTGCATAGAAGCGACGTCTGCAGTGATGACGAGTCCAAGGATACCATGACTGGTCAGGTGTTGAGGAAGCTGAAGTCCGCGCAGTTTAACAACGTCTTCACCGGCGACGTCTACAGGTGCCCCTTCCGCACCAGGGGCCTCGCCACTAACTTAAAATCCCTCGTGAGTCATGCCGAGGACGTGAAGACCTGTGGCCTGTCAAATAATATCCACGCCTTTACAGCCAAGCACTAGGCGCTCGGTTTTCACTATTGCAGCCTCCAAAAGGTGGCCATCGAGAGGGTCACATGCCCTCGATCAAGCCCAAGGCTCCCAAGGTCAAGGGACTAGGAAGCAAGAAGTAGAGGAAGCGCCAGAGGGAGGAGGAGGAGGCTCTCCTAGCGGAGGCCATGAGGGGCCACTGATCTTGTGCTGATGTTGATGCTATAAAGCAGCTTCTTTTGTTTTGTTGCCTGTGTTGAACTTTTCCGCTGCTGCTGAGCAGCATAATTTTCGAACCTCGTTTAAGTGTCGTACTATATAATCCTATATTAGCTGCTTTATCTACATCTGCTCTATTTATCTACATATTTATGGTGCTGGTTAGATTTTCTGCTCTAGATTTGCTACCAGATTGGGAAAATACGAGGGCTAAAAGGAACCATGAATGAATAGAGAAGTTTCTCTAGATTCGCTTCCTTTTTGGGCAAAAATTAACACAACTGTTAGCGACAAAAAGGGGAAAATATGCTCTTAAAAAGTTCAATCATAAAAATAACTAAAAGGGAATCTTCCAATTTAGGCGACAAGGCACATGTAACTACCAAACGTGCCCCACATGGTCCCATACCATATCCCCCAAAACGTGTTCCCAACAAGCTGGCCCCACGCAGTCCAACATGGGGGGGTCCTACTACGGGACCCGACTAAACGTGGCCAAACTTGTAAGCACGTAATGGGGGGGTCCTACTTGTCAGCATGTAACGGCGAGGGTCCACTGTGGGACCCACCTGAATGCGGCCCCACTTGTCAGCACGTAATGGTGAGGGTCCAGTAACGGGACCCGACGGAGAGCGAGTTTCAGAACGATGTGAGAATTTCAGACAAGGAGCTGGGCAAAAGTGAGGAAAATTTAAGTGCATGGGGAAAGTGAGTGTAGCTAAAAAACCACGGGCACAGAAATAGAAATCCCAATAATTTTTTGGACCTACAGAACTTTTTTGGTAAATTATTTCCTAAAACTAGAGTTTTTATCACTATAAAATACATAGTAAATCAAAGGAAAATGATAAATAGTGAAACCACTTTTGTTGGTTTCATTTTATCAATACATATCTGATGATATAATTTTTTGCATATTGATATCACATAGAACTTGACCTTGTATTAAAACCCCTATAATAAGTAGATTTGGCCTCCAAACCATTGAAGAAAAACTCACTAATGCTTCCCAAGCATTTCCACGTGCTTTAAATCCATCGACTCAAAACCTGCTAATTTGTAAACTTGCTTTGTTCATTGCTTGCTATATTGTTTGGCTGCTTATATGCCTTGTATTGATTGATGTATTGCTTGTATGCATGTTTGCTCGATAACGGCGATAGTCAATTGTGTGACACCGTGAAGAAGGAAGCATAGTATTATTACTATTATTATATTTGGTATTCTAGTATTCTATTGAAGAAGCCCAGGGACACCTCGCTGGCCACAGGCAAGCCACCCTCTTGCTCATAAGCCTTTGCCCTACTATTTTACTTATGCATGTTTTAACTACTTATTTATGTAAATTGAATGGTTTTATATATGCGCGAAAGTTTGGGTCCTACAAACCATTTTCACTTTAGTACCACTAGGTACAACCCCTTTGATGACACCTACTTGTCCATTGTAATGTATGTGGTGTATAATAACACCACCCCTTGGAGACCCCGCTTTATCCAAAGTAAAAGTATAGGATGGGAAGACCCTAGAAAAAGTTTTAGGTTTTGCAAACTGTTTATGAGAAAACCTTGGAGGGGTTTGGCCTGCCAAGAAAGTTTGAGAAAGAAAAAAGGTTTTGGTTTTGCAAAATGTTTTATGAGAAAACCTTGGCGAGGTTTGGCCTGCCAAGACAGTTTAAGAAAGAACAAGGTTTTGGTTTTGCAAATGGTGTTGAAAAGGATAAGGAGAAAATGTTTACAAAAATGCACCTGGTTCTTTGCAACTTTAGCTATAACAACTTAAACTATGAAACCACATTAGTCCTATATGGGAAGGCGCTGGACTTGAAGTTTGTTTACTCGTGTATAAGCTGCCTCACAACTACTATAGGGTATGTCGGTCCCTGGAGGGTGGGTATTCTCTAACAAAACGGTCCATGCAAGGAATCGGTCGGGAGAAGAAATGAATGGTCTACGGACAGCCATGCATTACTATGAGCCTCTCACTGAAAGCACACTCTCGGTGAAGTGTAAAAGGCGCTCTAGTTGGCTTTGGAACTGTACATGGCATCTCGGTGTTGAGGGAACAACAGTCATAGGATAGGCACTTATACTAGAGTGGGCATTCCTAAGGTCTTATTTGATACCGACACCCGCATACTTTCGTATGACGAACCGGGGGTGATCCCGACGGATGTATCAAATCTTGTGGGTAAAGTGTACAGCCTTTGTAGAGCATAAATCTATTCGAATATCCATCTCCACGGTTATAGACGGGTTGGACAAACTACTGTAGAGCGGTGCTGGTTTTGTTTTCAATTTTTTTCCAGAAAAGCAAAGGATTTGGAAATGTTTTAACCATGGGATGGTTGGAACGGAAGGAAGGGACTTTGGTCATGAGATGACCGGAAGGAGATGAAATACGGTGACCCAATCCTAGTGTTTTTCCATAACTTTTCAAAAAGGATTTCCAAAATGTTTACAAAAGTTTTCAACAAAGTTATGTGGATGCTATATCTACAAGAGAAACTATTTGAGAAAAGAACCCCTCTTGGAGCCCTCCTACTACCATAGCCATATTGCGTATCCTTTTGATGTTATTATTCTCTTAAGGTGGTTTACGAGTACATTCAAAGTACTCACCGACATTGTCCCTGGATATTAACTTGGTCAGATATCGAGAAGAGGTGACGTTGACGACTATGCGAGCTAGGACGTTCTCCTAGTCAGCTGCCTATAGGTTAAGGCATAGCTCGGGCTCTACGCTTGATGAAGTTCCACTGATGATGATTGGTGTAGCCATAATGCAGATAAGTTATGACATGTATCTGTTAAGTATTAGATGTTTACTTTGATACTTGTCGTTTATGTAGCCATAATGCAGATAAGTTATGACATGTATCTGTTTATGTATCACAGGGTAAGGATCCCTGTGATTGCAATTCTAGTCCCTGGATCAATTGCTAGCATCCACAGTTTAAGATGAAGTACACAGAAACAAAGGTCATTATTACATCGTCACTCCAGAGATAACATAGTATATTACAACTCCATGTCCATAGGCCTAATACAAGAGTCCATTAATAACAATATAAATAAAGTCTTCATCTTCATGTGCCACAGGCAAGCATGTTGAGTGTAGACTCATAACCCCTAATCATCATCAGAGTAACCTGCAACATCACAAGTTACAACCATAGTGGGTCAATACATTGAAATAGTATTGGCAAGTGATACCTTAGTAAAATATTAGCATCTAGTTACTCCATGAATTTGGCTAAGTGTAGCTTAGGATTGCTTTGCTCAAAATAGGTTTTACCTATTAGTTGAAAACACTAAGTTTTTCTTTGACAAAACTTTCCCAAGGAACCACCAATAGAAATTGGTGAACCTTCACCCTTGTTTAACCACAAGTTTTAACTTAGAAAATTGGGATGAGGAGATTCTTGATAGCTTCCATGTCTTGATGCTCAAATTGTCCAATACCAGGGACATGTCTAAGTACTTAGATACTTCCATCTGCAGAGGTTGGGGAAGCTACCCGGGAGGAGGAGAAGATTGGGACAGATACCACAATGGCAAAGATGAAAAGACCAGGAAGTTTTCTGAAATGGGCCTTGTGTAACCACTCAACACAAACCATTCTTTCTATTCCACCCAGGTGTTTCATTCACTTAGTTTTTTTATTAAGCAAAACATAAGTCAAAGACTTAGAAATATTTCTCATAGCATGAATATATAATCCACCCTTGGTTGCTACTCCCTCCGTTCATAAATAACTGTCGCATGGGAGAATGTTTTTGAACTAAGTCTATTTTACATAAAAACCCACATAATTAAAAGAAATACAGTGCACACCACAATTCAAATTTGAACGAGTTGACCAATCTCCAGATCCGGCAGCCCCGCTGGATCCCAGGTCCGGCAGCTCCGATCGATTGATCAATCTCCAGATCCGGCCGATCCGGAAGCCCCGCGGGATCCCAGGTCCGGCAGCTCCGATCGATCGCCAGCAGCTCCCGTTCCATCTCTGCCCCATGGTCAGCGTCACCATATCCGGCTCCTTGCAAGCACGCACGCACGCACAACCATCCGCGGCAGCTCCGGAAAACACACACACACAACCATCACCTGCAGCATCCCCGACAGCTCCGGCAAGCACTCACGCACAGCCATCTTCATGCAAGAACGCACGCACGCATAGCCATCACCAGCAGCAGCAGCAGCATCGACAGCTTCAGCAAGCATGCTCGCACAACCATCTCCACACTGAAGCCATGTCCGCCTCTCTGCATCAGGACGGTGAGGTGCGAGCTCTGCCGGTGGCCTCTCTGTGCCAGGCCGGTCAGGTGCGCACTATGTCGGCACCCTCTCCGTGTCAGGCTTGTCAGGTGCGTGCTCTGCCGCCAGCCTCTCCACGCCGGGCCGGTCAGGTGCGCACTATGTCGGCGCCCTCTCCACGTCGGGCTGGTCAATCACGTGCTCTGCCACCAGCCTCTCCGCGCTGGGCTGCTAAGGTCCGCACTGTGCCAGCATCCTCTCTGCATCCAGCGGGTCAGGTGTGCACTGTACCGACGCCCTCTTCGTGTCCGGCGGGTCAGGTGCGCACTGTACTGGCGCACTCTCCACGTCCGACGGGTCAGGTACGCACTTTGTAGGCGCCCTCTCCATGTCGGGCTGGTAAGGTGAGAGCACTGCCAGCAGCCTCTCCATGTCGGGCTGGTAAGGTGCGCGTGCTGCCGGCAGCCTCTCCGCGTCGAGCTGGTCAGGCGCGTGCTCTACCAGCGCTCTCTCCACGTCGGGATGGTCAGGTGCGCGCTTCGCCGGTGCTTCTCGTGTCCCAGTCCTCCGCCGGTGCTCCACGCCTCTACAGCTCCCATCAGACAAGCAGAATTAAACTTCGCCGGCTCCCATCATCAGCAGTGCAACTGGCCGGAAACCATCATCTGCACATCACCGACATGGTACTCGGGGAGCTGAATTATACTCCAGCTCAACAAGAAGGTACTCCTGAAGAACAAGACAAATACATCATCATACAAGCACAAGAAGTTGATCAAAATGCAGGTACAATTATGGAAAAACTTGAACAAGTTGTTATTCTTGTTGTTTCTCAGGCATTAAAAATGAAAGTAGTAGCTAGCCATAGTTCAGTAAAAGTACCAAAAATTTCCAAAAATAACTTTACTAATACTCCTACTGTTATTAATACTCCAGATTCCAGATTGACTTACTATCAATACTACAGAGTTCTCTTAACATAAACAAGAACCTACTCTATTTTAGTTAGTCATTTGAAGTATTTATGTAGGACAACAACCACATGAAAATCATAAAGAAGCTATGCATGATGAAAATCATCAAGAAGCTATGCATGAGAAGGAAGCAATTCATCAAGATATGCATGAGGAAGCAATTCATCAAGAAGCTATGCACGAGGAGGAAGGAAATCATCAAGAAGCTATGCATGAGGAAGCAATTCATCAAGAAGTTATGCATGAGGAGGAAGCAATTCATCAAGAAGTTATGCATGAGGAGGAAGGGAATCATGAGGAAGAAGCAGGTAATAACAACAAACATAGTTTAGTACTACTTGAATGATCTAGTACTACTTGAATGATCTAGTACAGACATGGTTTACAACAGTAAGGATGTTCCTAAATTGTCTTTTTCTCCTTTTTGCAGGTGCTGAGCATTCAGTAAGAAATGCAGTAAACCTGACAGATGAGCAAAGATTTGGTGCTTATTTTGCCTTGATAGTAATCAAGAGCAGAGATGGCGCAATTCAAACAGAGGACAAGGTGCTCGTTGCAAGCCTCTTAGATACAAGTGTACGAACAGTTGAAAGAATATGGGAAGACGCACGGAAACAGCTTGCAGAAGGTAAAGAAGTTAAAGAAGTTGATGTTTCAAACAAAAATAAAGGTAGAAGTGGTCGAAAAAGAAAAGATCTAGGTCTGTCAAGGATAATGACAATCCAGCTGAACAGAAGGAGGACGCTTCAAGGTCTAGCAAGATCATTGGGTGTATGCTGCTCAACCTTACATTCAAGGTTCAAGTGGGGTGAGTTGAGGCGCCACACTAGCAGCTTGAAGCCTTTTCTGAAGCCAGCTAACAAGATTGAGAGATTGAAATTCTGCATCTCTATGCTCGATGAGAACCAGTTGACATCTCCCTTTCCTATCTTCAAGGAAATGGACAACATGGTCCACATCGACGAGAAATGGTTCAACATGACATGCAAGAAGAACACCTACTATCTACACAAAGAAGAAGCTGAACCCTTGCGTGCCGTGCAACATAAGGATAGCATTGGGAAGGTGATGTTTCTCACGGCTGTGGCCAAACCAAGGTATGGTGAAGATGGGGTTGTCACATTCAATGGAAAGATTGGCACGTGGGCTTTCGTCAAAGAGATTCCGGCTGTTAGAAAGAGTAAAAATACAAAGAAAGGGGCACTCTCGAACTGAAATCAATGACAGTTACTCGAGATGCCATGAGAGAGTATTTGTGCGAGAAAGTGATTCCTGCTATCCAGGAAGTGTGCCCCGATGAAGATCAAGGAAGAACCATTTTTATTCAACAGGATAATGTGAAACCCTATGTTCTGGCTGATGACGAGGCTTTTCGACATGCCGTAGAACAGACTGATCTGGACATTCAGCTGATCCAGCAACCTCCGAATAGCCCAGATATGAACGTGTTAGACTTGTGCTTCTATAGGTCTATTCAGACCCTCACCCATGACAGAGCACCTCAAAACATCAAGGAGCTGATTGTAGCCGTGGAGCAAGAATATGAGAACTACGACGTCAACAAGCTCGCTCGAAGCTTCTTGACACTCCAGGACATTATGATACAGACTATGAAACAAGCAGGAGGCAATGGCTACAAACACACCCATATGTATAAAGAAGGATTGCAAAGAGAAGGAACACTGCCTAATTGTCTATCTTGTGACGCTCAGCTAGTTGCACAAACTCAAGCCCTTATAGGAGAAGCAATACTCCAACAGTAGCACGGATACATGAACAATACTACTCCAGCAAGAACTAGGTGAATTGGTACAGGATAAAGAACAATTTTACACTAGCAATACAAGGAGTACTAGCAGTACAGGAGCAAGAACAATTTTACACTAGGATACAAAGAGTACTAGCACTAGAAGAGCAAGAACAATTTAGGAAGGGATTCCTACAAGGATCAAACCAATCAGTAGAACTTCTTGTGTGTGTGTGTTGTGTGTGTGGATGTGACATGATTGTATCCATCCAAACTCTAAGGAAAATACTCAAGGTAGTGGAGTAATATCTACCAGTGCTAGCAGTTTACATATTCAGTACACTACATCTACTCCCAATATATCTAGCAGTGCTAGCATTTTCTCATCGTGGAGTACTAGTTGGCCCGCGTTGAATGGGTAAACAGTAATTGTACTGTTAAGATACAGTACATGAACCTATATGTGCGTCTAGTTAGAACGTTTGTTAAATCTGTAGAAGACCGCGAAAATCTTACTTACACTGAGCTAGGATATGACGTGTGGAACCTCGGGAACCTCGGCGCCACGCATACATATTACTTCTTGCAATAGAACCTAGCTTGGGAACCTTGGCACCATGTATACACATTACTTCTAGCAATGGAACCATGGTGGAAGAACATGAGATTGTCCCTGAAATACAATGCAAAAAATTGGATAAAATGTAAGTAGGACTGGATTTCAATTAATTTATGACTCTAACAAGAAGCAACAATGGATGAATGAATACACAACAATGAAAGGTAAAAGGCGAAGCTATTCAGTTGCTTCTGCAAAAGCGAAGGGGCTTCTCCTGATAGCATGTGCTATTTCTTCCTTCTTCGCTAGCTATAAAAAACAGTCATTTGCGCTAGGATAGGATGGTAGGAGGTGGAACTGCAATGCCTCGTCTATATCGGCAAAGGCGTTATCTGACGAAATTATACTAGTATTAGGAACAGTGAGCATCAAATCAATCTTTCCACTGCAATCATTTCGGAAGTTGTGTGCCCTAAAATCAGTGGTAACTTCCCACTGGTAAATGCCATGACATGAACTCAGACTATAGAGCAGTCGCTCTTGTAGGACTGACTCAAAAGCATCTGTGACATGTTCCTGTCGAAGGCTTGTTCGTCAGGCAGGGGAAGCTGATGCTAACCATATGAACCATGAATACTTAGTGGAAATATTCACATCAATGCACAATTTACGGTCCAATTTGGGTCTCGACACTTGGTGATTATCGGTCCAATGCCATTGCAACTTGCAAACAGGTTCGCATGACATCAATCTGAAAGAATGCACCAGGTTCGCATGACATGCCCAACTAAACTGAAATTAAGTAAATAACCAAACTAACCTTCAAGCATAACTAATCTTAGACGTTGTCAACGGCAAGACGTGCCTGCGAAGAGTCCGCCCATGGACATCACACTTGGCTGCTGCCACGCCAGTGCCGTCGCTGATTACAACCGCCCTGGAAGAGCTCGATGACGAGGTGCACGACGTCCTCATCCTTGTAGGCGGCATTGAGGCCACCAGATCTAGCAACACCGCCACCGGATTCGGCTTCCCAGGCACGAGACCGGGTTTCCCCTCGACTTTAGGTCTAAAAAATCGATCTTTGCGACCTAGGACTGGATGCGGCGAGGATAGGAGGGAGGCGGCGAGGCTAGGGTTTGGAGGTGGCCAGGCTATATACGGCGATGGCGAGGTGAGCGGACGGGGGAGGAGGAGAAGTTGACCGGGAGCCGTGGTGACGCGTGGGAACAGAGCTCACGGAGGAGACGGGGACGGGGATGAGGTTGGGGAAGCTACCCGGGAGGAGGATAAGATTGGGACAGAGACCACGATGGCAAAGATGAAAAGACCAGGGAGTTTTCTAAAAAACAGCGTCGCGACAGTTTTTTCCGAACGGAGGGACATGGCAAAGATTGGGACAGAGACCACGATGGCAAAGATTCTTGATAGATTCCATGTCTTGATCCTTAAATTGTCCAATACCAGGGACATGGCTAAGTACTTAGATTCTTCCATCTGCAGAGGTTGTGCACTTTCCCCAGAAGACTTGATTTTCATCAAGACAAGACCTTTCAGAAGCCTTCCCTTAGACCAAATGGACGCGTTCCAACCTATCATCCCACTACCACCAACTGTCCAAATGGCTAAGTTATTGCAACTTATATGATCCAGGCATAGCCCATAATGCCATGTGGCTGCACTAGAAGCTTCTTAACATTTGGCATCTCAAATCCCTTTGTTCCTGGGTGGCTTTCCACAAGTGAGATACACAAGGTAAACCATAGGAATGGGCCTTGTGTAACCACTCAACACAAACCATTCTTTCCATACCACCCAGGTGTTTCATTCACTTAGTTGTTTATTAAGCAAAACATAAGTCAAAGACTTAGAAATATTTCTCATAGCATGAATATATAATCCACCCTTTGTTGCTACTAGCTAGGCTAAGCATGGCAATAGCAAGTATCTTAACTTAGAGGAAATTCTAACATTACTACAACTACTAGGATTTCCCAAGCATAGCATATAGATACTTAGCAAAATAATCATGCAAGTCCTATACAAAATATTTCTAATGCATCGGTAAAAATATTGGGATAAAAACATGAAGCACCACTTTCCTTGGTAGTTTGGGGAGTAGAAACAATCTTCACAACCACAATCACTATTACCACCAAAATCTACACATAAAATATTGGCACCAAAATCACATATCAAAATATATAAGCAAAAATATATGAATGCATGCAAATGCTATGTGATGATTTTTCCAAATCAAACAAGACACGTGAAACAGTACTGAATCATAAACAAGACAAATACACACTAAACAAACTTTATTTAGTCTCTAAATCAATTTTCAAACAATTTCTATACTCAAACTAAGACTATAAATGTCTGTGCATGAATAATCAATTTTACAGAAACAAAACACTAAACACATTGCATAAATGGGTATAATTCTTTCTCCTTATTCCAATGATATAAAATTTGCAAAATTTGAACGTGTGGATCAAAAGTTATGAATTTTGCAAGAATATCTAATAGATCTAAATCAGATTTTTAAAACAAATAACAGGCCACGCGGTAGCGTCTGATTGGACGATACCGCTTCACACCGGATCACACTCGCGCACCTTTGGATCTAACTAACTGCGCACAGTCCAGATCAAAACGTACCCCTTCGCTACAGATCTAATCCTAAGCGCTGGATTCAGATCTGACGGACCATGCTGCTTTGACCAACAACGGGCGGCGCAAATGGTTGCTGCGGTGGCTGCGCGTTTGCCGACGATGTTCTGGCGAAACCAAAGGGGCAGGGGGGTCGGGCGTGTGCTTACCGAGACTGCGGGAACATGGGGATGCTCAACGTTTGGACGGGCAGGGTCGGGGCGCACGGACACAGCAGCAGGACCTCATCGGAGTTGCTGGCGGCGTCGGGTGCTCACTGTCGGAGTCGAAGACGATGTTCTGGGGCGCAAGGATCCAAACAGAAAACGTTAGCAGGTGCACTAGACATTGGCAAACACGACCGCGTGATTCAGAAACAGAGGGGAACGCGGGGCTCGCCGGAATTAGTCGCCGGAGTCGAGTTGAGATTCGGTCGTTTCCAGAGGTGGATGATGACGACGGCCTAGGGCGACTCAGAACAAAATAAAGCATGAGAATATGCACAGGATGATTGCGAAGCAGCTCGCGTGAACCAGAAGGCAAGGGGCGCTCGGTACTCACCGTGATGGCTCGTCGGAGTCTCTCGGTACAGCGGCGGTGCAACTCGAATTGCTGGCAGCCTGGTGGAGAGGAGAGTGTGTAGTGTGGGGGGAAATGACCGCGGCGGGGTGGGGTTTAAGTAGCAAGTGAAGTCTGGGAGAATTACTGCCGGAATCAAGGGAATTGATTCGATTTAATCCACGAGGTAACAGCGGCTATGACATGTTCATCGCGCGGATTCTGGGGAGGACGATGACGACATGGCGATGGGGCCATAGATCAGTCTCTGGTGGGTTGGTTCAGCGTGGGTTGGTTCGGCGCGGGTTGGTTCTTTTTCTGTTTGAATTTCCAGGAACCAAATTCAAATGAGTTTTTAACCAAGTTGAATTCAAATTTGTTCTGTATTTTTGTAGAGTGAAACCTGCACATATTTAGGTATAAAACCATGTTGTTTCACCAAACTTGCTTTGGTCCTTTGGAGTTTTAAAATAAAGCAGTGCCTTTACCCAAGATTTAATAAAGATCTAAAAATGGTTTTAAAGTCATATTTTCTTTTGAATTTTTTGTCCAAGCTTTGGAATACAACCATCAACCATAGGACTAAATACATTTGGTTTAAAACAAGAAATCTCATATTAGAGAGTAGCTTTGGGTCAAAGTTAGCTCACATAAAATAACAGACACTCAAATGCTTATGTTTTTTAAATGACCATGAAAATAATCTTAAAATGATTATGAATGCATGGATGATATGCAAAATTTGAAAACATAATTTTAGGGGTGTTACAGGTCAGTTGCATAAACGCAAGGGAAATCTAGCAGTGTAACATGCAGAGGGACAGAAGTTGTGGGGATGAGCCTTGCTCGATTCTTTGGAGGAGGCCGAAACTCCTGCTCTTCCTTTCTCTTGGACGAGACAGAGAAAGGGGAGGGGGTGGGTGGAAGGGAGGTCAGTGAGGAGGGAAGGGGAAAATGAGGGCGATGGGAGGCGCTGGGGTGGCCTCAGGATATTTAACAAGGAGGGGAGAGATCCATGGTGGACAATGTCCATGTTTGGACATGGGCAACGGTGCTAGGCTGGGATAGGGCAATAAGGGCGGTGGAGAGAAGAGTGTGGGGCCCTAAGGTCGAGCAGAGAGGAGTGGAAGGCGTGCTGCAGCTCTGATTTCATTTATTTTCCAAGATATGCAATATGTGGTATCTCTCTCATATGCTCCAATAGCAAAAGGACAAGGGGCAAAGGGTGCTATCGTGGTCTGTCGAGCAGGGGTGTCATGGTTGCTAGAGAGGAGTGCTAGAGAACCTTTGAGGAGGATTTGAGTTAGTTTAACTCAATGGTAATGTTGGTTTGCCAAGTTTGATCATGGGTTTTCTTATGAAATAAGTTTTATAAATTGCATTGGGAAGGTGGTACTGGTGTGTCACATCCCAAAATTTTCCAAATTTTGTAATGTGAAAAATAAATAAACAAAATAAATAATTGTTGAAATTTAGGGTGAAAAGAAACTTTTGTTTCAAAGTGGAAACATTAAAAGATCATCTTGAACAAACATTGAATAGAATTTGAATCCAACTAAATTCAAAACAAGTGAAATGCTTTCTTCATAAATGCATCTTGAAATTTAAACATTTGGAAAATAAACCAAAACTCTAAAGCCCAAATGGAAGGAAAACATTTCCAAGTTATATCTAAGCCTATGGATTTGAGCCATATAAAAATTGGTAAAACAAACATTTATAAATGATCAAAAATGACAAATAGAAATATTATAAAACCATAGAAATTGGTTTCACTTAATTTGGAGCAATAAATAAAATCTTATGAATTTAATAAGATAAGGAAATTGAATTTCCAAAGCTAATAAAGCACCTATCTAGAAATCCATACCAAATGGTGAGCAAATAATCCTAAAGAGATTTAAAAAGATAAACAAATATTAAATAAAGTTTGTCAAATTGGAATCACAAAGTTTGGATCTTTAAATAAAAAGATATGGATTTTATAAGATAAAGAAAGAAATATTAAGTGAGGAATATTTAAAGAACAAATTAAATCTTGGCCTAATCCATAAGCAAATGGAATAAATATAATCCAAATCCAAATAAAATAATGGATAAAGAATTTTCAAATTAAATAAAATGGCATTAACCAAATTCCATTTCCATTTGAATAAAGACAAAATCCCTATTAGAAATGATTAATTAAATCATGGGAAAATAATATTTGGAATTTACCCAAGTGGAATAAAAGTTGTTTAATTAACTTAAATAAGATCAAAGAAATCTTCCAAATCAAATTTATGGAATTAAAAATATATTTAATTTCATTGGAATAAAGACAAATACCCAATTTTAAATGATTAATAAATCATATTAAAAACATTCCAAATAATTCAAGGTGAATTATTTGACACCCAAATAAACAAATAAAACCAACTGAAAAGATTTCGAAAGATTTAGATTTCAAATGGAGGTTGAAAAACATTATTAAATCTTATTTGAATTAATACAAGGGCCTATTTCAATTAATTAATATTCCGTAAAAAGAATAAATATATTATTCTAAATTTGACTTTAGAATGTATTATTAATCAGTAATAAAATCTACTCAAAGTTTGGTTGAAGTTTGAATTCAAATAGATGTTTGAAAAGATTAAACAAAATCAAAACAGAATAATAGAAATTGAAAAAGAAAAATGATCAGAACAAAAAAATGAAACAAAACACCCAGCCCACCAAGGCCCAACCCAACTCAGCAGTGCAGCCCATTTCTTTCCCTCCCCCGAAACATTTTCCACTCAGAAACCTCCCCCCTGAGTCGCTGACCGCTGGCCCCCATCTCCCCTCTCTCTCACTCACTAACACCAAGACCCCACTTCCCAGTCTTCTTCCTCACTCACCGCGGTGACCACGCCCCCTCGCCGGCCGTTTCTGCCACCTTAAAAATCAATTCAATACACATTAATGCTGCAACGATTACTCCCGATGACCAAGCTCGTTTAACCACCTCCCTCTCCCCTCCCTTTTCCCCCAGACGCCACACCTCGAGAGCCCCTAGGCTGCGCCAATTCCCGCTCAGACCGCCGCTGCCTCCGACGAGCTTCCAAGGCGAATTCCGACGAGCCCAGCTACTCCTCTTCCCCCTGGAGCACACGAGCGTGATCCCCAGCCTCTCGCGCATCTCCCTGTGCTTCCCGTTCATCCGAGCGAACACTGTATCCTCGGCAACGACCTCGACAGAGCATCGCCACCGTCTGCTCCAACTCCGGCGAGTCTCCCTGGTGAGCATAGAGCTTTCTTTGCCCTCCTTATGATGCTCGCTTGTCAGTGACTCGCGTATGAAGCTAACCGCAACCTCTGTTCTCTCTCCATGCTCTGTACCACCATCACCGACGACGCCTGAGCGCACCCATCGCTAGGAGCAACTCCGGCGAGAGATTGAAGACGAACACGTGCGCCCCTTAGCCAACAAAGACCACGTTGAGCATCAGCAGTGTGCTGCGAACACGGTGAGCTCCCTCTCTCTCTTTCTCGCATCCTGCATTGTCGGCAACCTCGCCGCCAGAGCGCGCGCCGCCGTCAGCCGCCGCCAGCGCCGCTCGTTCTAGGTCAAACGCGTAGCAGCCGTTGGATCTTGATCTTGTGGCATAGACAAAGTCACTTAAACGAAAGGGTATGAGCGATCTGTGCGGTGCGATCAAGTTAGATCCTACTGTCTGTATTGTCGACCCAAGCAAACCGTTTGTGCCCAATAGAATCACGCCACGTGGCCCAGCTTCTGTTTTAAAAACCAGAAATGATTTATTAGATGTTCCAATTTGTAAAATTCATAACTTTCAAACCACACGTCCAAATTTTGCAAATTTTATATCAATGGAATCAGAAAGACAAGTACTTTCCAACCATGCACTTTGTTTAGTAAATTGCTTCTGGAAAAATGGTTGTTTATGCAGAAACTTGTGTAGGCATGTTTTGAATATAAAATTCTTTCTAAAATTATTTTTGTGATAAAATCTTTGACAAATGGTTTGTGTTGAACCTACTGACCATAGAAACCAACTTATAGATTCAAATCTAACTTAAGGCATTTCTAGCTAAATAAAAATTATTGTTTTGGTTTAAAAATGATTTTGAGTAAAACCTTTTGAGAAATGGTTTGGATTAAACTCTCTGACCCCGAATACCAAGTTTTAGAATTAAAAATGTATTTGGTGAACCCTATAAAGATTATTGCTTTGCTAAAGGCATTTTTAACCACATAAAATATTGATTTGGTTTAAAAATGATTTATAAGTAAAATCTTTTGCAAATGGTTTTTCCACTTTTATAAATGACCAATAGGTGTTTTAGAATGTTTATAACCTATTAGAAACCACTTTTCCAAATAAAACAATCTTTAACATGCTTGCATGCATTGCTTTGTTTCTATTATTTTAGGTGATGTTTTGCTTGAATGGTAGATTGAATTTTTGCTTGCTTGATTGAATTGTAGTGGAATTTGAAGAGTGTGAATATTACAAGATCAAGGATTGAACTTATATTCTCTACCGAAAAGGCAAGTGATGCTTCATACTTTTGTCCCATTATTTTCACTATGCATTAGTGATATTTCTAAGTAGGACTTGCATGGAATTTTTGGTAAGTATAAACTATGCCATGGGAAATCCTAGTAGATGAAACCTTAGTAGAAATTTCCTAAGTTAATATTCCTACTACTATCATGCTTAGCTTAGCTAGTAGAAAACAAGGGTGGATTATATTCATGCTATGGAATATTTCTAAGTCAAGGACTTGTGTTTGTTTAATAAAACAACTAAGTGAATGAATCACCTGGGTGGAATGGAAGGGATGGTTTGTGTTGAGTGGGTACACAATGCCCATTTATATGGTTTACCTTGGGTATCTCACTTGTGGATGGCCACCCAGGAACAAAGAGATTTGAGATGTCAAAGGTTGAGAAGCTTCAAGTGCAGCCACTTGGCATTATGGGCTCTGCCTGGGTCATATAGGTTGCAATAACTTAGCCAAATGGACAGTTGGTGGTAGGGGTTTGTTAGGTTGGAACGCGTCCATTCTGGTCTAAGGGAAGGCTTTTGAAAGATCTTGTCTTGGTGAAACCAAGTCTTGTGGGGAAAGTGCACCACCTCTGCAGAGTGTAAAATCTAAGTACTTAGCCATGTCCCTGGCAAAGGACAATTTGAGCATCAAGACATGGAAGCTATCAAGAATCTCATCATCCCAATTTGTAAGTTAAAAGTCTTGTGGTTGAACAAGGGTTGAAGGATCACCCATTTCTATTGGGAGATACCTTGGGTGATTTTTGACAAACAAAAATTTAGTGTTTTCAAATGATAAGGAAAATCTATTTTGAGCAAAGCAAGCCTAAGCTCCACTTAGCCAAATGCATATAGATGATAGACTCCACTATACTACCATAGTATCACTTGCCAATACAATTCAAATGTATTGACCCTTGTGGCTGTAACTTATTAAGTTGCAGGTTTGTTTGATGTTAGTGAGGTGTGTTGATTAGGATTACAGGTCTACAACCAACATGTTTGCCTGTGGCACTTTGAAGATGAAGGACCCCATGCAATAGTTATTTCTGCTGCATTGTAATGAGATAGCCAAATGAGCTATGTAAGATGTAATTAGTTATTTTATTCATGGTTATAAAGTTGTATTATGACCTTTGTTTCTTGATATTACATCTTAACTATGGATGCTAGCTATTGATCCAGGGACTAGCATTATAAACACAGAGATCTCTACCTTATTCAAGGTTGGGACCTCTACAGATGGTATCAGAGCACTGTGTTGCCTGTAGGATTGTAATCCTAGGATTGGACAAAACCCCTTAGAAAAATAGGAGTTGTATTTGTGTCAAAACTTATTTACAAACAATCTTGTATACTCTTTCCTCAACCATTTTGGTTTTGATTCTACATCTCTTCCTTTTTCAAACTTGATGGACAAAGCCTCTTCCATGACCAAATACTTCAACTTTATTTTCATCAAGGACTTCAACTTTGGATATCACTAAGGACTACAAGTGAGACAAGAAATATTGCTCAAGACTTGAAGACTAAGGAAACACAACTTAGGAATCATCATCACCTTTGGAGTTTTGTGACCAAGACACAAGAATTTTTCCAAGGAAACCATGATCTCATTCAAGAAGAAACAACAAAGAGGAATGGAATGATCTCAAGTGAACCATATAGTTGGACCACCATATTTAGTTTAAATCAAACACACCAACTTATGTGGTGTAGACAAAAATATTTTATTGCCTAAAAATGTGTTTGAAAACTTGTTGTTTTAGTGGAATGTTTGTTTGTGATTGCTTGCACATTGCTTGTGTGAATTGTGATGTGTGTGATTAGAATTCTTCCTTAGAAATCTTTTGCCTATTCTAATCCCAATCCAACCCAAACAGACGACTACTCCAAGAAACTCCAACATCAAGGATGGTGACAACAACAACCAAGGGATCAACATGAGAGAACTCATAGTAACCCAAACCCAGTTGAACCAAGTGACAACTCAATTTTGGGCCAACAACAATGAGTTAGACCCAACCATGCAAAAGTTTTTGGAAACCCAAACCCAATTGTTGCATAGGATGACAAGTCAAATAATCAACATGGGAGACAACCCTTCCCAAATAATTTGTGACAACAAGGATGTCAAAGATGATATTCTAGAAGGAACCCAAGCTTGCAATGTTTGTGGGGACAAGGATCACACTTCCAAAGAGCATGAAGATAAATGCCCAAATTGTGAAGAGAAACATCCAACTAATCAATGCCCCACATCTCAAGCTACTTGTTTCCTATGTGAAGGAAATAATCATGTCCCTATCCAATGCCCCATCTATTCCATAGTTCAACAGAGGAAACAAGATAGAGTGCATCAATAGTTTGTAAACCCTCACGAAGGAACAACTTCTACCAAGAAGGATGAAGGCAAATTCAGAACCATGCATCATAAGGCCAAATCCAAAGTGACCACAAAGTATTGCTACTCTTGTGAAGAAGAAGGTCATATCTCTAGTAACTGCCCCAAGAAGAGAGAAAGATTTCCCACCTTTGTGGTGAAATATGAAGAGCATGGACTAGAAGAACTCCTAGCTTTGGAAAGACCCAAGAAGAAGAAGAAATGCCCCAACCCTAGCAAGAAGGATATTACCCAAGAGCAATGTTACACTTGCAAAGAGATGGGACACTATGCCAATGAATGCCCAGAAAAGAAGAACCAAAGAAATAAACAAGAGGAATTGATACCAAAGAAGAAGCAGGATAATAGCCAAATGAGCTATGTAAGATGTAATCAATTATTTTATTCCTGTTATAAAGTTGTATTATGACCTTTGTTTCTTGATATTACATCTTAACTGTGGATGCTAGCTATTGATCCAGGGACTAGCATTGTAAACACAGGGATCTCTACCTTATTAAAGGTTGGGACCTCTTATAGATATTAGCCAAGTGATGTGTTTCAAATGCAAAGAGCTAGGCCATTATGCAGACAGGTTTCCAGAGAAATTTCAACAAGATCCCAAGCAAGCCAAGAAGTAATCTAGTTGGAAAAATTTTAAGGGTGGTAGTACCCCAGTTGCTTTGAGCCAACTTGTAACCCCTATCTTTACCAAATCTCGGGACAAGATTTATTTTAAGGGTGGTAGCCTGTCACATCCCAAAATTTTCCAAATTTTGTAATGTGAAAAATAAATAAACAAAATAAATAATTGTTGAAATTAAGGGTGAAAAGAAACTTTTGTTTCAAAGTGGAAACATTAAAAGCTCATCTTGAACAAAAATTGAATATAATTTGAATCCAACTAAATTCAAAACAAGTGAAATGATTTCTTCATAAATGCATCTTGAAATTTAAACATTTGGAAAATAAACCAAAACTCTAAAGCCCAAATGGAAGGAAAACATTTCCAAGTTAAATCTAAGCCTATGGATTTGATCCATATAAAAATTGGTCAAACAAACATTTATAAATGATCAAAAATTACAAATAGAAATATTATAAAACCATATAAATTGGTTTCACTTAATTTGGAGCCATAAATAAAATCTTATGAATTTAATAAGATAAGGAAATTGAATTTCCAAAGCTAATAAAGCACCTATCTAGAAATCCATACCAAATGGTGAGCATATAATCCTAAAGAGATTTAAAAAGATAAAAAAATATTAAATAAGGTTTGTCAAATTGGAATCACAAAGTTTGGATCTTTAAATAAAAAGATATGGATTTTATAAGATAAAGAAAGAAATATTAAGTGAGGAATATTTAAAGACCAAATTAAATCTTGGCCTAATCCATAAGCAAATGGAATAAATATAATCCAAATCCAAATAAAATAATGGATAAAGAATTTTCAAATTAAATAAAATGGCATTAACCAAATTCCATTTCCATTTGAATAAAGACAAAATCCCTATTAGAAATGATTAATTAAATCATGGGAAAATAATATTTGGAATTTACCCAAGTGGAATAAAAGTTGTTTAATTAACTTAAATAAGATCAAAGAAATCTTCCAAATCAAATTTATGGAATTAAAACTATATTTAATTTCATTGGAATAAAGACAAATACCCAATTTTAAATGATTAATAAATCATATTAAAAACATTCCAAATAATTCAAGGTGAATTATTTGACACCCAAATAAACAAATAAAACCTACTGAAAAGATTTGGAAAGATTTAGATTTCAAATGGAGGTTGAAAAACATTATTAAATCTTATTTGAATTAATACAAGGGCCTATTTTAATTAATTAATATTCCGTAAAAAGAATAAATATATTATTCTAAATTTGACTTTAGAATGTATTATTAATCAGTAATAAAATCTACTCAAAGTTTGGTTGAAGTTTGAATTCAAATAGATGTTTGAAAAGATTAAACAAAATCAAAACAGAATAATAGAAATGGAAAAAGAAAAATGATCAGAACAAAAAAAATGAAACAAAACACCCAGCCCAGCAAGGCCCAACCCAGCCCAGCAGCGCAGCCCTTTTCTTTCCCTCCCCCGAAACGTTTTCCACTCAGAAACCTCCCCCCAGAGTGGCTGACCGCTGGCCCCCATCTCCCCTCTCTCTCACTTACTAACACTAAGACCCCACTTCCCAGTCTTCTTCCTTACTCACCGCGGCGACCACGCCCCCTCGCCGGCCGTTTCTGCCACCTTAAAAATCAATTCAATTCACGTTAATGCTGCAACGATTACTCCCGATGACCAAGCTCGTTTAACCACCTCCCTCTCCCCTCCCTTTTCCCCCAGACGCCACACCTCGAGAGCCCCTAGGCTGCGCCAATTCCCGCTCAGACCGCCGCTGCCTCCGACGAGCTTCCCGGCGAATTCTGACGAGCCCAGCTACTCCTCTGCCCCCTGGAGCACACGAGCGTGATACCCAGCCTCTGGCGCATCTCCCTGTGCTTCCCGTTCATCCGCGCGAACACTGTATCCTCGGCAACGACCTCGACAGAGCATCGCCACCATCTGCTCCAACTTCGGCAAGTCAACCTGGTGAGCATAGACCTTTCCTTGCTCTCCTTTTGATGCTCGCTTGTCAGTGACTCACGTACGAAGCTAACCACAACCTCTATTCCCTCTCCATGCTCTGTAGCACCATCCCCGACAACGCCTGAGCGCACCCATCGCCAGGAGCAACTCCGGCGAGAGATTGAAGACGAACCCGTGCGCCCCTTAGCCAACAAAGACCACGTTGAGCATCAGCAGTGTGCTGCGAACACGGTGAGCTCCCTCTCTCTCTTTCTCGCATCCTGCATCGTCAGCAACCTCGCTGCCAGAGCGCGCGCTGCCGTCAGCCGCCGCCAGCGCCGCTCGTTCTAGGTCAAACGCGTAGCAGCCGTTGGATCTTGATCCTGTGGCATAGACAGAGTCACTTAAACGAAAGGGTATGAGAGATATGGGCCGTGCGATCAAGTTAGATCCTGCGGTCCGTATCTGTCGATCCACGCGAACTGTTTTTGCCCAATAGAATCACGCCACGTGGCCCAGCTTCTGTTTTAAAAACCAGAAATGATCTATTAGATGTTCCAATTTGTAAAATTCATAACTTTCAAACCACACGTCCAAATTTTGCAAATTTTATATCAATGGAATCAGCAAGACAAGTACTTTCCAACCATGCACGTTTTTAGTAAATTGCTTCTGGAAAAATGGTTGTTTTTGCAGAAACTTGTGTAGGCATGTTTTGAATATAAAATTCTTTCTAAAATTATTTTTGTGATAAAATCTTTGACAAATGGTTTGTGTTGAACCTACTGACCATAAAAACCAACTTATAGATTCAAAAACATATTTTGTGAAGCTAAAGAATAAATCTTTGAATTAAGGCATTTCTAGCTAAATAAAAATTATTGTTTTGGTTTAAAAATGATTTTGAGTAAAACCTTTTGAGAAATGGTTTGGATTAAACTCTCTGACCCCAAACACCAAGTTTTAGAATTAAAAATGTATTTGGTGAACCCTATAAAGATTATTGCTTTGCTAAAGGCATTTTCAACCACATAAAATATTGATTTGGTTTAAAAATGATTTATAAGTAAAATCTTTTGCAAATGGTTTTGCCACTTTTATAAATGACCAATAGGTGTTTTAGAATGTTTATAACCTATTAGAAACCACTTTTACAAATAAAACCATCTTTAACATGCTTGCATGCATTGCTTTGTTTCTATTATTTTAGGTGATGTTTTGCTTGAATGGTAGATTGAATTTCTGCTTGCTTGATTGAATTGTAGTGGAATTTGAAGAGTGTGAATATTGCAAGATCAAGGATTGAACTTATATTCTCTACCTAAAAGGCAAGTGATGCTTCATATTTTGTCCCATTATTTTCACTATGCATTAGTGATATTTCTAAGTAGGACTTGCATGGAATTTTTGCTAAGTATAAACTATGCCATGGGAAATCCTAGTAGATGAAACCTTAGTAGAAATTTCCTAAGTTAAGATTCCTACTAATATCATGCTTAGCTTAGCAGTTAGAAAACAAGGGTGGATTATATTCATGCTATGGAATATTTCTAAGTCAAGGACTTGTGTTTGTTTAATAAAACAACTAAGTGAATGAATAACCTGGGTGGAATGGAAGGAATGGTTTGTGTTGAGTGGTTACACAAGGCCCATTTCTATGGTTTACCTTGGGTATCTCACTTGTGGATGGCCACCCAAGAACAAAGAGATTTGAGATGTCAAATGTTGAGAAGCTTCAAGTGCAGCCACTTGGCATTATGGGCTCTGCCTGGGTTATAGAGGTTGCAATAACTTAGCCAAATGGACAGTTGGTGGTAGGAGTTTGTTAGTTTGGAATGAGTCCATTTTGCTCTAAGGGAAGGCTTCTGAAAGATCTTGTCTTGGTGAAACCAAGTCTTGTGGGGAAAGTGCACCACCTCTGCAGAGTGTAAAATCTAAGTACTTAGCCATGTCCCTGGCAAAGGACAATTTGAGCATCAAGACATGGAAGCTATCAAGAATATCCTCATCCCAATTTCTAAGTTAAAAATCTTGTGGTTGAACAAGGGTTGAAGGATCACCAATTTCTATTGGGAGATGCCTTGGGTGATTTTTGACAAACAAAAATTTAGTGTTTTCAAATGATAAGGAAAATATATTTTGAGCAAAGCAAGCCTAAGCTCCACTTAGCCAAATTCATATAGATGATAGACTCCACTATACTACCATAGTATCACTTGCCAATACAATTCAAATGTATTGATCCTTGTGGCTGTAACTTATTATGTTGCAGGTTTGTTTGATGTTAGTGAGATGTGTTGATTAGGATTACAAGTCTACAACCAACATGTTTGCATGTGGCACTTTTAAGATGAAGGACCCCATGCAATAGTTATTTCTGCTGCATTGTAATGAGATAGCCAAATGAGCTATGTAAGATGTAATAAGTTATTTTATTCCTGGTTATAAAGTTGTATTATGACCTTTGTTTCTTGATATTACATCTTAACTGTGGATGCTAGATATTGATCCAGGGACTAGCATTGTAAACACAGGGATCTCTACCTTATTAAAGGTTGGGACCTCTACATGGTGGATGGATATGGTCAAGATATGGTATAGAGAATTGTTTAAGAATTTCCAAGCATTTTTGGTACATTCATTATCAATTAAGCTTAAAAAGGTGACGTGGTTTCTTGAATCTCATTTGATATTTTTTACATTAGACAAGGTTGGATTTTTATTTGAGATGGTCCTAAATACCATATCACATATTGGAGAATTTTCCTAGAATTTATTGGGAGGTAAAAGTATTTTCCCTCAATTATTCCTTTTTTCTGCCTTTTAAGAAAAATGGAAAAAAGAAATAATAAGGCATCTCAAAAATATTTATTTTTTAGGTGGGAAGATACTATATGATACATAGGCATCAAATGTGCCTTGATTTGGCAAAGTGGTTTGGAGAAAAACAAACTTTCCTTTTTAGGAGAAGTTTTGAGGATTTTGCAAAGGAGGGAACTTTTTAGTTTTAGGTTCCAAATAATTATTTAAAATATTTGGTAAATTATTATATCCAAGGTGGATGATGTCAACTTTAAGTATCTATCAGGATCAACCTGGAGTTTTGAAAATCTATATTGAAATTGGAAGGAAACTAGATTTGGAGGATCTAGGGTTTTGATATTTTTATGCCACCTAAACTTGGTTGGATTTGGGAGATCAGAGCTCACCATGATACATGGGATATACGAATAGATATACCAATTTTTTTAGATGATCATGGCAACAATATTTGGGCTTGGTTGTATTTGAGGTGATCTAGAAGTGATGGCAAACTTTGTTGAAAATAAGGCTCCCATAGAAGATGTATCATGAAGCCTCCTAAACCATGTTGGTTTAAGAAGCACAAAGCTCCAATGGAAACAAGTGAAGGGTGTATTTATATACCATGGTTAACAGATCATAACCATGCAAATATTTGGTCAAGGTAAGGTAGCATATAGATGTGAGCTTCTGCCAAAGTAGGCAAGATGATAAGATTGGCATAAAGATTATTTTCTTGACTATAAACCCATCAACGATGAGTGGGTCCAAGAAGATTTTAGCCAAGGGAAAGAGTGGTATTTGGTAGTACTAATTATGTACTACAAGATGATTCAAATACATTCCCAATAATGCACATAGGTTAGAATAGAAGGAGTTCCAAAGATTGAATCTAGATAAGTATTTCAGACTTGGCCAAATTTGGCGGATTTATGGATTTAGACCAGTATGAAAAGGGAAGGGTTTGGAGAGGATGCAAGGGTCATTTCTTATCATCAAGTGGATGATGCTAAAGTATAGGTTGGGTAGAGTGGATCGATGCTTATTATTTGTTCTTTGATGAGTTGGTGGCTAATACAAGGATTAGCTCAAGTTTGATCTAGTTAAGGGGATTAGAGGGTCACTTGGGTGACTTAAGATAGATCCAGTTTAGGGTACTTGGTTTAATATTAGGGATCTAAAATGCTGGTTTGATCCGAAAGAATGAACTCCTAGATTATCTCACTCTGGCTCATAAATAAACAAGGCAATCAGTAGATCGAGCCATTCATCAGATAGTAGATTAAGGCAACTCATATTGACAAGCAAATTGTTACTACTGAGGTTACCATCAAGCCTAGCTTGAGGTAGTGATGGGTATTTTTAAGAGGTTGTGTTCTGGAGTAAGATGAGGACCTCTTAGTATGTGTACCAAGCTTGGGATGAAAAGGATTTAGAAAAGGTTTTGGAAAAACTAGAGTTAAGAGTAGTTGAAAGTTCTGTCTTGAAAACATAAGGAGATTATATATAGATCTCCATTGTTTTGCTAATAGAAACTAGTAAAACTATTTTGTGTGTCAAAGTTATCTTGGCTCAAGTTTGAAATGGCAGATCATTTGAGAATATAAAAGATGAGCCAAGACATTTCTTTTGTAAAATAGTTTTTGTCAACTGAGGATGAGGTAAGGAGTATATCATCTAATACACAATCAGGTGTATGAACACAAGCGAACAAGTAAGAAAACATTGCAACACTTAACAAGAAAAAGTTTTTGTTCCCCCTAATTTTTGCATTTTGGACAACAAATCAGAGTTTCTGAATTTGGGATGTTATAGATCTTTCCCCTTAAAAGAATCTCGTCCCGATATTTGGGAGAGGTAGGGTTAGGTAAGAACTCAACTTAACAATTTTCAGCAGTGGAACTATAGATAGAAGAGGGTTTTCAGCAAACAAGCTTGGGTAGTTACGGGTCAGGGTTAGGTTTCTTAGGTTGAGGGCTTAGGTTAAACAAGTAGAAAAGACGCAGTCTTTTCCCCTTAGGACGATTGTAGGTATGCTTAGCTTCGGTGCGGCCTTTACTTCTTGAGGCGAGCCAACAAGTTGATCCTTCTTCAATCTTTTACCACGGGGTCCAGCTTTTCTATCTTCTTGGTATTGATATGCCCGAGGTGGTGATGTACGGTTTTTCTTGGAGTGGGTGACTTTCCCGGAGCATTTTCCGATTCTGGAGAGGTGCCAATTTTTATCCTTCTTGCAGGGTCCACAAGTCTTCTCTAGACGATTTTCATCACCTAATGATGACAAGGGATCGAACTCCTGAGATTCTTCGGGTAGTGGTTATTCTAGGTTTTGCGGGAAATACGCAGTTGTTGAGTGCATATTTACATCATGTTTACATTATTATTATTGCATTGTAGTGGTAGGATATTGGTATATTATGGCGTTCGCGCGCACTTTTTATGTTTACTTTCACCAGGATCAGATCAGATGATGGATACGATGGGCACAATTACTTGACCAGTTATATTGGAGTGAAAAGGAGCCAAAAATAACGTGAATTGCTTATTTGTGAAATATTAATAACACTAGAAGATAACCCGAAGAAATTGGAGGATACAGAAGGTTTAACAACCAACTATATGGCGAGAATAAATATTCCGGCCATATAGTTGGCGCCAACACCGCCTCCTCAAATAGTTTCACCACGTGCAACTGGATCGAAGAGACGACATATAGAACACCCATAAATCGCCGAAACCTCACCTCCAGAAGCCATCTAGAGGGGGAACTCATCCACCGGGGATCCACCTTTGCCCTACTCAGATCCGGGAGGCTAAGGCATTGATCTTCATCATCAACTGCTGCATCACCATCATCTCCATCCATCCTATCTACATCTTGTCTAGATCTTGTTGTAATTTATGTACTCGTTTAGATTGATACAAGTACTATTCATCTATGATAGATTCCATTACTTTTGCAATGATGTTTATTGCCTCCATGTCTGAGTATATCATTAGTTCTTGGGGAGATGGAGAAACCCTAGCATGAGATTGAAATAAGATAAAGTTTATTATGATATTTATCGCTGTGACCATTTGTTAGATTGTCTTCATCTTGATGTTGGGAGAAGTCGACCTCTCAATATTTTCCACTTGTGGGGACTTGATGGAGGGAACTACTTGTTCGTAGATGGGGAGATGGAGGAGTGTTAGCACTTACAGTGACTATAAAGCTGTTGGCACCCCTTACGTATCAACATGGGAATCGAGCAAACTCACAAAACACTATCCATGCCATGGGATATGTCCATCGGGATTAAGTCCCTTAATAGTGCAGTAATTCAATTGATGTTGATTGTTGTCTGTTGTGGTTATGAGGATGATGTGAGCAGTGGTTCTAGTTTTCCAAATGTTCCTCCCACACATACATAGTTGAGAATGTTCATGATAATAATCTTTACCTTAGAACTTTATAATGCTAGTGGTGTATCCGCTAATCCCTGAGAACGCTTTTCCTCACTGAAGTTTCAAATCTCTTTTCCATACGCGATACATACTTTTTGTATTCAGTTTTGTTTACTTTACACATTTACCAAAAACCCAAAATCACCATTTTACACAATACTCGCATTTTATCTTGTTACTTATAACTTTATTTCAGCATTTTTATTTTAGTATCTAATTCAAGAATTCTTAGACTTCAGACTCCTGCTCCCAGTGGGGTCGATATCTTTATTTTGAAACTAGCTACAAACGATATGTGCACTTGCAGTCGTCAATCTATTTTCTGGCACCATTGCCGGCGAGCTAAGCGCTATAGGTCTTTTATTTTTTTCTTATTTACTTTAGTTTTTTTAAGTTTTGTTTTGAGTTACATGTTTCCAAAAACATGATGGAGTTTCAGCATATGACTAGTGCTAACCCACTTAGCCACTTTGGGAAGACCTATGATATTTATAAAAGAGACAACTCCAACAACAAGACAAGGGGGTTTGAAATAAATCCTCTACTACTTGGTATTCTACACAAGAAGAAATTTACTAGAGATGAACAAGATCTTGATCCATATGAGCATAGTGCATGCTTCAAAGATATATGTGGTACTTTCCAATTACCGGGGTATGCTGCTAATGAGGTAAGGGTGAAACTCTTTAGTCAAACGTTGACAAGTACAACTCTCTCATGGTATAGATCTTTACCCCCAGAAGCCACTACTACCTGGGATAATTTAGCTTATGATTTTCTATCCAAATATTATCCATTATCAAAATATTTTGGAATCAGGCGTCTTATAATGACTTGGAGGAACCGTCCTAATGAAGGACTAGTAAGATCTTATATAGGATTTAAAGATTTACTTAATCAATGTCCTCATCATGATTTTCGTGAATGGTATTTATTGCATATATTTTATGGCAGTTTAATTGAACCTAATAAAATTGATCTAGACTCTTGCACGAGAGGAGCTTTTATGGATTTACCTATAACTAAATCTTGGGCTTTACTTAATAGAATTCGCGATCATAGTGGTTCATGGAATTTTGGTCTATAAAGTGAAGGAGGCACATAAGTAGACTATGATTGTATTCATGACTATAATAAGAAGGGCCATGTTAATGAATTATCTAAAGAACTTTATTTAGATCTAGATCTTGTGTTGCAAGTTGATAAAGCTTTTACATAACACATCAAAGCTCCAAAAGAGGGTTCGGCCAAGTATGATCCACCAGCCAAACCTGAGAAGAAAAGAGAAGTTAAAGCAACTTTGGCCTCCCTACAACCAATATATGAGATACCTTTCCCTAAAACTGCACACAAGCATATTTTGGAATATGAACAGGTTAAAGTAGTACAGGAGAAGATAGAAGAGGAAAGTGTGCCAGAAATTGAAGAACATCTGGATGAAACCAAAGATGAAGATGTAACCAAGGAAGCAATTACGGATATTTATGCACATTGTAACATAGTTAAACTTGATGAAGAGACTTCTGTATTCGTTGAAGGTAAAACTAAGCTAAAATGTGTGGGTAAGCCTATTCGTCCCTGCATATTTAAAGAAACCTCGCATTACGGTTTATGTGACCTTGGCACCAAAGTTAATGTTATATCTTATGATTTTTATTTAGAAGTAAAAGAAGAGATTGTACCGGCTACAATAGAAAATACTGATATGACAATCATGTTACCCAATAAAAATCATAGAATTCCAATGGGAGTGGTTGAAGATGCAACTGTCACAATTGGCAATAAAAAATTTCCTATCGATTTTGTAGTTGTTGATATGCCAGCTGACACTCTTTGCCCAATTATATTTGGAAAAAAAAATTTGAGCGATGTAGGTGCCACAGTCAACTTCAAAAAGGAGGTTGTATTCCTTAAGCCTGGGAAAGCATAAAAAGAATTCCACTTTTCCAAATTTAAAGACAAACCTATACTTATACAAGAAGAAGAGAAAGAGAAAACTATTGAGGAGATGGCGGCTCTTTTCTTAAGTAATCAAGAAGAAGAAATAAATGAAGAGTCAAATTTTGAAGAAATAATTATGGAGGATGGGTCTCTAGAAGAATTTGAAAGTGAATTTGATTCACTTCCCATTTCAGGACCTCCAACTAATGAGGATTTTGAAGAGCCAAAAAAGACAGGGATGAAGAATTACCACCCCTATAATTAAAAACTTTACCATATAATCTTAATTATAGATTTTTGGATAATACTAATAAATTCCCTATTATTAGTGCTAAACTTTCTAGGGATGAAGAAGAAGAACTCATGAAGGTACTAAAGGAGCATCGCAAGGCCTTTGGGTACTCAATGGACGATTTGAAGGGCATTAGTCCGATGATAACCGTCCATCAAATATTCATGGAAGAAGGTGCTAAACCAGTTGCAGAATTTAATAGAACGCTAAATCATGAAATGAAGGAAGTGGTAAGAAAAGAAATAGTACGCCTACTGGAGGCAGGTATAATCTATCATGTAAAATAAAGTGAATGGGTAAGTCATGTTCATTGTGTTCCTAAGAAAGGCGGATTTACTGTTGTTCCTAATGAAAATAATGAATTGATACCTACTAGAACTATTGTTGGACATAGGATGTGCATAGATTTTAGGAAATTGAATAAAGAAACTAGGAAAGATCACTATCCTTTACCGTTCATAGATCAAACTTTAGAGAGGTTAGCAAACCACACTCATTTTTCCTACTTGGTCGGATACTCTGGT
Source organism: Avena sativa (assembly GCA_916181665.1). Classification (NCBI taxonomy): domain Eukaryota; kingdom Viridiplantae; phylum Streptophyta; class Magnoliopsida; order Poales; family Poaceae; genus Avena; species Avena sativa. Next base: position 69,207,069 of record OV702284.1, read on the forward strand.
TTTTCCCAAATAGTTGTTCATCCTGATGACCAACTTAAAACAACTTTCATTAGTCCTTATGGCTTACATGCTTACCGACGCATGCCTTTTGGTTTATGTAATGCTCTAGCTACTTTTCAAAGATGCATGACTGCTATTTTCGCTGATTTTATAGAACTGATAATGGAAGTATTTATGGATGATTTTTCTGTCTATGGAACTTCGTTTACTAGTTGCTTGGATAATGTCAAAATAATTTTGCAGCATTGCAAAGAAACCTATCTTGTTCTAAACTGGGAAAAGTGTCATTTTATGGTCAAATAAGGCATAGTCCCTGGACATAAGGTATCAGGTAAGGGCATTGAAGTATACAGGGATAAATCTGAAGAAATAGAGAGAATGCCACAACCAAGGGACTTAAAAGGTATAAGAAGTTTTCTTGGTCATATGGGTTTCTATAGAAGGTTCATTAGGAATTTCTATGGAATTTCCAAACCTTTAACTAATCTGTTGGAAAAGGGAGTATTATTTAATTTTGATGATAAATGCCTTATTGCCTTTTATAAACTAAAATATTCTTTATATCATGATCCTATCATTACACCATTTCTTTGGGATATGACTTTTGATTAATATGTGAATCTAGTGATGATGTTGTAGGACTAACTCTAGGACAAAACATAGGTCACAGATTTAATACTATACATCATGCTAGTAGAACTCTCAATAGTTCTCAAAAGAATTATCCTAAGGAAGAAAGAGAACTCTTTGCTGTATTTTTCTCTTGCGATAAATTTCATTCTTATATAGTTGATGCAAAAGTAAGAGTTCATACAGATCGTGATGGTTTAGAAGAACTCCTCGAGAGGAAAAGTCATAAGCCTAGAATGATCTGTTGGATCCTCTTACTTCAAGACTTTGAGTTGCAGATTATGCAGAGACAGGAAGCAAAGGTAGTGAATGCAGCGTCTATATTTTCCTAGCAAGACACCAATCTTATTGAGAGGAGCTTTAGTCCTGGTGATTTTTGTTTTCAAGAATTATTAGATGAACTAAGGTCAATTCCTTCCAAAAATAAGAAGTCTTTGTTGTTGGAAGAGCTTGTCACTCCCGAATAAATAGACGGTAAGTGCAGAACCAATCCACCTCTTATCCTCGTGTGAGGCAAGCGCCAGGAAGCCAAGGAGAGAAGTTCCTATGGAGGTTAGGAGAAATAGCAAGCAGGAAAAGGAGATCAAGGGCGTCCCTATGGAGATTTTTGATGCCGACCATGAATGCCGGAAGAGGGAGTTGAAAGCTCTAGAGTTGAAGACCGCAGTAATGCAGAGGGAGGATCCAGGCACACCCAGGCATCTTCGATGCCTGCGATTTTATCTTGATAAACTCGATGAAGATATCAAGCAGACCACTAAACCAGGATTTTCTATGAGTCTTATGGATATACAAACCCTCGAAAGCAACAATGAGCTAAATTAAGAACAAGTGAAAGTGACGGAGAGCAATAATCTTCTTTACAAGATGCGTATTAAAAAAACTTGAAGCTGTCAATCAATCCCTCCATCTCAAGATGGCCCGTGTAGAAAAGCTACCACATGCCATGGCGCCATAGTGATCTTCGAATAAATCACGGTATCAAATAATCCGAGGGATTATTTGATCCCACCTGGCTTGATTCCAAGCTTGGGGAGATCTTTAAGACCTTGTAATCTATCTTATAAGTTTTTATTACTATTCTAGTTTTGCATTAGTTCGAGCTCATAAATAAAGTTTGCATCATTAGAATTCCCTTCAAGAATAGTTGATCCTTTTTATGAAATTCTGATTTTATTATAATATATGGAGCATTATTGAGTTTGAGTTTGTCTTATTGGATATATGAATGGCTTGAGTATAATTTTACTTGCACTTGATGATAGCAATAGGAGTCTTCCACACCATTGGTATTAACGGAACATATAAATATAATTTGATAAATATGTTGTAGGTCAATGATTTGATTTATGTGACACCCCCGGGATTAAGGCTAGACAAATCCTAGACCTTCGTCTGAACATAAGCCTAACCTAATCTCGAAAGCATACAGAGAGAAAATCGGTAACATAACAGTGACCCTACGACACAAAATTATTAAAGCAAGCACATAATTTAGCAAAGAGCCAAAATATTACAAGCATAGTTCACTAACCACAAACATCAAACAATGGAAGGTAAATTATGCTATTAAGTAGCAAACATAACAAATGGCCTAAGAGGCCTGAAGCATAACAATGACGTCCAATCCATAGTTCCAGGCTGCCGACTAGGAACCCCAAGGTACTCATCGATGTCGATGTCGTAAAGAACTCATCCTCTATGGTAACACTTACTCTGTTGTAAACGTATCAACGAAGCAAGGGTGGGTACATGGTGTACTCCGCAATATTTTGCATAAAGACTTATGACTAAGCAGAATCTCGACTAATCAGAATATTTTAAAAGGGTATAAGAGAGCGGTATCTCTAGCTTTGATCATCTTTTGATAACCAATAAATCATCATCAACTAAACCTACCAACTAGGATCACCCCCTCGATCCTCGAGGAAGCTTCCTTAAGCACACGTTACTCAACTTGCCAAGTTTTACGATTAGGTTCAAGTTCTCTATGATCATCACATCTATTCCCATGTCATCCATAACCGTGGACACGGCTTTTCGAAAATATTAATACTCTGCAGGGGTGTACAACTTTACCCACATGTACTAACCGACTCTTAATGCCACTATAGATTAGCCCTCTTCCTTGGAAGGCCGACAAAGGGTGGTTGGACATGACCTTTACCTTGATTTCACCGAGACCATGAGTCACACACTAAGGATATGCCGTCTGTCGTGGGAATAGTCACGGCAGATGCTGCAATCGGCAGCGAGTAGTAGAACGAGGGGCAAGGGCGGCCAGCCATCTGCGGTGCGAGATGAGGGCAAAGACACAGGGTTTTACCCAGGTTCGGCCCCCCGGAGGGTAAAGACCTACTCCTGCTAGATTGTATTATGGAGGTGTTACAATGGGCGAGCTCGGCGGCTAGGCGGCGAGTCGCTTGGGTGTATGAGGGAACGTATCTCTACTCGCCCTATAGGGAGGTTTATATAGGCTCACCTCCCCTAGGGTTTACATATCTCAACCGATTCGGTTACAGATTCAGTAGTCGTTTAACCTAGCCCGACTGGGCCTATCTACTCGCCTGGGCCTTCAGCTTCCAGTCGCTCGGTACCTTGCTGGGCTTCAATCCACTCGCCGTTCTGCAGGCCCACTCGCCAGCTCATGGGCCAGTCGGAAACGCCCTGCTGGGTATACCCCAATAGGCATATCCCCATCAGTAGTCCCCGAGGCCGTCGTCGATCGGGCGTAAGTGGCTGCTGGCAGTCGGAGTATGCGGCTTCAAAGCAGGCATCCAGTCGAATCGTCGGCGGGCTCTTGTATAAAGGAGAAAATCCGATGAACCAAGTCGCGGCTTGGGCGAGTCGAGTCGGCGGGACGCGGTCATGGTGATTGACCCGGCGAGCCGAGTGGCTGAAGTTGGACCGTCAGGCATAGTCAAACTAGCCGTTGGGGGTAATCCAACGGTAACTTTTGGCGTAATCATCGCGCGGTAACGGCCCCCTGATTTGGCGGGCACTCCCGCTATATAAGGGGAATGGCAGGCAATCGTAGAGCCATCTGCCCACCACTTCTTCCGAGTGCGCACATTTTCCTTCCTCTGCTCCGCGATCCAATCGACTCGAAATCGCCCGATGTCCAACCAACCTCTCAGCCATGGCCCTTTCCACCGAACCATGGGGCAGGTCCAAGTGTACGAGGGCGCAGCTGGCTTCTTTCGAGGAAGCCGGGATCCTGCGATCCGGCTGTTGGCGTATCCCCGCAGCCGGAGAAACGACCCCAAACCCGCGAGAGAGGGAATTCGTCTGTTTCACCAGTCATCTCGAGCGGGGGCTAGGGTTTCCGACGTCTTTGTTCTTCCGGCGCTTTTGCGCCTACTACGGGATCCAGCCTTCAGATCTGGGTCCCCACAGCATCGAGCAGCTCGCCATCTTTGTGGCGTTCTGCGAGTGCTACTTGGGCTGTCAGCCCTATTTTCCCTTGTGGCAAGATCTGTACCACGGACGGATCAGCCGCGAGGAGGCAGGCGGCCCAATGCTAGCCGCGGGCGGCTTGACGTTCCAGCTCAAGTCCAAAGCTTCTTTCTTCGATCTGATGCTGCCCGCCAAGGCAGCGAGCGACTGGAAGAAGTCGTGGTTCTACGTGGCCGAGGCGACCCCGGAGGACGAGGTGGCGATCCCGCGGTATTCGGCCAATCGTTCTGAGCCGCGCCATCTCCAAGTCGGCAAGCTCCCCGACGACCAGCGGATGGTCGTTGACGAGATGCTCCAGACCATCCGCGGTCTGAAAAAGAAGGGACTTCAGACGATAAACTTGTACAATTGCTGGCTTGGGCGACGGCTCGTTCCACTCGCCCAACGCGACCACTATATGTACCAGTACCCGGGCCGGGGAGACTCGACGAAGGCCTGTCTCGACGAGTGGAAGCTAGAGGATTATATCCCAGCGCTGAAGAAGATCACCCAAGCGGTGTACCTGGATGCGCAAGCTGGGGTCGCCCCCTACACCGCGAAGCGTCCGGCTCCAACGGTAATTTCTTTACCTTGTTCGCAGTCGCAGTGTATGCAGTCGCGGTAATTCTGACTCTGTTTTGTATTCATCGTAGCTATTCCAAGTGGTGGAAGGGTGGCTCCCACCTTCGGATGATGAGAGCCCGGGGCCATCCGCCCAGGACATAGGCGAATCGCCACCCGCGAGGGGCAACGAGGACGACGAAGAAGAGTCCGAAGAGGAAGTCGCCCCGTTGGTCCGAAAGACCCGCGGGCAACGTCAGTGCGAGATCGAGGCGAGCAGGAGCCTCGAGCGTCATGATGACGACGACGAGATCCCAGAGACCACCTCGCGCCGTCAAGCCACTCCGTCGAAGAAGAAGAAGAAGAAGGAAAGGGAGGCGAGGGCCCTCCCGAAGAGGAAAACGAAACCGTCGAGGACGGCTTCACCGCCGCACTCGGCGAGCAGCTCTGATGTTCCCAGCCCTGCTGGTGACGATGCGCCCCCAGCGACAGCCGCGCTGGACACGGCGACCGTGGAAGTGCCGCTGGCCTCGATTCCCCCGCCATTCGCCCCAGTCTCTGGGCTGGGGGAGGCTCCGGCTGCAGCGACTTCGCCTCGCAAGGAGGTTCCGGCTGCGGTGGCTTCACCTCGCAAGGAAGCTCCGGCTGTAGCGGCTCCAACTCGCGAAGAAGTTCCCGCCGAGGATGTCCCAGAGGCGCCAGCCGCGGCCTCAACAACGAAGAAGCCGTCCGTGTCTTGGGAACGCGACGTCCTGGATCTTGGGCTCAGTCGCCGACTGGGCCCTGAGCTGGAAATGCCGGCTGGCCTCCGTACAGGGCTACGTTTCATCCCAGTCGCCAAGTGAGTGCGCTCGCCCTTCCTTAGTTTCCATAATTATTTCAATTGTCTTTGTTGATTCGATTAATGCGCAGGACCGGAGTGAAAAGGATGGGCCATCCGACCGTGGCCAAGGTACCCTCCGCCGCTAGCGAGGAAGATCCTTCCCGCAAGAGGAAAGCGGACGAGGTCGTCGCCTCAGCGGATGGCAGTAAGAAGGCCAAGGGCGACGACATCGTCACTATCTCTGACGATACGGCGGCCGCGCCGGCCGAGCCCGTGGTGGAGGCAGCCGCGTCTATGAAGGAGGGCGCTTCCTTGCCTGGAGCGGCGGAGGCGACTTCCTTTGGAGCGGGTGCCTCTATCGCTACCTTCCCCCGCTTCGTGACCAAGGCGGCAGCGGCGAGCGGGGCTGCGCCCTCGAGCCTCGCTCCGGGGACCGCCGATGCTGAAGTCGACCAGCGTCGTGGGCACACGCCAGCGTTGCTTGCGTCCGTGGACGCGATACAACTCCATGCTATGCTTGGCGCAGCCATCCAGGTACATCCAGTCCCCGAGGATCAGGTCGGTGCTTTGCAGCGGCTTGATTCTTATAATTTCTCGTCTTTTATTTTCGTATCCAGTCCCCGAGTGCGCACGCGCCAAATTTTGGCGGGTGGGCACTTAGGAATTTCTTGATTGCCAGTCCCCGAGTGCGCACTCGCTGAATTTCAGCGGGTGGGCACTTAGGAATTTCTTGATCGCTAGTCCCCGAGTGCGCACTCGCTGAATTTCAGCGGGTGGGCACTTAGGAATTTCTTGATCGCTAGTCCCCGAGTGCGCACTCGCTGAATTTCAGCGGGTGGGCACTTCGGAATTTCGTTTTGACTAACTTGTTCAATGATGTGCAGGGTCTGCAGCTTGAGTCGGCGGACCGATTGGCCGCGAAACAGCGTGTTGAGAAAGAGCTGGTCGTCGTCCAGGAGGCGAACAAAGGGCTTCAGGCTGTTGCTGCGAAGGCAGAGGAAGCTCGCCAGGGGCTTGTCTCCGCCGGTGAACTGGTGGCAGCGCGATCTGCTCTGGGTGCCGCTGAACAACGGATCGCCGACCTTGAGCGCGAACTGCGGGAGGCGAGAGAAGAAGCAAGCTCGGCGGACGAGCGAGCGAGGGCCGCCGTTGCGGCCGCAGAGGAGGATCGCAAGGTGTCGGAGGTCCTTATTGCTGGGCTTCAGGACGACCACACGTCGCTTCAGTGCTTCATCACGGGACTCGTCCGCCCGTTGCTTGGTGAGTGCATCTTCCCTTTCTGTTAGTGATGATTTTTGTGGTGTCCGTTGTACTCATCGTTGTCTTCTGCTCGCAGGTCGCATCATTGATGACGAAGAAGAAGCGAGTTCGCTCGATGCGAGGCGGTGCGTAAGCATGCTCGTCGACTCGGCGACGCTGTCGGCGACGTGCATCCGCGCCTACCTCCAAGAAATATCGCCCACGGAGGTGATTCCCAGCGACCTCGTTGAGGTGTGGAAATATTTGGAGAAGGCGCCCGCGGTCGTTGAGTTCATGACGCGGTCGGCGTTTCGGCGTGGAGCGTCGACGGCACTGAGCCTTGGACTCGCCCACTTCCCCGAAGATTTCGACGTCGACGATGTGACGAGTGGGTATCCATCGTCGACTGGCGCGGTGGATCTGTCCGAGGTTCTCAAGTTGCAAGAGCGTGCCGCCATGTACTCGGAGCGTGTCTGGGCGATGGGCGACCTCCTTCCCTACCAGGAAACGGTCGTCGCGCCAAACGACCCCGAGCCGCCGCATCGTGACTTCAAGGTCGAGCAGCCTTTTCGCGCGGCGATGGCGGGTGAGCTGACGACGTATCCATCAAACCCGTACACCGCGTTCATCCGTAATCGCCGGGATGCTGGCGAGTCATCATCAAAGCCTGCAGAATAGGGTAGTTTGCTTTGAAGCGTTAACAGCAGTTCTGCCATACGGGCATATTTTGTAACATAAGACAATGCAATATGCGATTGAATGGGATGTCGTGTCTATTTGGTATTTGTTTGTGTGCTTTTGGGTTGATTTTGGACGAGTCCCCGAGCGCGTCCGCCCTTTTGTGGGGTTTACCTCGTGTATGATGTTTGTTGTTTATCATGTGTGTTGTTGCTTTGGTCGACTCGCCCGAGCTCGGAGATCCAGTCGCAAGGCGACTCCCTGGAATGCTCTGTACTTTACCGTTTTCCCGTACGCGAACGGAGTCGGGTGGCCGAGTCCCCGAGCGTGGTACTTGGTAGTTCTAGGCGCAACTCGAGGGTGGTTGAGGACTTAGCGCGTTGGTGTGAGCGCGTCACTCCTGCCTGGCCCGTAAGGTCAGTCGCTTGGCGAGTCCTGGGCATGCTCTCTTACTTGGCGTTTTCCCTGACCGCTCGTGACGAACTGGTATTCAGTCCCCGAGCGTGGTACTTAGCCGTTCGAGTCGCTATGCCGAGGATGCGGAGGACCAAGGTCGCTGTGAGAAGCGAAGGCAGTTGTCTTGGCTCGTAGAACCAGTCGAGCTAGGCGACTCCAATGGTGCTCCGGGTTGGTGTTTTTCGTGGATGATGCGAGACCTGAAGTTATTCAGTGCTCTTGCACCGCACTACTTAGCCGTGCCGATCGCTGTACCAAAGTATGACTTCTGCATTTTAGCATACCGCTGTTATTACGAGTGCGAGTGGCACAAGTCATGGAGAGTGGACGCAATTTGCGGTAACCGTTTCTTTTATTTCATAGCGACTGGAGAGTACATGTGTGGGGTTCTTAGGAGTAGAACTTCCGGAGGAGGTTTACATTCCATGGTCGCTTGACGTCGAGCTCGCCGTCCCCGCGGACGTCGATGAGGTAGTAGGCGTCGTTGCCGAGTACGCGCCCGATAGCGAATGGGCCTTCCCACGGAGGGGAGAGCTTGTGTATGCCCTTCTTGTCCTGGATGAGGCGTAACACCAGGTCGCCTTCCTGGAAGGTGCGGGCTTTCACCCGTCGGCTGTGGTAGCGGCGGAGTCCTTGCTGGTAGATGGCGGTGCGTGACCGGGCGAGGTCGCGTGCTTCGTCGAGCTGGTCGACCCCATCTTGGCGGGCCAGCTCGTTTGCAGCCTCCGTATAATGGACGACTCGCGGCGAGTCGTGTTCGAGGTCGGTGGGCATGACTGCTTCGGCGCCGTAGACCATGAAGAAGGGAGTGAATCCCGTCGATCTGTTAACCGAGGTACGGATTCCCCAGATGACGGAGGGCAACTCTTCGACCCAGCACCCGGCGGTGCGCTCGAGTGGTACTTGGAGTCGCGGCTTCAGGCCGTGGAGGATGCTTTGGTTGGCCCGTTCCGCCTGGCCGTTGGATTCTGGGTGGGCGACTGACGCGAGGTCGAGCCGGATGTGGTGCTCTTCGCAGAATTCGGCCATGGCTCCCTTGGCGAAGTTGGTGCCGTTGTCCGTGATGATACTGTTTGGGAATCCGTAGCGATATATTAGCTCGCGTAGGAATTTAGTGGCGGTCTTCCCGTCGCATTTCCGGACTGGCTTGGCCTCCACCCACTTAGTGAATTTGTCGACGGCGACTAGCAGGTGGGTGTAGCCGGAGGGAGCTTTCTTGAAGGGGCCTACCATGTCCATGCCCCATACGGCGAATGGCTAGGTAATAGGGATTGTTTTGAGCGCCGAGCTTGGTACGTGCGTCTGACTGGCGTACTTCTGGCACCCGGCGCATCGCTGGACGATGTCGACGGCGTCGGCGTGTGCGGTGGGCCAATAGAAGCCGTGTCGCATAGCCTTGGCGACCAGGGAGCGAGCGGCGGCGTGGTGGCCGCAGTCGCCTGAGTGAATGTCGTGGAGGATTTTGCGCCCTTCAGCCGGTTGGACGCAGCGTTGGAACACGCCGGTGACGCTGCGCTTGTGTAGCTCGCCGTCGATGATGGTGTAGGACTTGCATCGGCGAGCGATCATTCGAGCGTTTGTCTCGTCTGCTGGCAGGGTGTCGGCTTCCAGGTAGGCGATGTAGGGCTTGGTCCAATCGTCTGGCTCGGTGATGAGTGCGACCAAGGCTGCCTCTGGTTGGAGTGGGACTCCGATGTCGATCTCCCTCGGGGGAGGGACTGATGGCTTGGATGTTGTGTCGAGGAACACGCCGGCGGGTGGTGCGAGTCGAGCCGACCCGATACGAGAGAGGGCGTCGGCCTCCTCGTTTTTCCGCCTGTCGATCCACTCGACGGAGTAGCCGGTGAAGTGGCCGCCCAACTTGTCCACCGCTCGGCGGTACGCCGCCATGGTGGGGGAGACGGCGTCGCAGGTGCCGGCGACTTGCCCCGCGACGAGGTCGGAATCTCCGTAGCATCGGAGGCGATTGACGTTCATCTCCTTGGCGGCTCGCATGCCGTGGAGTAGGGCCTCGTACTCAGCCATCTTGTTGGTGCAGGGCGTGAAGTCGAGGCAGAGGATGTAGCGGAGCTTGTCGCCCTTTGGTGAAGTCAATACTATCCCTGCTCCTGCACCGTCCGCGTTCTTGGAGCCGTCGAAGTGCAGGCTCCAATAATGGAGGTACGGCAGCTTTTCTGGCTGCTGAGCCTCCTCCCAGTCGGCGATGAAGTCTGCCAGCGCCTGCGACTTAATCGCCTTTCGTGGCTCGTATTTGATGTTGTGGACGCCGATCTCAACGGCCCACTTGGCGACCCGCCCGGTTGCCTCGCGGTTGCGGATGATGTCTTGTAGTGGCGCTGAGGAGACGACCGTGATCGGGTGCTCCTGGAAGTAGTGCGGCAGGCGCCGCTGAGCCCTGAAGACCGCGTACACTAGCTTTTGGTACTGTGGGTACCGTTGGCGCGACTCGGTGAGGACCTCGCTGATGTAGTACACCGGCCGCTGAACCGGGCGCTCCTTTCCTTCCTCTGGTCGTTCGACGACCATTACAGCGCTGACGACGCGTTCGGACGCCGCGACGTAAACCAGCATAGGTTCTTTGTCGGCGGGGGCGGCGAGTAGTGGTGCGGTGAGTAGCACCTTTTTGAGGTCGCAGAGCGCGTCGTCCGCCTCCTTGTCCCACTTGAAGGTGGGCTTCTTGTGCATCAGGCGGTATAGGGGCATCGCCTTTTCGCCCAGGCGGGGGATGAAGCGACTGAGAGCCGCTACTCGCCCGGCCAGCTTCTGGACGTCGCGCATGCACTCGGGTTTGCCGAGCCGGGCGATCGTGTCGATTTTTGTTGGGTTCGCCTCGATCCCCCGTTTGGAGACGACGTACCCCAGTAGTTGTCCGGCGGGTACGCCGAAGGTGCACTTGCCTGGGTTGAGCTTTATCTTGTACCTTCGCAGGTTGGCGAAGGTTTCTGCCAGGTCGGCGAGTAGGTCGCCTTGGCGAGCGGACTTCACGACCACGTCGTCGATGTAGACGTGGATGTTGCGGCCAATTTGGCTCGCGAGGCATTCTTGCATGCACCGCTGGTAGGTTGCCCCGACGTTCTTGAGGCCGAAGGTCATGGCGGTGTAGCAGAAGGCTCCGAATGGCGTGATGAACGCCGTCTTCTCCTCGTCTTCGACAGCCATTTTGATCTGGTTGTACCCAGAGTAGGCATCGAGGAAACATAGCGACTCCGAGCCCGCGGTTGAATCGATTATCTGGTCGATCCGCGGGAGGACGAACTGCTCCTTTGGGCAGGCGCTGTTCAGGTTTGTGTAGTCGATACACATCCTCCAGGTTCCGTTTTTCTTCTCCACCAGGACTAGGTTTGCCAGCCACTTGGAGTACTTGATTCGCCGGATGAAGCCGGCAGCGAGTAGACGCTGCACTTCCTCGGCGATTGCTCGACGGCGTTCTTCATTGAAGGGCCGTAGCGACTGCTTGACAGGTCGCACTTTGGGGTCGGCGTTTAGTTTGTGCTCAGCGAGCTCCCTAGGGACACCGGGCATGTCGGAGGGTTTCCATGCGAAGATGTCCCTGTTCTCACGGAGGAACTCGATGAGCACGCATTCCTATGCTGGGCTCATGCCTGTCCCAATCGTCACCGTCTGGCTGGAGTCGCCTGGGACCAGCTCGACGGTGCGAGTGTGCGTCGTGGCCTCAAAGGTTGAGGTGTTTGCGCCCTCTGAGTTGGGCTTCTTGAGTATTGTGGGGTCGTCCTTGTTGACCCCGCTCGCGTATTTGGCTAGCTCGTCGGCGTGGTTAGTCTCCGCCGCGATGACGGCGTCGGCGAGCTCGGCTCCTTTGGCCTCACACTCGGCGGCCATGTCGGGGTCGCCGTTGATGGTGATGACGCCGCACGGCCCGGGGAGCTTCATCGCGTTGTACGCGTAGTGGGGTGCTGCCATGAATTTAGCGAACGCCTGGCGCCCCAGGACGCAGTGGTAAGGGCTGTCGAAGGGCACCAGCTCGAAGACGATCCGCTCGGTGCGGAAGTTGGCCGGTGTGCCGAACGTGACTGGTAGCGTGACCTTGCCGATCGGATACGCCTTCCGACCGGGGACGATGCCGTGGAACGTGGTGTGGGTCGTCTCGATCATCGACTGCGGGAGCCGCAGCCGCCTGAAGGTGTCGAGGTAGAGGATGTTGATGGAGCTACCGCCGTCCATCAGTGTCTTGGGGAGCCAGTAGTCGCCAACCTTAGGCTTGACCACCAGGGCGACTCGTCCTGGGTACTCGATGCGCGGCGAGTGGTCTTGCCGGCTCCAAGTGATGGGCTGTTCCGACCAATTCAGGAACTGGGGGACGTCTGTTTGGGCCACCGTATTGACGGCGACGGCGTGGGCGATGACCTTCTTCTCGCGCTTCGTGTTGAAGCCTGTGAAGGTGTGGAGTGAGCCGGCCACTTTGCCGAATTTTCTGCCATTTGGCGGGTCGTTGTCGGTGTCCTCCCGTGCTTGCCGTGCCTTCTCGATTTCCCTGAGGGTGTGGCAGTCGGCGGTGGTGTGCGTTGCGGGTTTTCCTTCCCTGCTATGGAACGCACATGGTTGGTTAAGGAGGGCCGCGGGATCGAACCTTGGCTTGTTCTTGTAATTGCCGCCATCGCGGCGTTGCCCTCCGTCGCGGCGGTAGCTCTTGGGCTCGCGCTGTGCGTGCCCGGCATTGGCGACGAAGTCGACTCGCCCGTCACTGCGGCGCTTGCCAGTGAGGCGAGTGCCGCTATAGCGTAGGTCGGTTCGGCATCCGCTGTCGTTGCCGCTCGTGCGGCGTTGCCCTCCTGAATCATCGTCAGTTTCCTGGTTTGGATCTTCCTCGGCGTACCGTTTGGCGATCTCGAGGAGGTCGGGGATGTTGTCGAGTGTGCGGGAGTGTCGCTTGAGCTTGGCGACTAGAGGCTCGTAGCGGCACGAGGTCTTGAAGCAATGGATTGCGGTGTCCGGGTGGATGCCGACCGCGTTGTACCAAAGCTCTTGCCATCGTTGGACCCAGTTGCGGGTCGACTCACGGGGTCCCTGGACGCATCGTTCCAGGTCCTCAATAGTGGTGGCGCGGGTGTAGGAGCACTCGAAGTGCCTGACGAAGGCGTCACGCATTTCCTCCCAGGAGTCGATACTGTCCTGGGGGAGAGTGTTGATCCACTGCCTGCACGTTCCCTCCATCATCAGGGGGAGGTAACGGGCGGCGAGTAGGTCAGTGTGGCCCGCGATCCCCATTGCCATGAGGTATGTGTCGAGCCAGACTGCGGGGTCGTACGAGGAGTCGTACTTTTCTATCTCTTTTGGTGCCTTGAAGTTTGGCGGGTACTTCTCGCCTCGGATCATTGGTCCGAAGCACTTGGGCCCGAGTCGACTGAGCGACCCCATAGGCTCGCCATCGCGGCGATTAGTTAGGGTGTGCCGCAAGTCGTCGGGCTGGCGTGCGCGCCAGCTTTGATTGTTGATGATGTGGGTGCGGGCGTCGATGGGTTGTCCGTTGGCGGCGACGAAGTTGGTCGCCGGCCTGGGGTCGTTGGTGGAGAGTGCCGCGTTCGGGGTCGGCGAGCTGCAGTGGCTCTGGTGGCGGGCAATTGAGGGTGTTTGCCGCTGCTGGGCGGCCGCTGGAGGCCGCTCTGCTTCCGCGAGTATACTCGACCTTGCGAGTCAGCGCCCGCTCTCTGCTGCTCCACGGCCTTCGCGAGCAGGGCCTTGACGTATTCGATCTGTAGGGCGCCGTTGCCGGTCGCCGTGATGCTGTCGGCTGCTGCTCGGCCTGCCACGAGGTTGTCCATCGGGGTGGAGAACAGTGGAAGGCCGTTTGCGTCTCGCTCTCGTGAAGAGACAACTATCCGCGGCTGGTCCCTGGGAGGGGTGCGGTTGGGTGGTGGTGGCGCACCCATCGCCGTCGATCCTGGCGGGGGCCGGGCGCTTCCTCCTGGGGGCGCGTTCTCGCAAATTGCGCGCTCGGCTACGCGGGCCGGGTCGTTTTCGTCGTCGAAGTTCAGGGCACGCCCTTGAACGGTGGGGTTCAGACGTGACCTGATCCGCTGCTGGTGGTAGCGCGACAGCTCCTGCGCCGTTACCTGCTCAAGGCGAAATTTTTCGCGCTCGGCCTGCTCCTTGCGCACCGCCTCCGCCAGTTTTAGGCGGAGTTCCTCGACCTCCGTCGCCGTGGCGTTAGGGGGGATTGGGGTGGAGAAAGGATCCTCCGGCGGATCGGTGCCGGTGGCCATGTAAGCCGCGGCGTGGCGACTGGTTCCGTCGCGGGGATCGGCGGAGTTCTCTGACCCGGAATCGAATTCGAAGATCCCGAGGATGGAGGGGTCCTCGAAGTCTCCCGCGTTGGAGACCTGGGCGATGGAGCCCGCGGACGAGGCCGCGGTGATGGATCCGGCGAGTGACGCCGGGGTCGCCGAGTCGGCGTCGTCGGTGAGGGCCGCATCTTCTGCGGCCGCTGAATTCCCGGCCACGTTGCTGTGGGCCGAGTTGTACTCGGAGGCGAGGCGGTGGATCGTGCGGACCTGGCTTTCGGAGAGCCGATCGCGTGGTGGCGACTCGCGGATGCGAGTCGAGTCCTCCGAGACGATGACGTCGGTGAGGCCGACGAAGAGGCTGATCGTGCCGACTGGCAGGATCACGCTGTGTGTGACGGGTCGCGCCGCCGGGACGTAGCTGCTTGGCAAGACCTAGAGCATCTCGCCGATCGCTATCATGCGGCCGGTGGCGACCGTCTCGTTGATGGGCAGATTGGATCTCGCCGCAGAACACCGGCCAGACCGGCCAGGCCCCACGGTGGGCGCCACTGTCGTGGGAATAGTCACGGCAGATGCTGCAATCGGCAGCGAGTAGTAGAACGAGGGGCAAGGGCGGCCAGCCATCTGCGGTGCGAGATGAGGGCAAAGACACAGGGTTTTACCCAGGTTCAGCCCCCCGGAGGGTAAAGACCTACTCCTGCTAGATTGTATTATGGAGGTGTTACAATGGGCGAGCTTGGCGGCTAGGCGGCGAGTCGCTTGGGTGTATGAGGGAACGTATCTCTACTCGCCCTATAGGGAGGTTTATATAGGCTCACCTCCCCTAGGGTTTACATATCTCAACCGATTCGGTTACAGATTCAGTAGTCGTTTAACCTAGCCCGACTGGGCCTATCTACTCGCCTGGGCCTTCAGCTTCCAGTCGCTCGGTACCTTGCTGGGCTTCAATCCACTCGCCGTTCTGCAGGCCCACTCGCCAGCTCATGGGCCAGTCGGAAACGCCCTGCTGGGTATACCCCAATAGGCATATCCCCATCACCGTCGTAACAGTTAGAGTCCCGAAGCCGGTCCCTAGAGATGTGAACAGGGTTTGAGATTACGGAGGCTGGTCCTCTCCCATTCCCTGCCACGCTTACCTACTGATGGTGGCTCAGTTGACTATAGAGCCTCGTTGGGAGACACCAAGACCAAGGTGTGATTAGCACAGCAGCAAGTCTTCCCTTGGTTATGAAACCCAGGTTATCAAACTAGTAGGAGCAAGGAAACAACTCCAATGTGTTGCTAACAACTTGGAATCCTACACAACACAAACTCAAGACTTTGCCCCTACTTATAGTGAGGTTGTCAATCTCACTGGTTTGCTGAAATCAAAGGATTAAACGTATAGTGTGGTACATAATAGTTTCTTGTAAAAGGTAAACGGTAACACTAGATGATGTATCAATGGTAAAGATTGTACCGGGTCCACAATTCACTAGAGGTATTCTCCTTAAGATAGATAACATGCTGGGTGAACAAATTATAGCAGGGCAATTGACAGGTTGTAGAAAGCATAACAATGAAAATATACATAGACTGTAATCCAACTGCATCTATGACTAATAATCCACCTTCAGTTTATCATCCGAACCCCCTCCAATATTAAGTTTCAAGCAACGGATAATTGCATTAAGAAATGTGTGTAAAGTAAACAATACAATTGTTCCATGAACAAAATATTGATATTTTCTCCCTAGTAGCAACAACACATCTACAACCTTAGATATTTCTGTCACTTCCCCAGATTACCATGAACCAACTATCGAGCATAAATACTCCCTCTTGGAGTGACAAGCATCTACTTTGCCAAGATAGCTACTAGCAACAGAGAGCATGCAAGATCACAAACAACACAGACATGATAGAATCAATAATCAATCTGACATGATCGAATCAACAATCAATCTGACATAGTATCTCAATATCCATCGGATCCCCACAAAAACAACACATATGATTACAAATAGATGATCTTGATCATGAATGGAGCTCATAAGATCTAAACATGATAGCACAAAGGAGGAGAAACAACCATCTAGCTACTGTATGGACCCATACTCCAAGGGTGAACAACTCATGCATCATACCGAAGGCTAGCATGGTGATGAAGAAGGCCTCCAGGATGATCTCTCCCCTCTGGCAGGGTGCTGGGAAGAGCTTCAGACCCTCCCCCCGATCTAGGGACGATGGTGGCGGCTGCTATGGACTGTTTCATGGAGATCTGATCGGGTGCTTAGGGTTTATGCATCGGGATGACTTGAGGCAAGGTCGGTTGAGGGCCAGGGTGCCCACATCCTGCCCTGGCACGGCCTAGGGTGGACCCGCGCCAGGGGGTGTGGCCACCCTGTGGCGCACCTCTGTCTCTCCTATGGACTCCGTGTTCTCTCCGGTAAAATATTGACTTTGGCTTTTGTCCCGTCCAATTCCGAGAATATTTCCTTACTAGCTTTTCTGAAACCAAAAACACCAGAAAATAGGCAGCTGGCACTACGGCATCTTGTTAATAGGTTAGTCCCAGAAAATGTATAAAAATACCTCAAAGTGTAGACAAAGCATAGCAAAGTTGATACTAAACAAGCATGGAACATAAAAAATTATAGATACGTTTATGACGTATCACCTACCTATATGAATGCACCTCCTTCACCTCCTTCGAGAACAACCAAGATTCGTATGTCGAATGGAAAAGCCCGAACTATGTGACTCATGGAATCTAGTAGTCAAGTTAGTTGGTCGAGGGGGTTTCCAGGCCCCCGTGTGGCTGTACGCTCGTCTTGGTTCAAGAGGCAAGAACCCATGTCCTAGTAGTGGCAAGTATGGGACTACAAAAACCACAACCCACTGTGGCCTCCCATACAAGCCTTAGCATGTTTAACTTTCATCTCTGATCATACCATGTCATCCTGTCATACTAGGTTCATTCGCAGCTCTTATTCATCAACCGGATGGACCAGCGGTAATAGATAAGGATGGCTAAGAACAACAAATGTAACAGCTCTACCAATGCTTCACAAGCCAAACCCTAGTTATACTCGGAGCAGTCGATCGGGAAATATTGGCTACAAAGGTAACATGCATAAGATAAGATTATTCTATCTATCTATAAAAGACTTTGGAATCGCATGCACATGGCAAAAATTGAAATGCTTGAAATCATAGGATTATATCATGTGTGTGGCTTTGCTTGCCTTTGTTAGTTGATACCCCAGCTATAGATCTTCACGGTTCATCAGCTTGACTTGTTCGTCGATAACCTTAGATGGTGTTGATCTCGATCATCCGTCTTGGAATTGATCTCATTTTCTCTCATACATCTCCGAGTACTACCGAGAAGAAGCAAAACCACTTGAAAAGGAATACAACAATCAACACATGGCACCGATGCAATGATCAAGAAATAATGATGACATGAGACGTTAATAGTTATTGAAATGAAACCCTAAAACATGCTCGGCCATTTTAAATAGGGTCCAAGAGGTACAAACCCTAATTCAGGAGGAACCTCGGAGTCACATATGGGGTTCATTTTAGTGTTCTACATTTGAGACAATTTTAGTTGTTGCAATGATGCATGACTATGATGTTACAATGTAGATCTTATTTTTCTGATCATTTTGATATATTATTTGTACTTTTCTGATTAAAATGAATTAGTTATGAATTTGTCCAATTTTAATTCATTTTAAATCATTTTTGGAATATTATAAAACAATGTATATTTTGGAATTACTTTTACATTTTTATTAACCAGAAAAAATTTATGAATTTTTTTATATCAATTACATATAGGGCCCACATGTCATATAATATCATTACAAAATAATTACAAAAATGAATTTACAAAATATTTAAACTAAAAAGAAAAGGAATTGTCATGCCAACATGACATCATGCTGATGTCATCAATGGAGGGGATCCTCCTAGATGGCCACGGGCTCGACACTAGGGGTGAAGTAGGGCTATGGGTTGTTGTGCGCTGGAAGTGGACGAGCACGGGGAGCCAAAAAGTGGCGGCACCACTGCGGAATGACCACCAGAGCATGGCCGGCGACGACGAACAACGCGGAAGCAGATGCATGGCAGCACGGAGACACAGAGGGAGAGAGACGAAATGGAGAGGTCCATGAGGACCGATGGCTCACCTTGAGCATGAAGCTGGTGTCAGGGAGGCGAGGCAAGTATGGGAGAGGGCGAATTGACGGCGTGACTGGCGCCGGCCGAAGGGACGGCGAGCATGATTCTAGCGAGGGGTGGCTCCCCTGCTTGCGTGGCTTCACAAAAATGACGAGGGCACCGAGGAGCTTCTTCAGAGCGTCTCAGCGGAGCGAGGGAAGGCTGGAGGGAATGGGGCACCGGCGAGGTCAGAGGCTAGTGTTAGGGTTACCTCGCGCGAGGGAGGAGTAAGAAGAAAAGGGAGAAATGGGCCACGCCTAGGGCTCGTCTGGCGGTTTTGGGGTCTTGTAGGCGGCCAGGGGCGGCGACATTGATCTTGGCGCGCGGCGGCCGGCGGCGAGATGACACGCAGCTGCTTCGTTGCATCCGTCGGTGAGGAGTAAGACGATGGAAAAGAGGCCGAAGGGCTACCGGCTATGAGTGGGCCGCGCTTGGGCAAGGTGGGCTGCAGGCGGCTGCGCGTGCGGCAGGGAGAGAAGAGAGGGAGTTGGGCTACGGCCCAGATTAGGTTTAGGGGTAGTTTTTATTTGCAAATTATTTTTCCTTTTTCTATTTTCTCTTTTTCTTTGTATATTCATTTTATAATCTGTTTTGTATAATTTCAAAATTACTAGAACTTTTGTAAACACTTAAAAATAATATGGAGACCCTTTATAACTATTTGGGTTCCAAACTTTTTATACTTTTCAAACTTCAAAGCCATTTTGAATATATTTCAAATAGGAAGGAATAGATTAGGGTTTAGGGTTTTATTTCCTCTACTTATTTAACAATGCACATTTACTTTAGTTCAAAGAGATGCATTCAATGCTCATGAAGCACAAATCAAATCCTAATTAAGATTGGTAAAACTAGGGTTGTTACAATTCTATCCCCCTTAAAATAATCTTCTCCCAAGATTCCTAGGTAGGAACATAGAAGGAACAGGGTTACACTAATCTTCGACGATTTTCTTTAAGAGGTTGATCCATGCCACCATGACTAATGGACGAAGCACATCATAATCTTTGAGGTGGTTACTCAAACTAAGGAAGAGAGGCAATGACACGGAACCACAAACTGAGTATCTCATGGTCAACTCATGGATAAATGTGTCATAAACATCTTTAGAGCTAACGACATGAAACACATCAAGGTAACGGAGGAAACAAAAGGAGATGGTTTTCAAGTTGGGAGATAACTGGTCTTCATAAGGATTGAGACCATGGAACTTGCAGAAGAGGTTAAACTTCTAAGGGAAGGAACTTCCAACAGATGGAACATGACCACAGACTTTAAGAGGTAAACCTCTACTAAATAGCTTAAGTAGAGCTTTACAAGTGAAAATATTGATACCAACAAAACCAAGCTGTTGAACTACTTTTGAAACATAAGATTCACTCTTTCATTCAATAGAAGGCTAGGATAGAAAGGTGTTTTGGCGGAGAGGACTCGTAAGAGTCATAAGGAACATGTAACAAAAGAAACTTCTGATTACCAGAATCATATTCACTTGTTTAACATGACTATAGATTGTTGGTGGAACTCTTTATTCATCCGGGAATTATCAAAATCTTTGCCAAAGATCTTGATATCACTTTACACCACTAGATGAATAATTGAGAATATTCCTGATGACACGAGAAGAAAGAAACTTCATTCTCAGACTCCAAGTACATGGCATAACAATACGCTTGCCATCATAAAAGGGTCTGGAGGATCGACCGAGATACATTTAGCAACTCTACATTAAAGGTTCTCCTTTATGTTTGAAACACTGATATCAGGCTACTGACAAGCCTTTATCTAGTCATCAAGTAAAGGTTGGACTTTGGATGCAAAGGAAACCATAATCACAACTCCTATATTAAGTCATAGATGAATCCTCATGAGGAGTGGTTGTCATTGCTGATTCAAGATAATGTGAAAATAGGTCTTCCGGCTAATTGTGACAACCATTACATCAATCTTGCCATATGTATAGAGAGACCTATGTCAAAAACTTGTAGAACACCAACCATCATTGCTTCTTAAGATTCAGCTTTAGTTAAGAAAAATTATATATCAGACTCAGCATGTTCAAATAGAAAGTTTGCAACATTTACCACAAGGTAATGTTACTATATTGTCAGGCTCCAAAAGATTGGGCTAGGTTGCAAAACCCATTTGTTTAGCAAGTTATCAAATACAATTGCACGTACATGAGTTGTTTGCAATGAAACACGACTGAATCCTTGTTAGGAAACATTGACAATATAAGAAAGTATTAATATTCTTCTCTTCATAACAAATCATTTAGTGGGTTAAGATGCTTGGAGGATCTTCTCGAGATGTGAAGGTATGAACCTACCATAACAAGAATACCTCGCATATGCATGAGTAACTTGGAATGATTCCCGAATAAACAAAGACAACTCTACTCGAATCCACATCGACATCTTTCAACAATGCACGTGAATCAGAGAAGGTTACTTCTAACATCCAGAACACATACTTTGAGATAACACGAAGATGGTTCTCAAAAGTTTCCAACATTAATGTCAAATGTTCCATATGAATCTGATACAACATGGAGAAGTTAAGGATGTCATCGATGGGTTCGATAGCAAACTTATCTATACACTCCAAGAATACGGAGTCATATGTTGTATTAACAAGGCAGAAATCCTGGTCAGACCAAAGAATATGAAGATGTACCTAGGTGAAACATCACAAGTAGATACACCATCAAGATTGTCCTTGGAAGTGAGTTTGATTTGACGATTTCCCAAATCAAATCAAGGGCATAGAATATAACATTTCCCCAAAGGACATACTATATTGCTTCGACATGAACAGAACTAGACATCCCTTTAAGGAGGAAGAAAGTTGAATAGAACTTCCGTCTTCCAACTCTCCAAGTTGTTGTTTAAGTTCAACCAACTAGCTCAGGGGTATCTAGTACAGATCCTTGGATAAAAGAGTAGTTCAGAGAACTTGCTTTCTCAAGAACTTGACAACATGGTCATGTGGCAACATGGCGATACTTCTAGTAGACATCTAGAATATCACGAACCACCGATATGTAACTTAGTTCGAGAGTAAACTTACTTGGTGAGGCAAGATTTCATAGCCTCGGAGCTTCGGCATGAGCCTAACTCTTTGACAGAAGAGAGTGCACTAGAATAACAGACTTGGTAGCACAATCATCCTTGGCTTAGTGGTTAGATTAACCATAATGCTAGGGATGGTACAAATGTACTTGAAGTTAGAAGCAACAAAAATTGCTAAGAATCTTAGATGGCCACATCATTACGGACACACAACACTCATGAGAGCGAACAACTCAGAGGAAGGATGGATATATATATATGTAAGAGCATCACTTCATTAAGAGGTCATGAAACTCAACATGACATCTTAGTATAAAGGAGTGTGATACTCTAAGGTAGAACAAAACATAATCTAATAAACGCTTATTGATCTGTGGATTACAACACTTTGACATGGTCCTAGATATGACGAGGTGCTGGAGTTTATTTATCCTAACATCCCGAAATGGTTTGTCATGACAGACCACAAGAGTATCTTGCATTGGAAGATACTAGTGCATTAACTACTTGTCTACCAACTGGTAGAAAAAGATCAGAAAACAACATGGAGGAACATGCTTAGAATAGAATCCCGAGATATAGATGCATAAGTCAAAAATATTATAAAGAACGATGAAGAAAAGGGAGGTGTGGCAGACTCACGAATACAGATGCGGGACTCACGAGGGGCACTCTTATCGTGATGTATTTGGTTCCATTAAAGAACATATGCCATAGCACGTGGTAGGGGAAGTCCTTTATCGTCACTATTCAATAGAGAAAATATCCACAAGCTTGAAGGCTATACTAGAAGGTACTAGCCATCCGGGGGTAATGTGTGAACATTAATGACAGGGGTCAATAAAATGGATCTTGGGTTAAAGGTCATCTTCATGTACAAGATTCACAACACCAGACTCCAGCACAATCAGGGATCTTCGGTTCAAGGGTTAAAACCTAGAGGAAGGAGTAAATAATACTTGAGTGACACAACGTACACTACAAGATAGTAATCACAAGGTATCTTCCAAAAGAAGATACAACTTCTGAAGTACCCAAATGTCGTTGTTATGGAAACGGCAGTGCCTGAGCACGCTCGTTCATGGTGCGGGAGCAAGTGACGGCGTCCGCATGCAGGATTGGGCACAAGCAAGCATCGGGGACACAAGAAGTAACTAGGTGCGGGGCCCTCGTGGTGAGGTAACACCCCTACTCCTGTCGATCCGACTATCTAGATGAACACACGAAGGGCTACAAGTGCTCCTCGAGTTGTATTTGTCCTAGCTAGTAGAGAATGAAGGTCCAACCATTGCTACGATGCCCCTGCCGCCCCTTATATAGGCCTAGGCGACATGGGCAAAGACGCTGCCGACTGGAGGGTCCCATAGGCGGGCCCAGCCGACTATTCCAGTACAGTGTTCTGCTTCCCTGAAGTCTAATATAGTGACGCGCCCACCGGCCGATACGGAAACAGTGGCGGAGCCCCCGGCCGGCACGGAAACAGTGGAGGCCGCCCCGGCCGACACGGGCGGCGACCCCTGTTCCCACCAGACACGGGTACGGGCCGTCTCCTCCGGCTTCGTTGCTGTTGCGTCTGTCCTTCTGTCCGCCAGGGAGGTGGGATACTGTGCCCTACGTCATCCATCTGTCTTGAAGGTCTGACTAGGTCGCCCTAGCCGGCTACTCTGTCTTGTCCGGATGGTCAGACCCATCTGGCTAAGCGTCCGATCCTTGCTGTTTTATC
This sequence comes from Avena sativa, assembly GCA_916181665.1. Lineage (NCBI taxonomy): Eukaryota > Viridiplantae > Streptophyta > Magnoliopsida > Poales > Poaceae > Avena > Avena sativa. The sequence continues at coordinate 69,230,139 of OV702284.1, forward strand.
AGGATGGTAGTGCCGCCGGCTCGTTCTTGACTCGTCTTGCCTTATCCGGCTAGCATGACCTAGCAAGCTAGGTGCCTTTGGGAATGCTTCTTATCTAGCTGATTGGTTTGCTAGGTTGTTCTTCATCTGGCCTTCTTTTTGACATATCTTTGGGTTTTTACATTCGGCTGGGTCAGTCGGCCGGCAGTTACATTGCCCCTGCATCCTGTCCGGTTAGCCTACCCAGGGTTGATCCCCCCGACACTAGCCCTAGAGCACGCGTAGATTCCACCCTTTGCCGAAATGTGCGAGTGCTCCAAGAAATCTGGTTTGATTTTTTTCTCGGCTGAAATCTGGCGGTTGGGTTGTTCAGCTGTGTCATCCCTGACGTCAGCCACCGCGTAATGATGGCCGAAGAGACGTGCGCCGAAGGGTCGCGTCAGACGCCGCCTCGGAACCGCTGCTAGCGCCTCACCTCCCGCGCCTAGGATCCTCTTCGCATTGCGTGCCGGCGTAAACGATCCGATCGTGGTTGGGGCTGTGAGGTGCTGCCATGTGGCGAGCCGGCGGTTTGCCTCCCCGGCCTCTTTAAGTAGTATCCGTGGCACCCCTTCGACCCCCACTCGCCATTTTCCCCATTTCCTCGCCGTCTACGCCGCGCCTCCCAGCCTCCTTGCCATTGCTCTGCCCTAGAGACACCGACGAGCTCACGCTGCCTTCGCTCCGCCGGTGCTGCCTTCCTTTTTCTTGCTGGAGCGACGGGACACCACCACTCCTCCGCCGCTCCCCCTTCGCCTTCTCCACTTCCTCCTCCTTCTCCGCCGTACTCCGCCACCGTCGATATGGCTGAGAGCCGTGGTGCCTGGTGCGGTTCCTCCGTCATGAAGGCGCAAGTTGAAAAGTATAGGCGGTCGATCCTCCTGCCGATCGCCGGTGAGGTCGGGGTGCGCCTTGGCCCGGCTGGTGAAGTATCGCTGGCTCTGCAAACCGGAGAGCGCGTCATCTTTCTCGCGCATCTGGCACGTGGCCTAGCCTTCCCGGCCAGCGCCTTCCTCCTTTCCTTCCTCCCCCAGTTTGATCTCCATCTCCACCATCTCGGCCCGAATGCAATCGGCATTCTGGCCCACTTCGTAGCATTCTGCGAATGCTACCTCGGGATCCAGCTGGATCTCGGGCTCTTCTGCCGGCTCTTCCTTATCTGGCCGTAGGTCCAATATGCCAAGGGGCCGCTGGTGCCCTGCGGCGGTGCCCATCTACTCCCGCGCCCAAACCAGCTACCCCAAGTTCAATCTGCATGACATGGTTAAGCGGTGGTAGCAGACATACTTTTACGTATGGAACTTCGGCTCAGACGACCTCCTCAATGATACGTTGGAAACGTATCTATAATTTTTGATACTCCATGCTTGTTTAGTATCTACTTTGCTTTACTTGTCCACACTTTGAGGTGTTTCTTACATGTTTTCTGGTACTAACCTATTAACAAGTTACAACAGTGCCAGATGCCTGTTTTCTTCTATTTTTGGTTTCGGAAAAGTTAGTAAAGAAATATTCTCGGAATTGGACAGGACAAACGTCAAAGTCAATTACTTTCCGTAGGGAACAAGAAGTACAGAGGAGAGCCGGAGGGGCCGACCAGGGGGGCCAGACCCACCCCAGGCGCGGGGGCAGGTGGGCCCACGTTTGGCTAGGGTTTGGTGGCTCTGGCCGCCTCCCGGTCTCGCCCCTTCGCCTATAAGAATCCCCCGATGCAGAAACCCTGAGTACCTGATCAGAAATCCACGAAACCGTCTGTAGCCGCCGCCACCATCGTCCCTAGATCGGGGGATCTGAAGTTCTTCCCGGCACCCTGCCAGAGGGGATATCATCCCGGAGGCCTTCTCTCTGGTATGATTCGTGAGTAGTTCCACCTTGGACTATGGGTCCATGTAGTAGCTAGATGGTTGAATCTCTTCCTTTGTGCTTTCATGTATAGATCTTGTGAGCTCCGTTCATGATCAAGATCTAATCTATTTGTAATCATGCATGTTGTGTTTGCGGGGATCCGATGGATATTGAGATTATTATGTTTCTTTGATTAATGGTTTTTATCTTTATGATTCTATCATGTCTGTGTTGTTTGTGATCTTGCATGCTATCCGTTGCTAGTGGTTTTCTTGGCAAAGTAGTTGCTAGTGACTCCAGGAGGGGGTATTTATGCTCGATAGTGGGTTCATTCCTCTAGTTTCCAAGGGAAGTGACAGAAATTTCTTCGGTTGTAGATGTGTTGTTGCTACTAGGGAGAAAACAACGGTCTCTTGTTCATGGAACATGTGGATTGTTTCCCTTACACACTTTTCTTAAAGCAGTTGTCTGTTGCTTGCAACTTAATACTGGAGGGGGTTCGGATGATAAACTGAAGGTGGACTTCTAATCATAGATGCAGTTGGATGACGATCTATGTATATTGTTGTATTGCCCAATCAACCTCATAGGATCTTTCTATCTAGTAATTTCATTGTTATGCCTTGCTCAGTTCTTGTTAATTGCCCCGCTGTAATTTGTTTACCCTTCATGCCATGTTGTTTATCTAAGGAGAGCACCTCTAGTGAACTATGGACCCCGTTCCAATCTTTACCATTGATACATCTTTCACTGTTACCTGTTTACTTGCTGCAAACCATTACCTTCCACACCATATGTTTAATCTTTTGTTACAGAAAACCGGCGAGCTTGAAAACCTCACTGATTTGTTGGGGAAAAGTCTTGAGTTTGTGTTGTGCAGGTCTCCGCGTTGCTTGCAACACCTGTGTGATGTTTCCTTCCACCCACTGGTTCGATAACCTCGGTCTCAACTGAGGGAAGACTTGTTGCTGTACTCTTCACACCTTGCTCTTGGGGTTCCCAAAAAGACTCCACATCAAGCACCAAGTTTTCTGGCGCCATCAAGGAGTCATCAACATGTTTTCTGGTGCCGTTGCCTGGGAGGCTAAGGACATCTTCACTAGGGGAGTCCTTCACTTCCTTTCTCTTTACTTTGTTTTTAGTTTTCTTTGTTTCTTTTGTTTGGTTTTGTTTGCCTCTTTTCAAAAAACCCCAAAAAAATTAGTCTATCTTGGTTTGCTTTATTTATTCAAAAACACACAAAAATTAGTGCCTGCTCTAGCTCACCATGTTGCTCCCCCAGTTTGCCCTGGAAGATCTTGCAATAGGTAGTGTCTCCATAATTGGGAAAGATAATATTGAAGAATTCTTTAATTATGTTGGCAAGCATGAGGATATTGAGGATAAATCTATAGCAGAGCTTGCTCCTAATTATGAGATTGTTGCATCTTATTTAGTTCATATGTTGGAGTCTAGGTTTGTTAGCCTTAACCCCTTCATACAATTCTTGTTCCTATAACTAAAAGAAGAGAAGAATGTTGAAAAAATGGAATTCATCCTTGAAACTTTATCAAAAGAATTCGATGATGTTGCTAGGGAGGCCAAAAGGGTTTTTGAACGCTTCAATATGCTAGGTTCAAGTGTAGATGTTGTGGGTATTTCTGATAAAACTAAGCCTAGAGAGGAATTCAATATACCCATACCCTATAAGCTTGTTGGAATGCATGAAGCCTTTGAAAAGAACTTTGATTGGATTGCCCCTGAAAATATTTTTGATGAAGGTAGTAGACCAAAGAGAGATGAGAAAAGATCCTCGAAAACCCATTTGGATGAGATACCTTTCATAGTTTAAGATTTTGCAAGTATGAATGTTAATGCTCCTTCATTTGAAAATACTTGATTCTTCTTGCTTCTTGTGCCTAACTTAAAGGCATTAAATAAAAGTACTTGTTGGGAGATAACCCAAGAGTTTCCTTGAGTCTTGGAAGTTATTACTTCTATAATAACCTCTCTTTATCCTTTTTGTTTGATTTTTGTGCCAAGAATGACCTCTAATGAGAGGGAAGTAAGATTTGGGGAGTTGCTGTCCCGAAACAGATTTCTATCCTCCACCAAACAAATTCGTGAGGAGGATCTGTAACTCGGATTGAGCTCAAAATTTACGAATAAATCCCCCAGTATGTTGGCTAACTTTCGCTAGATCAACACTTTTTTATTTGAGCAACAGAAGATGTTCGAGAAAATTCGTTTCTACCTGCTGGTCTGTTTTGACAGATTTCTGCCATTATTTGCATTTGCTTCTTATCGATTCCTTTTTGAGATCTCTTAAGGTAAATTGAGTTTATTTGAAGGAGTTACTACATTATCTTGTGTTTTTAGTGAAAAGTCTTGCTGTTACAAAGCTTTTCCAGTGGTCTAATATCTTTGGAATAAGCTAATGTTGCTAATGAACATTGTGTGAAGTTTTGTATGAAGGAAAAAAATTCACGTGTAGAGAGAGAATGATGCAATGAGATGAAGAATGGACAAAATATCAAGCTTGGGGATGCCACCATGGTTTCACCCCAAGAAATATCCAAGAGGTAAAAGCGTCAAAGCTTGGGGATGCCCAAGGCATCCCCTTCTTCATCAATAAAAAGCTCAGGTCTGTCTAGACACTTCGTTTTTATTGTTTCATGCATAGTTGTGTTGTTCTTGGAGCTTATTAGTTTTAGTTTTCTTTGCTTAGTTTTTTTAGTTTGCTTTAGTAATTTGGACCCCCGTTCTCGCTGTGTCGTTTTGCAAATAAGTTTGCTTGGAGTTTGGAAAGGAGTAGTAAGTTCTTGCTTGAATAGTTTGGACCCCTGTTCTCGCTGTGTTGTTTTGCAAATAAGTTTCTTGGTGTTGGAAAGGAGTTGTAAGTTCTTGCTTGTAAGTGCAAGAGGAACTTGCATTGACTATGACTTAGACTCTAGCATGACATGCTAGGTGTTGTTTTGGCATTATGCTTAGTGATTATTTCTGTAGCATGTCTTGTTCCAAACAACTGGGATTGCTTAGCATGCCTTGAAGAAATTATGCGTTGTTTTAGCATGCAAAAGCATAGTATTGTGGTATTCTCCTTTAATGTTTTGCTTGGGTTGACTTGGCACATTCTCACACCATGTTATGACTATGGCAAGCCACCATTAGTCTCTCTGATCATTTAGTCCTTGACTTGTAGTACCACTCTTTGCTTTGATTAGTTTGCTTTGTTGCATTGCATAATTTTGGCCATTATTGTTCTCTTAGTTGGTTGCTCCCAATCGTTTGCTAGCCTCCACTTGTATGAGTAAGTTCTACTCATGCCTCCAACTCCCAAGAAACCAAATTATTCCAAAGTGTCCACTATAAATTCCTATGCATGGTGTGTTACACCATTTCAAGTATATTCTTGTTTTCATCTATCTTCCAATTAAAAAATATTTTGTTATGTGAAAACTTAGTGATTAAAGCCCTCACGAACTTGATGGCACACTTTATTCTTTGACCGTAATAAACTTGAACCATTGTGACAACTTTGTTGTATATGCTTGCACTTATAAGTTGGGATTAGTAGAACCGTGCTGTCACGGGGAACGTTTTCAACATTGCACTTGTACCTTGTTTTACTCATTTGATATCATGTTCTTTTGTCTATGGATGTCACCGGTGTGAAATAAAGAGGGAACTTGTAAGTCCATGGAGTTTTTATCCTGTGTTAGAGAAACGCCTGGGTCGCTAGCCTAAGCCATGCCTAATCATGGTGGAAACTTGCAGCATCACCATAGTGACATCTATGAAGCATTATTCTTAAAAAAATAGACACATTGAGAAAAGAGGAAAGAGAGAAAAGGCACCATATTCCCATGGTATATAAGAAGAATTGCCGAGATGCTCATTGTCTGCTTGCCTTGTCATTTTGGTTATGGGAAGCTCATGTACCATGTGCAAGGGGTACCCCGTTGGCAGTTCTCAAAGATATGCAAATACTTATAGTGACAAGAACATACCTGGACCCAAAGTTGAGTATGCATGAGGTGTGGCCCTCATATTCAAGGGGCATGAGATTGCCAACTTATACTTTGTCAAGCATATACTCCAGCTTTGCCCCTTTAACCTTAACCACTTCAAGATGCTTATGATAGGGGCAATGAGGGCTGAAAGCTAACAAGTACCATAATTTCTGGAAGCTATTTTTGAAACTTGTAATCCATGCTTCCTTTACAAAAAGGCCTTTCTTCCACCATTATTGAGTCTCCACCTTCTACCTTTAGGCACCATTAAGAGAGCATAGTTGTCATTCTGTGTGCAATGTTCTAAAGCTTATTAATTGATGCATATTGTGTTATTACTTGTTCTTGTGCTACTTGTTTCTAGTCACCCTTGTGAACTTTGCAGGTGTCATATGCATTATATTGCTACTCTATGAGGGACAAGCTGATTGCTACTATGCTATGTTTTCTGTATGTGAAACAAACAAACGTTTTTCAATGCATGTTATTCATGATCTTTGTTTGTAGATTGTCATGTTGCATGCATAGTTACTATTTCCTATTATTAGAACTCCATCTTTCATGCACATGTTTAGAGTTCTTTGATCCTAGCTTTCAATGCTTACAAATGGTTGGATCTTTATTGTGAGGGTGCATGTCACCTCAATAATTATTCTGTTTATCACTTACCTACTCGATGACGAGTAGGAGTTAAGCTTGGGGATGCTGATATGTTGGAAACGTATTTATAATTTTTGATGCTCCATGCTTGTTTAGTATCTACTTTGCTTTACTTTTCCACACTTTGAGGTGTTTTTTACATGTTTTCAAGTACTAACCTATTAACAAGTTGCAACAGTGTCAGATGCCTGTTTTCTACTGTTTTTGGTTTCAGAAAACTTAGTAAAGAAATATTCTCGGAATTGGACGGGACAAACGTCAAAGTCAATTACTTTCCGTGGGGAACAAGAAGTCCAGAGGAGAGCCGGAGGGGCCGGCCAGGGGGGCCATACCCACCCCATGCGCGGGGGTAGGTGGGCCCGCGCTTGGCTAGGGTTTGGTGGCCCTAGCCGCCTCCCGGTCTCGCCCCTTCGCCTATAAGAAACCCCAATGCAGAAACCCTGAGTACTCGATCAGAAATCCACGAAACCGTCTATAGCCTCCGCCAGCATCGTCCCTAGATCGGGAGGGATCTGAAGTTCTTCCCGGCATCCTGCCAGAGGGGATATCATCCCGGAGGCCTTCTCTCCGGTATGATTCGTGAGTAGTTCCACCTTGGACTATGGGTCCATGTAGTAGCTAGATGGTTGTATCTCCTCCTTTGTGCTTTCATGTATAGATCTTGTGAGCTCCGTTCATGATCAAGATATAATCTATTTGTAATCATGCATGTTGTGTTTGTGGGGATCCGATGGATATTGAGATTATTATGTTGGTTTGATTAATGGTTTTATATTTATGATTCTATCATGTATGTGTTGTTTGTGATCTTGCATGCTCTCCGTTGCTAGTGGTTATCTTGGCCAAGTAGTTGCTAGTGACTACAAGAGGGGGTATTTATGCTCGATAGTGGGTTCATGCCTCTAGTTTCCAAGGGAAGTGACAGAAATCTCTTCGGTTGTAGATGTGTTGTTGCTACTAGGCAGAAAACAACGGTCTCTTGTTCATGGAACATGTGGACTGTTTACCTTACTCACTTTGCTGAAAGCAGTTGTCTGTTGCTTGCAACTTAATACTGGAGGGGGCTCGGATGATAACCTGAAGGTGGACTTCTAATCATAGACGCAGTTGGATGACGGTCTATGTATATTGTTGTATTGCCCAATCAACCTCATATGATCTTTCTAGCTAGTAACTGCATTGTTATGCCTTGCTCAGTTCCTGTCAATTGTCCGCTGTAATTTGTTTACCCTTCATGCCATGTTTTTTATCTAAGGAGAGCACCTCTAGTGAACTATGGACCCCGGTCCAATCTTTACCATTGATACATCTTCCACTGTTACCTGTTTACTTGCTGCAAACCATTACCTTCCACACCATACGTTTAATCATTTGTTACAGCAAACCGGTTAGCTTGACAACCTCACTGATTCGTTGGGGCAAAGTCTTGAGTTTGTGTTCTGCAGGTCTCCGCGTTGCTTTCAACACCTGTGTGACGTTTCCTTCCTCCTTCTGGTTCGATAACCTCGATCTCAACTGAGGGAAGACTGCCTGTTGTACTCTTCACACCTTGCTCTTGGGGTTCTCAAAAAGGCTCCACATCAAGCACCAAGTTTTCTGGCGCCATCAAGGGTCATCACTCAACCTTCCGGCCTTCCATGATGCGTATTCCAAGACGGACGCACTTGGAGGAGAAGATTTTCGGTTCCAAGTTGGAGTCAGACGCGCTGCTGCACCGGATGAGGTCGCTGGTGACAGTCGGCCTGACTGGCATTGACGTGACGCTCAACTGGGCCAGCCGGCTGATGATGCCCCTCCAGCAGTGAGCGCACAAGATGTGCTACTACTCCGGGTGCCTCGACCCGACCCGGCTCTCCCGCCACGATCCACCCTTCGCCAACCTCTACAAATGGGTGTGGATGATCACCAAGGAGAAGATCAAGGCCGACTGGAGCTTTGATATGGCTCCCTACACGCGCGAGAACTGCGCTCCCCAGGTAAGTGTGACTTGCCCCCTTTCTTTCTTTTCTTTCGTTCTTGCCTCGTCCGGCATTGTCGCTTGATCCGGTTCTGACCTGATTCCTCTTTTGCATACTTTACCTTCATCATCCGGGAGGAGGGTGAGGAGCCCCTCCAGGTCTTCATCGCTGACCTACCAGAGCCGCGGCCGCGCCGGACCAGCAACGAGGGCTCAGACGGCAAGAAGGGCTTCTTCCCCAGTTGTACTGACGAGGCGGTGGAGGACCCGCATGGCCCCACCCTAGAGGAGAGCGACGGAACCGCGTCGCCCGAGCTGGCGAGCAAACGTGCCGGCGAGGGGTCCTCAAGCAACGGTGCCGCCCCCAAAGATCCGGCAGCGAAGCGCAGCCGAGTGGGGGTTCCTCCACGCCCCGGTCGGGCCACAGGTGGCTAGAAGAGATCCACGCCCGTGGTGCAGGCATGAATTTTCTTGCACTTGCTTTTTCTTGCACTTTCCCTTTTCATTTTGCCTTTGGCCCTGCCTTGACCTTGTTCTTCTCTCGCAGGTCTCTTCTCTTTTTTGCTGCGAGCTTGGCTCGCAGCGCACCTTCTTCCTCTCCACCCTGCGACCCTCCGCCTCAGCCGGATGCCCCTCGACGACCGCTCCGCCTCCCACAACTGAGATCTTGCACCCACCAGTGCCAGCGGTCGTGGTCCAGCCGACTCCCGCTGCGCCCGAGCGCGCGGTGAGCCATCCGAACTCGACTTCCAGCCCGGGTGGGGGCTCATCGGGCGGTGCGGGCGGTTCACGCGCCGACAAGGAAATGGTGGTGGTGGAGGACGTCGACTCCGATGAGGAGCCAACGGTCTAGTGGCTGGAGGCCGCCCACGACGCCCTGGCTGCCCTAGCCGGACCCCTAGTGACACTCCTGGTGGAGGCGGGACCAGCCCTGCAAGCCCTCGAGGGCAACCTCGAGGCCGGGCTCAAGGAGTGCTGGCAGCTCCAGGCGACGCTGAGTGGCGCCAACGAGGCCGTCGTGGCGCAGCTGGCGACGGCGCGAGGGACCGTGCGGAGTAAGTCTTCTGTCTTGCTTCCCTCTCTCCCTTTTTTGCATGTTTCCGGCTACATTCTCACTTGCTTTTTCTTCTTTCCTTGCCACAGCCATTCTCGTCTATGCCCAGCACGAGATTGACTGACTGACGCGCTCTAACATGCACCTCAGCTGGGACAACTCCGCCCTCCGGCTATAGAACAAGAAATGGCACTCTTGGGTGAACCAACTGGAGGCCACCCTGAAGGAGCGAGACAAGGCCCTCGCCAGCCGGGCCACCGCGTTCGATCTCCTGGATTAGGAGGTCAACCGGCTGAAGGAGCACAATACCTTCCTCGACGACGAGCTGATGAACATCGGCTACGTTTCCAAGGGTAAGTTCGACTGCCTTTTCTCTTTGTTCGTCCGGCTGGTACTGCCGGATGCCTTTTTGACTTGCCCCTTCTGATCACAAGGCTTCTACCCACAAGTAGATGCCCTTGCCTACGACTGGGTGCAGCAGGTCGCGCCGAGAGAGAAGTCCAGTGTCCGGGATCTGGTGGCGCGGCTTGGGGAAGACGCCTCCAACTTGCGCAAGGCTAGAGCCGGCATCCACGACCTTGTCTTCCCTGAGTAGCTCTTGTCAGAGACCATGGGAGCCCTGGCTATCAAGCTGGGCGACGTGCCGCGCGCAATCGACCGGCTCCGCGACCTTGCCGCATGCGCCGGCTCCGAGATGGCCCTGGAGTTGATTCTCTCCTGGTACAAGGACGCCCGGCTCGACAAGCTGGTCGACGGCTTCCGGGATGGCGCGGACCTCCCTGTTGTGTGTCAAGCTAACCCAGGGCTCCTCTCCGCCGCCATCACCATTGCTGGCTACACCGACATTGACGAGGTGTTGATGGAGAGTGAGGCTAGCGCGGGATCGGAGGGTGGCGCAGAGGCGTCCTCCCAGCCGGGCGGGACCGGCTCGGCTCCTCCCCATGGCAAGGGCCCGGCTGCCTGAAGAAAAAGAAGAACACCCCGGGATGCTGGGCGTAATTGTAGATAATTTCTACTTTTGACACTTGTGTTTGAACACTCTTGATCTGCAGGGGCTTCGTCGCCCACCGTTTAATTGATCGTCTGGTTGGGTCTTGCCTTCGTGCACCCACTTATGCTTGAGCTTTGTCTGACTAACTCATCCGGCTGGTCCACTCTAGCCGGCATTATTTTTCTTTTTGACTTGCGTTTTCGCGAGCCTTTTCATTTGCATTTTCCTTCTGCCGCTATGCTTCTGACCTGGTAACGATTTCTCGACTTGCTCTGGACGACTAGCACATCTGCTAGCCGGGCGCTACATTCTTCCAATGGGCGCACGCCAGCGCACCCACTGGGTGTAGCCCCCGAGATTCGGAATAGCTGGAGTAGCTAGGTATTTCGAATCTTCAAAAAACTCTTGGCTTTCACCTTGTCTTTCCAAGTGCGAATTTCTTAGCCGGATTGGGGAAACTGCACCTTCGTCTGGCTATATATATCCGGCCGTGCCTTGGGCCTTTTTCTCTATTACTTTCCTTATCTTATCTGTTTCTTTCTTTGCTCTTTCTTTCCTCTTTCCATATTTCTCTCTTTCTTTCTTTCCTCTTTCCATCTTTCCAACTTTCTCTTCTTTCTTTCTTTCCTCTTCTCTTAACTGGCTAGATCTGCCTGACGTGCGCAACTAGCGGTGTTAGCCGAGCGAGAGAGATTGTGCCTCTGCCTCCTTGCTTTCTATTTGGCCCCGTCTTTCCCTGTCCGGCTGGTGCACCCTTCAGCTTCCAGTGGGGGCGCTCCAGCGCACCCACTGGGTGTAGCCCCCAAGATTCGGAGTGGCTACCGCAGATAGGTACTTTGAATATTCTCGGCCTTTGCTTTCTGGCTCGATGCAGATTGTGCAAAAAGAAACGCACAGAAATGATTTCTTATCAATACATTGTTATGTTGTACGTCTTTCTTCTATCCGACTAGAATTTCTCCTTTTTCGAAAACTAGCTCGTGCTTTTCTGAACACTTAGTCGCTTTCCCATGCTCAATGTTGTTTACGCTGCACCTTGCCAGACAGCCGGGTTGCGGTCTGGATCCGGAGCCAAAGGGAGCTGAAAATATATTTCTGCATGGTACTAGAGGCTTAGTAGCCAGAAAATACCAACTAGGAACATTGCCGGATTGTCCGATCTATCGCATCTTTCTCCGTTTTTCGTGTGGAATGCCTCGCGCTTTTGCTCTTGCTAGCCGGATAGCCGGGTAGCGGTCTGTAGCTGAGACGAAGAGGGGGCCTCTAGCATCATCGCACACTACTCGGTCGGCTTACAGAAATAGCAGGCCGGGCCAACCGGCGAGCCCCAGCGGTTGGGGGTCGACGGAAGCCAGAAAAAACGCTGCAGGGTTTTAATCGGAAGGGAACACCAACAAAACTTCTGGCAAGGAGCCCCGAAGCATCATCTGGGTTTCTACATCTTTCATTCATTCAGGGTTCCGAGTACATACACTGATTTGCGACTAAGTGTAAAACGGTCGGAGCAGGTCTGCATTCCACGGCCGCTCCGTCTCCTTGCCTGACTTGTCTATCTTGTTCTTGCACGACTGCTGCGTGTCGATGAGGTAGTAGGAGTTATTGTGCAGCGCCTTGCTGATGATGAAGGGGCCCTCTGTCGTGGTATTGCCGACGAGTACGCCATAGGGGTATCCCAACGGCGAGCTTAGAGACGTGGGGTAAGACGGAGAGCGTCCGGGTCGTCTTGACATAGTTTACCCAGGTTCAGACCTCATGACGGTGGCGAGATCCTACTCCTGCTATAAATCACTATAATGGCAATACACCGAGTTACAGGATTGGGGGGTTCGCTGTATGCGACTAGTGCTATGCACTTGTCTATGAGATTTTTCTTTGCCCTAAAGTCTCCCGTAGGCCGGATTATAAGGACGCCAAGACCTAGGGTTACAAGGAGAGTCCCAGCCGGATACGGTTACAGAGTCCTAGACTAACACTAACTAGTATTCGTGTCCTCCAAGGCTCCGGCTTCCATCATAGGCGGTGGCACGTCGCCTTCCTTCATCCCTGCTGGACCTCCGTCTTGTCTATCAGCAACTGGGCCACCCAGTTATGGCATAGGCCTAACCACCAACTGTGGGCCATCCGGGCTTGCCGGTATGAGACTATGCCGTAGGTATACTCATTTGGTATATCCACAACAGTAGCCCCCGGAGTTCTTCAAGATCCTCTCGTTCCTCCGTCTAGCTTTGAGCGTAAGTATCACATCGTCTTCAATTAATAGGCGTGCTTCGCGAAGAATCTTGAGAGATCCCACATCATATTCTCATCCAACTAAACCTAGCCAGAGAGTTCTTGTATGCTTCTGCGAACGAATCCAAGGCGGAGAATTCTCTAACGAATCGTTAGTGATTCTTCCAAGATCTATGAACGTCTTCGATATCATCATCCACGCAGGACAATATATAAGCCAGAAAAAATCACGGCTACCGGGCCACGGTCGTAAAGGCTGCCAAACCGCCGACTTAGAACCAGCGAAGTCACATACATAAGAGCTTGCCGAATTAAGGTCTTAGAGCCTCCCATATCACAGACGTTTAGGCCATCGAGCCGTGTAACCCAGTGAAACTTCCGTGAAGGCAAAGTTGATGTCGAGCCCCCAGGTTTCGCTAGACGGATTTTTCACCGTCTTGAAAGTTTCTTGACATAACCATATGTAGCCCCCGAGCATTGAGTCGGCTTCATTGAAGGCGGCTCGATGCTCAAAAGAACATGCATAATTGTACATCAAACGATTGTAACCCCCGAGCGCCAAGTCGGAGTTTTAAAAGAAATTCGTCTTGGTGCTCTCAGAGTAGCTTTAGAGAAAGTGTGAATAGTGTAGCCCCCGAGCGCCAAGTCGGAATTAATTTCGTCTTGGTGCTGCACAGAGAACTTCACAAAAATTCAACATAGGTGTAGCCCCGGAGCGTCAAGGTGGAATTCACTTGAATTCTCCCGCTTGATGCTCAAAGAGAACCGCACCATATTTTGGAGATCAACATTCTGCAGCCCCCGAGGTTTGTTTCGGCTTGGACGCAAGGCGGGACAAAGCTCTTAAATTAGAGATGTCAAGCCCCCGAGCGTCAATCCGACATCCTCAAAGGCGGCTCAAGTCTTGGTCAACAATTGCAATCACAACCCCCGAGGTGTCAAGCCTAGTGAAAATGTGGCTTAAAACACCTTAATCCAAGGAACGCAGCAATGTCCCAGCGTTATGTACCTGAAACATAAACATAAAAATACAAATATATTAAATTGTTCCTTTCATCGTGTCCAATAAACAAATGTAAGGAGGAATAAACATGGCCTTTAAACAAATGCTTTAAAGCTGAAACAATGCATCAACTGGACAACATAAATATTGTTTAGGGGGAAAAAACTCAAGTAATTTGAACAGTTTACGTAAAATTTTATTTAAGCAAGTGTTAGCCTATCCATTATTCTGGTTTTATGTTTGATCTTTTGTGAGACGGAAGACTCGCATCATAGAACCATGCCCTTGGGCGATGATGCCTAATGACACCATCCAGAATCCAAGGCCAAAACGCCGGCTTTGAGTGCCGAAGAGTCACTACTCCGGAATCCACATAAAAACAACAGAAAACGTGTATCCAGAAAACTTAAGCTAACGCACGAAGGTGGGATTTTGCATGGTACTGGGGCCTTAAACGACAAGCCAGTAAAAAATTTATACTCACGAGCGCAAGGCAAATCGTGAAAAGAATATGACCAAAATCAAAAGCGGTAAAAGACTCAAAATATGAGCGAACGAATCTTAATCACATGATCATAAACAATTAAAATAATAAAATATAAATAGGGACTTAGCTGTTTAAGTGGAGTCGATATTGCTCGCGGCAATTCGACGAAGTTGGCTGTCGTCGAAGTCGGAAAAACCTACGATGGTGCTCAAGCCGGCCGTGAAGGGTCGTCATGACGGAAACAAAATCGGCCACGGACAAAGGCAAGTGCGCAGCCGTCTTCAAATCAAATTGTCCCAGCGAATCAAACGGAAAGAAGCAGGTGTAGTTAGACACAGCCTCAATTTTTGTTCGATCGGAGTCGTGGTTCTCCTAGCCAAAAATTCATGCACGGAGATTTTTTTAACCATTTTGCTAGTTGATTTCTCGGAAATTGATCCATACAATGGATTTATTTCCTCGTTTGTTTAGGCAAAGTCACGTGGAGTAGCAAAATTTGAGCCGCCAGCCTCGAAACTTCATTTGAGAAAGCGCTGGATTTGCTTGTCTTCACGTCTAGATATTTAGGTCTTCAATCTCCCTTCCGACATGAAATAGCAAACTGCGTACGTTTACTGATTTGGTCTAATCGGAATTTATGCCGGTAACGTTGACACATACGCGTACGTGCACAAACACAGCTCAGATTTCCACAGCTACTTCCGATCAGACCATATAATCAGACGGAAAAATCGTCGCTGCTTTCAAATCAGTTGTGATTTGATGAAGAATTCTGTGATGCCGCCGACTAGGTAACACGCTCGAGCGGAGAGACAATAAATCATCCGAAGGCTCAAGAGTGATGACGAATCTGGCGCGTCGAAGGAGATGCGATTTGTTCGCCTTCGAAGACGGCGAGGGATCCTGCCCGGATCTTTGCTGTAAGCGTCTCTTGCCCCACGGTGGGCGCCAACTGTCGTGGTATTGCCGACGACTACGCCATAGGGGTATCCCAACGACGAGTTTCGAGACGTGGGGTAAGATGGAGAGCGGCCGGGTCGGTGACATGGTTATACCCGCGGGTACACAACGTCAGCATACCTAGTCCATCCCAAGATAAGGCCCACTACAAGATACGCGGCCTACGGACGTTTCGGGTGGCCCAAGCCCATGATGCATTCGGATGCTTGGAGAACAAGACTAGAGTAGATAGAATCTCAAAGGGGCAAACCCTAACATGTAACCGACTCGACTTATGTCCGGGACCTGCCTATCTATATAAAGGCTAGGAGGGCACGACGAGGAGGCTCTCTTCCTCACTGCATACACACCTCCACGCCAGATTGCATCTGCGCAACCCTTTAACTTTCGGTTATGTCGTAATCAAGAGCAGACAAGCAGGAGTATAGTTTTCCCTCCAGGGACCTGAACCTGGGTAAACCTCGTGTTCCCGTGTTGCTTGTTTGCTAACCGTTCCACGGTCTCCAGCCACTAGTGGAAACGAGGGCTTTTGTTGATCCCGAAAATGGGCTTTAACACCGGAACCGGTGTTAAAGGGGGGGCCGTACCAGCGTGGCCTCTGCGGCATTAAAGGAGCCCCCCTTTAACACCGGTTCGTGCCACGAACCGGTGTTAAAGGTCCCTGCACCAGTGGCCCGCGCACACCCCCCCCTTTAACACCGGTTCGTGGCACGAACCGGTGTTAAAGGGGGGGGTTATATAAGACACCACCCCAGCCCACACACACCCCACTCTTCCATTCTTTCACATTTTGGAGCCTAGCAAGAGGGTGTGAAGAGTGCTAGTTTGTGTTTTTTTCATATGCACTAGAGGTGTTCGGTGAAATGCCCGAGAGCTCAAAATAAGCTTTCTTGTTGCTCTTTCCGTCTCGGTCGAGGTCGGCAACTATAGTTTCATGTGTCATTGATGTACTATATATATAAATGGTCATCTCCCTATTATTTTTTGATATATACTACATATTAATGCAGATGAATCGGCAATGGATGTACGGTGACCGCCGCACTTCCGAGTACATTACGGGCCTCCAAAATTTCATCGTTGTGGCTAATGCAAACCGTGGTCACAATGGTTTTATGTGATGTCCGTGTGTTCACTGTCAGAACAAGAAAGACTACTCAAATACCAGAACCATTCACGCCCACCTGCTTCGATCTGGTTTCATGCCCAGCTATAATTGTTGGACCAAGCACAGAGAAAAAGGGGTTGTGATGGAAGACAACGAAGAAGAAGAGGATGATGAAAACTATCATAATATGTATCCTGAATATGATGATAATGCAACGGAGGTAGATAATGAAGATCAAGAGGGAGCAGATGGGCCCGCTGATGACGATCTTGGTCGGGCCATTACTGATGCAAAGGAAGAATGTGAAACTGAAAAGGAGAAGGAGAAGCTGGAGCAGATGTTAAAGGATCACAAAACATTGTTGTATCCAACTTGCGAAGATGGCCACAAAAAGCTAGGTGCCACACTGGATTTGCTGCAATGGAAGGCAGAGAATGGTGTGACTGACAGCGCATTTTCAAAGTTGTTGGTAAAAATGAAGAATCTTCTTCCAAGAAATAATGAGTTGCCTGACAGTACATACCAAGCAAAGAAGGTTGTCTGCCCTCTAGGATTAGACGTGTAGAAGATACATGCCTGCATTAATGACTGCATCCTCTACCGCGGTGAGAAGTACGAGAATTTGGATGCATGTCCGGTATGCACTGCACTGCGGTATAAGATCAGACGAGACGATCCTGGCGATGTTGAGGGCGAGGCCCCTAGGAATAAGGTTCCCGCCAAGGTTATGTGGTATGCTCCTATAATACCACGGTTAAAATGTCTCTTCAGAAATAAAGAGCATGCCAAGTTGTTGCGATGGCACATGGAAGACCGTAAGAAAGACGCGATGTTGAGACACCCCGCTGATGGGTCACAGTGGAGAAAAGTCGAGCGAGAGTACCCGGACTTTGCACGTGACGCAAGGAACTTAAGGTTTGGTCTAAGTACAGACGGCATGAATCCTTTTGGTGAGCAGAGCTGCAGTCACAGCACCTGGCCTGTGACCCTATGTATCTATAACCTTCCTCCTTGGTTGTGTATGAAGAGGAAGTTCAATATGATGCCAGTGCTCATCCAAGGCCCGAGGCAACCCGGCAACGACATTGATGTGTACCTAAGGCCATTAGTTGAAGAACTTTTACAGCTGTGGGCCAAACCAGGTGTACGTATGTGGGATGAGCACAAAGGGGAGCCATTTGACCTACGAGCATTGCTTTTCGTAACCATCAATGATTGGCCTGCTCTTAGTAACATTTCAGGGCAGACAAACAAGGGATACAATGCATGCACACACTGTTTAGATGATACTGAAAGTGTATATTTGGATAAATGTAAGAAGGTTGTGTACCTAGGGTATCGCCGATTTCTTTCGAACCTGCATCCAGTAAGAAAGAAAGGCAAGCATTTCAAACGTCTGGCAGAACCCCGGAGGAAGCCTGTCCTCCGTACCGGTGAGGAGGTATTTGGTATGGTCAAGGACCTAGAAGTAATCTTTGGAAAAGGTCCTGGCAGTCTATCTGTTCCGAATGACGATGCCGGACACGCGCCCATGTGGAAGAAGCAATCTATATTTTGGGACCTACCCTATTGGAAAGTCTTAGAGGTCCGCTCTTCAATCGACGTGATGCACGTGACGAAGAATGTTTGCGTGAACCTGCTAGGCTTTCTAGGAGTGTATGGGAAGACAAAAGATACACCGGAAGCACGACAGGACCAGCAACGTCTGAAGGCCCCTGAAGAGCCTATGCATCCTGAGAACGAGAAGGGTAAACGATGCCACTTAACTCCTTCCAGCTACGCTCTTACCAAAGCAGAGAAGGAAATCTTTTTTGAATGTCTGAGCAGTATCAAGGTCCCGTCTGGCTTCTCGTCGAATATAAAGGGAATAATAAATATGGCAGAGAAAAAATTCCAAAACCTGAAGTCTCATGACTGCCACGTGATTATGACACAATTGCTTCCGATTGCATTGAGGGGTCTTCTACCTAAAAATGTTCGAGTACCCATTGTGAAGCTATGTGCATTCCTCAATGCAATATCTCAGAAGGTAATCGATCTAGAAAGCCTACCAGGGTTACAAACAGATGTGGCCCAATGTCTTGTCAGCTTTGAGTTGGTGTTCCCACCATCCTTCTTCAATATTATGACGCATCTCCTGGTTCACCTAGTAGAAGAGATTGCCATTCTCGGTCCTGTATTTCTACACAATATGTTCCCCTTTGAGAGGTACATGGGAGTCTGTTGCCTACCAAAACCCACCGGCGAGCAGCGACGGGCAACACGAAGAGCCGGGAGGCTCCCAGAACTGCTGGTGGGCCCTGGTCCCTCGGGCAACGGCCCGCAAAACTCCGGCACACGTCCTGGATTGGTTCGAGGGCGTGCCACCTGACCTATACCTGGTCAGGAAGGTGAAGTATTGCTTCGATTGGTTTCCTGCATGGTAAACAAGTATACGTAAAATTCGAGCCGTGACCGGCTCCCAGGTTTCCCTGTGAATCGGCTCCCAGAGCCGATTATCCCATGGTTCTGCATTAGATCTATTATAACATGGGGTTTTGCTTCATCAATACAAGTTAAATCGATCTACGACAGTTTAATGTTTTCACTACATGACTGGAACATCCTACACGTAATTGAGCCTGGTAGATACAAAAGATAATAGAAAACTAATCCTAGAGAAGGCCTAAAAACCAACGTAACGTCAATTCCCGGAACACCCCCTCTTGGAATGGTAAACCATATCTTACATACTACTGGATCGTTCAACCCGTTTGCAAGGCCTGATCATGTGGATATCAAACTAAACCTTGGAGAACAAGGCACAACTATAACAGATCAAATCGACTTAAATAAAGATCAAGCAAGATGCCACCCTTACACCCGGGAAAAGGTGCAACGGCGGCGAGATAGTTAGAGGTAGCATAACTAAACAATCATAGCGAAAAGTACTGATGCTAACCCAAACAAATCTATGATAATAGTGTTACTCGCCATCAACAAGGCTTCAGTACGAGTAACACCAGATAACGCATAAGTAGATACTGCCTAGATCGCAAGATGCGATCTAGGCAGCATGGCACTTACCCGAGAAAAACCCTAGAAACAAGGGGTGGCGATGCGCCGAGATTGTGTTTGTTGTGAACGTGATTGTCCTCCTTTTCTCGATAACCTTAGGTACATATTTATAGTCCGGAGACTTTCTGTCTTTGGAATAACTCTACAACTCTATCTCTTACCTAAATCTAAACGGAATCTATTACAATATAAGATACACGGGCAATTTAGCCCAAATCAACACACGAGGCCGATTCAACAACACGTTGCATATACGTATCTTCTAAGCCCATCTTGATCGCGGCCCAACTCCTCCTTTGGCCAAAATATGGCGATAACACATGCCCCCCTGGTTTTGGTAATAATAATTCCAAAACCACTCCGTTTTTTCCCTTCTCCTCTTTTTTCTGTATCGGGTTACGCGTCGTCAGAATGCGTTGCAGAACAGAATCGTCACGCCACCCCTTCATCATGATGCCCTGTCTTCTCAACTTCTTCGCAGTGCATGATCTGACAATTTCGGCAGTGCTTTCTGGGAAACCGCTATAGCATTGAACCTCTTCATACTATTCCCCTTATTTAAATTCACCTAAACAGTTCGCAGTCCCCATCTTCCTCCAGTAGCCACAAAAAAAGCCTTCCTCCTCCTCCGCCGAAAAAACCCTCTTTCTCCGCCATGGCCTCCTCCGGTTCATCTGGCCTGTCCTCCCAAGCCTCCAACTCAATGAGCGACCGAGAGCCGACGCCAGAACACCCGCCGATGGCGGCGTACCACACTCTCGCCCCACAATGGTGGGACGAGAGGTAATGGGACTTCGCCGCTTGGTCGGAGGACGACGCGTCCTTGACTGACGGCGAGGAAGATCTGCAGTTCCTCGCTGATGGGGAACTGGAGGCGGACAGCACCGACGACGCCATGTCCTGGGACGGCGTTGACTCCTCCGACGAGGAGGAGGAAGCGGAGGAGGACAACTCCTCCGACGAGTACCAGCCGGTGAGGTACTTCCGCGCCGGGTCCAGCGAGGACACCAAAGACGACGACGAGGACGAGGAGGCCCCCGCTGGCATCTTCAGCAGCAGCAGCGAAGACGACGCCGACAGCAGTGCTGAGGACAGCGAACAGGACGGCGGCGACGACAGCGACGACGACCTCGGCCTCTAGATTAGGAACCAGTAGTAGTAGTAGTAGTAGTAGTAGTAGGAAGCTCCCTTTTGTAATCAATCAGCCCTTTTGTAAGCAATCAGCTTTTGAATGAATGAATGAAAATCTGTTTCTCGAAGATTGCTTTTTTCGTCCCAATTTTGCCGATAGCCAAAATAGGTCGATGCTCCAGAAGCCGATAACGCTGCATCGGCTTTTACCACACTGCACTCACTTCGTTAACTAAGTCAAAGCTCAAAGAGCCGATGGACATCGGCTTTCCCAAAAACGTTGACAAGGTCAAAACTTGGTCGCACATTTAGGCAAACCTAAGCGGCTGCTTTTCGGTCTCAAACGGTAACATGCGACCTTCTTCAAAAAGGCAACCTAGATCTTCAATCGCCCACTGACCAGATCGAGCTCACAGCGACAAAAACCCTCGATCCCCAACTGCACAGATCCATCTCCGCCGGCGAACTAGATGGCGGAATTGTCCAACACCAACCCAGAGGTCTCCGGTCTGAAGGTACACCTACTCCTCGTAGTCTGAACACGATGCTAGACTTAATGGCGAACACCTGAATTAATGCCTTATTCCACCATTAAATTTTCTAGGTTTCAGACATTCTGCTGCCGCATCCTTCTCTCCCAAACTCCCTCTGTCTTGGCCCTCTCACACAATCTAGCCCTGCTCATCTGATTCCTTGCGAAGCCAATAGAATCCCCTTCGTAAGCCAAGACCTAGATCTGAACTCTTGGGCCGACTGTCTGCGAGCCTGGCCTAATCCCCCTGAACACTGGGTCTCTTGGTTCAGTAGAGTAGCTAGAGCTTACCAATCCCAATGGGAAACCACGGGAATAGCCGATGCCTTGCATTTATCATTGTCTCCTCTTGAGAAACATGAGAACCTTCTGAAAACCATCGGCTACTTCTGGTCTGACGCTCTGAACTGCTTTATGTTTGGTCACGGCCCTATGTCACCAACCATGTTAGACGTGGTGATGATCACTGGCCTGGATGTCACATCACCCAGCCCCTCTGCTTTTAAGTTGACCAAAGTCCCCTACAAACTGTCTTCTAAAACAGACTGTACAAACTGGGGTGCCTACCTCCAACGCCATATGAAAACAAAGGGCCCTGTCTCAGAGAAAGAACATACAGCCTTTCTCAACTTCTGGCTGGAGCATTTCATATTCTGTGGCCCTTCTCTTGCTCCAACCAAGAACTATCTCTCCCTAGCCCACGAACTGGCCAAAGGTACTCAACTTGGCCTTGGTAAACTGTTCCTTGGGGAGGTCTATCGATACCTCCAGTTGATGTCTGTCAAGCTGTTCTCAGGCATAGCAGTCAAAACAGGTGGTCCTTGGTGGTTCATTCAGCTATGGGCTCAGCTTTACTTTCAAAATCATATCCCAGACTTCCCCCTTTTGGCGAGCTGTACCTTTCCAGATGTCAAGGGGAAGCAGATCCGATGCACTAGTTATGGCCAAGATTTGTATAGGCTGCCAGGCAGCAAACTATCCCCTAAGGAAGCAGCCAAGTGGTTCAGCACTTTCTTTCAAGGCCTGGATAATCCTACCTTCTTCCCGTATATGGAAGAATCTGAACATTTCGAAAATCCACTCTCCTTCAGGCTAGATAATTTTGCCGATGACACCAGCACTCGGCAACTCTTTTCCATTGTGATTCGTCCCTGTTTCCTTCCAGTTGGTATGAGTACATCCAACAGAATCATCAAGCCTGGGTATGAATTCTACCAGCCGGTCATAGTGGCCCGGCAATTTGGCCTTGGGCAAGTACCTCCCCATCTCTTTCTCCATCATCTTACGGAGTGCAGGGCCGACCTGCCTGATCCTCTCACCAGTCAGAGGTGTTACTCCTTCTTTGATGCTCTGACCATCCCCATTCCAAATGACCTCACCTTCGCTTCATCAACTGATGGCTTCGAGGACTGGTGGTCGATGTGGAAAACCCACGCTTTCAGGAAAGCTCTGGGACCGTTGCTGAAACACCTTGATGTCGATTATGACATCCCCGTGGAACAGGTACCACTACTTATAAATCTTCTTAATGCAGCTCATAAACGACTCTTTTACTAACCCAATTTCTCCCTTTGCAGCAACAAGATGGCCCTGAACCTACACACAGTGATGGCTCCCCTTTTGAGTTCTTTCCGCCAGCTCCTGTGGTTCTTTTCTGCAAAAACTCGCCGCCTTTGAAAAAGGTCATAATGCAGAAACAGCCGATAACACCTCAATCGGCTTCTAAAAAGCAAGGTACTTCAATGTCAGCTGCCCCTCGAGTTCCCACTAAGATAAGAACGATGACGAGGAATGTAGCTGCCAGGAAGACCTTGAGACACCGGAGCCCTTCTCCAGAAAGCTCGCATGTAGGCTGATCCATGTCTTGGTCGATCCTTCTCATTCTTTCATTCTTGCAGATGTGCTCGTGTCTAACAGCCTTCCTTCTTTTGTAGGCTTCCGTTGAAGAAACATCCCTCGAGGACACACAACCCAATGATGGAGAATCGAGCCCAACGGATTCTGAGAGGACCATCACCCCGAGCCAGCCAGATGTGCCACCATCGGCTTCCAGGAAAAGGTCGGTTCCTGAACCTGCTGCCCCCCGAGCACCAGTCGAGGCCGGGCTAGCTGTGGGTCCCAAGAGAGCTCGTAAAGGACCACAAGCTTCTTCATCGAGCCAAGAGGTTCCGAAAAATCATCATCCTTTATGCTCTTGCCCCTTACTCCCTTTTGTCTGCCGGTTCCTCATCATTTACATCGGTTAATCACCTTTCATGCAGACAACTGAGGCTTCTAGTGGGAAGGTAGGGGCCGTGCCGACGCCTTTAGCCAAACCAGACCTGGCAATCCCCGAAAATGCAGATGAAATGGCTACCACTTTGGTAACGCCCCCAGCAACCACACACAAACCGATCGCCTCGTTGTCTGCTACCCCCTCGGTCCTAGGAGAGGTATGTTAACTTTCGGCTTTATTCTTCCCTGTTGGACACACACTGACGCCTTTTCGGGCTGCCAGGGTGGTGACATTTCAGGCTTGCTGACCTTTGATCCTGACTCCATCGATCCAACTCCCTCTGTCGCCACTGATGAACCACAAGCCAGGGCTGTTCTACCTCAATTCCAACGACTTAGAGCCTTACTGTCTTCCCCGATCGAGGAGCTGATCGAGGGTTCTGAAGAGGTGAAGGGCGTTCTTGCTGAAATCCAGGACCAACTCCCAGTAGCATTGCAGGTGAAGCTTTGGCCCGTCGTAACTCTTGTCCTTCTTCGGGTCAAGGGTGAAGCTAGCTCGTGAAAGGATCAACCTGCGCCGTGCCCAACTCCCGCTGAAGGCGAATATTGCCGACAGATGTCAGCAGCTCAATGAGAAAAAGGCGTCCCTTGATGCCAAAACTGACACCTCTGTCAGTACCACCGAGCTCGCATCTTTGAAAAAGGAGCTGGAAGATCTTGAAGAAAAGGTCCGGGTGACAAAACAACTCATTCGTGACAAGGAAGCCTCCATCGCCCGCTCCCAAGATGAAGCAGAGAGCCTTAAAGCCGAACTGAAGACCGATCTGGCAGAAATACGTGCCCTGAACAAGCAGTTAGTGACGGGCAAGGATGAAGATGACGAAGCCGAGATCGCCGAGGTGGACCGTGTTCGTGCTGACGCCCTCCAAGCCTTCGAGGCATTTCTTCAGTAGCCCGTTTATGTAAACTGGCATTTGCTTGTAACAGTTTTGCACCTCTAAAGTCGATGACTGTGCATCGGCTGTATGCTTCTATTGGCCGATTTCATGTATCGGCCCCCATACCTCACTGTCCATCATCCCACGTGCTTGGGAAATAATAAAAAATATTTTTTATTGGCCGATTTCGTGTATCGGCCCCCATACCTCACTGTCCATCATCCCAGATGCTTGGGAAATATTTCTTGAGATGCTGACCGTTGACAGCCACTGGGAATTTCACGCCATCCAGATCCTCCAGCATGTACGCGTTCCCTCTTAAAACTTGATCTACCCTGTATGGCCCGTGCCAATTTGGAGACCACTTACCATATGCTGCATCCTTAGTCCCTAATGGCAACACCGCTTCCCATACCAGATCGCCAACATGGAACTCCTTAGGCCTCACCTTCTTGTTGTATGCACGAGCTACTTTGGCCTTGTTCTCTTTGATTTTCTCAAGCAACCACAGCCTAAGCTCAGTCAAATCTTCAACGCTGTCACTCATCAAGGCTGCATATTCTTCAGTCGTTAGATCGTTCTGAAAAGTGACACGTCTCGATCCAGCCGTAATTTCCCAAGGCAATACGGCTTCTTGTCCATAGACTAGATGGTACGGCGAGGTTTTTATCGCTCCATGACATGACATGCGGTAAGCCCATAAAGCCTCTGATAAAACCTCGTGCCAACGCCTAGGGTTCTCATCGATTTTCCTCTTGATCAGCTTGATAAGGCTCTGGTTGGACGCTTCAGCTTGCCCATTTGCTTGAGCATAGTACGGAGATGATCGCATCAGTTTGATCCCTGTGTCCTCACAGAACTCTCTGAACTCGTGAGAAGTGAAGACCGAACCTCCATCGGTCGTGATAGTCTGGGGAATCCCAAACCTATGAATGACGTGTTCTTTCACAAAATCGACGACATCCTTTGAACTTACTGACTTCATAGGGACGGCTTCCACCCACTTGGTGAAATAATCCGTGATGGCCAAAATCCACATGTGGCCTTTGCTTGATGGAGGATTGATCTTGCCGATCATATCCATGCCCCAACCTCGGAATGGCCAAGGCTTGATGATGGGGTTCATTGCTGACGCGGGTACCATCTGAATTTTTCCAAATCTCTGACATGCTTGACACCCTTTGTAGTACTTAAAACAGTCCTCGAGCATGGTAGGCCAATAAAACCCTGATCGCCTGATCAACCACTTCATCTTGTGAGCCGATTGGTGAGTTCCACAAGCGCCTTCGTGTACCTCGTGTAGGAGCCGATTGGCCTCAGCTGTCCCCAGACATTTGAGCAATAACCCCTCTAGAGTCCTGTAAAACATGTCGTCCCCAATGAGCACATACTTCATGGCCTTGTATCTTATCCGTTTAGGTGCCCCCCGAGCCGAATCCTTCAAGTAATTGAAGATATCGGCTCTCCAGTCGTCTGCGTCCAGGAATTGCACCTGAACATCGGCTCCCTCTGCCACGTCCTTGTAGCCTGAAGCCATTTGTGCAAGATCATTGGCCTCGGTATTATGCGATCGTGGGATCCAGGTGAAGTTTATGTATCGGAACTGTGCCATCAGCTCACGGCATTGCATCCATAATGGGAATAGCGACTCGCTCTCACACTTGTATTCCTCCGTGAGTTGAGAAATCACCAGCTTGGAGTCTCCAAAAATTTCCACTGCTTCCGCTCCAGCTTCGATTAGCAACTCCATTCCCTTGCGTATCGCCTCATACTCAGCGACGTTGTTGGTGCGAGGGGCTGATAACCTGATAGAGAAGGAAAATGTTGCCCCCCGGGGTGACACGAGTAGCATGTCGATGCCGCACCCATCGTCACAAACCGATCCGTCAAAGAACATAGCCCACGCTCGTATAGACAGTGCTGCTATATTGGTGTTGATCCTTTCAGCGATAAATTCGGCCAATGCCTGCCCCTTAACTGCTTTCGCGGGTTGATACCGGATGTCAAACTCCGATAATGCAAACATCCATTTGCCCAGTCGGCCTTTCAACATAGGAGCCGACAGCATGTGCTTTATGACGTCTGATTTGCAGACGATGACAATCTCTGCTGATAGCAAAATGTGGCCCAGCTTGGTGCAGGTGAAAAACAGGCAGAGGCACAACTTGTCGATCTCAGAGTACCTTGTTTCTGCATCCAGCATCCTTCTGCTGATGTAAAATACCACTCGCTCCAGCCCGTCATAAACTTGCACCACCACTGAGGCGATGGACGTGTCCGCTACTGACAAGTAAATGTAGAATGGCCTATCCGGCTGGGGCGGAACCAATACTGGCGGCTTCGTCAGATATTCTTTGATCTCGTCGAAGGCTCGTTGTTGTTCTGCCCCCCAGCTGAACTCCTCATCAGATTTAATCTTTACAAGTCCCATGAACGGCTCTATCCTTCCTGACAGATTGGAGATAAATCTTCTGACGAAGTTGATCTTGCCGATGAGAGACTGTAGTTCTTTCTTCGTGGTAGGTGGCTTCATTGTTCGCACTGCCTCCTGACTTTTCAGGCCGATCTCGATTCCTCGTTCATGGACCAAGAAGCCCAAGAACTGACCGGCCGTCACACCGAAGGCACACTTCTTTGGATTCATCCGTAGCCCGAATCTCCTTGTTCGGTCCAGGACGTGTCGCAGGTCATCCAAGTGTCCTTGTACTGAAGTTGACTTGACCACCACGTCGTCGATATAAATTTCCACCAGCTTGCCGATCAGATCATGGAAGATGTAATTCATTGCTCTTTGGTATGTGGCGCCGGCATTCTTTAGTCCAAACGTCATGACTACATATTCAAACAACCCCACCGAGCCTGGTACTCTGAACGCAGTCTTGTGTATGTCTTCTGGAGCCATAAAAATTTGGGTGTAACTGGCATTGCCATCCATGAAGCTCAAGATCTTATGGCCAGCCGCTGCGTTGATTAACGTTTCTGCCACCGGCATTGGATACTCATCCTTTGGGGTAGCTCTATTGAGGTCCCGAAAATCTATGGCAACACGCCAGCGGCCATCCTTTTTCTCTACAGGTACGATGCTAGAAATCCACTCGGCATACCTGCATGGCCTGATTAAATCGGCTGCCAACATTTTCTCGATCTCCTTCTTGACTTCTTTCAAAATTTCGGCCTTCATCTGTCGTGCTTGCTGCTGGAACGGCCGAAAACCCATTTTAAGTGGGAGTCGATGCTCGATGATGCTCCTGTCTAGCCCGGGCATCTCTGTATAATCCCAGGCAAAGCAATCTGGATATTCTTTCAACAAAGTTATCATTGGACCCCGCAGATTCGGATCCAACTTCTTGCTGATAAATGTTGGTCTTGTCTTATCCCCAGGACCGATGTCAATCTCTTCTAGTTCATCAGCAGATGTAAATCCATACCCTAGCTTTCCGTCACCTGTCAAATCGATGCTAAGCACAGGGTAAACAGTAGGTGAGGTTAACAAAAATAACTTGGGCCGATTGCCTGAATCGGCCCCCTTTTTGATTGTATTAGTCAAGGACGGTTTACACCTTATGGTTTTACAATGGCTGGGAATCTCCCTGCTACGACTGCATGATCTGCTCGTCGTAAGATTGCTGCTTTTTGTTTTTTGTGGACGATCGCAGGGATCGGCCGTACCATGTACCGTCGTGGACTTTGCTACTCTGTCAGGCCGGTGGATAAGACCAGCCTCACCCTGTTTTTTGTAGCCTCAATGCGTTCACAGCCGTCTAGACTGATTCCAGAGATCGGCTCTTGGTCTTCTGCTTCCCAGACGTTCATGCCAGCAATGGAGACCTCGACGGAATCGTCTGCATGAATGACCTCCACCTCATCTCCATCCCACTGTATTAGGCACTGGTGCATCGTGGATGGAATGCAGCAGTTGGCATGGATCCAATCTCTCCCTAACAAGACAGCGTAGGTGCTTTTGCTGTCCACGACGAAGAATGACGTAAGGATGGTTTTTCTGCCCACGGTCAGGTCCACGTTCAGTACGCCTTGCGTTTCTGAAGTCTGGCCGTTGAAGTCGCTTAAAGTGACGTTGGTTTTGATCAGATCTGAAGTGGAGCGTCCCAAACGCCGTAGCATGGAGTATGGTATTATGTTGACTGCCGCTCCGGTGTCCACTAACATCTTGCTGACAGGTTGCCCATTGATGTAACCTCGTAGGTACAGTGCTTTCAGATGTTTGTAACCCTTTTCACGTGGCTTCTCAAAGATAACTGGCCGTGGGCCGCAGTCGAACTGTGCCACTGGTAGCTCGTTGGTTCTTGGCGCGCAGAACTCTGACGGAAGTATGAATACCATGTTTGTGCCAGCCGATGTCTTTTCATCGGCTTTTACCGGTTTGGGGCACCACTCTTTCTTTTTTGGGTGATCTTCCATTTCCAAGGTCTGCCTAATTTTAACGGCCAGATCAGGCCGTGCTTTCTTCAGAGCGTGGAGATACTGCGCTTCGGCTTCCTCCAAGTTACGCAGCCGCTGCACTCTACGCTTTTGGGTGTGTCTGAGTCCGTCGGGGCACCACCTTGGACGGTGATACCTGTCTTTCTCTTTGTCATCCATTGGCTCCTTGAGACCTTGTGCTCGAGACGACTCCCTGCGTCGGCGCTGATGTGGGAGAGGCCCTAGGCGCTTAAATACTGACACTGGCTCCGTGTCCTCCCTCTGCTGTCCGCATTCCGGGCAGTTATCGATCGTAGGCAATCGGCTCATTCCCGCGTCCCAGCAATACTTGAAGAACGGACAATCCCAATGTTTGTCTACGCCTTCCTTTTCTTTTGACGGTCCCCTGGCGAGGTGCTCATGTCCTTCATCTTCGCGCCGGCGACGTTGGTTATACTGACGTTCATACTTGTTAAGGAGATGCGTGCAATGTGGTTTCTGATATCGCACTCCTTTCACTTGTTCCTCAGTTGAGTACCGCCTGTCGTCGTAGCTGGGCCGGTCGCGCGAACCAGCCTCCTCTCTTACTCTCCCATGAAAGCGACCGCCTTCCTCCCTGTACGTGCCATGGTGGTACCCTGGTCCTGCCATGTTGACGTCGAACGAGAAATCCAACTGGCGCCTCGTGGAGTGGCTGTGTTCTACCATGTTGACGCCGGGGAATGGGTTTGTGTCCACTTTCATGGCGAATTGCCCCAGGATGAGACGGCCCTGCTCTATTGCCGTTTGGATCTGGCGACGTAGCTCTTTGCAGTCATTGGTGCTGTGGGTGAACGAGTGGTGCCACTTGCAGTATGGTCTTCCGTTCATCTCTTGAGCCGTAGGGATTTTGTGGCCTTCGGGTAACTTCAGCTGCTTTTCTTTCAGCAGTAAATCGAATATTTGCTCAGCTTTGCTCACATCGAAGTCGAACCCTTTTGCAGCCCCTTGCTGTTTTACCCATTTGCAGGTTACGGGATCTGCCCCCCGAGCCCATTCAGCCACGGCCACCTCCTGGTCTTGCGTGGGGTCTTCTTCTTCTGTATCGACCAGGCCTATCGGACGTTTGAACTTGTCCTGGTACAACTCAGGGTGGCGCTGCTCATACATCGTCAGCTTCTGGGCCATGTGCGCCAACGAGTTGTACTCTACTTGGAAAGCCAGATCTTTGATGGGTGCTGCGAGACCCAACGCTGCCAGCTCGACTGCTTCCTTCTCAGTTAACCGAGCTGAGTAACATCGGTTCTTGACAGTCCTGAAGCGTTGGATGTACTCGGCTACCGTTTCTCCTCGCTTTTGCCGCACCTGTGCCAGGTCTGCAATGCCAGCCTCGGTAGCTTCTGAATGGTACTGAATGTGGAACTACTCCTCCAGTTTCTTCCAGGTCTGGATCGAATCAGGTGGCAGCGAGGTGTACCACCCAAAAGCTGGTCCTGTCAAAGATTGCGCAAAGAACCTTACGCGCAACTGATCTGATGCTGATATCATGCCTAACTGTGCCAGGTATCGGCTCACGTGCTCGATCGAGCTCGACCCTTCTGACCCGCTAAATCTCGAGAACTCAGGGAGCCGATACTTGGGTGGCAGCGGGATCAGGTCAAACTCGTTGGGGTACGGCTTTGAATAGCCGATTGTCCTTCTCTTTGGCACGAAGCCGAACTGGTCTCTCAAGATGGTACGGATCTGTTCCGTTGTTTGGGCTGCAGGGGCTAGATTCTCATGACTCATTCCAGTGGCATACTTGGCTAGCTACGCCTGTTTGTCGGCGTCCATCCCAGAGATTCCTGCTCCAGAAACACCTGTCCCCGAAGCCCCTGCTCCAGAGACTCCTGCTCCAGAAATCCCTGCAGTTGCCACCTAGTTCGTGCGCGTCAGGTTATTGCAGTCCGGCACGTAGGTGCACACATATCCATGTGGGATCTCCTTAGGTGGTTCAAACAGGAATTGGCAATCGCCAGGGTCGCCTCCGACCTTGTAGACGACGTACGCCGGTGCCCCTGGTGGCTCTGGAGCTGCAAGTGTGAATGGCAGCGGTGGCCTGGCCTGGAGCGGTCTTTCTCCCTGGTGAGTCCCCAGCGTAGGCCCCGACGGAGAGTACTGATGTTTCGCGATCTCCTGAACTACGCGAATTGCGATCCGCTCGAAAGCGTTTACCAAGCTCTCAGAATGGCGGTGAAGAGAATGAGCGACCATGTAGTTGACTTCCTGTCGCAGAGCTCTGGTGCGCTCCTCTAAAGGAACAGAGAGATCCACCTCGTCAAGAGCACCTTCAGGTGAGAACCCTTTCCATCTGATGCCATGTTTACGGGTCCTCTCAAAAGAGCCGATGAGATCGGCTTCGAAGAGAGCTTTGACGTCATCATACTTCGCCTTGTGCTCCTCAGGCAGCTCATCGTACGTGACCGGTCGGTTGTCCATCGCAGCGTCGGATGTTGATGTAGACGTTGTTTAAGTGTCCCACCGGGCGTGCCAGAATGTGTTGCCTACCAAAACCCACCGGCGAGCAGCGACGGGCAACACGAAGAGCCGGGAGGCTCCCAGAACTGCTGGTGGGCCCTGGTCCCTCGGGCAACGGCCCGCAAAACTCCGGCACACGTCCTGGCTTGGTTCGAGGGCGTGCCACCTGACCTATACCTGGTCAGGAAGGTGAAGGATTGCTTCGATTGGTTTCCTGCATGGTAAACAAGTATACGTAAAATTCGAGCCGTGACCGGCTCCCAGGTTTCCCTGTGAATCGGCTCCCAGAGCCGATTATCCCATGGTTCTGCATTAGATCTATTATAACATGGGGTTTTGCTTCATCAATACAAGTTAAATCGATCTATGACAGTTTAATGTTTTCACTACATGACTGGAACATCCTACACGTAATTGAGCCTGGTAGATACAAAAGATAATAGAAAACTAATCCTAGAGAAGGCCTAAAAACCAACGTAACGTCAATTCCCGGAACACCCCCTCTTGGATTGGTAAACCATATCTTACATACTACTGGATCGTTCAACCCGTTTGCAAGGCCTGATCATGTGGATATCAAACTAAACCTTGGAGAACAAGGCACAACTATAACAGATCAAATCGACTTAAATAAAGATCAAGCAAGATGCCACCCTTACACCCGGGAAAAGGTGCAACGGCGGCGAGATAGTTAGAGGTAGCATAACTAAACAATCATAGCGAAAAGTACTGATGCTAACCCAAACAAATCTATGATAATAGTGTTACTCGCCATCAACAAGGCTTCAGTACGAGTAACACCAGATAACGCATAAGTAGATACTGCCTAGATCGTAAGATGCGATCTAGGCAGCATGGCACTTACCCGAGAAAAACCCTAGAAACAAGGGGTGGCGATGCGCCGAGATTGTGTTTGTTGTGAACGTGATTGCCCTCCTTTTCTCGATAACCTTAGGTACATATTTATAGTCCGGAGACTTTCTGTCTTTGGAATAACTCTACAACTCTATCTCTTACCTAAATCTAAACGGAATCTATTACAATATAAGATACACGGGCAATTTAGCCCAAATCAACACACGAGGCCGATTCAACAACACGTTGCATATACGTATCTTCTAAGCCCATCTTGATCGCGGCCCAACTCCTCCTTTGGCCAAAATATGGCGATAACAGAGTCTTAAAGAAATATGTTCATAACCGTGCTAGGCCAGAAGGAAGCATCTCCAAGGGCTATGTAACAGAGGAGGTCATTGAGTTCTGTGTTGATTTTATTCCTAACCTTAAGGCGATTGGTGTTCCAGAATCACGACATGAGGGGAGACTGCGTGGAAAAGGCACCCTAGGATGTAAAGCAATGATATGTAGGGACGGGCATTCTCTCAATCAAGCACACTACACGGTTTTACAAAGATCTATCTTGGTTGCCCCGTATATCAATGAACACAAGAATTTAATACGCCTCAAACACCCGGGGCAGTCTGATGAATGGATTATAAGTGAACACATGGCGAGTTTTGGCGGCTGGCTGCAAAGACTTCTCACGAATAACATCACTGTTGGGGATCATCTGTACTTGTTGGCCAGGACACCGTCTTCGACTGTATGTACTTTCCAAGGGTACGAGATAAATGGGAATACATTTTACACGATAGGCCAAGATAAAAGAGCACCAACCAAAACAGTGGTGTCCGCTTCGATGCAGCAGAAGACAATGGGCAAAAGACCACGTATTATGGGTTCATAGAGGAGATATGGGAACTTGACTATGGACCTAATTTTAAGGTCCCCTTGTTTCGATGCAAATGGGTCAAGCTAACAGGAGGAGGGGTTGAGGTAGACAAGAAGTACGGAATGACAACGGTGGATCTCAACAATCTTATGAAGAACTTAGACGAACCATTCGTCCTAGCCAATGATGTGGCTCAGGTTTTCTATGTGAAGGACATGTCCTCCAGACCAAAAAAAAGAAAAAATATGCAAACGAATACATCATATGATGAGCCAAAGCATCACATAGTTCTTTCAGGGAAAAGAAACATCGTGGGAATCGAGGACAAGACAAACATGTCAGAAGATTATAATAAGTTTGATGAAATTCCGCCCTTCACAGTGAAAACTGACCCAAGCATTCCGTTAAGTAAAGAAGATGCTCCATGGTTACGTCTGAAGCGATCATAAGGAAGGGCATATGCCAAGAAGTTCATGCTCATATTATGTAACTCTAGTTCATGTTTTTAATATTAATACATGTCTTGAGTGTTAGTCATGTTTTGTGGATGGACCGGGACTATGAGAAGAAGTTGTCCCGATTCGTACTTACCATTAAGATCTGATCTCCAAACGCGCGCGGTCACATATTAGGGAGTGCCTCTATGACCAGTTTCTTGGAGATGCCGGAGGACTAGGCTCCGTCGGCATCTCCCTGAAACTGGCCGTAGTGGTGTCCCTGCTCTCGAAAACCATCTTGCAGCTTTGTAACTTCTCTAACTAGATCAATACACCAGGGAGCTAACTAATTTCACATATTAGGGAGTGCATCTATGACCAATTTCTCGGAGATGCCGGAGGACTGGGCTCCGTCGGCATCTCCCTGAAACTGGCCGTAGTGGTGTCCCTGCCTCAAACTGGTTGGAGGACTGGACTCACAAGGATGCCTATTTATAGTACAAGCAGCTCGACATAGTGTTGACACTTACAAAATAATGTCGACACTCACCCCTATTATTAGTCCCGGTTGGTGTCTCCAACCGGGACTAAAGGTTCATCTTTAGTCCCGGTTGGTGACACCATCCGGGACAAGGTACACGCCGCACGACATAATGTCGACATGCACTCACCCCTATTATTAGTGTTGACTCGTGTTTTGTCCCGGTTGGTGTCTCCAACCGGGACTAAAGGTTCATCTTTAGTCCCGGTTGGTGTCTCCAACCGGGACTAAAGGTTCATCCCGCCATTTTTTCCCGCCATTTTTCTTCCCGCCATTTTTCTTCCCGCCATTTTTCTTCCCGCCAGTTCTTCCCGCCATTTTTCTTCCCGCCATTGTTCTTCCCTCCAGTTCTTCCCGCTAGTTCACTATATATATATGTAGGGGGTTGGCCTCCATTGTCATTGCACATCTCTAGACTCATATCTGCAACCTCATCACTCTTTCCCATGGCTTCCACCGTAGCACTAACCCCCAGGGAGGCGGAGGCGCTTTGCGCCTCGAACTACCCCTGCCCGCCGGGCTACTGTGTCACTGTCGGCTGGATGCTGAGCGTCGGAGGCGTGCCGGTTCCTCCTGTCCCTCTAGGTGTGGCGCGCCGGATGGCCATCACGAACCACTACTACTTCGAGCTCACGCCGGAGCAGCGGAGGAATCCCAGATGGCATCCCGACTATTTCCCTACTTGGGAAGCCTTCTTCGTCGATCGGCATGAGAGGGCGCTCGCCAGGCACGAGGAGGACGGCCCACCTCCTCCTAACTTCAACGAGGCCGGCCGTCGGCTATGGTGGCGCGGTCGGACTCTCCAGAGCGTCATGGCCTATGACACTGCCGCCGACTCTAACCCCCGTCTGCGCTACCCTCAAGTCCAGCCCACGCGCTACCCTCAAGTCCAGCCCACGCGTACTCTCCAGAGGTTCAATTACGGCGACCCCGACGACGACAGCGATGACGGCGGCGGCGAGTACGACGACTATAGTGGCGAGTATTACAAGTGTAGGCAGGAGCATGACTGAATCACTCCAACATTCCGAAACAAGTTCGGCCGATTGTTACTTAATATGGCCATGTATCTTAATTTTCAGTTCTTTTATATATCTTAATTTTCAGTTCCAGTTCGGCCGATTGTTACTTAATCTGGCCATGTATCTTAATTTTCAGTTCTTTTATGTATCTTAATTTTCAGTTCTTTTATGTATCTTAATTTTCAGTTCCAGTTCGGCTTTATGTAACTGTCTCAAAATGACCTATCTCATTCGGGTCAAATGACCAATGTTATGGCTAGAATCAAGGCATAGTTTGCAAGAGCAGTTTTCCTTTTTATCGCACCAAAAAGGCATTTTCCATTTTCCGAGCATAAAAAACGGACGGTTTTGTGAAGCAACCACCAAATGGCTAATTCAAAAAACCACCAACACATTGATCAAAAAACAATGCAAGTTGAGAGAGGCATGGTGAGATTCAAGTGTATACAAAAGATGCGACATTTAAATATCCAATCAATTCAAAAATGTTAATACAAAAGATGCGGCATTAAAATATGATTTGATCTAATAAAAATCATTTACATGAATGGATAGATATTATTTTTCTGAAAATTATGATATATTATTCATATTTTTCTGAGTTGAAATGAAAAAGATATGAATTTTCTAAATTCAGATCATATTTTTTGAATTAAAAAAGCCCCTTTAATGCATGAAATAAGTGTTTTAATTATTTTAAAAAAATTCATGTAAAGTAAATATAAAATGATTTACATGAATGGATAGATATTATTTTTCTGAAAATTATGATATATTATTCATATTTTTCTGAGTTGAAATGAAAAAGATATGAATTTTCTAAATTCATATCATATTTTTTGAATTAAAAAAGCCCCTTTAATGCATGAAATAAGTGTTTTAATTATTTTAAAAAATTTCATGTAAATTAAATATAAAATGATTTACATGAATGGATAGATATTATTTTTCTGAAAATTATGATATATTATTCATATTTTTCTGAGTTGAAATGAAAAAGATATGAATTTTCTAAATTCATATCATATTTTTTGAATTAAAAAAGCCCCTTTAATGCATGAAATAAATGCCCCCCCTTTAACACCGGTTCCAGACAGGAACCGGTGTTAAAGGGGGGGGCATTTATTTCGTTTCTCGCGCGCACACACCCCCCCCCCCCCTTTAACACCGGTTCGTGGCAGGAACCGGTGTTAAAGGGGGGGGTAATAAATACGCGCGCAAACGAATTCCCCCCCCTTTTAACACCGGTTCCTGCCACGAACCGGGGTTAAAGGGGGGGTATTAAATGCGCCCCTTCGCTCCTTTCTTCCCCTCAGTGCCAGATCGAACCACCGCCCGTCGCGCAGAGAGCAGAGAGAGAGCAGCTGCCGCGCCGCGTCCAGCCCTCGCCGTCGGAGCTAGCCGCCGCCCTCGCGCACGCCAGCAAGACCGCCACAGCCACCGCGCGCGCGCCGCGCGCCGGCGCCGCCCTCTCGCCCTCGCAGTCGGAGCCGCCGTCGCCGTACGTCGGAGCCGCCGCCCTCGCCGTACGTCGGAGCTGCCGCCCTCGCCGTCGGAGCTAGCCGCCGCCCTCGCGCGCGCCAGCAAGACCGCCACCGCCACCGCGCGCGCGCCGCGCGCCGGCGCCGCCCTCGCCCTTGCAGTCGGAGCCGCCGTCGCCGTACGTCGGAGCCGCCGTCCTCGCCGTATGTCGGAGCTGCCGCCCT
This sequence comes from Avena sativa, assembly GCA_916181665.1. NCBI lineage: Eukaryota > Viridiplantae > Streptophyta > Magnoliopsida > Poales > Poaceae > Avena > Avena sativa. Next base: position 69,266,668 of record OV702284.1, read on the forward strand.
CGCCGTACATCAGAGCCGCTGCCCTCGCCCTCTCCGTACGTCGGAGCCGCCGCCCTCGCCGTACGTCGGAGCCGCCGCCCTCGCCCTCGCCGTCGGAGCCCGTGTGAGGCCCTCCTCTCTACAGCTAGCTCGTCTCGTTCGTCAAGTTCGGTGTCATGCCCGTGTTAAATTTTAGTGCTACTGTCGTTACCCATAGTGTGCTCGGCTCAGTGGTCGTGTGTCATTTTGAATTGATTTCAAATAGAGGGAGAGAGTAGGGTTTAGAGTTTTTCATTATGTTCTTTAATGCACAATTTAAACATGATGCACAAACAAACCCTAAATAATGTTTATCTAAAACTGAGGTGTTACAGACGACAACTGTGTAGTACTACCTACGAGCACTAGTGGAAACGAGGGCTTTTGTTGATCCCGAAAAGGGGCTTTAACACCGGTTCTTCTACGAACCGGTGTTAAAGGGGGGGCCGTACCAGCGTGGCTGCTCTGCCACGTCGCCGGCGCCCCCCTTTGCAGGCTGCTCTGCCACGTCGCCGTTGTCACTCTGCCACGTCTAAACGCCGACGCCTAAACGCCGACGCCTCGGAACGATATAAAATAGCTTATAGCAAAGATATTATAATAGGCCACGCCTAAACCCTAACTGACCACCTCGCTCTCTTCCCAGTGCAGGAGCGTCTCGCCGCCACCGCTTCGGAGCTCATAGGCCATGCCTAAACGCCGACGCCGCCCGCCGCCCGACGAGCCCGCCGCTAGCACCGCCGCCCGACGAGACCGCCGCATCCGCCCGACGAGCACCGCCGCCCGACGAGCACCGCCGCCCGACGAGACCAACGTCACCCCACCGGTGAGCACCACGTGTCTGCCACGTGTATGATTACTGACTCATCCTGATTAAAACTTGTTTGCTCGATAAATTGTACTACATGCATAGATTAAAACTTGTATACAAATTGGACCTCTGACTCATTTGTGTATTTATTTGTGTATTTTGGTATGAATAATATGTATATTTGTGTATGAATCCAAGTCCACTTGAATGTTTACACTCTTACTCTAGATAATATTATTGTTTTAGAAACTATGGATACACTTAGTAGAAACCTTGAAGAAGAAGAAATAATGGAGAACATTATTGATGAGGACACCTCACAATATCTGAACTTGGAGGGACATGACGACGACAGCTCAAGTACTAGTCATGGAGAAGATGAAGACTCCGGTGAACGCAATTTAATGGTTACAAAGTCCGGCGAGGTATATGCATTGATTAAGCCTCAGCTGACTTCCACCAACAATCTTCTTCTACATGTATTAATTAGCGCTTCTTTCTTCTTTTAGCCCTCTGGATCGACCAGCCAGCAACCATCTTCTTCTATGAAAAAGAGCAAGCGAGGCGCGAGCCAGCGGTTGAAAGATCGTGCAAAGTTCACGATCGAAGCAGTCCGTGTTGATGGCAGGCCGATGGAGCCCAAGAAGGCCGCAGACAAATTTATACGTCAGGCTGGTGTTCTTGTTAGGGACCAAATCCCAATCATAATTGAAAATTGGAATAAGCCAAAGAAGGGCGATGGTACCTTTGTCGATGACAGATCCAAAGAAACGCTTTGGAATTCGTTGTTGGTAAATTTCACCCATCCGCCAGAGGAGGATGAAAACAACCCGGTTATAAAGAAAAAGGTCAAAGAGTGGACTCTAAAGAAGATGGCTGAGGCTTTCCGCAACTGGAAGACAAAATTGAACAAATTTGTCAAAGCTGGCGAGACTCCAAATTTCGAAGACGCATATTATGCGAAGATAAGACCTCACTGGGCCGAATTTGAGACATATAAAAAAAGTGCTATAGCTAAAAAGAGGTCAGAAACCAATACGCTTAATGCCCTGAAGAAGGAATATCACCAGAGGACGAGGTCAGGTGGCTACGTATCTCAGAGGCCTAAGTGGGAGGAAGCTGAGAGGGCCCTGCGCGAGAGAGGGATCACACCCCAGACAGATGGGTGGGACCTACGTGCAAAGACTTGGTTCTACGGAATCGGGGCAAGGTTGGACCCAGAAACAGGATTGTGTATCTTCCCAACCATCCTTGCCAAACCCGTCACTGAACTCATCACGGCATACGAGGAAACATCCGCCAGGACCTTCCATCCCGACAGAGAGAATGACCAGCCCACACGCGCCATCGGTAAAAAAGAACACCCTGGACATGCACGAGGCACAGGGGGTATGACGTGGAAGGATGGGTTTCCGACTGGAGCGACTCTTACAGATGGCGCGGCAGAAAAGAAAAAGAGCGTACAGAGCGGATGACACAGATAGAACATGCACTTGCGGCGCTGAAGACGCAAGTGAATGCACAACAGAGCCATCAAGCTACCGTCCCATCTCAGCGGCATGAAGAGCCTGCATTGGAAGCTGCCCGCGGCCCAGACTCTGCGCGGAAAAGCAGTGTGGCTTCCACGGAGAACGTGCAGCCAACGCTTGAAATGACGGGTCCTCGATACCCCGTTGATGAGATCACGGAGAGCAAACACGCTGAGCTGCATGTGAGATTAATGGGCTTATCCATTAAGGTGGCTGTCGGCTATGCCTTACCTCCTGTAGCTGGTGGAACTTACCACTGCCGACCGATTCCAGATGGCTATGCTATTGTCGGGGTGGATGAGGTTGTGAAGGAATATGAGGAAGCACAGCTTGACCATGCTACAGGTGAAGGGGAAACTCAACTCAAATTTGCAGTGAAAACAACCATTCTTTGGAAGAAGGAACACATTGTGCTTCCAAATTGGAGGTCACTGGCACCCCCGCCGTCTCCGCAGCGTCAGCAGTCTGAGCCGCTTCAGCTATCTCCTGCGCGGCAGCCATCTCCGGCCCGTCAGCCATCTTCTGCGCGGCAGCCATCTCCGGCCCGTCAGCCATCTCCTGCGCGGCAGCCATCTCCGGCCCGTCAGCCATCTCCTGCACGGCAGCCATCTCCGGCCCGTCAGCCATCTCCGGTGCTTCAGCCATCTCCTCAGCGTAAGCGGAAGAGCACTGCCACGAGGAGCATCAGTAGCACTGCCACAAAGAAATCCGCAGGAAACCGTACGCCAAAGAGTTCAAAAAACTACGTCCCGCAGCCTTCCGCCAAGCCATTGCCGGTTTTACCGTGGAATCGCAGCGACGAGGAGACCAATAGGATCTCGGGAGAACAGGTCAAGAAATTCTTTGCACCTAGACGGGCCGAGCCAAAGGAGAAAATAGATCCGGCGGTGGTGGAGAAGTTTTACAAAAATCTTTTGAAACCTGAAACCCCACTTGTGCCGGACTACGAGCGCCAGATTTTGAAGGCGGATGCAAGGCGCCGTAGGGAGACTGAAAGTAGCAGTCGTGAGGCACCCCAGAAAACAGTTCCCATGCTCGGAGAGCAGGAAAACCAATCATGCGCCCCGCTCCAAATGTTTGACAAACGGGACGCTCCTCCCGTAGATGATTACGAGGCAGAGCTACAAAGAAAGGCCAATGAGATGGGGATGACTTACATTGCATACTTGAACGTCATGGGAGACAACTTGCCCAAATGCGATGTCAACCCCATACAGCCATGGAAGTATGGGAAGAATCTAGTCAAGAAAGAGGAGCTCAAGAATCTACCAACAAAGATGCGAAAATTGCACAAGTGGTACCTTCATTTCTGCAAGACGAGAAAAGAAGAATGGATCACGGCGTATATAAGAGATCAGATTTTCTTGTGCGGAGACGACGCGATCGACTTCAACATTCAAGACTTGCATTTTCTATTCAATCAGAAGGAACTCGACAAATCTGCCATCAGCCTTTATTGTGTGTAAGTACTATTTCTGTAATTTTTATCTCATCTCATTCACTTCATTAATTGCATGTATATATATATGCTCACCATATATGTATATACTATTATGCAGGAAAAAGGTTATGGAATGCATGAAAGGAGGCCCTTTTGACATTGGGTTCGTTGACCCAAATAGAGTTCATGAAGAAGTGGTAAGAGACAAACCCGGGCAAACAGAAGATTACTTGCTAAAGTCTTTACTGAGACAACAAACCAAAAGGGAAATACTATTGCCTTACAACTTCTCGTGAGTACTGTTACCCTCTCTCTTGTACACATTCTGTTTCGGCTTACTCGATGTTAAGTGTAACTGATGATGAGTTATGCGTGCGTAGGTTCCACTTTATTCTGCTAGTCATTCAACCCGACTCAGGAAAAGTCCTTGTCATGGACTCGTTACGAAAAGAAAAAGAGCTATGGGCAGACTTTAGAGAGATGCTCCAGAGGTAATTTCAATCATATTATCGCACTAGATCGGCAACTTTCGTGAAAATAAGTAATTAATTACTCCTTTATCCATTTTCTTTGTCGGACAGGGTTTGGAAAATGTTCACGGGCAGGGCCGTGGGTGAATGGTCAGAAGAACTAAAATTTGTAGACCAAAATGTAAGTAATACTAGCTAGCTTCCAATTCCATTATATCATGCTTTATTGATTATTATTTTGATTGAACTCTCTATTCTCGTAAAGTGCGCGCATCAGGGACACGGCAATAACTTATGTGGGTACTATGTTTGCGAATTCATTCGCAACACGATATGTGCGACAGGACAAGCCGCACTAGAATAACTTAGAGTAAGTAAACAAAGTCCACAACATTATTTTATTACCATCAATTGTGTTGAGTTTTATTCTTATATATATATTGACGGCCCATTCTTCATATATATTCAGATCGAACGGATGCGGGACCAACTCCTACCATTTGAACGCATACGAGCCATTCAAGAGGAATTGGCGGGGTTCATACTTGATGAGGTCGTCACGCCTGGCGGAGAACTCTTTAGATATCCACCAAAATGAACGATGACGATGTATGTGCCGATGACGATGTATGTGCCGATGACGATGTTTGTGTATAATAATAGTTGCTTAATTATTCATGTACTCGTATGTACCGATGACGATTTATAAGTATACCGCTCCCGATCGATTTCCCCTCGCTCCCCCCCCCTCCCGCAGAAATACGCCCAGAACGGGGCAGAGGCAGAAGTCTGCCGCGGCAGAGATTTAGGCCGTTTTCCTGCCGCGGCAGAGTTCTGCCGCGGCAGGAAAACGGCCTAAATCTCTGCCGCGGCAGAAGAACCTTTAACACCGGTTCCAGATACGAACCGGTGTTAAAGGGGGGGGCCTGAGGCCTGCGGCAGCCCCACGTGCGCCACCCTTTAACACCGGTTCATATAAGAACCGGTGTTAAAGGGGCCCCCCCTCTAACACCGAACCCTCAACAGCGGTTGGGGAACCGCTGTTAGAGGGGCCTCCCAACCGGAGTTAAAGGGGGGGCTCTGCACTAGTGAGCATCCCCATCTTCTCCAAAACCCAAGTCCATAACAATGGGCATTGACGAGATTAAACTTCACCAATTGGCGCCGTCTGTGGAAACTAGGGGCGCTGATTGTGCAATTGTGACGGTCTTATCCGAAGCGATATACAACTCATCGGCGACGGAGAGCCATCTCCTCTTCGGCGCTTTCGACTTCACCGCCCACTGGCCAGCCACCATGAAGGAGTTCGAGCCCGTAGGCGATGGGCTCGAGATTCTGTTCGGGAGAATATGCTTCCAGGTGGGGCAGACTGGCACCCTCCGCCTCCCAGAGAGGGTCCTACCACCATCCATTCGGCCTGCTTCATGGGTCCCACCCATCGGCGTACTACGCACGTCGACGCTAACAGATGAGTCCTATGATAGCAGCAGCTGCAACTGAGATATGTGCGACCCTCCATCAGACGAAGGAACCTACGGTTCTGGATCCGAAAGTTGCGGCAGCAGCAATCCGATCCATAGGTGCTACCAATGCGCCATGGTTATCCATGGTGAACCAGAGGTGCCCAACCCACCACCCAATCCACCGCCCAACCCGCAGGCCGGGAACGGAGGAAACGGAGGAAAACCTAACCTCTAGCCTAACTAAGGCGACGCTGACGCCTATTGAAGAATCAACCTCAACGAGGAAGGATGGCACCAGGCACGCGAAGCCGTGGCGATCAACAAGATCCTGCTTGTGGATGCTTCACGGGACCTGCTGATGGCATACCACCAGCTCCTCATCGGCGACACAACCGGCAGGTGAAGACGCAAGAGGTACTCGACAAACGCAAGCGAGCAGCTTCGGATTCTAGCGTGCGGCGAGCTGTTCTCTCCGCCATTAGTGGCTCCAGCTCGCACGACAATCACGCCAACAAGCACTGCTCTCGCACAGAGCACATGGACTCCGTCGCACGACGTGAGGTCACCAAAATCCTCAACACGCCCTTCATGGAGATGGACGCCAACGGCAACGTCATACCGAAGACGCCGCAGGCTGCGATCATGGAGGCCACCACGTATCTCGCGTCCCATCCACGTCCAGTCAGGGACCCGAAGAGCGCCATGCACAAGTCCGCGCTAGCCGGACTCGGACTCGTTAGAGCTACGCTCCATGAAGAGGCTCCCGTAGAGCCGAAGAAAAAGGCTGTGGTTAGACTCAACCGCAGCCTCACACCATCATCCGATGAGGACAAAAACGATCTACCTCGACAGTCACAGGAGCCCAAGACGTCGCAGCAGCGACTATGACGGTCGAAACGACCTCCCTCAGCGCAAGGTCGACAAGGCACGCGCCAAACGCGCGTGCTCAACCGAATCTGAAGAGGATGACGACGGAGAACTCAGTGGAGCATGATGCTTCAGCAGATCTGTTCGGCGCACGTGCATGCCAAAAATTTCAAGCTTCCTTCAGACACTCCATAGTTCGGCGCAACACATGATCCGAAGGCCTGGCTCAGCGACCACCTCTCGTCCGTCAAGATGCACGGCGGTAACAAGAACACTGCCCTGCAATGCCTTTAGCTGCAGCTGACAGGCGCAGCCCGGATCTAGCTCAGCAGCCTATCCTCAGGCTCCATCCGAAGCTAGGAGGAGTTGGCGTACAGTTTTATCCGAAACTTTAAGGGCACCAGCAAGAGGCCAGCCTCGATCGAGGAGCTGCGGGCCTGCACTCAATGTACGGGTGAATCCATTCACTCGTATATCTTGCGCTGGTCCAACATCAAGAACTCCGCGGCACACATCTCCGAGGAGAGGACGGTCGACGCCTTCAAGGATGGCGTCAAGCGCCCGGACTTCAAGGAAGAACTTGGGCACATCAAGCCCAAGACACTCGACCACCTCATGGACATTGCCAACATGTGGGCAGATGGCGAGGATTCTCTCCACCGAGCACATTCGCATGACGAGGTTGAATACGGCCGTAGGCGCGAACACCATAGAAAACGAAGATCGCGTGTCTACGATGATCGTGACGCACCCGACATGGTTGCGGCCGGCTATGCCGACCGCCGCAACGACAACAACCGCAGCAGGGGAGGATATCGCGGAGGCAACTTCTGCGACAGAGGACACCCCACACAAACATGGCAGCGTCGCGGCCGTGACGACGAACCCTTGGAATACGACAAGTTGTCAGGTCCCTGCACTATCCACTTCTATATCGATAAGCAGGATGGCAAAAAGAAGGCCAACCACATGCCCAAGGATTGCCGCGAGTTCCAGAAACTCAGCGAGGGTTTGCAACGTCAGATCGTAAACCCTGGGTTTGGGCCCCCACCAGGTGACGTCGCCCACGGAGCTCCTCCACCACCACCCGTGCGACCGTCGAATCCAGCAGCAGCACCTGCGCCAAACAACGGCATGGGTGGATACCCGCCGCCAAAAGGGGGCCTGATGATTCAGAAGGGACGACCTACCAATAGGGTGCAAAAGAAGATCACCCGACAGGCCAGCCTCGCTGTGACCGCTCCGCCCACCATCCCTGAGTACCTCAGTGGCTCGGAGTCCTGCATCACATTCGATCGCTCGGATCACCCCTGCCAAATACCTCTCCCAGGTCATGCTACGCTGGTGCTCGAGGCACAGATCGGAGGATTCGAGATGAGCCACGTCTTCATGGATGGTGGCAGCGGCATCAACCTGATGTTTGCCAGCACCCTCGCAGCGATGCAGATCCCGCTGTGCATCCTGGAACAATCTGACACGATGCTCCACGACATAGTCCCAGGGAAGGGCATATACCCCCTGGGAAAGATATGGCTTTATGTCATCTTAAGCAAGCCCGAAAACTTCTGATGCGAGTGACTAGAATTCGAAGTGGTGGATTGGCCATCACAGTACCACACCATCCTCGGGCGCGTGGCGTTCGCAAGATTATTGGAGGTACCGCACTACGCATACTTGTTGCTCAAGATTTCGGGACCAAGGGGCGTCATCATGGTCCAGGGAATCTTCACCCGATCGGACCACTTCCATAGATATTTATACAGAATCTCCCAGTCGTTCGGCATGCAAGAGGAGCTCACGAGGCTCCGAGAGGTGACAGACAACGGGGCACCCCCAGTCGCCAGGCAAAACTCGCCTGATATGTCATTCGACTCCACGGTCAACACGAAAAAGGTGCAGGTCCACCCAACCGATGCCTCCAAGACGGCGCTGATCGCCAACGACCTTAGCCCCGCATAAGAAAGCGCACTCGTCGAATTCCTCCATGAGCGCTGGGAAATCTTCGCCTGGTGTCTTGCGGACATGCTAGGAGTTCCCAGGGAATTCGCCGAGCATGTACTCAATGTGTTCCCAGATCCAAGGCCAGTCAAGCAGTCCATCCAACGACTGTCCAAAACACGAGCCGAAGCAGTTGGAATCAAAGTCAACAGACTACTCGATGCCAACTTCATCCAAGAAATCAAGGAGAGCGAGTGGCTGGCCAATACTGTGATGGTCCCCAAAAAGGACACGGACATCCTGCGGATGTACATGGACTTTACGTCCCTCAAGAAGCACTGTCCCAAGGACCATTTCCCTCTCCCTCGGATCGATCAAATCATTGACTCGACTGCAGGATACGAGAAACTATCCTTCCTTGACGCCTACTCTCGCTACAATTAGATTCTACTGAAGGTCGAAGATCAGGAGAAAACGGCGTTTATCACGCCGTTCGGAGTGTTCTGCTATAACACCATGCCTTTTCGGGCTGAATAACGCAGGTGCCACATACCAGAGGTGCATGCAGGCGTGTCTGAAGAACCATATCGGTCAGAACATCCAAGTCTATATCGACGACATAGTCATCAAGACTAGGGAAGCCAAGACGCTGATCGACGATCTCCGCGAGACGTTCAGTAACCTTGGTCACTACAAGATCAAGTTGAATCCAGAAAAGTGTGCCTTTGGCGTCCCATCTGGCCAGCTACTTAGCTACTTCATCTCCCAGCGAGGAATCGAGGCGAACCCGAAGAAAATCCGGGCCATACTGACCATGGAGAAGCCGAAGAACCTCAAAGGTGTCCAACAACTAGCTGGGCGCATCGCGGTGCTAAGCAGATTCATCAGCCGCATGGGTGAGAAGGACCTACCCTTTTACCAGTTGTTGCGCAAGGCAGACAAGTTCGAGTGGACACCTGAAGCAGACGGCGCATTCGAGGCATGTCGTGGTGTGGAACACGGCAGAGCCATCAGGGATGGCAAAGAAGGGACACACGGATGTATTCGGTGGCTCACGCAACGGGTTGGTCAAGGTGCACTGCAAACACAGGGACGTACCCAGGTTCGGGGCGAGGTAATACCCCTACTCCTTCAAGATGAACTATGTATGGGATCTTGATGCTCAGTACAGATGCTCCTTGAGCTGTTTCCCTAGCTACTACCGGAGGCTAGAGGAAGACGGGAACTTGATGCTAACACTTCTATCCCTCCATTGTTGCGTACCTATAACCCTGGCTCTGCCCTCCCTTATATACTGGTCTAGGGGCAGATTACAGATTGGTTCCTAGGGTTTACTGTTTGGATATGGGTTTACAGGGCAGGGCCGGCTACAGGGCTCATCCGGTGGGCCAGGACCCAGTCCGCCCTTCTTTTAGTGTCATCCTTCTCTTTAGCGGTCACCCGGGCTTCCTTTGGGGCGTCACCCCTGCTTTAACGGTCACCTGGACTGCTTTCGCCAGTCCAGTCGACCGTCTCGCTTTATCTTCATCGGGTAGCGCTGGTAATGACGGCATGCCAGCTTCCTTGATGATGAGGGAGAGCCAGAAGCGTACCCCACATGGAACGTCAGTCCTTCCGTGCTCTCCATCGAATCCAAGGTGAGCCGGGTGGGAACGGCCACTCGGCCGGTTCTTCTGGACACCGGCTAGACGGGCCAGCCGGGAAGGTCATAAGCCCAGCCGGGCTTTTTTGCCAGTCAGCTAGAGTTGTCTTTCCTGGGGTCCAGGCGGCCTGCATCTTCTGGAGCCGGCCTACTTATGCCTGGATTTCCCCACCCGGGGGGGTTATCCCCCCGACACTAGTCCCCGAGCACGTATGGGCTTGGCCGGTGGGCAAGATCTTCCGTGCTCCTTCCTGTCCTGAGAGGCTTGCTTTATTTTCTCCGGCTGCAGTTTTTGCTTTTGCTTTCCGACTGGAATTAACCGGCTGCGGAATCGATGACTGTCCACTGGGTGTAAACAACGAAGGCAGGTACCGGCTGGCGGAGCTGAAGATGAAACGTTTGGCTAGATGACGTCGTTGATGTCGTCACCCACGACTGTGGCTCTGGCGCACGTCATGTCAGTTTGACTTTTGCGTTGCTGCGTCAGTCTTTGGCAACTGCGCACGCAAACTTGCCGTAGCATTTCCTTGGGGCAAGTGCGCACGCCTCGTCTCGTTCTAATGCCCGGGGATCTTCTGTGGCAGTTACAACGGTGCAGAGGATCTGGAGCCGAAGCATCGTGCGACTGTGGTTCCGTGACACCACGCGTCGCGCAGAAGCCGAAGGGGCGACGATGCCGCTTGCGGGGATAAATAGACCTCTGAGGGGGATCGGTTCCCACACTTGTTCATCCTCCGGCTCATCTTCTCCTCGTGCCCCAGCGTTCCTTGTTCTTGCACGCCCTCTCCTTGTCGCCGCCGGCCACTTTTTTCCGCCCAACACGGCCTCCTCCTCTTTCGAGATGTTGCCGGAGTAGCGTGGCGGCTGGTGCGGGTCCTTCGTGACCGACGAGCTCATAAACAAGTACCGGCGGGTGAGGTTTCTTCCCTCGTCGATGCTTGTGAAGCACCGGCTTGCGCCGGAGGGGGAGCGGGTGCCGAACCCTCGGTCGGGGGAACGCGTCGTCTTCCTCGCGCATTTCGCCCACAGCTTCGGCCTCCCCGTCAGCCCTTTCCTCCTCCAGCTCTTTCTCTTCTTCGACCTCCAGCTTCATCACTTAGGCGCCAACCCCATGGTGCAGCTGTCGCATCATGCGGCCTGCTGCGAGTCATATCTTGGGGTGTGTCCCGAGGTGGCGAACTTTCTCAAGTTCTTCCACTTCAAGGCCCAAAACATCACCAAGGGTGGCTTGCTGACGCGACGGGCTGATGCGCCGTCTATCCGCTGTCCTCCTCACTGATGCCGCGGTTCGAGCTCCCCGACACCGTCAAGCTGTGGCAGCGCTCATATTTCTACGTGAGCAATGCCATAGAGATTGACTGGATCTGCCTTCCACCCTTCGCCGACGTGCCCTCGACGCAGAAGGGCTGGACGACGAACGACATGTGCGCAGTGGCGGACCTCGATCGGATGGCCGCCCGGCTAGAGACGATGGTGGAGACGGAGAGGCTCACCTCCCGGGACATCACCTTATCGTGGATGGTGGGTCGTGTGCTTCCGCTGTTGAAGCGGTTGCACAAGATGTGCCACCTTTCGACCGCCGACGATCCGACGAGGACATCGCGGAAGGATATGCCCTACCAGGACCTGCGGAACTGGATCTCCATGATGTCCATGTTCTGTATCGAGGCCAACTGGGCATACTCCTGCCCCCCGTACCATCGCGGCCGCCTGCCGCCTCAGGTAAGTTTTTCTCTGGTTGTTTTGCGTCTCGCTTCTTTTTATTGCTAGCTTTCCTTGGGTGCCTTATGCCCCAATTTTTGATTAGTTGTTCATGGCGCAGCTGGCTGAGAATGGCATGGGTGACTTCCATATTCTGTCCTTCTTGGAGGACAGGAAACCGAAGAAGTACCCCCAGACGGAGCCCAAAGGGTTTCCCGTCCGGGCGGACGATGGCCCCTCGAATCCTCATGGTAGGTTGCTGACCGTAGCTCTTTCTTTCTCCTTTGTTTTTGAGGTTATGGTTTTTACTCTTTGCTTGTTCCGCAGTCGATGTCACTGACGAGGAGGGTGGCCGAGAGAAACCCGCGGTGAGAGCCCGGGGAAAGAGAGCAGCACCTGTTGCCGCTCCCGCTCCAGTTGAGAAGAAAAAGATGTGTCGAGGGCGTCAGGTTGTTGCTCCACTGTCCGTTGCTGGGTCAGTATCTCTCTTGTTCTTGCTTGCCACTCTGCGGTTTTGCTGGTTTCTCCTTTGACTCTTCGTTTCATGCAGCGAGGCCATGGTGCTTGGCGATGGTGGTGCCGCCGTCATTGCTCCTCTACCTCTTCCTCCGGTTGAAGAGGTGGCGAGGTCGCCGGATGCGCCCGCATCGGCTGCGGCTGGCCCGGCCGTGACCAGGCCGGCTACATAAGCCGTGCCATCTCCGCCCAGGGTGCTCGAGGGATCTCCGACCACGGGGTTGCTGCACCAGGCGCCTGCGTCCTCGCAGTTGGGCCAGCTATTTGCGGTTGCACAGGACCCGGAGACCCCCTTCTTTCGTCCCGGGGCTGGCGTGAACCCGGCTTGGAGCGATGCTCCAAGCATCTCCGCCAGGCCCGTCATTACGGAGGTGACGGAGGGAGCTGTGGCCGCGCAGGCGGCTGTGGCGGATGCCGGCTAGCCGGATGGTTGTTAACCGACTGGGAGGGACTTGGTGGTGGCTGCGCCTTCGGGTGTGGCTGCTTCGATGATGACGAGGTTATTCTCACCGGCTCGAGGCTAGCTCCGGCTGTGCTGACGCCGGGTGCGATCCTTGCCCAGCTCTCCGGCTCGGCCTCCGTCGCACTCAGCCAGGTTCGCCACCTGGTTGAGGGAATGGAAAGGGGCCTTGGCGAGGCCAAAAAATTGTCTGTTTTGATGAAGATAAGTCGTTGCCCTTCACACATTTTCTGTTCTTTCATCCGGTTTGCTTCTCTGTTGCTCATTTGCTTTCTTGCTGCAGAAAGATTTTGTGGAGTCTGTGAAGAACACTCGGGACCTTGGCCGTAAGATTGCTTCTTCAGATCTGTCTTGGCGATTGGCTCCCTTTTCCCGTTTTTTGTTGACCATCGGGTATCCTCCTACAGCCATGATCCAGGACAAGGAGAGGGAGGTTGAACGCCTCAAAGTTGAGGTTGCCCGGCTGGAGGAATCGAACAAGGCGCGACAAGCGCAGTTCGATCAACTTGCCGCGGCCAAGCACCAGCTTTAGGTTAGCATGGAGCGGGGCAAGAAGACAGCTGACATCCGGGCGGAGGCGCTAAAGAACTTTGAGATGATCTCTACCCAACAGGAGGAGACAATCCAGGTTCTTCGCCGCAGGGAGGAGGAGCTTACTCAGCACTTTCAGAACATCTCAGAGATGGTCATCAGTAAGTTTTTCAGCTTCCTTCTTCCGTTGTGCCGTGACTTGCTCGATCTTGTCCGTTTATTCTGCTTTGTGCCTGGCTGCAGCTCATTATCCTGAGGCGACCGAGATGGCCATGGAGAAGCTGCCCGTGGAAGAGGTTGGCCGTGACCTGACTGCCGTCGACTTGGTCAAGGTGGTGGCGGAGTATAGCAATGGCTTGCGCGCCGTTGGCAACGATCTCTTCCACTACATCTGGCCGGATGCAGGCGATGTGCACGACAAGGCCAGCCTAGCCGTGGCTCTGTCCAAGGGCATCGACGTGCTGGACGTGCACAAAGAGTGGGTTGCTTGAGGCGGAATGGAGATGGCGCTTGCTCTGGTGAAGTCGTGGTACCCTGGTGTCGACCTGAGCGTTCTCACCCGCGTCTTCCACCTTGGGACGACCTACGAGGGTCTACGCGCCAGCATTTCTGCGCTCCAGGCCTGCGGGGTGAAGATTGGCACCTACGTGGACTTGGAGCGTGACTTCAGCGCCCCCGGAGAGCCGCGACCGTTCCACTGGGTCCCGGCGCCTTGGAATCCCCCTGACATCGCCTCCAGCAGCCAGCCTCCTTACACTGACGCCGGTGCCGCCCCTGTTGATCCAGCCCTGCTCCTGCTCCTTCTACTTCGCTAGCTCCAGACTCTTGATCCCCGGGATGCTGGGTGTGTTTGTGAAAGTTGTTACTTGCTGTGCTACACTTCGGCTGACTTCTGTCGCCGACTTTTGAATCTACGCGGAGCCTTTGTGCTCTGCTTTATGGCTTGGTGCATTTTGCTTATCTTTGTTTATGTCTCGCGCCGGCTGGGATAGCCACCCGGGTTCGAGCTCTTTTGTCGTCCTGACTTGATTTTGTGGGTACGCGGGAGCGCGTCCACTAGGTGTAGTCCCCGAGGTTCGGGCCGGCTGGGGTAGCCAGTCGAGGCGAAGCTCTTTTGGCTACCTTGTCTTGAGTTTGTGGGTGCGCGGGAGCGCGTCCCCTGGGTGTAGTCCCCGAGGTTCGGGCCGGCTGGGGTAGCTAGCCGGGGCGAAGCTCTTTTGGCTACCTTGACTTGAGTTTGTGGGTGCACGGGAGCGCATCCACTAGGTGTAGTCCCCGAGGTTCGGGCCTGCTGGGGTAGCCAGCCAGGGCGAAGCTCTTTTGGCTACCTTGACTTGAGTTTGTGGGTGCGCGGGAGCGCGTCCACTGGGTGTAGTCCCCAAGGTTCGGGCCGGCTGGGGTAGCCAGCCGGGGTGAAGCTCGTTTGGCTACATTGACTTGAGTTTGTGGGTGCGCGGGAGCGCGTCCACTGGGTGTAGTCCCCGAGGTTCGGGCCGGCTGGGGTAGCCAGCCGGGGCGAAGCTTTTTTGCCACCTTGTTTCCCGCCAACTTGTGACTCGAGTCGTGCAAGACAAAGCATTGCTTTGGGTTAGTTTTCTTGTGCACATGCTCATGCGTTAGTTGGTAATTATCGTAGAAGGAAAATAGATATGCGCCCCTTCGAGTTAGGCCGCTAGCAACTCCCCTTTTCTCATCGAGTATTGGCCCTTCGATCCTTTTTCCTTGCCGGCTGGCAGCCGGGTTGCGGCCTGCAGCCGGAAACGAAGGAATGGCTATGTTGGCGTGCCTCGCGATACTTCGGTTCGCTGTTGTTGGCTTAACTCTTGTAGGGCGCGACCGGTTCACCTGGACGCCCTTGCTTTCTACGCCGGCATCTTCTTGTCGCGTGCGCTTTGAGTTTTTTCTCTTGTCGGGTCGACAGCCGACATACATACTGAAGCCGAAACCAAAGAGGTTACTCTAGACGCCGCGTGCAATATTATTCCGTCTGTAGGAATGGTGGGACCTAGGCCAGCCGGTACAAAAATGCAGATGGTGTGCGGAATTGGGACAAAGGCCTTAGCGCTGCGCCAAGGCTCTCAATCTTGTTCAGTTGTTACATAAAAAGGGAAGATATATACACTTTTCTAAGTGTAAAATGGGCGGAGCAGCCTGGCATTCCATGGGCGCTCCGTCTCTTCGTCTGAGCGATCTGCCTTGTTCTTCGTCGGCTGCTGTGCGTCGATCAGATAGTATGAATTGTTGTGGAGTGCTCGGCTGACGATGAATGGTCCCTCCCATGATGGGGACAGCTTGTGCATTCCTTTGGTGCTCTGGACCAGGCGCAGCACCAGGTCTCCCTTGCGGAAAGAGGTGGGCCGGATCCGGCTGGTGTGGTATCGGCGCAAGTCTTGTTGGTAAATTGCTGATCTGGACAGAGCCAGCTTGCGTGCCTCCTCGAGCAAGTCCACGCTGTCCTCCCTTGCCTCCTTGGCTTCCTGCTCCGTGTAGAGTTGCTTGCGAGGTGCGTCGAACTAGATGTCTGTGGGGAGAATGGCTTCTGCCCCATAGACGAGGAAGAATGGCGTGAAGCCGGTTGAGCGATTGGGTGTGGTGCGTAGGCTCCAGAGCACTGCTGGCAGCTCCTCTATCCATCATCCGGGTGACCTGACGAGCGGTTCGATGAGCCTCGGCTTGATTCTGGCTAGCACCAAACCATTAGCGCGCTCGCATTGTCCGTTGGACTGTGGGTGTGCGACCGATGCCAGATCTAGGCGGATCCCTTTTTCCCCGCCGAAACGAGCGAAGACTCCTTTCGCAAAGTTCGTTCCATTGTTAGTAATGATGCTGTGCGGGTAGCCGAATCGGATGATGATGTCTGTGAAGAACTTGATCACCATCGCTCCATCCAGCTTCTTGATTGGCTTCGCCTCGATCCACTTGGTGAACTTGTCCACGGCTACGAGTAGGTGCGTCATACCGGATCAAGTTGTCTTGAATGTCCCAACCATGTCCAGGCCCCTGACCGCGAACGGCCAGGTGATCGGTATTGTTTTGAGCGCCGCAGACGGCGTGTGCTTCAACTGGCTGAATCGCTGGCACCCGCTGCATGTCTTGACTATTTCTTCGGTGTCCTTCAGCACCGTCGGCCAATAGAAACCATGCCGAAGGGCCTTGGCAGCTATTTCCCTTGACGAGGCATGGTGGCCACACTCGCCCTGGTGTATGTCCGTTAGAAGCTTGGCTCCTTCCTCCCGACTGACGCATCGTTGGTAGATGCCTCCGACGCTGCGCTTGTACAACTCGTTGTTGATGATGGTGTAGGCGCTTGCCCTTCGTCGCACTTGTCGTGCTGCCACCTCTTCTGTTGGGAGTTCACCCTTTGCCAGGAAATCCATGTACGGCTTTGCCTAGTCGGGCGCCTCCCGTATGGTGTGCACCGTCTGTATGATGAACTTGATATCCTCGCGGACGGCCGACTCCAGAGCATCGGGAGGCCTGCCAGGTGGAAGGGTGCTGATTTCGACCGTGGGATACGTCGTGGTAGTTTCCGTATGCTGCGAGGGAGTCCCCGGGTGTGATGTAGCATTCCCCGGGTGCGGCGCGGCAGTCCCCGGGTGCGGTGCAGCAGTCCCCGGGTGCGGCGCGGCAGTCCCCGGGTGTGCCGCGGCACCGGTTGTTCCTGGGTCCGCGCCGAGTACGATGGAGTCAGACTCTGGTGAGGGAGTGATGGAGGGCTTGCGCAGGTGCTCGAGGGAGACTCCGGGCGGTATGGCTTGTCTTGTTGACCCGACCCTGGCCAAAGCGTCAGCGGCTTCATTGTTGGCTCTGGGTACATGGTGAAACTCACATCCTTCGAAGTAGGCGCACAGCTGCTGGATGAAGAAGCGGTAAAGGGCCATATTCGCGTCCCTGGCATCCCATTCGCCAGATATTTGTTGAACCACCAAGTCCGAATCTCCGAAGCACAGCACCCTCTGATTGCCTATCTGCTTGGCCATTTTGAGCCCATGGATGAGTGCTTCGTACTTGGCGACGTTGTTGTAAGCTTTGAAGTGGATATGAAGAACGTACTCCAGCCAGTTGCCCTTGGGCGAGGTTATCAAGATTCCGGCTCCGAGTCCTCCCCTCATTTTCGATCCTTCGAAGTGTAGCTTCCAGTAAGTTGAGTCCGGCACTGGGGGCATGTATTGTGTCTCCGCCCAATCGACGATGAAATCAGCCAATGCTTGTGACTTGATTGCTGTGTGTGGCTCGTACTAGATGTTATGCGCAGCGAGCTCGATGGCCCATTTCGCCACGCGGCCAGTGGCATCTTTGTTGCCGATGATCTCCGCGAGTGGGGCCAATGCTACCACCCGGATGGAATGCTCCTGGAAGTAGTGCTTGAGTTTCTTGGTGGCCATGTACACACCGTACACCAGCTTCTGGTAGTGAGGGTAGTTCTGCTTGGATAGCGAGAGCACCTCACTCAGGTAGTATATGGGGCGCTGGATTGGGGAGTGCGATGGCCCTGGTACTGCTCTGTGGAATGAAGTGCTTGAGGGTTCCAGCTGGAACTCGCTGATGCCCAGCCTCTCGAGGCTGCTCCGGTAAAGGAGGTTGATGCTGCTCCCTCCATCGATCAGTACCCGAGAGAAGCGGCATGAATGCTTCTTGGAGATGATGATGGGGTCCAAGTCCAACGCGTAGCTGCCAGGGCTTGGTAACACGGCCGGCTGATCCTCCTTGCCCCAGGTGATCGCCCGATCGGACCAGTGCAGGTACTGGGGGACGGGTGGGACGATTGCGTTCTCCTCCGCCTCACGTCTCCACTTGGCGTACTTCGTTTCCGACTCTGCCAGGAATATGTGGTAATTACCCACCTGCCGCGGGTAACCATCCTCGTCATCCTCGCGGCGGTTGCGTCGTTCCGTGTTATCCGGTGGGCCTCCAGCTAGCGGTGGAGGTGGTGGTGGGAGTCCACCGTCTTTGGCCATTTTCTTTGTCCAGCTGCATTGGCGCGTCGTGTGATTCGCGGGCTTGTTGCCGCCGCTGTGAAACTTGCACGGTCCATCGAGCATGGACTCCATAGTGTACTTAGGCCGAGGTGACCTATCGTCCGGCCCCTGCCTCCGACTGCCCCCTATAGATGGATCCTCATGCACCGCGGCTACTTGTTTGGTACCATACCGGCTATCCGTCTGGTCGTCTTTCCTCTTACCATACGGGTTGTCGTGACCGTGCCGCCTGGGATGATGGTCGCCCGGCTGGCGTCGCTCCGCCTGCTCGTCCATGCTGATTTGGCCTTGGTCGTCCACCACGATGGGCTTCTTCATTGTTGCGTCTGTGGTGGCGTACTTGTCTGCGATGGCCATGACCTGAGCCATGGTTTGCGGGTCTGCCCGGCTGAGTTTATGCTTCAGCATGGTGCCGTCTCGGAAGCCGTTGGTGAAGAAGTCTATCGCTTGGTGCTCACGCACCCCTTCACACGAATTGTGCATGCTGGTCCACCGGGTGAGGTAGGCGCGATCCGACTCGTCTTTGCCTTGTACACAGAGGGGGGGCTCGCGGGGCCAACCCGGCCGCTTGTATGTTCCGGCAAAGTTGCGGATGAACGCCTCTTCGAAGTCTAGCCACGCGTTGATGCTGTTGTTGGGGAGGCTGTTGAGCAACGTCCTTGCCGAGTCGAAGAGCATGAGGGGGACGTAGCGGACAGCCAGGCGGAGGTTGCCATTGGCGGTTCCCACTTCGGTGGTGTAATCGACCAACCAATCCTCAGGCTTGACGGTTCCGTTGTACTTTGGCGTGTCTCTTGGGAGCAAAAATCCTTTTGGAAACGGCTCGTTCCGGATGTGTGGGCTGAAACACTTTGGGCCAGCCGGACTTTCCTCCTCCAAGGTGCGTGACTGCACCAGGAGGTCGATGCGCTCCCACGCATCAGCCGGTTCTCGGGGACTGAGCCGGCCCTTCAAACGTGACACAGGCGGGTCCTTGTTCGCGTTTGCTTCCTCCTCTGGTGCTCGCGTCTTTTTCCCATGGGAGGCTCCGCCTGCGCGACTAACGCTAGAGGCAGCAGCGTCCCGGTTGTGGCGACCGCGGTTGCCAGATTCGCCACGCGGTCGACTGTTTTGCCCAACCCCTCCTGGAGAAGAGGCTTGTTGATGCTTTCTTCCTCCATGCGCCGTCTGGTCTGCGCCTTTGCGGACGACGATGTCGCGGGAGTTGCCCACCTGGCTGGGGACACCCTCGGCCTGTTGCTTGTTAGCAGTGGCCACGAGGAGCTGCACACGCTCCTCCTGGCGACGAAGTTCCTCGCCCTCTAGGTGCTTTAGCTCCACGGCCGCTGCCTCGGCTGCCCTCATGTTCTTGGCGGGAGTGCTGTAGACGGGCCGCGCCACACCTGCATGTGAGTCGGCGGCGCGATCTAGTTCCGACACCAGGTCGCGCCCTCGGTGCTGGATCTTCCTGACGAAGCCATGAGCTGTGTTGTACTCGTGCATGGTGGCGTTCAGCCGACGCTGGTTAGCCGTGACCTTGGTGGCTTCCTCCAGGAGTTTTTGGCGTGTAGCTTCGAGTGCTGCCGCCGTAGCCACTAGATCCGTCTCGACGACGACCGGAGCGCGCAGGTGCTGGATGGAGGCGGTGAGCGGGTCTTTCTCTTGCTCGAGCGCGGAGTTTTCTCTTCCTGCAAGACGTTCTTGAGGCTGCCAATGGTTTTCGCGAGCGTTTACCATCATGACTTCGACGCGACCCCTCCCTACGGCTGGGACGCGGGCGAGGGGCACGTCGAGGACGGGGGTGACCACGTTTGGAAAACCCTCAGCGACAGTGGCGACGTAGACGCGGACGTCTCTAAAAATGCATGATGGAGCCGTCGGCGGGGAAGGTGCTCCCAGCGAAACATGTTGCGTTGTCGATGACGCAGCGGAAGGCACCGAGCGTGAGAACGAGGCCAGAGGCCACGCGTTCGTCGGCGACGAGCGGAAGTCCCGTGTGGACGATGATCCCAGCCGAAGCACTGTGTCCCACAGTGGGCACCAACTGTCGTGGTGTGGAACACGGCAGAGCCATCGGGGATGGCAAAGAAGGGACACACGGATGCATTCGGTGGATCACGCAACGGGTTGGGCATGGTGCACTGCAAACACAGGGACGTACCCAGGTTTGGGGCCCTCTCGGCGAGGTAACACCCCTACTCCTGCAAGATGAACTATATATGGGATCTTGATGCTCAGTACAGATGCTCCTTGAGCTGTTTCCCTAGCTACTATCGGAGGCTAGAGGAAGACGGGAACTTGATGCTAACACTTCTATCCTTATATTGTTGCCTACCTAGAACCCTGGCTCTGCCCTCCCTTATATATAGGTCTGGGGGGCAGATTACAGATCAGGTCCTAGGGTTTACTGTTTGGATATGGGTTTACAGGGCAGGGCCGGCTGCAGGACCTAGTCCGCCCTTCTTTTAGCGTCATCCTTCTCTTTAGCGGTCACCCGGGCTTCCTTTGGGGCGTCACCCCTACTTTAACGGTCACCCGCACTGCTTTCGCCAGTCCAGCTGACCGTCTTATCTTTGTCGGGTAGCACTGGTCATGACAGCATGCCATCTTCCTTGATGACGAGGGAGAGCCAGAAGCGTACCCCACACGGAATGTCAGTCCTTTCGTGCTCTCCATCGAATCCAAGGTGAGCCGGGTGGGAACGGACACCCGGCCGGTTCTTCTGGCCACCGGCTAGACGGGCCAGCCGGGAAGGTTATAAGCCCAGCCGAGCTTGTTTGCCAGTCGGCTAGAGTTGTCTTTCCTGGGGCCAGGTGGCCTGCATCTTCTGGAGCCGGCCTACTTATGCCTGGCTTTCCCCACCCGGGGATTATCCCCCCGACAAGGCACTCAAGCAGCTACTCTCCACCTCGCCTGTCCTTGTCACGCCAAAGGAGCGAGAACCTCTACTGCTATACATCGCAGCTACGCACCAGGTGGTCAGCACCGTACTCGTGGTTGAGCGACCCGGAGATGGAAAGACCCATGGGGTCCAACGCCCACTCTGCTACCTCAGCGAGGTACTGACACCAACAAAGCAGAGGTACCCTCACTATCAGAAGCTCGCCTACGGCGTATTCATGACGGCCCGTCGGCTGAGCCAGTACTTCCAGGAGCACTAGATAATGGTTGTTAACGAGGCACCATTGTCCAACATCCTGAACAACCCCGAAGCCACGGAACGCGTGGCCCTATGGGGCATCGAGCTATCCTCTCTAGACATAGTCTACGAGCGGTACAAAGCGATCAAATCTCAGGTCCTCCCTGACTTCCTCGTCCACTTGATGGAACTCCAGCTGCCGGATACTCCGAACATGACGCAATCATGGATGATGCACTTCGACGGCTCCAAGCGCGAGGCTGGAGCAGGAGCTGGTGTCATACTGACATCCCCCCAGGGTGACAATATGAAATATGTCATTCAGATGAAATTTCGCGCCTCCAATAACGAGGCCGAATATGAAGCCCTCATCCATGGGATGCGGATGGCCAAGATCTGTGGCGCTACGCGTCTTATCATCTACGGTGTCTCGAACCTCGTCGTCCAGCAGATGATGAATGAATGTGACGCCCACGCCGCCAACATGATCGCGTATCGCACTCTCTACAATTCACTCGGAGGAGACTTTGACGGCTGCGAGCTTCGGCATGTTGGAAGAGAAAGCAATGAGGAGGTAGACTGACTCGCCAACATCGGCTCCACATGCGCACGGGTGCTGCCACGTGTGTTCCTCGCACAAATCTGCATACCCTCTATCAAAAGGAAATTCCCCAAGGGATCACCGGAAGAAGTAGAGCACTCGGGGGTTGCGCTACCTGAAGGACAAGGACCCGAAAAGCTCGATACGGAGGTCAAACTTTTCAGCCTGATGCAGGTCATGGCAATCGAGGAGACATGGACGCAGCCATACCTTCGGTACCTGCTAAACAAGGAACTGCCCAATGACCCGGCAGATGCCCGGCACATATCTCGCCGGTCCAAAGCTTTCACCCTCCACAATGGCGAGATATACAAGCGCGGTATTCCGAGCATGCTCCAAAGCTGTGTCACCATCGGTGACGGCAAAACAATCCTCCAAGGCATCCATGAGGGCATCTGCGGTCATCATGCAGGCAGCTGCGCCCTCGTCGCCAAAGCTCTGCGAGCTGGATTCTACTGGCCAACGTCCATGAACGATGCCAAGGACATCGTACGAAGATGCAACGGCTGCCAAAGGTTCGTGAACAAGCCACACGCACCTGTGTTGGAACTCAGGCCCATACCACTGGCATGGCCCTTCGCCCAATGGGGCCTCAACATGATCGGCAAACTGCAAAAATCTTCGAAAGGAGGCCACGTCTACCTCCTGGTCGCAGTCGATAAGTTCACCAAGTGGGTCGAGTCCATGCCCGTCACCAACCAAAGCGGCAGAACTGTCGTCATGTTCTTCGAGTCGATAGTCTACAGGTTCGGTGTGCCACATAGCATCATCACGGAAAATGGCTCAAACTTCATCTCGAAAGAATTCCAGGACTTCTGCGAGGGCCTTGGAATCCACATATCATACGCCTTAGTGGCGCAGCCGCATACCAACGGGCAGGTCGAAAAGGCCAACGGCCTCATCGGCGGAGGCATCAAGAAGCGTCTGCTCAGCCCACTCGAATGACTTGCGGGAGCCTAGGTAGAGGAGCTACCCTCCGTCCTCTGGATCCTACGCACAATGCCGAATAGCGCAACTGGCTTCACGCCTTTCTTCATGGTGCACGGAGCCGAAGCTGCACTGCCTGCCAAGGTACGCAACAAGGCCCCATGGGTCGTCGCCTACAGCGAAGCCGAATCGACGGCCGCACTCGAAGATGCCACCGACACACTCGACGAGGGACGCGACATCACCGCGGCTCGCTTAGCAGTCTACCAGTAGAGCCATCGGCTGCGCCCAAGTTCCTTCGTTGAAGGAGATCTCGTCTTACGACTCAAGCAAGAGCGGCCGAAAAAGCTCGAGTCACCCTGGGAAGGACCCTACATCGTCACAGAAGTCATCCCAGGTGGAGCCTACCGCCTCATGGACATCGCGTCAGGAGTCGAATACTCCAACCCCTAGAACATCGCACATCTGTGACGCTTCTACCCCTAGTACCCCTTTACTTTCAGGCTACTCAGCCAAGGCTATTCAGCCGAACAATGTACCTCCTCGATTACGATATGAATAAAAGCTAAGTGTCCCGCCCGGAAATTTTATTTTACCTTACAATTACATTTCATTATAACTCGCTCGGGGGCTTCGCCTCACCTCACGACTTCGTCGACTGAGAATAACACATGTAACCTAAGTAGTTGACCACGTCAGGCTAACAAAAAGGACATGCACACAACAAAAGTACCACGTGCTATCACAAATAAGATTTACAGAAAAGGGCATAACAAGCCCACTCGAATATATACAAGTTTTACATCTATCTTTTTACAGGGCCTACGTATGTTGAAGAATTACATGTGCCGATGCTCAAAAAGATCCACGATCTCTTCGTCATACTGCCTAAGAGCCGCATAATGTGGGCGCATATCCCAAAGACCACCATCTGGTCGAAGAGGCGGCCCAGCAGCCATGATAGCAAGATCAACATCAGGGCGGTACAGACGAACAAGCGAAAGGGCAGCTTTCACCCCTGCAACCATCTGGTGCCGCACCAACTCCCTCACGTGACTCACGTCTTGAAATTTCAACAAAAAATCCCAAAGGGTGGATGGTGCCTCGTCTAGAGGGAACATGATGTACAGAATCGACGCAAGGGAAGTCGTCACCTGCCTCAGTATCCGCGACACCTGATGAACACGATCCTGCACCGTCGCAAGGACGATGGCCCGGTCACGGTCCATCTAGAAGAAGCCTCCGGCTTCCATATCCTGTTGGGTCAGGCAATTGATCCGAACTGCAACACGCTCCTTCTCCTCCCTCAGAACAAGGTTGGCACCTACATAAAACTTAGAATAAGATGACGTGACAACAAGGCGCATCCAAAAATGTGCAGCAGCTCAAGAATACTCACATTGCAGTTGCTCGCTCAACTGCCGTAACTCCCCCATCAGATACTCCTCCCTGGAAGTAGCCCGCTCAGTCTTCGACTTCCACATGTGTGCATGGCCTCGAACGCCAAGGATCTCCTTCTCTAAGCTGCGGACGCGATCATGAAGAAAAACAAGTTGTGACGCATCATCCAAAGATGGTCGCGGCTGAGGGACAGTCGAAGTATCCATGGGAGCCTCACTCGAAGGTCCCTAAAGGCAAAGCAAGTAAGAATATAAACAACACATTTCTCTGGCAACAGCCCGAAGCATCATTTATATACATCAAAAGCCACTGCGTGCCACAAGGATAAATTGTTCGACAAAATATTACAGTACAAAAAAATAAAAGCTATCCTTGCTACAGCAGATCTAGGCGCCCGCATCCGGGGTAGCCTCGGAGCCAGATTGCCTGGCCCTGGCTTGTCCCTGCTGCCTCGCCGCGTAGTCTGCCAGCAGGTCGATAAGCTTCGTACCATACCTCTTACAATGAGAAGCGAAGAGAGCAAAGGCTACCTCAGAGCCGTCGGGAGCTGTTGGCATCTGGGAGGTGACGTGATGAAGATCCAGCTCCACTCCGGATGCCATGGCCATGGCCAGCCCCATGGAGGCGCCGATGCCCTTCTGCTTATGCTTGTAGGCCGCAGGGGCATCCTCTGACAGGGAATCCACCAGAGAATCAACATCCTCAAAGGCAGCACCCTTGGGAACGATCTCCTTGTAGAAACGCTGGACCTCCTTGGCCTTAGCAAGGGAACCAGCAGCAGTGCCGCAGCG
Organism: Avena sativa; assembly: GCA_916181665.1. Classification (NCBI taxonomy): domain Eukaryota; kingdom Viridiplantae; phylum Streptophyta; class Magnoliopsida; order Poales; family Poaceae; genus Avena; species Avena sativa. Next base: position 69,291,872 of record OV702284.1, read on the forward strand.
ATCTTCGACCGCTTCGGTGGCATCATCCAGAGTGCTCCCGTGCTCCAAGACACTGCGCTCAAACGCAATGCCTGAAGCACCTGGCACAAAGAAGAATAGGCAGGAGTCGAATAAGGACAAGAAGAAAGAACAGTAAAAAATCCAATAGACCAATTTCATGCAAGACACATACGGGAGAAGGCCTTGGCTACAACCATGAGTTTCTCGGCCACCTCCTTCTCGCACGCAGCCACAACAGTTGCGAGCTACTCTTCGGGGTCCAAAGCCTCCCGCTGCAGGCGCTCCTTGGCCACGGCAGCATCAACTAACTCCTGCAAAGCATCAAGAACACACATGATCAACATAAGCTACAATTAGGCAACAGGCGAAAAAGACAAGGGAAAGAAAGACACGTACCTCGAAGCTGCTGCATACTGGCCTCCAGCGCCAGATACTGCTGGATGAGCAGGTTCGCGCTGTGCACAAAGGTCTGTGGAAAGAAGCAGAAGAAAACAATGAAGAAAACATCAGGAAAAGGGTGTGACACCCCCGGGATCAGGGCTAAAAAATCCGAGACCTCCGTTTGACATAAGTTTAACATTGAGCTCGAGAATATCCAGTGTAGAATCGGTAACACAACAGTGACCCTACGACACAAAATTTATTACGGCAAGCTCACAACTAAGCAGAGAACCAAATTATTACAAGCAGAGGTCACTGACCACAAACATCAAACAACTGAAGGCAAATTATGCTATTAAGTATAGCAAACTTAACAAATGGCCTAAGAGGCCTGAAGCATAACGATGACGTCCCAGCCCATAGATTCCAGGCTGCCAGCCGGGAACCCCAAGCTACTCGTCGATGTCGATGTAGCACGGAACTCGTCTTCAGGTGAACACTTACTCTGCTAAAGGTATCAAAAAAGCAAGGGTGAGTACAGGGTGTACTCCTCAAGACTTTTGGCTAGTGTAGTTGTTTTGCATAAAGCCACTTTTGTTTATAAAACAAGAAGGAGAAGAAGCTCGTCTAGTCAGAGTATTTTTAAAAGGGATACGAGAGCGACATCTCTGAAAATATTGATCATCATCTTTTGATATCCACCAATCATCATCTCCCGAACTAGGATCACCCCCTCGTACCCATGAGGAAGCATCATTAAGCACACGTGGATCTGCCAAGTTTTACGATTAGGTTATAGTTCTCTATGATCTTGAGTCCGGTCGCCAAGTCGTTCATAACCATGAACACGGCTTTTCAAAAAGATTATTACCCTGCAGGGGTGTACAACTTTACCCACACGTACTAACCTTCTCTTAATGCCACATGATTAGCCCTCTTCCTGGGAAGGCCGGCTGAGGGTGGTTAGACACGACCTTTACCTTGCTTTCGCCGAGACCATGAGTCACGCAATAAGTATGGTTCCGCCATAACGGGTCAAATCCCGAAGCCGGTACTTAAAGATGTGAGGCGAGGTTGGTTTACCAGGGGCGCTATCTACCCCAAGCAACCTCGGCCACGCTTACCTACCTGTTATGAATACACCAACTTCACCCGGCAAATCTTTCAAAAGATTTTCTATGCATATGTCGAATGGAACGCCCGGACTATGTGACTCATGGAATCTACTAGGCAAGTTAGTTTCTCGTGAGGTTGTCCAGGCCCCGTGTGGTTGCACGCTCGTCTTGGTTCCAAAGGGAAGAACTCGAGTCCTAGTGGTGGCGAGCATGGGACTAGAAAAACCACATCCAATCGTGGCCTCCCATACAAGACTTAGCATGTTTAAACTCATACCACCGATCACATCTCATCATGTTCTCCTATCATACTAGATTCTCTGCATCTGATACATCATCTGGATGGACCAGACTCAACAGCTATGCATGGCTAAGCAAGACATAGGATAAGCTCTAGTAGTGCACACAAGCCAAACCTAGTTATGCTAGGAGCAGTGGATCAGGTAATATAAGCTCAAAGGGAGTAATGCAATAGATAGGATACTCTATGTATCGATAAAAGACCACAGTAGAACCGTATGCATCATGGCAAGAATTGAAATGCTTTCGAAATCATAGGATTATATCATAGTGGGGCTATGCTTGCCTTTGCCAGTTGATAGCAGATAAGTAGATCTTCGAAAGCCTTCATCTTGACTTGATTATTGTTGGTCAAGTATTATTCGTCGATCTTCGATGGTCTTGTTCTCGGTCTTTGATCTTGATATCGTATTCTACCGGAAATAACCAAACCACCGGAAAGAAAGAGGGAAACAATCAACACATGGCATCGATGCAATGCTCAAGCAATGATGATGATATGACAAGTTAAATTGTATTTGAATTGAAACCCTAAGACATGCTCGGCAATTTAAACGGGGTTCTGAGGGGTGAAAACCCTAATTCGGAGAAACTCCGGAACATATGAGAGGGGTTAGTTTGTTCTTCTAATTAAACTTGCCATTTAAGTTGTTGAACAATGCATGATTATAGCTTAGATAGCTAGGTTTCACTTTTCTGAACACTTTGATATATTATTTGTATTTGTTGAATTACAGATTAAAAGTTATTGAGTTTACAATATTTAATCAAATTCTGGAGTTATTAAATTATTTTTCAGATTTATTAAACCACGCTGAAACTTTTCACACCGCAGGCATACCTAGCCACAGTGGCTGACAGAGGGCCCAGAGCCACCTCAGCAGCCACACAAGCAAAGTGGTTTAGGGAATTTTTCACTCTGGCTGGGGCTACCCACTCCGACTAACGGGTGGGGCCGAAGCCACGCCGTCAGCCACGCAAGAAGATGGGGCCAGGGGGGTGGTTTGACCGGGCTGACCCGCTTTGGCTGACGTCATGCCGACGCAAGAACGCCGGTGACCTCAGATCAGCGGCGGACTCGGCGATAGAGGCGACGCGGGGCTGCGAGGTTGGGCGGGTTCGAACCAGTGGAGCAAGGAGAGCTCAAAAGAGGCGGCGCCACTTGGCTAGGGTCATCGGAGCGAGGGGCACGGCAACATCCGACGGCGGAAAGCGGTGGCGCACGATGCAGACATGATAAGAGGATGCGAGGGAGATGGAGGAGTGGCTCAGGAGGTCAGTAAGATCACCTTGAGCATGAAGGGAGGGTCAGCGAGGAGCGAGGTGGCCGGAATTGGTGGCGAGGACCGTGACCGGTGTCGGAGAAGAAGGCAACAACGGCATCGATTCGTGGAGCTCTAGCGAGTCGAGGTAGGCGAACACGGTGGTGTTGATGGCGTGCTCGGATAAACGGGGGAGAGGACAGAACAGCCTCAATCGATGGCAACCGTAGGGCTGGGGTTCGGGCTTGGCTTGGGGAGAAGAGGAAAAGAGCCAGGGAGGGAAAGAGAGGATAGGGGATAAGGAGAGGCGTCGGCGCGGGATCTTATCCTCCTCCAGACAGCGGTGGACGACGGTGCGCAGGCGGTGCGAATCGACGGCGAAGGCGGCGACAGGGAGCTGCTCGGCGTCGGGGACGAAGGAGACAAAACATCGAAGGGTTATGGGCCGGAGTGGGCCGGTTGCGAGCTGGTGCTGGGCTGCTGGCCTACGCGCTGAGCGGCAGGAAAGAGAAAAAAGAGGGAGTGGGACGGTCTGCGTTGCGGCCTTATTAGGTTTACAACAGATTTTTCTTTGGAAAATCCTTTTTCTTTTCCTGTTTTGTATTATTCTTTGTATAATTCAACTTGTAAACTGTTTTGAATAGTTCAAAAATACCAGGGACTTTTATAAAATGTATAAAATACTGCAGGGATCCCTTATAAACAATTTGGGCTTCTCAATTTTAGTAGTTTTCAAAAATATTCAAAATCCATTTGAATGGATTTCAAAGAGAGGAGAAGATTAGGGTTTTAGGATTTGGTCCTTATTTTCTTGCATGCATTTTTATTAGATGATGATCATGATGCACAATCAGACCCTAAATAATGTTTATCTAAAACTGGGGTGTTACAGCTCTATCTCCCTTACGAGAATCTCGACCCGAGATTCCAAAGGTAGGAAGAGAAACGGGGAGAGAAAGAAACATGGTCTATCTAAAGATAAGAGGGAAACGCACTAAACAACACACAAAGTATCTCATGGTCAACTCATGGATGGAGTGTTTAGAGACAACTCTGAGATGACAAACATGAAACACGTCAATGTAACGGAGGAAACATGAGGAGATGGTTTCAAGTTGTTAGATAGCTGGTATTCATAAAGATGGAGACCCTGAAGCTCAAAGAAAATATAAGCTTCTAAGAAGGAAGGTCTCAACAGAAAGAACATGACACAGACTTCGATGAGGAACCTCTACTAAACGGCTTAAGTAGAGATTTCAGGTTGCAGAGATATGGATCAACAAAACCAAGCGGTTGAACTACTTTTGACACAGAAGGATCACTCTTTCATTCAATAGAAGGTCAAGGTAGAAGTGTGTTTTGATGGAGAACTCGTAAGAGTCACAAGGAACATGTAGCAAGAGGAACTACAGATTACCAAAATCGTAGTCACTCCTGAAACATGGGTGAGAAAGCAAAGGAAACTCTTTATTCATCCAGGTATACAAAAATATTTGCCAAAGATTAGGGTATCACTTTACACCACTAGATGATTTGTAAGAAGATTCCTAATTACACGAGAAGAAAGAAACTTCATTCTCAGACTTCAATTACTTGGCATAACAAAGTGCCTACCAACATAAAGGGTCTGGAGGATCGACCGAGAGACATTTAGTAACACTACTTTAAATGTTCTCCTTGATTTTCGAGAAAGCAAACATCAAGTAAAAGGTCAGACTTCAGATACAAAGGAAAACATAAGCACAACTCCTATAATTAATTATAGAAGAAGCCTCATGAAGAGTGGTTGTTATTGCTGATTCAAGAGAATATGACAGGAGGTCTTTCTAGCTTAGTTTGTGTCAACCATTACATCAATCTTGCCTGATTTACAAATAGACCTATGTCAAAACCTTGAGGAGCACCAACCATCATTGCTGCTTGAGATTTAGCTTTGGTTAAGTGAAATGATACTTCAGACTCAGCATGTCCGAATAGAAAGGTTGCAACATTTACACAAAGGTAAATTTACTAGATTCTCAAGACAGGGACTATAGTGTAAAGCTCCAAAAGACTGAGCTAAATTGCTAGACCCATGTATTTACAACTTGTCGAGAGACAAATGCACACACATAAGGTGCTAACAACAAAACACACATGTGTCCTTAGGGAACGAAGCTAACTCTACTCGAATCCACGGCGACATCTTTCAACGTTTGCACGTGAACTAGAGAAGGTCACTTCTAACATCTAGGACACATACTTCGAGATGACTCGAAGATGGTTCTCGAATTTTTCCAACATTAGTGCCCAATGTTCCATATGAATTCAATCTAATCATGGAGAAGATAAGGATGTCATCGATGGGCTCAACAACAAACTTATCGAGACACTCCAATAAGATGGACTCATATGTTGCGTGAACAAGACAAAAATACTGGTCAGACCAAAGGACATGAAGATGTATCCTAGTGAAACATCACAAGAAGAAACAGTATCAAGATAGTCCATGGAACTGAGTTTGATTTGAAAATAACTGTAACACCCTCGCCTGATAAGGCTGACTTCATGTGTATAGTGCCAATCCCTGGATCGGTTCACTGGCACACACAGTACAAAATGATACCAAATATAACTGTGCATCATAAATACAACGAATATGATCCAGAATTTACATTATTTATTCAAGCACACAGCGGAAAACGAATACAAGGTAGATCTCCATCCTTCAAATGTGCCACAGGCGAACAATTGTTGACTGGAGTCTCGCGACCTATGAACGATCACTCAGATACGATATAACCTGCAACATGAAACGTTGCAGCCACGAATGGTCAATACATTGAATGTATGGCAAGTAGGCTAAAGTGGTTATCAACAGATCTATCAACTACATGCTTATTTGGCCAAGTGGAGTTCAGGCTCATTTGCATAAAGCAACAGTTTTATCCTAACATTTGTGACAAAATATTTTTCCAATACGATAAATAGGACACTCTGGTTCACTCCCAGGTGCTCCTACCCAATTATGTTCACCCAAAAAGTTTTAAGTAATTAAGAAATAAGGATGAGTGAGAAATATCATAACATCAGTATCAGGTCGCTCAAATTGTCCATAACCAGGGACACGGCTAAGCACTTAGTTTATACACCCTGCAGGGGTTAGTACACTTTACCCATGTGACTTGGCTAGCCCAGCTCGTACCACCACTCTCATATTGGGTGATGATAGGGAGAAGTCCAAGAAGGAACCGTTCGGGAAGTAGCTCCCCAATCCCGACGCGCACCGGTCCAACCTACACTATCTACATCTCTGGATACGCGGGTTCGAGTTACCACAACCTACTGAGTTCAGCCAACCGCCCATTTCATTATTGGCACATGGTTGCACACGAAAGCTTCCAAACAAAGAAACCAATCATTTCTCAGTGTCCTGGGTGCCTTTCCGCAATGATACCACCAAAAATTATCAATCCCATCACACCCAGGAGATTCATTGATTAAGTTGTTTTAGTTTTTGCAAACCAACACATTTAGAAACAACTTCAGTGATGTAACCCAGCCCTCGTTCATCATAGCATGGCTAAGCACATCTACCAACGGTGGCTCATAAACAAGGAATGCTAGGGAATAATATGGGACATAGCATAGCATATACACATCAATTCCTACATATGCAATTCTACAAAAGCATCTATAATGCATAGGAAAACAATAGGACATTTATGACCAAGATAGCACCACTTGCCTTTGTTGTAGATGTAGTCGATTAGATAATCCTCACAATTCTCATAGATATAATGGTTGCTCTCGTCATAACCACAATACTTGCAATCATAGTAGTTGCAATCACACACGTTGCACTCCTCGTAATCTATCGATCAAACAATTGGATACAACATAAACAATAGCACATAGAGATTAGACAAATACAACAAATGCATGCATGACAATTTAATAAGTCACAATGGTTATTACTTTAGTTCTGAACATAGTTAGATTACATGATGCATGTGGAAAATCATTTAACGAACTAAAGCTTTTATTGCTAAAGTTGTATCGATTTAATATGGTGTATACCACTTTAATTGAACTAAATATGTTTATGTCGTATTAAATTGTGAACTAGATGCTACTGGATAGAGGTAATGCAATTTAGAGACAGTGGCAATTTGAATCACCCTAAAGGAGTTATAGATATTTTCTTATGATTAAAACACTATTTCAATGGGTTTAAATATTTCTGTATGAATTTCTGTTTTAACAGTACCAAATAATTTGTCATGCAATTTCTATGTATAGATATTGTCAATACAAAACCTTAGCACTTGGATTCACCCTAATCGGAGTTATAGATCTTTTTGTATGATTTGAATAGTGTTTCATGGTTTTAAATGATTCATATAGTTTCTCTTGTCTAAAAATCAAACTAAAATTATATCTGTAATCTCCACGGAATTGTGTTTTCAGGGATATATTGTTTGTAATTTTCTAAATAGTATTTATTTTCTTATGAATTTATTACTCTAAATAGGCCATTAAACCATTTAAATCTTCACGGAAAAACCTTACAGTAAAATGCTAAACTAATTGCATATTGATGATCTACATGGAACCAGCTTTCCATCGGTATATCATTTATATTTTTGTGACAAGCAATTAATTTACTATGAATTTAATGATTTATAAATCCGTTAAAACTAATTAAATTGCTACGGGTTAAATAATCTGCACGGGCTAGATCCAACCAGATATTATTAAAGTACATTATAGTAGCTTCAATTTGATATATTATTCATATTTTCGGAGTTACAGATAATTTCCTATGAATTTATTAACCTCAAAGACCATTAAAACTAATTAAATTACTGCAGTAACCACGTACAGTAAAAGTTGGATCTATTCTGATAAGATGATTCTAAGTAAAATTATCTTCAATTTGATATATTATACGCAATTTTTGGACATGGTATGAATTTTTAATGAATTTTACAAGTTAGATCTATAATATGCAATTTTAAATTCGAACGAAATATTCCAGGGAATATTCCGCTGACTGGACAGGTTGACTTTGCATGCTTACTGGGACTAGATGTTGACCTGACGTTGACGTGGCGTTGATGAGGAAGCTGACCGGGATGACGACATGGCACGCACCGGTTTGATTGGATCTCGGCCGTATGGATAGGATCCGGTGGCTAGAAGAAGAGATTGACCCGATTTAGGCTCAGAATAGACAAGAAATAGATTTGTGTTAGAGAGACAAATCCATAGGTCAAATTGAAAAACTCAGAACATGAAAGTTGTGGATAATCATTATTCCTACCTTCTCACCAAAGGAATTTGGATTTGAAGAAACGAGCGCGAGTAGATCTTGGATTTACACCGTAAGATCTGAAATATTGTGATACGAAATTCTCCGACTGGGGTCGATGAAAAGAGGTGAGGTTTGTCGAGATTGAAATATTTCGATGATTCCTACAACTTTCTTTTTTGACCGAAGGCAAACGACGAAGTCTAGATGGGTTAAAAAGCGAAATAAGATTCAGGCATGTGTAGATTCGGGATTTCGAGAAGGAAAACTCGTATAGCTGTGGCTCCACGAGATTATATGGAGGTTTGGGATGGTGTAGAGATAGACCTTGGAGTAGGGAACAAGTAGAAACAAACTGAAGTCGATTCGGAGTTGTAGATAACAAGTTATAGCAGTTTGAGTAGAGATAGGTTTAACAAAAACTGATTTGCACGCTTTTTAAAGCAACTTGGGACACAATCAGATACGTGCCTGCCTGGTTCGGTCGGGTCGGTCCGGCTGGGCCGGCCCGTTAGGAAAAAAAAACTTTTTTTTCTTTTTCTTTTTCTTTTTCTTTTTTCTATTTACTTGTTTCCCTCATATATTTTGCATACGAACTCCAAATGACATGATTCTTATTTCTAAATTTTTCTAAAATTGAATAGATCATTATAGGATCAAATTTGTAATCTTTTTACTAGTTTGTAAGTAGTGGATTTATTAATCCTTATATATTCCATTTTATTTATATCTTTATTTGTTTGTATTTATTCCATAACTTTTTCATACTAGCTCCAAATGAGCTCAATTTTGTTTCTAAAATTTTGTAGTATTAATTGGATCTCTTTAGGCTATAATTTAGCAATAATCGCTGTCTTAGCAATAGTGGGTTTTATAAAGTCAATTTAATTTCCTTTAGGAACATCTGGGCAAATCAACTATAGGATTTTAGATACCAGGATTTGGATTTAGTTTGTGAGAACTTTGCATGGATGTAATGAAATGCTTATAAATGCTTCATGATTTTCATTTTGAAATCTTGCACACCAATTATGCAATCCATAATCAATCCATGCCCTTTTTCCTATATTACTACTTAGGTCATAACAAAAGAAATAAGATTTTGAATTCAAGGTTGAGAGGATTTTCTATTCAAAAAGTTTATTTCACATTCCAAAATTAGGAGAATTTTGGGATGTGACAATAACCCAAATCAAATCAAAGATAGGGGAAGATAACATATCCACAAAGGAAATACTATCTTTCTTTAGAACGAACAAAACTAGACATCCCTTTATGAATGAACAAATTCAGATAAAACTTTTGTCTTACAACTCTCCAAGTTGTTGTTTAAGCTCAACCAACTAGTTCAGGGGTATCCAGTACGGATCCTTGGAGAAAGGTGCAGTTCAGAGAACTTGCTTGCTCAAGAACTTGACAACACGGTCATGTGGCAACATGGTGATACTTCTAGGAGACATATAGAATATCACAGACCACCGATATGTCACTTAGTTCGAGAGGAAACTTGCTTTACAAGGCATGAGAAAGTAGTCTCAGAGTTTCAACACAAGCATAACTCTTTGACCGAGGGGAGTGTACCAGAATAACGGACTTGGTAGCACAGTCAAACTTCGCTTAGTGAAAGGGTTAACCAATCACGCTAAGAATGACTCAAATTTTCATAGAGTTCAAAATGATAATAATTGCTAAAAATCTCAGATGGCCACATCATTATGCACACGCATCACTCATGAGCGCGAAAGCTCGAGGAAGGGTGGGTAAATATGTGTAAGAGCACCACTTCATTAAGGGGTCATAAAACTCAGCATGACCTCTTAGTTTAAAAGAGTGTGACTCTTTAAGGTAGAACAAATAGAAGCTAATCAATGCTTCTTAATCTGTGGATTACAACACTTTGACCTGGTCTTAGATATGACGAGGTGCTGGAGTTTGTTTCTCCTAGACTTTCCGAAATGGTTTGTCTTGACGGACCACAAGAGTATCTAACATCGGAAGATACCAATGCACGTTTACTACTTGGCTACCAACTAGTAGACAAAGGTCGGAAAGCAACAAGGGAAAAGAACATGCTCAGGATAGAATCCCAAGATGTGGATGCAAGGATTATCAATCTTCCGAAACCAATGCATAGAAGAGATAAGGTGTGGCAGGGTCACGAATATTGATGCGAGACTCTCGAGGAGTACTCTTGTCGTGATCTTTTTGGTTCCATGAAAGAACATCTGCCATAGCATGTGGTAGGGAAAGTCCTTAGCTGTCACAATTTAATCGCGACAATAACCACAAACTTGAATGCTATAATTGTAGTACCAGCCATCCTGAGGTAATGTGTAGACATTAACGACAGGGGTCAAAAGGATGGATCTTGGGTTAAAGGTCAGCTTCATGTACAAGATTCACAACACTAGAATCCTGCACAATCAGGGATCTTCGGTTCAAGTCCAAGGGTTAAAACCCAAAGAAAGTAATAACTACTACTTGAGTGACTTAATGTACACTGCAAGATAGTATTCTCGAGATAGCTTCCAAGATAAGAAACGACTTCTGGAGTACCGAACAAACGAAAAGGAGGCACACGAGGCAAAAGGAAACCTCGAAGCCTAGAACAGAGAGCTGAAGATCCAACAGTATATTATTGTCGGCCGTAAGATAGAGAGATCATGATAGAAAGGAATCTCTCAGATGAACAAGAGCAAAGGATAACAAGGAATTCACAACACACACAACTCTAGAGAACTCAGCACTAGGTCAACTGGTTTAGAAACGACATGCCAAGACGGCACCTAAGCTTTGAAAGATTAGAAGAGGTGTCAAAACTTTTCCAAAAACAACTTCAGATAAGATAACCCAGAGTTAGAGCGAAACTGGATAAGGAGTAAAAGAAGCATACTAGAGTTTTCGCAAATACTTTTCAGCTTTTAAAATAGTTTTCACAACACTAGACTCAACATCGACCAATAGCAAGGTTTTCCTATGGTCAGTACTGCTCTGATACCAAGAACTGTGACACCCCCGGGATCAGGGCTAAACAAATCCCAGACCTCCGTCTGACATAAGCTTAACCTTGAGCTCGAGAATATCCAATGTAGAATCGGTAACACAACAGTGACCCTACGACACAAAATTTATTACAGCAAGCTCATAACTGAGCAGAGAACAAAAGTATTACAAGCAGAGGTCCTTGACCACAAACATCAAACAACAGAAGGCAAATTATGCTATTAAGTATAGCAAACTTAACAAATGGCCTAAGAGGCCTGAAGCATAACGATGACGTCCCAGTCCATAGATTCTAGGCTGCCGGCCGGGAACCCCAAGCTACTCGTCGATGTCGATGTAGCACGGAACTCGTCTTCAGGTGAATATTTACTCTACCAAAGGTATCAACAAAGCAAGGGTGAGTACAGGGTGTACTCCGCAAGACTTTTGGCTAGTGGAGTTGTTTTGCATAAAGCCACTTTTGTTTATAAAACAAGAAGGAGAAGAAGCTCGTCTAGTTAGAGTATTTTTAAAAGGGATACGAGAGCGACATCTCCGAAAATATTGATCATCATCTTTTGATATCCACCAATCATCATCTCCTGAACTAGGATCACCCCCTCGTACCCATGAGGAAGCATCCTTAGGCACACGTGGATCTGCCAAGTTTTACGATTAGGTTATAGTTCTCTATGATCTTGAGTCCGGTCGCCAAGTCGTTCATAACCGTGAACACGGCTTTTCAAAAATATTATTACCCTGCAGGGGTGTACAACTTTACCCACACGTACTAACCTTATCTTAATGCCACATGATTAGCCCTCTTCCTTGGAAGGCCGGCAGAGGGTGGTTAGACACGACTTTTACCTAGCTTTCACCGAGACCATGAGTCACGCAATAAGTATGGTTCCGCCGTAATGGGTCAAATCCCGAAGCCGGTACTTAAAGATGTGAGGCGAGGTTGGTTTACCAGGGGCGCTATCTACCCCAAGCAACCTCGGCCACGCTTACCTACCTGTTGTGAATGCACCAACTTCACCCGGCAAATCTTTCAAAATATTTTCTATGCATATGTCGAATGGAATGCCCGAACTATGTGACTCATGGAATCTACTAGGCAAGTTAGTTGCTCGTGAGGTTGTCCAGGCCCCGTGTGGTTGCACGCTCTTCTTGGTTCCAAAGGCAAGAACTCGGGTCCTAGTGGTGGCGAGCATGGGACTAGAAAAACCACGTCCCACCGTGGCCTCCCATACAAGCCTTTACATGTTTAAACTCATACCACTGATCACATCTCATCACGTTCTCCTGTCATACTAGATTCTCTGCATCTGATACATCATCTGGATGGACCAGACTCAACATCTATGCATGGCTAAGCAAGACACAGGATAAGCTCTAGCAGTGCACACAAGCCAAACCTAGTTATGCTAGGAGCAGTGGATCAGGTAATATAAGCTCAAAGAGTGTAATGCAATAGATAGGATACTCTATGTATCGATAAAAGACCACAGTAGGATCGTATGCATCATGGCAAGAATTGAAATGCTTTCGAAATCATAGGATTATATCATGATGGGGCTATGCTTGCCTTTGCCAGTTGATAGCAGATAAGTAGATCTTCGAAAACCTTCATCTTGACTTGATTATTGTTGGTCAAGTATTATTAGTCGATCTTCGATGGTCTTGTTCTCGGTCTTCGATCTCGATCTCGATATCGTATTCTACCAGAAAGAACCAAACCACCGGAAAGAAAGAGGGAAACAATCAACACATGGCATCGATGCAATGCTCGAGCAATGATGATGATATGACAAGTTAAATTGTATTTGAATTGAAACCCTAAGACATGCTCGACAATTTAAACGGAGTTCTGAGGGGTGAAAACCCTAATTCGAAGAAACTCCAGAACATATGAGAGGGGTTAGTTTGTTCTTCTAATTAAACTTTCCATTTAAGTTGTTTAACAATGAATGATTATAGCTTAGATAGCTAGGTTTCACTTTTCTAAACATTTTGATATATTATTTGTATTTTTTTGAATTACAGATTAAAACTTATTGAATTTACAATATTTAAATAAATTCTGGAGTTATTAAATCATTTATCAGATTTATTAAACCTCGCTGAAACTTTTCACACTGCAGGCATACCTAGCCACAGTGGCTAACAGAGGGCCCGGAGCCACCTCAGCAGCCACACAAGCAAAGTGGTTCAGGGCATTTTTCACTCAGGCTGGGGCTACCCACTCCGACTGACGGGTGGGGCCGAAGCCACGTCGTCAGCCACACAAGCAGATGGGGCCAGGGGGTGGTATGACCGGGCTGACCCGCTTTGGCTGACATCATGCCGACGCAAGAACGTCGGTGACCTCAGATCAGCGGCGGACTCGGTGATAGAGGCGACGCGGGGCTGCGAGGTTGGGCGGGTTCGAACCATTGGAGCAAGGAGAGCTCAAAAGAGGCGGCGCCGCTTGGCTAGGCTCATCGGAGCGAGGGGCCCGGAAATGTCCGACGGCGGCGAGCGGTGCCGCACGGTGCAGACACGATAATAGGATGTGAGGGAGATGGTGGAGTGGCTCAGGAGGTCGGTAAGCTCACCTTGAGCATGAAGGGAGGGTCAGCAAGGAGCGAGGTGGCCGGAATTGGTGGCGAGGACCGTGACCGGTGTCGGAGAAGAAGGCAACAACGACATCGATTCGTGGACCTCTAGCTCGATTCCTCTAGCGAGTCGAGGTAGGCGAACACGGTGGTGCTGATGGCGTGCTCGGACGAACAGGGGAGAGGCCAGAACAGCGGCAATCGACGGCAACCGTAGGGCTGGGATTCGGGCTTGGCTTGGGGAGAAGAGGAAAAGATCCAGGGAGGGAAAGAGAGGATAGGGGATAAGGAGAGGCGTCGGCACGGGATCTTATCCTCCTCCAGACAGCGATGCGCAGGCGGCGCGAATCGACGGCGGAGGCGGCGACAGGGAGCTGCTCGGCGTCGGGGACGAAGGAGACAAAATGTCGAAGGGTTATGGGCCGGAGTGGGTCGGGTGCGAGCTGGTGCTGGGTTGCTGGCCTGTGCGCTGAGCGGCAGGAAAGAGAGAAAGGAGGGAGTGGGCCGGTCTGGGCTGCGGCCTTATTAGGTTTACAACAGATTTTTTTTGGAACATCCTTTTTCTTTTCCTGTTTTGTATTATTCTTTGTATATTTCAATTTGTAAACTGTTTTGAATAGTTCAAAAATACCAGGGACTTTTATAAAATGTATAAAATACTGCAGGGATCCCTTACAATTTTAGTAGTTTTCAAAAATATTCAAAATCCATTTGAATGGATTTCAAAGAGAGGAGAAGATTAGGGTTTTAGGATTTGGTCCTTATTTTCTTGCATGCATTTTTATTAGATGATGATCATGATGCACAATCAAACCCTAAATAATGTTTATCTAAAACTGGGGTGTTATAGCTCTATTCCCCTTACGAGAATCTCGAGCCGAGATTCCAAAGCTAGGAAGAGAAACGGAGAGAGAAATAAACATGGTCACTCTAAAGATAAGAGGGAAACACACTAAACAGCACACAGAGTATCTCATGGTCAACTCATGCATGGAGCGTTTAGAGACAACTCTGAGATGACAAACATGTAACACGTCAAGGTAACGGAGGAAACACGAGGAGATGGTTTCAAGTTGTTAGATAGCTGGTCTTCATGAAGATGGAGACTCTGAAGCTCACAGAAAATATAAGCTTCTGAGAAGGAAGGTTTCAACAGGAAGAACATGACACAGACTTCGATGAGGAACCTCTACTAAACGGCTTAGGTAGAGATTTCAGGTTGCAAGGATATGGATCAACAAAACCAAGCTGTTGAACTACTTTTGACACAGAAGGATCACTCTTTCATTCAAGAGAAGGTCAAGGTAAAAGTGTGTTTTGCTGGAGAGGACTCATAAGAGTCACAAGGAACATGTAGCAAGAGGAACTACAGATTACCAAAATCGTAGTCACTCCTGAAACATGGTGGAGAAAGCAAAGGAAACTCTTTATTTATCCAGGTATAACAAAATCTTTGCCAAAGATTAGGGTATCACTTTACACCACCAGATGATTTGTAAGAAGATTCCTGATAATACGAGAAGAAATAAACTTCATTCTCAGACTTCAATAACTTGGCATAACAAAGTGCCTACCAACATAAAGGGTCTGGAGGATCGACCGAGAGACATTTAGTAACACTACTTTAAACGTTCTCCTTGATGTTCGAGAAAGCAAACATCAAGTAAAAGGTCGGACTTCGGATACAAAGGAAACCATAAGAACAACTCCTATAATTAATTATAGAAGAAGCCTCATGAAGAGTGGTTGTTATTGCTGATTCAAGAGAATATGACAAGAGGTCTTTCCGGCTAAGTATGTGTCAACCATTACATCAATCTTGCCTGATTTACAAAGAGACCTATGTCAAAACCTTGAGGAGCACCAACCATCATTGTTGCTTGAGATTCAGCTTTGGTTAAGTGAAATGATACTTCGGACTCAGCATGTCCGAATAGAAAGGTTGCAACATTTACACAAAGGTAAAGTTACTAGATTCTCAAGACAGGTACTATAGTGTAAAGCTCCAAAAGATTGAGCTAAATTGCTAGACCCATGTATTTACAACTTGTCGAGAGACAACTGCACACACATAAGGTGCTAACAACAAAACACACATGTTTCCTTAGGGAACGGAGCTAACTCTACTCGAATCCACGGCGACATCTTTCAACGTTTGCACGTGAACTAGAGAAGGTCACTTCTAACATCCAGAACACATACTTCGAGATGACTCGAAGATGGTTCTCGAATTTTTCCAACATTAGTGCCCAATGTTCCATATGAATTCAATCTAATCATGGAGAAGATAAGGATGTCATCGATGGGCTCAACAAAAAACTTATCGAGACACTCCAATAAGATGGACTCATATGTTGCGTGAACAAGACAAAAATACTGGTCAGACCAAAGGACATGAAGATGTATCCCAGTGAAACATCACAAGAAGAAACATTATCAAGATAGTCCTTGGAACTGAGTTTGATTTGACAATAACCCAAATCAAATCAAAGATAGGGGAAGATAACATATCCACAAAGGAAATACTATCTTTCTTCAGCACGAACTAAACTAGACATCCCTTTAAGAATGAACAAAGTCAGATAAAACTTTTGTCTTACAACTCTCCAAGTTATTGTTTAAGCTCAACCAACTAGTTCAGGGGTATCCAGTACGGATCCTTGGAGAAAGGTGCAGTTCAGAGAACTTGCTTTCTCAAGAACTTGACAACACAGTCATGTGGCAAAATGGCGATACTTCTAGGAGACATCTAGAATATCACAGACCTACAAGGCAAGAGAAAGTAGTCTCAGAGTTTCAGCACAAGCATAACTCTTTGACCGAGGGGAGTGTGACAGAATAACGGACTTGGTAGCACAGTCAAACTTCGCTTAGTGAAAGGGTTAAGCAATCACGCTAAGAATGACTCAAATGTTCTTAGAGTTCAAAACGATAAAAATTTCTAAAAATCTTAGATGGCCACATCATTACACACACGCATCACTCATGAGCGCGAAAGCTTGAGGAATGGTGGGTAAATATGTGTAAGAGCACCACTTCATTAAGGGGTCATAAAACTCAGCACGACCTCTTAGTTTAAAAGAGTGTGACTCTTTAATGGTAGAACAAATAGAAGCTAATCAATGCTTCTTAATCTGTGGATTACAACACTTTGACCTGGTCTTAGATATGACGAGGTACTGGAGTTTGTTTCTCCTAGACTTTCCAAAATGGTTTGTCTTGACGGACCACAAGAGTATCTTACATCGGAAGACACCGATGCACGTTTACTACTTGGCTACCAACTAGTAGACAAAGGTCGGAAAGCAACAAGGGAAAATAACATGCTCAGGATAGAATCCCAAGATGTGGATGCATCGATTATCAATCTTCCGAAGACCAATGCATTGAAGAGATAAGGTGTGGCAGGGTCATGAATATTGATGCGAGACTCTCGAGTACTCTTGTCGTGATCTTTTTGGTTCCATGAAAGAACATCTGCCATAGCATGTGGTAGGGAAAGTCCTTAGCTGTCACAATTTAATCGCGACAATAACCACAAGCTTGAATGCTAGAATTGTAGTACCAGCCATCCTGAGGTAATGTGTAGACATTAACGACAGGGGTCAAAAGGATGGATCTTGGGTTAAAGTTCAGCTTCATGTACAAGATTCACAACACTAGAATCCCGCACAATCAGGGATCTTCGGTTCAAGTCCAAGGGTTAAAACCCAAAGAATGTAATAACTACTACTTGAGTGACTTAATGTACACTGCATGATAGTATTCTCGAGATAGCTTCCAAGGGAAGAAACGACTTCTGGAGTACCGAACAAACGAAAAGGAGTCACATGAGGCAAAAGGAAACCTCGAAGCCAAGAACAGAGAGCTGAAGATCCAACAATATATTATTGTCGGCCGTAAGATAGAGAGATCATGATAGAAAGGAATCTCTCAGATGAACAAGAGCAAAGGAGAACAAGGAATTCACAACACAAACAACTCTAGAGAACTCAGCACTAGGTCAATTGGTTTAGAAACGACATGCCAAGAAGGCACCTAAGCTTTGAAAGATTAGAAGAGGTGTCAAAACTTTTCCAAAAACAACTTCAGATAAGATAACCCAGAGTTAGAGCGAAACTGGATAAGGAGTAAAACAAGCATAGTAGAGTTTTCGCAAATACTTTTCAGCTTTTAAAATAGTTTTCACAACACTAGACTCAACATCGACCAATAGCAAGGTTTTCCTACGGTCGGTCCTGCTCTGATACCAAGAACTATGACACCCCCGGGATCAGGGCTAAACAAATCCCAGACCTCCGTCTGACATAAGCTTAACCTTGAGCTCGAGAATATCCAGTGTAGAATCGGTAACACAACAGTGACGCTATGACACAAAATTTATTACAGCAAGCTCATAACTGAGCAGAGAACCAAATTATTACAAGCAGAGGTCGCTGACCACAAACATCAAACAACGGAAGGCAAATTATGCTATTAAGTATAGCAAACTGAACAAATGGCCTAAGAGGCCTGAAGCATAACGATGACGTCCCAGCCCATAGATTCCAGGCTGCCGGCCGGGAACCCCAAGCTACTCGTCGATGTCGATGTAGAACGAAACTCGTCTTTGGGTGAACACATACTCTGCCAAAGGTATCAACAAAGAAAGGGTGAGTACAGGGTGTACTCCGCAAGACTTTTGGCTGGTGGAGTTGTTTTGTATAAAGCTACTTTTGTTTATAAAACAATAAGGAGAAGAAGCTCGTCTAGTCAGAGTATTTTTTAAAGGGATACGAGAGCGACATCTCCAAAAATATTGATCATCATCTTTTGATATCCACCAATCATCATCTCCTGAACTAGGATCACCCCTCGTACCCATGAGGAAGCATCCTTAAGCACACGTGGATCTGCCAAGTTTTACGATTAGGTTATAGTTCTCTATGATCTTGAGTCCGGTCGCCAAGTCGTTCATAACCGTGAACACGACTTTTCGAAAAGATTATTACCCTGCAGGGGTGTACAACTTTACCCACACGTACGAACCTTCTCTTAATGCCACATGATTATTCCCTCTTCCTTGGAAGGCCGGATGAGGGTGGTTAGACACGACCTTTACCTTGCTTTCGCCGAGACCATGAGTCACACAATAAGTATGGTTCCGCCATAACGGGTCAAATCCTGAAGCAGGTACTTAAATATGTGAGGCGAGGTTGGTTTACCAGGGGCGCTATCTACCCCAAGCAACCTCGGCCACGCTTACCTACCTGTTATGAATGCACCAACTTCACCCGGCAAATCTTTCAAAAGATTTTCTATGCATATGTCGAATGGAATGCCCGAACTATGTGACTCATGGAATCTACTAGGCAAGTTAGTTGCTCGTGAGGTTGTCCAGGCCACGTGTGGTTGCACGCTCGTCTTGGTTCCAAAGGCAAGAACTCGGGTCCTAGTGGTGGAGAGCATGGGACTAGAAAAACCACATCCCACCGTGGCCTCCCATACAAGCCTTAGCATGTTTAAACTCATACCACTGATCACATATCATCATGTTCTCCTGGCATACTAGACTCTCTGCATCTGATACATCATCTTGATGGACCAGACTCAACAGCTATGCATGGTTAAGCAAGACACAGGATAAGCTCTAGTAGTGCAAACAAGCCAAACCTAGTTATGCTAGGAGTAGTGGATCAGGTAATATAAGCTCAAAGGGAGTAATGCAATAGATAGGATACTCTATCTATCGATAAAAGACAACAGTAGAACCATATGCATCATGGCAAGAATTGAAATGCTTTCGAAATCATAGGATTATATCATGGTAGGGCTATGCTTGCCTTTGCCAGTTGATAGCAGATAAGTAGATCTTCGAACGCCTTCATCTTGACTTGATTATTTTTGGTCAAGTATTATTCATCGATCTTCGATCTTCGATGGTCTTATTCTCGGTCTTCGATCTCGATCTCGATATCGTATTCTACCAGAAAGAACCAAACCAGTGGAAATAAAGAGGGAAACAATCAACACATGGCATGGATGCAATGCTCAAGCAATGATGCTGATATGACAAGTTAAATTGTATTTGAATTGAAACCCTAAGACATGCTCGGCAATTAAAACGGGGTTCCGAGGGGTGAAAACCCTAATTCGGAGAAACTCCAGAACATATAAGAGGGGTTTGTTTGTTCTTCTAATTAAACTTTCCATTTAAATTGTTGAACAATGCATGATTATAGCTTAGATAGCTAGGTTTCACTTTTCTGAACATTTTGATATATTATTTGTATTTTTATGGATTACAGATTAAAATTTATTGAATTTACAATATTTAATCAAATTCTGGAGTTGTTAAATCAGTTTTCAGATTTATTAAACCACGCTGAAAATTTTCACACCGCAGGCATACCTAGCCACAGTGGCTGACAGAGGGCCCGAAGCCACCTCAGCAGCCACACAAGCAAAGTGGTTCAGGGCATTTTTCACTCGGGCTGGGGCTACCCACTCCGACTGATGGGTGGGGCCGAAGCCACGTCGTTAGCCACGCAAGCAGATGGGGCCAGGGGGTGGTTTGACCGGGCTGACCCGCTTTGGCTGACTTCATGCCGACGCAAGAACGCCGGTGACCTTAGATCAGCGGCGGACTCGGCGATAGAGGCGACGCGGGGCTGCGAGGTTGGGCGGGTTCGAACTAGTGGAGCAAGGAGAGCTCAAAAGAGGCGGCGCCGCTTGGCTAGGGTCATCGGATCTAGGGGCACGACAACGTCCGACGGCGGCGAGCGGTGGCGCACGGTGCAGACACGATAAGAGGATGCAAGGAAGATGGCGGAGTGGCTCAGGACATCGGTAAGCTCACCTTGAGCATGAAGGGAGGGTCAGCGAGGAGCGAGGTGGCCGGAATCGGTGGCGAGGACCGTGACCGGTGTCGGAGAAGAAGGCAACAACAACATCGATTCGTGGAGCTCTAGCTTGATTCCTCTGGCGAGTCGAGGTAGGTGAACATGGTGGTGCTGATGGCATGCTCGGACGAACGGGGGAGAGGCCAGAACAGTGGCAATCGACGGCAACCGTAGGGCTGGGGTTCGGGCTTGGCTTAGGGAGAAGAGGAAAAGATCCAGGGAGGGAAAGAGAGGATAGGGGAGAAGGAGAGGCATCGGCGTGGGATCTTATCCTCCTCCAGACAGCGGCGGACGGGGTGCGCAGGCGGCACGAATCGACGGCGGACGCGGCGACAGGGAGCTGCTCGGCGTCGGGGACGAAGGAGACAAATCGTCGAAGGGTTATGGGCCGGAGTGGGCCGGTTGCGAGCTGGTGCTGGGCTGCTGGCCTGCGTGCTGAGCGGCAAGAAAGAGAGAAAAGAGGGAGTGGGCCGGTCTGGGCTGTGGCCTTAATAGGTTTACAACAGGTTTTTCCTTGGAAAATCCTTTTTCTTTTCCTGTTTTGTATTATTCTTTGTATAATTCAATTTGTAAACTGTTTTGAATAGTTCAAAAATACCAGGGACTTTTATAAAATGTATAAAATACTGCAGGAAGCCCTTATAAATAATTTCGGCTCCTCAATTTTAGTAGTTTTCAAAAATATTCAAAAGCCATTTGAATGGGTTTCAAAGAGAGGAGAAGATTAGGGTTTTAGGATTTGGTCCTTATTTTCTTGCATGCATTTTTATTAGATGATGATCATGATGCACAATCAAACCCTAAATAATGTTTATCTAAAACTAGGGTGTTACAAAGGGCTCGGGGGCTGCGCCCCAAAACGAGCAAAGCATCAAACAAAACGACCCGAAAAAGGCTCGGGGACTCCCCCCAGGACAATAGGGAAAACAACTTACATGCTCAGACGGGGACTCCGAAGGTCCAGGTGCAGTCTTCTGAGTGACGACCACTCGAGCCCCCTGCGAAGAGGGGTTCGGAGCATCGCCCCCAGAGTTGGCCACCGTCTGAGAGGGAAGAGCCGTCGGTTTTGACTCCCCTACGGCCTCCTGAGCACCCTCACTAAGAGATCCCTCCGAGGAGTAGCTGCAAGGAAAACATTCATGAAAGCAAGAAGAAAAGTGCACACGCAAAAACCATAACGAATAAGCATCCGAAGGTACTTACGAGTCGATGTCGCTCAAATCTAAGACGGGCGGCGCCTTCTCTTTCTTCTCCTTCTTGGTCGGTGAATGCGGTGCCATTGCCCGTAGAGGCACGGCTGGGAATGGTGAGGATGAAGCACCATCATCCCCGTTTGGGCACACAAGGAAGGATGGGTCCCTAGGCGTTGGCGGAGTCGAGGCATCCGAAGACTCACTCGAACTCCATGCCCGCTTCCGGGTCCACCCCTCGCTCGCCTCGGGGGCATCATGAGTTGGCGACTGCGCCAGCGGAAGCTCAGACTCGGAGTCCACAACTTCGTTTTCCGGTGCAATCGAATACTTTTCAGGAAGCGGAGGCACCATGCCAGCTATCTTCAGTTCCTGCAAAAGAAGAAAAATAACGTGATTAAGCAACGCTTAATCATGCGAAAAACAACAACCATAAAAAAGCGCAACACACAGGACGCAGTTCTAAAACCTGAGGAACTGGATTCGAAGAGCTGAAGGGGGCAGTCAAGGACTTCTTCGGGAGGTCCTCTTCAGCCTTGAACTTCAGCAGCGGCCGAAGATCCATATCGAGGTCGGCTCTGGAGAGCTCTTCAGCTGAAACCCTCGTCGGGTCGCGGCAGCCAGAGTAAAAAACATCGGATGCGCCCTCGCCTGGAGTGGCTGCTCCCGATGTTTGAGGAAGGTGCGGATGATATCCACACCATTCACCTCCTTCTTCGAAACCATCTGGAGGGCCTCCATCCGATGGTAGATCTCCTCTACCTCCTCCACCTCGCCCTCCAGGATATGGTTCTTCCAGGATCTCTTCGGCAGGATCTCCTGGGTGGAGTCGAAGGGAGCAAGGCCAAAATTTAGCCCGTCCATTGTGGAGTCGCGGGTATAAAACCACTTCTTCCGCCAGTACTGGACAGACTCAGACATAGAAAAGGAAAAGAAGAGAACAGAGGATCGGAGGGAAATAATGCAGCCGCGAAGCGGGTAGACCCCGCTGGTGCCAGATTGCCTCTTCACGGAATAGAGCTTCCGGAAGAGGCCAAAGTGCGGCTTGATACCGAGCCATCACTCGCAAAAAGTAATGAAGCAGGCGATGTGGAGAAGAGAATTGGGCGAAATATGGTGGAGTTGGATGCCATAGAAGAACAACAGTCTATGAAGAAAATCGTGGACTGGGAGCGAGAGGCCGCGAAGAATGAAAGCAACAAAAATCACCCGAAACCCTGCTGGAGGACGGGGAATTACCTCATTGTCGGGGATCTTGACGTCCTCCTTGTCCGACAGGATTAAACCCGCGTCGCGCAGCTTGCGCAGGTCACCCTCGCGCATCTCCGTGCGCCTCCACCCGCCATCAGTAACGCAAGTGGTGGTGGCAGCTTTTTTTGCCACCGGCGGTGACGCTGGAGCCTACTCCAGCAGAAGCCTTCTTTGTCTTCACCATGGTGAAGCATCGACGACGGCGGTGCGCGCGCAGGAATGAGGAGGGAAAAGATCGAAGAACCTCCAGTGCACGCGGGATGAGCTCAGCGAAAATGGAGGCAGTGAAAGCAAATGGCAAAGGGTGAAAAACAAATCATTGTTTTCCCCACGGTTATAAAGATGAAGATGATGACCAATAGCCGTTCATCCAGAAGCCCTAACGCCAGGAACATATCCAACCGTCCACATATCAATACATCAGCGAACCGTTGCCCGCACGCCGTCCACTACGCACGGAAACCAAGGAGACACCGTAATTCTCGCCACGTCGCGCGTGACTAGTCAACTTCAAGTCAGAAAAGTGGGACCCACGTTCGTTATATTACGTTATCTCTGGCGCCACAGATGGTTGAGGTCATCGATCGTCAGCACTGACGTCATAAAAACCAATCTAGCAATGGTTGAAAATCTTTGGCTGATAACTAAAGTACTCACTCGAATCTATGATTCGAGCAACTACTCGGGGGCTAATCCTATCAGGAGCGCTGGCCGCGCATCCAAAGAATGATTGAAGAACCATAAATCTACACTAACTTCGAGTCCCACGTCGAGTCTACGACTCCACTACGGACTCGGGGACTACTCCCATAGGGAGGATCAATTCAATCATACGAAAAAATTGTGTCCTTCGGACCTATAGCTAAAACGGACTGAACTAAAGTCTTTGCTCGAGTCTACGACTCGAACAGACACTCGGGGGCTACTCCCATAGGGAGTGCTGGTCGCGCACCCTATGAATTCTCGACTGCGATCTTTCAGATCAAAATGCAAAAAACTTTCTGGCAACCCTGCCCAAACCAACGCTAAATGAGAAACAATCTCCTTGGCCACCCGAAACACCTCTGCGGTGATAAAATTTCGGATGTTGTGTCTGCGACGCAAAGATAATACCTACAGATACCATCTGAATGGCCTGGTAACGCACCTGACTATGGTCTACTAGTAAACATACGTGCCAACAGGCGCGATGAAAAATCCCAACGGACGCGTTGGGTATATCACTCGAAAACTACTGGGATTTGACTCATGTAAGACCTCAGCAGCCTGAGTCGAATTACACCAGCACTCGTTCCAGATTCTAGTTTAGGGACTCGAATATGAAGAAGATCGTGATGTTTTGTCCTACGACAATTAACTGGCCCTGATCTGTCAGGAGAGTCAGGCACACGCATCAGCAATCCCTACAAACTAAACCATTCTCTTATAAATAGGCATAAAACAGCACCCGAAAGATTGAGGAGTCCCCAGCCGAATCTACGATTCAACTGAGCACTCGGGGGCTACTGACATGGTTATACCCCGCGGGTACACAACATCAGCATACCTAGTCCAGCCCAAGATAAGGCCCACTGCAAGATACGCAGCCTGCGGAGGTTTCGGGTGGCCCAAGCCCATGATGCCTTCGGATGCTTGGAGAACAAGACTAGAGTAGATAGAATCTCAAAGGGTCAAACCCTAATATGTAACCGACTCGACCTATGCCCGGGACCTGCCTATCTATAATCGGCTTGACACAGTTTACCCACGTTCAGATCTCACGACCGTGGTGAGATCCTACTCCTGTTATAAATCACTATAATGGCAATACGCCGAGTTACAGGAATTGGAGGTTCGCTGTGTGCGAGTAGTGCTATGCACTTGTCTATGAGATTGTTCTCTGTCCTAAAGGCTCCCATAGGCCGGCTTCTAGGGACGCCAGGACCTAGGATTACAAGGAGAGTCCCATCCGGATACGGTTACAGAGTCTTGGACTAACACTAACTAGTCTTCATGTCCTCCAAGGCTCCGACTTCCATCATAGGCAATGGCACGTCGCCTTCCTTCATCCCTGCTGGACCTCTGTCTTGTCTATCAGCAACTGGGTCACCCGGTTATTCCATAGGCCTAACCACCAACTGTGGGCCACCCGGCTTGCCGGTATGAGACTATGCCATAGGTATACCCATTTGGTATATCCACAACACCCTCCCACGGAGGGGACATATTGTGCATGCCCCTTGTGTCTTGTATCAACCGGAGCACCATGTCACCTTCCCGGAACGTGACGGGCCAGATGCGGTTGGAGTGATACCGGCGCAGCCCTTGCTGGTAGATGGCCGACTTGGACAGGGCCAGCTCGCAGGCTTCCTCGAGGAGGTCCATGCTATCATCCATCGCCTCCTGGTTCTCCTTCTCAATGTAGAGGATCTTGCGGGGTGAGTCAAACTCGATATTCGCCGCGAGGACCGCCTCTGAGCCGTAGGTGAGGAAGAACGGGGTGAAGCCGGTTGATCTGTTCGGAGTGGTGCAGAGGCTCCACAGCATAGCCGAGAGTTCCTCGTTCTAGCAGTCGGGCGGTCGCTCGAGCGGCTCGATCAGCCGGGGTTTGATTCTGGCTAACACCAAGCCGTTGGCTCTTTCCACCTGCCCGTTGGACTGCGGGTGTGCGGCGGACGCGAGATCCAGTCGGATCCCGTTGTTGTGGCAGAACCGGGCGAAGGCCCCCTTGGCAAAGTTCATGCTATGGGGGTACCCAAAACGGATGATGATGTCGCGGAAGAAGGTGACGACCGTGGCACCGTCCAGCTTCTGAATAGGCTTCTCCTCGATCCATTTGGTGAACTTATACACCACCACCAGCAGGTGGGTCATGCCGGCTTGGGCTTGCTTGAAGGGGCCGACCATGTCCAACCCCCAGACGGCGAAGGTCTAGGTGATCGGTATGGTCTTGAGCGCTGACGTCGGCATGTGCCTTAGCCGGCCGAATCGCTAGCATCCATTGCATGCGCGAACAAGCTTGTCTGCATCCTTCGAGGCGGTCCGCCAGTAGAAACTGTGGCACATTGCCTTCGACACCAGGCGTGAGATGAGGCATGGTGACCGCACTCCCCTGCTGGATTTCTATCAGCAGTCGGTTTCCAGTATCTGCGTCGATGCACTGCTAGAAGACGCATGCGGCGCTGCACTTGTACAGCTCCTTGTTGATGATGGTGTACATGTGCGCGCAGTGCCGGATCTGTCTTGCCTCCACCTCATCAGTCGGGAGCTCGTCGTTGAGGAGGTAGTTCCTGAAGGGCTGGGCCTAGGATGGAACTTCCCAGATGGTGAAGACGCTAGCCGGCGCAATCTGGAGCTCATCCGGGGGTCGGCCGGGTGGGATGCCCGAGTCGGCAGCCCCCGAACCCTTTGCCTTGCTCGATGATGGCTTGCCTGAGGAGGAGGCAGCCCCCGGGTCTTTCGAGCCGGATGGCACAACAACGGGGCCCGACTCTTTCGAGCCGGCAGCCCTCGGGTCTGCTACCCATATGATGGACTCGAATTTTGGAGAGGGGGTGATGCTAGGCTTGCGAAGGTGCTCCAAGGATACTCCAGGCCGGATGGCCGCTCTGGTGGATCCGACTCGCGCCAGAGCGTCGGCCGCCTCATTGTTGGCACGGGGAACGTGATGGAATTCACATCCCTCGAAGCCGGCACTGAGCATCTGGATGTGGAACCAGTACAGGGCCATGTTGGCATCCCGAGTGTACCACTCGCCGGATACATGAAGCACCACCAGATCTGAATCGCCGAAGCAAAGGATTCGGCGGATGCCGATGTCTTTCGTGAGCCGGAGCCCGTGCGCGAGGGCCTCGTACTTGGTGACGTTGTTTGATGCGGTGAAGTGGATCTGCAGCACGTACTCCAGCCGGTATCCCTTGGGTGAGGTGAGCATGATGCCGGCTCCCAAGCCCCCGCGCATCTTCGAGCCATCAAAGTGCAACTTCTAGTAGTCGGAATCAGGAACCGGCGGTAGGTACTGATTCTCCGCCCAGTTGACGAAGAAGTCTGCCACCACCTGAGACTTTATGGTGATCCGAGGCTCGTATCGAATGCAGTAGGTGGCCAGCTCGATGGCCCACTTGGCCACCTGGCCCGTGGTGTCCCTGTTGCCGAAGATATCTCCCAACGGCGCGGTGGACACCACGGTGATCGGATTCTCCTGGAAGTAGTTCTTGAGCTTCTTGCAGGCCAGGTACACGTCATATCACATCTTATGGTAGTGGGGGTAGTTCTGCTTGGAGAGGGAGAGCACTTCGCTGAGGTAGTAGATGGGCCGCTGAACCGGCTGGGCCTTGCTTTCCTCGTGACGCTCCACCGACAGGACGACGCTGACGACCCGGTTGGTGGCGGCTATATAGAGCAACATCGGCTCCTTCTTAGATGGCATGGCGAGAACCGGTGTTGTGGACAGCATGCGCTTGAGGTCGTCGAATACCGCATTCGCCTGCACAGTCCAGGTGAACTTGTCTGTCTTCTTCATCAGCTGATACAGTGGTAGTGCCTTCTCCCTAAGCCGGCTGACAAATCGGCTGAGGGAAGCCAAGCATCCAGTGAACTTCTGTACGCCGAGCAAGCTCTTGGGCGGCTGCATCCTCTCGATGGCCGCGATCTTCTCTGGATTGGCCTCGATCCCTTGGCTCGACCCGAGGAAGCCGACGAGATGTCTGGTTGGCACGCCGAACACGCACTTCTCTGGGTTCAGCTTCATCTGATACCGGCGATGGTTC
This sequence comes from Avena sativa, assembly GCA_916181665.1. Taxonomy (NCBI): domain Eukaryota; kingdom Viridiplantae; phylum Streptophyta; class Magnoliopsida; order Poales; family Poaceae; genus Avena; species Avena sativa. Next base: position 69,319,872 of record OV702284.1, read on the forward strand.
TCGAACGTCTCGCCGAGGTCCTCCAGCAGGTTCTGCTTCATCTTCGTCTTGATGACAATGTCATCCACGTACGAGTGCATGTTCCGGCCGATTTGTGAGTGCAAGCATTTCTGCATGCTACGCTGATAGGTAGCACCTGCATTCTTCAGGCTGAATGGCATGGTTACATAGCAGTAATCCCCATACGGGATGATGAACGAACTTTTCAATTGATTAGCCAGATTCATCTGCATCTGATTATAACCGAAATAACAATCAAGGAAGGAGAGCAGATCGCAGCCGACCATAGAGTCAATCACTTGATCAATACGAGGCAAAGCGAACGGGTCTTTCGGACGGTCCTTATGCAGGCTCGTGTAATCGATACACATGCGCCAATTCTTGTTCTTCTTCAACACCAGGACTGGGTTGGCCAGCCAGTCCGGGTGGTACACTTCCATGATGAAGCCTGGGGCAGGTAGCCGGGCAATCTTGTCACCGATTACCTTCCTCTTGTCCTCCGCGAAGCGACGGAGGGGCTGCTTGATCGGCTTGGCGTTAGGACGCACATGAAGCGAGTTCTAGGTGAACTCCCTCGGCACACCCGGCATGTCTTTGGGAGACCATGCGAAGATGTCCCGATTCTCACGGAGGAAGTTGACGAGCGCGTTTTCTTATTTGTTGTCCAATCCGGCACCAATGGTGACGCACTTGGAGGGGCATCCGGGTCGAGCGGGATCTTCCTAGTGTCCTTGGACGGCTGGAACGCCATATCCGCAGCCAGCTTCAAACCAGCCGGCACCTCTTGCTGCAGAATGGCAACGTTTCACATCATCTCGCACTTCTATTCGGCAATGAGCAGGGCCTCAGCCATCTTTGCGCCTTCCTTCGCGCATGCCATGGACTGCATGTAGCATCCGGCCATAGTGATCACATTGTTTAGCCCCGACAACTTCATCTTGAGGTACGCATAGTGGGGGGCCGCCATGAAATTTGCGAGGGCAGGACGCCCAAGAAGGACATGGTAGGTGCTGGCGAGGTTGACTTCCTCGAACTAGATTGGCTCGCATCGGAAGTTCTCCTCCGAGCCAAATATGACATCCAGTCGGATCTTGCCCAACGGGACGCACAGTGGCCTAGGCGCAACGCCATGGAACACAGTAGTCGAGGGCTGCAGGTCGCACTCCCGGATGCCTAGCTTATCCATGGAAGACCAGTAGAGCAGGTTGCGGCTGCTCCGACCGTCTTCTAGCACGCGCGATAATCGGCAGGTGCTCACATCGGAGATGAGAAGAGGGTCTTGCACCATCGCATAGCCCTCGAGATTTGGGAGCAGATCCGGTTGATCCTCTTGGCTCCAAGTGATGGGAGTCTCGGGCTAGTTGAGGTGCAGGGGGACCGGGGGAACGACAGTGTTCACCTCCGCGGTGCGCTGCTTCCGGCCGCGGTTGTCAATCGGCTCGGCCTCAAAGATGTGGCAGTTCTCGTGCTACTGAGGGTAGGTCCCATTGCCGTGGTTGTTGCCAGCTGCCCTAGCCGGTGGGGGGTTTGCCGGGAGGGGGTGGGGGGAGAGGAGGCAAGCCAGCCTACTCCTTGATCTGCCGGGTCTAGCTGCACTGCTGGGTGGTGTGCGTAGCCGGCTTGAAGGCACCGCTGTGGTACTTGCACGGCCATCAAACATTTGCTCGAAGGTGAAGGTGTTCTTCTGCCTCTTGTTGTTGCCAGTCGGTGCGCCTTGCATCATGTTGACTTGCCTCTGGTGGTAGCGTGGGTTCTGATGCTCAACCGGACGCTTGCCCTGGTAGGGGTTGTCGCTGCCATGCCGCCTGGACGATCCGGCATCTCCTCCTTGGAGAGCTTGCTTCTCTCGAGTCGGCTCAGTTTGAACCGGCCGACCCTCCACGTTCACCCGGAGGGGCTTCTTCATTGCCGCGTCCGCGATGGCATACTGGTCAGCGACGGTCATGAGTTATGCCATGGTCTTGGGTTCGTCGCACAGCAGCCGGTGGCGTAGCATCGTGCCTTCTTGGCACCCCTCGATGAAGAAACCGATTGCATGGTTCTCCACCACCCCTTCGCAGGAGTTGCGCAGTTCGGTCGAGCAGGTGAGATACTCGCGATCCGACTCGTGGTCTCCCTGGACGCACAGAGAAAGCTCGTGGGGCCTGCCCGGGCGCTTGTAGGTGTCATTGAGGTTCCGAATGAAGACCTTTTCGAAATCAGGCCAGGTGTTGATGCTATTGCGCGCGAGGCTGTTGAGCCATGCTCTTTCCGAGCCGGTCAGCATGAGGGGGATGTAGCGAACCGCCACGCGCTTGTTGCCGTGGGCGATTCCGACTGCGGTTACATAGTCGGTCAGCCAGTCCTCCGGCTTCATGCTGCTGTCGTACTTGGGGGTGTCTCGTGGCAGGGAGAACTTGTCGGGGAACGGCTCCTTCCGGATGCGTGGCCCAAAGCACAATGGGCCGGTTGCATCTTCCTCCTCCGTGAGGAGAGCTTGCATGAGGAGGTTGATACGGTCGCGTGCATCCGGCTCAACCGGGTTTGGCGTTCCCACCCGACCAGCGAGGCAGGATGGAGGAGGGGGTGGAGGGTGGTTCTGGCAAGCCGGAGGTGGATGGCTCGTGGCGCCTTGGTCGCCGCAGGGTTGGCTACTACCAGACTCGTGACGCTTGGAGCGTGGGGGGTGCTGGCCTGGCGACGCGGAGTACTCGGTTTGGCGAGGACCTCCCCGGCTACTTCCACCAGGATGGTTCCCTCTAGAGCTGGATCCTACTTCGAACGCAATTTGAGCAGCCTCAGCCTGCTCATCGGCCACGGGCAACAGGTGCTACATCCGCTGGAACTGCCACACCTTGTCCTCTCCCTCCAGATGGGGTAAATCCCGCGACGGCTCGCGCCGCCCGGACTTTCTTGACTGCAGTGTCGTACATAGGTGGTGTGAATTACGTGTGGGCACTCGGCTCGACATCTGGCTCGAAATGGGTGCCCAGCGCTCCTCCGCGGCACTGCACGGAGCCCAGCCGGCTAGAATCTTGATTAGCCAGGGTGAGGTCGTGGGCGCGGTGGTACTCGCGGATGTTGCTCCCCATCTGGTATTTGGTGGAGGCCAAGCCCTGGGCCTGCTAAAGCAAACGCTCTCGCGCCTCCTCGATCTTGGGAGCCGCCTCTTCCGGGTTCTCTCCGAGATCAACCGGCTCGAGGAGCTCCTCGATAACTTGTTCCACCATGCCCTTCCCGTGCCGAGGAGTGGACGGGCCAGCTATGCCGCTGTCGCGCTCGAGAGGAGGACGGCGGCCATGACTGGAACCGGCCATCATAACCTCCGTGTAGCGAGGCGCGACGAGCACGCTGCCGGCTGTGGGCAGCGACTCAGTGACGGAGACGATCTCCCGAGGGAAGCTCTCTGGCATGGTGGCAATGTAGATGGGCAGGTTGCCGAACATCAGGACGGAGCCGCCTGCCAAGAAACTAGAGCCGGCGAAGCAGCTAGCGTTGTTGATGGAGCAGTCGAATTTTCCCAGGGTGAGCACGAGGCCGGAGGCCATGCGCTCTCCGGACGAAGTACGGGGCCCAGTGCAGAATGTCACTCCGGTCACCGCCATCTTTGCCCCATGGTGGGTGCCAACTTTCATTGTTATGGAAATGGCAGTGCCTGAGTAGGCTCGTTCGTGGTGCAGGAGCTAGCAGGGAAGCGAGTGACGGTGTCCGCAGGCGGGATTGGGCACAAGCAAGCATCAGGGGCAGAAGAAGTACCCAGGTTCGGGGCCCTCGTGGTGAGGTAACACCCCTACTCCTGCCGATCCGACTATCTGGATGAACACACGAAGGGCTATAAGTGCTCCTCGAGCTGTATCTGTCCTAGCTAGTAGAGAATGAGTGTGGCATCCCGCAAAACCACTACTAGAAAATCGCGTTGATTTTGTGCATTGCATCATCATGACATCATCTTGCATATTATTTTTACTTGAAACTATGTTGCGAAATTCTACTGTTTTCTGAAACTAGCCCTCCTTCTATTTCAAATTAAACCCCGGATGCTTCCGGATATTTTGGTTGTCTAAAAACTATTTACAAAAGTTTATTGCAAATTAAATAAAAGTTATATTATTTTAGGGGGCAGCCGAACCGGGCCGATCCGACCCAGTTGGCCACCCCCAGAATAAAATTGGTTCACCCAAACTCTAAACCTAAATCCACCCAATCCTATTCTACCCACCTATCCCAGCTTGCCCCACCTACCCCCTCTCTCTTACACCCTGGCCCCACGCCACTCACACCACACAACACCCACACCAGCCTCACCCCCCAACTCCCTCTCTCACCCAGCTTCCCTACCCCCCCTCTCTCTGCAGCCCGGCCCCATCTCCTGTGCCCGGCCCCACTCCCTGACCAACCCCCCTCTTACCCACCCCCTGGACCCGGTCCACCCCCTGGCCCACCGCCGCCTGCCCCTGGGCCCCACCACCCCAGCCTCCCCACGCGTCTCCTCCCTCCTCTCTGCCTCTCTTCCCTCCCCATCGCCCGCTCCCGCTCCCCCTCCGCCGCGACGCCCCATCGCCCCCTCTCCGGCCGCCCGCCCGGAGCGCCGTCGCCGCCGCCCAGGCCGCCTTCCACCTCCCTCCTCCGTCCGCACGCGGACCCCCCCTCGTCGCCGGCTCCTCCTCCCCGCGCTCGCCGGCCCTTCTCCCTCCTTCAACCGCCACCGCCCTCGACCTCCTCCCCCACCGCCCTCCTCGTCGTCTGCCGCCGGCCCCAAGCTCACCACCCCGCTCTCCGGCGCCTCCCGACGACGCCCGCGGGCCGCGCCTCGCCTCCGGCCGCGCCTCCTTCCGCCACCAGGAGCCCCGCCTCCGGCCCGCGTCCGTCGCCCCTTCTCCGCCCTCTGTCTTGTCGCTGACCCCGCCGTGCTCGGATCCGGCGCAGCCGCCCCGTCGCGACCTCGCCGGCCCCGCACCTCCGTCGTCCCCGCCGACCCCCTCCGCTCTGCCTCGCCTAGGCCAGCCTCCCTTCGTGCTCCACCGCCGGCGCGCTCCACCCCGTCCTCTCCCGCGCGTCCGCCTGCGCCTCCCCTCGGCAGCTCCTTCCCCCGCGCGCGGACGACCCTGGCCGCCGGCTTCCTCGTGCCCCGGGGTTTTCCCTGTCCCTGCGAGCCCGCGGCCTCGTGCCCTTCCTCGGCCCCAAGCCCATCTCGTCGCCATCAGCCGACCCTCCCCGTCGTTCGTCGCTCCAGCTCGGCTCCATGTTTTTGGTTGTACAGTAAGTGTGCGGTGGTGGTTTGCAATGATGTGTTCGTGGCACCGACCTGGGTCTTGTGGTGGCATCGATGGTACTGCAAGATGTTAACACTGCCTGGAATCCTTCCGGTGAACAAGAGCTGCAAGCCGGACAAGTACCCCGAGAAGCCACCCGAACATTCGGTGCTATGTCCAAGTTTGCCACCGACAATCGAAACCGCGGAACCGACAAGATCGCCTACCCGGAGACCGTGCGACAAGATCTTCTCGGACCCGAGGACCATCAAGACTTCCGCTCGGCAACGCCAAGTACTCCTTCCGGGCTTCGAAGCCCGACCCCGTGGACCGACCTACTCCCCTTCACGGATACGACAAGTACTTCCTCGAGGACGCCAAGTACTTCACCCCGGACGTCAAGTCTGACCCGAACCGCGGACCCGACAAGGACTTCACGACGACAAGAACGACAGCGACCAGGGCGAGTCCGATGCGCCCCCGGCACCAAACCAAGTCCTGCTTCCCGGAGGCAACAAGATCTACCTCAGTTATCCGAGAACGATCCCGCCGAAACCGAACCCCAGATCCGAACCCTGAGACCAACCCCGAACCCTTGGAACACCAATATCGTCAAACCCTAATGTGTGACCCCTTTTCTCGAGCCCTATTTTATAAATGTAATATCAAATTGTTGCATATTGAATTGTCATACTTGCATGCAGATTGTCATGTGGTTTGGGGGCCTTATGCCGATTCACCTTAATTAAATATGGGGCCCATATGCGGGCAAATCTAGTCTTATATTGGCCCCATTTAAATTTTTTTAGCGAACCGGTAACTTATCTTGCCCTGTTATTACAACATTTAAATTGCGGGGGTTCTAAATAACTCGAACCGTTTAATTTATTGTCGGGACCCCGATTCCACTTAATATTGCCTAATTGCATCGTATCTTTGCCATGGCATACATCATACATGCATCATGCCCGATCTTTTGCCGTAGTATTAAACATTGCATCCGGTGTTTATTCTAGTGTTTTGGTTCTTCGCGGATAAGGCCGTTGAGTTGATGTGAGCTTCGCCCCGATCTTCGGTTGAACCTTGGGCAATGTTTTCAGGCGAGCATCTTCCCCTTTCTACCTATTTTACTTTTATAGTATTTATTTCCTCCTGTTGATCTATTGCTATCTGTGTTGCGTTGCTCTAGTTTTCGTAACCGTGATATCCCCTCCAGCCTTATATTGCCTTGGACACATCCTATTACCTGTTGTTTGGTAGATAGTTGGACTTGCGCGTCGTAGTCGCTTGCTCAAGTGCTGTTGCGTGTCGTCCAGTACCACAGTTGTTGGAGCTTTGCCGCATGTTTAATGTTGGAGATGATCATGGCTTTAATTATCGTCACTTTAATTATTGTTTAATAACTAAAATTGAAGTAGGTAAGCAGAGGCACAGGTGGGCAATAGATGTTATTTGGTTGTTAACCGTCCACTTGTGTCCCGTAGGACCCCGAGTACTTGATACCTGTTCCTTGAATATTCGCGCTATCCACATCTGGGAGGATTATGGGACCCCCCTGACACAGAGCTTGATTCATTCTTATTTCTTGGGGCCACAAACTAGTTTGAGGTTTTATTTACTATCCTGTACTTATGCCATGCTTTACTGCTTTATTTACGATTGTGCGAGGAGCACACTGTACTGTTTAGGATCGGGACACGTTTTCGCGGTGTCGACAAGCCCAGTTTTGGGTTCCCAGTCGTTCATAGCCGTCCATCCAAACCTCGGGTCCGTCTCGGAGTCAGCTAGCTTCGTTGCGGGTGTACTCCAAGGGGTGGCCCCCTGAAATATTTCTGAATCCTGTGATTGGTTTGTCGTGAAAGCCTCGTTGGGTTTTGATTTGGTTTTTCCGAGGTTGATCGAGTGTGTGTTGCTATTTGTGCACCCCGGCCGGGTAAAAATTTCTGAAAGCCGTGTCCGCGGTTATGGACGACTTGGAGCACAGTATCTCGATCATAGACAACTATAACTAAAGTAGTGCTATAAATTTGACTTTATAATGACTAGTAATCAGCTTCACTATAATGGAATGGCTAAATAAAACTGCCAACAATTGCTTGTTTGGGTTGTCGCTTGCGACCATTGTACCTGACTAGTAAATATTGCAACTACAACGGAATGGCTAAATAAAAGTACCAACAACTGCTGGGTTTTGGGATATCTCATACGAATTGTATTTGACTAGTAAGTGTCGCAACTACAACGGAATGGTTAACTAAAACTGCCCACTGCTTATTTTATCAGGATGACTATCTATACTTGACTAGTAATTGCTGCAACGATAACTGAATAAATAAAACTGCCAACTGCGTGAGTTCCTCGGTTGACTTCCTCGTTTGGTCTCGAGGGGGAAATACCAGGATGGGTTTGTTTGGTGGTAGCATCAGGTTGGTTCCGAATAGGTCTTTCTTACCCTCTCTGATAGCCGCCAGTGGTATCGAGTCTCTATAGGTTGTTTAGTGCGTGCCGCGCTGCCGCTGCAGTCCACCATACCTATGTAGGCGAGGACCACCGAATTCTAGCCTCGCTGTGTACTGGCCTCAGTACTGACCGCTCTCTCTTTTTCCTTTGCCCTTTGTCGGCGCCCCCTTTTGTTTAAGCAGGTTTTGAGATCGACGTCGTTAGCAGGGTTACCCTTCCGGCTTGGCCTGGGCAGGGTTATGGACGCCATTGGTTATTCTTCAGGGCTCTTAGCCCCATTTGCATCTTGTCCGTAGTCGGACGCTCTATCATTTTCAAGGTGATTTGGATCTTTGTACCGTATATCTATATTCTTGACTCGTGGAGTCGTGTTGTATATATATATCTGTTCTGTGGGTCCCATCGAAGACTGTTGTGTAATGTTATTACTTCGTTTTCCACCCGCACGAAAGTGCCTGGTGGGCACCTTTGAATCGTTTCTATGCGGGTTTGGCGGATTTCGCTAAAACTTGCATAGGTCCGATTCTGAGGGTGTTACAGAGTGGTATCAGAGCTCAGCAGTTGCGATACCCCACAAGTCCAGCCTGTAGGATAACCTAGCTAACGGCCGAAGTAGAGTGTCAAAACTATTTTTGAAAAATCGGTTGGATAGTTCTGATTAGGTCTGATTTTACTCCTTACCCCTCTGCTTCTCTCCTCTCACCTCTGCGTGTTTTGAATCCGCTCTCTTCTCTCTCTTCGAGTCCAGGATTTCTCGTGGTTGGGTTCCGTCGTACCTTCAGGGTTTTGCTTCCTCCTTTGGTAACGGTGTTGCTACATCTGGTCTTCATGCTATCCGAGGAATCCTCCGTCTGGTGGACTTCTCTTTGTTCCTTCTCGTGCCTTCCGGTGTTTTCCGACGCGACGACATCATCTACGCCAGATCCGATGCAGAGTCTGCATCACTCCTTTGTTTCTGAACCTCGATTGTCGAGATCTTCAGTCTGATTCCGAGAATGGTTGCACGCTTTTCCACTGATTGTGCGGAGTAATAGTTTGGGTGCGTGATGGATTGGCCCCCATGCCGACTACCCTTTCTATTCGCTTGTGTACATAGAAGTGGATGAGAATGCATCGGTTCCCTCTTTCCATCGAGGCTAGAGGTGGCTTTATTGTGGATACCTCTACCTTCGACCTTTTGTTCCCGGAGTGTTCCCCCGACGATCACGGGCAACGACCTCTTGTTAGTGGTGTCGCGAAGATCTACACGAAGCGAGAAGATGCAGACCACCGACCTTCCTTCCGGTACCATGAGGCGGATCTCGAGGGCGAGATCCATTGTTAGTGGTGTTGAATTGTGGCATCCCGCAAAACCACTACTAGAAAATCGCGTTGATTTTGTGCATTGCATCATCATGACATCATCTTGCATATTATTTTTACTTGAAACTATGTTGCGAAAGTCTACTGTTTTCTGAAACTAGCCCTCCTTCTATGTCAAATTAAACCCCGGATGCTTCCGGATATTTTGGTTGTCTAAAAACTATTTACAAAAGTTTATTGCAAATTAAATAAAAGTTATATTATTTTAGGGGGCAGCCGAACCGGGCCGATCCGACCCAGTTGGCCACCCCCAGAATAAAATCGGTTCACCCAAACTCTAAACCTAAATCCACCCAATCCTATTCTACCCACCTATCCCAGCTTGCCATCTCACCCTCTCCCCCAATCCCTACCCACCTTGCCACCTCACCAATCCTCTTCTTTTCCCTCCACTCCTTCTCTCACCCCAGCCCCACCTACCCCCTCTCTCTTACACCCTGGCCCCACGCCACTCACACCACACAACACCCACACCAGCCTCACCTCCCAACTCCCTCTCTCACCCAGCTTCCCTACCCCCCTCTCTCTGCAGCCCGGCCCCACCTCCTGCGCCCGGCCCCACTCCCTGACCAACCCCCCTCTTACCCACCCCCTGGACCCGGTCCACCCCCTGGCCCACCGCCGCCTGCCCCTGGGCCCCACCACCCCAGCCTCCCCACGCGTCTCCTCCCTCCTCTCTGCCTCTCTTCCCTCCCCATCGCCCGCTCCCGCTCCCCCTCCGCCGCGACGCCCCATCGCCCCCTCTCCGGCCGCCCGCCCGGAGCACCGTCGCCGCCGACCAGGCCGCCTTCCACCTCCCTCCTCCGTCCGCACGCGGACCCCCCCTCGTTGCCGGCTCCTCCTCCCCGCGCTCGCCGGCCCTTCTCCCTCCTTCAACCGCCACCGCCCTCGACCTTCTCCCCCACCGACCTCCTCGTCGTCCGCCGCCGGCCCCAAGCTCACCATCCCGCTCTCCGGCGCCTCCCGACGACGCCCGCGGGCCGCGCCTCGCCTCCGGCTCAGCCTCCGGCCTCGCCTCCGGCCGCGCCTCCTTCCGCCGCCAGGAGCCCCGCCTCCGGCCCGCGTCCGTCGTCCCTTCTCCGCCCTCTGTCTTGTCGTCGTGCTCGGCTTCGGCGCAGCCGCCGCGTCGCGACCTCGCCGGCCCCGCACCTCCGTCGTCCCCGCCGACCCCCTCCGCTCTGCCTCGCCTGGGCCAGCCTCCCTTCGAGCTCCACCGCCGGCGCGCTCCACCCCGTCCTCTCCCGCGCGGCCGCCTGCGCCTCCCCTCGGCAGCTCCTTCCCCCGCGCGCGGACGACCCCGGCCGCCGGCTTCCTCGTGCCCCGGGGTTTTCCCTGTCCCTGCGAGCCCGCGGCCTCGTGCCCTTCCTCGGCCCCAAGCCCATCTCGTCGCCATCAGCCGACCCTCCCCGTCGTTCGTCGCTCCAGCTCGGCTCCATGTTTTTGGTTGGACAGTAAGTGTGCGGTGGTGGTTTGCAATGATGTGTTCGTGGCACCGACCTGGGTCTTGTGGTGGCATCAATGGTACTGCAAGATGTTAACAGTGCCTGGAATCCTTCCGGTGAACAAGGGCTGCAAGCCGGACAAGTACCCCGAGAAGCCGCCCGAACATTCGGTGCTAAGTCCAAGTTTGCCACCGACAATCGAAACCACGGAACCAACAAGATCGCCTACCCGGAGACCGTGCGACAAGATCTTCTCGGACCCGAGGACCATCAAGACTTCCGCTCGGCAACGCCAAGTACTCCTTCCGGGCTTCGAAGCCCGACCCCGTGGACCGACCTACTCCCCTTCACGGATACGACAAGTACTTCCTCGAGGACGCCAAGTACTTCACCCCGGACGTCAAGTCTGACCCGAACCGCGGACCCGACAAGGACTTCACGACGACAAGAACGACAGCGACCAGGCCGAGTCCGATGCGCCCGCGGCACCAAACCAAGTCCTGCTTCCCGGAGGCGACAAGATCTACCTCAGTTATCCGAGAACGATCCCGCCGAAACCGAACCCCAGATCCGAACCCTGAGACCAACCCCGAACCCTCGGAACACCAAGATCGTCAAACCCTAATGTGTGACCCCTTTTCTCGAGCCCTATTTTATAAATGTAATATCAAATTGTTGCATATTGAATTGTCATACTTGCATGCAGATTGTCATGTGGTTTGGGGGCCTTATGCCGATTCACCTTAATTAAATATGGGGCCCATATGCGGGCAAATCTAGTCTTATATTGGCCCCATTTAAATTTGTTTAGCGAACCGGTAACTTATCTTGCCCTGTTATTACAACATTTAAATTGCGGGGGTTCTAAATAACTCGAACCGTTTAATTTATTGTCGGGACCCCGGTTCCACTTAATATTGCCTAATTGCATCGTATCTTTGCCATGGCATACATCATACATGCATCATGCCCGATCTTTTGTCGTAGTATTAAACATTGCATCCGGTGTTTATTCTAGTGTTTTGGTTCTTCGCGGATAAGGCCGTTGAGTTGATGTGAGATTCGCCCCAATCTCCGGTTGAACCTTCGGCAATGTTTTCAGGCGAGCATCTTCCTCTTTCTACCTATTTTACTTTTATAGTATTTATTTCCTCCTGTTGATCTATTGCTATCTGTGTTGCGTTGCTCTAGTTTTCGTAACCGTGATATCCCCTGCAGCCTTATATTGCCTTGGACACATCCTATTACCTGTTGTTTGGTAGATAGTTGGACTTGCGCATCGTAGTCGCTTGCTCAAGTGTTGTTGCGTGTCGTCCAGTACCACAGTTGTTGGAGCTTTGCCGCATGTTTAATGTTGGAGATGATCATGGATTTAATTATCGTCACTTTAATTATTGTTTAATAACTAAAATTGAAGTAGGTAAGCAGAGGCACAGGTGGGCAATAGATGTTATTTGGTTGTTAACCGTCCACTTGTGTCCCGTAGGACCCCGAGTACTTGATACCTGTTCCTTGAATATTCGCGCTATCCACATCCGGGAGGATTATGGGACCTCCCTGAGCCAGAGCTTGATTCATTCTTATTTCTTGGGGCCACAAACTAGTTTGAGGTTTTATTTACTATCCTGTACTTATGCCATGCTTTACTGCTTTATTTACGATTGTGCGAGGAGCACACTGTACTGTTTAGGATCGGGACACGTTTTCGCGGTGTCGACAAGCCCAGTTTTGGGTTCCCAGTCGTTCACAGCCGTCCACCCAAACCTCGGGTCCGTCTTGGAGTCAGCTAGCTTCGTTGCGGGTGTACTCCAAGGGGTGGCCCCCTGAAATATTTCTGAATCCTGTGATTTCTTTGTCGTGAAAGCCTTGTTGGGTTTTGATTTGGTTTTTCCGAGGTTGATCGAGTGTGTGTTGCTATTTGTGCACCCCGGCCGGGTAAAACTTTCTGAAAGACGTGTCCGCGGTTATGGACGACTTGGAGCACAGTATCTCGATCATAGACAACTATAACTAAAGTAGTGCTATAAATTTGACTTTATAATGACTAGTAATCAGCTTCACTATAATGGAATGGCTAAATAAAACTGCCAACAATTGCTTGTTTGGGTTGTCGCTTGCGACCATTGTACCTGACTAGTAAATATTGCAACTACAACGGAATGGCTAAATAAAAGTACCAACAACTGCTGGGTTTTGGGATATCTCATACGAATTGTATTTGACTAGTAAGTGTCGCAACTACAACGGAATGGTTAACTAAAACTGCCCACTGCTTATTTTATCGGGATGACTATCTATACTTGACTAGTAATTGCTGCAACGATAACTGAATAAATAAAACTGCCAACTGCGTGAGTTCCTCGGTTGACTTCCTCGTTTGGTCTCGAGGGGGAAATACCAGGATGGGTTTGTTTGGTGGTAGCATCAGGTTGGTTCCGAATAGGTCTTTCTTACCCTCTCTGATAGCCGCCAGTGGTATCGAGTCTCTATAGGTTGTTTAGTGCGTGCCGCGCTGCCGCTGCAGTCCACCATACCTATGTAGGCGAGGACCGCCGAATTCTAGCCTCGCCGTGTACTGGCCTCAGTACTGACCGCTCTCTCTTTTTCCTTTGCCCTTTGTCGGCGCCCCCTTTTGTTTAAGCAGGTTTTGAGATCGACGTCGTTAGCAGGGTTACCCTTCCGGCTTGGCTTGGGCAGGGTTATGGACGCCATTGGTTATTCTTCAGGGCTCTTAGCCCCATTTGCATCGTGTCCGTAGTCGGACGCTCTATCATTTTCAAGGTGATTTGGATCTTCGTACCGTATATCTGTATTCTTGACTCGTGGAGTCGTGTTGTATATATATCTGTTCTGTGGGTCCCATCGAAGACTGTTGTGTAATGTTATTACTTCGTTTTCCACCCGCACGAAAGTGCCTGGTGGGCACCTTTGAATCGTTTCTATGCGGGTTTGGCGGATTTCGCTAAAACTTACATAGGTCCGATTCTGAGGGTGTTACAATGAGGGTCCAACCCTTGCTACGATGCCCCTGCCGCCGCTTATATAGGCCGATGCGGCATGGGCAAAGACGCTGCCGACTCGCGGGTCCCACAGGTGGCCCTAGCCGACTATTCCAGTATAGTGTTCTGCCTTCCTGACATCTAGTATAGTGTCGCGCCCCTGGCCAGCACGGAAACAGTGGCGGCTGCCCCCGACCGGCACAGAAACAGTGGAGGCCGCCCCGGCCAACACGGGTGGCGACCCCTGTTCCTGCGAGACACGGTTACGGGCCATCTCCTCCGGCTTCGGTGCCGCTACGTCTGTCCTTCTATCCGCCAGGGCGGTGGGATGCTATGCCCTACGTCATCCATATGTCTTGAAGGTCCGGCTAGGTCGCCCTAGTCGGCTACTCTGTCTTGTCTGGATGGTCAGACCCATCTGGCTAGGCGTCTGCTCCTTGTTGTCTTATCCGGCTGGTAGTGGCGCCGTCCCGTTCTTGACTCGTCTTGCCTTATCCGGCTGGCATGACCCAGCCGGCTAGGTGCCTTTGGGCATGCTTCTTATCTGGCTGATTGGTTTGCTAGCTTTTTCTTCATCCGGCCTTCTTTCTGACCTATCTTTGGGTTTTCACATCCGGCTGGGTCAGTCGGCCGACAATTACATTTCCCCTGCAATCTCTCTAGTTATCCTACCCGGGGGTGATTCCCCGAACACAAAACAAATAAAAAGGAGGCACACGAAGCAAAAGGAAACTTTGAGGCCTAGAACAGATCACTGTGGAACCATAAACATGATGTTGTGGCCCATAGGATAGAGAGATCATTATGGAAAGAAATCTCTCGAGGAAACGGAACAAGGGAAGCAAGGAACACACACACACCAGACTCTAGATAACTTAACACTAGGTCACTGGTTGAGAAACGACATGCCTAGAAAGGCACCTAAACTTTGAAAGATAAGACGATATAGCAAAAAAATTCCAAATCAACACAAGATAAGGTGACCCGAAATTAGAGCAAAACTGGATAAGGAGTAAAAAGAAGCATACCAGAGTTTTCGCACATAATTTTCATCTTTGAAAATAGTTTTCACTAGCACTAGAATCAACATAGACGAATAGAAAGGGTTTCCTAGAGTCGGTACTGCTCTGATACCAAAACCTGTGACAGCCCCGGGATTAAGTCTAGACAAATCCCAGACCTTCGTCTGACATAAGCCTAACCTAATCTTGAAAGGATACAGAGAGAAAGTCGGTAACATAACAGTGACCTACGACACAAAATTATTACAGCAAGCTCATAATTGAGAAAAGAGCCAAAATATTACAAGCATATGTCACTGACCACAAACATCAAACAGCGGAAGGCATTTTATGCTATTAAGTATAGCAAACTTAACAAATGGTCTAAGAGGCCTAAAGCATAACCATGAGGTCCAATCCATAGATTCCAGGCTGCCAACTAGGAACCCCAAGCTACTCGTCGATGTCGATGCCGTAAAGAACTCATCCTCTATGGTAACACTTACTCTGCTGCAAAAGTATCAACGAATAAAGTGTGAGTACAAGGTGTACTCCGCAAGACTTATGGTTGGTGGAGTTATTTTACATAAAGCCATCTTTGTTTGTAAGACAAGAGGGAGAAGAATCTTGACTAATCAGAATATTTTAAAAGGGGATAAGAAAGCGGTATCTCTAGCTTTGATCATCTTTTGATAACCACCAAATCATAATCAGCTGAACCTACCAACTAGAATCACCCCCTCGATCCCTAAGGAAGCATCCTTAAGCACACGTTACTCAACTTGCCAAGTTTTATGATTAGGTTCAAGTTCTCTATGATCATCAGGTCCATTCCCAAGTCGTCCATAACCGTGGACATGGATTTTAAAAAATATTAATACCCTGTAGGGGTGTACAACTTTACCCACACGTACCAACCTACTATTAATGCCACTATAGATTAGCCCTCTTCCTTGGAAGGCCGGCAGAGGGTGGTTGTACACGACCTTTACCTTGCTTTCGCCAATACCATGAGTCACGCACTAAGGAGATGTCGCCGTAATGGGTCGAGTCCTGAAGTCGGTCCCTAGAGATGTGAACAGGGTTTGAGATTACGTAGGTAGGGCCTCTCCCATTCCCTGCCACGCTTACCTACCTGTATGAATGCACCTCCTTCGAGAACAACCAAGATGTGTATGTCGAATGGAAAGCCCGAACTATGTGACTCATGGAATCTACTAGGCAAGTTAGTTGGTCGAGGGGGTTTCCTGGCCCCCGTGTTGTTGGGCCACGTAGAGATAAAACAAAACTTTTCCTTCTAATGTGGTGATCCCAAGATCTAGCTGAGGTAGAAGGCCACGAGATTTACCACTATACGCGTAGTTGCGGATTACTGATGAAGCACGTCAGTTGAATGCGGTGTAGTCCTTACGATTCGATCGTCCTGGTGCTGATCGTACAACACCTCTGCTGGTATCTACACATACAAGGAGGAGCACCGGCGGCGAACTGCTAGGTTCGTTACGACAGCAGGACTATTGTGGAGCTAGGGTTTCCAACACATGGAATGACCTAACCGATCAACGATTAACCCTTCTGGGTTACTGTGCTCCACTATATATAGGGAGTGAACGTGGGCTCCACTCTCGTGGCCCATTCACTAAAGCCCATATAATATTAGTCCCTGTGAGTCCGACTCACTAACTCAGTCCAAATCCGGCTCGGGTCCAACCCAACCAGATTTCCGGTTCAGATCCAATCCGAACTTGCTCCCGCTCTTAAGTGTGTGACCCGCAGGCTCATGGCTAGTTGGACACGATTAGGGTCCGACTCTCAATCGATAAGTCGGTAGCGGCTCCTAGCAGAACGTGCCGACTCCCAAGTACACGATTAGGGTCCGACTCTCAATCGATAAGAGTCATGATGACTTGCCTTTCCAATGCGACTTGTGTCCGAGTCCCTTTTGCCTCACGATATACCTTGTCAGACTATAGGCGAATAAATTTCATCCCTTAAATAGTCCGACTCTCTTCTCGATCCAAGATAAGTGATTCACCCGACTAACTCTTAGTCGATCGCCTCGGTTAACACTTAACCGAGTCGTGCATGGCCATGTTTTCTAAATCATATCATCCGAGAGGGCCCAGAGAATATCTCTCCAAGTGGAGGGGAAAAATCCCATCTTGGTTATTCACATCACGCAGCTTGATTCTTAGTCGACCCGAACTCTGCCTTTATAACTGCCCAGTTATGGATCAACGTTTGACAGAACCTAAGTCGGTGATCCTAAACTCGGACTATGCAATAACCTCAGGTCTAAGGATTACATTGATTGAGATATACAAATGACAACGTGTTCGTTGTACCTCAATATGGGTCAATTCGACTCGCTAAACTCTTTAGCCGAATCTGTGTAAGTCGAAATAGCATCACCATGCCCATGACAAGTGGAACCGATTCATCAAGCCGACTTTCACATTGGTCTAAGTTGTGCAGCACAACCTGGATGACCAAGGATATTTAGGACAAACAACATGAATGTATAGTTCCACAACCGAATCACATATTCAATGATACACATCAGATGTTTATATAAGGACAACTTAATAACTTTATGAATACAATGGGAAATATCATCATCCATGATTGCCTCTAGGGCATATTCCCAACAGTCTCCCACTTGCACTAGAGTCTATCTTCCGACATCACATGTCTAGGCATCTAATGCCCATAGCTCTTAGGTGCGCCTCATGCTTCGGCTGTGGTAACGGCTTTGTCAATGGATCCGCAATATTTGCATCTGTGTGTACCTTGCATAACTTGATATCACCCTGATCCACGAACTGGCGAATCAAGTGGTACCGCATGAGTATGTGCTTATTATTCTTGTGTTGTCTAGGTTCCTTGGCTTGTGCAATAGCTCCATTGTTGTCACAATACAAGTCTAACGGATTGGACAAGCCCTGAACCACACCAAGATCCATGAGGAAATTCCTCATCCAAACACTTTCCTTTGCTGCCTCCGAGGTGGCAATATACTCAGCCTCTGTTGTAGATGCAGACACTGTCTCTTGCTTGGAACTCTTCCAGCTCACAACACCTTCGTTTATAATAAACACGTATCCAGATTGCAAACGAGAATCATCAGAGTCGGTAAGATAACTCGCATCCGTATAACCCCTTACACTGAGTTCATGTTCACCACCATAAACCAAAACATATCCTTAGTCCTTCTCAAGTACTTTAGGATATTTTTAGCTACTGTCCAGTGGATTTCTCCAGGATCAGCCTGGTATCTGCTCACAATACTTAGAGCATATGAAACATCCGGCCTAGTACAAATCATGGCATACATGATGGATCCGACTGCAGAGGCATAGGGAATCGCACTCATCCAACTTTGCAAATCAGTCGTCGAAGGACAGTGAGTCTTGCTAAGTTTTACACCATGGGACATTGATAAGAACCCTTTCTTAGATGATTCCATGTTGAACTTCTTCAACAGTTTGTCCACATAAGTACTCTGACTCAATCCAATGAGCTTCCTTGATCTATCTCTATAGATCCAGATTCCGAGGATGTATGTTGCCTCATCCAAGTCTTTCATTTATAAACTCCTTTCCAATGACTCCTTGGTTTCTTGCAACATCTGGACGTCATTTCCAATCAATAATATGTCATCCACATATAAGATTAGAAAGTTTACTTTGCTCCCACTAAACTTCTTATATAAACAAGAATCATGATCATTCTTGATGAAGCCAAACGATTTGACTACCTCATCCAGGCGAATATTCCAACTCCGAGATGCTGGCTTCAACCCATAAATGAATTTCTGAAGTTTGCACACTTTGTCAGCATTAGCCGGATCGACAAAACCCTCGGGTTGTATCATATACACGTCCTCAGTTAAATTTCCGTTAAGGAAAGCCGTTTTGAAATCCATCTGCCATATCTCATAATCAAAATAGGCTGCTATAGCTAACATGATCCAAAATGATTTAAGCATCGCTACGGGCAAGAAAGTCTTGTCGTAATCAACTCCTTGAACTTTTCGGTATCCCTTCACGACAAGGCGTGCTTTATAGACGGAAACATTTCCATCCATATCAGTTTTCTTCTTAAAGACCCATTTGCATTCGACGGGTCTTGCACAGTATCTCGATCATCCATCATGGAATCGATCTCGTTTTCTCGCATTCATCTCTGAGTACTACCAAGAAGAAGCAGAAACACCGGAAAAGGAATACAACAATCAACACATGGCATTGATGCAATGCTCAAGCAATAATGATGACATGACAAGTTAAAAGTTATTGAAATGAAACCCTAAAACATGCTCGGCCATTTTAAACAGGGTCCGAGAGGTAAAAACCCTAATTCAGGAGGAACCTCGGAGTCACTTATAGGGTTCATTTTAGTATTCTACATTTGAGACCATTTCAGTTGTTGCAATGATGCATGACAATGATGTTGCAATGCAGATCTTATTTTCTGATCATTTTGATATATTTTTGTATTTTTATGATTTAAAATGAATTAGTTATGAATTTCTCCAATTTTAATTCATTTTAAATCATTTTTGTAATATTATAAAACAATGTATATTTTGGAATTACTTTTACATTTTTATTAATCAGAAAACATTTATGAAAATGTTTATATGACTTACAGATAGGGCCCACATGTCATATAATATCATTAAAAGTAATTACAGAAATGAATTTACAAAATATTTAAATTAAAAAGAAAAGGAATTATCATGCCAGCATGACATCATGCTGACATCATCAATGGAGGGGATCCTCCTGTAGGGTTTCGTAGCATGGAAAACAAAAATTTTCTACCGCATACAAACAAACAAGCCAAGATCTATCTACTAGATTGTACCAACGAGTCGATGGAATAACTCACCCTCGAAGATTCCAAAGTGTTTAACGAGAGCGGATTCTCGTGGGTGATGTAGTCGTACTCTTCCCGATCTCAAGATCGCGTAGACGATCCTTCCGGCGTTGCGTTCTGGCAGCGCTCCCGCAGTCGGTCACACATTCGGTACTCGACGAAGACCTTCCTCTCCCTTGTTCCAGCAGGCAGCGGAGGTTGTAGCACTCTCCTCGCGATTCCGGCAGCACAACGGCATGGTACCGGAAGTAGAGGGGAGATCTCGCAGGGCTTCGCCTTAAGCCGGAGCGAGTATGGTGGAATATGAGAGAGTCCCTCAACGATCTAGGCTTTAGACACGCCGAGGAGGGGGCAAGCCGGCGGCTAGGGTTAACTAGGCGGCGGCGGCGGTTTGCCCTAGGGCGGCGGCGGCGGCAGTGGAGGTGGCGGCGCCGGCTTCTAGGGTTTGGAGGAGAGGATCTTGTGTGTCCCTAGGAGGGAGCCCTGACCCTCCTTATATAGGTGGAGGGGCCGGCCGGCCAATGGGAGGGAGAGGAGTCCCTCCCCAACTCGGCTTGGAGGTGGGCCGGCGGTTGGAGGAGGGAACTCCTCCCCAACTCGGTTTCCCACTCCTCCTCCTCTTTCCAAAAACTGCCGTTTGACTTTTCAAACTAGGATTTGAATAAACCCTCTATTTTTGTTCAGCGATGACACCAAGTACATGATGCAATCATACCAACTTGATATAACACATTCATGTACCCTTCCCCCCCGGAGTGCCGGACATTCCGGAACCTTCTAGAACATTCCCGATGAAAACACTGGAACCATTCTCCAACTCCGAAACGGGACTTTCCTTATATGAATCTTATTCTCTGGACCATTCCGGATCTCCTCGTGATATCCCGAATCCCATTCGAGATCCGAACAACATTCATACTCTTTCTCATCATTCCATAACTACTCAAACAACGTCGAATCCTTAATTGTGTCTCCCTACGGTTCGTGAATTATGCGGACATGATCGAGACACTTCTCCGATCAATAACCAATAGAGGAATCTGGAAATTCATATGGCTCCCACATATTTCTATGATTACTTTGTGATCGAATGAACCACTTACATACGATATCAATTTCCCTTTGTCTCACGATAGTTTACTTATCCGAGGTTATGATCGTCGGTATCTCTGCATACCTAGTTCAACCTCATTACCGATAAGTACTCTTTTCTCGTTCCTATGATATGTGATCCCTTGTGAGCCAGTCACATGCTTGCAAGCTAATTGGATGACATTTCACCGAGAGGGCCCAGAAAGCATATAGCAATTGAACTATTAAAATGACTTGATCTTTATGCTACGCTTATCTATAGGAGTATGTCCACCATATCATTCTCCTAACGATATGATCTTGTTGTTAATAACATCTCAATGTTCGTGATAGGGAAACCACAATCATCTATTAACCAACAAGCTAGTATTATATAGAGGCTTTACTAGGGACTTCAAATTAAGTTTACAAATCACACAAGTATTAATGTTTCCTTGTTAATACTATTATAGCATGAATGTAAACATTTATCATAAACACAAAGATATAATAATAACTATATTTATTATTGCCTCTAGGGCATATCTCCAACAGTCTCCCACTTGCACTAGAGTCATCTAATCTAGATTACATGGTAATATACCGAACACCCATGGCAGTTTGGTGCTGGTCATGTTTTGCCCTCGGGAGAGGTTTAGTCAACGGATCCGCCACATTCAGATCTGTGTGTACTTTGCACATCTTTATATCCCCATCTTGGATATGTTCTCGAATAGCGTGAAAACGTAGCTTGATGTGCTTCAGCTTCTTGTGTGACCTTGGTTCTTGCGCATTGGCTATGGCGCCCATGTTATCACAGTAGATAGACATTGGGTCCAGCGCACTAGGAACCACACCCAGTTCTGAAATGAACTCTTTCATCCATATTGCTTCTTGTGAAGCCTCCGAAGCAGCCATGTATTCCGATTCAGTTGAAGATCTCGCCACAACTCTTTGCTTTGCACTCCTCCAGCTAACTGCTGCACCATTCAAAATAAATACGTATCCAGATTGTGATTTAGCATCATCCGGATCGGTGTTCCAACTAGCATTGGTGTAACCATTAACAACGAGCTGTTCATCACCTCCATAAGAAAGAACTATATCCTTAGTTCTTCTCAAGTACTTAAGGATGTTTTTGACCGCTGTCCAATGATCCACTCCTGGATCACTTTGATATCTGCTAGTTAAACTAATAGCATATGCAATGTCGGGTCTAGTACATAGCATGGCATACATTAGAGATCCTATGGCTGAGGCATAGGGAGTCTTACTCATCATTTCTCTATCTTCTGCCGATGTCGGACTTTGAGTTTTACTCAAGGTCGTATTGGGCAACATGGGCAAGAACCCTTTCTTGCTATCTTCCATTCCAAACCTCTTTAGAACTTTGTCCAAATATGTACTTTGTGACAATGATATTTGGCGTTTTGATCTATCTCTATAAATCTTTATGCCTAATATGTAAGCTGCTTCGCCAAGATCTTTCATTGAAAAACTATTATTCAAATATTCCTTGACACTATTAAGAAGGTCTACATCATTCCCAATCAACAATATGTCATCTACATATAGTATTAAGAATGCCATAGAGCTCCCACTCACTTTCTTGTAAATACAAGCTTCTCCATAAGTTTGTATAAAACCAAAACTTTTGATCACCTTATCAAAACGTTGATTCCAACTTCGGGATGCTTGCTTCAATCCATAGATGGACCGTTGAAGTTTGCATACCTTGTTAGCATCTTTAGGATCGACAAAACCTTTGGGTTGCATCATATACAACTCTTCATCAATTTCTCCATTGAGGAATGTTGTTTTGACATCCATCTGCCATATCTCATAATCATAATATGCAGCGATTGCTAACATAATCCTCACAGACTTTAGCTTCGCTACTGGTGAGAAAGTCTCATCGTAGTCAACTCCTTGAATTTGTCGAAATCCTTTTGCGACAAGTCGAGCTTTATAGACAGTAACATTACCATCAGCATCTGTTTTCTTCTTGAAGATCCATTTGTTCTCGACAGCCTTCCAGCCATCTGGTAAGTCCACCAAAGTCCATACTTGGTTTTCGTACATGGATCCAATCTCGGATTTCATGGCTTCTTGCCATTTATTGGAATCTGGGCTCATCATCGCTTCCTCATATGTCTCAGGGTCATCGGTGTTGTCCACCAACATGACACTCATAACGGGATCATACCAATCTGGAGTGGTACGAGTTCTCGTTGACCTGCGAGGCTCTGTAGCAACTTCAACCGAAGTTTCATGATCATCATCATTAGCTTCCTCTCTTATTGGTGCAGGCACCACAGGAACTTCTTCCGGTGCTGCGCTACTCGCAATTTCGAGAGAAGGTTCGACAACCTCGTCAAGTTCTACTTTCCTTCCAGTCACTTTTTTCGAGAGAAATTCCTTCTCTAGAAAGGATCCATTCTTGGCAACGAAGATTTTGCCTTCGGATCTATGATAGAAGGTATACCCAATAGTTTCCTTCGGGTATCCAATGAAGACGCATTTTTCCGCTTTGGGTTCAAGCTTGTCCGGCTGTAACTTCTTTACATAGGCTTCGCATCCCCAAACTTTAAGGAACGACAATCTAGGTTTCTTCCCAAACCATAATTCATACGGTGTCATTTCAACGGATTTAGATGGTGCCCTATTTAAAGTGAATGCGGCTGTTTCTAATGCATAAGCCCAAAATGATAGCGGTAAATCTGTAAGTGACATCACAGAACGAACCATATCTAAGAGAGTTTGATTATGACGTTCGGACACACCATTACGCTGTGGTGTTCCCGGTGGTGTCAATTGTGAAAGTATTCCGCATTTCTTCAAATGCTCGCCAAACTCGTAACTTAGATATTCACCTCCACGATCAGAACGTAGAAATTTAATCTTCTTGTTACGTTGATTCTCTACCTCACTTTGAAATTCCTTAAACTTCTCGAAAGTTTCGGAGTTATGTTTCATGAAATAGATATACCCATATCTACTCAAGTCATCCGTGAAGATAAGAACATAACGATAACCACCGCGCGATGCTACACTCATTGGACCACACACATCGGTATGTATGATTTCCAACAAGTCCGTAGCTCGCTCCATCATACCAGAGAATGGAGTCTTAGTCATTTTACCCATCAGACATGCTTCGCATCTTTCAAGTGATTCAAAATCAAGTGATTCAAGAAGTCCATCGGAATGGAGTTACTTCATACGCTTCACTTCAATGTGACCAAGACGACAGTGCCACATATAGGTCGAGTTATCGCTCGATTTCAAACGTTTAGCCTCAATGTTATTAATATGTGTATTTCCACTATCGAGATTCAACAAGAATAGACCATCTATCAAAGGTGCATGTGCATAAAACATATTACTCATATAAATTGAACAACCATTATTCTCGGACTCAAACATGTAACCGTCTCACAATAAACAAGATCCCGATATAATGTTCATGCTTAACGCAGGCACCAAATAACAATTATTTAAGTATAAAACTAATCCCGATGGTAGATGAAGGGGTAGCGTGCCGACCGCGATCACATCAACCTTTGATCCGTTTCCCACGCGCATCGTCACCTTGTTCTTCGCTAGCTTCCGCTTATTCTGCAGCACCTGTTTCGAGTTACAAATATGAGCAACCGAACCAGTATCAAATACCCAGGCACTACTACGAGTACTAGTGAGATACACATCAATAACATGTATATCAGATATACCTTTCTTCTTGATGTTGCCGTTCTTCAAATCCGCCAAGTACTTTGGGCAATTCCGCTTCCAGTGACCTTCTCCCTTGCAGTAAAAGCACTCAGTATCAGGCTTAGGTCCAGCCTTGGTCTTCTTTGTCGGCGTGGTAACTTTCTTACCACCCTTCTTGGAGTGTCCTTTCTGCTTAGACTTGCCTTTCTTGAATTTGGTGGTCTTATTGACCAACAACACTTGGTGCTCTTTCTTTATCTCCACTTCTGCAGATTTCAACATGGCAAAGAGTTCTGGCAACGTCTTGTTCATGTTTTGCATGTTGTAGTTTATCACAAAGTTCTTGTAACTTGGTGGTAGTGATTGGAGTACGCGGTAAATCCCCAAAGCATTAGGAATCACAATACCCAAGCTTTGAAGTTTGTTTGCGTGCCCAGACATCTTAAGCACATGCTCACTGACGGAGCTGCCCTCTTCCATCTTGCAGTTAAAGAACTTTTCAGAAGCCTCATAGCTTTCAATTTCCGCATGAGTCTCAAAGATCAATTTGAGATCCTCGACAATATCATATGGGTCTGAATTCTCAAACCTTTTCTAAAGCTCCGATTCTAAACCATACAAGATAGCACACTGAACTGTGGAGTACTAAGTCTTCCGAGTGAGGTAAACATTCTTGACTTCATCGGCAGCATCAGCTGCAGGTGGGTCACCCAGCGGTGCATCCAGCACATAGGTCAAATTACCATTGTGAGGACAATCCTCAAATTGCGGAACCAATCCACGAAGTTGCTTCCATTGTTTTTCAACTTTTCTTTCTCTAGGAACGCATTAAAATTGATGGTAGGGGCTGCCATTGATCTTCAACATATTTGCAATAGTTTAGACTAAGTTTATGACAAATTGAGTTCAAATTAATAATAAAATTAATCTAGGTGAACTCCCACTCAAAACAATATCCCTCACATTATTTTAGTGATCACACGAACCAAATCCACCACATCAACACCGATCATCACGAGAGTTGATATAGTTTCAATGGCGAACAATCGACATGTTCATCATATCTACTATATGATTCATGCTTTACCTTTCGGTGATCCGTGTTCCGAGACCATGTCTGTACATGCTAGGCTCGTCAAGATCAAACCTTAGTTTCCGCATGAGCAAATCTGGCTTGCTCACGTTGTATACACTTGCGGAATCTAACACACCCGATCATCACGTGGTGCTTCGAAACAACAAGCTTTAGCAACGGTGCTAACTAAGGGTGAACACTTTATGATTTGAAATTCATGTGCATGAGGGATCATCTTATAATGCTACCGTCGTCTACTAACAAATACAAGATGCATAAAGGATTAACATCACATGCAATTCATAATATGTGATATGATATGGCATTTCTTCTTTGTGCTTCCGATCTCCATCTTCTAGCACGAACATGATCTCCATCATCACCGGCATTGCATCAAGGTCAATGACGCTTCCTCATGGTTGTCGTCCACCGGCTTCAACTATTACAACTACTTTGAATAGACACGCGGGTCGTAACAGAAATTAAAGACAACCATATGGCTCCTGCCGGTTGCCAACTTACAATAAGGAATATTGCATACATCAAATATAATCACAATCATGGCCATATCACATCACAGCACACCCCTGCAAAACAAAGTTAGACTCCTCTACTTTCTTTGCATATTTTACGTGGTTTGGGGCTTTCAATAAGTGTCGTTCTAACTTACGAACATGAACCACAACATTGATACTAGTATTGTTAATCACCCGTTCTAAATTGGATCTTAACTATGCTAGGAGAAACAGGCACCCGCAAAGCCACTTATGCAATACAAGTTGCATGTCAAGCGTGGAGCAAGTCTCATGAACGATGTCATGTAAGGTTAGCCCGGGCCGCTTCATCCCAACATACCGCAAGATGCAAAGTACACAAGAAGCAATCAACAATAAAAGCATCAACGCCCACAATGACCATTGTGATCTACTCGTGCAACAGATCTACATACAGACCTGGCTCTGATACCACTGTAGGGTTTCGTAGCATGGAAAACAAAAAAATTCTACCGCATACAAACAAACAAGCCAAGATCTATCTACTAGATTGTAGCAACGAGTCGATGGAATAACTCACCCTCGAAGATTCCAAAGTGTTTAACGAGAGCGGATTCTCGTGGGTGATGTAGTCGTACTCTTCCCGATCTCAAGATCGCGTAGACGATCCTTCCGGTGCTGCGTTCCGGCAGCGCTCCCGCAGTCGGTCACACGTTCGGTACTCGACGAAGACCTTCCTCTCCCTTGTTCCAGCAGGCAGCGGAGGTTGTAGCACTCTCCTCGCGATTTCGGCAGCACAACGGCGTGGTACCAGAAGTAGAGGGGAGATCTCGCAGGGCTTCGCCTTAAGCCGGAGCGAGTATGGTGGAATATGAGAGAGTCCCTCGACGATCTAGGGTTTAGACACGCCGAGGAGGGGGCAAGCCGGCGGCTAGGGTTAGCTAGGCGGCGGCGACGGTTTGCCCTAGGGCGGCGGCGGCGGCAGTGGAGGTGGCGGCGCCGGCGGCTAGGGTTTGGAGGAGAGCATCTTGTGTGTCCCTAGGAGGGAGCCCTGCCCCTCCTTATATAGGTGGAGGGGCCGGCCGGCCAAGGGGAGGGAGAGGAGTCCCTCCCCAACTCGTCTTGGAGGTGGGCCGGCGGTTGGAGGAGGGAACTCCTCCCCAACTCGGTTTCCCACTCCTCCTCCTCTTTCCAAAAACTGCCGTTTGACTTTCAAACTAGCCGTTTGACTTTTCAAACTAGGATTTGAATAAACCCTCTATTTTTGTTCAGCGATGACACCAAGTACATGATGCAATCATACCAAATTGATATAACACATTCATGTACCCTTCCCCCACGGAGTGCCAGACATTCCGGAACCTTGTAGAACATTCCCGATGAAAACACCGGAACCATTCTCCAACTCCGAAACGGGACTTTCCTTATATGAATCTTATTCTCCGGACCATTCCGGATCTCCTCGTGATATCCCGAATCCCATTCGAGACTCCGAACAACATTCGGACTCTTTCTCATCATTCCATAACTACTCAAACAACGTCGAATCCTTAAGTGTGTCTCCCTACGGTTCGTGAATTATGCGGACATGACCGAGACACTTCTCCGATCAATAACCAATAGAGGAATCTGGAAATTCATATGGCTCCCACATATTTCTACGATTACATTGCGATCGAATGAACCACTTACATACGATATCAATTACCCTTTGTCTCATGATAGTTTACTTATCCGAGGTTATGATCGTCGGTATCTCTGCATACCTAGTTCAACCTCTTTACCGATAAGTACTCTTTTCTCATTCCCGTGATATGTGATCCCTTGTGAGCCAGTCACATGCTTGCAAGCTAATTGGATGACATTTCACCGAGAGGGCCCAGAGTATATCTATCCGTCATATGGATGGACAAATCCCACTCTTGATCCATGTGTTTCAACCAATACTTGCCGAACACTCAATGCCACCTTTATAGCCACCCAGTTACGGTGTGGTGTTTGATGTCACCAAATCATCCATCCGGTAAAGTTGATATGCATGATCTCATGGTCGAAGGAATTAGATTACTATGTATCAGAAAGCATATAGCAATTGAACTATTAAAATGACTTGATCTTTATGCTACGCTTATCTATAGGAGTATGTCCACCATATCATTCTCCTAACGATATGATCTTGTTGTTAATAACATCTCAATGTTCATGATAGGGAAACCACAATCATCTATTAACCAACAAGCTAGTATTATATAGAGGCTTTACTAGGGACTTCAAATTAAGTTTACAAATCAGACAAGTATTAATGTTTCCTTGTTAATACTATTATAGCATGAATATAAACATTTATCATAAACACAAAGATATAATAGTAACTATATTTATTATTGCCTCTAGGGCATATCTCCAACACCTCCCAGACGACCATCGGCTCAACGCTAGGGGCGAAGCAGGGCTGTGGGGTCTGGTGCGCTGGAAGTGGACGGGCACGGGGAGCCAAAAAGTGGCGGCACCGCTGCGGAATGACCACCAGAGCATGGCCGGTGACGATGAACAACAGCGGCGGCGGCAGATGCACGGAGACACAGAGGGAGAAAGATGAAATGGAGAGGTCCTTGAGGACCGGTGGCTCACCCTGAGCACGACGGTGGTGTCGGGGAGGCGAGGCGAGCACGAGAGAGGGCGAATCGATGGCTTGACTTGCGGCAGATGACGGGATGGCGAGCATGATTCTAGCGAGGAGGTGGCTCCCCTTCTTGCGTGGCTTAACGAAAATGACGAGGGCGATGAGGATCTTCTTCAGAGCGTCTTAGCGGAGGAACGGGAGGCCGGAGGGAGCGGGGCACCAGCGAGGTCAGAGGCTAGGGTTAGGGTTTCCTCGCGCGAGGGAGGAGGAAGAAGAAAGAGGAGAAATGGGCCACGCCTAGGGTTCATCCGGACGTGTTAGGGTCTTATAGGCGGCTAGGGGCGGCGGCGTTGATCTTGGCATGCGGCGACCGGCGGCGAGACGACACGCAGTTGCTTCACTACATCCATTAGTAAGGAGGAAGACGATGGAAAAGAGGCCGAAGGGGTACGAGCCGTGAGTGGGCCGCGCTTGGGCTAAGTGGGATGGAGGCGGCTACGAGTGCGCGAGGGAGAGAAGAGAGGGAATTGGGATGCAGCCCAAATTAGGTTTAGGGGTAGTTTTTATATGCAAATTATTTTTTCTTTTTTTGTTTTCTCTTTTTCTTTGCATATTCATTTTGTAATCTGTTTTGTATAATTTCAAAGTTACTAGAACTTTGTAAACATTTAAAAATACTATGGAGACCCTTTATAACTATTTGGGTTCCAAAAAAATTATACTTTTCAAACTTAAAAGCCATTTTGAATATATTTCAAATAGGGAGGAATAGATTAGGGTTTAGGGTTTTATTTCCCCTACTTATTTAACAATGCACATTTTCTTTAGTTCAAAGAGATGCATGCAATGCTCATGAAGCACAAATCAAATACTAATTAAAATTGGTAAAACTAGGTTTGTTACAATTTACGAGGAGAAATTATCTAATTAGTTGAGTTGAAAAAGAAAAACCTTGAACAAAGGAGAAATCAAAAATGATATTATATAGAGTGAGAACAAGTTGAGGTAGAGTACCCAAGTTATAAATATGCTTCATATATATTTGGAATTTGGTAATTGAGATTGTTAAACTTTGGACTCCTACATGAAGTGTAATGTATGGCTAGCTCCTTTACACAACACTTAAACAAAAGTGTGAGCATGAATATATATAGAGAAAGAAGAAAAGAAAGATGAATAAACGAGCGAATGTGCAAAGATCAAATAGGCATATACCACTATATTGTAGTAAGACAAAGAGACGTTTGAGATTCTGAATCCCAGGTGAATATGTTAATCCTAAAACACTTGGGACTACCTCACTAACTCATTCGGCCAAACCGAATACTTTTACATCATGCTGAGAGTAATATATTTTGAACTGTTAATTGCTAAGGTGTGGAAGCCTACTATTATTATTCGGATGGTTCGAGTAAGGTACTATTCATGAACTTATTTATATGTATCCTTTATGATAAACACATGATACAACTGTCTCATTTATTTTATCGACTCAGCTTCATGAATATGAGGATCACATCCATTAATCTAAACTTGCTCGGGACGCGCAAGAGTCAAAGCTTGGGGAAGTTAATGAGTGCATATTTGCATCATGTTTACATAATTATTATTGCATTGTAGTGGTAGTATCTTCATATTTTATGGCGTTCGGGCGCACTTTTTATGTTTATTTTCACCAGGATCAGATCAGATGATGGATACGATGGACACAATTCTTGGACCAATCATATTGGAGTGAAAAGGAGACAAAAAACGTAAATTTCTTACTTGGGAAATATTAATAACACCAGGATAAAACCCGAAGCAATTAGAGGATACAAAAGGTTTAACGACCAACTTATACGGCGAGAAAAAATATTATGGTCGTATAGTTCCCTCCATATAGTTGGTACCAAAACTGCCTCCTCAAATAGTTTCACCACGTGCAACTGGTTCAGAGAGACGACATACAGAACACCTAGAAATCACCGAAACCTAACCACCGGAAGGCATCTGGAGGGGGAACTCATCCACCGGGGATCCATCTTCGCCCTATGCAGATCCAAGATGCTAAGGCATCGATCTTCATTATCAGTCGCTACATCACAATCATATCCATCCATCACATCTACATCTTTTCTAGATCTTGTTGTAATCTCCGTACTCGTTGTGGATTTATACAAGTACTATTTGTCTATGTTAGATTCCATTACTTTTGCCATGATGTTGATTGCCTCCATGTCTGAGTAGATCATTAGTTCTTGGGGAGATGGAGAAAACCTAGCATGAGATTAAAATAAGATAAAGTTTATTATCATATTCATCGTTGTGACCATGTTTTAGATTGTCTTCATCTTGATGTTGGGATAAGTCGACCTCTCAATATTTGCCTCTTGTGGGGACTTGATGGAGGGAACTACCTGTTGGTAGACGGATGAGTGTTAGCACTTAAAATGACTATAACGTTGTTGTCACCCCTTACGTATCAACTTGGGAATCGAGGAAACTCACAAAACACTATCCATGCCATTGAATACGTCCTACGGGATTAAGTCCCTTAATAGCATAGTGATTCAATTGATGTTGATTGGTGTCTAATATGGTTATGAGGATGATGTGAGTAGTGGTTGCTTTCTATTTGTACAAATAAGGACTTCCTCCCACACATACATAGTTGAGAATGTTCATGATAATAATCTTTACATTAGCACTTTATAATGCTAGTGGTGTATCCGCTAATCACTGAGAACGCTTTTCCCCACTGAAGTTTCAAATCTCTTTTACATACGCGATACTTACTTTATGTATTCAGTTTTGTTTACTTTACTCATTGTTCTCTTATAGCAAAAACCCAAAAACACATTTTTACACAATACTCGCATTTTATCTTGTTACTTAGAACTTTATTTCAGCATTTCTATTTTAGTATTTAATTCAAGCATTCTTAGACTTCAGAATCTTGCTCCATGTGGGATCGATATATTTATTTTGAAACTATCTACAAATGATATGTGCACTTGCAGTCATCAGCAGTCTTTCCGCCTTAGAGCGACACTAGGGGTTCTTAGGGAAGTCACAGACCTTCTTTCTTGGAGTTCGAGGATGGTGTTGGAAATATGTTGCTCCTATTGCCCGGAATTTGTATCTTCAGACGACCTTGAGCTTCTTGAGAGGCATCAATACCACTTCTTGAGGTATGAGGTCTATCGGAAAAGGCGTTTAACTAGCTTCCTAGTAGTTAGTTCTGAGCTAGTTAGGGGTGAGATAGGTTGGAGGATACCGTTTGCGGTTGGCGATCTAGGAAGGCGATGATTCTGGGTTGAGTCTGATGCAACGTCATGGGTAAAACACGTAAAAGGGAACCTCAGACTAGGATATCATCAAACAGGGTTGATACATAATTTAGCAGGTCTGCGTCGGCCAACGGCGATGGTACTTAACGCATTACAACACATGTCGGCGTTGATAGGCATCAAAATACTTAGGGTTTTACAAAATAGGTTCTGGGATGATACATCACTCTACTCTATGTCGGAAGGGTGAGTTGGTAGGGTACGAAAGACTAGTCCGAGAGTGCTTCTTGAATCTGGTCGCCGTACTGGGGTTGGCTACTAACTTTGGTTACTGCAATTCCTCAGGGGTGTGAGGGATATTTAGTTCTTCAGCAGAAAACATGAGGGTCGTGCCTTCTCCGGTGGTGCTTCGACGGGTAGATCTTCCATGGGTGGTGACTGAAAGATGGGTTGATACTCGTAGAAGGACAGTTCTTCATTCCCAATCTTGGGGTTAGCATCTTTAGAAGTTGAGGGCGCTAAAGCGGCTACTTTCATCTCCAGGCGGGCATTTGCGGCTCGCAGACTCTACTCCCTGACATGGAGTATGGCGAGATCCATACGCATGAGGATATTCTGATGACGGGTCTTGTCGAGGTCTTCTTGATGGCGATGCAGTAGATATTCCATGTTATCTAGCTGATTTCCAATGCAACAAGAGAGAAAGGACTCGGTGGGAAGTCCATCCTTGTCGCACTTCCCAAACAGCTTCATAGATCTTGCAGAGTCCTGCCATGATATGTTGTATTGCTCATATGACTCCATCTACCTAGTTGTGGTTGATGAAGTGAAGATGATGGGCTCGGGGTTGGTTTCGTGAGATGGAATTGTGGCCTTGGTGACGCATTGAGTTACGCTTGTGTTATCGCCATATTTTGGCCAAAGGAGGAGATGGGCCGTAATCAAGATGGGCTTGGAAGATACATATATGCAACGTGTTGTTGAATCGGCCTTGTGCGTGGATTTGGGCTAAATTGCCCGTGTATCTTATATTGTAGTAGGTTCCGTTTCGGTTTAAGTAGGAGATAGAGTTGTTAGGGTTATTCCAAAGATAGAAAGTCTCCGGACTATAAATATGTACCTAAGGTTATTGAGAAAAGGAGGACGATCACGTTCACAAAAAACACAATCTCGGTGCATCGCCACCCCTTGTTTCTAGGGTTTCTTTCGGGTAAGTGTCATGCTGCCTAGATCGCATCTTGCGATCTAGGCAGTATCTACTTATGCGTTATTTGGTGTTACTCGTGCTGAAGCCTTGTTGATGGCGAGTAATCCTGTTATCATAGATCTGTTTGGGCTAGCATCGGTACCTTTTTGTTATGATTGCTTAGCTATGCTGCCTTTACTTATCTCGCTGCCTTTGCACCTTTTTTGGGTGTAAGGGTAGCATCTTGCTTGATCTTTATTTAGTCGATTTGATCTGTTACGGTTATGCCTTGTTTTCCGAGGTTTAGTTTGATATCCACGTAATCAGGCCTTACAAACGGGTTGAACGATCCAGTAGTATGTAGGGATATGGTTTGCCAATTCGAGAGGAGTTGTTCCGGGAATTGACTTTACGTCGGTTGTTAGGCCTTCTCTAGGGTTAGTTTTCTATCATCTTTTGTATCTACCAGGCTCAATTACGTGTAGGATGTTCCAATTATGTGGTGAAAACGTTAAACTGTCGTAGATCGAGTTAACTTATATTGATGAAGCAAAACCCCATGTTATCGTAGATCTAATGCAGAACCATGGGATAATCGGCTCCAGGAGCCGATTCACAGGGAAACCTGGGAGCCGGTCACGGCTCCAATTTTACGTATACTTGTTCGCCATGCAGGAAATCAATCGAAGCAATCCATCACCTTCCTAACCAGGTATAGGTCAGGTGGCACGCCCTTACATCAGCCAGGACGTGTGCCGGAGTTTTGCGGGCCGTTGCCCGAGGGACCAGGGCCCACCAGCAGTTCTGGGAGCCTCCCGGCTCTTCGTGTTTCCCGTCGCTGCTCGCCGGTGGGTTTTGGCAGGCAACACATTCTGGCACGCCCGGTGGGACCTTCAACAACGTCTACATCAACGTCCGACGCTGCGATGGAGAACAGACCGGTCACGTACGACGATCTGCCTGAGGAGCACAAGGTGAAGTATGATGATATCAAAGCTCTCTTCGAAGCCGATCTCATCGGCTCTTTTGAGAGGACCCGTAAGCATGGCATCAGGTGGAAAGGGTTCTCACCCGAAGGTGCTCTTGACGAGGTGGATCTGTCTGTTCCTTCAGAGAAGAGCTCTGCGACAGGAAGTCAATTACATGGTGGCTCATTCTCTTCACCGCCATTCTGAGAGCCTAGTGAACGCTTTCGAGCGCGTCGCGGTTCGCGTAGTTCAGGAGATCATGAAACATCAGTACTCTCCGTCGGGGCCTACTCTAGGGACTCACCAGGGAGAAAGACCGCTCCAGACCAGGCCACAGCTGCCATTCACGCTTGCAGCTCCGGAGCCACCAGGGGCACCGGTGTACGTCGTCTACAAGGTTGGAGGTGACCCTGGCGATTGCCAATTCCTGTTTGAACCACCTAAAGAAATCCCACATGGATATGTGTGCACCTACGTGCCGGACTGCAATAACCTGACGCGCACGAACCAGGTGGCAACTGCAGGGATTTCTGGGGCAGGAGTTTCTGGAGCAGGGGCTTCGGGGGCAGGTATTTCCGGAGCAGGGATGTCTGGGATGGACGCTGATAAACAGGCATGGCTAGCCAAGTACGCCACCAGAGCGAGTTCTGAGAATTTAGCCCCTGCAGCTCAAACGGTGGAGCAAATCCGTACCATCTTGAGAGACCAGTTCGGCTTCGTGCCGAAGAGAAGGACAATCGGCTATTCTAAGACGTACCCCAACGAGTTTGATCTAATTCCGCTGCCACCCAAGTATCGGCTCCCTGAGTTCTCAAGGTTTAGCGGATCAGAAGGGTCGAGCTCGATCGAGCACGTGAGCCGATACCTGGCACAGTTAGGCATGATTTCAGCATCGGATCAGTTACGCGTAAGGTTCTTTGCGCAATCTCTGACAGGACCAGCTTTTGGGTGGTACACCTCGTTGCCACCGGATTCGATCCAGACCTGGAAGCAACTGGAAGAACAGTTCCACATTCAGTATCATTCAGAAGCTACCGAGGCTGGCATTGCAGATCTGGCGCAGGTGCGGCAAAAGCGGGGAGAAACGGTAGCTGAGTACATTCAACGTTTCAGGACTGTCAAGAACCGATGTTATTCGGCTCGTTTAACTGAGAAAGAAGCGGTCGAGCTGGCAGTGTTGGGTCTCTCAGCACCTATCAAGGATCTGGCTTTCCAAGTAGAGTACAATTCATTGGCGCACATGGCCCAGAAACTGACAATGTATGAACAGCGCCACCCTGAGTTATACCAAGACAAGTTCAAACGTCCGATAGGCCTGGTCGATACAGAAGAAGAGGATCCTACACAAGACCAGGAGGTGGCCGTGGCTGAATGGGCTCGGGGGGCAGATCCTGTGTCCTGCAAATGGGTGAAGCAGCAAGGGCCTGCAAAAGGGTTCGACTTCGATGTGAGCAAAGCTGAGCAGATATTCGATTTACTGCTGAAAGAAAAGCAGCTGAAGTTACCCGAAGGCCATAAAATCCCTACGGCTCAAGAGATGAACGGGAGACCATACTGCAAGTGGCATCACTCGTTCACCCACCCCACCAATGACTGCAAAGAGCTACGTCGCCAGATCCAAACAGCGATAGAACAGGGCCGTCTGATCCTTGGGCAATTCGCCATGAAAGTAGACACAAACCCATTTCCCGGCGTCAACATGGTAGAACACAGCCACTCCACGAGGCGTCAGTTGGATTTCTCGTTCGATGTTAATATGGCAGGACCTGTGTACCACCATGGCACATATAAGGAGGAAGACGGTCGCTCTCGGGGCAAGGAAAGAGAGGAGGCTGGTCCACGCGACCGGCCCCGTTATGACGACAGGCGGTATTTAACCGAGGAGCAAGTGAGAAGCGTGCGGTATCAGAAGCCACACTCCACGCATCTCCTTAACAAGTATGAGCATCAGTATGACCGACGTCGCCGGCGCGATAGGGATGATGAAAGATATGAGCACCTCGCAAGGGGAAAGTCAAAGGAAAAGGAAGGCATGGACAAACATTGGGATTGTCCCTTCTTCAAGTATTGCTGGGATGCCGGAATGAGCCGATTGCCTACAATCGACAACTGCCCAGAATGTGGACAGCAGAAGGATGACACAGGTCCAGTCTCAGTGTTCAAGCGCCTAGGGCCTCTCCCTCCTCGAGCAAAAGACCTCGAGGAGCCAATGGGTGGAAAAGAAGAAGACAGATATCACCGGCCAAGGTGGTGTCCCGATGGACTCAGACACACCCAAAAGCGTAGAGTTCAGCGACTGCGTAGCCTGGAGGAAGCCGAAGCACAGTACCTCCACGCTTTAAGGAAAGCACGGCCCGATCTGGCCGTGAAAGTTCGGCAAACCTTGGAAACGGAGGCTCGTCCGAAAAGGAAAGAGTGGCGCCCCAAACCAGTAAAAGCCGATGCGAAGACATCGGCTGGCACAAACATGGTGTTCACACTTCCGTCAGAGTTTTGCGCTCCAAGAACCAAAGAACTACCAGTGGCACAGCTTGACTGCGGCCCACGGCCGGTTATCTTTGAAAAGCCACGAGAGAATGGCTACAAACACCTGAAAGCCCTGTACCTGCGAGGTTATATCAATGGGCAGCCTGTCCGCAAGATGTTGGTTGACACCGGAGCGGCAGTCAATATAATGCCATACTCCATGCTACGGCATTTGGGACGCTCCACTGCAGATCTGATCAAAACCAACGTCACCTTAAGCGACTTCAACGGCCAAACTTCAGAAACGCAAGGCATTCTGAACGTGGATCTAACCGTGGGCAGAAAAACCATCCCTACGTCATTCTTCATCGTAGAGAGCAAAAGCACCTACGCTGTCTTGCTGGGGAGGGATTGGATTCACGCTAACTGCTGCATTCCATCCACGATGCACCAGTGCCTAATACAGTGGGATGGAGATGAAGTGGAAGTCATTCATGCAGATGATTCGATCGAGATCTCTATAGCTGGCACGAACATCTGGGAGGCAGAGGACCAAGAGCCGATCTCTGGAATCAGTCTAGACGGTTGTGAGCGCATTGAAGCTACAAAAAACAGGGTGAGGCTGGTCTTATCCACTGGCCTGACAGAGTAGCAAAGTCCACGATCGTACGTGGTAGGGCCGATCCCTGCGATCGTCCACAAAAAATGAAAAGCAGTAAACTTACGACAAACAGGTCATGCAGTCGTAGTAGGGAGATTCCCTGCCATTGTAGAGCACAAATAAGTTGTAAACCTTCGTTGACTAATGCAATCAAAAAGGGGGCCGATTCCGGCAATCGGCCCAAATTACCTTTGTTATCCTCACCAACTGTTTGCCCCGTGTTTAGCATCGATTTAGCAGGTGACGGAAAGCTAGGGTATGGGTTTACCTCCGCTGATGAGCTAGAGGAGATTGACATCGGTCCTGGGGATAAGCCACGACCAACATTTATCAGCAAGAAGTTAGATCCGAATCTGCGGGGTCCGATGATAGCTTTGTTGAAAGAATATCCAGATTGCTTTGCCTGGGACTATACAGAGATGCCCGGGTTAGACAGGAGCATCATTGAGCATCGACTCCCGCTTAAAAAAGGGTTTCGGCCATTCCAGCAGCGAGCACGACAGATGAAGGCCGAAATTTTGAAAGAAGTCAAGAAAGAGATCGAGAAAATGTTGACAGCTAAGTTAATCAGGCCATGCAGGTATGCTGAGTGGATTTCTAGTATCGTACCTGTAGAGAAAAAAGATGGCCGCTGGCGTGTTGCCATAGATTTTCGGGATCTCAACAAAGCCACTCCAAAGGATGAGTATCCAATGCCGGTGGCAGAGACATTAATCAACGCAGCTGCTGGTCATAAGGTCTTGAGCTTCATGGACGGCAATGCCGGTTACAACCAAATCTTTATGGCTCCGGAAGATATACACAAGACTGCATTCAGAGTCCCAGGTTCGGTGGGGTTGTTTGAATACGTAGTCATGACGTTTGGACTGAAGAATGCCGGCGCCACATACCAAAGAGCCATGAATTACATTTTCCATGATCTGATCGGCAAGCTGGTGGAAATTTATA
The DNA here is from genome assembly GCA_916181665.1 of Avena sativa. Classification (NCBI taxonomy): domain Eukaryota; kingdom Viridiplantae; phylum Streptophyta; class Magnoliopsida; order Poales; family Poaceae; genus Avena; species Avena sativa. Next base: position 69,357,723 of record OV702284.1, read on the forward strand.
TCGATGACGTGGTGGTCAAGTCTGCTTCAGTACAAGGACACTTGGACGATCTGCGACGCGTCCTGGACCGAACAAGGAAATTCGGGCTACGGATGAACCCAAAGAAGTGTGCCTTCGGTGTGACCGCCGGTCAGTTCTTGGGTTTCTTGGTCCATGAACGCGGAATCGAGATCGGCCTGAAAAGTCAGGAGGCAGTGCGAACAATGAAGCCACCTACCACGAAGAAAGAACTGCAGTCTCTCATCGGCAAGATCAACTTCGTCAAAAGATTCATCTCCAATCTGTCAGGAAGAATAGAGCCGTTCATGGGACTTGTGAAAATTAAAACTGATGAGGAGTTCCGCTGGGGGACAGAACAACAACGAGCCTTCGACGAAATCAAAGAGTATCTGACGAAGCCGCCAGTGTTGGTCCCGCCCCAGCCGGATAGGCCGTTCTACATTTACTTGTCAGTAGCTGACACGTCCATCGCCTCGGTGGTGGTGCAAGTTTATGATGGCCTGGAGTGAGTTGTGTTTTACATCAGCAGAAGGATGCTGGACGCAGAGACAAGGTACCCTGAGATCGATAAGTTGTGCCTCTGCATGTTTTTCACCTGCACCAAGCTGCGCCACATCTTGCTCTCAGCAGAGATTATCATTATATGCAAATCAGATGTCATAAAGCATATGCTGTCGGCTCCTATGTTGAAAGGCCGACTCGGCAAATGGATGTTTGCATTATCGGAATTTGATATCCGGTATCAACCCGCGAAAGCGGTTAAGGGTCAGGCATTGGCCGACCTTATTGCTGAAAGGATCAACACTGATATAGCAGCGCTGTCTATACGAGCGTGGGCTATGTTTTTCGATGGATCGGTTTGTGATGATGGTTGCGGCATTGGCATTCTACTCGTGTCGCCCCGGGGGGCAACATATTCCTTCTCCATCAGGCTAGCTACCCCTCGCACCAACAACGTCGCCGAGTATGAGGCGATACGCAAGGGAATGGAGTTGCTCATCGAAGCTGGAGTAGAGGCAGTGGAAATTTTTGGAGACTCCAAATTGGTGATTTCCCAACTCACGGAGGAATACAAGTGTGAGAGCGAGTCGCTCTTCCCATTATGGTTGCAATGCCGTGAGCTCATGGCACAGTTCCGGTACATAAACTTTAACTGGATCCCGCGATCACAGAATACAGAGGCGAATGATCTCGCACAAATGGCTTCAGGCTACAAGGACGTAGCAGAGGGAACTGATGTTCAAGTACAGTTCCTGGAGGCAGACGACTGGAGAGCCGATATCTTCAATTACTTGAAAGATTCGGCTCGGGGGGCACCTAAACGGATAAGGTACAAGGCCATGAAGTATGTGCTTATTGGGGATGACATGTTCTACAGGACTCTGGAAGGGTTACTGCTCAAATGTCTGGGACCAACTGAGGCCAATCGGCTCCTACACGAGGTACACGAAGGCGCCTGTGGAACTCACCAATCGGCTCACAAGATGAAATGGTTGATCAGGCGATCAGGGTTTTATTGGCCCACCATGCTTGAGGACTGCTTTAAGTACTACAAAGGGTGTCAAGCATGTCAGAAATTTGGAAAAATTCAGACAGTACCCGCGTCAGCAATGAACCCCATCATCAAACCTTGGCCATTCCGAGGTTGGGGCATGGATATGATTGGCAAGATCAATCCTCCATCAAGCAAAGGCCACATGTGGATTTTGGCCATTACGGATTATTTCACTAAATGGGTGGAAGACGTCCCTATGAAGTCAGTGACCTCGAAGGATGTTATCGATTTTGTGAAAGAACATGTCATTCATAGATTCGGGATTCCCCAAACTATCACGACCGATGGAGGTTCGGTCTTCACTTCTCACGAGTTTAGAGAGTTCTGCGAGGACACGGGAATTAAGCTGATCCGATCATCTCCATACTATGCCCAAGCAAATGGGCAAGCTGAAGCGTCCAACCAGAGCCTTATCAAGTTTATCAAGAGGAAAATCGATGAGCACCCTAGGCGTTGGCACGAGGTTTTGTCAGAGGCTTTATGGGCCTATCGCATGTCATGTCATGGAGCGATAAAAACCTCGCCATACCATCTAGTCTATGGACAAGAAGCCGTATTGCCCTGGGAGATTACGGCTGGATCGAGACGTGTCACTTTTCAGAACGATCTAACAACTGAAGAATATGCGGCCCTGATGAGTGACAGTGTTGAGGATGTAACTGAGCTTAGGCTGTGGTCGCTTGAGAAAATCAAAGAGAACAAGGCCAAGGTAGCTCGTGCATATAATAAGAAGGTGAGACCAAAGGAGTTCCACGTTGGCGACCTGGTATGGGAAGCTGTATTGCCATTGGGGACTAAGGATGCAGCATATGGTATATGGTCTCCAAATTGGTACGGGCCATACAGGGTCGATCAAGTTTTAAGGGGGAACGCGTACATGCTTGAGGAGCTGGACGGCGTGAAATTCCCAGTGGCTGTCAACGGTCAGCATCTCAAGAAGTATTTCCCAAGCATGTGGGATGATGGACAGTAAAATATGGGGGCCGATACATGAAATCGGCCAATAAACAAAATAAAAAGAAAAAAAAATATATAGCTGATGTACAGTCATCGACTCTAGAGGTTCAAACTGTTACGAGCAGGTGCCAGTTTACATGAATGAGCTACTGAAGGAATGCCTCGAAGGCGTGGAGGGCGTCAGCACGGACACGATCCACCTCGGCGATCTCGTCTTCGTCATCTTCGTCCTTGCCCGTCACTAGCTGCTTGTTCAGGGCACGTATTTCCGCCAGATCAGTCTTCAGTTGAGCTTTGAGGCCTTCTGCTTCGTCTTGGGAGCGGGCGATGAATGCTTCCTTGTCACGAATGAGCTGTTTAGTCGCCCGGACCTTCTCTTCAAGATCTTCCAATTCCTTTTTCAAGGACGCGAGCTCGGCGGTACTGACAGAGGTGTCAGTTTTGGCATCCAGAGACGCCTTTTTCTCGTTGAGCTGCTGACATTTGTCTGCAATATTGGCCTTCAGCGGGAGTTGGGCGCGGCGCAGGGTAATCCTCTCACGAGCCAACTTCACCCTTGACCCGTAGAAATACAGAGTTACAACTGGCCAGAGCTTCACCTGCAATGCTACTGGGAGTTGGTCCTTGACTTCGGCGAGAACGCTCTTCACCTCTTCAGAGCCCTCGATCAACTCCTCGATCGGGGAGGACAGCAAAGCTTTGAGACGCTGGAATTGAGGTAGAACAGCCCTTGCTCGTAGTTCATCGGTGGCGACAGAGAGAGTTGGTTCGATGGATTCAGGGTCGAACATCAGCAGGCCTGAGATATCACAACCCTGGCAGGCCGAAAGGGCGTCAGTATACGTCCAACACGGAAGGATGAGCCGAAAGAAGCTAACGTACCTCTCCTGAGATCGAGGGGATAGCAGATGACGAGACAATCGGCTTGTGCGTTGTTGCTGGGGGCTTGGCCGAAGTGGTAACCGTTTCATCTACACCTTCAGGGATTACTAGATCCAGCCCTGCGAGGGACATCGGCACTGCCCCGGCTTTCCCACTAGAAGTGTCAGTCGTCTGCATGGAAGGTTCTTAGCCGATGTAAATAGTGATGAATCGGCAGATAAAAAATAAATAATTGGTGAGAGCATGGAGGGTGATGACTTTCGAAACCTCCTGGCTCGACGAAGAAGTTTGCAGTCCCTTGCGAGCCCTCTTGGGGCTCACAGCTGGCCCCGCCTCGACTGGTACTCGGGGGGCAGTAGATTCGGGAACCAGCCTTTTCCTGGAAGCCGATGGTGGCAGATCTGGCTGGCTCGGTGTGATGGTCCTCTCAGAATCTGTTGGGCCCAATTCTCCTCGATTGGATTGTGTGTCCTCGCTGGAGGTGTCTTCGACGGAAGCCTGTAAGAAAGGAGAGCTAGTAAGCACGAGCATGTTTGCAAGGATGAAAGAGATCAACCAAGGCATGGGTCAGCGTACATGCGAACTTTCCGGAGAAGGGCTCCGGCGCCTCAAGGTCTTCCTGGCAGCTACCTTCCTCACCATCATTCTTGTTTTAGTTGGAACTCGAGAGGCAGCTGACTTAGAAGTTGCTTGGTTCTTGGAAGCCGATTGTGGTGATATCGGCTGGTTCTGCGTCACGACCTTTTTCAAAGGTGGCGAGTTTTTGCAGAAAAGGACCACAGGAGCTGGTGGGAAGAATTCGAAGGGGGAGCCATCACCGTGCGTAGGTTCAGGACCATCTTGTTGCTGCAAGGAGACAGAGTGGTGTATTAGAAGAATCATTTGTGAGCTGCATCCAGAAATTTACGAGTAGTGGTACCTGTTCTACGGGGATGTCATATTCAGCATCGAGTTGTTCCAGCAATGGTCCCAGAGCTCGCCTGAAGGCATGAGTCTTCCACATCGACCACCAGTTCTCGAAACCATCGGTTGATGAAGCAAAGGTGAGGTTGTTAGGAATTGGGATGATCAGAGCATCGAAGAAGGAATAACACCTTTGACTGGTGAGAGGATCGGGCAGGTCAGCTCTGCTCTCTGTAAGATGGTGGAGAAAGAAATGGGGAGGTACTTGTCCAAGGCCAAATTGCCGAGCCGCTACGACCGGCTGGTAGAACTCGTATCCAGGCTTGATTATTCTGTTGGATGTGCTCATTCCAACTGGAAGGAAGCAGGGACGGATCACAGTGGAAAATAGCTGCCGAGTGCTGGTGTCATCGGCAAAGTTGTCTAGCCTGAAGGAGATTGGATTTTCAAAATGTTCCGATTCTTCCGTGTAAGGAAAGAAGATAGGATTGTCCAGGCCTTGGAAGAAAATGCTGAACCACTTGGATGCTTCCCGAGGGATCAGTTTACTACCTGGCAGTCTATACAGAGCTTGGCCGTAGCTGGTGCATCGGACCTGCTTCCCTTTGGCATCTGGAAAGGTGCAACTCGCCAAAAGGGGAAAGTTTGGGACATGGTTTTGAAAATACAACTGGGCCCATAGCTGAATGAACCACCAAGGACCTCCTGTTTTGACTGCTAGGCCGGAGAATAATTTGACAGACATCAACTGGAGATATCGATAGACTTCTCCAAGGAACAGTTTGCCGATGCCAAGTTGAGTGCCTTTGGCAAGCTCGTAGGCCAAGGAGATATAATTCTTGGTTGGAGCAAGGGAAGGGCCACAGAATATGAAATGTTCCAGCCAGAAGTTGAGGAAAGCCGTGTGTTCTTTCTCTGTGACAGGGCCTTTAGTTTTCATGTGTTTTTGAAGATAGGCACCCCAGTTCGTGCAGTCTGTTTTGGAAGAAAGCTTGTAGGGGACCTTTGTCAGCTTAAAAACAGAGGGGCTGGGTGATGTAACGTCCAGACCAGTAATCATCACCACGTCTAACAGAGTTGGTGTCATGGGGCCATGACCAAACATGAAGCAGTTCAGAGCATCGGACCAGAAATAGCCGATGGTTTTTAGAAGATTTTCATGTTTCTCCAGGGGAGACAATGACAAATGCAAGGCATCATCTATTCCCGTGGTTTCCCATTGAGATTGGTAAGTTTTGGCTACCCTGCTGAACCAAGAGACCCAATGTTCAGGAGGATTAGGCCAGGCTCGCAGGCAGTCGGTCCAAGAATTCAAATCTAGGTTTTGGCTTACGAAGGGGATTCTGTTTGCCTCGCAAGAGATCAGATGGGCAGGACTAGATTCTGTACGGGGGCCAAGACAGAGAGAATTTGGGAGAGAAGGATGCGGCAGTAGAATGTCTGAAACCTAAAAAATTTAATGGTGGAATAAAGTATTAATTCAGGTGTTTGCCATTAATTCTAGCACCGTGTTCAGACTGCGAGGAGTAGGCGTACCTTCAGACCAGAGACCGCTGCGCTGGTGTTGGACGATTCCGCCATCTAGTTTGCCGGCGGAGATGGATCTATGCGATTGGGGATCGAGGGTTCTTGTCGCTGTAAGCTCGATCTATGCGGTGAGGAAGTTGGAGATCTGGTTTAGCCTTTTTGAAGAGGGTCGCAGGTTACCGTTTGAAACTGGAAAGTGGCCGCTCAGATTTGACTAAGTATGCGACCAAATTTGACCTTGTCAACGTTTGTGGGGAAAGCCGATGTGTTACCATCGGCTCTTGGGACTTTGACTTGGTTGACTGTATGAGCGCAGTATGGTGAAAGCCGATACATTACTATCGGCTTCTGGAGCGTTGACCTATTTTGACTATCGGCAAAAGCGAATTGGAAAAGCAATCTTTGTTGATTCAAAAGACGATTGTTTACAATGGAGCCGATTGCTTACAAAAGGAAATCTACTGCTAGTACTACTACTAATAGTTCCTAATCTAGAGGCCGGTGTCGTCGCCGCTGTCTTCGCCGTCGTCGTACTCGCTGTCATCAGCGTTGCTGCCGGCGTCGTCTTCGTCGCTGCTGCTGAGGATGTCAGCGGGGGCCTCCTCGTCCTCGTCGTCGTCTTCGGTGTCCTCGCTGGACCCGGCGCGGAAGCGCTTCACCGGCGGGTATTCATCGGAGGAGGTGTCCTCCTCTGCTTCCTCCTCCTCGTCGGAGGATTCGACGCCATCCCAGGACCAGGCGTCGTCGGAGCTCTCCACCTCCAGTTCCCCGTCGACAAGGAACTGGAGGCCCTCCTCGCCGTCGGTCAGGGACTCGTCGTCCTCCGACCAGGCGGCGAAGTCCCAGTCCCTCTCGTCCCACCATTGTGGGGCGAGAGCCTCGTACGCCGCCATTGGCGGGTGCTCCGGCGTCGGCTCTCGGTTGCTCATCGTGTTGGAAGTTTGGGAGGAAAGGGCGGATGATTTGGAGGAAGAAGAGGAGGCCATGGCGGAGGAAGAGGGTTTTTTCGGCGGAGGAAGAGGGTTTTTTGGCTAATGGAGGAAGATGGGGGCTGAAAACTGCTCAGATGAATTTAAATAAGGGGAATAGTGGGAGGCGGTTCAATGCCATAGCGGTTTCCCAGAATGTGGTGCCAAAATTGTCAAATCATGCACTGCGGAGGAGTTGAGAAGACAGGGCATCATGATGAGGGGGTGGCGTGACGATTCTGCTCTGCAACGCGTAACCCGATATAAAAAAAAGGGGGAAGAAAAAACATCAACAGAGTGGTTTTGGAATTATTATTGCCAAAACCAGGGGGGCATGTGTTATCGCCATATTTTGGCCAAAGGAGGAGATGGGCCGTAATCAAGATGGGCTTGGAAGATACATATATGCAACGTGTTGTTGAATCGGCCTTGTGCGTGGATTTGGGCTAAATTGCCCGTGTATCTTATATTGTAGTAGGTTCCGTTTCGGTTTAAGTAGGAGATAGAGTTGTTAGGGTTATTCCAAAGATAGAAAGTCTCCGGACTATAAATATGTACCTAAGGTTATTGAGAAAAGGAGGACGATCACGTTCACAAAAAACACAATCTCGGCGCATCGCCACCCCTTGTTTCTAGGGTTTCTTTCGGGTAAGTGTCATGCTGCCTAGATCGCATCTTGCGATCTAGGCAGTATCTACTTATGCGTTATTTGTTGTTACTCGTGCTGAAGCCTTGTTGATGGCGAGTAATCCTGTTATCATAGATCTGTTTGGGCTAGCATCGGTACCTTTTTGTTATGATTGCTTAGCTATGCTGCCTTTACTTATCTCGCTGCCTTTGCACCTTTTTTGGGTGTAAGGGTAGCATCTTGCTTGATCTTTATTTAGTCGATTTGATCTGTTACGGTTATGCCTTGTTTTCCAAGGTTTAGTTTGATATCCACGTAATCAGGCCTTACAAACGGGTTGAACGATCCAGTAGTATGTAGGGATATGGTTTGCCAATTCGAGAGGAGTTGTTCCGGGAATTGACTTTACGTCGGTTGTTAGGCCTTCTCTAGGGTTAGTTTTCTATCATCTTTTGTATCTACCAGGCTCAATTACGTGTAGGATGTTCCAATTATGTGGTGAAAACGTTAAACTGTCGTAGATCGAGTTAACTTATATTGATGAAGCAAAACCCCATGTTATCGTAGATCTAATGCAGAACCATGGGATAATCGGCTCCAGGAGCCGATTCACAGGGAAACCTGGGAGCCGGTCACGGCTCGAATTTTAAGTATACTTGTTTGCCATGCAGGAAATCAATCGAAGCAATCCATCACCTTCCTGACCAGGTATAGGTCAGGTGGCACGCCCTTACATCAGCCAGGACGTGTGCCGGAGTTTTGCGGGCCGTTGCCCGAGGGACCAGGGCCCACCAGCAGTTCTGGGAGCCTCCCGGCTCTTCGTGTTGCCCGTCGCTGCTCGCCGGTGGGTTTTGGCAGGCAACAGCTTGAGTCGCTGCTAGGAAGCTCTGTCCCTTCGATCTTGGGTGGGGGACGATAGGCGATCTTCAGTAAGTCGTGTAGTTTCTCTTCAAGGGCCAGAAACTTTCTCCAACGATGATGCACTCTGAGCGGGAAGGAGCCATCTACACGGGGTTCAGGGTAGGATTGAGTTTAGGCACAAGTATGTAGATTCATAAGGGTATACGGTTGGTATTATGTACAGAAAGGGGTTGTCGTAGATTTCCTGATGTGGCCATCCTGCTGAGGAGAGGTCTCGAATTATGGGATTATGAGTGTTAGTGCCGGGATATACTAGTAAGGTGTTAAATGAAACGGGATCAAATGATCCGGGGGAGACGAGCAACACATTCAAGCATCACATAGGCACATGACAAGCAAACAAAGTTTACCATGGGCATTGTAGTGACCTCGCATCGAGAAAGATCCTAAGTCCCTATGATTAACATGCTAGTCCCTGTATCAGTAGCTAGCACACACAGTCGATGAGATATCATGTAAAACACAAGTCTTTATTACATGAATCGAATAATCCAGAGTTTAGATTATTGCAACAGAAGCGATATAAATACAACTTGGAGTCCCATCAATGCCACAGGCAGGTTGAGTGAAGACCCACGATCCTAGCGCACCTTTCAACGACCTCCAAATTCTGCACATGAAACATGCAGCCAAACGAGTTGGTCAATACTTTGAATGTATTGGCAAATTACACCAAGTAAAGAATAAGGCTAACTCTACATGCAAGTCCGAGTAGGCTTTGGGGTTCATTTGCACAAAGCCAATTTTCTCTAAGTAAGAAGAAAAGAGAAAGAGTTTTATCCTACTTTCTAAACATTTGCTTAAGTAAATAGGGTCGAATGGAATACGAGGATATTACTCACCAAGTGTCCAAACAACCTAACAGTTGGATATTACTCACCAAGTCCCAAAATCCCACCCATTGGCGATATTACTCACGCCACTGGGTTTCAAAACTTTGTTTAGAAAAGAGAGAGGAAGATCCTTCAGAGGCTCCATCCTTTAGATGCTCAATGTTGTTATGTTTTCGTGAACACGGTTGATCGATCCGATTGCAATACTCTCGAGAGTTTGTGCAATTTACCCATAATCCATGATCAAGTCCTTTTACAGACAAGACCATGGCGAGGCTTTCCCTTAGTAGCCCCTCTACCTTCTGGATCCAACCGTGCCAAGAACCTCCAAATGTTGGTACTCAGGTGAGGTTTCCCACTAAGTACTAGGCCAAGACAGAGCCCATATGTATTGCGGTTGCACTGGAAGCTTTTTAATTCTAAAACATGGTAGACTTCTTTGATTCCTGGGCGGCCGTCCTCCACCAAAATCTCATTCATTGACCCGACAACCATTCTTCCTAGAAGAAAATTTAGTTTTTATTTGGAAGTGTATTTGAGAAGAAAAGATCGCTCAAGAGAGCCTTTATAATTAGAAAATTTCTTGTCTTTCGAACCCCCCAACAGTACTTTATATATATATAGCATAGCAAGCAACACTTAGCAAAAACAGGGGTAACCTATTAGGAGGGGAAAATCCTAAGTATAGAGCTACTCATGGCATACTACAAAATTATCGCACTTGCAAAATAAAACTAAGAAATTCTACTAACATCCTAAACATGCATACTACAGACTTTGAAAATTTAATCATGCATATAATCAAAAATGGGACAATATATGAACAAGAGGTGTAACTTGCCTTTGTTTATAATACGTGTAATGATTGAATTCCTTCATAGAAATCGCACTCTCTTCGAATAATCTAACGCGAGAACAAAGTAATTTCCAATCAAAACAATTGCAAATTTAGCAACAATACAAACATACAACAAAACAATGGTGATCATATGCGTGCATGATGGTTTACAATATCACACTGGTTGTATTTAGTATTATGAACACTATTATAACACATGATGCATATGAAAAGCATTTAATGCATAAAGCAATTTTGTTAATGAACTATATCGATTTAAATAGGGGTTTAACTTACTTTAACTCAAATTTTGATGTTTTCGTAATATTAAATTGTGAATTAAATACCACATCATAGGTATTTCAATTTAGAGCCAGTAGAAATTGGAATCACGCAAAAAAGGATCTATAAATAGTTTTGTACAATTTAATTACTATAATAATGCAATTTAGTCTTTCTACAAAACCATCTGATATAACAACGCCAAATAATTTTGTGCATATTTTCACTGGATAGATATGACCAGAACTAAACATTACATATTGGTTTTACTAAATTTGGAGTTATAAATCATTTTCTACGATTTAGTTAATATTTAATAGATTTTAAAAAATTTAAATATTGACTTTGTTAAAAAATATATCTAAGACCAGATATGTATTCTACCTGAAATTTTGAATCCAGAGACATATTATTTAATTTTTTTCGATCTACAAATAATTTATTATGAATTTAATAATCTAAATAGCCATTAAAACTAATTAAATTACTACAGTAACTATACACTACAAAAATTTTATATCTAACATCTTATTAACGTCATATATGAAATTAGTAAACCATAGAGATTTATTTGAATTTTTTCTGAGCTACAGGTAATTTTCCATGATTTAATTATAATAACAATGCGATTTAGGGTTTCCACAAGATCATCTGATAAAATTGTGTCGAAAATGTTTATGCATATTTTCTATGGATAGCTATGATCGAAACTAAACAGTAGCAATTTGTTTCACTTATTTGGATCTACCGAACATTAATTGTGATTTAAATATCATTAGATAGATTTAAATAATCCAGAAAATATAGCTACTACAAGGTACAAATTTTATTGCATAATAATATTCTACATATTTTTATGAATCGAACGGTATATTATATGTAATTTTTGGACTCACAATCGATTTACTATGAATTATACAATGTTACATGTTTTTCTGCCTATTTAAATACATTTTACAAAAGGCAGGGACGTGGCGATGACATGGCGTGATCTGATTAGTTGATACCTCTTCGGTTAAGTGACTTGTTCCTGGCCGCTAGATCTGGATCTAACGAACGGGGATGGCGGCTCCTCTTTAGCTTGGCTTCGGCTTGAGCTTCCAGTTGGCGGCTCGGCTTGGTCTGATCTGGTCCGCCCATATTTTATCGGACGTCGGGCATTGACGATGGCGAGCCAGCGGCGAAGCGATGATGACGGTGGGCGGCGTTGATGGCGGTGACTATGCAGGTGGCTGCCGACGATGGTTCTCCGGAGGCTACTGGCGACGGAGGAATGGTCTACGGTGATCAGCACCTTCCCCCGGTCCTTCTCGTATCCACGTAGAAAACCCTCATTTCCTAGAACAGCATTGGCGTGCGGATGGAGATGCTCGGCCAGCGGTGAACTCCAGCGATGCAGTGTGGGTTCAGTGATGTGCCAGCGAGAGGGAGAAGTGGTCAGAGAGATGCGGTAGTTCAAGGGGGAGGGGATAGAGGGATCGGGGATGGTTGGGGATGACGGAATCCTTGGGGGGCTTCACCTCCCGAAGGTCGGCAATGGCGTGGCGGTGGTAGATCGGATCCGGGTTAAATCTCGACAGCCTGGGGGCAATCCGTGATGAATTTTGGAGGGACAATAGGTAGGAGGTTGAGGGATATTTATTTGCCAAGAAATCGTGCGAAGGGGGTAATGATTTCCCCGGATTCCTCGCGATTTGGCTCGGTTCTATTGGGAGTTCCCCGCGTGTTAGTGGCAATGGGGGAGACGGCTGGCTGGCGGGTAGATTTGGGCCGATGGCAGGTTGCCGCTGCTTCTATGCGCTGCACACATGGAGTAGCGAAGTGGGAGGTAGCTAGGGCGGGGCAGATGGGTTGGGCCGGGTAGGGGTAGGTTTATTTTTTTATTTATTCTTTTCCTTTTTCTGTTTTAAGTATTTATTTTATAACTTTTTACCATATTAACTCCAAATGCAGTAAATTTTATTTCTAATTTTTTCTAAAAATGTAGAGATCAATATAGGATGATAGTTTAGCATTAGTTTGCCTTTTTTGTTTAACAATATTGGATTTATATCATCCTATTTAACTTCTCATTGGAACAAAATAGCACATAGAAATTAGGGTTTAGGGTTTGATAATATCCAAATTTATTTTTTGGACATCTCAAGAAAAATATTCCTTTACATCAAATATGAAAAATGTATTTTTATTTTAGGAACCTTCATAAGTGATTCTGGGGATTTCAATTAGTGTTATAATTTTAATAACTTGTATGAATAAAATGATGCAAGGATAATGTATGTAAGGCAACTCAAAGATTTGGTTTTGTTCAAACTTCCCAACCAATGATAGTCATGTTAACCTACTTATTTTTATTTTAAGGTGACTAGTGAAATTTCAAACAAAACCTCAAAAGTTTCTTTACATTCAAAATTTTAACAAGATCAACAATTCAATCAACTTATTATTATTTTTATTTATTTAACATTCTAAAATAGGAAAATTTTGAGATGTTACAGGTACCAAGGAGTGACTACTCGCCATAAGGGGAATCCCAGTTTGGGGATACTGATCCTAAGTACGGACGTTACAGAAGGTCTTGACTTCTGTCTTGCAATCTGGGGTCTTATATGCCACACTTGATCCATTGGGGCGATGAAGGACTCTGTTGATAGGGCGATCTTGTAGTGTCTTTCATCATTGGTAGTTTCTTGGTTTTGCTTGTCTCTGTGGCTCTTCATCTCGGGATCTCCATCTTCACGGTTTTAAAGTCGTACTTGTTCTTAAAACGGGATCTTTGAAGGTGGACGTGATATAGAGTAAGCCATTTTCAATAGTTTAAGTCAGAAAAGATAAGTTATGGAATCTTTCAAAAAGCTTTTGTGGAAATAGTTTTTGAAAGTCGTTGTTTTCAGAAATAGTGGTTGTCATGTCTAACATCTGTGCTAACTAAGGTCTCCTATAGTCGGGATGGATCTAATACCATGTCTGTGGAATCCCAGATTTATAGTTCGAGAATTCCCAGTTATGTCTGCAATTCGCGTTCCCATGATCAGTAAGCCATGAGCATAACCGACAAGTACCATTACAACATCCAGAAAGTAATGAGTTCAAAACTTACATCATTACCATTATGGCGATAAAACATCAACAACGGAACTACTTCATTCGTAGAGCCCATGTCATGCCTTAAACTACATGCAACTGACTGGAAAGACGGCCTAACTCGCATAGACGTCAGCATCTCCATAAATCCTCGTGCATCTGAAAGTCTGTCCAAGTTAATAGCAAGGGACAAAGCCAGTGAGTACTTTTGAATGTACTCGCAAACCACCAAGATAAGGTAAACAACATAATGCATTTTAGCTATGGCGAGATAACTATTGCTAAGGTTGTTTTGTAAAAAGCCTAGTTTCTTTTGTAGATATGGCATCTCTATATCTTCGTTAAAAAAAGAGTTTTGAAAACATGTCTCCATTTAGAAAGTTTGAATATCTCCATATCCTTGTTAAAAACCTTTTTAAAAATAGTTTTAGAGGAAAACCCTGTTTAAACTTCCTCGGCCATCTCTGGTAAAAAAAATCTTGTTCTCATGATTCATCGTGACCCAGTCACGTCCTTTTTATCTTCTTGAAACCACCACTAGGGTCTCCTAGCGATCACCTTTCTAACCGTCCTTGACACGTGGACATGGATATTTGAATAGATTATACTCTGTAGAGTTTGTACACTTTACCCAAAAGAATCAATACATCCGTCAGGATACAACCACGGCCCGCTACACACGTTAAACAGGGGTTCGGATAATCAAACCTAACCTTTCATTTATCATCCCTAGCAAAGACAGCTTTCAATTTCAGGTTTGTTCTCCCCGGCAATGAGTATGTGGTGCCCAACACCATAGTCCTACCTTCCGTACAAGCACTATGCCCAAACCGTAGCTTGGCGTTACCTTAATTTGAATCCACTTCCTTCCATACTACCTAAGTCACATCGTCCGTGGGAGTCCCAATTGTTGCACCGGCTCCTGCCAAAGACAGTCTGCGGGCCCCAGATCCATAGACCTGTTAGAGAGCCCCTAGGAATTCAGGGTATTTATCCCTTATAGCAAGTGTAGGGCATGCCCAAGCTAAAGACAACAAACTATGAGCCAAGCCCCAGCTCCTAGGGTAATGTGGTTGCATGGAGAAATTGCTCCGGTAAAGGCGTAGAACATCCCCTTCTCTTTCTATTATCCGTTTTCTCACTTCTCATCATCATATTTTCTTTGGTAAAACATCCACTCGAAAACGATTTCTTTTTCCAAGGGTTTTATTTTGAAAACTTTGTAGTAGGTTAAAACCCAAAATAAGTTTTCATTTAAAACCGTAGTTTCCAAGGAGGTGATATGCTAATCATCCTAACCTCGATCTACAGGGGTAGGGTAGGTATCAAAAAAGGGTAAGTATCCAAATGGACACTCATCCATCACTTGGAGGGGTCCAAGTCATTAGCGCACTATTTATAAAACAAGACATGTTGATAGTATTGCAATTTATAAAGGAGATACAAAATAGGTAATAAAAGGAGTAGGACAAGTATCGGGATTCGGGAAGGGTGGCTTTCCTGTGACCAGTGATATGTCCCTTGGCTTCTTTAGAGTACCAGTATACCAAGAATACCCAAATAATAATAATAATAATCCGATGCTTCCTTCTTAGTGTCACACAATCGCAACTATCGTTGTTATCGAGCAAACATGCAAACACACAATACATCAATCAATACAAGGCATACAAGCATCAAAAAAATACAACCAGCAATGGACAATACAAGTTTACAATTCAGTAGGTTTTGAGTGGTTAGATTTAAATCAAGTAGAAATTCTTGAAAAGCATTTGTGGGTTTTCTTTAATGATTTTGGAGGCCAAATCTACTCAATTGAGGGGTTTTAAACCTTGGTTAGGTTCTGTATGATATCAATATACAAAAATTATATCATCAGATAGGTATTGGTAATATTAAACCAAAAAAGTGGTTTCACTATTTTATCAATTTCCATTGATTTACTATGCATTTTCTAGTGATAAAAAACTCTAGATTTAGAAAATAATTCGCCAGAAAAGTTCTGTAGGTCTAGAAATTATTTACTCTTAGGATTAAGTAGGGTTTGGTGGACTAATTCAAGGGGAGTTGGAATTACTTCAAAATATTTACCAGAATGCCCTTGGGAAATTCACAAAGGCGGTTATGGAAGGCTTTTGTCTTGTTAACCAGATTTAACCTACATGAGATTTTGATGTGATTCCCAAGAGACATGTTAGGTATTTGGAACACATTTCTGTAGAAATTGGAATCACACCTTTTGGATTTACAAAACTACTATAGTGATTTTATTAGTGAACTAACTATGCATAGAACAGTTTAGTTCACAAAAATTCCACCAGGGCTTAATAAATTATGATCTTCTATAGTTTGAGAAGTATTAGGATTGGTAAGTTCTTAGAGTTTTAATTAGGTTAATATCACTTTTTGGCCTAGAGAAATTTCTAAAGGAAGATTGGTGTTGTTTTTGTAATCTTTGTTGTAGGCAATCTGGGAAGCAAATGAGGGTGAGGCCAAGGGGACATGCGATGTACCTAGGATACCTTTAAGTTCCCAAAGGTTTCATGTCATTTGCGCTCAGAAAACGTGCTTTAGAAATTTATTTGTCAAAAGGATATATATGCGTTATTGATATATTATAAATAATCTGGAAACTATCTAGGTCAACCGATGACACTTCATGTTAGGGAAAACATATTAGGTCATGTGGAAATTTGGATTTGAACCTGTAGATGGGTTTTCCATTTTTGAAAGAATTTAAGTGAAAAGCTATGTTCTGGCTGGACAATTTAAATATAAAAAGACTGATTCGGGGGTGATTTGGGCCGGATCTAACCGAACCCAGAAACACAGCGTCGGGCCAGCCCATTTGCTGTCGACGCGCAAGGCGCGGGGCGTGTTCAAATGCTCATCACGGGGTCTATCATCAGCGAGCGAAAGAGGGCAAAGGGGTACCGGCTGCGGTGGGTCTTCCGATTAGAAAGGGGGTCCATGGCTCACGGCCGTCATCTTCTTGGGCGTGGCGGCGACGGGCAGAAAGCCTAGAGGGGGTTCAAGGAGGAGCAGGGAGGCTCACCGGGGGCTCGGGAGGCGGCGGGAAAGGGAGGAGACGAAGCGGTGGCTCACTACGAGTCCGGCGACGGGCGGAGAGGCGGGGTTTCTCCTTGAGGGGGCTCGTGTAGCACTCCGGGTAAAACCACTATCAGAGAATCGCCTGCTATTCCTAATTTGTGCATCATCATGTATTTTTGCCTCTCAAACTATCTGAACTAAAACTATTTTAGTTTGCTACAATATTTCTTCTATTATTTCAAAAAAAAATCTTGTAGTTGTCTGCTAATCTATTTGCTAAAAAGTTAAAAATAAATAAAAGAAAGTGCAGGTCTTATAAAAATAAATAACCAAAACCTAGACCTAAAACCAGACAGGCCCAATAGACCTAGATGAATGAAACCCTAGCCACCTAACATCAAATCCAAACCCTAAAACTACCCCCAACCCCTGCCCCAACCCTAATCCCCAAACCACCCCATCACCCCTGCTGCCACCACCCTCTCTCCCTGCCAGATGCCCTACGCACATGCATGCACGCTTTCTAGCCACACCCGCGAGCGATGAGCCCCACTTGATCAATAACCACCCCGTTGTCACGCCCTTCTAAACTAAACCGACCCACCCCGCTCGATCGCTTCCGCCTGCCCCTGGCCCACCTCCACGTTCCCTCGCAACCGCCCGACCCGACGCCCCGTAAGAGCAAGTTCAATAGTAAAGCCCGCTGCCAGCTATATGAGGTTGCCATGTCACTTAAAGTCAACCTAATAGACAACACATATAATAGCTATTTATAATATAATACTACTTTATTAATATATGGTCCACTTCACATACTCACAAGGTACCTAGGAGCACGTACTATAGCTGGCTATTAGTTAAGAGTCCGCTTCTCTTCTCTCTCATCTTCACTCATCTAGCTAAATAAAACAATATTATTTTAATCCTTATAGCCAGCTAACTAGGACTTATTGTACTTGCTTAACCCAACACACACCCCCTGCTCCCCCATGCTGGCCCCACTCCCTCCCGCATCGAACGCTTTCCCTTGCGTCGTACTCCTCCATACCCGACGCGCTCGCTCCCCACCTTCCTCTCCCACGCGCCGCCCTCTGTCTCCCTGTGTTCAAGCCGCCCAAGCTCCCCGACGAGCACCCGCCGTTGCGGCCAGGCGGCTACCACCCGCGGCCCCGCCTCCTCATCTTCCCCGGGCCCCGCTGCTGGGCTCTCTCCAACCGTCGCCAAGCCGTCGCCGCTGCAGAGCCTTGCGTCACGCGTCAACCGCAGCGGCCAAACTCCTTTTGTCGCGGTGCCCCACCCGGACACCGTTGGCCTCGACTTTTGTCCCTCCCTGGCGTGTCGCGCTGCTTCCTTCGGCTCCGCGTGCGCCTCCATGATGTGTCGCCCCGCCTGCCTCTGCGTTGACCGCACCTCGTCGCACAGGCACGCGCCCTTCCTCCACCTCGGATCTGGCTGCCGCTCGACGTCGTCCTCCAACCTCGACTTCCGCCAAGTGCTCCTATCTCCTCCTCGCAGACACCACCACCTTCCCGAGTCAAGCGTGCGCCCTTGGCCATCTCGGGCAGTTGTTTGGCCACAGGTTGCTTTGATGCCAGAACACAATAGTGAAGCTCCCTTGCTGTTGCGCGTGTACAGGTGTATCACCGTGACCCTCATTGCTTTGTGTTCGTCCCCTTCTCATTGATAGATGCCACCGATTCTCCCTAGACCGACAAGTGTGGAGACTGATGGGACACCAAATAAAGACGGTGTCGATGCACGATAATTAAGAGTTCGAGATGACCCTCTAAGATCTTTCACATCGTCCTAAGTTCACTGACAACAACCGACGCCAAGTTGGGAGCGGCAAGATATTCTCGTCGACAAGACCAATCCGATGACGCATCCGAAGATCTCCTTCCCGATCCGGAAACCCCGAATCCCCAATTTGAAGACCCATCCCGTCGAGCCCGAACCCGAACCCCTCCGGAACCTAGGATCACCGAAACCCAAGTGTGACCCCTTTTTCTATTGGAGATATGCCCAAGAGGAAATATCAAAGTTGTTATTATTATATCTTTATGTTTATGATGAATGTTTGCATCCCATGCTATAATTGTATTAACCGAAAACATTAATACTTGTGTGTTTTATAAACATAAAATAGTCCCTGGTAAAGCCTCTTGTTAGACTAGCTTGTTGATTAATAGATGATCATTGTTTCTTGATCATGAACATTAGATGTTATTAATAACAAGATCATATCATTAGGAGAATGATGTGATGCACACACTCCTATGATTATCATAGGATAAGATTAAGTCATTTAAAGTTCGTTTTCTATAAGCTTTTAAATACATAGTAACCTAATCCTTCGACCATGAGATCATGTTAGTCACCATCACCGGATGGATACTTTGATGACATCAAACACCGCTTCATAATTGGGTGGTTATAAAGGTGGTATTGAGTATTCTGAAAGTATGTGTTGAAGCACATGGATCAAGAGTGGGATTTTTTCATCCATATGCCGGATAGACATACTCTAGGCCCTCTCGATGGAATGTCATCCAATTGGCTTGAAAGAATGTGCATAGATCACAAGGGATGTCATATCACGGAACGAGTAAAGAGTACTTATCGGTAACAAGGTTGAACTAGGTATAGAGATACCGACGATCAAACATCGGATAAGTAAAGTATCGCGAGACAAAGGGAATTGGTATCGTATGTATAATGGTTCATTCGATCACAAAGTCATCATAGAAATATGTGGGAGCCATAATGGATTTCCAGATTCCTCTAATGGTTATTGATCGGAGAGGTGTCTCGATCATGTCTGCATAGTTCACGAACCGTAGGGAGACACACTTAAGGATTCGATGTTGTTTAGTAGATATTGAATAAGAGTTGGAGACCGGATGTTGTTCGGAGTCTCGGATTGCATCCAGGACATCAAGAGGAGATCCGAAATGGTCCGGAGAATAAGATTTATATAAGGAAAGTCAATTTCCAGGATTCGGAAATGTTTTTGGTGTTTTGACCGAAAGCTTCTAGAAGGTTCTCGCAGGTCCACCACCCCGAAGGGGGCACATGGATGCGTCATGCCCTAGTAGGCCTGGCCCATCATGCCCTAGGTCAAGTCGGCCAAGACTAGGAAGTGGGAATCAAACTCTAGTTTGAAGAGTCAAATCCCAATTTGAAAAGTCAAAGTCCTAGTGGAGGAAGGAAAGGAAACCTTGGGAGACTAGGTTTCCCTCTCTCCCTCCCTTGTCACCGGTCAAAAGGACTTGGGGGAGGACTCGGCCAGGGCTGGGAAACTGGTTGCCGCCCCTTCACCTATATAAGGAGGGGTGGGAGCGCCCCCTTGTCCCTCACCCCAAAACCCTAGCCGCCGGCGCCTAGAGCCCTAGGCGCCGCAACCCTGTTCGGGGTGACCCCTTGGGGTGGCCCGATCTTTCACGAATTCCATGGGAATCGAGGGGAAAGTAGTGGAAGGAGGGAGGGGATGAAATCCACGAACACACACGCGCGAAGAACTCGATGAACACACCCACGAAAACACGATACAAGCCGATAGCTCATGCCGGTGGCAACCGGTCCAACACAATCCCTAGGATCGGCGTTGGGCAAGACACTCTCCCACGGCCAACAACGGGGGTGAGAGGCTTGATGAGATCTTGACTACTTGGGCACGAGACACCGAGATCCCAAGTACTTGTACAACTTGAACGCACGAGGCAAAATTCAAGAGGTATGTGGATAATTTGGTGCTCCTTGTCAAGGAGCATGAGACAAATAGTTGATAGATCCTCAAGGGGTATCTTCAACTACAATTATCCAAGTCTAGGGTTTACAATAGAGGGTGGAGGATATTTATAGTCCAGCCACATAAACAGGGGTAGTTTAGGTACGAAACGGTAAAGTCTAGGTGAATTAAGGGGTTACGCGGGCCAAGCCCGAAAGTTGACTTGAATCTGAGGGTTTTCGGCGAGGGGTCCGGCGGCGCCGGAGTGGTCGCCGGAAATTCCGGTCGCCACCGACATTTCTGGTCGCCCACCGGAAAGCCTTTTAGAACACCTTGTTGGTCGGTCGCCGGAAGTTTCGGTCGTCGCCGGAATTGTCGGCGAGGGGGCCGGTCGACCGGGCTTGTCGCCGGAATTGTCGGCGTGGGTATCGGTTCGCCGGGCCTGGCGCCGGTTTGCTCTGGAGTATTTCCTTGGCTGCCTTTGGTCCCTCCCTTGACGATGCTTCATTGGGTTCATAGCTGAGGATGCACAAGGTTTGGGAATGAAGTAGCAAGCCATCCAAGGGTGTATCGAAATCACACGAGGAAAGGAGCGAGTTAACCTTAGCTTGTAGGAGCTTGGTTCGAGCGCGGGTCATTGGTCCACTTGGGGGACTAGTTGCTGGGGATGTTGACGCATCCGAAGGACGGGCTGCATCAGCTCCCCCCCTTGGGAAAGAGTCGACCTCGACTCTTCAATCTTCTCAACTTCAGCTTCTCCATGGTAGGGTGAAAGGTCCTTGACATTGAACGTCGGGCTCACAAGGTACTTTGATGTTGTTATATCGATGATGTAGGCGTTGTTGTTGATCCTCTTCATTACTTTGAACGGTCCATCACCACGTGGCTTGAGTTTGGAGTCGCGATCCTTGGGGAATCGATCTTTACTCAAGTGTATCCATACAAGGTCGCCTTCTTCGAAGATCATCTCTTTCTTGTTCTTGTTTATCCTTGATGCTTGGCGAAGGACTTGTTGCTCGATCGTAGCTCTTGTGTCTTCATGGAGTTTGGGCACGCTTGTCAACGTCCATATTGGTATAGTCATGAAGAGGAAGGGGGAGGATATCGAGCGTGGTGAGAGGCTCGAAGCCATAGACGATCATGAACGGGCTTCTCATGGTGGTGGAGTGCTTGGCGCGGTTGTAGGCGAACTCGGTGTGTGGAATACATTCCTCCCAGTCTTTAAGGTTCTTCCTCATCAACACACGTAGAAGTGTGCCAAGGCTTCGATTGACGACCTCGGTTTGTCCATCCGTTTGAGGGTGCGAGGCGGACGAGAATATGAGCTTGATGCCGAGCTTGGCCATTAGTGTCTTCCAAAAGTAGCTCATGAATTTGACGTCACGGTGGGAGACGATTGTTCTTGGTACACTATGTAGCCGAATTATTTCCGTGAAAAACAAGTTTGCTACATGTGAAGCATCATCGGTCTTATGGCACGGAATGAAGTGTGCCATTTTGGAAAAGTGATCCACTACCACAAATATAGAATCATGTCCATGCTTAGATCTAGGCAATCCTAACACAAAGTCCATGCTAATGTCCGACCAAGGTGCATGAGGAATAGGTAATGGCATATAAAGACCAAAGGGGTTAGACTTAGACTTACCTTGGATACATGTAGTGCATCGTTGGACGTGGCGTTCCATGTTGCGCTTCATCTTTGGCCAAAAGTAGTGAGTTGATAGCATGTCATATGTATTGTCACGGCCAAAGTGACCCATAAGGCCTCCACCATGGGACTCTTGAAGAAGCAAAATTTGGAGAGACGACTTCGGAATGCAAAGCTTGTTTTGTTTGAATAGAAAACCCTTATGCAAATAGAAATCATCAATTCCTTTGTCTATTGAACACTTTGTTGGAGATATGCCCTAGAGGCAATAATAAATGTAGTTATTATTATATCTTTGTGTTTATGATAAATGTCTACATTCACGCTATAATAGTATTAACAAGGAAACATTAATACTTGTGTGATTTGTAAACTTAAATTGAAGTCCCTAGTAAAGCCTCTATACATCACTAGCTTGTTGGTTAATAAATGATTGTGGTTTCCCTATCATGAACATTGAGATGTTATTAACAAAAAGATCATATCGTTAGGAGAATGATATGATGGACATACTCCTATAGATAAGCGTAGCATAAAAATCAAGTCATTTTAATAGTTCAATTGCTATATGCTTTCTGATACATAGTAACCTAATTCCTTCGACCATGAGATCATGCATATCACCTTTACCGGATGGATGCTTTGATGACATCAAACACCACACCGTAACTGGGTGGCTATAAAGGTGGCATTGAGTGTTCGGAAAGTATTGGTTGAAACACATGGATCAAGAGTGGGATTTGTCCATCCATATGACGGATAGATATACTCTGGGCCCTCTCGGTGAAATGTCATCCAATTAGCTTGCAAGCATGTGACTGGCTCACAAGGGATCACATATCACGGGAACGAGAAAAGAGTACTTATCGGTAATGAGGTTGAACTAGGTATGCAGAGATACCGACGATCATAACCTCGGATAAGTAAACTATCGTGAGACAAAGGGAAATTGGTATCGTATGTAAGTGGTTCATTCGATCGCAAAGTAATCGTAGAAATATATGGGAGCCATATGAATTTCCATATTCCTCTATTGGTTATTTTTCGGAGAAGTGTCTCGATCATGTCCACATAATTCACGAACCGTAGGGAGGCACACTTAATGATTCGACGTTGTTTGAGTAGTTATGGAATGATGAGAAAGAGTCCGAATGTTGTTCGGAGTCTCGAATGAGATTCGGGATAACACGAGGAGATCCGGAATGGTCCGGAGAATAAGATTCATATAAGGAAAGTCCTGTTTTGGAGTTGGGGAATGGTTCCGGTGTTTTCATCGGGAATGTTCTAGAAGGTTCCGGAATGTCCGGCACTCCGGAGGGGAAGGGTACATGAATGTGTTATATCAAGTTGGTATGATTGCATCATGTACTAAGTGTCATCGCTGAACAAAATAGAGGATTTAATAAAATCCTTGTTTGAAAAGTCAAACGCCAATTTGAAAGTCAAACGACTAATTTTGGGAAGTGGAGGGGAGGTGGAATCCGAGTTGGGGAGGAGTCCCTCCACCTCCACCGCCGGCCCACCTTGGGTCCGAGTTGGGGAGGGACTCCCCTCCCCTGGAGCGCCTCCCTCCACCTATAAGAGGAGGGGCAGGGCTCCCCTCCTAGAAACACAAGTTCCCTACCTCTAAACCCTAGCCCCAAGCCGCCGCCGCCTCCATAGCCGCCGCCGGCCCTAGGGCACTCGCCGCTGCCGCCTAGGTCAAACCCTAGCCGCCGGCCTAGCCCCCTCCTCGGCGTGTCTAAACCCTAGATCGTCGAGGGCTCTCTCGTAGTCCACCATACTCGCTCCGGCTTAAGGCGAAGCCCTGCGAGATCTCCCCTCTACTTCCGGTACCACGCCGTTGTGCTGCCGGAATCGCGAGGAGAGTGCTACAACCTCCGCTGCCTGCTGGAACAAGGGAGAGGAAGGTCTTCGTCGAGTACCGAACGTGTGACTGACTGCGGGAGCGCTGCCGGAACGCAGCGCCGGAAGGATCGTCTACGCGATCTTGAGATCGGGAAGAGTACGACTACATCACCCACGAGAATCCGCTCTCGTTAAACACTTTGGAATCTTCGAGGGTGAGTTATTCCATCGACTCGTTGCTACAATCTAGTATATAGATCTTGGCTTGTTTGTTTGTATGCGGTAGAAATTTTTTGTTTTCCATGCTACGAAACCCTACACACATTGCAAAGATTGATCCAAAGAATGGGTCGGACTCGTACAAAGATTTGATGTCATCAAGACCCAATACATTTACTTCGAGTCACGTAAGAAGGTTTGTGTTTTTGCGAGACAATGCGTCCGCCACCACATTTTCTTTGCCCTTCTTGTACTTGACAATGTAAGGAAAAGATTCCATGAATTCAACCCATTTGGTGTGCCTTTTACTCAAATTGGCTTGGCCCTTAAGATATTTTAACGACTCATGGTCGGAATGGATGATAAATTCTTTGGGCCAAAGGTAGTGTTGCCACACTTGAAGGACACGAACCAAGGCGAAAAGCTCTTTGTCATAACTTGGATAGTTAAGGCATGTGCCATCAAGTTTCTCACTATGGTATGCAATAGGACGTCCATTTTGCATAAGGACGCCTCCAATGCCAATACCACTAGCGTCACACTCGATCTCAAAAGTTTTTGTGAAATCCGGTAAAGCGAGGAGTGGTGCTTTGGTGAGCCTGTTTTTGATCTCATCAAACGCTTTTTGTTGTGCTTTGCCCCAAAAGAATGTGACATTTTTCTTGGTCAATTCGTTGAGAGGGCAAGCAATGGTAGAAAAGTCTTTCACAAAGCGACGGTAAAAGCCGGCCAACCCATGAAAACTACGAAGTTCACTAACATTGGTAGGGATGGGCCAATCTCGTATGTCCTTAACTTTTGAGATATCCACTTCAATGCCATTAGAAGACACAACAAAACCAAGGAAAATAAGTTTGTGTTTTGCAAAAGTGCACTTTGGAAGATTAGCATAGAGCTTTTCATGACGAAGGATTTCAAGAACCTCCTTAACATGAGTAACATGCTCCTCTGGTGACTTGCTATAGACAAGGATGTCATCAAAGTAAACAACGACACTCTTCCCAATGAGAGATCTCAAGATATGGTTCATGAGGCGCATGAAGGTAGATGGGGCATTTGATAAGCCAAAAGGCATAACCAACCATTCATAGAGACCAAGCTTGGTCTTGAAGCCGGTTTTACACTCATCACCTTCGGCCATGCGGATTTGATGGTAACCACTACGAAGATCAATTTTCGAAAATATAGTGGCTCCACATAAATCATCAAGCATGTCATCAAAGCATGGTATAGGATGTCGATAACACACGGTGATAGCATTGATTGGACGGCAGTCCATGCATAAACGCAACGTATCATCCGTTTTTGGCACGAGAATCACGGGTACCACGCTTGGGCTAGTGCTTACTTGGATCAAACCTTTGGAGACGAGTTGGTTGATTTGTCGTTCTATCTCCTTCGTCTCTTCCGGGTTCGTGCGATACGCGGCGCGGTTTGGGAGTGGAGCACCGGGTATGAGGTCGATGCGGTGCTCGATTCCGCGAAGAGGGGGTAGTCCATGAGGAAGCTCTTCGGGGAATACATCTTGGAATTCCTGCAAAATAGCCATCAAAGAAGGAGGAACATTTGTCAAGTCATTAGTTCCTTGCGCTAGTCCCTTGCATACAAGGACATAGTGCAAGATGGATGGGTTGTTCCGCACTTCTCTCATCTCACTTTTGGTGGCAAGAAGAACACTCTTTGTTTTTCCACTCGAGTTTGGTTTGTGGCTCTCACTCACTATAGTGTGGTTCTCTCGCTCACCGCTCTTCTCACAAGGTGGTTTTGTGCTTTGCGCCCTCGCTAAAGCCTTTGCATTGTCCGCAATTATTTGGCTAGGAGTCATTGGTTGCAAAACACAAGTCTTTTCAAGCCATTTGAAGGTATAAGTGTTTGTGTGACCATCATGCAAATCACGCTTGTCATATTGCCACGGCCTTCCTAGCAACATATGGCAAACCTTCATGGGGACCACATCACATTCCACCGTGTCTTTGTATGGTCCAATTGAGAACGTTAGCGAGACGGTGTGCTTGATCTTGACAGACCCTTGGTCACTTAGCCATTGTATATGGTAGGGATGCTTGTGCGGGTGGAGGGTGAGGTTGAGTTTCTCACACAATTCCGTGCTTGCAAGATTGTGGCAACTCCCTCCATCGATGACAACTTTGATGGACTTCCCATTGATACCGGCACGAGTTTGGAAGATGTTTAATCGTTGGTCTTCAATCTCATTGACTTGAGTAGTTCAGACCCTTGTGACGATAAGCGATGGACGTGCGTCATGCTCACACACAAGTAGGTCTTGGTCATCTTCCAAATGTTGCCTTGCCATTGCTTCCTTGACCCTTGTATCAAACTCATCTTCACTCAAGTATTCTTCATCGCAATTGTCGTGGATGAACAAAACTTTCTTGTTTCCACATGCGGCCGACTTGTGTCCTTTGCCTCCACACTTGTAGCACTCACCATTGAATGGTTGTTCATCATTTGTGTATTTGCCACTTGGGGGAGGTTTTCCTTGAGGAAGTGTTGGCTTGAAAGGAAGCTTGGTGGTACTTGATGAGCTTCCACTTGGAGTTGTTGGATTAGTGGTTGGCGCTTGCTTGTATGTGAAGTACGTCTTTGGCTTGTTGTACTTGATGTCCTCTTGCACTTGACATTCGGCTTTTGAAGCTATGTGTACAAGCTCAACCATGTTGTTGTACTTTTGGAACTCGGTGATGCGCTTGATTGGATGGTTCAAGCCATTGAGGAAACATGCCATTGTTTGCTCATCACGCTCTTCAATGTTGGCACGGATCATGTTGAGCTCCATTTGCTTGAAGTACTCTTCCACGGTCTTTGTCCCTTGACTAAGCGTTTGAAGCTTGTTGAAAAGGTCACGCGTGTAGTGCGAAGGAACAAAGCGGGATCTCATATGAGCCTTCATATCTTGCCAAGTTGAGATTGGAGGCTCTTATTTTGCTTCACGAGCGAGTTGGACTTGTTCCCACCAAAGGTTGGCATAATCATCAAACTCGAGGGATGCCATGGCCATCATCTTCTCATTGCTATAGTTGTGCATGCGGAAGATCTTGTCAACCTTGAGTTCCCACGAGAGATATTCTTCAGGATCATGGGAACCGATGAACTTGGGCATGGTGAATTTGAGCTTGTCGAACGTTTCTTCTTCATTGCGGTTCCGATGGCGGCGGTTGCCATGATTTTGGCGGCCATCATCATCATCCGAGCTCTCATGTCTTGCTTGGTGATGGTTGCATTGCCCTTGCGGTTGTTGAGGTGCCGCGTTTGGTGGTGGAACTTGATTTTGATGACGAGCTTGGGGAGCTTGCTCGTGTTGTTGGCGCGGTTGAGTACGAGGAGGAGGTTGTTGGTCCTCACGACGATCTTGAGGAGCTTGCTCTTGTTCTTGTCGAGGTTGATGCCGATGAGCATTGTCTTGCGCCATGTGGCGAGGAGGACGACGAACCGCATGCGCAATGGGCTGCTCCCTTTCTTCTTGATGTGGAGGAGGCTCGTCATGATGATCATGTTGTCGACGTTGACGCTCATGTCGATGATGATGCCTTGATGGATCTTCGAGTGCTTCACGCCGACGGCGACCTTGTTCGTCCACTTCGGATGCTTCACTTGTTGTTGAAGGAACATGTCGTTGGCGATGGGCTTGGTGGTCCATGTGAGGTTGCTCTTGTTGAATCACAAGTGCCATTTGTTGTGGACAGTTCGCTTCACGTCTTGGAGGTCTTGCGGAGAGGTCACCATCATAGCTTGACGTCGCGGCATGTCGCGGAGATGGTACCGCTTGCGAAGAGCTCATGGAGTGAAGGACGGGTCCATCTTGGTGCCTTGAAGCGTGACGGCGAGGAGCGCTTGATTCACTTGAGGAGTGCCGTGATGAGCTTGAGTCGCGCGATCGTGGCCTTGCTAGCCCATCAATGAGGCATTGAAGCTTCTCATCCGTTGCGGCGAGGGCGCGACCAAGAGCTTCATTTTGATGGCCGAGGTTGTGTTGCATGGCATGCATTTGTCCTCAGACTTCTTCAAAGCGGTTATCGATGTTCTTGAATTCCACTCGGGCTTCGCTAAATTGTTCGTCTTGGCGCCGCTCAAGGGCTTCACAATGGTAGTTGAATTCTCCTCGGACCTTCCAATGATCCCATCTTGTCATGTATTGTGTGTCGTCCTCTGGAGGTGGTGGTGGTTGGAACGACTCGCCATTCCTTTCCAAGATGCAAAGCCGACAAGGGTTGTATATGGAGAAGAAACGCGGGGAGTTAGCCTTTTACCTCACCTTGGAGATTGTATCAAACCAATTGCCACACAAGGGAGATAATAGCTTGCAAAGTGAAATCGCAAAGAAACTCACACACAAATAAGCTACAACTCTCAAAAGCTTTTGGTGGAAGGTTAGGATTGTGGAAAACCAAACGAAACGATCCAAGCAAAAGGTTATTGTTCTAAGTGGTAAAGAACCAAAGATCAAAAGCAAAAGGATACGATCTACAAAAACACGGGAGAACGCACACGTGGAGATTAAAGGGGTTAGCACGACTATGAAAATGAGCACAAAAGGTCCTAACGAAGACTACGCTCGGTTGTCATGCCAACTCAAGGAGAGAACACAACTCGTTTGCTAAAACATGATAAGCAACGGATTTGTGCACTTGCCTTGGCGTGCTCTTTCCTCTCTCTTTTTTCTTACAAGCTTGATACTCTCTTTGTTTTGGGAGACTATGTATCTTTATATTTTTCTCTTCTTTTTTAATTCTTTTTCTCCCTTTCTATACTACTATGTTAACTTTTGTATTTGCCCTCACACTCTCACTTTCCAAAGGCAAGTGCACAATGCTTAGACAAACACAAAATGAGTTGCTCTCATAGGATAGATACACACAAAGGAAGATATGGGGCTATAAAAGTGGCGCAATTTATACCTTTGGTATTGTTGATGACTTGCAACCCGTGATGTGGAAGATGTTCGGGAGTCGCGGTGTCGAGGAGCGCGTGAAGTAGGGATTTGCGGAAGCTTGTTGTTAGTTTTTGGCAACACGCACGCGAAACACGAACAAAACAAGGAGGAAACCGTCAAAATTTGTGAACTGCCAAAAATTTTCGGCGCAGGAACCGGCGGCGCCGGGTCTGCCGCCGGAAATTCCGGTCGCCGGTCCGGTCTGACGGGAGCTGTCGCCGGAACTTCCGATTGCAGAACCGGTTCGCCGGATCTGTCGCCAAAATCTGTTCGAGATGAACTCCAAAAAGTCAAACTGAGAATTCTGTCAAAATTTCGAAAAAATTAGGCTGGGGAAAGGTCAAGGGATGTACATCAAGACCCAAAGCAACAGATCTATGGACCAAAACCACGAAAAACTCACCAAATCCAAATATCGATCCGAAGGCAATTTGGGGCTCTTTTTTGGGGAAATTTCGATTTTATGGTGGATAGACGAAAAATTGAGGGGGAATTCATGATCAACCTTGCTCTTGATACCAATATGTTCGGGGTGACCCCTTGGGGTGGCCCGATCTTTCACGAATTCTGTGGGAATCGAGGGGAAAGCGGTGGAAGGAGGGAGGGGATGAAATCCACAAACACACACACGCGAAGAACTCGATGAACACACACACACGAAAACACGATACAAGCCGATAGCTCACGCCGGTGGCAACTGGTCCAACACAATCCGTAGGATCGGCGTTGGGCAAGACACTCTCCCACGACAAACAACGGGGGTGAGAGGCTTGATGAGATCTTGACTACTTGGGCACGAGACACCGAGATCCCAAGGATTTGTACAACTTGAACGCACGAGGCAAAATCCAAGAGGTTTGTGGATAATTTGGTGCTCCTTGTCAAGGAGCATGAGACAAATAGTTGATAGATCCTCAAGGGGTGTCTTCAACTACAATTATCCAAGTCTAGGGTTTACAAGGGTGGGGGCTATTTATAGGCCAGCCACATAAACAGGGGTAGTTTAGGTACAAAACGGTAAAGTCTAGGCGAATTAAGGGGTTACGTGGGCCAAGCCTGAAAGTTGACTTGAATCTGAGGGTTTCTGGCGAGGGGTCCGGCGGCGCTGGAGTGGTCGCCGGAAATTCCGGTCACCACCGACATTTCCGGTCGCCCACCGGAAAGCCTTTTAGAACACCTTGTCGGTCGTTCGCCGGAAGTTTCGGTCGTCGCCGGAATTGTCGGCGAGGGGGCCGGTCGACCAGGCCTGTCGCCGGAATTGTCGGCGTGGTGATCGGTTTGCCGGGCCTGGCGCCGGTTTGCTCTGGAGTATTTCCTCGGCTGCCTTTGGTCCCTCCCTTGACGATGCTTCATTGGGTTCATAGCTGATGATGCACAAGGTTTGGTAATGAAGTAGCAAGCCATCCAAGGGTGTATCAAAATCACACGAGGAAAGGAACGAGTTAACCTTATCTTGTAGGAGCTTGGTTCGAGCGCGGGTCATTGGTCCACTTGGGGGACTAGTTGGTGGGGATCTAGACGCATCCGAAGGACGGGTTGCATCAAACCCTCTCTCCTCCATACATCTACTTCGGCTTAGGAGAATACCTGCAGTAATATCTTAACCACCACCACCACGCCGTCATGTTGTTGGGATTCCATGGAGATCTATAACCTCCGTTGCCCTGCTGGAACAAGGGAGAGGAAGGTCTTCATCGACTACTGTACGTGTGACCGACTGCGGAAGCGCTGCCAAAACATGTTTTGGCGCCGGAAGGATCATCTACATGATCTTGAGATCGGCAAGTGAATGACTACATCAACCACGACAATCCGATCTCGTTAAACGCTTTGGATCTACGAGGGTTAGTACTATACAAACTCGTTTCACCGATCTCATAGATTAGATCTTGGCTTTTGTGTGTTCATGCAATAGAAAGTTCTTGTTTTCCTTGCTATGAACTTCTGAGACCAATATTTTTATAATATATAATATATACTTGTTGCATATAAAATATTCATGTCGCATACATATTATGTGGATTGAGGGATTTTAGCCGATTTACCTCATAATTAAATATGGAGACTATATGCGGACTTTTCTAGTCTTAAATTGGCCCCATTTAAATTTGTATAGCAAACTGTTGCCGTATTTTGCCTTGTTAATACAACATTAAATTGCAGGATATCTAGAAAACATAAACCATCTAACTAATTGCTGGGACCCTGGTTCCGCTTAATACTGCCTAATTGCATTGCACCTTTGCCATGTCATACATCGTACATGCATCATGCCTGATCTTCTACCATAGTATTAAATAGTGCATCCGGTGTTTATTTTAGTGTTTGCTTCTTCACGGATTAGGCCAATGAGTTGATGCGAGTGTCGACCCGGTCTTCGGATGAATCTCCAGCAATGTTTTCGCAGGCGAGCATTTTCCATTTTTCTACCTATTTTATATTTCTAGTCTTTACTTCCTCCTGTTGATCTATTGCTATCTATGTTGCGATGCTCTATAATACGTACCACTTTATATCCCTTTCAGCCTTATATTGCCATGGGCACCTCCTATTCCGTGTTATTTGGTAGATAGTCAGCCTTGCGAGTCGTAGGTAGTTGCACAAGTATTGCTTCGTGCCGTCGGTGTTCCACAACTGTCGTAAAGTTGACATATGCTTTATGTTGGAGATGATCATGAATTTAAATAGAACATGATATTAAAATGCTGGAATAGAACTAATGCAGATGCACTGATGGGAAATAGATGATATTTGGTTTTTAACTGCTCACTGGTGTCCCGTAGGACCCCGAGTACTTGATACATGTTCCTTGACTATCACACTATCCGCATCTGGGACCATGAATCCCTTTAGCGAGAGCTTGAATCATATCTTATTTCTTGGGTCCACAAACTAGTTTGGGGTTTTATTACTATTCCGTAATTATGCCATGATTTACTGCTTTATTTACTACTATTTCTCTTACAGAGCGTTTACAACTATAATGTTTAGGTAAGTGGAATGTTTTCGCGGTATCAACAAGCCCATTCACACTTTCGGGTTCCCAGTCATTTATAGCGATTGACACAAACCTCTGTGTTCGTCTCGGAGCCAGCCAACTTCGTCGGGTGGCTTAGAGGGGTGGCCCCTAAAATATTATATGAATCTTTTCATTGCTTTGTCGTGATGCCTCGTTGGGTTTTCATATAGTTTTTCCGAGGTTGATCATGCGTGTGTTGCTATTTGTGCCCCCTACAGGGTAAATCTTTCTGAAAGCCATGTCTGCGGTTATGGACGACTTGGGGCACAGTATCTCGATCATAGACAACTATAACTAAAGTAGTGCTATAAATTTGACTTTGGAATGACTAGTAATCAACTTCACTACAACGGAATGGATAAATAAAAGTACAAACAACTGCTGGGTTTGGGATGTCTCATGCTATTTATATCTGACTAGTAAGTATTGCAACTATAACAAATTTAACTAAAACACACCACTTCTTATTAAATCAGGATGACTTATGCTATCTATATCTGACTAGTAAGTGCTACAACTACAGTGGAATGAATAAAATTGCCAACTGTGTGAGTTTCCTCGGTACGAATTCCTCGTTTGGTCTTGAGGGGAAACACCAGGATGGGTATGTTTGGTGTTAGTATTAGGTTAGAGACGAATAGGTCTTTCTTATCCCTCTCTGATAGTCGTCCATCGAATTGAGTCTATGTAGGATGTTTAGTGCATGATGCGCTGCCGCTTCAGCCCACCATACCTATGTAGGCGAGAGCCGCTGAATTATAAGTCTCGCCGTATACTGGCCTCAGTACTGACCGCTCTCTTTTTCCTTTGCCCTTTGTCGGCACCCCTTTTGTTGTAGCAGGTTGGAGATCGATGTCGTTAGCAGGGTTACCCTTCCGGCTTGGCCTGGGCAGGTTTATGGATGCGATTGGTCTGCAGGGCTCTTAGCTCAATTTTCATCTTGTCCGTACTTAGACATTGTATCGTTTTCAAGGTGATTGGGTATTTGTACTGTATATCTGTATTCTTGACTCATCGAGGGTGTAATTGGTCTGCAGGGCTCTTAGCTCAATATTTGTTCTGTGGGTTCCATAAAGGACTATTGTGTAATGATATTACTTTGTTTTCCACCCGCACGAAAGTTCCTGGTGGGCACCTTTGAATCGTTACTATGATGGTTTGGCAGGAATCGCTAAAACTTGCATAGGGCCGATCTGAGGGTGTTACAGAGTGGTATCAGAGTTCAGCAATTACGATACCCCACTGGTCCAGCCTATAGGATAACCTAGAAAACGGACGTTGTAGAGTGTCAAAAATATTTTGAAAAATCGGTTGGATAGATTTGATTAGGTCTGATTTTACTCCTTGCCTCTGTGCTATTCTCCCCTTACCTTTGCCTGTTTGAATCCTCTCTCTTATCTTCTTCTGAAATCCAGTATTTCTCGTGGTTGGGTTTCTGTCGTACCTTCAGGGTTTCACTTCCTTCCTCTTGTAATGGTGCTTCTACATCCGGTCTTCATGCTATTTGAGAAAATTCCTATGTTGTACCTTTCAGTGGACCAAAAATCCACTAATTTTTTCTCTGTATCTTTTAGTGTTCTCCAGCGACGATATCATCTATGTCAGAACCGACCATCATTCTTTAGTTTCCATAACTCGAGTGTCGAGATCTTCAGTCTGATTCCGAGAGTTGGTTGCATAATTCCCCTATTCATGTGCAAAGTAATGCTTTGGGTGCGCGATGGACGGATCACCATTCGATTACTCTTATCATTCGCTCTTGTACATTGAATCGGTGGATCAATCAATTTTACCCCTTCCACCAAAGTTAGAGGTGACCTTATATTTTGAGACCTCGATCTTCATCATTGTTTCTCCGAAGTGTTCTCTCAACGAACGTGAGCAACGACCCTTGTTGGTGGTGTCGCCGATTTTGAGATGAAGAAAGAATCCTTGTTAGTGGTGTCGTGAGGATCTACATGAAGCGAGAAGATTCAGATTATCGGCCTTCTTCCTTGTACCATGAGGCGGATCTCGAGGGCGAGATCCATTGTTAGTGGTGTCGAATTGTAGCACACCAGGTAAAACCACTATCAGAGAATCGCCTGCTACTCATAATTTGTGCATCATCATGCATTTTTTCCTCTCAAACTATTTGAACTAAAAACTATTTTTGTTTGCTACAATATTTCTTCCCTTATTTCAAAACAATATCTTGTAGTTGTCTGCTAAACTATTTCCTAAAAAGTTTCAAAAAAAATAAAAGAAAGTGAAGGTCCTAAAAAAATAAAGAACCAAAACCTATACCTAAAACCGGCCATGCCCAATAGTCCCAGCCGGATGAAACCCTAGCCACCTAACATCAAATCCAAACCCTAAAACAACCCCCAACTCCTGCACCAACCCTAATCCCCAAACCAACCCAACACCCCTACCGCCACCCTCTCTCCCTCCCACTCACGCTTTCCATCCACACCCGCAAGCGGAGAGCCCCACCCAATCGATAACCACCCCGTTGTCACGCCCTTTCGATCGAAACTGACCCACCCTGCTCGATCTCTTCCGCCCGCCCCGAGTTAAATACACTAACAGCCCATGTACTTGTCGAGCTGATTCGTTTTAGTTCTTATACTCGTAATTTGCTAAATTTTGCCCGTGTACTTATGAATTGGGCTCGATCTAGTCCTAATCCATGTTAGGTATCAAAATTGCGCTGGTTTGGACGCCAGGTGGACCGGAATCTTGCAGGAACACCCTCTCGCATCTAGAATGATTTTTTCACTGCCAGATATTTGAACATACCCCTTCCACATCAGCTCCGTTATGTAGAGCGTCCCATGCCGTCGCAGATCTTTTTAGACGAGAGAGTTCTATTCGAGGGAGGACAAAAGGAAGGTCTCGACGGTGGTGGAGGCGACGGGCAGTGACAGAGGCGACGGTCGTTGGACCAGAAGGTGGAGCGATATATTTCCAACGGGAGGTTAACTAATGGTATCAGGGTAACATGGGAGAGGCTAACTGCAAACTTCTACTCCATATTAACTCCTGCAAGTGGGACACACCTCCATGCGGCTTCCGAGTAAGCGCAATTTCAACACGAAACATTGATTAGGACTAAATCAAACCCAATTCACAAGTACTCCCTCCGTTAGAGATTATAAGGCCCAAGAGCTTTTTAAAAATATTAGATATTGTAAGTCCTCTCCTATTTATTATTCTTTCTCCCCAATGCATGTTCTCCTTTTTCTCTATCTTTTCTCATGCATGTATAACTATTGGTGCATATAGTAATCAAGAAGGAGAGTTATTGATTTTCTTAATCCTATCAAAGTGGTTCATAGGCCTTATAACCGCTAACAGAGAGAATAAACGGATAAAATTTAATAATTTAATAAATTCCGAATACGAGGACTAAATCGAACCAGTCTAACAAGTAGAGGGACCGATAGTGTATTTAACTCGACCGCCCCTGGCCCACCTTCCCATTCGCTCGCAACCACTGGACCCGGCTGGCCCCACTCCCTCCCGCATCGAACGCCTCCCCTTGCATCGTACTCCTCCCCACCCGACATGCTCGCTCTCCACCTTCCTCTCCCAGGCGCCGCCCTCTGCCTCCCCGCGTGCGAACCGCCCAAGCTCCCCCGAAGAGCACCCGCCGCCGCGGCCAGGCGCCCTGCCACCCACGGCCCCGCCTCCTCGTCTTCCCCGGGCCTGCCACCGGGCTCTCTCCAACCGCCGCCAAGCCGTCTCCGCTGCAGGGCCTCGCGTCACGCGTCGACCGCAGCCGCCCAACTCCTTCTGCCGCGGTGCCCCACCTGAGCACCGCCGGCCTCGACTTTCGTCCCTTCCTGGCACGTCGCCCAGCTTCCTTCGGGTCCACGCGCGCCTTCGTGATGTGCCGCCCTGCCCGCCTCTGCGTCGACCGCACTCGGTCAGCCGCGCCGCACCTCGTCGCCTAGGCGCGCTCCCTTCCTCCACCTCGTATCTGTCCGCCGCTCGACGCCGGCCTCCGTCCTTGACCTCCGCCAAGTGCTCCTCTATCCTCCTCACGGACGCCACCACCTTCCCAAGTCACGGGTTTCTACAAGCGCGCGCGCCCTTGGGTTGCTTCGATGCCTGGACACAATAGTGAAGCTCCCTTCCTGTTGCGCGTGTACAGGTGTATCACCACGACCCTCATTGTTTTGTGTTAATCCTCTGCTCATTGACAGATGCCACCGAATCTCCCTAGACCTACAAGTGTGGAGACTGATGGGACACCAAATGAAGACGGTGTTGATGCACAATAATGAAGAGTTCGAGATGACCCCTGAAGATCTTTGACATCGTCCTAAGTTGACTGAAAAAACCGACGCCAAGTTGGGAGCGGCAAGATCTTCTCGTCGACAAGACCAATCCGATGATACATCCAGGATCACCTTCCCGGAGCAGAAAACCCCGAAGCCCCAATTCAAAGACCGATCCCATCGAGCCCAAACCCGAAACCTTCCGGACCAAGACCAATATTTTTATAATATATTATATATATTTTATATTCATGTCGCATACATTTTTATGTGTGTTGGAGTCTTTTAGCCGATTAACCTCATAATTAAATATAAAAATTATATGCGAATTTTTTAGTCTTAAATTGGCTTCATTTAAATTTGTGTAGCGAACCGTTGCCGTATTTTTCCTTGTTTTAATAACATTAAATTGGGGGATATCTAGACAACATGAATCATAACTAATTGGAGCTAAATACACCACTGGTCCCAATAGTTGTTTAGGATGTGCAAATTAGACCCACTACTTGTAAAGTGGGATCAAGTAGTCCCAAAAGTTACAAAAGGGTGCAAAACTAGTCCTAGATGTCTCTGCTACGGATACGTGGTGTTGAGTTTTCTGTAAAAACACCCCTACATATTCTTGTTCTGCATACGTGACCATATTATTTTCTTACGGTTTAGCCCACCTGTCATAGAGGAGGAAAGACGATATCTAAAAATACAGAACCGCTGGGTTTTGAACCCTAGACCTCCAGCTTGCCCACCCACATGTCTAGCCACTACAAATGACAATCCTTTTTTATTGTTTTGTAGTCCAAAAGAAATTATACATTTCAGCCCACCCACATGTCTAGCCACTACAAATGACAATCCTTTTTTATTGTTTTGTAGTCCAAAAGAAATTATACATTTCAGCATATAAACGACGTAACGATTAGCCAGTCTGTGCCATTAGCCAGTCCGTGCCTTGACGCTGGTACCTGCACAGCATGTCCGAAGTCCATGCATAAACTTCGAACAAAAGAAAATAAACACATGACCCTTTGAAAAATCAAATACTTCCTTCCACCCATATTAATTGGCTTGGATTTGTCAAAATTTATATGAATCTAGACACTCTAGTATATAGGTTTATCCAAAATTTGACAAATCCATGTCAATTAATATGAGCTGGAGGGAGTAAGTAAAACCGTTATTTTATGAAGTTTTTCTTTGGATGTAAAAATACTGTGGCAAATTACACAATGGCTGGTGGTCGATGAAATTTAAATTATCAAAACATACACGGAGAAGAAGTGATATACTCTAATCGCAAGGAGCGATAACTATTGTAATGTCAAATCTGATGCTTATATACCATTCAAAAGTTCAAGACTGATACTATACATGAGAGCTGCTAAAATTATGACATACAATTTGTTATATTCCCTCCTGCCCATATTAATTGACTTGGATTTGTCAAATTTTGAATGAACCTATATATTAAAGAGTGTCTAGATTCATATAAATTTTGACAAATCCAAGTCAATTAATATGGGTCAGAGGGAGTATATAACTTGTCCGACCATAACCAACAGGTTGAACCTGTCAAGCATGATGAACTGCTACACCTAGACGAGCACAGCCCGGACGAGCCGCACCAAAGATTGAACACACACGAGCATGACACGCCAATGCCAAGAATACCAAAAACTTGTTTGCGCTGTGGCGAGCCAGATCTGCATGGACGGTAAGTGGATGACCGTGTATTGGGAAGAAAGATAGAAACACAGTAGCCTAGTCCACACAGTCCGTCGTTACTCGTTGCCATGAGTGGAACAGTGACGACACGCTTGATACATGCAGGCATGGTTTGATACTTTGATGCATGAACTAGCTCACACATATTTGACGGGAGGCGCCCAAAGGTGAAGGGCCAACTGGTTCATGCAGACCAGCCATAATAAAGCTTGAACTATTTGTTATTCGCAAAGTAATTTGATTATAGTGGTTAGACATGTGCGTATTCAACCTGGAGGTGCAGGGTTCGAAACCCACTGATTTTGTATTTTTAGATACATCTTTCCTCCCTCTGACAGGTGGGCCTAGACTGTAAGACCATAATATGGCCGCATGTGCAAAATAGTAATATGTAATGGTGTTTTTGAAAAAACTCAACGCCATGTGTCAGCAGCAAAGGCACATGGGACTAGTTTTGCACACTTTTGCAACTTTTGGGACTACTTGATCTCATTTTACAAGTAGTGGGACTAATTTGCACATCTTAGACAACTTTTGGGACTAGTGGTGTATTTAGCTCAACTAATTGCCGGGACTCTTGTTCCACTTAATATTTCCTAATTGCATTGCACTTTTGCCATATCATACATCATACATGCATCATGCCCAATCTTCCATTGTAATATTAAATAATGCATCCGGTGATTCTTTTAGTATTTGCTTCTTCACGAATTAGGCCGATGAGTTGATGTGAGTGTCGACCCGATCTTCGGATGAATCTTTAGCATTGTTTTCCCACGCTAGCATTCTCCCTCTTTCTACCTATTTTACATTTCTTGTCTTTACTTCCTCTTGTTGATCTATTGCTATCTGTGTTGCGATGCTCTAGAATCTGTACCACTTTATATCCCTTGTAGCTTATATTGCCATGGACACCTCCTATTCCATGTTGTTTGGTAGATAGTCAGCCTTGCGAGTTGTAGATGCTTCCACAGGTGTTGCTTTGCGTCGTCGGTGTTCCATAGCTGTCATAAAGTTGCCATATGATTTATGTTGGAGATGATCATGACTTTAAATACAACATGATATTAAAATGTTGGAATAGTTATAACTAATGCACAGGCACGGGTGGGCAATAGATGCTATTGGGTTTTAACCGCTCAATGGTGGCCCGTAGGACCCCGAGTACTTGATACATGTTTCTTGACTATCGCACTATCGGCATGTGGGATCATGAATCCCTTTAGCGAGAGCTTGAGTCATATCTTATTTCTTAGGGCCACGAACTAGTTTGGGGTTTTATTACTATCTCGTACTTATGCTATGTTTACTTCTTTGTTTACTATTGTTGCTCGTGGAGAGCGTTTACTAATGTACTGTTTAGGTAAGTGGAATGGTTTTGCAGTATCGACAAGCCCAGTCACACTTTCGGGTTCCCAGGTGTTTACATCCATTAACACAAACCTCTGGGTCCGTCTCGGAGCCGGCCAACTCCCTCCCTCCCACGTGCTGGCCCCACTCCCTCCCGCATCGAACGCCTCCCCTTGCATCGTACTCCTCCCCACCCGACATGCTCGCTCTCCACCTTCCTCTCCCAGGCGCCGCCCTCTGCCTCCCCGCGTGCGAACCGCCCAAGCTCCCCCGAAGAGCACCCGCCGCCGCGGCCAGGTGCCCTGCCACCCACGGCCCCGCCTCCTCGTCTTCCCCGGGCCTGCCACCGGGCTCTCTCCAACCGCCGCCAAGCCGTCTCCGCTGCAGGGCCTCGCGTCACGCGTCGACCGCAGCCGCCCAACTCCTTCTGCCGCGGTGCCCCACCCGAGCACCGCCGGCCTCGACTTTCGTCCCTTCCTGGCACGTCGCCCAGCTTCCTTCGGGTCCACGCGCGCCTTCGTGATGTGCCGCCCTGCCCGCCTCTGCGTCGATCGCACTCTGTCAGCCGCGCCGCACCTCGTCGCCTAGGCGCGCTCCCTTCCTCCACCTCGTATCTGGCCGCCGCTCGACGCCGGCCTCCGTCCTTGACCTCCGCCAAGTGCTCCTCTATCCTCCTCACGGACGCCACCACCTTCCCAAGTCACGGGTTTCTACAAGCGCGCGCGCCCTTGGGTTGCTTCGATGCCTGGACACAATAGTGAAGCTCCCTTCCTGTTGCGCGTGTACAGGTGTATCACCACGACCCTCATTGTTTTGTGTTAATCCTCTGCTCATTGACAGATGCCA
The DNA here is from genome assembly GCA_916181665.1 of Avena sativa. Classification (NCBI taxonomy): domain Eukaryota; kingdom Viridiplantae; phylum Streptophyta; class Magnoliopsida; order Poales; family Poaceae; genus Avena; species Avena sativa. Next base: position 69,397,750 of record OV702284.1, read on the forward strand.
CCGAATCTCCCTAGACCTACAAGTGTGGAGACTGATGGGACACCAAATGAAGACGGTGTTGATGCACAATAATGAAGAGTTCGAGATGACCCCTGAAGATCTTTGACATCGTCCTAAGTTGACTGAAAAAACCGACGCCAAGTTGGGAGCGGCAAGATCTTCTCGTCGACAAGACCAATCCGATGATACATCCCAGGATCACCTTCCCAGAGCAGAAAACCCCGAAGCCCCAATTCAAAGACCGATCCTATCGAGCCCAAACCCGAAACCTTCCGGACCAAGACCAATATTTTTATAATATATTATATATATTTTATATTCATGTCGCATACATTTTATGTGTGTTGGAGCCTTTTAGCCGATTCACCTCATAATTAAATATAAAAATTATATGCGAATTTTTTAGTCTTAAATTGGCTTCATTTAAATTTGTTTAGTGAACCGTTGCCGTATTTTTCCTTGTTAGTGTAACATTAAATTGGGGGATATCTAGACAACATGAATCATAACTAATTGGAGCTAAATACACCACTGGTCCCAATAGTTGTTTAGGATGTGCAAATTAGACCCACTACTTGTAAAGTGGGATCAAGTAGTCCCAAAAGTTACAAAAGGGTGCAAAACTAGTCCTAGATGTTTCTGCTACGGACACGTGGTGTTGAGTTTTCTGTAAAAACACCCCTACATATTCTTGTTCTGCATACGTGACCATATTATTTTCTTACGGTTTAGCCCACCTGTCATAGAGGAGGAAAGACGATATCTAAAAATACAGAACCACTGGGTTTTGAACCCTGGACCTCCAGCTTGCCCACCCACATGTCTAGCCACTACAAATGACAATCCTTTTTTATTGTTTTGTAGTCCAAAAGAAATTATACATTTCAGCATACAAACGACGTAACGATTAGCCAGTCCGTGCCTTGACGCTGGTACCTGCACAGCATGTCCGAAGTCCATGCATAAACTTCGAACAAAAGAAAATAAACACATGACCCCTTGAAAAATCAAATACTTCCTTCCACCCATATTAATTGGCTTGGATTTGTCAAAATTTATATGAATCTAGACACTCTAGTATATAGGTTTATCCAAAATTTGACAAATCCATGTCAATTAATATGGGCCGGAGGGAGTAAGTAAAACCGTTATTTTTTGAAGTTTTTCTTTGGATGTAAAAATACTGTGGCAAATTACACAATGGCTGGTGGTCGATGAAATTTAAATTATCAAAACATACACGGAGAAGAAGTGATATACTCTAATTGCAAGGAGCGATAACTATTGTAATGTCAAATCTGATGCTTATATACCATTCAAAAGTTCAAGACTGATACTATACATGAGAGCTGCTAAAATTATGACATACAATTTGTTATATTCCCTCCTGCCCATATTAATTGACTTGGATTTGTCAAATTTTGAATGAACCTATATATTAAAGAGTGTCTAGATTCATATAAATTTTGACAAATCCAAGTCAATTAATATGGGTCGGATGGAGTATATAACTTGTCCGACCATGACCAACAGGTTGAACCTGTCAAGCATGATGAACTGCTACACCTAGACGAGCACAGCCCGGACGAGCCGCACCAAAGATTGAACACACACGAGCATGACACGCCAATGCCAAGAATACCAAAAACTTGTTTGCGCTGTGGCGAGCCAGATCTGCATGGACGGTAAGTGGATGACCGTGTATTGGGAAGAAAGATAGAAACACAGTAGCCTAGTCCACACAGTCCGTCGTTACTCGTTGCCATGAGTGGAACAGTGACGACACGCTTGATACATGCAGGCATGGTTTGATACTTTGATGCATGAACTAGCTTACACATATTTGACGGGTTCATGATAATGCAATGGATGTCACATATGGGCGGTCATAAGGCGCCCAAAGGTGAAGGGCCAACTGGTTCATGCAGACCAGCCATAATAAAGCTTGAACTATTTGTTATTCGCAAAGTAATTTGATTATAGTGGTTAGACATGTGCGTATCCAACCTGGAGGTGCAGGGTTCGAAACCCACTGATTTTGTATTTTTAGATACATCTTTCCTCCCTCTGACAGGTCGGCCTAGACTGTAAGACCATAATATGGCCGCATGTGCAAAACAGTAATATGTAATGGTGTTTTTTGAAAAAACTCAGCGCCATGTGTCAGCAGCAAAGGCACATGGGACTAGTTTTGCACACTTTTGCAACTTTTGGGACTACTTGATCTCATTTTACAAGTAGTGGGACTAATTTGCACATCTTAGACAACTTTTGGGACTAGTGGTGTATTTAGCTCAACTAATTGCCGGGACTCTTGTTCCACTTAATATTTCCTAATTGCATTGCACTTTTTCCATATCATACATCATACATGCATCATGCCCAATCTTCCGTTGTAGTATTAAATAATGCATCCGGTGATTCTTTTAGTATTTGCTTCTTCACGAATTAGGCCGATGAGTTGATGTGAGTGTCGACCCGATCTTTGGATGAATCTTTAGCATTGTTTTCCCACGCTAGCATTCTCCCTCTTTCTACCTATTTTACATTTCTTGTCTTTACTTCCTCTTGTTGATCTATTGCTATCTGTGTTGCGATGCTCTAGAATCTGTACCACTTTATATCCCTTGTAGCTTATATTGCCATGGACACCTCCTATTTCATGTTGTTTGGTAGATAGTCGGCCTTGCGAGTTGTAGATGCTTCCACAGGTGTTGCTTTGCGTCGTCGGTGTTCCATATCTGTCATAAAGTTGCCATATGATTTATGTTGGAGATGATCATGACTTTAAATACAACATGATATTAAAATGTTGGAATAGTTATAACTAATGCACAGGCACGGGTGGGCAATAGATGCTATTGGGTTTTAACCGCTCAATGGTGGCCCGTAGGAGCCCGAGTACTTGATACATGTTCCTTGACTATCGCACTATCGGCATGTGGGATCATGAATCCCTTTAGCGAGAGCTTGAGTCATATCTTATTTCTTAGGGCCACGAACTAGTTTGGGGTTTTATTACTATCTCGTACTTATGCTATGTTTACTATTGTTGCTCGTGGAGAGCGTTTACTAATGTACTGTTTAGGTAAGTGGAATGTTTTTGCAGTATCGACAAGACCAGTCACACTTTCGGGTTTCCAGGTGTTTACATCCATTAACACAAACCTCTGGGTCCGTCTCGGAGCCGGCCAACTTCGTCGCGGTTAGCTTAGTGTGGTGGACCCCTGAAATATTATATGAATCTTGTGATTGCTTTATCGTGATGCCTCATTGGGTTTTCATTTGGTTTTTCCGAGGTTGATCGTGTGTGTGTTGACATTTGTGCCATCCATCAGGAAATTCTTTCTGAAAGCTGTGTCTGTGGTTATGGACGACTTGGGGCACAGTATCTCGATCATACACAACTATAACTAAAGTAGTGCTATAAATTTGACTTTGGAATGACTAGTAATCAGATTCACTTCAACGGAATGGCTAAATAAAAGTACCAACAACTGCTGGGTTTGGGATGTCTCATGCTATTTATATTTGACTAGTAAGTATTGCAACTATAATGGAATGGTTAACTAAAAGTGCCCACTTCTTATTAAATCAGGATGACTTATTCTATCTAAATCTGACTAGTAAGTGCTACAACTATAATGGAATGAATAAAATTGCCAACTGTGTGAGTTTCCCTTGTATGACTTCCTCGTTTCGTCTCAAGGGGGAAACACCAGGATGGCTATGTTTTCTGTTAGTATCAGGTTGGATCCGAATAGGTCTTTCTTATCGTTCTATGATACGTCCAAAACGTATCTACTTTCCTGAACACTTTTGCTATTGTTTCTCCTCTAACTTGTGTGATTTGGATACAACTAACACGGACTAACGCTGTTTTCAGTAGATTTGCTTTGGTGTCTAGTTTTTGTGCAGAAAATCAACTTTCAGGAAAAATCCCGGAAAATATGGCAAAACTCCTATTTTACCAGAAGACTCACGGAGCCAGAAGATGAGACGGAGGAGGGACACGAGGGGCCCACACCCCCTGGCCGCGCAGGCCAGGCCAGGCCGCGCCTGGGAGGGGTGTGGCCACCTCGGCACCCCTTCGGCCCCCTCTTCGCCTACATAAAGCCTTCTGACCTAAAAACAGTGGGGGTTCAATGTTTTTCTAGGGAGAGTTCCTCTACTTCGCCACCACCAGAAACCATGATTCGGAACCAGAAACTCCGTTCTGGCACCCTGCCGGGACGAGGAATTGGAGGAGATCATCGCCATCATCATCACCGAAGCCTCTCCATCAACCATCCATGTTTCCGCCATCCATGAGTGAGTAATCCCCCGCTGTAGGCTATGGGGATGGTAGGGATTGGATGAGATCTATCATGTAATCTAATAAGATTGTTAGGGCATGGTTCCTAGTATCTTTATTAGTATTTTTTGACTTTGCTGCAACTTGTTATGTTTAATTCTTGTCACTAGGACCCGAGTGCCATGATCTCAGATCTGAACATGTTATTGATTCATGATGATAGTATTATTTGTGATCTTATCTGCAAGTTGTTTACACATATCATTGTCCGGAACCAAAGGCCCCGAAGTGATAGAAATTCGGACAGCCGGAGGGGATGGTTGTGATATGAGGATCACATGTGTTCACGGAGTGTTAATTCTTTTCTACGGTACTCTATTAAAAGGAGTACCTTAATTGCCAGTAGATTCCCTTGAGGCCCCGCTGCAATTGGCTAGCAGGAGAAAAAATGTTGTGCAAGTTCTCATTGCGAGCACGTATGACTATATATGGAACACATGCCGACGATTGTTTAGTATTTGCATGCTTTATCTTATTTATTTGCAAATTACTTAGATCTTAAAGTTACATGAATAGTCTTGTCCATGCAACGCCCGTCCATCCATACTTATGTCTACCGCATTCAAATACTACTATTTGTTACTATTATTACTGCTGCCTTTGTTTTACTGTTTCTCTTACTTTGCTATTTCTACTACAAAACTGTTGCTACTGATAAACTACTGTGAGAAAGACTATTTTCAGGTGCAGCTGAATTGATAACTCAGTTGTTAAGGCTTATAAGTATTCTTTGGCTCCCCTTATGTCAAATCAATAAATTGGGTTATAGTACCCTCGAAGACTGTTGAGGTCCCCTATACTTGTGGGTCATCAAGACTATTTTCTGGCGCCGTTGCCGGGGGGCATAACTTTACTTGTAAGTTCACTTGGATTTATTATTGTTCGCTGCTATCCTTTTTTATAATGGGAAAATCTCGTGATGGAAAGTTTCTTATTTTACCATCCACTACAAGAAGAGGTACAGTCCTAAACACCTCTGCTGCTCTTGATTCATCGTCTGTTATAAGTAAGCTTGTTACACCACCACCACATACACATGCTACACATACTGCTACTACTGCTGAATCTGAAATTGCTTCTGATACTCATGATGTTACTTCTACTGTGCTTATGAGAGTGGTTCATTAGGTCCTTTCCTAGATGCTACAATTGCTAGAACTATATTGGGAAACACTGAAACTCCTAGTGAAGACACTATTACACATGTTAGCTCACCTGAGTCTAGAGAGAGTTATGATATTAATGATGGTTATATTGAAATGACTGATGAATTTATTGAAGAATATCGAAACACACGTGGTGCTAGTGCTATTAGGAGTCTCCTTGAGAAATGTACTATTATACCTAAACTATCTCCTGATGCTAAGTTTGCTACTTCCCCTATAGACATTAAACATAAATATTATGATTTCTCTTTTGATTTATCCTATATAAACATTGTTAAGAAAGAACCTTTTTGTGGAACTGAGAATGAAAAGGCTGTCGCACATATGAGTGAGCTTTCTACTATGAGTGCCTTATTTTATGATGATGTTAAGATGCGCACCTACTTTGTTGCTAAAATTTTCCCTTTTTCACTAAAAGGAGAAGCTAAAGCTTAGTTTAATAGTTTACCTCTTGGATCCATTGATAGCCCTGATTACTTGTTTGCTACTTTCTTTCAGAAATATTTCCCTCCTAGTGCTCGACATGCTGTTTTGCAGAAACTTTTTGATTTTAAACAGGGAGAAGAGGAGAAAGTGCCTAAGTCATGGACAAGGTTCTGGCTTTGATTCATGCACATCCTGGATGTCCACTACCTAAAAATGAGCTTCTTGATATATATTATAATGGACTAGTTGATGAATCTAGGACATACCTGGATAGTTTTGTTGATTGTGTTTTCAGGAAAAGAACTCCTGTAGAAGCCAGAGAATTAATGGCTAAAATAAGCAAGAATTATGATGATTGGACTACATCTGAGCCAATTACACCTGAGACAACTGTGCCTGAACCAACTCCAACACCAACACCCAAGAAGAGTGGAGTGATTGAACTAAATGATGAAGTGATGAAAGAAGCCAAGAAATGTCTTAAGGAGAAGGGTATTAGATCTGAAGATGTGAAAAATTTACCTCCTATAGAAGAATTATGTAAGCCAATTTCCCACTCATCTACTATTGAGGTACACTCTCTCCAACACTTTGATGAAGGTGATATTCCTTATGGTAAACATTCTTATTAATGCTTAGAGGAACTTGATACTTTTATTGTTAAGAAAGGTAATTTTAATAAACAAGTTCAGAATCATTTATTGGAAAACTCTAGAGCTATTAATGAGTTGAAAGATATTATGGAAAGAAATGCTAATGATGTTAAAATGCTTGTTAAACACTTCCAAATGGTTCAAACCCAAATTGATCAACTTTCTAAGGTACAAAAAGATATGCTAGTTAATGCTTCTAGAGATAAACATGCTTATGAAATTAGAACTAGGAGTGGTGCTACCACTCAGGATCTTCTATATCCCGAGGGACATCCTAAAAGAATTGAGTAGGATTCACAACAAGCTGAAAATAGTGGTAGTCCTTCTAAGAGAAAGAAAAAGAACATAAAACTGTTGAGGAACCTTCTAAACTTTCTGTAGATCCTAATAGTATATCTGTCTCTGATGCTGAAACTAAAAGTGGTAATGATAACAATGATGCTCCTAATAAGGAAGAAACTGAAGAAGAACCTGAGAAGCACACTAAGAACACTAATTACACTAAGGAAGATTTTGTTCCTAATAAACATGGTGCAGAAACAAATGCCTTTTCCGAATAAGAAACACAAGTCAAAGGAAGAAGAACACTATAATAAGTTTTGTGAGTGGATGAAACCTTTATTTTTGCAAATTCCTTTGACTGATGCTATTAAGTTGCCTCCTTATTCAAAGTATATGAAGGATATTGTCTCTAATAAAAGGAAGATTCCTAATGAGGAAATTTCTACTTAGCTTGCTAATTATTCTTCAATGGTAAGGTTCCAAAGAAACTTGGTGATCCAGGTATTCTAACTATTCCTTGCTCTATTAAAAATAATTATGTTAGAACTGCTATGTGTGATTTGGGAGCTGAAGTTAGTGTTATGCATTTTTCTCTCTACAAGAGACTTTAGCTAGAAAAATTGATACCAACTGATATATCTTTGCAAATGGCTGATAAGTCAACTACTATTCCTGTTGGTATATGTGAGGATATTCCTGTTGAAGTGGCTCATAATTGCTTGGTTCTAATTGATTTTGTTGTGCTTGAGATGCCTAAAGATGATAACATGTCTATTATTCTTGGGAGTCCTTTTCTTAATATTGTAGGTGTTGTCATCAATTGTAATCAAGGAAAAGTAACTTTTAATATTAATGACAAAGAGCATACTGTCTATTTCCCAAAGAAGATTGATAAGATTTATGGCCTGAATTCAATTGAAAATATTGAGGGCATCAAAGTTGGAGAAATATATTGTCCCATTCTACAAGAAAGTTTTGAAACTATTATGATTGGGACTATTCCTATTAAGATTGAGGTAACATAATCATTTTGTGAAATGTAAAGTTTTGTTTCATATAAAATTGTTTTGGTAACAAGACTTTATCAACCTTGTTAACAAAGGGATTTTAATGAATAAAACAATTGTTTCACAATGATTATCCTTGCCCACTTCTATTTTTTCTCCTTTTCAATCTTTACTCTTCGTCTTGTTCGTATTAGTTTTGCTAGTTGTTTGCTTTTTAGAGTGTCTTAGAACTTATGTAGTTTTGGTTTTGGTTTTATTTATTTGTCTTTCAAAAATCTTTTTCTGCGAGAAAATCAATTTTCATAACCTGAAAATTTCCCAAAAATAAAGTTTCCCAAAAATTCCAGAAAATTCATATTAAATGTTTTCATGAAAAAAGAGGCAGAGGGGCACCTGGAATGACCCAGGGGGACCCACCAGGCCAGCACACCCCCTGGTGGCGCGGCCAGCCCCAGGGGGCGCCTGGCCTAGGTGTGGTCCACCCCTGGCCCTCGAACTTGTCTCCTTTCAGCCACTTCTTTCTCTCTCCTGAAAAAACCCGAAAAACTTCTCAAAGCTCGAGTTCCTGCTGTTCTTGCTCCCGATTTTCGATATCCTTGCTCAGCCCATCTTTGCTGCTGATTTTTGGAGGGATTGCTCTCCGGTATGTGCCCCCTCCGCTTGTCCAATTAGATTTTCGATTGGTGGATTGTATCTTGAGTATTTTGCTACTGTAGGTGACAGGTTGTGTGAGCTTGCATGCTTGTTCTATGCTTAGAGATTTCATTTTGATGCATGTTTATCCCTCTAGCAATTTCCTATAGTAGTTCTCATCATTCATTAACTTGGAAATCACTTGGTTTGATGTTTGTCTAATTTTTTTAGAAAAAGGGCCATGGACAACTATACCTTTGGAGAAGTGTTTGAAAGTGATGCACCTAGGAGGACAAGGCCTTCAAGATCAGCCTCTCGAGCTAAGCCATCATATAATGAGGATCTTATTGCGCCACGCTTTGATAAAGTGGGAGATGAGGGAGATGCGCACCCTTCTACCTTCCCTTGTTTTACCTTTTTGCAAGTTGTAGGGATTCTCGATGATTTCTTAACTCTTGTTCGGAGGGTTGGTCTAACCGATTATATGCAGGATGAGAGTGAGCAATATGCTTTACTCACCAAAACTTTTGTGGAGAGTTTCACTTTCACTAATACCCCTTTTTCGGACAGATGTTTCATTTAAAATCTATGATAGGCCTGTCACCATGCAACTAAAAATATTTTGCAGCATTATAGGTATTGGCATGGCTAGGACGGTGAAGAAGATTCAGGGTCGGCCCGCTGATTTGTTGGAGCTCTACCGCGGGGTAACAAATGATGATGACCGCACATCCCAGCGCGGGAAGATAAGAAATGTTCAACTCCCAGCTATCAGATATTTTGGTTATTATCTTGCCACTAGCATTCTTGATAGGGAGAACACTAAAAATATTTCCAACTATCATTTGTATTTTCTTGCTGCTGCACTTAACAATGAAACCAGGTATAATCTTGGTTCTCTCATTGCTCGTCGCGTAGCTGCTAGAGGACCCATTTATGGGGGTATTATTGTTGCACGTGTAGTTGTTGCCTTAGACCTTTCTGTTGATCCGAATGACATAATGTTAGCACCACAGAGGCTCGATCTAGCTGCCATGAAAGCGCATCACTTTGTTACTGCTAGCTCTAGCCTTAAGAGTTTAGTTTACAGGATGATGTTTACTGACGGGGATGAGAGGGAAATTCCTTTGCTACATGCTACTTTGTTCAGTATTGCAGGGGGCCTTGGTCACACTCCAAGGAGGATATGGACGATCAGCTACATGTGCTTTGTTTCCACGCGCACTACCAGGGGGACGCGCCCTCTTATGACCACTCTGTGCACTACACATGGGCTTCCTCGAGCACGTACCAGGACGAAGGGGCCTCTTCATCACATTACAGAGGCACTCCTTCTTGGCTAGGCTGGGATTGATCTCCACTTAGGACAAAGGCCTAATATTGGGGGGAGGTATACCGACATCACACTCATATATATATCATGTTTCATCGGTACTTTGTATATCCATGGTTCGCTTTCTTTATAGCTTTTGTTTCTGCTTTCCCAAAAACACAAAAAGACCAAAAATATTTTCGTTGTTTCTCTTGGTTTGTTTCTTTGCTTTTTAACCTTGGTTTGCTTTAAGAAAATCCAAAAAGATTTTGCTTTGTTTGCTTTTGCTTTGAGTGTTTGCCTTAAAAATCGAAAACACAAAAATATTTGTTGTTCTTCTTTGGTTTTGTGAAGTTCGTTACAGGGTTCAGCGGTCCTCAGTGGAGTTTGGTTACATGTTATTATTCAAGCCACACAAGTGAAATGCAATAACGATGATTAATGACAACTCGAAGTGTGGTAAGAGGCTGGTAATGAACTCTATTTGTCTTCATTTTTGTACATATACTCCTCAGTATGGGCATGCTTAGTTTGTTCATGTAAGGTGTATGTTATTAATGAATGCTTAGTAGTTCTTGCTCTCTTATGATTAGCTCCAACTTTCTAATAGCTTGTAGCATGTCATATGCATATTTCCTTGCATTGTTCTATTCATAACTTGGTATGACATTGTGGTATCCTCATCTGAATGCTTCATTTGAATCGACTTGGCACATGCTCACGCATGCATATGACTGAACCAAAGTTAGTTAAGCCTCGATGATTTATTTTGCCTCAAAGTTCTTGTATCACTTTTATGCCTTAATTTATTATTTTTTTGCAAGCATAATTATGATAGACCTTTATATTGCTAGCCTTCACCTGCACTTCGTATGACCTCTACTCGTGCTTCCAACTCCCCAAAACCAAAATTGTCAAAAAGTGTCCACCATACCTACCTATTAGCACCATTTGCTATTCGTGCATATTTATTATGCCTCGTTTTCTTCCAAATAAAATGTTTGCTTATTATGAGAAAATTAGTTAGTAAAGCTCTCATGAACTTGATGGCACACTTTATTTTCTTGCACTTAATAAACCTGAACCATTGTGTCTGTCCATGAAAGTTATATGCTTGCAAATTATAGGCTAGGGGTTAGCAGAACCGTGCTGTCACGGGGAACGCTTTCAACACCTGTAAATATCTACTAAGTTGATATCATGCTCTTTTGTTTACGGATGTCGGCGGTGTGAAATAAAAGGGGAGCTTGCAAGTCCATGGAGTTATGTATATGTGTTAGAGAAACGCCTAGGCCGCTAGCCTAAGCCATGCCTAATCATGGTGGAAACTTGCAGGATAACCATAGTGAGCAATCTATGAAGCATCCTCAGAAAAAAATATAGAGAAAAAATAGAAGAGAGAAAAAATATGCACCACTCCCATGGTAAATAAAGGATCGCTGAGATGCTCACTGTATGTTGCCTTGTCATTTTGATATGGGATAGCTCGTGTATCATGGGGCAAGGGGTACCCTGTTGGCGGTTCTCTATGATACGCATGTATTTACGATGACAAGAACTTACCGTTAACTAAAGTTGAGTAGCATGAGGAACGACCCTCATACTCAAGGGACATGAGATTTCCAGTTTATGGTCTGTCAAGCATATAACTCATATTGGACCTCAATTTCACCTTAACCACTTAAAGATCCCTATGATAGGGGCAATGCGAGCTCAAATCTAATGAGTACCATACTTTCAGCATTTAGAAGCCTTTCAAACTTTTCAAAACCTTTTCACTTCCTTGTTGAGTCAGCACTTATTCTACGAGCACCTTCTTGAGAGCATAGTTGTCATTCTTAGTATAATGTGCTCTTCTCAAAACTTGGTTAATTATTTCATAACTTTGATGCTTGTATGTTTTATATCTTTACTTCTAGTCTTCACTTCAACTTCAGAGGTGCCTTGGCATTTATGTTTTTCTCCACAATCAAACACAAGCGAGATATGATACGTCCAAAACATATCTACTTTCTCGAACACTTTTACTATTGTTTATCTTCTAAACTTGTGTGATTTGGATACAACTAACACAGACTGACGCTGTTTTCAGCAGAATTACATTGGTGTCTTGTTTTTGTGCAGAAAATCAACTATCAGGAAAAATCCCAGAAAATATGCAAAAAATTATATTTCACCAGAAGATCCATGGAGCCAGAAGACGAGACAGAGAAGGGGCCTGGGGGCCCACACGCCTGCCAGGCGCGGGCCCACCTCTGGCCCTATGCAGCCCCTCGGGCTCCCTCTGTGCCTATAAGTTACCCCTTGACCTAAAAACCGTGTGGGGTTCGACGTTTTCTAGAGAATAGTTCTGCTCCGCCGCCACCATCAGAAACCAAGATTCGGATCCAGAAACTCCGTTCTGGCACCCTGTCGGGATGGGGAATTTGGAGAGGATCATCGCCATCGTCATCACCAATGCCTCTCCATCAACCATCAATGTTTCCCTCATCCATGAGTGAGTAATCCCCTGCTGTAGGCTTGGGGATGGTAGGGATTGGATGAGTTCTATCATGTAATCGAATAAGATCTGTTAGGGCATAGTGCCTAGTATCTCTATTAGTGCTATTTGACTTTGTTGCAACTTGTTGTGCTTAATGCTTGTCACTAGGGCCCGAGTGCCATGATCTCAGATCTGAACTTATTATTGAATCATTAGGATAGTATTGTTTGTGATCTTATCTGCAAGTTGTGTACACATATCATTGTTCGGATCCAAAGGCCCCAAAGTGCCAATAATTGGGACAACCGGAGGGGATGACTGTGGTGTGAGGATCACATGTGTTCATGGAGTGTTAATGCTTTGCTCCGGTGCTCTATTAACAGGAGCACCTTAATTGCCAGTAGTTCCCTAGAGGCCCCGCTGCCACGGGCTGGCTGGACAGAAGATATTGTGCAAGTTCTCATTGCGAGCACGTATGACTATATTTGGAGCACATGCCTACGATTGTTTAGTACTTGGATGCTTGTTATTATTTATCTGCAATGCCCTAGATCTTGAAGTTACATGTTTAGACTCGTCCATGCAATGCCCGTCCATCCATCCCTATGCCTACCTGATACGTCAGAAACGTATCTATAATTTTTGATGCTCCATGCTTGTTTAGTATCTACTTTGCTTTGCTTTGTCTACACTTTGAGGTACTTTTTACATGTTTTCTGGTACTAACCTATTAACAAGTTGCACAGTGCCAGTTGCCTGTTTTCTGTTGTTTTTGGTTCCAGAAAAGTTAGTAAAGAAATATTCTCGGAATTGGACGGGACAAACGTCAAAGTCAATTACTTTCCATGGGGAACAAGAAGTACAAAGGGGAGACGAAGAAGCAGGCCAGGGCAGCCAGACCCCCCTAGGCATAGTTGGGCCCTACCTCGCGCCTGGGAGGGGTGTGGCCCTCTAGCCGCCTCCTCGGCCTCCCCCTTCGCCTATAAAGAAGCCCCCGATGCAGAAACCCTAAGTACCCGATCAAATATCCACGAAGCCTTCTATAGACACCGCCACCGTCGTCCCTAGATCGGGGGATCTGAAGTTCTTCCCGGCACCCTGTCGGAGGGGAGATCATCCTGGAGGCCTTATCTCCGGTATGATGCGTGAGTAGTTCCACCTTGGACTATGGGTCCATGTAGTAGCTAGATGGTTGTATCTCCTCCTTTGTGCTTTCATGTATAGATCTTGTGAGCTCCGTTCATAATCAAGATCTAATCTATTTGTAAGCATGCAAGTTGTGTTTGCGGGGATCCGATGGATATTGAGATTATTATGTTGGTTTGATTAATGGTTTTGTGTTTATGATTCTATCATGTCTCTGTTATTTGTGATCTTGCATGCTCTCCGTTGTTAGTGTTGGAGATATGCCCTAGTGGCAATAATAAATGTAGTTATTATTATATCTTTGTGTTTATGATAAATGTTTACATTCATGCTATAACAGTATCAACAAGGAAACATTAATACTTGTGTGATTTGTAAACTAAAATAGAGTCCCTAGTAAAGCCTCTTTATAATACTAGCTTCTTGGTTAATAAATGATTGTGGTTTCCCTATCATGAACATTGAGATGTTATTAACAGCAAGATCATATCTTTAGGAGAATGGTATGATGGACATACTCCTATAGATAAGCGTAGCATAAAGATCAAGTCATTTTAATAGTTGAATTGCTATATGCTTTCTGATACATAGTAACCTAATTCCTTCGACCATGAGATCATGCATATCACCATCACCGGAAGGATGCTTTGATGACATCAAACACCACACCGTAACTGGGTGGTTATAAAGGTGGCATTGAGTGTTCGTAAAGTATGGGTTGAGACACATGGATCAAGAGTGGGATTTGTCCATCCATATGACAGATAGATATACTCTGGGCCCTCTCGGTGGAATGTCATCCAATTGGCTTGCAAGCATGTGATTGGCTCACAAGGGATCACATATCACGGGAACGAGAAAAGCGTACTTATCAGTAACGAGGTTGAACTAGGTATGCAGAGATACCGACGATCAAAACCTCGGATAAGTAAACTATCGTGAGACAAAGGGAAATTGGTATCGTATGTAAGTGGTTCATTCAATCGCAAAGTAATCATAGAAATATGTGGGAGCCATATGAATTTCCAGATTCCTCTATTGGTTATTGTTCGGAGAAGTGTCTCGATCATGTCCGCATAATTCACGAACCGTAGGGAGACACACTTAAGGATTCGATGTTGTTGCGTAGTTATGGAATGATGAGTAAGAGACCGAATATTTTTCGGAGTCTCGGATGGGATCCGGGATATCACGAGGAGATCCAGAATGGTTCGGAGAATAAGATTCATATAAGGAAAGTCCTGTTTCGGGGTTGGAGAATGATTCCGGTGTTTTCATCGAGAATGTTCTAGAAGGGTCCAGAAGGTCCGGCACTCCGGAGGGGAAGGGTACATGAATGTGTCATAACAAGTTGGAATGGTTGCATCATGTACTAGGTGTCATCGCTGAGCAAAATAAAGGGATAAATCAAATCCTAGTTTGAAAAGTCAAACGCCAATTTGAAAAGTCAAACGACAAGTTTGCTTGGTGGAGGGAGAGTAGGAAACCTACTTGGGGAGGAGTTACTCTCCCTCCACCCGCCGGCCTTGGAGGCCGACTTGGGGGAGGACTCCCCTCCCCTGGCCGATGCCCTCCCACCAATAAAAGGAGGGGCAGGGCTGCCCCTCTAGACCTACACCTTGCCCCACTAAAACCCTAGCCCTAGCCGCCGGCCCTCTTGCAGCCGCTGCCGCCCTAGGGAAAACCCTAGCCGCCGACTTGGGGCTCACCCCTTGCCCTAGCCGCCGGCCTAGCCCTCTCTCCTTGGTGCCTCTAAACCCTAGATCACCAAGGCCTCTCTCATAGTCCACCATACTCGCTCCGGCTTAAGGTGAAGCCCTGCGAGATCTCCCCTCTACTTCCGGTAACACGCCGTCGTGCTGCCGGAATCGCGAGGAGAGTGCTACAACCTCCGCTGCCTGCTGGAACAAGGGAGATGAAGGTCTTCATCGAGTACCGAACGTGTGACCGACTGCGGAAGTGCTGCCGGAACACAACGCCGGAAGGATCGTCTACACGATCTTGAGATCAGCAAGAGTACGACTACATCACCCACGAGAATCCGTTCTTGTTAAACACTTTGGAATCTTCGAGGGTGAGTTATTCTATCGACTTGTTTCTACAATCTAGTAGATAGATCTTGGCTTGTTTGTTTGTATGCGGTAGAAATTTTTTGTTTTCCATGCTACGAACCCCTACAGTGGTATCAGAGCCGTGTCTATATGTAGATCTGTTACACAAGTAGAACACAATGGTCATTGTGGGCGGTGGTGCTTTTATTATCAATTGCTTCTTGTGTACTTTGCATCTTGCGGTATAATGGGATGAAGCGGCCCGGGCTAACCTTACATGATATCGTTCATGAGACTTGCTCCACGCTCAACATGCAACTTGTATTGCATAAGTGGCTTTGTGGGTGTCTGTCTATCCCATTATAGTATAGATCCAATTTACAACAGGCACTTGATAGTTCAAACATCAACGTTGTGGTTCTTGTTCGTAAGTTAGATCGACACTTATTGAAAGCCCCAAACCACGTAATATGCAAAGAAATTAGAGGCGTCTAACTTTGTTTTGCAGGGGTGTGTTGTGATGTGATATGGCCATGATTGTGATTATATATGATGTATGCAATGTTACTTATTGTAAGTTGGCAACCGGCAGGAGCCATATGGTTGTCTTTAATTTCTGTTAAGACCCGCGTGTCTATTCAAAGTAGTTGTAATAGTTGAAGCTGGTGGACGACAATCATGGAGAAGCGTCATTGACCTTGATGCAATGCCGGTGATGATGGAGATCATGTTCATGCTTGAAGATGGAGATCGGAAGCACAAAGAAGAAAGGCCATATCATATCACATATTATGAATTGCATGTGATGTTAATCCTTTATGTATCTTGTATTTCTTAGTTAACGACGGTAGCACTATAAGATGATCCCTCATGCACATAAATTTCAAGTTCTAAAGTGTTCATCCTTAGTAAGCACCGTTGCTAAAGCTTTTTGTTTAGAAGCACCACATGATGATCGGGTGTGTTAGATTCTGCAAGTGTATACAACATGAGCAAGTTAGATTTTCTCATGCGGAAGCTAAGGTTTGATCTTGACGATCCTAGCATGTACAGACATGGTCTCGGAACACGGATCACCGAAAGGTAAAGCATGAATCATATAGTAGATATGATGAACATGTCGATTGTTCGCCATTAAAGCTACATCAACTCTCGTGATGATCAGTTTTGATGTGGTGGATTTGGTTCGTGTGATCACTAAAACAATTTGAGGGATATTGTTTTGAGTGGGAGTTCACCTAGATTAATTTAACTATTAATTAGAACTCAATTTGTCATAAACTTAGTCTAAAACTATTGCAAATATTTTGTAGATCAATGGCGGGCCCTACCATCAATTTTAATGCGTTCCTAGAGAAAGAAAAGTTGAAAAACAATGGAAGCAACTTCGCGGATTGGTTCCTCAATTTTAGGATTGTCCTCAATGCTGGTAATTTGACCTATGTGCTGGATGCACCGCTGGGTGACCCGCCTGCAGCTACTGCTACCGATGAAGTAAAGAATGTTTACCTCACTCGGAAGAATCAGTACTCCACAGTTCAGTGTGATATCTTGTATGGTTTGGAATCGGAGCTTCAGAAAAGGTTTGAGAATTCAGACCCACATGATATTGTCCGTGAACTCAAACTGATATTTGAGACTCACGCGGCATTTGAGAGCTATGAGGCTTCTGAAAAGTTCTTTAACTGCAAGATGGAAGAGGGCAGCTCCGTCAGTGAGCATGTGCTTAAGATGTGTGGGCACGCAAACAAACTCCAAAGCTTGGGTATAGTGATTTCTAATGCTTTGGGGATTTACCGTGTCATCCAATCACTACCACCAAGTTACAAGAACTTTGTGATGAACTACAATATGCAAAGCATGAACAAGCAGTTGCCAGAACTCGTCTCCATGTTAAAATCTGCAGAAGTGGAGATCAAGAAAGAGCACCAAGTGTTGATGGTCAATAAGACCACCAAATTCAAGAAAGGCAAGTCTAATCAAAAGGGACACTTCAAGAAGGGTGGTAAGAAAGTTACCGCACCGACGAAGAAGACCAAGGCTGGACCTAAGCCTGATACTGAGTGCTTTTACTGCAAGGGAGAAGGTCACTAGAAGCGGAATTGCCCAAAGTACTTGGCGGATTTGAAGAACGGAAACATCAAGAAGAAAGGTATATCCGATATACATGTTATTGATGTGTATCTCACTAGTACTCGTAGTAGTGCCTGGGTATTTGATACTGGTTCCGTTGCTCATATTTGTAACTCGAAACAGGTGCTGCAGAATAAACAGAAGCTAGCGAAGAACGAGGTGACGATGCGCGTAGGAAATGGATCAAAGGTTGATGTGATCGCGGTCGGCACGCTACCTCTTCATCTACCATCAGGATTAGTTTTATACTTAAATAATTGTTATTTGGTGCCTGCGTTGAGCATGAACATTATATCGGGATCTTGTTTATTGCGAGACGGTTACTTGTTTAAGTCCGAGAATAATGGTTGTTCGATTTATATGAGTAATATGTTTTATGCACATGCACCTTTGATAGATGGTCTATTCTTATTGAATCTCGATAGTGGAAATACACATATTAATAACATTGAAGCTAAACGTTTGAAATTGAGCGATAACTCGACCTATATGTGGCATTGTCGTCTTGGTCACATTGGAGTGAAGCGTATGAAGAAACTCCATTCCGATGGACTTCTTGAATCACTTGATTTCGAATCACTTGAAAGATGCGAAGCATGTCTGATGGGTAAAATGACTAAGACTCCATTTTCTGGTATGATGGAGCGAGCTACGGACTTATTGGAAATCATACATACCGATGTGTGTGGTCCAATGAGTGTAGCATCGCGCGGTGGTTATCGTTATGTTTTTACCTTCACGGATGACTTGAGTAGATATGGGTATATATATTTCATGAAACATAAGTCTGAAACTTTCGAGAAGCTTAAGGAATTTCAAAGTAAGGTGGAGAATCAATGTAACAAGAAGATTAAATTTCTACGTTCTGATCGTGGAGGTGAATATCTAAGTTACGATTTTGGAGAGCATTTGAAGAAATGCGGAATACTTTCACAATTGACACCGTCGGGAACACTACAGCGTAATGGTGTGTCCGAACGTCATAATCGAACTCTCTTAGATATGGTTCGTTCTATGATGTCACTTACAGATTTACCGCTATCATTTTGGGGTTATGCATTAGAAACAGCCGCATTCACTTTAAATAGGGCACCATCTAAATCCGTTGAAACGACACCATATGAATTATGGTTTGGGAAGAAACCTAAATTGTCGTTCCTTAAAGTTTAGGGTTGCGAATCCTATGTAAAGAAGTTACAACCGGACAAGCTTGAAACCAAAGCGGAAAAATGTGTCTTCATAGGATATCCAAAAGAAACTATTGGGTATACCTTCTATCATAGATCCGAAGGAAAAATCTTCGTTGCCAAGAATGGATCCTTTCTAGAGAAGGAATTTCTCTCGAAAGAAGTGACTGGAAGGAAAGTAGAACTCGACGAGGTTGTCGAACCTTCTCTCGAACTTGCGAGTAGCGCAACACCGGAAGAAGTTCTGTGGTGCCTTCACCAATAAGAGAGGAAGCTAATGATGATGATCATGAAACTTCGGTTGTAGTTGCTACAGAACCTCGCAGGTCAACGAGAACTCGTATCACTCCTGATTGGTATGATCCCGTTATGAGTGTCATGTTGGTGCACAACACTGATGACCCTGCGACATATGAGGAAGCGACGATGAGCACATATTCCAATAAATGGCAAGAAGCCATGAAATCCGAGATTGGATCCATGTACGAAAACCAAGTATGGACTTTGGTGGACTTACCGGATGCCCGGAAGGCTGTCGAGAACAAATGGATTTTCAAGAAGAAAACAAATGCTGATGGTAATGTTACTGTCTATAAAGCTCGACTTGTCGCAAAAGGGTTTCGACAAATTCAAGGAGTTGACTACGATGAGACTTTCTCACCATTAGCGAAGCTAAAGTCTGTGTGGATTTTGTTAGCAATTGCTGCATATTATGATTATGAGATATGGCAGATGGATGTCAAAACAGCGTTCCTCAATGGAGACATTGATGAAGAGTTGTATATGATGCAACCCAAAGGTTGTGTGGATCCTAAAGATGCTAACAAGGTATGCAAACTTCAACGGTCCATATATGGATTGAAGCAAGCATCCTGAAGTTGGAATCAATGTTTTGATAAGGTAATCAAAAGTTTTGGTTTTATACAAACTTATGGAGAAGCTTGTATTTACAAGAAAGTGAGTGGGAGCTCTGTAGCATTCTTAATACTATATGTAGATGACATATTGTTGATTGGGAATGATGTAGACCTTCTTAATAGTGTCAAGTAATATTTGAATAATAGTTTTTCAATGAAAGATATTGGCGAAGCAGCTTACATATTAGGCATAAAGATTTATAGAGATAGATCGAGACGCCTAATATCATTGTCACAAAGTTCTAAAGAGGTTTGGAATGGAAGATAGCAAGAAAGGGTTCTTGCCCATGTTGCCCAACACGACCTTGAGTAAAACTCAAAGTCCAGCAACGACAGAAGATAGAGAAGGATGAGTAAGACTCCCTATGCCTCAGCCATAGGATCTCTAACGTACGCCATGCTTTGTACTAGACCCGACATTGCATATGCTGTTAGTTTGACTAGCAGATATCAAAGTGATCCAGGAGTGGATCATTGTACAGCGGTCAAAAACATCCTTAAGTACTTGAGAAGAACTAAGGATATGGTTCTTTCTTATGGAGGCGATGAACATCTCGTTGTTAATGGTTATACCGATGCTAGTTGGAACACCGAACCGGATGATTCTAAATCACAATCTGGATACGTATTTACTTTGAATGGTACATCAGTTAGCTGGAGGAGTGCAAAGCAAAGCATTGTGGCGAGATCTTCAACTTAATAGGAATACATAGATGCTTCGGAGGCTTCATAAGAAGCGATATGGATGAAGGAGTTCATTACAGAGCTCGGTGTGGTTCCAAGTGCGCTGGACCCAATATCTATCTACTGTGATAACATGGGCGCCATAGCCAATGCGCAAGAACCAAGGTCACACATGAAGCTGAAGCACATCAAGCTACGTTTTCACGCTATTCGAGAACATGTCCAAGATGGTGACATAAATATTTGCAAAGTACACACAGATCTGAATGTGGCGGATCCATTGACTAAACCTCTCCCGAGGGCAAAACATGACCAACACCAAACTGCCAGGGGTGTTCGGTATATTACCATGTAATCTAGATTAGTTGACTCTAGTGCAAGTGGGAGACTGTTGGAGATATGCCCTAGAGGCAATAATAAATGTAGTTATTATTATATCTTTGTGTTTATGATAAATGTTTACATTCATGCTATAACAATATCAACAAGGAAACATTAATACTTGTGTGATTTGTAAACTAAAATAGAGTCCCTAGTAAAGCCTCTTTATAATACTAGCTTGTTGGTTAATAAATGTTTGTGGTTTCCCTATCATGAACATTGAGATGTTATTAACAGCAAGATCATATCGCTAGGAGAATGGTATGATGGACATACTCCTATAGATAAGCATAGCATAAATATCAAGTCATTTTAATAGTTCAATTGCTATATGCTTTCTGATACATAGTAACCTAATTCCTTCGACCATGAGATCATGCATATCACCATCACCGGAAGGATGCTTTGATGAAATCAAACAGCACACCGTAACTTGGTGGTTATAAAGGTGGCATTGAGTGTTCGGAAAGTATGGGTTTAGACACATGGATCAAGAGTGGGATTTGTCCATCCATATGACAGATAGATATACTCTGGGCCCTCTCGGTGGAATGTCATCCAATTGGCTTGCAAGCATGTGAATGGCTCACAAGGGATCACATATCATGGGAATGAGAAAAGAGTACTTATCAGTAACAAGGTTGAACTAGGTATGCAGAGATACCGACGATCAAAACCTCGGATAAGTAAACTATCGTGAGACAAAGGGAAATTGGTATCGTATGTAAGTGGTTCATTCGTTCGCAAAGTAATTGTAGAAATATGTGGGAGCCATATGAATTTCCAGATTCCTCTATTGGTTATTGTTCGGAGAAGTGTCTCGATCATGTCCGCATAATTCACGAACCGTAGGGAGACACGCTTAAGGATTCGATGTTGTTGAGTAGTTATGGAATGATGAGTAAGAGACCAAATGTTGTTCGGAGTCTCGGATGGGATCCGGGATATCACTAGGAGATCCAGAATGGTCTGGAGAATAAGATTCATATAAGGAAAGTCCTGTTTCGGGGTTGGAGAATGATTCCGATGTTTTCATCGGGAATGTTCTAGAAGGGTCCGGAAGGTCTGGCACTTCGGAGGGGAAGGGTACATGAATGTGTCATAACAAGTTGGAATGGTTGCATCATGTACTAGGTGTCATTGCTGAGAAAAATAAAGGGATAAATCAAATCCTAGTTTGAAAAGTCAAACGCCAATTTGAAAAGTCAAACGGCAAGTTTGCTTGGTGGAGGGAGAGTAGGAAACCTACTTGGGGAGGAGTTCCTCTCCCTCCACCCGCCGGACTTGGAGGCCGACTTGGGGGAGGACTCCCCTCCCCTGGCTGGCGCCCTCCCACCTATAAAAGGAGGGGCAGGGCTGCCCCTCTAGACCTACAGCTTGCCCCACTAAAACCCTAGCCCTAGCCGCCGGCCCTCTTGCAGCCGCTGCCGCCGCCCTAGGGCAAACCCTAGCCGCTGACTTGGGGCTCTCCCCTTGCCCTAGCCGCCGTCCTAGCCCTCTCTCCTTGGTGCCTCTAAACCCTAGATCGCCAAGGCCTCTCTCATAGTCCACCATACTCGCTCCGGCTTAAGGTGAAGCATTGCGAGATCTCCCCTCTACTTCCGGTACCACGCCGTCGTGCTGCCGGAATCGCGAGGAGAGTGCTACAACCTCCGCTGCCTGTTGGAACAAGGGAGAGGAAGGTCTTCATCGAGTACCGAACGTGTGACCGACTGCGGAAGCGCTGCCAGAACGCAGCGCCGGAAGGATCGTCTACACGATCTGGAGATCGGCAAGAGTACGACTACATCACCCATGAGAATCCGCTCTCGTTAAACACTTTGGAATCTTCGAGGGTGAGTTATTCTATCGACTCGTTGCTACAATCTAGTAGATAGATCTTGGCTTGTTTGTTTGTATGCGGTATAAAATTTTTGTTTTCCATGCTACGAACCCCTACAGTAGTAGCTATCTTGGCCAAGTAATTGCTAGTGATTCCAAGAGGGGGTATTTATGCTCGATAGTGGGTTCATGCCTCTAGTTTCCAAGGGAAGTGACAATAATCTGTTCGGTTGTAGATGTGCTATTGCTACTAGGGAGAAAACAACGGTCTCTTGTTCATGGAACATGTGGACTGTTTACCTTACACACTTTGCTTAAAGAAGTTGTCTATTGCTTGCAACTTAATACTGGAGGGGGGTCGAATGATAACCTGAAGGGAGACTTCTAGTCATAGATGCAGTTGGATGGTGGTTTATGTATCTTGTTGTATTGCCCAATCGAATCTCATAGGATCTTTCTGACTAGTAATTGCATTGTTATGCCTTGCTCAGTTCCTGTCAATTGCCCTGCTGTAATTTGTTTACCCTTCATTCCATGTTGTTTATCTAAGGAGAGCACCTGTAGTGAACTATGGACCCTGGTCCAATCTTTACCATTGATACATCTTCCACTGTTATTTGTTTACTTGCTGCAAACCATTACCTTCCACAGCATACATTTAATCCTTTGTTATAGAAAACCGGTGAGCTTGACAACCTTACTGATTTGTTGGGCTAAAGTCTTGAGTTTGTGTTGTGCAGGTCTGCGTGTTGCTTGCAACACCTGTGTGACGTTTCCTTCCTCCTTCTGGTTCGATAACCTCGGTCTCTACTGAGGGAAAACTTTCTGCTGTGCTCATCATACCTTTCTCTTGGGGTTCCCAACGAAGTCGTCTCTTACAGGCAACAAGCTTTCTAGCTCCGTTGCCGAGGAATAAAGAAAGAAGCTCCCACGTCAACGAGGCACCATCAACAAGCTTTCTAGCGCCGTTGCCGAGGAGACTAAGGACATCTTCACTAGGGGAGTCTTCGACTTCCTTTCTCTTTACTTTGTTTTTAGTTTGCTTTGTTTCTTTTGCTTGGTTTTGTTTTCCACTTTTCCAAAAAACCAAAAAAATTAGTCTTGTTTGGTTTGCTTGCCTTATTCAAAAATACAAAAAATTAGTTCCTGCTCTAGTTGCTGGTCTGTCATTGCCTTGCTTGGTCATGCTTTCCATCAATGAATGGATTCTTTGTAACTAGTGCTTATTGGCAAGGTGGGTTCATGGAAGAACAAAAATATTATTATAAGGAACACCGTTTTTCACAAAAAGGTAAACACTTATGGGAACAAATTTATAAGTTGAATACTATTGCTAGAGTGGTGTGCTCTACTTATAATGTTACTTATTGCTTTGATGAAGCTTGTTGCTGTAGGAGGTATGAACACCTCCCTTTTCAGTGTGAGTATAATGATAATGTTACCATATCTTCTTATGTTAAAGGAAATTATGAATTTTATGATGTGGAACAAATTGAAGAATTTATTGCTTTCAAGGGTGCATTTGAACTTGCTAGTTTGCTTGAAAATACTGATGATGCACCTTATGAATGTGAGTTTTATGAGATACTTAAATTTTCCTTTGATAATTACAAGGAAGCAAATGGCTATATTCTTGAATATTTTAATAGATGCTTCCCACAAATGGAAGAGACTAATGCCTTGCAGGAGCCTATGGAAGAAGAAATTGTTGAAACTAGAAGCTCATTAGATGAAAAAGAGGAGGAGAGTGATGAACAAAAGGAGGAAGAATGGATCTACACATGCCTACCTTCTAATGAGAGTAACTCTTTATCTCTTACATTATTTGATTGTCCCCCATGCTTACCAAAGGAGGATGAATGTTATGTTCATGTGGATCCTTTTGAAATATCTACTTTGGATAAAACCTGTGGAGGTTTTAATCCTACTGTTTTTGAGCTTCATAGAAATTATGTGAATTATGTGTTTGTAGATCATGAAAAGGATGTTATATGTGATAGCTATATTGTTGAGTTTATTCATGATGCTACTGAAGATTATTATGAGAGAGGAAAGTATGGTAGTAGAAGTTTTCATGGTACTAAAACACCTCTCTATGTGCTGAAAGTTTTGAAGTTGCTCTTGTTTCATCTTCCTATGCATGTCACTTTGTTCTTTGTGAATTTATTTGCATACAAGATTCCTATGCATAGGAAGTGGGTTAGACTTAAATGTGTTTTGAATTTGCTTCTTGATGCTCTCTTTGACTTCAATTCATAATTCTCATGTGAGCATCTTCTCAAGCTATCAAGCCTAACTTAAAGGCATTAAATAAAAGTACTTGTTGGCAGATAACCCAAGAGTTTCCTTTAGTCTTGAAGTTATTACTTCAGTAATGAAATCTCCTTATCCTTTTTGTTTGCTTTTTGTGCCAAGAATGATATCTAATGAGATGGAAGTAAGATTTGGGGATTTGCTGTCCCGAAATAGATTTCTGTCCTCCATCAAAAAAATTCGTGAGGAGTCTCTGTATCTCAGATTGAGCTGAAAAGTTACGAATAAATCACCCAGTATGTTAGATAAATTTCATGAGTTCAACACTTTTTGATTTGAGCAACATAAGATGTTCAAAAAAATTGGTTTCTACCTGCTGGTCTGTTTTGATAGATTTCTGCCATTATTTGCATTTGCTTCTTATTGATTCCTTTTTGAGTTCTCTTTAGGTGAATTGAGCTTTTTGAAGGAGTTACTATAGTAGCTTGTGTTTCTAGTGAAAATACTTGCTGTTTCAAAGATTTTCCAGAGGTTTAATATCTTTTGAATAAGCTAATGTTGCTAATGAAGATTGTGTGAAGTTTTGTATGAAGGAAAATTTTCAGGTGTAGAGAGAGAATGATGTAATGATATGAAGATTGGACAAAAGCTCAAGCTTAGGGATGCCACCATGGTGTCACCCCAAGAAATATCCAAGAGGTACAAGCGTCAAAGCTTGGGGATGCCCAAGTCATCCCCTTCTTCATCAATAAAAAGCTCAGGTCTGTCTAGACACTTCATTTTTATTGTTTCATGCACAGTTGTGTTGTTCTTAGAGCGTCTTAGTTTTTGTTTGCTTTGCTTAGTTTGTTTAGTTTGCTTGAATAGTTTGGACCCCTGTTCTCGCTGTGTTGTTTTGCAAATAAGTTTCTTGGTGTTGGAAAGGAGTTGTAAGTTCTTGCTTGTAAGTGCAAGAGGAGCTTGCATTGACTGTGACTTAGACTTTAGCATGACATGCTAGGTGTTGTTTTGACCATATGATTAGATACTCTTGCTGTAGCATGTCTTGTTCCAAACAATTGGGATATCTTAGTGTGCCTTGAAGAAATTATGCGTTGTTTTAGCATGCAAAAGCATAGTATTGTGGTATTCTCCTTTGATGCTTTGCTTGGGTTGACTTGGCACATGCTCACACCATGTTATGACTATGACAAGTCACCATTAGCCTCTATGATAATTTAGTCCTTGACTTGTAGTACCACTCTTTGATTTAATTAGTAATGCTTTGTTGCACTGCATGATTATGGCCATTATTGCTCTCTTATTTGGTTGCTCCCAATCCTTTGCTAGCCTCCACTTGTATTAGTAAGTTCTACTCATGCTTCCAACTCCCAATAAACCAAGTTATTCCGAAGTGTCCACTATAAACTCCTATGCATGGTGTGTTACACCATTCCAAGTATATTCTTGTTTTCAGCTATCTTCCAATTAAAAACTATTTTGTTATGTGAAAACTTAGTGATTAAAGCCCTCAAAAACTTGATGGCACACTTTATATTCTTTGCCCCTAATAAACTTGAACCATTGTGTCATCTATGTTGTATATGCTTGCACTTATACGTTGGAATTAGCAGAACCGTGCTGTCACGGGGAACGTTTTCAACATTGCATTTGTACTTTGTACTCAGTTGATATCATGCTCTTTTGTCTATGGATGTCACCGCTGTGAAATAAAGAGGGAACTTGTAAGTCCATGGAGTTTGTATCCTGCGTTAGATAAATGCCTGGGCCGCCAGCCTAAGCCATGCCTAATCATGGTGGAAACTTGCAGCATCACCATAGTGACATCTATGAAGCATTCTTATTATAAAAAATAGACACATTGAGAAAAGAGGAAAGAGAGAAAAAAGCACCATATTCCCATGGTAAATAATAAGATTGCTGAGATGCTCATTGTATGCTTGCCTTGTCATTTTGGTTATGGGAAAGCTCCTTGTCACATCCCAAGATTTTCCAAATCTTGTAACGTGAAAATAATAAAATAAAACTTTGTTTGATTTTTAGAGCCAGAAGAAACTTTTTGAATTTAAATGGAACCTCAAACCCATTTGAATCAAATAAAGTCCCAAAGGGATTTAAAAAGATAAACATTTTAAATAAAGAAAAAAACAAAATATTTTGAAAATACTATTTTGATCATTAAAATAAAAGGATTTGGTTTTCAATTGAAATAAAAGTTTTATAGATAAAGATTGTTTTATAGAGCCAAATTAAACCTTGGCCAAGTCTTTGAATAAAACAAATTGTTTTGATAAAAATAGTAAAGGTTTACTTAAATAAAATAATGAAGATTTAATATCCAATTTTTATTTAAGTAAAGGCCTTTCCCATTTTAAATAAACACCAAAACTTATTATTTTGGTTTAAATAGGTTCTCCAAGTATTTTATATTCTCTAATAAAACCTAATAAAGTGTTTTGTCTTTATTTTAGATTTTAAAATAAACATTCTCAATAAAACAAACCCTAGTTGAATTAATACTGAAAGTCTATTTTATTTAATTAATAATGGACTCTAAAATAAAATGATATTTTGTATTAGAACAAGATTTTCAAATGAATTGTATTTTCAAATAAAACCTACTGATTTGATTTTGAAAATATTTGGATTTCAAATGGAGATTTTAATAATATCAAACCCTATTTTATTAATAAACCATAGTCCATTTTGTTTAATTAATAAATGGAACCTAAAAAGATTTAAAATATTATTTTATTTTGAAGTGTTGGATTATGTTGGTGAACAGAACCAAAAACACAAATGCAAAGTTTAATGATTGTTTGAATTGTTGAATTATTTGAATTTTTGAATAATTGTTTGAAATAACAAATCAGGAAATAGAAATAGAAAAAGGAAAAAGAATTAGGCAGAAAAAAAATAACAGCAGCCCAACAAGGCCCAGCCCAACAGCTCAAACAGCCCAGCTCCCCTCGCCCACAACGAAGCGTTTTCTACTCATTTCCAGACCCGCTAAGAAGCTGACAGGTGGACCTCCCTCACACTTCCTTTCCCACTGACCAGAGGACCCCACCACCTCGTCCCTCTTCTTCCCCACCCGCAGACCACGCCTTCTCCCTCGTTGCCGTTGCTGCCATTCAAAGCCGCGATCAATTCGCAGTGATGCCGCGCCTTAAACCTCGCCGTGAATGCACGCTATTAAGCGCCAGCGCCCCCTCCTTCTTTTCCCCCAGACCAGTCCTCCTCTCTGCCCCTAGGCTGTCACCAATCACTCCTGCACCGCCGCTGCAGCGACGAGCTTCCTCTGCCGATTCCGGCCAAGCCACACCTCCCCGAGCCTCCCTGAGCACGCTAGCAGCTTTCCCACTCCCAGACGTTTCTCCCCGTGCCCTTCCTTCAACCGTGGGCGCCCCGGAGCATCGTCTTCGACAAGCTCCGACAGCGCCGCCGTCCGTTTCCACTCCTGCGACGACTTTCAGGTGAACCAGACCGCCCCGTACCTTCTCGTTCATGCACGTGACCTCTCCGTGACCTCCCGCACTTAACCATGCCTATGTATTGTCCTAGGACGATCTACAACGTCGACTTCGACCTCCGACAGAGCCGCCCGACGTTGTCTTCAACTCCGGCGAGCAATCAAGCCCGACCCAGTGCGCCCCTTCACCAACCAGTACCACGTTGAGCATCAACGAGCGTCAGCGAACCCGGTGAGCACACTTCCCCTTTGCTTCGCTTCCTGTATCGCCGGCGCCGCCGTGAAACAGAGTCGCCGCCGCCAGCAGCCGCCGTCAGCGCCGCCCACTTTAGGTCAGAGTCGCCAGTACCGTTCGATCCAGATTTAGCGGCCACGATTAGATCACTTATCGTCGAAGGGGTATGTCCTCTGGGCCACTCGATCTGACTAGATCCAACGCACCACAGCCGCGATCCCAGCGAACCGGTATCGACCAGTAAGAATACGCCGCGTGTCACCTATTTGATTTAAAACAGATTTGAAAAACAGAAACTTTTGCAAACTTTAAACCCTTATATCTTTGGATCCACACGTCCAAATTTTACAAATTTTATGTCGTTGGATTCAGGAGAACAAGCCCTAGCCAACTGTGGCCTTAGTTTAGAAAATAGTACCTGTTAACTTGTTTGAATTTGCAGAAACATTTGTGTACTTGTTTAGGGTAGAAAAATTGTTTAAATTTGATTTTAGGATTAAATCTTTTGCAAAATGGTTTTTAGTGACCATACTGACCCTAGGAACCAACCCTTGGTGTTAAAAATGATTTTGGTAAAATATAGGTTGAATTATTTAACTTAGCCATTTTCTAACCAAATAAACTCATAGATTTATTTATGGAAATGTTTTTGCAAGGAAAACTTTGGGAAAATGTTTTGAACCAAACTTACTGACCCAAAACACCAAGCCTTGCCAAGAGCAACTCACTTGGTGAAAAATCTAAAGTTTTGCTTTGATAAGAATAATTTTCACCACATAAAATGATGAATGAATTTTAAAATGGTCTTGAGATAAAACCCATTTGCAAATGACTTTGCCATTTTGGTAAATGACCAATTTAGAACCTTACAAAGTTATAAACCTAGTAGAGACCATCCTTGCAATAGAACCACCCTTTGCATACTTATGCATGACTTAGTTTCCTTCTTGCCTTGTGTGTGTGATTTTGTTTGAGTAGTGGTGGTTTGGAATGTTAGTTGATTTGGTGCTTTGCTTGATTGACTTGTAGTGAAATTAGCAAAGTGTGAGACTAGCAAGATCAAGGAGTGAACCCCCATTCCCTACCAAAAGGCAAGTTACACTATCATACAAAAGTCCTACTATTTTTAATATACTTAGTGGATTTTGAAAATATGCATGAAAAGATATTTCTGTACTTATGCTATGATAAAATCCTAATAGGATTCCCTATACACTCCTTAGTAAAATATTGAAGTTGTACATGCTTAGCCATGCTATATGCTATAATTTGAAAAAGAGATACATGTTGAGATTTTACAAAGATTGAGAAAAGGACTTGTGTTTTACATAATAAAACAAGGACTCAATGAACCACCTAGGTGGAGGATACTTTAAGTTTTGGAGAAGGTGGCAACAAAAGGGAACCATGTCTATGGCAATCACTTTGTGTTGTGCTCCAAAAGAAAACCACCTAGGAAACTTAGAGATCAAACATGCTTCTCCAATTGTGGCTTTCGTGTGCAACCACATGCTATTATGGCTCTGGCTTAGTCTATTACATTAGGAAGACCCATACATTGTCTTTAGTTACTGGACATGGGGATCCGGAATGCTTCATGGGGCTGAAGACAAAGCTAGCAATGATGTATGGGAGGACCTTTTGGAAAGACTTCGTCACATTCTCAATCTGCCAGTACTCCATCTTGGTGAGCACTAATCCAGTAGGCCACTGGTGGCAAAAGGATGGGATTGTGACATGTGGGTAAAGTGTACTCCTTCTGCAGAAGTAAACAAAAATCTAAGTACTTAGCCGTGTCCCCGGTTATGGACAATACTGAGCAACTAAAGTTTGAACTATGGGAGATCTCGACATTCCAATTTCTAATATAAAAACTTGATGCCCTTGTGTGTCTACCAAGGAATTCAAAGAGATTTTGTTAAACTTGTTGCACTTGGGGTTACCAAGGTGCTCAAGAGCATGATGTACTTGGGGTTACCAAGGAACTCATGAGTTTTAATAAAACTTGTTGCACTTGGGGTTACCAAGGTGCTCAAGAGATTTTGACAAGGATTTGAACACTTGAGTTTCTACCAAGGAGTTCAAGGAACTTGGAAAAGAAATTTGACAAAGGACTTTAAAACCCTTTTGAAAAGATAGGATAAAATATTGCTTTATGCAAATAAGCCTTAAACTCTACTTAGCCAAATATGCATATAATGATAGGATCCACTCTTATTGTACATAGAAGTGAAGCTTGCCAATACAATTCAAAATGTATTGACCCTTGAGGCTGTAACTTGTAATGTTGCAGGTTGATTGTTTTTAAATGAAGATTGTTTGATTGACTAGGACTACAAAGTCTACAACCAACATCTGCCTGTGGCACTTTGAAGATGAAGGACCCATGACTATAATTATTCCGCTGCAATGTATTGTAATAGCCAAATGAGCTATGTTTGATGTAATAAACTTATGTTATTCCTGGTTATAAATTTATATTATGACCTTTGTATCTTGATATTACATCTTAACTGTGGATGCTAGCTATTGATCCAGGGACTAGCATTGTAAACACAGGAGGAACCTAACTTATTGGGTTGGGACCTCTACACTCCTGTACCATGTGCAAGGGGTACCCCATTGGCGGTTCTCAATGATATGCAAATACTTACAATGACAAGAACTTACAGGGACCAAAGTTGAGTATGCATGAGGTGTGGCCCTCGTATTCAAGGGACTTGAGATTGCCAACTTATACTTCGTCAAGCATATACTCCATCTTTGTCACTTTAACCTTAATCACTTCAAGATGCTTATGACAGGGGCAATGAGGGATGAAAGCTAACAAGTACCATAATTTTTGGAAGCTCTTTTGAAACTTGAAATCCCTGCTTCCTTTATAAAAGGCTTTTCTTCCACCATTATTTGAGTCTCCACCTTCTACCTTTAGGCACCATTAAGAGAGCATAGTTGTCATTTTGTGTGAAGTGTTCCAAAGATTATTGATTGATGCATATTGTGATATTACTTGTTCTTGTGCTATTTGGTTCTAGTCACCCTTGTGAACTTTGAAGGTGTCCTATGCATCTATTTGCTACTCTATGAGGGACAAGCGGATTGCCACTATGCTATGTTTTTTGTATGTGAAACAAACAAACATTTTTCAATGCATGTTATTCATGATCTTTGTTTGTAAATTGTCATGTTGCATGCATAGTTACTTTGTCCTATTGTTACAACTCCACCTTTCATGGACATGTTTAGAGTTCTTTGATCCCAGCTTTCAACGCTTGCAAATGGTTGGATCTTTATTGTGAGGGTGCATGTCACCTCAAAAATTATTCTTTTTATCACTTACCTACTCGAGGACGAGAAGGAGTTAAGCTTGGGGATGCTTGATACATCGAAAACGTATCTATAACTTTTGATGCTCCATGCTTGTTTAGTATCTACTTTGCTTTGCTTTGTCTACACTTTGAGGTACTTTTTACATGTTTTCTGGTACTAACCTATTAACAAGTTGCCACAGTGCCAGTTGACTGTTTTCTGCTGTTTTTGGTTGCAGAAAAGTTAGTAAAGAAATATTCTCAAAATTGGGCGGGACAAACGTCAAAGTCAATTACTTTCCGTGGGGAACAAGAAGTCCAGAGGGGAGACGAAGAAGCAGGCCAGGGTAGCCAGACCACCCATAGGCATGGGTGGGCCCTGCCCCGTGTCTGGGAGGGGTGTGGCCCCTCTGGCCGCCTCTTCGGCCTCCCCCTTCGCCTATAAGAACCCCCCGATGTAGAAACCCAAGTACCCGATCAAATATCCATGAAACCTTCTGTAGCCGCCGCCACCATCGTCCCTAGATCGGGGGGGGGGGATTTGAAGTTCTTCTCGACACCCTGCAGGAGGGGAGATCATCCCGGAGGCCTCTCTCCGGTATGATGTGTGAGTAGTTCCACCTTGGACTATGGGTCCATGTAGTAGCTAGATGGTTGTATCTCCTCCTTTGGGCTTTCATGTATAGATCTTGTGAGCTCCGTTCATGATCAATATCTAATCTATTTGTAATCATGCATGTTGTGTTTGCGGGGATCCGATGGATATTGAGATTATTATGTTGGTTTGATTAATGGTTTTGTCTTTATGATTCTATCATGTCTGTATTGTTTTTGATCTTGCATGCTCTCCGTTGTTAGTAGCTATCTTGGCCAAGTAGTTGCTAGTGACTCCAAGAGGGGGTATTTATGATCGATAGTGGATTCATGCCTCTTGTTTCCAAGGGAAGTGACAATAATCTCTTAAGTTGTAGATGTGTTGTTGCTACTAGGGAGAAAACAACGGTCTCTTGTTCATGGAACGTGTGGACTGTTTACCTTACACACTTTGCTTAAAGCAGTTGTCTGTTGCTTGCAACTTAATACTGGAGGGGGTTCGGATGATAACCTGAAGGTGGACTTCTAGTCATAGATGCAGTTAGATGGCGGTCTATTTATCTTGTTGTATTGCCCAATCGAATCTCATAGGATCTTTCTGACTAGTAATTGCATTGTTATGCCTTTCTCAGTTCCTGTCAATTGCCCTGCTGTAATTTGTTTACCCTTCATGTCATGTTGTTTATCTAAGGAGAGCACCTATAGTGAACTATGGACCCCGGTCCAATCTTTACCATTGATACATCTTCCACTGTTACTTGTTTACTTGCTGCAAACCATTACCTTCCACACCATACGTTTAATCCTTTGTTACAGCAAACCGGTGAGCTTGACAACCTCACTGATTCATTGGGGCAAAGTCTTGAGTTTGTGTTGTGCAGGTCTCCGCGTTTCTTGCAACACCTGTGTGACGTTTCCTTCCTCCTTCTGGTTCGATAACCTTGGTCTCTACTGAGAGAAAACTTGCTGCTGTGCTCATCATACCTTTCTCTTGGGGTTCCCGACGAAGTCCTCTCCGATAGGCAACACTACCGCACTCGAATCACACTGTTACCATTACTGTTACTATTGCTCCTGTTATATTGTTGCTGTTGCTTTGTTGTTGCTGTTATCAAAATGTTGCTACTAATAAACTTCTGTGAGCAAGAACTATGTCCAGGTGAAGCTGAATTGACAACTCAGTTTTTAAGGCTTGCAAGTATTCTTTGGCTCCCCTTGTGTCGAATCAATAAATTGGGTAATACTACCCGCGAAGACTGTTACGATCCCCTACAATTGTGGGTCATCAAGACTATTTTCTGGCACCGTTGCCGGGGAGTATATCTTTATTTGTAAGCTCACTTGGATCTATTATTGTTCACTATTACTCCTTTCATCATGGGTAAGTCTCGTGATGGAAAGTTCCCTATTTTACCATCCACTACAAGAAGAGGTACAGTCCTAAACACCTCTGTTGCTCTTGATTCACCGTCTGTTATAAGTAAGACTGTTACACCACCATCACATACTCATGCTACACACACTGCTACTACTGGTGAATCTGAAACTGCTTTTGATGCTCATGATGTTACTTCTACTGTGCTTGATGCGAGTGGTTCATTAGGTCCTTTCCTAGATGCTACTATGGCTAGTCTAGGAAATACCAAAACTCCTAGTGAAGACACTGTTACACCTGTTATCTCACCTGAGTCTAGTGAGAGTTATGATATTAATGATGGTTACATTGAGTTCACTGATGAATTTATTGAAGAGTGCCGAAACACACATGGTACTAGTGCTATTAAGAGTCTCCTTGCTAGACGCACTATTATGCCTAAACTGTCCTCTGATCCTAAGTTTGCCACCTCTCCCATAGATATTAAAGATAAAGATTATGATTTCTCTCTTGATTTATCCTATTTAGATATTGTTGAGAAAGAACCTTTTTGTGGGACTGAAAACAAGAGTGATGTGGCTCATATGAATGAGCTTTCTACTATGAGTGCTTTATTCTCTAATGATTTTTAGATGCAAAAGTACTTTGTTACTAAGATCTTCCCTTTTTCACTAAAAGGAGAAGCTAGGGCTTGGTTTATTAGATTAACTCATGGTTCCATTGATAGCCCTGATTGTTTGATTGCTTCTTTCTTCTAGAAATATTTTCCTCCCAGTGCTAGACATGCTGCTTTGTAGAGACTTTTTTGATTTTAAACAGGGAGAAGAAGAGAAATTGCATGAGTCATGGACAAGGTTCTGTGCCTTGATTCATGCACATCCTGGATGTCCATTACCTAAGAATGAGCTTCCTGATATTTATTATAATGGACTAACTGATGATTCTAGGACATACGTAGATAGCTTCGCTGATTGTGTTTTTAGGAAAAGAATTCCTACAGATGCTAAAGGATTAATGGGTAAGATAAGCAAGAATTATGATGATTGGACTTCAACTGAGCTAAATACACCTTAGCCTATTACTCCTGAACCAATTGTGCCTGAACCAGTTCCAACACCAACACCAAAGAAGAGCGGAGTTATTGCATTAAATGATGAAGTGATGAAGGAAGCTAAGAAATGTCTAAAGGAGAAAGGAATTAGAGGTGAAGATGTGAAGAATTTACCTCCTATAGAAGAATTATGTAAGCCAATTCCCCACTCATCTACTATTGAGGTACATTCTCTCAAACACTTTGATGAAGGTGATATTCCTTATGGTAAGCCTCTTGATCAATGTTTAGATGAACTTGACATTCTTAATGTTAAACAAGGTAATTTTAATAAAAAAGTTCAGAATAATTTATTGGAAAACTCTAGAGCTATCAATGAGTTGAAATATATTGTGGAAAGAACTTCTAATGATATTAAAATGCTTTGCAAAAACTTTCAAATGGTCCAAACCCAACTTGATCAACTTGCTAAGGTACAAAAAGATATGCTAGTTAATGCCTCAGGAGATAAACATGCTTATGGAATTAGAACTAGGAGTGGTATAGCTACTCAAGATCCTTTATATCCTGAAGGACACCCTAAAAGAATTGAGTAGGATTCTCAACAAGGTGAAAGTAGTGGTAGTCCTCGTAAGAGAAAGAAAAAGAAACATAAGGTAGTCGAGGAACCACTTGAACCTGCTATAGATCCTAATAGTATATCTGTCTCTGATGCTGAAACTGAGAGTGGTAATGATAAAAATGATGCTCCCGATAAGGAGGAAGTTGATTAAGAACCTAAAAAGCACACTAAGAACACTAGGTACACTAAGGAAGATTTTATTGCTAAGAAACATGGTAGTGAGAGAGAACCTTGGGTGCAGAAACCTATGCCTTTTCCCGGTAAGAAACACAAGTAAAAGGAGGAAGAGCACTACAACAAGTTTTGTGAGTGGATGAAACCTTTATTTTTGCAAATTCCTTTGACTGATGCTATTAAATTTCCTCCTTATTCAAAGTATATGAATGATATTGTCTCTAATAAAAGGAAGATTCCTAATGATGAGATTTCTACTTTGCTTGCTAATTATTCCTTCAATGGTAAGGTTCCAAAGAAACTTGGTGATCCAGGTATACCAACTATTCCTTGATCTATTAAGAATAATTATGTTAGAACTGCTTTATGTGATTTGGGAGCTGGAGTTAGTGTTATGCTTTTTTCTCTCTACAAGAGACTCCAGCTAGAAAAGTTGATACCAACTGATATATCTTTGCAAATGGATGATAAGTCAACTACTATTCCTGTTGGTATATGTGAGGATGTTCCTGTTCAAGTGGCTCATAATTGCTTGGTTTTAACTGATTTTGTTGTGCTTGAAATGCCTGAAGATGATAATATGTCTATTATTCTTGGGAGACCTTTTCTTAATACTGTAGGTGCTGTTATTAATTGCAATCAAGGAAAAGTAACATTCAATATTAATGACAAAGAGCATACTGTCTATTTCCGCAAGAAGGTTGCTATAACATCCCAAATTTTTTCCTATTTTGGAATGTTATAAATAAAATCAATAGCTTGATTGATTGATTGACTTTGTTGAAAATTCCCAAAGAGAAGAAACTTTTTGAATAGAAAATCCTCTCAACCTTGAATTGAAAATCTTATATTCTTTTGTTATGACCTAAGTAGCCATATAGGTAAAAGGGCATGGATTGATTATGGATTGAAGAATTGGTGTGCAAGATTTCAAAATGAAAATCATAAAGCATTCATAAGCATTTCATTACATCCATGCAAAGTTCTCACAAACTGAATCCAAATCCTGGTATCTAAATCCTATAGTTGATTCGCCCAAATGTTCCTAAAGATAATTAAATTAACTTTATAAAACCCACTGTTGCTAAGGCATATATTATTGATAATTATAGCCTAAAGAGATCCAAATAATATTACAAAATTTTAGAAACAAAATTTAGCTCATTTGGAGCTATTATGAAAAAGTTATGGAATATACAAACAAATAAAGATATAAATAAAATAGAATATACAAGGATTTATAAACCCACTACTTGCAAACTAGTAAAAATATTACAAATATGATCCTACAATGATCTATTCGATTTTAGAAAATTTTAGAAACAAGAATCATATCATTTAGAGTTCGTATGCAAAAGATATGAGGGAAACAAGTAAATAGAAAAAAAAGAAAAAAAAGATTTTTTTTCCTAACGGGCCGGCCCACCCGGACCGACCGAGGCAGCCACATACGGTTGCTTTAAAAATGGTGCGAATCAGTTTTTGACAAACCTATCTCTAATCAAACTCACATAACTTTTTATCTACAACTCCGAATTGACTTCTGTTTGTTTCTACTTGTTCCCTACTCCAATACCTATCTCTACAATATCTTAAATCTCCATATAAACTCGTGGAGCCACAGCTGTATGAGTTTCTCTCCTCGAAATCCCGAATCTACACATGCCTGAATCTTATTTCGCCTTTTAACCCATCTAGACTTCGTTGTTTGCCTTCGGCCAAAAAACGAAAGTTGTAGAACTCGTCGAAATATTTCAATCCCGACAAACCTCACCTCTTTTCATCCACCACAGCCGGAGAATTTTGCATCGCAATATTTCAGATCTTACGGTGTAAATCCAAGATGTACTCGCGTTCGTTTCTTCAAATCCAAATTCCTTTGGTGATAAGGTAGGAATAATGATTCCCCACAACTTTCATGTATTAAGTTTTTCAATTTTACCTACGGATTTGTCTCTCTAACACATATCAGTTTCTTGTCTATTCTGAGCCAAAATCGGGTCAATCTCTTCTTCTAGCCACCGGATCCTATCCAGACGGTCGAGATCCAATCAAACCGGTGCGTGCCATGTCGTCATCCCGGTCAGCTTCCTCATCAACGTCACGTCAACGTCAGGTCAATATCTAGTCCCAGTCAGCATGCAAAGTCAACCTGTCCAGTCAGCGGAATATTCCCTGGAATATTCCGTTCGAATTTAAAATTGCATATTATAGGTCTAACTTGTAAAATTCATTAGAAATTCATACCACGTTCAAAAATTGCGTATAATATATCAAATTGAAGATAATTTTACGTAGAATCATCTTATCAGAATAGATCGAACTTTTACTGTACGTGGTTACTGCAGTAATTTAATTAATTTTAATGGTCTTTTAGGTTAATAAATTCATAGAAAATTATCTGTAACTCCGAAAAATATGAACAATATATCAATTTGAAGCTACTGTAATTTACATTAATAATATCTGGTTGGATATAGCCTTTGCCGATAATTTAACCCGTAGCAATTTAATTAGTTTTAATGGCTTTATAAATCATTAAATTCATAGTAAATTAATTGCTTGTCACAAAAATATAAATGATATACCGATGGAAAGCTGGTTCCATGTAGATCATCAATATGCAATTAGTTCAGCCTTTGACTGTAAGGTTTTGCGATGAAGATTTAAATGGTTTAATGGCTTATTTAGAGTAATAAATTCATAATAAAATAAATACTATTCAGAAAATTACAAATAGTATGTCCCTGAAATTACAATTCTGTGGAGATTGCAGATATAATTTTAGTTTGATTTTTAGGCAAAAGACCTGTATGAATCATTTAAAAGCCATGAAACACTATTTAAATCATACAAAAAGATCTATAACTCCGATTAGGGTGAATCCAACGCCTACTGGTTCGTATTAACGTCCTCTATTCAGTAAACCCAAGAAACAAATTTAATTGGATAGTTATAACAGGCGTTACAATAGAACTATCAAAACCCTTATATTGGCAAGTAATTATTAATAACAAGTACCATATTGCTTTAATTGATCTCATACATGCATCATATGATCTATTAATGCTCAGAGAACTAAATATAAGCATTGTAACATATTAAACCGTCATGCATGTTTTTGATCATCCTTGTTGTGTTTGCTATGATTGCAATTGTTTTGATTGGAACTACCTTGTCCTCGTATTAGATTGTTCGGAGAGTGCGATTGCTGCGGAGAAATACAATCAACACCCATATTATCAACATAAGGCAACTTACACCACTTTTTCATAATTTTTGTCCCAGTTTTGATTCCATGAATGTGAACTTCAAAATTCTGTAGTATGCATGAGTAGGATGTTCTAGTAGAATTTTCCCTTAGTATTATTTTACAAGTGCGATGATTTTGTAGTATGCCATGAGTAGCTCTATACTTAGGATTATCCCTCCTAATAGGTTACCCCTGTTTTTGCTAAGTATTGCTTGCTATGCTATATATACAAAGTACCGTTTGGGGGGTTCGAAAGATAATGAATTTCTAAGTATAAAGGCTCTCTAGAGCAGACTTTTCTTCTCAAATCCACTTCAAAATAAAACTAAGTTTTCTTCTGGGCGGAATGGTTGTCGGGTCAACGAGTGAGATTTTGGTGGAGGACGGCCACCCAGGAATCAAAGAAGTCTGCCATGTTTTAGAATTCAGAAGCTTCCAGTGCAACCACAATACATTATGGGCTCTGTCTTGGCCTAGTACTTAGTGGGAAACCTCACCTGGGTACCAACATTTGGAGGTTCTTGGAACGGTTGGATCCGAAAGGTAGAGGGGATACTAAGGGAAAGCCTCGCCATGGTCTTGTCTATAAAAGGACTTGATCGTGGATTGTGGGTAAAGTGCACAAAATCTCGAGAGTATTGCAATCTGATCGATCAACCATGTTCACGGAAACAGAACAACATTGAGCATCTGAAGGATGGAGCCTCTGAAGGATCTTCCTCTCTCTTTTCTAAACAAAAGTTCTTAAAACCCCATGGCGTGAGTAATATCGCTAATGGGTGGGAATTTGGGAACTTGGTGTGTAATATCCAAGTGTCACTTGGTGCGTAATATCCAAGTGTTTGGTTGTTTGGACACTTGGTGCGTAATATCCTCGTGTGCCACTCGACCTTATTTCACCTAAGCAAATGTTTACAAAGTAGGGAAAAATCTTCTCTTCTTCTCTCTAATTAAGAAAAACTAGCTTTGAGCAAATGAACTCTACAGCCTAAACTAGCCTTGCATGTAGAGATAGTCCTTTCTTTCCTTGGTGTAATTTGCCAATACATTCAAAGTATTGACCCAACTTGTTGTCTGCACGTTTCATGTGCAGAATTCCGGGGATCGTTGAAAGGTGTGCTAGGATCGCGGGTCTTCACTCAACCTGCCTGTGGCATTGATGGGACTCCAAGTTGTATTTATATAGCTTCTATTGTAATAATGTAAACTCTGGATTATTCGATTCATGTAATAAATACTTGTGTTTTACATGATATTTCATCGACTGCGAGTGCTAGCTATTGATACAGGGACTAGCATGTTAATCACAGGGACTTAGGATCCTTACCGATCTGAGGTCACTACAGTTGCTAAGAGCTATTGCCTGAATTCCATTGAAAATATTGACAGCATCAAGGTTGGATAAATATATTGTCCCATTCCACAAGAAAATTTTGAAACTATTATGATTGGGATCATTGCTATCAAGTATGAGGTTACATAATCACCTTGTGGATTACAATGTTTTGTTTCATATAAGATTGTTTTGGTAACAAGACTTGATCAACCTTGTTAACAAAAGGATTTTAATGAACAAAATAATGTTTTCATTGTGGTTATACTTGCTTTATCTTACCTTTCTCCTTCCTAGTCGTTGCCTTTCTTTTGCTAGCTTTGGTTTTGCTAGTTGTTTGCTTGTTAGAGTGTCTTAGAACTTCCGTAGTTTGGCTTTGGGTTTGCTTTTGCTTCTTCTGAAAAAACTGTTTCTGCGAGAAAATCAATTTTCATACCCTAAAAATTGGCAAAAAATAAAGTTTCCCGAAAAATCCTAGAAAATTCAAACTATTTTTTCCTCGAAAAAAGGGGCAGAGGGACACCTGAAGTGACCTAGGGAGCCACCCCAGGCCACCACACCCATGGTAGGCGTGGCCTACCCTTGGGTGGCGCCTAGGGGGGTCTGGCCCACCTGGGCCCCTCCAAAGTGCCCCCTCATAGCCATCTTCTTTCTCTCTCCCAAAAAGCACCAGAAAACTTGCTCAAGCTCGAGTTCTTGCTGTTCTTCCCCACGATTTGCGATCTCCTTGCTCAGCCCATCTTTGCTGCTGATTTTTGGAGGGATTGCTCCTTGGTATGTACCTCCTCCACTTGTCCAAGTAGATTTGTGATTGGTAGATTGTATCTTGAATATTTTTCTGCTATAGGTGACAGATTGTGTGAGCTTGCATGCTTGTTCTATGCTTAGAGATTTCATTTTGATGCATGTGTAGTCCTCTAGCAAGTTCCTATAGTAGTTTCTCATCATTTATCAACTTGGAAATCACTTGGTTTGATGTTTGTCTAAAAATTTCATAATAGAGTGGTCACAGACAACCACACATTTGGACAGATATTTGAGAGTGATGCACCTAGAAGGGCAAGGCATTCAAGATCATCTTCCTGTGCTAGGCCCTCATACAATGAGGATCTCATCACTCCGTGATTAGGTGACGAGGGAGATGAGGGGGATGCACACCCCTCCGCCTTTCCTTGCCAAACCTTCTTGCAGGCTGCTGGGATTCTTGATGATTTTATGTCAACACCCGGATTTTTAATCCTAGATGCCTGTTCTGCCATACATCGCAATCCCAGGATTACCATTTTTGCGAGACATAACAGATTGGATATTACAGTACATCATCCATTACAAACCATACATAAGGTATTACAGAAATAAAAGATCTCATGATCCAGTCTTAATACAAATCAAGCAGCGGAATAACGTAATAGTAACAATAGCGTAGGCGAAGCTACATCTTCATGGTCACAGGCAATGCTGATGATGGGAGATGATCCTAGTTGTCATAACCTTCCCGCGGTCCGTCCTCCTGATAGTCCTCTTCATAGTCTGGCCACAGGAATAGCCAGGGACAAAGCCATGAGTACTCTTTAAGTACTCGCAAAATAATACTAACAAGTGAATTGGTTTTGAGTAGGAATACTAAGCTCTAGGTTGTTTTGCAAAAAGCCATATTTATCTCTACTGAGTTCAGAAGCAAAGAAAGCTAGTTGAAAGCTTTATAACACCTAAGTGGGAATTTGAATTTCATATCACAACCCTGTTGTGGTCAAGTCAAGTCATGAATCATTTCATAAGTCATTTTGAAAACATCTGACAACGGAACAGTATGGCCACTCCAACTGTCCATAACCGCGGACACGGCTATTCGAATAGTTTGACACTCTGCAGAGGTGGTACACTTTCACCACAATATTCGATACATCCGCCAGGAACAATCCTGAATTCACCATACTTAGTATGCAGATAATCAATCCTAACCTTTCAATTAAACGCCCTAGTATAGGCACCTCTCCTATGAG
Source organism: Avena sativa (assembly GCA_916181665.1). Classification (NCBI taxonomy): domain Eukaryota; kingdom Viridiplantae; phylum Streptophyta; class Magnoliopsida; order Poales; family Poaceae; genus Avena; species Avena sativa. The sequence continues at coordinate 69,440,058 of OV702284.1, forward strand.
TTTGGCGTCCCAACCGTGACCAACTGTCATCTTGGGTACTACACAGGTGGACAATCTTCACAATGTAGCCTTATCTCAAACCTTGGCCGCAAGGGAACCCATACTAAGGTATATAAATTTCCAGTCAAGCCCTACCCGAATTTCGGGTATTGTGGTTGTACGGTAAAAATTGGAATGGTATTGCATCTAGACAACCATCAGTTTTATAAAGGGCTAAGGCTCATGCCTTAACATTTTCATCATCAAAATCATCTGGTGTTCAAGAACACATGTCAAAACATTTTAGTAGAATGACTCATCATTCTAAGGTTTTCATAACCATTTTCACCAAGTATTCCCATCTAAAGTTGATCAAGTTTTATGCTTAGCACTAGAATCTACAAATTGGGGGTAAATACTAATGAGGGGGTGGTAAACAAGTGTATCTTATCTGAGTTCAATCTCATGCCTCAGGATGACATCAAGGTTATCTAAATTAAGCCAAGTTTTATGCTCTTTATCCTACCTTTAAATAATCTTTCTAAAATCTACAATTCACTAAGTAAACCAAACTAAAGAGCTTTGATAAAGAAATAAAATAACTAAGCTTGCAAATAAAACTAGGATTTGGTATAATCAAAGGGGTATAATCACATATGCTTAAGGCATCTAGTTTGCATAGTTATCATGCAAGTTTTAACTTGCTCAGTTAATAGCTTGCCTTGTGCAGAGTAGTGGTTGAAGTTCTCCTCGGTTTCTTCCTCGTAGTATCGTCCTTCCTCCTCGTATCCTTGGTCAGTACTAGCGTCTATAAATAAATATGAGGTATACAATCACCAAACAATACTTAACTACTTTTATTTATCACACCAAGGTTTTCACTAGATGATCTAGGATCATCACAAACATCACAAAGATTAAGGCAATAGTTTTATTATTTTAGTTTAGAAAAGTAATTTATACTCATTGAAAAACTATTTAAGTTTTAATATTCTCCAACTAAAACATGGGATCATGTTGACACATTTTAACACCACATATTTCAGTACATGGGAATGTGATTTAAAGTGGTGTCACAATTTAATAAGGTTTAACCTTTTTATTTTAATTAAATAAAGTGACTAGAAATTCCTATGGGCATTTTTTTATTACTTGTACAATATTTCGGCAAGTAAACCTAGATATTTTTATATATTCAGAAAGGTCTAGTTAAATGTGATTTTTGAGAGTTGGAATCAACTAAAAAGCTTTTGTGGTTAAATTTTGAAAAATGTTTGAATGCAGAAAAGCTTCTGCCTTGTTATTTTTACTATAGCTGATCTACAATTCCAAATGAATTGAATCAAACGGCCTTGGATTAATAATTCCAGTACCTTTCTAACAAAATTGGTTTCATGCAATTTAGTTCAGTGAATCGACCTGGGTTGATTTTTGAATCTAGGTACAAAACTAGGTTTGAAACTAAATTAGAAAATATAAATTCAAACTAACTGGTTTGCGTGGGATGTTAACTGGGCCGACCCACGGTGCACAGCACACGCGCAGGGGAGTTTTAATGGATGACCCCACCAGTCAGCAAGACAGGGGGTGCAAAGCGGTACGGGGTGATCTAGACAGCACGATCAAACTCTAATCCAACAGTTGTGATCTATCGTCTCCGTCGGGCATCGCAGGCGAGACAGAACCCTAGCGCGGCCAGTGGTGGTCGAACGGGGCTCACCGGGGCTCAGGCGAGGGTTGGCGACGGGGGCGATCAACGAAGTCAACGTCAGCGAACCTCCTGCTGCCGACGGCTTCACCTGCGGTGGCTCCGATCGCTGGCTCCTCTTCTCCTCCTCCGTGGTAGACTCCGGCAAAATTCCGGTGACCTGCTGCTCGCCTTGCTCCGACAATGAGGTGGGGTGGTTCTGAGAGAGAGGATAGTGAGATGGTGTGCTGAGTTCAAATGGGGGTGGCCTCTATTTATAGTGCAACAAGGGGACCGAAGGGTGCGGGCTGAGCTCGTCGGTGTCGTCGGCACAGCGAGCTAAAGGGATGGGCGACGGTAGGGGCGGTGTTGTGTTCCCTGGCGAAGCTCAACGGCGTGGTTACGTGGCATGGGGTGGTGCGAGACGGTCGGAACGCTGTGGTGCTCTAGGCGGGTCCGACAGGCGTTTTAATGGCACACCGTGGCTACGGGGCCCACGGCGGCGAATGGGGTTGTCTGGCGGTCTCCTGGGATAGTGGCGATCATGCTTTCACGCGGCGAGGGTGGCGCGCAGTCTGTGGGCGCATGTTGAGGGTGGCGCTCTGGCGCGCTCTCGGTAAGCTCGTTGAGATATTAGGAGCGAGCATTCCGTGTGGTCCGGTGGCTGGTAGGGCTCGAGCGTTGGACAGGGGGTGGCGGTGGACGATGGTGTGCGTCCTAGACATGGTGGCTAGGCTTGGTGCTTGCTCTATCTAGCTAGCCATGGTCGGCTAGCAAGGGTGCCTTCGGGTTGGCATGGCATGGTGCAATGTGTAGGGGCTAGGGGTGGTAAAGGCACTAGTTGGCACTGGGGGAGACAAGTGTAATCAATGGTGAACAATGCTTAGCCAAATTACTGCTCAAAACAGTGAAGTTTGGCCAGTTTGATTTTCTGTCTCCAAGTGTTTGATGAAATGGCCGCAAGAAATTCAAATTTGAATTTTTGGTTGAAACTTGGTGGGTGTATTATTTACATACTAGGAAGTCTCTGGTTAGTTGGAAAGGTCAAGGGGTACTGGTTTGGTTGGTTTTTGAAAATAGGTGATCTTCCCATATGTTAAAGATTCAATTTTAAATTGTCATTTGAATCAAGTTGCCAAATGTTTCTGCAAGTTTGAAAGGTGGGATAGGGTTCACTTTTACTTGGTCTAGCAAGGGGTGAAAAGAAATTTAATTGTTTCTGTTTGAAATCTTGGACTAGAAACACTCAAAGTGGACTAGTGAGCAAGATTGGCAAAAATGACCATTTGCTTTATTTGGTTTGTTTTTGATATTCTCTTGATTTGTTTCTTCTTGGAAATGTTTTAGATGATGTTGTTTTCATCTTTAAACCATCCCTTTCTATTTATATCAATCACACAAGTCCATTCATGCATTCATACAATCATCACATACACACATGCATTCATATGGTGTTAATTAACAAAAGTTTTTGTTAACCCTAATTTTGGTGAATGGAATTGGATAATCATGATCAATATTTTTGGGATGTTACAATCCTTCCCTCCTTAAACAAAATCTCGTCCCGAGATTTGATAAAGAAGAAAGAAGAAAACTAGGATTTAAAAAGATCGGGAAACTCCGTCTTGATGTAGTCTTCTCGATCCCAGGTAGCTTCTTCTTCAGTGTGGTTACTCCAATGAATCTTGAGAAACTTGATGCTTCGGGTCTTGGTGGTTCTGAAAGCTTCTTACAAAATACGGATGGGTACTTTGGGATAAGTCAGGTCATTGTTGATCTCTATGGTGCGGTGAGCAATGTTCTTGAAAACTTCAATCTTCTCCGGGACTTCAAGTCATTTGCGAAGCAACGATATATGGAACACATTGTGCACTGCTGACATCTCCTCTAGTAGTTCCAGTTGATACGACACTTCTCCTCGATGATTTAGAATCTTGAAAGGTCCGATATATCTGGGGGCTAACTTTCCTTTGAGTTGGAAATGTTGCATTCCTTTCAAAGGCGACACTTTGAGATACACAAAATCTCTGATATTGAAAGCAAGGTCTCGACGTCTCTTGTCGGCATAACTCTTCTGTCTAGACTGGGCGGTCTTGACACTACTAGGAAACTAGCTATAGATATACAGACCTTCTATGGCGCATGGTTCTAACCATGCGCCACAAAAGTTGTCCAGTGGCACATTTCAGAAAATGCGCCACAGAAGTCTTCACACTTCTGTGGCGCATATAGGAAAAATGCGCCACAGACGTTCCAACTTCTATGGCGCATATGTCCACATGCGCCACAAAAGTTCCAACTTCTGTGGCGCATATGGACATATCCGCCACAGAAAGCTCGGGTGGACCCTACCACGGAATCTCATTAATTGTACTCTGACCAACATTCTGTGGCGCATATGACCATATGCGCCACAGAAGGGTTCATCTTCTGTGGCGCATATAGAGGTATGTGCCGTAGAAGTTGGAGTAGGAAAAACAGATTCCACCCCCCCTATGGATCGCCTTTTTAGCCTTGCAAAAAATAATAGAAAATGAAAAACACTTGAAAAAATAAAATCCTTTCACATAGTGATAGGTAATGTGGTCTAGTTTGTAGGAAAATTAACAAACATGCATTTCGACTTTTTATGCAAAAAAAGTTTATGCCACGGTAAAACGGTCGTAACTTTTGCATACGAAGTCGGAAAAATACCTATAATATACCAAAATGACGAGAACGAGATTTCGCATCCGCTCGCAACGACAAGTCGTTTAGAAATTATTTAGATTTTCAAAATTCAAAAAGAGTAAAAAGTTATGGCCAAAAGATCGTTTTTTCCTGCAAAAAAATACAAAAAGGAGAAACTTCTGTGGCGCATTTCTTCCATATGCGCCACAGAAGTCTTGGGCGTGATTCGAATTTTGAATCCCTCCCCCATTCTTCCTCTCTTATACTCTTCCACTCCTCCATCCTTCTCCTCCACTACTTCTCTCATTCTCCTCACCTTCTCCTCCTCCTCCTATTGGAGATATGCCCTAGAGGCAATACTAAATGTAGTTATTATTATATCTTTGTGTTTATGATAAATTTTTACATTCATGCTATAGCAGTATTAACCAGAAACATTAATACTTGTGTGATTTGTAAACTAAATTAGAGTCCCTAGTAAAGCCTCTTTATAATACTAGCTTGTTTAGTAATATATGATCATGAACATTTGAGATGTTATTAATAACAAGGTCATATCATTAGGAGAATGATATGATGGACATACTCCTATAGATAAGCATAGCATAAAGATCAAGTCATTTTTAATAGTTCAATTTCTATAAGCTTTCTGATACATAGTAACCTAATTCCTTTGACCATGAGATCATGCTTATCACAATCACCGGAAGGATGCTTTGATGACATCAAAAACCACACCGTAACTGGGTGGCTATAAAGATGGCATTGAGTGTTCGGAAAGTATGGGTTGAGACACATGGATCAAGAGTGGGATTTGTCCATCCATATGACGGATAGATATACTCTGGGCCCTCTCGGTGGAATGTCATCCAATTAGCTTGCAAGCATGTGACTGGCTCACAAGGGATCACATACCACGGGAATGAGAAAAGAGTACTTATCGGTAACGAGGTTGAACTAGGTATGCAGAGATACCGACGATCAAAACCTCGGATAAGTAAACTATCGTGAGACAAAGGGAAATTGGTATCGTATGTTAGTGGTTCATTTGATCGCAAAGTAATCGTAGAAATATGTGGGAGCCATATAAATTTCCAGATTCCTCTATTGGTTATTGATCGGAGAAGTGTCTCGATCATGTCCGCATACTTGACGAACCGTAGGGAGACACACTTAAGGATTCGATGTTGTTGAGTAGTTATGGAATGATGAGAAAGAGACTGAATGTTGTTCGGAGTCACGGATGGGATCCGAGATATCACGAGGAGATCCGGAATGGTCCAGAGAATAAGATTCATATAAGGAAAGTCCTGTTTCGGAGTTGGGGAATGATTCTGGTGTTTTTATCAGGAATGTTCTAGAAGGGTCCAGAAGGTCCGGCACTCCAGAGGGTAAGGGTACATGAATGTGTCATGACAATGTGGAATGGTTGAATCATGTACTAGGTCAGTTGGCTGGGCAAAATAAAGGGAGAAATCAAATCCTAGGTTGTAAGTCAAACGCCAATTTGAAAAAGTCAAACGACAATTTTGCTTGGTGGAGGGAGAGTAGGAAACCTACTTGGGGAGGAGTTCCCCTCCCTCCACCCGCCGGCCAGGGAGGCCGAGTTGGGGGAGGACTACCTCCTCCCAACCGGCCACCCTCCACCTATATAAGGAGGGGTAGGGCTCCCCTACCCCTCACACCCAAAACCCTAGCCCTCTCCTCGAAGTCACCGGCGCCACCACCTCCTTGTGCCGCCGCCTAGGGCACCTCCAACTCGGAGAGTTGGGGTGTTCCCCAAACCCTAGCCGCCGGCTACACTCTCCCCTTGGTGCCTCTAAACCCTAGATCACCAAGGCCTCTCTCATAGTCCACCATACTCGCTCCGGCTTAAGGCGAAGCCCTGCGAGATCTCCCCTCTACTTCCGGTACCACGCTGTCGTGCTGCCGGAATCACGAGGAGAGTGCTACAACCTCCGCTGCCTGCTGGAACAAGGGAGAGGAAGGTCTTCATCGAGTGCCGAACGTGTGACCGACTGCGGAAGCGCTGCCGGAACGCAGCGCCGGAAGGATCATCTACGCGATCTTGAGATCGGCAAGAGTACGACTACATCACCCACGAGAATCTGCTCTCGTTAACCGCTTTGGAATCTTCGAGGGTGAGTTCCTCTATCGACTCGTTGCTACAATCTAGTAGATAGATCTTGGCTTGTTTGTTTGCATGCGGTAGAATTTTTTTGTTTTCCATGCTACGAACCCCAACAGTGGTATCAGAGCCGTGTCTATATGTAGATCTGTTGCACGAGTAGAACACAATGGTCATTATGGGCGGTGGTGCTTTTATTATCACTTGCTTTTTGTGTACTTTGCATCTTGTGGTATGATGGGATGAAGCAGCCCGGGCTAACCTTACATGACATCGTTCATGAGACTTGCTCCACGCTCAACATGCAACTTGTATTGCATAAGTGGCTTTGCGGGTGCCTGTCTCTCCCATCATAGTATACATCTAATTTACAACGGGCACTTGATAGTTCAAACATCAATGTTGTGGTTCTTGTTCGTAAGTTAGATCGACACTTATTGAAAGCCCCAAACCACGTAAAATATGCAAAGAAAATTAGAGGCGTCTAACTTTGTTTTGCAGGGGTGTGCTGTGATGTGATATGGCCATGATTGTGATTATATTTGATGTATGCAATGTTCCTTATTGTAAGTTGGCAACCGGAAGGAGCCATATGGTTTTCTTTAAATTTTGTTAAGACCCGCGTGTATATTCAAAGTAGTTGTAATAGTTGGAGATGGTGGACGAAAACCATGAAACGGCGCCATTGACCTTGACGCTATACCGGTGATGATGGAGATCATGTTCGTGCTTGAAGATGGAGATCGGAAGCACAATAAGAAAGGCCATATCATATCACATATTATGAATTGCATGTGATGTTAATCCTTTATGCATCTTGTATTGCTTAGTTAACGACGGTAGCATTATAAGATGATCCCTCAAGCACATAAATTTCAAGTTTTAAAGTGTTCAGCCTTAGTAAGCACCATTGCTAAAGCTTGTTGTTTCGAAGCACCACGTGATGATCGGGTGTGTTAGATTATGCGAGTGTATACAACGTGAGCAAGCCAGATTTGCTCATGCGGAAGCTAAGGTTTGATCTTGACGAGCCTAGCATGTACAGACATGGTCTCGGAACACGGATCACCGAAAGGTAAAGCATGAGTCATATAGTAGATATGATGAACATGTTGATTGTTCGCCATTGAAGTTACATCAACTCTCGTGATGATCGGTTTTGATGTGGTTGATTTGGTTCGTGTGATCACTAAAACAATGTGAGGGATATTGTTTTGAGTGGGAGTTCACCTAGATTAATTTAACTATTAATTAGAAATCAATTTATCATAAACTTAGTCTAAACTATTGCAAATATGTTGTAGATCAATGGCGGCCCCTACCATCAATTTTAATGCATTCCTAGAGAAAGAAAAGTTGAAAACAATGTAAGCAACTTCGCGGATTGGTTCCGCAATTTGAGGATTGTCCTCAATGCTGGTAATTTGACCTATGTGTTGGATGCACCGCCTACAGCTGATGCTACCGATGAAGTAAAGAATGTTTACCTCACTCGGAAGAATCAGTACTCCACAGTTCAATGTGCTATCTTGTATGGTTTGGAATCATATCTTCAAAAAAGGTTTGAGAACCATGACCCACATGATATTGTCCGTGAACTCAAAATGATATTTGAGGCTCACGCGGCAGTTGAGAGTTATGAAGCTTCTGAAAAGTTCTTTAACTGCAAGATGGAAGAGGGCAGCTCCGTCAGTGAGCATGTGCTTAAGATGTCTGGGCACGCAAACAAACTCCAAAGTTTGGGTATAGTGATTCCTAATGCTTTGGGTATTTACCATGTCCTCCAATCACTGCCACCAAGTTACAAGAACTTTGTGATGAACTACAATATGCAAAACATGAACAAGACGTTGCCAGAACTCTTCTCCATGTTGAAATCTGCAGAAGTGGAGATCAAGAAAGAGAATCAAGTGTTGTTGGTCAATAAGACCACAAAATTCAAGAAAGGCAAGTCTAAGCAAAAGGGAAACTTCAAGAAGGGTGGTAAGAAAGTTGCCACACCAGCGAAGAAGACCAAGGCTGGACCTAAGCCTGATATTGAGTGCTTTTACTGCAAGGGAGAGGGTCACTGGAAGTGGAATTGCCCAAAGTACTTGGTGGATTTGAAGAACGGAAACATCAAGAAGAAAGGTATATCCGATATACATTTTATTGATGTGTATCTCACTAGTACTCGTAGTAGTGCCTGGGTATTTGATACTGGTTCTGTTGCTCATATTTGTAACTCGAAACAGGTGCTACAGAATAAACGGAAGCTAGCAAAGAATGAGGTGACGATGCGCGTTGGAAATGGATCAAAGGTTGATGTGATCGCGGTCGGCACACTACCTCTTCATCTACCATCGGGATTAGTTTTATACTTAAATAATTGTTATTTGGTGCCTACGTTGAGCATGAACATTATATCGGGATCATGTTTATTGCGAGACGGTTACTTGTTTAAGTCCGAGAATAATAGTTGTTCGATTTATATGAGTAATATGTTTTATGCACATGCACCTTTGATAGATGGTCTATTCTTATTGAATCTCGATAGTGGAAATACACATATTAATAACACTGAAGCTAAACATTTGAAATTGAGCGATAACTCGACCTATATGTGGCACTGTCATCTTGGTCACATTGGAGTGAAGCGTATGAAGAAACTCCATTTCGATGGACTTCTTGAATCACTTGATTTCGAATCACTTGAAAGTTGCGAAGCATGTCTGATGGGTAAAATGACTAAGACTCCATTTTTTGGTATGATGCAGCGAGCTATGGACTTGTTGGAAATCATACATACCGATGTGTGTGGTCCAATGAGTGTAGCATCGCATTACCTTCACGGATGACTTGAGTAGATATGGGTATATCTATTTCATGAAACATAAGTCCGAAACTTTCGAGAAGTTTAAGGAATTTCAAAGTGAGGTAGAGAATCAATGTAACAAGAAGATTAAATTTCTACGATCTGATCGTGGAGGTGAATATCTAAGTTACGATTTTGGCGAGCATTTGAAGAAATGCGGAATACTTTCACAATTGACACCGCCGAGAACACCACAGCGTAATGGTGTGTCCGAACGTCGTAATCGAACTCTCTTAGATATGGTTCGTTCTATGATGTCACTTACAGATTTACCGCTATCATTTTGGGGTTATGCACTAGAAACAGCCGCATTCACTTTAAATAGGGCACCATCTAAATTCGTTGAAACGACACCGTATGAATTATGGTTTGGGAAGAAACCTAAATTGTCGTTCCTTAAAGTTTGGGGTTGCGAAGCCTATGTAAAGAAGTTACATCCGGACAAGTTTGAACCCAAAGCGGAAAAATGCGTCTTCATAGGATACCCGAAGGAAACTATTGGGTATACCTTCTATCATAGATCCGAGGGCAAAATCTTCGTTGCTAAGAATGGATCCTTTCTAGAGAAGGAATTTCTCTCGAAAGAAGTGACTGGAAGGAAAGTAGAACTCGACGAGGTTGTTGAACCTTCTCTCGAACTTGTGAGTAGCGCAGCACCAGAAGTAGTTCCTGTGGCGCCAATACCAATAAGAGAGGAAGATAATGATGATGATCATGAAACTTCGGTTGAAGTTGCTACAGAACCTCGCAGATCAACGAGAACTCATACCACTCCTGATTGGTATGATCCCGTTATTAGTGTCATGTTGGTGGACAACACCGATGACCCTGCGACATATGAGGAAGCGATGATGAGCCCAGATTCCAATAAATGGAAAGAAGCCATGAAATCCAAGATTGGATCCATGTACGAAAACCATGTATGGACTTTGGTGGACTTACCGGATGGCCAAAAGGCTGTCGAGAACAAATGGATTTTCAAGGAGAAACCAGATGCTGATGGTAATGTTACTGTCTATAAAGCTCGACTTGTTGCAAAAGGGTTTTGACAAATTCAAGGAGTTGACTACGATGAGACTTTTGCACCAGTAGGGAAGCTAAAGTCTGTGAGGATTATGTTAGCAATCGCTGCATATTATGATTATGAGATATGGCAGATGGATGTCAAAACAGCGTTCCTCAATGGAGACATTGATGAAGAGTTGTATATGATGCAACCCAAAGGTTTTGTCGATCCTAAAGATGCTAACAAGGTATGCAAACTTCAACGGTCCATATATGGATTGAAGCAAGCATCCCGAAGTTGCAATCAACATTTTGATAAAGTAATCAAAAGCTTTGGTTTTATACAAACTTATGGAGAAGCTTGTATTTACAAGAAAGTGAGTGGGAGCTCTGTAGCATTCTTAATACTATATGTAGATAACATATTGTTGATTGGGAATGATGTAGACCTTCTTAATAGTGTCAAATAATATCTTAATAATAGTTTTTCAATGAAAGATCTTGGTGAAGCAGCTTACATATTAGGCATAAAGATTTATAGAGATAGATCGAGACGCCTAACATCATTGTCACAAAGTACATATTTGGACAAAGTTCTAAAGAGGTTTGGAATGGAAGATAGCAAGTAAGAGTTCTTGCCCATGTTGCCCAATACGACCTTGAGTAAAACTCAAAGTCCAGCAACGGCAGAAGATAGAGAAAGGATGAGTAAGACTCCCTATGCCTCAGCCATAGGATCTCTAATGTATGCCATGCTATGTACTAGACCCGACATTGCATATGATGTTAGTTTGACTAGCAGATATCAAAGTGATCCAGGAGTGGATCATTGGACAACGGTCAAAAACATCCTTAAGTACTTGAGAAGAACTAAGGATATGGTTCTTTCTTATGGAGGTGATGAACATCTCGTTGTTAATGGTTACACCGATGCTAGTTGGAACACCGATCCGGATGATTCTAAATCTCAATCTGGATATGTATTTACTTTGAATGGTGCAACAGTTAGCTGGAGGAGTGCAAAGCAAAGCATTGTGGCGAGATCTTCAACTGAATCGGAATACATAGCTTCTTCGGAGGCTTCACAAGAAGCGATATGGATGAAGGAGTTCATTACAGAGCTCGGTGTGGTTCCAAGTGCGCTGGACCCAATGTCTATCTACTGTGATAACATGGGCGCCATAGCCAATGCGCAAGAACCAAGGTCACACAAGAAGCTAAAGCATATCAAGCTATGTTTTCACGCTATTCGAGAACATGTCCAAGATGGTGACATAAAGATTTGCAAAGTACACATAGATCTGAATGTGGCGGATCCGTTGACTAAACCTCTCTCGAGGGCAAAACATGACCAACACCAAACTGCCATGGGTGTTCGGTATATTACCATGTAATCTAGATTAGTTGACTCTAGTGCAAGTGGGAGACTGTTGGAGATAACCCCTAGAGGCAATAATAAATGTAGTTATTATTATATCTTTGTGTTTATGATAAATGTTTACATTCATGCTATAACAGTATTAACCAGAAACATTAATACTTGTGTGATTTGTAAACTAAATTAGAGTCCCTAGTAAAGCCTCTTTATAATAATAGCTTGTTGATTAATAGATGATCATGGTTTCTTGATCATGAACATTTGAGATGTTATTAATAACAAGGTCATATCATTAGGAGAATGATATGATGGACATACTCCTATAGATAAGCGTAGCATAAAGATCAAGTCATTTTAAAAGTTCAATTGCTATAAGCTTTCTGATACATAGTAACCTAATTCCTTCGACCATGAGATCACGCTTATCACCATCACCGGAAGGATGCTTTGATGACATCAAACACCACACCGTAACTGGGTGGCTATAAAGATGGCATTGACTGTTCGGAAAGTATGGGTTGAGACACATGGATCAAGAGTGGGATTTGTCCATCCATATGATGGATAAATATACTCTGGGCCCTCTCGGTGGAATGTCATCCAATTAGCTTGCAAGCATGTGACTGGCTCACAAGGGATCACATACCACGTGAACGAGAAAAGATTACTAATCGGTAACGAGGTTGAACTAGGTATGCAGAGATACCGACGATCAAAACCTTGGATAAGTAAACTATCGTGAGACAAAGGGAAATTAGTATCGTATGTAAGTTGTTCATTCGATCGCAAAGTAATCGTATAAATATGTGGGAGCCATATGAATTTCCAGATTCCTCTATTGGTTATTGATCGGAGAAGTGTCTCGATCATGTCCGCATAATTCACGAACCGTAGGGAGACACACTTAAGGATTCGATGTTGTTGAGTAGTTATGGAATGATGAGAAAGAGACCGAATGTTGTTCGGAGTCTCGGTTGGGATCCGGGATATCACGATGAGATCCGGAATGGTCCGGAGAATAAGATTCATATAAGGAAAGTCCTATTTCGGAGTTGGGGAATGATTCCGGTGTTTTTATCGGCAATGTTCTAGAAGGGTCCAGAAGGTCCGGCACTCCGGAGGGGAAGGGTACATGAATGTGTCATGACAATGTGGAATGGTTGCATCATGTACTAGGTCACTTGGCTGGGCAAAATAAAGGGAGAAATCAAATCCTATTTTGAAAATCAAACGCCAATTTGAAAAAGTCGAACGGCAAGTTTGCTTGGTGGAGGGAGAGTAGGAAACCTACTTGGGGAGGAGTTCCCCTCCCTCCACCCGCCGGCCAAGGAGGCCGAGTTGGGGGAGGACTCCCTCCTCCCAACCGGCCACCCTCCACCTATATAAGGAGGGGTAGGGCTCCCCTACCCCTCATAGCCAAAACCCTAGCCCTCTCCTCCAAGTCGCCGGCGCCACCACCTCCTTGTGCCGCCGCATAGGGCACCTCCAACTCGGAGAGTTGGGGTGTTCCCCAAACCCTAGCCGCCGGCTACACTCTCCCCTTGGTGCCTCTAAACCCTAGATCACCAAGGCCTCTCTCATAGTCCACCATACTCGCTCCGGCTTAAGGCGAAGCCCTGCGAGATCTCCCCTCTACTTCCGGTACCACGCCGTCGTTCTACCGGAATCACGAGGAGAGTGCTACAACCTCCGCTGCCTGCTGGAACAAGGGAGAGGAAGGTCTTCATCGAGTACCGAACGTGTGACCGAATGCGGAAGCGCTGCCGGAACGCAGCGCCGGAAGGATCATCTACGCGATCTTGAGATCGGCAAGAGTACGACTACATCACCCACGAGAATCTGCTCTCGTTAACCGCTTTGGAATCTTCGAGGGTGAGTTCCTCTATCGACTCATTGCTACAATCTAGTAGATAGATCTTGGCTTGTTTGTTTGCATGCGGTAGAATTTTTTTGTTTTCCATGCTACGAAACCCAACACCTCCTCCTCCACCACCACCCCGGTGAGCTCCTCCCTCCTCCACCCCGGTGAGCTCCTCCTCCTCCTCCACCCCGACGAGCTCCTCCTCCTCCCACCTCCCTCCTCCTCCCACCCCGACGAGCTCCTCCTCCGGCGATGTTATCCTCCTCCTCCATCCCAGAGAGATCCTCCTCCTCCCACTTCCCTCCTCCTCCACCCCGGCGAGCTCCTCCTCCGGCGACCTTCTCCTACTCCTCCTCCTCCTCATCCTCATCCTCATCCTGCGGCCTCCTTCTCCTCTCCTCCACCAGCGACCTCCTTCTCTCCTCCATCGACGAGCACCACCTCCGGCCAGATCTGGCCAGGTTTTTTTTTGAAATTTGAAAAAAACTTCTGTGGCGCATATTGGCAAAATGCACAACAGAAGTTTGAGATCTGGTTCGGGACTTCTGTGGCGCATTTTGCCAATATGCGCCACAAAAGTTTTTCAGACTTCTTTGGCGCATTTCAAGATGCGCCACAGAACTTCACTTTAGTGGCGAGATAATAGTGGAGATTCCCATATGCGCCACAAAAGTCCCAAAATGATGCGCCACTGATAGGCCTTTTCCTAGTAGTGTAAGGTGCTCACGGATCTTGTGCACTTTCTCTTCTGCTTCTCGTAGGATGTCGGGTCCGAAAATCTGACTCTCTCCTACTTCCGACCAGTTCAAAGGGGTATGACACTTCCTTCCATACATGAATTCAAATGGGGCCATTTGCAAACTAGCTTGATAACTGTTGTTGTAAGAGAATTCTGCGAAAGGAAGACAGTCTTCCTATTTAGATCCATACTCTAGCACACATGCTCTCAACATTGAAGGGTTTCGCAGCATAGTAAATCAAAAAATTTCTACGGATGCGAACGGGAAAGCCAAGATCTAATCTAGGAGATGCAAACAACGAGGGGGATTAGATGAGATCTTCATACCCTTGAAGATTCGCACAGCGGAACGTTCGTCGGAACGTGGGTGATGTAGTCGTACTCGCTTCTCCTCCTCGCGATCCGATCCGATCTAACACCGCAAGTGGCGATGCCTCCGAGAGATGCACACGTGCAGCACCTCGACGTCTCCTCCTTCCTCGGTCCAGCAAGTATGGTGGAGAGACGGATTGGATCTACAACGCGATGACACGGTGCAAGTGGTGGAGAGTTTCTGCAGCAGGGCTTCGCCTACGTGCAGTCGGGAGGGAGAGAGAGAGAGGAGGGCAGCAGGGCGGCTAGGGTTGTGGAGGAGGTGTGGGGGGAGGGTGCGCCCCAGCCCTCTATATATAGAGGGGTGGGCGCCAGCCCTAGCCCCTTCCCCAAGCCCTAGGCCGGCGGCCAAGGAGGGAGGAGTGGGGGGCAAGTTCCCCCCCTTCTAGAAGCTTTCCTAGGGTTTCCCCTTGGTTTGGCCGGCTGGGCCCTATGGGGCCTTGTGCCCCTGGCCCAATGCGGCCTGGGCACTCCCTCATAGGCCCATGCCCCCTCCCGGCAGGTGGGGCCACGTTGGTCCCCCTCCGGAAGGTTCTAGAAGCTTCTGGTACAATACCGATTAACCCGAAACAATTCCGAACTCCAAAAATTGCATTGCCTTATATGAATCTTATTCTCCGGACCATTCCGGAACCTCTCGTGATGTCCCGGATCCCATCCGAGACTACGAAAAAAAATTCATAAACCAATTATCCAATCTATCCTAGCGTCAAGACACGGTAAGTGTGTGACCCTTCGGGTTCGAGAACATGCAGACATGATCTTCTATAAATAATCAACAGCGGGGTATGGAAACCCATATTGACTCCCACACATTCATCGATGATCATATCGGATGAACCACGATGCCAGGATTCAATCAATCCCATATATATATTCCCTTCGTCTCGCGATATTTTACTTGCCCGAGATTTGATCGTCGGTACCGTCATACCTAGTTCAATCTCGTTCACAGCAAGTACTTTACTCGTTCCGTAATCCGATATCACTTTGTGATTAACTCCTTAACCACATGCTTGCAAGTGGTGTTGATATCGATTACCGAGTGGGCCCGAAGTATATCTCTCCGACTTGGGAGGGACAAATCCCATCTCGATACATACAACCCAACAGGTACTTTCCGATCACCTAAGAGACACCTTTATGATCACCCTCTCATAGGATGACGTTTGATGACCTCAAAGCTTTCTTCCGATACCAGGGAGTTGTATTATCTCATGGTCTAAGGAATACAATATTTGACATAAGAAAAGCTTCACAAAGATGAACACGATGACACGATCTAATTGCTCCGCTTAGTTTGGGTCTGTCCATCATATCATTCTCCCAATGATATGATCTCATTATTAATTGACAACTCATGTCTATGGTTAGGAAACCTTAACCATCATTAATCAATGAGCTAGTTCATAGAGGCATACTAGGGACACGGTGTTGTTCAAAAACCACACAAGTATTAAAGTTTCCGCTTAATACAATTCTAGCATGGAATATAAACTTTATCATGAACAAGAATTATAATAATAACATCTTTATTATTGCCTCTAGGGCATAATTCCAACAGTCTCCCACTTGCACTAGAGTCAATAATCTAGTTTACATTTGGCAACAATCTCACACCCATGGCACTAAGGTGCTGATCATGTTTTGCACGTGGAAGAGGTTTAGTCAATGGATCTGCGACATTCAGATCTGTATGTACTTTGCTAATCTTATGATCTCCATCTGCTATATAATCTCGGATTATATGAAACTGGCGGTTGATATGCTTGGTCTTTGGATGATATCTTGGTTCCTTAGCGAGTGCTATGGCGCCAGTGTTGTCACACAATATCTCCAGTGGGTCCAATGCACTTGGAACCACGCCAATCTCAGTGATGAAGTTCCTGATCCAAACTCCTTCACTTGACGCTTCTGCAGCAGCCATGTATTCCGCTTCTACTGTAGATCCTGCGATCACGCTTTGCTTGCAGCTTCTCCAGCTCACAGCTCCTCCATTCAAAATATAAACGTATCATGTCTGAGACTTAGAATCATCTTTGTCGGTGTCGAAACTAGCGTCGACGTAACCCTTTACGACGAGTTGTTCATCACCTCCATAGACTAAGAACATTTCTTTAGTCCTATTTAGGTACTTTAGGATGTTCTTCACGGCTGTCCAGTGTTCCACTCCTGGATCACTTTGATATCTGCTCGTCAAACTAAGAGCATTGGACACATCCGGTCTAGTACACAGCATGGCATACATGATAGAACCTATGGCTGAGGCATAAGGCACTTTGCTCATAGCTTCTCTATCATTTACCGTAGCTGGACACTGAGCCTTGCTCAATATCTTACCTGACAACATAGGCACAGAACCTTTCTTTGCCTTATCCATTCCGAACCTTTTCAGACCTTTGTCTAGGTATGTACTCTGGCTTAAAGCTATCAGGCGTCTTTGTCTATCTCTATAGATTTTGATGCCCAATATATAAGCAGCTTCACCTAGGTCTTTCATTTAAAAACACTTGTTCAAATAACTCTTCACATCGTTAAGCATGTTAAGGTCATTTCCAATAATCAATATGTCATCCACATATAGTACCAGAAATGTCACCGAGCTCCCACTCACTTTCTTGTAGATACAAGCTTTGTAGCAATTCGGAACAAATCCAAAGCTCTTGATCACTTGATCAAAACGAAGGTTCCAACTCCGAGATGCTTGCTTCAGTCCATAAATGGAACGCTAAAGTTTGCACACTTTATCAGCATCCTTAGGATCGACAAAACCTTCGGGTTGCATCATATACAACTCTTCATCAATGTTGCCATTGAGGAACGCAGTCTTGACATCGATCTGCCATATTTCATAATCATGAAATGCAGCAATCGCTAATAAAATCCGAATGGACTTAAACATCGCTACGGGAGAGAAAGTCTCATCGTGGTCAACACCTTGAACTTGTCGAAAACCTTTTGCGACAAGTCGTGCTTTATAGACGGTAACATTACCATCCGCGTCCGTTTTCTTCTTGAAAATCCATTTGCACTCAACGGCCTTTCGGTCGCTAGGAGGGTCCACCAAAGTCCATACTTGGTTTTCGCTCATGGATCCCAATTTGGATTTCATGGCCTCTAGCCATTTCTCAGAGTCTGGGCTCATCATCACTTCCTCATAGTTCGTAGGTTCATTGTCTTCTACCAACAAGACAGTCAAGACAGGGTTGCCGTACCACTCAGGAGGGGCACGCGACCTTGTCGACCTGCGACGTTCAGTAGCAACATCGTCCGAAGCTTCATGATCCTTGTCATTAGCTTCCTCTATTGTTGGTGCAGGCGGAACTGGAACAATTTCAGGTGCTGCGCTACTCTCCAATTCAAGAGAAGGTTCAACAACCTCGTCTAGCTCTACTTTCCTCCCACTCACTTCTTTCGAGAGAAACTCTTTCTTAAGAAAGGAACCGTTCTTTGCGATAAACACTTTGCCTTCGGTTCTGTGATAGAAGGTATACCCAATAGTTTCCTTAGGGTATCCTATGAAGACGCACTTCTCCGCTTTGGGTTCGAGCTTGTCCGGCATCAACTTCTTGACGTAAGCTTCGCATCCCAAAACTTTAAGAAACGACAACTTAGGTTTAGTACCAAACCATACGGTGTCGTATCAACGGATTTAGATGGTGCCCTATTTAAAGTGAATGCAGCGGTTTCTAATGCATAACCCCAAAATGATAACGGCAAATCAGTAAGAGACATCATTGATCAGACCATATCTAATAGGGTTCGATTCCGGCGTTCAGACACACCATTGCGCTGTGGTGTTCCGGGTGGCGTGAGTTGCGAAACGATTCCGCTTGCTTTAAGATGCGTGAGAAAATCATAACTCAAATATTCACCTCCACGATCGGATCGTAGAAACTTAACTTTCTGTTATGATGGTTCTCCACTTCATTCTGAAATTCCTTGAACTTTTCAAATGTTTCAGATTTATGTTTCATTAAATAGATATACCCATATCTACTTAAGTCATCGGTAAAAGTGAGAAAATAGCGATATCCACCGCGCGTCGAAACACTCATCGGTCCGCATACATCGGTATGTATGATTTCCAACAAGTCCGTTGCTCGCTCCATCATTTCGGAGAACGGGGTTTTGATCATCTTGCCCATGAGGCATGGTTCGCATGTGTCAAATGATTCAAAATCAAGAGGCTCAAAAAGTCCATCAGAATGGAGTTTCTTCATGCGCTTTACACCAATATGACCTAGACGACAGTGCCACAAATAAGTAGTATTATCACTATCTACTTGTCATCTCTTAGCCTCAATGTTATGGATGTGTGTTTCATCCCTTTCGAGATTCAGAAGAAATAAACCATTCACAACAGGTGCATGACCATAAAAGATGTTACTCATATAAATAGAACAACCATTATTCTCCGATTTAAATGAATAACCGTCTTGCAATAAACACGATCCAGAAATAATGTTCATGCTCAACGCAGGCACATAATAACACTTATTAAGGTTTAAAACTAATCCCGAAGGTAAAACTAAGGAGAGCGTGCCGACGGCCATCACATCAACTCTTGATCCGTTGCCAACGCGCATCGTCACCTCATCCCTCGCAAGCCGCCGTCTATTGCGTAGCTCCTGTTTTGAGTTACAAATATTAGCAACTGAACCGGTATCAAATACCCAGGCACTACAACGAGGGCTAGTAAGGAAAACATCAATAACATGTATATCAAATATACCTTTGATGGTGCCAGCCTTCTTGTCCGATAAGTACTTCGGATAGTTGCGCTTCCAGTGACCCTTGTCCTTGCAATAGAAGCACTCAGTGTCCGGCTTGGCTCCAGACTTGAGCTTCTTCTCAGCAAGGGCAACGCGCTTGCCGCCGCCTTTCTTGAAGGGCTTCTTTGCACCCTTACCTTTTTTGAAGGTGGGGGGCTTGTTGACCATCAACACATGATTATCCTTTTTGATGTCCACCTCCACAGCCTTTAGCTTTGCGAAGAGCTCGGTGATCGTATCAGTGGAACCAATCTGATTATGAGTCACTACAAAACTTTTGTAGCTGGGAGGGAGTGATTGCAGAACCCTGTCAATCTTGAGCTCCTCTGGAATCTTGCAGTCCAGTTGCTCAAGGCGTTGAGTGTAGCCCGACATCTTTATGGCGTGCTCACTAACGGAACTCCCTTCCTCCATCTTGCAGTTAAAGAATTTCTCAGAGATCTTATATCTCTCAGAACGGGCCTGAGTCTGAAACATAGTTTTCAGCTCCTCAAGAATCTCAAAGGCCCCGGGATAGTCTTCAAAACGATTTTGAAGGTCCGATTCCATAGCAAACAACATGGTGCTTTTAATCACACCATAATCATCTTTGCGCGACTGATAGACAACTTTATCATCAGTCGGCGCATCTACAGCAGGGGCATCACCTAGCGCATTTTCAAGGACATAGTCCTTTTGACCGCTAGAGAGAATGCTTTTCAGATTGCGGAACCAGTTGGTGAAGTTAGACCCATTGTTTCTAAGCTTTTACTTCTCAGCAAAAACGTTGAAGTTGAAGTTGGACTTAGCCATTTGATCTACAATATTTGCAAGTACAAATTAGACTATGTTCATGATAACTAGTTCAACTTTTAATCAAATTACTAGATGAACTCCCACTAAATTCAACATCCCTCAAGTTGTTTAGTGAACACGATCCAAATTCACCACACCTAATCCGATCTTCACGAGAAGAGATGTGGCTTCAATGGTGGACAACGAAGTGTCGATCATATCATTCATATGACTCATGCTTAACCTTTCGGTTCATGTGTTTCGAGGCCATGTCTGTACATGCTAGGCTTGTCAAGTCAAACCCAAGTATTTCCGCGTGTGCAAAACTGGCTTGCACCCGTTGTATGTGAACGTAGAGTCTATAGCACCCGATCATCACGTGATGCTTGGACACGACGAACTTTCGCAACGGTGCATACATGGGGAGAACACAGTTTTATCTTGATCTTTAAGTGAGGAATCATCTTATAATGCTACCGTCGCGATCTAAGCATAATAAGATATATAAAAGGATAAACATCACATGCATATAATTTTATGTGACATGGTATAGCCAATCTTCGCGCAATGATCTCCATCTTGTGCGTGCCGGCATGATCTCCATCACTCCACCATGATTGCCTCCACCACGAATAGCAAATACTACTATTGCTAACTACTTAGCGATAAAGTGAAACTATTACATGGCGTATAAGAAGTTGACACACAGGTCATACACAATTATAAAGACAACCATATGGCTCCTGCCGGTTGTGTACTCATTGACATGCAAGTCGTGAAACATTACAAAACATGATCATTGCATACAACATACACATCACATCTTGGGCCATACCATATCACAGAAAACACTCCCTGCAAAAACAAGTTAGACGCCTCTACTTTGTTGTTGCATGTTTTACGTGGCTTGTGGGAGTAGCAAGCTAAGAACGATTCTTATCTACGGAAAGCCACAACGGTGATATTATGGTTGCCAAACTCCGGTGTAAATCCCATGACAACAATAGTGAGAGAAACTGGCATCCACCAGCTGCATGTGTGGAACAAGCCACACGTCAAGTGCGGAGCCGGTCTCGCGAACGACGTCGCGTAAGGTTGGCCTGGACCGCTTCAATCTCACTATCCCGCGTCATAAGAAGAACACAAACAAGAGGATTGCAACAGAAAACATCAACGCCCGCAACAAACATGTTGCGTTCTACTCGTGAAACACATCTACGCATAGATCTAGCTCTGATACCACTGAAGGGTTTCGCAGCATAGTAAATCAAAAAATTCTATGGATGCGAACGGGAAAGCCAAGATCTAATCTAGGAGATGAAAACAACTAGGGGGATTAGATGAGATCTTCATACCCTTGAAGATTCGCACAACGGAACGTTCGTTGGAACGTGGGTGATGTAGTCGTACTCGCTTCTCCTCCTCGCGATCCGATCCGATATAACACCGCAAGTGGCGATGCCTCCGAGAGATGCACACGTGCGGCACCTCTATGTCTCCTCCTTCCTCGGTCCAGCAAGTATGGTGGAGAGACGGATTGGATCTACAACGCAACGGCGCGGTGCAAGTGATGGAGATTTTCTGCAGCAGGGCTTCGCCTACGTGCAGTCGGGAGGGAGAGAGAGAGGAGGGCAGCAGGGCGGCTAGGGTTGTGGAGGAGGTGTGGGGGGAGGGTGCGCCCCAGCCCTATATATATAGAGGGGTGGGCGCCAGCCCTAGCCCCTCCCCCAAGCCCTAGGCCGGCGGCCAAGGAGGGAGGAGTGGGGGGCAAGTTTCCCCCCTTCTAGAAGCTTTCCTAGGGTTTCCCCTTGGTTTGGCCGGCTGGGCCCTATGGGGCCTTGTGCCCCTGGCCCAATGCGGCCAGGGCACTCGCTCATAGGCCCATGCCCCCTCCCGGCAGGTGGGGCCACGTTGGTCCCCCTCCGGAAGGTTCTAGAAGCTTCTGGTACAATACCGATTAACCCGAAACAATTCCGAACTCCAAAAACTGCATTGCCTTATATGAATCTTATTCTTCAGACCATTCCGGAACCTCTCGTGATGTCCCGGATCCCATCCGAGACTCCGAACAAAAACTCATAAACCAATTATCCAATCTATCCTAGCGTCGAGACATGTTAAGTGTGTGACCCTTCGGGTTCGAGAACATGCAGACATGATCTTCTATCAATAATCAACAGCGGGGTCTGGAAACACATATTGACTCCCACACATTCATCGATGATCATATCGGATGAACCACGATGCCAGGATTCAATCAATCCCATATATAT
Organism: Avena sativa; assembly: GCA_916181665.1. NCBI lineage: Eukaryota > Viridiplantae > Streptophyta > Magnoliopsida > Poales > Poaceae > Avena > Avena sativa. Next base: position 69,462,553 of record OV702284.1, read on the forward strand.
ATATATATTCCCTTCGTCTCGCGATATTTTACTTGCCCGAGATTTGATCGTCGGTACCGTCATACCTAGTTCAATCTCGTTCACAAGAAGTACTTTACTTGTTCAGTAATCCGATATCACTTTGTGATTAACTCCTTAACCACATGCTTGCAAGCGGTGTTGATATCGATTACCAAGTGGGCCCGAAGTATATCTCTCCGACTTGGGAGGGACAAATTCCATCTCGATACATACAACCCAACATGTACTTTCCGATCACCTGAGAGACACCTTTATTATCACCCTCTCATAGGATGATGTTTGATGACCTCAAAGCTTTCTTCCGATACCAGGGAGTTGTATTATCTCATGGTCTAAGGAATACAATATTTGACATAAGAAAAGCTTCGCAAAGATGCACACGATGACACGATCTAATTGCTCCGCTTAGTTTGGGTCTGTCCATCATATCATTCTCCCAATGATATGATCTCATTTTTAATCGACAACTCATGTCTATGGTTAGGAAACCTTAGCCATCATTAATCAATGATCTAGTTCATAGAGGCATACTAGGGACACGGTGTTGTTCACAAACCACACAAGTATTAAAGTTTCCGCTTAATAGAATTCTAGCATGGAATATAAACTTTATCATGAACAAGAATTATAATAATAACATCTTTATTATTGCCTCTAGGGCATAATTCCAACAAACATATCTTCGAGTATTTGATTTACTCGCTCCGTTTGTCCATCTGTCTGGGGGTGATAAGCTGTGCTGAAATCCAGTTGGGTTCCTAATCCTTCTTGGAGATTCTTCCAGAATCTCGAGCTAAACTGAGTTCCTCGATCCGACATAATGTTCTTGGGGACTCCGTGCAAACTGATGATTCTAGCGATGTATAACTCCGCTAGCTTCGAGCTCTGGTAAGTGGTCTTGACTGGTAAGAAATGGGCTACTTTGGACAATCTATCAACTATGACCCAAATAGATTCATTTCCCCTACTAGAAGTAGGCAATCCGGTGATAAAGTCCATTCCACCTAAATCCCATTTCCATTCCGGAATCTGCAGTGGTTGCAATAGTCCTGCGGGTCTCTGATGTCCCGCCTTGACTGTCTGACAAATATCACACTTGGCGATGTATCTTCCAATTTCTCTCTTCATCTTATGCCACCAAAATTTCTCCTTTAGGTCCTGATACATATTTGTTCCTCCGGGGTGCATAGAATAAAGGGTATCATGGGTCTCTTTCAAAATAGCTTCCTTCGACTCCGAATCTACCGGTACAAAGAGACGTCCTTTGCACCACAGAACTCCTTCTTCGTCCTCGTTGAATCTAGGTACTTTGCTTGTACTGATGCGACGTTTGATTCCGTCAATACTAGCATTTCCTTTCTGGGCCTCCTTGATCTGACTGATCAAAGTGGGTTGAAGTTCTATGCTAGCCAAAAATCCGTCACTTACTAATTCCATTCTGAAATCCTCCATTTCCTTGTGCAAACTTGGTTGCTCCTTCAAAATCATGGAGTTCAAGCGGCACGTCAATCTACTAAAGGCATCTGCTACCACATTGGCTTTACTGGGGTGATAGTGAATGTCCAGATCATAGTCCTTGATTATCTCTATCCATCTCCTCTACCTCATATTTAGCTCCTTTTGATTGAATATATACTTTAGGCTCTTGTGATCCGAATAAATCTCACAACGGTTTCCCATCAGGTAATGCCTCCATGTTTTCAGGACTAGAACTATAGCTGCTAGTTCCAGGTCATGAGTAGGATAATTCTGTTCATGCTGCTTCAGTTGTCGGGATAGATAATGTAGGGGTTCGTAGCATGGAAAACAAAAATTTTCTATCGCATACAAACAAACAAGCCAAGATCTATCTACTAGATTGTAGCAATGAGTCGATGGAATAACTCACCCTCGAAGATTCCAAAGTGTTTAACGAGAGCAGATTCTCGTGGGTGATGTAGTCGTACTCTTTCCGATCTCAAGATCGCGTAGACGATCCTTCTGGCGCCACGTTCCAGCAGCGCTCCCGCAGTCGGTCACACGTTCGGTACTCGACGAAGACCTTCCTCTCCCTTGTTCCAGCAGGCAGCGGAGGTTGTAGCACTCTCCTCGCGATTCCGGCAGCTCAACGGCGTGGTACCGGAAGTAGAGGGGAAATCCCGCAGGGCTTCGCCTTAAGCCGGTGCGAGTATGGTGGAGCTTATGAGAGAGGCTATTAGTGGTCTAGTAATTAGACACACCAATTAGAGGGCTCTAAACCAATTAGAAGGCTCTAAACCGCTGGCTAAAGCAATTAGAAGCTCTAAACCAAAACGGCTCTAAACCGGAGGTAGAAGATAGGAACTTGTGTATCTAGGAGGGAGCCCTGCCCCTCCTTATATAGGTGGGAGGGTCTTGGCGCGCCAGGGGAGGGAGGGAGTCCCTCCCCAACTCGGCCTAGGGCTGGCCGCCGGCTTGGAGGAGTTGGACTCCTCCTCCAAGTTGGTTCCAACTCCTCTTGCTTGTTTCCCACAGTTTCTTGTTTTAGCCGTTTGACTTTCAAACTGGACATTTGACTTTTCTGTTTTAGGATTCAATTTAATCCTACATTTGGGACAGCAAGAACACTTAGTACATGATGCAATCATTCCAATATGTAATGACACATTCATGTACCCCTCCCCCCCCGGAGTGCCGGACAATCCGGAACCTTCTAGAATATCCCCGATGAAAACACCGGAATCATTCCCGAACTCCGAAACGGGACTTTCCTTATATGAATCTTATTCTCCGGACCATTCCGGATCACCTCGTGATATCCCGGATCTCATCCGAGACTCCGAACAACATTCGGTCTCTTTCTCATAATACCATAACTACTCAAACAACGTCGAATCCTTAAGTGTGTCTCCCTACGGTTCGTGAATTATGCGGACATGATCGAGACACTTCTTCGAACAATAACCAATAGAGGAATCTGGAAATTCATATGGCTCCCACATATTTCTACGATTACTTTGCGATCGAATGAACCACTTACATACGATACCAATTTCCTTTTGTCTCACGATATGTTACTTATCCGAGGTTATGATCGTCGGTATCTCTGCATACCTAGTTCAACCTCGTTACCGATAAGTACTCTTTTCTCGTTCCCGTGATATGTGATCCCTTGTGACCATGTCACATGCTTGCAAGCTAATTGGATGACATTCCACCGAGAGGGCCCAGAGTATATCTATCCGTCATGTGGATGGACAAATCCCACTCTTGATCCATGTGTTTCAACCAATACTTTCCGAACACTTAATGCCACCTTTATAGCCACCCAGTTACGGTGTGGTGTTTGATGTTATCAAAGCATCCATCCGGCAAAGGCGATATGCATGATCTCATGGTCGAAGGAATTAGGTTACTATGTATCAGAAAGCATATAGCAATTGAACTATTGAAATGACTTGATCTTTATGCTACGCTTATCTATAGGAGTATGTCCACCATATCATTCTCCTAATGATATGATCTTGTTGTTGATAACATCTCAATGTTCATGATATGGAAACCACAATCATTTAATCAACCAACAAGCTAGTGAAGTATAGAGGCTATACTAGGGACTTCAATTTAAGTTTATAATTCACACAAGTATTAATGTTTCCTTGTTAATACTATTATAGCATGAATATAAACATTTATCATAAACACAAAGATATAATAATAACTATATTTATTATTGCCTCTAGGGCATATCTCCAACAGTCTCCCACTTGCACTAGAGTCATCTAATCTAGATTACATGGTAATATACCGAACACCCATGGCAGTTTGGTGTTGGTCATGTTTTGCCCTCGGGAGAGGTTTAGTCAACGGATCCGCCACATTCAGATCTGTGTGTACTTTGCAAATCTTTATATCCCCATCCTGGATATGTTCTCGAATAGCGTGAAAACGCAGCTTGATGTGCTTCAGCTTCTTGTGTGACCTTGGTTCTTGCGCATTGGCTATGGCGCCCATGTTATCACAGTAGATAGACATTGGGTCCAGCGCACTAGGAACCACACCCAGCTCTGTAATGAACTCTTTCATCCATATCGCTTCTTGTGAAGCCTCCGAAGCAGCCATGTATTCCGATTCAGTTGAAGATCTCGCCACAACGCTTTGCTTTGCACTCCTCCAGCTAACTGCAGCACCATTCAAAATAAATACGTACCCAGATTGTGATTTAGAATCATCTGGATCGGTGTTCCAACTAGCATCGGTGTAACCATTAACAACGAGTTGTTCATCACCTCCATAAGAAAGAACCATATCCTTAGTTCTTCTCAAGTACTTAAGGATGTTTTTGACCGCTGTCCAATGATCCACTCCTGGATCACTTTGATATCTGCTAGTTAAACTAACAGCATATGCAATGTCGGGTCTAGTACATAGCATGGCATACATTAGAGATCCTATGGCTGATGCATAGGGAGTCTTACTCATCCTTTCTCTATCTTCTGCCGATGTCGGACTTTGAGTTTTACTCAAGGTCGTATTGGGCAACATGGGCAAGAACCCTTTCTTGCTTTCTTCCATTCCAAACCTCTTTAGAACTTTGTCCAAATATGTACTTTGTGACAATGATATTTGGCGTTTCGATCTATCTCTATAAATCTTTATGCCTAATATGTAAGCTGCTTCGCCAAGATCCTTTATTGAAAAACTATTATTCAAATACTCTTTGACACTATTAAGAAGGTCTACATCATTCCCAATCAACAATATGTCATCCACATACAGTATTAAGAATGCTACAGAGCTCCCACTCACTTTCTTGTAAATACAAGCTTCTCCATAAGTTTGTATAAAACCAAAACTTTTGATTACCTTATCAAAACGTTGATTCCAACTTCGGGATGCCTGCTTCAATCCATAGATGGACCGTTGAAGCTTGCATACCTTGTTAGCGTCTTTAGGATCGACAAAACCTTTGGGTTGCATCATATACAACTCTTCATCAATGTCTCCATTGAGGAATGCTGTTTTGACATCCATCTGCCATATCTCATAATCATAATATGCAGCGATTGCTAACATAATCCTCACAGACTTTAGCTTCGCTACCGGTGAGAAAGTCTCATCGTAGTCAACTCCTTGAATTTGTCGAAACCCTTTTGCGACAAGTCGAGCTTTATAGACAGTAACATTACCATCAGCATCTGTTTTCTTCTTGAAAATCCATTTGTTCTCGACAGCCTTCCGGCCATCCGGTAAGTCCATCAAAGTCCATACTTGGTTTTCGTACATGGATCCAATCTCGGATTTCATGGCTTCTTGCCATTTATTGGAATCTGGGCTCATCATCGCTTCCTCATATGTCTCGGGGTCATCGGTGTTGTCCACCAACATGACATTCATAACGGAATCATACCAATCTGGAGTGGTACGAGTTCTCGTTGACCTCCGAGGCTCTGTAGCAACTTCAACCGAAGTTTCATGATCACTATCATTAGCTTCCTCTCTTATTGGTGCAGGCACCACAGGAACTTCTTCCGGTGCTGCGCTACTCGCAATTTCGAGAGACGGTTCGACAACCTCGTCAAGTTCTACTTTCCTTCCAGTCACTTCTTTAGAGAGAAATTCCTTCTCTAGAAAGGATCCATTCTTGGCAACGAAGATTTTGCCTTCGGATCTATGATAGAAGGTATACCCAATAGTTTCCTTCGGGTATCCTATGAAGACGCATTTTTCCGCTTTGGGTTCAAGCTTGTCCGGCTGTAACTTCTTTACATAGGCTTCGCATCCCCAAACTTTAAGGAACGACAATTTAGGTTTCTTCCCAAACCATAATTCATACGGTGTCGTTTCAACGGATTTAGACGGTGCCCTATTTAAAGTGAATGCGGCTGTTTCTAATGCATAACCCCAAAATGATAGTGGTAAATCTGTAAGTGACATCATAGAACGAACCATATCTAAGAGAGTTCGATTACGACGTTCAGACACACCATTACGCTGTGGTGTTCCCGGCGGTGTCAACTGCGAAAGTATTCCACATTTCCTTAAATGCTCGCCAAACTCGTAACTTAGATATTCACCTCCACGATCAGAACGTAGAAATTTAATCTTCTTGTTACGTTGATTCTCTACCTCACTTTGAAACTCCTTAAACTTCTCGAAAGTTTCGGACTTATGTTTCATGAAATAGATATACCCATATCTACTCAAGTCATCCGTGAAGGTAAGAACATAACGATAACCACTGCGCGATGCTACACTCATTGGACCACACACATCGGTATGTATGATTTCCAATAAGTCTGTAGCTCGCTCCATCATACCAGAAAATGGAGTCTTAGTCATTTTACCCATCAGACATGCCTCGCATCTTTCAAGTGATTCAAAATCAAGTGATTCAAGAAGTCCATCGGAATGGAGTTTCTTCATACGCTTCACTCCAATGTGACCAAGACGACAGTGCCACATATAGGTCAAATTATCGCTTGATTTCAAACGTTTAGCCTCAATGTTATTAATATGTGTATTTCTACTATCGAGATTCAATATGAATAGACCATCTATCAAAGGTGCATGTGCATAAAACACATTACTCATATAAATCGAACAACCATTATTCTCGGATTTAAACAAGTAACTGTCTCGCAATAAACAAGATCCTGATATAATGTTCATGCTTAATGCAGGCACCAAATAACAATTATTTAAGTATAAAACTAATCCCGATGGTAGATGAAGAGGTAGCGTGCCGACCGCGATCACATCAACCTTTGATCCGTTTCCTACGCGTATCGTCACCTCGTTCTTCACTAGCTTCCGTTTATTCTGCAGCTCCTGTTTCGAGTTACAAATATGAGCAACCGAACCAGTATCAAATACCCAGGCACTACTACGAATACTAGTGAGATACACATCAATAACATGTATATCAGATATACCTTTCTTGTTGATGTTGCCGTTCTTCAAATCCGCCAAGTACTTTGGGCAATTCCGCTTCCAGTGACCTTCTCCCTTGCAGTAAAAGCACTCAGTATCAGGCTTGGGTCCAGCCTTGGTCTTCTTCGTCGGCATGGCAACTTTCTTACCACCCTTCTTGAAGTGTCCCTTCTGCTTAGACTTGCCTTTCTTGAATTTGGTGGTCTTATTGACCATCAACACTTGGTGCTCTTTCTTGATCTCCACTTCTGCAGACTTTAACATAGCAAATAGTTCTGGCAACTCTTTGTTCATGTTCTGCATGTTGTAGTTCATCACAAAGTTCTTGTAACTTGGTGGTAGTGATTGGAGGATGCGGTAAACCCCCAAAGTATTAGGAATCACTATACCCAAGCTTTGAAGTTTATTTGCGTGCCCAGACATCTTAAGCACATGCTCATTGACGGAGCTGCCCTCTTCCATCTTGCAGTTAAAGAACTTTTCAGAAGCTTCATAACTTTCAATTGCCGCATGAGTCTCAAAAATTAATTTGAGATCCTCGACAATATCATATGGGTCTGAATTCTCAAACCTTTTCTGAAGCTCCGATTCTAAACCATACAAGATAGCACACTGAACTATGGAGTACTGATTCTTCCGAGCGAGGTAAACATTCTTTACTTCATCGGGAGCATCAGCTGCAGGTGGGTCACCCAGCGGTGCATCCAGCACATAGGTCAAATTACCAGCTGTGAGGACAATCCTCAAATTGCGGAACCAATCCGCGAAGTTGCTTCCATTGTTTTTCAACTTTTCTTTCTCTAGGAACGCATTAAAATTGATGGTAGGGGCTGCCATTGATCTACAACATATTTGCAATAGTTTAGACTAAGTTTATGACAAATTGAGTTCAAATTAATTAATGAAATTAAACTAGGTGAACTCCCACTCAAAACAACATCCCTCACATTGTTTTAGTGATCACACGAACCAAATCCACTACATCAACACCGATCATCACGAGAGCTGATATAGTTTTAATGGCGAACAATCATCATGTTCATCATATCTACTATATGATTCATGCTTTGCCTTTCGGCGATCCGTGTTCCTGAGGCCATGTCTGTACATGCTAGGCTCGTCAAGATCAAACCTTAGCTACCGCATAAGCAAATCTGGCTTGCTTACGTTGTATTCACCCGCGGAATCAAAGACACCCGATCATCACGTGGTGCTTCGAAGCAGCAAGCTTTGGCAACGGTGCATACTAAGGGTGAACACTTTAGAACTTGAAATTTATGTGCATGAGGGATCATCTTATAATGCTACCGTCGTCTACTAAGCAATACAAGATGCATAAAGGATTAACATCACATGCAATTCATAATATGTGATATGATATGGCCTTTCTTCTTTGTGCTTCCGATCTCCATCTTCAAGCACGAATATGATCTCCATCATCACCGGCATAGCATCAAGGTCAATGACGCTTCTCCATGGTTGTCGTCCACCAGCTTCAACTATTACAACTATTTTGAATAGACACGCAGGTCTTAACAGAAATTAAAGACAACCATATGGCTCCTGCCGGTTGCCAACTTACAATAAGGAACATTGCATACATCAAATATAATCACAATCATGGCCATATCACATCACTGCACACCCCTGCAAAACAAAGTTAGACGCTTCTACTTTCTTTGCATATTTTACGTGGTTTGGGGCTTTCCATAAGTGTCGTTCTAACTTACGAACAATAACCACAACATTGATACTAGCATTGTTGATCACCCGTTGTAAATTGGATCTTTACTATGCTAGGAGAAACAGGCACCCGCAAAGCCACTTATGCAAAACGAGTTGCATGTCAAGCGTGGAGCAAGTCTCATGAACGATGTCATGTAAGGTTAGCCCGGGCCGCTTCATCCCAACATACCGCAAGATGCAAAGTACACAAAAAGCAATCTACAATAAAAGCATCAATGCCCACAATGACCATTGTGTTCTACTCGTGCAACAGATCTACATATAGACACGGCTCTGATACCACTGTAGGGGTTCGTAGCATGGAAAACAAAATTTTTCTATCGCATACAAACAAACAAGCCAAGATCTATCTACTAGATTGTAGCAACGAGTCGATGGAATAACTCACCCTCGAAGATTCCAAAGTGTTTAACGAGAGCAGATTCTCGTGGGTGATGTAGTCGTACTCTTTCCGATCTCAAGATCGCGTAGACGATCCTTCTGGCGCCACGTTCCAGCAGCGCTCCCGCAGTCGGTCACACGTTCGGTACTCGACGAAGACCTTCCTCTCCCTTGTTCCAGCAGGCAGCGGAGGTTGTAGCACTCTCCTCGCGATTCCGGCAGCTCAACGGCGTGGTACCGGAAGTAGAGGGGAAATCCCGCAGGGCTTCGCCTTAAGCCGGTGCGAGTATGGTGGAGCTTATGAGAGAGGCTATTAGTGGTCTAGTAATTAGACACACCAATTAGAGGGCTCTAAACCAATTAGAAGGCTCTAAACCGCTGGCTAAAGCAATTAGAAGCTCTAAACCAAAACGGCTCTAAACCGGAGGTAGAAGATAGGAACTTGTGTATCTAGGAGGGAGCCCTGCCCCTCCTTATATAGGTGGGAGGGTCTTGGCGCGCCAGGGGAGGGAGGGAGTCCCTCCCCAACTCGGCCTAGGGCTGGCCGCCGGCTTGGAGGAGTTGGACTCCTCCTCCAAGTTGGTTCCAACTCCTCTTGCTTGTTTCCCACAGTTTCTTGTTTTAGCCGTTTGACTTTCAAACTGGACATTTGACTTTTCTGTTTTAGGATTCAATTTAATCCTACATTTGGGACAGCAAGAACACTTAGTACATGATGCAATCATTCCAATATGTAATGACACATTCATGTACCCCTCCCCCCCCGGAGTGCCGGACAATCCGGAACCTTCTAGAATATCCCCGATGAAAACACCGGAATCATTCCCGAACTCCGAAACGGGACTTTCCTTATATGAATCTTATTCTCCGGACCATTCCGGATCACCTCGTGATATCCCGGATCTCATCCGAGACTCCGAACAACATTCGGTCTCTTTCTCATAATACCATAACTACTCAAACAACGTCGAATCCTTAAGTGTGTCTCCCTACGGTTCGTGAATTATGCGGACATGATCGAGACACTTCTTCGAACAATAACCAATAGAGGAATCTGGAAATTCATATGGCTCCCACATATTTCTACGATTACTTTGCGATCGAATGAACCACTTACATACGATACCAATTTCCTTTTGTCTCACGATATGTTACTTATCCGAGGTTATGATCGTCGGTATCTCTGCATACCTAGTTCAACCTCGTTACCGATAAGTACTCTTTTCTCGTTCCCGTGATATGTGATCCCTTGTGACCATGTCACATGCTTGCAAGCTAATTGGATGACATTCCACCGAGAGGGCCCAGAGTATATCTATCCGTCATGTGGATGGACAAATCCCACTCTTGATCCATGTGTTTCAACCAATACTTTCCGAACACTTAATGCCACCTTTATAGCCACCCAGTTACGGTGTGGTGTTTGATGTTATCAAAGCATCCATCCGGCAAAGGCGATATGCATGATCTCATGGTCGAAGGAATTAGGTTACTATGTATCAGAAAGCATATAGCAATTGAACTATTGAAATGACTTGATCTTTATGCTACGCTTATCTATAGGAGTATGTCCACCATATCATTCTCCTAATGATATGATCTTGTTGTTGATAACATCTCAATGTTCATGATATGGAAACCACAATCATTTAATCAACCAACAAGCTAGTGAAGTATAGAGGCTATACTAGGGACTTCAATTTAAGTTTATAATTCACACAAGTATTAATGTTTCCTTGTTAATACTATTATAGCATGAATATAAACATTTATCATAAACACAAAGATATAATAATAACTATATTTATTATTGCCTCTAGGGCATATCTCCAACAGATAAGATATAACTTTGCTTTCTTGCATCAACACACATCCGAGACCGATCTTGGATGCATCACAATACACATCAAAAGGCTTTGTGATATCCGGCATGATCAAGATTGGGGCTGAAATCAATCTCCTCTTGAGTTCCTGAAAACTCGCTTCACATTTGTCTGTCCATTCAAACTTCTTACCCTTCTTCAACAATTGGGTCATGGGTCTGGCGATACTCGAGAATCCTTCTACGAACTTGCGGCAGTATCCCGCCAATCCGAGAAATGCACGAACTTGGGTTTGAGTTGTTGGGGCTTGCCAATCTTCAACACCCTTCACCTTTGCAGGGTCAACGACAATTCCTCTGGTTGATACGATATGTCCGAGAAATCCTACCTCCTGTAACCAGAATTCACATTTGCTAAACTTGTCATACAACTGATGCTCCCTAAGGGTTCCAAGGATGGTCCTTAGGTGTAGCTCATGTTCTTCTTCTGATTTGGAATAGATCAGAATGTCATCGATGAAAACAATGAAAAAATTATCCAGGAAGTCCATAAAAATCTTATTCATGAGGTTAATGAAATAAGCGGGGGCATTGGTTAATCCAAAAGACATGATAGTGTACTCGTATATTCTGTATCTGGTGGTAAATGCAGTCTTTGAAATATCCTCTGCACGAATCTTGAGTTGATGATAACCAGTTCTAAGATCAATCTTAGAAAACACTTTGGCACTGGTCAATTGGTCAAACAGGTCTTTTATCTTTGGCAGTGGGTACTTGTTCTTGATGGTGACATCATTCAACTTCCGATAATCCGTACACAAACGGTTACCTCCATCTTTCTTGTCCACAAACAACACAGGTGATCTCCATGGCGACACACTTGGTTGGATCAATCCTATCTCTAGCATAGCATCCCAGTTGCTTCTTCAGTTCCACTAGTTCAGACGGGTTCGTACTATAAGGTATCTGGGCTATGGGTCCAGTTCCAGGGATTAGTTCAATGATAAACTCGATATCTCGATCTGGGGGCATACCGGGCAAAACATCTGGAAATACATCGGGTTATTCACAGACTATTCTAACTTGGTCAATGGTTGGTTGGGCTAGACTCTTGTTGCACTTTAATTGATGGGGCAAGGTTTCAGATACATTCTCTACTGATACTCCGGCTGTACTGGTCATGGTTATGGCTTTTTTGCACAGTCGATTAATCCTTTATGTTTCGACATCCAATCCATTCCTAGTACTACTTCCAAACCTTTAGTTCCAAGTACTATTATATTAGCATAAAATCTATGCCATGGATTTGGATAGGCACGGCCTTGCAAATTTGTCTATATTTGGTGGTTGAACCAGGTATTTGAACTATCATAACATGCTTCAATTTGGTTGGTTGAATCTTACTAGTGCATGAATTCTTGGGTAACAAATGAGTGCGATGCTCCAGAATCAAACAACACTCTGGCAAGTACTGAGTTAACAGAAAACATACCCAGCACGACATCTGGCGCTTCTTGGGCTTCTTCGGCATGCATGAGGAAGAGACGGCCGTTGCGGTTGAGCGAGTTCCCTGGGGCAAACCTTCTTCCGGGCTAAACACGACGCTGCTGTTGAGCTGGGGCATTTGCATTGGGGGCTGCAGCAATCTTCTTGGGACACTCATTGGAATAGTGACCCTTGGTTCCACATTCATAACAAGTCACCTGAGACTTTTCCTTTGCTGCAATAGGAACAAAATTGCTTCCAGTTCTTGGGGCAGTGTTGGTGTTGGTGGCGACATTGTTGTTGTTGAACTTAGGCGGTGCACGATTGAAATTGCTAGGGTTGCCGGGGTTATTATTGTGATTTCCTTCGGGCCTTGGGTTTCCTCCTCCATGGTTGGGGTAGGTTGGACGGTTCATCGAGGGTCTGTTGGTTCTTTGGGCAAATCCTGGGATGGATTGGGGCGATACTTTGGGGTATGATGGGTTCCTGGTTGATGCATCATTCTACGCTTGCGATTCTCATTGGCTTGTTTGATCTTGCCTTCCATCTGAATGGTGGAATCCACTAAGGCTTCAATATTAGCAAATGGGATATTGACTAACACTGTTTGTATTTCATCGTGCAGACCATTCAGGAATCTCTCCTTCTTCTTGGCTTTGGTATCTATCTCATCCGGTGCATACCTAGCCAATGACAAACACTTGTCACGGTACTCAACTATGGTCATCCTTCCCTTCTTCAGTTCTTTGAATTCATCTCTTATCCTCTTGATCAAACCCGATGGAACATGGGTTCTGCTAAACTTGATTTTGAATTCCTCCCAAGTCATCATATGTCCTCCGTTCATGGTGCGAACGCTGTTCCACCATGCTCTTGCATATCCGTCCAGATAGTGGGTGGCATACAAAACTTTCTCGTTGGCTTCCACTCCTGCAACTTCTAAGTTGTTCTCATTGGTTTGCCGCCAATCATCGGCATCGAGGGGCTCTTCGGACTTAGTGAAAATGGGTGGATTCGTGTTCTGGAAGTTCTTGAGCTTGGATCCATGGTTGTCCTGATTTCCATGGCCTTGATTGTTGTTGGCCATCTAAGCGATGTGTTGAAGGGTGGCTAGGTTGGCTTGACGTTCGGATCTTTCAGTTTCACGGTCAGAAACCAACATTTGCAAGTTCTGCAACATCGGGTCCAGGGATGAACTGCTTCCTCCTCGAGGCATCTGAAGATTGAGATAGATTATGACAAAAGAGGGAAATTTCTAAGGTTCAGGGGTTTTGAAAAGTTTTCAAGTTTGACTCAGATTTTGCTAGGAACTTGCTTTTCATTCATTCATCACACACGATACAAACACACACCACAACAAAGGAAAAAACAGATGGTTTTAAGAACCATTCTGTGAAACTACGATACAATGGGGCCGGATACAACTCACTAACGCTAGTGCTCAAGTTCTACTACTCCTTGGAGTCGGTGTCCTCATCATCCTCCTCCTCCTCATCATCAATGAAGGCGAAGTCATCCTCATCGGTGAAGAAGTCCATGGCCTGATTCTCCAGAAAGTCATCATCATCATTGAGATAGGAGTAGGGGTCTCCACGAAGGTCTTCCCCTGCATTCTCCCTCTCCTCGAGCTGGATATCCCTCTCGTGGATGGTCTCCTCCAAGTCTGTGATCCTGTGGCGAAGACGGCCAATGATGCGCTCTTCTTGTCGAGCTGACAGCGACGAGACTTGTGATCCTTCACCAACATGGCGATGGTCTGATCCTTCTAGGTGGCGATAGCGGACTTGTGGTTGCCGTAGGGACGGGCATTGTACAACTCCTTGTACCGTTCATACATCATGAAGCTAAGGTGGTCCACTTGGTTCTTCAGCTCGGGGTGATATGGTGCCTCCAGTGGCTGTCCCATAGCATCATGCCTTGGGAAGAACTCAAAGCGGGTACCCTTAATCTGGTTGATACTCTGCCCACACAGACGGGCAAGAGCTTCCTGCATGGCACTGGCAAGTCCATCGAGCCAGTTGTTCTCTCTGATGGTGAACTGAATTCCCTCTAAGGTGGGGGCTTCAATCTTTCCTCGAAGACTTGCAACAATCAGCCATTGCAATTCTTCTCCTTCCTGATCATTAAGCTGAGATCCGAAGAACTTGGCATGCGAACACTCTAGAAGTTCCGAAAGATGGTCCATGTCACGCTCAAAGATGAGGTCTCCTCCATTCCCCAACTGATAGAAGTTGCTATACTTCACGTCCATCTATAATAATATAGGATGAGTAAGTTAGTAGAGTGATCAAGTGTGTCAAATTTTATGTAAGTTTACAAGAATTTTTGAACAACATGAATTTTCACGAAAGAGTCTAAGTGATAAGAATGAGAATAAGTTTTCATAAATACTCACTTCCTTGGTTTTGAAACTAAGTTTTTGATTCAAATTTCCATTCTAAACTAGGGTCTCCTATGGTCAGGATGGCTCTGATACCAACTTGTCAACACCCGGATTTTTAATCCCAGATGCCTGTTATGCCATACATCTCAATCCCAGGATTACCATTTTTGCAAGACATAACAGATTGGATATCACAGTACATCATCCATTACAAACCATACATAAGGTATTACACAAATAAAAGATCTCATGATCCCGTCTTAATACAAATCAAGCAGCAGAATAACGTAATAGTAACGATAGCGTAGGTGAAGATCCATCTTCATGGTCACAGGCAATGCCGATGATGAGAGATGATCCTAGTTGTCATAACCTTCCTGCGGTCTGTCCTCCTGATAGTCCTCTTCATAGTCTGGCCACGGGAGTAGCCAGGGACAAAGCCATGAGTACTCTTTAAGTACTCGCAAACTAATACTAACAAGTGAATTGGTTTTGAGTAGGAATACTAAGCTCTAGGTTGTTTTGCAAAAAGCCAGATTTATCTCTACTAAGTTCAGAAGCAAAGAAAGCTAGTTGAAAGCTTTATAACACCTAAGTGGGAATTTGAATTTCGTATCACAACCCTGTTGTGGTCAAGTCAAGTCATGAATCATTTCATAAGTCATTTTGAAAACATCTGACAACGGAACAGTATGGCCACTCCAACTGTCCATAACCGCGGACGCGGCTATTCGAATAGTTTGACACTCTGCAGAGGTGGTACACTTTCACCACAATATTCGATACATCCGCCAGGAACAATCCTGAATTCACCATACTTAGTATGCAGATAATCAATCCTAACCTTTCAATTAAACGCCCTAGTATAGGCACCTCTCCTATGAGTTTGGCCTCCCAACCGTGACCAACTGTTATCTTGGGTACTGCATAGGTGGACAATCTTCACAAGGTAGCCTCAGCTCAAACCTTGGACGCAAGGGAACCCATACTAAGGTATATAAATTTCCAGTCAAGCCCTACCCAAAGGAATGGTATCGCATCCAGACAACCATCAGTTTTATAAAAGGCTAAGGCTCATGCCTTAACATTTTCATCATCAAAATCATCTGGTGTTCAAGAACACATGTCAAAACATTTCAGTAGAATGACTCATCATTCTAAGGTTTTCATAACCATTTTCACCAAGTATTCCTATCTAAAGTTGATCAAGTTTTATGCTTAGCACTAGCATCTACAAATTGGGGTAAATACTAATGAGCGGTGGTAAACAAGTGTATCTTATCTGAGTTCAATCTCATGCCTCAGGATGACATCAAGGTTATCTAACTTAGGTCAAGTTTTATGCTCTTTATGCTACCTTTAAATAATCTTTCTAAAATCTACAAGTCACTAAGTAAAGGAAACTAAAGAGCTTTGATAAATAAATACAATAACTATGGTTGCAAATAAAACAAGGATTTGGTATAATCAAAAGGGGTATAATCACATAAGATTAAGGCATCTAGTTTGTATAGTTATCATGCAAGTTTTAGCTTGCTCAGTTAATAGTTTGCCTTGTGCAGAGCAGTGGTTGAAGTTCTCCTTGGCTTCTTCCTCGTAGTATTCTCCTTCCTCCTTGTATCCTTGGTTGGTACTAGCATCTATAAATAACTACGAGGTATACAATCACCAAACAATACTTAACTACTTTTATTTATCACACCAAGGTTTTCACTAGATGATCTAGGATCATCACAAACATCACAAAGATTAAGGCAATAGTTTTATTATTTTAGTTTAGAAAAGTAATTTGTAATCATTGAAAAACTACTTAACTTTTAATATTCTCCAACTAAAACATGGTATCATGTTGACACATGTCATAACCACATATTTCAGTACATGGGAATATGATTTAAAGTGGTGTCACAATTTAATAAGGTTTAACCTTTTTATTTTAATTAAATAAAGTGACTAGAAATGCCTATGGGCATTCTTTTATTACTTGTCCAATATTTCTGCAAGTAAACCTATTATTTTTATATATTTAGAAAGGACTAGTTAAATGTGATTTTTGAGAGTTGGAATCTACTCAAAAGCTATTGTGGTTAAATTTTGAAAAATGTTTGAATGCGGAAAAGCTTCTGCCTTGTTATTTTTACTATAGGTGATCTACAATTACAAATGAATTGAATCAAACGGGCTTGGATTAAGAATTACAGTACCTTTCTAACAAAAATGGGTTCATACAATTTGGTTCAGTGAATCGACCTGGGTTGATTTTTGAATCTAGGTACAGAACTAGGTTTGAAATTAAATTGGAAAATATAAATTCAGACTAACTGGTTTGCGCGGGATGTTAACTGGGCCGGCCCACAGTGCACAGCCCACGCGCGGGGGAGTTTAAGTAGATGACCCCACCAGTCAGCGAGACAGGGGGGTGCGAAGCGGTATGGGGTGATCTAGACCGCACGATGAAACTCTAGTCCAACGACTATGACCTATCGTCTCCGTCGGGCATCGCCGGCGAGACAGAACACTAGCGCGGCCAGTGGGGGTCGACGGGGGCTCACCGGGGCTCAGGCGAGGGTCGGCGACGGGGGCAAACGATGAGGTCGACGACGACGAACCTCCTGGTATCGGCGGCTTCTCCTGGGGCGGCTCCAATCGCTAGCTCCTCTTCTCCTCCTCCGTGGAAGACTCCGGCAAAATTTCGGTGACCTGCTGCTCTCCTTGCTCCGGGGATGAGGTGGGGTGGTTCTGAGAGATAGGGAGTGAGATGGTGTGCTGAGTTCGAACGGGGTTGGCCTCTATTTATAGTGCAACGAGGGGACCGAGCCTTGCTCCGGGGATGAGGTGGGGTGGTTTTGAGAGATAGGGTAGTGAGATGGTGTGCTGAGTTCGAACGGGGGTGGACTCTATTTATATTGCAACGAGGTGATCAAAGGGTGCGGTGCTATGTTCCCTGGCGAAGCTCAACGGCATTGTTACGCGGCATGTGGCAGTGCGAGATGGTCGGAATGCTGCGGTGCTCGGGGCTGGTCCGACAGGTGTTTTAATGGTGCACCGCGGCTATGGGGCACACGGCGGCGAACAAGGTTGTATGGCGGTCTCCTGGGATGGTGGCGATCACGCTTGCACGCGGCGAGGGCGGCGCGCGGTCTGTGGGCGCGTGCCCAGGGTGGCGCTCTGGTGCGCTCTCGGCATGCTCGCAGAGACATTGGGCGTGTGCATTCCGTGTGATCCAGTGGATGGAAGGGCTCGAGCGCTGGATAGGGGGTGGGGATGGACGGTGCCGTGCGTCCCAGACATGGTGGCTAGGCTTGGTGCTTGCTCTGGCTAGCTAGCCATGGTCGGCTGGCAAGGGTGCCTTCGGGTTGGCATGGTATGGTGCAATGGCTAGGGGCTAGGGGTGGTCAAGGCACTGGTTGGCACTGGGGGATACAAGTGTGATCAATGGTGAATAATGCTTAGCCAAATTACTGCTCAAAACAGTGAAGTTTGGCCAGTTTGATTTTCTGTCTCCAAGTGTTTGATGAAATGGCCGCAAGAAATTCAAATTCAAATATTTGGTTCAAACTTGGTGGGTGTATTAGTTACATACTAGGGAGTCTCTGGTTAGTTGGAAAGGTCAAGGGGTACTGGTTTGGTTGGTTTTTGAAAATATGTGATCTTCCCATATGTTAAAGATTCAATTTTAAATTGTCATTTGAATCAAGTTGCCAAATGTTTCTGCAAGTTTGAATGGTGGGCTTGGGTTCACTTTTACTTGGTCTAGCAAGGGGTGAAAAGAAATGGAATTGTTTCTGTTTGAAATCTTGGACTAGAAACACTCAAAGTGGCCTAGTGAGCAAGATTGGCAAAAATAACCATTTGATTTATTTGGTTTGTTTTTGATTTTCTCTTGATTTGTTTCTTCTTGGAAATGTTTTAGATGATGTTGTTTTCATCTTTAAACCATTCCTTTCTATTTAGATCGATCACACAAGTCCATTCATGCATTCATACAATCATCACATACACACATGCATTCATATGGTGTTAATTAACAAAAGTTTTTGTTAACCCTAATTTTGGTGATTGGAATTGGATAATCATGATCAATATTTTTGGGATGTTAAATTTTATGACCTTGGTTCGGAGGGCTGGTCTAACAAGTCTTATGCAGGATGAGAGCGTGCAATATGCTACGCTCACTAAAACATTTGTGGAGTGCTTATCCTTTACTAACAGCATGTTCAACCCCGATGTTTCTTTCAAGATTTATGGCAGGTCTTACCATATGACGTTGAAGAAATTTTTTGAGGCTCTAGGACTTGGTACAGTTGGGTCAGCAAAGAATATTCCAGCTCAACCCGCTGATTTGTTGGAGCTCTACCGCGGAATAACCAATGATGATAACCGTAGAGCTCAACGGGGAAAGATAAGAAATATTCAGCTTCCATCATCAGGTACTTCACTTACTATCTTGCCACCAGTGTTCTTGTTAGGGAGAACACTAGTAATATTTCCAGCTATCATTTGGCTTTCTTAGCCACTGCGCTCAACAATGATACCAATTACAATCTTGGTTCTCTCATTGCTCGTCGTTTAACTGATAAGGGACCCATTTATGGGGGAGTTATTTCTATGCGTGTTGCTACTGCCTTGGAAATTGTTGTTGATTCAAGTGATACAGTTTGGGCTCCTCAGAGGCTTGATCTTGCTGCCATGAAGGCGCACCACTTTGTCACTAATGGCTCTACCCTTGAGAACTTGGTCTATAAAATGATGTTTATTGACGGGGAAGAGAGAGAGATCCCTCTCCCCCAAACCACTTTGTTCAGTATTTCTCAGGTACCTTTGTCATGCTCCAAGGAGGAGATGGAGGACAAGCTGCGCTCTCTTAGCTTCTATGGACACTTTCAGGAGGAAGCACCCTCGTATGACCCCGCTGTACACTACACTGGAGAGTCCTCGAGCTCGTACCAGGACGAGGGAGCCTCCTCGTCATAATATGGAGGTGCATCTACTTGGGCACCATGGGATTGAGCCCCACTTAGGCCAAAATCCTAAGCTTGGGGGGAGTTATACCGACATCACGCTCATCTATATATCATGTTTGATCGGTTCTTTGTATATCCATTGTTTTGCTTTCTTTTTGGTTCTTGTTGCTTCTTTCTCAAAAACACAAAAATACCAAAAATATTTTCATTGTTTCTCTTGCTCTGTTTGCTTCTTGTTTGGTTTGCCTTTTCTTTGTTTGGTTTCGGTTTGTTTGCTTTCTTTAAAAAAATCTAAAACACCAAAAATATTTGTTGTTCTTCTTTGGTTTTGTGATTTCTTTGGAGGGTTCAGCCGTCCTCAGTGGATTTTGGGTTTCATGTTATTATTCAAGTCACACAAGTGAAGGGAAATAATGAAGATTAAGAAAAATCAAGGTGTGGTAAGAGGCTGGTAACAAACTCTATTTGTTTTCTTTTTTGTACATATACTCATCATTGTGAGCATGCTTAGTCTGTTCATTGTAAGGAGTGTGTTACTGATGGATGCTTAGTAGTTCTTGCTTGTCTATGATTAGCTCCAGCTTGCTAATAGTTTGTAGCATGTCATATGAATGTTTGCTTGCATTGTTTTATTCATATTTTGGTATGATATTGTGGTATCCTCCTCTGGAAGTTTCATTTGAATCGACTTGGCACATGCTCACGCATGCATATGACTAATCAATAGTCAGTAAGCCTCGATGATTTATTTTTCCTCAGAGTTCTTGTATCACTTTCATGCCATAATTAGTCATATTTTGTTGCAAGCATGATTATGACAATTATTGCTCTCTCATTTGTCGCTCCCTCTCTTTTTCTAGCCTTCACTTACACTGGGTATGAGCTCTACTTGTGCTTCCAACTTCCCAAAACCAATATTGCCAACTGTGTCCACCATACCTACCTATTAGCATCATTTGCTATTTCAGTGCATATTCTATATGCCTTGTTTTTTTCCAAATAAAATGTTTGTCTGTTTTGAGGAAGTTAGTTAGTAAAGCTCTCACGAATTTGATGGCACACTTTATTCCTTGCACTTAATAATCCAGAACCATTGTGACTTGTCCATGAAAGTTATATGCTTGAAAATTATATGCTGGGAGTCAGCAGAACCGTGTTGTCACGGGGAATGCTTTCAACACTCTTTGGATATCCTATCCAGTTAATAATTTTCTCTTTTGTTTACGGATGTTGACGATGTGAAATAAAAGGGGAGCTTGTGCGTCCATGGAGTCCATACATTGTGTTAGAGAAACGCCTGGGCCGCTAGCCTAAGCCATGCCTAATCATGGTGGAAACTTGCAGCATCACCATAATGAGCATTTATGAAGCATCCTCACTAAAAAGCTATGCACATACTAAATAAAAAGATCCCTGAGATGCTCACTGTCTACTTGCCTTGTCATTTTGATCACGGGATAGCTCCTGTATCATGTGCAAGGGGTACCCCATTGGCGGTTCTCTATGATATGCATGTATTTACAATGACAAGAACTTACAGGTAACCAAAGTTGAGTAGCATGCGGAGCGGACCTCGTACTCAAGGGACATTGGATTTCCAGTTTATGGTCTGTCAAGCATATAACTCAGATTGGACCTCACTTTCACCTTAACCACATGAAGGTGCCTATGATAGGGGCAATGAGAGCTCAAATCTAAGGAGTACCTTCCTTTCAGCATTAGGAAGCCTTTCAAACTTTTCAAAACCTTTTCACAACCTTGTCGAGTCACCACGTATTCTATGAGCACCTTCTCGAGAGCATAGTTGTCATTCTTGTGTTTGTTCCAAAACTTGGTTAATTATGTCATGACTTTGATGCTTGTATCTCTGATATCTTTACTGCTAATCTTCACTTGAACTACAGAGGTGCCTTGGCATTTATATTGTGCTCTACAAACAAAGGCAAGCGAGATACCACTCTATCATACCTTACTATGAGCATTGCAATGTTGCTTATGTTTATGTTCCATGCTACTTATTATTATTGAGTTGGTTTCTCTTCATAGCTGGAAATGACTATTGAGTAGAGTTGGTTGCATACTTCTTATTATGAATGGTTTAAGTATCTACTCCTGTGCTGAGAATATATACATCATATGAAGCAAATGTGTCCGTGAAAGTTCTTTTATCACACTCAGTTTTCAACTGAATTGCTTGAGGAGAAGCAATAAGCTAAGCTTGGGGGAGTTGATACGTCCAAAACGTAACTACTTTCTCGAACACTTTTGCTATTGTTTCTCCTCTAAACTTGTGTGATTTGGATACAACTAACACAGACTGACGCTGTTTTCAACGGAATTACCTTGGTGTCTTGTTTTTGTGCAGAAAATCAATTATCAAGAAAAATCCCGAAAAATATGCCAAAAATTATATTTCACCAAAAGATCCATGGATCCAGAAGACGAGATGGAGAAGGGGCCTGGGGGGCCCACACCCCTGCCAGGCGCGGGCCCACCTCTGGCCGCGCCTAGGAGGGTGCAACCACCCCAGGCACCCCCTCGGGCTCCCTCTGCGCCTATAAGTTACCCCTTGACCTAAAAACCGAGGAGGGTTCGACGTTTTCCAGAGAAGAGTTCCGCTCCGCCGCCACCCTCAGAAACGAAGATTCGGATCCAGAGTGGGACGGGGAATTTGGAGAGGATCATCGCCATCATCATTACCAACGCCTCTCCATCAAACATCATTGTTTCCCTCATCCATGAGTGAGTAATCCCCCGCTGTAGGCTTGGGGATGGTAGGGATTGGATGAGTTCTATCATGTAATCGAATAAGATCTGTTAGGTCATAGTGCCTAGTATCTCTATTAGTGCTATTTGACTTTGTTGCAACTTGTTATGCTTAATGCTTGTCACTAGTGCCCCAATGCCATGATCTAAGATCTGAACTTATTATTGAATCATTATGATAGTATTGTTTGTGATCTTATCTGCAAGTTGTGTACACATATCATTATCCGGATCCAAAGGCCCCAAAGTGAAAATAATTGGTACAACCGGAGGGGATGGCTGTAGTGTGAGTATCACATGTGTTCACGGAGTGTTAATGCTTTGCTCTGGTTCTCTACTAAAAGGAGAACCTTAATTGCAGTAGTTCCCTAGAGGCCCCGCTGCCACGGGCTGGCTGGACAGAAGATGTTGTGCAAGTTATCATTGCGAGAACGTATGACTATATTTGGAGCACATGCCTAGGATTGTTTAGTACTTGGATGCTTGTTATTATTTATCTGCAATGCCCTAGATCTTGAAGTTACATGTTTAGACTTGTCCATGCAACGCCCGTCCATCCATCCCTATGCCTACCGCACTCGATTCCCACTGTTACCATTACTGTTACTATTGCTCCTGTTCTACTCTTGTTGTTGCTTCTATCAAACTATTGCTACTGATAAACTTCTATGAGCAAGAACTATTTCCAGGTGCAACTTAATTGACAACTCAGCTGTTAAGGCTTGCAAGTATTCTTTGGCTCCCCTTTTGTCGAATCAATAAATTGGGTAATACTACCCGTGAAGACTATTGCGATCCCCTACACTTGTGGATCATCAAGATACCACTCTATCATACCTTCTTATGAGCATTGCAATGTTGCTTATGTTTATGTTTCATGCTACTTATTATTATTGTGTTGGAATCTCTTCATAGCTTGGAATGACTATTGAGTAGACTTAGTCGCATACTCCTTATTATGAATTGCCTAAGTAGTGATCATATGTTGAGAATATTTACATTACATGAAGCAAATGTGTTCGTGAAAGTTTGTTTTATCGCACTCAGTTTTCAACTGAATTGCTTGAGGACAAGCAATAAGCTAAGCTTGGGGGGAGTTGATACGTCCAAAACGTATCTACTTTCCCGAACACTTTTGCTATTGTTTCTCCTCTAACTTGTGTGATTTGGATACAACTAACACGAACTGACGCTGTTTTCAGCATATTTGCATTGGTGTCTAGTTTTTGTGCAGAGAATTTTTTTTAGGAAAAATTCCGGAAAATATGGCAAAACTCCTATTTTACGAGAAGTCTCACGGAGCCAGAAGATGAGAAGGAGGAGGGCCAAGATGGGCCCACACCCCATGGCCGCGCGGGCCAGGCCAGGGCGCGCCTAGGAGGGGTGTGGCCACCTCGGGCACCCCCTCGGCCTCCCTTTTCGCCTACATAAAGCCTTCTGACCTAAAAATAGAGGGGGGTTCGATGTTTTTCCAGGGAGAGTTCCGTTGTGCCGCCACCACCAGAAACCGCGATTCGGAACCAGAAACTCTGTTCTGGCACCCTGCCTGGACGAGGAATTGGAGGAGATCAGCGCCATCATCATCACCGATGCCTCTCCATCAACCATCCATGTTTCCCCCATCCATGAGTGAGTAATCCCCCGTTATAGGCTATGGGGATGGTAGGGATTGGATGAGATCTATCATGTAATCGAACAAGATTGTTAGGGCATGGTTCCTAGTATCTTTGTTATTGCTATTTGACTTTGTTGCAACTTGTTATGCTTAATGCTTGTCACTAGGGCCCGAGTGCGATGATCTCATATATGAACATGTTATTGATTCATGACGATAGTATTGTTTATGATCTTATCTGCAAGTTGTTTACACATATCATTGTCCGGAACCAAAGGCCCCGAAGTGACAGCAAATGGGACAGCCGGAGGGGATGGTTGTGATATAAGGATCACATGCGTTCACGGAGTGTTAATGCTTTGCTCCGGTACTCTATTAAAAGGAGTACCTTAATTGCCAGTAGATTCCCTTGAGGCCCCGCTGCAACAGGCTGGCAGGACAAAAGATGTTGTGCAAGTTCTAATTGCGAGCACGTATGACTATATATGGAACACATGCCTATAAATTTTTAGTACTTGGATGCTTTATCTTATTTATCTGCAAATTACTTAGATCTTAAAGTTACATGAATAGTCTCGTCCATGCAACGCTCGTCCATCCATACCTATGCCTACCGCACTCAAATCCTACTGTTTGTTACTATTGTTACTGCTGCCTTTGTTTTACTGCTACTATTACTTTGCTATTTCTACTATAAAACTGTTGCTACTGATAAACTACTGTGAGCAAGATTATTTCCAGGTGCAGCTGAATTGACAACTCATTTGTTAAGGCTTATAAGTATTCTTTGGCTCCCCTTGTGTCGAATCAATAAATTGGGTTATACTACCCTCGAAGACTGTTGTGATCCCCTATACTTGTGGGTCATCACTCTTTGATAGCCATCAGTCGAATTGAGTCTATGTAGGATGTTTAGTGCATGATGCGTTGTTGCTTCAGCCCACCATATCTATGTATGCAAGAGCGGCCGAATTCTAAGTCTCGCCGTGTATTGGCCTTGATATTGACCGCTCTCTTTTTCTTTTGCCCTTTGTCAGCACCCCTATTGTTGTAGCAGGTTTGAGATCGACGTCGTTAGCAGGGTTACCCTTCCGGCTTGGCCTGGGCAGGGTTATGGATGCCATTGGTTATTCTTTAGGGATCTTAGCTCAATTTGCATCTTGTACGTACTCAAACAATGTATTGTTTTCAAGGTGATTGGACTTTGTACTGTATATTTGTATTCTTGACTCGTCGAGTCACTTTGTATATATCTGTTTTTGTGGGTTCCATCGAGGACTATTGTGTAATGATATTACTTTGGTTTTATGTGGGTTTGGCAGGAATCACTGAAACTTGCATATGACCGATCTGAGGGTGTTACAGCTCGCGCGCGCACTCTGACGCCACTGACCTTTGGATATTGCCATAGATGCTCCTAGGGTGGATGCATGATGGCCTTGCTCGATTCATTGGAGGAGGCCGAAAATCCTTCTCTTCATTTCTCTCGAGCGAGATAGAGCAAGGGGGAGGGAGTTGGGTGCAGGGGAGGTAAGTGAGGAGGGAAGGGGGCAAATGATGGTGAAGGGAGGCGCTGGGGTGGCCTTGGGCTATTTAATAAGGAGGCGAGAGATCCATGGTGGACAATGTCCATGTTTGGACATGGGCAAGGTTTAGGCTAGGATAGGGCAAGAGGGGCGGTGGAGAGAAGAGTGTGGAGCCCTGGGGTCGAGCAGAGAGGAGTGGGAGGCGTGCTGCAGCTGTTATTTCATTTATTTCCCAAGATATGCAAGATGTGGTCTCTCTCTCTCATTTGCTCCAATAGCTAAAGGACAAGAGGCATAGGGTTCTATAGTGGTGTGTCGACCAGGGGTGCCAGGGGTGCTAGAAAAGCTTTGAGGAGGATTTGAGTTGGTTTAACTCAATGGTTTTGTTAGTTTATGAAGTTTTATCATGGGTTTTCTTATAAAGTAAGTTTGATAAATTGCATTGGTAAAGGTGGGAAGGTGGTACTAGTGGATGGATATGGTCAAGATATGGTATAGAGAATTGTTTAATAATTTTCCAAGCATTTTTGGTACATTCATTATCAATTAAGCTAAAAATGGCGAAGTGGTTTCTAGAAGATAATTTGATATTTTACATGGACCAAGGTTATTTTTTGATGTGATATGGTCCTAAATACCATATCACATATTGTCTAATTTTCCTAGAATTTATTGGGAGGTAAAAGTATTTTTCCTCAATTATTCCTTGTTTCTGCCATTTAAGAAAAAGGGAAAAATAAATAATAAGGCATATCAAAAAATATTTATTTTTTAGGTGGGAATATAGTATAGGATATATTAGGCATCAAATTTTCCTTGAGTTGGAAAATTGGTTTGGAGAAAAATAAACTTTCCTTTATAGGAGAAGGTTTGAGGATTTTGCAAAGGAGAGCATTTAATTAGTTTTAGGATGCAAATAATTATGTAAATTATTTGGTAAATGATTATATCCAAGGTGGATGATGTAAACTTCAAGTATCTATCATGATCAACCCGGGGTTTTAAAAATCTATATTGAAATTGGAAGCAAACGAGATTTGGAGGATCTAGGGTTTTGATATTTTTATGCCACCTAAACTAGGTTGGATTTTGGATCTCGGTGCTCACCTTGGTACAAGGGATATATGAATAGATATACCAAATTATATAGATGGTAATGGCAACAATAGTTGGGCTTGGTTGTATTCGAGGTGATCTAGAAATGATGGTAAATTTTGTTGAAAATAAGGCTGCCATAGCAGATGTATCATGAAGCCTCATAAACCATGTTGGTTTAAGAAGCACAAATCTCCAATGGAAACAAGTGAAGGGTGTATTTATAGAAAATGGTTAATAGATCATAACCATGTAATGAGTTGGTCAAGGGAAGGTAGCATATGGATGTGATTTTCTGCCAAAGTAGGCAATATGATAAGATTGGCAGAAAAGATTATTTTCTTGACTATAAAACCATCAAGGATAAGTGGGTCCAAGAAGAGTTTAGCCAAGGGAAAGAGTGAGATTTGTTAGTACTAATGATGTACTACAATATGATTCAAATACATTCTCAATAATGCACATAGGTTAGAATAGGTGGCTCAAGTTTGAAATGCCAGAACATTTGAGAATATAAAAGATGAGCCAAGACATTTCTTTTGTAAAATAGTTTTTGTCAACTGAGGCTGAGGTAAGGAGTAATCATCTAATACAAAATCAGGTGGATGAACACAAGCGAACAAGTAAGCAAACATTGAAACTCTTAACAAGAAAAAGTTTTTGCTCCCCCTGATTTTGCATTTTGGACGACAAATCAAAGTTGCTGAATTTGGATGTTACAAAGACTCTATACCTTTTCTGTCATTAATAATGTATCCAAAAAATTCATGCTGTTTGACAAGTACCTGTAACAATTTTGTGTTTTCCTCAGGGGATAGCTTATCATCAAAAATCACTTGGAATTTACCTTCCTATTCTAAGAATTCATACTTGAGGCTTGGAGGAAGAGGCTTCAAGATGAGAGGTGGCGGGTCCTCATCTACTTTTCTTTCAAGTTCTTCAAATTTGTCCATGCGGCGAGTTTCAGCCTCAGGTGCGGTGTTGAGAATCTCATCCAAATCTTCTTTTGTAGAGTCGTTCGAAAGCAAGTCATTGCTTGCAAACTTCTATCCAATTCAGATTGTGGGGTGCAAAAATATATTAATGCCAATTCTTCAATAGTCTTATCCTCTTTGATCTCAAGTTTCTTTCATAAGGCAA
Organism: Avena sativa; assembly: GCA_916181665.1. NCBI lineage: Eukaryota > Viridiplantae > Streptophyta > Magnoliopsida > Poales > Poaceae > Avena > Avena sativa. The sequence continues at coordinate 69,490,388 of OV702284.1, forward strand.
TTTTGTGAATTGGTTGTAGTTTATTTCTACAACTTGTTTGGCAACCTATAAAGACAGAGCCTGTTTCTTGTTGTCAATATCAATGTTCATAGAGTTGTAAAAAGGGCTACCAAAAATGACTGGGCAGGAGGAGTCTAAGGGTATTTCAATAATATGAAAATCAACTGGGTACACAAAAGTTCCCACAGAAACACATATATTGCGAAGTATCCCATAAGTAGGATGCAAAGTTTGACTAGAAATCATAAAATTAACTTCAGATGGATCAAGGTAGGACTCATCAAGATGGTCATGCATCTCTTCATAGATTGTGTAAGGCATGATATTAATGGTAGATCTTAAATCACAGAATCCTACATATGTAGTTCCTCCTAAACAGAAAGGGATTTTCTGTTGACTTCAACTTTTACCATCAAACATGCCCCCTATCATGTCGGTGGATTCCTTACTTACAATGATCACTTTGATGACCCACAAGTATAGGGGGTGTATCGCAGTACTTTCGATAAATAGGAGTGTCGATCCCAACGAGGAGCAGAAGGTGTTGACTAGTGGTATGGAGCAGGAAATCTCTGTAAATACTTAGCAAATGGATTTTTAGATGTTTTCTGATAAGGCAACAAAACAAAGAGAAAGTAATAAAGAACAAACGCAGCAAGTAGCCCAATCCTTTCTTAGCAAAGGACAAGCTGGTGGAAATACTTATAAGGACCAAACATTCTCGAGGACACATGGAAATTCTGTCAAGTGCTTTCGCTTCAAATAGCTAAGTATTCTTCTTTGGTGTTGTAAGTGTTGTGTGGGTGAACCTGTGCTAATGTACCGACCTTACTTGTACTAATACATACTTGTGATTAAACCCCTGCAAGCATCCGCAACTATAGGAAAGTAATTGAGATATAAACCTAACCACATCCTTAAACTCTGAGATCCTACACTCCCTTGTGCAAAGGTGTCCTAACGGGGGTTCAGGTTTATGTCACTCCGGCAACCCCAGAATTAGTAGCCAAATACACAATGCATTCCCCTAGGCCCATAAATGGTGAAGTACCATGTAGTCGACGTTCATATGACACCACTAGAAGAATAGCACCACAACTTAAATACTAAACCATTGAATAATAACTCAACACAGATCCATTAATAACAATATGACTTCTCCCATGTCCTCGAGAACTAGACGAACTACTCACAAGACATCATATGGATCCAGATCAAAGATGATATGGTGATGAATAACAATCTAAACATAAACAATAATCCAATGGTTCCACTCACAGGCATCAACTACAATAGTAATCAACACCAGGAAAGTTTCCCCTAAGAACTAAAACAATATCCAACACAATTGTTACAGTGGGACGAAGTAGTGATGATGGTGCTGGTGGAGATGATGGTGTGGATGATGATGATGATCCCGATGAATCCTAGCTTGATGACGATGTTAATGGCGATGATATCCCCTCTCCGGGAAGGAATTCCCCTGGCAGAAATCTATCTGCCGGAGAGATCTTTCTGTCTCGGTGTTTTCTGCCCCGCAGAGGCGGTGGAAATCTATCTGTGGTTGCTCCCCTGGTATTAGGGTTTCGTGAGGAAGATATAGGAGAGACGGCGGAGTCGGAGGCCAGGCAGGTGGGCCACACCTTCCCTAGGCGCGGGGCCAGGTGGGCCCGCGCCAAGGGGGTGGGCCCCCTGTGGCCCTTCTTCGCCTCCCCTTCTGGCTTCCTCAGTCTTCCGGGAAAATATAATTTTCCAATATTTTTCTGGTATTTTTCTGATCTTCGCGAAATTGCATCAAAACACCTCTTTTTCCATCAGAATCCAGACTCTGGCAGTCCATCCTCCAAGAATCATCCAACATGCAAAAACAGTGGAAAGTCATAAGTAATACCTCATAATAAGATATATATATATCAATGAATAGAGGCAAATTATGATATAGAATGGTGATGCAAATTGGATGTATCAACTCCCCCCAATCTTGTCCCCAAGCGAAATCTGAGCTCAGTAAACATGTCCACAGGTTTATGGAGTGAAGTGTTGATAAAAGAATACGGACAAGAAGCATCACACTTACCATTACACAACCCATAGAAGAAAGCAACTCACCATTATATAACTTAGCTTTCAACAAGTACAGAAGTCACAATAGAGATGCATAAACATAAATTATAATTGGAATTGGCAAACTCTTGTTCCTGGTCAGAGAACAGCTGGCAAACAGTTTCACAAAAAAAACTTTTTATAGAAGTTTTATAACAGGAGCACTCTTTGCTCAAAAAGGTTTTTCACAATGAATGCTTTCAAATTAATACTCAATAGATACGAGTCTTGTGCCAACAAGGAAGATAAAGAACATGATTGAATAAATCACCATATGAATGCTTGCAACACACCAACTCAAATGCTTGCTGGAGATAGAGAGGAAGTAGGTTTACTGACTCAACTTGGTAACTAGGATAAAGGTCCATTCATAGAGCAGGGATTAAGAGTCATAAAGAGCTTCCAAAATATTATGGTATTTACTAGCTTTGAACCCTCATTGCCCCTATCATTGGCATCTTGAGATGATTAAGGTTAAAGTGCACAAATATGGAGTATATGCTTGACGAAATATAAGTTGGAAATCTCATGTCCCTTGAATGTGAGGGACACTCCTCATGCTACTCAACTTTAGTCACCGGTTAGTTCTTGTCATTGTAAGTACATGCGTATCATAGAGAACCGCCAATGGGGTACCCCTTGCATATGGTACAGGAGATATCCCATACCCAAAATGACAAGGCAAGCAGACAATGAGCATCTCAGCGATCTTTTTATTTACTATATGCATAGCTTTTTATTAAGGATGATTCATAGATAGCTCACTATGGTGAAGCTACAAGTTTCCACCATGATTAGTCATGGCTTAGGCTAGCGGCCAAGCATTTCTCTAACACAAAATACAGACTCCATGGACTTACAAGTTCCCTCTTTATTTCACACCGTTGACATCCACAGACAAAAGAGCACGATATCAACTGTGCACAAGGTACAAGTACAATGTTGAAAGCGTTCCCCGTGACAACACGATTCTGCTAATTCCAACGTATAGATGCAAGCATATACAACTTCGATGACACAATGGTTCAAGTCTATTAGGGGAAAGAAAATAAGGTGTGGCATCAAGTTCGTGAGAACTTTACTAACTAGTTTTCACATAACAAAATACTTTTTAATTCGAAAGATAGATGAAGCTTGAGAATTTGCTTGGAATAGCAAAAGCTACTAGGTAGATATGGTGGACACAAGTGGCAAAGGTTTTGGTTCAAAGTTATTGGAAACATGAGAAGTATGCCTTCTCAAAACAGGTTTTAGGCTAGCAAGGCTGGGTAGCAAGCAAGAGAGTTGAAAGAAACAAGCAAACATACAAGTAATAAAGCCAAACATGCAATCTTCCTTGAAGACATAAAAGATCTTAAATAGAGAATACTAAGCTTATGAGCCAAAAAGAAAGAAAATAAATGATACAAAATACCTGTAAGCTTTTCTCTTTTTTCTTTCCTCAAAAAGTATTGCTACTGACCAGAACTTGGTTTGCCAAAACCAATTTAGATCCACCTGATGATCCCAAAGTGATGCCAATACTGATCAACAAGATCCATCATATAATAGAGATTGCAAACTAAAATAAGAAGTGCAAAAAGTAAAAGACGAAGCTTCTCATTAATATTCCAATAAAGGCACTCACACCAAGGGATACATAAATAATCAACTAAAGGAGAGATACTCCCACATGCAAACCAAACTATAAGGTAACACCTCTAGCAAAGATATGAATCCACTAAAAAGGTAAAAGATAAAGGTTGTGATACCGCGGCACTCCCCCCAAGCTTGGAACAAGCCAAGGGGATGCCAAACCTGATGACGAATTACTCCTTCGGTGGTGGTGGTGTTCTGTTGATAAGCTCTTCAATAAGTTTATTCAAATCCTCCATATCGAAGGTCAGAGTACGAATCAACTCCGAATTCTGCTCAATGCAGCTCATGATAAATTTGGACCAAGGATCCTAGTCCTTGTTATTCTTTCTCCACTCTTCCTTCTTAGAGTATTCCTTCCCTGCATGGTTAGAATGAGTGGTATGAGGAGGAAGTGTCCGTGGACAGAGGATATGACGCGGAGGTTTCCCTCCTATAAACATCCGTTCTGTCCTCCTAAGCTTGATAGGGGTTGCCACCACTCTAATGCTTGCGACGGTAGCGCGAGTGTCCGGATGTTTGTCCTCCTCCATGTCTCCTTAAAACCTACCAAAATCTCCTCCTCCTTGGGTTTGCGAGGGTCGTCTTCCTCGGGCTTCTTGCCTTTGTCATTGGCGGAGACCATGGTGCTCTAAACTTGAGAAGATTTCCTGATAGAAACAGATCGAAACAAAAACATGACGAGAACACGCTGCACGAACCTCAGGGGATCCGAGGGGTTATATATTACGAAGTTTCAGAGCATAAGGAAAGTTTTGACACAAAAACGAGGGAGAGTCGGAGCTCGGGGTGCTCACACCCCCTCCAGGCGTGGGGCAGCTGGGGCCTGCGCCTGGGGTTGGTTTGACCACCCCGGCCTCCGGTTCCTCCTCTGTTCCATCTCGTAACTTCCCTTATGATTAAAATATCAAAAATATAAAAATATTGGGGTTTCACGAACCTTCTATTTTCACCACTTTTACCTATTCAAAGACGAACTCTGCAGACTCCTTTTCTCCTTCTCCTGGAATTTCTTTTTATCACAGGGCAATACACAGACTTCAATGGCAACATTAGTGTAAGCAAAAACAATTAACCTTTAGGTGCACACTTCAACTGAAATCCATCAAACAAAGACTTCTATAAGAGGCAAATGCAAATGATATCAGAAATATGTCAAAACAGTCCAGCGGGTAAAGATTTATTTTTTCGAAAACCTTCTGTTGCTCAAACCAAAAAGTGCAGAACTAATGAAAGTTTCGTAACAACCTGGAGAACAAGATCAAAAAAATACAGCTCAATCCGACATACTGAGCTCCCTCACTAATTTTTACAATGCAGCACAAAAATCTGTCCCAGGACAGCCACTTTTCACAACTCCTCCACTTCTCAAAAGTATTTGAAATTGACACAAAAACCAAAAAAAAAAGGATAAGGAGCAGTTATTACTGAGGTAATAACTTCCAAGACTCAAAAAAACTATTGGGTTATCTCCCAACAAGTACTTTTCTTTAATGCCTTTAAGTTAGGCTTGAAACTTTCAATGATGCTCAGAAAGGAGATATATATTTGAAGTGAAAGAGAGCTTCAAGAAGCAAATAACCAACACATTTGAGTCTAACCCACTTCCAATGCATGTGAGTATCATGAGAAAATGAATTATTGAAACAAAAATCCACTATCATAGGAAGACAAAACAAATGCAACCTCAAAGCTTTCAACATAAAACGGGGAAACTTAACATTATTGAGATGCATAAAACCATGTTTCCCTCTCTCATAATAACTTTCAATAGCACTTTGAATAAAGTTGACAATATAACTGTCATTGGCAACAACTTTAGCATCAGAATAAGCATACTTACGGTCACCAAAAAGAGGTCCAAGGTCATAAACCGGATCAGTAGAAGCAAGTTGTTCCATCCTGAAATCTTCATTAGGCAAGCTATTTTCACAAGGAGCTTTAGCAAATTTGGAAAAGTTAAACTCATAAGAATCTCCATAAACTTAGTTAAAACTTTATCCTTCTTACAATCTATAATATATCCACAAGTGTTCAAGAAAGGTCTACCAAAAATGATAGGACAAGTTTTACTAGCTGCTGAATTAAGCACTAGAAAATCAGCAGGATACTTAATCTTACCACAAAGAAACTCCACATCTCTTACAATACCAATAGGGCAAATGGTTTCCTTATTAACAAGGTTAATAACCACCTCAATGTCCTCAAGATCACAAGGACCAATTTCATGCATAATTTCCCTGTAAATCTCATAAGTAATAGCACTAGAACTAGCACCAATATCGCATAAACCATAGTAGAAAATGATCACCAGTTTTAGCAGAAAGCACAGGAACACTAGCTTTTATAGTCTTACTAGGATGAGAGATAATATTAGAAGCGTCTTCACAGAAGACAATGTGCTCATCCCCTATATTTCTAGTGACAGGATCTTTCACAATAGCTACCACAGGTTCAATATTCAATTGCCCATCAGGCTCCAAAGTTTTCTTAGTACCTTTATTATTTGCACTAATCATCATAGAATACTCCTTTACCTTAGTTGGGAAAGGTATTTTCTCAACATAAGGTTCAGGCACAATATGATTAGTAGTACAAACTTCAGTGCTTCTAACAGGAACATGACTAACAACATCTTTATAAGGAGCATGGTACTTATTCCACTTCTTCTTGGGAATTTCTATGTAAGAGGCAAAGGCCTTAAAACAGTGGGCAATACTTTGGGAATCAAGACCAACTCATTACTAATATCACGGAAGTCATCAGTTCCCATAAAAGATTTTATGCATTCATAATCATAGTTTATACCTGACTTTCTTCCTTTGTCATTCTCCCAAGCTTCGGTGTTCTCTTGAATACGGTCTAGTAGATCCCATTTAGCTTCTTCCTTCATAGGTGTGAATGATCCAGCACAAGAAGCATCTAGTAAATCTTTATCATGAAGAGAAAGCCTAGCATAAAAATTATTGATAATAATATTGTTAGGGAGTTCATGAATAGGACATTTAAGCATTAGTAACTTCAATCTCCCCCAAGCTTGAGCTGTACTCTCTCCATCACAAGGCCAAAATTTATATATAAAATTTCTATCCTTATGAATCTCATTGTGAGGATAGAATTTAGAATAAAAGAGAGATGCCATTTCCTCCCATTCCATGGATTGTCCATTCTTCAGCAGCTTATACCATTCTTCAGCTCTCCCTTTCAAGGATATAGAGAGTAACTTCTTCTTCACTTGTTCAGTTGTAATACCTGCACACTTAAACAACCCGCATAATTCATGGATAGAAAAGCAAGTGATCACCAGGATGGACAGTTCCATCCCCAAAATAATAATTATCCATAACACGGTCAACAATACTTGTAGGTATCTTAAAAGTATCTATCTCAATAGGTGGTGGTTCATCTACTACCCTAGCAGTGGTAGTAGATTTCCCAAACAGTAAACCAAGTGGGTTTTCCATATTGGAAACAAAGTAACAAGCAGTAACAAAAAGCAATACTCACAGTAGAAGTTTCCTTTACCAGTTCCACTCTTCAATAGCGCTTCACTCCCTAGAAACGGTGCCAAAAAATAGTCTTGATGACCCACAAGTATAGGGGGTGTATCACAGTACTTCTAATAAATAGGAGTGTCGATCCCAACGAGGAGCAGAAGCTGTTGACTAGTGGTATGGAGCAGGAAATCTCTGCAAACACTTAGCAAACGGATTTTTAGTGGTTTTCTAATAAGGAAACAAAACAAAGAACAAGTAATAAAGAACAAACGCAGAAAGTGGCCCAATCCTTTCTTAGAAAAGGACAAGCTGGTGGAAATACTTATAACGACCAAACGTTCTCGAGGACACATGGGAATTATGTCAAGTGCTTTCGCTTCAAATAGCTAAGTATTCTTCTTTGGTGTTGTAAGTGTTGTGTGGGTGAACCTGTGCTAATGTACCGACCTTACTTGGACTAATACATACTTGTGATTAAACCCCTGCAAGCATCCGCAGCTACAGGAAAGTAATTAAGATATAAACCTAACCACAGCCTTAAATTCTAAGATCCTACGCTCCCTTGTGCAAAGGTGTCCTAATGGAGGTTCAGGTTTCTGTCACTCCGGCAACCCCACAATTAGTAGCCAAATACACAATGCATTCCCCTATTCCCATAAATGGTAAAGTATCATGTAGTCGATGTTCACATGACACCACTATAAGAATAGCACCACAACTTAAATACTAAACCATTGAATAATAACTCAACACAGATCCACTAATAACAACATGACTTCTCCCATGTCCTCAAGAACTAGACGAACTACTCACAAGACATCATATGGATCAAGATTAAAGATGATATGGTGATGAATAACAATCTGAACATAAACAATAATCCAATGGTTCCACTCACAAGCGTCAACTACAATAGTAATCAACACCGGGAAAGTTTCCCCTAAGAAATAAAGAAATGTCCAACACAATTTTTATAGCGGGACGGAGTGGTGATGATGGTGCTGGTGGAGATGATGGTGTGGATGATGATGATGATCCCGATGAAGCCTAGCTTGATGATGGTGTTGATGGCGACGTTCTCCCCTCTCCGGGAAGGAATTCCCCTGGCAGAAATCTGTCTACCGGAGAAATCTTTCTCTCTCGGACTTTTCCGCCCCGCAGAGGCAGCGGAAATCTATCTGTGGTCGCTCCCCTGGTATTGGGGTTTCGTGAGGAAGATATAGGCGAGAGGGCGGAGTCGAAGGCCAGGCAGGTGGGCCACACCTGCCCTAGGCGCGGGGCCAGGTGGGCCCGTGCCTAGAGGGTGTGGGCCCCCTATGGCCCTTCTTTGCCTCTCCTTCTGGCTTCCTCAGTCTTCCGGGAAAATATAATTTTCCCATATTTTTCTGGTATTTTTCTGATCTTCGCGAAATTGCATCAAAACACCTCTTTTTCCATCAGAATCCAGACTCCGGCAGTGCATCCTCTAAGAATCATCCAACACGCAAAAACAGTGGAAAAGACATAAGTAATAACTCATAATAAGATATATATCAATGAAAAGAGGCAAATTATAATATATAATGGTGATGCAAATTGGACGTATCACACTTCATCCTTGAACATGTTGGGCTCTAGAAGTTCTTTTACTATCCCATTATTTTGTTTGATGGTTCCTAGGTCTTTAGTTAACCTTCCTATCCTTTTATTCTTTTCACTTTTACTCTCTATTACTTTGGTTAGTATGGTTTCTTCCTCAGCTAGTATTTTCTTCTACAATTGCGAATATTTATCCTTATGGCTAGTTTTAGGGGGTTTCTCCATGGTAGTTGGTGTATAGCGTTCCCAATCTTTTGGGATTTGCAGATAATTTGCATAAGTTTTAATAATTTGAACAATCATGTGATGGCCAGGATTAAAATTTCTGAGCAGTTTTTCTACCTTTCCTGAAGCTAGAAACCTTTTTAAGCAATTGTACTCTATGGTATTTTCTTTATTAAACTCAGCCTCACAATAAGCTTTCTCTATTATATTCACCGTGTCTAGCAAATTCCATGCTCTTTCAACACTAAATTTGGTGAATGGCCCATTGGTAAGGGAGTCGAGTTCATTTCTAACATCATCATTCAAACCTGCGTAGAAGGTGTGAATCACCAACCAAGGTGGGAAATTATGATGGGGGCAGCGGTCAAGTAGTCCTCAAAACCTTATGCATCCTTCATGCAAGATTTCTTCAAGTTTTCCTTTAAAATTCGTTATCATACGTCTTGCTCCAAGAGTTTTTGTCCTGGGAAAGAAATCAGCTAAAAATGAATAGGCTAAGCTCTCCCAGGAATTAGTAGTTTTTGCAGAACTTTGGATGTACCAAGAATGGGCTTCAAAAATAAGGGTTTGAACAAAAAGAGCAAATGTAACATCATCCTCAATTTGTATATTAAGGTTGAAAGTCCCATAGATATCTTCAAATAACCCTACATGATCATATGGATCCTCCATACCATCTCCTTCAAAGTTTTTTGCATGCAAAATATCTAAGAGCATGGGGTTAATATCGTACCCTCTCAGGTTATTGGATTTTAAGTAAGCGTCCATGGGCGGACCGGAATTCCTTACAGCCTCCAACTGAATTATATTTTGGTACTCACCAATGATGTATCACCTGAAACTAATAAACTACTTTAGTAAAACAATTAGTAAAATAAGCAACTAAGAACAAAGACCAAAAGCACTGAGCTCCCCGGCAATGGCGCTAGAAAATAGATTGATGACTGCAAATGCACAGATCAATTGTAGGTAGTTTCAAAGTAAAGATATCGAACCCACGAAGAGCTATTGGTAAAGTTATTAATGCCCCTCGTCACTATCCACCAAAGTACTTGTAGGATGCATCTGATCTCAAGTAAAGAGTATTGGAAAGGTTTTCGGTTGTGTGCAGAAAACTAATTAAAACAAGTAAAGAAAGCAAGCAACAAGGTTGTGTGAAAACGTTGTTGAACTCAATAGGGCTAAAACCTTCTCGGGGATGTAGGATACACCTCTAGCATGGTATTGTCATTATTAGTAATTTAACATAATATACTACTTGTGTCATGAGATGTGTGGAGAGAGCTCCATAATAAGATGTTCACTACAATGCTCGTAGGAGGCAACTTTGTTGATCCAAGAGTGAGGTCACCTCTAAATAACCACTGCGCTGTCTGAGAGAAGTCACCCATACAAACGACTGCAATTAAGGGTTTCCCTGTGTATATCGTAATTAGATTAGGGAGTCCCTCTTTATTCCTCCTTTGACTGTGTAGGTCACGAGTCGGCGCCACTCTATCATGGGGACATTCCGGGTACGATCACAAAACACGTCTAAAGGATTTCTCCCCCTTTAGTCCCAAGGGCAAATGATATGCGGCCGACTACATATACCATCTAAAGAGAGAGATCAAACACAAATCATAATTCAATCATAGACCGCCAAGTCATATGGACACAAGAATAGATCATCTTTATTGCAAATTCATAATAGTGCTAGGTATTCTCCATATCCCCAAGAAAAAAGGAACTACTCACACATGGAAGCAATCAATAACATCATCATAATTAAATAGATGTATAAAAGTACGAAAATAGATCTAATGCAAACCACAATTGAATCTGAAATTACAACAAGATCTCATAGATGAGAGATGGGGGTAATGGTGGTGCTGTAGATGCAGCGGTTGATGATGAAGGGAATGATGTGTTGTCCTCCAATGATCCATGAAGCAGCTGGGATTTTACCCCAACCAAGTTCCACCTTAAGATCCCTTTCAGATGTGGTTTTTCGTGGTTTCTGGTGGCTGTGAATGTCGGATCTCTCTTACATATTCACCAGGAGAAAGTATTTGACGAGGCAAACACAGTGACACATGGTATGGGAGGACGGTACGGGCGGGCTCCGCCCGTACCACTGGTCGTTATTGGCACTGGTTGTTTCCCTTCGTTTGGCATTTTCCCAGGCGCGAAAGTAAATCCATAAAATGACTTTTATCACTTAAAAATATCATATTATAGCATAATATGACAGCCCTAATTTATATGTTTATATAGGACTTAATGATTCGGATCGTGTTGAAATAAAGACAGAAAGATGCGTGCAAACGCAGTGAAATACAAAGATCCCTACTCTAATTACGCAAAAACAAAAGGTAAATATGCTTCAATTTTGGAGTCATCAATAAGGTATACCGTTCCATAGATTTCATCGATTACTTCATCTTCTATTTTTATATCACTAATGCATGTTAGCAACTCACCACAACCGGTAAAAATTACTCGCTCATAAATATATATATCAGCAAAGCATTTATCATCTCCATTGTAAGATGCTAATATAGTATCAATAGTGTACTTACATTGATAATCAATATGATCTTTGGATCTGTAGCCACAAGAAATATTGAACGAGGCACATAATATGGATGAATACCTTTCCAACCAATTCACCCATGTTGGGGTTCATAGCATGGAAAATAAAAAATTTATACCGCATGAACACACACAAGCCAATATCTATCTACTAGATTGTAGCAACGAGTCGATTAGAGTACTCACCCTCGAAGATTCTAAAGTGGTTAACGAGAGCAGATTCTCGTGGGTGATATAGTCGTTCACTTGTCGATCTCAAGATCGCAAAGACGATCCTTCCGGCGCTGCGTTCCGGCAGCACTCCTGCAGTCGGTCACACGTTCGGTACTCGATGAATACCTTCCTCTCCCTAGCTCCAGCAGGCAGCGGAAGTTGTAGTTCTCTCCTCGCGATTCCGGAAGCACGACAACGTGGTGTCGAAGTTCGAGGGGAAATACTGCAGGGCTTCGCCTTAAGCCGAAGCGGGTTATGGTGGAGTAGTAAGGTTCCCCGGTGTCTAGGGTTAATAAGCCGGAGAGGATGAGGTAGAGCCGGTGACGACTAAGGCGGTGGCGGTGGCGGCAAGCGGCAGCGGCTTGGTGGGGTGGGGATTGTTGTGGTCTTTGGGGGGCACCCCCTCCTGAAAGGATCGTATGGGCACCTAGAGGGGGGGTGAATAGGTGCTACTTCAAATTTTATTTGTTTTCAAATTAAGGTTTGACAATAAGGAAATTCTCTAGATAATGCAACTATGGTGAATTTACCTATATGATAATTATGCAAGGGCTACCACAACACAAAGTAGTAACAAGTAAGTAAGGTGCGGTAAAGGATAGAAGTAACCGAAAAGTGGACGCTGAGACACAAGGATTTGTTTCCCGTAGTTCCTTCCTTTTGAGGGGAAGTACGTCTACGTTTGGAGAGGGGGTGGTTTCAAACCACCAACGCCACGAGAGGCCTCCCTTGTTCTCCGATGAATCTCACCCCAACGGGATCGATTCACCTTCCACTATATTGACAACCTTCAAGGTGGAAGCCGGCACCGTTACAAGTTTGGGGCACACATCCACAACTTAATCGGAGGCTCCCAAATACAAGCAAGCTATCAAAGCAACCAAAGACAAGCTTGTAAGAACCAAAACAAGAACTAGGGTTTCCAAGAAAACACTAGAGCAAAGGGGCCCTCAATGAAATGAGTGGGAAATGAAGATCTCTTTTGGTGAAGTAGTAGATCGGGGCCTCCTCCTTCGATTCCCCAAAGATCAAGGACTTTGGGTGGTGGGATGAGGAGATATTGAAGATTTGGGTGGCTCCAATGAACTCCAATGGTGGTCTTTGACTTTAATGAACTGAGCCCTTTGTCCCAAGGTAGGTGGAGGGGTATTTATACCCCTCCACGAAATATGGCCGTTGGAGCATTTAATGTACCGGTAGTACCGGTACTCAAGCTGTAGTACCGCTTGCAAGCGGTACTACCGGTCAAGTACCGGACCAGGTACCGTAGTTGCTCCAGTTCTTCAGCATTCTTCAGTTTTGGGTGGTATGGCCCTTGCGGTACTACCCCCAAGCGGTAGTACCGGTCGTAGGAAGCGGTACTACCGGTTTGGGCGGTAGTACCGGTCCCAAGTACCGCTTGGTACTGACCAAAACGGAGAGAGGTGAGGGCTAGTCAGTATGCCCCGGTACTGCCAAGCGGTACGACTGTCTCAAGCGGTAGTACCGCTTGTACCAAGCGGTACTACCGGTTGGACCGGTAGTGCCGCTCCGTGGTACCGGGGGGTACTGACTAGCACACACCTTTATCAGCTTTGGTCAGTGCCAACCGGTACTGGAACCGGTAGTACCGGTGTCAAGCGGTAGTACCGGTCGTAGTTCCGATACTACCGGTTGGCACAGAGGTTTTTGCAAGGGGAATTGATATGCCATTATTTGTGCCACCTCTTATCAAACCTGTGATGAACTTAGCACACAGTTAAACCTATAAGTGTGTTGTTATCAAACATCAAAATCAGAGGGATAGAAAAATGCTCTTTCACCTCCCCTCTATTTATGAGAGGGAGGGGCAGCTAGGGAGAGGGTAGTTTGAATCCTACCCCAACTCCCTCTCCTTCTAGTAGAATGGTGGAGGGAGAGAAGGATTCTCTCCTTCCTCCACCAGGAAACATTGTCCTGGTTTGATCTTTCAATCTCCCCCTTTTTGGTGTTTGATGACAATACACTTCTGCAGGATGATTTTAATAGTAAGCATATGATATTTGTAAAATAGAGACGAGACTCCCCCTAGATGTGTAGAAACAAATCTCCCCCTCTATTTTACAAACCCAACATGGGTGCACAAATATGGATACTAGCATTTGAAAACATACCTTTGCACAAAACATGTGATGAGGAATATATAGACAATATATACCGCATAACATCACAAGATGGATCCAATGAAATAAACCACATAGTCTCATAAGATGGATCCAACCACATAGTCTCACACGACATAAACACATAGTTTCACACATAAATAGAGGGAAATCGAAGTTCACAAGCAATAAAAGGATCAAAGAGAAGAACGAGCTTGTGACTTCCCATGCAACACCCGTGCCTAAAGTGCAACTTCTCCCCCTTTGGCATCAAGACGCCAAAAAGGTACAAGTGCAAAGCTACCGTCCCAACGGTCAATCATCCTCCTCTGCCTCCTCATCCTCAAGGTCCTCCTCATCCTCGTAAGTGGGTGGGGCGCGGTGCGAGGAAGAGACATCATCGTCCTAATGGCTGCGCTGAGAGATCCACTGATCTTCTGGAGTGTTGTTGTTCTCGGACCCCTCGGAGATGGTCAAACCTTGAGCAGACATCATTTCCTTCTGCCGAGCATAGGCTTTCTTGGCATACACATGCGCCTCATACATGCGCTTCTGGTTGTCAACCTGGAAGCAGAAGATCTTCTTGATCTTGACCTCCATCCTTTTGGCCCAAGAGGGCTTAGCATTCTTGCGACGAGAGACAACATAATCAGTGTCATGACCACTGTCAGCATCCTCAGAGTCATCCTCATCCTCCTCACCCGCCGCAACGCGAGGTTTAGCATGTGTCTTGATCTTGAGTGCCTTTGGCCGGTTCACAATGAGAGAGCGAGTGGAGAGAGTCCAAGTAATGACGGGGCACTTAGACACAATGAGGGCCATAATATAAGGAGCAAATGGTGGAACCCTCCGAGTGTGTGCAGCAGCAACCATTTCATTCCATATGAAGTCTGTCACATCAAGAGGATTGCCTGATTCTCGGTTGAGGAAGGTATTGAATAGCAAGTCAACAGAGAATCCATGTATCTCATCCTTGTTGACCGCACGAGGAGCAACAGTCTCACGGAAAATGCGAGGGAGAATGTCATATGTGGGGAGTAGATCCTTGATCTTGCCAGCAACCCCACGGCCTCGAATATACAAAGGTGTAAGAACATCCTTTTTGGAGGGATGCTCCCGCATGTGACAGCGAAAACCACAAGGAACGTCCCGGCCGCGATCTTCATACCCCAAGATTGCAGCAAACTCCGCAAGTGTAGCTTCCTTGACAGCACCTTGAGTCATCCAGGTAATCTTCCGAGTGCGTCCATTGTGGAAATGTGCAGTGGCATAAAACTGGCAGATAAGGAGGGGATCATAGTCATACTGAAACTCCATAATGGGGAACAAGCCAAGGTGAGAGCAGATTTCCTTAGCTTCAGCAAAGTAGTCAAGGTTCTTGTCAATGTGTCCCATGTCAATCCACTGCTGAGGCATCACCATCTGGATGTTGGTCAAAAGAACCTCATGATAAACACGCTCTTGGAAATCATCATAGAAGAGACTGCCTTCCCTTGCCTCGCTTCGGTTGTGGGAGTATGCATTTTCAATCCGGAGAGCCCTAAACTCTGACTCAGAGATATCTGGCAGTTTCTTTGGCCCAGATGGCCTAGAGATGAGACTTTTGGTACGCCCAGTGGAAGGGGGGCGAGAGGGAGGGGCGCTGCCACGCCCAGCTAAGCGCTTGGTAACCCCTTCACGACCCCCACGACCACCTCAAGTGGCTGGCAGCTTGGAACGGTGTCTTGGCTGTGGCATAACCTCTTCCTCAGACTCCGTCTCTTCCTCAATAATCTCACGGTTAGACTTGGAGCGCTTGCGTGCACCCCGAGAACCACCTGCATCTGTGAAAGCACGAGGGAGGATAGCAAGGAGGTAAGGGCACAATAATCAAAAGGAGCAAACGAGAGAATCTACAATTTAGGCAGAAAAATGTGGTCAGAGTGGACCGGTACTACCGAACCTGACGACCGGTAGTACCGCTTGCAAGCGGTAGTACCGGAAAAAGTTCCGGTACTACCGGTTGAGCGGCACACAAGCGTCAGATCTGATGGAAACGGCCCAAATTGATGGCATAAAACTACAAAATAGAAGATTCTACTCGGTAACAAGGAATCATATGGCAGTACAACCTTGCAAATAGTCAATTTCTCCACAAATCTAAGCCAAAACCTAGATCTAATGGGGAAATCAAACGGGGAGAGAAAGGGCGGTTGTACCGGGATCCATGGCGGTGGAAAGGAGTGGGAGCCTGCCAAGAGGCCGAATCCAAGGAGAATCCGGAGAGAGGAGGGCCCGGCAGGGCTCCGGTGGCTTCAAGATCTTCGGTGGCGGTGCAGGTTTGAGTGGAGGGCATGGGGAATAATGAGGCACTGAAGGGTGCCTCTCCCCACGCGTCCAATATATACCTGGAAACCGTCAACAGGTAGTACCGGTTGTTGGAGCGGTACTAAGCGGTAGTACCGGTTCCACAACCGGTAGTACCGGTGACCGGTAGGACCGGACATGTGGGCGGTAGTACTGTTCCTGGAGCAGTTTTTCCAGGAGACGACCTGAGAACTTACCAGGTCCGGTAGTACCACTCGCACATCCGGTAGTACCGGTCCCATCTGATGCCAAAGCCTGGGATCAAGGATGATTCTTGTAAGGATAGAGAGAAGGTTTTCGTGAGGGAGTAAGGAGGCTTGGGTTAAGACAAGTGAGCTGAGAAGCACATGCACTCAAAAAAATTGAAGAAACAAATAAATACCAAACCAGAGTGCATGAGACTAAGAACGATGAAGACAATTGAAATAGATGACAATCATGAGTGAAAACCAATTCAACTAGGTGACAAACACGAGTAAGCACGTCAACCTCTCTATTGAGAGGGGGCGGTGGCCTAGGCCACCATATTTTAGTATACTCGGCTTGGCACCACGAAGATATATCTTGGATCCATTACCGAAACTCATCATTGAGCTCACATATCACAAAATGATATTAAGAGGAATGATTTTGTTTATTTGCGCATAATGGGGGGAGGGATAGTCCAATCAATTAGGACCGCACTCCCCCTATGTCCATGCCTACACCTAAACCAAACATGGGTCGAGTATTAGGTGAGAGTGCAAGATAATCAAGTCAAACTCCTTGAATCTATGATATTTAGTTCATTCCTCAAGTAGCAAAACCTTGCTTCATCAAGTGGCTTCGTGAAGATATCGGCAAGTTGATCTTTGGTTGATACATAGGATAGATCAATATCACCTCTAGCAACATGATCTCTAATGAAGTGATGTCGAATCTCAATATGCTTTGTCCTTGTGTGATCCACCGGGTTGTATGCAATCTTGATGGCACTTTCATTGTCACATAGAAGAGCCACTTTGTCACAATGGACACCGTATTCCTTTAAAGTTTGCCTCATCCATAGCAATTGGGTGCAAGCACTAGCGGCAGCAACATACTCGGCTTCGGCGGTGGAGAGAGATATACAATTTTGCTTCTTAGAAGACCAACATACCAAGGACCTACCAAGGAATTGGCAAGCCCCGGATGTTGATTTTATTTCATCCTTGTCTCCCACCCAATCCGAATCCGTGTATCCACAAAGAGAGAATGTTGAGCCTTGAGGGTACCAAAGACCATAAAATGGGGTATGAACTAAATATCGAAAGATTCTCTTGACCGCCATTAAATGGCTTTCCTTAGGAGCCGCTTGATATCTTGCACACACACCTACACTCAACACAATATCGAGTCTAGATGCACAAAGGTAAAGCAAAGAACCAATCATAGACCGGTATACCTTTTGATCCACATCTTTACCATTTGGGTTTTGTTCTAGATGAGTCTTTGTAGCCATGGGAGTTGGAGCTCCATTCAAATCTTGCATTTTGAATCACTTGAGCATATCTTGAGTGTACTTGGCTTGGTTGAAGAATGTTCCTCCTCTAACTTGCTTGATCTCAAAGCCAAGGAATACTTTCAATTCCCCCATCAAAGACATCCGGAACCTACTAGTCATAAGCTTTGAGAATTCATCATTAAAAGCTTTGTTAGATGAGCCAAAGATAATATCATCAACATATATTTGGCATACAAAAAGCTCCCCATTGACCCTCTTAGTAAAAAGAGTGGGATCGATTTTCCCAACCTCAAAGCCACTCAAACAATAACTCTCTAAGGTGCTCATACCACGTGCGTAGGGCTTGCTTGAGCACATAGAGCGCCTTATCAAGTTTGTAGACATGGTTTGGGAAGTTGGGGTCCTCAAATCCCGGGGGTTGCTTGACATATACCAATTCATTTAAAGGACCATAAAGGAATGCACTTTCTACATCCATTTGTTGCAACTTAAAGTTATGATGTGCCGCATAAGAAAGAAGGATAAGGATGGACTCAAGGCGAGCCACGGGTGCATAAATCTCTCCATAATCAATGCCTTCAATTTGAGAATACCCTTGTGCAACCAATGTAGCCTTGTTCCTTACTATAATTCCATGCTCATCTTGCTTGTTCTTGAATATCCACTTTGTTCCAATAACATTGCGGCAATCCTTTGGCTTCTCAACTAACTTCCACACTTTGTTTCTCTCAAAGTTGTTAAGCTCTTTGTGCATAGCTTCTAACCAATCCGAATCTTCAAGAGCTTCCCACACTTTCTTTGGTTCAATCATGGAGATGTGTGCTTGGTGTTCACTGAACCTCTTCAATTGTGCTCTTGTGGAAATTCCTTTACTTAGATCTCCAACAACATTTTGGAGGGTGTGGTCTCTTATTTATAACATTCTTTCCTTTCTAGCTTCGCGATGAGCGTGGATCTCCTCATTGTTTCTTGGGGGACCCTCTTCATCATTTTGATCCTCGTCTTGACCATCAACTTGACCTTGATCATCATTGGAGTCATCCTCTATATTGGGAGGCAAGGATTGACCTTTGTATTGATCAAGTGCTCTTCTAGCATCAATTTGAGCTCGTCTCAAAAAAGTTTGGATGGATCTTCCTTGACAAATTGACTTGGCACCACTTGACAACCCATCGAATGGACCAAGCACCCTTTGACTAGAGTTCACACATTGATCACTATGTTGAGGGTCCACATCTTGTCTTTGGCTTGAGTCAATGTCCTCTTCGGTAGATGGAGCCTGTTGAGGTTGTGAAGATGAGGGCTCCACTCGAGTGGAGCATAGTTCTTCTCGATCCTCCATAAGGGGTTCCTCAACGGGGCGGATATAACCCACACCCATTCTTCCTATGGCATCCTGAGGCATTTCATCATCTGCATCACAAGCATCAACACGCCCCCCTTGGGGACCATCATATTCTTCGAAGGTCACACTACAAGATTCTATGACGGTTCCGGAGAGCTTGTCATAGATTCTATAAGTGTGAGATTCGAGACCATAGCCAACAAAAATACCCTCTAATGCTTTAGACTCGAATTTAGACAAACGAACACCTTTGATGAGATAAAAACACTTACAATCGAACACCCGGAAATAAGATATGTTGGGCTTGTTACCGGTAAGTATCTCATATGGAGTTTTGTTGATTTTCTTGCGAAGGTAGAGTCGGTTTGAGGCATGGCAAGCGGTGGATATGGCTTCGGCCCAGAAGTTGTATGGAGATTTGAACTCCGCCAACATGGTCCTAGCCATCTCAATAAGAGTCCGGTTCTTACTTTCGGCCACACCATTTTGTTGAGGGGTGTATGCAGCGGAATATTGATGTTTAATTCCCTCATCACCAAGGAAATCATTCAAGGTGTAGTTCTTGAACTCGGTGCCGTTGTCACTTCTTATAATCAATACGGGAACATTGTGTTGCCGTTGAACCAAGTTGATGAAGTCGATAAAAGTCCTTTGAGTTTCACTCTTCAACTTGAAGAAATAAACCCAAGAGTATCTTGAAAAGTCATCGACAATCACCAAACAATATTTCTTCCCTCCAAGACTTGCATGAGATGGAGGACCAAATAGGTCCACATGGAGAAGTTCTGTAACACCCCGGTTCTGAAAAGACCGTGGCCTCTATGTGACATGCCAATCCCTGGATCGGTTCATTGGCCCACAATAGAGTAAGATAGATAATATAGCAAAAATAACCGTGTATCATGTACTACAAAGATCCAGAGTACCATTATTACAATAAAAGCTTAGCATAAAGCTAGCTCAAATTATTCAGGTAGCAACATAAACATGTAAATCCTCCAATCTTCAAATTGCCCACAAGTGAACAAGTGCCGAGTGGAGTACCGTGGCCTATAACGATCAATCAGAATCGGAATAACCTGCAACATGAAACGTAGAAGCCCCGAAGGGTCAATACATGGAATGTATGGCAAGTAGAGCTAGTAATGGAAACAATAGTACTAACATCTACATGCCTATTTGTCAAGTGGAGCTGTGTCTGGCTTGCATTTGCAAATACATTTGTCCTACTTTCATAAACAGTTTTTGATTTCTTTTGAAAAGATCCCAATTAAGTTAACCCAACAATATTAAAACAATTATGAAATTAGAATGAGCGAGAAACATGTCATGGAATCAATATCTAGCAACTCAGATGTCCATAACCGGGGACACGGCTAATCGATTAGTTTATACACTCTGCAGAGGTTAGTACACTATACCCATGACTTGGCCAGCCCAGCTCGTACCATCGCTCTCATTTTGGGCGATGATAGGGAGAAGACCAAGAAGAGACTGTTCGGGAAGTAGCTCCTCAATCCCGACGCGCACCGGTCCAACCTACCAAAATTCTACATCTCTGGATACGCGGGTTCGAGTTACCACAACCTACTAAGTCCAACCAACCGCCCATTTCATTATTGGCACATGGTTGTACACGTAACCTACACAATAAAGAAGCCAATCATTCTCTCTTGATACCTGGGTGCCTTTCCGCAATGAAACCACCAAAAATTATCAATACCATCACACCCAGGGGGTTCATTGATTAAGCTGTTTTTAGTTTTTTACAAACCAATACTTTGAGAAAACAAGTGTAATTGATGTAACCCAGCCCTCGTTCATCAAGCATGGCTAAGCACATCTACCAACGGTGGTTCATCTACAAAGAGGGTCCTACCACATAGTAGGACATAGCATAGCGATAGTATCATCCTACACATGCATCTACAAAATACACGACAATGCATTGAAAATAGTAGGACGATATCATGAACAAAGTAGCATCTACTTGCCTTGGTTGTAGCGGTCTGGAGCACAATCCTCACACGAGCAAGCGTTGCACTCAACACAATCTACACGATACAATTGCAATCATAAACAAACAATGCATAAACATATGCAACAAATATGATGCATGAATGCATGAACGACAAGTGAATTGGTGCTACAGCTGCACCATAACATCCTATACCATAACACTACCGATTGCATGCATGGAAAATAGTTTTAGCGCTAGGAAAACTACTAGACAAAAGTAATGCTCCAAACTAGAGCTAGAAATTAAATAATTCACTACCGGTAGAATACTGTTCGTAAAATCTTGGGAAAATTCTACCGCATAGGCATCCCTGATTAGAAACAGTACCAACTGGAATTACTCGAAAAGGAATTATAAAACTCCCCGAGTAATTAAAACACTGCAGAAAGCCATTAGGCAAATACTGCAGAAGTTTTTACCGTAAGCCTACCTTTTTAATTCACGATGAGATTCCCCTTGTTCATACGAGTTCAAGGACATATCACACGCGATTTTTGGGACTACGGATCTTTTTCTACGAATTTATTACTCCGAAAAGGCCACTAACTAATTTGATTAAACTGTACTAAACCTTGCAGTAAAAACCTGAACCAAAGGTACAGCGAGATTCTACACGACTCACTGAATCTACATATATTTTATTTGAAATTTTTGGCCAAGCGGTTTAATTTCTACGCAATTTACAAGATCCTACCGAAATCTGCCAATAAAAAGGATTAACGAAATTGACCCAGTCAACTGTGTCTGTTGACTGGTCAACTAGTCCGCTGACTGGGCGTCTGACTAGTCAACGCCTGAATCTGACCGGTCAACTAACGATCTAGGCCGCTGATCTGAGATCTGACGGTGGCTGCTGTCTTACCGGAAACAGACGGCGAAACGGACTCCGGACGGTGCGACGAGCTCCGGACGGCGGTGGCGTTCACTTCCGGCGACGAGATCCTTCTTGCGCGGATACACAAGGTCAACTACGGGTCCGAGAAAAATACACTGCGCGTGAAGGATCTCGTCGCCGGAAGTGATCGCCACCGCCGTCCGGAGCTCGTCGCACCGTCCGGAGTCCGTTTCGCCGTCTGTTTTCGGTAAGACAACAGCCACCGTCAGATCTCAGATCAGCGGCCTAGATCGTTAGTTGACCCTAAACCTTGTGTATCCGCGCAGGAAGGATCTCGTCGCCGGAAGTGATCGCCACCGCCGTCCGGAGCTCGTCGCACCGTCCGGAGTCCGTTTCGCCGTCTGTTTCCGGTAAGACAGCAGCCACCGTCAGATCTCAGATCAGCGGCCTAGATCGTTAGTTGACCGGTCAGACTTAGGCGTTGACTAGTCAAACGCCCAGTCAGACGCCCAGTCAGCGGACTAGTTGACCAGTCAACAGACACAGTTGACTGGGTCAATTTCGTTAATCCTTTTTGTTGGCAGATTTCGGTAGGATCTTGTAAATTGCGTAGAAATTAAACCGCTTGGCCAAAAATTGCAAATAAAATATGTGTAGATTCAGTGAGTCGTGTAGAATCTTGCTGTACCTTTGGTTCAGGTTTTTACTGCAAGGTTTAGTACAGTTTAATCAAATTAGTTAGTGGCCTTTTCGGAGTAATAAATTCGTAGAAAAAGATCCGTAGCTCCAAAAATCGCGTGTGATATGTCTCTGAACTCATATGAACGCGGGGAATCTCACCGTGAATTAAAAAGGTAGGCTTACAGTAAAAACTTCTGCAGTATTTGCCTAATGGCTTTCTGCAGTGTTTTAATTACTCGGGGAGTTTTATAATTCCTTTTCGAGTAATTCCAGTTGGTACTGTTTCTAATCAGCGATGCCTATGTGGTAGAATTTTCCCAAGATTTTACGAATAGTATTCTACCGGTAGTGAATTATTTAAGTTCTAACTCTAGTTTGGAGCATTACTTTTGTCTAGTAGTTTTCCTAGCGTTAAAACTATTTTCCATGCATGCAATCGGTAGTGTTATGGTATAGGATGTTATGGTGCAGCTGTAGCACCAATTCACTTGTCGTTCATGCATTCATGCATCATATTTGTTGCATATGTTTGTGCATTGTTTGTTTATGATTGCAATTGTATCGTGTAGATTGTGTTGAGTGCAACGCTTGCTCGTGTGAGGATTGTGCTCCATACCGCTACAACCAAGGCAAGTAGATGCTACTTTGTTCATGATATCGTCCTACTATTTTCAATGCATTGTCGTGTATTTTGTAGATGCATGTGTAGGATGATACTATCGCTATGCTATGTCCTATTATGTGGTAGGACCCTCTTTGTAGATGAACCATCGTTGGTAGATGTGCTTAGCCATGCTTGATGAACGAGGGCTGGGTTACATCAATTACACTTGTTTTCTCAAAGTATTGGTTTGTAAAAAACTAAAAACAACTTAATCAATGAACCCCCTGGGTGTGATGGTATTGATAATTTTTGGTGGTTTCATTGCGGAAAGGCACCCAGGTATCAAGAGAGAATGATTGGCTTCTTTATTGTGTAGCTTACGTGTACAACCATGTGCCAATAATGAAATGGGCGGTTGGTTGGACTTAGTAGGTTGTGGTAACTCGAACCCGCGTATCCAGAGATGTAGAATTTTGGTAGGTTGGACCGGTGCGCGTCGGGATTGAGGAGCTACTTCTCGAACAGTCTCTTCTTGGTCTTCTCCCTATCATCGCCCAAAATGAGAGCGATGGTACGAGCTGGGCTGGCCAAGTCATGGGTAAAGTGTACTAACCTCTGCAGAGTGTATAAACTAATCGATTAGCCGTGTCCCCGGTTATGGACATCTGAGTTGCTAGATATTGATTCCATGACATGTTTCTCGCTCATTCTAATTTCATAATTGTTTTAATATTTTTGGGTTAACTTAATTGGGATCTTTTCAAAAGAAATCAAAAACTGTTTATGAAAGTAGGACAAATGTATTTGCAAATGCAAGCCAGACACAGCTCCACTTGCCAAATAAGCATGTAGATGTTAGTACTATTGTTTCCATTACTAGCTCTACTTGCCATACATTCCATGTATTGACCCTTCGGGGCTGCTACGTTTCATGTTGCAGGTTATTCCGATTCTGATTGATCGTTATAGGCCACGGTACTCCACTCGGCACTTGTTCACTTGTGGGCAATTTGAAGATTGGAGGATTTACATGTTTATGTTGCTACCTGAATAATTTGAGCTAGCTTTATGCTAAGCTTTTATTGTAATAATGGTACTCTGGATCTTTGTAGTACATGATACACGGTTATTTTTGCTATGTTATCTATCTTACTCTATTGTGGGCCAATGAACCGATCCAGGGATTGGCATGTCACATAGAGGCCACGGTCTTTTCAGAACCGGGGTGTTACAGGATGGTATCAGAGCCTGTGTGTCGACTGTAGGATCGTGACCTAGGATTGGATTAGGAAGCCATAGAATTATTAAGCCTATATTAACTCTGTCTTTCCTCTTATGCCTTTCACCCTCATAAGTTCTTACCATATGCTATTCTCACACTTTCCTCATTTACTTGATAGATGGGAGACGTCAGGACTGAGTATGTCACCATGGAGTCACCAAGGCCCTTTGCAAGGCAGTTAGCTCAGCTCTCTCAGTCATTGGCATTGCCACTGCCTATGTTCAAGGGAAGAAGGCTGTACACCTATGGATATGGAGAGTATGCAAGGGAGATTACTACCTTCATATTCAGAGATGCCGCCTTGCCAAACCCCGCGCATTTGGTCTACACCAAGATATACTGCAACTGGGGACTTGGAATCAACTTGGCCATACATGAAGCCCTGTCTCGCCAGTGACACTATGTCCGACACCTACTGCCTGCAGATTCACCCTACCGTGATTATGGAAGGCGTGATGAAGATGGGAACATTGTGGTTACCCCGGGCGACAGGAACAACATGCCGCCCCGTCGGAGGCACATAGAGGACATGGAAAGGGAGAATGGAGCTCTAGCAGAGAAGGTGAGGATGATAAAGGAGATTGCAGACTTTACTAGCAATGGAATGGTGGTCCAAGGACAGGAGATTGATACTTTGCATGAAGCTGTGGGAGTTCTGGAGAATGCCCTGATAGCCAGAGATGCAACCATAGCTCATCTTCATGGCACTGTGCAAGAGAACACCCAGAACATACAACAATCGCAAGGGACCGTCCAGGAAAGGGACCAAACCATTGAAGCTATGACAGCCCAGATTGCCGCTCTCCAAGCACAGCTGAATCCACCCTCTGATGATGACAATGGAGATGATGGCAACAATGGGGATGATGATGACAGTGGAGATGATGATGATGAGGACGAGGATGATGATGATGGAGACGATGATGGTGGAGGAGATGAAGCTGTTGCTGTTGCAGCTGAGGATGAAGAAGAAGAGGAGGA
Organism: Avena sativa; assembly: GCA_916181665.1. Taxonomy (NCBI): domain Eukaryota; kingdom Viridiplantae; phylum Streptophyta; class Magnoliopsida; order Poales; family Poaceae; genus Avena; species Avena sativa. The sequence goes on from OV702284.1 coordinate 69,515,910, forward strand.
TCCAGAAGAGGTGGAGTTTGAAGTCTCAAGTGATGGTTACGGAGAGGTGTACACTCCGCCGCCATGGTTGTACCGCGAGCCGAAGCACCAACGCATGACCGCAAGGACCTACCTCAATCTCTTCAAGAAGTAGATAGAAGTCCACCAATTAGTCCACGTTAGGAGAATTCGTTAGGATTAGTCTCGATCGATGTGAAGCTTAGTTCGTGTTAGTTTAAAAGTGTTTGGTTGCTTATTTGTGTACTCCAATATCCCAGGAATTATTTGTGCGAATTTTAATGAAAGAGTTATGGCAATTTGGTTACTATCTGTGTTATTTTCGCTGTAGTTTTTCTGCTGATACAGCAGTACTGCGCGATTTTTCGTATTTTTCTGGTAACTCGGAAAAATCTGAAAAAAATTGGGCTGATGCGAAACTCTCTGTGCCATATGCACAAAAATCAGCTAAATTTTCCGACGAGTTTAAGTCAGGCGGAAAAATTCGTGAATGCTGCTGGACTGTTCTGGCAGATTGCTGTTTTTGTTGTTTAGTTGATCAACTGTTTAGTTAACCATTGCCAACTCTTGCAAAACTATTTCAGTAGGTATATACTGCTAGGATAACACCTAGGATGTTGGTGGATCGCTTGTTTGTTGATGTGTTGCTTGCTTGTGATTGTCTGCTATTGTTTGTTGTTGTTTGATCATATGCATGGGTAGAATCCTATTGCCGTAGTTGATTCTATCTAAACTTACCTATGTTGAACCGCAGATGCCTCCCCGCCGTCAACCCACTGAGATGGAGCAGCTCATGGCAGCTCAGGCATAGCTGACCCAAGTGATGACTCAGTTCATGGCAAATCAGAACAACAACAATGGAAACAATCAGCCTCAGGAAGATGCTCTCACCAGATTTCTGAGGTTAAGGCCAGCTAAGTTCTCTACTGCAACGGAACCAATGGTTGCTCTCGACTGGTTGCGTTCAGTCAACAAGGATCTAGTAACTGTCGGATGCACTGATGCTGAGAAGGTGAGGTTTGCCGCTCACCTACTGGAGGGACCAGCCGCTTCTTGGTGGGACACATTTCAGATCACCCACCCGCTGGATACCGTGACTTGGGCAATGTTCGAGGACGGTTTCAGGACCAACCACGTGTCTTCAGGAGTTCTGAGCCTGAAGAGGAAGGAGTTCGGCAACTTGCGCCAAACCAATCGTTCCGTGGCCGAGTACATTGAGGAGTTCAACAACCTGTCCCGTTATGCACCTGAGGATGTTGACACTGATGCCAAAAGGAGGGAGAGATTCCTGGATGGCCTCAGTGATGAGCTTTCAGTACAGCTACTTGTGGTTTACTGCCCCACTTTCCAGGAGCTCATGGACAAGGCCAGAATCTTGGAGGGGAAGCACAAGCAAGTGGAGCACCACAAGAGAAAGAGCAGTACTCACCACTCTGGTTCACACCACAAGACTCGCACTTCATACGACGGATACTCCAAGCATGGAGGAAGTGACCATGGGATCCATGACCGCCGCGATGGACATCGCCATGACAACCACAGGAGCAGCCACCACAACCACAAGGGAGGACACTCTCACCACTCAGGAGGACACGGTGGACATGACCGCAACCGTGATCGCAACTTCGTGAAGAAGGATCTGAGTGAGGTGACGTGCTTCAAGTGCAAGCAGAAGGGACACTATGCTGACAACTGTCTGGAGAGGAAAGGACTGAAGCCAACCAATGGCGAGAAGGCCACAGTGAACCACATGAATGTGGAGGAGATTCCAGATGAGCCTGACCTTGTGATTGGTAAGTTTCCAATCAACACTTACCCTGCACTTATACTTTTCGATACTGGTGCATCGCATTCATTCATATCAAGGGCATTTGTGGATAAGTATAAGTTACCTACTGAGGCTATGAAAATGTCTATTAGAGTGAGTTCACCTGGAGAAGATATGATAGCTAGTGCGGGATGCCGCGACCTGATTGTGAGGATTGGAACACACAACTTTATTGCACATCTAGTAGTGTTGGATTCACAGGGATTAGATGTTATTCTAGGTATGGATTGGATGTCTATGCATGGGGGAACATAGATTGTGCACAGCGAGCTGTTTCACTCAAAACCCCGGATGGTAAGAGGATTAGATTCAAGTCGGCTGCACGACCGAGAAGGTGTAAGTTGAATTCTCTTAAGGGGGTTAGCATGGATACTGTGCCAGTGATTAGGGATTACCCCGACGTGTTTCCGGAAGAGCTGCCAGGGATGCCACCTGACAGGGATGTAGAGTTTCTTATCGACCTGATGCCGGGAACAGGACCTATAGCAAAGAAACCATATAAGATGGATGTGGATGAGCTGAAGGAATTGAAGAAGCAGTTGAAGGAGCAGCTGGAAAAGGGATTCATTCAGCCTAGTGCGTCGTCATGGGGAGCACCTGTGTTGTTTGTGGAGAAGAAAGACAGCACCAAGAGATTAGTGGTGGACTATCGTTTGCTGAATGAAGTAACCATCAAGAACAAGTACCCTCTGCCGAACATAAATGATTTGTTTGATCAACTGGAAGGAGCAAAGGTGTTCAGCAAGATTGATCTGCGATCAGGCTACTTCCAATTGAAGATCCGAGAGGAGGACGTACCAAAAACCGCCTTCACCACTAGGTATGGTTTATATGAGTATACAGTTATGTCTTTTGGACTAACGAATGCCCCGGCATACTTCATGACCATGATGAACAAGGTATTTATGGAGTATTTGGACAAGTTCGTGGTGGTGTTTATTGATGACATACTGATATATTCCAAGGATGATGCCGAGCATGAGAAGCATCTAAGACTGATTATGGAGAAGCTGAGGGAACACAAGTTGTATGCCAAATTCAGCAAGTGTGAATTCTGGCTTAACACTGTCGGATTTCTTGGACACGTAGTGTCGGGAGAAGGAATTGCTGTTGATCCAAACAAAGTGACTGCAGTAACAGAGTGGGAAGCGCCCAAGAATGCGGGAGAGATTCGAAGCTTTTTGGGACTTGCTGGATATTACAGGAGGTTCATTGAAAACTTTTCCAAGATTGCTAAGCCGATGACTGAACTTCTGAAGAAGGAGAGGAAGTTTGAATGGTCAGACGTATGTGAAGCCAGCTTTCAGGAACTGAAGCGTCGACTAGTGACCGCGCCTGTTCTGTGTTTACCAAATATTCAGAAGGATTTCCAAGTGTACTGTGATGCTTCACGACAGGGACTTGGGAGTGTGCTGATGCAAGATGGGAGAGTAGTGTCATATGCCTCGCGACAACTCAAGCACCATGAGCGGAATTACCCCACACACGACTTGGAGTTAGCGTCAGTGGTTCATGCGCTCAAGGTATGGAGGCATTACTTAATGGGAAAACACTGTGATGTGTACACCGACCACAAGAGCCTGAAGTACATATTTACACAGAAGGAATTGAATATGAGACAAAGGAGATGGTTGGACCTTATCAAAGACTATGATATGAATCTACAATACCACCCAGGAAAGGCCAATGTAGTAGCAGATGCTCTGATCTAGAAGGTTTATGCCAAAGGATTGACAATTGGTGAATTGCCTGAGGATCTGTGCAAGAAGTTCAAGGACCTTAGACTGGAGGTAGTATCTGAAGGTTACTTGGCCACAATGGAAGTCCAACCAATGCTACAGGACAGGATCATAAAGGCTCAGATAGGAGACAAAGAGATAGATGAAGTTAAGGAAAAGATGAAGGAAGGTCGAGCAGGGGAATTCCGCGAGGATGAGCAAGGAACCCTGTGGTACGGAGATCGTTTGTGCGTTCCCAACGATCCCGAAATAAGGGAGTTGATTCTGCAGGAAGCTCATGACTCGCCATACTCCATACATCCGGGCAATACGAAGATGTATATGGACCTAAAGGACAGATTCTGGTGGAACAACATGAAGGGAGGCATCGCAGAGCATATTGCCCTATGTGATGTATGTAGCCGAGTAAAGGCAGAACACCAGAAGCCAGCAGGACTGCTACAACCGTTGCCCGTGCCGGATTGGAAGTGGGATAGAGTGGGAATGGATTTTATCACAGGATTGCCCAGGACCAGGTCAGGATATGACTCTATTTGGGTAGTGGTCGACCATTTAACCAAGGTAGCCCACTTTATACCAGTAAAGACGACCTATACGAGTGCAAAGTTGGCCAAGATTTACATGGACAGGATTGTGTGCCTACATGGAGTTACCAAGAGTATAGTATCTGACAGAGGCACCCAATTTACCTCACACTTCTGGCGCCAGCTGCACGAGTCACTTGGTACTAGGTTGGAGTTTAGCACAGCGTTTCACCCACAGACTGATGGACAGACCGAGAGAGTGAATCAGATTTTGGAGGACATGCTGAAAGCTTGCGCTTTGGCTCATGGTTCTAGTTGGGATGAGAATTTGCCGTATGCGGAGTTTTCCTACAACAACAGCTATCAAACCAGAATCAAGACGTCACCGTTCGATGTGCTATATGGGAAACGGTGCCGGACACCATTGCTATGGGATGGAGTAGGAGAACGTCAGTTGTTTGGGCCCGATTTGATCAAGGACGCTAAGGAGAAGGTCGCCTTGATTAGGGACAGGCTGAAGGTAGCACAATCAAGGCAGAAGAGCTACGCTGACGCCAAGCGCAAGGAAGTGGTGTATGAGATAGGTGATAGAGCATACCTCAGAGTATCGCCGCTTCGTGGAATCAAGAGATTTGGAATTAAGGGTAAGCTGGCACCACGATTTATTGGACCGTATCGGGTCTTAGCACGCAAAGGAGAAGTTGCAAAACCGTCAAGTGAAAAGGTTCGGCGAAACGCCACCTTCAAAACCCTATTTTACTTTGCTACGAGTTTCCTGCGGGAGGCTTTAGAAGGACTTGCGACAACCACCCCTATAGGTTCGAGTTTTCGCGCAAAACTTTACGAAAGGTTGTTCCCCTCGACGATACGAATCCGTAGGCGCGAGAATCTCTCCAATCGGAGTTCGTATGCAAAAGGCTCGGACGTTTTAGTAATCCGCCGTTCGGACCGTTTTCCGGCGGATTACTAAAACGTCCGAGGCTTTTGCATACGAACTCCGATTGGAGCGATTCTTGCGCCTACGGATTCGTATCGTCGAGGGGAACAACCTTTCGTCAAGGTTTGCGCGAAAACTCGAACCTACAGGGGTGGTTGTCGCAAGTCCTTCTAAAGCCTCCCGCAGGAAACTCGTAGCAAAGTAAAATAGGGTTTTGAAGGTGGCGTTTCGCCGAACCTTTTCACTCGACGGTTTTTCATGGAAAGCTATGATGCAATGACATGAAGGATATGCAAGACCAAATCTAAAATTTGGGATGTGACAAGTTCCAAGATCCTGTTAGACTTGATTTGGTTCGTGGGCATGTGTGGAGCGTCATGCATCTTCCCTAGAACACATGCCCTGCAAACACGATCTTTGGCAAAGGAAACATTTTCTTTTAGTCCAACTATATGGCCCTCTTTATGGAGACTTTGCAAAGTTCTCATATTGAAATGGGCTAGTCGGCGGTGCCATAGCCAACCCACATCGGCCTTTCCGTATAAGCACATCGGACCTGCAGTGGCTTGCCCCGAAAAGTCCACCACATACAAGTCATTTTCGACGTACCCAACGAAATCGACCTTGAGAGACTTGCTCCACATGAGGACCACAATATCATCATCAATAAAGATGGCAAAGCCCATCTTTCCAAGAGCACGGACTGAAAGTAAATTGTATCCAAGGGTTTCAACAAGCATGACGTTCACGAGTGTAATGTCGTAAGCCACCACTACCTTGCCGAAACCCATTACCTTAGACTTTGACTTCTCGGCATATGTGACGGTGATTTGATCATCATTTGGCACCAAATACTTGACAATAGGCGAGCTTCCGGTCATATGACTTGTGCAACCACTATCGATCACCCATTTTGACCTTCCGGAAGTATAAGTCTACAAAAGATCAAGCTAGTTTTTAGGTACCCATTTTTCAATGGGTCCTCTTTTGTTAGTAACAAGGGTCTTGGGAACCCAAATAGACCAAGAAATATAACCATCATAAGGGCCAACATATTGTGCATACACATCACCATAATAATCATGCATTAGAACATATTGAGGGTTATCACTTCCCGCAAAATCATCATGAGACATAGTTTTACCACTTGTGGTCTTACTTTCCACAATGGTCTTGTTGGTCTCTTGTGCGGGCTTGTCCTTCTTCTTCTTATTGTTCTTCTTCTTGGTTTTGGAAACATAACCAATGCCCCCTTTATCACCACTACGCCTTTGCTTGCTCAAAAGATCATCAATGGACTTGTTGCCTTGTGGAAATGTGGCCTTAGCTAGTTCCCCCTTCAACCTAGCATTCTCTTCAAGAATAGTGGTGCTACTAGATGGAATGAAGTTACTAGGTGAAGGAATATTGGCCAATTGAGTTTGAAGTGTTTCATGGGACTTTGTGAGTGACAAGAGTTCACTCTCCAAGGCCTTGTGGGCCTTGTTAAGCAAGCTAAAGTTCTTGGCAAGTTTTTCATGAACCACACCAAACTCAACCTTGTCCTTTTTAGCTCTTTTATATTTAGAAATAGCATGATCACGCTCTTTGATGTGTTTGTTAACAATAATGTCATTGGCCTCATCAAGCCCTTCAAGTTTTAATTCAAGTGACAACCTAGTTTCTTGTTCTTCTTCTAGAGCATTGTTTAGGGCGTCTAGCTCAATCATATGTTCATGCCCAAGTTTACATCTTACATCTAGAAGCTCTTGAGTATGTGATAGTTGATCTAAGATGTTTCCAAAATGTAGCTTAGCATCACCTTCTAGGTTAGTCATAAACTCATCAAAGGCAATTAATTCCTTTTTAACATCAAGGGACATCTCATCATCAATTTCATCATTATCTAAGTGAGTAGAGCGGGATGATGAAGATACCTCCGTTCCTCTTGCCATAAGGCAAGTGGCGTTCTTGTTGGAAGAGTTCTCATTTGGAAAATCGAAGAGTGAGAATGTCGGATTAGAGGTGGTGGCAAGAGCAGCCACACCATGAGAAGTTTCCTCTTCGTCATCTTCATCATCTTCATTGTCGGAGGAGTACTCTTCATGAGTGATCAAGACAATTTCTCCCGGCTTCTTGTTGATGGGATTCTTTTTGATGAAAGGTTTCTTGTACGGTCCCTTGAGAGTCTTCTTCAACACAAGCTTACCACCATGATCTTCTCTCTTCTCATAGGGGCAACTAGCCACAAAGTGGTAGTGGTCACCACAATTGAAGCAAGTTCTCAACCTTGTGGTATTCTCTGTTTTCCCATTTGGATTGCTTCTCCGTTCCATTTCCATCTTGGCCTTGGCGGGGTTCTTCCAAAAGTTCTTTGCATAGAAAGCCATATATTAACCATGAGCAATCTTGAATTCATCGGGATGGTCCATGGAAAGCCCTTCATCACTATCATCTTCATCCCCATGGTCCACATCTTTGGCATTCAAAGCAACATTGACAACATTGCTCATGCGAAGGGCACGAGAACGGGCATCATTGGCATTCTTGGCGGCAACCTTGAAAGCAGCCATCTCTTGCATAACTTCATTTGAGGTCATGAGATGGTAGTTGTGTCTTCCCTGTAGGCTCTTCAAGTCGGTGGGCTCAAAAGGCATGAGTGCACTCACATATTTCCTCTTTATCCATGCATCATCCACATGTGAGGCACCCACATTCCTAAAAGCAGTGGCGGTGGTCTTGAGCCTTCGGTACATGTCTTCGTGAACTTCACATTCTTTCATGTAGAAGCCTTCGGCTTCATTGCTTAGAGCATCATATCGGTTCCTCCTCATACTCTCATTTCCAATAAACAACACAGTGAGAGCATCCCAAGCTTCCTTGGCAATGCTAAAGTGCTCAATGTGTGGATAATCCTTTGTCCCCAAACCTTAATGAATCATATGCAGAGCAGTGGCATTGAGTTGACTATTAACAATCTCTCTTCTTGTCAAGTTGTTTGGATCCCCAATAAAGAGTCCATGCTCGATGATGTTCCATAGTTCAATGCAAGAGCTGCGCATATGAGTTCTCATTAGTGATTGCCATTGAGCAAAAGTAGCAGATTCTTCAAGCTTAGGTGGGTCACCTCTATTGTATACATGAGGGTGAGGGATTGGAGGGTCGGGAGAGTACCATGAGTCATGGTGCTCACCCTTCCCACCATTATTGTGTGTGGAGGAATTAGAGTTGTCTGGTTTACCCCCTACCATTGCACCCTCAGGGGATACTGACGTATTCCCCTTAGGTAACATGGATGGTTGATCCTCTTGAGGAGATGGGGGTGATGAGCCTTCTTTGTCTTTAAGAAGTTGCTCAAGCATCTTCTTGACTTCGTTGACCAAGGAAGAGATCAATCTTGTTTCCAAGTTTTTGAGATCTTCCATGGTCACCGTGGTCGGCTCACCATCACCATCCCCTTCACGGCTACCCATATTCTCTTAGGCGGTAAAGCCCAAATAAAGAGCCGAGGCTCTGATACCAATTGAAAGGATCGTATGGGCACCTAGAGGGGGGTGAATAGGTGCTACTTCAAATTTTATTCTTTTTCAAATTAAGGTTTGACAGTAAGGTAAATTCTCTAGACAATGCAACTATGGTGAATTTACCTATATGACAATTATGCAAGGGCTACCACAACACAAAGTAGTAACAAGTAAGTAAGGTGCGGTAAAGGATAGAAGTAACCGAAAAGTGGACGCGGAGACACAAGGATTTGTTTCCCGTAGTTCCTTCCTTTTGAGGGGAAGTACGTCTACGTTTGGAGAGGGGGTGGTTTCAAACCACCAACACCACGAGAGGCCTCCCTTGTTCTCCGATGAATCTCACCCCAACAGGATCGATTCACCTTCCACTATATCGACAACCTTCAAGGTGGAAGCCGGCACCGTTACAAGTTTGGGGCACACATCCACAACTTAATCGGAGGCTCCCAAATACAAGCAAGCTGTCAAAGCAACCAAAGACAAGCTTGTAAGAACCAAAACAAGAACTAGGGTTTCCAAGAAAACACTAGAGCAAAGGGGCCCTCAATGAAATGAGTGGGAAATGAAGATCTCTTTTGGTGAAGTAGTAGATCGGGGCCTCCTCCTTCGATTCCCCAAAGATCAAGGACTTTGGGTGGTGGGATGAGGAGATATTGAAGATTTGGGTGGCTCCAATGAACTCCAATGGTGGTCTTTGACTTTAATGAACTGAGCCCTTTGTCCCAAGGTAGGTGGAGGGGTATTTATACCCCTCCACGAAATATGGCCGTTGGAGCATTTAATGTACCGGTAGTACCAGTACTCAAGCGGTAGTACCGCTTGCAAGCGGTACTACCGGTCAAGTACCGGACCAGGTACCGTAGTTGCTCTAGTTCTTCAGCATTCTTCAGTTTTGGGCGGTATCGCCCTTACGGTACTACCCCCAAGCGGTAGTACCGGTTATAGGAAGCGGTACTACCGGTTTGGGCGGTAGTACCGGTCCCAAGTACCGCTTGGTACTGACCAAAACGGAGAGAGGTGAGGGCTAGTCAGTATGCCCCGGTACTGCCGAGCGGTACGACCGTCTCAAGCGGTAGGGTACTACTGGTTGGACCGGTAGTGCCGCTCCGTGGTACCGGGGGGTACTGACTAGCACACACCTTTATCAGCTTTGGTCAGTGCCAACCGGTACTGGAACCGGTAGTACCGGTGTCAAGCGGTAGTACCGGTCGTAGTTCCGGTACTACCGGTTGGCACAGAGGTTTTTGCAAGGGGAATTGATATGCCATTATTTGTGCCACCTCTTATCAAACCTGTGATGAACTTAGCACACAGTTAAACCGATAAGTGTGTAGTTATCAAACATCAAAATCAGAGGGCTAGAAAAATGCTCTTTCACCTCCCCTCTATTTATGAGAGGGAGGGGCAGCTAGGGAGAGGGTAGTTTGAATCCTACCCCAACTCCCTCTCCTTCTAGTAGCATGGTGGAGGGAGAGAAGGATTCTCTCCTTCCTCCACCAGGAAACATTGTCCTGGTTTGATTTTTCAAACTTTCCTTTTGACTTTCAATTTTGGAGTTTAATTTCTTTCTTTCAATGCCCAGCCAAGTGACCTAGGATATGATGCAATCATTCCACTTAGTCATGACACATTCATGTACCCTTCCCCTTCCGGTCAGGTGAACCTTCTAGATCCGTCTAGATCATTCTGGTGAAAACACCAGAATCATTCCTGAACTCCGAGATTGGACTTTCCTTATATGAATCTTATTCTCCGTACCATTCCGGATCTCCTCCTGATATTCTGGATCCCATTCGAGACTCCGAACAACATTTGTTCTTCCTACTTACATCCATATCTACTAAACAACATTGAATCCTTAAGTGTGTGTGACACCCCTGGGATCAGGGCTAAACAAATCTTAGACCTCCATATGACATAAGCTTAACCTTGAGCTCGACAACATCTAGTGAAGAATCGATAACGCAGCAGTGACCCTACGACATAAAATTTATTACAGCAAGCTCATAACTGAGCAAAGAACCAAATTATTACAAGCAAAAGTCACTGACCACAAACATCAAACAACGGAAGGCAAATTATGCTATTAAGTATATCAAACTTGACAAATGGCCTAAGAGGCCTAAAGCATAACGATGACGTCCCATCCCATAGATTCCAGGTAGCCAGCCGGGAACCCCAAGCTACTCGTCGATGTCGATGTAGTACCCAACTAATACTCAGTGAACACTTACTCTGCCAAAAGTATCAACAAAGCAAGGGTGAGTGCATGGTTTACGCCGCAATACTTATGGCTGGAGGAGTTGTTTTGCATAAAGCCACTTTTGTTTATAAAACAAGAGGGAGAAGAAGCTCCTCTAATCAGAATATTTTAAAAGGGGATAAGAGAGTGACCTCTCAAAGCATTGATCATCATCTCTTAGATCCACCAAATCATCATCATCTGCCAACTAGGATCACCCCCTCGTACCCATGAGGAAGCATCCTTAAGCACTCGTTGATCTGCCAAGTTTTACGATTAGGTTCATGTTCTCTATGATCTTAGAATCTGGCCACCAAGCGTTCATAACCGTGAACATGGCTTTTCGAAAAGATTATTACCCCGCGGGGGTGTACAACTTTACCCACACGTACCAACCGACTCTTAATGCCAAGCTATTAGCCCTCTTCCTTGGAAGGCTGGCAGAGGGTGGTTGGCCACGACATTTACCTTGCTTTAGCCGAGACCATGAGTCACAGCCTAAGGATGGTTCCACCATAACGGGTCAAATCCCGAAGTCGGTCCCTAGAGATGTGAGGCGAGGTTGTTTTACCGGGAGCTCCATCAACCCCAAGCAACCCAGTCCACGCTTCCCTACCTGTTATGAATGCACCTTCACCCGCCAAATCTTTTAAAAGGTTTTCTATGCATATGTTGAATGGAACACCGAACTATGTGACTCATGGAATCTACTAGGCAATTTAATCTGGCGAGGGGTTCCCAAGACCCGTGTGGCTGTACGCTCATCTCGGTTCCAAAGGCCAGAACTCGGTTCCTAGTGGTGGCGAGCATGGGACTAGAAAAATCACATCCCACTGTGACCTCCCATACAAGACTTAGGATGTTAAATCTCATATCACCTCTGACCTCATCTCATAACGTTCTCCTATCATACTAGATTCTCTGCATCTGATACATCATCTGGATGAACCAGCATTGACAACTATGCATGGCTAAGCAGGACACATATAATAGCTCTTGCATTGCACACAAGCCAAATCTAGTTATGCTAGGAGTAGTGGATCAGGTAATATAAGCTTAAAGGGAGTAATGCGACAGATAGGACACTCTATCTATCGATAAAATACCATAGTAGAATCGTATGCATAATTGCAGGAATTGAAATACTTTCGAAATCAGATTATATCATGGTGGGGCTATGCTTGCTTTTTCCAGTTGATAACAGATAAGCAAATCTTCAGGAGACTTGTACTTGACTTGATTATAGTTGTTCAAGTATTGTTCTTCGATCTTTGATGGTGTTGATCTTGGTCTTCGATATCGATCTCATATTCTACCGAGGAAGAATCAAACACCGGAAAAAGGGGAAACAATCAACACATGGCATCGACGCAATTCTCAAGCAAGTATGATGATATGACAAGTTGAATTGTATTGAATTGAAACCCTAAAACATGCTATAATCAATGCATATGAGAGGGGTGCATTTGTTGTTCTAATTAAATTTTCTATGAAAGGTATTGAACAATGCACGATTATATCTTAAAGAGATAGATCTCATTTTTCTGAACATTTTGATATATCATACATATTTTTCTGACTTATAAATAATTAGTTATTGATTTTACAAGTTTATAATAATTTCAGAAATTATTAAAGCCTTTCTAATTGATTACTGCGTCATGCTGACATCAGCACACACCCTAAATCGTTTTACACAGAGGGCTGGGCTAGCCACAGTGGCTGACCGGTGGGCCTCAGAGCCACATCGACCTCCACGTGGACAGGTGGGACCCGAGGGGGTTTGACCAGGGGCTGACCATGCACGCTGGCGTCACGATGACGTCACATCGGCGGTGACCTCCCAGGCGACGCACGGGGACGGTGAAGGAGCGTGCAAGGGCTGTGAAACCTAGTCTACTCGAATTAGCACAACGAGGCGGGCGCGAAGGTGGCGGCGCTGCTGTGTTTTGGTTGCCAGAGGCGTGGATTTGATGGTGCCCAACGGCGGCGCGCGACGCGAGAGAGAAATGGAGCGAGAGAGTGAAAACTTAGGGGTCCTAAAGAACCAGAGGCTCACGACGCGTGAGTAACCTCGGCGAGGACAAGGGAGCTCGGGAGCGGCGGTAATGGTGACGGCGAACAGCGTCGGTGGCGAGCAAGAATGGCTCGATTCCTTCGATTGAGGGCACGCGTTCTTCCGTGGCTTGGCTAGGAAGGACCAGGATGACAAGGCGGAGGTGCTAGCGTGATCAGCTGGCCTCGGGGCTGTGTGGAACAGCGGCGAGCGGCGGAGCCCGAAGCTACGGTTTCAGATGCTCGCACGCGGGAGAGAAGAGAGAGGGGAAGTGGATGAGGATGAGTGGGGCATCAGCGCGAGGACCTTATCCTCCCCAGGGAGCAATGGATGGCAGGGAGTAGGAGGCGAGATCGACGGCGCCGGCGACGACACGCAGCTCCCTGCCTGTCTGGAGGAAGACGACGACGGGCAGGGGCGAAGGGGTACGGGCCGGTAGCAGGCCGCGCATGGGCTGTGAGCTTTGCGCGTGCAGGAAAGATTGAGAGGGAGAGATTGGCTCGGCCCAGGTTAGCTAGGATTCCTTTTTTTTTTCCTCCTCCTCGGCCCCATTGTTTTGTGATTTTCAAAATTCAAACCCATTTTGAATTGCTTTCAAAGAGAGGGGAAACTAGGGTTTTAGGGTTTTAGTTGGATTTTCTTTAATGCAAATTTTAAGACATGATGATCATGATGCACAAGCAAACCCTAAATAATGGTTAACTAAAACTGGGGTGTTATAGTGTGTCTCCCTACGGTTCATGAATTATTTAGACATGAATGAGACTCTTCTCCGATAAATAACCAACAGAGGAATCTGCAAATTCATATGGACATGTTTCTATGATTACTTTGCGATCTAATGAACCATTTACATATGATCGTCGGTATCTCTGCATACCTAGTTCAACCTCGTTACCGATAAGTACTCTTTAATCGTTCATGTGATATGTGATCCCTTGTGAGCCAGTCACATGCTTGCAAGCTAATTGGATGACATTCCACTGAGAGGGCCTAGAGTATATCTATCTGTCATATGGATGGAAAAATCCCACTCTTGATCCATGTGCCTCAACACATAATTTCCGAACACTCAATGCCGCCTTTATAGCCACCCGATTACGGTGTGGTGTTTGATGTCATCAAAGTATCCATCCGGTGATAGTGATTAGCATGTTCTCATGTTTGAAGGAATTAGGTTACTATGTATAGAAAGCTTATAGCAAACAAACTAATGAAATGACTTGATATTTATGCTACGCTTATCTATAGGAGTATGTCCATCACACCATTTTCCTAATGATATAATCTTGTTGTTAACAACATCTCAATTTTTATGATGAGGAAACCATAGTCATATATTAACCAACAAGCCAGTATTACAAGGAGGCTTTACTAGGGACTCTAACAAGTTTACAAATCACACAATTATTAATGTTTCTGTTTAATACAATTATAACATGAATGTAAAAATTTATCATAAACACAAAGATATAATACTAACCACTTTTATTATTGCCTCTAGGGCATATATCCAACAGTCTCCCACTTGCACTAGAGTCAACTAATCTAGATTACATGGTAATATACCGAACACCCATGGCGGTTTGGTACTGGTCATGTTTTGCCCTCGGGAGAGGTTTAGTCAACGAATCCGCCACATTGAGATCTGTGTGTACTTTGCAAATCTTTATTTCACCATCTTGGACATGCTCTTGAATAGCTTGAAAACGCAGCTTGATATGCTTCAGCTTCTTGTGTGACATTGGTTCTTGCGCATTGGCTATGGCACCCATGTTATCACAGTAGATAGACATTGGGTCCAGCGCACTTGGAACCACACCGAGCTCTGTAATGAACTCCTTCATCCATATCGCCTCTTGTGAAGCCTCCGAAGCAGCTATGTATTCCGATTCAGTTGAAGATCTCGCCACAATGCTTTGCTTTTCACTCCTCCACCTCACTACTACACCATTCAAGTAAATACGTATCCAGATTGAGATTTAGAATCATCTGGATCGGTGTTCCAACTAGGATCAGTGTAACCATTAACAACGAGCTGTTCATCACCTCCATAAGAAAGAACTATATCCTTAGTTCTTCTCAAGTACTTAAGGATGTTTTTGACCGCTGTCCAATGATCCACCACTGGATCACTTTGATATCTGCTAGTTAAACTAATAGCATATGCAATGTAGGGTCTAGTACATAGCATGACATACATGATAGATCCTATGGCTGAGGCATATGGAGTCTTACTCATCCTTTCTCTATCTTCTGACATAGCAGGACTTTGAGTTTTAGTCAAGGTCGTATTGGGCAACATGGGCAAGAACCATTTCTTGCTATCTTCCATTCCAAACCTCTTTAGAACTTTGTCCAAATATGTACTTTGTGACAATGATATTAGGCGTCTCGATCTATCTCTATAAATCTTTATGCCTAATATGTAAGCAGCTTCGCCAAGATCCTTCATTGAAAAACTATTATTCAAATAATCCTTGACACTATTAAGAAGATCTATATCATTCCGAATCAACAATATGTCGTCCACATATAGTACTAGGAATGCTACAGAGCTCCCACTCACTTTCTTGTAAATACAAGCTTCTGCATAAGTTTGTATAAAACCAAAACTTTTGATTTCCTTATCAAAACGTGGATTCCATCTTCAGGATGCTTGCTTCAATCCATAAATGGACTGTTGAAGTTTGGATACCTTGTTAGCATCTTTAGGATCGATAAAACTTTGGGTTGTACCATAAACAACTCTTCATCAATGTCTCCATTGAGGAACGCTGTTTTGACATCCATCTTCCATATCTCATAATCATAATATGCAGCAATTGCTAACAAAATCCTCACAGACTTTAGCTTCGCTACCGGTGAGAAATTCTCATCGTAGTCAACTCCTTGAATTTTTCTAAACCCTTTTGCGACAAGTCCAACTTTATATATGGTTACATTACCATCAGCATCTGTTTTCTTCTTGAAAATCCATTTGTTCTCGACAGCCTTCCGACCATCCGATAAGTCCACCAAAGTCCATACTTGGTTTTCGTACATGGATCCAATCTCGGATTTCATGGCTTCTTTCCATTTATTGGAATCTGGGCTCATCATCACTTCCTCATATGTCTCAGGGTCGTCGATGTTATCCACCAACATGACACTCATAACAGGATCATACCAATAGGGAGTGGTATGTGTCCTCGTCGACCTTCGAGGTTCCGTAGTAACTTCGACTGAAGTTGCATGATATTTATCATTATTCTCCTCTCCTATTGGTGTAGGCGCCATTGGAACTTCTTCCGATGTTGCGCTACTCTCAAATCCGAGAGAAGGTTCGACAACCTCGTTGAGTTCTACTTTCCTTCCAGACACTTCTTTCGAGAGAAACTCCTTCTCTAGAAAGGATCCATTCTTGGCAACAAAGATTTTGCCCTCGGATCTATGATAGAAGGTATACCAAATAGTTTCCTTCAGGTATCCTATGAAGACACATGTTTCCCCTTTAGGTTCAAGCTTGTCGGGCTGTAACTTCTTGACATCAGCTTCGCAACCCCAAACTTTAAGGAACGACAATTTTGGTTTCTTCCCAAACCACAATTCATACGGTGTCATTTCAACGGATTTAGATGGTGCCATATTGAAAGTGAATGTAGTTGTTTCTAATGCATAACCCAAAAATGACAAAGGTAAATCTTTAAGTGACATCATAGAACGAACCATATCTAAGAGAGTTCGATTACGACGTTCAGACACACCATTACGTTGTGGTGTTCCCATCGGTGTCAATTATTAAAGTATTCCACATTTCTTTAAATGCTTGCCAAACTCGTAACTTAGATATTCACCTCCACGATCAGATCATAGAAATTTAATATTCTTCTTACGTTGATTCTCTACTTCACTTTGAAATTCCTTAAACTTCTCGAAAGTTTCGGACTTATGTTTCATGAAATAGATATACCTTATATACTCAAGCATCCATGAAAGTAAGAACATAATGATAACCACTGTGCGATGCTTGATGACCCACAAGTGTAGGGGATCGCAACAGCCTTCGCGGGTAGTACTACCCAATTTATTGATTCGACACAAGGGGAGCCAAAGAATACTTGCAAGCCTTAACAACTGAGTTGTCAATTCAGCTGCACCTGGAAATAGTTCTTTCTCACAGAAGTTTATCAGTAGCAACAGCAACAGTAGAACAAGAGCAATAGTTACAGTAACAGTAAACAGTAGGATTCGAGTGCGGTAGGCATAGGATGGATGGACGGGCGTTGCATGGAAGAGTTTAAACATGTAATTTCAAGATCTAGGACATTGCAGATAAATAATAACAAGCATCCAAGTACTAAACAATCCTAGGCATGTGCTCCATATATAGTCATACGTGCTCGCAATGAGAACTTGCACAACATCTTCTGTCCAGCCAGCCTATGGCAGCGGGGCCTCTAGGGAACTACTGGCAATTAAGGTGCTCCTTTTAATAGAGCACCGGAGCAAAGCATTGACACTCCGTGAACACATGTGATCCTCATACCACAGCCATCACGTCCGGTTGTCCCAATTATTGTCTCTTCGGGGCCTTTGGATCCGGACAATGATATATGTACACAACTTGCAGATAAGAACACAAACAATACTATCATAATGATTCAATAATAAGTTCAGATCTGAGATCATGGCACTCGGGCCCTAGTGACAAGCATTAAGCACAACAAGTTGCAACAAAGTCAAATAGCACTAATACAGATACTAGGCACTGTGCCCTAACAATCTTATTCGATTACATGATAGAACTCATCCAATATCCTACCATCCCGAAGCCTACTGCGAGGGATTACTCACTCATGGATGAGGGAAACATTGATAGTTGATGGAGAGGCTTTGGTGATGACGATGGCGATGATCCTCTCCAAATTCCCCGTCCCAATAGGGTCCCAGAACGGAGTTTCGGGATCCTAATCTTGGTTTCTGTTGGTGGCGGCGGAGCGGAACTATTCTCTGTCAAACGTCGAACCCCCCTGGGTTTTTAGGTCAAGGGGCAACTTATAGGCGCCAAGGGATCCCGAGGGGCTGCCTGGGGTGGCCGCACCCCCTAGGCGCGGGGCAGGGCCCACCCACGCCTGGCAGGGGTGTGGGCCCCCCAGGCCTCCACTCTGTTTTGTCTTCTGGCTCCGTGGGTCTTCTGGCGAAATATAATTTTTGGCATATTTTTCGGGATTTTTCCTGATAGTTGATTTTCTGCACAAAAACTAGACACCAAGGTAATTCTGATGAAAACAGCGTCAGTCCGTGTTAGTTGTATCCAAATCACACAAGTTTAGAGGAGAAAAATAGCAAAAGTGTTCGCGAAAGTATATACGTTTTGGACTATCAACTCCCCCCAACCTTAGCATATTGCTTGTCCTCAAGCAATTCAGTTGAAAACTAAGTGCGATAAAAGAACTTTCACTCACACATTTGGTTCATATGATATATATATTCTCCGCACAGGATTAGATACTTAAACCATTCATAATAATAAGTATGCAACCAAGTCTACTCAATAGTCATTGCAAGCTATGAAGAGAAACCAACTCAGTAATAATAAGTAGCATGGAACATAAACATAAGCAACATTGCAATGCTCATAGTAAGGTATGATAGAGTGGTATCTCGCTTGCCTTTGTTTGTAGAGCACAATATAAATGCCAAGGCACCTCTGAAGTTCAAGTGAAGACTAGAGGTAAAAATATCAGAGATACAAGCATCAAACTCATGACATAATTAACCAAGTTTTGGAACAAACACAA
This sequence comes from Avena sativa, assembly GCA_916181665.1. Lineage (NCBI taxonomy): Eukaryota > Viridiplantae > Streptophyta > Magnoliopsida > Poales > Poaceae > Avena > Avena sativa. The sequence goes on from OV702284.1 coordinate 69,534,519, forward strand.
GAATGACAAATATTCTCTCAAGGAAGTGCTCATAGAATAGGTGGTGACTCAACAAGGAAGTGAAAATGGTTTTGAAAAGGTTTAAAGGCTTCCTAATTTTGAAAGGAAGGTACTCATTAGCTTTGAGCTCTCACTGCCCCTATCATAGGCATCTTCATGTGGTTAAGGTGAAGTGAGGTCCAGTATGAGTTATATGCTTGATAGACCATAAACTGGAAATCCCATGTCCCTTGAGTATGAGGGCCGCTCCGCATGCTTCTCAACTTTGGTAACCTGCAAGTTCTTGTCATTGTACATACATGCATATCATAGAGAACCACCAACGGGGTACCCCTTGCACATGATACAGGAGCTATCCCGTGATCAAAATGACAAGGCAAGCACACAATGAGCATCTCAACGATCTTTTTATTTACTATGTGCAGAGATTTTTATTGAGGATGCTTCACAAAATGCTCATTATGGTGATGTTGCAAGTTTCCACCATGATTAGGCATGGCTTAGGCTAGCGGCCCAGGCGTTTCTCTAACACATATATATATACTCCATGAACTCACAAGTTCGCCGTTTATTTCACACTGTTGACATCCGCAAACAAAAGAGCAAAGTATCAGCTGGATAGGATATCCAAAAAGTGTTGAAAGCGTTCCCCATGACAGCACGGTTCTGCTGACTCCCAGCATATAACTTTCATGGACAAGTCCCAATGGTTCAGGATTATTAAGTGCAAAGAATAAAGTGTGCCATCAAGTTCGTGAGAGCTTTACTAACTAACTTCCTCAAAACAGACAAACATTTTATTTGGAAGAAAACAAGGCATATAGAATATGCACTGAAATAGCAAATGATGCTAATAGGTAGGTATGGTGGACACAGTTGGCAATATTGGTTTTGGGGAGTTGGAAGCACAGGTAGAGCTCATACTTAGTGCAAGTGAAGGCTAGCAATAGAGAGGGAGCGACAAACGAGAGAGCAATAATTGTCATAATCATGCTTGCAACAAAACATGACTAATTATGGCATGAAAGGGATACAAGAACTCTGAGGCAAAATAAATCATCGAGGCTTACTGACTATTGATTAGTCATATGCATGCGTGAGCATGTGCCAAGTCGATTCACATGAAACTTCCAGAGGAGGATACCAAAATATGAATAAAACAATGCAAGCAAACATTCATATGACATGCTACAAACTATTAGCAAGCTAGAGCTAATCATAGACAAGCAAGAACTACTAAGCATCCATCAATAACACACTCCTTACCATGAACAAACTAAGCATGCTCACAATGATGAGTATATGTACAAAAATGAAAATAGAGTTCGTTACCAGCCTCTTACCAAACCTCAAGTTGTCTTAATCTTCATTATTTCCCTTCACTTGTGTGACTTGAATAATAACATGAAACCCAAAATCCACTAAAGACGGCTGAACCCTGCGAAGAACTCACAAAAACAAAGAAGAACAACAAATATTTTTGGTGTTTTCGATTTTTTTAAAGAAAGCAAACAAAGCAAAACTAAACAAAGAAAAGGATAACCAAACAAAAAACAAACAAAGCAAGAGAAACAACGAAAATATTTTGATATTTTTGTGTTTTTTAGAAAGAAGCAACAAGAACCAAAAAGAAAGCGAAACAATGGATATACAAAGAACCGACCGAACATGATATATAGATGAGTGTGATGTCGGTATACCTCCCCCCAAGCTTAGGATTTTGGCCTAAGTGGGGCTCAATAGCGCGAGTAATAACCCCAAGCTGGTGGGTCATCATTGGAATGATCATAGTCAGGCGCTTGCGATGAAGAAGAAGATGCGCCCCAATCAAATGAGGGTTGGTGGTATGAAGACTCTCCCAAGTTGGAGGGCTGGACCGAATCATCTTCGGCATCCTCTCCAACATTCTCCTCTTACTGGGAGAGCTCCGCCACATATGTGTCAACCTCCTCCTCCGTGAGCGACCATCCTTGCCTGTTATCAAAGTTAAACAAAGCAGGTGCAGGCAAATAAACTATTTTCTCAGTCCTACCCTTTCTCCAACCTTGGTGGGCAAAATATAATTCAAACGGTAAACTTCTCACATTAGCTCCCAAGGAAACAAAACCATGCTGAATCATGGATTCAAGATCAAGCCTCTCTATGGGGAACCGATAATTTCAATGGTGAGGCTCTAAACCATGGAAAGATAGCAACCTAGAAGCAATAAGACCTCCACAAATTCCACCCTTCTCGCGGTTGGTGGTGAGACGGTGAGCTGTCAAAGCACCCAGGCTATAAGATCTATTCCTATTCAGAGCAGCTTCGATAAAAGCTAGATCAAAAGAAGATAACTTTCTAGCAATCTTTCTAGCAAGAACACACTTGGTAATGAAATAGGCAAAATATCTAATGGCTGGGAACTGAATGTTTCAAATTTTACCACTTTCCTTTGAGAAGTTGAAACCTTGGAAAATCTCTGCATATAAATCCATTAGTGACTTGGGCCTCTCCTTGATATTCTCACAAGATCCCCACTGACGTACTCTAATTGCTGCACAGAAATCAACAAAAGGCAGGTCGACAGGTATATTGTATATTTTGTAATGGACCATGGGATTAGATGTAGAACAAGTAAACCGAAAGTCCTGCACAAAAGCCATGGTTAGCTTAACAAATTGAAATGGTTCACCTTCAACAAAGTGTTCCAATCCTGCATTGACAATCAAAGTTTGGAAATCCTGGAAGATTCCCGTGGTTCTCATAAATTCATGGCATGGATAAATGGAAGGAAAGACTCCTTCCTTACGAGGAACCTTCATTGGCTCAGGCACCATCAAGTCATATTGATTCAGTGGATAAGCACTCATCTTCCTTGCTAAAAAATTTAGACAAACATCAAACCAAGTGATTTCCAAGTTGATAAATGATGATAAACTACTATAGGAACTTGCTAGAGGGCTACACATGCATCAAAATGAAATCTCTAAGCATAGAACAAGCATGCAAGCTCACACAACCTGTTGCCTATAGCAGAAAAATACTCAAGTTACAATCTACCAATCACAAATCTAATTGGACAAGTCGAGGAGGCACATACCAAGGAGCAATCCCTCCAAAAATCAGCAGCAAAGATGGCCTGAGCAAGGAGATCGAAAATCACGAGTAGGAACAGCAAGAACTCGAGCTTGAGCAAGTTTTCCGGTGTTTTTTGGGAGATAGAAAGAAGATGGCTGTGAGGGGGCACTTTGGAGGGGCCTAGGTGGGCCAGACCCCCCCTAGGCGCCACCCAAGGGTAGGCCGCTCCTACCTGGTGTGTGGGCGCCTGGGGTGGCCCCCTGGGTCACTCCAGGTGTCCCTCTGCCCCTTTTAGGAAAATTTTATTTTGAATTTTCTGGAATTTTTCGGAAACTTTATTTTTGGCCAATTTTCAGGGTATGAAAATTGTTTTTCTCGCAGAAATCGTTTTTTCAGAAGAACCAAAATCAAACCAAAAGCCAAACTACAGAAGTTCTAAGACACTCTAACAAGCAAACAACTAGCAAAACCAAAGCTAGCAAAAGATAGGCAAAGACTAGGAAGGAGAAAAGTAAAAGAAAGCAAGTATAACCACAGTGAAAACATTATTTTGTTCATTAAAATCCTCTTGTTAACAAGGTTGATCAAGTCTTGTTACGAAAACAATCTTATATGAAACAAAACTTTGTATTCCACAAGGTGATTATGTTACCTCATACTTGATAGCAATGGTCCCAATCATAATAGTTTCAAAATTTTCTTGTGGAATGGGACAATATATTTCTCCAACCTTGATGCTCTCAATATTTTCAACGGAATTCAGGCAATAGCTCTTAACAACCTTCTTTGGGAAATAAACGGTGTGCTCTTTGTCATCAATATTGAATGTTACTTTTCCTTGGTTACAATTAATAACAGCACCTGCAGTATTAATAAAAGGTCTCCCAAGAATAATAGACATATTATCATCTTCAGGCATTTCAAGCACAACAAAATCAGTCAAAACCAAGCAATTATGAGCCACTTGAATAGGAACATCCTCACATATACCAACGGGAATAGTTGACTTATCAGCCATTTGCAAAGATATATCAGTTGGTATCAACTTTTCTAGATGGAGTCTCTTGTAGAGAGAAAAAGGCATAACACTAACTCCATCTCCCAAATCACATAAAGCAGTTCTAACATAATTATTCTTAATAGAGCAAGGAATAGTTGGTATACCTGGATCACCAAGTTTCTTTGGGACCTTACCATTGAAGGAGTAATTAGCAAGAAAAGTAGAAATCTCCTCATTAGGAATCTTCCTTTTATTAGAGACAATATCCTTCATATACTTTGAATAAGGAGGCAATTTAATAGCATCAGTCAAAGAAATTTGCAAAAATAAAGGTTTCATCCACTCACAGAACTTGTTGTAGTGTTCCTCCTCCTTTGACTTGTGTTTCTTACCTGGAAAAGGCATAGGTTTCTGCACCCAAGGTTCTCTCTCACTAACATGTTTCTTAGCAATAAAATCTTCCTTAGTGTACCTAGTGTTTTTGGTGTGCTTCTCAGGTTCTTCCTAAACTTCCTCCTTATCAGGAGCATCATTTTTATCATTACCACTCTCAGTTTCAGCATCAGAGACAGATATACTATTAGGATCTATAGTAGGTTCAAGTGGTTCCTCAACTACTTGATGTTTCTTTTTCTTTCTCTTACGAGGACTACCACTACTTTCACCTTGTTGATAATCCTGCTCAATTCTTTTAGGGTGTCCTTCAGGATATAAAGGATCTTGAGTATCTATACCACTCCTAGTTCTAATTCCATAAGCATGTTTATCTCCTGAGGCATTAACTAGCATATCTTTTTGTACCTTAGCAAGTTGATCAAGTTGGGTTTGGACCATTTGAAAGTGTTTGCAAAGCATTTTAATATCATTAGAAGTTCTTCCATAATATCTTTTAACTCATTGATAGCTCTAGATTTTTCCAATAAATGATTCTGAACTTGTTTATTAAAATTACCTTGTTTAACAATAAGACTGTCAAGTTCCTATAAACATTTATCAGGAGGCTTACCATAAGGAATATCACCTTCATCAAAGTGTTGGAGAGAATGTACCTCAATAGTAGATGAGTGGGGAATTGGCTTACATAATTCTTCTATAGGAGGTAAATTCTTCACATCTTCAGCTCTAATTCCCTTCTCCTTTAGACATTTCTTAGCTTCCTTCATCACTTCATCATTTAATGCAATAACTCCCATCTTCTTTGGTGTTGGTGTTGCAACTGGTTCAGGCACAATTGGTTCAGGAGTAATAGGCTCAGGTGTATTTAGCTCAGTTGAAGTCCAATCATCATAATTCTTGCTTATCTTAGCCATTAATTCTTCAGCATCTATAGGAGTTCTTTTCCTGTAAACACAATCAACAAAGCGGATCTAGGTATGTCCTAGAATCATCAGTTAGTCCATTATAATAAATATCAAGAAGCTCATTCTTAGGTAATGGACATCTAGGATGTGCATGAATCAAGGCACAGAACCTTGTCCATGACTTAGGCAATTTCTCTTCTTCTCCCTGTTTAAAATCAAAAAGTCTCTGCAAAGCAGCATGTCTAGCACTGGGAGTAAAATATTTCTGGAAGAAAGAAGCAATCATACAATCAGGGCTATCGATGGAACCAGGAGGTAATCTATTAAACCAATCCCTAGCTTCTCCTTTCAGTGAAAAAGGGAATATCTTAGTAACAAAGTACTTGCGCATCTTAAAATCATTAGAGAATAAAGAACTCATAGTAAAAAGCTCATTCATATGAGCCACATCACTCCCATTTTCAGTCCCACAAAAAGGTTCTTTCTCTACAATATCTAAATAGGATAAATCAAGAGAGAAATCATAATATTTATCTTTAATATCTATGGGAGAGGTGGCAAACTTAGGATCAGAGGACAGTTTAGGCATAATGATGCGTCTAGCAAGGAGACTCTTAATAGCACTAGTACCATGTGTGTTTCGGCACTCTTCAACAAATTCATTAGTGAACTCAATGTAACCATCATTAATATCATAACTCTCACTAGACTCAGGTGAGATAACAGGTGTAACAGTGTCTTCACTAGGAGTTTTGGTATTTCCTAGACTAGCCATAGTAGCATCTAGGAAAGGACCTAATGAACCACTCGCATCAAGCACAGTAGAAGTAACATGAGCATCAAAAGCAGTTTTAGATTCAGCAGTAGTAGCAGTGTGTGTAGCATGAGTATGTGGTGGTGGTGTAACAAGCTTACTTATAACAGACGGTGAATCAAGAGCAACACAGGTGTTTAGGAATGTACCTCTTCTTGTAGTGGATGGTAAAATAGGGAACTTTCCGTCACGAGAATTACCCATGATGAAAGGAGTAGCAGTGAACAATAATGGATCCAAGTGAACTTACAAATAAATATATGCTCCCCGGCAACGGCGCCAGAAAATAGTCTTGATGACCCACAAGTGTAGGGGATCGCAAGAGTCTTCGCGGGTAGTATTACCCAATTTATTGATTCGACACAAGGGGAGCCAAAGAATACTTGAAAGCCTTAACAACTAAGTTGTCAATTCAGCTGCACCTGGAAATAGTTCTTGCTCACAGAAGTTTATCAGTAGCAACAGTTTGTAGTAGCAATAGCAAAGCAACAACAACACTAGAACAAGATCAATAGTTACAGTAATAGTAAATAGTAGGATTCGAGTGCGCTAGGCATAGGGATGGATGGACGGGCGTTGCATGGAAGAGTCTAAACATGTAACTTCAAGATCTAGGGCATTCCAGATAAATAATAACAAGCATCCAAGTACTAAACAATCCTAGGCATGTGCTCCATATATATTCATACGTGCTCGCAATGAGAACTTGCACAACATCTTCTGTCCAGCCAGCCCGTGGCAGCGGGGCCTCTAGGGAACTACTGGCAATTAAGGTGCTCCTTTTAATAGAGCACTAGAGAAAATCATTAACACTCCATGAACACATGTGATCCTCACACCACAGCCATCCCCTCCGGTTGTCCCAATTATTGTCACTTCGGGGCCTTTGGATCCGGACAATGATATGGGTACACAACTTGCAGATAAGATCACAAACAATACTATCATAATGATTCAATAATAAGTTCAGATCTGAGATCATGTCACTCGGGCCCTAGTGATAAGTATTAAGCACAACAAGTTACAACAAAGTCAAATAGCACTAATAGAGATACTAGGCACTATGCCCTAACAATCTTATTCGATTAGATGATAGAACTCATCCAATCCCTACCATCCCCAAGCCTACAGCGGGGGATTACTCACTCAGGGATGAGGGAAACATTGATGGTTGATGGAGAGGCGTTGGTGATGATGATGGCGATGATCCTCTCCAAATTCCCCGTCCCGTTAGGGTGCCAGAACGGAGTTTCTGGATCCGAATCTTGGTTTCTGATGGTGGCGACGGAGTGGAACTCTTCTCTGGAAAACATCGAACCCCCCTAGGTTTTTAGGTCAAGTGGAAACTTATAGGCGCCGAGGGAGCCCGAGGGGGTGCCTGGGGTGGCCGCACCCTCCTAGGCGCGGGGCAGAGCCCACTCGTGCCTGGTAGGGGTGTGGGCCACCAGGACTCCACTCCGTTTTGTCTTCTGGCTCCGTGGGTCTTCTGGTGAAATATAATTTTTTGGCATATTTTCCGGGATTTTTCCTGATAGTTGATTTTCTGCACAAAAACTAGACACCAAGGTAATTCTGCTGAAAACAGCATCAGTATGTGTTAGTTGTATCCAAATCACACAAGTTTAGAGGAGAAATAATAGCAAAAGTGTTCGAGAAAATAGATACGTTTTGGACGTATAAATGCTACACTTATTGGGCCACACACATCGGTATGTATGATTTCCAATAAGTCCGTAGCTTGCTCCATCATAACAGAAAATGGAGTCTTAGTCATTTTACCCATCAGACATGCTTTTCATCTTTCAAGTGATTCGAAATCAAATGATTCAAGAAGTCCATCGGAATTGAGTTTCTTCATACACTTCACTCCAATGTGACAAAGACGACAATGCCACATATAGGTTGAGTTATCACTTAATTTCAAACGTTTAGCTTCAATATCATTAACATGTGTATTACTACAATCGAGATTCAACAAGAATAGACCATCTGTCAAAGGTGCATGTGCATAAAACATATTACTCATATAAATCGAACAACCATTATTCTCGGACTTAAACAAGTAATCGTCTCTCAATAAACATGATCCAGATATAATGTTCATGCTCAACACAGGCACCAAATAAAACTAATCCCGGTGGTAGATGAAGAGGTATCGTGTCGACCACGATCACATCAACCTTTGATCCATTTCCAACGCGCCTCGTCACCTCGTTCTTCGCTAGTTTCCATCTATTATGTAGCACCTGTTTCGAGTTACAAATATGAGTAACCGAGCCAGTATCAAATACCCAGGCACTACTATGACTACTAGTAAGATACACATCAATAACATGTATATCAGATATACCTTTCTTCTTGATGTTGCCGTTCTTCAGATCCTCCTAGTACTTAGGGAAATTCCTCTTCCAGTGATCTTCTCCCTTGCAGCAAAAGCACTCAGTATCAGGCTTAGGCCTAGACTTGGTCTTCTTTGCCGGCGCGGTAGCTTTCATACCGCCCTTCTTGAAGTTTCCCTTTTTCTTAGGCTTGCCTTGCTTCTTGAAATTGGTGGTCTTATTGACCATCAACATTTGGTGCTCTTTCTTGATCTCCACTTCCGCAGACTTCAACATATAGAAGAGTTCTGACAACGTCTTATCCATGCGCTGCATGTTGTAGTTCATCACAAAGTTCTTGTAACTTGGTGGTAGTGATAGGAGGACACGATGAATCCCCAACACATTAGGAATTATTATGCCCAAGCTCTGGAGCTTATTAGCGTGCCTAGACATCTTAAGCACATGCTCACTGACGGAGCTGCCCTCCTCCATCTTGCAGGTAAAGAACTTTTCAGAAGCTTCATAACTCTCAACTATCGTGTGAGCCTCAAATATCATTTTGAGCTCATGGACAATATCATGTGAGTCAAAGTTCTCAAACCTTTTTTGAAGCTCCAATTCCAAACCATACAAGATAGCACACTAAACCATGGAGTATTGATTCTTCCGAGCACGGAAAACATTTTCTCATCATCGGTAGCATCTTCTGCAGGTGGGTCATCTAGCGGTGCATCCAGCACATAGGTCAACTGACTAGCACTGATCACAATTCTCAAATTGCGGAACCAATCCACGAATTTGCTTGCATTGTTTTTCAACTTTTCTTTCTCTAGGAACGCATTAAAATTGATGGTAGGCGCCACCATTGATCTATAACATATTTGCAATAGTTTAGACTAAGTTTATGACAAATTGAGTTCTAATTAATAGTTAAATTAATCTAGGTGAACTCCCACTCAAAACTACATCCCTCACATTGTTTTAGTGATCACGCTAACCAAATCCACCACATCAAAACCGATCATCACGAGAGATGATGTAGCTTCACAGGCGAACAATCAACATGTTCATCATATCTACTATATGACTCATGCTTTACCTTTCGGCGATCCGTGTTCCGAGACCATGTTTGTACATGCTAGGCTTGTCAATATCAAACCTTAGTTTCTGCATGAGAAAATTTTTCTTGCTCCCGTTGTATACACTCGCGGAATCTAACACACCTGATCATCACGTGGTGCTTCGAAACAACGAGTCTTGGCAACGGTGCCAACTAAGGATGAACACTTTATAACTTGATATTTTCTGAGAGGGATCATCTTATAGTGCTACCTTCATGAACTAATCAATACAATATGCATAAAAGGACTAACATCACATGCAATTCAAAATATGTGATATGATATGGCGTTTCTTCTTGTGCCTTCGATCTCCATCTTCAAGCACGAACATGATCTCCATCATCACCGGCGTGGCGTCAAGGTCAATGGCACCGCTCCATGGTTGCCGTCCACTAGCATCAACTATTACAACTACTTTGAATAATAGACACGCATGTCTTAACGAAATTTAAAAGACAACCATAAGGCTCATGTAGGTTGCCGACTTACAATAAGGAACATTGCATACATCATATATAATCCCAATCATGGCCATATCACATCACAGCACACCCCTGCAAAACAAAGTTAGACTCCTCTAATTTTCTTTGCATATTTTACGTGGTTTGGGGCTTCCAATAAGTACCGTTCTAACTTACGAACAAGAACCACAACGTTGATGCTTGAACTATCAAGTGCCCATTGTAAATTGAATCTTTACTATGATGGGAGAGACAGACACCCGCAATGACACTTATGCAATTCAAGTTGCATGTTGAGCGTGGAGCAAGTCTCATGAACGATGTCATGTAAGGTTAGCCCGGGCCGCTTCATCCCATCATACCGCAAGATGCAAAGTACACAAGAAGAAGTTGATAATAAAAGCACCACCGCCCACAATGACCATTGTGTTCTACTCGTGCAACAGATCTACATATAGACATGGCTCTAATACCATTGTAGGGGTTCGTAGTATGGAAAACAAAAAAATTCTACCGCGTGAACACACACAAGCCAAGATCGATCTACTAGATTGTAGCAACGAGTCGATTAGACTACTCACCCTCGAAGATTCCAAAGTGGTTAACGAGAGAAAATTCTCGTGGGTGATGTATTCGTTCACTTGCCGATCTAAAGATCGCGAAGACGATACTTCCGGCACTATGTTCCGGCAGCGCTCCCGCAGTTGTTCACACGTTCGGTACTCGATGAAGACCTTCCTCTCCCTTGTTCCAGCAGGCAGCAGAGGTTGTAGTTCTCTCCTTGCGATTCCGGCAGCACAACGGCGTGGTGTCGGAGTTAGAGGGGAAATCCCGCAGGGCTTCGCCTTAAGCCGGAGCGGGTTGTGGTGGAGTAGTAGGGTTCCCTGGCTTCTAGGGTTTATAAGCCGGAGAGGAGGAGGTGGAGCCAGCAGCGACTAAGGCGGCTGTGATCCAGCGGCGGCTCTTGGCGGCGGCGGCGGCTTGGTGGGGTGGGGCTTGTTGTGGTCTTTGGGGGGCACCCCCTCCTCTCTATTTATGAGAGGGAGGGGTAGCTAGGGAGAGGGGAGTTTGAATCCTACCCCAACTCCCTCTCCTTCTAGGCGTGTGTCGGAGGGAGAGAAGGATTCTCTCCTTCCTCCACCAGGAAACATTGTCCCAGATTCACTTTTCAAACTTGCCTTTTGACTTCCAATTTTGGAGTTTAATTTCTTTCTTTCAAATGCCTAGCCAAGTGACCTAGGACATGATGCAATAATTCCACTTAGTCATGACACATTCATGCACCCTTCCCCTTTCGGTCCGGTGAACCTTCTAGACCCTTCTAGATCATTCTGGTGAAAACACCGGGATCATTCCCAAACTCCGAAATTGGACTTTCCTTATATGAATCTTATTCTCCGGACCATTCTGGATGTCCTCGTGATATTCCGGATCCCATCCGAGACTCTGAACAACATTCAGTCTTCCTACTTACATTCCATATCTAGTAAACAACATCGAATCCTTAAGTGTGTCTCCCTATGGTTCGTGAATTATGCAGACATGAACAAGACTCTTCTCCGATCAATAACCAACAGAGGAATCTGGAAATTCATATGGCTCCCACATATTTCTATGATTAATTTGCGATCGAATGAACCATTTACATACGATACCAATTTCCCACTGTCTCGCGATATTTTACTTATTCGAGGTTTGATCGTCGGTATCTCTGCATACCTAGTTCAACCTCGTTACCGATAAGTACTCTTTACTTGTTCCTATGATATGTGATCCCTTGTGAGCCAGTCACATGCTTGCAAGCTAATCGGATGACATTCCACCAATAGGGCCCAGAGTATATCTATCTGTCATATGGATTGACAAATCCCACTCTTGATCCATGTGCTTCAACACATACTTTTCGAACACTCAATGCCACCATTATAGCTACCCAGTTACTGTGTGGTGTTTGATGCCATCAAAGTATCCATTCGGTGATGATGATTAGCATGATATCAGGGTCTAAGGCATTAGGTTACTATGTATCAGAAAGCTTATAGCAAACTAACTAATGAAATGACTTGATCTTTATGCTATGCTTATCTATAGGAGTATGTCCATCACACCATTCTCCTAATGATATGATCTTGTTTTTAACAACATATCAATGTTTATGATTAGGAAACCATAATCATCTATTAACCAACAAGCTAGTATTACAAAGAGGATTTACTAGGGACTCTAACAAGTTTACAAATCACACAAGTATTAATGTTTCCATTTAATACAATTATAGCATGAATGTAAACATTTATCATAAACACAAAGATATAATAATAACTAACCACTTTTATTATTGCCTCTAGGGCATATCTCCAACAACCCATTCTTATAATACATTGTCCCTCGTAATTAAGTATTCAAAAGATCCAAACTTCTTCTTCTCCTCTATTGCGAGCTTCATCTATTTAAAAAAATCTCGGAAGACATGATGAGTAGCAAATGTTTTTATAGATTTTTGTTTTATAAGTTTTTATGGGTTTTTTGTTTTATAATTTTTTTGTTCTTTTGAAATAAGTAAAAGTAGTAAAATAGCAACAAATGGAAATAAACTATGTGCAAATGGGTAGGTAATAACCAAACGCTATGCTCCCCGGCAACGGCACGAAATTGATGTCTCGGTTCGTGCGATCAACAATAGGGTTATGGTAGTACTTGTAGCATCAACTATTTATCAGAAAGTTCATCCCATGGAAGCTTTGCAATAGCAACAACACAACTCCGTAGCCACGTTGTCAGTGAGTCCACGTTCGCACCCAAAACAGTCTTTGGAAATATTCTACACTATAAGTTGCTAGAATAGTAAACAGGAGAGATTTAAAGTAACTAGTGATAGATGTGAGATTCTACACATTTTTTATGGTTTCTATCGATGGTTTTCATTTGGATTTGATGGTTTTGTAGCTTTACCTAACGCTAATACTTTGGTAGCGAAGAAAACTTGGATTTTAATATGTGTTTCAGGTTCTGAACATCAGTAGAGGGATTTAATAGCAAAAACACAATGTTCAGACAAAAACAAGAAAGTCCCTTTTTGGAAGCAATCGAGGGGAATTTACTGAAGCTTTAACAAGCAACTATACGGCAGGAATATTTCTCCGGCTGTATATTTCCCGCCGTATAGCTGGCATCTCCTTCGTCTTATTAAAATGGACAACTTTCGTGAAAAGGCCGAGGACGAAAACAAAACACACGAGCTGCCATCCCATCCAGTAGAGAGAAAGATGAGATTCGGAGAAGAAGAAGAAGACTTTCTTCATCTTTCTCCACGATCTTTGATCTCCCAGCCACCACACCTCCATAGCCATTACTTGTACCCGATTTAGAAGGGTTCGAGATTGTTCTTCCTATCTCGAATTGTGTTGGATTTATTTCTATTTCTTATTGTGGATCTCCACGGTAATATCAAGAAGAACTCCCTTTATTTAATTATATCGATGATGCTTTCTTCTCTCATGTGTGAGTAAGTTCCCTTGGGCGTGGGAGATGTAGGGGATTGGTGAGATGTGATGTGCCTAAATAATTTCCATTAAGTTTTTAGTTGATTTTAATTACTATATTATGTGTGTTTGACTATCTGTGGGATGCTTAATGCATGTTGTCCAATTAAGGGCCCAGACAACATGATGTTTTGTTCTACATAGATAGAATCTTGTTTGCTAGCAGACTAGCGACCCTCGAGTGACACGGGGATATCAATGAGAAACTAGTTTTACTCGAGGATAACGAGGAACCACCAAGATTATTGCATTATTCTGATCCAAGGAGCTTAATTGCTAAGCAACCTGAAGGATCTTAATCGTCTTGTGACTAACCATGGTTGCGGTAAACAGGCTAGTAGGATTATTGAAGTTGGGATGAAATCTACCAAGATGATTTTCGGCTAATTATGGGTTGCTCGCCTACACACATACTGATAAGATTATAATTGTTACACTTATCACTCATCCACCTGGCACATTCACTATCACCATAAACTGAATCTCCTCGCACCTACTTTGTCATCTGCAGAAAACAACAGACTAACCATTCTTTACATTTATGCTTTTTATTTCTGAAGTTTACATTCTAGTTTTTTTAATTCAAAACCTATTCTTATTTCAACACTTGCAGTCAATTCACTTGAAGACCTGTGACAACTTCGGGTGCGACAGATACTTCACCAATAAACACTTACCTTTGGGCTCCCTATGGGATCGACATCTTAACTTTGAAAGTTACTACAAACGATCTGTGCACTTGCAGCCATCAAGCTATTTTTTGGCGCTGTTGTCGGGGAGCTAAGCGCTAAGTGTTTTGTCTCTTGCGTTTCAGGTGTTACTATCACAGGATGGTCTCCCTAGGAGACAAAGGGTCTACATGCTCTGGTAGGGCTTATCTACCAGATTATCTTGAACGCGTGCCTACTCAAAGGCGCGAGGAAATAACTGAAAAACTTTTTAGGTCGAATAAAGTTGAAGTTGATAACCTAAGTGACTTCATGGAAATTATTTCCATTCATAGTACAACTCCCATGAAACCTGAGAAGACTCTCACAGAATAAAGTTCTCCAAATTCGGCTTTTCTTAAACAACCAATAGAATTTCCTAATCCTAGAGTTAGGGAGTATCGATTTGATGGTGAGATTATTAAATCTTTGCAGGAAAAAGCTTTCAGTGGTAGGGAAGATGAAGACCCAAGAAGACATCTTACAGAGTTTGACGATGCGATAACGTCACTTGGACCAAAAGGTTTGCCTAGAGAATTCTCTCGTCTAAAACTATTTCGTTGGTCTCTCAAAGGTAAAGCTCTAGACTGGTTATATTCTCTCCCTTGTCATTATATTAAATGTGAGGAAAACTGCATTGTTAAATTCATAAACAGGTTTAATCCTTTTACAAAGGTAACAGAACTTAGAAAGAATATAGGCAACTTTAGTCAAAACGTGGGATACAATTACCCACAAGCCTGGGAAAGATTCTTTGGGATGATCAATAGTATTCCTAATCATGGCTATTCTGAGTCAACTATTTGCCACTTATTTTACCATGGTCTTAATACACAATGCAGAGAGTTGCTAGATTCATCAGTAGGAGGATTGATAAATACTTTAACTTTTAAAGCATGTTTGTAATTAATGGCTACTAGGGCTAAAAATGATTGTTTATATAATCCTGATTTTCGTACTAAGCCAGAAAAGGGAATACTTCGTATAAATCCTGATCTTATGCCTAAAGTACGTAAAACCATGAAAGAAAAACGTATACCTTCTAAACTTGTCAAGGAAAACAAAGTAGATTTATTACAAGTTTTTACTGAAGAGGATGAAACTAGAAAAGTTTTTTAAGAATTGAAAGATCGACAAGCAAAGTCTTATAATAAATTGCGTAAGAAATTTAAAAGACATAAAAATATTTTGGCCAAACTTATAGAAAATTATGAGGAGATTGTCCAAGAAATAAAATTATTTAACAAGTACCTCAGTATGATTGAAACCCAATGTGAACAAATAGCATCCGGTTATCAAATTTTTCTTCCCGATGATATAAATATTCATGTTTCTACTAATGTTATTACAAGGAGATCTGCAGTTGATAAAGGACCATTAGGACCACCTTAATATGAAGCCGAAAAAGATCGAAAGGTAAAAACTTTTCTCAAAGCAATCCAGGAAGATGATACATTGGTGGATCCTCAAGATGAGACTACTCAAGACACACAAGATCAAACCTTGGAGGAGAAGAATGATACACAGGATGACAATTATAACTCTGATGCAGAGACTGTTGATCCAAGAGAAGAAATAGACACAATCAAAGAAGATGAAGTTGTTGCAATAGAAAAGAAGAAAAGCGACAAGCAACAGCAAAAGAAAGCGACTAAAGATCCTGATCCTCTACAAAAGGTAAAAGATAAAGGTAAGAAACTTCCATATCCAGATCGCAAAAAGAAAGCACCGGATCAGGTAATCTATGATTCTTTCACAAAGGCACTTAATGATCTTCGTCTAGAAATTCCATTTGCGGATGCAATAAAAGTGTCTGCCTATTCTAAATTTCTCCATGATATTCTTAATAGAAACAAGAGATAACTAAAACTATTGCCATGATGACTAGTTACCCTGCTAATGGGAGGCTATTGTCTAAGTCAGGAGATCCCGGGATACCAACTATTTAATGTTCAATAGGAAAAACTGATATTCCTAATGATTTATGTGATTTAGGTGCAGGTGTTAGTGTAATGCCATACTCCCTCTATAAAAGGTTAGGATTAGGGGAATACTCCCCCACTTCTATCACTTTACAGATGGCTAATAAATCCACTAAAGAACCTGTTGGCATGATTGAGGATGTTCTACTTAGAATATATGAGCATGTTACTCCCACTGACTTTATTATTCTTGAAATGTCGGAGGATGAAAAATTGTCTATAATACTTGGAATACCTTTTCTTAGCACTACAGGAGCGTCAGTTGACTGTGCTGAAGGGAAAATAATCTTCAGTGTTTATGATGCTGAAATAATTAATCTGGTATTTTCCAAAGAAACTAGAAGCAGGAGAAAGGTATGTTCCACAGGAAAAATGAGTTCATGTGGTAAGTGCATTTGATAAAGGGCAACCAAAGGTAAGAATTCGAGAACAGAGAAGGGGTTGAAATATTCAATCGTTCTTAATAAAATTCTTAATGGGAGTCAACCCATCATATATATAAAGAAGAGTCAAATAATAAAAAGTTCATCGCATTCCTACAACTTTTTCACAGACATTCTTGCGGAAGCAAAATGCAGCTGTCAAAAAATAGTAGAAATATCGACTGAATGAATATAGATTCATAGTAGAAAATAAATTTTTAGTTTTATATGTAGAAACTATCCTAATAGAATTGTTTAGATAAAAAAGAGCATCTCTGAAAATTTGGGTGAAAAAGCATGCTACAGGAGACATAACGACCAACTATACGGCGGGAATTTTTATTCTGGTTGTATAGCTATGGGTGTATAGTTATCGACAAATTTCTCAAAAGTTGGGGTTCGGAGACAGAAAGGTTTACAACCAAGTATACAGCGGTACCAATTGGTCCGGCCATATAGTTGCGGTTGTATAGTTGTGATCTGGCGTTGGGAAACCCTAACCCTCGCCTCCACCACAACTATACGGCGGGAGCTACTTCACTCGGTTGTATAGCTCCCGCCGTATAGTTTGGCCCGACCACTTAAACGGGTCGGGGGCAGGGCAAGGTTCTTCCTCCCCTCATTATTTCTCTCAAACCCTCTCTCCAAAACTCTCAAGAACTCTCAATTCTTCGCGGATTTCATTTTTTGAGTGGAGGAATCAATAGATCGGTTTGTTTCTCTCCCTATCCCTGCTTTATTTTCAGAATTCCATGGTTGAAATCTTCTCATTGATTTAGTGGATGAACTCAAGATTGATTGATTTTATCTTTTAGTTTCTCATGTTAGGATTGAATTCCTCCACGTAGAATCGTTCATATATCATGTAGAATCTATATGCCTGAGGTTTTATGTTGAAATTTCTCAGTGCATCAAGATGAACAAGCTTGGTAGTATTTTTCGCAAGAGAAAGCGCCAACATGGTGAAGGCTCGGGGCTCCGGGCTGAGCTCGACAACAAGTACGCCATGGTTTTGGCAAGGAAGGTACTGCCCACACGATGGGCTGATAACGGCTTTCTCAACTCAGCAGAGTTGAAGGCGGACTTCGACTACCTGTGTGCAAATGCAGGGCACGCTAGCCTCGCCAACTCTAGCCACTACACCAACGAAGGGCTCACCCATGAGTTCCTCGCCTACTTCTATGACGATTATAGTGAGAAAGGTAATGCATGCATGATAAATTTCATCGTTAACCAACGGCCATATCAAATTACCTATCAACAATTTTGTGAGGCTTATGGATTCCCTCAAGAAGGGGAATCAACTATTACAAACTTGTATAGCATCTTGAGTGCAAATACTTGGGAGGTTATTTTTGTTAATGGTGGCAGGGACTTCTATCAGAAGAAGATGTCCACCATTCAGAACCCAACCATCCGTTATTTTGCTATGTTTCTTGCTAACACTTTGTTAGGAAAAGGAGATACCGGCTCGATGGCCAATGCAGACATGGCCATGATCACCAAGCAGCTCTTCCCTAATGCGCCGGAGAGTCCCACTCCTACAGCTCTATTCCTCCGGCACCTCTGCCACCAGAGCAACAAACAGAAAGGTGATATTCGCATCGGTGGACTGGTAACCCACCTATTCCAAGCTCTCGAAATTGCAATTCCTATTGTGCAACCTGTTGATGGCTCCATACTTATGGATGCCAAGTATATAACTTCTTGTGGCTTCCTCGGTGTTTACCGAGCTAACAGGAGGCTCCGAGCCTATCAATTTGGTTATCTTGATGATGCGTAGGATGATCAAGTGCTATTGCCCTGCCCGCAAGCCTTTGAGGTGCAAGGAAGGGACAAATGTATCCTCACCAACGATCAAGTGACTAAAGTCATGGCGGCACTCTATCCTGATTCCGAGGAAGAGGAAGGAGGGCTGCAGGATGAGCAGGAGCAGCAGCAGTGCATGGTAGGGACAGCAACAGCAGCAGCAGGAGGAGCAGCCTTGGGACCAATGGCCCCATCAGCAGCAACAGCAGCAGGGGTTCAACAATGTCCCCTAGCAAGATTTTATGTAGCTCAACCAGCGCATTGGGGAGATTGACCAGACTCTGCATGGAGTAAGCGAAGATGTGAGTGCCTTAACTGACACCTTTGGTAATTTCATGACCTACCTCCCCGACTACTACCAGCAGCACCATCAACCGCCACTGAACGACGATAGCAACTAAGCATGGAAACAGCCTAAGCTTGGGGGAGGTTTAGAAAACCTCCAAACTTGCATTCATATTTTATTTCTTCTTTTGATTTGTTTTCTTTTTCAAGAATAGCATGTTTACTTTTAGTTTGCATTCTTAAAACCAAAAACACAAAAAATTAGTTGTTACTTTCATTGCAATTTATTTTCTTTGTCTTTCTCAGAGATTGCTCAATTTTAGGTGACTTGGCAATAGGGAAATATAGAGAGGATTAGACTCGAGTGCGAGAATGAAGCAAGCAATAGGAGGTATCACATTCCTTTCATCACCTATCTTGCAACTTTATATTGATCCTACAATTATTTACGTGCTTGCACTTGAGTCACTCCCCACCTAGCTTGTTATCCTATAAATTACATCCCCTTGCTAGTGTCCTCTTTTAGCTTTGAAACAATCAGCAATAAACTTGGTTAAATATTTCCAACATTTTTACAAAAAGAAAAAAGCATTCAAGAGATGACTTGAGTCCATGTTTAGCCCAGAGGATTTGATTTTAGAAACTACTCAAACACATTGAGCTTAATGTAAATAGACTCGATAGCACCCTTGAATGAAATTGTCTGATAAAATGGATACTTTGAAGTAGTAGAGATTATGCCACTACTTTTTCTAATAATTATAGTAGGATATTGTTTTATCGTGTCACTACAACACTATCGTACTCCATGGGGAACTATTTACTCCGCTGGCCAACAAACGATCTAAATATGGGAAACCACTTGATTTTGGCTATTGAGTTATACAAACGTCTGTAGCTGCAACGCTATGATGCGTAAAAAATTTAGTCTCCTCGTGGTTTTACGTTCCAAGTGAAGTTGTAGTACTCCTCTGACCCACTATTGCTCAACAACTATCTATTGGCATGGTCACGAGTGCGCAACACAACCCCAATTAACATGTTTAAAATAGTGGCATGATTTCTCTATGAAAGAGTTGAAGTTTTTGAAAAACAAGGAAAGGAAAAAGGTGCTTTGAGAGTCTTGAAATTTTGACGTGGGAGTAGATGAGTTGTTCTTAAATTAAATGTTCTTGGTGTAAACTTGAGTAGTCTTAATTGATTAAAGGAACAAGAGCAAAAAAGTTTTCATCTCTTAGTAAGAGAGAAACCAAAACGATTTGTTTCACTTTTCTAGCTAAACTTTCAACACTCGCTCGTGCATATGATTTATTTGCTAGCAAGATATACATGGTTAGTAAGTGAACTCAGTGCAATCTTGTGAATAGTTGTATGATCATGTTTAAGATTGCAGGAAATCTGAAGAAAAGAATTTGACACCAATTCAAGCTTGTAAGTTCTTTTATTTCAATTTCGAATCTCTGCTACATTTCTTATTTCCTTGTCACTCGAGGGCAAGCAACATCTAAGCTTGGGGGAATTTATTGTCGTGGTACTGCCGACGAGTACACCATGGAGGGGTCCTCACAGTGCGTGTTTAGAGACGTGGGTAAGGCGGACGGTTGACGGGTACGAGGTAACACAACTTACCCAGGTTCAGATCCCACAATGGTGGCGGAATCCTACTCCTGCTATAAATCACTATAATGGCAATACGCCGAGTTACAGAGATAGGTTCGCTGTGCGAGGTGAATAGAAAATCTAAGTTATCGTGCCCTAAAGGCTCCCATAGGACCGACTAATATAGTCGCCAGGTCCTAGGGTTACAGGGAAAAGTCCTAGCCAGACAGGTTACAGAGTTCTACACCGTCTATTACTAGTCTTGTGTATCTTGCACTCCAAGGCTCTGGGTACGCTGGTGACTCCACCGTAGCCTTCCTTTATCCGGCATGGGCCTCCCTTCTGGATCCACCTAACTGGGCCGCCCAGCAGGCCATAGGCCATGCTACCGACTATGGGCCACCCGGGTTAGTCGGATAAGAGACATGCTATGAGGATACCCATATAGCATATCCCCAATAGTAGCCCCCGGAGAACTCCGAGATCTTGCGCCGTCTTGCCTCTTCCCGTGGAATGCTCCGTCTAGATGGATGTCGGCAAATCGTCCAGAAACATCTTGTAGTTCTCCCAAAGAACCCTGCGAAGGTTTTCTCCGCCTTCTATAAGTAAGTCGGAGAAATGCTGAATCTTCCATCGTACGCTCCCGTTGTCGGATTAAATCTGTCTATGTCGGAATCTTCGATGGGACGGCTCATCTACCATGTCAGTTATGACGACGTAGGCTGTAGGTCAGAGACGCCTCGTAACTCACGGATGCAGAGAACGTAATCATATCCGCTTTTCCCGCGCGAGCGATACGAACCGTTGGCGGCGGCGGTTGGAGACGTGGCAAAATTACCGCTCCACGTTCACGAACACGTCGTTTACGCGGCAACCGTCCAATTAGCTGCACGAATCTTGACGCGAAGTAAGATAAATAGTAACCGTGGGACATTTGCCACTTTTTCACCCCATTCTCTCGTGTCATCGTCTTCTTCCTCCAGTCGCGCGCCTCCTCGAGCTCTCCGCGAAAACCTCGAGAAACCCTAGCCTCTTGCCTGCACCAGTCGTGTTCTTTCCTTCCTCCATGGCTAGCAGCAGCTCATCCATGTCAATGGCGGCGTCGAGCGAAGCCGCGGCAAAGCCGGCGAGCTCCGTCGTCGTGCCCCAGAGGGTCTGGTCATCCCCGCATCGGCGGTGATAGAAACCACCGGCGGCGACCACAATCTGGCGGCGCTGGATCCCCTGGAAGAGGAGCCAGACTCGCATAAAGGCGACTGGCGCGGCTCGGACATCACCGGCCGCGACATCCAAGAGATGGTTGCTGAGGGTTACCTCCCCGCGATGGAGGGGCTCGCCTGGAGGGCGGCGTCGGCCGGCGAGGTGACCCCTTCTCCCCAAGCCAGAGAGAAGGTGTACCTCAAGGCGCAATTGGTACGCGGCGTTTCTCTGCCCATCTCTCACTTCTTCCTCTCCGTCTTGAATCACTTCAAGGTCCAACCCCATAACCTCTCCCCCAATAGTATCCTAGTGCTTAGCAACTTCGCGGCACTTTGTGAGGGTTACCTAGGGATTAGGCCTAGGTTAGACTTGTTTGTCTACTTCTTCACCGTCAAACGTGAAGCCGGACACAGTAGGGAGGAGCTTAGAAACTGCAGCACCATAAGCTTCAAGATCCGACCTGGCCGGCGGTTCCCCGACATCGTCGGCCACGAGTCGTGCAAAAATTGGCAGCGGACGTACTTCTACGGCCCCAACATTCCTTTGGCGGGCCGAGAAGTAACGTACCCGGACTTCGTGGATGGAGCCGCCGCCGAAGTTCCCACATGGCGGTCTCATGCCTCTCTTCCCTCCGACCTCAACGCTTCTCGTGCAATAAGGCGGATCGAGTGGTTCGTAGAGACGGGTCTGACCGGCTTGGACCTAGCCATGTGCTGGTTCATCAGGCGGACCCAACCTCTGCAGCACCGTACGAAGCTTATGCACGAGTACACCGGCGACCGAAGGGATACCCTCCGTATCTCCAAGGACAACTTCTCGAGCGACTCCGTCAAGTTCCGGCTTAAGGACATCGTCAAGGTGAAGGACAAGAAGCGTGGCTTCACCCTCACCTACGACATGTTCGTAGACGGAAAGTGTCCAAAGGTAGGTATTTATTTTCCGTGTATGACATTGCTCCAGTTTTTCGGTCTTGCCAATATCATCTTGTCTAACACGATGATTCCTCACTTAACAGCTTAGCGATCTAGAGGAGGGCAACCTGGCCGCCCAAATCTACGATCCCAAGATGAAGGAAGTCACGGTCGTGTCCGACGATAATGCCCCGTTGGCGCGAAAGCGGAAGAGCTCCACCTCTGACACGGCCGACGGAGGCAAGAAGAAGAAGACGGAGGGTGGAGCCTCCAAAAAGAGTACTGCCGCCCTGGAGGAGGAAAAGAAGAAAGCCACCGGGATGTTTGCCAAAGCTCCCCCCCCCTAGTGTAAGCTTCTTATTCTCCAACATTATATTATTTTATCTGTCTCATTCCTGTATTTATGCATTTTGCACGTTTTAGGAAGAAAGCCACAACCAGCCTTAAGAAGTCCTCCAAGACTCTTGGGGCTTCTAGAAATATTAAAGATATGCTGCATCACGACTCTTCCCCCGCCATCGCCCCTGCTACTCCTGCCGTCAAGCCCTCCTCCGTTCCGACAAGCTCCCCAGTCCAGGAGGCACCAGGCCCTTCCGCCATGGAAGTGGATTCTGGCGCCTCTACTGAACTCGCAGTTGTCGGCGAGCAGGCGACGCAGGAGAACGCTGCTCTTCAAATGGTTGAAGCTCCGGCTAAGGATGCCATCGGTAGCGGCAAGGCGGTGGTGGGTGCTGGTACTTCTGCCGAAGGCGGCTCCTCTACTCCCCAGAAACCCTTCGAATTGCCGAAGATTATTTACCCGGTGCTTACGCCGGGTAGCACAACTATGGTTCCTGGAGGAGTGCCGTCATCTCCAACGTGTGGTCTTGAGGAGCTACTCCGTCAAGCAGACATCTTGCGAGGGAACAGCGTTTCCTTTGGAAAGCTGCTGGCCGAGAGTGCTACAAACCTCAAGATCATCGCACTTGTAAGTTTTACTTTACCTTTTGCATTTCATATGAGTATCCCACTGTAGCCCCCGAGGATGTAGATGGAAAACCATTGGTTTTACATCTATATGATCTAAGAGTGGCTAAGTTAGAAAAAACTCTCACTATAGCCCCCAAGCATTTAGATGGAATGAATTATTCCGACTAGATGCTTTAAGAGTAGCATACATAGTGTTCATAATTTTCAGTGCTGTAGCCCCCAAGCCTCTAGTTGTAACTGAATTAGTTTCGACTAGATACTTAAAGAAAAACTAAGCATTTTCCGAGTTAAAACTTTATACTGTAGCCCCCAAGCTTCTAGTTGAGAACTGAATTATCTCCGACTAGATGCTTAAAGAAAAGCTAAGCATATTGCTAAGTTAAAATCTCTCGCTGTAGCCCCCAAGTATCTAAGTGTAAAATTTCCGACTAGAGGCTCTAAGCGGACTAAACAACGACTTAACTATGTGTTTGTTTCCACAGAACGAGAAGGCTCGGAGAGGCATGGCCAATGACAAGTATCAGAAGATGTGCGCGGACCTTGAAGCTGAAAAGGGTAAAACCGCCATCTTGAAGGAACAGATCATCAAAAACAAGAGTCTGTTTTCTTTTTTGCGCATTTCCGTCTTACTTTTGTGCCTTCCTTCTTCAAGTACTCACTGTGTACTTTGTTTTCTCCGACTTGCAGAGCATGTCGCCAAGGCCAATGATATTGTCGATCAGTCCAAGCACATCCAGCAGCTGGACAGCGAGAACAAGATCCTTAAGAAGGAGAGGGAAGAAATGTTGAAGATGCACGAGGATTCCATGAAAGCCCTGCAGGACTCCGCCTCCACGGAGATCAATCGCTTGAAGGAGGAACTTGTGATCCTAAAGGATCAAAAGCAAGCTGCTGATGAGCAAAACCTTCGCCATAGCGAGGCGTTTAAGCTCCTCCAACAAGAGAAGGAATCTTTGGCGGACATCGTCTGGCAGGCTAAGGCCAGCATCTTCAGCAAGTGTCCTCCTCCTTGTAGCTCTGTAGTCTGGATACTTAGAATTTATTGAACTCATGCAATTCTTGTTGGAATTTTCAGCGCCTATGGGCTTAACCCGCTCTCCTCCTTCGGACAAGGAATGCATGATTCTTGCCGGCAACTTCATCAATACCGCCATCACCCAAGCCAAGGAGATTGCCAAGCCCCTCCAAATTTATATCAAGGCCTCTGACTCCATGGTGAAGTACTCGGAGATTCTGCGCCGAGCCCCCGAGCGTGTCGCGATCTGGAAAGCTTCATGTGCACGGGCTGGCGCTAGGATGGCGTTGTCCATGGTGAAGGCACACTATGAAGGTGTCGACATCGACACGGTGACATCTGGTATCCCCGACGTGGATGATGACGGCAAGGAGATCGATCACGAAGCCATCCTGTCATCACTCGCGGGCTATGAAACCAGGGTTGCCGAGTTGGTGAACGTCGACGTCTTCGTGCCCAGGAACTTTCTTGACAATGCCAACCCTGAATCCTCCGAGTCTCCTCACAGTGGTGACGTTGAAGGTGAATCTCCGGTTGGTGATGATGCGGCCTCCAAGTCCCCTGCACCCAAGGAGTGAAAAACACTTTGTAATTCTTGTTTCACCTCTGGAGTGTGCATTGAAAAAACTTGGTGATGTAATCTTAAGGCGGAAAACAGTGGTTGTCGTATCCTACTACTTAAGAATTAATGCCCAGTATGTATATATTGTTTAAGGAAGTGCTGGCTTATCCGTTACTCTGGTTCTTATGCTTGACTTTTCGTGAGTCGGAAGACTCGTTGTCGGAACCATGCGCTTAGGTGTTGATGCCCAATGGCACCGTCAATAACCTGAGCACAAAATCGCCGATAATAAGTGCCGAAAGTCACTACTCCAGAATCCACATAAAAACAACAAAGAACGTGTAGACCAGAAAACTTAAGCTAACGCCCGTAGGCGGAATTTTCACAAGTGCAATCGCAAAGCTTGTGCATAAAGGTTTATATGATCCAAAAATGAACACTAAAGGTGGTAAAAGACTTAGCAATATGAGTGAACCAAAGAGCTTTATTTCATTGATCATATAAGAGGTACACGATTAGATAAAAAATGCTAGTGTAGAAAGGACGTAGCTGTGCTATGTTCCATGGCCGATCAAGCTCCGGGTAGTCATCATCCGGGTCACGTCGCTTACGCGTATGATCCTCGTTGGGTCTATCCTTGAGCTCACGATTGTCGACAAGGTAGTAAGACCCATTGAGCAGCGCCTTGCTTATGATGAACGGTCCTTCCCATGGCGGGGATAATTTGTGTGACTTCTTATGCTTAAGTCGTAGTACTAAATCCCCCTCTTTAAACGAGCGATGCCGGACGCGGCGACTATGGTAGCTGTGTAGCTTCTGCTGGTAGATGGCGGATCTTTGGCATGTCCAAACGCGCTTCTCCTCGAGAAGGTCCACATCTAGGCGTCTGGATTCTTCAGCGTCATTTTCTTCATAGGCGGCAACTCTTGGTGCATCGTGGAGGATGTCGGAAGTTAGGATAGCTTCTGCTCCATATACCATGAAGTAAGGGGTGTAGCCGATGGATCTGTTGGGTGTAGTTCGTAAACTCCACAGCACAGATGGCAATTCTTCCGCCCAGGCTCCAGCTCCTCTATGTAGCGGTGCCTCAAGACGTGGCTTGATTCCCTGCAGAATTAATCCATTGGCTCGCTCAACTTGACCATTAGATTGTGGGTGTGCCACAGACGCAAGGTCAAGTCGGATGCCTTTGTCCCAGCAATAGGCCTCCACTTCTCCGAGTGATAGGTTTCTTCCATTGTCGGTGATGATGCTATGCGGGAGACCAAATCTCACCACTAGATCCTGGACAAACCTAAGGGCAGTTGCCCCATCAAGCTTTCTAATGGGTTTAGCTTCTATCCATTTGGTGAATTTGTCAACTGCTACAAGCAGATGCGTAAATCCACACGGTGTCGTTTGTAACGGTCCCACCATGTCTAGCCCCCAGACTGCAAACGGCCAAGTTATTGGTATTGTTCGCAATTATTCAGCAGGGACATGTGGTTGTCGGGCATAATACTGGCATCATGTGCACGTTTCAACCAGCTTGTCGGCGTCCGCCTTCGCGGTCAGCTAGTAGAATCCTTGCCGAAAGGCTTTCGCGAACAACGATCGAGGAGCGGCGTGATGCCCGCAATCTCCGAGATGGATTTCGCGTAGGATTTCCATACCTTCTAGCTGGGAAA
Organism: Avena sativa; assembly: GCA_916181665.1. Taxonomy (NCBI): domain Eukaryota; kingdom Viridiplantae; phylum Streptophyta; class Magnoliopsida; order Poales; family Poaceae; genus Avena; species Avena sativa. The sequence continues at coordinate 69,561,264 of OV702284.1, forward strand.
CACACTTTAGGTATACACCAGTAGTGCTCCTTTTGTAGAGTTGCCCATTGATTATGGTATAACCCTTTGCTCGTCGTACTATCTGCTGTCTTTTGACCTCGTCGTCGGGAAAGTTCCGTGTTTGAGATATTCCATGAACGGTTTTGTCCAAGCCGGAGGGGTCTTTGTCACCATGTTGACGAAAGAATCAGCTCTATCCGGGTTGTCGATGTCGGCGCCCTTCACGGATGGTGTGCGTAGATGCTCTAGGAAAACTCCTAGTGGAATTTGCTTGCGCCCTGATCCAAGTTTAGACAATATATCAGCCGCCTCGTTATGCTCCCTAGGCACATACTTGACTTCGTAGCCCAAGAAGCTCTTGGCTATCTCGTCCACTTTGTCGCGATATGCCGCCATCATAGGGTTCCGCGCATTCCAGGTGCCAGTCACCTGCTGGGCAACCAAGTCGGAATCTCCACAGCAAACTATGCGCTTGATGCCAATATCCTTGGCTACACGCAGTCCGTGAATGAGTGCTTCATACTCCGCCATGTTGTTTCTAGCCTCGAAGTGGATCTGCAGAACGTAGTGTAGCTTGTCTCCTTTTGGTGACTGTAGCAATACACCAGCCCCCGAGCCATTGAGTAGCTTTGATCCGTCAAAGTGCATCACCCAGTATTCTGGTTCTAGCAACGGAGTGGCATCCGGCATCTCCGTCCAATCTGCAATAAATTCCGCCAAGGCTTGTGACTTGATAGCGTTGCGTCTTTTGTAGGTGATCTTGAAGGCGGCAAGTTCAATGCCCCACTTTGCGACCCTTCCTGTAGCGTCACTGTTGTTGATATTGTCGGACAGTGGAGTCTTGCTCACTACTGTGATTGGGTGCTCCTGAAAGTAATGCCTCAACTTCCGAGAAGCAAGGAATACTCCATAGGCTATCTTTTGGTAGTGCGGATAACGCTGCTTGGACTCTGTCAAGACCTCGCTTACAAAGTAAACTGGTCGTTGAACTCCGTGCTCATAGCCTGGTTCCTTCCGCTCTACCACGACGACGATGCTGATAACCTGGTTGGTTGCCGCCATGTAAATTAACAGGGCTCACCAGGCTCGGGTGCTGCAAGGATGGGCGCTGAGGAAAGAATCTCCTTGAGCCTCTTCAATGTTGCATCTGCCTCGTCCGTCCATGTGAATTTGTCCGCCTTCTTCAGCAACTTGTACAGCGGCAGAGCCTTCTCTCCAAGTCGGCTGATGAACCTACTAACTGCTGCAACACAACCTGTTAGTTGTTGGATGTCCTTTAGGCATGTCGGACGGTTTATGTTTAAGATGGCCTTGATTTTCTCCGGGTTGACCTCGATTCCGCGCTGGGAAACGATGAAGCCCAACAGTTTGCCGGCTGGAACCCTGAAGACGCACTTCTTAGGGTTGAGCATCATGTTGTATTTCCGTAGATTATCAAAGGTTTCTTTTAAGTCGGAGATTAAGTCATTTGACTTTTTAGACATCACCGCGATATCGTCCAGATAGGCGACAACGTTCCGACCAATTTGGTCTTGAAGGCAACGTTGCATTGTCCGCTGGTAGGTAGCACCTGCGTTTTTCAACCCAAAGGGCATCGTGACATAGCAAAACGTGCCGTATGGGGTAGTGAACGAGGTGGCCAATTGGTCCGACTTCCTCATCTTGATCTGGTGGTATCCTGAGTATGCATCGAGAAAACACAAAAGTTCTGAGCCAGCCATTGAGTCAATGACTTGGTCAATGCGAGGCAAAGCATACGGATCTTTGGGACATGCTTTGTTCAAGCCGGTGTAATCAACGCACATTCTTAATTCATTGGTTCCCTTTTTGGGGACAAGTACAGGATTGGCCACCCATCGGGTGTGAAGGACTTCTCGGATAAACTCAGCCTTAAGTAACCTAGCTATCTCTTTGCCAATGGGGCGTCTCTTCTCATATCCGAAGCGTCGTAGAGGTTGTTTCACTGGTTTACATTTTGGATCTATGTTTAAGCTGTGCTCGGCAAGTTCCCTAGGTACACCTTTCATGTCGGCAGGTTGCCAGGCAAAGATGTCCCTATTCTCACGGAGGAACTCGACGAGCGCGCTTTCCTATTTGGGATCCAGGTTTGTCCCAATGGCGACGGTCTTGGAGGCATCGCCTACCACAAGTTCCACCGGCTTGGTCTCGATGGCGGCCTTGAACGCAGGAGCGGAGTCGGAGATCGGCTTCTTCGACGCGGGCATCTCTGAGTCATTGACCTTGCTCTGGATCTCCTTGAATTCTTCGTTGTAGAGGACAGCTTCTGCAACAGCTGCTTCATTGATCTCGCAGTCCCTTGCCTTGGTAAAGCTTCTGGATACGCTGATGACACCGTTTGGTCCGGGTATCTTGAGTTTGTTGTAGACGAAGCATGGCTTGGCCATGAACGTGTGGAATATGTCGCGGCCGAATATGACGTGGTACACGCTCTTGAAGGGGACCACCTCAAAGGTCATGTGCTCTTGGCGGTAATTATTAACATCGCCAAAGGCTACCTGAAGTGTAATGCACCCAAGGGACCGAGCCTCCCATCCAGGAACTACGCCATGGAACACGGTATTGGTCCTCCTTAGGTTTGCCTCTGTCAAGTTCATCTTCTGCAGTGTATCCAGGTACATGATGTTGATGCAGCTTCCACTATCCACCATGCACTTGGTGAACTCCACGCCGTCAATCAATGGGTTGATGACCATGGCGTATTGGTTCTCCGTGGGCACAAGGTCTGGGTGGTCCGTCCTGTCCCAAGTGATTGGAACCTCCGACCAGCGCAGGTATTGGGGGACTGGGGGAGAGTGGCCATCAGGATCCTTAGAGAGGTCTTCTGTTGTCGGACGATGGGGGTGCCAAGGAAAGTGTGGTATACTGGGGCCTTCTTTGCGAAGGGGTTCTTGCCCTTTTCGTCGCTCTTGGCGGCGTGCTTGGGGTCAACGTCCTCGTCCATGTCACTTGAATCCTTGGACTCCTCCTCCTTCTTCTTCCCCTTTCCCTTGCCTCGCGGTCTGTTCTTCCGACCTCGCTTGTAGCCGGACTCCGGGTCTTCCTTGAGGTCGTTGACGAACTTGTAGTGTCGATTGGTATGGGTGGCCTTGCCGTTGACATCGAGGTGTACGAGGCACGGCATATCGCTGTACTCTTCATACGTTTGGGGGATGCGGAGCGGCGCTGAGTTGCTTTCACTTCCTCGTTGCTGCCCACGGCCTGCTCCCCTTCCTCGGCCACGTTGTCCGCCTTATCCTCGTCCTGCAAAAGTCATGGCGACCATGTCGGTATATTGCTTTTCTTCTGGAGCGGTTTTCCGCTTTGTACTGCTTTTCCTCCGGGCTTGGGTTGGAACGGCCGTTGCCGGCAAAGAGCCACGAGCATCGTCATCGGCAGTTGCGAACTCACTAGCTAACTGAATCGTCTGATTCAAGTCAAGCTGATGATTGTCCTACAAGCGCTTTAGCTTATGTCAGAGTAACGTGCCCCTTTCTAATCGATCGATGAAGGCGGCCATGGCGGTCTAGGCGTCCACTCCTGCGCAAGAATTCTTTATATCCAGCCAGTGGGAGTGGTAGGCGCGAGATGTCTCGTCTTTCTCTTGCACGCACTGCTGTAGATCGCCCACAATGCAGGGACGCTTATATGTACCCTCAAAGTTCTTGGTGAACGCTTCTTGCATGTCCAGCCAATTGTAGATAGATTTCTCCGGCAAGTCGTCGATCTATTGACGGGCCGTGCCCGCCAACATTAACGGGAGGTACTTAACGGCGACGTTGGGGTTGCCTCCAGCAATCTCCACCGCGTTGCCGTAGTCCTGTAACCATGTGGCAGGCTTGGTGGTGCCGTCGTAGGGCTTGATGGTTTTGTCTATCCGGAAACCTTTGGGGTAGGTTGCGGAAAGTATTGCAGGTTCAAAGCAACGTGGTCCTAGGTATGGTCCTTCCCGGGCCTCGTGGATCTTATCGATCCGTGAACGTGCATCATATGGCTCCGGGTTCTTCTTATTGTTGTCAACAGGGGATGGGCTGCGTGAACGACGCGGGCCTCTTCCGTCATGGTGACTGCTTGGTGGTGACGGAGGCGGAGGTGGCGGTGAGTTAGCCTTCTTGCTGTTACCCTCCTGCGAAGCCCCATGCCTGTCACGGTTTCTTGACAGACGCGGAGGGTCATGGTGTGACCTGCTCTTATGTCCTTGGTGGCGCTCTCCATCATGACGGGTCTGTGCCGCGTTGTCGCGGATGACGATGCCGCACTGCTTTGGAGGGGCATATCCGTATGATGGTGAGTCTTGTAATCTTCCTGACGTCAGGGGGATCGGGGCGGTGGCGATGGGCGGCGAGGTTGGGATCTTTCTCCATGGTCGGAGGATATGGGGATAGCATCCTTCCTGTTGCGCGCATCCCTCCGTCTTCGTTCTGATGAACCCGTCCGCGATCCGACATCCTGAGGAGATCTGTTCCTTGGCGGTTTGTACTGGCTAGATCGGCAGAGCGCTGGGTCAGAATCAAGCCTCTGAGAGGTGGCCTTTTCCTGCTGCTTTACCGCCTTGGCCACTAGGTCATAGACCTGCTCTACTGCCTCAGGCGATCTATCCTGCTCCAGAAGGGTTTTGGCGACGGCGAGGTTAAGGAGTGGGGTGGGCATCACCTGCTTGCCTTCACTATCGATGTATGGATTGGCCTGTGCCGGCTTCGAGGGAGCCCATCCTAGGTTGCACCGTACACCTGGATCGTTGATGACGCGAGTCGGAGCTTTCTTAACCTTATGCTGCTGCAGCAGAGTCTTGTACTCGGCCTCCATTGCTCTTGGTTTCTCTATGGACTTCTGCGCGTTGACCAGATCTCGATCTAGTTTAGCGCCTTGCTCCGCGATGGCTTGCGCCTCCTCCAGCGGCTGCTGGCGCTTCTCGTCAAGCTGAGTCACGTTCCGGATATGGTCAACAGTTAGTGGCTCAACGAGGAGATTGCCGTACATCACTCTATCAGATGGAGTAACATGGGCTGCTGCCGACGTGGATGCTGGAGGCGGCAAGTTCGCGGTGTTGTCGTTGCTCGGACCGGTGCCGAGTTCCTGCAGTTGCTGCACTGGGTTAGGCGGAGGCGGCATGACCTTTGCGCGATCAATGTCGTCAGCAATTAGTGGCCCCTTCCCCTTATCCAGTGTCGTAGGCGGAGCTTGCCTAGGCTGGTCTTCGTCCATCGCTGTCCCAATGGTCACGAACACCCCTCGAGACATGACGGTGTTATTAGCTTGCTCATCGCGCGAGTACTCCTCCTCCATCTCCTGCATAGCGGAGTCTAGCTCTTCTGGACTGAAGTCTATTTCCTCTGAATCTGCACTGAAATCGGCATAAAGCGCGTCAATGACAGAGTCGGAGGGTGCCAGGACTTCCTCGATGACGGGCGGTGGAGGTGCAACGGCCTCGACGATGACTGGAAGTCGTGGTGCTGCTGCGACGATGGCGGCCGGAGGCGGTGGTGGAGGTGGCTGAATTGGAGGGGCTCCGTCAATGAGCGCAAGCGCTGTCTGAGCTGCCGCTTCATCCTCCGTGTAGTTGTTGACGGTGTTCATCATGCCTTCGAAGGTGAGGCGTCCTGACGCCTATTGCCGTCTTAGAGAATGTCGGAGAAGCGTGCCATGGTCCAGTCCTTCCACAAAGTGATAGATGGCATCATCATTGGGGTAGTTGGCCAGATCGGCTCGTATACGGAGCCACCTGGCCAGGTAATCGCGGGGTTTTTCGCCCTCTCTCTGAACGCAGCACGCCAGATCGAAGATGGTAACCACGCCGACGAACTTGGATCTCTGCTGTCCAGACGCACGGACAAAGTCGGCGGATTTGCAGTGATCTTTCACCTTTATATCCTGCACAGGGGCGGTTTGGGTGGGTCTTGAATTTTTCCGATCTTTGCCGACAAACTCCAAGGAGAGGTCCGACATCGATCCTTCCGTGAATATATCCTGCCCGTAGGCGGTCCGTGCGGGTCTTGATGCTCCTCCGACTCCCAGGGAACTAGTGCCCGAGTCGGTTTCGCCAATGAAGAGGTGGATGTCTTCGATAGGAACGATCGAACACCGCGTAGGGTTCGTCTTCGCCGGGATCCAGAACTCGTCGGGAGGGACGATCGGAACGTTGTTGGAGAAGAGAACGCGACCGATGGCTACGGTTTCGCCGATTCCTGCCAAGATCTTGGTCCTCGCCCGCTGAAGATCCTGAAGCGCCTCTTGCCCCACGGTGGGCGCCAACTGTCGTGGTACTGCCGACGAGTACGCCATGGAGGGGTCCTCACAGTGCGTGTTTAGAGACGTGGGGTAAGGCGGACGGTTGACGGGTACGAGGTAACACAGCTTACCCAGGTTCAGATCCCACAACGGTGGCGGAATCCTACTCCTGCTATAAGTCACTATAATGGCAATACGCCGAGTTACAGAGATAGGTTCGCTGTGCGAGGTGACTAGAAAATCTAAGTTATCATGCCCTAAAGGCTCCCATAGGCCCGACTTATATAGTCGCCAGGTCCTAGGGTTACAGGGAAAAGTCCTAGCCGGACAGGTTACAGAGTTCTACACCGTCTATTACTAGTCTTGTGTATCTTGCACTCCAAGGCTCCGGGTACGCTGGTGACTCCACCGTAGCCTTCCTTTATCCGGCATGGGCCTCCCTTCTGGATCCACCTAACTGGGCCGCCCAATAGGCCATAGGCCATGCTACCGACTATGGGCCACCCGGGTTAGTCGGATAAGAGACATGCTATGAGGATACCCATATAGCATATCCCCAACATTTATAGCTGTGAGATTCTACACATTTTTTATGGTTTCTATCGATGGTTTTCGTTTGGATTTGATGGTTTTCTAGCTTTACCTAACGCTAATACTTTGGGAGCAAAGAAAACCTCGTTTTTAATATGTGTTTCAGGTTCTGAACATCAACAGAGGGATTTAACAGCAAAAACACAATATTCAGACGAAAACAAGCAAGTCCCTTTTTGGAAGCAATCGAGGGGAATTTACTGAAGCTTTACCGAGCAACTATACGGCGGGAATATTTCTTCGGACGTATAGTTCCCGCTATATAGCTGCCATCTCCTTCGTATTATTAAAAGGGACAACTTTCGTAAAGTGGCCGAGGACAAAAATATAACACATGAGCCGCCATCCCATCCAGAAGAGAGGAAGAAGAGATCCGAAGAAGAAGGAGAAGATGTACTTCATCTCGCTCCACGATATTCGATCTCCCAGTCACCACACCTCCATAGCTGTTACTTGTACTAAGAGAGAGAGAGAGATCCACCTTGCAACATAAGGGTTTGAGATTGTTCGTCCTATCTTGAATTGTGTTAGATTTATTTCTATTTCTTATTGTGGATCTACGCGGTAATATCAAGAAGAACTCCCTTTATTTAATTATATCGATGATGCTTTCTTCTCTCATGTGTGAGTAAGTTCCCTTGGGCGTGGGAGATGTAGGGGATTGGTGATATGTGATGTGCCTAAATAATTTCCATTAAGTTTGTGGTTGGTTTTAATTACTATATTATGTGTGCTTGACTATCTGTGGGATGCTTAATACATGTTGTCCAATTAAGGGCCTAGACAACATGATGTTTTGTTCTACATAGATAGAATCTTGTTTGCTAGTAGACCGGCGACCCTCGAGTGACACGGGGATATCAATGGGAAGTTAGTTTGACTCGAGGATAACGAGGAACCACCTATCTTATTGCATTAGTCTGATCCAAGGAGCTTAATTTCTAAGCAACCTGAAGGATCTTAATCGTCTAATGACTGATCATGGTTGTAGTAAACAGGATAGTAGGATTATTGAAGTTGGGATGAAATCTACCAAGATGAGTTCTGGCTAATTATGGGTTGCTCTCCTACACAGATACTTATAAAATTATAATTGTTACACTTATCACTCATCCACCCGGCACATTAACTATCACCATGAACTGAATCTCCCCGCGCCTACTTTATCATCTGCAGAAAACAACAGACAAATCGTTCTTTACTTTTATGCTTGTTATTTCTGAAGTTTACATTCTAGTTTTATTTAAGTACTTTCATTTTATTCAAAACCTATTCTTATTCAACACTTGCATTCAATTCACTCAAAGACCTGCGACAACTTCGGGTGTGACAGATACTTCACCAATAAACACTTACCTTTGGGCTCCTTGTGGGATTGACATATTAACTTCGAAACTAGCTACGAACGATCTGTGCACTTGCAACCATCAACTAGTAACAAAGTAAATAACAAAAGTAAACTAAAACAAGAGAGTATTTATAAAGTGGTGTGTGATATGATTGAGGGGTTATCAAGGAGTGTAGGATTCACCACTAGCATTGGAGAATTATAAATAATTAGGATAACGTATGTCTTTCGTCATGATATGTGTCGAGAGAGCTCAATAACAAGATGTTCACTACAAGACTCATGAGTAGTTGCTTCTTAAACCAGGTAATGAGGTCATCTCTAAATAACCATTGCGATGTCTGTGAACAATCATGTAACACCCTCAGAATCGGTCCTATGCAAGTCTTAGCGATTCCCGCCAAACCCGCATAGAAACGATTCAAAGGTGCCCACCAGGCACTTGCGTGCGGGTGGAAAACGAAGTAATATCATTACACAATCGTCCATGATGGAACCCACAAAACAGATATATACAACAATGACTCAAAGAGTAAAGAATACAGATATACAATACAAAGATCCAAATCACCTTTAAAATGATACAGCGTCCGAGTACGGACAAGATGCAAATTGGGCTAAGATCCCTGAAGAATAACCAATGGCGTCCATAACCCTGCTCAGGCCAAGCCGGAAGGATAACCCCGCTAACGATGTCGATCTCAAAACCTGCTTAAACAAAAGGGGTGCCGACAAAGGGCAAAGGAAAAAGAGAGCGGTCAGTACTGAGGCTAGTACACGGCGAGACTAGAATTCGGCGGTCCTCGCCTACATAGGTATGGTGGACTGAAGCGGCAGCGCAGCAGGCACTAAACAACCTATAGAGACTCAATACAGCTGGCGGCTATCAGATAGGGATAACAAATACCTATTCGGATCCAACCTGAAACTATCACCAAGCACACCCATCCTGGTATTTCCCCCTCGAGACAAAACGAGGAAGTCAACCGAGGAACTCACACAGTTGGCGGTTTTATTTATTCAGTTATCGTTGCAGCAATTACTAGTCAGGTATAGATAGTCATCCTGATATAATAAGCAGTGGGCACTTTTAGTTAACCATTCCATTGTAGTTGCGTCACTTACTAGTCAGATACAATAGCATGAGATATCCCAAAACCCAGCAGTTGTTGGTACTTTTATTTAGCCATTCCGTTGTAGTTGCAATACTTACTAGTCAGATACAAGGGTAACAGGTGACAATCCAAACCAGCAATTGTGGGCACTTTTATTTAGCCATTCCATTATAGTGAAGCTGATTACTAGTCATTATAAAGTCAAATTTATAGAACTACTTTAGTTATAGTTGTCTATGATCGAGATACTGTGCTCCAAGTCGTCCATAACCGCGGGCACGACTTTCAGAAAGTTTTACCCTGCAGGGGGGCACAAATAGCAACACACGCACGATCAACCTCGGGAAAAACCAAATAAAACCCAACGAGGCATCACGACAGAGCAATTGCAAGATTCATATAAATTTCAGGGGGCCACCCCACCAAGCTACCCGCGACGAAGTTGGCCGGCTCCAAAACGGACCCAGAGGTTTGCGTCAATGGCTGTAAACGACTGGGAACCCGAAAGTGTGACTGGGCTTGTCGATACCGCGAAAACACTCCGCTTACCTAAACAGTACAGGCGCTCCACGCGCAATTGTAAATAAAGCAGTAAAGCATGGCATAAGTACATGATAGTAATAAAGCCCCAAACTACTTTGTGGCCCCAAGAAATAAATATGACTCAAGCTCTGGCTAGGGGGATTCATGGTCCCACATGCGGATAGTGCGAATATTCAAAGAACAGGTATCAAGTACTCGGGGTCCTACGGGACACAAGTGGACGGTTAAAAACCAAATAACATCTATTGCCCACCTGTGCCTCTGCATTGTTTACCTACTTCAATTTTAGTTATTAAACAGTAATTAAAGCCATGATCATCTCCAACATAAAGCATATGACAGTCTTCCAACAACTGTGGTAATTGACGACACGCAACAGCATTTGGGAAAGCAACTACGACACGCAAGGCCGACTATCTACCAAACAATAGGTAATAGGATGTGTCCAAGGCAATATAAGGCTGCAAGGGATATCACGGGTACGAAAACTAGAGCATCGCAACATAGATAGCAATAGATCAACAGGAGGAAATAAAGACTATAAAAGTAAAATAGGTAGAAAGGGGGAGAATGCTCGCCTGGAAAATTGCCGAAGGTTCATCCGAAGTTCGGGTCAACACTCGCATCAACTCATCGTACTAATCCGTGAAGAAGCAAAGCACTAGAAGAAAAACCGGATGCACTATTTAATACTACGGCAAAAGATCGGGCATGATGCATGTATGATGTATGACATGGCAAAGATGCGATGCAATTAGGCAATATTAAGCGGAACCGGGGTCCCGACAATTAATTAGACAGTTCATATTGTTTAGATACCCGCAATTTAAATGTTGTCTTATCAAGGCAAAAATATGTCACCGGTTCACTACACAAATTTAAATGGGATCAATATAAGACTAGAATCCCACATATGGCCTCCATGTTTACTTTAGGTGAATCGACATAATGTCCCCAAACCACATGATATGATGCGAGCATGTACAAATTAATATGTGCCAATTCATATAGATATCAATTATAAAATAGGGCTCGGATAAAGGGTCACACATTGAGGGGTCTTGGCGATCTTGGGGTTCACCGAGGGTTCGACGGGTTCGGTCTCGTCGGGCTCGGTCTCCGGTAGAAGTTCTTGGCGTTCCATGTCAGCGATCTCGTGGCTCCTTCTTGGTACATCGTTGTCAACTTGCGCCAGTGATCTTGTCGATAAGAAGATCTTGGTACTCTAAGGCATGCGTGGCTACCGACGGTCTTGTCGATGTGTCGGGGTCGGAGAACTTGGCATCGTACCGATGACCTTGGGTACATGGACACGACATGAAGCAACATGGGTAGAGTAACAGCAGGGCCGAGTGCACATGCCATCTTCACATCACCACTCCATCGATCACCTTCTGACACCAAACAAAGAGCACCACATGATGGCTCCACTTGGTTCAGACAAAAGGGCAAACACCCTATGCACCTAGGAGCTTGGCCGATGATGCGGAGACGGTCCGGCAGACGCGAGACAGCGCTGGCAGGTGCCTGTAGAGGAGACCGGCCCGAGGCAACAGGGTTCTCTGCGGAAGGCGGGGGCGCGCCGGAGAAGGGCCCGGCCGCTGCCCGAGGCAACGGTGCTGGGCATGCCGATGCGGGGAGGATGGCCAGCATCCGACGGCGAGGGCGGGTCAAAGCTGGGGATGCCTGGACGCGGTCGGGCGGGTACAGGACGGAGACGGCTCGGCTTGCCGGGGAGGAGCTTGGAGAAGGGTGACCAAACAGCGAGGGGATCTTGGCCGCGCGCAGAGAGGCCCGGGGAGGAGCAGAGAGCGCTCCCGGGGTGGTGGGGGAATAGGGAGACAAGGAGAGGCGCGCAGCGGCGCTAGCCTGCAACGGCGGCTTGCAGCTTGGCGGCGGATGGGCGAGCACGAAGTGGAGGGAAGAGGAGCGCATCGGGGGCCTGGGGTCGGCCTCACGGGATTGATGAGCGGGGAGGGCGCGCTCTGTAGGTCGTGGCTGCAGGGTGGGGCCGGGCGTGATGCATGCGGGAGGTTGGGGTTCGAGAGTGCGCAGTTGGTGGTTGAGCAGGAGAGGCTGGGTCAAAGTGGCGGGTGTGTGGCGTGGTGTGCGTGAGTGGCTCGGGTCGGTGGGGGTGCAACTGGCTAGGTGGCGGCGGCTGCTGGGGGAGTAGGGAGGGTAGCGTTAGGGTTTGGAGAGGTCTAGGGTTAGGGTTAGGTTTAGATGGGCCGAGTTGTAGGTGGTCTGGGCCGGTTGGGCCTCTGGCCTGATCGGTCGGACTGCCTCCCGGACAAAAACGTTTTATTTAATTTATTTAGTTTTAAATATCTTTTTGGTAAAATAGTTTAGGCAAACAAAAGATCCGGACAGACCAAGGGTTTTACATTTGAAATAGAGAGAGGATATTTTAGAAAGCAAATATAGGCTTTTAGCAAAATACTTTTAGGCAAACAAATGCATGTTGATGTTATGATGATGCACATAATAAAAAAATAGCGATTTTCTAGTAGTGGTTTTATCCGGGGTGCTACAAATCACTCCTACAGACCCACAATTAAGGGTTTCCCCATGGATGTCATTATAAGCTTAGTGATTCTCTCTTAATTCTCCCTTTGACCATACAGGTTATAAAGCAATGCTTGTAGTCATAAAAGTAGCACTGAACATACTCACATACACGTCCAAAGAGTATCTCACTCTTTAGTACCGAAAGAAAATGATATGTGGCCAACTTCACATACCATCTAAAGAGAGAGAGAGATCTAACACATTATCATAAATCAATAGATCAAAGACCAAAGTTATAGATCATTTTTATTTCAATGCATAATAATACTAGGATTTCACCATCTCTCCCAAAGAACAAGGCAACTACTCATACATGAAGGGGATCAACATCATGGCAATAATATGGATGTCATATGAAGGTACAATTAAATACAAATGCAAATCCACAATAGATTTTGGATTACAACAAAGTAGACAAAGGGGATCGATGTTGGAGACATTGTTAATGAAGATGATGATGAAGATCAATGTGTAACCCTTCAAGATGCAAGTCTCCTCTTCCTATTGAGTGGTGTGGTGATGGAGATCTTGTGTGCTGCAGATATGGAGGCGGTGGATCGGTAAGGCTCCGTCCTTAGGGCGTGGATGGACTCTCTCCTAGCTTTCTAGAGTTTACCCTTTTTAAATAGGCATTTTAGAGGTCAGTTTCGCGAACCGACGAAGCTCGGGGAAAAATATGCCCATTGAGCCTTCAGAAATATTATTCTGTTTGACAAAACGGAGCCGACAGAGGTGGTACGACCGCTGTACGTACAGGCTTGGCTCGTAGTGCAGGTCTTTAAACCCTCAGAACTCTGCAATGTTTTGGCCGACATTTCTTCATACGGACTCCGATTAAGTTATTCTTTGGCTCGTTGAATTCATACGGATGAGGGATACAACACCACGGTCTTGGATCAGCTATATGAGATGATGGAAAAAATATGACTTTTCCACATCTCATATAGCTTAGTCTGACGCATGTAACTTCTGCATATTGAATCCTCTTGGCTCTTTTTACCCATGATTGTTCATAGAACGTACACACAAGTAAAAGACAATGAAAAGGTAATAAAAAATTCTACTAAAACTACTAGTTGTGCAAAGTTCATGTGAAAATGAATGAGAATTAGTAATCATGCATAATAGGCATAGTTGTAGCTAGATATAGCATGTAATAGTGACAATATAAATAACTTTTATACTTAAATATGCATCATATTTGCACTCATCAATTGCCAATCAGTAGTCAGTAGCACTGGATGCAGTCGTTTGATTTAGCCCTACACCTATGAGTGTAAGACGATTGGATGCAGGCATCCAGCAAAACATTGGATAAGGGTATAGAACAATTTACCGTAAGAAAGACATTGCATGCAGCACGCAGCAGTTAGATTCGGTCCTATACCTCCAAGTGACATCAGCAGGGTACCTAATTTATTCTGTAAATCAGCTAGAGTGAGCAGCTGCAACAATTCTGTGGCGGGAACTCTGAGTCTAGGACGGAGGAATAGCCAACATACAATTTCCATAGAAAAAATAGATACACTATATGCAGCACTGTACAAGCAAAAAGGAAAAATCGTACAATGTAGTTTTAGATTGAGAAGTTCAAGACCAACCTCACCTGGTAGAAGCAACAACCGTGAGGCCTAGTCACTTCCAAATTAGATATTCCGAACCCATTGCCAAGCTAGCTACCATGCCAATCCAGAGAACACTAGTGGAGAACGGGGCACTAGTCCCGGTTCTAGAGGGCCTCTAGTCCCGGATGGCCAGCCGGGACTACGGAAAGGGGGCTAGAGGTCCCAGCCTCTAGTCCCGGTCCAGTTACAGACCGGGACTAAAGGATGTGCACGTGGCAGCATAGCAGTGCGAGGGGGTGGTCTTTAGTCCCGGTCCGTATTACGGGCCAGGACTAGTTCCTTTCTACCGCGGCAGCATTTTACCAATTCGGCTGTCGTGGCAGCCGATGGGGGTTTCTGCCGCGGCAGAGTTTTGGGGCCATTTTCTGCCGCGGCAGAGGATGGGGGTTTCTGCCGCGGCAGAGTTTTGGGATCATTTTCTGCCGCGGTAGCCGATGGGGGTTTCCGCCGCGGCAGAATTTTGGGCGCACTTTTGCCACGGCAGCCGATGGGGATTTCCGCCGCGGCAGAGTTTTGGGACCGTTTTCTGCCGCGGCATGCCACGGCAGGAGGATAGGTAGAGGAGGGTTGCGTTTGGCGTAAACTGACATGCAACAAAGAGATCACAACCCGTCTAATAGAGATATAATTCTACATTACATAAATATATACATAAATGGAGATCACAACCCGTCTATTCGGTTACAAGTTCATTAAATCACGGGTAGCCGGAGGTATGGTATTTTCCTTCTGGGTTTATGACATGGTCAACAAGAAATCCCGCCAATTCCTCTTGAATTGCTACCAGACGCTTCCTTGGATCGAGATTCTCCCACAATCTTTACAACTATATATAAAAGAAGGAGGTCAATATGAATATCAATAGTCATAACAAATATTATGAATGACACTCAACAAAAATTGTGAATATATTGCTCACGTACTTGTAAAAATGTCTCTCCGTCCCGCTCACTGACCTCGGAGCGAATGTACTCGCACACGAAGTATCCACATACGTTAGTACCTGGTGGTTGCCTCTCGCACTTTACGATAAAAGGTTTCAATCAAATAATAATCAAGCATGACATGATGGTATTGGAACTAGAATTGAAGAGATGCGTGGATCTAGCTCGTACTACTTACATCGATCCGATGAAAACTAAGCTCGTCTTTAAATTCACCAACCGTAGCATTGGTGAAAGCTTTCCAAACCCTGCCCGGCAAAAAAATGTGTTATTAGTTACTTGATATCTCGGGATATATATATGAACGAAAGAGACCAATATAGTGCGATAATGACTGAAATTACCTCTGGAGCGCATCTTTAATGAATGCGTACTCTGATCGTCTCTCATAAGCGAGTCTTTGATTTCAACTCTTCCAGCGTCAACTTCAATGGTTAGCAGAATCCAGTGATAGCTGCGCATGTTTATATACGTCAATAACTCATCAATTACACTTAGCAGAATCAAGTGATCTGTACAAGAAAGTAACACTCTTACCTGTAGTTATAGGGAAACAATATTCTTCGTTTTTAATGTTTCCTCAATAAGACCCTTAGCAAGTTACGCTTCGTGTCCTTGGGGTATTCCTTTAGCAATGCTTGATTAAACCGGTGTGGGTCGGTGAACCCAGTGTCAAAGATTTTCTTCTGGTCACATTCATCGCTCTTCATTCTGCATAATAGCATATAGTGAAGATAATTACATGCAATAAAAGAGCTGGGTTAGAGACTTTATCATAGAAATAAATGAACCATTTACAGACAATAGGTAGCGAGGAGACTCAAGTCAAGGGCATCTTGTTTGAATAACATATAGAATTCCTCAAAATAAATTTGCAACTAGTCTTCACCATTAAAATGCTCACTTGTAATTTTCACAAGCAGCGCTGACAATTGATCTTCTTCATCGCATGTAGAGACTGTCTCGTACCACTCATGCAGTCTTCAGATTTGAGTTGGTAGAAATTTGACCTCATCAGGTCTGACCAGAGTCTTCCCATATTCAAATATCCATGCAAATTCCTCTTGTATGGGGATATGCCCGCCTAGCGCTTGATCAACTGTAATATTAGCACCTTTGGCAAATTCCATAGCTATAATATTTTGATGATCAGTATTGGATAACACCTTGAGCGGGGCGATCGATTTGTTTGCCTGCATTCCGAGTTGCGCAACCTCTCTTTTCCCGCTGCTTGCAGTAGTATTTCCTGGAGTATTACCGCTGCTTGCAGTAGTATTTCCTGAATTCTTCCTACCAATTCTTAGCAGACAGCGTTTGTAGTCATCAGCCTTATTTATCTCATATTGCGATGGTTTCTCAAGAAACCCCTTAGCCCACTTTTTGGCTTTCGGATCAAATATTTGTTTTGGCTCGGGAGCTTTGGGTGCAAAGAAGGCTTTAACTTGGGCATCACTGATCGTTTTGGTTTCCTCATCAGTCATCTCGTAAGGTAACTTGGGAGGAGGCGGCGGGATTTTCTTCACCTTTTTACCTTTGGATTTCTTCTGACTAGTATTTATACTAGTTGACTGAGAGACCGCCTTCTTCGTCTGACATGGCGGCGGCGGAGTGGGCTGACGCGGCTGGGGAGGAGTGGGCTGATGCGGCGGTGGACTCGCGCTATGGTGGTCGTCCCACTCCTCAGGTGGACTTGCTGGAGGCGGCAGACTCGGCTGACGCGAAGGAGACGGTGGTGGCTTGGGTGAGCCTAGAAACACGATGTATTTCTTGCGCCATAGAATGATAGAGCCCCTGACTTCTCCTAGCGTGCTCTCATCTTCAGGTCCAGGGATGTCAATTTGTAGTGATTCATATTGAGGTAGAATCTCATCCACCCCGACACGAGCATAGCCATCTGAAATCTCTTTGAAATGCCAGCGTGCTTCAGGTTCACAATATAAAGCATAGCCGAGAGACGCCTTGAAGGATAAGTTCATCACTCCCACATGCAGCTTGCAGCTTGTCTTCTCAGTGATATTGTCCACGGGATAGCGATCTATCGGATCGGCCGCCGTGGAAGCAACACTGCTTCTCCGCTGAGATGGGACACCGGCACTTTCTTCTAGCCGCTGATGAGTTGGCCCTTGCTGGCGCATTTCGTCCAGCTGCTTTTGTTGCTCTTTTAGCATGGCATATATTTCCTCGTTCTTTCTTTCCACGCTAAGCAAACGGGATGCCTCCTCTATCTCCTTCCGCTTCTTTGCCCTTGCTCGGCTTCTATAGGATTAAGTGTCCTGAGGAAACCCAATCTTCCACGGCATAGAAGGTCCAAAGCCTCGTGTTCATCCTGCTTATTCAGGATTCCCGAGGGCCTTTGTCATCTCGTCGTTCTCTCTGTCGGGTTTGAAGTCACCCTTTTTAACCTCCTCAATTGTTTTAACAATTTCTCCATGGGGTGTAGCAACATTGGACTTTTTATCGAATATTAACTCCCCTGTTTCCATTTCATACTTTGCCCCATGGGCAAGTAACCAATTCCTTACTCTGATGGGCCAGTCCTCTATAGCTGGAGTGAGACCTTGGGCACGCAAGGCTTTCTCGGCTTCCTCCCACTTAGGAATGGAAGTCCTATATCCACCTATCCCCATCGTATGGTGATATTTCTTTTTTGCAGCATTTTCTTTATTCTTTGCGGACCTTTTTTTTTGCTATTGCTAATTTCTTGTAGTCTAGAAATCTTTCCCATTGAGGCCGCTGCTTCTCTAGTGAGTCTTCGAATGCTGGAACTTTTCCTTCCTCGAGATATTCATTGTACAATCTTTTCTTATAGTTATTGAACTGTTGGGCCATCTTCTTAAGAGCGAAACGCTTAACTTTGGACCTCATATCATCTGTGACCTCCTTAGTCTCTAAGACCGGTAGGGTGAAATGGCGAATGAGCTTATCCCATAGTATGTCTTTGTATCTGTCCTCGACATAACTCATAGAATATTCATCAGCCTTTACTGGCTTATTCCAGTTGATAATGCTGATCGGGACGTTGTCCCTAACAAAAAATCCACATTGATGAATAAATATGTTTGCTTTCTTTATGGGAAGCAACGGTACGCCCACTGGAGAGACCTCAACAATTGTGAGATGTGCATCATCGGGCATCCCTTTGGCCGGTCCTCGTTTACTATTTTTAACTGGCGCGGTCGATGTGGATGTCTAAAATAAGAAACAACATTCGTTAATATATATATATACACACAAATAAATTAATGCATCTATCTACTAGTGATCAAAAGGCTTAATAATATACCTCGCCAGACTTTGTCAAGGCTGGTCCATCATTTTCCAAGCCATCGTCGAAATTAAAACTAGTATGCTCTTCGACTTGAGGTTCTATCTCTATTCCCTCACCGGACTCATGTAGAAACTATGAGCCATCTTCTGTTCCACGGTCTTCTTCCCCACCCTGATCGACGAGTGCTCCATCCTGATAGGGGAGCGGTCCTCCACCACCCAGTATCATATCGAATAAAGGCTCTTCACCTTCTCTATTGTTGAAGTGATCCATAGAATAACTGTTATGACATAATGTGCATATATGAGTAATAAAATTATATAACATCTCGAATGACAACAAAAGTATTAATATCATATAACATCTCGAATACCATCTCATAAAACAAAAAAAGAAGTCATAATACATCTCGAATAACGACAAAGTAGTAATATCATATAAAAACAACATCTTGTCTGATAACATTGCTCAAACTCAACATCGACTACCGGCTCCTGAGCCGCGGGATGTGACCAACCAAATAGTCGGAACCATCACCGGACTATAACTAGGGTGATATCCCTGAATAACCTGCCAGGTATGGGGGGCCACCCTAGCATCCAACATCACAATATAGCGACGGACATGCTCGTCCTCCTCCCTGACGCGACGTCGTACCACCTCCTCTGGGTCCGGATCCCTCTGCACCCTGCCTGGGCCACGTGACCTTCACCAAAGAAGATCTGGGTCGACGATGATACCCGGATTCCTCACCAATCTACGCGTCCCTGACGGTAGCACCTCCCAGTGCCAGCCTGGTGGAGCCCAGTCTCGTACAACACCGCTAGAGCGTAGTACTCCCTTGCTCTGGCCGAGTTGGCTACAAGGATGCCCGGGCATATTCTAAAGTAGGTATGGATTTGATCGAAATAATGCGGTAAATAATTATATTTTAATAATAGTAATAATTGCGTAAATATTAGCAGTAATATCCTAAATACTAACAAATATTATATACAAATCTCTAAATATCCTAAATACTAACTAATAGTATATACAAATCCATAAATATTGCTAAACTAAATAATAATATGTCTAAAGAAAATTATATATCAAACTAAAATATCCTTAAATATTATATATACTAAAAACTAAAATATTCCTAAATCCCTAAATAATATACTAACAAATTTATATCTAACTAAGATACATCTAAACTATATACTTAAAACTAAACAATGATATATCTAAATTATATACTAAAACAAATTATGTATACTTAAAACTAAACAACGATATATATATATCTAAATTATATACTAAACTAAATTATATATACTTAAAAGTAAACAAATATTTCTACATTATACCCTAAACTAAATTATATATACTTAAGACTATAAAGATATACTTAAAACTAAATTATATATACTTA
Source organism: Avena sativa (assembly GCA_916181665.1). Classification (NCBI taxonomy): domain Eukaryota; kingdom Viridiplantae; phylum Streptophyta; class Magnoliopsida; order Poales; family Poaceae; genus Avena; species Avena sativa. The sequence goes on from OV702284.1 coordinate 69,580,905, forward strand.
ACACTATATTTAAAACTATATACCCTAAACTAAATTATATATACTTAAAACTATACTTAAAACTATAAAACAATTGAAAAACAGAAAAGAAAAAGAAAAGAAAAACACTTACCGATGAGGGGCGGCGGCGGCGACCACGGGCGCGGCACGAGCGGCGGCAGCGGCTCGCGGGAACGTTGGGGAACAACGGCGGCGGCGATGCACGGGAACGCGTTGACGATGGCGCAAGAATGGTGAGTGGCGGCGGCGCGGCGACCGGCGAAGAGTTCCACGGGGCACGAACGGCGGCGCGGGCGGGCGAGATCTAAGACGGGGCACGAACGGCGGCGCGGGCGGGCGAGATCTAAGACGGGGAACGGGCGCGGGCGTGGCGGCGAGATCGACGGGGCACGGGCGCGGGCGGCAGCCTGGCGGCGTCGTCGATTTGGAGAAGGAGGCGTCTCGGGCAGTTGCTCGGGCCGGGAGGAGGGCGGTGGGTATTTATACCCACCACCTCTAGTCCCGGTTTCAGCTTCCAGCCGGGACTATAGGGGGGGCCTCTAGTCCCGGCCCTAGCCTCCAACCGGGACTAGAGATCTTTCCACGGCGTCATTTCGTTCTCGCGCGCAAAGACCTCTAGTCCCGGTTGGAGGCTGGGGCCGGGGCTATAGTTTATTTTTAAAAATTTATTTATTTCTTTATCTTTTATTCTGTGATGATGAAAAATATGTATTATATATCAAATTTTGCAAAAAAAAAAGATCTAAAATGTAAATCTATTAGCATATTCTGTTATAAAACATATATTTTGTTGAATTAAAAAATATATTTTCTATACTAGAGTTTGAATTCATTAATATTATTATTTCTTTATCTTTTATTCTGTGATGATGAAAAAATATGTATTATATATCAAATTTTGTAGAAAAAAAGATCTATAATGTAAATCTATTAGCATATTCTGTTATAAAACTAATATTTTGTTGAATTAAAAAATATATTTTGTATACTAGAGTTTGAATTTATTAATATTATTATTTCAATATATTTTATTCTGTGATGATGAAAAATATGTATTATAAATTAAATTTTGCAGAAAAAAAAGATCTATAATGTAAATCTATTAGCATATTCTGTTATAAAACTAATATTTTGTTGAATTAAAAAATATCTTTTGTATACTAGAGTTTGAATTTATTAATATTATTATTTCAATATCTTTTATTCTGTGATGCTGCAAAATATGTATTATAAATCAAATTTTATAGAAAAAAAGATCTATAATGTAAATCTATTAGCATACTAAATATGGACCGGGACTAAAGCTTGCGGCAGGCTAGGGAAGGCAGGACTAGGGCAGGCAGGCTAGGGAAGACAGCACTAATGATATGGGTGAGTTTCGACATTATGTCGTGCAGATTTTCCCTTGTCCTAGATGGTGTCGTCAACCGGGACTAAAGCTGAACCTTTAGTCCTGGTTGGAGACACCAACCGGGACAAAACATGAGTGAGCACTAATAATAGGGGTGAGTCTAGACATTATGTCGTGAGTGTCCACACTATGCCGAGCTGCTTGTACTATAAATAGGCCAGTCCTCCAGCCAGTTTGAGGCATCTCCAAGATCGATGGTTTGTGAAATCAGGGACACCACTACGGCCAGTTTCAGGGAGATGCCGTCGGAGCCCAATCCTCCGGCATCTTCAAGAAACTGGTCATAGAGGCACTCCCTAATTTGTGAAATTAGGTTAGCTCCCATGCATATTGATCTAGTTAGAGAAGTTACAAGATGCAAGATGGTCTTCAAGAGCAGGGACACCACTACGGCCAGTTTCAGGGAGATGCCGCCGGAGCCCAGTCTTCCGGCATATCCAAGAAACTGGTCATAGAGACACTCCCTAATATGTGACCGCACGTGTTTGGAGATCAGATCTTCATGGTAAGTACGAATCGGGACAACAACTTCATAGTTTGGGAAAGTCGTAGTACGAATCGGAACTAAAGGCCCCCCTTTAGTCCCGGTCCAACCATAAAACGGGACTAATACACTCAAGACATTTATTAATATTTAAAAACTGAGACTACGGAATCAGGACTAAAGGCCCCCTTTAGTTCAGGTCCAACCACAAACCGGGACTAACACTCAATATTAAAAACCGGGACAAACCGGTACTAGCTAACACTCAGGACTAAAGCCGCCCCCTTTAGTCATAATCATGCCTTGCCCTATAGTACACAGCTTCAGGGTCTTCTTCCTCATCGTCATCATCATCGTCATTGTCAGCTGCCACTCTGGGGATCCTCAGCCCAGCCATGGCATATACCGGGGGCACCTGCCACTCCGGCCTCGGATTCACGGCGGGCGGGGGAGGGGTCTCCAGGAAGACGATGTCGCTACTGTCGGGCGGGAGAGGGGCCTTCTTCTTGTGGCTCTATGGCGGGTGGCCTTGTGGGTACCGCGGGCGAGGATGGTCTCCCCTGGCGATGTAGCGTATCACGCTGATGATAGTCTGGTTTGCCCACCACAGGCGGCAGCCGGCTTCGTTGTGGTTCATCGGGGGACGGCCGTCACCCTCATACATGGAGAGCTCTCTTCCTCGACGGTTAGCAAAAAAGGCATTTTAGGTGTCATAGTTGTCGGGATCCCACTGGGGATCCATCCGCTGCTCCGGCGTGAGCTCGTGGTAGAAGTGGTTTGTGATGGCCGCCTGGCGTGCGGAACCTTGAGGGACAGGAGGGACAGGAACCCCTCCAGCGCTCAGCATCCAGCCGGCAAGCGGCCGGTAGCCCGGAGGGAAAGGGTAGCTGGAGGCGCACAGTGCCTCGGTCTCCTCGAGGGTCAGAATGGCCCAGTAGCCGTTGTCCATTGTTGTGAGAGAGGAAAGTGTGGATGTGTGGATAGCGATGGTGCGGTCGTCCTAGATATAGAGGAAAAGGGCGGGAAAACATTGCAGGAAGCGGTGGGAAATGGCGGAAAATGTCTTTAGTCCCGGTTAGTGGCTACAACCGGGACCAAAAGCTTCGGTCAGAGGAAAAGGGCGGGAAAACATGGCGGGAAGCGGTGGGAAATGTCGGGAAATATCTTTAGTCCCGGTTAGTGGCTACAACCAGGACTAAAAGCTTCGGTCAGATGGAAAGTTAGTATAATTATTATTATAAAACAGAAAAAAATAACAAACTTTGTAAAAGCTTCACAAAATGATATAGATGCATATGTACATATTGATTGCATCTAAAAAACGGCCACAGGCAAAATTCTAAATACATCATATGACTTTCTTATGACCGTGTGGCCTTAAACATGGAGCATCTTCATCAAGTAACATGATGCTTGGGTCATCCTTCACTACAAATGGCGGAATTTCATGAAACTTGTCATAATCTTCGGACATCTCTGTCTTGTCCTCCACTCATATGATGTTTCTTTTCCCTGAAAGAACTATGTGGCGCTTTGGCTCATAGTTTGATGATGTATTTGTTTGCTTATATTTTTTTTTCTTGGTTTGGTAGACATGTCCTTCACATAGAAAACCCGAGACACATCGTTGGCTAGGACGAATGGTTCGTTCATGTACGCAAGATTGTTGAGATCCACTGTTTCATTCCGTATTTTTTGTCTACCTCAACCCTGCCTCCTGTTAGCTTGACCCATTTGCACCGAAACAAAGGAACCTTCAAAGCAGGTCCATAGTCAAGATCCCATATCTCCTCTATGTAACCATAATATGTATCCTTTGACCCATTGTCGTTTGTTGCATCAAAGCGGACACCACTGTTTTGGTTGGTGCTCTTTTTATCTTGGGCGAAAGTGTAAAATATATTCCCATTTATCTCGTACCCTTGGTAAGTCCATATAGTCGAAGATGGTGAGCTGGCCAACAAGTACAACTCATCACAAACAGTGTTGTTATTCATGAGATGGGTTTGCAACCAACCTACAAAGGTCTTCATGTGTTCATCTCTAATCAAGGGGTCATGCTTTCCCGGGTTGTTTGAGCATACAATATCCTTGTGTTCCTTTATATACGGAGCTGCCAAGGTGGAATTATGCAGAACCATGTCGTGTGCTTGAGTGAAAGAATGTCCGTCCCTACATATTATTGATTTCCTTCCTAGTGTGCCTTTTCCACTCAGTCTCCCCTCATGCCTTGATTCAGGAACACCAATCGACTTAATGTCAGGAATAAAGTCAACACATAACTCAATGACCTCCTCTGTTCCATAGTCCTTCCAGATGCTTCCTTCTAGCCTAGCACAGTTATGGACATATTTCTTCAAGACTCCCATGAACCTCTCAAAGGGGAACATATTGTGTAGAAGTACAGGACCCAAAATAGTAATCTCGTCAACTAGGTGTACCAGCAGATGCATCATAATATTGAACAAGGATGGTGGGAACACCAGTTCAAAACTAACGAGACACTGGACCACATCATTTTGTAACCTCGGTAGAATCTACATCGACTACCTTCTGAGAAATAGCATTGAGGAATGCACATAGCTTCACAATGGGTAGTCGAACATTTTCCAATAGAATCCCCCTCAATGCAACCGGAAGCAATTGTGTCATAAGCACGTGGCAGTCATGAGACTTTAGGTTCTGGAATTTTTTCTCTACCATATTTATTATTCCCTTTATATTCGACGAGAAGCCAGAGGGGACATTCATACTTCTTAGGACTTCAAAAAAAAATCCTTCTCTTCTTTGGTAAGAGCATAGCTGGCAGCACTTAGATGTCCTTTATCTGTCTTTATTGGATGCACGCCGTCTCGGTCTTTCATACCTTGATGGTCTTTCCGTGCTTCTGGCGTATCTTTTGTCTTTCCATACACGCCCATAAAGCCTAGCAGGTTCACGCAAAGATTCTTCGTCACGTGCATCACGTCGATTGCAGAGCGGACCTCTAGAACTTTCCAATAGGGTAGCTCCCAAAATATAGATTTCTTCTTCCACATGGGCACATGTCCGTCAGCGTCATTTGGAACAGATTGACCGCCAGGGCCCTTTCCAAAGATTACTTCTAGATCCTTGACCATATCAAATATATCATCACCAGTACGATGGCTAGGCTTCTTCCGGTGATCTGCCTCACCATTGAAATGCTTGCTTTTCTTCCTTGCGGGATGCCTGGCCGAAAGAAATCGATGATTCCCCATGTACACATTCTTCTTACCTTTATCCAAATATATACTTTCAGTATCATCTAAATAATGCGTGCATGCATTGTATCTCTTGTTTCACTGTCCTGAAAGGTTACTAAGAGCAGGCCAATCATTGATGGTTACGAACAACAATGCCCGTAGGTCAAATGGTTCCTGTCTGTGCTCATCCCACATACGAACACCTTTGTCGCGCCACAACTGTTAGTATTTCTTCAACTAATGGCCTTAGATAGACATCAATGTCATTGCCGGGTTGCTTCGGGCCTTGGATGAGCACTGGCATCATAATGAACTTCCGCTTCATGCACAACCAAGGAGGCAGGTTATATATACATAGAGTTACATGCCAGGTGCTATGACTGCAGCTCTCCTCTCCAAAAGGATTCATGCCATCTGTACTTAGACCAAACCTTAAGTTCATTGCGTCATCTGCAAAGCTCGGGTACTCTCTATCGATTTTTCTCCATTGCGGCCCATCAAGGGGTGTCTCAACACCGAGTCTTTCCTGCGCTCTTCTTTGTGCCATTGCAACAACTTGGAATGCTCTTTGTTTCTAAACAAACATTTCAACCATGGTATTATAGGAGCATACCACATAACCTTTCCAGGAACCCTCTTCCTAGGGCGCTGCTCGCCCTCAACATCACCAGGGTCATCTCGTCTGATCTTATAACGCAATGCGCCGCATACCGGGCATGCATCCAAATTCTCGTACTCCTCACCGCGATATAATATACAGTCATTAATGCATGCATGTATCTTCTGCACCTCTAGTCCTAGAGGGCAGATGACCTTCTTTGCCTCGTATGTACTGACAGCAAATTCATTGTCCTTTGGAAGCTTCTTCTTTCAAATTTTCAGTAGCTTCTCAAATTCATTGTCAGATAAACCATTCTCTGCTTTCCATTGCAGTAATTCCAGTGTGGTACCGAGCTTTGTGTTGCCATCTTCGCAATTTAGGTATAACAATTTTTTGTGATCCTCTAACATGCGCTGCAACTTCTTCTTCTCGTTTTCATTTTTGCATTCACTCTGTGCATCAAGAATGGCCTGACGAAGATCATCAGCAGTCTCATCTAATGTTCGTTCTTCACCTTCTTCTTGTTCATTGTCTTCTAGTGCAGTGCCACCGTATTCAGGAAACATTGGATAATTATCATCGTTCTCTTCTTCTTCTTCTTCTTCGCTGTCTTCCATCATAACCCCGCTTTCTCCATGCTTTGTCCAACAAATATAGCCAGACATGAAACCTGATTGAATCAGGTGGATGTGAATGGTTTTGGATGAAGAGTAATCCTTCTCATTCCGACAGACACGACATGGACAACACATAAAACCATTCCGCTTGTTTGCCTCAGCCAACTCGAGGAAAGAATGCACGCCTTTAATGAACGCGTCAGACATTCGGGGAGCGTCATACATCCATTCTTGGCTCATCTGTAGTATAATTAAAATTTTCTATCATATAAAAAGTTTGGATCATTTTTACTACAATTACTTTTACATGCACTAATTTTTGAATTAAGATTTTCTATCATATTAAAATTTTACATGCACTAATGTTTGAATTGGACAAAACTGTTAACATAAAAATGTTGACTATTCAATTATTGCTCTAGCAGTGAAAACCTTATTCAATTCTGAGATTCGAAACTCTTCAAATGCACATCTCTGAAGGGTTTCGCAACATAGTAAATCAAAAAAAAATTCTACGGATGCGAACAAGAAAGCCAAGATCTAATCTAGGAGATGCAATCAACGAGAGAGATAGATGAGATCTTCATACCCTTGAAGAAATCGCACAGCGGAAACGTTCAACAGAACGTGGTTGATGTAGTCGTACTCACCGTCTCCTCCTTGCGATCCGATCCGATCCTACGCTGCAAGTGGCGGCGTGTCCAAGAGATGCACACGTACGGTTCCGCGATTTCTCCTCCTTCCTCGGTCCAGCAAGTAGGGTGGAGAGATAGATTGGATCTGCAGCACGACGGCATGGTGCTTATGGTGGAGAGTTTCTGCGGCATGGCTTCGCCTACGCGCAGTCGGGAGAGAGAGAGATGGAGGGGCAGCAGGACGGCGGCTAGGGTTGGAGGAGTAGTAGGGGAGGGTGCGCCCCTGCCCACCTTATATAGGGGGCTAGCCGGCCCCCACTTGGCCCCTCCTCCAAGCCCTAGGGCGGCATCCCCAAGGGTGGAGCGGGGGGCAATTTTCCTCCTTCCTTCTAGAAGGCTCCCCTAGGGTTTCCCCTAGGGCTGGCCGGCTGGGCCTTTGGGGCCTTGTGCCGCTGGCCCAAAGCGGCCAGGTACTTCCCCTTAGGCCCACACAAGCCTCCGACAAGTGGGCCCACATTGGTCCCACTCCGTAACCTTCTAGAACCTTCCGGTATAATACCGATAAACTCCAAAACGATTCTGAAATCCAAAAACTGCTTTCCTTTATATGAATCTTATTCTCCGGACCATTCCGGAACCTCTCGTGATGTCCTGGATCTCATCCGAGAATCCGAACAAAAACTCATAAACCAATTATCCATTCTATCCTAGCATTGATGCACGTTAAGTATGTGACCCTACGGGTTCGAGAATATGCAGACATGATCTTCTATCAATAATCAACAGCGGGATCTAGAAACCCATATTGACTCCCACATATTCATCGATGATCATATCGGATGAACCATGATGCCAGTATTCCATTAATCCCATATATGTATTCTCTTCGTCACGCGATATTTTACTTGCCCGAGATTCGATCGTTGGTATCGGCATACGTAGTTCAATCTCGTTCATAGCAAGTAATTTACTCGTTCCATAATCCGATATCACTTTGTGATTAACTCCTTAAACACATGCTTGCAAGCGGTGTTGATATCGATTACCGAGTGGGCCCGAAGTATATCTCTCTGACTTGGGAGGGACAAATTCCATCAATACATACAACCCAACAAGTACTTTCCGATCACCTGAGAGACACCTTTATGATCACCCTCACATAGGATGACGTTTGATGACCTCAAAGATATCTTCCGATAGCAGGGATTTGTATTATCTCATGGTCTAAGGAATACAATACTTTACATAGGAAAAAGCTTCGCAAAGATGAACATGATGACACGATCTAATTGCTCTGCTTAATTTGGGTATGTCCATCATATCATTCTCCTAATGACATGATCTCATTATTAATCGACAACTCATGTATATGGTTAGTAAACCTTAACCATCATTAATCAATGAGCTAGTCCATAGAGGCGTACTAGGGACACGGTGTTGTTCATAAACCACACAATTATCAAATTTCCCGCTTAATACAATTCTAGCATGGAATATAAACTTTATCATGAACAAGAATTATAATAATAACATCTTTATTATTGCCTCTAGGGCATAATTCCAACAGTCTCCCACTTGCACTAGAGTCAATAGTCTAGTTTACATCTGGCAACAATCTAACACCCATGGCATTAAGGTGCTGATCATGTTTTGCTCGCGGAAGAGGTTTAGTCAACGGATCTGCGACATTCATATCCGTATGTACTTTGCTAATCTTCAGATCTCCATCTGCTATATAATCTTGAATTATATGAAAACGGCGGTTGATGTGCTTGGTCTTTGGATGATATCTTGGTTCCTTAGTCAGTGCTATGGCGCCAGTGTTGTCGCACAATATCTCCAGTGGGTCCAAGGCACTTGGAACCACACCAAGCTCAGTGATGAAGTTCCTGATCCAAACTCCTTCACTTGACGCTTCTGAAGCAGCCATGTATTCCGCTTCTGTTGTAGATCCTGCGATCATGCTTTGCTTGCAGCTTCTCCAGCTCACAGCTCCACCATTCAAAATATAAACGGAACCTGTCTGAGATTTAGAATCATCCGGGTCGATGTCGAAACTAGCATCAACGTAACCTTTTACGACGAGCTGCTCATCACCTCCATAGACCAAGAACATTTCTTTAGTCCTATTTAAATACTTTAGGATGTTCTTCACGGCTGTCCAGGGTTCCACTCCTAGATCACTTTGGTATCTGCTCGTCAAACTAAGAGCATTGGACACATCCGGTCTAGTACATAGCATGGCATACATGATAGAACCTATGGCCGAGGCATATGGCACTTTGCTCATAGTATCTCTATCGTTTACCGTAGCTGGACACTGAGCCTTGCTCAATATCTTACCTGATAACATGGGCAATGAACCTTTCTTTGCTTTATCCATTCTGAACCTTTTCAGAACTTTGTCTAGATATGTACTTTGGCTTAAAACTATTAGGCGTCTTTGTCTATCTCTATAGATTTTGATGCCTAATATATAAGCAGCTTCTCCTAGGTCTTTCATTGAAAAACATTTATTCAAATAACTCTTCACATTGTTAAGCATACCAATGTCATTTCCAATAATCAATATGTCATCCACATATAGTACTAAAAATGTCACCGAGATCCCACTCACTTTCTTGTAGATACAATCTTCGTAGCAATTTGGAACAAATCCAAAGCTCTTGATCACTTGATCAAAACGAAGGTTCCAACTCCGAGATGCTTGCTTCAGTCCATAAATGGAACGCTGAAGTTTGCACACCTTATTAGCATCCTTAGGATCGACAAAACCTTCGGGCTACATCATATACAACTCTTCATCAATTTTACCATTGAGGAACGCAGTCTTGACATCCATCTGCAATATTTCATAATCATGAAATGCAGCAATTGCTAATAAAATCCGGATGGACTTAAACATCGCTACGGGAGAGAAAGTCTTGTCGTAGTCAACACCTTGAACTTTTCAAAACCCTTTTGCAACAAGCCGAGCTTTATAGACAATAACATTACCATCCGCGTCCGTTTTCTTCTTGAAAATCCATTTGCACTCAACGGCCTTACGGTCGCTGGGAGGGTCCACCAAAGTCCATACTTCGTTTTCGCTCATGGATCCCAATTCGGATTTCAGGGCCTCTAGCCATTTCTCAGAGTCTAGGCTCATCATTTCTTCCTCATAGTTCGCAGGTTCACTGTTGTCTAATAACAAGACGGGTAAGACAGGGTTGCCGTACCATTCAGGAGTGGCACGTGACCTTGTCGACCTGCGAAGTTCAGTAGTAGCATCATTCAAAGTTTCATGATCCTCGTCATTAGCTTCCTCTCTTGTTGGTGCAGATGGCACTAGAACAATTTCAGGTGTTGCGCTACTCTCCAACTCGAGAGAAGGTTCAATAACCTCGTCTAGCTCTACCTTCCTCCCACTCACTTCTTTCGAGAGAAACTCCTTCTCAAGAAAGGATCCATTCTTCGCAACAAACACTTTGCATTCGGATCTGTGGTAGAAGGTATACCCAATCGTTTCCTTAGGTAACCTATGAAGACGCATTTCTCCGCTTTGGGTTCGAGCTTGTCCGGCATCAACTTCTTGACGTAAGCTTCGCATCCCCAAACTTTAAGAAATGACAACTTAGGTTTAGCACCAAACCATAGTTCATATGGTGTCGTCTCAACGGATTTAGATGGTGCCCTATTTAAAGTGAATGCAGCGGTTTCTAATGCATAACCCCAAAATGATAACGACAAATCTGTAAGAGACATCATTGATCGCACCATATCTAATAGAGTTTGATTCCGGTGTTCAGACACACCATTGCGCTGTGGTGTTCCGGGTGGCGTGAGTTGCGAAACGATTCCGCTTGCTTTAAGATGCGTGAGAAAATCATAACTGAAAAATTCACCTCCACGATCGGATCGTAGAAATTTAATTTTCCTGTTACGATGGTTTTCCACTTCGTTCTGAAATTCTTTGAACTTTTCAAATGTTTCAGATTTATGTTTCATTAAATAGATATACCCATATCTACTTAAGTCATCAGTAAAAGTGAGAAAATAGCGATATCCACCACGCGTCGAAACACTCATTGGTCCGCATACCTCGGTATGTATGATTTCCAACAAGTCCGTTGCTCGCTCCATTATTCCGGAGAATGGGATTTTGATCATCTTGCCCATGAGGCACGGCTCGCACGTGTCAAATGATTCAAAATCAAGAGACTCCAAAAGTCCATCAGAATGGAGTTTATTCATGCGTGTTACACCAATATGACCTAGACGGCAGTGCCACAAATAAGTTGGATTATCACTATCTACTTTGCATCTCTTAGCCTCAATGTTATGGATGTGTGTTTCATTGCTTTCGAGATTCAGAAGAAATAAACCATTCACAATAGGTGCATGACCATAAAAGATGTTATTCATATAAATAGAACAACCATTACTCTCCGATTTAAATGAATAACCGTCTTGCAATAAACACGATCCAGATATGATGTTCGTGCTCAACGCAGGCACATAATAACATGTATATCAAATATACCTTTAATGGTGCCAGCCTTCTTGTCCGCTAAGTACTTAGGACAGTTGCGCTTCCAGTGACCCTTGTCCTTGCAATAGAATCACTCAGTGTCCGACTTAGCTCCAGACTTGAGCTTCTTCTCAGCAGGGGTAACGCGCTTGCCGCCGCCTTTCTTGAAGGATTTCTTTGCACCCTTACCTTTCTTAAAGCTAGGGGCCTTGTTGACCATCAACACATGATTATCTTTCTTGATATCCACCTCCGCAGCTTTCAGCTTAGCGAAGAGCTCAGTGATCGTATCAGTGGAACCAGTTTGATTGTGAGTAACTAGAAAACCTTTGTAGCTAGGAGGGAGCGATTGTAGAACTCTGTCAATCTTGAGCTCTTCTGGAATCTTGCAGTCCAGTTGCTCAAGACGTTGAGTGTAGCGCGACATCTTAATGGCGTGCTCACTAACGGAACTCCCTTCCTCCATCTTGCAGTTAAAGTACTTCTCAGAGATCTCATATCTCTCAGAACGGGCCTGAGTCTGAAACATGGTTTTCAGTTCCTCAAGAATCTCAAAGGGCCCGGCGAACTCCTCAAAACGATTTTGAAGGTCCGGTTCCATAGCAAACAACATGGTACTCTTGATCACTACATAATCATCTTTGCGCGACTGATAAACAGCTTTTTCATCAGCCGACGCATCAGTAGCAGGGGCGTCACCTAGCGCTTTCTCTAGTACATAGTCCTTTTGTCCGCCAGCGATAATGATTCTCAGATTGCAGAACCAGTTGGAGAAGTTAGACCCATTGTTCTTAAGCTTTTCTTTCTCAGCAAAAACGTTGAAGTTGAAGTTGGACTTAGCCATTTGATCTACAAAATTTGCAAATACAATTTAGACTATGTTCAAAATAACTAGTTCAACTTAATCAAATTACTAGATGAACTCCCACTAAATTCAACATCCCTCAAGTTGTTTAGTGAACACGATCCAAATTCACCACACCTAATCCGATCTTCACGAGAAGAGATGTGGTTTCAATGCTGGACAACAAAGTGTCGATCATATCATGCAGGGTTTCGTAGCATGGAAAACAAAAATTTTCTATCGCATACAAACAAACAAGCCAAGATCTATCTACTAGATTATAGCAACGAGTCAATGGAATAACTTACCCTCGAAGATTCCAAAGTGTTTAACGAGAGCGGATTCTCGTGGGTGATGTAGTCGTACTCTTCCCGATCTCAAGATCGCGTAGACGATCCTTCCGGCGCTGCGTTCCGGTAGCGCTCCCGCAGTCGGTCACACGTTCGGTACTCGACGAAGACCTTCCTCTCCCTTGTTCCAGCAGGCAGCGGAGGTTGTAGCACTCTCCTCATGATTCCGGCAGCACAACGGCGTGGTACCGGAAGTAGAGGGGAGATCTCGCAGGGCTTCGCCTTAAGCCGGAGCGAGTATGGTGGAGTATGAGAGAGTCCCTCGACAATCTAGGGTTTAGACACGCCGAGGAGGGGCCAAGCCGGCGGCTAGGGTTAGCTAGGCGGCGGCGGCGGTTTGCCCTAGGGCTGCGGCGGCGGCAGTGGAGGTGGCGGCGCCGGCGGCTAGGGTTTGGAGGAGAGGATCTTGTGTTACTAGGAGGGAAGCCCTGCCCCTCCTTTTATAGGTGGAGGGGCCTGCCGGCCAAGGGGAGGGAGGGGAGTCCCTCCCCAACTCGGCTTGGTGGTGCGCCGGCGGTGGGGAGGACGGACTCCTCCCCAACTCGGTTTCCTCCTCCTTCCCCACTTCCCAAAAATAGCCGTTTGACTTTCAAACTAGCCGTTTGACTTTTCAAACTAGGATTTGAATAAACCCTCTATTTGTTTCAGAGATGACACCGAGTACATGATGCAATCATACCAAATTGATATAACACATTCATGTACCCTTCCCCTCCGGAGTGCCGGACATTCAGAAACCTTCTAGAACATTCCCGATGAAAACACCGGAATCATTCTCCAACTCCGAAACGGGACTTTCCTTATATGAATCTTATTCTCCGGACCATTCCGGATCTCCTCGTGATATCCCGAATCCCATTCGAGACTCCGAACAACATTCGGTCTCTTTCTCATCATTCCATAACTACTCAAACAACGTCGAATCCTTAAGTGTGTCTCCCTACGGTTCGTGAACTATGCGGACATGATCGAGACACTTCTCCGATCAATAACCAATAGAGGAATCTGGAAATTCATATGGGTCCCACATATTTCTATGATTACTTTGCGATCGAATGAACCACTTACATACGATATCAATTTCCCTTTGTCTCACGATAGTTTACTTATCCGAGGTTATGATCGTCGGTATCTCTACATACCTAGTTCAACCTCGTTACTGATAAGTACTCTTTTCTCGTTCCCGTGATATGTGATCCCTTGTGAGCCAGTCACATGCTTGCAAGCTAATTGGATGACATTTCACCGAGAGGGCCCAGAGTATATCTATCTGTCATATGGATGGACAAATCCCACTCTTGATCCATGTGTCTCAACCAATACTTTCCGAACACTCAATGCCACCTTTATATCCACCCAGTTAAGGTGTGGTGTTTGATGTCATCAAAGCATCCATCCGGTAAAGGTGATATGCATGATCTCATGGTCGAAGGAATTAGATTACTATGTATCAGAAAGCATATAGCAATTGAACTATTAAAATGACTTGATCTTTATGCTACGCTTATCTATAGGAGTATGTCCACCATATCATTATCCTAACGATATGATCGTGTTGTTAATAACATCTCAATGTTCATGATAGGGAAACCACAATCATCTATTAACCAACAAGCTAGTATTATATAGAGGCTTTACTAGGGACTCTTATTTTAGTCTACAAATCACACAAGTATTAATGTTTCCTTGTTAATACTATTATAGCATGAATGTAAACATTTATCATAAACACAAAGATATAATAATAACTACATTTATTATTGCCTCTAGGGCATATCTCCAACAGTCTCCCACTTGCACTAGAGTCATCTAATCTAGATTACATGGTAATATACCGAACACCCATGGCAGTTTGGTGCTGGTCATGTTTTGCCCTCGGGAGAGGTTAAGTCAACGGATCCGCCACATTCAGATCTGTGTGTACTTTGCAAATCTTTATGTCCCCATCTTGGACATGTTCTCGAATAGCGTGAAAACGTAGCTTGATGTGCTTCAGCTTCTTGTGTGACCTTGGTTCTTGCGCATTAGCTATGGCGCCCATGTTATCACAGTAGATACACGTTGGGTCCAGCGCACTAGGAACCACACCCAGCTCTGTAATGAACTCTTTCATCCATATCGCTTCTTGTGAAGCCTCTGAAGCAGCCATGTATTCCGATTCAGTTGAAGATCTCGCCACAACGCTTTGCTTTGCACTCCTCCAGCTAACTGCTGCACCATTCAAAATAAATACGTATCCAGATTGTGATTTAGAATCATCCGGATCGGTGTTCCAACTAGCATCGGTGTAACCATTAACAACGAGCTGTTCATCACCTCCATAAGAAAGAACCATATCCTTAGTTCTTCTCAAGTACTTAAGGATATTTTTGACCGCTGTCCAATGATCCACTCCTGGATCACTTTGATATCTGCTAGTTAAACTAACAGCATATGCAATGTCGGGTCTAGTACATAGCATGGCATACATTAGAGATCCTATGGCTGAGGCATAGGGAGTCTTACTCATCCTTTCTCTATCTTCTGCCGATGTTGGACTTTGAGTTTTACTCAAGGTCGTATTGGGCAACATGGGCAAGAACCCTTTCTTGCTATCTTCCATTCCAAACCTCTTTAGAACTTTGTCCAAATATGTACTTTGTGACAATGATATTTGGCGTCTCGATCTATCTCTATAAATCTTTATGCCTAATATGTAAGCTGCTTCGCCAAGATCCTTCATTGAAAAACTATTATTCAAATATTCCTTGACACTATTAAGAAGGTCTACATCATTCCCAATCAACAATATGTCATCTACATATAGTATTAAGAATGCTACAGAGCTCCCACTCACTTTCTTGTAAATACAAGCTTCTCCATAAGTTTGTATAAAACCAAAACTTTTGATTACCTTATCAAAATGTTGATTCCAACTTCGGGATGCTTGCTTCAATCCATAGATGGACCGTTGAAGTTTGCATACCTTGTTAGCATCTTTAGGATCGACAAAACCTTTGGGTTGCATCATATACAACTCTTCATCAATGTCTCCATTGAGATGCTGTTTTGACATCCATCTGCCATATCTCATAATCATAATATGCAGCGATTGCTAACATAATCCTCACAGACTTTAGCTTCGCTACTGGTGAGAAAGTCTCATCGTAGTCAACTCCTTGAATTTGTCGAAACCCCTTTGCGACAAGTCGAGCTTTATAGACAGTAACATTACCATCAGCATCTATTTTCTTCTTGAAAATCCATTTGTTCTCGACAGCCTTCCGGCCATCCGGTAAGTCCACCAAAGTCCATACTTGGTTTTCGTACATGGATCCAATCTCGGATTTCATGGCTTCTTGCCATTTATTGGAATCTGGGCTCATCATCGCTTCCTCATATGTCTCAGGGTCATCGGTGTTGTCCACCAACATGACACTCATAACGGGATCATACCAATCTGGAGTGGTACGAGTTCTCGTTGACCTGCGAGGCTCTGTAGCAAATTCAACCGAAGTTTCATGATCATCATCATTAGCTTCCTCTCTAACTGGTGCAGGCACCACAGGAACTTCTTCCGGTGCTACGCTACTCGCAATTTCGAGAGAAGGTTCGACAACCTCGTCGAGTTATACTTTCCTTCCAGTCACTTCTTTCGAGAGAAATTCCTTCTCTAGAAAGGATCCATTCTTGGCAACGAAGATTTTGCCTTCGGATCTATGATAGAAGGTATACCCAATAGTTTCCTTCGGGTATCCTATGAAGACGCATTTTTCCACTTTGGGTTCAAGCTTGTCCGGCTGTAACTTCTTTACATAGGCTTCGCAACCCCAAACTTTAAGGAACGACAATCTAGGTTTCTCCCCAAACCATAATTCATACGGTGTCGTTTCAACGGATTTATACGGTGCCCTATTTAAAGTGAATGCGGCTGTTTCTAATGCATAACCCCAAAATGATAGTGGTAAATCTGTAAGTGACATCATAGAACGAACCATATCTAAGAGAGTTCGATTACGACGTTCGGACACACCATTACGCTGTGGTGTTCCTGGCGGTGTCAATTGTGAAAGTATTCCGCATTTCTTCAAATGCTCGCCAAACTCGTAACTTAGATATTCACCTCCACGATCAGAACGTAGAAATTTAATCTTCTTGTTACGTTTATTCTCTACCTCACTTTGAAATTACTTAAACTTCTCGAAAGTTTCGGACTTATGTTTCATGAAATAGATATACCCATATCTACTCAAGTCATCTGTGAAGTTAAGAACATAACGATAACCACCGCGCGATGCTACACTCATTAGTCCACACACATCGGTATGTATGATTTCCAATAAGTCCGTAGCTCGCTCCATCATACCAGAAAATGGAGTCTTAGTCATTTTACCCATCAGACATGCTTCGCATCTTTCAAGTGATTCGAAATCAAGTGATTCAAGAAGTCCATCGGAATGGAGTTTCTTCATACGCTTCACTCCAATGTGACCAAGACGACAGTGCCACATATAGGTCGAGTTATCACTCGATTTCAAACGTTTAGCCTCAATGTTATTAATATGTGTATTTCCACTATCGAGATTCGACAAGAATAGACCATCTATCATAGGTGCATGTGCATAAAACATATTACTCATATAAATCGAACAACCATTATTCTCGGACTTAAACAAGTAACCGTCTCGCAATAAACAAGATCCCGATATAATGTTCATGCTTAATGCAGGCACCAAATAACAATTATTTAAGTATAAAACTAATCCCGATGGTAGATGAAGGGGTAGCGTGCCGACCGCGATCACATCAACCTTTGATCCGTTTCCCACGCGCATCGTCACCTCGTTCTTCGCTAGCTTCCGTTTATTCTGCAGCACCTGTTTCGAGTTACAAATATGAGCAACCGAACCAGTATCAAATACCCAGGCACTACTACGAGTACTAGTGAGATACACATCAATAACATGTATATCAGATATACCTTTCTTCTTGATGTTGCCGTTCTTCAAATCCGCCAAGTACTTTGGGCAATTCCGCTTCCAATGACCTTCTCCCTTGTAGTAAAAGCACTCAGTATCAGGCTTAGGTCCAGCCTTGGTCTTCTTCGTTGGCGCGGTAACTTTCTTACCACCCTTCTTGAAGTGTCCCTTCTGCTTAGACTTGCCTTTCTTGAATTTGGTGGTCTTATTGACCAAAAACACTTGGTGCTCTTTCTTGATCTCCACTTCTGCAGATTTCAACATGGCAAAGAGTTCTGGCAATGTCTTGTTCATGTTCTGCATGTTGTAGTTCATCACAAAGTTCTTGTAACTTGGTGGTAGTGATTGGAGGACACGGTAAATCCCCAAAGCATTAGGAATCACTATACCCAAGCTTTGAAGTTTGTTTGCGTGCCCAGACATCTTAAGCACATGCTCACTGACGGAGCTGCCCTCTTCCATCTTGCAGTTAAAGAACTTTTCAGAAGCCTCATAGCTTTCAACTGCCGCATGAGTCTCAAAGATCAATTTGAGATCCTCGACAATATCATATGGGTCTGAATTCTCAAACCTTTTCTGAAGCTCCGATTCTAAACCATACAAGATAGCACACTGAACTGTGGAGTACTGAGTCTTCCGAGTGAGGTAAACATTCTTTACTTCATCGGCAGCATCAGCTGCAGGTGGGTCGCCCAGCGGTGCATCCAGCACATAGGTCAAATTACCAGCTGTGAGGACAATCCTCAAATTGCGGAACCAATCCGCGAAGTTGCTTCCATTGTTTTTCAACTTTTCTTTCTCTAGGAACGCATTAAAATTGATGGTAGGGGCTGCCATTGATCTATAACATATTTGCAATAGTTTAGACTAAGTTTATGACAAATTGAGTTCAAATTAATAATAAAATTAATCTAGGTGAACTCCCACTCAAAACAATATCCCTCACATTGTTTTAGTGATCACACGAACCAAATCCACCACATCAACACCGATCATCACGAGAGTTGATATAGTTTCAATGGCGAACAATCGACATGTTCATCATATCTACTATATGATTCATGCTTTACCTTTCGGTGATCCGTGTTCCGAGACCATGTCTGTATATGCTAGTCTCGTCAAGATCAAACCTTAGTTTCCGCATGAGCAAATCTGGCTTGCTCACGTTGTATACACTTGCGGAATCTAACACACCCGATCATCACGTGGTGCTTCGAAACAACAAGCTTTAGCAACGGTGCTAACTAAGGGTGAACACTTTATGACTTGAAATTCATGTGCATGAGGGATCATCTTATAATGCTACCGTCGTCTACTAAGCAATACAAGATGCATAAAGGATTAACATCACATGCAATTCATAATATGTGATATGATATGGCCTTTCTTCTTTGTGCTTCCGATCTCCATCTTCTAGCACGAACATGATCTCCATCATCACCGGTATTGCATCAAGGTCAATGACGCTTCTCCATGGTTGTCGTCCATCGGCTTCAACTATTACAACTACTTTGAATAGACACGCGGGTCTTAACATAAATTAAAGACAACCATATGGCTCATTCCGGTTGCCAACTTACAATAAGGAACATTGCATACATCAAATATAATCACAATCATGGCCATATCACATCACAGCACACCCCTGCAAAACAAAGTTAGACGCCTCTACTTTCTTTGCATGTTTTACGTGGTTTGGGGCTTTCAATAAGTGTCGTTCTAACTTACGAACATGACCCACAATATTGATACTAGTATTGTTAATCACCCATTGTAAATTGAATCTTAACTATGCTAGGAGAAACAGGCACCCGCAAAGCCACTTATGCAATACAACTTGCATGTCAAGCGTGGAGCAAGTCTCATGAACGATGTCATGTAAGGTTAGCCCGGGCCGCTTCATCCCAACATACCGCAAGATGCAAAGTACACAAGAAGCAATCGACAATAAAAGCATCAACGCCCATAATGACCATTGTGTTCTACTCGTGCAACAGATCTACATATAGACACGGCTCTGATACCACTGCAGGGTTTCGTAGCATGGAAAACAAAAAATTTCTATCGCATACAAACAAACAAGCCAAGATCTATCTACTAGATTGTAGCAACGAGTCGATGGAATAACTTACCCTCGAAGATTCCAAAGTGTTTAACGAGAGCGTATTCTCGTGGGTGATGTAGTCGTACTCTTCCCGATCTCAAGATCGCGTAGACGATCCTTCCGGCGCTGAGTTCCGGCAGCGCTCCCGCAGTCGGTCACACGTTCGGTACTCGACAAAGACCTTCCTCTCCCTTGTTCCAGCAGGCAGCGGAGGTTGTAGCACTCTCCTCGCGATTCCGGCAGCACAACGGCGTGGTACCGGAAGTAGAGGGGAGATCTCGCAGGGCTTCGCCTTAAGCCGGAGCGAGTATGGTGGAGTATGAGAGAGTCCCTCGACGATCTAGGGTTTAGACACGCCGAGGAGGGGGCAAGCCGACGGCTAGGGTTAGCTAGGCGGCGGCGGCGGTTTGCCCTAGGGCTGCGGCGGCGGCAGTGGAGGTGGCGGCGCCGGCGGCTAGGGTTTGGAGGAGAGGATCTTGTGTTACTAGGAGGGGAGCCCTGCCCCTCCTTTAATAGGTGGAGGGGCCGGCCGGCCAAGGGTAGGGAGGGGAGTCCCTCCCCAACCCGGCTTGGTGGTGCACCGGCGGTGGGGAGGAGGGACTCCTCCCCAACTTAGTTTCCTCCTCCTTCCCCACTTCCCAAAAATAGCCGTTTGACTTTCAAACTAGCCGTTTGACTTTTCAAACTAGGATTTGAATAAACCCTCTATTTTGTTCAGCGATGACACCGAGTACATGATGCAATCATACCAACTTGATATAACACATTCATGTACCCTTCCCCTCCGGAGTGCCGGACATTCCGGAACCTTCTAGAACATTCCCGATGAAAACACCGGAATCATTCTCCAACTCCGAAACGGGACTTTCCTTATATGAATCTTATTCTCCGGACCATTCCGGATCTCCTCGTGATATCCCGAATCCCATTCGAGACTCCGAACAACATTCGGTCTCTTTCTCATCATTCCATAACTACTCAAACAACGTCGAATCCTTAAGTGTGTCTCCCTACGGTTCGTGAACTATGCGGACATGATCGAGACACTTCTCCGATCAATAACCAATAGAGGAATCTGGAAATTCATATGGCTCCCACATATTTCTACGATTACTTTGCAATCAAATGAACGACTTACATACGATATCAATTTCCCTTTGTCTCACGATAGTTTACTTATCCGAGGTTATGATCGTCGGTATCTCTGCATACCTAGTTCAACCTCGTTACTGATAAGTACTCTTTTCTCGTTCCCGTGATATGTGATCCCTTGTGAGCCAGTCACATGCTTGCAAGCTAATTGGATGACATTTCACCGAGAGGGCCCAGAGTATATCTATCCGTTATATGGATGGACAAATCCCACTCTTGATCCATGTGTCTCAACCAATACTTTCCGAACACTCAATGCCACCTTTATAGCCACCCAGTTACGGTGTGGTGTTCGATGTCATCAAAGCATCCATCCAGTAAAGGTGATATGCATGATCTCATGGTCGAAGGAATTAGATTACTATGTATCAGAAAGCATATAGCAATTGAACTATTAAAATGACTTGATCTTTATGCTACGCTTATCTATAGGAGTATGTCCACCATATCATTCTCCTAACGATATGATCTTGTTGTTAATAACATCTCAATGTTCATGATAGGGAAACCACAATCATCTATTAACCAACAAGCTAGTATTATATAGAGGCCTTACTAGGGACTCTTATTTTAGTCTACAAATCACACAAGTATTAATGTTTCCTTGTTAATACTATTATAGCATGAATGTAAACATTTATCATAAACACAAAGATATAATAACAACTATATTTATTATTGCCTCTAGGGCATATCTCCAACATATCATTCATATGACTCATGTTTAACCTTTCGTTTCGTGTGTTCCGAGGCCATGTATGTACAAGCTAGGCTCGTCAAGTCAAACCCAAGTATTTCCGCGTGTGCAAAACTGTCTTGCACCCGTTGTATCTGAACATAGAGTTTATAGCGCCCAATCATCACGAGGTGCTTGAACACGACGAACTTTCGCAACGATGCATACAAGGGGAGAACACAATTTTATCTTGATCTTTAAGTGAGGAATCATCTTATAATGCTACCGTCGCGATCTAAGCATAATAAGATACATAAAAGGATAAACATCACATGCATATAATTTTATGTGACATGGTATAGCCAATCTCCGCGCAATGATCTCCATCTTGTGCACGCCAGCATGATCTCCATCACTCCACCATGATTGCCTCCACCACGAATAGAAACTACAACTATTGCTAACTACTTAGCGATAAAGTAAAGCTATTACATGGCGTATAAGAAGTTGACACACAGGTCATACACAATTATAAAGACAACCATACGGCTCCTGCCGGTTGTGAACTTATTGACATGCAAGTCGTGAAATATTACAAAACATGATCATTGCATACATCACAATTCATACACATCATGTCTTGGGCCATACCATATCACAAAACACTCCCTGCAAAAACAAGTTAGACGCCTCTACTTTGTTGTTGCATGTTTTACGTGGCTTATGGGAGTAGCAAGATAAGAACGATTCATACCTACGGAAAGCCACAACGGTGATATTATGGTTGCTAACATCCGGTGTAAATCCCATGACTACTATAGTGAGAGAAACTGGCATCCACCAGCCGCATGTGTGGAACAAGCCACACGTCAAGTGCGGAGCCGGTCTCGTGAACGAGGTCGCGTAAAGTTGGCATGGACCGCTTCGATCTCACTATGCCGCACCATAAGGAATACACAACAAGAGTCTTACAATAGAAAATATCAATGCCTGCAACAAGCATGTTGCGTTCTACTCGTGAAACACATCTACGTGTAGATCTAGCTCTGATACCACTGAAGGGTTTTGCAGCATAGTAAATCAAAAAAATTCTACGGATGTGAACAAGAAAGCCAAGATCTAATCTAGGAGATGCAATCAACGAGAGAGATAGATGAGATCTTCATACCCTTGAAGAAATCGCACAGCGGAAACATTCAACAGAACATGGTTGATGTAGTCGTACTCGCCGTCTCCTCCTCGCGATCTGTTCCGATCCTACGCAGCATGTGGCGGCACCTCTGAGATATGCACACGTACGGTGCCACGACGTCTCCTCCTCCCTTGGTCCAGCAAGTAGGGTGGAGAGATAGATTGGATCTGCAGCACGAGGCGTGGTGCTTATGGTGGAGAGTTTCTGCGGCAGGGCTTCGCCTACGCGCAGTTGGGAGAGAGAGAGATGGAGGGGCAGCAGGACGGCGACTAGGGTTAGAGGAGTAGTAGGTGGAGGGTGCGCCCCTTCCCACCTTATATAGAGAGCTATCCGGCCCCCACTTGGTCCCTCCTCCAATCCCTAGGGCGGCGGCCCCAAAGGGTGGAGTGGGGGGCAAGTTTCCCCCTTCCTTCTAGAAGGCTCCCCTAGGGTTTCCCCTAAAGCTGGCCAGCTGGGCCTTTGGGGCCTTGTGCCCCTGGCCCAAAGCGGCCAGGGCACTTCCCCTTAGGCCCATGCAGGCCTCCGACAAGTGGGCCCACATTGGTCCCACTCCGGAACCTGCTAGAACCTTCCGGTACAATACCGATAAACTCCGAAACGATTCCGAAATCCAAAAACTGCTTTCCTTTATATGAATCTTATTCTCTGGACCATTCCGGAACCTCTCGTGATGTTCTGGATCTCATCCGAGACTCTGAACAAAAACTCATAAACCAATTATCCATTCTATCCTAGCATCGATGCACGTTAAGTGTGTGACCCTACGGGTTCGAGAATATGCAGACATGATCTTCTATCAATAATCAACAACGGGATCTGGAAACACATATTGACTCCCAAATATTCATCGATGATCATATCGGATGAACCACGATGCCAGTATTCAATTAATCCCATATATGTATTCCCTTCGTCACGCGATATTTTACTTGCCTGAGATTCAATCGTTGGTATCGGCATACCTAGTTCAATCTCGTTCACAGCAAGTACTTTACTCGTTCCATAATCTGATATCACTTTGTGATTAACTCCTTAAACACGTGCTTGCAAGCGGTGTTGATATCGATTACCGAGTGGGCCTGAAGTATATCTCTCCGACTTGGGAGGGACAAATTCCATCTCGATACATACAACCCAACAAGTACTTTCCGATCACCTGAGAGACACCTTTATGATCACCCTCACATAGTATGACGTTTGATGACCTCAAAGCTTTCTTCCGATACCAGGGAGTTGTATTATCTCGTGGTCTAAGGAATACAATACTTTACATAGGAAAAAGCTTCGCAAAGATGAACACGATGACACGATCTAATTGCTCTGCTTAATTTGGGTCTGTCCATCATAACATTCTCCTAATGACATGATCTCATTATTAATTGACAACTCATGTCTATGGTTAGGAAACCTTAACCATCATTAATCAATGAGCTAGTCCATAGAGGCGTACTAGGGACACGGTGTTGTTCATAAACCACACAAGTATCAAAGTTTCCGCTTAATACAATTCTAGCATGGAATATAAATTTTATCATGAACAAGAATTATAATAATAACATCTTTATTATTGCCTCTAGGGCATAATTCCAACAATCTCAACTTTCAGTAGCTTTTTGTATAATCAAAATATGCTTAAAACTACACATCTAAAATTCCCTCTACACTTCTAAGCATGAAATTCCTCATTCTAGTTCTAGAGCATTGAGCTAAGTTATAACAATAAGAGGTGAATGATTGAAGTTGCTAACCATTTTAGAAGCTTCGATTGATAGATAATGCCACCAAATCTTGGATTAAAAGTTGCCACCAAATCTTGGATTGAAAGTTGCCACCAAATTGGACAAAAAATGAGGATGAACTTGAGCTGTTACTTGGAGGAAATGGCCATGCTTTTGGGCTGGGTCGAATAGGCATATATAGTGGTAATAAGTTGTCCCGGGTGGTAAAATGAACCCAGACTAGAGGTTGGCCTCTAGTACCGGCTTGTAACAAGAACCCAGACTAAATATAGCCATGGGTCCCACAGGAGCTCTAGTCCCGGCCTGTGTTACCAGCTGGGACTAGAGGTTGCCCATGGACCGGGACTAGTGATATGGGGCCATATAGCCATTGCAAAATTCACAGACCGGGACTAGTGCTAACACTAGTCCCGGTTTCAGAGGAGGCCGGAACTAGAGGCTGGAGCTGCAAAAAACGAAAGGTCATTTTTCTACTAGTGGAACACAAAGCAAACAAAACTAATTCACTCGGACCAGCACTCCATCACTGGCATGTGGGAACCACATACCTTCTTTAACAGATTTTGTCATAGGATCGATGCAGGGATATATGAGAAGGGGAGGAGCTCGTTTTCACTGGAAAATCTCTTAGAGCTTGTTTGGCTTCCATCATTTCATTTTATTTGATAAAAATGAAATTAAATGACATTGATGCTATCATTTTATTTGGAAATATCACAAAATGAAGCTACCAAAAGAAATTAAGATTAGACATAAAATGAAAAGAATGAAATTTGCAAATGAATTCTGTAACGAATTCCGTGGCAGCCAAACAGGTTGATTCTTGAAATCACAAATGAATTCCTTAATTTCAACCCTAAATGATGGGAGCCAAACGAGCTCTTAGAGACCATGTCGCCGTCGTACCACCTGCATGTGCTGAATTCCGTCTTCCACATATGGCCTCCAGTGGGAGGTTCAGATCAGCGCGACCAACGATGTGTGTGGCAAGTTCACCCTGCTGCGGGCGACCCACCGCCGTGACCCCGAGCGAGGAATCAGGTCTCCTGAGTCGGTCCGCCCCATCGGGATTCAGCAAGTCCACACGGAGGAGGCGTCGAATTCAGCAGGATGTCCATTTATTCAATGCAAATTGCAAAGCTCCTACGTCGATGGAGTCGTACCACCCCATCAAAATCAGGTTTGCTTCTTCCATCGGCTGAATTGAGTCCTCTTTAGAGCATCTCCACTCAGATTCCCAGGAGGCCGATCCCAGGGCGATGATTTGGTCCGGACGCCGAAAATTGGCCCAGTCGCGTTCTCAGGACCCCGGTTTCATCCGAATTTGGGAAAACTTTGGTCCGGACTTCCCAGACAATTCCCAGGTTCCTAGGAACACCGGACGAAGCAAAAACAGGCGTGGGCCAACCTTGTCAGTGAGACAGTCCCATTTTCGCACACCCACTCGCCTAGACTGCGGCGAAGAGCTCCCCAACTGCCTCTGTCGCCATGACTTCGTCGGCGAAGCTCCACCACACCGAGCCGTATCCACACCTCTATATAGGCTCGCCGCAATCGCCGCCCCTTCCCCTCGGCCTAGGACATCTTTCGCCGCCCAAAATTCGTCGTAGCTCAGCTTCGCTACGAGCTCCCACCACCTCGCCCACCAAGTGTTCAATGTTTTGCTGGTTCGTCCATGGACTCCGACGACGAGCATATGTTCGTCATGTTGCTGGGGAATGAGAACGTTGATGCCTCCGAAGATGCAGAGCACATGCAGATCATCACCTCCCTCGCTCGGTTGTACGTGAAGTCAGCAACGCCGAAGCGTGGAGGTTCGGTGAAGGGTCGTCGGAAGTGCAAGGAAAGGCAAAGGATAGAGGGCTACTGCATGTTGTACGCCAACTACTTCGTTGACGAGACGCTGCACGAAGAGGCCGTGTTTCAGCGTTGTTTCAGGATGATCCGGAAGCTCTTCCTCAAGATCGTGCATGCCATCCGGGAGTTTGGCCCCTATTTCATGTGCAAGAAGGACTGCACCAGCATGGTTGGGATTTCCTCACTGCAGAAGTGCATAGTGGCGATGAGTTGCTTGCATATGGAGCATCGGGTGACAGTGCTGATGACTATCTCCGCATGGCCGAGTCCACCGCCATCGATTGCTTGTACAGGTTCTGCAGGGCAGTGATTGCAGTGTTTGGAAAACGGTACTTGAGAACACCCATTGCGGAAGACACTGCTCGGATCCTTGCAGTCAATGAAAGTAGAGGATTTCCTAGGATGCTTGGAAGCATAGACTGCATGCATTGGCACTGGAAGAACTATTCATTTGCATGGCAGGGAATATACAAAGGCCACAAAGGAGGTTGCACTGTGATACTCGAGGAAGTTGCTACACATGATCTTTGGATCTAGCACTCCTTCTTTGGCTTGGAATGATCGAACAACGACATCAACGTCCTCAACTCCTCAAATGTCTTTGCCAAGCTTGTTGAGGTTCATGCTCCCCCTGTGGACTTTGAGATCAACGGACACCACTACAACAAGGGATACTATCTTGCAGATGGCATCTATCCAAGATGGCCAACATTTGTGAAGACTATCTCAAGCCCGATGCTCCCCAAGCATGCTCAGTTTGCCAAGGAATAGGAAGCTTGCAGGAAGGACGTGGAGCGGGCATTTGGTGTGCTCCAACAAAGGTTTGTAGTTGTTCGGTTCCCTGCTATGACCTGGTCGAAAGATCAGATGTGAAAAGTGATGAACTGTTGTATGACCTTGCACAACATGATCATTGAGGATGAGAGGAAGGACCCAGTGAGTTTGGTCAAGCAGAACGAGCCATACTATAGACAGGAACCTCTTGCCGAGCCTGATCATCAGGTGCCTCCAACCTAGGATGTCTTCATCGACATATGTCAGGAGATCCGAGATCTGGTAGTGCATCAATAGTTGCAGGATGATCTGGTTAAGCACATATGGATACGCAAGGCAACATATAGATGTCGATCATGAACAGCCCGAACTAGGCCGAAATATATTGTATTGTTATTGTATGCCGAACTATTTTTAATTTTACGCCGAACTATATTTAAATTTATACTGAACTTGGCAGAACATTGCTCTATATTCATATTATGCCGAAAATTGGTAGAATTTAAGCCGAATTTGGACAAAAAAGACATCCTGGGAACTCGGCCTCAGAACGTGAGTGGGAAACTCGACGTTTTCAGACCGAAAACATGTCTCATCCAGACATATTTAGGTCCGGATTTCGGTCTAAGAACAACCAACGAGTGGAGATATTCTTATACACGGGCAAAGCAGAGTCCATATCCTAATCGAGGCTGTACCATGGAGCTCACCGCCTTGCCGCCTCATTGCCCAATTCATGCCCGAGACCCATTCGGTTCGGGACCGGTTCTGTTCCAGCAGACGAAGTGGTCCTTTCGGTGGCGGCGCAGGATCTCGCGGGCCAGCGTGATTCACACCAGATACCTGCCGGGTTCAGGGTAGGTTCCTTTCCAACGGACAGAGGGGTCCTTCTCGATGGCTTCTTCGTCTTGAGCTTCTGCTCCTTCTGGCAATTGCGTGCCTGCCACTGCGACGACGGCAATATCTCTATCTCTACTCTCTACTATCTAAAAAATGCGAAGGTGTTCCGTTTTCTGCCTTCGTCCGACTCTCTCACGCATCGTTTCGTCCGACGTCGCGTCTAAAAGAAACCGCACCCATGGATCACGGATGAAAAAACCGCTCGCGTCCATCGCGCATGGTAAATTTCTCGCATCAAACTAATCTCTCCCTGCTGCAGCGTTGACCCTACATCTAGACCAGATGCCAACGCCTTCAAGCCCACCGCGTCTCCTCCCAGGCCACTCTCCACGCCCAGGCCTCTACCCTCTGGCTCCACCGATAACTGGATGTAGTTCTCGCCAAGCTCTTCGCCGTCAACGACGACCACCATAAAGACTAGATGCGTCAATTGGAAGGAGGTTGTCGACGGATCTGAGCGTTCGCCGTGGGTCACTATCACCAGGAGCGGTAGCCTCCATGGTTTCCTCCTTCACAAGGTTGGCACCCATACTTCCTCACGATCCCCCTCTTCGTCCCCAACGCCATCTTGGTGGCTCAGCCATGGCCCCTCAACATTTGGGATGGGAGCCCGCCGACCGCCGTGTCGTGATATCACAGAGGCGATTTGCCATATTGATCCATGCCTGCACATGCTGATTCCTCGTCTTGTCGCCTCAGTGTCCAATTTCTATCGCCAAGTCCATGCATCATTTGTTATTTGCTATGCAGATTTCTTTTTTATATGACTGGTAGTAGCATCAATCGATGCATGATGCTTCATCTTCTAATCGTCGAGGTGTATGCAAAATCGGTGAATGCTACATCTGTGGTAATCATGGTTTGATGAGTTATCTTTGGTCAATTTTCTACTATTGAAAAAGAAACAGTCAAAAAAGGAATATTTACCGACTTTTTAGTTTTCTTACACACTTCTGCGACACCTGCAAGATAATTGAATCTATGCTTAAAACATATATATATATATATATATTTCTTTGCAGTTGTAGGGCAGATCATGAGCACAGCAAGGTATTGTTGTCCTTGCTGTCACACCCGACAAGATCAGGTTCTTATGATTGAATAATCTTCCAAAATAAATTTTGTGCGCCAGCTATTGTTGTTCTGAGAATGTTACAAATTCTTGGCAATTTCAACAATATTGTTTGTAAAATTATTTACATTTCGAAAGCCTTAAATTACATAAGCCTTTTTCGCCACTTTTCTCAGGGCTGATCGAAGATCTTCAGTCAATACGCTGATGCTAACGGATACAAAATTCAGGAAGTCATCGTCAAAGGGAAGTTACGTTGTTCTTTGTTCAGATATTGACCAATATACTAGAGACAGAGTGATAATCAAGAAAATACAGAATATCTTTGGGCCTTATTTGATGCTA
Organism: Avena sativa; assembly: GCA_916181665.1. Taxonomy (NCBI): domain Eukaryota; kingdom Viridiplantae; phylum Streptophyta; class Magnoliopsida; order Poales; family Poaceae; genus Avena; species Avena sativa. Next base: position 69,610,350 of record OV702284.1, read on the forward strand.
CCCGGATCCTTCGTGAGATCATATCTATACATCCTGATACAATTGAGATCATTTATATATATAATGTTACCTCCATAAAGGAGGGACTTCAAGGACATTTATGTCGTCTTTGAGATGATGGATACAGGCCCCATGAGTGAAGGCCAATATGACTTAACCAAAAAGTCCATCAATTCTTTCTCTATCAGATGCTTCGCACTTTGAAATATAATTATAACGGTATGCTACTTTTCTTTCGGATTGAAATCTGAGTTAGTATATAGTTTTCTATTATTGCAATCTTTCTTAGGTATCTATATCATATGATGCACACTCTGAAATGTACTCTAACCACTATTGATGCCTTGTTGTGGTCTATTAGGTGTGCATACACAATCTAAAGTAGTGCGCTCACACATAAATTTCAGTGTAGTGCTAAGTGCTAATTCGATTACCTTGGCAACCATATTTATTGAAAATTGTCCTTTGTCCTCCATGAGTTATGCAGCCGTTGTCTTGGCTATTGAGTTCCATCAGACACGAAGCAAGTTTGGCTCTCCAGGTGCAAGAACTACTATAGTTTGTACTTTCATTTTACAAAGAACCTATGCTGCCAAGTTCAGTTTTCCATTTTCAAATGAAATAAAAGCTCTTATTTGCATGGTTAAAACATTGATATATTTTTATCTATTATTAGATGAAGCCAGAGCAGAAATGGCGGTAGGAGGACAACAAGAGGGTGGGCTATATCACCATACAATTACAATCAGGCGAAGCATGTAATAAGCACGTGATATTTTCTCCTTGAAATATGTACCTAGGTTTGATTATTAATTTGAGAAATGGATGTAGAGCTCGTTTTTATACTGATTTGCCAGAGTAATGGAAATGAGAAAATGACTCCAGTTGAAATAAGAGAGAAATCAAGAAAATCTTGTAGATGTAAATCACAGAGGCGACGGAAATGAAAGCAGTATAGTTGAAGCTGTCTCGAGCGAAGTGAAATCTTAGTCAACAAGAGAACACTATTGATTTGTTTCTTTCTTAGCTAATAACATACATTGTTGAACTATAAATATTTTATCAAATCACATTTTAAGCAAAGTAGAATCTTATTGTTTTAGAATATCACGTGGTTATATTTTTCTATACATTGAAGTTTTATGTGTATTATATTTGCAATTGCAATAAAAAATAAGGGGTCATAGCAACAAACGGTTATTTATAAACTATTAATTAATATATTAAAATTAACAATTAACAAGATGAAATAATGTAGGTTTTTTTTTTCCGTTGCAACGCACGGGCATGTTACCTAGTACAATATAAATTCTGTTACGTTTTTGTCTAATCTGGGACCAAGAAAAAAGGCCACGCGAGCTTTTCTAGTAGGACCCGGTCTAATAATTCAAATCACTAGCTAAAAAGTTCAGGTGAGCTCTTCTAATTCTAGTAGGACAAGGTCTAATAAATCAAACCGCTAGCTAAAACACACAGGTCCCTCTGCGTACGACAAAGAGACATAGGAACACGCTAAAGTAGAACAGGGTCTAATAAATCAAGCCGCTAACTAAAACCCGCAGGTCCCTCTGCGTATACGACAGGGGGACATAGGAACACGCTAGTAGGATAGGGTCTAAGAAATCAAACCGCTAGCTAAAATCCGCATGTCCCTCTGCCTATATACAGGGCCGGTCCTGGGGTAGGGCTGGAGGGAAACCGCCTCGGCCCATAAAAATCAGAGGGCCCTATATTACTGTATTCTGTATACTGCTACTAGCTTAGCTGGCGTAGTTTTCCAACATTCACAGCAGGAATACAACGGCCTGTGTAGGAAAAAGAAGGCCTAGTGCACCATGGTCCATGGGTCCATGGCACATCATTTGACATAGAAAGATGAGGAAATAGCTGACCGGGCTGTGTATGGCGAGGCTGACGGCTGATCGCTGCTAGAGTGAAGTCATTTTTATCATTCGCCGTCAGACTTTTTATTCCCTAAACTTTTAATTGAGCTCTAGACTGTAGTCTGTATAGGTTCGCCAAGCTTTCGTTCGTCCTTGTCCATATCTTGATTTCTTCATCCAATTCCAAACGCCAGCCGTCCAATAACGGGTGCTCTAACTAACTATTTACAACAACCTCCAGGCCAAGATGCCAAGACGGAGGCCTCTTTGTGCCACTGCTGTGTGCTCCCGGAGCTTCGTCCCAAGTGGTATTGTCCCTGGCGGCGAAGTTCTTGACAGCAGTGTATTGCCGCGGCGCGGTGGATCTAGAGCTGGACCCGATGGCGTTTTCTTAGGATTTTTCAGGGTCTATAGTGCAAAATGTTTGGGGCCGGTTGTAATTGTCGTGTTTCGCTGGGGCCTCGATGTAACTGTTACTCCACCGCTTAATGAAAGCTTCTAGGTCCCTCCGGGACCATCCCCTTTTCAAAAAAAAAAAAACTAACTATTTACATGTACATTTCAAAATATAAGATGGTTTATCTTTGTGAAGCAAATATGACTTTTTTTAACTTATAGGTTCATTGAAATTTTGGAGTGAATATATATACTTCCTCCGACTCATATTAATTGCCTCATATTTGTCTAGATTTGAATGAATCTAGACACTATTTAGTATATAGGTTCATCCAAATTTTGACATATCCAAGTCAATTAATATGGATCGGAAGAAGTACTAAAAAAGATCTAGATAAATTTGCTTCCCAAATCTAAAACATCTTATATACTTTGAAAGGAGGGAGTAGGTAAGGTCTTAGAAAAGGTCAGTCAGGCGGCGACCAACGTCGTGATTCACAGAACTGGGAGAAGGCTTGTCTCCAATTCTATAGCATGTACCATAATCATGGCAACATGATTGGGTGATAGTTGATTTATGAAGAAGTACTATTATATTGGATGAACACAAATTGAGCTTTGGGAAGCGGCAATTCGGTTCATAGGTGCAAATGCATCCATAAAATTGACATTTCAAAATATGTTTTCTTACAATGGGTGTATTTGCACCTGCAAGCCGAAGTGAATATCAGCTTTCTTTGCTGCCATTAATAACAACTGGTTATATATTTTTTAGAGATACATATTTTTGAAATTTGGAATTTTTAGTATGACTTGGTATTGAAAAAATTTAATAGATCTAGTAGGTTAGTAGCTTTATACCTTTGCGCTTATTTTCGATTGCTAATTGTAAGAAATTATAAGATGAAATTAATATTGATAGTATTGGTGATTATAAGATGGAATTGATATTGATAGCATTATTGCAGAATTTGTATCTAGGATTGTACGGAAAATTTGTAAAGTACCATTGGTAATAAATTTTAGGGGCCTTATTTTTTATTTTTCCCTGGGCCCTCGAAACTTTAGGACCGACCCTGCGTATATACGACAGGGAGACATAGGCCGGCGTAGGACCAAAGTGTATTTTGACGGAGGAAGAGAAAAATGCTCTTTTTATTATTATAGGTATAGAATATCAAAGAAGAGAAATATAGAACATACACGCATAGGAACATTCATTGTCTGAGCTACAGCCCGTTCCCCTCCCACCCCCTCCCGTTGAGAGTCAACTCTCAGGAACCGGACCGTCCCCAAGCCCTCTCCGGCGGCGCTGCTCGCCGGAGTTGGGGGAGGGGGGGCGCCGGAGTAGATAGGATTAGGTGTAGGTTTGGCTTTGTGCCGGTAGTGGGCAGTTTGCCCGGTAGTCGAAGCGAAATCCCGGATCTAGGCGCCCAGATCTCGGCGATTTTAGGGCCTTTTCTCCCTTTGCTGTTCCTCCGGCGGTCGGTGTGGGGAGTGGAGGAGAAGGCCGGCGCTTCTCTGAATAATTCCGGTGGCGTGGTTCACCTAGAGAGGGTGTGGTGCTGCGAGCTTGTGTTCTTCCCGGCCGGCTGTGGTAGCGAGGGGGAAGATGGTGTTGCTGCAGCTTGCTTCGCTTCTGGGACACTCCCGGCCGGCCGTGGTGGCGTGGGGGAGTGCTCCGGCGGTGTTGCGGCCTCGTCTTCGTCCTGGGGGCCTGGGCCCCCGCGTTGGGGGCTTGTGATCTTGGCCTTCCTGAACGGTGGCATGTTGCCGCTGTTATCCTTTGGAGATCTTCTGAGCTCAGTGCTGCTCGAACTTTGATCTGCTCTGGCCAGCGTGGTGATGGATGGAGTATATATGAACTGGGCTTGGATCGGATCTGGAGATTCAAAGCGATGGTGCTTCCTTGCCAGGCTGCTCCAGCTAGTTTATCTTAGATTTTCTTATCTTGGGATGCAGTTTTTGGGCCTTCAAGTTTCACTAAGGATCTCTTGAGAATTGCTGTTCAGGTTGTCTTCGCGATCTTCATGTCGCTCGGGTGTGTGCGCCGGAGACAGGTGAGATTGTCTCTGCTGTCGCTCCCCAGATTCAGCGGTGAAGATCCTCGTGGGTTGAGCTCGGTGACGCGGTCTCTTTATCTACAGCTCAACTTTCAACCTCGTTTGCATGTACCATCTCGATTGCTGGTTGAGCCGCTGGTTCTACGGATGGTTGGGCTTTGTGAGGCCCCTGAAGAACACATTTGCAGGTGTGGCAATTCCATGTTCTCGATGGAATCCCTGGCAGGCTCTTTTTGTGTTCTTCTGCGTAGACTTCCTGTGTTTTCAGCTTCATCTTTTTTTGTGTGCTTGTAGGCTTTAGGATCGACTTTGATCTTCAGAGATCTATTTGTAAGAGCTGTTATGTACTCTTTAGCTGCTAATATATTGGCTCTCGTTCAAAAAAAAAATCAAAGAAGAGAAATTTCTTTGCTGCCCAATTTTATTGATACGTCGTATCTTGTGCATCCGGCTAGCTCATGCATCCCTGCATCCAAAACCTTTATGACCGTCTGATCAAAATTGTTGTGTTTAGAGATGTTCCGGTGACATATTCCAGAAACACGCCCGTTTTCAAAATTTTGAATGGGGACAGTGAATCTGGAGATGCGATGACGTTTCTTCTCTCTTGTCCCCCGGAAGGGGGTTTCCTAACCCGAAACCACGATCACCACGAATCCTCATGATTCCTGCTAGATTCCACGAACAAACACCACCCAATCAAACTCATTCCCACTTCCACCAGACCCAAATAACCCATACTCCCGTCCAATTCTATCTCCCTCCGGAATATTTTAGAGAAAGGCTTAGGCCTTGTTCGGTTTCCAGGAGTTAATTCCCTCCATGGAAACAACCCATGCATGGATTGGGTTAACTCCCTTTTGTCACCCGATCCACACCAATCCTTTTCCTATCAATCCCACAATTCCCTGCATCTTAAGGTCTGTTCGTTTAATCCCTCTCATCAGCCAACAACACAGGAAAATAACAAAGGACACCTAGTCACGGTCCAACATGGATGAAAGATTCAACACGAACAGGCAAACTAGAGTTGCTAATTAGTATAAACATGTGCTTCTAATTACTGTGCAATGCTCAAGAATCATCATCACCAGAATACAAATTAAATTGATCAAGAAATGGCAAAAACTACACTCCATCCATCCAGAAAAGGATGTCGCTGCTTATGTACAAAATGATTTTTACAAAACATTCCTCCTAAATTCAAACCATTTCAATATTTGTCCTGATTCAGACATGTTATTATGCTCATGGTCATTCCCGTCCGAGCTTGCGATGCCACCTCCCCATTCAAGCTCGTGGTCGTGCAGGAGAACGCCCTCGCCGGACTCGCCTACTTCCGCACCTGCATAGGAGGGAGCACGACCTCGCCGGACTATTCCACTACGCAAGGCCGCCGCCGCTCCGTCGGCCGCCGCTCCTGGGCTGTGTGGCACATTCGAAGCTGCTGACCGCCACCGCATCGCCCCACCTCACCCTGCTTCGGATATAGGGGAGCTCTCTCCTATGGCCGCGCGGCCGCTCAGCTCGCCAGAGGGGTCCAGTGGGGTCACCCAACTCACCACCTCTCCACCGTCCTCAAATTGGGCGCCTATGCAGGCATGGGGGTGCCAATAATTGGGAACTTGGAGTGGACTCTCTACCGCAGGCTGTGAGGCGCCAAGGACCATGCGGCGTCCATCTTAAGCTGAAATTCAGGTGAAATGTAATTGGCATGCATCTACAGATAGGCAAGATTGTAGAGGTACTGATCATGTTGTATTGGTACTTCAGTGCAACAACCAATCTTAAGTGTCCACCCTGCTAAGTGAGATTATGGTCTTCTACTGTCTCTAATTATTTTTCTAGTAGCAAAGGAAAAATGGCTAAGTTAAATAGTTCTATTTGAACCAATGACAGGCATACTGATGCAGTAATTTTATCAATCTAGCAAATGACAGACTGGATATTCAGGTTAGGGCAGACTGAATATTTAGCAAATGACAGGCATATTCAGGTTAGTGCAGACTAAATATTCACCGTCCAGAGAACGTCGCCGCCGCTTCGCTTCACTTTAGGGTCGCCTTCGATGTGGAATGGACGAGCATCCGACGATGGATGTATTAATGACCATCGGCCATAAAATGCGCCTGCCAGCATTTTGGAACAAAATTAAATAACAAGAATGGTAAAGTTCAGATTTCATTTATTCAAGTGGCTAATAGTTTGAACACTAGCTTGCATGTGTTAATGAAAACAAGTGATATCTTCAATTCTTGGTGCAAGAATTTAACTGACGATGCGATGAAAAGCATGGACACTAGACATCTTTGGAGGGTATCAATTTTAGAAGCACGACACTGATTTCTTTTAAACGAAGATGAAGATAATGCATAACATCAATTTTCAGATTGAGCAGCAGACTCAATCTAGTATAAGAAGGCATAGCATTGTGAGGATCTCGATTGCTATCGCTGATCCGATCACCACTGAAAGTATTGTTGTTGCAGAAAATAAAGATATGGAGAATGGTATGCTCTGACCAACTAAGTACGTAAAGAACATGACATCGGTACTACTTACATATGGCACTTCTTGAGTTCATATTCAGAGGTCGTTTACAGTAGTGAATAACCTTGTCTCATGGCTTGCACCCTGCAAGAGAACAAATATCACATCTGAATACAAGATTAAATATCTAAATAAAGACTATCGTCTTGTCTTGTATCTCTAGTTCTCTATCTGCTTGACATACCACTGATCTGAACTTTGTACATACAATGAAAGATGGAATTTTCCATTTGCATTGAAACTAAATCACTAATTTCATGGTTTAGGAGCGTATTCTAAATGTATGTGGCATTAATTTTCTGACTTAGTTAAGCTATATACAACAAGATGTCACACGATTAATCCCCTATGCAAAAAAACAAGAAAGGGACCAAAATCAACTATGTAAAATTGATGAATAATGAGCATGAATACTAGTACTCTGCATATTAACCACGGTGTGTGGCTCAGCACTCCTCAACCTATACATTAGCTAATTAACTAATGTATGCATGCCAATCGAGCAGCACTGACCGTGAATACAATTATGTGAATTGAAGAAGTCTCTTACATACAACTTTCTACTACTCCCTCTGACCCAAATTAGTTGACTTAGATTTATCTAGATTCGATTGTATCTAGCCATGATTTAGTATTAGATTCATCCATATCTTAACAAATTTGAGTCAACTAATTTGGGTTGGAGGGAGTAGAACTAATTAACTCCCAGTAAAAAGTGCAACCCTGAACCAAGCATTCTGCAATAGATCTATGATTCTCCTAGTAAAAAACATGAATGGATGTGTTGTACGTGTACCAAAAAGAGAAGAACTAAATTCTGCATAATATAATGCGCACGGACGACTGGTCCCTTCATATTTGCCTGAACCCTAGACCAAGACGCGTGCCACGGGAGGGGTAGAAGAAAGAGTACAGGCCTAGGCTCACTGCAGCAAAAACCAGGCCTCCATGTCGCCGTCCCTGCCATAAGACAACGGCATCGCTAGGCAGATCCAAGAACTTCAGAGTTTGCCAGAGGAAAGGGGGCTGGGAGGTGGGAGGAAGAGGGGCTTTTACCGGCGGGAGGCTTCCATCGTGGGAGAGGGATGCTGGAGATGTGGAGGCACTGTCACCGCTGCTCTTGAGTTTGCCTCCAGGTCGTGCCGCCGTCGAGTCGCGTGAGGCGTCGCTCGGGGTGGATTTCTTCCACAGGTTGGGAAGATGTTTCAATCCACCGTGGAACGAACTGGGTCTGGAGGGTTTGGGCCGAGATCGGGTTCCCGTCGGGAGTAACCGAACGCACGGTTACGGGTGGGCGGGGATTAAATCTCTCCGGAACTAATCCACGCGGGTTGACGGGATTAGGACCGGATCCCCGTTGGGTTGGGGCTAACCAAACAAAGCCTCGCATCCAGATCCCCAAATCCCCACTGATGCATCAATCAGCTAAGATCGAGATTCACCTCTCTACTCACGGATCCACAATACCACCACCAATCCCGCACTCTAACCCTGCCCCCCAAATTGCTCGCCCCATATCTCCATCCCACCACCAATCACCCAGCACACCCTGCTGGTGGATCCAGCAACACCCATTCCACCCTGACCCTAGCTTAATGTACAAATCAAGGTGAATTCATCGTCGGATGTTTCTTGGGCGAGTAATGGATGCTCCCCAGAGAGACCAAAAGCTAGGAGTGAAATTCCAGGAACAATCACTTCATCGGAGGTATCAATTTCTCTAGCTAGCAGATTGATGACCGCCGATTGCTCCCCTAGCGCTTACGATCCTGATCCTCCGCCCCAACCCGATCCCGGTGACCATCCTATAAATACCGACACAGGATATGCCCACCCCTAGCACCAAGGCTTTCCACAGTGACTATCTCCACCTCCCCTACTAACCACCATGTCTTCTCACAAACCATGCTCGGGTAATGGCAAGGGGGATAGCGAAGCTCAGTCGCAGGCTACCACGAAAGATGTCCCCACTGCGGGCAATGGCCCGCTCGAGCTCGCGACCGCGAAGACGTCATGGCGGCGCACAGGCAAGCAACTGGTGGAGGATGACAGGAGGAAAGGGCTCCGATCATCATCATCCTCGCGAGGTCCCGTGGCCTGGCCAGCACCCGCCTCGTTGTCGTGGGCGTCTTCCTCTCGATCCTACGCATTCCCTCAAAACAATTGGTGAAATATATGAGAGTGTGAGGAGCATCAGGGGCACTTTGGATACGAACCAACTCACTGACAAGTGCTTCATCATCGAGTTCTCGGAGGCTGGCAACTTTGAGCACGTGACCAAGGGAGGTCCATGGAGGTACCGGAAGGACGCGGTTCTAATCCACGCTCTAGGAGAAAAGGAGGATTCCAATACGGTACGTTTTGAGAGAGTCCATGCCTATCTGGGTGCAATTCACTGGCATTCCCTACTACCTCCTCTCCAAGCAGCTGGCTAGGAACCTGGGCAGGAGGCTCGGGGACCTCATATCCATCGACAAGAATGCACGCAGAGACATCCAAGAAAAAAATCCTCCAAGCAAGAGTTGGAATCCCCGTCGCCCATTCTCTCCAGAGGTGGATCACACTAAGGCCTTGTTTACTTCTAGGTATTTCAGGGGATGAGAGGGGATTATTTCGTATCCCGAAATTTTCCCGATAGGTCGTTTACTAGGTCGGGTTTTGAGGGGATAATCCCGGAATATCCCCACAAATCCCCTCCACACTAGTGTATTTTTGACTAGATTAAAAACTCTCCATCATGGTAGAGTATTTTTGGGGAAGGGATTTGAGGGGATTTGAGAGTATTGGGCGAACACCAAATCCCCGCATATCCCCGCGTCTTTTATGGATAAAAATACCGGAGAAGTAAACAAGGCCTAATGGATGAGTTCACGGACGAGGAGGTGGTGTTCTCTATCCTCTACGAATGCCTACCAAATTTCTTCCGCATATGTGGTGTCATTGGACAAGAGGCTACCTGCAACCTCCCGGCGTTCCTGAAGAAAAGGAGTTACTGCACTAGCCTCGCCGTCGACCCCTATCAGGCCAAGGACCCCAAGAAATGGTACCTGCCAGAAACTGCGGGAGAGAACGCCCGCGAGCTGGGGATGGACACTCTGTGGTGCAACGTCCCTACGCTCGGTGCTAGGGAAACCTCCTCGCCGCCTAGGGTGCTCGCCACGGTCGCCCACATCACGAAATGTGTGGAGGAACTCTCCGTGCAGGACAAGGAGAACACCAGCGACACCGGAAATGACAACATCGCCACCATCAGCACCAACAACTGCATCGACAACAGTTCATGCTTGCTTCAACAAACTCCATCGACTCCAAGAAAACAGAGGAGGCACCACACGGAATGGTTGCTGTTAGGAACACAAACGCCACAGTTGCCATAGACCCATCTCTGAAGAAGAGCTGGAAGAGGAAGCCAAGATCTAACGGGGAGGGAAAGCCATAGGAGAGGGAGTAGAACAGTGACATCATACAGGAGCAGAAGAACAAATCTAATGCTGCAGAGCTAGCCCCTGGCGCTGGGCTGGCACTGGGAAAAGGGTGAGGAATCAATGATGATCTGCAAGCTAGCATAACTAGAGTGTACAACAGCAAGAAAGGGCAAAAGGTGGAACATTCGGCCACTCGCACTCCCCGAGTGATAGAGATCGAGGAAAGGGGTAAGGTAAGGAAGCTACCAGTCCAGGGGCTGCTGGTCAACTGACAGGCGTGAGTGTCAACGCCTGTCAGGTACCATGAGTATCCTCAGCTGGAACCCCCGGGGATTAGGGCAACCCGGGACAGTTCAGGAACTAGTACTTCTCGTTCGTACTCACAAGCCCAACATCGTGTTCATCAGCGAGACTAGACAGCACAAAGAGTATGTCAAAAAACTTAGATGGAGGCTCGGCCTCAAGCACTGTATGATTGTAGACAACATAGGTAAAGGTGCTGGCATTGCGCTGTTCTTGGGTGAACAAGTGGAAATAAAAACTTTGTCAAAAGGTTTGAGATACATTGATGTGTCCATCAGGGATGACCCCAATGGTCGGAGATGGCGGGGTACGTTCAACTATGGTGAATCAAAATCTTCCGAGAGACACCACATGTGGACCACTCTCCGTAGAATCAAATCGGAATTGGTAGACCCATGGCTGATGATCGGCAACTTGAACGAGACGATGTGGCAGCATGAACACTTCTCGAAATCTAAGAGATCTGAGAGAAGAATGGAAGTTTTCAGAAACACTCTTGACCACTGAAGCCTATTTTATCTTGGCTTCGTTGGGCCACCTTGGACCTTTGACAACAAACAGAAAGGCAACAGAAACTTCAAAGCCCGCCTTGATTGCGATATTGTGTCAGATAAATGGACTAATCTGCATCCGAATGCCAGGGTAACTCATATCATTTCAACCAGAATAGACCATCTGCTTGTTCTTCTTGAGTATGAGAAGAACAACCAGAGAAGGAAACCAACGGAGGCCAGATATGCAATGATGTGGGAATGTGATCCTGGCCTTTCTTTGACGATTGAAGAAGCTTGGGATGGTTCGTCGCCCTGTGATGAGTGCATATTTTCATCATGTTTTAGATTATTATTTTGCATTGTAGTGGTAGGATCTTGGTATTTTATGGTGTTAGCACGCACCTTTTATATTTATTTTCATCAGGATCAGATCAGATGATGGATACGATGGACACATTTCTTGGACCAGTTATATTAGAGTGAAAAGGAGCCAAAAACAATGTAAATTGATTATTTGGGAAAATTATTAACACCAGAAGAAAACCCGAAGCAATTGGAGGATACAGAAGGTTTAACAACCAACTATATGGCCGGGATAAATATTCCGGCCATATAGTTCCCGCCGTATAGTTGGTGCCAACACCGCTTCCTCAAATAGTTTCACCTCGTGCAACTAGATCGGAGAGATGACATACAGAACACCCAGAAATCATTGAAACCTCACCTCTGGAAGGCATCTGGAGGGTGAACTCATCCACCGGGGATCCATCTTCGCCCTACGCAGATCCAGGAGGCTAAGGCTGGTCCTAGTACTAGTATCATAAGGTGTATCATGCATGCCAACTTGGCAAAAATCTAATGTGGCGTCATAATTAATGAAGAGAGAGGTGGTTAGAGTATCATAGGTAGATATTGTATCATAGCACGTAAAACTAGAAATCATAATGACAAGTAAATCTTGTACACACATTTTACATAGAGATTCTACAAATCAATAAATATACCACTACTATGATACTACTACATGATACAATGCACTAGAGATATAGTATCATATATTAGTATCATATGCATGATACTAGTATTATGATACTCCCACTATGACCAGCCTAAGACATCGATCTTCATCATCAACCACTGCATCACCACCATCTCCATCCATCCCATCTACATCTTTTCTAGATCTTGTTGTAATTTCTGTACTCGTTGTGGATTTATACAAGTACTATTCATCTATGATAGATTCCATTACTTTTGCCATGATGTTGATTGCCTCCATGTCTGAGTAGATCATTAGTTCTTGGAGAGATGGAGAAAACCTAGTATGAGATTCAAATAAGATAAATTTTACTATAATATGCATCGCTATGACCATGTGTTAGATTGTCTTCATCTTGATATTGGGAGAAGTCGACCTCTCAATATTTGCCTCTTGTGGGCACTTGATGGAAGGAACTACTTGTTGGTAGACGGAGGTGTGTTAGCACTTACAGTGAGTATAAAGCTATCGGCACTCCTTATGTATCAACTTGGGAATCGAGGAAACTCACGAAACACTATCTATGCCATGGGATACGTCCTGTGAGATTAAGTACCTTAATAATGCAGTAATTCAATTCATGTTGATTGTTGTCTGTTGTGGTTATGAGGATGATGTGAGCAGTGGTTGTTGCCCATTTGTCCAAATACGGAGTTCCTTCCACACATACATAGTTGAGAACGTTCATAATAATAATCTTTATCTTAGCCTTTTATAATGCTAGTGGTGTATCCGCTAATCCCTGAGAACGTTTTCCCCACTAAAGTTTCAAATCTCTTTTAAATACGCCATACCTACTTTCTGTATTCAATTTTGTTTACTTTACTCATTGTTCTCTTATACCAAAAACCCCAAAACACCTTTTTACACAACACTCGCATTTTATCTTGTCACTTAGAACTTTATTTAGCATTTTTATTTTTAGTATTTATTTCAAGAGTTATTAGACTTCGGACTCCTGCTCCCTGTGGGATCGATATCTTTATTTTGAAACTAGCTACAAACGATCTGTGCACTTGCAATGATCAAGATTTTTTTTGGCGTCGTTGCTGGGGAGCTAAGCGCTGTAGGTTTTTAGTTTTTGCTTATTTATTTTAGTCTTGCTATGTTTTGTTTTGAGTTACAGGTATCCACCAACATGACGGAGTTTGAGCATATGACTAGTGTTAACCCATTCAGCCACTTTGGGAAGCCCTATGATATTTATAAAAGTGACAACTCCAACGAGAAGATAAGAGGGTTTGAAATAAATCCTCTACTACTTGGTATTCTACACAAGAAGAAATTTACTGGAGATGAAGAAGATCCTGATCCATATGAGAATATTGCATGCTTCAAAGATATATGTGGCACTTTCCAATTATCAGGGTATACTACTAATGAGGTAAGGCTGAAACTCTTTAGTCAAAGTTTGACAAGCATAGCTCTCTCATGGTATAGATCTTTACCCTCAGAAGCCACTACTACCTGGGATAATTTAGCTTGTGAATTTCTATCCAAATATTAACCATTATCAGAATCTTTTGGAATGAGGCGTCTTATAATGACTTAGAGGAACCGTCCTAATGAAGGACTAGTAAGAGCTTATATAAGATTTAAAGATTTACTTAATCAATGTCCTCATCATGATTTTCCTGAATGGTATTTATTGCATATCTTTTATGGCGGTTTAATTGAACCTAATAAAATTGAACTAGACTCTTGCGCGAGAGGAGCCTTTATGGAGTTACCCATAACTAAATCTTGGGCTTTATTTAATAGAATCTGCGATCATAGAGTTTCATGTAATTTTGGTCTAGAAAGTGAAGGAGGCACAAAAATAGATTATGATTGTATTCATGACTATAATAAGAAGGGCCATGTTAATGAATTATCTAAACAAATTTATTTAGATTCAGATCTTGTGTTGCAAGTTATTACAGCTTTTACAGAACACATCAAAGCTCCAAAAGAGGGTTAGGCCAATTATGATCCACCACCCGAACCCGAGAATAAAAGAGAAGTTAAAGCAACATTGGCCTCCCCAGAACCAATGTATGAGATACCTTTCCCTAACACTGCACAGACGCATATTTTGGAATATGAACAGGTTAAAGTAGTATAGGAGAATAAAGAAGAGGAAAGTGTGCCAAAATTTGAAGAATATCTGGATGAAACCCAAGATGAAGAGGTAACCAAGGAAACAATTATGGCTATGTATGCACATTGTAACATAGTTGAACTTGATGAAGAGACTTTCGTATTGGTTGAAGGTAAAACTAAGGTAAAAGATGTGGGTAAGACTATTCTTCCCTGCATATTTAAAGAAACCTCGCATTACGGTTTATGTGATCTTGGCACCGAAATTAATGTTATATCTTATGATTTTTATTTAGAAATAAAAGAAGAGATAGCAGCGGTTACAATAGAAAATACTGATATGACAATCATGTTAGCCAATAAAAATCTTAGAATTCCAAGGGAGTAGTTGAAGAAGCAATCGTCACAATTGGAAATAAAAATTTCCCTATCAATTTTGTAGTTGTTGATATGCCAGCTGACACTCTTTGCCCAATTATATTTGTAAGAAACTTTTTGAGCGACGTAGGTGCCACAGTCGACTTCGAAAAGGAGGTTGTATCCCTTAAGCTTGGGAAAGAGGAAAACAATTCCACTTTTACAAATTTAAAGACAAACCTCTACTTATACAAGAAGAAGAGAAGGAGAAAACTATTGAGTATATGGCAGCTCTTTTCTTAGGTAATCAAGAAGAAGAAATAAATGAAGACTCAAATTATGAAGAAATAATTATGGAGGACAGGTCTCTAGAAGAATTAGAAAGTGAATTTGATTCACTTACCATTTTATGACCTCCAACTGATGAGGCTTTTAAAGAGCCAAAAAAGATAGGGGATGAAGAATTACCACCCCTAGAATTAAAAACTTTACCAGATAATCTTAAATACAGATTTTTGGATAATACTAATAAATTACCTATTATTATTAGTGTTAAACTTTCAGGGGATAAAGAAGAAGATCTCATGAAGGTACTTAAGGAGCATCATAAGGCCTTTGGGTACTCAATGGACGATTTGAAGGGCATTAGTCCCATGATAACCATCCATCGAATATTCATGGAGGAAGGTGCTAAACTAGTTGCATAATTTAATAGAAGGCTAAAGCCTAAAATGAAAGAAGTGGTAAGAAAAGAAATAGTACGCCTACTGGATCCAGGTATAATCTATCATGTAGAAGAAAGTGAATGGGTAAGTCATGTTCATTGTGTTCCTAAGAAAGGCGGCTTTACTATTGTTCCTAATGAAAACAATGAATTCATACCTACTAGAACTATTGTTGGACATAGGATGTGCATAGATTTCAGGAAATTGAATAAGGAAACTAGGAAGATCACTATCCTTTACCATTCATAGATCAAACTTTAGAGAGGTTAGCAAACCACACTCATTTTTTCTACTTGGAAGGATACTCTAGTGTTTCTCAAATAGTTGTTCATCCTGATGACCAACTTAAAACAACTTTCATTAGTCTTTATGGTTTACATGCTTACCGACGTATGAATTTTGGTTTATGTAATGCTCCAGCTACTTTTCAAAGATGCATGACTGCTATTTTTGCAGATTTTATAGAACTGATAATGGAAGTATTTATGGATGATTTTTCTGTCTATGGAACTTTGTTTACTAGTTGCTTGGATAATCTCAAAAGAATTTTGCCGCGTTGCGAAGAAACCAATCTTGTTCTAAACTGGGAGAAGTGCCATTTTCTGGTCAAAGAAGGCATAGTCCTTGGACATAAGGTATTAGGTAAGGGCATTGAAGTATATAGGGATAAAGTTGAAGCAATAGAGAGAATGCCACAACCAGGGGACATAAAAGGTAGAAGAAGTTTTCTTGGTCATGTGGGTTTTTATAAAAGGTTTATTCAGAATTTCTCTAGAATTTCTAAACCTTTAACTAATCTGTTGTAAAAGGGATTAAGATTCAATTTTGATGACAAATGCCTTATTTCTTTTGATAAACTTAAATATGCTTTATCTGATGCCCCTATTATTAAACCACCTGTATGGGATGTGACTTTTGATTTAATATGTGAATCTAGTGATGATGTTGTAGGAGTAACTCTGGGACAACACATAGGTCACAGATTTAATATTATACATCATGCTAGTAGAACTCTCAATAGTGCTCAAAAGTATTATCCTAAGAAAGAAAGAGAACTCTTTGCTGTATTTTTCTCTTGCGATAAATTTAGTTTTTATATAGTTGATGCAAAAGTAAGAGTTCATACAGATCATGATGGTTTAAAAGAACTCGAGAGGAATATTCATAAGCCAAGACTAATCCATTGTATCCTTTTACTTCAAGAATTTGAGTTGCATATTATGTAGAGACAAGAAGCAAAGGTAGTGGATGCAACATCTATATTTGCCCAGCAAGACACCAATCTTATTGAGAGGAGCTTTAGTCCTGGTGATTTTTGTTTTCAAGAATTATTAGATGAACTAAGGTCAATTCCTCCCAAAAAGAAAAAGTCCTTGTTGTTGGAAGAGCTTGTCACTCCCGACTAAATAAACGGTACGTGAAAGGTAAGTGTTCCTACTCTAATAAGTGCTTTGTTTTCACAATTTTTACTACTAAAAATCTTACCTTTGAATTCCTCTTGTTTTTCTGAAGTTTTTGAGGGGGTTTTGTAACTATACGGGCGCAACGATACGGCCGGATAAAAGTCTCCCGCCGTATAGTTGGTCGCTAAAGGTATTGTATCCCCCTGCGAAATATTTTTTGGTGTGCAGTATCTATACGGGCGCAACTATACGGCCGAAGAAAAATCTCCTGATGTATAGTTGGTCATTAAAGCTTCTGTATCATCGACCCTTTTCGTTCTTTATCATCTAAAAAATGTGTTGTCGATTCCTAGTCGGTAATCTAACTGACCTGGACTTGATATATTTGAAAATATCTGCCCGGAACCAACTATACGACCAGAGCTATACGGGCCGTGACCATATAGTTGGTCGTTACGCGGCATGACTCCACTGAAATAGTGATTCATTTTCCTATTCTTTTTTATTCTTTTCTTGGGCATGAATTTGGTGTTTCTCGCGAGTTTTACCGACCTCTGACCCCTCTTGTATACTGCCATTGTGTCTCTCTCTAATCATAATCACCGGGAACCAATCCACCTCGTGTTCTCACGTGAGGCAAGGGCCAAGAAGCTAAGGAGATAAGTCCCTATGGAGGTTGGGAGCAATAGCAAGCAGGACAAGGAGATCAAGGGCGTC
The DNA here is from genome assembly GCA_916181665.1 of Avena sativa. NCBI lineage: Eukaryota > Viridiplantae > Streptophyta > Magnoliopsida > Poales > Poaceae > Avena > Avena sativa. The sequence continues at coordinate 69,627,784 of OV702284.1, forward strand.
CCTATGGATCTTTTTGATGCCGACCATGAACGACGGAAGAGGAAGTTGACAGCTCTAGAGTTGAAGATTGCAATAATGGATAAGGAGGCGCCAGGGACACCCACGCAGCTTCGGTGGCTGCGATTTTATGTTGATAACCTCGATGAAGATATCAAGCAGACTACTGAAGAAGGATTTTCTATGGGTCTTATCGTGATACAAACCTTCCAAAGAAACAATGAGCTCATTAAAGAACAAGTGAAAGTGCTGGAGAGGAATAATCTTTTCTACAAGTTGCGTATTAAAGAACTAGAAGCTGTCAAGCAATCCCTCCGCCTCAAGCTGGCCCGTGTAGAAAAGATACCATGTGCCATGGCGACACAGTGACCTGCGAATAAATCATGGTATCAAATAATCGCAAGGGATTATTTGATCCCGCCTGGCTTGATTCCAAGCTTGGGGAGATCTTTAAGACCTTGTAATCTATCTTATAAGTTTTTACTACTATTCTAGTTTTGCATTAGTTTGAGCTCATAAATAAAGTTTGCATCATTAGAATTACCTTCAGGAATAGTCGATCCCTTTTATGAAATTCTGAGTTTATTATAATATATGGAGCATTATTGAGTTTGCCTTTGTCTTATTGGATATATGAATGGCTTGAGTATAATTTGACTTGCACTTGATGATAGCAATAGAACTCTTCCACGCCATTGGTATTAACGGAACATACAAAGATAATTTGATCAATATGTTGTAGTTCAATAGTTTGATTTAAAAAAGGAAGAAATTATCTAATTAATTAAGATGAAAAAAGAAAAACCTTCAACAAAGGAGAAATCAAAAGTGCTATCAAATAGAGTGAGAACAAATTGAGGTAGAATATTCAAGTTATAAAGATGCTTCATATATATTTGGAATTTGGTAATTGAGATCGTTAAACTTTGGACTCCTACATGAAGTGGAATGTATGGCTAGATCCTTTGCACAACACTTAAACAAAAGTGTGAGCACGAATATTGATGGTGCTTGACGTGGAGCACTTTGTTGGAAACTCCAAGAGCAAGGTGTGATGAGCACAACAACAAGTCTTCCCTCAGTAGAGACCGAGGTTATCGAACCAGAAGGAGGAAGGAAACATCACACAGGTGTTGCAAGCAACGCGGATACCTGCACAACACAAACTCAAGACTTTGCCCCAATGAATCAGTGAGGTTGTCAAGCTCACCGATTTGCTGTAACAAAGGATTAAACGTATGGTGTGGAAGGTAATGGTGGTTTGCAGCAAGTAAACAAGTAACAGTGGAAGATGTATCAATGGTAAAGATTGGACCGGGGTCCATAGTTCACTAGAGGTGCTCTCCTTAGATAAACAACATGGCATGAAGGGTAAACAAATTACAGCAGGGCAATTGACAGGAACTGAGCAAGGCATAACAATGCAATTACTAGTCAGAAAGATCATATGAGATTCGATTGGGCAATACAACAAGATACATAGACCGCCATCCAACTGTATCTATGACTAGAATTCCACCTTCAGGTTATCATCCGAACCCCCTCCAATATTAAGTTGCAAACAACAGACAACTGCTTTAAGCAAAGTGTGTAAGGTAAATAGTCCACATGTTCCATGAACAAGAGACCGTTGTTTTCTCCCTAGTAGCAACATCACATCTACAACAGAAGAGATTATTGTCACTTCCCTTGGAAACTAGAGGCATGAACCGACTATCGAGCATAAATACCCCCTCTTGGAGTCACTAGCAACTACTCGGCCAAGATAGATACTAACAACGGAGAGCATGAAAGATCACAAATAACACAGACATGATAGAATCATAAAGACAAAACCATTAATTAAACCAACATAATAATATCAATATCCGTCGGATCTCCGCAAATACAACATGCATGATTACAAATAGATTAGATCTTGATCATGAATGGAGCTCACAAGATCTATACATGAAAGCACAAAGGAGGAGATACAACCATCTAGCTACTACATGGACCCATAGTCCAAGGTGGAACTACTCACGCATCATACCCGAGAGAAGGCCTCCGGGATGATCTCCCCTTCGACAGGGTGCCGGGAAGAACTTCAGATCCCCCCGATCTAGGGACGACGGTGGCGGTGGCTACATAAGGTTTCATGGGATATTGATCAGGTACTTAGGGTTTCTACATCGGGGGCTTCTTATAGGTGAAGGGGGAGGCCGAGGCGGTGGCCAGGGGCCCCACACCCTGCCTAGGCATGGGGCAGGGCCCACCCGCGCCTAGGGGGGTGCGGGCGCCCTGGCACGCCTCTCCGGCTCCCCTCTGGACTTCTTGTTCCCCACGGAAAGTTATTGACTTTGACATTTGTCTCGTCCAATTCCGATAATATTTCTTTACTAACTTTTCCGGAACCAAAAACAGCAGAAAACAGGCAACTGGCACTAAGGCAACTTGTTAATAGGTTAGTACCATAAAACATGTAAAAAGCACCTCAAAGTGTAGACAAAGCAAAACAAAGTAGATACTAAACAAGCATGAAGCATCAAAAATTATAGATACGTTTCCGACATATCAAATATATATATAAAAAAAGAGGAAGAAAAGAAAGAGAAAGAAAAAGAGCGAATGTGCAAAGAGCAAATAGGCATATACCACTATATTGTAGTAAGACAAAGAAACGTTTGAGATTTTGAATCCCAAGTGAATATGTTAATCCTAAAACACTTGGGACTACCTCACTAACTCATTTAGTTGAACCAAATACTTTTACATCATGTTGAGAGTAATCTTTTTGTGAACTGTTAATTGCTAAGGTGTGGAAGATTTCTAATATTATTCGGATGGTTCGAGTAAGGTACTATTCATGAACTTATTTATATTGACCCTAAATGATAAAAAAATGCTGAAATTGCCTCATTTATTTCATCGACTCAGCTTCATGAATATGAGGATCATATCCATTAAGCTAAACTTGCTCGGGACGAGCAAGATTCTAAGCTTGGGGAAGTTGATGAGTGCATATTTGCATCATCTTTTAGATTATTTTTTTGCATTGTAGTGGTAGGATCTTGTTATTTTACGCCGTTCGCATGCACCTTTTATGTTTATTTTCACCAGGATCAGATCAGATGATGGATACGATGGACACAATTCTTGGACCCGTTATATTGGAGTGAAAAGGAGCCACAAACAACGTAAATTGCTTATTTGGGAAATATTAATAACACTAGAAGAAAACCCGAAGCAATTGGATGATACAGAAATTTTAACGACCAACTATATGACGGGAATAGATATTGCAGCCGTATAGTTCTCGCCGTATAGTTGGCGCCAACACCGCCTCCTCAAATATTTTCACCCCGTGAAACTGGATCGGGGAGACGACATACAAAACACCCAAAAATCACCAAAACCTCACCTCCGGAAGGCATTTGGAGGGGGAACTCATCCACCGGGGATCCATCTTCGCCCTACGCAGATCCAGGAGGCTAAGGCATCGATCTTCATCATCAACCGCTGCATCACCACCATCTCCATCCATCCCATCTACATATTTTCTAGATCTTGTTGTAATTTCCGTACTCGTTGTGGATTTATACAGGTACTATTCATCTTTGATAGATTCCATTACTTTTGTCATGATGTTGATTGCCTCCATGTCTGAGTAGATCATTAGTTCTTGGGGAGATGGAGAAACCCTAGTATGAGACTGAAATAAGATAAAGTTTATTATGATATTCATCGTTGTGACCATGTGTTAGATTGTCTTCATCTTGATGTTGGGAGAAGTCGACCTGTCAATATTTGCCTCTTGTGGGGACTTGATGGAGGGAACTACTTGTTGGTAGACAGAGGTGTGTTAGCACTTATAGTGACTATAAAGTTGTTGGCACTCCTTATGTATCAACTTGGGGATCGAGGAAACTCACATAATACTATCCATGCCACGGTATACCTCCTAGGGGATTAAGTCCCTTAATAGCGCATTAATTCAATTGATGTTGATTGCTGTCTGATGTGGTTATGAGGATGATGTGAGCAGTGGTTGCTGCCTATTTGTCCAAATATGGAGTTCCTCCCACACATACATAGTTGAGACGTTCATGATAATAATCTTTACATTAGCCCTTTATAATTCTAGTATTGTATCCGCTAATCCCTAAGAATGCTTTTCCCCACTTAAGTTTGAAATATCTTTTACATACGCGATACCTACTTTATGTATTCAAATTTGTTTACTTCACTCATTGTTCTCTTATTGACGAGGGTTCGAATCGTCAATGCCCATTGTTATGGACTTGAGTTTTGGAGAAGATGGGGATGCTGGAAGTCACGAGACTGTTAATAGGCAACCAACACGGGGACACGAGGTTTACCCAGGTTCAGTCCCCCGGAGGGAAAACCCTACTCCTGCTTATCTGTTCTTGATTACGGCGAAACCGAAAGCTATAGGGGTGCGCAGATGCAATTTGGCATGAGGTGTTTGTATAAGTTGGAAGATCCTCCTCGTCGTGCCCTCCTGACCTTTACATAGATAGGCCAGGTCCCGGGGGTAGGTCGAGTCGGTTACAAGTTAGGGTTTCACCCTTACATATTTTATCTACTCCTGGCCGTGTTCTTTAAGGAGTCGAACTTCATTTGGGCTTGGGCCACCCGGAGTCTGCTTGGGCAGCAAGTCTTCACGTGGGCCTTCACTGGGCTAGACCGGATACACTAATATGAGGCATCCGTAAGGTATATCCATGTCACTTATACCAAAAACCCCAAAACACTTTTTTACACAACACTCGTGTTTTATCTTGTGACTTAGAACTTTATTTTACATTTCTATTTTTAGTATTTATTTCAAGAGTTATTAGACTTCAGACTCCTACTCCCTGTGGGATCGATATCTTTATTTCGAAACTAGCTACAAACGATATGTGCACTTACAGTCATCACCCTGTTCCAACCTCAGCGAACTGGTTGCGAAACTCAATACAACTTGCAACCACATGTATAGATGGAGCAAAGATCATTTTGGTAGCATCACCAAAAATACCAACCAGCTTAGAAGTAAGATCAAATCCCTCTAGAAGAAACTGCAGTCTGAGTGGCGTGACAAGGCTATCACATGTGCGTCTGTGGAACTCAACGAAATCTTGCATCAAGAGGAGATGATGTGGAGACAGCGCTCATAGATTTCTTGGCTAGAGGAAGGAGACAAGAACACCAAATATTTCCATAGGAAAGCCTCCTGGCGCCAATCCAAAAACAGGATAAAAAATCTCAAAGTAACGGATGGCTCTTAGACTGTGGACCATGAGGAGATAGACAAATTAACATACACCTTCTTCAAGAGAATATATTCAGTGGACAATTAGGTGAACGCTGATGACCTAATTAAATTTCTGCATAGGCCCATTGATGATGAGATGAACAGGAAACTCTACAAAAATTTCAGTGATGAGGAGATTGCTGATGCCCTCTTCCAGATTGGGCCGATCAAAGCCCGGGGCCCTGATGGACTATCGGGCCGATTCTTTCAACACAATTGGGCTGTTATGCAACCATAAATCATGAGGGATCTTACAAATTTGTTTGCCACGGGTCAAATGGCTGAAGGAATCAACGACACTATCATCGTCCTCATCCCGAAAAGCAACAACCCCAAGAGCCTCGCCGATTCCAGGCCCATCAGTCTCTGCAACGTGGTCTACAAAATTATATCCAAATGCCTTGTAAACCATTTGCGGCCAATTCTTGATGACATCATCTCCAAGACACAAAGTGCCTTCATCCATGTCCGATATGTTGTGAGATTGAATGGATCCACCCTCGATAAGTTCACACTGTCGAGAGGCCTGAGATAAGGAGACCCGCTGAGGCCTTACTTGTTTATGCTGATTGGTGAAGCACTCACGTGTTTTCTGAAAAATGATGTTGACAAGGGGCCATCATACCCCTTAAAGTGGCCAGACGATCTCCTGGTGTTTCTAGCCTGCTCTTCGCTGACGATTTCCTTATCTTCTTCAAAGAGACAATGGAGGAGGCGCATGACGTCAACAACGCCCTCAACCTCTTTCAGCAATGCATGGGTCAACTTATTTGCAAGAATAAATGTTCAGTCCTATTTAGCCAAACCTGCCCGACTGCCACACAAGATCAGATAAAGTCCACCCTAAATGTAACAAGCTTCACATTTGAGGAAAACTACCTTGGCTACCCAACTCCTGATGGACGGATGAAGGGTTAGCTTTTTCAACCCATCATGGTTAGATTCACGAAAAGACTGACGAACTGAGCTAAAAAGTGCATGTGTCACAGCACCAAGGATACTCTCATCAAATTTGTTATGCAATCCCTCGCTGGGCATGTGATGAGTGTGTTCAAAATGTCGGTGGGATTCTGCGAGCAATATGAAAAAATTATTCGCGACTTTTGGTGGGACGACGAACAAGGACACAAGAAAGTCCATTGAATGGCATGGGAAAATCTAATTAAACCTAAAGGAAGGGGAGGAATCGGCTTTCGTGACATGGGCCTCTTCAACCAAGCTCTTCTTGCGAGACTGGCCTGGAGGCTAATCCAAAGACCAAACAGCCTATGTGTAAGGGTGCTCAAAGCCAGGTACTTCCCAAACGGTGATATACTTGTCACTATGTTTGTCTCCAACCCCTCTCCTACTTGGAAAGGTGTGGAATACGGGCTAGAGCTGCTGAAACATGGGATCATCAAGAGGATTGGCAATGGAAGAAATACCCGGTTCTCAAGGGACAACTGGCTACCGCGTGAGGGTAGCCTAAAGATCACGGGGAAGAAAAAGAATTCAAGACGTCGATGGGTAAAGCAACTCATCTCACCAGACAATGGAAAGTGGAACACCACACTGCTGCGGGAGCTCTTCCATGAATTCAATGTCCAAGCCATTCTAAAGATCAAACTACCGGAGTCTGATGTGGAAGACTATGATGCATGGCACTTTGAGAAGAATGGCATATTCACAGTCAAAAGTGCCTATCGCCTAGCCGTGAACCTAAAACAGTGTAATAGCAACAATCACTACTAAGAAAATGGCTATAGACAATTTGCACATCCTTGGCGCACGTGCTAGGAGTGGCCCACAGGTAAAATAGGCACAGTGCACTGCGCACAGGTGCCCTATGGCTAACTATAGCAAGTGTGGCGCACATAGGGATGGTGCGCCATGGCTACTGTGGGCCAGGGCACTTTCGTCCGCAGACCACATATCCGTAGCACATCTTGGGGAAGTGCACTACGGATATGGCATGTATCCGTGGCGCACATGAGGCATGTGCGCTACGGGTATGTGGATTGCGGCTTGCTGTGCAGCTGGGTCAACTTACACGTAGGACATCCTGTCCTTGTGCGCCACGGCTAAGTAGCCTGCACCAACTCCACACCCCCTCGGATCGCCTTTTTAGCCTTGCAAAAAATTAGAAGAAAATGAAAAACACTTCAAAAAATAAAATCCTTTCAAATGTAGGTAGGTAATGTGGTCTAGTTTGTAGAAAAATTAACAAACATGAATTTTGATTTTTATGCAAAAAAAGGTCATGCCACGGTAAAACAGCCGTAACTTTTGCATGCTATGTCGGGAAAAACGTTTATTATACCAAAATGACGATAACGAAATTCCGCATCCGCTCACAACACCTCCGGTCATTTAGCGATATTTTAGATTTTCAAAATTCGAAAAGAGGACAAAATTATGATCAAAGAATCGTTTTTCATGTAAAAAAAATGAGGCCACTTACCTGTGGCGCAACACCGCTAGTGCGCCACGAGTAAGTGGGCGGGATTCAAAATTCGAATCACCACCCGGCCACCTAACCCTCCTTATCTTCTACTTACTCTTCTCCTTCTCCTCCACTTCCACACTTCTTTTTTTCCTCTCATCCTCTCCTTCTCCTCTCTTCTCCACTTCTCCAATACTACTTCTCCTCTCCTTCTCCTCTCTTGCCTCTCCTCTCCTCCTTATTCGGCTTCCTCTCTCCGGCTACACCCACCTCTGATGGCTCCCTCTTCTGACGACATGCCCCTCCTCCAACCACCTCCTTCCACGACCTTCTCCACCTCCGGCGACCTCCGACCTCCTTTGGCACCTTCTCCGCCCACCTACGGCTGCGCCCTCCTCCATGGTAGGTTGTGGCCATGGCCTTCCGCACCTCCTTGCGGTGATAGGCTATGGCCACGACCTCCCGCAACCTCCGGTTTTGTGACAATAGCGACGGCAATGGCGGCGGCGCGATCTAGATCTAGATCCAGATCTAGATTCCGCTTTTTTAATTTTGAAATTTGTAACCGTAGTGCACTATGTAGCTCTACCCGTGGCGCGTCAGATAGTGCGCTACGCCTATCCCCGATAATCGTAGCGCACCAGGCAGTGCGCTATGGGAAATTTTTAGCCGCAGCATACGGCTCGTGGTGCACCCCTAGTGCTCCACGGATGGGAAAACCATGTACGCCAGTAACAACCATTTTCCTAGTAGTGAGCAACAGACCACAAGGATACTATCCCATCTGGAACTCCATTTGGAAGGCCAACGTTCGTCCGCCCACTCCCCTCCCAGCCCACCCGCAAAAGTTTGTGTGTTTGGCTGGAGAGTCGCAACCAACACGCTAGCAACAAAGGATAATAGGTGGCGCAGAAATATCAAAATAAACAAGTTGTGATCGATATGCGGCAAAGGTTCGGAGTATGCCCACCATGCTACTATCCTATGTACCAAGGGCAAATCCCTGAGACGCGCCTTGCGCAGGATCTGGTATCTCCCTCCCGAGACCGCCTTCATAAAGATGAGCAATGACTGGGTACAGATCATGCTTGCTAATGATGACGACACCATGCGAGGAAGAATTCTTCTTCTTCTTTGGCACGCCTGGCACCTGAGGAACGACGCCATCCACAATGAAGGAAAGGCCACCATTGCAGACTCTGCCATGTTCCTCCTGTTGGAGATATGCCCAAGATGCAATAATAAAGAGGTTATTATCATATATTCATGCTTATGATAAATTTTTACATACCATGCTATAATTGTATTAACCGGAAACATTAATACTTGTGTGATTTGTAAACATAAAAGAGTCCCTAGTAAAGCCTCTTGTTAAACTAGCTTGTTGGTTAATATATGATCATGGTTTCCTGATCATGAACATTGAGATGTTATTAACAACAAGATCATATCATTAGGAGAATGGTGTGATAGACATACTCCTATAGTTAGTGTAGCATAAGATCAAGTCATTCAAATAGTTCACTTGCTATAAGCTTTTTGATACATAGTAACCTAATTCCTTCGACCATGAGATCATGCTAATCACCATCACCGGAAGGATGCTTTGATGACATCAAACACCACATTGTAACTGGGTGGTTATAAAGGTGGCATTGAGTGTTCGGAAAGTATGTGTTGAGGCACATGGATCAAGAGTGGGATTTGTCCATCCATATGACATATAGATATATTCTGGGCCCTCTCGGTGGAATGATATCCAATTAGCTTGCAAGCATGTGAATGGCTCAAAAGGGATCACATATCATAGGAACGAGAAAAGAATACTTATCAGTAACAAGGTTGAACTAGGTATGCAGAGATACCGACGATCAGACCTCGGATAAGTAAAATATCGCGAGACAAAGGGAAATTGGTTCCGTATGAAAATGGTTCATTCGATCACAAAGTAATCATAGAAATATGTGGGAGCCATATTGCGGTGACCTAGCATACCACTGCATGATGTAGTATACTATATTCGTTGACATAACACCAATGAAACACCATTCACTAGTATTACATCCCTCAGAATGGCACAACAGAAACACAGCGGGTCCAATACATGGCTAAAGGAACTCACTCTTTACACAATATCCAGAGAACACTCTAGGATAAAGAGAGAGAAAGAACTTCTTAAAGAGAAGAATCAAAGAAAAATAACGCAAGAACTATTATAGTACTAAAACTAGTATTTTAACTAAGGGATTGGCATTGCTGCTATTGCAATGCACTACAGAATTAGGTTCTTTGGCTAGAGATTATATTCCTATCTAATCAGTAGCTTCGTCCTCACTTGAGTTGAGGTATATGTTGACTTCCTTGTCTTCATTGAAGAGGTTTAGCTTTGCATGATAAGTCCTGGAGCATAACTTGATGTGGTTGTTGTCTATTCCGGCTTTAGAATCTAGCAAGGGTTAAGAAGATACTTTGAGTACGAGCGTACTCAGCAAATTCACTAGAAAAGGAGTGTTTGATGCACTATAACTACAGCCACAGACTGTAGGTCATAGGCAATGCAAGTTTTCATAAATATTTCTTCAAAGATTGCTTTTATTCTGAAAATCTATGTCCGTCAGCCTTCACGGGTTTACCAAAACTTTCATGGAGTTCCTTTCCCGCCGCGTTCGCAGCTCCTTCCCGGAACAAGGAGTAACAAGTTATAGTTTTTACACTCTGAAGAGGTGCGTTACTTTACCCATAAGAGATCAACTCTTTGTTACACAACCGGGAAGCTTATTCCCGTCCACAATTTCATGATGTGGGGCCCAGAAGATGATCCAAGCCAATCACTGCCCCCTTCGAGACCTCACATGCCTCCTTGGTGTACACCATGCCCACATATTAGATTACGGAAATGGTTTGTATAAACCGTTAGATGCCAGAACTATCGTGGGACGATGAGGGTTCCCACCCATATGCTGCATATCCTCTATGAATTACCAATTAATATGCACGCTTCGAGGATAACAGCCACGACCTGCACATCCGGCTTCATGCGAGAGGAAGAAGATACAGCTGACTTCTCCGTCCGATTCCAAATCTCATGGTCAACGTGTAATATATGGCGCAAGAATCACTGGTGACATTGGTTGTTAAGTCCTAGGTGATATAGTTCTGAACAGTGGTATTCCAACTGTCAGATTTAATAGATTAGCTGATCACCCTGGATCAGTAACCAATAGTTCACGTTATTATTGAAAATAGTATTTTTAGACCTTTTTCAAATGCAGGTGATAAAAACACTAGATTTGTAAAATACTTTACAGAAAATAAACAAAGCACATGAGCAAGTGTGAACTTGCCTTTTGTGATTGCAAGATTATGCACTCACGGTCTTCGAGTCAGTATAAGATCCAAAATCTGAAATCAGCATCATTGGTCCGGTAAGTACTAATGTTTAAAGAAGCAATATGCTTTTATGCATAAGTAATGTGATGCATGTTATAAACGCAAATCCCGGGGATAACTTTGTCCTAGGGTTTGGATTCAAGAAATGGTTACTTTAGAATGTATGGTTCTTTTAGATAGGTTTCACATTTGTGCTTCTATTAGAGTTTATGAGTGGTTCTGAGCAACACATATGTAGTAGTAAAATATATACTTATGATATACTAGTCAAAATTGCTTATATAAAAGTTTTTGTTTGAAGTGGCAAAAAGAATAACCTTCGAAGAAAAGGTTTCTCTTCTAAGTTCTAGACAAGCTTTGTGGTTAGTTGAGTTGGGTAGCTGTTATTTATGTTTGCTCGAATGGTTTGGGTTTGAGATGTTTTTATAACTTAACTACTTCAGACCAAAGTTAACTATAAAACATATAGTAATGTTTATTGTATTAAATTTAGATTCTTGGAGACTAAAGTTAACTTTAAAATGTAAATAGTTTTGAAAGTATGATACTTATAACATTTGTATCTTAGTTATCTGGAATGTTTCCTTTAGGTTTCTTAATATTGGTGATTCTTTTATTTAGGGTAGTGTTTTCTTGATTTTATAATGGAGTAGTATCATTTACCTTTTTATAAATGAGTGGTTATAGTTTATAAACCAAAATATAATATTACTTAGCTACTTATGGATTTATTATAGTGTGGTGGTAGTTTTTTGTAATCTGGTGGTCAAAGTAGATAGGAATGATCTAATTCATTCACAAGTTGTTCTTTAAGGTTTTTATTATGAATAAGAATCCTTTTAGAATGTAGTCTTCACTTAAGGTTGAAGATAATTCTAAAATAAAAACATTTATAATGTTTTAAACCATTATGGCTTCATATTATTAGCATTTGAACTTAATACTATTTATGATTCTTAATTTCTCATTTTAGGAATATTAATAAATTTTATTTATCCTTATATGAATTATTAATGAAGTAAATAAGTTTAAATTTGAGTTATTAAAATATTTGAATTTTTTATTTAACTCAAAAGTAGAATATTAGATTTTTAACATGTAAATATTTTTTTGATCATCTTGGTATATTATAATTATTTTTCTGATTTATAAATAATAAGATATGATTTTTTTATAATTCTCATTACTTATAATAATGCATGATTATAATTCTTATTGTGCTAAGATTTTTGGTATTATATTTATATTTTTAATATTCCCATTATTTAAATATAAATTATTAAAGTTTAATTACTTATAAGACCTTTATTAAATAATATTTGTTTAAATAATCATCACAATAATATTTGATAATAGTTTTAAGTTATAGATTTTATTTTTCTACTAATTTTCATATATTATACATATTTTTCTGAATTGTAAATCAAAATTTATTAATTAAACAAGATTTAATCATTTATTTGATTTCTGGAATATTAATAATTGAGTTTATAACATTTTATTATTTCTTAAACAGGAAATACTTTTTACACCGCACCCACAGCTAGCCTAAGTCACTGACCAGTGGGCCAGTGCCCACCTCAGCACTCAGGTTAGTAAATGTATTTTGTTACTGACCCTCTCTCTACTCCCAGACGATGACACATGGGCCCTGGGCCACGTCACACGCCACGCTAGCAAAGACTGGTCAAACTAGCTGACGTGGTTCGATCCTGAGGTGAGCATGATGTCACTCGAGTTGATCCTCACTGGTTGAGGATCAATCGATCGATCTGGTACATGCGCGGGGCTGCGGCCAGGTTCGTTGGACAGAGGAGATCGAGGAGACCCTATTGGTGGAGGCGCCGCTATCTAATGGTCATCGGAGGGCAACCGGTGACGAGCTTTTGTGGCGGCCAGCGGCGGCGCTCAACGAAACTAGGCCTACGGTGAGATTTAGCAAGCGAAATTAGGGTCCAGAGATGCGTAAACTTACCCTGATGACGATAGAGTGGTCGAGGAGGCTTGGGAAGGCGTGACGACGGCGAATCGATGGTAATGGCCACGGCGACCGAGGAAAAGGAATGCTCGATTTCACATGATTCCCGGTGAGCGGGCCTCCGTGCTTGGTCCTAGGTTTTTCAGTCCACGACGGCGCGTCCAACGGTGGCTACCACGAGGCGAGGAGTGGTCGGAGTTGACTGGAACAATGAACTCCGACGAGTTAGGTTTTCGGGTGAGTAAGGGAAGTGAGTTTGGAGATTGAGATTGAGGATGAGAACGAGCAGGGGTGTCGCGGTGGCCTCCTTATCCTATCCTCGCGACGGCGGCGTTGATCTTGGCGCAAGGACGACGATGACGGCATCGGGCAACGGCGAGGTCCTCCAGCGAGATGTCTGTGTGCGTGAGGATGACGACGACCTGTTGTTTTGTGGATAGCTCCCTTACGTTTCTTCTCAACCCGCAGTCCTTCCCTGGCCCCACTTGTCAGTCACCGAAGAGAAAGAACTGGGCTGGCTGTTGGGCTGTTGTGGGCTGCACATAGGTGTCAGACAAAGAAAAAGATGTTGGGCATGGACAGGTCTTGTTTTTCTTTGTCTTACTTTTTTTTTCTATTTTCTGTTTTCCTTTTCAGATTTGAATTTGATTTATATTTTGAACTTTTCTTTGTAGGATTCATTTGTTGGATAATTGCAATAATACTGAAATATATTTAGTATCATTTTTGAACTTTTATTATATAATCTTTTTATATTTCTTTTATTTTCTCAATATGAACCCCTTTTAATAATTTGTAGAAACTTTTCTTATTATATTTTCTCCTCTTTTAATTATGGATTTCATTAATGATGTATTCTTATTTGTTTATAAGACTTAACTCTAGTTAGCTTAGAGTTTGAATATAATAATTTTTTTATATGTATAATGATCCTATATCATTATTTGATGCATGAAATATGAAAGAAATTAATATGGTTCTTACTACTTCCATTAATTTGGAAAATGGCAATGTATATATTCTATTATGATAAACAAAGAAGTTTAGGATTTTGGATTATGATTATTTACCCTAGAGTTTAGGGTTTATATTATACTTAGACTCCTTTATGGATGTGGCTAAAGACTCCATAACTATGCATATTGTTTTCTGTTTGGGATATTTGATGACATCACTTTTAGTACTATAAAGTTATATCTTGAATGTTTTATAGAAAGGAATTGATAAAGATACTCCTAAGCACATTTAATTCTGATGGTTGGAATTGTCAGAGATGTGTTTATGTGATTTGTTGTAGGGAAATGTTCTTATCTAGTGATATATATAGAAGATGAGGAATTCTTAATATGAAATGGATATTATACTTGGTTTTAAGATTTAGAGTTGATTTTTTACCAAGAATTACTATCTTCCACAATTCATAATTCTAGACTTCTTATTAAGGAATTCCTTTCCTACATATACTACCTTTTTCTATCTATCATTATGATTAACATGATGAGCTTTACTTCACTAGAATGTTCTTATTCACCTTTTATTCTTCTAGCTCATGGATGAATCCAATGATTTTGATATTAAAGTATTTCATAGTTTTCTCATATCTTTGCGTGTTTATATTTACTACTCTACTGTTGAGAGCCTTCCATCCAACAAATAGTTCCCTCAAACTCTACTCATAATCTTCTTAATCATTCATTACTAATGTATCTTTATTAGTTGTATGCATCCAACTACCTTTCTCTAAAGTTGACCATCCTTTAAAAATGAATAACACCACTTCTATAACTCTATGCTATACTAGCTTTAGTTGAATAATATCATCCTATATTCACTTTACTCCGACCCTAAATTATATTTAAGTGGCTTGCAATAACTACTCTAGGATAACTTATCTCTTCTAAGGTTCCAATCATGTTCTACCCACCAGTATTACTTATACTAAATATAAGCATTCAACATTGATGGCTAAAGCATCACCATTATAATCCTTTAATCATTTATTTCTTAAGTTCTTAGTTGGCTAAGCAAGGCTTTATCAATCCTACTTTTCCATTATCTTGAAATTATCTTCTTAGTATCTCATATTGGATTAAGGTTATTTATGGACTATGCCCTTTTTAAAAGGTTTATGTAGATGTTATGATAAGATCAAGAAATAGTAGATCAAGGATTGATAGTTAAAGAATTTGTGCATCCATGGGAAATTACCCAACATTGATGAACAACAGATATTAAGATAAGTTCCATAAAGATTGCTATAGAAAGAAAGATATATAGTGGATGATCTTGACTTAGTCTCTTTCCAACTCCAACTCATTAAAGAGTTTAAGGTTAGGTATTACTCTCATAGTAGGAATAGATAAGAATAAGATAGGTCAACATTAATCATTACATTTTTATAATTCTAGTGGTAATCTTAACTTAGTATTCATAGGTTGATATGATGAATAGTATGATATGATCCCTTAAGGATCATATATGAATCATTTAAGCAATGATCTACCCTTAGACCAAATCATGTTTAACCAAATAAGGTTTTAGCAAAGGTCATATTGAAACTTATCACAGTTAACTTGATCATAGGAGAGAGCAACAACCTCCGCTACCTACTGGAACAAGGGAGAGGAAGGTATTCATCGAGTACCGTACATGTGACCGACTGCGGGAACTCTGCCGGAACGCGGCGCCGGAAGTATTGCCTACGCGATCTTGTGATCGGCAAGTGAACGACTACATCACCCACGAGAATCTGCTCTCGTTAACCGCTTTGGATCTTCGAGGGTTAGTACTATATCGACTCGTTGCTACAATATAGTAGATAGATCTTAGCTTGTGTGTGTTCATGCGATAGAAAATTTCTGTTTTCCATGCTACGAACTTCTATAGAGGTATCAGAGCCGTGTCTATATGTAGATCTGTTGCACGAGTAGAACACAATGTTCATTGTAGGCGTTGATGTTTTTGTTGTTGATTGCTTCTCGTGTACTTTGCATCTTGTGGGATGGTGGGATGAAGTGGCCCGGGCTAACCTTACATGACATCGTTCATGAGACTTGCTCCACGCTTGACATGCAACTTGTATTGCATAAGTGGCTTTGCGGGTGCCTGTTTCTCCCAACATAGTGAAGATTCAATTTACAACGGGTGATTGACAATACTAGTATCAATGTTGTGGTTCTTGTTCGTAAGTTAGAACGACACATTGAAATCCCCAAACCACGTAAAACATGCAAAGAAAATTAGAGGCGTCTAACTTTGTTTTGCAGGGGTGTGCTGTGATGTGATATGGCCATGATTGTGATTATATATGATGTATGCAATTATCCTTATTGTAAGTGGGCAACCGATAGGAGCCTTATGGTTTCTTTTAATTTCGTTAAGACCTGTGTGTCTATTATTCAAAGGAGTTGTAATAGTTGATGCTGGTGGACGACAACCATGGAGCGGTGCCGTTGACCTTGACGCCACACCGGTGATGATGGAGATCATGTTCGTGCTTGAAGATGGAGATCGGAAGCACAAGAAGAAAGACCATATCATATCACATCACATATTATGAATTGCATGTGATGTTAATCCTTTTATGCACCTTGTATTGCTTAGTTCGCCACTATAGCATTATAAGATGATCCCTCTCACAAAATATCAAGTTATAAAGTGTTCATCCTTAGTAGGCACCGTTGCCAAAGCTCGTTGTTTCGAAGCACCACGTGATGATCAGGTTTGTTAGATTCTGCGGTGTATACAATGGGAGCAAGCCAGATTTGTTCACGCGGAATCTAAGGTTTGATCTTGACGAGCCTAGCATGTACAGACATGGTCTCGAAACACGGATCATCGAAAGGTAAAGCATGAGTCATATAGTATATATGATGAACATGTTGATTGTTCGCCATTGAAGCTACATCATCTCTCATGATGATCGGTTTTGATGTGGTGGATTTGGTTCGTGTGATCACTAAAACAATGTGAGGGATATTGTTTTGAGTGGGAGTTCAACAAAAATATGATGGGAAATTACCCAACATTGATGAACAACAGATATTAAGATAAGTTCCATAAAGATTGCTATAGAAAGAAAGATATATAGTGGATGATCTTGACTTAGTCTCTTTCCAACTCCAACTCATTAAAGAGTTTAAGGTTAGGTATTACTATGATACTCATAGTAGGAATAGATAAGAATAAGATAGGTCAACATTAATCATTGCATTTTTATAATTCTAGTGGTAATCTTAACTTAGTATTCATAGGTTGATATGATGAATAGTATGATATGATCCCTTAAGGATCATATATGAATCATTTAAGCAATGATCTACCCTTAGACCAAATCATGTTTAACCAAATAAGGCTTTAGCAAAGGTCATATTGAAACTTATCACAGTTAACTTGATGATCTACTTTAATTCCATCAAGTTAAGAGAAGCTCCAATCAATTTGACAAGTTCTGTTTTAAAAGCGCGAAAATTATTCGGATTTTCTATGCATGAATGCAATGCACACATCTGGGTTCAACTTATTTCTAAGATCTAATGCTAGGATGTTACGGACTCTCCCCCTTAAAATAAACTTCGTCCTCGAAGTTTGCAAACTCTCACGTTTCGGAGTAAGAAATTGTTTTGCAGTAGTTGCTATATTCTCCACTCCATGATGACCTTAAATGGAATTAATTGGAGTATCCATAACCTGATTAGATATTCTAATCCAATTCTTTTTATTTAATCATCAAACTTTATTACTATTTTAAGTACAGTTTAGAGGTTCTCACTAAAACAAGTTTTAAGCTTCTATATGCCCATTGTTTGTGGTCAAAAGTCTATATTTCTATTCATGTCATAGTATAGTTGATACTGGTATTCCTTACAAGATTGGATTTGAACTCATTTAGTCCATACCCATTGGAATTTCTTATTCTCAATACTTGTCCAATTGGGTGTTCTCTAATACTTCTTAAGGGTTACTTAAGAGTTGTTTCTTCTAGAATTGGTTGGTTACATGTTTCCCTTATCACCTTCAAGCTTATACCTTCTTAAGGTTTTTAAATAATCTTTCATTATTACCTATAGTAATTTCTTCAACTCTCATTCATAATGTCTACTCTCCCCCTTAGGTTTTACTAATAGTCTTTAAACTACATACATAGAGACCATTGGTTCTTAAACTAGAATGTTGGTTCCTGTTCAGCTTATATTTTACTGGTTTAGGATCCGATGAAAGATTATACGGTGTATACACATAGTTGTGGATCTCCGAAGCAAATCTTTCAGCACTAAATGTCGTACTTACTATTGGACATTTTCGTTGGGATAAAACTAATTTTGCGAAGCCTCTCGAAAGACGATTGCCTTTAAATTTTTATACTTCCTTAGGTATTACTTAACTTAGGCCAAATTTAATGCTCTTTATGCAACCATTAAGATGATCTGGTTAACTATGTTAACCAAATTCCAGCTGCGGACAAAATATCAACTGTGGTTCAGAATGCCGACTAGGAATTAAATACCAACGGCAGATCATTCTGGGTGGTAGGTATTACCTTACAGTTTCCTACCTACAACTGGCATTCTATCTGAGTTGTCAGAGCTTGATACCCTTTTAGTTCCAAGGCATCTTCTTGGTAATTTTTCATGATACTGCCATCAACTTGGTACAACTCTTTCACTAACTTCTTAGCATCTTACCTACTTTGAATGAACTTTCAGTTTATCATATCTTGTTGCTCCTTAAATCTTCTACACCAGACTTTCTTCCTAAGCTGGAAAAAAATGACCTATGCTCTATTTATCCTACAAATGGTGTTAATACCCCTTATATCCTGCTTCATCCTTCAAGCCAGTCTTCCTTTTGATCTTTGAAACTCGTCACTCCCTTACACGAATTCCCGTTTCTATCTAGGTCTATAACATCAAGTAATAACTGGGTGTTACATCATGCATTTGCACACCTAATTAAACTTCATGTACAGATCTAGTCAATCAATCAGATCCAATAAGATCCAAAAGTCGATAAACAACAAAACATATACCATGTATTACACATAGGTTTTAAATAATTTACAAATGTACTAGATGTTCCAACGGTTTGCTCCATACCTATTTACACAACTATCTTACAAGAACCTCTTGTTCTTATGGATATATCCTCACTTATTTCGGCAAACCTTCAAACTACAATACGCATTACCCTCTATATACATTATTCAAGCCCTTATCCCTTGGGATGTCGTTCCTTTCTTACTTTCATCTTCCTCTAGTGCTTCCTGGAGTTCCGTCCATGATGACGTGAAGTCCTACGACTGCCTTCTGGAGCGTAAGAGCATCCAGGAGGTGCGTATTCTTGGTTATAAGTACCGAGACTGAGATTAGTCATTGAAAAATGACTAGAGTTGGCATAGTCTTCTACAGTATATTCCTGGTTTTCCGGCAACGCTTCCTCAAAGTAGGTTGGTTCCTTAGCTTTTTCTTGGATCCAGTCATATATATTGGTGTAGTAGCTATCAGAATACTCTTCTAAGTTGATTGGATTAGTATTACCTCCATATGGTCCATAAGGCTCTCTATGGTTATAGTTGATCTCTTCTTCAATACTTGTATCACAAGGTATAGGATTTCCTATGGTTCCACCTTGAGATTCTACTTCCCATCCATACTTGTTTGGTTCAGGGTTGTTTGGAATAACTTTATTCCATTCCTGTTGTTTGGAGTTATATTTGGTCCATAGGTCTTCAGGTGGCTTGAAGTCATTTTGGTAATAGGCATAATTTTCCGAGTTTGGGTCATCAAACTCAGTTTCCTCATACACTTCTCCTGAAGGTATGTATTTAGGATGCCTAGCTTCTTTATCTAGCTTCTTCCTACGAGCCATTGCTTTATCAGGATCAGTAAAATCCTCAATGACTGTATCCAGCTCCTGAACTAAGACTTGGTGAGTGTTATGATAAGTGTTTAACAAATACCGATAACAATCCATATACTCTACAGCTAGAGTAGGTTCAATTTGGACTAGAGTAGAGTGATCTAACTCATGCTCTCGGTTTGAGGTTTCATGTGGTATAATGGTATGAGTACTACCTTCTAGAGCTTGGGATTTCTGTTCTCGGATCATGGTTATGGCTGCTACTACGGCAATCTGGTATGCAGATGCCATGCACTTTGCCTCTCCTGATGGCATTTCTCCCTTAAGTCCTAACTTCTTGGGTAACATGATCATGACACTATATTTATCTAATACCTGCCCATCATAGTAATTGTAAACCTTGACCAAAAGTCTCGATTCACATTCCAAACTCCATAGAAGTTGTCGGAGATTGTCTGTCCAATCCCTTCCGTAGTCATCCAACGTCCTATTCATCACTTGAACATTCCGGGGAGGATATCGAGGTGCCATGTGGAACTGTAGATAAGAAATTATCATCAGTCACATAGAGTTAAAACTCTTGGGTAATGATCGGAATTGCAATCATATAAAAGAGTTATCACACTAGTAACATACAAGATTATTCTCAAATGAATATCCCTCATATCACTAGAGAACTCTTTATTATCACTAGTATGTGTTCTACAGGTTCTACCCATTTACTAGGTTTCCAACCTAAGGTCAAAGCATATGCTCTGATACCAACTGCGGTGACCCAGCATACCACTGCATGATGTAGTATACTATAGTCGTTGACATAACACCAATGAAACAACGTTCACTAGTATTACATCCCTCAGAATGGCACAACAGATACACGGAGGGTCCAATACATGGCTAAAGGTTACAACTCACTCTTTACACAAGATCCAGAGAACACTCTAGGCTAAAGAGAGAGAGAACTTCTTACGGAGAAGAATCAAATATAAATAACGCAAGAACTATTATACTACTAAAACTAGTATTTTAACTAAGGGATTGACATTGTTGCTATTGCAATGCACTATAGAATTAGGTTCTTTGTCTAGAGATTATATTCCTATATAATCAGTAGCTTCGTCCTCACTTGAGTTGAGGTATATGTTGACTTCCTTGTCTTCATTGAAGAGCTTTAGCTTTGCATGATAAGTCCTGGAGCATAACTTGATGTGGTTATTGTCTATTCCGGCATCAGAATCTAGCAAGGGTTAAGAAGATACTTTGAGTACGAGCGTACTCAGCAAATTCACTAGAAAAGGAGTGTTTGATGCACTATAACTACAGCCACAGACCATAGGTCGTAGGCAATGCACGTTTTCATAAACATTTCTTCAAAGGTTGCTTTTATTCTGAAAAGCTATGTTCGTCAGCCTTCACGGGTTTACCAGAACTTTCATGGAGTTCCTTTCCCGCCGTGTTCGCAGCTCCTTCCCGGAATAGGGAGTAACAAGTTACAGTTTTCACACTCTACAGAGGTGCGTTACTTTACCCATTAGAGATCAACTCTTTGTTGCACAACCGGGCAGCTTATTCTCGTCCACAATTCCATGATGTGGGGCCCAGAAGATGATCCAAGCCAATCACTGCCCCCTTCGCGACCTCGCATGCCTCCTTGGTGTACACCATGTCCACATATTGGATTACGGCAATGGTTTGTACAAACTGTTAGATGCCAGAACTATCGTGGGACGATGAGGTTCCCCACCCATATGTTGCATATCCTCTACGAATTGCCAATTAATATGCACGCTTCGAGGATAACAGCCACGACCTGCACATCCGGCTTCATGCGAGAGGAAGAAGATACAACTGACTTCTCCGTCCCATTCCAAATCTCATGGTCAATGCGTAATATACGGCGCAAGAATCACTGGCGACATTGGTTGTTAAGTCATGGGTGATATAGTTCTGAACAGTGGTATTCCAACTGTCATATTTAATAGATTAGCTGATCACCCTGGATCAGTAACCATTAGTTCACGTTATTATCGAAAATAGTGTTTTTAGACCTTTTTCAACTGCAGGTGATAACAACACTGGATTTGTAAAATACTTTACAGAAAATAAACAAAGGACATGAGCAAGTGTGAACTTTCCTTTTGTGATTGCAAGATTATGCACTCATGGTCTTCGAGTCAGTACAAGATCCAAAATCTAAAATCAGCATCATTGGTCCGGTAAGGACTAATGTTTAAAGAAGCAATATGCTTTTATGCATAAGTAATGTGATGCACGTTTTAAACGCAAATCCCGGGGATAACGTTGTCCTAGGGTTTGGATTCCGGAAATGGTTACTTTAGAATGTATGGTTCTTTTAGATAGGTTTCACATTTGTTCTCCGATTAGAGTTTATGAGTGGTTGTGAGCAACACATATGTAGTAGTAAAATATAAACTTATGATATACTAGTCAAAATTGCTTATATAAGAGTTTTTGTTTTAAGTGGCAAAAAGAATAACCTCCGAAGAAAAGGTTTCTCTTCTAAAGTCTAGACAAGCTTTGTGGTTAGTTGAGTTGGGTAGCTATTATTTATGTTTGCTCGAATGGTTTGTGTAAGATCCATCCTTTGTAAAGGAAAAAGGATCCCTGTGATTGCAATGCTAGTCCCTGGATCATTGCTAGCATCCACAGTTTAAGATGAAGTACACAGATACAAAGGTCATTTATTACATCCATTCCAGAGATAAAACATAGTCTTTTACAACTCAAGGCCTCAGGCCTAATACAAGAGTTTTGGAATAAGTAAATAAACATAAGTCTTCATCTTCATGTGCCACAGGCAAGCATGTTGAGTGTAGACTCATGACACCTAATCATCATCGGAGTAACCTGCAACATCACAAGTTACAGCCACAGTGGGTCAATACTTTGGAATAGTATTGGCAAGTGATACCTTAGTAAATTTTTAAGTGGACTATATTACTATATGCATTTTGGCTAAGTGTAGCTTGGCTTGCTTGCTCAAAATAGGTTTTTCCTATTAGTTGAAATCACTAAGTTTTTCTTTGTCAAAACATTTCCCAAGACACCACCAATAGACATTGGGGTCCTTCACCCTTGTTCACCCACAAGTTTTACTTAGAAGTTGGAGTGATGAGATTCTTGATAGCTTCCATGTCTTGATGCTCAAGTTGTCCATTGCCATGGACTTGGCTAAGTACTTAGATTTTCCATCTGTAGAGGTTGTGCACTTTCCCCACCAGACTTGGTTTCCCAAGACAGGACCTTTCAGAAGCCTTCCCTTAGCCAAATGGACGCGTTCCAACCTATCATTCACACTACCACCAACTGTCCAAATGTCTAAGTTCTAGCAACCTATATGATCAAGGCAGAGCCCATATTGCCAAGTGGCTGCACTAGAAGCTTCTCAACATTTGGCCTCCAAAATCCCTTTGTGCCTGGGTGGCATACCACAAGTGAGCTACACAAGGTAAACCATGTCCATGGGCCTTGTGTAACCACTCAACCAAAAACCACCATTCAAGTCCCATTCCACCCAGGAGGTTCATTGACTTAGTTGTTTTATTAAGAAAAACATAAGTCCAA
This sequence comes from Avena sativa, assembly GCA_916181665.1. Classification (NCBI taxonomy): domain Eukaryota; kingdom Viridiplantae; phylum Streptophyta; class Magnoliopsida; order Poales; family Poaceae; genus Avena; species Avena sativa. The sequence continues at coordinate 69,651,313 of OV702284.1, forward strand.
GGACTTAGAAATATTTTCTTCATAGCATGTATATACTTTACCAACCCTTGTTTGCTACTAGCTAGGCTAAGCATGGTATAGTATCTTATCTTAGGAAATTTCCTAGCAATTCTACAACTACTTAGGATTTCCCAATATAGCACTTGGCAAAATAGTAACATGCAAGACTTAGCAAAATATTTCTAATGCTTGTACAAAGTATAGGGATGGAAATATTCATGAAGTACCACTTGCCTTGGTAATGGGGAGAGTAGCACTCTTCACAATCACAATCACTAGCACCAAAATCTACACAAAGATTATAACCACAATCACATACAATTCATATACAAACAAAAATATGTATGTATGCATGCAAGAATGCTAAGTGATGATTTTTGAAATTTCACCAAGCAAGTGCATGACACTAAAACATAACTAAGTCAAAAACTTGCTATTCCAAACTTATTTAGTACTAAAACAATTACTAAACAAATTATATACTCAAACTAGTCCTAAACAAGTTTCTGCATAAAAAGTCATTTTAACAAAAACATTTTACTAAACACATTGCATAAATAGAAAGAGCTTGTCTCCCTGATTCCAACGACATAAAATTTGCAAAAATCTAACGTGGAAATCAAAAGTTATAGCCATTTCAAAATTGGATCTAATTCTGTTTTAATTCAAACCCTAGCCACGCGTCGTGCTCTGATTCGTCGGTACCGCTTCGCGTGGATCGACCAGCGTGGACCGTCAGATCTAACTAAACACGCACGGCTCAGATTGTCACTTACCCCTTCGATGCAGATCTAATCTGGAGCGCCGGATCTAGATCCTACGGTTGCTGAGCGTGTGACCAAGGACGGGCGGCGCAAATGGTTGCTGGCGGCGGCGGCGCTACTGGCGGCGATGGTCCGGAGAATACAGGAAGGGCTGGGGTGTGTGGCATGGCTTACCAGACTCGCACGGTCACGAGGAAGCTCAACGTGGTCTTTGCTTGGACAGGGGCGCACGGCAGGGGCTGCTGGAGCTCGTCGGAGTCGCGCACGGCGTCAGAAGGTTGCAGACGATGTGGTTGCCGAGGTTTCGCGTCGCCCTAGCATATACCAGAGGGATTAGGAGACGCGCAAGATGAAGGCGAACAACCTAGTATGCAAGAGGGGGCAAGGGGCGCTCGGGACTTACCACAATTGGTCGCCGGAGTTGGGCGGCGGCTCAGTCGGTTGCGGGCTTGAACGGGGACGGTGTCCTGGGTCACGAGCAGGCATGTGACTAGTGTCAGAAGATGCACGAGATCATGCTGAGCATCATCGTTTGAACTAGAGAGAGGGGGGCGGTCGAGGCTCACCGGAATCGGTCGCCGGAGGTCGTCGGTGCTGCGGGGTCTCGAGGTTAAATGCGCGCAGCCTGGTGGCGGAGTGAGCGAGGAGAGTGGGGGAAAATGACCGTGGCGGCGAGGGGTTTAAGTAGGCTGAGGCGGGGCGAGGATCACGTGCGGAATCAATGGAATTTAAGCGAGTTTAATCGCGGCATCACTGCACGGTGGTAATGGTGGAGCGGCGTCTGCGCGCGAGAAACTGGGGAGGACGACGCTGACGTGGAGAGGGCCCGCTCATCAGCGAAGTAAGTAGAGGGGAGTGGGGTCTGGGTGTCAGCGACTCGTTGGGTGTGTCCGCGCGTGCGAGAGAGAGGGGGATGGCCCGGGTGGGCTAGTTGGGCATGTTCTGCAGCTGGGCTGGAATAGGAGCGCCTGGCCCTTTTCTTTTGTTTACTCCTTTTCTTTTTCTATTTTGATTTTTCAGGAATAGTTTTCAAATGAATTCAAACTCTTTTTGAATTCAAATTTCTCTGGGGTTTTTGTAGTGTGCAATAGTCACAAATCTAGGCATACAACCATAGGGTCACTTGAAAAGGCTTGGTCAACTATGGAGAAACAAAATATTAGGAGCTTTGCACTTGATTTGCAAATGTTTGAAAAATGGTTTTTGAACCATTTTCATTTTGTAAAGCTTGGTTCAAATTCCACACTCAATCCATTCAACAAAGGATACAAACAATCTAGGTTTAAAACATTCAAACTCTCAAATGGGGATGGCCATTTGATATAAGTTTGCTCACATAAAATGATAGCACTATGTGCTTCTGTTTTTCTGAAATGAGTTTTGAAATTTGATCTCAATTCTCTATGCATGCATGAATGATATGCAAACTTTGAAATCATGATTTTAGGGATGTTACAAATCTAACCCCCTTAAGGTGAATCTCGCCCTCGAGATTCGTATTAGCTAGCAAATAGGTGAGGGTGGTCTTTCCGAAGATCATCTTCTCTTTCCCATGTTGCTTCCTCTTCGGAATGATGATTCCACTGTACTTTGCAGAACTTGATAGTCTTTGTCCTTGTGACCCTTTCTGCAGTCTCAAGAATCTTGATAGGTTTCTCTTCATATGTGAGGTCACTTTCTAGTTGCACTTCTTCCAAAGGTATGGTATCCTTCAAAGAAGTTTCTTCCATTTCTGGGTGACATTTCTTAAGCTGACTCACATGAAACACATTATGGACTGCTGACAAAGATTCTGGCAGTTCAATTTCATAAGCAACTTCTCCTTTGCGACTCAGAACCTTGAATGGCCCAACATATCTTGGTGCCAACTTTCCTTTGACTCCGAATCTCTTCACTCCACGAAGTGGTGATACTCTAAGATAGGCTCTATCGCCCACTTCGTAGGTGACTTCTCTACGCTTAGGATCTGCGTAGCTTTTCTGTCAGGACTGTGCTATCTTCAACCTGTCCTTAACCAATTTGACCTTCTCTTCGGCTTCTTTGATAAGATCTGGCCCGAATAAACTTCTTTCTCCCACACCATTCCATAACAATGGGGTGGTACATTTTCTTCCGTAGAGAAACTCAAACGGTGCCATCTCAATGCTGGCTTGATAGCTGTTGTTATAAGAAAATTCTGTGTAAGGTAGACTTTCATCCCAACTGGCTCCATAGTATAGGGCACATGCCCTCAACAGGTCTTCCAGAATTTGATTAGTCCTTTCTGTTTGTCCATCGGTTTGAGGATGAAAAGCAGTGCTGAATTCCAACCTCGTTCCCAGTGACTCATGTAGCTGTCTCCAAAAATGGGAAGTGAATTGAGTTCCCCTATCAGACACAATACTCTTGGGCACACCATGAAGACATACAATTCTACTCATGTAGATCTTGGCTAACTTGGCACTTGTATAAGTTGTCTTCACGGGTATGAAATGAGCCACTTTAGTTAGGCGATCCACTACTACCCATATGGAATCATATCCTGATCTGGTCCTTGGTAATCCGGTAATGAAATCCATACCAATCTTGTCCCACTTCCAATCAGGAATAGGTAGTGGTTGAAGCAAACCTGCTGGTTTCTGATGCTCCGCTTTTACTCTACTACACACATCACACAAAGCAATATGTTCAGCGATGTCCCTCTTGAGATTGTTCCACCAAAATCTTTCCTTCATGTCCATGTACATTTTGGTGTTACCCGGGTGAATGGAATACGGAGAGTTGTGTGCTTCCTGCAAAATCAGTTTCCGTAACTCCGGATCTTGTGGAACACAGATACGTTTCCCATGCCATAAAGTACACTGTTCGTCTTCATGGAAATTTTTAGCTTTACCTTGGCCAATATTTTCCTTAATCTCTTCAATTTCCTTATCGGTCTTCTGAGCTTCTCGGATCTTATCCAACAAAGTGGGTTGAACATCTAAAGACATAAGATGTCCTTCAGGCACAATCTCCAATCTGAGTTTTCTGAATTGGGTACACAAATCATCTGGCAATTCTCCTTTGGTAAGGCCATTCACAAATACCTTACGACTTAGAGCATCTGCTACAACATTTGCTTTACCGGGGTGGTATTGCAAACTTAAGTCATAGTCCTTGATAAGCTCTAACCATCTTCTTTGTCTCATATTGATTTCCTTTTGGGTGAAGATATACTTCAAACTCTTGTGATCGGTGAACACTTCACATCGCTTTCCCAAAAGGTAGTGCCTCCATGTTTTGAGTGCATGGACGACAGAGGCTAACTCCAAATCATGAGTAGGATAGTTCATGTCACATCCCAAGATTTTCCAAATCTTGTAATGTGAAAATGAATGAGTAAAATAAAACTTTGTTTGATTTTCAGAGCCAGAAGAAACTTTTTGAACTCAATTGGAACTTCAAACCCATTTGAATCAAATAAAATCCTAAAAGGATTTAAAAACATAAAACAATTAACAAAGGAAAATAAAATATTTTGGAAATACTACTTTGGATCTTTTAATAAAAGATTTGGTATTCAAAAGAAAAGGTGGATTTATAAAAAAAAAGATTATTTTATAAAGCCAAATTAAGCCTTGGCCAAGCTTTGGGAATTAAAACATTTTATGTTTAGCAAAGGATTATTTAAAAATAATAAAGGATTGCTTCAATAAAATAATAAGGATTTAATATCCAACTTTATTTAATAAAAGGTTTTACCATTTTAATTAAAATATCAAAACTTATTAAATTATTTTAAATAAGTTTTCTAAGTATTTTATATTCTCTAATAAAACCTACTAAAGTGTTTTGGATTTATTTTAGATTTCAAAATAAAATATCTCCATGAAACAAATCCTATTTTAATAAAGAAGTCTAATATATTAATTAATAATGGACACTAAAATAAAAGGTTATTTTGTTCTAAAACAAATTTCCCAATATTATATATTTTCCAAATTAAACCTACTAATTTGGTTTTGAAAATATTTAGGTTTCAAATAAAGATTTTATTAATAAAATCAAACTCTATTTGATTTAATAACTAAGGCCCATTTTATTTAATTATTAAAGGACCCTATAATAAAATGTTATTTTATTTTAAACAAGTATTTCAAGTATCTTATATTTTCAAATAAAACCTACTGATCTGGTTTTTGAAAATATTTGGATTTCAAATGGAAATTTTATTAAATAAATCTAAATCCTATTTTATTAGATAACTAAAGATCCATTTTATTTAATTAATAAATGAATCCTAAAATAAATATAAAATATTATTTCATTTTGGATTTGGATTATGTTGTCAGACAGAACCAAATTCAAATGAAAAGTTTGTTGTTTGTTTGAATTGAATTGAACCTTGTTGATTGTTTGAATTGTTGATTGGAATTCAAAACAGAAAATAAAAATAGAAAAGGAAAATAAAGCAGACAGAAAAAAATAAGAGAAAACGACCAGCCCAACCATCTAGCCCAATCTGGCCCAACAGCCCAACTCGCAGCCCACCTCCTCTTTTCCCCGAACCGTTTTTCTTCACCGCGAAAGGAACCCGCTAAGAGACTGGCAAGTGGACCCCGTTCCCTTTTCCTTTCCCACTGACCGCTGGACCCCCTTTCCACTGTTCTCCTTCTCCACCCCGCGACTGCTTCTTCCTCCTCTCGTCGCCGTTGCCAGCATTGAATCGCGGCATCAATACGCCTTAACGCAGCCACCATAACTCGCCGCGATCAAGCACCTTAAAGCGCCAGCCTCCCCTCTTCTGTTTCCCCAAGACGCCCCTCCTCGACACGCCTCCAGGCCGCCACAATTTCTCCTCGACTGCTCTGTCTCCGATGATGCTCCGGTGATGATTCCGGCGAAACCAGACCTCTCCTTGCTTCATTGACCAAGCTCACAGCTTCCCCACAACCAGACGCATCTCCCAGCATCCTCCTCTCAACCGCGGGCGCCCCATAGCGTCGGCTACATCAAGCTTTCGAACGCCGCCGCGTCTGCCATTCTCCGACGAGCTCCTCTGGTAATCCCTGACCGCCCCCTCCTCTCTAGTTGACACTATCGTACTCCCCTTCCTCGTACGTGTCTAACGCTCCCTCTGTTATGCACCGGCGTGCCTTGTAGCCTCGTTCCCGACAACAACCGAGCATGCCTGACGGAAGCAGGAACTCTGGCGAGGAATCGCGGTAGAACCCGAGCACCCCTCGTCCGACCAACACTACCTTGAGCTTCGCCGTGACCCCCTGAGCCCGGTGAGCATCTTCCCTTTCTCCCTAACCTCCTGTAGCATCGGCACCGTCGTCGACCGACAGCTCCGCCGCCAGCAGCCGCCGCAGCGCCGCTAGCTTTTGGTCGAGCATGCGTCAACCGTTCGATCCCGATCTAGTGGCTAGGATAGAAGCTAGGTGAAACGGTAAGTAGCATCTGCGCGCCGCACGATCTGACTTGATCCAACGGCTGCAGCTGTGCAATCCGAGTGAAGCGGTACCGACGAATGATATTAGGACGCGTGGCACCAGATGAACTGAATTAGATTTAGAAACCAGATTTAAATGCCATTTTCAAACCCTTATAACTTTCAAACCACACGTCCAAATTTTGCAAATTTTATATCAATAAATTCAGGAGAACAAGCCCTAGCCAACCATACCCTTAGTTTAGCAAATAGTATCTGTTAGCTTGTTTGAATTTACAGAAACTTTTGTGAGCTTGTTTAGAGTATAAAAATTATTTAAAAATGATTTTTGGATTAAAACTTTTGCAAAATGGATTGTTGTGATCTTACTGACCCTAGGAACCAACCCTTGGTGTTAGAAATGATTTTTGTAAGATTTAGGTTAGATTACTTGACTTAGTCATTTTCTAGCCAAATAAAAAGAATGGTTTTTGTTATAAAAATATTTATGGAAAGAAAACTTTGAGTAGATGGTTTGGACCAAACCTACTGACCAAAAAAACACCAAGTTTTGCAATAGCAACTCATTTGGTGAACCCTATAGGCTAATGCCTTAATAAAAAAATATTTCTACACCACATAAAATAACACTTTGTTTTGAAAATGGTTTTAAAGTGAAACCTTTTGCAAATGACTTGGCCACTTTAGGAAATGACCATTAGATGTACCCAAATGACTATGACCCACTAGGAACCACTTTTTCAAACAAAACAAAGCTTGGCATGCTTGCATGCATTTTCTTTGACTTTGTTATTTATGTGTGTTGTTTTGCTTGATTGGTAGATTGAGTTTGTGCCTTGCTTGATTGATTTGTAGTGACTTGAAGAGTGTGATTGTTGCAAAGATCAAGAAGTGAACCTATACTCTACCAAAAAGGCAAGTGATGCTTCATACTTTCTATCCTATTACTTTCACTATGCATTAGTGATTTTGCTAAGTAAAACTTGCATGGATTTTGTTAAGTATAGATCTTGCTATAGGAAAACCTAGTATATGAATCCTTAATAGGATTTCCTAAGTAAAAAATTCCTACTACTATCAAGCTTAGCCTAGCTAATAGAAAACATGGGTGGAATATATATTCACACTAAGGAAAAATATTCTAAGTCTGAGGACTTAAGTTTTGTTTAACAAAACAACTAAGTTAATGAATCACCTGGGTGGAAATGGAAGGATTGGGTTATGTTGAGTGGTTACACAAGACCATGGACCTGGCTTGTGTATCTCACTTGTGGATGGCCACCCAGGAAACAAAGAGATTTGAGATGTCAAGTGTTGAGAAGCTTCAAGTGCAACCACTTGGCAATATGGGCTCTGCCATGATCATATAGGTTGCAAGAACTTAGCCAAATGGACAGTGGGTGGTAGTGTTTGATAGGTTGGAACGCGTCCATTTTGGTCTAAGGGAAGGCTTCTGAAAGATTTTGTCTTGGGAAACCAAGTCTTGTGGGTAAAGTGCACCACCTCTGCAGAGTGTAAAATCTAAGTACTTAGCCATGTCCCTGGTAAAGGACAATTTGAGCATCAAGACATGGAAGCAATCAAGAATCTCATCATTCAAATTTCTAAATTAAAATCTTGTGGTTTGAATAAGGGATTGTTTGAATTCTTCAATCATTGATGGAGAGATGGCTTGGTACAAGGATCTTGAAGTCTTTGATTGAGGAAAAATGATTTTGTTAAGCAAAAACTTAGTATTTTCAAATGTTAAGGAAAAATCTATTTTGAGCAATGCAAGCCTCAACTCCACTTAGCCATATGCATATAGATGATAGACTCCACTATACAAATATAGTATCACTTGCCAATACAATTCAAATGTATTGACCCTTTGTGGCTGTAACTTGTATGTTGCAGGTTTGATTGATTTTAGTGAAGATTGTTTGATTAGGATTACAAAGTCTACAACCAACATCTGCCTGTGGCACTTTGAAGATGATGGACCCATGATTATAGTTATTCCGCTGCAATGAAATGTAATAGCCAAATGAGCTATGTTTGATGTAATAAACTTATGTTATTCTTGGTTATAAAGTTATATTATGACCTTTGTTTCTTGATATTACATCTTACTGTGTATGCTAGCTATTGATCCAGGGACTAGCATTGTAAACACAGGAGGGATCAATCTTATTAAAGGTTGGGACCCCTACAGTTCACCTCATGAGTTTTGAGTTGTCTCGAGGCATAAGCCACAACCTTACCGTCTTGCATAAGTACGGCACCCAAACCTTGATGAGACGCATCACAATATACTTGGAAATCCTTTTCCAAATCTGGCAGACATAGAACTGGTGCTGTCACAAGTCTCTTCTTCAACTCCTGAAAGCTGACTTCACAACCTTCAGACCAAGCAAACTTCTTGTCTTTCTTTAACAATTCAGTCATGGGCTTAGCCACCTTAGAGAAATTCTCGATGAACCTTCTGTAGTAACCTGCTAAACCAAGGAAACTGCGAACCTCCTTCACGTTCTTAGGAGATTCCCATTCAGTCACAGCTGAAACTTTAGCAGGATCAACTGCTACACCATCCTTTGTCATAACATGATCAAGAAAACCAACTTCCTCTAACCAGAACTCACACTTGCTGAATTTGGCATATAGTTTATGCTCTCGTAACTTCTCAAGTATCAAACGCAAGTGTCCTTCGTGCTCTTCTTTGCTCTTGGAGTAGACTAAGATGTCATCGATGAAAACGACAACAAACTTGTCGAGGAATTCCATGAACACTTTGTTCATCATATTCATGAAGTATGCTGGAGCATTGGTTAAGCCAAAAGGCATTACGGTATACTCATACAATCCATACCTTGTGGTGAATGTTGTTTTAGGTATGTCTTGCTCTCTTATCTTAAGTTGAAAATAGCCTGACCTTAGATCAATCTTTGAAAACACACATGCTCCTTCAAGCTGATCAAATAAGTCATTGATTCTAGGCAAAGGATATTTGTTCTTGATAGTTACCTCGTTGAGTGAACGGTAATCTATGCATAACCTTTGACTTCTGTCTTTCTTCTCCACAAACAAGACTAGGGCTCCCCAAGATGAAGAACTTGGTTGAATAAATCCTTTCGGCAACTGTTCTCCTAGTTGCTTCTTGAGCTCTTTCAGTTCATCAACTGACATTTTATATGGTCTCTTTGCTATTGGTCCAGACCCTGGTACCAAATCTATCAGAAATTCTACGTCTCTATCCGGTGGCATTCCTGGCAATTCTTCTGGAAATACATCCGGGTACTCACACACAATTGGCACACTGTCCATGCTAACCCCCTTAAGAGAATCAAGCATACTCCTTTTTGCTTCAAAGCTGGTCTTGAATCTGATCCTTTCATTTTCCGGAGTTGTGAGTGAGACAGTAAGGCTGGCACAATCTATCACTCCTTTGTACTTAGTCATCCAGTCCATTCCCAGAATGACATCCAATCCTTGGGAGTTTAGTATTATCAAGTTAACGGGAAACTTATACTTCCCAAATTCTATGACTAGATCATGGCATCCTGAATTCACTATCATTTCTCCACCAGGAGAACTTACTTTTATAGGACACCCAATAGTTTCTACCGGTAGTTCATTTCTTTCAACAAATGCTCTTGATATGAATGAATGAGATGCACCAGTATCAAAGAGTACAAATGCTGGAATGGAATTGAGTCTGAACTTACCAGCAACAGCGTCAGGCTCCTCATAGACCTCCTCCACTTTGATGTGGTTCACCTGTCCTTTCTGGAAAGGATTGGGCTTGACAGGTCCTTCAACTTTCTTTTCGGGGCACTCATTTGCATAGTATCCCATCTTCTTGCATTTGAAGCATTCAACCTGACTGATGTCTCTCTTAGCAGGCTGACTTCCACTCCCACTACCATTACCATTGTGGTGGCTCTTATGTCCACTCTTGTGGTTCTTGTACTTGTCATTGTCATGACTGCGATGATGCTTGTTGTCATGACGGTTGTGGTTGTGGTGCTTGTTGAATTTCCCATGCTTATGGGATCCTGAGCTTCCACTGTCATCATAGTGAGATCGTTTATGAGACGACCCCGAACTGTGCTTGTCGGAGTGCTTTCTCTTTCTACTCTCGACTTGCTTCATTTTGTTCTCTAATATAGCAGCCTTGTCACAGAGCGACTGATAAGTGGGAACATATGCCACAGCCAGCTGCAGATTCAGCTCATCATTCAAGCCTTCCAGAATTTTTTCCTTTCTCTTGGCATCTGTGTCAACCTCATCCGGTGCATAACGCGCCAGATTGTTGAACTCTTCAATGTACTCAGCCACGCTGCGGTGGCGCTGCTTCAGATTGTGGAACTCTTTCTTTTTCAGGCTCATTATTCCTGATGAGATATGAGCAGTGCGAAAGCCATCCTCAAAGATAGCCCAAGTCACCTCATCTATAGGAGTGGTGATTTGGAAGTTGTCCCGCCAGGTGGCGGCTGGCCCTTCCAGCAGATGTGCTGCAAATCTGACCTTTTCAGCATCCGTGCAGCCCACGGTTACTAAGTCCTTGTTTACAGAACGTAGCCAATCATTGGCCACCATGGGATCAGTTGTCCCCGAGAACTTAGCTGGCCTCAATCGCAGAAATCTGGTGAGCATATCAAAGCCCGAAGGGTTGTTGTTGTTATTGTTGTTATTGTTGTTGTTATTGGGGTTGTTGTTGTTGTTGTTTGTTTTGGTTCTGAATGAATGTTGTCATCATCTGCATGAGCTGTGTTTGTGCATTCATCATTTGCTGCATTTCTGGAGTGATGTTGTTGTTGTTGGGGTTGGGGTTTGCGCGACGGGGAGGCATCTGTGGTTTGTTCAAATAGAGGTAAGAATGAGATACCCATAGATGTTTTCATGCACATTACATCACATAAGCAAACACAAGCATGCAACAGAAGATAAAAGTTCAACAACAAGATAACAAGTTCACAAAGTAAAACACACAAGTGGCAAGCCATCCACATGTCGGATGGTCCAATAACAAGTTCACAAATAACAAGTACGGTAATAAAAGATAAACGAGTAGTCAAGTCTACTCATCAGCATCAATCTCCTCCTCGACAAAGGTAAGACCTGCGTTCTCCATCGCGGTCTTGTTCTCCTCAATAGTAGTGGTCAAGGACTCAATCTTGGCCTTGAGAGCCCTCTTCTGGGAACGAAGCCTCTCGATCACCATCTGTTGCTGCTCTAGCTCGAAGTCCTTGGACTTCAGTTCTTCAGTCATGTCCCGGATCTTCTTGTTCCTATCCTGGACACGTTTCTCCTGACTCTTGAACTTCCGGTCCTGGGTCTCGAACTTCGCCTCCATTTCCTTGACTATCTCGTCCTGCTGCTTGAAGATCTTGTCCTTCTCGCGAAGCTGCACCTGGAGCTCGTCATTACTGAGCATGACATTGGTCCTGTCCGTGTCCACGTGCCTAATGAGAGACTCTAAGTCCTGGAGATACAGACGTATCGGCTCTGCTGCGTCCCTCGAGTCATCCTCGAAGTCGATGGACTCTCCATCCTCATCACGTCTTCTGAAGACGTGGAAGTGGGTGCCTCTAACCTGTCGGGAGTGCCGGCCTAGCAGACGTCCTATCAGGTCCTGCATAACTACCTCCATGCCTCTCTCCCTGTCATCGTGCATAAGCTTGAAGACGATGGCCTCCATAGTAGGCTCTGTCTGGCGTCCGGGCTGGTTCACCTTGAAGCCCCAGAGGTCCTTCCTCTCGAACTTGGTGAGTGGATGCACCATGATGGTGGGAAGAGGGAGATTGAGCAAGGTGGTAAGCTCAACGATACAAGGACCAAAGCGGATAACCTGGAACTCCTCAACAGTGCTGATGGTGATAGGCATCTATTTATAAGATAGAAAGGTTAGAACAACACAATATAAGATAAAACAAGACAAACATCTCATACATATCCTTGGAACACAAAATCACACAAGTCATGCACACATGAATTCATTACATCAACCAAGGTCCAAACTTATTTAAGGTATCATTTTGGAAAATAAGGTGATAGGTGGTGGTCCAACTAACGAAGTGCGTTTACAATCCTATCTCACTGGATCTGTTGGCTAACACAATGTACCTAGAGGCAATCAACCTATCTTGCTCACATGATTCCATCACCAAGTCTATAATATCTCCTCTTAAGGTTTGGTTGGTGGCTTCCAACTCTTGGGTATGTTCCTTCTCCTTCTCTAAGTCTTTTTGGAGGTTGAGCATTCTGCACTTGACTCTAGCACTAAGTTCTTTGATAGTCCTCCAAGCTGCTTCTCTTGCTGACTCAAAGAATGTGGTATGCACCACAGTGTTGGTGTACATGCAGAATCCTTTTTCTTTGTGGTTGTCTTCCTTGTTTTTGTACAGGTGAAGTTGCACCCCCCAGTACTCAACTCCTTCATCCATCATTGGAAAGCCTTTGTACAAAGCTGCACCATGTATTTCCATTGCCACCATGAGGTCCTTGAGAATTTTGGGAAACTCAGTCTCACACTCCAAGGTCATGGTCATGAGTGGTCCTTTCTTTACGGCTTCGTTGATGGAGTTCATCTACAAATAGAGATGAGAATGAGAAGATTAGAAAAGTTTACGAGAAGAATAGACAAGTGTAGAAGTAGTTGAAAATTTTCCTTAGTGGTTTCCAATCCTAGGGTCATAATCCTACATGCAACACAGTGCTCTGATACCATCTGTAAGATCCCTCCTTCGTAAAGGAAAAAGGATCCCTGTGATTGCAATGCTAGTCCCTAGATCATTGCTAGCATCCACAGTTTAAGATGAAGTACACAGATACAAAGGTCATTTATTACATCCATTCCAGAGATAAAACATAGTCTTTTACAACTCAAGGCCTCAGGCCTAATACAAGAGTTTTGTAATAAGTAAATAAACATAAGTCTTCATCTTCATGTGCCACAGGCAAGCATGTTGAGTGTAGACTCATGACACCTAATCATCATCGAAGTAACCTGCAACATCACAAGTTACAGCCACAGTGGGTCAATACTTTGGAATAGTATTGGCAAGTGATACCTTAGTAAATTTTTAAGTGGACTATATTACTATATGCATTTTGGCTAAGTGTAGCTTGGCTTGCTTGCTCAAAATAGGTTTTTCCTATTAGTTGAAATCACTAAGTTTTTCTTTGTCAAAACATTTCCCAAGACACCACCAATAGACATTGGGGTCCTTCACCCTTGTTCACCCACAAGTTTTACTTAGAAGTTGGAGTGATGAGATTATTGATAGCTTCCATGTCTTGATGCTCAAGTTGTCCATTGCCATGGACTTGGCTAAGTACTTAGATTTTCCATCTGCAGAGGTTGTGCACTTTCCCCACCAGACTTGGTTTCCCAAGACAGGACCTTTCAGAAGCCTTCCCTTAGCCAAATGGACGCGTTCCAACCTATCATTCCCACTACCACCAACTGTCCAAATGGCTAAGTTCTAGCAACCTATATGATCAAGGCAGAGCCCATATTGCCAAGTGGCTGCACTAGAAGCTTCTCAACATTTGGCCTCCAAAATCCCTTTGTGCCTGGGTGGCATACCACAAGTGAGCTACACAAGGTAAACCATGTCCATGGGCCTTGTGTAACCACTCAACCAAAAACCACCATTCAAGTCCCATTCCACCCAGGAGGTTCATTGACTTAGTTGTTTTATTAAGAAAAACATAAGTCCAAAGACTTAGAAATATTTTCTTCATAGCATGTATATACTTTACCAACCCTTGTTTGCTACTAGATAGGCTAAGCATGGTATAGTATCTTATCTTAGGAAATTTCCTAGCAATTCTACAACTACTTAGGATTTCCCAATATAGCACTTGGCAAAATAGTAACATGCAAGACTTAGCAAAATATTTCTAATGCTTGTACAAAGTATAGGGATGGAAATATTCATGAAGTACCACTTGCCTTGGTAATGGGGAGAGTAGCACTCTTCACAATCACAATCACTAGCACCAAAATCTACACAAAGATTATAACCACAATCACATACAATTCATATACAAACAAAAATATGTATGTATGCATGCAAGAATGCTAAGTGATGATTTTTGAAATTCCACCAAGCAAGTGCATGACACTGAAACATAACTAAGTCAAAAAATTGCTATTCCAAACTTATTTAGTACTGAAACAATTACTAAACAAATTCTATACTCAAACTAGTCCTAAACAAGTTTCTTCATAAAAAGTCATTTTAACAGAAACTTTTTACTAAACACATTTCATAAACAGAAATAGCTTGTCTCCCTGATTCCAACGACATAAAATTTGCAAAAATCTAACGTGGAAATCAAAAGTTATAGCCATTTCAAAATTGGATCTAAATCTGTTTTCAAATTCTGTTTTAATTCAAACCCTAGCCACGCGTCGTGCTCTGATTCGTCGGTACCGCTTCGCGTGGATCGGCCAGCGTGGACCGTCAGATCTAACTAAATGCGCACGGCTCAGATTGTCACTTACCCCTTCGATGCAGATCTAATCTGGAGCGCCGGATCTAGATCCTACGGTTGCTGAGCGTGTGACCAAGGACGGGCGGCGCAAATGGTTGCTGGCGGCGGCGGCGCTACTGGCGGCGATGGTCCGGCGAATACAGGAAGGGTTGGGGTGTGTGGCATGGCTTACCAGACTCGCATGGTCACGAGGAAGCTCAACGTGGTCTTTGCTTGGACAGGGGCGCACGGCAGGGACTGCTGGAGCTCGTCGGAGTCGCGCACGGCGTCAGAAGGTTGCAGACGATGTGGTTGCTGAGGTTTCGCGTCGCCCTAGCATATACCAGAGGGATTAGGAGACGCGCAAGATGAAGGCGAACAACCTAGTATGCAAGAGGGGGCAAGGGGCGCTCGGGACTTACCACAATTGGTCGCCGGAGTTGGGCGGCGGCTCAGTCGGTTGCGGGCTTGAACGGGGACGGTGTCCTGGGTCACGAGCAGGCATGTGACTAGTGTCAGAAGATGCACGAGATCATGCTGAGCATCATCGTTTGAACTAGAGAGAGGGGAGCGGTCGAGGCTCACCGAAATCGGTCGCCGGAGGTCGTCGGTGCTGCGGGGTCTCGAGGTTAAATGCGCGCAGCCTGGTGGTGGAGTGAGCGAGGAGAGTGGGGGAAAATGACCGCGGCGGCGAGGGGTTTAAGTAGGCTGAGGCGGGGCGAGGATCACGCGCTGAATCAATGGAATTTAAGCGAGTTTAATCGCGGCGTCACTACATGGTGGTAACGGCGGAGCGGCGTCTGCGCGCGAGAAACTGGGGAGGACGACGCTGACGTGGAGAGGGCCCGCTCGTCAGCGAAATAAGTAGAGGGGGAGTGGGGTCTGGGTGTCAGCGACTCGTTGGGTGTGTCCGCGCGTGCGAGAGAGAGGGAGGTGGCCCGGGTGGGCTAGTTGGGCCTGTTCTGCAGCTGGGCTGGAATAGGAGCGCCTGGCCCTTTTCTTTTGTTTACTCCTTTTCTTTTTCTATTTTGATTTTTCAGGAATAGTTTTTAAATGAATTCAAACTCTTTTTGAATTCAAATTTCTCTGGGGTTTTTGCAGTGTGCAATAGTCTCAAATCTAGGCATACAACCATAGGGTCACTTGAAAAGGCTTGGTCAACTATGGAGAAACAAAATATCAGGAGCTTTGCACTTGATTTGCAAATGTTTGAAAAATGGTTTTTGAACCATTTTCATTTCGTAAAGCTTGGTTCATATTCCACACTCAATCCATTCAACAAAGGAGACAAACAATCTAGGTTTAAAACATTCAAACTCTCAAATGGGGATGGCCATTTGATATAAGTTTGCTCACATAAAATGTTAGCACTATGTGCTTCTGTTTTTCTGAAATGAGTTTTGAAATTTGATCTCAATTCTCTATGCATGCATGAATGATATGCAAACTTTGAAATCATGATTTTAGGGATGTTACAGTTTGGGTTTGAGATGTTTTTATAACTTAACTACTTCAGACCAAAGTTAACTATAAAACATATAGTAATGTTTATTGTATTAAATTTAGATTCTTGGAGACTAAAGTTAACTTTAAAATGTAAATAGTTTTGAAAGTATGATACTTATAACATTTGTATCTTGTGTATCTGGAATGTTTCCTTTAGGTTACTTAATATTGGTGATTCTTTTATTTAGGGTAGTGTTTTCTTGATTTTATAATGGAGTAGTATCATTTACCTTTTTATAAATGAGTGGTTATAGTTTATAAACCAAAATATAATATTACTTAACTACTTATGGATTTATTATAGTGTGGTGTATTTTTTGTAATCTGGTGGTCAAAGTAGATAGGAATGATCATATTCATTCACAATTTGTTCTTTAAGGTTTTTATTATGAATAAGAATCCTTTTAGAATGTAGTCTTCACTTAAGGTTGAAGATAATTTTAAAATAAAAACATTTATAATGTTTTAAACCATTATGGCTTCATATTATTAGCATTTGAACTTAATACTATTTATGATTCTTAATTTACTCATTTTAGGAATATTAATAAATTTTATTTATCCTTATATGAATTATTAATGAAGTAAATAAGTTTAAATTTGAGTTATTAAAATTTTTGAATTTTTATTTAACTCAAAAGTAGAATATTAGATTTTTAACATGTAAATATTTTTTTGATCATCTTGGTATATTACAATTATTTTTTGATTTATAAATAATAAGATATGATTTTTTACAATTCTCATTACTTCTAATTACTTAATAAATAATAAATATTTAATTAAGTGAAATAATAATGCATGATTATAATTTTAAATTATAATTCTTATTGTGCTAAGATTTTTGGTATTCTATTTATATTTTTAATATTCCCATTATTTAAATATAAATTATTAAATTTAATTACTCATAAGACCTTTATTAAATAATATTTGTTTAAATAATCATCACAATAATATTTGATAATAGTTTTAAGTTATAAATTATATTTTTCTACAAATTTTCATATATTATACATATTTTTCTGAATTGTAAATCAAAAGTTATTAATTAAACAAGATTTAATCATTTATTTGATTTCTGGAATATTAATAATTGAGTTTATAACATTTTATTATTTCTTAAACATGAAATACTTTTTACACCGCACCCACAACTAGCCTAAGTCACTGACCAGTGGGCCAGTGCCCACCTCAGCACTCAGGTTAGTAAATGTATTTTGTTACTGACCCTCTCTCTACTCCTAGACGATGACACATGGGCCCTGGGCCACTTCACACGCCACGCTAGCAAAGACTGGTCAAACTGGCTGACGTGGTTCGATCCTGAGGTGAGCATGACGTCACTCGAGTTGATCCTCACTGGTTGAGGATCAATCGATCGATCTGGTGCATGCGCGGAATTGCGGCCAGGTTTGTTGGAGGAGATCGAGGCGACCCTATTGGTGGTGGCGCCGCTATCTAATGGTCATCGGAGGGCAATCGACGACGAGCTTCTGTGGCGGCCAGTGGCGGTGCTCAACGGAACTAGGCCTATGGTGAGATTTAGCAAGCGAAATTAGGGTCCAGAGATGTGTAAACTTACCCTGATGACGATAGAGTGGTCGAGGAGGCTTGGGAAGGCGTGACGACGGCGAATCAACGGTAATGGCCACGGCGGCCGAGGAAAAGGAATGCTCGATTTCACATGATTCCCGGCGAGCGGGCCTCCGTGCTTGGTCCTAGGTTGTTCAGTCCACGACGGCGGGTCCAACGGTGGCTACCACAAGGCGAGGGGTGGTCGGAGTTGACTGGAACGATGAACTCCGACGATTTAGGTTTTTGGGTGAGGAAGGGAAGTGAGTTTGGAGAGTGATGAGAATGAGCAGGGGTGTGACGGTGGCCTCCTTATCCTCTCCTGGCGACGGTGGCGTTGATCTTGGCGCAAGGACGACGATGACGGCATCGGGCAGCGGCGAGCTCCTCCAGCGAGATGTCTGTGTGCGTGAGGATGACGATGACCTGTTGTTTTGCGGATAACCCCCTGGCGTTTCTTTATTCTCAACCCGCAGTCCTTCCCTGGCCCCACTTGTCAGTCACCGAAGAGAAAGAACTGGGCTAGCTGTTGGGCTGTTGTGGGCTGCACATAGGTGTCAGACAAAGAAAAAGATGTTGGGCCATGGACAGGTCTTGTTTTTATTTGTCTTACTTTTTTGTATTTTCTGTTTTCCTTTTCAGATTTGAATTTGATTTATATTTTGAATGTCTCTTTGTAGGATTCATTTGTTGGATAATTGCAATAATACTGAAATATATTTAGTATCATTTGTGAGCTTTTATTATATAATCTTTTTATATTTCTTTTATTTTCTCAATATGAACCCCTTTTAATAATTTGTAGAAACTTTTCTTATTATTTTTCTCTCCTCTTTTAATTATGGATTTCACGAATGATGTGTTCTTATTTGTTTATAAGACTTAACTCTAGTTAGCTCAGAGTTTGAATAAAATAATTTTTTTATATGTATAATGATCCTTTATCATTATTTGATGCATGAAATATGAAAGAAATTAATATGGTTCTTACTACTTCCATTAATTTGGAAAATGGCAATGTATATATTCTATTATGATAAACAAAGAAGTTTAGGATTTTTATTATGATTATTTACCCTAGAGTTTAGGGTTTTTATTATACTTAGACTCCTTTATGGATGTGGTTAAAGGCTCCATAACTATGCATATTATTTTCTGTTTGGGATATTTGATGACATCACTTTTAGTACTATAAAGTTATATCTTGAATGTTTTATAGAAAGGAATTGATAAAGATACTCCTAAGCACATTTAATTCTGATGGTTGGAATTGTCAGAGATGTGTTTATGTGATTTGTTGTAGGGAAATGTTCCTATCAAGTGATATAGATAGAAGATGAGGAATTCTTAATATGAAATGGATATTATACTTGGTTTTAAGATTTAGAGTTGATTGTTTACCAAGAATTACTATCTTCCATAATTCATAATTCTAGACTTCTTATTAAGGAATTCCTTTCCTAGATATACTACCTTTTTCTATCTATCATTATGATTAACATAATGAGCTTTAATTCACTAGAATGTTCTTATTCACCTTTTATTCTTCTAGACTCATGGATGAATCCAATGAGTTTGATATTAAAGTATTTCATAGTTTTCTCATATCTTTGCTTGTTTATATTTACTACTCTACTGTTGATAGCCTTCCATCCAACAAATAGTTCCCTCAAACTCTACTCATAATCTTCTTAATCATTCATTACTAATGTATCTTTATTAGTTGTATGCATCCAACTACCTTTCTCTAAAGTTTACCATCCTTTAAAAATGAATAACACCACTTCTTTAACTCTATGCTATACTAGCTTTAGTTGAATAATATCATCCTATATTCACTTTACTCCAACCCTAAATTATATTTAAGTGGCTTGCAATAACTACTCTAGGATAACTTATCTCTTCTAAGGTTCCAATCATGTTCTACCCACCAGTATTACTTATACTAAATATAAGCATTCAACATTGATGGCTAAAGCATCACCATTATAATCCTTTAATCATTTATTGCTTAAGTTCTTAGTTGGCTAAGCAAGGCTTTATCGATCCTACTTTTCCATTATCTTGAAATTATCTTCTTAGTATCTCATATTTGATTAATGTTATTTATGGACTATGCCCTTTTTAAAAGGTTTATGTAGATGTTATGATAAGATCAAGAAATAGTAGATCAAGGATTGATAGTTAAAGAATTTGTGCATCCATGGGAAATTACCCAACATTGATGAACAACAGATATTAAGATAAGTTCCATAAAGATTGCTATAGAAAGAAAGATATATAGTGGATGATCTTGACTTAGTCTCTTTCCAACTCCAACTCATTAAAGAGTTTAAGGTTAGGTATTACTATGATATTCATAGTAGGAATATATAAGAATAAGATAGGTCAACATTAATAATTGCATTTTTATAATTCTAGTGGTAATCTTAACTTAGTATTCATAGGTTGATATGATGAATAGTTTGATATGATACCTTAAGGATCATATATGAATCATTTAAGCAATGTATTATGAGTGACATTTTATTATATCTGGTCTACCCTTGGACCAAATCATGTTTAACCAAGTAAGGTTTTAGCAAGGTCATATTGAAACTTATCACAGTTAACTTGATGATCTACTTTAATTCCATCAAGTTAAGAGAAGCTCCAATCAATTTGACAAGTTCTGTTTTAAAAAATTATTGGGTTTTTCTATGCATCAATGCAATGCACACATCTGGGTTCAACTTATTTCTAAGCTCTAATGTTGGGATGTTACACATATGAATTTCTAGATTCCTCTATTGGTTATTGATCGGAGAAGAGTCTCGATCATGTCTGCATAATTCACGAACCGTAGGGAGACACACTTAAGGATTCAATGTTATTTAGTAGATATGGAATATGAGTAAAGAGACTGAATGTTGTTAGGAGTCTCGGATGGGATCCGGGACTGAATGTTGTTAGGAGTCTCGGATGGGATCCGGGATATCACGAGGATATCTGGAATGGTCTGGAGAATAAGATTCATATAAGGAAAGTCCAATTTCAAAGTTCGGGAATGATTCTGATGTTTTCACCGGAATGTTCTAGAAGGGTCTAGAAAATTCACCGATCCAGAAGGGGAAGGGTATATTGATGTGTCATGACAAAGTGTAATGGTTGCATCATGTCCTACGTCACTTGGCTGAACACTTGGAAGAGAGAAATCAAACTCTAATTTGAAAGTCAAAAAGGCAGTTTGAAAAAGTCAAATCCCAACATGGTTTCCGAGTTAGGGAGGGTTTCTAAGTTAGGGAGGGTTTCCACCTAGGTTGGGAACACCGTTGGACGCCCCCACCTATATAAGGAGGGGTGGGGGCGCACCCCAAGGTATCCCCCTTTCCGTAGGCGCCCAAGAAACCCTAGGTTGGCCGCCGCCCCCTCTCTAGTTGTGACCAATCTAGATCTCCTCTAAACCGCTACCGACTAGCTAAACTCTAATTGCTAGCTACCTCTAAACCTCGGCCCTCTAAACCCTAGATCGCCGGGGCTCCATCTACTCCACCATACTCGCTCCGGCTTAGGCGAAGCCCTGCGGGATCCCCCTCTACTTCCGACACCACGCCGTCGTGCTACCGGAATCGCGAGGAGAGAGCTACAACCTCCGCTGCCTACTGGAACAAGGGAGAGGAAGGTATTCATCGAGTACCGTACGTGTGACCGACTGCGGGAACGCTGCTGGAACGCGGCGCCGGAAGGATTGCCTACGCGATCTTGTGATCGGCAAGTGAACGACTACATCACCCACGAGAATCTTCTCTCGTTAACCGCTTTGGATCTTCGAGGGTTAGTACTCTATCGACTCGTTGCTACAATATAGTAGATAGATCTTGGCTTGTGTGTGTTCATGCGATAGAAAATTTCTGTTTTCCATGCTACGAACCCCTATAGTGGTATCAGAGTCGTGTCTATATGTAGATCTGTTGCACGAGTAGAACACAATGTTCATTGTAGGCGTTGAAGTTTTTGTTGTTGATTACTTCTTGTGTACTTTGCATCTTGCGGGATGGTGGGATGAAGTGGCCCGGGCTAACCTTACATGACATCGTTCATGAGACTTGCTCCACGCTTGACATGTAACTTGTATTGCATAAGTGGCTTTGCGGGTGCCTGTTTCTCCCAACATAGTGAAGATTCAATTTACAACGGGTGATTGACAATACTAGTATCAATGTTGTGGTTCTTGTTTGTAAGTTAGAACGACACACTGAAATCCCCAAACCACCTAAAACATGCAAAGAAAATTAGAGGTGTCTATCTTTGTTTTGCAGGGGTGTGCTGTGATGTGATATGGCCATGATTGTGATTATATATGATGTATGCAATGATCCTTATTGTAAGTGGGCAACCGGAAGGAGCCTTGTGGTTTTATTTTAATTTCGTTAAGACATGTGTGTCTATTATTCAAAGGAGCTGTAATAGTTGATGCTGGTGGACGACAACCATGGAGCGGTGCCATTGACCTTGACGCCACCCGGTGATGATGGAGATCATGTTCGTGCTTGAAGATGGAGATCGGAAGCACAAGAAGAAAGACCATATCATATCACATATTATGAATTGCATGTGATGTTAATCCTTTTATGCACCTTGTATTGCTTAGTTCGCCACTGTAGCATTATAAGATGATCCCTCTCACAAAATATCAAGTTATAAAGTGTTCATCCTTAGTAGGCATTGTTGCCAAAGCTCGTTGTTTCGAAGCACCACGTGATGATCAGGTTTGTTAGATTCTGCGGTGTATACAATGGGAGCAAGCCAGATTTGTTCATGCGGAAGCTAAGGTTTGATCTTGACGAGCCTAGCATGTACATACATGGTATCGAAACACGGATCACCGAAAGGTAAAGCATGAGTCATATAGTAGATATGATGAACATGTTGATTGTTCGCCATTGAAGCTACATCATCTCTCGTGATGATCGGTTTTGATGTGGTGGATTTGGTTCGTGTGATCACTAAAACAATGTGAGGGATATTGTTTTGAGTGGAAGTTCAACAAAAATATGATTAAATTTGAACACTATTTATCATAAATTAAATCAAAGTGAATTTGCATAGTTGTTATAGTCATTGGCATCCGTTTACCACCTTGCGCTTAGTTATAATTGAGATAATAGAACTATAGAATTCTGGTTAGTTACTTTACGAACTGGTATCATATTGTTTTGAAGTGTTAATCTAAAGTTTAAAAGTCCTATTGCAAACTTTTAGTAAGTTCCGGTTATTCCGTGAAGTTTAATAATTGGTATTAAATCAAGAGTAACAATTCCAGTGTTATTGTAAGCTCCCTCCCTTTATAAAGGTAAGGATCCATGTGATTGCAATGCTAGTCCCGTGATCAATGCTAGCATCCACAGTTTAAGATGAAGTACACAGAAACAAAGGTCATTATTACATATCATTCCAGAGACAAACATAGTCTTTTACAAACTCCATGGACATAGGCCTAATACAAGAGTTCAAATATAGAATAAGATAAATAAGTCTTCATCTTCATGTGCCACAGGCAAGCATGTTGAGTGTAGACTCATAACCCCTAATCATCATCAGAATAACTTGCAACATCACAAGTTACAGCCACAGTGGGTCAATACATTGGAATAGTATTGGCAAGTGATACCTTAGAAGAATATTAACATCTAAATACTATATGAATTTGGCTAAGTGTAGCTTAGGCTTGATTTGCTCAAAATAGGTTTTACCTATTAGTTGAAAACACTAAGTTTTTCTTTGATAAAACTTTCCCAAAGAATCACCAATAGAAATTGGTGAACCTTCACCCTTGTTCAACCACAAGTTTTTAACTTAGAAAATTGGGATGAGGAGATTCTTGATAGCTTCCATGTCTTGATGCTCAAGTTGTCCAATAGCAGGGACATGGCTAAGTACTTAGATTCTTCCATCTGCAGTGGTTGTGCACTTTCCCCACAAGACTTGATTTTTACCAAGACAGGACCTTTCAGAAGCCTTCCCTTAGACCAAATGGACGCGTTCCAACCTATCATCCCACTGCCACCAACTGTCCAAGTGGCTAAGTTATTGCAACCTATATGATCCAGGCAGAGCCCATATTGCCATGTGGCTGCACTAGAAGCTTCTTAACATTTGGCATCTCAAATCCCTTTGTTCCTGGGTGGCTTTCCACAAGTGAGATACACAAGGTAAACCGTAGAAATGGGCCTTGTGTAACCACTCAACACAAACCAATCTTTCCATTCCACCCAGGTGTTTCATTCACTTAGTTGTTTTATTAAGCAAAACATAAGTTCAAAGACTTAGAAATATTTCTCATAGCATGATTATACAAAACACCCTTGGTTGCTACTAGCTAGGCTAAGCATGGCAATAGCAATTATATTAACTTAAAGGAAATTATAACATTGCTACAACTACTAGGATTTCCCAACATAACATATAGATACTTGGAAAAATAATCATGCAAGTCCTATACAAAATATTTCTAATGCATAGGTATAAAATATTGGGACAAAAACATGTAGCACCACTTTCCTTGGTAGTTTGGGGAGTTGCAACAATCTTCACAACCACAATCACTATTAGCACCAAAATCTACACATAAAATAAGGCACCAAAATCACATAACAAAATATACAAACCAAAATATATGAATGCATGCAAAATGCCATGTGATGATTTTCTACACCAAACAAGACAAGTAAACAGTACTGAAACATAAACAAGACCAAAATATACTAAATTAAACTTTGTTTGATTTTTAAATCATTTTTCAAATCATTCATATTCCTAAAATATGTCTACAAATGATTCTGCAAAAAACAACCATTTTTAAAGAGGCAAAAATTAAACACATTGCATAAACAGATAGAATTGTCTCTCCTGATTCCAATGATATAAAATTTGTAAAATTTGAACATGGGGATCAAAAGT
This sequence comes from Avena sativa, assembly GCA_916181665.1. Taxonomy (NCBI): domain Eukaryota; kingdom Viridiplantae; phylum Streptophyta; class Magnoliopsida; order Poales; family Poaceae; genus Avena; species Avena sativa. The sequence goes on from OV702284.1 coordinate 69,675,973, forward strand.
TATGAATTTTACAAGTTTGAAACTCTAATAGATCTAATTCAGATTTTAAAACAAAGAACTAGCCACACGGCAGCGTCTGATTGGTCGATACCGTTTCGCACCGGATCACACTCACGGCCGTTAGATCTAATTTAACACGCACGGCCCAGATCTGCCCGTACCGCTTCGTTACTGATCTAATTCTAATCACTGGATCTAGATCCTACGGCTATGGATCAAACGACCACAGATGGGCGGCGCGCGGTGACGGTGAGCAGCGGCGCGCTCAGTATACGGCGTCGCGGTGGCTACAGAGGGGGCTGGGGTCAGTGGAGGAGATTACCAGACTCGCAGAGGCGTGCTGGAGCTCAACGCGGCCGTGGTTTGTCAAGGGGCGCACGGACACGGTGGGAATTCCTCGCCGGAGTGGAGCCTGACATCGGGTGTGGCTGTTCGTCGTCGTTTCCGGAGTTGTAGACCATGCCAGAGTGAAACAAGCGATGTGTTAGATGCGCACCAGTCTGGCAAATACGTGAGCATCAAAAAGAAAGATGGGGGCTGTCGGGAACTACCAGGAGACGTCGCCGGAGTTGAGACAGATGGCGGCGCTTGCTTGAAGCTGAGGTTGCCGACGAATGGGAGCGCGCGCGGGCGAGTGGGTGATACTGGAAGCTGCAGAGGGAGATGGGGAACTCGCTCGTGGTGTCAGGAAGGTAAGGGGCGACGGTGGTTGGCCGAAATTCGAGATGGAGCTCGTCGGAGCAGTGGGTGGTTCGGGGTCGTCAGTGACTGCGCGGGTTATCTCAGGGGTGCGAAACATTTTCCTGCGGGAAGGAGCTGCTGGGCTAAATGGGCTGAGTGGCTGGGTTGGGCTGGATTAGCTGGTCTGCTCTATTTTTTTCTCCCTTAAACCTTTTTCTTTTTCTGATTGAATTTCTGGTTTGAATTTAAAAGCTCAAACCAAATCTGTTTCAAATGAAACTTTCTCCAAACAAAAGTTTGTTGATTCTTGCATCCTGGGATGTGTAAAACATCTAATCTCACTCAAATACAAAATGGGTTTGGAAAAGAGGTTTAAACCAAGCCTTATTTAAATGTTCATAACTAGTAAAAGAAAGGTTTATAATTCTTAATTTATTTTAGCTTTGGAATTTATCAAACAATCCTATGAACAACCTCAATGGTTTAAAACAAATAACCCCTCTCACTAGAGAGTACCTTTGGGTCAAACTTTGCTTGCATAAAAATAATAAGCATACAAATGCTTCTGTTTTGTAAAACTTTGAAAATACTCCTATCATGCTCATGAATGCAAGGATGATATGCAAGAATTTGAAAACATGATTTTAGGGATGTTACAAATCTAACCCCCTTAAGGTGAATGTCACATCCCAAGATTTTCCAAATCTTGTAATGTGAAAAATGAATAAACAAAATAAACAACTGTTGATTTTTAGGGTGAGAAGAAACTTTTTGATTCCAATTGGAAACATCAAAACCTATTTTGATCAAATAAAATCCTAAAGGGATTTAAAAAGATAAACAAATAATGAATAAAGTTATAATAGTTGGAATCACTATTTTTGGATCGTTAAATAAAAAAGATATGGTTTTTATAAAGCAAAGGTAGAAATATAAATAAGGATTATTTTAAAGAGCCAAATTAAATCTTGGCCAAGCTTTTGAAATAAAATGTATTTATTTGATAAATAGTAAAGGTTTCTTTAAATAAAATAATAAGGATTTATTAATATCCATTTTTATTAAAGTAAAGGCTTTTCCATTTTAAATAAACACTAAAACTTGTTAATTTATTTTAAATAAGATTTCCAAATGTTTTAGTTTTTAAATGAAACCTACTGAAAAGATTTTGGTATTATTTAGTTTTCAAAAAGAGTTTTAAAATAAATTTAAAACCTATTTGAATTAAAGACTTTGGACTATTTATTTAATTATTAATAGATCCTAAAAATAAAAGAATTATTTTATTTTGGACTTTGATAAACAGAATTAAAATTCACCCAAAGATTGGTGGAGATTTAAATTCAAATGGAGATTGAATAGTATTACTAAATCTTATTTAATTAAAACTAGAGCCTATTTTAATTAATTAAAAGACACTAAAAAGAATAGATAAATTATTATAAATTTGACTTTGGAATGTGTTGTTAATCAGTATTTGAATCTACAAAAAAATTGGTTGAGGTTTGAATTGATTTGTTGCTTGAATTGTTTGAATGAAAATCAAATCAGAATATTCAAACAGAAAAAGGAAAAACATTTGGTATAAAAAAAATAGAAACAAACCCAACCCACTAACCTACCTAGCCCAGCAAACCCTTCTGTCCCAGCAAGAGCCCACCCGGGAACCCTCTGCCACTGATTCTTTCTCACTCGCGTCTGCACCCGCACAGCCACTGACGGTTGGACCCCACCTCCTCCTCCTCCCTCTCACTGCCAAGCGACCCCACGACCACGTCAGCATCTTCCCCGCGCGACTAGTTCTTCCTTGCCGTTTCTGCATTAATCTTGCAGGAGTAAATCACGTTAATGCAGGGAGTAATTCTTGTCATCAATCACGCTCGTTAAATCCTCGCTCTCTTCTCTGTCTTTCCCCTCAAACCTCGCTGATAGAGAGCCACCAGGCCGCCTCGATTTTACCCTGCACCACCGCAGACTCCGGCGAGCCATTTCTCCGATTCCGGCCAAACCCTGCCGTCCCTCACCTCCTCGACCACGCTCACTAGCTCCCCATCTCCTGGCGAACCTTCTCGTAGCGCCAGCTCGCCCGCGTATGCCCCGCAGCCTCGGCTCCGTCCATGTCTGAGCGCCACCGATGATGAACTCCACTTCGGCGAGCTACTGACGCCAAACCCGTGCGTCTCTCGTGTTCTGGTGAGTACCTCTGCAACCCCCGAGACCGTGTGCATCCTCCTGATACCTTTCCTCGCTTGCTTGCATCCCAGGCGCTCGTCTTCGACCACGACCCCGCGCACCCGACGGCAGCAAGAACTCCGGCGAGGAATCGCCAGTGACCCCGTGCGCCCCTTACACTCCCGCGAGCACCTTGAGCATCACCGTGACTCTGCGAACCTGGTGAGTTTCTCCCCACCCTCTCTAGCTTCCTGCATCACCAGCACCGCCACCGTCTAACCGCTCCGCCGCCACCTGCCGCCGCCAGCGCCGCCACTAGTTGGCAAGCGTGTTGTGCGCCATTGGATATTGATCCAAAGGACACGATAGAACCTTAGCCCGAAGGGGTAAGATCGATCCTGCACCACACGATTCACTTTAAATCATGCGGTCCACGTTGCTGATCCAGACGAACCGGTACCAGCAAATAAGAACTAGACACGTGGCCCTGTCCGTTTGAAATAAAAACAAAAATGTCTATTAGATGTTCCAATTTGAAAAATTCATAACTTTAAAACCACACGTCCAAATTTTGCAAATTTCATATCAATGGATTCAGCAAAACAAGTACTTTCTGACCATGCACTTTGTTTAGTAAAATGCTTCTGTTAAATTGATTGTTTTTGCAGAAACTTGTGTATGCATGTTTAGAATATAAAAATTGTTCTAAAATGATTTTTGAGATAAAACCTTTGGAAAATGTTTGTTTTGAACCTACATACCATAGGAATCAATTTGTGGTTTCAAAAACATATTTGGTGAAGCAAAAGAATAAACTTTTGATTTAAACCATTTCTAGTCAAATAAAAATAATGTTTATTTATCTAAAATGCTTTTGGGAGAAAATCTTTGGGAAATGTTTTGGAATAAACTCTATGACCCCAGGCACCAAGTTTTATGATTTAAAAATGTATTTGGTGAACCATATAAAATTGCTACTTTGATAAATGCATTTTTAACCACATAAAATAATGATTTCGTTTGAAAATGGTTTATAGGTAAAATCTTTTGCAAATAGTTTTGCCACTTTATAAAATGACCAATAAGTGTATTAGAATGTTTATAACCTATTATAAACCACTTTTGTAAATAAAACAAAGTTTAGCATGCTTGCATGCACTGTTTTGTTTCTATTATTTTATGTGATGTTTTGCTTGAATGGTAGATTGAAATATTGCTTGCTTGATTGAATTGTAGTGGAATTTGAAGTGTGTCATCATTGCAAAGACAAGGAGTGAACTTATATTCTCTACCAAAAAGTCAAGTGATGCTTCATACTTTTGTCCCATTATTTTCACTATGCATTAGTGATATTTCTAAGTAGGACTTGCATGGAATTTTTGCTAAGTATAAACTATGCCATGGGAAATCCTAGTAGATGAAACCTTAGTAGAAATTTCCTAAGTTAAGATTCCTACTAATATCATGCTTAGCTTAGCTAGTAGAAAACAAGGGTGGAATATATATTCATGCTATGGAATATTTCTAAGTCTGTGGACTTGTGTTTTGTTTAATAAAACAACTAAGTGAATGAATCACATGGGTGGAATGGGAGGAATGGTTTGTGTTGAGTGGTTCACAAGGCCCATTTCTATGGTTTACCTTGTGTATCTCACTTGTGGATGGCCACCCAGGAACAAAGAGATTTGAGATGTCAAATGTTGAGAAGCTTCAAGTGCAGCCACTTGGCATTATGGGCTCTGCTTGGATCATATAGGTTGCAATAACTTAGCCAAATAGACAGTTGGTGGTAGGGGAATGATAGGTTGGAACGCGTCCATTCTGGTCTAAGGGAAGGCTTCTGAAAGATCTTGTCTTGGTGAAACCAAGTCTTGTGGGGAAAGTGCACCACCTCTGCATAGTGTAAAATCTAAGTACTTAGCCATGTCCCTGGTAAAGGACAATTTGAGCATCAAGACATGGAAGCTATCAAGAATCTCCTCATCCCAATTTCTAAGTTAAAATCTTTTGGTTGAACAAGGGTTGAAGGATCACCAATTTCTATTGGGAGATGCCTTGGGAATGATTTTGTCAAGCAAAAACTTAGTGTTTTCAAATGATAAGGAAAATCTATTTTGAGCAAAGCAAGCCTAAGCTCCACTTAGCCAAAAGCATATAGATGATAGACTCCACTATACTACCATAGTATCACTTGCCAATACAATTCAAATGTATTGACCCTTGTGGCCGTAACTTATTATGTTGCAGGTTTGTTTGATGTTAGAGAAGTTTATTGATTAGGATTACAAGTCTACAACCAACATGTCTGCTTGTGGCACTTTGAAGATGAAGGACCCATGCTATTGTTATATTCTGCTGCATTGTAATGTGATAGCCAAATGAGCTATGTAAGATGTAATAAATTATTTTATTCCTGGTTATAAAGTTGTATTATGACCTTTGTTTCTTAATATTACATCTTAATTGTGGATGTTAGCTATTGATCCAGGGACTAGCATTGTAAACACAGGGATCTCTACCTTATTAAAGGTTGGGAACCTTACAGATGGTATCAGAGCATTGTGTTGCCTGTAGGATTTGTAACCCTAGGATTGGACAAAACCCCTTAGAAAAATAGGAGTTGTTTTTGTTCCAAAACATATTTACAAACAATCTTGTAAACTCTTTCCTCAACCTTTTTGGGATTTGATTCTACATCTCTTCTATTTCAAACTTGATGGACAAAGCCTACCCCATGGCCAAAGACTTCACCATGTGCAAAGGACTTCATCAACTCTAATGACTTCAACATCTTCAAGTGAGTTCAACCTTATTCTCAACAAGGACTTCAACTTGGATATCACTAAGGACTACAAGTGAGACAAGAAATATTGCTCAAGACTTGCAGACTAAGGAAACACAACTTAGAAGGAATCATCATCACTTTAAAGTTTTATGACCAAGATTTATTTTCCAAGGAAACCATGATCTCATTCAAGAAGAACCAACTAAGAAGGATGGAATGATCTTAAGTGAATCATATAGTTGGACCACCATGATTAGTTTAAATTAAACCCACCAACTTATGTGGTGTAACAAAAATATTTTTGGTTGCCTAAAAATATGCTTGAAACTTGTTGTTTGAGTGGAATGCTTGTTTGTGATTGCTTGCACTTTGATTGTGTGAATTGTGATGTGTGTGATTAGAATTATTCCCTTAGAAATATTTTGCCTATCCTAATCCCAATCCAACCCAAACAGATGATTTCTCCAAGAGACTCCAACATCAAGAATGACAACAACAACCAAGAGATGCACATGAGAGAACAACTACTAGCAAACCAAACCCAGTTGAACCAAGTGACAACTCAGTTTTTAGCCAACAACAATGGATTAGACCCAACCATACAAATTTTTTTGGAAATTCAATCCCAATTGTTGCAAAGGATGGCCACTCAAATGATCAACATGGGAGACAACCTTTCCCAAGGTGTTTGTGACAACAAGGATGTTAAGGATGATATTTTAGAAGGAACCCAAGCTTGCAATATTTGTGGAGACAAGGATCACACTTCCAAAGAGCATGAAGATCAATGCCCCAATTGTGAAGAGAAACATCCAAATAATCAATGCCTCACATCTCAAGCTACTTGCTTCCTATGTGAAGGAAATAATCATGTCCCTATCCAATGCCCCATCTATTCCATAATTCAACAAAGGAAACAAGGTGGAGTGCATCAACAGTTTGTAAACCCACATGAAAGAACAACTTCTACCAAGAAGGATGAAGGCAAAGTCAAAACTATGCACCATAAGGCCAAATCCAAAGTGATCACAAAGTGTTGCTACTCTTGTGGAGAAGAAGGTCATATCTCCAGTAAATGCCCCAAGAAGAGAAAAGATTTCCCACCTATGTGGTGAAATATGAAGAGCATGAACTAGAAGAACTCCTAGATTTGGAGAGACCCAAAAAGAAGAAGAAGGACATAAGCCAGTTGCAATGTTACAATTGCAAAGAAATGAGACACTATGCCAGTGATTGCCCAGAAAAGAAGAAGAACCAAGGAAATAAACAAGAAGAATTGATACCAAAGAAGAAGGATAATAGCCAAGTGATGTGTTTCAAATACAAAGAGCTAGGCCATTATGCAGACAAATGTCCAGAGAAGTTTCAACAAGATCCCAAGCAAGCCAAGAAGTAATCTAGTTGGAATATTTTTAAGGGTGGTAGTACCCTAGTTTCTTTGATACAACTTGTAACCCCTAGCCTACCCAAATCTCGGGACGAGATTTATTTTAAGGGTGGTAGCCTGTCATATCCCAAGATTTTCCAAATCTTGTAATGTGAAAAATAAATAAACAAAATAAACAATTGTTGATTTTTAGGGTGAGAAGAAACTTTTTGATTCCAATTGGAAACATCAAAACCTATTTTGATCAAATAAAATCCTAAAGGGATTTAAAAGATAAACAAATAATGAATAAAGTTATAATAGTTGGAATCACTATTTTTGGATCTTTAAATAAAAAAGATATGGTTTTTATAAAGCAAAGGTAGAAATATAAATAAGGATTATTTTAAAGAGCCAAATTAAATCTTGGCCAAGCTTTTGAAATAAAATGTATTTATTTGATAAATAGTAAAGGTTTCTTTAAATAAAATAATAAGGATTTATTAATATCCATTTTTATTAAAGTAAAGGCTTTTCCATTTTAAATAAACACTAAAACTTGTTAATTTATTTTAAATAAGATTTCCAAATGTTTTAGTTTTTCAAATGAAACCTACTGAAAAGATTTTGGTATTATTTAGTTTTCAAAAAGAGTTTTAAAATAAATTTAAAACCTATTTGAATTGAAGACTTTGGACTATTTATTTAATTATTAATATATCCTAAAAATAAAAGAATTATTTTATTTTGGACTTTGAAATATGTTGATAAACAGAATTAAAATTCACCCAAAGATTGGTGGAGATTTAAATTCAAATGGAGATTGAATAGTATTAGTAAATCTTATTTAATTAAAACTAGAGCCTATTTTAATTAATTAAAAGACCCTAAAAAGAATAGATAAATTATTATAAATTTGACTTTGGAATGTGTTGTTAATCAGTATTTGAATCTACAAAATTTTTGGTTGAGGTTTGAATTGATTTGTTGCTTGAATTGTTTGAATAAAAATCAAATCAGAATATTCAGACAGAAAAAGGAAAAACATTTGGTATAAAAAAAATAGAAACAAACCCAACCCACTAACCTACCCGGCCCAGCAAACCCTTCTGGCCCAGCAAGAGCCCACCCGGGAACCCTCTACCACTGATTCTTTCTCACTCGCGTCTGCACCCGCACAGCCACTGACGGTTGGACCCCACCTCCTCCTCCTCCCTCTCACTGCCAAGCGACCCCACGACCACGTCAGCATCTTCCCCGCGCGACTAGTTCTTCCTCGCCGTTTCTGCATTAATCTTGCGGGAGTAAATCACGTCAATGCAGGGAGTAATTCTTGTCATCAATCACGCTCGTTAAATCCTCGCTCTCTTCTCTGTCTTTCCCCTCAAACCCCGCTGATAGAGAGCCACCAGGCCGCCTTGATTTTACCCTGCACCGCCGCAGATTCCGGCGAGCCATTTCTCCAATTCCGGCCAAACCCTGCCGCCCCTCGCCTCCTCGACCATGCTCACTTGCTCCCCATCTCCTGGCGAACCTCCTCGTAGCGCCAGCTCGCCCGCGTAAGCCCCGCAGCCTCGGCTCCGTCCATGTCTGAGCGCCACCGATGATGAACTCCACTCCGATGATCTACTGACGCCAAACCCGTGCGCCTCTCATGTTCTGGTGAGTACCTCTACAACCCCCGAGACCGTGTGCATCCTCCTCATACCTTTCCTCGCTTGCTTGCATCCCAAGCGCTCGTCTTTGACCACGACCGTTCGCAGCTGACGGCAGCAAGAACTCCGGCGAGGAATCGCCAGTGACCCCGTGCGCCCCTTGCACTCTCGTGAGCACCTTGAGCATCACCGCGACTCTGCGAACCTGGTGAGCTTCTCCCCACCCTCTCTAGCTTCCTGCATCACCAGCACCGCCACCGTCTGACCGCTCCACCGCCACCTGCCACCGCCAGCGCCGCCACTAGTTGGCAAGCGTGCTGTGCGCCGTTGGATATTGATCCAAAGGATACGATAGAACCTTAGCCCGAAGGGGTAAGATCGATCCTGCACCACACGATTCACTTTAAATCATGCGGTCCACGTTGCTGATCCAGACGAACCGGTACCAGCGAATAAGAACTAGACACGTGGCCCTGTCCGTTTGAAATTAAAACAGAAATGTCTATTAGATGTTCCAATTTGAAAAATTCATAACTTTCAAACCACATGTTCAAATTTTGCAAATTTTATATCAATGGATTCATCAAAACAAGTACTTTCTGACCATGCACTTTGTTTAGTAAAATGCTTCTGTTAAATTGATTGTTTTTGCAGAAACTTGTGTATGCATGTTTAGAATATAAGAATTGTTCTAAAATGATTTTTGAGATAAAACCTTTGGCAAATGGTTTTTTTTGAACCTACTGACCATAGGAATCAATTTGTGGTTTCAAAAACATATTTGGTGAAGCAAAAGAATAAACTTTTGATTTAAACCATTTCTAGTCAAATAAAAATAATGTTTATTTATCTAAAATGCTTTTGGGAGAAAATCTTTGGGAAATGTTTTGGAATAAACTCTCTGACCCCAAGCACCATGTTTTATGATTTAAAAATGTATTTGGTGAACCATATAAAATTGCTACTTTGATAAAGGCATTTTCAACCACATAAAATAATGATTTGGTTTGAAAATGGTTTATAGGTAAAATCTTTTGCAAATAGTTTTGCCACTTTATAAAATGACCAATAAGTGTATTAGAATGATTATAACCTATTATAAACCACTTTTGTAAATAAAACAAAGTTTAGCATGCTTGCATGCACTGTTTTGTTTCTATTATTTTATGTGATGTTTTGCTTGAATGGTAGATTGAAATATTGCTTGCTTGATGAATTGTAGTGGAATTTGAAGTGTGTGATCATTGCAAAGACAAGGAGTGAACTTATATTCTGTACCAAAAAGGCAAGTGATGCTTCATACTTTTGTCCCATTATTTTCACTATGCATTAGTGATATTTCTAAGTAGGACTTGCATGGAATTTTTGCTAAGTATAAACTATGCCATGGGAAATCCTAGTAGATGAAACCTTAGTAGAAATTTCCTAAGTTAAGATTCCTACTACTATCATGCTTAGCTTAGCTATTAGAAAACAAGGGTGGAATATATATTCATGCTATGGAATATTTCTAAGTCTGTGGACTTGTGTTTTGTTTAATAAAACAACTAAGTGAATGAATCACCTGGGTGGAATGGAAGGAATGGTTTGTGTTGAGTGGTTCACAAGGCCCATTTCTATGGTTTACCTTGTGTATCTCACTTGTGGATGGCCACCCAGGAACAAAGAGATTTGAGATGTCAAATGTTGAGAAGCTTCAAGTGCAGCCACTTGGCATTATGGGCTCTGCTTGGATCATATAGGTTGCAATAACTTAGCCAAATGGACAGTTGGTGGTAGGGGAATGATAGGTTGGAACGTGTCCATTCTGGTCTAAGGGAAGGCTTCTGAAAGATCTTGTCTTGGTGAAACCAAGTCTTGTGGGGAAAGTGCACCACCTCTGCATAGTGTAAAATCTAAGTACTTAGCCATGTCCCTGGTAAAGGACAATTTGAGCATCAAGACATGGAAGCTATCAAGAATCTCCTCATCCCAATTTCTAAGTTAAAATCTTGTGGTTGAACAAGGGTTGAAGGATCACCAATTTTTCTATTGGGAGATGCCTTGGGAATGATTTTGTCAAGCAAAAACTTAAGATTCCTACTACTATCATGCTTAGCTTAGCTATTAGAAAACAAGGGTGGAATATATATTCATGCTATGGAATATTTCTAAGTCTGTGGACTTGTGTTTTGTTTAATAACACAACTAAGTGAATGAATCACCTGGGTGGAATGGAAGGAATGGTTTGTGTTGAGTGGTTCACAAGGCCCATTTCTATGGTTTACCTTGTGTATCTCACTTGTGGATGGCCACCCAGGAACAAAGAGATTTGAGATGTCAAATGTTGAGAAGCTTCAAGTGCAGCCACTTGGCATTATGGGCTCTGCTTGGATCATATAGGTTGCAATAACTTAGCCAAATTAACAGTTGGTGGTAGGGGAATGATAGGTTGGAACGTGTCCATTCTGGTCTAAGGGAAGGCTTCTGAAAGATCTTGTCTTGGTGAAACCAAGTCTTGTGGGGAAAGTGCACCACCTCTGCATAGTGTAAAATCTAAGTACTTAGCCATGTCCCTGGTAAAGGACAATTTGAGCATCAAGACATGGAAGCTATCAAGAATCTCCTCATCCCAATTTCTAAGTTAAAATCTTGTGGTTGAACAAGGGTTGAAGGATCACCAATTTCTATTGGGAGATGCCTTGGGAATGATTTTGTCAAGCAAAAACTTAGTGTTTTCAAATGATAAGGAAAATCTATTTTGAGCAAAGCAAGCCTAAGCTCCACTTAGCCAAAAGCATATAGATGATAGACTCCACTATACTACCATAGTATCACTTGCCAATACAATTCAAATGTATTGACCCTTGTGGCTGTAACTTATTATGTTGCAGGTTTGTTTGATGTTAGAGAAGTTTATTGATTAGGATTACAAGTATACAACCAACATGTCTGCCTGTGGCACTTTGAAGATGAAGGACCCCATGCTATTGTTATATTCTGCTGCATTGTAATGTGATAGCCAAATGAGCTATGTAAGATGTAATAAATTATTTTATTCCTGGTTATAAAGTTGTATTATGACCTTTGTTTCTTGATATTACATCTTAACTGTGGATGCTAGCTATTGATCCAGGGACTAGCATTGTAAACACAGGGATCTCTACCTTATTAAAGGTTGGGAACCTTACAGTGAATCTCGCCCTCGAGATTCGGATTGGCTAGCAAATAGGTGAGGGTGGTCTTTCCGAAGATCATCTTCTCTTTCCCATGTTGCTTCTTCTTCGGAATGATGGTTCCATTGAACTTTGCAGAATTTTATAGTCTTAGTCCGAGTAACTCTTTCTGCAGTCTCAAGAATCTTGATGGGTTTTTCCTCATCAGTGATATCACTTTCCAATTGAACCTCCTCCAAAGGTATAATATCCTTCAAAGAATTCTCTTCCATCTCTGGATGGCATTTCTTTAGCTGACTCACATGAAACACATTGTAAACGGCAGACAATGATTCTGGCAATTCAATCTCATAAGCTACTTCTCCTTTATGACTCAGAATCTTGAATGGTCCAACATATCTTGGGGCCAATTTTCCTTTGACTCCAAATCTCTTCACTCCACGAAGTGGTGATACTCTAAGATAAGCTCTATCACCCACTTCATAGGTGACTTCTCTACGCTTAGGATCTGCGTAGCTCTTCTGTCGAGACTGTGCCATCTTCAATCTGTCCTTAACTAGCTTGACTTTCTCTTCAACCTCTTTGATTAGTTCTGGCCCGAACAAGTTCCTTTCTCCTACACCATTCCATATCAATGGGGTAGTACACTTTCTCCCATAGAGAAACTCAAACGGTGCCATCTCAATACTGGCTTGATAGCTGTTATTGTAATAGAATTCTGCGTAAGGCAGACTTTCATCCCAACTAGCTCCATAGTCTAGAGCACATGCTGTCAACATATCTTCGAGAATCTGGTTGGTCCTTTCTGTCTGTCCATCAGTCTGAGGATGAAAAGTAGTGCTGAATTCCAATCTCGTTCCCAATGACTCATGTAGTTGCCTCCAAAAATGAGAAGTGAACTGAGTTCCCCTATCAGACACAATACTCTTGGGTACTCCATGTAGACATACAATCCTACTCATATAGATCTTAGCTAGCTTAGCCCTTGTATAGGTTGTCTTCACGGGTATGAAATGAGCCACTTTAGTTAGGCGATCCACTACTACCCAAATAGAATCATATCCTGACCTGGTCCTTAGCAACCCAGTGATGAAATCCATGCCAATCTTGTCCCACTTCCAATCAGGAATAGGTAGTGGTTGTAGCAATCCTACTGGTTTCTGATTTTCTGCTTTCACTCTACTACATACGTCACAAAAAGCAATATGTTCGGCGATGTCCTTCTTGAGATTATTCCACCAAAATCTTTCCTTCATATCCATGTACATTTTGGTGTTACCCGGATGAATGGAATATGGTGAGTTATGTGCTTCCTGTAAAATCAGTTTCCGAAGCTCCGGATCTTGCGGAACACAAATACGTTTTCCATACCATAAAGTACCATATTCGTCTTCATGGAATCCTTTGGCTTTTCCCTTACCAATCTTTTCCTTAATCTCTTTAATTTCTTTATCTGCCTTTTGGGCTTCTTTGATTTTGTCCAACAAAGTGGGTTGAACATCCAATGACATGAGATGTCCTTCAGGCACAATCTCCAATCTAAGGTCTCTAAATTGGGCACACAGATCATCTGGCAATTATCCCTTAGTAAGGCCATTCACAAATACCTTACGGCTTAGAGCATCCGCTACAACATTTGCTTTATCGGGGTGGTATTGCAAACTCAAGTCATAGTCCTTGATGAGTTCTAGCCATATTATTTGCCTCATGTTGATTTCTTTCTGGGTGAAGATATACTTCAAACTTTTGTGATCTGTGAACACTTCACATCGTTTTCCCAAAAGGTAATGTCTCCATGTTTTGAGTGCATGGACAACAGAGGCTAACTCTAAATCATGAGTAGGGTAATTTACCTCATGAGTTTTGAGTTGTCTCGAGGCATAAGCCACAACTTTCCCTTCTTACATTAGCACTGCACCTAATCCATGATGAGATGCATCACAATACACTTGGAAGTCCTTCTCCAAATCTGGCAAACATAAGACTGGTGCTGTCACTAGTCTCTTCTTCAATTCTTGGAAACTGAGTTCACATCCTTCAGACCAAGCGAATTTCTTGTCTTTCTTTAGTAACTCCGTCATTGGCTTAGCTACCTTGGAGAAATTCTCAATAAATCTTCTATAGTATCCTGCCAAGCCAAGGAAACTACGAACCTCTTTTACTGACTTTGGAGATTCCCATTCAGTTACAGCTGACACTTTTGCAGGATCAACTGCTACACCATCTCCTGACACAACGTGTCCAAGAAATCCAACTTTATTTAACCAAAATTCACACTTGCTGAATTTGGCATACAGCTTATGCTCTCTAAGCTTCTCAAGTATCAAACGTAAATGTCCTCCATGCTCTTCTTTACTCTTGGAGTAGATCAAAATGTCATCGATGAAAACGACAACAAACTTGTCAAGGAACTCCATGAACACTTTGTTCATCATATTCATGAAATAAGATGGTGCATTGGTCAAACCAAATGGCATCACGGTGTACTCATACAATCCATACCTAGTTGTGAAAGTTGTCTTAGGTATGTCTTGTTCCCTTATCTTGAGCTGCAAATAACCTGATCGTAGATCAATCTTTGAGAACACACAGGCTCCTTCTAACTGATCAAACAAGTCATTGATTCTAGGCAAAGGGTATTTGTTCTTGGTAGTCACCTCATTGAGTGAACGGTAATCTATGCATAACCTTTGACTTCTATCTTTCTTTTCCACAAACAAAACTGGTGCTCCCCAGGATGAAGAACTTGGTTGAATAAATCCTTTCTGCAACTGTTCTCCAAGTTGTTTCTTGAGTTCTTTCAACTCATCAGCTGACATCTTGTACAGTCTCTTATCTATTGGTCCTGATCCTAGTAGCAAGTCAATAAGAAACTCTACGTCTCTATCTGGTGGCATTCCCGGCAATTCTTCCGGAAACACATCCGGATATTCACTCACAATTGCCACGCTGTCTATGCTAACCCCCTTAAGAGAATTTATCTTACTCCCTTTTGATTCAAAGTTAGTCTTGAATCTAATCCTTTTATTTTCTGGGGTTGTGAGTGTGACGGTATGGTTGGCACAATCTAGCACTCCCTTGTGCTTAGTCATCCAGTCCATTCCCAAAATAACATCCAATCCATGGGAATTTAGGATTATCAGATTAGCGGGAAACTTATACTTCCCAAACTCTATGACTAGATCATGACATCCTGAGTTCACTATCATTTCTCCGCCAGGAGAACTTACTTTTATAGGACACCCAATAGTTTCTACTGGAAGTTCATTTCTTTCAACAAATGCTCTTGATATGAATGAATGTGATGCACCAGTATCAAAGAGAACAAATGCTGGGATAGAATTGAGTTTGAACTTACCATCAACAGCATCAGGTTCCTCATAGATCTCTTCCACATTGATGTGGTTCACATGTCCTTTCTGGAAAGGGTTGGGCTTGTTGGGTCCCTCAACTTTCTTTTCTAGGCATTCATTTGCATAATGTCCCATCTTCTTGCACTTGAAACATTCAACCTGACTAAGATATTTCTTGACAGGCTGGCTTCCACTACCACTTCCACTTCCATTGTGGTGGTTCTTGTATCAACTCTTGTGATTCTTGTACTTGTCATTGTCATGACTACGGTGATGTTTGTTGTCATGATGACGGTTGTGGTTGTGGTGGCTGTTATACTTTCCATGCTTGTGGTATCCAGAACTCCCACTATCATCATAATGGGAACGCTTGTGAGACGATCCCGAGATGTGCTTGTCAGAGTGTTTCCTTTTCCTGCTTTCAACCTGTTTCATCTTGCTCTCCAAGATGGTAGCCTTGTCACAAAGAGATTGATAAGTGGGGACATAGGCCACAGCTAACTACAGATTCAGTTCATTGTTCAGTCCTTTGAGGAACTTCTCTTTCATCTTGGCATCAGTGTTAACTTCATCCGATGCATAACGCGCCAGATTGTTGAACTCCTCAATATATTCAGCCATGCTGCGGTGGCGCTGCTTCAGATTATGGAATTCCTTCTTCTTCCAGCTCATCATTCCGGATGAGATGTGAGCTGTACGGAAACCATCTTCAAAGATAGCCCATGTCACATCCTCAATGGGAGTGGTGATCTGGAAGTTATCCCACCATGTAGCTGCTGGTCCTTCCAATAAGTGTGCTGCGAATATGACTTTCTCCTCATTAGTACAGCCAATAGTTAACAAATCCTTGTTCACTGAGCGTAGACAATCATTGGCCACCATGGGATCAGTAGTTCCTGAGAACTTTGTTGGCCTCAGTCTTAGGAATCTGGTGAGCATGTCAAAACCTGGTGGATTGTTCTGATTGTTGTTGTTGTTGTTGTTATTGTTGTTGTTGTCATCAGCTGATGCATCTCTGGGGTGACATTGTTGTTGTTCGGGTTGGGGTTGGCACGTCAGGGAGGCATCTGTGGTTTTCAATAAGGATAAGAATGAGATACCCATAGATGCTTATTATGCACAATACAACACATAGACAATCACAAACAAGCATCAAAACAATAGTTCAACAACATAGACATCAAGTTTTTGAAAAGCAAACACACCAATAGCAAGCCATACACATGTTGGATGGTCATTGCAACTCAATAATCAAAAGCATGGTAAATAAAAGGTAAATGAGTAGTCATCACTACTCCTCTGCATCAACCTCCTCATCAACAAGTGTAAGACCTGCATTCTCCATAGCGGTCTTGTATTCCTCGACATTGGTAGTCAAGGCCTATACTTTGGCTTTGAGAGCCCTCTTCTGTGAACGAAGCCTCTCAATCACACCCTGCTGATGCTCGAGCTCGAAGTTCTTGGCCTCTAGTTCTGCAGTCATCTCTCGAATCCTCTTGTTCCTATCTTGGACTCTTTTCTCTTGACTCTTGAAATTTCTATCCTGACTCTCAAACTTGGCCTCCATTTCCTTGACTATCTCATCTTGCTCCGTGAAGAGCTTGTCCTTCTCACGAAGCTGCACCTGGAGTTCGTCATTGCTAAGCATGACGTTGGTCCTATCAGTATCTAGGTGCCTAAGGAGAACCTCTAGGTCCTAGAGGTATAGGCGAATCGGCTCTGCCGTCTCTCTAGCAGCATCCTCAAACTCAATAGCCTCACCATCCTCGTCGCGTCTTCCGAAGGCGTGGAAGTGAGTACCTCTAATCTCCCGAGAGTGTCTCCCTAACAGACGCCCAAGTAAATCCTGCATGACTACCTCTAGGCCTCTCTCCCTGTCATCATGCATAAACTCGAAGATGATTGCCTCTGTAGTAGGCTCAGTCTGGCGTCCTGGCTGATTAACCTTGAAACCCCAAAGGTCCTTCCTCTCAAACTTGGTAAGGGGAAGCACCATGATGCTAGGAAGAGGAAGGTTGAGCATGCTAGTGAGCTCAATAAGATGAGTGCCAATACGAGTTCCCTTGAACTCTTCAGCCGTGCTGATAGTAACATTAGGCATCTATTTTATAAGATAGAGAAAAGTTAGAAACAACATCACTCGAAATACACAAGACAAAGTGACACAAGCATATCATTGTCAAACAAACACACAAGTCATGGCATACATAAATTCTTTACAAGAATCCAAGGTTCAATATAACTTAATCAAAATTTTGGAAATGTAATGATAAGTGTGGTGGTCCAACTAGCAAGGCACAATACATCTCTCACTTTCTAGTCTAAAGGCTATCAAAGCATCCTTCTATCAATAGAGATGAGAAAGAAGATTAGAAAAGTTTACGAGAAGAATAAGACAAGTGTGGAAGTTGTTGAAATTTTTTTCCTTAGTGGTTTTTAATCCAATCCTAGGGTCATAATTCTGCAGGCAACACAGTGCTCTGATACCATCTGTAAGCTCCCTCCCTTTATAAAGGTAAGGATCCCTGTGATTGCAATGCTAGTCCCTCGATCAATGCTAGCATCCACAGTTTAAGATAAAGTACACAGAAACAAAGGTCATTATTACATATCATTCCAGAGACAAACATAGTCTTTTACAAACTCCATGGCCATAGGCCTAATACAAGAGTTCAAATATAGAATAAGATAAATAAGTCTTCATCTTCATGTGCCACAGGCAAGCATGTTGAGTGTAGACTCATAACCCCTAATCATCAGAATAACCTGCAACATCACAAGTTACAGCCACAGTGGGTCAATACATTGGAATCGTATTGGCAAGTGATACCTTAGTAGAATATTAACATCTAAACACTATATGAATTTGGCTAAGTGTAGCTTAGGCTAGCTTTGCTCAAAATAGGTTTTACCTATTAGATGAAAACACTAAGTTTTTCTTTGATAAAACTTTCCCAAAGAATCACCAATAGAAATTGGTGAACCTTCACCCTTGTTCAACCACAAGTTTTTAACTTAGAAAATTAGGATGAGGAGATTCTTGATAGCTTCCATGTCTTGATGTTCAGGTTCTCCAATACCAGGGACATGGCTAAGTACTTAGATTCTTCCATCTGTAGTGGTTGTGCACTTTCCCCACAAGACTTGATTTTCACCAAGACAGGACCTTTCAGAAGCCTTCCCGTAGACCAAATGGAAGCGTTCCAACCTATCATCCCACTACCACCAACTGTCCAAGTGGCTAAGTTATTGCAACCTATATGATCCAGGCAGAGCCCATATTGCCATGTGGCTGCACTAGAAGCTTCTTAACATTTGGCATCTCAAATCCCTTTGTTCCTGGGTGGCTTTCCACAAGTTAGATACACAAGGTAAACCATAGAAATGGTCCTTGTGTAAACACTCAACACAAACCAATCTTTCCATTCCACCCAGGTGTTTCATTCACTTAGTTGTTTTATTAAGCAAAACATAAGTCCAAAGACTTAGAAATATTTCTCATAGCATGATTATATAAACCACCCTTGGTTGCTACTAGCTAGGCTAAGCATGGCAATAGCAAGTATCTTAACTTAAAGGAAATTCTAACATTGCTACAACTACTAGGATTTCCCAACATAACATATAGATACTTGGCAAAATAATCATGCAAGTCCTATACAAAATATTTCTAATGCATAGGTATAAAATATTGGGACAAAAACATGTAGCACCACTTGCCTTGGTAGTTTGGGGAGTTGCAACAATCTTCACAACCACAATCACTATTAGCACCAAAATCTACACATAAAATAAGGCACCACAATCACATAACAAAATATACAAACAAAAATATATGAATGCATGCAAAATGCCATGTGATGATTTCCTACACCAAACAAGGCAAGTAAACGGTACTGAAACATAAACAAGACCGAAATATACTAAATTAAACTTTGTTTGTTTTTTAAATCATTTCTCAAATCATTTCTATTCCTAAAATATGTCTACAAATGATTCTTCAAAAACAACCATTTTTACATAGGCAAAACATTAAACACATTGCATAAACAGATAGAATTTTCTCTCCTGATTCCAATGATATAAAATTTGTAAAATTTGAACGTGGGGATCAAAAGTTATGAATTTTACAAGTTTGAAACTCTAATAGATCTAATTCAGATTTTAAAACAAAGAACTAGCCACGCGGCAGCGTCTGATTGGTCAATACCGTTTCACACCAGATCACACTCACGGCCGTTAGATCTAACTTAACACGCACGGCCCAGATCTGCCTGTACCGCTTCGTTACTGATCTAATTCTAATCACTGGATCTAGATCCTACGGCTATGGATCAAACGACCACAGATGGGCGGCGCGTGGTGACGGTGAGCGGCGGCGCGCTCAGTCTACGGCGTCGAAGTGGCTACAGAGGGGGCTGGGTTCAATGGAGGAGATTACCAGACTCGCAGAGGCGTGCTGGAGCTCAACGCGGCCGTGGTTTGTCAAGGGGCGCACGGACACGGTGGGAATTCCTAGCCGGAGTGGAGCCTGACGTCGGGTGTGGTTGTTCGTCGTCGTTGCTGGAGTTGTAGACCATGCCAGAGTGAAACAAGCGATGTGTTAGATGCGCACGAGTCTGGCAAATACGTGAGCATCAAAAAGAAAGACGGGGGCGGTCGGGAACTACCAGGAGACGTCGCCGGAGTTGAGATAGACGGCGGCGCTTGCTTGCCGTTGAGGTTGCCGACGAATGGGATCGCGCGCGGGCGAGTGGGTGATACTGGAAGCTGTAGAGGGAGATGGGTAACTCGCTCGTGGTGTCAAGAAGGTAAGGGGCGACGGTGGTTGGCCGGAATTCGAGCTGGAGCTCGTCGGAGCAGTGGGTGGTTCGGGGTCGATTCCGAGCAGCCTAGGGGCAGAGAGAGGATGGCGACTGGGGAAAAGGAGGGGGAGACGCAGGCGGTTAAGTATGCAAGGTCGGGGGAGGGAATTACTCGTGCAATCAATCGGATTGATGTGAGGTTTAATCACCGGAAACAGCCGGCGTAATTTGGGGGAGAAGGGGTCGCGGGGTGGAGACGACGACGGTTGTGTGGGGCCTAGCGTTCAGTGGGAGAGAGACATGCAGGGTGGGGTCAAGTCGTCAGCGACTGCGCGGGTTATCTCAGGGGTGCGAAACGTTTTCCTGCGGGGAGGAGCTGCTGGGCTAAATGGGCTGAGTGGCTGGGTTGGGCTGGATTAGCTGGTTTGCTCTATTTTTTTCTCCTTTAAACCTTTTTCTTTTTCTGATTGAATTTCTGGTTTGAATTTAAAAGATCAAACCAAATCTATTTCAAATGAAACTTTCTCCAAACAAAAGTTTGTTGATTCTTGCATCCTGGGATGTGTAAAACATCTAATCTCACTCAAATACAAAATGGGTTTGGAAAAGAGGTTTAAACCAAGCCTTATTTAAATGTTCATAACTAGTAAAAGAATGGTTTATATTTCTTAATTTGTTTTTGAAACCTTGATCAAGCTTTGAAATTTATCAAACAATCCTATGAACAACCTCAATGGTTTAAAACAAATAACCCCTCTCACTAGAGAGTACCTTTGGGTCAAACTTTGCTTACATAAAAATAATAAGCATACAAATGCTTCTGTTTTGTAAAACTTTGAAAATACTCCTATCATGCTCATGAATGCAAGGATGATATGCAAGAATTTGAAAACATGATTTTAGGGATGTTACAGTTATTATATAAGTATCATGTTTATCTCCATGATTCTTGATATTCAAAATATTGTTTTAATATCAAGGTTATCTAGGAGCTGAAAGAATTGTTTCAGAAACTGTGGAAGATATTGCGATATCTTAAACAATGTTTTGTTTACAACATGATAGAGTATAATATGGAAAAGTTTATGTTCTCATATTTGATGAGAATTTTCAAAAGGTTGGAGACGCTAGTCATCCTAATTCTCCAAAAGGTTTTGGAGAGCAACATTATACTCACAATTCACCGTTATAAGCTAAAGTAGCTTGATCATGAATACTTCCATGATAAGGATGAATATTTGATGTAGGTAAAATGTTTACTACACTAAATGATTACTAAAGAATGGAATTTGAGAGAACACCAAATATTTGATGATGGTGATTTACTTCAAAGTTCAAGTCCAAAGACAATGGTATTTAACTATACATGTTTTGGACTATGTGTCATGTGTATGGCTCAACTATTGATGTTGATAGATTCTTTCAAACAGAAAGGGAAATACTGAAAGAGAATCTCATAAATATATGGCAGAAAAGAAAAGATTAGAATTGTTCAGCTTAGGTATATAGAGGATATACGTGTTATGGTTGTATTCTTTGCTTGTTAAATAATGTGGTTCTTAAGTATTAGATATTGAATTTGTTGGTGTGAATCGTCATACGAAACAACACAATTCATGAACTACAATGGCCTAAGTAACTAGCAAAAGAATATGTGATGATGTTCATCGAGAACAAATAAAGGGTTATTGTGTTGCTCGTTAATATCAAAGCTTGCCTTCTAGATTTATTTTATCAGGTATTATGAGGACAAAAGGGTTGTTCAAATAATTTCCATATTCCATGAAAGATGGATGATATACAAGTCTAGTTGGAGAAATCACATCCATAAAACTAGTGCTAAAAATGTCAAAATACAATTGATTGAAATATCACTTAAGAAGTGGCATCGCCGTTTAAGTTATATTGGAAATAAAACATGAAGAAACTCCATGTGGATGGAATTTTGGAGTCTTTTGATTTTTGATCAAATGACGCTTCTGAAACTTTCCTAGAGATAATTAAAACTCCGTTCATAGGCCAAAAGGGAACGAATGACTAGCTTATTGGAACTTGTACATATAGATGTATGAAGCCCATTATATGTAGTCAAGAGCGAAGGATTTCAACTTTATATGCTTTCTCCGAAAATTTGAGTGAATATATGAATATTTACTTCATAAGGATGAAGTGTGAAACATTTGAAAAGTTCAAAGACTTTCAAGATGAAGTGCAAAATCAATGTAACAAGAAAATAAAGAATTTATGATAGGATCATAAAGGAAGATATTTGAGTTACAAGTTTAGCATAACACCTAAGATTTGAGGAATCGTTCCGTGCATTTGCATTTCCCGAAACACCATAAGAGTATGAAGCGTTTGAGATATGTAATGAAACCTTGTTTGACATGGTAAGATCAAAGGTGTAATTTATAAAACTTCCATTATATTTTAAAGATTAAAGCTTTAGAGACTACCGTTTTTCCACTGAAAAGAGATCCATCATGATCCATTGAAACGACACCATATAAATTTATTGTTTGGGATAAAACCCAAGTTGTCCTTTCTTAAACATTGGTATGTTGTGCATAAGTGAGATGTTTACAACCAAAGTCAGATGAACATGTCTTTGTATGTTATTTCGAATAACCGTTGAGTATTCCTCCATAATACCAAAGACAAAAGTGTTTGTCGCTTAGAACGTCAAGTTTCTTGAGAAGAAAATTTTCGTGAAAAGTTAAGTGGGAGGACAATAGAACTTTGATAAGGTTAAAAGAACATTAGCTATATGTGTAAAGTTGCGCAGTGCCGAAAAGTGTTCCGGAGGCAGCAACAATGCTCATAACTCACGTGCCTCAAAGGTTTTGATTACGGAGGTATAAGTTCCTATTGAACCAAGGAGGTCGGGTAAACAATCAAATACCAAGATTTGAGGGTTGAATCATTATTTGATAATAATGAATGGACTACATGCAAAGAAGCGATGATGGGCCCTGACTCCATCAAATGGCTTGAAGCCATTAAATCCGTGGTAGTTCCATACACGAGAAAGCAAGCTTTGAACTTGAAAGACCCTCTGGAAAGGTGTAAAACCTTATAGTCATGTTTGGATCTATAAAGAAATAGACATGGATATTTCACATCTATAAAATAGTCGACATGTTGGGAAAGAGTTCACAACAATGTTCAAAGGTGACAAGATTTGATCTTTCATAGCGATATTTAGTCTATACGGATTAATGTAGCAACCACTACATATAATTCTGTTATATGGTGGTTGAACAAACAAAACAAAGTTCTTTTAATAGAATTATTACCTAGGACGTGTACATAACACGATCCAAAGGGTTTTTTTAATTCAAAGGATGCTAATAGCGAATGCAAACTTCAATGGTTGAAATAAGCATCGTGGAGTTGGAATTTTCACCATGATGAAACTATTAAAAGAATTTAATCTCATCGGAGATGATGAAGATGATTGCATTTGCAAGAAATTAAGTGGGAGCGCTAAGACATATTTCTAATACATTATGTGGAAGACATATTGTTGATTGGAAATGATGTATCTTTTGTTAACACAATTTAAGAATTTCATTTTGATGAAAGACTTAGGCAAAACCCGAATATTTGGCATCAATATCTATATAGATAGATTGATACGCTAATATGGTTATGCCGAAAGTACACAAATGATATATTGAATGATTTCAATATAGAAACTACAAGAAAGGTTCTTGTCGCACAGAAAGGATTGAATCGAAATTCAAGTGTATTGACACTTGGTAAGTGAAACAAAGATTCAAGTATAGATTGATCCTTGATGAATGAAATCACAAAGAGTATTTATATCAATCATACTGTGATATGTACAAATCCAGATATGTCGTATGCTCTAAATGTTATGAGCATATACAAGAATGATTCATAAGATAATCATTGGATGATAGTAAGGATATTCTTATGATCTTTTGGAAGAACTAAGAATATATTATTTTGTAGAAGTGACAAATAGATACTACACTGATACTAGTTTTGTCACAAAGTAAAAATTAAGTTTATCTCAGTCTAAACTAAGGGTGGCACAATATGATGGAAAGTAAGTTTCATAATGGATTTGAATGAGTTCCAAAGTTAAGACATTGTGACAGATACTACAACAAAAGGCTAAGTATATGACTGCTATTATAGCAGCAAAAGAGGGCATTTGTGTCAAGTAGTTTGTTATCAAACTAGGTGTAGTTCACAGCGGGATAATACTATGAAGATATATTATACGACAATATTGTCAACATGTTTTAACCCCTAGGAACTAAATGTCTCACCAAAGGACCAAATTTATACAAAGCCATCTCATTAGAGAATGAGTGATGCGTAGAGACCCAAAGACATGCAATTACACACGGATCTGAAAGTCTCTGATCCGAACATCGGTTGATCACTAGCAATCGTGTACATACAACACCGGAAAGCCATAGGTGTTGAATACACAAAGATTTGAACCTAGATTATTGTCTCTAGTGCAAGTGGGATACTGTTGGAGATATGCCCAAGAGGCAATAATAAAGAGGTTATTATCATATCTTCATGCTTATGATAAATGTTTACATACGATGCTATAATTGTATTAACCGGAAACATTAATACTTGTGTGATTTGTAAACATAAAAGAGTCCCTAGTAAAGCCTCTTGTTAAACTAGCTCGTTGGTTAATATATGATCATGGTTTTCTGATCATGAACATTGAGATGTTATTAACAACAAGATCATATAATTAGGAGAATGGTGTGATGGACATACTCCTATAGTTAAGCGTAGCATAAGATCAAGTCATTCAAATAGTTCACTTTCTATAAGCTTTCTGATACATAGTAACCTAATTCCTTCGACCATGAGATCATGCTAATCACCATCACCGGAAGGATGCTTTGATGAAATCAAACACCACATCGTAACTGGGTGGCTATAAAGATGGCATTGAGTGTTCGGAAAGTATGTGTTGAGGCACATGGATCAAGAGTGGGATTTGTCCATCCATATTACAGATAGATATATTCTGGGCCCTCTCGGTGGAATTTCATCCAATTAGCTTGCAAGCATGTGAATGGCTCACAAGGGATCACATATCATGGGAACGAGAAAATAATACTTATCGGTAACAAGGTTGAACTAGGTATGCAGAGATACCGACGATCAGACCTCGGATAAGTAAAATATCGCGAGACAAAGGGAAATTGGTTCCGTATGTAAATGGTTCATTCGATCACAAAGTAATCATAGAAATATGTGGGAGCCATATGAATTTGCAGATTCCTCTATTGGATTTTGATCGGAGAAGAGTCTCGATCATGTCTGCATAATTCATGAACCGTAGGGAGACACACTTAAGGATTCAATGTTGTTTAGTAGATATAGAATATGAGTAAAGAGACTGAATGTCGTTCGGAGTCTCGGATGGGATCCGGGATATCACGAGGAGATACAGAATGGTCCGGAGAATAAGATTCATATAAGGAAAGTCCAATTTCGAAGTTCGGGAATGATTCCGATGTTTTCACCAGAATGTTCTAGAAGGGTCTAGAAGGTTCACTGATCCAGAAGGGGAAGGGTACATGGATGTGTCATGACAAAGTGTAATGGTTGCATCATGTCCTAGGTCACTTGGCTGAACACTTGGAAGAGAGAAATCAGACTCTGATTTGAAAGTCAAAAAGGCAGTTTGAAAAGGTCAAATCCCAACATGGTTTCTGAGTTAGGGAGGGTTTCTAAGTTAGGGATTGTTTCCACCTGGGTTGGGAACACCCTTGGACTCCCCTCCACCTATATAAGGAGGGGTGGGGGCGCACCCCAAGGTATCCCCTTTGCCCTAGGCGCCCAAGAAACCCTAGGTTGACCGTCGCCCCCTCTCTAGTTGCGACCAATATAGATCTCCTCTAAACCGCTACCGACTAGCTAAACTCTAGTTGCTAGCTACCTCTAAACCTCGGCCCTCTAAACCCTAGATCGTCGGGGCTCACTCTACTCCACCATAGTCGCTCCGGCTTAGGCGAAGCCCTATGGGATCTCCCCTCTACTTTCGACACCATGCCGTCGTGCTGCCGGAATCGCGAGGAGAGAGCTACAACCTCTGTTGCCTGCTGGAATAAGGGAGACGAAGGTCTTCATCGAGTACCGTACGTGTGACCGACTGCGGGAGTGCTGTCGGAACGCGGCGCCGGAAGGATCGCCTACACGATCTTAAGATCGGCAAGTGAAAGACTACATCACCCACGAGAATCTGCTCTCGTTAACCGCTTTGGATCTTCGAGGGTTAGTACTCTATCGACTAGTTTCTACAATCTAGTAGATAGATCTTGGTTTGTGTGTGTTCATGCGATAGAAATTTTTTGTTTTCCATGCTACGAACCCCTACACCTCCAAACGTACCAGCGAGAATGCATGGAGAAACAGGACCTGATTGATCCAAAAGGTAAAAGACCCCTGTTCGCCACCCCTACTTGCATCGCTACCTCAGCTCCGGCTCTGATCCTATCGGTGGTGCCGCCTCCGGGATGGATCAAGCTCAACACTAGTGGCTCTTTCATCCCCAATAATACCAC
Organism: Avena sativa; assembly: GCA_916181665.1. Classification (NCBI taxonomy): domain Eukaryota; kingdom Viridiplantae; phylum Streptophyta; class Magnoliopsida; order Poales; family Poaceae; genus Avena; species Avena sativa. The sequence goes on from OV702284.1 coordinate 69,702,520, forward strand.
CGGCGGCGCGGGTGTTGTGGCTAGGGATGACAATGGCAAGGTTCTCGGCATCAACACCCTCCAAGATTACTCCGACGCTGAAGAAACAGTTGGAATATTACGCATAATTTCCATAATTAATTCCAGAATATTAAGCATGACAAAACCAGCTACTATCTCATGTAACTCGAACATACTAGATGTACTAAACAACATGATGAACGGAAACAAACAGCAGCTACGCATGTACTCGCAGAACATGATGAATAACCAAACAGGAACACGTATCACGTTTCGCTTGTCGGAGTAGTAACTTTGGAGAAGACTGATCGAAGCAGATGGCGATGAAGACGACGGTAGGCAGCACCGTCTGACTTGGATGAAAGACGGCTCGTGATGGAGAACTCGAGCAGTCGCGCGGAGCCCTTCCCAAAAACCTTATTCGCCTCTCCCGTACAGGATCACAAAGGCGAGTGGTTCCGGAGACCTGCTCTCCCGTCCGCTGGTGCACGCCGACAAGCGGGATGGAGTAGACTACGGTGGTGGCGCAAGCAGAGAGGAGGCAACCCTAACGTGGGCAGTCCATGTTGCAACCCGCAACACGCGTCATGACAGGACGGGCGAGCGGCCACTCCAAGGTGATGCAATACTCCATCTTATAAGGTGGTGTAACTCTTCTTCAACTTTCTATGTAGAAAACTTTAGCTCCCACTCCACTGTCCATATGAGCTGCCACAAACATAGGTTCAAACACATGTGAGCTACCACAAACTTGGGCTTTAAGATTTAGGAAAAATCTGAAATATACATGGGCCTATATAGATTAGTCCATTATTTCTAACAGAAACTGGGGCCATGGCAATGCTTCTCGGTATCAACACCCTCGTCCGCTACTACCGATCAAAGGTCATCATCGAGCTTGACAACACGAACATTGCCACTGCCCTCCGCAACGAAAACCAGGACAGATCAAGAAACTGGCACATCATCCAGGAGGAAAAAGACAAACTGCTATACTTTGAATCTATTGTTGTCAGTCATACCAAAAGAGATGCTAATAGAGTAGCTGATTTCCTGGCTGAGCTATCCAGATCTTTAGGTGAAAGAGCGATGCAAGATGAACTACCCCTCTCTGTAAGAGAACTTGTAATGCTCGATGCAAACTCATGTAACCCCGTAAAAGTCAAGGTTCCCTTTCTCAAAAAAAAACGCCTGTTTCCACTCTAATTAGCCCTGCAAATTTTCACATACACCCCTGTCGACTGCATCAGACGCCTGAACCCTACGATGTACCCTGCGCGTGATCGATTGCAGTTGCGATCACCGCGGTGGGGATCAGCAGCTAGAGACGGTCGGAACTTTGGCGGACACAGGATCTGGCAGCTTGGCCCCGATCTTCCATACTGGCCGTGTACTTTCCGGCCAGGTATGTACGTCAAGCTGATTCGATCTAGTTCCGATGCAAAGTCGGCGAAGTTTCTCCACGTCCAAAGCTAGCTTACCTAGAGACAAGAAAATGCTAGCTACCTACCTACAGGAACCTAACTATTAATCTGGACTCACAATAGGTAAACACACGTAAGCATCATCTATGTGGATTTTCAAAGGCTAGATTAGAATTCCATATTCTACTGGGACAATCGAGTGGTTAACTTCAACAACAACCAGAGACATAGGCTGAGTAACATAAACAGATTGAATTGCTTCAGCAGTATTTTATGAATTGGAACAGAACTTTGTGAATATTTTATAGGACGGTTTCTTGTTTTGTTCCAAAGGCTTATTCTATACCTATTTGGAATCTACCAATATCATGCAAATGATGAACCTGGAAGGATTTAGCACACCCATAAAAAACGCTAGTGTTCCTTTCTCTGTAAGTCCATTGCTTTCACTAACCATGGATATATTCAGTTCAATTATTTATACAGAAGATGCTTACTAATTCATTGTTTTATATTGAAGGTGTTCGTATTTTACACCTGAACTGAACGTGATGAGGATTTGAAGCCTAAATTAGGGATGACATTTGAAGGACTAGAGGCTGTGGAGAAATTCTACAAGTACTATGCACATGAATCTGGTTTTGGAGTTCGTGTTGGACAGTAGAAGAAGTTAGAAAATGAGGTAGTTAGCACTAAACATACATGTGTAATCGGGAAGGATTCAAGTCTAAAAAAGGTCAAGAGAATGATGATCCATCAAAGAAAAGGCGTAAGAACACGGCCACAAGATGTGGTTGTGATCCACATATCTTTGTTAAGTTGTGTGATAATGATACCTACAAGATAGAATCATGGGTTGAGCACCACAATCGTGGTCTTGTGTCACCTGATAAGGATAAGCTTCATTTGATAAGATCAAATGGTCAAGCTAGTGAGAGGGCAAAGAATATACTGTACACATGCCACAAACAAAGCATTGGCACCCATCAGGCATATAGGCTCCTCCATGTCAGCGAGGGTGGGGTTGACAAAGTTGGATGCACAAAGAGAGACTTGCAAAATTACTACCGTGATCTCGGGGTGGGGTTGACAAAGTTAATATACACCCGCCAAATGATGTTCGTTCGGTGGGGAGAAGCAAAAGAGTAAGGAGAGAAAAAGAGATGAATGGGAAAGAACAGAAAAAGAAGAACAAAAAAGCTAAGGCCAAGGTCGCGCGCATGTGCAAGACGTGCAAGAAAGTAGGGTTTCATGATAGTCGCAAGTGTCCCAGCAAAAATGGTCAAGGAAAAGAAATGAATCTGCAAGACATGCATGCAGATGGTGCATCATTTATTTTGTCCAACTATTTCTCATAGGGGTGAGCAGATTCAATGAACTACAACTTTTTTATCAAGTTAGGAAGCTTTCAGCAACAACAATTTTCATCAAGTCTTAGTAAATTGACATCAATCATTGATTGTACCTTAGTTTTCAGTTCTTACTTGAGTGTAGACACATGAGATTTCTTGCTTCACCGACCCTACAAGAGAAAGGGTTCAGTTGTCAATTGGTATCAGGGTAAAAGTTTCAGTGTTAAGTGAACTTCCATATGTAAGTTTCTACAAAGTTGTCATGTTGCAAGCTGTGTCCAGACCTTCCCACATTTCAGAAAGAGTTCTTATTTATGAACAAAAATAAGATTTACAAGAAAACCCAGCTGTACAAACTCCAAGCATGGGTACCACACGCACACACACAAAGTTATAATACATACTCCCTCCGGTTCAAAGTATAAGATGTTTTAGGTTTATGAAAAAAATGTATCTAGACTTGTTTTAGTGTGTAGATTCACTTCAAACATGAGTGAACCTATATACTAAAAATAGTTTAGATACAGTTTCTTCATAAAGCTAAAACATTTTATATTTTGAAACGGAGGAAGTACATGCTACGGGAATTTTTCTTTTAGAAGCGCCCGGTAGTTCTACAGTGCAGGTGCGTAGTCGGCCAGAATTTTTCCATTGAAAAAATCTCGATAGGCCAAAGCTGTTGTATACTCTCCATTTGCCGTCAGTCTCCACGAGAATTCATCTTTTATCTGTTGAAACAGCCGGCATGCTCTGAATCAGATCCCAAAGTGAGTTGTACTCAATCACTCTTGGACTGATAGCTCTCCCCGTAGATCTAGGATCCAAGTGTTATTTTGCAGAGTTTGCGACGGTCCTCTGTTTTCCCCACAGTGCACTTCAGGTTGCCTTGAATATTTGTTCACCTCCATCTGATAGCTTGCATTTCAATTGGTACATAAATTGTTTGGGATATACTTTCTGAATATACCTACAGGACTCGCTGACCATGGTGGCTTATAAATGGGTTAGAGCTTTGCTTCACAGGCGGCCCAGTCAGGGAAAGAGGATGGAGTCAATTCCGGTTATGACAAGCCCAGAAGATTTACCGACTTAGGCTGTAGATTACTTGTAGTCTAAGTTATACTTAGTAACCGACTCTGTAACGTAGCCGAATAGATCTTTCATGTAACCATAGGTCTTTGCGCCTTTATAAGCCGGACCTGAGTGATCCTTTAGGGCATCAACCACAACCAACCCGCATAGGAGAACCTCTCTTGTAATCCGCTGTAACATTCGGCTCTCATCGATATTACTGGGTTGCTAGCAGGAGTAGGATCCGATTACCGCAGTCGGATCTGAACCTGAGTAAACTTTTGCTCACCGCTTCCGGAACACCGTACGGATCACACCCCATCTTCTCAACGCCTTCAGAACCCCCTATGACGTACTTTTCATCAATCTGACGATACAAATTCAGTTAAGTATCAGAAACGCAGAAGCAATTTGAGGTCGTCACCTCTAGCCGTGATGGGACGCCGCCGGGCCTGAAATCGAGTACGGCGACCTGTTGCTCCATGTCCCAAACCTCCACCGGATACACCTTGCCTGGCTCTTCCGTGTCGGTGACGCGGTGGCGCCCCTCAGCGACTCCTCTGGCAGCAGCTTGCCATCGCCCGCGGTGAAGCCGAGGCTCTTCAGATCCCTGAGCAAGCAGAGGGTTCTTGCAGATGTCGAAGGAGGCCCTGGCCCTGAAGTCATGTGCTCCAAGGAACTTGAAAGGAGGACGGCGGCGTGATGGTCTCCACGACCATGGTCGGCATCAGGGGAAACGGGGCCATGAGCCCTAGACTGCATGCAGGGGATTAGGGAGTTGGAGTGTTTTTTGCAAAACAAGATGGTAGGTAAGTCCACAAGCGGGCATGTAATTGCAAATTTTCTTTCAACTCAACATGATGCACAGGATGTTGATCCTTAGGCTGAGATCACAAGGATGCAAGGATATAGAAAAGGGTCGGATTCATAAGATACAACGCCCTCTCTCTTCTTTCAGGGCCTACAACTATCTTGCGGTCAAGTTCTGTGGTCAAGTTCTGTGGGACGCAGACATTACATCAGGTGCAGCAATATCCACCCCATGGTCAAGCACATTGACCCCTCAAACCAACACACGGGAGAAATCTATGAGCATGCCAGCTTTGTCTTCTTCAAATTCACAAGATACCCAAGAGAGCAACACGGAACATTTGTTTCAGATAAAGACAATAGTCAGTGTGTTCATCATATCCCACCACTTACAACATGCAATGCAATACGTTACATCTCACAACGATAGCACCGGCGCGCGTGTCGCTGCGCCAATCCCAGCTAGTATGAGTACATTTAAGCAACTTACCGACCATCTCCCGTCAATAAAAAGATAGAATGGCATATTTCCTTTCCCAGCTAGTAGGAGCTCATTGTTTATTCCTTTCATCAATGTGGCATCAGAGCAAGTATGGGCAGCACCGGTGCCATTTCTTGCATGAAAAGCAATTTGTCACTGCTGAAAACATACGCTGTGCGGCCTTACGCGGGCGGTGGTGTAACCGGCCGCGCGGCCGGTGGAGTGGGTCCCTTCTTTTCGGTCCGCCAGCCGCTCTCCAGGAGTGCCCCAGCCAAGCTAGTGCCGGTGGACCTCCCTCGTTGCGCCCGTCCTATCCTGCAGGAGCCGATTGCCTTCGACATCGTCCAGTACGGCTCCAACCTTGACCAGCCTCAGCTGTTCTTGGATGGTGGTCTCGGGAGGAGCAAGGAGAGCTCCCCGCCTCCTCCCTGCTCGCTCAACATTGGAGGATACCTTGGGGAGTGTGGAACTGCAGGTGTTTCCCTAGTTGTGCCCGCGCTCCCCGGGGGTGGTGTGCTACGCCCTCGCCCCAGACACCCCAGACCTCACCGCTGGTGGCTCTTCCACGGTCGTCCTCACCACTCCCGTGCCAGCTTCCAGGGCGCGCCGTGTTCGGGGCTCCCGCCAGCCTCCCCCTCCCCCTTCGCGCCACAACGAGCGTATCGCGGGGGCGCGGAGCAGGGGGCGAGGTTGGAGCCGATGATCGCGGAGCGGGCGACCCTGAGGGTGACAGCTCGCGACGAGTTACCAGGTACACCTCTCCCTCCCCCCTCCTCCCTCGGTTAGCTCCCTTTTGCCCTCGGGTTCTAGGTACTTGGTGCTGTAAGAGGTGCCCTTGGACCACCTGGGCGTGGTGGCTGCTGATTGTGGCATTGTGTTTCGTGGCAAGAAGGGCCCCTGGTTGGAGCAGATCGAGGCCATCAAGGCTCGAGAGGTGTATGAGGGTCATATCGCCGCTGCCCGTGCACGTGAGGCACGGGAGCGGGAACGGGCCCTCATGCTGACAGGACCTGGCCCCTTGGAGGCCGGGTCCAGCTCGGCTCCACCCCTTGACCCGGATGGTGGCTAGCCTCCTACGAGGACTCCCTTCCCTAGGAGGCCTCAGGGGCGGCCTCCTAAGGTCCCGTCGTGACCCACTACGCCTAGCTGCTCCCGCCCTGCCCCCAGTAAGGGGGCCCCTAGAGTGATTGTTCATATGAACATCCTCAGGGCTTTCCGGGTGTTCATTTGGAACATCCGGGGGTTCGGTCAGGACGGGCGACGTCGTCAGATCAAGGAGTACGTGCGCCAAGAATATGTGGACATTGTGGGCTTCTAGGAGATGATCCATCCAGAATTTTTGATTGTGGAGCTCGAGGCCCTGTCTAGGCATAAGTTTGTCTGGACTTGGCTTCCGGCTTCCGGTCACTCGGGTGTCATCCTCCTTGGTGTCAAGGAGGATACCCTTCGAGGTAGAGGATATGGACCGTGGGGAATTCTTTGTGAGCATGTCCCTCACCCATAAACAATCGCGCCTCAAATGGGAGGTCGTGATTGTTTATGGCCCCGCGGACCATAGGAGGTTCCAGGAGTTCTTGCTTGAGCTCAAAGCCGAGGTGGAGCGTACGGAGACCCCGATCATGGTGGCAGGGGACTTCAACCTCATTCGCTCCGCCACGGACAAGAGCTCGGCGAACGTGGACCTCAATAGGATTCGGCTGTTCAATGATTGCATCGATGACCTCGCTCTCAGGGAGATTTCTAGGGTGGGCGCGAGGTTCACCTGGACCAACAATCGCCTAGATCTGGTTCGTAGTGTCCTTGATCGGGTTTTGTCTCAGTGGACTGGGAACTGGCCTTCTCCCTTTGCTCTCTCCGTGCGGTCACCAGGGTGGGCTCGGACCATACCCACTCCTACTATCTTCAGGGGGAGGGCCTCCACCTAGGCTGAACCGCTTCCACTTCGAGAACTTCTGGCTCCACCAGCTGGGCTTCGTGGAGGCGGTTCGGGCTAGGTGGATGGAGGTTGTTGCCTCGCCACCCCACGCATTCTGTGCGGTTGATGTCTGGCACCATTGTGCGTTGATGTCACGCCAACTGATGTGGGGCTGGGGCGCTAACCTGGGCGCCGCGATTCACGGCCAGAAAAAGGTTATTTTGCAGGAGATCCAGGCCCTTGACCTGGAGGCTGACCGGGTGGGCCTTTCGGTGAACGCCTGGTCCCATAGATATTCCCTTGAGACCTCCATTATGGAGATTTATAAGGGTGAGGAGGCTTTCTGGAGGCATCGGAGCCGACAGAACTGGACTATTCAGGGGGAATCGAACACGGCCTATTTCCATGCCATTGCAAATGCAAGGCATAGGAAGTGCTCGATGCCTTGCATCTGGGACACAAACTCTCTTCTTGAAGACCAAAGAGAGATCTCGACCCATATTTATGCCTTCTCGGCGTCCCCGAGATCGGGGCTGGCGTTGGAGGCGGACTTCTGGCCTGAGGCTGCCAAGGTGACCACGGAGGAGAATAGGGATATGACCCTCCCTTTTGTCCACTCTGAGGTCGCCGAGGCGATCAAAGCGATGAATACCAACTCAGCGCCGGGGCCGTATGGGCTCCCGGTGGTGTTCTTCCAGTCCTTCTGGGACCAGCTGAGTCATGTGATCATGCGCATGTTTCAGGAGTTCTACACCGGGACCCTTGTCATGTTGCGGCTGAACTTTGGCGTGATTACCCTGATACCCAAGGTAGTGGGGGCCACGGATATCCGCCAATTTAGGCCTATCACGATGATCAATGTCATCCAGAGGATTTTTGCTAAGGTCTGCGCAATCTGCGTTGCTCCTATCATGGAACGCTTGACCCACCCGCTACATTTTTCCTTCCTTAAGGGCTTCCTGATTCACGATGGCATACTAGTGCTTCATGAAATCGTTCATGAGGTGAAGGTTCGCCATCAAAAAGGGGTGTTCCTCAAGCTAGACTTCCAGAAGGCATACGATAAGCTGGATTGGGCATTCCTGAGGCAAGTCCTCGAGCGTACAGGATTTCAGGATCGGGTGATCTCGTGGATCATGCAATTCGTTATGAGTGGCAGCATGACGATCAATATTAATGGGGAGGTGGGTCCTTATTTTAGACCCTCTTGTGGAGTGAGGCAAGGGGACCCGATCTCACCCTTGCTTTTTAACTACGTTGTGGATGCCCTATGTAGCATCCCAGAATTTAGGAACCAATGAAGGGCAGATTTAGGAATTTGTGATATTGCATGCATTCATCTGTGAAAATGTGGGTAAATTTTTCGCCAAATAAAAACCTAAAGTGATCAAAGTTTCTTTCATGCTTTGAGATTAGGTATAGTCTTGCATGATGATTGTTATAGACTTTGATATGATCTTTGTGGATTAGAGTGTTTTGGGAAATGAAATTTGAATTTAAAACTTGAGTGTTTGAATTATAATTCAAAAGGATTTAGAATCATGTTTGAGTGATTTGATTTAATCATGAGTTAACAATTAATGACTCAAACTTTAAATGAAATAAATTAACCAATAGAATGAATATTTGTTCCAAAACTTTAATCAATAAATGAGTTACAAAATGTAACTTATTAGGAATCTTTACAATAGTAAATAAAACAAAAGAAGAATTTTTATTTATTGAATAATAGTACAATATTTATTACAAAAGAATAAAAATAAAATTACAAAATAATAAAAATACTACAAGTGACTATTCTATATAAAGAAAAGAAAACCTAAACTAAAGTCTTGATCTTCAAGTCTGGTACCTGCAAAACAAACACAAACAAAAAGAAAGAAAGTTAAGGATTAGAATTATTTTAGTCTCAGACTTGACAGTGAGTTGCACTGTTCAAGGTTCATCATGGAGTAATCTTTTAAGGGGCAAGTTTCACCAATATGAAAGAATATATCTTTCATAATTTCAAGCCATAAGCCAATAAACATCAAGGAGGGGCAAGTTTGACCAGCCAAGTAAAATGTAACTAGATAAAGGTAACCTCATAACCAGAGCATATCCACAAGGTGTGCAGCAGGCACACAGGCAGCACACACACCAAACTACTTGGTGTGTGTTATCAGTACCACAACAACAGCTCTACACACACAAAACCATCAACACAACCGTGGGAAGCATCCCCACACCATTTTCTTGTTCATACACACCAAGAACAGCAGCCCAGCTAAACCGAATCAAAGCCAAGCAAGATCACACCAATCAAAACCCTGTATCACATCACCAAAATGGTGACATGAGGAGGGGTAGATCAGGTGGATAGCAAGGACAAGATCAAGCCACCAGGACCAGGAGGTGGACGGATAGATCAAGGACAAGCCAGAACTGGAAATACCAGGAGGAGCACTAGATCAAGCTAGCCACAAGATTCACCACTTGCGACCCAACAACACCCAAGTGTGGTGAGTATCATAAACACCCATATATTTTGTTCATCCTAGTCCAACAAAAAAGCATGTGGTGTTTTGCAAGTTAAATCTCTCAGTGATCACCCAAGTGGGGTGAACCTATCATAAAGGAAGTTTGAAATATAAAGGCCAGTAGTAAGCTCTACCAAATCCACCAGTATCTCAGACCAGCATCATAGGTCTTGGTAATCATCAACAACTTATATATTCCAACATGTTCTCAAATAGCATATAAAATTTGGGCACATCTCATGGTGGAGTATCACTTCAAATTTTATAAACTACATGCACCAACATTAAACTACAAGCAAACCAATCATCTTAGTCCACTAGAATCCAAGGTTCAGTAAATAACCCTGATACTTAAGAATATCTATGAGGGGCAGTAGGATAGGAATTTAATTCCTAAGCCTCACACCAGCATCATAGGCATTGATCTTTTAAAGAAAAAGGCTTACAATTTCTCTTTAATAGACATCCAATCTTAATCACTACTAAATTAAAAGCCCAGCAGTAGAATCGCTACTTGTGTGCCATCCTAGGATGGTGTCACGAGAACCAATTCTAAAACAAGCCAACAATCATTGAGCTTTCATAAATAAACCAATAAAATAATCACTATCATTTTCCTGGAAAGAACAACCAGGAATCAGGATCAGGTTTATTTGTCCAAAGTGTTACTGTAAAGAAACTAAGTAACTTAAATTGCACATCTCCACTGACAGTGCTGCTATTAGTACTGGAATACTAACAGTAGAGGAACTCACTAAGCATCAACTTAACTAACCAAGTTTCACAGTTTAAACATCAGCTTAACCCAAGCTTTATCACCAGTTAAAGGCAACACTACTGAACCACCAGCATCATATCAAGAATATCATCAGGTAATCAAATCATGACAGAAAGCACTGAAGTGCAGTGAACACCATCTTCACTAGGCATCACTACCAAATCAAACCATCATCTTACCAGCACAAAGAGGTATGAATCCTAGAACCAAGGAAGAACCCTAGCACACATATGAACCCTAATGAGGGATGGCCACTAGTTACACACATATGAGCTCAGAGGAGATATAGGCACGGGTGACAACCCAAGGAACAACTTACCTATGGTCCTCGCTGAAGAATAGAAGAGGAAGCAGAGGAGGCCGACGAACATGGCGGCATGGGGAGCACCCCCAAGGGGGCGCTGCAACCCACACAACGCCACGGTGGCGACCATAGACACGCCTGGAGGCGAGGAGCACCACCACAGCACATGGCAGCAACAGCGGCGATAGCAACCGCATCACCCCAAACCCTAGGGTTTGGGATGACGCTAGTTTGGCCACGAGAAAGCTCCATAGACAAATCGAATTGGACAGAAGGGTAGCGCATGGTTGACAACCCTGCCCTGCATCACGGCAGCGGCCAGGGAGGACCACGGCGGCGGCCAGGGAGGACCACGGCGGCGAGCAGAGCATGGCGGCGACGCCATCGACCACGGGGTCGAGGAGGAGAAGAGAAGGATAAGGTCGAGTGAGTAACAGAAGGAGTGGGCTGGACTGGGCCAAAACCCCTTCGAGGTGTGGTTTTGGTTCTGTCCTATTGGGCCACCAGGGCCCAATAAACCAAACAGGCAGCCCATTTACCTAAAGGCTATTTTTAATAAATAGGAAAAGACTAAAATGTCCCTGAACTTAAATAAATTCTAGAAAATAAAATAAAAATCCAAAAATTATAAATAAAATATTTTTGTATTCACAATAATCCAAACTATCATAATAAATTAACAAATAAAATTTTAGACATATAAATTTTATTAAGAATTTTGTAATATATATATTGCTTATGGAATTTTACAAAATTATTGGAAGATGATAAAAATAAATAAAAATCACTTTCATTATATAAGTATTTAAAAAAATACAAAACAAATATTTAATATCAATTTTTGGTATTTAATGATAATTCTTAAAGGAATTATTAAGTAAATAAAATAAAAGAATACAATATTCAATAAATATTAAAAATTAATATTTATAAATTCTTTATTATTAAAAGAATTTAATAAATTAAAAAATGGGGGAGAATACATAAAAAGCTAAATGAGGCATTACATTACTTTGCATAATCATTTTGCTTCTTTAAATATTGTCCTTACCGGGCAATAATGATGTTTTTGTAGACATAGAAGCTCAAGGTCCAGTGCAAGCATCAGACTTCACTACCTTGCAATCACAAGGCAAGTTCATCACTTGCTCATGTCCTTTGAAGATTCTTTATCAAAGTATTTACAAATTGTGTGTTATCATCTATATTGTAGAAAAATAAAATATTATTTTCTCAAGATAATAAATCTTAGCTATCATCCTAAGTGATGATATAATTGAGCAATAGAACTTAGGGTTCTAGTTGTAACAATGATGATCAATTAGGGACTTAATAACCCATGACATCAGTGATTCTAGCACCGTATATTATGCGTTAGCCATGAGATTTGGAATGGGACAGAGAAGTCAGCTGTATCTTTGTAACACCCCGGTTCTGAAAAGACCGTGGCCTCTATGTGACATGCCAATCCCTGGATCGGTTCATTGGCCCACAATAGAGTAAGATAGATAATCATAGCAAAATAACCGTGTATCATGATCTACAAGATCCAGAGTACCACTATTACAATGAAAGCTTAGCATAAAGCTTAGCTCAAATTATTCAGGTAGCAACATAAACATGTAAAACCTCCAATCTTCAAATTGCCCACAAGTGAACAAGTGCCGAGTGGAGTACCGTGGCCTATAACGATCAATCAGAATCGGAATAACATGCAACATGAAACGTAGCAGCCCCGAAGGGTCAATACATGGAATGTATGGCAAGTAGAGCTAGTAAAGGAGACAATAGTACTAACATCTACATGCATATTTGGCAAGTGGAGCTGTGTCTGACTTGCATTTGCAAATACATTTGTCCTACTTTCATAAACAGTTTTCGATTTTCTTTGAAAAGATCCCAATTAAGTTAACCCAACAATATTAAAACAATTATGAAATTGGAATGAGCGAGAAACATGTCATGGAATCAATATCTAGCAACTCAGATGTCCATAACCGGGGACACGGCTAATCGATTAGATTATACACTCTGCAGAGGTTAGTACACTTTACCCATGTGACTTGGCCAGCCCAGCTCGTACCATCACTCTCATTTTGGGTGATGATAGGGAGAAGACCAAGAAGAGACTGTTCGGGAAGTAGCTCCTCAATCCCGACGCGCACCGGTCCAACCTACCAAAATTCTACATCTCTGGATACGCGGGTTCGAGTTACCACAACCTACTAAGTCTAACCAACCGCCCATTCCATTATTGGCACATGGTTGTACACGTAAGCTACACAATAAAGAAGCCAATCATTCTCTCTTGATACCTGGGTGCCTTTCCGCAATGAAACCACCAAAATTTATCAATACCATCACACCCAGGGGGTTCATTGATTAAGTTGTTTTAGTTTTCACAAACCAATACTTTGAGAAAACAAGTATCAATGATGTAACCCAGCCCTCGTTCAACAAAGCATGGCTAAGCACATCTACCAACGGTGGTTCATCTACAAAGAGGGTCCTACCACATAATAGGACATAGCATAGCGATAGTATCATCCTACACATGCATCTACAAAATACACGACAATGCATTGAAAATAGTAGGACGATATCATGAACAAATTAGCATCTACTTGCCTTGGTTGTAGCAGTCTGGAGCACAATCCTCACACGAGCAAGCGTTGCACTCAACACAATCTACACGACACAATTGCATTCATAAACAAACAATCCACAAACATATGCAACAAGGATGATGCATGAATGCAAGGACGCCAAGTGAATTGGTGCTACAGCAGCACCACAACATCCTATAACATAACACTACCGATTGCATGCATGGAAAATAGTTTTAGCGCTAGGAAAACTACCAGGTAAAAGTAATGCTCCAAACTAGAGCTAGAATTTAAATAATTCGCTACCGGTAGTATACTGTTCGTAAAATCTTGGGAAAATTCTACCGCATAGGCATCGCTGAATAGAAACAGTACCAATTGGAATTACTCAAAAAGGGATTATAAAACTCCCCGAGTAATTAAAACACTGCAGAAAGCCATTAGACAAATACTGCAGAAGTTTTTATGGTAAGCCTATCCTTTTAATTCACGATGAGATTCCCCTCGTTCACACGAGTTCAGGGACATATCACACGTGATTTTTGGAGCTACGGATCTTTTTCTACGAATTTATTACTCCGAAAAGTCCACTAACTAGTTTGATTAAACTGTACTAAACCTGATAGTAAAAGTCTGAACCAAAGCTACAGCGAGATTCTACACGACTCACTGAACTCGTACATATTTTATTTGCAAATTTTGGCCAAACGGTTGAATTTCTACGCAATTTACAAGATTCTACCGAAATCTGCCAACTAAAGGGATTAACGAAATTGACCCAGTCAACTGTGTCTGTTTGACTGGTCAACTCTTCTGCTGACTGGGCGCTGACTGGGCGTCTGACTAGTCAACGCCTGGGATGCTGACCAGTCAACGAACGATCTAAACCGCTGGTCTGAGATCTGACGGCGGCTGTTGTCTTACCGGAAACGGGTGACGAATCGAACTCCGGACGGTGCGGCGAGTTCCGAACGGCAGTGGCGATCACTTCCGGCGACGAGATCCTTCCTGCACGGACGTACACGGTCAACTACGGGTCCGAGAAAAATCAATCTCGCGCAAGGCAGCGCGTACGTGCGTGTGTCCGTACGTGCGTGTATGTGCATGCATGCATGTGTGCGTGTGCGCGCGTGCACGCGGAACGTGGCAGCGGCGGCTGCGCGCGGCGAGCAGGGGCGCGGCACGCGATCGGGCGCGGCGGCGTGCGCACGCAGCGGTGGCGGCGAGGCGCGGCGGCGCGGGGCGGTGCGGCGCGGTGGCAAGGCGCAGTGCGGCGGCGGCGAGATGAGGCGGCGCGGCGGCGGCGAGATGCGGCTGGCGCGCGGCGGCGGAGTGGCGGCGACGGCGGCGGCGGTGGCCGGGAACGGGGAGGCGGCAGCGACGGCGGTGGCCGACGGCGGCGGCTCGCCTCGGGCGGCGCGCGGGCGGTAGGAGGAGGTGGCGGCGGGGTCGGCGCGTGGGGCAGGAGTTGGGCACGAAAAACGAGGTCCCGGTGGGGTCCTCTTTAAATAGTACCCTGCGCGAATTCTACTCAGAATCGGTCCAGAAACTGACTCCAACTCGGAAATCGGTCCAGATTTTCGGACCGTTTTCCGGCGGTTTACTAAAACGTCCGAGTCTTTTGCATACGAACTCCGATTGGAGCGATTCTCGCGCCTACGGGTTCGTATCGTCGAGGGAAACAACCTTCAGTCGAAGTTTGAGCGAAAACTCGAACCTACAGGGGTGGTTGTTGCAAGTCTCTCTAAAGCTCCCCGCAGGAACCTTGTAGCGAAGCAAAGTAGGGTTTTGAAGGTGGCGTTTCGCCGAACCTTTCTACTCGACGGTTTTGCATGGAAAGATATGATGCAATGATATGAATGATATGTAAGACCAAATCTAAAATTTGAGATGTGACAAGACTAACCCCCTTAAGATGAATCTCGTCCTCGAGATTCGGCGCGGCTAGCAAATAGGTGTGGGTAGTCCTCTCGGATGTCATCCTCACGCTCCCAAGTGGCTTCCTCTTCGGTGTGGTGACTCCACTGCACCTTGCAAAACTTGATTGTCTTGGTACGGGTAGTCCTTTCTGCCGTCTCCAGAATCTTGACCGGTTTCTCCTCATAGGTCAAATCATTCTCCAGCTGAACCTCCTCTAGCGGTACGGTGTCTCTCAATGGTGTATCCACCATCTCCGGATGGCACTTCTTCAGCTGGGACACGTGGAACACGTTATGAACAGCAGACAGAGCCTCTGGCAACTCCAACTGATAAGCAACTTCTCCTTTGCGTGCTAAGACCCGATACGGTCCAATGAATCGAGGTGCCAGCTTACTCTTAATTCGAAATCTCTTGATTCCACGAAGCGGCGTTACTCTGAGGTATGCTTTATCACCTATCTCATACACCACTTCCTTGCGCTTGGCATCAGCGTAGCTCTTCTGCCTTGATTGTGCTACCTTCAGCCTATCTCTAATCAAGGCGATCTTCTCCTCAGCGTCCTTGATCAAATCAGGTCCAAACAACTGACGTTCTCCTACTCCATCCCACAGCAATGGTGTTCGGCATCGTTTTCCATATAGCACATCGAACGGTGACGTCTTGATGCTGGTTTGATAGGTGTTGTTGTAGGAAAACTCCGCATACGGCAAATTCTCATCCCAACTGGATCCATGAGCCAAGGCGCAAGCTCTTAGCATGTCCTCCAAAATCTGATTCACCCTCTCGGTCTGTCCATCAGTCTGTGGGTGAAACGCTGTGCTAAACTCCAGCCTAGTACCAAGTGACTCGTGTAGCTGGCGCCAGAAGTGTGAGGTAAATTGGGTGCCTCTATCAGATACGATACTCTTGGGAACTCCATGTAGGCACACAATCCTGTCCATGTAAATCTTAGCCAACTTTGCACTCGTATAGGTCGTCTTCACCGGTATAAAGTGGGCTACCTTAGTCAAATGGTCGACCACTACCCAAATAGAGTCATATCCTGACCTGGTCCTGGGCAATCCTGTGATAAAGTCCATTCCCACTCTATCCCACTTCCAATCCGGCACAGGCAATGGCTGCAGCAGCCCTGCTGGCTTCTGGTGTTCTGCCTTCACTCGGCTACATACATCACATAGGGCAATATGCTTGGCGATATCTCCCTTCATGTTGTTCCACCAAAATCTGCTCTTCAAATCCATATACATCTTTGTGTTGCCCGGATGTATGGAGTATGGCGAGTTATGGGCCTCCTGCAAAATCAACTCCCTTATCTCCGGGTCGCTGGGCACACACAAACGATCTCCATACCACAAGGTACCATGCTCATCCTCGCGAATATCCTTTTCCCGATTCTCCTTCATCTTTTCCTTTATCTCATCTATTTCCTTGTCTCCCACTTGAGCCTTTACGATCCTGTCCTGTAGCGTCGGTTTGACTTCCATTGTAGCCAAATATCCTTCAGATACTACCTCCAGTCTAAGATCCTTGAATTGCATGCACAAGTCCTCAGGCAATTCACCAATTGTCAATCCATTGGCATAAACCTTCCGGCTCAGAGCATCTGCTACTACATTGGCCTTTCCTGGGTGGTATTGCAGATTCATATCATAGTCCTTGATAAGCTCCAACCATCTCCTTTGTCTCATGTTCAGTTCCTTCTGTGTAAATATGTACTTCAGGCTCTTGTGGTCGGTGTACACATCACAGTGTTTTCCCATTAAGTAATGCCTCCATACTTTGAGCGCATGAACCACTGACGCTAACTCCAAGTCGTGTGTGGGGTAATTCCGCTCATGGTGCTTGAGTTGTCGCGAGGCATATGACACTACTCTCCCATCTTGCATCAGCACACTCCCAAGTCCCTGTCGAGAAGCATCACAGTACACTTGGAAATCCTTCTGAAGATCTGGTAAACATAGAACAGGCGCGGTCACTAGTCGACGCTTCAGTTCCTGAAAGCTGGCTTCACATATGTCTGACCATTCAAACTTCCTCTCCTTCTTCTGAAGTTCAGTCATCGTCTTAGCAATCTTGGAAAAGTTTTCAATGAACCTCCTGTAATATCCAGCAAGTCCCAAAAAGCTTCGAATCTCTCCAGCATTCTTGGGTGCTTCCCACTCAGTTACTTCAGTCACTTTGTTTGGATCAACAGCAATTCCTTCTCCTGACACTACGTGTCCGAGAAATCCAACAGTGTTAAGCCAGAATTCACACTTACTGAATTTGGCATACAGCTTGTGTTCCCTCAGCTTCTCCATAATCATCCTCAGATGTTTCTCATGCTCGGCATCATCCTTGGAATATATCAGTATGGCATCAATAAACACCACCACGAAATTGTCCAAATACTCCATAAATACCTTGTTCATCATGGTCATGAAGTATGTCGGGGCATTCGTTAGTCCAAAAGACATAACTGTATACTCATATAAACCATACCTAGTGGTGAAGGCGGTTTTTGGTACATCCTCCTCCCGGATTTTCAATTGGAAGTAGCCTGATCGCAGATCAATCTTGCTAAACACCTTTGCTCCTTCCAGTTGGTCAAACAAATCATTTATGTTTGGCAGAGGGTACTTGTTCTTGATGGTTACTTCATTCAGCGAACGATAGTCCACCACTAATCTCTTGGTGCTATCTTTCTTCTCCACAAACAGAACAGGTGCTCCCCATGACGACGCACTAGGCTGAATGAATCCCTTTTCCAGCTGCTCTTTCAACTGTTTCTTCAATTCCTTCAGCTCATCCACATCCATCTTATATGGTTTCTTTGCTATAGGTCCTGTTCCCGGCATCAGGTCGATAAGAAACTCTACATCCCTGTCAGGTGGCATCCCTGGCAGCTCTTCCGGAAACACGTCGGGGTAATCCCTAATCACTGGCACAGTACCCATGCTAACCCCCTTAAGAGAATTCAACTTGTACCTTCTCGGGCGTGCAGCCGACTTGAATCTAATCCTCTTACCATCCGGGGTTTTGAGTGAAACAGCTCGCTGTGCACAATCTATGTGCCCCCCATGCATAGACATCCAATCCATACCCAGAATGACATCTAATCCCTGTGAATCCAACACTACCAAATGTGCAATGAAGTTGTGTGTTCCAATCCTCACAGTCAAGTCGCGGCATCCCGCGCTAGCTATCATATCTCCTCCAGGTGAACTCACTCTAATAGACCTTTTCATAGACTCAGTAGGTAACTTATACTTATCCACAAATGCCCTTGATATGAATGAATGCGATGCACCAGTATCGAAAAGTATAATTGCAGGGTAAGTGTTGATTGGGAACTTACCAATCACAAGGTCAGGCTCATCTGGAATCTCCTCCACATTCATGTGGTTCACTGTGGCCTTCTCGCCGTTGGTTGGCTTCAGTCCTTTCCTCTCCGGACAGTTGTCAGCATAGTGTCCCTTCTGCTTGCACTTGAAGCACGTCACCTCACTCAGATCCTTCTTCACGAAGTTGCGATCACGGTTGCGGTCATGTCCACCGTGTCCTCCAGAGTGGTGAGAGTGTCCTCCCTTGTGGTTGTGGTGGCTGCTCCTATGGTTGTCATGACGATGTCCATCGCGGCGGTCATGGCTCCCATGGTCACTTCCTCCATGCTTGGAGTACCCATCATATGAAGTGCGAGTCTTATGGTGTGAACCAGAGTGGTGAGTACTGCTCTTTCTCTTGCGGTTCTCCACTTGCTTGTGCTTTCCCTCCAAGATTCTGGCCTTGTCCATGAGCTCCTGGAAAGTGGGGCAATATACCACAAGTAGCTGTACTGAAAGGTCATCACTGAGGCCATCCAGGAATCTCTCCCTCCTTTTGGCATCAGTGTCAACATCCTCAGGTGCATAACGGGACAGGTTGTTGAACTCCTCAATGTACTCGGCCACGGTGCGATTGGTTTGGTGCAAGTTGCGGAACTCCTTCCTCTTCAGGCTCAGAACTCCTGAAGACACGTGGTTGGTTCTGAAACCTTCCTCGAACATTGCCCAAGTCACGGTATCCAGCGGGTGGGTGATCTGAAATGTGTCCCACCAAGAAGCGGCTGGTCCCTCCAGTAGGTGAGCGGCAAACCTCACCTTCTCAGCATCTGTGCATCCGACAGTCACTAGATCCTTGTTGACTGAACGCAACCAGTCGAGAGCAACCATTGGTTCCGTTGCAGTAGAGAATTTAGTTGGCCTTAACCTCAGAAATCTGGTGAGAGCATCTCCCTGAGGCTGATTGTTTCCATTGTTGTTGTTCTGGTTTGCCATGAACTGGGTCATCACTTGAGTCAGCTGTGCCTGAGCTGCCATGAGATGCTCCATCTCAGTGGGTTGGCGGCGAGGAGGCATCTGCGGTTCAGCATAGGTAAGTTTTAGAAAGAATCAACTACGACAATAGGATTCTACCCATGCATATGATCAATCAACAACAAACAATAACAGACAATCACAAGCAAGCAACACATCAACAAGCAAGCGATCCAGCAACATCCCATGTGTTATCCTAGCAGTATATACCTACTGAAATAGTTTTGCAAGAGTTGGCAATGGTTAACTAAACAATAGATCATCTAATCAACAAAACAGCAATTCTGCCAGAACAGTCCAGCAGCGTTCACGAATTTTTCCGCCTGACTTAAACTCGTCAGAAAAATTAGCCAATTTTTGTGCATATGTCACAGAGAGTTTCGCACCAGCCCAATTTTTTCCAGATTTTTCCGAGTTACCAGAAAAATATGAAAAATCGTGCAGTACTGCTGTATCAGCAGAAAAACTGCAGCGAAAAGCACACAGATGATAACCAAATTGCCATAACTCTTTCATTAAAATCGCACAATTAAATCCTGGGATACTGGAGTACACAAATAAGCAACTAAACGCTTTTAAACTAACACGGACTAAGTTTCACAATGATCGAGACTAAACCTAACGAATTCACCTAACGTGGACTAATTGGTAGACTTCTATCTACTTCTTGAAGAGATTGAGGTAGGTCCTTGCGGTCATGCGTTGGCGCTTCGGCTCGTGGTACAACCATGGCGGCGGAGTGTACACCTCTCCTGAACCATCACTTGAGACTTCAAACTCCACCTCTTCTGGATCCTCCTCTTCTTCTTCATCCTCAGCTGCTACAGCAACAGCTTCATCTCCTCCACCATCATCGTCTCCATCATCATCATCCTCGTCCTCATCATCATCATCGTCTCCACTGTCATCATCATCCCCATTGTTGCCATCATCTCCATTGTCATCATCAAAGGGTGGATTCAGCTGTGCTTGGAGAGCGGCAATCTGGGCTGTCATTGCTTCAATAGTTTGGTCCCTTTCCTGGACGGTCCCTTGCTATTGCTGTATGTTTTGGGCGTTCTCCTGCACAGTACCATGAAGATGGGCTATGGTCTCATCTCTGGCTATCAGGGCAGTCTCCAGAACTCCCACAGCTTCATGCAAAGTGTCTATTTCCTGTCCTTGGACCACCATTCCATTGCTAGTAAAGTCTGCAATCTCCTTCAACATCCTCACCTTCTCTGCTAGAGCTCCATTCTCTCTTTCCATGTCCTCTATGTGCCTTCGACGGGGCGGCATGTTGTTCCTGTCGCCCGGGGTAATCACAATGTTCCCTTCTTCATCACGCCTTCCATAGTCACGGTAGGGTGAATCCGCAGGCAGTAGGTGTCGGACATAGTGGCACTGGCGAGACAGGGCTTCATGTACGGCCAAGTTGATTCCAAGTCCCTAGTTGCAGTATATCTTGGTGTAGACCAAGTGCGCGGGGTTTGGCAAGGCGGCATCTCTGAATATGAAGGTAGTGATCTCCCATGCATCCTCTCCATATCCATAGGTGTACAGCCTTCTTCCCTTGAACATAGGCAGTGGAAATCCCAATGACTGCGAGAGCTGAGCTAACTGCCTTGCAAAGGGCCTTGGTGACTCCATGGTGACATACTCAGTCCTGACGTCTCCCATCTATCAAGTAAAAGAGGAAAGTGTGAGAATAGCATATGGTAAGAATATACGAGGGTGAAAGGCATAAGAGGAAAGACAGAGTTAATATAGGCTTAATAATTCTATGGCTTCCTAATCCAATCCTAGGTCACGATCCTACAGTCGACACACGGGCTCTGATACCATCCTGTAACACCCCGGTTCTGAAAAGACCGTGGCCTCTATGTGACATGCCAATCCCTGGATCGGTTCATTGGCCCACAATAGAGTAAGATAGATAATCATAGCAAAATAACCGTGTATCATGATCTACAAGATCCAGAGTACCACTATTACAATGAAAGCTTAGCATAAAGCTTAGCTCAAATTATTCAGGTAGCAACATAAACATGTAAAACCTCCAATCTTCAAATTTCCCACAAGTGAACAAGTGCCGAGTGGAGTACCGTGGCCTATAACGATCAATCAGAATCGGAATAACCTGCAACATGAAACGTAGCAGCCCCGAAGGGTCAATACATGGAATGTATGGCAAGTAGAGCTAGTAAAGGAGACAATAGTACTAACATCTACATGCATATTTGGCAAGTGGAGCTGTGTCTGGCTTGCATTTGCAAATACATTTGTCCTACTTTCATAAACAGTTTTCGATTTTCTTTGAAAAGATCCCAATTAAGTTAACCCAACAATATTAAAACAATTATGAAATTGGAATGAGCGAGAAACATGTCATGGAATCAATATCTAGCAACTCAGATGTCCATAACCGGGGACACGGCTAATCGATTAGATTATACACTCTGCAGAGGTTAGTACACTTTACCCATGTGACTTGGCCAGCCCAGCTCGTACCATCACTCTCATTTTGGGTGATTATAGGGAGAAGACCAAGAAGAGACTGTTCGGGAAGTAGCTCCTCAATCCCGACGCGCACCGGTCCAACCTACCAAAATTCTACATCTCTGGATACGCGGGTTCGAGTTACCACAACCTACTAAGTCCAACCAACCGCCCATTCCATTATTGGCACATGGTTGTACACGTAAGCTACACAATAAAGAAGCCAATCATTCTCT
The DNA here is from genome assembly GCA_916181665.1 of Avena sativa. Lineage (NCBI taxonomy): Eukaryota > Viridiplantae > Streptophyta > Magnoliopsida > Poales > Poaceae > Avena > Avena sativa. The sequence continues at coordinate 69,724,748 of OV702284.1, forward strand.
CTTGATACCTGGTTGCCTTTCCGCAATGAAACCACCAAAATTTATCAATACCATCACACCCAGGGGGTTCATTGATTAAGTTGTTTTAGTTTTCACAAACCAATACTTTGAGAAAACAAGTATCAATGATGTAACCCAGCCCTCGTTCAACAAAGCATGGCTAAGCACATCTACCAATGGTGGTTCATCTACAAAGAGGGTCCTACCACATAATAGGACATAGCATAGCGATAGTATCATCCTACACATGCATCTACAAAATACACGACAATGCATTGAAAATAGTAGGACGATATCATGAACAAAGTAGCATCTACTTGCCTTGGTTGTAGCGGTCTGGAGCACAATCCTCACACGAGCAAGCGTTGCACTCAACACAATCTACACGACACAATTGCATTCATAAACAAACAATCCACAAACATATGCAACAAGGATGATGCATGAATGCAAGGACGGCAAGTGAATTGGTGCTACAGCAGCACCACAACATCCTATAACATAACACTACCGATTGCATGCATGGAAAATAGTTTTAGCGCTAGGAAAACTACCAAGTAAAAGTAATGCTCCAAACTAGAGCTAGAACTTAAATAATTCGCTACCGGTAGTATACTGTTCGTAAAATCTTGGGAAAATTCTACCGCATAGGCATCGCTGAATAGAAATAGTACCAATTGGAATTACTCAAAAATGGATTATGAAACTCCCCGAGTAATTAAAACACTGCAGAAAGCCATTAGACAAATACTGCAGAAGTTTTTACTGTAAGCCTATCCTTTTAATTCACGATGAGATTCCCCTCGTTCACACGAGTTCAGGGACATATCACACGCGATTTTTGGAGCTACGGATCTTTTTCTACGAATTTATTACTCCGAAAAGTCCACTAACTAGTTTGATTAAACTGTACTAAACCTGACAGTAAAAGTCTGAACCAAAGCTACAGCGAGATTCTACACGACTCACTGAACTCGTACATATTTTATTTGCAAATTTTGGCCAAGCGGTTGAATTTCTATGCAATTTACAAGATTCTACCGAAATCTGCCAATTAAAGGGATTAACGAAATTGACCCAGTCAACTGTGTCTGTTTGACTGGTCAACTCGTCTGCTGACTGGGCGCTGACTGGGCGTCTGACTAGTCAACGCCTGGGATGCTGACCAGTCAACGAACGATCTAAACCGCTGATCTGAGATCTGACGGCAGCTGTTGTCTTACCGGAAACGGGTGACGAATCGGACTCCGGACGGCAGTGGCGATCACTTCCGGCGACGAGATCCTTCCTGCACGGACGTACACGGTCAACTACGGGTCCGAGAAAAATCAATCTCGCGCAAGGCAGCGCGTACGTGCGTGTGTCCGTACGTGCGTGTATGTGCATGCATGCATGCGTGCGTGTGCGCGCGTGCACGCGGAACGTGGCAGCGGCGACGACGGCGGCGGCTGCGCGCGGCGGCGTGCGCACGCAGCGGTGGCGGCGAGGCGCGGGCGGCGCGGGGCGGTGCGGCGCGGTGGCGGCGGCGCAGTGCGGCGGCAAGATGAGGCGGCACGGCGGCGGCGAGATGCGGCTGGCGCGCGGCGGAGGAGTGGCGGCGACGGCGGCGGCGGTGGCCGGGAACGGGGAGGCGGTGGCGAGGCGCACCTGGCGGCGGCGACGGCGGTGGCCGACGGCGGCGGCGGCGGGGTCCGGCGGCGGCGGCTCGCCTCGGGCGGCGCGCGGGCGGTAGGAGGAGGTGGCGGCGAGGTCGGCGCGTGGGGCATGAGTTGGGCACGAAAAACGAGGTCCCGGTGGGGTCCTCTTTAAATAGTACCCTGCGCGAATTCTACTCAGAATCGGTCCAGAAACTGACTCCAACTCGGAAATCGGTCCAGATTTTCGGACCGTTTTCCGGCGGTTTACTAAAACGTCCGAGTCTTTTGCATACGAACTCCGATTGGAGCGATTCTCGCGCCTACGGGTTCGTATCGTCGAGGGGAACAACCTTCAGTCGAAGTTTGAGCTAAAACTCGAACCTACAGGGGTGGTTGTTGCAAGTATCTCTAAAGCTCCCCGCAGGAACCTTGTAGCGAAGCAAAGTAGGGTTTTGAAGGTGGCGTTTCGCCGAACCTTTCTACTCGACGGTTTTGCATGGAAAGATATGATGCAATGATATGAATGATATGCAAGACCAAATCTAAAATTTGGGATGTGACAATCTTCTTCCTCTCGCATGAAGTCGGATGTGCAGGTCGTGGCTGTTATCCTCGTAGCATGCATATTAATTGGTAATTCATAGAGGATATGCAGCATATGGGTGGGAACCCTCAATGTCCCACGATAGTTCTGGCATCTAAATGTATGTACAAACCATTGCCCTAATTCAATATGTGGGCATGGTGTACACCAAGGGGCATGCGAGGTCGCAAAGGGGGCAGTGATTGGCTTGGACCAACTACTGGGCCTCACATCATGGAATTGTGGACGGGAAAGTACGCCCGGTTGTGCAACAAGGAGTTGATCTCTCATGGGTAAAGTAACGCACCTCTGCAGAGTGTAAGAATTGTAACTTGTTACTCCCTGTTCCGGGAAGGAGCTGCGAACACGGTAGGAAAGGAACTCCATGAAAGTTCTGGTCAACCTGTGAAGGATGATGGTCATAGATTTTTATAATAAAATCAATCTTTGAAGAAAGATTTACAAAAACTTCATAGTGCCAAGGATTTATAGTCTGAGGTGGTAGTTAGAGCATCAAACTTCCCACCTTGCATATAATGAACTTGTTGGGTAACGCTGTTACTCATCCTTTCCTTTGATCCCTTGCTTAGACTCTGAGGATCCCGAAGACGTGCCAATGTATGCAACCGAATGCCAAGAAGAGGTGTTCTACGAGGAGCCTGACCTGTCAGGAGGTGTTGAAGGAGTGGATTACGAAATCCGCTATGGTGTCGATGATAATGAGTCCAACTAAGTATCCTAGTTAGTAGTAACCGACGGAGCCGAGTAGCATGAACTCCATAGAATAAGCTGCTGATATCAACTCCTAGTTGGAGTTGCTACTTTTAAATTCCGCTGGAACACTTTATATTTTGGTTTGTAAGTTGAATCCTTTTGAAGTCTCGAACTTCTGGTATTATAATGATAATAATGTGTGAATGTCTGTAACATGGACCCGCAATGTTTCTGTTGTACCACTCTGAGGGATGTGATATTTACAGAACGGTGTTCTATGGATGTCATATCAATGACTATAGTGTACTACACATGCAGTGGTATGCTGGGTCACCGCAGTTGGTATCAGAGCAAATTGCTTTGACCTTAGGTTGGAAACCTAGTAAGGGTATTACATGTAGGAGAGTATAGCAACGATAAAGAATTCTCTAAAAATAAATATAATGTGTATTCAAATGAGAATATTCCATTATGTGTTTTAGTGCGATAATTCTTTGTTATGATGCAATATATTATTGGTTACTAATAAAAATATTTTTCTGATATACAGAGCTATGGCACCAAAGTTTCCAAAACGGACTTTGGTAAGGAAAGAAGAGACTCTTGATGATTATCAAGGATCATTCATAGACCAACTTTGTCAACTTTTAAAGATTTTTAGTTGTCCAACTAGAATTTCAGTGAACACTATAACTTACTATGATGGCCGGATGTTATCCAAGTATCATGTGAGTATCCAAATTCCAGAGGAGCTTGGATTATATCACGATCTACCTATAGGTGAAGGTAGGAGTCACTTAGCAGCCTATCATGTTGCTATTGTGGAGGCAATAGCTAATATCCGGGAGCATAAAGCCAAGGAGTTAGAGGGTAGCACATTTTCTGTGATATCCCATGATTCTATAGACTCGGAGCCTATACCGGATCATCTTACTTTAGTTAAGAAGCATCCTAAGTTAGCTTCCAAGTTTATGGATAGATATCGAACACTCGTTGCGTCTTTTTATAAAAATGGCATGTTAGAGGATCTAACTGATGTGGAAAGGAGGAAGAAGTTAGCATTCCAGTTGGAGAAGGAAGCTAGTAGTAGTGCAAAACTTATCTTTAAGGATATACCTATAGATCCTGAATCTTTTACACCATATCCTTATTCACCAAGTCCTGAACCTATACATGATCCTAATATGGATATGAGGTATGCAGTACCAAAGGGTTCAGAGGATGGTTCTGATTCAGAACTTCCTATTGAGAATTCTGATGGTTGGAGAAGGGGATCATATGAAGGATCTCATGAACACCAGATGTCCACAGATGGTTCTGACAGAAATGTTGGACAATCTAGCTGGATGGGTGCAAGAATTAACCCTAGTAATAGTAGTAGAAATTCCATGTCGATAGATAATTAGGATGAAGAAGAAGATCCTGAGGAGAGAGTGTTTGAATCATCAACATCTTCTCAAAACCCAGGGAATATACATTATCCGGTGTTTAACTATCTTGCCCAAAGGAGCACCTGGGGATCAGCAGGATCTGCGTATTCTGTTGACAACTCAAGGAATGAAGCTCAGGAGATGCAAGTGGGAGATAATGTTGAAAATGTTTCTGAAGACTTTTCAACTGAGCTGGAGGGAGTCAATGCGCTCAGGTTGAGTAATGACTCAAGTCCTAACACTTCAGATACTGAGTATGTTCCTTCTGGAAGGCCATTTGTTCCACAAACTGTGCGACGAACATCACGTCATCACGGTTGGACATCAGGCATGTGTGATGAGCGTAGTTACTACTAGAAGTAGGCAACTATTTAGAGGTATCAAGTACCGTGTATTGTAATCCAAGAAATAAAATAGTTAGATAAATAAGGTAGTGTTGTGATTATACCTATATGGTATATGTTGTAATGACTTCGTATTATTATGATATTATGTATAATATGTGAAATGCATATTTGGATTTTCTTTGGATCTTCATTGTGTGACTAGTTCTGTGCGTAAAGTCGAGCTCAGAACACATGTGCATGATGTAATTATGCGTATTCGCTTTATGTTGCAGGACTAGAGGGTCATGGATACGGGTGTAGAAACCGAAGCTGAACATCAGCGGATGGAATGTGAGGCCAAAGAGAAGGCCGATGCAGATGCAGCAAATCAGGGAGCATTGCCACCACCACCACCAATGAGGCCGTTAATGGAGCAGAACTTTATGCATTGTATTGAAATGATGCAAGAGACCCAGAAAAAGTTCATGGAAGAGTTGCCGGGATGAGCAAATCAGAGGGCACCTGAAGGTGGAGGAGTGAGTCTATCTGACTTCCAGAATGCAAGGACGTTACCTTTTGCATCAGCTCCTGAACCAATGGATGCAGAAGAATGGCTAGCAGATACAGAAAGAAAGCTGAAGACTGTAGGTTGCAATGATGAGGAGAAATTGAGGTATGCAACTCATCTTCTGACTGGACCTGCAGCATCATGGTGGGAGAATCAGTTGGCCATGCAACAACCAGGAAGGGAGTTCACCTGGGAGGAGTTCAAGCAGAGATTCCGTGAATATCATGTTCCGGAGAGTGTTATGGAGTTGAAGCGGAGAGAATTTGAGGAGCTTCAGCAGGGATATACTAGTGTCATGAAGTATATTCGGGAGTTTAGTCAACTGTCTCGTTATGCTGAGGAGGATGTTAACACAGAAGAGAAGCGGAAGAAGCATTTCCTGCGTGGGTTAAATCCATTTGTGAGAATGCAGTTAAGGTTGTCTAATAAGAAAACTTATCAACAGTTGCTGGATGCAGCAATTACTTTTGAAGATGACTACAAGAATGTCCAAGAGGATAGGAGGAAAAGAGCCAAGAAGGAAATTCAAGAGAATTCAGGCAAGTAAACCTAAACCCAGTCTGGAGTTCAAACCCTGGAACAAGACCTATGGTAACAATAACAATAAAAAGGGCAGTGGTGGAAATCAATCCAATCCTAGAAGGAATGTTATTTGTAACAACTGTGGAATTCCAGGGCATTTCCAGAGGGAATGCAAAAAGCCTGTAGTGATCTATTACGGTTGTGGTTAGAAGGGGCATATCAAGCCCGATTGTCTGAGCAAACCACCAGGAGGTTGGCCTACCAAGGGAGGAGGACAAGCCAGTGGAGGAAATGGACAGCCCAATCGAGGAGGAAATAATGTCAAGAACAATAATGGAAAGAGGAACAGACCTACTGGGAAGCTGAATTGCACAACCCTAGAGGAGGTGGATAATTCGGACCATGCAGTGATAGGTACGCTCAATATCCTTACCAATTCTGGCAAAGTTCTATTTGATACTGGTGCAACTACTTCATTCATTTCTGAAGAATTCTGTGATAACTTCGGGATTAGAAGGGCAACGTTAGAAAACCCTATGACCGTAGTTATGGCAGGGGGGAATGTGATTGTACGCCACATTAAACAAGATCAGGTTATCTTGATCTGTGGTTGTACATACTTTGTAGAACTTTATGTGATTCCTTTTAAGGGAATTGCAGTAGTGCTGGGGATGGACTGGATGATGGAACATGGGGCTCAGATAAATTGTGAGGAGAAAACTGTCTCAATCAAAACTCCAAGTGGAGCAAGGATAGTTTACCAAGAAGATAAGCACAGTCATATCATGGTGGATCTGCAGTTGAACTCGATGAAAGAGGTCAAATTGGAAAATATTCCTATAGTAAATGAATTTTAAGATGTTTTTCCAGCAGAGCTACCTGGAATGCCACCAGATCGGGAGATAGAGTTCACTATTGATCTAATTCCCGGTACAGCACCAATAGCTCAAGAACCATATAAGATGGGACCCAAAGAATTAAAAGAACTCAAAGAGCATTGATGAGTTAGCCAGAAAAGGATTTATTTAGGAAAATGTATCTCCATGGGGAACACCAGTAATCTTTGTGGATAAGAGGGATGGTGGAAGAAGGATGTGTGGAGACTACAGAAATCTGAACAATGTTACCATAAATAATAAGTATCCTTTACCAAGGATTCAATATTTGTTTGATCAAGTGAAAGGAGCCGGATTATTTTCAAAGATCGACCTAAGATCTGGATACCATCAAATAAAAATCAAGCCTGAGGATGTTCCAAAGACAGCATTTGTCTCAAGATATGGACACCATGAGTATCTGGTAGTACCATTTGGTTTGACCAATGCACCAGCAATATTCATGAATTTGATGAACAAAATCTTCATGCCATATTTGGATAAGTTCATCATAGTCTTCATTGATGATATACTGATATATTCCAAGGATAAGGAAGAGCATGCTGATCATTTGAGAATAGCATTGCAGACTTTAAGGGAACATAAACTTTATGCTAAGTTCAGTAAATGTGAATTTTGGCTAGATGAGGTAGAATTCCTCGGCCATGTGATAAGTAAAGATGGAATTGTTGTAAATCCATCTAAAGTTCAGTCAGTACTAGAGTGGACTGCACCAACCAATGTGAAGCAAATTCGAGGTTTCTTAGGAATGGATGGTTATTATTGGAGATTCATTGAAGGTTTCTCCAAAATAGCTGGACCAATGACCAAATTGCTAAGAAAGAATACACCATTCAATTGGGATGAGAAGTGTGAAGCAAGTTTTCAGGAGTTGAAGAGTAGGTTAACCACAGCTCCAATCTTAGCAGTTCCAGAGACAGGGAAGGACTTCACAGTATACTGTGATGCATCTAAAGAAGGTTTGGGTTGTGTGTTAATGCAAGATCAGAAGGTGATTGCTTATGGTTCAATACAACTGAAACCACACGAAGTCAATTATCCAACTCATGATTTAGAGTTAGCAGCAGTAGTCTTTGCGCTGAAAGGATGGAGGCGTTTTCTTTATGGAGCCAGATGTGAGTTATACACTGACCATAAAAGTCTTAAATATTTCTTCACTCAAAAGGAGTTGAATATGAGACAGAAGCGTTGGTTGGAACTGATCAAAGATTATGATTTAACAATCAACTATACTCCAGGGAAAGAAAATGTTGTAGCTGATGCTTTAAGCAGAAAGAGTGCAGACATTCAGCCTAGCAATCGGGAGCTACCAAAAGAGTTACAAATCGACTTGGAAAGATTGGAGCTTCAATTCATTAGAATAGAAGTTCTTGGAGGATTAGCTACTATGCAGGTAGTTGCAGAGCAGGACAGTGATCTTAAGAACGAAATTTTTAGACATCAAGCAGAAGATCCTTTTATTGCTGAGGAAATTCGAAGGATATCTCAAGGGCAAAAATCAATTTTTCTCCTTGGAGATTATGAGTCTTTATGGTTTCAAGACCGTCTTTGTGTTCCTAATGTGACTGAGATTCGTAATGCCATACTCAAGGAAGCACACGAAACACCATATTCTATACATCCAGGAAGTATTAAGATGTATATGGACTTGAAAGAACTATTCTGGTGGAATAACATGAAAAGTGACATTGCTAAATATGTATCAGAATGCCATACTTGCCAAAGGGTGAAGGCTGGACATCAAAGTCCAGCAGGACCATTACAACCTTTGGCCATTCCCGAATGGAAGTGGGCGGAAATAGGTATGGACTTCATCACATGATTGCCCATGACACCTAAACGGAAGGATATGATATGGTTAATTGTGGACAGACTCACTGAAAGTGCACATTTTATTCCGGAAAATCAGAAAGATAATGCTGAGAAGTTAGTAGAAGTTTGCATCAAAGAGATAGTAAGTAAGCATGGAGTGCCCAAAAAGATCGTAACTGATAGGGGATCAGTGTTTACTTCAGCATTTTGGAAGCAATTGCATGAAGCACTTGGTTCAAAGTTAGATTTCAGCACATCCTATCATCCAGAGACAGGAGGTCAAACAGAAAGAACAAATCAAATACTAGAAGACATGTTAAGGGCTTGTGCATTAGATTTTGGAGGTGAAGGAAATATGCCCTAGAGGCAATCATAGAGATGATTATATTTCTTATGTATCCATGAGTTATTGTAATGTTCTTTTAATATCCATATTAGGCAACTTTTATTGATTGGCAATTATGTGAATTGTTTGTGAAACTCTTTACTTGTATGGTTATTTAATAGTTGTCCCTAGTCGGAGTTCATGTGAGGACACATATGAATATTAGACTAGCACATCGATTGGTTGATGACTATGTTTCGCAAGTCATAGACATGGAGATGTCAAACCAATGATGTGGACACATGTTATGAACATGGGGTTGGACTGACCCAACTTGAGACTGGAAATTAGTTGCAGCTCTCTCTCTACACATCGTGTATGTTTTGTCCTTAGACCTAAGATTTTTGCATGTACTTGATGAAGGGTTTCGCGGCATAGTAAATCAAAATTTTCTACGGATGCGAACAGAGGGAAAGCCAAGATCTAATCTAGGAGATGCAAACAACGAGAGAGATTGGATTAGATCTTCATACCCTTGAAGATTCGCACAGCGGAACGTTCGTCGGAACGTGGGTGATGTAGTCGTACTCGCTTCTCCTCCTCGCGATCCGATCCGATCTAGCACCACAAGTGGCGGTGCCTCCGTGAGATGCACACGTGCAGCACCTCGACGTCTCCTCCTTCCTCGGTCCAGCAAGTATGGTGGAGAGACGGATTGGATCTACAACACGACGGCGTGGTGTATATGGTGGAGAATTTCTGCAGCAGGGCTTCGCCTACAAACAGTCGGGAGGGAGAGAGGAAGGGCAGAAGGGCGGCTAGGGTTGGAGGGGAAGGTGTGGGGGGTGGTGCGACCCCAGCCCTCTTTATATAGAGGGGTGGGGCGCAGCCCTAGCCCCTCCCCCAAGCCCAAACCGGCGGCCCCAAAGGAGGAGGAGTGGGGGGCAAGGAACCCCCCCCCCCTTCTAGAAGCTCTATCTAGGGTTTAAACCCTCTTTGGCCGGCTGGGCCCTATGGGGCCTTGTGCCCCTGGCCCAATGCAGCCAGGGAACTCCCCCATAGGCCCATGCCCCCTCTCGGAAGGTGTGGCCACGTTGGTCCCCTTCCGGAAGGTTCTAGAAGCTTCCGGTACAATACCGATTAACCCGGAACAATTCCGAACTCCAAAAACTGCACTGCCTTATATGAATCTTATTCTCCGGACCACCCCGAAACCTCTCGTGATGTCCCGGATCCCATCCGAGACTCCGAACAAAAAACTCATAAACCAATTATCCAATCTATCCTAGCGTCGAGACACGTTAAGTGTGTGACCCTGCGGGTTCGAGAATATGCAGACATGATCTTCTATCAATAATCAACAGAGGGGTCTGGAAACCAATATTGACTCCCACACATTCATCGATGATCATATCGGATGAACCACGATGCCAGGATTCAATCAATCCCATATATATATTCCCTTCGTCTCGCAATATTTTACTTGCCCGAGATTCGATCGTCGGTACCGTCATACCTAGTTCAATCTCGTTCACAGCAAGTACTTTACTCGTTCCGTAATCCGATATCACTTTGTGATTAACTCCTTAACCACATGCTTGCAAGCGGTGTTGATATCGATTACCGAGTGGGCCCGAAGTATATCTCTCCGACTTGGGAGGGACAAATCCCATCTCGATACATACAACCCAACAGATACTTTTCGATCACCTGAGAGACACCTTTATGATCACCCTCTCATAGGATGACGTTTGATGACCTCAAAGCTTTCTTCCGATACCAGGGAGTTGTATTATCTCATGGTCTAAGGAATACAATATTTGACATAAGAAAAGCTTCGCAAAGATGAACACGATGACACGATCTAATTGCTTCGCTTAGTTTGGGTCTGTCCATCATATCATTCTCCCAATGATATGATCTCATTATTAATCGACAACTCATGTCCATGGTTAGGAAACCTTAACCATCATTAATCAATGAGCTAGTCCATAGAGGCGTACTAGGGACACGGTGTTGTTCACAAACCACACATGTATTAAAGTTTCCTCTTAATACAATTCTAGCATGGAATATAAACATTATCATGAACAAGAATTATAATAATAACATCTTTATTATTGCCTCTAGGGCATAATTCCAACAGTCTCCCACTTGCACTAGAGTCAATAATCTAGTTTACATTTGGCAACAATCTCACACCCATGGCACTGAGGTGCTGATCATGTTTTACACGTGGAAGAGGTTTAGTCAATGGATCTGCGACATTCAGATCTGTATGTACTTTGCTAATCTTCAGATCTCCATCTGCTATATAATCTCGGATATATGAAACTTGCGGTTGATATGCTTGGTCTTTGGATGATATCTTGGTTTCTTAGCGAGTGCTATGGCGCCAGTGTTGTCACACAATATCTCCAGTGGGTCCAATGCACTTGGAACCACGCCAAGCTCAGTGATGAAGTTTCTGATCCAAACTCCTTCACTTGACGCTTCTGCAGCAGCCATGTATTCCGCTTCTACTGTAGATCCCGTGATCACGCTTTGCTTGCAGCTTCTCCAGCTCACAGCTCCTCCATTCAAAATATACATGTATCCTGTCTGAGATTTAGAATCATCCTTGTCGGTGTCGAAACTAGCGTCGACGTAACCTTTTACGACGAGCTGTTCATCACCCCCATAGACTAAGAACATTTCTTTAGTTCTATTTAGGTACTTTAGGATGTTCTTCACGGCTGTCCAGTGTTCCACTCCTGGATCACTTTGATATCTGCTCGTCAAACTAAGAGCATTGGACACATCCGTTCTAGTACACAGCATGGCATACATGATAGAACCTATGGTCGAGGCATAAGGCACTTTGCTCATAGCTTCCCTATCATTTACCGTAGCTGGACACTGAGCCTTGCTCAATATCTTACCTGACAACATAGGCACTGAACCTTTCTTTGCCTTATCCATTCTGAACCTTTTCAGAACTTTGTCTAGGTATGTACTCTGGCTTAAAGCTATCAGGCGTCTTTGTCTATCTCTATAGATTTTGATGCCCAATATATAAGCAGCTTCACCTAGGTCTTTCATTGAAAAACACTTGTTCAAATAACTCTTCACATCGTTAAGCATGTTGATGTCATTTCCAATAATCAATATGTCATCCACATATAGTACCAGAAACGTCACCGAGCTCCCACTCACTTTCTTGTAGATGCAAGCTTCGTAGCAATTTGGAACAAATCCAAAGCTCTTGATCACTTGATCAAAACGAAGGTTCCAACTCCGAGATGCTTGCTTCAGTCTATAAATAGAACGCTGAAGTTTGCATACTTTATCAGCATCCTTAGGATCGACAAAACCTTCGGGTTGCATCATATACAACTCTTCATCAATGTTGCCATTGAGGAACGCAGTCTTGACATCCATCTGCCATATTTCATAATCATGAAACGCAGCAATTGCTAATAAAATCCGAATGGACTTAAACATCGCTACGGGAGAGAAAGTCTCATCGTAGTCAACACCTTGAACTTGTCGAAAACCTTTCGCAACAAGCCGTGCTTTATAGATGGTAACATTACCATCCGCGTCCGTTTTCTTCTTGAAGATCCATTTGCACTCAACGGCCTTTCGGTCGCTAGGAGGGTCCACCAAAGTCCATACTTGGTTTTCGCTCATGGATCCCAATTCGGATTTCATGGCTTCTAGCCATTTCTCAGAGTCTGGGCTCATCATCGCTTCCTCATAGTTCGTAGATTCACTGTCTTCTACTAACAAGACAGTCAAGACAGGGTTGCCATACCACTCAGGAGGGGCACGCGACCTTGTCGACCTGCGACGTTCAGTAGCAGCATCGTTCGAAGCTTCATGATCCTTGTCATTAGCTTCCTCTATTGTTGGTGCAGGCGGAACTGGAACAATTTCAGGTGTTGCGCTACTCTCCAATTCAAGAGAAGGTTCAATAACCTCGTCTAGCTCTACTTTCCTCCCACTCACTTCTTTCGAGAGAAACTCCTTCTCAAGAAAGGAACCGTTCTTTGCGACAAACACTTTGCCTCCGGTTCTGTGATAGAAGGTATACCCAATAGTTTCCTTAGGGTATCCTATGAAGACGCATTTCTCCGCTTTGGGTTCGAGCTTGTCCGGCATCAATTTCTTGACGTAAGCTTCACATCCCCAAACTTTAAGAAACGACAACTTAGGTTTATCACCAAACCACAGTTCATACGGTGTCGTCTCAACGGATTTAGATGGTGCCCTATTTAAAGTGAATGCAGCGGTTTCTAATGCATAACCCCAAAATGATAACGGCAAATCAGTAAGAGACATCATCGATCGGACCATATCTAATAGGGTTCGATTCCGCCGTTCAGACACACCATTGCGCTGTGGTGTTCCGGGTGGCGTGAGTTGCGAAACGATTCCGCTTGCTTTAAGATGCGTGAGAAAATCATAACTCAAATATTCACCTCCACGATCGGATCGTAGAAACTTAATCTTTCTGTTACGATGGTTCTCCACTTCATTCTGAAATTCCTTGAACTTTTCAAATGTTTCAGATTTATGTTTCATTAAATAGATATACCCATATATACTTAAGTCATCGGTAAAAGTGAGAAAATAGCGATATCCACCGCGCGTCGAAACACTCATTGGTCCGCATACATCGGTATGTATGATTTCCAACAAGTCCGTTGCTCGCTCCATCATACCGGAGAACGGGGTTTTGATCATCTTGCCCATGAGGCATGGTTCGCATGTGTCAAATGATTCAAGATCAAGAGACTCCAAAAGTCCATCAGAATGGAGTTTCTTCATGCGCTTTACTCCAATATGACCTAGACGACAGTGCCACAAATAAGTAGTATTATCACTATCTACTTTGCATCTCTTAGCCTCAATGTTATGGATGTGTGTTTCATCCCTTTCGAGATTTAGAAGAAATAAACCATTCACAACAGGTGCATGACCATAAAAGATGTTACTCATATAAATAGAACAACCATTATTCTCCGATTTAAATGAATAACCGTCTTGCAATAAACACGATCCAGAAATAATGTTCATGCTCAACGCAGGCACATAATAACAGTTATTAAGGTTTAAAACCAATCCCGAAGGTAAAACTAAGGAGAGCGTGCCGACGACCATCACATCAACTCTTGATCCGTTGCCAACGCGCATCGTCACCTCATCCCTCGCAAGCCGCCGTCTATTCCGTAGCTCCTGTTTCGAGTTACAAATATTAGCAACTGAACCGGTATCAAATACCCAGGCACTACAACGAGGGCTAGTAAGGAAAACATCAATAACATGTATATCAAATATACCTTTGATGGTGCCAGCCTTCTTGTCCGCTAAGTACTTCGGACAGTTGCGCTTCCAGTGACCCTTGTACTTGCAATAGAAGCACTCAGTGTCCGGCTTAGGACCAGACTTGAGCTTCTTCTCAGCAGGGGCAACGCGCTTGCCGCCGCCTTTCTTGAAGGACTTCTTTGCTCCCTTACCTTTCTTGAAGGTGGGCTTGTTGACCATCAACACATGATTATCCTTTTTGATGTCCACCTCCGCAGCCTTCAGTTTTGCGAAGAGCTCGGTGATCGTATCAGTGGAACCAATCTGATTGTGAGTCACTACAAAACTTTTGTAGCTAGGAGGGAGTGATTGCAGAACCCTATCAATCTTGAGCTCCTATGGAATCGTGCATTCCAGTTGCTCAAGGCGTTGAGTGTAGCACGTCATCTTAATGGCGTGCTCACTAACGGAACTCCCTTCCTCCATCTTGCAGTTAAAGAACTTCTCAGAGATCTCATATCTCTCAGAACGGGCCTGAGTCTGAAACATGGTTTTCAGCTCCTCGAGAATCTCAAAGGGCCCGGGATTGTCTTCAAAACGATTTTGAAGTTCCGGTTCCATAGCAAACAACATGGTGCTCTTAATCACACCATAATCATCTTTGCGCGACTGATAGACAGCTTTCTCATCAGCCGGCGCAGTTGCAGTAGGGGGGTCACCTAACGCTTTCCCAAGGACATAGTCCTTTTGACCGCCAGAGAGAATGATTCTCAGATTGCGGAACCAGTTGGTGAAGTTAGACCCATTGTTTCTAAGCTTTTCCTTCTCAGCAAAAACGTTGAAGTTGAAGTTGGACTTAGCCGTTTGATCTATAGTATTTGCAAGTACAAATTAGACTATGTTCATGATAACTAGTTCAACTTTTAATCAAATTACTAGATGAACTCCCACTAAATTCAATATCCCTCAAGTTGTTTAGTGAACACGATCCAAATTCACCACACCTAATCCGATCATCACGAGAAGAGATGTGGCTTCAATGGTGGACAACGAAGTGTCGATCATATCATTCATATGACTCATGCTTAACCTTTCGGTTCATGTGTTCCGAGGCCATGTCTGTACATGCTAGGCTCGTCAAGTTAGACCCAAGTATTTCCGCGTGTGCAAAACTAGCTTGCACCCGTTGTATGTGAGCGTAGAGTCTATAGCACCCGATCATCACGTGATGCTTGGACACGACGAACTTTCGCAACGGTGCATACTTGGGGAGAACACAGTTTTTTATCTTGATCTTTAAGTGAGGAATCATCTTATAATGCTACCGTCGCGATCTAAGCATAATAAGATACATAAAAGGATAAACATCACATGCATATAACTTTATGTGACATGGTATAGCCAATCTTCGCGCAATGATCTCCATCTTGTGCGTGCCGACATGATCTCCATCACTCCACCATGATTGCCTCCACCACGAATAGCAACTACAACTATTGCTAACTACTTAGCGATAAAGTGAAACTATTACATGGCGTATAAGAAGTTGACACACAGGTCATACACAATTATAAAGACAACCATATGGCTCCTGACGTTTGTGTACTCATCGACATGCAAGTCGTGAAACATTACAAAACATGATCATCGCATACAATATACACATCACATCTTGGGCCATACCATATCACAGAAAACACTCCCTGCAAAAACAAGTTAGACGCCTCTACTTTGTTGTTGCATGTTTTACGTGGCTTATGGGAGTAGATGCTAAGAACGATTCTTACCTACGGAAAGCCACAACGGTGATATTATGGTTGCCAAACTCCGGTGTTAATCCCATGAAAACTATAGTGAGAGAAGCTGACATCCACCAGCCGCATGTGTGGAACAAGCCACACGTCAAGTGCGGAGCCGGTCTCGCGAACGACGTCGCGTAAGGTTGGCCTGGACCGCTTCAATCTCACTATCCCGCGTCATAAGAAGAACACAAACAAGAGGCTTGCAACAGAAAACATCAACGCCCGCAACAACCATGTTGCGTTCTACTCGTGAAACACATCTACGCATAGATCTAGATCTGATACCACTGAAGGGTTTCGCGGCATAGTAAATCAAAATTTTCTACGGATGCGAACAGAGGGAAAGCCAAGATCTAATCTAGGAGATTCAAAAAACAAGAGAGATTGGATTAGATCTTCATACCCTTGAAGATTCGCACAGCGGAACGTTCGTCGGAACGTGGGTGATGTAGTCGTACTCGCTTCTCCTCCTCGCGATCCGATCCGATCTAGCACCACAAGTGGCGGTGCCTCCGTGAGATGCACACGTGCAGCACCTCGACGTCTCCTCCTTCCTCGGTCCAGCAAGTATGGTGGAGAGACGGATTGGATCTACAACACGATGGCGTGGTGTATATGGTGGAGAATTTCTGCAGCAGGGCTTCGCCTACAAACAGTCGGGAGGGAGAGAGCAAGGGCAGCAGGGCGGCTAGGGTTGGAGGGGAAGGTGTGGGGGGTGGTGCGCCCCCAGCCCTCTTTATATAGAGGGGTGGGGCGCAGCCCTAGACCCTCCCCCAAGCCCAAACCGGCGGCCCCAAAGGAGGAGGAGTGGGGGGCAAGGAAACCCCCCTTCTAGAAGCTCTATCTAGGGTTTAAACCCTCTTTGGCCGGCTGGGCCCTATGGGGCCTTGTGCCCCTGGCCCAATGCGGCCAGGGCACTCCCTCATAGGCCCATGCCTCCTCCCGGAAGGTGTGGCCACGTTCGTCCCCTTCCGGAAGGTTCTAGAAGCTTCCGGTACAATACCGATTAACCCGGAACAATTCCGAACTCCAAAAACTGCACTGCCTTATATGAATCTTATTCTCCGGACCACTCCGGAACCTCTCGTGATGTCCCGGATCCCATCCGAGACTCCGAACAAAAAACTCATAAACCAATTATCCAATCTATCCTAGCGTCGAGACACGTTAAGTGTGTGACCCTGCGGGTTCGAGAATATGCAGACATGATCTTCTATCAATAATCAACAGAGGGGTCTGGAAACCCATATTGACTCCCACACATTCATCAATGATCATATCGGATGAACCACGATGCCAGGATTCAATCAATCCCATATATATATTCCCTTCGTCTCGCGATATTTTACTTGCCCGAGATTCGATCGTCGGTA
This sequence comes from Avena sativa, assembly GCA_916181665.1. NCBI lineage: Eukaryota > Viridiplantae > Streptophyta > Magnoliopsida > Poales > Poaceae > Avena > Avena sativa. The sequence goes on from OV702284.1 coordinate 69,742,025, forward strand.
CCGTCATACCTAGTTCAATCTCGTTCACAGCAAGTACTTTACTCGTTCCGTAATTCGATATCACTTTTTGATTAACTCCTTAACCACATGCTTGCAAGCGGTGTTGATATCGATTACCGAGTGGGCCCGAAGTATATCTCTCTGACTTGGGAGGGACAAGTCCCATCTCGATACATACAACCCAACAGATACTTTCCGATCACCTGAGAGACACCTTTATGATCACCCTCTCATAGGATGACGTTTGATGACCTCAAAGCTTTCTTCCGATACCAGGGAGTTGTATTATCTCATGGTCTAAGGAATACAATATTTGACATAAGAAAAGCTTCGCAAAGATGAACACGATGACACGATCTAATTGCTTCGCTTAGTTTGGGTCTGTCCATCATATCATTCTCCCAATGATATGATCTCATTATTAATCGACAACTCATGTCCATGGTTAGGAAACCTTAACCATCATTAATCAATGAGCTAGTCCATAGAGGCGTACTAGGGACACGGTGTTGTTCACAAACCACACATGTATTAAAGTTTCCGCTTAATACAATTCTAGCATGGAATATAAACATTATCATGAACAAGAATTATAATAATAACATCTTTATTATTGCCTCTTGGGCATAATTCCAACACTTGAGATGTGTATCGACATACTTTGGGGCTATCATACGCTACTCCGTAACTGGGTAGTTATAAAGGTAGCTTTCGGGTTTGTCCTGAAGCATGCTGCAAGGCATGGTCAATCAAGATGGGATTTGCCCCTCTCTACTTGAGAGAGATATCTCTGGGCCCCTTGAGTGATCAGATCAAGAAATGCATGGCCGTGCTACATATGGTTAAGAGTTAACCTAGTAAAGGGATTCCAAATCACAGTATCGAGAAAGGGAGGTCAGCTTGGAGCTAGACCAAATATCGTGAGGCAAAGGGAAAGACGTTTACTAAACCCTTGTGATGGTTCGTCCGATATGATCATTGTATACATTTAGGAGTTGGCACGTCTTGCTAGAGGCCGCTACCAACTATTGACAGAATAAGTGTATTCTTGTCATGTCTATACGTATATGAACCTATAGGGTCACACACTTAAGGGGCTAGAAGCCTAATAAGGATTGGATCCGAATTAGACTAGGCTTAGGCTACTAATGGGCTGCTAAGGTAGAAGCCCATCAGGGACGCCTATATAAGAGAGGGTGGGGCGAGCTGACCAGGGTTAGACCATTCCACCCAGCTGCCACTCCTCACGCCTGTGTTGCACGCGCGGACCTAGCAGTCCGGCGTCTGACGTTTCCACCATGTACGTGTGGATACCTTGGAGGCGCTGCATTTGTAGCGCTTGGACGACCCGCGCAAGGGGAGCTGCTCGTGGGACAAGAACAAGGAGGAGACGTAGATCGTCTGCACTGCCTCGACGCGCTTCATCAAGTTCTGCAACTGCGCGTCTAGTGGTAATACCCTGATCTATGACAACAGTAATCCTGGTTTATGCGGTAGAAAATTTTGATTTGCGCTAGTGTAGCCTACCCGTATCCCTTTAGTGGTATCAGAGCCGATGCTGTTCAGTTATAGATTTGGGATGTTTGCATATGGTGATATGCAGATTGATATGAATGATGTGATCGTTTATATTGTGGTGGTTCAGGATTGATCTATGATCTTGCTTTTCGTGATCGTGATTCTGAGGTAGTCGAACGACTTACCCCTACCAGTCGGTTTCCGCCATCGGGGTAGACAGTGACACATAAATCATGTTGAATCACGCGAGGATCAATATGATTAATCGAATCGGAACCTAGATCTAAAATCGATGTACCATGATTAAAGGAGTTTGATCGGATCGGAACAATAGTCGGTTTATGGTAAATTTGATTTGCCGATCAAAATCCTTAAAGAAAATTGTGTAGATTCGATCTCTCATTTTTCACAGTTTTGTGTAGACGCCCAGAGATACCGCGAGGGGCGCTGCCCCTTCGAACCCCGCACGGGGAGACCCCCCTAGTCGTACCACATTATCTCGTTAAGGTAACTAGGTGCTGCGAGGTCACATGATCCGGTAGAATACGATTCTATGCATAACTTGTTTTTGCAGGATGTATGTGATCAGTATGGCCCATATATGTATGTGATGCGTGTATGAAATTTATCATGACATGCATGTCGTGAGTAGGGCAAAACGGCTGGAGCCATGCGTGTTGTCAATTATTGTAATGTCCTGCGTGCCAACTTGTGATGATCCCAATTCTATGTAATTTTGATTACTAGCTGTTAGGGGTAATAGCTTGTATTAGTTCTTGGAGGATTCATCACTTGGAGGATGGCTCGCATGGAACATGAAGATGGAGATCATCATGGTGGACAGGTTCTATGGCGATAGAGATCACCATGAGAAAATGGGCCATACTGTGTCACAACTATGTGAATGCTATTATTATGTGTTTTACTCTATGCATGCTTAGATGATAGAAGTAGAACGATCCCTCACAAAGTTTAAGTTAAACCATGCCCTCCCAACCAAACCTTGAACCATCCTATGCCCTGTACACTCGTTGGTGGGCCTATGAAATTAGGGTGCCGCGGTTTTCCTTGGCTGGATGGGTTTGTATCGGATACCTACACGCATAAGGGTTGGTGAGCTTGACAAGGTCATCTTAACAATTAAGGACCTTGGGGCATAAAGGTTGGACGCCTAGTTTTGACATAGATATGTCACCCAACAACAAGAGTCATATGTGATATGATTAGCAAGTGTTGCTTACCGATTTACCTTGTCTTCTAGCAGTGATGCTAAAGCTCACTAGTCGACTTGTTAATTGTGGATCTTGAATCACTTAGTATCAATAGAGGGATATTGATTTAAGTGGGAGTACATGCTATTAGACTGTTTAATATGTTTTACTCTATCATGGTTACATGGCTTAGTATTTTGCATGTTTTCTGTTGTAGATCAATGGCACCGAACAATGCATCACCTTTTTATTTGCGTTCAATTCTTGACAAAGATAAACTAAATGGAACAAACTATACGGACTGGGTCCATAACCTAAGAATTGTTCTCAGGTCTGATAAAAGGGAAACGGTTCTGGATACCCCAATCCCCGATGAACCTACCGATAATGCATTTGCTGCCCTAAAGAACGCCTACAAGAGTGCATGTGATGATTCTCTTGAGGTTAGCTGCCTTATGCTTGCATGCATGGAACCTGAACTTCAAAAGAAGTTTGAGGATCAGGATGCGTACGATATGATCGTTGCGCTTAAGGACATGTTCCAAGATCAGGCAAGGACTGAGAGGTACAATGTTGCCAAGTCCTTTGTCGAATGCAAGCTAGCAGAGGGAGCAGCTGTAGGCCCCCATGTGATCAAAATGGTTGGTTACAGTCAGACTTTGGAAAAGCTTGGTTTTCCACTAGGCCAAGAGTTAGCCACTGACTTCATTTTGGCGTCTCTTCCATCCAGCTATGGGCAGTTCATTTCGAACTACCATATGCATGGGGTGGAGAAGGGCCTTAATGAGTTATGCGGGATGCTAAAAATAGCAGAAAGTGACATGAAGAAGTGTCCAGGGCATAGCCATGTGATGGCTGTGCAGAACAAGCCTAGCTTCAAGAAAAAGGGTACTTCTTGGAAGAAGAAGGGCAAGGCTAAGGATACGATCCATAATCCTGCACCCACGCAAAAGGCTGGACCTATAGAAGACACTGAGTGCTTCTTTTGTCATGAACATGGCCACTAGAAGAGAAACTGCAACAAGTACCAGGCTTCTTTGAAGAAGAGTGGAAGTAAGAGTACTTCCCACTTAGGTACGCTTGTTGTAAATGTTGTGGACATTCTTCTCGTTGATTCCTATGTTAACTCTTGGGTATTTGATACCGGATCGGTTGCTCATATTTGCAATTCGATGCAGGGGCAAATAAGGACTAGAGAAGTGCAGAAAGGCGAAGTGGATTTTCGCGTCGGAAATAAAGCAAGGGTTGCTGCATTGTTCGTCGGCGTCATGCAACTTCACCTTCCGTCAGGATTTTTTATGGAGTTGAATAATTGTTATTACATTCCTAGTATGGGTCGAAACATTTTATCACCTTCATGTTTGATGAGGGATGGTTATTCATTCGCGAGTGCAAACAATGGTTGTGTAATCTCTAAGAATGATATGTTTATGGCTGATGCTCCCATTGTGAATGGGTTATTTATTTTAAATCTTGATGATGCATCTGTTTACAATGTTAGTTCTAAAAGGCTTCGGCCTAATGATTTGAGTCCTACCTATTTATGGCATTGTCGTTTGGGGCATATAAGTGAAAAGTGCATGAAGAAGCTCCATGGTGATGGTCTTCTAACTTCGTTTGATTTTAAATCATACGAGACATGTCAGGCTTGTTTACTTGAAAGATGACCAAGTCACCTTTTTCGAGTTTACCCAAGAGAGCGACAGAATTGTTGGAACTCATACATACTGATGTATGTGGACCAATGAGCACGACAGCCAGAGGAGGATATCACTACTTCATTACTTTCACTGATGATTTCAGTAGATATGGTTATGTCTATTCGATGAAGCATAAGTCTGAAACTTTTGAAAAGTTCAAGGAGTTTCAGAATGAGGTAGAGAATCAACGTGGCAAGAAAATAAAGGCCTTGCGATCTGATCGCGGAGGTGAATATTTGAGTCACGAATTTAGTAATCATCTTAAGAGTTGCAGAATTGTTCCACATCTCACGCCACCCAAAAGCCTCAAAGAAACGGGGTCTCCGAACGGCGCAATCGAACTTTGTTGGACATGTTCGATCGATGATGAGCCAGTCGTATTTACCATTATCATTTTGGGGTTATGCTCTAGAAACGGCAGCTTTCACACTTAACAGGGTACCATCTAAATCCGTATTCAAGACACCATATGAGATGTGGACTGGAAAGAATCCCAGTTTGTCTTTTCTAAAGATTTGGGGATGTGATGCATTTGTCAAGCGACTTCAGTCGGACAAGCTAACACCCAAATCGGATAAGTGCATTTTCGTGGGATATCCGAGGGAAACCTTAGGGTATTACTTCTACAACCGAGAAGAGGGCAAAGTGTTTGTCGCTCGCAGCGGTGTTTTCCTAGAGAAAGGGTTTCTCACAAAGGGAACGAGTGGAAGGTCGGTGCGACTTGAAGGAGTTCAAGATGAGCCAGTAGGGGATGCTTCTACAAGTGATGCATTGTAGCAGAACAAGCTGAGGAACCCATGGCAATAGAAGCACCACAACCACGAAGGTCGGCGAGGCTCCACGAAATGCGGGAATTATTATTGTTAGACAATGATGAGCCTACGACCTATGCGGAAGCTATGGTGGGCCTAGACTCTGAGAAATGGTTGATCGCCATGAGATCCGATATAGAGTCCATGGGAGACAATCAAGTTTGGAACTTGGTTGACCTGCCTGATGGTTTTAAAGCCATCGAGTGCAAATGGATCTATAAGAAGAAGATTGATATGGATGGAAATGTTCACATCCATAAAGCTCGACTTTTTGCAAAAGGTTTTAGACAAGTTCAAGGAGTTGACTATGATGAGACTTTCTCGCCCGTAGCAATGCTTAAATCTATACGGATCATTCTAGCCATTGCTGCACATTTCGACTATGAAATATGGCAGATGGATGTCAAGACGGCTTTCCTAAATGGAATCCTAACTGAGGACGTGTATATGATGTAGCCCGAAGGTTTTGTCGATACAAACAATGCTGGAAAGGTATGCTAACTTATAAAGTCTATTTATGGGCTGAAGCAAGCATCTCGGAGTTGGAACATTCGATTTGATGAAGTTGTAAAGGAGTTTGGCTTCATCAAAAATGAACAAGAACCTTGTGTTTACAAGAAGGAAAGTGGGAGAGCGCTGGTATTTCTAATCTTATATGTCGATGACATATTACTGATTGGAAATGACATTCCTATGCTCGAGTCTGTTAAGTCCTCGTTGAAAAATAGTTTTTCAATGAAGGACTTAGGAGAAGCGGCATATATTCTGGGCATCAATATCTATAGAGATAGATCAAGGAGGCTAATTGGATTAAGCCAGAGTACATACATTGACAAAGTGTTGAAATGGTTCAGCATGGAAGAGGCTAAGAAGGGGTTCTTGCCCATGTCTCATGGCATAAAACTCAGCAAGACTTAGTGTCCTTCGACTATTGATGAGCGTGAGCGCATGAGTAGGGTTCCATATGCTTCGTCCATTGGATCCATCATGTATGCAATGATATGTACTTGCCCAGATGTTTCCTATGCTCTAAGTGTTACGAGCAGATATCAGGCTAATCCAGGTGAAGGTCACTGGACAGCGGTAAATAATATCCTTAAGTACTTGAGAAGGACTAAGGATGTGTTCCTAGTTTATGGAGGTGAGGATGAACTCAGTGTAAGGGGTTACACAGATGCGAGTTACCTTAACGACTCAGATGATTCCAGATCGCAATCTGGTTATGTGTTTGTCATGAATGGTGGTGCTGTGAGTTGGAAAAGTTCCAAGCAAGATATGGTGGCCTCTTCAACAGAAGCTGAATATATTGCCGCCTCGGAGGCTGCAAAGGAAGCTGTTTGGATTAGGAATTTCCTAATCGCTCTTGGTGTGGTTCAGGGCGCGTCCATCCCATGGACGTTTATTGTGACAACAATGGTGCTATTGCACAAGCCAAGGAGCCTAGACAACACCAGAAGAACAAACATATTCGCATGTGTTACCATCAGATTCGAGAGTTCGTTGAGGATGGTAGTGTCATGATATGCAAATACATACGGACTCAAATGTTGCTGATCCTTTTACAAAGCCACTCCCGCAGCCTGCACATGAGGCGCACGCAAGAGCAATAGGTATTAGATACAATCTAGATTGACTCTAGTGCAAGTGGGATACTGAAGGAAATATGCCCTAGAGGCAATCATAGAGATGATTATATTTCTTATGTATCCATGAGTTATTGTAATGTTCTTTGAATATCCATATCAGGCAACTTGTATTGATTGGCAATTATGTGAATTGTTTGTGAAACTCTTTACTTGTATGGTTATTTAATAGTTGTCCCTAGTCGGAGTTCATGTGAGGACACGCGTGAATATTAGACTAGCACATCGATTGGCTGATGACTATGTTTCGCAAGTCATAGACATGGAGATGTCAAACCAATGATGTGGACACATGTTATGAACATGGGGTTGGACTGACCCAACTTGAGACTAGCAATTAGTTGCAGCTCTCTCTCTCTCTCTACACATCGTGTACGTTTTGTCCTTAGACCTGAGATTGTCGCATGTACTTGAGATGTGGATCGACATACTTTGGGGCTATCAGACGCTACTCCTTAATTGGGTAGTTATAAAGGTAGCTTTTGGGTTTGTCCTGAAGCATGCTGCAAGGCATGGTCAATCAAGATGGGATTTGCCCCTCTCTACTTGAGAGAGATATCTCTGGGCCCCTCGAGTGATCGGATCCAGAAATGCATGGCCGTGCTACATATGGTTAAGAGTTAACCTAGTAAAGGGATTCCGAATCACAGTATCGAGAAAGGGAGGTCAGCTTGGAGTTAAACCAAATATCGTGAGGCAAAGGGAAAGACATGTACTAAACCTTGTGATGGTTCGTCTGATATGATCATTGTATATGTTTAGGAGTTGGCACGTCTTGCTAGAGGCCGCTACCAACTATTGACAGAATAAGTGTATTCCTGTCATGTCTATACGTATATGAACCTATAGGGTCACACACTTAAGGGGTTGGAAGCCTAATAAGGATTGGATCCGAATTAGACTAGGCTTAGGCTACTAATTGGCTGCTAAGGTAGAAGCCCATCAGGGACGCCTATATAAGAGAGGGTGGGGCAAGCTGACAAGGGTTAGACCATTCCACCCAGCCGCCACTCCTCATGCCTGTGTTGCACGCATGGACCTAGCAGTCCGGCGTCTGACGCTTCCACCCTGTACGTGTGGATACCTCGGAGGCGCTGCATCTGTAACGCTTGGACGAGCCGCACAAGGGGAGATGCTCGTGGGACGAGAACAAGGAGGAGACGTAGATCGTCTACACTGCCTCGACACGCTTCATCAAGTTCCGCAATTGCGCGTCTAGTGGTAATCCCATGATCTATGACAACAGTAATCCTGGTTTACGCGGTAGAAAATTTTGATTTGCGCTAGTGTAGCCTACCCGTATCCCTTCAGGAGGTACATGGGAAGATCATCTACCATTGGCAGAATTTTCCTACAATAATAGCTATCAAAGTAGTTTGAAGGCAGATCCATATCAGGTTCTGTATGGAAGGAAATATAGATCACCAATATGTTGGTATGAGCCTGGAAGCAGCAAGGAGTTTGCACCAGACTATATCAAGGAAAGACAAGATATCATTGATAAGATCAGGGATAGACTGAAAATAGCTAAAAGTAGGCAGAAAAGTTATGCTGATCAAAGTCGAAGATCATGGCATCCAGAAGTGGGAGATATGGTATATTTGAAAGCAAGTCCAATGAAAGGGGTTAAAAGGTTCGGAGTTAAAGGAAAGTTGAGTCCAAGGTATATTGGACCATTCAAGATATTGAGTCAGAACAAAACTATAGCTTATGCTTTAGACTTACCATCAAGACTGGCTCAAGTTCATAATGTTTTCCATGTGTCACAACTTCGTAAATGTTTGAAAGTTCCGGATGATGCAATCACACATTAGGAGATAGAACTACAAGCAGACTTGACCTATGTTGAAAAGCCCTATAAAATTTTGGAAGAAAACTGGAAAATGTTGAGGAATAGGGCAATCAAGTACTGCAAGGTACAGTGGGAACATCACCCTGAAAGGGAAGCCACTTGGGAGAAAGAAGAGGATTTAATAAAAGCCTATCCAGAACTATTCAGGTACACTTCAACAAACTTCGGGACGAAGTATAATTTAAGGGGGGAAGTCTGAAACATTCCAGCATTTAGGAACCAACGAAGGGTAGATTTAGGAATTTGTGATATTGCATGCATTCATCTGTGAAAATGTGGGTAAATTTTTCGCCAAATAAAAACCTGAAGTGATCAAAGTTCCATTCATGCTTTGAGATTAGGTATAGTCTTAAAGGATGATTGCTATAGACTTTGATATGATCTTTGTGGATTAGAATGTTTTGGGAAATGAAATTTGAGTTTAAAACATGAGTGTTTGAATTATAATTCAAAAGGATTTAGAATCATGTTTGAGTGATTTGATTTAATCAAGAGTTAACAATTAATGACTCAAACTTTAAATGAAATAAATTAACCAATAGAATGAATATTTATTCCCAAAATTTAATCAATAAATGAGTTACAAAATGTAACTTATTAGGAATCTTTTCAATAGTAAATAAAATAAAATAAGAATCTTTATTTATTGAATAATAGTACAATCTTTATTACAAAAGAATAAAAATAAAATTACAAAAGAATAAAAATACTACAAGTGACTATTCTATAAAGAAAAGAAAACATAAATTAAAGTCTTGATCTTCAAGTCTGGTACCTGCAAAACAAACACAAACAAAAAGAAAGAAAGTTAAGGATTAGAATTATTTTACTCTCAGACTTGACAGTGAGTTGCACTGTTCAAGGTTCATCATGGAGTAATCTTTTAAGGGGCAAGTTTCACCAATATGAAAGAATATATCTTTCATAATTTCAAGCCATAAGCCAATAAACAGCAAGGAGGGGCAAGTTTGACCGGCCAAGTAAAATGTAACTAGATAAAGGTAACCTCATAACCAGAGCATATCCACAAGGTGTGCAGCAGGCACACAGGCAGCACACACACCAAACTACTTGGTGTGTGTTATCAGTACCACAACAACAGCTCTACACACACAAAACCATCAACACAGCCGTGGGAAGCATCCCCACACCATTTTCTTGTTCATACACACCAAGAACAGCAACCCAGCTAAACCAAATCAAAGCCAAGCAAGATCACACCAATCAAAACCCTGGATCACATCACCAAAATGGTGACATGAGGAGGGGGTAGATCAGGTGGATAGCAAGGACCAGATCAAGCCACCAGGACCAGGAGGTGGATGGCAAGATCAAGGACAAGCCAGAACTGGAAATACCAGGAGGAGCACCGGATCAAGCTAGCCACAAGATTCACCACTTGCAACCCAACAACACCCAAGTGTGGTGAGTATCATAAACACCCATATATTCTGTTCATCTTAGTCCAACAGAAAAGCATGTGGTGTTTTGCAAGTTAAATCTCCCAGTGATCACCCAAGTGGGGTGAACCTATCATAGAGGAAGTTTGAAATATAAAGGCCAGTAGTAAGCTCTACCAAATCCACCAGGACCTCAGACCAGCATCATAGTTCCTGGTAATCATCAACAACTTATATATTCCAACATGTTCTCAAATAGCATATAAAATTTGGGCACATCTCATGGTGGAGTAGCACTTCAGATTTTATAAACTACATGCACCAACATTAAACTACAAGCAAACCAATTATCTTAGCCCACTAGAATCCAAGGTTCAGTAAACAACCCTGATACTTAAGAATATCTATGAGGGGCAGTAGGATAGGAATTTAATTCCTAAGCCTCAAACCAGCATCATAGGCATTGATCTTTTAAATAAAAAAGCTTACAATTTCTCTTTAACGGACATCCAATCTTAAGCACTGCTAAATTAAAAGCCCAGCAGTAGAATCACTACTTGTGTGCCATCCTAGGATGGTGTCACAAGAACCAATTCTAAAACAAGCCAACAATCATTGAGCTTTCATAAATAAACCAATAAAATAATCACTATCATTTTCCTGGAAAGAACAACCAGGAATCAGGATCAGGTTTATTTGTGCAAAGTGTTACTGTAAAGAAACTAAGTAACTTCAATTGCACATCTCCACTCACAGTGCTACTATTAGTACTAGAATACTAACAGTAGAGGAACTCACTAAGCATCGATTTAACTAACCAAGTTTCACAGTTCAATCATCAGCTTTACCCAAGCTTTATCACCAGTTAAAGGCAACACTATTGAACCACCAGCATCAAATCAAGAATATCATCAGGTAATCAAATCATGACAGAAAGCACTGAAGTGCAGTGAACACCATCTTCACTAGGCATCACTACCAAATCAAACCATCATCTTACCAGCACAAAGAGGTAGGAATCCTAGAACCAAGGAAGAACCCTAGCACACATATGAACCCTAATGATGGATGGCCACTAGTTACACACATATGAGCTCAGAAGAGATATAGGCACGGGTGACAACCCAAGGAACAACTTACCTATGGTCCTCGCTAAAGAATAGAAAAGGAAGCAGACGAGGCCGACGAACATGGCGGCATGGAGAGCACCCCCAAGGGGGCGCTACAACCCACACAACGCCACGACGATGACCATAGCCACGCCTGGAGGCGAGGAGCACCACCACAGCACACGGCAGCAACGGGGGCGACAAAAACCGCATCACCCCAAACCCTAGGGTTCGGTATGAGGCTAGTTTGGCCACGAGAAAGCTCCATAGCCAAATCGAATTGGACAGAAGGCTAGATCATGGTCGACAACCTCGCCCTGCATCACGGCAGCGGCCAGGGAGGACCATGTCGGCGAGCAGAGCACGGCGGCGGCGCCATCGACCACGGGGTCGAGGAGGAGAAGAGAAGGATAAGGTCGAGTGAGTAACAGAAGGAGTGGGCTGGACTGGGCCGAAACCCCTTCGGGGTGTGGTTTTGGTTCTGTCCTATTGGGCCACCAAGGCCCAATAAACCAAACAGGCAGCCCATTTACCTAAAGGCTATTTTTAATAAATAGGAAAAGACTAAAATGCCCCTAAACTTAAATAAATTCTAGAAAATAAAATAAAAATCCAAAAATTATAAATAAAATATTTTTGGATTCACAATTATCCAAACTATCCAAATAAATTAAGAAATAAAATTTTAGACATATAAATTTTATTAAGAATTTTGTAATATATATATTGCTTATGGAATTTTACAAAATTATTGGAAGATGATAAAAATAAATAAAAATCACTTTCATTATATATTAATATTGTAGTATTTTAAAAAAAATACTAAAAAAATATTTAATATCAATTTTTGGTATTTAATGATAATTCTTAAAGGAATTATTAAGTAAATAAAATGCATAAATTGAAATAAAATAAAAGAATACAATATTCAATAAATATTAAAAATTAATATTTATAAATTCTTTATTATTAAAAGAATTTTTATAAATTAAACAAATGGGGGAGAATACATATAAAGCTAAATGAGGCATTACATTACTTTGCATAATCATTTTGCTTCTTTAAATATTGTCCTTACCGGGCAATAATGATGTTTTTGTAGACATAGAAGCTCAAGGTCTAGTGCAAGCATCAGACTTCACTACCTTGCAATCACAAGGCAAGTTCATCACTTGCTCATGTCCTTTGAAGAGTCTTTATCAAAGTATTTACAAATTGTGTGTTATCATCTATATTATAGAAAAAGAAAATATTATTTTCTCAAGATAATAAATCTTAGCTATCATCCTAAGTGATGATATAATGGAGCAATAGAACTTAGGGTTCTAGTTGCAACAATGATGATCAATTAGGGACTTAATAACCCATGACATTAGTGATTCTAGCACCGTATATTACGCGTTAGCCATGAGATTTGGAATGGGACAGAAGTCAGCTATATCTTCTTCCTCTTGCATGACGCCGGATGTGTAGGTCATGGATGTTATCCTCGTAGCATGCATATTAATTGGTAATTCGTAGAGGATATGCAGCATATGGGTGGGAACCCTCAATGTCTCATGATAGTTCTGGCATCTAACGGTATGTACAAACCATTGCCCTAATTCAATATGTGGGCATGGTGTACACCAAGGAGGCATGCGAGGTCGCGAAGGGGGCAGTGATTGGCTTGGAACAACTACTGGGCCCCACATCATGGAAGTGTGGACGGGTAAGTATGCCCGGTTGTGCAACAAGGAGTTGATCTCTCATGGTTAAAGTAACGCACCTCTGCAGAGTGTAAGAATTGTAACTTGTTACTCCCTGTTCCGGGAAGGAGTTGCGAACGTGGCAGGAAAGGAACTCCATGAAAGTTCTTGTCAACTTGTGAAGGCCGATGGTCATAGATTTTTATAATAAAATCAATCTTTGAAGAAAGATTTACAAAAACTGCATAGTGCCAAGGATTTATAGTCTGAGGTGGTAGTTAGAGCATCAAACTTCCCACCTTGCATATATAAGTTGAATCCTTTTGAAGTATCAAACTTCTGGTATTGTAATAATAATAATGTGTGAATGTTTGTAACATGGACCCGCAATGTTTCTGTTGTACCACTCTGAGGGATGTGATATTTATAGAATGGTGTTCTGTGGATGTCATGTCAATGAATATAATGTACTACACATGCAGTGGTATGCTGGGTCACCGCACCCTGGAAGAAATCGTAGACAAGGCCAAGGTTGCTGGCCACCTCTCGGGGGTGGTAGGGCATCTTATCCCCGGAGATGGCATCACCCACCTCTGGTATGCGGATGATACGATGATCATGGTTTAGGGCTCGGAGTTGGACATTATTAACCTCAAGTTCCTGCTGTTGTGCTTTGAGTCCATGTCCGAACTCAAGATCAACTTCAACAAGAGCAAGGTCATGGTCATGGGCTTCCCCGAGGATGAGCGGCACATGATCGCCGACCGGCTTAACTGCCGGTTGACGGACTTCCCAATTACCTACTTGGGCATGCCCATGCGGGACTCTTGGGTGCTGATCAGGGATCTGACCCCCATGGTCGTGAAGGTTCGGTCGAAAGATGAACCATGGCATGCACACCTAATGTCCAAGGGGTCCAAAACGGTCCTGATCAACTCCTGCATGTCCATCCTCACCATGTATCAGATGGGTCTATACCTGCTGCCTGAAGGAATCCATGTAGATTTTGCGAAAGAGCTGTCTAGATTCTTTTGGGTGGCCGGCGATGGACACCAGAAATATCATATGGTGAAATGGGCAGATATCTGCACCCCCAAAATCCTTGGGGGGTCTAGGGGTTCTTGACGCTCGATGCTTCAACATGGCCTTACTGCTTAAATGGGTTTGGCGTATCCTTCGTGATGAGGGAGGTCTGTGGCTCCAAATCATCAAGGCCAAGTACCTCCGGGGTCGCCCCCTGATGGCCTGCGATCGCAGGGAGGGATCCTAGTTCTGGCGGGCAATCCAGGACATTAAGCATCTTATCCGTCGTGGGTCTCTTTTTGTGGTAGGGGACGGTCAGGGAGTCCTGATTTGGATGGATCCCTTGTTGCAAGGTGTCTCTCTCAAGTAGGAATTTCCGGCTCTGTTCGCTATTTGTGCAGCTCCCACGATGTTAGTTGCCGAGGCAATGCAAGGGGGCCAATGGAACAACCCGTTCCGGAGGACCTTCAACGTAGCCGAGGCAACGGACTTGATGAGGCTGCGGGGTTCCTTGCCTCTATCCCTCTCAGAAGAGAGGGATACGGTCTCTTGGAACCAGTCTCCCTCAGGAGCCTTCTCCGTGAGCTCGGCTTATCGGACCCTCTTCCAGGGTCCTAAGCTCCCGTGGACGTCGCATCTGTGGAAGTCTCCCCTTCCCCTAAGCATCTTAATCTTCTTGTGGCAGCTGCTCCGGGATCGCCTCCCTTCCGGGGTAGAGGTCTCGAAACGCAATGGTCCAGGCAATGGGCTGTGTCCATTATGTTGGACCCTAGAATCTTGCACCCACATAATGTTCATGTGCCCTGCTGCTCAATTTCTGTGGAACTTTATCCAGGAGGCGCTGGGCCCTGCCTAGCAGGCCCAAGATCTCAGTGAGTTCCTAGAAACTGAGGAAAACCGTCCTGGGAGATGGCGCCATCTCTTCTGGTTGGTGTTTGCGGCCATATCGTGGACCCTTTGGAAGATTAGGAATAAGATGGTGATTGAGCGGATTTATCCCCGTCGGGCTTCTGACTCTGTGTTTTCTTTGCTTGCTCATCTCCAGCAGTGGTACCCCCTATCCAGGCAGCGTGACCGAGAGCACGTGGACGACATCATGCAGGCGATCAGGGCGTCGGCGCAACGCTTCGTGGTTCCTGCTAGTGCGTCCGCGGCTTCGTAGGCGAGCTCTCCCCTGCGTTTGGTCGCTTTTTCTTTCTTTTTTCGGGCTTGTTGTGTTGTGGCCCTAGCGGACGCCTTTTATTTTTCTTGTGACGCCTGGGCGTCGTTGACTCTGTGATACTCTGGATGGTCATTGCTTTATTTATAAAGCTGGGTGTAAAGCCTGTTTCGAGGAGGAGGAAAACATACGCTGTGGTAGACCACCTTCACTTGTTGGACGTTTCCAAGCCAAAATCCGGCATTGTTTAGCGTCGGATGGATGTAGTTTTGGTTTGAGAATCCCTAGTTTTCCACTCGCAATCCCAGGCGAGTTCCTAGGCGATGCAAATTCGGCGTGTTTCCGCCCAAATTCGGTGCAAATTCGAATAGTTTTCGGCATAGTTCGGTATAATATGAATACAGAGCAATGTTTAGATAGTTCCGCATGAATTTAAACATAGTTCGGCATGTAATTAAACATAGTTCGGCATAGGTTGAAAACACAAGATATTTCGGTCTAGTTTGGC
Organism: Avena sativa; assembly: GCA_916181665.1. Lineage (NCBI taxonomy): Eukaryota > Viridiplantae > Streptophyta > Magnoliopsida > Poales > Poaceae > Avena > Avena sativa. The sequence goes on from OV702284.1 coordinate 69,757,648, forward strand.
CAGTTCAATGCTCGGCATCTACATGTTACCCCTGTGTATCCATATGTGCTCAATCAGATCAGCCAGTTGTTGATGCACTACCGGGTCTCGGATCTCCTAACGCATGGCGATGAAGGCAGCCCAGTTTGGCGGCACCTGGTGATCAGGTTCTGCAAGTGGTCCATGTCTGTACTATGGCTCGTTCTTCTCGTCTAAAGTCATTGGGTCCTTCCTCTCATCCCCAATGATTATGTTGTGCAAAGGTCATATAACAGTTCATCACTTCCCACATCTGATCTTTTGACCAGGTCATAGCAAGAGCCGAACAACTACAAACCTCTGTTAGAGCACACCAAATGCTCACTCCATGTCCTTTCTACAAGCTTCTTGTTTCTTGGCAAACTGAGCATGCTTGGGGAGCATCAAGTTTGAGATAGTCTTCATAAATGTTGGTCATCTTGGATAGATGTCATCTGCAAGATAGTATCCCTTGTTGTAGTGGTGCCCGTTGATCTCAAAGTCCACAGGGGGAGTATAACCCTTAACAAGTTTGGCAAAGACATTTGAGGACTGGAGGACGTTGATGCCGTTGTTCGATCCTGCCATGTCAAAGGAGTGCTAGAGCCAAAGATTATGTGTAGCAACTGCCTCGAGTATCACACTGCAACCTCCTTTGTGGCCTTTGTACATTCCTTGCCATGCAAATGGACAGTTCTTCAGTGTCAATGCATGTAGTTTATGCATCCAAGCATCCCAAAAAAATCCTCTACTTTCATTGACTACGAGGATCTGAGCAGTGTCTTCAGTAGTGGGTGTTCTCAAGTACGGTGGCCCAAACACTACAATCACTGTCCTACAGAACATGTACAAGCAATCAATGGCATTGTCACCCGGAGCTCCGTATGCAAGCAACATCATCGCCACTATGAACTTATGTACTGTAGTGAGAAAAACCCAACCATGCCGGTGTAGTCCTTGCACACGAAATAGGGTAAAACACCCGGATGGCATACACGATCTCGAGGAAGAGCTTCCGGCTCATCCTGAAACGGCGTTGAAACACAACCTCTTCATGCAGCGGCTCGTCGGCAAAGTAGTCGGCGTACAGCATGCAGTAGCCCTCTAGCCTGTGCCTTGCTTTTCCCTTCCGGCGACCCTTCGCCGAGCCTCCACGCTTCGGCGTCGCAGTCTGCGTGTACAGTTGGGCCAGAGAGGCGAGGATCTGCATGTGCTATGCATCTTCGGAGGTTGCGGCGGTCTCTTCCTCCAGCAACAGGGCAAGCATCTCCTCCTCGTCGGAGTCCATGGCCGAATGGGCAAAACACCAAACACTTGGCGGGTGAGGAGGCGGGAGCTCGGACCGAAGCCGAGGTACGGCGAAGTAGGGATGACGAAAGGAGGCCTAGGCCAAGGGGAAAGGGTGCGGCGATGGCGACGGGCCTATCTATGAGCGTGGCTTTGGCTTGGGAGTGGTGGAGCTTCACTGGCGAAGGCAATGGCAACAGGGGCAGCTAGGAAAAGCTCTCCACCACGGAAAAGACGAGTGGTATTGGAAAATGGGGTTGTCTCGTCAACAGAGTTGGCCCACCCCTATTTCACTTCATCTGGCGTTCTAGCATCCTGAATTCGGCTTAGAAACACCGGATAAAAGTTGGACCAAATCCGAAGCTATTCACATTCTAGGAACACGATTGGGCAAAATATCATTGTCCAGATGAAAAAACGCTCCTGAGAACACGGGTAGAGGTGCTTTTAGTATAGTATTCTGCGTTAGTAATTGATAATCGGATGTTCACTGGTCATCGATTTGGTCGTTTTAGGTGTTTTTAAACATCCATGATAAGCTTTATATTACTCCCTCCGACCCATATTAATTGACTCAAATTTATCGAAATTCAAATGAATCTAAACACTATTTAGTATATAAATTCATCCAAATTTTAACAAATCCAAGTCAATTAATATGGGTCGTCGAAGGGTGTAATATAATCAGCAAACCTTTTTCTTCTTGAATGTAAGACAGGTGTGTTGCACGTGCCTGATTTATTACTAGTTACTAGTACTAGTAAGGTATCAATTTCGCACCTTGAACGAAGGGAACACCCGCATGCAAGATGGAAGTGTCGTAAAAATCAGGCTGCAATAAGGTATCAATTACACACTTGGCTTTGTCGTCATAACAATTTCTTCAAATGACAATACATATTATCTCCATTCAGGGCAATAAATTACACAGTACGTACTAAAAAAGCCATAACACATGGATTAAGTCAGAGTGCGCAAAGAATTATTTGCACTCGATGCAAGACGGAAGTGTCGTAAAAATCAGGCTGCAATAAGGTATCAATTACACACTGGGCTTTGTCGTCATAACAATTTCTTCAAATGACAATACATATTATCTCCATTCAGGGTCATAAATTATACAGTACGTACTAAAAAGCCATAACACATGGATTAAGTCAGAGTGCGCAGAGAATTATTTGCTCACTGAATAGAACGTCGATTGTTGATACTCCCTCCGTCTTAAAATAGATGTCGAACTATGTACATTCAAATTTAGACAAATTTTCAATATCTATTTTGAGACGGAGAGTAGAATAAAGCACCAAACAAACTACAGTACATTGTTCCGCCAGGCTATATAAACCTTTACATGGCCTGATATGAACTGTTCCAGTAAAGAGATTGGCCCTTCAGAAGACCAGTCAGACCCTGCAGGAATTAGGAAAAAAGCATGTGACATAGAGTCAAACTTAGTATTTGCACATGTAAATAAGCACATAGGTCTAGAAAGAATAGTTAATTTCATACAAGCATCAGTGAACTAGTCTACGGCACCCGCCATGGCATCAAGCGGCAGACAGCCGACCAACACCTCATGCGCCATCTCAAGCAATGTCCACTGCCGCCTTAGCACTGCTGGACTATGGTGTAGTCAGGGGCTTGAGGCCTGACGATTCAGCCTGCACAGACGACCAGGGTGGCCTCAACTCGTGCACAATGCCTGTTCTCATCGTGTGCTGGAATGCATGGCCAAGACAGCCAGACCGCATCGATTCCAGGTGGTCCTCCAGCATGAAGATTCGCCCCAGCCCCAGCATCCTGCATCACCGCAATACATGTCCACAGCGCCGCCCACACGCACACGCCCGCACCCACACGACCGGCCGCACTACGACACAGCCATACTCATAGAAGACGGAACCATAGATCCCCTACCCATGCTGGAGCACTTCTTCACCAGGAGTCCAGGACTAGGCAGAAAGGATCCAGCGACGGCGAACTAGACAAGGGGGATTCAGTCCAACTCTCACCACTCTGACTAACGCATAGGATCTGGGATGGCTGTGGTGCTCCATCAGGAAAGAAACTCAAGTCCTCCAACTCTCAGGTTTGATATCCCTCTACCTTAATTCCATTGTCTCCTACTTCGATGAATGCATGAATGCCTGTTGGATGGTTGGACTCTTTGATGCACTCAGACTGGTACTCTATGATTCCCGTGATTTATCCCCTGCCGATGCATACCTCACCACGCACTTCAATCCCCGCTTTCGTCACAGACCTGATTGTGCCCGCTGTGACCAGCCTCAGCTGCCACACTCCTCTAGCACGGAAGCATTGGTATGGATGCTGCCGCCGCTGCTTCAGATATTTGGTCCTTCATGTTTTCCTCATCTCCATGTTTCAAATATTTGGTCCCAGCTCAACAGTGAATAGAACATGCGATATTCACCATGGTCAAATAATAGACATATAATTTCATTTTATATTTTACCATTAAGGAATCAAGTGTACTTTATGGGTGACCCTGGAGCTTTTGATTTGAAACAAGGAGTTGCCAAAGTTCAGTATTGTTGATTAAATACACGCATCAGGATTCTAGAAGACATACTATTCACTGATTTTCTTTTTTTTTTTTTTGAGCTTGCTATTCACTGATTTTAACCTTCTCTTATCAGGAAAGCTCTTCTAGAGGTTCTGAGGAACTTACTAAAGACACCAGGGATGTTATTTATGGATGAGTTGTCGAAATGCCATTCTACGACATGCACATAAATAAGATACTATGCTTCCCCGATGTTCAATCAATAGCTGCATAACTGAGTTAGCAGAAAATCGATAATTTAAAATGTAATCCAGTTGAATATAAAATTGACTTGGCGGAAGATATTTCCATCTTAGACTGAAACACACACGAATTAGGCAAGGATGGTTTACAGTTTGCCATGGTTTACATGTGTGGGCCATAGTGCAGCTAGGTCAGGTGTCCTAACGGCGCATCATGGTGTAGACATGTGTTCTTTAGGTGATTATTCACCTTTGGATCTGTCATTTTCTTGAAAACATGCTACATGCCATTAGATTTCAACAGGAGGTTGGATGGAAGCAAGATGTACAGTTGTTTGTAGATTCAGTTGGATGCTTGCCAGATTTTTATTGTATAAGATCTTCACTAGGTTAACTGACTATCTGATGGCCAGTACAGTGACACTCTAGGTCAATTAGTAATGCTTTAAATTTTCTCAAAATAAAAGTAATGCTTTAAACAAAAAAACTCAGTCAGAAGCTGGTGGTACCATCGAATGATCGACTCGAGTCTGGCCTTAATTATTTTGAAGGATGAACTGAAGATTTTGTAAATGTTGTCGGTCTTCCTATGGTTATAACCTGTTTTCACATGTTTCTTTTTGTTGAGTCTAATTATCTGCAAGGCAGTTGCATTATGTTTCATAGGATTTGGTGGGGAAATCAAATAGGAACAGTCAGAAACATATGTTCTTTTGTATCAAATCATCGAACGTATATATTTCCCATTTATATACTTGCTGGGATGATATTTTATCATTATGAAATAAACAATTACTAAACTCCAGGGGCGCCTTCTGTAGTAATCTTAGTTGATACAGAGTCAAACATATTTGATGGTGGAGTTCCGCAAGTATCCACATAAGTTCGCACACTACAAGAAAACTGCATTTCCATGGTATCTCATGCATTGAAGAAAAACATCACTAAGGATGTTGTTCAGTGTCAGGATAGCATAAAAGATGTGAGTGAATTTTTTCTTTTACACCCCCCCCCCCCCCCCCCTTCCAGGCAGATCACGCAACTTGACGAGGACCGTGCTGTTATGGTGCGTTTCATTTAGAAATTTTAGAATTAACAGCTCGCTTCTTCCGAAACAGTTTCTGCTCCTTGTCCACCTCTTACAGTTATTTGTTTTCTATTCTTCCTCTTGCAAAATCTTCCTTTGTTGCAAATATAGGCACTGTCCTCCCAATTTTCCAGGTACAGCTCTAGGCCAATGCTCCAATATTCTCTACATGTGAGTGATTTCAAGAATATTAAAATCTTATATGCATATTTGATGGATGATAGCAGTCTCGTGCTTCTTTATTTAGGCTAAAGCTCAGTTAATAGTATTTGTGATCCAAGTGACATTTTCCGGTTATCAACTTGACAGATGTATGTAGTCCTCCCAGTTTCCAGTTTCTCTAATTCTTTTAGCCATCTCAGGAACTTTTGTTTCCTTGAACTTTCTTCTGCACCGATAAAGATGTTTGCTGCATATCAGATCAAATGAAGTTTTGTATATCCATTCTCCGTTGCATCAAGTTATTAGTTGCCTCTTTGCTGTGTTTCACAGTACATGTATCTTTTCCTTCCAGAATTTGCGAAGTTACGTTGTTCGTGTTACTTCTAAATCCATGTGTTTGTGAGTTACGATCTTTGTGCCAGCATAGTTTCAATTTCTGTCCGTGTTTTTTTTTGTGAATGGAGATGGTCCTAGAGGGACCTAGAAGCTTTCATTAAGCGGTGTGGTCACAGTTACAAAGGGGGCACAAGAAAACAAGGAAATTACAACCCGCACCAAACTTTTTGCACTGAGGACCCTAAAAGAAACTGAGAAAAAGCCATCGGGTCCAGCTCCAAATCCTCCGCGTTGACGCATCGCACCACCGTCAAGAACCTCGCCGCCGGGGACAGTACCACTTGGGCCGAAGCTCCGGGAGCCAATGGCAGTGGAGCAAAGAGGCCTCCGTCTTGGCATCTTGGCCTGGAGGTTGTTGATGCCCTGCAGTCACCGGTCGGAAAATCCTGACGCCGACGAGGAGGGAGGGAGCGGTCGCCCTACGACCGAGTTGAGCGGCAGTAGACGATGGACCACCGTGGAGGAATTCCCGGGAGCAGCTTCTTGACTCCCATGACGCAGATCAGGCTGCTAGTAGTCACAGACGAGGTCCTTCTCGATCTCGTCACCATAGCGAGCAACGAGCAGGAAGCTCCATAGATCTTGACTTCTAGCCACCCACCTGGACTTACCGCACCAACTCCAAGAAGCAGAGCAGCTAGAGACAGCTAGACAACGCAGACGCCATGCTTTGCCTCTCCCCCTCGCCGCCACGGCCGGTCAGGAGAGGCCCAACTGCGCCGCAGATGTCACCACTTCGCCTCTCACCCCCGCCACCATGGCCGGCCAGGAGAGGCTCAACGGCTTGCTGACACTGCAACTGAAGGAGGCTCCTAAAAAAGCCTTTATTCAAGGAGTCGTCGGTAGCTCTTCCGCCCTTCACCATCGGCTCCAACCGCCGGAGCACCGCAAAGAGCAGGACAACTACCAGACAGCGCAAGATCTCGGGCAGAACGCCAAACGCCGGCAAGCTGCCGCACAACCCTACAACTAGAAGGCCTACATCTAGTCCTAACTCCCGCGCTTCCCCAGGTCCACCTCCAGCCGGCTATTCTGTCCGTTTAACACAACAGTTCTCAGTGTCAACACTCAATCTCAATACTACAAGGTGCTAGCATCATAAGAAGTGAATAATTAGGTGGATCCGAAGAAGAGTTGCATCAAAGCGTATGTTGCACTTAAGCAAAGCACCATGCATACGATGGAAGTTGTGATTAATGTTCGCTGGAACTATGCAAGGTTACCAAAATGAACGTTTAGTGAACAAAGTGGGACACGCCAAAGCAACACCCAAAAGATTATGTGTGTCAGAAATGAAGGTCAAAATTATGTAAATTGGTCGTCGAAGAGTAAAAGGTATGAAGAGAAATATGGTAGACATGGAAAATCACAAGGATTTCACACTCATCACAAACATTTAAAGGATGTAAAAACTATTGCCAATAGCAACGCACGGGCACTTAACTAGTTCCTATAAAACAATGGCATGAGCTTCAATTCTATGACATGGTTGCTGAGCACATGATTTTGATGTGCCTTTTCCTCCGCTGCTTGAATATGGAGGCCAAGAGCGATGTGTAATAAAAGTTTTTTATGAAGTTGGAATTATAAAAACATGAACACGGGTGCTAATAAAATAGCATTTCCAGCTTACATAGAGGTTATCATACAGTTTGACATGGCAAGAATAATGAGCTTAGCTTCTACTTCCTCACTGGGGAGAAGTGAAAGTTTCTACTTACTACACTAGGGAGAAGCAAAAGGCCAGTTACAAATCTTATTCCTCAGAAGCCACAAAAAAAAGATCTAATGGGCAACTGCTGAGGCTGTTAGAAACCCAAGAACTCCTGACGATACGAAGGTCAGGTTTCAGGATTTATGGCATGAGGAAGTCTGAACAAAAACTAGGTAAGCAGCCTTTGAAAATGGTTCTACAATGAAAGGCCTTCTGAAATGTTAGGGGATTATGGCAACATGGTAACAAACATGTGCTACTGATATATTTCAAAATAGCACATCTATCATGTTCGATTGACAAGACAATTAAAAAAGTGTTAAAATAAATCTCAAAATTGCAAATCTATGATGTTGAGGATCCTGTTAAGCTTCATGCTCTAACCAACTATTCCAAAAGACCGATCTGATGGAAATAGTTAGACGATCCACTTATACAGTTCAATATCCCCCCTCGCGTGTGACGGAAAGACAAGTCAACACGTGTAAACAGAGAGGTATGGCTCAAGAGGCCGATACGTAGACAAGAGAGGGATAACAACAATTTATATAGAATAAATTGTGAAAACCAGGACTCGAACTCGAGACCCTGGCTCTGATACCATGTTAAGCTTCATGCTCTAACCAACTATTCCAAAAGACCGATCTGCTGGAAATAGTTAGACAATCCACTTATACAGTTCAACAGATCCAATTCCTCAACACGTAGCCGTGAAAAGGGTAGACCGTGGCTATATAGGCCGCAAGCATCACCGTGCTGAAAGCAGGAGCATCGCGGTAGTTGTAGAGCATGGGGCACAACCGTCATGTATGGCTAGGAAGCATCACAGTCCGTCAGTCCGCCTGTGAGCTTCCTCTACATGAATGTGCCCGTTATGACCTACAAATGATGTCAGCATTAGGCTTGGCGTAAGAGAGCATAGGCGGCTCCAACTGGTCCTCCTAGCAGTTATGCCTCGTCGTCTGAGGATACATCGTGTCACCCATTGTGCTTGTAGGTGGGAGAGGTGGAGATCGTTGCCTCACACAGTAACAGCACAAACCACACAAGGGTTAACTATGGTGGCTAAATGCCGGTCAAGCGGCGCTTGGTCCCACACCGAGTGGAGTCCACTAGCCTTGGCTAGGAATGGTGAGCAGTGTAAGCTTGGCACATGCAAGACAGCTAAGCGCGAGGTGGCATTTGTAGGCTACGCGTGGCAGGAGGGATGGAGAGGCATGATACAAAGCCGTGCAGTTGTCTGCCTGTCCCACGACAACGCCATGAGGAGTGTCGTGCGCGGCCTCCGGCGGGGCCTCATGCGCGTGCATATGGCAAAGCAGGAAAAGAGCTGGTTCCGCGCGTTCGTCGGGAGCATGTTAGACCAAGGTTTGCGGCCATGGCCTGTTGTGGCAGGGAGAGCAGAGTTAGCAAGGACAGGGCACGTGACAGGACCAAGCCTGGAGAGGGCCGCACACGCACTTGGGGTGTGCGGTGGGAGGGCCTGTGGTTGTGACACATGTCCAAGGCGGGTGGATGAGCGTTACATCAGACTGTCGGGGAGGTTGGACTGTTCGAGACTACGTGGATAGCTTGCACGTGTGCCCAGTTATATTGTAAAGCTACCCCTATTTTAAACACCTATTCTTATGTAACAGCAGAGTGATCATGAAAGTTCATAATGTACTACATTTTTATAGCATCTGCCTTCCTAATACCTCGTGTGTCCACCATAGGGCTATAAGCCCATGGCGCTACAACTATCCTTTAGCCAATAGCTCATGGCCATTTCCATGATGGCGGAAGTTCGCGATATTCATTCCCTGCTACAGCTATCTTCATGGATAGGAACAATCACATTTCCTAGCCACCATGTATGTAAGTGTGTGAAGCTCTTTGACTCAAAAAGCTTTGAAGTGGATATCTCCTATGTGCATTAAACTCGTCGATTGCACATGAGTGTTTGTATAGGCTTGCCATCTCTCCAACACAGTGGACAATGAATACATTTACCCAGAATGAGTGTAGTCATGATCCCTTTGGTGGATGTAGCTCCACAAGACGAGTTGAGGGGGTGGGAAGGGTTTGCTCACAGGCTAGCTTCCACTTACTCTTGTGTATTGATTGATTGACAACCGGTAGTACAAGATACATATAGCACAATAAGGATTACAAGACCAAACCCATACTAAGCAAAAAGTGGAGACAAGACCCTAAATTAGTAAGTTCTTATTGTAGTACGAATCCAATAAATAATCCATCATGTGCCTCTTCCGATAACATAAGAATTGGAACAGAGACGTGCTTGAATTTTGGATACATCTGCTAGAACTCCTCAATGTCTTCCCAAGATGCAACTGAAGCTGCGGAGTCCTCCCATGAAAAGAGTCAGGATATGTTGTGGCACAGGAATGACATTACCATGGTGTATCTTTGGCAATTCAGCTGGTGCATCTGGTGGCTCGCCATGAAAAAGCTATAACTGACTAACATGGAATAGGTTGTGAAGATGAGGATGTGGGGGTTGTAGCCGGTACACCAGTGTACAATGTGGGGGTTGCAACCGGTGAAGGCGAGCCTGTGCCGACTAGATCTTTACTAGTTTACTTCTGTACATTCGATAATCCATATGGTGTATATGCATGGGTTTAAAGGCTTTAACGCGTCTTAGAGCGGTTTGGGGGCGCTCTGACACCTAAGCGGACGCTTTAGTCGCCTAGGCACCCAAAGCGGTCGACTCTCCAAGGCGGAGAGGGGGCGCCTTGACACCTAAGCGTCACCTAGGTGACGCCTTTAAAGCCATGCGTATATGGGTGTCTCTTCTTCAGAGCAGACATGACTTGATGCCTAAGAATAAATTTTGTCTTTCCTGACAAACCATGTCTTCATATTGGTAACTAGACATATCCCTTCCCTAACTAAATAGATATATATCCTTACTAAGTAGCCTACTATAATTATCTCTAATGACGAAGGGCTGAATCAGGCCTTCAACACCAGAGAACATATGTTTTTGTGACTATCAAAGAAGCCAGCTAGACATAATAAATATAGTAATGTATGCAGAATGTGATATTTTTTAAGTAAATCAAGATAAAACAGATAATGTAGGCTGTCGCAGCATTCCATGCCATGTTGGTGTGCTCATATAGGGGGTAGTAACATATCTTGTTGGGCTCCTACTGCTAACAAAGCATAATGGCTATCCTTAAGTTTATGCATGTGATAATCCCAAAGGCAGGATGTTGAGATGCGATCCAGTTGTGAAAAACTCTTAATCCCTGAAATGAATATTAAAGCCTGGGATGTTGTTCCGGACATAGTAGTTTGTTTGCCAAAAGAAAAATTCAGACAAAGATGGCAACTCCTAGATGTTTTTCCACAGAGATCCGTGTGCTTTCATGAGATTTAAAATGTGTGTCACCATGCCCACTTAAGACTAGACCAAGATAAATTCAATTATGGGTGTACAGGCAAGGCAACAACTAATAATCATAGCATCTTTAATGAACAGAAACATAACAAAATACATCAAAATGGAAAAGATAAGCAATTAAAACTGACCTTTTTAAAATAACTCAAGAAGACCATCTTCAACATTTTTTAATACTATTTCAGAAGTCCCAACGAAAGCCTGGAACACATAACAATGTTAGAAAATCTTGGAGAAAAACATGTAATTGCACTCAAATGACAATCCATCACCTTCTCAACATTTTCTGCAGTTTTGGCAGATGTCTCAATAAATAGCAACTCATGCTCAATGGAAAACTGTTCACCTTCCTCGTAGGTGACAGCACGTCTATCAGACAGATCACATTTGTTTCCAATTAGAACAATCGTCACATTAGCACTTGCGTGCTCTCTATTTTCTTTTAGCCATGTAGCTACATGGGTGAAGGTCTCTCTCCTGAAGATTAGTGAAGTGTAAGAACCATTGCGCATAGAAAGTTACAAACATTAGACATATATTGCAAAAACATTGGCAGTACCTTGTGACATCATAAACCAAAAGAAGACAAGCAGCCCAACTGTAGTATAACTTAGCAATAGATCGGAATGTGTCATCACTAGACTGCAAAGATAAGATATAATAGTACAAAAATGGATGAGGTTCATCACGTCAAACTCAAGTAGCATGGTAAATGCCAGACAAAGGTACATAAAGCATAATGGCTCTGGTTTAATTAAGAAGATTCCTAACCGATCTTTACTATGCAAGTAAACAAATACTTATCGGTTTTATACCGAATTACAAGTCAACTGGTGACAAATCAAAATACAAAGTGTGTTATTAGATGGCTGATCACAATTTACAAAGCAGGGAGTCATTGAGTGACATATAAGGAATTTGAATCTAATATAAAATTACCAGCTTAATACATAATGTATCAGCAACAGGAAAAAGTTTCTCATCCCTGGATTTAGAGGATACCAAGATTCCTACAGCACAAGCACCTTGCAGAAAAGTAACAGAAAACAGACGGTGCAGGAAAGTAGGACAAAAGCAGGGAGCGGAGGAAATGAGCGACATGGAGAACAGATAAGAAACACTCACCATGTCCCAGATGTGAAGTTTTATTGTCTTGCTACCCACGTTGATGGTACGTTTGTCGAATTCCATCCCTATTGTGATCTTGTGCACAGCCTGGAATATATTGTCGGTGAACCGCAGCGCCAGGCACGACTTGCCAACACCTGTGACAATCGATCCACATCAACAACCAATCAACTCTGTTAACGGATCATACGGAACGGGATAGATCAAAATAGAAGATCACTTATTAGGGAAGGGAACGAGATCAACCTCTGTCGCCGATGATGACGTACTTGAAGATGTGGTCGCATGACATCTTATAACTCAGACCCGCCATCAGAAACTTCAGTTCCCTACTTGGATTGGAAAATCAGCGGATTAGACTTCTTTCGTGCGGTATTTTTGTTGTGAAAGGAAATCGAAATAACCGCTGGCCACTCCGACATGGATATTATTAACTATGTATCACTGATAATCATGAGCTTCGACTGAAATTGCAAGAAAAATTTCAACGGACACGAAAGCTTTTTTTTTTTACTAAAATCTGAAGATCGAAGTAAACTGAAACAGGTACCGGACTGAACTGCCCTACTCCGGTGCGTGGGCACAGTCCAGCGCTGGAGAAAGTCACTTACCGGCGGAGGTGGCGAGCACGGCGGCTGGGAGGGCAGCCAGGAAGATCTGCGACGGCGGAAATAGCACGGTTGGGAGGGCAGCGGCGGAGAAAGTTTTGTCTATCTTGCCCCAAAAGCGTGTGGTATATTAGGGCATCTCCACCGCCACAGGATCCAAACGGGCAACCCAAACTCGATCTCGTACGTTTTGGGTTGGGCCACGGATATCGCGGCCATCGACGCGACACATATCTCCGTGCTAGTTAACGCTGGACAGAATTTTTACTTTTTTCATTCATATTTTAGCACAAAATTTATAGATAAATATATGTTTTGACAAGAAACTAAACTAAATCGAATTAAAATGTTTGTGCTTACATATTAATAGTTCATACTCACATGGTTAGATAAAAACAAACAAACATCGTTCAAATTACAAGTTATGGTTTTCCGTACGAGCCCATATATACTCAATCAAATCTAGTTGAAGCCGGTCATGGGTGTACATCTGACGGAAGTTTCATACGCCTGCATGAAATCTTTTCAAAATGTTAGACCTGACTCTGACTTAACCAACTAATCCTGAAAACCCCAACTTGGTCTAAGATGTCATCATCACGCTCGTCTCGGCGATCATGTTGTGCGTGATTATACAAGCTGACGTGGGGTGATCACGTAAATGTCCATACTTGTTGGACTTGGGTTTGAGGAAGACGGGTGCACTAAAGATCTCGTCCGACAACAGGCAAGCAACGCGGGTCATGGAGTTTACCCAGGTTTAGGCCTCCAGATGAAAAATTCTACGTCTGTTTGTCTACACTTGATTGATGAAGAATCGAGGATTACAGAGTTGCCTTGATGGATATGGTGTGCAAATGAGATCTGGAGGTGTGCTAGGGTTTTTTCCTGGTCCTTCTTGTCGTTCCCTCCTGGCCTTTATATGGGAAGGCCAGGTCTCGGGATAAGGCTGAGTTGGTTACAAGTTAGGGTTTGCTCTTTCAAAGTTTCTATCTTAATCTAGTCATATCTTTTAAGGAGTCGTATCTTTTATGGGCTTGAGCCACCCTAATCCTTCATGGGCTTCATCATGTGTGGATCATCATGTGGGATCTCGCTGGGCCAAACCGGATAGGCCAATATTGGGTACACGTAGGTCATACCCATGTTAGTAGCCCTCGAGTGTTTTTAGTCGAATCGTAAAGTTGAATGGAGACTCTGAATTCTTCGAGTGCTTATCATCCGAAGGTTTTTCCGGGTCAGAGTCTTTGGTTCATAGGGATATTTGATATGCGTGCCTGACTCGCCCGACGGATTGGGGTCAGTAAACTTCATTCGGGCAAAAGAACGCTATCTACTCAAACTCGAGTCCCCGGACTCGAATTCGGAGAAGTGCTGGTGTAATTCGACTCATGTCGTGGAGGCCTTACAGAAGTCGTTAGTGTTTTTACATGTGCACTCAATGCATTCGTCGGGATGTTTCATCGCACCTATAGATACGGTATATTTCTAGTAGAGCGCAACATATGTGTTACCAGTCCATCAGATTATATATGTAGGTCCTACCTTTGCATCGTAGACACAACATCCGAATGTTTTTCGTCACGGAGACGATTCGGATGTCCAAGGAGACATTGTCTCTTAGCAACTTATCTGATGGGCGGAGTCGCCATGTTGTTCGATTGAATATCAGTTCTTGTGACGCAGTCGCTAAGGATCGTGATAGTTTTAACATAGGGTGTGCGACCAGTGCTCCCTATGGGAGTAACCCCCGAGTGTCTGTTTGAGTCGTAGACTCGAGCAGAGACTTTTAGTCATGCCCATCTTGCGAATGCTGTTGGCGGTCATACTTTATCAAATGATAGCTAGCACTCCCTATGGGAGTAGCCCCCGAGTCTGTAGTTGAATCGTAGATTCGAAGGAGGAGTCAAGGTATGCGACCTTAGTATTTGTCATAGTTAGGCAATTACTGGACCTAGAAGTGCTTCGGTTGCGCGACCAACACTCATGTTAGGAGTAGCCCCCGAGTATTTGAGAGTCGTAGACTCGATAAAAAACTTAGTCACTCAAACAAGAGAGTCGTTACCTTTACCTACCTTTTTGCTGTTGGTGTAAACAATGATGACGTTAGGGATAACGATTAGTGAGCGCATCCGCCAGTGAGAGTAGCGTCGATGGGAGTGGATGACCGCGGGCCCCACAATCTAAAAATGATTTGACTAGTCATGCGTAAATTGGGGTATTTTAACTTCGCCTCCTCGATTTCCACATGTAGTGGAGAGTGTGGCGGCGACGGTTCGGTGCGGCCGATGCCACGTGGTTGCTGCGATGATCAACACGCATAACATGTTGTAAATCGACGGTTGTCCTTCATCGTCTTCCGCCGATTAATACACCGAGGGCGCTGATAATTTTCCTCTCCTTTTCTTCATTGTTCGTTTGTTTCATCTTCCATGTTCTTCTTGCGCGCCGACTCTTGCTCCCCATAGTTCTCGCCTCATGCTGGAAGGCCTCCGAATCTTTCCATCCTCCATTATTTGCGTGTAGTGTAAGAGGCGCCTTGTCGTGATAGGTGATGGATGTGAAATACCACCTATTTTATCCATATAAATGTGTCATTAATCTCTCATATCATGTTTCTTCTAGCTATAGCTATGCCTTATATGCATGACTTCTAGTTCTCATTCATTTTCATATGAGTGTTACACATTTAGTAGTTTAGGTAGAATTTTATCACTTTGCTTATCTATGACATGTGTGTAGGTGTTGTTTATGATTATGGATAAAGTAGAGGCAAAAGTAACAAAGAGAGCATAGTATGGAGTCAGACTTAGCCATTTGAGAGGTTGAAAAAGAGATTTTTTTCAAACTTCTCAAAATAAAGATCCAAGACCATGGGGTTGTATCCCTCATCAATACAAATCCAACGAGCTGAAAAACACCAAAAATGGAGTTCGTATGAAGAAATGGCGGCCAAAATACGAAAGGGTGTTGAAGGTATGACGACCAACTATACGGCCGGGCCGTATAGCTCCGGCCGTATAGTTGTCAAAAAGGTCTGGAACAACGGAATTTGTCCCCAAAAAAGCTCCAGAAGCTTCCCAAAGTCATATGACGGTATTAGGGGTACCCTAGGGCATCCCCAAGGCCTATATAAAAAGGGGAGGGATCAAGAAACAAGTACACAGCATCATAGCCCTCTAGGGGCGGAGCTCTGCCGCCGCCACCCATCCAATCTCCATAGCGGCGGAGCTCCGCCTAAACCACACCTCCGAGATCTAGATATCCCTCAACACCATCACCATCAAGGCATCCAAGAAAGAAGAAGAGGAGGAGAAGGAAGACATCACCACCACCACCATGCATTGATCGTCATATACATCATCATCTCCATCTCCCCTTCTCTCTCTTGTGTTTGGTAATTTTAAGATTGGACACGGTTGTGACATTATTATATATTTATATGTTTTGTCGTTCATCCATGTGTGAGTGATTGATTCAATTCTAGGTTGAGGTATGATCTAGTGCGCTAAGTTAGAATTTATTATGATCTAAGATGAGTTTATGTGATCCTTTGGTCTGAAAGTGTCTTTTGCCCTGCGGTGACGCGCGGGAATCATGCATAGTGCACACAGAGTGACAGTCCGGTAATCAATTGGGGAACGTTATTTGTCTGAATAATCTCTTATAGATCACACATATATTTGTCCATATAGTACTAGTGAGACCGAAGCCTAGAAGCCCTCTATCATTCCATTTAATCCTACAACTACAATCTCTTTAATCCAGTTCATATTCTTGTTTACTTTCCATCTTAGTTTATTTTGTTCTTAAAATTTCTTTGTTATTAGATACTTTAAATCTCTCTCAATTGTCGTTGTTCTAGTAACTTATATATTAGGCTATTTCCAAACCACAGTTTGGGTGCGAAACGTGGCCGCATTGACAATGTGGTTGCGGGGTCGTGTTGTTTCCATTCATTGATCTCCCATCGGGACAAACTCTTAAATATTTGTTGTTACATGTACTGCATTAACCCTGTTGTTGGTGTGCAGAAATCCAGTCATCAAATTTGCGTCGTTGTTGGGGAGATAAGCGTCCGGTTATTACCTTCGTACTTGCACATAGTTTATTTCTGTTTGTTGCTTTTTATCTTACTGCTTTTGATTATTTGAAAAGAACAAAAAAATTGGTTTACCTTTTGTTAGTAGTCTTGTTATTTATTTTAGTTATAGGAAATTCAAAAACATAGGAACTATGGGAAGTAAAAGTCTTGCAAAGTATGCTTCTCCGAGTGTTAATCATTTACATGCTCCTATTGTTTAGACCTCTATTGAAGTGGATGGATATGAGATTAATCCTATGTGGATAAATATGATCATGGAAATAGCTTTTGCAAGAGATCCGGACAATGATCCATATGAGAATATTGACAAATTTACTTCATTGTGTTCTACGATGAACGCAAATGGATGGACAAATGATAAGTTGAAGTTATATCTGTTCCGGTTCTCACTAAAATGAAAAGCTAAAGATTGGCTAAAATCGCATCCCGCGGGGCACTTCAATTCATGGAAAGATATTTTCGAAGCTTTTCTCGGTAATTATTTCTCACAAAAAAAAACTTATGAGCGTAGGCTTTATATCCTAAATTTCAAGCGAAGCAACTATGAGGATTTAATACAAGCTTATAGTAGGTTCTCAAAATTGATACATGATTGTCCACATCATAATTTACTTGATTGGTTATTGTTGAATCACTTTTATGGAGGCTTAAATCACTCTTCTAAGTATAAGCTAGATATGATGTGTGATGGTGTTGGGCCACGTAGAGATAAAACAAAACTTTTCCCTCTAACGTGGAGATCCCAAGATCTAGTCGAGGTAGAAGGCCACGAGGTTTACCACTAGACGCGCAGTTGCGGATTACTGATGAAGCGCGTCAGTTGATGCAGTGCAGTCCTTTGCGATCTAATCGTCCTGGTGTTGATCGTACAACACCTCTGCTAGTATCCACACGTACAAGGAGGAGTACCGGTGGCGAACTGCTAGGTTCGTTACGACGGCATGACTGCTGTGGAGCTAGGGTTTCCAACACCTGGAATGACCTAACCGAACAACAATTAACCCTTCTGGGTTGCTGTGCTCCACTATATATAGGGAGTGAACGTGGGCTCTGCTCGCGCGGCCCATTCACTAAAGCCCATATAATATTAGTCACCGTGAGTCCAACTCACTAACTCAGTCCTAATCCGGCTTGGGTCCAACCCAACCAGATTTCCGGTTTAGATCCAATCCGAACTTGCTCCCTCTCTTAAGTGTGTGACCCCGCAGGCTCTTGGCAACTTGGACACGATTAGAGTCCGACTCTCAATCGATAAGTCGGTAGAGGCTCCTAGCAGAACGTGCCGACTCCCAAGTACCAAAGAGTCATGACGACTTGCCTTCCTAATGCGACTTGCGTCCGAGTCCCTTTTGCCTCACGATATATCTTGTCAGACTATGGGCAAATATGTGTCATCTCTTAAATAGTCCGACTCTCTTCTCGATCCGAGATAAGTGATTCACCCGACTAACTCTTAGTCGATCGCCTCGGTTAACACTTAACCGAGTCATGCATGACCATGCTTTCCGAATCATATCTCACGAGAGGGCCCAGAGAATATCTCTCCGAGTGGAGGGGCAAAATCCCGTCTTGGTTATTCACATCACGCAGCTTGATTCTCAATCGACCCGAACTCTGCCTTTATAACTTCCCAGTTACGAATCAATGTTTACAGAACCTAAGTCGGTGATCCTCAACTCGGACTATGCAATAACCTCAGGTCTAAGGATTACATTGATTAAGATATACAAATGACAACTTGTTCATTGTATCTCAATATGGGTCAATCCGAATCGCTAAACTCTTTAGCCGAATCTGTGTAAGTTGGAATAGCATCTCCATGCCCATGACAAGTGGAACCTAGTCATCAAGCCAACATTCACATTGGTCTAAGTTGTGTTTCCAGCACAACCTCAATGACCAAGGATATTTAGTACAAACAACATGAATATATAGTTCCACAATCGAATCACATATTCAATGATACACATCAGATGTTTATACAAGGACAACTTTATATCTTTATGAATACAATGGGAAATATCATCATACATGATTGCCTCTAGGGCATATTCCCAACAGATGGTGCATTCCTTGGAAAAACTCTGGAAGAAGCTTGGCAGCTCTTAAGAGATATGCATAATAATTTTCATCAATGGCAATGTGAAATTGTGCATGAAGAAAAACCTCTCCCTACTGATCTAGAGAACTTGGTCAATGAGTTTCTTAAAGATGAAAATAGAAGAGGAAAAATTCCTTATGATGATATCTTTGTTAGAGATGTTCATTCTAAAGCAATGCCTTTGATAGATGATTATTTTAATCATATTAGAACTGCTTGTACTAACGATGGAGAACAATCCTCTACTATTACTCTCATATCTTCCACTTGTTGCATCATTGAAGCAGGAAAGAAGGGTAAGTCCAAGAAGCATAAAACCAGGAAAAATAAAAATAAGAAGCCTCGTATTGAATATCCCACATATATGACACCTGTAGATGAAGTGAAACAGAACTATGAAGAGTATCGGAGAAATCAAAGACGCATCAAGGAGAAAGAAGAGAAAGAAATCAAGGAATGGAATAAATTGAAAGCAGATCTCAAACCTTATACCCCACATATTCCTGATCTTTATTATTCTTCTGACTTTAGTGATGATGAAGACTTAAATTATTCTATAATCCCTGATAATTGCCTTGAAGAAGTTTTGATGATTCTAATAGTGTTTGTTTAAATACTCTTTTCGGGGAAATCAATTATGATGAGCCAAAGACGGAATCCTATGTGCCTCCCATACCTGTTTGCTACGACTTTTGTTTTACTAATGAGGTGCAGGAAATTCCGGAGGTAAAGACCAAGCTACTGGATCGAAAAGGACATTATGAGATGTACCCTCAAGATAGTAATCAAGGTAAAGATTCAAAGTTTGATAATAAATCTTTAACACCCTCTATGTAGGAAGGAAAGAATACATATTTACCGTGCTTGGTGCATCCATACTCATGTGGAAACAAGAACATTTACAAGATACCGATGCACCGCAAGAGGGTACGTCTTAGAAGAAAAAATATGATATAAATCTTGAAACCACTTGTTGGAGGTAATCAAAACTACTCCTATAGATGCCTCTATTGCTGAATAAATGTGGAGTATAAAAGCCTGGCTACTTGGTTATAAGAAAGCGCTTCCCGGGAGGCAACCCGGAAGTCATTAAGCGTCTTTCTTAGTTTTGTGTCTTGAGTCTAGTTGCATTCATGTTGCATTGGCACTTTTATTGTTTGCATGCATTGCTATTAGAGTAATTTTATGGTAGTTTTCAAAAGGTATAATTTATTGTCACTATATTATGTGTTGCATAACTCGGTTGTACTTAAATTCTGTTTTATACATGCTGTTGTTGGTCAAAAATTAAAGTTGTTATTTTTTTATCAAAAACATGGTGTTTCGCTAAGTTTCAGGTTAAGAAAGAATTCTTGAAAAAACTGAAATTTTTGGCGAGTACGGAAGGCTTAACGACCAACTATATGGCGGGAATAAATATTCCAGCCGTATAGTTATCTATGCCATCGTCAAAAAAATTTCCATAGGTACAGAAGGTTTAAGGACTAACTATACAGCGGAAATAAAAATTCTGACGTATAGTTGCAGTCGTATAGTTATCGATGCCTTCGATAATTTTCTTGTTCAGTTTACTGCACGTTTGACGACCAACTATACGGCGGGAAATATTTTTCTGGCCATATAGTTCCGGCCGTATAGTTGCTACGAACACGATTCCAAGGTCTGGGTAGGGTAACTAAAGGTCAGAGATTTTTCTATTTTTATTTATTCTTCCTCTAAAACCTCGAAACACCACCTAAGAGCTTCTCCCATGATCTAGAGAAGCCGATCATATATAAGCAATAAAATTCTACCTCAGAAATCTCCTAGACTGTAATTCTCTATAGAAGTTCATGTTTTCTTTTTTACTTTTGTCGGTTAGGTGAACAGACTTTGTTCGTACACCAAACCGATGTCTTTTATTTTGTGTGTTATTTTTACAGGGACTTGAACCTTGCATGATGACATGTACGTAGTGCCAACCGTGAAAACACTCGCGTGAGCCACTTGGTTGCTTCAATTCAACATGCCTACCTATCAATTTTCCAAGCAGGTTCTCAAGGAAGGCAGCCATCAGGCTATATCAACAAATATATGTTAAATCAAAGGTTCTTTGTCCAACAAAAGAGAGGTTACTTGTACCTCAACGGTAAAGTGTGTCAACCTTATTTTCAACTAAGCTTGGAGAGGTAACCACTTATTACACTCTCTTTTGGAAATTGCATTTTCTATTTTCTTTTGGTGATATACTCAAGTTTGGTTCTTGCAAAGTTCTAGCTTGGGGAGGTTACTTCTGCATGTGTAGAGTCTTGTACAATATTCATATTCGATAAAGGTTTAACGCAATCATGTATCCCTCTATTTTTGAATATTTTATTAAGTGAGTCCAGTTTTGTATTTATATGGAGATACACTTGCTCATGATAGGCACCATAGGGGTTGACTTAGAGCTTGTATGCATCTTGCCAAATTGTTTATCAATCTTGTGACAATATTTGTGATCCTCTAGAAAACATTGCCACAATCTCTACACTTGGAAAGAAAGAATACTTGATTAAGATCTTTTGAAATTTGTTGGATGTTGAAAGGATAGAGATGTCGCCTAGAGGGGGGGTGACTAGGCAATTTCAAAACTATTACGGTTTTAGCTTGATAGAATGCGGAATTAAACTAACATTTATTTTACAAGCACAAAACCTAAATACACTAGGCTCAACTAAGTGCACCAACAACAAATTAAACTAAACAAGATAACAATGAAATATACCACAAGTGATAAGCAAGATATAAGTACTTCAAGCTCGATGGCTATCACAAGGATAGTAAGCTCGGATATAGAGATAACCGAGGCACACAGAGACGAAGATGTATTCCCATGTTCACCACCTTTGGGAAGGGGGCTACGTCACGTTGGAGAGGTGTGAGGTTCCACGAAGGATTCCTCACGCGCCACAAAGACTCACCTTCTTCTCCGAGTCTATCCCACGAAGGAATAGGCCCTTTCCTTATGGCTAGCTTTTCCTCCAATCCGGAGATGGCAAGCTCCACAACCACTTCACAAGATCCACGAAGGAGAAGCCCGGGTCTTTTCACAATCTTCCATGAAGAGAACACCGCGGTACCAACCGCCAAGCCAACTAGGAGGTCACCCTCCAAGAGTAACAAGCTCACGATCTCTCACTCGAACAAATCGTAATGAAGAGCTCAACACTTATGCAAGAATGCAAAGCAAGAACACCAAGGGTGCTCAAATCCTTCACTCTATAATCCCACCAAAGCAACAAGTTCTAGGGAGGAATTAGAGAGGAAGAACAATGGTGGAAACCAACAAATGACTTCAAGATCTAGATCCAATGGGTTCCCCTCACTTAGAGAAGGAATTGATTGGTGGGGATTGTAGATCTAGATCTCCTCTTCCAAAGCCCTCAAAAAGATGCAAGAATCATAGGAGGGAAGGTAGAGGAAGAAAGCTCAAAGAGGTCAACAATGGAGGTCAAAAACGTGCTCAAGAGCCTTAAAACTTTGGGGAAGAAGCCCCCTTTTATACCCCTTCAAGGGGTATGACCGTTGGAGGCAAAACATGTTGGACGGACATGTTCCGGCGGCGAAACCGGCGCTGCCGGATCAGCCGCCGGAATTTCCGGTCAAAACTGGAAGTTCCGGAAAAAACCGAAATAGCATACTCGACCGTTTTTTGGCGATTTGCCAGAAATTTCCGGCGGTCGCCGGAAATTCCGGCCACATGCCCGGTCCCGCCGGAATTCCCGTCGGAACAAAATAGGGCACACGAAAACGGTGATAACTTTTGCATCCGGACTCCGATTTCCATGATCTTGGGCTTGTTTTGACGAGGAAAACAAGCCCTACAAGATGGTGTAGAGAAACATCATAGTCCAGCAAATAAGGATAGAACCAAATAAAGAAAGGTAAGAAGCCTCCCTACACGAAGAACCGATAAAACCTTCAAACTCGAAAACGCCATAGAAGATGCATACGAATTCCGTTTTCGATGAACTTGGGCTTGTTGAAGAGATAGAAACAAGCTCAAGAAGCTCACATGGAGAAACACCAAGAAGCAACAAAATATGAAGATGCAAAGTATGCAAAGGATTGAGCTCCCTATGACGATGTGATCAAGTTACCCAACCGAAAGCCCCTCTTAATAGTGCGGCTATGTATCCTATAACCCGGTCTCCCAACAACCACCTTGAGACCGGTAAAAGAAAAACCTAGCAAGTCCATACCTTTGCCTTGCACATCCCGCTTGATCTTGATGACAACACTTCAATCTCCATCCAAGCCGGAATGCATCACTTGATCATTGTTGCTTCGTGAAGGATCCTAATTTGCTCTCCCATACACCATTATTGGATATCTTCATTAATACATGTCTTCACATGTCCATTATCACCAATATGGACGGCAAGATTCAAGCAAATGATCTTCTCGAGATGCTTATCTTGAACTTGCCCTTCTCAACCTTGATGACGATAACCACTTGATGTCATCCTCTCATGTGCTATATAAGATCTTCACTTCTGAATCATGCCCATGGAAAGATACCTATCCCATATAGAAAATTCAAAGGCACATATATAATGGGTTAGTTCATGATGCATAATTGACAAGGCTTACCATACCACAAGATCCATGTGGTACATTCTTTATGCTTCATGTGTTGACCAACTTGAAATCACTCTTCACTCTTTGTATAGGTCAACCATGTATCTTCTCATGCTCCATCTCAATATCTTGAGGTACATAAAGAAACCTTAATTTGATTACATGCTCTAAATCTTAGTCAATCATAGCTCAACTAATGAGGCTATCATGACACCGTCTTAGAGCCATATCTCGAATTCTTCTATTGAGATCACACTCTCAAGATATTGATCATATCATATTCTTCTCTTCAACTCGATGATCTTTATGCCAATACTCAAGGTATATCTTTATCTTCATGGCATCCATACTTGAATCCAACACATAGACTACAAGCATGACCTATGGAATATTCCCTCATATAAAACTCAGTGAAAACATTAATCCATAGGGATTGTCATTAATCACCAAAACCACACATAGGGGCAATTACTCTTTCAGATGTCACCTAATAGCTTTGTCTTAAATAAATAAGTTATGCTCGACCAGATAGTGTCAAAACAATAGGCTTGATAGTTTTCTTACGGAAGGAGTTGTCAATTGGAAATGATATTTCAAAGTTTTGAGTTATATGCTAAATAAGGTGTTGTTTAATTGTCTTAAGAGTTTAGCCTTAAAGATACTCAACACCATAGATGTGATGATCGACTTGATAGTACTCTTTGAAAGGATTTGTTTGAAAAAACTAATGTTTAGCGGTAATTGAGATGCATGCCAAATCTTGACCTATTGATTGAAGTATGATATTGCTTTACGCGTGTCTTCACCACTATCGCACAACATGGGATGCTAACAAGTCTGCTGACCTTTGAATAATCCAAAAATAGGAAACTCTTGAAGTTTGGCTATGAGTTGCCCAACATATGTAGCAGAAATGCTATATTTGGGTATGCATTGGTATTCTCATGGGCCCGTGTTCAAAGCAAAAGAGGGAATACTCCTCTGACCGTTATGAGAAATCATTATACCAAAAAGGGAAACCTTGGTAATGGTCACGAGTATCCATTCTTAGCCTATACAGTCTGATTAAACACACTAAGTTTTGGCACGATCTCATTACTGATGAACTTAAGTTTTAGAAAGACAAAGAATAGAAGATGAGTGTTTGATAGCCATAATTCATTGATGTGGATTACCAAATGAGACTCTCTAATTCTATGCTTATTTTGACATGTTCTCGCATTTCCTTTTGGCATAAATCTCGTTACTAAGAGATAAACTTTCTAAAAGTTCAATAACTGATGCTTGCACTTGAGAGCCTTAACTGAATGACATGATTAGGTAGAATCGATAAACTTTATTCCTATTTATGCTTGACATCTATTTGTGACTATGTTTTGTCTCATAAAAATAATGATATGAAAAGTTATACAAAAGGTGCAATAAGAGGATCCCAAGTTTGTTTGCAAGTTAGATTCACTGTTAACATGGATATACCCTACGGGTGCCTCACATTGGTATACCCGGTCCAGCCCAGGGAAGGCCCACATGAAGACTTGCTGCCCAAGAAGATTCTGGGTGGCCCAAGCCCAGTACAAGTTCGAATCTTTTGAGGGCACGACTAGGATGTAGATAGATTATTCAAGGGTGAAACCCTAACCTGTAACCGACTCGACCTGCACCCGGGACCTGGCCTATCAATATAAAGGCCAGGAGGGCATGGCGAGGAGGAGCTCTACCAATTCATACACACACCTCACGCGAGATTACATCTGCGGACCCTTGTAACCTTCGGTTCCGCCGTAATCAAGAACAAACAAGCAGGAGTAGGGTTTTCCCTCCGGGGGCCTAAACCTGGGTAAACCTCGTGTCCCCTTGCTGCGTGTTTGTTAACCGTCTCGCGATCTCCAGCATACCCATCTTCTCCAAAACCCAAGTCCATAACAATGGGCATTGACGAGTCGAACCTCGTCAATTGGCGCCTCTATGGGAATTGGGGACACTGATCGTGCGGTCATGACGGTTCCACTCGGAGCGATATACGATTCCTCGGTGATAGAGAATCATCTCCTCTTCGACGCTTTCGACTTCACCGCCCACTCGCCAACCACCCGCAAAGATTTCGAGTCCGTCGGCGATGGATTCAAGATGTTGTTCGGGAGCTTCTACTTCCAGGTGGGCAAGACTGGCACCCTCCGCCTCCCAGAGCGGGTACCACTCCCATCAATCAGGCCCGCCTCATGTGTCCCACCTATAGACGCCTCGCGCATGTCGTAGCTAATGGGCGATTCGGATGATAGCAATAGCTGCAACTCCAATCTCTGCGACCCTCCTACGGTTCCGGATCTGGGAGCTGCGGGAGCAACGATCTCTCCCTGCACTACATGTGTGCCGCCATCCATAACAACGACGTCAATGACAACACAAATCTGCCACTGGATCCCCCGCCCAACCCTTTGGCCAAAAATGGAGGAAACCGGGCACCCCCGCAAAATCCCAACAGGAATAGGGCGCCTCAAGGCAATGAGGGCATAAACCATGTCTGCAATGAAATCCACCTCAACGACGAAGTCTGAGAGACGGTGTGCAACGCCGTACGGGGCACTCACCCTTTACCTATCAATTCTCCCTGTGACATGCTGATGGGCTATCACTGTCTCCTGATTGAGGAGCATAATCAACAGGTCAAGCAGCAAGCCGAGCTCGAGAAGCGCAAGCGAGCGACCGACGAATCGAGAATGGAACAAGTTAAGCTCTCCGCTGGCGGCTCTACCTCGAAGGGCAACGATGGTGGCAAATACCACTCTCGCCTAGAGCGCATGGACCCTGCAGCACGACACGAGGCTACCAAGGCACTCGACATGTGCTTCATGACAATGGACTCGTAGGGCAATGTCATGCCCAAGACATTGCAGGCCGCGGCCATGGCGGCCACCACCTACCTCGCAACCAACTCGTGACCGACGGGAGACCCAAGGAACGTAATCCACAAGTATGCGCTTGCAGGCCTCGGACTCGTCGGAGCTACTCTCCATGACGAAACACCCGCGGAGCTAAAGAAGAAGGTAGCGGTAAAATTCACTCGAAGCCGCACGCCCTCATTCGAGGAGGAAGAGCATGACCTGCCTCGACATCGCCGTAGCCCATGGCGCAAGAGCAACAACTACGACGCTCGTAGCGAGCTCACACAGCGCAAGATTGACAAATCACGCGCCAAGTGCGCGTGCTCAACTGAGTCCGAAGATGACGACGGGGAGGTGTGCGGCGCCAGGTGCTTCAGCAGGGCCGTCCGGCAATCACGGATGCCGAAAAACTTCAAGCTCCCTTTGGACAACCCGAAGTTTGACGGCGCGCAGGAGCCGAAAACTTGGCTTGACGACCACCTGTCATCGGTCAAGCTCCACGGCGGGACCAAAAGCACAACCATGCAGTGCCTCCAACTGCATCTGATAGGCGCAACCAGGGCCTGGCTCAGCAGCCTCCACTTCGGCTCCATCCGTAGATGGGAAGAGCCGGTGTATAGCTTCATCCGCAACTTCAAGGGCACTAGGAAGAGGCCAACCTCAATCGAATAATTACGGACCTGATGCCAGCGGTCCATGAGTCCATCCGCTCCTACATACTGTGTTGGTCTATCATCAAGAACTCCGCCACAAACATCTCCAAGGAGAGGGCAATCAACGCCTTCAACGACGGCGTGAGGCGCCGTGAATTCAAAGAGGAGCTCGGGCATGTCAAACCCAAAACCATCGATCACCTGATGGACATCGCCAATCGCTGGGCCGATGGCGAGGATCCCGTCAATCGAGCGTGTTTGGATGACAAAGATGACTTCGGCCGCAGGCGTGATCGCCGCAAAAAGAGAAGACCGCGTGTCTATGAAGACAGCGCGTCTACGACGACCGCGAAGAGGTCGACATGGTTATGGCTGGCTACGCCGACCGCCGCGATGATGGCAATCGCAACAGCGGGTACCGCGGTGGCAACTACCACGATAGCGGAAGGCCCACCCAAACATGGCAGCGCCGCAACTGCGATGACGAGCCATTAGCATTCGAAAAGCCGCCGGGGCCCTACACCATCCACTTTTACATCGACAAGAAGGATGGCAAGAGAAAGGCCAGCCACATGCTAAAGGACCGCAGGGAGTTCCAAAAACTCCACGAGGGCTTCACCCAGATGCGACGCGAAGCGGTGAACCCAGGATTGGCCCCTGCTCCAGGAGGCGTCGCCCATGGGGCTCCACCACAACCACTCGGAGGACCCTCGCAACATGCGACTGCGCCAGCACAGAATAACGGGGCGTACGAATACCCGCCACCATTGGGGTCTATGATGATACAGAAGGGACACCCAACCAATAGGGTGCAGAGGAAGATCACCCATCAACTTAGCCGTGACCTCTCCATAGCCATACCTGAGTACCTCAGCGGCTCGGAGTCGTGCATTACGTTCGACCGTTCGGATCACCCATGCCAGATACCTCGCCTAGGACACTCTGACCTGGTGCTCGAAGCCCAGATCAGAGGGTTTGAGATGAGCCGCGTCTTCATCGACGGCAGCAGCGGCATCAACTTGATGTTCGCCAGCACACTAGCAGCTTTGCGGATCCTGCTATGCAGCCTAGAGGCGTCGGGCAAGACGTTACACGACATCGTCCTAGGGAGGGCATATACCCCTGGGCAAAATATGGCTCGACGTCATGTTCGATAAGCCCAAAAACTTCAGGCGTGAACGACTGTAGTTTGAAGTGGTGGACTGGCCCTCACAGTACCACGCCATCCTCAGGCGTGTGGCATTCACAATATTCCTGGCGGTACCGCACTACGCATACCTTCTAATAAATATGTCAGGACCCAGGGGCATCATCATCGTCCCAGGAAGCTTCACCAGGTCGGACTGTTGTGACAGGGACTTCAATAGAACCTCCTAATCGTTTGGCATGCAGGAGGATCTCACAAGGCTAAAGGAGGTCATAGACAATGGGGCGCCCCCGGTCACTAGGCAAAATGCACCTGATATGTCATTCGACTCCACAATCAACACTAAAAGGTGCAGGTCCACCCGACGGACGCCTCCAAGACGGCGTTGATCGCCAATGACCTGAGCCCCGCATAGGAAAGTGCGCTCGTCAAATTCCTCCGTGAGCGCTCGGAAATCTTTGCCTGGTGTCCTGCGGACATGCCATGAGTTCCTAGGGAATTCGACGAGAATGCACTCAATGTGTTTCCAGATGCGAAGACAGTTAAGCAGTCGATGCATCGACTGTCCGAGCCAAGAGACGAAGCCATTGGTATCAAAGTCAACAGACTCCTTGATGGCAACCTCATCAGGGATATAAAGGAAAGCGAGTGGCTGGCCAACCCCGTGCTGGTCCCTAAGAAGGACACAGACATCCTGCGGATGTATGTGGACTTCACGTTGCTAAACAAGCATTGCCCTAAGGACCACTTTCCTCTACCACAGATTGATCAAATCATTGATTCCACTGCAGGATGTGATATGTTCAATTTGCATCACCATTCTATATCATAATTTGCCTCTATTCATTGATATATGTCTTATTATGAGGTGTTACTTATGTCTTTTCCTCTGTTTTTGCATGTTAGATGATTCTTGGAGGATGAACTGCCGGATTCAGGTTTCTGATGGAAAAAGGTGTTTTGATGCAATTTCGCGAAGATCAGAAAAATAATGGAAAATTATATTTTCCTAGAAGACGAAGGAATCCAGAAGGGGAGGCGTAGCCGGGCCACAGGGGGGCCACACCCCCCTAGGCGCGGGTCTCCCCTAGGTCGCGCCTAGGGCAGGTGTGGCCCACCTGGCGGGCCTCCGACTCCGCCCTCTCGCCTATATCTTCCTCTCGAAACCCTAATACCAAGAGAGCGACCACAAAAAGATTTCCGCCGCCTCTACGGGGCGGAAAACACCGAGAGAGAAAGAGCTCTCCGGCAGACAGATTTCTGCCGGGGAAATTCCTTCCCGGAGAGGGGAGATTGTCGCAATCAACACCATCGTCAAGCTAGACCTCATCAAGATCATCGTCATCATCATCCACACCATCATCTCCGCTAGCACCATCATCACCACTCCGTTCCGCTGTAACAATCGTGTTGGATCTTGCATTAGTTCTTAGGGGAAACTTTCCCGGTGTTAATTACTATTGTAGTTGATGCTTGTGAGTGGAACCATTAGATTATTGTTTATGTTCAGATTGTTATCCATTACCATATCATCTTTGATCTTGATCCATATGATGTCTTGTGAGTAGTTCGTCTAGTTCTTGAGGACATGGGAGAAGTCATGTTGTTAGTAGTGGATTTGTGTTGAGATATTATTCAATGGTTTAGTATTTAAGTTGTGGTGCTATTCTTCTAGTGGTGTCATGTGAACGTCGACTACATGATACTTCACCATTTATGGGACTAGGGGAATGTATTGTGTATTTGGCTACTAATTGTGGGGTTGCCGGAGTGATAGAAACCTGAACCCCCGTTAGGACACCTTTGCATAAGGGAGTGTAGGATCTCAGAGTTTAAGGATGTGGTTAGGTTTATATCTTAATTACTTTCCTGTAGTTGCGGATGCTTTCAGGGGGTTTAATCACAAGTATGTATTAGTACAAGTAAGGTCGGTACATTAGCATAGGTTCACCCACACAACACTTACAACACCAAAGAAGAGTACTTAGCTATTTGAAGCGAAAGCACTTGACATAATTCCCATATGTCCTCGAAAACGTTTGGTCCTTATAGGTATTTCCACCGGCTTGTCCTTTTCTAAGAAAGGATCGGACCACTTGCTGCAGTTGTTCGTTGTCTTTATTACTTGCACTTTGTTTTGTTGCCTTACCAGAAAACCACTAAAAATCCATTTGGTAAGTATTTACAGAGATTTCCTGCTCCATACTACTAGTCAACACCTTCTGTTTCTCGTTGGGATCAACACTCTTATTTATCGAAAGTACTACAATACACCCCCTATACTTGTGGGTCATCAGGATGCGAGAGACTCTTGTTCCTTGATGCCTACTCTGGCTACAATAAAATTCCGCTGAAAGCCAAAGATCAGGAGAAAACGACATTCATCACACCATTCGGGGTGTTCTGCTACAACACTATGCCCTTCGGGCTTAAGAACGCGGGCGCCACATATCAACGATGCATGCATGCCTGCCTGAAGAGCCAGATCGGTCGCAATGTGCAGGTCTATGTCGACGACATAGTTATCAAGACCAAGGAGGCCGAAACACTCATCGACGATCTCCGCGAGACGTCTGATAACCTTGATCGCTACAAGATCAAGTTGAACCCGAACAAGTGCGCCTTCAGCGTCCCGTCTGGACAATTACTCGGGTACTTCATCTCCCGGCGTGGAATCGAGGCCAACCTGAAGAAAATCAGGGTTATACTAGCCATGGAGAAGCCCAAGAACCTCAAAGGAGTCCAGCAACTAGCGGGGCGAATCGCGGTGCTCAGCAGGTTCATCAGCCGCATGGGAAAGAAGGCCTTACCTTTCTATCAGCTGCTGCACAAGGCCAACAAATTCGAGTGGACAACCGAAGCAGACGAAGCATTTGACGACCTCAAGCGCCTACTCTCCACATCTCCTGTGCTGGTCACGCCAAAGGAGCAGGAGCCCCTGCTGCTATACATCGCAACCACCTATAAGGTGGTCAGCACAACACTCGTGGTCGAATGACCCGAAGACGGCAAGGCCCATGGGGTACAATGCCCAGTCTACTACCTCGGCGAGGTACTAACCACAACAAAGCAAAGGTCCCCCCACTACCAAAAGCTCCCCTATGGCGTATTCATGACGGCGCGCCGATTGAGACACTACTTCCAGGAGCATCAGATCGTGTTCGTCAACGACGCACCTCTATCGAACATCCTGAACAACCCTGAAGCCACGGGGCGAGTAGCCTTGTGGGGTATCGAGCTGTCTCCTTGAGATACCATCTACGAGCGGCGTACCGCCATCAAGTCGCATGTGCTTCCTGATTTCCTCATCCACTGGACACTCCGGACATGTCCCAGTTCTGGACAATGCACTTTGATGGCTCTAAGCACGAGGCTGGAGTAGGAGCCAACATAATATTGACGTCCCCCCAAGGGGACAAGATGAAATGCATCCTTCAGATGAAGTTCTGCGCATCTAACAACGAGGCTGAATACAAGGCACTCATACACGGCATGAGGATGGTCAAGGTGTGCAGCGCCACACACCTCATCATCTACGGTGACTCCAACCTCGTCGTCCAACAGACGATGAACGAGTGCGATGCTCACAGTGCCAACATGATCGCGTATCGTGCGCACTACAACTCACTCGAAGGGGACTATGATGGCTGCGAACTTCGGCATGTTGGCACGGAAAGCAACAAAGAGGCCAACAAGCTCACCAACATTGGCTCCACCTGCGCCCCAGTGCCACCAGGTATGTTCCTCGAGCAAATATGCGTACCCTCCATCAAGCGGAAATTCCCGAAGGACACAACTGAAGCCACAGAACACTCGAGGGTTGTTCCACCCGAGGGACCCGAAGGACCCGAAAAGCTCGACACGGAGGTCGAGCTAGTGAGCCTTATGCGGGTCATGGCGATTGAGCAAACATGGACCCAACCGTACCTCCGCTACCTGATAAGCAAGCAACTTCCTGAGGACCCGACAGACGCCCGACGCATATCTCGCCGATTAAAGGCCTTCACCATCATTAATGGCGAGCTGTACAAGCACAACATTTCGGGTGTGCTCCAACAATGCGTCACCAATAATGATAGGAAAATCCTCCTCCTAGACATCCATGAGGGTATCTGCAGCCACCATGCAGGCAGCTGCGCTCTGGTCGCTAAGGCTCTATGAGCTGGCTTCTACTGGCCAACCGCAATGAACAGTGCCAAAGAGACAGTCCAGATGTGCAAAGCCTGTCAGAGGTACATAGACGAGCCACACGTGCCTGAATCGGAGCTGCAACCCATACCATTGGCGTGGCCCTTCGCCTAGTGGGGACTCGACATGATTGGCAAGCTTCCAAAGTCCTCGCCAAGAGGGCACGTCTTCCTCCTGGTGGAAGTCGACAAATTCTCGAAGTGCATCGAGGCCATGCCTATTACTAACCAAAGTGGCGCCACCGCCGTCAAGTTTTTTGAGTCCATTGTCTACAGGTTTGGAGTACCCCATAGCATCATAACGGATAACAGCTCGAACTTCACCTCGAAGGAGTTCCGAGGATTCTGCGAAAACCTCGGAATCAACCTCACATATGCCTCTGTGGCGCATCCGCAAACCAATGGGCAGGTCGAAAATGCCAATGGTATCATCAGAAACGGCATCAAAAAGCGGCTATTACGCCCACTTGAAAGTCTTGCGGGAGCCTGGGAAGACAAGCTACCCTCCGTCCTATGGAGCCTATGCACAACGCCAAATATCTCAACCGGCTACACACCCATCTTCATGGTGCATGGAGCTGAAGCCATGTTGCCTGCTGAGGTACGCTACAAGGCTCCACAGGTCGTTGCCTACAGCGAGGCCGAATCATCGGCCGCACTCGAAGACACAGTCGACATGCTAGATGAAGCTCGTGACATCGCCACGGCTTGCTCATCGGTGTACCAGCAGAGTCTTTGCAACTACCACAGCCTTCGGCTACGCCCAAGGTCCTTCGTCGAAGGAGACCTTGTTTTGCGACTCAAGCAGGAAGGGCACCTAAAACTCGAGTCTTCCTGGGAAGGACCCTACGTCGTCACCGAAGTAATCCCAGGTGGCACCTACCGCCTAAAGAAGGTCGAGTCAGGAGTCGAATACTCCAACCCCTGGAACATCGCAAAACTGCGATGCTTCTACCCTTAGTTGTTCTTTACTTTCAATAAGGCTATTCAGCCGAACATTGTACCTCCTACATTACGATGAATAAAAGCTAAGTTCCTTGGCCCAAAATTTTCTCTCTTACATTTTTTATCGCTAAAAATACGCTCGGGGGCTGCACTTCACTATACGACTTCATCGATTGACAACAATACATATAACCTGAGTAGCTGACTACGTAAGGCTAACGAAAAGGACATGCATAGTCTATAATCGAACAATGCACTATGTGCCAATACATACAACTTTACAATGGAATTAAATGCCCACTCGACAATATACAGACTTTACATTGTTTCGTTTTATAATTTACAGGACTCAACCATGCTGGAGCAGAACGTTCATCCGCTCCTCAAACACATCTACAATCTCTTCAGCATATTGCGCCACCGCTGCATAGTGTGGACGCATATCCCACGCCATACCACCTAGAGGAGGAGGTGGCCTAGCTGCTATCTCCGCAAGATTGACATCACAACGATGAAGCCGAACAAGCGACAAGGTTGCCTTCACACCCGCCACTAGCTGATGGCGCACCAGCTCCTTCACGTGGCTTGTATCGCGAAATTTTCCAAGTAAGCCCAAGAAGCTAGAGGGTGAACAGTACAGGGGGAACATCATGGCCCAGATCGCCGCGAGTGACGACCTTGCCCGCTTCAGCACCCGAAGCACTTGATGGACGCGATCTTGCATCATCGCAAGGACAATCACTCGGTCGTGGTCCATCCAGAAGAAGCCGCCGACCTCCAACTCTTGTTGCGATGCAGCCAAACAAGCGACAAGGCTGCCTTCACACCCGCCACTAGCTGATGGCGCACCAGCTCCTTCACGTGGCTTGTATCGCGAAATTTTCCAAGTAAGACCAAGAAGCTAGAGGGTGAACAATACAGGGGGAACATCGTGGCCCAGATCGCTGCGAGTGACGACCTTGCCCGCTTCAGCACCCAAAGCACTTGATGGACGCGATATTGCATCATCGCAAGGACAATCACTCGATCACGATCCATCCAGAAGAAGCCGCCGGCCTCCAACTCTTATTGTGTAATTCATTTGAATTGAACACGCTCTTTCTCTTACTTCGGAAGAAGATATACAACTGCACAACGCAACAGGTAAGGCCTCCAGGTGAGGTGACACCCTGACACAGTCAAAGGGACAAA
The DNA here is from genome assembly GCA_916181665.1 of Avena sativa. NCBI lineage: Eukaryota > Viridiplantae > Streptophyta > Magnoliopsida > Poales > Poaceae > Avena > Avena sativa. The sequence continues at coordinate 69,792,021 of OV702284.1, forward strand.
GGCTTAGGGCAACTTACACTGGAGTTGCTCGCCAACCTGGCGAAATTCTTCAAGAAGGAACTCTTCCCTCACAGCGGCTCGTTCGGCCTTGGATTTCCAAACATCCGCATGATCACGGATGCTGAGAACGTCTTTCTCCAGGCTTCAAATGCGACCACGCAGAAATGACAACTACGACGCCTCACTCGGTGGTGGACAAGCGCCAAACACAGGAGAAGGTGTAACCACTGGATGCGCACTCGAAGGACCCTAAGAGTGCACAAGCAAACATCAAAATCACGACACTCGACAAACAGTCAAAATATGCATTCATATTTACATGAATAAAGCCACTACATGGCAGAGCAACATATGTTCAACCCAAAAGCATTAAATGCGCAGAAGAGAAAGAAACTAAACTGGGCAAGCTACAGGGCAGAAAGACCTAAGAGGTAGCATCCGAAGCAGCTTCAGATCCAAACTATTTAGCCTTGGCCACTCGCTGCTGCTCCAGCGAGTATGTGACCAGGAGATCAATCAGCTTGGGGCCAAAATGCTTGCAGCGGGTGGCGAAGGAATAAAACGCTACCTCGGTACCATCTGCCGATGTTGGCATCCTAGATGTGATCTACGGAATATCCAGTTGCGCTCCAGACGCTGCTGCCATTGCCAGCCCCATAGCAGCACCAACCCCTTTCTGCGCCCGCTTAAAGTTTGTAGGAGCGTCACCCGTCAGAGCTTCTGCAAGGGAGTCGACGTCGTCAAGGGAAACTCCCTTCGAGTTGATCTCCTTGTAGAAGCGGGCGAGGACATCTTTGGCCTTTTCCAGCGAGTCCACAACAGAGGTGCAGTGATCTCGATCGCTGCAACGGTGTCTGCCAGGGGATCCCCATGCTCCAGGACATTATGATCAAATGGAACACCAGAAGCATCTGCAAAGAGGTAGCAAACTTTTCGGGTGAGACAAAAGGAGTCGCACCTGAAGCATAGAACACTCTAAAGAAGAACAAAGTGGCTTACCGGATATCGCCTTGGCAGCAACCATGAGCTTCTCCGCCATGGCCTTCTCACGCGATGCCGTGGCAGCTGCAAGCTGTTGCTCACGGTCTTGAGCTTCCTTTCGCTGGCGCTCGAGGGCCTCTGCAGCATCTTTAGCTTTGGTATCCTCTTTTCCGAGACTCTTTTCGAGTGCGTTCAACTTGCGGAGGGCCTCATTATTCTCATCTACAACATTGGGCAACGAAATATTAACATAAGAAAATATTCTGACAGCACTTGCAATTGAACAGAAGAAACCTATGCACCTTGGAGCTGTTTGAGGTCGCCCTCCAAAGCAAGATGCTGCTGGACTAGGAGATTGGCGTCACGAACAAAGGGGTGCAAAGGAATCAACACAAATGATGAATAAAAGGCTCGGTGGCTCACTCGCAATAAATAACGGAATACTTACGTGGTTAGCTGAAGACTCCGAAGGTTTTTCTTGTGTCTTCCGAGCAACGATCGCATGAGCCCCTTGCCGCAGGGAGCTCGAGTTATCATCGACGGAGTTGGCCACCATCTTAGGGAACGACGAAGTAGGCTTCGACTCCCCGAACATCTCTTCGGGATACTCCTCGAGGGACTCTTATGAAGGATTCCTGCTAGCATATACGAGGAACCAAGTCAACAACAAGATAATACTTAGCATATCAACAACACAACATGGTACGATCAAAAAAACTTACGACGGGATGTAAGATAAGTTAAAGACAGGAGCCTCCTTCGTCTTCTCCGTCTTCTTCTTCTTCTTCTTCTTCTTCTTCTTCTTGGCTGGTGGCAGAGGATCCATGGCCCGAACAGGCAAGGCCGCAATGGGGGAGCTCGCACCCTCATCCCCGCCATGATGCTCGAGGAAGGAGGGACCCTTCAGCATTGGCGGCGTCGCCCCATCCAAACTCTCGCTTCGGGACCTCTTTCGAGATAGCCCTTCGCACCGCTCGGGGGCTTCGGTGGTTGGCGATTGAGCAGGGGGACCTCGGATTCAGAATCCGCGTACCCACCATCTGGAGCAGCCTCGAACTTTTTAGGCAGAGGCGGTATCATGCCCGCTACCTTATAGCCCTGCAAGTTGAAGACAAAGGGCGAAATAAGTTAAATAAAATAAAAAAAACAAGCAGTCAAAAAAGCATTACATGCAATTACAGGTTTCACCCGAGGGACCGCTTTCTTGGCATTAAAGGGGGGAGTCAGAGACTTCCCCGGAAGATCCTCTTTGGCCTTGTGCTTCAGCAGAGACCGAAGCACCCTGTCAAGGTCAGCCGAAGAAACCTCCTCCAACAAAACCCTCGTCGGGTCATTGACGCCAGCATACAAAAACATCGTGTGCGCCCTCGCCTGGAGCGACTGCACACGACGCTTGAGGAAGGTGCGAATAATATCAACACCATTGACCTCTTTGCCTGGAGTCAGCTGAAGAGCTTCCACCCACTTATAGAGCTTCTCCACCTCATCGGATTCACCCTACATGATGTTGTTGGACCATGAGCGCTTTCAGATGATCTTCTGGGTGGAGTCGAAAGGAGCAAGCCTGTACAGCCGGCCGTCCATCTTGACGTCACGGATGTAGAACCACTTCTTCCTCCACTATTAGACGGACTCGCAAAGATGGAAGGATAAAAAATGGACAGTGTGGCGGATGGAAATCCCGCACCCACCCAGTGGATAGTCACCACTGGTGCCAGATTGCCTCTTCACATAGTAAAGTCTCGAGAAGAGGCCGAAGTGAGGCTCGATACCGAGCCAGCACTCGCAGAGAGTGATAAAGCAGGCGATGTGGAGAATAGAATTGGGCGATAGATGATGAAGCTGAAGCCCATAGAGAAAAAGAAGCCCGCAAATAAATTTTTCGTGGGCGGGCAACGAAAGACCACAAACAACGAAAGCAAAGAACTGTAGAGGTCCCAACCTAATAAGGTAAATTCCTCCTGTGTTTTACAATGCTAGTCCCTGGATCAATAGCTAGCATCCACAGTTAAGATGTAATATCAAGAAACAATGGTCATAATATAACTTTATAACCAGGAAGAACATAATTTTATTACATCTTACATAGCTCATTTGGCTATTACATTACATTGCAGCGGAATAACTATAGTTGTGGGTCTTTCATCTTCAAAGTGCCACAGGCAGATGTTGGTTGTAGACTTTGTAATCCTAATCAATCAATCTTCACTAAAGACAATCAAACCTGCAACATTACAAGTTACAGCCACAAGGGTCAATACATTTGAATTGTATTGGCAAGTTTCACTACTTTGTATGTTATGAGTGGATCCTACCAATACATGCATATTTGGCTAGTAGAGTTTAAGGCTTATTAGCATAAAGCAACATTTATCCTATCTTTTCAAAAATGGTTTTGATCCTTTGTCAAATCTCTTTTCCAAGTTCCTCGAACTCCTTGGTAGAAACTCAAGTGTTCAAGTCCTTGTCAAAATTCTCTTGAGCTACTTGGTAACCCCAAGTGCAACAAGTTTTATCAAAATCTCATGAGTTCCTTGGTAACCCCAAGTACATCATGCCCTTGAGCACCTTGGTAACCCCCAAGTGCAACAGGCTTAACAAAATCTCTTTGAATTCCTTGTTAGCCCCAAGTGCATCAAGTTTTTATATTATAAGTTGGAATGTCGAGATCTCCCATGGTTCAAACTTTAGTTGCTCAGTGTTGTCCATAACCGGGGACACGGCTAAGTACTTAGATTTTATTATCTTCTGCAGAAGGAGTACACTTTACCCACATGTCACAATCCCATCCTTTTGCCACCAGTGGCCTACTGGATTAGTGCTCACCAAGATGGAGTACTGGCAGATTGAGAATGTGACGAAGTCTTTCCAAAAGGTCCTCCCATACATCATTGCTAGCTTTGTCTTCAGCCCCCATGAAGCATTCCAGATCCCCATGTCCAGTAACTAAAGACAATGTATGGGTCTTCCTAATGTAATTGACTAAGCCAGAGCCATAATAGCATGTGGTTGCACACGAAAGCCACAATTGGAGAAGCATGTTTGACCTCTAAGTTTCCTAGGTGGTTTTCTTTTGGAGCACAACACAAAGTGATTCCCATAGATATGGTTCCTTTTGTTGCCACCTTCTCCAAAACTTAAAGTATCCACCACCTAGGTGGTTCATTGGGTCCTTGTTTTATTATGTAAAACACAAGTCCTTTTCTCAACCTTTGTAAAATCTCAACATGTATCTCTTTTTCAAAATATAGCATATAGCATGGCTAAGCATGTACAACTACAAGATTTTCTCTAAGGAAAGTAAGGGCATCCTATTAGGATTTAGCATAGCATAAGTATAAATCATTTTCATGCATGTTTTCAAATCCACTAAGTATAATGAAAATAGTAGGACTTTTGTATGAGAGTGTAACTTGCCTTTTTGGTAGGGAATGATGGTTCACTCCTTGATCTTGCTAGTCTCACACTTTGTTAAATTCACTACAAGTCAATCAAGCAAACACAAAATCAACTAACATTCCAAACCAAAGTCAAACAAACAATCTTACTCACATAAAGAAATGGAGTCTAAGTCATGTATAAGTATGCAAAGGATGGTTCTATTGTAAGGATGGTCTCCACTAGGCTTCTTAACTGTGTAAGGTCCAAATTGGTCATTTACCAAAGTGGCAAAGTCATTAGCAAGAGGGTTTTGTTTTAAACAAAAACCATTTTTAAATCCTTTCATCATTTTAAGTGGTGAAAATTATTATTCTCAATACCACAACCTTAAGTGGTTTCACTAAATCAGTTGTTGTTTCTCAAACTTGGTATCTATGGTTGGTAGGTTTGGTCCAAAACATTTTCTCCAAAGTTCTTTACTCAAAATCATTTTCATAAGCAAATCAATAGTTTTATTTAGCTAGAAATGGACTAAACCAATTAATCCATTCTAATCTTTTCCAAATTCATTTTCAAAACCATGGGTTGGTTCCTAGGGTCAGTAGGTTCACAATAAACTAATTTGCAAAAGATTTAATCCAAAAATCAATTTTAAACAATTTTTCTACCCTAAACAAGCTCTCAAAAGATTCTGCAAAATCAAGCAAGGTAACAGATACTATTTTCTAAACTAAGGCCATGGTTGGCTATGTCTTTCTTTCTTGAATCCATTGATATAAAGTTTATAATTTTTGGACGTGTCGTTTGAAAGTTACAAGGGTTTGAAGTTTGCAAATAATTCTGATTCAAATCTGTTTTTAATTTTAATCCTGGCCACGCGTCGAGCCGTGATTGGCCGATACCGGTTCGTCTGGATCGCGTGCTGCGGAGCGTTGGATTTAAGTTGGATCGTGCGGCACAGAACGCGTACCTCTTCGCGGTAAGTGATCTAATCGCAGCGCTTGGATCTACATCCTATGGCTGCTAGCATGCTTGCCTAGGATCGGCGGCGCTGGCGGTGGCTTGCGGCGGCGCACGGCCAGGCAGCGACGCTACGGCGATTACAGGAAGCAGAGAGGGGGAAAAAGGTGCTCACCAGAATCGTGATGAAGAGGGGATGCTCAACGTGTGCTTGTCGCGGTAAGGGGCGCTCTGGTACAGCTGCAATTGCTCGCCGGAATGGAGGACGGCGTCGGGTGGTTCTGTCCACGGTCGAAGGCGACGTTGTAGATCGTCCTAGGACAAGACAGGGGCATGGTCAAGTGCGGGAGGTCACGGAGAGGTCACGTGCATGAATGAGAAGGTACGGGGCGGTCGGAATCTACCTGGGTGCTTGCCGGAATTGAAGACAGACGCGACGGCGTTCGGAAGCTTTGACGTAGCCGACGTTCTGGGGCGCCCGCGGTCGAATGAAGGGCACAGGGAGGGTTGTCTGTGAGTGGGGAAGTTACTAGGGTGCTCGGGGAGATTCGAGGTGATGTGGTTTGGCCGGAATTGGCCGGAGACGATGGTCGGAGCTGGGAGTGTCTCGAGTCGAATTGGGCAGCCTCGGGGCGGAGAGAGGGAGAAGCTTGAGGGGAAATGGAGAGGGAGAGTGGGCGCTTAAGAGGGCGAGGTCGCTGCGCGGAATCACTGCGACATTACTGTGAATTAACGCGCGGCATCAACGGCAGAAACGGCCGGCGTGGTCGTCGCGAGGAAGGAGACGAGCTGGAGAAGTGGGGTCCGCTGGTCAGTGGAAAATAGAGTGGGAGAGAGGTCCACCAGTCAGTCTCTGTGCGGGTCTGTTACCGCGTGTGAATCGTTTTCCTGCGGAATGAGGAGCTGGGTTGGTTGATGGGCTTCCTGGGCTTGGCCGGCTGGGCTGGGTTCAAACCCATTTTTTTTTATTCTGTAACCTTTTCTTTTTCTATTTCTGATTTCTGTTTTTGAATTTCAAACAAACAATTCACACTCAAATATATTCAAACAATTAACAAACTTTGTAGCTGTGAATTTGGTTCTGTTTATCAACATAATCCACATTCCAAAATAAAATAAAGATTTTATTCTTTTTAGGATCTATCCTTTAGTTAAATAAAATGGATCTTTTATTTAATAAAATAGGTTTTGTTTTAATTAATAAAATCTTTATTTAAAACCCAAATATTTTCAAAACCAGTTCAGAAGGTTTTATTTGAAAGTAAGGAATATTTGGAAACTTGTTTAAAAATAAAAAAAATAAAAAAAATAAAATAACATTTAATTTTTAGGGTCCATTATTAATTAGATACAATAGACTTTCATTGTTAATTCAAATAGGATTTATTTTATTGAGATATTTATTTTAAAATCTAAATTAAAGCCAAACATTTTAGTAGGTTTTATTTGTGAAAATAAAATACTTGGAACACTTAATTAAAATAAATTAATAAGTTTTGATGTTTCAAAAATGGTAAAACCTTTTATTTAAATTAATTTTGGATATTAAATTCTTATTAATTTATTTAAATAAACCTTTGCTATTTTTATTCAAAACAAAATGTTTTAATTCCAAAGTTTGATCAAGGTTTAATTTGGCTTTATAAAATAATCTTTGTTTATGAATCCACCTTTTCTTTTGAAAACCAAATCCTTTTATTTTAAAGATCCAAAATATTATTGCCAAAATATTTTGTTTTCCTTTATTTAAATGTTTATCTTTTTAAATCCCTTTAGGATTTTATTTAATTCAAATGGGTTTGAAGTTCCCCTTTAAATTCAAAAAGTTTCTTGTGGCCCTGAAAATCAAACAAAGTTTTGTTTTATTCATTTATTTTCACATTACAATATTTGGAAAATCTTGGGATGTGACAGGCTACCACCCTTAAAATAAATCTCGTCCCGAGATTTGGGGAGGCTAGGATTACAAGCAAGTTCCAAACAACTAGGGTACTACCACCCTAAAAATTTTCAAACAAAAATTACATAATGTCCTTCTTGGGATCCTGGGAAATTTCTCTAAGCAACATTTGCATGGTGTCCTTGGTTTCCATACTTGACTCATGGGCCAAGGTTGAGTTTCTCCATAGGCTTGTTCAACTTGTTCTTCATCTTTTCTGGACAGTTGCTTGCATAATGTCCTGGATTCTTGCAGTTGAAACAATGAATGTCCTTGAGTTCTTTACGTGGCTCTTGTGGACAAGTTGCTACATAGTGGCCTAACTCTTTGCAGTTGTTGCACCACACTTGGTCAATCTCTTTATTCTTCTTGTTTTTTGGGCATCCACTGGAGTAGTGTCCCATTTCCTTACATTTACGACATTATGCAAGGCTCATGTCTTGCTTTTTTTTCTTAAGTTTCTTTAGTCCTTTGAATTGGGTTGTCTTGTTTGGAGGTATAAGTGGTCCTTTTCCTTTGGTAGACTTGGATCCTTCTTGTTTCCTTTGCTTCACCATGGAGTAGATAGGACATTGACTAGGAATATGATCACTTCCTTCACATAGGTAGCAAGTGGCTTGAGAGGTAGGACATTATCCAATAGGATGTTCCTCTTCACAATTGGGGCATTGACCTTCATGCTCCTTGGAAGTATGATCCTTGTCTCCACAAATAATGCAAGCTGGGGCTCCATCTAGAACAACATTCTTGTCATCTTTGTTATCATAAACTCTTTTGGGATAGTTTTCTTCCATACTGATCATTTGATTAGTCACCTTAAGCATCAGTTGGGATTGCTCCTCCAGAAACTTTTGTAGTGCTGGATCTTTATCACTATTGTTGACTATGAACTGAGCTGTCAGTTGGTTCAACTGGTGTTGGGTTGCTATGAGCTCTTTTATGCAGTCAGCTTGGTTGGTGTTGGTGTCATCAACCTTGGAATCCTTTGGGGTAGTCATCTGTTTGGGTTGAAGGGAGGTTAGAATAGGCAAGATTTTTCTAAGGAATCAATTCTAATCACACACACCACAATTCACACAAACAATGTGCATGCAATCACAAACCAAATATTCACAAACAACTTTGCACCCAAACAACAAGGTTCAAGCACATACTTAGGCAACAAAATATTTTTGTTACACCACATAAGTTGGTGGTTTTGACTTAACTAGATTATGGTGGTCCATCTATATGGTTTACTTGTGATTTTTTTTCCTTCCTTCATGATTCTTCTTGTATGGGATCATGGTTTCTTTGAGAAAAGCTCTTGGTCACAATACTTCAAAGTTGTTGATGGCTTCTTCTTATTTTGCATTCCCTCAGTCTCTAAATCTTAAGCAAGATTTCCTTGTTTCACTTGTAGTCCTTGGTGATATCCATATTGGAAGTCCTTGGTGAATATGCTGAAGATGTTGAAGTCATTAGAGTTGAAGATGTTGAAGTCATTAGAGTTGAAGAAATTGAAGAAGTCCTTTGCATATGGTGTAGTCTTTGGTCATGGGGTTGGCTTTTCCATCAAGTTGAAGTAGAAGAGGTGTAGAGTTAAACCAAAACGGTTGAGGAAAGAGTTTACAAGTATTTTGTAAATAAGTTTTGGAATAAGACAACTCCTATTTTCCTAAGGGTTTTTGTCCAATCCTAGGTTTACAAATCCTACAGGCAACACAATGCTCTGATACCATCTGTAGAGGTCCCAACCTAATAAGGTAAATTCCTCCTGTGTTTTACAATGCTAGTCCCTGGATCAATAGCTAGCATCCACAGTTAAGATGTAATATCAAGAAACAATGGTCATAATATAACTTTATAACCAGGAAGAACATAATTTTATTACATCTTACATAGCTCATTTGGCTATTACATTACATTGCAGCGGAATAACTATAGTTGTGGGTCTTTCATCTTCAAAGTGCCACAGGCAGATGTTGGTTGTAGACTTTGTAATCCTAATCAATCAATCTTCACTAAAGACAATCAAACCTGCAACATTACAAGTTATAGCCACAAGGGTCAATACATTTGAATTGTATTGGCAAGTTTCACTACTTTGTATGTTATGAGTGGATCCTACCAATACATGCATATTTGGCTAGTAGAGTTTAAGGCTTATTAGCATAAAGCAACATTTATCCTATCTTTTCAAAAATGGTTTTGATCCTTTGTCAAATCTCTTTTCCAAGTTCCTCGAACTCCTTGGTAGAAACTCAAGTGTTCAAGTCCTTGTCAAAATTCTCTTGAGCTACTTGGTAACCCCAAGTGCAACAAGTTTTATCAAAATCTCATGAGTTCCTTGGTAACCCCAAGTACATCATGCCCTTGAGCACCTTGGTAACCCCCAAGTGCAACAGGCTTAACAAAATCTCTTTGAATTCCTTGGTAGCCCCAAGTGCATCAAGTTTTTATATTATAAGTTGGAATGTCGAGATCTCCCATGGTTCAAACTTTAGTTGCTCAGTGTTGTCCATAACCGGGGACACGGCTAAGTACTTAGATTTTATTATCTTCTGCAGAAGGAGTACACTTTACCCACATGTCACAATCCCATCCTTTTGCCACCAGTGGCCTACTGGATTAGTGCTCACCAAGATGGAGTACTGGCAGATTGAGAATGTGACGAAGTCTTTCCAAAAGGTCCTCCCATACATCATTGCTAGCTTTGTCTTCAGCCCCCATGAAGCATTCCAGATCCCCATGTCCAGTAACTAAAGACAATGTATGGGTCTTCCTAATGTAATTGACTAAGCCAGAGCCATAATAGCATGTGGTTGCACACGAAAGCCACAATTGGAGAAGCATGTTTGACCTCTAAGTTTCCTAGGTGGTTTTCTTTTGGAGCACAACACAAAGTGATTCCCATAGATATGGTTCCTTTTGTTGCCACCTTCTCCAAAACTTAAAGTATCCACCACCTAGGTGGTTCATTGGGTCCTTGTTTTATTATGTAAAACACAAGTCCTTTTCTCAACCTTTGTAAAATCTCAACATGTATCTCTTTTTCAAAATATAGCATATAGCATGGCTAAGCATGTACAACTACAAGATTTTCTCTAAGGAAAGTAAGGGCATCCTATTAGGATTTAGCATAGCATAAGTATAAATCATTTTCATGCATGTTTTCAAATCCACTAAGTATAATGAAAATAGTAGGACTTTTGTATGAGAGTGTAACTTGCCTTTTTGGTAGGGAATGATGGTTCACTCCTTGATCTTGCTAGTCTCACACTTTGTTAAATTCACTACAAGTCAATCAAGCAAACACAAAATCAACTAACATTCCAAACCAAAGTCAAACAAACAATCTTACTCACATAAAGAAATGGAGTCTAAGTCATGTATAAGTATGCAAAGGATGGTTCTATTGTAAGGATGGTCTCCACTAGGCTTCTTAACTGTGTAAGGTCCAAATTGGTCATTTACCAAAGTGGCAAAGTCATTAGCAAGAGGGTTTTGTTTTAAACAAAAACCATTTTTAAATCCTTTCATCATTTTAAGTGGTGAAAATTATTATTCTCAATACCACAACCTTAAGTGGTTTCACTAAATCAGTTGTTGTTTCTCAAACTTGGTATATATGGTTGGTAGGTTTGGTCCAAAACATTTTCTCCAAAGTTCTTTACTCAAAATCATTTTCATAAGCAAATCAATAGTTTTATTTAGCTAGAAATGGACTAAACCAATTAATCCATTCTAATCTTTTCCAAATTCATTTTCAAAACCATGGGTTGGTTCCTAGGGTCAGTAGGTTCACAATAAACTAATTTGCAAAAGATTTAATCCAAAAATCAATTTTAAACAATTTTTCTACCCTAAACAAGCTCTCAAAAGATTCTGCAAAATCAAGCAAGGTAACAGATACTATTTTCTAAACTAAGGCCATGGTTGGCTATGTCTTTCTTTCTTGAATCCATTGATATAAAGTTTATAATTTTTGGACGTGTCGTTTGAAAGTTACAAGGGTTTGAAGTTTGCAAATAATTCTGATTCAAATCTGTTTTTAATTTTAATCCTGGCCACGCGTCGAGCCGTGATTGGCCGATACCGGTTCGTCTGGATCGCGTGCTGCGGAGCGTTGGATTTAAGTTGGATCGTGCGGCACAGAACGCGTACCTCTTCGCGGTAAGTGATCTAATCGCAGCGCTTGGATCTACATCCTATGGCTGCTAGCATGCTTGCCTAGGATCGGCGGCGCTGGCGGTGGCTTGCGGCGGCGCACGGCCAGGCAGCGACGCTACGGCGATTACAGGAAGCAGAGAGGGGTAAAAAGGTGCTCACCAGAATCGTGATGAAGAGGGGATGCTCAACGTGTGCTTGTCGCGGTAAGGGGCGCTCTGGTACAGCTGCAATTGCTCGCCGGAATGGAGGACGGCGTCGGGTGGTTCTGTCCACGGTCGAAGGCGACGTTGTAGATCGTCCTAGGACAAGACAGGGGCATGGTCAAGTGCGGGAGGTCACGGAGAGGTCACGTGCATGAATGAGAAGGTACGGGGCGGTCGGAATCTACCTGGGTGCTTGCCGGAATTGAAGACAGACGCGACGGCGTTCGGAAGCTTTGACGTAGCCGACGTTCTGGGGCGCCCGCGGTCGAATGAAGGGCACAGGGAGGGTTGTCTGTGAGTGGGGAAGTTACTAGGGTGCTCGGGGAGATTCGAGGTGATGTGGTTTGGCCGGAATTGGCCGGAGACGGTGGTCGGAGCTGGGAGTGTCTCGAGTCGAATTGGGCAGCCTCGGGGCGGAGAGAGGGAGAAGCTTGAGGGGAAATGGAGAGGGAGAGTGGGCGCTTAAGAGGGCGAGGTCGCTGCGCGGAATCACTGCGACATTACTGTGAATTAACGCGCGGCATCAACGGCAGAAACGGCCGGCGTGGTCGTCGCGAGGAAGGAGACGAGCTGGAGAAGTGGGGTCCGCTGGTCAGTGGAAAATAGAGTGGGAGAGAGGTCCACCAGTCAGTCTCTGTGCGGGTCTGTTACCGCGTGTGAATCATTTTCCTGCGGAATGAGGAGCTGGGTTGGTTGATGGGCTTCCTGGGCTTGGCCGGCTGGGCTGGGTTCAAACCCATTTTTTTTATTCTGTAACTTTTTCTTTTTCTATTTCTGATTTCTGTTTTTGAATTTCAAACAAACAATTCACACTCAAATATATTCAAACAATTAACAAACTTTGTAGCTATGAATTTGGTTCTGTTTATCAACTTAATCCACATTCCAAAATAAAATAAAGATTTTATTCTTTTTAGGATCTATCCTTTAGTTAAATAAAATGGATCTTTTATTTAATAAAATAGGTTTTGTTTTAATTAATAAAATCTTTATTTAAAACCCAAATATTTTCAAAACCAGTTCAGAAGGTTTTATTTGAAAGTAAGGAATATTTGGAAACTTGTTTAAAAATAAAAAAAATAAAAAAATATAAAATAACATTTAATTTTTAGGATCCATTATTAATTAGATACAATAGACTTTCATTGTTAATTCAAATAGGATTTATTTTATTGAGATATTTATTTTAAAATCTAAATTAAAGCCAAACATTTTAGTAGGTTTTATTTGTGAAAATAAAATACTTGGAACACTTAATTAAAATAAATTAATAAGTTTTGATGTTTCAAAAATGGTAAAACCTTTTATTTAAATTAATTTTGGATATTAAATTCTTATTAATTTATTTAAATAAACCTTTACTATTTTTATTCAAAACAAAATGTTTTAATTCCAAAGTTTGATCAAGGTTTAATTTGGCTTTATAAAATAATCTTTGTTTATGAATCCACCTTTTCTTTTGAAAACCAAATCCTTTTATTTTAAAGATCCAAAATATTATTGCCAAAATATTTTGTTTTCCTTTATTTAAATGTTTATCTTTTTAAATCCCTTTAGGATTTTATTTAATTCAAATGGGTTTGAAGTTCCCCTTTAAATTCAAAAAGTTTCTTGTGGCCCTGAAAATCAAACAAAGTTTTGTTTTATTCATTTATTTTCACATTACAAGATTTGGAAAATCTTGGGATGTGATAAGAACATAACTTGAAACCCTTTGGGTGGGCGCGGAATTACCTCCTGATCAGGAAGAATGATGTCGCCCTTGTTCTTGGAGATCAGGCCGGACTCGCGTAGCTTGCGCAAATCCGCCTCCCTCATCTCAGTGCGCCGCCATCCGCCATCGGTGGTGCGGCTTGGAGCGGCGACTTTTTTGGCGGTGCCGGCAGAGCTTGAACCCGTTGCAGTGGATGAGCTCTTCTTCGTCTTGCCCATCCTGGAGCGGTGAGCACGACGATGCGAGCGGAGGAAAGACGAAGGGAACACACGGAGGATGTCCAGTGCGTAGCACAAGCAAGAGCTCAAGAAATGGCAGCAATTGTGAAAGATGAACGCAAAAGGCGAATGGGTAAAACTGCTATGCTTTTCCCACACTATAAAAGGACGAGGACGGCAAAGCGGAACCGTTGATGTAGAAGCCCTAACGCGTGCCTGATACGTTGGAAACATATCTATAATTTTTGATGCTCCATGCTTGTTTAGTATCTACTTTGCTTTACTTGTCTACACTTTGAGGTGCTTTTTACATGTTTTCTGGTACTTACATATTAACAAGTTGCAACAGTGCCAGATGCCTGTTTTCTGATATTTTTGGTTTCAGAAAAGTTAGTAAAGAAATATTCTTGGAGTTGGATGGGACGAACGCCAGTCAATAACTTTTCGTGCGGAACAAGAAGTCCAGAGGAGAGCCGGAGGGGCTGGCCAGGGGGTCCAGACCCACCCCAGACATGGGGTCAGGTGGACCCGCGCCTGGGTAGGGTTTGGCGACCCTGGTCGCCTCCCGGACTCCGCCTTCGCCTATAAGAAGCCCCCGATGCAGAAACTCTCGGTACCCGATCAGAAATCCACGAAACCGTCTGTAGCCGCCGCCACCATCGTCCCTAGATCGGGGGATCTTAAGTTCTTCCTAGCACCCTGTCGGAGGGGAGATCATCCCGGAGGCCCTCTCTCCGGTATGATTCGTGAGTAGTTCCACCTTCGACTATGGGTCCATGTAGTAGCTAGATGGTTGTATCTCCTCCTTTGTGCTTTCATGTATAGATCTTGTGAGCTCCGTTCATGATCAAGATCTAATATATTTGTAATCATGCATGTTGTGTTTGTGGGGATCCGATGGATATTGAGATTATTATGTTGGTTTGATTAATGGTTCTATCTTTATGATTCTATCATGTGTGTGTTGTTTGTGTTCTTGCATGCTCTCTGTTGCTAGTGGTTATCTTGGCCAAGTAGTTGCTAGTGACTCCAAGAGGGAGTATTTATGCTCGATAGTGGGTTCATGCCTCTAGTTTCCAAGGTAAGTGACAGAAATCTCTTCGGTTGTAGATGAGCTATTGCTACTAGGGGGAAAACAACGGTCCCTTGTTCATGCACTACAAGGAATATGCTGATACATGACCCTCCATTTTCGTCACTGAATCGTCATTGTCCACAATATATGACGATCTTATGACGAAAAATAGATCGTCAAAAACTGAGCGTCAGTAATTGCATACAACGACGTTTTTTTGAAATCGTCATAATCATCTATGACGATATCATATCGTCATAACCTCTATGACGATCCAATATCGTCACTCGCGCTCTAGCCTAGCCACGTCAGGTCCTACGTGGCCAATCCAACGTGGCAAAATTATGACGAAACGAAATCGTCGTAACGAAAATTTAGCCCGGTCCATTTCAATAGTTTGTATGGGCCGAGCCCAATAATTCAGCCTTTTTCTCTTGGGGTTTTTAACTTTTACAGTCCATTTCCTTTTGGGCCTTGGCCTTTTTACAATCCAATTATTGTGGGCTGTGGACCTTTTTCATTACTATTATATGGTCCATTATATTTCTACTGTAGCCTTTTTACAATGCAATATTATCTTGGCCTTGGCCTCTTTATATTCAGTATTGCACAACCCATTTATATGGATCAAGCCCAAAATTAAATAAGGCATTCTTTTGGATACACAAATGAAATAGCACACAGAATCTAGAATCTGAATAGTATTTGACTGCCAACATTTGGATTACATAGCACCAACATACAACCAGATTCATAGGTTCAACAACATTATTACATACAAGTATATCCGAGCAAACAAGTATCTCTGATTGACACACTTGAGCAAAATGCAAGAATGTACATAACATGGTTCACGCACTTCGGCTTCCGGGCACGATGCACCTAGCCTGGAGGCCCCTGAATGATGTGTGAGTGGTGTTTCGCTGGCGTCCTGGATCATCTCATGCCAGACTAGTGTTTAAGAAACAAGTATAAACATATAAGCTATCTCGTGCCAGCATGATGATTTAAGATATGCATACATGGCAAATTAGAAAATGGAAGATCTAATCAAATGGTTTTCAAGTTAGACACGCTATAACTAGCAAGAAACACAGTAGAGGATCAATTGACAAGTGAATCAATTTGGAAAAATAACATACTATCTAAACAGAAGAGAGCATATCGAGATAATAATTACAGCATGCATATAACATAGTTACAAAAGCTCATATGTTATCAAAATAAGCTCAAATGCTAAAAAAGGCTGCACTAACCAAGAACCTACAAATCTACTAAGAGCTAGATCACTAACCAAGAGAATAGGACAATCCCTAACAAAGAAACTTATGAGCTTCTTACCAGAGGGAGCAAATCTGAACCGTGGAGAAGACTATTGAGGAGGTAGTCAGTTAATAAAGGGAGATCAAGTAACCTTGTTGGAATCATCCAGAGTAACCTTGCTGGAATCTATCTAGTGCATGCAATTCTTGATAGAGATCCTATGATCCAAAGAAATGAAGTAGCAACTGCGTCAGGAATGCTAGAATGAATAGTTAGATAAAGCGACATGGCTAAGAAATGTGGAAGGAGATTGTAGTTTATGCAAACATCAGGTATATCACCAAACTTGGTTTATCAGACAGCATAAGGCACTCATAGGTGTCACAAATGCAGTACTATGCAAGTACAATATAATACACCAATAAATCCAAGATATATAAGTGGTCTAGCAAGCAAAAAGATTTCCTAACTATAGCAGAAATGCATTGTTGTTCAACTATGCACCCCTTGCAATTCTATCCAAGTGAAAATGTTTACTCCATGATATGATAACACTCAAGGGCATCCATTTATGGTACTCCAAAACTTGCTGAAGTTATACCTTCCTATTTTTTTACCGAAACACATGGTGCTTTTATCTGTATTTTACTAGAAACATACAAACAAAAGTTTCAGTACAAACAGACTATAGACAAGTGTAGAATGAAAGTACACATTAAGGTAGTCCAACTTGTGTTCTGGCAGAACTAAACTTATCCTATTTTATTTTTTAGATAGATTAGAACACAATGAAATACTGCCAATGGATTTATTACTGAGGGGAACTCACTGGAGCAACAGATCTGGAAGATGTAAAAGTACTAAATATAGTCCAAACTTCACCCAGCAACATGCAATTTTTTTACTAATAATCTCAGTTGGAACATATCATATATGAAACCACATCATGTGAGTTCCTAGGTTTGAACATGAACAAGTATTACGGCATTAGACATAGCTGTAGAGAATCACATACCACAAAAACTAACATAACAAGTAAGGTATCTACTGTCGGCCTGTCGCAATAACAGTCCACTTGGAACATCAATAAATTATTCCCGGGTTCACCACAAGAGTGAAGCATATCAGTATAGCATGTTTCACAAAAGGGTTAATAAATCTAGAACAACATTAAGTTTTTTTCACCACAAGAGTTGTATCACTATAGCTACACAAACTACAGCTTCTAACCATATAAATCTCTGGGCATAGCACATAATTCTTCAGGCTAAGCAAGCAGCAGAACAACATAATTCATTGGCATAAGACAAACTATAGCCCTAACCAAAGTTGTATCACTGCGGCAATTGACAAAGTTATCACTATAGAAAGCTTCAGATGGTATAATGCCAGAACATATGAAGCATTAGAGTGGACATTTCGACTTAAACCTGAAACTATTGTGCTAACTAAACTAACGGTGAATTTAGCAGTTCTTACATTTGGTCTGAACTGATGCTATAAGAATAGTATCTGCACATTAGAGGCTATAACAACATGCAAGCATTACCACAAGCGCCTAGCATGCACGAGCACTGGGACATTCCAGCAAGCCACTCTTGTTCGCTACTGCAGTGGGGTTACCTGCTTGCGCTCGCGCCTGAACTGGTGCTTGGACTTCTTCTCCAGGGGATCGGCGCCGCTGGCCCTACTCTCCTCGTTGGTGGGGGTGTCACAGACAGGAGGCGGGTGGAGGAAGGCGGCCTTGATGGGGGTCTGCAGGGCGGCGGTTGATGGTGGTGCCGTGGCTACTACCGTTGGATCTGGTGTCGTTGGGCTCAAGGTGATGTAGCAGCGGGTGTCGCCTGGGCCGCGGATATGCCGCTTCTCATCTCACATCCACCGCCTGCCGATGCAATTCCCTGAACTGGAAGGAGACAAACAAATGAACGGTTAAAAGCAAGAATGGCCAGGAATCGAATCGGTGAGAGGAGGTCAAAGAGGAGAGGATCTGCGCTTGATGTTGCACCCCTCGTTGAGGAGACTCGCGAAGTTGTTGTGGCCGCATCGTCTTCGGCTTCCGGAGGC
The DNA here is from genome assembly GCA_916181665.1 of Avena sativa. Classification (NCBI taxonomy): domain Eukaryota; kingdom Viridiplantae; phylum Streptophyta; class Magnoliopsida; order Poales; family Poaceae; genus Avena; species Avena sativa. The sequence continues at coordinate 69,809,974 of OV702284.1, forward strand.
TCCTCACCGCCTCCATCAGCGCTCCATCGGCTCGATGTGTGCTCCAGTGAGAAGAGGTGGGGATCTGGCTCCAGCGAGATTGCAGCAGGGGGAGATCGGCGGCGCACGGACGGGGACAGGAGGGAAGGGGTGGCGCAAGGGGGGACGATCGTCGGTTGCGGTGAGGAGCGAGGGGATTAGGGTTGCGGTGAGGAGCACCTGTCGAGCGAGAGAGGGAGAGAGGAAGAAGTGGCGGCGAGGTCTGCAGGGAGGAGCGAGGGGATTAGGGTTTGGGGGTCAGTCCCTCTCGACCGTGTTCTGTATGTGCCTGATATCACGAAATTAGCCATGTTCAATTCGGTGGTGAAGTACATGAAACCCTAGGGCATTTCAGTCATTTTGCGTAAAAAGACAGGGGGATAAGGAGGTGTCAGATGAAATTTGGGGCGTTAGATGGAGAGCATGTAAACGGCTGAGATCAGCTTCGGAGGGTAATCTGTGGGTCCTCTGGTTCTCAAATCTGATTGCTAGCACTATTTTTCTATTTTCCGAGTGCCAAAAAGGGTGTTTTGTGAAACAACCATCAAATAAAAGTTTTATAATGGTATCAACACATTTTTGTGACATAGTTGCAAGGAAAAATACCAAACTTGGTATATTGCAAGTGTCTCAAAAAACCTTCTCAGAAATGACCTATCATCTCCGAGGTTTCATGGCTTTCGGGCCAAACGACCAATGTTATGGCCATAATCATGGAATAGTTTGTGATAATGTGCCCATATTGTGCACACATATGTATCATGGGATGGCGAACAATGTTGCAGGAGAAAGTTTTCCTTTTCGACGCACGGAAAATCCATTTTCCATTTTCCGAGCGCAAAAACGGGGCATTTTGTGAAACAACCACCAAATAAAAGTTTTATAATGGTACCACCACATTTTTATAAAATACTAGACCACCTTACATGGACAATGTCCCAACCGGGATATCTTATAACCTTTCCGTTCACCCCTGGCAAAAAAGACAAATTCCTGCCGAATCGACAGGAAGTGGGTCCGATTTGAACTACAAGCACATGATCCGATGCTCATAATTTTTGGTAAAAAATCATTTTTAGACTCACAATATGCTGTTCCTTCAGATATCCAATGCAAGTTTAGCGAGGCTCATCCCCTAGCTAAGGACCTCCATGCTCGCCGTTTTGACCATAGTTTGAAACGGGCATAAAAAATTCAAAAACGGTCCAATAAATGCAAATCCTTTGCGTGGTGTCTTCTTATGTGACATAGTTGCAAGGAAAAATACCAAACTTGGTATATTGCAAGTGTCTCAAAAAAACCTTCTCAGAAATGACCTATCATCTCCGAGGTTTCATGGCTTCCGGGCCAAACGACCAATGTTATGGCCAGAATCGTGGCATAGTTTGTGATAATGTGCCCATATTGTGCACACATATGTATCATGGGATGGCGAACAATGTTGCAGGAGAAAGTTTTCCTTTTCGACGCACGGAAAATCCATTTTCCATTTTCTGAGCGCAAAAAACGGGGCGTTTTGTGAAGCAACCACCAAATGACAGTTTTATAATGGTACCACCACATTTTGTAAAAATATTAGACCACCTTACATGGACAATCTACCAACCGGGGTATCTCAAACCTTTCCGTTCACCCCTGGCAAAAAAGACAAATTCCTGCCGAATCAGGAGGAAGTGGGTCCGATTTGAACTACAGGTACATGATCCGATGCTCATGATTTTTGGAAAAAATCATTTTTAGACTCACAATATGCTGTTTCTTCAGAGATCCAATGCAAGTTTAGCGAGGCTCATCCCCTAGCTAAGGACCTCCGTGCCTGCCGTTTTGACCATAGTTTGAAACGGGCATAAAAAATTCAAAAACGGTCCGATCAATGCAAATCCTTCACGTGGTGTCTTCTTATGTGACATAGTTGCAAGTAAAAATACCAAACTTGGTATATTGCAAGTGTCTCAAAAAGCCTTCTCAGAAATGACCTATCATCTCCGAGGTTTCTTGGCTTTCGCGCCAAACGACCAATGTTATGGCCAGAATCGTGGCATAGTTTGTGATAATGTGCCCATATTGTGCACACATATGTATCATGGGATGACAAACAATGTTGCAGGAGAAAGTTTTCCTTTTCGACGCACGAAAAATCCATTTTCCATTTTCCAAGCGCAAAAACGGGGCGTTTTGTGAAGCAACCACCAAATGACAGTTTTATAATGGTACCACCACATTTTGTAAAAATATTAGACCACCTTACAAGGACAATGTACCAACCGGGGTATCTCAAACCTTTCCGTTCACCCCTGGCGAAAAAGACAAATTCCTGCCGAATCGGGAGGAAGTGGGTCTGATTTGAACTACAGGTACATGATCCGATGCTCATGGGTTTTGGCAAAAATCATTTTTAGACTCACAATATGCTGTTTCTTCAGAGATCTAATGCAAGTTTAGAGAGGCTCATCCCCTAGCTAAGGACCTCCGTGCCCGCTGTTTTGACCATAGTTTGAAACGGGCATAAAAAATTCAAAAACGGTCAGATCAATGCAAATCCTTCGCGTGGTGTCTTCTTATGTGACATAGTTGCAAGGAAAAATACCAAACTTGGTATATTGCAAGTGTCTCAAAAAAACCTTCTCAGAAATGACCTATCATCTCCGAGGTTTCATGGCTTTCGGGCCAAACGACCAATGTTATGGCCAGAATCGTGGAATAGTTTGTGATAATGTGCCCATATTATGCACACATATGTATCATGGGATGGCGAACAATGTTGCAGGAGAAAGTTTTCCTCTTCGACGCACAGAAAATCCATTTTCTATTTTCCGAGCTCAAAAAACGGGGCGTTTTGTGAAGCAACCACCAAATGACAATTTTATAATGGTACCACCACATTTTGTAAAAATATTAGACCACCTTACATGGACAATGTCCCAACCGGGGTATCTCAAACCTTTCCGTTCACCCCTGGCGAAAAAGACAAATTCCTGCCGAATCGGGAGGAAGTGGGTCCGATTTGAACTACAGGTACATGATCCGATGCTCATGGTTTTTGGAAAAAATCATTTTTAGACTCACAATATGCTGTTTCTTCAGAGATCTAATGCAAGTTTAGCGAGGCTCATCCCCTAGCTAAGGACCTCCGTGCCCGCCGTTTTGACCATAGTTTGAAACGGGCATAAAAAGTTCAAAAACGGTCCGATCAATGCAAATCCTTCGCGTGGTGTCTTATTATGTGACATAGTTGCAAGGAAAAATACCAAACTTGATATATTGCAAGTGTCTCAAAAAAACCTTCTCAGAAATGACCTATCATCTCCGAGGTTTCATGGCTTTCGGGCCAAACGACCAATTTTATGGCCAAAATCATGGCATAGTTTGTGATAATGTGCCCATATTGTGCACACATATATATCATGGGATGGCGAACAATATTGCAGGAGAAAGTTTTCCTTTTTGACGCACGGAAAATCCATTTTCCATTTTCCGAGCGCAAAAAACGGGGCGTTTTGTGAAGCAACCACCAAATTAAAGTTTTATAATGGTACCACCACATTTTGTAAAAATATTAGACCACCTTACATGGACAATGTCCCAACCGTGATATCTCAAACCTTTCCTTTCACCCCTGGCGAAAAAGATAAATTCCTGCCGAATCGGGAGGAAGTGGGTCCGATTTGAACTACATGTACATGATCTGATGCCCATTATTTTTTGAAAAAATGAATTTTAGATTCACAATATGCTATTTCTTCAGAGATACACTGAGAGTTTAGCAAGATTCTACACCTAGATAAGAATGGTGACCCCCGCCGTTTTTTGATATTCAAAACCATCCGAAAGCAAATTTTGATTTTTTAACATGCAAATGAATTTTGATTGATCCCATGGTGGAAAAAATTTAATAATGCACTTTTTGAAAATGAAAGAAAATGACTGAAACGAAACATGCAAAGAAATGGGACTTTGGTCAAAGTGAACATGCGATTTTTTTGCAAATATTTTCTACATATTACCTTGGGACCACTCACTATTTTTGGTGAAAGTTTCAGAGGCATAGAAAATAGGGTTTCTTTATAAAGTGGAAAATGCATAATTAATAGTTTGCTCATTAATTTTGTAAAAAAACAATAAAATATATGTAAAATAAGAATTCAACCACAAGAAAGTTTTTTATATCATCGAGACAAACCAAATTGGTTTTTATGTCATCTTAATCCGAGATAGTATGCAAATTGTATGATGGAATTACTAATTTCTAAAAAGAAACATGGTTTTTTTTTTCAAATCAGTCTTGGGCCGCAATCGGCCCTCCCACGAGCTGGTCCTGTGTGGCCCGTCGATGGTTCGGACAACAAAGCCCATGGCAGTCCATGGAAATCAATGGAAAAATAGGTCTTTGGCCCATCATTGGCCCATCTGGCCGAAGGCCTTTGTCCAGCGACAGGATTAATAGCTAACTACTTCTTCTATGGACGCGAACACATGGGTGGTCTAGTGTTAGCCCTGGTGGGTGAGGAGAGCAAGGCCCCGGGTTCGAATCCCTGGCGCGCTATTATTTTGCAGATTATTGTATGCCCAGTCCATGGTGGGTCCCGCACGTCAGGTTTGTCTGTTGGGATAAATAAAAGTACTACTGAAGTATGACATGAACAAATACGTAGCGCGGTGGTAGTGATGGTTCTATAGGTGGGTTGGTGCTGGGTTCGATCCCTGATGCCTTCCTTTTTTGAAGTATAATTTATTTTCGGCTATGGACGTGGTGTATAGAGCTGGAGACACGTGGACATGCCACAAAGGAAAAAATTAACACATACACATGTCACGTAGATCGAATGGACACGCCACATAAGCAAAAACTATTGGTCAATGTTAATTTGGTGGACAACGGGTTGTATTGACACATGGACATATATTATGCAATAGTTGACACATAGACACATCACATAGACGTAATAGCTGATGTGGATGACTAGTCAACTTAATATACCATATTTTAAACAATACGACGATTTAAAATGGTCATAATCAACTATAAATAAGTCTCCCAGCTATGTTATATAGGTTACGATTTCACATGAATAAATTACGACGATTTTGACACAAATCGCCCTAATTCTATAGGGTTTTGACCTCTATAAACGGTCTACGACCATCTTGTGTGAAATCGTCATAGATTTATGACGATTTCATTCCCCGTCACTATGAGAAGGCCACCATATTAGGGAACGACGAAGTAGGCTTCGACTCCCCGAACATCTCTTCGGGATACTCCTCGAGGGACTCTTATGAAGGATTCCTGCTAGCATATACGAGGAACCAAGTCAACAACAAGATAATACTTAGCATATCAACAACACAACATGGTACGATCAAAAAAACTTACGACGGGATGTAAGATAAGTTGAAGACAGGAGCCTCCTTCGTCTTCTCCTTCTTCTTATTCTTCTTCTTCTTCTTCTTCTTCTTCTTCTTCTTCTTGGCTGGTGGCAGAGGAGCCATGGACTGAACAGGCAAGGCCGCAATGGGGGAGGTCGCACCCTCATCCCCGCCATGATGCTCGAGGAAGGAGGGACCCTTCAGCATTGGCGGCATCGCCCATCTAAACTCTCGCTCCGGGACCTCTTTCGAGATAGCCCTTCGCACCGCTCGGGGGCTTCGGTGGTTGGCGATTGAGCAGGGGGGACCTCGGATTCAGAATCCGCGTCCCCACCATCTGGAGCAGCCTCGAACTTTTTAGGCAGAGGCGGTATCATGCCCGCTACCTTATAGCCCTGCAAGTTGAAGACAAAGGGCGAAATAAGTTAAATAAAATAACAAAAAACAAGCAGTCAAAAAAGCATTACATGCAATTACAAGTTTCATCTGAGGGACCGCTTTCTTGGCATTAAAGGGGGGGAGTCAGAGACTTCCCCGGAAGATCCTCTTTGGCCTTGTGCTTCAGCAGAGGCCGAAGCACCCTGTCAAGGTCAGCCAAAGACACCTCCTCCAACAAAACCCTTGTCGGGTCATTGATGCCAGCATACAAAAACATCATGTGCGCCCTCGCCTAGAGCGGCTACACCCGACGCTTGAGGAAGGTGCGAATGATATCAACACCATTGACCTCTTTGCCTGGAGTCAGCTGAAGAGCTTCCACCCGCTTATAGAGCTTCTCCACCTCATCGGATTCACCCTACATGATGTTGTTGGACCATGAGCGCTTTCAGATGATCTTCTGGGTGGAGTCGAAAGGAGCAAGCCCGTACAGCCGACCGTCCATCTCGACGTCACGGATGTAGAACCACTTCTTCCTCCACTATTAGACGGACTCGCAAAGATGGAAGGAGAAAAAATGGACAGTGTGGCGGATGGAAATCCCGCACCCACCCAGTGGATAGTCACCACTGGTGCCAGATTGCCTCTTCACATAGTAAAGTCTCGAGAAGAGGCCGAAGTGAGGCTCGATACCGAGCTAGCACTCACAGAGAGTGATAAAGCAGGCGATGTGGAGAATAGAATTGGGCGATAGATGATGAAGCTGAAGCCCATAGAGAAAAAGAAGCCCGCAAATAAATTTTTCGTGGGCAGGCAACGAAAGACCACAAACAACGAAAGCAAAGAACATAACTTGAAACCCTTTGGGTGGGCGAGGAATTACCTCCTGATCAGGAAGAATGACGTCGCCCTTGTTCTTGGAGATCAGGCCGGACTCGCGTAGCCTGCGCAAATCCGCCTCCCTCATCTCAGTGCGCCGCCATCCGCCATCGGTGGTGCGTCTTGGAGCGGCGACTTTTTTGGCGGCGCCGGCGGCGCTTGAACCCGTTGCAGTGGATGAGGTCTTCTTCGGCTTGCCCATCCTGGAGCGGTGAGCACGACGATGCGAGCGGAGGAAAGACGAAGGGAACACACGGAGGATGTCCAGTGCATAGCACAAGCAAGAGCTCAAGAAATGGCAGCAATGGTGAAAGATGAACGCAAAAGGCGAAGGGGTAAAACTGCTATGATTTTCCCACAGTATAAAAGGACGAGGAAGGCAAAGCGGAACCGTTGATGTAGAAGCCCTAACGCGTGCCTGATACGTTGGAAACATATCTATAATTTTTGATGCTCCATGCTTGTTTAGTATCTACTTTGCTTTACTTGTCTACACTTTGAGGTGCTTTTTACATGTTTTCTGGTACTAACCTATTAACAAGTTGCAACAGTGCCAGATGCCTATTTTCTGCTATTTTTGGTTTCAGAAAAGTTAGTATAGATATATTCTTGGAATTGGATGGGACGAACGCCAGTCAAAAACTTTTCATGCAGAACAAGAAGTCCAGAGGAGACCCGGAGGGGCTGGACAGGGGGTCCAGACCCACCCCAGGTGTGGGGTCAGGTGGACCCGCGCCTGGGTAGGGTTTGGCGACCCTGGTCCCCTCCCGGACTCCCCCTTCGCCTATAAGAAGCCCCTGATGCAGAAACGCTCGGTACCCGATCAGAAATCCACGAAACCGTCTGTAGCCACCACCACCATCGTCCCTAGATCGGGGGATCTGAAGTTCTTCCCAGCACCCTGTCGGAGGGGAGATCATCCCGGAGGCCCTCTCTCCGGTATGATTCGTGAGTAGTTCCACCTTGGACTATGGGTCCATGTAGTAGCTAGATGGTTGTATCTCCTCCTTTGTGCTTTCATGTATAGATCTTGTGAGCTCCGTTCATGATCAAGATCTAATCTATTTGTAATCATGCATGTTGTGTTTGCGGGGATCCGATGGATATTGAGATTATTATGTTGGTTTGATTAATGGTTCTATCTTTATGATTCTATCATGTCTGTGTTGTTTGTGATCTTGCATGCTCTCCGTTGCTAGTGGTTATCTTGGCCAAGTAGTTGCTAGTGACTCCAAGAGGGAGTATTTGTGCTCGATAGTGGGTTCATGCCTCTAGTTTCCAAGGTAAGTGACATAAATCTCTTCGGTTGTAGATGTGCTGTTGCTACTAGGGTGAAAACAACGGTCCCTTGTTCATGGAACATGTGGATTGTTTACCTTACACACTTTGCTTAAAGCAGTTGTCTGTTGCTTGCAACTTAATACTGGAGGGGGTTCGGATGATAACCTGAAGGTGGACTTCTAGTCATAGATGCAGTTGGATTACGGTCTATGTATATTGTTGTATTGCCCAATCAACTTCATAGGATCTTTCTAGCTAGTAATTGCATTGTTATGCCTTGCTCAGTTCCTATCAATTTCCCCGCTGTAATTTGTTTACCCTTCATGCCATGTTATTTATCTAAGGAGAGCACCTCTAGTGAACTATGGAACCCGGTCCAATCTTTACCATTGATACATCTTCCACTGTTACTTGTTTACTTGCTGCAAACCATTACCTTCCACACCATATGTTTAATCCTTTGTTACAGCAAACCGGTGAGCTTGACAACCTCACTGATTCGTTGGGACAGAGTCTTGAGTTTGCGTTGTGCAGGTCTCCATGTTGCTTCCAACACCTGTGTGACGTTTCCTTTCTCCTTCTGGTTCGATAACCTTGGTTTCTACTGAGGTAAATCTTGCTTCTGTACTCTTCATACCTTGCTCTTGGGGTTTCCAACGAAGCACTCTTCCTCCCTGTTAAGTGTAGCATCAAGTAATTTCTGGCGCCGTTGCCGAGGAGGCTAAGGACGTCTTCACTAGGGGAGTCCTTCACTTCCTTTCTCTTTACTTTGTTTTTAGTTTGCTTAGTTTGTTTTGTTTTGTTTTGTTTGCCTCTTTTAAAAAAAACCAAAAAATTAGTTTGGTTTGCTTGCTTTATTCAAAAACACAAAAAAATTAGTTCCTGCTCTAGCTGCTACTGCTATTTTTTTGCTTGCCCACCTTTGCCAAAATGAACTCTGCTGAGAACACTAAGTTCTATGACTTCACTAGCACCAACAACAATGATTTCCTAAGCACACCTATTGCTCCACCTGCTCCTGATGCTGACTTTTATGAAATTAAGCCTGCTTTGTTGAATCTTGTGATGAGAGAGCAATTTTCTGGTGCTGGTTCTGATGATCCTGCTGCCCATCTTAATAGCATTGCTGAATTTGTGAGATGGAAAAATATAAGGATGTATATGGAGATATTATTAAGCTCAGGCTTTTTCCTTTCTCCTTGAGGGGAAAAGCTAAAGAATGGTTGCTATCTTTGCCTAAAAATAGTATTGATTCTTGGACTAAGTGCAAAGATGCTTTTATTGGAAAATACTACCCTCCTATTAAGATTATTGCTATGAGAAGTGATATTATGAAATTTAAACAGCTTGATAGTGAACATGTTGCTCCTGCTTGGGAAAGAATGAAAGCTTTGGTTAAAAATTGCCATACTCATGGACTCACTGCTTGGATGATTATCCAAACTTTTTTATGCAGGTTTGAACTTCTCCTCAAGAAACCTGTTGGATTCTGCTGCTGGGGGTACTTTTATGGGACTCACCTTGGGTGCTGCAACAAGGCTCCTTGATAATATGATGGTTAACTACTCTGAATGGCATGTTGAGAGAGCTCCACATGGTAAGAAGGTAAATTCTGTTGAGGAAACTTCCTCTTTGAGTGAAAAGATTGATGTTATTATGGCTATGCTTGTTAATGGGAAAGCTCCTCTAGATCCTAATAGTGTTCCCTTAGCCTCTTTGGTTGCTCAAGAAGAGCAAGTTGATGTGAACTTCATTAGAAACAACAATTTCAACAACAATGCCTATAGGAATAATTTTGGTAGCAACAACAATTATAGGCCTTATCCTCCTAATAATGGCAATTCCTATGGAAGTTCTTACAATAATGCTAGAAGTGCCCCCTCTGAACTTGAAGTAATGCTCAAGGACTTTAGTAGTAAACAAACCACTTTCAATAATACTATAGAGGAAAAGCTTTTAACTGTTGAGAAAAATATATCCTCTTTGTCTGAAGCTCAAACTTCCTTGGTTAATAAAATGGCTACTAAACCTGAAACTATGGAAAACACCTTTGCTACTGCTCATGCCATACAAGTTACTATTGATGAAAATGTGAGGCTATTAGCTCAACTTCATGCTAGGTGGGAAAGGGAAGCTGAATTTGATAGAAACAATAGTGTGTGCACTATCACCACTAAACCACAATTAGCTCATATTCCTCCTCCTACTATGCCTAAGCCTATTGATCCTACTACTAGTGATGCTAAGTTTGATTTTGATATTGATGGTTGCAATATTTCTGAAGTAATTATTCTCCTACAAAAGCTTGCTAGAAGTCCCGATGCTAGTGATATGCATGTTGCCTTTACCAAACACATTACATATGCTCTTGTTAAGATTACGGAAGAGAAGCTAAAACACAAAGCTTCTATTCCTAGGAAATTATAAGATAGTTGGGAACCCATTATTAATATGCAAGTGAATGAATTTGATCTCAAAGCTTCATGTGATCTTGGTTCTAGTATCTCTATTATGCCTAGGAAGATTTATGAAATACTTGATTTACCACCATTAGAAGATTGTTATTTGAATGTCCCACTCAATGATAATGCTAAGAAGAAACTCATGGGGAGTATTAATGATGTTATCATTATGGTTAACAATGCTTATGTCCCTGTGGATTTCTATGTTTTGGATGTTGAATACAATGCTTCTTGTCCTATTACTTTGGGAAGACCTTTTCTTAGAACAGTTGGTGCCATCATTGATATGAAAGAAGGCACCATTAAATATCATTTTCCATTCAAGAAAGGTATTGAACACTTCCCTATGAGGAGAGAGAAGTTGCTTTTTAATCCTCCTTTGAAAGCAAGCTTTGATGTTAATGCTCCCTCATTTGAAAATACTTGATTCTTCTTGCTTCTTGTGCCTACCTTAAAGGCGTTAAAGAAAAGTACTTGTTGGGTGATAATCCAAGAGTTTCCTTGAGTCTTGGAAGTTATTACTACTGTAATGACCTCTCCTTATCTTTTTTGTTTGCTTATTGTGCCAAGAATAACCTCTAATGAGAGGGAACTAAGATTTGGGGAGTTGCTGTCCCGAAACAGATTTCTGTCCTCCACCAAAAACATTCGTGAGGAGGATCTGTAACTCAGATTAAGCTCAACATTTACGAATAAATCCCCCAGTATGTTGGCTAACTTTCGTTAGTTGAACACTTTTTGATTTGAGTAACAGAAGATGTTCGAAAAAATTCGTTTCTACCTGCTGGTCTGTTTTGACAGATTTTTATTTGCATTTGCTTCTTATTGATTCCTTTTTGAGCTCTCTTCAGGTAAATTGAATTTCTTTGAAGGAGTTACTACAGTAGCTTGTGTTTTTAGTGAAAAGCCTCGCCGCTCCAAATCTTTGCCCGCGATCTAATATCTTTTGAATAAGCTAATGTTGCTAATGCAAATTGTGTGAAGTTTTGTATGAAGGAAAAATTTCAGGTGTAGAGAGAGAATGATGCAATGAGAGGAAGAATGGACAAAAGCGCAAGCTTGGGTATGCCACCATGGTGTCACCCCAATAAATATCCAAGAGGTACAAGCGTCAAAGCTTGGGGATGCCCAAGGCATCCCCTTCTTCATCAATAAAAAGCTCAGGTATGTCTAGTCACTTTACCTTTATTGTTTCATGCATAGTTGTGTTGTTCTTGGAGCGTCTTAGTTTTCGTTTGTTTTGCTTAGTTTTTCTAGTTTGATTTAGTAGTTTGGACCCGCGCTCTCGCTGTGTTGTTTTACAAATAAGTTTGCTTGGTGTTTGGAAAGGAGTAGTAAGTTCTTGCTTGAAGTGCAAGAGGAGCTTGCATTGACTGTGACTAAGACTTTAGCATGACATGCTAGGTGTTGTTTTTGCATTATGCTTCGTGATTATTGCTGTAGAATGTCTTGTTCCAAACAATTGGGATTGTTTAGTGTGCCTTGAAGAAATTATGCGTTGTTTTTATCATGCAAAAGCATAATATGGTGGTATTCTCCTTTGATGTTTTGCTTGGGTTGACTTGGCACATGCTCACACCATGTAATGACTATGACAAGTCACCATTAGCCTCTGTGATCATTTAGTCCTTGACTTGTAGTACCACTCTTTGCTTTGATTAGTTTGCTTTGTTGCATTGCATAATTATGGCCATTATTGCTCTCTTAGTTGGTTGCTCCTAGTCTTTTGCTATCCTCCACTTGTATGAGTAAGTTCTACTCATGCTTCCAACTCCCAAGAAACCAAGTTATTCCAAAGTGTCAATTATAAACTCCTATGCATGGTGTGTTACACCATTCCAAGTATATTCTTGTTTTCAACTATCTTTTAATTAAAATCTATTTTGTTATGTGAAAACTTAGTGATTAAAGCCCTCACGAACTTGATGGCACACTTTATATTCTTTGCCCCTAATAAACTTGAACCATTGAGGCAACTTTGTTGTATATGCTTGCACTTATAAGTTGGGATTAGCAGAACCGTGCTGTCACGGGGAACGTTTTAAACATTGCACTTGTACTTTTTTGTACTCCGTTGATATCATGCTCTTTTGTCTATGGATGTTACCGGTGTGAAATGAAGTGGGAACTTGTAAGTCCATGGAGTTTGTATTATGTGTTAGAGAAACGCCTGGGCCGCTAGCCTAAGCCATGCTTAATCATGGTGGAAACTTCCAGCATCACCATAGTGAGCTATCTATGAAGCATCCTCAATAAAAGCTATGCATATGGTAAATAAAAAGATTGCTGAGATGCTCATTGTCTGCTTGCCTTGTCATTTTGGTTATGGGAAAGCTCCTGTACCATGTGCAAGGGGTACCCCGTTGACGATTCTCAATGATATGCAAATACTTATAGCGACAAGAACTTGCCTGGGCCCTAAGTTGAGTATCCATGAGGTGTATCCCTCATAGTCAAGGGAGTTGAGATTTCCAACTTATACTTTGTCAAGCATATACTCTAGCTTTGCCACTTTAACCTTAAACACTTCAAGATGCTTATGATAGGGGCAATTATGGCTGAAAGCTAATAAGTACCATAATTTTTGGAAGCTCTTTTTGAAACTTTTAATCCCTCCTTCCTTTAGAAAAGGCCTTTCTTTCACCATTAATTGAGTCTCCACCTTCTACCTTTAGGCACCATTAAGAGAGCATAGTTGTCATTTTGTGTGCAATGTTCCAAAGCTTACTAATTGATGCATATTGTGTTATTACTTGTTCTTGTGCTATTTGTTTCTAGTCACCCTTGTGAACTTTGCAGGTGTCCTATGCATTATATTGCTACTCTATGAAGGACAAGCTGATTGCCACTATGTTATGTTTTCTGCATGTGAAACAAACAAACGTTTTTCAATGCATATTATTCATGATCTTTGTTTGTAGCTTGCCATGTTGCATGCAGAGTTACTATGTCCTACTGTTAGAACTCCATCTTTCATGCACATGTTTAGAGTTCTTTGATGCCAGCTTTCAATGTTTGCAAATGGTTGGATCTTTATTATGAGGGTGCATGTTCACCTCAAAAATTATTCTTTTATCACTTACCTACTCGAGGACAAGGATGAGTTAAGCTTGGGGATGCTGATACGTTGGAAACGTATCTATAATTTTTGATGCTCCATGCTTGTTTAGTACCTACTTTGCTTTACTTGTCTACACTTTGAGGTGCTTTTTACATGTTTTCTGGTACTAACCTATTAATAAGTTGAAACAGTGCCAGATGCCTGTTTTCTGCTGTTTTTGGCTTCAGAAAAGTTAGTAAAGAAATATTCTCGGAATTGGACGGGACGAACGCCAAAGTCAATAACTTTCCGTGGGGAACAAGAAGTCCAGAGGAGAGCCGGAGGTGCTGGCCAGGGGGACAGACCCACCCCAGGCGCGGGGTCAGGTGGACCCGCGCCTGGGTAGGGTTTTGGTGACCCTGGTCGCCTCCCGGACTCCCCCTTCTCCTATAAGAAGCCCCCGATGCGGATCTCTCGGTACCCAATCAGAAATCCATGAAACCGTCTGTAGCCGCCGCCACCATCGTCCCTAGATCAGGGGGGGATCTGAAGTTCTTCCCAGCACCCTGCCGGAGGGGAGATCATCCCGGAGGCCCTCTCTCCGGTATGATTCGTGAGTAGTTCCACCTTATACTATGGGTCCATGTAGTAGATAGATGGTTGTATATCCTCCTTTGTGCTTTCATGTATAGATCTTGTGAGCTCCGTTCATGATCAAGATCTAATCTATTTTTAATCATGCATGTTGTGTTTGCGGGGATCCGATGGATATTGAGATTATTTTGTTGGTTTGATTAATGGTTCTATCTTTATGATTCTATCATGTTTGTGTTGTTTGTGATCTTGCATGCTCTGCGTTGCTAGTGGTTATCTTGGCCAAGTAGTTGCTAGTGACTCCAAGAGGGAGTATTTATGCTCGATAGTGGGTTCATGCCTCTAGTTTCCAAGGGAAGTGACAGAAATCTCTTCGGTTGTAGATGTGATGTTGCTACTAGGGAGAAAACAACGGTCCCTTGTTAATGGAACATGTGGATTGTTTACCTTACACACTTTGCTTAAAGCAGTTGTCTGTTGCTTGCAACTTAATACTGGAGGGGGTTCGGAGGATAACCTGAAGATGGACTTCTAGTCATAGATGCAGTTGGATTACGGTCTATGTATATTGTTGTATTGCCCAATCAACTTCAAAGGATCTTTCTAGCTAGTAATTGCATTGTTATGCCTTGCTCAGTTCCTGTCAATTGCCCCGCTGTAATTTGTTTACCCTTCATGCCATGTTATTTATCTAAGGAGAGCACCTCTAGTGAACTATGGATCCCGGTCCAATCTTTACCATTGATACATCTTCCACTGTTACTTGTTTACTTGCTGCAAACCATTACCTTCCACACCATACGTTTAATCATTTATTACAGCAAACCGGTGAGCTTGACAACCTCACTGATTCGTTGGGACAGAGTCTTGAGTTTGTGTTGTGCAGGTCTCCATGTTGCTTCCAACACCTGTGTGACGTTTCCTTCCTCCTTCTGGTTCGATAACCTTGGTTGCTACTGAGGGAAATCTTGCTGCTATACTCTTCGTGTTGGGAATATGCCCTAGAGGCAATCATGTATGATGAGTTTTCCCATTGTATTCATAAAGATATTAAGTTGTCCTTGTATAAACATCTGATGTGTATCATTGAATATGTGATTCGGTTGTGGAACTATGCATTCATGTTGTTTGTTCAAAATATCCTTGGTCATTGAGGTTGTGCTGGACACACAACTTAGACCAATGTGAAAGTTGGCTTGATGACTCAGTTCCACTTGTCATGGGCATGGAGATGGTATTCCAACTTACACAAATTCGGCTAAAGAGTTTAGCGAGTCGGATTGACCCATATTGAGGTACAACGAACAAGTTGTCATTTGTATATCTCAATCAATGTAATCCTTAGACCTGAGGTTGTTGAATAGTCCGAGTTCAGGATCATCGACTTGGGTTCTGTCAAACGCTGATCCGTAACTAGGCAGCTATAAAGGCAGAGTTCGGGTCGACTGAGAATCAAGCTGTGTGATGTGAATAACCAAGATGGGATTTTCCCTTCCACTCGGAGAGATATTCTCTGGGCCCTATCGTGAGATATGATTCGGAAAGCATGGCCATGCACGACTCGGTTAAGTGTTAACCGAGGCAATCGACTAAGAGTTAGTCAGGTGAATCACTTATCTCGGATCGAGAAGAGAGTCGGAATATTTAAGGGATGACAATTATTCGCCTATAGTCTGACAAGGTTATCGTGAGGCAAAAGGGACTCGGACGCAAGTCACACTGGAAAGGCAAGTCTTCATGACTCTTTGGTACTTGGGAGTAGGCATGTTCTGCTAGGAGCCGCTGCCGACTGATCGATTGAGAATCGGACTCTAATCGCGTCCAAGTAGCCATGAGCCTGCGGGGTCACACACTTAAGAGCGGGAGCAAGTTCGGATTGGATCTGAACCGGTAATCTGGTTGGGTTGGACCTAAGCCAGATTAGGACTGAGTTAGTGAGTTAGACTCACGGTGACTAGTGTTATATGGGCTTTAGTGAATGGGCCACGCAAGCAGAGCCCATGTTCACTCCCTATATATTGTGGAGCACCGTAACCCAGAAAGGTTAATCGTTGATCGGTTAGGTCATTCCATGTGTTGGAAACCCTAGCTCCACAACAGTCCTACCGTCATACCAAACCTAGCAGTTCGCCGTCGGTGCTCCTCCTTTCATGTGTGGATACCAGTAGTGGTGTTGTACGATCAACACTAGGACGATCGGATCGCAAAGGACTACACTGCATCAACTGACGCGCTTCATCAGTAATCCGCAACTGCGCGTCTAGTGGTAAACCTTGTGGCCTTCTACCTCAGCTGGATCTTGGGATCACCACGTTAGAGGAATTTTTTTGTTTTATCTCTGCATGGCCCAACAGTGATATCAGAGCGATAACTTCTGGTTTTAGGCTCGAGATCTCGCATATGTGATATGCAGTTGGCTGTAGATGAGATCTATGTGCTGTTTTGGTGGTCGATCTATGAGATAGGTCGGTTTTGTACGAGGTTGATTGGATCAACTGTACTCGGGGAATGGTAGATCTGATTTCCGTGATCATACTGCTGAGGTCGTGGAACGACATACCCCTACCGATCGGCTTCCGCCATCGGGGTAGACTGTGACACGTAAATCCAGAGGCGGTGATCGAAGATCAAAAAGTTTGATCGAATCAGAACAATGGCCGGAATCCACGTCCGGATCGTAGATGAGATCTATGTTTTTGGAAAAATCATGTAGCGCCTTAGATGTCGTTGCGAGTTTCACAACTCCGGTAGATATAGTATCTATGCATAACCAGTTTTTGCAGGAATTCATGAATGGTATGGTTCATGTGCATGTGATATATGTGTGTAATCCATACATGATCTGCGAATCACGGTTTTTGTCAGCCGGCTAGAGCCTAGGTGCTATCGTTTGTATTGTATAACGACCTGCATGTCGGATTCTCCATGTAATTTACTTTACTAAGCTAGTGTGGTTGTTTGGAGAACCCGGATGGCATGCAAGGTGATGTACAAGTCGGCGACATGGTGCAAGACGACAGGTGACAAGAGTTGGCACGTGTCGGATTACAGGCTTTGTGGTGGAGATCGCCATGAAGGGAGCCATACCATTTCACATTATAATTGCTTTATTTTGTGTTATTGTTATGTCTCTGTTTTACCTGTATTAGATAGTCGGTAAAATTTAATCCCTCAAAGAAGGTCTAGTCGGTTTCCCCGCCAGTGTTTGCACCATCACAAGTCGGACATTTTTGGTAGTGGGCTCATAAAATTGGGGTGCTACCAATTCTTTCCGACTAGATGGGTTCGAGTCGGACTCTTACTGCGGAAACACTCGGTAAGCTAGACGGGTCTATCACAATGGTTGTGGGGCTCGGGGAAAGGTCAGATGGGAGCCGGGGCATGTGATGCCACCCGTCCAACAGGAGTCGTATGAGATACGATTGACAAGGAGTTGTCTACCTAGATCACCTGGAGGCTAGTGGTGATGCTAAAGCTCACTAGCCGACTTGCTTATTTACGGTCCTGAATCACTAAGTAACCATCGGAGGGGTGTTGGTTCTAGTGGGAGCATAAAATATTAAAGTGTTTAATATGCTTGCTCTTTTATGAATACATGTCTTAAGTGTTTTCCATATTTCTGTTGTAGATCATGGCACCAAGTAGCAGTCACTCTCAGATATCCGGTTTTGTGTTGAGAACTATCCTTGATAAAGATAAACTGAACGGCACTAATTTTACCAACTGGTATCGAAATCTGAGAATTGTTCTCAAACAAGAAAAGAAGGACCATGCCCTAGATAACCCACTTCCAGATGAGCCGAATGAGAATGCGACTGTCGCTGCCACCAATGCCTACTGTCGGGCTAAGGATGAGTCCACGGATATTAGCTGTCTTATGCTTGCTCACATGGAACCGGACTTGCAAAAGCAGTTCGAGCATGTTGAGGCCTACGATATGATCGAAAGCCTCAAAATTATGTTCCAGGCTCAGGCGAAGACTGAGAGGTATCAAGTCTCTCAGGCTTTGCTGAGTTGGAAGCTTAAGGATGGTGATCCACTGAGTCCGCATGTGATCAAAATGGTTGGTTATGTGCAGTCTCTGGAGAGGCTTGGCTACCCCATTAGCGAAGAGTTTGCTACAGATATAATTCTGAACTATCTTCCTAGTGCATATGGGCAGTTTATTCCGAACTACCACATGCATGGTATGGATAAGAAGCTCACTGAATTGCATGGGATGCTCAAGCAGGCAGAGGCGGATCTCAAGAAGGGCGCCAGTCAAGTGTTGATGGTGCAGAATAAGGCTAAGTTCAAGAAGAGTTCTTTTGGACTAAGAAGAAGACTAAGTTAGGAGGAAAGCAGGCTCAGGACCCGGTCCCAAGCGCTTCCTCAGGGACTGAGCCATCTCCTTCAGCCGGATCCACTTGCTTCTATGTCAAGGCGGATGGCCACTGGAAGAGGAACTACAGCAAGTACTTGGCTGACAAAGCCAAGAGTGGAGGTATGACTTCCGACTCAGGTACACTTGTTTGCAATGTTATAGACATATATCTAGCTGATGCACCTAATAGTTCTTGGGTATATGTTACCGGATCAGTTATTCACATCTGCAACTCGTTGCAGGGACTGGTAAGAACTAGGAGCGTAGCAAGAGGCGAGGTTGATATTCGAGTCGGCAACAAATCAAGAGTTGGTGCGTTGGAAGTCGGCACGATGCAACTTCATTTACCTTCCGGATTCATTATGGAACTGAATAATTGTTATTATGTTCCAGTGCTCAGTCGAAACATTATTTCTGCTTCATGTTTGATGAGGCAAGACTATGAGTCGAATATCAAGAATAATGGTTATTCTTTGTATTTGAATGATATGTTTCACGGCTTTGCACCCGTCCAGGATGGGTTATTTATTTTGAATCTTGATGGTGAGTCGGTTTATAACATAAATGTTAAAAGGTTGAAACCAAATGATCTGAATATGACTTACTTTTGGCACTGTCGGCTTGGTCATATAAGTTGGAAACGCATGAAGAAGCTCCATGATGATGGACTCCTAACTTCGTTCGACTTGGAGTCGTTCGAGACATGCGAATCTTGCCTACTCGGCAAAATGACCAAGACACCTTTTTCAAAGAGTTGCGAAAGGGCGTCCGACTTGTTGGGACTAGTACATAGTGATGTATGTGGACCAATGATCACGACAGCCAGGGGTGGTTATGAGTACTTCATTACCTTCACTGATGATTTGAGTAGGTATGGATATATCTACTTGATGAAACATAAGTCAGAAGCCTTTGAAAAGTTCAAAGAATTCGAGAATGAAGCACAGAATCAACTCGGCAAGAAAATAAAGTTTCTTCGGTCGGACCGAGGAGGCGAGTACATGAGCCATGAGTTTGATGACCATCTGAAAAGTTGTGGAATAGTTCCTCAACTTACTCCGCCAGGAACACCGCAAAGGAACGGTGTTTCGGAAAGGCGGAATCGGACCTTGTTGGACATGGTACGGTCAATGATGATTCGGACAGATCTGCCTTTATCATTTTGGGGTTATTGTCTAGAAATAGCGGCGTTGACACTAAACAGAGTACCATCAAAGTCGGTAGAGAAGACACCGCATGAGATGTGGACAGGCAAAAAGCCGAGTTTGTCTTTTCTTAAGATTTGGGGTTGTGAAGCTTTTGTCAAGCGACTTCAGTCGGACAAGCTTACAGCCAAGTCAGATAAGTGTATTTTCGTGGGGTATCCGAGGGAAACCTTGGGTTACTACTTCTATAACCGAGAAGTGGGCAAAGTGTTTGTCGCTCGGAACGATGTCTTCCTTGAGAAAGAGTTTCTCAGTCGGGGAGTAAGTGGGAGTACGGTGCAGCTCGAATAAATTCAAGAGGAACCGTCCAGTAGCAAGTCGGCAAAAACCTTGGAGGTTGAGCCGGTCGTGGTAGATGAGCCGGCAGCAGCACCTGGACTACGAAGATCGGCAAGATTACGAAGTGTTCGTGATGTATTACTGTTAGACAGTGATGAGTCGGCAAATTATTCGGAAGCGATGGTGGGATCTGATTCCGAGTCATGGCTTGGAGCCATGAGATCTGATTTAAAGTCCATGGATGAAAATCAAGTTTGGAACTTGGTTGATCCGCCAGACGGTGCAAGACCCGTCGAGTGCAAATGGGTCTTTAAGAAGGAAAACTGATATGGATGGAAATGTTTGTGTCTATAAAGCACACCTTGTCACGAAGGGGTTCCGACAAGTTCAAGGAGTTCATTACGACGAGACTTTCTCGCCCGTAGCGATGCTTAAATCAGTTCGGATCATGTTAGCTATAGCAGCCTATTTCGACTATGAGATATGGCAGATGGATGTCAAAACGGCTTTACTTAACGGAAATTTAACCGAGGACGTGTATATGATACAGCCTGAGGGTTTTGTCGATCCGGCTAATGCTGACAAGGTGTGCAAACTTCAGAAATCCATTTATGGGTTGAAGCAAGCATCTCGGAGTTGGAATATTCGCTTTGATGAGGTAGTCAAATCGTTTGGCTTCATCAAGAGTGATCATGATTCTTGTTTATACAAGAAGTTTAGTGGGAGCAAAGTAAACTTTCTAATCTTATATGTGGATGACATATTACTGATTGGAAATGATGTCCAGATGTTGCAAGAAACTAAGGAATCATTGGAAAGGAGCTTCTCAATGAAAGACTTGGGTGAGGCAACATACATCCTCGGAATCCGGATCTATAGAGATAGATCAAGGAGGCTCATTGGATTGAGTCAGAGTACTTATTTGGACAAAGTGTTGAAGAAGTTCAACATGGAATCGTCTAAGAAGGGGTTCTTACCGATGTCACATGGTGTAAAACTTAGCAAGACTCAGTGTCCTTCGACAACTGATGAGAGAAGTCGGATGAGTGCGATTCCGTATGCTTCCGCAGTCGGATCCATCATGTATGCCATGATTTGTACTAGGCCGGATGTTTCATATGCTCTAAGTGTTGTGAGCAGATACCAGGCTGATCCTAGAGAAATCCACTGGACAGCGGCTAAAAATATCCTAAAGTACTTGAGAAGGACTAAGGATATGTTCTTGGTTTATGGTGGTGAAGATGAACTCAATGTAATGGGTTACACGGATGCGAGTTATCTTACCGACTCTGATGATTCTCGTTTGCAATCTGGATACATGTTTATTAAAAACAGAGGTGCTGTGAGCTGGAAGAGTTCCAAGCAAGAGACTGTGTCTGCATCTACAACATAGGCTGAGTATATTGCCGCCTCAGAGGCAGCAAAGGAAGCTGTTTGGATGAGGAATTTCCTCATGGATCTTGGTGTGGTTCAGGGCTCGTCCAATCCGTTGGACGTGTATTGTGACAACAATGGTGCTATTGCACAAGCCAAGGAACCTAGACAACACCAGAAGAACAAGCACATACTCATGCGGTACCACCTGATTCGCCAGTTCGTGGACCAGGGTGATATCAAGGTATGCAAGGTACACACGTATGCATATATTGCGGATCCGTTGAAAAATCCGTTACCACAGCCGAAGCATGAGGCGCACCTGAGAGCCATGGGCATTAGATGCCTAGACATGTGATGTCGGAAGATCGACTCTAGTGCAAGTGGGAGACTGTTGGGAATATGCCCTAGAGGCAATCATGTATGATGATATTTCCCATTGTATTCATAACGATATTAAGTTGTCCTTGTATAAACATCTGATGTGTATCATTGAATATGTGATTCAGTTGTGGAACTATGCATTCATGTTGTTTGGTCTAAATATCCTTGGTCACTGAGGTTGTGCTGGACACACAACTTAGACCAATGTGAAAGTTGGCTTGATGACTCGGTTCCACTTGTCATGGGCATGGAGATGCTATTCCAACTTACACAGATTCAGCTAAAGAGTTTAGCGAGTCGGATTGACCCGTATTGAGGTACAACGAACAAGTTGTCATTTGTATATCTCAATCAATGTAATCCTTAGACCTGAGGTTGTTGCATAGTCCGAGTTGAGGATCACCGACTTAGGTTCTGTCAAACACTGATCCGTAACTGGGCAGCTATAAAGGCAGAGTTTGGGTCGACTAAGAATCAAGCTGCGTCATGTGAATAACCAAGATGGGATTTTGCCCCTCCACTCCGAGAGATATTCTCTGGGCCCTCTCATGAGATATGATTCGGAAAGCATGGCCATGCATGACTCGGTTAAGTGTTAACCGAGGCGATCGACTAAGAGTTAGTCGGGTGAATCACTTATCTCAGATCGAGAAGAGAGTTGGACTATTTAAGGGATGACAATTATTCGCCTATAGTCTGACAAGGTATATCGTGAGGCAAAAGGGACTCGGACGCAAGTCACATTGGAAAGGCAAGTCGTCATGACTCTTTGGTACTTGGGAGTAGGCATGTTCTGCTAGGAGCCGCTACCGACTGATCGATTGAGAGTCGGACTCTAATCGTGTCCAAGTAGCCATAAGCCTGCGGGGTCACACACTTAAGAGCGGGAGCAAGTTCGGATTGGATCTGAACCGGTAATCTGGTTGGGTTGGACCTAAGCCGGATTAGGACTGAGTTAGTGAGTTGAACTCATGTTGACTAGTGTTATATGGGCTTTAGTGAATGGGCCGCGCAAGCAGAGCCCACATTCACTCCCTATATATAGTGGAGCACCATAACCCAGAAAGGTTAATAGTTGATCGGTTAGGTCATTCCATGTGTTGGAAACGCTAGCTCCACAACAGTCCTGCCGTCGTACCGAACCTAGCAGTTCGCCGCCGGTGCTCCTCCTTGCACGTGTGGATACCAGCAGAGGTGTTGTACGATCAACACTAGGACGATCGGATTGCAAAGGACTACACTGCATCAACTGACGCGCTTCATCAGTAATCCGCAACTGCGCGTCTAGTGGTAAACCACGTGGCCTTCTACCTCAGCTGGATCTTGGGATCACCACGTTAGAGGAATTTTTTTTGTTTTATCTCTGCGTGTCCCAACACTTCATACCTTGCTCTTAGGGTTTCTAATGAAGCACTCTTCCTCCCTGTTGAGTGTAGCATCAGTGCCCTCCATCTCACCGTACACATGTCAACACCTGCCTGAACCATCGCGAACACGTCGCCCACTATGCACGGGAATCAAGGAGACGCCATAATTTTCGCCACATTACGCATGACTAGTCAAATTAAAGTCAGAAGGTGGAATCCACAGTTGTCCCGTCACATCGTCTTTGCTGCCGCAGACGGTTGAGATCACCAAGCGTCAGCAATGACGTCATCAACACAAAGCCAACAATGGTTCGGAACTTTTGACTGAACAAAAAGTACTTACTCGAGTCTGCGACTCAGCCAACTACTCGGGGGCTACTGTTGGAATTATGCCCTAGAGGCAATAATAAAGATGTTATTATTATAATTCTTGTTCATGATAAAGTTTATATTCCATGCTAGAATTGTATTAAGCGGAAACTTTGATACTTGTGTGGTTTATGAACAACACTGTGTCCCTTGTACGCCTCTATGGACTAGCTCATTGATTAATGGTGGTTAAGGTTTCCTAACCATAGACATGAGTTGTCGATTAATAATGGGATCATATCATTGGGAGAATGATATGATGGACAGACCCAAATCAAGCAGAGCAATTAGATCGTGTCATCGTGTTCATCCTTGCGAAGCTTTTTCTTATGTCAAATATTGTATTCCTTAGACCATGAGATAATGCAACTCCCTAGTATCGGAAGAAAGCTTTGAGGTCATCAAACGTCATCCTATGAGAGGGTGATCATAAAGGTGTCTCTCAGGTGATCGGAAAGTACTTGTTGGGTTGTATGTATCGAGATGGGATTTGTCCCTCCCAAGTCGAAGAGATATACTTCGGGCCCACTCGGTAATCGATATCAACACCGCTTGCAAGCACATGGTTAAGGAGTTAATCACAAAGTGATATCGGATTACGGAACGAGTAAAGTACTTGCTGTGAACGAGATTGAACTAGGTATGCCGATACCAACGATCGAATCTCGGGCAAGTAAAATATCGCGTGACGAAGGGAATATAAATATTGGATTAATTGAATCCTAGCATTGTGGTTCATCCGATATGATCATCGATGAATATGTGGGAGTCAATATGGGTTTCCAGATCCCGCTGTTGATTATTGATAGAAGATCATGTCAGCATATTCTCGAACCCGTAGGGTCACACACTTAACGTGCCTCGACGCTAGGATAGAATGGATAATTGGTTTATGAGTTTTTGTTCGGAGTCTCGGATGAGATCCAGGACATCACGAGAGGTTTCAGAATGGTCCGGAGAATAATATTCATATAAAGGAAAGCAGTTTTTGGATTTCGGAATTGTTTCGGAATGTTCGGTATTGTACCAGAAGGTTCTAGAAGCTTCCGGAGTGGGACCAACGTGGCCCCACTTATCGGAGGGGGGCGTGGGCCTACGAGGGAGTGCCCTGGCCACATTGGGCCAGGGGCACAAGGCCCCATAGGCCCAGCCGGCCAAAACCCTAGGGGAAACCCTAGGGGACCTTCTAGAAGGGGGGGGGGAAGACTTGCCCCCCACTCCACCCTTGTGTCCGCCGGCCCTAGGGCTTGGAGGAGGGGAAAGGGGGGGGGGCGGTCAGCCCCCTATATAAGGTGGGCAGGGGGCGCGCCCTCCCTCCACCCCAAAACCCTAGCCGCCATACTGCCGCCCTCCTCTCTCTCTCTCTCTCTCTCTCTCTCTCTCTCTCTCTCTCTCTCTCTCTCTCTCCCGACTGCGTGTAGGCGAAGCCCTGCCACAGAAACTCTCCACCACTGCACCACGCCGTCGTGCTGTAGATCCAATCTATCTCTCCACCCCACTTGCTGGAATGAGGAAGGAGGAGACGTCGTGGTGCCGTACGTGTGCATCTCTCGGAGGCATCGCCACTTGCGGCGTTGGATCGGATCGGATCGCGAGGAGGAGAAGGCTAGTACGACTACATCAACCACGTTCTGTTGAATGTTCCGCTGTGCGATTTCTTCAAGGGTATGAAGATCTCATCCATCCCTCTCGTTGATTGCATATCCTAGATTAGATCTTGGCTTTCCCGTTTGCATCCGTAGAATTTTTTTGATTTACTATGCTACGAAACCCTTCAGTGGTATCAGAGCTAGATCTATGCGTAGATGTGTTTCACGAGTAGAACGCAACATGCTTGTTGCGGGCGTTGATGTTTTCTGTTGCAATCCTCTTGTTGTGTACTTCTTATGACGCGGGATAGTGAGATCGAAGCGGTCCAGGCCAACTTTACGCGACCTTGTTCGCGAGACCGGCTCCGCACTTGACGTGTGGCTTGTTCCACACATGCAGCTGGTGGATGCCAGTTTCCCTCACTATAGTTGTCATGGGATTTACACCGGATGTTGGCAAACATAATATCACCGTTGTGGCTTCCGTAGGTAAGAATCGTTCTTAGCTTGTTACTCCCATAAGCCAAGTAAAACATGCAACAACAAAGTAGAGGCGTCTAACTTGTTTTTGCAGGGAGTGTTTCTGTGATATGGTATGGCCCAAGATATGATGTGTATGTTGTATGCAATGATCATGTTTTGTAATATTTCACGACTTGCATGTCGATGAGTACACAATCGGCAGGAGCCATATGGTTGTATTTATAATTGTGTATGACCTGTGTGTCAACTTCTTATACGCCATGTAACAACTTTACTTTATCGCTAAGTAGTTAGCAATAGTTGTAGTTGCTATTCGTGGTGGAGGCAATCATGGTGGAGTGATGGAGATCATGCTAGCACGCACAATATGGAGATCATTGCGCGGAGATTGGCTATACCATGTCACATAAAATTATATGCATGTGATGTTTATCCTTTTATGTATCTTATTATGCTTAGATCGCGGCAGTAGCATTATAAGATGATTCCTCACTTAAAGATCAAGATTAAATTGTGTTCTCCCCCATGTATGCACCATTGCGAAAGTTCGTCGTGTTCAAGCACCTCGCGATGATCGGGTGCTATAAACTCTACGTTCACATACAATGGATGCAAGCCAGTTTTGCACACGCGGAAATACTTGGGTTTGACTTGACGATCCTAGCATGTACAAACATGGCCTCGGAACACACGAACCGAAAGGTTAAGCATGAGTCATATGAATGATATGATCGACACTTTGTTGTCCACCATTGAAACCACATCTCTTCTCGTGAAGATCGGATTAGGTGTGGTGAATTTGGATCATGTTCACTAAACAACTTGCGGGATGTTGAATTTAGTGGGAGTTCATCTAGTAATTTGATTAAGTTGAACTAGTTATCATGAACATAGTCTAAATTGTACTTGCAAATTTTGTAGATTAAATGGCTAAGTCCAACTTCAACTTCAATGTTTTTGCTGAGAAAGAAAAGCTTAAGAACAATGGGTCTAACTTCACCAACTGGTTCCGCAATTTGAGAATCATTCTCGCTGGCGGACAAAAGGACTATGTCCTTGAGAAAGCGCTAGGTGACGCCCCTGCTATAGATGCGCCGGCTAATGAAAAAGCTGTTTATCAGTCGCGCAAAGATGATTATGGTGTGATTAAGAGCACGATGTTGTTTGCTATGGAATCGGACCTTCAAAATCGTTTTGAGGAGTTCGCCGGGCCCTTTGAGATTCTTGAGGAACTGAAAACCATGTTTCAGAGTCAGGCCCGTTCTGAGAGATATGAGATCTCTGAGAAATTCTTTAACTGCAAGATGGAGGAAGGGAGTTCCGTTAGTGAGCACGCCATTAAGATGTCGGGCTACACTCAACGTCTTGAGCAACTGGACTGCAAGATTCCAGAAGAGCTCAAGATTGACAGAGTTCTGCAATCACTCCCTCCTAGCTACAAAGGTTTTGTAGTTACTCATAATCAGATTGGTTCCACTAATACGATCACTGAGCTCTTCGCTAAGCTAAAAGCTGCGGAGGTGGACATCAAGAAAGATAATCATGTGTTGATGGTCAACAAGACCCCCAACTTTAAGAAAGGTAAGGGTGCAAAGAAGTCCTTCAAGAAAGGCAGCGGCAAGCGCGTTGCCCCTGCTGAGAAGAAGCTCAAGTTTGGACCTAAGCCGGACACTGAGTGCTTCTATTGCAAGGACAAGGGTCACTGGAAGCGCAACTGTCGGAAGTACTTAGCGGACAAGAAGGCTGGCACCATTAAAGGTATATTTGATATACATGTTATTGATGTTTACCTTACTAGCGCTCGTTGTAGTGCCTGGGTATTTGATACTGGTTCAGTTGCTAATATTTGTAACTCGAAACAGGAGCTACGGAATAGACGGCGGCTAGCAAGGGATGAGGTGACGATGCACATTGGCAACGGATCAAGAGTTGATGTGATGGCCGTCGGCACGCTCTCCTTAGTTTTACCTTCAGGATTAGTTTTAAACCTTAATAAATGTTATTATGTGCCTGCGTTGAGCATGAACATCATATCTAGATCGTGTTTATTGCAAGACGGTTATTCATTTAAATCGGAGAATAATGGTTGTTCTATTTATATGAGTAACATCTTTTATGGTCATGCACCTGCTATGAATGGTTTATTTCTTCTGAATCTCGAAAGCAATGAAACACACATCCATAACATTGAGGCTAAGAGATGCAAAGTAGATAGTGATAATTCAACCTATTTGTGGCACTGCCGTCTAGGTCATATTGGTGTAAAACTCATGAAGAAACTCCATTCTGATGGACTTTTGGAGTCTCTTGATTTTGAATCATTTGACACGTGCGAGCCTGCCTCATGGGCAAGACGATCAAAACCCCATTTTCTGGAATAATGGAGCGAGCAACGGACTTGTTGGAAATCATACATACCGATGTATGCGGACCAATGAGTGTTTCGACGCGCGGTAGATATCGCTATTTTCTCACTTTTACTGATGACTTAAGTAGATATGGGTATATCTATTTAATGAAACATAAATCTGAAACGTTTGAAAAGTTCAAAGAATTTCAGAACGAAGTGGAAAACCATCGTAACAAGAAAATTAAATTTCTACGATCCGATCGTGGAGGTGAATATTTGAGTTATGATTTTCTCACGCATCTTAAAGCAAGCGGAATCGTTTCGCAACTCACGCCACCCGGAACACCAAAGCGCAATGGTATGTCTGAACGCCGGAATCGAACTCTATTAGATATGGTGCGATCGATGATGTCTCTTATAGATTTGCCGTTATCATTTTGGGGTTATGCATTAGAAACCGCTGCATTCACTTTAAATAGGGCACCATCTAAATCCGTTGAGATGACACCGTATGAACTGTGGTTTGGTGCTAAACCTAGGTTGTCGTTTCTTAAAGTTTGGGGATGCGAAGCTTACGTCAATAAGTTGATGCCGGACAAGCTCGAACCCAAAGGGGAGAAATGTGTCTTCATAGGATACCCTAAGGAAACGATTGGGTATACCTTCTAGCACAAATCCGAAGGCAAAGTGTTTGTCACAAAGAACGGATCCTTTCTTGAGAAGGAGTTTCTCTCGAAAGAAATGAGTGGGAGGAAAGTAGAGCTAGACGAGGTTATTGAACCTTCTCTTGAGTTGGAGAGTAGCGCAACACCTGAAATTATTCCAGTGCCATCTGCACCAACAATAGGGGAAGCTAATGACGAGGATCATGAAGCTTCAGACGATGCTACTACTGAACGTCGTAGGTCGACAAGGTCACGTGCCCCTCCTGAGTGGTACGGTAACCCTCTCTTAACTGTCTTGTTGGTAGACAACAGTGAACCTGCGAACTATGAGGAAGCAATGATGAGCCCAGACTATGAGAAATGGCTAGAGTCCATGAAATCCGAATTGGGATCCATGAGCGAAAACCAAGTATGGACTTTGGTGGACCCTCCTAGCGACCTAAAGGCCGTTGAGTGCAAATGGATTTTCAAAAGGAAAACGGACGCAGATGGTAATGTTACTGTCTATAAAGCACGGCTTGTCGCGAAAGGTTTTTGACAAGTTCAAGGTGTTGACTACGATGAGACTTTCTCTCCCTTAGCGATGTTTAAGTCCATTCGGATTTTATTAGCAATTGCTGCGTTTCATGATTATGAAATATGGCAGATGGATGTCAAGACTGCGTTCCTCAATGGCAACATTGATGAAGAGTTGTATATGATGCAACCTGAAGGTTTTGTCGATCCTAAGGATGTTGATAAGGTGTGCAAACTTCAGCGTTCCATTTATGGACTAAAGCAAGCATCTCGGAGTTGGAACCTTTGTTTTGATAAAGTGATCAAGAGCTTTGGATTTGTTCCAAATTGCTACGAAGCTTGTATCTACAAGAAAGTGAGTGGGATCTCAGTGACATTTTTAGTACTATATGTGGATGACATATTGATTATTGGAAATGACATTGATATTCTTAACGATGTGAAGAGTTATTTGAACAAATGTTTTTCAATGAAAAACCTAGGAGAAGCTGCTTATATATTAGGCATCAAAATCTATAGATATAGACAAAGACGCCTAATAGCTTTAAGCCAAAGTACATATCTAGAAAAAGTTCTAAAAAGGTTCAGAATGGATAAGGCAAAGAAAGGTTCAGTGCCCATGTTGTCAGGTAATATATTGAGCAAGGCTCAGTGTCCAGCTACGGTAAACGATAGAGAAACCATGAGCAAAGTGCCTTATGACTCGGCCATAGGTTCTATCATGTA
This sequence comes from Avena sativa, assembly GCA_916181665.1. Classification (NCBI taxonomy): domain Eukaryota; kingdom Viridiplantae; phylum Streptophyta; class Magnoliopsida; order Poales; family Poaceae; genus Avena; species Avena sativa. Next base: position 69,839,663 of record OV702284.1, read on the forward strand.
TGCCATGCTGTGTACTAGACCGGATGTGTCCAATGCTCTTAGTTTGACGAGCATATACCAAAGTGATCCAGGGGTGGAACACTGGACAGCCGTAAAGAACATCCTAAAGTATTTAAATAGGACTAAAGAAATGTTCTTGGTCTATGGAGGTGATGAGCAGCTCGTCGTAAAAGGTTATGTCGACGCTAGTTTCGACACCGACCCGGATGATTCTAAATCTCAGACATGATACATTTATATTTTGAATGGAGGAGCTGTGAGCTGGAGAAGCTGCAAGCAAAGCGTGATCGCGAGATCTACAGTAGAATCGGAATACATGGATGCTGCAGAAGCGTCAAGTAAAGGAGTTTGGATCAGGAACTTCATCACTAAGCTTGGTGTGGTTCCAAGTGCCTTGGACCCACTGGAGATATTGTGCGACAACACTGGCGCCATAGCACTGGCTAAGGAACCAAGATATCATCCAAAGACCAAGCACATCAACCGCCGATTTCATATAATTCGAGATTATATAACAGATGGAGATCTGAAGATTAGCAAAGTACATACGGATCTAAATGTCGCAGATCCGTTGACTAAACCTCTTCCACGAGCAAAACATGCTCAGCACCTTAATGCCATGGGTGTTAGATTGTTACCAGATGTAAACTAGATTATTGACTCTAGTGCAAGTGGGAGACTGTTGGAATTATTCCCTAGAGGCAATAATAAAAATGTTATTATTATAATTCTTGTTCATGATAAAGTTTATATTCCATGCTAGAATTGTATTAAGCGGAAACTTTGATATTTGTGTGGTTTATGAACAACACCATGTCCCTAGTACGCCTCTATGGACTAGCTCATTGATTAATGATGGTTAAGGTTTCCTAACCATAGACATGAGTTGTCGATTAATAATGGGATCATATCATTGGGAGAATGATATGATGGACAGACCCAAATCAAGCAGAGCAATTAGATCGTGTCATCGTGTTCATCTTTGCGAAGCTTTTTCTTATGTCAAATATTGTATTCCTTAGACCATGAGATAATGCAACTACCTGGTATCGGAAGAAAGCTTTGAGGTCATCAAACGTCATCCTATGAGAGGGTGATCATAAAGGTGTCTCTCAGGTGATCGGAAAGTACTTGTTGGGTTGTATGTATCGAGATGGGATTTGTCCCTCCCAAGTCGGAGAGATATACTTCGTGCCCACTCGGTAATCGATATCAACACCGCTTGCAAGCACATGGTTAAGGAGTTATTCACAAAGTGATATCGGATTACGAAACGAGTAAAGTACTTGCTGTGAACGAGATTGAACTAGGTATGCCGATACCAACGATCGAATCTCGGGCAAGTAAAATATCGCGTGACGAAGGGAATATAAATATGGGATTAATTGAATCCTAGCATCGTGGTTCATCCGATATGATCATCGATGAATATGTGGGAGTCGATATGGGTTTCCAGATCCCCCTGTTGATTATTGATAGAAGATCATGTCTGCATATTCTCGAACCCGTAGGGTCACACACTTAACGTGCCTTGACGCTAGAATAGAATGGATAATTGGTTTATGAGTTTTTGTTCGGAGTCTCGGATGAGATCCAGAACATCACGAGAGGTTCCGGAATGGTCCGGAGAATAAGATTCATATAAAGGAAAGCAGTTTTTGGATTTTGGAATTGTTTCGGAATGTTCGGTATTGTACCGGAAGGTTCTAGAAGCTTCCGGAGTGGGACCAACGTGGCCCCACTTGTCGGAGGGGGGCATGGGCCTACGAGGGAGTGCCCTGGCCACATTGGGCCAGGGGCACAAGGCCCCATAGGCCCAGCCGGCCAAAACCCTAGGGGAAACCCTAGGGGACCTTCTAGAAGGGGGGGGGAAGACTTGCCCCCCACTCCACCCTTGTGGCCGCCGGCCCTAGGGCTTGGAGGAGGGGCAAGGGGGTCCAGCCAGCCCCCTATATAAGGTGGGAAGGGGGCGCACCCTCCCTCCACCCCAAAACCCTAGCCGCCATACTGCTGCCCTCTCTCTCTCTCTCTCTCTCTCCCTCCCTCCCGACTGCGTGTAGGCGAAGCCCTGCCGCAGAAACTCTTCACCATTGCACCACGCCGTCGTGCTGTAGATCCAATCTATCTCTCCACCCCACTTGCTGGACCAAGGAAGGAGGAGACGTCGCGGTGCCGTACGTGTGCATCTCTCGGAGGCGTCGCCACTTGCGGAGTTGGATCGGATCAGATCGGATCGCGAGGAGGAGAAGGCTAGTACGACTACATCAACCACGTTCTGTTGAACGTTCCACTGTGCGATTTCTTCAAGGGTATGAAGATCTCATCTATCCCTCTCGTTGATTGCATCTCCTAGATTAGATCTTGGCTTTCCCATTCGCATCCGTAGAATTTTTTTGATTTACTATGCTGCGAAACCCTTCAGCTACTCCTATTAGGAGCGCTGGCCGCGCACCTGAGAAACTACAATGGTAACAATACCTCGAAGAAATCTTTGAGTCCTACGTCGAGTCTGCGACTCCACTATGGACTCGGGGGATACTCCCATAGGGAGCGCCGGTCGTGCACTCGAACAAATACGTCCTACAGACAGACAATCAAACGTCCGCAAACGCATGAATTAAAGTCTCCGCTCGAGTCTACGACTCGAACAGACACTCGGGGGCTACTCCCATAGGGAGCGCTGGTCGCGCACCCTATGAACTATTCGAATGAGATCCTTTGGATCAAATATGATAAAAATCTTTTTGGCAACTTTGCCCGAATTAGCGCTAAGTGAAAAGCCATCTCCTTGGTCACCCGAAACACCACCGCAGTGATAATCTTCGGATGCTGTGTCGATGATGCGAAGATAAGTCCTACAGATATCATCTGATGGCCTGGTAACGCACCAGACTGCGCTCTTCCAGTAACATTACCTCGACAACAGGCATAATGAAAAATCGCGACGCACGTGTTGGGTATCTAACTTAAAACACTGTAATTTGAATCCTGTAAGACCTCAGCGGCCTGAGTCAAATTACACCAGTATCGTTCTGGATTCGAGTCTGGGGACTCGAGTCTGAAGAATATCGTGTTGTTTTGTTCAAAGATAGTTAACTGAGCCTAATCTGTCGGATGAGTCAGGCGCACATATCAACAATCCCTATGAACTGACATGTTTATTTGAAAGGCAGGTTCGAATAAGAAGCACCCGAAAGATTATAGAGTCTCTAGTCGAATCTACGATTTGACTGAACCCTCGGGGGCTACTGACATGGATATACCCTACAGGTGTCTCACATTGGTATACCCGGTCCAGCCCAGGGAAGGCCCACGTGAAGACTTGCTGTCCAAGAAGATTCCGGGTGGCCCAAGCGCAGTACAAGTTTGACTCCTTGGAGGGCACGACTAGGCTGTAAATATATTATTCAAGGGTGAAACCCTAACTTATAACCAACTCGACCTGCACTCGGGACCTAGCCTATCTATATAAAGGCCAGGAGGGCACATCGAGGAGGAGCTCTACCAATTCATACACACACCTCACGCGAGATTACATCTGCAGACCCCTATAACCTTCGGTTCCGCCGTAATCAAGAACAGACAAGCAGGAGTAGGGTTTTCCCTCCGGGGGCCTAAACCTGGGTAAACCTCGTGTCCCCTTGCTGCGTGTCTGTTAACCGTCTCGCGATCTCCAGCATCCCCATCTTCTCCAAAACCCAAGTCCATAATAATGGGCATTGATGAGTCGAACCCTCGTCAAATATTGACATGGATCTTATAAGTTTTGATGAATCTTTAGTGGTCTTTATAACTGAGCTTGTGTTGCCTTGTATGAATACATGTTTTCCCTCTTTGAGCTTGTATAAGAAATAAGGATGCAAGGCATTGATTTCCAATGATAAGCTATTTCACAACCATTAATTTATTATCGACCCTTCCTGCTCGAGGACGAGCAAGGTCTAGCTTGGGGAAGTTGATGGCTGTGAAATACCACCTCTTTTAGCAATATAAAATGTGTCATTAATCTCTCATATCATGTTTTCTCTAGCTATAGCTATGCCTTATATGCATGACTTCTAGTTCTCAGTCATTTTCATATGAGCTTTACACATTTAGTAGTTTAGGTAGAATTTTATCATTTTCCTTGTCTATGACATGTGTGTAGGTGTTGTTGATGATTATGGATAAAGTAGAGGCAAAAGGAACAAAGAGAGCATAGTATGGAGGAGCTGCAGGGGTCAGACTTAGCCATTCGAGAGGTTGAAAAAGTGATTTTTTTCAAACTTCTCAAAATAAAGATCCAAGACCATGGGGTTGTATCCCTCATCAATATGAATCCAATGAGCCAAAGAACATCCAAAATAGAGTTCGTATAAAGAAATGGCGACCAAAATACGAAAGAGTGTTGAAGGTATGGCGACCAACTATACGACCGAGCTCCGGCCGTATAGTTGCCAAAAAGGTTGGGAACGACGGGATTTGGCCCCAGAAAAGCTCCAGAAGCTTCCCAAAGTCATATGACGGTATTAGGAGTACCCTAGGGCACCCCCAAGTACTATATAAAGAGGGGAGGGGTCAAGAAACAAGTACACAACATCATAGCCCTCCAGGGGCGGAGCTCTGCCGCCGCCGCCACCCATCCAATATCCATAGCGGCGGAGCTGTGCCTCAACCACACCTCCGAGATCTAGATCTCCCTCAACACCATCACCATCAAGGCATCCAATCAAGAAGAAGAGGAGGAGAAGGAAGACATCACCACCACCACACATTAATCTCCATCCCTCTCTCTCTCTTGTTTGGTAATTGTAAGATTGAACACGATTGTGACATCATTATATATTTATATGTTTTGCCGTTCGTCCATGTGTGATTGATTGATTCAATTCTAGGTTGAGGTATGATCTAGTGCACTCAGTTAGAATTTATTATGATCTAAGATGAGTTTATGTGATCCTTTGGTCCGGAAGTGCCTTTTGCCCTGCGGTGACGCGCGAGAATCATGCATAGTGCTCACAGAGTGACAACCCGATAACCAATTGGGGAACTTTTATTTGTCTAAGTAATCTCTTATAGATCACACATATATTTTCCCATCTAGTACTAGTGAGACCGAAGCCTAGAAACCCTCTCTCATTCCATTCAATCCTACAACTACAATCTCTTTAATTCAATCCATATTCTTGTTTACTTTCCATCTTAGTTTATTTTGTTCTTAAAAGTTCTTTGTTATTAGATAATTTAAACCTCTCTTAATTATCGTTGTTCTAGTAACTTATCGATTAGGCTATTTCCAAACCACGGTTTGGGTGCGAAACGTGGCCGCATTGACAACATGGCTGCGGGGTCGTGTTGTTTTCGTTTGTCGATCTCCGATCGGGACAAAATCTTAAATATTTGCTGCTACATGTACTGCAATAACCCTGTTGTTGGTGCAGGAATCCAGTCATCAATAGGGAAAGCGAAGAAGTCCGCTGATGCTGGATCGAGTGCGGCTGCCATAGCCAAGAAGAAAGTTACCGGCGGCCTTGTCACCAATGGCGGGTGGAGGCGGTCCTCCATGAAGATCGTGGACCTGTGACAGCTTTTCCAAGTCGGGCTAATTTCGCAGAAAGAGGACAATTGCGTCCTCCCTGGCCTAGAGGTATTTCCCGATTGTCCTGCCGGGTTCTGCATCGTGTTTTGGCGTTCGTCCTTCGGGGCATTTCTCTTCCTCTCTATGATTTTGTTCGTGGCCTCATTTTCCTCTATGGGCTTCAACTGCATCAGTTGTAGCCCAATTTTGTTTTCCACCTCTCTTACTTCATTACGTTATGCGAGTGCTGGCTTAGAATCGAGCCACACTTCGGGCTCTTCCCAAAGCTATATGCCCTGCAGAGGCAGTCAGGTGTTGGAGGTGCTGTCTACCAGGTTGGTGGGTCTGGCATCTACATCCGCCCCAATCAGCAATATTTCAACTTCAACCTCATCAAGTCATCTCAAGAGTGGAGGACCAAGTGGTTCTACATTCGCGACCAAAAGCTGTCAGGCTAGGTTTATGGCTTGCCTCGCTTTGACGCGATTGTAGAGACCAAGAGGAAGCGATCCTAGAAGAACAAAGTTCCTTCGGGTGAGACTGAAGTGGTTGAAGCATTGTACAAGCGAGTGAAGGGCCTTCAGCTGAGGCACGGTTAGGAGGTCACCGGCCTCGACATCATTCATGTCTTCCTGTGCAACCCCTGCAAGCCAGGGCATACCCGATGTTCTTGTATGCTCGCACTGGTGATCCAAAGAGGGTTTCGGCTAAGGAGTTATCATCGACAGAGCTCGATAGGAAGATTAGGCCCTTGACAAGCTTGATGGCTGACGAATCTCATCTGGCGGAAACGTCGATCGCGCCGTTCAGCGCGACTAACCTTGTGCCAAAGGTAATATCCTTGCTACGCTTTTCTGTTGTGATGTTGTGATTGTGATATGCGATGATGACTGGTGCTGCATCCTTATACTTGTACAATCTAAAAGTGGAGGGCATGATTCCTCCGTTGCCTAAGGAGTTTAAGGCTGCTCCTAATGGTGGTGACATGGAGGAGTCGGAGTCGATAGTCCCTATTGTGCAGTCACCAGAACGCGAAGCCCTCGAGTCCTGTGACGGCAATTCTCGCAAGATAAGCCAAGGCGAAGGCTCGGATGCCTTGACGCCCGTGTCTCTAAAAGGGCTTGCTTCTCCGAAGGAGCCTGCTCCTGCCACGGACGCCACTGGTCCAATTCAGGTGGTGCCCCTCCGAACTGTGGCTCTTGAGCCATAGGACAAGAAGCAAAAGAAGATGGAAGTATTTGACCTTTCTGACATTTCCATGTGAGTACCTTACCTAGAGGCTCTCGAGCGCTTCAAGATGGAGATGAAGCAACGTGAGGAAAACTTGGCAGCAGCTATGGCTGAACGGGAGAAGAGCCTTGCTGACCATCTCATGACTGCTGCCCAAGGTCTGTCTGGTGAGTTGCTTGGAACAAGCTTCATATAGATTCTATCTTCCCTTTGATTCTTATTTGTTTGTTGAATTTGAGTGTTACGTACTTTCATAAGATACTAGCGTTGTCTTTGACTACCAGGTTCTTGAGCACGCTGATCCACTAGCTGGTATCGTGGCCGCGGTCGAAGACCGCTGTAGCTCCACCCGGGACGATCTGGTCAAGGCCAAAGAGGTGCTCAGCGCTTCCACCGGGAGATTTTACCAAAGGCTATGGCTCTGGAGGAAATCGATGCTTCAGCGGAAGCGCTTGCATGGGACGCAACCGGTGAATAAAAGCAGACGCAGAACGGCGTAGGTGCCTCCCTCGACCTAGTGATGGCTCAAGATTGCGGTGCTTGCCTGGACCTCAGCAAGGTGACCTCCAAGATGCCAGTGACGTCGGAGGGCGAAGAGGTAGCCTTTGGTCCTTTTGCCTCCTGCTCTTAGAAGTATGGCCCGCGGCTTATAGAGTTGCTCGTGAGGTACTTTGCGGAGCAGAAACGGCTAGCCGTGGAAAAATCCACGGAGACGGAGGCTGCCACGGACGCCGCGAAGCCCTCGGGTGCCTCCGCGTAGATACCATTAGTTTCTTTAGTTTGTAGTTTTTTTGCTGGCTCTTGCTTGTCGTCCTTGTATGTACCAGACTATGCTTGAACTGCTATGTGGTAGCTTTTGTATAAATATATGATTTGCTTACTTTTACACTCATCAGGGTCTTATCCTCCATTACTTTGTTTGCATAGGGTTCCTCGGGTGTAGTCCCGATGACCTCACCTATTCCTTTGGCTACTCCACGCCCAAGGGCAAATGAGTTATCGCATCTTACTCTTCTTTGCGATAGCATGGAGGACTTGGAGAAAAATATTGCCATCATCTACGGCCACGCTGACGTTTGGAAGTCCAAAGCGAAAAAGGCCTTCGAGCGGGAGAAATACCTCCTTGGAGAGGTTGCTCAAATTGGCGAGCAGCTGCAATGTAAGCACATTCCGACTCTCATTCTTCAGGTCGTTGACTTGGTATCGGCTGACTTTGTGTTATTTTGTAGTTCTGAATCTCATTGCACAGGAAGATAAATAACAAGTTGATAATCGACTGAACTGCGCAACCAAAGCAGAGCTGGAGGCTGGGGGATTCTTCTAGATGGACCAGAACCGAGCAACTAAGCTGGAAACGGTGCAAGACTGTGTTCATCAAGTGTTGGAGGTGCTGAAAAGCACTCGGTCAGCACTCACATCGATATTCGGCTCCATGTTTCCCCTGGACGAAGCTCCTTCTGGCATGCTTGGGATGTTGCAGAAGTTCCACAACTTGAGCGCTGTAAGGGAGTGCGTGCGCCAGTAGCTTGTCGCATGTGCCAAGGGTACATTGGGGCTCGTTCACCTGCATTGTCCCGATTTAGACCTTGTGGCCATTGCAGTGGGACCGCTAGTTCCTCCGGATGGTATGGGCTAGAACATGCGACCTCACTACCGCGCGGTTTCCCAGCCTGTCAAAGATATTGTGCAGCTGTTCGACGAACATACCAATGTCATTCTTCACAGGCAGCGGTAGTGAGTTGCACTTTGTGGAACATGTATAGGATGTAAAATTTGTATAGTTTTGACTGGGAGGTGTTGCCCTTTGTAAAGATTATGTAAGTAGTGCATGTTATGCACTCGATTTGATTTTACAACATTTCCTTTTCGTTAGCTTGACGTTTTCCGATCTCAGCTCCTTGCCAACTTGTCAGTTGGGTTGCAACTGGGTTGGAGTTTTCAAGGGTTCGATTGTTAGCGTAGTCAGCTACTCGGGTAAATGGAGTGATAGGGAAAGTGATGAGCGAACGAGGTCGTCGGGTGAGGCGTAGCCCCCGAGTGCAGTATGTATGAAATGTAAAGAAGAGACTCACTGGGCGAGGAACTTAGCTTTATTTATTGCGGAGTAGAAGGTACAAGTTTTGGCTAAGTAGCCTTAATTCGAAAGTAAAAACATCTAGGGGCAGTTGCACGATGTTCCAGGGGTTGGAGTATGTGACTCCAGTTTCTACATCCTTGAGGCGATAGGTTCCACCTAGGATCACTTTGGTGATCACGTAGGGTCCTTCCCAGGGGGACTCGAGCTTCAGGTTCCCTATCTGCTTGAGCCATAGGATGAGGTCACCTTCGATGATGGACCTTGTCCATAGCTGTCAGCTGTGGTAGTTGCGGAGGCTCTACTGGTACACCATCGAGCGATCAGCATCAATGTCGCATGCATCGTCTAATAGATTGACAGAGTCTTCGAGTGCAGCCATAGATTCGGCGTCATTGTAGGGACGACTCGCGGGGCCTTGTAGCGTACCTCGGCTGGTAGTACTTCCTTAACGCTGTGTTCCGTGAAGAAGGGCATATACCAAGTGGCATTGTTTGGAGTTGTGCGCAGGCTCCAAAGTATAGAGGGAAACTCCTCTGACCAGGCTCTTTCCGCTCGTTCGAGAGGCCGGAGGAGTCCTTCTTGATGCCGTTGTAGACGAGGTCATTGGCCTTTTCGACTTTATCATTGGTTTTGGGTTGCACCACTAAGGCGTAGCTGATGTTGATGCCAAGATTGTGGACAGTTGTTGGGCCTCCAAGTGCAGAGGATTGTAGAACAGCAGCAAGTTTCCCTTAAGTGGATTACCCAAGGTTTATCGAACTCAGAGAGGAAGTGGTCAAAGGTATCCCTCTCAAGCAACCCTGCAATCAAGATACAAGAAGTCTCTTGTGTCCCCAACACACCCAATACACTTGTCAGGTGTATAGGTGCACTAGTTCGGTGAAGATATAGTGAAATACAAGGTGTTTCAATGCTTAGAAACAAGGCCTAGGGATCATACTTTCACTAGTGGACACTCTCATATAAATATATTCTCTTCATGATACTACTCTGAACTACTCTCCGGTTGGATAACTCTAATCCATGGTAGGGCTACAAAAGCTTGATACGTCTTAAACGTATCTATAATTTTTGATGTTCCATGCTTGTTTAGTATCTACTTTTCTTTTATTTGTCTACACTTTGAGGTATTTTTATATGTTTTTTGGTACTAACCTATTAACAAGATGCCACAGTGTCAGTTGGCTGTTTTTTCTTCTGTTTTTGGTTCTAGAAAAGGCAGAAAATGAATATTCTCGGAATTGGACGGGACAAAAGCCAATGTCAATATTTTACCATGGGGAACACGGAGCCAGAAGACGAGACGAAGGAGGGCCTCGAGGGGGCCACACCCCTGGCCGCACGACCAGGCTTGGCCCGCGCCTTGGGAGGGTGCAGCCGCCTCGGGCACCCCCTCGGCCTCCCTCTTGGCCTATAAGAAGCCCCCGATACCTAAACCCTAAGTACCCGATCAATCTTCTACGAAACAGTCCGGAGCCGCCGCCACCATCGTCCCTAGATTAGGGGGATCTTAAGCTCTTCCCGGCACCCTGCCGGAGGGGAGAGATCATCCCGGAGGCCTTCTTCATCACCATGCCAGCCTCCGGTATGAAGCGTGAGTAGTTCCACCTTGGACTACGGGTCCATGTAGTAGCTAGATGGTTGTTTCTCCTCCTTTGTGCTACCATGTTTAGATCTTGCAAGCTCTGTTCATGATCAAGATCATCTATTTGTAATCATGCATGTTGTCCTTGCGGGGATCCGATGGATATTGAGATTACTATGTCAGATTGGTTAATGATTCTATCTTATTGATTCTATCATGTCTGTGTTGTTTGAGATCTTGCATGCTCTTCGTTTCTAGTAGCTATCTTGACCAAGTAGATGCTAGTGACTCCAAGAGGGAGTATTTATGCTCGATTATGGATTCATGCCTCTATTTAATCTGGGGAAGTGACAGAAATCTCTAAGGTTGTAGATATGTTGTTGCTACTAGGGAGAAAACAACAATCTCTTGTTCATGGAACAAGTGGATTGTTTACCTTACACACTTTGCTTAAAGCAGTTATCCGCTACTTGCAACTTAATACTTGAGGGGGTTCGGATGATAATCTGAAGGTGGGTTACTAGTCATAGATGCAGTTGGATGGCGGTCTATGTATATTGTTGTATGCCCAATCAAATCTCACAGGATCATGAATGTCTAGTATTGCTTTGTTATGCCTTGCTCTGTCCTATCAATTGCCCCGCTGTAATTGGTTTACCCAGCATGTTATGTTTTTTATCTTAAGGAGAACACCTCTAGTGAACTATGGACATCGGTCCAATCTTTACAATTGATACATCTTGCACTGTTCCTGTTACTTTCTGCAACCACCATTACCTTCAACACCATACAATTAATCCTATGTTTTCAGCAAACCGGTGAGATTGACAACCTCACTGTTCGTTGGGGCAAAGTCTTGAGTTTGTGTTGTGCAGGTTTCCAAGTTGCTAGCAGAACCTTTGGGTCGTTTCCTTCCTCCTACTGGTTCGATAACCTTGGTTTCTTTCTATGGTAAAATTTGCTGCTGTGCTCATCATACCTTCGTCTTGGGGTTTCCCAACGAAGCTCTATAGTGATCTGAGCTATATCAAGCTGTTTTCTGGTGCCGTTGCCGGGGAGGCTAAGGACGGCTTCACAAGGGGAGTCCTTCACAACCTTTATCTTTACTTTGTTTTTGTTTTGCTTAGTTTCTTTTTCCTTGTTTTGTTTGACTCTTTTTTATCAAAAAACTCCAAAAAAAAATAGTTTCGTTTGGTTTGCTTTCTCTTATTTAAAACACAAAAAATTAGTTCCTGCTTTAGTTGTTGTTGTTGTTGTTGTTGGTTTGCTCCACTTTTGCAAAAATGAACTCTGCTGAGAACACCAAGTTGTGTGACTTCACTAGCACAAACAACAATGATTTCCTAAGTACAACTATTGCTCCACCTGCTCCTGATGCTACCTTTTATGAAATTAAGCCTGCTTTGTTGAATCTTGTGATAAAAGAGCAATTTTCTGGTGCTACTTCTAATGATGCTGCTGCCCACCTCAATAACTTTGTTGAACTTTGTGAGATGCAAAAATATAAGGATGTAGATCGAGATATTATTAAGCTCAAGTTGTTTCATTTCTCCTTGAGAGGAAAAGCTAAAGAATGGTTGCTATCCTTGCTTAGAAATAGTATTGATTCTTGGATTAAGTGCAAAGATGCTTTTATTGGAAAATACTGTCACATCCCAAAATTTTTGAAATTTTGAAATGTGAAAAATAATCAAACAAAAGAATTAGATGATGGAATTTAGGGGGAAAAGAAACTTTTTGTTTCTAAATGGAAACATCAAAACCTTACTTGAACAAAATTTGAATGAAAAATCAAAAAACAAATTTTGAAACAGATCAAATGCATTCATGCATGGAATGTATCTTGATTCTAAGCACTTGGAAAAGTTAAACCAAAAACCTAAACCCTAATAAGAGAAATAGTCATCAAGATCACTCCAAGACTATGGCTTTGTTCCATATAAAAATTTAGCAACATCATTCCTAAATAATCAATATTGATAAACACCAATATTACAAAACCAGGGAATTGGTTTCACTCTATTTGGAGCCATGGATAAAAACTTATGTTTTTTATACGATAAAAAAACTATTCCAAGGCTAATAAAGCTCATAGCTAAATTCAATAATTAATTGTGGAGAAAGTAATTCTAAAGGATATAAAAAGATAAATGAATATTAAATAAAATTATACAAATTGGAATCACCATTTTTGGAGCTATAAATAAAAAGATATGAATTATATAAGACAAAGAAGAAAAACAAATAAAATATATTACAAAGTCAATTTAAACCATGGTTAAATCCATAAGTAGATGGAATAAAAGTTTATTAAATAATATAAAAGGATAAAAGTTTATTTAAATAAAATTATATGGGCTTATGAACCATACTCAAATTTTATTTAAATAAAAGCCAATGTGCCTCACTTAATTTTAAATGAATATTAATAGATAAAAAAATATTTGAAAACTCTCTAAATTGGACTAAACAACCAACTTATATTTAGTATAAAATCTACTGAAAAAGTTGGTGAAGGTGATGTTTAAATCTTTGGATTTGAATAAAAATAGAAATAGAAAAGGAAAAGAATAGGCTTAACAAAAAAAAAGATCAGCAACAGCTAACCAGCCCAGCCTAGCAAACTAGCCCACTAAGCCCACCCAGATCGCCCCTATGCTCTCTTTCTCACCGCGCAGAACCTACACCCACCCGTTGACTGCCCGGCCCCACTGCCACACTGTCATCGTCGTCTCCAGCGCGTAGGACCCGTTCTCCCCCTCCTTGCTGTTTCTTCCTCGAATTCAAATCGAGTAATTGATTCACGCAGTAATCTCATCCCCCAAACTCGCCCTCTTAACCCCCTCTACCTCTTCTCCTTTTCCCCTCAAACCCCGTCTCCAGAGAGCCACCAAGATACTCAATCTCGAGCTCGCACCACCGCTGTCCTCGACAAGCTCCGGCACCGATTCCGGTGAACCTCGACCCCCTTGCCCTATAGTTCATGCTATCGTGCTCGCCATCATCTTGCGCTTCTTCTAACGCTTGCCATTCACTTGCTCACGGCCTGTAGGCCCGCCTTCGACAACCTCAGCAAGCACCCGACGGTGGACTCAACTCCGACGAGCAATCCTCACCGTGTCCGTGCGCCCCTCCTTTGTCTGCGACCACCACTGCGTTCACCTCATCGCCGCGACCCTGGTAACCCCCAAACCACCCCTAGCCTTGCCAGAACACTATCGCCGACGTTCTCGCCATTTGCGCCGCTAGGTTTTGGTCAGAGAGATTAGATCCGCTGGATCTATATCCAGCGGCTTAGATTAGACTCTAGAGCGAAGCGGTACGGGCAGATCTGTGTCACAGGATCCCACTTAGATCTCATGGTGCGCGCGCGTGATCTGTGCAAACCGGTACAGGCCAATCGGGAAGGGCCGCATGTCTAGGTTTTTGATTTAAAATCCAGAATTGAATTATTAGTTGATTAAACTTTCAAAATTCATAAATTTTGATCTATAATTCAGAAAAATACAAATTAGGTGTCGATGGATTCATAAAAATATGAACTTTATTTCTATGGCCTTATTTTGGTCATTTGCTTATGAAAAATTATAATTTTATGCAGATACATTTGTAAGGCTATTTTGGCTATAAAAATTATTTTTTATATTATTTTTAGTTGGTTTTTGTGATCTTTAGACTTTAAATTGTATACTTTGTCTTCTTTATTGTAGAGTTTGGTTTTAAAAATGTGTTATGCACCTCATTGCATATTCCATGCATTCATGTTATTTTGAGTGATATATTGAATTGTTTATATTTTGTTGTTTGAATTTGTTGTGTAGATTTTGTGGATTGTGAAGTGTGTGATTGTGAGGATTGTACCTATTCTCCTAGCTACCAAGGCAAGTGATACTTCATCTTATGTCCTATTATTTTACCTATTGCACTAGTGATATTTTTGGTAGGACTTGCATGTTGGATTTCCAATATATTTTTATGCAATGGAAAATCCTATAGATTATATCTTGGTAGAATTTTCCTAAGTTAGGAGACATTGTATGCTAGAATGCTTAGTCTTGCTATTAGAATTAGTGGGTGGAATTTCATGTTATGATATTATGGAAAGATTATGCCTATGTGTTTTTGACTAAGAAAACAACCTTGTTAATGAAACACTTGGTTGAAATGGGACTTGTATGGATTGTGTTCAGTGGTTACTCAGGGCCCATTTCTATGGTTTACCCTAGTATCACACTTGTGGATGCCACCCAGGAACAAAGAGATTTGAGATGTTTTGTGTTACAAAGCTTCCAGTGCAACCACATGGCATATGGGCTCTGCCTTGACCAACTAAGTTGCAAGAACTCAACCAGATGGACAGATGGTGGTAGAGTTGATAGGATGGAACGCGTCCATGGTGGTCTGAGGGATTTCTTCTAAAAAGTCTCGTCTCGATGCATGTCGAGTCTTGTGGGGAAAGTGCAACACCTCTCGAGAGGATAAACCTAAGTACTTAGCCGTGTCCCCGATAATGGACATTTGTGAGCATCAAAGACATTGAAACGGTTCAAGAATCTCCTCATCCCAATTTATCTAAGTTAATATTTGTGGGTTAACAAGGGTAGAGGTTCACCAATGTCTATTGGTGGTTCCTTAGTGTTTTGTAAAACAAAACTTAGTATTTTCAAACTAGTAGGATAAATCTTACTTTGAGCAAAGCCAGCCTGATCCACACTTAGCCAAATTCATGTAGTTATTAGATTCTACTATACTACTATGGTATCACTTGCCAATACAATTCCAACTGTATTGACCCCTTGTGGCTGTAACTTATCATGTTACAGGTTACTCTGATGGTGAGTAGGGTTATGAGTCTACACTCGACATGTCTGCCTGTGGCACATGAAGATGAAGGACTCCATGCTTTATAGATATATCTGCTGCTTTGTAATAAGATAGCTATATGAGCTATGTAAGTTGTAATGAACTATTTTACTCCTGTTTATGAGTTGTAATATGACCTTTGTTTCTTTATATTACATCTTAAGCTGTGGGTGCTAGCTATTCAATCCAGGGACTAGCACTATAAACATAGGGACTTGTACCTTATTGGGTTCAGGCTTCTACAGATGGTATCAGAGCACTGCGTTGCCTATAGATTTGTAACCCTAGGATTGGAAAAAACCCCTTAGAAAAATAAGAGTTGCATTTGTGCAATTTATTTACAAAAAATCTTGTAAACTCTTTCCTCAACATTTAGTTTTGTTTCTATATCTCTCCCTTTTTCAATTTGTTGGACAAAGACTTCAACATGAGCAAGGACTTCAACATTACAAATGACTTCATCTTAAACATCTCAAAGGACTTCAGCTTCAGTTTCACCAAGTACTTCAACTTGGACATCACTAAGGACTTCATGTGAGATAAGAATAATACTCAAGACCTGGAGACTAAGGAAACTCAACTTAGGAGGAAACATTATAGACATCACCTTTGAACCTTGTGACCAAGATGCAATAATTTCTTCCAAGGAAAGCCAAGATCTTGTTCCTGATGTAAAATCTAAGAAGAAGGAATGAATGATCTCAAGTGATACCCTATAGTTGGACCACCATACTAGTGTTTCGTTTAAAATCGATTTGCTGATCATTTATTGATCATACAAGCCTATGTGGCATGGAAACAATATTTTGTTTGACTAAGATATGCTTGAACCTTGTTGATTGAGTGTAATGCATGATTGTTATTGCTTGTATATTGCTTTGTGTGAATTTTTGTGTATGAGTAGAATTCTTTCCCTAGAAATGTTTTGTATATTCTAATTCCAACCCAACCTAAGCAGATGACTTCTCCAAGAGACCACAACTCAAACATCAAGGATGGTGACAACAACAACCTCGAGATGCACATGCCAGAACAACTGCTAGCAACCCAAACTAAGTTGAATCAATGACAACCCAATTTTTAGCCAATAACCACAACAACATTGAGTTAGAACCAGCCATGCTAAGGTTCTTGGGATCCCAATCCCAATTGTTGCAAAGGATGACCAATCAGATGATCAACATGAGAAGCAACCCTTCCCAAAGAGATTGTGACAACAATGATTTCAAGGATGATATTGTGGGAGGAACACAAGCCTGCAAAATCTATGGATACATATGACATACTCATAAAGAGCACATTGACCAGTGCCCAAATTGTGAAGAGAACCATCCAACTAGACAATGCCCCACATCTCAAGTTACATGTTTCCTATGTGAAGGAACTAATCATGTCCCTGTCCAATGCCACATCTATCCTATAGTTCAAGAGATGAAACATCAAGCTAAGGAGGGAATACATCAAGTCTTTGGAAACACCCATGAAGGTACAACTTCCACCAAGAAAGATGAAGACAAAGTCAAATCTCTATATGCACCTCCATACAAGGTAACCCACTTTGGTAGACAACTGAGGAAACGTGGACGTTATCCTTGGAACCATTCTAAGAACTGAGAACATTTTCCCACATTTCTGGTGAAATATGAAGAACATGAACTAAGAGACCTCCTAGCCTTGGAGAGACCCAAAAAGAAGAAGGGCCAAGGAAACAAACAAGAGATAGTGATATAAAGGATAAAGAAGGATATTAGCCAGGTGATGTGCTACAATTGCAAAGAGTTAGGCCATTATGCATCAAATTGTCCAGAAAAAGAGAAGAACAAGACAAGAAAACCTGGAAAGGACCTCAACCTTGTCACATGTTTCAAATGTGGTAACAAGGGACACTATGCAAACAACTGCCCAGAGAAATTACATCGAGACATTAAGTGAGCCAAGATGCAATCTAGTTAAATCCTTTTAAGGGTGCTAGTACCCTAGTTGTCCTGAAACCAACTTGTTGTTTCTAGCCTTCCCGAATCTCGGGACGAGATTCCTTTTAAGGGTGGTAGTCTGTCACATCCCAAAATTTTCCAAATTTTGAAATGTGAAAAATAATCAAACAAAAGAATTAGATGATGGAATTTAGGGGGAAAAGAAACTTTTTGTTTCTAAATGGAAACATCAAAACCTTACTTGAACAAAATTTGAATGAAAAAGCAACAAACAAATTTTCAAATAGATCAAATGCATTCACGCATGGAATGTATCTTGATTCTAAGCACTTGGAAAAGTTAAACCAAAAACCTAAACCCTAATAAGAGAAATAGTCATCAAGATCACTCCAAGACTATGGCTTTGTTCCATATAAAAATTTAGCAACATCATTCCTAAATAATCAATATTGATAAACACCAATATTACAAATCCATGGGAATTGGTTTCACTCTATTTGGAGCCCTGGATAAAAACTTATGTTTTTTATAAGATAAAAGAAAGTATTCCAAGGCTAATAAAGCTCATAGATAAATTCAATACTTAATTGTGGACAAATTAATTCTAAAGGATATAAAAATATAAATAAATATTAAATAAAATTATACAAATTGGAATCACCATTTTTGGAGCTATAAATAAAAAGATATGAATTATATAAGACAAAGAAGAAAACAAATAAAATATATTGCAAATCAATTTAAACCATGGTTAAATCCATAAGTAGATGGAATAAAATTTTATTAAACAATATAAAAGGATAAAAGTTTATTTAAATAAAATTATATGGGCTTATGAACCATACTCAAATTTTATTTAAATAAAAGCCAATGTGCCTCACTTAATTTTAAATGAATATTAGTACATAAAAAATATTTGAAAATTCTCTAAATTGGACTAAACAACCAACTTATATTTAGTATAAAATCTACTGAAAAAGTTGGTGAAGGTTTGAAATCAAATTTATGTTTAAATCTTTGGATTTGAATAAAAACAGAAATAGAAAAGGAAAAGAACAGACTTAACAAAAAAAACAGCGGCAGCTAACCAGCCCAGCCCAGCAAACTATCCCACTAAGCCCACCCAGCTCCCCTCCCCTCTACTCTCTTTCTTAGCGCGTAGAACCTACACCCACCCGCTGACTGCCTGGCCCCACTGCCACGCTGTCACCATCATATCCAGCGCGCATGACCCGTTCTCCCCCTCCCTGTCGTTTCTTCCTCGAATTCAAATCGAGTAATTGTGTTGATTCACTGTAACATCCCTAAAATCATGTCTCAAACTCATTCATATCATCCATGCATCCATGATCATGTAGAGTTCATTTCAAACAAATCAATTCAAAAACAGGAGCATATGAGCTCATTATTTTATGTGATCAGCATTTAAAACAAATGCTACTCTCCATTGAGAGATTGTTGTTCATTGAACCAAACCTTGTTGTCTTATTGCTCTCAGATTTTATTGCTAGATTGCTAGGATTTAAACCAAAGTTTCAAAACAAATATGATTTGAAAACTAATTTCAAAACTTATTTAAAACTAGGGCTATGTCACTGCTTATTTTGTTTTATTCCAAGTGACCAGGCCAATTCAAAGTGACCACTTGGTTTTGTGTCCAGAATTGTGAGTGTTGCACTCTACAAAAATCCTGAAAAGATTTGAATTCAAACAGTTTTTGAAATCATTTGAAATTGATTCCTGAAATTGCAAACAAAAAAAGAAAAGGAGAAAAGAAATAGAAAAGGGCCGGCGCCACCTTTCTAGCCCAACAACAGAACCAGCCCACTAAGCCCACCTGGGTTCCCCCTTCTCTCTCTCTCACTCGCAGACAAACACACCAAGCCACTGACCGCCTGACCCCACCTCCTCTCTGTTTCTCTCGCTGGCAAGTGGACCCTGCGACCACGTCGTCTTCGTCCTCAATCAGCGCCGACGACCACCTCGCCGCTGCCGTTTCCGCCGCGTTGATTCCGCGCTTAATTGCCATTGATACCGCGCGTGATCCTCGCCCCCGCTCTGGCTATAAGACCCCCTCCCCTCGCCGCTCATTTCCCCTCACCTAGCGCCACCACTCCGCCACCAGGCTACACGAATTCGAACCACTCCGCCGCTGCACAGACGCACTCCGGCGACCAATCTCGATGAGTACTGACCGTCCCCTGTCTCTGGTTCAAACCCTCGTGACCAGAGTGTCCTTGCGCGTTCACTGATACCTTCTGTTTGCTTTCTCGTGACCCAGAGCGACGTCTTCGTTCACGCCCGCGACCACCTGAGCCGCCGCTCGACTCCGACGTGCAATCCAGGTAAAACACGACCGCCCCTTTCCTTCCCTCTGATGCTATCATGATCGCCAAGTCCTTGCACACCTCCTAATCCATTTGGCTCGTGCCAGGCCGATGCAGAACCTCGGCAACGTCTTCGACAGCAAGCATCTGACGCCGCCAGCAACTCCAACGAGCTCCCTCGGCCACTACAACGCACCCCTTGACCAGCCATCGCCACCTTGAGCATTAGAAGCACACGACGATCTTGTTAAGCCCCTTCTCCCTCTCCCGCGCGACCTGGAACGCCAGTAGCAGCTCTGACAGAGACGCCGCCGCCAGTCGCCGCCGCTAGCGCCGTCCGTCTGTGGTCAACTAGATTAGGGACGTAGGATTTAGATCTAACGAGTAGGATTAGATCTGTGTCAAAGAGGTACGCGTTAGATCTGGCCGTGCATCTTCACTTAAATCGTGTGGCTCTCGTTGATCGATCCGCCCGAACCGGTACCAGCCAATAGGAACACGACGCGTGTCTGCTAGTTAGATTTAAAATCAGAATTTGAATCTATTAGATGTTTGATTTTGTTTTAATCATAACTTTTGATTCCCACGTTCAAATTTGACAAATTTTATATCAATGGAATCAGGAGAGAAAGCCCTTTCCAAATATGCAATGTGTTTAATGTTTTGCTTCTGTTAAAATGGTTTTATTTACAGAAACAGGTGTAGGCCTATTTTGTGTATATAAATTAATTGAGAAATGTTTTAGTGTTCAAATAAAGTTGTTTGGCAAGTTTTGAACTTGTTTATGAACCAGTACTGTGCACTTGTCTTGTTGAGTATAGAAAATCATCACATGTCATATTGCATGCATCCATGTATTTTTGCTTGTATTTATTTTGTATGTGATTTGGTGCTATCATTTTATGTGTAGATTTTGGTGCAAATAGTGATTGTGATTGTGAGGATTGTTGCTCCCCCAACTACCAAGGTAAGTGGTGCTTCATATTTTTATTCCTATGTTTTTCAAATATGCATTAGAAATATTTTTGCTAGACTTGCATGGATAAATTTTTGGTTTATATATGCTATGCTTGGGAAATCCTAGTAGTTGTAGAATTGCTAAGTTAAGATGTTTATCTATGCCATGCTTAGCCTAGCTAGTAGAAACCAAGGGTGGTGAATTATTCATGCTATGATAAAATATTTCTAAGTCTTTGGACTATGTTTTTGTTTAATAAAACAACTAAGTGAATGAATCACCTGGGTGGAATGGTTGTGAATGGGTTATGTTGAGTGGTTACACAAGGCCCATTTATATGGTTTACCTTGTGTATCTCACTTGTGGAAAGCCACCCAGGAACAAAGGGATTTGAGAGGCCAAATGTTAAGAAGCTTCTAGTGCAGCCACTTGGCAATATGGGCTCTGCCTGGATCACATAGGTTGCAATAACTTAGCCATTTGGACAGTTGGTGGTAGTGGGATGATAGGTTGGAACGCGTCCATTTGGTCTAAGGGAAGGCTTCTGAAAGGCTCTGTCTTGGTGAAAATCAAGTATTGTGGGGAAAGTGCACAACCTCTACAGATGGAAGAATCTAAGTACTTAGCCATGTCCCTGGAAAAGGACAACTTGAGCATCAAGACATGGAAGCTATCAAGAATCTCCTCATCCCAATATCTAAGTAAAACTTGTGGTTGAACAAGGGTGAAGGACCCCAATGTCTATTGGTGGTTCCTTGGGAAGAGTTTTGACAAAGAAAAACTTAGTGTTTTCAACTGATAGGAAAAACCTATTTTGAGCAAGCAAGCCTAAGCTACACTTAGCCAAAATGCATATAGTATATAGTCCACCAATATTCTACTAAGGTATCACTTGCCAATACTATTCCAATGTATTGACCCACTGTGGCTGTAACTTGTGATGTTGCAGGATATTCTGATGATGATTAGGAGTCATGAGTCTACACTCAACATGCTTGCCTGTGGCACATGAAGATGAAGACTTATTTATCTTATTACTTATTAAGATCTTGTACTAGGCCTGTGGCCTTGGAGTTGTAAAGACTATGTTATCTCTGGA
Source organism: Avena sativa (assembly GCA_916181665.1). NCBI lineage: Eukaryota > Viridiplantae > Streptophyta > Magnoliopsida > Poales > Poaceae > Avena > Avena sativa. The sequence goes on from OV702284.1 coordinate 69,861,293, forward strand.
ATGACTGTAATAATGACCCTTGTTTCTGTGTACTTCATCTTAAACTGTGGATGCTAGCATTGATCCAGGGACTAGCATTGCAATCACAGGGATCCTTTTCCTTTATAAAGGAGGGATCTTACAGATGGTATCAGAGCACTGTGTTGCCTATAGGATTATGACCCTAGGATTGGAAACCACTAAGGAAATTTTTTCAACAACTTCCACACTTGTCTATTCTTCTCGTAAACTTTTCTAATCTTCTTTCTCATATCCATTTGTAGATGAACTCCATCAATGAAGCCGTGAAGAAAGGACCACTCGTGACTATGACTTTGGAATGTGAGACAGAGTTTCCCAAGGCTCTCAAGGACCTCATGGTTGCCATGGGAATACATGGTACAGCTGTGTACAAAGGTTTTCCTATGATGGATGAAGGAGTTGAGTACTGGTGGGTGCAACTTCACTTGTATAAAAACAAGGAAGACAACAACAAGGACTCAGGATTCTGCATGGTCACCAACACAATGATGCACACCACATTCTTTGATTCAGCAAGGGATGCAGCTTGGAGGGCCATCAAAGAACTTGGTGATAGAATCAAGTGCAGAATGCTTAACACCCAGAATGATCTTAGGGAAGAAAATAAGCATACCCAAGAGTTAGAGGCTACCAACCAAAGCCTAAGGAAGGGCATCATAGACTTAGCAATGGGTGATCTAGACAAACAGATTGCCTCTAGGGATGCCCCGTTAGCCAACTTGGCAAGTGAGATGGAATTGTAGGCGTACTTCGTTAGTTGGACCACCACACTTATCATTTTATTTTCCAAAATGTTGTTAAAATAAGTTGAACCTTGGTTGTTTGTAATGGATCCATTTATGCCATGACTTGTGTGTTTGATTTCCAAAGTAATGCATGTGATGCCTTGTCTTGTGATTTGACTTAAAAAAATTGTGTTGATTCTAACTTTTCTATCTTATTAAATAGATGCCTAATGTTACCATCAGCACTGTTGAAGAGTTCCAGGGAACTCGTTTTGGTCCTCGTATTATTGAGCTCACTACCTTGCTCAATCTCCCTCTTCCTACCATCATGGTGCTTCCCCTCACCAAGTTTGAGAGGAAAGACCTTTGGGGTTTCAAGGTCAATCAGCCCGGACGCCAGACTGAGCCTACCACGGAGGCTATCATCTTCAAGCTCATGCACGATGACAAGGAGAGAGGCCTAGAGGTAGTCATGCAGGACTTGATTGGACGTCTGTTGGGGAGACACTCCTGACAGGTTAGAGGTACTCACTTCCATGCCTTCGGTAGACGTGATGAGGATGGAGAGGCCATCGACTTCGAGGACACTTCGAGGGAGACAGCAGAGCCGATTCGTCTATACCTCCAGGACTTAGAGGTTCTCCTTAGGCATGTGGACACTGATAGTACCAACGTCATGCTCAGCAATGACGAACTCCAGGTGCAGCTTCGTGAGAAGGACAAGCTCTTTGCGGAGCAAGATGAGATAGTCAAGGAGATGGAGGCCAAGTTCGAGAGTCAGAACAGAAAGTTCAAGAGTCAAGAGAAGCGAGTCCAAGATAGGAACAAGAGGATTCGAGACATGACTGTAGAACTGGAGGCCAAGGACTTCGAGCTCGAGCATCAGCAGACTGTGATTGAGAGGCTTCGTTCTCAGAAGAGGGCTCTCAAAGCCAAAGTAGAGACCTTGACCACCAATGTCGAGGAATACTAGACCGTTATGGAGAATGCAGGTCTTACCTTTGTTGAGGAGGAGGTTGATGCCGAGGAGTAGTGATGACTACTCATTTATCATTTATTTATCATGCTTTCTATTGAGTCTCAATGACCATCCAACATGTGGATGGCTTGCTATTGGTGTGTTTACTTTGCAAACTTGTCGTTTATGTTGTTGAACTATTATTATTATGATGCATTCTTGGTGATTGTTTAAGTGATGTATTGTGCATGATAGCATCTATGGGTATCTCATTCTTATCTCTATTGAACAAACCACAGATGCCTCCCCGTCGTGCAAATCCCAACCCCAACAACAACAACATCACCCCCAAGATGCAGCAAATGATGACAGCTCAGACTCAGCTGATGCAGATGATGACTACGTTCATCCAGAATCAGAACAACAACAACAACAATAACAATAACAACAACAACAATCAGAACAACCCACCGGGTTTTGATATGCTTACCAGGTTCTTGAGATTGAGGCCAGCAAAGTTCTCAGGAACAACTGATCCTATGGTAGCCAATGATTGGCTACGCTCTGTGAACAAAGACTTGGTAACTGTTAGCTGTACTGATGAAGAAAAAGTAAGATTTGCAGCTCACTTGTTGGAAGGACCAGCAGCCACTTGGTGGGATAACTTCCAAATCACCACTCCCATTGAGGATGTGACATGGGATATATTTGAAGATGGGTTCCGTACTGCTCACATCTCATCCGGAGTGATGAGTTTGAAGAAGAAAGAGTTCCATAACCTGAAGCAGCGCCACCGCAGTGTGGCTGAATATATTGAAGAGTTCAACAATCTGGCGCATTATGCACCGGATGAAGTTGACACTGATGCTAAGAGGAAGGAAAAGTTCCTTGAAGGGTTGAATGATGAACTAAACCTGCAACTATCAGTGGCCTATGTTCCCACTTATCAGTCTCTTTGTGATAAGGCTGCTATTTTGGAGAACAAGATGAAGCAAGTTGAGAGTAGGAAGAGAAAGCACTCGGACAAGCACAACTCGGGATCATCTCACAAACGTTCCCATTATGATGATAGTGGAAGCTCAGGATCCCACAAGCATGGGAAATTCAACAAGCACCACAACCACAACCGTCATCATGACAACAAGCATCACCGTAGTCATGACAATGACAAGTACAAGAACCACAAGGGTGGATACAAGAGCCACCACAGTGGTAGTGGAAGTGGCAGTGGAAGCTAGCCTGTCAAGAAGGATCTTAGTCAGGTTGAGTGTTTCAAGTGCAAAAAGATGGGGCATTATGCAAATGAATGCCCAGAAAAGAAAGTTGAAGGACCCAACAAGCCCAACCCTTTTCAGAAGGGACAAGTGAACCACATCAATGTGGAGGAAATCTATGAGGAGCTTGATGCTGTTGCTGGTAAGTTCAAACTCAATTCTGTTCCAGCATTTGTTCTCTTTGATACTGGTGCATCTCATTCATTCATATCAAGAGCATTTGTTGAAAGAAATGAACTACCGGTAGAAACTATTGGGTGTCCTATAAAAGTAAGTTCTCCTGGCAGAGAAATGATAGTGAATTCAGGGTGTCATGATCTAGTCATAAAGTTTGGAAAGTATAAGTTTCCCGTTAACTTGATAATCCTAAATTCCCAAGGATTGGATGTCATTTTGGGAATGGACTGGATGACTAAGCACAAGGGAGTGATAGATTGTACCAACCATACTGTCTCACTCACAACTCCAGAACATAAAAGGATCAGATTCAAGACCAATTTTGAATCAAAAAGGAGCAAGCTAAATTCTCTTAAGGGGGTTAGCATGGACAGTGTGCCAATTGTGAGTGAATATCTGGATGTGTTCCCGGAAGAATTACCGGGAATGCCACCTGATAGAGATGTGGAATTTCTCATTGATTTGCTACCAGGATCTGGACCAATAGCAAAGAGACCATACAAGATGTCAGTTGATGAGTTGAAAGAACTCAAGAAGCAGCTTGGAGAACAGTTGCAGAAAGGTTTTATCCAACCAAGTTCCTCATCTTGGGGAGCACCAGTTTTGTTTGTGGAAAAGAAAGATAGAAGTCAAAGGTTATGCATAGATTACCGTTCACTCAATGAGGTGACTATCAAGAACAAGTACCCTTTGCTTAGAATCAATGACTTGTTTGATCAGTTAGAAGGAGCTTGTGTGTTCTCAAAGATTGATCTCCGATCAGGTTATTTCCAGCTCAAGATAAGAGAACAAGACATACCTAAGACAGATTTTACCACAAGGTATGGATTGTATGCGTATACCGTGATGCCATTTGGTTTGTCCAATGCACCAGCATACTTCATGAATATGATGACCAAGGTGTTCATGGAATTTCTTGATAAGTTTGTTGTCGTTTTCATCGATGACATTTTGATCTACTCCAAGAGCAAAGTTGCATGAAGGACATTTGCGTTTGATACTTGAGAAGCTTAGAGAACATAAGCTGTATGCCAAATTCAGCAAATGTGAGTTTTGGTTGAATGAAGTTGGATTTCTTGGACACGTTGTGTCAGGTGATGGAGTAGCAGTTGATCCTGCTAAAGTTTCAGCTGTGACTGAATGGGAATCTCCCAAGTCAGTGAAAGAAGTTCGTAGTTTCCTTGGCTTAGCAGGTTACTATAGAAGATTCATTGAGAATTTCTCCAAGGTGGCAAAACCTATGACATAATTACTAAAGAAGGACAAGAAATTTGCTTGGTCTGAAGGTTGTGAACTCAGCTGTCAAGAATTGAATAAGAGACTTGTGACAGCACCAGTCTTGTGTTTGCCTGATTTGAAGAAGGATTTCCAAGTGTATTGTGATGCATCTCATCATGGATTGGGTGCAGTAGTTATGCAAGAAGGAAAAGTTGTGGCGTATGCCTCGAGACAACTCAAAACTCATGAGGTAAACTATCCTACCTATGATTTAGAGTTAGCCTCTGTTTTCCATGCACTCAAAACATGGAGACACTATCTTTTGGGAAAGCGTTGTGAAGTGTTCACATATCACAAGAGTTTGAAGTATATCTTTACCCAGAAGGAAATTAATATGAGACAAAGAAGATGGCTAGAACTTATCAAGGACTATGACTTAAGTTTGCAATACCACCCTGGTAAAGCAAATGTTGTAGCAGATGCTTTAAGCCGTAAGGTTTTTGTGAATGGTCTTACTAAGGGATAATTGCAAGATGATCTGTGTGCCCAATTTAGAGATCTCAGATTGGAGATTGTGCCTGAAGGACATCTCATGTCTTTGGATGTTCAACCCACTTTGTTGGACAAGATCAAAGAAGCCCAGAAGACTGATAAGGAAATTGAAGAGATCAAGGAAAAGATTGGCAAGGGAAAATCCAAAGGATTCCATGAAGTCGAACAAGGTACTTTATGGCATGGAAAACGTATTTGTGTTCCACAAGATCCGGAACTTCGGAAACTGATTTTACAAGAAGCACATAACTCACCGTATTCCATTCATCCGGGTAACACCAAAATGTACATGGATATGAAGGAAAGATTTTGGTGGAATAATCTCAAGAAGGACATCGCCGAACACATTGCTTTGTGTGATGTATGTAGTAGAGTGAAAGCGGAACATCAGAAACCAGCAAGATTGCTTCAGCCACTACCTATTCCTGACTGGAAGTGGGACAAGGTTGGTATGGATTTCATTACCGGATTGCCAAGGACCCGGTCAGGATATGATTCTATTTGGGTAGTAGTGGATCTCCTAACTAAGGTAGCTCATTTCATACCCGTAAAGACAACCTACACAAGTGCTAAGTTGGCCAAGATCTATATGAGTAGAATTGTATGTCTACATGGAGTACCCAAAAGTATTGTGTCTGATAGGGGAACACAATTCACTTCTCATTTTTGGAGACAGCTACATGAGTCATTGGGAACGAGGTTGGAATTCAGCACATCTTTTCATCCTCAAACTGATGGACAAACAGAAAGGACTAATCCGATTCTTGAAGACATGTTGAGAGCATGTGCTCTAGACTATGGAGCCAGTTGGGATGAAAGTCTGCCTTACGCAGAATTCTCTTATAATAACAGCTATCAAGCCAGTATTGAGATGACACCATTTGAGTTTCTCTATGGGAGAAAGTGTACCACCCCATTGCTATGGAATGGTGTGGGAGAAAGAAGTTTGTTCGGACCAGAACTTATCAAAGAGGCTGAAGAGAAAGTCAAGCTAGTTAAGGACAAATTGAAGATAGCACAGTCCCGACAGAAAAGCTACACAGATCCTAAGCGTAGAGAAGTCACCTATGAAGTTGGTGATAGAGCCTATCTTAGAGTGTCACCACTTCGTGGAATGAAGAGGTTTGGAGTCAAAGGAAAGTTGGTCCCAAGATATATTGGGCCATTCAAGATTCTGAGTCGTAAAGGAGAAGTAGCTTATGAGATTGAATTGCCAGAATCTTTGTCAGCAGTTCATAATGTGTTTCATGTGAGTCAGCTTAAGAAATGTCATCCAGAAATGGAAGAGACTTCTTTGAAGAATACTATACCTTTGGAAGAGGTTCAATTGGAAAGTGATCTCACTTATGAAGAGAAACCAATCAAGATTCTTGAGACTGCAGAAAGATTTACACGGACTAAGACTATCAAATTCTGCAAAGTTCAATGGAACCATCATTCCGAAGAAGAAGCAACATGGGAAAGAGAAGATGATCTTCGGAAGGACCACCCTCACCTATTTGCTAGCCAATCCGAATCTCAAGGGCGAGATTCACCTTAAGGGGGTTAGATTTGTAACATCCCTAAAATCATGTCTCAAACTCATGCATATCATCCATGCATCCATGATGATGTAGAGTTCATTTCAAACAAATCAATTCAAAAACAGGAGCATATGAGCTCATTATTTTATGTGATCAACATTTAAAACAAATGCTACTCTCCATTGAGAGATTGTTGTTCATTGAACCAAAACTTGTTGTCTTATTGCTCTCAGATTTTATTGCTAGATTGCTAGGATTTAAACCAAAGTTTCAAAACAAATATGATTTGAAAACCAATTTGAAAACTTATTTAAAACTAGGGCTATGTCACTGCTTATTTTGTTTTATTCCAAGTGACCAGGCCAATTCAAAGTGACCACTTGGTTTTGTGTCCAGAATTGTGAGTGTTGCACTCTACAAAAATCCTGAAAAGATTTGAATTCAAACAGTTTTTGAAATCATTTGAAATTGATTCCTGAAATTGCAAACAAAAAAAGAAAAGGAGAAAAGAAATAGAAAAGGGCCGGCGCCACCTTTCTAGCCCAACAACAGAACCAGCCCACTAAGCCCACCTGGGTTCCCCCTTCTCTCTCTCTCACTCGCAGACAAACACACCAAGCCACTGACCGCCTGACCCCACCTCCTCTCTGTTTCTCTCGCTGGCAAGTGGACCCTGCGACCACGTCGTCTTCGTCCTCAATCAGCGCCGACAACCACCTCGCCGCTGCCGTTTCCGCCGCGTTGATTCCGCGCTTAATTGCCATTGATACCGCGCGTGATCCTCGCCCCCGCTCTGGCTATAAGACCCCCTCCCCTCGCCGCTCATTTCCCCTCACCTAGCGCCACCACTCCGCCACCAGGCTGCACGAATTCGAACCACTCCGCCGCTGCACAGACGCACTCCGGCGACCAATATCGATGAGTACTGACCGCCCCCTGTCTCTGGTTCAAACCCTAGTGACCAGCGTGTCCTTGCGCGTTCACTGATACCTTCTGTTTGCTTTCTCGTGACCCAGAGCGACGTCTTCGTTCACGCCCGCGACCACCTGAGCCGCCGCTCGACTCCGACGTGCAATCCAGGTAAAACACGACCGCCCCTTGCCTTCCCTCCGATGCTATCATGATAACCAAGTCCTTGCGCACCTCCTAATCCATTTGGCTCATGCCAGGCCGACGCAGAACCTCGGCAACGTCTTCGACAGCAAGCATCTGACGCCGCCAACAACTTCGACGAGCTCGCTCGGCCACTACAGCGCGCCCCTTGACCAGCCATCGCCACCTTGAGCATCAGCAGCACACAGCGAGCTTGGTAAGCCCCTTCTCCCTCTCCCGCGCGACCTGGAACGCCGGTAGCAGCTCTGACAGAGACGCCGCCGCCAGTAGCCGCCGCTAGCGCCGCCCGTCTATGGTCAACTAGATTAGGGCCGTAGGATTTAGATCTAACGAGTAGGATTAGATCTGTGTCAAAGAGGTACGCGTTAGATCTGACCGTGCATCTTCACTTAAGTCGTGTGGCTCTCATTGATCGATCCGCCCGAACCGGTACCAGCCAATAGGAACACGACGCGTGTCTGCTAGTTAGATTTAAAATCAGAATTTGAATCTATTGGATGTTTGATTTTGTTTTAATCATAACTTTTGATTCCCACGTTCAAATTTGACAAATTTTATATCAATGGAATCAGGAGAGAAAGCCCTTTCCAAATATGCAATGTTTTTAATGTTTTGCTTCTATTAAAATGGTTTTATTTACAGAAACATGTGTAGGCCTATTTTGTGTATATAAATTAATTGAGAAATGTTTTAGTGTTCAAATAAAGTTGTTTGGCAAGTTTTGAACTTGTTTATGAACCAGTACCGTGCACTTGTCTTGTTGAGTATAGAAAATCATCACATGTCATATTGCATGCATCCATGTATTTTTGCTTGTATTTATTTTGTATGTGATTTGGTGCTATCATTTTATGTGTAGATTTGGTGCAAATAGTGATTGTGATTGTGAGGATTGTTGCTCCCCCAACTACCAAGGAAAGTGGTGCTTCATAATTTTATTCCTATGTTTTTCAAATATGCATTCGAAATATTTTTGCTAGACTTGCATGGATAAATTTTTGGTTTATATATGCTATGCTTGGGAAATCCTAGTAGTTGTAGAATTGCTAAGTTAAGATGTTTATCTATGCCATGCTTAGCCTAGCTAGTAGCAACCAAGGGTGGTGAATTATTCATGCTATGATAAAACATTTCTAAGTCTTTGGACTATGTTTTTGTTTAATAAAACAACTAAGTGAATGAATCACCTGGGTGGAATGGTTGTGAATGGGTTATGTTGAGTGGTTACACAAGGCTCATTTCTATAGTTTACCTTGTGTATCTCACTTGTGGAAAGCCACCTAGGAACAAAGGGATTTGAGAGGACAAATGTTAAGAAGCTTCTAGTGCAGCCACTTGGCAATATGGGCTCTGCCTGGATCACATAGGTTGCAATAACTTAGCCATTTGGACAGTTGTTGGTAGTGGGATGATAGGTTGGAACGCGTCCATTTGGTCTAAGGGAAGGCTTCTGAAAGGTCCTGTCTTGGTGAAAATCAAGTCTTGTGGGGAAAGTGCACAACCTCTGCAGATGGAAGAATCTAAGTACTTAGCCATGTCCTTGGAAAAGGACAACTTGAGCATCAAGACATGGAAGGTATCAAGAATCTCCTCATCCCAATTTCTAAGTAAAACTTGTGGTTGAACAAGGGTGAAGGACCCCAATGTCTATTGGTGGTTCGTTGGGAAGAGTTTTAACAAAGAAAAACTTAGTGTTTTCAACTGATAGGCAAAACCTATTTTGAGCAAGCAAGCCTAAGCTACACTTAGCCAAAATGCATATAGTATATAGTCCACCAATATTGTACTAAGGTATCACTTGCCAATACTATTCCAATGTATTGACCAACTGTGGCTGTAACTTGTGATGTTGCAGGATATTCTGATGATGATTAGGAGTCATGAGTCTACACTCAACATGCTTGCCTGTGGCACATGAAGATGAAGACTTATTTATCTTATTACTTATTAAGCTCTTGTACTAGGCCTGTGGCCATGGAGTTGTAAAGACTATGTTGTCTCTGGAATGAATGTAATAATGACCTTGTTTCTATGTACTTCATCTTAAACTGTGGATGCTAGCATTGATCCAGGGACTAGCATTGCAATCACAGGGATCCTTTTCCTTTATAAAGGAGGGATCTTACATTCACACATTAATCTCCTCCCACGACCTCACCCTCTTAACCCCCTCTACCTCTTCCCCTTTCCCCCTCAAACCCCGTCTCCAGAGAGCCACCAAGATACTCAATCTCGAGCTCGCACAACCGCTGTCCCAGACAAGCTCCGGCGCCGATTCCGGTGAAACTCGACCCTCCTTGCCCTCTAGTTCATGCTATCGTGCTCGCCATCATCCTGCACTTCTTCTAACGCTTGCCATTCACTTGCTCATGGCCTGTAGTCTCGCCTTCGACAAGCTCAGCAGGCACCCGAAGGTGGACTCAACTCCAATGAGCAATCCTCGAAATGTCTGTGAGCCCCTCCTTCATCTGCGACCACCACTGCGTTCACCTTGTCGTCGCGACCCTGATAACCCCCTAAGCCACCCCCTTCACCCCTTGCCTCGCTGGAGCGCCATCGCCAGACGCGTCTCCGTCATGCTTGCCATTTGCCCCGCTAGGTTTTGGTCAGAGAGATTAGATCCGCTGGATCTAGATCCAGCGGCTTAGATTAGATGCCAGAGTGAAGCAATACAGGCAGATTTGAGCCACAGGATCCCACTAAGATCTGATGGTGTGTGCGCGTGATCCACGCGAACCGGTACGGTCCAATCAGGAAGTGCCGCGTGTCTGGGTTTTTGATTTAAAATCCAGAATTGAATTATTAGTTGATTAAACTTGCAAAATTCATAACTTTTGATCTATAATTCAGAAAAATACAAATTAGGTGCCCATGGATTCAGAAAAATATGAAATTCATTTCTATGGCCTTACTTTGGTAATTTTCTTCTAAAAAATGAGAGTTTTATGGAGAGACATTTGTAGGGCTATTTTGGCTATAAAAATTATTTTGTAAAATATTTTTAGGTGGTTATTGTGATCTTTAGACTTTAAATTGTATACTTTGTATTCTGTATTGTAGAGTTTGGTTTTAAAAATGTGTTATGCACCTCATTGCATATTTCCATGCATTCATGTTATTTTGAGTGATATATTGAATTGTTTATATTTTGTTGTTTAAATTTGTTGTGTAGATTTTGTGGATTGTGAAATGTGTGATTGTGAGGATTGTACCTATTCTCCTAGATACCAAGGCAAGTGATACTTCATCTTATGTCATATTATTTTACCTATTGCACTAGTGATATTTTTGGTAGGACTTGCATGTTGGATTTCAAATATATTGCTATGCTATGGAAAATCCTATAGATTATATCTTGGTAAAATTTTCCTAAGTTAGGATACATTGTATGCTAGAATGCTTAGTCTTGCTATTAGAATTAGTGGGTGGAATTTCATGTTATGATATTATGGAAAGATTATGCCTATGTGTTTTTGACTAAGGAAACAACCTTGTTAATGAAATACCTGGGTGGAATGGGACTTGTCTGTATTGTGTTGAGTGGTTACTCAGGGCCCATTTCTATGGTTTACCCTAGTATCACACTTATGGATGGCCACCCAAGAACTAAGAGATTTGAGATGTTTTGTGTTACAAAGCTTCCAGTGCAACCACATGGCATATGGGCTCTGCCTTGACCAACTAAGTTGCAAGAACTCAACCAGAGGGACAGATGGTGGTAGAGTTGATAGGATGGAACACGTCCATGGTGGTCTGAGGGATTGCTTCTGAAAAGTCTCGTCTTGATGTATGTCGAGTCTTGTGGGGAAAGTGCACCACCTTTCGAGAGGGTAAACCTAATTACTTAGCCATGTCCCCGGTAATGGACAATTTTGAGCATCAAAGACATTGAAATGGTTCAAGAATCTCCTCATCCCAATTTCTCTAAGTTAATATTTGTGGGTGAACAAGGGCAGAGGTTCACCAATGTCTATTGGTGGTTTCTTAGTGTTTTGTAAAACAAAACTTAGTATTTTCAAACTAGTAGGATAAATCTTACTTTGAGCAAAGCCATCCTGATCCACACTTAGCCAAATTCTTGTAGTTATTAGATTCTACTATACTACTATGGTATCACTTGCCAATACAATTCCAACTGTATTGACCCCTTATGGTTGTAACATATCATGTTACAGGTTACTCTGATGGTGAGTAGGGTTATGAGTCTACACTCAACATGTATGCATGTGGCACATGAAGATGAAGGACTCCATGCTTTATAGATATATCTGCTGCTTTGTAATAAGATAGCTATATGAGCTATGTAAGTTGTCATGAACTATTTTACTCCTGGTTATGAGTTGTAATATGGCCATTGTTTCTTGATATTACATCTTAAACTGTGGGTGCTAGCTATTCGATCTAGGGACTAGCACTGTAAACATAGGGACTTGTACCTTATTGGGTTCAGGCTTCTACAAATACTATCCTCCTGCTAAGATTATATCTATGAGAATTGAAATAATGAAATTTGAACAACTTGATAATGGACATGTTTCTCAAGCTTGGGAAAGAATGAAATCTTTGGTTAAGAATTGTCCCACTCATGGACTAATTGCTTGGATGATTATCCAGACTTTTTATGCAGGTTTAAACTTCTCTTAAAAAAACTTGTTGGATTCTGCTGCTGGAGGTATCTTTTGACCATTACCTTGGGTGCTGCAACAAAGCTCCTTGATAATATGATGGTCAACTATTTTGATTGGCACACCGAGAGAGCTCCACATGGTAAGAATGTAAATTCTGTTGAAGAAACCTCCTCTTTGAGTGATAAGATTGATGTTATTATGGCTATGCTTGTTAATGGAAAAGCTCATATAGATCCAAATAATGTTCCCTTAGCCTCTTTGGTTGCTCAAGAAGAGCAAGTTGATTTGAACTTCGTTAGAAACAACAACTTCAGCAACAATGCCTATAAGAATAATTTTGGTGGTAACAATAACTATAGGCCTTATCCTCCTAATAATGGCAATACTTATGGAAACTCCTACAACAACAATACTAGAAGTGATCCCTCTGAACTTGAAGTCATGCTTAAAGACTTTATTAGTAAACAAACCACTTTCAACAAAACTGTGGAGGAAAAGCTCATGAATGTTGAGAAAAATATTTCCTCTCTGTCTGAAGCACAGTCCTCTTTGATTAATAAAATGGCTGCTAAACCTGAAACATTGGAAAGTAACTTTTCTGCTACTCATTCCAGACAAGTTACTATTGATGAAAATGTTAGACTGTTAGCTCAACTACATGCTAAGTGCGAAAGAGAAGCTGAAATTGCTAGAAACAATAGTCTGTGTACTATTACCACCACCAATATGGATGCCACCAAACCACAAGAAGTTCCTATTCCTCCTACCACAATGCCTAAACCCAATGAGTCTACTACTAGTGATGCTAAGTTTGAATTTGATCTTGATGGTTGCAATATTTATGAAGTGATTATGTTCCTACAAAAGCTTGCTAGAATTCCTAATGCTAGTGATATGAATGTGGCTTTCATCAAGCACATTACAGATGCTCTTATTAAAATTAAGGAAGAAAAGTTGAAACACAAAACCTCTATTCCTAGGAAAGTATAAGATAGTTTGGAACCCATCATTAATATGCAAGTGAATGACTTCGATCTCAAAGCTTCACGTGACCTAGGTTCTAGTGTCTCTATTATGCCTAGAAAGATTTATGAAATGCTTTATTTGCCACCTTTGGAAGATTGCTATTTGGATGTCCCACTTGATGATAATGATAAAAATAAACTCATGGGGAGTGTTAATGATATTCTTATTATGGTTAATAATTCCTATGTCCCTATTGATTTCTATATTTTGGATGTTGAATACAATGCTTCTTGTTGTAACGCCCCCGAATCGGGTCTATGCAGATCTCAGCATTTCCCGCCAAAATCCGCATAGAAGCGATTCAAAGACGCCCACCAGACACTTTCGTGTGGGTGGGATATGAATACAAGTAGTTACATCACAGTAGTTTACAACAGCGTCCACAAGAACTTATATATACAACAACGACTCAATGAGTCAAGAATACAAATGATACAAATCATAAAGAAAGCCAAATAGTATCCGAGTACGGACAAGATTCAAATGGGACTAAGAGTCCTAAAGAATAACCAAGCGGTGTCCATAACCCTGCCCAGGCCAAGCCGGAGAGGGTAACCCTGCTAACGTCGTCAGTCACATACCTGTCAAGCCAAAAGGGTGCCGACAAAGGGCAAAGGAAAACAGAAAGAGAGCGGTCAGTACTGAGGCCAGTACATGGCGAGACTAGAATTCGGCGGTCCTCGCCTACATAGGTATGGTGGGCTCAGCGGCAGCAAATCTTGCACTATCTAACTTATAGAGACACGCTACAACTTCGGCTATTAGAGTGAGATAAGAGAGCACTATGCGGTAACAATAATATAACACCAAACATAACCCATCCGAAGATTTCCCCCTCGAAGACCAGTCGAGGAAGTCCTCTAGCGGAACCACACGGTGGCAATTTTAGTTAAGAAGGTGTTTAGTTGATAAGGCTAATTACTAATCATATTATTAAAGAGCGAAACATTAGTGGCGTTGTCTATGATCATGACACTGTACTCCTGAGGCGTCCATAACCGTGGACACACGGCTTCTCAAAAAGATTTACCCTGCAGGGGTGCACTACTGTACCCAAACGCATGCTCAACCCTTCAGGCAACATATAACGCGTGCCTTCCGAATCTCACAACAAGAACTGTCCCATAACTACGCGCATATCCAGAGGCATCACCTACTGTGTTTTACCCACACAAGAGATACAGCTGATTCTCCAGGTGGCACAGCGTTTGAGTCTACGGCCGGGCGATGATCGGAAGATAACTTGTAGAGCTCCATCCCACCTCCGGCACGATATCCCGATTTTATGCAATGCAAGCCATGGCAGTCCACCAAAACATCAAGTCCGAAGACATATCAACTCACCCATGTCCGAGGACATATTATGCGTATGCACCAAATGGAAAACCAATTTTGTAACCCTCTGGATATACGAATAGCGCCGATAGTTGAGGGGGGGGGGGATCCCAGAGGCCCCCATGTTTGGTTAGCGCGATCAACTCAGAACTGGTATCATAGAACGAACGGGTCCTAGGTTGGCTCAAGCAGTTCCCAAAGGTGGTCCCTGCCGGGGCCTTATCATTAGGTGAAACCATAACAATAACCAACATCACCAATTTAATTATCTTTTCACCATCAATATCCGAGTATCATGTTCCACCTGTATGAGAGCGATACTAAGCATGCCTATGACTTGCAAGGACAAAGCTAGCTAATCAAACAAGGCAATAGGATAACCAAGGCAATATAGTGGAGCAGGTAATTAAAGGAACGATACTATAGCATCGACAATAAGGATAGCAATAGATCAATTGGAAGAAGTAAAGACTAGAAATGCAAAATAGGTAGAAGGGGGAGAATGCTCGCCTGAAAACATTGCCGAAGGTTGACCCGAAGATCGGGTCAACACTCACATCAACTCATCGGCCTAGTCTGCGAAGAAGCAAAACACTAAAAGAGGCAACGGATGCAGTATTTAATACTAGGGCGAAAGATCGAGCATGTATATGATATGATGCATGACAGGGCAATATGCGGCCCCACTTAGCAATATTAAGCAGAATCGGGATCCTGACATTTATTATTAGGTTCAAGTTATTTAGCTACCCCGCAATTTAAATGTTGACTTAACAAGATAAATCATGGCATCGGTTCGCTACTCAATTTTAAGTGGAACCAATATTAGACTAGATTTGCCTGCATATGGTATCCATATTTAATTACGAGATAAATCGGCATAATGCCTCCAAACCACACAAATATGTATGCAAGCATGAATAATTTAAATGCAACAACATATATGTCATATTATAAAAATAGGGGCTCGGAAAAGGGTCACACATTGGTTCGGAGATCTTGGGTCCGGAGGAAGATAGGGACGGTCTTCGGATTCCGAGAAGGATATCTTGGGGTTCGACGGGATCGGGGCTTCACGTCATCGGATCCGGGAAGGAGGTCATGGCGTTCGGTGAAGGAGGCCTTCGTGTCCCATGATGAAGATCTTGATACCAGGCCGTCCTTGCCGGGCATACTTCAGGTTACCTCGCCACTTGTCGATCTTGTCGGTGTTGTGCATCGGAAACCTTGTTCACTTGACAATCTCAGAAAGGTACTTGGCCTCGGTCTTCGGCACTATCGTTGCGAAACAAACGAAGCACCGGGAAGAAGTTGTCACAAGGCGCCACATTATTCACAGACGTTGTGGCTAGGAACAACAACACCCTGTCGAGCACATGTACAGGAATAAGAGGAACACACTCCCTTAGTCGTATATGTTAGGAAACGGAACAGAGCAACCACGCGCGGGGGCGGCCAAGGCGTGCCCAGAGAGGACGCCAGCCACTTGTAGGTGAGTCGGGGACGACGCGCTGCAGGAAACGGCTCGGGGGGGAAGGGCGCGCAGGCGGACAAGGTGGCGGAGCAGCCTCAGCGGGGCAGTGAGGTCACGACAGAGGGTCGCGGCGGCTCGACGGAGGTGCACGGCCAGCGATGTTGAGGTCGAAGAAGGCGACACCGACGATGGCCGGAGGTCGAGGGAAATCAGTGGCTCGGTGAGGTGCTCGGGCGGCACATTGAGGAAGCGGGGCTCGAGAAAGGGCGCTGGCGGCCTGCGGCCGGAGAGGAAGGGTCCGTGCTCGTGGCTGTCGACGGCCGCACGGGAGGAGGCGGAGGTCGCCTGCGGCGACAACGTCTTGGGCTCGAGGTCGAGGCGACCGGGTCGCAGGGAAGGCGGGACTCGGAGCCGAGCAGGGAGGTGGCGGCGACGCGCCTGCGGAGCACAAGACGGACTCGAGAAGAGGCGGCGGGGCGAGGAAGACGAGGGGCACACAGCAGCGGAGCTCCTGGCGGCGGCGGGTCGGAGAGGCTGGGGATGCGCCAGAGAGCAGAGAGGAAGGAGGCGAGATGGGGTCGTGAGGATGAAGACGTGGTGCGGCAGCGGAGCGTGGTGTGCGGCCTGGCGTGCGTGCGTTGTGCGTGTTGTGTGCGTGTGTCCTAGGTTACGTGTGTGTAGGTGTGTGCGTGAACGTGGTGTGTGTGGTCGGTTGGTGGTGTCGTGTTTGGATCCAGGTGAGTGCACAGGGAGGGGTGGCGTGTGCGTGTGTTACGTACGCCAGGGAGTTGAGTGTGGCGGCGGCCAGGGATGAGGGAATAGGGTAGGAATAGGGTTTAGCTATAGGGTCGTAGCTGCCTCCCCTAAAAATATTTTTATTTATTTTAAATAGACTTTTATAAATAGTTTTTAGACAAATAAAAGATTCGGAAAAGATCAGGGTTTGATTTGAAATTAAAAGAGGGGACTAATTACAAAACAAAATAGGCTTTTGGTGAAAATATTTTAGAGCAAAAATATGCATGATCTCATGATGATGCAAAATAAAAATAATACGTAATTTTATTTCGGAATATTTTCCGGGGCATTACACTTGTCCTATTACTTTGGAAAGACCCTTTCTTAGAAATGTTGGTGCCATCATTGATATGAAAGAAGGCACCATTAAATATCAATTTCCATTCAAAAAAGGTATTGAACACTTCCCTATGAGGAGAGAGAAGTTTCCTTATGCTCCTCCTTTGAAATCAAGGTTTGATATTAATGCTTCTTCATTTGAAAATACTTGATTCTTGCTTCTTGTGCCTAACTTAAAGGCGTTAAAGAAAAGTAATTCTTGGGAGATAACCCAATAGTTTTCTTGAGTCTTGGAAGTTATTACTTCTGTAATGACCTCTTGTTATCCTTTTTATTTGATTTTTGTGCCAATAATAACCTCTAATAAGAGGGAAGTAAGATTTGGGGAGTTGCTGTCCCGAAACAGATTTTTGTGCTCCACTGTAAACATTTGTGTAAAATCTCTGTAATTCGTATTGAGCTGTGATTTTCTGAATAAATCCCCCAGGTTGTTAGCTAACTTTATTTAGTTGAACACTTTTTGATTTGAGCAACAGAAGGTCTTCTAAAAAATCGGTTTCTAGCTGCTGGTCTGTTTTGACAGATTTCTGCCATTATTTGCATTTGCTTCTTATTGATTCCTTTTTGGGTTCTTTTTGTGAAATTGAGCTTTTGGAGGGAATTGCTACAGTAGCTTGTGTATTTAGTGAAAGTTTTGCTGTTTTAAAACTACACCCCAAAGGTCTATTATCTTTTGAATGCACTAATGTTGCTAATGAAGATTGTGTGAAGTTTTATATGAAGGAAAAAATTTAGGTGTAGAGAAAGAATGATGTAATGAGATGAAAAATGGACAAAACTCAAGATTGGGGATGCCACCCCGTGTCACCCCAAGAAATATTCAAGAGGTACAAGCGTCAAAGCTTGGGGATGCCCAAGGCATCCCCTTCTTCGTTAATAAAAATCTCAGGTCTTTCTAGACACTTCGTTTTTATTGTTTCATGCACTGTTGTGTTGTTCTTGAAGTGTATTAGTTTTAATAGTTTTTGGTTTTTGTTTGCTTAGTTTGCTTGAATATAGTTGTTGGACCCCCATTTTCGCTGTGTTGTTTCAAATAAGTTGATTGGTATTGGAAAGGAGTAGGAAGTTCTTGCTTTAGTAGTACAAGAGGAGCTTGCTTTGACTGTGACTTAGACTTTATCATGTCATGCTAGATGTTGTTTTGACCTTATGCTTAGTGATTATTTCTGTAGCATGACTTGTTCCAAACAATTAGGATTTATTAATGTGCCTTGAAAGAATCATGCGCTGTTTTAGCATACAAAAGCATAGTATTGTGGTATTCTCCTTTGATGCTTTGTTCGGGTCGATTTGACACATTCTCACACCATGTTATGACTATGGACCAGTCACCATAGCCTATATGATCATTTAGTTTTTGACTAGTGGTACCACTTTATGCTTTGATTAGTAATGTTTTGTCGCTCTGCATGATTATGGCCATTATTGCTCTCTTAGTTGGTAGCTCCCAGTCTTTTGCTAGCCTCCACTTGTATGAGTAAGCCCTACTCATGCATCCAACTCCCAAGAAACCAAGTTATTCCAAAGTGTCCACTATAAATTCCTATACATGGTGTGTTACACCATTCCAAGTATATTCTTGTCTTATCTATCTTCCAAATTAAACTTGTTATGTGAAACTTAGTGATTAAATGTCTCACAAACTTGATGGCACACTTTATTTTTCTTGCCCCTAATAAACTTGAACCATTGTTTAAAAGGAGAAGTCCAAATAGTGGCTGCGGAAAAGTAAATTCTATCATTTTTAGAAAGTTCGAGAAAGGTCATGCACGAAAAGAAAGAATCAAGGAAAGAACTGACTTTGATACGAAAGAAAGACTGAATCTGACTATCCCAATTCAGGAAGACGGAAATTGCCGGTTGGGTTAGTCCAACCAAGATCTATGTTGTATATGCTTGCACTTATACATTGTAATTAGCAGAACCATGCTGTCATGGGGAACACTTTCAACATTGCAATTGTACGTTGTACCCAGTTGATATCATGCTCTTTTGTTTACGGATGTCGTCGGTGTGAAATAAAAGGGGAGATTGTAAGTCCATGGAGTTATGTATGTGTGTTAGAGAAACGCCTGGGCCACTAGCCTAAGCCAAGCCTAATCATGGTGGAAACTTGCAGCATCACCATAGTGAGCAATCTATGAATCTTTCTTCTTATAAAAAAGAGACACATTGAAAAGAGGAAAGAGAGAAAAAAGCACCATTTTCCCATGGTAAATAAGAATATTGCTGAGATGCTCATTGTCTGTTTGCCTTGTTATTTTTATTATGGGATAGCTCCTGTATCATGTGCAAGGGGTACCCCATTGGCAGTTCTCTATGATACACATGTACTTAATATGACAAGAACTTACAGGTGACTAAAGTTGAGTAGCATGAGGAGCGTCCCTCGTACTCAAGGGACATGAGATTGCCAACTTATACTTTGTCAAGGATATAATCCATAGTTTGTTCACTTTAACCTTAATCACTTTAAGATGCTTATGATTAGGGCAATGAGAGCTGAAAGCTAACAAGTATCATAATTTTTGGAAGCTCTTTATGAGACTTGAAATCCCTGCTTCCCTTTATGAAGGGCCTTTCTTCCACTTTTATATTGAGTCTCCACCTTCTATCCTTAGGCACCGATTAATAGAGCATAGTTGCCATTCTTAGTTCTATGTGCATTTTCCCAAAACTTATTGATTGATTCATATTGTTGATATTGCTTGTTCTTGAACTATTTGTATCTAGTCACTCTTATGAACTTTGAAGGTGTCATATGCATTTATTGCTACTCTATGAGGGACAAGCTGAAGCCACTATGCTATGTTTTCTATATGTGGAACAAACAAACGTCCTTCAATGCATTGTTATTCATGATCTTTTTTTGTATCCTTTCATGTTGCATGCATAGTTACTATGTCTTATTGTTAGAACTTCTTCTTTCATGCTCATGTTTAGAGTACTTTGATCCCAGGTTTCAATGCTTGCAAATAGTTTGATCTTGATTTTGATGGTGCATGTCACCTCAAAAATTATTATTTTTATCACTTACCTACTCGAGGACGAGTAGGAGTTAAGCTTGGGGATGCTTGATACGTCGTAAACCTATCTATAATTTTTGATGTTCCATGCTTGTTTAGTATCTACTTTGCTTTGCTTTGTCTACACTTTGAGGTATTTTTATATGTTTTCTGGTACTAACCTATTAACAAGATGCCACAGTGCCAGTTGCCTGTTTTCTTTTGTTTTTGGTTCTAGAAAAGGTAGAAAATGAATATTCTTGGAATTGGATGGGACAAAAGCCAAAGTCAATATTTTACCATGGGGAACACGAAGCCAGAAGACGAGACGGAGGAGGGCCTCGAGTGGGCCACACCCCTGGCCACGCGGCAGGCCTGGCCCGCGCCTGGGGGGGGGGGTGTAGCCACCTCGGGCACCCCCTCGGCCTCCCTCTTCGCCTATAAGAAGCCCCCGATACCTAAACCCTAAGTACCCGATCAATCCTCCACGAAACAGTCTGTAGCTACCGCCACCATCGTCTCTATATCGGGGGGATCTAAAGCTCTTCCCGGCACCCTGCCAGAGGGGAGAGATCATCCCGGAGGCCTTCTTCATCACCATGCCAGCCTCCGGTATGAAGCATGAGTAGTTCCACCTTGGACTACGAGTCCAAGTAGTAGCTAGATGGCTGTTTATCCTCCTTTGTGCTACCATGTTTAGATCTTGTGAGCTCCGTTCATGATCAAGATCATCTATTTCTAATCATGCATGTTGTGTTTGTGGGGATCCGATCTATATTGAGATTACTATGTCAGATTGGTTAATGATTCTATCTTATTAATTCTATCATGTTTGTGTTGTTTGAGATCTTGCGTGCTCTCCGTTTCTAGTAGCTATCTTGGCGAAGTAGATGCTAGTGACTCCAAGAGGGAGTATTTATGCTCGATAGTGGGTTCATGCCTCTATTTAATCTGGGGAAGTGACAGAAATCTCTAAGTTTGTAGATGTGCTGTTGCTACTAGGGAGAAAACAACGATCTCTTGTTCATGGAACAAGTGGATTGTTTACCTTACACACTTTGCTTAAAGCAGTTATCCATTGCTTGCAACTTAATACTGCAGGGGGTTCGGATGATAATCTGAAGGTGGATTACTAGTCATAGATGCAGTTGGATGGTGGTCTATGTATATTGTTGTATTGCCCAATCAAATCTCATAGGATCATGAATGTCTAGTATTGCATTGTTATTGCCTTGCTCTGTCCTGTCAATTGCCCCGCTATAATTTGTTTACCTAGCATGTTATGTTGTTTATCTTAAGGATAACACCTCTAGTGAACTATGGACCCCGGTCCAATCTTTACCATTGGTACATCTTCCACTATTCCTGTTACTTTTTGCAAACCACCATTATCTTCCACACCATACAGTTAATCCTTTGTTTTCAGCAAACCGGTGAGATTGACAACCTCACTGTTCATCGGGGCAAAGTCTTGAGTTTGTGTTGTGCAGGTTTCCAAGTTGCTAGCAACACCTTTGGGTTGTTTCCTTCCTCCTACTGGTTCAATAACCTTGGTTTCTTTCTGAGGGAAAACTTGCTATTGTGCTCATCATACCTTCCTCTTGGGGTTTCCCAACGAAGCTCTACAGTGATCTGAGCTGCATCAAAGCACACCTGAAAGTTCGCTTTCCCCATCTGGATAACCCCAGACTATCACCTTGAGCGCTAGATGGTTCCTTCAAACACCACAATTTCATAAAGACATCCAACTCCAAATATAACTCATGATAAGTATTTATGTAATATCTAGCCTAAGTGCCACACGGTGTGCATGCTGTCACTTTCACACACGTGGGGAGAGCTGGATATCTATTAAAGCACTTGAGTAGCAGAGTAGATCTACTTGATTAAAAAGCTCATGACCACAATATGATCATGCATAGAGAGAGATGAACACATAGCTACCACTAGAGCCCTTAGCCTCGAGGAAGAACTACTCCCTCCTCATCATGGGAATCAACAACGGTGTTGGAGATGGTGGTGGAGATCGATGGAGATGGCTCCGGGGGAAATTCCACGTCCCGGCACTGTGCGGGAATAGAGACTTCTATCCCCCGAATCTCCCCTTCGGTGGTGGCGGCACTGAGGAACTTTTTGTGGATGGAGGCTGATTCTTCTAGGGTTTTATCATCAGGGGCTTTATATAGGCGGAAGTGGGATGCCGGTGGCCGCCAGGGTGGCCCACACCTGGTGGTGGCGCGACCTAGGTGGGCCCATGACACCCTAGGGTGTGCTCACCCTGGTGCCCCCTCCTTCTCTGCTTCGTATTTCCGTATGGCTCCGGAAAAAATAGGTAGATTGGCTTTTGTCCCGTCCAATTCCGAGAATATTCATTTTTTAGCTTTTCTGAAACAAAAAATAGCAGAAAACAGGCAACTGGCACTATGGCATCTTGTCAATAGGTTAGTTCCAGAAAGTGTATAAAAATACCTCAAACTGTATTCAAAACAGAAGACAAATGACATAAAACAAGCATGTAGCATAAAAAATTATAGATACGTTTACGACGTATCAAGCATCCCCAAGCTTAACTCTTGCTTTTCGTCGAGTAGGTAAGTGATAAAAAGAATAATTTTTGAGGTGACATGCACCATCAAAATCTTGATCAAACCATTTGCAAAGTATTGAAAGCTGGGATCAAAGTACTCTAAACATGAGCATGCAAGATGAAGTTCCAACAATAAGGTATAGTAACTATGTTGCAGCATGAAAGGATACAAACAAAGATTCATGAATAACAATGCATTGAGAGACGTTTGTTTGTTTCACATATATAAAACATAGCATAGTGGCATTCAGCTTGTCCCTCATGGAATAGCAAAACATAAATGCATATGCCACCTTCAAAGTTCATAAGGGTGACTAGATACAAATAGTTCAAGAACAAGCAATATCAACATTATGAATCATTCAATAAGTTTTGGGACAATGCACATTAAACTAAGAATGACAACTATGCTCTCTTAATTGGTGCCTAAGGATAGAAGGTGGAGACTCAATATAAAAGTGGAAGAAAGGCCCTTCAAAGGGAAGCAAGGATTCCAAGTTTCATAAAGAGCTTCCAAAAATTATGGTACTTGTTAGCTTTCATCTCTCATTTCCCCTATCATAAGCATCTTGAAGTGATTAAGGTTAAAGTGAACAAAATATGGAGTATATGCTTGACAAAGTATAAGTTGGCAATCTCATGTCCCTTGAGTACGAGGGCCGTTCCTCATGCTACTAAACTTTAGTTACAGGTAAGTTCTTGTCATAGTAAGTATATATGTATCATAGAGAACCGCCAATAGGGTTCCCCTTGCCCCATTACACAGGAGCTATCCCATATCAAAATGACAAGACAAGCAGACAATGAGCATCTCAGCAATCTTCTTATTTACCATGGGAAAATGGTGCTTTTTTCTCTTCTTTCCTCTTTTCCTCCTTTTCTCTTTTTCTCAATCTCTTTTTTATAAGAAGAATGCTTCATAGATTGCTCACTCTGGTGATTCCGCAAGTTTCCACCATGATTAGGCATGGCTTAGGCTAGCGGCCTAGGTGTTTATCTAACACACATACATAACTCCATGGACTTACAAGCTCCCCTTTTATTTCACACCGCCGACATCCGCAAACAAAAGATCATGATATCAACTGGGTATAAGTACAGGTGCAATGTTGAAAGCGTTCCCCATGACATCATGGTTCTGCTAATTCCCAACTTATAAGTGCAAGCATATACAACATAGATGACACAATGGTTCAAGTTTATTAGTGGAAAGAAAAATAAAGTGTGCCTTCAAGTTTGTGAGACCTTTAATCACTAATTTTCACATAACAAGTTTAATTTGGAAGATAGATAAAACACGAATATACTTGGAATGGTGTAACACACCATGCATAGGAATTTATAGTGGACTCTTTGGAATAACTTGGTTGAGCGACCAACTAAGAGAGCAATAATGTCCATAATCATGTAGAGCGACAAAACATTATTAATCAAAGCATAAAGTGGTACCACAAGTCAAAAACTAAATGATCATAGAGGCTAAGGTGACTTGTTCATAGTCATAACATGGTGTGAGCATGTGCCACGTCAACCCAAACAAAGCATCAAAGGAGAATGCCACAATACTACACTTTTGTATGCTAAAATAACACATGATTCTATCAAGGCACATTAAGCAATCTCAATTGTTTGGAACAAGTCATGATACAACAATAATCACTAAGCATAAGGTCAAAACAACATCTAGCATGACATGATAAAGTCTAAGTCATAGTCAAAGCAAGCTCCCTTTTGTACCACTATAAGCATGAAACTTTCTACTCTTTTCCAACACAAATCGACTTATTTGAAACAACTCACAAAGATAATATTCAATAAAGATCAGTGAGATTGTCTCACAAATCCACAAAGAAGAACTAAAAAGTTCTAAGCAGAAAGCATAAGGAAACTGAGGCCAAACACAGTGCTAGCAAAAGAGAACACTCAAAAAACAATAAGATTGAAAACTAGAGTATTCTAAACAATGAAAACGGAGCGTGTCTCTCCAAAATTAGGGTGCTGGGATCCAACCGACTTTATTCAAGCAAACTAATCAAACTAAAACCAAAAACAAAACTAAGACGCTCCAAGAACAACACAACTGTGCATGAAACAATAAAAACGAAGTGTCTAGAAAAACCTAAGATTTTTATTGATGAAGAAGGGGATGCCTTGGGAATCCCCAAGCTTTGACGCTTGTACCTCTTGAATATTTCTTGGGGTGACATGGGGTGGCATCCCCAAGCTTGAGCTCTTGTCCATTCTTCATCTCATTACATCATTCTTCCCTTACACCTGGAAATTTTACTTCATACAAAACTTCACACAATCTTCATTAGCAACATTAGTGCATTCAAAAGTAATAGACCTATGGGTTTAGTTTCAAAACAGAAAACTTTCATTAAAAACACAAGCTACTATAGCAATTCCTTAAAAAAACTCAATTCACCAAAGAGAACCCAAAAAGAAATCGATAAAGAGGCAAATGTGAATAATGGCAGAAATCTGTCAAAACAGACCATCAGGTAGAAACCGATATTTTCAAAGACCTTCTGTTGATAAAATCGAAAAGTTTTGATCTAACTAAAGTTAGATAACAACCTGGGGCATATACTCAGAAAATTACAGCTCAATCCGACATACAGCGATTTTTCACGATTTTTTACAGTGAAGCACAAAAATCTGTTTCGGGACAGCAAATTTCCCAAATCTTACTTCTCTCTCATTAGAGGTTATTCTTGGCACAAAAACCACACAAAAATGATAAGTAGAGGTTATTAAAGAAGTAATAACTTCCAAGACTCAACAAAATAAAAACATAATGAAATTGGGTTATCTCCCAATTAGTACTTTTCTTTAACGCCTTTAAGTTAGGCTTAATAGTTTGAGAAGATGCTCACATAAGAAATATGATCTGAAGTAAAAGAGAGCATCAAGAAGAAAATTCAAAACACATTTAAGTCTAACCCACTTCCTATGCATATGAATCTTGTAAAGAAACAAGTCATAAAAGCACAAAGTAACAAGCATAGGAAAGCAAAACAAGTGCAACTTCGAGATTTTCAACATAAAGAGGGGAAACTTAATATTGTTGAGATACATAAGACCATGTTTCCCTCTCTCATAATAACTTCCAGTAGCAACATGAATAAAATTAACAATATAACTATCACATAAAACATTCTTATCCTGAGCCACATGCATATAATAATTATTACTCTCCACATAAGCATAATCATTCTTATTAATTGTAGTGGGAGCAAATTCAACAAAATAGCTATCGTTATTATTCTCATCACCATAGTCATTGAATATAGGATGCAAATTGTAATCATAATTAGTTTTCTCCTCAATAGTAGGTGGACTCAAAATATCATATTCATCATTGTAATCATCATAAATTGGAGGTTTTGTATCATCATAAGCAATAGAATAGCTATCTTTCAAAGCTGGGAAACTAAAAATATCATTTTCATAAAAACTAGCTTCCCCAAGCTTAGACGTTTCCATAACATTAGCAATAATGGTGTTCAAAGAATTCATACTAATAACATTGCTATTATCATGCAAATAAATCTCATAGGTTTTTTAATTTTCTCTTAAAACACTTCATGTCCTAACTCAAGATAAATACTATAAAGCTCTCTAATTTTTTTGTTGTTTTCCATTAAGACTAACTAGTGAAAACAAGAAACAAAAGACAAAATTGCATAATATAAAGTAAATAACTTTGATCACTCACACCGGAGGATGTGAGTACCTTTTACCTTACCTCCCCGGCAACAACGCCAGAAAAGAGCTTGATGTCTACGCACTTCTATTATTGTAGATAGTTGTTGGGCCTCCAAGTGCAGAGGTTTGTAGAACAACAACAAGTTTCCCATAAGTGGATTACCCAAGGTTTATCGAACTCAGGGAGGAAGTGGTCAAAGGTATCCCTCTCAAGCAACCCTGCAATCAATATACAAGAAGTCTCTTGTGTCCCCAAAACACCCAATACACTTATCAGGTGTATAGGTGCACTAGTTAGGCAAAGAGATAGTGAAATACAAGTGATATGCATGATTATAAGACAACGGTGTCATAAAAGAGCTTGACGGGAGGAAGAGACTAAAGGCAATCTGAAATAAATATGGAAGCAAGAAAACATGTAACAAATCTAGTTGTAAACGGTGTTTCAATGCTTAGAAACAAGGCCTAGGGATCATACTTTCACTAGTGGGCACTCTCATATAAATATATTCTCTTCATGATACTAATCTGAACTACTCTCTAGTTGGATAACTCTAATCCATGGTAGGGACACAAAAACACACCTCAAAGTTCGCTTTCCCCATCTAGATAACCCCACACTATCACCTTGAGCACTATATGGTTCCTTCAAACACCATAATTTCATAAAGACATCCAACTCCAAATATAAATCATGACAAGTATTTATGTAATCTCTATCCTAAGTGCCACACGGTGTGCATGCTGTCACTTTCACACACGTGGGGAGAGCCGGAGATCTATTAAAGCACTTGAGTAGCAGAGTAGATCTACTTGATTACAAAGCTCATGAACACAATATGATCATGCATAGAGAGAGAGAGAGATGAACACATAGCTACTAGTAGAGCCCTTAGCCTCGAGGAAGAACTACTCCCTCCTCATCATGGGAATCAGCAACGGCGATGGAGATGGTGGTGGAGATCGATGGAGATGGCTCCGGGGGCAATTCCCCGTCCCGGCAGGGTGCCGAAACAGAGACTTCTGTCCCCCGAATCTCACCTTCGGTGGCGGCGGCATGACGGAACTTTTTGTGGATGGAGGCCGATTCTTCTAGGGTTTTCTCATCGGGGGATTTATATAGGCGGAAGGGGGACGTCGATGGCCGCCAGGGTGGCCCACACCTGGTGGTGGCGCAGCCTAGGTAGGCCCGCGCCTCCCTAGGGTGTGCTCACCCTGGTGCCCCCCTTTGTCTCTGCTTCGTGTTTCCGTATTGCTCCGGGAAAAATAGGCAGATTGGATTTTGTCCCATCCAATTCCGAGAATATTCATTTTTCAGCTTTTCTAAAACCAAATATAGCAGAAAACATGCAACTGGCACTGTGGCATCTTGTCAATAGGTTAGTTCTAGACAGTGTATAAAAATACCTCAAATTGTAGACAAAACATAAGACAAATGACTTAAAACAAGCATGGAGCATAAAAAATTATAGATACGTTTACGGCGTATCATGCACAGGCTCCAAAGTATAGAGGGAAGCTCCTCTGCCCAGGCTCCTTCCGCTCGTTCGAGAGGCCGGAGGAGTCCTTCTTGATGCCGTTGCAGACAAGGTTGTTGGCCTTTTTTGACTTGATCATTGGTTTGGGGGTGCACCACTAAGGCGTAGGTGATGTTGATGCCAAGATTGTTGATACGTCGTAAACGTATCTATAATTTTTGATTCTCCATGCTTGTTTAGTATCGAATTTTTTATGTTTTGTCTACACTTTGGGGTATTTTTATACATTTTCTGGAACTAATCTATTGACAAGATGCCCCAGTGCCAGTTGCATGTTTTCTGCTGTTTTTGGTTTCAGAAAAGCTAGTAAGGAAATATTCTCAGAATTGGACGGGACAAAATACAAAGTCAATATTTTACCGGAGCAAAGACGGAGTCAAAAGCGCAGCCAAAGGGGGGCCACGAGGTGGCACACCTAGGGCTGGTGCGGCCAGAGAGGGCACGCCGCCACCAGGTGTGGGCCCCTCGGGCGCCCATCGACCTTGCCCCTTCGCCTATAAAAGCACCCCGATGCATAAACCCTAAGTACCCGATCAAATATCCATGAAACAGTCCGTAGCCTCTGCCACCATCATCCCTAGATCGGGGGGATATGAAGCTCTTCCCGACACCCTTCCGGAGGGGAGAGATCATCCCGAAGGCCTTCTTAATTATCATGCCAGCCTCCGGAGTGATGCGTGAGTAGTTCACCCTTAGACTATGGGTCCATACAGTAGCTAGATGGTTGTTTCTCCTCCTTTGTGCTATCATGTTTAGATCTTGTGAGCTCCGTTCATGATCAAGATCATCTATTTGTAATCATACATGTTGTGTTTGCGGGGATCCGATGGTTATTGAGATACTATGTCAGATTGGTTATTGATTCTATCATGTCTATGTTATTTGTGATCTTGCATGCTCTCCGTTGTTAGTAGCTATCTTGGCCAAGTAGATGCTTGCAACTCCAAGAGGGAGTATTTATGCTCGATAGTAGGTTCATGCCTCTAGTAATTTGGGGAAGTGACAAAAATCTCTAAGGTTGTAGATATGATGTTGCTACTAGGGAGAAAACAACAATCCTTTGTCCATGAGGCAATTGTATTGTTTACTTTAGACACATTGCTTAATGCAATTATATGTTGCTTGCAACTTAATACTAGAAGGGGTTCGGATGATAACCTGAAGGTGGATTGATGTAGTTGGATTGCGGTCTATGTATTATGTTGTAACGCCCAATCAAATCTTGTAGGAGTCAAGATGTCTAGTATTTGCAATGTTATGCTTTCTCAATCTGTTAATTGCGCCGCTATAATTTTTTCACCCAACTTGATATCTATCTTAAGGAGAACACCTCTAGTGAACTATGGACCCCGGTACAATCTTTATCACTGATACATCATCTACTGTTATCGTTTACTTTCTACAGCAAGCAACTACGATCTTCCACACTATACATTTAATCCTTTGTTTTTAGCAAACCAGTGAGATTGACAACCTCACTATAAGTTGGGGCAAAGTTTTGAGTTTGTGTTGTGCAGGTTCCAAGTTGTTAGCAACACCTTGGAGTTGTTTCCTTACTCCTACTGGTTCTATAACCTTGGTTTCATAACTGAGGGAAAATTTGCTGCTGTGCTCATCACACCTTGCTCTTGGGGTTTCCCAACGAGGCTCTACAGTCAACTGAGCGACATCAATTGTTGCAGAAGCCTTGGAAATCCTTCGAGGTGAAGTTTGTTCCATTTTCGGTGATGATCTTGTGGCATCCCAAACCTAAAGACGATGGACTTGGAGAATTTGACGACGGTGGTACTGCTCTGGTTGGTAACATGCATGGCTTTGATCCATTTGGTGAACTTGTAGATGACAACAAGGGGGTATACATATCCTCCAGGTGACGAGTTATGGGGCTTGCCGACCATGTTGAGTCCCCATTGCTCAAAAGTACAGGCCAACGGTATTGGACGTAGCTCGAAGCTTGGTGCATGTGGATTATCCGCGAACCTTTGGCAGACGTTGCACTTCTAGATAATGTTCTTGGCATTGTACATCGCCTTTGGCAGAAACCAGCCCGGAGTGCCTTGGCGGGCACGACTGTTGGCATGGTGGGCGCATGTTCCTTCGTGGATGTTGAGGAGGATGCTTCTGCCGTCACCGTTGGTGACACATCGCTGGAGGACTCCGGTGATGCTCCGCTTTTGGAGTTCACCGTTGATGATGGTCAAGGCCTTAGAGCGACGAGCGATGTTTTGCACGTCCATTGGGTCATCTGGCAGCTTCTTACTCAGCAGCTATGCGATGTACGGTTGAGTCCAGGAGGGGTCAATGAGCATGACCTCCATGGGGCCCTCGAGTGAGGGATCTGATACCTCCTCTACGGGTGTGATATGTCCAAAACGTATATACTTTCCCAAACACTTTTGCTATTGTTTCTCCTTAAACATGTGGGATTTGAATACAACTAACACGGGCTGACGCTGTTTTCAGCAGAATTACCTTGGTGTCTAGTTTTTGTGCAAAAAATCAACTATCAGGAAAAATCCCGGAAAATATGCCAAAAATCCTATTTCAGCAGAAGATCCACGGAGCTAGAGCACGAGACGGAGGGGAGCCCTGGGTGGCCCACCCCCTACCATGCAGGTGGGCCTAGCCCGCACCTGGGAGGGGTGTGGCCAGCCCAGGCACCCCCTCGGCCTCCCTCTTCTCCTATAAGACGCCTCTTGACCTAAAAACCGAGGGGGGTTCGACGTTTTTCCAGAAAGAGTTCGGCTGCACCGCCACCACCAGAAACCATGATTCGGATCCAGAAACTCCATTCCGGCACCCAGCCGAGACGGGAATTTGGGAAGGATCATCGCCATCGTCATCACCAACGCATCTCCATCAACCATCAATGTTTCCCTCATCCATGAGTGAGTAATCCCCCGCTGTAGGCTATGGGGATGGTAGGGATTGGATGAGTTCTATCATGTAATCGAGTAAGATTGTTAGGGCATGGTTCCTAGTATCTCTATTAGTGCTATTTGACTTTGTTGCAACTTGTTGTGCTTAATGCTTGTCACTAGGGCCCGAGTGCCATGATCTTAGATCTGAACTTATTATTGAATCATTATGATAGTATTGTTTGTGATCTTATCTGCAAGTTGTGTACAAATATCATTGTCCGGATCCAAAGGCCCCGAAGTGATAGAAATTGGGACAACCCGAGGGGAAGCTGTGATGTGAGGATCACATGTGTTCATGGAGTGTTAATGCTTTTCTCCGGTGCTCTATTAAAAGGAGCACCTTAATTTCCAGTAGTTCCCCTGAGGCCCCGCTGCCACGGGCTGGCAGGACAAAAGATGTTGTGCAAGTTCTCATTGCGAGCATGCATGACTATATATGGAGCACATGCCTATGATTGTTTAGTACGTGGATGCTTATTATTATTTATCTGCAATTGCCCTAGATCTTGAAGTTACATGTTTAGACTCGTCCATGCAACGCCCGTACATCCATCCCTATGCCTACCGCGCTCATATCCTACTATTTGCTGCTACTGTTACTATTGCTTCTGTTTTATTGCTGCTGTTGCTACTACAAACTGTTGCTACTGATAAACTTCTATGAGCAAGAACTATTTCCAGGTGCAGCTGAATTGACAACTCATTTGTTAAGGCTTGCAAGTATTCTTTAGCTCCCCTTGTGTCAAATCAATAAAATGGGTAGTACTACCCTCGAAGACTGTTGCGATCCCCTATACTTGTGGGCCATCAAGACTATTTTCTGGCGCCGTTGCCGGGGAGCATAGCTTTATTTGTAAGTTCACTTGGATCTACTATTGTTCACTACTACTCCGTTCATCATGGGTATGTATCGTGATGGAAAGTTTCCTATTTTACCATCCACTACAAGAAGAGGTACAGTCCTAAACACCTCTGCTGCTCTTGATTCACCGTCTGTTATAAGTAAGATTCTTACACCACCACCACCACCACATACTCATGCTACACACACTGCTACTACTGCTGAATCTGAAACTGCTTTTGATACTCATGATGTTACTTCTACTATGATTGATGCGAGTGGTTCATTAGGTCCTTTCCTAGATGCTACTACGGCTATTCTAGGAAATACTGAAACTCCTAGTGAATACACTGTTACACTTGTTATCTCACTTGAGTCTAGAGAGAGATATTATATAAATGATGGTTACATTGAGTTTACTGATGAATTTATTGAAGAGTGCCAAAACACACATGGTGCTAGTGCTACTAAGAGTCTCCTTGAGATACGTACCATTATTCCTAAACTGTCCTTTGATCCTAAGTTTGCCACCTCTCCCATAGATATTAAAGATAAAGATCATGATTTCTCTCTTGATTTATCCTATTTAGACATTGTTGAGAAATAACCTTTTTGTGGGGCTGAAAATGAGAGTGTTGTGGCTCATATGAATGAGCTTTCCACTATGAGTGCTTTATTCTCTGATGATTTTAAGATGCGCAAGTATTTTGTTACTAAGATCTTCCCTTTTTCAATAAAAGGAGAAGCTAAGGCTTGGTTTAATAGATTACCTCCTGGTTCCATTGATTGCCCTGATTGTTTGATTGCTTCTTTCTTCCAGAAATATTTTCCTCCCAGTGCTAGACATGCTGCTTTGCAGAGACTTTTTGATTTTAAACAAGGAGAAGAAGAGAAATTGCCTAAGTCATGGACACGGTTCTGTTCCTTGATTCATGCACATCCTGGATGTCCATTGCCTAAAAATGAGCTTCTTGATATTTATTACAATGGACTAAGTGATGATTCTAGGACATAGCTAGATAGCTTTGCTGATTGTGTTTTCAGGAAAAGAACTCCTACAGATGCTGAAGAATTAATGGCTAAAATAAGCAAGAATTATGATGATTGGACTTCAACTAAGCTAAATACATCTGAGCCTATTACTCCTGAACCAGTTGTGCCTGAACCATTTCCAACACCAACACCAAAGAAGAGGGGAGTAATTGCACTAAATGATGAAGTGATGAAGGAAGCTAAGAAATGTCTAAAGGAGAAAGGTATTAGAGCTCAAGATGTGAAGAATCTACCTCCTATAGAAGAATTATGTAAGCCAATTCCCCACTCATCTACTATTTAGGTAGACTCTCTCCACTTTGATGAAGGTGATATTACTTATGGTAAGCCTCCTGATCAATGCTTAGAGGAACTTGACACATTTATTCTTAAATAAGGTAATTTTAATAAACAAGTTCATTTATTGGAAAACTCTAGAGCTATTAATGAGTTGAATGATATTGTGGAAAGAACTGCTACTGATATTAAAATGCTTTTTAAACACTTTCAAATGGTTGAAACTCAAATTGATCAACTTGCTAAGGTGCAAAAGGATATGCTAGTTAATGCCTTAGGAGATAAACATGCTTATGGAATTAGAACTAGGAGTGGTATAGCTACTCAAGATCCTTGATATCCTGAAGGACACCCTAAAAGAATTGAGAAGGATTCTAAACAAGGTGAAAGTAGTGGTAGTCCTCGTAAGAGAAAGAAAAAGAAACATAAGGTAGTTGAGGAACCACTTGAACCTACTGTAGATCCTAATAGTATATCTGTCTCTGATGCTGAAACTGAGAGTGGTAATGAT
Source organism: Avena sativa (assembly GCA_916181665.1). Classification (NCBI taxonomy): domain Eukaryota; kingdom Viridiplantae; phylum Streptophyta; class Magnoliopsida; order Poales; family Poaceae; genus Avena; species Avena sativa. The sequence goes on from OV702284.1 coordinate 69,894,897, forward strand.
AAAAATGATGCTCCTAATAAGGAGGAAGTTGAGGAAGAACCTGAGAAGCACACTAAGAACACTAGGTACACCAAGGAAGATTTTATTGCTAAAAACATGGTAGTGAGAGAGAACCTTGGGCGCAGAACCTATGCCTTTTCCAAATAAGAAACATAAGTCAAAGGAGGAAGAACACTACAACAAGTTTTGTGGGTGGATGAAACCTTTATTTTTGCAAATTCCTTTGACCGATGCTATTAAGTTGCCTCCTTATTCAAAGTATATGAAGGATATTGTCTCTAATAAAAGGAAGATTCCTAATGAGGAAATTTCTACTCTGCTTGCTAATTATTCATTCAATGGTAAGGTTCCAAAGAAACTTGGTGATCCAGGTATACCAACTATTCCTTTCTCTATTAAGAATAATTATGTTAAAACTGCTTTATGTGATTTGGGAGCTGGAGTTAGTGATATGCCTTTTTCTCTCTACAAGAGACTCTAGCTAGAAAAGTTGATACCAACTGATATATCTTTACAAATGGTTGATAAGTCAACTACTATTCCTATTGGTATATGTGAGGATGTTCCTGTTCAGGTGGCTCATAATTGCTTGGTTTTAACTAATTTTGTTGTGCTTGAGATGCCTGAAGATGATAATATGTCCATTATTCTTGGGAGACCTTTTCTTAATATTGCAGGTGCTGTCATCAATTGTAATCAAGGAAAAGTAAATTTTAATATTAATGACAAATAGCATACTTTGTATTTCCCCAAGAAGGTTGCTAAGAGCTATTGCCTGAATTTTATTGAAAATATTGAGAGCATCAAGGTTGGAGAAACATATTGTCCCATTCCACAAGAAAGTTTTCAAAACTATTATGATTGGGACCATTGCTATCAAGTTTGAGGTAACGTAATCACTTTGTGGAATGCAAAGTTTTGTTTCATATAATATTGTTTTGGTAACAAGAGTTGATCAACCTTGTTAACAAAAGGATTTTTATGAACAAAATAATGTTTTCACTGTGGTTATTCTTGCTTTCTTTTACTTTTCTCCTTCCTAGTTTTTGATTTTTCTCTTGCTAGCTTTGGTTTTGCTAGTTGTTTTCTTGTTAGTGTCTTAGAACTTCTGTAGTTTTGGTTTGCTTTTGCTTCTTCTAAAAAATCTTTTCTGCGAGAAAATCAATTTTCATACCCTGAAAATTGGCCAAATATAAAGTTTGCCGAAAAATTCCAGAAAATTCAAAATAAATTTTTCCTCGAAAAAAGGGGAAGAGGGACACCTGGAGTGGCCTAGGACCCCCTGGCCAGCACACCCCCTGGTGGCGCGGCCAGCCCTAGGTGGCGCCTAGACAGGGTGTGGCCCACCTGTGGCCCTCCAAGATGCCTCCTTCCAGCCAACTTCTTTCTCTGTCCCAAAAAACACCGGAAAACTTTCTCAAGCTGGAGTTCCTGCTGTTCTTGCTCCCGATTTTTGATCTCCTTGCTCATCCCATCTTTGCTGCTGATTTTTGGAGGGATTGCTCCTTGGTATGTGCCTCCTCCGGTTGTCCAATTAGATTTGTGATTGGTATATTGTATCTTGAGTATTTTGCTGCTATAGGTGACAGGTTGTGTGAGCTTGTGCGGTGACCCAGCATACCACTGCATGATGTAGTACACTATAGTCGTTGACATAACACCAATGAAACACCGTTCACTAGTATTACATCCCTCAGAGTGGTACAACAGAAACACAGCAGGTCCAAGACATGAATATAGGTTACAACTCAACTCTTTACACAAGATCCAGAGAACATATTAGGTTAAAGAGATAGAAAGAAACTTCTTACAAAGAAGAATCACAAAATAATAAACTCAAATCTAATATTCTAATAGACTAGCATCTAAACTATTGAGGCTTGCATTGCTGCTATTGCAATACTCTATAGAAATAGGTTCTTTGGCTAGAGATTATATTCCTATCTAATCAGTAACTTCGTCTTCACTTGAGTTGATGTATCTGTTGACTTTCTTGACTTCATTGAAGAACTTTGGCTTCTGGTAATTATTCCTGGAGCATAACTTGATGTAGACATCGTCTGTACTGGCTTTAGAACCTAGCAAGGGTTAAGAAGATATGTTGAGTACGAGCGTACTCAGCAAATTCACTAAAAAGGAGTGTTTGGTGCACTATATCTACAGCCAAAGACCATAGGTCGTAGGAAATGCAAGTTTTCGTAAACATTTCTTCAAATGTTGCTTTTATTCTGAAAAGCTACGTCCGTCAGTCTTCATGGGTTTACCAGAACTTTCATGGAGTTCCTTTCCTGTCGCGTTCGCAACTCCTTCCCGGAACATGGAGTAACAAGTTACATTTCTTACACTTTGTAGAGGTGCGTTACTTTACCCATGAGAGACCTTAGCCTTGTTGCACAACCAAGTCATGACCTTGTCCATACTTCCTTGGTATGGGGCCCGGTCTAAGATCCAAGCCAATCACTGCCCTCTCCGCGACCCCATATGTCTGAAGGATCCTTTGGGGCTGGCTCACCTCCGTTAAGCCCCCTTTCGGGCAGGATAAAACCCTGATGAGTTCCCAAAGACTCTATAACCTGGTGATTCCCTGGAAAGTGCCATATCAAATGGACTATACCACTAAAAACCACTCATAAATAATCTAGACACCAAAAGTGTGGGGCATAAGGGTGCCCACCCATATGTTGGATCCACACAAGGAATCACAACGTTACGTAAGGTCGTCTTGCCTCCATACGAGAGGAAAAGGATACATCTGACTTCTCCGTCCTATTCCAAATCTCATGGTTAACGCGTAAAATACGGCGCAAGAATCAGTGGCAACATTGGTTATTAAGTCCTAGATAATATGTTCCTTTACCACCGGAACTTTCATAGTAGGTTATTACCTTATGGTAAATAACCTATAATCATATTATTATGAAAATAGTGTTTTCTGACCTTTTTCAAATGAAGGTGATGAAAACACTGGATTTGCAAAATACTTTACAGAAAATAATCAGAATACATGAGCAAGTGTGAACTTGCCTTTTGTGATTGCAAGATTATGCACTCACGGTCTTCGAGGCAATATAAAAGATCCAATATCCGAAATCAGCATTATTGGTCCTGTAAGGACTAATGTTTAAAGAAGCAAGATGCTATTATGCATAGTAATGTAATGCAATTTGATAAACTCGAATCCCGAGGATAACGTTGTTCTAGGGTTTGGATATTGGAATTGGTTTCTTTAGAATGTGTTTCCCTTTTAGATTAGTTTCACACTTGTGATTCTTATTAAGGCTTGTGAGTGTGTGTGAGACAACCTGTAAACATAATAAGTAGCATACCATAATAAAACATGCAAGTGTGGAAGGGTATCTTAAGATTGAGTATACAAGGTTTGATTATCATTTAGATCCTTTATAAGAATGCTTATGTCTTGCTTTATAATGTATCCTGAAAGAATAACTTTTGAAGAAAATCTTATTAACTAAGCAGAAGTATTTAAACTTTAAGTTAACATTATTAAGTGTGCTTACCAGTTATAGTCCTTAGGTAAGAAAGAATTACTCCATTTGAATAATGACATCACTAGTATTTGAGACTTATCTATCTTGGTTCTTAACTTGGTTAGTTTGATATTGAGACACATTAGGTCTTAACTGAAACATACCAAAGTTAACTATAAAATACATAACACAATATTTATTGTAATGTTTATAATAATTTAAACTAAAGTTTAACTTTAAGGCATAGGTGGACTTACGATGCACTGCTTATGATAATTGTACTTTGTTCACTTCATAACGTCTCTTTAAAGTTAACTAGGAATAGTATTATTTTTATTTGGTATAGTGGTTTCTCAAGATTATAATGGAATAGAATCATTTATGTTTTTATCAATGAGTGGTTATAACTTGTAAATAAGGAAATAATATGAATTAACTACTTATGGATTCACTATAGTGTCTTGGTATGTTTATAAACTTGTGGTTGAAGTAAGGGAAAAGGTTTTATTTAGTCACATATTATCCTTGAGGATTTTACATTTGATAAGTATTTTTTTAGAAAATAAGCTACACTTATGGTTGAAAGATAATAAAATTGCATTTAATTTTTTTGAACCATTTTGACTTCAAATTATCAATAGTTAAGACTAATATTATTTATTAGACTTAATTGGCTAATTTTAGAAATATTAATAAGTTTTATTTACCCTTATATGAATTATAACCGAGGGAATAGGTTTAAATTCAAGTTATTAAAGTGCTTAAATTTTTATTTACCTCAAAAGTGGAATATTATATTTTTAACATGTAGGTATTATTTTTGTGATTTTTTTGGTATATTACATTTATTTTTGTGATTTATAAATAATAAGATATGATTTTTATAAGATTTATTACTTTATAAATACTTAATAAGTAATAAATACTTAATTAAGTGATATAATAATTCATGATTATAGTTTTAAATTATAGTTCTTATTTTTCTAAGATTTTTGGTATTTTATTTATATTTTTAACATTTACCAATATTAAAATATGAATTATCATGTTTTATTACTTATAAACCCTTTATTAAATAACATTTATTTAAATAGTTAACATAATAATATTTGGTAATACAATTAAGTTGTAGATTTTGTTTTTCTGAAAATTTTCATATATTAAACATTTTTTTCCGAATTATAAAACAAAAGTTATTGATTTAACAAGATTTAATCACTTTATTTAATTTCTGTAATTTATTTGAGTTTGAAATTTATACTGTTTTGTTTATTTTGTAAACAGACACTGAACTTGTTATACTGCACACACAACCAGCCCCGGTCACTGACTGGTGGGGTCAAGTACACCACACATGCCACATGGGCATAAACCAAGTCAAATGTGTTGACCGGGCCGAGGTGACGTCGGCATGATGTCATGCTGACATCACACGAGATGATCCTCACTGGTTGAGGATCAATTGATCCATTGAGTGTATGCGCGTGGTGGTGGAGGGTGGTGTTAGAATCAGCGGGGCGAGGCGAAGCTAATTGTGGCAGCGCCGCCTGAAAATGGTCACCGGAGCTACTCCGACGACAATCTATTGCGGCGACCGACAACGAAACACGGCACGGTGATGATGTAAGGCCCGAGAAAGGGCATGGGAGGTACTGGAAGAATCAGCAGCTCACCAGGAATATGATAGTAGGGTCGATGGGGACGGCGAATCGACGGTGGTCGGGCTTCGGGAAGACGAGACCGTGGGCTCGATTAAGGGCATGCACGGCCGATTCCTTCCACGAGATGAACTAGGGAAGCACGATGGTTCCAATGGTGAGATCGATAGGGCAAGGGGAGCTTCAGAGAAACGGCAACAAATGTCTCCGGCGAGCTGGGGTTTTGGCCCGAGAGGAATTTTGAGAGGGAGAAGGGGAATTGGGGTCTAGGGTTCCTGGACGGCGGCGCTGAGGTTTTTATAGACGTTGATCAGCGGCGACACGAATCTGAATGGAGGCGGTCGTCATGGCGCGGCGGCGGACGGCGGTGATACGCAAGGCAGCTGCTTGTGACGTTGGGAGGAAGACGACGACATGCATCTTGCGGAAAACCCCCTATTAAAATTTCAAACTCAACCCGCAGTCCCTGGAAGCACCCCACCCGTTAGTCGCCGTGGTGATGAGCTAGGATTTCTACTGGGCCGAAGAGGGTTGCACGTGAGTGGTAGATAGTGGAGAGGAGAAATGGGCTGCGACCAGAAATTATTTTTTGTTTGTTTTTCTTTTTTGTTTTCTGTTTTGTTTTTAGAGTTGCATCTTGTATTTGTTTTTGAGTTTATCAGAATTTCTTATTTAAGAAAGTGCAAGTTTGTATATATGTACTTAAGATTCTGGTATGATTATTATTATTATTATTATATACTTTATTTATTTACTCTTTTTCTACTCTACAAAACCTAATCATATGAGAAGTTCTTAAATAGAATGAGTAGAATTTAGGGTTTTAGAGTTTTAAGATTTTTTATGATCTTATAAAATGATTTCTATTTCATCTGAATGAATATAATGAGAATAGTTTAAGATAGCTAAGGACACACCAAGAATATATCCATATTTATTCTTATGTAGCAATCATTATATAGGATGTTTTAATTATTAAAGTTCTTAATATAGTAACTTCAATTGTCCCAATTCTACTAATGGGTGAATATTGTTTTAATAATCTTGGTTATGATCTTACTTATATATTGATAGTCATGATTGAAATAGAAGTTAGGGTTTTGAATTATAAGTATTTACCATGAATTCTAGGAGTTTTAATATTTGAATACCCTTTTATAATTATAAATAAAGGTGAATGGTTAAAACATATTTCCTTTATGTTTATGATCTTTAATGATATCACCCTTTAAGATAGGGAGTTATTCTTTGGAATGAATCATGAGAGATAATAGATAAAGATAATGATTTTGATATGGAGTGATATAGTTTTGGTTAATAGCTTCTCAGGAATTTCTATCTTCCTTACTTCATAATTCTTGATTTATAATTAAGGAATTCCTTTCCTAGATATACTACTTCTTCATATCCATCATCATGTGTTAACATGATGAGCTTTACTTCACAATATTATGCTTATCAATAATTTCTCCTCCTAAATCGTAAATGCAATGGGCTTGACACTGAAGATCAATATGATCTCCTCATAGATATAATTCTCATCTCTAGAATGCTTCTAATGATTCCAATTCCATTTGAAGGATTGTTCTCTTTCTTCACAATTTTACTTTGTAATCTCACTTATAATTCTTAGAAGCTTGTCACTGTAGATTTTCATAATCTTCTCATATCTATACTTAGTTAGATTCACTACTCTACTAATGATAACCCCTATTCCAACAAGTAATTACTTCTAAGTCCATTTATACTCTTCCTTCATCATCCATCCCTAACATTACTCTAATAGATGTACATATCAAATTACTTTCCTCAAAAGCTTACTATTCTTTAAGAGGAATAACACTACCTCAATAACTCCATGCTACTCTAGCTTCAGCTTAATTATACTGTCTTATATCTACTTAAATTCAGTATCTTGTATACAAACTTTACATCATAACATGGTGACTTGTCATGGCTAACCTAGGATAACATATCTATACTAGGTTTCAATCATGTTCTATCCACCAATGTCACTTATACATGATATAAGCATTCAATCCTGGTGACTAAAGCATGATCATTATAATCCTTTGATCATTTATGACTTAGGTTTCCAGTTGGCTAATCAAGGCCTTCATCAATACAACATTACAGTTGTATTATAATTATCTTCTCAATATCTCTTACTGAGTAGAAGATATTATTCTTTGACTAAACCTATTTGATCCAATAAGATTACTCCTGGTAACTATCTTCAGGATTCATCCTTGTAATCTTCTTTATTACCATACAAATATATATTCCAGATAACTCTTCTATCATTTCAGGAGTGAGTTAACTCCATCAGTTATCGCATTGATCCTATTCTTTTCCATCACTCCCACTCTATAGATGATATCTAAAACTAGCATTACCACTTACCTCTTCTTACTTCTTTCTTTATAGGCCTTAAGTGAATGCTATGATAAGGACAAGGGTTGATATATCAAGAATTGATAGGTTAATATTTGATGAACCAATAGTTGATTACTCAACATTGATGAACAACAAATATTAGAATAAGGTTCAATAGAGATGATAAGGATTGATAGGGCAGGAACGATATATGGTGAATGATCTTTGAATTGGTTTCCTTCCTACTACATATAACTAAAGAGTTAGGGTTAAGTATTACCATGATTCTCATGGTAGAAATAGATAAAGATAAAATAGGTCAAGATTTAGTTGTTACATTCCTATTACTTAAGTTATATTCATAACTTGGTATTCATGAGTTGTGTAATGAATACTAGGATATGATCTCTTAAAGATTAACATCAAACATTAAGTAATATGTGGTGGTTTAGTTTTAGTACATTTGATGTACCCTTAGATCAAATCACGTTTACCCAAAATAAGGTTTTAACAAAGATCATATTGAAGCTTATCGCAGTCAACTTGATGATCTACTTCAATTCCATCAAGTTGAGAGAAGCTTTAAACACTTTGACAAGTTTTATTAAAAAACACGAAAATTGTTTGGATTTTCTATGCATGAATGCAATGCACACATCTGGGTTTAGCTTATTTCTAAGCTCTAATGTTGGGATGTTACAGCTTGCATGCTTTTTCTATGCTTGGATATTACATTTTGATGCATGTGTAGCACTCTAGCAAGTTCCTATAGTAGTTTCTCATCATTTATCAACTTGGAAATCACTTGGTTTGATGTTTGTCTAAAAATTTCAAAAGGAAGATGAGTTCATATCCACTGAATAAATATGATTTGATGGTACCTGAGCCAATGAAAGTTCATCGTGAGGAAGGAGTCTTCCCTTCCATTTATCCATGGGCTGAATTTATGAGAGCCGCGGGGATCTTCGAAGATTTCCAACTATGATTACCAATGTAGGGTTGGAACACTTTGTCGAAGGGGAACCATTTCAGTATGTCAAGCTAACCATGGCTGTGGTGCAGGACTTCCGGTTTACTTGGTCTTTGTCTAATCGCATGGTTCATTATAAAATCTACAATCTAGCTGTCGACCTGCCTTTTGCTGATTTCTGTGTAGCTATTAGAGTGCCTCATTGGGGATCTTGTGAGAATATCAAGGAGAGGCCTAAGTCACTTATGGATTTATATGCTAAAATTTTCCAAGGTTTCGACTTCTCGAAGGAAAGTGGTAAAATTCGGAGCATTCAGTTCCCATCCATTAGATATTTTTCCTATTTCATTACCAAGTGTGTTCTTGCTAGAAAGATCGCTAGAAAGTTATCTTCTTTTGATCTAGATTTTATCTAAGCGTCTTTGAATAGGGATAAATCGTATAACCTGGGTGCTTTGATAGCTTACCGTCTTACAACTAACCGCGAGAAGGGTGGAATTTGTGGAGGTCTCATCGCCTCTAGGTTGCTAGCTTTCCATGGTTTAGAGCCTCACCATTCAGATTATCAGTTCCCCATAGAGAGGCTTGATCTTGATTCCATGGTTCATCATAATTTTGTTTCTTCCGGGGCTACTGTGAGAAGTTTACCGTATGAATTATCCTTTGTCAAGCATGGTTGGAGAGGGGGTAGGACTAAGAAAGTAGTTTATTTGCCTGCACCTTCTTTGTTTAATTTTGATAACAGGCAAGGATCATCACTCATGGAGGAGGAGTTTGACACATTGATACGTCGGAAACGTATCTATAATTTTTGATGTTCCATGCTTGTTTAGTATCTACTTTGCTTTGCTTTGTCTACACTTTGAGGTGATTTTTACATGTTTTCTTGTACTAACCTATTAACAAGTTGCCACAGTGCCAGTTGCCTGTTTCTGCTGTTTTTGGTTCCAGAAAAGCTAGTAAGGAAATATTCTCGGAATTGGACGGGACAGACATCAAAGTCAATTACTTTCCGTGGGGAACAAGAAGTCCAGAGGGGATACGGAGAGGCGTGCCAGGGCGGCCACACCCCCCTAGGCGCGGGTGGGCCCTGCCCCGCGCCTAGGCAGGGTGTGGGGCTCCTGGCCACCTCCTCGGTCTCCCCCTTCGCCTATAAGAAGCACCCGATGCCTAAACCCTAAGCACCTGATGAATATTCCACGAAACCTTCGGTATCCGCCACCACCGTCGTCCCTAGATCGGGGGGGGGGGATCTGAAGTTCTTCCTGGCACCCTGCTGGAGGGGAGAACATCCCGGAGGCCTTCTCTCCGGTATGATGCGTGAGTAGTTCCACGTTGGACTATGGGTCCATGTAATAGCTAGATGGTTGTATCTCCTCCTTTGTGCTTTCATGTATAGATCTTGTGATCTCCGTTCATGATCAAGATCTAATCTATTTGTAATCATGCATGTTGTGTTTGCGGGGATCTGATGGATATTGAGATTATAATGTTGGTTTGATTAATGGTTTTGTATTTATGATTCTATCATGTCTATGTTGTTTGTGATCTTGCATGCTCTCCATTGTTAGTAGCTATCTTGGCCAAGTAGTTGCTAGTGACTCCAAGAGGGGGTATTTATGCTCGATAGTGGGTTCATGCCTCTAGTTTCCAAGGGAAGTGACAGAAATCTCTTCGGTTGTAGATGTGCTGTTTCTACTAGGGAGAAAACAACGGTCTCTTGTTCATGGCACATTTGGACTGTTTACCTTACACACTTTGCTTAAAGCAGTTGTCAGTTGCTTGCAACTTAATACTGGAGGGGGTTCGGATGATAACCTACAGGTGGACTTCTAGTCATAGATGCAGTTGGATGGCGGTCTATGTATCTTGTTGTATTGCCCAATCGAAACTCATAGGATCTTTCTGACTAGTAATTGCATTGTTATGCCTTGCTCAGTTCCTGTCAATTGCCCCGCTGTAATTTGTTTATCCTTCATGCCATGTTGTTTATCTAAGGAGAGCACCTCTAGTGAACTATGGACCCCGGTCCAATCTTTACCATTGATACATCTTCCACTTTTACTTGTTTACTTGCTGCAAACCACCATTACCTTCCACACCATATGTTTAATCCTTTGTTACAGCAAACCGGTGAGCTTGACAACCTCACTAATTCGTTGGGACAAAGTCTTGAGTTTGTGTTGTGCAGGTCTCCATGTTGTTTGCAACACCTGTGTGACGTTTCCTTCCTCCTGGTTCGATAACCTCGGTCTCAACCGAGGGAAAACTTGCTGCTGTGCTCTTCACATCCTGCGCTTGCGGTTACCAACAAAGTGCCACGTTAGGACCGTCAAGTCTCTGGCACCGTTGACGGGGAGGCTAAGGACGTCTTCACTAGGGGAGTACTTCACTACCTTTCTCTTTACTTTGTTTTTAGTTTGCTTTGTTTCTTTTGCTTGGTTTTGTTTGCCTCTTTTCAAAAAACCCAAAAAAATTAGTCTAGTTTGGTTTGCTTTCTTTATTCAAAAACACAAAAAAATTAGTTCCTACTCTAGTTGCTACCATGTCTGGTTCTGGACCAATTTTTATTTCACCAATGGAAGAGATCTCCACTTTTAAGAAAAAAAGTGAAGAGAGTTTTAAAGAAGCTTGGTCTAGAATCTCCGCTTTGTAGAGGGAAACCGAGCCTAAGATGAGTCTTGGCTTGGTTATTGATAGTTACTACCGCGGTATTGCTCTTCGTTATAGATATGCTTTGGATGCTGTGGCTGAGAAAGATATTTTGCAATGTACTGAGGATGAAGCTTTTGATGCCATAAAAAATTGATTATAATCTATGGGAGACCTAGCAAGTCTGATGTTATGACCGGTCTGAGTTACGTGAGGAGGGGGCCCAACCATGGGCCCAAATAGGGGCTTAGCCCATTATAAGTTTAGGGTTTTAGCTCTTTAGGTAAACGAAGAAAACATCAAGCAATAATAATATTCATTATTGCCGACTCCCCGAGGAGTCGGCCTCCTAACCCTAGCCGCTGCCCCTCCTCTCTAGCCCGCGCACGACGGCGCCCTGCCGCCGGCGTTCGCCACCTCACCCGCACGTCTCCCCTCCTTCCCCTACAAGCTACGGCCTAGGGCGGGTAGACCAGTTTGTTCTACCAATTTGGTATCAGCTAGCTCGGCTGCAATCATTTCTTCTCCGCCGCCCACCACCATGTCGTCCACGCCTCCACCCGCCCCTTCCGTCGTCGCCACCACGGCGGGCTCCCCGTTGTCCGCCATGTCGGCGGGCTCCGCCGCGCCGGCGCCCGTCCTCTACACGCCCGAGCAGATGAGCGGGGTCATCAACGATCTCATCACCGTGGTCCAAGGAATCCGCCCCCTTGTTGATCGGCTCCCAGGGGCCCCCGACGCTGCCGCAGCTGGCCGCCGTCTCCGTGCCGGCGCCCACACCATGGGGTCCGCACTTCTCGGGCATTTCGCTGCCGCCTCCACCGGCATCGGCCCAGCCCTGGCCGCCGTCCGCACCCACCAGCCCGGGTGCCGCCGCCACGGAGGGTGTTCCCATCCACCAGATTCGTTTCCCCCCGTCGCCGTCTCCGCTGCCGGCATGGCTCGCAGCTTTGTTGACCCATCTGGTCTACACCAAGGCCGGCGAGCTGCCAGTTCCCTCCCTCTCGGGCGCCGCCCCCGGGGGGTATGCACGCCCCCATGAGGCGCCCCCCAACGCGCACGACCCCGACAGGGTTACACAGCCACCGCCCCGCTACACCAAGGTCGACTTCGCCACCTACGATGGGTCGGCGGACCCCCTAAACTGGCTTAGGTAGTGCGAGCAGTTCTTCCGCGGGCGGCGCACCCTGGCATCAGATCGCACCTAGATTGCCTCCTATCACCTCCGGGGTGCCGCCCAGACGTGGTACTACTCCCTCGAGCAAGACGAGGGCGGCATGCCTCCTTGGGACCGCTTTCGGGAGCTATGCCTCCATCGCTTCGGGCCGCCGATCCGAGGGAGCCGCCTCGCGGAGCTGGGCCGCCTCCCCTTCACGTCCACGGTGCAGGACTTCGCCGATCACTTTCAGGCACTCGCTTGCCAAGCCCCGGGTGTCACGGGGCAACAGTGCGCGGAGCTCTTTGTTGGGGGACTTCCGGACCACATACGGGTGGACGTGGAGCTCCAGGCCCCCCACGACCTGCAGACGGTGATGCACTATGCTCGGGCGTACGAGCGCCGGGACCAGGCGCTGTAGCCGCCTCCCCCGAGTCGTGGGGCCTGGCCACCCGCCAGCCCCCGCCGGCCGCAGCGCCGACCACGCGGCCAGCACCGCCCGCTCTAGCAGCGACGTAGCGTACCTTCCGGCGCCTCACACCGGTGGAATAGTTAGAGCGCTGTCGCCTTGGCCTGTCCTTCACCTGCGACGAGCCCTACGCACCAGGTCACGTTTGCCCGTGCCTCTTCTACTTGGAGACGGTAGACGACGACAATGCGGACACGGGCATCGACACAGCAACAGAGACCGCTCTCGACACTGCGCCGGCCACGGCGTGCGTGGTCTCGCTCCACGCGTTGGTGGACATCCGCAACAAGTAGACTATGCTCCTGCCAGTGACGATACACGGCGAGCAGCTGGTGGCCCTCCTCAACACCAGCTCCACACATAACTTCCTGCCGAAGGCCACCATGCGGTGCTTGGGCCTCCAGCCGAAGGGCGACGATCATCTCTGCGTCACCGTGGCCAATGGCGACCGCCTTCGCTGCCATGGCGTGACGCAGCACGTGCCGCTCTCCATCGGCGATGAGCACTTCACCATCGCGTGTGCCAGCATCGACTTGGGCTGTTTCGACTTCATCCTCGGCGTGGACTTCCTGCGACCCCTCGGGCCCATACTATGGGACTTCGCTGCCTTGACGATGACCTTCTGGCGCCAGGGCTGCCGCGTCTGTTGGACGGGCATTGGGGGCGCCGCCCCGGCACCGTAGCTCCAGCTCACCACGGCCGACATCGGCTCCAAGCACCCTCTGTTGGCCCACCTCCTACAGCAGCACAACGACCTTTTCGATGAGACGCAACGCCTCCCGCCTACCCGGGTGTACGATCACTGTATCCACCTCGCCCCGGACACGGCGCCGGTGGCCGTGCGGCCTTACCGCTACCCCCAGCTGCAGAAGGACGAGCTCGAGCGACAATGCGCCCTCATGCTCGCCGCTGGCGTCATCCGGATCTCTACGTCGCCCTTCTCGGCGCCGGTGCTGCTCGTTCGCAAGACGGATGGCACATGGCACTTCTGCATCAACTACCACGCCCTCAACGCACTCACGCTGAAGGACAAGTTCCCCATTCCGGTGGTCGACGAGCTCTTTGACGAGCTCCATGGGGCGCGCTTCTTCACCAAGCTCGACTTACGGTCAGGCTACCACCAGGTGCGCATGCACCAGGACGACATCGCCAAGACGGTGTTCCGGACCCATCATGGCCACTTCGAGTTCGTGGTGATGCCCTTCGGCCTCACCAATGCGCCAGCGAAATTCCAGGACCTGATGAACGATGTCCTCCGCCCCTATTTACGTCAGTTTGTGCTTGTTTTCTTTGACAATATTTTGATCTACAACGCCTCGTGGGCGGAGCACCTACAGCATGTTGCCATCGTCTTCAACGAGCTTCGAGCACATCATCTTCACCTTAAGCGCTCTAAGTGCTCGTTCGGGATGACATCGGTCGCCTACCTCGGCCACGTCATCTCCGCCGAGGGGGTGGCCATGGACGCCGACAAGGTGGCGGCCATCTCCGTGTGGCCGCTTCCTCGTTCACCGCGCGCTCTTCGCGGCTTCCTGGGTCTCGCCGGGTACTACCGGAAATTCATCCGGGACTTCGGCATCATCTCGACACCTCTCATGTGGATGCTGCGCCGCGACGCCTTCGCCTGGGATGACGAGGCCACCACCGCGTTCGAGGCCCTGAAGGGGGCCCTTATGACGGGCCCTGTTCTCCATATGCCAGACTTCGCATGGCCGTTCATCGTCGACTGCGACGCCTCCGGCATGGGGTTCGGTGCCGTGCTTCACCAGGGTGATGGCCCGCTTGCCTAATTCAGCATGCCTTTCGCCGCATGCCATCTCAAGCTTGCGGCGTATGAGCAGGAGCTCATTGACTTGGTGCAGGCCATGCACCATTGGCGTCCCTACCTTTGGGGGCGCTCGTTCCAAATTCGCATAGACCACTATAGCCTCAAGTACTTGTTGGATTAGAGGCTCTCGACCGTTCCGCGGCATCAGCAGATCAGCAAGCTGTTCGGCTTTGATTTCACCATGGAGTACCGACCGGGGCGCCTCAACACCGTTGTCGACGCTCTCTCTCGCCACGACGCTGACGATGAGGACGGCGTATCCTAGGGCATGACGATGTGCATTCGTTCGGGCCCCTCCTTCGCCCTCTTCGATACCATCCGCCAGGCTACTGCGGTAGCGCCTGACGCCCAGCTCCTGCGGCAGCAGCTGGAGGAGGGTGAGTTGGAGGCGCCATGGCACTGGGCTGAGGGGCTCCTCTTGCACGGGCGCCGTATCTTCATGCCCGACCATGACGATATTCGACACCAGGTGCTCCTGCTGGCCCATTCTTCAGGCCATGAGGGTGTCCAGAAGACCCTCCACCGTCTCCGCGCCGACTTCTACATCCCCGGGGATCGGGCTTTGGTCCAGGACTGGGTGCGCTCTTGCGAGATATGCCAGCGCAACAAGACGGAGACGCTGCAACCGGCGGGGATGTTGCAGCCGCTGGAGGTGCCCTCCCAGGTCTGGGCCGACATCTCCATGGACTTCATCGAGGGCCTCCCCAAGGTGGGCGGCAAGTCCGTCATCCTCACGGTGGTCGACCGCTTCTCCAAGTACACACACTTCATCTAGCTTGGCCACCCGTACACCGCCGCGTCCGTTGCTCGTGCCTTCTTCGATGGCATCGTCCACCTCCACGGTTTCCCCGTGTCGATCGTCAGTGATCGGGATCCGGTCTTCACGGGGCACGTCTGGCATGACCTGTTCAGGATGGTGGGCATCAAGCTCTGGTTCAGCACGACATTTCATCCTTAGACGGACGATCAGTCCGAGGTGGTTAACAAAGTGATCGCCATGTACTTACGTTGTGTTATAGGTGATCGTCCTCGCGCATGGGTGGATTGGCTCGCATGGGCGGAATATTGCTATAACACCTCCTACCATTTCGCCCTGCATGCCATGCCATTTGAGGTGGTCTATAGTCGGCCGCCACCGCCCATATTGCCGGTTGATCCGGCAACTGCTCAGACGGAGGCTGCAGGGGAGCTTCTCCGTGACCGCGACGAGATGCTTGTTGAGGTGCGGCAGCGTATCGTTTAGGCTCAGTAGCTCGCCAAGCACTACTACGACGGCTATCATCGCGAGGTGGCCTATGCGGTGGGTGACTGGGTGTGGCTGCGCCTTCTTCATCGCTCCACCCAGTCCCTCGACCCGCGTGCGAGGCGCAAGCTTGGGCCTCACTACGCTGGCCCCTTCGTCTGAAGGGATACGGGTAGGCTACACTAGCGCAAATCAAAATTTCTACCGCGTATACCAGGATTACTGTTGTCATAAATCACGGGATTACCACTAGACGCGCAGTTGCAGAATCGATGAAGCGCGTTGAGGCAGTGCAGACGTTCCACGTCTCCTCCATGTCCTCGTCCCACGAGAAGCTCCCCTTGCATGGCTCGTCCAAGTGCCACAGATGAAGCACCTCCAAGGTATCCACACGTGCGGGGTGGAAGCGTCAGACGCCGGACTGCTAAGTCCGCGCGTGAAACACAGGCGTGAGGAGTGGCGGCTGGGTGGAATGGTCTAAGGTCTAACCTTGGTCATATCGCCGCACCCTCTCTTATATAGGCGTCCCTTAGTGGGCTTCTACATTAGCATCCCATCAGTAGCCTAAGCCTGGTCTAATTCGGATCCAATCCTCATTAGGCTTCCAGCCCCTTAAGTGTGTGACCCTATAGGTTCATATACGTATAGACATGACACGAATACACTTATTCTGCCAATAGTTGGTGGCGGCCTCTAGCAAGACGTGCCAACTCCTAAACGCATACAAAGATCATATCGGACGAACCATCACAAGGTTTAGTACATGTCTTTCCCTTTGCCTCACGATATTTGGTCTAGCTCCTAGCTGACCTCCCTTTCTCGATACCGTGATTCGGAATCCCTTTACTAGGTTAACTCTTAACCTTATGTAGCACGGCCATGCATTTCTGGATCCGATCACTCGAGGGGCCCAGAGATATCTATCTCAAGTAGAGAGGGGCAAATCCCATCTTGATTGACCATGCCTTGCAGAATGCTTCAGGACAAACCCGAAAGCTACCTTTATAACTACCCTGTTACGGTGCAGCGTTTGATAGCCCCAAAGTAGGCCAATCCACATCTCAAGTACATGCGACAATCTCAGGTCTAAGGACAAAACGTACACGATGTGTAGAGAGAGAGCTGCAACTAATTGCCAGTATCAAGTTGGGTCAGTCCAACCCCATGTTCATAACATGTGTCCACATCATTGGTTTGACATCTCCATGTCTATGACTTACGAAACATAGTCATCAACAAATCGATGTGCTAGTCTAATATTCACGTGTGTCCTCACATGAACTCCGACTAGGGACAACTATTAAATAACCATACAAGTAAAGAGTTTCACAAGCAGTTCACATAATTGCCAATCAATACAATTGCCTGATATGGATATTCAAGGAACATTACAATAACCCATGGATACATATGAAATATAATCATCCCTATGATTGCCTCTAGGGCATAATTCCTTCAGTCTCCCACTTGCACTAGAGTCAATCTAAAATGTATCTAATACCAATTGCTCCTGTGTGCACTTCATGCGCGGGCTGCGGGAGAGGCTTAGTCAAGGGATCAACAACATTTGAGTCCGTATGTATTTTGCATATCATGACACTACCATCCTCAAAGAACTCACGAATCTGATGGTAACGCATGCGAATATGTTTGTTCTTCTGGTGATGTCTAGGTTCCTTGGCTTGTGCAATAGCACCATTGTTGTCACAATAAATGTCCAAGGTATTGGACGCGCCCTGAACCACACCGAGAGCGATCAGGAAATTCCTAATCCAAACAGCTTCCTTTACGGCCTCCGAGGTAGCAATATATTCAGCTTCTGTTGAAGAGGAGGTCACCGTATCTTGCTTGGAACTTTTCCAGCTCACAACACCACCATTCATAACAAACAAATAACCTGATTGCGATTTCGAATCATTTAAGTCGTTAAGGTAACTCGCATCTGTGTAACCCTTTACACTGAGTTCATCCTCACCTCCATAAACTAGGAACACATCCTTAGTCCTTTTCAAGTACTTAAGGATGTTCTTTACCGCTCTCCAGTGACCTTCACCTGGATCAGCCTGGTATCTGCTCGTAACACTTAGAGCATAGGAAACATCTGGGCGAGTACATATCATTGCATACATGATGGATCCAATAGACGAAGCATATGGAACCCTACTCATGCGCTCACGCTCATCAGTAGTCGAAGGACACTGAGTCTTGCTGACTTTAATGCCGTGATACATGGGCAAGAACCCCTTCTTAGCCTCCTCCATGCTGAACCGTTTCAACACTTTGTCAATGTATGTACTCTGGCTTAATCCAATTAGCCTCCTTGATCTATCTATATAGATATTGATTCCCAGAATATATGCCGCTTCTCCTAAGTCCTTCATCGAAAAACTATTTTTCAATGAGGTCTTAATAGACTCGAGCATAGGAATGTCATTTCCAATCAACAATATATTTCTACATATAAGATTAGAAATACCAGCGCCCTCCCACTTTCCTTATTGTAAACACAAGGTTCTTGTTCGTTTTTTGATGAAGCCAAACTCCTTTACAACTTCATCAAATCGAATGTTCCAACTCCGAGATGCTTGCTTCAACCCATAAATGGACTTAAGAAGTTTGCATACCTTTCCAGCATTTTTTGGATCGACAAAACCTTTGGGATGCATCATATACACATCCCGAGTTAGGATTCCATGTAGGAAAGCCGTCTTGACATCCATCTGCCATATTTCATAGTCGAAATGTGCAGCAATGGCTAGAATTATCCATATAGATTTAAGCATCGCTACGGGCGAGAAAGTCTCGTCGTAGCCAACTCCTTGAACTTGTCGAAAACCTTTTGCAACAAGTCGAGCTTTATGGATGTGAACATTTCCATCCATATCAATCTTCTTCTTATAGATCCATTTGCACTCGATGGCTTTAAAACTATTAGGAAAGTTAACCAAGTTCCAAACTTGATTGTCTCCCATGGACTCTATCTCGGATCTCATGGCGATCAGCCATTTGTCAGAGTCTGGGTCCACCATCGCTTCTGCATAGGTCGCAGGCTCATCATTGTCTAACAATAATAATTCTCGCGCTTCGTGGAGCCTTGACGACCTTCGTGGTTGTGGTGCTTCTGTTGCCACGGGTTCCTAAACTTGTTCTGCTACAATAGCATCACTCGTAGAAGCATCCCCAACTGGCTCATCTTGAACTTCTTCAAGTCGCACTGACCTTCCACTTGTTCCCTTTGTGAGAAACTCTTTCTCTAGGAAAACACCGCTACGAGCGACAAACACTTTGCCCTCTTCTCGGTTGTAGAAGTAATATCCTAAGGTTTCCCTCGGATATCCCACGAAAATGCACTTATCCGATTTGGGTGTTAGCTTGTCCGACTGAAGCCGCTTGACAAATGCATCACAACCGCAAATCTTTAGAAAAGACAAACTAGGATTCTGTCCAGTCCACATCTCATATGGTGTCTTAACTACGAATTTAGATGGTACCCTGTTAAGTATGAAAGCTATCATTTCTAGAGCGTAACCCCAAAATGACAATGGCAAATCCGACTGGCTCATCATCGATCAAACCATGTCCAACAAAGTTCGATTACGCCGTTCGGAGACCCCGTTCCTTTGAGGCGTTCCGGGTGGCGTAAGTTGTGGAACAATTCCGCAACTCTTAATATGATCGCTAAACTCGTGACTCAAATATTCACCTCCACGATCAGATCTCAAGGCCTTTATTTTCTTGCCACGTTGATTCTCTACTTCACTCTGAAACTCCTTGAAATTTTCAAAAGTTTCAGACTTATGCCTCATCAAGTAGACATAACCATATCTATTGAAATCATCAGTAAAAGTAATGAAGTAGTGATATCCTCCTCTGGCTTCGTGCTCATTGGTCCACATACATCAGTATGTATGAGTTCCAACAAGTCTGTCACTCTCTCGGGTAAACCCAAAAAAGGCGACTTGGTCATCTTTCCAAGAAAACAAGCCTGACATGTCTCGTATGATTCAAAATCAAATGAAGTTAGAATACCATCACCATGGAGCTTCTTCATGAACTTTTCACTTATATGCCCCAAACAACAATGCCATAAATAGGTAGGACTCAAATCATTAGGCCGAAGCCTTTTAGCACTAACATTGTAAACAGATGCATCATCAAGATTTAAAATAAATAACCCATTCACAATGGGAGCATTAGCCATAAACATATCATTCTTAGAGATTACACAACCATTGTTTGCACTCGCGAATGAATAACCATCCCTCATCAAACATGAAGGTGCTAAGATGTTTCGACCCATACTAGGAATGTAATAACAATTATTCAACTCCATAATAAATCCTGACGGAAGGTGAAGTTGCATGACACCGACGAACAATGCAGCAACCCTTGCTTTATTTCCGACGCAAAAATCCACTTCGCCTTTCTGCACTTCTCTAGTCCTTATTAGCCCCTGCATCGAATTGCAAATATGAGCAACCGATCCGGTATCAAATACCCAAGAGTTAACATAGGAATCGGCGAGAAGAATGTCCACAACATTTACAACAAGCGTACATGAGTGGGAAGTACTCTTACTTCCACTCTTCTTCAAAGAAGCCTGGTACTTGCTGCAGTTTCTTTTCCAGTGGCCATGTTCATGACAAAAGAAGCACTTAGTGTCATCTGCAGGTCCAGCCTTTTGCTTGGGTGCAGACTTAGGGATCGTATCCTTAGCCTTGCCCTTCTTCTTCCAAGAAGTACCCTTTTTCTTGAAGCTAGGCTGGTTCTGCACGACCATCACATGGCTATGCCCTGCACACTTCTTCATGTCACTTTATGCTGTTTTAAGCATCCCACATAATTCATTAAGGCCCTTCTCCACCCCATGCATATGGTAGTTCAAAATGAACTACCCATAGCTGGATGGAAGAGACGCCAAAATGAAGTCAGTGGGCAACTCTTGGCCTAGTGGAAAACCAAGCTTTTCCAAAGTCTGACTGTAACCAACCATTTTGATCACATGGGGGCCTACAGCTGCTCCCTCTACCAGCTTGCATTCGACAAAGGACTTGGCAACATTGTACCTCTCAGTTCTTGCCTGATCTTGGAACATGTCCTTAGCACGACGATCATATCATACACTTCTTGATCCTCAAACTTCTTTTGGAGTTCAGGTTCCATGCATGCAAGCATAAGACAGCTAACCTCAAGAGAATCATCACATGCTCTCTTGTAGGCATTCTTGAGGGCGGCAGATGCATTATCAGCAGGTTCATCGGGGATTGGGGTATCCAGAACCGTTTCCTTTTTATCAGACCTGAGAACAATTCTCAGGTTACGGATCCAGTCCGAATAGTTTGTTCCATTTAGTTTATCTTTGTCAAGAATCGAACGCAAAGAGAAAGGTGATGTAGTGTTCGGTGCCATTGATCTACAACAGAAAACATGCAAAATACTAATCCATGTAACCATGAAAGAGTAAAACATATTAAACAATTTAATAGCATATACTCCCACTTGAATCAATATCCCTCTATTGATACTAAGTTATTCAAGATCCACAATTAACAAGTTGACTAGTGAGCTTTAGCATCACTACTAGAAGACAAGGTAAATCGGTAAGCAACACTTGCTAATCATATCATATATGACTCTTGTTGTTGGGTGACATCTCTATGTCAAAACTAGGCGCCCAACCTTTATGCCCCAAGGTCCTTAACTGTTAAGATGACCTTGTCAAGCTCACCAACCCTTATGCGTGTAGGTATCCGATACAAACCCATCCAGCCAAGGAAAACCGCGGCGCCCTAATTTCATAGGCCCACCAACGATTGTACAGGGAATAGGATGGTGCAAGGTTTGGTTGAGAGGGCATGGTTTACCTTAAACTTTCTGAGAGATCGTTCTACTTCTATCATCTAAGCATGCATAGTAGTAAAACACATAAGAATAGCATTCACATATGATGTGACACAATATGGCCCATTTTCTCATGGTGATCTCCATCGCCATAGAACCTGTCCACCATGATGATCTCCATCTTCATGTTCAATGTGAGCCATCTTCCAAGTGATGAGTCCTCCAAGAACTAATACAAGCTATTACTCCTAACAGCTAGTAATAAAAATTACATAGTATTGGGATCATCACAAGTTGGCACACATGCCATTTCAATAAATGACAACACATATGGCTCCAGCCGTGTTGCCCTACTCACGACATGCGGGTCATGCAAAATTTCATACATGCATCACATACATATATGGGCCATACTGATCACATACATCCTGCAAAAACAAGTTATGCATAGAATCGCATTCTACCAGATCATGTAACATCGTAGCACCTAGTTACCTTAACGAGATACAAAAGGGGATACGATTAAGGGGGGTCTAGGGGGTCTCCCCCTTCGGGGTTCGAAGGGGCAGCGTCCCTCGCGGTATCTTCACAAAATCGTGAAAAATGAGAGATCGAATCTTCACAATTTTCTCTAAGGATTTTGATCGGCAAACCAAATTTACCATAAATCGACTCCTGTACCGATTCAATTAAACTCCTTTGATCACGGTACATCGATTTTAGATCTAGGTTCCGATTCGATCAATCATATTGATCTTCGCGTGATTCAACAGGATTTATGTGTCACTTCGATGGCGGAAACCGACCGGTAGGGGTAAGTTGTTCGACAACCTCAGAATCACGATCACGGAAAGCAAGATCATAGATCATTCCTGAACCACCGCAATATAAACGATCACATCATTAATATCAATCTGCATATCACCATATGCAAACATCCCGAACCTATAACTGAACAGCATCGGCTCTGATACCACTGAAGGGATACAGGTAGGCTACACTAGCGCAAATCAAAAATTTCTACCGCGTATACCAGGATTACTGCTGTCATAGATCACGGGATTACCACTAGACGCGCAGTTGCGGAATCGATGAAGCGTGTCGAGGCAGTGCAGACGTTCCACGTCTCCTCCTTGTCCTCGTCCCACGAGAAGCTTCCCTTGAGCGGCTCGTCCAAGTGCCACAGATGTAGCACCTCCGAGGTATCCACACATGCGGGGTGGAAGCGTCAGCCGCCGGACTGCTAGGTCCGCGCGTGCAACACAGGCGTGAGGAGTGGCGGCTGGGTGGAATGGTCTAAGGTTTAACCTTGGTCATCTCGCCCCACCCTCTCTTATATAGGCGTCCCTTAGTGGGCTTCTACATTAGCAGCCCATTAGTAGCCTAAGCTTGGTCTAATTCGGATCCAATCCTCATTAGGCTTCCAGCCCTTAAGTGTGTGACCCTATAGGTTCATATACGTATATACATGCCACGAATACACTTATTCTGCCAATAGTTGGTAGCGGCCTCTAGCAAGACGTGCCAACTCCTAAACGCATACAAAGATCATATCGGACGAACCATCACAAGGTTTAGTACATGTATTTCCCTTTGCCTCACGATATTTGGTCTAGCTCCAAGCTGACCTCCCTTTCTCGATACCGTGATTCGGAATCCCTTTACTAGGTTAACTCTTAACCTTATGTAGCACGACCATGCATTTCTAGATCCGATCACTCGAGGGCCCTAGAGATATCTCTCTCAAGTAGAGAGGGGCAAATCCCATCTTGATTGACCATGCCTTGCAGCATGCTTTAGGACAAACCCGAAAGCTACCTTTATAACTACCCTGTTACGGTGCAGCGTTTGATAGCCCCAAAGTAGGCCGATCCACATCTCAAGTACATGCGACAATCTCAGGTCTAAGGACAAAACGTAGACGATGTGTAGAGAGAGAGAGAGCTGCAACTAATTGCCAGTCTCAAGTTGGATTAGTCCAACCCCATGTTCATAACATGTGTCCACATCATTGGTTTGACATCTCCATGTCTATGACTTGCGAAACATAGTCATCAACCAATCGATGTGCTAGTCTAATATTCACGTGTGTCCTCACATGAACTCCGACTAGGGACAACTATTAAATAACCATACAAGTAAAGAGTTTCACAAACAATTCACATAATTGCCAATCAATACAAGTTGCCTGATATGGATATTCAAGGAACAATGCAATAACTCATGGATACATATGAAATATAATCATCCCTATGATTTCCTCTAGGGCATATTTCCTTCATCGTCATCTTGGAGTGTGTGGGCACACTTGCATATCGCCTTCAGCTGCCCGCGGGCTCCCGCATCCATGATGTCTTTCATGTGGCTCTGCTGAAGCCTTACCATGGGGAGCCACAGGCCGCGCCGCCGGCGTTACCATCGATCGCCGATGGCGTCTTCTTCCGACCCCGGCAAAGGTGTTATGCGCCCAGCTTCGTCGCGGCATTTGGTACTTGCTGGTGCAGTGGGAAGGCATTCCGGAGGAGGAGGCCACTTGGGATAAGCGCGAGGAGTTTAGCCAGCACTACCCCGACTACCAGCTCGAGGACGAGCTATTTGCATAGGCGGGGAGAGATGTTTTGACCAGTCTGAGTTACGTGAGGAGGGGGCCCAACCATGGGCCCAACTAGGGGCTTAGCCCATTATCAGTTTAGGGTTTTAGCTCTTTATATACTGGTTGTAAACGAAGCAAAGATCAAGAAATAATAATATTCATTATTGCCGACTCCCCGAGGAGTCGGCCTCCTAACCCTAGCCGCCACCCCTGCTCTCCAGCCTGCGCATGACGGCGCCCTGCCACTGGCGTCCGCCGCCTCGCCCGCACGTCTCCCCCTCCTTCCCCTACAAGCTACGGCCGAGGGCGGGTAGACCAGTTGGTTCTACCATCTGATTCCTCCTTCACAAATATTTTTGCTAAGTTGAACACTCTTGAGACCAGTATTGCTGCTATGAATAGTTTCTATCACACGTTTAGGGCTTACCATGATTATGTTCCCATAAATTCCGAGCCTTCAAAGTGGTTTCCCACAATCAAAGTCTCTATAAATACTACACTTTTTGATGCTCGCTGTGATATCATGTCTGAATTTTGTCTCATGCCTAAAGATATTTATGATACTTTGAGTCTTTGGGGGCTTTCTAAAGGAGGAGAGGAAATATCTCTTACTAATAATGGCACCCTATTGTCCATTTGAATAGCTGAAGGTGTGTTTACAAAAATCTCAGGGAAAATGGTGTCTACTGATTATCTTGTTATTGAATGTGTAGGCAAAGGACAGATCACACTTGGAAGATCCCTACCGAAACACCTTGGAGTGGTAATAGATGTGGGAAAAGGCATTATGCATTTTGCTCCTCCGGTAAGAAATCATATCTTCCCCAAAGATAAGAAGAAAGGTAAGAAAGGAAAGAACAGGGGAGGTAATGCTTCATTTGAAAATACTTGATTCTTCTTGCTTCTTGTGCCTAACTTAAAGGCGTTAAGAAAAGTACTTGTTGGGAGATAACCCAAGAGTTTCCTTGAGTACTGGAAGTTATTACTTCAGTAATGACCTCTCATTATCCTTTTTGTTTGCTTTTTGTGCCAAGAATGACCTCTAATGAGAGGGAAGGAAGATTTGGGGAGGTGCTGTCCCGAAACAGATTTCAGTCCTCCACCAAAAAATTTCGTGAGGAGTCTCTGTAACTCGGATTGAGCTGAAAATTTATGAATAAATCCCCCAGTATGTTAGATAACTTTATTTAGTTCAGCATGTTTTTATTTGAGAAACATAAGATGTTCGAAAAAATCGGTTTCTACCTGCTGGTCTGTTTTGACAGATTTCTGCCATTATTTGCATTTGCTTCTTATTGATTCATTTTTAAGTTCTCTTTAAGGTAAACTGAGCTTTTTTAAGGAGTTACTACAGTATCTTGTGTTTTTAGTTAAAAGCCTTGCTGTTCGAACGCTTTGCCAGGGGTCTAATATCTTTTGAATAAGATGATGTTGCTAATGAAGATTGTGTGAAGTTTTGTATGAAGGAAAAAATTTAGGTGTACAGAGATAATGATGTAATGAGATGAAGAATGGACAAAAGCTCAAGCTTGGGGATGCCACCAAGGTGTCGCCCAAAGAAATATCCAAGAGGTACAAGCGCCAAAGCTTGGGGATGCCCAAGGCATCCCCTTCTTCATCAATAAAAAGCTCAGTTCTGTCTAGACACTTCGTTTTTATTGTTTCATGCACTATTGTGTTGTTCTTGGAGCGTCTTAGTTTTCTTTTGCTTTGCTTAGGTTGTTTAGTTTGCTTGAATAAAGTAGTTTGGACCCCCGTTCTCACTGTGTTGTTTGCAAATAAGTTGCTTGGTGCTGGAAAGGAGTAGTACGTTCTTGCTTGAAAGTGCAAGAGGAGCTTGCATTGACCGTGACTTAGAATTTAGCGTGACATGCTAGGTGTTGTTTTGACCTTATGCTTAGTGATTATTGTTGTAGCATGTCTTGCTCCAAGTCATTGGGATTGCTTAGTTTGCCTTGAAGAAATTATGCGTTGTCTTAGCATGCAAAAGCATAGTATTGCGGTATTCTCCTTTGAGGTTTTGTTTGGGTTGACTTGGCACATGCTCACACCATGTTATGACTCTCACAGGTCACCATTAGCCTCTATGATAATTTAGTCCTTGACTTGTAGTACCACTCTATGCCTTGATTAGTAATGTTTTGTTGCTCTACATGATTATGGCCATTATTGCTCTCTTATTTGGTTGCTCCCAGTCTTTTGCTAGCCTCCACTTGTATGAGTAAGATCTACTCATGCTTCCAACTCCCAAGAAACCAAGTTATTCCAAAGTGTCCACTATAAACTCCTATGCATGGTGTGTTACACCATTCCAAGTATATTCTTGTTTTTAGCTATCTTACAATTAAAAACTATTTTGTTATGTGAAGCTTAGTGATTAAAGCCCTCACGAACTTGATGGCACACTTTATATTCCTTGCCCCTAATAAACTTGAACCATTGTGTCATCTATGTTGTATATGCTTGCACTTATACGTTGGAATTAGTAGAACCGTGCTGTCACAGGGAACATTTTCAACATTGCACTTGTACTTTGTACTTAGTTGATATCATGCTCTTTTGTCTATGGATGTCACCGGTGTGAAATAAAAAGGGAACTTGTAAGTCCATGCAGTTTGTATTTTGTGTTAGAGAAACGCTTGGGCCGCTAGCCTAAGCCATGCCTAATCATGGTGGAAACTTGCAGCATCACCATAGTGAGCTATCTATGAAGCATCGTCAATAAAAATCTATGCATATGGTAAATAAAAAGATCGCTGAGACGCTCATTGTCTGCTTGCCTTGTCATTTTGGTTATGGGATAGCTCCTGTACCATGTGCAAGGGGTACCCCGTTGGAAGTTCTCTATGATATGCAAATACTTACAATGACAAGAACTTACCGGTGACTGAAGTTGAGTATCATGAGGTGTGGCCCTCATATTCAAGGGACTTGAGATTGCCAACTTATACTTCATCAAGCATATACTCCATCTTTGTTCACTTTAACCTTAACCACTTCAAGATGCTTATGATAGGGGCAATGAGGGCTGAAAGCTAACAAGTACCAAAATTTTTGGAAGCTCTTTTTGAAACTTGAAATCAATTCTTCCTTTATAAAAGGCCTTTCTTCCACCATTATTTGAGTCTCCACGTTCTACCTTTAGGCACCATTAAGAGATCATAGTTGTCATTCTGTGTGTAGTGTTCCAAAGCTTATTGTTTGATGCATATTGTAGTATTACTTGTTCTTGTGCTACTTGTTTCTAGTCACCCTTGTGAACTTTATGCATCTATTTGCTACTCCATGAGGGACAAGCTGATTACCACCATGCTATGTTTTCTGTATGTGAAACAAAAAAATGTTTTTCAATGCATGTTATTCATGATCTTTGTTTGTAGCCTGTCATGTTGCATGCATAGTTGCTTTGTCTTACTGTTAGAACTCCATCTTTCGTGATCATGTTTAGAGTTCTTTGATCCCAGCTTTCAATGCTTGCAAATGGTTTGATATTTATTGTGAGGGTGTATGCCACCTAAAAAATTATTCTTTTTATCACTTACCTACTCGAGGACAAGCAGGAGTTAAGCTTGGGGATGCTTGATACGTCGGAAACGTATCTATAATTTTTGATGTTCCATGCTTGTTTAGTATCTACTTTGCTTTGCTTTGTCTACACTTTGAGGTGCTTTTTACATGTTTTCTGGTACTAACCTATTAACAAGTTGCCACAGTGCCAGTTGCCTGTTTTCTGCTGTTTTTGGTTCTAGAAAAGCTAGTAAGGGAATATTCTCAGAATTGGACAGGACAAACGTCAAAGTCAATTACTTTCCATGGGGAACAAGAAGTCCAGAGGGGATACGGAGAGGCGTGCCAGGGCGGCCACCCCCCTAGGCACGGGTGGGCCCTTCCCCGTGCCTAGGCAGGGTGTGGGTCCCCTGGCCACCTCCTCGGCCTCCCCCTTCGCCTATAAGAATCCCCTGATGCCTAAACCCTAAGCACCCGATGAATATTCCACAAAACCTTCTGTAGCCGCCGCCACCGTCGTCCCTAGATCGGTGGGGGGGGATCTGAAGTTCTTCCCGGCACCCTGCCAGAGGGGAGATCATCCCGGAGGCCTTCTCTTCGGTATGATGCGTGAGTAGTTCCACCTTGGACTATGGGTCCATGTAGTAGCTATATTGTTGTATCTCCTACTTTGTGCTTTCATGTATAGATCTTGTGAGCTCCGTTCATGATCAAGATCTAATCTATTTGTAATCATGCATGTTGTGTTTGTGGGGATCCAATGGATATTGAGATTATTTTGTTGGTTTGATCAATGGTTTTGTCTTTATAATTCTATCATGTCTGTGTTGTTTGTGATCTTGCATGCTCTCCGTTGTTAGTAGCTATCTTGGCCAAGTAGTTGCTAGTGACTCCAAGAGGGGGTATTTATGCTTGATAGTGGGTTCATCGCTCTAGTTTCCAAGGGAAGTGACAAAAATCTCTTCGGTTGTAGATGTGCTGTTGCTACTAGGGAGAAAACAACGGTCTCTTGTTAATGGAACATGTGGACTGTTTACCTTACACACTTTGCTTAAAGCAGTTGTCTGTTGCTTGCAACTTAATACTTGAGGGGGTTCAGATGATAACTTGAAGGTGGACTTCTAGTCATAGATGCAGTTGGATGGCGGTCTATGTATCTTGTTGTATTGCCCAATAGAATCTCATAGGATCTTTCTGACTAGTAATTGCATCGTTATGCCTTTCTCAGTTCCTGTCAATTGCCCCGCTGTAATTTGTTACCCTTCATGCTATTTTGTATATCTAAGGAGAGCACCTATAGTAAACTATGGACCCCGGTCCAATCTTTACCATTGATACATCTTCCACTGTTACTTGTTTACTTGCTGCAAACCACCATTACCTTCCACACCATACGTTTAATCCTTTGTTACAGCAAACCGGTGAGCTTGACAACCTCACTGATTCGTTGGGACAAAGACTTGAGTTTGTGTTGTGTAGGTATCCACGTTGTTTGCAACACCTATGTGACGTTTCCTTCCTCCTTCTGGTTCGATAACCTCGGTCTCAACTGAGGGAAAACTTGCTGCTGTGCTCTTCTCACCCTAGGATTGGGGTTACCAACAAAGTGCCACGTCGAGAACCATCACACATACGTGGCGGAGCTCTCCCATCAAGAGGAGAATGTTGGAGTGGATGTCGAAGATGATTCGGTTCAGCCCTCCAACTTGGGAGAGTCTTCATACCAGCAACCCTCCTATGATTGGGGCACATCTTCTTCTTCATCGCAAGCACCTGACTATGATCATTCCTATGATGACCCACCAACTTGGGGTTATACTCGCGCTGTTGAGCCCCACTTAGGCCAAAAGCCTATGCTTGGGGGGAGGTATACCGACATCACACTCATCTATATGTCATGTTCGTCGGTTCTTTGTATATCCATTGTTTCACTTTCTTTTTGGTTTGTTTTTCTACTTTCCCAAAACAGAAAAATACCAAAAATATTTTTGTTGTTTCTCTTGGTTTGTTTCTTTGATTTTTAGCTTTGGTTTTCCTTAAAAGAAAAAATCCAAAAAGATTTTTCTTTTGCTTTGTTTGCTTGTTTTAAAATTCAAAAACACCAAAAATATTTGTTGTTTTTATTTGGTTTTGTGAGTTCTTTGCAGGGTTCAGCCTTCCTCAATGCAGTTTGGTTTCATGTTATTATTCAAGTCACTCAAGTGAAGGGCAATAATGAAGATTAAGATAACTTGAGGTGTGGTAAGAGGATGGTAATGAACTCTGTTTGTTTTCATTTTTGTACATATACTCATCATTGTGAGCATGCTTAGTCTATTCGTGTAAGGTGTATGTTATTGATGGATGCTTAGTCTATTCGTGTAAGGTGTATGTTATTGATGGATGCTTAGTAGTTCTTGCTTTCTTGTGATTAGCTCCAGCTTGCTAATAGTTTGTAGCATGTCATATGAATGTTTGCTTGCATTGTTTTATTCATAACTTGGTATGATATTGCGGTATCTTCCTCTGAATGTTTCATGTGAATCGACTAGGAACATGCTCACGCATGCATATGACTAAACAATAGTTAGCAAGCCTCGATGATTTATTTTTCTTCAGAGTTCTTGTATCACTTTCATGCCATAATTAGTCCTGTTTTGTTGCAAGCATGATTATGACAGTTATTGCTGTCTCGTTTGTCGCACCCTCTCTATTGCTAGCCTTCACTTGCACTGAGTATAAGCTGTACTTGTGCATCCAACTCCCCAAAACCAATATTGCCAACAGTGTCCACCATACCTACCTACTAGCATCATTTGCTAATTCCGTGCATATTCGTTATGCCTTGTTTTCTTCCAAATAAAATGTTTGACAGTTTTGAGAAAGTTAGTTAGTAAAGCTCTCACGAACTTGATGGCACACTTAATAAATCTTATCCATTGTGACTGTCCATGAAAGTTATATGCTTGCAAATTATAGGCTAGGAATTAGCAGAACCGTGGTGTCACGGGGAACGCTTTCAACACTTATGGATACATATCCAGTTGATACCATGCTCTTTTGTTCGCGGATGTCGTCGATGTGAAATAAAAGGGGAGCTTGTGAGTTCATGGAGTTATATATATGTGTTAGAGAAACGCTTGTGCTGCTAGACTAAGCCATGCCTAATCATGGTGGAAACTTGCAGCATTACCATAATGAGCATCTGTGAAGCATCCTCAATAAAAACCTATGCAAATAACAAATAAAAAGATCACTGAGATGCTCATTGTATGCTTGCCTTGTCATTTTGATTATGGGATAGCTCCTGTATCATGTGCAAGGGGTACCCCGTTGGCGGTTCTCTATGATATACATGTATTTACAATGACAAGAACTTACAGGTAACTAAAGTTGAGTAACATGAGGAGCGGCCCTCGTACTCAAGGGACTTGGGATTTCCAGTTTATGGTCTGTCAAGCATATAACTCATATTGGACCTCACTTTCACCATTAACCACATAAATATGCCTATGATAGGGGAAATGAGAGCTCAAAGCTAACGAGTACCTTACTTTCAGCATTTGGAAGCTTTTCAAACTTTTCAGAACTTTTTCACCTCCTTGTTGAGTCACCACTTATTCTATGAGAACCTTCTTGAGAGCATAGTTGGAATTCTTGTGTTTGTCTCAAACTTGGTTAATTATGTCATGACTTTGATGCTTGTATCTCCGATATCTTTACTTCTAGTCTTCACTTGAACTTCAGAGGTGCCTTGGCATTATTGTGCTCTACAAACAAAGGCAAGCGAGATACCACTCTATCATACCTTATTATGAGCATTGCAATGTTGCTTATGTTTATGTTTCATGCTAATTATTATTATTGAGTTGGTTTCTCTTCATAGCTTGCAATGACTATTGAGTAGACTTAGTTACATACTTCTTATTATGAATGGTTTGAGTATCTACTCCTGTGCTGAGAATATATACATCATATGAAGCAAATGTGTTCGTGAAAGTTCTTTTATCGCACTCAGTTTTCAACTAAATTGCTTGAGGACAAGCAATAAGCTAAGCTCGAGGGGAGTTGATACGTCCAATACGTATCTACTTTCCTGAACACTTTTGCTATTGTTTCTCTTGTGTGATTTGAATACAACTAACTCGGACTAACGCTGTTTTCAGCATAATTACCTTGGTGTATAGTTTTTGTGAGGAAAATCAACTATTAGGAAAAATCCCAGAAAATATGCCAAAAATCCTATTTCACCAAAAGATCCACGGAGCTAGAGCACGAGACAGAGGGGAGCCCTGGGTGGCCGACACCCCTGCCGCGCGGGTGGGCCCAACCTGCGCCTAGGAGGGGTGTGGTCAGCCCAGGCACCCCCTCGGCCTCCCTCTTCGCCTATAAGACGCCTCTTGACCTAAAAACCGAGGGGGTTCGACGTTCTTCCAGAAAGAGTTCCGTTGCGCCGCCACCACCAGAAACCACTATTCGGATCTAGAAACTCCGTTCTGGCACCTAGCCGGGACGGGGAATTTTGGGAGGATCATCGCCGTCGTCATCACCAACGCATCTCCATCAACCACAAATGTTTCCCTCATCCATGAGTGAGTAATCCCCCACTGTAGGCTATGGGGATGGTAGGGATTGGATGAGTTCTATCATGTAATCAAATAAAATTGTTAGTGCATGGTGCCTAGTATCTCTATTAGTGCTATTTGACTTTGTTGCAACTTGTTGTGCTTAATGCTTGTCACTAGGGCCTGAGTGCCATGATCTCAGATCTAAACTTATTATTGAATCATTATGATAGTATTTTTTGTGATCTTATCTGCAAGTTGTGTACACATATCATTGTCCGGATCCAAAGGCCCCGAAGTGACAGAAATTGGGACAACCAGAGGGGAAGGCTGTGATGTGAGGATCACATGTGTTCATGGAGTGTTAATGCTTTGCTCCGGTGCTCTATTAAAAGGAGCACCTTAATTGCCAGTAGTTCCCTTGAGGCCCCACTGCCACGGGCTAGCAGGATAAAAGGTGTTGTGCAAGTTCTCATTGCGAGCACGCATGACTATATATGGAGAACATGCCTGTGATTGTTTAGTACTTGGATGCTTATTATTATTTATCTGCAATTGCCCTAGATCTTGAAGTTACATGTTTAGACTCATCCATGTGACGCCCGTCCATCCATCCCAATGCCTACCGCACTCATATACTACTGTTTCCTGTTACTGTTACTATTGCTTCTATTTTACTGCTACTGTTGCTTTACTGTTGCTACTACAAACTGTTGCAGCTAATAAACTTCTGTGAGCGAGAACTATTTCCAGGTGCAGCTAAATTGACAACTCAGTTGTTAAGGCTTGGAAGTATTCTTTGGCTCCCCTTGTGTCGAATCAATAAATTGGGTAATACTACCCTCGAAGACTGTTGCGATCCCCTATACTTGTGGGTCATCAGGGTGCTCCGGAATATTCGGGTGGTGTATCCCCCGAGTGTGTAGCTTCTTCGCATGAGTCTTTATATGGCTTGCACTTGATAGAGCGCTCACATATTTTCTCCAGGAACACGCCTGGTGGAATTGGGGAATAGGTGAAGCCAATGTTGGCGAGTTTGTCAGCTTCCTCGTTTCTTTCTCGGCCAACATGCTAGAGTTCGTAGCTGTCAAAGTATCCTTCCAGTGAGTTGTAGAGGTCGTGGTACGTGATCATGTCGTCGCTGACAGTGTCGCACTTGTGCATTGTTTGTTGCACGACGAGGTTGGAGACACCATAAATTACTAGTCTGGTGGCGCCGCAGACTTTGGCCATCTGCATCCCGTGGAGAGGGGCTTCATATTCTGCTTTGTTGTTGTACATCCGCAACATGTATCGCATCTTGTCACCTTGTGGGGACATTAGGATGACTCTGGATCCTGCTCCTTCTTGGCGCTTGGATCCGTCGAAGTGCATTGTCTAGCCAGTGGACATGGAAATCTGGGAGCACCTACAACTTCATTGCATTCTGCCGCTGATACGTCCATTTTGCATCACTATTTTATATCATAATTTACTTCTATTCATTGATATATTTCATATTAAGAGGTGATACTTATGTTATTTCATCTATTTTTACATGATGGATGACTTTTGGAGGATGAACTGCCGGAGTCAGGATGCAATATTCACGAAGATCAGAAAATTCTAGAAAATATACGGAAAATCCAATTTTTCCAGAAGACGAAGGAAGACAGAAGGGAGGCGAAGATGGGCCACAGGGGGCTCACACCACCCCCTGGCGCGGGCCCACCCTAGCTCGCGCCAGCAGGGGTTGTGGCCACCCTGGCCCATCTCCTGATTCGCCCTTTCGCCTATAACTTCCTCCCGAAACCCTAATATTCGAGGGGGGGGGGGGGCAATCACAGAAAGATTCCACTGCCTCTGCGGGGCGGAAACTACAGAGAGAGAAAGAGCTCTCTAGCAGGCAGATTTCTGCCTGGGAAATTCCTTCCCTGAGAGGGAAGATCGTAGCCATCAACACCATCATCAAGCTAGACTTCAATGGGATCATCATCATCACCATCCTCACCACCATCTCCACCAACACCATCATCACCACTCCATCCCGTTATAACAATTGGATTGAATCTTGCATAGTTCTTAGGGGAAACTTTCTCGGTATTGATTACTTTTGTAGTTGATGCTTTTGAGTGGAACCATTGAATTATTGTTTATGTTCAGATTGTAATTCATCATTATATCATCTCTGATCTTGATCCATATGATGTCTCGTGAGTAGTTCGTTTAGTTCTTGAGGACATGGGAGAAGTAATGTTGTTAGTAGTTGAATTGTGTTGAAGTAATATTCAATGGTTTGATATTTAAATTGTGGTGCTATTTTTATAGTGGTGTCATGTGAACGTCGACTACATGATACTTCACTATTTATGGGCCTAGGGGAATGCATTGTGTATTTGGCTACTAATTGTGGGGTTGCTGGAGTGACAGAAACCTGAACCCACGTTAGGAAACCTTTGCACAAAGGAGTGTAGGATCTTAGAGTTTAATGCTGTGGTTAGGTTTTTATATTAATTACTTTATTGTAGTTGTGGATTCTTGTAAGGGGGTTAATCACAAGTATGTATTAGTCCAAGAAAGGTCGTTACATTAGCATAGCTTCACCCACACAACACTTATCCAACCAAAGATGTTTAATCAACTATATGAAGCAAAAACACTTGATAGTATTCCCATGTGTCCTCGAGAACGTTTGGTACTCATAAGTAATACAACCGGCTTGTCCTTTGCTGAAGAAAGGGTTGGGACACTTGCTGCAATTATCATTGTTGTCTTTATTTACTTGTACTTTATTTCTTTGCATTATCAAAAACCCCTAAAAATTAGTTTGCTAAGTATTTACAGAGAGTTCCTGATCCGAACCACTAGTCAACACCTTCTACTCCTTGTTGGGATCGACACTCCTATTTATTGAAAGTACTACGATACACCCCCTATAGTTGTGGGTCATCAAGACTAGTTTATGGCGCCGTTGTTGGGGAGTGAAGTGCTATTGAAGAGTGGAGCTGGTAAATGAAACTTCTACTATGAGTATTGCTTTTATTTCTGTTTGTTACTTTGTTTCCAATATGGATAACCCACTTGGTTTCCTATTTGGGAAAGCTACTACCACTGCCAGGGTAGTAGATGAACCACCACATGCTGAAATAGATCCTTTTAAGATACCTACAAGAATTGTTGATTGTGTTATGGATAATTATTATTTTGGGGATGGAACTGTCCATCCTGGTGATCACTTGCTTTTTATCCATGAATTATGCGGGTTGT
This sequence comes from Avena sativa, assembly GCA_916181665.1. Classification (NCBI taxonomy): domain Eukaryota; kingdom Viridiplantae; phylum Streptophyta; class Magnoliopsida; order Poales; family Poaceae; genus Avena; species Avena sativa. Next base: position 69,930,468 of record OV702284.1, read on the forward strand.
TTAAGTCTGTAGGTATCACAAAGGAACAATTTAAGAAAAAGTTACTCTCTATATAATTGAAAGGAAGAGCTGAAGAATGGTATAAGCTAGTGAAGAATGGACAATCTATGGAATGGGAGGAAATAATACCTCTCTTTTATTATAAATTCTATCCTCCTAGTGATATTCATAAAGACCGGAATCAAATATATAACTTTTGGCCTCTTGATGGAGAGAGTACAGCCCAATCTTGGGGGAGATTGAAGTTACTAATGCTCAAATGTCATATTCATGAGCTCCCTAATAATATTATTATCAATAACTTTTATGCAAGGCTTTCTCTTCATGATAAGATTTATTAGATGCTTCTTGTGCTGGATCATTTAGACGTATGAAGGAAGAAGCTAAATGGGAGAATGCAAGGCTTTCTCTTCTAGACCGTATTCAAGAAAATACTGAAGCATGGGAGAATGACAAAGGAAGAAAGCTAGGTATAAATTATGATTATGAATGCATTAAATCTTTTATGGGAACTGATGACTTTCAAGATATTAGTACTGAGTATGGTCTGGATTCTCAAAGTATTGCCAATTGTTTTAAGGCTTTTGCCTCTTATATTGAAATTTTCAAAAAGAAGTGGAACAAGTACCATGCACCTTATAAAGATATTGTTAATCATGTTACTGTTAGAAACACTGAAATTTGTACTGTTGATCATATTTTGCCTGAACCTTATATTGAGAAAATACCTTTCCCTTCTAAGGTAAATGAAAATTCTATTATAGCTAATGTAGTTAGCAAAAGTACAAAGAAACCTGTAGAACCTGATGAACAAATTGATCTTGAACCTGTAATAGCCATTGTGAAAGACCTTGTCACTAAAAATGTAGAAGATGGGCACATTATATTTTGTGAAGATGCTTCTAATATTGTCTCACATCCTAGTAAAACTAGGAGAGCTAGTGTTCCTATGCTTTCTATTAGAATTGGTGATCATTGCTTTATGGTTTATGTGATATTGGTGCAAGTTCTAGTGTTATTCCTTATGAGCTTTATAGAGAAATTATGCATGAAATTGGTCCTTGTGAACTTGAGGACATTGATGTGGTTATTCACCTTGCTAATAGAGAGACAATTTGTCCAATTGGTATTGTAAGAGATGTGGAAGTTCTTTGTGGTAAGACTAAATATCCTACAGATTTTCTTGTGCTTAGTTCAGAAGCTAGTAAAACTTGCCCTATCATTTTTAGTAGACCTTTTCTGAACACTTGTGGAGCTATTATAGATTGCAAGAAGGAGAAAGTTTTAACTAAGTTTGATGGAGAATCTTATGAGTTTATTTTTTCCAAATTTGCTAAAGCTCCTTATGAAAATGATTTGCCTAATGATGATTTTAGAGTTGAACAACTTGCTTCTATTGATCCAGTTTTTGACCTTAAACCTCTTTTTGATGATTTTAAGTATGCTTATTCTGATGATAAGAATGTTTCTTGTGACAGCTATATTGTTAACTTTATTCAAAGTGCTACTTAAAGTTATTATGAGAGAGGGAAACATGGTTTTATGCATCTCAATAATATTAAGTTTCCGCGCTTTATGTTGAAAGCTTTGAAGTTGCACTTGTTTTGTCTTCCTATGCTAGTAGCCTTTTGTTTCAATAATTTGTTTTATTATGAAACTCCCTTGCATAGGAAGTGGGTTAGACTTAAATGTGTTGCATATTTGCTTCTTAATGCTCTCTTTCCCTTCAAATCCATATCTCCTATGAGGACATCATTGAAATTATTATGCCCATCTTAATGGCTTTAAAGAAAGAGCTTTTAGGAGACAACCCATTTTAGTTTGCTTTTGGTTTTTGTTGCTTTGAGTCTTGGAAGTTATTAACTCTGTAATAACCTCTCCTTATCCTTTTTGTTTGGTTTTTGTGTCAAGATTTGCCTCTTTTGAGAAGTAGGTGAGTTGTGGGAGGTTGCTATCCTGGGACAAATTTTTGTGCTTCACTGTAAAAATTCATGAAAAATCCCAGTACGTCGGATGGATCTGAATTTATGCGCTTGTGCCCCATGTTGTTATCCAACTTTAGTTAGTTTTGCACTTTTTGATTTGAGCAGCAGAAGAATTTCAAAAAAAATCAATCTTTACCTGCTGGTGTGTTTTGATAGATTTCTGCCATTATTTGCATTTGCCTCTTAAATCGATTTCCTTTTAGATTCTTTTTGGGCTTTTTTGAATGGAGTTGCTACAATAGCCTATGTTTTGATGGATTTAAGTTGAAATTTGAACCCAAGGGTTTATTTATATTTTGCATAAACTAATGTTGCTAATAAAGATTGTGTGAAGCTTTGTAGGAAAGAGATTTTTCAAATATTAGGAGAGAATGATGTAATGTCACATCCCAAAATTCTCCAAATTTTGAAATGTGAAAAATAAACAAACAAAAGAAATAATTGTTGAAATTTAGGGTGACAAGAAACTTTTTGCTTCTAAATGGAAACATTAAATCCCTAAATGAACAAAATTTGAATGAGAAGACAATAAAAAAATATTCAAAGAAATCAAATGCATTCGTGCATGGAAAGAATCTTGAATTTAAACACTTGGAAAAGTTAAACCAAAACCCTAAAACCCTAATGAAAGAAATCATCTCCAAGATCACTCTAAGACTATGGCTTTGTCCCATATAAAAGTTTATCAACAAACATTGCTAAATGATCAAAATGGTAAACAGAAATATTACAAAACCATGGAAATTGGTTTCACTCAATTTGGAACCATGGATAAAAACTTATGATTTTAATAAGATAAAGGAAAGTAATTTCCAAGGCTAATAGAGCTCCTAACTAAAATCAACACTAAATTGTGAGCAAATTAATCCTAAAAGGATTGAAAAGGATAAACAATTATTAAATAAAATCATACAAATTGGAATCACCAATTTTGGAACTATAAATAAAAACATATGGATTTTATAAGATAAAGAAAGAATTAACTAAATAAGAAATGTTTAAAAGAGAATTTAAATCTTGGCCAAATCCCTAAGCAATTGGAATAAAAGTTTACTGATTAATAAAAAGTATTAAAGGATTATTTGAATAAAATTATATGGGTTTGAACCATATTTAGTTTTATTTAATTAAAGACAAAATGCCTAATTTAAATAAATAATAAATCATAAGAGAATATTTGGATTATTCCAAAGTGGACTTTTTAACACACCAATAAATGGTATAAACCTACTGAAAAAGTTCTGGAAGTATTTGAATTCAAACTAATGTTTAAATCATTTGAATCAAATGAAAACAGAAAATAGAAATAGAAAAATAAAAAGAATCAGAGAATAAAAAAATGGAAAAGAAACGACCCAACTAACCCTACCACGCTTCCAGCCCAATGAGGCCTAGAACCAGCCCACCCGACATTCCCTCTCTCCCCCGCGGATCTTTTCTCACCCACGCACACACGCACACCCCCACTGACGCTCAGGACCCACGTCCACGCTGGCATCATCTTCAACCCCGCAGAACCCGCCCCCCATTCCTCTTCGCCGTTTCTGTCCATTGATGAATCTTGTTAATTTGATTGATTGCCGCAACAATTCCGCCCCGCGACCATGCCCTATTAATCGCCTCCCTCTGCTCTCCCTTTCCCCTTAGACGCCGCACCAAGTGAGCCACAAGGCTGCCCCCCATTTTGGCTCGCAACGCCGCTTTCTCCGACGAGCTCCGATGCAAATTCCGGCGAGCCCAGACCACCCCCTGTCACTGACTCACACGAGCTTGATCATCACCCTCGTGTGCACCTACCAGTATCCTCCGCTTGCTCGCATGCACCCCAGAGCGTCGACTCTGTCCTCGACGTGCGCTACCGTCGTCTGCCGCAACTCCGGCGAAGTTTCCCGGTGAGCCCTGACCGCCCCTCTTCCTCTCATTGTTGCTCCCGCACTTGCCTCCCTCTCACGCGTCTAATGCCACCTCTAGTTTGTCTTCTTGTTCCCTGTAGCACCGCCACCGACGAAGCCAGTGCGTGCCTGACGACGAACTCAACTCCGATGAGCAATCCCTGTCGATCCCGTGCGCCCCTTCGCCATCCGCGAACACTTTGAGCTTCGTCAAGATCTCGCGAACCTGGTAAGTTACCGCATCCTCTTACTTGCTTCCTAGATTCATCAGAATTACACCACCGACGCGCCGCCGCCGCTCACCGTCGCCAGCGCCGCCAGTCTCTAGTCAGCAAGCTCTGGATTGTTAGATCTAAATCTAACGCTGTAGAATAGACAACTTAGCCAAAGCGGTATGCATGATCTGTGTCGTGCGATGCAACTTAAATACTAGGGCCCACGTTGCTCAATCCAACCGAAGTAGTACCAGCCAATTAGATTAAGACACGTGGCCAGACCCTTCTGTTTAAAATCCAGAAAATGTTTTTGGATGTTTAATTTGCAAAAATCATAACTTTTGATCTATATGTCCAAAATTTGCAAATTTTATATCAATGGATTCAGAAAAATGTAAAAATTGCATCTATGGACCTGGTTTGGCCATTTGCCTCTGAAAAGTTAGGTATTTTTGCATAAACATTATTAGGACTATTTTGGATATAAAAAATGTTCTAAAAATGATTTTTGAGTAAATCCTTTTGCAAATGGATTTGTTTGAACACTCTGACCCTAAACATTAAAATTTTTATTCAAAAATAAATTTGGTTAACACTAGATATTATTACTTTGAATAAAAGCATTTCTAGTAAAACAAAAATGATTTAAAAGGCCTATTTTCACTAACTTGGTTTTAAATGAAATTTCCACTTTTATAAATGACCAGTAGGTGTTTTGAAATGTTAGAACCTTGTTACAAACCACTATTTCAATAAAACAACCTTTTGGATGCTTACATGCATTTCTTTGTTTTTATCATTTTATGTGGTGGATTGTTTGAATGCTAGTTTTGAATGTGTTCCTTTATTTATTGAATTGTAGTGAACTTTGAAGAGTGTGACAATTGCAAGATCAAGGAGAATACCTAGTTTCTCTACTAAAAAGGCAAGTGATACTTTGGTCATCTAAAGTCCTATCTTTTCAATATTGCATTAGTGATATTTTTGTTGTATGCATGATAGGACTATTTTTTATATATATTGCTATGCTATAGTAGATCCTATAGAATATATCTTGGTAGGAATCTTCCTAAGTCAAGAGACAAGTTATGCTACTATGCTTAGCCTAGATATTAGAATTAAAGGGTGGAATATTCATGCTATGATATTATACAAAGTCTATGACTATGTTTTTGATTAATAAAACAACTATGTGAATGAATCACCTAGGTGGAATGGGAAGATTGGTTTGTGTTGAGTGGTTACCTAGGGCCCATTTCTATGGCTTACCCTAGTGTATCTCACTTGGGGATGGCCACCCAGGAACAAAGATATTTGAGATGCTTTGTGTTGAGAAGCTTCCAGTGCAGCCACATGGCATATGGGCTCTGCCTTGACTACATAGGTTGAAAGAACTTAGACAGGTAGACAGTTGGTGGTAGTGATGATAGGTGGAACGCGTATGTGCTCATCTGAGGGATTGTTTCTGAAAAGTCTCGTCTCGATGCATGTCGAGTCTTGTGGGAAAAATGCACCACCTCTCGAGAAGGTAAAACCTAAGTACTTAGCCGTGTCCCTGGTAATGGACATTTTGAGCATCAAAGACATTGAAATGATCAAGGATCTCATCATCCCAATTTCTGTAAGTTAAAACTTGTTAGGTGAACAAGGAAAGCACCTGGTGTGAATCCAGTGTGCCATTGTGTGATGAAATGTTTTGAAAAGAAAACTATTTTCAAAGGATAGGGAAAGCTTATTTTATGCAAAGTCCAGCCAAAACTCCACTTAGCCAAATATTCATGTAGATGATAGATTCTCCATATCAATATGATATCACTTTGCAATATAATTAAAATGTAATGACCCTTGTGGCTGTAACTTATTATGTTGCAGGTTTGTTTGAAGTTAGTGAAGTTTGTTGAGTAGGGATTACAAGTCTACAACCAACATGATTGCCTGTGGCACATGAAGATGAAGGACTCCATGCTTGTAGATTTATCTGTTGCTTGTAATAATATAGCCATATGAGCTATGTAAGTTGCAATGAATTATTTTATTCCTGGTTATAAGTTGTAATATGACCTTTGTTTCTAGATATTACCTCTTAAACTGTGGGTGCTAGCTATTCGATCCAGGGACTAGCACTGTAAACACAGGGATCTCTACCTTAACAGGTTGGGACCTCTACAGATGGTATCAGAGCACTTTGTTGCCTTTAGTATTGTAACCCTAGTATTGGAAAAAAAACCTTAGAAAAATAGTAGTTGTAATTGTTCAAACTTATTTACAAACAATCTTGTAAACTCTATCCTCAACATTTTTTTTTGTTTCTACATCTCTCCCTTTTTCAAATTGATGGACAAAGACTTCAACATGAGCAAGGAGTTCAACATCACCAATGACTTCAACTTTAGTTTCACCAAGGACTTCAACTTGGACATCACTAAGGACTTCAAGTGAGATGAGAATAATACTCAAGACTTGGAGACTAAAGAAACATAACTTAGGAGGAACCACCATCACCTTTGAAGCTTTGTGAGTAAGATGCAAGAATTTCTTCCAAGGATACCATGATCTTGTTCATGATGTAACAACTAAGAGGAATGGAATGATCTCAAGTGATAACCATAGTTGGACCACCACACTATTGTTTAGTTTAAATCGATTTATTGATCACACCAACTTATGTGGTGTAGCAAAAATATTTTGTTGCCTAAAATATGCTTGAATCTTGTTGTTTGAGTGGATTGCATGATTGTGATTGCTTGCGCATTGCTTGTGTAATTTGTTGTGTGTGAGTAGAATTCTTCTCTAGAAATCTTTTATCTTTTCTAATCCCAACCCAACCCAAGCATATGACCTCTCCAAGAGACCACAACTCCAACATCAAGGATGGTGACAACAACAACCAAGAGATGCACATGACAGAACAACTGCTAGCAACCCTAGCCCAGTTGAATCAAGTGACAACCCAGTTTTTACCAACAACATTGAGTTAGACCCATCCATGCTAAAGTTCTTGGAATACCAATCTCAATTGTTGCAAAGGATGACCAATCAGATGATCAACATGAGAAGCAACCCTTCCCAAAGAGATTGTGACAACAATGATATCAAGGATGATATTATAGAAGGAACTCAAATCTGCAAAATCTGTGGAGACATAGGACACACATATAAAGAGCACATTGACCAATGCCCTAATTCTGAAGATAAACATCCAACTAGGCAATGCCCCACATCTCAAGTTACATGTTTCCTTTGTGAAGAAATGATCATGTTCCTATCCAATGCCACATCTACCCTATAGTTCAACAGATGAAACAATATGGAAAACATCAAGTCTTTGGAAACATTCATGAAGGTACAACTTCTACTAAGAAGGATGAAGGCAAAGTCAAACCTCAGTATGCACCTCCATACATTGTAACCCACTATGGTGGACAGAAGAGGAAACATGGACGTTATCCTAGGAACCGTTCTATGAACCGAGGAAGTTTTCCCACATTTGTGGTGAAGTATGAAGAACAAGACAAGCAAACCCATGAGGGACATCAACCTTGTCACATGTTTCAAATGTGGAAACAAGGGACACTATGCAAACAACTGTCTAGAGAAGTTACATCAAGATACCAAGTAAGATAGATGTAATCTAGTTAAAAATCTTTTAAGGGTGGTAGTACCCTAGTTTTCTTGAAGACAACTTGTAACCTCTAGCCTTCCCGAATCTCGAGACGAGATTCCTTTTAAGGGTGGTAGTCTGTCAGATCCCAAAATTCTCCAAATATTGAAATATGAAAAATAAACAAACAAAAGAAATAATTGCTAAAATTTAGGTGAAAAGAAACTTTTTGCTTCTAAATGGAAACATTAAACCCTAAATGAACAAAATTTGAATGAGAAGACAATAAACAAATATTCAAAGAAATCTAATGCATTCATGCATGGAAAGAATCTTGAATTTAAACACTTGGAAAAGTTGAACCAAAACCCTAAAACCCTGATGAAAGAAATCATCTCCAAGATCACTCTAAGACTATGGCTTTGTCCGATATAAAAGTTTATCAACAAACATTGCTAAATGATAAAAATGGTATGAAAAAATATTACGAAACCATGGAAATTGGTTTCACTCAATTTGGAACCATGGATAAAAACTTATACTTTTAATAAGATAAAGGAAAGTAATTTCCAAGGCTAATAAAGCTACTAACTAAAATCAGCACCAAATTGTGAGCAAAGTAATCCTAAAAGGATTAAAAAGGATAACTAATTATTAAATAAAATCATACAAATTGGAATCACCAATTTTGGAACTATAAATAAAAAGATATGGATTTTATAAGATAAAGAAAGAATTAAATAAATAAGAAATGTTTAAAAGACAATTTAAATCTTGGCCAAATCCCTAAGAAATTGGAATAAAAGTTTACTGATTAATAAAAAGGATTAAAGGATTATTTGAATAAAATTATATGGGTTTGAACCATATTTAGTTTTATTTAAATAAAGACAAAATGCCTAATTTAAATAAATAATAAATCATAAGAGAATATTTGGATTATTCCAAAGTGGACTTTTTAACACACCAATAAATGGTATAAACCGACTCAAAAAGTTTTGGAAGTATTTTAATTCAAACTAATGTTTCAATCATTTGGATCGAATGAAAACAGAAAATAGAAATGGAAAAATAAAAAGAATTAGAGAAGAAAAAAATGGAAAAGAAACGACCCAACTAACCCTACCCAGCTTCCAGCCCAATCAGGCCTAGAAATAGCCCACCCGACATTCCCTCTCTCCACCGCGGATATTTTCTCACCCACGCACACACGCACACCCCCACTGACGCTCAGGACCCACCTCCACGCTGGCATCGTCTTCAACCCCGCAGAACCCGGCCCCCATTCCTCCTTACCGTTTTTGCCCGTTGATGAATCTCGTTAATTCGATTGATTGTCGCAAAAATTCTACCCTGCGACCATGCCCTATTAATCGCCTCCCTATCCTCTCCCTTTCCCCTCAGACGCCGCACCAAGTGAGCCACTAGGTAGCCACCATTTTGGCTCGCAACTCCGCTTCCTCCGACGAGCTCCGGTGCAAATTCCGGCGAGCCCAGACCACCCCTGCCCCCTAACTCATACGATCTTGATCACCACCCTCGTGCGCACCTACCAGTATCCTCTGCTTGCTCGTGCGCGCCCCAGAGCATCGACTCTGTCCTCGCCGTGCGCCATCGTCGTCTGCCGCAACTCCGACGAAGTTTCCCAGTGATCCCTGACCGCCCCTCTTCCTCTCATTGTTGCTCCCGCACTTTCCTCCCTCTCACGCGTCTAATGCCACCTCTGGTTTGTCTTCTCGTTCCCTGTAGCACCGCCACCGACGAAGCCAGTGCGTGCCCGACGATGAACTCAACTCCGGTGAGCAATCCCCATCGATCCCGTGCGCCCCTTCCCCATCCACGAACACATTGAGCTTCGTCAAGATCTCGTGAACCTGGTAAGCTACCGCATCCTCTTAATTGCTTCCTAGATTTTTCGGAATGCAACCACCGACGCGCCGCCACCGCTCAGCGTCGCCAGCACCGCCAGTCTCTGGTCAGCGTACTCTGGATCGTTAGATCTAAATCTAACGCTGTAGAATAGACAACTTAGCCGAAGCGGTACGCATGATCTGTGTCGTGCGATGCAACTTAAATCCTATGGACCACGTTGCTCAATCCAACCGAAGCGGTACCAGCCAATTAGATTAAGACACGTGGCGAGACCCTTCTGTTTAAAATCCAGAAAATGTTTTTGGATGTTTAAACTTGCAAAAATCATAACTTTTGATCTGTATGTCCAAAATTTGCAAATTTTATATCAATGGATTCATAAAAATGTAAACTTTTCAACTATGTCCCTGGTTTGTCCATTTTCTTCTAAAAAATATGTATATTTGAAGAAACATTATTAGGACTATTTTGGATATAAAAATTGTTCTAAAAATGATTTTTGAGTCAATCCTTTTACAAATGGATTTGTTTTGAAAACTCTGACCCTAAACACTAACATTTGGATTTAAAAATAAATTTGATTAACACTAGAAATTATTACTTTGAATAAAAGCATTTCTAGTAAAACAAAAATGATTTAAGAGGCCTATTTTCACTAACTTGGTTTTAAATGAAATTTCCACTTTTATAAATGACCAGTAGGTGTTTTGAATTGTTAGAACCTTGTTAGAAACCACTATTTCAATAAAACAACCCTTTTCATGCTTACATGCATTTCTTTGTTTTTATCATTTTATGTGGTGGATTGTTTGAATGCTAGTTTTAAATGTGTGCCTTGCTTTATTGAATTGTAGTGAACTTTGAGGAGTGTGACAATTGCAAGATCAAGGATAATACCTAGTTTATCTACTAAAAAGGCAAGTGATACTTTGGTCATCAAAAGTCCTATCTTTTCAATATCGCATTAGTGATATTTTTGTAGTATGCATGATAGGACTATTTTTTTATATATTGTTATGCTATAGTAGATCCTATAGAATATATTTTGGTAGGAAAATTCCTAAGTCAAGAGACAAGTTATGCTAGTATGCTTAGCCTAGCTATTAGAATTCAAGGGTGGAATATTCATGCTATGATATTATACAAAGTCTATGACTATGTTTTTGATTAATAAAACAACTATGTGAATGAATCACCTGGGTGGAATGGGAAGATTGGTTTGTGTTGAGTGGTTACCTAGGGCCCATTTCTATGGCTTACCCTAGTGTATCTCACTTGGGGATGGCCACCTAGGAACAAAGAGATTTGAGATGTTTTGTGTTGAGAAGCTTCCAGTGCAGCCACATGGCATATGGGCTCTGCCTTGACTACATAGGTTGAAAGAACTTAGACATGTAGATAGTTGATGGTAGTGATGATAGGTGGAACGCGTATGTGCTCATTTGAGGGATTGTTTCTGAAAAGTCTCGTCTCGATGCATGTCGAGTCTTGTGGGAAAAGTGCACCACCTCTCAAGAAGGTAAAACCTAAATACTTAGCCGTGTCCCTGGTAATGGACATTTTGAGCATTAAAGACATTGAAATGATCAAGGATCTCATCATCCCAATTTCTGTAACTTAAAACTTGTTGGGTGAACAAGGGAAGCACCTGGTGTGAATCCAGTGTGCCATTGTGTGATGAAATGTTTTGAAAAGAAAACTATTTTCAAAGGATAGGGAAAGCTTATTTTATGCAAAGTCCAGCCAAAACTCCACTTAGCCAAATATTCATGTAGATGATAGATTCTCCATATCAATATGATATCACTTGCCAATACAATTCAAACGTAATGACCCTTGTGGCTGTAACTTATTATGTTGCAGGTTTGTTTGAAGTTAGTGAAGTTTGTTGAGTAGGGATTACAAGTCTACAACCCACATGATTGCTTGTGGCACATGAAGATGAAGGACTCCATGCTTATAGATTTATCTGCTGCTTGTAATAATATAGCCATATGAGCTATGTAAGTTGCAATGAATTATTTTATTCCTGGTTATAAGTTGTAATATGACCTTTGTTTCTGGATATTACCTCTTAAGCTGTGGGTGCTAGCTATTCGATCCAGGGACTAGCACTGTAAACACAGGGATCTCTACCTTAATAGGTTGGGACCTCTACAGATGGTATTAGAGCACTTTGTTGCCTTTAGGATTGTAACCATAGGATTGGAAAAAACCCCTTAGAAAAATAGTAGTTGTAATTGTTCAAACTTATTTACAAACAATCTTGTAAACTCTATCCTCAACATTTTGTTTTGTTTCTACATCTCTCCCTTTTTCAACTTGATGGACAAAGACTTCAACATGAGCAAGGAGTTCAACATCACCAATGACTTCAACTTCAGTTTCACCAAGGACTTCAACTTGGACATCACTAAGGACTTCAAGTGAGATGAGAATAATACTCAAGACTTGGACACTAAAGAAACATAACTTAGGAGGAACCATCATCACCTTTGAATCTTTGTGACCAAGATTCAAGAATTTCTTCCAAGGATACCATGATCTTGTTCATGATGTAAAAACTAAGAGGAATGGAATGATCTCAAGTGATAACCATAGTTGGACCACCACACTAGTGTTTAGTTTAAATCGATTTATTGATCACACCAACTTATGTGGTGTAGCAAAAATATTTTGTTGCCTAAAATATACTTGAATCTTGTTGTTTGAGTGGATTGCATGATTGTGATTGCTTGCGCATTGCTTGTGTAATTTGTTGTGTGTGAGTAGAATTCTTCTCTAGAAAGATTTTGTCTTTTCTTATCCCAACCCAACCCAAGCAGATGGCCTCTCCAAGAGACCATAAGTCCAACATCAAGGATGGTGACAACAACAACCAAGAGATGCACATGACAGAACAACTGCTAGCAACCCAAGCCCAGTTGAATCAAGTGACAACCCAGTTTTTACCAACAACATTGAGTTAGACCCAGCAATGCTAAAGTTCTTGGAATACCAATCTCAATTGTTGCAAAGGATGACCAATCATATGATCAACATGAGAAGCAACCCTTCCCAAAGAGATTGTGATAACAATGATATCAAGGATGATATTATAGAAGGAATTCAAGTCTGCAAAATCTGTGGAGACATAGGACACACATATAAAGAGAACATTGACCAATGCCCTAATTCTGACGATAAACATCCAACTAGACAATGCCCCACATCTCTAGTTACATGTTTCCTATGTGAAGGAAATGATCATGTTCCTGTCCAATGCCACATCTACCCTATAGTTCAACAGATGAAACAAGATGGAAAACATCAAGTCTTTGGAAACATTCATGAAGGTACAACTTCTACTAAGAAGGATGAAGGCAAAGTAAAACCTCAGTATGCACCTCCATACATTGTAACCCACTATGGTGGGCAGAAGAGGAAACATGGACGTTATCCTAGGAACCGTTCTATGAACCGAGGAAGTTTTCCCACATTTGTGGTGAAGTATGAAGAACAAGATAAGAAAACCCATGAGGGACATCAACCTTGTCACATGTTTCAAATGTGGAAACAAGGGACACTATGCAAACAACTGTCTAGAGAAGTTACATCAAGATACCAAGTAAGATAGATGTAATCTAGTTAAAAATCTTTTAAGAGTGGTAGTACCCTAGTTGTCTTGAAGACATCTTGTAACCTCTAGCCTTCCCGAATCTCGGGACGAGATTCCTTTTAAGGGTGGTAGTCTGTCACATCCCAAAATTCTCCAAATATTGAAATGTGAAAAATAAACAAACAAAAGAAATAATTGTTGAAATTTAGGTGAAAAGAAACTTTTTGCTTCTAAATGGAAACATTAAAACCCTAAATGAACAAAATTTGAATGAGAAGATAATAAACAAATATTCAAAGAAATCCAATGCATTCATGCATGGAAAGAATCTTGAATTTAAACACTTGGAAAAGTTAAACCAAAACCCTAAAACCCTAATGAAAGAAATCATCTCCAAGATCACTATAAGACTATGGCTTTGTCCCATATAAAAGTTTATCAACAAACATTGCTAAATGATAAAAATGGTATGAAAAAATATTACGAAACCATGGAAATTGGTTTCACTCAATTTGGAACCATGGATAAAAACTTATGATTTTAATAAGATAAAGGAAAGTAATTTCCAAGGCTAATAAAGCTCCTAACTAAAATCAGCACCAAATTGTGAGAAAAGTAATCGTAAAAGGATTAAAAAGGATAACTAATTATTAAATAAAATCATACAAATTGGAATCACCAATTTTGGAACTATAAATAAAAAGATATGGATTTTATAAGATAAAGAAAGAATTAAATAAATAAGAAATGTTTAAAAGACAATTTAAATCTTGGCCAAATCCCTAAGAAATTGGAATAAAAGTTTACTGATTAATAAAAAGGATTAAAGGATTATTTTAATAAAATTATATGGGTTTGAACCATATTTAGTTTTATTTAAATAAATACAAAATGCCTAATTTAAATAAATAATAAATCATAAGAGAATATTTGGATTATTCCAAAGTGGACTTTTTAACACACCAATAAATGGTATAAACCGACTCAAAAAGTTTTGGAAGTATTTTAATTCAAACTAATGTTTAAATCATTTGGATCGAATGAAAACAGAAAATAGAAATGGAAAAAGAAAAAGAATCAGAGAAGAAAAAAATGGAAAAGAAACGACCTAACTAACCCTACCCAGCTTCCAGCCCAATCAGGCCTAGAAACAGCCCACCCGGAATTCCCTCTCTCCACCGCGGATCTTTTCTCACCCACGCACACACACGCACACCCCCACTGACGCTCAGGACCCACGTCCACGCTGGCATCGTCTTCAACCCCGCAGAACCCGCCCCCCATTCCTCCTCACCGTTTTTGCCCGTTGATGAATATCGTTAATTCGATTGATTGCCACAACAATTCTGCCCTGCGACCATGCCCTATTAATCGCCTCCCTCTCCTCTCCCTTTCCCCTCAGACGCCTCACCAAGTGAGCCACTAGGCTGCCCCCATTTTGGCTCGCAACTCCGCTTCCTCCGACGAGCTCCGGTGCAAATTCCGGTGAGCCGAGACCACCCCCTGCCCCTGACTCATACGAGCTTGATCACCACCCTCGTGCGCACCTACCAGTATCCTCCTCTTGCTCGTGTGCGCCCCAGAGCATCGACTCCGTCCTCACCGTGCGCCATCGTCGTCTGCCGCAACTCCGACGAAGTTTCCCGGTGAGCCCTGACCACCCTCTTCCTCTCATTGTTGCTCCCGCACTTGCCTCCCTCTAACGCGTCTAATGCCACCTCTGGTTTGTCTTCTCGTTCCCTGTAGCACCGCCACCGACGAAGCCAGTGCGTGCCCGACGACGAACTCAACTCCGGTGAGCAATCCCTATCGATCCTGTGCGCCCCTTCACCATCCACGAACACATTCAGCTTTGTCAAGATCTCGTGAACCTGGTAAGCTACCGCATCCTCTTAATTGCTTCCTAGATTTGTCGGAATGCAACCACCGACGCGTCGCCACCGCTCACCGTCGCCAGCGCCGCCAGTCTCTGGTCAGCGTACTCTAGATCGTTAGGTCTAAATCTAACACTGTAGAATAGACAACTTAGCCGAAGTGGTACACATGATCTGTGTCGTGCGACGCAACTTAAATCCTACGGACCACGTTGCTCAATCCAACCAAAGCGGTACCAGCCAATTAGATTAAGACACGTGGCCAGACCCTTCTGTTTGAAATCCAGAAATTGTTTTCGGATGTTTAAACTTGCAAAAATCATAACTTTTGATCTGTATGTCCAAAATTTGCAAATTTTATATCAATGGATTCATAAAAATGTAAAATTTGCAACTATGTCCCTGGTTTGTCTATTTGCTTCTAAAAAATTAGGTATATTTGCAGAAACATTATTAGGACTATTTTGGATATAAAAATTGTTCTAAAAATGATTTTTGAGTAAATACTTTTGCAAATGGATTTGTTTTGAAAACTCTGACCCTAAACACTAACATTTGGATTTAAAAATAAATTTGGTTAACACTAGAAATTATTACTTTGAATAAAAGCATTTCTAGTAAAACAAAAATGATTTAAAAGGCCTATTTTCACTAACTTTGTTTTAAATGAAATTTCCACTTTTATAAATGACCAGTAGGTGTTTTGAATTGTTAGAACCTTGTTAGAACCTTGTTAGAAACCACTATTTCAATAAAACAACCCTTTTCATGCTTACATGCATTTCTTTGTTTTTATCATTTTATGTGGTGGATTGTTTGAATGCTAGTTTTAAATGTGTGCCTTGCTTTATTGAATTGTAGTGAACTTTGAGGAGTGTGACAATTGCAAGATCAAGGAGAATACCTAGTTTATCTACTAAAAAGTCAAGTGATACTTTGGTCATCAAAAGTCCTATCTTTTCAATATCGCATTAGTGATATTTTTGTAGTATGCATGATAGGACTATTTTTTTATATATTGTTATGCTATAGTAGATCCTATAGAATATATTTTGGTAGGAAAATTCCTAAGTCAAGAGACAAGTTATGCTAGTATGCTTAGCCTAGCTATTAGAATTCAAGGGTGGAATATTCATGCTATGATATTACACAAAGTCTATGACTATGTTTTGAATTAATAAAACAACTATGTGAATGAATCACCTGGGTGGAATGGGAAGATTAGTTTGTGTTGAGTGGTTACCCAGGGACCATTTCTATGGCTTACCCTAGTGTATCTCACTTGTGGATGGCCATCCAGGAACAAAGAGATTTGAGATGTTTTGTGTTGAGAAGCTTCTAGTGTAGCCACATGGCATATGGGCTCTGCCTTGACTATATAGGTTGTAAGAACTCAGAGATGCATACAGTTGGTGGTAGTGATGATAGGTGGAACGCATCTGTGCTGATCTGAGGGATTGTTTCTGAAAAGTCTTGTCTCGATGCATGTCGAGTCTTGTGGGAAAAGTGCACCACCTCTCGAGAAGGTAAAACCTAAGTACTTAGCCGTGTCCCCGGTAATGGACATTTTGAGCATCAAAGACATTGAAATGATCAAGGATCTCCTCATCCCAATTTCTCTAAGTTAAAACTTATTGCGTGAACAAGGGAAGCACCTGGTGTGTATCCAGTGTGCCATTGTGTGATGAAATGTTTTGAAAAGAGAAAAACTATTTTCAAAGCATAGGGAAAGATTATTTTATGCAAAGGCCAGCCAAAACTCCACTTAGCCAAATATTCATGTAGATGATAGATTCTCCATATCAATATGATATCACTTACCAATACAATTCAAATGTATTGACTCTTGTGGCTGTAACTTATTATGTTGCAGGTTTGTTTGATGTTAGTGAAGTTTGTTGAGTAGGGATTACAAGTCTACAAACAACATGATTGCCTGTGGCACATGAACATGAAGGACTCCATGCTTATAGATTTATCTGCTGCTTGTAATAATATAGCCATATGAGCTATGTAAGTTGTAATGAATTATTTTATTCCTGGTTATAAGTTGTAATATGACCTTTGTTTCTGGATATTACCTCTTAAACTATGGGTGCTATCTATTCGTTCCAGGGACTAGCACTGTAAACACAGGGATCTCTACCTTAACAGGTTGGGACCTCTACATGTAAGGAGATGAAGAATGGTCAAAGGATAAAACATTATATTTCTAGAGATTCTTATAATGAAGATGTTGATGATATTCAAATGGTGACTCCGGAATAATTTATTAGAGACCAAACTCAGAAACCCGTAGAGTCCGTTTTCGAAAAGTTAAAAGTACTAAAAATAGAAGGTCCGCGAAAAACTTTTCTCTTTATATTTTTACAGTTTTATTCCATATGGAAGATAACAAGACGAAAAAGGGAAGGAAACGGATTCCGAGTGGCCCACACCACCCACTGGCGCAGGCCCCACCTGGCCGCGCCACCAGGGGGTGTGATCACCCCGTAGTCCGTCTCTGTCCCGTTTTCGCCCAGTACTTTCCTTATGTCGTAAAACTTTGTAATATATAAACCCCCGGACCCCCCGAGGTCTGTATATCATGTTCTCGTCATGTTTTCGTTTCGATATTTTTCTGTCAGGAAATATTCTAAATTTTAGAGGCATCATGGTCTCCGCCAATGATAAGGGAAAGAAGCCCGTGGAAGATGATCTTCAAGACCCCAAGAAGGAATTGGAGATCTTGGTTGAGAATGAAGAAGAAGTGGAGGAAGACAAGAGTCCGGACACCCGCGCCACCATTACGAGCATTGGAGTGGTGGAAAATCCTATCAAGCTCAAGAGGAAGGCACATATGTCTACAGGAGGGAAAACCCTATGTCATTGCCTAGATCCACGGTCACTTCCTCCACGCACCAAGAACCCCTTGCATACTCTTATACATGAGCAACAATTCCAAAAGTTGCCTAAAGGGAAGTTGCCCTCTAGTTGGGATATGCCTTGTTTTAACCATGCAGGGAATGAATACTCTAAGAAGGAAGAGTGGGGAACTCCACTTAGCCAAATATTCTTGTAGATGATAGATTCTCCATATCAATATGATATCACTTGCCAATAGAATTCAAATGTATTGACCCTTGTGGCTGTAACTTATTATGTTGTAGGTTTGTTTGATGTTAGTGAAGTTTGTTGAGTAGAGATTACAAGTCTACAACTAACATGATTGCCTGTGGCACATGAAGATGAAGGACTCCATGCTTATAGATTTATCTGCTGCTTGTAATAATATAGCCATATGAGCTATGTAAGTTGTAATGAATTATTTTATTCCTAGTTATAAGTTGTAATATAACCTTTGTTTCTGGATATTACCTCTTAAACTGTGGGTGCTAGCTATTCGATCCAGGGACTAGAACTGTAAACATAGGGATCTCTACCTTAACAGGTTGGGACCTCTACATGTAAAGAGATGAAGAATGGTCAAAGGATCAAACATTATATTTCTAGAGATTCTTATAATCCATATGTTGATGATATTCAAATGGTGACTCCGGAAGAATTTATTAGAGACCAAACTCAGAAACCTGCAGAGTCCGTTTTCGAATAGGTAAAAGTGCTGAAAATAGAAGGTTCGGGAAATTTTTTTCTCTTTATATTTTTGTAGTTTTTATTCCATATGGAAGATAACAAGACAAAAAAGGGAAGGAAACGGATTCCGGGTGGCCCACACCACCCAGTAGCGCAGGCCCCACCTGGCCGCTCCACTAGGGGTGTGATCACCCCGGAGTCTGTCTCCATCCCATTTTCGCCCAGTACTTTCCTTATGTCATAAAACTTCGTAACATATAACCCCCTAGACCTCCCGAGGTCTGTATATCGTGTTCTCGTCATGTTTTCATTTTGATATGTTTCTGTCAGGAAATATTCTCAAGTTTAGAGGCATCATGGTCTCCGCCAATGACAAGGGAAAGAAGCCCGTGGAAGATGATCTTCAAGACCCCAAGAAGGAGGAGGAGATCTTGGTTGAAGAAGAAGTGGAGGAAGACAAGCGTCCAGACACCCGCGCCACCGTTGCGAGCATTGGATGGTGGAAAATCCTATCAAGATCAAGAGGACGACACATATCACTACTATGAAACTAGCTATAGATAGACATACCTTCTGTGGCGCATGGTTCTGACCATGCGCCACAAAAGTTGTCCAGTGGCGCATCTGGAACAATGCGCCACAGAACCATGAAACTTCTGTGGCGCATGGCAGTTGGAGATGCGCCACAGAAGTTTGGTGGGACCCACACCAGGCCTTGGTCCATGAAACTTCTGTGGTGCATCTTACTATATGTGCCACAGAAGTTTTAACTTCTGTGGCGCATATTGACACATGCACCATAGAATCATCAGGTGGGACCCACAGAAAGCGGGCTTTGACCGTGCTCTGGCCAAACTTCTGTGGCGCATGTGACTATATGCGCCACAGAAGTTTATATCTTCTATGGCGCATGTCACCATATGCGCCACAGAACAATTATGTGGGCCCCACTATCTAGACACCTATGACCAAGCTTCTGTGACGCATATGTGCATATGCGCCATAGAAGAACAAACTTCTGTGGCGCATGTTTGCAATATGCATCACAGAATGGTGCGTGCTACTCACATTATATTGAGTGTTTCTAGTACACATTTTCCTCTTGCTTTTCCCAACTAAAAAAGTACCAGTGGCATAGGTAGAATACTAGACAATCTACTAGATAGACATGTGGAATACATCGTTGCAAATACACATGCGCATAGCCTTGAACATCAAAACAACAATGGCATACATAATTGCAAATACACAAACTACAACATTGCAAATCCCTTCACAGAGCTGGTGGGGGCGATGGCGGTTGAAGATGCCAAACCTCCCTGTTCACGCGCGCCTGCAGCCTGCGGACTTGGTCCTCCATGGACATGTTGGGGTCGAGCACAGGCCGCCACCCGATTGGTAATGCTCAAGGCTCTAGAGATGAAGGCAAAACACAAATGGACCGACGTGAGATTCAATGCTAACATGGAATTCTAGCATGATCGTCTTCCTAACGGGAACACATTGCCAACAAGTATAGAGGAGGCCAAGAAAACTGTGTGCCCTCTCTACCTACCACACGTTAAATACCACGCATGCATCAATGATTGCGCACTTTATCGTAACGAGTACACGGAGAGAACCACATTTCCCTTGTGTGGCCATGGACGGTACAAGAGAGGGAACAAGAAAGTTCCTTGAAAAGTGGTATGGTACTTTCCTATCACTCCCCGTCTACAGAGATATTTCGTAGATCCTAAGGAAGCAAAGCTAATGCAATGGCACGCAGAAAGGGAGAAACCTGAATATGATCCAGAGAAGGGCAAGATCCTAACACACCCTTCAGACGCTAGCCAGTGGAATGCATTGGACATCGAGTTCGAAGAGTTCGGGGGCGATGGAAGGAACGTCAGGCTGGGTATGAGCACCAATGGACTCAATCCTTTTGGCAACCAGAGTAGCACGCATAGCACCTGGCCCGTGTTTGTATGGACGTACAACATCCCCCCGTGGCTCTACACAAAGCAAAGGTACGTACACATGTGAATTCTTATTCAGGGGCCAAAACAGCCAGGTGTCGATATGCATCTTTATCTCGGGCTATTGAAAGAGGAGTTATCCACGTCGTGGGAGACGCCAGCCCATACGTGGGACGCCTACACTAAAGAATATTTTCCTCTGAGAGCCGCGTTGCTCACGATGGTGCAGGACTATCCTGGTTACGCATATGTATCGGCCCAGGTGAACCACGGACACAATGCATGTGTCAAGTGCATGGATAAGACCCCGCATATCTAGCTACCCAAGGATCCCGGGTCTTCGAAAACCGTGTTCCAAGGGACTCGAAAGTGGCTTCACATGGATCACCCATGGAGAAAATGCGGTGACCTGTTCAATGGTAAATACGAGCTCGAAAGAGCCTCGCGTATGAGGAGCGGCAAAGAAATCGAGGAGCTTCTGAATAATTGGGATGAGTGACTAGCGCCAGGAAAGAAGCGACCAAGGACAAAGACGCTTCTGGGTGTATGGAAAGGGAGGTCTATTTTCTGGGACCTGCCGTACTGGAAGGTCCTCCACATGCCCCATAGACTCGATGTAATGCACATCACGAAGAACGTTACCGAGAGTCTTCTTGGAACTCTCCTCAACATGCCGGAGAGGACCAAGGATGGGCTGAAAGCAAGAAACAACCTGAAATTGCTTGGCATCAAGAAGGAGCTTCAGTACCCTGATAGTGATGATGATGACGATCAAACAGAAGGGACTCAGGGTCACCGCAAAAGGGTTACGAAGAATCAGGTGGTTGTGCTTCGCGCTGCCTGCTTCACTCTGTTGCAGGAGGAGATCGAGCAGTTTTTTAGGTGCCTCCTAGGAGTCAAAGTTCCTCACGGTTACTCGGGCAAGATAAGCAGATATCTCGATGTAGCAAAGAAGAGGTTCAGCAGTATGAAGGCCCACGACTGTCACGTGATGATGGCACAGATACTTCCAGTTGCCATACGAGGGATAATGGACGAGCACGTCTGTGAGACGCTGTTTGGCCTGTGCAACTTTTTCAACGTCATCTCTAGGAAGTCGATCGACATGAAGCAGCTCGACGGGCTACATGAAGAGACCGTGCTGATACTATGCGAGCTCGATATTTACTTTCCGCCCGCATTCTTTGACATCATGGTGCATCTACTTGTCCATGTCGTGGTTGACATCATCCAGCTCGGGCCGACATTCCTGCACAACATGACTCTGTTTGAAAGGCTGAACGGTGTCATCAAAGGGTTCGTTCGCAACAGGTCCCTTCCAGATGGAAGCATAGCCCAGGGCTTTCTGATCTATGAGTGCATATCTTTCTGACAAAACTATCTAACCACCGAGAACGAGGATGTTGGAATACCCACCAAGAAGCACCTCGACAGGCTCCCTGGGTATGGTCACCGCGAGGGCCACCGCTCACTGCATGTCGGCATTACTAATCGACGCGCCGACTTTGGCAGGGCACACCGAGTCGCACTACAACACATTGAATTGGTCAGCCCTTGGGTGGAAGAGCACAAAAGCTTGATCGCGCAAGAGTACGTGGACCGGGCCCGCCCAAGGAAGAAAGGAGACGTAACAAGAGAACACAACCTCCAACTTCACGGGTTGGTTCAAGAAAAGGCTGCTGGACAATCCCCCACAGACGCCTTCTATGGAAGAACAACAACTCATATTCTCCTTGTCACAGGGCCCCGCGCATAACGTAAAGACCTATCAGTCGTACGACATCAACAGTTACAAATTCTACACCGAGGAAAAGGACATGAATAGCGAATATTAAAACTCAGGAGTAACTATGATGTCCTTCGCCGATGACGAGACTACTGTCATGGAAAGATTATACGGAAGGATCGAGGAGATATGGGAGCTCGGCTACTGTGGAGAGACGGTACCGATGTTCTGTGTTAGATGGGCCAAGAACATAGAAAAAGAATGCCGATATTTCACCACCTGCGTTGTACCCGATGCCAAGTCGTCAAAGAAGGCCTCCGTGAAAAATGAGCCATGGATACTAGGCAAGTTAATCAATGTTTATTTATTACTGACCCGTCAAAGCCCAGTCGTGTTGTAGTGAGGAGGGGCAAGAGGAGCGTCATCGGAATGGAAGGATCCGCCAACGAGCAAGACTTCGACAAGAACGGCGATCCGAAGATCGAAGACGAATTCGACAAGCACTTCAACATGCCTACTACTACAGTAAGAAGAAAGACCACACTACCTAATAAAGGTTGTCTGTTCACGAGAAGAAATCTCATAGTGCCCGGGCTAAAATATTCAACCGCTCAGAAAAAAGGGCAAGAAGATTGTGAAGAGAGGCTAGCTAGCTCGAAACATCACACGACGATGTGTGACCTTTTTTGTGTATTAGTTAGAGACTAATTAAACATATATCGTGATATTCGTGTGCGTATACAAATTCACATGTGTTTGTGAGAAGCACAATATATACATATAATTTGGGGAGGTTTTTTGAATAAATATACATATGTGTTTGTGCTTGGTTTAAATATATTTGTATCATACAATTTTTAAATAAAGAAAAAAATTGATGCAGCCAGGATTCCAACCTGGCTGCCAGGTGCTCATGTCCAACTATACATGCCTCACAACCATTGAGCTACTGTCTGTTTCGTGTCAAACTACAGCCACACGCTGGTTTTGACTAAGTGCGAAACTTCTGTGGCGCATTCAGGCGATATGCGCCACAAAACTTTCGCACTTAGTCAAATGGACGGTTTTTGTTCCCTACCTAGTTCTGTTTCACTTTCCCCCAATTCAAACGTCCCCGACAAACCCTAGAACCCCCGCCCCAGCGAACCTGACAAACCCTAGCAACCAAGCGCCACCTCCCAAGCGCCGCCCGCACGCCCGCCGCACCGGAGGAGAAGCCGTCGCACCGGAGGAGGAGCCGCCGTGCGTGGAGGAGGAGCCACGCCATATCACCACCGCAGGAGGAGGAGCCCGTGCGCCCTTGGAGGAGGAGCAGGCCAGGCCGTGCGTGGAGGAGGAGCAGGCCGTGCGTGGAGGAGGAGCCCGTCCATGGAGGAGTAGGCCAACGCCGCCCAAGCGACCACCTCCCAATCCCGCGCCTCGCCACCCTACTTCCTCTTCTATAACTTAGCGAGGACTTCGGGTATGTTCTTATGCTCCCCTTCTTATTCCCCTTCTGCCTCTATTGCTAGCCTCTGTGTGCTTATAGTGAGGAATCCCTAATTAGGGTTCATCTTTGTGTTAGGGTTCTGCCCTTTGTGTAGATTATTGAAGATAATGAATGACTTGTAATTAATTGGTGGTGATTAGGCTGTGCAGAATTACTATCTATTGATGGACTTGGAAATGATAGTGGCCCTGTTATATGAATTTATCTGATATTGGGTTACTGTCACTTGTACAAATGATATTGGGATTGATATCTAGTTATTAGTGAAAATATGAGGCCTACTGTGAGTCAAACATATACATAAACAGTGCCATGTTTTAGCCAGATGAAGAATGTCCACAAACCATTAAGGTACATAATCAAAGATTGCCAAATTGGTAACAAACATGTCACATAAGAGTACATGCTCACAGTACATGTTTTGTACCCCCTAGTAGATTATTGTTGCTGTTTATGCTACAAGTTCAGGAACAATCTGGAAATCTGGAAATTATAGCATCTTAATGTTGCTGTTTATGCTACAAGTTCAGGAACAATCTGGCAATTATAGCATCTTATAATCTGGCAAGTCCATGGAAAAATCTAGCAATTATAATCTAGCAATTATAGCATCTTAATGTTGCATCTTAATAGCATCTTAATGTTGCTGTTTATGTTAACTACTAGGCTCCATGATGCATCCCCAAGGGAAGTTCTAGAATAACATGCATGGCCAGAAACTTTGACAGAGAATAACAATAAAAATAGAGCTGTAAGTTTATCTTAATGTTGCTGTTTATGCTACAAGTTCAGGAAACTGCCTATATAAGAACAACCTAGTAAATAGAACATGTAGAAAGAATACATCAATCCCAAGTAGTTGTTTCAGGAAAATTTACCGGCACTGATGAAAGGTTTGGCCCCTGACTTGATCTATCTGGTTGTGAGCAGGAAGGAAACATAGACAGTCTCAAGCTATATGAGCATTTTATTTCTGTCCTAAGAGATCCTCTAAGCCCTTCTTGTAGATATGGTGCTGCTGTTTATCTTTATTCACTTGTTTATTTATATGATATGATATGCTGCTATTTATTTATATGAAATGGTGTTATCTATGGTGCTGTTGTTTATGTATGGATGATGGGGCTATTGTTATATGTATGGATTGACGATGGATGATGGGGTTGTTGTTTATGTATCTAATTGATGATGGATGGGGTCAATGGGGCTGTGGGGCTGTTTTTTTCTTGCAGGGATTTCAATTGAGTTGCCTGTTTCTCCCGAAGTGTTGATTCACTTCCGTTTCGGTTGAGAAATGGGCACTCGTAGGTCCAAATGTCATGCCAAATTTTTCGGTCGATATTTGTGCTAACTTTTTGCCTCTTTTTTTAGTAATAAAGCGCAAACATGTGGACTAACTACAAGGCCGGTCCTTCTAAACACATGAGCATCGAGGATCTAGCCCGAGAGGCCAACAAGTCATTCTAGGGGCCGTCCCAAGAGCATGAGGAGGCTAAGGAGATGAGAATGACACTACCACCGGCGACCATCGTCGGAGGTGCTGGGGGAAACGAGGAAGATCCAGATTACGAGGGGGAAGACGATGACTACGACAGAACTAGTGACGGTGGGAAGGAGGGTAACACCACCATGGATGGCAGTGAGCGCACATATGGCGGTAGCGGCAACCCGGCCTCTATATAGAAGAAGAAGAATGAGATTGAGGATCAGAAGCCGCAAGTGCTCACCAACGTCTATGATGAGTTCACCGAGGTCACAGAAGATGGCCAACCCATTGCGCCTGCATAGATTGCCTGTGGGTACAACATGAAACTCGAGTGCATCGTCTGGGAAAGCATGTCGATTAACACGAAGTACATCCGACGTAATCAGGCTTTGGTCGGGAACCTCCTTAAGAAGCTTCATAAGAAGTTCAGAAACCTGGAGAGTAAGAACCCGATGAACAAACTAGGACTGACAAAGATGAGCAACTCCTTGAACAGCTGGAAAACCCGGGTAAAGAACAACATTGACAAAGGTGAAAGCTGGGAGATTATAAGTAGGAAAAATCCGATGCTCGACGAAGAAGAGTTCAAGATATTCAAGGCGGACTTAGATACCACTTACTCTAAAGCATGGACTGAGTTGGGAAAGACTATGCGAGAGAAGAACATAGGTAACCACCAGCTTGGAAGCGGCGGATACAGAGGGAAACAATCCATTTGGGACAAGGAGGACGCCGAGCTTGAACGCCTGGGTAAAGAGAACCCATGGCATAAAATCACAGACCTGCAGATCCGACAATTTGTCCGGGCATGCTACTACTTGGACCCTGTTACAGGAGAGTTCGTCACTGACGACCCAGATGTGAATTCCTTTGAGGATGAGCTGGTAAGGAATTTACCGCGGAACTCTCATTAAAATAATTAAGCCAAGAATCTAAATGCATGGGTTCACCTCTCCTTGTCTCTCTGCAGGAGAAGGAATTGAACGCTACCGAGGACTTGTCGTCCCAGGATTCGGCGGCGGAGCCATGGGACACTGTTTTTAACAGGGCGACAAACACTTACAAGAAGAGGGAGAAGAATTTGCCGCCAAAATCAGCTGGCCGTGTGTCCGGCTTCGGTACAAGCATGAAGTTTACTAAGTACTACAAAGAGGACGCAAAGAAGAGGAGGGAGAGGAAGAACCAGTCGGCGGCTAAAGATAAAGCCAAGGTTGAAGAGCTGAAGTTGAAGTTGAAGACATTAGAGGAAAAAGTGGACGAGAAAGAAATGGACAAGTTATTGGAGGAGAAGCTTCGCGCGATCATCCCCCTGGGTTGATGGAGGGGATAGCTGTTTGGAATGCGGCAGGTCGACAGGGGCCGATACACGTGCCCAGCTTTAGCGGCAGCAACTCGAGCATCAATGTTAACGCGTCGCCGGACTTGGTGACCCCGCCGGCCACCATCGCCGCGGCGCAGCCACAAGATCTGGTCGTCGCACAGCTGCCCCCTGCTACTCCCGCCAAAAATACCAAGCCGCAGCCGGCGGCGGCACCAGTACTGCGGGAGAATGCTGATGATAGGCCTGCTTCCGGGACCGGCCGTGTGTCGACATTAGCCGAGCTTAACGTCCTCACCAAGGTAACTAATTAGTTACTCCTCTTCATCTTCTTTATGCACCTTTGGTGACTGCCACATCGATCATGATGCCCAACACATATGTGTTTTGACTCAGGACGCTGTTTGCGTATGAAATGGATCGTATGGGCACCTAGAGGGGGGGGGGTGAATAGGTGCTAACCAATTTTTAATACTTTTTCAATTTTAGGCTTGACACAAAGTAAATTCTCTAGATATGCAACTACGAGAATTTCCCTATATGTAACCCTAACTACTAAGCACGTAAAAGAGGAGCGAGGAAACCGTAGTGGAGCACGCGGAGACACAAGGATTTGTTTTACCGCAGTTCCTTCCTTGTTAAGGGAAGTACATCTGCGTTGGAGGGGTGGGCGGTTCTAAGACCACACTGGTAGAAAACGCCCTATAGGTCCCGGTTGGTAAGGGGCATTAGTCCCGGTTACCCAACCGGGACGGGGCAATCGGGACTAAAGCTCTAACCTTTAGTCCCGGTTGCCCCACCAACCGGGACAAATGGGGGCACACGTGGCGGCATCAGAGCGCGAGGAGGGGGGGGTGGAGCATTAGTCCCGGTTCGTAACACGAACCGGGACTAACAACCTGCTTCCGCGGCAGAGATTTGTCCCATTTCTCTGCCGCGGCAGAGATTTGTCCCATTTCTCTGCCGCGGCAGAGAATTCATTTTGGCACATTTTGTTGCCGCGGCAGCATTTTCGCCACTTTTTGTGCCGCGACAGAGAATTCATTTAGGGTTGTTTTATTGTTTATTTAGTGATTTGCACTTATCAATGAAGGAACCTTATATTACATCATGATGACAACATTATATTCAATACATGGATCGAGTTCATGCACTACATACAAAAGTTGCTATTCGATGCTACTGGCCAATTTCTTGAAAGTTGCTATTTTTACAATTCCTATTGTCTATACACAGTCGAGTAGTATTCCCCTTGTGTGTTTAGGAGTTCTGCATCCAAGAATCCCGCCAATTCCTCCTGAATTGCTCGTACGCGATCCTTTGGCAGAAGACCGTCCCGTAGACGTTTGATCTGATTTAAAAAAGGAGTCAGCCTATATGAATGAAACTAAACACAATTTGATTGTAATTAAAAACTATAGAAATTGTTTACGTACGTGGAGTTGCTCTAAATTTCTGCCCTTCTCATTGCACGTCTACCGGATGAACTCGCATTCATAGTATCCACATAGATTGTTACCTGGTCCCTGCGTCAGGCACTTTACGAGAACATAGTTCAATCAAAATAATAATCAAGCATGCTAATAACTGTATCAAAACTAGAATCAAAGAGATGCGCGGATATAGCTAGTGGTTCTTACATTTAGTGGTTGAAATGTAAGCTCCTCTTTCCAAACACCCCTAGCCTTCTTGGTGAACCGTTTCCAAGCGCTGCCCGGCGTAGAAAACGAATAAAATAAGTTATTAAGTACTTGATATCATAAAATTTACGAACGTTGCCGATATAGTGTCGTAATGATTAGAATTACCGCTGGAGAAGTATCTGCATGTCCTTCCACGTCTCAAGGGGTTTATGTTTCGAGTCCATGACTAGTACACGCCCTTTGTCAAGTTGAATGATTAACAGAATATAGTGGAAGCTGCAAATGCATAACTAATCAATTATATACTTAACATCGAGTAAGCGAAATAGAAAGTGTATACAAGACAATAACACTCACTCGAAGTTGTAAGGAAATAGTATTTCCCTTTTGGTTTCTTGAAACCTTAACACGTGTACTATATTATCCTCCGTATCCTGGGGGCTTATTTTGAGATTAGCTTCATGAACCCAATATGGGTCAATGAAGCCAATGTCATAGATTTGTCCGCTGATGCATTCGAGAATCTTCATTCTGCATATTACAGTATGATTATATACATGCAATAAACAAAATAATATAGCTGGAGACTAAATTAATTACAGAATTAGTACTTACAGACAATAGGTACTGATGATCGATTTGTCCAAGGCGTCTTGATTGAATAATTGAAATAGTTCATCAAATTCAATGGATATCATGTCATCCTTATCTTTCCCATGATGCTTTTTTGTAACCCTCAGCACTATCCAGTTAGCCCCGACCCTTGTGGCATGCATGTACCAGTTATGCAATCTTCGCATTTTTGTTGGAAGATTGTTTACCTCCTCAGGTTTGACGAGAGGTTTTCCGTACTGGTATTTGTATGCTACTTCACTCACGGGGAAGAACTCTAACTGGGATAAGTACTGGGCAATACTCATACCTTGAGCAGCGGCAGCTTCTCCGTATTGTGCAACTACCTCTGGATCATACTGCTCTTCGGCCCCATATTTGCTCGCCCCACATTGGTTTGAGAAATCACCTTGAGAGGGGCGCAAGTCTGTTTTGCTTGTTCTCCGAGCTGGGCAACAGATTTCCCGCTTGCATCAGTACTGCTCTTCGAGGCTTTTTGTGCCGCATGTGACTTGAGAATAGAATGCTCATAGTCTGATGACAGCTTTGGCTCGGGTTGATGAAGATTCCTTAGCATTTTCAACACTTTGGCTTTTTCTTCTTTGGTGCTGGGGAACTCTGGCTCTTTCGGCCGCCTCAGCTTAGCGAAAAACGCTGTCGTTTCCG
Source organism: Avena sativa (assembly GCA_916181665.1). Classification (NCBI taxonomy): domain Eukaryota; kingdom Viridiplantae; phylum Streptophyta; class Magnoliopsida; order Poales; family Poaceae; genus Avena; species Avena sativa. Next base: position 69,959,976 of record OV702284.1, read on the forward strand.
CATCAACGATCGCCGCAGTCTCCTCTTCAGTACAGTCATAAGCTCTCTTGGGAGGAACCGTTGGTACTTTTGGAAGAGGCTCTTGTTTACGTTTCGGCGATCGCTTACGACGCATAGTAGCGGTACGCTTACGCTTTTTATCCTGAGGCGCCGGCGATGGCTCCCGCGGCGATGGCTGCACCGGAGATTGGTGAGGCGATGGAGCCGGGTGAGGCGACGAAGATGGCTGCCGCGGCGGCGACGACCTCGCTGGAGACGGGTGAGGCGGCGGCGAAGATGGCCTTGGCGTGTGATTTAGAAGCACGATACAATCCTTCGGCCATAGAATGGTGACGTTTTTTGCGTCACCCAGCACAGTCACATCCCCTTCACCAGCAGGGTAGTGAAGATCCAAAACCTCAAAGGTGGGCATGATTTCATCCACGCCGACAACAGCGTAGCCCTCTGGAACCGGACGACAGTGGTAAGTTGGTGTGGGTCCAATTGGTAAGGCATAGCCAACCGCCACCTTCATTGATATGTTCACAACTTTGACATGTAGCTCGCAGTGTGTCATCTCTGTGATATCATCCACTGGGTAGCCAACAGGAGCCATCGTCGGTGCATCATCGTCATCGCCATTGTCATCACTCGGGACCTTGGTGGAAGCCACACTGCTTTTTTGATTATTCGATAGGCCGGTAGCATCGAATGCAGTGTGCTGCTGAGATGGGCCGGTAGTACTTTTCTCTTTAAGTGCGTTAATTTCATCTTGTTGTTGCTTTAATCGTTCTTGAATTAAACGCATTCGCTCTTTCTGACTATCTGCTTCAACTGCCTCCCTGTCCTTACTCCTCTGACGGCTTCTATCAGGATATTTCTTCCTCTCTTCGGGAAACCCAGTCCTCCATGGTTGGGAGCCGCTTGTGCCTCGTGTTCGTCCATCATGTTCCTTATTTCCAAGGGCGAGTGTGAGCTCATCATTCTCTCTATCGGGAATGAAGTCCCCATCTTTAACAGCCTTTACTGCTTTTCTGATCCTCTCGATTGGCAAGGGGTCTTCTTTATGTCGTATGTTATATATACACCTCCCTTCCGAGTCCAACGTGCCCCCATGCCCGTAAAACCAATTCCTTGCACGTTCTACCCAATCGTCTGTCTCTGGGGTGATATTTTTATCACGCAGTTCCTGCTCAAATTTCTCTCACTTAGGAATGCCAGCCCTGTAGCCACCTTGCCCCATAGTATGGTGATACTTCTTGTTAGCAGCATTCAGCTTATTCGTTTCAGACATTTTCTTAGCTTTTTCTGATGTCTTGTCTTCCACAAACTCAGCCCAGAATGGTTTTATCTTCTCAAACTGAATATTCTTGAAATCGGGAGTCTTATTTTTCACGACATAGTCAAGGTGCAATATTTTCTTCCAGTTGGTGAAACACTGGGCCATCTTCTTCAAAGCCCACTCCCTGACCTTAGCCTCCATGGCTCTCCCATGTTGTAAGGCGTCCTCAACTAGATCCTCCGCATTTGGATCCAGCTCTATCTTCGGTAGTTTGAAATTAACCATGAGCCTCTTCCACAGTAAATCTTTGGCGTGGTTAGGGACAAATAAACATGTTCCCTCTTCATCCGCATTAGCAGGCCTATTCCAATTTCTAATGGTGATCGGGATTAAGTCCCTAACGATTACTCCGCATTGTGCCACAAATTTGGTTGCGACAACTTCGGGAGCTGTCGGTTTGCCGTCTTCAGCGACATCTTCGATCCTGAACCTCTCATGGTCTTGCAACTTTTTGGTTGGGCCTCGTCTGCTCTTTTCAGTAGATTCCTTCGATCCGGAGGGCTAAAAGAAGAAAGATCATCGTTACTATTTCTATATAGATAGCAGATGATTAATTAATGAATTGATTTATATTACATGCACCTCGCCGGAGCGGTCGTCTTCTCGATTACACAAGGCATCGCCTTCTCCCTCGCGGAAGGCAACACCTTCAACCTCAAACAAGTTGTCTATTCCGGTAAAAATAGGATCACCCTCACTAGAGTTGTTCAGAAACGTTGATACGTCTAAATTATCTTCCCCACGGATCACACCTTGGATCAACTCTTCCTTTTCTTCGTCTCTGACGTGTGGGTCCATATTTTCTGCATAGGTGGAAAAACGAATAAGTCAAAGCGACTAAAGGAGAAAGTTACGAATAAGTCAAAGCGGCTAACGAATATTTTCCGGATCGAAGGTGAAACCCTAATATATACATACACAATAATAAAAATGAAGAGAAACCCTAAACCCTAAGGCTATGAGAGGGAACATGAGTATAAGGCTACAAAAGGTCTTCGATCTATCTATGGTCTTGATCTCGGTCTTCGATCTCGATCTCGATATCGTATTCTACCGAGAAGAACCAAATCACCGGAAAGAAAGGGAAACAATCAACACATGGCATCAATGCAATGCTCAAGCAATGATGATGATACGACAAGTTAATGTGCATTGGAATGTAACCCTAAAGCATGCTCGACAAGTTAATCGGGGTTCCGAGGGGCGCAAACCCTAACTCAAGGAACTCCGGAATCACCTGTTAGGGTTACTAGGGTGTTCTAATTAAACTTGTCATTTAATTAGATCTATCTATGGTCTTGATCTCGGTCTTCGATCTCGATCTCGATATCGTATTCTACCGAGAAGAACCAAATCACCGGAAAGAAAGGGAAACAATCAACACATGGCATCGATGCAATGCTCAAGCAATGATGATGATACGACAAGTTAATGTGCATTGGAATGTAACCCTAAAGCATGCTCGACAAGTTAATCGGGGTTCCGAGGGGCGCAAACCCTAACTCAAGGAACTCCGGAATCACCTGTTAGGGTTACTAGGGTGTTCTAATTAAACTTGTCATTTAATTATATCTATCTATGGTCTTGATCTCGGTCTTCGATCTCGATCTCGATATCGTATTCTACCGAGAAGAACCAAATCACCGGAAAGAAAGGGAAACAATAAACACTTGGCATCGATGCAATGCTCAAGCAATGATGATGATACGACAAGTTAATGTGCATTGGAATGTAACCCTAAAGCATGCTCGACAAGTTAATCGGGGTTCCGAGGGGCGCAAACCCTAACTCAAGGAACTCCGGAATCACCTGTTAGGGTTACTAGGGTGTTCTAATTAAACTTGTCATTTAAGTTGTTGAACAATGCATGATTATAGCATAGATAGATAGTTCTCATTTTTCTGAACATTTTGGTATATTATTTGTATTTTTCTGTATTACAGATTAAAAGTTATTGAATTTACAAGTTTTATTCAAATTCTGAAATTATTAAATCAAATGTTTAAACCTTTTGCACCATAGTAACAACTAGACATAGTGGCTGACAGGTGGGGCCCGGAGCCACCTCAGCAGCCACGCAAGCAAAGGGGAAACAGAGGACGCGGAGCCACCTCGCCACGCAAGCAAAGGGGAAACAGAGGTGGGGCTCGAAGCCACCTCGCCGCTGCTGTCAAGGAGGACGCGGCCGCCGTGGCCGTGGACAAGGAGGACGCGGCGGTGGAGGAAACGGCGCCGGCGACGGTGCACCACCCGATCGAAGCCGCCGCGCCCACCAGCAGCAGCAGAGGGAGGGGGAGGACAGAGGCAGGGAGGGGCGCCGTACCTCACGCGCGGCGGTGGGGGAAGGGTGCGGGCGGCACGGTCGTCGGCGGGAAGAGACGCGGGCGGCGCGGTTGTCGGCGGGAAGAGACGCGGGCGGCGGTCGTCGGGGAAGGAGACGCTACGGGGAGCGCGCGGCGGTGGCGGCCGGAGGCGGAGGCGGAGGCGGAGGCGTTGACGACGACGGAGGCGGAGGCGCGGGCAGCCTGGCGGCGTCGTCGATGAGAAGCAGAGAAGAGAACAGAGAAGAAGAGAAGTTATATAAAGGGGAGGGGTATACGTCCCGGTTGGTGGCTCCAACCGGGACTAAAAGTGCATACGTCCCGGTTGGAGCCACCAACCGGGACCTATAGTCCAATTTTCAGCAGCTGAAGGGGCGCGCGCGCAGGGGGATCTTTAGTCCCGGTTGGTGGCTCCAACCGGGACGTATTCCCCTGTTTTCAAATTTTTTCAGTTATTTTCTCTCTGTTCCCGCCTTATTTTTTATTTTGGGGTTTAAATTTGTAATGTTTTTAAAATGATAATTACTTTGGAATTTAGAAAAACTTTAAACATAAAAAGTGTTTGAATTTGAATAACTAATTCGAAACCATTTTCTGTTTTGAAAAATAATTAATGTAACTATTTAAACTATGAACCATTTAAAATTAATAATGAAATAACTTATATTTTTTAAATATTAATTTGGAATTTAGAAAAACTTTAAACATAAAAAGTGTATGGATTTGAATAAATAATCCAAAACCAATTTCTATTTTTAAAAAATAATTAATGTAACCATTTAAAATTAATAATGAAATAACATATATTTTTTAAATATTAATTTGGAATTTAGAAAAACTTTAAACATAAAAAGTGTATGGATTTGAATAAATAATCCAAAACAAATTTCTATTTTTAAAAAATAATTAATGTAACCATTTACAATTAAAAATGAATTAACTTATCTTTTTTTAATATCAATTTGGAATTTAGAAAAACTTTAATCATAAGAAGTGATGGATTTGAATAAATAATCCAAAACCATTTTCTATTTTTAAAAAAAATTAATGTAACCTTTTAAAATGAATTAACTTATATTTTTGAATATTAATTTTGGAATTTAGAAAGACTTTAAACATAAAAAGTGATTGGATTTGAATAAATAATTCAAAACCATTTTCTGTTTTAAAAAACAATTAATGTAACCATTTAAAATATGAACCATTTACAATTAAAAATGAATTAACTTATATTTTTTTAATATTAATTTGGAATTTAGAAAAACTTTAAACATAAGAAGTGTATGGATTTGAATAAATAATCCAAAACCATTTTCTATTTCTAAAAATAATTAATGTAACCTTTTAAAATGAATTAACTTATATTTTTGAATATAAATTTGGAATTTAGAAAAACTTTAAACATAAGAAGTGTATGGATTTGAATAAATAATCCAAAACCATTTTCTATTTCTAAAAAATAATTAATGTAACCTTTTAAAATGAATTAACTTATATTTTTGAATATTAATTTGGAATTTAGAAAAACTTTAAACATAAGAAGTGTATGGATTTGAATAAATAATCCAAAACCATTTTCTATTTTTAAAAAATAATTAATGTAACCTTTTAAAATGAAGATAGGGGACGAGCATCGTTAGAACTTGCATTGGATCTCTGAAGAAGCCACATATTGCGAGTCTAAAAATGATTTTTTCAAAAAATCACGGGCAATAGATCATGTACCTGTAGTACAAACCGGACCCACTTCCTGCGATTCGGCAGACATTTGTCCTTTTTACCCGGGATGGACGAAAAGGTTTGAGATGTACCGGTTGGGAGATAGTCCATGTAAGGTGGTCTAGTATTTTAGGAAAATGGGACGGTAGCATTCTGAAACGGCATTTTGGTGGTTACTTCACAAAACGACCCGTTTTTTGCGCTCAGAAAATGGAAAAGGGCTTTTCCGTGTGACAAAAAGGAAAACTTCCTCCTGCAACATTGTTCTCCATACCAATGTACAAACACATGCATAATATGGGCACAACATCACAAACTATGCCGTGATTCAGCACATAACATCGGTCATTTGGACCGAAAAAGCCATGAAACCTCGAACATGATCATTGTTCGGCACACATTTAGTCCCGGATGTAGTCACAAACCGGGACTAAAAATATTTTCTGCCATTTCCCACCTCTTCCCGCCAAGTTTTCCCGCCCTTTCCTTTCTACTAGAGCTTTTAGTCCCGGATGTAGTCACTAACCGGGACTAAAGATATTTCCCGCCATTTCCCAAAGCTTCACGCCAAGTTTTCCCGCCCTTTCCCTCTATATTTAGGGTGACCGTGTCATGGATATCCACACATCCACACCTTCCTCTCTTAGAACAATGGACAACGCCTACTGGGCCATTCTGACCCTCGAGGAGACCGAGGCGCTGTGCGCCTCCAACTACCCTTGTCCGCCGGGCTACCGGCCGCCCGCCGGCTGGATGCTGAGCGCACGAGGGGTTCCTGTCCCTCAAGGTTCCGCACGCCAGGCGGCCATCACAAACCACTTCTACCACGAGCTCACGCCGGAGCAGCGGATGGATCCCTAGTGGGATCCTGACAACTACGACACCTGGAATGCCTTCTTCGCTAATAGGCGGGAAAGGGAGCTCGCCAGGTACGAGGGTGATGGCCCGCCACCGGTGAACCACAACGAAGCCGGCCGTTGTCTGTGATGGGCGAACCGTACTATCATCGAAGTGATGCGCTACATCGCCGGGGGAGACCATACTCGCCTACAGTGCCCACGAGTCCACCCGCCACAGGCCCCACACTGTACCGGCGGTAGCGGCATCGTCTTCCAGGAGACCCCTCTCCCACCCGCCGTGAATCCGAGGCTGGAATGGCCCCTGGTATATGCCATGGATGGGCTGAGGATCCCCGGAGTGGCAGGTGACGATGACGATCACGATGACGATGATGATGATGACGACGATGAAGACCCTGAAGCTGCGTACTATAGGACTAGGCATGATTATGACTAAAGGGGGCGGCTTTAGTCCTGAGTATTAGCTAGTCCCGGTTTGTTCCGGTTTTTAATATTAATAAATGTCTTGAGTGTTACCTAATAAATAGAGGGAAATGCCTATATAAAGAGAGGGTTCATATTTAGTCCCGGTTGGAGAAACCAACCGCGACTGAAGGGATTGCGGCAGAGTGGGCCAGGCAACACTAATAATAGGGGTGAGTGTCGACATTATGTCGTGCGGCTTGTACCTTGTCCCAGATGGTGTCACCAACCGGGACTAAAGATGAACCTTTAGTCCCGGTTGGAGACACCAACCGGGACTAAAGATGAGTCAGCACTAATAATAGGGGTGAGTGTCGACATTATGTCGTGAGTGTCGACATTATGCCGAGCTGCTTGTACTATAAATATGCATCCTTGTGAGTCCAGTCCTCCAGCCAGTTTGAGGCATCTCCAAGATGGTTTTAGAGAGCAGGGACACCACTACGGCCAGTTTCAGGGAGATTGCGACGGAGCCCAGTCCTCCGGCATCTCCGAGAAACTGGTCATAGAGGCACTCCCTAATATGTGAAATTAGTTAGCTCCGAGGCGTATTGATCTAGTTAGTGAAGTTACAAGCTGCAAGATGGTTTTCGAGAGCAGGGACACCACTGCGGCCAGTTTCAGGGAGATGCAGACGGAGCCCAGTCCTCCGGCATCTCCGAGAAACTGGTCATAGAGGCACTCCCTAATATGTGAAATTAGTTAGCTCCGAGGCGTATTGATCTACTTAGTGAAGTTACAAGCTGCAAGATGGTTTTCGAGAGCAGGGACACCACTGCGGCCAGTTTCAGGGAGATGCCGATGGAGCCCAGTCCTCCGGCATCTCCGAGAAACTGGTCATAGAGGCACTCCCTAATATGTGAAATTAGTTAGCTCCGAGGCGTATTGATCTAGTTAGTGAAGTTACAAGCTGCAAGACATTTATTAATATTAAAAACTGAGACTACAAAACCAGGACTAAAGGCCACAAACCGTGAAAGATATCCTTCGGTCAAGCCACAAACCGCGAAAGACATGAACTAGAGTTACATAATATGAGCATGAACTTCTTGGCATATGTCATTCCTTATGACCGCTTCAGACATAACCATGGAGCATCTTCTTTACTTAACAGAATGCTTGGGTCAGTTTTCACTGTGAAGGGCGGAATTTCATCAAACTTATTATAATCTTCTGACATGTCTGTCTTGTCCTCGATTCCCACGATGTTTCTTTTCCCTGAAAGAACTATGTGACGCTTTGGCTCATCATATGATGTATTCATTTGCATATTTTTTTCTTTTTTTCGGTCTGGAGGACATGTCCTTCACACAGAAAACCTGAGACACATCATTGGCTAGGACGAATGGTTCATCTCTATAACCAAGATTGTTGAGATCCACTGTTGTCATTCCGTACAACTGGTCTATCTTTACCCCTTCCCCATTCAGGTTGACCCATTTGCAGCGAAACAAAGGGACCTTAAAAGAGACTCCATAGTCTAGTTCCCATATCTCCTCTATGTAACCATAATATGTGTCCTTTTGTCCATTCTCGTCTATTGCATCAAAGGGGACACCACTATTTTGGTTGGTGCTCTTTTTATCTTGGGCGATCGTGTAGAATGTTTTCCCATTTATTTCGTACCCTTGGAAATTCAATACAGTAGAAGATGGTGACGCGGCCAACAAGTATAGCTGATCTCCAACAGTGGTGTCATTCAAGAGATGTGTCCGCATCCAACCACCGAAAGACTTCATGTGTTCATCTGTAATCCATGATTCAGGCTTCCCCGGGTTTTTGGAACGTACAATATTCTTGTGTTCCTCAATATACGGAGCTGCCAAGGTGGAATTATGTAGAGCTGTGTAGTGTGCTTTAGTGAAAGAATCCCTGTCCCTACATATCATTGCTTTCTTTCCCAGCGTGCCTTTTCCACTTAGTCTTCCCTCATGCCGCGAGTCAGAAACACCAATCGGCTTAAGGTCAGGAATAAAGTCAACACAAAACTCAATGACCTCCTCTGTTCCATATCCCTTGGAGATGCTTCCTTCTGGTCTAGCACGGTTATGAACATATTTCTTTAAGACTCCCATGAACCTCTCAAAGGGGAACATATTGTGCAGAAATACCGGACCGAGAATGGCAATCTCTTCCACTAGATGAACCAGGAGATGCGTCATAATATTGAAGAAGGATGGTGGGAACACCAATTCAAAACTAACAAGACATTGTACCACATCCTTCTGTAACCTTGGCAGAATATCTGGATTGATTACCTTCTGAGATATTGCATTGAGGAATGCACACAGCTTCACAATGGGTACTCGAACATTTTCCGGTAGAAGCCCTTTCAATGCAATCGGAAGCAACTGCGTCATAATCACGTGACAGTCATGAGACTTCAGGTTTTGGAACTTTTTCTCTGCCATATTTATTATCCCCTTTATATTAGATGAGAAGCCCGACGGCACCTTGATACTGTAGAGGACTTCAAAAAAGATTTCCTTCTCTGCTTTGGTAAGAGCATAGCTGGCACGACTTAAGTGACGCCCTTTATCCGTCTTGTTATCTGTATGCATGTTCTTTGGGTCTTTCATAATTTGTTGGTCCTCCCGTGCTTCAGGTGTATCTTTTGTCTTCCCATACACGCCTAGGAATCCTAGCAGGTTCACGCAGAGATTCTTCGTCACGTGCATCACGTCGATTGAAGAGCGGAAACGCAGGACTTTCCAATATGGCAGCTCCCAAAATATAGATTTCTTCTTCCACATGGGTGCGTGTCCTGTAGCGACGTCGTTCGGAACTGATTGACCGCCGGGACCCTTTCCAAAGATTACTTCTATGTCCTTGACCATACCAAATACATCATCACCAGCAGGGAGTTCAGGCTTCTTCCGGTGATCTGCCTCACCTTTGAAATGCTTGCCTTTCTTTCTTACGGGATGATTGGTCGGAAGAATTCGTCGATTCGCCAGGTACACAACCTTCTTGCATTTATGCAAATATGTACCTTCGGTCTTATCTAAACAGTGGGTGCATGCCTTATATCCTTTGTTTGTCTGTCCTACTAAGAGCAGGCCAATCATTGATGGTTACGAATAACAACCCTCATAGATTAAATGGCTCCTGTTTGTTCTCATCCCACGCACGTACACCTGGTTTGCCCCACAACTGTAAGAGTTCTTCAACTAATGGCCTAAGGTACACATCAATGTCGTTGCCCGGTTGCTTCGGGCCTTGGATGAGCACTGGCATCATAATGAACTTACGCTTCATGCACAACCAAGGAGGCAGGTTGTAGATACATAGAGTCACGGGCCAGGTGCTGTGACTGCAGGTCTGCTCCCCAAAAGGATTCATGCCATCCGTACTTAGACCAAACCATAAGTTCCTTGCGTCACCTGCAAAGTCTGGGAAGTCTCTCGATTTTTCTCCACTGTGACCCATCAGCAGGGTGTCTCAACTTCCCGTCTTTCTTACGGTCTTCTTTGTGCCATCGCAACAACCTGGCATGCTCTTTGTTTCTGAACATGCGTTTCAACCTTGGTATTATAGGAGCATACCACATAACCTTAGCAGGAACCCTCTTCCGGAGGGGTCTCCCTCAACATCACCAGGGTCATCTCGTCTGATCTTATACCGCAACGCGTTGCATACCGGGCATTTATCTAAATTCTCATACTCCTTACCGCGGTAGAGGATGCAGTCATTAATGCATGCATGTATCTTTTGCACATCTAATCCCAGAGGACAGAGAGTCTTCTTTGCTTCGTAGGTACTCTCGGGAAGTTCGTTATGTTTTGGAAACTTCGTCTTCATTATTTTCAGGATCTTTTCAAATGAGGAGTCAGTTAGACCACACTCTGCCTTCCATCGCAACAATTCCAGTGTGGTACCGAGCTTTTTGCTGCCATCTTCACAATTTGGGTACAACAATTTCTTGTGATCTTCTAACATGCCCTCTAACTTCAACTTCTCATTTTCTGTTTCACAGTCTCGCTTGCATCAGAAATGACCCTACCAAGTTCATCAGCCGGCTCATCTGATGCCCGTTCTTCACCTCTTTCCTCTCCATTGTCTTCCATTGCAGTATCACTGTATTCAGGAAACATATGATGATAGTTGTTATCATCATCTTCTTCTTCACCATCTTCCATCATAACCCCTCTTTCCCCGTGCTTGGTCCAGCAATTATAGTTGGGCATGAAACCTTTCATAATCAGGTGGCCGCGAATGATTTTCGAGGAAGAGTACTCCTTGTTGTTCCGACATTGAACACATGGACAACGTATAAATCCATTCTCTTTGTTTGTCGTAGCCACATCGATAAATTTATCCACGCCTTTGATATACCCGGCTACCCACCGGTCACCGTACATCCATTCCCGACCGTTCATCTGCATCATATAAGTAAGTTTATCAAAAAATAGGACATCATAAATAGTGAAATAACCAATTCACACCGACACATGAATTGTATCAATGACCTAGAAAAGATAAGATTGCTAACCTCGATCGAGGGAAATAAAGAGGAGAAAGCTCAAGTGCGTCTCGGACACCTTCTATATTTTTGTTCTATGAGAAATTCAACAGGATTATTCACTCAAACATTTCAACAAACACCTTCAATGCATGCATGAGAAAAAACTAGCACACCCCCTCACACCTTCCACCATTCGAAAAAACAGAGTGGAGGCAGAGGGGGCTGGGGCGTTGCATTTATAGAGGGCAGGGGTCTTTGGTCCCGGTTGGAGCCAGCAACCGGGACTAAAGGTGCGTGCCACGCCACGTGGCTGTGGCCAAACCTTTAGTCCCGGTTGGTGGCTCCAACCGGGACGCATGCCCCCTTACCAACCGGGATGCATGCCCCCTGGCCCCGTGCCCGCTCCAACCGGGACGCGTGCCAGCATTAGTCCCGGTTGGTGGCGCAACCGGGACTAATGCTCCGAGGGGTCGCGAACGGATAGCCCTTTTTCCTCTAGTGCCACCACGCCACAATAGGCCTCACCCTATTCTCCGATGGATCTCGCCACGAGAGGCCTGATCCACCTTCTCCACTATTGGATCCCTTCGAGGCGGGAACCGGTGCCTTTTACAACACTATCGGGGCACACACCCACAACCGAATTGGGGGCTCCCGAGATGACAACAAGCTGCCACAAGAACAAGGTTTATCAATATAAACAAAAACGAGGATCTAGATATTTGCAAGAAATACTAGATCGGAGGTTCTCCAAATGAATGGAGAGGAGATGAAGCGCTTGATTGCTGATGATGAAGATCGAGTTCTCCTCCTTCGATTCCCCAAGGGATGGGGCCTTTGGGTGGATCTAGGTGGAGCACTCTTGGATGAAGCTTTCAGATCTGATCTGTTCTTTTTCGAGATGAATCAAGAGTTCTGGCAGGAGGGGGATGGCTGGCTTAAATACCCCCTCCCCAGATCTGGCTGTTGCACAACTTTGGGGGCGGATTATCCGCCCGCCACTTGGGGCGGATAATCCGCCCCCTGGGAAAAATCCGCCCCAAGGGCGGATTCTCCGGGGGAAACTCCGCCCCCTCTCTAGGGCTTGCGCCTTGGTGAAACTTGGGGAAGATCTTGGGGGGCGGATAATCCGGCCCCCCTGAGGGGCGGATTATCCGGCCTGGCCGGAAAGTCCGGCCAAAACTCCGCCCCCTCTCTGGGGCTTGCGCCTGCTTGGGCAGAGGGAGGGGCGGATTATCCGCCCCTGGTGGGGCCGGATTATCCGCCCCCAAAGGCAGAGTTCTGAGCTGCAACACTTCAACACACATTAAATGATCCTTGGTATTGTTATCTAACACACAAAAAACTAGGGATTAAGAAATGTTCTTTCAGCGTACTACTCCACAAAGTTGCCGGCGGCGAGTTGACGGATGTTGCCATGGGAAATATCATACAACCGGCGAACCGCACGATGCACACCAATGCAATGGACGATGCCGTGATGAGGGTCCGGATTGCTCGGGTGTTGCCAGGGTGCGATGACATGGACCCACCCTTTAAACCTCAGGGAGACGACAAACACAAGACCCTTGCAGAATGCCACGGCTGACCCTTGACATGGCCAAAGACTCAGATTCGTCTTACGGGGCACAGTAGTGCCACCTCGATCATCCAACCACCACCTCAGATGCCACCTGTCACCGGCGCCACCTCGATCATCCGACCACCACCTTGGAAGCCACCTGTCGTCGTCGCCACCACTAGTCGCCACCAACAATTGTTGGGAGCGTGTGGGCCACCCCAAGGCGAAGCCGTCGCAATGCAACCGCCGTTGCTCCCGCACCACCATCACCACATGGCGGCAACAACGATGATGATGAAGAATTTGTCAATGTCGACGACTACATCAACACCGGCGTCGGCATAGGATTGTACATGCCTGCTGTGGATCAAGAACCCTTCGTCGCTCGCGAGGGTCAAGGTGGGCGTCCCACTACATGCACACAACGCCTGGTATTCCATGGTTTATCTCAAGAGATGCCTCCGGCCGCCGATCAACAGGAGAAACCTGTTGGATTCGTCTTTAGCCCTGGCACACTCCAAAAGGCGGCCGTTGTGCACTTAGCATCCCCGGTGGAGGAGCCTGCTCAGAAGACCAAGAAGCACAGGAAGAGAGGTAAGAAAGCCGAGTGCCAACCTCCTCTGAAGAGGGTCCGGGCTAAGGATGACGTCGTACCAGCCCGCGAGGATGTCTTGCCCAGGATACATATAGCCGGTGAAGCGATACTGACTCCGGAGCTGTTTCTCCTTGCTGGTGGACATATGCTCACTTTGAGTGATAGTATCAAGACACTAGAGGGCATTCTTCTTAAAGACAAAGATCCAAATTACCCGGTTTTCACTGTCAAGGTGCCATCGAACGTGGACTTCGTCCATGAAGCCCCCGCGGACGTGTTCTTCATAGCGTACGAGGACGTCTTCAAGTTGTTTCTCTCGAAACGGCTAGACTATAACATGGTCCGCCTATTCGCGCTCAATCTGGCGATGAAGACCAAGAGAAATCAAACCCCCTACATCGCGATAGTGGATCCCTACTACATGCGTGATAGCCAGTTGAGGGAAGGACCAGAGTGTAGGGGTTCGTAGCATGGAAAACAAAAAAATTCTACCGCATGCACACAAACAAGCCAAGATCTATCTACTAGATTGTAGCAACGAGTCGATAGAAGAACTCACCCTCGAAGATTCCAAAGCGGTTAATGAGAGTAGATTCTCGTGGGTGATGTAGTCGTACACTTGCCGATCTCAAGATCGCGTAGACGATCCTTCCGGCGCTGCGTTCCGGTAGCGCTTCCGCAGTCGATCACACGTTCGGTACTCGATGAAGACCTTCCTCTCCCTTGTTCCAGCAGGCAGCGGAGGTTATAGTTCTCCCTTCGTTATTCTGGCAGCACGATGGCGTGCTGTCGGAAGTAGAGGGAAGATCCTGCAGGGCTTTGCCTAAGCCGATGCGAGTTATGGTGGATTAGGGTTTCCCAGAGATCTAGGGTTTAGATGACCAGGAGGAGGAGGAAGTGTCGGCGGCGGCTAGGGAGGCGGCGACGAACCGGCGGCGGCGGCGCGGCGGCGGGGCTGCGGCGGCGGCGGCTCGTGTGCAGGGAGAGGGGCTAGGGCTTGTGTGCTTTGGGGCAGCCCTCCCCCTCTATTTATGAGAGGGGTAGACTTGGCAGGGGTGGGTTTGAATCCAAACCCAAACCCAAGTTGGATTGAGAAAATGACTTGTTCCTTCTTCCACTAGGAAACCATTGTTCCAGTTTGACTTTTCAAACTCCTGTTTGACTTTCAGTTTAGAGCTTTAATTCTCTCTAACAAATGCACACACCAAGTGACCTAGTATATGATCCAATCATTCCACTTACCCATGACACATTCATGGACCATTCTCCTTCCGGACTGATTAACCTTCTAGACCCTTCTAGAGCCTCTCTAATGAAAATATCGGAAACTTTCCCGATCTCCGGAATCGGACTTTCTTATATGAATCGTATTCTCCGGACCATTCCGCATCTCCTCGAGATATCCCAGATCCCATCCGAGACTCCGAACAACATTCGGTATCCCTATTAACATTCCATATCTACTAAACAACATCGAATCCCTAAGTGTGTCTCCCTACGGTTCGTGAATTATGCGGACATGATCGAGACTTCGCCGATCAATAACCAATAGAGGAATCTGAAAATTCATATGGCTCCCACATATTTCTACGATTACTTTGCGATCGAATGAACCACTTACATACGATACCAATTTACCTTTGTCTCACGATAGTTTACTTATCCGAGGTTTTGATCGTCGGTATCTCTGCATACCTAGTTCAACCTCGTTACCGATAAGTACTCTTTTCTCGTTCCCGTGATATGTGATCCCTTATGAGCCAGTCACATGCTTGCAAGATAATTGGATGACATTCCACCGAGAGGGCCCAGAGTATATCTATCCGTCATATGGATGGACAAATCCCACTCTTGATCCATGCGCCGCAACCCATTATTTTCGAACACTCAATGCCACCTATATAGCCACCCAGTTACGGTGTGGTGTTTGATGTCATCAAAGCATCCTTCCGGTGATGGTGATTAGCATGATCTCATGGTCGAAGGAATTAGGTTACTATGTATCAGAAAGCTTATAGCAAACAAACTATTGAAATGACTTGATCTGAATGCTATGCTTATCTACAGGAGTATGTCCATCATACCATTCTCCTAATGATATGATCTTGTTGTTAACAACATCTCAATTCTCATGATCGAGAAACCACGACCATCTATTAACCAACAAGCTAGTATTACAAAGAGGCTTTACTAGGGACTCTAATTTAGTTTACAAATCACACAAGTATTAATGTTTCCAGTTTAGCAGTGTTATAGCATGAATGTAAACATTTATCATAAACACAAATATATAATAATAACCACTTTTATTATTGCCTCTAGGGCATATATCCAATAGTCTCCCACTTGCACTAGAGTCAACTAATCTAGATTACATGGTAATATACCGAACACCCATGGCGGTTTGGTGTTGGTCATGTTTTGCCCTCGGGAGAGGTTTAGTCAACAGATCTACCACATTCAGATCTGTGTGTACTTTGCAAATCTTTATGTCACCAACTTGGACATGCTCTCGAATAGCGTGAAAACATAGCTTGATGTGCTTCAGCTTCTTGTGTGACCTTGGTTCTTGCGCATTGGCTATGGCGCCCATGTTATCATAGTAGATAGACATTGGGTCCAGCGCACTTGGAACCACACCGAGCTCTGTAATGAACTCCTTCATCCATATCGCCTCTTGTGAAGCCTCCGAAGCAGCTATGTATTCCGATTCAGTTGAAGATCTCGCCACAACGCTTTGCTTTGCACTCCTCTAGCTAACTGCTACACCATTCAAAGTAAATATGTATCCAGATTGAGATTGAGAATCATCCGGATCGGTCTTCCAACTAGCATCGGTGTAACCATTAACAACGAGCTGCTCATCACCTCCATAAGAAAGAACCATATCCTTATGTAGCGGTCCCAACCTTTAATAAGGTAGAGATCCATGTGTTTACAATGCTAGTCCCTGGATCAATAGCTAGCATCCACAGCTAAGATGTAATATCAAGAAACAAAGGTCATAATACAACTTTATAACCAGGAATAAAATAATCCATTACATCTTACATAGCTCATTTGGCTATCACATTACAATGCAGCAGAATATCTATATAGCATGGAGTCCTTCATCTTCAAAGTGCCATAGGCAATCATGTTGGTTGTAGACTTGTAATCCTATTCAACACACTTCACTAACATCAAACAAACCTGCAACATAATAAGTTGCAGCCACAAGGGTCAATACATCTGAATTGTATTGGCAAGTTTCACTACTATGTAGAAATAAGTGGATCCTATCATTACATGCTTATTTGGCTAAGTAGGGTTTAGGCTCATTTGCAGAAAGCAATATAGTTTTATCCTATCTTTTCAAAATAGTTTTGATCTCTTGTCAAATATTTCGGAACTCTTTGGAAAACTCCAAGTGCTTCTAATCCCTTGTTGTCACCATCAAGTTTTACTTTGAGATATTGGAATGTCGAGATCTTCCATAGCTTCAGGCCTCAGTTGCTTAGAGTTGTCCGTAACCAGGGACACGGCTAAGTACTTAGAATTTAATCTTCTGCAGAAGTTGTACACTTTACCCACATGACACAATCTTGTCTTGACGCCACCAGTGGCCGCTGGATAAGTACTCACCAAAATGGAGTACCAGCAGATCGAGAATGTGACAAAGTCTTTCCATAGAAGTCCTCCCAATACACAATGCTAGCTTGTCTACCAGGCACTAATGTAGGGATATATTTCCATACACCATTCTAGTTAACCTGAAGATGCCAATTCATGGGTCTTCCACTATGTAGTTGACTAAGCCAGAGCCCATTTAGCATGTGGCTGTACACGGAAGCCACTGTACGATAAACATGTTCAATCTCTAAGTCTCTGGGTGGTTTCCTTCTAGTGCACATAGAAAAAGATATCCATATAAACATGGTTCCCTTTGTTGCCACCTTGTCCAAAACTTGAGTATCCTCTTTCCACCCAGGTGGTTCATTGAGTACTTGTTTTATTATATAAAACATATAATTTTTTCCAACACTTCATATAATCATATCATGTATCCCATCCCAAATATATAGCAGGGCTAAGCATACTACAACTACAATGTTTTCACTAAGGGATATATAAGGGTATCCTAATAGGATATAGCATAGCATAGAAATATAGTAGTCCTATCATGCATGTTACAAAAATCCACTAAGTGTAATGAAAATAGTAGGACATGGATGATAGTTTCACTTGCCTTTTTAGTAGTGAATATTGGTTCACTTCTTGATCTTGAAAATATCACACTCTTCTAACTTCACTACAATTCAATCAAGAAAACATATTTTCAACTAGTATTCAAATAATTCACCACATAAAATAACAAAAACAAGGCAATACATGCAAGCATGCAAAATATGGTTCTATTTGGAAATGTGGTTTCTATTAGGCTCTAAACATTTTAAATCTCACATTGGTCATTTACAAAAGTGGTAAAACCATTTAACTTCAAGTTGGTGAAAATGGCCATTTAAATCATTTTGTTTTGCTAGAAATGATTTAAATCACAATGATAATCCCTAGAGTTTGTAAAATATTTTTAAACACAACATGTTAGTGTTTTAAGGTCAAGTGTTTAATATTAAAACCATTTGCAAAAGGTTTCACTCCATAAACCAATTTTACACCAAAGTGATATTTTATGTTGTTGGAAATGCCTTTTAGCAAAGAAATAATTTTATAGGGTTCATCAAATATATTTTTATATCTCAGAACTTGGTGTTTAGGGTCAGAGAGTTTAATTCAAAACATTTTCCAAAGATTTTACTCAAAAGAAACTTTAACACATAAACAATATTTTTATTTGATTAGAAATGTTCTAATTCAAAGATTTATTCTTTAACTTCACAAAATACATTATTAAATCCATAAGTTGGTTTCTATGGTCAGTAGGTTCAAAACAAACCACTTAGCAAAGATTTCACCTTAAAATATTTCTAGAACAATTTTTATATTCAATTATGCCTACACAAGTTTCTGCAAATTCAACCAAGTTTCCAGAAGCAAATCATTAAACAAAATGCATGGTTGCAAAGTACTTGTCTTGCTGATTCCAATGATATAAAATTTGCAAAATTTGGACGTGTATATTAAAAGTTATGAATTTTGCAAGTTTGCATATCTAATAGATCAAAATTTCTGTTTTAAATCAGCTCTCGACACGTGGCTCATTTTTACTGGATGATACCGCTTCGGCTGGATCGCGCTCTATGGGCTGTTGGATTTAAAATACATTGCACGGCTCAGATCAAACATACCCCTTTGATTAATGAATCTATCATAGCCACTAGATCAAGATCCAACGGATCACAGCTGCTCGACCATGGACTGGCGGCGCTGGCGGCGGCTGCGCGGCGGCGCGGCTTTGGCGGGGAGGTTGCCGAGGGACTAGGTCACGCGGGGGAGGGAGAGGATGCTCACCGTGCTCGCATGGTTGCGGTGAATATCAAGGTGGGGTCAGCTACTCGAGGGGAGCACTGGAGCAGCGGCTATTGCTCGCCGGAGCTTGCGGCGGCGTCGGGTGCTTTTGTTCGTCGATGGGGGCGGGGCTACAGACCACCAGAAGGAAAGAGAGAGGTGTCGGTAGACGCGGGAGAGAGCGTAGATCACAGGAGCATCAACAGGAGGAACAAGAGCGGACGGAAGCTACATGGGGAGTTCGCCGGAGGAGTGGCAGACGACGGCGGTGTCCAGAAGTGGTTCTTGCCAATGATTTGGAGCAAGCTCGAGTGAGTGGTACAGGGGGAAGCACCAGGAGATGGGGAGTAGGGTCGCATGCACCGGGAGGCGAGGGGAGGAGCTACGTCGCCGGAATCGGCCGGAGAGGCTTGTCGGGGCAGAGGGGCTCGAGCTTGCAATTAGGGCAGCCTAGAGGCAGAGAGGAGGCGTTGCTTGGGGGAAATGGAAGAGGGGAGGGAGGCGCTTAAGTGTGCATGGTCGCTTGCGAGAATAATTCATCCATCAACGCGTATTAACGCGAATTGAATCACGGCAAAAACGGCGAGGGGGGAACGGTCGAGGTGGAGACGATGAATGATAGAGTGGGGCCGCGTTGTCTGTGTGAGAGAGAGTGGGTGTGGGGCCTTCTGGTCAGTGACTGCGCGGGTGAGTTTCTGAGTGGAAAACGATTCACTGCGGGGTGGGAAGATGGGCTAACTGCTGGGCCGGATTGGGCCTTGCTCCTGGGCTGGTTTCGTTTCTCTTTTTTTTATACGGAATGTTTTTCCTTTTTCTATTTTGAATTTTTGTTTTCATTTTCATTCAAATAATTCAAACTCTATTTAAATTCAAACCTTTGCCAAACTTTGGGTATCTTTTAATTCTGTTTATTAACATATTCTAAAGTCCAAAATATAATAATTATTTTATTCTTTTTAGGATCTAATACTAATTAAAATAAATATAAATTTGTTTTTATTTCAAATAAGATTTTAATTTGTTTTTAAACTCCATTTGAAATCTAAATTTTTACCAAACCTTTAAGTAGGTTTTATATAAAAAATAAAAAACACTTTGAAATATAATTTAAAATACTTTAATTTTCATTTAAATTGGGAAATGTCTTTACTTAAATAAAAATGGATATTATAAACCCTCATGATTTTATTTAAATAATCCTTTACTCTTTTTATTAACCCAAAATATTTTATTTCAATTGCTTGGCCAAGATTTAGTTTGGCTCTTTAAAATAGTCCTTATTTATTATTTCTACCTTTTCTTATAAAAACCATATCTTTTTACATAAAGATCCAAAAATGGTGATTCCAACTTTTATAACTTTATTTATTATTTGTTTATCTTTTTAAATCCCTTTAGGATTCTATTTGATCAAAATAGGTTTTGATGTTTCCAATTAGAGTCAAAAAGTTTCTTTTCACCCTAAATTTCAACAATTATTTATTTTATTTATTTATTTTTCACATTTCAAAATTTGGAAAATTTTGGGATGTGACACCTTAGTTCTTCTCAAGTACTTAAGGATCTTTTTGACCGCTGTCCAATGATCCACTCCTGGATCACTTTGATATCTGCTAGACAAACTAACAGCATATGCAATGTCGGGTCTAGTACATAGCATGGCATACATAAGAGATCCTATGGCTGAGGTATAGGGAGTCTTACTCATCCTTTCTCTATCTTCTGCCGTTGCAGGACTTTGAGTTTTACTCAAGGTCGTATTGGGCAACATGGTCAAGAACCCTTTCTTGCTATCTTCCATTCCAAACCTCTTTAGAACTTTGTCCAAATATGTACTCTATGACAATGATATTAGACGTCTCGATCTATCTCTATAAATCTTTATGCCTAATATGTAAGCTGCTTCGCCAAGATCTTTCATTGAAAAACTATTATTCAAATAATCCTTGACACTATTAAGAAGGTCTACATCATTCCCAATCAACAATATGTCATCTACATATAGTATTAAGAATTCTACAGAGCTCCCACTCACTTTCTTGTAAATACAAGCTTCTCCATAAGTTTGTATAAAACCAAAGCTTTTGATCACCTTATCAAAACGTTGATTCCAACTTCGGGATGCTTGCTTTAATCCATATATGGACCGTTGAAGTTTGCATCCCTTGTTAGCATCTTTAGGATCAACAAAACCTTTGGGTTGCATCATATACAACTCTTCATCAATGTCTCCACTGAGGAACGCCGTTTTGACATCCATCTGCCATATCTCATAATCATAATCTGCAGCGATTGCTAACACAATCCTCACAGACTTAGCTTCTCTACTCGTGAGAAAGTCTCATCGTAGTCAACACCTTGAATTTGTCGAAACCCTTTTGCGACAAGTCGAGCTTTATAGACAGTTACATTACCATCAGCATCTGTTTTCTTCTTGAAAATCCATTTATTCTCGACAGCCTTCCGGCCATCCGGTAAGTCCACCAAAGTCCATACTTGGTTTTCGTACATGGATCCAATCTCGGATTTCATGGATTCTTGCCATTTATTGGAATCTGGGCTCATCATCGCTTCCTCATATGTCGCAGGGTCATCGGTGTTATCCACCAACATGACACTCATAACGGGATCATACCAATCAGGAGTAGTACGAGTTCTCGTCGACCTGCGAGGTTCCGTAGTAACTTCAATCGAATTTTCATGATCAACATCATTAGCTTCCTCTCTTATTGGTGCAGGCGCCACAGGAACTACTTCCGGTGCTGCGCTACTCGCAAGTTCGAGAGAAGGTTTAACAACCTCGTCGAGTTCTACTTTCCTTCCAGTGACTTCTTTCGAGACAAACTCCTTCTCTAGAAAGGATCCATTCTTGGCAACGAAAATTTTGCCCTCGGATCTTTGATAGAAGGTATACCCAATAGTTTCCTTCGGGTATCCTATGAAGACGCATTTTTTCGCTTTGGGTTCAAGCTTGTCCGGCTGTAACTTCTTTACATAAGATTCGCAACCCCAAACTTTAAGGAACGACAATTTAGGTTTCTTCCCAAACCATAATTCATACGGTGTCATTTCAACGGATTTAGATGGTGGCCTATTTAAAGTGAATGCGGTTGTTTCTAATGCATAACCCCAAAACGATAGCGGTAAATCTGTAAGTGACATCATAGAACGAACCATATCTAAGAGAGTGCGATTATGACGTTCGGACACACCATTACGCTGTGGTGTTCCCGGCGGTTTCAATTGTGAAAGTATTCCTCATTTCTTCAAATGCTCGCCAAACTCGTAACTTAGATATTCACCTCCATGATCAGATAATAGAAATTTAATCTTCTTGTTACGTTGATTCTCTACCTCACTTTGAAATTCCTTAAACTTCTCGAAAGTTTCGGACTTATGTTTCATTAAAAAGATATACCCATATCTACTCAAGTCATCCGTGAAGGTAAGAACATAACGATAACCACCGCGCGATGCTACACTCATTGGGCCACATACATCGGTATGTATGATTTCCAATAAGTCGGTAGCTCTCTCCATCATACCAGAAAATGGAGTCTTAGTCATTTTACCCATCAGACATGCTTCACATCTTTCAAGTGATTCAAAATCAAGTGATTCAAGAAGTCCATCGGGGAGTTTCTTCATACGCTTCACTCCAATATGACCAAGACGACAGTGCCACATATAGGTCCAGTTATCGCTTAATTTCGAACGTTTAGCTTCAATGTTATTAATGTGTGTATTTCCATAATCGAGATTCAATAAGAATAGACCATCTATCAAAGGTGCATGTTCATAAAACATATTACTCATATAAATTGAACAACCATTATTCTCGGACTTAAACAAGTAACCGTCTCGCAATAAACATGATCCTGATATAATGTTCATGCTCAACACAGGCACCAAATAAAACTAATCCCGATGGTAGATGAAGAGGTAGCATGCCGACCGCGATCACATCGACCTTTGATCCATTTCAAACGCGCATCGTCACCTCGTTCTTCGCTAGCTTCCATTTATTCTGCAGTACCTGTTTCGAGTTACAAATATGAGCAACTGAACCAGTATCAAATACCCAAGCACTACTACGAGTACTAGTGAGATACACATCAATAACATGTATATCGGATATACCTTTCTTCTTGATGTTGCCGTTCTTCAAATCCTCCAAGTACTTTGGGCAATTCCGCTTCCAATGACCCTCTCCCTTGTAGTAAAATCACTCAGTATGATGCTTAGGCCCAGCCTTGGTCTTCTTCGCCGGCGCGGTAACTTTCTTACCGCCCTTCTTGAAGTTTCCCTTTTTCTTAGACTTGCCTTACTTCTTCAATTTGGTGGTCTTATTCACCAACAACACTTGGTGCTCTTTCTTGATCTCCACTTCTGCAGATTTCAACATGGAGAAGAGTTCTGGCAACGACTTGTCCATGTTTTGCATATTGTAGTTCATCACAGAGTTCTTGGTGGTTGTGATTGGAGGACACCATGAATCCCCAAAGCATTAGGAATCACTATTCCCAAGCTTTGAAGCTTGCTTGCGTGCCTAGACATCTTAAGTACGTGCTCACTGACTGAGCTGAGCTCTTCCATCTTGCAGTTAAAGAACTTTTCAGAAGCCTCATAACTCTCAACTGCCGCGTGAGCCTCAAATATCATTTTGAGTTCATGGAAAATATCATGTGGGTCATGGTTCTCAAACCTTTTCTGAAGCTCCGATTCCAAACCATACAAGATAGCACACTGAACTGTGGACTGCTGATTCTTCCGAGCGAGGAAAACATTCTTTACCTCATCGGTAGCATTAGCTGCAGGCGGGTCACCCAGCGGTGCATCCAGCACATAGGTCAAATTACCAGCATTGAGGACAATCCTCAAATTGCAGAACCAATCCGCGAAGTTGCTTCCATTGTTTTTCAACTTTTATTTCTCTAGGAACGCATTAAAATTGATGGTAGGCGCCTCCATTGATCTATAACATATTTGCAATAGTTTACACTAAGTTTATGACAAATTGAGTTCTAGTTAATAGTTAAATTAATCTAGGTGAACTCCCACTCAAAACAATATCCCTCAAATTGTTTTAGTTATCACATGAACCAAATCCACCACATCAAAACCGATCATCACGAGAGTTGATGTAGCTTCAATGGCGAACAATCAACATGTTCATCATATCTTCTATATGACTCATGCTTTACCTTTCGGTGATTCGTGTTCCGAGACCATGTCTGTACATGCTAGGCTCGTCAATATCAAACCTTAGCTTCCGCATGAGCAAATCTGGCTTGCTCACGTTGTATACACTCGCAGAATCTAACACACCCGGTCATCACGTGGTGCTTCGAAACAACGAGCTTTAGCAACGGTTCTTACTAAGGATGAAAACTTTCAAACTTGAAATTGTGTGCTTGGGATCATCTTATAATGCTACCGTCGTGAACTAAGCAATACAAGATGCATAAAAGGATTAACATCACATGCAATTCATAATATGTGATATGATATGGCCTCTCTTCTTGTGCTTCCGATCTCCATCTTCAAGCACGAACATGATATCCATCATCACCAGGATGGCGTCAAGGTCAATGGCGCCTTTTCATGGTTGTCGTCCACCAGCTTCAACTATTACAACTACTTTGAATAGACACGCAGGTCTTAACATAATTTAAAAGACAACCATATGGCTCCTGCCGGTTGCCAACTTACAATAAGGAACATTGCATACATCATATATAATCACAATCATGGCCATATCACATCACAGCACACCCCTGCAAAACAAAGTTAGACGCCTCTAATTTTCTTTGCATATTTTACGTGGTTTGGGGCTTTCAATAAGTGTCGTTCTAACTTACGAACAAGAACCACAATGTTGATGCTTGAACTATCAAGTGCCCGTTGTAAATTGAATCTATACTATGATGGGAGAGACAGACACCCACAAAGCCACTTATGCAATACAAGTTGCATGTTGATCGTGGAGCAAGTCTCATGAACGATGTCATGTAAGGTTAGCCCGGGCCGTCATACCGCAAGATGCAAAGTACACAAAAAGCAATTGATAATAAAGCACCACCGCCCACAATGACCATTGTGTTCTACTCGTGCAACAGATCCACATATAGACACGGCTCTGATACCACTGTAGGGTTTCGTAGCATTGTTGGGGAGATAACCCCGGATAGGGTAAAGACGGGGAAAGACGAAAGGATGTTCCCCGTCTAGTTTCCGAGTTACAGCCTGAGTCGGCCGAATCATGTAGAGTTCGGACGAGATAGGAAAGGGCAAGACCCTTGTAGTAAAGACAAGGCCTTACCCGGCCGAGATACTTCGTAACTCGGCTGGGTCAGCCCAAGTAATCTCCATACAGATAAAGCACGAGCCGAACTACGGGAGGCAGGGCCGAATGATACGAAGCTTGCAGGAGAAGGAGAAGCCTGAAGTCAAACCCTTGCCGCAGGGTAGGGGGAATCTGAGCCAGGCCAAGCACTACGGACAAAGACACAGAGCGACAGAGAAGCAGAAGGAGGTCACGGAGGTGACAGTCCTGAAGCCCGAGGCGTGCAGGAGGGGCCCTCTGGAACCTTGCCGTCAGTAGAGGAGCGACAGGGAAAGGGGGGCGCCGAACTACTATATTGGGACAAGCATATTCCTCGAATATGCTTGCCACATCATCCCTAAAGGAACCCAAGGCACTCCTTTATAAGGAGAGGCTTGGGCCCTGAGGAAGGGATCGACTCATTTTTAGTATCGTTAGGTTGGTGAAGTTCTTCTCTTCTCCCTGTATACAGCTCAAGGAGCACTTGTAGCCCAAGGAAGAGGAAATAAAGATCTTTGCCTTAGTCTTTTGTGTGTAGAATCAACTACATCTTCCCTTCCCAGATCCCACTAGCATCCATTGGCCCCAAACTTTAGCCTACCCATGGCATCTGCCGTGCCACCACCACGACAGTTGGCGCCCACCGTGGGGCCAGCAGCGGTGCTAGCTGGAGTTATGATCCGGACGGGAAACTTCATCAACACCGGCGAGCGCGTTGTTTCTGGCTTGGTCCAGAGATTTGGTCTCTGTGACTACGTCAGCGACAATGCGGGCAGCTTCAGGGGAAAAACTCCCCCGCGCAACGGTGTCTTCATCAGCCTGGGCGAGCACAGAGTCTACGTTGGTGTCGACATCTCCGGCGTTTATCCTCACCAAGTTGTTGATGCAGGAGAGCCACCTCTTAGTGTTGCGAGCCGTCCACGCGGAGCGCGTCCCGTAGACAGCGTCGAGGTGATGGTCGCGGCGGGAGTGCAAGCGGGAGTAGCGGCTACCGGATCAACCAGAGACCCCGCCACGGGCGTGCAGGGCGCGCCCAGGCAGACAGCTCCGCAATCCACCGAGGCAATCCCACCAGTGACCAACCAGACCGAGGTGCAGGACACTACCCCAAAGGCACCAAGAGTAAGAGGGCCACCTCTAGAAAGGCCAGAGAACATTCTTCAGGCTACCATAGAAAACTTAACAACACCTGTAGCGCCGATACTTGATCCGGCGAATGCTCAGGCAGAGTTAGAAGAAACCAGGCAAAAGGTGCTGGTAGAGGCCAAAAAGGTGTCGGCCTTGTGGGAGTCCTTAAACAGGACCCTGCGAGAATATGCCAAAGCCAATAAGCTGGACGTCGCACCCGAACGGGTGGACGAGTTAAGATTGAGAGGGAAAAACCTCATAGATGATATCAACAAGGAGCATGATGCTCATAAGGAAGAATCAGTTGATTTGGGTTTGCCGAGGTACAGTACCCCGGCAAAGAACCTAAGAGCGGCAAATGCCGCAGCCTTAGAGTTAGAGGGGTTGACCGGCTAAGCCCGGCAGAAACAGCAAGAAAGAGTGAATGAGCTGGTGCGCATCGCAAACCAGCAAAACGAAGAGATGCTCAGGGCAGACCCGGCAAGGCCGGGGGCATCGCGGATGGTTCACTCGGCAGGTGCAGCACCTGCCTTGTCCGTGGCAGCAGCATCTTCACCCGGAAATAAAGCGCGAAGAGACAAAGCAGTAACTTCAGGAAAGAGAAACAAGCAAATTGTTCCGTATGATCTGGTAGTAGCCGGGAAGGCAAACGAGAATAGAGGCAATGGAAGCCGGGGTAACAGTGGTGAGAGGAACCCCGGCCGTATTGAGAAAGACGGCGGAAGCTGAGGCAATGGAGACCTCGGCAGGAGAGAACTCGGAAGAGGCAATCATGAGAACAATACCCCGACCGAAGTAAGAAGAGAACCACCGCTCAATCCGCAACAAAGACATGAACCCCGGCAGGAAATATAAGCGAGGCCAGCTCGCCACAATCAAGTGAATGAAAGGTACAATGATGGTTATTCCAAGATGGAATATGCGATCCATGGTGGAAATAACCATTACGGATTGCAAGACAGAGTTCTATACAGAGATTTTCCATCGAATGATGCAAGAGTAAAGCTGGACCGGCTATACCGGTCCGAGTTGTTGGAGGAACAGGGTCCGCCAGGTCCAACATGCTTTGGACCACGGATCATGGGCGAACCACCTGTGCCGAACTTTCAGCTAGCAAGAGGGACGAAGACATATAATGGGAGTACCAAACCTCAAGATTGGTTGATAGACTATGCCACTGCTGTGAAGATAGCGGGTGGGAACTTACGATGGGCAGTACGGTATGTCCCACAAATGTTGGAAGGACCAGCTAGGGTATGGCTGAATAATCTACCAGCGGGCAGTATCAACTGTTGGTTGGATTTTGAAGAAATGTTCGTCAGCAACTTTACCAGCACATACAAGAGGCCAAACAGACCGCAACAATTAGCCATGTTCAAGCAGAGGCCAAATGAAACAGATAGAGAGTTTTTAACTCGATGGTGTAACCTGAGAAATTCATGTGAAGGAGTTATAGAGTCGCAAGCAATAGCCTGGTTCGCTCAAGGATGCCGTTATGGCAGCGTGTTATGGCAACGTCTGCAAAGAGATATGCCGACCACATTGGCCGAGACTATCAGAATAGCGGATTCCTACGCATTAGGAGATCCAACGCAACCAGAATTAATGTCGGCAGATCATCGGGAGCAACAAGACCATTATGTAAGAGATTTGGCCGGGTCATCCAGGCGCAGCGACTTCAGAGGAAGAAGAAGATAAGAAAGGCCGGATTATAGATATAATTCGGCCCAAGTGGCAGCAGTAGCACAGGATCCGCCGAGTCACGGACCGACTCAACGGCAGAAAAATGGTCCTCAGCAGTGGACACCAAGGAATGAAGGAAAAAAACAGTGGACCCCAGAACAAAAGAAACAGTGGCAAGAGAGGCCGAAGTACACGTTCGAACCTATGTTAGATCAGCCGTGCAAATTCCACACGTCAAACCCGTCCAGGCCATCCAACCATACGACCCGCCAATGTGCATGGATGAAAAATGCAATGGGAAACCCCGTAGGTATTCAGGCAGCGCCCCATCAAATACGGCAACAACATCAACCACAGTTGATTGGAGCAAATGCACAGCAACTTATGTTACCACCTCCTCCCCCGAGGTACGATAACCCGGATCGGAGAGATGCGGTACATCAAGTGATGAACCAAGTCCAGGATGGAAGGACAGATCCAGCGAATACTGGACGCAATGATTACAGAGAACATCATCAGTCTTATTGCGTGTTCACAACGGAACAACAGGACAAGCAGAGTGTGCAACGCCGGCATATGGAAGTAAATGCAGTTATGCCAGCAGTACCAAGATTTGTGCCTTGGTCAGATCAAGAGGTAACTTGGAGCATAAAGGATCACCCCAAGATAATGCCGAATCCCGGGTCATATGCACTCGTGTTGGATCCGACATTTGTTGGACCAAGCATCAATGTGAAATTCTCAAAAGTACTCATTGACAATGGAAGCAGTATCAACATCATGTACAAAGATACCATGCACAAACTCGGAATATCGCAGAACATGCTGCAATCCACGAGGACCACTTTCCATGGGATAGTGCCAGGACTTTCATGTGAACCCATTGGTAAGGTCCGAGTGGATGTGTTATTCGGTACAAGAGATAACTGCAGAGCAGAAAACTTGGAGTTTGAGGTAGTGGATCTAGAGAGTTGTTATCATGCTTTACTCAGACGGCCCGCGTTGGCCAAATTCATGGGAAGCTGTCATGTAAGTTATCTGAAAATGAAGCTACCCGGACCACAAGGAGTGATAACAGTAGCAGGTGATTACAAGAAGTCAATGGAGTGTGCTTCAGCCGGGTCAAATCTGGCCGAATCATTGGTTATAGCAAGAGAAAAAAGAAGGATTCAGGAGGTAGCAGCCCTAGCTCAGTCGGCACAGCTGAATATGCCGGCACTAGCTAATCCACATGGAAGTGTCTCCTTTCAGCCGACTAAAGAAACAAAGAAGTTTCAAATAGATGAGCAATTCCCAGAGCGTACTGTTACTATTGGTGCAGGCCTGGATGCTAAATAGGAAAGCGAGCTCACCAACTTCCTCCGTGAGAATCGGGATATCTTTGCATGGTCAACTCAGGATCTGCAAGGTGTTTCGAGGGAGTTGGCTGAGCACTCTCTGAATGTAAGGCCAGGAGCAAGGCCGGGTGAAGCAACCTCTCCGCCGCTTCGCCGAAGACTGGAGAAAAATAATAGGGGATGAAATAGCTCGGCTCCTCGCAGCCGGGTTCATCATGGAGGTGTTATATCCGGATTGGTTGTCAAATCCGGTGCTAGTAGAAAAGAAGAAAGATGATCCGAATGTAGCCATTGTATGACGAATGTGTATCGATTACACGAACCTGAACAAGGCGTGTCCAAAAGATCCTTTTCCATTACCTAGAATAGACCAAGTCATTGATTCGACCGCTGGTTGTGAGTTATTATCATTTGTAGACGCGTATTCTGGTTTCCACCAGATACCGTTAAATCCGGCCGATCAAATAAAGACTGCATTTATTGCCCCTTACGGGGCCTATTGCTATCGCACCATGCCATTCGGCCTGCGAAATGCAGGAGCAACGTATCAGAGATGCATGCAAAAATGTCTACACGACCAGATAGGAAAAAATGTACAAGTATATGTAGATGACGTGGTCATCAAAACTAAGGAAAGCAAAACGCTACTGGATGATATACGACAGACTTTCGCGAACCTAAGAAGGTTCCGAATGAAGCTCAATCCGGAAAAATGCACATTTGGTGTGCCGGCAGGGAAATTACTCGGCTTCCTTGTATCTAGCCGAGGTATAGAGGCCAACCCAACAAAGATAAAGGCACTAGAAAGAATGGAGTTGCCAAAGTGTCTAAATGATGTACAAAAGTTCACGGGATGTCTAGCCTCGCTCAGCCGATTCGTATGTCGGCTGGGGGAAAAGGCACTACCACTCTATCAATTAATGAAGAAATCAGATAAGTTCATTTGGACTCCACAAGCAGACAATGCATTTCATGAGTTGAAAAAGATGTTGGTCACAGCACCCATTTTAGCTTCCCCATTATCAAAAGAGCCAATGTTACTCTATATAGCGGCTACCAACAGAGTAGTAAGTGCTGTAGTCGTCGTAGAACGACTCGAAGATGATAAGTCGGTTCAAAGGCCGGTGTATTATTTGAGCGAGGTGTTATCCGCTTCAAAACAGAATTACCCACATTATCAGAAGATGGCTTATGGAGTGTATATGTCGGCAAAGAAGCTAAAACATTACTTCGAAGAACATCCCATCAAAGTGATCTGTGAAGCACCCATAGCCGACATATTGAGCAACAAAGATGCAAGTGGCCGAATAGCAAAATGGGCAATCAAATTGTCACCATACGCTCCACAATTCGATAGAAGAGATGCAATCAAGTCTCAGGCGGTCGCCGACTTCCTCGTAGATTGGGCCGAAGTGCAGTATGAGCCACCATTGCCAGACCCAAATTATTGGACAATGCATTTCGATGGTTCCAAACTAAGAAATGGTTTGGGGGCAGGAATAGTGTTAACATCTCCCAAAAGAGATCAACTGAAGTATGTGCTACAAATACATTTTGCCGCATTAAACAACGTAGCCGAATACGAAGCATTGGTCCATGGATTGAAAGTAGCAAAAGAGATTGGCATACGTCGAATTTTATGCTATGGGGACTCGGATTTAGTAGTACAGCAAGTCTCAGGCAATTGGGATGCATTGGATGATAATATGGCATTATATAGATTTCATGTGCAAAAGATCAGTGGATACTTTGAAGGATGTGAATTTCACCACATACCTCGGGCAGAAAATGATGCCGCAGACACGTTGTCAAAACTAGGATCAAGCAGGCAGTCAATTCCACCGGGTATTGCCCTGGAACACCTCAGAAAGCCATCAATAACCCCATCACCAGAATTCGGGTCTATCTTTATTCCGACAAATTCGGCAGAAGATAGTGTGCCGATGGAAGGAGACCAGCAATATAACTCGGGATTCCCCAAGAGAAGGAAAGCAGAGGCATGCATAATCAGGGAAAAGGCCGAGGTAGCCATGTCGGCGGAAAACATGGAAATAGACCGTGAGATCGCACCAGGAAAAGTCACACCGGTATGGGCGCAACCCATATTCTCTTTCCTTAAAGATGCGACGCTACCGAATAATGAAGTATTAGCAAGACAGACTGTAAGGAGAGCAAAAGCTTATACAATCATAAACAATGAGCTATACAAAAGAAGCGTCACAAATGTATTGCAAAGGTGTGTGAGTTCGGCAGAAGGCCAGGATATCCTCCTAGAAATACATCAAGGAGAGTGTGGACACCATGCCTCATCTCGTGCCTTGGTAGCCAAAGCATTCAGGCATGGGTTTTATTGGCAAAGAACGTTGAGAGAAGCCAAAGAGCTGGTTGAAAAATGCAATGGCTGTCAAAGATATGCAACTAAGATACACATGCCATCGTCCGAGTTAAAAACGATACCCATTACTTGGCCGTTTTCTGTGTGGTGCCTAGATATGGTGGGACCGTTTAAGCCGGCCCGAGGGGGGATGACCCACATATTGGTCATGATAGACAAGTTCACAAAATGGATTGAAGTAAATCCAATAAATAAATGTGACGGGCTCACAACAATGAAATTCCTCAAAGATATTATCTTAAGATATGGGTACCCGCACAGTGTTATTACGGATAACGGCACAAACTTTGCAGAAGGAGCTTTCGCTAGATTCTTCCAAGAGAAACACATAAGATTAGATGTCGTGTCTGTTGCTCATCCAGCATCTAATGGGCAAGTGGAAAGAGCTAATGGTCTAGTGTTGTCCGGAATAAAACCACGACTTGTCGAACCATTGCAAAGGTCGGCAGGGTGTTGGATCGAGGAATTACCAGCAGTATTATGGAGCCTCAGGACTACTCCAAATAGATCAATAGGTTACACTCCATTCTTTTTGGTATACGGGGCAGAGGCCGTGCTTCCAGCCGACATACTGCATGACTCGCCAAGAGTTACTCAATATACAACTTCAGAGATAAATGAAGTGGCTCGGCAAGATACTGTTGACCTGCTAGAAGAAGACAGAGAGCTAGCACTATCACGATCAACTATTTATCAGCAGAACTTGCGACGATATCACAGCAAGAAGGTGAATCCAAGGGTATTCAAAGAAGGAGACTTAGTCCTCAGACTAGTGCAACGCACGGCCGGCATGCACAAGCTGTCGCCTCCATGGGAAGGACCATTCATCGTGAGCAAAGCACTGCATAATGATGTCTATTACCTAATCGACGCTCAATCCCCTGGAAGGAATAAGGCAGACAAAGTCGGCGAAGAAACGAAGCGGCCATGGAATGTAGCTTTAGTTCGTCCATTTTACTCATAGCATAGTATCTCAAGGTCAAGAACTAATGATGTATTAAACCTCGGCATCCAGAGCAGTGACTCGGGGACTGCCATATGTTATTTCAATTTCATCTGATGTATTGAACCTCGGCATCCAGAGCAGTGACTCGGGGGACTGCCGTATGTTATTTCAATTTCATCTTATGTATTGAACCTCGGCATCCAGAGCAGTGACTCGGGGACTGCCATATGTTATTTCAATTTCATCTTATGTATTGAACCTCGGCATCCGGAGCAGTGACTCGGGGACTGCCATATTTTCTTTGGACTTCATCTTACGTATTCAACCTCGGCACCCTGGATAGCTCCTCGGCAACGGTCTTATATTATTTCTGAAATTTGGTTCACACTAGACTTCGGCGCAATAGGCCGTGACTCGGGGACTACCATATATTGTTCCCAAGTAGTAGTCAACCTTTGGTACAAGGAAGGTATCACACTTCGATACTCAGAATAAGAACAGCTCAATCTCGTATGATATTCGAGGCTCACACCTAGATTAATTGGCTAAACCACGAGAATACAAAGACAAAGATACATCCTAAAATCAGGAAATCGCAGATCATCAAAGCAAGAATTCGAACGAAAACCCACTTAAACAAAGTTATAACAACTACAAACATATATGTCAGAGTAGAACACGACAAAAGAGATTCAGGTCATACAGAAGACAGACAAATGTGCCACGTACATCGTACGCCCGGCATACCGGGAACAAGAAATAACTTCAAGATTTTCAGCTGGAGAGGCAGCAGTTGGGTCAGGGGCTGGATGCTCCGAGATAGGCGGAGCCTCGGCTGAGGTTACCTCGCCTTCCACAGACCCAGGGGCGACTTTGGCCGAAGCTTGAGGCTGCTGAGGAACATTAGTTTGCGCAGTTGAATGCCCAGTACCTTTGGAGGAGGATCGCGTGTCACCGTTGTCATCCGAGCTCGAACTGGAGTCACCGGAAGAAGCCGAATCATCTTCACCTTCACCTTGTTCAGCCGAGATATTGTCTGATGCATCCTCGACTACGACCTCATCGTCCGAGTTCGGGAGGAAGCTCGGACCTTCATTCCAGGTATGCACGTCGGCATACTCAACGAGCTGAAAGGCGCGAGCTTGACGAAGAGCAACAAAGGTGGGGTCCTCAACCCAACGAGAACCTGTGCGCAAATTTCTCAGGATATCAAGAGAAATGTCTTCATACCATGACATGATAACAGTAAGGGCCATATCAGCGCCAGCTCGCCCGGCTGATTCTCTCCAGAGACTCAGTTGCTTCTCAGATGCCATCAATCTTTTCACTAGCAATTCGACCTCATTGATATCAGGA
This sequence comes from Avena sativa, assembly GCA_916181665.1. NCBI lineage: Eukaryota > Viridiplantae > Streptophyta > Magnoliopsida > Poales > Poaceae > Avena > Avena sativa. The sequence goes on from OV702284.1 coordinate 69,993,898, forward strand.
GTCCCAGAGGTATTCGGCCAGAGAACATGGTAGGCTCGGATAGCCGCCTGCACCAAGTCCCTACCCATAATCTTCATCGGACCAACTGCAGCACCGACAGCGACCAGGAAATCCTCTATCGAGTACTCCGAGTCAACATCAACAGGGATACCTCGGCGCGCACGAGCTGCAAGAACAGCTTTAGAACTCACAGGCTTGGCTTCTGGAAAATGACCTGCGCAAAACACAAATGCGTCAGGAGGCAGCAGCGACAAAGAGAAAAACATAATCCGGCCATGCTAAGAAACTTACAATGAATATAACTCATCATTATCTGAAGGTATTTAGCCCACATGCTCTTGCTCTTCTCAAAACGTGCGATCTCCTCGCTCATTCCGCGAGTTTTCAGTTCGGCAGCCTCGAGGAGTTCTTTATTCTTCTGCAGCTCCAGAGCTAGCCGATTTTTCTCCTCGGAGAATTCCTGGTCGACCTTTTCTAGTTCGGATTTCTGAGAAAGCTTAAGGGCCTCCACCTCGGAGCGCAGGCGAGCTATTTCATCATCCTTTTCTTTCAGCTGCGCCAAATGAGTAGCGCTTTGTTCTAAAAAATGCAGCATCACGTCAGGCATGGGCGTGCAATCTTGGTGAGATGCTGCAAAGGTTTGTAACTCGGCTTTACCAAAGCCAAAAGAGATAAAAGAAGCTTAGCTCACATTTTAAAAAGCACAAGGTGTAAAGTAAAAGGGAAACAAACCTTCCAGGCTCTTAACTTTCTTCGCAAGACTAATGTTGAGATTATTGATATTACCTGTTCACCAAAAATGTGAGCCGACGTCTCGCATACAAAACAATAAGAATGTCGAAAATGACGAAAAGAATTATCTACTTACCAGTCTTTTTCGCCACAGGCAGAACTTTCTCATATTTTTCTTCCAATTTTCGGTGCGAAAAAAGCAATCTTTGAAATTCGGCAGTCCGCCGGTCATGAGCAACCTGAACAATAGAGCAAACGATTATTGGATATTCAAAGCTAAACCAGATCCAAGTTAAGCGAAACTTAACCCGGATCTAGGTGGCTGGATATTTGAAGCTAAAACAGATCCGAGGTAAGTGTAACTTAACCCGGATCTAGGTGGTTGGATATTCGAAGCAAAAACAGATCCGAGCTAAGGGAACCTTAACCCGGATCTAGGTGGCTGGATATTCTAAGCTAAACCAGATCCAAGTTAAGCGAAACTTAACCCGGATCTAGGTGGCTGGATATTTGAAGCTAAAACAGATCCGAGGTAAGTGGAACTTAACCCGGATCTAGGTGGCTGGATATTCGAAGCTAAAACAGATCCGAGCTAAGTGAACCTTAACCCAGATCTAGGTGGCTGGATATTCGAAGCTAAACCAGATCCAAGTTAAGCGAAACTTAACCCGGATCTAGGTGGCTGGATATTTGAAGTTAAAACAGATCCGAGGTAAGTGGAACTTAACCCGGATCTAGGTGGCTGGATATTCAAAGATAAAACAGATCCGAGCTAAGTGAACCTTAACCCGGATCTAGGTAGCTGGATATTCGAAGCTAAACCAGATCCGAGTTAAGCGAAACTTAACCCGGATCTAGGTGGCTGGATATTCGAAGCCAAAACATATCCGAGTCAAGCAAAACTCTAACCCGGATCCAAGTGGCTGGATATTCCAAGATCAACTAAACAAAAGTCCAGCAAGATTTAAGGCAGATCCAGGCGAATATAGACCCGAACCCTAAAGTTAAAATTAAATTATGTAGAGCATTATTAAAACTTCCAAGCAAATAACAAATTATTTCCCTGCAAGTTTCGGGGAATAGAGTGTATAGTAGCATACGAGGAACTAATCGGAACTCCGCAAAACAGCAGTTACCTCGTTCATCTTGTTGGTATCAAGGATGATCTTGGCAGCTTGATCCAAGCAGCCGCCAATGTCGGAAAGCTGAAATGGCTGATTAATGGGATTACCCTCAAACTGATCGGCAGCATTCCAATTATTGGCATATTCCACCAGCGAGCCGAGGCTGTTCCCACTAGCCGTCCGAGTAAGAACTTTGCCGCGGACCTGCTGCGTAACTACCACGGCCGCAGGGCTTTTATGAAGAGCAAGCTGGGTACCGGCGGCCGGAGTAACGGAAGTTTTGGTGGAAGCAGTTCTTTTGCGCAGCACATCGGCGATACTCGGCTGAGAGGAGCCAACAAGACCTTTCTGGGAAGTGGAGGCCTTGGCGGCGATAGCTTTAGAGGCGTCAGCAGGAGCTGATACCTCGGCAATGGGAACAATGTCTTTAGGATCTGGAAAGATCACGGTCGCAGAAGGCACCGAGACATTAACGTCCTCGACCGGGGCGGGAGCTGCTATAGAAACTGCTGGGGTAGAATGAGGCTCGATAGAGACACTCGGATTTATAGAGGAGACAACGGGCTCCACGGAAATCTCGGAAGGCCGAATGGAATCAACGTCAACAGGGGCAGTCTCAGGTACATCATGGTGAGGGGGCGATTGATTCGAAATTGGAGGAGATGCTGCACGAGCAGGACTCGGAACCCTGGTATCTTCGGCAGGCGGAGGAGACGGCTGCCGAGTCTCACGGCTAGTCATGCTAGGACCGCCGGGCTTAACGGAAAGTGGAGCACTGTGGAAATAAAAAAGAGAGAACGTCAATAGGTTAAAAAACAGAAACAGAGAAACAAGAAGTACAAACAAAAGGGAACTTACCCTGCAACTCCAGGCATGATCCTGCGCCGGGGAGGATTCGGCGCGGATTTCTTCGTTCGTTTCTTGGGAGCCGCCTCTGAGGCATCAGTAGAAGCCCCGCGTTTCCCCAAGGTAACAGGGGGCCGGGAAGCAATAGGCTCGGCGTCGTGAACCTGACCGGCCGGATTAGCTGGGAAAGTAGAAGCCGGAAATGCATAAGAAATAGGCATTGCGGCAACTACCTCAAGAACTTGGACCTCGTCCGAATCACCTTCCTCCTCGTGGGCCGAGGTCTTGCCTCGAGCGCGAGCCGGAGCAGGATCCGACTTAGGGACGAACTCTTCCGAGTCCGGCTCACCAGTGTCTTGGGTACTCTGGTCCGCAGGCCACGGAAGCAACAAAACTTCGGCATCCTCACTCTTCTGCTCTGCGAACCTCTGCAAGACAAGAAAAAGGAAAAATTGGCGAAAACCTTTACGAAAGCAATTAGATAGCAGAGCGTTATTAGCTAAGATTACTTTGGGAGGAGGACGCTCGCGCGTAAACGGTTTCAACCCCCAAGCCCAGTCCTCAGGCATCTCCGTCTTGAAGATGGCTCGGACTCGCTTAAAAATGAGATAGTTGTCCAGCTCCACAGTCGAAACTCGGTTGGGATCAAGAGGACCGCTCATGTAGCAGAATTTGTGCGTCCGTTTCTGGAATGGGCAGATTCGGCTACTGATAAAAGTATCCATCAAATCCTCACCGCATAACCCGGCGCGGATCAGTTCTTTAAGCCGAATCTCAAAAGCTTCGGCTAAGGCGTGACTCTTCCTCGGATTGTAAGTCCAATTCACCTTGGAGGGTGGGCCGATGGAAAATGTGGGGAGCCAGATCTTATCCTTCGTCCCTCTGTTCTTGACATAAAAGAAGGATTTGTGCCACTTCTTGCACGACTCTAACCCGGTGACACGAGGAAATACGGACTTCCTCCGAGGTGTAATGGACGCTGCTCCACATTGAGTAAGCAGTTTCTCGGAAGGGTGAAGAGACTTGTCAGGGACTACGTTGGAGTGAATCTGAAAGAACTTCGACCAGACATGCACAGACGGCCATAGGCCGAAGTATCCTTCCGAGGCAGAGATAAAAGCAGAAAGAGAAGCGATGGCATTTCCAGGAAGATGATGCGGCTGAAGGCCGAAGTAGTCGAGAAACTCTCTAGCAAAGTCGCTAAGAGGAAGACCAAAGCCGCGCGAGAAATGCGACATAAAAACTACATACTCGCCCTCCCTAAGATCCGGAGAGGACTCGCTGCCGGGTAGGCGACAGGAGACCTCGGCGGGAATCCTCCGAGTTCGGATAAGCCACTCGATCTCATGGCGTGTAACGGAGGAGCCCTGCCACGAGCCTCGCTCGGGCCAAGAGCCAGCATCCTCATCTTCTACCAGGGCACCACTAAAGGAGCTAGACATGGGTTCGCCGGAAAGTTCGACGGAGGAAGAACTAGCGGCGGAGGAAAGTTTAGAGCTACAAGGCCCCGTCGTGATTTTGCACAGAAACGGCGGCGGAAGAGCGAAGGAATCGCTGCACGAGTACCAAATCAAAGCAGAAAGGTCTAGGGAGAAGCCTAAGCTACGCGGACGGAAAGAACTCACCGGCGACGACGACGAAGATAGTAAACGCGGACGAGGCGGATGGAGCAACGCGGTGGAGTCCTCATCGTCGGAGGTTCTGATGAACGCGCGACGGCGGAGCGGCGAGCGGGCTCGGAAACGGAAGGAAGAAGAAGGGCGCGGGCGAACGAGAAGGGAAAGTGAATCCTTCAACGCCGCACCCCTCTTTATAACCTAGCCACGTGCAAGATAGTGGGATCGTGCGTGTGGCGGTTGGCCGTGTAGGTCGTGTGCGCAGCACGACCGCACGTCGTTGAGCGGAACCACACCAAGGGCCACACGGTGGAAGGAATACCACGATCCCCAACGGAAACGGCGCACGAGGCGTCGCAGCGCCGGCGCGACAGGCACAGTAGTAACTGTAGCCTGTCAGTAAATACTGTAGAGGAACAAAAAAACTAGAGAAACAATGATGGGGATGACACGTAGGACGAGGCGTATGCGAGAAGATACACGGATACCTCAGACGAGAAATATAAAATAACTCGGAAACAATACGGAACGTGTCGCATGAAACTGGTAAGATCGGGCCGAGGTATCGGCGGGGCCATACCAGCTTCGGGGACTAATGTTGGGGAGATAACCCCGGATAGGGTAAAGACGGGGAAAGACGAAAGGATGTTCCCCGTCTAGTTTCCGAGTTAGAGCCTGAGTCGGCCGAATCATGTAGAGTTCGGCCGAGATAGGAAAGGGCAAGACCCTTGTAGTAAAGATAAGGCCTTACCCGGCTGAGATACTTCGTAACTCGGCTGGGTCAGCCCAAGTAATCTCCATACAGATAAAGGACAAGCCGAACTACGGGAGGCAGGGCCGAATGATACGAAGCTTGCAGGAGAAGGAGAAGCCTGAAGTCAAACCCTAGCCGCAGGGTAGGGGGAATCTCAGCCAGGCCAAGCACTACGGACAAAGACACAGAGCGACAGAGAAGCAGAAGGAGGTCACGGAGGTGACAGTCCTGAAGCCCGAGGCGTGCAGGAGGGGCCCTCTGGAACCTTGCCGTCATTAGAGGAGCGACAGGGAAAGGGGGGCGCCGAACTACTATATTGGGACAAGCATATTCCTCGAATATGCTTGCCACATCAGCCCTAAAGGAACCCAAGGCACTCCTTTATAAGGAGAGGCTTGGGCCCTGAGGAAGGGATCGACTCATTTTTAGTACCGTTAGGCTGGTGAAGTTCTTCTCTTCTCCCTGTATACAGCTCAAGGAGCACTTGTAGCCCAAGGAAGAGGAAATAAAGATCTTTGCCTTAGTCTTTTGTGTGTAGAATCAACTACATCTTCCCTCCCCAGATCCCACTAGCATCCATTGGCCCCAAACTTTAGCCTACCCATGGTATCTGCCGTGCCACCACCACGACAAGCATGGAAAACAAAAAATTTCTACCGCATGCACACAAACAAGCCAAGATCTATCTACTAGATTGTAACAACGAGTCGATAGAATCACTCACCCTCGAAGATTCCAAAGCGGTTAACGAGAGTAGATTCTCGTGGGTGATGTAGTCGTACACTTTCCGATCTCAAGGTTGCATAGACGATCCTTCCGGCGCTGCGTTCTGGCAGCGCTTCCGCAGTCGGTCACACGTTCGGTACTCGATGAAGACCTTCCTCTTCCTTGTTCCAACAGGCAATGGAGGTTGTAGTTCTCCCTTCGTGATTCCGGCAGCACGATGACGTGGTGTCGGAATTAGAGGGAAGATCCCGCAAGGCTTCACCTAAGCCGGTGTGAGTTATGGTGGATTAGGGTCTCCTGGAGATCTAGGGTTTAGATGACCGGGAGGAGGAGGAAGTGCCGGCGGCGGCTAGGCGGCGGCGACGAACCGGCGGTGGCGGCGGCTCGTGTGCGGGGAGAGGGGCTAGGGCTTGTGTGCTTTGGGGTAGCCCTCCCCCTCTATTTATGAGAGGGGGGCAGCCTTGGGAGGGGTGGGTTTGAATCCAAACCCAAACCCAAGTTGGATTGATAAAAGGACTTGTTCCTTCTTCCACTAGGAAACCATTGTTCCAGTTTGACTTTTCAAACTCCCGTTTGACTTTCAATTTAGAGCTTTAATTCTCTCTTGCAAATGCACACACCAAGTGAACCAGGATATGATCCAATCATTCCACTTACCCATGACACATTCATGGACCATTCTCCTTCCGGACCGATGAACCTTCTAGACCCTTCTAGAACCTCTCTGATGAAAATATCGTAAACTTTCCCGATCTCCGGAATCGGACTTTCCTTATATGAATCTTATTCTCCGGACCATTCCGGATCTCCTCGTGATATCTCGGATCCCATCCGAGACTCCGAACAACATTCGGTATACCTATTAACATTCCATATCTACTAAACAACGTCGAATCCTTAAGTGTGTCTTCCTACGGTTCATGAATTATGCGGACATGACCAAGACACTTCTCCAATCAATAACCAATAGAGGAATATGGAAATTCATATGGCTCCCACATATTTCTACGATTACTTTGTGATCGAATGAACCACTTACATACGATACCAATTTCCCTTTGTCTCATGATAGTTTACTTATTCGAGGTTTTGATCGTCGGTATCTCTGCATACCTAGTTCAACCTTGTTACCGATAAGTACTCTTTTCTCATTCCCGTGATATGTGATCCCTTGTGAGCCAGTCACATGCTTGCAAGATAATTGGATGACATTCCACCAAGATGGCCTAGAGTATATCTATCCGTCATATGGATGGACAAATCCCACTCTTGATCCATGTGCCTCAACCCATACTTTCCGAACACTCAATGCCACCTTTATAGCCACCCAGTTACGATATGGTGTTTGATGTCATTAAATCATCCTTCCGGTGATGGTGATTAGCATGATCTCATGGTCGAAGGAATTAGGTTACTATGTAATAGAAAGCTTATAGAAAACGAACTATAGGAGTATGTCCATCATACCATTATCCTACTGATATGATCTTGTTGTTAACAACATCTCAATGCTCATGATCGGGAAACCACGACCATCTATTAACCAACAAACTAGTATTAGAAAGAGGCTTTACTAGGGACTCTAATTTAGTTTACAAATCACACAAGTATTAATGTTTCAAGTTTAACACTGTTATAGCATGAATGTAAACATTTATCATAAACACAAAGATATAATAATAACCACTTTTATTATTGCCTCTAGGGCATATCTCCAACAGTCTCCCACTTGCACTAGAGTCAACTAATCTAGATTACATGGTAATATACCGAACACCCATGGCGGTCTGGTGCTGGTCATGTTTTGCCCTCGGGAGAGGTTTAGTCAACAGATCCGCCACATTCAGATATGTGTGTACTTTGTAAATCTTTATGTCACCATCTTGGACATGCTCTCGAATAGCATGAAAACGTAGCTTGATGTGCTTCAGCTTCTTGTGTGACCTTGGTTCTTGCGCATTGGCTATGTCGCCCATGTTATCACAGTAGATAGACATTGGGTCCAGCGCACTTGGAACCACACCGAGCTCTATAATGAACTCCTTCATCCATATCGCCTCTTGTGAAGCCTCCGAAGCACCTATGTATTCCGATTCAGTTGAAGATCTCGCCACAATGCTTTGCTTTGCACTCCTCCAGCTAACTGTTGCACCATTCAAAGTAAGTACGTATCCAAATTGAGATTTAGAATCATCCGGATCAGTGTTCCAACTAGCATCGTTGTAACCATTAACAACGAGCTGCTCATCACCTCCATAAGAAAGAACCATATCCTTAGTTCTTCTCAAGTACTTAAGGATGTTTTTGACCGCTGTCCAATGATCCACTCCTGGATCACTTTGTTATCTACTAGTCAAACTAACAGCATATGCAATGTCGGGTCTAGTACATAGCATGGCATACATAAGAGATCCTATGGCTGAGGCATAGGGAGTCTTACTGATCCTTTCTCTATCTTCTGTCGTTGCAGGACTTTGAGTTTTACTCAAGGTCATATTGGCAACATGGGCAAGAACCCTTTCTTGCTATCTTGCATTCCAAACCTCTTGAGAACTTTGTCCAAATATGTACTCTGTGACAATGATATTAGACGTCTCGATCTATCTCTATAAATCTTTATGCCTAATATGTAAGCTGCTTCGCCAAGATCTTTCATTGAAAAACTATTATTCAAATAATACTTGACACTATTAAGAAGGTCTACATCATTCCCAATCAACAATATGTCATCTACATATAGTATTAAGAATGCTACAGAGCTCCCACTCACTTTCTTGTAAATACAAGCTTCTCCATAAATTTGTATAAAACCAAAGCTTTTGATCACCTTATCAAAACGTTGATTCCAACTTCGGGATGCTTGTTTCAATCCATATATCGACCGTTGAAGTTTGCATACCTTGTTAGCATCATATACATCTCTTCATCAATGGCTCCATTGAGGAACACCGTTTTGACCTCCATCTGCCATATGTCATAATCATAATATGCAGCGATTGCTAACATAATCCTCACAGACTTTAGCTTCGCTACTAGTGAGAAAGACTCATCGTAGTCAACTCCTTGAATTTGTCGAAACCCTTTTGCGACAAGTCGAGCTTTATAGACAGTTACATTACCATCAGCATCTGTTTTCTTCTTGAAAATCCATTTATTCTCGACAGCCTTCCGGCCATCCGGTAAGTCCACCAAAGTCCATACTTGGTTTTCGTACATGGATCCAATCTCGGATTTCATGGCTTCTTGCCATTTATGGGAATATGGGCTCATCATCGTTTCCTCATATGTCGCAAGGTCATCGGTGTTATCCACCAACATGACACTCATATCGGGGTCATACCAATCAGGAGTGGTACAAGTTCTCGTCGACCTGCGAGGTTTCGTAGTAACTTCAACCGAAGTTTCATGATCAACATCATTAGCTTCCTCTCTTATTGGTGCAGGCACCACAGGAACTACTTCCGGTGTTGCGCTACTCACAAGTTCGAGAGAAGGTTCAACAACCTCGTCGAGTTCTACTTTCCTTCCAGTGACTTCTTTCGAGAGAAACTCCTTCTCTAGAAAGGATCCATTCTTGGCAACGAAAATTTTGCCCTCGAATCTTTGATAGAAGGTATACCCAATAGTTTCCTTCGGGTATCCTATGAAGACGCATTTTTCCGCTTTGGGTTCAAGCTTGTCCGGCTGTAACTTCTTTACATAAGCTTCGCAACCCCAAACTTTAAGGAACGACAATTTATGTTTATTCCCAAACCATAATTCATACGGTGTCGTTTCAACGGATTTAGATGGTGCCATATTTAAAGTGAATGCGGTTGTTTCTAATGCATAACCCCAAAATGATAGCGGTAAATCTGTAAGTGACATCATAGAACAAACCATATCTAAGAGAGTGCGATTATGACGTTCGGACACACCATTACGCTGTGGTGTTCCCGGCGGTGTCAATTGTGAAAGTATTCCGCATTTCTTCAAATGCTCGCCAAACTCATAACTTAGATATTCACCTCCATGATCAGATCGTAGAAATTTAATCTTCTTGTTACGTTGATTCTCTACCTCACTTTGAAATTCCTTAAACTTCTCGAAAGTTTCGGACTTATGTTTCATGAAATAGATACACCCATATCTACTCAAGTCATTCGTGAAGGTAAGAACATAACGATAACCACCGCACGATGCTACACTCATTGGGCCACATACATCAGTATGTATGATTTCCAATAAGTCCGTAGCTCGCTCCATCATACCAGAAAATGGAGTCTTAGTCATTTTACCCATCAGACATGATTCGCATCTTTCAAGTGATTCGAAATCAAGTGATTCAAGAATTCCATCGGAATGGAGTTTCTTCATACGCTTCACTCCAATATGACCAAGACGACAGTGCCACATATAGGTCCAGTTATCGCTTAATTTCAAACGTTTAGCTTCAATGTTATTAATGTGTGTATTTACACAATCGAGATTCAATAAGAATAGACCATCTATCAAAGGTGCATGTGCATAAAACATATTACTCATATAAATCGAACAACCATTATTCTCGGACTTAAACAAGTAACCTTCTCGCAATAAACATGATCCCGATATAATGTTCATGGTCAACGCAGGCACCAAATAACAATTATTTAAGTATAAAACTAATCCCGATGGTAGATGAAGAGGTAGTGTGCCGACTTCGATCACATCAACCTTTGATCCATTTCCAACGCGCATCGTCACCTCGTTCTTCGCTAGCTTCTGTTTATTCTGCAGTACGTGTTTCGAGTTACAAATATGAGAAACTGAACCAGTATCAAATACACAGGCACTACTACGAGTACTAGTGAGATACACGACAATAACATGTATATCGGATATACCTTTCTTCTTGATGTTGCCGTTCTTCAAATCCGCCAAGTACTTTGGGAAATTCCGCTTCCAATGACCCTCTCCCTTGCAGTAAAAGCACTCAGTATCATGCTTAGGCCCAGCCTTGGTCTTCTTCGCTGGCGCGGTAACTTTCTTACCGCCCTTCTTGAAGTTTCCATTTTTCTTAGACTTGCCTTGCTTCTTGAATTTGGTGGTCTTATTGACCAACAACACTTGGTGCTCTTTCTTAATCTCCACTTCTATAGATTTCAACATGGAGAAGAGTTCTGGCAACGACTTGTCCATGTTTTGCATATTGTAGTTCATCACAAAGTTCTTGTAACTTGGTGGTAGTGATTGGAGGACACGGTGAATCCCCAAATCATTAGGAATCACTATTCCCAAGCTTTGAAGCTTGCTTGCGTGCCCAGACATCTTAAGCACGTGCTCACTGACTGAGCTGCCCTCTTCCATCTTCCAGTTAAAGAACTTTTCAGAAGCCTCATAACTCGCAACTGCCGCGTGAGCCTCAAATATCATTTTGAGTTCATGGACAATATCATGTGGGTCATGGTTCTCAAACCTTTTCTGAAGCTCCGATTACAAACCATACAAGATAGCACACTGAACTATGGAGTACTGATTCTTCCGAGCGAGGAAAACATTATTTACCTCATCGGTAGCATTAGCTGCAGGCGGGTCACCCAGCGGTGCATCTAGCACATAGGTCAAATTACTAGCATTGAGGACAATCCTCAAATTGCGGAACCAATCCGTGAAGTTGCTTCCATTGTTTTTAAACTTTTCTTTCTCTAGGAACGCATTAAAATTGATGGTAGGGGCCGCCATTGATCTACAACATATAGACACGGCTCTGATACCACTGTAGGGGTTCGTAGCATGGAAAACAAAAAATTTCTACCGCATGCACACAAACAAGCCAAGATCTATCTACTAGATTGTAGCAACGAGTCGATAGAAGCACTCACCCTCGAAGATTCCAAAGCGGTTAACGAGAGAAGATTCTCGTGGGTGATGTAGTCGTAAACTTGCCGATCTCAAGATCGCGTAGAGGATCCTTCCGGCGCTGCGTTCCGGCAGCGCTTCCGTAGTTGATCACACGTTCGGTACTCGATGAATACCTTCCTGTCCCTTGTTCCAGCAGGCAGCGGAGGTTGTAGTTCTCCCTTCGTGATTTAGGCAGCACGACGGCGTGGTGTCGGAAGTAGAGGGAAGATCCTGCAGGGCTTCGCCTAAGCCGGTGTGATTTATGGTGGATTAGGGTTTCCCGGAGATCTAGGGTTTAGATGACCGGGAAGAGGAGGAAGTGTCGGTGGCGGCTAGGCGATGGCGTCGGGGCTGCGGTGGCGGCGGCTCGTGTGCGGGGAGAGGGGCTAGGGCTTGTGTGCTTTGGGGCAGCCCTCCCCCTCTATTTATGAGAGGGGGCAGCCTTGGGAGTGGTGGATTTGAATCCAAACCCAAACCCAAGTTGGATTTAGAAAAGGACTTGTTCCTTCTTCCACTAGGAAACCATTGTTCCAGTTTGACTTTTCAAACTCCCATTTGACTTTCAATTTAGAGCTTTAATTCTCTCTTGCAAATGCACACACCAAGTGACCTAGGATATGATCCAATCATTCCACTTACCCATGACACATTCATGGACCATTCTCCTTCCGGACAGATGAACCTTCTAGACCCTTCTAGAACCTCTCCGATGGAAATATCGAAAACTTTCCTAATCTCTGGAATCGGACTTTCCTTATATGAATCTTATTCTCCGGACCATTCCGGATCTCGTCATGATATCCCGGATCCCATCCGAGACTCCGAACAACATTCGGTATCCCTATTAACATTCCATATGTACTAAACAACATCGAATCCTTATGTGTGTCTCCCTACGGATCGAATCCTTCCGGTGATGGTGATTAGCATGATCTCATGGTCGAAGGAGTTAGGTTACTATGTATCAGAAAGCTTATAGAAAACAAACTATTGAAATGACTTGATCTTAATGCTACACTTATCTATAGGAGTATGTCCATCATACCATTCTCCTAATGATATGATCTTGTTGTTCACAACATCTCAATGCTCATGATCGGGAAACCACGACCATCTATTAACCAACAAGCTAGTATTACAAAGAGTCTTTACTAGGGAATCTAATTTAGTTTAAAATCACACAAGTATTAATGTTTCCAGTTTAACACTGTTATAGCATGAATGTAAACATTTATCATAAACACAAAGATATAATAATAACCACTTTTATTATTGCCTCTAGGGAATATCTCCAACACAGAGACGCGTGCCAAGGCGACGGCGTACCTCGAGAAGTTCATGGTGGACCACAAGAGGACGAACACGCTTCTTTTGCCTTTCTTTCCCGAGTAAGTACACACACCCCCTAGCATTGGTAACTTAGGCTTTCTTATATCTTTCTTCCTTTTCCCTTTTCCAACATCCTGTTTCAATCGTGTTGTGCAGAGACAAGTACTACACACTCATCGTCATTTCCTCAGAGTACTCGATAGCATCGTATTTCTTCTCGGCGAGTCAGAAGAAGAAGAAAGACTACACCAAAATAAGGGGTGTTCTGAATGAGGCTATGAAGGGCTACGCTAGAAAGGGATGCCCCTTCGTCAACAACGGGGAATGTATCAAGGATGACATGCACAAGTTCAAGCACGTGCTCGAGTTCCCCTACGTCAAGGAGCCGGCTACTGGCGGCGCCAAGGAGGCCTTCTACGTCATGCATCACCTTAAAGGGTTTGTTCGGGATTGCCAGAACCTAACTCTGCCATATAGTCTCCGAGCATGGGCCGAAAATTTGGCGCGAAGGGACGATGATGATCTTAGAGAAGACTTCCATCGCATCCAGGTTAAGTTGTCGAAAATCATCGTGGAAGATGTCAACACAAGGGGAGGCGTCCTAAAACACAACAGAGGGTTGACTAAGAAGGAAATTGAAAATATTCTTCGTAAGCAGGGTGATAATAGGACATGGATGACGAAGGATGGCTATCTACCATTCCCGAAGCCGAGCGTTAGCAGTTCTCTATAATGATCGATGTGTGCGCCTAGAATTATCATAGATGTCTGTGTATAGTGTTGTGCCATAAACTATCTACTACCATGGTCGTATCTTGTAAACTTCACTATTGTGGTCGTTATCGTCGAAGTTCTATGATTGTGATCGATGTGTTATCTTCTATGTTTAGTGATCTTTTGCTTTAGTTTATGTGAACATATCTGCATGTGAACCAATTTAGTTCTTTCTATTGCATGATTTACTAATATGCCTTATCTATAGAGATGACAAAGTGGTACGTGGTGTACAAGGGTTGGGTTCCAGGAGTCTTTGATGAGTGGGAGGACTGTAAGAAACAGGTGAACAAGTTTAGCGGCAACATCTACAAAGGATACGCGACTCGAGAGGAGGCGGTAGCCAAGTGGAGGAACCACCTGTGGAAGGAGAACCAGATGAAGATATTGCTAGTGCTCTTTCTCTTGCTCACCGTCATCATAGCTGTTTTCTGTTTGATTCTAGTGTAGGCGGTAAACACTTCATTTGAATGTGATGAGATGGTTAACTTTGTACCAAACACTTGTATAAATATTCGCCACCTTTGACTTGTATTGTAATATGATGACCACTTGTCTACCTCGATCGGGCTCTAAGTAGTGTGATGGCACTATATTCGTGTTTGTATTATATTTGTTTTCATATACTAAGTCAAATATATTGTTTCTGTATAATACCTGTATAATACTGTATATTTGGACTAGTATTGTTTTTTTAATACCTGATATACAAACCAGTGGCGCATCTTTTTTACCATCTGTGGCGCATTTTCCAGAATGCGCCACTGAACAGAGTCCTGTGGCACATCAGCCAGAATGAGCCACAGAAGTATCATTACTTCTGTGGCGCATTTCGAAATGCGCCACAGAAATTTTCATCAGTGGCGACGTAACAGTGGCTTCTCTGATATGCGCCACATAAGCCCAATATCGATGTGCCACTAATGAATGATTTCCTAGTAGTGGGTGTCTACAGGAGGGAAAACCCCGTGTCATTGCCTAGATCCACGGTCACTTCCTCCACGCACGAAGAACCCTTTCCATACTCTTATACATGAGCATCAATTCCAAAATTTGCCTAAAGGTAAGTTGCCCTCTAGTTGGGATATGCCTCGTTCTAACCATGCAGGTGTAAGAAAGAAGAGTGGGGAACTCCACTTAGCCAAATATTCATGTAGATGATAGATTCTACATATAAATATGATATCACTTGCCAATACAATTCAAATGTATTGACCCTTGTGGCTGTAACTTATTATGTTGCGGGTTTGTTTGATGTTAGTGAAGTTTGTTGAGTAGGGATTACAAGTATACAACCAACATGATTGCATGTGGCACATGAAGATGAAGGACTCCATGCTTATAGATTTATCTGCTGCTTGTAATAATATATCCATATGAGCTATGTAAGTTGTAATGAATTATTTTATTCCTGGTTATAAGTTGTAATATGACCTTTGTTTCTGGATATTACCTCTTAAACTGTGGTGCGAGCTATTCGATCCAGGGACTAGCACTGTAAACATAGGGATCTCTACCTTAACAGGTTGGGACCTCTACATGTAAGGAGATGAAGAATGGTCAAAGGCTCAAACATTATATTTCTAGAGATTCTTATAATGAAGATGCTGATGATATTCAAATGGTGACTCCGAAAGAATTTATTAGAGACCAAACTCAGAAACCTGCAGAGTTCGTTTTTGAATAGGTAAAAGTGCTGAAAATAGAAGGTTCGCGAAAAACTTTTCTCTTTATATTTTTGTAGTTTTTATTCCATATGGAAGATAACAAGACGAAAAAGGGAAGGAAACGGATTCCGGGTGGCCCACAACCCAGTATCACACTCCCCACCTGGTCGCGCCACCAGGGGTGTGATCACCCCAGAGTCTGTCTTCGTCCCGTTTTCGCCCAGTACTTTCCTTATGTCGTAAAACTTCATAATATATAATCCCCAGACCCCCCGAGGTCCGTATATCGTGTTCTCGTCATGTTTTCGTTTCGATATGTTTCTGTCAGGAAATATTCTCATGTTTAGAGGCATCATGGTCTCCGCCAATGACAAGCGAAAGAAGCCCGTGGAAGATGATCTTCAAGACCCCAAGAAGGAGGAGGAGATCTTGGTTGAGGATGAAGAAGAAGTGGAAGAAGACAAGCGTCCGGACACCCGCGCCACCGTTGCGAGCATTGGAGTGGTGGAAAATCCTATCAAGCTCAAGAGGATGGCACAGATGTCTACAGGAGGGAAAACCCCGTGTCATTGGCTAGATCCACGGTCACTTCCTCCACAGACCAAGAACCCCTTCCATACTCTTATACATGAGCAGCAATTACAAAAGTTGCCCAAAGGGAAGTTTCCCTCTAGTTGGGATATGCCTCGTTCTAACCATGCAGGGAAATAATACTCTAAGCAGGAAGAGTGGGGAAATAATCACAAGGATTGGGATTCTCGGTCCAACATGATCATGAACCGCATTGAGCATAATTCAGAGTTAATTCGTACTCTAACCTTCGATATTGAGCACTTGAGGAAGTTGATTGAAAATCTTATCGAGAGAACACAACCACCACCGAAGGAGTAATTTGTCATCAGGTTTTGGCATCCCCTTGGCTTGTTCCAAGCTTTGGGGAGTGCCGCGGTATCACATCATTATCTTTCATATTTTTACCTTTTTAGTAGAGTCGTATCTTGAATAGAGAAGTTATCATATAGGATGGTTTGCATTGTGGAGGTATCTCTACTCTAGTTGGTTATCTATGTATCCCTTGGTGTGAGTGCCTTTATGGAATATAAAGGAGAAGTTTCATCTTTTACTTTCTGCACATCTTATCTTAGTTTGCAATCTCTATTATATGATTGGTCTTGTTGATTAGTATTGGTATCACTTTGGGAGCATCAAGTAAATTTAAATTGGTTTTGGCAAACCGAGCTCTGGTTAGTAGCAGCAATTTTTGAGCTTTGAAAGGAAAAGAGAAAAGCACTTACAGGTATTTTATATTATTTTCTTTCTTTCTTGATTAGCTCATAAGCTTAGTATTCTTTAGTTAAGATCTTTTGTGTTTTCAAGGAAGATTGCATGTTTCTTTCTATCACTTGTATGTTTGCTTGTTTCCTTCAACTCTTTTGCTTGCTACCCAGCCTTGCTAGCCAAAAACCTGTACTGAGAGAGAATGCTTCTCGTGCATCCAATCCTTTAAACATAAACCTATGCCATTTGTGTCCACCATATCTACCTATTAGCATTATTGCTATTCCAAGTAAACTCTCGAGTTTCATCTACCTTTCAAATTAAAAATTCTTTTGTTATGTGAAAACTAGTTAGTAAAGCTCTCACGAACTTGATGGAACACCTTCTTTTCCTGCCCTTAATAAACTTGAACCATTGTGTAATCTAAGTTGTATATGCTTGCACTTATAAGTTGGGAATTAGAAGAACTGTGCTGTTACGGGGAACGCTTTCAACACCCGTAAATATCTACCCAGTTGATATCATGCTCTTTTGTTTACAAATGTTGGCGGTGTGAAATAAAAGGGGAGCTTGTAAGTCCATGGAGTTATGTATATGTGTTAGAGAAACACCTGGGCCGCTAGCCTAATCCATGCATAATCATGGTGGAAACTTATAGCATCACCATAGTGAGCAATCTATGAAGCATCCTCAGAAAAAAATACAGAAAAAGTGAGAAGAGAAAAATATATATATGCACCATTCTCATGGTAAATAAAAGGGCCGCTGAGATGCTACCGGTCTGTTGCCTTGTCATTTTGATGTGGGATAGCTCCAGTGTCATGGGGAAAGGGGTACCCTGTTGGCGGTTCTTTATGATACACATATACTTACAATGACAAGAACTTACCGGTAACTAAAGTTGAGTAGCATGAGGAATGGCCCTCGTACTCAAGGGACATGAGATTGCCAACTTATGATTTGTCAAGGATATATTCCATATTTGTTCACTTTAACCTTAATCACTTCAAGATTCTTATGATAGGGGAAATGAGAGCTCAAAGCTAGTAAGTACCATAATCTTTAGGAAGATCTTTATGAAACTTGAAATCCCTGGTTCCCTCTGCAAAGGGCCTTTCTTTTACTTCTAAGTTGAGTTAGTAAACCTATTCCTTTGAATCTCCAGCTGATGCAACATTGAGTTGATGTAGGAGCGCTTCATTGGGAACCCTAAGAGCAAGGTGTGAAGCAGCACATCAGCAAGTTTTCCCTCAGTAAGAAACCGAGGTTATCGAACCATTAGGAGGAAGGAAACGTCACACAGGTGTTGCAAGCAGACTTGCACAACACAAACTCAAGACTTTGCCCCAACGAATCAATGAGGTTCTCAAGCTCACCGGTTTGCTGTAACAAGGGATTAAACGTATGGTGTGGAAGGTAATGGTGGTTTGCAGCAAGTAAACAAGTAACAGAGGAAGATGTATCAATGGTAAAGATTGGACCGGGGTCCATAGCTCACTAGAGGTGCTCTCCTTAGATAAACAACATGGCATGAAGGGTAAACAAATTACAGCAGGGCAATTGACAGGAACTGAGCAAGGCATAACAATGCAATTACCATTTAGAAAGATCCTATGAGGTTCGTTTGGGCAATACAACAAGATACATAGACCGCCATCCAACTACATCTATGACTAGAAGTCCACCTTCAGGTTATCATTCGAACCCCCTCCAGTATTAAGTTGTAAGCAACAAACAACTGCTTTAAGCAAAGTATGTAAGGTAAACAGTCCACATGTTCCATGAACAAGAGACCATTGTTTTCTCCCTAGTAGAAACAATACATCTACAACTGAAGAGATTATTGTCACTTCCCTTGGAAACTAGAGGCATGAACCCACTATCGAGCATAAATACCCCCTCTTGGAGTCACTAGCAACTACTTGGCCAAGATAGCTACTAACAACAGAGAGCATGAAAGATCACAAACAACACAGACATGATAGAATCATAAAGACAAAACCATTAATCAAACCAACATAATAATCTCAATATCCATCGGATCCCCACAAACAAAACATGCATGATTACAAATAGATTAGATCTTGATCATGAACGAAGCTCACAAGATCTATACATGAAACCACAAAGGAGGAGATACAACCATCTAGCTACTACATGGACCCATAGTCCAAGGTGGAACTACTGACGCATCATACCGGAGAGAATCCCTCCGGATGATCTCCCCTCCAGCACGGTGCCGAGAAGAACTTCAGATCCCCCGATCTAGGGACGATGGTGGCGGAGGCTACAGACGTTTCGTGGATATTTGATCGGGTGCTTAGGGTTTCTGCATCGGGGGCTTTTTATAGGCGAAGGGGGATACCGAGGCGGCGGCCAAGGGCGCCAAACCCTAGCCAGGCGCGGGGTGGGGCCCACCGGCGCCTGGGGTGGGTCTGCCGCCCTGGCCGGCCTCTCCGCCTCCCCTCTGGTAATCTTGTTCCCCACGTAAAGTAATTGACTTTGACGTTAGTCCCGTCCAATTCCGAGAATATTTCTTTACTAACTTTCCTGAAACTAAAAACAACAGAAAACATGCATCTGGCACTGTTGCAACTTGTTAGTAGGTTAGTACCAGAAAACATGTAAAAAGCACCTCAAATTGTAGACAAGTAAAGCAAAGTAGATACTAAACAAGCATGGAGCATCAAAAATTATAGATACGTTTCTGACGTATCAAGCATCCCCAAGCTTAACTCCTGCTCGTCCTCGAGTAGGTAAGTGATAAAAAGAATAATTTTTGAGGTGACATGCACCCTCACAATAAAGATCCAAACATTTGCAAGCATTGAAAGATGGGATAAAAAAACTCTAAACATGTGCATGAAAGATGGAATTCTAACAATAGGACATAGTAACTATGCATGCAACATGGCAATTTACAAACAAAGATCATGAATAATATGCATTGAAAAATGTTTGTTTGTTTCACATACAGAAAAAATAGCATAGTGGCAATCAGCTTGTCCCTCATAGAGTAGCAATATAGATGCATAGGACACCTTCAAAGTTCACAAGGGTGACTAGAAACAATTAGCACAAGAACAAGTAATATCACAATATGCATCAATTAATAAGCTTTGGAACACTGCACACAGAATGACAACTATGCTCTCTTAATGGTGCCTAAAGGTAGAAGGTGGAGACTCAATAATGGTGGAAGAAAGACCTTTTATTTGTAAAGGAAGCAGTGATTACAAGTTTCAAAAAGAGCTTCCAAAAATTATGGTACTTATTAGCTTTCAGCCAACATTGCCCCTATCATAAGCATCTTGAAGTGGTTAAGGTTAAAGTGCCAAAGATGGAGTATATGCTTGACGAAGTATAAGTTGGCAATCTCAAGTCCCTTGAATACGAGGGCCACACCTCATGCATACTCAACTTTGGGTCCAGGTAAGTTCTTGTCACTGTAAGTATTTGCATATCATTGAGAACCGCAAACGGGGTAACCCTTGCACATGGTATAGGAGCTTTCCCATAACCAAAATGACAAGGCAAGCAGACAATGAGCATCTCAGCAATCTTCTTATTTACCATGGGAATATGGTGCTTTTTTCTCTCTTTTCTCAATTTGTCTCTCTTTTTTTATAAGAAGAATGCTTCATAGATGTCACTATGGTGATGCTGCAAGTTTCCACCATGATTAGGCATGGCTTAGGATATCTCCCCAGGAGTTTCTCTAACACAGGATACAAACTCCATGGACTTACACGTTTCCCCTTTATTTCACACCGGTGACATCCATAGACAAAAGAACATGATATCAACTGAGTACAAAGTGCAAGTGCAATGTTGAAAACGTTCCCCGTGACAGCACGGTTCTGCTAATTCCAACTTATAAGTGCAAGCATATACAACAAAGTTGTCACAATGGTTCAATTTTATTTGGGGCAAAGAATATAAAGTGTGCCATCAAGTTCGTGAGGGCTTTAATAACTAAGTTTTCACATAACAAAATAGTTTTTAATTGGAAGATAGTTGAAAACAAGAATATACTTGGAATGGTGTAACACACCATTCATAGGAGTTTATAGTGGACACTTTGGAAAAACTTGGTTTCTTGGGAGTTGGAAGCATGAGTAGAACTTACTCATACAAGTGGAGGCTAGCAAAAGACTAGGAGGAACCAACTAAGAGAGCATAATGGGCATAATCATGCAGTGAAATAAAGCATACTAATCAAAGCAAAGAGTGGTACTACAAGTCAAGGACTAAATGATTATAGAGGCTAATGGTGACTTGTCATAGTCACAACATGGTGTGAGCATGTGCCAAGTCAACCCAAGCAAAACATCAAAGGAGAATACCACAATACTATGCTTTTGCATGCTAAAACAACGCATAATTATTCAAGGCACACTAAGCAATCCCAATTGTTTGGAACAAGACATGCTACAACAATAATCACTAAGCATAATGTCAAAAAAAATCCTAGCATGTCATGCTAAAGTCTAAGTCACAGTCAATGCAAGCTCCTCTTGCACTTCAAGCAAGAACTTACTACTCCTTTCCAAACACCAAGCAAACTTATTTGCAAAACAACACAGCGAGAACGGGGGTCCAAACTACTTAAGAAAACTAAACGAACTAAGCAGAGCAAACAAAAACTAAGACGCTCCAAGAACAACATAACTGTTCATGAAACAATAAAAACGAAGTGTCTAGATAGACCTGAGCTTTTTATTGATGAAGAAGGGGATGCCTTGGGCATCCCCAAGCTTTGACGCTTGTACCTCTTGGATATTTTTTGGGGTGACACCATGGTGGCATCCCCAAGCTTGAGATTTTGTCCATTCTTCATCTCATTACATCATTCTCTCTCTACACCTGAAATTTTTCCTTCACACAAAACTTCACGCAATCTTCATTAGCAACATTAACTTATTCAAAAGATATTAGACCTCTGGCAAAGCTTTGAAACAGAAAGGCTTTTCACTAAAAACACAAGCTACTGTATTAACTCCTTCAAAACTCTCAATTCACCTAAAGAGAACTCAAAAAGGAATCAAAAAGAAGCAAATGCAAATAATGACACAAATCTGTCAAAACAGACCAGTAGGTAGAAACCGATTTTTTCGAACATTTTATGTTGCTCAAATCAAAAATTGTTGAACTAACGAAAGTTAGCTAACATACTGAGGGATTTATTCATAAATTGTCAGCTCAATCAGATTTACATAGACTCCTCACGAATGTTTTTGGTGGAGGACAGAAATCTGTTTCGGGACAGCAACTCCCCAAATCTTACTTCCCTCTCATTAGAGGTCATTCTCGGCACAAAAAGCAAACAAAAAGGATAAGGAGAGGTCATTACAGAAGTAATAACTTCCAAGACTCAAGGAAACTCTTGAGTTATCTCCCAACAAGTACTTTTCTTTAACGTCTTTAAGTCAGGCACAAAAAGCAAGAAGAATCAAGTATTTTCAAATGAAGAAGCATTAACATCAAATCTTGATTACAAAGGAGGAGCAAAAAGAAACTTCTCTCTCCTCATAGGGAAGTGTTCAATACCTTTCTTGAATGGGAAATGATATTTAATGGTGCCTTCTTTCATATCAATGATAGCACCAACTGTTCTAAGAAAAGGTCTTCCCAAAGTGAGAGGACAAGAAGCATTGTATTCAACATCCAAAACATAGAAATCAATAGGGACATAAGCATTGTTAACCATAATGAGAACATCATTAACACTCCCCATGAATTTCTTCTTAGCATTATCATTGAGTGGGACATCCAAATAACAATCTTCTAATGGTGGCAAATCAAGCATTTCCTAAATCTTCCTAGGTATAATAGAGACACTAGAACCAAGATCACATGAAGCTTTGAGATCAAAGTCATTTACTTGCATATTAATAATGGGTTCCCAACTATCTTCTACTTTCCTAGGAATAGAAGATTTGTGTTTTAGCTTCTCTTCCTTAATCATAACAAGAGCATCTGTAATGTTTTTGGTGAAAGCAACATGCATATCACTAGCATCAGGACTTCTAGCAAGATTTTGCAAGAACATAATCACTTCAGAAATATTACAACCATCAATATCAAAGTCAAACTTAGCATCACTAGTAGTAGGCATAGTAGGAGTAGGAATATGGACTACTTGAGGTTTATTGGTGATGGTGCACACACTATTGTTTCTATCAATTTCAGGTTCCCTTTCCCACTTAGCATGAAGTTGAGCTAACAGCCTAACATTTTCATCAATAGTAACTTGTATGGGATGAGTAGTAGCAAAGGTGTTTTCCATAGTTTCAGGTTTAGCAGCCATTTTATTAACCAAGGAAGTTTGAGCTTCAGACAAAGAGGATATATTTTTCTCAACAGTTAAAAGCTTTTCCTCTATAGTCTTATTGAAAGTGGTTTGTTTACTGATAAAGTCCTTGAGCATGACTTCAAGTTCAGAGGGGGCACTTCTAGCATTATTGTAAGAGCTTCCATAGGAGTTGCCATTATTAGGGGGATAAGGCCTATAATTGTTGTTGCTACCAAAATTATTCATGTAGGCATTGTTGTTGAAATTGTTGTTTCCAATGAAGTTCACATCAACTTGCTCTTCTTGAGCAACCAAAAAGGCTAAGGGAACACTATTAGGATCTAGAGGAGCTTTCCCATTAACAAGCATAGCCATAATAACATCAATATTTTCACTCAAAGAGGAAGTTTCCTCAACAAAATTTACCTTCTTACCATGTGGAGCTCTCTCAACATGCCATTCAGAGTAGTTAACCATCATATTATCAAGGAGCCTTGTTGCAGTACCCAAGGTGAGGCCCATAAAGGTACCTCCAACAGCAAAATCCAACCGATTTCTTGAGGAGAAGTTCAAACCTGCATAAAAAGTCTGGATAATCATCCAAGCAGTGAGTCCATGAGTAGGGCAATTTTTAACCAAAGATTTCATTCTTTCCCAAGCAGGAGCAACATGTTCACTATCAAGCTGTTTAAATTTCATAATGTCACTTCTCATAGATATAATCTTAGCAGGAGGATAGTACTTTCCAATAAAATCATCTTTGCACTTAGTCCAAGAATCAATACTATTTTTAGGCAAAGAAAGCAACCATTCTTTAGCTTTTCCTCTCAAGGAGAAAGGAAAAATCTTGAGCTTAATAATATCTCCATCTACATCCTTATACTTTTGCATCTCACAAAGTTCAACAAAGCTATTGAGATGAGCAGCAGGATCATCAGAATCAGCACCAGAAAATTGCTCTCTCATCACAAGATTCAACAAAGCAGGCTTAATTTCATAAAATCATGAGCAGGTGGAGCAATAGGAGTGCTTAGGAAATCATTGTTGTTGGTGCTAGTGAAGTCACACAACTTGGTGTTCTTAGCAGAGTTCATTTTGGCAAAGGTGGGCAAGCCAAAAACAGCAGCAACAGCTAGAGCAGGAACTAATTTTTTTTGTGTTTTTGAATAAAGAAAGCAAACCAAACTAGACTAATTTTTTGGGTTTTGGAAAGAGGCAAACAAAACCAATCAAAATAAACAAAGCAAACTAAAAACAAAGTAAAGAGAAAGGAAGTGAAGGACTCCCCTTGTGAAGACGTCCTTAGCCTCCTCGGCAACGGCGCCAGAAAAGCTTGATGCAGTGCTGAGTTGATGTAGGAGCGCTTCGTTGGGAACCCCAAGAGCAAGGTGTGAAGCAGCACAACAACAAGTTTTCCCTCAATAAGAAATGAGGTTATCGAACCAGTAGGAGAAAGGAAACGTCACACAGGTGTTGCAAGCAACGTGGAGACCTGCACAACACAAACTCAAGACTTTGCCTCAACGAATCAGTGAGGTTGTCAAGCTCACCGGTTTGCTATAACAAAGGATTAAACGTATGGTGTGGAAGGTAATGGTGGTTTGCAGCAAGTAAACAAGTAACAGAGGAAGATGTATCAATTGTAAAGATTGGACCGGGGTCCATAGTTCACTAGACGTGCTCTCCTTAGATATACAACATGGCATGAATGGTAAACAAATTACAGCAGGGCAATTGACGGGAACTGAGCATGGCATAACAATGCAATTACCAGTCAGAAAGATCCTATGAGATTCATTTGGGCAATACAACAAGACACATATACAACCATCCAACTGCATCTATCACTAGAAGTCCGCCTTCAGGTTATCATCCGAACCCCCTCTAGTATTAAGTTGCAAGCAACAGCAACTGCTTTAAGAAAAGTCTGTAAGCTAAACATTTCCACATGTTCCATGAACAAGAGACCGTTGTTTTCTCCCTAGTAGCAACAACACATCTACAACCGAAGAGATTATTGTCACTTACCTTGGAAACTAGAGGCATGAACCTACTATCGAGCATAAATACCCCCTCTTTGAGTCACTAGCAACTACTTGGCCAAGATAGCTACTAACAATGGAGAGCATGCAAGATCACAAACAACACGGACATGATAGAATCATAAAGACAAAACCATTAATCAAACCAACATAATAATCTCAATATCCATCGGATCCCCGCAAACACAACATGCATGATTACAAATAGATTAGATCTTGATCATGAATGGAGATCATAAGATCTATACATGAAAGCATAAAGGAGGAGATACAACCATCTAGCTCTTACATGGACCCATAGTCCAAGGTGGAACTACTCACGCATCATACCGGAGAGAAGCCCTCCGGGATGATCTCCCCTCCGGCAAGGTGCGAGGAAGATTTTCAGATCCCCTCCGATCTAGGGATGATGGTGGCGGAGGCTACAGACGGTTTCATGGAGATTTGATTGGGTGCTTAGGGTTTCTGCATAGGGGGATTTTTATAGGCGAAGGGGGAGACCAAGGTGGCGGCTAGGGGTAACAAACCGTAGCCAGGCACGGGGTGGGGCCCACCCGCGTCTAGGGTGGGTCTGGCCGCCCTGGACGGCCCCTCCGGCTCCCCTCTGGTCTTCTTGTTCCCCACGGAATGTAATTGACTTTGACGTTTGTCCCGTCCAATTCCGAGAATATTTCTTTACTAACTTTTCTGAAACCAAAAATAGCAAAAAACAGGCATCTGACACTGTTGCAACTTGTTAGTAGGTTAGTACCAGAAAACATGTAAAAAGCACCTCAAAGTGTAGACAAGTAAAGCAAAGTAGATACTAAACAAGCATAGAGCATCAAAAATTATAGATATGTTTCCGACGTATCGCCAGCAAGCATTTGAGTTGTTGTGTTTCAATCATCCATGTGATGATTTATTCAATCATGTTTCCTATCTTCTTTGTTTTGAACAAAAATCTTATCTGAATGAATATTACTTTGAAAGCTATCATTGTGAAAAGCCTTTTATGTTTGATAAAAAAGGACTCTTGTTATAAACTTCATTAGAAAAGCTTTGCTTGAAAACTAAGTATGATTTGTCAACTGTTCTCTGACCAAGAACAAAGTTTGCCATTACCAATTATGATTTGTCTTTATGCATCTTTATTGTGACTCCCGTACTCGTTGCAAGATAAGTTATATAATGGTGAGTTGCTTTATATTATGAGTTGTGTATTGGTGATTGTGATGCTTCTTGTCCGTATTCTTTTTATTGACACTTCACTCCATAAACCTGTGGTCATGTTTACTGAGCTCAGTTTTCGCGTGGGGACAAGCGAGGTCTAAGCTTGGGGGAGTTGATACGTCCATATTGCATCACTATTATATATCATAATTTATTGATATTCATTGATATATTTCATATTAAGAGGTGATACTTCTGTTATTTCATCTGTTTTTGCATGCTGGGTGACTTTTGGAGGATGAACTGGCGGAGTCAGGATTCTGATGGAAAAAGTGGTGTCCAGATGCAATATTCATGAAGATCAGAAAATTCCAGAAAATATACGGAAAAACCTATTTTTCCAAAAGACGAAGGAAGCCAGAAGGGGAGGCGAAGATGGGCCGCAGGGGGCCCACACCACCCCCTGGCGTGGGCCCACCCTAGGTCGTGCCAGTAGGGGGTGTGGCCACCCTAACCCATCTCCTGCTTCGCCCCTTCGCATATAACTTCCTCCCAAAACCCTACTATTTGGGGGGGGCAACCATAGAAAGATTCTTCCGCCTCTGCAGGGCGGAAACTATAGAGAGAGAAAGAGCTCTCCGGCAGGCAGATTTCTACCGGGGAAATTCCTTCCCGGAGAGGGGAGATCGTCGCCATCAACACCATCATCAAGCTAGACTTCAACGGGATCATCATCCTCACCACCATCTCCACCAGCACCATCATCATGTCAACACTCGGATTTTTAATCTCAGATGCCTGTTATGCCATACATCGCAATCCCAGGATTACCATTTTTGCGAGACATAACAGAATTGGATACCACAGTACATCATCCATTACAAACCATACATAAGGTCTTACACAAATAGGGACCTCATGATCCAGTTCTTAATACAACTTCAAGCAGCGAAATACGTAATAATAACGGTAGCGTAGGCGAAGCTCCATCTTCGGGGTCACAGGCAATGCTGACGATGGGAGATGATCCTAGTTGTCGTAACCTTCCTGGGGTCCATCCTCCAGGTACTCATCTTCATAGTCTGGCCATGGGAATACCCAGGGACAAAGCCATGAGTGCTCTTTAAGTACTCTCAAACTAATACTAACAAGTGAAAGGGGTTTTTGATAATAGGACACTAGGCTCTAGGGTTGTTTTGCAAAAGCCAGATTTATCTCTACTAAGCTGAGAAGCAAGAGAAGCTAGTCACAATTTTATAACTCCTAAGTAGGAACTTGTATTTCAAATCACAACCCTGTTGTGGTCAAGTCAAAGTCTCAATTCATTTCACAAGTCTTTTGAAAACATCTGATGGGAAAGAGTATGGCCACTCCAACTGTCCATAATCGCGGACGCGGCTGTTCGAATAGTTTGAAACTCTGCAGAGATTGTACACTTTCACCACAACATTCGATACATCCATCAGGAACAAATCCCGAATTCACCATACAAAGTATGCGGATAATCAATCCTAACCTTTCAATTACACGCCCTAGTATAAGCACCTCTCCTATGAGTTTGGCCTCCCAACCATGACCAACTGTCATCTTGGGTACTGCACAGGTGGACAATCTTCACAAGGTAGCCTCAGCTCAGACCTTGGCCATGAGGGAACTAATAGTAAGGTATATAAGTTTCTAGTCAAGCCTTACCCAATCTTCGGGTATTGTGGTTGTACGATAAAATTGGAATGGTATCGCATCCAGACAAGCATCCGTTTTATCAAGGGCTAAGGCTCATGCCTCAACATTTTCATCACCAAATCATCAGGTGTTCGGAAACACATGTCAAAACATGTTAGTAGAATGATCCATCATTCTAAGGTTTTCATAACCATTTTCACCAAGTATTCCCATCTAATGTTGATCAAGTTTTATGCTTAGCACTAGCATCTACAAGTGGGGGTAAGCACTAATGGGGGATAGTAAACTAGTGGAGTTTCAACTAAGTTTAATCTTATGCCTTAGGATGACATAAAGATTTTCTAGCTTAGGCCAAATTTTATGCTCTTTATGCAACCTTCAATATATCTTTCTAGAATCTACAAGTCACTTAAGTCAACTCTAAGTTAAAGCTTTGATAAAGAAATAAAGTAGAGGGCTTGCAAATAAAACTAGGATTGGTTTATCAAGTGGATATGATCACATATGCTTAAGGCATATAGTTGACATAGTAGCAAGTAAGTATTAGCTTGCCCAATTAAGGTTTGCTCAAGTAGAGTATCTTGCAAGTGTTAGCTTGCATCAGTATCAGTATAAGCTTGCTAAATTGCAAGTGTTAGCTTGCCTTGTGCAGAGCAGTGGTTGAAGTTCTCCTCGGCTTCTTTTTCGTAGTATCCTCCTTCCTCCTCGTATCCTTGGTCGATACTAGCGTCTATGAATAAATACGAGGTACACAATCACCAAACAATACTTAACTACTTGCATTCATCACACACAAGGGTCCTATAAATGATCTAGCATCATCACTAACATTACAAGATTAAAGCTTGGTTTAATTCCTTTTATTTTTAGAAAACTAATTTCTACTCATTGAAAAACTACTTAAGATTTAATATTCTCCAAACCAAACATGGGATCATGTTGACACATGTCATCACCACATATTTTAGTCCATGGGAATGTGATTTAAAGTGGTGTCACAATTTAATACGGTTTTTCTCTTTTATTTTAATTAATTAAAGTGGCTAGAAATGCCTATGTGGCATTCTTTTATTACTTGGTCATTATTTCTGTAAGTAACCCTATATATTTTTATATATTCTGAAAGGTATGGTTAAATGTGATTTTTGAGAGTTGGAATCAACTCAAAAGCTATTATGGTTTAAATTTGAAAAATGTTTGAATGCAGAAAAGCTTCTGCCTTGTTATTTTTACCATGGATGAACTATAGATCCAAATGACTTGAATCCAACGGGCTTGGATTCAGCATTCCCAGACCTTTCTAACAAAATTGGTTTCATTCAATTTGGTTCACTAAATCGACCTGGGTTAATTTTTGAAACTGGGTACAGAAGTGTGTTTGAAATAAAATGAAAAAGGTTAAATTCAAATAACTGGGCTACGCGAGAAGCGATACTGGGCCGACCTGCTAAGCACAGCGCTTACGCGGGCTGGTTAAGTCGCTGTCCCCACGCGTCAGTGAGACAGGGGGTGCGAAGCGGTATGGGGCGATGTGGTGTGTTCGATCTGGTTCTAATCCAACGGCTGAGGATCATCAGCGACGTTGGGCAACGCCAGCGAGACAGAAACCTAGCGCGGCAGGTGGGGGTCGTTGGGGGCTCACCGGGGTTCAGGCGAGGGTCGGCGAGGTGGGCGAACGACGAAGTCGACGACGGCGAACCTCCTGGTACCGGCAGCTTCTCCTGGGGCGGCTCCAATCGCTGGCCCCCTTCTTCTCCAGCAGCGGCAGGCTCGGGTGAAATTCCGGCGAAGTGTTGCGCGCCTTGCTCCGGGAACGGAGTGGCACGATCAGTGAGGAGAGGGGAGTGAGATGGTTTGCTCAATTCGGCTGGGGGTGGCCTCTATTTATAGTCGCGACGACGAGACCGAACGGGATGGGCATGCGACGGTGGCGACATGGCTACGGGCGGCTAGAGGCATGGCCGGCGGTGGCGATCGCTTGGTGGTCTCCTGGCGATGCTCTACGGCTTTAATGTGCGTGTAGGGGCGGTGCGGTTTGGTCTGGAACGCGCGATGCTCTATGTGGCAGAGGCGGCGTCTTCGACAGCGAGCGGTGGTTATGCGGCATGGGGCGGCGAACGGGGATGTCTGGCGGTCTCCTGGGTTGGTGGCGATCATGTATGCACGCGGCGAGGGAGGCGCGCTGTTAGACCCCTCCTTTGTAAAGGAAAGGATCCCTGTGATTGCAATGCTAGTCCCTGGATCAATGCTAGCATCCACAGTTTAAGATGAAGTACACAGATACAAAGGTCGTTTATTACATTCATTCCAGAGATAAAACATAGTCTTTTACAACTCAGGGCCAAAGGCCTAATACAAGAGTTTTGGAATAAGTAAATAAACATAAGTCTTCATCTTCATGTGCCACAGGCAAGCATGTTGAGTGTAGACTCATGACTCCTACTCATCATCGGAGTAACCTGCAACATCACAAGTTACAGCCACAGTGGGTCAATACTTTGGAATAGTATTGGGAAGTGATACCTTAGTAAATTTTTAAGTGGACTATATTACTATATGCATTTTGGCTAAGTGTAGCTTGGCTTGCTTTGCTTGAAAATAGGTTTTCCCTATTAGTTGAAATCACTAAGTTTTTCTTTATCAAAAACTTCCCCAAGAAACCACCAATAGACATTGGGGTCCTTCACCCTTGTTCACCCACAGGTTTTACTTAGAAGTTGGAGTGATGAGATTCTTGTAGCTTCCATGTCTTGATGCTCAAGTTGTCCATTGCCATGGACCTGGCTAAGTACTTAGATTTTCCATCTGCAGAGGTTGTGCACTTTCCCCACCAGACTTGGTTTCCCAAGACAGGACCTTTCAGAAGCCTTTCCTTAGTCAAATGGACGTGCTCCAACCTATCATTCCCACTACCACCAACTGTCCAAGTGACTAAGTTCTAGCAACCTATATGATCATGGCAGAGCCCATATTGCCAAGTGGTTGCACTGTAAGCTTTCTCAACACTTAGCCTCCAAATCCCTTTGTGCCTGGGTGGCATACCACAAGTGTGATACACAAGCCAAATCCATGGCCTTGTGTAACCACTCAACATAAACCAATCTTTCCATTCCACCCAGGAGGTTTATTGACTTAGTGGTTTTATTAAGAAAAGCATGAGTCCCCAAGGACTTAGAATTATTTCACTATAGCATGTACATATTTTACCAACCCTTGTTTTCTACTAGCTAGGCTAAGCATGGCATAGTAACTTTAACTTAGGAAAATTCCCTAGCAATTCTACAATTCTATACTACATAGGATTTCCCAACATAGCATTTGGCAAAAGTAACATGCAAGACTTAGCAAAAATAATTCTAATGCTTATTCAAAATAAAGGGTGGAAATATCATGAAGTATCACTTGCCTTGGTAATGGGGAGAGTGGCACTCTTCACAATCACAGTCACTAGCAAAATCTACACAAATATTTTGTAGCACACAATTACATACAATTCATATACAAGCAAAAATATGAATGCATGCATGCAAGAAAATGCTAAGTGATGATTTTTGAAAAACTCTACCAAGCAAGTGCATGAAACAGAAAAATAACAAGTCAAAAAGTTTGCTAACCAAACTTATTAGGCCCTAAAACCATTTGCTAAACAAAAATTATGCTCAAAATATACCTAAACATGTTTATGTATATAAAGTCATTTTAACAGTTACTATTTGTTAAACACATTGGATATTCAGAAAGGTCTTGACTCACTGAATCCAACGATATAAAGTTTGCAAAATTCCAACGTGGGAATCAAAAGTTAGAGCCATTTGAAATTTGGATCAAATTCTGGTTTGAAATCTGTTTTTAGATCTAACCCTAGCCACGTGTCGCAGCGTCACTGGCACGTACCGGTTCACACCGGATCGAGCTCTGTAGCCATTGAATCTAAATAAATCGCACGGCCCTGAACGCGTACCCCTTTGCTGATAAGTGAATTTATCCTAACGCTTGGATCTAGATCTAACGGTGCTCGAGCACGCGTCCATGTCCTGGCGGCGCGCGGCGTCAGCGAGCGGCGGAGCGCTCGGTCTACGGCGGCGCTAGCGTTCCAGGTCGTCCGCGAGAGGGAGAAGGGTCATACCAGAACCGCAGGAGGCCGCTGAAGCTCAAGGTGGCGTTGGTTTGCGAAGGAGCGTGCTGACACGGCGATGATTTCTCGTTGGAGTTGAGTCTGGCGACAGGTGGTTCTGTTCGAGGTCGAAGGCGACGTTGTCGATCACTAGGAGGCAAACGGAGGGTGTGGTCAGATGCAGAAGATCACGGAGAAAACGCGTGTGTGAAAGACAAGGCTTGGGGCGGTCTGGACTTACCACTGGAGGTCGTCGGAGTTGAAGCCGAAGACGGTGGCGGCCAGTCGTCGACGTTGCTGGAGCTACGGTTCATGCGAAGGCAAATGGGGTGTGTCAGTAGGTGCGCAGAGACTCACTGAACAAGATAGCATGAATGAGAGGCAGAGGGGAGCTCGGAACTCACCGGAATTCGCCGGCGCAGCCGTCGGAACAGCGGCGGAGTCGTGCGAGTCGTGGGCAGCCTGGTGGCATGAAGGCAAAATTGATTGGGGGGAAATGGTCGCGGGGAGGGGGAGATCTTATAGCCCGAAGCTCGACAGGAAACGCTCGTCGCATCAATGCTAATTAAGCTCGCGGTATCAGTGCTGCAACGGCCAGCAGCGGAGATCATGCGCGGAATCAGGGGGAAGACGAAGACAACATGGACGGGGCCCGCTGGTCGGTGAAATAGACAGAGGGGGCGTGGGGTCTGGTTGTCAGTGACTGAAGGAGTGCGCTCGCGCGTGAGAGAAGAAAGGAAATGCCCCGGGTGGGCTTGTTGGGCTTGATTCGTTGCTGGGCTAGATCCCTGGCGCGCGGCCTTTTTCTTTTGTTTACTCCTTTTCCTTTTCTATTTCAATTTTCTGAATAGGTTTTCAAATGGTTTTAAGTTCAATTTGAATTCAAATCTTTCTGAGGTTTTGTAGTGGTGAATTGGTCTCAGAAATAGGTCAAAACCCATGGGGTTACTTTGTATAGGCTGGTTCAAGCTTGGATTTAAAATAATCAGAGACTTTGCATCTGATTTGCAAATGTTTTAAAAAGGGGTTTTGAAATTATTTCTAAGTTGAAAACTTTGGTCCAAATTCTACACACAAACTATTCAACAATGAAGGTAAGCATCTAGGTTCCTAAACTTTCAAGCTTTCAAATGGTGATGGCCATTTGAATTAAATCTGCTCACATAAAATCATAGCATCAAGTGCTTCTGTTTTCCTGAAATGAGTTTGAATATGATCTCAAATCTATATGCATGCATGAGTGATATGCAAACTTTGAAATCATGATTTTAGGGATGTTACAAATCTAACCCCCTTAAGGTGAATCTCGCCCTCGAGATTCGGATTGGCTAGCAAATAGGTGAGGGTGGTCTTTCCGAAGATCATCTTCTCTTTCCCATGTTGCTTCCTCTTCGGAATGATGATTCCATTGTACTTTGCAGAAAACTTGATAGTCTTTGTTCTCGTGACTCTTTCCGCAGTCTCAAGAATCTTGATAGGCCTTTCCTCATAAGTGAGATCACTTTCTAGTTAAACTTCTTCCAAAGGTATGGTATCCTTCAAAGAAGACTCTTCCATTTCTGTGTGACATTTCTTAAGCTGACTCACATGAAATACATTGTGGACTGCTGATAGAGACGCTGGCAGTTCGATTTCATAAGCAACTTCTCCTTTGCGACTCAGAATCTTGAATGGCCCAACATATCTTGGTGCCAACTTTCCTTTGACTCCGAATCTTTTCACTCCACGGAGTGGTGATACTCTAAGGTAAGCCCTATCGCCAACCTCGTAGGTGACTTCTCTACGCTTAGGATCTGCGTAGCTTTTCTGTCGGGACTGTGCTATCTTCAATCTGTCCTTAACCAATTTGACCTTCTCTTCGGCTTCTTTGATAAGATCTGGCCCGAATAAACTTCTCTCTCCCACACCATTCCATAACAATGGGGTGGTACATTTTCTACCCTAGAGAAACTCAAACGGTGCCATCTCAATGCTGGCTTGATAGCTGTTTTTGTAAGAGAATTCTGCGTAAGGCAGACTTTCATCCCAACTTGCTCCATAGTCTAGGGCACATGCCCTCAACATGTCCTCCAGAATTTGATTAGTCCTTTCTGTTTGTCCATTAGTTTGGGGATGAAAAGCAGTACTGAATTCCAACCTCGTTCCCAATGACTCATGTAGCTGTCTCCAAAAATGGGAAGTGAATTGGGTTCCCCTATCGGATACAATACTCTTAGGCACACCGTGAAGGCTTACAATTCTACTCATGTAGATTTTTGCTAACTTGGCACTTGTATAGGTTGTCTTCATGGGTATGAAATGAGCCACTTTAGTTAAGCAATCCACTACTACCCAAATGGAATCATATCCTGATCTGGTCCTTGGTAACCCGGTGATGAAATCCATACCAATTTTGTCCCATTTCCAATCAGGTATAGGTAGTGGTTGAAGCAAACCGGCTGGTTTCTGATGCTCCGCCTTTACTCTACTACACACATCACACAAAGCAATATGCTCGGCGATGTCCCTCTTGAGATTGTTCCACCAAAATCTTTCTTTCATGTCCATGTACATTTTGTTGTTACCCGGGTGAATAGAATACAGAGAGTTGTGTGCTTCTTGCAGAATCAGTTTCCGCAACTCCGGATCTTGTGGAACACAGATACGTTTCCCATGCCATAAAGTACCCTGTTCGTCTTCATGGAAATTTTTAGCTTTCCCTTGGTCAATATTTTGCTTGATCCTCTCAATTTCCTTATCGGTCTTCTGAGCTTCTCGGATCTTGTCCAACAAAGTGGGTTGAACATCCAAAGACATAAGATGTCCTTCAGGCACAATATCTAATCTGAGTTCTTTGAATTGAGCACACAAATCATCTGGCAATTCTCCTTTGGTAAGGCCATTCACGAATACCTTACGACTTAGAGCATCTGCTACAACATTTGCTTTACCGGGGTGGTATTGCAAACTCAGGTCATAATCCTTGATAAGCTCTACCATCTTCTTTGTCTCATATTGATTTCCTTTTGGGTGAAGATATACTTTAAACTTTTATGGTCCGTGAACACTTCACAACGTTTTACCAAAAGGTAGTGTCTCCATGTTTTGAGTGCATGGACGATAGAGGCTAACTCCAAATCATGAGTAGGATAGTTTACTTCATGTGTTTTGAGTTGTCTCGAGGAATAGGCCACAACCTTACCGTCTTGCATAAGTACGGCACCCAAACCTTGATGAGACGCATCACAATATACTTGGAAATCCTTTTCCAAATCTGGCAGACATAGAACTGGTGCAGTTACAAGTCTCTTCTTCAATTCTTGAAAGCTGAATTCACAACCTTCAGACCAAGCAAATTTCTTGTCCTTTTTTAAAAATTCAGTCATTGGCTTAGCAACCTTTGAGAAATCTTCAATGAACCTTCTGTAGTAACCTGCTAAGCCGAGGAAGCTACGAACTTCTTTCACTTTCTTGGGAGATTCCCATTCTGTCACAGCTGAAACCTTAGCAGGATCAACTGCTACACCATCCTTTGTCATAACATGACCAAGAAAACCAACTTCCTCTAACCAAAACTCACACTTGCCGAATTTGGCATAAATCTTATGCTCTCTTAACTTCTCAAGTATCAAGCGTAAGTGCCCTTCATGTTCTTCTTTGCTCTTGGAGTAGACTAAGATGTCATCGATGAAAACGACAACGAACTTGTCGAGGAATTCCATGAATACATTGTTCATCATATTCATGAAGTATGCTGGAGCATTGGTTAAGCCAAAAGGCATCACGGTATACTCATACAATCCATACCTTGTGGTGAATGCTGTTTTAGGTATGTCTTTCTCTCTTATCTTGAGTTGAAAATAGCCTGACCAGAGATCGGTCTTCGAGAACACACATGCTCCCTCTAGCTGATCAAACAAGTCATTGATTCTAGGCAAAGGATATTTGTTCTTGATAGTTACCTCGTTGAGTGAACGGTAATCTATGCATAACCTTTGGCTTCTATCTTTCTTCTCCACGAACAATACCGGGGCTCCCCAAGATGAAGAACTTGGTTGAATAAATCCTTTCTGCAACTGTTCTCCTAGTTGCTTTTTGAGCTCTTTCTGTTCATCAACTGACATTTTGTATGGTCTCTTGGCTATTGGTCCCGATCCTGGTACCAAATCTATCAGAAATTCCACATCTCTATCTGGTGGCATTCCTGGCAACTCTTCCGGAAACACATCCGGATACTCACACACGATTGGCACACTGTCCATGCTAACCCCCTTAAGAGAATTCAGCTTACTTCCCTTGGATTCAAAGTTTGACATGAATTTTATTCTTTTTCCCTCTGGGGTTGTGAGTGCAACAATACGATTAGCACAATCTAGTACTCCTTCATACTTAGCCATCCAATCCATTCCCAATATTACGTCTAGTCCTTGGGAATCTAGGATTATCAGGCTCACTGGAAACTTATGCTTTCCAAACTCTATGACAAGATCCCGGCATCCAAGACTCACTATCATATCTCCACCCGGAGAACTAACTTTTATTGGACACCCAATGTTTTCCGATGCAAACCCATTTCTATCAACAAATGCTTTTGATATGAATGAATGAGATGCACCAGTGTCAAAGAGTACAAATGCTGGAATGGAATTGAGTCTGAACTTACCAGCAACAGCGTCAGGCTCCTCATAGACCTCCTCCACATTGATGTGGTTAACCTGTCCTTTCTGAAAAGGATTGGGCTTGTTAGGTCCTTCAACCTTCTTCTCAGGGCACTCATTAGCATAATGCCCCAGTTTCTTGCATTTGAAGCACTCAACCTGACTGATGTCCTTTTTAGCAGGCTGACTTCCACTTCCACTACCATTCCCATTGTGGTGGCTCTTATGTCCACTCTTGTGGTTCTTGTACTTGTCATTGTCATGACTGCGGTGATTCTTGTTGTCATGACGGTTGTGGTTGTGGTGCTTGTTGAATTTCCCATGCTTATGGGATCCTGAGCTTCCACTGTCATCATAGTGAGATCGTTTGTGAGACGACCCCGAGCTGTGTTTGTCGGAGTGTTTCCTCTTCCTACTCTCGACTTGCTTCATTTTATTCTCCAAAATAGCAGCCTTGTCACACAGAGACTGATAAGTTGGAACATATGCCACAGACAACGGTAAGTTTAGCTCATCATTCAAGCCTTCCAGAAACTTCTCCTTTCTTTTGGCATCTGTGTCAACCTCATCCGGTGCATAATGCGCCAGATTGTTGAACTCTTCTATGTATTCAGCCACGCTGCGGTGGCGCTGCTTCAGGTTATGAAACTCCTTCTTGTTCAGACTCATCATTCCTGATGAGATATGAGCAGTGCGAAAGCCATCTTCAAAGATAGCCCAAGTCACCTCATCCAAAGGAGTGGTGATTTGGAAGTTGTCCCACCATGTGGCGGCTGGTCCTTCCAACAGATGCGCTGCGAACCTGACCTTTTCAGCATCCGTGCAGCCCACGGTCACTAAGTCCTTGTTCACGGAATGTAGCCAATCATTGGATACCATGGGATCAGTTGTCCCTGAGAACTTAGCTGGCCTCAAACGCAGAAATCTGGTGAGCATATCAAAACCCGGAGGGTTGTTGTTGTTGTTGTTGTTATTGTTATTGTTGTTGTTGTTATTGGGGTTGTTGTTGTTGTTATTCTGGTTTTGGATGAATGTTGTCATCATCTGCATAAGCTGCGTCTAAGCATTCATCATCTGTTGCATTTCTGGAGTGATGTTGTTGGGGTTGGGGTTTGCGCGACGGGGAGGCATCTGTGGTTTGTTCAAATAGATAAGAATGAGATACCCATAGATGTTTTATGCACAATACATCACAAGCAAACACATATCATGTAACTCAAGGATAAAAGCTCAACAACAGAATAACAAAGTTCTCGAAATAAAACACACAAGTGGCAAGCCATCCACATGTCGGATGGTCCAATAACAGGTTCAAGAATAACAAGTACGATAATGAAAGATAAACAAGTAGTCAAGTCTACTCATCAGCATCAATCTCCTCCTCGACAAAGGTAAGACCTGCGTTCTCCATCGCGGTCTTGTTCTCCTCAATCGTAGTAGTAAAGGAATCGATCTTGGCCTTAAGAGCCCTCTTCTGGGAGCGAAGCCTCTCGATCACCATCTGCTGCTGCTCTAGCTCGAAATCCTTGGACTTTAGTTCCTCGGTCATGTCCCGGATCTTCTTGTTCCTATCCTGGATGCGTTTCTCCTGACTCTTGAACTTACAGTCCTGGGCCTCGAACTTCGTCTCCATTTCCTTGACTATCTCATCCTGCTGTGCGGAAAGCTTGTCCTTCTCGCGAAGCTGCACCTGGAGCTCGTCATTGCTGAGCATGACGTTGGTCCTGTCCATGTCCACGTGCCTGATAAGAGACTCTAAGTCCTGGAGATAGAGACGTATCGGCTCTGCTACGTCCCTCGAGTCGTCCTCAAAGTCGATGGACTCTCCATCAACATCACGTCTTCCGAAGACGTGGAAGTGGGTGCCCCTAACCTGTCGGGAGTGACGGCCTAACAGACGTCCTATCAGGTCCTTCATGACTACCTCCATGCCTCTCTCCATGTCGTCGTGCATCAGCTTGAAGACGATGGCCTCTGTAGTAGGCTCTGTCTGGCGTCTGGGCTGGTTCACCTTGAAGCCCCAGAGGTCCTTCCTCTCGAACTTGGTGAGTGGGTGCACCATGATGGTGGGAAGAGGGAGATCGAGCAAAGTGGTAAGCTCAACGATACGAGGACCGAAACGGGTAACCTGGAACTCCTCAACAGTGCTGATGGTAATAGGCATCTATTTATAAGATTGAAAAGTTAGAACAACACAATTTAAGATAAAACAAGACAAACATTTCATACATACCCATGGAAAACAAAATCACACAAGTCATGCATACATAAATCCATTACATCAATCAAGGTCCAAACTTATTTAAGATATCATTTTGAAAAATAAGGTGATAGGTGGTGGTCCAACTAACGAAGTGCGTTCACAACCCTATCTCACTGGATCTGGTGGCTAACACAATGTTCCTAGAGGAAATCCACCTATCTTGTTCACATGATTCCATCACTAAGTCTATAATATCTCCCCTTAATTCTTGGTTGGTGGCTTCCAACTCTTGGGTAAGTTCCTTCTCTTTCTCTAAGTCTTTTTGGAGATTGAGCATCCTGCACTTGACTCTAGCACTTAGTTCTTTGATAGTCCTCCAAGCTGCTTCTCTTGCTGACTCAAAGAATGTGGTGTGCATCACAGTGTTGGTATACATGCAGAAACCTCTTTCTTTGTGGTTGTCTTCCTTGTTTTTGTACAAGTGAAGTTGCACCCACCAATACTCCACTCCTTCATCCATCACTGGAAAGCCCTTGTACACAGCTGCACCATGTGCTTCCATTGCCACCATGAGGTCCTTGAGAATTTTGGGAAACTCAGTTTCACACTCCAAGGTCATGGTCATGAGTGGTCCTTTCTTCACGGCTTCGTTGATGGAGTTCATCTACAAATAGAGATGAGAATGAGAAGATTAGAAAAGTTCTACGAGAAGAATAGACAAGTGTAGAAGTAGTTGAAAAATTTTCCTTAGTGTTTTTCCATTCCTAGGGGTCATAATCCTACAGGCAACACAGTGCTCTGATACCATCTGTTAGACCCCTCCTTTGTAAAGGAAAGGATCCCTGTGATTGCAATGCTAGTCCCTGGATCAATGCTAGCATCCAC
The DNA here is from genome assembly GCA_916181665.1 of Avena sativa. NCBI lineage: Eukaryota > Viridiplantae > Streptophyta > Magnoliopsida > Poales > Poaceae > Avena > Avena sativa. Next base: position 70,033,617 of record OV702284.1, read on the forward strand.
AGTTTAAGATGAAGTACACAGATACAAAGGTCGTTTATTACATTCATTCCAGAGATAAAACATAGTCTTTTACAACTCAGGGCCAAAGGCCTAATACAAGAGTTTTGGAATAAGTAAATAAACATAAGTCTTCATCTTCATGTGCCACAGGCAAGCATGTTGAGTGTAGACTCATGACTCCTACTCATCATCGGAGTAACCTGCAACATCACAAGTTACAGCCACAGTGGGTCAATACTTTGGAATAGTATTGGCAAGTGATACCTTAGTAAATTTTTAAGTGGACTATATTACTATATGCATTTTGGCTAAGTGTAGCTTGGCTTGCTTTGCTTGAAAATAGGTTTTCCCTATTAGTTGAAATCACTAAGTTTTTCTTTATCAAAAACTTCCCCAAGAAACCACCAATAGACATTGGGGTCCTTCACCCTTGTTCACCCACAGGTTTTACTTAGAAGTTGGAGTGATGAGATTCTTGTAGCTTCCATGTCTTGATGCTCAAGTTGTCCATTGCCATGGACCTGGCTAAGTACTTAGATTTTCCATCTGCAGAGGTTGTGCACTTTCCCCACCAGACTTGGTTTCCCAAGACAGGACCTTTCAGAAGCCTTTCCTTAGTCAAATGGACGCGCTCCAACCTATCATTCCCACTACCACCAACTGTCCAAGTGACTAAGTTCTAGCAACCTATATGATCATGGCAGAGCCCATATTGCCAAGTGGTTGCACTGTAAGCTTTCTCAACACTTGGCCTCCAAATCCCTTTGTGCCTGGGTGGCATACCACAAGTGTGATACACAAGCCAAATCCATGTCCTTGTGTAACCACTCAACATAAACCAATCTTTCCATTCCACCCAGGAGGTTTATTGACTTAGTGGTTTTATTAAGAAAAGCATGAGTCCCCAAGGACTTAGAATTATTTCACTATAGCATGTACATATTTTACCAACCCTTGTTTTCTACTAGCTAGGCTAAGCATGGCATAGTAACTTTAACTTAGGAAAATTCCCTAGGAATTCTACAATTCTATACTACATAGGATTTCCCAACATAGCATTTGGCAAAAGTAACATGCAAGACTTAGCAAAAATAATTCTAATGCTTATTCAAAATAAAGGGTGGAAATATCATGAAGTATCACTTGCCTTGGTAATGGGGAGAGTGGCACTCTTCACAATCACAGTCACTAGCAAAATCTACACAAATATTTTGTAGCACACAATTACATACAATTCATATACAAGCAAAAATATGAATGCATGCATGCAAGAAAATGCTAAGTGATGATTTTTGAAAAACTCTACCAAGCAAGTGCATGAAACAGAAACATAACAAGTCAAAAAGTTTGCTAAACAAACTTATTAGGCCCTAAAACCATTTGCTAAACAAAAATTATGCTCAAAATATACCTAAACATGTTTCTGTATATAAAGTCATTTTAACAGTTACTATTTGTTAAACACATTGGATATTCAGAAAGGTCTTGACTCACTGAATCCAACGGTATAAAGTTTGCAAAATTCCAACGTGGGAATCAAAAGTTAGAGCCATTTGAAATTTGGATCAAATTCTGGTTTGAAATCTGTTTTTAGATCTAACCCTAGCCACGTGTCGCAGCGTCACTGGCGCGTACCGGTTCGCACCGGATCAAGCTCTGCAGCCGTCGGATCTAAATAAATCGCACGGCCCTGAACGCGTACCCCTTTGCTGATAAGTGAATCTATCCTAACGCTTGGATCTAGATCTAACGGTGCTCGAGCACGCGTCCATGTCCTGGCGGCGCGCGGCGTCAGCGAGCGGCGGAGCGCTCGGTCTACGGCGGCGCTAGCGTTCCAGGTCGTCCGCGAGAGGGAGAAGGGTCATACCAGAACCGCAGGAGGCCGCTGAAGATCAAGGTGGCGTTGGTTTGCGAAGGGGCGTGCTGACACGGCGATGATTTCTCGTCAGAGTTGAGTCTGGCGACAGGTGGTTCTGTTCGAGGTCGAAGGCGACGTTGTCGATCACTAGGAGGAAAACGGAGGGTGTGGTCAGATGCAGAAGATCACGAAGAAAACGGGTGTGTGAAAGACAAGGCTTGGGGCGGTCTGGACTTACCACTGGAGGTCGTCGGAGTTGAAGCCGAAGACGGTGGTGGCCAGTCGTCGACGTTGCTGGAGCTACGGTTCATGCGAAGGCAAATGGGGTGTGTCAGTAGGTGCGCAGAGACTCACTGAACAAGATAGCATGAATGAGAGGCAAAGGGGAGCTCGGAACTCACCGGAATTCGCCGGCGCAGCCGTCGGAACAGCGGCGGAGTCGTGCGAGTCGTGGGCAGCCTGGTGGCGTGAAGGCAAAATTGATTGGGGGGAAATGGTCGCGGGGAGGGGGAGATCTTATAGCCCGAAGCTCGACAGGAAACGCTCGTCGCATCAATGCTAATTAAGCTCGCGGTATCAGTGCTGCAACGGCCAGCGGCGGAGATCATGCGCGGAATCAGGGGGAAGACGAAGACAACGTGGACGGGGCCCGCTGGTCGGTGAAATAGACAGAGGGGGCGTGGGGTCTGGTTGTCAGTGACTGAAGGAGTGCGCTCGCGCGTGAGAGAAGAAAGGAAATGCCCCGGGTGGGCTTGTTGGGCTTGATTCGTTGCTGGGCTAGATCCCTGGCGCGCGGCCTTTTTCTTTTGTTTACTCCTTTTCATTTTCTATTTCGATTTTCTGAATAGGTTTTCAAATGGTTTTAAGTTCAATTTGAATTCAAATCTTTCTGAGGTTTTGTAGTGGTGAATTGGTCTCAGAAATAGGTCAAAACCCATGGGGTTACTTTGTATAGGCTGGTTCAATCTTGGATTTAAAATAATCAGAGACTTTGCATCTGATTTGCAAATGTTTTAAAAGGGGGTTTTGAAATTATTTCTAAGTGGAAAACTTTGGTCCAAATTCTACACACAAACTATTCAACAATGAAGGTAAGCATCTAGGTTCCTAAACTTTCAAGCTTTCAAATGGTGATGGACATTTGAATTAAATCTGCTCACATAAAATCATAGCATCAAGTGCTTCTGTTTTCCTGAAATGAGTTTGAATATGATCTCAAATCTATATGCATGCATGAGTGATATGCAAACTTTGAAATGATGATTTTAGGGATGTTACAACGCGGGGTCTGTGGGCGTCGGTAGAGCGTGGAGCTCTGGCACATGCTCGGCATGGTTGCTGGCGAGCTGGGCGCGGTCTGTGCGTGTGGTCCAGGGTTTGGAAACACTCGCGGCTGGGACAGGGAGTGGCGGTGGACGGTGGGCTGCCTCCCAGACAAGGTTGGCACGGCTAAATCTCCTTCTAGCTTGCTGTCTCCACTGGGGTGGCATGGTGAGCTTCGGCTGTTCACCATTGATGTCATTGCCCAGCTTACAGTGAGCCTAGTGCTTGGTTTAACTTGCTAGATGATCTACTGAGATGGTTGTGAGCTAGAGAGGGGACAAGTTAGGCTTCAATCACTGCTCACAATAGTGTTTAAGATTTTGATGATTTGTGTCTGCCAAGTGTTTGATGAAATGGCCACAAGAATTCAAGTTATGAATTTTGAAAAGATTTTTGGTGGGTGTGCTAGGTTGGTGCTGGTGAGTCTGCAGATGCTTGGGTTTTGAAAGTTGAGCTTGTTTGAGTGGTTTTTGAAAAAGTGGGATCTTCTCATATGATAAAGATTCAATTTTCAACTGTCATTTAAATTATGCATTTGAAAGTTTCTGGATGATCACAAAGTGGGCCTTGATACCTTGTTATGATTACAATCAAGGGGTGCAAAGATCCAGAAAAGTTTCTGTTAAGTTCTGAAAGTTTGGGACAGCCAAAGTAGGCATGGGAGTTAAATTGGTCAAAATGACCATTCCCTTATTTTATTTTTTTTGATTTACTTGTCTTTGAGAAAAGTTTGGGAATTGTTTAGATGATGTTTATTTCACCTAAGAATCCATTTACAAGCAAAGGAACACACAAATAAGGTGGTTCAAAAGAATTCCAAATGAAATGCATACACCATGCATGCTTTCATATTTTTATTTTAGAAAAGTTTTTGTTAACCCTAATTTTGATGATTAGAGTTTGATGATCCAAGTTTAGTATTTTTGGGATGTTACAAACCTTCCCCCTTAAACAAAATCTCGTCCCGAGATTTGAAAAAGGACGAAAAAGATTACCTAGGATTTGAAGAGATCGGGAAACTCCGTCCTGATGTGATCTTCGCTCTCCTAGGTAGTTTCCTCTTCTGTGTGGTTGCTCCACTGAATCTTGAGAAACTTGATGCTTCGGGTTTGGGTATTTATGAAAGCTTCTTCCAAAATACGGATGGGTACTTCGGGATAGGTCAGGTCATCGTTGATCTGTATGGTCCGGTGATCGATATTCTTGAACACTTCGGTCTTCTCTGGGACTTCGAGACACTTGCGAAGTAACGAGATATGGAATAGATTGTGCATGGCTGACATCTCTTCGGGTAGTCCAATTGATACGACACTTCTCCTCGACGGTTCAGAATCTTGAAAGGTCCGATATATCTAGGGGCTAACTTTCCTTTGAGTTGGAAACGCTGCATTCCCTTCAATGGCGACACTTTCAGATAAAAAAATCTCCTATGTTGAAGGCGAGGTCTCTACGTCTCTTGTCGGCGTAACTCTTCTGTCTGGACTGGGCAGTCTTGAGGTGCTCACGAATCTTGTGAACCTTTTCTTCTACTTCTCGTAGGATGTCGGGTCCGAAAATCTGACTCTCTCCTACTTCCGACCAGTTCAAAGGGGTGCGACACTTCCTTCCGTACATAAATTCAAATGGGGCCATTTGCAAACTAGCTTGATAACTGTTGTTGTATGAAAATTGTGCAAATGGCAGACAATCTTCCCACTTAGATCCATATTCTAACACACATGCTCTCAGCATATCTTCGAGTATTTGATTTACTCGCTCCGTTTGTCCATCGGTCTGAGGGTGATATGCGGTGCTAAAATCTAGGAGGGTTCCTAAACCTTCTTGGACTTTCTTCCAGAATCTCGAGGTAAACTGAGTTCCTCGATCCGATACGATGTTCTTGGGGACTCCATGCAAACTAACTATTCTAGCGATGTACAACTCCGCTAGCTTCGAACTCTAATATGTGGTCTTGACGGGTAAGAAATGGGCGACTTTGGACAATCGGTCCACTATGACCCAGATAGAGTCATTTCCCCTACTAGAAGTAGGCAGTCCAGTGATAAAGTCCATTCCAACGGAATCCCATTTCCATTCTGGAATCTGCAAGGGTTGCAACAATCCAGCGGGTCTTTGATGTCCTGCCTTAACTCGTTGACATATATCACACTTGGCGATATAGCTTCCGATTTCTCTCTTCATCTTATGCAACCAATATTGCTCTCTTAAATCTTGATACATCTTAGTTCCTCCGGGGTGGATAGAATAAAGAGTATCATGAGCCTCCTTCAGAATCACTTCTTTCAACTTAGAATCTGCTGGTACACAAAGGCGTCCTTTGTACCACAGAACTCCTTCTTCGTCTTCGGTGAATCTGGGTACTTTGCATGTACCGATACGACGCTTGATTCCGTCGATACTAGAATTTACCTTCTGCGCCTCTTTAATCTGACTGATCAAAGTGGGCTGGATTTCTATGCTAGCGAAAAATCCTTCACTCACTAATTTCATTCGAAAATCTTCCATCTCTTTGTGCAAGATTGGTTGCTCCTTCAAGATCATGGAGTTCAAGCGGCACGGCAATCTGCTAAGGGCATCTGCTACCACATTGGATTTACCAGGGTGATAGTGAATGTCCAGATCGTAATCCTTGATTAGCTCAATCCATCTTCTCTGTCTCATATTCAGCTCCTTCTGAGTGAATATATACTTCAGACTCTTGTGATCCGTATAGATCTCACAACGATATCCCATCAGGTAATGTCTCCAGGTCTTCAGGGCTAGAACTACGGCTGCGAGTTCGAGGTCATGGGTTGGGTAATTTTGCTCATGTTGCTTCAGTTGTCGAGATATATAAGATATAACTTTGCCTTCTTGCATTAGCACACATCCGAGACCGATCTTGGATGCATCACAATACACATCGAAGGGCTTCGTGATATCCGGCATGATCAATATTGGGGCTGAAATCAATCTCCTCTTGAGTTCTTGAAAACTCGCTTCACATTTGTCGGTCCATTCAAACTTCTTGTCCTTCTTCAGCAATTGGGTCATGGGTCTGGCGATACTCGAGAATCCTTCTACGAACTTGCGGTAATATCCCGCCAATCCGAGAAATGCACGAACTTGGGTTTGAGTGGTTGGGGCTTGCCAATCTTCGACATCTTTCACCTTTGCGGGATCAACGGAAATTCCTCCGACTGATACAATGTGACCGAAGAATCCTACCTCCTGTAACCAGAATTCACATTTGCTAAACTTTGCATACAGCTGATGCTCTCTAAGGGTTCCAAGAATGGTCCTTAGGTGTAGCTCATGTTCTTCTTCTGATTTGGAATAAATCAGAATGTCATCGATGAAAACAACGACAAACTTATCCAGGAAGTCCATAAAAATCTTATTCATGAGATTCATGAAATAAGCGGGGGCATTGGTTAATCCAAAAGACATGAGTGTATACTCGTACAATCCATATCTGGTGGTAAAGGCAGTCTTTGGGATATCCTCTGCACGAATGTTAAGTTGATGATAGCCTGTTCTAATATCAATTCTGATCAAACAAATTTTCTATCTTGGGCAAGGGGTATTTGTTCTTGATGGTGACATCATTTAACTTCCGGTAATCCGTACACAAACGGTTACCTCCATCCTTCTTGTCCACAAACAAGACAGGTGACCTCCATGGTGACGCACTTGGTTGAATCAATCCAATTTCCAACATGGCATCCAGTTGCTTCTTTAGTTCCTCTAGTTCCGACGGGTTCATACTATATGGTCTCTGGGCTATGGGTCCAGTTCCGGGGATTAGTTCAATGATAAACTCGATATCCTGATCTGGGGGCATACCGGGCAAAACATCTGTAAATACATCGGGGTATTCACAGACTATCTGGACTTGGTCAATGGTAGGTTGGGCTATACTCTTGTTGCACTTGAATTGACGAGGTAAGGTTTCAGATATATGCTCGACTGATATTCCGGCTGTACTGGTCAAGGTTATGGCTTTCTTGGCACAGTCAATCAATCCTTTATGTTTGGACATCCAATCCATTCCTAGTACTACTTCCAAACCTTTAGTTCCGAGTACTATCAGGTTAGCATAAAAATCTATGCCATGGATTCAGATAGGGATGGATTTGAAAATTTGCCTAGCCTTGGTGGTTGATCCGGGAATTTGAACAGTCATGACATGCTTCAGTTTGGTTGGTTGAATTTTACTAGTGCATGCAAATTCTTCGGTGACAAATGAATGTGATGCACCAGAATCAAACAACACTCTTGCAAGTACTGAATTAACAGAAAACATACCCAGCACGACGTCTGGCGCTTCCTAAGCTTCTTCAGCATGCATGAGAAAAAGACGGCCATTGCAGTTGAGCGAATTCCCTGGGGCAAACCTTCTTCTGGGCTGAACACGACGCTGCTGCTGAGCTGGGGCATTGGCATTGGGTGCTGCGGCATTCTTCTTGTTGGGGCACTCGTTGGAGTAGTGACCCTTATTTCCACAGTCATAACAAGTTACCTGCGACTTGTCCTTTGCTGCTACAGGAACAACATTGCTTCCATTCCTCGGGGCAGTGTTGGTGTTGGCGGTAGCATTGTTGTTGTTGAACTTGGGTGGGGCACGGTTGAAATTGCTAGTGTTGCCTGGGTTGTTGTGATTTCCTCCGGGCCTAGGGTTTCCACGGTTGGGATAGGTCGTACGGTTCATCGGGGGTCTGTTTGTTCTTGGGGCAAATCCTGGAGATTGGTTAGGGCGATACTTTGGGGTCTGATGGGTTCCTGGCTGATGCATCATGCGATGTTGTGGTTCTCGTTGGCTTGGTTGATCTTTCCTTCCATCTGGATAGCAGAGTCAACAAGGGCTTCAATATCAGCAAAGGGGATATTGACTAACACTGTCTGCATCTCATCGTGCAGACCATTCAGGAATCTCTCTTTCTTCTTGGATTCGGTGTCAATCTCATCCGGGGCATACCTAGCTAATGATAGGAATTTGTCACGGTATTCCACTACGGTCATCCTTCCTTGCTTCAGTTCTCTGAACTCGTCTCTCATCCTCTTGATTAAACCCGGTGGCACATGGGTTCTGCTAAACTTGACCTTAAATTCCTCCCAGGTCATCATCTGGCCTCCGGTCATTGCGCGAACACTGTTCCACCATGCCCTGGCATCTCCGGCTAGATAGTGGGTGGCGAACAAAACTTTCTCGTTGGCTTCCACTCCGGCGACTTCTAGGTTATTTTCCATGGTTTGCAGCCAATCATCAGCGTCTAGAGGTTCTTCTGATTTGGTGAAAACAGGTGGGTTGGTATTCTGGAAATTCTTGAGCTTAGATCCATGGTTGTCTTGATTTCTGTGGCCTTGGTTGTTGTGGGCTAGCTAAGCTATCTGTTGCAAGGTGGCTAGGTTGGCTTGACGTTTCGCTCTTTCAGCTTCGCGGTCAGAAGTCAACATTTGCAGAATCTGCAACATCGGGTCCGTGGATGAACCACTTCCTCCGCGTGGCATCTGAAGATTGAGATAGATCATGAGAAAAGAGGGAAATTTCTAAGGTTCTAGGACTTTGATTTTTTTTTAAGTTTGACTCAGATTTTTCGAGCAACTTGCTTTTCATCCATTCATTCATAGCACACGATACAACACACACCACAACAAAGAAAAACAGATGGTTTTAAGAACCATTCTAGAAACTACGATACAGTGGGACCGAATACTACTCACTACGCTAGTGCTCAAGTGCTACTACTCCTCGGAATCGGTGGCTTCGTCATCTTCATCATCATCGATGAAGGTGAAATCATCCTCATCGGTGAAGAAGGCCATAGCCTGATCCTCCAGAAAATCATCATCATCGCTGAGATAGGAGTAGGGGTCTCCACGAAGATCCTCTCCGACATTCTCCCTTTCTTCCAACTGCATGTCTCTCTCGTGGATGGTCTCCTCCAAAGACGAGATGCGGTGGCGAAGACGGACAATGATGCGCTCCTTCTTGTCGAGCTGATGGCGGCGAGACTTGCGATCCTTTTCTAACATGGCGATGGTCTGATCCTTCGTCTTGATGATGGCAGACTTGTGGTTGGAGTAGTCACGACAGTCATCCAACTCCTGCTGACGATCGTACATCATGAAGCTAAGGTGGTCCAATTGAGTCTTTTGCTCAGGGTGGTATGGGGCTTCCAGTGGTTGTCCATTAGCATCATGCCTTGGGCAAAACTCAAAGCAGGTTCCCTTGATCTAATTGACGCTCTGCCCACACAGACGGGAAAGAGCTTCCTGCATGGCCCTGGCAAGTCCATCGAGCCAGTTGTTCTCTCTTAAGGTAAACTGAATTCCCTCAGCAGTGGGAGGTTCAATCTTTCCTCGGAGACTTGCAACAATTATCCACTGCAGATCTTCTCCTCCTTGATCATTGAGCTGAGCTCCGAAGAACTCGAGATGCGGACGCTCCAGAAGTTCCGAAAGCTAGTCCAAATCCCTCTCAAAGATAAGGTCTCCTCCATTACCCAACTGATAAAACTTGTTGTACTTCACATCCATCTATAAGAATATAGGATGAGTAAGTTAGTAGAGTGATCAGGTGTGTCAAAATTTTATGTATTTTGTAAGAGTTTTTGAGGAACATGAATTTTCATGAAAGAATCAAAGGGATAAGAATGAGAATAAGTTTTTGTAAACATTTGTTTTCTTTGGTTTTGAAACTAAGTTTTTGATTCAAACGTCCAGTCTAACTAGGGTCTCCTATAGTCAGGATGGCTCTGATACCAACTTGTCAACACCCGGATTTCTAATCTCAGATGCCTGTTATGCCATACATCACAATCCCAGGATTACCATTTTTGCGAGACATAACAGAATTGGATACCACAGTACATCATCCATTACAAACCATACTTAAGGTCTTACACAAATAGGGATCTCATGATCCAGTTCTTAATACAACTTCAAGAAGTGGAATACGTAATAATAACGGTAGCGTAGGCGAAGCTCCATCTTCGAGGTCACACGCAATGCTGACGATGGGAGATGATCCTAGTTGTCGTAACCTTCCTGGGGTCCATCCTCCAGGTACTCCTCTTCATAGTCTGGCCATGGGAATAGCCAGGGACAAAGCCATGAGTACTCTTTAAGTACTCGCAAATTAATACTAACAAGTGAAAGGGGTTTTCGATAATAGGACACTAGGCTCTAGGGTTGTTTTGCAAAAGCCAGATTTATCTCTACTAAGCTGAGAAGCAAGAGAAGCTAGTCACAATTTTATAACTCCTAAGTAGTAACTTGTATTTCAAATCACAACCCTGTTGTGGTCAGTCAAAGTCTCAATTCATTCACAACTCTTTTTGTAAGATCCCTCCTTTGTAAAGGAAAAGGATCCCTGTGATTGCAATGCTAGTCCCTGGATCATTGCTAGCATCCACAGTTTAAGATGAAGTACACAGATACAAAGGTCATTTATTACATCCATTCCAGAGATAAAACATAGTCTTTTACAACTCAAGGCCACAGGCCTAATACAAGAGTTTGGAATAAATAAATAAACATAAGTCTTCATCTTCATGTGCCATATGCAAGCATGTTGAGTGTAGACTCATTACACCTAATCATCATCGGAGTAACCTGCAACATCACAAGTTACAGCCACAGTGGGTCAATACTTTGGAATAGTATTGGCAAGTGATACCTTAGTAAATTTTAAGTGGACTATATTACTATATGCATTTTGGCTAAGTGTAGCTTGGCTTGCTTTGCTCAAAATAGGTTTTTTTTCTATTAGTTGAAATCACTAAGTTTTTCTTTGTCAAAAACTTTTCCCAAGAAACCATCAATAGACATTGAGGTCCTTCACCCTTGTTCACCCACAAGTTTTACTTAGAAGTTGGAGTGATGAGATTCTTGATAGCTTCCATGTCTTGATGCTCAAGTTGTCCATTGCCATGGACTTGGATAAGTACTTAGATTTTTCCATCTGCAGAGGTTGGGCACTTTCCCCACCAGACTTGGTTTCCCAAGACAGGACCTTTCAGAAGCCTTCCCTTAGTCAAATGGACGCGTTCCAACCTATCATCCCACTACCACCAACTGTCCAAATGACTAAGTTCTAGCAACCTATGTGATCAAGGCAGAACCCATATTGCCAAGTGGCTGCACTATAAGCTTCTCAACACTTGGCCTCCAAAATCCCTTTGTGCCTGGGTGGCATTCCACAAGTGAGATACACAAGGTAAACCATATCCATGGGCCTTGTGTAACCACTCAACCAAAAACCACCATTCAAGTCCCATTCCACCCAGGTGATTCATTGACTTAGTTGTTTTATTAAGAAAAACATAAGTCCAAAGACTTAGAAATATTTTCATCATAGCATGTATATACTTTACCAACCCTTGTTTACTACTAGCTATACTAAGCATGGCATAGTAACTTAACTTAGGAATTTCCTAGCAATTCTATATCTACTTAGGATTTCCCAACATGGCATTTGGCAAAAAAAAATAGTAACATGCAAGACTTAGCAAAATATTTCTAATGCTTGTATAAAACATAGGGATGGAAATATTCATGAAGTACCACTTGCCTTGGTAATGGGGAGAGTAGCACTCTTCACAATCACAATCACAATCACTAGCACCAAAGTATACACAAAGAATATAACCACAATCACATACAAATCTTATACAAACAAATAAAATATATGCATGCAATGCAAAAATGCTAAGTGATGATTTTTAAAACTCCACCAAGCAAGTGCATAGTACTGAAGCATAAACAAGTCAAAATCTTACCAAGCCAAGTTTGTTTAGCACTAAAACAAAATCCTAAACAATTTCTATACTCAAAATAGCCTTAAACAAGTTTCTGCAAATAAAGTCATTTTAACAGAAACTTTTCACTAAACACATTGCATAAACAGAAAGGTCTTGTCTTCTGATTCCAACGGTATAAAATTTGTAAAAATCTAACGTGGGAATCAAAAGTTATAGCCTAATCAAATTTGAATCCAAATCTGTTTTAAATTCTATTTTAAACTCAAACCCTAGCCACGCGTCTTAATTCTATTGGTTGATACCGTTTCGCTCAGGATCACGCTCGCGAGCCGTAGGATCTAACTAACGCGCATGGCTCAGATCTAAACATAACAATTCGATAAGTGGACTAATCCTACGCGCTGGATCTGGATCTGACGGCTACAATTCGTTTGACCAAAACTGCGCGGCGCTGGCGGCGGCTACTGGCGACGGCGCGTCTGTCAGCGGCAGCGCTGGCGTTCTAGGTCGCGCGGGAGTGGGGGAAGAGGCTTACCAGAACCGCAGGAAGCTGCTGATGCTCAAGGTGGCGATGGCTTGGGAAGGGGCGCACGGGGTCGTCGGAGATTCCTCGCCGGAGTTCGCGAACGCGTCAGGTACGGTCAGTTGTCGACGTTGGCGAGGTTCTGCGTCGCTCTAAGTCAAAAGAAAGGCACCGTTAGATGCGCAAGACGACGGGGGTTCTAGGCGTATCAGGCAGAGGGCAAGGGGCGGCTGGTACTTACGGGGAGAGGTCGCTGGAGTTCGTGCAGAGAACGGTGGCGCTCTGTCGAAGTCGTTGCCGAAGCTAGGGATCATGCGAGGACAAATGGGGAGTGTCAGTAGGTGCGCAAGGACTTGCTGAGCTTGATAGTATGAGTCAGGGACAGAGGGGAACACGGAGCTCACCGCAATTTGTCGGCGCGGTCGTCGGAACAGCGGCGGCGTCGAGCGAGTTGTGGGCAGCCTGGTGGCGTGAAGGAGGAATTGTTTGAGGGGAAATGGTCGCGAGAGAGTGGGGATTATATAGCCAGAGGCTCGACAAGAAACGCTTACTGAATCAATGCAATTTACCTCGCGGAATCAAGGCAGCAACGGGCAGCGGCGGAGTTCGTGCGCGGGATTTGGGGAAGACGACGCTGACGTGGAGAGGGCCCGCTCGTCAGTGAAAAGCGCAGAGAGAAAGTGGGGTCCGGGTGTCAGCAACCGCGTGGGTGCGTTTGCGCGTGCGAGAGAGAGAGAGAGAGGGAGGCCGGGTGGGCTAACTGGGCCGGTTGTGCTGTTGGGCTAGTTTAGGAGCGCCTGGCCTTTTTCTTTTCTTTTCTCTTTTCCTTTTTCCAATTAGATTTTCAGGAATGGTTTTCAAATGAATTCAAACTCCATTTGAATTCAAATTTATTTGGGATTTTTGCAGTGTGCAATAGTCTCAAATCTAGGCATAAAACCATGGGGTCACTTTGAAAAGACTTGGTCATTTTTGGAGAAACAAAATAACAGGGACTTTGCACTGGATTTGCAAATGTTTAAAAAATGGTTTTTGAAACCATTTCCATTTTGTAAAGTTTTGGTTCAAATTCCACACTCAATCCATTCAACAAGGGAGATAAGCAATCTAGGTTTAAAACATTCAAACTCTCAAATGGGGATGGCCATTTGATATAAGTTTGTTCACATAAATGATAGCACTATGTGCTTCTGTTTTCTGAAATGAGTTTTGAAATTGATCTCAAAACTATATGCATGCATGAATGATATGCAATCTTTGAAATCATGAATTTAGGGATGTTACAAATCTAACCCCCTTAAGATGAATCTCTTCCTCGAGATTCGGGTTGGCTAGCAAATAGGTGAGGGTGGTCTTTCCGAAGATCATCTTCTCTTTCCCAAGTTGCTTCCTCTTCGGAATGATGATTCCACTACACTTTGCAAAACTTGATAGTCTTTGTCCTTGTGAATCTTTCTGCGGTCTCAAGAATCTTGATAGGTTTTTCTTCATAAGTGAGATCACTTTCTAGTTGAACCTCCTCCAAATGTATAGTATCTTTCAAAGAATTTTCCTCCATTTCTGGGTGACATTTCTTAAGCTGACTCACATGAAACACATTATGGACAGCTGATAGAGATTCTGGCAATTCAATTTCATAGGCAACTTCTCCTTTGCGACTTAAAATCTTGAATGGCCCAACATATCTTGGTGCCAATTTTCCTTTGACTCCGAATATTTTCACTCCGCGAAGTGGTGACACTCTAAGATAGGCTCTATCACCCACTTTGTAGGTGACTTCTCTACGCTTAGGATCCGCGTAGCTTTTCTGTCGGGACTGTGCTATCTTCAACCTGACCTCAACCAATTTGACCTTCTCTTCAGCTTCTTTGATAAGATCGGGCCCGAATAAACTTCTTTCTCCCACACCATTCCATAACAATGGGGTGGTACACTTTCTTCCGTAGAGAAACTCAAATGGTGCCATCTCAATGCTGGCTTGATAGCTATTGTTATAAGAAAATCTGCGTAAGGCAGACTTTCATCCCAACTGGCTCCATAGTCTAGGGCACATGCCCTCAACATGTCTTCCAGAATTTGATTAGTCCTTTCTGTTTGTCCATCGGTTTGAGGATGAAAAGTAGTGCTGAATTCCAACCTCGTTCCCAATGACTCATGTAGCTGTCTCCAAAAATGGGAAGTGAATTGAGTTCCCCTATCAGACACAATACACTTGGGCACACCATGTAGACATACAATTCTACTCATGTAGATTTTGGCTAACTTGGCACTTGTATAAGTTGTCTTCACGGGTATGAAATGAGCCACTTTAGTTAGGCGATCCACTACTACCCATATTGAATCATATCCTGACCTGGTCCTTGGTAGTCCGGTAATGAAATCCATACCAATCTTGTCCCACTTCCAATCAGGAATAGGTAGTGGTTGAAGCAAACCTGCTGGTTTTTGATGCTCCGCTTTCACTCTACTACACACATCACACAAAGCAATATGTTCGGCGATGTCCCTCTTGAGATTATTCCACCAAAATCTTTCTTTCATGTCCATGTACATTTTGGTGTTACCTGGGTGAATAGAATACGGAGAGTTGTGTGCTTCCTGCAAAATCAGTTTCCGCAACTCTGGATCTTGTGGAACACAGATACGTTTCCCATGCCATAAAGTACCCTGTTCGTCTTCATGGAAATTTTTAGCTTTCCCCTGGCCAATCTTTTCCCTAATCTCTTCAATTTCCTTATCAGTCTTCTGAGCTTCTCGGATCTTGTCCAACAAAGTGGGTTGAACATCTAATGACATGAGATGTCCTTCAGGTACAATCTCCAACCTGAGTTTTCCGAATTGGGTACACAAATCATCCGGCAATTCTCCTTTGGTAAGGCCATTCACAAATACCTTACGACTTAGAGCATCTGCTACAACATTTGCTTTACCGGGGTGGTATTGCAAACTTAAGTCATAGTCCTTGATAAGTTCTAGCCATCTTCTTTGTCTCATATTAGTTTCCTTCTGGGTGAAGATATACTTCAAACTCTTGTGATCAGTGAACACTTCACAACGCTTTCCCAAAAGGTAGTGTCTCCATGTTTTGAGTGCATGGACGACAGAGGATAACTCTAAATCATGAGTGGGATAGTTCACCTCATGAGTTTTGAGTTGTCTCGAGGCATAGGCCACAACTTTACCGTCTTGCATAAGTACTGCACCCAAACCTTGATGAGATGCATCACAATATACTTGGAAATCCTTTTCCAAGTCTGGCAGACACAAGACTGGTGCTGTCACAAGTCTCTTCTTCAACTCCTGAAAGCTGACTTCACAACCTTCAGACCAAGCAAACTTCTTGTCTTTCTTTAACAATTCAGTCATGGGCTTAGCTACCTTAGAGAAATTCTCAATGAACCTTCTATAGTAACCTGCTAAGCCAAGGAAACTACGAACTTCTTTCACGGACTTGGGAGATTCCCATTCAGTCACAGCTGAAACCTTAGCAGGATCAACTGCTACACCATCCTTTGTCATAACATGACCAAGAAAACCAACTTCCTCTAACCAGAACTCAACTTGCTGAATTTGGCATACAGTTTATGCTCTCTTAATTTCTCAAGTATCAAACGCAAGTGTCCTTCATGTTCTTCCTTGCTCTTGGAGTAGACTAAGATGTCATCGATGAAAACGACAACAAACTTGTCAAGGAATTCCATGAACACTTTGTTCATCATATTCATGAAGTATGCTGGAGCATTTGTCAAGACAAAAGTCATTACGGTATACTCATACAATCCATACCTTGTGGTGAATGCTGTTTTAGGTATGTCTTGTTCTCTTATCTTGAGTTGAAAATAGCCTGACCGGAGATCAATCTATGAGAACACACATGCTCCTTCTAGCTGATCAAACAAGTCATTGATTCTAGGCAAAGGGTATTTGTTCTTGATAGTTACCTCGTTGAGTGAACGGTAATCTATGCATAACCTTTGACTTCTATCTTTCTTCTCTACGAACAAAACTGGGGCTCCCCAAGATGAAGAACTTGGTGGAATGAATCCTTTCTGCAACTGTTCTCCAAGTTGCTTCTTGAGCTCTTTCAGTTCATCAACTGACATTTTATACGGTCTCTTTGTTATTGGTCCAGACCCTGGTACCAAATCTATCAGAAATTCCACATCTCTATCTGGTGGCATTCCTGGCAATTCTTCCAGAAACACATCCGGATACTCACTTACAATTGGTACACTGTCCATGCTAACCCCCTTAAGAGAATTAAGCATACTCCTTTTTGTTTCAAAGCTGTTCTTGAATCTGATCCTTTTATTTTCCGGAGTTGTGAGTGAGACAGTATGGTTGGCACAATCTATCACTCATTTTTACTTAGTCATCCAGTCCATTCCCAGAATGACATCCAATCCTTGGGAGTTTAGAATTATCAAGTTAACGGGAAACTTATACTTCCCAAATTCTATGACTAGATCATGGCATCCTGAATTCACTATCATTTCTCCACCAGGAGAACTTACTTTTATAGGACACCCAATAGTTTCTACTGGTAGTTCATTTCTTTCAACACATGCTCTTGATATGAATGAATGAGATGCACCAGTATCAAAGAGTACAAATGCTGGAATAGAATTGAGTCTGAACATACCAGCAACAACATCAGGCTCCTCATAGACCTCCTCCACATTGATGTGGTTCACCTGTCCTTTCTGGAAAGGATTGGGCTTGACAGGTCCTTCAACTTTCTTTTCGGGGCACTCATTTGCATAGTGTCCCATCTTCTTGCATTTGAAGCATTCAACCTGACTGATGTCTCTCTTAGCAGGCTGACTTCCACTTCCATTACCACTATGGTGGCTCTTATGTCCACTCTTGTGGTTCTTGTACTTGTCATTGTCATGACTGCGGTGATGCTTGTTGTCATGACGGTTGTGGTTGTGGTGCTTGTTGAATTTCCCATGCTTGTGGGATCCTGAGCTTCCACTGTCATCATAGTGAGATCGTTTGTGAGACGATCCCGAGCTGTGCTTGTCGGAGTGCCTTCTCTTTCTACTCTCGACTTGCTTCATTTTGTTCTCCAATATTGCAGCCTTGTCACAGAGCGACTGATAAGTGGGAACATATGCCACAGCCAGTTGCAGATTCAGCTCATCATTCAAGCCTTCCAGAATTTTTTCCTTTCTCTTGGCATCCGTGTCAACTTCATCCGGTGCATAACGCGCCAGATTGTTGAACTCTTCAATGCACTCAGCCACGCTGCAGTGGCGCTTCTTCAGATTGTGGAACTCTTTCTTTTTTAGGCTCATTATTCCTGATGAGATATGGGCAGTACGAAAGCCATCCTCAAAGATAGCCCATGTCACCTCATCTATGGGAGTAGTGATCTGAAAGTTGTCCCACCAAGTGGCGGCTGGCCCTTCCAGCAGATGTGCCGCAAATCTGACTTTTTCAGCATCCGTGCAGCCCACGGTTACTAAGTCCTTGTTTACAGAACGTAGCCAATCATTGGCCACCATGGGATCAGTCGTCCCCGAGAACTTAGTTGGCCTCAATCGCAAAAATCTGGTGAGCATATCAAAGCCCGGAGGGTTGTTGTTGTTATTGTTGTTATTGTTGTTGTTATTGGGGTTGTTGTTGTTGTTGTTGTTGTTGTTGTTGTTGTTGTTGTTGTTTTGGTTCTGAATGAATGTTGTCCTCATCTACATCAGCTGTGTTTGAGCAGTCATCATTTGTTGCATTTCTGGTGTGATGTTGTTGTTGTTGTTGGGGTTGGGGTTTGCGCGACGGGGAGGCATCTGTGGTTTGTTCAAATAGAGATAAGAATGAGATACCCATAGATGTTTTCATGCACATTACATCACATAAGCAAACACATAGCATGCAACACAAAGATAAAAGTTCAACAACAAGATAACAAGTTCACAAAGTAAAACACACAAGTAGCAAGCCATCCACATGTCGGATGGTCCAATAACAAGTTCTCAAATAACAAGTATGATAATAAAGATAAACGAGTAGTCAAGTCTACTCATCGGCATCAATCTCCTCCTCGACAAAAGTAAGACCTGCGTTCTCCATCGCGGCCTTGTTTTCCTCAATAGTAGTGGTCAAGGATTCTATCTTGGCCTTAAGAGCCCTCTTCTGGGAACGAAGCCTCTCTATCACCGTCTGCTGCTGCTCTAGCTCGAAGTCCTTGGACTGCAGTTCTTCAGTCATGTCCCGGATCTTCTTGTTCCTATCCTGGACACACTTCTCCTGACTCTTGAACTTCCTGTCCTGGGTCTCGAACTTCGCCTCCATTTCCTTGACTATCTCGTCCTGCTGCGCGAAGAGCTTGTCCTTCTCGCGAAGCTGCACCTGGAGCTCGTCATTACTGAGCATGACATTGGTCCTGTCCGTGTCCACGTGCCTAATGAGAGACTCTAAGTCCTGGAGGTACAGACGTATCGGCTCTGCTGCGTCCCTCGAGTCGTCCTCGAAGTCGATGGACTCTCCGTCCTCATCTCGTCTTCCAAAGACGTGGAAGTGGGTGCCTCTAACCTGTCGGGAGTGTCGTCCTAGAAGACGTCCTATCAGGTCCTGCATAACTACCTCCATGCCTCTCTCCCTGTCATCGTGCATAAGCTTGAAGACGATGGCCTCCGTAGTAGGCTCTGTCTGGTGTCCGGGCTGGTTCACCTTGAATCCCCAGAGGTCCTTCCTCTCGAACTTGGTGAGTGGATGCACCATGATGGTGGGAAGAGGGAGATTGAGCAAGGTGGTAAGCTCAACGATACGAGGACCAAAGCGGGTAACCTGGAACTCCTCAACAGTGTTGATGGTAATAGGCATCTATTTATAAGATAGAAAAGTTAGAACACACAAATCAAGACAAAACAAAGGTCAAAACATCACAAACATATCCTTGGAAAGCAAAATCACACAAGTCATGCATACATGAATCCATTACATCAGCCAAGGTCCAATCTTATTTAAGGTAACATTTTGGAAAATAAGGTGATAGGTGGTGGTCCAACTAACGAAGTACGTTTACAATCCTATCTCACTGGATCTGTTGGCTAACACAATGTTCCTAGAAGCAATTAGCCTATGTTGCTCACATGATTCCATCACTAAGTCTATAATATCTCCTCTTAAGGTTTGGTTGGTGGCTTCCAACTCTTGGGTAAGTTCCTTCTCTTTTATCAAGTCTTTTTGGAGGTTGAGCATTCTGCACTTGACTCTAGCACTAAGTTCTTTGATAGTCCTCCAAGATGCTTCTCTTGCCGACTCAAAGAATGTGGTGTGCACCACAGTGTTGGTGTACATGCAGAATCCTGTTTCTTTGTGGTTGTCTTCCTTGTTTTTGTACAAGTGAAGTTGCACCCACCAGTACTCAACTCCTTCATCCATCACTGGAAAGCCTTTGTACACAGCTGCACCATGTATTTCCATTGCCACCATGAGGTCTTTGAGAATTTTGGGAAACTCAGTCTCACACTCCAAGGTCATGGTCATGAGTGGTCCTTTCTTTACGGCTTCGTTGATGGAGTTCATCTACAAATAGAGATGAGAAAGAGAAGATTATACAAGTTTACGAGAAGAATAGACAAGTGTAGAAGTAGTTGAAAATTTTCCTTAGTGGTTTCCAATCCTAGGGTCATAATCCTACAGGCAACACAGTGCTCTGATACCATCTGTCATATCCCTCCTTTGTAAAGGAAAAGGATCCCTGTGATTGCAATGCTAGTCCCTGGATCATTGCTAGCATCCACAGTTTAAGATGAAGTACACAGATACAAAGGTCATTTATTACATCCATTCTAGAGATAAAACATAGTCTTTTCAACTCAAGGCCACAAGCCTAATACAAGAGTTTGGAATAAATAAATAAACATAAGTCTTCATCTTCATGTGCCACAGGCAAGCATGTTGAGTGTAGACTCATGACACCTAATCATCATCGGAGTAACCTGCAACATCACAAGTTACAACCACAGTGGGTCAATACTTTGGAATAGTATTGGCAAGTGATACCTTAGTAAATTTTAAGTGGACTATATTACTAGATGCATTTTGGCTAAGTGTAGCTTGGCTTGCTTTGCTCAAAATAGGTTTTTTTTCTATTAGTTGAAATCACTAAGTTTTTCTTTGTCAAAAACTTTTCCCAAGAAACCATCAATAGACATTGAGGTCCTTCACCCTTGTTCACCCACAAGTTTTACTTAGAAGTTGGAGTGATGAGATTCTTGATAGCTTCCATGTCTTGATGCTCAAGTTGTCCATTGCCATGGACTTGGCTAAGTACTTAGATTTTTCCATCTGCAGAGGTTGTGCACTTTCCCCACCAGACTTGGTTTCCCAAGACATGACCTTTCAGAAGCCTTCCCTTAGTCAAATGGACGCGTTCCAACCTATCATCCCACTACCACCAACTGTCCAAATGACTAAGTTCTAGCAACCTATGTGATCAAGGCAGAGCCCATATTGCCAAGTGGCTGCACTATAAGCTTCTCAACACTTGGCCTCCAAAATCCCTTTGTGCCTGGGTGGCATTCCACAAGTGAGATACACAAGGTAAACCATATCCATGGGCCTTGTGTAACCACTCAACCAAAAACCACCATTCAAGTCCCATTACACCCAGGTGATTCATTGACTTAGTTGTTTTATTAAGAAAAACATACGTCCAAAGACTTAGAAATATTTTCATCATAGCATGTATATACTTTACTAACCCTTGTTTACTACTAGCTATACTAAGCATGGCATAGTAACTTAACTTAGGAATTTCCTAGCAATTCTATATCTACTTAGGATTTCCCAACATGGCATTTGGCAAAAAAAAAATAGTAACATGCAAGACTTAGCAAAATATTTCTAATGCTTGTATAAAACATAGGGATGGAAATATTCATGAAGTACCACTTGCCTTGGTAATGGGGAGAGTAGCACTCTTCACAATCACAATCACTAGCACCAAAGTCTACACAAAGAATATAACCACAATCACATACAAATCTTATACAAACAAAAAAAAATATATGCATGCAATGCAAAAATGCTAAGTGATGATTTTTAAAACTCCACCAAGCAAGTGCATAGTACTGAACCATAAACAAGTCAAAATCTTACCAAGCCAAGTTTGTTTAGCACTAAAACAAAATCCTAAACAATTTCTATACTCAAAATAGCCTTAAACAAGTTTCTGCAAATAAAGTCATTTTAACAGAAACTTTTCACTAAACACATTGCATAAACAGAAAGGGATTGTCTTCCTGATTCCAACGGTATAAAATTTGTAAAAATCTAACGTGGGAATCAAAAGTTATAGCCTAATCAAATTTGAATCCAAATCTGTTTTAAATTCTGTTTTAAACTCAAACCCTAGCCACGCGTCTTAATTCTATTGGTTGATACCGTTTCGCTCAGGATCACGCTCGCGAGCCGTAGGATCTAACTAACGCGCACGGTTCAGATCTAAACATAACGATTCGATAAGTGGACTAATCCTACGCGCTGGATCTGGATCTGACGGCTACAATTCGTTTGACCAAAACTGAGCGGCGCTGGCGGCGGCTACTGGCGGCGGCGCGTCTGTCAGCGGCGGCGCTGGCGTTCTAGGTCGCGCGGGAGTGGGGGAAGAGGCTTACCAGAACCGCAGGAAGCTGCTGATGCTCAAGGTCGCGATGGCTTGGGAAGGGGCGCACGGGGTCGTCGGAGATTCCTCGCCGGAGTTCGCGAACGCGTCAGGTACGGTCAGTTGTCGACGTTGGCGAGGTTCTGCGTCGCGCTAAGTCAAAAGAAAGGCACCGTTAGATGCGCAAGACGACGGGGGTTCTAGGCGTATCAGGCAGAGGGCAAGGGGCGGCTGGTACTTACGGGGAGAGGTCGCCGGAGTTCGTGCAGAGAACGGTGGTGCTCTGTCGAAGTCGTTGCCGAAGCTAGGGATCATGCGAGGACAAATGGGGAGTGTTAGTAGGTGCGCAAGGACTTGCTGAGCTTGATAGTATGAGTCAGGGACAGAGGGGAACACGGAGCTCACCGAAATTTGTCGGTGCGTTCGTCGAAACAGCGGCGGCGTCGAGCGAGTTGTGGGCAGCCTGGTGGCGTGAAGGAGGAATTGTTTGAGGGGAAATGGTCGCGAGAGAGTGGGGATTATATAGCCAGAGGCTCGACAAGAAACGCTTACTGAATCAATGCAATTTACCTTGCGGAATCAAGGCAGCAACGGGCAGCGGCGGAGTTCGTGCGCGGGATTTGGGGAAGACGACGCTGACGTGGAGAGGGCCCGCTCGTCAGTGAAACGTGCAGAGAGAAAGTGGGGTCCGGGTGTCAGCGACCGCGTGGGTGCGTTTGCGCGTGCGAGAGAGAGAGAGGGAGGCCGGGTGGGCTAACTGGGCCGGTTGTGCTGTTGGGCTAGTTTAGGAGCGCCTGGCCTTTTTCTTTTCTTTTCTCTTTTCCTTTTTCCAATTAGATTTTCAGGAATGGCTTTCAAATGAATTCAAACTCCATTTGAATTCAAATTTATTTGGGATTTTTGCAGTGTGCAATAGTCTCAAATCTAGGCATAAAACCGTGGGGTCACTTTGAAAAGGCTTGGTCATTTTTGGAGAAACAAAATAACAGGGACTTTGCACTTGATTTGCAAATGTTTGAAAAATGGTTTTTGAAACCATTTCCATTTTGTAAAGTTTTGGTTCAAATTCCACACTCAATCCATTCAACAAGGGAGATAAGCAATCTAGGTTTAAAACATTCAAACTCTCAAATGGGGATGGCCATTTGATATAAGTTTGTTCACATAAAATGATAGCACTATGTGCTTCTGTTTTCTGAAATGAGTTTTGAAATTGATCTCAAAACTATATGCATGCATGAATGATATGCAATCTTTGAAATCATGAATTTAGGGATGTTACACTTTTGAAAACATCTGACAAGGGAACAGTATGGCCACTCCAACTGTCCATAACCGCGGACGCGGCTATTCGAATAGTTTGACACTCTGCAGAGATTGTACACTTTCACCACAACATTCGATACATCCGTCAGGAACAAATCCTGAATTCACCATACTTAGTATGCGGATAATCAATCCTAACCTTTCAATTACACGCCCTAGTATAAGCACCTCTCCTATGAGTTTGGCCTCCCAACCATGACCAACTGTCATCTTGTGTACTGCACAGGTGGACAATCTTCACAAGGTAGCCTCAGCTCAGACCTTGGCCGTGAGGGAACTAATAGTAAGGTATATAAGTTTCTAGTCAAGCCCTACCCAATCTTCAGGTATTGTGGTTATACAATAAAATTGTAATGGTATCGCATCCAGACAACCATCAGTTTTATAAAGGGCTAAGGCTCGTGCCTCAACATTTTCATCACCAAATCGTCAGGTGTTCGAAAACACATGTCAAAACATCTCAGTAGAATGATCCATCATTCTAAGGTTTTCATAACCATTTTCACCAAGTATTCCCATCTAATGTTGATCAAGTTTTATTCTTAGCACTAGCATCTACAAGTGGGGGTAAGCACTAATGGGGGATAGTAAACTAGTGGAGTCTCAACTAAGTTCAATCTTATGCCTTAGGATGACATCAAGATTTTCTAGCTTAGGCCAAATTTTATGCTCTTTATGCAACCTTCAATATATCTTTCTAGAATCTACAAGTCACTTAAGTCAACTCTAAGTTAAAGCTTTGATAAAGAAATAAAGTAGAGGGCTTGCAAATAAAACTAGGATTGGTTTATCAAGTGGACATGGTCACATATGCTTAAGGCATATAGTTGACATAGTAGCAAGTAAGTATTAGCTTGCCCAATTAAGGCTTGCTAAAGTAGAGTATCTTGCAAGTGTTAGCTTGCATCAGTATCATTATAATCTTGCTAAATTGCAAGTGTTAGCTTGCCTTGTGCAGAGTAGTGGTTGAAGTTCTCCTCGGCTTCTTCATCGTAGTATCCTCCTTCCTCCTCGTATCCTTGGTCGGTACTAGTGTCTATGAATAAATACGAGGTACACAATCACCAAACAATACTTAACTACTTGCATTCATCACACACAAGGGTCCTATAGATGATCTAGCATCATCACTAACATTACAAGATTAAAGCTTGGTTTAATTCCTTTTATTTTTAGAAAAGTAATTTCTACTCATTGAAAAACTACTGAAGATTTAATATTCTCCAAACCAAACATGGGATCATGTTGACACATGTCATCACCACATATTTTAGTCCATGGGAAGATTTAAAGTGGTGTCACAATTTAATAAGGTTTTTCTCTTTTATTTTAATTAATTAAAGTGGCTAGAAATGCCTATGTGGCATTCTTTTATTACTTGGTCATTATATCTGTAAGTAACCCTATATATTTTTATATATTCTGAAAGGTATGGTTAAATGTGATTTTTGAGAGTTGGAATCAACTCAAAAGCTATTATGGTTTACATTTGAAAAAATTTTGAATGCAGAAAAGCTTCTGCCTTGTTATTTTTACCATGGATGATCTATAGATCCAAATGAATTGAATCCAACGGGCTTGGATTCAGCATTCCCAGACCTTTCTAACAAAATTGGTTTCATTCAAGTTGGTTCACTGAATCGACCTGGGTTAATTTTTGAAACTGGGTACAGAAGTGTGTTTGAAATAAAATAAAAAAGGTTAAATTCAAATAACTGGGCTGCGCGGGAAGCGATACTGGGCCGGCCTGCTAAGCACAGCGCTTACGCAGGCTGGTTAAGTCGCTGTCCCCACGCGTCAGTGAGACAGGGGGGTGCGAAGCGGTATGGGGCGATGTGGTGTGTTCGATCTGGTTCTAATCCAACGGCTGAGGGTCATCATTGACGTTGGGCAACGCCGGCGAGACAGAAACCTAGCGCTGCAGGTGGGGGTCGTTGGGGGCTCACCGGGGTTCAGGTGAGGGTCGGCGAGGTGGGCGAACGACGAAGTCGACGACGGCGAACCTCCTGGTACCGGCAGCTTCTCCTGGGGCGGCTCCAATCACTGGCCCCCTTCTTCTCCAGCAGCGGCAGGCTCTGGTGAAATTCCGGCGAAGTGTTGCGTGCCTTGCTCTGGGAACGGAGTGGCACGATCAGTGAGGAGAGGGGAGTGAGATGGTGTGCTCAATTTGGCTGGGGGTGGCCTCTATTTATAGTCGCGACGACGAGACCGAACGGGATGGGCAGGCGACGGTGGCGACATGGCTACGGGCGGCTAGAGGCATGGCCGGTGGTGGCGATCGCTTGGTGGTCTCCTGGCGATGCTCTACGGCTTTAATGCGCGCGTAGGGGCGGTGCGGTTTGGTCTGGAACGCACGATGCTCTACGCGGTAGAGGCGGCGTCTTCGATGGCAAGCGGTGGCTGTGCGGCATGGGGCGGCGAACGGGGATGTCTGGCGGTCTCCTGGGTTGGTGGCGATCATGTATGCACGCGGCGAGGGCGGCGCGCGGTCTGTGGGCGTCGGTAGAGCGTGGCGCTCTGGCGCATGCTCGGCATGGTTGCTGGCGAGCTGGGCGCGGTCTGTGTGTGTCGTCCAGGGTTTGGCAACGCTCGCGGCTGGGACAGGGAGTGGCGGTGGACGGTGGGCTGCCTCCTAGACAAGGTTGGCACGGCTAAATCTCCTTCTAGCTTGCTGTCTCCACTGGGGTGGCATGGTGAGCTTCGGCTGTTCACCATTGATGTCATTGCCCAGCTTACAGTGAGGCTAGTGCTTGGTTTAACTTGCTAGATGATCTACTGAGATGGTTGTGAGCTAGAGAGGGGACAATTTAGGCTTCAATCACTGCTCACAATAGTGTTTAAGATTTTGATGATTTGTGCCTGCCAAGTGTTTGATGAAATGGCCGCAAGAATTCAAGTTTTGAATTTTGAAATGATTTTTGGTGGGTGTGCTAGGTTGGTGCTGGTGAGTCTGCAGATGCTTGGGTTTTGAAAGTTGAGCATGTTTGAGTGGTTTTTGAAAAAGTGGGATCTTCTCATATGATAAAGATTCAATTTTGAACTGTCATTTAAACTATGCATTTGGAAGTTTCTAGATGATCACAAAGTGGGCCTTGATACCTTGTTATGTGTACAATCAAGGGGTGCAAAGATCCAGAAAAGTTTCTGTTAAGTTCTGAAAGTTTGGGACAGCCAAAGTAGGCATGGGAGTTAAATTGGTCAAAATGACCATTCCCTTATTTTATTTGTTTTGATTTACTTGTCTTTGAGAAAAGTTTGGGAATTGTTTAGATGATGTTTATTTCACCAAAGAATCCATTTACAAGCAAAGGAACACACAAACAAGGTGGTTCAAAAGAATTCCAAATGAAATGCATACACCATGCATGCTTTCATATTTTTATTTTAGAAAAGTTTTTGTTAACCCTAATTTTGATGATTAGAGTTTGATGATCCAAGTTTAGTATTTTTGGGATGTTACACATCACCACTCCATCCCACTGTAACAATTGGATTGAATCTTGCATAGTTCTTAGGGGAAACTTTCCTGGTGTTGATTACTTTTTAGTTGATGCTTTTGAGTGGAACCATTGATTTATTGTTTATATTCATATTGTTATTCATCATTATATCATCTCTGATCTTGATCCATATGATGTCTCGTGAGTAGTTCATTTAGTTCTTGAGGACATGGGAGAAGTCATGTTGTTAGTAGTGTAATTGTGTTGAAGTAATATTCAATGGTTTGATATTTAAGTTGTGGTGCTCGATACGTCCATTTTGAATCACCATTCTATATCATAATTTGCCTCTAGTCATTGATATATTTCATATTAAGAGGTGTTACTTATGTCTTTTCATCTGTTTTTGCATGTTGGATGATTCTTGGAGGATACACTGTCAGAGTCAGGATTCTAATGGAAAAAGCGGTGTTTTGATGCAATTTCGCTAAGATCAGAAAATTACCAGAGAAACTACAGAAAATTATATTTTCCCAGAAGACGAAGGATGCCAGAAGGGGAGGCGGAGATGGGCCACAGGGTGCCCACACCCCCCAGGCGCGGGCCACCCTGGGCCGCGCCTACAGGGGTGTGGCCGCCCTGGCCCACCTCTGGCTCTGCCCTCTTGCCTATATCTTCTCCTCGAAACCCTAAAACAGGGAGAGAGACCACAAAAAGATTACGCCACCTCTGCGGGGCGGAAAACACTGAGAGAGAAAGAGCTCTCCGGTAGAGAGATTTCTCCCGGGGAAATTCCTTCCCAGAGAGTAGAGATTGTCGCCATCAACACCGTCATCAAGCTAGACTTCATCAGGATCATCATCATCATCCACACCATCATATCCACCAGCACCATCATCACCACTCCATCCCGCTGTAACAATTGTGTTGAATCTTGCATAGTTCTTAGGGGAAACTTTCCCGGTGTTGATTACTATTGTAGTTGATGCTTGTGAGTGGAACCAATGAATTATTGTTTATGTTCAAATTGTTATCCATCATTATATCATCTCTGATCTTGATCCATATGATGTCTCGTGAGTAGTTCGTTTCGTTCTTGAGGACATGGGAGAAGTCATGTTGTTAGTAGTGGAATTGTGTTGAGGTCTTATTCAATGGTTTAATATTTAAGTTGTGGTGCTATTCTTCTAGTGGTGTCATGTGAACGTTGACTACATGATACTTCACCATTTATGGGCCTAGGGGAATGCATTGTGTATTTGGCTACTAATTGTGGGGTTGTCGGAGTGACAGAAACCTGAACCCCCATTAGGAAACCAATGCACAAGGGAGTGTATGATCTCAGAGTTTAAGGCAGTGGTTAGGTTTTTATCTTAATTCCTTTCTTGTAGTTGCAGATGCTTGCAAGGAGTTTAATCAAAAGTATGTATTAGTCCAAGTTAGGTTGGTACATTAGCACATGTTCACCCACACAACACTTATAAAACCAAAGAAGATTAATCAGCTATATAAAACGAAAGCACTTGACAGTATTCCCATGTGTCCTCGAGAACGTTTGGTCCTCATTAGTATTTCCACCGGCTTGTCCTTTGCTAAGAAAGGATTGGGCCACTGCTATGATTATTTGCTGTGTTTATTTACTTGCACTTTATTTCCTTTCTTTATCAGAAAACCCCTAAAAATCCGTTTGCTAAGTATTTACAGAGACCTTCTGCTCCATACCACTAGTCAATACCTTCTGCTCCTCATTGGGATCGACACTCATTTTTAAAAAAAGTACTATGATACACCCCCTATACTTGTGGGTCATCAATACTATTTTTTGGCGCCGTTGCCGGGGAATGAAGCGCTATTGAAGAGTGGAACTGGTAAAGGAAGCTTTTATTGTGAGTATTGCTTTTTATTTGTATTTGTTACTTTGTTTCCTATATGGATAACCCACTTGGTTTCCTGTTTGGGAATACTACTACCACTGTTAGGGTAGTAGATGAACCACCACCTGTTGAGATAGATCCATTTAAGATACCTACAAGTATTGTTGATCGTGTTATGGATAATTATTATTTTGGGGATGGAACTGTCCATCCTGGTGATCACTTTCTTTTTATCCATGAATTATGCGGGTTGTTTAAGAGTGTTGCATACACTAATGTTGCCAATGAAGTTTGTGTGACGCTTTGCATGAAAGGAATTTTCAGGTATTGGAGAGAAGGAATCTGCAGAGTCCGTCTTTGAATAGGTAAAAGTGGTGAAAATGGAAGGTTCGTGAAAACCTTATCTTTTTATATTTTTGATGTTTTTTTACATATGGAAGGTTACGAGACGAAACAGAGGAGGAAACGGAGCCTGGATGGGCCACACCCACCAGTGGCGCGGCCCCCAGCTGGCCACGCCACCAGGGGGTGTGAGCCCCCTGCAGTCCGTCTCCGCCTCGTTTTCGCACAGTACCTTCCTTATGTTGTAAAACTTCGTAATATATAACCCTCGGATCCCCCGAGGTTAGTATATCATATTCTCGTCGTGTTTTCGTTTCGATATATTTTTGTCAGGAAATACTCTCAAGTTTAGAGGCACTATGGTCTCCGCCAACGACAAGGGCAAGAAGCCCATGGAAGATGATCCTCATAACCCCAAGGAGGAGGAGACCTTGGTTGAGGATGAAGAAGACGTGAAGGAGGATGAGCATACGGACACCCATGCTACCGTTGCAAGCATTGGAGTGGTGGAAAACCCTACCAAGCTTAGGAGGACAACACAGATGTCTACAGGAGGAAAAACTCCGTGTCATATCCTATCTCCACGGTCACTTCCTCCACGCACCAAGAACCCCTTCCGTACTCTTATACATGAGCAACAATTTCAAAAGGTTCCCAAAGGTAAGTTGCCCTCTGTTTGGGATCTTCCTCGTTCTAACCATGCAGGGAATGAACACTCTAAGAAGGAAGAGTGGGGAAAGAATAACAAGGATTGGGATTCCTGGTCCGACATGATCATGAACCGTATTGAGCATAACTCAGATGTGATTCGTACTCTAGCCTTTGGGATTGAGGATTTGAGGAAACTGATTGAAAAGCTTTGATACGTCGGAAACGTATCTATAATTTTTGATGCTCCATGCTTGTTTTATATCCACTTTTCTTTGCTTAGTCCACACTTTGAGGTATTTTTATATGTTTTTCTGGACTAACCTATTAACAAGATGCCACAGTGCCAGTTGCCTGTTTTCTTCTGTTTTTTGTTCCAGAAAAGACAGAAAATCAATATTCTCGGAATTGGACGGGACAAAAGCCAAAGTCATTATTTTTCCCGGAGCAACACGGAACCACGAAGCAGAGTCGGAGGGGCGCTACAGGGTGTCCACACCCCCTAGGCACGACCTAGGGTGGGCCCGCGCCTGGGTGTGGCCCCCTGGCCCTCCATCGATCTTGCCTCCTTCGCCTATAAGAAGCCCCCGGGGAGAAAACCCTAAATCATCCTGTTGGAGATATGCCCTAGAGGCAATAATAAATGTAGTTATTATTATATCTTTGTGTTTATGATAAATGTTTACATTCATGCTATAATAGTATTAAAAAGGAAAAATTAATACTTGTGTGATTTGTAAACTTAATTTGAAGTCCCTAGTAAAGCCTCTATATAATACTAGCTTGTTGGTTGTGGCATCCCGCAAAACCACTACTAGAAAATCGCGTTGTTTTTGTGCATTACATCATCATGACCGCATACTCATGTCATCATGCCACATTGCATTTGAGCATCGTCATCACCTTGCATTTGCTTGTGTAGAACTATTTTCGGAAAAACCTATTTTTGTTTTCTAAACGCCCCGTCTTAATTTCAAATTAAAACCCGGGTCTCCGGATTATTTCGTTTTGTCTGCTATCGGTTTGCAAAAGCCCTGTTTTAAATACATAAAATATTTAATTATTTTTTTAGGGGGCAGCCAACCGGGCCGATCCAACCCAGTCGGCCACCCCCAGAATAAAACGGTCCACCAAAATCCTAAAACTACCCAAACCTAGCCTACCCACCAACCGCAGCTTGCCACCTCACCGTCCCTCCACCTCAGCACTTCACCCGCCACCTCACCAATCCCCTTCTTTTTCCTCCACACCCTCTCTCACACACAGCCCCCACCTACCCCCTCTCTCTTACACCCCGGCCCCACCTCCTGCACCCGGTCCCACCCCGCTGCCACCTCATCCTACCACCTCTCTCTCCCCCACTCCCCACTCAACGCCACACGCACACGCATGCACCTGCCGCCCCCTTTCCCCTGGTCAAAGCCCGCGGGGCCCACTCCCCTCCTACCCAGCGCTAGCCCGACCCCACCCTGGTCCCACACTCCCCCACGCCCGCACGCACCACCCCGCTCCTCTCCCTTCCCTCCGGCAACCGCGGCACCCCGCCGAGCCCGCCTCTCCTTCCCCCTCCGTCCGCCTGCGCTCCCCGCGACCACCTCCTCCGTTGCCCCGGACGCCGGCCTCGCCGCGCCCCAGACCTCGTCTCCCCGGCGCCGCCTCGCCCGACCTCCGCCGCGGCCGCGTGCCCCGCCACCAGCCCGCCCGCCTCCGGCGCCTCGCCCTATCTCTCCTCGACCGGCCGCCTCCTCCACCTCGCGGCTCCGGCCCTCTCCCCCGTCATCGCCCCCGGCCGCCGCCAGCAGGCCCCGAGCCTCCTCCCCTCCGCCGTCCAGCCGCCCCGCACGCGCAACCCCTCCCGTGGTCCGCGCCACCCCCGGCGAGCTCTGCCTCCCCGCCCGAGCTCCTCCGCCTGAGCCCGCCGGCGCCCCTCTGCAGCCGGCCGCCGAGCTCCTTGCGGCCCGAGCGCCTCCCGCCGCCCTTCTCCGTTCGTCCCCTCCGCAAGCGCTCCTTCCTTCGGTCGTCCTCGAGCCCCGTTTTTTGGCGCGCCTTGCCAAGCTCCGCTTCGGTCCGATGCCGCCGTCCTCGGGTCCTTCTGCCCCGAGCACGCCAACCACCACGCCCAAGTCCTATCCGGCCGAGCCCGCCGCCCCGGCCTCGCCTTCCGTGCTGCTCCGGGCGCATCACCCCGCCCGTGCGCGTGTGCCCCTGCCCGAGCCGACCAGATGCATCCGTTCTCCTCGGTGGCGCTCAATCCCAGGACAAGGACGTCATACGCCCAGTTGCTGCAGTGACTAACCGGACACCTGAAGTTCTACCTCGCCATGTTTCACTTCTGTTCACATCAATACCAAGAACAATCGAACATGGAGGGTCCTGATAAGGCGTCGAGATCCCCTCGTCGACAAGATCGGCTCGATGCAGAAGTTTTTGAAGCAAGTACATGGTCCCACTCGAATACCCGACATCGATCCCAAGTTCTTCGTCTTGGATTCCAAGACCTCTCGGAACCACCAAACACTTCCTCTCGGACGCCAAGGCCCAAACCCGAAGACAGCCAAGAACTCCACCGGTACGACAAGCACTTCGCCGCGGAACGCCAAGTTCTGCATCCCGAACGCCAAGACCGACCTGATACGCGGGTCCGACAAGATCGACACCGACCAGGGCGAGTCCGATGCACCCCGACACCGAAACAAGTTCTCCTTCCCGGAAGCATTGACGCTCGTGCGACAAGATCTACTTCCCCGATCCGAAGACCCTAAATCCCGGAGTCCGAGGACGATCCCGTCGAACCCTGAACCCTGAGACCGAACCCCGAACCCTGTCGAACCCCGGAACCAAGTTCTCCGAACCCTAATGTGTGACCCCTTTCTCGAGCCCTAATTTTATAAATGTGATATCAAATTGTTGCATATTAAATGTTCATATTTGCACACATATCATGTGGGTTTGGGGGCCTTATGCCGATTCACCATATAATTAAATATGGGGCCCATATGCGGGCAAATCTAGTCTAATATTGGCCCCATTTAATAATGTGTAGCGCACCGATGATAAATTTCGCCTTGTTAATACAACATTTAAAATGCAGGGTATCTAAACAACTTGAACCATTTAAATATTTGCCGGGACCTCGGTTCCGCTTAATATGACCTGATCGCATCGCATCTTTGCCATGTCATACATCATACATGCATCATGCCCGATCTTTTGCCGTAGTATTAAATAGTGCATCCGGTGTTTATTCTAGTGTTTTGCTTCTTCGCGGATAAGGCCGTTGAGTTGATGTGAGCTTCGCCCCGATCTTCGGATGAACCTTCGGCAATGTTTTTCAGGCGAGCATCTCCCCCTTTCTACCTATCTTACTTTTATAGTATTTATTCCCTCCTGTTGATCTATTGCTATCTGTGTTGCGTTGCTCTAGTTTCCGTACCCGTGAGTCCCTTGTAGCCTTATATTGCCTTGGACACCTCCTATTACCGTTGTTTGGTAGATAGTTGGACCTGCGCGTCGTAGTCGCTTGCTCAAGTGCTGTTGCGTGTCGTCAAGTACCACAGTTGTTGGAGTATTGCCGCATGTTTAATGTTGGAGATGATCATGGATTTATTTATCGTTCACTTCAATTACTGTTTAACAACTAAAATTGAAGTAGGTAAGCAGAGGCACAGGTGGGCAATAGATGTTATTTGGTTGTTAACCGTCCACTTGTGTCCCGTAGGACCCCGAGTACTTGATACCTGTTCCTTGAATATTCGCGCTATCCACATCCGGGAGGATTATGGGACCCCCCTGAGCCAGAGCTTGATTCATTCTTATTTATTGGGGCCACAAACTAGTTTGAGGTTTTATTTACTATCCTGTACTTATGCCATGCTTTACTGCTTTATTTACGATTGTGCGAGGAGCACCTGTACTGTTTAGGATCGTGACCCGTTTTCGCGGTATCGACAAGCCCGAGTTTTCGGGTCCCAGTCGTTTACAGCCGGCCCCACAAACCTTGAGTCCGTCTCGGAGCCGGCCAGTTTCGTTGCGGGTGTACTCCAAGGGGTGGCCCCCTGAAATATTTCTGAATCCTGTGATTGCTTTGTCGTGAAAGCCTCGTTGGGTTTTGATTTGGTTTTTCCGAGGTTGATCGAGTGTGTGTTGCTATTTGTGCACCCCTGCAGGGTAAAACTTTCTGAAAGCCGTGTCCGCGGTTATGGACGACTTGGAGCACAGTATCTCGATCATAGACAACTATAACTAAAGTAGTGCTATAAATTTGACTTTATAATGACTAGTAATCAGCTTCACTATAATGGAATGGCTAAATAAAACTGCCAACAATTGCTTGTTTGGGTTGTCGCTTGCGACCATTGTAGCTGACTAGTAAGTATTGCAACTATAACGGAATGGCTAAATAAAAGTACCAACAACTGCTGGGTTTTTGGGATATCTCATGCTATTTGTATCTGACTAGTAAGTGTTGCCACTACAACGGAATGTTTAAATAAAACTGCCCACTGCTTCTTATATCAGGATGATTATCTATACTTGACTAGTAATTGCTGCAACGATAACTGAATAAATAAAACCGCCAACTGTGTGAGTTCCTCGGTTGACTTCCTCGTTTGGTCTCGAGGGGGAAATACCAGGATGGGTTTGTTTGATGGTAGCATCAGGTTGGTTCCGGATAGGTCTTTCTTACCCCTCTCTGATAGCCGACAGTTATATCGAGTCTCTATAGGGTGTTTAGTGCATGCTGCCGCTGCCGCTTCAGTCCACCATACCTATGTAGGCAAGGACCGCCGAATTCTAGCCTCGCCGTGTACTGGCCTCAGTATTGACGCTCCTCTTTTTCCTTTGCCCTTTGTCGGCACCCCTTTTGTCTAAGCAGGTTTTGAGATCGACGTCGTTAGCAGGGTTACCCTTCCGGCTTGGCCTGGGCAGGGTTATGGACGCCATTGGTTATTCTTCAGGGCTCTTAGCCCCATTTGCATCTTGTCCGTAGTCGGACGCTCTATCATTTTCAAGGTGATTTGGATCTTTGTATATTATATCTGTATTCTTGACTCATGGAGTCGTGTTGTATATGTATCTGTTCAGTGGGTCCCATCGAGGACTGTCGTGTAATGTTATTACTTCGTTTTCCACCCGCACGAAAGTGCCTGGTGGGCACCTTTGAATCGTTTCTATGCGGGTTTGGCGGGTTTCGCTAAAACTTGCATAGGGCCGATTCTGAGGGTGTTACATTGGTTAATAGATGATTGTGGTTTCCCTATCATGAACATTGAGATGTTATTAACAACAAGATCATATCGTTAGGAGAATGGTATGGTGGACATACTCCTATAGATAAGCGTAGCATAAAGATCAAGTCATTTTAATAGTTCAATTGCTATATGCTTTCTGATACATAGTAATCTAATTCCTTCGACCATGAGATCATGCATATCACCTTTACCGGATGGATGCTTTGATGACATCAAACACCACACCGTAACTGGGTGGCTATAAAGGTGGCATTGAGTGTTCGGAAACTATTGGTTGAAACACATGGATCAAGAGTGGGATTTGTCCATCCATATGACGGATAGATATACTCTGGGCCCTCTCGGTGAAATGTCATCCAATTATCTTGCAAGCATGTGACTGGCTCACAAGGGATCACATATCACGGGAACGAGAAAAGAGTACTTATCGGTAACGAGGTTGAACTAGGTATGCAGAGATACCGACGATCATAACCTTGGATAAGTAAACTATCGTGAGACAAAGGGAAATTGATATCATATGTAAGTGGTTCATTCGACCGCAAATTAATCGTAGAAATATGTGGGAGCCATATGAATTTCCAGATTCCTCTATTGGTTATTGTTCGGAGAAGTGTCTCGATCATGTCCGCATAATTCACGAACCGTAGGGAGACACACTTAAGGATTCGACGTTGTTTGAGTAGTTATGGAATGATGAGAAAGAGTCTGAATGTTGTTCGGAGTCTCGAATGGGATTCGGGATATCACGAGGAGATCCGGAATGGTCCGGAGAATAAGATTCATATAAAGAAAGTCCCGTTTCGGAGTTGGAGAATGATTCCGGTGTTTTCATCGGGAATGTTCTAGAAGGTTCCGAAATGTCCGGCACTCTGGAGGGGAAGGGTACATGAATGTGTTATATCAAGTTGGTATGATTGCATCATGTACTAAATGTCATCGCTGAACAAAATAAAGGATTAAATCAAATCCTAGTTTGAAAAGTCAAACGGCTAGTTTGAAAGTCAAACGGCTAATTTTGGAAAGAGGAAAGGAGGAGGAAACCGAGTTGGGGAGGAGTCCCTCCTCCCCACCGCCGGCGCACCACCCAAGCCGAGTTTGGGAGGGACTCCTCTCCCTCCCCTTGGCCGGCCGGCCCCTCCACCTATATAAGGAGGGGCAGGGCTCCCTCCTAGAGACACACAAGATCCTCTCCTCCAAACCCTAGTACCAAGCCGCCGCCGCCTCCATAGCCGCCGCCGGCCCTAGGGCAAACCGCCGCCGCCGCCTAGCTAAACCCTAACCGCCGGCTTGCCCCTCCTCGGCGTGTCTAAACTCTAGATCGTCGAGGGACTCTCTCATAATCCACCATACTCGCTCCGGCTTAAGGCGAAGCCCTGCGAGATCTCCCCTCTACTTCCGGTACCACGCCGTTGTGCTGCCGGAATCGCGAGGAGAGTGCTACAACCTCTGCTGCCTGCTAGAACAAGGGAGAGGAAGGTATTCGTCGAGTACCGAATGTGTGACCGACTGCGGGAGCGCTGCCGGAACGCAGCGCCGGATGGATCTTCTACGCGATCTTGAGATCGGGAAGAGTACGACTACATCACCCACGAGAATCCGCTCTCGTTAAACACTTTGGAATCTTCGAGGGTGAGTTATTCCATCGACTCGTTGCTACAATATAGTAGATAGATCTTGGCTTGTGTGTTTGTATGCGATAGAAAATTTTTGTTTCCCATGCTACGAAACCCTACAGTGGTATCAGAGCCGTGTCTATATGTAGATCTGTTGCACGAGTAGAACACAATGGTCATTATGGGCGTTGATGCTTTTATTGTCGATTGCTGCTTGTGTACTTTGCATCTTGCGGTATGTTGGGATGAATCGGCCCGGGCTAACCATACATGACATCGTTCATGAGACTTGCTCCACGCTTGACATGCAACTTGTATTGCATAAGTGGCTTTGCGGGTGCCTGTTTCTCCTAGCATAGTTAAGATCCAATTTATAACGGGTGATTAACAATACTAGTATCAATGTTGTGGTTCATGTTCGTAAGTTAGAACGACACTTATTGAAAGCCCCAAACCACGTAAAATATGCAAAGAAAGTAGAGGCGTCTAACTTTGTTTTGCAGGGGTGTGCTGTGATGTGATATGGCCATGATTGTGATTATATTTGATGTATGCAATGTTCCTTATTGTAAGTTGGCAACCGGCAGGAGCCATATGGTTGTCTTTAATTTTTGTTACGACCCGCGTGTCTATTCAAAGTAGTTGTAATAGTTGAATCCGGTGGACGACAACCATGAAGAAGCGTCATTGACCTTGATGCAATGCCGACGATGATGGAGATCATGTTCGTGCTAGAAGATGGAGATCGGAAGCACAAAGAAGAAAGGCCATATCATATCACATATTATGAATTGCATGTGATGTTAATCCTTTATGCATCTTATATTGCTTATTAGACAACGGTAGCATTATAAGATGATCCCTCATGCACATGAATTTCAAATCATAAAGTGTTCACCCTTAGTTAGCACCGTTGCTAAAGCTTGTTGTTTCGAAGCACCACGTGATGATCGGGTGTGTTAGATTCCTCAAGTGTATACAACGTGAGCAAGCCAGATTTGCTCATGCGGAAACTAAGGTTTGATCTTGACGAGCCTACCATGTACATACATGGTCTCGGAACACGGATCACCGAAAGGTAAATCATGAATCATATAGTAGATATGATGAACATGTCGATTGTTCGCCATTGAAACTATATCAACTCTCGTGATGATCGGTGTTGATGTGGTGGATTTTTTTCGTGTGATCACTAAAACAATGTGAGGGATATTGTTTTGAGTGGGAGTTCACCTAGATTAATTTTATTATTAATTTGAACTCAATTTGTCATAAACTTAGTCTAAACTATTGCAAATATGTTGTAGATCAATGGCAGCCCCTACCATCAATTTTAATGCGTTCTTAGAGAAAGAAAAGTTGAAAAACAATGGAAGCAACTTCGCGGATTGGTTCCACAATTTGAGGATTGTCCTCATAGCTGGTAATTTGACCTATGTGCTGGATGCACCGCTGGGTGACCCACCTGCAGCTGATGCTGCCGATGAAGTAAAGAATGTTTACCTCACTCGGAAGACTCAGTACTCCACAGTTCAGTGTGCTATCTTGTATGGTTTAGAATTCAGACCCATATGATATTGTCGAGGATCTCAAATTGATCTTTGAGACTCATGCGGCAATTGAAAGCTATGAGGCTTCTGAAAAGTTCTTTAACTGCAAGATGGAAGAGGGAAGCTCCGTCAGTGAGCATGTGCTTAAGATGTCTGGGCACGCAAACAAACTTCAAAGCTTGGGTATAGTGATTCCTAATGCTTTGGGGATTTACCGCGTCCTCCAATCACTACCACCAAGTTATAAGAACTTTGTGATGAACTACAACATGCAAAACATGAACAAGACGTTGCCAGAACTCTTTGCCATGTTGAAATCTGCAGAAGTGGAGATAAAGAAAGAGCACCAAGTGTTGTTGGTCAATAAGACCACCAAATTCAATAAAGGCAAGTCTAAGCAGAAAGGACACTTCAAGAAGGGTGGTAAGAAAGTTACCACACCGACAAAGAAGACCAAGGCTAGACCTAAGCCTGATACTGAGTGCTTTTACTGCAAGGGAGAAGGTCACTGGAAGCGGAATTGCCCAAAGTACTTGGCGGATTTGAAGAACGGCAACATCAAGAAGAAAGGTATATCTGATATACATGTTATTGATGTGTATCTCACTAGTACTCGTAGTAGTGCCTGGGTATTTGATACTGGTTCGGTTGCTCATATTTGTAACTCGAAACAGGTGCTGCAGAATAAACGGAAGCTAGCGAAGAACGAGGTGACGATGCGCGTGGGAAATGGATCAAAGGTTGATGTGATCGCGGTCGGCACGCTACCCCTTCATCTACCATCGGTATTAGTTTTATACTTAAATAATTGTTATTTGGTGCCTGCGTTGAGCATGAAAATTATATCGGGATCTTGTTTATTGCGAGACGGTTACTTGTTTAAATCCGAGAATAATGGTTGTTCGATTTATATGAGAATATGTTTTATGCACATGCGCCTTTGATAGATGGTCTATTCTTGTTGGATCTCGATAGTGGAAATACACATATTAATAACATTGAGGCTAAACGTTTGAAATCGAGCGATAACTCGACCTATATGTGGCACTGTCGTCTTGGTCAC
Organism: Avena sativa; assembly: GCA_916181665.1. Classification (NCBI taxonomy): domain Eukaryota; kingdom Viridiplantae; phylum Streptophyta; class Magnoliopsida; order Poales; family Poaceae; genus Avena; species Avena sativa. The sequence goes on from OV702284.1 coordinate 70,072,789, forward strand.
ATTGGAGTGAAGCGTATGAAGAAACTCCATTCCGATGGACTTCTTGAATCACTTGAAAGATGCGAAGCATGTCTGATGGGTAAAATGACTAAGACTCCATTCTCTGGTATGATGGAGCGAGCTACGGACTTGTTGGAAATCATACATACCGATGTGTGTGGTCCAATGAGTGTAGCATCGCGAGGTGGTTATCGTTATGTTCTTACCTTCACGGATGACTTGAGTAGATATGGGTATATCTATTTCATGAAACATAAGTCCGAAACTTTCGAGAAGTTTAAGGAATTTCAAAGTGAGGTAGAGAATCAACGTAACAAGAAGATTAAATTTCTACATTCTGATCGTGGAGGTGAATATCTAAGTTACGAGTTTGGCGAACATTTGAAGAAATGCGGAATACTTTCACAATTGACACCGCCGGGAACACCACAGCGTAATGGTGTGTCCGAACGTCGTAATCGAACTCTCTTAGATATGGTTCGTTCTATGATGTCACTTACAGATTTACCACTATCATTTTGGGGTTATGCATTAGAAACAGCCGCATTCACTTTAAATAGGGCACCATCTAAATCCGTTGAAACGACACCGTATGCATTATGGTTTGGGAAGAAACCTAGATTGTCGTTCCTTAAAGTTTGGGGATGCGAAGCCTATGTAAAGAAGTTACAGCCAGACAAGCTTGAACCCAAAGCGGAAAAATGCGTCTTCATTGGATACCCGAAGGAAACTATTGGGTATACCTTCTATCATAGATCCGAAGGCAAAATCTTCGTTTCCAAGAATGGATCCTTTCTAGAGAAGGAATTTCTCTCGAAAGAAGTGACTGGAAGGAAAGTAGAACTCGACGAGGTTGTCGAACCTTCTCTCGAAATTGCGAGTAGCGCAGCACCGGAAGAAGTTCCTGTGGTGCCTGCACCAATAAGAGAGGAAGCTAATGATGATGATCATGAAACTTCAGTTGAAGTTGCTACAGAGCCTCGCAGGTCAACGAGAACTCGTACCACTCCAGATTGGTATGATCCCGTTATGAGTGTCATGTTGGTGGACAACACCGATGACCCTGAGACATATGAGGAAGCGATGATGAGCCCAGATTCCAATAACTGGCAAGAAGCCATGAAATTCGAGATTGGATCCATGTACGAAAACCAAGTATGGACTTTGGTGGACTTACCAGATGGCCGGAAGGCTGTCGAGAACAAATGGATCTTTAAGAAGAAAACAGATGCTGATGGTAATGTTACTGTCTATAAAGCTCGACTTGTCGCAAAAGGGTTTCGACAAATTCAAGGAGTTGACTACGATGAGACTTTCTCACCAGTAGCGAAGCTAAAGTCTATGAGGATTATGTTAGCAATCGCTGCATATTATGATTATGAGATATGGCAGATGGATGTCAAAACAGCATTCCTCAATGGAGACATTGATGAAGAGTTGTATATGATGCAACCCAAAGGTTTTGTCGATCCTAAAGATGCTAACAAGGTATGCAAACTTCAACGGTCCATCTATGGATTGAAGCAAGCATCCCGAAGTTGGAATTAACGTTTTGATAAGGTGATCAAAAGTTTTGGTTTTATACAAACTTATGGAGAAGCTTGTATTTACAAGAAAGTGAGTGGGAGCTCTGTGGCATTCTTAATACTATATGTAGATGACATATTGTTGATTGGGAATGATGTAGACCTTCTTAATAGTGTCAAGGAATATTTGAGTAATAGTTTTTCAATGAAGGATCTTGGCGAAGCAGCTTACATATTAGGCATAAAGATTTATAGAGATAGATCGAAACGCCAAATATCATTGTCACAAAGTACATATTTGGACAAAGTTCTAAAGAGGTTTGGAATGGAAGACAACAAGAAAGGGTTCTTGCCCATGTTGCCCAATACGACCTTGAGTAAAACTCAAAGTCCGACATCGGCAGAAGATAGAGAAAGGATGAGTAAGACTCCCTATGCCTCAGCCATAGGATCTCTAATGTATGACATGCTATGTACTAGACCCGACATTGCATATGCTGTTAGTTTAACTAGCAGATATCAAAGTGATCCAGGAGTGGATCATTGGACAGCGATCAAAAACATCCTTAAGTACTTGAGAAGAACTAAGGATATGGTTCTTTCTTATGGAGGTGATGAACAGATCGTTGTTAATGGTTACACCGATGCTAGTTGGAACACCGATCCGGATGATTCTAAATCACAATCTGGATACGTATTTATTTTGAATGGTGCAGCAGTTAGCTGGAGGAGTGCAAAGCAAAGCGTTGTGGCGAGATCTTCGACTGAATCGGAATACATGGCTGCTTCAGAGGCTTCACAAGAAGCAATATGGATGAAAGAGTTCATTTCAGAACTGGGTGTGGTTCCTAGTGCGCTGGACCCAATGTCTATCTACTGTGATAACATGGGCGCCATAGCCAATGCGCAAGAACCAAGGTCACACAAGAAGCTGAAGCACATCAAGCTACGTTTTGACGCTATTCGAGAACATATCCAAGATGGGGATATAAAGATTTGCAAAGTACACACAGATCTGAATGTGGCGGATCCGTTGACTAAACCTCTCCCGAGGGCAAAACATGACCAGCACCAAACTGCCATGGGTGTTCGGTATATTACCATGTAATCTAGATTAGATGACTCTAGTGCAAGTGGGAGACTGTTGGAGATATGCCCTAGAGGCAATAATAAATGTAGTTATTATTATATCTTTGTGTTTATGATAAATGTTTACATTCATGCTATAATAGTATTAACAAGGAAACATTAATACTTGTGTGATTTGTAAACTTAATTTGAAGTCCCTAGTAAAGCCTCTATATAATAGTAGCTTGTTGGTTAATAGATGATTGTGGTTTCCCTATCATGAACATTGAGATGTTATTAACAACAAGATCATATCGTTAGGAGAATGGTACGGTGGACATACTCCTATAGATAAGCGTAGCATAAAGATCAAGTCACTTTAATAGTTCAATTGCTATATGCTTTCTGATACATAGTAATCTAATTCCTTCGACCATGAGATCATGCATATCACCTTTACCGGATGGATGCTTTGATGACATCAAACACCACACCGTAACTGGGTGGCCATAAAGGTGGCATTGAGTGTTCGGAAAGTATTGGTTGAAACACATGGATCAAGAGTGGGATTTGTCCATCCATATTACGGATAGATATACTCTGGGCCCTCTCGGTGAAATGTCATCCAATTAGCTTTCAAGCATGTGACTGGCTCACAAGGGATCACATATCACGGGAACGAGAAAAGAGTACTTATCGGTAACGAGGTTGAACTAGGTATGCAGAGATACCGACGATCATAACCTCGGATAAGTAAACTATCATGAGACAAAGGGAAATTGATATCGTATGTAATTGGTTCATTCAATCGCAAAGTAATAGTAGAAATATGTGGGAGCCATATGAATTTCCAGATTCCTCTATTGGTTATTGTTCGGAGAAGTGTCTCGATCATGTCCGCATAATTCACGAACCGTAGGGAGACACACTTAAGGATTCGACGTTGTTTGAGTAGTTATGGAATGGTGAAAAGAGTCCGAATGTTGTTTGGAGTCTCGAATGGGATTCGGGATATCACGAGGAGATCCGGAATGGTCCGGAGAATAAGATTCATATAAAGAAAGTCCCGTTTCGGAGTTGGAGAATGATTCCGGTGTTTTCATCGGGAATGTTCTAGAAGGTTCCGGAATGTCCGGCACTCCGGAGGGGAAGGGTACATGAATGTGTTATATCAAGTTGGTATGATTGCATCATGTACTAAGTGTCATCGCTGAACAAAATAAAGGATTAAATCAAATCCTAGTTTGAAAAGTCAAACAACTAGTTTGAAAGTCAAACGGCTAATTTTGGAAAGAGGAAAGGAGGAGGAAACCGAGTTGGCGAGGAGTCCCTCCTCCCCACCGCCGGCGCACCACCCAAGCCGAGTTGGGGAGGGACTCCTCTCCCTCCCCTTGGCCGGCCGGCCCCTCCACCTATATAAGGAGGGGCAGGGCTCCCTCCTAGAGACACACAAGATCCTCTCCTCCAAACCCTAGTACCAAGCCGCCGCCGCCTCCATAGCCGCCGCCGGCCCAAGGGCAAACCGCCGCCGCCGCCTAGCTAAACCCTAGCCGCCGGCTTGCCCCTCCTCGGTGTGTCTAAACTCTAGATCGTCGAGGGACTCTCTCATACTCCACCATACTCGCTCCGGCTTAAGGCGAAGCCCTGCGAGATCTCCCCTCTACTTCCGGTACCACGCCGTTGTGCTGCCGAAATCGCGAGGAGAGTGCTACAACCTCCGCTGCCTGGTGGAACAAGGGAGATGAAGGTCTTCGTCGAGTACCGAACGTGTGACCGACTGCGGGAGCACTGCCGGAACGCAGCGCCGGAAGGATCGTCTACGCGATCTTGAGATCGGGAAGAGTACGACTACATCACCCATGAGAATCTGCTCTCGTTAAACACTTTGGAATCTTCGAGGGTGACTTATTCCATCGACTCGTTGCTACAATCTAGTAGATAGATCTTGGCTTGTTTGTTTGTATGCGGTAGAAAATTTTTGTTTTCCATGCTACGAAACCCTACACATCCATCATACTTCCAGAAAAACCTCCGTAGCGCCGCTACCACTGAAAGGGAGATTTGGGGGACAGAAAGTCTCTGTTCCGGCATCAGCGGCAAGTCACCGGCACCTGCGACGCCGTCTCCCCTACCATGGCGGCGTACCGCCAAGCGGTGGACAAGCTGGGCGGCCACTTCATCGGCTACTCTGTCGAGTGGATCGACAGGCGGAAAAACGAGGAGGCCGACACCCTCTCTCGCATCGGGTCGGCTCGACTCGCACCACCCGCCGGCGTTTTCCTTGACACTATCTCCAAGCCATCAGTCTCTCCCCCGAGGGAGATCGACATCGGAGTCCCACTCCAACCAGAGGCAGCCTTGGTCGCACTCGTCAACGAGCCAGACGACTGGACCAAGCCCTACATCGCCTACCTGGAAGCCGGCACCCTGCCAGCAGACGAGACAGAGGCTCGAATGATCGCTCGTCGATGCAAGTCCTACACCATCATCGACGGCGAGCTCCACAAGCGCAGCGTCACCAGCGTGTTCCAACGCTGCGTCCAACCAGCTGAAGGACGCAAAATCCTCCACGACATTCACTCAGGTGACTGCGGCCACCACGCCGCCGCTCGCTCCTTGGTCTCCAAGGCTATGCGACACGGCTTCTACTGGCCCACCGCACACGCCGACGCTGTCGACATCGTCCAGCGATGCGCCGGGTGCCAGAAGTACGCCAATCAGACGCACGTACCGAGCTCGGCGCTCAAAACAATCCCCATCACCTGGCCATTTGCTCTGTGGGGCATGGACATGGTAGGCCCCTTCAAGAAGGCCCCCTCTGGCTACACCCACCTGCTAGTCGCCGTCGACAAATTCACGAAGTGGGTGGAGGCCAAGCCAGTCCGGAAATGCGACGGGAAGACCGCCACTAAGTTCTTACGCGAGCTCATATATCGCTACGGGTTCCCCAACAGCATCATCACGGACAACGGCACCAACTTCGCCAAGGGAGCCATGGCCGAATTCTGCGAAAAGCACCATATCCGGCTCGACCTAGCGTCAGTCGCCCACCCGGAATCCAACGGCCAGGCGGAACGGGCCAACCAAAGCATCCTCCACGGCCTAAAGCCGCGACTCCAAGTACCACTCGAGCGCACCATCGGGTGCTGGGTCGAGGAGTTTCCTTCCGTCATCTGGGGGATCCGCACCTCAGTCAACAGATCGACGGGATTCACTCCCTTCTTCATGGTCTACGGTGCCGAAGCAGTCATGCCCACCGACCTCGAACACGACTCGTCGCGAGTCGTCCACTATACGGAGGCTGCAAACGAGCTGGCCCGCCAAGATGGGGTCGACCAGCTCGACGAAGCACGCGACCTCGCTCGGTCACGCACCGCCATCTACCAGCAAGGACTCCGCCGCTACCACAGCCGGCGGGTGAAAGCTCACACCTTCCAGGAAGGCGACCTGGTGTTACGCCTCATCCAGGACAAGAAGGGCATGCACAAGCTTTCCCCTCCGTGGGAAGGCCCATTCGCTATCGGGCGCGTACTCGGCAACGACGCCTACTACCTCACCGACGTCCGCGGGGACGGCGAACTCGACGTCAAGCGACCATGGAATGTAAACCTCCTCCGGAAGTTCTACTCCTAGAACCTCACACATGTACTCTCCAGTCGCTATGAAATAAAAGAAACGGTTACCGCAAATTGCGCCTACTCTCCATGACTTGTGCCACTCGCACTCGTAAAAACAGCGTTATGCTAAATGCAGAAGTCAACCTTTGGTACAGCGATCGACACGGCTAAGTAGTGCGGTGTAAGGGCACTGAATCACTTCAGGTCTTGCATCGTCCACGAATAACGCCAACCCGGAGCCCCACTGGAGTCGCCTAGCTCGACTGGTTCTACGAGCCAAGACAACTGCCCTCGCTTCTCACAGCGACCTTGGTCCTCCGCATCCTCTGCATAGCGACTCGAACGGCTAAGTACCACGCTCGGGGACTGAAGACCAGTTCGTCGCGAGCGGTCCGGGAAAACGCCAAGTAAGAGAGCATGCCCAGGACTCGCCACGCGACTGACCCCACGGGCCAGGAAGGAGTGACGCGCTCACACCAACGCGCTAAGTCCTCAACCACCCTCGAGTCGCGCCTAGAACTACCAAGTACCACGCTCGGGGACTCGGCCACCCGACCCCGTTCGCGCACGGGAAAACGGTAAAGTACAGAGCACTCAAGGGAGTCGCCTTGCGACTGGCTCTCCGAGCTCGGGCGAGTCGACCAAAACAACAAAACACATGATAACAACAAACACATCACATACGAGGTAAACCCCACAAAAGGGCGGACGCGCTCGGGGACTCGTCCAAAATCAATCAAAAGCACACAAACAAATACCAAAATAGACACGACGTCTCATTCAATCGCATATTGCATTGTTTTATGTTACAAAATATGCCCGCGTGGCAGAACTGCTGCTAACGCTTAAAGGCAAACTACCCTACTCTGCAGGCTTCGATGACGACTCGCCAGCATCCCGGCGATTACGGATGAACGCCGTGTACGGGTTTGATGGATACGTCGTCAGTTCACCCGCCATTGCCGCGCGAAAAGGCTGCTCGACCTTGAAGTCACGATGCGGCGGCTCGGGGTCGTTCGGCGCGACAACCGTCTCCTGGTACGGCAGGAGGTCGCCCATTGCCCAGACACGTTCCGAGTACGTGGCGGCACGTTCTTGCAACTTGAGGACCTCGGACAGCTCCACCGCGCCAGTCGACGATGGATACCCACTCGTCACATCGTCAACATCGAAATCTTCGGGGAAGTGGGCGAGTCCAAGGCTCAGTGCCGTCGACGCTCCACGCCGAAACGCCGACCGCTTCATGAACTCAACGACCGCGGGCGCCTTTTCCAAATATTTCCACACCTCAACAAGGTCGCTGGGAATCACCTCCGTGGGCGATATTTCTTGGAGGTAGGCGCGGATGCACGTCGCCGACAGCGTCGCCGAGTCGACGAGCATGCTTACGCACTGCCTCGCGTCAAGCGAGCTCGCTTCTTCTTCACTATCAATGATGCGACCTGCGAGAAGAAGAGAATGATGAGTACGACGGACACCACAAAAATCACAACTATTAGAATGGGAAGATGCACTCACCAAGCAACGGGCGGGCGAGTCCCGTGATGAAGCACTGAAGCGACGTGTGGTCGTCCTGAAGCCCAGCAATAAGGACTTCCGACACCTTGCGATCCTCCTCTGCGGCTGCAATGGCGGCCTTAGATCGCCCGTCCGCCGAGCTCGCTTCTTCTCTCGCCTCCCGCAGTTCGTGCTCGAGGTCGGCGATCCGTTGTTCAGCGGCACCCAGAGCAGATCGCGCCGCCACCAACTCACCAGCGGGGACAAGCCCCTGGCGAGCTTCCTCTGCCTTCGCAGCAACAGCCTGAAGCCCTTTGTTCGCCTCCTGGACGATGGCCAGCTCCTTCTCCGCCGACTCAAGCTGCAGACCCTGCACATCACCGAAAAAATTAGTTAAAACGAACTTCCTAAGTGCCCACCCGCTGAAATTCAGCGAGTGCGCACTCGGGGACTGGCGATCAAGAAATTCCTAAGTGCCCACCCGCTGAAATTCAGCGAGTGCGCACTCGGGGACTGGCGATCAAGAAATTCCTAAGTGCCCACCCGTTAAAATTTAGCACGTGCGCACTCGGGGACTGGATACGAAAATAAAAGACGAGAAATTATAAGAATCAAGTCGCTGCAAAGCACCGACCTGATCCTCGGGGACTGGATGTACCTGGATGGCTGCGCCAAGCATGCCATGGAGTTGTATCGCGTCCACGGACGCGAGTAACGCTGGCGTGTGCCCACGACGCTGGTCGACTTCAGCATCGGCGGTCCCCAGAGCGTGGCTCGAGGGCGCAGCCCCGCTCGCCGTGGCCGCCTTGGTCACGAAGCGAGGGAAGGTAGCGATAGAGGCACCCGCTCCAAGGGAAGTCGCCTCTGCCGTTCCAGGCAAGGAAGCGCCCTCCTTCGTAGACGCGGCTACCTCCACCGCGGGCCCGGCCGGCGCGGCCGCCGTGTCGTCAGAGATAGTGACGATGTCGTCACCCTTGGCCCTCTTACTGCCATCCGCTGAGGCGACGACCTCGTCCGCCTTCCTCTTGCGGGAAGGATCCTCCTCGCTAGCGGTGGAGGGTACCTTGGCCACGGTCGGATGGCCCATCCTTTTCACTCCGGTCCTGCGCATTAATCGAATCAACAAAGACAATTGAAATAGTTATGGAAAATAAGGAAGGGTGAGCGCACTCACTTGGCGACTGGGATGAAACGGAGCCCCGTACGAAGGCCGGCCGGTTTTTCCAGTTCAGGGCCCAGTCGGCGACTGAGCCCCAGTTCCAGGACGTCGCGTGCCCAAGACACGGACGGCTTCTTCGTCGTTGAGGCCGCGGCTGGCGCCTCTGGGACATCCTCGGCGGGAGCTTCCTCGCAAGTTGGAGCCGCTACAGCCGGAGCCTCCTTGCGGGGCGAAGCCGCCGCAGCCGGAGCCTCCTTGCGAGGCGAAGACGCCGCAGCCAGAGCCTCCCCCAGCCCAGAGACTGGGGCAAATGGCGGAGGCATTGAGTGCCAGCGGCACTTCCACGGTCGCCGTGTCCAGCGCGGTGGTCGCTGGTGGCGCGCCGTCACCAGCTGGGCTGGGAGCATCGGAGCTGCTTGCCGAGTGCGGCGGTGAGGCCGTCCTCGACGGCTTCGTTTTCTTCTTCGGGGGGGCCCTCGCCTCCCTCTCCTTCTTCTTCTTCGACGGAGTGGCTTGACGGCGCGAGGTGGTCTCTGGGAGCTTGTCGTCGTCATCATGACGCTCGAGGCTTCTGCTCGCCTCGATCTCGCGCTGACGTTGCCCGCGGGTCTTTCGGACCAGCGGGGCGACTTCCTCTTCGGACTCGTCCTCGTCGTCCTCGTTACCCCTCGCGGGTGGCGATTCGCCTATGTCCTGGGCGGATGGCCCCGGGCTCTCATCATCCGAAGGTGGGAGCCACCCTTCCACCACTTGGAATAGCTGCGATGAATACAAAACAGAATCAGAATTACCGCGACTGCATACACTGCGACTGCGAACAAGGTAAAGAAGTTACCGTTGGAGCCGGACGCTTCGCGGTGTAGGGGGCGACCCCAGCCTGCGCATCCAGGTACACCGCCTGGGGGATCTTCTTCAACGCTGGGAGATAATCCTCCATCTTCCATTCGTCGAGGCAGGCCTTCGTCGAGTCTCCCCGGCCCGTGTACTGGTACATATAGTGGTCGCGTTGGGCGAGTGGAACGAGCCGTCGCCCAAGCCAGCAATTGTACAAGTTTATCGTCTGAAGGCCCTTCTTTTTCAGACCACGGATGGTCTGGAGCATCTCGTCAACGACCATCCGCTGGTCGTCGGGGAGCTTGCCGACTTGGATATGGCGCGGCTCGGAACGATTGGCCGAGTACCGCGGGATCGCCACCTCGTCCTCCGGGGTCGCCTCGGCCACGTAGAACCACGACTTCTTCCAGTCGCTCGGCGCCTTGGCGGGTAGCATCAGATCGAAGAAAGAAGCTTTGGACTTGAGCTGGAACATCAAGCCGCCCGCGGCTAGCATTGGGCCGCCTGCCTCCTCGCGGCTGATCCGTCCGTGGAACAGATCTTGCCACAAGGGAAAGTAGGGCCGGCATCTAAGTAGCACTCGCAGAACACCACGAAGATGGCGAGCTGCTCGATGCTGTGGGGACCCAGATCTGAAGGCTGGATCCCGTAGTAGGCGCAAAAGCGCCGGAAGAATAAAGACGTGGGAAACCCTAGCCCCCGCTCGAGATGACTGGTGAAACAGACGAATTCCCTCTCTCGCGGGTTTGGGATCATTTCTCCGGCTGCGGGGATACGCCAACAGCCGGCTCGCAGGATCCCGGCCTCCTCGAAAGAGGCCAGCTGCGCCCTCGTGCACTTGGACCTACCCCACGGTTCGGTGGAAAGGGCCATGGCCGAGAGGTTGGTTGGAGATCGGAGGATTTCGGGTCGACTGGATCGCGGAGCGAAGGAAGGAAAATGCGTGCACTCGGAAGAAGTGGTGAGCAGTTGGCTCTACGATTGCCTGCCATTCCTCTTATATAGCGGGAGTTACCCGCCAAATCAGGAGGCCGTTACCGCGCGATGATTACGCCGAAAGTTACTGTTGGATTATCTCAACGGCTAGTTTGACCGCGCCTGACGGTCCAACTCCAGCCACTCGGCTCGCCAAGTCAATCATTATGACCGCATCTCGCCGACTCGACTCGCCCAAGCCGCGACTTGGTTCACCGGATTTCCTCCTTTATACAGGAGCCCGCCGACGATTCGACTGGATGCCTACTCTGGAGCCGTATACTCCGACTGCCAGCAGCCACTTACGCCCAATCGATGACGGCCTCGGGGACTACTGATGGGGATATGCCTACTGGGGTATACCCAGCAGGGCGTTTCCGACTGGCCTGTGAGCTGGCGAGTGGGCCTGCAGAATGGCGAGTGGATTGAAGCCCAGCAAGGTACCTAGCGACTGGAAGCTGAAGGCCCAGGCGAGTAGATAGGCCCAATCGGACTAGGTTAAACGACTACTGAAGCTGTAACCGAATCGGTTGAGATATGTAAACCCTAGGGGAGGTGAGCCTATATAAACCTCCCTATGGGGTGAGTAGAGACACGTTCCCTCATACACCCCAGCGACTCGCCGCCTAGCCGCCGAGCTCACCCATTGTAACACCCCCATAATACAATCTAGCAGGAGTAGGTCTTTACCCGCCGGGGGGCCAAACCTGGGTAAAGCCCTGTGTCTTTGCCCTCATCTCGCACCGCAGATGGCTGGCCGCCCTTGCCCCTCGTTCTACTACTCGCTGCCGATTGCAGCATCTTCCGTGACCATTCCCACGACAATGAAAATCCTTCGCGTGATGTCATATTACGTGACATAGTTGAAAGGAAAAATACCATAATTGGTATATTGATCATGTCTCGAAAAAACCTAGTTGTGATGTCATATTATGTGACATACTCGCTGTTCGAGGATTCATGGCTTTCGGTCCAAATGACCGATGTTATATGCTGAATCACGGCATAGTTTGTGATGATGTGCCCATATTATGCATGCATGTGGACATTGGTATGGAGAACAATGTTGCAGGAGGAAGTTTTCCTTTTTGTCGCACGGAAAAGCCCTTTTCCATTTTCCGAGCGCAAAAAACGGGTCGTTTTGTGAAGTAACCACCAAAATGCTGTTTCAGAATGCTACCGTCCCATTTTCCTAAAATACTAGAACACCTTACATGGACTACCTCCCAACCGGGACATCTCAAACCTTTTCGTCCATCCCGGGTAAAAAGGACAGATGTCTGCCGAATCGGTAGGAAGTGGGTCCGGTTTGTACTACAGGTACATGATCTATCGCCCGTGATTTTTTGAAAAAAAATCATTTTTAGACTCGCAATATGTGGTTTCTTCAGAGATCCAATGCAAGTTCTAAATGAGCCATTTTTCTTCCCGCCATTTCTTCCTGCCATTTTTCTTCCCGCCATTTTTCTCCCCGCCATTTTTTCCCGGCATTTCTCCCGCCATTTCTTCCCTCCAGTTATCTTCCTGCCATTTCTCACTATATATATGTAGGGTTGGCCTCCATTGTCATTGCACATCTCTAGACTCATATCTGCAACCTCATCACTCTTTCCCATGACTTCCACCGTAGCACTAACTCCTAGGGAGGCGGAGGCACTTTGCGCCTCAAACTACCCCTGCCCACCGGGCTACTGTGTCCCCGTCGGCTGGATGCTGAGCGCCGGGGGCGTGCCGGTTCCTCCTGTCCCTCTACGTGTGGTGCGTCGGATGGCCATCACGAACCACAACTACTTCGAGCTCATGTCGGAGCAGCGGATGAATCCCAGATGGCATCCCGACTATTTCCTGACTTGGGAAGCCTTCTTCGTGGATCGGCGTGAGAGGGCGCTCGCCAGGCACGAGGAGGATGGCCCACATCCTCCGAACTTCAACGAGGCCGGCCGTCGATTGTGGTGGCGTGGTCGGACTCTCTAGAGCGGCATGGCCTACGACACGGCCGCCGACTCTAGCCCCCGCCTGCGCTACCCTCAAGTCCAGCCCACTCGTACTCAGCCTTCAAGGTTCAACTACGGCGACCCCGACGACGACAGCGACGACGGCCGCGGCGAGTACGACGACTATAGTGGCGAGTATTACAGGTGTAGGCAGGAGCATGACTGAATCACTCCAACATTGCAAAACAAGTTTGGCCGATTGTGGCTTAATCTGGCCATGTATCTTAATTTTCAGTTCTTCTATGTAACTTTGTGTTAGTTGCGTTATGTACTTTAATTCCAATTATATCCTAATAAAATTTTCTTTCCGCCCATTATTTCCCGTCCTTTTTTTCCAGCCCATTAATATATAGAAAATATAAGTTAATTCAAATCCAAATTAAAAACAGAAAATGGTTTTGAATTATTTATTCAAATCCAAACACTTTTTATGTTTAAAGTTTTTCTAATTTCCAAATTAATATTCAAAAAATATAAGTTAATTCATTTTTAATTTTAAATGGTTCATAGTTTAAATGGTTACATTAATTATTTTTAAAAACAGAAAATGGTTTTGAATTAGTTATTCAAATTCAAACACTTTTTATGTTTAAAGTTTTTCTAAATTCCAAATTAATATTCAAAAAATATAAGTTAATTCATTTTTAATTTTAAATGGTTCATAGTTTAAATGGTTACATTAATTATTTTTTAAAAATAGAAAATGGTTTTGAATTAGTTATTCAAATTCAAACACTTTTTATGTTTAAAGTTTTTCTAAATTCTAAATTAATATTCAAAAAATATAAGTTAATTCATTTTTAATTTTAAATGGTTCATAGTTTAAATGGTTACATTAATTATTTTTAAAAATAGAAAATGGTTTTGAATTAGTTATTCAAATTCAAACACTTTTTATGTTTAAAGTTTTTCTAAATTCCAAAGTAATATTCAAAAAATATAAGTTAATTCATTTTTAATTTTAAATGGTTACATTAATTATTTTTAAAAACAGAAAATGGTTTTGAATTAGTTATTCCAATTCAAACACTTTTTATGTTTAATGTTTTTCTAAATTCCAAAGTAATTATCATTTTAAAAAATTACAAATTTAAACCCCAAAATAAAAAATAAGGCGGGAACAGAGAGAAAATTCCTGAATTTTTTTGAAAACAAGGTCATATGTCCCGGTTGGAGCCACCAACCGGGACTAAAGACCCTGCGTGCGCCAACCCTTGGTCTGCTGAAAAAAGTGGAGTATATGTTCCGGTTGGTGGCTCCAACCGGGACGTAAGGCCTTTTAGTCCCGGTTGTTGGCATCAACCGGGACGTATTCTCCCTCCCCTTTATACACGACGCCCCTTCTCCTTCTCCTTCTTCCCCGTTCCTCTTCACTCACCCGCACGCGCACACTGGGAGACGCCGCCACCTCCCCGATCCCCACGTCGCCGGCAGGCTGCCCCGTCCTTGCACGCCCGCCGTCGTCGTCAGCGCCGCCGCCTCCGCCCTCCGTCCGCTTCCGTCCTCGTCTCCGGCCGCACACGCGCGTCTCTATCCGCCGTGTCCAGCGCCATCACCGGCGCCGTACCCTGTGCTCCCCTCGCGCCAATGACCCCTCCACGAGCTTCCCGGTGAGCTCACAATCCCTGTGACCCTCTCCGTTTCCCCCCTCCCTCTCTGAATCATCGCCGTCGCCTCCGCCTGCATGTGTCGCCGTCGACCGTCGTCGTGCGGCATGCTCCGGCGACCTCTACCTAGCGGCGCCGCCCTAGTTAGGTTCATGGTGATGCCCTGATTCTATTAGGCCTACCCATGCATCTCCGTTCGCCCCCTAGTGTTGCCAGCTGCCGCCGTCTGGCCGTGCTTCGGCGAGGTCCACGTGGCTTTCTTGCGTGTCCAGGTCCCACCAGTCAGCCCCTCTGGCTAGATCCAGCCCCGGTGAGAAACGCCCTGACCCCCCCCCCCCACTTTGCGCGTGGGGCTGCTGATGTGGCTCCGACCCCACCAGTCAGTCTCTATGGGTAGGTTCAGTCGTGGTAACAAAACCCCTGGGCTGTTTATGACGTCAGCCTGATGTAATAATTTTTTTATGATTCCAGAAAATGATTAAATATTGTAAAATTCATATCTTATTATTTATAAGTCAGAAAAATACAAATAATATATCAAAATGTTCGGAAAAATGAGTCTACCTTTTTAAGCTATAATCATGCATTGCTAATCAACTTTAATGATAAGTTTAATTAGAGAACTAAATCAACCCCTCTCATGTGTTTCCGGAGTTTCCCGAGTTAGGGTTTTCATCCCTCGGAACCCCGTTTAAATTGCCGAGCAAGTTTTAGGGTTTCATTTAAATGCAATTCAACTTTTCATATCATCATCCTTGATTGAGAATTCCGCATATCCCTCCTCCCTGACCGCCACAGCGCCTCCGTCTCCGTCCATCGCCACGCGCTCCAGCCGCCTCCGTCGACCTCCTTCTTCGGCCGCGTCGTCTCCAGCCGCCTGCGTCAACCTTCATCTCCGTCCACGTCGTCTCCGTCTCCGGCCACGTCGTCTCCGGCTGCCTCTGTCGACTTCCGTCTCTGGCTGCGTCGTCTCCGGCCGCCTCCCTCTCCTCCCTGACCTCCACTGCGCCGCCTGCGCCGACCGCCGGTACCATGCACACCCGAGAGGGCCGCGCGCCCCTTCCCTTTTAGTGTGTATGTATATATTGTGTATGTATATATAGTGTGTATGTATATATTTTTATTATTGTGTATGTATATATTAGGGTTTCTCTGAATTAGGGTTTATATCTCTCAACACCGTACCTAACATTCTCCCTTAGCCGCTTTGACTTATCCGTTTTTCCACCTATGCAAAAAATATGGACCCACACGACAGAGACGAAGAAAAGGAAGAGTTGATCCAAGGTGTGATCCGCGGGGAAGAAAATTTAGATGTATCGACGTTTCTGAACAACTCCGGTGAGGGTGATCCTCTTTTTGCCGAAATAGACGACTTGTTTGAGGTTGAAGGTGTTGCATTCCGCGAGGGAGAAGGCGATGCCTTGTGTAATCGAGAAGACGACCGCTCTGGCGAGGTGCATGTAATATAATTAATTTATTAATTAATCATCTGCTATCTATATGGAAATAGTAACGATGATCTTTCTTCTTTTAGCCCTCCGGATCAAAGAAATCTACTGAAAAGAGCAACCGAGGCCCAACCAAAAAGTTGGGAGACCATGAGAGGTTCAGGATCGAAGATATCGCTGAAGACGGCAAACCGACGGCTCCCGTAGTTGTCGCAAACAAATTTGTGGCACAATGCGGAGTAATCGTTAGGGACTTAATCCCGATCACCATTCGAAATTGGAATAGGCCTGCTGATGCGGAAGAAGAGGGAACATGTTTATTTGTCCCTAACAATGCCAAATATTTACTGTGGACGAGGCTCATGGTTAATTTCAAACTACCGAAGATAGAGCTGGATCCAAATGCAGAGTGTCGTGGGAATGGTCACGGCAGATGCTGCAATCGGCAGCGAGTAGTAGAACGAGGGGCAAGGGCGGCCAGCCATCTGTGGTGCGAGATGAGGGCGGAGACACAGGGTTTTACCCAGGTTCGGCCCCCCGGAGGGTAAAGACCTACTCCTGCTAGATTGTATTATGAAGGTGGTACAATGGGCGAGCTCGGCGACTAGGCGGCGAGTCGCTTGGGTGTATGATGGAACGTATCTCTACACGCCCCGCAGGGAGGTTTATATAGGCTCACCTCCCCTAGGGTTTACATATCTCAACCGATTCAGTTAAGGCTTCGGTACTCGTTTAACCTAATCCGACTAGCCTATCTACTCGCCTGGGCCTTCAGCTTCTAGTCGCTTGGATCCACGCCGGGCCTTGATCCAGTCGCCGTATTGCAGGCCCACTCGCCAGGTCTTGGGCCAGTCAGAAACGTCATGCTGGGTATACCCCGGTAGGCGCATCCCCATCAGTAGTCCCCGAGGCCGTCGTCGATTAGGCGTAGGTGGCTGCTGGCAGTCGGAGTATACGGCCGCTGAGTAGACATCCAGTCGAATCGTTGGCGGGCTCCTGTATAAAGGAAAAAACTAATCATTCTGTTCGCCGCTTTGGCGAGTCGAGTCGGCGAAACACTGTTATAGTGAACGGGTCGGCGAGCCGAGTGGCTGAAGTTGGACCGTTTAAACGTGGTCAAACTAGCCGTTGGGGTAATCCAACGGTAACTTTCGGCGTAATCACCGCGTAGTAACGGCTCCCTGATTTGGCGGGTAACAACCGCTATATAAGGGGAATGGCAGGCGATCAGAGGACCACCTTCTCACCAATTCTTCCGACTGCGCACTTTCGCCTCCCTTCGCACCGCGATCCAGCCGACCAGAAATCCTCCGACCCCCCACAAATATTTCCGCCATGGCCCTCTCCACCGAACCTTGGGGTAGATCTAAGTGCATGAGGGCACAACTGGCTTCCTTTGAAGAGGCCGGGATCCTGCGAGCCGGCTGCTGGTGCATCCCTGCGGCCCGAGAGGTGACCCCGAACCCGCGAGAGAGGGAATTCATCTGCTTCACCAGCCATCTTGAACGGGGGCTAGGGTTCCCCACGTCCCTGTTCTTCCGGCGCTTCTGCGCCTACTACGGGATCCAACCATCGGATCTGGGTCCCCACAGTATCAAGCAGCTCGCCATCTTCGTGGCGTTCTGCGAGTGCTACTTGGGCTGCCGGCCCTACTTCCCTCTATGGCAAGATCTGTTCCACGGACGGATCAGCCGCGAGGAGGCGGGCGGCCCAATGCTTGCCGCGGGCGGCCTAACCTTCCAGCTGAAGTCGAAGGCTTCATTTTTCGACTTGATGCTGCCCGCCAAGGCGGCGAGCGACTGGAAGAAGTCGTGGTTCTATGTTGCCGAGGCGACCCCGGAGGGCGAGACGGCGATCCCACGGTACTCCGCCAACCGGTCCGAGCCGCGCCGTCTTCAAGTCGGCAAGCTCCCCAACGACCAGCGGATGGTCGTTGACAAAATGCTCCAGACCATCCGCGGTTTGAAGAAGAAGGGCCTTCAAACGATCAACCTATACAACTGCTGGCTCGGGCGGCGGCTCGTCCCTCTGGCTTGACGCGACCACTATATGTACCAGTACACCGGCCGGGAAGACTTGACAAAGGCCTGCCTCGCCGAGTGGAAGCTCGAGGACTACATCCCAGCACTGAAGAAGATCACCCAGGCGGTGTACCTGGACGCACAAGCTGGGGTCGCCCCTTACACCGCAAAGCGTCCAGCCCCAACGGTAATCACCTCGCTTCATTCGCAGTCGTAGTTTTTGCAGTCGCGGTAACTCTAATTTCATCTTGCATTCTTTGCAGCTGTTCCAAGTGGTGGAAGGATGGCTCCCGCCTTCGGACGACGAGAATTCAAGCTGATCCGTCCAGGACATGGGCGAGTCGCCTCCCGCCAAAGGCGATTCTGGGAGCGACGAGATCAATGACGACGATGAGTCCGAGGAGGAGGTCGCCCCGCTGGTTCTCAAGACCCGCGGGCAGCGACAGCGTGAGCTTGAGGCGAGTAAAAGCCTCGAGCGTCACGATGACGACGAAGAACTTCCGGAGACCACCTCGCGCCGCCAGGCTACTCCGTCGAAGAAGAAGAAGGAGAAGAAGGCAAAGGCCCCTCCGAAGAGGAAGCCGAAGCCGACGAGGCCGGCCTTGCCGCCGCACTCGGCGAGCAGTTCTGACGCCCCCAGCCCGGCCAAGGACGAGGCGCCGCCGACGACAGCCGTGCTGGACACGGCCACCGTCGAGGTGCCGCTGGCTTCAATGCCTCCACCATTCGCCCCAGTCTCTGGGCTGGGGGTTGCTCCGGCTGCAGCGGCTTCGCCTCGCAGGGAGGCTCCTGCCGAAGATATCCCAGAGGCTCCGGCTGCGGCCTCAACGACGAAGAAGCCGTCTGTGTCTTGGGCACGCGACGTCCTGGAGATGGGGCTCAGTCGCCAACTGGGCCCTGAACTGGAGAAGCCGGCCGGCCTCCGCATGGGGCTACGCTTTATTCCAGTCGCCAAGTGAGTACCCTCACCCTCCTTTATCTTCCATAACCGCTTGAATTATCTTTGCTTACACGATTGATGTACAGGACTGGAGTGAAGAGGATGGGCCACCCGACCGTGGCTAAGGTGCCATCCGTCACCAGCGAGGAGGATCCTTCCCGTAAGAGGAAGGCGGACGAGGTCGTCGTCCCTACAGATGGCAGCAAGAAGGCCAAGGGTGATGACGTCGTCACAATTTCTGACAACACGGCGGTCGCGCCAACGGAACCCGTAACAGAGGCGGCCGCACCCACGAAGGAGGGCGCTCCCTCGCCTGTAACGGCCGAGCCGACCTCCTTTGGGGCGGGTGCCTCCATCGCGACATTCCCGCGCTTCATGGCCAAAGCAGCCATGGCGAGTGGAACTTCACCCTCGAGCCGTGCACCTGGGGTCGCCGATGCAGAAGTCGACTAGCGTCGTGGGTACACGCCGGCCCTCCTCGCGTCCGTGGACGCGATACAACTTCATGGCATGCTTGGCGCAGCCATCCAGGTATGTCCAGTCCCCGAGGATCAGGTCGGTGTTTTGAAGCGGTCTGATCCTTTTGGCATATAATTTGTTATTTTGCGCGTCCAGTCCCCGAGTGCGCACCTGCTGAATTTCAGCGGGTGGGCACTTAGGAAGGTTTTGATTGCCAGTCCCCGAGTGCGCACCCGCTGAATTTCAGCGGGTGGGCACTTAGGAAGGTTTTGATTGCCAGTCCCCGAGTGCGCACTCGCTGAATTTCAGCGGGTGCGCACTTAGGAAATTTTTGATTGCCAGTCCCCGAGTGCGCACTCGCTGAATTTCAGTGGGTGGGCACTTAGGGGTGCTGGCGAGTCATCGTCGAAGCCTGCAGAATAGGGTAGTTTGCCCTGAGGCGTTAGTAGCAGGTCTGCCGTATGGGCATATTTTGTAATGTGAGACAATGCGACATGCTATTGAATGAGACATCGTGTCTGTGTTGGAATTTGTCATGTGTTTTGTGATTGTGGTTTGAACGAGTCCCCGAGCGCGTCCGCCCTTTTGTGGGGTTTACCTCGTGTATGATATGTTTGTTGTTTTTGAATGTTTTGTTATTGTGGTCTACTCGCCCGGACTCGAAGAGACAGTCGCAGGGCGACTCCCTTGAACGCTCTGTACTTCACCGTTTTCCCTTGCACGAACGGGGTCGGGTGGCCGAGTCCCCGAGCGTGGTACTTGGTTGTTCTAGGCGCGACTCGAGGGTGGTTGAGGACTTGGCGCGTTAGTTTGGGCGCATCACTCCTGCCTGGCCCGTTGGGTCAGTCGCGTGGCGAGTCCTGGGCATGCTCTCCTACTTGGCGTTTTCCCGAGCCGCTCGCGATGAACTGGTCGTCAGTCCCCGAGCGTGGTACTTAGCCGTTCGAGTCGCTATGTCGAGGATGCGGAGGACCGTGGTCGCTGTAAGAAGCGAAGGCAGTTGTCTTGGCTCGTAAAGCCAGTCGGGCTAGGCGACTCCAATGGGGCTCCGGGTAGGCGTTTTTCATGGACGATGCAAGACCTGAGGTTACTCAGTGCTCTTGCACCGCACTACTTAGCCATGCCGATCGCTGCACCAAAGGTTGACTTCTGCGGTTAGCTGGATGCTGTTATTACGAGTGCGAGTGGCACAAGACATGGAGAGTAGGCGCAATTTGCAGTAACCGATTCTTTTTATTTCATAGCGACTGGAGAGTACATATGTGGGGTTCTAGGGGTAGATCTTCCGTAGGAGGTTTACATTCCATGGTCGCTTGACGTCAAGTTCGCCGTCACCGCGGACGTCGATGAGGTAGTAGGCGTCGTTGCCAAGTACTCGCCTGATGGCAAATGGTCCCTCCCATGGAGGGGAGAGCTTGTGCATGCCCTTCTTGTCCTGGATGAGGCGCAACACCAGGTCGCCTTCCTGGAAGGTGGGAGTTTTCACCCGCCGGCTGTGGTAGCGGCGAAGTCCCTACTGGTAGATGGCGGTGCGTGACCGAGCGAGGTCACGTGCCTCGTCGAGCTGATCGACTCCGTCTTGGCGGGCGAGTTCGTTTGTAACCTCCGTGTAGTGGACGACCCGTGGCGAGTCATGCTCGAGATCGGTGGGCATGACTGCCTCGGCGCCGTATACCATGAAGAAGGGGGTGAATCCTGTCGACCTGTTGACCGAGGTGCGGATGCCCCAGATGACGGAGGGCAGCTCCTCGACCCAGCACCCGGCGGTGCACTCGAGTGGTAGTTGGAGTCACGGCTTCAGGCCGTGGAGGATGGTTTGATTGGCCCGTTCCGCCTGGCCGTTGGATTCCGGTGGGCGACCGACGCGAGGTCGAGCCGGATGTGGTGCTCTTCGCAGAATTCGGCCATGGCTCCTTTGGCGAAGTTGGTGCCGTTGTCCGTGATGATGCTGTTTGGGAACCCGTAGCGATATATGAGCTCGCATAGGAATTTAGTGGCGGTCTTCCCGTCGCATTTCCGGACTGGCTTGGCCTCCACCCACTTTGTGAATTTGTCGACCGCGACCAGGAGGTGGGTGTAGCCGGAGGGAGCCTTTTTGAAGGGGCCTACCATGTCCATGCCCCATACGGCGAATGGCCAGGTGATGGGGATTATTTTGAGCGCTGAGCTCGGCACGTGCGTCTGGTTGGCGTACTTCTGGCACCCGGCGCACCGCTGGACAATGTCGACAGCATCGGCGTGTGCGGTGGGCCAGTAAAAGCCATGCCGCATAGCCTTGGCGACCAGAGAGCGGGCGCCGGCGTGGTGGCCGCAGTCACCGGAGTGGATATCGTGGAGGATCTTGCGTCCTTCGGCGGGTTGGACGCAGCGTTGGAACACGCCGGTGACGCTGCGCTTGTGGAGCTTGCCGTCGATGATGGTGTAGGACTTGCATCGGCGGGCGATCATCCGAGCGTCCGTCTCGTCTGCCGGCAAGGTGCCGGCCTCCAGGTAGGCGATGTAGAGCTTGGTCCAGTCGTCTGGCTCGGTGATGAGTGCGACCAGGGCTGCCTCCGGCTGTAACGGGACTCCGATGTCGATCTCCCTCAGGGGAGAGACTGATGGCTTGGTTATTGTGTCGAGGAAGACGCCGGCGGGTGGTGCGAGTCG
The DNA here is from genome assembly GCA_916181665.1 of Avena sativa. NCBI lineage: Eukaryota > Viridiplantae > Streptophyta > Magnoliopsida > Poales > Poaceae > Avena > Avena sativa. Next base: position 70,094,586 of record OV702284.1, read on the forward strand.
AGCCGACCCAATGCGAGAGAGGGCATCGGCCTCCTCGTTCTTCCGCCTGTCGATCCACTCGACGGAGTAGCCTGTGAAGTGTCCGCCCAGCTTGTCCACTGCAGTATGCCGCCATGGTGGGGGAGATGGCGTCGCAGGTGCCAGCGACTTGCCCCGCGACGAGGTCAGAATCTCCGTAGCAGCGTAGACGGTTGACATTCATCTCCTTGGCAGCTCGCATGCCGTGGAGTAAGGCCTCGTACTCGGCCATGTTGTTGGTGCAGGGTGTGAAGTCGAGGCAGAGGACGTAGCGGAGCTTGTCGCCCTTCGGTGAAGTTAGCACGATCCCTGCGCCTGCGCCGTCCGCGTTCTTGGAGACGTCGAAGTGCAGGCTCCAGTAATGGAGGTATGGCAGCTTCTCTGGCTGCTGGGCCTCTTCCCAGTCGGCGATGAAGTCCGCTAGGGCCTGCGACTTGATCGCTTTTCGTGGCTCGTATTTGATGTTGTGGACGCCGATCTCGACGGCCCACTTGGCGACCCGCCCGGTCGCCTCGCGGTTGCGGATGATGTCTTGCAGTGGTGCTGAGGAGACGACCGTGATCGGGTGCTCCTGGAAGTAGTGCGGCAGGCGCCGCTGAGCTCTGAAGACCGCGTATACCAGTTTTTGGTACTGGGAGTACCGCTGGCGCGACTCGGTAAGGACCTCGCTGATGTAGTACACCGGTCGCTGTACTGGGCGCTCCTTTCCTTCCTCCGGTCGCTCGACGACCATCACGGCGCTGACGACGCGCTCGGAAGCCGCGACGTAAACCAGCATGGGTTCCTTGTCGGCGGGGGCGGCGAGTAGCGGTGCGGCGAGTAGCACCTTTTTGAGGTCACGAAGCGCGTCATCCGCCTCCTTGTCCCACTGGAAGGTGGGGTTCTTGCGCATCAGGCGGTATAGGGGCATCGCCTTTTCGCCCAGGCGGGGGATGAAGCGACTGAGGGCCGCTACTCGCCCGGCCAGTTTCTGGACGTCGTGCAGGCACTCGGGTTTGCCGAGCCGGGCGATCGTGTCGATTTTCGTGGGGTTCGCCTCGATCACCCGTTTGGAGACGACGTACCCCAGTAGTTGTCCTGCTGGTACACCGAAGGTGCATTTGCCTGGGTTAAGCTTTATCTTGTATTTTCGCAGGTTGGCGAATGTTTCCGCCAGGTCGGCGACTAGGTCACCCTGGCGAGCGGACTTTACGACCATGTCGTCGATGTAGACGTGGATGTTGCGGCCAATTTGGCTCGCGAGGCACTCTTGCATGCACCGCTGGTAGGTCGCCCCGGCGTTCTTGAGACCGAAGTTCATGGCGGTGTAGCAGAAGGCTCTGAATGGCGTGATGAACGCCGTCTTCTCCTCGTCCTTGACCGCCATTTTGATCTGATTGTACCCAGAATAGGCGTCGAGGAAGCATAGCGACTCCGAGCCCGCGGTTGAATCGATTATCTGGTCGATCCGCGGGAGGACGAACTGCTCCTTTGGGCAGGCGCTGTTCAAGTTTGTGTAGTCGATACACATCCTCCAGGTCCCGTTCTTCTTTTCGACCAGGACTGGATTTGCCAGCCACTTGGAGTATTTGATTGGCCGGATGAAACCTGTAGCGAGTAGACGCTGCACCTCCTCGGCGATTGCTCGGCGGCGCTCTTCATTGAAGGGCCGCAGCGACTGTTTGACGGGTCGCACTTTGGGGTCGGCGTTTAGCTTGTGCTCAGCGAGCTCCCTAGGGACACCAGGCATGTCGGAGGGCTTCCATGCAAAGATGTCCCTGTTCTCACGGAGGAACTCGATGAGCGCGCCTTCCTATGCTGGGCTCATGCCCGTCCCGATCATCACCGTCTGGCTGGAGTCGCCTGGGACCAGCTCGACGGTGCGGGTGTGCGTTGTCGCCTCGAAGGTTGAGGTGTTTGCGCCCTCCGAGTTGGGCTTCTTGAGTATGGTAGGGTCGTCGTTGTTGACCCCGCTCGCGTACTTAGCGAGCTCATCGGCATGGTTGGTCTCCGCCGCGATGACGGCGTCAGCGAGCTCGGCTCCTTTGGCCTCGCACTCGGCGGCCATGTCGGGGTCGCCGTTGATGGTGATGACGCCGCACGGCCCGGGGAGCTTCATCGCGTTGTACGTGTAGTGGGGCGCTGCCATGAACTTGGCGAACGCCTGGCGCTCTAGGACGCAATGGTAGGGGCTGTCGAAGGGCACGAGCTCGAAGACGATCCGCTCGGTGCGGAAGTTTGCTGGTGTGCCGAAGGTGACTGGCAGCGTGACCTTACCGATCGGGTACGCCTTCCGACCGGGGACGATGCCATGGAACATGGTGTGGGTTGTTTCGATCATCGACTGCGGGAGCCGCAGCCGCCTGAAGGTGTCCAGGTACAGGATGTTGATGGAGCTGCCTCCGTCCATCAATGTCTTGGGGAGCCAGTAGTCGCCGACCTTAGGCTTGACCACCAGGGCGACTCGACCTGGGTACTCGATGCGAGGCGAGTGGTCTTGGCGGCTCCAGGTGACGGGCTGCTCCAACTAGTTGAGGAACTGGGGGACGTCTACCTGGGCCACCTCGTTGACGGCGACGGCGCGGGCGATGACCTTCTTCTCGCGCTTCGTGTTGAAGCCCGTGAAGGTATGGAGCGAGCCGGCCACTTTGCCGAATTTTCCGCCGTTTGGCGGGTCGTTGTCGGGGTCCTCCCGTTCTCGCCGTGCCTTCTCGATCTCCCTGAGGGTGTGGCAGTCGGCGGTTGTGTGCGTTGCGGGCTTCCCTTCCCTGCTATGAAACACACACGGTTGGTTGAGGAGGGCCGCGGGGTCGAACCTTGGCTTGGCCTTGTAGTTGCCGCCGTCGCGGCGTTGTCCTCCGTCGCGGCGGAAGCTCTTGGGCTCGCGTTGGGCGTGCCCGGCGTTGGCGACGAAGTCGACTCGCCCGTCGCTGCGGCGCTTGCCGGTGAGGCGAGTGTTGCTGTAGCGTAGGTCGGACCGTCGTCCGCAGTCATTGCCGCTCGTGCGGCGTTGTCCTCCTGACTCGTCGTCAGTTTCCTGGTTTGGATCTTCCTCCGCGTACCGTTTGGCGATCTCGAGGAGGTCCGGGATGTTGTCGAGTGTGTGGGAGTGTCGCTTGAGCTTGGCGACCAGGGGCTCGTAGCGGCACGAGGTCTTGAAGCAGTGGATCGCGATGTCCGGGTGAATACCGACCGCGTTGTACCAGAGTTTTTGCCACCGTTGGACCCAGTTGCGGGTCGACTCGCGGGGTCCCTGGACGCATCGCTCCAGGTCCTCGATGGTGGTGGCGCGGGTGTAGGAGCACTCGAAGTGCCTGACGAAGGCGTCGCGCATCTCCTCCCAGGAATCGATACTGTCCTGGGGGAGGGTGTTGATCCACTGCCTGCACGTCCCCTCCATCATCAGGGGGAGGTAACGGGCGGCTAGCAGGTCGGTGTCGCCTGCGATCCCCATCGCCATGAGGTATGTATCGAGCCAAACGGCGGGGTCGTACGAGGGGTCGTACTTTTCTATCTCCTTCGGCGCCTTGAAGTTTGGCGGGTACTTCTCGCCTCGGATCATTGGTCCGAAGCACTTGGGGCCGAGTCGACTGAGCGACCCCATGGGCTCGTCGTCGCGGCGATTGGTTAGGGTGTGTCGCAGGTCATCGGGCTGGCGTGCGCGCCAGCTTTGGTTGTTGATGATGTGGGTGCGGGCGTCGATGGGTTGCCCGGTGGCGGCGACGAAGTTGGTCGCTGGCCTGGGGTCGTTGGTGGAGAGTGTCGCGTTCGCGGTTCGATGTTGGAGCTGCAGCGGCTCCGGTGGCGGGCAGTTGAGGGTGTTCGCCGCCATTGGGCGGCCGCTTGAGGCCGCTCTGCTTCCCGAAGAACGCGAGTATACTCGACCCTGCGAGTCGGCGCCCGCGTTTTGCTGCTCAACGGCCTTTGCGAGCAGGGCCCTGACGTACTGGATCTGTAGGGCGCCGTCGCCCGTGGCCGTGATGTTGTCGGCTGCTGCTCGACCTGCCACGAGGTTGTCCATCGGGGTGGAGAATAGTGGGAGACCGTTTGCGTCTCGCTCCCGTGAGGAGACTACTATCCGCGGCTGGTCCCTGGGAGGTGTGCGGTTGGGTAGAGGTGGGGCGCCCATCGCCGTCGACCCTGGCGGGGGTCGGGCGCTTCCTCCTGGTGGCGCGTTCTCGCAGATCGCGCGCTTGGCCACGCGGGCCGGGTCGTTTTTGTCGTCGAAGTTCAGGGCACGCCCCTGAACGGTGGGGTTCAGGCGCGACCTGATCCGCTGCTGGTGGTAGCGTGATAGTTCCTGCACCGTCACCTGCTCGAGGAAAAAAAATTCGCGCTCGGCTTGTTCCTTGCGCACCGCCTCCGCCAGCTTCAGGCGGAGTTCCTCGACCTCTGTTGCCGTGGCATTAGGAGGGATTGGGGTGGAGAATGGGTCCTCCGGAGGTTCAGTGCCGGTCGCCATGTAGGTCGCGGCGTGGCGACCGGTTCCGTCGCGGAGGTCGGCGGAGTTCTCCGATCCGGAGTCGAATTCGAAGATCCCGAGGATGGAGGGGTCCTCGAAGTCTCCCACGTTGGAGACCTGGGTGATGGAGCCCGCGGGTGAAGCCGCGGTGATGGACCCGGCGAGTGACGCCGGGGTCGCCGAGTCGGCGTCGTCGTTGAGGGCCGCGTCTTCTGCGGCCGCTGAGTTTTCGGCCACGTCGCTGTGGGCCGAATTGTACTCGGAGGCGAGGCGATGGATCGTGCGGATCTGGCTCTCGGAGAGCCGATCGCGTGGCGGCGACTCGCGGATGCGGGCCGAATCCTCCGAGACGATGACGTCGGTGAGGCCGACGAAGAGGCTGATCGTGCCGACCGGCAGGATCACGCTGTGCGTGACGGGTCACGCCGCCGGGACGTAGCTGCTCAGCAAGATTTGGATCATCTCGCCGATCGCTATCATGCGGACGGTGGCGAACGTCTCGTTGATGGGCAGATTGGATCTCGCCGCAGAACACCGGCCAGACCGGCCAGGCCCCACGGTGGGCGCCACTGTCGTGGGAATGGTCACGGCAGATGCTGCAATCGGCAGCGAGTAGTAGAACGAGGGGCAAGGGCGGCCAGCCATCTGCGGTGCGAGATGAGGGCGGAGACACAGGGTTTTACCCAGGTTCGGCCCCCGGAGGGTAAAGACCTACTCTTGCTAGATTGTATTATGAAGGTGGTACAATGGGCGAGCTCGGAGACTAGGCGGCGAGTCGCTTGGGTGTATGATGGAATGTATCTCTACACGCCCTGCAGGGAGGTTTATATAGGCTCACCTCCCCTAGGGTTTACATATCTCAACCGATTCAGTTAAGGCTTCGGTACTCGTTTAACCTAATCCGACTAGGCCTATCTACTCGCCTGGGCCTTCAGCTTCCAGTCGCTTGGATCCACGCCGGGCCTTGATCCAGTCGCCGTCCTGCAGGCCCACTCGCCAGGTATTGGGCCAGTCGGAAACGTCCTGCTGGGTATATACCCCGGTAGGCGCATCCCCATCACGGAGGATCCAGTTGAGGACGCCTTAGAACATGAGAGAGCCATGGAGGCTAAGGTCAGGGAGTGGCCTTTGAAGAAGATGGCCCAGTGTTTCACCAACTGGAAGAAAAGATTGCACCTTGACTATGTCGTGAAAGAGAAGACTCCCGATTTCAAGAATATTCAGTTTGAGAAGATAAAACCATTATGGGCTGAGTTTGTGAAATACAACACACTAGAAAAAGCTAAGAAAATGTCTCCAACGAATAAGCTGAATCCTGCTAACAAGAAGTATCACCATACTATGGGGCAAGGTGGCTACAGGGCTGGCATTCCTAAGTGGGAGAAACTTGAGAATGAACTGCGTGCTAAAAAGATCACCCCAGAGACAGACGATTGGGTAGAATGTGCAAGGAATTGGTTTTACGGGCATGGGGGAACGTTGGACTCGGAAGGGAAGTGTATATATAACATACGACATAAAGAAGACCCCTTGCCAATCGAGAATATGAGAAAAGCAGTAAAGGCTATTAAAGATGGGGTCTTCATTCCCGATAGAGAGAATGATGAGCTCACACTCGCCCTTGGAAATAAGGAACATGATGGACGAACACGAGGCACAAGCGGCTCCAAACCATGGAGGACTGGGTTTCCCGAAGAGAGGAAGAAATATCCTGATAGAAGCCGTCAGAGGAGAAAGGACAAGGCGGAAGTTGAAGCAGATATTCAGAAAGAGCGAATGCGTATAATTGAAGAACGAATAAAGCAACAACAAGATGAAATTAACGCACTTAAAGAGCAAAGTACTACCGGCCCATCTCAGCAGAACACTGCATTTGATGCTACCGGCCTATCGAATAATCGAAAAAGCAGTGTGGCTTCCACCGAGGTCCCGGATGATGACAATGGCAATGACGATGGTGCACCGACGATGGCTCCTGTTGGCTACCCAGTGGATGATATCACAGAGATGACACACTGCGAGCTACATGTCAAAGTTGTGAACATATCAATGAAGGTGGCGGTCGGCTATGCCTTACCAATTGGACCCACACCAACTTACCACTGTCGTCCGGTTCCACAGGGCTACACTGTTGTCGGGGTGGATGAAATCATACCCATCTTTGAAGTTTTGGGTCTTGACTACCCTGCAGGTGAAGGGGATGTGACTGTACTGGGAGACGCAACAAACGTCACCATTCTATGGCCAAAGGAATGTATCGTGCTTCGAAATCACATTCCAAGGCCATCTTCACCGCCACCTCACCTGTCTCCAGCGAGGTCGTCGCCGCCGCGGCAGCCGTCTTCGTCGCCTCACCCGGATCCGTCGCCTCACCAATCTCCGGCGCAGCCATCGCCGACGCCTCAGGATAAAAAGCGTAAGCGTACCGCTACTCTGCGTCGTGGTAAGCGATCGCCGAAACATAAACAAGAGCCTCTTCCAAAAGTACCAAAGGTTCCTCCCAAGATAGCTTATGACTGTACTGAAGAGGAGACTGCGGCGATCGTTGATGCGGAAACGACAGTGTTTTTCGCTAAGCTGAGGCGGCCAAAAGAGCCAGAGTTCCCTAGCACGAAAGAAGAAAAAGCCAGAGTGTTGAAAATGCTAAAGACTCTTCATCAACCTGAGCCAAAGCTGTCATCAGACTATGAGCATTCTATTCTCAAGTCACATGCGACACAACAAGCCTCGAAGAGCAGTACTGATGCAAGCGAGAAATCAGCTGCCCAGCTCGGAGAACAAGCAAAACAGTCTTGCGCCCCTCTCAAGGTGATTTCCCATACCAATGTGGGGTCGAGCAAATATGGGGCCGAAGAGCAGTATGATCCAGAGGTAGTTGCAGAATACGGAGAAGCTGCCGCTGCTCAAGGTATGAGTATTGCCCAGTACTTATCCCAGTTAGAGTACTTCCCCATGAGTGAAGTAGCATACAAATACCAGTACAGCAAACCTCTCGTCAAACCTGAGGAGGTAAATAATCTTCCAACAAAAATGCGAAGATTGCATAACTGGTGCATGCATGCCACAAAGGCCGGGGCTAACTGGATAGTGCTGAAGGTTACAAAAAAGCATTATGGGAAAGAAATGGATGACATGATATCCATTGAATTTGATGAACTATTTCAATTATTCAATCAAGACGCCTTGGACAAATCGATCATCAGTGCCTATTGTCTGTAAGTACTAATTCTATAATTAATTTAGTCTCCAGCTATCTTACCTTGTTTATTGCATGTATATAATCATACTGTAATATGCAGAATGAAGATTCTCGAATGCAGCAGAGGACAAATCTATGACATTGGCTTCATTGACCCATATTGGGTTCATCAAGCTAATCTCAAAACAAGCCCCTAGGATACGGAGGATAATATAGTACACACGTTAAGGTTTCAAGAAACCAGAAGGGAAATACTATTTCCTTACAACTTCGAGTGAGTGTTATTGTCTTGTATACACTTTATATTTCGCTTACTCGATGTTAAGTATATAATTGATTAGTTATGCATTCGCAGCTTCCACTATATTCTGTTAATCATTCAACTTGACAAAGGGCGTGTACTAGTCATGGACTCGAAACATAAACCCCTTGAGCAGTGGAAGGACATGCAGATGCTTCTCCAGCGGTAATTCTAATCATTACGACACTATATCGGCAACGTTCGTGAATTTTATGATATCAAGTAATTAATAATTTATTTTATTCGTTTTCTTCGTCGGGCAGCAGCGCTTGGAAACGGTTCACCAACAAGGCTAGGGGTGTTTGGAAAGCGGAGCTTACATTTCAAGCACTAGATGTAAGCACCACTAGCTATATCCGCACATCTCTTTGATTCTAGTTTTGATACAGTTATTATCATGCTTGATTATTATTTTGATTGAACTATGTTCTCGTAAAGTGCCTGACGCAGGGACCAGGTAACAATCTATGTGGATACTATGTTTGCGAGTTCATCCGGCAGACGTGCAATGAGAAGGGCAGAAATTTAGAGCAACTTCACATACGTAAACAATTTCTATAGTTTTAATTACAATCAAATTGTGTTTAGTTTCATTCATATAGGCTGACTCCTTTTTTAAATCAGATCGAACGTCTACAGGACGGTCTTCTGCCAAAGGATCGCGTACGAGCAATTCAGGAGGAATTGGCGGGATTCCTGGATGTAGAAGTCCTAAACCCAAAAGGGGAATACTATTCGGCTGTGTATAGACAATAGGGATTGTACAAAGAGCAACTTTTGTATGTAGTGCATGAACTCAATCCGTGTATCGAATATAATATTGGCATGATGATCTTGTGTAATATAATGGTTCCTTCATTGATGAGTGCAAAACACTAAATAAACAATAAAACAACATAAATGAATTCTCTGCCGCGGCACAAAAAGTGGCCAAAATGCTGTCGCGGTAACAAAAGTTGCCAAATTGAATTCTCTGCCGCGGCAGAAAAATGTGTCAAATCTCTGCCGCGGCAGAAGCTTATTTGTCCCGGTTCGTATTACGAACCGGAACGGTTGCTCCTCCCCCCTCGCACGGAGCAGCGGCCACGTGTACGCTCTTTTGTCCCGGTTGGTGGGGCAACCGGGACTAAAGGTTCGGGCTTTAGTCCCGATTGCCCCGTCCCGGTTGGATAACCGGGACTAAAGCCCCTTACCAACCGGGACCAATGGGCCGTTCTGCACTAATATGGAGACGCTCTTAGAGCAACTCCAATATATGATTGGATGCCAAAAAATAGCAATCATGACCAAAAAACCTATTACTCTCGTCCAAACTAGTGTTCTTATATTTCTCTATATTTGGATGTATCTAATACTAAAATATGACTAGATACATATGAATCTGGATAAATCTAAAACATTAAATTTAATTTGGATTGGAGAGAGTATTTTTAAGTCAGATCAGATTGAAAACACTCTCCAACCAATGCCCAATACCTTCTCTCTCCTAACATCTTTTGGGCATGCTAAAAAACAGCCCCACCTCTTGTTTAGACCTCCCGCTCGACTCTCGCCCTCCCACCTTCCGCCGTAGATCCGCCATGCAATGCCCACCGCCGGTCACCGGAGGCCATGTACGGTCAATTCCCTCCCCATCCTCGCCACTTCTGGCCCTTGCGTTCCCAATTCGACCCATCCTCTAGTCCCGAGGCGCCGCCACCCCTCACCCGAACCCTATGGGGTCGTCCCTCCGCCGCCCAAACTTCTCTACGCCCCGATCGATCGTTGGTGCCTAGAATACCAGTCAGGCTGCGTGGAGCCTAAACCAGTGGCGTGGCGAAGGGGAAGAAGGGGCCTGCAGCTGCTAGCACGAAGCGGCAGGCTACTGGCACCAAGAAGAAGCAAATGTCCATGGTCGGGCATGCACCAAACCCGAGTGCATGCGTCCAGGTCTCTGTTGTCCAACAGGACCCCCTCCCCCTTTCCCATCGTGGCCGCTGACCTGTAGATGTTGTTCGTCCCGCCGCCCTCCTCCAACGCGTTCTACTAAATGTCTCAAAGGTACGTATTTTTATTTTTCAATAATTTTGAGTTGATGATGGAGCTGTGCTAGGTGTTTGAGATCGTTTGTCGCGTGTTGTTGATGCATATAGCATGTAAAACGAGGAGTTCTTGGAAAGCATTAATGTGGTTCTGCATGAATATGTGGCTTCTCGTGACACCCCATCTCACGAGTATGAAAGGGAAGAAGAGTAGCTCGACAATGAAGATGAGGTTTTCCATTAATAATAACCGAGAAAGTCGGCGAACATATGCACGCATGGACAAGATTTATGAAATGGGGATGAAGCCCTTTGCGAGCAAGAGCCGGAGCTATGAAATGCCACTCAATTATGTCAAAAGCTTTAGCTAAATCAATTTTGAGCATGAAATCAAGGCCATCCCAAGAAGAGAGAGAGAATGAGTGAGCAATTTCCTGGGCTACAATAATGTTGTTGCTAATGCGTCTTCCCTCAACAAAGGTTTGTTGTGAAGGATAAATATAATCAGGCAAGTGCTCTTTCAATCTATTATCCAAGGACTTAGCAATTATTTTATAAATGACATTACAAAGAATAATTAGTATAAAGTCTGAAGGAAGATGGCAAACCAACTTTTTTGGAATAAGAGCAATGTTTGTGTCGTTGAAGCGAGGAGGGAGGATACCTGTGATGTAGAAGTTTCTTACCAGGTTGGTCACGTCATCTCCAATCCAACTCCAAGCTGAGGTGTAGAAGGCGATATTGAAACCATCAGGCCCCACAGATGCATGTTTCTTCATTGCTTTTAGGATTTCCCAGACCTCCTGTGGACAAGAAGTGCTCAAGAATGGTGGACATGACGAGTGAAAAATTGTTTTAAAGTAACGAACAAATTCCTAAGCAATGTCATTTGGGTCAAAAAGGTTGTTGACATGCGCATCCTTAATTGAGAAGATGCGGTTTCTACGTCCACGCTTCAACACGACCTTGTGAAAACAAGAGGTGTTTGTGTCTCCATACACCGCCTAGTGTTTCTTTGCTCTTTGCCTCTAAAATTCTGTGAGCTTGGTCATGTTTTCTTCATACTGTGCAATAAGTTTTGCCTCCAAAGAGTGGTCTTGATCTTGAATCGGTTGCTTCTAGATTGTATTGATCTGATCTTGCAGAGTATCTAGTTGTTGTTGTTGGGTTTGCAACATAGAATTTTTTTCCTACAATGAGAAATATATACGACATGATCCATTTATCTAGATTCAATCAACGGGTGGATATACATCCAGAATACACCCCCTTGAAGACCGACAAAGCTTTACGAGTATGGACTCGATGGTGATGTTGTCGATCTCTTGCCAATCTCAAGATCGTGTGAAAGTCCGATAGAACCGCAACTCAGCGGAGCATCCGTGATCGCACACACGTCTGGGACCATGACAACCTCCATGACCTCACTCCAGTAGTGCTGCAGAAGTAGAAAATCCATGCTCTAGAAAAAGTCATCGGGAACATATATCTCGCTAAACCGAGACCATGGAGAATAGTACTAGAGGGGAAGAGAGATCCTTCACAAGGAGGTGTGAGTGAAAGAGAGGGATAGGGGGGCTTTTATAGGAGGAGGGGGCACCCCAAGGGCCATGGCGGCTGCCCGCACCCCTTCCTCCATTCATGTGAGTGGAGCTCCCACTCAAATTTGACTCCATTTACTCGACTCAAAATCCCATTTAAATTCCACTAAATTTCCACCAAATTTAATGTAATCTCTCATTAAATAAAACTCTTTTATTTATTTATTTATAATTTTTTAATTACATTAATTAATAAACTGTCGTGGTGGTGTCACGGCAGATGCCATGGGTAGGCTTAAGTTGGGGGTCAGATGGACGCTTGAGGTATCCGGGGAGGGTGTGCATGGTCCTACCGCACACGATGAACACGATGAACTCTCCAGACTTGTGATTTTAGTTCTCCTTGGAACTTACAAGTGCTCCTTGAGCTGTTTTAGCATAGCCCTTTAGCACTAGTTGCCTCTTGTTCGATCCCCCTAAACCCTAGCTATGCCCCTCCTTATATAGGCAACTAGAATAGCTAGGTTACAGTTTGGGCCCTAGGGTTTACTGTTTGGATATTTGTCCTTCCTATGCGGGCCGGGTCATGGGGCCATCCCTAGGCCCCTGACCTAGACAACAATGTTGTACAGCCAACTGTCCTTCCATACATAGACGCCAGCTCTATGGCGTCATACGGTGCTTTATACATCACTTCGTGCTTTTAGCGTCACCCAACTCCTTTGTTGTCATCCGGCGGCGCCCTTCTCTTTTGACCATGCTTTAACATGGTCCCTCCTGGATCTTACTCGGAAAGGGGACACGGGTCCTTCTTGACTCGGCCTTCTCTCATATGATCCGGCTTGTCGCTTCCTGCAAGATAAACCTCCTTGTCCTGTGCTGGCCGACATACTTCCAACGTCGGCCTTACACAGGCTTCATATCCCAACCGTTAAGACCCGACTGGTGGTTTCTTGAATCGGCCTAAGCCAAGCTGGGCAATGTTTTACCCCTTATGACCCTACCGGGGGTTATCCCCCCGACATTAGTCCCTGAAGCTGGTGAGGCCTAGCAGGTTTTGTTGTTAGGCGTCTCCAGGTTCCTTTAATTCATCTGGAACTTCTCTTTTTCTTCCATATTTCGTATGTGGAATGGCCTTTTTGGCCCGATCTTGATCTTTGCTGAGTCCAACACAAAGACGTCCTTTGTACCACAGAACTCCTTCTTCATCTTCGATAAATCCAGGTACTTTGCTTGTACCGATACGACGCTTGATTCCGTCGATGCTAGCATTTCCTTTCTGTGCCTCCTTGATCTGGCTGATCAAAGTGGGTTGAAGTTCTATGCTAGCCAAAAATCCTTCACTCACTCATTCCATTCGGAAATCTTCCATCTCCTTGTGCAAACTTGGTTGCTCCTTCAAAATCATGGAGTTCAAGCGGCACGGCAATCTGCTAAGGGCATCTGCTACCACATTGGCTTTACCGGTGTGATAGTGAATGTCCAGGTCATAATCCTTGATTAGCTCAATCCATCTTCTCTGTCTCATATTCAGCTCCTTCTGAGTGAATATATACTTCAAGCTCTTGTGATCTGAATAAATCTCACAACGGTTTCCCATCAGGTAATGCCTCCATGTCTTCAGGGCTAGAACTGCGGCTGCGAGCTCGAGGTCATGGGTTGGGTAGTTTTGTTCATGTTTTTTCAGTTGTCGAGATAGATAGGATATAACTTTTCCTTCTTTCATTAGCACACATCCGAGACCGATCTTGGATGCGTCACAATACACGTCAAAGGGCTTCGTGATATCCGGCATGATTAAGATTGGGGCTGAAATCAGTCTTCTCTTGAGTCCTTGAAAACTCGCTTCACATTTGTCCGTCCATTCAAACTTCTTGTCCTTCTTCAGCAATTGGGTCATGGGTCTGGCGATACTCGAGAATCCTTCTACGAACTTGCAGTAGTATCCCGCCAATCCGAGAAATGCACGAACTGGGGTTTGAGTGGTTGGGGCTTGCCAATCTTCGACATCTTTCACCTTTGAAGGGTCAATGGCAATTCCTACGGCTGATACAATGTGGCCGAGGAATCCTACCTCCTGTAACCAGAATTCACATTTGCTAAACTTGGCATACAACTGATGCTCTCTAAGGGTTCCAAGAATGGTCCTTAGGTGTAGCTCATGTTCTTCTTCTGATTTGGAATAAATTAGAATGTCATCGATGAAAACAACGACAAACTTATCCAGGAAGTCTATAAAAATCTTATTCATGAGATTCATGAAATAAGCGGGGGCATTGGTTAAACCAAAATACATGACAATATACTTGTATAATCCATATCTGGTGGTAAAGGTAGTCTTTGGAATATCCTCTGCGCGAATCTAGAGTTGATGATAGCTAGTTCTAAGATCAATCTTAGAAAACACTTTGGCACCAGTCAACTGGTCAAACAGATCTTCTATCTTGGGCAATGGGTACTTGTTCTTGACAGTGACATCATTCAACTTCCGATAATCCGTACACAAACGGTTACCTCCATCTTTCTTGTCCACGAACAAGACAGGTGATCTCCATGGTGACGCACTTGGTTGAATCAATCCAATTTCCAGCATGGAATCCAGTTGCTTCTTCAGTTCTGCTAGTTCAGACGGGTTCATACTATATGGTCTCTGGGCTATGGGTCCTGTTCCAGGGATTAGTTCAATGATAAACTCGATATCCCGATCTGGGGGCATACCGGGCAAAACATCTGGAAATACATCGGGATATTCACAGACTATCCAGACTTGGTCAATGGTAGGTTGGGCTATACTCTTGTTGCACTTGAATTGACGAGGTAAGGTTTTAGATACATGCTCGACTGATACTCGGCTGTACTGGTCATGGTTATGGCTTTCTTGGCACAGTCAATTAATCCTTTATGTTTGGACATCCAATCCATTCCTAGTACTACTTCCAAACCTTTAGTTCCGAGTACTATCAGATTAGCATAAAAATCTATGCCATGGATTCGCATAGGGACGGCTTTGCAAATTTGCCTAGCTTTGGTGGTTGAACCGGGGATTTGAACAATCATAACATGCTTCAGTTTGGTTGGTTGAATCTTACTAGTGCATGCAAATTCTTCGGTGACAAATGAGTGCGATGCACCAGAATCAAACAACACTCTTGCAAGTACTGAATTAACAGAAAACATACCTAGCACGACATCTGGCGCTTCCTGGGCTTCTTCAGCATGCATGATAAAAAGACGGCTGTTGCGGTTGAGCGAATTCCCTGGGGCAAACCTTCTTCCGAGCTAAACACGACGCTGCTGCTGAGCTGGGGCATTTGCATTGGGGGCTGTGGCATTCTTCTTGGGGCACTCATTGGAGTAGTGACCCTTGGTTCCACAGTCATAACAAATCACTTGCGACTTTTCCTTCGCTGCAATAGGCACAGCGTTGCTTCCAGTCCTTGGGGCAGTGTTGGTGTTGGTGGCGGCATTGTTGTTGTTGAACTTGGGTGGTGCACGGTTGAAATTGCTAGAGTTGCCAGGGTTGTTGTGGTTCCCTCCGTGCCTTGGGTTTCCACGGTTGGGATAGGTCGGACGGTTCATCGGGGGTCTGTTGGTTCTCGGGGCAAATCCTGGAGATGGTTTGGGGCGATACTTTGGTGTATGGTGGGTTCCTAGCTGATGCATCATGCGGCGCTTGCGGTTCTCATTGGCTTGGTTGATCTTTCCTTCCATCTGAATGGCAGAGTCAACTAGGTCTTCAATATCAGCAAAGGGGATATTGACCAACACCGTCTGCATCTCATCATGCAAACCATTCAGGAATCTTTCTTTCTTCTTGGCTTCAGTGTCGATCTCATCCGGGGCATACCTAGCTAATGACAAGAATTTGTCACGGTATTCCACTACGGTCATCCTTCCTTGCTTCAGTTCTCTGAATTCATCTCTCATCCTCTTGATCAAACCCGGTGGCACATGGGTTCTGTTGAACTTGACTTTGAATTCTTCCCAGGACATCATCTGTCCTCCGGTCATTGCACGAACGCTGTTCCACCATGCTCTTGCATCTCTGGCTAGATAGTGGTTGGCGAACAGAACTTTCTCGTTAGCTTCCACTCCGGAGACTTCCAGATTGTTCTCCATGGTTTGCAGCCAATCATCTGCATCTAAGGGCTCTTCCGACTTAGTGAAAACAGGTGGATTGGTGTTCTGGAAATTCTTGAGCTTAGATCCGTGGTTGTCCTGATTTCCTTGGCCTTGATTGTTGTTGGCCATCTGAGCTATGTGCTGAAGGGTGGCTAGATTGGCTTGACGTTCTGCTCTTTCAGCTTTGCGGTCAGAAACCAACATTTGCAGGATCTTCAACATCGGGTCCGGGGATGAACCACTTCCTTCCCGAGGCATCTGGAGATTGAGATAGATCATGAGAAAAGAGGAAAATTTCTAAGGTTCAGGGACTTTGAAAAGCTTTTAAAGTTTGACTTAGATTTTCTAGCAACTTGTTTTTCATTCATTCATTCATAGCACACGATACAACACACACCACAACAAGGGAAAACAGATGCTTTTAAGAACCATTCTAGAAACTACGATACAGTGGGATCGAATAAAGCTCACCAACGCTAGTGCTCAAGTGCTACTACTCCTTAGAGTCGGTGTACTCATCATCCTCATCATCATTATCATCATCATCGATGAAGGCAAAATCCTCCTCATCTGTGAAGAAGTCCATGGCCTGATCCTCTAGAAAGTCATCATCATTGCTGAGATAGGAATAGGGATCTCCACGAAGGTCTCCTCCGGCATTCTCCCTTTCCTCCAGCTACATGTCTCTCTCTTGGATGGTCTCTTCCAAATCCGTGATACGGTGGCGAAGACGAGCAATGATGCACTCCTTCTTGTCGAGCTGACGGCGACGAGACTTGCGATCCTTCACTAGAATGGCGATGGTCTGATCCTTCTCCTTGGCGATGGCGTACTTGTGGTTGGCGTAGGAACGTGCATTGTCCAGCTCCTTTCTGACGGCCGTACATCATGAAGCTGAGGTGGTCCAATTGGCTCTTCAGCTCGTGGTGATATGGGGTCTCTAGTGGTTGTCCCATAACATCACGCCTTGGGTAAAACTCAAAACGGGTACCCTTGATCTGATTGATACTCTGCCCACAGAGACGGGCAAGAGCTTCCTGCATTGCCCTGGCCAGTCCATCGATCCAGTTGTTCTCTCTTAAGGTGAACTGAATTCCCTCTATAGTGGGAGGTTCAATATTTCCTCAGAGACTTGCAACAACTAGCCACTTCAGATCTTCTCCTTCCTGATCATTGAGCTGAGCTCCAAAGAACTCGGGGTGCGGACGCTCCAGCATCTCGGACAGCCGGTCCAAGTCACGCTCAAAAATGAGGTCTCCTCCATTCCCCAACTGATAAAACTTGTTGTACTTCACGTCCATCTATAAGAATATAGGATGAGTAAGTTAGTAGAGTGATCAAGTGTGTCAAATTTTATGTATTTTGCAAGATTTTTTGAGGAACATGAATTTTCATGAAAGAATCCAAGTGATAAGAATGAGAATAAGTTTTTGTAAATACTCACTTCCTTTGGTTTTGAAACTAAGTTTTTGATTCAAACGTCCATTCTAACTAGGGTCTCCTATGGTCAGGATGGCTCTGATACCAACTTGTCAACACCCTTAATCCCAGATGCCTGTTATGCCATACATCGAATCCCAGGATTACCATTTTTGCGATACATAACAGATTTGGATATCATAGTACATCATCCATTACAAACCATACATCAGGTCTTACACAAATAAGGATCTCATGATCCAATTCTTAATACAACTCAAGCAGCGGAATAACGTAATAATAAAGATAGCATAGGCGAAGCTCCATCTTCGGGGTCACAGGCAATGCTGAAGATGGGAGATGATCCTAGTTGTCGTAACCTTCCTGCGGTCCATCATCCTGGTAATCCTCTTCATAGTCTGGCCACGGGAATAGCCAGGGACAAAGCCATGAGTACTCTTTAAGTACTCGCAAACTAATACTAATAAGTTAAGGGGGTTTTTGTAGTTAGGACACTAGGCTCTAGGGTTTTTTTGCAAAAATCCAGATTTACCTCTACTAAGTTCCGAAGCAAAGAAAAACTAGTTGAAAGTTTTATAACGCCTAAGTGGGAACTTGAATTTCATATCACAGCCATGTTGTGGTTAAGTCAAAATCATAACTCATTTCACAAGTCATTTTGAAAACATCTGACGGGGGAACAGTATGGCCACTCCAACTGTCCATAACCACGGACGTGGCTATTCGAATAGTTTGACACTCTGCAGAGATTGTACACTTCACCACAACATTCGATACATCCATCAGGAACAATCCTGAATTCACCATACTCAGTATGCGGATAATCAATCCTAACCTTTCAATTACACGCCCTAGTATAGGCACCTCTCCTGTGAGTTTGGCCTCCCAACCATGACCAACTGTCATCTTGGGTACTGCATAGGTGGACAATCTTCACAAGGTAGCCTCCGCTCAGACCTTGGCCGCGAGGGAACCCATACTAAGGTATATAAGTTTCCAGTCAAGCCCTACCCAATTTTCGGGTATTGTGGTTGTACGGTAAAATTGGAATGGTATCGCATCCAGACAACCATCAGTTTTATCAAGGGCTAAGGCTCATGCCTCAACATTTTCATCATCAAAATCATCTGGTGTTCGAGAACACATGTCAAAACATTTCAGTAGAATGACTCATCATTCTAAGGTTTTCATAATCATTTCCACCAAGTATTCCCATCTAAAGTTGATCAAGTTTTATGCTTAGCACTAGCATCTACAAGTGATGGTAAGTACTAATGAGGGGTGGTAAACAGGTGGAGAGTAGTTAAGTTCAATCTCATGCCTTAGGATGACATCAAGATTATCTACTTAGGCCAAATTTAATGCTCTTTATGCAACCTTCAATTATCTTTTTAGAATCTGCAAGTCACTTAAGTAAACTCTAAGAGAAAGCTTTGATAAAGAAATAAAGTATAAAGCTTGTAAGTAAAACTAGGATGGTTTATCAAGTGGTATAAGCTCGCAAGTAAAACTTGCATGGTTTGGCTTGCTAAGATAGTGGTATAAACTGGCTAGGATGCAAGTGTTAGCTTGCAAGGTTTCAAGTATGGGCTTTCATAAGTATCAGTATAAGCTTGCCTTGAGCAGAGCAGTGGTTGAAGTTCTCCTCGGCTTCTTCCTCGTAGTATCCTCCTTCCTCCTCGTATCATTGGTCGGTACTAGCGTCTATAAATAAATACGAGGTACACAATCACCAAAAAATACTTAACTACTTTCAATCATCACACAAAGGTGCACTATAGATGATCTAGCATCATCACCTACATTACAAGATTAAAGCATTTGTCTTAGTTATTTTAATTTGAGAAAAGTAATTTCTACTCATTGAAAAACTACTTAAGATTTAATATTCTCCAACTCAAACATGGGATCATGTTGACACATGTCATCACCACATATTTCAGTACATGGGAAGTGATTTAAAGTGGTGTCACAATTTACTAAGGTTTAACCTTTTATTTTAAATAAATAAAGTGACTAGAAATGCCTATGTGGCCTTCTTTTATTACTTGAACATTATTTCTGTAAGTAAACCCATATGTTTTTATATATTCTGAAAGGTATGATCCAATGTGATTTTTGAGAGTTGGAATCAACTCAAAATCTCTTATGGTTCAATTTTGAAAAATGTTTTAATGCAGAAAAGCTTATGCCTTGTTATTTTTACCAAGGGTGATCTATAGATTCGAATGATTTGAATCCAACAGGCTTGGATTAAGCATTTCAGTACCTTTCTAATAAAATTGGTTTTATGCATTTTGGTTCACTGAATCGAGCTGGGTTGAATTTTGAATCTATGTACAGAACTGTGTTTGAAATAAATGGAAAAATCTAAATTCAAACGGTTGGGTTGCGCAGGAGATGCTAATGGGCCGGCCCAGTGTCATTCCGCACCGCGGGGTTCAGCTGACAGGGGGTCTACCAGTCAGCGGCTCATAACGCACGAAGCGGTACGTGGCTGTGTGGGTCGTTGGATTAGAGTGGAGATCGACGGCTGGGGATCATCGTCGACAACGAACCTATCACAGGCGAGCTCGAACCCTAGCGGCTCAGTGGGGGTGCATAGGGGGCGTACCAGGGCTCTAGCAACGACGGCGAGGCGGGCAAACGAACAAGTGGTCGACGGCGAGCTCAGGGACGGTCGAGGCATCTCTAGGGGTGGTCGCAATCAGCGGCGTCCTTCTCCTCCAGAGGCGGCCTGCTCCAGTGCAATTCCGGCGAGCTGCTGCTCCCCGTGCTCCGACGAGAGGTGTGGGACGATCAGTGAGGTGAGGGGAGCGGAATGGTGTGCTTCAAACGGCTGGGGGTGGCCTCCTTTTATAGGCTCGACGACGAGACGAGAGGGATGGGCAGGCGATGGTGGCGACATAGCTACGGGCTGCTAGAGGCAAGGCTGAGGGTGTCGATCGACGCGCGGTCTCCTGGCGGTGCTCTAGGAATTCAATGCGAGCTTAGGGGCGGTGGTAAACGGTCGGGCGAGGCTGGCGCTCTGAGCGGCAGAGGCGGCGTCTTTGACGATGAGCGGTGGCTGTGAGGCATTGGGCGGCTAACGGGGATGTATGGCGTGCTTCCTGGGTCTTGGCGACGCGGTGGGCACGGGCTGCGGTCGAGGGGCGGCGTGTGCACGCGTGTCGGGTGCGGCGCTCTAGGGCGTGCTCGGCATGTCACAGTGGCACTGGGCGCGGGGTGTTCTCGGTGGTCCACGGCCGGGCTTGGCTTGGGAAGGGGACAGTGGGTGGCGGTGACGTGCTGGCTAACTCCCAGACATGGCTAGAGAGGGGGAGGTGGTCTGCTGCGGCAGCGACCAAGTTGGTCGGCGAGATGGGCTCGGCTTGTTCACCAGTGATGGCAATGGCAAGCTTACAGTGAGGCTAAAGGTTTCCAACTAAGCTAGATGATCTACTAAATGTTTGTTGTGACCTAGAGAGGGAACAAGTTAGGCCAAAACACTATTAAAAATAGTGAATTTAATTTGGTTTAAATTCTGCCTGCCAAGTGTTTGATGAAATGTCCACAAGAAACTTCTTTTTGAATTTTGAAAAGATTTTTGGTGGGTGTGCTAGGCATGTGCTGGAGACTCTGTGGGTGCTTGGGTTTTGAAAATTGAGCTTGTTTGAGTGGTTTTTGAAATAGTGGGATCTTCCCATATGAGATAGATTCAATTTTAAACTATCATTTAAACTTAGCATTTGAATGTTTTTGGAATATCACAAAGTGGGCCTTGGTACCTTATTATGTGTACTAACAAGGGGTGCAAATATCCACAATTGTTTCTGTTAAGTTTTGAGTGCTAGGAATAGCCAAAGTAGGCATTCCTAAGAATCATGCCTACTTTGAGGCATGCGAGGTCACTTTTGCCAAAACATCATTATGTGGGCATGGTGTACACCAAGGAGGCATGCGAGGTCGCGAAGGGGGCAGTGATTGGCTTGGACCAACTACTGGGCCCCACATCATGGAATTGTGGACGGGAAAGTACGCCCGATTGTGCAACAAGGAGTTGATCTCTCATGGGTAAAGTAACGGACCTCTGCAGAGTGTAAGAATTGTGACTTGTTACTCCCTCTTCCAGGAAGGAGCTGCGAACGCGGCAGGAAAGGAACTCCATGAAAGTTCTGGTCAACCCGTGAAGGCTGATTGTCATAGTTTTTCAGAATAAAATCAATATTTGAAGAAAGATTTAAAAAAATTGCATAGTGCCAAGTATTTATAATATGTGGTGGTAGTTAGAGCATCAAACTTCCCACCTTGCATATAATGAACTTGTTGGTTAACGCTGTTACTCATTCTTTCCTTTGATTCCTTGCTTAGACTCTGAGGATCCCGAAGACGTGCCAATGTATGCAGCCGAATGTCAAGAAGATGTGTTCTACGAGGAACCCGATATGTCCCGAGGTGTTGAAGGAGTGGATTACGAAATCCACTATGGTGTCGATGATAACGAGTCCAACTAAGTATCCCTAGTTAGTAGTATCCAACGGAGTCGAGCAGCATGAACTCTATAGAATAAGCTGCTGAGCTCAACTCCTAGTCGGAGTTGCTACTTTTAAATTCCGCTGAAACACTTTATATTTTGGTTTGTAAGTTGAATCTTTTGGAAGTCTTGAACTTCCGGTATTGTAATAATAATAATGTGTGTATTTTTGTAATATGGACCCGCAATGTTTCTGTTGTACCGCTCTGAGAGATGTGATATTTACGGAACGGTGTTCTGTAGATGTCATGTCAATGACTATAGTGTACTACACATGCAGTGGTATGCTGGGTCACCGCACCCTTACTCTGGAGGCAGCGAGCCAAGAGATGGAGGACATGAAGCTGGTGAATCTCCTGGACCAAATTTTGGTCCGGGACGCAAAAATCAAATCTGGCGAGCTCCCAGCAACAGACGTTCCCTCCCTCTCCCTTGCCGAGAAAGTGTTTCACAACACGAAACTCGGATTTGAGAAGCTGCATCTGGAACACATTGTAAGTTTTCCGAATCTAGTTTGCAGTATTTATTACCATATCCTCTAGCCCCCAAGCATAAAGTCGGATAAACATCATAACATTAAATCTGATTTGATGCTTATAGGATGCAAAATAACGATATAGTGTAGCCCCAAAGGCTCGTGCTGTATTTTTACTTGGTTAAAGCTACAACCCGAGTCTTAGTAGTCGTCTAACGGTATTCGGTCTTTAAACTTACAGACAATTGCATCTTCAGACCAGGAATTGCTCAAGAACATTTGTAACAAGCACAAAGAGATTAAGGCTCCGCATCTTGAAAATTCCAAGTTGAAGGTGGAAAAAGATAGGCGAAAGGTAATCTTTTCCGACTCCTTTTATATTACTAATTGCCATAGTCAAACTTTTCAGTCGACTAATAATCTTTCATTTGCAGAACTACTGTGCAAATCCAGCAAGATGGTGGAAGAGGCCAAGAACTTCAAGGTCTTAAAATTAGAAAATGCTGAACTCCGGGATGAGCTTGAAAAGCTAAAGGACAAATCGGAGAAATCCGTGAATGTCGTCCTGGAATCAAGCAACATGGAGTCTAAGAGGCTCGAGAGGCTATTGGCCCTCTGTGATAAATAATTAGATGATCTCAAGAAGGACTTTGAGAGCCAGAGAGATATAGCCCAGGCCACAGAAGCAGAGCTAAAGAGTCTCCGAGAGGAGCATTCTCAGTGGAAACGTTGTGTGCTAGGTAAGATTTCCGACTTTCATTCTTCCCTTGATTTTTTGACTTTCTTTGAGTCAGTTTTGATTTTTGGTTCTTTCCCAGATCCTCTTCATCTTTCCGACTCCCCTTCTTCTGAACCCCACCTCGAGAGCATAAAACTCGTTGGAGATGTTCTTTTTGACTTCCGCCAGAGTCTTGAAGGGGCTGGCGAGTCGGTCAGACTTTCCGGCTTACACAAAATGCCAGTGCTCGAGGTGAGGGACATGGCCAAAGAGATTCCAAAGCTCATCGAAGAATAGAAGATATCCTATGCTAGGAATTCTGCATAGACCGTCCTCACCATGGTGATGAGACACCATAGTGATATGGAGATCTGGCATGTTAGCAAGGGCATCGCCGACGAGGACGATGAGGGTAACCCGCAGGACATCAAGGCCATCTAAGAATCCTGCGCGGGCTATGCTTGTCACGTGGCGGAGATGACGAGCTACACGACACCGTTCTTCCAATCCGTCGTTGTGCCTCCTTCACCCCAAGAGCCGGAAGACAGCCTCGCCGAGGGAGCTTCCGAGTCCCAGCATCAAGGTGACGACGATGTCGACTCCAGTGCTCCAAGGTCTCCATCACCACCGCCTGAATCTGCAGTATAAATCTCTTGATGCATTATTCTAAACTTTTCATGTGGCATTAATGATGGGGAAAATATTTTGCTTTTAAATGTGTGCTGGTCTGTAAGAATTAATGCTTTACTATTTAGCACTTATTGTATATATTTTATGCATGTGCTTGAAAAAATTCTTAAGCACTCTTTTGTGTTTACACTCATTTTTTTATCTGGCTCTCTGCCTCGTCCCTTTCACGAGCCGGACAACCTTTAGCACGAAAACTTTTTCGAGCAATGGATCTCAATTGCTAAACCTGTTTAAACTTAGAAACAAAGCCGGCATCCAGTACCAACAATTCATTACTCGGAAAATACCCGCGTCTAAGCAATCAAATAAAAAACCAAAGTATAAACAACAAATTAGATATTTACCCTAAGGTAACATTATTTAGATATTCAAAAATCATAACTAGAACAAACATGAGCATCAATTACTTTCAAGCATTCTAGGATTTTTGAAAATGACATGCTCTTTTTGGAAATAAGATGGTAAAAAACTTCTCAAAAATAACATATGAGGAAACCAATACTTTACTTCACTTTCGAATATGTACATATATGATTACAAGGAAACATAACTAAGAATAGAAGGGACGTAGCTGTGCAATGTTCCATGGACGATCTATCTCATCCGGGTCTGTACTACCGCCAGCTCTCTTTCTCTTCCGAGTATCCGATCTTTCCTTGATTGGTCTCATATTGGTTAAATAATATGACCCATTATGCAGAACTCTACTGATCATAAAAGGTCCTTCCCAAATCAGGAAAAGTTTGTGCTTTCTTTTTTTCACAAGTCGAAGAACCAAATCGCCCTTCCTGAAAGAACGGTTCTGCACTCTCTGACTATGATACTTGTGTAACTTCTACTGATAGGCTGTAGATCTCTTCTCAGCAACAACGCGAACTTCTTAGACTAGGTCGAGATCATCTTGTCGAGAAACTTCTGCATCTTCTTCGATATACTCTTTGACTCAAGGAGACTGGTGAATTAAATCAGTTGGAAGAACTGCTTCTGCACCATAGACCAACAAGAAAGGAGTGTATCTGGTAGATTTGTTAGGAGTTTTCGTAATCTCCATATCAAAGATGGTAATTCTTCTTCCCAAGTCCCCGCGGCACGATGAAGTGATGCCTCGAGCCGAGGTCGGAGTCCTTGTAAAATAAGACCGTTAGCTCTTTCGACTTGTCCATTATCCTGTGGATGCACGACTAATGCAATATCAAGTCGGGTCCCTTACTCCTCGCAAAATTCGTCAAGTTCCCACATGGAAAAGTTGCTCCTGTTGTCAGTAAATATACTGTGTGGATATCTGAACCGGATGATCACATCTTCGACGAACCTTCTGTTTGTGGCTCCATCACAACTTATTACGGGTTTAGCATCAATCCATTTTGTAAATTTATCCACCATCACTAGTAGGTGAGTAAATCCACATTTTGCCGTGCGAAATGGCCCTACCATGTCAAGCCCCTAGACCGCAAATGGCCGTATAATAGGGATTGTCTGTAGCTGATCAGCCGGAACATGTGCCTAACGGGCGTACTTTTGGCAGCCTTTGCACGCTTTAGCTAGCTTATTGACATCTGTCTTAGCTATAAGCCAAAAGAATCTGTGTCCGAAAGCTTTTGCCACTAAAGATTTGGCTGCGGCGTGGTGACCACACTCGCCTTCGCGGATTTCCCGTAAGATATCCACTCCTTCTGCAGAATACAGAGCTGAAAAACCCCAGAAACACTCTAATTATAGAGGTCACCATTTATGATTGTATAGGCTTTTGCTCATCGGACGATTTGACGGCTCAGAACTTTGTCTTTGGGTAATTATTCATCTATCAGGAAATCCAGATACGGTTTTGTCCAGCTGGGAATTACAGCTAGAACTGCTATTAGAGGTGAGTCGGATTTCATCGGATAGTCCTCATCAACTCCAGTGATGGAGGGAACTTTTAGGTGCTCTAGAAAAGCGCCATCCGGGACATATTTCCGCGCAGAGCCTATCCTTGATAAAGCATCTGCTTCCTCATTTTCTGCTCGAGGGATGTGTTGAACCTCAAAACTCTCAAACGATTTAGATAATTCGTCCACAACAGCTTTGTAGGATGCCATGTGCTTGTTTGCATTGCAGATATCAGATACTTTCTCAACAACTAAGTCCGAGTCTTCGTAACACATGAGTCTTGTTACACCAATATTTTTGGCCATGCATATTCCATGTAACAATGGTTCATACTCGTCAATGTTATTGGTTGTCGTGAAGTGTATTTGTAACACATAGAACAGCTTGTCTCCTTAGGGTGACTTGAGTACCACGCCAGCCCCCGAGCCTCCTCGTGCTTTTGATCCGTCAAAATGTAGGGTCCAAAATTCTAAGTCTGGACGACATGTATTTTTTGCCGTCTCTATCGAATCAGCGTCAAAATCTGCAAGTATTTGGGACTTGATTGTTGTTCGTGGCTTGTAGTCAATGTCGAAAGTTGCAAGCTCTATTCCCCACTTTGCGACATCTCCTGTGGCATCGCGGTTGTTGATTATATCTCGTAGGGGAGCAGTACTCACCATTGTGATCTTGTGTTCTTGAAAGTAGTGTCGTAGCTTTCTCGAGGCGAAGAACACTCCATCAGCTAGCTTTTGATGGTGTTGATACCGTTATTTTGACTCTGTCAGGACCTCACTCAGGTAGTATGTTGGACGCTTCACCTTATGCTCGTAACCTTCTTCCTCGCGCTCCGCTGATGTTACCACGCTTATGATTTTGTTAGTCGTTGTGATGCAAAGTAACATAAGCTCTTGAGGCTTTGGTGCCGCGAGGATTGGTGGGTTTGAAAGTAGATCTTTCAAACTTTGTAGAGCAGCGTCGTCTTCCTGGGTCTAGACAAATTTGTCGGTTTTCTTCAAGAGTTTGTATAAAGGTGCGGCTCTTTCTCCGAGCCGGCTGAGGAACCGACTCACTGCCGCAATGCAACCAGTGAGACGTTGCACGTCCTTCAGGCGAGTCAGCCTGGTGATGTTGAGTATAGCCTTAATTTTGTCCCGGTTCACCTCTATGCCTCTTTCAGACACGATGAAACCTAATAATTTTCCGGCCAGAATTCCAAAGAAAAATTTCTTTGGATTTAGCATTATGTTAAATTTTCATAGACTAGCAAATATTTCCTCTAAGTCGGAAATGAGAATTTCCTTCTTTTTGGACATTACTGGTATATCATCTACATATAAGTGGACATTGCGTCCGGTTTGATTATTAAGGCAACGTTGCATTGTGCATTGATATGTAGATACTGCGTTCTTTAAGCCGAAAAGCATAGTTTTGACACCCATTGTGCGTTGATATGTAGCTCCTGCGTTCTTTAAGCCGAAGGTGTGAAGAAAGATGTCTTTAGTTGATCTGATTCTTTCATCGATATTTGGTGATATCCGGAATATGCATCTAGAAAACAGAGTAATTCCGGCCATGTCGTTGAGTCCATAACTTGATCAATTCTGGGCAACAGGAACGGATCTTTGGGACAAGCCTTATTCAAAGCAGAGTAGTCAATGCACATCCTTAAATCAATAGTGTCCTTTTTAGGGATGAGTACAGGATTTGACACCCATTCAATGTGGATGACCTGTGCGATAAATCCGGCTAATTCTAGTCGGGCTAACTCCTTAGCTATAGCTTTGCGCTTTTCATCACCAAACAGTCGTAGGGACTGTTTGATGGGTTTAGCGTCAGGGTACACATTAAGAGAGTGTTCGGCAAGTTCCCTAGGTACTCCAGTCATGTCAGAAGGCTGCCATGCGAAGATATCACTATTACTTTGAGGAACTTGATGAGCACGCTTTCCTATGCGTGTTCTAGGCCTACCCCTATGTTCGTAGTCTTGGAGGGATGATCTTCCTTCAGCGACATATTCTCTCCAGCACCTCGTTCTTCGTGGTATGCATCTCAGATGGGTCGATGGTCTTCTTGATCTCCTGGTACTCCTAGGCGTGTAGCACGGCTTCGACAAAGGCTGCAGATCCTTCGTCGCACTCTTGCACCTTATTTAGATTTCCCCGGATGGTGATGACGCCATTTGTACCTGGAAGTTTTATCATGTTGTAAATGTAGCAGGGACGAGCCGTGAACACCCAGTAAGCCGGACGCCCGAAGATGGCATGGTAAGCACTTTTGAAAGGTACCGCCTCGAAAGAGAGTGACTCGGTCCGATAATTATCCCGGGTTCCGAATGTCACGTCTAGTGTGATCTCACCCAGATAAATTGCATGTCTCCCTGGTATAATGCCACGAAAAGTTACGCTGCTGTAACTCAACTGGATCACATGGATCTTCATGCGGTGGAGCGTTTCGATATAGAGGATGTTGATGTTTCTACCACCATCCATGAGAGTTTTCGAGAAATCATAGCCATCAATAAGAGGATTGACGACTAGAGGGGACTTTCCCCAACAATGTGTTTTCCTCGGGTGATCTGAGCGGTCAAAGGTGATGGTTACATCCGACCAATCCAGGAATTGGTGGACAGCCGGAACCGTGGCATTAAGCTCACGGAGAACCGCCTTCTTGACCTTAGCCGGCTGAGTCCCAAGGAAGCAGACGTATGTGTATTTTTTATGGGATAATCCTTCTTTCCATCCGACTTGGGCTACGCGGCATCCGCTTATTTCAAGTCAGAATCTTCCTTGGGATCCTTGCCTTTCTCGCAATTTTTCTTTCCTTTTTGTCGCTTGGCCCTCTAGCCAGCGGATTCGTCTTTTTTAATGTCGCCAGTGAAACAACACTCGAAATTTGTGTGTGTAGAATCTCCATTACTATCCAGGTGATGCACACTGGGATTGTTGGCAATGTCGACCCAGGTATAGGTTCTTCCAGTTTGCCGATCTCCTCTGCCCCGGATTCAGGAAGTTCTGTGGCCGCCTCCACGCCCTCCTCGTCCTCTGGATCCGAATGTTGCGTTAAATGCTGCATTGTACGAAACCGGTTTATCTTCCGAGGTGTTCTTATGCTTCTGAGTTTGTTGCTTCTGCTTCTTGGCCGCATTTGGGTTGGCCAGAATATTCAGCAGTCCTTCTGAATCACCATAAGAGTCGCCTTATTTGCTCGCCTTCTCTATCGTTTCTCCCAAATCTGTGACATGGTCACGCTTTAGCCTGTGACGCAAAATCCGACTAGGAGTTCTGCAATGAAAGCTCCGACCGCAGTTTGCTCATTTACTCCCTCACAAGAGTTTCTCGTATCGATCCAGCATCCGAGGTATTCCCGGCAGGTTTCCCCGGGTCTCTGAGTGCAATGCTGCAAGTATTCGACTATGTAGGGCCTCTGTATGTTCCCTCGAAGTTTGAAAAGGACGCACTTTGCATATCATACCAGTTATGAATTTAATTCTCTTGTAGCTCACTGATCCATGATCGAGCCGTCTTCCACAACATAAGTGGGAGATACCAGACTGCAACCAGGTTGTTTCCTCCTTTGGCGATGAAGCAAGCCTGGAAAAAATCTTGAAGCCAAGTATCTGGCCGAGTTGCTGTCGTAGGGTTGAATGTGTTTTGCAATACCAAAGTCAACAGGAAACTTGGTTCGACGGATGCGCGGGCCAAAGCATTTGGTTCCCACATACACGTCCTCTTCCTCGTACCGCAGTGCCTCTATGTTTGACTCAATGCGATGACGAGCGTCGTTTGGCGAGAGAGATTTATGCCTTAGAGGCTCGCGGCTTCTGTGCGACAGAGTCGGATTTCTGCTTCTCCTTTCACCATTGTCGCCTCCACCTCTGCGGCTTCCATGGCTGCGATGAGATCCCTCATGGTCACTGTCCGGAGGCGATGGTGGCCCTGGGGGGTTATTTCCGGCTGGATTGCGTGGTGGTGGTGGTGAAACCTCATTATGCTCACTCCGAGGTTGGTTTCTTTGGGTCCCGTACCTACTTGATTCAGGACGGTCCAAATCATCTCTTCGCTAGCCATTACCAGCCGGACAGCTTGGGGGTGGCATCCTACTTGATTCTTAGCCGATCCTGTTCTCGTTGGCGGTGCACCTCCGGGTCTTCTTTGTGGTGATTGTTCTATTGATGATGGCCCTGGTGAGGCACCAATGCCCTTATGGCATCTTTAGACGCAGCTGGAATAACTGTCGACTAGTCACGCGCGAGCCAGCGATGATGACTGTTTGATCTGGTCCTTGAATTCTCTTCTTCTCCCCTGGGACGATAGCGTTGATCCGTATCACTGCGGGGTCTTTTGTCGGTGCTTTGGTCAGTGCCAGTGTGGAAAAATTCCTACTTTGAGGCTAGCTTGCCACTGGATGACGCGGCCGTCTTCTACTATTTTAATCCTTTGTCCAGCAATGTTATGCATTGTCAGACTTGCTCTAGAGATGGATTATTAGCGAGGATATCCTGAGCAGCCACAACGTTTTCTAACGGCGTGCTATAAACTCGGATCTTCTCTCCATATTTACCATCGAATAGATCTCTCTGGACATCCGGGTTCCTATTAGCAAGAACCGGAGCTCCCCTTATCTTGTTTGGTAGTCGCTTGAACTCTGATTGGTACTAGGCAGGATTGCTGTCTAACTGCTGCTTGAGTTTGACGATGCGCGCAGCCTCCTCGAGAAAAAACAAACGGTGCTTTTCCAGATCCTCAGTGTAACATCCCAATTTCAGCAACCCTGATTTGCTGTCCAAAAGGCAAAAATCAGGGGGAACAAAAAAAATCTTGTTAAGTGTTGCAATGTTTTCTTACTTGTTTGCTTGTGTTCAATGTACTGATTGTGTGTTAGGTGATATACTCCTTACCTCAACCTCAGTTGACAAAAAATATTTTTGCAAGAGAGATGTCTTGGCTCCTCTTTCATATTCTCAAATGTTCTGACAATTCAAACTTGAGCCAAGATAACTTGCCACATCAAAATATTTTAGTAGGTCTATTAACAAAACTATGGAGACCTACATATTATCTCCTTATGTTTTCAATACAGAGCTTCAACTACCCTTACCTCTAGGTTTTTCCAAAAACCTTCTCATCCAATCTTGGTAGACATACCAAGAGGTACTTACCTTACTTCAAAGCACAACCCATTCAAAATACCCATCCTTACCTCAAGCTAGTATTGATGGTAACCCTAGTAGTAGTTGGATATGTTGATAAGATGGTTTGCCTTGATCTGTTGTCTAATGAATTGCCTTGATCTGCTGATTGCCTTGTTTGCTTAGGAACTAGAGTGAGATAATCTAGTAGCTCATCCCTTAGGACACACTCTATGTTTGTGATCATCAACCTTGGATCAAACATCCAAATCTGGATCTACCCTAAGCCACCAAAGTGGCCATCTCATCTCCTAATCAGATCAATCCAGGGATAATCCCTTTTTATAGCTTCCTACTCAGTGAAGACCCAATCCAAGAATGGATCCCCTCTACTCAATATATACCTCAACATCAACCACTTGATGGGAAGGATAAACCTTTCCCACTCTCTCAATTTGTTTCCCACTTGTAATCTAGTCTATAACTAAATCTGCCAAGATGGCTAAGTATGGATTTCTTATATAGATTCAATCTTTAGAGCTCTACCTTTTCCAACATAGGTGCATTCTTCAGAATGTACTTGAACCATCTTGTATTAAATATTTAGTACTACCAAAGCCCACTCTTGCGCTTGGCTAAGCCATTCTGGTTCCCACTCATCCATGATGGTTTTGTAGTCAAGATAATAATATTTTATACAAATCTTATCATCTTGCCTAGTTTCCCAGGAGCTCACATCTATATGCTACCTCCCCTTGACCAAATATTTGCATGGTTATGATCAACTAACCATGTCTTATCAAGCCCTACTTCACTTGTTTCCATTGGAACCTTGTGCATCATAAACCCACCTGGTTTATGAGGCATCATGACAACTCTGTTATGGCACCCTTATTTTCAATAAAGTTTGCCATAACCCCTAAACCACCTCAAATAGAACCAAGCCCAACTCTTGGTTCCATGATCATATATATAACATGTTCTAGATATCCATCTATCCCTTGTACCAAGGTGAGCTATGAGCTCACCAATCCGTTTCCCTCCTTTTTCACCACAACTCTTCAAAACCCAAGATGGCATTGCGGTATAAATCAATTGTAAAACATCTACCTTGAATATAACAATACCCAAATAATTCCCATAATTATTTGGAAAATTAAACAAATTAAATTCATTATCTTGAAAAATTCTCAAAATCTTTGTCTATAAAGGCAAGTTTGTTTTTCTCCAAATCACCTTGCCAACTCAAGGCACATTTCATGCGTATATATCATATCCCATCTTTCCCACTCAAAAATAAATATTTTTGAGATTCTTTATTATTTCTTTTTGCTATTTTTCTTAAATGGCAGAAACAAGAAATAATTCCTTAAAAATACTTTCCCATCTAAATAAATCCCAATAAAATTCTCCAATGTGTAATATGGTATTTAGGACCATATCACATCAAAACCCAACCTTGTACAAGGTAAAAATATCACATGATCTTCTAGAATCTACTTCTGCCCTTTTTGAATAAATGATATAAAGTGGACTAAAAATCTTCTGAAAAATCCCAAAGAATTATTGGTGATGCACATTGACCATCTCTATCTACCAGTACTAATTTACCTACCTTGCCCAATGCAAGATTTTGGACTTTCTTCATAACCACCCTTTATGGGCAATTAGATCATTTGACAAAAACTCTAGAAAAACTCCATCAAGCCTTCTCCAACCTTATCCAACCATCCACCACAGTTGATCCCACCTCCCTCCTGGTCGTGAACTGTAGCCCTAGCTACTGTAAACCCCCCCCCCCCACACACACACAGACACACCCTTGTCCTCACATGCTTGGAAAGAGAGAGGGGGAGACCACCACAAATATCTTGTGTACCAACACCAGCAGCCACCACCCCCTCTCTTCCACTCACCTGGTAGAGCATATGGCCTACACACCACCCCTCCTGCCAATCCCTGGCCACCTCCATCCCTATTTGCTCTCCATGAGCCGGGTGCACCAAGAACACTCCCTCCTTTGAGATAAAAGGGCCCGAGCCAGCACAACTCCTCTCCCCTCCCTCATTCTACTCCCTTGCCACCAGAACACCATCCCCACTCACCGTTGCACACTCCCTCTTCCTCCCTTACCATGGAGAGAAAGGAAACCCTCCCTCGTTCTTGCAAGCTTCCATAGAAATGGTCATGGTTCCTGGCCCCCTCTCCTCTCTCCCTTTTGCCCTAGGGTACCCTATACCCTCTGTTCTTTATGCCCTTGTCTTTTCTCTTGTCGCAGAAACACTGGAGACACCCCCACCGTAGAAGGTACAAACATGATCTCCCCGGGCAATCCTCGCGCGCCAGATCCTCTACTGCGACTCCAACAGTCACCCCACCTACTACACCGTCCACCTAGCCCTCCTGGGTTCCCCCAAGTTGACATGCAGGAGCTCTAGAGGTCACCCGACCTGAAATCGAGCTCGATCGCCAGCACCAATGCGTGTACCCCCCATCCCTACAAGAAAACCCTTGATGTCTCCCCTCTCCTAGACCGCCATGACGCGCCGCCCCTCATCCGCCACCCCTCCGACGCAAGCGAGCCTCGGAGAAGCCTCCACGATGAGGCTCCGCTGCGTTAGGGTTTTGGCTGCGTCTTCAATCGCCACTTCGGGTTAAAAGAGGAAGCAGTGTTTGTAATTTGAAAAAAAAGGAACGGACAAGAAACTGGGTTAAAACACCAGTGTAGCATAAGAGTCTTCTCAGTTGTCACGTTACAAATTCAATGATTTTGAATTGAGGAATACCAAAATAATACTATTATTCTTTCTGTGTACGATTCAGCTGCTGCAAGACCCAAAGGAGCAATGCCCTAATTCGTCGTTGGTCCTTTGTTGAGGTACAATAAGAAAATGAAAGAGTACAAAATGAAGTAAAAGTCCGCTACATTGAAAAAATAAGTACAAAGTACAAATGGAAAAGTATAAAAATATTCAAAGAAGCAAAGTATAATTTCATGAAAAACCGAGTAGAATTTCATAGAAAGTATAGTAAAAACACAATAAACGGAGTTCTAGTAAACTAAAATAGAGTACAAGTACACTAGCAGACCGAATGACTGGACAATTCTATTATAGTTTTTGTCGCAGCTATCAGATTTTGTGAAGCTCACTGTGATGGTGATAATGTCATTGGGTCCTGCCATTTTCAGCAGAAGGTATGCGCAGTGCGGTACCGCCAGGAACCGTGCGAACTGGACATGACCGAGGATGGCGTGGTACTGTGATGGCTAGTTGACCACCTCGAACTCAAGACGCTCGCGCCTGAAGTTCTTGGGGTGCCGAAGATGACGCCAAGCAATATATTTCCCAGGGGATATACTCCTTTCCCTAGGACTATGTCGTAGAAGGTTGTGTCGGATGCCTCTAGGCTGGTGAGCGGGATCCGCATTGCCTCCAGGGTCCTAGCAAACATAAGATTTATGCCGCTGCCACCATCCATGATTACTCGGCTCATATCAAACCCACCGATCTGAGCCTCGAGCACCAGAGCAGAATGACCTGGGCGAGAGATCTGACGGGATGATCAGATCTATCAAAGGTGATGCATGACTTCGAGCCGCCGAGGTACTCAGGTATGGCCAGTGGGAAGGTCACGACCAGGTTTATCTGGCGGATGATCGTCTTCTGGATCCTGTTGGATGGATGCCCCTTTTGTATCATCATGGTACCCAATATTCGTGGGTATTGTTCCCCTCCGTTGTTCTGGGCCGGCGTAGCCGTAGGCTGCGCGGGTCCTCCAAGTGGTGGTGGTGGGACGCCATATGCGATGGGCCTCGGGGCGGAGCCGAACCCCTGGTTTACTGTGTCACGCTGCAGCTGGGCGTATCCTTCGTGGAGCTTCTGGAACTCCTGACAGTCCTTGAGCAGGTGGCTGGATTTCTTTTTGTCGTCCTGTTTATTGATGTAGAAGTGGATGCTACAAGGACTCCACAGTTGTGGATGGCTCATCGTCATAGGTGCGACTTTGCCATGATTGTGTGGTATTTCTGCTATCACGGTAGTTGCCTCTGCGATAGCCGTTGTTGCGGTTTCCATCATCGCGGCGATCGGCTTACCCAGCCGCGACCATGTCGATTTCTTCGCGGTCGTCGTAGACGCGCTCTCCTATTCCCCTGGCGGCCGCGTCTGCGGACGAGGCCGTCCTTGTCACTCGAATGTGTTCGGTTGTTGTGGACGGCATACTCGCCATCGGCCCAACGATTGGCGATATCCATCAGGTGGTCGATAGTTTTGGGCTTGATGCGTCAACTCCTTCCTGAGCTCGTGGCGCCTCATACCACCGTTGAATGCATCGATCGCTCCTTCCTCATAGATATCCTCTACAGAGTTTTTGATGACAGACCAACGCTGGACGTAGGAGCGGATGGACTCGTTGGACCTTTGGCAGCAGGCACGTAATTCTTCGATTGAGGCCGGACGCTTGCAAGTGCCTTTGAAGTTGCAGATGAATCTGTAGACCAGCTCTTCCTAGCTACGAATGGATTCGGAGGGGAGATTGTTGAGCCAGGCCCTAGCCGCGCCTTTAGCTACAGCTGAAGGAATTGCATGGTTGTGTTCTTTCTTCCACCATGCAGCTGGACTGACAAGATATCATCGTCCAGCCATATCTTTGGCTCCTGCAGACCGTCGAACTTCGGATTGTTCGAAGGAAGTTTGAAGCCCTTGGGCATCCACGATTTCCGTATGGCTCGGCCGAAGCATCTAGCACCACAAAGCTCTGCGTCTTCATCTTTGGACTCCGTGGAACACACATTTGGCTCTGCTTATCGATTTTGCGCTGCATGAGCTTGTCAAGAGGGTCGTAGTTGTGGCTCCTCTGACATGGTATGCGATGTTGCCACGACAAATCATTGTCATCTTCGTCGGATGACGGTGTGCGGTTTCTTGCAAACTTTACCACAGCCTTCTTTGGCTCTGGAGCCTCGTCCCCGGTTAGTGCGGTTCCGACAAGCCCGAGGCTCGTGATCGTGGACTTGTGAATGTCGGATCATGGATCCCCGACCGTTGGTTGATTGGGGAGCAGGTACGTAGTAGCTTCTATGACCACGGCCTGCAGTGTCTTGGGCATCATGTTGCCCTGCGAGTCCACCGACATGAATGACAGGTCAAGGGCTTTGGTGGCCTCACGCCTTGTGTCTGGGCCCTTGCGCTCCAATGGAGAGAAACTTTTGTAGGTGGCGTGGCCGCCGTTGTCCTTCGAAGAGGACCAGGTGATGGAGGAGAGTGCTTCCCACCAGGCGCTTGAATCATCGCCCGCCTGCCTACGCAGCTCGAGCTCCTTGTGCTGCGCAACCTGTCGGTTGTGCTCCGTTATGAGGAACCAGTGATAGCTCATCACCATGTCACAAGAAGCGTAGATTGGCAATGGGTTGCCTCATACAATCTCTCTGACCCTCCCCCACTCGGCATCATTGAGGTGAATCTGCTAACGATCCAATTCACGACCGTTAGCGGCATTGGGGTTTCGAGGGCGGTCTCGTTGGGATTCGGAGGGTTACCGCTGTTGGAATTGGTGTTTGGAGGATGACCTCTGTTCGCAGCGTTGGGATCCTACAGATTGGTCCGTTGCCGCCATTGTCGCGGGTGTCGTAGCTGTTGACAATGACCGCACACATGAAGTGATGAGGGAGGTCATTTCTCCCACAAATTCCAGATTCGGAACCGTAGGTTCCTTCCTCTGTTGGTGGACCACATAGATCGAAGTTCTAGCTGCTGCTGATATCTGTGTCATATGCCAGTGTCGGTGCGCTAAGTGCGTCGATTGGCGGTATCCATGAGGCGGGTGCGATCGCTAGTGGCGTCACCCGCTCAGGGAGGCAGAGTGAAAGTGTAAGATGGTTAACCTAAAGGGGGTGAATAGGTTTCTAGAAAATTCTTTATAATCTTTTGCAAGTTTTAAGCTTTGCGGAATATAAGTGAGCCTAAATGCAAACTAGGTGAGGCAACTTAGATGATGATACAATATACTTCAAGATCGAAGGCTATCACAAGGTAAACAACACAAGTAATAGATTGGTTATGGAATAATCAAAGCACGCGGAGACGAAGATGTATTACCGTGTTCACCACCTTTGGGAAGGGGGCTACATCACGTTGGAGAGGTGTGAGGTTCCACAAAGGATTCCTCATGCGCCATGATACGCCCAATTTGCATCACCATTCTATATCATAATTTACCTCTATTCATTGATATTTTTCTTATTATGAGGTATTACTTATGGCTTTTCATCTGTTTATGCATGTTGGATGATTCTTGGAGGATAGACTGCCGGAGTCTAGATTCTGATGGAAAAGAAGGCGTTTCGGTGCAATTTCATGAAGATCAGAAAAATACCAGAAAATATGGGAAAATATTATTTTTCCAGAAGATTGAGGAAGCTAGAAGGAGGGACGAAGAAGGGCCGCAGGGGACCCACACACCTAGGCGTGGTCCCACCCTGGGTCGCGCCTAGGGCAGGTGTGGCCCACCTGCCCGGCTTGGTGCTATCATTTTTTGTGTAGATTTTGGTGCTAGTGGTGATTGTGATTGTGAGGATTGTTGCTACTCCCCCAACTACCAAGGCAAGTGGTGCTTCATATTTTTGTCCCGATATTTTGACTATGCATTAGTGATATTTTGTATAGGGCTTACATGATGTTTTTACTAAGTATCTATATGCTATGCTTGGGAAATCCTAGTAGTTGTAGACTTGTTAGAATTTTCTCTAAGTTAAGATACTTTATATAATGCCATGCTTAGCCTAGCTAGTATCAAACAAGGGTGGATTATATACATGCTATGGAAAATGTTGCTAAGTCTTTGACTTGAGTTTTGCTTAATAAAACAACTAAGTGAATGAATCACGTAGGTGGAATGGTATGTTTGGGTTATGTTGAGTGGTTACACAAGGCCCATATCTATGGTCTACCTTGTGTATCACACTTGTGGAAAGCCACCCAGGAACAAAGGGATTTGAGATGCCATATGTTAAGAAGCTTCTAGTGCAGCCACATGGCAAAATGGGCTCTGCCTGGATCATATAGGTTGCAATAACTTAGCCAAATGGATAGTTGGTGGTAGGGGGTGATAGGTTTGGGAACACGTCCATTTTGGTCTAAGGGAAGGCTTCTGAAAGATCTTGTCTCGATGCATGTCGAGTCTTGTGGGGAAAGTGCACCACCTCTCAAGAAGGAAGAATCTAAGTACTTAGTTGTGTCCCCGACAATGGACAATTTGAGCATCAATACATGGAAGCTATCAAGGATCTCCTCATCCCAATTTCTAAGTTAAAAACTTGTGGTTGAACAAGGGAAAAGGTTCACCAATGTCTATTGGTGGTTCCTTGGGAGTTTTTGTCAAACAAAAACTTTGTGTTTTCAACTGATAGGTAAAACCTATTTTGAGCAAAGCAAGCCTAAGCTACACTTAGCCAAATTCATGTAGAAGCTAGAAAGTATTATTCTACTAAGGTACCACTTGCCAATAATATTCCAATGTATTGACCCACTGTGGTTGTAACTTGTGATGTTGTAGGTTACTCTGATGAGGATTAGGGTTGTGAGTCTACACTCAACATGTTTGCCTGTGGCACATGAAGATGAAGACTTTTATTTATGTTGTGAAGTTAAACTCTTGTACTAGCCTATGGCTATGGAGTTGTTAAAGACTATGTTATCTCTGGAATGATGATGTAATAATGACCTTTGTTTCTGTGTACTTCATCTTAAATTGTGGATGCTAGCATTTGATCCAGGGACTAGCATTGCAATCACAGGGACCTTTAGCTTTATAAAGGTGGGGTCTTACAGATGGTCTCAGAGCACGGTGTTGTCTGTAGGATTATGACCCTAGGATTGGATTAGACTAAGAAACCACTAAGGAAAATTCCAACACTTTGAAAAAATTCCACATTTGTCTTTTTTCATCTCGTAAACTTTTCTAATCTTCTTTCTCATCTCTATTTGTAGATGAACTCCATCAACGAAGCTGTGAGGAAGGGACCACTCATGACCATGACTTTGGAGTGTGAGACTGAATTTCCCAAGGCACTCAAGAACCTTATGGTTACCATGGGGATACATGGTGCAGCTGTGTACAACGGATTCCCTGTGATGGATGAAGGAGAAGAGTATTGGTGGGTGCAACTTCACTTGTACAAAAACAAGGAAGACAACCACAAAGAGTCAGGATTCTGCATGGTCACCAACACTGAATGCACACAACATTCTTTGACTCTGCAAGAAATGCAGCATGGAATGCCATCAAGGAGCTTGGTGATAGACTTAAGTGCAGAATGCTCAATACTCAAAATTACCTTAGAGAAGAGAATAAGCATACCCAAGACTTAGAGACTACCAATCAACAACTAAGGGGTGACATCATAGACTTAATATGGGAGTCTTGTAAACAAGATAGACAGATTGCCACTAAGGATGCCCTGATAGCTATTCTGTCTAGTGAGTGAGAATTGTAACGTACTCCGTTAGTTGGACCACCACACTTGTCGTTTTACTTCAAAAAAAATTCTAAGTTATGTTGAACCTTGATGTTTGTAATGGACTGGTGTATGCCATAACTTGTGTGTTTGAAATGTGCTTGTGTTCTTTTGTCTTGTGAATTTTTTCTCTACTTGTGTTGATTCTAACTTTTCTCTATCTTATAAAATAGATGCCTAATGTTGTTATCAGCACTGCCGAGGATTTCAAGGGAACTCGTTTTGGTACTCGTCTCATTGAGCTCACTAGTGTGCTTAACCTTCCACTACCTAGTATCACTACACTTCAGCTCACCAACTTTGAGAGGAAGGACCTTTGGGGCTTCAGATTCACACAGCTAGGGCGCCAGGCAGAGCCACCCACGGAGGATATCACTTTCAAGCTGATGCAAGATGACAAGGAGAGAGGCTTAGATGTAGTCATGCAGGAGTTACTTGGACGCCTGGTAGGGAGGCACTCCACCGAGATTAGAGGTCTTTACTTTCACCCGTTCGGGAGACGCAACAAGGAGGGTGAGGCTATAGAGTATGATGATGCTACTAGAGAGACGATGGAGCCGATTCGTCTGTACCTTTAGGACCTAGAGGGTCTTATTAAACACCTTGACACTGATAGGACCAACGTCATGCTTAGCAATGACGAGCTCCAGGTTCAGCTACGGGAGAAGGACAAGCTCTTCGCGGAGCAAGACGAGATCGTCAAAGAGATGGAGGCCAAATTTGAAAGCCAGGACAAGAAGTTCAAGAGCCAGGAGAAAAGAGTCCAAGACAGGAACAAGAAGATCAGGGAGATGAAGGAAGATTTAGAGGCCAAGGACTTCGAGCTTGAGCACCAGCAGGGAGTGATCGAGAGACTTCGCTCACAGAAGAGGGCTCTTAGGGCCAAGATTGAGGCCTTGACCACTAGTGTTGATGAGTACAGGACCGCCATGGAGAATGCAGGTCTTACCCTTGTTGATGTGGAGGTCGATGCAGAGGAGTAGTGTAGACCACTCGACTATGTTTCATCTACCACACTTTGATTATTGAGTCGCAATGACCATCCAACATGTGGATGGCTTGTTATGGTGTGTTTGCATTTTTCAAAACCTGTTGTTATGTCGTTCAAACCTTATGTTATTTTGAGCTTGGTTATTGTGATTGTTTCTATGTGATGTATTGTGCATGTTAAGCATCTATGGGTATCTCATTCTTATCCTTATTAAAACCACAGATACCTCCCCAACGTGCCAACCCCAACCAAAACAACAACAACAACAACAACAACAACAACAACAACAACAACAACAACAACAACAACAACAACAACAACAACAACAACAACAACAACAACAACAACAACAACAACAACAACAACAACAACAACAACAACAACAACAACAACAACAACAACAACAACAACAACAACAATCAGAATAATCCTCCGGGATTTGACATGCTCACCAGATTTCTGAGACTAAGGCCTGCAAAGTTCTCGAGAACCACTGATCCAATGATAGCCAATGACTGGTTACGTTCAGTGAACAAGGACTTAGTGACTGTTGGCTGGACCGACGAGGAAAATGTCAGATTCGCAGCACATCTGCTTGAAGGGACAGCAGCAACATGGTGGGATAACTTTCAGATCACCACTCCCCTTGAGGATGTGAGTTGGGCTATCTATGAGGATGGATTCCGTATAGCTCACATCTCATCCGGAGTGATGAATTTGAAGAAGGAGTTCCACAATCTGAAGCAGCATCATCGCAATGTGGCTGAGTACATTGAGGAATTGAACAATCTGGCGCTCTATGCACCGGATGAAGTTGATACAGATGTAAAGAGGAATTAGAAATTCCTCGAAGAACTTAATGATGAGTTGAACCTGCAGCTGTCTGTTGCCTATGTTCCAACCTATCAATCACTTTGTGATAAGGATACCATCTTTGAAAACAAGATGAAACAGGTTGAGAGCATAAAGAGGAAGCATAGCTTTGATAAGCACAGCTCGGGATCGTCACACAAGCATTCCCATCATGATGATACTGGGAGTTTTGGATCCCACAAACATGGGAAGTACAACAACCACCATAGCCACAACCGTCACCATGACAACAAGCATCATCATAGTCATGATAATGACAAGTACAAGAACCACAAGAGTGGACACAAGAGTCACCACAGTGGGAGTGGAAATGGAAGTCAGCCTGTAAAGAAATATCTCAGTCAGGTTGAATGTTTCAAGTGTAAGAAGATGGGGCACTATGCTAATGAGTGCCCAGAAAATAAAGTTGAAGGTGCCAACAAGCTCAATCCCTTCCAAAAGGTACAAGTGAACCACATCAATGTGGAAGAAATATATGAAGAATCTGATGTTGTGGCTGGTAAGTTCAAACTCAATTCTGTTCCAGCACTTGTTCTTATTGATACTGGCGCATCGCATTCATTCATATCAAGAGCATTTGTTGATAAAAATGGACTTCCAGTTGAAACTATTGGGTGTCCTATAAAAGTAAGCTCTCCTGGTGGAGAAATGATAGTGAACTCGGCATGTCATGATCTAGTGATAGAATTTGGGAAGTATAAGTTTCCCGTTAGTTTGATAATCCTAGATTCCCAAGGATTGGATGTTATTTTGGGAATGGATTGGATGACTAAGTACGAAGGAGTACTAGATTGTGCCAATCGTACTGTCACACTCACAACCCCGGATAAGAAATGGATTAGATTCAAGTCTAACTTTGAATCAAAAGGGAGTAAGCTAAATCCTCTTAAGGGGGTTAGCATAGACAATGTGCTAATTGTGAGAGAGTATCCGGATGTGTTTCCGGAGGAATTACCTGGAATGCCACCAGATAGAGATGTTGAGTTTCTGATAGACTTGCTGCCAGGATCAGGACCAATAGCAAAGAGACCTTACAAGATGTCAGTTGATGAGTTGAAAGAACTCAAGAAACAACTTGGTGAACAATTGCAGAAAGGATTTATTCAACCAAGTTCTTCATCTTGGGGTGCACCAGTTTTGTTTATTGAAAAGAAACATAGAAGTCAAAGGTTATGCATAGATTACATTCACTCAATGAGGTAACTATCAAGAACAAATATCCTTTGCCCAGAATCAATGATTTGTTTGATCGGTTAGAAGGAGCCCGTGTGTTCTCAAAGATTGATCTTCGATCGGGCTACTTTCAGCTAAAGATAAGGGAACAAGACATACCTAAGACTGCTTTCACCACTAGGTATGGATTGTATGAGTACACCGTGATGCCATTTGGGTTGACAAATGCACCAGCCTACTTCATGAATATGATGAACAAGGTGTTCATGGAATTTCTTGACAAATTCGTTGTTGTTTTAATCGATGACATTTTGATCTATTCCAAGAGCAATGAAGAGCATGAAGAACATTTGCGATTGATACTTGAGAAGCTTAGGGAGCATAAGCTATATGCCAAATTCAGCAAGTGTGAATTCTTGCTGAATGAAGTCGGATTTCTCGGACATATTGTGTCAGCAGATGGTGTAGCGGTTGATCCCGCAAAAGTGTCAGCTGTAACCGAGTGGGAATCTCCTAAGTCAGTGAAAGAAGTGCGTAGTTTCCTTGGCTTGGCAGGATACTATAGAAGATTCATTGAGAATTTCTCAAAGGTAGCTAAGCCAATGACAGAGTTACTTAAGAAAGACAAGAAATTTGATTGTACGGAAGGATGTGAACTCAGTTTCCAAGAGTTGAAGAAGATACTAGTGACAGCACCAGTCTTATGTCTGCTAGATTTGGAGAAGGATTTTCAAGTGTATTGTGATGCATCTCACCAAGGATTAGGAGTAGTTTTGATGCAAGAAGGGAAAGTTGTGGCTTACGCCTCGAGACAACTCAAAACTCGTGAAGTGAATTATCCTACTCATGATTTAGAGTTAGCCTATGTTGTCCATGCACTCAAAACATGGAGACATTATCTTTTGGGAAAACGATGTGAAGTGTTCAGAGATCACAAAAGTTTGAAGTATATCTTTACTCAGAAAGAAATCAACATGAGACAAAGAAGATGGTTAGAACTCATCAAGGACTACGACTTGAGTTTGCAATACCACCCTGGTAAAGCAAATGTTGTAGCGGATGCATTAAGCCATAAAGTTTATGTGAATGGCCTTACTAAGGGAGAATTGCCAGATGATCTGTGTGCCCAATTCAAAGATCTCAGATTGGATATAGTGCCTGAAGGACATCTCATGTCATTGTATGTTCAACCCACATTTTGGATAGGATCAAGGAAGCCCAAAACATGGACAAGGTAATTGAAGAGATTAAGGGAAAAATTAGCAAGGGGAAAGCCAAAGGATTCCATGAACACGAACAGGGTACTTTATGGTATGGAAAACGTATCTGCATCCCTCAGGATCTGGAACTTCGGAAACTGATTCTACAAGAAGCACACAACTCACCATATTCCATTCATCCGGGTAACACAAAAATGTACATGGATGTGAAGGAAAGATTTTGGTGGAATAATCTCAAGAAGGACATCGCCGAACATATTGCTTTGTGTGATGTATGTAGTAGAGTGAAAGCGGAACATTAGAAACCAGCTGGATTGTTACAACCACTACCTATTCCTGATTGGAAGTGGGACAAGATTGGCATGGATTTCATCACTATACTGCCAAGGACTAGATCAGGATATGA
Organism: Avena sativa; assembly: GCA_916181665.1. Classification (NCBI taxonomy): domain Eukaryota; kingdom Viridiplantae; phylum Streptophyta; class Magnoliopsida; order Poales; family Poaceae; genus Avena; species Avena sativa. Next base: position 70,138,222 of record OV702284.1, read on the forward strand.
TTCCATTTGGGTCGTGGTAGATCACCTAACTAAAGTGGCTCATTTCATACACGTAAAGACAACCTATACAAGTGCTAAGTTAGCCAAGATTTATATGAATAGGATTGTGTGTCTGCATGGAGTACCCAAGATTATTGTATCTGATAGGGGAACTCAGTTCACTTCACATTTTCGGAGGCAACTGCATGAGTCATTGGGAACGAGATTGGAATTGAGCACTGCTTTTCATCCCCAGACTGATGGTCAGACAAAAAAGACCAACCAGATTCTAGAGGATATGTTGAGGGCATGTGCCCTAGACTATGGTGCTAGTTGGGATGAAAGTCTGCCTTACGCAGAATTATCTTACAACAACAGCTATCAAGCCAGCATTGAGATGGCACCGTTTGAATTTCTCTATGGGAGAAAGTGCACTACACCATTGCTATGCAGTGGTGTTGGAGAAAGAAATTTGTTCGGGCCAGAAATAATCAAGGAAGTTGAAGAGAAAGTCAAGTTGGTAAAGGACAGATTGAAGATAGCACAGTCCCGACAGAAGAGCTACGCAGATCCAAAACGTAGAGAAGTCACCTATGAGGTTGATAGAGCTTATCTTAGAGTATCACCACTTCGTGGAGTGAAGAGATTTGGAGCCAAATGAAAATTGGCACCAAGGTATGTTGGACCATTTAAGATTTTGAGTCGCGAAGGATAAGTGGCTTATGAGATTGAGTTTCCTAAATCACTGTCTGCCGTTCACAATGTATTTCACGTGAGTCAGCTGAAGAAATGCCATCCGGAGATGGAAGAGACTTCTTTGAAGGATACTATATCTTTGGAAGAGGTCCAGTTGGAAAGTGATCTCACCTATGAGGAGAAACCTATCAGGATTCTTGAGACTGCAGAAAGAGTTACTTGGACTAAGACTATCAAATTCTGCAAATTTCAGTGGAACCACCATTCCGAAGAAGAAGCAACTTGGGAAAGAGAAGATGATCTTCGGAAAGACCACACTCACCTATTTGCTAGCCAATATGAATCTCGAGGGCGAGATTCACCTTAAGGGGGTTAGATTTGTAACATCCCAAAAATCATGGTTTATAAAGTTGCATATCATTCATGCATCCTTATACATTTGGGTTATTTTCAAACAAGGTTTAAATTAAGGAGCCATTTGTTTTGCCCATTATTTCATGTAAGAAAGGCAATGGCTTTATTTCTAATTCCAAAATATGAGAATACTTGGATTCAACCAGAAAAGTCCAAAAGATGATTTCAAAGCTTGCTCAAAGTTTCAAAACAAGAATCTAAATTAAAATAATTTATATGCCTATTATAAATATTTAAATAAGGCATGTTTTATTTCATTTTCAATGGGCCAAAGTATTTTTGAGTAACAGCAATGTTTTATGCACAAATATGTGCATGGATCACCTTAAAAAAATCCAGAAATGGTTTGAATTCAAACTCTTTTGAATAACATTTGAAAATGAGTTCAGAAAATCAAAACAGAAAAAGAAAAGGAGAAAAGAGAAAAGAGAAAAAAATAAACCCAGCTAACCTATCTAGCCCAACCCACCCGTGGCCCAGTAGCCAGCCCAGCAAGCCCACCTGGTAAAACCCCCTCCCCTCTCTGTTTCTCACCCGCGCGTGCACCCTCTCCATCGCTGTCAAGTGGCCCCTGCGCCAGGTCAGCATCGTCGTCCTCAATCACCGCGCGCGACCAGCTCGTCGTGGCCGTTTCCCCTCTTCACTGCCGCGATTTTAATTAGAGTAATCGGCGTTGATTTCGTGCGTAATCCTCGCCCCTGCTCTGGCTACTTAATCCCCTCCTCACTCTGCTCCTTTCCCCTCACACAACACCCTCTCTCCACCACCAGGCTGCCCACAATTCAACTCACACCGCCGCGGCACCGAACAACTCCGGCAACTGATTCTGGTGAGTCTCGAGCGCCCCTCTGTCTCTTGTTCAAGCGAGCGTGTTCCTCCTATCCTTGCGCATCTCCTAACACCTCTGATTTGTCCTACATCGCCCCAGGTCGTCGCCCCCGTCGTTGTTTGCAAACACCCGAGGCGCAACCCAACTCCGGTGAGCAAATTCGGTAAACCCCGTGCTCCCCTTGACCCCGGTTTCACACGACTGTAATCGCCGTGTCCCTAGACACCTCCTGATGCTTTTGGTTTGAGCTAGGGCGATCCAGAATGTCGTCAACATCTCCGTCCGCACGAACCCGACGCCGCCCGCAACTCCGACGAGCGCTAGCCACTGCTACAGCATGCCCCCGTCCCAACCACGACCACGTTGAGCTTCCTCGTGCACTTGCGAGTCTGGTAAGCAACACCGCCACCCCTTGCCCTTTCTGGAATCACCGGAGCATCGTCGCCAGTAGCGCCGCCGCCACCGGTGACCATTTGCACCGCCCGTCCTTGGTCGTTTGATCGAGCACCATTAGATCTAGATCCAGCACGTCAGATTATATCACTTAATGAATCATTATCAGTCAATCTGGCCCGTGCGATTTCATTAATCCTGCGGCTCTCGTTGATCGATCCAGCCGAACCGGCACGGGCCAATCAGATGCGTCCACGTGTCTGGAAATTCGTTTTAAAATCTGTTTTTGAATCTATTAGTTATTTAAACTTGTAAATTCAATAACTTTTGTTCTGTTTATCCAAAAAATGCAAATAATATATCAATGGAATCACAAAATCAAATGCTACACATCTGTAGGCTTGGCTTTGTATTTTTCCTCTGTTAAAATAGAATTTTATACAGAGACATTTGTAAGCTTATTTTGTGTATAAAAATTGTTTAGAACATGTTTTTAAAGCCAAATTAAGTTTATTTAGTATCTAAATGTTTATTTAGTGTTTCAGTACTGTTTTACTTGTCTTGTTTAGTTTAGAAATATCATCACATGGCATTTGCATGCATTCATATATTTTGCTTGATTTTGTTTGGAATATAAATTTGGTGCTATCATTTTATGTGTAGATTTTGGTGCTAGTGGTGATTGTGATTTTGAGGATTGTTGCTACTCCCCCAACTACCAAGGCAGGTGGTGCTTCATATTTTTGTCCAAATATTTTGACTATGAATGAGTGATATTTTGTATAGGGCTTGCATGATGATTTTACTAAGTATCTATATGCTATGCTTGGGAAATCCTAGTAGTTGTAGACTTGTTAGAATTTTATCTATGTTAAGATACTTGCTATATTTCCATGCTTAGCCTAGCTAGTAGCAAACAAGGGTGGATTATATACATGCTATGGAAAATGTTGCTAAGTCTTTGACTTGAGTTTTGCTTAATAAAACAACTAAGTGAATGAATCACCTGGGTGGAATGGTATGTTTGGGTTATGTTGAGTGGTTACACAAGGCCCATATCTATGGTCTACCTTGTGTATCACACTTGTGGAAAGCCACCCAGGAACAAAGGGATTTGAGATGCCATATGTTAAGAAGCTTCTAGTGCAGCCACATGGCAATATGTGCTCTGCCTGGATCATATAGGTTGCAATAACTTAGCCAAATGGACAGTTGGTGGTAGTGGGTGATAGGTTTGGGAGCACTTCCATTTTGGTCTAAGGGAAGGCTTCTGAAAGATCTTGTCTCGATGCATGTCCAGTCTTGTGGGGAAAGTGCACCACCTCTCGAGAAGGAAGAATCTAAGTACTTAGCCGTGTCCCCGGCAATGGACAATTTGAGCATCAAGACATGGAAGCTATCAAGGATCTCCTCAACCCAACTTCTAAGTTAAAAACTTGTGGTTGAACGAGGGCAAAGGTTCACCAATGTCTATTGGTGGTTCCTTGGGAGTTTTTGTCGAACAAAAACTTAGTGTTTTCAACTGATAGGTAAAACCTATTTTGAGCAAAGCAAGCCTAAGCTACACTTAGCAAAATTCATGTAGAAGTTAGAAACTATTATTCTACTAAGGTACCACTTGCCAATACTATTCCAATGTATTGACCCACTATGGCTGTAACTTGTGATGTTGCAGGTTACTCTGATGAGGATTAGGGTTGTGAGTCTACACTCAACATGTTTCCATGTGGCACATGAAGATGAAGACTTTTATTTATGTTGTTATGTTAAACTATTATACTATCCTATGGCTATGGAGTTGTAAAATACTATGTTACGTCCGGAATGACGATATAATAATGACCTTTGTTTCTGTGTACTTCATCTTAAACTGTGGATGCTAGCATTTGATCCAGGGACTAGCATTGCAATCACAGGGACCTTTACCTTTATAAAGGTGTGGTCTTACATGAGATCTGACAGTGTGTATGCTAGGGTTATGGATTGTATTCCTCACCGTGCCCTCCTCGCCTTTATATAGGTAGGTTAGGTCCCAGGGATAAGTTGAGTCGGTTACAGGTTAGGGTTTTCCCCTTGTAATTTCTATCTAAAGCTAGTTGTGTTCTTCAATGACTCGTATCCTTCTTGGGCTTGGGCCACCCGAAATTCTCATGGGCTTTGTCTTCAGGGGTACATTGTCTCATGGGCTTCTGCTAGGCCGAACCGGGTAGGCCAATATTAGGCACCCATAGGGCATAACCATGTCAACTAGTATACTAAAGTAGAGTAAAATTACACTAGCGGACCCAAGACGGTTTTAAAGCCTGGACAAACTATAAATTTGAAGAACAGATATACAATTTTCGGTCAAATTTCAATCAAAATAGCTTGTCTGGCCATCCGGAAGCCCAGGCTAGAGGCCGCCACCGTACAAAAAAAATAGAGTACAAACTAAACTATAAAAAGAGTATATGTACTATCGTGGGAATGACCCCCGACAGTCCCATGTCAATGATTCATCGAGTCAACAATGTGAATTTAGAGAGATGAGACCAACATTCTACCTAGGCTGACAAATAACATGGCTGGCTCCCGAGCAGTGGGCCAGCTGCCTCTAGTCGGCCCCCCGGCAAGTAGCCGGCTGCCCCCAACTGGCTCTCCCTACGGTAGGCCGACTGCCTCCTAGCCATCTCCCCTGCGGGTGACCGGCTGCCCGAAGGTGGTTGTGTGAAGACAATGCTCATATCGCATCGTGCATGCACTGCAGCACTATGGCCGACTATCACCCACGTCGAGGAAGTACCGTGGCACTGTCCATCCTGCTGACTGTAGCAGCCCACATCGTTCACGTCCAGCGGAATGGATGCACGTACCGCCAACTGAGTGGCATCGCCTGACTATAGTGATAAGACTAATTAATCTACCAGACCCTAGTGGGCCCACAGGAAGCGCGTAGTTTGCCGACAGCTGAACCTATCCCCTCTCGTCTCTCCCATGTACCCTGAGCACCATGGCTATGGTGACCCAGGGAACTCTACCAGCGGAGAGGATGATAGATAGAGAGAAATCCAACAATAGCAATGAGAAAAAATAGTTTCTTGTAGCTAATACCTTTCTCTCTTAAGACATACAGCTCAAGGAGTAACCTTGTGACCTTGATCATAGTAGAGATCCTTGCACGAGTAGGGGTTATTACCTCCACAGCGAGGGCCCTGAACCTGGGTACATCACTACATGCATGTGTATAATCCCGCATTCGGAACCTGTCACTCGCTATTTAGGCTCCACACCTATCTCTTAGCCATCCTATGGCATATTCCATCATGATACGACAACAAATAAACTCAAACCCGGAGTACATGTGTACTAGTGATAGGGATTTACCTCAAGGGTGGCCCGATCTTCACGGATATTGTGGTTAAATTGATGGGAAAAGCGAGGGAGAGGAAGAACGGTAGCGGAAGTGAACACACACCTCGTGAAGAACACGATGAACACACGCAAACACAACACGAAACAAGACATATTGCTCCCTCTGGTGGCCATCGGTTCAATAGAATCCTTGGAAGAAAAGATCGGTCAACGTGCTCCCGTCAAATCCCCATCATAGAGGGAAGAACACCTTGGAGAGGATATTGATAACTTAATTAGAGCCAACTCAAAGTAAAGACCTTGTACAACTAAGGATGCTCAAAGGAACAATACATAGAGGTTGGTGATGATAGTCGGTCCCCTCATGAAGGGGATGAGGCAAAACTAGAGAGATTCCACAAGGGGGTGTCTTCTAGTCTATCATCTATGGCTAAGGGATACATGAAGAGGTGGGTCCTCTATTTATAGGCCAGCCACTAAACAAGGGGTAGTTTGGGGATAAATTAGGAAAAAGGGTAGGTAAAGGGGTAGTCTCCGCTGGATTGGCCTGTTGAGGAAGTTTCCAGCAGGCACCAGGGTTCGTCTGGTCTGGCACCGGAATGCCCGGGGCCATTTCAGCGGTAGTTTCGGCGTCGCCAGCTTGTCCGCCAGAATGGCATCCTTCTTACGTCTCCTCTTACAAGCCACCGTGTTGTCATGCTTGGGGTTCCGGGCTTCCTCCCTTTTCTCCGTACTTGTTGGTGTGAACCGATCATGGCCATAGGACGGAGTATCAAGTAGTATACCATTCAATTAGGTAGGAAGTGAACTCCCGTAGAGGATATGATTCACATTTGGAGTCCTTGATGACTTGGCATAAGTTGGAGACCTTGATATGGTAATGACCGTAGTTCGGGCCCTATCATCTCCCCCCATTTCAAAAAGAGTCGTCCTCGACTCTATACGCTCATCACTATGTAGAAGAGGTCGAGAGACATTCTTGATCTCAGCCTTTACCATATAGTCATCCTTGAGAAGATTGATGTGACAACTCTTCAAAGTTCCTTCACATTACATGAAGCCTACAAAGCTCACAACAAAAGCGAAGAAACACTCAAAGAGTAGCCAATTCATGAAGATTATAGCATGATTCTGTAAGTAGAAGGAAGTCACCTTAGGATGTAGGGATAGCTTTTAGAAGTGCCTCCATATGTAACCCTCTACATTTCTCCTTGTCAACTCATGGGTTGTAGAGGTCGACGGGTATACATTTGTACCTTCACACAACAAATACCAAGAAAAATATTTTTGTGCATGATAGAGGAGCATGTCATTTGTGTCTTGTCCATTCTTGTTCACAACACTATTAGCACAATACATGTATAACAAATGGAATGTATATGTCTGGTCAATGTGTATGGAAATGGTTTGAACATCATCCAAATGTGGGGACTCGAAAACTCCATACAATGTCTTAGTGTAGCACTCAAAGCATTGGATTAAAATTTTGATCAACATCTTTAATGCAAGAATAGGAGAATTCAAAAAAAAAACTCATAAGGAAGGATATCCAAAATAACGTCATTCGTGCAAACAAACCATTTGAAAGATCAAGTGTTCCTTATGTTTGTTGCAACAATAATATGAGATAATTGGAATCTCTCATGACAATACATGCTCATAATGGCATTATGGTTGCACACAAAACATCGAAAAGAAAAATTGTTCAACATTTTTGTTGCAACACAAAAGCATCAATGTTCAAGAGCAAAGAGACACGATTGTCACAAGGTGAAAGAATACCATCAACATTCTTTCAAACAAACCATAGGAAAAATCAATTGTTCAACATGACAGATTCAAAGCATGCAAAAGGTATTAGAGATGGGTTCAGTCTAGAACTCATAATGGGAATGCTCTCAAGAGCTCTTTTTGTCAATTCATGCTCAATCAAGGTTGACATTATAGTGCGGGTACCTACACACATCATACACAAAAGGAAGAACGTATGTGCATGGTATATAAATACATCATCCATCATCATGTATATTTTCTTGTGCACATCACCATTAGTGTCAATCAAGTATAAGCTATATGCATGGTGAATATGCAAATGGTGAACATGCTTATCATGAAATTCATCAAAAACTCCAAAATTTTAGAAAGCTATGGGTGCAATTTCATTATAATGCATATGGTAAACATTGTTGCAAGCAAAACAAGTGAATGATAAATTGTTCAACTTATTGCAAGCAACAGGAGAAATTAAATAACTATAATGACAAAGCATATCCGAAGCAATTGGAGGATACACAAAAGATGTATAGCATGGCATGTTTATGGCAATTGTATCACAATCAAACAATTCCACATAATCAATATTATAAAATGCCAAAGAATCACATGGGAATATGAGTGAAGCATAGGTAATGTCACAAGTATCATCCATAGCATGCATATCCTCACAATTCATCATGTCCACTAGTGGGATCATGGCATCATCAAAACCCTTATTTGTACCTTGTTCATACCTCTCGTGTGAAGTGGGTGTTGTGGTATTAGTGGCCTCCATGTGGGCGACTTTGTCTTCTTGATGTATCCATGGCGTAGCATCTTGTTCATCCACCATGTACATCTTCTCCATTTGAGTCATCATTGCTTGGAGGCTTGATGCTTCTTCATCCATGTAACCTATCACAACATAAGATAACACACTATAGGTACAGGGTAATTTGTTAGAAATCAAAATTGTCTCACTTGACTTATCAACTACCACTCTCAACTCACTCGGTGTATCACCCATGCCCTCTAAGTGGAAGCACTCAATCTGACATAAGGTCGAGTCACTCATCTAACTCTTGTTATCACTCAAGTGGGCTAAGTGGCTCTCATACTCACATGGGATTGGTACCACATCATCACTCAAACATATAGGGATAGGCTCAGTTTTTTCAACTCCATTCTCCTCCTTTGGTGAAGGGAAAATCACATTCTCACCATTCTTCACTCTATAGCCTCCAAAGTGGGATTCCATAAGATGGGCATCATCACTCTCCTCCTTCGTCGAAGGGAAAATCCCATGCTCGACCGTTATGTCGCCATCTTGTAGTAGTGGTGGAAATAGGCTCATGTTGTTGTCACGAGCGGTATTCAGATCGAATTCATCACATACATGGCCTTGTCTTCCTCCATCTTGAAGTGTAGACATCCTCTTGACGTACTCGTCCAACTTGGTGAAGTAGAGGTCTTCATTTTGCTTGTTCAAGAACGCGCATGCTTCATCTTGGATGTCAAGTGTTGGCACAGAAGCTTGATGGAGTGGACTAAGGCTTTTTGTTGGTGCCATTTTGGTGGTGGCACTAGTAGTGGAAGGTGCCTTATGATGGTGTCGATGGAGGTCATTGGCGTGCCTTGCTGATACGTCGGAAACGTTTCTATAATTTTTGATGTTCCATGATTGTTTAGTATCTACTTTGCTTTGCTTGTCTACACTTTGAGGTGCTTTTTACATGTTTTCTGGTACTAACCTATTAACAATTTTCCACAGTGCCAGTTGCCTATTTTCTGTTGTTTTTTGTTTCAGAAAAGTTAGTAAAGAAATATTCTCGGAATTGGACGGGACAAACGTCAAAGTCAATTACTTTTTGTGGGGAACAAGAAGTCCAGAGGGCAGGCGGAGAAGCGAGCCAGGGCGCCCAGACCCCCCCTAGGCGCAGGTGGGCCCTGCCCTGTGCCTAGGAGGGGTGTGGGGCCCTTGGTCGTCTCCTTCGCCTCCACCTTCGCCTATAAGAAGCCCCCGAGGGAGAAACCCTAAGCACCCGATCAAATCTCCATGAAACTGTCTGTAGCCTCCGCAACCATCGTCCCTAGATCAGGGGGATCTGAAGTTCTTCCCGGCACCCTGCCGGAGGGGAGATCATCCCGGAGGCCTTCTCTCCGGTATGACGCGTGAGTAGTTCCACCTTGGACTATGGGTCCATGTAGTAGCTAGATGGTTGTATCTCCTCCTTTGTGCTTTCATGTATAGATCTTGTGAGATATGTTCATGATCAAGATCTAATCTATTTGTAATCATGCATGTTGTATTTGAGGGGATCCGATGGATATTGAGATTATTATGTTGGTTTGATTAATGGTTTTGTCTTTATGATTCTATCATGTCCGTGTTGTTTGTGATCTTGCATGCTCTCCGTTGTTAGTAGCTATCTTGGCCAAGTAGTTGCTAGTGACTCCAAGAGGGGGTATTTATGCTCGATAGTGGGTTCATGCCTCTAGTTTCCAAGGGAAGTGACAATAATCTCTTCGGTTGTATATGTGTTGTTGATACTAGGGAGAAAACAACGGTCGCTTGTTCATGGAACATGTGGACTGTTTACCTTACACACTTTGCTTAAAGCAGTTGTCTATTGCTTGCAACTTAATACTGGAGGGGGTTCGGATGATAACCTGAAGGTGGAATTCTAGTCATAGATGCAGTTGGATGGCGGTCTATGTATATTGTTGTATTGCCCAATCAAATCTCATAGGATCTTTCTGACTAGTAATCGCATTGTTATGCCTTGCTCAGTTCCTGTCAATTTCCCTACTGTAATTTGTTTACCCTTCATGCCATATTGTTTATCTAAAGAGCACCTCTAGTGAACTATGGACCCCGGTCCAATCTTTACCATTGATACATCCTCCACTATTACTTGTTTACTTGCTGCAAACCATTACCTTCCACACAGTATGTTTAATCCTTTGTTACAGTAAACCGGTGACCTTGACAACCTTAATGATTCGTTGGGGAAAAGTCTTGAGTTTGTGTTGTGCAGGTATCCGCGTTGCTTGCAACACCTGTGTGACGTTTCCTTCCTCCTTCTGGTTCGATAACCTCCGTCTCTACTAAGGGAATACTTGCTGTTGTGCTCCTCACACCTTGCTCTTGGGGTGTAGAGGTCCCAACCTTTGATAAGGTAGAGATCCCTGTGTTTACAATGGTAGTCCCTGGATCAATAGCTAGCATGCACAGTTAAGATGTAATATCAATAAACAAAGGTCATAATACAACTTCATAAACAGGAATAAAATAATTCATTACATCTTGCATAGCTCATTTGGCTATCTCATTACAATGCAACAGAAATAACTATGTAGCATGGAGTCCTTCATCTTCAAAGTGCCACAGGCAATCATGTTGGTTGTAGACTTGTAATCCTAATCAACACACTTCACTAACATCAAACAAACCTGCAACATAATAAGTTACAGCCACAAGGGTCAATACATTTGAATTGTATTAGCAAGTGATACTATGGTAGAATGGTGGTATCTATCATCTATATGCATTTGGCTAAGTGGATCTTAGGCTTGCTTTGCTCAAAATAGATTTTCCTTATCATTTGAAAACACTAAGTTTTTGTTTGTCAAAATCACCCAAGGCATCTACCAATCATTGATTGAAGATCCTTTAACCCTTGTTCAACCACAAGTTTTTAACTTAGAAATTGGGATGAGGATATCCTTGATAGCTTCCATGTCTTGATGCTCAAATTGTCCATTGTTGGGGACACGGCTAAGTAGTTAGATTTTACTCTCTCGAGAGGTGGTGCACTTTCCCCACAAGACTCGACATGCATCGAGACAAGATCTTTCAGAAGCCTTCCCTTAGACCAAAATGGACGCGCTCCAAACCTATAAACCCCTACCACCAACTGTCCATCTGGCTAAGTTATTTCAACCTATATGATCTAGGCAGAGCCCATAATGCCATGTGGCTGCACTTGAAGCTTCTCAACATTTGACATCTCAAATCTCTTTGTTCCTGGGTGGCTTTCCACAAGTGAGATACACTAGGGTACACCATAAATATGGGCCCTGTGTAACCACTCAACATAACCCATTCACAACCATTCCACCCAGGTGATTCATTCACATAGTTGTTTTATTAAACAAAACACAAGTCAAAGACTTAGAAATATTTCATATCATGAATATAATCCACCCTTGTTTTCTACTAGCTAAGCTAAGAATGATAGTATTAGGAATCTTAACTGAGGGAAAATTCTACTAAGGCATCATCTACTAGGATTTCCCAAGGCATAGCATACTTGGTAAAAATTCCATGCAAGTCCTACTTAGAAATATCACTAATGCATAGTGAAAATATTGGGACAAAAATATGAAGCACCACTTGCCATTTTGGTAGAGAATATAAGTTCACTCCTTGATCTCGCAATAGTCACACTCTTCAAAGTTCACTACAATGCAATTAAGCAAGCAAATATTCAAACTAGCATTCAAACAATTCACCACATAAAACAATAAAAACATAGCAATGCATGCAAGCATGCCAAAGATTGTTTTATTTGAAAAGATGGTTTCTAATAGGTTATAAACATTTTAACATACCTATTGGTCATTTATCAAACTGGCAAAACCATTTGATAACAAGTTAGTGAAAATGGCCACTTTAAATTCCCTTTTGTTTTGCTAGAATTGATTTTATTCAAAGAATAATTTCTAGTGTTAGCCAAAATGTTTTTAAACACCAATATTAATGTTTATGGTCATAATTTTTTAAAACAGTTCCATTTGCAAAGGGTTTCATCCAAAATCCATTTTTAAATCAAAGCAACATTTTATTTTGTTGGAAATGCCTTTAAACAAAGTAATAATTTTCTAGGGTTCACCAAATATATTTTTAAAACCACAAACTTGGTGTTTAGGGTCAGAGAGTTTTACTCAAAGGCGCGCTCGGACGGTGAAGTTGTCGGTGAAATAGGAAGCGAGAGAAGGAGGGTAAGGGCTCACCGAGTTCGCCGAATCTTGCTAATGCTCGAGGTTGTCTCTGTTGGCCAAGGGGCGCACGAGATCGAAGGGGATTCCTCGCCGGAGTTCGTGTCTGCGTCGGGCACATTCTATCAAAGACGAAGGCGAAGCTATGGTGCATGCTAGAGCCAAATAGAGACGTTGTTAGATGCGCAAGGTCGTGGCGAGTACACGCGTGTGAAAGAGGGGGAGAGGGAAGGTCGGTTTTTACCAAGGAAGCTCGCCGGAGAAATGGCAGACGATGGAGATGCTCGGTTGAAGTCGTTGCCGAGGATACAGGGCACGCGCGAGAGAGAGGAAGGCACGGGCAGGTGCGTAGGGAGATAGGGAACATGCTTGTGGGATCTGGGAGGCAAGGGGAAGTCCGTCCTCGCCAGAATTGGCCAGGGAAGGTTGTCGGAGCAGAGGTGTTGTCGCAAGCAATACAGGCAGCCTAGGGGCCGAGAGGTGTGGAGGATTGAGGGGAAAGAGAGAGGAGACGTGCGCGTTTAGTAGGGCGCAGTCGCGGGGAGGTTTAATCATAGAATCAAAGCGAATTTAAGACGCGAAAATTTAGCAGGAAACGGCCGAGAGTGAGGAAGAACAGGTCGCGGGGGTGGGGAAGACGATGCCAGGTTGGCGTGGGGACGGGGTGTCAGCGGGGTGGAGGGTAACTGCGCGAGTAAGAAATCTTTTCGGGGAGGGGGGAGAAGTGGGCTACGCTGCTGGGCTTGGGACAGGTTAGTTGGGTTGGTTGCTTCTTTCTCTTTTTTTTATTCTGTTTCATTTTTCTTTTTCTATTTTGATTTTCTGTTTTCAATTTATTCAAATGATTTCAAACCCTCTTTCATTTCAAATCTTTCAAACTTTTCAGTAAGTTTCTATACTGTTTTAAACTTGTATTTAAAGTCCATTTTAGAATAATTTTCCCTTATTCTTTTATGGTTTATTAATTAATTAATTTAGACACTTGTCTTATTTAATTGAATTTTCAAATATGTTTTCAAACTTATATTTGAAAACCAAATTTTACCAAATCCTTTCCAGTAGGTTTTATTTATTCATTAATGTGAATAATTCACTTTGAATTATTTAGAATATTTTAATATGATTTATTATTCATTTAAATTGGGCTAATTGTCTTTATTTAAATAAAATTGGATATTTTTTAATCCTTATGATTTTAATTAAATAATCTTTTATTCCTTTCTATTATTCAATAAACTTTCATTTTATTTTTTATGGATTTGGCTAAGATTTAATTTGGCTTTTAAATATTCCTTATTTATTTATTTATTTATTTCTTTATCTTATAAAATCCATATCTTTTTATTTATAGATCCAAGATTGGTGATTCCAATTTGTATAATTTTATTTAATATTTGTTTATCCTTTTATATCTCTTTAGGATTATTTTTCTCACAATTTGGTATGGATTTTAGATAGGTGCTTTATTAGCTTTGGAAATATTTCCTTTTGCCATATTAAACTCATAGGTTTTTATCTATGGCTCCAAATTAAATGAAACCAATTTCTATGGTTTTATAATATTTTTATTTGTTATTATTGATCATTTATAAATGTTTGTTGATAGATTTTTATATGGATTAAATCCATAGTCTTTGGGAGATCTTGGAAATGATTTATTCCATTAGGATTTTAGGGTTTTGGTTTAACTTTTCCAAGTGTTTAAATTTCAAGATACATTCATTGATGAATGCATTTCACTTGATTTGAATTTTGTTGGATTCCCTTTTATTCAAATTTGTTCAAGATGGGTTTTTTGATGTTTCCATTTGGAATCAAAAAGTTTCTTTTCACCCTAAATCTCAACAATTATTTATTTTGTTTATTTATTTTTCACATTTCATATTTTGGAAAATTTTGGGATGTGACATGGGGTTTCCAATGAAGTGCTCCACGTCAGCACCATCAATAAGTTTTCTAGCGCTGTTGCCCGGGAGTCTAAGGACATCTTCACTAGGGGGGTCCTTCACTTACTTTCTCTTTACTTTGTTTTTAGTTTGCTTGGTTTTGTTTGTCTCTTTTCAAAAAATCCAAAAAAATTAGTCTAGTTTGGTTTGCTTGCTTTATTCAAAAACACAAAAAATTAGTTCTTGTTCTAGTTGCTACTACTGTTTTTGGCTTGCCCACCTTTGCCAAAATGAACTCTGCTGAGAATACTAAGTTGTGTGACTTCACTAGCACCAACAACAATGATTTCCTTAGCACACCTATTGCTCCACCTTCTCCTGATGCTACCTTCTATGAAATTAAGCCTGCTTTGTTGAATCTTGTGATGAGAGAGCAATTTTCTGGTGCTGTTTCTGATGATCCTGCTGCCCATCACAATAGCTTTGTTGGACTTTGTGAGATGCAAAAGTATAAGGATGTAGATGGAGATATTATTAAGATCAAGCTTTTTCCTTTATCCTTGAGAGGAAAAGCTAAAGAATGGTTGCTTTCCTTGCCCTAAAAATAGTATTAATTCTTGGACTAAGTGCAAAGATGCTTTTATTGGAAAATACTATCCTCCTGCTAAGACTATATCTATGAGAAGTGACATTATGAAATTTAAACAACTTGATAGTGAACATGTTGCTCCAGCTTGGGAAAGAATGAAGTCTTTGGTTAAGAATTGCCCTACTCATAGACTCACTGCTTGGATGATTATCTAGACTTTTTATGCAGGTTTGAACTTTTCCTCAAGAAATCTGTTGGATTCAGCTGCTGGAGGTACTTTTATGGGGCTCACTTTGGGTGCTGCAATAAGGCTCCTTGATAATATGATGGTTAACTACTCTGAATGGCATGTTGAGAGAGCTCCACATGGTAGGAAGGTAAATTCTGTTGAGGAAACTTCCTCTTTGAGTGAAAAGATTGATGTTATTATGGCTATGCTTGTTAATGGGAAATCTCCTCTAGATCCTAATAGTGTTCCTTTAGCCTCTTTGGTTGCTCAAGAAGAGCAAGTTGATGTGAACTTCATTAGAAACAACAATTTTGGCAATAATACTTATGGTAATTATAGGCATTATCCTCCTAGTGGGAATGTTTATCATGGTAGATCTGGAATGCCTAGTGAAGAAAGGATTCTAGAAGTAGAGAGGTCCACTAAGAATTTTATGCAGATGCAATATGAGAAAAATAAGATTTTAACTAAAACTATGGAGGAACAATCTATTATCTTGAAAAACATTAGCCATCAGCTTGAGAATCTTAATAGATAAATTCCTAGTTTACACAGTCAAAAATTTTGAGTGCTGAGAAAAATATATCCTCTTTGTCTGAAGCTCGGTCTTCCTTGATTAATAAAATGGTTGCTAAACCTGAAACCATGGAAAACACCTTTGCTACTGCTCATGCCATACAAGTTACTATTGATGAAAATGTTAGGCTGTTAGCTCAACTTCATGCTAGGTGGGAAAGGGAAGCTGAAATTGATAGAAACAATAGTGTGTGCACCATCACCACTAAACCACAAGTAGTCCCTATTCCTCCTCCTACTATGCCCAAGCCGATTGAGCCTACTACTGATGCGAAGTTTGAATTTGATATTGATGGTTGTAATATTTCTGAAGTGATTATGTTCCTACAAAAGCTTGCTAGAAGTCCTGATGCTAGTGATATGCATGTTGCCTTTACCAAACACATTACAGATGTTCTTGTGAAAATCAAGGAAGAGAAGCTAAAACACAAAGCTTCTATTCCTAGGAAAGTAGAATATAGTTGGGAACCCATTATTAATATGCAAGTGAATGACTTTGATCTCAAAGCTTCATGTGATCTTGGTTCTAGTGTCTCAATTATGCCTAGGAAGATTTATGAAATGCTTGATTTGCCACCATTGGAAGTTTGTTATTTGGATGTCTCACTCAGTGATAATGCTAAGAAGAAACTCATGGGGAGTATTAATGATGTTCTCATTTTATGGTTAACAATGCTTATGTCCCTGTTGATTTCTATGTTTTGGATGTTGAATACAATGCTTCTTGTCCTATTACTTTGGGAAGACCTTTTCTTAGAACAGTTGGTGTCATCATTGATATGAAAGAAGGCACCATTAAATATCATTTTCCATTCAAGAAAGGTATTAAACACTTCCCTATGAGGAGAGATAAGTTGCTTTTTCCTCCTCCTTTGAAAGCAAGGTTTGATGTTAATGCTTCTTCATTTGAAAATACTTGATTATTCTTGCTTCTTGTGCCTAACTTAAAGGCGTTAAAGAAAAGTACTTATTGGGAGATAACCCAAGAGTTTCTTTGAGTCTTGGAAGTTATTACTTCAGTAATGACCTCTCCTTATCCTTTTTGTTTGCTTTTTGTGCCAAAAATGACCTCTAATGAGAGGGAAGTAAGATTTGGGGAGTTGCTGTCCTGAAACAGATTTCTGTCCTCAACCAAAAAAATTCGTGAGGAGTCTCTATAACTCGGATTGAGATCAAAATTTACAAATAAATCCCCCAGTATGTTATCTAACCTTCGTTAGTTCAACACTTTTTTATTTGAGCAACATAAAATGTTCGAAAAAATCGGTTTACACCTGCTGGTCTGTTTTGACAGATTTCTGCCATTATTTGCATTTGCTTTTTATTGTTTCCTTTTTGAGTTCTCTTTAGGTGAATTGAGATTTTTGAAGGAGTTACTACAGTATCTTGTTTTTTTAGTGAAAATCCTTGCTGTTCTAAAGATTTTCTAGGGGTCTAATATCTTTTGAATACACTAATGTTGCTAATGAAGATTGTGTGAAGTTTTGTATGAAGGAAAATTTTCAGTTGTAGAGAGAGAATGATGCAATGAGATGAAGAATGGACAAAAGCTCAAGCTTGGTGATTCCACCATGGTGTCACCCTTTTAAATATCCAAGAGGTACAAGCGTCAAAGCTTGGGGATGCCCAAGGCATCCCCTTCTTCATCAATAAAAAGCTCAGGTCTGTTTAGACACTTTGTTTTTATTGTTTCATGCATAGTTGTGTTGTTCTTGGAGCGTCTTAGTTTTCGTTTGCTTTGCTTAGGTTGTTTAGTTTGCTTGAATAAAGTAGTTTTGACCCCTGTTCTCGCTGTGTTGTTTTGCAAATAAGTTGCTTGGTGTTGGAAAGGAGTAGTAAGGTCTTGCTTGAAGTGCAAGAGGATATTGCATTGACTGTGACTTAGACTTTAAGCATGACATGCTAGGTGTTGTTTTGGCATTATGCTTAGTGATTATTTTAGGGGTTTGTAGCATGGAAACAAAAAAATTCTACCGCATGCACACAAACAAGACAAGATCTATCTACTAGATTGTAGCAACGAGTCGATTGGAGTACTCACCCTCAAAGTTTCCAAAGCGGTTAACGAAAGCAGATTCTCGTGGGTGATGTAGTCGTACACTTGCCGATCTCAAGATCGCGTAGACGATCCTTCCGGTGCTGCGTTTCGGCAGCTCTTCCGCAGTTGGTCACACGTTCGGTACTCGATAAAGACCTTCCTCTCCCGTGTTCCAGCAGGCAGCGGAGGTTGTAGTTCTACCCTCGCGATTCCGGCAGCACGACGGCGTGGTGTCGGAAGTAGAGGGAAGATTCCGCAGGGCTTCGCCTAAGCCGATGCGAGTTATGGTGGATCTAGGGTTCCGGCGATCTAGGTTTAGAAGGCTAGAGAGGAGGAGGAGCTGTCGGCGGCGGCTAGGGCGACGGCGATGGGCCGGCGGCGGCACGGCGGCGGTGGCGTGCGACGGCGGTGGCGCACGATGGGGAGGGCTAGGTGTTGTGGTCTTTGGGGCAGCCCTCCCCTCTATTTATGAGAGGGGGCAGCCTTAGGAGAGGGGAGTTTAAATCCATACCCAAACCCAAGTTGGATAGGAGGAAGGACTGTTTCCTTCTTCCACTAGGAAACTATTGTTCCAGTTTGACTTTTCAAACCTCCCTTTTGACTTTCAATTTAGAGCTTTAATTCTCTCTCGCAAACGCCCAACCAAGTGACCTAGGACATGATCCAATCATTCCACTTACCCATGACACATGCATGGACCATTCCCCATCCGGTCCGGTGAACCTTCTAGACCCTTCTAGAACCTCTTCGATGAAAACATCGAAATCATTCCCGAACTGCGGAATCGGACTTTCCTTATATGAATCATATTCTCCGGACCATTCTAGATCTCATCTTGATATCCCGGATCCCATCCGAGACTCCGAACAACATTCGGTTTCCCTACTTATATTCCATATCTACTAAACAACATTGAATCCTTAAGTGTGTCTCCCTACGGTTCGTGAATTATGCGGACATGACCGAGACACTTCTCCGATCAATAACCAATAGAGGAATCTCGAAATTCATATGGCTCCCACATATTTCTACGATTACTTTGCGACTGAATGAACCACTTACATATGATACCAATTTCCTTTTGTCTCGTGATAGTTTTCTTATCCGAGGTTTGATCGTCGGTATCTCTGCATACCTAGTTCAACCTCGTTACCGATAAGTACTCTTTTCTCGTTCCCGTGATATGTGATCCCTTGTGAGCCAGTCACATGCTTGCAAGCTAATTGGATGACATTCCACCGAGAGGGCCAGAGTATATCTATCCGTCATATGGATGGACAAATCCCACTCTTGATCCATGTGCCTCAACACATAATTTCTGAACACTCAATGCCACCTTTATAGCCACCTAGTTATGGTGTGGTGTTTGATCTCATAGAAGCATACTTCCGGTGATGGTGATTAGCATGATCTCATGGTCGAAGGAATTAGGTTACTATGTATCAGAAAGGTTATAACAAACGAACTATTGAAATGACTTTATCTTTTATGCTACGCTTATCTATAGGAGTATGTCCATCACACCATTCTCCTAATGATATGATCTTGTTGCTAATAATATCTCAATGTTCATGATCGGGAAAACACGATCATCTATCAACCAACAAGCTAGTATTACAAACAGCCTTTACTAGGGACTCTAATTTAGTTTACAAATCACACAAGTATTAATGTTTCCGGTTAATACTATTATAGCATGAATGTAAACATTTATCATAAACACAAAGATATAATAATAACCACTTTTATTATTGCCTCTAGGGCATATCTCGAACAGTATCCCACTTGCACTAGAGTCAACTAATCTAGATTACATGGTAATATACCGAACACCCATGGCCGTTTGGTGCTGGTCATGTTTTGCCCTCGGGAGAGGTTTAGTCAACGGATCCGCCACATTCAGATATGTGTGTACTTTGCAAATATTTATGTCACCATCTTGGACATGCTCTCGAATATCGTGAAAACGTAGCTTGATGTGCTTCAGCTTCTTGTGTGACCTTGGTTCTTGCGCATTGGCTATGGCGCCCATGTTATCACAATAGATAGACATTGGGTCCAGCGCACTTGGAACCACACTGAGCTCTGTAATGAACTCCTTCGTCCATATTGCCTCTTGTGAAGCCTCTGAAGCAGCTATGTATTCCGATTCAGTTGAAGATCTCGCCACAATGCTTTGTTTTGCACTCCTCCAGCTAACTGATGCACCATTCAAAATAAATACGTATCCAGATTGAGATTTAGAATCATCCGGATCGGTGTTCCAACTAGCATCGGTGTAACCATAAACAACGAGTTTTTCATCACCTCCATAAGAAAGAACCATATCCTTAGTTCTTGTCAAGTACTTAAGGATGTTTTTTACCGCTGTCCAATGATCCACTCATGGATCACTTTGATATCTTCTAGTCAAACTAAAAGCATATGCAATGTCGGGTCTAGTACATAGCATGGAATACATAAGAGATCCTATGGCTGAGGCATAGGGAGTCTTACTCATCCTTTCTCTATCTTCTATCGTTGCAGGACTTTGAGTTTTACTCAAGGTCGCATTGGGCAACATGGGCAAGAACCCTTTCTTGCTATCTTCCATTCCAAACCTCTTTAGAACTTTGTCCAAATATGTACTCTGTGACAATGATATTAGGCATCTTGATCTATCTCTATAAATCTTTATGCCTAATATGTAAGATGCTTCGCCAAGATATTTCATTGAAAAACTATTATTCAATTAATCCTTGACACTATTAAGAAGGTCTACATCATTCCCAATCAACAATATTTCATCTACATATAGTATTAAGAATTCTACAGAGCTCCCACTCACTTTCTTGTAAATACAAGCTTCTCCATAAGTTTGTATAAAACCATAACTTTTGATTACCTTATCAAAACGTTGATTCCAACTCCAGGATGCTTGCTTCAATCCATAAATAGACCGTTGAAGTTTGCATACCTTGTTAGCATCTTTAGGATCGACAAAACCTTTGGGTTGTACCATATACAACTCTTCATCAATGTCTCCATTGAGGAACGCCATTTTGACATCCATCTGCCATATCTCATAATCATAATATGCAGCGATTGCTAACAAAAATCCTCACAGACTTTAGCTTCGCTACCGGTGAGAAAGTCGCATCATAGTCAACTCCTTGAATTTGTCGAAACCCTTTTGCGACAAGTCGAGCTTTATAGACAGTAACATTACCATCAGCATATGTTTTCTTCTTGAAAATCCATTTGTTCTCGACAGCCTTCCAGCCATCCGGTAAGTCCACCAAAGTCCATACTTGGTTTTCGTACATGGATCCAATCTCGAATTTCATGGCTTCTTGCCATTTATTGGAATCTGGGCTCATCATTGCTTCCTCATATGTCGCAGGGCCATCGGTGTTGTCCACCAAGATGACACTCATAACGGTATCATACCAATTAGGAGTGGTATGAGTTCTCGTGACCTGCGAGGTTTCGTAGTTACTTCAATCGAAGTTTCATGATCAACATCATTAGCTTCCTCTCTTATTGGTGTAGGCGCCATAGGAACTACTTCCGGTGCTGCACTACTCTCAAGTCCGAGAGAAGGTTCAACAATCTCGTCGAGTTCTACTTTCCTTACAGTCACTTCTTTCGAGAGAAACTCCTTCTCTAGAAAGGATCCATTCTTGGCAACAAAGATTTTGCCCTTGGATCTATGATAGAAGGTATACCCAATAGTTTCCTTTGGGTATCCTATGAAGACGCATTTTTCCGATTTTGGTTCAAGCTTGTCTGGTTGTAACTTCTTTACATAAGCTTCGCAACCCCAAACTTTAAGGAACGACAATTTAGGTTTCTTCCCAAACCATAATTCATACGGTGTCGTTTCAATGGATTTAGATGGTGCCCTATTTAAAGTGAATGCGGTTGTTTCTAATGCATAACCCCAAAATGATAGCGGTAAATCTGTAAGTGACATCATAGAACGAACCATATCTAAGAGAGTTCGATTACGATGTTCGAACACACCATTACGTTATGGTGTTCCAGCGGTGTCAATTGTGAAAGTATTCTGCACTTCTTCCAATGCTCGCCAAACTCGTAACTTAGATATTCACCTCCACGATCAGATCATAGAAATTTAATCTTCTTGTTATGTTGATTCTCTAGCTCACTTTGAAATTCCTTAAACTTCTCGAAAGTTTCAGACTTATGTTTCATGAAATAGATATACCCATATCTACTCAAGTCATCCATGAAGGTAAGAACATAACGATAGCCACCGCACGATGCTACACTCATTGGGCCACACACATCGGTATGTATGATTTCCAATAAGTCCGTAGCTCGCTCCATCATACCAGAAAATGGAGTCTTAGTCATTTTACCCATCAGACATGCTTCGCATATTTCAAGTGATTCGAAATCAAGTGATTCAAGAAGTCCATCGGAATGGAGTTTCTTCATACGCTTCACAACAATATGACCAAGACGACAGTGCCACATATAGGTCGAGTTATCACTTAATTTCAAACGTTTAGCTTCAATGTTATTAATGTGTGTATTTCTACAATCGATATTCAATAAGAATAGACCATCTATCAAAGGTTCATGTGCATAAAACATATTACTCATATAAATCGAACAACCATTATTCTCGGACTTAAACAAGTAACCGTCTTGCAATAAACATGATCCGGATATAATCTTCATGCTCAACGCAGGCACCAAATAACAATTATTTAAGTATAAAATTAATAGCGATGGTAGATGAAGAGATAGTGTGCCGACCGCGATCACATCAACCTTTGATCCATTTTCAACGCGCATCGTCACCTCGTTCTTCGCTAGTTTCTATCTATTCTGCAGCACCTGTTTCGAGTTACAAATATGAGAAACCGAACCAGTATCAAATACCCAGGCACTACTACAAGTACTAGTGAGATACACATCAATAACATGTATATCGGATATACCTTTCTTCTTGATGTTGCCGTTCTTCAAATCCACCAAGTACTTAGGGAAATTCCGCTTCCAGTGACCTTCTCCCTTGCAGTAAAAGCACTCAGTATCAGGCTTAGGCCTAGCCTTGGTCTTCTTCGCCGGCGCGGTAACTTTCTTACCGCCCTTCTTGAAGTTTCCCTTTTTCTTAGACTTGCCTTGCCTCTTGAATTTGGTGGTCTTATTGACCATCAACACTTGGTGCTCTTTCTTGATCTCCACTTCCGCAGACTTTAACATGGATAAGAGTTCGGGCAACGACTTGTCCATGTTTTGCATATTGTAGTTCATCACAAACTTCTTGTAACTTTGTGGTAGTGATTGGAGGACACGGTGAATCCCCAAATCATTAGGAATCACTATACCCAAGCTTTGAAGATTTCCTGCGTTCCCAGACATCTTAAGCACATGCTCACTAACGGAGCCGCCCTCTTCCATCTTGCAGTTAAAGAACTTTTCAGAAGACTCATAACTCTCAACTGCCGCGTGAGCCTCAAATATCATTTTGAGTTCATGGACAATATCATGTGGGTCATGGTTCTCAAACCTTTTCTGAAGCTATGATTCCAAACCATACAATATAGCACACTGAACTGTGGAGTACTGATTCTTCCGAGCGAGGAAAACATTCTTTACCTCATCGGTAGCATCAGCTGCAGGCGGGTCACCTAGCGGTGCATCCAGCACATAGGTCAAATTACCAGCATTGAGGACAATCCTCAAATTGCGGAACCAATCCGCGAAGTTGCTTCCATTGTTTTTCAACTTTTCTTTCTCTAGGAACACATTAAAATTGATAGTAGAGGCCGCCATTGATCTACACATATTTGCAATAGTTTAGACTAAGTTTATGACAAATTGAGTTCTTATTAATAGTTAAATTAATATAGGTGAACTCCCACTCAAAACAATATCCCTCACATTGTTTTAGTGATCACATGAACCAAATCCACCACATCAAAACCGATCATCATGAGAGTTGATGTAGCTTCAATGGCGAACAATCAACATGTTCATCATATCTACTATATGACTCATGATGTACCTTTTGGTGATCCGTGTTTCGAGACCATGTCTATACATGCTAGGCTCGTCAAGATCAAACCTTAGCTTCCACATGAGCAAATTTGGCTTGCTCCCGTTGTATACACTCGCAGAATCTAACACACCCGATCATCACGTGGTGCTTCGAAACAACGAGCTTTAGCAACGGTGCTTACTAAGGATGAACACTTTATAACTTGATATTTTGTGCTAGAGAGATCATCTTATAATGCTACCATCGCAAACTAAGCAATACAAGATGCATAAAAGGATTAACATCACATGCAATTCATAATATGTGATATGATATGGCCTTTCTTCTTATGCTTCCGATCTCCATCTTCAAGAACAAACATGATCTCCATCATCACCGGCATGGCGTCAAGGTCAATGGCGCCGCTTTATGGTTGTCTTCCACCAGCATCAACTATTACAACTACTTTGAATAATAGACACGCAGGTCTTAACGGAATTAAAAGACAACCATATGGCTCCTGCCGGTTGTCGACTTACAATATGGAACATTGCATACATCATATATAATCACAATCATGGTCATATCACATCACAGCACACCCCTGCAAAACAAAGTTAGACGCCTCTAATTTTCTTTGCATGTTTTACGTGGTTTGGGGCTTTCAATAAGTGTCGATCTAACTTACGAACAAGAACCACAACATTGATACTAGTATTGTCAATTACCCGTTGTAAATTGAATATTCACTATGTTGGGAGAAACAGGAACCCGCAAAGCCACTTATGCAATACAAGTTGCATATCAAGTGTGGAGCAAGTCTCATGAACGATTTCATGTAAGGTTAGCCCGGGCCGCTTCATCCCACCATCCCGCAAGATGCAAAGTACACAAGAAGCAATCTACAACAAAAGCATCAACGCCCACAATGACCATTGTGTTCTACTCGTGCAACAGATCTACATATAGACACGGCTCTGATACCACTGTAGGGGTGCGTAGCATGGAAAACAAAAAAGTTCTACCGCATGCCCACAAACAAGACAATATCTATCTACTAGATTGTAGCAACGAGTCGATTGGAGTACTCACCCTCAAAGTTTCCAAAGCGGTTAATGAGAGCAGATTCTCGTGGGTGATGTAGTCGTTCACTTGTCGATATCAAGATCGCGTAGACGATCCTTTCGGCGCTGCGTTCCGGCAGTGCTTCCGCAGTCGGTCACACGTTCGGTACTCGATGAAGACCTTCCTCTCCCTTGTTCCAGCAGGCAGCGGAGGTTGTAGTTCTCCCCTCGCGATTCCGGCAGCACGACGGCGTGGTGTCGGAAGTAGATGGAAGATCCCGCAGGGCTTCGCCTAAGCCAGTGCGAGTTATGGTGGATCTAGTGTTGGAATTATGCCCTAGAGGCAATAATAAAGATGTTATTATTATAATTCTTGTTCATGATAATGTTTATATTCCATGCTAGAATTGTATTAAGCGGAAACTTTAATACTTGTGTGGTTTGTGAACAACACAGTGTCCCTAGTACGCCTCTAAGGACTAGCTCATTGATTAATGATGGTTAAGGTTTCCTAACCATGGACATGAGTTGTCAATTAATAATGAGATCATATCATTGGGAGAATGATATGGTGTACAGACCCAAACTAAGCGAAGCAATTAGATCGTGTCATCGTGTTCGTCTTTGCAAAGCTTTTCTTATGTCAAATATTGTATTCCTTATACCATGAGATAATACAACTCCCTGGTATCGGAAGAAAGCTTTAAGGTCATCAAACGTCATCCTATGAGAGGGTGATCATAAAGGTGTCTCTCAGGTGATCGGAAAGTATCTGTCGGGTTGTATGTATCGAGATGGGATTTGTCCCTCCCAAGTCGAAGAGATATACTTCGGGCCCACTCGGTAATCGATATCAACACCGCTTGCAAGCATGTGGTTAAGGAGTTAATCACAAAGTGATATCGGATTACGGAACGAGTAAAGTACTTGCTGTGAACGAGATTGAACTAGGTATGACGGTACCGACGATCGAATCTCGGGCAAGTAAAATGTCGCGAGACGAAGGGAATATATATATGGGATTGATTGAATCCTGGCATCTTGGTTCATCCGATATGATCATCGATGAATGTGTGGGAGTCAATATGGGTTTCCAGACCCCGCTGTTGATTATTGATAGAAGATCATGTCTGCATATTCTCGAACCCGCAGGGTCACACACTTAACGTGTCTCGACGCTAGGATAGATTGGATAATTGGTTTATGAGTTTTTGTTCGGAGTCTCGGATGGGATCCGGGACATCACGAGAGGTTCCGGAGTGGTCCGGAGAATAAGATTCATATAAGGCAGTGCAGTTTTTGGAGTTCGGAATTGTTCCGGGTTAATCGGTATTGTACCGGAAGCTTCTAGAACCTTCCGGAAGGGGACCAACGTGGACACACCTTCCGGGAGGGGGCATGGGCCTATGAGGGAGTGCCCTGGCCGCATTGGGCCAGGGGCACAAGGCCCCATAGGGCCCAGCCGGCCAAGAGAGGTTTAAACTCTAGATAGAGCTTCTAGAAGGGGGGGTTTCCTTGCCCCCCACTCTTCCTCCTTGGGGCCGCCGGCCTTGGCTTGGGGGAGGGGCTAGGGCTGCGCCCACCCCTCTATATATATAGGGCTGGGGGCGCACCAACCCCCTACACCTTCCCCTCCAACCCTAGCCGCCCTGCTTCCCTCCTCTCTCCCTCCCGACTGCTTGTAGGCGAAGCCCTGCTGCAGAAATTCTCCACCCTATACACCACGCCGTCGTGTTGTAGATCCAATCCATCTCTCCACCATACTTGCTGGACCGAGGAAGGAGGAGACGTCGAGGTGCTGCACGTGTGCATCTCACGGAGGCACCGCCACTTGTGGTGCTAGATCGGATCGGATCGCGAGGAGGAGAAGCGAGTACGACTACATCACCCATGTTCCGACGAACGTTCCGCTGTGCGAATCTTCAAGGGTATGAAGATCTAATCCAATCTCTCTCGTTGTTTGCATCTCCTAGATTAGATCTTGGCTTTCCCTCTGTTCGCATCCGTAGAAAATTTTGATTTACTATGCCGCGAAACCCTTCAGTGGTATCAGAGCTAGATCTATGCGTAGATGTGTTTCACGAGTAGAACGCAACATGGTTGTTGCGGGCGTTGATGTTTTCTGTTGCAAGCCTCTTTTTGTGTTCTTCTTATGACGCGGGATAGTGAGATTGAAGCGGTCCAGGCCAACCTTAAGCGACGTCGTTCGCGATACCGGCTCCGCACTTGACGTGTGGCTTGTTCCCCACATGCGGCTGGTGGATGCCAGTTTCTCTCACTATAGTTGTCATGGGATTAACACCGGAGTTTGGCAACCATAATATCACCGTTGTGGCTTTCCGTAGGTAAGAATCGTTCTTAGCATCTACTCCCATAAGCCACGTAAAACATGCAACAACAAAGTAGAGGCGTCTAACTTGTTTTTGCAGGGAGTGTTTTCTGTGATATGGTATGGCCCAAGATGTGATGTGTATAATGTATGCGATGATCATGTTTTGTAATGTTTCACGACTTGCATGTCGATGAGTACACAACCGGCAGGAGCCATATGGTTGTCTTTATAATTGTGTATGACCTGTGTGTCAACTTCTTATACGCCATGTAATAGTTTCACTTTATCGCTAAGTAGTTAGCAATAGTTGTAGTTACTATTCGTGGTGGAGGCAATCATGGTGGAGTGATGTAGATCATGTCGGCACGCACAATATGGAGATCATTGCGCGAAGATTGGCTATACCATGTCACATAAAGTTATATGCATGTGATGTTTATCCTTTTATGTATCTTATTATGCTTAGATCGCGACGGTAGCATTATAAGATGATTCCTCACTTAAAGATCAAGATAAAAACTGTGTTCTCCCCAAGTATGCACCGTTGCGAAAGTTCGTCGTGTCCAAGCATCACGTGATGATCGGGTGCTATAGACTCTACGCTCACATACAACGGGTGCAAGCCAGTTTTTGCACACGCGGAAATACTTGGGTTTGACTTGACGAGCCTAGCATGTACAGACATGGCCTCGGAACACATGAACCGAAAGGTTAAGCATGAGTCATATGAATGATATGATCGACACTTCGTTGTCCACCATTGAAGCCACATCTCTTCTCGTGATGATTGGATTAGGTGTGGTGAATTTGGATCATGTTCACTAAACAACTTGAGGGATGTTGAATTTAGTGGGAGTTCATCTAGTAATTTGATTAAGTTGAACTAGTTATCATGAACATAGTCTAATTTGTACTTGCAATACTGTAGATCAAATGGCTAAGTCCAACTTCAACTTCAACGTTTTAGCTGAGAAGGAAAATATTAGAAACAATGGGTCTGACTTCACCAATTGGTTCCACAATCTAAGAATCATTCTCTCTGGCGGTCAAAAGGACTATGTCCTTGGGAAAGCGTTAGGTGACCCCCCTGCTGCAACTGCGCCGGCTGATGAGAAAGCTGTCTATCAGTCGCGCAAAGATGATTATGGTGTGATTAAGAGCACCATGTTGTTTGCTATGGAACCGGAACTTCAAAATCGTTTTGAAGACTATCCCGGGCCCTTTGAGATTCTCGAAGAGCTGAAAACCATGTTTCAGACTTAGGCCCGTTCTGAGAGATATGAGATCTCTGAGAAGTTCTTTAACTGCAAGATGGAGGAAGGGAGTTTCGTTAGTGAGCACGCCATTAAGATGACGGGCTACACTCAACGCCTTGAGCAACTGGAATGCACGATTCCAGAGGAGCTCAAGATTGACAGGGTTCTGCAATCACTCCCTCCCAGCTACAAAAGTTTTATAGTGACTCATAATCAGATTGGTTCCACTGATACGATCACCGAGCTCTTCGCAAAGCTGAAGGCCGCGGAAGTGGACATCAAAAAGGATAATCATGTGTTGATGGTCAACAAGCCCACCTTTAAGAAAGGTAAGGGAGCAAAGAAGCCCTTCAAGAAGGGCGGCGGCAAGCGCACTGCCCCTGCTGAGAAGAAGCTCAAGTCTGGTCCTAAGCCGGACACTGAGTGCTTCTATTGCAAGGACAAGGGTCACTGGAAGCACAACTGTCCGAAGTACTTAGCGGACAAGAAGGCTGGCACCATCAAAGGTATATTTGATATACATGTTATTGATGTTTTCCTTACTAGCCCTCGTTGTAGTGCCTGGGTATTTGATACCGGTTCAGTTGCTAATATTTGTAACTCGAAACAGGAGCTACGGAATAGACGGTGGCTTGCGAGGGATGAGGTGACGATGCGCGTTGGCAACGGATCAAGAGTTGATGTGATGGCCGTCGGCACACTCTCCTTAGTTTTACCTTCGGGATTAGTTTTAAACCTTAATAAGTGGTATTATGTGCCTGTGTTGAGCATGAACATTATTTCTGGATCTTGTTTATTGCAAGACGGTTATTCATTTAAATCGGAGAATAATGGTTGTTCTATTTATATGAGTAACATCTTTTATGGTCATGCACCTATTGTGAATGGTTTATTTCTTCTAAATCTCGAAAGGGATGAAACACACATCCATAACATTAAGGCTAAGAGATGCAAAGTAGATAGTGATAATGCTACTTATTTGTGGCACTGTCGTCTAGGTCATATTGGTGTAAAGCGCATGAAGAAACTCCATTCTGATGGACTTTTGGAGTCTCTTGATTTTGAATCATTTGACACATGCGAACCATGCCTCATGGGCAAGATGATCAAAACCCCGTTCTCGGGTATGATGGAGCGGGCAACGGACTTGTTGGAAATCATACATACCGATGTATGCGGACTGATGAGTGTTTCGACGCGCGGTGGATATCGCTATTTTCTCACTTTTACCGATGACTTAAGTAGATATGGGTATATCTATTCAATGAAACATAAATCTGAAACGTTTGAAAAGTTCAAGGAATTTCAGAATGAAGTGGAGAACCATCGTAACAGAAAGATTAAGTTTCTACGATCCGATCGTGGAGGCGAATATTTGAGTTATGATTTTCTCACGCATATTAAAGCAAGCGGAATCGTTTCGCAACTCACGCCACCCGGAACACCACAGCGCAATGGTGTGTCTGAACGCCGGAATCGAGCCTTATTAGATATGGTCCGATCAATGATGTCTCTTACTGATTTGCCGTTATCATTTTGGGGTTATGCATTAGAAACCGCTGCATTCACTTTAAATAGGGCACCATCTAAATCCGTTGAGACGACACCGTATGAACTGTGGTTTGGTGCTAAACCTAAGTTGTCGTTTCTTAAAGTTTGGGGATGCGAAGCTTACGTCAAGAAGTTGATGCCGGACAAGCTCGAACCCAAAGCGGAGAAATGCGTCTTCATAGGATACCCTAAGGAAACTATTGGGTATACCTTCTATCACAGAACCGAAGGCAAAGTGTTTGTCGCAAAGAACGGTTCCTTTCTTGAGAAGGAGTTTCTCTCGAAAGAAGTGAGTGGGAGGAAAGTAGAGCTAGACGAGGTTATTGAACCTTCTCTTGAGTTGGAGAGTAGCACAGCACCTGAAATTGTTCCAGTGCCGCCTGCACCAACGATAGAGGAAGCTAATGACAAGGATCATGAAGCTTCGGACGATGCTGCTACTGAACGTCGCAGGTCGACAAGGTCGCGTGCCCCTCCTGAGTGGTACGGCAACCCTGTCTTGACTGTCTTTCTAGTAGAAGACAGTGAACCTACGAACTATGAGGAAGCGATGATGAGCCCAGACTCTGAGAAATGGCTAGAAGCCATGAAATCCGAATTGGGATCCATGAGCGAAAACCAAGTATGGACTTTGGTGGACCCTCCTAGCGACCGAAAGGACGTTGAGTGCAAATGGATCTTCAAGAAGAAAACGGACGCGGATGGTAATGTTACCGTCTATAAAGCACGGCTTGTTGCGAAAGGTTTTCGACAAGTTCAAGGTGATGACTACGATGATACTTTCTCTCCCGTAGCGATGTTTAAGTCTATTCGGATTTTATTAGCAATTGCTGCGTTTCATGATTATGAAATATGGCAGATGGATGTCAAGACTGCATTCCTCAATGGAAACATTGATGAGGAGTTGTATATGATGCAACCCGAAAGTTTTGTCGATCCTAAGGATGCTGATAAAGTATGCAAACTTCAGCGTTCCATTTATGGACTGAAGCAAGCATCTCAGAGTTGGAACCTTCGTTTTGATCAAGTGATCAAGAGCTTTGGATTTGTTCCAAATTGCTACGAAGCTTGCATCTACAAGAAAGTGAGTGGGAGCTCAGTGACATTTCTGGTACTATATGTGGATGACATATTGATTATTGGAAATGACATTAACATGCTTAACAATGTGAAGAGTTATTTGAACAAGTGTTTTTCAATGAAAGACCTAGGTGAAGCTGCTTATATATTGGGCATCAAAATCTATAGAGATAGACAAAGACACTTGATAGCTTTAAGCCAGAGTACATACCTAGACAAAGTTCTGAAAAGGTTCAGAATGGATAAGGCAAAGAAAGGTTCAGTGCCTATGTTGTCAGGTAAGATATTGAGCAAGGCTCAGTGTCCAGCTACGGTAAATGATAGGGAAGCTATGAGCAAAGTGCCTTATGCCTCGGCCATAGGTTCTATCATGTATGCCATGCTGTGTACTAGACCGGATGTGTCCAATGCTCTTAGTTTGATGAGCAGATATCAAAGTGATCCAGGAGTGGAACACTGGACAGCCGTGAAGAACATCCTAAAGTACCTAAATATGACTAAAGAAATGTTCTTAGTCTATGGGGGTGATGAACAGCTCGTCGTAAAAGGTTATGTCGACGCTACTTTTGACACCGACAAGGATGATTCTAAATCTCAGACAGGATACGTGTATATTTTGAATGGAGGAGCTGTGAGCTGGAGAAGCTGCAAGTAAAGCGTGATCGCGGGATCTACAGTAGAAGCGGAATACATGGCTGCTGCAGAAGCGTCAAGTGAAGGAGTTTGGATCAGAAACTTCATCACTGAGCTTGGCGTGGTTCCAAGTGCATTGGACCCACTGGAGATATTGTGTGACAACACTGGCGCCATAGCACTCGCTAAGGAACCAAGATATCATCCAAAGACCAAGCATATCAACCGCAAGTTTCATATAATCCGAGATTATATAGCAGATGGAGATCTGAATATTAGCAAAGTACATACAGATCTGAATGTCGCAGATCCATTGACTAAACCTCTTCCACGTGTAAAACATGATCAGCACCTCAGTGCCATGGGTGTGAGATTGTTGCCAAATGTAAACTAGATTATTGACTCTAGTGCAAGTGGGAGACTATTGGAATTATGCCCTAGAGGCAATAATAAAGATGTTATTATTATAATTCTTGTTCATGATAATGTTTATATTCCATGCTAGAATTGTATTAAGCGGAAACTTTAATACTTGTGTGGTTTGTGAACAACACTGTGTCCCTAGTACGCCTCTAAGGACTAGCTCATTGATTAATGATGGTTAAGGTTTCCTAACCATGGACATGAGTTGTCAATTAATAATGAGATCATATCATTGGGAGAATGATATGGTGGACAGACCCAAACTAAGCGAAGCAATTAGATCGTGTCATCGTGTTCGTCTTTGCAAAGCTTTTCTTATGTCAAATATTGTATTCCTTAGACCATGAGATAATACAACTCCCTGGTATCAGAAGAAAGCTTTGAGGTCATCAAACGTCATCCTATGAGAGGGTGATCATAAAGGTGTCTCTCAGGTGATCGGAAAGTATCTGTTGGGTTGTATGTATCGAGATGGGATTTGTCCCTCCCAAGTCGGAGAGATATACTTCGGGCCCACTCGGTAATCGATATCAACACCACTTGCAAGCATGTGGTTAAGGAGTTAATCACAAAGTGATATCGGATTACGGAACGAGAAAGTACTTGTTGTGAACGAGATTGAACTAGGTATGACGGTACCGACGATCAAATCTCGGGCAAGTAAAATATCGCGAGACGAAGGGAATATATATATGGGATTGATTGAATCCTGGCATCTTGGTTCATCCGATATGATCATCAATGAATGTGTGGGAGTCAATATGGGTGCCCAGACCCCGCTGTTGATTATTGATAGAAGATCATGTCTGCATATTCTCGAACCCGCAGGGTCACACACTTAACGTGTCTCGACGCTAGGATAGATTGGATAATTGGTTTATGAGTTTTTGTTCGGAGTCTCGGATGGGATCCGGGACATCACGAGAGGTTCTGGAGTGGTCCGTAGAATAAGATTCATATAAGGCAGTGCAGTTTTTGGAGTTCGGAATTGTTCCGGGTTAATCGGTATTGTACCGGAAGCTTCTAGAACCTTCGGGAAGGGGACCAACATGGCCCCACCTTCCGGGAGGGGGCATTGGGCTATGAGGGAGTGCCCTGGCCGCATTGGGCCAGGGGCACAAGGCCCCATAGGGCCCAGCCGGCCAAGGGGGTTTTAAACTCGAGATAGACCTTCTAGAAGGGGGGGTTTCCTTGCCCCCCACTCCTTCTCCTTGGGGCCGCCGGTTTGGGCTTGGGGAGGGGATAGGGCTGCGCCCACCCCTCTATATAAAGAGGGCTGGGGGCGCACCAACCCCCCACACCTTCCCCTCCAACCCTAGCCGCCCTGCTGCCCTTCCTCTCTCCCTCCCGACTGCTTGTAGGCGAAGCCCTGCTGCAGAAATTCTCCACCATATACACCACGCCGTCGTGTTGTAGATCCAATCCATCTCTCCACCATACTTGATGGACCGAGGAAGGAGGAGACGTCGAGGTGCTGCACGTGTGCATCTCACGGAGGCACCGCCACTTGTGGTGCTAGATCGGATCAGATCGCGAGGAGGAGAAGCGAGTACGACTACATCACCCACGTTCCGACGAACGTTCCGATGTGCGAATCTTCAAGGGTATGAAGATCTAATCCAATCTCTCTCGTTGTTTGCATCTCCTAGATTAGATCTTGGCTTTCCCTCTGTTCGCATCCGTAGAAAATTTTGATTTACTATGCCGCGAAACCCTTCATCTAGGGTTTCCGGCAATCTAGGTTTAGAAGGCTAGAGACGAGGAGGAGCTGTCGGCGGCGGCTAGGGCGACGGCGACGGGCCGGCGGTGGCGCGAGGCGGTGGCGGCGCTGGGCGGCGGCTAGGCGGCGGCAGCGCACTGTGGGGAGGGCTAGGTGTTGTGGTCTTGGGGGCAGCCCTCCACTCTATTTATGAGAGGGGGGAGCCTTGGGAGAGGGGAGTTTGAATCCATACCCAAACCCAAGTTGGATAGAAGGAAGGACCTTTCCTTCTTCCACTAGGAAACTATTGTTCCAGTTTGACTTTTCAAACCTCCCTTTTGACTTTCAGTTTAGAGCTTTAATTCTCTCTCGCAAACGCCCAACCAAGTGACCTAGGACATGATCCACCCATGACACATTCATGGACCATTCCTCTTCCGGTATCGTGAACCTTCTAGACCCTTCTAGAACCTCTCTGATGAAAACATCGAAATCATTCCCGAACTCCGGAATCGGACTTTCCTTATATGAATCTTATTCTCCGGACCATTCTGGATCTCCTCATGATATCCTGGATCCCATCCGAGACTCCGAACAACATTCGGTTTCCCTACTTATATTCCATAATTACTAAACAACATCGAATCCTTAAGTGTGTCTCCCTACGGTTCGTGAATTATGCGGACATGACTGAGACACTTCTCTGATCAATAACCAATAGAGGAATCTAGAAATTCATATGGCTCCCACATATTTCTACGATTACTTTGCGATCGAATGAACCACTTACATACGATAGCAATTTCCTTTTTTCTCGTGATAGTTTACTTATCCGAGGTTTGATCGTCGGTATCTCTGCATACCTAGTTCAACCTCGTTACCGATAAGTACTATTTTCTCGTTCCCGTGATATGCCTCAACACATACTTTCTGAACACTCAATGCCACCTTTATAGCCACCCAGTTACGGTGTGGTGTTTGATGTCATCAAAGCATCCTTCCAGTGATGGTTATTAGCATGATCTCATGGTCAAAGGAATTAGGTTACTATGTATTAGAAAGCTTATAGCAAACGAACTATTGAAATGACTTGATCTTTTATGCTACGCTTATCTATAGGAGTATGTCTGTCACACCATTCTCCTAATGATATGATCTTGTTGTTAATAACATCTCAATGTTCATGATCGGGAAAACACGATCATCTGTTAACCAACAAGCTAGTATTACAAAGAGGCTTTACTAGGGACTCTAATTTAGTTTACAAATCACACGAGTATTAATGTTTCCGGTTAATACTATTATAGCATGAATGTAAACATTTATCATAAACACAAAGATATAATAATAACCACTTTTATTATTACCTCTAGGGCATATCTCCAACAATTATTGATGTAGCATGTCTTGTTCCAAACAATTGGGATTGCTTAGTGTGCCTTGAAGAAATTATGCGTTGTTTTAGCATGCAAAAGCATAGTATTATGGTATTCTCCTTTGATGCTTTGCTTGGGTTGACTTGGCACATGCTCACACCATGTTATGACTCTCACAAGTCACCATTATCCACTATGATCATTTAGTCCTTGACTTGTAGTACCACTCTTTGATTTGATTTGATTAGTATGCTTTGTTGAACTGCATGATTATGGCCATATGCTCTCTTAGTTGGTTGCTCCAAGTCTTTTGCTAGCCTCCACTTGTATGAGTAAGTTCTAATCATGCTTACAACTCCCAAGAAACCAAGTTATTCCAAAGTGTCCACTATAAACTCCTATGCATGGTGTGTTACACCATTCCAAGTATATTCTTGTTTTCACCTATCTTCCAATTAAAAATTATTTTGTTATGTGAAAACTTAGTGATTAAAGCCCTCACAAACTTGATGGCACACTTTATATTCCATGCCCCTAATAAACTTGAACCATTGTGTCATCTATGTTGTATATGATTGCACTTATATGTTGGAATTAGCAGAACCGTGTTGTCACCGGGAACGTTTTCAACATTGCACTTGTACTTTATACTCAGTTGATATCATGCTCTTTTGTCTATGATGTCACCGGTGTGAAATAAAGAGGGAACTTGTAAGTCCATGGAGTTTGTATCCCGTGTTAGAGAAACGCCTGGGCCGCTAGCCTAAGCCATGCCTAATCATGGTGGAAACTTGCAGCATCACCATAGTGAGCTATCTATGAAGCATCCTCAATAAAAAGCTATGCATATGGTAAATGAAAAAGATTGTTGAGTAGCTTTTGGTATTCCAAGAAAATTCTCAAGCTTCATCTACCTTTCGAATTAAAAAGTATTTTGTTATGTGAAAACTAGTTAGTAAAGCTCTCACGAACTTGATGGCACACCTTATTTCCTTGCCCCTAATAGACTTGAACCATTGTGAACATCGAAGTTGTATATGCTTGCATCTATACGTTGGAATTAGCAGAACTGAGCTGTCACAGGGAACGTTTTCAACATTGCACTTGTACTTTGTACACAGTTGATATCGTGCTCTTTTGTCTATGGATGTCACCGGTGTGAAATAAAGAGGGAACTTGTAAGTCCATGGAGTTTGTATCCTGTGTTAGAGAAACGCCTGGGCTGCTAGCCTAAGCCATGCCTAATCATGGTGGAAACTTGCAGCATCACCATAGTGACATCTATGAAGCATTCTTCTTATAAAAAAGAGACACATTGAGAAAAGAGGAAAGAGAGAAACAAGCACCATATTCCCATGGTAAATAAGAAGATTGCTGAGATGCTCATTGTCTGCTTGCCTTGTCATTTTGGTTATGGGATAGCTCATGTACCATGTGCAAGGGGTACCCCGTTGGCGGTTCTCAATGATATGCAAATACTTGCAATGAGAAGAACTTACAGGTGACTAAAGTTTAGTAGCATGACGTGTGGCCCATGTATTCAAGGGACTTGAGATTGCCAACTTATACTTCGTCAAGCATATACTCCATCTTTGTTCACTTTAACCTTAATCACTTCAAGATGCTTATGATAGGGGCAATGAGGTCTGAAAGCTAACAAGTACCATAATTTTTGGAAACTCTTTATTCCACCATTATTGAGTCTCCACCTTCTACCTTTAGGCACCATTAAGAGAGCATAGTTGTCGTTCTGTGTGCAGTGTTCCAAAGCTTATTGATTGATGCATATTTTGATATTACTTGTTCTTGTGCTATTTGTTTCTAGTCACCCTTGTGAACTTTTAAGGTGTCCTATGCATCTATATTGCTACTCCATGAGGGACAAGCTGATTGCCACTATGCTATGTTTTCTGTATGTGAAACAAACAAACGTTTTTCAATGCATGTTATTCATGATCTTTGTTTGTAGCCTTTCATGTCGCATGCATAGTTACTATGTCCTATTGTTAGAACTCCATCTTTCATGCACAAGTTTAGAGTTCTTTGATCCTAGCTTTTAAATGCATGCAAATGGTTGGATCTTTATTGTGAGGGTGCATGTCACCTCAAAAATTATTCTTTTTATTTTATCACTTAACTACTCGAGGACGAGCAGGAGTTATGCTTGGGGATGCTTGATACGTTGCAAATGTATCTATAATTTTTTATGTTCCATGCGTGTTTAGTATCTACTTTGCTTTGCTTGTCTACACTTTGAGGTGCTTTTTACATGTTTTCTGGTACTAACCTATTAACAAGTTACCACAGTGTCAGTTTCCTGTTTTCTACTATTTTCAGATTTAGAAAAGTTAGTAAATAAATATTCTCGGAATTGGATGGGACAAACGTCAAAGTCAATTACTTTACGTGGGGAATAAGAAGTCCTGAGGGGAGACGGATAAGCGGGCCAGGGCGCCCAGACCCCCCCTAGGCACGGGTGGGCCCTGCCCCACTCCTGGGAGGGGTGTGGGGCCCCTGGTCGCATCCTCGGCCTTCCCTTCGTCTATAAGAAACCCCCGAGGAAGAAACCCTAAGCACCCGATCAAATCTCCACAAAACCGTCTGTAGCCACCGCCACCATCGTCCCTAGATCGGGGGATCTGAAGTTCTTCCCGGCACCCTGTCGGAGGGGAGATCATCCCGGAGGCCTTCTCTCTGGTATGATGCGTGAGTAGTTCCACCTTGGACTATGGGTCCATGTAGTAGCTAGATGGTTGTATCTCCTCCTTTGTGCTTTCATGTATAGATCTTGTGAGCTCCGTTCATGATCAAGATCTAATCTATTTGTAATTATGCATGTTGTGTTTGCGGGGATCCGATGGATACTGAGATTATTATGTTGGTTTGATTAATGGTTTTGTCTTTATGATTCTATCATGTCTGTGTTGTTTGTGATCTTGCATGCTCTCCGTTGTTAGTAGCTATCTTGGCCAAGTAGTTGCTAGTGACTCCAAGAGGGGGTATTTATGCTCGATAGTGGGTTCATGCCTCTAGTTTCCAAGGGAAGTAACAATAATCTCTTCTGTTGTAGATGTGATGTTGCTACTAGGGAGAAAACAACGATCTCTTGTTCATGGAACATGTGGACTGTTTACCTTACACACTTTTCTTAAAGCAGTTGTATGCTGCTTGCACCTTAATACGGGAGGGGGTTCGGATGATAACCTGAAGGTGGACTTCTAGTCATAGATGCAGTCGGATGGTGGTCTATGTATATTGTTGTATTGCCCAATCGAATCTCATAGGATCTTTCTGACTAGTAATCGCATTGTTATGCCTTGCTCAGTTCCTGTCAATTGCCCTACTGTAATTTGTTTACCCTTCATGCCATGTTGTTTATCTAAGGAGAGCACCTCTAGTGAACTATGGACCCCGGTGAAAGGATACGGATGTCGCCTAGAGAGGGTGAATAGTCGATTAAAACTTTTCCTAGAGTGGCTCAACAAAGGCGGAATAAAACTAGTGTTTACTTTGTTAAGCACATCCTAGAACAACTAAGGTTCACGTATGTGCACCAACAACTTATGCTAAGCAATACAAGCAACAAAGTGATAGCAAGATATATATTACTTCAAGTACGAAGGCTATCACAATGTAAAGTGCATAAGTAAAGAGCTCGGGTATAGAGATAACCGAGGCACGCGGGGACACCGATATTTTACCAAGTTCCTCCCAACATGGAGTACGTCTCATTTGGAGAGGGGGTGGTATCAAACCACCAACGCCACAAAAGGCCTCCCTTATTCTCCGGTGAATCTCACCCCAACGGGATCAATCCACGCTTCCACTATCGGTGCACTTGTCGGTGGCAACCGGAACCTCTCACAAGGTTGGGACACTTCACCACAACTTAATTGGAGGCTCCCAACAAACGCCACAAAAGGCCTCAACAAATGCCACCAAGGCCACAAAACCGTCTAGGGTTCCAAGAACCCAAGAGGGACAAGCTCCAATGAGCAACTCAAACCAAATCCTCCGAGGAGAACTCAACCCGATGCACCAAATGCAAATGGCAAGAACACCACAAAGATTCTCAAATCCCTCACTCTCAAGTTCCAACAAAGCTACTAAATCTATTGGGGAACAAGAGAGGAGGAATCAAAGAGAGACACAAAATCCCCCAAAATCTAGATCCCCAAAGATACACTCACAAAGAGATGTTTTGGTTTGGTCAAAACGTAGATCTAGATCTCCTCTCTCTTCCACTCAAATATGGGCAAGAATCATCGGAGGGAAAAGATTAGGCAAGATTCAAGATCTAGAGCAAGTGTGGACAAAGCTTAGCCTAATAGATAATAGAGAAGCTTGCTAAACTCAAAACGGGCAAAGCGTTAAATAGGGGCCCAAAAATCTGGCCGTTGGGGCTATTTTTCTAGACAGAACGATAGTACCGGATTTAACCGGTAGTACCACTCAGCCCGAACCAGTCCCAGACCTAGCAATAAAAACAAGAAGGCAAGGGAATTGGGGCAGGCCGTACGCTCTCAGGAGAGTGGGACCAGCTAGCAGTGGCAGCGGGTCAACGCAATGCAGGTACGCGCGCGCGACAGTAGGCAAGCAGTGGCAGCAGCACAGCAGGCGGGCCAGCGGGGCCAAGCAAGGCGGGGCGTTGCGCAGGCTAGTGCGGGGCCACTGCATCGCGATCGAGCACGCAGGGGAGCTTGCGGCAGCACGCTGCAGCGGGAAACGCGCGCGGTCAATGTCGCGGCACAGCGCGCCAGCACGCGCGCGCGCGATGCGGCAGAGCGGGAAACGTGCGCGACTGGCGGTAGCGGCAGCGCGCGCGCAAGGCGGGGCCCGCAGTGCAGCAGCGCGCGGGAGCGGCTGTAGCGGGAGGGCGCACGCGCGGCACTAGTTGGCGCAGCAGCGGCTACAGTCCAGCTGGGCTGCACACGCGCGGGGCCAGCGCGAGCGGATCAAGATCTGGAAAAATATCTGGGGAAAAAAGTTCCTGGGCCGGCCGGTACTACCGGCCCACCCGGGCGATACTACTGGGCCGGTCGGTACTACCGGCCCACCCGGGTGGTACTACCGGGCTGGCCGGTACTACCGGATTTGACTACCTAGCTAGGCAGTAAGAAATTATGGGGCGCCCAGGGGCGGGGGATAGTACCGGCCCGCCTGGGCGGTACTACCGTCGGCCGAGAAAACAGAATTTCCTTTTTTCCTTTTAGAATAAAATCAGCGAATATTCAAACGGTCATAACTTTTGACTGAAAGCTCTGATTGATCCGATTCCAATTGCGTTGGATAGAGGACGACAAGGGCTTCCCAATAAAAAGTGGAAATATTGATTATCACCAAGTGAGAGTGTATCAATTAATATAATGTGAGATATCTCACTTGGTGAGAAACCGAAAAGCCGCATAAATCAAAATCGCAACAAGATACATATGGGAGATCCGATTTTGATGAACAAGAGCTTGTTATGGAGATTACCACAAGCTCTATATCCTCACATGGATAAGACCAAATAACAACCAAATACGATGATGCAAGTATGCAAAGGTTTGAGCTCTCTCTGAATGATGTGACCGAATTACTCATACGAGAGCCCCTCTTGATAGTACGGTTATCTATCCTAAACCCGGTCTCCCACACACAACATGAGACCGGCAAAAGGGAATACCTATCAAGATTATACCTTTGCCTTGAGCATTCCACTTGAGCTCGATGTAGACAATCTTTCCCTTCTCAAGATGGAACGCCTTTCTTAATTCCTCATCATCGATCCATGATCACCGAGGATGGCAAGCCTCAAACATGAGATCTTCTATAGATGACGCATTTTGAGTTTGCACATCACATCTTCTTCTCATTTCATCGACCTTGAAGACAACACATGCTCCAAGCGATGTCAATGGACAAATCCTACAAGTATAACTTAATACACACATTAGTCCATAAAGATTGTCATTAATTACCAAAACCACACATGGGGGGCCCACATGTTCTTTCACCCAGTCCAATCTTTACCATTGATACATCCTCCACTTTTACTTGTTTACTTGCTGCAAACCATTACCTTCCACACGGTACGTTTAATCCTTTGTTATAGCAAACCGGTGAGCTTGACAACCTCATTGATTCGTTGGGGCAAAGTCTTGAGTTTGTGTTGTGCAGGTCTCCGCATTGCTTGCAACACCTGTGTGACGTTTCCTTCCTCCTTCTGGTTCGATAACCTCGGTCTCTACTGAGGGAAGACTTGCTGCTATGCTCATCACACCTTGCTCTTGGGGTTTCCAACGAAGTTCTCCACGTCAGCACCATCACTTGCCAAAGGTTTATGTTGGTGAAGCACTTAGTCATCCACATGATGCTCGCTTGCCTTGGCACTCTTCTTGTGATGGTGGAGCCTTCTTGATGATCACTTGCCTTGGCACTCTTCTTGTGATGGTGGAGCCTTCTTGATGTTGACTCCTTAAGTTTGTCAAGCATGCTCATGGTCTTTGCGAAGTTGTCGTCCATGATGTTCATGAGCTTGGCGAAGTTGTCATCCTTTAAGTCATCCATGCTTGGGGAGTCATTATTGTTGTAGTACTCTGTATATCTTAAGCATGTGGATCCATTGCTGATCTGATGCTCCATCCTGTCATATATTCTTGTGGAGTTGATGTCGGTGTGGCTCATCATAGATTCTCCATAGTATGCACCATTGGTTCTAGAGTCCCTAGACATGATTCACAAGACCAAGTGGTGTATATGGAATTGGTAGTGGGTGTTAGAGAAACAACGTTAAACTTACTTTAGCTTGGAAGATAGTATCATACAAGTGGCCACACTTGAGAGAAATAAACCAAGCAAAGTGAAATGACAAGGCAACCTATACCCAACTACACACAAGAGGCTTATGGTGGATAGGTATGGAAAGTGGAACATTAAGGAAGCAATCCGGAATCAAGATATTGTAATGGCAAGTAAATAACCACAATGATCACAAAGAAAAACAAGGCAATCTACAAAAGTAATTATGCTCAAAGAAACACACATAGTGGGATAAATGGGACTTGTGCGACGGAGAAAGTGAGTTAAGAACCAAATGATTACCTATCAAATACTATAAACTCGTGTCACACAAGTGCAAGGAGAGAGACACTAGTTCGATTGCATACAATTGGTGGACTACAAGATTTGCATAATAAGTACCACACCTACAAGATGTTCATCGAGCTTGCGCTTCCTTTTCTATGAGGCACTTGTATCTTTATTTTTATTCTTATATTTTTTATATTTTATTATCTATATCTTTATTTTTATTTTTCACTTGCCTCTTCCTTGTGCCAACAAATACACAAGATAACTATATGAGATAACGCTCACAACGTTTTCTCGGAATTCTACAATGTATCAAATGTGCAAAGCCCAAGCAATAATAGGAGGAACTAGTCTCAATAGTGTTTGTAGGTCGCAAAAGATAGTGTGGTTCACAAAGGGATGCAAGTGGGAAGAACTCATGGAACTTTTATACCTTTCGTCGATGAACTACACCTTTTATTCTTGGATTCCGCCTGTCTCGCGAAATTTTTATGGAGTAGATAGCATTAACAACTTCGAAACAAGCTAAAGAACACCAAAATCTGAGTTTGAATGCAAAAGTTATGCTCAAAACGGTGCGAAGGGAAAGCTGCCAGCAGGTTTTTTGCCTAAGGCGAAAATTTTCTAGTTCGCCGGATCTAGTGCCAAAAATTTCCGGTTGGCCGGAATGAAACCAGATCTAGCGTCGGAAATTTAGAAATTCCGGTGAGATTTCTTGCGATGCTGGAACTGGCGCCAAAAATTTCTGAAATTCTGGTGAGAATTTCGGTTGACCAGAACTGGCGCCGGAAACTGCAGAAACCCATTGAAATTTCCGATGACGCCGGAAATGGCGCCAAAAACGGTTTGGGAAACACGAAAATCCTAATTTCTGCAAAAAACTTGATGAAAAACTCTGGATCTGAGGGGGAAACGATGGAATTAGGCCACGAGAACACAGGGGAAGGTAGATCAACAAGTTTAGCAAGTAATCCATGGATCCAAAACTACCAAAACGCACTCAAATCACATATCGATCCAAAATATGAAACTGGGATTTTTTTAAATCGAATTTATGGTGGATAGGAGACAAAAAGTCTAGGGCAAATCCGTGAGAAACTTGGGCTCTGATACCACATGATAGGGATTAACCTCAAGGGTGGCCCGATCTTCACAGATCTCGTGGTCAAATTGATGGGAAAAGCGAGGGAAAGGGAGAAAGGTAGCGAAAGCTAACACGCAACTCGCGAAGAACACAATGAACACACGCAAACACAACACGCTACAAGACCTAATGCTCCCTATAACGGCCACCGGTCCGATAGAATCCTTTTAAGGAAAAATCGATCCGCTCCCGTCAAATCCACATCGGAGAGGGAAGAACACCTTGGGGAGGATCTTGACAACTTTACTAGAGCCAACTCAAAGTAAAGACCGTGTACAACTAAGTATGCTCAAAGGCACAATCCATAGAGGTTAGTGACGATAGTCGGTCTCCTCATGAAGGGGATGAGGCAAAACTAGAGAGACTTCCCAAGGGATGTCTTCTAGTCTATCATCTACTCCCTCCGTTTCAAAATATAAGATGTTTTAGCTTTATAAAGCAAATGTATCTAGACTACTTTTAGTATATATGTTCACTCATGTTTAAAGTGAATCTATACACTAAAACAAGTCTAGATACATTCTCTTCACAAACCTAAAACATCTTATATTTTGAAATGGAGGGAGTATATCTAAGGGATACATAAAGGGGTGGGAGCTCTATTTATAGGAAAACTGTAACACCTCGTCCACTGGGCCCGGGGGGTGTCACTCCTGATAGATTAATAGGATATCTAGACTGGCCCCACAGACCAACACTAGTCTTTTCTGCGCACTTTGTCCCCACTCATGCGCACCCGGTTACCCGCTTCCCGGTTGGTCACCCATCCTAGAATTGCTCTAGGCCAAGCACGCTTAACCTTAGAGTTCTTTTCGAATGAGCTTCCGGAAAAGAAGTTGCAACTTGTGTTGGAGATATGCCCTAGAGGCAATAATAAATATAGTTATTATTATATCTTTGTGTTTATGATAAATGTTTACATTCATGCTATAATAGTATTAACAAGGAAACATTAATACTTGTGTGATTTTTAGACTAAAATAAGAGTCCCTAGTAAAGCCTCTATATAATACTAGCTTGTTGGTTAATAGATGATTGTGGTTTCCCTATCATGAACATTGAGATGTTATTAACAACAAGATCATATCGTTAGGAGAATGATATGGTGGACATACTCCTATAGATAAGCGTAGCATAAAGATCAAGTCATTTTAATAGTTCAATTGCTATATGCTTTCTGATACATAGTAATCTAATTCCTTCGACCATGAGATCATGCATATCACCTTTACCGGATGGATGCTTTGATGACATCAAACACCACACCGTAACTGGGTGGCTATAAAGGTGGCATTGAGTGTTCGGAAAGTATTGGTTGAGACACAAGGATCAAGAGTGGGATTTGTCCATCCATATGACGGATAGATATACTCTGGGCCCTCTCGGTGAAATGTCATCCAATTAGCTTGCAAGCATGTGACTGGCTCACAAGGGATCACATATCACGGGAACGAGAAAAGAGTACTTATCAGTAACAAGGTTGAAATAGGTATGCAGAGATACCGACGATCATAACCTCGGATAAGTAAACTATCGTGAGACAAAGGGAAATTGATATCGTATGTAAGTGGTTCATTCGATCGCAAAGTAATCG
The DNA here is from genome assembly GCA_916181665.1 of Avena sativa. Taxonomy (NCBI): domain Eukaryota; kingdom Viridiplantae; phylum Streptophyta; class Magnoliopsida; order Poales; family Poaceae; genus Avena; species Avena sativa. Next base: position 70,183,179 of record OV702284.1, read on the forward strand.
TAGAAATATGTGGGAGCCATATGAATTTCCAGATTCCTCTATTGGTTATTGATCGGAGAAGTGTCTCGATCATGTCCGCATAATTCACGAACCGTAGGGAGACACACTTAAGGATTCGACGTTGTTTGAGTAGTTATGGAATGATGAGAAAGAGACCGAATGTTGTTTGGAGTCTCGAATGGGATTCAGGATATCACGAGGAGATCCGGAATGGTCCGGAGAATAAGATTCATATAAGGAAAGTCCCGTTTCGGAGTTGGAGAATGGTTCCGGTGTTTTCATCAGGAATGTTCTAGAAGGTTCCGGAATGTCCGGCACTCCGGAGGGGAAGGGTACATGAATGCGTTATATCAAGTTGGTATGATTGCATCATGTACTTGGCGTCATCGCTGAACAAAATAGAGGGTTTATTCAAATCCTAGTTTGAAAAGTCAAACGGCTAGTTTGAAAGTCAAACGGCTATTTTTTGGGAAGTGGAAAAGGAGGAGGAAACCGAGTTGGGGAGGAGTCCCTCCTCCCCACCGCTGGTGCACCACCAAGCCGAGTTGGGGAGGGACTCCCCTCCCTCCCCTTGGCCGGCCGGCCCCTCCACCTATATAAGGAGGGGCAGGGCTCCCTCCTAGACACACACAAGATCCTCTCCTCCAAACCCTAGTACCAAGCCACCGCCGCCTCTATAGCCGCCGCCGGCCCTAGGGCACTCGCCGCCGCCGCCTGGGTGAAACCCTAGCCACCGGCCTAGCCCCCTCCTCGGCGTGTCTAAACCCTAGATCGTCGAGGGACTCTCTCATACTCCACCATACTCGCTCCGGCTTAAGGCGAAGCCCTGCGAGATCTCCCCTCTACTTCCGGTACCACGCTGTTGTGCTGCCGGAATCACGAGGAGAGTGCTACAACCTCCGCTGCTTGTTGGAACAAGGGAGAGGAAGGTCTTCGTCGAGTACCGAACGTGTGACCGACTGCGGAAGCGCTGCCGGAACGCAGCGCCGGAAGGATCGTCTACGCGATCTTGAGATCGGGAAGAGTATGACTACATCACCCACGAGAATCCGCTCTCGTTAAACACTTTGGAATCTTCGAGGGTAAGTTATTCCATCGACTCGTTGCTACAATCTAGTAGATAGATCTTGGCTTGTTTGTTTGTATGCGATAGAAATTTTTTGTTTTCCATGCTACGAAACCCTACAGTGGTATCAGAGCCGTGTCTATATGTAGATCTATTGCACGAGTAGAACACAATGGTCATTATGGGCGTTGATGCTTTTATTGTCGACTGCTTCTTGTGTACTTTGCATCTTGCGGTATGTTGGGATGAAGCGGCCCGGGCTAACCTTACATGACATCGTTCATGAGACTTGCTCCACGCTTGACATGCAACTTGTATTGCATAAGTGGCTTTGCGGGTGCCTGTTTCTCCTAGCATAGTTAAGATTCAATTTACAATGGGTGATTAACAATACTAGTATCAATGTTATGGTTCATGTTCGTAAGTTAGAACGACACTTATTGAAAGCCCCAAACCACGTAAAACATGCAAAGAAAGTAGAGACGTCTAACTTTGTTTTGCAGGGGTGTGCTGTGATGTGATATGGCCATGATTGTGATTATATTTGATGTATGCAATGTTCCTTATTGTAAGTTGGCAACCGGCAGGAGCCATATGGTTGTCTTTAATTTATGTTAAGACCCGCGTGTCTATTCAAAGTAGTTGTAATAGTTGAAGCCGGTGGACGACAACCATGGAGAAGCGTCATTGACCTTGATGCAATACCGGTGATGATGGAGATCATGTTCGTGCTAGAAGATGGAGATCGGAAGCACAAAGAAGAAAGGCCATATCATATCACATATTATGAATTGCATATGATGTTAATCCTTTATGCATCTTGTATTGCTTAGTAGACGACGGTAGCATTATAAGATGATCCCTCATGCACATGAATTTTAAGTCATAAAGTGTTCACCCTTAGTTAGCACTGTTGCTAAAGCTTGTTGTTTCGAAGCACCACGTGATGATCGGGTGTGTTAGATTCCGCAAGTGTATACAACGTGAGCAAGACAGATTTGCTCATGCGGAAACTAAGGTTTGATCTTGATGAGCCTAGCATGTACAGACATGGTCTCGGAACACGGATCACCGAAAGGTAAAGCATGAATCATATAGTAGATATGATGAACATGTCGATTGTTCGCCATTGAAACTATATCAACTCTCGTGATGATCGGTGTTGATGTGGTGGATTTGGTTCGTGTGATCACTAAAACAATGTGAGGGATATTGTTTTGAGTGGGAGTTCACCTAGATTAATTTTATTAATTTGAACTAAATTTGTCATAAACTTAGTCTAAACTATTGCAAATATGTTGTAGATCAATGGCAGCCCCTACCATCAATTTTAATGCGTTCCTAGAGAAAGAAAAGTTGAGAAACAATGGAAGCAACTTTGCGGATTGGTTCCGCAATTTGAGGATTGTCCTCACAGCTGGTAATTTGACCTATGTGCTGGATGCACCGCTGGGTGACCCACCTGCAGCTGATGATGCCGATGAAGTAAAGAATGTTTACCTCACTAGGAAGACTCAGTACTCCACAGTTCAGTGTGCTATCTTGTATGGTTTAGAATCGGAGCTTCAGAAAAGGTTTGAGAATTCAGACCCATATGATATTGTCGAGGATCTCAAATTGATCTTTGAGACTCATGCGGCAATTGAAAGCTATGAGGCTTCTGAAAAGTTCTTTAACTGCAAGATGGAAGAGGGCAGCTCCGTCAGTGAGCATGTGCTTAAGATGTCTGGGCACGCAAACAAACTTCAAAGCTTGGGTATAGTGATTCCTAATGCTTTGGGGATTTACCGTGTCCTCCAATCACTACCACCAAGTTACAAGAACTTTGTGATGAACTACAACATGCAGAACATGAACAAGACGTTGCCAGAACTCTTTGCCATGTTGAAATCTGTAGAAGTGGAGATCAAGAAAGAGCACCAAGTGTTGTTGGTCAATAAGACCACCAAATTCAAGAAAGGCAAGTCTAAGCAGAAGAGACACTTCAAGAAGGGTGGTAAGAAAGTTACCGCGCCAACAAAGAAGACCAAGGCTGGACCTAAGCCTGATACTGAGTGCTTTTACTGCAAGGGAGAAGGTCACTGGAAGCGGAATTGCCCAAAGTACTTGGCGGATTTGAAGAACGGCAACATCAAGAAGAAAGGTATATCTGATATACATGTTATTGATGTGTATCTCACTAGTACTCGTAGTAGTGCCTGGGTATTTGATACTGGTTCGGTTGCTCATATTTGTAACTCGAAACAGGTGCTGCAGAATAAACGGAAGCTAGCGAAGAACGAGGTGACGATGCGCGTGGGAAACGGATCAAAGGTTGATGTTATCGCGGTTGGCACGCTACCCCTTCATCTACCATCGGGATTAGTTTTATACTTAAATAATTGTTATTTGGTGCCTGCGTTAAGCATGAACATTATATCAGGATCTTGTTTATTGCGAGACGGTTACTTGTTTAAGTCCGAGAATAATGGTTGTTCGATTTATATGAGTAATATGTTTTATGCACATGCACCTTTGATAGATGGTCTATTCTTGTTGAATCTCGATAGTGGAAATACACATATTAATAACATTGAGGCTAAACGTTTGAAATCGAGCGATAACTCGACCTATATGTGGCACTGTCGTCTTGGTCACATTGGAGTGAAGCGTATGAAGAAACTCCATTCCGATGGACTTCTTGAATCACTTGATTTCGAATCACTTGAAAGATGCGAAGCATGTCTGATGGGAAAAATGACTAAGACTCCATTCTCTGGTATGATGGAGCGAGCTACAGACTTATTGGAAATCATACATGCCGATGTGTGTGGTCCAATGAGTGTAGCATCGCGCGGTGGTTATCGTTATGTTCTTACCTTCACGGATGACTTGAGTAGATATGGGTATATCTATTTCATGAAACATAAGTCCGAAACTTTCGAGAAGTTTAAGGAATTTCAAAGTGAGGTTGAGAATCAACGTAACAAGAAGATTAAATTTCTACGTTCTGATCGTGGAGGTGAATATCTAAGTTACGAGTTTGGCGAGCATTTGAAGAAATGCGGAATACTTTCACAGTTGACACAGCAGGGAACACCACAGCGTAATGGTGTGTCCGAACGTCGTAATCGAACTCTCTTAGATATGGTTCGTTCTATGATGTCACTTACAGATTTACCGCTATCATTTTGGGGTTATGCATTAGAAACAGCTGCATTCACTTTAAATAGGGCACCGTCTAAATCCGTTGAAACGACACCGCATGAATTATGGTTTGGGAAGAAACCTAGATTGTCGTTCCTTAAAGTTTGGGGTTGCGAAGCCTATGTAAAGAAGTTACAGCCGGACAAGCTTGAACCCAAAGCGGAAAAGTGCGTCTTCATAGGATACCCGAAGGAAACTATTGGGTATACCTTCTATCATAGATCCGAAGGCAAAATCTTTGTTGCCAAGAATGGATCCTTTCTAGAGAAGGAATTTCTCTCGAAAGAAGTGACTGGAAGGAAAGTAGAACTCGACGAGGTTGTCGAACCTTCTCTCGAAATTGCGAGTAGCGCAGCACCGGAAGAAGTTCCTGTGGTGCCTGCACCAGTTAGAGAGGAAGCTAATGATGATGATCATGAAACTTCGGTTGAAGTTGCTACAGAGCCTCGCAGGTCAACAAGAACTCGTACCACTCCAGATTGGTATGATCCCGTTATGAGTGTCATGTTGGTGGACAACACCGATGACCCTGAGACATATGAGGAAGCGATGATGAGCCCAGATTCCAATAAATGGCAAGAATCCATGAAATCCGAGATTGGATCCATGTACAAAAACCAAGTATGGACTTTGGTGGACTTACCGGATGGCCGGAAGGCTGTCGAGAACAAATGGATTTTCAAGAAGAAAACATATGCTGATGGTAATGTTACTGTCTATAAAGCTCGACTTGTCGCAAAGGGGTTTCGACAAATTCAAGGAGTTGACTATGATGAGACTTTCTCACCAGTAGCGAAGCTAAAGTCTGTGAGGATTATGTTAGCAATCGCTGCATATTATGATTATGAGATATGGCAGATGGATGTCAAAACAGCATTCCTCAATGGAAACATTGATGAAGAGTTGTATATGATGCAACCCAAAGGTTTTGTCGATCCTAAGGATGCTAACAAGGTATGCAAACTTCAACGGTCCATCTATGGATTGAAGCAAGCATCCCGAAGTTGGAATCAACGTTTTGATAAGGTAATCAAAAGTTTTGGTTTTATACAAACTTATGGAGAAGCTTGTATTTACAAGAAAGTGAGTGGAAGCTCTGTAGCATTCTTAATATTATATGTAGATGACATATTGTTGATTGGGAATGATGTAGACCTTCTTAATAGTGTCAAGGAATATTTGAATAATAGTTTTTCAATGAAGGATCTTGGCGAAGCAGCTTACATATTAGGCATAAAGATTTATAGAGATAGATCGAGACGCCAAATATCATTGTCACAAAGTACATATTTGGACAAAGTTCTAAAGAGGTTTGGAATGGAAGATAGCAAGAAAGGGTTCTTGCCCATGTTGCCCAATATGACCTTGAGTAAAACTCAAAGTCCGACATCGGCAGAAGATACAGAAAGGATGAGTAAAACTCCCTATGCCTCAGCCATAGGATCTCTAATGTATGAAATGCTATGTACTAGACCCGACATTGCATATGCTGTTAGTTTAACTAGCAGATATCAAAGTGATCCAGGAGTGGATCATTGGACAGCGGTCAAAAACATCCTTAAGTACTTGAGAAGAACTAAGGATATGGTTCTTTCTTATGGAGGTGATGAACAGCTCCTTGTTAATGGTTACACCGATGCTAGTTGGAACACCGATCCGGATGATTCTAAATCACAATCTGGATACGTATTTAATTTGAATGGTGCAGCAGTAAGCTGGAGGAGTGCAAAGCAAAGCGTTGTGGCGAGATCTTCAACTGAATCGGAATACATGGCTGCTTCAGAGGCTTCACAAGAAGCGATATGGATGAAAGAGTTCATTACAGAGCTGGGTGTGGTTCCTAGTGCGCTGGACCCAATGTCTATCTACTGTGATAACATGGGCGCCATAGCCAATGCGCAAGAACCAAGGTCACACAAGAAGCTGAAGCACATCAAGCTACGTTTTCACGCTATTCGAGAACATGTCCAAGATGGGGACATAAAGATTTGCAAAGTACACACAGATCTGAATGTGGCGGATCCGTTGACTAAACCTCTCCCGAGGGCAAAACATGACCAGCACCAAACTGCCATGGGTGTTCGGTATATTACCATGTAATCTAGATTAGATGACTCTAGTGCAAGTGGGAGACTGTTGGAGATATGCCCTAGAGGCAATAATAAATATAGTTATTATTATATCTTTGTGTTTATGATAAATGTTTACATTCATGCTATAATAGTATTAACAAGGAAACATTAATACTTGTGTGATTTGTAGACTAAAATAAGAGTCCCTAGTAAAGCCTCTATATAATACTAGCTTGTTGGTTAATAGATGATTGTGGTTTCCCTATCATGAACATTGAGATGTTATTAACAACAAGATCATATCGTTAGGAGAATGATATGGTGGACATACTCTTATAGATAAGCGTAGCATAAATATCAAGTCATTTTAATAGTTCAATTGCTATATGCTTTCTGATACATAGTAATCTAATTCCTTCGACCATGAGATCATGCATATCACCTTTACCGGATGGATGCTTTGATGACATCAAACACCACACCGTAACTGGGTGGCTATAAAGGTGGCATTGAGTGTTCGAAAAGTATTGGTTGAGACACATGGATCAAGAGTGGGATTTGTCCATCCATATGACGGATAGATATACTCTGGGCCCTCTCGGTGAAATGTCATCCAATTAGCTTGCAAGCATGTGACTGGCTCACAAGGGATCACATATCACGGGAACAAGAAAAGAGTACTTATCAGTAACGAGGTTGAACTAGGTATGCAGAGATACCGACGATCATAACCTCGGATAAGTAAACTATCGTGAGACAAAGGGAAATTGATATCGTATGTAAGTGGTTCATTCGATCGCAAAGTAACCGTAGAAATATGTGGGAGCCATATGAATTTCCAGATTCCTCTATTGGTTATTGATCGGAGAAGTGTCTCGATCATGTCCGCATAATTCACGAACCGTAGGGAGACACACTTAAGGATTCGACGTTGTTTGAGTAGTTATGGAATGATGAGAAAGAGACCGAATGTTGTTCGGAGTCTCGAATGGGATTCGGGATATCACGAGGAGATCCGGAATGGTCCGGAGAATAAGATTCATATAAGGAAAGTCCCGTTTCGGAGTTGGAGAATGGTTCCGGTGTTTTCATCAGGAATGTTCTAGAAGGTTTCGGAATGTCCGGCACTCCGGAGGGGAAGGGTACATGAATGTGTTATATCAAGTTGGTATGATTGCATCATGTACTTGGTGTCATCGCTGAACAAAATAGAGGGTTTATTCAAATCCTAGTTTGAAAAGTCAAACGGCTATTTTTTGGGAAGTGGAAAAGGAGGAGGAAACCGAGTTGGGGAGGAGTCCCTCCTCCCCACCGCCGGCGCACCACCAAGCGTTGGGGAGGGACTCCCCTCCCTCCCCATGGCCGGTCGGCCCCTCCACCTATATAAGTAGGGGCAGGGCTCCCTCCTAGACACACACAAGATCCTCTCCTCCAAACCCTAGTACCAAGCCGCCGCCGTCGGCCCTAGGGCACTCGCCGCCGCCGCCTGGGTGAAACCCTAGCCGCCGGCCTAGCCCCCTCCTTGGCGTGTCTAAACCCTAGATCGTCGAGGGACTCTCTCATACTCCACCATACTCGCTCCGGCTTAAGGTGAAGCCCTGCGAGATCTCCCCTCTACTTCCGGTACCACGCCGTTGTGCTACCGGAATCGCGAGGAGAGTGCTACAACCTCCGCTGCCTGCTGGAACAAGGGAGAGGAAGGTCTTCATCGAGTACCGAACGTGTGACCGACTGCGGAAGCGCTGCCGGAACGCAGCGCCGGAAGGATCGTCTGCGCGATCTTGAGATCGGGAAGAGTACGACTACATCACCCACGAGAATCCGCTCTTGTTAAACACTTTGGAATCTTCAAGGGTAAGTTATTCCATCGACTCGTTGCTACAATCTAGTAGATAGATCTTGGCTTGTTTGTTTGTATGCGATAGAAAATTTTTGTTTTCCATGCTACGAAACCTACAACTTGTTGGTATGAGTATCCTATCAATCATATTAAGTCATGTGCTTGGATCTCACATACACCCACTAACCCACCTTTAGGAGATCGATGCCCTCATCGATCTAGCACACCCCAGAAACGTTCCCTTTTGGCACGCGTATGTGCATCCAGTGCCGGCACATGTGTCATGTCATGTCCACTCCGGACCACACACGCCATGCTCCAGATGTCCCGCCACTGACCCGTACGCACCCATCACGTGTATGTGCGCCTAGTGCCGGCACATGTGCCATGCCGTGTCCACTTCGGGCTACACGCGCCATGGTCCACATGCCCCGCCACTAACCCGCACACACCCTTTAACCGCGAGGATCAACTCTGATACCACTTGTAACACCCCGTCCACTGGGCCTGGGGGTGTCACTCCTGGTAGCTAAATAGGTTATCTAGACTGGCCCCACAAACCAACACTAGTCTTTTCTGCGCACTTTGTCCTCACTCATGCACACCCGGTTACCCACTTTCCGGTCGGTCACTCATGCTATAATTGTTCTAGGTCAAGCACGCTTAACCTTAGAGTTCTTTTCGAATGAGCTTCCGGAAAAGAAGTTGCAACTTCTTGGTATGTGTATCCTATCAATCATATTAAGTCATATGCTTGGATCTCACAACAGCCACTAAACAAGGGGTAATTTGGGGATACAATAGGAAAAAATGTAGGTAAAGGGAATATTCCAGGGCATCAAACCCAGATCCGTGCGTAGACAGGCGTTTCCGGCGGTAAGTTCTACGACGCCAGATCTGGTGCCGGAAGTTTCTGGCGGTCACTGGACTGGCCTATTGAGGAGGTTTCCGACGGGCACCGGGGTTTGCCGGGTCTAGCGCCGGAATGCCCGTGCCCGTTTTGGTGGCATGTTCGACGTAGCCGGTTTGTCCGCCGGAATGGCCTCCTTCTTTCGTCTCCTCTTCCAAGACACCGTCTTGTTGGGCTTGGGGTTCCGGGCTTCCTCCCTTGTATCCGTACTTATCGGTGTAAATCTATCATGATTATAGGACGGAGTATGAAGTAGTATACTATTCGCTATGGTAGGAAGTGAACTCGCGTAGAGTATATGATTCACCCTTGGAGACCATGATGACTTGGCATAAGTTGGAAACCTTGATATGGTAACGATCGTAGGTCGGGCTGTATCAACTAGTTTTGAAAGTACACAAAAAATCATTAAACTTATCGGCATGAGTTCTAATTTTAAGATCTCATTATGAAGAGCGCGAATGGTTCAAGAAAAACTAGCCTATGATCTTCATCCATAAATTATATGAGATTTTTTCTCACACCCCATCTTCCTAATCACACAATGTGTCATGATAAGACCTTACACAAGGGATACATAAGTCCTTGTTCTTTTATTCCAGCAGAGACATGGATCGGTTTGGATTGTGACATGATCAATTTTTTCAGACCCATGAATCAGTGGTCTTCGTTTATTCCACGGCAACATTTTGACCCAGCCTATCCCGCCTTGTTTCTTCGAGTTGGTTTGGATTTTTTCTCCCCGGCCGACATCTTGAAGATTTCACAACTCCAAAGATAGCGAAGAAGGCGACGGAGATACGACGACGTCGATGGCTACCAAGATTAAACGAATAGAGACCTATTTGAGGGGTTTGCAGGGATTGATCCGTACGTGGATTAGGGCGCACAGACAGGTTCCTGCCTAAGAGCATCTCTAGCGGTGTCTATAAAAGGTCTAAAATCATAAAATAACCGCCGGTTATGTGTTGTGAGCGAAAAATTGATGCCGATCAGCGCGCGTAAAAGGGCCGAAACCATAAAACCTTTTATGGACGCCGATAAAAATCGGAAATATCCAGTTCCGCATGGAACCAACGCGCAGCCTATATCCCTTTCCACCCATTGGCGGAAGAGACATTTCATCTTATTCCCCTCCCGCACCCTAGCTCCTCCTCCACTGCCGACGCTGATTTCCCTCTACCCTTTGTCTCCGGCGCCCCCCACCCAGAATCGACGACATGGACCTCTTCGGCCTCCTGCCGGTCGCTACCGATGTCGCGGCGCCGCCGCAACCAAGAAGAGGCGGCGCGCGGGAACCCACCTCCTCCCGACAGGCGCTGTCGCCGCTGTCGCATCTCCCACACCGCCCGCTACCGTCACGACGAGGCCCTGAATGCCGAAATCAAAACCCCGGGCGGTCGAGTGGAGAATTGGAGCAAGTCCGGAATGCACCTCCAAGTGGGGCTACCATCGATGACTATGTGAGTAAATTGTGTGAGATGCATTTTGTTGATTTTGAAATGTGCATTCATGAATGTAGGAGACTATTGCAATGGAGAGGTACAAAGCCATGACGGGTTCCAAAGGAAGAGCTTTCACCCTTCAACATTGATGGAAGATTCTTGAACACTGTGAGAAGTGCAAAAATAGAGATCAAGAATTAAAACCTAAGAGAGAGGACATGGTACAATTGGATGATACCGAGGAGAATGGAGGAAGGAACAAGGAGAAGCCGGAAGAAAACAAGGAAGCAAAGGATAGAATCAAGCTTGAAGCCGAATCCACCAATCCAAGCAAGAAGATTGAGGACATGGTCAAGTCCAAGGCGGTGGCCTCAACATTGGCGATGCTTGATCTACGCAATTTATGGTCGTCGTGCTTCTTTTTGTGTCAAAAATGACAGGGATTTGTAAAACTTTTACAAACTATGTGACATTTTGTTGTTGCAAAACCCCTTGCCAATATTGATTTGTCGGTTTACGGTTTCGGTTCGTTTGCGGGCACTGATCTACGCCGCGACTTTTGGAACCATAAAATCCGAATACAGAGGACTGAACTCGCATTTTATGGTTTGTGTTTTTATAGACACTGTTAGAGATGCTCTAAATAAACGAACGAGATCTAAGTAAGAAGCATGTGACACTTGACATGGAAAATAACGCGTGAGAGGAGAAGGCCGCTCTTGACGAGCAGGGAGTGAGCAGAGGAGACCTTTGGAAAGGTTAGATTTATTTCTAAAGTTTCTTTGTTCTTTCTTAGACCAAATAGTAATATTATACCGGAAAAATGATGGGCGATAGTAGCAAGTCCTGGGCTTGAGAGGTAAGAGTCGAGCCCAACTATTTGTTGGGCTATCCTATCGTGCAGGCTAGGAAAATTCCTAGATCAGTAATTGTGTTTTGGGCCAACCAAAATTGCCTTAGACCAGGAAAAGAAGCCGTCCCCTCGTGGCCCCTGCTTGGAAGCGCATTTCATCGCCAGTTTCGGTTGAGAGGAAGCAGCCTTTGTGAGCGTAAAACAACAAACCTGGCAAGAAACTGGATCAAAAGTTTAAAACACCAGTGTACAAATGGCGATCAAAGCCTAGTGCTGCATTTACAAAAGAAAAGGTTAGTGCTGCGCTACCAGCGACCACGTTCCACGGAACTTATCCATTGTTTAGCTTCTCTGATGAAGCAATGGAGATTGCAGCTAGAGAGGCTTCAGCTTCGTCTTCTTCACAGGAATCACTGTGCACTTTCGCCCAGAAGACGAACCTGCACGTGCTGGAGGAGGTGTTAACTTTCCAATGACTTCCGAAGCGAAATCTTTTCCACATGTGATTGTCCACAAGTCCTAGCTACGAATTAAACGCCTCGTATACGCTTTGAATTAAATCACCAGCAATCAGCTGCCAACTGAAGTCTAAGATGGATCTCCGTCGAATGTTCGATGATACCTCCAGGCTACAGCTGCTGCGCATCCATCCCGTTTCCCGTGACTCCCCCTCATGGCGATCGATCGAGACGCCGCACCTGCCGAGCCGATCGTCCGGCCAGGACCATGGAACCCAACAATCTCTGCCCGTACATACGTGTGCTACGAATTTGTATACATATGCGGATGCATGTGCGCGTCAATCCATCCATCCACCTCTGTATCTCAATCCCTGCTTGCATATCCAGTACGCCAAAAGGGCGTGACCTGGACCAGGCCAGGCGAGAGAGACCCCCAATCATTTGTGGTAGCTGCAGGCAACAGTTTCTGGAAGGGCGAGAGGGAGTACATTGATTTTGCAGCTCGCTCGTTTGATGATTCCCCGCGTGGAGGAGTTAGCACATTTATGTGCTTCACTGACTGTCACCAGAATGGTCCTGTGCTCATGTCAAGTCTCTGCTTGAGTTCAATTCCCTGTTCGAGGAATTCGTAGGATTTGGTTCCAAGTCGACTGAGCCCCTCCCAAGGACGGAGAGTACCACCTTGGAGTTAAACATTCATATCGAACGTGTCCATGCATGCGTTAAATTGTCAGTGGAGGCCATTTAGAGATAACCATGTCGTTTGTCATTACTTCCAACCGGAAATAAGGCATGGTGACCAATTGTCACCCATATATTCAATATAGTGGCAAATACTCCCTCCGTTTTAAAATATAAGATATTTTAGGTTTGTGAAAAAAATGTATCTAGACTAGTTTAATGTTTAGATTCACTCCAAACCTTAGTAAACCTGGATACTAAAAGTATTCTAGATACATTTACTTCACAAATCTAAAACATCTTATATTTTAAAAAGGAGGGAGTATATGTGTTGCCCTAACAGAAGGCACAAAGTCAAACAGCCAAATGGATGGGGTAGTTCAACATCTAAGTGGATGATGAACAAAACGGCGATCTTTCAATACGGGCGATCACATGAATTTTTTATGGATCACGGTCTCGAAAGGTCTAAGAACTTGAAGCTAATACCATGAGTGTTCGAGCAACTCTCCAGTCCTAAACTTAATTTCTATAAGACTTGATTTTTCAGTTTTGGGGAAGCACAAGACACGAGACAACTCAATGTGCCAAATTTATTCAGATGTACCGGTTTCCAATTAGGTATTTGGATATTCTGATCCATTTTAGCAGACTACCAAATATCGAATGGCAGGTTGAGTAGTTGGAAATAAAAGTTATTACCCGTTGACGAAAAATTCGTTCTCACTAACTCAGTAATAAGAAATGGCACTTCATAGCATTCTTCGAGTTATCAAAAGGGGCACTTCATAGACTGGATTACTTCTGACCGGGATTCTTTTGACAATGCGATAGTACAAAAATAAATACCGACCAGCTAGATGGGATGCCATTTACCATCCAAAGGATAAGGGTGGCCTTGGTATCAAGGATCTTCAGGTTAAAAACACTGCTCTTCTCGGTCTATGACTCTTTAAGCTTCTTACAAGGATGGGGTCTGGCAAAACCTTCCGAGAAGAAAAAAAAGCTCGAATGCATTATGTCGGATTTATTGGAAATAGTGAAACTTGCTCTTTTGGTCTAGTCTCACGTAAAAAAATATTTATTTCGCACTGGATCTTTTACTATTATAGGATAAGTGTTAATGATATACCTTGGAACAATATCCATCTATCTACAATATTCTCTCACAAGAGCGATGTAATCACTATGGTAATGGTAACATCTCCATCAAATGTGATGTTCAGGCGGGATTAAGTTGAACCCCGGCTTGTAGCATAGAATATTTTTCTTGAGAGGTTGACAATGGTCGAGTTAAATACATGGAGTGGAAGATTTTGTTGGAATACATATGAGAATGGAAAATTATTGTAAGTTCATCTTTCGTATTGTTATATGTTGATCCAAAATCTACAAAGTAAAGCCCAACTTCTGACGAGCGGAGAGATGCCCGTCGTCGGAGGCTTGGGCCGACAGGGACGCATGTGGGGGGTGTGGTGGTGGGGTGGGGGGGGAGGGGCAAGGCCCCGCGTTACAGATCGTTGAAGACCTAAGTTTTCACCGCTATAATAAACCTCTTGTAAGCTGCCGGCTAGGATTAGTTGTATTTGTGAAAATCTCCGGCGTTTGTAAACACTCTTCAATATAGTGAAGTTTCATTGGCTGGCGCCCGTGGTTTTTTTCTCTTTTTGTTGGAGAGGATTTTCCATATTAAATCTGTGTCCCGTTGCTATGATTTCTTTCTTTCTTGTTATTTACTTGTCGCAATTATAACGCGTATTGCAAGTTCACTCGTTCTATATGGTCATTCATTCAAGCGGCATCTAACTTACTTGCACATAATGTTGCAAATATCTTCGTCAATTAGTTACATGAGATAGATCACAAATATAGAAGGCAACGTATCTAGTGAAAACCGACCTTGAGTGAAAATCTGGAAACTTTCTTCCCTGGTCATCGGATCATGAGTGGACGCTTCGGATCGGAGGTGGGACGGCACCCAGCCAGTTAAACAAACTTTACATAAATACCCCTATTATCTTAACAATTAGCCGGAAGAAAACACTCCGTTTCCTATCCGATGCCCAAGATTTGCACCGCCGCAGCCGCGGAAGCATACCGGCGGTAGCAGCTATGATGACGCCCCCTGTCGGAGAATCCCACATGTAGATGAAGGCTCCAAGGAAACAACCTCGGCGGAAAATCTACAGGCAGCCGTCAGCGTCTCTGTCCCTACGCTACAGAGGAACTCGGCGGCAGCGACGGCAGCCCAGCGCGACGCGACTCGATGACTGATCCCGTGAGATGGTAAATCGCAGTCGAAGCACTCCCCCGTGCGACGGAAACTCGGAATGAGCTGCTTCCCCTTCCAACTTGTTCTGCAGCGTCTTCTCTCTGAAGTTGTACCTGAGTTTTGCAAAATTGCAATGTCTTCTACAGAATCTTGTGCAAATCAGTGTTATGTTTGATGTAATACAACGATGTTTGAAGTAATACAACCAGTGTTGTTTTTAGTCGGTGGTGTGAATCGGTTGGTGTAATCTGTGAATGTCTATGAGTTTCAGCACTAGGTTTTCTTATAAAATTGCATCATACAATTCAGAGAATGTTGAGATTCGAGATTCAGATAACCAGGTCTACAATCACAAGTCCGTGAGGGGGTTCAACGAGGGTGTGGGCTGGAAGGGGAGGCAGCGCTCCTCCATGTGGAGGGTGGCAGAGGCAGCGGAGCTTCTAGAGGAGGACGAGAAGTCGCATCCAGCCAGCGGTGGCGCCATTAACGCGAGTCGAGATGACAGTGTCAAAACAATAGCGTCGTGTAGCACGGGAGTCGGTGTTGCGTGGTCAGAATGTTCAAACTCTATCACTTCTGTCAGAGGGCGAGGACTCCCAGCGGGTGGCGCCATTGACGCGAGTCCAGATCGGATCGAAGACGAATCCCAGGTGCTGAACAGTTTCCTCATCGTGGGCACACGAGGGGGTTTTCTGTAAAGTGCGTTTAAGTGGCAGGGGCGCAGGGCTGTCATTCCACCTCTGATCCGAAGCGTCCACGCACAGTCCGACGGCCAAAGAGAAAAGTTTCCAGATTTTCACCGAATGCTGGTTTTCACTGGATACTTCCTCAATATAGAATCCTCTTTAGGGTGTTAATTAACAGTTGCCGTTAGACGACATCAGAGTCTATAGATCAGCCTCCCAGCAACACCTTAAAGCGTTTACTGAGTCGTTCATGTCTTTTTGTTGCCATTAGGTATTGTACCAACTTTTCCTTTCCTTTCCTTTTTGTTAGTAGGGTGAGACCATTCCATGTCGCTAATTTTTTTTAAATAATACAATTTTTTTATTCATATTCACAAATAATACGCAAATTTGTCAATTTTCATTTCTGTCCGTCCGTCGGGAGCTCCTTCGTTGGTTGCGCGGACGACGAACATGTCGTCTTTTGTTCAAAAGACGACCAAGCGTGTCGGGTGGCAGGGATCTGACCGTCGGCGGTTCAACGGACGACGGAGTTGTCGTCTTTTCTTCAAAAGACGACCGAGCTGTCGGGGTGCCAGGGGTCAGCCGCGTCGGCTGTTGAACGGACGACGGCCGTTTCGTCCCTTGAACGGACGACGGGCCCCGGCTATATTAGCTCGCCCGCCCGTGCCCATCGTCTCCTTGCTCTCATTTCCAGCTCGTCCGTCTGCTAGCTCTTCTTCCTCTCTCGCTTGCTCTCATTTTCTCAGCCGTTGCACCGATTTGTAGCCTAGATTTCTATCTAAACTCGCTGCTCTAACACATTAGCAAGCTAGTAGAGTCCCGATCTACTAATGGGATAGCCTGGTATAGTGATTTGAGGCGTTTTGGTGGAGGGATCTGGTGGTGTTCTTAGCTTCTTGTTGAGCAATGGCCATGGTGGAGGCTGGTGCTGGGACTTGAGGAAGGTGCATGGTGGAGGTGCTGATCCGTTGACCTGAGGCAGCTGCACGGCAGGACTTTGCACGCTTCAAGGGTAAACCCTAATTTCTTGCTTATTGCAGTCATGTGTGTATGTTCATAGGTAGCGTTTGATGGGGTCTGTATCTATGTACCTGTTTTTGACTATTTTGGGTATTTTTAGGTCGAAAATCATGTCAAATAATATAGTGTTTAGGTTCTTGTATGGTCCTGGTTCCGTCAGAATAAACCAGTACGGAGTTGATTTGAGCGAGTTTAGATTTATGGATGAAGTGCTTCAGAATCCTGAAACAGTGCCCATTACTCAGTTGAAGGATTGGTTATGTGTTCGTTTAGGGCTCCCTCCTACCCATACTGTCGGTGTGCATGCTTTATGGACTAAGTCAAGGCAAACCCCTAATTTTTATTTAAGGCCAATAGAAGCGCAACAGAAATGGGTCAAATTTGTGCAAGCTTGCCAGAAAAGAGAAGTTAACCCCAGTCTCTTAGTGTTACCTGTGGTGAAAGAGGCTGGGTATGATCATGACCATAGTAGTCAGACCGGTCATGCTGGAGGTAGTTATGATCATGGCCAGAGTAGTCAGACCGGTCATGCTGGAGGTAGTTATGATCATGGCCAGAGTAGTCAGACCGGTCATGCTGGAGGTAGTTATGATCATAGCCAGAGTAGTCAGGGCCAAGAGGGTGGCGGCGGATATGAATCAGGTCACAGTAGCTATGCACACACCGGGGGTGATGGTTATGTATCAGAGGACGGTGGTGAAGGATTAGGGGAAGACATATTCAGTGGCGAAGCTGATGAGGACGAGATATATGATGGTTTGTTGCAACATCAAATGGAAGCCGAAGACTCAGAAGGCAACAGTGATACGGCTGATGATTCTGGAGAGTCTGATCAAGAAGAGATCGGCCAACCTATTCCGGCATCATGGAATAATGACAACACAGCAGCAATGACTGTGAACGATGGGCATGATTCGGCGTGGCATTATCACGCGAACAACATCTCTCTGGGTGCATTATATCCTAGCAAGAGACATCTGCAGGAAGCAATTGTTGAGTGGTCAATGTCCATGCAACGGGTCATGAAAACAAAGGTGTCATCACAACAATATTTGACATTGGTTTGCAAGGAAGCTGGATGTCCTGCAAGGGTGCATGCCCATGCCCCTAGGTATGACACAAACTGGAAGGTCACCGATGTTGTGATGCACACATGCACACTTGAAAGTGTCCTTCAGGACCATCGTAACCTCACGTCAACCCTCCTGGCTAGACTGTTGTACACAGAGATAGTGGAGGGGAAAGCCATGGGGGTGAAAGCTATCATTAACAAAGTTTCTGTCAGATTCCGCTACAATATTTCATACGGGAAGGCTTGGAGGACTAAGCAAAGGGCACTGGAGGCAAGGTTTGGTTCGTTTCGAGACGGGTATGACTGTGTTGTTAGGATGCTCCAGACACTGCAGGCTAGGAATCCAGGCACCTACGTGGACATCCAACACTTCACATTGCCACATGAACCTAATTTGAGGGTACTTCATCGAGTGTTCTTCTCATTTGCTATATGCATAGAAGCTTTCACTCACTGTAGACCAGTCATCTATGTGGATGGTACATTTCTCACTGGCAAGTATAGGGGTCAGATATTGACTGCCATAGGCCAAGATGGAAACAATCAAGTGGTTCCACTTGCTTTTGCTTTCGTGGAGAGCGAGAACACCGAGAGTTGGGTATGGTTTTTCAGGCAGCTGAAGATAGCAATTGTGAGAGATACACCGAATGTATGTGTGCTTCATGATAGGCATCCAGGTATACTAAGCGCGATAAAGAAGCTCACACAGCCCACTCCTGATGAAGTAACTCCATGGCTGGACATGCAGAGTCGTTGGTGCATGCGGCATCTAGGGGCCAATTTTTTCTCACAGTTCAGGAACAAAGCTCTTATGAACCTATTCAAGAAGCTTTGCAAGCAGAACCAAGAGTGGAAGTATATCAAGTGTCGTGGCTATCTTGATGACTTCACTAAAAAACATGTGACTCAGAGGAGAGCAGCTAGAGCAGCAGCGGTCGCGGCTCATGCAGCGGCGTTAGCTGCACAGGCAACAACAGGAGCAGCACCACCGGAGGAAGAACCCATTGCCCTTTGTGACTTGCCAGGATTTGACCAACCCGGTACTAGGAGAAGGCCTGGCAGAAGGATTAAAAATTTTCAGGAATGGATACAACACGAGCATGTAGAGAGGTGGTCTCTGCTGCATGACACTCATGGTGCTAGGTTTGGCGTCATGACTACAAATCTGGCTGAAACTTACAACTTTGTCTTGAGAGGAAGTAGGGCTCTACCATTAACAGCCATTGTGGAGTGTATTTTCATCGGAACTCTGAAGTATTTCAGAGACAGACTCCAGATGGCTCAGATGCATATCATGAACAACCCAAACACGAGGTATTGTTCAAAGATCATGCATTACATGGATGCCAAGATGGAGAAGGCTCGGTCCATGCATGTCATCGCCATCGTTAATCAGGAAAGAAGGTTCGAGGTACGCCTCCCTTCCAACCGGATTGGAACAGGAGAAGAGGTAAAGACACAGGAGGTGAGGATAGGAAACGAAGCATGGCCAACGTGTGAGTGCACGTGCAATAAATGTAGGGGTTCGTAGCATGGAAAACAAAATTTTCTATCGCGTACAAACAAACAAGCCAAGATCTATCTACTAGATTGTAGCAACGAGTCGATGGAATAACTCACCCTTGAAGATTCCAAAGTGTTTAACGAGAGCAGATTCTCGTGGGTGATGTAGTCGTACTCTTTCCGATCTCAAGATCGCGTAGACGATCCTTCCGGCGCCACGTTCCGGCAGCGCTCCCGTAGTCGGTCACACGTTCGGTACTCGACGAAGACCTTCCTCTCCCTTGTTCCAGCAGGCAGCGGAGGTTGTAGCACTCTCCTCGCGATTCCGGCAGCACAACGGCGTGGTACCGGAGGTAGAGGGGAAATCCCGCAGGGCTTCGCCTTAAGCCGGTGCGAGTATGGTGGAGCTTATGAGAGAGGCTATTAGTGGTCTAGTAATTAGACACACCAATTAGAAGGCTCTAAACCAATTAGAAGGCTCTAAACCGAATAGCTCTAAACCGGGGTCTAGATCTAGGGTTTAGTTTAGAGGATAGGAAACTTGTGTGTGTCTAGGAGGAGCCCTGCCCCTCCTTTTATGGGAGGGGGGTCTTGGCGCGCCAGGGGAGGGAGGGAGTCCCTCCCCAACTCGGCCTAGGGCTGGCCGCCGGCCTGGAGGAGTCCAACTCCTCCTCCAAGTTGATTCCAACTCCTCTTGCTTGTTTCCCACAGTTTCTTGTTTTAGCCGTTTGACTTTCAAACTGGACATTTGACTTTTCTGTTTTAGGATTCAATTTAATCCTATATTTGGGACAGCAAGAACACTTAGTACATGATGCAATCATTCCAATATGTAATGACACATTCATGTACCCCTTCCCCCCCGGAGTGCCGGACAATCCGGAACCTTCTAGAACATTCCCGATGAAAACACCGGAATCATTCCCGAACTCCGAAACGGGACTTTCCTTATATGAATCTTATTCTCCGGACCATTCCGGATCACCTCGTGATATCCCGGATCCCATCCAAGACTCCGAACAACATTCGGTCTCTTTCTCATAATACCATAACTACTCAAACAACGTCGAATCCTTAAGTGTGTCTCCCTACGGTTCGTGAATTATGCGGACATGATCGAGACACTTCTCCGATCAATAACCAATAGAGGAATCTGGAAATTCATATGGCTCCCACATATTTCTACGATTACTTTGCGATCGAATGAACCACTTACATACGATACCAATTTCCCTTTGTCTCACGATATGTTACTTATCCAAGGTTATGATCGTCGGTATCTCTGCATACCTAGTTCAACCTCGTTACTGATAAGTACTCTTTTCTCGTTCCCGTGATATGTGATCCCTTGTGACCAAGTCACATGCTTGCAAGCTAATTGGATGACATTTCACCGAGAGGGCCCAGAGAATATCTATCCGTCATGTGGATGGACAAATCCCACTCTTGATCCATGTGTTTCAACCAATACTTTCCGAACACTCAATGCCACTTTTATAGCCACCCTGTTACGGTGTGGTGTTTGATGACATCAAAGCATCCATCCAGTAAAGGTGATATGCATGATCTCATGGTCGAAGGAATTAGGTTACTATGTATCAGAAAGCATATAGCAATTGAACTATTGAAATGACTTGATCTTTATGCTACGCTTATCTATAGGAGTATGTCCACCATATCATTCTCCTAATGATATGATCCTGTTGTTAATAACATCTCTATGTTCATGATCAGGAAACCATGATCATATATTAACCAACAAGCTAGTTTAACAAGAGGCTTTACTAGGGACTCTTATTTTAGTTTACAAATCACACAAGTATTAATGTTTCCGGTTAATACAATTATAGCATGGTATGTAAATATTTATCATAAGTGTGAAGATATGATAATAACCACTTTATTATTGCCTCTTGGGCATATCTCCAACAGTCTCCCACTTGCACTAGAGTCAATAATCTAGTTTCAAATCTTTGTGTATTCAACACCTATGGCTTTCCGGTGTTGTATGTACACGATTGCTAGTGGTCAACTGATCTCCGGATCTGACACTTCCAGGTCCGTGTGTAATTGCATGTCTTTGCGTCTCTACGCATCACTCATTCTCTAATGAGATGGCTTTGTACATATTTGGTCTTTCGGTGTGACCTTTAGCTCTTTGGGGTTAAAACATGTTGATAATATTGTCGCACAATATATCTTCATAGTATTATCCCACTGTGAACTACACCTAGTTTGATAACAAACTTCTTGACACAAATGCCCTCTTTTGCTGCTATAATAGCAGTCATATACTTAGCCTTTTGTTGTAGTATCTGTCACAATGTCTTAACTTTGGAAATCATCCAAATCCATTATGGAACTCACTTTCCATTATATTGTGCCACCCTTAGTTTAGATTTGAGATAAACTTAATTTGTACTTTGTGACAAAGCTAGTATCAATGTAGTACTTTTACAATGAACTAACCATCTATTTGTCACTTCTACAAATATTATACTCTTAGTTCTTTCAAAAGATCATAAGAATATCCTTACTATTGTCCAATGATCATCTTACAAATCATTCTGGTATATGCTCACAACATTTAGAGCATAGGACATATCTGGATTTGTACATATCACAGTATGATTGATATAAATACTCTTTGTGATTTCATACATCAAGTATCAATCTATACTTGAATCTTTGTTTCACTTACCAAGTGCCAATACACTTGAATATATCATCAACATTGAACTCTTTCAATCCTTTCTGTGCAACAAGAACCTTTCTTGTAGTTTCTATATTGAATTCATTCAATATCTCGTCTATGTACTTCTGGCACAACCATATTAGCGTCTATTGATGCCAAATATTTGGGTTTTGCCCAAGTCTTTCATCGGGATGAAATTCTTAATATGTGTTAATAAAAGATACATTATTTCCAATCAACAATATGTCTTCCACATAACATATTAGAAACATGTCTTAGTGCTCCCACTTAATTTCTTGCAAATGCAAGCATCTCCATCGTCTCTGATGAACTTTTAAACTCCTTTAACAGTTTCATCACAGTGAAGATTCCAACTCCGCTATGCTTACTTCAACCATTGAAGTTTGCATATGCTTTTTAGCATCCTTTGAATTAACAAAACCCTATGGACCGTGTTATGCACATGGCCTAGGTAACGATTCTATTAGAAGAACTTGTTTTGTTTATTCAACTACCATATAACAAAATTATATGTAGTGGTTGCTACATTAATCCGTCTAGACTAAATATCACTATGAAAGATCAAATCTTGTCATAATCAACCTTTGAACATTGTTGTGAACTCTTTCCCAACATGTCGACTATTTCATAGATGTAAAACATCCATGTCTATTTCTTTATAGATCCAGACACAACTGTAAGGTCTTACACCTTTCTCGAGGGTCCTTCAAGTTCAAAGCTTGATTTCTCGTGTATGGAACTATCATGGATTTTATGGCTTCAAGCCATTTTACGGAGTCAGGGCCCATCATCGCTTCTCTGCATGTAGTCGGTTCATTATTCTCAAATAATGATTCAACCCTCAAATCTTGGTATTTGATTGTTCATCCGACCTACTTGTTTCAATAGGAACTTGGATCTCCGTGACCACAACCTTTGAGGCACGTGAGCCATGAGCATTGTTGCTGCCTCCGAAACACTTTTCGGTGCTGCGCAACTCTGCACATATAGCTAAGGTTCTTTTAACCTTATCAAAGTTTCTATTGTCCTCCCACTTAACTTTTCACGAAAAATTCCTTCTTAAAGAAACTTGACGTTTTAAGTGACAAAACACTTTTGTCTCCGATGTTATGTAGGAGTACTTAACAGTTTATTCGAAATAACATACAAAGACAGGTTCATCCGACTTTGGTTGCAAACATCTTTCTTATGCATAGCATACCAATGTTCAAGAAAGGACAACTTGGGTTTTATCCCAAACCATAACCTTATATGGTGTCATTTCAACGGATTATGATGGAGCTCTTTTCAGTGGAAAAACGGTAATCTCTAAAGCTTTTAATCTTTAAAATACAATGGCAGTTTTATGAATTATACCTTTGATCTTACCATGTCAAACAAGGTTTAATTACATATCTCGAACGCTCCATACTCTTATGGTGTTTCGGGAAAATGCAAATTCACGGAACGATTCCTTAAATCTTAGGTATTATGCTAAATCTGTAACTCAAATATCTTCCTTTATGATCTTTATCATAAACTGTTTATATTCTTGTTACAATGATTTTGCACTTCATCTTGAAAGTCTTTGAACTCTTCAAATATTTCACACTTCATCCTTATCAAGTAAATATTCATATATTCACTCAAATTTTCGGAGAAAGCATATGAAGTTGAAATCCATCGCTCTTGACTACACATAATGGACTTCGTACAACAATATGTACAAGTTCCAATAAGCTAGTCATTCGTTCCCTTTTGGCCTATGAACGAAGTTTTAATTATCTCTAGGAAAGTTTCACAAGCGTCATATGATCAAAAATCAGAAGACTCCAAAATTCCATCAACATGGAGTTTCTTCATGTTTTCTTTCAAATATAATTTAAACGGCGATGTCACTTCCTAAGTGATCTTTCAATCAATTTGTCTTTCGACATTTTTAGCACTAGTTTTATGGATGTGATGTCTCCAACGAGACTTGCGAATCATCCATCTTTTATGGATTACGGCAATTATTTGAACAATCCTTTTGTTCTCATAATACCTGATAAAACAAATCTTTGAAGGCAAGCTTTGATGTTTAACAAGCAACACAATAACCCTTTATTTTGTTCTTGATGAACATCATCACATATTCTTTTGCTAGTTACTTAGGCCATTGTAGTTCATGAATTGTGTTGTTTCGTATGACGATTCACACCAACAAATTCAGTATCAAATACTTAAGAACCACATTGTTTAACAAGCAAAGAATATAGCCATAACATGTATATCATCTATATACTTAAACTGAACGATTCTAGTCTTTTCTTTTCTGCCATATATTTATGAGATTCTCTTTCAGTATTTCCTTTTCAGTTTGAAAGAATCTATCAACATCAATAGTGGAGTCATACATATGACACATAGTCCAAAGCGTGTATAATAAAATACCAATGTCTTTGGACTTGCACTTTGAAGTAGATCACCATCATCAAATGTTTGGTGTGCCTTCAAATTCCTTTCTTTAGTAATCTCTTGGTGTAGTAAACATTTTACCTACATCAAATATTCACCCTTATCATGGAATTATTCATGATCAAGCTACTTTTAGCTTATAACGGTGAATCGCGAGTATAATGTTGCTCTCCAAAACCTTTTGGAGGATTAAGACAACTAGTGTCTTCAACCTTTTGCAAATTCTCATCAAATATGAGAACATGACTTTTGCCATATTATACTCTATCATGTTGCAACCAAAACTTCGTTTTAGATATCACAATATCTTCCACACATCATGGTTTCTGAAACAACTCTTTCAGATCCTAGATAACCTTGATATTAAGACAATCCTTTGAATATCAAGAATCATGGAGACAAACACGATACTTATACACTAACACTTGGAATTGTCACTCTTGATTTAATACCAATTATTAAACTTCATGGAGTAACCGGAACTTACTGAAAGTTTGCAATAGGACTTTTAAACTTTAGATTAACACTTCAAAACAATACGATACCAGTTCGTAAAGTAACTAACCAGAATTCTATAGTTCTATCATCTCAATTATAACTAAGCGCAAGGTGGTAAACGGATGCCAATGACTACAACAACTATGCAATTTCACTTTGATTTAGTTTATGATAAATTGAGTTCTAATTAATAATTAAATTAATCTAGGTGAACTCCCACTCAAAACAATATCCCTCACATTGTTTTAGTGATCACACGAACCAAATCCCCCATATCAAAACCGATCATCACGAGAGTTGATATAGCTTCAATGGCGAACAATCGACATGTTCATCATATCTGCTATATGATTCATGCTTTACCTTTCGGCGATCCGTGTTCCTGAGGCCATGTCTGTACATGCTAGGCTCGTCAAGATCAAACCTTAGCTACCGCATAAGCAAATCTGGCTTGCTTACGTTGTATTCACCCGCGGAATCAAAGACACCCGATCATCACGTGGTGCTTCGAAGCAACAAGCTTTGGCAACGGTGCATACTAAGGGTGAACACTTTAGAACTTGAAATTTATGTGCATGAGGGATCATCTTATAATGCTACCGTCGTCTACTAAGCAATACAAGATGCATAAAGGATTAACATCACATGCAATTCATAATATGTGATATGATATGGCCTTTCTTCTTTGTGCTTCCGATCTCCATCTTCAAGCACGAACATGATCTCCATCATCATCGGCATAGCATCAAGGTCAATGACGCTTCTTCATGGTTGTCGTCCACCAGCTTCAGCTATTACAACTATTTTGAATAGACACGCAGGTCTTAACAGAAATTAAAGACAACCATATGGCTCCTGCCGGTTGCCAACTTACAATAAGGAACATTGCATACATCAAATATAATCACAATCATGGCCATATCACATCACTGCACACCCCTGCAAAACAAAGTTAGACGCTTCTACTTTCTTTGCATATTTTACGTGGTTTGGGGCTTTCCATAAGTGTCGTTCTAACTTACGAACAAGAACCACAACATTGATACTAGTATTGTCAATCACCCGTTGTAAATTGGATCTTAACTATGCTAGGAGAAACAGGCACCCGCAAAGCCACTTATGCAATACAAGTTGCATGTCAAGCGTGGAGCAAGTCTCATGAACGATGTCATGTAAGGTTAGCCCGGGCCGCTTCATCCCAACATACCGCAAGATACAAAGTACACAAAAAGCAATCGACAATAAGAGCATCAACGCCCACAATGACCATTGTGTTCTACTCGTGCAACAGATCTACATATAGACACGGCTCTGATACCACTGTAGGGGTTCGTAGCATGGAAAACAAAATTTTCTATCGCGTACAAACAAACAAGCCAAGATCTATCTACTAGATTGTAGCAACGAGTCGATGGAATAACTCACCCTTGAAGATTCCAAAGTGTTTAACGAGAGCAGATTCTCGTGGGTGATGTAGTCGTACTCTTTCCGATCTCAAGATCGCGTAGACGATCCTTCCGGCGCCACGTTCCGGCAGCGCTCCCGTAGTCGGTCACACGTTCGGTACTCGACGAAGACCTTCCTCTCCCTTGTTCCAGCAGGCAGCGGAGGTTGTAGCACTCTCCTCGCGATTCCGGCAGCACAACGGCGTGGTACCGGAGGTAGAGGGGAAATCCCGCAGGGCTTCGCCTTAAGCCGGTGCGAGTATGGTGGAGCTTATGAGAGAGGCTATTAGTGGTCTAGTAATTAGACACACCAATTAGAAGGCTCTAAACCAATTAGAAGGCTCTAAACCGAATAGCTCTAAACCGGGGTCTAGATCTAGGGTTTAGTTTAGAGGATAGGAAACTTGTGTGTGTCTAGGAGGAGCCCTGCCCCTCCTTTTATGGGAGGGGGGTCTTGGCGCGCCAGGGGAGGGAGGGAGTCCCTCCCCAACTCGGCCTAGGGCTGGCCGCCGGCCTGGAGGAGTCCAACTCCTCCTCCAAGTTGATTCCAACTCCTCTTGCTTGTTTCCCACAGTTTCTTGTTTTAGCCGTTTGACTTTCAAACTGGACATTTGACTTTTCTGTTTTAGGATTCAATTTAATCCTATATTTGGGACAGCAAGAACACTTAGTACATGATGTAATCATTCCAATATGTAATGACACATTCATGTACCCCTTCCCCCCCGGAGTGCCGGACAATCCGGAACCTTCTAGAACATTCCCGATGAAAACACCGGAATCATTCCCGAACTCCGAAACGGGACTTTCCTTATATGAATCTTATTCTCCGGACCATTCCGGATCACCTCGTGATATCCCGGATCCCATCCGAGACTCCGAACAACATTCGGTCTCTTTCTCATAATACCATAACTACTCAAACAACGTCGAATCCTTAAGTGTGTCTCCCTACGGTTCGTGAATTATGCGGACATGATCGAGACACTTCTCCGATCAATAACCAATAGAGGAATCTGGAAATTCATATGGCTCCCACATATTTCTACGATTACTTTGCGATCGAATGAACCACTTACATACGATACCAATTTCCCTTTGTCTCACGATATGTTACTTATCCAAGGTTATGATCGTCGGTATCTCTGCATACCTAGTTCAACCTCGTTACTGATAAGTACTCTTTTCTCGTTCCCGTGATATGTGATCCCTTGTGACCAAGTCACATGCTTGCAAGCTAATTGGATGACATTTCACCGAGAGGGCCCAGAGAATATCTATCCGTCATGTGGATGGACAAATCCCACTCTTGATCCATGTGTTTCAACCAATACTTTCCGAACACTCAATGCCACTTTTATAGCCACCCTGTTACGGTGTGGTGTTTGATGACATCAAAGCATCCATCCAGTAAAGGTGATATGCATGATCTCATGGTCGAAGGAATTAGGTTACTATGTATCAGAAAGCATATAGCAATTGAACTATTGAAATGACTTGATCTTTATGCTACGCTTATCTATAGGAGTATGTCCACCATATCATTCTCCTAATGATATGATCCTGTTGTTAATAACATCTCTATGTTCATGATCAGGAAACCATGATCATATATTAACCAACAAGCTAGTTTAACAAGAGGCTTTACTAGGGACTCTTATTTTAGTTTACAAATCACACAAGTATTAATGTTTCCGGTTAATACAATTATAGCATGGTATGTAAATATTTATCATAAGTGTGAAGATATGATAATAACCACTTTATTATTGCCTCTTGGGCATATCTCCAACAATAAACCCAAGCTGTTGCATCTGCCTTGCTCTCATGTACTAGCTGCATGCGGGCTGATGGGTATGGATGCGATCTCGTTTGTGTCTCCTTATGTCCTTAAGGACGCGGTGGTCAATACGTGGACAGGCGAGATGATGGGATATAGGGCATGGGGAAATTTCAATAAAGTAAATCCAGGTGAAAGGGTTTACATCCCAGATCCTGTACTGATGAGGACAGGAAGAGGAAGGCGACAATGTATCCGCATCCGTAATGATATGGATGAATCTGAAGCCGGAGGCCCTACTAGGCAATGTTTTCTGTGTAATCAATTTGGTCATATAGACACCAGTTGCCACATCTTCGGGACTGGTGGAGCTGCTCCTTGTGGACGTGGCAGCCGAGGAAGAAGAGGAAGAGGAAGAAGAGGCAGAGGAAGAAACTATACGTGTGGAACTATGTCTTAAATTTATAATATGTGTGGAACTATGTCTTCAATTTGTAATATGTGTGGAACTATGTCTTAAATTTGTAATATGTGTGGAACTATGTCTTAAATTTGTAATATGTGTGGAACTATGTCTTAAATTTGTAATATGTGTGGAACTATGTCTTAAATTTGTAATATATGTGGAACTATGTCTTAAATTTGCAAAATGTGTGGAACTAATGTGCAGATGGCGGGATTTTTGCTGAATGCTGACATAGATAGAAAGCACCGATCGACGGTACTGGATGCTAACCCGGGGTCCTTGAAGCACCTAGTGACTCGCACTCCCATTTCGAACTGGTGCATACATCCTGATTGGCTTCAGAGGCATGTGACATTTATTTCTCTTGCTGTTGGGATATTTATGGGCCAATGTGACTAAACTGTTCTGCTTTCTTCTTATGTAGATTGAAGTGGGCTGGGCTCTTACCATTCGTTCGTTTGGTTGAGGCCACTCATATGGAGGAGATAGAAGGGCGACAACTTGGGTTCCAGACTAGTCGCTTACAGTACGACTCGTCTTTGCTCACGTGCTTGATGGATCGATGGAGGCCCGAGACTCACACTTTCCATTTTCGATGGGGAGAGATGGCTCCTACCCTTCAGGACGTCTCGTACTTGCTGGGACTTCCGTTGGCTGGCGTGCCCATAGGCCCAGTGGATCCACTAGCAAATTGGGCCCAAGACATGGCCCAACGATTCTTTGGCATCCGTGATGGAGCTCTGGCCTTTGGCCATGACAATCATGGGCCAAAATTTGGATGGTTGGAGCAGTATCAGGTGTGTTTCATTTATTTGTTCTATTTTGGTGGAGAAGTATCATGTACTGAAAATTGTTCTATTTGCTAATGCAGATACAGAGGTTTGGGTTCCCGGCCACTCCGATGACTGCCCCACAGATTACACGCAGCCTGGAGGCATACCTTACGTGGCTGCTCGGGAAGGTGATGTTCACTGAGAACCACGTGTCGACCATTAGTGCGCGATACATCCATTTTGCTAGAGGGATCGCGGAGGCGACGTGCCAGGAAGAATGCACACAGTGGAGTTGGGGTTCAGCTGTCTTAGCAGCTACGTACCGAGGTATGTGCAATGCTTGCCAGTTAACCAAGGACAGTTCTGCCTTGCTAGGATGCCCATTGTTGCTGCAACTGTGGTCGTGGGAGAGGTTCCCTATCGGCCGTCCAGATGTAAGTGTTAACCAAATAGTCGGCAACCAGGAACATGAAACAATTGTCTACCACTCTGACCTGCTGTTCGACGAAGAGCAAATCTATTATGTGCACTAGAGATCGAGAGTACTGGCTGACTAAATCGAAGATCATCTTTGATTTCCAAGTTGAGGAGATGTCTCAACAGAGGTTCATGCGACAGTTTGGTCTTTGCCAGATGGTAGATCCCCCGTGTCCGGATGTTCCCCTTCCAGATGTCGTGCACGCGTAAGTAAATATATGTACATAAGGAATGCATCTTATACTTCATCTATATTCTTTAATTATGGTCTAACAAATTCTAATGACAGGTACTCTCGGAAAAGTAGCAAGACCGCCACTCAATGGCTCCAACGGGTGGGGATTTACGTCAACGAGTGGCAGAATGCACCAACAAAAGTGTGGCACGCTGGCCCTTTTGATATGGAGCTATTCCACGGATACCTACAGAGGTACATGTCGATGACATGGCTACGTCCCATTCCACACGCACATGACGATGAGATATACCCTAGCCAGTCAACATTGGAGTCCAGACAGTCAGCGGTAAGTACTTTATTTAGAGCATAATCAACATGAGTGCCTATGTAGTGCATACCTAACTATGAGACAAATGCAAGCCGATATGACGTGGGAGCTACAGACTGAGGTGGCTCAGTACGGACGATCGCTTTCGAACGTTCCTCTTGTGCCCCGTCAGCAGGCTCAGTCCTTTGCCCGGTGGGTCGAGGAGAAGCTGCGGCGTATCTACACGTCCATCACGTGCACCAGCGTCTCAGACGTCGTTCAACACCGAGAAGCACAACGCCCACCGCGTCACTCGGTGGAGGAGCGCGCCCCACGTCGATCCACGGAGCAGCGCCCACCGCGTCACTCGGTGCAGGAGCGCGCCCCACGTCGATCCATGGAGCATCCACCTTCTCCAGACCATGCTGGAGGCTCGGGACAGCACGAGGAGCATATTTCTCCACCACTCCGCCACGGGCCTCGTCCACGACTCTCACAGCAGGCGCCGCCGAGAGCACCACCTCCAGACCAGGCTGGAGGCTCGGGGTGGCAGCAATCACAGTTTACTTCTGACCCGTGGTAGCAATCGCAGTTCAATATCGACCAGTTGCACCAGAACCAGATTACTTTCGAACAATGGCAGCATCAGCAGCCGATCCCCTACATGGACTTTGCTTATCGACCACAATCTCATCCTCATGGTAAGCGTGTCCCTTCCTACTATTATTAGATGCAGTATGCCATTGTTCAGTACTTAATTTCTTGTACACTAGCAGAAGACTCCGTTACATGGGATAGTAGTGACGACCGTCATCAGCAGACACGACACGAGCAGGTAGACTGGTTTAGTCAGTATCAGCTAGGTACTCCACCACCTATCCCCACACAGAATACACAGGATCAAGGTGAAGGGTCAACTGCACCTCGCCGTGATGTGATGCCACCCCACAGATATGGATGGAGTACACCGAGGCCTCCGCCACCTCGTCGTCGACACTAGTGATATCTACTTATGTATCAGTCTTTTACCTATCTATGTATGAGACATCATTCTATTATTTCATGATTTTATTCGACAAACTACTCAACATAACTTGCAACATAGTTCAACATAACTTGCGGTACATAAATAAGAGTCCTATCTATCCCTAGCATGATGCCTTTCCCTTTCCCTTCGATGATGCCTCGCCCTTTCCCTTGGACGATCCCTCGCACTTGCTCTTCTTGGCCTGCGATTTCTTCTTCTCCTGCCTCTTGTCCCACTCAGCTCTTGCTTCCAACGGGTGGCGGCATGAAGATATCATCCTCATCTTCGCTCTCTTCTATCCAGGCCCTACGTGCCACAACCTTCTCCGTCATGTCAGCTTGACTCTTCTTGGCCTGCTCTTTCTTCTTCTCCTGTCTCTTGTCCCACTCAGCTCTTGCCTTGCTTCCAACCGGTGGCGGCATGAAGATATCATCCTCATCTTCGCTATCTTCTATCCAGGACCAAGGTGTATTAGCCACCTCCATCATGCGAGCTTCACTCTTAAAGGTGAGCTTGTCCCACCTTGCCTTGATCCTGAGAAGCTCTGCTCGTACCTGATTTGGGGTCTTCAGTTTCCACCCTCTTCGATGAAGTGACTTACCAAGTATAACGAGAGCATCATGGTTCGATACCAACGTATCCCAGTCGGCTGGTTTATCGCCTATCTCAACAGTTCTGGCTATGAAGAAAAGCCCAATGGACATATCTACAGGCCAGGGAGACGCGTCGGTCATAGTGGAGAGGAGTGGAGGAAAATGCGAGAGCAAAAGGAGAGAGGGAAATGAGAGAGTAAGAGGAGGAAGAGATGAACTGGGTTAAAGGATACATCCCGTTGTCCGGATTTATAGAGGCACCGAACCGAATAGGCGGGAAAAAAGGGCGGGAAGTCGTGGCGGGAAAAAGAGGGCGGGAAGTCGTGGCGGGAACAAAGGGCGGGGATTACTGGCGTGAAAAATTTGCGGGGAGTAACGGCGGGAAAAAATGGCGGGGAGTACCGGCGGGAAAAATCGGCGCGAAGGATTGCCGAGGAGCGGACGATTATTTAGCGAAGATTATTTAGCGACGGGAGCACTTGGGCGTCGGCTGCTCAAAGGACGACAGACCATGTCGTCTCTTCAAGGGACGACCGACCTGTATCGGCTGCTCAAAGGACGAACCCAGCTGTCGTCCGCGCAACCAACGAAGGAGACGGACGGACAGAAATGAAAATTGCCAAATTTGCATATTATTTGTGAATATGAATAAAAAATGTATTATTTTAAAAAAATTAGCCTGATTGAACATGCATGATGTAAATCCTTTTGGACCACATGTGTTACATATGCCCTACTCATTAACATGTCTCGGCCGAAGCAATTACGACGCAGATATATATCCCATTCGACCGTGCCGACGATCTCCCGTACGGACACGGCAAAGATCATCTCCACGACCACCTGTCCAAACCAGTTCCCTGGCACACGTACGCATAAGCAATTTCTAGAGGCCGATTGTCAGTGAACACTGAACTTTTTGCAAGGGTTTTTGACACGGAACCACACTGACTTCTCCGTTCCATCCTCAGCATAGCATGCGCCAAAAAAAGGCTGGAGGAAGTAGCACACCCCGAATGGTACAGCAAGACCGCTTGTCCGCTCTATCTTCCTGCCGTCGCAACCTTCCAAACCTCGCATGTGCCGATGCGCTGCCGAGTCGAGCAAGAAACCAAAACGGGGCGCAAATGGAGCTCTCGATCGGCGTATTTCCACGTTCCACGAACCACGCACGCATATGACGCCGGTACAAGATCATACGTGATAGGGGAGGCAATATGGACCGGTCTAGCTAGCTAGGCTACTACTACCACGGTTAAACGTCAGATCGGACACCATGTGCCTGTTGCAACCGATCGATCGAGTCCTCATCGGCGGTGTACGTGGACGCACGTGCACGGGCCGGGTCTCTGTCCAATACATGTTCAACCACATTGCTCCGGTTTGGCCTCTTCTCAGCCCGTTTGCTGGCATGCCAGGGCAGACCGCTTTGTTCTAGGATCATAGTTCTATACACGCTTTCTTCGTGTGCCTCGAGCGACCGAAACTTATTTATTACTTGTGCAGATCTCTGGTCGACTTTATCTAGCCGTTTGATTCTTACTAAGTTTTGTGTGTGCATGTGGGAGCCGAATAGCTAATACAACATACTTATGATGCTTGAAGGGTAGGATAATAAAGGCAGAAACCTCTGTTGGAAACCTCTTGGTTATTCTTTTACTTTTTGTATCGACCGTCTTGGAAACCTCTGTTGGACGATACATATGTGCCTCATTTCTTGTATGCAGTATGACTTATGCTTATTGCCAATCTTATTTCATACACGTGCTTCATCCTTGGGAAAGTCTATATTTGACCATATGCTTGTCGAAATAGAGTTTGCACCACATGACTGCGTGTCATATTGTATTTTTTATTGATTACTTTCCAAACCTATAGAAGATAGGGATACTGAAACTCCGGCCATCTTAGGGTGTGTTCGGTTGGTGTCACGAAGTGGAATGGAATGGAATGGTTTCACACTTGAAAGGCATTCTAGTGTTCAGTTGAGAAATGGAATGGAACGAGGTGGTTCCTCAAAAAAGAATATTTCCACTAAATTCAGAATGCACTCGTTCCACCAAATTGGTGGAATCTCCCCGTTCCTCTATGCTAAAGCCACCCAAATGTTCTCACTCTCTCTATTCTCTTACCATCCTTTTTGCTAAATGCACCCAAACATAGAATGGAACCATTCCATTCCACTTTTTTGGCCCAACCGAACATAGGATGGAACCATTCCATTACACATTTTTTGTCCTAACCAAACACAAGAACGGAACCAACCCGTTCCAGTGGAATGGAACCATGATATTCCATTCCACTTCGTTCCCGAACTGAACACACCCTTAGAGTTATTTGACGAGTTTGCACGGGTGAGGCAGAATCTTATCGAATGATATTTTTTGCTTCACCGAAGCCCCCAGCGTTGATGGTTGGGCAAGCAAGGGCGAAGCCTTTGATACAAGTAGAGCTCATATAACCCTCTTTATCCTAGCGGAGAATCTAAGCATATTGTTCTTTCACGCCTAAATAAAAAGACAAGAGTCGGGAATGAGGGAAAAACCAGGGCCCTGACTTAAGAGAGCACTACAAAGGTGTATAGTGTGACGAACAACTTGCCCAAAATCTTTCTGATGCCAAAGCCAAGGACTCTTCGGTCTACCTTGGCGGGAAGTCTGAAATGTCTCTCCAAAAACAATACATTATCCTAAAAAAAATGGTATCTGTATGTGTTATCCGATATCAAAATCATATCTACGTGTGGCTTGTGCTTCACCTTAGTGGAAGTGTTGGTCACATGGTGCGAACTAAGGCGAATCTTGATGCAAGCTAAATGTGACGACATCACAAAGGCACCAATACCGACAACGGTAAGGCACATTTTGAGGTTGAAAATTACAGGGTTAGAGCTAGGGATTGGGCCAATAATTTTCATCCGAACTTGGGTAGAGGACAAAGGGATCACCAAGGGATGGGTGATCCGGTGATATAGCGTCTAGAGGACACGACATGCATAGGTGGCAACCACCAATATCTGGAAACAGAAGGGTGGCATGAAATTTGTTTTTTTATACAGTTTACACAACTTTATATACTACGCCATAAATTTTTGGATCCATATTTAATCTAGTAAGAAATATGAATGCAAAAGCTCAGCTGTTGTATAGTGCCAAAACTGAGATGAACGTGTTACTCAGTACTTTTGCTTCTGCAATTCTCCATTCTTTCTTGAAGTGGGTGTCATATTTCACCTAATTCTAAGGCATGACAAATACATGTCTTCTGAATTTGTGGAATTATTTAAATTTTAAGTAATAACTCTTTTGTTGTTAGACTAGTAAGAGTGCCCAGTGATAGAAATTCCCGTCTAGTAGTAGAGAGTAGAAGTTTTGGATTATAATCTCCCATTTCCAACCAAAATAAAATCTCCCATTTGAAAAGGAGTTCTCAGTGGTATCCTCAGACCTCCTCAGGATGTGTCTGCCCGCGTGAATTCCACCTGGAGGGTCAGCATCAAGCTAGCTAGCTTACGTTAAGTAGATTCTAAAGCCAAGTGAACTGAAAAGAGAAGTTTAGTTTTCTTTTGCGGGGAAAATAAAATTAGTTAGGAAGCTTAAACATCATGCATGGCTCTTGTACTCTCGCATGCATGGACATGGTTGATTGGTTGGTTGGTACTCATAAGAAAAGTTTGTCGTAAAGCTGGAGACGATGTCAAAGATTAGTACCAAGGCTCCTAATTACAACAGCTCACATGGGAGCTGGGGAGGATGATAGCGCCAGCCCAACCAGAGGCAAATCCTTCGCCAATGATCCACCGTTGGATGCGGGCCGGGGGAGAGATTACGGTCCCTACGTACGTAGTCACTGGTCAGCCAGCACTACTCGCGTCTCCCGGCGGCGGCAATCATCCTATCCTCCAAAAGTGAACATTTGGAGTAGGCCAGTGCCAGAGAGACCTACGTGGCTACGTACCAACCTACCTACCTGCCTGGCAGCTGCCTGCTCAATCACTTGGATTCTATGCCTTTTTTCGAAATGAGAGAAAATGGTAGACAGCTATTAGGCCAGATCATAACAAATGTACGAGTAAAAGGTTCGATGTCAAGAGAAATGAACAACTGTCTTGTATTTCTAAATTTGATAGAATTTTTTTTTGTGAACTTCTAATTTTGATAGAATTAACACTTTTGCTTGGCTAGTTGCTAAACATGGGCATCTGCCTGGTAGGCATTGTTTTTTTCAAAACTAGAGTTTTTTTTTTCATTTATAGCCAAGACGATGATAGAAAGAAGACCAGCATGACCTCCGTACAAAGATTAGAAAGATCGTTCGCACAAATCGAGAAATAGTTATCCTTGGTGTTTTTTTATGAGGCGGAGTAGGGTCGTTAGGCGGTTGTTGTGGTCTAGGGTTTAGGATATCCCTCTACGTGGTGTGTGGTCTTTTATGGTGATTCAGCGGGAAGGCTTTGCACCACAGCCACGGGCATGCATAAAATGTTTCCACGAGTGGATCGGCAAACCTAAGATAGAATACACATAGGAGTTTCACATTTATATGCTTTTTTGCGGGTAATATGCTTGTTTTGCTCCATTGGTTGATCATGTTATGACCCTTGACTTGAGATGTAATGATTTGAATGATAAATAAACTACGTAATAAAGATGGCCGTGAGCTCATGATACATGACAAAAGAAAATGATGGCTGTGAACTTCGATTGATGCAGAGGCCACGTTATACTTCCGGTTTCGAAAAAGAATTGAAGATCACATAGGGCAGAGTACCATGGACATGTCATGGACACGATCAGAAGCAGTGGTTAGCCTCACATTATAGGTTGCATTGCATAATTGGAGTAATTTCTAGTGCGTCTCTATGCGATGTTGTTTATCCAAATGAATTTGTGTTCCATATTTGCACTTTGGAGCGGACATATGCTTCACTCTCTGTCTGATTTTAATTAGTTCGCAAGAGGTGGCATATATACCTTTCCAGCAGTGCAGCAAAGGAGAGGAGAGCACGCCAACCTACTAGTGCCTAATAAGACTAAAACACAGCAGCGTCGTTCTAAGAACCTCTTGTACGGCGATTATACAGAACTATATTTCTACTTTTCTGATCCGTTGATGGAGCGCAAGCAAGTTCCATATGCAGCGTGATTGGCATTTTGAATGATTGTGATGTTTAGAACCTACCTACTTAGCCAACTCGACTGTCCAGCTTTACGCACAATTAGAATGATTAAAGTTGCTCTCGATCTTACTCTCTTTCCTTGCAAGCAGCAGTGTATATCCCCTCAATTCATTCTTTTATCAGACAATATAGATCGCCTCGAATCTTGATGAACGGGTGAATTATTGTCATGCGGACAAGTTGATGTATGTTCTCTCCTTTTCCCTTGTTACTAGCGGATGACCTTTGTCGGTCCAGAACATTGTCACTGGTCAACATGTGAGCTTATTTGTCCATTTCTTGAACGCCGGTTATGTTTGTCGGTGACCATATTAGGCAGAATAACTGACAACGTGAATCACAGTTCACAAGACGGCTGGCTCTCAATTAGTATAGTACTTTTATTAATTTGAATTTTGAAGGCCGTACACTATGCAATTTTTTCGAGCCTATTCCCCAAATGCCAGAACTCACCAAACCCCGCGCTTTTTCTATATAGAAATTCAGGTTACATGACATATCAATTTATGCAATTTATGCATTTTTCTTATTCCTATGTTTTGAGGTCTTGTGTTTCAAACGGGGGCTTAATGTTTCCTGCAGCCCCCAGCCTCCCTCCCCTCCCCTTCCTAGTGTTGTGCCAACCCTCCCATCTTCGAGCCTCCCTTCCGCCGCAGTCGCCGTGGTGGCAGTGGCCTTGTGCTACCGAAGGTAGTGGGGCGATAGCCTGCTATAGCTGATTCTCATGGTGTTAGTGCTCATCTTCTTCGAATGGGGGACAAAGTCGAGTCGTCGGCGTGAGGAAGCAGGGCAACGGCTCCGGACCTAGTACCTAGTGTTAGTGGGAGATGTCGTCTCCTGTGCGGTGCGGCTAGGCGAGCTGCTTGAGGACCAGGGCGCAGCTGACCAGCCCCCTCGCGCCCAGTTGGACAACGCATCTTTGTCCCAAGCCACGGTCGTTTCAGGGCGGTCGCCTATTGTCGAGCAGCGATCGTGCATGTTGTGGCACCGCATGGTGTGCTCTGTTGCTGTTGTGCCCTAGGTGGGCAGTTCTGCATCGCAGAGGGCCTCATGTCAGGTCATGGCATGGGGTGTCATAGATGCGACATTGCGTTGTGGCGAGGAGTGGAAGCCGAGGAGGCGGCCCCAGGTTGATGTCATCGACAATGGACATTGTTGTAGTGGTGAGTATAGATCGTTTGTTCTACCAAGAGGTCTTGATAGAAAAAATGTGGCTTCAGGAGTCATGGTGGCTGCATCGCGAGGTGATTTGATGGACGGCAACATGGAGGTTGTGTACGGCGTGCGATGCTCCGTCGATCTACGCACTTCAATGTCTCAGTTTGTAGGGCCCCTCTTGCTCAATAGGACGAGTGCTGGGCAAAACCTTTGCATAAAATTGCCGGTGCCAGCGGCGGTGGCGTTTCCTCCCTTGAGGCGCTTGCCGTGGAGCTCCCTTTGCACTATCAAGGGGGTTTGGATCTTCGGGAGAAATCCCTAGATTTGGGACCCTGGGCGGGTGACGGTGATGACTACGTCACTCCCTTCCTGGAGGCATCATCTCTGAGAATCTGCATGGACTGATGGATCATGCTTCTTGTCGTGGGTTGGTGGATGTCAGGACGACGGTCCTGAGTAGGTAATGTTTGTGCATCAAGGCGGCGGCCTCGGTAACCATGTTGTCCATCGATTTTATGGGGTGGAGCAGTTGTTTGGCTTGGCTTGGGCAACAATCTTGTGTCGCTATGAAGGCTAGGTTGTTGGCTTGGTCGATGCGTCTCAACGAAGCCGGATTGACTATACGCTCAGGCGGCGGCCCCGAATGTTGGTGCAACGGACGTGGTCTATGGGTGGCTTATCGGTGCAACTTGGGCTGTCGGTGGCTCGATCGTGTAGTGTTGCGGCTCGATTGCGGGTAGTGTTATGTCGAGATGGTGGTCCCGGAAGGTGGTGTGTTGGAGGTCTGCATTGGGCATGGAAGAGCAGCTAGATGTCGGCAGCGGTGGTCTCGAAAGTTTGATAGTGTTGAGGCCAACGACCTTGTGTCGTGTAAGCGACAATGTCGATTTGGCGCGGTTCTCGTGGAGTTTTGCCTTCTTCAACTACCTTGGAGCATCCGTGTATGCTCCTCCCATAGTAGTCACGACCTCTTCTCTCCGGCATGGGTTGGAGGCCGATTGGTCTCGGCGAGTGTGTCGTCCGCTGTTTTGTTAGTGTGTTTAGGTTTTCTCCTAGTTTTCTCGGGTTTTGAGTGGCTTGCCCCTGCGGCGATGGTGACGTGACCATGTATTGTATTGGTTTTTTTGATATGGAACATTGGTATTCCATTAAGACACAGCTAGATCGCCGGTCACCAAACGCATAACTGAAATAGGGTTGCTCGTCGTCCACCAAATATGATCTCCTTGAGCTATCCCTACACCCAACGCCGCTAACTCGTGAGCGGCCTTGTTACAACTGCGAGGAGCAAAGACAACACTAGCCTAAATGAAACTCATACGCATTCCAAACTTCAAATCATTAATGATAACGCCTAGCAAGATCATAGTCTGCTGAGGTCATCACTTGCTGGAGATTGCTGTAGTCTATTTCAAAAATAACACGTCCAACCCCAAGTTGTTCTGCAATCTGACATGCATTGTATTGTTGGTGGTGTTGTATGGTTTTCATCTCGCTTTTTGCTAATTAACTTTTTTTATATAAAATGCTACAAGGACCTGACTTTAAATTAATAAAGCCAACAGTACATCGAAGGTCACGAACACCAATTCATTACACGCTGAGGCATACAGCTTAGCCAGCAAGTAGAAAATGACAAAAGTACGGTAGAGGAAACGACGAGAGTCTCGGCCGCCCCAGCCCAGCAAGACGGATACAAAAGAGGTCATCAGTCCGGAACTCTAGGGGGCCAATTTACCGCGTGCAGGCGCCTTAGCTCGCCCACCATCTAGTCTAGATTTGTCCAATCTTCCGATCTTGCCTGCGTT
The DNA here is from genome assembly GCA_916181665.1 of Avena sativa. Classification (NCBI taxonomy): domain Eukaryota; kingdom Viridiplantae; phylum Streptophyta; class Magnoliopsida; order Poales; family Poaceae; genus Avena; species Avena sativa. Next base: position 70,223,090 of record OV702284.1, read on the forward strand.
CTCCACAGCTGCAGGAAAGACAGGGTTTTGTATATAATGTCAGCCGGGTGAGATATCATGTTCGATTCCATGGTGAGCTTATTGCGAACACCCCAAAGCGCCCAGGCCATAGCCAAAAAAGGGTCCAAATCGCTCTACGAGTCCCACCCGAGAAATCGTCTAAAATGGCGAAAATTGAGCAAAGTTGGCCGGGCTCCAGAAGCAGACAAACTTCTCCCTAATGGAGCTCCAAGTGAAGATAGCGATAGGAAACTGAAAGAAAATATGGGACACGTCTTCCTATTCCCTGCACAACGCACATAAGCCATTGGCGGGGCCATGTCTATCAGCTACCAACTTGCTGGAAGGGAGGCGGTTGAGTATGAGCTACCACGAGAAGACCCTGATTTTTAGTGGCATCTTCGTAGCCCAGACATCCTTGGCATATGCCACGTCACCCCGGAGACAATAGAGCATACATGGATTTCACCGAAAACTGCCCCGAAGCTCAAGTTCCCAAGACACCTCGTCGCACCCCTCGACGAGGGTAGTATTCTCAATGATACCACGAAGCAGACCCCACTGCTGAGACGTTGCAGGATTAAGAGACCTCCTGAACCTAAGGTGAGAGATCACCGGGGACTCCACCGAGACAAGCCGATCGTTCGTGATGCTGAAGAGAAGCGGAAATCTATCCTTAAGGAGGCCCTCCCCCTGCCACTAGTCAGTCCAAAAAAAAGGTCCTTCTACCGTTCCTTACTCTAAATCTGGCACCCAACTTGAAGAGGTGCTTAATCTTGTGCAGACTCTGCCAGAAGGGAGAGCCCCCCTGGCCATTCCTGTAACTACCTCGGTGAATTACGCTCCTAGATACAAGCCTGGATGAGCGGAAGTGGTTGAAATAGTACGGTGGGGCCCCAAAAGCCACTCACGGGTAGACCTTTCGGCCGTCCCAACCACTTCCAATTCATCGGGACCTGTACGGGCGGCGTAATCAGCAAGCGAAGGGATCAACTACATACACAAATGAGTATGTATGCAAGCCACCATACAAAAGTACATCAGATTCATTCCATCTAGAAAGAAAGGAAAATATAGCAACGCCATATGGCAAGATTCAAATGACCTAGATAGATATAATATTTTAGGATAATTCCTCATACATCACACATCAGAGTATCAAGCGGAAGCGGCAAAACAAGTCCGAGTACGGATAAGAAGCAAATCGGCATAAGATGCCACAGAAATAAGCACATCCCGCCCACAGATCTCACGGATCCCCGTTCCCGGAATCTCTACACCGAACGATCGTTGCCCACATCATCAGCCTCTTCCACCCAGTATCCGTCCTGCGAGTGTACCTGTTCATCTGAACCAAATAATTTATCGTGTGAGACCCTAAGGGTACTCAGCAAGTCTTTATGCCTCTAAAAGGGACACAACCTGGGTGACGCAATTGCAGCAAAAGATAAACCCTAACAGTTCTATAGATACTCGCTAACCATCCGCCTAACCAAAGATAGACGGATGTCCGTGAATTAATGACAACAGTTATAACAGTAATATCACCAGATCCATCCTCCTCCTCGCTTACCGACGAGGAAGCGGACGAACAACCCCTCCCATCCGTTGGCAGTTTTATTAACCATTCCATGAGTGTTGCACTATTTACTAGTCAATTACTTAGTCAAATTAAAAGCGGTACTTTAGTTATGCTTGTCTATGATCGAGAAACTGTGCTCCAAGTCGTCCATAACCGCGGAAATGGCTTTCAGAAAGTTTTACCCTGCAGGGGTGCACAAATAGCAACACACACTCGATCAACCTCGCAAAAACCAAATCAAAACCCAACGAGGCCTTCACGACAAAGCAATCACAGGATTCAGAAATATTTCAGGGGGCCACCCCATTGAGTACACCCGCAACGAAGCTAGCTGACTCCGAGACGGACTCAAGGTTTGCGTCAATGGCTGTAAATGACTGGGAACCCAAAACTGGGATTGTCGATACCGCGAAAACACTCCGCTTACCTAAACAGTACAGTGTGCTCCTCACACAAACGTAAATAAAGCAGTAAAGCATGGCATAAGTACAGGATCGTAAATAAAACCTCAAACTAGTTTGTGGCCCCAAGAAATAAGAATGAATCAAGCTCTGGCTCAGGGGGGTCCCATAAGCCTCCCGGATGTGGATAGCGCGAATATTCAAGGAACAGGTTTCAAGTACTCGGGGTCCTACGGGACACAAGTGAGCAGGAAAAACCAAATAGCAGATATTGCCCACCGGTGCCACTTTCATTAGTTATCCCATTACTACTCAGGTTAAGTTGTTTAGGTACCTCGTTATCCACCAGACTCTCACATACCCTACACATGCTGTTCTACGACTCGCATGGCTCAAACAACTCCTGTAGTAATGGCTCATGGGATGGAGGAACAAGCTTGGTGGGGTTTAAAAATAAAAGCTATGCAATACTTGGGATTCAGTTTAATGCAATCGCGACTCAATGATGCAAGAATAAGATAGAGGCAATAGGTACTGTATGTATGCAAGCATGTGGTAGTGCTTGCCTGGCAACTCAGTTGAAGAGAGATACGGATCTGGGTAGTGCTCCTGGTTCTCTTGATATATCCCCTGCTCAGCGTCTATTCGAAAGAAGAACCAAACAAACAAGGCCAACATAAATAAAGTGCACAAGCATAAGAATAAAATGCGTCAAACAAACAATCATGCCATGATGAATGATGCACAAGTTGCATGGCAATAAAGTAGCATGGCATGGGTGAGGTGTAGAACACAAGAAGTAACATTTTTATGGGGTTTTGGTCCCATTTTATTGTCATAATAGTTGTTGTATACTTTATATTTATATGATGCATGCTGCAATGGATGTCATGGATAGCATAAACAGAAAGGTCTCGTCGCGCTGATCATTTTAGACATATCATTTGTTAAATTCGGAGTTATATATCAAAAGTTATTGATTTATTAAGTTCCAGTGGCATTTGGTTGTAATTTTACTCAACTTGGAATTTTAAATGTGCAAAAGGTAATTTGAATAGCATATTTGAAATCCTCACATTTTTCTGATTTCAAAACATATATTGTTTGTATTATTTGAATTCATAATTTAAAAGTTATTTGAAAACAGATTTATATTTGAATTTGAATTAATTTGAAAAAGGTTTAATTTAAAACAGACAAACAGATATACTTTTTTCTACTCAGAGGAACCCAGCCACTGTCAATGACAAGTGGGGCCCTGTGCTGACTCAGCACCACACGCGCGCACAGGAGAGGGAGGGACTGCGGGTTAAATAAAACGTTTCCAGGGGTCCTTTTTGCAAAAAGACAGAGACACAGACAGGTGGGTCCTGAGGGTCGCGGGTTGAGGCGCAAAAAGGGTGGGGGGTTAAGTGCAAAGTGCTACGCGTGCACTGTTTTTCTTCTCTGCACCTAACGGAAAACAGAGCACGGCGCGGCGCGCGACAGAGCGGGGGTGGGGGTCGAACGCGGCTCTCTGGCTTGCGCACAGAGGCGGCTGCCGCTGCGGTGGCTCGGGCTAGGTGACAGGAGGAGGGAGCGCGGCTAGCTAAGCGCTATGCGGCGCGCACACCGGCAAACACCAGCGTCTGGCAGCACCCCGAGGGCGCTCGACGAAACGCGCGGCGCGACCAGACGACGACGAAGACGGCAAGGATGTCTGGGAGGAAGCTAAGCTTACCGCGGTGCTCTCGGTGCAGTTGGATCTGGTGGGGGCGCAACAGATCGGCGGCGAGGCAGACGGCCAGAGGTTTAGGGTTTGGCCTCGGTGCTGTCGGTGTCCAGCGAGGCTGGGCCTTCTCCTCCTCGTCCGCGGGTATAGGTCGAAGCAGAGGGGCCTCCTCGACCTTGCCGACACGCTCCTGCACGCCTGCGCCTACTGGAACGCCGGAGGTGGGGGGGCGACGGTGGTGGCCGGCGTCGGTGGTTGATGGTGTGGAGGGAGAAGGGGGCGAGGCAGGGCCTCTGGGGTGGTTATGGCGAGGCAGAGAGGGGGGGTGAGGCAGTAGATAAGAACGGGGGCAGGTAGATGGCGTGGGGGAGGGGAAGGTGGCTTCGGCCACCTTTTTGTACCCCTCCTTCACGTGCTCGGCATGGGCCAGGGAGGTGGAGCGGCAGGGCTGAGGCAGGGCTGCCAAGGGGGCCAGGGGCAGGCTCGGTTGGAGGGGCCCTTAGGGCAGGGAGAGAAGAGAGGAAGAGAGGTAGGGTCGGGTAGGAGGTCTAGGTAGGAGGGGGTGGCTCGGCTAGGGTTTGCTTAGATGGGGTAGGAGGGTAGCTGGGGGGCCTGCTGGCAGAGATGGGGAGGTTAGGTCGAGAGAGAGAGAGAGGGTGAGATGGGGTGTGATTAACTAGAGGGGTAGGTTTAGGGTTTGGATTAGGGGGGGTTCGGTTTAGGGTTTAAGGAAGATATAAGATGAGAGGGAAAGAGAGGTACTCATGTTTAAGCACATGAAGGGCATCACATGATCAAGCACTAGGAGTGGTAGGGGCTAGAGAGAGGGGGGAGGGGTTTAAGGCTTGTACATGCCCACATGATCACATGTGCATGCATGGATGGGGGATGGTGATTAGGGTAGGGTTAACTAGAGGGGGAGAGAGAGAGATAGAGGGTTTGGTGGAGTATTATACAAGCCAAAACAAGATCAAGCAAAGGAAAGGGGTGATCCATGCAAGCCAAACAAAAATAACATTCAAATGTCAAGTAAAAGGTGGCACTTGCATGGGCCATGCAAAAACATTAAATGCCATGTATCATCCTTGTGATAACAAAAATAAGAAGCATGGCATTATTTATTTGCATCCTCACAAGATGGAGTAAGGCCCCAGCAAAAGAATGAAGGAAAAGTTCCATGTGGAGTGAATGAGGGGAACCATATTTGAATAAAGATGGGACATGCTAGTGTGTAGGTGCCACTAGATATTTTATAGTCCCAAAATATCCCAACATGATAATAACCCCAAAACAACCCATATGGAGACTAAGAAAAGGTTCCACTCACAAGGCATGCAAAGGTGGCCATGTGGCTCTCATATACCAATATTGTGAAAACAACATGGTGCATACATGGGAGCATGTGGAGCTAGAATTTTGATCCATCCCAACCCACATGAGCTAGAGGTAAAACCAATAAGTTGCCATGCTCATGTAAGGTGGAATGGTGGAATGATGGGGTGATGACAAGAAAGGTGGTGGAGTCAATAAAAGATATGCCCCCAACTCAACTTGGGCATTTAAGCAATATATCAAGAACCAAATACAATATCAAGAGGCAAATACAATTTACAATGCATATGAGAGAAGAACCAAAACAAAAGGTTTTTATATGATGCTCAAATGCAAGGTGGCATGATGACATGAACATGACAGGATGATGATGCAACCATTATTTGTAGGAAGTGGCCCTTTTATTACTAGATCAAGTAGCATTACAGGTGTTAGACAACTGGGATGCTACAACTCTCCCCCACTAAACAGGAATCTTGCCCCGAGATTCTAGGAAGAAGAAGAAGACACAAAGAGGGTAGGATAGTTGGCACGGAGTTCATCTTCACGCTCCCAAGTGGCTTCATCAACAGAATGGTGTGACCACTGCACCTTGCAGAAATTGATGGACTTGTTGCGAGTCCTTCTTTCTGCGGTCTCAAGGATTTTGGTGGGGTGTTCTTGATAAGACAGGTCTTCTTGGAGATTGATTAGCTCATGATCCACGGTCCTGCCGGGATCTTTGAAGCACTTCTTGAGCTGAGAGATGTGGAAAACATCATGAACCTTGAGTTTTTCCGGGAGCTCCAGGGCATAAGAAACTTCTCCTCTTCTTCCACGAATTTTGAAAGGACCGATGTATCTAGGAGCCAGCTTTCCTTTGATACCAAAACGGTGTGTGCCTTTCATGGGAGTGACACGAAGGTAAACGAGATCACCAGGTGCATACACCATGTCCGTGTGCTTCCTGTCATAATTGCTCTTCTGGCGACTTTGAGCAATCTTCAGGTTTTCAAGAATGATATGCACCTTCTCCTCCGCTTGAGTTACAATGTCAGGGCCAAACCAGATTCTTTCTCCTGCACCTGACCAACCAATCGGAGTTCTGCACTTGCGACCATAGAGAGCCTCAAATGGTGCCATCTTCAGACTCTTCTGGAAGCTGTTGTTGTAGGAGAATTCAGCATAAGGGAGACATTCCTCCCACTTCATGCCAAAAGAGATGACGCAAGCACGAAGCATATCCTCCAGAATCTGATTGATCCTTTCAACTTGTCCTTGCGACTGAGGGTGGTAAGCAGTGCTGAAGTTCAACTTTGTCCCCAAAGCATTTTGGAAACTTTCCCAGAACTTGGAAGTGAAGATGCTTCCACGGTCTGAACTGATCTCAAGCGGAACCCCATACAGAGAGACAATCATGTTGATATAGAGCTCAGCCAACTGAATTCCAGAAATTGTTTCCTTGACGGGGAAGAAATGAGCCACTTTAGAAAGCCTGTCGATGACAACAAAGATTGCATTGTTGCCCTTCTACGACCTTGGAAAACCAGTGATGAAGTCCATCTCTACTTTCTCCCATTTCCATTCCGGAGGTTTCAATGGTTGTAGAAGACCGAAAGGTTTTTGATGGACAGCTTTCACTCTGCGGCAGACATCACACTCCGAGACATACTTTGCACAATATCGTTTCAAACCAGGCCACCAATACTGTGTTTTCAAGTCCATGTACATCTTTGTGCTGCCGGGTTGGATAGATAGAACAGAATCATGCGCCTCCTTGAGAACTTGCTCTCTCAAACCCGGGTAGTTCGGAACAAACATCCGGTGTTCGAAGAAAAGCGTGCCTTGATCATCTACGTGGAAGGACTCATACTTCGGAAGCTGAAGCTGGGAGGTGATCTTTCTGGTGTGCGGATCACCACGCTGACGAAAACGAATCTTTTCTTCCAAGAGAGGAGTAGCCAGAAGGTTCAGGAGATGCCCTTGTTCCACAACTTCCAGGTTGAGCTGACGGAATTCCTTGCACAAAAGAGGTTGCTGTTCTTCCATCATGAGGTTGTTGACATAAGCTTTGCGGCTGAGAGCATCGTCCATGACATTAGCTTTGCCCGGTGTGTAGTTGATGGTCAAATCAAAATCATTGATTGCTTCAATCCATCTCCTCTGCCGAAGGTTGAGATCAGGTTGAGTGAAGATATACTTCAAACTCTTGTGATCAGAAAAGATCTCACATCGGTTGCCAAGCAAGTAGTGCCTCCATAGCTTCAAAGCAAAGACAACTGCTGCGAGCTCAAGGTCATGTGTGGGATAGTTGATCTCATGCGTCTTCAACTGTCGAGAGGCATAAGCAACAACTTGTTTTTCTTGCATAAGGACCGCACCCAATCCTTGCAAAGAGGCGTCACAGAATATCTGGAAAGGCTTAGATGTATCCGGAGGAACCAAGATTGGTGTGGAAGTGAGCTTCTCTTTGAGTGTCTCAAAGCTTGCTTGACATGCAGGAGTCCAAAGGTATTTCTTGCCTTTCTTGAGGAGATCGGTAAGAGGCTTCGCTATCTTCGAGAAGTTCTGAACGAAGCGACGGCAATAACTAGCCAAACCGAGGAAACTCCGCACTTCTTTGACATTAACAGAAGGAAGCCATTCAACAATTGTCTTTACCATTTCCGGGTTTACTGCAATGCCCTTGGCAGAGATGACGTGACCAAGATAGGTTACTTGAGGCAGCCAAAACTCACACTTTGAGAACTTTGCATACAAGCGGTTCTCGCGAAGCTTGTTTAGGACACAACGAAGGTGTTCTTCATGCTCTTCCTTGGACTTAGAATAGACCAGGATGTCATCCAGATAGACCACAACGAACTTATCAAGATACTCCATGAAGACCGAGTTCATAAGCCTCGAGAAGGTAGCAGGTGCGTTGGTGAGACCGAAAGACATGACTGTGTACTCATACAGGCCATAGCGGGTGGTGAAAGCTGTTTTGGGCACATCTTCCTTGCGAATTTTGATTTGGTGATAACCACTCCTCAAGTCCAGCTTAGAGAATACCACAGCTCCAGCTAGCTGATCGAATAGATCATTAATCCGCGGAAGGGGATATTTATTCTTGATGGTTTTAGCATTGAGAGCCCGATAGTCAACAAAAAGTCTATCAGTATTGTCTCGCTTCTTCACAAAGATTGTTGGGCTACCCCAAGAAGAAGTACTGTGTTGAATGAAACCCAACTTCTCTTGTTCATCAAGCTGTCGTTTGAGTTCAGCCAACTCAGCAGGACCCATTTTATATGGCCGCTTGGAGATAGGAGCCGTTCCAGGTTCAAGCTCAATTACAAACTCAACCTCACGATCCGGAGGCATACCCGGCAACTCTTCAGGAAAAACATCCGGAAACTCACAGACCACTGGGACTCTCTGAATAGCTTCCATAGCATCATCATTCAGAGCCGCCAACGAGAAAAGCTGGACAGCAGGAGTCAGACTTGGAGAAAAGACTATATGGCCTTCAGGAATCTTCAGAGAAACCGAGCGTTCAGCACAATCAATCACAGCTGCATTTGCTGTCAACCAATCCATGCCCAAAATGACATCAATGTCAGAATTGCCTAGAACAATTAAGGAAGCCGAGAACGAAGAGCCACCAATCTCAATTTGATTGCCATGGCTGATTTTAGCAGCTGCCATTGTTGCTCCAGGAGAAAGGACCATTAACCGCTTAAGGAGAGGATCCATAGCTAACTCATTTTCATTTGCAAACTTGTGAGAAACAAACAAATGCGATGCACCAGAATCAAACAAAACTCGTGCAGGGACTGAGTTAACGAAAAGCATACCCATCACAACTCCAGGTGCATGCTCAGCTTGAGCGGCGTTGACACAATTGGCACGAGCAACAGTAGACCCGGGCTTGGTGTTGATGTTGAGAGCCCGAGGTGGTGGTGCACGAACCATAGGAGAGCTTGTCGCAGGTCTTGGAGGGGGTGGAGGAAGAGCTTTGTTCTTCAACGGACAGTTCCAGTTCAGATGTCCAGGATCTCCACACGTGAAGCAAGCACCAGGTGGACGTGGAGCAACGTAGCCAGGGACTCCGCCAGGCGCTCCAGGGTAGTTGTGGGTGTAGCCCCTGGGAGCAGCAGTGATGAAGTTTGGTGGCCTTGACGCGTAGCTTGCAGGTCTTGGTGAAGCCGGGAGCGACGGTGGGGTGTTAGGAACCCAGACACGCCGCTTAGAAGGAGCTGACATAGCTGAAGAGCTTGGTGTTAGGCCACGCAGAGATAAAACAAAACTTTTTCCTCTAACGTGGTGATCCCAAGACCTAGCTGAGGTAGAAGGCCACGAGGTTTACCACTAGACGCGCGGTTGCGGATTACTGATGAAGCGCGTCGGCTGATGCAGTGCAGTCCTCACGATCCGATCGTCCTGGTGCTGATCGCACAACACCTCTGCCGGTATCCACACGTACAAGGAGGAGCGCCGGCGGCGAACTGCTAGGTTCGTTACGGCGGCTGGATTGCTCTGGAGCTAGGGTTTCCAACACATGGAATGACCTAACCGAACAACGATTAACCTTTCTGGGTTACTGTTCTCCACTATATATAGGGAGTGAACGTGGGCTCTGCTTACGCGACCCATTCACTAAAGCCCATATAACACTAGTCACCGTGAGTCCAACTCACTAACTCAGTCCTAATCTGGTTTAGGTCCAACCCAACCAGATTACAGATTCGGATCCAATCCGAACTTGCTCCCTCTCTTAAGTGTGTGACCCCGCAGGCTCATGGTTACTTGGACACGATTAGAGTCCGACTCACAATCGATCAATCGGCATCGGCTCCTAGCAGAACTTGCCGATTCCCAAGTACCAAAGAGTCATGACGACTTGCCTTTCCAATGCGACTTACGTCTGAGTCCCTTTTGCCTCACGATATACCTTGTCAGACTATAGGCGAATATATGTCATCCCTTAAATAGTCCGACTCTCTTCTCGATCCGAGATAAATGATTCACCCGACTAACTCTTAGTCGATCGCCTCGGTTAACACTTAACCGAGTCGTGCATGGCCATGCTTTCCGAATCATATCTCACGAGAGGGCCCAGAGAATATCTCTCCGAATGGAGGGGCAAAATCCCATCTTGGTTATTCACATCACGCAGCTTGATTCTCAGTCGACCCGAACTCTGCCTTTATAACTGCCCAGTTACGGATCAGCGTTTGACAGAACCTAAGTCGGTGATCCTCAACTCGGACTATGCAACAACCTCAGGTCTAAGGATTACATTGATTGAGATATACAAATGACAACTAGTTCGTTGTACCTCAATATGGGTCAATCCGACTCGCTAAACTCTTTAGCCGAATCTGTGTAAGTTGGAATAGCATCTCCATGCCCATGACAAGTGGAACCGAGTCATCAAGCCAACTTTCACATTGGTCTAAGTTGTGTGTCCAGCACAACCTCAATGACCAAGGATATTTAGTACAAACAACATGAATGCATAGTTCCACAACTGAATCACATATTCAATGATACACATCAGATGTTTATACAAGGACTACTTAATAACTTTATGAATACAATGGGAAATATCATCATACATGATTGCCTCTAGGGCATATTCCCAACAGTCTCCCACTTGCACTAGAGTCAATCTTTCGACATCACATGTCTAAGCATCTAATGCCCATGGCTCTCAGGTGCGCCTCATGCTTCGGCTGGGGCAACGGCTTTGTCAACGGATCCGCAATATTTGCATCCGTGTGTATCTTGCATAACTTGATATCACCCTGATCCACGAACTGGGGAATTAGGTGGTACCGCATGAGTATGTGCTTGTTCTTCTGGTGTTGTCTAGGTTCCTTGGCTTGTGCAATAGCACCATTGTTGTCACAATACACGTCCAACGGATTGGACGAGCCCTGAACCACACCAAGATCCATGAGGAAATTCCTCATCCAAACAACTTCCTTTGCTGCCTCCGAGGCGGCAATATACTCAGCCTCTGTTGTAGATGCAGACACAGTCTCTTGCTTGGAACTTTTCCAGCTCACAGCACCTCCATTTATAATAAACACGTATCCGGATTGCGAGCAAGAATCATCAGAGTCGGTGAGATAACTCGCATCCGTGTAACCCTTTACACTGAGTTCATCTTCACCACCATAAACCAAGAACATATCCTTAGTCCTTATCAAGTACTTTAGGATATTTTTAGCCGCTGTCCAGTGGATCTCTCCAGGATCAGCCTGGTATCTGCTCACAACACTTAGAGCATAGGAAACATCCGGCCTAGTACAAATCATGGCGTACATGATGGATCCGACTGCAGAAGCATATGGAATCGCACTCATCCGACTTCGCTCATCAGTTGTCGAAGGACACTGAGTCTTGCTAAGTTTTACACCATGGGACATCGGTAAGAACCCTTTCTTAGACGATTCCATGTTGAACTTCTTCAACACTTTGTCCAAATAAGTACTCTGACTCAATCCAATGAGCCTCCTTGATCTATCTCTATAGATCCGGATTCCGAGGATGTATGTTGCCTCACCCAAGTCTTTCATTGAGAAACTCCTTTCCAATGATTCCTTGGTTTCTTGCAACATCTGGACATCATTTCCAATCAGTAATATGTCATCCACATATAAGATTAGAAAATTTACTTTGTTCCCACTAAACTTCTTGTATAAACAAGAATCATGATCACTCTTGATGAAGCCAAACGATTTGACTACCTCATCAAAGCGAATATTCCAACTCCGAGATGCTTGCTTCAACCCATAAATGGATTTCTGAAGTTTGCACACCTTGTCAATATTAGCCGGATCGACAAAACCCTCGGGCTGTATCATATACACGTCCTCGGTTAAATTTCTGTTAAGGAAAGCCGTTTTGACATCCATCTGCCATATCTCATAGTCGAAATAGGCTGCTATAGCTAACATGATCCGAACTGATTTAAGCATCGCTACAGGCGAGAAAGTCTCGTCGTAATCAACTCCTTGAACTTGTCGGAACCCCTTCGCGACAAGGCGTGCTTTATAGATTGAAACATTTCCATCCATATCAGTTTTCTTCTTAAAGACCCATTTGCACTCGACGGGCCTTGCACCGTCTGGCAGATCAACCAAGTTCCAAACTTGATTCTCATCCATGGACTTTAACTCGGATCTCATGGCTCCAAGCCATGACTCGGAATCAGATCCCACCATCGCTTCCGAATAATTTGTCGGCTCATCACTGTCTAACAGTAACACATCACGAACACTTCGTAATCTTGCCGATCTTCGTAGTACAGGTGCGGCTGTCGGCTCAGCTGCCACGATCGGCTCATCCTCCAAGGTTTTTGCCGACTCGCTACTTGCCGATTCCTCTCGAATTTCTTCGAGTTGCACCGTGCTCCCACTTACTCTCCGACTGAGAAACTCTTTCTCAAGGAAGACACCGTTTCGAGCGACAAACACTTTGCCCTCTTCTCGGTTGTAGAAGTAGTAACCCAAGGTTTCCCTCGGATACCCCACGAAAATACATTTATCCGACTTGGCCGTAAGCTTGTCCGACTGAAGTCGCTTGACAAAAGCTTCACAACCCCAAATCTTAAGAAAAGACAAACTCGGCTTTTTGCCTGTCCACATCTCATGCGGTGTCTTCTCTACCGATTTTGATGGTACTCTGTTTAGTGTGAACGCCGCTGTTTCTAGACAATAACCCCAAAATGATAAAGGCAGATCTGTCCGACTCATCATTGATCGTACCATGTCTAACAAGGTCCGATTCCGCCTTTCCGAAACACCATTCCTTTGTGGCGTTCCTGGCGGAGTAAGTTGAGGAACTATTCCACAACTTTTCAGATGGTCATCAAACTCATGGCTCATGTACTCGCCTCCTCGGTCCGACCGAAGAAACTTTATTTTCTTGCCGAGTTGATTCTGTGCTTCATTCTGGAATTCTTTGAACTTTTCAAAGGCTTCCGACTTATGTTTCATCAAGTAGATATATCCATACCTACTCAAATCATCAGTGAAGGTAATGAAGTACTCATAACCACCCCTGGCTGTCGTGCTCATTGGTCCACATACATCACTATGTACTAGTCCCAACAAGTCGGACGCCCTTTCGCAACTCTTTGCAAAAGGTGTCTTGGTCATTTTGCCGAGTAGGCAAGATTCGCATGTCTCGAACGACTCCAAGTCGAACGAAGTTAGGAGTCCATCATCATGGAGCTTCTTCATGCGTTTCCAACTTATATGACCAAGCCGACAGTGCCAAAAGTAAGTCATATTCAGATCATTTGGTTTCAACCTTTTAACATTTATGTTATAAACCGACTCACCATCAAGATTCAAAATAAATAACCCGTCCTGGACGGGTGCAAAGCCGTGAAACATATCATTCAAATACAAAGAACAACCATTATTCTTGATATTCGACTCATAGCCTTGCCTCATCAAACATGAAGCAGAAATAATGTTTCGACTGAGCACTGGAACATAATAACAATTATTTAGTTCCATAATGAATCCAGAAGGTAAAAGAAGTTGCATCGTGCCGACTTCCAACGCAGCAACTCTTGCTTTGTTGCCGACTCGAATATCAACCTCGCCTCTTGCTACGCTCCTAGTTCTTACCAGTCCCTGCAACGAGTTGCAGATGTGAATAACTGATCCGGTATCATATACCCAAGAACTATTAGGTGCATCAGCAAGATATATGTCTATAACATTGCAAACAAGTGTACCTGAGTCGGAAGTCATACCTCCACTCTTGGCTTTGTCGGCCAAGTACTTGCTGCAGTTCCTCTTCCAGTGGCCATCCGCCTTGCAGTAGAAGCAAGTGGATCCGGCTGAAGGAGATGGTTTAGTCCCTGAGGAAGCGCTTGGGACCGGGTCCTGAGCCTGCTTTCCTCCTGACTTAGCCTTCTTCTTAGTCCAAGAACTTTTCTTGAACTTAGCCTTATTCTGCACCATCAACACTTGACTGGTGCCCTTCTTGAGATCCGCCTCTGCCTGCTTGAGCATCCCATGCAATTCAGTGAGCTTCTTATCCATACCATGCATGTGGTAGTTCGAAATGAACTGCCCATATGCACTAGGAAGAGAGTTCAGAATTATATCCGTAGCGAACTCTTCGCTTATGGGGTAGCCAAGCCTCTCCAGAGACTGCACGTAACCAACCATTTTGATCACATGCGGACTCAGTGGATCACCATCCTTAAGCTTGCAACTCAGCAAAGCCTGAGAGACTTGATACCTCTCAGTCTTCGCCTGAGCCTGGAACATACTTTTGAGGCTTTCGATCATATCGTAGGCCTCAACATGCTCGAACTGCTTTTGCAAGTCCGGTTCCATGTGAGCAAGCATAAGACAGCTAATATCCGTGGACTCATCCTTAGCCCGACGGTAGGCATTGGTGGCTGCGACAGTCGCATTCTCATTCGGCTCATCTGGAAGTGGGTTGTCTAGGACATGGTCCTTCTTTTCTTGTTTGAGAACAATTCTCAGATTTCGATACCAGTTGGTAAAATTAGTGTCGTTCAGTTTATCTTTCTCAAGAATGGTTCTCAACGCAAAACCGGATATCTGAGAGTGACTGCTACTAGGTGCCATGATCTACAACAGAAAATATGCAAAAACACTTAAGACATGTATTCATAAAAGAGCAAGCATATTAAACATTTTAATATTTTATGCTCCCACTAGAACCAACACCCCTCCGATGGTTACTTAGTGATTCAGGATCCTAAATAAGCAAGTCGGCTAGTGAGCTTTAGCATCACCGCTAGCCGCCAAGTGATCTAGGTAGACAACTCCTTGTCAATCGCATCTTATGCGACTCCTGTTGGACGGGTGGCATCACATGCCCCGGCTCCCATCCGACTTTTCCCCGAGTCCCACAACCATTGTGATAGACCCGTCTAGCTTACCGAGTGTTTCTGCAGTAAGAGTCCGACTCGAACACACCTAGTCGGAAAGAATTGGCAGCACCTCAATTTTATGAGACCACTACCAAAAATGTCCGACTTGTGATGGTGCAAACACTGGCGGGAAAACCGACTAGACCTTCTTTGAGGGATTAAAAATTACCGACTATCTAATAGAGGTAAAACTGAGACATAACAATAACACAAAATAAATTAATTATAATGTGAAATGGTATGGCTCTCTTCATGGCGATCTCCATATCCACAAAGCCTGTAATTCGACTCGTGCCAACTCTTGTCACTTGCCGTCTTACTCCATGTCGCCGACATGTACAACGCCTTGCATGCCTTCCGGGTTCTCCAAACAGCTACACTAGCTTAGTAAAGTAAATTACATAGAGAATCCGACACGCAGGTCGTTATACAATAAAAAGACGGCACCTAGGCTCCAGCCGGCTGACAAAAACCGTGATTCGCAGATCACGTATGGATTACACACATACATCACATGCACATGAACCATACCATTCACAACTTCCTGCAAAATCAAGTTATGCATAGATACAATATCTACCGGCGTTGTGAAACTCGCAACGACATCTAAGGCGCTACGACAGGGCGAAGCCGGCGGTCCCGCTAGCCGGATAGCGGGCGGGGATCGAAGGGGCATGCGTTCCGACCATCGTTCCGATTCGATCAAACTCTTTGATCTTCGATCACCGCTTCTGGATTTACGTGTCACAGTCTACCCCGATGGCGGAAGCCGACCGGTAGGGGTATGTCGTTCCACGACCTCAGCAGTATGATCACGGAAATCAGATCTACCATTCCCCGAGTACAGTTGATCCAATCAACCTCGTACAAAACCGATCTATCTCATAGATCGACCACCAAACAGCACATAGATCTCATCTACATCCTACCGCATATCACATATGCGAGATCTCGAGCCTAAAACCAGAAGCTATTGCTCTGATACCACTGTTAGGCCACGCAGAGATAAAACAAAACTTTTTCCTCTAACGTGGTGATCCCAAGACCTAGCTGAGGTAGAAGGCCATGAGGTTTACCACTAGACGCGCGGTTGCGGATTACTGATGAAGCGCGTCGGCTGATGCAGTGCAGTCCTCACGATCCGATCGTCCTGGTGCTGATCGCACAGCACCTCTGCTGGTATCCACACGTACAAGGAGGAGCGCCGGCGGCGAACTGCTAGGTTCGTTACGGCGGCTGGACTGCTGTGGAGCTAGGGTTTCCAACACATGGAATGACCTAACCGAACAACGATTAACCTTTCTGGGTTACTGTGCTCCACTATATATAGGGAGTGAACGTGGGCTCTGCTTACGCGACCCATTCACTAAAGCCCATATAACACTAGTCACCGTGAGTCCAACTCACTAACTCAGTCCTAATCTGGTTTAGGTCCAACCCAACCAGATTACAGATTCGGATCCAATCCGAACTTGCTCCCGCTCTTAAGTGTGTGACCCCGCAGGCTCATGGTTACTTGGACACGATTAGAGTCCGACTCACAATCGATCAATCGGCATCGGCTCCTAGCAGAACTTGCCGATTCCCAAGTACCAAAGAGTCATGACGACTTGCCTTTCCAATGCGACTTACGTCTGAGTCCCTTTTGCCTCACGATATACCTTGTCAGACTATAGGCGAATATATGTCATCCCTTAAATAGTCCGACTCTCTTCTCGATCCGAGATAAATGATTCACCCGACTAACTCTTAGTCGATCGCCTCGGTTAACACTTAACCGAGTCGTGCATGGCCATGCTTTCCGAATCATATCTCACGAGAGGGCCCAGAGAATATCTCTCCGAATGGAGGGGCAAAATCCCATCTTGGTTATTCACATCACGCAGCTTGATTCTCAGTCGACCCGAACTCTGCCTTTATAACTGCCCAGTTACGGATCAGCGTTTGACAGAACCTAAGTCGGTGATCCTCAACTCGGACTATGCAACAACCTCAGGTCTAAGGATTACATTGATTGAGATATACAAATGACAACTAGTTCGTTGTACCTCAATATGGGTCAATCCGACTCGCTAAACTCTTTAGCCGAATCTGTGTAAGTTGGAATAGCATCTCCATGCCCATGACAAGTGGAACCGAGTCATCAAGCCAACTTTCACATTGGTCTAAGTTGTGTGTCCAGCACAACCTCAATGACCAAGGATATTTAGTACAAACAACATGAATGCATAGTTCCACAACTGAATCACATATTCAATGATACACATCAGATGTTTATACAAGGACTACTTAATAACTTTATGAATACAATGGGAAATATCATCATACATGATTGCCTCTAGGGCATATTCCCAACACTTGGTGCATCACGGTTGTGTTTCTTGGACTCCTCAAACACTTGCCTACTTGCTTCCTCCTGCAAAGCTGTATGCTGAAGTTCCAGAAAAGATGCCGGCCTTGCATGTGTGATTGCATATTTGATCGATGCATTGAGCCCTTGCCTGAACCTCTTTTGCTTCTTCTTGTCATCGGAGACCTCATCGCCACCATAACGAGAAAGGTTCATGAAGTTCCTGATGTAGGTGTTGACATTATCATTTCCCTGCTTGAGGTTGAGAAACGCTTCCTTCATCCTTTCCATGACAATCTCTGACAGGAATTGCTCTTTGAAAGCTGCAGTGAACCTTTCCCAAGTAGGCTGAAAACCAGTGCAGCTTGCCTTCAAGTAATTCTCCCACCAGAGAGCTGCATCTCCCTTTAGAAGGTGAGTAGCACACTTTACCCACTCCTGCTCAGGAACATCAGCAGTCTCGAGTAACCTTGACATCTCACGCAACCAATCATCCGCGTCCAGTGGTCGATCGGAAACATCAAACTGGCGAGGGTTGAATTTCAGGAAGCTTTTGATGTCGCCCCGCTTGGGAGGTGGAGGGAGTGGAGCAAACTCATTTCTCCTGACACTTTCTTCCAAACGCTGCTGGTTCTGCTGCATTGCTGCCAAGGCATTGGCTATGTTTGACAACGCGGCCCCCAATTCCGGTGGTATGTCCTCATCTGAACGGCGTGGTGGAGCCATCCTGAGATTGATATAAAACACAAGTCAGTACTATAATGGAGAATAATAATAATCCAAAATAGTACCAAGATGGAATTAACCAAGATTAAAGGATACAATTTACTAAGATGATATTAAAATATCAACAAAGTTCAAAGCACCTAGAAGATATTAAGCATGTCGCACACGACTGAAAAGGAGTGTGGTACACAAATATATCAAAGAAAAAAAAATTCCACAAATTTCGGCATTAAAATACCAATAAATGCGCAAAATTACTTAACGAATCAAGATTAGTGACTCTACCAATTCAATATACCAAAGCGAATGATAAGAGTAGTGGTATGGTCGCGACTCCATCCCGCACTCAAAGCATTACTCCGCACATGAATAAGTGGAACACATATCCTAACCCCTTCTTCTCACATTGAACCTAAGATTAGCACTACGGAAACGAACACCCCAAACAAGATAACGTCGGATAACGAAGAGTAAGATAGATCGCGTCGGTTTGCAAAAGCCTGTCGGTATGGAATGTACCAACAGTTGATAACCAAAAGGCTGATTAGATAACAACTTGGATGCAACAGATAGACAAGGGATTACACACACACACACACAACCTATGGTACTACGGGAACCCAGAACACGTGAATCCTAGTTTGAACTTTTAAGAAGAGGATTGAAAACGTTACACTTCCTTACCAGAAGAGGGTGGGTGGGAGGGTAAGAAGAAAAATGGAAGCAGTCCTACTCTCGCGTTTTGTTTTTCCCTAGTATACATAACTACCAAAAATATTTGCTAGACTGACAACGACCGTTTGGCTGAGACCCTGAAGGTCGGGATGGCTCTGATACCAATTGTAACTACCTCGGTGAATTACGCTCCTAGATACAAGCCTGGATGAGCGGAAGTGGTTGAAATAGTACGGTGGGGCCCCAAAAGCCACTCACGGGTAGACCTTTCGGCCGTCCCAACCACTTCCAATTCATCGGGACCTGTACGGGCGGCGTAATCGGCAGGCGAAGGGATCAACTACATACACAAATGAGTATGTATGCAAGCCACCATACAAAAGTACATCAGAGCCATTCCATCTAGAAAGAAAGGAAAATATAGCAACGCCATATGGCAAGATTCAAATGACCTAGATAGATATAATATTTTAGGATAATTCCTCATACATCACACATCAGAGTATCAAGCGGAAGCGGCAAAACAAGTCCGAGTACGGATAAGAAGCAAATCGGCATAAGATGCCACAGAAATAAGCACATCCCGCCCACAGATCTCACGGATCCCCGTTCCCGGAATCTCTACACCGAACGATCGTTGCCCACATCATCAGTCTCTTCCACCCAGTATCCGTCCTGCGAGTGTACCTGTTCATCTGAACCAAATAATTTATTGTGTGAGACCCTAAGGGTACTCAGCAAGTCTTTATGCCTCTAAAAGGGACACAACCTGGGTGACGCAATTGCAGCAAAAGATAAACCCTAACGGTTCTATAGATACTCGTTAACCATCCGCCTAACCAAAGATAGACGGATGTCCGTGAATTAATGACAACAGTTATAACAGTAATATCACCAGATCCATCCTCCTCCTCGCTTACCGACGAGGAAGCGGACGAACAACCCCTCCCATCCGTTGGAAGTTTTATTAACCATTCCATGAGTGTTGCACTATTTACTAGTCAATTACTTAGTCAAATTAAAAGCGGTACTTTAGTTATGCTTGTCTATGATCGAGAAACTGTGCTCCAAGTCGTCCATAACCGCGGACACGGTTTTCAGAAAGTTTTACCCTGCAGGGGTGCACAAATAGCAACACACACTCGATCAACCTCGGAAAAACCAAATCAAAACCCAACGAGGCCTTCACGACAAAGCAATCACAGGATTCAGAAATATTTCAGGGGGCCACCCCATTGAGTACACCCGCAACGAAGCTAGCTGACTCCGAGACGGACTCAAGGTTTGCGTCAATGGCTGTAAACGACTGGGAACCCAAAACTGGGATTGTCGATACCGCGAAAACACTCTGCTTACCTAAACAGTACAGTGTGCTCCTCGCACAAACGTAAATAAAGCAGTAAAGCATGGCATAAGTACAGGATCGTAAATAAAACCTCAAACTAGTTTGTGGCCCCAAGAAATAAGAATGAATCAAGCTCTGGCTCAGGGGGGTCCCATAAGCCTCCCGGATGTGGATAGCGCGAATATTCAAGGAACAGGTTTCAAGTACTCGGGGTCCTACGGGACACAAGTGAGCAGGAAAAACCAAATAGCAGATATTGCCCACCGGTGCCACTTTCATTAGTTATCCCATTACTACTCAGGTTAAGTTGTTTAGGTACCTCGTTATCCATCAGACTCTCACATACCCTACACATGCTGTTCTACGACTCGCATGGCTCAAACAACTCCTGTAGTAATGGCTCATGGGATGGAGGAACAAGCTTGGTGGGGTTTAAAAATAAAAGCTATGCAATACTTGGGATTCAGTTTAATGCAATCGCGACTCAATGATGCAAGAATAAGATAGAGGCAATAGGTACTGTATGTATGCAAGCATGTGGTAGTGCTTGCCTGGCAACTCAGTTGAAGCGAGAGACGGATCTGGGTAGTGCTCCTGGTTCTCTTGATATATCCCCTGCTCAGCGTCTATTCGAAAGAAGAACCAAACAAACAAGGCCAACATAAATAAAGTGCACAAGCATAGGAATAAAATGCGTCAAGCAAACAATCATGCCATGATGAATGATGCACAAGTTGCATGGCAATAAAGTAGCATGGCATGGATGAGGTGTAGAACACAAGAAGTAACATTTTTATGGGGTTTTGGTCCCATTTTATTGTCATAATAGTTGCTGTATACTTTATATTTATATGATGCATGCTGCAATGGATGTCATGGATAGCATAAACAGAAAGGTCTCGTCGCGCTGATCATTTTAGACATATCATTTGTTAAATTCGGAGTTATATATCAAAAGTTATTAATTTATTAAGTTCCAGTGGCATTTGGTTGTAATTTTACTCAACTTGGAATTTTAAATGTGCAAAAGGTAATTTGAATAGCATATTTGAAATCCTCACATTTTTCTGATTTCAAAACATATATTTTTTGTATTATTTGAATTCATAATTTAAAAGTTATTTGAAAACAGATTTATATTTGAATTTGAATTAATTTGAAAAAGGTTTAATTTAAAACAGACAAACAGATATACTTTTTTCTACTCAGAGGAACCCAGCCACTGTCAATGACAAGTGGGGCCCTGTGCTGACTCAGCACCACACGCGCGCACAGGAGAGGGAGGGACTGCGGGTTAAATAAAACGTTTCCAGGGGTCCTTTTTGCAAAAAGACAGAGACACAGACAGGTGGGTCCTGAGGGTCATGGGTTGAGGCGCAAAAAGGGTGGGGGGTTAAGTGCAAAGTGCTACGCGTGCACTGTTTTTCTTCTCTGCACCTGACGGAAAACAGAGCACGGCGCGGCGCGCGACAGAGCGGGGGTGGGGGTCGAACGCGGCTCTCTGGCTTGCGCACAGAGGCGGCTGCCGCTGCGGTGGCTCGGGCTAGGTGACAGGAGGAGGGAGCGCGGCTAGCTAAGCGCTATGCGGCGCGTACACCGGCAAACACCAGCGTCTGGCAGCACCCCGAGGGCGCTCGACGAAACGCGCGGCGCGACCAGACGACGACGAAGACAGCAAGGATGTCTGGGAGGAAGCTAAGCTTACCGCGGTGCTCTCGGTGCAGTTGGATCTGGTGGGGGTGCAACAGATCGGCGGCGAGGCAGACGGCCAGAGGTTTAGGGTTTGGCCTCGGTGCTGTCGGTGTCCAGCGAGGCTGTGCCTTCTCCTCCTCGTCCGCGGGTATAGGTCGAAGCAGAGGGGCCTCCTCGACCTTGCCGACACGCTCCTGCACGCCTGCGCCTACTGGAACGCCGGAGGTGGGGGGGCGACGGTGGTGGCCGGCGTCGGTGGTTGATGGTGTGGAGGGAGAAGGGGGCGAGGCAGGGCCTCTAGGGTGGTTATGGCGAGGCAGAGAGGGGGGTGAGGCAGTAGATAAGAACGGGGGCAGGTAGATGGCGTGGGGGAGGGGAAGGTGGCTTCGGCCACCTTTTTGCACCCCTCCTTCACGTGCTCGGCATGGGCCAGGGAGGTGGAGCGGCAGGGCTGAGGCAGGGCTGCCAAGGGGGCCAGGGGCAGGCTCGGTTGGAGGGGCCCTTAGGGCAGGGAGAGAAGAGAGGAAGAGAGGTAGGGTCGGGTAGGAGGTCTAGGTAGGAGGGGGTGGCTCGGCTAGGGTTTGCTTAGATGGGGTAGGAGGGTAGCTGGGGGGGCCTGCTGGCAGAGATGGGGAGGTTAGGTCGAGAGAGAGAGAGAGGGTGAGATGGGGTGTGATTAACTAGAGGGGTAGGTTTAGGGTTTGGATTAGGGGGGGTTCGGTTTAGGGTTTAAGGAAGAGATAAGATGAGAGGGAAAGAGAGGTACTCATGTTTAAGCACATGAAGGGCATCACATGATCAAGCACTAGGAGTGGTAGGGGCTAGAGAGAGGGGGGAGGGGTTTAAGGCTTGTACATGCCCACATGATCACATGTGCATGCATGGATGGGGGATGGTGATTAGGGTAGGGTTAACTAGAGGGGGAGAGAGAGAGATAGAGGGTTTGGTGGGGTATTATACAAGCCAAAACAAGATCAAGCAAAGGAAAGGGGTGATCCATGCAAGCCAAACAAAAATAACATTCAAATGTCAAGTAAAAGGTGGCACTTGCAGGGGCCATGCAAAAACATTAAATGCCATGTATCATCCTTGTGATAACAAAAATAAGAAGCATGGCATTATTTATTTGCATCCTCACAAGATGGAGTAAGGCCCCAGGAAAAGAATGAAGGAAAAGTTCCATGTGGAGTGAATGAGGGGAACCATATTTGAATAAAGATGGGACATGCTAGTGTGTAGGTGCCACTAGATATTTTATAGTCCCAAAATATCCCAACATGATAATAACCCCAAAACAACCCATATGGAGACTAAGAAAAGGTTCCACTCACAAGGCATGCAAAGGTGGCCATGTGGCTCTCATATACCAATATTGTGAAAACAACATGGTGCATACATGGGAGCATGTGGAGCTAGAATTTTGATCCATCCCAACCCACATGAGCTAGAGGTAAAACCAATAAGTTGCCATGCTCATGTAAGGTGGAATGGTGGAATGATGGGGTGATGACAAGAAAGGTGGTGGAGTCAATAAAAGATATGCCCCCAACTCAACTTGGGCATTTAAGCAATATATCAAGAACCAAATACAATATCAAGAGGCAAATACAATTTACAATGCATATGAGAGAAGAACCAAAACAAAAGGTTTTTATATGATGCTCAAATGCAAGGTGGCATGATGACATGAACATGACAGGATGATGATGCAACCATTATTTGTAGGAAGTGGCCCTTTTATTACTAGATCAAGTAGCATTACAGGTGTTAGACAACTGGGATGCTACAATTCCCTTCGAAGATATTGATGGTGTCTACATACTTCGCTTGAATAACGTCCTTCCAAATGGACCTATAGGGTTGGAAGAGCTTCCACACCCATTTAAGCATAAGAGCGACATTCAATTTCTTTGAATTGATGATTCCCAGCCCACCACATTCCTTTGGCCGGCAAACCGCTGACCAATTGACGAGGTGGCACTTGCGATCCGGCCCCGAGCCCTACCAAAAGGAATGAGCCCCGTGAGAGTCCAATTTCCCGTGCACGCCATCTTGGAGAAGAAACAGGCCCATCGCAAATAGTGGGAGACTAGCGAGACGTGAATTAGACAACACAAGTCTGCCACCTGAGGCAAGGAACCTGTCGAGCCATGTCTCAATCCTGCCCATGACCTTCAGAACCAGAAACATCCATTGTTTGACGGTGAGCCGTCTATCCGAAACCGACAACACAAGGTACACAAAGGGGAAAGACCCCAGCTTACAATTCAACATGTTGGCAATTCTACTCTGCTCGGGGAGGTCCTGTCCCATCACAATGACCTCACTCTTGTGATAATTGATTTTTAGGCCCGACATATCTTCAAAATACATAAGCAGAAATTTCAAAATTGCGATCTGGTTGTCGTCGTTTTGGATAATAATAAGGGTGTCATCCGCATATTGTAGATGGGAGATTCCCCTTGGAATCAAAGGGGCACCACCCCCTGAATATGCCCAACAGCAAAGTCCTTGGATAGCAAAGCGGAGAGAGCCTCATCGATGAAATTAAATAGAAACAGCAAAAGTGGGGCCCCCTGACGCACTCCCCATTTGTTTCTGAAGTACGGCCCAATTTCGCCGTTGATTGAGATTGCAGTCTGGCCACCCATGACCAGCTGCGCAATTCTGTGTATGTACCCTGCATCAAAACCTTTTCTGCTAATCACTTTGATCAGAAAGTCCCAGTTTACTATGTTGTAGGCTTTCTCAAAGTCAAGTTTAAGAAGGATTCCCCCAAGCTTCTTAGCTATCATTTCATGCACAATCTCTTGAAGGGAAAGGGAACCGTCCAGGATGAAGCGACCCTTGATGAACACAGTTTTGTTGGGGCTGATGATTATGTGCGCCATAGGGTCTAACCTGGAAGCAAAGGCTTTCGAGATGATTTTGAAGATGACATTGATGAGATCAATCGGCCTGAAATGCATGATAGATTATGCGCCTTGGACTTTAGGGATGAGAGACAATACCCCGAAGTTGAGCCTTGGGATATCAATCCTCCCTAAGATGAAATCATTTAAGATGTGGAGGACCCACAACTTCAGAACGGGCCAAAACCTTTTGAAGAAAGTAACCGGAAACCCATCCGGACCTGGATCCATGTCAGACTTCATGTTGCTCACAATCTTCCAAAGTTCCTTTTCCGAGAATGTTAAAGATAGAGCCAGATTTTCTGACGTGGACATGCGACTCTCCTCCGCCCACGTGTCTGGCCGCCAGCCCACAATGGCGCCTGTGATAAGTACCCAACAACTCATGATAGAAACCGTAGATGTGTTCCTGGATAGACCTTTTTTCCGAAATTGTGCCGAGCGTCGTCTCGAGCGACAAGATGTGGCACTTCGTCCTTTTACAGTTGGCCACAACATGAAAGTATGTCGTGTTAGCATCTCCCTCGAGTACCCAATGAATTCTGCCCCTTTGGCGCCAATATTCTTCCTCCATACGTAAGATCTGAAGCAGCTGCTCTTCGAGGTAATAGCGGAATGCCCAGTCTTCCTCTTGCAGCTCGTCCTCGTCAGTCCGGGAGTCAAGCTGTTGAATCTTCCCCAGCAGGATCTTCTTTTGGAGCTTGGCGTCCCGACCCATATTTTTGCTCCACCCCCGAAGGTGTTGTCTGAGCCCCGAGCTCATAAACACCCACCAGTTTGTGATGTCACGACCCGTCGCTTACCTGAACAGACTATCCCATTTAGCAAAAAACATTTTCGGTAAGCCTTGCATTTCAAGCCAACCCGTTGCAAAGAAGAAGCGGTTGCTACGGATGCGGACATCCTCCCCGGAGTCCAGGATCAGCGTGGTGTGGTCTGAACCCAAACAGGTTTTGGCAACTAGAGAACACAGCGGGAAGGCCATCTCCACCTCGGGAGAGAGGAATACATGGTCAAGCACATAGCGGACTGGGTTCAGCTGTTTATTTGTCCAGGTATATCGCGCCCTGGTGCGCGGAATCTCACAGACGACCCAGTTGGCAATGTGTGAGTTGAACAAGTTGATCCTGGCCTAGTTTATGTTCCCGTTGTTCTTATCCTCGTCTGACCTAATCAAGTTAAATTTTCCTCCAATGATAAAGGGGAGGGATCCTCGGTCCACCTTTGCCGATACTTCCCCCGACAAGGCAACAGAGAGTGCATGGTCCACGGGTCCATAGATCCCCATGATTTTCACCTTGAGCTTGGAGGGACGGTGTAGCACTTCGGTACTAAGGAAGAAACGACCCATGTCGATGCTCTCTATCTCAAACAGACTGTCTCTGAGGCCTAGGAGCATGCCTCCGGAGTGGCCCGTTGCTGGCAGCCACACCCAAAATAAATTTTTGCCAACCTCTAGGACCTCTAACTCTAACTGGGTAAAACTATGCCTAATCATCTCCTGCAAGCAAATAACATCAATCCTGTGGGTACGGAGATAGTATTTCAGAAGGGTTCGGCTTCCCCGTCGACCGAAATCTCGAATGTTCCAGAATAGGATCCTCATAATGCAACTTCCATTTGAGCCCGTGGTAGGAGGGTTTCTGTCTTCCTCCCTGGAGGGCGGGGGGATTTCTTCTTCCCTCGGGTCTTCTTTGGGCCAGCCGCAGCGGCAGCTTCTGGGGGAGGGACGGGAGTACTGGACCCTACCAGTACTCCAGCCTCCAACTTAGTCGCGACCCCCTTGGTCGTGGACGCCACCTCCAACAGTAGAGTCGCATCCTCCTTGTCCCTGGCTTATTTTTCCTTAGCAGCCTGCACCTCTCTCTCTATCCTGTCACGAGTAGCAGCCAACTGCGCTTGGGATAGCTCCCTAGCCTGCAACATTTGAACAATCTCGGCCGGGGACCCCATAGCAGGGTCAAAAAGAACACAACTGTCCGCCGCGACCTCCAAGAGCTTGTCTATCAGGCGCTCTTGGAGCACCAAAAAGGGCTAAATAGAAGGGGAGGAGATGGATGTACCTGACTTGTTATTAACCGCCGCCAGTTTTATTGCGCTGTCTAGCACCGAGCTGTCAGTGAGGCCAGTGCCCCTAGCACTCTGCCTCAATGCTTCCGTGGGAACCGCCTTGCTACGCGGGGCCCTGGCCATCGAGGCAGCCAGAGTCGGCACCACAACGCCATCGAGAGCCTGCAGGTTGAGCCTGCCCTGCTCAGAGTCGTCCATGAAGTCCCAGGCTACCTGCTCCAGGGTGGGGGACGGCACAACCCTGGCAGCGGGGCGGCCAGCGTTCTGCTTGCTCCGCCGCTCCTTCATCCTTGCAGCATCGGCCTCCACGTCCCCCAACCCTAGCACACCGTTGCACAGCCTTGCGCGCCTGTCAGACGAGGCAGCACAAGTGGTGGATGGTGACATGGGAGGATGGGCGCGAGTGGAGAGAAGAACCGTTTGCTCTTGATCCGGCAGGTCCTCCTGGGCCGGGTCTTGTGAGTCTTCCGAGGTCGTGGTATCCTGCAGGCGCTACATAAACAGGGAGGGGAAGATGTCTCCCTGGGGTAGCAGGTTGGAGCCGTATTGAGACTGGGCAGACCAAGGCAGGCGGAAGGTGGGCTCTGACATGGTCCTGAGAAGATGGTTGCCCACCGTTGCCGATTTATGGCCACCTACCATCCTGTCCCCCTTGGCCAGAGGCGTGGTCATTGGCAGTTGAGTCTTAGGTATGTCGTGCTTGCCCCGCCTACCAGCCCAATTGTCCTTTTCCTCCGAGGATCGGTCATCCCCGTCGTCTTTCCTACTTCTCTTCGGGGGAGGTGGTTGTGGAGGAGAGGGGCCCCTAGCCCTTCTCTCAAGCTTCTGTTCAAGACGGCACTTGAAGCCCTGTGAGTTGACGAAAAATGTCACTGAATCCCTCAGGTGCATAGGCGTCCTGCAACAGAACTTCATCTCCACCAGACGATCCTTATCAATCAGGGACATCTCATTCACGGCAATAGAGCGACCAATTTCCCGGGTAATCACCATCAGCCTATCCACATATCGGAGCAGGGGAGGGACATCACGTATCAGGACCCAGATTTTCGCGAGCACCTTCGACGCTTGAGCACTAACTTGTTCGGGCTTGACCGTGGCCCACAGCTCGCAGGACGGAAGTTGGATTTCGCGCCCCTGGACCGCCATACGCAGGCTTTCTTTGGATGGGAAGACCATCACAAAGTCTGACTCGCTGATCTTGCGCACCTCGAAGTCCCACTTCTCGTCGACCAAATCTTTGAGCTTGTCCTCCACTTCCTTGGCTGAGAGATTGCCCTCTTTGATGTTGACCAGAGCGATATTGAATGCCGACTTCTCCAGCTCTTCTTCCGGGACTTCACAGCAGAACAAGCCCTTCCCCTCCTAGCTGTAGCCCGCCCATAATGGCTATGCTTTCTTGTGGTTGGTTCATATCGCCGTTGGGTGGCCGCCTTGCTTGCATTTCAGGCAGAACGCCGCGTCGGTACACTCACCCTGAACGTGGCCCGACTTGCCACAGTTGTAGCACAGGAGCTTCATGTCCCCGGACGCCCCTGTGTCCGACCCGTTCCCACTGGACGCGGTGGCCCCTTTGTCGCGCGCCTCCAAGTTTTTCCGCGTCGGGAAGTTGGGTCTTCTGTCAGGCGCCTGCCGCCCCGGCTTCTCACGCCCTCGTGAGAGCCTGCGGCGGGGGCGGGGGCCTTGAGCCTTCATAGCGATGGCGCTCGTTGTCGCGTCGGCGAGACGCGTCTTGGTCCCGCTCCCACAGCTGCCGCTCATGCTCCTCTCTCTCTCTCTCTTGATGCAGTTTGTCCCGAAGATCAGCACGGTTGTACCGCCCCTCCTCCGTGAACTCCTCCAGGTGTCGCTTTCCACGGTGCCCGTCCCGGTCACGGTTCCGGTCCATGGGGAGCAGGACGCCGCTCCGCTCGAGAGAGAGGAGATCCTCGAGGAAAACTAGGGTTTTGGCCTTGGAGCGGTGGCGTCGCAGGTCGCGGGAGTGGGGGGTGGAAACCTAATGAGAGATCTAGGGTTCCCACCGGTATCCAGAGCCAGTTAAATACCCCCTTCTAGGCTCGACCTGGGCCAGCGAATCGGTGGGGTGGGGGACGCTCTATCTCCACCGGTGGAGAGAGAGAGAGAGAGAGAGAGAGAGATGTGGCTCCCATCCAGCAGGTCCCTCGCCTCGCAACTGGAAACGGGCCCCAGCCCATCCCGAACCACACCCACACCCTCGCCAGGCCTAACCAGCGGCCCAGCACACGGAACGGGCGCCCCGGATCCGGCCAGCGCGAACCCTAGCATTGTCTCCACCCCGACGGTGGCGGATCTGGACATCTTTCTTTTTAATTTAATTACTTTTTCCGTTTTATATTAACTCTCACAGATTTGCGTAGATACACGTGTGGGTACGGAAGTACATGTCCGGTAGGACAAGGCAAAAAAAACTCGATCGCCCGCCACCAGCTGTCTTCATCGTCACCGCGCAATGCATGCGAGTATCCTGGAAGCGGAAAGATCATTCTCCAAATCAACTTGAAGCACCGGAATTCTGCAGCATTTTGTCTACGGAATGGTGAGACCCCAACCCGACGAGACTGCACAAGGAAATTCTCCAGGCAGGCTAGAGAGGCAGTCACGCGTACGTGGCGCGCATGGTACTGACAGGAGAGATTTGGCTGTTCCTGAACCGAGAGACGTACGATACGATCTTGGCCAGCCGGGTCCGAGAAAAAAGTTGACGCCAGCCGCGCACAGACACATGCCCTACGATAGGCGGGCCAGCTCGCTCGCTGCCGCTGTGCACAGTGGCCTCGATCGTTAGCCATCACCAACCATCATCTCGATCGCGTTACCAAACGCATTATCGTGCCACAGCTCCTAATTTATTCACTCGTAAGAGTACACCAGAAGGCAAGGTACGTAGATATATACACATAGACATATGCTACTACTACATACATAGAAAAGCGTACTACGTTGGATAACCGAACAATTTAATTCCCTGCAGTGTATCTAGTGGTGGTACGGTAGCTCGCGGACCGGATTCTAGGTACCATCATTTTCTGTTGGCATGGCCGTAGCAGGCAGGATGATGCACGCGCATGGCAATATGGCATGGTAGGATGGTTAATAGCTGTCACGAACGGAATGGCCCGGCCGGCGACGGGATATATATCCTGGTTACTCCACAACTTGCGCGCGCGGCCCCTCCCCGTGATGAGCAGTTAATTCTTCCTTCCCGAGTCTCCTGGCAACAACCGCGCGCGAGAATGGACACACTATATAGTTCACGGGCGGCCGCGGCTTAGATAGAGGTGGTACCACTGCCCACTGCACGCCACTGCTGCTCCAAACTCAAAAGGGAATTGGGGAAGCTAGGAGCGAATTGGGGGGAGGTAGAGCCTGGTGCTACTGCTGCGATAGTAGTGAGTGAGCTCGCAATGGCAGCTGTGTCCATGGCCGCGGCGGTGGTACTGGCCACCGTCGCCTCGCTGCTCGTCGTCCCGGCCGCCGTGGCGCAGCTCTCGACGTCGTTCTACAGCGGCAGCTGCGCCAGCCTGGAGTCCATCGTGCGGTCGGGGATGGTGTCGGCCGTCCAGCAGGAGCCAAGGATGGGCGCCTCCATCCTCCGACTCTTCTTCCACGACTGCTTCGTCAACGTACGTGCTCCGTCTGAAATTACCTGCTACCCTTGCCTCGCTCGCGTACGTTCTGAGCTCTGAAAATGGGCATCATACTCATATCGCAGGGATGCGACGGGTCTGTGCTCCTGGACGACTCATCGACGCTGACGGGGGAGAAGAACGCCGGGCCCAACGTCAACTCGCTGCGCGGCTTCGAGGTCATCGACGCCATCAAGTCCAGGGTCGACGCCGCCTGCAACCCCGGCACCGTCTCCTGCGCCGACATCCTCGCCGTCGCCGCGCGCGATGGCGTCAACCTGGTAATATATAATTTCTTTAAAGTTTACCATGCACATAGTAGCAGTATATATGTCCCGGTGAAAACATATACAGACCAGATTGACGTGCGTCTGCCGACACACCGTACAACGAACTAGCTGTCCGAAAAGGCCCTCTCTCTCTCTCTCTCTCTCTCTCTCTCTCTCTCTCTCTCTCTCTCTCTCTCTCTCTCTCTCTCTCTCTCTCTCTCCATTTTTAACAACGCACGCGCGACAAACTAGTCAGCACATGCTTTTTGACATGTGGGCCGTACTCGGACGCACGGACAACCGCTCACAGCTACTAGTAGTGAGGTTGTTGCAGTTGATCTTCTCAGCTAGCGAGTCCGTCCGTCGGTACATTTTGTCGTAGTGTACGCATAAAACGACTACGACTGTTCTGACAATACGCCCATTCAGAGTTACTCTTCATAGTACTTGTCTGATTCTTACCATATCGGTTAACATTCGATCGGTTTTATTTGTGCGGTGTGCAGCTGGGCGGTCCGACGTGGGCGGTGCCGCTGGGCCGTCGCGACGCGCGCACGACCACGCAGGCGGCGGCGAACAGCAACCTCCCCTCGCCGTCCTCCAGCGCGGCCACGCTCATCTCGGCGTTCGCCTCCAAGGGCCTCGACTCCCGCGACATGGTGGCCCTCTCGGGTGCGCACACCATCGGCGCGGCGCGGTGCGCGAGCTTCCGGTCGCGCGTCTACAACGACACCAACATCAACGCCGGGTTCGCGACGCGGCGGCGGCAGGTGTGCGGCCCGCAGAGCGGCGGCACCGACGGCAACCTGGCCCCGCTCGACGCATTCAGCTCAGTCCGCTTCGACAACGGCTACTACCGCAACCTCCTCAGCCGCTTCGTCCTCCTCCACTCGGACCAGGAGCTCTTCAACGGCGGGCCCGTCGACTCCATCGCGCAGCAGTACGCGGGCAACGGAGGCGCCTTCTCGGCCGACTTCGTCACCGCCATGGTCAAGATGGGCAACATCAGCCCGCTCACGGGGTCCAACGGCGAGATCCGCAACAACTGCAGGATACCAAACTAATTAACACATCTAAGTGCTCCTCGAGAATGATTCGAGGGGGATTATTAGGTCGATCGACATTGTTGCCAGCTAAGATCAGGAGGACGTACGACAGAGGAGGAGAAGCATTAAGCGAGATGTGTGGCTTTTTTGTCTGGTGGGCAGGCGGTGGAGTGCGTGCGAAGGGAGGTAACGGAATAATCAGGTGGTGGAGTGGCGCTGTCAGGTGATCGAGGAGAAGAACGGGGGCTCGTACGCGCGTCTCGCCGGCCGCCGGCGACACGTAACGGCCCCGTATGGGCGTTGTTGGCATAGCTTTTTTTTGGTATTTCGGTTGCATTCTTTTTCTCTGTACCATATCATCATGATTATAGTTTCGGATGTAAGTACTACGTGGCTCGGATCGACATGATTGTTTTGCAAGGAAAGGAAATAATAAAGAAACGACACACTGTATGTTCACGTGGCGTGTTTCCCTGAATGCTAGCTGTGCACCCACAGCGGATCCTGCCAAGTGCCAAGGCTCAAGTTAGCTTCAACTGCGAGTCTGTAAAATGATAGCAACTTGTTTGAGTTAACGGCCACAACGAGTTCAATTTTCTAGATGGGATCTATAACTGAACATACGTCCAATCCCTATCCTGTAAAATAAGGTTGTAAGTTGTCATCGATCGAACAATGCGCATGCAGTACCACCATGGAAAGTTGCGCTGCAGGTCGGGCCGGGTAGGACGACCGGTCATTGACGTGAAAGGTCTTGGGCTCTTGGCTAATTTGAGTGGGTTCAAATGTCCATCCATCGAATTATTGCACTAGCTAGCTAGCTCTCAACAAGTGACTTGTAGTTGACATTATCTTTACCTTTAGTGCTTTCGGGGAAGGATGTGAAATCAGTTAGAAATATATTTGGTAGTATTAGATAGCAATTATTTATATCCTACTCGCTCACAAATCTAAAATATCTTATATTTCCAAACGTAGGAAACACTACGGGAATAATTAGATAGGCCGACGACATTTTTATACATAGACTGCAAAATGTCGGGGCTATCGGTCCAGTTTTACCGTCGGCTTAGGATAACTGGCCGATGGTAGCCGTAAATGGGACCGTTGGCATAGCCTATTAGACTAACGTCAGAGTAATGGCGTTAAGTCTACGCCGACGGCAAAGTCGTCAGCGTAGCTATTTTTCTTTTTGCCACATTAATCTTAGAAAAATCATAACTAAATCATTTAAATTCAGAAAAATACATATAACATATCAAAATTTGCAAAAAATAATATCTATCTATATAAACTCAAATATTACATATTTTTGTTTAAAAAACTATATAAAAATAGAAATACTTTTGTATAACATATTTTTCATTTTCCGAGTGCAAAAAAGGGGTGTTTTGTGAAGCAACCACCAAATAAAAGTTTCAAAATGATACTACCCCATTTTTCAAAAATAGTAGACCATGTTGAATGGAAAATTTTCCAACCTGGGTATTTCAAACCTTTTCATTCACCCCTCGTGAAAAAGACAAATTCCTAGCGAACCGGTAGGAAATGAGTTAGATTTGAACTACAGGTACATGATATGATGCTCATGATTTTTTGAAAAAGTCATTTTTACGTTCACAATATGCTATTTTATCAGAGATCTAATGCAAGTTTAGTGAGGCTCAGCCCCGAACTAAGAATCTTCATGCCCCTCGATTTAGAAAGTTTGACGATAGTTTGAAACAGGCATAAAAAATTCAAAAACGATCAAAACAATGCAAAACCTTCGTGTGGTGTATAGTTGCATGGAAAAATACCAAACTTGGTATATTAATTATGTCTAAAAAACCTTCATAAAATGACCTATCTCAATCGAGGTTTTCTAGATTTCAGGTCAAATGACCATTGTTATTGCTAGAATCGCGGTATAGTTTGACATAATGTGCTCATACTGTGCACGCATGTGTATCATGGGATGGCGAACAATGTTGTAGGAGGAAGTTTTCCTTTTCGTCGCACCGAAAAGCCATTTTTTATTTTTCAAGTGCAAAAAACGGGGTGTTTTGTGAAGCAACCACCAAATGAAAGTCTGAAAATGATAATACCATATTTTTTAAAAATACTAGACCATATTGAATGTACAATTTTTCCAACCTGGGTATCTCAAACCTTTCCGTCCATCCCTCGTGAAAAAAAAGACAAATTCCTGCCGAATCGGTAGGAAATGGGTTAGATTTTGATAGGGCAAAGGTGTCCGATCTTTCGATAAGATGGTGATAGTCGATTTGGTGGAGTTCGGGCTTGACGATCCGACTACACGTGCGAGCACGAGCGCCAATGCAATCGCTAGGCCAATCTCCTGGAGGTTACCGATCCTGCGGAAACACGATCAGCCTGACCAGCGAGGGTCTTAATTCCTACCTGAAATCGAGAACAAGTAAGAACTAATATTGCAATCAAGATATTGCGGATTAAGATGAAAGCTTTACTGAAAAGGTGGGATCCTATATAGGTGCGAAGTACAAGAGGCCTCTGCGACGCTCGAGCCTTGGCGAAGTTGCTATGATGGCTAACTTAAAGTCTAAACAAAATCCGAGTCTACGGTGGCGGCTAAGGCAAGTATTTAAGGAGGAAAAGGTAGGGTTTCGTCCAGCCATAGAAGTGGTGGCCGAATCCAACCCTAGAAGTCCTTCTCTCCTCAAATACGGACTCTAAAAAGTGGCTATTTAAAATCCTATGAAAATTACATGGGCCTGGCCCAAAATAGAGGTGTCGCAACACCATATTAAGCTATGGACGAATTTGTGAAGTATTAATCTTGAATATTTCGTCCAAGCCTTCTTTCTTCATTATGGTGGCCTCAAAGTTCTGAAATCTTCATCCGTGGCCTTCTCTTGAATCATCACATGCTTGCTGCCATCTCCATGTATGGCCATCCTCCAATGCTTGTCCCTCTCATCCATGCTTGGTCCATCATTCCTAAGAGTAAGAAATACATCTGATTTAGGCAGCATCATATTCTCATGTATGTGAGGAATAGTTCCAAGAAACGAAAGTACATGGTAGTTAAGTTGTTTGGCACGAGATCTTGTGATAGGTCCTTGTATGTGTGTAGCTGTAGGTATAACGGTTGTATCAATAGATGGGATGTCCACATCATGCTCCCCTTCTTGAATTGAAGTCGTCCTCGACGCAATCTCATCTTCCTCACCAAAGTAAGGCTTCAAATCTGCAATATTAAACGTAGGACTAACCGTACCAAAGTCTGCAGGCAACTCAAGTTTATATACATTATCGTTTATTTTCTCTAACACCTTAAAGGGACCAGCAGCACGCGGCATTAACTTAGACTTGCGTAAATCAGGAAAAATCTTTACGCAAATGTAACCAAACAAGATCTCCAACATCAAACACAACATGCTTTCTCCCTTTATCCCCAGCAAGTTTATACTTAGCATTCATGTGTTCTATGTTATCTTTAGTAGTCTTATGCAAGTTTAATATCATTTTAGTGCGTTGTGTAGCATCCAAATTATTTTGCACCGAAGAAGGTAAAGGCAATAAATCAATAGGTGCACGAGGAACAAAACCATACACGATCTCAAACGGGCACATCTTTGTGGTAGAATGCAGCGAACGATTATAAGCAAATTCTATATGAGGTAAACACTCTGCCCACAATTTTAAGTTCTTATTTAAAACAGCCCGCAACATAGTAGACAAAGTTTTATTTACTACTTCAGTTTGTCCATCAGTTTGGGATGACATGTAGTACTAAACAGCAATTTAGTCCCCAACTTAGCCCATAAACATCTCCAAAAGTGGCAAAGAAATTTATTATCACGATCAGAAACAATAGTATTTGGTACACCATGTAAACGAACAATTTCACGAAAGAACAAATCAGCAATATGCGCAGCATCATCCGTTTTATGACAAGGAATAAAGTGTGCCATCTTAGAAAACCGATCCACAACAACAAAAATACTATCCCTCCCCTTCTGTGTACGTGGCAATCCCAAAACAAAGTTCATAGAAATATCCTCCCAAGGAACACTAGGAACAGTAAGAGGCATATATAAACCATGTGGATTAAGGCGAGACTTAGCTTTTTGACAAGTAGTGCAGCGTGCCACAAATCTCTCAACATCTCGACGCATACGTGGCCAAAAGAAGTGTGCAGCAAGAACATCCTCCGTTTTCTTGACACCAAAGTATGCCATCAATCCTCCTCCATGCGCCTCCTGTAACAACAAAATACGAACAGAACTATCTGGAATGCATATTTTGTTAGCATGGAACACAAATCCATCATTGAAGACGAACTTGTTCCATGTTCTACCATCTCTACAATTCCGCAACACATCTTTAAATTCAGCATCATGTACATATTGTTCCTTAATAGTTTTCAATCCAAATATTTGGAAGTCAAGTTGAGATAACAAAGTATAACGGCGCGACAAGGCATCAACAATAATATTATCTTTATCCTTTTTGTGTTTGATAACATAAGGAAAAGACTCAATAAATTCAACCCACTTTGCATGACGACGATTCAACTTAGCTTGACTATGAATATGCTTCAAAGATTCATGATCAGAATGTATAACAAATTCTTTAGGCCATAGATAATGTTGCCAAGTTTCTAATGTCCGAACCAACGCATATAATTTTTTATCATAAGTAGAATAGTTCAGACTAGCCCCACTCAATTTCTCACTAAAATATTCAACAGGTTTTCCCTCTTGTAATAACACACCTCCCAAACCAATTCCACTAGCATCACATTCAAGCTCAAAAGTCTTATTAAAATCAGGAAGTTGGAGTAAGGGAGCATGTGTTAGCTTATCTTTCAATATGACGAAGGCCTGTTGTTGTGCATCGCCCCAAACAAAGGGCGCATCCTTCTTGGTAAGTTCATTCAGCGGCGCGGCAATTGATCCAAAGTCTTTGACAAAGCACCTATAAAAACCAGCGAGGCCAAGAAAACTCCTCACTTGTGTGACCGTCTTGGGCTGCGGCCAATTCTCAATAACTTTAATCTTGGCTGGATCCACTTCAATACCCTGTGATGTAACAACATAGCCAAGAAACGCAACTCGATTGGTGCAAAAGGTGCACTTCTCAAGATTACCAAACAAACGTGCATCATGTAAAGCATTGAAAACAGCACGTAAATGGTCCAAATGATCCTCTAAAGATTTGCTACAAATCAAAATATCATCAAAGTAGACTACCACAAAACGTCCAATGAAAGTACGTAAAACTTCGTTCATTAATCTCATGAAAGTGCTGGGTGCAATAGTTAAACCAAACGGCATCACTAACCACTCATACAAACCGAACTTAGTTTTAAATGTTGTTTTCCATTCATCTCCAAATTTTATACGAATCTGGTGGTAACCACTACGCAAATCAACTTTAGAAAACATGGTAGAGCCACTCAATTCATCAAGCATGTCATCCAAACGTGGAATAGGATGACGATATCGAATAGTAATATTATTGATAGCTCTACAATCAGTACACATGCACGAAGAACCATCTTTCTTAGGTACCAAAATAATAGGAACAACACAGGGGATAAGGGACTCACGAATATGATCTCTGTCGAGTAGTTCCTGAATTTGGCGTTGTATCTCCTTTGTCTCCTCTCGATTGATTCTATATGGCGCGCGGTTGGGCAACGTAGCACCAGGAATTAAATCAATTTGGTGCTCAATTCCTCTAATAGGAGGTAGTCCTGGTGCCAGCTCAGCGGGAAAGACGTCCTCATATTCCTGCAAAAGGTTAGCAATAGCGGGTGGCAAAGAAGTGTAGGGGTTCGTAGCATGGAAAACAAAATTTTTCTATCGCATACAAACAAACAAGCCAAGATCTATCTACTAGATTGTAGCAACGAGTCGATAGTGGAACTCACCCTCGAAGATTCCAAAGCGGTTAACGAGAGCAGATTCTCGTGGGTGATGTAGTCGTACTCTTTCCGATCTCAAGATCGCGTAGACGATCCTTCCGGCGCCACGTTCCAGCAGCGCTCCCGCAGTCGGTCACACATTCGGTACTCGACGAAGACCTTCCTCTCCCTTGTTCCAGCAGGCAGCGGAGGTTGTAGCACTCTCCTCGCGATTCCGGCAGCACAACGGCGTGGTACCGGAAGTAGAGGGGAGATCCCGCAGGGCTTCGCCTTAAGCCGGTGCGAGTATGGTGGAGCTTATGAGAGAGGCTATTAGTGGTCTAGTAATTAGACACACCAATTAGAAGGCTCTAAACCAATTAGAAAGCTCTAAACCGAAATAGCTCTAAACCGGGGTTTAGATCTAGGGTTTAGTTTAGAGGATAGGAACTTGTGTATGTGTGTGGAGGGGAGCCCTGCCCCTCCTTATATAGGTGGGAGGGGGCTAGCCACGCCATGGGGAGGGAGTGGAGTCCCTCCCCAACTCGGCATTGGAGTTGGCCGCCGGTTGGAGGAGGTCTCCCTCCCCAACTCGGTTTCATACTCCTCCTCTTTTCCCACTTCCCAAAATTGCCGTTTGACTTTCAAACTAGCCGTTTGACTTTTCAATTTAGGATTTAAATAAACCCTTTATTTTGGACAGCGAGAACACTTAGTACATGATGCAATCATTCCAACTTACAATGACACATTCATGTACCCTTCCCCTTCCGGAGTTCCGGACATTCCGGGACCTTCTAGAATGTTCCCGATGAAAACACCGGAACCATTCCCCAACTCCGAAATGGGACTTTCCTTATATGAATCTTATTCTCCGGACCATTCCGGATCTCCTCGTGATATCCCGGATCCCATCCGAGACTCCGAACAACATTCGGTCTCTTTCTCATAATACCATAACTACTCAAACAACGTCGAATCCTTAAGTGTGTCTCCCTACGGTTCGTGAATTATGCGGACATGATCGAGACACTTCTCCGAACAATAACCAATAGAGGAATCTGGAAATTCATATGGCTCCCACATATTTCTACGATTACTTTGTGATCGAATGAACCACTTACATACGATACCAATTTCCCTTTGTCTCACGATATGTTACTTATCCGAGGTTATGATCGTCGGTATCTCTGCATACCTAGTTCAACCTCGATACTGATAAGTACTCTTTTCTCGTTCCCGTGATATGTGATCCCTTGTGAGCCAGTCACATGCTTGCAAGCTAATTGGATGACATTTCACCGAGAGGGCCCAGAGTATATCTATCCGTCATGCGGATGGACAAATCCCACTCTTGATCCATGTGTTTCAACCAATACTTTCCGAACACTCAATGCCACCTTTATAGCCACCCTGTTACGGTGTGGTGTTTGATGACATCAAAGCATCCATCCAGTAAAGGTGATATGCATGATCTCATGGTCGAAGGAATTAGGTTACTATGTATCAGAAAGCATATAGCAATTGAACTATTGAAATGACTTGATCTTTATGCTACGCTTATCTATAGGAGTATGTCCATCACATCATTCTCCTAATGATATGACCCTGTTGTTAATAACATCTCTATGTTCATGATCAGGAAACAATGATCATATATTAACCAACAAGCTAGTTTAACAAGAGGCTTTACTAGGGACTCTTTTATGTTTACAAATCACACAAGTATTAATGTTTCCTGTTAATACAATTATAGCATGGTATGTAAACATTTATCATAAATACGAAGATATGATAATAACCACTTTATTATTGCCTCTTGGGCATATCTCCAACAGTCTCCCACTTGCACTAGAGTCAATAATCTAGTTTCAAACCTTTGTGTATTCAACACCTATGGCTTTCCGGTGTTGTATGTACACGATTGCTAGTGGTCAACTGATCTCCGGATCTGACACTTCCAGGTCCGTGTGTAATTGCATGTCTTTGCGTCTCTACGCATCACTCATTCTCTAATGAGATGGCTTTGTATAAATTTGGTCTTTCGGTGTGACCTTTAGCTCTTTGGGGTTAAAACATGTTGATAATATTGTCGCACAATATATCTTCATAGTATTATCCCACTGTGAACTACACTTAGTTTGATAACAAACTTCTTGACACAAATGCCCTCTTTTGCTGCTATAATAGCAGTCATATACTTAGCCTTTTGTTGAAGTATCTGTCACAATGTCTTAACTTTGGAACTCATCCAAATCCATTATGGAACTCACTTTCCATTATATTGTGCCACCCTTAATTTAGATTGAGATAAACTTAATTTGTACTTTGTGACAAAACTAGTATCAATGTAGTACTTTTACAATGAACTAACCATCTATTTGTCACTTCTACAAATAATATACTCTTAGTTCTTCCAAAAGATCATAAGAATATCCTTACTATCGTCCAATGATCATCTTATGAATCATTCTGGTATATGCTCATAATATTTATAGCATAGGACATATCTGGATTTGTACATATCACAGTATGATTGATATAAATACTCTTTGTGATTTCATACATCAAGTATCAATCTATACTTGAATCTTTGTTTCACTTACCAAGTGTCAATACACTTGAATATATCATCAACATTGAACTCTTTCAATCCTTTCTGTGCAACAAGAACCTTTCTTGTAGTTTCTATATTGAATTCATTCAATATCTCGTCTATGTACTTCTGGCACAACCATATTAGCGTCTATTGATGCCAAATACTTGGGTTTTGCCTAAGTCTTTCATCGGGATGAAATTCTTAATATGTGTTAATAAAAGATACATTATTTCCAATCAACAATATGTCTTCCACATAATGTATTAGAAACATGTCTTTGCGCTCCCACTTAATTTCTTGCAAATGCAAGCATCTTCATTGTCTCCGATGAAATTAAACTCTTTTAACAGTTTCATCATAGTGAAGATTCCAACTCCGCTATGCTTACTTCAACCATTGAAGTTTGCATATGCTCTTAGCATCCTTTGAATTAACAAAACCCTTTGGACCGCGTCATGCACACGTCCTAGGTAACCATTCTATTAGAAGAACTTGTTTTGTTTATTCTACTACCACATAACAAATTATATGTATTGGTTGCTACATTAATCCGTCTAGACTAAAAATCGCTATGAAAGATCAAATCTTGTCATATACAACCTTTGAACATTGTTGTGAACTCTTTCCCAACATGTCGACTATTTCATAGATGTGAAACATCCATGTCTACTTCTTTATAGATCCAAACACAACTGCAAGGTCTTACACCTTTTTCGAGGGTCCTTCAAGTTCAAAACTTGATTTCTCGTGTATGGAACTATCACGGATTATATGGCTTCAAGCCATTTGACGGAGTTAGGGCCCATCATCGCTTCTTTGCATGTAGTAGGTTCACTATTCTCAAATAATGATTCAACCCTCAAATCTTGGTATTTGATTGTTCATCCGACCTACTTGTTTCAATAGAAACTTGGATCTCCGTGACCACAACCTTTGAGGCACGTGAGCCATGAGCATTGTTGCTGCCTCCAGAACACTTTTCGGTGCTGCGCAACTTTGCACATATAGCTAAGGTTCTTTTAACCTTATCAAAGTTCTATTGTCCTCCCCCTTAACTTTTCACGAAAAATTCCTTCTCAAAGAAACTTGACGTTCTAAGCGACAAACACTTTTGTCTCCGGTGTTTATGGAGGAATACTTAACAGTAATACAAAGACAGGTTTATCCGACTTTGGTTGCAAACATCTTTCTTATGCATAGCATACCAATGTTTAAGAAAGGACTACTTGGGTTTTATCCCAAACCATAACCTTATATGGTGTCATTTCAGCGGATTATGATGGAGCTCTTGTAGTGGAAAACGGTAATCTCTAAAGCTTTTAATCTTTAAAATATAATAGCAGTTTTATGAATTATACCTTTGATCTTACCATGTCAAACAAGGTTCAATTACATATCTCGAACGCTCCATACTCTTATGGTGTTTCGGGAAATGCAAATCCACGGACGATTCCTTAAATCTTAGGTATTATGCTAAACTTGTAATTCAAATATCTTCCTTTATGATCTTTATCATAAACTATTCATATTCTTGTTACAATGATTTTGCACTTCATCTTGAAAGTCTTTTGAACTTTTCAAATATTTCATACTTCATCCTTATTAAGTAAATATTCACATATTCACTCAAATTTTCGGAGAAAGCATATGAAGTTGAAATCCATCGCTCTTGACTACACATAATGGAGTTCGTACAACAATATGCACAAGTTCCAATAAGCTAGTCTTTCGTTCCCTTTCGGCCTATGAACGAAGTTTTAATTATCTCTAGGAAAGTTTCACAAGCGTCATTTGATCAAAATCAAATAGACTCCAAAATTCCATCCATATGGATTTTCTTCATGTTTTCTTTCCAATATAATTTAAACGGCGATGTCACTTCCTAAGTGATCTTTCAATCAATTTGTCTTTCGACATTTTTAGCACTAGTTTTATGGATGTGATGTCTCCAACGAGATTTGCGAATCATCCATCTTTTATGGATTACGGCAATTATTTGAACAAACCTTTTTGTTCTCATAATACCTGATAAAACAAATCTTTGAAGGCAAGCTTTGATGTTTAACGAGCAATACAATAACCCTTTATTTGTTCTCGATGAACATCATCACATATTCTTTTGCTAGTTACTTAGGCCATTGTAGTTCATGAATTGTGTTGTTTCGTATGACGATTCACACCAACAAATTCAGTATTAAATACTTGAGAACCACATTGTTTAACAAGCAAAGAATATAGCCATAACATGTATATCATCTATATACTTAAACTGAACGATTCTAGTCTTTTCTTTTCTGCCATATATTTATGAGATTCTCTTTCAGTATCTCCTTTTCTGTTTGAAAGAATCTATCAACATCAACAGTGGAGTCATACATACGACACATAGTCCAAAGCGTGTATAGTTAAATACCAATGTCTTTGAACTTGCACTTTGAAGTAGATCACCATTATCAAATATTTGGTGTTCTTTCAAATTCCTTTCTTTAGTAATCTCTTGGTGTAGTAAACATTTTACCTACATCAAATATTCACCTTCATCATGGAATCGTCCATGACCAAGCTACTTTTAGCTTATAACGGTGAATCACGAGTATAATGATGCTCTCCAAAACCTTTTGGAAGATTAGGATAACTAGTGTCTCCAACCTTTTGCAAATTCTCATCAAACATGAGAACATGACTTTGCCATATTATACTCTATCATGTTGTAACCAAAACTTCGTTTCAGATATCACAATATCTTCCACACATCATGGTTTCTGAAACAACTCTTTCAGATCCTAGATAACCTTGATATTAAGACAATCCTTTGAATATCAAGAATCATGGAGACAAACATGATACTCAAACACTAACACTTTGGAATTGTCACTCTTGTTTTAATACCAATTATTAAACTTCATGGAGTAACCGGAACTTACTGAAAGTTTGCAATAGGACTTTAAACTTTAGATTAACACTTCAAAACAATACGATACCAGTTCGTAAAGTAACTAACCAGAATTCTATAGTTCTATTATCTCAATTATAACTAAGCGCAAGGTGGTAAACTGATGCCAATGACTACAACAACTATGCAAATTCACTTTGATTTAGTTTATGATAAATTGAGTTCTAATTAATAATTAAATTAATCTAGGTGAACTCCCACTCAAAACAATATCCCTCACATTGTTTTAGTGATCACACGAACCAAATCCACCACATCAAAACCGATCATCACGAGAGTTGATGTAGCTTCAATGGCGAACAATCAACATGTTCATCATATCTACTTTATAACTCATGCTTTACCTTTCGGTGATCCGTGTTCCTGAGGCCATGTCTGTACATGCTAGGCTCGTCAAGATCAAACCTTAGCTACCGCATAAGCAAATCTGGCTTGCTTACGTTGTATTCACCCGCGGAATCAAAGACACCCGATCATCACGTGGTGCTTCGAAGCAGCAAGCTTTGGCAACGGTGCATACTAAGGGTGAACACTTTAGAACTTGAAATTTATGTGTATGAGGGATCATCTTATAATGCTACCGTCGTCTACTAAGCAATACAAGATGCATAAAGGATTAACATCACATGCAATTCATAATATGTGATATGATATGGCCTTTCTTCTTTGTGCTTTCGATCTCCATCTTCAAGCACGAACATGATCTCCATCATCACCGGCATAGCATCAAGGTCAATGATGCTTCTTCATGGTTGTCGTCCACCAGCATCAACTATTACAACTATTTTGAATAGACACGCAGGTCTTAACAGAAATTAAAGACAACCATATGGCTCCTGCCGGTTGCCAACTTACAATAAGGAACATTGCATACATCAAATATAATCACAATCATGGCCATATCACATCACTGCACACCCCTGCAAAACAAAGTTAGACGTCTCTACTTTCTTTGCATGTTTTACGTGGTTTGGGGCTTTCAATAAGTGTCGTTCTAACTTACGAACAAGAACCACAACATTGATACTAGTATTGTTAATCACCCGTTGTAAATTGGATCTTAACTATGCTAGGAGAAACAGGCACCCGCAAAGCCACTTATGCAATACAAGTTGCATGTCAAGCGTGGAGCAAGTCTCATGAACGATGTCATGTAAGGTTAGCCCGGGCCGCTTCATCCCAACATACCGCAAGATGCAAAGTACACAAAAAGCAATCTACAATAAAAGCATCAACGCCCACAATGACCATTGTGTTCTACTCGTGCAACAGATCTACATATAGACACGGCTCTGATACCACTGTAGGGGTTCGTAGCATGGAAAACAAAATTTTTCTATCGCATACAAACAAACAAGCCAAGATCTATC
This sequence comes from Avena sativa, assembly GCA_916181665.1. Taxonomy (NCBI): domain Eukaryota; kingdom Viridiplantae; phylum Streptophyta; class Magnoliopsida; order Poales; family Poaceae; genus Avena; species Avena sativa. The sequence continues at coordinate 70,267,537 of OV702284.1, forward strand.
TACTAGATTGTAGCAACGAGTCGATAGTGGAACTCACCCTCGAAGATTCCAAAGCGGTTAACGAGAGCAGATTCTCGTGGGTGATGTAGTCGTACTCTTTCCGATCTCAAGATCGCGTAGACGATCCTTCCGGCGCCACGTTCCAGCAGCGCTCCCGCAGTCGGTCACACATTCGGTACTCGACGAAGACCTTCCTCTCCCTTGTTCCAGCAGGCAGCGGAGGTTGTAGCACTCTCCTCGCGATTCCGGCAGCACAACGGCGTGGTACCGGAAGTAGAGGGGAGATCCCGCAGGGCTTCGCCTTAAGCCGGTGCGAGTATGGTGGAGCTTATGAGAGAGGCTATTAGTGGTCTAGTAATTAGACACACCAATTAGAAGGCTCTAAACCAATTAGAAAGCTCTAAACCGAAATAGCTCTAAACCGGGGTTTAGATCTAGGGTTTAGTTTAGAGGATAGGAACTTGTGTATGTGTGTGGAGGGGAGCCCTGCCCCTCCTTATATAGGTGGGAGGGGGCTGGCCACGCCATGGGGAGGGAGTGGAGTCCCTCCCCAACTCGGCATTGGAGTTGGCCGCCGGTTGGAGGAGGTCTCCCTCCCCAACTCGGTTTCATACTCCTCCTCTTTTCCCACTTCCCAAAATTGCCGTTTGACTTTCAAACTAGCCGTTTGACTTTTCAATTTAGGATTTAAATAAACCCTTTATTTTGGACAGCGAGAACACTTAGTACATGATGCAATCATTCCAACTTACAATGACACATTCATGTACCCTTCCCCTTCCGGAGTTCCGGACATTCCGGGACCTTCTAAAATGTTCCCGATGAAAACACCGGAACCATTCCCCAACTCCGAAATGGGACTTTCCTTATATGAATCTTATTCTCCGGACCATTCCGGATCTCCTCGTGATATCCCGGATCCCATCCGAGACTCCGAACAACATTCGGTCTCTTTCTCATAATACCATAACTACTCAATCAACGTCGAATCCTTAAGTGTGTCTCCCTACGGTTCGTGAATTATGCGGACATGATCGAGACACTTCTCCGAACAATAACCAATAGAGGAATCTGGAAATTCATATGGCTCCCACATATTTCTACGATTACTTTGTGATCGAATGAACCACTTACATACGATACCAATTTCCCTTTGTCTCACGATATGTTACTTATCCGAGGTTATGATCGTCGGTATCTCTGCATACCTAGTTCAACCTCGATACTGATAAGTACTCTTTTCTCGTTCCCGTGATATGTGATCCCTTGTGAGCCAGTCACATGCTTGCAAGCTAATTGGATGACATTTCACCGAGAGGGCCCAGAGTATATCTATCCGTCATGCGGATGGACAAATCCCACTCTTGATCCATGTGTTTCAACCAATACTTTCCGAACACTCAATGCCACCTTTATAGCCACCCTGTTACGGTGTGGTGTTTGATGACATCAAAGCATCCATCCAGTAAAGGTGATATGCATGATCTCATGGTCGAAGGAATTAGGTTACTATGTATCAGAAAGCATATAGCAATTGAACTATTGAAATGACTTGATCTTTATGCTACGCTTATCTATAGGAGTATGTCCATCACATCATTCTCCTAATGATATGACCCTGTTGTTAATAACATCTCTATGTTCATGATCAGGAAACAATGATCATATATTAACCAACAAGCTAGTTTAACAAGAGGCTTTACTAGGAACTCTTTTATGTTTACAAATCACACAAGTATTAATGTTTCCTGTTAATACAATTATAGCATGGTATGTAAACATTTATCATAAATACGAAGATATGATAATAACCACTTTATTATTGCCTCTTGGGCATATCTCCAACAAGAAGGAGGCATATCCTCAAATGAAAACAAAACCTATTTGCAGATAATTGCATAATATTGAGTATTGTTTACATCTAGTTCAGCAATATCAATTTTTTTTGCAAGCATACATGGACTCTTCAAACGAATTTCAGTAGCATGTTTAGAATCAGATTTAGTGTTCTTTGGTGGTACAAAATCTGCAGCAACAATCTGATTCTCACTTTTATTTTTCTCCTCAGTTTTAGCTCTACTAGCTCTAGCAAGATCATATTTTAAAATCTGTTCGGGAGTCATAGATTTTAGACCAATTTTCTTTCCATCATGCATAAGAGAATAGTGATTAGTTTTGCCATTATGAACAGATTCTCTATCAAATTGCCATGGTCTACCAAGTAACAAAGAACAAGCTTGCATAGGTACAACATCACAATCAACAAAATCAGAATATGTACCAATAGTAAAATGCACGCGTACCGTTCTTGTTACCTTGATCTTGCGAGAACTCTCAAACCATTGGATGTAATATGAATGTGCAAGCTTCTCTACCATGTCAACACTAGCCAGATTATTACAACTCCCTCCATCAATGATGATCCTTATAGCTCTTTCCTTGACAACATCACGTGTTTGGAACAGGTTGTGGCATTGATCTTGCTCAGATTTGGTCAATTGCACACTCAACACACGTTGTGTAATTAAGCTCTTGTATTGATCAGCAGCTTCAACTCCCATTACCTCTGTCTCTTCATCAGAATCACAATTGTCTCCATCTCGAGCAGAAATAAATGCTAATGTATCTTCATCAAAGTCACTCGCTGAATCATATTGACCATCATCACGCACCATCATAACACGTTGTGTTGTGCACTATCTCTCAATGTAAGTGGTTCATTCGATCACAAAGTAATCGTAGAAATATGTGGGAGCCATATGAATTTCCAGATTCCTCTATTGGTTATTGTTCGAAGAAGTGTCTCGATCATGTCCGCATAATTCACGAACCGTAGGGAGACACACTTAAGGATTCGACGTTGTTTGAGTAGTTATGAAATGATGAGTAAGAGACTGAATGTTGTTCGGAGTCTCGGATGGGATCCGGGATATCACGAGGAGATCCGAAATGGTCCGGAGAATAAGATTCATATAAGGAAAGTCCTATTTCGGGGTTGGAGAATGGTTCCGGTGTTTTCATCGAGAATGTTCTAGAAGGTTCGGGAATGTCCGGCACTCCGAAGGGGAAGGGTACATGAATGTGTCATACCAAGTTAGAATGATTGCATCATGTACTAGGTGTCATCGCTGAACAAAATAAAGGGTTTAATCAAATCCTAGTTTGAAAAGTCAAACGCCAATTTGAAAAGTCAAACGACTATTTTGGGAAGTGGAGGGGAAGGTGGAAACCGAGTTGGGGAGGAGTTCCTCCCCTCCACCGCCGGCTCCCTTGGGAAACCGAGTTGGGGAGGGACTCCCCTCCCCTGGCGCGGCCCCTCCACCTATATAAGGAGGGGCAGGGCTGCCCCTCCTAGCACCTAACACCTCCACCCGCAAACCCTAGCCCTAAGTCGCCGGCCCTCCTGCAGCCGCCGCCGCCCTAGGGCAAGCCACCGCCACCGCCTAGCTAACCCTAGCCGCCGGCCAAGCCTCCTCCTTGGTGTGTCTAAACCCTAGATCGCCGAGGAGCTCTCTCATAGTCCACCATACTCGCTCCGGCTTAAGGCGAAGCCCTGCGAGATCTCCCCTCTACTTCCGGTACCATGCCGTTGTGCTGCCGGAATCGCGAGGAGAGTGCTACAACCTCCGCTGCCTGCTGGAACAAGGGAGAGGAAGGTCTTCGTCGAGTACCGAACGTGTGACCGACTGCGGGAGCGCTGCCGGAACGCAGCGCTGGAAGGATCGTCTACGCGATCTTGAGATCGGGAAGAGTACGACTACATCACCCACGAGAATCCGCTCTTGTTAAACACTTTGGAATTTTCGAGGGTGAGTTATTCCATCGTCTCGTTGCTACAATCTAGTAGATAGATCTTGGCTTGTTTGTTTGTATGCGATAGAAATTTTTTGTTTTCCATGCTACGAAACCCTACAGTGGTATCAGAGCCGTGTCTATATGTAGATCTGTTGCACGAGTAGAACACAATGGTCATTGTGGGCATTGATGCTTTTATTGTCGATTGCTTCTTGTGTACTTTGCATCTTGCGGGATGTTGGGATGAAGCGGCCCGGGCTAACCTTACATGACATCGTTCATGAGACTTGCTCCACGCTTGACATGCAACTTGTATTGCATAAGTGGCTTTGCGGGTGCCTGTTTCTCCCAGCATAGTTAAGATTCAATTTACAACGGGTGATTAACAATGCTAGTATCAATGTTGTGGTTCTTGTTCGTAAGTTAGAATGACACTTATTGAAAGCCCCAAACCACGTAAAACATGCAAAGAAAGTAGAGGCGTCTAACTTTGTTTTGCAGGGGTGTGCAGTGATGTGATATGGCCATGATTGTGATTATATTTGATGTATGCAATGTTCCTTATTGTAAGTTGGCAACCGGCAGTAGCCATATGGTTGTCTTTAATTTATGTTAAGACTCGTGTGTCTATTCAAAGTAGTTGTAATAGTTGAAGCCGGTGGACGACAACCATGGAGAAGCGTCATTGACCTTGATGCAATGCCGGTGATGATGGAGATCATGTTCGTGCTTGAAGATGGAGATCGGAAGCACAAAGAAGAAAGGCCATATCATATCACATATTATGAATTGCATGTGATGTTAATCCTTTATGCATCTTGTATTGCTTAGTAAACGACGGTAGCATTATAAGATGATCCCTCATGCACATGAATTTCAAGTTCTAAAGTGTTCACCCTTAGTAAGCACCGCTGCTAAAGCTTGTTGTTTCGAAGCACCACGTGATGATCGGGTGTGTTAGATTCTGCAAGTGTATACAACATGAGCAAGCCAGATTTGCTCATGCAGAAGCTAAGGTTTGATCTTGACGAGCCTAGCATGTACAGACATGGTCTCGGAACACGAATCACCGAAAGGTAAAGCATGAATCATATAGTAGATATGATGAAAATGTCGATTGTTCGCCATTGAAGCTACATCAACTCTCGTGATGATCGGTGTTGATGTGGTGGATTTGGTTCGTGTGATCACTAAAACAATGTGAGGGATATTGTTTTGAGTGGAAGTTCACCTAGATTAATTTAACTATTAATTAGAACTCAATTTTTCATAAACTTAGTCTAAACTATTGCAAATATGTTGTAGATCAATGGCGGCCCCTACCATCAATTTTAATGCGTTCCTAGAGAAAGAAAAGTTGAAAAACAATGGAAGCAACTTCGCGGATTGGTTCCGCAATTTGAGGATTGTCCTCACAGCTGGTAATTTGACCTATGTGCTGGATGCACCACTGGGTGACCCACCTGCAACTACTGCTATCGATGAAGTAAAGAATGTTTACCTCGCTCGGAAGACACAGTACTCCACAGTTCAGTGTGCTATCTTGTATGGTTTAGAATCGGAGCTTCAGAAAAGGTTTGAGAATTCAGACCCACATGATATTGTTCGTGATCTCAAATTGATCTTTGAGACTCACGCAGCAATTGAGAGCTATGAGGCTTCTAAAAAGTTCTTTAACTGCAAGATGGAAGAGGGCAGCTCCGTCAGTGAGCATGTGCTTAAGATGTCTGGGCACACAAACAAACTTCAAAGCTTGGGTATAGTGATTCCTAATGCTCTGGGGATTTATCGTGTCCTCCAATCACTACCACCAAGTAACAAGAACTTTGTGATGAACTACAATATGCAAAACATGAACAAGTAGTTGCCAGAACTCTTTGCCATGTTGAAATCTGTAGAAGTGGAGATCAAGAAAGAGCACCAAGTGTTGATGGTCAATAAGACCACCAAATTCAAGAAAGGCAAGTCTAAGCAAAAGGGACACTTCAAGAAGGGTGGTAAGAAAGTTACCGCGCCAACGAAGAAGACCAAGGCTGGACCTAAGCATGATACTGAGTGCTTTTACTGCAAGGGAGAAGGTCACTGGAAGCGGAATTACCCAAAGTACTTGGCGGATTTAAAGAACGACAACATCAAGAAGAAAGGTATATCCGATATACATGTTATTGATGTGTATCTCACTAGTACTCGTAGTAGTGCCTGGGTATTTGATACTGGTTCGGTTGCTCATATTTGTAACTCGAAACAGGTGCTGCAGAATAAACGGAAGCTAGCGAAGAACGAGGTGACGATGCGCGTGGGAAACGGATCAAAGGTTGATGTGATCGCGGTCGGCACGCTACCCCTTCATCTACCATCGGGATTAGTTTTATACTTAAATAATTTTTATTTGGTGCCTGCGTTAAGCATGAACATTATATCGGGATCTTGTTTATTGCGAGACGGTTACTTGTTTAAGTCCAAGAATAATGGTTGTTCGATTTATATGAGTAATATGTTTTATGCACATGCACCTTTGATAGATGGTCTATTCCTATTGAATCTCGATAGTGGAAATACACATATTAATAACATTGAGGCTAAACGTTTGAAATCGAGCGATAACTCGACCTATATGTGGCACTGTCGTCTTGGTCACATTGGAGTGAAGCGTATGAAGAAACTCCATTCCGATGGACTTCTTGAATCACTTGATTTCGAATCACTTGAAAGATGCGAAGCATGTCTAATGGGTAAAATGACTAAGACTCCACTTTCTCGTATGATGGAGCGAGCTACGGACTTATTGGAAATCATACATACCGATGTGTGTGGTACAATGAGTGTAGCATCGCGTGGTGGTTATCGTTATGTTCTTACCTTCACGGATGACTTGAGTAGATATGGGTATATCTATTTCATGAAACATAAGTCCGAAACTTTCGAGAAGTTTAAGGAATTTCAAAGTGAGGTAGAGAATCAACGTAACAAGAAGATTAAATTTCTACGTTCTGATCGTGGAGGTGAATATCTAAGTTACGAGTTTGGCGAGCATTTGAAGAAATGCGGAATACTTTCACAATTGACACCGCCGGGAACACCACAGTGTAATGGTGTGTCCGAACGTCGTAATCGAACTCTCTTAGATATGGTTCGTTCTATGATGTCACTTACAGATTTACCGCTATCATTTTGGGGTTATGCATTAGAAACAGCCGCATTCACTTTAAATAGGGCACCATCTAAATCCAATGAAACGACACCGTATGAATTATGGTTTGGGAAGAAACCTAAATTGCCGTTCCTTAAAATTTGGGGTTGCGAAGCCTATGTAAAGAAGTTACAGCCGGACAAGCTTGAACCCAAAGCGGAAAAATGCGTCTTCATAGGATACCCGAAAGAAACTATTGGGTATACCTTCTATCATAGATCCGAAGGCAAAATCTTCGTTGCTAAGAATGGATCCTTTCTAGAGAAGGAATTTCTCTCGAAAGAAGTGACTGGAAGGAAAGTAGAACTCGACGAGGTTGTCGAACCTTCTCTCGAAATTGCGAGTAGCGCAGCACCGGAAGAAGTTCCTGTGGTGCCTGCACCAATAAGAGAGGAAGCTAATGATGATGATCATGAAACTTCGGTTGTAGTTGCTACAGAGCCTCGCAGGTCAACGAGAACTCGTACCACTCCTGATTGGTATGATCCCATAATGAATGTCATGTTGGTGGACAGCACCGATGACCATACGACATATGAGGAAGCGATGATGAGCCCAGATTCCAATAAATGGCAAGAAGCCATGAAATCCGAGATTGGATCCATGTACGAAAACCAAGTATGGAATTTGGTGGACTTACCGGATGGCCGGAAGGTTGTCGAGAACAAATGGATTTTCAAGAAGAAAACAGATGTTGATGGTAATGTTACTGTCTATAAAGCTCGACTTGTCGCAAACGGGTTTCGACAAATTCAAGGAGTTGACTACGATGAGACTTTCTCACCAGTAGCGAAGCTAAAGTCTGTGAGGATTATGTTAGCAATCGCTGCATATTATGATTATGAGATATGGCAGATGGATGTCAAAACAGCGTTCCTCAATGGAGACATTGATGAAGAGTTGTATATGATGCAACCCAAAGGTTTTGTCGAACCTAAAGATGCTAACAAGGTATGCAAACTTCAACGATCCATCTATGGATTGAAGCAAGCATCCCGAAGTTGGAATCAACGTTTTGATAAGGTGATCAAAAGTTTTGGTTTTATACAAACTTATGGAGAAGCTTGTATTTACAAGAAAGTGAGTGGGAGCTCTGTAGCATTCTTAATACTATATGTAGATGACATATTGTTGATTGGGAATGATGTAGACCTTCTTAATAGTGTCAAGGAATATTTGAATAATAGTTTTTCAATGAAAGATCTTGGCGAAGGAGCTTATATATTAGGTATAAAGATTTATAGAGATAGATCAAGACGCCTAATATCATTGTCACAAAGTACATATTTGGACAAAGTTCTAAAGAGGTTTGGAATGGAAGATAGCAAGAAAGGGTTCTTGCCCATGTTGCCCAATACGACCTTGAGTAAAACTCAAAGTCCGACAACGGCAGAAGATAGAGAAAGGATGGGTAAGACTCCCTATGCCTCAGCCATAGGATCTCTAATGTATGCCATGCTATGTACTAGACCCGACATTGCATATGCTGTTAGTTTAACTAGCAGATATCAAAGTGATCCAGGAGTGGATCATTGGACAGCGGTCAAAAACATCCTTAAGTACTTGAGAAGAACTAAGGATATGATTCTTTCTTATGGAGGTAATGAACAGCTCGTTGTTAATGGTTACACCGATGCTAGTTGGAACACCGATCCGGATGATTCTAAATCACAATCTGGATACGTATTTACTTTGAATGGTGCAGCAGTTAGCTGGAGGAGTGCAAAGCAAAGCGTTGTGGCGAGATCTTCAATTGAATCGGAATACATGGCTGCTTCGGAGGCTTCACAAGAAGCGATATGGATGAAAGAGTTCATTACAGAGCTGGGTGTGGTTCCTAGTGCGCTGGACCCAATGTCTATCTACTGTGATAACATGGGCACCATAGCCAATGCGCAAGAACCAAGGTCACACAAGAAGCTGAAGCACATCAAGCTGCATTTTCACGCTATTCGAGAACATGTCCAAGATGGGGACATAAAGATTTACAAAGTACACACAGATCTGAATGTGGCGGATCCGTTGACTAAACCTCTCCCGAGGGCAAAACATGACCAACACCAAACTGCCATGGGTGTTCGGTATATTACCATGTAATCTAGATTAGATGACTCTAGTGCAAGTAGGAGACTGTTGGAGATATGCCCTAGAGGCAATAATAAATGTAGTTATTATTATATCTTTGTGTTTATGATAAATGTTTACATTCATGCTATAATAGTATTAACAAGGAAACATTAATACTTGTGTGATTTGTAAACTAAAATAGAGTCCCTAGTAAAGCCTCTTTATAATACTAGCTTGTTGGTTAATAAATGATTGTGGTTTCCCTATCTTGAACATTGAGATGTTATTAACAACAAGATCATATCGTTAGGAGAATGATATGGTGGACATACTCCTATAGATAAGCGTAGCATAAAGATCAAGTCATTTTAATAGTTCAATTGCTATATTCTTTCTGATACATAGTAACCTAATTCCTTCGACCATGAGATCATGCATATCACCTTCATTGGAAGGATGCTTTGATGACATCAAACACCACACCGTAACTGGGTGGCTATAAAGGTGGCATTGAGTGTTCGGAAAGTATTGGTTGAGACACATGGATCAAGAGTGGGATTTTTCCATCCATATGACGGATAGATATACTCTGGGCCCTCTCGGTGGAATGTCATCCAATTAGCTTGCAAGCATGTGACTGTCTCACAAGGGATCACATATCACGGGAACGAGAAAAGTGTACTTATCAGTAACGAGGTTGAACTAGGTATGCAGAGATACCGACGATCATAACCTCGGATAAGTAAACTATCGTGAGACAAAGGGAAATTGGTATCGTATGTAAGTGGTTCATTCGATCGCAAAGTAATCGTAGAAATATGTGGGAGCCATATGAATTTCCAGATTCCTCTATTGGTTATTGTTCAGAGGAGTGTCTCGATCATGTCCGCATAATTCACGAACCGTAGGGAGACACACTTAAGGATTCGACGTTGTTTGAGTAGTTATGGAATGATGAGTAAGAGACCGAATGTTGTTCGGAGTCTCGGATGGGATCCGGGATATCACGAGGAGATCCGGAATGGTCCGGAGAATAAGATTCATATAAGGAAAGAACTGTTTCGGTTGGAGAATGGTTCCGGTGTTTTCATCGAGAATGTTCTAGAAGGTTCCGGAATGTCCGACACTCCGAAGGGGAAGGGTACATGAATGTGTCATACCAAGTTAGAATGATTGCATCATGTACTAGGTGTCATCGCTGAACAAAATAAAGGGTTTAATCAAATCCTAGTTTGAAAAGTCAAACGCCTATTTGAAAAGTCAAACGGCTATTTTGGGAAGTGGAGGGGAAGGTGGAAACCGAGTTGGGGAGGAGTTCCTCCCCTCCACCGCCGGCCCCCTTGGGAAGCCGAGTTGGGGAGGGACTACCCTCCCCTGGCGCGGCCCCTCCACCTATATAAGGAGGGGCAGGGCTGCCCCTCCTAGCACCTAACACCTCCACCCGCAAACCCTAGCCCTAAGCCGCCGGCCCTCCTGCAGCCGCCGCCGCCCTAGGGCAAGCCGTCACCGCCGCCTAGCTAACCCTAGCCACCGGCCAAGCCTCCTCCTTGGTGTGTCTAAACCCTAGATCGCCGAGGAGATCTCTCATAGTCCACCATACTCGCTCCGGCTTAAGGCGAAGCCCTGCGAGATCTCCCCTCTACTTCTGGTACCACGCCGTTGTGCTGCCGGAATCGCGAGGAGAGTGCTACAACCTCCGCTGCCTGCTGGAACAAGGGAGAGGAAGGTCTTCGTCGAGTACCGAACGTCTGACCGACTGCGGGAGCACTGCCGGAACGCAGCGCCGGAAGGATCGTCTACGCGATCTTGAGATCGGGAAGAGTACGACTACATCACCCACGAGAATCCGCTCTCGTTAAACACTTTGGAATCTTAGAGGGTGAGTTATTCCATCGTCTCGTTCCTACAATCTAGTAGATAGATCTTGGCTTGTTTGTTTGTATGCGATAGAATTTTTTTGTTTTCCATGCTACGAAACCCTACATAATCCACCAAAGAAACGTGCAAGCATTTGTTCAGTAGATTCAACAAGACCATTCAACAAGACCACACCGAACCATCCCCGTTTGCAATTCCTGAGAATACTCTTCTACAGAATTATTCCCTTGTTCCAAACGTGTCAGATTCTTTAGTAAATCACGTTGATAAGTGGGAGGCACAAAACGAACACGCATAGCAGTTTTTAAAGAAGTCCAAGTACGAGGAATAGTAGTAGGATTTAAACGACAATACTCAGACCACCAAAGGGAAGCAAATTTAGTAAATTCACATGTAGCAATACTAACACGCATATTCTCAGGATATTTTAAACATTCAAAACGTTGTTGAAAGGATAGAGATGTCGCCTAGAGGGGGGTGAATAGGAAATTTCAAAACTATTACGGTTTTGGCTTGATAGAATGCGGAATTACACTAACGTTTATTTTACAAGCACAAAACCTAAATACACTAGGATCAACTAAGTGCACCAACAACAAATTAAGCTAAGCAAGATAGCACAAGATAAATATACCACAAGTGATAAGCAAGATATAAGTACTTCAAGCTCGATGTCTATCACAAGGAAAGTAAGCTCGGATATAGAGATAACCAAGGCACGCGGAGACGAAGATGTATTCCCATGTTCACCACCTTTGGGAAGGGGGCTACGTCACGTTGGAGAGGTGTGAGGTTCCATGAAGGATTCCTCTCGCGCCACAAAGGCTCACCTTCTTCTCTGAGTCTATCCCACGAAGGAACAAGCCCTTTCCTTATGGCTAGATTTTCCTCCACTCCGGAGATGGCAAGGTCCACAACCACTTCACAAGCTCCACGAAGGAGAATCCCGGGTCTCTTCACAATCTTCCACGAAGAGAACACCGCGGTGCCAACCGCCAAGCCAACTAGGAGGTCACCCTCCAAGAGTAACAAGCTCACGGTCTCTCACTCGAACAAATCGTAATGGAGAGCTCAATACTTATGCAAGAATGCAAAGAAAGACCACCAAGGGTGCTCAAATCCTTCACTCTCAAATCCCACCAAAGCAACACGTGCTAGGGAGGAATTAGAGAGGAAGAACAATGGTGGAAGTCAACCAATGACTCCAAGATCTAGATCCAATGGGTTCCCCTCACTTAGAGGAGGAATTGATTGGTGGGGATTGTAGATCTAGATCTCCTCTTCCAAAGCCCTCAAAAAGATGCAAGAATCATATGAGGGAAGGGGGAGGAAGCAAGCTCAAGAGGTTCAACAATGGAGGTCAATTTCGTGGTCAAGAACTACCTAAAATGTTAGGGGAAGAACCCCCTTTTATAGTGGAAAGCAAATATGGCCGTTGGGAGAAAACTGTGAGAATCCGGTTGAAAGTTCGGTTGGACCGGCTCCAAAACCGGATGGTTCGGTTCCTGGACCGGAAAACCGGATCTCAACCGGGATAAGGTTCAGTACAAAGTCTCGGATAGACTCGGTATAGAAAAACCGAAAATCCCGGTTGAATCTCGGTTGAAACCCGGTTGAATCTTGGTTTTCCGGTGCTGGCACCGGACCACCCGGTCTGGGAGCCGGTTGAACCGGATCCACAACCGGGATGAAACTGACTTTACGGAAACGCAATAACGTTTGCATCCGGACTCCGATTTCGATGATCTTGGGCTTGTTTTGACGAGGACACAAGCCCTACAAGATTGTACAGAGAAACATCATAGCCCAAAAAAGGAGGATAGAACCAAATGAAGAAAGGTAAGAAGCCTCCCTAAATAAGAACCGATAAAACCTTCAAACTCGAGAACGCCATAGAAGATGCATACAAATTCTGTTTTCGATGAACTTGGGCTTGTTGAAGAGATAGCAACAAGCTCAAGAACCTCACATGGAGAAACACCAAGAAGCAACAAAATAGGAAGATGCAAAGTATGCAAACGATTGAGATCCATATGATGATGTGATCAAGTTACACAACCGAGAGCCCCTCTTGATAGTGCGGCTATCTATCCTATAACCCGGTCTCCCAACAACCACCTTGAGACCGGTAAAAGGAAAACCTAGCAAGTCCATACCTTTGCCTTGTGCATCCTGCTTGATCTTGATGACAACGCTTCAAGCTCCACCCATACACCACTATGGGATAGCTTCATTAATACATGTCTTCACATGTACATTATCACCAATATGGACGGCAAGTTTCAAGCAAATGATCTTCTCGAGATGCTTATCTTGAACTTGCCCTTCTCAACCTTGATGACGATCACCACTTGATGTCATCCTCTCATGGGCTATATAATATCTTCGTTTTTGAAGCATGCCCATGGAAAGATACCTGTCCCATATAGAAAACGCAAAGGCAAATATATAATGGGTTAATTCATGATGCATAATTGACAAGGCTTACCATACCACAAGACCATGTCGTACATTCTTTATGCTTCATGTGTTGACCAACTTGAAATCACTCTTCACTCTTTGTATTGGTCAACCAAGTATATTCTCGTGCTCCATCTTAATATCTTGAGGTACATAAGGAACTCTTAATTTGATTACATGCTCTAAATCTTAGTCAACCATAGCTCAACTAATGAGGCTATCATGACACCGAATTAGAGCCATATCTTGAATTCTTATATTGAGATCACACTCTCAAGATCTTGATCATATCATATTCTTCTCTTCAACTCGATGATTTTGATGCCAATACTCAAGGTATATCTTTATCTTCATGGCATCCATACTTGAATCCAACACATGGACTACAAGCATGACCTATGGAACATACCTTCATATAAAACTCAGTGAAAACATTAGTCCATAGGGATTGTCATTAATCACCAAAAACACACATAGGGGCAATTACCCTTTCAATCTCCCCCATTTTGGTAATTGATGACAATCATAACAAGAGGGTTTATATAATGAATATTAGAAACAAGTACGCATCTTATCCAAGAATAAGTTGTATACAAGAGGTTGTATTTGATATGGTTAAGTAACACAAAGATACTAGCCCATATCAAAACCGATTCTACTCACATAAACTACAACTAATTCAAGAGATGTGAGTAGAGCCAACATATATAGAGCAAACTCCCCCACAATATATGCACGTGTGATGATCTTGAATTTCATTGCATACATTGTCAAGCATAACCTTTGGGAGAGTTTCCACTATATATACAACCATGCAAAACATAATAAAGATGAGTTGCATGAAAGGCAAACACTTAAGAACAAACCAATCTTAAGTAGAAAACCATTTCCCTTTAAACCCTCTAAACTTCTCCCCCATTGACAACAAGTGCCAAAATGGATAACAAGGTTAGAAGGACAATATAGTATGAGTTCCTACACAAGGTGTGCATTACTCGTAATATGATTGAAATCACATGCACATAACCAATTATGAACACTTGGAGGAAATCAAACTATATTGAGGATCAAGGATTGCTAAAAGGATAACAAGGTGAAGGAACTTCAACGGATGAAGCAAGCAATAAAAAGATCCAAATAATCAAATGGACAAATAGTGCTCTAAGTGAAATAAGGAAGCTCCCCAAGGTTCGTGCATAAATTAGTTGTTTCATTTGAATACAATATGCACAAACATGGAATCCTCACTCCCTCTATATTATTTAGAACACAACCAAGATACAAGGATTAGATATAAACCAATACACTTGTCAAGATAAGCTTAAGTCCAAGAGAAACCAAATATGAGATATGAGTGCGTGAAGATGCAATACAAGTAAACCAAGCACTCATAAATCAAGACCTTACCAATACCATTAAAAATCAAGAGGATAAGAGAGATGGTCGGAAAAGAGCGAGCATATCAAGGCGAGAGATTAACACTCTAGTGTATATAAGTTTCTAAGGGAAAAACATGAGAATAATCCACAAAGAAACATCCACACATAAGAGGTTAATAAAAAGAATACATGATATCCAAGCGGAAGTCATAAGATATACCAAAGAGGATATTTTGCTTAAGTGCATATATAGCCCATGGCTCTATTTTATCTTATGGTATATCAATGAACTGCACCAAAGAAAAACAAAAATCTCAAAACCATCACAACTAACACTAAGGGAACTAATGCTAGTTGGGATACTTTGAGAAAGGCAACAAGTATCAAAAGGAATGATTTAATGCAATTTCAACAATATTGCACATGAGAGTACCTTGAGGAGTTGATATGCAATAAATTGCTAGAAGGCATATTTGGAATTGGTGAATCATGAACATGATTTTATATACTCCCCTTTATATGCATCATCTCAAATTACTCACATAAGCAATAAGGATACAAAAGTCTTTCAAAGATAATTTCAAGAATCGAACATTTACAAACAAATAAATTCATGCCAAGATGCAACCTACAAGAGATTGGATGGAAGAATAGTATGCATGAATAAGATACTTGTTACCGAGATAGCAATGGTATGATGTAGTAGATAAGAATCTTTTAGATCATCCTAGCTTGGCTCCAATTATCATGTGGTGACAACACTTTCCTTATTGACGAGACAAGCATCCATTGCATCTTCAATGTACCTAAAACAACATTCAAGTACATCTTGGTCCCCAAACTTATTGGGTCCAAAGTGGTTAGAATAACCACAACACATAGGATACATTCCATAAAAATATGTGCATATTTAGAGATGAAATTTGAATTTCATGCACATCTTAGCCATTTAAGGATTTGATGGAGTATACCCTATATATTGGATCAAAGAAATCAAAACATGACATAATATATACATTTATTAAACATGCATGCGCAAGAATTTCAAGATCCAACGAATATATACTTTGGACAAAACACCAAAAATATTCAAGAAGGCATACAAGGTGTGACAAAACACATTTGTTGTCAAAACTATATCAAAGAATCAAATCAACACAAGATTTGTTCAACAAAGTTCAACAAATGAACCGAGAAAAAACTATTAAGCATGAAAGATGAAATAAGAACACAAATGCTCAAAGATTTATCTCATTTAAGAAAATAAAATAGAGAATAAAGAATGAGATAACAAACTCCCAAAAGAGCAAGGTTTCAACAAATAAACCAAACCCTTAACACTTTTTACAATGGCACAAGGTTCCGAGAAGAAAAGGTTTGTCTTCCACTAAAACACATTTGATAATAATCAAAAACATCATCAAAGATATGTTCAAAAGCCAAGGAAGACAATGGGATCCACACCAAAGTTTTGGAAATAAAATAAGGCAATAAGAGGTTAACTCCAAAGTGAAGATGATCCACAAATGCTACCACACACAAGTATATCAATTGTCAAAGACAATGAGTGTATTGGAATAGATTTCCGGTGGTATATTGCACGAATATTAAAGATAAATCTTCACAATAAAAAGCATAGGATAGAAATAAAAAGATTAAGCACTATACAATGATAGAGATTCTTGATAGCTTCAACTAGTCACAAATCATGCAAAGCAATGATTAGAATAACTTGAAGCAAATGGTATCCCAAATAAGATATAGAGATATGTATTTGATAAAGACCGCACCAAGAATTTCTTACTCAAACAAAGACCAAAATACGAGGAATAAAAGCTTCTACCAAAAATAGGACCTTGTTTGAGCCAACATGCCACCTAGAAACAAGATAATCAACAAAATCAACTCTAAGTGGCACTACCTCATATGTTCACATTTCCTAGGATTGTGATATGCAAAAGAAGCATATTACTCCCCCATAATGTGATATTCATTTTTTTCTTAATAAGAGGCAAAGCAACCTCAACTAGAGAGAATTAATGGACATTTAGAATTTGAATTTCTCATGAGTATGGCACACCACATAGTGACTAGATAAGCTTGCAATATCAATACTATGTGGTAGTAATCACATACACACATTTTAAGGTTTGAGAGATGCACAAGGCATGTCACTCCCCAAAATGGTATGTTCCGTTAACCACTCTAAAAGAGCCAAATAAGATATCATCAAGATGCATTAGATGCTCAAAATAAAACACACGAGTAAATGATGTGCCAAACACCTAGACATACTTGAATACAAAAAATAATCAAGCATGAGGCACACCAAATACAAACACATACTTGGTACAAAACCAAAACATGTAAAGGGGCAAGTAACTTACAATATAAATGAGTTAAGTACAAGTTACCGCGAAGAGGCACATTGGATATAAGATAGGGAAATAATAATCCAAAGGACTTGGCTTGATCAAATATAACATATGAAGATCCCTTAATTCTTCATGAGTTAGCCAAGTCTCCAATGCCCTCCAAAAACACCTATTGATCAAGTTTGAGCTAGTTGGTCCCCAACCAAGTTGGGTCCTAAGAGGTTAGTCACAATAGGCTTGGCAACCCAAATGGTTCTTTTATTGACACCACTTTGAGTTCCAACAAACTTGGCAAACACATTGCCATCCTTATCCTTCCTAAGAGAATAATCATCATCAACAATTATAGGGTTAGATAAGGTACCGTTTGAACATGAAGAGGCAAAGTGCCCCTTCACACAACATTTGTAGCAACAAGTGCTCCCCTTTCTCTTCTTCATTGATTTCTTGGCTTGGGGAGCATTATCTTGATTTTTCTTCGGAAGTGGCCTAACTTCAACTTGGGCTTGAACATGAACTTGTGGCCGCTTCCCTTGTTGCTTCTCACTCAAGTGCTTTTTCTTCAATGGACAAGATCTTACATGATGTCCTTCAACCTTGCACTTGAAGCAAATAATCTTGGCCGAATTCTTGACTTGGTTTTGGCCCTTCTTCTTGTTTATATTGGACTTGTTCTTGTTATTGGAGTTGAATCCAAGTCCACTTTTATCATTAGGGGATTTTTGCACACTCAAGATATTATCAAGTGTGGATTTCCCTTCATGACTCTGTTCCAAGTCATTCCTCAAGGAAGTGACTTGAGCCTTGAGCTCTTTGATTTCCTCTACATGGTTAGTATAAATACAAGTACTAGAGGAAGTAGGAGCTTCATTGTTAGAGCAACAAGTCAAAGCAATTAATCCAACACAAGGTTTATCAATAGTATGGCTAGATGAATTACTAGGACTAGCACATGGCAAAATAGCATTTTGAGTATAAGTTGTGCTAATGTCCAAAAGAGTCTCACAAGATGTTACCTTAGTAATACTTGCCTCACGAGCTAACTTTATCCCATCATAAGAGATTATAAGATCATTATGAGAGCCCGAGAGCTTTTCGTGACTTTCTTCCAATTTCCTATACTTGCTAGTTAGCAACTCAAGTTGAGCCATTAGCTCAACATTCTCCTTTAGGATAGATGCTTCACAAGAAGTAGAGTTAGTAGCACAAGAATCATTAATGGAATTTTCCTTTTCAAGCTCATAAGATTCAATTTTTTGTGTGAGGAGACAATTAGTGTGCTTCTCCTTGGCAAGCTCTTGCTTAAGGAGACTGAATCTCCGACTCACATCATCAAGTTGGAAATACAACTCCTCTATGGTTCCCGTTTGTTTAGTTATGGTGTCCATAACGTGTTTGAGACAAGTAACGGCCTTATTATTACCACGAAGAGAGGTACACAAAAAAGTCAACTCAAGCAAGAGAGCACTAGTATCCTCATCAATGTCATCATCACTATCATCATTATCATTGCTATTATCTTTACAAGATATATTGGGATCCAAAGTAGGAGATACCTTTGATCCTATTGCCATAAGGCACATGTGAGCATGGGAGAATGAAGATGAGGATATTCTTGAATCTTCATTCATGATCATGTCTTGCTTCATAGAATGTTTGATTTCCTCTACATTGTTAGATAAACAACTAGAGGAAATATAAGCATTTTGTTCATGGTAACAAGGCAAATCAAGCGTATCATCTACACTAGTACTCAAATAATTTCTAGATGATATAAAAGGACTAGCAACACAAGGGGATATAGCATTATTGTTGCAAGAAGTGCTTAAGTCCAAAGAAGAAACATTGCAATGGGATAGAGATGAAGGATCATCATTAGAGAGCACAATATAAACATTGCAATTCCCAACACCACTCACCATATCTTTACCTTGTGTCTTGCCACACATTGGTGAATTGGGTGAAGATGAGAACTCATCGCGGCCGGAGGTGGAAGCAACTTGGAGCTCTTCATGATGTGAAGGAAAAGAGATATCCTTGGAGAAACCACCGACAATATTAGAAATGGAACCACCAAATATTTCTTTAAGCTTGGTCCACTTCACATGAGACGACTTGCGCTATACAATCATCAAGAACAAATTAACTGTGGGGCTCAAAGAGAAAATAAGCTCATTAGATACTTGAGCTTCGAGATGTAAATTTTTCTCATCCTCTAAAGATAGAATTTGAGGATCCATAGGAGGAGAAAAACCTACATCTAGAAATCGCTCAATATTTGGACACAAGGTCCGAAGATTACAAAGCAAGCAATTTCTCCACAAAGCATAATTTGTGCCATCAAAGATAATTGTGTTATTGTGCACTATACTACTAGCCGACATCTTTACACTCTAGGCGGTGAAGCCTAAACAAGGAGAGACCTTGCTCTGATACCAATTGAAAGGATAGAGATGTCGCCTAGAGGGGGGGGTGAATAGGCAATTTCAAAACTATTACGGTTTTGGCTTGATAGAATGCGGAATTAAACTAACGTTTATTTTACAAGCACAAAACCTAAATACACTAGGATCAACTAAGTGCACCAACAACAAATTAAGCTAAGCAAGATAGCACAAGATAAATATACCACAAGTGATAAGCAAGATATAAGTACTTCAAGCTCGATGGCTATCACAAGGAAAGTAAGCTCGGATATAGAGATAACCGAGTCACGCGGAGACGAAGATGTATTCCCGTGTTCACCACCTTTGGGAAGGGGGCTACGTCATGTTGGAGAGGTGTGAGGTTCAACGAAGGATTCCTCACGCGCCACAAAGGCTCACCTTCTTCTCCGAGTCTATCCCACGAAGGAATAGGCCCTTTCCTTATGGCTAGCTTTTCCTCCACTCCGGAGATGGCAAGCTCCACAACCACTTCACAAGCTCCACGAAGGAGAATCCCGGGTCTCTTCACAATCTTCCACGAAGAGAACACCGCGGTGCCAACCGCCAAGCCAACTAGGAGGTTACCCTCCAAGAGTAACAAGCTCACGGTCTCTCACTCGAACAAATCGTAATGGAGAGCTCAACACTTATGCAAGAATGCAAAGCAAGACCACCAAGGGTGCTCAAATCCTTCACTCTCAAATCCCACCAAAGCAAGAAGTGCTAGGGAGGAATTAGAGAGGAAGAACAATGGTGGAAGTCAACCAATGACTACAAGATCTAGATCCAATGGGTTCCCCTCACTTAGAGGAGGAATTGATTGGTGGGGATTGTAGATCTAGATCTCCTCTTCCAAAGCCCTCAAAAAGATGCAAGAATCATAGGAGGGAAGGGGGAGGAAGCAAGCTCAAGAGGTTCAACAATGGAGGTCAATTTAGTGGTCAAGAACTACCTAAAACGTTGGGGGGAAGAACCCCCTTTTATAGTGGAAAGCAAATATGGCCGTTGGGAGAAAACTGTGCGAATCCGGTTGAAAGTTCGGTTGGACCGGCTCCAAAACCGGATGGTTCGGTTCCTGGACCGGAAAACCGGATCTCAACCGGGATAAGGGTCAGTACACAGTCTCGGATAGACTCGGTATATAAAAACCGAAAATCCCGGTTGAATCTTGGTTTTCCGGTGCTGGCACCGGACCACCCGGTCTGGGAGCCGGTTGAACCGGATCCACAACCGGGATGAAACTGACTTTAAGGAAAACGCAATAACTTTTGCATCCGGACTCCGATTTCGATGATCTTGGGCTTGTTTTGACGAGGACAACAAGCCCTACAAGATTGTACAGAGAAACATCATAGCCCAACAAAGGAGGATAGAACCAAATGAAGAAAGGTAAGAAGCCTCCCTAAATAAGAACCGATAAAACCTTCAAACTCGAAAACGCCATAGAAGATGCATACAAATTCCGTTTTCGATGAACTTGGGCTTGTTGAAGAGATAGCAACAAGCTCAAGAACCTCACATGGAGAAACACCAAGAAGCAACAAAATAGGAAGATGCAAAGTATGCAAACGATTGATCTCCCTATGACGATGTGATCAAGTTACACAACCGAGAGCCCCTCTTGATAGTGCGGCTATCTATCCTATAACCCGGTCTCCCAACAACCACCTTGAGACCGGTAAAAGGAAAACCTAGCAAGTCCATACCTTTTCCTTGTGCATCCTGCTTGATCTTGATGACAACGCTTCAAGCTCCACCCATACACCACTATGGGATAGCTTCATTAATACATGTCTTCACATGGACATTATCACCAATATGGACGACAAGTTTCAAGCAAATGATCTTCTCGAGATGCTTATCTTGAACTTGCCCTTCTCAACCTTGATGACGATCACCACTTGATGTCATCCTCTCATGGGCTATATAATATCTTAATTTTTGAAGCATGCCCATGGAAAGATACCTATCCCATATAGAAAACGCAAAGGCAAATATATAATGGGTTAGTTCATGATACATAATTGACAAGGCTTACCATACCACAAGACCATGTCGTACATTCTTTATGCTTCATGTGTTGACCAACTTGAAATCACTCTTCACTCTTTGTATTGGTCAACCAAGTATCTTCTTGCGCTCCATCTTAATATCTTGAGGTACATAAGGAACTCTTAATTTGATTACATGCTCTAAATCTTAGTCAACCATAGCTCAACTAATAAGGCTATCATGACACCGACTTAGAGCCATATCTTGAATTCTTCTATTGAGATCACACTCTCAAGATCTTGATCATATCATATTATTCTCTTCAACTCGATGATTTTGATGCCAATACTCAAGGTATATCTTTATCTTCTTGGCATCCATACTTGAATCCAACACATGGACTACAAGCATGACCTATGAAACATACCTTCATATAAAAATCAGTGAAAACATTAGTCCATAGGGATTGTCATTAATCACCAAAACCACACATAGGGGCAATTACCCTTTCAGTTGTTCTACTTCCATCTCCCATGTAAGATATGCATCAGGATTATATTTACCCTTAAAAGATGGAATATTTAATTTAAGCTTTGCAACATGATCATCATCACGTACCGGTGGTCGAGCGTTGCGGTGGTAATGTCGGGGTCAGCCAGCAGGGTGTGGAGGTTGTTCAACCTCCTCGTCAAATAGATCGCCGTCGTCGGGGTCGTAGTAGTACCCGTCGTGTGTCCCCAATGTCGCAGCAGCAGCCGCGGTGGAAGTCTGAGGTGCCTCAGCTGCAGCGGTAGCCGCCTGAGGTGCAGCGGCAGCCGAACCAGCAGTACGACCCGTGATCGAAATGCGGCGTGCGCCATGCCGAGGTGCCAATGGAGCGGGTGCGGGTGCCGGCAATCTGTCCAAAACCTCCTTGAACCGAGCATCAAGTTTGTCGTTAAAGGATTTCTCAAGTCCATCGATCTTGTCCATGGCGTTGGTGAGCTTGGTGTCAAACTCCTCTAGTCGTGCATCCACATCTTCAGCACGACCGACCAATAGCTCGGAGAAGTGGGCATGCAGTTCTTGGTTCGTCATTATGGCAGGGTTCCGTGAAGTATCTGTCATGGTTAGTCCTTTAAAAAGCACAGATATATATGCCTATAACTACGGAAATATGGTGGAAGGCACGCGTAATCCGTCAAGCAATATACAAAGCTCTTACAGGTTCTTACCAAACAGCAGGAAAAGGTGATGTGCAACCGCGAGGAGCAGTGGGTCCAGAGATTGAACCGAGCGATTACCAGGAGTCAAGACACCACACGTGGAGAAATCTGTGGAGCTCTAGGAAGGCTTAGCAAAGGGGGTAGCAATTATCAAAACAGTAATGCAAATGTTGAAAGAATGCTCAACGACAGTACTGTGCTGGTCCTAGGCTAGACCGTACTAGAGACGAGAGCCTAGATCACCAAGATGTCACGACGCGACATAACAAGCAATGTATGATGATATGGCACCCTGAAAAGCGAACCGAGATGTCGAAAATCACTATGATGGCGAGTGTCTAGAACTGATCGACGGGGTCTAGAAACAGGTTAGCCCCAAATTTTTTTTTCGAAAATTTTGTATTATGCTTCGGAAAGCGCGCAAGCGTCAAAAAAATATCGCTATAACGACCGATGGAGAAAAGTGATCCCCGAAGCCGAAAATCAGAATAGCCAGAATTTTTTTTCGGAGGCGGTTCCAGACTTTTTTTGCTCTCCTTCTGGACTTACGGCTGAACTCTTAGCTCGACACGGACTTTAGCTCAACACGGAAACAACAAGGAAGGAAAGTAAATAGAAAAAAACTAGGAAACAATAACTCAACTCGGACTCGTGTCGCGGCAGGAAAGGTGATCGGATCCGTGTCGCGATAGGAAGGCGGTGGCGGAGTTTTAGGGTTTATGGTGGCTGGGTGTATGTCGGAGGAATATGGTGGCGGTGATCTGCGAGTTTGGCGGTGACTACTGTGATCAGAACTCGAAACTCTAAGGGACGAGACACTAAGACCAGCAACTCGACGCGACGATGCAGACACAAATTCAACAATGCAAAACTAAAAAGATAATGCAAGGCGTAGATTGGTGATGGGATGGATCTAAACTCTAACTGTGTTTTTGGATTTTTCATGGGTTATAGGTAAAATAGATCTAATCTATGAAAACAGTAAAATCTCACCGAGTAACCTGAAATCTGATACCACTTGATAGGGCAAAGGTATCCGATCTTTTGATGAGATGGTGATAGTCGATTTGGTGGATTAGGGCTTGACGATCCGACTACACGTGCGAGCACGAGCGCCAATGCAATCGCTAGGCCAATCTCCTAGAGGTTACCGATCCTGCAGAAACACGATCATCCTGACCAGCGAGAGTCTTAATTCCTACCTGAAATCGAGAACAAGTAAGAACTAATATTGCAATCAAGATATTATGGATTAATATGAAAGCTTTATTGAAAAGGTGGGATCCTGTATAGGTGCGAAGTACAAGAGGCCTCTGCGACGCTCGAGCCTTGGCGAAGTTGCTATGATGGCTAACTTAATGTCTAAACAAAATCTGAGTCTACGGTGACGACTAAGGCGAGTATTTAAGGAGGAAAAGGTAGGGTTTCGGCCAGCCATAGAAGTGGTGGCCGAATCCAACCCTAGAAGTCCTTTTCTCCTCAAATACGAACTCTAAAAAGTGGCTATTTAAAATCCTGCGAAAATTACATGGGTCTGGCCCAAAATAAAGGTGTTGCAGCACCATATTAAGCTATGGACGAATTTGTAAAGTATTAATCTTGAATATTTCGTCCAAGCCTTCTTTCTTCATTATGGTGGCATCAAAGTTCTGAAATCTTCATCCGTGGCCTTCTCTTGAATCATCACATGCTTGCTGCCATCTCCATGCATGGCCATGCTCCAATGCTTGTCCCTCTCATCCATGCTTGGTCCATCATTCCTAAGACTAAGAAATATATCTAATTTAGGCAGCATCATATTCTCATGTATGTGAGGAATAGTTCCAAGAAACGAAAGTACCTGATAGTTAAGTTGTTTGGCACGAGATCTTGTGATAGGTCTTGTATGTGTGTAGCTGTAGGTACAACGGTTGTATCAATAGATGGGATGTCCACATCAGATTTGAACTACAATTACATGATATGATGCTCATGTTTTTTTGCAAAAATCATTTTTAGGTTCACAATATGGTATTTCATCAGAGATCCAATACAAGTTTAGTGAGGCTCTGCCCTGAGCTAAGAATCTTCATGCCCCTCAATTTAGAAAGTTTGACGATAGTTTAAGATAGGCATAAAAATTCAAAAACGACCGAAACAATGCAAAACCTTCGTCTGGTGTCATATTATGTGCCATAGTTGCATGGAAAAATACCAAACTTGGTATATTGATTGTGTCTCAAAAAACACCTTCACAAAATGACTTATCTCAATCAAGGTTTTCTGGATTTCAGGTCAAATGACCAATGTTTTTGCTAGAATAACGGTATAGTTGGCCATAATGTGCCCATATTATGCAAGCATGTGTATCATGGGATGGAGAACAATGTTGTAGGAGGAAGTTTTCCTTTTCGTCGCACCAAAAAGCCATTTTTTATTTTTCGAGTGCAAAAAACGGGTGTTTATTGAAGCAACCACCAAATGAAAGTTTCAAAATGATAATACCACATTTTTCAAAAATACTAGACCACTTTTAATGGACAATTTCCCAACCGGGATATCTCAAACCATTCCGTCTATCCCTCGTGAAAAAGACAAATTCCTGGCAAATCGATAGGAAGTGAGTTAGATTTGAACTATAGGTACATGATATGATGCTCATGATTTTTTGTAAAAATCATTTTTAGGTTCATAATATGTTATTTTTTTAGAGATCTAATGCAAGGTTTCCTTTTTGTCACACCAAAAATCCAATTTTTATTTTCCGAGTGCCAAAAACGGGATGTTTCATGAATCCTAACATAGTTTCGGTTGGTCTAATATTAAAAAGTTATGATATATAATTAAATAGATGATAGGGATGTCATATCTGGATTCCTCTCATTTTTTGATCGATTTAGATATATTATTTGTTGAATTATGATTTATGGATTTGTAGATATGAATTATTCAATTTTAAATGAAAAAAGGCAAAATAAATAAATTTCATTTTATTTTTATTTGAATTCAAGATTATTATTAATTATTATTATTGTTTACTCAAATAATTATATGGACTGTAAAAAATTAAAGACGTCTAACATTATAGTCCAATGGCTAATAGGATTGATATGATAATATTCACAACAAGTTCTAATTTCTTTGTCGGAAGCTCATGTGGAAGAAATGGAGAATTTAAACGTGTTGAGGCTGGAGTAGTGTTAGGATGAGTGACCGATTGGAAAGTTTGACTACTTTTACAATTTGACTTGAGACTAAGTGTACTTAAAATTCAAAATGTTCATGTGAGATTAACAAGTTAAACAATTCAAAAATTGAAAAAAATTGAAAAAAATATTTTTTTTGGAAAAATCTAGGCCGTCGGCATAGCCAAACGGTGGTTAGTCATGTAGGTGGGACCCATACAATCAACGATGGCTTTTCTACGCCGAAGGGAAGAGGGGCTATGTCTACGGTGTTGTACACCGACGGCAGCCGTCGGACCAGCCTACGTCGACGAGATTTAGAGGCTACACCGGCGGGACCCGGTCGTCGGCGTATCCGTCTTCTCCTGTGGTGGAGTATCTCTAAAAGTCTTCTTGCTCTCCAAGTTTTATACTTGACATATATATACTTAACGAGAGGCTTAATACAACACACACCACATTTTGCACCATATACCGAGTACTCTTACATGGTATCAGCCACAAAATTCAAGACATGGCTACACAATTGCTTCCACACCTCCCTCTCCGCAAATATATGACGTATAATGAGTAAAAGAAGTCAGCATTTTCTCTGTTCACAAAACATATAGAAAATAATATTAACAACTATAATTTACAGGTACCGCCTTCATATTCGCGTCCCTCCTTGTCCTAGGCAGGGCCTTGGTTAGTGGTTGTGTATGCGTGTTCAAGCCTTAGTTGCAAGTTCTGATTCTCCTCTTATCATTTTATAAAAGAATCTAGCAAGAATATTGTCATGGGTTTTCCTCGACATTAGCCATGGAGGATGGAGAAAGAGATCACATAGTGTGGTTTAAGTTGCGTGGAAGATCTGGAAACGTGATGCACAACGATGGACCCAGGTTCAGAAAGAATTAAGAAAAGCTATCTAAACATAGAAAATTAAACGAAATTCTCCACATAGGTTTTGAAGTTACCAAGCTTCTTTCTTTTTGCTCTCTAGAGATAAGCAAGTCCAACTCTTCTTAAATTTCTTGTTGCACCGAAGGAAATTAGCTCCTTGAAAAAATGGTCATTTATAGCTGTCCAAATAGACCAAGTTGCTAGGTCCTTGAAAGACTTGATGATGGTGGTCACATTTGAAGTTGGCATGTCCAAGACGAGACACATATGTACCTCTAATATATGGAAGCAAAATGTGCAGGAGAAGAAGAGACGTTCTCTAGATTCCAAATTGGAAGAAGCACAAATGATGCACTAATAGTCATGAATCACCTTGAAGAACCACACAAGGGAGTAAACTTGTGATCGTGCTTTTATTTTTGTGTGTGATAAACCTTTGATGTGATATAAAGTGGCGATCTCGACTTGCAAAATTTACCACATTGATTTTTTTGGTAAACAACATGTTTTATTTATAGGTGGGAATATTGTTACAGTCTAACGATCAGTTCCAACACGCATGGAGGTACTGCATCGCATAAACACCGAGATAACTACCTACTCCCTCTGTTTCAAAATATAAGATGTTTTAGCTTTATAAAAGAAAGGTATCGAGACTTTTTTTATATGTAGGTTCACTCAAATTTGGTATAAATCTACGCACTAAAACAAATCTAGATATATTTTCTTCATAAATTTAAATCATCTTATATTTTAAAACGGAGGGAGTAATTGGCCTAAGTTATGTGCCGCACTATCACCGTTCGTAGGAATCTTCTCAACTCGCACCTACCTAATTAGCCTCTGTTTTTTTACTGTACTTCTCCAACATTTTTTGCAATGAAGTTCTTCTGTGAATACAAGAAACAAAAGGGACAGCTGTGGATACCGATTCAACCCATAGGGGAAATGCTCGAGAATCTGTTCAAAAGGAGGTCAGCCGATTCTGGCTATAAGAAGGACTTGGACTTGTGGAATTTGTGACGGGAACGATACCCTCTCCTTGGGCTCGGTTACGTGTTAACATAGTCGGGAACAGCCCCCAACGTGGCAGGTACAGACGTGTAACGTGTTGGAGTACCACTCCATACACGTTATCAATGTATTACATCTAATACCCCCCTTAATCGAAAACTGGGAGAGGTTGAGATTACGTTTAAACTCATCTAGTTTCTTATTACATAAAGTCTTGGTGAAACCATCAGCAATCTGATCCTTGCTAGAGATAAACTTGACATCAAGTTGTTGAGCAGCAACCCTTTCTCGAACAAAAAAGAAATCAATCTCAATATGCTTTGTCCTGGCATGAAAAACTGGATTGGCAGACAGAAAAGTAGCACCAAGATTATCACACCATAGACAGGGTTTTTCTTATAGAGAAATGCCAAGCTCACGAGCAAGAGCCTCAACCCAAATAAGTTCAGCTATTGCATTAGCTATGGCTTTGTATTCTGCCTCTGTACTGGAGCGTGAAACTATGGCCTGTTTCCTAGCACTCCAAGAAACAAGGTTAGGACCATAAAATATAGCAAAACCACCTGTGGAGCGTCTATCATCAAGGTCACCTGCGCAATCAGCATCAGAATATGCACTGAGAAGAGTAGAGTGAGATGGCTGAAAAGTGAGTCCAAGCTGTTTAGTGCCATTTATATACCGCAAGATCCTTTTGACAGCAGTCCAGTGAGCAGTAGTAGGAGCATGAAGATATTGACATACTTTGTTAACAGAAAAACATATATCTGGCCTTGTTAAAGTAAGATATTGAAGAGCTCCAATAACACTTATGTACTGAGTACTATCCTCAGGACCAAGTAAGGAACCCTCAGTTAAGGACAACCTATCATTGACAGCAAGAGGTGTAGGACATGACGAGCAATGTTGCATGCCAACACGCTGGATGATATCATTAGCATATTTTTCCTGATTCAGCAATATGCCACTGGAGTGCTTGTGAACCTCAAGACCCAAGAAATAATGCAAGTCACCAAGATCTTTGAGAGCAAAATCAGAACGAAGAGTACACAATAAAGCTGATATAGCGGAATCAGAGGAGCTTGCCACAATAATGTCATCAACATATATGAGAAGAAACATAGTAATACCTTCTTTGTTGAAAAGAAACAAGGATGTATCTGCCTTTGATGGAGTGAAACCCATAGTATAGAGCTTGAAACTAAGACGAGAGTACCATGCTCTTGGTGCCTGTTTCAATCCATAGAGAGCCTTATCAAGTTTACATATGTAATTTGGAACAGCGGAAGACTGAAAACCTGAAGGTTGTTTCATGTAGACCTCCTCTTCCAAAACACCATGTAGAAACACATTCTTTACATCTAGCTGCCTTAAAACCCAACCTTTTGATACTGCAACAGAAAGAACAAGCCTGATAGTTACAATTTTAACAACAGGACTGAAGGTGTCTTCATAATCAATACCATAGCGTTGTTTGAAACCTTTGGCAACCAGCCTTGCCTTATACCTGTCAATACTACCATCAGCATGTTTTTTAATACGGTAAACCCACTTACAGTCAATAACATTCTTATTGGAGCTTGGTGGTACAAGGTGCCAAGTTTTATTCTCAAGCAGAGCATCATATTCCTCCTGCATTGCTTGCTTCCAATTTTTATCAGAGAGTGCATCCTTTAAATTTTGGGGTTCTCCGGTAGATGTCAACAGAGCATACCTGACAGTGCCATCAGTATATTTTTTAGGCTGTAGAATACCTTTCTGCAGACGTGTTTGTACCCCAACAGCAGGAGGAGCTGCAGAAATCCGTGACGCAGAAGATCCTGAAAGCAGATCCTGGGCCGAAATATCCTCTTCACATGTGGCCGCATGCATGTCAGCAGATGGAGAAGTAGCAGCCGAGCTGCTGCTCTCTCCTTCCCATCGCCCAGGTCAGGCATTGAATGCGAGCGAGGGGACGGCATGCGCGACGCGGAGACAGGCAGCATGGCGGGTGGTGATTGGCGCGAGGACGAGGCGGGGGACCGGGCATGGTAGGTGGAGCCGACCGGCTGCGAGGTGTCGCGCGCGGAGTCGTGGTCGTGCGGAGCCCGGGGCGAGGGTGGCGGGGACGCGCCCGACGCAGAAGACGCGGGAGAGCCGCCGTCATACGGGACAGGTGCTGGATCCGAGGCGGATTGGCTGTGAGAATCAACCTCGGGATCCGTCATGTCGGCACCTGGGGCTGTAGCATGGCCTGATGCATTATTTGATGTGCAGTTTGCACTGTTTTCAGCAGAATTTTGTATAGAACCTGAAGATGATCTTGATGCATCTGTACGGGGGACCTGAAAAGAAGGAAGAACAGGGACAACTGGCAAATATTGGTCATTAGAATGCGCACCCCCATCATGTGTTTCAGAGATAGGTGTGTCAAAAGGAAGAAGCAGAATTTCGTCACACCAACTCCTGAAACAGGAGCTATATTCAACAGGGCTTTGCGGTGGAAATAAGCGGGACATGATCTACACCCCTTTTTTGGGTTTTTTATGTGGTGGACCGCGGAAGCTGTCCCAGAAGCTCGAAAGAAGCTGGCCTATGGTTTCCCTGAATTTAGAACCAATTTCTGCAGGCGAATCGACTAATGGCTCATTAGATTCAAAGAAATTTAATCTTTAGGAAGTTTTTCTGTGGACATCGTTTGATTCTTAGGATTATATTCTATGGGAAATTTTTCCATAGGATTACATTGCACTATATTTTGGAGGTAAAAATTTATCCACTCAAACCTCATGTTATACTTCCTTTGTTTTTCCCGCGATTCAAACACTGCTTGAATTATTTCCTGTATGTTTAAAATTCTATATTATTTAGCTAGATATGACACTCTAAGTCCTGTGTTTTTTCTATTTCTGCGTTTTTTCTATCTTGGCCCTAAGGAGGGCATATTTTCAGTTAAAAAAAGAGGGCATATTTTCAACCGGTATGAGAAGCACCTCAAATATGATGAACCGATGGAGTATTAGCTCCAGTATGTACAGCCGGATGAAAGAACGACTAAGGCATGTGCATGTATGATTTCTGAACTAGTGAAGGCTGCCTTTTTCTAGACAATCCAGTTTACAGAAAGTATGGCCTGCACATCACAGATGAATTGTAATGGACTGGCCACATACGTCTAACTGGGCTTGGCCAGCTTCAGTTGTCCATAATAGGCCCAATCTTTCGTCCTAGTGCTGTCCGTGGTTTATCCCAGTGGACTGGTTTCCAAAACTAATCGGGGCACATCCAAGTATCCAACCCAAATCGATGGACATTTTGAGCACATCCAGCCCATATAGATAGTCGGTCCAAATATTAGCCCCGTTCCATTCACGACGCATCTTTCTTCATGCGCTTTATCAGCCGATGCGACGGGTGCGAACGTGCTGTTCAGGACAACAACAACCATCATCCCCATTCTCGACCGAACTCCACCATGCACGCGCTCGCACGCATGCCGCTCCTCCCCCGTACGCCAACCAACCGGTGGGTGGGCCGCGGTCCGTAGGGTCGGTGCGTTGCTACTCTCGTCCACACAGCTCGCCTGGCATTTCAAGGAAACATATTTCACCCGGAACCATCTGATTCAACCAGATTTGTACTTGTAATCATTGTGTTTGAGCGAGAGTCGCACCGTCCGCTTTTTAGGTGTAGCCGTGTGAGAGCTATGGATGGGCTTGTACGAGCATGTCCAGCAGCCACCACAAATCGCGTGCGGCGTAAAAACCGCTGTTTTAGCGCAGCTTCAGCAGTGGTGGAAATTAAATTTAGCGCGCGCTAAAACTTTTGCTATACCCGAGATTTCAGGGCATCACGGTGCAGGATATTTATACATTCACTCACGCCAAAACTTTCAGCGCAACGTGAGGATCAGCTTCAGCAGTTGCGCCGCTTTGCTTGGTCACCGCGCAATCCAGCGCCCCTTGCCGTCGTCGCACAGTCCAGCGCCCACGCCGCCGGCTACCATGGGGCCCGCGCACTCCAATGACACATACTAGTCGGAGATTTGTGCCGGCGGCGATCGTAGTGCTCGGCACTTTTGAGATGGCACGTGTGTTCGACGCAGCCGTGTGGCGTCTCAGTCGCCCCCGCGTGCAAATGATCACTCTCCATGATATGTTGACGCGGTAGCAGGCGGAGATGCTTGCGCAGCCGCCGCGCCTCGTCACCGAGGAGGAGAAGCAGCGCCGAAAAAGGCGACTTCGGCGCATCTACGACGCCGAGGAAGGCGAGCGCATGAGGGCGGAGTGGGCCGTCCTCTTCCCGGAGGACGTCGAAGCCGAGTGCGCCTTCTACGCGCGGAGGAAGGAGGAGCGAAAGGCACACCGCCGCACATTCATCGAGTCGCCGATTTCCGGCCCGCAGACGACGACCGCTGGCTAGACCAATTCTCATCGACACCGGTGAAATCATCGACGAAGGAGGAGGACGATTTCAATTTCTAGATTAAAATGTGGAAGCTGGTCGGTGCCAATAATAAAGTAGGTAGTCTAGCTTCATTGTTGCCACCGATCCGTTTGTAGCGACCAAAGGTATATTTTCACACTATCTTTTTTTTAGTTTTCTTGATCTTTATTTGTGTAGAAATGCGTGTGGAAACATGATAGTGCAAAGGTGTCCGATCTTTCGATGAGATGACGATAATCGATTTGGTGGAGTTCGGGCTTGACGATCCGACTACACGTGCGAGCACGAGCGCCAATACAATCGCTAGGCCAATCTCCTGGAGGTTACCGATCCTGCGTGAACACGATCAGCCTGACCAGCGAGGGTCTTAATTCCTACCTGAAATCGAGAACAAGTAAGAACCAATATTGCAATCAAGATATTGCGGATTAAGAGGAAAGCTTTATTGAAGAGGTGGGATCCTGAATAGGCGCGAAGTACAAGAGGCCTCTGCGACGCTCGAGCCTTGGCGAAGTTGCTATGATGGCTAACTTAATGTCTAAACAAAATCCCAGTCTAGGGGGTCGGCTATGGGGAGCATTTAAGGGCGAAAAGGTGGGGTTTCGGCCAGCCATGGAAGTGGTGGCTGAATCCAACCCTAAAAGTCCTTTTCCCCTTAAATACGGACTCTAGAAAGTGGCTAATTAAAATCCTGCGAAAATTACATAGGCCTGGCCCAAAATAAAGGTGTCGCAACACCATATTAAGCTATGGACGAATTCGTAAAGTATTGATCTTGAATATTTCGTCCAAGCCTTCTTTCTTCATTATGGAGGCCTCAAAGTTCTGAAATCTTCATCCGTGGCCTTCTCTTGGATCATCACATGCTTGCTGCCATCTCCATGCATGGCCATGCTCCAATGCTTGTCCCTCTCATCCATGCTTGGTCCATCATTCCTAAGAGTAAGAAATATATCTGATTTAGGCAGCATCATATTCTCATGTATGTGAGGAATAGTTCCAAGAAACGAAAGTACCTGATAGTTAAGTTGTTTGGCACGAGATCTTGTGATGGGTCCTTGTATGTGTATTGCTGTAGGTACACTAGTTGTATAAATAGTAGGGATGTCCACATCATGCTCCCCTTCTTGAATTGAAGTCGTCCTCGACGCAATCTCATCTTCCTCACCAAAGTAAGGCTTCAAATCTGCAATGTTAAACGTAGGACTAACCGTACCAAAGTCTGCAGGCAACTCAAGTTTATATGCATTATCATTGATTTTGTCTAACACCTTAAAGGGACCAGTAGCACGTGGCATTAACTTAGACTTGCGTAAATCAGGAAAACGATCTTTACGCAAATGTAACCAAACAAGATCGCCAACATCAAACACAACATGCTTTCTCCCTTTATCCCCAGCAAGTTTATACTTAGCATTCATGTGTTCAATGTTATCTTTAGTAGTCTTATGCAAGTTTAATATCATTTCAGCGCGTTGTGTAGCATCCAAATTATGTTGCACCGAAGAAGGTAAAGGCAATAAATCAATAGGTGCCCGAGGAACAAAACCATACACAATCTCAAATGGGCACATCTTTGTGGTAGAATGCAATGAACGATTATAAGCAAATTCTATATAAGGTAGACACTCTTCCCACAATTTTAAGTTCTTCTTTAAAACAGCCCGTAACATAGTAGACAAAGTTCTATTTACTACTTCAGTTTGACCATCAGTTTGGGGATGACATGTAGTACTAAAGAGCAATTTAGTCCCCAACTTAGCCCATAAACATCTCCAAAAGTGGCTAAGAAATTTAGTATCACGATCAGAGACAATAGTATTTGGTATACCATGCAAACGAACAATTTCACGAAAGAACAAATCAGCAATATGCGTAGCAGCATCCGTTTTATGACAAGGAATAAAGTGTGCCATCTTAGAAAACCGATCCACAACAACAAAAATACTATCCCTCCCCTTCTGTGTTCGTGGCAAACCTAAAACAAAGTCCATAGAAATATCCTCCCAAGGAACACTAGGAACAGGAAGAGGCATATATAAACCATGTGGATTAAGGCGAGACTTAGCTTTTTGACAAGTAGTGCAGCGTGCCACAAATCTCTCAACATCTCGACGCATACGTGGCCAAAAGAAGTGTGCAGCAAGAACATCCTCCGTTTTCTTGACACCAAAGTATGCCATCAATCCTCCTCCATGCGCCTCCTGTAACAACAAAATACGAACAGAACTATCTGGAATGCACAGTTTGTTAGCATGGAACACAAATCCATCATTGAAGACGAACTTGTTCCATGTTCTACCATCTCTACAATTCTGCAACACATCTTTAAATTCAGCATCATGCACATATTGTTCCTTAATAGTTTCCAATCCAAATATTTTGAAGTCAAGTTGAGATAACAAAGCATAACGGCGTGACAAAGCACCAGCAATAACATTATCTTTACCCTTTTTGTGTTTGATAACATAAGGAAAAGACTCAATAAATTTAACCCACTTTGCATGACGACGATTCAACTTAGCTTGACTACGAATATGCTTCCAAGATTCATGATCAGAATGAATAACAAATTCCTTAGGCCATAGATAATGTTGGCAAGTTTCTAATGTCCGAACCAACGCATATAATTTTTTATCATAAGTAGAATAGTTCAGACTAGCCCCACTCAATTTCTCACTAAAATATGCAACAGGTTTTCCCTCTTGTAATGACACCCCCCCAAACCAATTCCACTAGCATCATATTCAAGCTCAAAAGTCTTAGTAAAATCAGGAAGTTGGAGTAAGGGAGCATGTGTTAGCTTATCTTTCAATATGACGAAGGCCTGTTGTTGTGCATCGCCCCAAACAAAGGGCACATCCTTCTTGGTAAGCTCATTCAGCGGCGCGGCAATTGATCCAAAGTCTTTGACAAAGTGCCTATAAAAACCAGCGAGGCCAAGAAAACTCCTCACTTGTGTGACCGTCTTGGGCTGCGGCCAATTCTCAATAGCTTCAATCTTGGCTGGATCCACTTCAATACCCTGTGATGTAACAACATAGCCAAGAAACGCAACTCGATTTGTGCAAAAGATGCACTTCTCAAGGTTACCAAACAAACGTGCATCACGTAAAGCATTGAAAACAACACGTAAATGGTCCAAATGATCCTCTAAAGATTTGTTATAAATCAGAATATCATCAATGTAGACTACCACAAAACGTCCAATGAAAGCACGTAAAACTTCGTTCATTAGTCTCATGAAAGTGCTAGGTGCATTAGTTAAACCAAACGGCATTACTAACCACTCATATAAACCGAACTTAGTTTTAAATGTTGTTTTCCATTCATCTCCTAATTTCATACGAATCTGGTGGTAACCACTACGCAAATCAACTTTAGAAAACATGGTAGAGCCACTCAATTCATCAAGCATGTCATCTAAACATGGAATAGGATGACGATATCAAATAGTAATATTATTGATAGCTCTACAATCAGTACACATGCGCGAAGAACCATCTTTTTTAGGTACCAAAATAATAGGAACAGCACAAGGGCTAAGGGACTCACGAATATGATCTCTGTCGAGTAGTTCCTGAATTTGGCGTTGTATCTCCTTTGTCTCCTCTGGATTGGTTCTATATGGCGCGCGGTTGGGCAACGTGGCACCAGAAATTAGATCAATTTGGTGCTCAATTCCTCTAATAGGAGGTAGTCATGGTGGCAGCTCAGCGGGAAAGACGTCCTCATATTCCTGCAAAAGGTTAGCAATAGCGGGTGGCAAAGAAGGAGGCATATCCTCAAATGAAAACAGAACCTCTTTGCAGACAATTGCATAACATTCAGTATTGTTTGCATCTAGTTCAGCAATATCAATTTTATTTGCAAGCATATATGTACTCTTCAAACGAATTTCAGTAGCATGTGTAGAATCAGATTTAGTGTTCTTTGGTGGTATAAAATCTGCAGCAACAATCTGATTCTCACTTTTATTTTTCTCCTCAGTTTTAGCTCTACTAGCTCTAGCAAGATCATCTTTTAAAATCTGTTCGGGAGTCATAGGTTTTAGACCAATTTTCTTTCCATCATGCATAAGAGAATAGTGATTAGTTTTGCCATTATGAACAGATTCTCTATCAAATTGCCATGGTCTACCAAGTAACAAAGAACAGGCTTGCATAGGTACAACATCACAATCAACAAAATCAGAATATGTACCAATAGTAAAATGCACGCGTACCGTTCTTGTTACCTTGATCTTGCGAGAACTCTCAAACCATTGGATGTAATATGAATGTGGGCGTTGTCTTGTTGGAAGTGCAAGCTTCTCTACCATGTCAACACTGGCCAGATTATTACAACTCCCTCCATCAATGATGATCCGTATAGCTCTATCCTTGACAACACCACGTGTTTGGAACAGGTTGTGGCGTTGATCTTGCTCAGGTTTGCTCAATTTCACACTCAACACACGTTGTGTAATTAAGCTCCTGTATTGATCAGCAGCTTCAGCTCCCATTACCTCTGTCTCTTCATCAGCATCAGAATTGTCTCCATCTCGAGCAGAAATAAGGGCTAGTGTATCTTCATCAAAGTCACTTGCTGAATCGTACTGACCATCTTCTCGCACCATCATCACACGTTGTGTTGTGCACTGTCTCTCAATATGACCAAAACCCCAGCACTTGCGGCATTGTATATCCTTTGTCTTACCCGTGGAAGCCATAGAAGATGCACTACGAGCAGGAGCATTGGATGATGGTGGTGGAGCAGCTGGAAATCTTGTGGTGGCCTTGGATGTGGTAGTAGCTGGTGGCGAATCACGAGGAGGTGCTGATTGTCGGGATGTCCAAGTGGATGTGCGACCTGCAGAATTATTAGTCCTCCTCCGTGGTGTTTGGCGATCCTGCACTTCACGTTCAGCTTTGCAAGCAAGATGAAACAAACGAGTGATAGAATTATATTCCTTATAATCTAAGATGTGCTGAATGTCCTTGTTTAATCCACCAAAGAAACGTGCAAGTATTTGTTCATTAGATTCAACAAGACCACACCGAACCATCCCCGTTTGCAATTCCTGATAATACTCTTCTACAGAATTTTTCCCTTGCTCTAAACGTGTCAGATTCTTTAGTAAATCACGTTGATAAGTAGGAGGTACAAAACGAACACGCATAGCAGTTTTTAAAGCAGTCCAAGTACTAGGAATAGTAGTAGGATTTAAACGACAATACTCAGACCACCAAAGGGAAGAAAATTTAGTAAATTCACATGTAGCAGCACTAACACGCATATTCTCAGGATATTTTAAGCATGCAAAATGTTGTTCTACTTCCATCTCCCATGTAAGATATGCATCAGGATTATATTTACCCTCAAAAGATGGAATATTTAATTTAAGCTTTGCAACATGATCATCATCACGTACCGGTGGTCGAGCGTTGCGGTAGTAATGTCGGGGACGACCAGCAGGTACCTGTGTAGATTGTTCAACCTCCTCGTCAAACAGATCGTCGTCGTCGGGGTCGTAGTAGTACCCGTCGTCTGTCCCCAATGTCGCAGCAGCAGCCGCGGCGGAAGTCTGAGGAGCGTCAGCCGCAGCAGTAGCCGCCGGGGGTGCGGCGACAGCCGAACCAGCAGTCCGACCCGTGATCGGAATGCGCCGTGCGCCATGTGTGGGTGCCGGTGCGGGTGCGGGCAATCGGTTCAAAAGCTCCTTGAACCGAACGTCAAGCTTGGCGTTGAAGGATTTCTCGAGTCCATCGATCTTGTCTACGGTGTTGGTGAGCTTGGTGTCAAACTCCCCGAGGCGCGTATCCACGTCTTCAGCGCGACTGACCAAGAGCGCGGAGAAGTGGGCATGTAGTTCTTCGTTCGTCATTGTGGCAGGGTTCCGTGAAGTATCTGTCATGGTTAGTCCTTAAAAAGCACAGGTATATAGTACGGAAATATGGTGGAAGTCACGCGTAATCCGTCAAGCAATATACGAAGCTCTTACAAGTTCTTACCAAACAGCAGGAAAAGGCGATGTGCAACCACGAGGATCAGTGGGTCCAGAGATTGAACCAAGCGATTACCAGGAGTCGAAACACCGCACGTGGAGAGTATCTGTGGAGCTCTGGGAAGGCTTAGCAAAGAGGGTTAGCAATTATCAAAACAGCAATGCAAAAGTTGAAAGAATGCTCAACGACGGTACTGTGCTGGTCCTAGGCTAGACCGTACTAGAGACGCGAGCCTAGATCACCAACGATGTCACGACGCGACACAACAAGCAATGTATGATGATATGGCACCCTGAAAAGCGAACCGAGAGGTGGGAAATCACTATGATGGCAAGTGTCTAGAACTGATCTACGGGGTCTAAAAATAGGTTAGCCCCAAAAAAAATTTCGAAAATTTTTATTTTGCTCCGGAAAGCGCGCAGGCGCCAAAAAAATATCGCTATAACGGCCGATAGAGAAAAGTGATCCCCGGGGTCGAAAAACAGTACAGCCAGAAAAATTTTTCGGAGGCGGTTCCAGACTTTTTTTTGCTCTCCTTCTGGACTTACGACCGGACTCTTAGCTCGACACGGACTTTAGCTGAATACGGAAACAACAAAGAAGGAAAGTAAAAAGAAATAACGAGGAAACAATAACTCTACTCGGACTCGTACCACGACAGGAAACTGATCGGATCTGTGTCGCGGTAGGAAGGCGGTGGCGGAGTATTAGGGTTTATGGTGGTAGGGTATATGGCGGCGGAATATGGTGGTGGAATATGGTGGCGGTGATCGGCGAGTGTGGCGGTGACTACTATGATCAGAACTCGAAACTCTAAGGGACGAGACACTAAGACCAGCAACTCGACGCGACGATGTAGACACAAATTCAACAATGCAAAAACTGAAAAGATAATGCGAGGCGTAGATTGGTTATGGGATGGGTCTAAACTCTAACTGTGTTTTTGGCTTTTTCGTGGGTTATAGGTAAAAACGGATCTAATCTACGAAAACAGTAAAAGCTCACCGAGCAACCTGAAATCTAATACCACTTGATAGGGCAAAGGTGTCCGATCTTTCGATGAGATGGCGATAATCGATTTGGTGGAGTTCGGGCTTGACGATCCGACTACATGTGCGAGCACGAGCGCCAATGCAATCGCTAGGCCAATCTCCTGGAGGTTACCGATCCTGCGTGAACACGATCAGCCTGACCAACGAGGGTCTTAATTCCTACCTGAAATCGAGAACAAGTAAGAACCAATATTGCAATCAAGATATTGCGGATTAAGAGGAAAGCTTTATTGAAGAGGTGGGATCCTGAATAGGCGCGAAGTACAAGAGGCCTCTGCGACGCTCGAGGCTTGGCGAAGTTGCTATGATGGCTAACTTAATGTCTAAACAAAATCCCAGTCTAGGGGGTCGGCTATGGGGAGTATTTAAGGGCGAAAAGGTGGGGTTTCGGCCAGCCATGGAAGTGGTGGCCGAATCCAACCCTAAAAGTCATTTCCCCCTAAAATACGGACTCTAAAAAGTGGCTAATTAAAATCCTGCGAAAATTACATGGGCCTGGCCCAAAATAAAGGTGTCGCAGCACCATATTAAGCTATGGACGAATTTGTAAAGTATTGATCTTGAATATTTCGTCCAAGCCTTCTTTTTTCATTATGGAGGCCTCAAAGTTCTGAAATCTTCATCCGTGGCCTTCTCTTGGATCATCACATGCTTGCTGCCATCTCCATGCATGGCCATGCTCCAATGCTTGTTGTAACACCCTCAGAATCGGACCTATGCAAGTTTTAGCGCTTCCCGCCAAACCCGCATAGAAACGATTCAAAGGTGCCCACCAGGCACTTTCGTGCGGGTGGAAAACAAAGTAATAACATTACACAACAGTCCTCGATGGGACCCACAGCACAGATATATGTAACAGCGACTCCATGAGTCAAGAATACAGATATAATATACAAAGATCCAAATCACCTTGAAAATGATATAGCGTCCAGCTACGGACAAGAGGCAAATGGGTCTAAGAGCCCTGAAGAATAACCAATGGCGTCCATAACCCTGCCCAGGCCAAGCCGGAAGGGTAACCCTGCTAACGACGTCGATCTCAAGACCTGCTTAAACAAAAGGGGTGCCGACAAAGGGCAAAGGAAAAAGAGAGAGCGTCAGTACTGAGGCCAGTACACGGCGAGACTAGAATTCGGCGGTCCTCGCCTACATAGGTATGGTGGACTGGAGCGGCAGCGGCAGCATGCACTGAACAACCTATAGAGACTCGATACAACTGGCGGCTATCAGAGAGGGGAGAGAAAGACCTATTCGGAACCAACCTGAAGCTAACACCAAACAAACCCGTCCGGGTATTTCCCCCTCGAGACCAAACGAGGAAGTCAACCGAGGAACTCACACCGTTGGCAGTTTTATTTATACAGTTATCGTTGCAGCAATTACTAGTCAGGTGTAGATAATCATCCTGATAAAATAAGCAGTGGACAATTTTAGTTATCCATTCCGTTGTAGTTGCGACACTTACTAGTCAGATACAATTATCATGAGATAACCCAAAACCCCGCAGTTGTTGGTACTTTTATTTAGCCATTCCGTTGTCGTTGCAATACTTACTAGTCAGGTACAATGGTCGCAAGCGACAACCCAAACAAGCAATTGTGGGCAGTTTTATTTAGCCATTCCATTATAGTGAAGCTGATTACTAGTCATTATAAAGTCAAATTTATAGCACTACTTTAGTTATAGTTGTCTATGATCGAGATACTGTGCTCCAAGTCGTCCATAACCGCGGACACGGCTTTCAAAAAGTTTTACCCGGCCGGGGTGCACCAATAGCAACACACACACGATCGACCTCGGAAAAACCAAATCAAAACCCAACGAGGCTTTCACGACAAAGCAATCACAGGATTCAGAAATTTTTCAGGGGGCCACCCCATTGAGTAGACCCGCAACGAAGCTAGCTGACTCCGAGACGGACTCAAGGTTTGCGACAGTGGCTGTAAACGACTGGGAACCCAAAACTGGGATTGTCGATACCGCGAAAACATTCCGCTTACCTAAACAGTACAGTGTGCTCCTCGCACAATCGTAAATAAAGCAGTAAAGCATGTCATAGGTACAGGATCGTAAATAAAACCTCAAACTAGTTTGTGGCCCCAAGAAATAAGACTGAATCAAGCTCTGGCTAAGGGGGGCCCATAATTCTCCGTATGTGGATAGCGCGAATATTCAAGGAACATGTATCAAGTACTCGGGGTCCTACGGGACACGAGTGGACGGTTAACAACCAAATAACATCTATTGCCCACCTGTGCCTCTGCTTACCTACTTCAATTTTAGTTGTTAAACAATAATTAAAGTGAACAATAAATAAAGCCATGATCATCTCCAACATTAAACAGGCGGCAATTCTCCAACAACTGTGGTACTTGACGACACGCAACAGCACTTGAGCAAGCGACTACGACGCGCAAGTCCAACTATCTACCAAACAACAGGTAATAGGATGTGTCCAAGGCAATATACGGCTGCAAGGGATTTCACGGGTACGGGAACTAGAGCATCGCAACACAGATAGCAATAGATCAACAGGAGGGAATAAATACTATAAAAGTAAGATAGGTAGAAAGGGGGAGGTGCTCGCCTGGAAACATTGTCGAAGGTACAACCGAAGATCGGGGCGAAGCTCACATCAACTCAACGGCCTTAACCGCGAAGAAGCAAAACACTAAAATAAACACCGACTGCAATATTTAATACTACGGCAAAAGATCGGGCATGATGCATGTATGATGCGTGACATGGCAAAGGATGCGATGCAAATAGGCCAGATTAAGCGGAACCGGGGTCCCGACAATTAATTAAACGGTTCAAGTTATTTAGAACCCCGCAATTTAAATGTTGTCTTATCAAGGCAAAAGATTGCACCGGTTCGCTACACAAATTTAAATGAGGCCAATATGAGACTAGGTTTGCCCGCATATGGGCCCCATATTTAATTATTAGGTGAATCGGCCTAAGGCCCCCAAACCACACAAATATGCATGCAAGTATGGCAATTGATATGCAACAAGTTGTTATTACATTTATAAAATAGGGCTCGAGAAAAGGGGTCACACATAGGGTTCGGCGATCTTGGGTTCCGGGGGTTCGGGGTTCGGCCTCGGGGTTCAGGGTTCGACGGATTCGTTCTCGGCGAAACATTCTCGAACAACGGAGTAGATCTTGTCGCATCCGGGAAGAAGGACTTCGCGTTCGGTGGCGATCTTGACGGTCTTCGGGTTCGGGCCTTGGCGTCCGCGGGAAGTACTTGGCGTTCCGGGGACGGTCCTGTAGCATCCGCGGTCGTCGGTTCGTGTCGACGGTCTTGTCGTCTCACGGCGGAGATCTTGAGACCCGGGGTCTTGGCGTCTTCGGGTCCGAGAGGGAGAACTTGGCGTTCGGTGGAATCGGTCTTCGGGTCCTTTGGGTTTTCCATGTGGCGGTCTTGACGTCCGGGCATCGAGTCCTCGAGACCGGGGCCGCCGGTTCTCTCTCGACGATCTTGTGGCTCCGAGGGTTTGGGTAAAGTCTTGAGGTTCGCCCTTCGGTGGCGGATCAAGGTTTGTGCGGACGGTCCTGTCGTTGACGAAGACCTTGCCGTTTTGTCGGGGTTCTCCACGTCCGGTTGCTCTTGGCATCAGTTTTGCGAAGGGAACCATGGTGTTCCGAGATGCCGCTCTTGGCGAAGGGAACCTCGGTCTTCGTCTTGATGGGCTAGCACACAGACGCCTATGGCAACGGTACATGGAGGCAGGGGAAGCTCGCTGGGGTGGGGCTCGTGGGGGCCGCGCTCGAGGGAGAGGCCGGAGACGGCGGCCGGAGGAGCTGGCTTCGAGGCGGCGGGCGGAGGCGCGGGGCCGCGGTGGAGGCGGGGAGGACGTTGGCGAGAGGGGGCGGCCGGAGCACGGGGAGACGCGGTCGGGTGGGGAAGGGGGCCGGAGGCGGGCTCCTGGGCGGCGGGGCTCGGGGACGCGGGCGAGGTCGCCAGGGAGGGCGGCGGCGCAGGCTCGCCGGAGAGGGGAGGCGGGGCGGTTCGCGGGCTCGGGCCGCGGGACGGGGGACGCTGGAGGAGGCGGCGGTCCGGCGAGGAAGCGAGGAGGGAAGCCCGCCGGGGGCGCTGGTGGCGGGGAGGCGGTCGCCGGCGGGGCGACAAGGCGGAGGAGAGCGGGAGAGGGCGAGCGAGGTGAGAGGCGGGGAGGAGGCTGCGGGGCACGGCGGCCGGCCGGGGGCGACGCAGGGTCGGCGGCAGGCGCCGGCGGAGGAAGAGGAGGCTGCGGAGGGAAGGGGCGGAGGCAGACGGGGTGGAGGTAGCTAGGGAGTGGTGGAGGGAGGGAGAGAGGTGAGGTGGCGAGAGAGGATTGGGTGGGGTGAGGTGGCTGGAGGGTGGGTAGATTAGGACTAGGTAGACTAGGGATTTAGGTGGGACTGGTTAGATATTTTAGTCTAGGGTTTTTCTTTTATTTTAAAATAACTTTTTGTAAACAATTTTAGACAAATAAAAGACCGGAGCAGACCGATGTTTTAATTTGAAATAAGACGGGGGCTACTTAGAAAACAAAACTAGGCGTTTTCGAAAATAGTTTCAGACCAACAATGCATGATGATGACGATGCAATGCACAAAAACAACGCGATTTTCTAGTAGTGGTTTTGCGGGATGCCACACTTGTCCCTCTCATCCATGCTTGGTCTATCATTCCTAAGAGTAAGAAATATATCTGATTTAGGCAACATCATATTCTCATGTATGTGAGGAATAGTTCCAAGAAACGAAAGTACCTGATAGTTAAGTTGTTTGGCACGAGATCTTGTGATGGGTCCTTGTATGTGTGTTGCTGTAG
This sequence comes from Avena sativa, assembly GCA_916181665.1. Taxonomy (NCBI): domain Eukaryota; kingdom Viridiplantae; phylum Streptophyta; class Magnoliopsida; order Poales; family Poaceae; genus Avena; species Avena sativa. Next base: position 70,311,653 of record OV702284.1, read on the forward strand.
GTACAACGGTTATATCAATAGTAGGATGTCCACGTCAAAACATGTTTGTGGCCGTACAGTGCGCTGTAATCCTGTTTTGCGACTTTTGCAGCGCGCTGAAACTTGCGCTTCCAGTGGCAACAACAGATAGCACGCGATGTATGTCAAAACCCGGTGATGTAAACTAGTTTTAACGTGTGCGAATTTGCGGTGCTTGTTGGTGATGCTCTATCATGTGCTGCACGGAGAAAATTGCAGCTAATATCAGCCTAACCTTTTGTACTTAGTATACATTGCACAAAACATATAAACAACTTTTTTTTACAGCTAGAACAGTTTGTGACTTGATTTTTTGCACCTGGCTCAAAGGAAAAACTTAATCTTGTTAACATGTTATCTAGCTAGTCGAATATACTGTTGTGCTTATAGCATATCATTTGAAACATAAAATATTTGAAGATAAATATATTACCAAAAAGTCCTTCTCACATAGGCACGAGTGATCATCTTTTTAAAAAACGATTTTCTTTTCTCTTAAAAACATACAAATACAAATACATGTGTAGTATGCACGAGCAAATTTGCATTAAAAAATATTTTCATATATAACATATAAAAAAATAAATGTTGAAATAAAATGAGATCTTTTTGCCTTTTTAGGTACACAATTTTATGACTTTTATGTAGCCTATAATCCAAAGTATTATGTACCAAAACTCCACGGGTATATAGAGGACATGTGTATGTATCAATGACAATTCTTTCATAATTCATTTAAACTTTCTAATACCACCTTCTATTTTTAAAGTACAGTTGTAATGTCAATAACAATAAATATAGAAAAATCAGTATAACATCCCTTTCTAAATTTATTTCATTAAAATGTTTGTAAGTTAAGTTCTTCATTTGGGCTACTTGCAAAACATATACCGCGCTAGCTGCAAAAAAAACTTATTTCTATGTTTTATACTCCCTTTGTTCCAAAATAGATATTATCAAAAATTAAATAAATCTAGTCAATATTTAATATATAGATTTATCTAAATTTTAATAAACCCGCGATATCTATTTTGAGACGAGGAAGTATAACAAATAACACAAAGATTGGAGTTAGCTGCAATTTTCTTTGCTGCGTGCGTCTGCTTGCCCCAATTCTGGTACCAGCTAGGCTATCACCACATGGCGGCTGATGCTGAGCAAGGGCCGATCGAGATTCCGTCCCACACTGGCACGAGGATCGGTTTACAAACGGCCACAATAAAATTTGGATGCCACTAACTATACCAGTGTCCCCACTTCCGAGTGGTGGTAGACCGATCCGATTGCGATGGTATTGGTACCTTTCGCGTCCTACTAGATCACTCTCACCTCCTCCTTTCTCCGGTTGCCAAGCCATGGCCGTCCTCCTCCCCGTGGCGAGGCCCAGACGCTTCCTCCTCGCGGTGTCACTGGTCGCGGTGGCGCTGCACGCGCTCGCGCGCGGCTCCGACGCGCAGCTCTCGGCGGGGTTCTACTCGGCGAGCTGCCCCACCCTGAACGCCGTCGTGCGGCAGGTCATGTCGCAGGCCGTCGTCAACGACACGCGCAGCGGCCCCGGCATCCTCCGCCTCTTCTTCCACGACTGCTTCGTCAGCGTACGTGCATACGCGACACGGCTCAGCCAGCTGATTAGCATCGCATCGATTCGGCTGCTGCCTTATGCCCATATTATTCCCCAGCTCTGAACTGAACTGAACTGATGAATGGATGGATTCCTTTCCAGGGCTGCGACGCTTCCCTGCTGCTCGACGACACGGCCACCACGCCGGGCGAGAAGAACGCCGGCCCCAACGCCGGCGGGTCCGCGTTCGGCTTCGACGTCATCGACAGCATCAAGACGCAGGTCGAGGCCGCCTGCCCCAGCGTCGTCTCCTGCGCCGACATCCTCGCCCTCGCCGCGCGCGACACCGTCAACCTGGTCAGCACAGCCTCTCTCTCCCCCGCCACTCTCGCGCTACCTAGCTAGCAAATTACTCAAAACGCTCGTGCTCGCGCGTGCAGCTCGGCGGGCCGAGCTGGGCGGTGCCGCTCGGCCGGCGCGACGCGACGGTCCCCAACCCGAAGGGCGCGGCGACGGACCTGCCGGGCCCCGACAACGACCTCGCCGGCCTCGTGTCCGCCTTCGCGGCCAAGGGCCTCACGTCGCGCGACCTGGCCGCGCTGTCGGGCGCGCACACGGTGGGCATGGCGCGCTGCGTCCACTTCCGCACGCACGTCTACTGCGACGCCAACGTCAGCCCGTCGTTCGCGTCGCAGCAGCGGCAGGCGTGCCCGACCTCCGGCGGGGACGGCAGCCTCGCGCCGCTCGACTCGGTCACCCCCAACGAGTTCGACAACGGCTACTACCGGGGCCTCATGACGGGCGCCGGCCTCATGCGCTCCGACCAGGAGCTCTTCAACAACGGGCAGGTGGACTCCCTGGTGAGGCTGTACGGGACCAACCCGGCCGCCTTCTCGGCGGACTTCGCCGCATCCATGATCAGGCTCGGGAACATCGGCCCGTTGACGGCCGCCAGCGGGGAGATCAGGCTCGACTGCAGGAAGGTCAATTCCTGATTGATTTACATGTATAGAGAAGCAACATACGTTACTACAGTTGAATAGGAACGTGTCAAGCAATTAGTGAATTGATTGATCAATATTATTCTCTCCCTGAATCTGTAGAGCTAGCTATACTGTTCGTGACCCGTCTTCATGATCTAGTGATCACTTTCGTGGAACAAATTAAGCTTTAACACTAGCTACTTTCGAGTCCAAGTAGCTAATGTGACTATTTTTCAGTTATACTAGGATTTTGGAGGAAATTTCGCTTTACACTTTCTTGGGGAATGTTAGTGTTGACTTCTTATTCCGTTGGGTTTCAAAAGCGGGTGTTGCGTTGCAGGGAAAAAGAATCAGCCGGAACTTCTTCGCGGAAGTTCATGTGTACTTTCTGCACATCACTCGTTGTAATGTTTCTTGATGACTGTACCTGCAATCCTGCATTTGTTTTCTCATTTCTTTATTCCAAGAGATCCACTGGCCACTGTCCATCACTCTGCACTAATCAGCCCGGTCTCTGCAACTAGTACTCGGGAATATATTCTGGATACGCCTCATCACGGCATTGTGCCGATTCAGGAATAATCCCTAGTTAATTGTGGCGTTCTAATCTTTGATGGATATATTATAGAGCTTCAGCGGGAGCGACGAAAATGTGCGGCGGAACGCATACGTCGACACCCTCGAGCACGATGCCGTTCTTGAACGGCTCTGAAACGTCTAGAAAGGGACTCGTCACCGAGCAAATGCGGCAGAATTGTCTCTAGTTCTAGCCCTGCCTGTGCTGTGCTATCCAACTGGGCCAGGAGATAATGAGATATGTAGATAGCTGTTTACCGATTGGTTCGGGGTACATGGCCGACTGAATTTTTGCACACTTTTTGCAGTCGTTGTTGGTCCATCCATGATTCATTATTATGCCCTTGGCGATGAAGATTCTGTATGATGGTTCGAAAGGACTTGTGTAATAGCGCATTATTTTGTGGTGCTGTCGACACTGTTTTTTTTTGGATAAGTTGGTCCAGTCTGTCACTTCCGATGAGAGTGAACTCCTTTTTTTTTTCTGAGGGCTATGCCTAAATCTATTGCTCCTTCGGTCCCATAAAATTTTAACCGAACAAGGATTCAACATGACCGGACATGTAAAAATTATGCCCATAGCAGAGGGAGTGAGAAAAAATCGCGGCATAGCCCAATTCCTTGGCGCCGGCTCTCAACCGATATCCCGTGATTCTGTTGAAAACGTGAGATGATTTTATTCAAATCGTGAGATGGTATGCATGAAGGTTCTTGAAGACTATGGGACAAGGCGGAGGTATAGTGTACTGACAGGTGCTAGAGTATCTTTAGCAGACACCCCATATCAGCCCTCGTATAGCAATTTGGACAGATATGTGGGTTTAGGCTGTTTTTTTAGACAGGCCAAACAGAGCATCTGTGGTCTGGTTCGAATTTATTTTGGGCTGCAGCCCAAAACAGCTCTTGACCGCTATATATCCCGTTCGGCGACACGGATACAGGTCAAACCCCATTCGTCTCGCCGCCGCTTTCACTCCTGCCGACGAGAAATTCACCGCGTGCATTCCACTCTCTGGCAGATTCCCTTCCTCCCGCACGCGTTCATGTCAAGGTGTCCGGCGGAGGTCGAGGAGGCCCCGACGGAGGGAGGGTGGGCGGCGCCGGATCCCCTTCCTCCCGCGCCCGCAGGCTGTCCACCGCCAAGAGCTCGAGCGGGACTGTCGGGCCTCCGACGCCGCGCGCATCCGTGGCTCCTACCGCTACCTCCACCATGGCCTCAAGCCGCCGCGGGCATTCGAGCGGCGTGAAACTTGTTTCTACCGCGATCTGCAGGCGTCGAGCTCCACTGGTCCGCCGACGTGCCGCCTCACCTACAACGAGGCATCGAGCTCGAGCGCCTCGCCCCCGGTGCCGCGGTTTGACCCGGGTGACTACACGGAGGACAACGACATTCCAATGCTCGCCGCCAAGCTCGAGCTCGCCACCCCCGCGCTGATGGCCGGCGATTTCGTCCCCGACTTCGTCCTAGACACCGTCACGAAGCTGGTGAAGGAGCAAAGCCCCCGCGATGCCAATAAGAAGGTGGAATGGCTCCGCGAGCAGGCGGCGCAGGACACCTGCTATATCAAGCTTGACGACAGCGAGTGAGCTCCAGCTTGCCCCGCCGGTGCGGCACGAAGCACTGACGCTAGTGAGCTGTATTTTGGCAGTCAGCGGCCGCAGCGGCGCCATTAATAGAGAAAGTGGAGCACTAGGCTCCGCTGTTCATCTGCTTTTCTCTGTCGAAATGTAGCGAACAATCTGGCGTGAATGTTTGTTTTAAATTTTGCAGTTCGGTTTGCAGCTTTTGGTTTGTGCGTTTATTTTTTAATCCGTAAATCTGCTTTGGGGGTGGCTGCTTTTGGTGTTTGGAGTTTGGGGTGTCCGCTAGAGGTGCTCTTATAGCTATAGAGCATAAGCAAAAATGACCCCATCAAAAATTGCTGCAAGCTAGTGTTACAAGTTGTTTTGACACTAGTGTCAATTTATCATGGCTTTGCCCCTTACTATAGCATTGATCTTGTTCCATAACTCCCAAGATACCACCATGAAAATCGAAGGATTCAACCTCGATCACATTGTCATCGTCGTACTCGTTGAAGGATGATACAATGTAGTTCTTGAAGAACTCATTCCCACTATCGTCCATGTTCTGCACGATGAAATGGATGAGCTTAGTCCTGCGTACAAGAACGAGGATGAAACGATGACCAAAAAGGTGGTAGAATGTGTACCTGTCCCGGCCGGGGCAGAGGTTCGAATAGGTGGAGTGCGGCCTAGGGGTAGACGGAATTCGACGTAGTGGCCGCCGACATCTTCAGGTCATGGCCGGTCTGGTACCACACACAGCCGCCCAAGGCCCCCAGTTCAAGCTTCGCAGGATGCGACAGGGAGGGGGCAAGAAGGAGAGTGACCGGCAATAGCTACAACTGATTCGGTACTCCGGCGACAATAGGCATGCCAGGAGCTTCAACGGCAAGAGGCCTATGGGAGGAGCAGACAAAGGGAGAGGCAACGAGGTCCAGCGGCAACCTTCCTAGAGGGACGGTGGCGCGGTGGCGGTGGCAGGGGTGGGAAGGAAGGGGCTGGAACACGTGTTTGTGGCTGACGAGAGGGCCAGGGCAGGGAAGGGGAGGACACCACATGGACGCGCAGGTTGTCCATGTCCCTACAAACCTAGCTCATTTTTGGGCCTAGTTTGTGTAACATCCCAGTATTTAGGACCTAAAGAAGGGTAGATTTAGGAATACGAATTGTTGCATGCATTCATTTGTAAAAATGTGGGTAAAATGTTTGCCAAATAAAACAACCTAAGTGATCAATGTTTCTTTCATACTTTGAGATTAGGTTTAGTCTTAAAAGGTGATTGTTATAAACTTAGAGATGATCTTAAGGAGTTATGTGTTTAAAATGAATTTGAATTTTAAACTTGAGTGTTTTGAATTATAATTTAAATGATTTAGATATAAGATTTGAATCTTAAATTAATTAAGAGATAAGTATTATAACTTAAATCTTATCCAAAAACAATATTGAATATGAAATTCATTTCATATTATTAATACATAAAAAAGTTACAAAGAATGTAACCTACTGAAGTCATTCCAAACTTCACAATTTACAAAAGAATAAAGAATAAGAATATTCTTTATTAATAATAATATAATATTTATTATAATTAAATAAAATAAAGATTACAAGAATAATAAAAGAAAAATTACAAAAGAATAAGAAAATTACATTTGAATATCTACTAACTATCCTATATCTAAATCTGCACTAAAGTTTCATCTTTATCTTTGTACCTGCCAAACAAAGACTAAGTAGAAACAAAATAAGATTAGTGTTAGTAATATTTCTCTCAGATATGCCAGTGAAGTGCACTTGACAAATTCTTCATTGAGAAATGTTATAAAGGGGCAAGTTTCACCAATATGAAAGATTTCATCTTTCATAAATTCAAAGCCAGAAGTCAAATGACATCCAAGAGGGACCAATTCACCATCCAGGTGAAAGTAATCTGGTAGCAGTAAGTTCAAAATTTCTGAACCTATCCACAAGTGCATAGCAGGCACACAAGCTGGACACACACCAGCATGCAAATGGTGTGCTATCAACCTCACAAGCCTAGCCCAATATCACAAAACCACATCACAACCGTGGAGGAGAACATAAGTGCATCTCTCCACTACACAGCACACAAGCATAGCTAGTGTTGACAGCAGTCAAACCAAGAACAGCAGCCAAACCAAACCACCCAGATCAACCCAAATATCACCAGGATGGTGACATAAGGAGGGGAAAGAATCAGGTGGACAGCAAGGCCAAGCCCAGGAGCTAGGAGGAGCAGTCCAGCTTAAGAGCAAGCACAGGAATCCATCAGATCAAGATCAAGATCATCATCATCAATCTACTACACCATCATCAGATTTTGTGGTGAGCCTCATAAAACCATCACATGATTTCATCATATTATCTAAACAAAAGCATGTGTTGCTTTATGAAATGATCTCTGAATAATCACCCAAGAGAGGTGAATCTATCCTAGAGATTTCAAGTATAAAGATAAGAAATCAAACTCAGCCACAAGCACTAAACTCTCCGACCAGCATCACAGAATCTAGTGTTAATTTTTGCAACTTAGATCATTCTTCATTTGATCTTATCAGATTAGGGCACATCTCCCAGAGACAGTAACACCTCTAATCCTACAAGTTTCAAACAAACTATTTGCTCAACTAACTAGGAATTAAATCCTAGAGCCTCAGACCAACATCATAGGCAGGAGAATCAAGAAAAGCTTTCATTTTATCGTGCCAGTATTAATCACAAGTATTGTAAAGGCTAAGCCCAGAGATAAAACCCAATCACTTGTGTGCCAGATCATAGTGGTATCACAAGGACAAGTTTTACAGGAGCTAAAACCAATCTTTGCTTAGTTCCCACAGATAAAAGGGACAAACCAATAAATATCATTTTCCTGAAGCCAAGTGCCAGGAATCAACATCAAATTCATATATACATCCACAGAAAAATCATTACATGTAATGATCATATTCAATGTGTATAATCTCATACACGCCTACCATTATAATTGTAGTAAGCAACTACTGAGAGAAACTACTGTCAGTATAAGCATTCTGATAGTAGAGTAAGTCTCAGATCAACAACATAATCCAATCAGGGATTCCATAGAAACACTAGCATGGGATCATAGTGGATTACCACTGGAATAAATCTGACAAGCCACTAGCATCATCAAAGCCACTACAAATCATGATCCACAGCAAACAATCATTCTTCATGCTCAAGTATGATCAACACTAGATCTAAAGCATCATGGATATGATCAACAGGGGGTTATGAACCCTAATCAGAACAAGAACCCTAATTAGGAAATGAACCCTAATTAGAACATAATCACTAGGCACGAGAAGCCACTAGACACACACATAGAGATTCATGGTAGTAGCATGAACAAGAACCATTGAAGCAACTTACCCGAGGTCCTCATTGACGAATCAAAGAGGAAGCAGATTGGCCGACGAACTGCGGAGGCACAGGGAGCACCCCAGAGGGTGCTGCAACCTGCACCAGCCACGACGGCGGCCACAGCAGAACACGAGCCCAGCACACCACCGCAGGCGGGACCGCCGCGGTGGCGACAGCACCTTTCCCTAACCCTAGGGTTCGGGAATGGGGTGAATCTGACCGCGGGGAAGCCCCGGAGGCAATTCGAGTTGAACTAGACGAACAAGCAGAGTCGTAAACCTCGCCCTGCACCACGGCAGCGGCCAGGGGAAGCCTCAACGGCGGCTATCGCCAGCGGCGGCGCTAGAGCCCGCGGGGTCGGGGAAGAGGAAGGGTGAGAACGAGGAAGAGGCAGAGAGAATGGGCTGGGTGGGCCAAAACCCCTCGGGGTGGTATTTTGACCTTGCCCTATTGGGCCACACTGGCCCAAAAAGCCCAAAAGGCCAACCCAAGTTGTTTAAAAAACTGTTTTCATCAATTGAAAAAGACCAAAATGCCCCTGACCTCAATAAAATTCTAGAAAATAAATAAAAAGTCCAGAAATTATAAATAAATTATTTTTGGATTCACAATAATCCACTCTATCCAAATAAAATAAGTTATAAAATTTTGGACATTTAAATGTTTATAAGATTTTGTAATTTATATATTCCTTATGGAATTTTACAAAATTAATGAAAGATGATAAAAATAAATAAAAATCACTTTCATTATTTATTAATATTATAGTATTTTTGAAAAATATTAAATAAATATTTAATAATAAATTTTAATGTATAATTAATAATTCCTAAAAGAATTATTAAATCAAATAAAAGTCAAATAAAAAGGGAAATAAAATTAAATAATTCAATATATGCAATAAATATAAAAAAATAATATTTATAGATGCTTGATTAAAAGGCACCTTATATAGGGAAAATGCATATAAAATTAAATAATGCATTACATTACTTGCATAATCATTTTGCTTCTTTAAATATTGTCCTTACCGGGCAATAATGATGTTTTTGTAGAACTAGAAGCTCAAGGTCCAGTGAAAGCATCAGACTTCACTACCTTGCCATCACAAGGCAAGTTCATCACTTGCTCATGTCCTTTGAAGAGTCTTTATCAAAGTATTTGCAAATTGTGTGTTATCATATATGCTATAAAAGAAAGAAAATATTATTTTCATAAATAAAGAAATCATAGATATCATCCTAAGTGGTGATATAATGGAGCAATAGAACTTATGGTTCTATTTGCAACAATGATGATCAAGTAGGGACTTAATAACCCCTGACATCAGTGATTCTAGCGTCGTATATTACGCGTTAGCCATGAGATTTGGAATGGGACAAAGAAGTCAACTATATCTTCTACCTCTCGCATGAAACCGGATGTGCAGGTCATGGCTGTTATCCTTGTAGCATGCATATTAATTGGTAATTCGTAGAGGATATGCAACATATGGGTGGGAACCCTCATCGTCCCACGATAGTTCTGGCATCTAACGGTTTGTGCAAACCATTGCCGTAATTCATTATGTGGGCATGGTGTACACCAAGGAGGCATGCAGGGTCGCGAAGGGGGCAGTGATTGGCTTGAACCAACTACTAGGCCCCACATCATGGAATTGTGGACGGGAAAGTACGCCCGGTTGTGCAACAAGGAGTTGATCTCTCATGGGTAAAGTAACGCACCTCTGCAGAGTGTAAGAACTGTAACTTGTTACTCCCTGTTCCGGGAAGGAGCTACGAACGCGGCAGGAAAGGAACTCCATGAAAGTTCTGGTCAACCTGTGAAGGCTGATTGTCATAGTTTTTCGGAATAAAATAAATCTTTGAAGAAAGATTTACAAAAACTGCATAGTGCCAAGGATTTATAATCCAAGGTGGTAGTTAGAGCATCAAACTTCCCACCTTGCATATAATGAACTTGTTGGGTAACGCTATTACTCATTCTTTCCTTTGATCCCTTGCTTAGACTCTAAGGATCCCGAAGACGTGCCAATGTATGCAGCTGAATCCCAAGAAGATGTGTTCTACGAGGAACCTGATCTGTCAGGAGGAGTTGAAGGAGAGGATTACGAGATCCGCTATGGTGTCAATGGGAACGAGTCCAATTAAGTATCTAGTTATTAGTAACTAGCGGATCCGAGCAGCATGAACTCTATAGAATAAGCTGTTGATCTCAACTCCTAGTCGGAGTTGTTACTTTTAAATTCCCGCTGAACACTTTATATTTTGGTTTGTAAGTTGGATCTTTTGGAAGTCTTGAACTTCCGGTATTGTAATAATAATAATGTGTGTACATTTGTAATATGGACCCGCAATGTTTCTGTTGTACCACTCTGAGGGATGTGATATTAATGGAACAGTGTTCTGTAGATGTCATGTCAATGACTATAGTGTACTACACATGAAGTGGTATGCTGGGTTACCGCAGTTGGTATCAGAGCAAATTGCTTTGACCTTAGGTTGGAGACCTAGTAAAGGGTATTACTTGTAGGATAATTAGCAACGATAAAGAATTCTCTAAAAGTAATATAATGGGTATTCAAATGAGAATATTCCGTTATATATTTTAGTGCGATAATTCTTTGTTATGATGCAATATATCATTGGATACTAATCAAAAATTATTTTCCTGATATACAGAGATATGGCACCAAAGTTTCCAAAACAGACTTTGGTAAGGAAAGAGGAGACTCTTGATGATTATCAAGGATCATTTACAGACCAACTTCGTTAACTTTTGAAGCTCTTTAGTTGTCCAACTAGAATTCCAGTGAACACTATTACTTACCTCGATGGTCGAATGTTATCCAAGTATCGTGTGAGTATCCAACTTCCAGAGAAGCTTGGATTATATCACGATCTACCTATAGGATAAGGTAGGAGTCATTTAGCAGCCTATCATGTTGCTGTTGTGGAGGCGATAACTAATATCCGGGAGAAGAAAACCAAGGAATTAGAAGGTAGCACATTCTCTGTGATACCTCATGATTCTATTGACTCGGAGCCTATACCGGATCATCTTAATTTGGTTAAGAAGCATCCTAAGTTAGCCTCCAAGTTTATGGATAGATGCCGGACACTCATTGCGTCTTTTTACAAGACTCGTCAAGTGATTGTTGAAGATAAAAATGACATGTTGGAGGATCTAACTGATCTGGAAAGGAGGAAGCAGTTAGCATTCCAGCTAGAGAAAGAAGCAAGTAGTAGTGCAACACCTATCTTTAAGGATATACCTATAGATCCAGAATCTTTTATACCATATCCTTATTCACCAAGACCTGAACCTATAGATGATCCTACCATGGATATGCGGTATGCAGTACCACAGGGATCAGAGGATAGTTCTGACTCGGTACTTCCTATTGAGAATTCAGATGGTTGGAGAATGGGATCATATAATGGATCTCATGAACACCAGATATCTACAGATGGTTCCGACAGGAATGTTGGACAATCTAGTTGGATGGGTGCAAGGATGAACCCTAATAATAATAGTAGAAATACCATGTCAACAGATATCCAGGATGGAGAAGAAGATCCTGAGGAGAGAGTGTTTGAATCATCAACATCCTCTCAAAACCCATGGAATATACATTATCCAGTGTTTAACTATCTTGCCCACGAGAGCACCTGGGGAGCAGCAGGATATGTGTATCCTGTTGACAACTCAAGAAATGAAGCTCAAGAGATGCAGGCTGGAGATAATGTTGAATATGTTTCTGAAAACTTTCCATCTGAGCTGGAGGGAGTCAATGCGCTCAGGTTGAGTAATAACTCAAGTCCCGACACTTCAAATACAGAGTATGTTCCTTCTGGAAGGCCATATGTTCCACAAACTGTGTGACGAACAACACGTCATCATGGTTGAACATCAGGCATGTACGATGAACGTGGCTACTATTAGGAGACAAGTAGTCAATAGTATCAAGTACTGTGTATTGTACCCAAGTAATAAGGTAGTCTTGTAATGATACCTATAAGGTATATGTTGTAATGACTTTGTATCATTAGGTAAAATATGTGAAATGCATATTTGGATTTTCTTTGGATCTTCATTGTGTGACTAGTTCTGTGCGTAAAGTCAAGCTCAGAACACATGTGCATGATGTAATTATGAGTATCCGCCTTTTGTTTTAGGACTAGAGGGTCATGGATATAGGTGTAGAAATGGAAACTGAGCAGCAGCGGATGGAGCGAGAGGCCAAGGAAAAGGCCGATGCAGATACAGCAAACCAAGAAGCATTACCACCACCACCAATGAGACCGTTAATGGAGCAGAACTTTATGCAATGCATGCAAATGATGCAAGAGACCCAGAATAAGTTCATGGAAGAGCTGCTAGGGCGAGCAAATCAGAGGGCACCTGAAGGTGGAGGAGTGAGTTTATCTGATTTCCAGAATGCAAGACCGTTACCTTTTGCATCAGCTCCTGAACCAATGGATGCAGAAGACTGGCTAGCAGATACTGAAAGGAAACTGAAAACTGTGGGTTGCAATGATGAGGAAAAATTGAGGTATGCAACTCATCTGCTGACTGGACCTGCATCATCATGGTGGGAAAATCATTTAGCCATGCAACAACCAGGAAGGGAGTTTACCTGGGAGGAGTTCAAGCAGATATTCCGTGAATATCATGTTCCGGAAAGTGTCATGGAGTTGAAGCGGAGAGAATTTGAGGAGCTTCAGCAAGGATATACTAGTGTCATGAAGTACATCCGGGAGTTTAGCCAACTGTCTCGTTATGCTGAGGAGGATGTTAACACTGAAGAGAAGAGGAAGAAACGTTTCTTGCGTGGATTAAATCCGTTTGTAAGGATGCAGCCAAGGTTAGCCAATAAGCAAACTTATCAGCAGTTGTTGGATGCAGCCATTACTTTTGAAGATGACTACAAGAATGTCCAAGAGGATCAGAGGAAGAGAGCCAAGAAGGAAACCAAAAGAATTCAGGCAAGCAAACCTAAACCTAACCTAGAGTTCAAACCTCGGAATAGGAATTATGGCAACAACAAAAATAACAATAACAAGGGCAGTGGTGGAAATCGATCTAATCTGAGAAGGAATGTTATCTGTAACAATTGTGGAATTCCAGGGCATTTCCAGAGGGAATGCAAAAAGCCTATAGTAATCTGTTACAGTTGTGGTCAGAAGGGGCATATCAAGCCAGATTGTCCGAGTAAACCACCAGGAGGATGGCCTACCAAAGGAGGAGGACAAGATAGTGGAGGTAATGGACAACCCAATAAAGGATGAAATAATGGCAAGAACAACAATGGCAAGAGAAACCGACCTACCGGAAAATTGAACTGTGCAACCCTCGAGGAGGTGGATAATTCGGAGCATGCAGCGATAGGTACGCTCAATATCCTTACCAATCCTGGCAAAGTTCTATTTGATACTGGTGCAACTACTTCATTCATTTCTGAAGAATTTTGTGATAAGTTCGGGATTAGAAGGGCAACGTTTGAAAGTCCTATGACCGTAGTTACGGCAGGAGGGAATGTGATTGTACGCCACATAAAACAAGATCATGTTATCTCGATCTGTGGTTGTACATATTTCGCAGACCTTTATGTGATTCCTTTGAAGGAAATTGCAGTAGTGCTGGGGATGGATTGGATGATGGAACACGGAGCTCAAATAAATTGTGAGGATAAAACTGTCTCAATCAAAACTCCAAGTGGAGCAAGGATAGTTTGCCAAGAAGATAAACACAGTCATATCATGGTGGATCTGCAGTTGAATTCAATGAAAGAAGTTAAATTAGAAGAGATTCCTATAGTTAATGAATTCCAAGATGTTTTTCCAACAGAGTTACCGGGAATGCCACCAGACCGGGAGATAGAGTTCACCATTGACCTAATACCTGGTACGTCACCAATAGTTCAAGCACCATATAAAATGGGACCCAAAGAGTTGAAGGAACTCAAAGAGCAAATTGATGAGTTAGCGGGAAAAGGATTTATACAGGAAAGTGTATCTCCATGGGGAACACCAGTAATCTTTGTGGATAAAAGAGATGGTGGAAGACGGATGTGTGGTGATTATAGAAATCTGAACAACGTGACTGTCAAGAATAAGTATCCTTTACCAAGAATTCAAGATTTGTTTGACCAAGTGAAAGGAGCTGTAGTATTTTCAAAGATCGATTTAAGATATGGATACCATCAAATAAAAATCAAGACGGAAGATGTTCCAAAAACAGCATTTGTCTCAAGATATGGACACCATGAGTATCTGGTAGTACCATTTGGTTTGACCAATGCACCGGCAATATTCATGAATCTGATGAACAAGATTTTCATGCCATATCTGGACAAGTTTGTCATCATCTTTATTGATGATATTCTGATATATTCCAAGGATAAGGAAGAGCATGCTGACCATTTGAGAATATCATTGCAAACTTTAAGAGAACATAAGCTTTATGCTAAGTTCAGTAAGTGTGAGTTCTGGCTAGATGAGGTAGAATTCCTCGGTCATGTGATCAGTAAGGATGGGATTGTTGTGAATCCATCTAAAGTTCAATCGGTACTAGAGTGGACTGCACCGACTAATGTGAAGCAAATTCGAGGTTTCTTAGGAATGGCTGGTTATTATCGGAGATTCATTGAAGGTTTCTCCAAAATAGCCGGACCAATGACCAAATTATTAAGGAAAAATACACCATTCAAGTGGGATGAGAAATGTGAAGCAAGTTTCCAAGAGTTTAAGACTAGATTAACCACAACTCTAATCTTAGCAGTTCCTGAAACAGGGAAGGACTTCACCGTATACTGTGATGCGTCTAAAGAAGGTTTGGGTTGTGTGTTAATGCAAGATCGGAAATTGATTGCTTATGGTTCAAGGCAATTGAAACCACATGAAGTCAATTATCCAACTCATGATTTAGAGTTAGCAGTAGTAGTTTTTGCACTGAAAGGATGGAGGCATTTTCTTTATGGAGCCAGATGTGAGTTATACACTGACCATAAAAGTCTCAAATATTTATTCACTCAAAAGGAATGGAATATGAGACAAAAGCGTTGGTTGGAATTAATCAAGGATTATGATTTAACAATCAATTACACCCCAGGGAAAGAAAATGTTGTAGCAGATGCTTTAAGAAGAAAGAGTGCAGATATTCAGCCTAGCAACAGGGAGCTACCAAAAGAGTTACAAATGGACTTGGAAAGATTAGAACTTCAATTCATCAGAACAGAGGTTCTTGGAGGATTAGCTACTATGCAGGTAGTTGCAGAGCAGGACAGTGATCTTAAGAAAGAAATTTTTAGACATCAAGAAGAAGATCCTTTTATTACGGAGGAAATTCGGAGGATATCTCAAGGGCAAAAATCAGTTTTTCGCCTTGGAGATTGTGGGTCTTTATGGTTCCAAGATCGTCTATGTGTTCCAGATGTGACTGAGATCAGAAATGTCATACTCAAAGAAGCACATGATACACCATATTCTATACATCCAGGGAGTACCAAGATGTATATGGATTTAAAGGAACTATTCTGGTGGAATAACATGAAAAGAGATATTGCTAAATATGTATCTGAATGCCATACTTGTCAAAGGGTAAAAGCTGAACATCAAAGTCTAGCAGGACCATTACAACCCTTAGAAATTCCTGAATGGAAATGGGAGGAAATAGGTATGGACTTCATCACAGGATTACCTATGACACCAAAAAGGAAAGATATGATATGGGTAATTGTGGACAGACTCACTAAGAGTGCACATTTTATTCCGGTGAATCAAAAGGATAATGCCGAGAATTTAGTTGAAGTATATGTCAAAGAGATACTAAGTAAACATGGAGTACCCAAAAAGATCATAACTGATAGGGGATCAGTGTTTACTTCAGCATTTTGGAAGCAATTGCATGAAGCACTTGGTTCAAAGTTAGATTTCAGCACGACATATCATCCTGAGACAGGAGGACAAACTGAAAGAACAAATCAAATACTAGAAGACATGTTGAGAGCTTGTGCACTAGATTTTGGAGGAACATGGGAAGATCACCTACCATTGGTAGAATTTTCTTATAATAATAGCTATCAGAGTAGTCTGAAGGAAGCTCCATATGAGATTCTGTATGGAAGGAAGTGTAGATCACCTATATGTTTGTATGAACCTGGAAGCAGCAAAGAATTTGCACCAGATTATATAAAGGAGAGACAAGACATCATTGATAATATTAGGGATAGACTAAAGATAGCCCAGAGCAGGCAGAAAAATTATGCGGATCAAAGTCGAAGATCATGGCATCCAGAAGTGGGAGATATGGTCTATTTCAAAGTAAGTCCAATGAAAGGAGTAAAAAGATTCGGAGTTAAAGGGAAATTGAGTCCAAGATATATCGGACCATTCAAGATACTGACTCAAAACATAACTATAGCTTATGCTTTAGAGTTACCTTCAAGATCGGCTCAAGTGCATAATGTTTTCCATGTGTCACAACTTCGCAAATGTTTGAAAGTTCTAGATGATGCAATAACACATCAAGAGATAGAACTACAAGTAGACCTAACTTATATTGAAAAGCCCTGTAAGATTCTGGAAGAAAACTGGAAAAGATTGAGGAATAGAGCAATCAAATATTGCAAGGTACAGTGGGAACATCACCCTGAGAGGGAAGCCACATGGGAGAAGGAAGAGGATGTAAGAAAAGCTTATCGAGAACTATTCAGGTACATCTCCACAAACTTCGGGACGAAGTTCAATTTAAGGGGGGAAGTCTGTAACATCCCAGTATTTAGGACCTAACGAAGGGTAGATATAGGAATACGAATTGTTGCATGCATTCATTTGTGAAAATGTGGGTAATTTTTTGCCAAATAAAACAACCTAAGTGATCAATGTTTCTTTCATACTTTGAGATTAGGTTTAGTCTTAAAGGGTGATTGTTATAAACTTTGAGATGATCTTAATGAGTTATGTGTTTAAAATGAGTTTGAATTTTAAACTTGAGTGTTTGAATTATAATTTAAACGATTTAGATATAAGATTTGAATCTTAAATTAATTAAGAGATAAGTATTATAACTTTCTTATCCAAAAACAATATTGAATATGAAATTCATTTCATATTATTAATACATAAACAAGTTACAAAGAATGTAACCTACTGAAGTCATTCCAAACTTCACAATTTACAAAAGAATAAAGAATAAGAATATTCTTTATTAATAATAATATAATCTTTATTACAATAAAATAAAATAAAGATTACAAGAATAATAAAAGAAAAATTACAAAAGAATAAGAAAATTACATTTGAATATCTATTAACTATCCTATATCTAAATCTACACTAAAGTTTCATGTTTATCTTTGTACCTGCAAAACAAAGACTAAATAGAAACAAAATAAGATTAGTGTTAGTAATATTTCTCTGAGATATGCCAGTGAAGTGCACTTGACAGATTCTTCATTGAGAAATGTTATAAAGGGGCAATTTTCACCAATATGAAAGATTTCATCTTTCATAAATTCAAAGCCAGAAGTCAAATGACAGCCAAGAGGGACCAATTCACCAGCCAGGTGAAAGTAATCTGGTAGCAGTAAGTTCAAAATTTCTGAACCTATCCACAAGTGCATAGCAGGCACACAAGCTGGACACACACCAGCATACAAATGGTGTGCTGTCAACCTCACAAGCCTAGCCCAATATCACAAAACCACAGCACAACCGTGGAGGAGCACATCAGTGCATCTCTCCACTACACAGCACACAAGCATAACTTGTGTTGACAACAGTAAAACCAAGAACAAAAGCCAAACCAAACCACCCAGATCAACCCAAACATCACCAGGATGGTGACATAAGGAGGGGAAAGAATCAGGTGGACAGTAAGGCCAAACCCAGGAGCTAGGAGGAGCAGTCCAGCTCAAGAGAAAGCACAGGAATCCATCTGATCAAGATCAAGATCATCATCATCAATCTACTACACCATCATCAGATTTTGGGGTGAGCCTCATAAAACCATCACATGATTTCATCATATTATCTAAACAAAAGCATGTGTTGCTTTATGAAATGATCTCCCAATAATCACCCAAGAGAGGTGAATCTGTCCTAGAGATTTCAAGTATAAAGATAAGAAATCAAACTCAGCCACAAGCACTAAACTCTCAGACCAGCTGTAACACCCTCGCCTGATAAGGCTGAGTTCATGTGTATAGTGCCAATCCCTGGATCGGTTCACTGGCACACACAGTACAAAATGATACCAAATATAACTGTGCATCATAAATACAACGAATATGATCTAGAATTTACATTATATTACAGTGGAAAGCAAATACAAGGTAGATCTCCATCCTTCAAATGTGCCACAGGCGAACAATTGTTGAGTGAAGTCTCGCGACCTATGAACGATCACTCAGATACGATATAACCTGCAACATGAAACGTTGCAGCCACGAATGGTCAATACATTGAATGTATGGCAAGTAGGATAAAGTGGTTAACAACATATCTATCAACTACATGCTTATTTGGCCAAGTGGAGTTTAGGCTCATTTGCATAAAGCAAAAGTTTTATCCTAACATTTGTAACAAAGTAGTTTTCCAATACGATAAATAGGATACTCTGGTTCACTCCCAGGTGCTCCTACCCAATTATGTTCACCCAACAAGTTTTAAGTAATTAAGAAATAAGGATGAGTGAGAAATATCATAGCATCAGTATCAGGTCGCTCAAATTGTCCATAACCGGGGACACGACTAAGTACTTAGTTTATACACCCTGCAGGGGTTAGTACACTTTACCCATGTGACTTGGCCAGCCCAGCTCGTACCACCACTCTCATATTGGGTGATGATAGGGAGAAGTCCAAGAAGGAACCGTTCGGGAAGTAGCTCCCCAAACCCGACACGCACCGGTCCAACCTACACTATCTACATCTCTGGATACGTGGGTTCGAGTTACCACAACCTACTAAGTCCAACCAACCGCCCATTTCATTATTGGCACATGGTTGCACACGAAAGCTTCCAAACAAAGAAACCAATCCTTTCTCAGTGTCCTGGGTGCCTTTCCGCAATGATACCACCAAAAATTATCAATCCCATCACACCTAGGAGATTCATTGATTAAGTTGTTTTAGTTTTCGCAAACAACACATTTAGAATCAACATCAGTGATGTAACCCATCCCTCGTTCATCATAGCATGGCTAAGCACATCTACCAACGGTGGCTCATAAACAAGGAATGCTAGGGAATAATATGGGACATAGCATAGCATATACACATCAATTCCTACATATGCAATTCTACAAAAACATCTACAATGCATAGGAAAACAGTAGGACATTTATGACCAAGATAGCACCACTTGTCTTTGTTGTAGACGTAGTCGATTAGATAATCCTTACAATTATATTGGCCTCTTTCGTAATAACCACAATACTTGCAATCATAGTAGTTGCAATCACAGTAGTTGCACTCCTCGCAATCTAACGTTTGAAGCAAACACAACAAACACCATTCAAAACATTGCAAACATACAACAGTGCAACATTAATAGAAAACAATGATGAACAGATGCATGCATGACGATTTAATGAGTCACAATGGTTGCATTTACTGTTCTGAACATAGTTAGATTACATGATGCATGTGGAAAGTCATTTATTGCACTAAAGCTTTTATTACTAAAGTTGTATCGATTTAATATGGTGTATACCACTTTAATTGAACTAAATATGTTTATGTCATATTAAATTGTGAACTAGATGCTACTGGATAGAGGTAATGCAATTTAGAGACAGTGGCAATTTGAATCACCTAAAAAGGAGTTATAGATATTTTCCTATGATTAAAACACTATTTCAATGGGTTTAAATATTTCTGTATGAATTTCTGTTTTAACAGTACCAAATAATTTGTCATGCAATTTCTCTGTATAGATATTGTTAATACAAAACCTTAGCACTTGGATTCACCCTAATCGGATTTATAGATCGTTTTGTATGATTTAAATAGTGTTTAATGGGTTTTATATCATATAGTTTCTGTTGTCTAAAAATCAAACTAAAATTATATCTGTAATCTCCATGGAATTGTGATTTCAGGGACATATAATTTTATGAATGGTATTTATTTTCTTATGAATTTATTACTCTAAATAAGCCATTAAACCATTTAAATCTTCACGGCAAAACCTTATAGTCAAAGGCTGAACTAATTGCATATTGATGATCTACATGGAACCAGCTTTCCATCGGTATATCATTTATATTTTTGTGACAAGCAATTAATTTACTATGAATTTAATGATTTGTAAAGCCATTAAAACTAATTAAATCACTACGGGGTAAATAATACGCAAAGGCTGTATCCAACCAGATATTATTAATGTACATTACAGTAGCTTCAATTTTGATATATTGTTCATATTTTTCGGAGTTACAGATAATCTTCTATAAATTTATTGACCTAAAAGACCATTAAAACTAATTAAATTACTGCAGTAACCACGTATAGTAAAAGTTGGATCTATTCTGATAAGATGATTCTACGTAAAATTATCTTCAATTTGATATATTATACGCAATTTTTGGACATGGTATGAATTTCTAATGAATTTTACAAGTTAGATCTATAATGTGCAATTTTAAATTCGAATGGAATATTCCAGGGAATATTCCGCTGACTGGACAGGTTGACTTTGCATGCTGACTGGGACTAGATGTTGACCTGACGATGATGTGGCGTTGATGAAAAAGCTGATCGGGATGACGACATGGCACGCACCAGTTTGATTGGATCTCGACCGTCTGGATAGGATCCGGTGGCTAGAAGAAGAGATTGACCCGATTTTGGCTCAGAATAGACAAGAAACAGATATGTGTTAGAGAGAAAAATCCGTAGGTCAAATTGAAAAACTTAGAACACGAAAGTTGTGGGGAATCATTATTCCTACATTCTCACCAAAGGAATTTGGATTTGAAGAAACGAGCGCGAGTACATCTTGGATTTACACCGTAAGATCTGAAATATTGCGATACGAAATTCTCCGGCTGTGGTGGATGAAAACAGGTGAGGTTTGTCGGGATTGAAATATTTCGACGAGTTCTACAACTTTCATTTTTTGACCGAAGGCAAACGACGAAGTCTAGATGGGTTAAAAAGCGAAATAAGATTCGGGCATGTGTAGATTCGGGATTTCGAGAAGGGAAACTCGTACCGCTGTGGCTCCATGAGTTTATATGGAGGTTTAGGACGGTGGGGAGATAGGTTTTGGAGTAGGAAACAAGTAGAAACAAACGGAAGTCGATTTGGAGTTGTAGATAAAAAGTTATAAGAGTTTGAGTAGAGATAGGTTTGATAAAAACTGGATTGCACGGAAATTAAAGCATCTGGATCGCTCCTGTGCGCGCGTCTGCCTCGGTCAGCTAGCTGGGCCGCCGGCTGGCTCGACCGGCCCATCTAGTTTTTTTTTCATTTTCTATTTACTTGTTTTCCTCATATCTTTTGCATACGAACTCCAAATGACACGATTCTTGTTTCTAAATTTTTCTAAAATCGAATAGATCATTGTAAAATCATATTTTTAATCTTTTTACTAGTTTGCAAGTAGTGGGTTTATAAATCCTTATATATTTCATTTTATTTATATCTTTATTTGTTTGTATTTATTCCATAACTTTTTCATACTAGCTCCAAATGAGCTCAATTTTGTTTCTAAAATTTTGTAGTATTAATTGGATCTCTTTAGGCTATAATTATCAATAATTTATGCCTTAGCAATAGTGGGTTTTAATAAAGTCAATTTAATTTCCTTTAGTAACATTTGGGCAAATCAACTATAGGATTTTAGATACCAGGATTTGGATTCAGTTTGTGAGAACTTTGCATGGATGAAATGAAATGCTTATGAAGGCTTCATGATTTTCATTTTGAAATCTTGCACACCAATTCTACAATCCATAATCAATCCATGCCCTTTTGCCTATATGGCTACTTAGGTCATAACAAAAGAATATAGGATTTTGAATTCAAGGTTGAGAGCATTTTCTATTCAAAAAGTTTCTTCTCTTCGAGAATTTTCAACAAAGTCAAACAATAAATCAATCTTATTTATTTATTTCACATTCCAAAATTAGGAGAATTTTGGGATGTGACAGACTACCACCCTTAAAAGAAATCTCGTCCCGAGATTTGGGAAGGCTAGAAAGAAAGAAAGGTTCGGGGATCCATTAGGGCGCTACCACCCTTAAAAGAAATCTGACTGGGTCACTTCTCAAGGATTCACTTGGCTCAATTGGTTTTCATTGCACATTCTAATTCCATGATTGATAGTTTCTGAGGAAGCACTTCTTAAACTAGTGAAACTCTCATGGTGGGCAATTAGGAAACGTTTGCTTCACGATACCCATTAAACATGGTTGAAATTCATCCTTACTGTTCATTCCTACGCTTAGCAATGAATGCTTCTGTAAAGGTGGAACAATATACCATTATATGGTCTAGGCTCAATGTCGGCTCTTTGTTAAGGCTAAAAAGACACTCAAGATTCGCAAAGCCAACAGTACAAGAGCGAATGATAAGAGTAGTAGGAATGGTGATCAATCCATCCTGCACCCAAATCATTACCCTGTATGAGGATAGGTGAATCACGTTTTTCTATCACTCGGGCATTCTCACTTGCCTTGAAGAATGTTTCCATGGGCACGAACTAATGCTCGATGTAGACTCCCATGTATTCAATCAACAAAGCTACTACTAAAACTAAACTAACGATACTTCAACTTTCAGGTTGCGTAATCTACTACATAACATCATTTCAACACTTCATACTCCCACATCTCTTTTTTTTCCATTAGACAAATCATTCTCCTTCCTAAATGCATTGTGTTTTCAAACCTTCCACTTAACACATCATTATATCTCCAAGGGTTCAAGATAGGGAAGAATATATTCTATAGGAAAGAAACGACTAAGAAAATAATCCTACCCATAGCTATATGAAGCATTCAATGTCACAAACAAGCAAACAATCATAAGGAATCAACACACAAGCAAACACTTGTATAATAACATTATAGGTGTATAAACTTAGTAGTATATAACCACAAAATAGTTTGAAAGCATTGGGAACAATACTAGAGTAAAATAGATTAACATATAAGCAATAAACAAAATCTGTCAAAACGGTACAGCAGACTTCACAAATTTTTCTGACCGACCTAAACTCGTCAGGAATTTTAGCCAATTTTTGTGCATGTAATACAAGTAATTACGCTTCAGATCCTATTTTGTTTAGATTTTTCGGAGTTACCAATAAAATATGAAAAATTGCGCGGTACTGCAGGTCCGGCAGAAAACTGCAGCAGTAATTCCACGAATTTCAATCAATTCACACCATTAAAATAATTTTAAAACTAGACGAAAACTCCAGCAACTTTAGAGTTTCAAAACAAGAGATCCTAAACAAGGCATCACACGATATGTACAAACAAGCAAGCAACCTATATTGTCATACCACATAAGTTGGTAAGAACAATATGCTATCACGATAGCGATGATCTCCTAAAGAGATAAAATATGGTGGTCTAGACCTACCCAAACTTGATGAGATATTTATTTATGTCATACTATTTGTTCTTTTGCTTAGCTAACTCTCATATAGGTATCATAAGATTGTACAACTACAAATTTGAATAAGAAGAGGTTATAGAAAAGATAGACAAGAAATATAAGAACATCTAATAAGTATAAAATATGATAGTTCTCCTAATAGAGGTCTTCTATTGCTAATCCATTTCTAAGGTTACGATCCTACAGTCAACACACAACTCTGATACCATCTTGTAACACCCTCGCCTGATAAGGCTGAGTTCATGTGTATAGTGCCAATCCCTCGATCGGTTCACTGGCACACACAGTACAAAATGATAACAAATATAACAGTGCATCATAAATACAACGAATATGATCCATAATTTACATTATATTACAGCAGAAAGCAAATACAAGGTAGATCTCCATCCTTCAAATGTGCCACAGGCGAACAATTGTTGAGTGGAGTCTCGCGACCTATGAACGATCACTCAGATACGATATAACCTGCAACATGAAATGTTGCAGCCACGAATGGTCAATACATTGAATTTATGGCAAGTAGGCTAAAGTGGTTAACAACATATCTATCAACTACATGCTTATTTGGCCAAGTGGAGTTTAGGCTCATTTGCATAAAGCAACAGTTTTATCCTAACATTTGTAACAAAGTAGTTTTCCAATACGATAAATAGGACACTCTAGTTCACTCCCAGGTGCTCCTACCCAATTATGTTCACCCAACAAGTTTTAAGTAATTAAGAAATAAGGATGAGTGAGAAATATCATAGCATCAGTATCAGGTCGCTCAAATTGTCCATAACCGGGGACACAGCTAAGTACTTAGTTTATACACCCTGCAGGGGTTAGTACACTTTACCCATGTGACTTGGCCAGCCCAGCTCGTACCACCACTCTCATATTGGGTGATGATAGGGAGAAGTCCAAGAAGGAACCGTTCGGGAAGTAACTCCCCAAACCCGACACGCATCGGTCCAACCTACACTATCTACATCTCTGGATACGTGGGTTCGAGTTACCACAACCTACTGAGTCCAACCAACCGCCCATTTCATTATTGGCACATGGTTGCACACGAAAGCTTCCAAATCCTTTCTCAGTGTCCTGGGTGCCTTTCCGCAATGATACCACAAAAAATTATCAATCCCATCACACCTAGGAGATTCATTGATTAAGTTGTTTTAGTTTTCGCAAACAACACATTTAGAATCAACATCAGTGATGTAACCCATCCCTCGTTCATCATAGCATGGCTAAGCACATCTACCAACGGTGGCTCATAAACAAGGAATGCTAGGGAATAATATGGGACATAGCATAGCATATACACATCAATTCCTACATATGCAATTCTACAAAAACATCTACAATGCATAGGAAAACATTAGGACATTTATGACCAAGATAGCACCACTTGACTTTGTTGTAGACGTAGTCGATTAGATAATCCTTACAATTATATTGGCCTCTTTCGTAATAACCACAATACTTGCAATCATAGTAGTTGCAATCACAGTAGTTGCACTCCTCGCAATCTAACGTTTGAAGCAAACACAAAAAACACCATTCAAAACATTGCAAACATACAACAATGCAACATTAATAGAAAACAATGATGAACAGATGCATGCATGACGATTTAATGAGTCACAATGGTTGCATTTAGTGTTCTGAACATAGTTAGATTACATGATGCATGTGGAAAGTCATTTATTGCACTAAAGCTTTTATTACTAAAGTTGTATCGATTTAATATGGTGTATACCACTTTAATTGAACTAAATATGTTTATGTCGTATTAAATTGTGAACTAGGTGCTACTGGATAGAGGTAATGCAATTTAGAGACAGTGGCAATTTGAATCACCTAAAAAGGAGTTATAGATATTTTCCTATGATTAAAACACTATTTCAATGGGTTTAAATATTTCTGTATGAATTTCTGTTTAACAGTACCAAATAATTTGTCATGCAATTTCTCTGTATAGATATTGTCAATACAAAACCTTAGCACTTGGATTCACCCTAATCGGAGTTATAGATCGTTTTGTATGATTTAAATAGTGTTTAATGGGTTTTAAATGATTCATATAGTTTCTGTTGTCTAAAAATCAAACTAAAATTATATCTGTAATCTCCACGGAATTGTGATTTCAGGGACATATTATTTGTAATTTTATGAATAGTATTGATTTTCTTATGAATTTATTACTCTAAATAAGCCATTAAACCATTTAAATCTTCATGGCAAAACCTTATAGTCAAAGGCTGAACTAATTGCATATTGATGATCTACATGGAACCAGCTTTTCATTGGTATATCATTTATATTTTTGTGACAAGCAATTAATTTACTATGAATTTAATAATTTGTAAAGCCATTAAAACTAATTAAATCACTACGGGGTAAATAATCCGCAAAAGCTGTATCCAACCATATATTATTAATTTACATGACAGTAGCTTCAATTTGATATATTGTTCATATTTTTCGGAGTTACAGATAATTTTCTATGAATTTATTGACTTAAAAGACCATTAAAACTAATTAAATTACTGCAGTAACCACGTACAGTAAAAGTTGGATCTATTCCGATAAGATGATTCTACGTAAAATTATCTTCAATTTGATATATTATACGCAATTTTTGGACGTGGTATGAATTTCTAATGAATTTTACAAGTTAGATCTATAATGTGCAATTTTAAATTCGAACGGAATATTCCAGAAAATATTCCGCTGACTGGACAGGTTGACTTTGCATGCTGACTGGGACTAGATGTTGACCTGACGATGACGTGGCGTTGATGAGGAAGCTGATCGGGATGACAACATGGCACACACCGGTTTGATTGGATCTCGACCGTCTGGATAGGATCCGGTGGCTAGAAGAAGAGATTGACCTGATTTTGGCTCAGAATAGACAAGAAACAGATCTGTGTTAGAGAGACAAATCCATAGGTCAAATTGAAAAACTTAGAACACGAAAGTTGTGGGGAATCATTATTCCTACCTTCTCACCAAAGTAATTTGGATTTGAAGAAACGAGCGCGAGTACATCTTGGATTTACACCATAAGATCCGAAATATTGCGATACGAAATTTTCCGGCTGTGGTGGATGAAAAGAGGTGAGGTTTATCGGGATTGAAAGATTTCGACGAGTTCTACAACTTTCATTTTCTGACCAAAGACAAACGACGAAGTCTAGATGGGTTAAAAAACGAAATAAGATTCGGGCATGTGTAGATTCGGGATTTCGAGAAAGTAAACTCGTACCGCTGTGGCTCCACGAGTTTATATGGAGGTTTAGGACGGTGGGGAGATAGGTTTTGGAGTAGGGAACAAGTAGAAACAAACGGAAGTCGATTTGGAGTTGTAGATAAGAAGTTATAAGATTTTGAGTAGAGATATGTTTGATAAAAACTGGTTTACACGGAAATTAAAGCATCTGGATCGCTCCTGTGCGCGCGTCTGCCTGGGTCGGTCAGCTAGCTGGGCCGCCGGCTGGCTCGACCGGCCCATCTAGTTTTTTTTCATTTTCTATTTACTTGTTTTCCTCATATCTTTTGCATACGAACTCCAAATAACACGATTCTTGTTTCTAAATTTTTCTAAAATCGAATAGATCATTGTAAGATCATATTTGTAACCTTTTTACTAGTTTGCAAGTAGTGGGTTTATAAATTCTTATATATTTCATTTTATTTATATCTTTATTTGTTTGTATTTATTCCATAACTTTTTCATACTAGCTCCAAATGAGCTCAATTTTGTTTCTAAAATTTTGTAGTATTAATTGGATCTCTTTAGGCTATAATTATCAATAATTTATGCCTTAGCAACAGTGGGTTTTAATAAAGTCAATTTAATATCCTTTAGGAACATTTGGGCAAATCAACTATAGGATCAAGGATTTGGATTCAGTTTGTGAGAACTTTGCATGGATGAAATGAAATGCTTATGAAGGCTTCATGATTTTCATTTTGAAATCTTGCACACCAATTCTACAATCCATAATCAATCCATGCCCTTTTGCCTATATGGCTACTTAGGTCATAACAAAAGAATATAGAATTTTGAATTCAAGGTTGAGAGGATTTTCTATTCAAAAAGTTTCTTCTCTTTGAGAATTTTCAACAAAGTCAAACAATCAATCAATCTTATTTATTTATTTCACATTCCAAAATTAGGAGAATCAAGAAAAGCTTTCATTTTATCTTGCCAGTATTAATCACAAGTATTGTCAAGGATAAGCCAAGAGATAAAACCCAATCACTTGTGTGCCAGATCATAGTGGTATCACAAAGACAAGTTTTACAGGAGCTAAAAACAATCTTTGCTTAGTTCCCACAGATAAAAGGGACAAACCAATAAATACCATTTTCCTAAAGCCAAGTGCCAGGAATCAACATTAAATTCATCTATACATCCACAGAATAATAATTACATGTAATGATCATATTCAATGTGTATAATCTCATACAAGCCTACCATTATAATTGCAGTAAGCAACTACTGAGAGAAACTACTGTCAGTATAAGCATTCTGACAGTAGAGTAAGTCTCAGATCAACAACATAATCCAATCAGGGATTCCATAGAAACACTAGCATGGGATCATAGTGGATTAGCACTAGAATAAATCTGACAAGCCACTAGCATCATCAAAGCCACTACAAATCATGATCCACAACAAACAATCATTCTTCATGCTCAAGTATGATCAACACTAGATCTAAAGCATCATGGATATGATCAACAGGGGGTTATGAACCCTAATCAGAATAAGAACCCTAATTAGGAAATGAACCCTAATCATAACATAATCACTAGGCATGAGAAGCCACTAGACACACAGAGAGATTCATGGTAGTAGCATGAACAAGAACCATCGAAGAAACTTACCCGAGGTGCTCGCTGACGAATCGAAGAGGAAGCAGATTGGCCGACGAACCGCGGCGGCACAGAGAGCACCCCAGAGGGCGCTTCAACCTGCACCAGCCACGACAGCGGCCACAACAGAACACAAGCCCATCACACCATCGCAGGCGGGACCGCCGTGGTGGCGACAACACCTTTCCCTAACCCTAGGGTTCGGGAACAGGGTGAATCTGACCGCGGGGAAGCCCTGGAGGCAAATCGAGTTGGACTAGACGAATAAGCGGAGTCGCAAACCTCGCCCTGCATAAACGGCAGCGGCCAGGGGAAGCCTCAACGGCGGCCATCGCCAGCGGCGACGCCAGAGCCCGCGGGGTCGGGGAAGAGGAAGGGTGAGAACGAGGAGGAGGCAGAGAGAATGGGCTCGGTGGGCCAAAACCCCTCGCGGTGGTATTTTTACCTTTCCCTATTGGGCCACACTGGCCCAATAAGCCTAAAAGGCCAGCCCAAGTTGTTTAAAAAACTGTTTTCATCAACTGAAAAAAACCAAAATGGCCCTGACCTCAATAAAATTCTAGAAAATAAATAAAAAGTCCAGAAATTATAAATAAAATATTTTTGGATTCACAATAATCCACTCTATCCAAATAAAATAAGATACAAAATTTTGGACATTTAAATTTTTATAAGAATTTTGTAATTTATATATTCCTTATGGAATTTTACAAAATTAATGAAAGATGATAAAAATAAATAAAAACCACTTTAATTATTTATTAATATTATAGTATTTTTGAAAAATACTAAATAAATATTTAATAATAAAGTTTAATGTCTAATTAATAATTCCTAAT
Organism: Avena sativa; assembly: GCA_916181665.1. Classification (NCBI taxonomy): domain Eukaryota; kingdom Viridiplantae; phylum Streptophyta; class Magnoliopsida; order Poales; family Poaceae; genus Avena; species Avena sativa. The sequence continues at coordinate 70,341,110 of OV702284.1, forward strand.
AAAAGTCAAATGAAAAGGAAATAAAATTAAATAATTCAATATATGCAATAAATATAAAAAAATAATATTTATAAATGCTTGATTAAAAGGCACCTTATATAGGGAAAATGCATATAAAATTATATAATGCATTACATTACTTGCGTAATCATTTTGCATCTTTAAATATTGTCCTTACTGGGCAATAATGATGTTTTTGTAGAACTAGAAGCTCAAGGTCCAGTGAAAACATCAGACTTCACTACCTTGCCATCACAAGGCAAGTTCATCACTTGCTCATGTCCTTTGAAGAGTGTTTATCAAAGTATTTGCAAATTGTGTGTTATCATATATGCTATAAAAGAAAGAAAATATTATTTTCATAAATAAAGAAATCATAGATATCATCCTAAGTGGTGATATAATGGAGCAATAGAACTTAGGGTTCTATTTGCAACAATGATGATCAAGTAGGGACTTAATAACCCCTGACATCAGTGATTCTAGCGCCGTATATTACGCGTTAGCCATGAGATTTGGATTGATACAAAGAAATCAGATGTATCTTCTTCCTCTCGCATGAAGCCGGATGTGCAGGTCGTGGCTGTTATCCTTGTAGCGTGCATATTAATTGGTAATTCGTAGAGGATATGCAGCATATGGGTGGGAACCCTCATCGTGAAGGGAATATGACCTGAGAGGCAATAATAAAGTGTTTATTATGTGTATTCCAAGTATATGATAGATGTTTATTTTGCATGCTATAATTGTATTAATAGGGAAACGTTAATATATGTGTGTTTAATAAACAAACAGAAAGTTCCTAGTTATGCCTCTCTCATAAACTAGCTCGTTGATTAACAAGATGATCAAGGTTTCCTGATCATGGACATTGGATGTTGTTAATAACGGGATCATAACATTAGTGTAATGGTGTGATGAACATTCATCCGAAGTATAGCATTACGATTAAAGTCATTGAGTTTATATTGCTATAACAACTTACGAAGTGATCCTAATCCTTAGACCATGAGATCATGTCAATCACTAACACCGGAAGAGTTTCTTGATAACATCAAACGTCACACCGTAACAGGGTGATTATAAAGATGGATTCAGAACTAATAAAGTGTTATGTTGAGGCTCATGGATCGAGAGTGGAATTTGTTCATCCCGATGACGGATAGATATACTCTGGGCCCTCTCGGTGATATCACATTGATTAGCTTGCAAGCAAGTGATTTGATCACTAGAATGTTATATCACAGGAACGAGAAAAGAGTGCATGTCAGTAACGAGATCAAACTAGGTATGGAGATACCGATGATCGAATCTCGGACATATAATATATCGTGAAACAAAGGGATTAAGATACTAGCATAAAAGGTTCCGACGATCACAAGAAAGTCATCGTTGAATGTGTGGGAGTCAGTATGGGTCTCCAGATCCCGCTTCTGATTATTGATCCGAGAGGGGTCTCGATCATGTCCGCATTATTCACGAACCGTAGGGTGACACACTTAAGAGACACCGACATCCAATTGGAGCAAATGTTTCATGCCGAAAGAATGAACAAGCGCAGGAATTTATTTCACTAGATACCAAAACAGGTTTTCGGGTGAAATTGCATAAAGTGGTTATGCATGTGAAATAGAATTCTAGCAAGGGGTTATTTGTGAATGTTTGTCATTAAAGTAATTGACAAAATTCTGAATAAAATAAAAGAGTTTTATTTAATGAGAGTTTGCATTAAATTTGGTGGAAATTTAATGGGAATTTGAGTGGACTTTTGAGTGGAGGGAATTTAAAGGAGATTTGTGAGTGGAGTGTCCACCCACATGAAGAGGGGAGGGCAAGGGGGCAGCCCCATGCGCCGGCCACCCCCTCCTATAAAAGGAGCCCCCCTCCTCACTTGTCTCTCACACCTCCTCGTGAAGGATCTCTCTCCCCCTCTAGAATTTATCCCCCATGGTCTCGGACTAGCGAGATACATGTTCCCGGTGGCTATTCGTCAAGAAAGAGTTGTGCTTCCGCTGCATCGCTGGAGCGAGGAGGCGGAGGTTGCTCGGTGCCTCGAACGTGTGTGCGAGCAAGGATGCGCTGCTGATTTGCGGCGCTAGGACTTCCTCTCGATCTTGAGATCGGCAAGAGATCGTCTACATCAACCACGAGTTGAACTCGTTAAGCTTTGTCGGTCTTCAAGGGTATGTTCTCTACGGATATACATCCGCCCGTTGTTTGTATCTAGTAGATAGATCTTGGTATATAGTTCACATCGTAGGAAAATTTTTGTTTTCTATGCTGCGAACCCTACAGTGGTATCAGAGCCGGATCTATGCGTAGATACTTTACACGGGTAGTACACATATGAGTATGTGGGCGATGATGATCATGTTGTTGCTCCTTTGTTGTAATTTTGGATATTGGTGGCATAGTGGGATGAAGCGGCCCGGACAAACTTTACATGTCCTCGCACATGAGACCTGTTCCACGCTTGACATGCAACTAGTTTGCATAAGTGGCTAGCGGGTATCTGTCTCTCCTACTATAGTCAATATCTATTTTGCAAGCGAGTTGTCAACAATTTGATTATCCTCGTTGTGGTTCATGTTCGTAGGTAAGAACGGTTCTATCTCGAAAGCCCTAAGCCACGTAAAACTTGCAATGGATAAATTAGAGGCGTCTAGTTTAGATTGTTGCTGGGCTAGTGTTATGATATGGTAGTGTTGTAAGTAGAAGTATGAGATGATACTCTTACAACACACATAGCGTGTAAAATCCATAGACCTTGGATTTACACATATAGGTATGATAGTGATCATACCACGATGCACATGATAGAGATCATCTGCGGGAACCATATCATTTCACTAATAAACATATGATGTTTTGATAGCATCTTATATTGCTTGTTTAGCGCTTTGTTAGCATAATAAGATGATCCCTCATTTAAATATCAAGATAAGAATGTGTTCTTCCTTTAGTATGCACCGATTATGTTTTCGTCGCTCCAAGACATCACGTGATGATCGGGTGTTCTTGGATCCACGACCATATTTTGGGTGTAAAACAGTTACACACGCGAATACTAAGGTTCTAACTTGGCGAGCCTAGCATGTACATACATGGCCTCGGAACACGGACCGAAAGATTAAGCATGAGTCATATAGTTGATATGATGCCCATTTGATGCTCGCCTTTGAAGATATACCGACTCACGTGATGATCGGACTTGGTGTAGTGGATTTGGTTCATGTAATCACCAAAAAGGCACGAGGGATGTCGTTTTTGAGTGGGAGTTCATTCGTAATATAGATTAGTTGAACTCAATCTATCATACACTTAGTCTAAACTTTACAAATTCTGTTGTAGATGGCACCACCTGCTTTTAATTTCAATGTGTTCATGGAGAAAGAGAAACTAGCAACGAACGGTAGCAACTTTACCGAATGGGCCATGAATTTGAGGATTCTCCTCTCTGCTGCACAAAAGCAATATGTGGTAGAAGCGCCGTTAGGCCCCCCACCTTTTGATGATGCCCCTGACAAGGAGAAGAATGTCTATCAGACTCGTCAGGAGGACCACAACTTAGTTCATTGCGGCATATTGTATGGGCTAGAGCCGGAACTTCGAAAGCGTTTCGAAAACGGCAATGCATTTGATACAATGGGTGAGTTGAAAATGATTTTTGACACACATGCTGCTGTAGAGAGCTACAACGCTTCAGAAAAGTTCTTTAGCTTCATGATGGAAGAGCACAACTCCGTTAGTGAGCATGTACTCAAGATGTCGGGTTACGCCGATAAGCTTGTGTCCTTGGGAATATCGATTCCCATTGACTTAGGCATCCATCGTGTTCTGCAGTCTCTGCCACCTAGCTATAAGAGCTTCGTGATGAACTATAATATGCAAGGCATGAAGAAGTCTCTCCCCGAGCTTCTGTCAATGCTTAAAATTGCAAAAGTGGAGATCAAAAAGGAACATCAAGTGTTGATGATCAATAGGAACACTGGTTTCAAGAAAGACAAGAAGGGAAAACGGAAGGGAAGTAAGGGCGGCAAGCCGGTTGCCGCGCCTGAAAAGAAACCCCGAGTTGGACCTAAGTCTGATTCCGAGTGCTACTATTGTAAGGGGACTGGCCACTGGAAGCGCAACTGCCCCAAGTATCTGGCAGACAAGAAGGCCGGCAAGGAAAACAAAGGTATATATGATATACATGTTATTGATGTGTACTTGACTAGTGCTCGCAGTAGCACCTGGGTATTTGATACCGGTTCAGTTGCTAATATTTGTAACTGGAATCAGGGGCTGCGGAACAAGCGACCGCTAGCAAGGGGTGAGGTCAAGATGCGTGTCGGCAATGGATCAAGCGTTGATGTGATCGCCGTCGGAACGCTGCCTCTCCACTTGCCATCGGGATTAGTTATAAACTTGAATAAATGTTATCTGGTGCCTGCACTGAGCATGAACGTTGTATCTGGATCGTGTTTGATGCGAAGTGGTTATTCATTTAAATCCGAGAACAATGGTTGTTCCATTTATATGAATGAAATCTTTTATGGTCATGCACCGATGATGAATGGTTTATTTCTATTAGATCTCGATGATAATGTTACACATATTCATAATGTTGATGCTAAAAGGATTAAACTTAATGATGATATATCCGCATATATGTGGCACTGCCGTCTAGGTCATATTGGCGTTAAACGCATGAAGAAGCTCCATTTGGATGGACTTTTGGAATCACTTGATTATGAATCATTTGATACATGTGAGCCATGCCTTATGGGCAAGATGACTAGAACGCCGTTTTCCGGTTCAATGGAACGGGCGACAGATTTATTGGAAATCATACATTCTGATGTATGTGGTCCAATGAGTGTGTCGGCACGAGGTGGATATCGTTATTTTGTTACTTTCACGGATGATTTGAGTAGATACGGTTATATCTACTTGATGAAACACAAGTATGAAACCTTTGAAAAGTTCAAGGAATTTCAGAATGAAGTGGAAAATCATCGTAATAGAAAGATCAAATTTCTACGGTCCGACCGTGGAGGTGAGTATCTAAGTTACGAGTTTAGCACTCACATGAAAGAGTGTGGAATTGTTTCACAACTCACACCTGCCGGAACACCACAGCGAAATGGTGTGTCGGAACGTTGTAATCGTACTTTATTAGATATGGTTCGATCTATGATGTCTCTGACGGACTTGCCGTTGTCATTTTGGGGTTATGCACTAGAAACTGCTGCATTCACTTTAAATCGGGCACCATCTAAATCCGTTGAAAAGACACCGTATGAATTGTGGTTTGGAAACAAACCTAAGCTGTCATTTCTTAAAGTTTGGGGATGCGATGTTTATGTGAAGAAAATTCAACCGGATAAACTCGAACCCAAAGCGGAAAAATGCGTCTTCATAGGATACCCTAAAGAAACTATTGGGTATTCCTTCTATCACAGATCCGAGGGCAAGGTTTTTGTTGCCAAGAATGGATCCTTTCTAGAGAAAGAGTTTCTCGCGAAAGGTGTGAGTAGTCGGAAGGTAGAACTCGAAGAGGTTGTGGAACCTTCTCTTCAAAGTATGGCGAGTAGCGCAGCGCCGGAAGTTGTTCCGGAGTTGGCTCCCCCTGTTGAAGAGGGAACTAATGATAATGATCATGAAACTCCGAAAGAGAGTACTACCGAACCTCGCAGGTCAAACAGGACGCGTGCAGCTCCTGAGCTGTACGGAAATCCTGTCATGAATTTCATGGTTGATGAAAATGATGACCCTGCGACGTATGAAGAAGCGATGATGAGCCCGGATTCCAACAAATGGTTAGAAGCCATGAAATCCGAGATGGAATCCATGTATGAAAATCAAGTTTGGAACTTGGTGGAATTACCTCACGACCGAAATGCCGTGGAGAACAAATGGATTTTCAAAAGGAAAATTGATGCTGATGGTAATGTGACCGTCTATAAAGCTCGACTTGTCGCAAAGGGGTTTCGACAAATTCAAGGAGTTGACTACGATGAGACTTTCTCTCCCGTAGCGATGCTAAAGTCAGTTAGGATTATGTTAGCAATTGCTGCATATTTCGATTATGAGATATGGCAGATGGATGTCAAAACCGCGTTTCTCAATGGTAATATTGAAGAAGAGTTGTATATGATACAACCAAAGGGTTTTGTCGATCCTAAGGATGCTAACAAGGTGTGCAAGCTTCAGCGATCCATCTATGGATTGAAGCAAGCATCACGAAGTTGGAATCTCCGCTTTGATGAGGTGATCAAAGAGTTTGGATTTGTCCAAACTTATGGAGAAGCTTGTATTTACAAGAAAGTGAGTGGGAGCAATGTGGAATTTCTGATATTATATGTGGATGACATATTATTGATCGGAAATGATATAGATCTTTTAAACAGTGTTAAAAGTTATCTAAACAGCAAATTTTCAATGAAGGACCTAGGTGAAGCGTCATACATATTAGGCATAAAGATCTATAGAGATAGATCTAGGCGCCTAATAGGGCTATCACAAAGTACATACCTTGATAAGATTTTAAAGAAGTTTAAAATGGACGGAAGTAAGAAGGGGTTCTTACCTATGTTGCAAGGCAAGACATTGAGTAAGACTCAAAGTCCGGCTTCGGCGGAAGAAAGAGAGATAATGGACAAAGTCCCCTATGCTTCAGCCATAGGCTCTATAATGTACGCCATGCTATGTACAAGACCGGATGTGGCACATGCTATTAGTTTGACTAGTAGGTACCAATCGGATCCAGGTTCGGAACACTAGATAGCAGTCAAGAATATCCTTAAGTACTTACAAAGAACTAAGGATATGTTTCTTGTATACGGAGGTGAAGAAGAGCTCGTCGCTAAGTGTTATGTCGACGCTAGCTTTGACACCGATCCGGATGACTCTAAGTCTCAATCCGGATACGTATTTCTCATGAATGGCGGAGCGGTTAGTTGGAGGAGCTCCAAACAACCTGTGGTAGCGGGATCAACAACGAAGGCCGAATATGTTGCTGCTTCAGAAGCGGCTCAGGAAGCAGTTTGGATGAAGGAGTTCATATCCGAACTAGGAGTTGTGGCAAACGCGTTGGACCCAATGGTGATCCATTGTGACAACAATGGTGCCATTGCCAATGCCAAAGAGCCAAGGTCTCACAAGCATTCCAAGCATATTAAGCGCCGGTTTCACTCCATCCGCGAGCATGTCAAGGATGGAGATATAAAGATTTGTAAAGTACATACGGATCTCAATGTAGCAGATCCGTTGACTAAAACTCTCCCTAGAGCAAAACATGATCAACACCAGAACTCAATGGGTGTTAGATTTATCACTATGTAACTAGATTATTGTCTCTAGTGCAAGTGGGAGACTGAAGGGAATATGCCCTGAGAGGCAATAATAAAGTGTTTATTATGTGTATTCCAAGTATATGATAGATGTTTATTTTGCATGCTATAATTGTATTAATACGGAAACGTTAATACATGTGTGTTAATAAACAAACAGAAAGTTCCTAGTTATGCCTCTCTCATAAACTAGCTCGTTGATTAACAAGATGATCAAGGTTTCCTGATCATGGACATTGGATGTTGTTAATAACGGGATCACAACATTAGTGTAATGGTGTGATGAACATTCATCCGAAGTATAGCATTACGATCAAAGTCATTGAGTTTATATTGCTATAACAACTTACGAAGTGATCCTAATCCTTAGACCATGAGATCATGTCAATCACTAACACCGGAAGAGTTTCTTGATAACATCAAACGTCACACCGTAACAGGGTGATTATAAAGATGGATTCAGAACTAATAAAGTGTTATGTTGAGGCTCATAGATCAAGAGTGGAATTTGTTCATCCCGATGACGGATAGATATACTCTGGACCCTCTCGGTGATATCACATTGATTAGCTTGCAAGCAAGTGATTTGATCACTAGAATGTTATATCACAGGAACGAGAAAAGAGTGCATGTCAGTAACGAGATCAAACTAGGTATGGAGATACCGATGATCGAATCTCGGACATGTAATATATCGTGAAACAAAGGGATTAAGATACTAGCGTAAAAGGTTCCGACGATCACAAGAAAGTCATCGTTGAATGTGTGGGAGTCAGTATGGGTCTCCAGATCCCGCTTCTGATTATTGATCTGAGAGGGGTCTCGATCATGTCCGCATTATTCACGAACCGTAGGGTGACACACTTAAGAGACACCGACATCCAATTGGAGCAAATGTTTCATGCCGAAAGAATGAACAAGCGCAGGAATTTATTTCACTAGATACCGAAACAGGTTTTCGGGTGAAATTGCATAAAGTGGTTATGCATGTGAAATAGAATTCTAGCAAGGGGTTATTTGTGAATGTTTGTCATTAAAGTAATTGACAAAATTCTGAATAAAATAAAAGAGTTTTATTTAATGATAGTTTGCATTAAATTTGGTGGAAATTTAATGGGAATTTGAGTGGACTTTTGAGTGGAGGGAATTTAAAGGAGATTTGTGAGTGGAGTGTCCACCCACATGAAGAGGGGAGGGCAAGGGGGCAGCCCCATGCGCCGGCCACCCCCTCCTATAAAAGGAGCCCCCCTCCTCACTTGTCTCTCACACCTCCTCGTGAAGGATCTCTCTCCCCCTCTAGAATTTATCCCCCATGGTCTCGGACTAGCGAGATACATGTTCCCGGTGGCTATTCAGCAAGAAAGAGTTGTGCTTCCGCTGCATCGCTGGAGCGAGGAGGCGGAGGTTGCTCGGTGCCTCGAACGTGTGTGCGAGCACGGATGCGCTGCTGATTTGCGGCGCTAGGACTTCCTCTCGATCTTGAGATCGGCAAGAGATCGTCTACATCAACCACGAGTTGAACTCGTTAAGCTTTGTCGGTCTTCAAGGGTATGTTCTCTACGGATATACATCCGCCCGTTGTTTGTATCTAGTAGATAGATCTTGGTATATAGTTCACATCGTAGGAAAATTTTTGTTTTCTATGCTGCGAACCCTACACATCGTCCCATGATAGTTCTGGCATCTAACGGTTTGTACAAACCATTGCCGTAATTCATTATGTGGGCATGGTGTACACCAAGGAGGCATGCAGGGTCGCGAAGGGGGCAGTGATTGGCTTGGACCAACTACTGGGCCCCACATCATGGAATTGTGGATGGGAAAGTACGCCCGGTTGTGCAACAAGGAGTTGATCTCTCATGGGTAAAGTAACGCACCTCTGCAGAGTGTAAGAACTGTAACTTATTACTCCCTGTTCCGGGAAGGAGCTACGAACGCGGCAGGAAAGGAACTCCATGAAAGTTCTGGTCAACCTGTGAAGGCTGATTGTCATAGTTTTTCGGAATAAAATAAATCTTTGAAGAAAGATTTACAAAAACTGCATAGTGCCAAGGATTTATAATCCGAGGTGGTAGTTAGAGCATCAAACTTCCCACCTTGCATATAATGAACTTGTTGGGTAACGTTGTTACTCATTCTTTCCTTTGATCCCTTGCTTAGACTCTAAGAATCCCGAAGACGTGCCAATGTATGGAGCTGAATGCCAAGAAGATGTGTTCTACGAGGAACCTAATCTGTCTGGAGGAGTTGAAGGAGAGGATTACGAGATCCGCTACGGTGTCGATGGGAACGAGTCCAATTAAGTATCTAGTTAGTAGTAACTAGCGGAGCTGAGCAGTATGAACTCTATAGAATAAGCTGTTGAGCTCAACTCCTAGTCAGAGTTGTTACTTTTAAATTTCCATTGAACACTTTATATTTTGGTTTGTAAGTTGGATCTTTTGGAAGTCTTGAACTTCTGGTATTGTAATAATAATAATGTGTGTACATTTGTAATATGGACCCGCAATGTTTCTGTTGTACCAGTCTGAGGGATGTGATATTTACTGAACGGTGTTCTGTAGATGTCATGTCAACGACTATAGTGTACTACACACGCAGTGATATGCTGGGTCACCGCAGTTTGCACCGAAACGGATGGGTCCAGGACTACTTCGCGATTTGCAGGTGCGCTTTGGGCCATGGCCTCGGTTCGGAAAGATAGCATCAAACTCGCGTGGTCCGTTTGCGGGAGGCTGTTGGATATGGCCTTAACTCTGTGCCATAGCAGCGAGGAGAATAGCAAATGTTTTGGCTCCTAGGTGCAACCCAAATGGACCAAGAAGAAGACCCTATTTTCTATGAGTTAAATACAATTGCAGTCTTTGTTCTTGTCCAGATGACTCGATTTAGTCTTGATATTAGTAATTTGTACAACTTAACCCGTGTACTTGTCAATTAGACTTGATTTAGTCCAAAAATATGTTTGTCATTAAATTTGAGCTAACATGGACAATACGGGGACGCGATCCCACCTGAAGTTGCAGGAGAGAAACTAGCTTGAAAACTAGCAGGAGCTCCCTCCTATATTTAGAACATGTATATTTCTGTGGCCGTCGGTATCGTTTTTACGTCGTAGCCTCTCCATGAACAACAATTACACGTCCTGATCTAGTGACCGCCACGATCGTCGCCTCCCTCCTTTTTCTCTCCCTCTCGAACCTAATAGCCTAGAATTAAAGGCACTATAACGGCATGGGGCGCTGGCTTATGGATTAGATGAGGAGAGGGTACGTGGAAATATCTAGGAGCGAAAATATACGTTCTAGGTGCTGGAGGTGGTTCATGTAAGTTTTCAGGTTAGCCGCTTTCCTACAAGTGGGGCCCACATCCACGTGTCATCTAGGTCAGCTCAGATGCAACATCAAACATGCTTTTGGAGAAATCGAGTCCAATTGACGAGTATACAGATTTAATTGCGTAAATTTTGAGTACCAAGAATAAATCAAGCCACTCGACGTATTTAACTTATTTTCTATCTTTGAGCTGTCCCAAACAGATCAAAACAGACATAATCGGCTACCGCTAGTCCACGACAATACCTAGTAGCTCAGCAGTGCGATTTAAGGGCATCTCTAACCAATCCCCTAAACTTTAAAGGAGTAAATAGATGAGTAAAGCTTAAAGAAGTAAAAGTACTCCTCTAAAGGTAGGCAGTTCCTAATCGAACCCCTATATTTAGAGGAGTGATTGTTTCCAATTTATTTCTAGCACTCCAGATATGTATTCATACATCTCAAATAGAGTTCATATCAACAATTCAAACATATGGACAATTCGAAAGAAAACATGCATAGAGTTCATCCATAAGTAGACTCCATCACGACATCGACCAAGGTCACCCAAAAAGAAGCATATCGACCCTGTTTGATCTAGAAAAACTACCAAAATATCACTTCACATGTTGTGGACCATCTTCGAAGAGCTCATCCACCTCCAAAGAACTCATCTCCTCCTCCTCCAAGACCAAGACCATTACCACCATGATCACCATCACCACCTCCAAAGAACTCATCTCCTCCTCCTCAGCTAACTCCATCACCACCACCCATAGATCTTTGAAGGATCTTTGTGCGAGTGAGCTCAATATTTCCTTGTCTTGGCATCCATGTAGCTTGGTTCCATGAACATGATAACACGCTCATTGAAAGTACCAACTTTGAATTGACTAGAGGGGGGTGAATAGGCGAATACCAATTTTTATTTATTTGTTACTCAATTTTAGGCTTGGAAAGAAGATAAGTTCTCTAGATATGCAACTAGGTGAACAACCTATATGCTAGAGAACTAACAACAAGCACAGGAACGGTAAAGATCAAGTAGTAAAGTTAAGAATCGAGATAACCAGAGCGGGGACACGGAGATTGAATTCCCGTAGTTCACTTCCAAGGAAGCTACGTCTATGTTGGAGAGGTTTCAGGGCCACACAAGGTCACCTGAGCGCCACAAAGGCCTCGCCTTCTTCTCTGGTGAGCTCCTCCACAAAGGAGGCCTCATAATCCACTAACCGGTGACCTTGAAGGCGCCAACCGAAACGTTTACAACGAGGTTGAGGGGGAAGCTCCACAGCAATTGGAGGCCCTCAAAGACACCATGGAGCTTTACAACACATGCCCTTAGCTCCGAGGATGCCCTACACCATCTAGGGTTCCAAGAAACCCAAGAGTAACAAGATCCACAAAGGATAGGTGGGGGAATCAAATCTTCTTTGGTGGAATTATAGATCTAGGTCACCTCTCCCACCTCTCAAAAGATCAAGTGATTTGAGTGGCTAGGGAGAGAGATCTAGTGAGGCGAAGCTCTAATATTAATGGAGGAGAGAGAAAATTGAAGATTTAGGTAGGAGGAAGAAGGAGGGAGACTTAAATAGGCCCCTCCAAACTGAACCGTTGGGCTGTTCGTGACCTCACCGGAAGTTTCGGTGAGAGACCAGAAGTTCCGCCCAACGTTGCTCCAAGGGTACGAAGACCATTGACGCACGCTCCAAAGCTTGATCGGAAGTTCCGGTCAGAATGACCGGAAGTTTTGGTGAAACTTCTGAAGCAAGTTCCGTCAAATAGAACACTTGCAAATAGAAGTGTACTGATCCTGAGCAGAACTTGGAGCGGAACTAGGGGCGGAACAACTGGGTCACAAACAATGCCTGACCGGAAGTTCTAGTGCCTGGGCGGAAGTTCCGCTCAGGGTCTTAGTGGAAAAGCAAAGGAAGTTCCTGTGACCGGAACTTCCGGTGGAAGTTCCGCCAAATAGAACATTACAAAACAGAGAGTTCTGAACTCTGGTCGGAACTTCCATCGGAAGTTGGACCGGAAATAGTCCCAGATCCAACCCACAGAGAGCCCTGAGCGGAACTTCCGGCGCCTAGCCGGAAGTTCCGATCAGACAAAAACTGCACCAACTGATCAGAAACACGCTCTCTCGCTGAGAAATAGGATGGATGTGGCGGTGCATATATGGTTTGTGCAAAAACAGATGATTCCCCACATCCTTCCAGGGTGGACCCTCTCTTTATAGTACGGTGATCTAAAGCAATAAAATGAGAGAAAGAGAAAAACAAAAGACCGCCGTCTTCACGAGATCCCAAGAAGAGCATCCACACACCCCATAAGTTCCATCAAAAGCAATTAACCTGAAACTCAAGTACACGATTAGATCACAAGTGGGATTTTCATCATCACCAAAATAGCAAGGGAAAACATAGTCCTTTCAATCTCCCCCTTTTTGGTGTTTGATGACAATCCCAAACGATTTGCACAAGGAGAAGTTTTTGCAATGAACAGAACAAGCTCCCCCTATATGTGTGCAAGGTAGATATAAAGCTCTAAGGACAAGACTAGCACACATATAAGGAGGCTCCCCCTTTCTGTTGCAAAAACAGCACATGTGCAAAGGAAAAAACAAGGTAGGGAACATACCATTGGACCAAACAAATGTGGTGGAGACAATAGATGAAATAATAATAATGTAAACTCCACCACCATATACAAACAACCATAAGCCAACAACATGCATACCATACAACATGCATACCTCATCACATAGTCTCATACATAAATAAGACGCACAAATAGCAAGGTCCACAAATAACAATGTCCACAAGCACACACGTAAAATAGAGAGTTCACGAAAAAGAAAGGATCAAAGATAAAACAAACTCGTGACTCAACCCATGCAAATATGTGAACAACCTAATAGATATCTTTCTCCCCCTTTGGCATCATGACACCAAAAAGGGAGAAAAGACCAATCTAATTGCCCCAACCATGGATAGGAGGAGCGGAAGGCTCGGGGTACCAAGAGGCATTGTTCCATGCAGGCGGGGGACCGGTGACTTCCTACTCAGAATCAGACCACTTGCAGTTGTCACGAATCCACTCATCCTTGGGCGCGGTGAAGGAGCTAGTCTCTAGAGAGCAAGGAAGACTGAGCGCTATCATAATAGCCTTCTGACGCCGAGCATTGTGCCGCTGATCAATATAAGCCCAGTATTCACGATCCTGCAAGAAGCAAAACATCTTCTTCACCTTCCCTAGCAGTTTCTTGGCCCAAGACGTCCGCCTCTCAAGAGTGGGACCACCATCACTAGAACCAGCATGTGCTGAAGAGGGACCACCAGCACCAGACTTCCATATGGCTTCTTCCTTCTCAGCTTGGGTCCTAGGCTTCTCATGCTTACTCACACGCAGCTTCTTCTCCTCATGAATAGTGATGTTGTCCCGAGGGAAGCGGGAAATAGTTGCTTCGAACCACTTGGCGTTGATAAGAGTCTGAATGTATGGAGCATAGGGGCACGAGCGCTTGTCAATAATATCTTGCCAGATCTCATTGTACATAAAATGCATAATATCCATCTTCCGGTCAGAGTCGTGGCGACGGTGAGTCTAAAACATAAGGTCAATTTGATAAGCATGAAACTGATCAAAGTTGCCTGCCTTTGGAGATATGGTGTTCAAGAAGACCTTGCGCATGATGTCATAGACTGGCTGGAGATAATTCAAATAACCACAAGTAACCCAACCCTCAATATAGAGTGTCTCCAGGACCTTAGGAGCAGAATCTTGGGCGCCATGAACATGCCAACCATTTGCACCCTTACCAGGCAAGATAGGATAGCCAAGGAGCATCCCAAACTCAGACCATGTGGCGGATAACTACAGATCCTTAGTCATCCACTTCAAGGTGCCATTGAATGGATTCATCTCCATGTGAAGAGTGGAGTATAGCTGAGCAATAGCGGCTTCATCAAAGTTCTCACGGTGCTCCATGATAGGAATCAGCCCAAACTTCCTGCATATCTCAAGAGCTTCGCCAAAGTACTCAATCTTGATTTACATACGAGCCACATTGATGTATTTCTAAGGAGCTGCAACGAACTTGGTCTTGGTGGCATAGATCTCTGCAAAAATCTGCTCTTGGCAACAGTTGTAGAAGAGAGGATCCAAGCAAAGATGATCACGTGGAACAAGATAGGGATCCACATGGCGAAACACTAAATAGGCCTTCTGAGGCCACTTGGAGATCTTGTTCTTGGAGTTATTAGGCCCAGTAGCAGTGGCCTTTTGAGAAGCAAGAGCAGGCAGCTTCCCTTCAGCAGTAGCAGCACAACGAGCAACAACAGACTTCTGACGGGCAGTCTGAGTAGAAGGTCGCACAACCTCAAGATCTTCTTCATCAATCTCGGGAGGAGGACCAGTAGGAATACAGGTGCGCTTGCCTCTACGGGTACCACCTTGCCCTGAGAAGAAAGCAAAGAATAGGGAGGGATGGTGGGATAAGTGCACAAGTTCGAAGGAAGAAACAAAGATAGATTGAAAAAAATACAGTTAGTGAATCAAATATTGTGCACCGGAACTTCCGGTGAAAATGTTACCATCGAAAGTTCCAGTCGTGACTCAATGGAAGTTCCGATGAGGCCACGAACAGAGCGGTTCAACAGGAAAATTGCATGGATCCAAGATCTAAAGTGCACAAGTACGGATTCACACAAATGTATTGGTTCAATCTACCCTAGCAAGGTTTCCTAGGCCTATCAAGACCTCCCAACAAGTTCTAGCCAAAGAACTATCCTAGACATGGTGAGCCCTAACTCAAGCAAGCAAGATCTCCATTAATGGAGGGAGTTGAGGGAAAATACCGGAGTCCATGTTGGGAGATCGAGGTGGGGAAGGTTTCCATGGAGCAGATCTGAGAATGGGTGGCCGGAGACGGAGGGGCCGGAGCACCTCCATAGAGAAGGCGTTGCCGGCGGCTGCTCCAAATAAAAGGTGGGTCTTGGCGAAAACTGGAAGAAGATCCCGTTTTCCCAGGGCCCACTTTATATAGGACAAAGAGCCTCACCAAAAGTTCCGGTGAACCAGCGGTGAACTGGAAGTTCCGAGCACAAGCGGAAGTAGCCAGGTCAGCAAGCAGTTCTGAAGAACTACGCGCTGATCGGTACTTCCGGCAGCTGGCCGGAAGTTCCGATGACGCCAAAAACACTTCCTAGGATAGGAAGAAATCAAGGGAGAACTTGTGCAGGGAATAGAAGGGGCTTGAGGAAAGGAAAGTCTTGGGATAGAGAGCTCAAACTGTGAAGAACCAAAACAACAGAAGACACCAAGAATAGATAAGAACAACCAAGCACAAAAACACAAGGAAAACCAAACAAGAAACACAAAAGATTCGGTGGCCGAAGCCACCTTATATAAGAGTAAATGGCTTGACACCGCGAAGATATATCCTGGGTTCATTACCAACACTCATCATGAAGCTCAAATGGTCTCCTTTAGAGACTATAGAGTATGAAAACTTTAATGTGCGCATAATAGGGATAGTGTTTGTTCATAAGAGGAACAACACTCCCCCTAAATCCATGCCTACATCCAAACAAAGATACACATTGAGACATGGGTAGGTGTGCAAGGTACTCAAGCCACGTTGCTCGAGCAACTAATATTTAGCTCATGCCTTAACTCTCGGAACCTTTCTTCATCAAGAGGCTTCATGAAAAGATCCACAAGATTTTGCTTGGTGGGAACATACTCCAAAGAAATGTCTCCTCTTGCAACATGGTACCAAATGAAATGATGACGAATCTCAATGTGCTTAGTCCGGTTGTGTTGCATGGGATTGTGAGCAATGGCAATGGCACTCTCATTGTCACAAAGAAGATGAACCTTGATAAAATAAAGTCCAAGATCCTTCAAGGTTTGCTTCATCCATAACAATTGAGCACAACAACTTACGGCGTAGATGTACTCAGCTTCGGTAGTGGACATAGACACACAGTTTTGCTTCTTCGAGGACCAACATACCAAGGATCTTCCAAGAAATTGACAATCTCCGGAGGTTGACTTCCTACCCACTTTGTCTCCAGCCCAATCCGAGTCCGTGTATCCTATGAGGTCAAAGCTGGCTCCCTTGGGGTACCACAACCCAAAGTTTGGGATATGAACCAAATATCTAAAGATTATCTTGACCTCCACCATGTGGCTTTCTTTTGGTGCGGCTTGGAATCTTGCACACATACCCACACTCAACATAATATCCAGTCAGGATGCACAAATATCGAGCAAAGAACCAATCATAGAGCGATAAAGTTTTTGATCCACATCCTTACCCTTAGGATCGAGATCAAGATTAACCTTAGTTGGCATGGGAGTCTTAGCACCTTTGACTTGATAAAACTTGAAATTCTTGAGCATGTCTTGAATGTATTTGGCTTGGTTGATTAAAGTCCCCTTCCTCAATTGCTTGACTTCAAATCCAAGGAAAAACTCCAACTCTCCCATCATGGACATCTCGAAGCGATCGGTCATGAGCTTGGAAAAATCCTCATTACAAGCTTTGTTAATAGACCCAAAGATAATGTCATCAACATAGATTTGGCAAACGAACAAGTGGCCTCTGACTTTCTTAGTAAAAAGACTGGGGTCAATGAGGCCCACTTTGAAGCCACGGTCTAACAAGATCTCTCTAAGGCAATCATACCACGCACGTGGGGCTTGTTTGAGACCATAGAGTGCCTTACTGAGCTTGTAGACATGGTTCGGGAAAAGTGGATCCTCAAAGCCTGGAGGTTGCTTGACGTATACCAACTCTTTCAACGGACCATTAAGGAATGAACTTTTAACATCCATTTGATGCAACTTCAATTTATGATGAGTAGCAAAAGCAAGAAGCATACAAATGGATTCAAGGCGAGAAACGGTGGCATAAGTCTCACCGTAGTAGATGCCCTCAACTTGTGAGTATCCTTGGGCAACTAACCTTGCCTTGTTGCGCACGACTATCCCATTTGCATCACACTTGTTCTTGAAGACCCACTTGGTTCCAATGATGTTTTGACAATCTTTAGGCCGCTCAACCAAAGTCCATACTTTGTTCCTCTTGAAGTTGTGAAGTTCTTCATTCATAGCGTCGAGCCAATCATCATCTTCAAGAGCCTCGAAGACTTTCTGTGGTTCCACATGAGAGATAAAAGCATGGTAAGAGCTAAAAGAGGCTAATTGCCTCCTAGTAGTGGAACCTCTATTGAAATCTCCATAAACATTATCAAGGATATGGCCATCTCGGACGAGCTTGGCGAGACGATAGGCTTGACGACGGGCTTGAGCTTCAATACAAGATTCTTGAGCAACCACTTGGTCATTGCCACCATTTGAGTCCTCGCCTTGAGTATAAGCATGAACATGAGGATCATCTTCATCAATCTCCACTTCGGGAGAGTCATCATTTTGAGTAGATCCTTGATCAACATTAGCTTGCCCTTGTTCTTGACGAGCTTGACCTTGTTCATGACTAGGTTGACCTTGGGAGATGTCTTGAAGAGGAGCCCCATATTGGGGAGGTAGATGTTGTTGATGAAGATCTTGAGTATCGGGGCTATAAGAGTCATGAGAATGTGGAGCTTCGGAAGAGCTTGAGGGAGCTTGTGCCAAAATAGTGGGTCCTTTAGGGGCAAGATGATCTTGAGAATATGAGGGCTCCACTTGAGTAGAGCTTGGTCCTTCTCCTTCGGCCACAAGGGGATCATCAATGGGGAGGTGGAAACCCACACCCATTCTTCTTATGGCCTTAGGAGGAATTTCATCACTTGGATCACAAACACCGTCTTGCCTAATAAGGGACTCATGGTCTTCATCAAACTTCACATTGCTCGTCTCCTCAACTCTTCCATTGGCTTTGTTGTAGACTCTATAAGCATGGGACCAATTTGAGTATCCAACAAAAATTCCTTCTTGTGCCTTGGATTCAAACTTGGACAAACAAACTCCTTTCTTGAGAATATAGCACTTGCAACCAAACACTCGAAAGTAGCTAACATTGGGCTTTTTCTAGGTGAACAGCTCATAAGGGGTCTTGTTCTTTTTCTTCCGAAGGTAGAGCCGGTTGGTTGCATGACAAGCGGTGGATATGGCCTCATCCCAAAAGTTGTATGGAGACTTGAATTCAGCTAGCATAGCCCGAGCCGCATCCATCAAAGTGCGATTCTTCCTTTTGGCAACACCATTTTGTTGAGGGGTATAAGGAGTGGAGTATTGATGCTTGATGCCTTCATCACTAAGAAACTCATCCAAGGTATAGTTTTTGAACTCGGTGTCATTGTAACTTTGGATTTAAAGAATGGTTGCATTGTGTTTTTTTTGAACTTCATTTACAAAGTCGATGACGGTTTGTTGAGTCTCACTCTTGTACTTGAAGAAGAAAACCCAAGTGTATCTTGAGAAATCATCCACAATGACCAAACAATACTTCTTGCCTCCAAGACTATCATGAGAAGGAGGGCCAAAGAGGTCCATGTGCAATAGTGATGGGGATGTGCCTACCGGGGTATACCCAGCAGGACGTTTCCGACTGGCCCAGAAACTGGCGAGTGGGCCTGCAAGACGGCGACTGGATCAAGGCCCGGTGTGGATCCAAGCGACTGGAAGCTGAAGGCCCAGGCGAGTAGATAGGCCCAGTCGGATTAGGTTAAACGAGTACCGAAGCTTTAACTGATTCGGTTGAGATATGTAAACCCTAGGGGAGGTGAGTCTATATAAACCTCCCTGCAGGGCGTGTAGAGATACGTTCCCTCATACACCCAAGCGACTCGCCGCCTAGCCGCCGAGCTCGCCCATTGTACCACCATCATAATACAATCTAGCAGGAGTAGGTCTTTACCCTCCAGGGGGCCGAACCTGGGTAAAACCCTGTGTCTCCGCCCTCATCTCGCACCGCAGATGGCTGGCCACCCTTGATCCTCGTTCTACTACTCGCTGCCGATTGCAGCATCTGCCGTGACCATTCCCATGACAGTGGCGCCCACCGTGGGGCCTGGCCGGTCTGGCCGGTGTTCTGCGGCGAGATCCAATCTGCCCATCAACGAGACGGTCGCCACCGGCCGCATGATAGCGATCGGCGAGATCCTCCAAATCTTGCCGAGCAGCTACGTCCCGGCGGCGCGACCCGTCACGCACAGCGTGATCCTGCCGGTCGGCACGATCAGCCTCTTCGTCGGCCTCACCGACGTCATCGTCTCGGAGGAATCGGCTCGCATCCGCGAGTCGCCGCCACGCGATCGGCTCTCCGAGAGCCAGATCCGCACGATCCATCGCCTCGTCTCCGAGTACAACTCGGCCCACAGTAACGTGGCCGAAAACTCAGCGGCCGTAGAAGACGCGGCCCTCAACGACGACGCCGACTCGGCGACCCCGGCGTCACTCGCCGGATCCATCACCGCGGCTTCTCCCGCGGGCTCCATCACCCAGGTCTCCAACATGGGAGACTTCGAGGACCCCTCCATCCTCGGGATCTTCAACTTCGACTCCGGGTCAGAAAATTCTGTCGACCTCCGCGACGGAACCGGTCGCCACGCCGCGACCTACATGGCGACCGACACCGAACCGCCGGAGGACCCCTTCTCCACCCCAATCCCTCCTAATGCCACGGCGACGGAGGTCGAGGAACTCCGCCTGAAACTGGCGGAGGCAGTGCGCAAGGAGCAAGCCGAGCGCGAAAAATTTCGTCTCGAGCAGGTGACGGAGCAGGAGCTATCGCGCTACCACCAGCAGCGAATCAGGCCGCGCCTGAACCCCACCGTCCAGGGGCGCGCCCTGAACTTTGACGACGAAAACGACCCGGCCCGCGTGGCCGAGCGCGCGATCTGCGAGAACGCGCCACCAGGAGGAATCGCCCGGCCCCCGCCAGGGTCGACGGCGATGGGCGCCCCACCTCCACCCAACTGCACACCCCCCAGGGACCAGCCGCGGATAGTAGTCTCCTCACGGGAGCGAGACGCAAACGGCCTCCCACTGTTCTCCACCCCGATGGACAACCTCGTGGCGGGCCGAGCAGCAGCCGACAACATAACGGCCACCGGCGACGGCGCCTTACAGATCCAGTACGTCAGGGCCCTGCTCGCAAAGGCCGTCGAGCAGCAAAACGCAGGCGCCGACTCGCAGGGTCGAGTGTACTCGCGTTCTTCGGGGAGCAGAGCGGCCTCGAGCGGCCGCCTAATGGCGGCAAACACCCTCAATTGCCCGCCACCAGAGCCACCGCAGCTCCAACACCGACCCGCGAACGCGGCACTCTCCACCAACGACCCCAGGCCAGCGACCAACTTCGTCGCTGCCAACGGTCAACCCATCGACGCCCGCACCCACATCATCAACAACCAAAGCTGGCGCGCACGCCAGCCCGACGACCTGCGATACACCCTAACCAATCTCCACGACGGCGAGCCAATGGGGTCGCTAAGTCGACTCGGCCCCAAGTGCTTCGGACCAATGATCCGAGGCGAGAAGTACCCACCGAACTTCAAGGCGCCGAAGGAGATAGAGAAGTACGACCCCTCGTACGATCCCGTCGTCTGGCTCGATACATACCTCATGGCAATGGGGATCGCAGGCCACACCGACCTGCTCGCCGCTCGTTACCTCCCCCAAATGATGGAGGGGACGTGCAGGCAGTGGATCAACACCCTCCCCCAGGATAGTATCGACTCCTGGGAGGATATGCGCGACGCCTTCGTCAAGCACTTCGGGTGCTCCTACACCCGCACCACCACCATCGAGGACCTGGAGCGATGCGTCCAGGGACCTCGCGAGTCAACCCGCAACTGGGTCCAGCGGTGGCAAGAACTCTGGTACAACGCGGTCGGCATCCACCCGGACACCGCGATCCATTGCTTCAAGACCTCGTGCTGCTACGAGCCTTTGGCCGCCAAGCTCAAGCGACATTCTCGCACACTCGACAACATACCGGACCTCCTCGAGATCGCCAAACGGTACGCGGAGGAAGATCCAAACCAGGAAACTGACGACGAGTCGGGAGGACAACGCCGCACGAGCGGCAACGACAGCGGACGATGGTCCGACCTACGCTACAGTAACACTCGCCTCACCGGCAAACGCCGTAGTGACGGGCGAGTCGACTTCGTCGCCAACGCTGGGCACGCACAACGCGAGCCCAAAAGCTTCCGCCGCGACGGAGGACAACGCCGTGACGGCGGCAACTACAAGGCCAAGCCAAGGTTCGACCCCGCGTCCCTCCTTAACCAACCTTGTGCGTTTCATAGCAGGGAAGGGAAGCCCGCAACGCACCCAACCGCCGACTGCCACACCCTCAGGGAGATCGAAAAGGCACAGCGAGCACGGGAGGACCCCGACAACGACCCGCCTAATAGCGGAAAATTCGGCAAAGTGGCCGGCTCGCTCCATACCTTCACAGGCTTCAACATGAAGCGCGAGAAGAAGGTCATCGCCCGCGCAGTCGCCGTCAACGCGGTGGCTCAGGTGGACGTTCCCCAGTTCCTCAACTGGTCGGAGCAGCCCATCACCTGGAGCCGCCAGGACCACTCGCCGCGCATCGAGTACCCAGGCCGAGTCTCCCTGGTGGTCAAGCCAAAGGTGGGCGACTACTGGCTCCCCAAGACATTGATGGACGGCTGCAGCTCCATCAACATCCTGTACCTGGACACCTTCAGGCGGCTGCGGCTCCCGCAGTCGATGATCGAGACAACCCACACCACGTTCCACGGCATCGTCCCCGGTCGGAAGGCGTACCCGATCGTCAAGGTCATGCTGCCTGTCACCTTCGGCACACCAGCAAACTTCCGCACCGAGTGGATCGTCTTAGAGCTGGTGCCCTTCGACAGCCCCTACCACTGCGTCCTGGGGCGCCAGGCATTTGCCAAGTTCATGGCAGCGCCACACTACGCGTACAATGCGAGGAAGCTCCCCGAGCCGTGCGGCGTCATCACCATCAACGGTGACCCCGACATGGCCGCCGAGTGCGAGGCCAAAGGAGCCGATCTCGCTGATGCCGTCATCGCGGCAGAAACCAATCACGCCGATGAGCTCGCCAAGTACGCGAGCGGGGTCAACAACGACGACCCCACCATACTCAAGAAGCCCAACTCGGAGGGCACAAACACCTCAACCTTCGAGGCAACGACGCACACCCGCACCGTCGAGCTGGTCCCAGGCGACTCCAGCCAGACGGTGACGATCGGGACGGGCATGAGCCCAGCCTAGGAAGGCGCGCTTATCGAGTTCCTCCGTGAGAACAGGGACATCTTCGCATGGAAGCCCTCTGACATGCCTGGTGTCCCTAGGGAGCTCGCTGAGCACAAGCTAAACGCCGACCCCAAAGTGCGACCCGTCAAACAGTCGCTGTGGCCCTTCAATGAAGAGCACCGCCGAGCCATCGCCGAGGAGGTGCAGCGTCTACTCGCTGCAGGCTTCATCCGGCCAATCAAGTACTCGAAGTGGCTGGCAAACCCAGTCCTGGTCGAGAAGAAGAACGGGACCTGGAGGATGTGTATCGACTACACAAACTTGAACAGCGCCTGCCCAAAGGAGCAGTTCGTCCTCCCGCGGATCGACCAAATAATCGATTCCACCGCGGGCTCGGAGTCGCTATGTTTCCTCGACGCCTACTCTGGGTACAACCAGATCAAAATGGCTGTCGAGGACGAGGAGAAGACGGCGTTCATCACGCCATTCGGAGCATTTTGCTACACCGCCATGACCTTCGGCCTCAAGAACGCCGGGGCGACCTACCAGCGGTGCATGCAAGAGTGCCTCGCGAGCCAAATTGGCCGCAAAATCCACGTCTACATCGATGACGTGGTCATAAAGTCCGCTCGCCAGAGTGACCTACTCGCCAACTTGGAGGAAACGTTCGCCAACTTGCGAAAATACAAAATAAAGATTAACCCAGGCAAATGCACCTTCGGTGTACCAGCAGGACAACTACTCGGGTACGTCTTCTCCAAGCGAGGGATCGAGGCGAACCCCACCAAGATCGACACGATCGCCCGACTCGGCAAACCCGAGTGCCTGCGCGACGTCCAGAAGCTGGCCGGGCGAGTAGCGGATCTCAGTCGCTTCATCACCCGCCTGGGCGAAAAGGCGATGCCCCTATACCGCCTGATGCGCAAGAACCCCACCTTCCAGTGGGACAAGGAGGCGGATGACGCGCTTCGCGACCTCAAGAAGGTGCTACTCGCCGCCCCGCTACTCGCCGCTCCCGCCGACAAAAAACCCATGTTGGTTTACGTCGCGGCTTCCGAGCGCGTCGTCAGCGCCGTCATGGTCGTCGAGAGACCGGAGGAAGGAAAGGAGCGCCTAGTACAGCGACCGGTGTACTACATCAGCGAGGTCCTCACCGAGTCACGCCAGCGATACCCGCAGTACCAGAAGCTGGTATACGCGGTCTTCAGAGCACAGCGGCGCCTGCCGCACTACTTCCAGGAGCACCCGATCACGGTCGTCTCCTCAGCACCGTTGCAGGACATCATCCGCAACCGCGAGGCGACCGGGCGGGTCGCCAAGTGGGCCGTCGAGATCGGAGCCCACAACATCAAATACGAGCCACGAAAAGCGATCAAGTCGCAGGCCCTAGCGGACTTCATCGCCGACTGGGAAGAGGCCCAGCAGCCAGAGAAGCTGCCATACCTCCATTACTGGAGCCTGTACTTCGACGGCTCCAAGAACGCGGACGGCGCAGGCGCAGGGATCGTGCTAACTTCACCGAAGGGCGACTAGCTCCGCTACGTCCTCTACCTCGACTTCACACCCTGCACCAACAACATGGCCGAGTACGAGGCCTTACTCCACAGCATGCGAGCTGCCAGGGAGATGAACGTCAACCGCTTACGCTGCTACGGAGACTCCGACCTCGTCGCTGGGCAAGTCACCGGCACCTGCGACGCCGTCTCCCCCACCATGGCGGCATACCACCAAGCAGTGGACAAGCTGGGCGGACACTTCGCAGGCTACTCCGTCGAGTGGATTGACAGGCGGAAGAATGAGGAGGCCGACACACTCTCTCGCATCGGGTCGACTCGACTCGCACCACCCGCCGGCGTCTTCCTCGACACGATCACCAAGCCATCAGTCTCCCCCCGAGGGAGATCGACATCGGAGTCCCGCTGCAGCCGGACGCAGCCCTGGTCGCACTCGTCACCGAGCCAGACGACTGGACCAAGCCCTACGTCGCCTACCTAGAGGCCGGCACCTTGCCGGCAAATGAGACAGACGCGAGGATGATTGCACGCCGTGCAAGTCCTACACCATCATCGACGGCGAGCTCCACAAGTGCAGCGTCACCGGCGTGTTCCAACGCTGCGTCCAACCCGCCGAAGGACGCAAGATCCTCCACGACATCCACTCCGGCGACTGCGGCCACCACGCCGGCGCCCGCTCTCTAGTTGCCAAGGCTATGCGGCATGGATTTTACTACCCCACCGCACACGCTGACGCCATCGACATTGTCCAGCGGTGCGCCGGGTGCCAGAAGTACGCCAACCAGACGCACGTGCCGAGCTCGGCACTGAAGATAATCCCCATCACCTGGCCATTCGCCGTGTGGGGCATGGATATGGTAGGCCCCTTCAAAAAGGCCCCCTCCGGCTACACCCACCTCCTGGTCGCGGTCGACAAATTCACAAAGTGGGTGGAGGCCAAGCCAGTCCGGAAATGCGACGGGAAGACCGCCACTAAATTCCTACACGAGCTCATATATCGCTACAGGTTCCCAAACAGCATCATCACGGACAACGGCACCAACTTCGCCAAAGGAGCCATGGACGAATTCTGTGAAGAACACCACATCCGGCTCGACCTCGCGTCAGTCGCCCACCCGGAATCCAACGGCCAGGCGGAACGGGCCAATCAAAGCATCCTCCACGTCCTGAAGCCGCGACTCCAAGTACCACTCGAGCGCACCGCCGGGTGCTGGGTCGAGGAGCTACCCTCTGTCATCTGGGGCATCCGTACCTCGGTCAACAGGTTGACAGGATTCACCCCCTTCTTCATGGTGTACGGCGCCGAGGCAGTCATGCCCACCGACCTCGAGCACGACTCGCCGCGGGTTGTCCACTACACGGAGGCTGCAAACGAACTCGCCCGCCAGGATGGAGTCGATCAACTCGACGAGGCACGTGACCTCGCTCGGTCATGCACCGCCATCTACCAGCAGGGATTCCGCCGCTACCACAGCCGGAGGGTGAAAACTCGCACCTTCCAAGAAGGCGACCTGGTGTTGCGCCTCATTCAAGACAAGAAGGGCATGCACAAGCTTTCCTCTCCGTGGGAGGGACCATTCGCTATCGGGTGAGTACTCGGGAACGACGCCTACTACCTCATCGACGTCCGCGGGGACAGCGAACTCGACGTCAAGCGACCATGGAATGTAAACCTCCTACGGAAGTTCTATTCCTAGAACTCCACATGTGTACTCTCCAGTCGCTATGAAATAAAAAGAATTGGTTACCGCAAATCGCGCCTACTCTCCGTGTCTTGTGCCACTCGCACTCGTAATAACAGCGTCAAGCTAACCGCAGAAGTCAACCTTTGGTAAAGCGATCGGCATGGCCAAGTAGTGCGATGCAAGAGCACTGGGTCACCTCAGGTTTTGCATCGTCCACGAAAAACGCCTACCCGGAGCCCCATTGGAGTCGCCTAGCCCGACTGACTCTACGAGCCAAGACAACTGCCTTCGCTTCTCACAGCGACCATGATCCTCCGCATCCTCGACATAGCGACTCGAACGGCCATGTACCACGCTCGGGGACTGACGACCAGTTTAGCACGAGCGGCTCGGGAAAACGCCAAGTATGAGATCATGTCCAGGACTCGTCATGCGACTGACCCAACGGGCCAGGCAGGAGTGATGCGCTCAAACTAAACGCGCCAAGTCCTCACCCACCCTCGAGTCGCGCCTAGAACAACCAAGTACCATGCTCGGGGACTCGGCCACCCGACCTCGTTCGCGCAAGGGAAAACGGTGAAGTAAAGAGCGCTCAAGGGAGTCGCCTAGCGACTGGCTATTCGAGTCTGGGCGAGTCGACCACAATAACAAAACATTCAAAAACCACAAATACATCACACACGAGGTAAACCCCACAAAAAGGGCGGGCGCGCTCGGGGACTCGTTCAACCCTCAATCGGAAAACACATGACAAGTCACAAAGCAAACACGATATCTCATTAATAGCATGTTGCAATCATCTCAGAATACAAAATATGCCCAAATGGCAGATCTGCTACTAACGCCCCAGGGCAAACTACTCTATTCCGCAGGCTTCGACGACGACTCACCAGCACCCTTGCGATTGCGGATGAACGGCGTGTACGGGTTTGACGGGTACATCGTCAGCTCACCCGCCATCGCCGCGCGGAAGGGCTGCTCGACCTTGAAGTCCCGGTGCTGCGGCTCGGGGTCATTGGGCGCGACGACCGTTTCCTGGTAAGGAAGGAGGTCGCCCATCGCCCAGACGCGCTCGGAGTACACCGCGGCGCGACCCGTCAACTTGAGCACCTCGGAGATCTCCACCTCGCCAGTCGACGACGGGTAGCCACTCGTCACATCGTCCAGGTCGAAATCTTCTGGAAAATGAGCAAACCCAAGGCTAAGCGCCGTCGCCGCCCCACGCCGGAACGCCGATCGTGTCATGAACTCAACGACCGACGGCGCCTTTTCCAAGTACTTACACACCTCGACGAGGTCGCTGGGAATTACTTCCATGGGCGATATCTCCTTGAGGTAGGCTCGGATGCACGTCGCCGACAACGTCGCCGAGTCGACGAGCGTGGCCACACATTGCCACGCGTCGAACGAGCTCGCCTCTTCCGCACTATCAAGGATGTGACCTGCGCATAGAAGATAACAGTGAGTACGTCGGACATCACAAAAAGGCACACGCTATTGGCAGGGGCAGATACACTTACCAATCAAGGGGCGGGAGAGATCCGTGATGAAGCGTTGAAGCGAAATATAGTCGTCCTGAAGCCCAGCAACAAGGGCGTCGGACACTTTGCGATCCTCTGCGGCGGCTGTAATGGCTGCCTTGGCTCGCCCATCCGCCGAGCTCGCTTCCTCCTTCGCCTCCCTCAGCTCGCGCTCGAGATCGGCGATCCGCTTCTCAGCCGAGCTTAATGCTGATTGAGCCACTGCCAACTCGCCCGCTGGGACAAGTCCCTGGCGAGCCTCCTCCGCCTTCGCGGCAACTGCCTGAAGCCCCTTATTCGCCTCTTGGATGGCGGCCAGTTCCTTCTCCGCGCGGTGTTTAGCTGCAAATCGGTTAGCTGACTCACGTTGCAGACCCTGCACACAATTCAAATAGTTAACGAAAGCAAAATCTTAAGTGCCCACTCGCTGAAATTCAGCGAGTACGCACTCGGGGACTGGCAATCAAAAAATCTTAAGTGCCCACTCGCTGAAATTCAGCGAGTACGCACTCGGGGACTGGCAATCAAAAAATCCTAAGTGCCCACTCTCTGAAATTCAGCGAGTACGCACTCGGGGACTGGCAATCAAAAAATCCTAAGTGCCCACCCGCTGAAATTCAGCGAGTGCGCACTCGGGGACTGGAAATCAAGAAATCCTAAGTGCCCACCCGCTGAAATTCAGCGAGTGTGCACTCGGGGACTGGCAATCAAGAAATCCTAAGTGCCCACCCGCTGAAATTCAGCGAGTGTGCACTCGGGGACTGGACGCGAAAAATAACAAAAAGACACTACAAGAATCAGACCGCTGCAACTCACCGGCCTGATCCTCGGGGACTGGACATACCTGGATGGTTGCGCCAAGCATGCCGTGAAGTTGTATCGCATCCACGGATGCGAGGAGAGCCGGCGTGTGCCCACGACGCTGCTCGACTTCCGCGTCGGCGACCCCAGGTGCACGGCTCGAGGGCGAGGTCCCACTCGCTGTAGCCGATCTGGCCATGAAGCGTGGGAACGTGGCGATGGAGGCACCGGCACCAAAGGAGACCGGCTCGGTCACCCCAGGCGAGGGAGCACCCTCCTTCGTGGGCACAGCCGCCTCCATTGCGGGTTCATTCGGCGCGACCGCCGTGTCGTCGGAGATCGTGACGACATCGTCGCCCTTGGCCTTCTTGGCGCCATCTGCAGGGGCGACGACTTCGTCCGCCTTCCTCTTGCGGGAAGGATCCTCCTCGCTGACGACGGGTGGCACCTTGGACACGGTCGGGTGGCCTATCTTCTTCGCTCCGGTCCTGAAAATCGATCGTTTGAGCGAGATAATTCAAGCCGCTATGAAAGACAAAAGTAGGTGAGCGAACTCACTTGGCGACCGGAATGAAGCGTAGCCCCGTGCGGATGCCGGCCGGCTTCTCCAGTTCGGGGCCCAGTCGGAGGCTGAGGCCCATCTCCAAGACGTCGCGTGCCCAAGACACGGACGACTTCTTCGTCGTCGAGGCTGCAACGGGAGCCTCTAGGACATCTTCGGCAGGAGCGTCCATGCGAGGTGAAGCCGCCGCGGCCGGAGCGGCCCCTAGCCCAGAGACTGGGGCGAATGACGGAGGCATCGAGGCCAGTGGTACCTCGAGAGTGGCCGTGTCCAGCGCGGCTGCCGTCGTCGGTGCCTCATCCTTGGCCGGGCTGGGGGCGTCGGAGCTGCTCGCCGAATGCGGTGTCGAGGCCGGCCTCGTCGGCTTCGTCTTCTTCTTTGGAGGAGCCTTCGCCTCTTTCTCCTTCTTCTTCTTCTTCGACGGAGTAGCCTGGTGGCACGAGGTGGTCTCCGGAAGTTCGTCATCGTCCTCATGACGCTCGAGGCTTTTACTCGCCTCAAGCTCACGCTGACGTTGTCCATGAGTCTTGCGGACCAGCGGGGCGACCTCCTCCTCGGACTCGTCGTCGCCGTTGCTCTCGTCGCTCTCGGTGTCGCCCTTGGCGGGAGGCGACTCGCCCATGTCCTGGACGGACGAGCTCGAATTCTCGTCGTGAAGGTGGGAGCCATCCTTCCACCACTTGGAATAGCTGCAATGGACACAAAATGAAATTTGTCGTGGTATTGCACGGCAGATGCTACTAGGGGTAGCTTACGTAGAGGGAGCAAGGCGGCGTAGGAGAATCCGGGAGCGAGATTGGCACACAATGTACCCAGGTTCACGTCCCCTCGGTGGAGGATCGCTACGTCCTGCTATCAATCCAGTATATGATCATAGATTGGTTTACATGGGAGTCGCCGTAGGCGGAGGGAGAGACTAGATCTAATCTATTGTGAGAGAATATGTAATATGTTGTCCCCCGTGGGGGTGCCCCTGGTGGCTTTATATATGCAGCCACCTAGGGTTTACAAGTGCACTAATGGGGTTTGTATTGGAGTCGCCGCCTTGGGCCTCCAGTCGGCACCACTCGTCTGGGTCCAGCACGCGCCAGTCGCCGTATTGGGCGAGTCGACCCGCTCTGGGCTTGGCTTCAGTCGGCTCGATCCAGCTGGCGAATCCGCTTCGTGGGTATACCCCGTTTGGTATTCCCCCATCAGTAGTCCCCGAGCGCGTTGTCGATTCGACGCGGGCTTGAGGCAGGGCGCGGAGAGTCTTGGCGATGGGCCGTGGCGAATCGGCGACGAGCTCATGAACAAAGAAAAGAATCGTGAAGCGGGAGGCAGTCGGCGTGAGCCAGTCGGTGATGGACGGTTTGTGTAAGATGCGGGGAGTCGGTGAAGTCGCCAGTTGCACGAGTATCCGAGCGCGGAACTTGCCGAGTACCCGAGCGCGGCGAGTGGCAAGGTCGAGCGACCGGCGAGCGCCGAGTCCCCGAGCGCGGCGAGCGACGAGGTCGAGCGACCGGCGAGCGCCGAGTCCCCGAGCGCGCCGAGTGGCGAGGTCGAGCGACCGACGAGTGGCGCTGTCTGTAGCGCGCGGAGTGGCGAGGTCGAGCGACCGACGAGTGGCGCTTTCTGTAGCGCGCCGAGTGGCGAGGTTGGGCGACCGACGAGTGGCGCTGTCCGTAGTGCCAAGTCCCCGAGCGCGTTGAGTACGCGAGGACGAGTCTGCGGTGGCGAGTCCTCGAGCGTGTTGAGTATGCGAGGGCGAGTCCATGGTGGCGAGTCCTCGAGCGTGTTGAGTACGCGAGGGCGAGTCCATGGTGGCGAGTCCCCGAGCGTGTTGAGTACGCGAGGGCGAGTCAACGGTGGCGAGTCCCCGAGCGTGTTGAGTACGCGAGGGTGAGTCCATGGTGGCAAGTCGATGAGGGTGAGCCACGGTCGCGGAACCATGCGTACACGCATCATGCCTATGAGTAGTCCCCGAGGCTCGAGTTGGCTTGTAGAGGCGACTTGAGGCTCTTTAGAGATGCATATTCTGAAAATAGTAGTGGTTGTTGCCGAGCATGGAGACTGGCGAACGCCGAGTCCCCGAGCGCGGAGAGGGGCGAGGTCGAGCGACCGGCGAGCGCCGAGTTCCCGAGCGCGGCGAATGGTGAGGTCGAAGGACCGGCGAGCGCGGAGTCCCCGAGTGCAGCGAGTGGCGAGCTCGAGTGACCGGCGAGCGTCGAGCCCCCGAGGGCAGCGCGTGAGGTCGAGCGAGTCCGCGAGGAGAGAGTCCCCGAGCGTGGCGAGTCCGCGATGATTGCGAGTTCGCGAGCAGAGAGTCCCCGAGTGTGGAGAGTCCGCAATGATTGCGAGTCCGCGAGGAGAGAGTCCCCGAGTGTGGCGAGTCCGCGATGATTGCGAGTCCGCGAGGGGAAAGTCCCCGAGTATGGCGAGTCCGCAATGATTGCGAGTCCGCGAGGGGAGAGTCCCCGAGTGTGGCGATTCCGCAAAGATTGCGAGTCCGCGAGGGGAGAGTCCCCGAGTGTGGCGAGTTCGCGATGATTGCGAGTCCGCGAGGGGAAATTCCCCGAGTATGGCGAGTCCGCAATGATTGCCAGTCCGCGATGATGTTGATTGCGCTGTTTTGTTAGCGAGTCTCTCGTCATGGCCCGGGGGGCCAGTCGCATGGCGACTCCAAAGATGGCTCTCGACTTGGCGTTCTTCCTGGACGATCCGAGGCTCGGTTTGCGAGTCCTCGTCCGCAGTACTTGGCCGTGCGAGTCGCACTATCTAAGGTTGAGGAGGACATGGTGCTGTTTGTGTAGCACGTCCATTTGTCTTGGCCCGGAAAGCCAGTCGAGCAAGGCGACTCCAATGATGGCTCTCGGTTAGCGTTTTTCATGGACGATCCGAGGCTCGGTTTGCGAGTCCTCGTCCGCACTACTTGGCCGTTCCGAGTCGCTCTTTCAAAGGTTGACAAAGGCGAATTGATTTTTCTCGGGGGGAAGAGACGCCCAGTGGTGAGTCCATGCAGCATGGCATGCGACCCTCTTTGACAACTCGGACGATGAAGGTCCCTTAGCAGGCACGGCGTACGCATTCGACGTAGCCGGAAAGAGTCTACGCGGCGGACACAGGGTCGCTCTATGGCGAAGTCGACGCGGCGGACACTGGCTCGACGCGGCGGATGGAGGTCGCGCTATGACGAAGTCGACGCGGCGGACGCGGGGTCGACGCGGCGGACGGAGGTCGCGCTATGGCGAAGTCGACGCGGCGGACAGGGGGTCTACACGGCGGACGGAGGTCGCGCTATGGCGAAATCAACGCGGCGGACACGGAGTCGACGCGGCGGATGGAGAGGTCGGGAGACCGGCGAGTGCTGCTGTCTGGAGCGCACTGAGTCCCCGAGCGCGGCGAGTGGCGAGGTCGGGCGACCGGCGAGTGCCGCTGTCTAGAGCGCGCCGAGTCCCCGAGCGCGGCGAGGGGTGAGGTCGAGCGATCGGCGAGTGCCGAGTCCCCGAGCACGGCGAGTGGCGAGGTCGGGCGACCGGCGAGTGCCGCTGTCTAGAGCGCGCCGATTCCCCGAGTGTGGCGAGTACGCGAGGGCGAGATCGCGATGGCGAGTCCCCGAGCGTGGTGAGTACGCGAGGGCGAGATCACGATGGCGAGTTCCCGAGCGTGGTGACTACGTGATGACGAGTCCAGGAAGGTGATTTCGCGGCGCCGAGTAGAGTCCTCGAGGGCGGCGATTTCATGAAAGGAGAGCTGGTGAGGCGTTTAGCGTGAAGGAGGGGACGCGGCGGACCGTGTCACGCGACGGAGTCGGCCGGATTTCATCGGAGTCGACGAGACG
The DNA here is from genome assembly GCA_916181665.1 of Avena sativa. Taxonomy (NCBI): domain Eukaryota; kingdom Viridiplantae; phylum Streptophyta; class Magnoliopsida; order Poales; family Poaceae; genus Avena; species Avena sativa. Next base: position 70,373,867 of record OV702284.1, read on the forward strand.
GAGTCGACGCCTTATCCCCTTTTTGCGGCAATTGATTGATAAATCTGCACACACAAAATAATACAAATCAAAGAAAAATATACGTAGATTCAGCTTTACAGATCCTAATTATTAATTAGGAAAAATACCACCTGATACGAGTGGTCAGGCTAGCTTTATCTTTGTTTCTTTTATTTTGGCCTTCGAGCTTGGTCGATTGACGCAATCTGATACTGTCGTGTGTACGTACAGAGGAACATAACGGAGTACATGAAGCTGCCGATTCCAGGTCGTCACGATGACGATAAGTTTGACCGGGATGCTGTTACTGATGAAGAAGGTTGCAACTGAAAATGCAGGGTCGAAGGAATCAAAAAAGGTACTAATATACAGTACTCAGATCCAATCGGCCATAGACCCAGACAAAGTAATCGATCGGCGTAGTAATTATTGAGAGTGTCTGAGATAGAAATAACTCATCTTGATCAAGTATGCCCGTGTGTCAGAGATTGTTGAAATTGACATATGTATACACATGTCTCCCGTAGGCAGCGTTAGGAGGCACCGGATCGGATTGATCGGCTTCCAAACCCAACTGATGCGAGATGCAATCTGGCCGCGGGTTGAGGTGAGGGATCCCGTCCAGATCATCACCCTCCAAGCATCGCTAGCCCCATGGTGGGCGCCAACTGTCGTGGTATTGCACGGCAGATGCTACTGGGGGTAGCTTACACGTAGAGGGAGCAAGGCGGCGTAGGAGAATCCGGGAGCGAGATTGGCACACAATGTACCCAGGTTCACGTCCCCTCGGTGGAGGATCGCTACGTCCTGCTATCAATCCAGTATATGGTCATAGATTGGTTTACATGGGAGTCGCCGTAGGCGGAGGGAGAGACTAGATCTAATCTATTGTGAAAGAATATGTAATATGTTTTCCCCCGTGGGGGATGCCCCTGGTGGCTTTATATATGCAGCCACCTAGGGTTTACAAGTGCACTAATGGGCTTTGTATTGGAGTCGCCATCTTGGACCTCCAGTCAGCGCCACTCGTCTGGGTCCAGCACGCCCCAGTTGCCGTATTGGGCGAGTCGACCCGCTCTGGGCTTGGCTTCAGTCGGCTCGATCCAGCTGGCAAATCCTCTTCGTGGGTATACCCCGTTTGGTATTCCCTCATCAAAATTAGAATGACCGCGACTGCAAAAACTGTGACTGCGAATGATGCGAGGTGACTTACCATTGGGGCTGGATGCTTTGCGGTGTAGGGGGCGACCCCTGCCTTTGCGTCCAGGTACACCGCCTGGGTGATCTTCTTCAACGCTGGGGTGTAGTCCTCGAGCTTCCACTCGTCTAGGCAGGACTTCGTCGAGTCCTCCCGGCCCGTGGATTGATACATATAGTGGTCGCGCCGAGCCAGAGGGACGAGCCGCCGCCCGAGCCAGCAGTTATATAAGTTGATCGTCTGGAGGCCCTTCTTCTTCAGACCGCGGATGGTTTGAAGCATTTCGTCCACGACCATCCGCTGGTCGCTGGGGAGCTTGCCGACTTGAAGTCGGCGCGGTTCGGACCGGTTGGCAGAGTATCGGGGGATCGCCGTCTCGCCCTCCGGGGTCGCCTCGGCAACGTAGAACCAAGACCTTTTCCAGTCGCTCGCCGCCTTGGCGGGCAGCATCAAGTCAAAGAACGAAGCCTTCGACTTCAGATGGAATGTTAGGCCGCCCGCGGCAAGCATTGGGCCGCCCGCTTCCTCGCGCCTGATCCGTCCGTGGAACAGATCTTGCCATAGAGGGAAGTAGGGCCGGCAGCCCAAATAGCACTCGCAGAACGCCACGAAGATGGCGAGCTGCTCGATGCTGTGTGGACCCGGGTTCGACGGTTGGATCCCGTAGTAGGCGCAGAAGCGCCGGAAGAACTGGGACGTGGGGAATCCCAGCCCCCGTTCTAGGTGGCTGGTGAAGCAGATGAATTCCCCCTCGCGCGGGTTCGGGGTCACCTCTCCGGCCGCGGGGATGCGCCAACAGCTGGCGCGCAGGATCCCGGCCTCCTCAAAGGACGCCAGTTGCACCCTCGTACACTTAGATCTACCCCAAGGCTCGGTGGAGAGGCCATGGCGGAAGGATTTGTGTGGGGGGGGGGGGGGTCGGAGGATTTCGGGTCGGCTGGATCGCGATGCGTAGGAAGGCGAAAGTGCGTGCAATCGGAGGAAATGGCGAGAAGATGGTTCTCTGATCGCCTGCCATTCCCCTTATATAGCGATTGTTACCCGCCAAATCAGGGAGCCGTTACTACGCGGTGATTACGCCAAAAGGTTACCGTTGGATTACCCCCAACGGCTAGTTTGACCACGTTTAATGGTCCGACTTCAGCCACTCGGCTCGCCGACCCGATCACTACGACAGTGTTTTGCTGACTCGACTCGCCAAAGCTGCGATCAGGATGACTAGTTTTCTCCTCTATACAGGAGCCCGCCGACGATTCGATTGGATGTCTACTCTGAAGCCGTATGCTCCGACTGCCAGCAGCCACCTACGCCCAATCGACGGCGGCCTCGGGGACTACTGATGGGGATGTACCTACCGGGGTGTACCCAGCAGGACGTTTCCGACTGGCCCAGAAACTGGGGAGTGGGCCTGCAAGACGGCGACTGATCAAGGCCCGGTGTGGATCCAAGCGACTGGAAGCTGAAGGCCCAGGCGAGTAGATAGGCCCAGTCGGATTAGGTTAAACGAGTACCAAAGCTTTAACTGATTTGGTTGAGATATGTAAACCCTAGGGGAGGTGAGTCTATATAAACCTCCCTGCAGGGCGTGTAGAGATACGTTCCCTCATACACCCAAGCGACTCGCCGCCTAGCCGCCGAGCTCGCCCATTGTACCACCATCATAATACAATCTAGCAAGAGTAGGTCTTTACCCTCCGGGGGGCTGAACCTGGGTAAAACCCTGTGTCTCCGCCCTCATCTCGCACCGCAGATGGCTGGCCGCCCTTGCCCCTCATTCTACTACTCGCTGCCGATTGCAGCATCTGCCGTGACCATTCCCACGACAAATAGCTCCAAGCATCTTTCCGTGGTGATTTGATTGAGAACTTTGTGAGGAGTTTCATGCATCTTACCTTCAATACAAGCCCTACACACACGATCTTTGGCAAAAGAAACATCGTTAAGACCAAGGATGTGGCTCTCGGAGTGAAGTCTTTGCAAAGTTCTCATGTTAACATGGGCTAGGTGGCGATGCCACAACCAGCCCTTGTCGGCTTTAGCATAGATACATAGAGCATGAGGAGTGGTAGTCCCCGAAAAGTCCACCACATACAAGTCATGCTCTATATACCCTACGTAAGCTACCTTGAGAGACTTGATCCACATGAGGATCACAGAATGCTCATTGAATAAAGAAGAGAGATCCATAATCACAAGAGCACGAACTTAAAGTAAATTGTAACCAAGGGTTTTGACAAGCATGGCATCAACCAAGGATATATCCCGGGTTACCACCACTTTGCCAAAACCCAATACCTTTGAACTTGTTTTATCACCGTAGGAGACCATAGTGTTGGCAATATTTGGCCTTATATCCGTCATGATAGACTTGCTTTCGGTCATATGACTTGTGGCACCGCTATCAAGCACCCATTTTGCTCCACCGGAAGCATATTCCTACAAGAAAATCAAGCTTTGGTTTTAGGTACCCATTTTGCAGTGGGTCCCCTTTTGTTAGTAACAAGACTCTTTGGCACCCAAATGGCCCAATGATAATCATGCGTGTAAGAAGTTCGAACATATCTAGCATATACATGACCATCATAGGACTTGCAAATAATATAAGAGGGATTGTTCTTTCTGTCAAAGTTGTCACTTTGCAAGATGGTTGGACCATGAGAAGGTCCTTGAGCCATGCCCTTGTTCTTTCTCTTCTTCTTCTTCTTCTTCTTCTTCTTCTTCTTGTTCTTCTTCTTCTTATTAGCCTTGGCAAGTTAATCCTTCAACACCTTGTTCTCCTCAATGAGATGCTCATGCTTGCAACAAGGGTTAGAAGGGCTAGACAAGTCTATAATTTGCACAACGGAAGACTTAGCATGTTCACAAGTTAGTTGAGTTTGAAGTTGTTCATGATCTTCAAAAAGAATTGAGAATTTGATCTCCAAGGCTTTGTGTTCCTCTTTGAGTTTCTCAAGGTCTTCTCGAGTCCTATCATGACCAACACCAAACTCAACTTTTTCTTTCTTAAGCACCTTCACCAAAGATAGAGCATGATCACGTTCTTTAGTTAGAGAGCACATGGTGTTGTTATGGTCATCTACAAGCTTAGACACATTTTCTTCAAGATTAATTCTCATATTTTGTTCATCCTCAAGAATTTGAGTGAGAGAAGCAATTTCATCGGCGGCATCCCTTTCATTTTTACTTAACAAGTCAAGAAGTTCTTCCTTCTCATATAAAGCATCCCTAGCATTATCAAGTTGTGCAAGCAAGGAATCAAAGGAATTTTTAGTTTCTTCATCCAAGGTAGAAATAAACTCACACATGTCTATCATCTCTTTCTTTATCTCTAGACCTTCAAGATCAAGAGAGGAAGTCTCACTAGAGATGGGTTGAGGAGTGGGTTTAGATGTTACCTCGGTGGCCTTGGCCATGAGACACTTTTGGTTGGAGAAGATGACGTTATCATTTGGGGAGTCGAATAGGGACAATCATGGAGTAGAGGTAGTGGCAATAGCAGCAACTCCCACAATCTCACCGCCTTGGACTTCATCATCATCATCATCTTCATCCGTGCCCGAAAGGTATTATTCATGGACCACAATAGCCCTTTCCTTGTTGGCGACATTCTTGACAGCGTATTTCTTGTTCAAAGGATGAGGAGGCCTTGACCTGATCTTGTGAATGAGACGACCACCATTGTCTTCACGGTTCTCAAAGGGACACTTGGCCACAAACTGACACTTGTCATTGCAATTGTAGCATGATCTCCCCTTGGGAGACTTGTTGGATGAGTTGAACCTTATGTTGTCCCTTGACCTTGAATTGATGCCGGGCTTGTTCCAAAAGACTCTTGAAGCGACAGCAAGATGTTCGTTGAAGGCACACTTGAGATCCTCTTGAGACCACTCACTTGATGTATCATCATCATCAACTTCAATAGCCTTGGCCTTCAATGCAAGATTCACTTTTGTTGATCCAATTGCCCTAGAACGAGCGGACTCCGCATTCTTCTTGGCAATGGTCATGGCAATCACTTCACTCAAGACTTCTTGGGATGTCATCAAGTGAAAGTTGGTTCTTCCCTTAATGGAGTTGAGCTTTTGTTCTTCAAATGGAATGAGATCTTGGATGAACTTCCTCTTCATGAACTTGTCATCAACATAGGTGGCACCAAGATCCCTCATAGTGAAACAAAGGACCTTGAGACGCCTATACATGTCTTCGGGAATCTCATCATCTTGCATAGCAAAACCATCACACTCATTGTTGACTTCATCAAACTTGGAGCTTTGAATGTTTGCATTCCCAACAAATAGTTCGGTGAGCTGATCCCATGCTTCCTTGGTGGTATTGAATTGGCGAATGTGAGAAAAGTCCTTGGGAGTCAATGCCTTTTGAATCATGCCCAAAGCCGTGGAATTGAGTTTCTTGTCCACCACTTCACCTCAAGTCAACTTCTTTGGGTCATATGGAGAGAACCCATCCTCCACAATCCTCATTAACTCAATAGAAGAGATGGAAATATGTGAGCGCATTAGATATTGCCAATTGGCAAAATTTGAAGTATCTAACATAGGTGGTGCTCCTTGAGGAATTATGTGTGGCATGGGGATGGGTGGATCCGGAGTATTACTTTGGCGGTGGGGGAACCGCCGAGTAGTCCTTTCCTCCACTTTACTCTTTAGAAGTTGGGTCTGTGAGCACCGTGGTGTTCTCGCTTGGAACCTTGGTAGATGTTTGAGCAACAAAACCAAGTCCCAAGTGAGTGGTGACGGCCGCAGGATTCACCCTGGGGGCAGTCACGGGAACCGTGGGAGGAAGCTCGGTGGTTTGGGGTGTGACAAGAGGAACCATGGGGTTTGGCTTGAGAGACCGCAAAATAGTCATCATTTACTCAAATTTGGACATCATAGATGTCTACAATTGCTTGAGGTCATCCATGGTAGACAAGTTCTTGGAGTTATCACTCTCACTACCCCCTTCGTAGGCCATCGTCTCTTAGGCGGTAAAGCTCGAAATAAGAGCCTCGGCTCTGATACCAATTGAAAGTACCGACTTTGAATCGACTAGAGGGGGAGGGGTGAATAAGCGACTACAATTTTTTTATTTGTTACTCAATTTTAGGCTTGGTAAGAAGATAAGTTCTCTATATATGCAACTAGGTGAACAACCTATATGCTAGAGAACTAACAACAAGCACACAAACGGTAAAGAGCAAGTAGTAAAGGCAAGGAACGAGATAACCGGAGCATGGACACGGAGATGTAATTCCCGTAGTTCACTTCCAAGGAAGCTACATCTACTTTGGAGAGGTGTAGGGGCCACACAAGGTCACCCGAGCGCCACAAAGGCCTCATCTTCTTCTCCGGTGAGCTCCCCCACAAAGGAGGTCTCACAATCCACTAACCAGTGACCTTGAAGGCGCCAACCAAAACCTTTACAACAAGGTTGAGGGGGAAGCTCCACAACTCAATTGGAGGCCCTCAACGATACCACGGAGCTTTACAACACATTCCCTTAGCTCCGAGGATGCCCTACAACGTCTAGGGTTCCAAGAAACCCAAGAGTAACAAGATCCACAAAGGATAGGTGGGGGGAATCAAATCTTCTTTGGTGGAAGTGTAGATCTAGGTCACCACTCCTACCTCTCAAAAGATCAAGTGATTTGAGTGGCTAGGGAGAGATATCTAGTGAGGTGAAGCTCTAGTATTAATGGAGGAGAGAGAAAATTGAAGAGTTAGGTAGGAGGAAGAAGGAGGGCGCCTTAAATAGCCCCCTCCAAACTGAACCGTTGGCCTGTTCGTGACCTCACCGGAAGTTCCGCCCAACGCTGCTCCAACGGTACGAAGACCGTTGACGTACACTCCAAAGCTTGACCGGAAGTTCAGGTGAAACTTCTGAAGCAAGTTCCGGCCCAAGTTCCATCAAATAGAACACTTGCAAACAAAAGTGTACTGATCCTGACCGGAACTTGGAGAGGAACTAGGGGAAGAACAACTGGGTCACAAACAATTCTTGACCGGAAGTTCCGGTGCCTGGGCGGAAGTTCTGCTCAGGGTCTCAGTGGAAAAGCAAAGGAAGTTCCTGTGACCAGAACTTCAGGTGGAAGTTCCGCCAAATAGAACATTACAAAATAGAGAGTTCTGAACTCCGGCCGGAACTTCCATCAGAAGTTGGACCGGAAATAATCCCAGATCCAACCCACAGAGAGCCCTGAGCAGGAACTTCTGGCGCCTGGCCGGAAGTTCCAATCGGACAAAAACTGCACCAACTGATCAGAAACACGCTCTCTCGCTGAGAAATAGGATGGTTGTGGAGGTGCCTATATGGTTTGTGCAAAAAATAGATGATTCCCCACAACCTTCTGAGGTGGATCCCCTTTTGATAGTACGGCGATCTAAAGCAATAAAATGAGAGAAAGAGAAAAACATAAGACCGCCATCTTCACGAGATCCTAAGAAGAGCATCCACACACTCCATAAGTTCCATCAAAAGCAATTAACCTGAAACTCAAGCACAGGTTAGATCACAAGTGGGATTGTCATCATCACCAAAATAGCAAGGGAAAACATAGTCCTTTCACTCATCAATCTCTTTCTCTTTTCATATCCTCTCCTCCTCGAGTGCAATCCTCCTCTCCTCCACAACGTATTTCCTCCTTTTGGTGGCCATCTTCTTCCACTTCTCCTCCTCCATGGTCTTGAGCTCGGCCCACCTTTCTGCCTTCTCCTCTCTCCTCTCGTCCGCCAAAGCTTTCTTGGTCTCAACCATAGAACAACACTTTTCCTTATATCCTTCTTGGGCACCTCATTTCTTCCTCTCTTTTGCAAGATTTTTCCCCTCGGGCCTCTTATGCGGGTCCTCATCTTCCTCATCGTTGGCCTCGACGGAGATGTTAACCCTTGATCTCTTTGGAGTGGTCTTCCAATTCCTCCACACCCACTTTTCATTGCCAACAAGCTCGTTGTAGTAATGGTGCAAGTTGAAGGTTTTACTACCATTCTTCTTGTTGCGTTTCTTGTAGAGATCTTGGATGAGTGGTTGATACTCGGTAACAGGCACCCCACTAGGTGTTGGGATACGTAGAGATAAACACAAACTTTTTCCTATGTGGTGATCCCAAGATCTAGCTAAGGTAGAAGGCCACAAGAATTACCACTAGACGCGCGATTGCGGATTACTGATGAAGCACATTAGTTGATTATGCAATTCTCACGAACAAATCCAATCCCACGATCGTCGAAGTGCTGAATGTACAACACCTCTACCGATATCCACCCATACAAGGAGGAGCTCCGACGGCGTACTGCAAGGTCCGGTGCGGTGGCTGGACTGAATGGGGCTAGGGTTTCCAACACATGGAGTGGTCTAACTGTGCCTTTTGGGCATCCCGCACACTATTCTATATTGGGAGTGAAAGTGGGCTCCACTCACTTGTGGACCATCAAATAAAGACTATACAAGTCACTGCGAGTCTAACTCACTGACTTAATCCATGTCTGATTCGGCTATAACCCGAATGACTTGCTCCCGCTCTTAATGTGTGACACCGCAAGCTCATAGCAATTTAGACACGATTGGATTCTGACTCGGAATCGATCAATCTGTAGTGGCTCCTAGCAAAACGTGTCGATTCCCAAGTATCAAAGAGTCATGACAACATACCTTATAATGCGACTTACGTCTGAGTCCCTTTTGCCTCACGATATACCTTGTGGAACTATAGGCGAATAAACGTCATCCCATAAATAGTCCGACTCTCTTCTCGATGCCATGGTATGTGATTCATTTGACTAACTCTTAGTCGATCGCCTCGGTCAACACTTAACTGAGTTGTGCATGGCCATGCTTTCTAAATCATATCACACGAGAGGGCCCAGAGAATATCTCTCTAGTTGGAGGGGCAAAATCTCATCTTGGTTATCCACATCATGCAGCTTGATTCTCAGTCGACCCGAACTCTGATTTTATAACTGTTGTATGACGGAACAATGTTTGACAGAACCTAAGTCGGTGATCCACAACTCGGATTGGAAAATAACCTCAGGTATAAAGGTTACATTGTTTGAGACATAAAAATGATGACTTTTTCATTGTGTCTCAATATGGGTCAATCCGACTCGCTAGCCGAATCCGTGTAAGTCGGAACAACATCACCATGCCCATGACAATTGGAACCGAGTCATCAGCCGACTTTCACATTAGTCTAAGTTGTGTGTCCAACACAACCTCAATGACCAAGGATATTTAGTATAAACAACATGAATATATAGTTCCACAACTGAATCACATATTCAATGATATACATCAGATGTTCATACAAGGACAACTTAATAACTTTATGAATATATTGGGAATTACATCATACATGATTGCCTCGAGGGCATATTCTCAACAGTCTTCCACTTGCACTAGAGTCAATCATCCCGATATCACATGTCTAAGCATCTAATGCCCATAGCTCTTAGGTGCGCCCCATGCTTCGGATGTGGTAGTGGCTTTGTCAATGGATCTGCAATATTTGCATCCGTATGTACCTTGCATAAGGTTTGTTCTTCTGGTGTTGCTGATACGTCGTAAACGTATCTATAATTTTTGATGCTCCATGCTTGTTTTGTATCGACTTTCTTATGTTTTGTCTACACTTTGAGGTATTTTTTATACATTTTATGGAACTAACCTATTGACAAGATGTCGCAATGCCAGTTGCCTGTTTTCTTCTATTTTTGGTTTTAGAAAAGCTAGTAAGGAAATATTCTCGGAATTGGACGGAACAAAAGCCAAATTCAATATTTTATCAGAGTGAAGATGGAGTCCAGAGGGGGGACGAAGAGGCGCCATAGGGCGGCCGCACCACCCCATGGAGAGGGCCCACCCTAGGCCACCCAGGGCATGGTGTGGGCCCCTGGCCCTCAACCGACATTGCCCCTTCACCTATATAAACACCCTGAGGCAGAAACCCTAAGTACCCGATCAGAAATCCACGAAAGAGTCCGTAGCCGCCGCCACCATCGTCCCTATATTGGGGGGATCTGAAGTTCTTCATGGCACCCTGCCGGAGGGGAGAGATCATCCCGGAGGCCTTCTTCATCACCATGCCAGCCTCCGGAGTGATGCGTGAGTAGTTCACCCTTGGACTATGGGTCCGTACAGTAGCTAGATGGTTGTTTCTCCTCTTTTGTGCTATCATGTTTAGATCTTGTGAGCCCTGTTCATGATCAAGATCATCTATTTGTAATGCTACATGTTGTGTTTGCAGGGATCCGATAGATATTGAGTCCTATGTCAGATTGATTATTGATTATATCATGTCTATGTTATTTGTGATCTTGCATGCTCTCCGATGATAGTAGATACTTTGGCCAAGTAGATGCTTGTAAGTCCAAGAGGGAGTATTTATGCTTGTTAGTAGGCTCATGCCTCTAGTAATCTGGGGAAGTGACAGAAATCTCTAAGGTTGTAGATGTGCTGTTGCTACTAGGGAGAAAACAACAATCCTTTGTCCAAGGGCAATTGCATTGTTTACTTTACACACTTTGTTTAATGCAATTATCTGTTGCTTGCAACTTAATACTGGAAGGGGTTCGGATGATAACCTGAAGGTGGACTGTTAGTTATAGATGCAGTTGGATTACGGTCTATGTATCATGTTGTAATTCCCAAACAAATCTCGTAGAGATCAAGATGTCTAGTATATGCATTGTTATGCATTTTCAATCTGTCAATTGCCCCACTGTAATTTTTCACCCAGCATGTTATTTATATTATGGAGAACACCTCTAGTGAAATGTGGACCCCGATCTATTCCTTACCATTTATATTCCATCTACTATTTACCGTTTACTGTTTACTTTCTACAAGAAATCACTATCTTCCACACTATACGTTTAATCCTTTGTTTTCAGCAAAACGGTGAGATTGACAACCTCACTGTAAGTTGGGGCAAAGTATTGTGGTTTGTGTTGTGCAAGTTCCAAGTTGCTAGCAACACCTTGGAGTTGTTTCCTTACTCCTACTGGTTCGATAACCTTGGTTTCATAACTGAGGGAAACTTTTTGCTGTGCTCATCATACCTTCCTCTTGGGGTTCCCAACGAGCTCTACATATCTGAGCCATCAAGCACTTTTTTTGCGCCGTTTTCAGGGAGATAAGGATAGCTTCAATATCTTCCTCTCTGTCAATCACTTTTCAGGAGAAAGAAGATTCTTGCAAGGGGAGTCTCTCACAACCAATCTCTTTACTTTGTTTTTGTTTTGCTTAGTTTATTTTGCTTGTTTCTTTTTATAAAAAATACAAAAAAAATAGTTGTGCTGCTTTGTTTGTTTTTATCAAAAAACACAAAAAAATTAATTCGTACTTTAGTTACTATTTCTATTGGCTTGCTTTACTTTTGCAAAAATGAATACTCCTAAAAACACTAAGTTGTGTGACTTCACTAGCACAAACAACAATGATTTTGTGTGCACACCTATTGTTCCACCTGTTCCTGATGCTATTTTCTTAGAAATTAAACCTGCTTTGCTGAATCTTGTTATGAAAGAGCAATTTTCTTGTGCTAGTTCTTATGATGCTGCTGCTCACCTTAATAATTTTGTTGAACTTTGTGAGATGCAAAAATATAAGGATTTAGATGGAGATATTATTAACCTTAAATTGTTTCCTTTCTCTTGGAGAGGAAGAGCTAAAGAATGGTTGCTATCTTTGCCTATAAATAGTATTGATTCTTGGATTAAATGCAAAGATGCTTTTATTGGAAAATATTTCCCTCCTGCTAAGATTATATCTATGAGAAGTGAAATAATGAAATTTAAACAATTTGATAATGAACATGTTGCTCAAGCTTGGGAAAGAATGAAATCTTTGGTAAAGAATTGCCCCACTCATGGACTGACTGCTTGGATGATTATCCAAACATTTTATGCAGGACTAAATTTTTCTTTAAGAAATCTGTTGGATTCTGCTGTTGAGGTACTTTTATGACCATTACTTTGGGTGGTACAACAAAGCTCCTTGATAATATGATGGTTAACTATTCTGAATGGCACACTGAGAGGCTCCACAAGGTAAGAAGGTAAAATCTGTTGAAGAAACCTCCTTGAGTGATAAAATTGATATTATTATGTCAATGCTTGTTGATGGAAAAGCTCATATTGACCCAAATAATGTTCCTTTAGCCTCTTCGGTTTCTCAAGAAGAGCAAGTTGATGTGAACTTCATTAGAAATTGTCGTGGGAATGTCCACGACAGATGCTGCAATCGACAACGAGTAGTAGAATGAGGGGCAAGGGCGGCCAGCCATCTGCGGTGCGAGATGAGGGCAGAGACACAGGGTTTTACCCAGGTTCACCCCCGGAGGGTAAATACCTACTCCTGCTAGATTGTATTGATGAGAGAGTACAAGGGCGAGCTCGACGACTAGGCGGCGAGTCGTAGGGGGTGGATGATGGAACGTGTCCTGTATGCGTACCCTAGGGAGGTTTATATAGACTCACCTTGCTAGGGTTTACAGATCTACAACCGAATTATTTAAGGATTTGGAGGATGTTTGACCTAATCCGACTGGGCCTAGCTACGCTTCTGGGCCTTCAGCTTCCAGTCGCCTGGCTCCTTGTTGGGTCCTGATCTAGTCGTCGTCCTACAGGCCCACTCGCTGGCAGCTTGGGCTAGTAGGAAACATCCTGCTGGGTATACCCCATTCGGCATATCCCCATCAGTAGTCCCCGAGGTCGTCGTTGATTCGTTGCAGGTGTTCGTTGGCAGTCGGAGTATACGGGTCCAATTTGGACGCCCAGTCGAATTGGCGGTGGACTCCCTGAATGAAAGAGGGAATTGTTATCTTAGTCGCAATAACAGCGACCAATCAAATCGCAGCACGACGAATCTGTCGGCGAGTAGTCGAATCACCACTATGGTGACCAGGTCGGCGAATAATCGAATCACATCTAGGGCGATCAGGTCGTCGAATAGTCGAGTCGAAGCTAGGGCGATCAGGTTGGCGAGTCGAGTAGACGAAGTTGGACCGTCAATGTTGGTCAAACTAGCCGTTGGGTAATCCAACGGTAATATCGGCGTAATCACCGCGCGGTAACGGCTCCCGAAAATGGCGGGTAGCAACCGCTATTGAAGGAGGATGACAGGCGAAGAACGATCATTCCCCACACTTCCTCCGATCTCGCGCATATCCCATTCTTCCATTCCTTCGTAGCGACCCAGGGAGATTCCGTAACCCTAGATCCTCCGACCAATGGCGCCCTTGACAGATCCATGGGGGATATCCAGATGCACGAAAGTGCTGCTGAAGTCATTCGAGGAAGCGGGGATCCTCCGTGCCGGGAGATGGCGCATCCCCGCGGCCGGAGAGGTTGTACCAGATCCGTGCGACGGGGAATTCATTTGCTTCACCAGTCACCTGGAGAGGGGGCTCAGATTCCCCACCTTCGTCTTATTTTGCCGCTTCTACGCGTATTACGGCATCCAGCCGTCAGACCTAGGGTCGCACAACATCGAGCAACTCGCCATCTTCGTGGCGTTTTGCGAGTGCTACCTAGGTTGCCGGCCATACTTCCCCCTGTGGCAAGATCTGTTCCATGGGAGGATCAGACACGAGGAAGCAGGCGGCCTGATGCTAGCTGTGGGCGGCCTCATGTTCTAGCTGAAGTCAAAGGCCTCCTTCTTCGACCTGATGCTGCCGAAGAATGCGGTGAACGAGTGGAAAAACACTGGTTCTATTTGACCGAGTCGCCACCAGACGACGAGGTGGCGCTTCCAATTGAAGGGTTTCACAGCATAGTAAATCAAAAAAATTCTACGGATGCGAATGGGAAATCCAAGATCTAATCTAGGAGATGCAATCAACGAGAGGGATAGATGAGATCTTCATACCCTTGAAGAAATCGCACAGCGGAAACGTTCAACAGAACGTGGGTGATGTAGTCGAACTAGCCTTCTCCTCCTCGCGATCCGATCCGATCCAACGCCGCAAGTGGCGACGCCTCCGAGAGATGCACACGTACGGCACCACAACGTCTCCTCCTTCCTCGGTCCAGCAAGTGGGGTGGATAGATAGATTGGATCTACAGCACGACGGCGTGGTGCAATGGTGGAGAATTTATGCGGAAGGGCTTCGCCTACGCGCAGTCGGGAGAGAGAGAGAGAGAGAGAGAGAGAGAGAGAGAGAGAGAGAGAGAGAGAGAGAGAGAGAGAGAGAGAGAGAGAGAGAGAGAGGTGGAGGGCAGCAGGTCGACGGCTAGGGTTGGAGGAGTGAGGGGAGGGTGCGCCCCCTGCCCACCTTATATAGGGTGCTGGCCGGCCCCCTTTCCCCCTCCTCCAAGCCCTAGGGCGGCGGCCCCAAGGGTGGAGTGGGGGGCAAGTCTTCCCCCCCTTCTAGAAGGTCCCCTAGGGTTTTGGCAGGCTGGGCCTATGGGGCCTTGTTCCCCTGGCCCAATGCAGCCAGGGCACTCCCTCGTAGGCCCACGCACCCCTCCAACAAGTGGGGCCACGTTGGTACCACTCTGGAAGCTTCTAGAACCTTCCGGTACAATACCGAACATTCCGAAACAATTCCGAAATCCAAAAAACTGCTTTCCTTTATATGAATCTTATTCTCCGGACCATTCTGGCACCTCTCATGATGTCCTGGATCTCATTCGAGACTCGGACAAAAAACTCATAAACCAATTATCCATTCTATCCTAGCGTCGAGACACGTTAAGTGTGTGACCCTACGGGTTCGAGAATATGTAGACATGATCTTCTATCAATAATCATCAGCGGGATATGGAAACCCATATTGACTCCCACATATTCATCGATGATCATATCAGATGAACCACGATGCCAGTATTCAATTAATCCCATATATATATTCCCTTCGTCACGCGATATTTTACTTGCCCGAGATTCGATCGTTGGTATCGGCATACCTAGTTCAATCTCGTTCACAGCAAGTACTTTACTCGTTCCGTAATCCGATATCACTTTGTGATTAACTCCTTAACCACGTGCTTGCAAGCGGTGTTGATATCGATTACCGAGTGGGCCCGAAGTATATCTCTCCGACTCGGGAGGGACAAATCCCATCTCGATACATACAACCCAACAAGTACTTTCCGATCACCTGAGAGACACCTTTATGATCACCCTCTCATAGGATGACGTTTGATGACCTCAAAGCTTTCTTCCGATACCAGGGAGTTGCATTATCTCATGGTCTAAGGAATACAATATTTGACATAGGAAAAAGCTTCGCAAAGATGAACACGATGACACGATCTAATTGCTCTGCTTGATTTGGGTCTGTCCATCATATCATTCTCCTAATGACATGATCTCATTATCAATCGACAACTCATGTCTATGGTTAGGAAACCTTAACCATCATTAATCAATGAGCTAGTCCATAGAGGCATACTAGGGACACGGTGTTGTTCATAAACCACACAAGTATCAAAGTTTCCGCTTAATACAATTCTAGCATGGAATATAAACTTTATCATGAACAAGAATTATAATAATAACATCTTTATTATTGCCTCTAGGGAAAAATTCCAACACCAATGATCCATATCACCTTAGGTAAATTGAGTTCCTCGATCCGATACGATGTTCTTGGGGACCCCATGCAAACTAACGATTCTAGCTATGTATAAATCCGCTAGCTTCGAACTCTGATATGTGGTATTGACGGGTAAGAAATGGGAGACTTTGGACAATCGGTCCACTATGACCCAGATAGAGTCATTTCCCCTACTAGAAGTAGGAAATCCGGTGATAAAGTCCATTCCAATGGAATCCCATTTCCATTCCGGAATCTGCAAGGGTTGCAACAATCCAGCGGGTCTTTGATGTCCTACCTTGACTCGCTGACATATGTCACATTTGGCGATATAACTTCCGATTTCTCTCTTCATCTTATGCCACCAAAATTGCTCTTTCAAATCTTGATACATCTTAGTTCCTCCGGGATGGATAGAATAAAGAGTATCATGAGCTTCCTTCAAAATAACGTCTTTCAACTCAGAATCTGCTGGTACACAAAGGCGTCCTTTGTACCATAAAACTCCTTCTTCGTCTTCGGTGAATCCGGATACTTTGCCTGTACAGATACGACGCTTGATTCCATCGATACTAGCATTTCCCTTCTGTGCCTCTTTGATCTGACTGATCAAAGTGGGCTGGAGTTCTATGCTAGCCAAAAATCCTTCACTTACTAATTCCATTCGAAAATCTTCCATTTCTTTGTGCAAGATTGGTTTCTCCTTCAAGATCATGGAGTTCAAGCGGCACGGCAATCTGCTAAGGGCATCTGCTACCACATTGGCTTTACTAGGGTGATAGTGAATGTCCAGATCGTAATCCTTGATTAGCTCAATCCATCTTCTCTGTCTCATATTCAGATCCTTCTGAGTGAATATATACTTCAGACTCTTGTGATCCGTATAGATCTCACAACGATTTCCCATCAGGTAATGCCTCCATGTCTTCAGGGCTAGAACTACGGCTGCGAGTTCGAGGTCATGGGTTGGGTAATTTTGCTCATGTTGCTTCAGTTGTCGGGATAGATAAGATATAACTTTGCCTTCTTGCATTAGCACACATCGAGACCTATCTTGGATGCGTCACAATACACATCGAAGGGCTTCGTGATATCCGGCATGATTAAGATTGGGGCTAAAATCAATCTCCTATTGAGTTCTTGAAAACTCGCTTCACATTTGTCTGTCCATTTGAACTTCTTGTCCTTCTTCAGCAATTGGGTCATCGGTCTGGCGATACTCGAGAATCCTTCTATGAATTTGCGGTAGTATCCCGCCAATCCGAGAAATGCACGAACTTGGGTTTGAGTGGTTGGGGCTTTCCAATCTTCTACATCTTTCACTTTGGCAGGGTCAACGGCAATTCCTCCGGCTGATACAATGTGACCGAGGAATCCTACCTCGTATAACCAGAATTCACATTTGCTAAACTTTGCATAAGCCGATGCTCTCTAAGGGTTCCAAGAATGGTCCTTAGGTGTAGCTCATGTTCTTCTTCCGATTTGGAATAAATCAGAATGTCATCAATGAAAACAACGACAAACTTATCCAGGAAGTCCATAAAAATCTTATTCATGAGATTCATGAAATAAGCGGGGGCAGTGGTTAATCCAAAAGACATGACTGTATACTCGTACAATCCATATCTGGTGGTAAAGGCAGTCTTGGGAATATCTTCTGCACGAATCTTGAGTTGATGATAGCCAGTCCTAAGATCAATCTTAGAAAACACTTTGGCACCGGTCAACTGATCAAACAAATCTTCCATCTTGGGCAAGGGGTACTTGTTCTTGATGGTGACATCATTCAACTTCCGATAATCCGTACACAAATGGTTACCTCCATCTTTCTTGTCCACAAACAAGACAGGTGATCTCCAAGGTGATGCACTTGGTTGAATCAATCCAATTTCCAACATGGAATCCAGTTGCTTCTTTAGTCCTGTTCCGAGGATTAGTTCGATGATACACTCGATATCCCGATCTGGGGGCATACCGGGCAAAACATCTGGAAATACATCGGGGTATTCACAGACTATACGGACTTGGTCAATGGTAGGTTGGACTATACTCTTGTTGCATTTGAATTGGCGAGGTAAGGTTTCAGATATATGCTCGACTGATATTCCGGTTGTACTGGTCATGGTGATGGCTTTCTTGGCACAGTCAATCAATCCTTTATGTTTGGACATCCAATACCTTCCTAGTACTACTTCCAAACCTTTAGTTCCGAGTACTATCAGGTTAGCATAAAAATCTATGCCATGGATTCGGATAGGGACGGCTTTGCAAATTTGCCTAGCCTTGATGGTTGATCCGGGAATTTGAACAATCATGACATGCTTCAGTTTGGTTGGTTGAATTTTACTAGTGCATGCAAATTCTTCGGTGACAAATGAATGCAATGCACCAGAATCAAACAACACTCTTGCAAGTACTGAATTAACATAAAACATACCCAGCACGACGTCTGGCGCTTCCTGAGCTTCTTCATCATGCATGAGAAACAGACGGCCGTTGCGGTTGAGCGAATTCCCTGGGGCAAACCTTCTTTCGGGCTGAACACGATGCTGTTGCTGAGCTGGGACATTGGCATTGGGTGCTGCGGCATTCTTCTTGTTGGGGCACTCGTTGGAGTAGTGACCCTTATTTCCACAGTCATAACAAGTTACCTGCGACTTGTCCTTTGCTGCTATAGGCACAACATTGCTTCCAGTCCTCGGGACAGTGTTGGTGTTGGCGGTAGCATTATTGTTGTTGAACTTGGGTGGGGCACGGTTGAAGTTGATAGAGTTGTTGGGGTTGTTGTGATTTCCTGCGGGCCTAGGGTTTCCACGGTTGGGATAGGTCGGACGGTTCATCTGGGGTCTGTTGGTTCTTGGGGCAAGTCCGGGAGATGGGTTAGGGCGATACTTTGGGGTCTGATGGGTTCCTGGCTGATGCATCATACGACGCTTGCGGTTCTCATTGGCTTGGTTGATCTTCCCTTCCATCTGGATGGCTGAGTCGACAAGGGCTTCAATATCAGCAAAGGGGATACTGACTAACACTGTCTGCATCTCATCATGCAGACCATTCAGGAATCTTTATTTCTTCTTGGCTTCGGTGTCGATCTCATCCGGGGCATACCTAGCTAATGACAAAAAATTGTCACGGTATTCCACTACAGTCATCCTTCCTTGCTTCAGTTCTCTGAACTCGTCTCTCATCCTCTTTATTAAACCCGGTGGCACATAGGTTCTGCTGAACTTGACCTTGAATTCCTCCCAGGTCATCATCTGGCCTCCGGTCATTGCACGAACACTGTTCCACCATGCCCTAGCATCTCCGTCTAGATTTTGGGTGGCGAACAAAACTTTCTCGTTGGCTTCCACACCGGCGACTTCTAGGTTATTTTCCATGGTTTGCAACCAATCATCAGCGTCTAGGGGTTCTTCCGACTTAGCGAAAACAGGTGGGTCGGTATTCTGGAAATTCTTGAGCTTAGATCCATGGTTGTCCTGATTTTCGTGGCCTTGGTTGTTGTGGGCTAGCTGAGCTATCTGTTGCAGGGTGGCTAGGTTGGCTTGACATTCTGCTCTTTCAGCTTCGCGGTCAGAAACCAGCATTTGCAGAATCTGCAACATCGGGTCCGGGGATGAACCACTTCCTCCGCGTGGCATCTGAAGATTAAGATAGATTATGAGAAAAGAGGGAAATTTCTAAGGTTTTGAGGCTTTGAAAAGTTTTTAAAGTTTGACTCAGATTTTCTAGTATCTTGCTTTTCATTCATTCATTCATTCATAGCACACGGTACAACACACACCACAACAAAGAAAAACAGATGGTTTTAAGAACCATTCTCGAAACTACGATACAGTGGGACCGAATACTACTCACTACGCTAGTGCTCAAGTGCTACTATTCCTCGGAATCTGTGGTTTCATCATCCTCATCATCATCGATGAAGGCGAAATCATCCTCATCTGTGAAGAAGTCCATAGCCTGATCCTCCAGAAAATCATCATCATCGCTGAGATAGGAGTAGGGGTCTCCACGCAGATCCTCTCCGGCATTCTCCCTTTCCTCCAAATGCATGTCTCTCTCGTGGATGGTCTCCTCCAAAGACGAGATACGGTGGCGAAGACGGGCAATAATGCGCTCCTTCTTGTCGAGCTGACGGCGGCGAGACTTGCGATCCTTTGCCAGCATGGCGATGGTCCGATCCTTCGTCTTGATGATGGCAGACTTGTGGTTGGAGTAGTCACGGCAGTTATTCAACTCTTGCTGATGATCATACATCATGAAGCTAAGGTGATCCAATTGAGTCTTCAGCTCAGGGTGGTATGGGGCTTCCAGTGGTTATCCATTAGCATCACGCCTTGGGCAAAACTCAAAGCGGGTTCCCTTGATCTGATTGATGCTCTGCCCACACAGACGGGAAAGAGCTTCCTGCATTGCCCTGGCAAGTCCATCGAGCCAGTTGTTCTCTCATAAGGTAAACTGAATTCCTTCCGCGGTGCGAGGTTCAATCTTTCCTCGGAGACTTGCAACAATTAGCCACTGCATATCTTCTCCTCCTTGATCATTGAGCTGAGCTCCGAAGAACTCAGGGTGCGGACGCTCCAGAAGTTCCGAAAGCTGGTCCAAATCCCTCTCAAAGATAAGGTCTCCTCCATTTCCCAACTGATAAAACTTGATGTACTTCACATACATCTATAAGAATATAGGATGAGTAAGTTAGTAGAGTGATCAAGTGTGTCAAAATTTTATGTATTTTGCAAGATTTTTTGAGGAACATGAATTTTCGTGAAAGAATCAAAGGGATAAGAATGAGAATAAGTTTTTGTAAATAGTTGTTTTCTTTGGTTTTGAAACTAAGTTTTTGATTCAAACTTCAAGTCTAACTAGGGTCTCCTATGGTCAGGATGGCTCTGATCCCAACTTGTCAACACCCGGATTTCTAATCCCAGATGCCTGTTATGCCATACATCGCAATCCCAAGATTACCATTTTTGCGAGACATAGCAGAATTGGATACCATAGTACATCATCCATTAGAAACCGTACATAAGTTCTTACACAAATAGGGATCTCATGATCCAGTTCTTAATACAACTTCAAGCAGTGGAATACGTAATAATAACAGTAGCGTAGGCGAAGCTCCATCTTCGGGGTCACAGGCAATGATGACGATGGGAGATGATCCTAATTGTCATAACCATCCTGGGGTTCATCCTCCAGGTGCTCCTCTTCATAGTCTGCCCACGGGAATAGCCAGGGACAAAGCCGTGAGTACTCTTTAAGTACTCGCAAACTAATACTAACAAGTGAAAGGGGTTTTTGATAATAGGACACTAGGCTCTAGGGTTATTTTGCAAAAGCCAGATTTATCTCTACTAAGTTCAAAAGCAAGAGAGCTAGTTGAAGTTTATAACACCTAAGTGGGAACTTGTATCTCATATCACAACTCTGTTGTGGTCAAGTCAAAGTCTCAATTCATTTCACAAGTCTTTTTGAAAACATCTGACGGGGGAACAGTATGGCCACTCCAACTGTCCATAACCGCGGACGCGACTATTCAAATAGTTTGACACTCTGCAGAGATTGTACACTTTCACCACAACATTCAATACATCTGTCAGGAACAAATCCTGAATTCACCATACTCAGTATGCGGATAATCAATCCTAACCTTTCAATTACACGCCCTAGTATAGGCACCTCTCCTATGAGTTTGGCCTCCCAACCATGACCAACTGCCATCTTGGGAACTGCACAGGTGGACAATCTTCACAAGGTAGCCTCAGCTCAAACCTTGGCCGCAAGGGAACCCATACTAAGGTATATAAATTTCCAGTCAAGCCCTACCCAATTTTTGGGTATTGTGGTTGTACGGTAAAGTTGGAATGGTATCGCATCCAGACAACCATCAGTTTTATAAAGGGCTAAGGCTCATGCCTTAACATTTTCATCATCAAAATCATCTGGTGTTCAAGAACACATGTCAAAACATTTCAGTAAAATGATCCATCATTCTAAGAACCTCTAGGGCATAATTCCAACACCAATGATCCATCAATCTAAGGTTTTCATAATTGGAATGGTATCACATCCAGACAACCATCAGTTTTATTGTCAAAACTTATTTCCGCGTCGGCTCCAAGTCGCCAAAATTCCACATGACCAGCGGATGGTGGTCAACGAAATGCTGCTGACGATCCGCAATTTGAAGAAGAAGGGCCTCCAAACCATTAACCTCTACAATTGGTGGCTCGAGCGGCGGTTGGTGCCTCTAGCCGACCGCACCCACTGGATGTACGAGTACACAGGCAAGGACGACCCAACAAAGTCTTGCACCGCCGAGTGGAAGCTTAATAATTATACCTTGGCCCTGAAGAAAATCACCGACGCAGAATACCTTGATGTGAAGCCTGGAGTCGCCCCATACACCGCGAAGCGCAAGGCTCCGCCAATAAGTTCTCACTTCCTTGTACATTTCGCAGTCGCAGATATGCTGTCACGGTTCTCTAATCGCGTTTACCTTTGTAGTTGTTCCAAGTGGTGGAAGGTTGGCTTCTGCCTGCTGATGACGAGAACTCGAACGAGTCCGTCGAGGAAAAGAGCGAGTCCTCGTCCGACAAGGGCAACGTCGGAGGCGACGATGACGACCACGACGATGATGAAGATGATGACAAGGCCATGGAGGTCGCCGCTCCCGCGGCCCGCAAGACCCGTGGACAATGACAACACGAGCTCGAGGCCAGCAAGAGCCTCGAGGCTCACGATAGGGGTGACGACGAGCCCCCTTAGCACACTTCACGGCGCGTGTCCATGCCGTCGAAGAAGAAGTCGCTGCAGAAAAAGAAGAAGAAGCCGGCTAAGACCGTGTCACCGCCTAGGTCCGTGAGTAGCTCCGAAGCTACCAGCGCGGCCGACAAAGCAGAGGCCAGCATGCCGACGCGGGCGACCGCGATAGCCGACACGACCGTGGTGGAAGATGAAGTGCCACTGGCATCGCTGCCACCGCCCCTCACCGCCGTTTCTGGGCTCGGGGCCGCTCCATCCGCGGGTGCCTCGCCACCCAAAGAAGCGCCGGCGGCGATTGTCGCAGATCCTCCTGCCGCGGCCTCCTCCTTGAAGAAGCCCTCGGTGTCTTGGGCCCAAAGCATGTTCGAGACGGGCCTCAGTTGGAAGTTGGGGACGGAGTTGGACAAGCCGGCGAGCATTCGCACCGACCTTCGATTTATCCCAGTCGCCAAGTGAGTATCCTTTAGATCATCTATTTGAGCAACTGATTCATGTTTGGCCGGTGAGCTCGCTGACGACGTTGCGTTGTAGGACTAGTGTGTAGAAAATAGGTCACCCCTTGGTGGCTAAAGTTCCATTGGGTGACATGGAGACGCGAGTCAACCCATCGAAGAAGAGGTGTTGGAGATATGGCCTAGAGGCAATAATAAATATAGTTATTATTATATCTTTGTGTTTATGATAAATGTTTACATTCATGCTATAATAGTATTATCAAGGAAACATTAATACTTGTGTGATTTGTAAACTTAAATTGAAGTCCCTAGTAAAGCCTCTTCATAATACTAGCTTGTTGGTTAATAAATGATTGTGGTTTCCCTATCATGAACATTGAGATGTTATTAACAACAAGATCATATCGTTAGGAGAATGATATGATAGGCATACTCCTATAGATAAGCGTAGCATAAAGATCAAGTCATTTTAATAGTTCAATTGCTATATGCTTTCTGATACATAGTAACCTAATTCCTTCGACCATGAGATCATGCTTATCACCATCACCGGAAGGATACTTTGAGACATCAAACACCACACCGTAACTGGGTGCTATAAAGGTGGCATTGAGTGTTTGGAAAGTATTGGTTGAGACACATGGATCAAGAGTGGGATTTGTCCATCCATATGACGGATAGATATACTCTGGGCCCTCTCGGTGGAATGTCATCCAATTAGCTTGCAAGCATGTGACTGGCTCACAAGAGATCACATATCACGGGAACAAGAAAAGAGTACTTGTCAGTAACGAGGTTGAACTAGGTATGCAGAGATACCGACGATCAAAACCTCGGATGAGTAAACTATCGTGAGACAAAGGGAAATTGGTATCGTATGTAAGTGGTTCATTCGATCGCAAAGTAATCGTAGAAATATGTGGGAGCCATATGAATTTCCAGATTCCTCTATTGGTTATTGTTCGGAGAAGTGTCTCGATCATGTCCGCATAATTCACGAACCGTAGGGAGACACACTTAGGGATTCGACGTTGTTGAGTAGTTATGGAATGATGAGTAAGAGACCGAAGGTTGTTCGGAGTCTCGGATGGGATCCGGGATATCACGAGGAGATCCGGAATGGTCCGGAGAATAAGATTCATATAAGGAAAGTCCTGTTTCGGGGTTGGAGAATGGTTCCGGTGTTTTCATCGGGAATGTTCTAGAAGGTTCCGGAAGGTCCGACACTCCGGAGGGGAAGGGTACATGAATGTGTCATAACAAGTTGGAATGGTTGCATCATGTACTAGGTGTCATCGCTGAGCGAAATAAAGGGATAAATCAAGTCCTAGTTTGAAAAGGCTAACGCCAATTTGAAAAGTCAAACGGCTATTTTGCTTGGTGGAGGGAGAGTAGGAAACCTACTTGGGGAGGAGTTGCTCTCCCTCCACCCGCCGGACTTGGAGGCCGAGTTGGGGAGGGACTCCCCTCCCCTTGGCCGCCGGCCTCCACCTATATAAGGAGGGGCAGGGCTGCCCCTCCAAACACACAACTTGCACCCCGCAAACCTCCTGCTGCCGCCGCCTCCTAGGGCTAAACCCTAGCCGCCGACTTGGGGCATCCCCTTGCCCTAGCCGCCGGCCTAGCTCCCTCTACTTGGTGCGTCTAAATCCTAGATCACCGAGGCTCTCTCATAGTCCACCATACTCGCTCCGGCTTAAGGCGAAGCCCTGCGAGATCTCCCCTCTACTTCCGGCACCACGCCGTCGTGCTGTCGGAATCACGAGGAGAGTGCTACAACCTCCGCTACCTGCTGGAACAAGGGAGAGGAAGGTCTTCGTCGAGTACCAAACGTGTGACCGACTGCCGAAGCGCTGCCAGAACGCAGCGCTGGAAGGATCGTCTACGCGATCTTGAGATCGGCAAGAGTACGACTACATCACCCATGAGAATCCGCTCTCGTTAAACACTTTGGAATCTTCGAGGGTGAGTTATTCTATCGACTCGTTGCTACAATCTAGTAGATAGATCTTGGCTTGTTTGTTTGTATGCGGTAGAATTTTTTTGTTTTCCATGCTACGAACCCGATATACCCGATATTTGAAGAACGGCAACATCAAGAAGAAAGGTATATCCGATATACATGTTATTGATGTGTATCTCACTAGTACTCGTAGTAGTGCCTGGGTATTTGATACTGGTTCGGTTGCTCATATTTGTAACTCGAAACAGGTGCTGTAGAATAAACGGAAGCTAGCGAAGAACGAGGTGACGATGCGTGTGGGAAACGGATCAAAGGTTGATGTGATCGCGGTCGGCACGCTACCTCTTCATCTACCATCGGGATTAGTTTTATACTTAAATAATTGTTATTTGGTGCGTGTGTTAAGCATGAACATTATATCGGGATTTTTTTTATTGCGAGACGGTTACTTGTTTAAGTCCGAGAATAATGGTTGTTCGATTTATATGAGTAATATGTTTTATGCACATGTACCTTTGATAGATGGTCTATTCTTATTGAATATCGATAGTGGAAATACACATATTATAACATTGAGGCTAAACGTTTGAAATCGAGCGATAACTCGACCTATATGTGGCACTGTCGTCTTGGTCACATTGGAGTGAAGCGTATGAAGAAACTCCATTCCGATGGACTTCTTGAATCACTTGATTTCGAATCACTTGAAATATGCGAAGCATGTCTGATGGGTAAAATGACTAAGACTCCATTTTCTGGTATGATGGAGCGAGCTACGGACTTATTGGAAATCATACATACCGATGTGTGTGGTCCAATGAGTGTAGCATCGCGCGGTGGTTATCATTATGTTCTTACCTTCACGGATGACTTGAGTAGATATGGGTATATATATTTCATGAAACATAAGTCCGAAACTTTCGAGAAGTTTAAGGAATTCCAAAGTGAGGTTGAGAATCAACGTAACAAGAAGATTAAATTTCTACGTTCTGATCGTGGAGGTGAATATCTAAGTTACGAGTTTGGCGAGCATTTGAAGAAATGCGGAATACTTTCACAATTGACACCGCCGGAAACACCACAGCGTAATGGTGTGTCCGAATGTCGTAATCGAACTCTCTTAGATATGGTTCGTTCTATGATGTCACTTACAGATTTACCGCTATCATTTTGGGGTTATGCATTAGAAACAGCCGCATTCACTTTAAATAGGGCACCATCTAAATCCGTTGAAACGACACCGTATGAATTGTGGTTTGGGAAGAAACGTAAATTGTCGTTTCTTAAAGTTTGGGGTTGCGAAGCCTATGTAAAGAAGTTAAGCCGGACAAGCTTGAACCCAAAGCGGAAAAATACGTCTTCATAGGATACCCAAAGGAAACTATTGGGTATACCTTCTATCATAGATCCGAAGGCAAAATCTTCGTTGCCAAGAATGGATCCTTTCTAGAGAAGGAATTTCTCTCAAAGGAAGTGACTGGAAGGAAGGTAGAACTCGACGAGGTTGTCGAACCTTCTCTCGAACTTGCGAGTAGCGCAGCACCGGATGAAGTTCCTGTGGTGCCTACACCAATAAGAGAGGAAGCTAATGATGATGATCATGAAACTTCAGTTGTAGTTGCTACAGGGACTCGCAGGTCAACGAGAACTTGTACCACTCGTGATTGGTATGATCCCGTTATGAGTGTCATGTTGGTGGACAACACCGATGACCCTGCGACATATGAGGAAGCGATGATGAGCCCATATTCCAATAAATGGCAAGAAGCCATGAAATCCGAGATTGGATCCATGTACGAAAACCAAGTATGGACTTTGGTGGACTTACCGGATGGCCGGAAGGCTGTCGAGAACAAATGGATTTTCAAGAAGAAAGCAGATGCTGATGGTAATGTTACTGTCTATAAAGCTCGACTTGTCGCAAAAGGGTTTCGACAAATTCAAGGAGTTGACTACGATGAGACTTTCTCACCCATAGCGAAGCTAAAGTCTGTGAGGATTATGTTAGCAATCGCTGCATATTATGATTATGAGATATGGCAGATGGATGTCGAAACAGGGTTCCTCAATGGAGACATTGATGAAGAGTTGTATATGATGCAACCCAAAGGTTTTATCGATCCTAAAGATGCTAACAAGGTATGCAAACTTCAACGGTCCATATATGGATTGAAGCAAGCATCCCGAAGTTGGAATCAACGTTTTTATAAAGTAATCAAAAGTTTTGGTTTTATACAAACTTATGGAGAAGCTTGTATTTACAAGAAAGTGAGTGGGAGCTCTATAGCATTCTTAATACTATATGTAGATGACATATTGTTGATTGGGAATGATGTAGACCTTCTTAATAGTGTCAAGGAATATTTGAATAATAGTGTTTCAATGAAAGATCTTGGCGAAGCAGCTTACATATTAGGCATAAAGATTTATAGAGATAGATCAATACGCTTAATATCATTGTCACAAAGTACATATTTGGACAAAGTTCTAAAGAGGTTTGGAATGGAAGATAGCAAGAAAGGGTTCTTGCCCATGTTGCCCAATACGACGTTGAGTAAAACTCAAAGTCCAACAACGGCAGAAGATAGAGAAAGGATGAGTAAGACTCCCTATGCCTCAGCCATAGGATCTCTAATGTATGCCATGCTATGTACTAGACCCGACATTGCATATGCTGTTAGTTTGACTAGCAGATATCAAAGTGATCCAGGAGTGGATCATTGGACAGCGGTCAAAAACATCCTTAAATACTTGAGAAGAACTAAGGATATGGTTCTTTCTTGTGGAGGTGATGAACAACTCGTTGTTAATGGTTACACCGATGCTAGTTGGAACACCGATCCGGATGATTCTAAATGACAATCTGGATACGTATTTACTTTGAATGGTGCAGCAGTTAGGTGGAGGAGTGCAAAGCAAAGCGTTGTGGCGAGATCTTCAACTGAATCGGAATACATGGCTGCTTCGGAGGCTTTACAAGAAGCGATATGGATGAAAGAGTTCATTACAGAGCTGGGTGTGGTTCCAAGTGCGCTGGACCCAATGTCTATCTACTGTGATAACATGGGCGCCATAGCCAATGCGCAAGAACCAAGGTCACACAAGAAGCTGAAGCATATCAAGCTACGTTTTCACGCTATTCGAGAACATGTCCAAGATGGTGACATAAAGATTTGCAAAGTACACACAGATCTGAATGTGGCGGATCCGTTGACTAAACCTCTCCCGAGGGCAAAACATGACCAACACCAAACTGCCATGGGTGTTCGGTATATTACCCTGTAATCTAGATTAGATGACTCTAGTGCAAGTGGGAGACTGTTGGAGATATGCCCTAGAGGCAATAATAAATATAGTTATTATTATATCTTTGTGTTTATGATAAATGTTTACATTCATGCTATAATAGTATTATCAAGGAAACATTAATACTTGTGTGATTTGTAAACTTAAATTGAAGTCCCTAGTAAAGCCTCTTCATAATACTAGCTTGTTGGTTAATAAATGATTGTGGTTTCCCTATCATGAAATTGAGATGTTATTAACAACAAGATCATATCGTTAGGAGAATGATATGATGGGCATACTCCTATAGATAAGCGTAGCATAAAGATCAAGTCATTTTAATAGTTCAATTTCTATATGCTTTCTGATACATAGTAACCTAATTCCTTCGACCATGAGATCATGCTTATCACCATCACCGGAAGGATACTTTGATGACATCAAACACCACACCGTAACTGGGTGGCTATAAAGGTGGCATTGAGTGTTCGGAAAGTATTGGTTGAGACACATGGATCAAGAGTGGGATTTGTCCATCCATATGACGGATAGATATACTCTGGGCCCTCTCAGTGGAATGTCATCCAATTAGCTTGCAAGCATGTGACTGCCTCACAAGGGATCACATATCACGGGAACGAGAAAAGAGTACTTGTCAGTAACGAGGTTGAACTAGGTATGCAGAGATACCGACGATCAAAACCTCGGATGAGTAAACTATCGTGAGACAAAGGGAAATTGGTATCGTATGTAAGTGGTTCATTCGATCGCAAAGTAATCGTAGAAATATGTGGGAGCCATATGAATTTCCAGATTCCTCTATTGGTTATTGTTCGGAGAAGTGTCTCGATCATGTCCGCATAATTCACGAACCGTAGGGAGACACACTTAAGGATTCAACGTTGTTGAGTAGTTATGGAATGATGAGTAAGAGACTGAATGTTGTTCGGAGTCTCGGATGGGATCCGGGATATCACGAGGAGATCCGGAATGGTCCGGAGAATAAGATTCATATAAGGAAAGTCCTGTTTCGGGGTTGGAGAATGGTTCCGGTGTTTTCATCGGGAATGTTTTAGAAGGTTCCGGAAGGTCCGACACTCCGGAGGGGAAGGGTACATGAATGTGTCATAACAAGTTGGAATGGTTGCATCATGTACTAGGTGTCATCGCTGAGCGAAATAAAGGGATAAATCAAATCCTAGTTTGAAAAGTCAAATGCCAATTTGAAAAGTCAAACGTCTATTTTGCTTGGTGGAGGGAGAGTAGGAAACCTACTTGGGGAGGAGTTGCTCTCCCTCCACCCGCCGGACTTGGAGGCCGAGTTGGGGAGGGACTCCCCTCCCCTTGGCCGCCGGCCTCCACCTATATAAGGAGGGGCAGGGCTGCCCCTCCAAACACACAACTTGCACCCCGCAAACCTCCACCGAGGCTCTCTCATAGTCCACCATACTCGCTCCGGCTTAAGGCGAAGCCCTGCGAGATCTCCCCTCTACTTCCGGTACCACGCCGTCGTGCTGTCGGAATCAC
Source organism: Avena sativa (assembly GCA_916181665.1). NCBI lineage: Eukaryota > Viridiplantae > Streptophyta > Magnoliopsida > Poales > Poaceae > Avena > Avena sativa. Next base: position 70,403,599 of record OV702284.1, read on the forward strand.
GAGGAGAGTGCTACAACCTCCGCTGCCTGCTGGAACAAGGGAGAGGAAGGTCTTCGTCGAGTACCGAACGTGTGACCGACTGCGGACGCGCTGCCGGAACGCAGCGCCGGAAGGATCGTCTACGCGATCTTGAGATCGGCAAGAGTACGACTACATCACCCACAAGAATCTGCTCTCGTTAAACACTTTGGAATCTTCGAGGGTGAGTTATTCTATCGACTCGTTGCTACAATCTAGTAGATAGATCTTGGCATGTTTGTTTGTATGCGGTAGAAATTTTTTGTTTTCCATGCTACGAACCCCTACAAGAGGAAGGGCGATGAGGTCGAGGCGCCCGCTGAGGGCGCGAGGAGGTCGTCACAATCTCAGACGAACCAGTCGGCTCACCGAGCGGGGCTCCGATTGGATCAGACACGGTCACGGAGGCCGCATTGGACGCGGAGTCGCAGCAGGTCAAGCCCACGACATCAGTTGGGGAAACAGGCCCAACGACGAGTGTCGCAGGGGCAGCGGTGGCCACCTTTCCTCGCTTTATGGCGAAGGCCTCCATGGCGAGTGCTCCAACATAGTCCGCGGAGGTCGAGCAGCGTCACGGGCGCACACCTGTTGTGCTCCCATCGGTGGATGCGGTAGAGCTCCACAACATGCTAGGTGCAGCAATCCAGGTATGTCCAGTACCCGAGGATCTGGTCGCTGAGTTTCAGCAGTCGGATCCTTACTTTTTTTTGTCCAGTCCTTGAGTGGCTAGTCGCTGAATTTCAGCGGCTAGGCACTTAGGATTTTTTCGTTGCCCAGTCCCCAAGTGGCTAGTCGCTGAATTTCATCAGCTAGGCACTTAGGATTTTCTGCGCTGCCCAGTCCCCGAGTGGCTAGTCGCTGAATTTCAGCGGCTAGGCAGTTAGGAATTTCTTCGCTGATATTATTATGGTTGTGCAGGGCCTGCAGCGCGAGTCGGCGGACCGATTGGCCGCCTAGGAGCGTCTGGAGAAGGAACTCCACTCTGTGCAAGGGACGAAATAGCAACTTTGAGCGACTGCTGGTAAGAGTTTGATGTTCTTGTTATCAGGGACGCCTTTTCCTTATGTCGTGCTCATAGTTGTGTTGATGTAGAGAGTCAAGCGGCCGCGGTGGAGAAGGCTCGCGAGGGTATGGTCCCTGCCAGCGAGTTGACGTCTGCCCAGGCTTCTTTGAGCGCTGTAGAGAAGCACGTGGCCGAGCTTGAGCGAGATCTCAAAGCCGCGAAGGTGGAGGCAACCTCGGCCAATGAAAGGTCAAAGGCGGCCGTCGCTGCTGCTGCTGATGAGCGGAAGTTGTCAGGTGCGCTCGTTGTCGGTCTGCAAGATGATCTCTCAAATCTGCATGATTTCATCATGGTGTTGGAATTATGACCTAGAGGCAATAATAAAGATGTTATTATTATAATTCTTGTTCATGATAAAGTTTATATTCCATGCTAGAATTGTATTAAGCGGAAACTTTAATACTTGTGTGGTTTGTGAACAACACCGTGTCCCTAGTATGCCTCTATGGACTAGCTCATTGATTAATGATGGTTAAGGTTTCCTAACCATAGACATGAGTTGTCGATTAATAATGAGATCATATCATTGGGAGAATAATATGATGGACAGACCCAAACTAAGCGGAGCAATTAGATCGTGTCATTGTGTTCATCTTTGCGAAGCTTTTCTTATGTCAAATATTGTATTCCTTAGACCATGCGATAATACAACTCCCTGGTATCGGAAGAAAGCTTTGAGGTCATCAAACGTCATCCTATGAGATGGTGATCATAAAGGTGTCTCTCAGGTGATCGGAAAGTACCTGTTGGGTTGTATGTATCGAGATGGGATTTGTCCCTCCCAAGTCGGAGAGATATACTTCGGGCCCACTCGGTAATCGATATCAACACCGCTTGCAAGCATGTGGTTAAGGAGTTAATCACAAAGTGATATCGGATTACGGAACGAGTAAAGTACTTGCTGTGAACGAGATTGAACTAGGTATGACGGTACCGACGATCAAATCTCGGGCAAGTAAAATATCGCGAGACGAAGGGAATATATATATGGGATTGATTGAATCCTGGCATCGTGGTTCATCCGATATGATCATCGATGAATGTGTGGGAGTCAATATGGGTTTCAAGACCCCGCTGTTGATTATTGATAGAAGATCATGTCTTCATATTCTCGAACCCGAAGGGTCACACACTTAATGTGTCTCGATGCTAGGATAGATTGGATAATTGGTTTATGAGTTTTTGTTTGGAGTCTCGGATGGGATCCGGGACATCACGAGAGGTTACGGAATGGTCCGGAGAATAAGATTCATATAAGGCAATGCAGTTTTTGGAGTTCGAAATTGTTTCAGGTTAATCGGTATTGTACCGGAAGCTTCTAGAACCTTCCGGAGGGGGACCAACGTGGCCCCACCTGCCGGGAGGGGGCATGGGACTATGAGGGAGTGCCCTGGCCGCATTGGGCCAGGGGCACAAGGCCCCATAGGGCCCAGCCGGCCAGACCTAGGGCAAACCCTAGGAAAGCTTCTAGAAGGGGGGGACTTGCCCCCCACTCCTCCCTCCTTGGCCGCCAGCCCTAGGGCTTGGGGGAGGGGCAAGGGCTGGCCGCCCACCACTCTATATAAAGAGGGCTGGGGGCGCACCCCCTCCCACACCTCCTCCTCAAGCCCTAGCCGCCCTGCTGCCCCCCTCTCTCTCTGTCCCTCCCAACTGCACGTAGGCGAAGCCCTGCTGCAGAAACTCTCCACCACTTGCACCGCGCCATCGCGTTGTAGATCCAATCCATCTCTCCACCATACTTGCTGGACCGAGGAAGGAGGAGACGTCGAGGTTCCGCACGTGTGCATCTTTCGGAGGCATCGCCACTTGCGGTGTTAGATCGGATCGGATCGCGAGGAGGAGAAGCGAGTACGACTACATCACCCACGTTCCGACGAACGTTCCGTTGTGCGAATCTTTAAGGTTATGAAGATCTCATCTAATCCCCCTCGTTGTTTGCATCTCCTAGATTAGATCTTGGCTTTCCCGTTCGCATCCGTAGAATTTTTTTGATTTACTATGCTACGAAACCCCATCAGTGGTATCAGAGCTAGATCTATGCATAGATGTGTTTCACGAGTAGAACGCAACATGGTTGCTGCGGGCGTTGATGTTTTCTGTTGCAAGCCTCTTGTTTGTGTTCTTCTTATGATGCGGGATAGTGAGATCGAAGCGGTCCAGGCCAACTTTACGCGACGTCGTTCGCGAGACCGGCTCCGCACTTGACGTGTGGCTTGTTCCACACATGTGGCTGTTGGATGCCTGTTTCTCTCACTATAGTTGTCATGGGATTTACGCTGGAGTTTGGCAACCATAATATCACCGTTGTGGCTTTCCGTAGGTAAGAATCGTTCTTAGCTTGCTACTCCCATAAGCCACGTAAAACATGCAACAACAAAGTAGAGGCGTCTAACTTGTTTTTGCAGGGAGTGTTTTCTGTGATATGGTATGGCCCAAGATGTGATGTGTATGTTGTATGCAATGATCATGTTTTGTAATGTTTCACGACTTGCATGTCGATGAGTACACAACCGGCAGGAGCCATATGGTTGTCTTTAGAATTGTGTATGACCTGTGTGTCAACTTCTTATAGCCATGTAATAGTTTCACTTTATCGCTAAGTAGTTAGCAATAGTTGTAGTTGCTATTCGTGGTGGAGGCAATCATAGTGGAGTGATGGAGATCATGCCGGCACGCACAAGATGGAGATCATTGCGCGAAGATTGGCTATACCATGTCACATAAAGTTATATGCATGTGATATTTATCCTTTTATGTATCTTATTTTGCTTAGATCGCGGCGGTAGAATTATAAGATGATTCCTCACTTAAAGATCAAGATAAAACTGTGTTCTCCCCATGTATGCACCGTTGCGAAAGTTCGTCGTGTCCAAGAATCACGTGATGATCGGGTGCTATAGACTCTACGTTCACATACAACGGGTGCAAGCCAGTTTTGCACACGCGGAAATACTTGGGTTTGACTTGACGAGCCTAGCATGTATAGACATGACCTCGGAACACAAGAACCGAAAGGTTAAGCATGAGTCATATGAATGATATGATCGACACTTCGTTGTCCACCATTGAAACCACATCTATTCTCGTGAATATCGGATTAGGTGTGGTGAATTTGGATCATGTTCACTAAAACAACTTGAGGGATGTTGAATTTAGTGGGAGTTCATCTAGTAATTTGATTAAAAGTTGAACTAGTTATCATGAACATAGTCTAATTTGTACTTGCAAACATTGTAGATCAAATGGCTAAGTCCAACTTCAACTTCAACGTTTTTGCTGAGAAAGAAAAGCTTAGAAACAATGGGTCTAACTTCACCAACTGGTTCCGCAATCTGAGAATCATTCTCTCTGGCGGTCAAAAGGACTATGTCTTTGAGAATGCGCTAGGTGACGCCCCTGCTGTAGATGCGTCGGCTGATGAGAAAGCTGTCTATCAGTCGCGCAAAGATGATTATGGTGTGATTAAGAGCACCATGTTTTTTTGCTATGGAATCGGATCTTCAAAATCGTTTTGAAGACTATCCCGGGCTCTTTGAGATTCTTGAGGAGCTGAAAACTATGTTTCAGACTCAGGCCCATTCTAAGAGATATGAGATCTCTGAGAAATTCTTTAACTGCAAGATGGAGGAAGGGAGTTCCGTTAGTGAGCACGCCATAAAGATGTCGGGCTACACTCAACGCCTTGAGCAACTGGACTGCAAGATTCCAGAAGAGCTCAAGATTGACAGGGTTCTGCAATCACTCCCTCCCAGCTACAAAAGTTTTGTAGTGACTCATAATCAGATTGGTTCCACTGATACGATCACCGAGATCTTCGCAAAGCTGAAGGCTGCGGAGGTGGACATCAAAAAGGATAATCATGTGTTGATGGTCAACAAGCCCCCACCTTCAAGAAAGGTAAGGGTGCAAAGAAGCCCTTCAAGAAAGGCGGCGGCAAAAGTGTTGCCCCTGCTGAGAAGAAGCTCAAGTCTGGACCCAAGCCGGACACTGAGTGCTTCTATTGCAAGGACAAGGGTCACTGGAAGCGCAACTTTCCGAAGTACTTAGCGGACAAGAAGGCTGGCAACATCAAAGGTATATTTGATATACATGTTATTGATGTTTTCCTTACTAGCCCTCGTTGTAGTGCCTAGGTATTTGATACTGGTTCAATTGCTAATATTTGTAACTCGAAACAGGAGCTACGGAATAGACGGTGGCTTGCGAGGGATGAGGTGACGATGCGCGTTGGCAACGGATCAAGAGTTGATGTGATGGCTGTCGGCACGCTCTCATTAGTTTTACCTTCGGGATTAGTTTTAAACCTCAATAAATGTTATTATGTGCCTGCGTTGAGCATGAACATTATTTCTGGATCGTGTTTATTGCAAGACGGTTATTCATTTAAATCGGAGAATAATGGTTGTTCTATTTATATGAGTAACATCTTTTATGGTCATGCAACTACTGTGAATGGTTTATTTCTTCTGAATCTCGAAAGGGATGAAACACACATGCATAACATTGAGGCTAAGAGATGCAAAGTAGATAGTGATAATACTACTTATTTGTGGCACTGTCGTCTAGGTCATATTGGTGTAAAGCGCATGAAGAAACTCCATTCTGATGGACTTTTGGAGTCTCTTGATTTTGAATCATTTGGCACATGCGAACCATGCCTCATGGGCAAGATGATCAAAACCCCGTTCTCCGGAATGATGGAGCGAGCAACGGACTTGTTGGAAATCATACATACCAATGTATGCGGACCGATGAGTGTTTCGACGCACGGTGGATATCGCTATTTTCTCACTTTTACCGATGACTTAAGTAGATATGGGTATATCTATTTAATGAAACATAAATCTGAAACATTTGAAAAGTTCAAGGAATTTCAGAATGAAGTGGAGAACCATCATAACAGAAAAATTAAGTTTCTACGATCCGATCGTGGAGGTGAATATTTGAGTTATGATTTTCTCACGCATCTTAAAGAAAGCGGAATCGTTTCGCAACTCACGCCACCCGGAACACCACAGCGCAATGGTGTGCCTGAACGCCAGAATCGAACCCTATTAGATATGGTCCGATCAATGATGTCTCTTACTGATTTGCCGTTATCATTTTGGGGTTATGCATTAGAAACCGCTGCATTCACTTCAAATAGGGCACCATCTAAATCCGTTGAGACGACACCGTATGAACTGTGGTTTGGTCCTAAACCTAAGTTGTTGTTTCTTAAAGTTTGGGGATGCGAAGCCTGCGTCAAGAAGTTGATGCCGGACAAGCCCGAACCCATAGCGGAGAAATGCGTCTTCATAGGATACCCTAAGGAAACTATTGGGTATACCTTCTATCACAGAACCGAAGGCAAAGTGTTTGTCGCAAAGAACGGTTCCTTTCTTGAGAAGGAGTTTCTCTCGAAAGAAGTGAGTGGGAGGAAATTAGAGCTAGACGAGGTTGTTGAACCTTCTCTTGAATTGGAGAGTAGTGCAGCACCTGAAATTGTTCCAGTGCCGCCTGCACCAACAATAGAGGAAGCTAATGACAAGGATCATGAAGCTTCGGACGATGCTGCTACTGAACGTCGCAGGTCGACAAGGTCGCGTGCCCCTCCTGAGTGGTACGGCAACCCTGTCTTGACTGTCTTTTTGGTAGAAGACAGTGAACCTACGAACTACGAGGAAGCGATGATGATCCCAGACTCTGAGAAATGGCTAGAGGCCATGAAATCCGAATTGGGATCCATGAGCGAAAACCAAGTATGGACTTTGGTGGACCCTCCTAGCGACCAAAAGGCCGTTGAGTGCAAATGGATCTTCAAGAGGAAAACGGACGCGGATGGTAATGTTACCGTCTATAAAGCACGACTTGTCGCGAAAGGTTTTCGACAAGTTCAAGGTGTTGACTACGATGAGACTTTCTCTCCCGTAGCGATGTTTAAGTCCATTCGGATTTTATTAGCAATTGCTGCGTTTCATGATTATGAAATATGGCAGATGGATATCAAGACTGCGTTCCTCAATGGAAACATTGATGAAGAGTTGTATATGATGCAACCCGAAGGTTTTGTCGATCCTAAGGATGCTGATAAGGTGTGCAAACTTCAGCGTTCCATTTATGGACTGAAGCAAGCATCTCGGAGTTGGAACCTTCGTTTTGATCAAGTGATCAAGAGCTTTGGATTTGTTCCAAATTGCTACGAAGCTTGTATCTACAAGAAAGTGAGTGGGAGCTCGGTGACATTTCTGGTACTATATGTGGATGACATATTGATTATTGGAAATGACATTAACATGCTTAACGATGTGAAGAGTTATTTGAACACGTGTTTTTCAATGAAAGACCTAGGTGAAGCTGCTTATATATTGGGCATCAAAATATATAGAGATAGACAAAGACGCCTGATAGCTTTAAGCCAGAGTACATACCTAGACAAAGTTCTGAAAAGGTTCAGAATGGATAAGGCAAAGAAAGGTCCAGTGCCTATGTTGTCAGGTAAGATATTGAGCAAGGCTCAGTGTCCAGCTACGGTAAATGATAGAGAAGCTATGAGCAAAGTACCTTATGCCTCGGCCATAGGTTCTATCATGTATGCCATGTTGTGTACTAGACCGGATGTGTCCAATGCTCTTAGTTTGACGAGCAGATACCAAAGTGATCCAGGAGTGGAACACTGGACAGCCGTGAAGAACATCCTAAAGTACCTAAATAGGACTAAAGAAATGTTCTTAGTCTATGGAGGTGATGAACAGCTCGTCGTAAAATGTTACGTCGATGCTAGTTTCAACACCGACAAGGATGATTCTAAATCTCAGACATGATACGTTTATATTTTGAATGGAGGAGCTGTGAGCTGGAGAAGCTGCAAGCAAAGCGTGATCGCGGGATCTATAGTATAAACGGAATACATGGCTACTGCAGAAGCGTCAAGTGAAGGAGTTTGGATCAGGAACTTCATCACTGAGCTTGGCGTGGTTCCAAGTGCATTGGACCCATTGGAGATATTGTGTGACAACACTGGCGCCATAGCACTCGCTAAGGAACCAAGATATCATCCAAAGACCAAGCATATCAACCACAAGTTTCATATAATCCGAGATTATATAGCAGATGGAGATATGAAGATTAGCAAAGTACATACAGATCTGAATGTCGCAGACCCATTGACTAAACCTCTTCCACGTGCAAAACATGATCAGCACCTTAGTGCCATGGGTGTGAGATTGTTGCCAAATGTAAACTAGATTATTGACTCTAGTGCAAGTGGGAGACTGTTGGAATTATGCCCTAGAGGCAATAATAAAGATGTTATTATTATAATTCTTGTTCATGATAAAGTCTATATTCCATGCTAGAATTGTATTAAGTGGAAACTTTAATACTTGTGTGGTTTGTGAACAACACCGTGTCCCTAGTATGCCTCTATGGACTAGCTCATTGATTAATGATGGTTAAGGTTTCCTAACCATAGACATGAGTTGTCGATTAATAATGAGAACATATCATTGGGAGAATGATATGATGGACAGACCCAAACTAAGCGGATCAATTAGATCGTGCCATCGTGTTCATCTTTGCAAAGCTTTTCTTATGTCAAATATTGTATTCCTTAGACCATGAGATAATACAACTCCCTGGTATCGGAAGAAAGCTTTGAGGTCATCAAACGTCATCCTATGAGAGGGTGATCATAAAGGTGTCTCTCAGGTGATCGGAAAGTACCTGTTGGGTTGTATGTATCGAGATGGGATTTGTCCCCAAGTTGGAGAGATATACTTCGGGCCCACTCGGTAATCGATATCAACACCGCTTGCAAGCATGTGGTTAAGGAGTTAATCACAAAGTGATATCGGATTACGGAACGAGTAAAGTACTTGCTGTGAACGAGATTGAACTAGGTATGACGGTACCGACGATCAAATCTCGGGCAAGTAAAATATCACGAGACGAAGGGAATATATATATGGGATTGATTGAATCCTGGCATCGTAGTTCATCCGATATGATCATCGATGAATGTGTGGGAGTCAATATGGGTTTCCAGACCGCGCTGTTGATTATTGATAGAAGATCATGTCTGCATATTCTCGAACCCGAAGGGTCACACACTTAACGTGTCTCGACGCTAGGGTAGATTGGATAATTGGTTTATGAGTTTTTTTTCGGAGTCTCGGATGGGACCCGGGACATCACGAGAGGTTCCGGAATGGTCCGGAGAATAAGATTCATATAAGGCAAAGCAGTTTTTGGAGTTCGGAATTGTTTTGGGTTAATCGGTATTGTACCGGAAGCTTCTAGAACCTTCCGGAGGGGGACCAACGTGGCCCCACCTGCCGGGAGGGGGCATAGACCTATGAGGGAGTGCCCTGGACGCATTAGGCCAGGGGCACAAGGCCCCATAGGGCCCAGCCGGCCAGACCTAGGGCAAACCCTAGGAAAGCTTCTAGAAGGGGGGAACTTGCCCCCCACTCCTCCCTCCTTGGCCGCCGGCCCTAGGGCTTGGGGGAGGGGCAAGGGCTGGCCGCCCGCCCCTCTATATAAAGAGGGCTGGGGGAGCACCCCCTCCCACACCTCCTCCTCAAGCCCTAGCCGCCCTGCTGCCCTCCTCTCTCTCTCCCTCCCAACTGCACGTAGGCAAAGCCCTGCTGCAGAAACTCTCCACCACTTGCACCGCGCCGTCGTGTTGTAGATCCAATCCGTCTCTCCACCATACTTGCTGGACCGAGGAAGGAGGAGACGTCGAGGTGCCGCACGTGTGCATCTCTCGGAGGCATCGCCACTCGCGGTGTTAGATCGGATCGGATCGCGAGGAGGAGAAGCGAGTACGACTACATCACCCACGTTCCGACGAACGTTCCGCTGTGCGAATCTTCAAGGGTATGAAGATGTCATATAATCCCCCTCGTTGTTTGCATCTCCTAGATTAGATCTTGGCTTTCCCGTTCGCATCCGTAGAAATTTTTTGATTTACTATGCTGCGAAACCCCATCACAAGGGGCACTGCCGCCCGTTTGATCGGTGATCTTCTTTGAACTTCGTGTGGTTGACCTTGCGAGTCCCCGAGCGCGCGTGCCGCCTTTATTCTTTTGCGCTTGTCTGTTTTTAAGCTCCTTCTTTGCAGGGAAGATTCTTGATGACGAGGCCGAAGCGGCAGTGTGTCACCACGCTGGTGGACTCGGCCACACTGTCAGCAACTTGCATTCGCGTGTGCCTTCAAGAAATTTCGCCAACGGAGGTAATCCCCAGTGGAATCGTTGACGTTTGGTGCTACCTGGAGAAGGCCCCGACGGTTGTTGATTTCATGTCATGATCGGCCTTTCGTCGTGGTGCTGCGACTGCGCTGAGCCTTGGGCTCGCGCACTTCCCCGACTACTTCGACCTGGACGACGTCACCAGCGGGTACCCTTCATCGACGGGCGCGGTCGAGATCTGTGAGGTGTTGAAGTTGACCGAGCAGGCTGCAGTTTACTCCGACCGGGTGCTGGCGATGGGTGATATCCTTCCGTACTAGGAGACGATCGTTGCGCCGAACGACCCCGAGCCGGCGAGCCGCGACTTCTAGGTGGAGCAGCCGTTCCGAGTGGTCATGGCGGGCGCTCTAACGGCGTACCCATCGAACCAGTGGGTTCCCTTCATCCGTGTTCGCGGGAGCGGTGGCACATCATTGTCTAAGCCTACAGAGTAAATTAGTTTGCCGAGTGGCGTTAGTTGTAACAGCTATGTAACTGCCCTTTTAGGCGAGCAAATTTTGTTGTCATAAGGAATGCATGAATTCTTTTGTCAATGTTTGATTTGACTATGAGTTGTTAAATTTGTCCGAGTCCCCAAGCGCGTCCGCCCTTTTTGTGGGGTTTACCTCGTTTTTATGTGTATGTTTGTTTTTATACTGTTAGTCAGTTGAGGTCGACTCGCCGTGGCTTGGAAAGCCAGTCGTGTGGCGACCCCAAGGGGTGCTCTGTACTTAGCCGTTTTCCCGGGCGCGAACGGGGTCGGGTGGCCGAGTCCCCGAGCGTGGTACTTGGTCGTTCTAGTCGCATGCCCAAGGTAGGTGAGGACGAGGCGCATTGTATTAAGCGCGTCGCTCCACCTGATCCGTGGGGTCATTCGCGTGGCGAGTCCTGGCGTTTTTCCTAGTCGCTCAAGTTTGGACTAGCGTCAGTCCCCGAGCGTGGTACTTAGCCGTTCGAGACACTGCGCCAAGAATGTGGAGGATTGGGTTGCCGTTGGAAGCGAATGCAGTTGTCTTGGCTCGAAAAGCCAGTCGAGCGAGGCGACTCCGATGGGGATCCGGGTTGGCTTTTTTCATGGACGATACAAGGCCCGAATTGTTTCGGTGCCCTCGTACCGCACTACTTGTACGTGTCGATCGCGTGACCAAGGGTTGACTTCCACGAGTAGCATAGCGCTATTATTACGAGTGCAAATGGCATAAGGTATGGAAAGTGGACACAATTTGTGCGAATCGATCTTCTTTATTTTATAGCGGGTAGGAGATACATGTTTAGAGTTCTAGGAATAATTTTGAATAATAATAATTATAGGCCATATCCTCCCAATAATGGTAATTCTTATGGAAATTCCTACAACAACAATAGAAGTTCACCCTCTAAACTTGAAGTCATGCTTAAGGATTTTATTAGTAAACAAACTTCCTTCAATAAAACTGTTGAGGAAAAGCTTTCGAATGCTGAAAAAAATATTTCATCTTTGTCTGAAGCACAATCTTATTTGATTAATAAAATGGCTGCTAAACCAGAAACTATGGAAAATACCTTCACTGCTACCAATGCCATAGAAGTTAGAATTGATGAAAATGTTAGAATGTTAGCTGAATTGCATGCTAGGTGGTAAAGAGAAGATTAAATTGCTAGAAATAGTAGTATTTGTACTATTACCACCAATGTTGATGCTAGCAAACCACCTAAAGTGCACACTCCTTTTCCAATAAAAATGCCGAAATTCTTCGAAATATGGGAAACAATAATTCTACTACCTTGGATGCTAATTTTGATTTTGATCTTGATGGTTGCAATATTTCTGAAGTAATTATGTTCTTACAAAATCTTGCTAGAATCCCTAATGCTAGTGCTATGAATATGGATTTTACAAAACACATTACAGATGCTCTCATGAAAATTAAGGAAGAAAAATTGAAACATAAAGCATCTATTCCTAGGAAATTAGAAGATGGTTGGGAACCCATCATTAATATGAAAGTGAATGATTTTGATCTCAAAGCTTTATGTGACCTTGGTGCTAGTGTCTCTATTATGCCTAGGAAAATTTATGAAATGCTTGATTTGCCACCATTGGAAGATTGTTATTTGTATGTCCAACTTGATGATAATGCTAAAAAGGAACTTATGTGGGGCATTAATGATGTTCTTATAATGGTTAACAATACCTTTGTCCCTGTTGATTTCTATGTTTTGGATGTTGAATGCAATGCTTCTTGTCCTATTAATTTGGGAAGACCTTTTCTTAGAACAGTTGGTGCCAATATTGATATGAAGGAAGACATCATTAAATATCAATTCCCACTCAAGAAAGGTATAGAACACTTTCCTAGAAAGATAGATAAGATACTTTGTTGCTTCTCCTATTAAAACAAAATTTGTTTTTTATGCTTCTTCATTTGAAAATACTTGATTCTTGCTTTCTATGCCTAGCTTAAAGGCGTTAAAGAAAAGTACTCTTGGGAGATAACCCAATTTTTATTTTTCAGTAATTTTTTCTTTTGTTGAGTCTTGGAAGTTATTGCCTCTGTAATAACCTCTCCTTATCCTTTTTATGTGGTTTTTGTGCCAAGAATAACCTCTAATGAGAGAGAAGTAAGATCTGGGGAAGTTGCTGTCCCGAAACAGATATTTGTGCTTCACTGTAAAATAATCGTGAAAAATCCCAGTACGTCGGATTGACCTGTAATTTTATGTGCATATGCCCCAGGTTATTATATAACTTTATTTAGTTTATCACTTTTCGATTTGAGCAACAGAAGGTCTTCAAAAAATTAGGTCTTTACCTTCTGGTCTGTTTTGACAGATTTCTGCCATTATTTGCATTTGCCTCTTAATCGGTTTCTTTTGAGTTCTGTTTGATCAATTGAGCTTTTAAAAGGAATTGCTACAGTAGCTTGTGTGTTAATGGAAGTTTTAGTTGTTTTGAAACTAAACCCAAAGGCTTATTATCTTGAATTCACTATTGTTGCTAATGAAGATTGTGTGAAGTTTTGTATGAAGGAAATTCTCAAGTGTAGGGGAAGAACGATGTGATGAGATGAAGAATGGACAAAAACTCAAGCTTGGGGATGCCACCCGTGTCACCCCAAGTAATATTCAAGAGGTATAAGCGTCAAAGCTTGGGGATGCCCAAGGCATCCCCTTCTTCATCAATAAAAATCCCAGGTTTTCTTTCTAGACACTTTATTTTTATTGCTTCATGCACTATTGTGTTGTTTTTGGAGTGTCTTTGTTTTTGTTTTTAGTTTTCTTTTGTTTGGTTTTCTGCAATAAATTAGTTGGACCCCCGCATTCTTATTTTGTTTCAAATAAGTTGGTTGGTGTTGGAAAAGAGTAGAAAGTTTCATGCTTATAGTGGTACAAAAGGAAGCTTGTTTTGACTGTGTCCTAGACTTTATCATGTCATGTTAGATGTTGCTTTGAACTTATGCTTAGTGATTATTGTTGTAGCATGACTTGTTCCAAACAATTGAGATTGCTTAATGTGCCTTGAAAGAATCATGCGTTGTTTTAGCATACAAAAGCATAATATTGTGGTATTCTCCTTTGATGCTTTATTTGGGTTGACTTGGCACATGCTTACACCATGTGAAGACTATAAAGCAGTCACCTTAGCCTCTATGATCATTTAGTTTTTGACTTATGATATCACTTTATGCTTTAATTAATAATGTTTTGTCGCTTTGCATGATTATGGACATTATTGCTCTCTTAGTTGGTCGCTCCTAGTCTTTTGCTAGCCTCCACTTGTACTGAGTATGAGATCTACTCGTGCATCCAACTCCCAAGAAACCAAGTTATTCCAAAGAGTCCACTATAAATTCCTATGCATGGTGTGTTACACCATTCCAAGTATATTCATGTGTTTATCTATCTTCCAAATTAAACTTGTTATGTGAAAATTAGTGATTAAAGCTCTCACAAACTTGATGGCACACTTTACTTTCTTGCACTTAATAAAATTGAAACATTGTTCCCATCTATGTTGCTTATATGCTTGCAAATTATAAGTTGGGAGTTAGCAGAACCATGCTGTCATGGGGAACACTTTCAACACCTGTACATATTTATCCAGTTGATATCATGATCTCTTGTTTATGGATGTCGGCGGTGTGAAATAAAAGGGGAGCTTGTAAGTCCATGAAGTATTATATATGTGTTAGAGAAACGCCTGGACGACTATCCTATCCATGCCTAATCATGGTGGAAACTTGCAGCATATCCATAGTGAGCAATCTATGAAGCATCTTCAGGAAAAAATATAGAAAAAAGAAAAAAGAAAAAAAAGAGAAAAAAAGGACCATGCTCATGGTAAATAAAAAGATCCCTGAGATGCTCATTGTATGTTGCCTTGTCATTTTGATATGGGATAGCTCATGTGTAATGCGTCAAGGGGTACCCCGTTGGCGGTTCTCTATGATACACATATACTTACAATGACAAGAACTTGCTTGTGACTAAAGTTGAGTAGCATGAGGAACGACCCTCATACTCAAGAGACATGAGATTTTCAACTTATGATATGTCAAGAATATAATTCATATTTTTTCACTTTAAACTTAATCACTTCAAGATGCCAATGATAAGAGAAATGAGAGCTGAAAGGCAATAAGTAGCATAATTTTTGGAAGGTCTTTATGAAACTTGAAATCCCTGCTTACCTTTGTGAAGGGCCTTTATTTTTACTTTTATGTTGAGTCTCCACTTTCTATCTTTATGCACCAATTAACAGAGCATAGTTGTCATTCTTAGTTCAATGTGCATTGTCCCAAAACTTATTGATTGATTCATAATCATGGTATTTCTTGTTCTTAAATTATTTGTATCTAGTCACCTTTATGAACTTTGAAGGTGTCCTATGCATTTATGTTTTTCTATTCCATGAGGGACAAGCTGAATACCACTCATGCTATGTTTTCTATATGTGTTTAATGCATTGTTATTCATGATCTTTTGTTTGTACCTTTTCATGTTACAACTTAGTTGCTTTGTCTTATTGTTAGAACTACTTCTTTCATGCTCATGTTTAGAGTACTATGATCCCAGCTATCAATGCTTTACAATATTTTGATAAAGATTGTGATGGTGCATGTCACCTAAAAAATTATTATTTTTATCACTTACCTACTCGAGGACGAGCAGGATTTAAGCTTGGGGATGCTTGATACGTCGTACATATCTATAATTTTTTATGATCCATGCTTGTTTTGTATCGACTTTCTTATGTTTTGTCTACACTTTGAGGTATTTTTTATACATTTTCTGGAACTAAGCTATTGACAAGATGCCGCGGTGCTAGTTGCATGTTTTCTGCTGTTTTTGGTTTCAGAAAAACTAGTAAGGAAATATTCTCAGAATTGGACGGAACAAAAGCCGAAGTCAATATTTTACCAGATCGAAGATGGAGTCTAGAGGGGGGACGAAGAGGCGCCACAGGGCGGCCGCACCACCCCCTGGCACGGTCCCACCCTAGGCCGTGCTAGGGCATGGTGTGGGCCCCCTGTCCCTCAACCGACCTCGCCCCTTCGCCTATATAAAAACCCCGAGGCAGAAACCCTAAGTACCCAATCAGAAATCCACGAAAGAGTCCATAGCCGTCGCCACCATCGGCCCTAGATCAGGAGGGATCTGAAGCTCTTCCCGGCACCCTGCCGGAGGGGAGAGATCATCCCGGAGGCCTTCTTCATCGCTATGCCAGCCTTTGGAGTGATGTGTGAGTAGTTCACCCTTGGACTATGGGTCCACATAGTATCTAGATGGTTGTTTATCCTCTTTTGTGATATCATGTTTAGATCTTGTGAGCTCCATTCATGATCAAGATCATCTATTTGTAATGCTACATGTTGTGCTTGCGGGGATCTGATGGATATTGAGTACTATGTCAGATTGATTATTGATTCTATCATGTCTATGCTATTTGTGATCTTGCATTCTCTTTGTTGCTAGTAGATACTTTGTCCAAGTAGATGCTGGTATCTCCAAGAGGGAGTATTTATGCTCGATAGTAGGTTCATGCCTCTAGTAATCTGGGGAAGTGACAAAAATCTCTAAGGTTGTAGATGTGTTGTTGCTACTAGGGAGAAAACAAAAATCCTTTGTCCAAGGGCAATTGTATTGTTTACTTTACACACTTTGTTTAATGCAATTATCTGTTGCTTGCAACTTAATATTGGAAGGGGTTCGGATGATAACCTGAAGGTGGATTATTAGTCATAGATGCAGTTGGATTACGGTCTATGTATCATGTTGTAATGCCCAAACAAATCTCTAGAGATCAAGATGTCTAGTATATGCATTGTTATGCATTTTCAATCTGTCAATTGCCCCGCTGTAATTTGTTCACCCAGCATGCTATTTATCTTATGCAGAACACCTCTAGTGAAATGTGGACCCCGGTCTATTCCTCACCATTTATATTCCATCTACTGTTTACCGTTTACTATTTACTTACTACAAGCAATAACAATCTTCCACACTATACGTTTAATCCTTTGTTTTTAGCAAACCGGTGAGATTGACAACCTCAGTGTAAGTTGGGGCAAAGTATTGTGGTTTGTGTTGTGCAGGTTCCAAGTTGCTAGCAACAACTTGGAGTTGGTTCCTTACTCCTACTGGTTCGATAACCTTGGTTTCATAACTGATGGAAACTTGCTGCTGTGCTCATCATACCTTCCTCTTGGGGTTCCCAACAAGCTCTACATATCTGAGCCATCAGTTGTCTAGGTTCCTTGGCTTGTGCAATATCGCCATTGTTTTCACTATACACGTCTAACGGATTGGATGAGCCTTGAACCACACCAAGATCCATGAGAAAATTCCTCATCCAAACGGCTTCCCTTGCTGCCTCTGAGGTGGCAATATACTCAGCCTTTATTGTAATATGTCATCCACATATAAGATCACAAAGTTTACTTTGCTCCCACTAAAATTCTTGTATAAACAAGAATCATGATCACTTTTGATGAAGTCAAACGATTTGACTACCTCATCAAAGAGAATGTTCCAACTCCGAGATTCTTGCTTCAACCCATAAATGGGTTTATAAAGTTTGCATACCTTGTCAGCATTAGCCGGATCAACAAAAACCTCAGGTTGTGTCATATACACGTCCTCGGTTAAATTTCCGTTAAGGAAAGCCGTTTGACATCCATCTGCCATATCTCATAGTCGAAATAGGATGCTATAGCTAACATGATCCGAACTGACTTAAGAATCGCTATGGGTGAGAAAATATCATTGTAATCAACACCTTGAACCTGTCGGAACCCCTTCATGACAATACGTGCTTCATAGACAAAAATATTTCCATCCATATCAATTTTCTTCTTAAAGACCCATTTGCACTCGACGGGTCTTGCACCATTTGGCAGATCAACCAAGTTCCAAACTTGATTTTCATCCATGGACTTTAACTCGGATCTCATGGCTCCTAGCCATGACTCGGAATCAGATCCCACCATTGCTTCCGAATAAGTTGTCGACTCATCACTGTCTAACAGTAATACATCACAAACACTTCGCAATCTGGCAGATCTTTGTTGTTCGGGTGCAGTTGCCGGCTTAGCTACCACAATCGGCTCAACCTCTAAGGCATTTTCGGACATGCTAGTAGTCAGTTCCTCTTAAATTTCTTTGAGATGCACTATGCTCCCACTGACTCGCTGACTGAGAAACTCTTTCTCAAGGAATACACCGTTCCAAGCGACGAAGACTTTGCCCTCTTCTTGGTTGTAGAAGTAATAACCTAAGGTTTCCATCGGATACCCCACGAAAATACACTTACCCGACTTGGCCGTGATCTTGTTAGACTGAAGTCGCTTGAAAAATGCTTCACAACCCCAAATATTAAGAAAAGACAAACTTGGATTCTTGCCATTCCATCTCTCATGCGGTGTCTTCTCTACCGACTTTGATGGTACTCTGTTTAGTGTGAACGTTGTTGTTTCTAGACAATAACCCCAAAATGATAAAGGCAGGTCTATCTGACTCATCATTGATCGTACCATGTCCAACAAGGTCTGATTCATGTGTTCCTCTGTGGCATTCTCGGTGGAGTGAGGTGAGGAACTATTCCACAACTCTTCAAATGGTCATCAAACTTGTGGCTCATGTACTCGCCTCCTTGGTCCAACCGAAGAAACTTTATTTTCTTGTTGAGTTGATTATGTACTTCATTTTGGAATTATTTGAATTTTTCAAAGGCTTCCAACATATGTTTCATTAAGTAGATATATCCATATCTACTCAAATTATCAGTGAAGATAATGAAGTACTCATAACCAGCCCTGGTTGTCGTGCTCATTAGACCACATACATCACTATGTACTAATCCCAATAAGTCAGATGCCATTTTACAATTCTTTGCAGAAGGTGTCTTGGTCATTTTGCCTAGTAGGCAAGATTCACATGTCTCGAACGACTCCAGGTCTAACAAAGTTAGGAGTCCATCATCATGGAGCTTCTTCATGCGTTTCCAACTTATATGATCAAGCCGATAGTGCCAAAAGTAAGTCATATTCAAATCATTTGGTTTCAAACTTTTATGTTATATACCGACTCACCATCAAGATTCAAAATAAATAACTCGTCCTTGATGGGTGCATAACCGTGAAACATATCATTAAAATATAAATAACAACCATTATTCTTAATATTCGGTTCATAACATTGTCTCGTCAAACATGAGGCAGAAATAATGTTCTGACTAAGCACTGGAACATAATAACAGTTATTCAGTTCCTTTAATAATCCCGAAGGTAATTAAGTTGCATCTTGCTGACTTCCAATGCATCGACTCTCGCCTTGTTGCCGACTCGAATGTCAACCTCGCCTCTTGCCATGCTCCTAGTTCTTACCAGTCCCTGCGATGAATTGCTGATGTGAATAACTGATCCGGTATCATATATCCAAGAACTATTGGGTGCATCATCAAGATAAATGTTTATAACACTGCAAACAAGTGTATCTGAGCCGGAATTCACACCTACACTCTTGGCTTTGTCATCCAGATACTTGCTACAGTTTCTCTTCCAGCGGCCATCCGCCTTGCAATAGAAGCAAGTGGAGATGGCTTAGTCCCTGAGGAAGCGCTTGGCACCGGGTCCTAAGCCTTGCCTCCTGACTTCGCATTCTTCTTAGTCCAAGAACGTTTCTTGAACTTAGCCTTATTCTGCACCATCAACACTTGACTAGTTCCTTTCTTGAGATCCACCTCTACCTGCTTGAGCATCCCATGTAATTTAGTGAGGTTCTTATCCATACCATGCATGTGGTAGTTTGATACGAACTGACCATATGCACCAGTAAGAGAGTTCATAATTATATCCATAGTGAACTCTTTGTTAATGGGGTAGCCAAGCCTTTCCAAAGACGGCACGCAACCAACCATCTTGATCACATGCGGACTTAGTGGATCACCATCCTTAACCTTGCAACTCAGCAAAGCCTGAGACACTTCATACCTCTCGTTCTTTTCTTGATCCTGGAACATACTTTTAAGGATTTCGATCATATCATAGGCCTCAACATTCTCGAACTGCTGGTGCAATTCCGGTTTGATGTGAGCAAGCATAATACAACTAATTTCCATGGACTCATATTTGGTCCTACGATAGGCATTGGTAGAAGCGACACTCGCATTCTCATTTGGATCATCTAGAAGTGGGTTATCTAGAACATGGTCCTTATTTTATTTCTTGAGAACAATTCTCCAATTACGATACCAGTTGGTGAAATTAGTTCCGTTATCTTATCTTTCTCTAGGATCATTCTCAACACAAAAACGGACATCCGAGGGAGACTGCTACTAGGTGCCATCGATCTACAACAGAAAATATGTAAAACACTGAAGACATGTACCCATAAAAGAGCAAGCATATTAAACATTTTAATACTTATGCTCCTACTAGAACCAACACCCCTCTGATGGTTACTAAGTGATTTAGGATCCTAAATAAGCAAGCCTACAAGTGAGCTTTAACATCATCGCTAGCCATCAAGTGATCTAGGTAGGAAACTCCTTGCCAATCGCATCTCATGCGACTCCTGTTGGTCAGGTGGTGTCGTGGTATTGCCAACGAGTACGCCATGGAGGGGTCCTCACAGTGCGTGTTTAGAGACGTGGGGGAAGGCGGACGGTTGACGGGTACGAGGTAACACAGTTTACCCAGGTTCAGATCCTACGACGGTGGCGGAATCCTACTCCTGCTATAAATCACTATAAGGGCAACACGCCGAGTTACAGGGATTGGTTCGCTGTGCGAGGTTGTATGAATCGATTCCCTAAAGGCTCCCATAGGCCCGACTTATATAGTCGCCAGGTCCTAGGGTTACAGGGAAAAGTCCTAGCCGGACAGGTCACAGAGTCCTACACCGTCTATTACTAGTCTTGTGTATCTTGCACTCCAAGGCTCCGGGCACACTAGTGACTCCACCGTAGCCTTCCTTTATCCGGCTTGGGCCTCCCTTCTGGATCCATCTAACTGGGCCGCCCAGCAGGCCATAGGCCATGCTACCAACTGTGGGCGGATAAGAGACATGCTATAGGGATACCCATATAGCATATCCCCAACAGTAGCCCCCGGAGAACTCCGAGATCTTGCGCCGTCTTGCCTCTTCACGTTGAATGCTCCGTCTAGATGGATGTCGGCATATCGTCAAGCAATATCTTGTAGTCCTCCCAAAGAACCCTGCAAAACTTTCTCCGTCTTCAACTTGTAAGTCGGAGAAATGCTGAATCTTTCATCGTAATCTTCCATAGCCGGACTGGATCCGTCCATGCCGGAATCTTCGATGTGACGGCTCATCTAGGACGACGTAGGCTTAGGTCAGCGACGCCTCGTAACTCACACATGCAGAAAACGCAATCATGTCCGATTTTCCCGCGCGAGCAATACGAACCGTTGGCGGCGACAGTTGGAGACGTGGCGAAATTTCCGCGCACGTTCGCGAACACGTCGTCTACGCGGCAACTGTCCGATTAAGCTGCACGAAACTTGATGCTTGGAGATGATAAATAGTAACCGTGGGGAAATTTCCACTTTTTACCTCATTCCCCTAGCGTCATATTCTTCCTCCAGCGCACGCCCCTTCGAGCTCTCCGCGCCTGACGCGCGAAAAAACCCTAGCTTCCAATCTGCACCAGTCGCGTCCAGCCTCACTCCATGGCCAGCAGCAGCGCTTCTCCTTCCATGGCGGCATCGAGCGAAGCCGCGGCGAAGCCGGCGAGCTCCATCGTTGTGCCTCCAGAGGGCCTAGTCATCCCCGCATCGGCGGTTATCGATTCCACCGGCGGCGACCTTAATCTGGCGGCACTAGAGACGTTGGAGGAGGAACCAGACTCGCACAAGGGCGACTGGCACATCTCGGATATCACTGACCGTGATATCCATGAGATGATCGCCGAAGGCTACCTTCCTGCGACGGAGGGGCTCGCCTAGCGGGCGGCACCGGCCGGCGAGGTGACACCTTCTCCCCAAGCCGGAGAAAAGGTGTACCTCAAAGCTCAGCTGGTACGCGGCGTCTCTCTGCCTATCTCCAACTTCTTCCTCTCCGTCTTGAATCACTATAAGGTCCAGCCCCAAAACCTTTCCCCCAACAGTATCTTAGTGCTTAGCAACTACGCGATGCTCTGCGAGGGATACTTAGGGATAAGGCCTAGGTTAGACCTCTTTGTGTACTTCTTCACCGTCAAACATGAAGCCAGACATACCAAGGAAGAGCTTAGGAACTGCGGCACCATAAGCTTCAAGATTCGACCTGGCCGGTGGTTCCCCGACATCATCGGTCACGAGTCCTGTAAAAATTGGCAGCGGACGTACTTTTACGGCCCAGACATTCCTCTGGCTAACCGACAAGTTACGTACCCGGACTTCGTTGACGGAGCCACCGCTGAAGCCTCGTCATGGAGATCCCAGGCCTCCCTTCCCTCCGACCTCGATGCTTCTCGTGCCATAAGGCGGATCGAATGGTTCGTAGAGACGGGTTTGACCGGCTTGGACCTGGCCATGTGCTGGTTCATCAGGCGAATCCAACCTCTGCAGCACTGCGCGAAGCTCATGCACGAGTATATCGGCGACAAGAAGGATAGTCTCCGCATCTCCGTGGACAACTTCTCGAGCGACTCCGTCAAGCTCCGCCTTAAGGACATCATCAAGGTGAAGGATAAGAAGCATGGCTTCACCATGACCTACGACATGTTCGTAGACGGCAAGTGCCCAAAGGTAAGTATTTATTTTCCGTGTACGACATATACTCCAGGTCTTCCGTCTTGTAAATGTCCTCTCATCTGACACGGTGATTTCTTACTTAACAGCTTAGCGATCTAGAGGAGGGCAACCTGGCTACCCAAATATATGATCCAATGATGAAGGAAGTCACGGTCTTGTCCGACGACGAAGTTCCGTTGGCGCGGAAGCGGAAGAGCTCCACCTCTGACGCTGCCGATGGAGGTAAGAAGAAGAAGACGGAGGGTGGAGCCTCCAAAAAGACTACCGCCGCCCTGGAGGCGGAAAGAAAAGAATTACCGGGATCCCCTTTGCCAAAGCACCCCCACTTGTGTAAGCTTCTCATTCTCCGACATTGCCTATTTATCTGTCTTGCTCCTGTACTTATGCATTTTGCACGTTTCAGGAAGAAAGCCACGACCAGCCTCAAGAAGACCTCCAAAACATCGAGGGATTCTCGAAATATCAAGGACATGCTGCATCGCGACGCCTCTCTCGCCATCGCCCCTGCCACTCCTGCTGTCAAGCCCTCGTCTGCCCCGACAAGCTCTCAGGCTAAGGATGCATCAGGCCCTTCCGCCATGGAAGTGGATTCTGGCGCCTCTACTGAGCTTCCTGTTGTCGGCGAGCAGGCGACGCAGGAGAGTACCTCCCATCAAATGGATGAAGCTCCGGCTAAGGATGCCATCGATGGAGGCAAGGCGGTGGTGGAAGCTGGTACTTCTACCGAAGGCGGTGCCCTTGCTCCCCAGAAACCTTTTGAGTTCCCGAAGATAGTCTACCCGGCACTTACGCCGAGTAGCACAACTCTGGTTCCTGGAGGAGTACCGACATCTCCGACGTGCGGTTTTGAGGAGCTCCTCTGACAAGCAGACAACTTGCAAGGAAACAGCATCTCCTTTGGCAAGCTGCTGGCCGAGAGCGCTATAAATCTCAAGATCATTGCACTTGTAAGTTTTATTTGCTTTTTGCATTTCATATGAGTATCTCACTGTAGCCCCCGAGGATGTAGACAGAAAACCATAGGCTTTTGCGTCTAGATGCTCTAAGAGTGACTAAGCTATAAAACCTCACTGTAGCCCCCAAGCATGTAGATGGAATGAAATGTTCCGACTAGATGCTTTAAGAGTAGCATACGCAGTATTTATAAATTTCAGCAGTGTAGCCCCCAAGATTCTAGTTGTAACTGAATTAGTTCCGACTAGATGCTTAAAGAAAGCTAAGCATATAGCTGAGTTAAAAACTTTATACTGTAGCCCCCAAGCCTCTAATCGAAAACTGAATTAGTTCCGACTAGATGCTCAAAGAAAAGCTAAGCATATTGCTAGGTTAATGTCAACACCCGGATTTTTAATCCCAGATGCCTGTTATGCCATACATCGCAATCCCAGGATTACCATTTTTGCGAGACATAACAGAATTGGATACCACAGTACATCATTCATTACAAACCATACATAAGGTCTTACACAAATAGGGATCTCATGATCCGGTTCTTAATACAACTTCAAGCAGCGGAATACGTAATAATAACGGTAGCATAGGCGAAGCTCCATCTTCGGGGTCACAGGCAATGCTGACGATGGGAGATGATCCTAGTTGTCGTAGCCTTCCTGGGTCCATCCTCCAGGTACCCATCTTCATAGTTTGGCCACGGGAATAGCCAGGGACAAGCCATGAGTACTCTTTAAGTACTCGCAAACTAATACTAACATGTGAAGGGGGTTTTTGATAATAGGACACTAGGCTCTAGGGTTGTTTTGCAATAAGCCAGATTTATCTCTACTAAGTTTTGAAGCAAGAGAGCGAGTGAAGTTATAACACCTAAGTGGGAACTTGTATCTCATATCACAACCTTGTTGTGGTCAAGTCAAATTCTCAATTCATTTCACAAGTCATTTTGAAAACATCTGACGGGGGAACAGTATGGCCACTCCAACTGTCCATAACCGCGGACGCGGCTATTCGAATAGTTTGACACTCTGCAGAGATTTTACACTTTCACCACAACATTCGATACATCCGTCAGGAACAACTCCTGAATTCACCATACTCAGTATGCGGATAATCAATCCTAACCTTTCAATTACACGCCCTAGTATAAGCACCTCTCCTGTGAGTTTGGCCTAACAACCATGACCAACTGTCATCTTGGGTACTGCACATGTGGACAATCCTCACAAGGTAGCCTCAGCTCAGACCTTGGCCGTGAGGGAACTAATACTAAGGTATATAAGTTTCCAGTCAAGCCCTACCCAATCTTCGGGTATTGTGGTTGTACGGTAAAATTGGAATGGTATCGCATCCAGGCAACCATCAGTTTTATAAAGGGCTAAGGCTCATGCCTCAACATTTTCATCACCAAAATCATCTGGTGTTCATAAACACATGTCAAAACATCTCAGTAGAATGATCCATCATTCTAAGGTTTTTATAACCAGTTTTACCAAGTATTCCCATCTAAAGTTGATCAAGTTTTATGCTTAGCACTAGCATCTACAAGTGGGGGTAAGCACTAATGAGGGGTGGTAAACTAGTGGAGTTTCAACTAAGTTCAATCTCATGCCTTAGGGCGACATCAAGATTTTATAGCTTAGGCCAAATTTTATGATCTTTATGCAACCTTCAACTATTTTCCTAGAATCTACAAGTTACTTTAGTAAACTCTGAGTTAAAGCTTTGATAAAGAAATAAAGTAGAAAGCTTGCAAGTAAAACTAGGATTGGGTATCAAAAGGGTATAAACACATATGCTTAAGGCATATAGTTGCCATGGTAACAAGTAATTGTTTGTTTGCATCAGTAGAGTATCTTGCAAGTGTTAGCTTGCCTTGTGCAGAGCAGTGGTTGAAGTTCTCCTCGGCTTCTTCTTCGTAGTATCCTCCTTCCTCCTCGTATACTTGGTCGGTACTAGAGTCTATAAATAAATACGATGTACACAATCACCAAACAATACTTAACTACTTGCAATCATCACACAAAAGGGTCCTATAGATGATCTAACATCATCACTAACATTACAAGATTAAGGCTTGGTTTAATTCCTTTTATTTTTAGAAAAGTAATTTCTACTCATTGAAAAACTACTTAGATTTAATATTCTCCAAACCCAAACATGGGATCATGTTGACACATGTCATCACCACATATTTTAGTCCATGGGAATGTGGTTTAAAGTGGTGTCACAATTTAATAAGGTTTTACCCTTTTATTTTAATTAAATAAGTGACTTGAAATGCCTATATGGCATTCTTTTATTACTTGGTCATTATTTCTGTAAGTAAACCCATATTTTTTTTATATATTCTGAAAGGTATGGTTAAATATGATTTTTGAGAGTTGGAATGAACTCAAAAGCTATTATGGTTTAAATTTGAAAAATGTTTGAATGCAGAAAAGCTTCTTCCTTGTTATTTTTACTAAGGGTGATCTACAAATCCAAATGGTTTGAATCCAACATGCTTGGATTCAGCATTTCAAGACCTTTCTAACAAAATTGGTTTCATTCAATTTGGTTCACTGAATCAACCTGGGTTGATTTTTGAAACTAGGTGCAGAAGTGTGTTTGAATAAAAATGGAAAAATCCAAATTCAAACAACTGGACTGCGTGGGAAGCTATACTAGGCCGGCCTGCTAAGCGTAGCGCTTACGCGGGTTGGTTAAGTCGCTGTCCCCACGCGTCAGTGAGACGAGGGGGTGCGAAGCGGTACGGGGCAATGTGAGCTGTGGGATCTGGTTCTAATCTAACGGTTGAGGGTCATCGTCGACGTTGGGCAACGCCGGCGAGACAGAAACCTAGTGCGGCAGGTGGGGGTCATTGGGGGCTCACCGGGGCTCAGGCGAGGGTCGGCGAGGCGGCGAACGACGAAGTCGATGACGGCGAACCTCCTGGTACCGACAGCTTCTCCTAGGGAGGCTCCAATCGCTGGCCCCTTTCTTCTCTAGGAGTGGCAGGCTCCAGTGAAATTCCGGTGAAGTGCTACTCGCCTTGCTCCAGGAATGGGGTGGAACAATCAGTGAAGAGAGGGGAGTGAGATGGTGTGCTAAATTCGGCTGGGGGTGGCCTCTATTTATAGTCGCGACGACGAGACCGAACGGGATGGGCAGGCGATGGTAGCGACATGGCTATGGGCGGCTAGAGGCATTGGCGGCGATGACGATCGCTTGGTGGTCTCCTGGCGATGCTCTACGGCTTTAATGCGCTTGTAGGGGCGGTGGCAATTGGTCTGGAACACGCGATGCTCTGCACGGCAGAGGCGGCGTCTTCGACGGCGAGCGGTGGCTGTGAGGCATGGGGCGGCGAACGAGGATGTCTGGCGGTCTCCTGGGTCGGTGGCAATCATGTATGCACGCGGCGAGGGCGTCGCGCGGTCTATGGGCGCCGGTCGAGCGTGGCGCTCTGGCGCATGCTCGGCATGGTTGCTGGCGAGCTGGGCACGGTCTGTGCGTGTGGTCCAGGGGTTGTCAACGCTCGCTGCTAGGACAGGGAGTGGTGGTGGATGGTGGGCTACCTCCTAGACAATGTTGGCACGGCTAAAACTCCTCCTAGCTTGCTGTCTCCACTGGGGTGTCATGGTGAGCTTCGGTTGTTCACCATTAATGGCATTGCCCAGCTTACAGTGAGGCTAGTGCTTGGTTTAGTTTACTAGATGATCTACTGAGGTTGTTGTGATCTAGAGAGGGAACAAGTTAGGCTCCAATCACTGCTCACAATAGTGTTTTGATTTTGGATGATTTGAATCTGCAAGGTGTTTGATGAAATGGCCGCATGAGTTCAAGTTTTGAATTTTGAAAAGATTTTTGGTGGGTGTGCTAGGTAGGTGTTGGTGAGTCTACAGATGCTTGGGTTTTGAAAGTTGAGCTTGTTTGAGTGGTTTTTGAAAAAGTGGGATCTTCCCATATGATAGAGATTCAATTTTGAACTGTCCTTTAAACCATGCATTTGAATGTTTCTGGATGATCACAAAGTGGGCCTTGATACTTTTTTAAGAGTACTATCAAGGGGTGCAAAGATCCAAACAAGTTTCTGTTAAGTTCTGAAAGTTTGGGACAACCAAAGTAGTCATGGGAGTTAATTTGGCCAAAATGACCATTCCCTTATTTTGTTTGTTTTGATTTATTTGTCTTTGGGAAAAGTGTGGGGATTGTTTAGATGATGTTTATTTCGCCTAAAAATCCATTTACAAGCAAATAAACACACAAACAAGGTGGTTCAAAAGAATTCAAAATGAAATGCATACTCACATGCATGCTTCCATATTTTTATTTAGAAAAGTTTTTGTTAACCCTAAATTTGATGATTAGAGTTTAATGATCCAAGTTTAGTGTTTTTGGGATGTTACAAACCTTCCCCCCTTAAACAAAAATCTCGTCCCGAGATTTGAAAAAGGACGAAAAAGATTACCTAGGATTTGAAGAGATCGGGAAACTCCGTCCTGATGTGCTCTTCGCGCTCCCAGGTAGCTTCCTCTTCTGTGTGGTTGCTCCACTGAATCTTGAGAAACTTGATGCTTTGGTTTCGGGTAGTTCTGTAAGCTTCTTCCAAAATACGGATGGGTACTTCGGGATAGGTTAGGTCATCATTGATCTCTAAGGTCCGATGATCGATATTCTTGAACACTTCGGTCTTCTCTGGGACTTCAAGGCACTTACGAAGTAATGAGATATGAAACACATTGTGAACGGCTGACATCTCTTCGGGTAGTTCCAATTGATACGACACTTCTCCTCGACGGTTCAGAATCTTGAAGGGTCCGATATATCTGGGGGCTAACTTTCCTTTGAGTTGGAAACGCTGCATTCCCTTCAATGGTGACACCTTCAGATAAACAAAATCTCCTATGTTGAAGCCAAGGTCTCGACGTCTCTTGTCGGTGTAACTCTTCTATCTGGACTGGGCTGTCTTGAGGTGCTCACGAATCTTGTGAACCTTCTCTTCTGCTTCTCGTAGGATGTCGGGTCCGAAAATCTGACTCTCTCCTACTTCCGACCAGTTCAAAGGGGTGCGACACTTCCTTCCGTACATGAATTCAAATGGGCCATTTGCAAACTGGCTTGATAACTATTGTTGTATGAAAATTCTGCAAACGGCAAACAGTCTTCCCACTTGGATCGATATTCTAACACACATGCTCTCAGCATATTTTCGAGTATTTGATTTACTCGCTCTGTTTGTCCATCAGTCTGAGGGTGATACGCGGTACTGAAATCTAGGCGGGTTCCTAAAACTTCTTGGACTTTCTTCCAGAATCTCGAGGTAAACTGAGTTCCTCGATCCGATGCGATGTTCTTGGGGACTCCGTGCAAACTAACTATAATAGCGATGTATAACTCTGCTAGCTTCGAGCTCTGATATGTGGTCTTGACGGGTAAGAAATGGGCAACTTTGGACAATCGGTCCACTATGACCCAGATAGAGTCATTTCCCCTACTAGAAGTAGGTAATCCGGTGATAAAGTCCATTCCAACGGAATCCCATTTCCATTCCGGAATCTGCAAGGGTTGCAACAATCCAGCGGGTCTTTGATGTCCTGCCTTGACTCGCTGACATATATCACACTTGGCGATATAGCTTCCGATATCACTCTTCATCTTATGCCACCAAAATTGCTCTTTCAAATCTTGATACATCTTAGTTCCTCCGGGATGGATAGAATAAAGAGTATCATGAGCGTCCTTCAAAATAACTTCTTTCAACTCAGAATCTGCTGGTACACAAAGGCGTCCTTTGTACCACAGAACTCCTTCGTCTTTGGTGAATCCGGGTACTTTGCCTGTACCGATACGACGCTTGATTCCGTTGATACTAGCATTTACCTTCTACACCTCTTTGATCTGACTGATCAAAGTGGGCTGGAGTTCTATGCTAGCCAAAAAGCCTTCACTTACTAATTCCATTTGAAAATCTTCCATCTCTTTGTGCAAGCTTGGTTGCTCCTTCAAGTTCAAGCGGCACGGCAATCTGCTAAGGGCATTTGCTACCACATTGGCTTTACCAGGGTGATAGTGAATGTCCAGATCGTAATCCTTGATTAGCTCAATCCATCTTCTCTGTCTCATATTCAGCTCCTTCTGAGTGAATATATACTTCAGACTCTTGTGATCCTTATAGATCTCACAACGATTTCCCATCAGGTAATGCCTCCATGTCTTCAGGGCTAGAACTACGGCTGCGAGTTCGAGGTCATGGGTTGGGTAATTTTGCTCATGTTGCTTCAGTTGTCGAGATAGATAATATATAACTTTGCCTTCTTGCATTAGCACAGATCCGAGGCCGATCTTGGATGCGTCACAATACACATCGAAGGGCTTCGTGATATCCGGCATGATCAAGATTGGTGCTGAAATCAATATCCTCTTGAGTTCTTGAAAACTTGCTTCCCATTTGTCCGTCCATTCAAACTTCTTGTCCTTCTTCAGCAATTGGGTCATGGGTCTGGCGATACTCGAGAATCCTTCTACGAACTTGCGGTAATATCCCGCCAATCCGAGAAATGCGCGAACTTGGGTTTGAGTGGTTGGGGCTTGCCAATCTTCTACATCTTTCACTTTTGCGGGATCAACGGCAATTCCTCCGGCTGATACAATGTGACCGAGGAATCCTACCTCCTGTAACCAGAATTCACATTTGCTAATCTTGGCATACAACTGATGCTCTCTAAGGGTTCCAAGAATGGTCCTTAGGTGTAGCTCATGTTCTTCTTCTGATTGGGAATAAATCAGAATGTCATCAATGAAAACAACGACAAACTTATCCAGGAAGTCCATAAAAATCTTATTCATGAGATTCATGAAATAAGCGGGGGCATTGGTTAATCCAAAAGACATGATTGTATATTCATACAATCCATATCTGGTGGTAAAGGTAGTCTTTGGAATATCCTCTTCACGAATTTTGAGTTGATGATAACCAGTTCTAAGATCAATCTTAGAAAACACTTTGGCACCGGTCAACTGATCAAACAAATCTTCTATCTTGGGCAAGTGGTATTTGTTCTTGATGGTGACATCATTCAACTTCCGATAATCCGTACACAAACGGTTACCTCCATCCTTCTTGTCCACAAATAAGACAGGTGACCTCCATGGTGACGCACTTGGTTGAACCAATCCAATTTCCAGCATGGCATCCAGTTGCTTCTTCAGTTCTTCTAGTTCCGACGGGTTCATACTATATGGTCTCTGGGCTATGGGTCATGTTCCGGGGATTAGTTCGATGATAAACTCAATATCCTGATCTGGGGGCATAGCGGGCAAAACATCTGGAAATACATCGGGGTATTCACAGACTATCTGGACTTGGTCAATGGTAGGTTGGGCTATACTCTTGTTGCACTTGAATTGGCGAGGTAAGGTTTCAGATATATGCTCGACTGATATCCCGGCTGCACTGGTCATGGTTATGGCTTTCTTGGCACAGTCAATCAATCCTTTATGTTTGGACATCCAATCCATTCCTAGTACTACTTCCAAAACTTTAGTTCCGAGTACTATCAGATTAGCATAAAAATATATGCCATGGATTCAGATAGGGACGGCTTTGCAAATTTGCCTAGCCTTGGTGGTTGATCCGGGAATTTGAACAATCATAACATGCTTCAATTTGGTTGGTTGAATTTTACTAGTGCATGTGAATTCTTCGGTGACAAATGAGTGCGATGCACCTGAATCAAACAACACTCTTGCAAGTACTGAATTAACAGAAAACATACCCAGCACGACGGCTGGCGCTTCGTGAGCTTCTTTAGCATGCATGAGAAAAAGACGGCCATTGCAGTTGAGCGAATTCCCTGGGGCAAACTTTCTTCCGGGCTGAACACGACGCTGTTGTTGAGCTGGGGCATTGGCATTGGGGGCTGGGGCATTCTTCTTGTTTGGGCACTCGTTGGAGTAGTGACCCTTATTTCCACAGTCATAACAACTTACTTGCAACTTGTCCTTTGCTGCTACAGGCACAACATTGCTTCCAGTCCTCGGGGTTGTGTTGGTGTTGGTGGCAGCATTGTTGGTGTTGAACTTGGGTGGGGCACGTTGGAAATTGCTAGGGTTGTCGGGGTTGTTGTGATTTCCTCCGGGCCTAGGGTTTCCACGGTTGGGATAGGTCGGACTGTTCATCGGGGGTCTGTTTGTTCTTGGGGAAAATCCGGGAGATGGGTTAGGGCGATACTTTGGGGTCTGATGGGTTCCTGGCTGATGCATCATGCGACGCTTGCGGTTCTAATTGGCTTGGTTGATCTTTCTTTCCATCTGGATAGAAGAGTCAACAAGGGCTTCAATATCAGCAAAGGGGATATTGACTAACACAGTCTGCATCTCATCATGCAGACCATTCAGAAATCTCTCTTTCTTCTTGGCTTCGGTGTCGATCTCATCCGGGGCATACCTAGCTAATGACAACAATTTTTCATGGTATTCTACTACAGTCATCCTTCCTTGCTTCAGTTCTCTGAACTCGTCTCTCATCCTCTTGATTAAACCCGGCGGCACATGGGTTCTGCTAAACTTGACCTTGAATTCCTCCCAGGTCATCATCTGGCCTCCGATCATTGCGCTAACACTGTTCCACCATGCTCTGGCATCTCCGGCTAGATAATGGGTGGCAAACAGGACTTTCTCGTTTTCTTCCACTCCGGCGACTTCTAGGTTATTTTCCATGGTCTGCAGCCAATCATAGGCATCTAGGGGCTCTTCTGACTTAGTGAAAACATGTGGGTTGGTATTCTGGAAGTTCTTGAGCTTAGATCCATGGTTGTCTCGATTTCCTTTGCCTTGGTTGTTGTGGGCAATCTGAGCTATCTGTTGCAGAGTGGCTAGGTTGGCTTGACGTTCCGCTCTTTCAGCTTCGCGGTCAGAAACCAACATTTGCAGGATCTGCAACATCGGGTCCGGGGATGAACCACTTCCTCTGCGTGGCATCTGAAGATTGAGATAGGTCATGAGAAAAGAGGGAAATTTCTAAGGTTTCGGGACTTTGAAAAGTTTTTAAAGTTTGACTCAGATTTTCTAGCAACTTGCTTTTCATTCATTCACTCAAGGCATATGATACAAACACACACAACAACAAAGAAAAACAGATGGTTTTAAGAACCATTCTGGAAACTACGATACAGTGGGACCGAATACTACTTACTACGCTAGTGCTTAAGTGCTACTACTCCTCGGAATCGGTGGCTTCATCATCTTCATCATCATCGATGAAGGCGAAATCATCCTCATCGGTGAAGAAATCCATAGCCTGATCCTCCATAAAATCATCATCATCGCTGAGATAGGAGTAGGGGTCTCCACGAAGATCCTCTCCGGCATTCTCCCTTTCTTCCAACTGCATGTCTCTCTCATGGATGGTCTCCTCCAAAGATGAGATACGGTGACGAAGACGGTCAATGATGCGCTCCTTCTTGTCGAGCTGACGGTGGTGAGACTTACGATCCTTTTCTAGCATGGCGATGGTTTGGTCCTTCGTCTTGATGATGGCAGACTTGTGGCTGGAGTAGTCACGGCAGTTATCCAACTCCTGCTGACGATCGTACATCATGAAGCTAAGGTGGTCCAATTGAGTCTTCAGTTCAGGGTGGTATGGGGCTTCCAGTGGTTGTCCATTAGCATCACGCCTTAGGCAAAACTCAAAGCGGGTTCCCTTGATCTGGTTGATACTCTGCCCACACAGATGGGAAAGAGCTTCCTTCATGGCTCTGGCAAGTCCATCGAGCTAGTTGTTCTCTCTTAAGGTAAACTGAATTCCCTCAGTAGTGGGAGGTTCAATATTTCCTTGGAGACTTGCAACAATTAGCCACTACAGATCTTCTCCTCCTTGATCATTGAGCTGAGCTCCGAAGAACTCGGGGTGCGGACGCTCCAGAAGTTCCGAAAGCTGGTCCAAATCCCTCTCAAAGATAAGGTCTCCTCAATTCCCCAACTGATAAAACTTGTTGTACTTCACGTCCATCTATAAGAATATAGGATGAGTAAGTTAGTAGAGTGATCAAGTGTGTCAAAGTTTTACGTATTTTGCAAAAGTTTTTGAGGAACATGAATTTTTCTGACAGAAACAAAGTGATAAGAATGGGAATAAGTTTTTGTAAATATTTGTTTCTTTTGGTTTTGAAACTAAGTTTTTGATTCAAACGTCCAATCTACTAGGGTATCCTATGGTCAGGATGGCTCTGATACCAACTTGTCAACACCCGGATTTTTAATCCCAGATGCCTGTTATGCCATACATCGCAATCCCAGGATTACCATTTTTGCGAGACATAACAGAATTGGATACCACAATACATCATCCATTACAAACCATACATAAGGTCTTACACAAATAGGGATCTCATGATCCGGTTCTTAATACAACTTCAAGCAGCGGAATACGTAATAATAACGGTAGCGTAGGCGAAGCTCCATCTTCGGGGTCACAGGCAATGCTGACGATGGGAGATGATCCTAGTTTCCGTAACCTTCCTGGGGTCCATCCTCCAGGTACTCCTCTTCATAGTCTGGCCACGGGAATAGCCAGGGACAAGCCATGAGTACTCTTTAAGTACTCGCAAACTAATACTAACAGGTGAAGGGTTTTTTTTGATAATAGGACACTAGGCTCTAGGGTTGTTTTGCAAGAAGCCAGATTTATCTCTACTAAGTTTTGAAGAAAGAGAGCGAGTGAAGTTATAACACCTAAGTGGGAACTTGTATCTCATATCACAACCTTGTTATGGTCAAGTCAAATTCTCAATTCATTTCACAAGTCATTTTGAAAACATCCGACGGGGGAACAGTATGGCCACTCCAACTGTCCATAACCGTGGACGCGGCTATTCGAATAGTTTGACACTCTGCAGAGATTGTACACTTTCACCACAACATTCGATACATCTGTCAGGAACAACTCCTGAATTCACCATACTCAGTATGCGGATAATCAATCCTAACCTTTCAATTACACGCCCTAGTATAAGCACCTCTCCTGTGAGTTTGGCCTCCCAACCATGACCAACTGTCATCTTGGGTACTACACAGGTGGACAATATTCACAAGGTAGCCTCAGCTCAGACCTTGGTCGTGAGGGAACTAATACTAAGGTATATAAGTTTCCAGTCAAGCCCTACCCAATCTTCGGGTATTGTGGTTGTACGATAAAATTGGAATGGTATCGCATCCAGGCAACCATCAGTTTTATAAAGGGCTAAGGCTCATGCCTCAACATTTTCATCACCAAAATCATCTGGTGTTCAGAAACACATGTCAAAACATCTCAGTAGAATGATCCATCATTCTAAGGTTTTCATAACCATTTTTACCAAGTATTCCCATCTAAAGTTGATCAAGTTTTGTGCTTAGCACTAGCACCTACAAGTGGGGGTAAGCACTAATGAGGGCTGGTAAACTAGTGGAGTTTCAACTAAGTTCAATCTCATGCCTTAGGGTGACATCAATATTATCTAGCTTAGGCCAAATTTTATGCTCTTTATGCAACCCTCAACTATTTTCCTAGAATCTACAAGTTACTTTAGTAAACTCTGATTTAAAGCTTTGATAAATAAATAAAGTAGAAAGCTTGTAAGTAAAACTAGGATTGGGTATCAAACGGGTATAAACACATATGCTTAAGGCATATAGTTGGCATGGTAACAAGTAATTGTTTGTTTGCATCAGTAGAGTATCTTGCAAGTGTTAGCTTGCCTTGTGCAGAGCAGTGGTTGAAGTTCTCCTCGGCTTCTTCTTCGTAGTATCCTCCTTCCTCCTCGTATCCTTGGTCGGTACTAGCGTCTATAAATAAATACGATGTACACAATCACCAAACAATACTTAACTACTTGCAATCATCACACAAAAGGGTCCTATAGATGATCTAACATCATCACTAACATTACAAGATTAAGGCTTGGTTTAATTCCTTTTATTTTTAGAAAAGTAATTTCTACTCATTGAAAAACTACTTAGATTTAATATTCTCCAAACCCAAACATGGGATCATGTTGACACATGTCATCACCACATATTTTAGTCCATGGGAATATGGTTTAAAGTGGTGTCACAATTTAATAAGGTTTTACCCTTTTATTTTAATTAAATAAGTGACTAGAAATGCCTATGTGGCATTGTTTTATTATTTGGTCATTATTTATGTATGTAAACCCATATTTTTTTATATATTCTGAAAGGTATGGTTAAATGTGATTTTTGAGAGTTGGAATCAACTCAAAAGCTATTATGGTTTAAATTTGAAAAATGTTTGAATGCAGAAAAGCTTCTTCCTTGTTATTTTTACTAAGGGTGATCTACAGATCCAAATGGTTTGAATCCAACGGGCTTGGATTAAGCATTTCAAGACCTTTCTAACTAAATTGGTTTCATTCAATTTGGTTCACTGAATCAACCTTGGTTGATTTTTGAAACTAGGTGCAGAAGTGTGTTTGAATAAAAATGGAAAAATCCAAATTCAAACAACTGGGCTGCGCGGGAAGCGATACTGGGCCGGCCTGCTAAGCGCAGCGCTTACGCGGGCTGGTTAAGTCGCTGTCGCCACGCGTCAGTGAGACGAGGGGGTGCGAAGCGGTACGGGGCAATGTGTGCCGTGGGATCTGGTTCTAATCTAACGGCTGAGGGTCATCGTCGACGTAGGGCAACGCCGGCGAGACAGAAACCTAGCACGGTAGGTGGGTGTCGTTGGGGGCTCACCGGGGCTCAGGCGAGGGTCGGCGAGGCGGGCGAACAACAAAGTCGACGGCGGCGAACCTCCTGGTACCGGCAGCTTCTCCTGGGGCGGCTCCAATCGCTGGCCCCTTTCTTCTCGAGCAGCGGCAGGATCCGGTGAAATTCTGGCGAAGTGTTGCTCGCCTTGCTCCGGGAATGGGGTGGAACGATTAGTGAAGAGAGGGGAGTGAGATGGTGTGCTCAATTCGGCTAGGGGTGGCCTCTATTTATAGTCGCGACGACGAGACCGAACGGGATGGGCAGGCGACGGTGGCGACATGGCTACGGGCGGCTAGAGGCATGGCCGGCGATGGCGATCGCTTGGTGGTCTCCTAGCGATGCTCTACGGCTTTAATGCGCTTGTCGGGGTGGTGGCAATTGGTCTGGAACACGCGATGCTCTGCGCGGCAGAGGCGGCGTCTTCGACGGCGAGCGGTGGCTGTGAGGCATGGGGCGGCGAACGAGGATGTCTGGCGGTCTCCTGGGTCGGTGGCGATCATGTATGCACGCGGCGAGGGCGGCGCGCGGTCTGTGGGCGTCGGTCGAGCATGGCGCTCTAGCGCATGCTCGGCATGGTTGCTGGCGAGCTGGGCATGGTTTGTGCGTGTGGTCCAGGGGTTGGCAATGCTTGCGGCTGGGACAGGGAGTGGCGGTGGACGGTGGGCTGCCTCCTAGACAAGGTTGGCACGGCTAAAACTCCTCCTAGCTTGTTGTCTCCACTGGGGTGGCATGGTGAGCTTCGGCTGTTCACCATTAATGGCATTGCCCAGCTTACAGTGAGGCTAGTTCTTGGTTTAGTTTACTAGATGATCTACTGAGGTTGTTGTGAGCTAGAGAGGGAACAAGTTAGGATCCAATCACTGCTCACAATAGTGTTTTGATTTTGGATGATTTGAATCTGCAAGGTGTTTGATGAAATGGCCGCATGAGTTCAAGTTTTGAATTTTGAAAATATTTTTGGTGGGTGTGCTAGGTAGGTGTTGGTGAGTCTGCAGATGCTTGGGTTTTGAAAGTTGAACTTGTCTGAGTGGTTTTTGAAAAAGTGGGATCTTCCCATATGATAAAGATTCAATTTTGAACTGTCCTTTAAACCATGCATTTGAATGTTTCTGGATGATCACAAAGTGGGCCTTGATACTTTGTTAAGAGTACTATCAAGGGGTGCAAAGATCCAAACAAGTTTCTGTTAAGTTCTGAAAGTTTGGGACATCCAAAGTAGTCATGGGAGTCAATTTGGCCAAAATGACCATTCCCTTATTTTGTTTGTTTTGATTTATTTGTCTTTGGGAAAAGTGTGGGGATTGTTTATATGATGTTTATTTCACCTAAGAATCCATTTACAAGAAAAGAAACCCACAAACAAGGTGGTTCAAAAGAATTCAAAATGAAATGCATACTCACATGCATGCTTCCATATTTTTATTTAGAAAAGTTTTTGTTAACCCTAAATTTGATGATTAGAGTTTGATGATCCAAGTTTAGTGTTTTGGGGATGTTATAGTTAAAAACTCTCGCTGTAGCCCCCGAGCATTTAGGCGGAGGATTTCCAGCTAGATGCTCCAAGCAGACTAAGCAACGTTTTAACTTTGCCCTTTTTTCCACAGGACGAGAATGCTCGGAGAGGCATGGCCAATGACAAGTACCAGAAGATGCGTGCAGATCTTGAAGCCGGAAAGGGTAAAACTGCCATCTTGAAGGAACAGATCATCAAAAACAAGAGTTTGTTTTCTTTTTGCGCATTCCGTCTTGGTTTTGTGCCTACATTCTCTGAGTACTCACTGTGTACTTTGCTTTCTCCGACTTTGCAGAACATGTTGCCAAGGCCAAGGACATTGTCGAGCAGTCCAAGCACATCCAGCAGCTTGACAGCGAGAACAAGATCCTTAAGGAGGAGAGGAAAGACATGCTGAAAATGCATGAGGATTCAATGGAGGCCCTGCAGGACTCTGCCACCACGGAAATCAATCGCTTGAAGGAGGAGCTTGCGATCTTTAAAGATCATAAGCAAGCTGCCGATGAGCAAAATCAATGCCATAGCGAGGCGTATAAGATCCTCCAACAAGAGAAAGAATCCTTGGCGGACATCCTCTGGCAAGCTGAAACCAGCATCTTCAGTAAGTTTTCTCCGTCTTGGATTTCTGTAGTCCGGATACTTTGAATTGTTGAACTCATGCGCTCCTTGTCAGAATTTTCAGCTCCTATGGGTTTGACCCATTCACCTCCTCCGGCCAAGGAATGCATGGTTCTTGCCAGCAATTTTATCAACACCGCCATCACGCAAGCCAAGGAGATAGCCAAACCCCTCCAGATAAACATCAAGGCATCAGACTCTACGGCGAAGTACTCGGAGATTCTGCGCCGAGCCCCCGAGCGTATCACGAGCTGGAAAGCTTATTGTGCACGGGCTGGCGCAAGGATGGCGCTGTCGATGGTGAAGGCACACTATGAAGATGCCGACATCGACACGGTGACCTCTGGAATTCCTGACGTAGACGATGATGGCAAAGAGATTAATCATGAATCCATCTTGTCATCGCTCGTGGGTTATGACACCAGAGTTGCCGAGTTGGTGGACGTCGATGTCTTCGTGCCTATGAACATCATTGACAGTGGAGACCAAGGTTCCTCTGAGTCCCATCACAGTGCCGACTTCGAGGGTGGCTCTCCGGCTGGTGATGATGCTGCCTCCAAGTCACCTGCACCAAAGGAGTGAAAGAACAACTTTGTAATATTTGCTTCTCCTTTGGCGTGTATGCAGAAAAAAACTTTGTTTATGTAACTTAAGGTGGAAAACAATGGTTGTTATTTCCTGCTGCTCAAGAACTATTTTCCAGCATGTATATATTTTTTAAGCAAGTGCTGGCTTATCCATTACTTTGGATCTTATGCTTCACCTTTCGTGAGTCGGAAGACTCGTTGTTGGAACCATGCACTTAGGTGATGATGCCCAATGGCACCGTTAATAACCTGAGCACAAAATCGTCGACAATAAGTGCCGAAAGTCACTACTCCAGAATCCACATAAAAACGACAAAGAACGTATAGACCAGAAAACTCAAGCTAACGCCCGTAGGCAGAATTTTCACAAGTGCAATCGCAAAACTTGTGCATAAAGGTTTTACATGATCCAAAAATGAACACTAAAGGAGCTAAAAGACTCAGAAATATGAGTGAACCAGAGAGCTTTATTTCATTGATCATATAAGAGGTACACAATTAGATAAAAAAATGCCAAGTGTAAAAAGGACGTAGCTGTGCTATGTTCCATGGCCGATCAAGCTCCGGGTAGTCATCATCCGGGTCACGTCGCTTACGCTTATGATCCTCATTGGGTCTATCTTTCAGTTCACGATTGTCAACGAGGTAGTAAGACCTATTGAGTAGCGCCTTGCTTATGATGAACGGTCCTTCCCATGGCGGGGATAGTTTGTGTGACTTCTTCTGCTTAAGTCGGAGAACCAAATCCCCCTCTTTAAACGAGCGATGCCGGACGCGGCGACTATGGTAGCTGCGTAGATTCTGCTGGTAGATGGTGGATCTTTGTCATGCCAAAACGCGCTCCTCCTCGAGAAGGTTCACATCTAGGCGTCTGGATGCTTCAGCATCATCTTTGTTGTAGGCGGCAACTCTTGGTGTATCGTGAAGGATGTCGGAGGGCAGGATGGCTTCTGCTCCATATACCATGAAGTAAGGGGTGTAGCCGGTGGATCTGTTGGGTGTAGTTCGCAAACTCCACAGTACATATGGCAATTCTTCCGCCCAAGCCCCAGCTGCTCTATGTAGCGGTGCCTCAAGACATGGCTTGATTCCCTGCAGAATTAATCCATTGGCTCGCTCAACCTGACCATTGGATTGTGGGTGTGCCACAGATGCAAGATAAAGTCAGATGCCTTTCTCCCAACAATAGTCCTCCACTTCTTCGAGTGACAAATTGATGCCGTTGTCGGTGATGATGATGTGTGGGAGACCAAATCTCACCACTAGATCCCGGACAAACCTGAGGGCAGTTGCCCCATCAAGCTTTCTAATGGGTTTAGCTTCTATCCATTTAGTGAATTTATCAACTGCTACAAGCAGATGTGTAAACCCACAAGGTGCCGTTTGTAACGGTCCCACCATGTCTAGCCCCCAGACTGCAAACGGCCAAGTTATTGGTATTGTTCGCAGTTCTTCAGCAGGAACATGTGGTTGTCGAGCATAGTACTGGCATCCCATGCATGTCTCAACCAGCTTGTCGCCGTCCGCCTTTGCGGTCAGCCAGTAGAATCCTTGTCGGAAGGCTTTCGCGACCAACGATCGAGGAGCGGTGTGATGCCCGCAATCTCCGAGATGGATTTCGCGTAGGATTTCCATACCTTCTAGCTGGGAAACACACTTTAGGTATACACCAGTAGTGCTCCTTTTGTAGAGTTGCCCATTGATTATGGTATAAACCTTTGCTCGTCGTACTATTTGCCGTCTTTCGACTTCGTCGTCGGGCAATGTTCCATGTTTGAGATATTCCATGAACGGTTTTGTCCAAGCCGGAGGGACCTTAGTCACCATGTTGAAAAAAGAGTCAGCTCTATCCGGGTTGTCAATGTCGGCTCCCTTCACAGATGGTGTGCGCAGATGCTCTAGGAAAACTCCTGGCGGAATTTGCTTGCACCCTGATCCAAGCTTAGACAGCAGATCAGCCGTCTTGTTTTGCTCCCTAGGTACATACTTGACTTCGTAGCCCAAGAAGCTCTTGGCTATCTCGTCCACTTTGTCTCGATATGCCGCCATCATAGGGTTCCGCGCTTTCCAGGTGCCAGCCACCTGTTGGTCAACCAAGTCAGAATCTCCACAGCAAACTATGCGCTTGATGCCAATATCCTTGGCTACACGTAGTCCGTGAATGAGTGCTTCATACTCCGCCATGTTGTTTGTAGCCTCGAAGTGGATCTGCAGAACGTAGTGTAGCTTGTCTCCTGTTGGTGACTGTAGCAATACACCATCCCCCGAGCCGTTGAGCAGCTTTGATCCGTTAAAGTGCATCACCCGGTACTCTGGTTCCGGCAACGGAGTAGCATCTGGCATCTCCGTCCAATCTGCAACAAAATCCGCCAAGGCTTGTGATTTGATAGCGTCGCGTCTCTTGTAGGTGATCTCGAAGGCGGCAAGTTCAATAACCCACTTCGCGACCCTTCCCGTAGCGTCGTTGTTGTTGATAATGTCGGACAGTGGAGTCTTGCTCACCACTGTGATTGGGTGCTCCTGAAAGTAATGTCTCAGCTTCCGATAAGCAAGGAATACTCCATAAGCTATCTTCTGGTAGTGCGGGTAACGCTGCTTGGAATCCGTCAAGACCTCGCTTACATAGTAAACAGGTCATTGAACTCCGTGCTCATAGCCTGGTTCCTTCCGCTCTACCACGACGACGATGCTGATTACCCGGTTGGTTGCCGCCATGTAGATTAACATGGGCTCTCCAGGATCAGGTGCTGCAAGGATGGGCGCTGAGAAAAGAGTCTCCTTGATATGCTTCAATGATGCATCTGCTTCGTCTTTCCATGTGAATTTGTCCGCCTTCTTCGGCAACTTGTACAGCGGCAGCGCCTTCTCTCCAAGTCGGCTGACGAACCGACTAACTTCTGCAACACAACCTGTTAGTCGTTTAAT
Organism: Avena sativa; assembly: GCA_916181665.1. NCBI lineage: Eukaryota > Viridiplantae > Streptophyta > Magnoliopsida > Poales > Poaceae > Avena > Avena sativa. Next base: position 70,445,454 of record OV702284.1, read on the forward strand.
GTCCTTTAGGCATGTCGGACGGTTTATGTTTAAGATGGCCCTGATTTTCTCCAGGTTGACCTCGATTCCTCGTTGGGAAACGATGAAACCCAAGAATTTGCCGGCTGGAACCCCGAAGACGCACTTCTTAGGGTTAAGCATCATGTTGTATTTCCGGAGATTATCAAAGGTTTCTTTTAAGTCGGAGATTAAGTCGTTTGATTTTTTGGACATCATCGCGATATCGTCCACATAGGCGTGAACATTCCGACCAATTTGGTCGTGGAGGCAGCGTTGCATTGTCCGCCGGTACGTAGCACCTGCGTTTTTCAGCCCAAAGGGCATCGTAACATAGCAAAACGTGTCGTATGGTGTAGTGAACGAAGTGGCCAATTGGTCCAACTTCCTCATCTTGATCTGGTGGTATCCTGAGTATGCATCGATAAAACACAAAAGCTCCGAGCCAGCCGTCGAGTCAATGACTTGGTCAATGCGAGGCAAAGCAAACGGATCTTTGGGACATGCTTTATTCAAGCCGGTGTAATCAACGCACATTATTAATTCATTGGTTCCCTTTTTGGGGACAAGTATAGGATTGGCCACCCATCGGGTGTGAAGGACTTCTCGGATAAATCCAGCTTTAAGTAACCTAGCTATCTCTTTGCCAATGGCGCGTCTCTTCTCATCTCTGAAGCGTCGTAGAGGTTGTTTCACTGGTTTGCATTTTGGATCGATGTTTAAGCTGTGCTCGGCAAGTTCCCTAGGTACACCTTTCATGTTGGCAGGTTGCCAGGAAAATATGTCCCTATTCTCACGGAGGAACTCGACGAGTGTGATTTCCTATTTGGAATCCAGGTTCATCCCAATGGCGATGGTCTTGGAGGCATCGCCTACCACAAGTTCCACCGGCTTGGTCTCGATGGCGGCCTTGAACGTAGGAGCGGAGTCGGAGATCTGCTTCTTCGACGCGGGCATCTTTGATTCATCGACCTTGCTCTGGATCTCCTTGAATTTTTCGCTTTAGAGGACAGCTTCTGCAATGGCTGCTTCATTGATCTCGCAGTCCCTTGCCTTGGTAAAGCTTCCGGATACGGTGATGACACTGTTTGGTTCGGGTATCTTGAGTTTATTATAGACGAAGCATGGCTTGGCCATGAACGTGTGGAATATGTCGCGGCCAAATATGACGTGGTACACGCTCTTGAAGGGGACCACCTCGAAGGTCATGCGCTCTTGGCGGTAATTATTAACATCGCCAAAGGCAACCTGAAGTGTAATGCACCCAAGGGACCGAGCCTCCCGACCAGGAACTAAGCCGTGGAAGATGGTGTTGGTCCGCCTTAGGTTTGCCTCCGTCAAGTTCAACTTCCGTCAACTCCACACCGTCAATCAAGGGGTTGGTGACCATGGCGTATTGGTTCTCCGTAGGTATAAGGTCTGGGTGGTCCGTCATGTCCCAAGTTTTTGGAACCTCCGACCAGCGCAGGTACTGGGGAACTAGGGGGAGAGTGGCCATCAGGATCCTGAGAGAGATCTTATGTTGTCGGACGGTGGGGGTGCCAAGGAAAGTGTGGTAGACATGCGCCTTTTTCGCGAAGGGGTTATTGCCTTTGTTGTCGCTCTTGGCGACGTGCTTGGGGTCAACGTCTTCGTCCATATCACTTGAATCCTTGGACTCCTCCTCCTTCTTCTTCCCCTTGCCCTTGCCTCGCGGCCTGTTCTTCCGACTTCGCTTGTAGCCGGACTCCGGGTCTTCCTTGAGGTCATTGATGAACTTGCAGTGTCGATTGGTATGGGTGGCTTTACCGTTGGCGTCGAGGTGTACGAGTCACGGCATATCGTGGTACTCCTCATAGGTTTGGGGAACGCGGAGCGGCGCCGAGGTGATTTCATTTCCTCGTAGGTTTGGGAAGTATAAGTTTCCCGTTAATCTGATAATCCTAAATTCCCAAGGATTGGATGTCATTTTGGGAATGGACTGGATGACTAAGTACAAGGGAGTACTAGACTGTGCCAATCATACTGTCACACTCACAACCCCAGATAATAAAAGGATTAGATTCAAGACCAATTTTGAATCAAAAGGGAGAAGCTAAATTCTCTTAAGGGGTTAGCATAGACAGTGTGCCAATTGTGAGTGAATATCCGGATGTGTTTCCGGAAGAATTGCCAGGAATGCCACCAGATAGATATGTGGAATTTTTGATTGACTTTCTACCAGGATCTGGACCAATAGCAAAGAGGCCTTACAAGATGTCAGATGATGAGTTGAAAGAGCTCAAGAAACAACTTGGAGAACAATTGCAGAAAGGATTTATTCAACCAAGTTCTTCATCTTGGGGAGCACCAGTCTTGTTTGTGGAAAAGAAAGATGGAAGTCAAAGGTTATACATCGATTATCGTTCACTCAATGAGGTGACTATCAAGAACAAATATCATTTGCCCAGAATGAATGACTTGTTTGATCAGTTAGAAGGAGCCTGTGTATTCTCAAAGATTGATCTCCGGTCAGGCTATTTTTAGCTTAAGATAAGAGAACAAGACATACCTAAGACAGCTTTCACCACTAGGTATGGATTGTATGATTACACCGTGATGCCATTTGGTTTGACCAATGCACCTGCTTACTTCATGAATATGATGAACAAGGTGTTCATGGAGTTCCTTAACAAGTTTGTTGTCATTTTCATCGATGACATTTGGATCTACTCCAAGAGCAAAGAAGAGCATGAAGGACATTTGCGTTTGATACTTGAGAAGCTTAGGGAACATAAGCTGTATGCCAAATTCAGTAAGTGTGAATTCTGGTTAAATGAAGTGGGATTTCTTGGACACATTGTATCAGGAGATGGTGTAGCAGTCGATCCCGCAAAAGTGTTAGCTGTAACTGAATGGGAATCTCCTAAGACAGTAAAGGAAGTTCGTAGTTTCCTTGGTTTGGCAGGATACTATAGAAGATTCATTGAAAATTTCTCCAAGGTAGCTAAGCCAATGACGGAGTTACTAAAGAAAGACAAGAAATTTGCTTGGACTGAAGGATGTGAATTCAGTTTCCAAGAATTGAAGAAGAGACTAGTGACAGCACCAGTCCTATGTCTGCCAGATTTGGAGAAGGATTTCCAAGTTTATTGTGATGCATCTCATCATGGATTAGGTGCAGTTCTGATGCAAGAAGGGAAAGTTGTGGCGTATGCCTCTAGACAACTCAAAAATCATGAGGTAAATTACCCTACTCATGATTTGGAGTTAGCCTCTGTTGTCCATGCACTTAAAACATGGAGACATTATCTTTTGGGAAAGCGATGTGAAGTGTTCACAGATCACAAAACTTTGAAGTATATCTTCACTCAGAAAGAAATCAACATGAGACAAAGGAGATGGCTAGAACTCATCAAGGACTATGACTTGAGTTTGCAATACCACCCCGGTAAAGCAAATGTTGTAGCAGATGCTCTAAACCGTAAGGTATTTGTGAATGGCCTTACTAAGGGAGAGTTGCCAGATGATCTGTGTGCCCAATTTAGAGACCTCAGATTGGAGATTGTGCCTGAGGGACATCTCATGGCATTGGATGTTCAACCCACCTTGTTGGACAAAATCAAGGAAGCCCAAAATATAGACAAGGAAATCGAAGAGATTAAGGAAAAGATTGGTAAGGGAAAAGCCAAAGGATTCCATGAAGACGAACAGGGTACTTTATGGTATGGAAAACGTATCTGCGTTCCGCAAGATCCGGAGCTTCGGAAACTGATATTATAGGAAGCGCACAACTCACCATATTCCATTCATCCGGGTAACACCAAAATGTACATGGATATGAAGGAAAGATTTTGGTGGAATAATCTCAAGAAGGACATCGCCGAACATATTGCTTTGTGTGATGAATGTAGTAGAGTAAAAGCGGAACATCAGAAACCAACAGGATTGCTACAACCACTACCTATTCCTGATTGGAAGTGGGACAAGATCGGCATGGATTTCATCACCGGATTTCCAAGGACCAGGTCAAGATATGATTCCATTTGGGTTGTAGTAGATCTCCTAACCAAAGTGGCTCATTTCATACCCGTGAAGACAACCTACACAAGTGCTAAGTTGGCCAAGATCTATATGAATAGGATTGTGTGTCTGCATGGAGTACCCAAGAGTATTGTGTCTGATAGAAGAACTCAATTCACCTCTCATTTTTGGAGGCAAATTCATGAGTCATTGGGAACAAAATTTAAATGCAGCACTGCTTTTCACCCTCAGACTGATGGACAGACAGAAAGGACCAACTAGATTCTAGAAGATATGTTGAGGGCATGTGCCCTAGACTATGGAGCGAGTTGGGATGAAAGTCTGTCTTACGCAGAATTCTCTTATAACAACAGCTATCAAGCCAGTATTGAGATGGCACCGTTTGAGTTTCTCTATGGGAGGAAGTGTACCACCCCATTACCATGGAATGGTGTGGGAGAAAGAAACTTGTTCGGGCCAGAACTAATCAAAGAGGCTGAAGAGAAAGTCAAGCTAGTAAAGGACAGATTAAAGATAGCATAGTCCCGACAGAAGAGCTACGCAGATCCTAAGCGTATAGAAGTCACCTATGAGGTGGGTGATAGAGCTTATCTTAGAGTGTCACCACTTCGTGGAGTGAAGAGGTTTGGAGTCAAAGGAAAATTGGCACCAAGATATGTCAGACCATTCAAGATTCTGAGCCGTAAAGGATAAGTAGCCTATGAGATTGAACTACCGGAATCATTGTTTGTCGTTCACAATGTGTTTCAGTCAGCTAAAGAAATGCCATCCAGAAATGGAAGATACTTCTTTAAAGGATACCATACCTTTGGAGGAGGTCCAATTGGAAAGTGATCTCACTTATGAGGAAAAACCTATCAAGATTCTTGAGATTGCAGAAAGAGTTACTCGGACTAAGACTATCAAATTCTGCAAAGTTCATTGGAACCATCATACCGAAGAAGAAGCAACATGAGAAAGAGAAGATGACCTTCGGAAAGACCACCCTCACCTATTTGCTAGCCAATCCGAATCCCGAGGGAGAGATTCACCTTAAGGGGGTTAGATTTGTAACATCCCAAAAATCATGATTTCAAAGTGTGCATATCATCCATGCATTCATAATCATTTTAGGATCATTTTCAATGTCATTTCGAAACAGAAGCATTTGAATGTCTATTATTTTATGTAAGCAAGGCATTGGCCCAATGCTACTCTCTAGTATGATATTATTTGTTTTAAACCAAAGATATTTGATCCTATGGTTGATTGATGTTTTCGAAAGCTTGGACAAAGATTTCAAAACAAAGTATAAATTTAAAACCATTTTTATGTCTTTACTAAGCAATGGATAAAGGCATTGTTTATTTTAAAATTCCAATGTGTCAAGGCATTTCAAGTGTACAACATTGTTCTGTAGCCATTTGTGTACTAGTTTCACTTTACAAAAAATACAGGAGTGATTTGAATTCAAACTCATTTAAATAGCATTTGAAAATGATTTCAAAAAACTACCTACCCATGCATGCTGTATGACTTATCCATGCTTATTCACTTTATTTATCCCATGCAAGTACCACTACCTAACACAAAACATGCTAAGTAATGTTATCCATGTGTAATTCAGTTCAACCACAATTTGCATTACAAAATTAAGTTACCAACAACACTTGGTTATCAAAAAATGAGTTATCCATGCAGTTGAAATTGAGTTATCCACATGTGAACAGTAAAAGCTCCCCATGATTGTACAAGTAAGTTACCCACATGTTTCTGTTAACTGATGAAAAACTATAAAATGACAGGTATGCAAATTCTGCAGTCTAGTGAGAGTGGCTATGAGTTACAACCAGCTGAAACAACTACATGGGAAACCATTGGGGAGCCATTGAGAAACACTACTGGGACAAATGAAGACAATTGTAATGAATATAAATATGATGCCTACTCCACACCGAAGCTGCCAACTACTGCAATGCGCTTTGACAATTTTGAAGCAGCAAAAGAACACTACATGGCGCATGCGCAGTGGACAAGGTTTAGAATAAGAATAGATTGGTAAAAAAAGACCTAGATGGAGAGTACAACAAGGTGAGCCTTGTGTGCACAAGAGCAGGGAAAACTACTGAACCAAAAGAGGACACATAGAATCCAAATGGTGTAGTAAAGAAGAGGAAGAAAAACACAGAACTGAGGACTGGTTGTGAGGCACATATGTTTCTAAAGAGGAAGGATGGGTGGTACTATGTTGAAGAGTTCACCGATGATCATAACCACGATCTGCTCATCAAAACTTGTCTAACTTGTTGAAGAGTTCAGATACCTATCCGTTCAGTTAGCAGAGTAACCCACAAGATAAAACAAGAGTTACCCATGATGTAAGTTGAAAGCTACCCACATAATTTGGGTCAAGTTATCCACTATTTGTGCACTGTTTTTTTAGAGTTTTCACATGATGTATGGTGTTTACAGACTAAACCACCAGATAAACAATGAGTTACCCATGCTATCCCTATAAAAGTTGCCCACCATTTTTGTAAGAAGTTATCCAATGGTTGTTGATCGATAACACTAATCTTCTGCATGATAGCACATGTGTGGGGTTATCCACCAGATAGCACACGAGTTACCACACTATCTCTAACAACTTACCCTACCATGTTAGACTAAGTTATCCACTGGTTATATATTGATAGAAAAACACTAATATTCTGCATGTTTGATTGGTAGGAAACAAATAGAACAAGATGGATATCGACCTTAACTCCTAACCTCAAGATGCTAACGATGTCTACAACACGGATGGTCAAGTACAAAAGGCCAGAGGTGACAATGAACCTTGCGAACAAATGGAACTATTTGAACAAGGCGATGCCTATAAACCGCATGATGAAGTGAAAGTTCAAGATGCATGTACATTTCTACCCCCTACAAGTTATAACGTTTGTACAATATCCATGGTGACTTCGTTCAGTTACATATGCAAGTAGCACTAAATTACCCATGCAGGAAGATAGGAGCTATCCATGGTGATACAATTCAGATACCCATCCAAGGAGATACCTCAATGTGGCCCAAAGACGGTCGGAAACGTGGCAGAGGATCACCGGGGCGGTGGGAATCACCAGAGCGGAGACACCGGAGCGAAGAAGGGAGAACGCGAGAGGAAGTGGAAACCCGAAAAGGTCGACGCATAATGGGGGAGGGCAAGGTGGGGAGCCCAGGGTGCGGCTTCTTCGGACCAGGTGGTTTCCACCTTATGATACTACCACTAGGGCCAACCTTATCGTAATACATGTCCTATTTATATCATAAAAATCATACTACTTCCTGTTACGGTTTACAAATCATATGCGTATACATAGGTTACTAAAAAATACATCATTAGAAAATATAACATCTATAATTTTTTTGCTATGTAATTTATATTTTATTGAGTAAATTGACGATTTAGATATATGTACTGAACTTGTAAACTGAAATAGAGAGAGTACAAGCCATGTAAATATCGACCAAACAATACTCAAAAGACAACAGAACGCAAACCTTTACGCAAAAAGGACCACTAATAAAGAAAGAAAATTACAATCCAGAATGTAGACCGAAGAGTCATCTGAGCTTGACGCCAACGCCCATCACATGCCTCTAGCACCACAATAGCAGACACCAAAGGAAAACATGACGGATCACCTCCTTACCCGAGATCGATGCGGATCCATCGTTGATATGTAGCTTTGCGGACCTTTAAGGTGGCTCACCCAAGGTGAAACCTTTATCATTGAACGAATCATACTGAGGCATCAAACTCCAAATCTAGCACTCCCGGACGACTAAGACGCCGGAGTAGGAAACCACACCTACCATCCACGAATCACGGTCCCAACACACGAACCACCATCTTCCAGATGCCGTTGATGCAGACCACAATCTGCATCCGCTTTTTGACTACCTCCTAAGTTCCGATAAAACGCCATTGCAGCGATGGAGTCTGAGGGCACACATCCACCATGTGGATGCCGTCACCGTCGCACCATCTTTGCTTGAATAGACTTGTTTCTAAATCCGTTAGACAAGGATCTGAAGAAAAAATATTCAGCGCCGTCGTCACCATCCTGAAATAAAGGCGAAGAACAACGTCAAAACGAAACTACTTTGGTATAAAACTATCCACACGCGTGAATCTGATGATCGCTCTTACCATCAATGACCTAATCGTCAGCGGAAAAGCCACCCAGGAGCCGGCGTCGGAAGATTGGTGCCCTAGGGCACGCTTTTTCCTCCTCTGGCTCGCGTGGGGGAAAGGAAAAACTCCACGAACGGACTTGTAGACTTGAAGCTTCTACTCGAACGGCGGCAGCAATAGCACGCGCAGCCCCATACCGCTGTTTTGCATTGGGGATACTGTAGCCGTAGTGCCACTACTAGCTAGCAGTGGTGGAACAAAGGATGCTGCGTATGGCGTATGGAACCTGTCGACCGACGAAAAACCTGCGGGTGATAAGCATCGTGAGCTGTTTAGTTCCGTGTGGCACTTGGCAACCTAGCGCCGTCTCTCAGCTCCGGTTGATCGCTTGGCCTTATGGCATCTCGATCGAGCCGATCTAAGCTATTAGGGCGTCTCCAATGCTTATGGCTAGAGAAGGCCATAAGCCGGGCCCTACATTGCTTGTTATAGCAGAGTGAAAACCCTCCAATGCTTAAGTATTAATCTGGCCATAAGGTGGACCCCACGACGTCTGACTATTTTCGTACTACTTGTTATTTCCAAACTGACACACGAACATGCATTCCCTATTCCTCTTCTCACCAGCCGTGCAGAGAACAAAGATTCCTCCACATGCATGCTTCAGACAAAGAGGAGAGAGAAACAATTTTATTTTACTCCTTATGGCCGAGTCTTAACGGTGTGGTCGACCATAGCAATTTTTGGCTTAGGACTGACCTCCACAATGCTTATTCCAGCCTATGGTCGACCTTACGGCCTTATGACTAGGGCTTATTTCTATATTGGAGACGCCCTTAGTGTGCGTTTAAACGCGTCCGTAGCGACGTGCGGGACGTGTGTGTGGCCTTCTAGCGCCATGACTTAATTAAATAGACACGATCTAATTCGATTTATTCGTATATTAAATTTGGGCAAAGAGCGTCGGTCTGGATAAAACACGAGGACAACGCCAGCTAATCGGCCGTTCGGAGTCCATTGTAACCGAAACATTAATACTTAAAAATTGCTTTATTAGATTAGGCCCAACCAAAGACACATTTGAACAAAATAGAAAAGGAACCACTACTACTCCGGGAGGAGGCCGTCGCTACGGCTACTTGCTGCCGTTACCGCAGTGTGACACCCCCGGGATCAGGGCTAAACAAATATCAGATCTCCATCTGACATAAGCTTAACCTGAAGCTCGAGGATATCCAGTGAAGAATCGATAACACAGCAGTAACCTTATGACACTAAATTTATTACAGCAAGCTCATAACTGAGCAAAGAACCAAAAGAACCAAATTATTACAAGTAGAGGTCACTGACCACAAATATCAAACAACGAAAGGCAAATTATGCTATTAAGCATAGCAAACTTTACAAATGGCCTAAAAGGCCTGAAGCATAACGATGATGTCCTAGCCCATAGATTTCAGGCCGCCGGACGGAAACCCCAAGCTACTCGTCAGTGTCGATGTAGTACCAAACTGATCTTTAGGAAACTCTTACCCTGCCAAAAGTATCAACAAAGCAAGGGCGAGTATAGGGTGTACTCCGCAAGACTTATGGCTGGTGAAACTATTTTGCATAAAGCCATCTTTATTTGTAAAATAAGAGGAAGAAGGAGCTCGTCTAGTCTATTTTAAAAGGGGATAAGAGAGCGGAATCTTCGAAATATTGATCATCATCTTTTATATCCACCAAGTCATCATCATCTACCAACTAGGATCACCCTCTCGTACCTATGAGGAAGCATCCTTAAGCACACGTTGATCTGCCATGTTTTACGATTAGGTTCAAGTTCTCTATGATCATCACGTTCGTTCCCAAGTTGTTCATAACCGTGAACATGGCTTTTCGAAAAGATTATTACCCTGCAGGGGTGTACAACTTTACCCACACGTACTAACCTTCTCTTAATGACACAATGATTAGCCCTCTTTCATGGAAGGCCGGTAGAGGGTGGTTAGAGACGACCTTTAACTTGCTTTCGCCGAGACCATGAGTCAAGCAATAAGGATGGTTCCGCCGTAACGGGTCAAATCCCGAAGCCAGTCCCTAAAGATGTGAGGCAAGGTTGGTTTACCAGGGGCGCCATCAACCCCAAGCAACCCGGTCCACGCTTCCCGTCCTGTTATGAATGCACCTCCTTCACCGTCTTCAAGAAGATCCAGAATGCATGTCGAATGGAACGCCCGAACTATGCGACTCATGAAATCTACTAGGCAAGTTAGTTAGTCATGAGGTTGTCCAGACCCTGTGTGGTTGTACACTCGTCTTGGTTCAAGAGGCAAGAGCTCGGGTCCTAGTGGTGGCGAGCATGGGACTAGAAAAACCACATCCCACCGTGGCCTCCCATACAAGCCTTAGCATGTTTAATCTCATATCACCGATCTCATCTCATCACGTTCTCCTATCATACTATATTCTCTACAACTGATACATCATCTGGATGGACCAGTACTGATAGCTATGCATGGCTAAGCAAGACATATATATAAGCTCTAGCAGTGCACACAATCTAAACCTAGTTATGCTAGGAGCAGTGGATCAGGTATATAAGCTCAAATGGAGTAATGCAACAGATAGGATACTCTATCCATCGATAAAAAACCACAATAGAATCGTATGCATCATGGCAATAATTGAAATGCTTTCGAAATCATAGGATCATATCATGGTGGGGCTATGCTTGCCTTTGCCTATTGATAACCACTAAGCAGAGCTTCGGAAGCTTGTACTTGACTTGGTTATAGTTGGTCGAGTATTGTTCTTTGATCTTCGAACTTTGACGATGTTGATCTTGGTATTTGATCTCGATCTCGATGTCGTACTCTATCGAGAAGAACTAAACACCGGAAAGAAAGGGAAACAATCAAAAATGGCATCGATGCAATGCTCAAGCAAGGATGATGATATCACAAGTTAAATTGTATCGAAAAGTAACCCTAAGGAATGCTCGACAATTTAATCGGGGTTCCGAGGGGTACAAACCCTAACTCAAGGAAATTCCGGAATCACCTATGAGGGGTTACTATGTTGTTCTAAATAAACTTGTCATGTAAGTTAATTAACAATACATGATTACAGATTAGATAGGTAGATCTCATTTTTATGAACATTTTGATATATTATTCATATTTTTCTAAATTATAGATATTAAGTTATTGAATTTACAAGATTTAAATCAATTTTTGAAAATATTAAAAGGAATTACTGCATCACTGTGACATCAACACAGGGGTAGGGTTGTTTTACACCGGAGCAGAGCCTACCCACGGTGGCTGATAGAGGGGCCCGAGGCCACCTCAGCTGCCACACGGGCAAGGATGGACCCACCTGGGTTGACTGAGCTTGACCCGCGCCTGCTGACGTCAGGATGACTTCAGCACGACGTCATCCCGGTGGTTTCTCTCAGATCAATGGTGAGGACGGCGATTGAGCGTGCGCGGGCATGTGGGGATGGGTGCATTCGACGCAGCTCGTCGGCGCATGACTAGCGGAGCGAGAGGAGCGACGATGACTGGTGGCGGCGCACAACGTCGTTCGACAACAGGGTGAACCAGAGGAAGAGGAGAAGCTAGGAGAGGTTTCGGGGAACCTTGAGCTCACCCTAAAGCTCAAAGTAGGGTCGAAGAGGCAAGGAAAATGAGGTCGATGGCGGCGATTCCTAGCGTGCGTGGTTGATTCTTTCGGGGAGAAGCACTAGCGCGACGAGCCGGATCTCGTGGCGGCCTCGATTGGGTGAGGGGAGGACGGAGACGGCAAGACGACGCGGCGGCCGGAACTAGGGTTTTGGGAGCTCGAAGGAGCTCGCGATGGAGAGCATAAGGGAGAGAGATAAGGGTATGGGAGGAGAGAGAGATCGACACGGCGGTCCTCGCGACGTTCTTATCCTGGCATCTGGGGGAGGTGGAGCATCGCAACGTTTGGCGGCGATGGACGGCGGCAGCGCAGGCGCGCAGCTGCTTTGCGTCCTCGTCGAAGATGACGAGGACGAAGGGGTATCTGGGCTGGGCCTCTACTGGGCTTCAGGTGGGCGGCGGCTGCTGCTAGGTGTTGCGCGCATGCAGGCAGGAGAGAGAGAGAGGAGATGGGCCACGACCCAGTTAGCTTAGGAAATGTTTTTATTTCCTGAAACCCTTTTTACTTTTTAGTTTTTCTGTTTTCTCTTTTGTAATTTGATTTCCAAATCTGTTTTGAATAATTTTAAAATACTAGAGGCTTTTATCAAATATATAAAATACTTATGAGCCCTTGTATTTAGTTTGGGCTCCACTTTATTTTGGTATTTTTCAAATATTTCAAAACCCGTTGAAAAGAGTAAAAGGGAGAGAGAGATAAACTAGGGTTTAGGGTTTTATCGTATTTCTTTATTGAACAATTTAAGATATGATGCTCATGAATGCGCAGTCAAAACCCTAATTATTATTTACTAAAACTAGGGTGTTACAGCTCTATCCCCTTACGAGAATCTCGACCCGAGATTCCAAAGGTAGGAAGAGAGACAGAGAGAGAGAGAGAGAGAGAGAGAGAGAGAGAGAGAGAGAGAAAGAAATAGGGTTACTCTAAGGATAAGAGGGAAACACACTAAAAACACACCGAGTATCTCATGGTCTACTCATGAATGAGTTTTTAAGAACAACTCTGAGATGACAGTCATGAAACACGTCAAGGTAATGGAGGAAACAAGAGGAGAAGGTTTCAAATTGTTAGATAGATGGTCTTCATAAGGGTTGAGACCATGGAGCCTCAGAAGAGTTTAAGCTTACAAGAAGGAAGGCTTCAACATAAAGAACATGACCACAGACTTCAATAGGGAACCTCTACTAAATGGCTTAAGTAGAGATTTTAGGCTGCAGAGATGTGGATCAACAAAACCAAGCTGTTGAACTACTTTTGACATGGAAGGGTCACTCTTTCATCCAACAGAAGTCTTAAGACAGATAAGTGTTTTGGTGGAGAGGACTCATAAGAGTCGCAAGGAACATGTTAACGAGAGCAACTGCTGACTACCAAAATCATAGTCACTCTTAAAGCATGATCAAGAAAACAAAGGAAACTCTTTATTCATCCAGGTATATCAAAAATCTTTGCCAAAGTTCGTGATATCACTTTACACCTCTAAGATGAATAGTTAAGAAGATTCCTGATGACACGAGAAGAAAGAAACTTCATTCTCAAACTTCAATTACTTGTCACAACAAAATTCTTGTCATCATAAAAGGGTCTGGAGGATCGACCGAGAGACATTTAGTAACAGTACTTTAAATGTTCTCCTTGATGTTCGAGACACGAGACATCAAGTATAGGTCGGACTTCGGATACAAAGGAAACCATAAGAATAACTCCTATAACAACTTATAGAAGGAGCCTCATGAAGAGTGGTTGTCATTGCTGAATCAAGAGAATATAACAAAAGGTCTTTCTGGCTAAGTGTGTCAACCATTACATCAATCTTGCCAGATTTACAAAGAGACCTATGTCAAAATCTCGAGGAACACCAACCATCATTGCTGCTTGAGATTCAGCTTTGGTTAGGTGGAATGATACTTCAGACTCAATATGTCCGAATAGAAAGTTCACAACATTTACCACAAAGGTAAAGTTACTAGATTCTCAAGATATGGACTTTAGTGTAAAGCTCCAAAAGATGATCTAGATTGCTAGACCTATGAATTACCAACTTGTCGAAAGACAACTGCACACACGTAAAGTACTAGCAATAAAACACACATGTATCCTTGAGGAATGGAGATAACTCTGCTCGAGTTCACGACGGCATCTTTCAACATTTGTACGTGAACCAGAGAAGTCTACTTCTAACATACAGAACACATACTTCGAGATGACTCAAAGACGGTTCTCAAAATTTTCCAACATTGATGCCAATTGTTCCATATGAATCTTGTCTAGCATGGAGAAGGTAAGGATGTCATTGATGGGCTCAACAATAAACTTATTGAGACACTCCAAGAAGATAGACTCATATGTAGCATGAGCAAAGCATAACTGTTGGTCAGACCAAAGACATGAAGATGTACTCGAGTGAAACATCACAAGAAGAAACATCATCAAAATAGTCCTTGGAACTGAGTTTGATTTGACGATAACCCAAATCAGATCAAAGGTGGGGGGAATAATATATCCATAAAGGATCTACTATCTTTCTTCAACGCGGACAAAACTAGATATCCCTTTAAAAAGGAACTAAGTCGAATAGAACTTTTGTCTTACAACTCTGTAAGTTGTTGTTTAAGCTCAACCAACTAGTTCAGGGGTATCTAGTCTGGATCCTTGGAGAAAAGAGCAGTTCAGAGAACTTGCTAGCTCAAGAACTTGACAACACGGTCATGTGGCAACATGGCGATACTTCTAGTAGACATCTAGAATATCACAAACCACCGATATGTCACTTAGTTCGAGAGTAAACTTGCTTATTAAGGCGAGAAGACTTAGTATCAGAGTTTCGGCACAAGCCTAAATCTTTGACCGAAGAGAGTGCACTAGAATAACGGACGTGGTAGCATAATCACCCTTTGCTTAGTGATGGGGTTAACCAATCACGCTAAGAATGACACAAATGTCCTTAAAGTTCAATACAATAAAAATTGTTAAGAATCTTAGATAGCCACATTATTACGCACACGCATCACTCATGAGCATGAACAACTCAGAGGAAGGGTGGGTAAAAATGTGTAAAAGCATCAGCTCATTAAGTGGGTCACGAAGCTTAGCATGACCTCTTAGTATAGAAGAGTGTGATACTTTAAGATAGAACAGACAGAAGAATATCAACTCCTCTTGATCTACGGACTACAACACTTTGACCTGGTCCCAGATATGACGAGGTACTGGTGTTTGTTTCTCCTAGACATTCCGAAATGGTTTGTCATGACGAACCACAAGAGTATTTTGCATCAGAAGACACTGATGCACATTTACTACTTGGCTACCAACTGGTAGAAAAAGGTCAGAAAACAACAAGGGAAAAGGAACATACTCGGGATAGAATCCCGAGATGTGGATGCATAAGTCAACAATCTCCCGAAAACAAATGCATAGAAAAGGTAAGGTGTGGCAGAGTCACGAATATAGATGCGAGACTCTCGAGGAGTACCCTTGTCGTGATCTATTTGATTCCATGAAAGAACATTTGCCATGGAATGTGGTAGGGGAAGTCCTTGGTTGTCACAATTCAATCGCGACAAAGACCACAAGCTTGAAGGCTAGAATTGTGGTACTAGCCATCCTGAGGTAATGTTTGAACATTAACAACAGGGGTCAAAGGAGTGGATCTTGGAATAAAGATCAACTTCATGTACAAGATTCACAACACCAGAATCCAGCATAATCAGGGATCTTAGGTTCAAGTCCAAGTATTAAAACCCGAGAAAGAAGTAACTACTACTTGAGTGACATAGCGTACACTGCAAGATAGTAATCACGAGGTAGCTTCCAAGAGAAGAAACAACTTTTGAAGTACCCAAATGAATAAAAAGGTGGCACACGAGGAGAAAGGAAACCTCGAATCCTAGAACAGAAACACTCTGGCACCAACAATTTAATATTGTGGGTCCAAAAGATAGAGAGATCATGTAACACCCTCAGAATCGGCCCTATGCAAGTTTCAGCGCTTCCCGCCAAACCCGCATAGAAACGATTCAAAGGTGCCCACCAGGCACTTGCGTGCGGGTGGAAAACGAAGTAATAACAGTACACAACAGTCCTCGATGGGACCCACAGAACAGATATATACAACACAACTCCATGAGTCAAGGATACAGGTATACAACACAAAGATCCAAATCACCTTGAAAGCAATAGAGCGTCCAGCTACGGACAAGAAGCAAATGGGGCTAAGAGCCCTGAAGAATAACCGATGGCGTCCATAACCCTGCCCAGGCCAAGCCGGAAGGGTAACCCTGCTAACGACGTCGATCTCAAAACCTGCTTAAACAAAAGGGGTGCCGACAAAGGGCAAAGGAAAAAGAAAGAGCGGTCAGTACTGAGGCCAGTACACGGCGAGACTAGAATTCGGCGGTCCTCGCCTACATAGGTATGGTGGACTGAAGCGGCAGCATGCGCTAAACAACCTATAGAGACTCGATACAACTAGCGGCTATCAGAGAGGGGTAAGAAAGACCTATTCGGATCCAGCCTGATGCGACCACCAAACATACCCATCCTGGTATTTCCCCCTCGAGACCAAACGAGGAAGTCAACCGAGGAACTCACACAGTTGTCAGTTTTATTTATTCAGTTATCGTTGCAGCAATTACTAGTCAGGTGTACATAGTCATCCTGATAGAATAAGCAGTGTGCACTTTTAGTTAACCATTCCGTTGTAGTTGCAACACTTACTAGTCAAATATACGATTAGCATGAGATATCCCAAAACCCAGCAGTTGTTGGTACTTTTATTTAGCCATTCCGTTGTAGTGAAGCTGATTACTAGTCATATCGGATACAAGTCAAATTATAGCAGTAAACTTTAGTTATAGTTTTCTATGATCGAGACCTGTGCTCCAAGTCGTCCATAACCGCGGACACGGCTTCTCGAAAAGATTTAAACCCTGCAGGGGTGCACCAAAGTATCCACACGCACTTCAACCCTTTTTGCCAGATCAATTAACATACACCCATCGGTATGTCGGCGGGGCCTAAGTCATGACGTTTCCCAGACCCAAAGCAAGCACGGGGGGCCACCCCACTAAGTCTACCCGCAACGAAGTCGGCCGGTCTCCGAGACGGACTCAGGGTTTGGGTGGACGGCTGTAAACGACTGGGAACCCGAAAACTCGGGCTTGTCGATACAGCGAAAACGTGTCCCGATCCTAAACAGTACAGGTGCTATCCATCGCACAATTTAAATAAAGCAGTAAAGCATGGCATAAGTACAGAATAGTAATAAAGCCCCAAACTAATTGTGGCCCCCAGTACAGTACTTTGAAATCAGGTACTAAATCGATGGGGTGCCCATACATCCCACATGTGGTTAGCGCGCTCCATCTCGGAACAGGTGTCAAGAACTCGGGGTCCTACGGGACACAAGTGGACGGTTAACAACCAAATAACATCTATTGCCCACCTGTGCCTCTGCTTACCTACTTCAATTTTAGTTATTAAACAATAATTGAATTAAACGATAATTAATGCCATGATCATCTCCAACATTAAACATGCGGCAAAACTCCAACAACTGTGGTACTTGACGACACGCAACAGCACTCGAGCAAGCGACTACGACGCGCAAGTCCAGCTATCTACCAAACATCAGGTAATAGGATGTGTCCAAGGCAATATAAGGCTGCAAGGAAAACACGGGTACGGAAACTAGAGCAACGCAACACAGATAGCAATAGATCAACAGGAGGGAATAAATACTATAAAAGAAAGATAGGTAGAAAGGGGGAGGTGCTCGCCTGAAAACATTGTCGAAGGTTCATTCGAAGATCGGGTCGACACTCGCAACAACTCATCGGCCTAATCCGCGAAGAAGCAAAACACTAGAAGAAACACCGGATGCACTATTTAATACTACAGCAGAAGATCGGCATGATGCATGTATGATGTATGGCATGGCAAAGATGCGATGCAATTAGGCCATATTAAGCGGAAACGGGGGTCCCGACAAATATTTATTGGTTCAAGTTGTTTATCTACCCCGCAAATTAAATGTTGTCTTAACAAGGCAAAATTAGCACCGGTTCGCTACACAAATTTAAATGGGACCAATATACGACTAGATTTGCCCGCATATGGGCCCCATATTTAATTATATGGTGAATCGTCATAATGCCCCCAAACCACACAAATATGTATGCCAGCATGATGATTTAATTATGCAACAAGTTGTATGTTATTTATAAAAATAAGGGTCTCAGGGAAAGGGGTCACACATGGCGGTTCGGCGATCTTGGGGTTCCGGGGGTTCGGGGCCGGACTCAGGGTTCAATAGGGATCGAGGTTCAGATTCAAGATGGAGAACTTGTTGTGTCGTGACGGAGAACTTGGGTCCAAGCGGTCGATCTTGCCGTCGCGAAGATCCTGTCGGGTCCGCGCCATCAAGTTGGTCTTGGCATCCGGGGTGAAGATCTTGGCATCCTCGAGGAAGTACTTGTCGTATCCGTGAAGAAGATCATGTCGGTCCATGGGGTTCGGTCTTCGGGGTTCGACGGGTGTCTTGGCGTCCCCTGAGGAAGATCATGTCGAGCCATCGGGTTTGGTTCGGTCTTCGGGTCTGTGGCGGCGTCATCGGTGCTCCATGAACACCTTGTCGTACCGACGTCACCAGATCCTCGGCTTGGCATGCATCACCCCTCGATCACATATCGGCGTACTCGGGGTTCTGGCTCGATGGCGAACTTGAGTTGGTTGCGGTCACTATGGAAGTTGATCTTGTTGTGGGGACTCCACTGTAGGTGACAACCCCGAGGAAGGGATCTGCATCAAAACGTGGCAGAAAGATGGTGGCCCCACACTGTGGCTCAGGTGAACAGGAGAGGCACAGGACTTGCTAGCACAGAGCAGAGAAGAAGGCCTCGGCGAGGCGCTTGCGGCCACCGGCGATTGTGGACACGCAGAGGCGGAGGGGCGGAGGCACAGAGGGCCTGCTCGAGGAGAGAGGAGGGCGCACGATGCGGTCCGGCGAGGCCCTGGCTCATGCGGTGGCGGGCTCTGCAGGCGGAGAAGGGGACCTGCGGGCAGAGGCGGCAGGAAGGTTCTCTACAGGAGGAAGGAGAACGCATGGGGGGTGATGGCGCTCGGGAACGGCGGCGGCCTCGACGACAGAGGGCGGCCGGGACCAGGTCGACGCGGAGAGGCCCGGCAGCGCGCTACAGAGGGCGCCAGAGGGGAGGAAAGCGGCGGCCAGGCGCGGGAGGTCGCGCGAGGTTCTGCGGAGGGACCGAGCGGCGCGGGCGAGCTCGAGGTTAGGCAGGCGGTGGGGAATCTAGCAGAGGGAGGAGGGCGGCCGAGGGAGTTGGCGAGAGGAGGGGAACGCGGGGCGAGCGGGGCGGGAGGAGGAAGAGGGAGACTGCTCGGGGGGCGAGGCGGTCGGCTCGGTGCCGCGGGGAGGACGAGGGCGAGGTGAGAGAGAGGAGCGGGGCGCGTGGGGCCGGGTGAGATGGCGAGGAAGGGGCAGGGGAGAGTGGGGCTGTGGGGTGGGACCGGGGGACAGGGAGAGGGGGTCGGCGTGTGTGGTGGGTGAGGGAGTGGGCTGTGGGGAGAGGGAGGGAGTGGGGATGAGGTGGCAGCGGTTGAGTGGTGGGGAGGAGGGATGAGGGTGAGGTGGCGAGAGAGGATTGGGTGGGGTGAGGTGGAGGGGGTTTGGGTAGACTAGGATTGGGTAGGAATAGATTAGGGTTTGGTGAGATTGGGTTGGGCCGATCGGGGTGGTAGGCGGCCTGGCTTTTCGGGCCGGGCTGCCTCCCCCGATCAAAACAGTTTTATTTAAAAGAAAATATTGTTTATTTTAATTTTAGTAAATGATTTTCTAATTAGTTTTAGACAAACAAAATATCCGGAAACATCCGGGGGTTTAATTTGAAATAGAAGGAGGGCTAGTTTCAGAAAACAATAGTCTTTCGCAACATAGTTTCAAGTAAAAATAATATGCATGATGGTGTCATGATGATGCACAAAACAAAATACCAAGCGATTTTCTAGTAGTGGTTTTTGCGGGATGCCACAATTCGACACCACTAACAATAGATCTCGCCCTCGAGATCCGCCTCATGGTACCAGAAGGAAGGTCGACGATCGGCGTCTTCTCGCTTCGTGTAGATCCTCGCGACACCACTAACAAGAGGTCGTTGTCCGTGATCGTCGAGAGAACAC
The DNA here is from genome assembly GCA_916181665.1 of Avena sativa. Taxonomy (NCBI): domain Eukaryota; kingdom Viridiplantae; phylum Streptophyta; class Magnoliopsida; order Poales; family Poaceae; genus Avena; species Avena sativa. The sequence goes on from OV702284.1 coordinate 70,465,480, forward strand.
TCCGGAACAAAAGGTCAGAGGTAGAGGTATCCACAAATAAAGCCACCTCTAACTTCGATAAAAGGAGAGAAAAGAGGCGGCCTAACCCACTTCAATGTACAAGAGCGAATAGAAAGGGTAGTCGGCATGGGGGCCAATCCATCACGCACCCAAACTATTACTCTGCACAATCAGTAGAAAAGCGTGCAACCATTCTCGGAATCAGACTGAAGATCTTGACAATCGAGGTTCAGAAACAAAGGAGTGATGCAGACTCTGCATCGGATCTGGCGTAGATGATGTCGTCGCGTCGGAAAACACCGGAAGACACGAGGGGAACAAAGATAATTCCACCAGAAGAAGGATTCCTAGGTTAGCATGAAGACCAGATGTAACAACACCGTTACCAAAATAGGAAGCGAAACCCTGAAGGTACGACGGAACCCAACCACGAGAAATCCTGGACTCGAAGAGAGAGAAGAGAGCGGATTCAAAACACGTAGAGGTGAGAGGAGAGCAGCAGGGGGATAAGGAGTAAAATCAGACCTAATCAGAACTATCCAACCGATTTTTTTTTTCAAAAATAGTTTTGACACTCTACTTCGGCCGTTAGCTAGGTTATCCTACAGGCTGGACTTGTGGGGTATCGCAACTGCTGAGCTCTGATACCACTCTGTAACACCCTCAGAATCGGCCCTATGCAAGTTTTAGCGCTTCCCGCCAAACCCGCATAGAAACGATTCAAAGGTGCCCACCAGGCACTTGCGTGCGGGTGGAAAACGAAGTAATAACAGTACACAACAGTCCTCGATGGGACCCACAGAACAGATATATACAACACAACTCCATGAGTCAAGGATACAGGTATACAACACAAAGATCCAAATCACCTTGAAAGCAATAGAGCGTCCAGCTATGGACAAGAAGCAAATGGGGCTAAGAGCCCTGAAGAATAACCGATGGCGTCCATAACCCTGCCCAGGCCAAGCCGGAAGGGTAACCCTGCTAACGACGTCGATCTCAAAACCTGCTTAAACAAAAGGGGTGCCGACAAAGGGCAAAGGAAAAAGAAAGAGCGGTCAGTACTGAGGCCAGTACACGGCGAGACTAGAATTCGGCGGTCCTCGCCTACATAGGTATGGTGGACTGAAGCGGCAGCGGCAGCATGCGCTAAACAACCTATAGAGACTCGATACAACTAGCGGCTATCAGAGAGGGGTAAGAAAGACCTATTCGGATCCAGCCTGATGCGACCACCAAACATACCCATCCTGGTATTTCCCCCTCGAGACCAAACGAGAAAGTCAACCGAGGAACTCACACAGTTGGCAGTTTTATTTATTCAGTTATCGTTGCAGCAATTACTAGTCAGGTGTAGATAGTCATCCTGATAGAATAAGCAGTGGGCACTTTTAGTTAACCATTCCGTTGTAGTTGCAACACTTACTAGTCAAATATACGATTAGCATGAGATATCCCAAAACCCAGCAGTTGTTGGTACTTTTATTTAGCCATTCCGTTGTAGTGAAGCTGATTACTAGTCATATCGGATACAAGTCAAATTATAGCAGTAAACTTTAGTTATAGTTTTCTATGATCGAGACCTGTGCTCCAAGTCGTCCATAACCGCGGACACGGCTTCTCGAAAAGATTTAAACCCTGCAGGGGTGCACCAAAGTATCCACACGCACTTCAACCCTTTTTGCCAGATCAATTAACATACACCCATCGGTATGTCGGCGGGGCCTAAGTCATGACGTTTCCCAGACCCAAAGCAAGCACGGGGGGCCACCCCACTAAGTCTACCCGCAACAAAGTCGGCCGGTCTCCGAGACGGACTCAGGGTTTGGGTGGACGGCTGTAAACGACTGGGAACCCGAAAACTCGGGCTTGTCGATATAGCGAAAACGTGTCCCGATCCTAAACAGTACAGGTGCTATCCATCGCACAATTTAAATAAAGCAGTAAAGCATGGCATAAGTACAGAATAGTAATAAAGCCCCAAACTAATTGTGGCCCCCAGTACAGTACTTTGAAATCAGGTACTAAATCGATGGGGTGCCCATACATCCCACATGTGGTTAGCGCGCTCGATCTCGGAACAGGTGTCAAGAACTCGGGGTCCTACGGGACACAAGTGGACGGTTAACAACCAAATAACATCTATTGCCCACCTGTGCCTCTGCTTACCTACTTCAATTTTAGTTATTAAACAATAATTTAATTAAACGATAATTAATTCCATGATCATCTCCAACATTAAACATGCGGCAAAACTCCAACAACTGTGGTACTCGACGACACGCGACAGCACTCGAGCAAGCGACTACGACGCGCAAGTCCAGCTATCTACCAAACATCAGGTAATAGGATGTGTCCAAGGCAATATAAGGCTGCAAGGAAAACACAGGTACGGAAACTAGAGCAACGCAACACAGATAGCAATAGATCAACAGGAGGGAATAAATACTATAAAAGTAAGATAGGTAGAAAGGGGGAGGTGCTCGCCTGAAAACATTGTCGAAGGTTCATCCGAAGATCGGGTCGACACTCGCAACAACTCATCGGCCTAATCCGCGAAGAAGCAAAACACTAGAAGAAACACCGGATGCACTATTTAATACTACAGCAGAAGATCGGCATGATGCATGTATGGCATGGCAAAGATGCGATGCAATTAGGCCATATTAAGCGGAAACGGGGGTCCCGACAAATATTTATTGGTTCAAGTTGTTTATCTACCCCGCAAATTAAATGTTGTCTTAACAAGGCAAAATTAGCACCGGTTCGCTACACAAATTTAAATGGGACCAATATACGACTAGATTTGCCCGCATATGGGCCCCATATTTAATTATATGGTGAATCGGCATAATGCCCCCAAACCACACAAATATGTATGCCAGCATGATGATTTAATTATGCAACAAGTTGTATGTTATTTATAAAAATAAGGGTCTCAGGGAAAGGGGTCACACATGGCGGTTCGGCGATCTTGGGGTTCCGGGGGTTCGGGGCCGGACTCAGGGTTCAACAGGGATCGAGGTTCAGATTCAAGATGGAGAACTTGTTGTGTCGTGACGGAGAACTTGGGTCCAAGCGGTCGATCTTGCCGTCGCGAAGATCTTGTCGGGTCCGCGCCATCAAGTTGGTCTTGGCATCCGGGGTGAAGATCTTGGCATCCTCGAGGAAGAACTTGTCGTATCCGTGAAGAAGATCATGTCGGTCCATGGGGTTCGGTCTTCGGGGTTCGACGGGTGTCTTGGCGTCCCCTGAGGAAGATCATGTCGAGCCATCGGGTTTGGTTCGGTCTTCGGGTCTGTGGCGGCGTCATCGGTGCTCCATGAACACCTTGTCGTACCGACGTCACCGGATCCTCGGCTTGGCATGCATCAGCCCTCGATCACATATCGGCGTACTCGGGGTTCCGGCTCGATGGCGAACTTGAGTTGGTTGCGGTCACTATGGAAGTTGATCTTGTTGTGGGGACTCCACTGTAGGTGACAACCCCGAGGAAGGGATCTGCATCAAAACGTGGCAGAAAGATGGTGGCCCCACACTGTGGCTCAGGTGAACAGGAGAGGCACAGGACTTGCTAGCACAGAGCAGAGAGGAAGGCCTCGGCGAGGCGCTTGCGGCCACCGGCGATTGTGGACACGCAGAGGCGGAGGGGCGGAGGCACAGAGGGCCTGCTCGAGGAGAGAGGAGGGCGCACGATGCGGTCCGGCGAGGCCCTGGCTCGTGCGGTGGCAGGCTCTGCAGGCGGAGAAGGGGACCTGCGGGCAGAGGCGGCAGGAAGGTTCTCTGCAGGAGGAAGGAGAACGCATGGGGGTGGTGGCGCTCGGGAACGGCGGCGGCCTCGACGACAGAGGGCGGCCGGGACCAGGTCGCCGCGGAGAGGCCCGGCAGCGCGCTACAGAGGGCGCCAGAGGGGAGGAAAGCGGCGGCCAGGCGCGGGAGGTCGCGCGAGGTTCTGCGGAGGGACCGAGCGGCGCGGGCGAGCTCGAGGTGAGGCAGACGGCGGGGAATCTAGCAGAGGGAGGAGGGCGGCCGAGGGAGCTGGCGAGAGGAGGGGAACGCGGGGCGAGTGGGGCGGTAGGAGGAAGAGGGAGACTGCTCGGGGGGCGAGGCGGTCGGCTCGGTGCCGCGGGGAGGACGAGGGCGAGGTGAGAGAGAGGAGCGGGGCGCGTGGGGCCGGGTGAGATGGCGAGGAAGGGGCAGGGAGAGTGGGGCTGTGGGGTGGGACTGGGGGACAGGGAGAGGGGGTCGGCGTGTGTGGTGGGTGAGGGAGTGGGTTGTGGGGAGAGGGAGGGAGTGGGGATGAGGTGGCAGAGGTTGAGTGGTGGGGAGGAGGGATGAGGGTGAGGTGGCGAGAGAGGATTGGGTGGGGTGAGGTGGAGGGGGTTTGGGTAGACTAGGATTGGGTAGGAATAGATTAGGGTTTGGTGAGATTGGGTTGGGCCGATCGGGGTGGTAGGCGGCCTGGCTTTTCGGGCCGGGCTGCCTCCCCCGATCAAAACAGTTTTATTTTAAAAGAAAATATTGTTTATTTTAATTTTAGTAAATGATTTTGTAATTAGTTTTAGACAAACAAAATATCCGGAAACATCCGGGGGTTTAATTTGAAATAGAAGGAGGGCTAGTTTCAGAAAACAATAGTCTTTCACAACATAGTTTCAAGTAAAAATAATATGCATGATGGTGTCATGATGATGCACAAAACAAAATACCAAGCGATTTTCTAGTAGTGGTTTTTGCGGGATGCCACAGATCATGATGGAAAGGAATATCTCAGATGAACGAGAGCCAAAGGGAACAAGGAATTCACAACACACACAACTCTAGAGAACTTAACACTAGGTCAACTGGCTGAGAAACGACATGCCAAGAAGGCACCTAAGCTTTGAAAGACTAGAAAAGATATGAAAACTTTTCTAAAATCAACACAAGATGAGATTACCCAAAGGTAGAGCGAAACTGGATAAGGAGTAAAAGAAGCATACTAGAGTTTTTGCAAATACTTTTCATCTTTAAAGTAGTTTTCACAAGCACTAGACTCAACATCGACCAATAGCAAGGTTTTCCTACGGTCGGTACTGCTCTGATACCAAAACCTGTGACACCCCCGGGATTAGGTCTAAACAAATCCCAGACCTCCGTCTGACATAAGCTTAACCTGGAGCTCGAGGATATACAATGAAGAATCAATAACACAGCAGTAACCTTACGACACAGAATTTATTACAGCAAATTCATAACTAAGCAAAGAACCAAATTATTACAAGCAAAGGTCACTAACCACAAACATCAAACAACGGAAGGAAAGTTATGCTATTAAGTAAAGAAAACTTAACAAATGGCCTAAGAGGTCTGAAGCATAACGATGATGTCCCAGCCCATAGATTCCAGGCTGTCGGCCGGGAACCCCAAGCTACTCGTCAGTGTCGATATAGTACCAAACTGATCTTTAGGGAACTCTTACTCTGCCAAAAGTATCAACAAAGCAAGGGTGAGTACAGGGTGTACTCCGCAAGACTTATGGCTGGTGGAACTATTTTGCATAAAGACATCTTTGTTTGTAAAACAAGAGGGAGAAGGAGCTCGTCTAGTCTGAGTATTTTAAAAGGGGATAAGAGAGCGACATCTCCGAAATATTGATCATCATCTTTTATATCCACCAAGTCATCATCATCTACCAACTAGGGTAACCCCCTCGTACCCATGAGGAAGCATCCTTAAGCACACGTTGATCTGCCATGTTTTACGATTAGGTTCAAGTTCTCTATGATCATCACGTTCGTTCCCAAGTTGTTCATAACCGTGAACATGGCTTTTCGAAAAGATTATTACCCTGCAGGGGTGTACAACTTTACCCACACGTACTAACCTTCTCTTAATGACACAATGATTAGCCCTCTTTCATGGAAGGCCGGTAGAGGGTGGTTAGAGACGACCTTTAACTTGCTTTCGCCGAGACCATGAGTCAAGCAATAAGGATGGTTCCGCCGTAACGGGTCAAATCCCGAAGCCAGTCCCTAAAGATGTGAGGCGAGGTTGGTTTACCAGGGGCGCCATCAACCCCAAGCAACCCGGTCCACGCTTCCCGTCCTGTTATGAATGCACCTCCTTCACCGTCTTCAAGAAGATCCAGAATGCATGTCGAATGGAACGCCCGAACTATGCGACTCATGAAATCTACTAGGCAAGTTAGTTAGTCATGAGGTTGTCCAGACCCTGTGTGGTTGTACACTCGTCTTGGTTCAAGAGGCAAGAGCTCGGGTCCTAGTGGTGGCGAGCATGGGACTAGAAAAACCACATCCCACCGTGGCCTCCCATACAAGCCTTAGCATGTTTAATCTCATATCACCGATCTCATCTCATCACGTTCTCCTATCATACTATATTCTCTGCAACTGATACATCATCTGGATGGACCAGTACTGATAGCTATGCAAGACACATATATAAGCTCTAGCAGTGCACACAAGCCAAACCTAGTTATGCTAGGAGCAGTGGATCAGGTATATAAGCTCAAATGGAGTAATACAACAGATAGGATACTCTATCTATCGATAAAAGATCGCAGTAGAATCATATTCATCATGGAAGGAATTGAAATACTTTCGAAATCATAGGATTATATCATTGGTGGGGCTATGCTTGCCTTTGCCTGTTGATAACCACTAAGCAGAGCTTCATAAGCTTGTACTTGACTTGGTTACAGTTGTTCAAGTATTGTTCTTCGATCTTAGAACTTTGACGGTGTTGATCTCGATCTTCGATCTCGATCTCGATGTCGTAATCTATCGGGAAGAACCAAACACCGGAAAGAAAGGGAAACAATCAACAATGGCATCGATGCAATGCTCAAGCAAGGATGATAATATGAAAAGTTAAATTGTATCGAAAAGTAATCCTAAGGCATGCTCGACAATTTAATCGAGGTTACGAGGGGTACAAACCCTAACTCGGGGAAACTCCGAAATCACCTATGATGGGTTACTATGTTGTTATAAATAAACTTGCCATGTAAGTTGATTAACAATACATGATTATAGATTAGATTGGTAGATCTCATTTTTCTAAACATTTTGATATATTATTCATATTTTTCTGAATTACAGATATTAAGTTATTGAATTTACAAGATTTAAATCAATTTTTGAAAATATTAAAAGGAACTACTGTGTCACTGTGACATCAGAACAGGGGTGGGGTTGTTTTACACCGGGGCAGAGCCTACCCACGATGGCTGACAGAGGGGCCCGAGGCCACCTCAACTGCCACGCGGGCAAGGATGGACCCACCTGGGTTGACTGGGCTTGACCCGCGCCTACTGATGTCGGGATGACATTAGCACGACGTCATCCCATCGGTTTCTCTCGGATCAACGGCGGGGATAGTGATTGAGCACGCGCGGGCATGCGGGGATGGGTGCGTTCAACACAGCTCGTCGAGGCGGACCGGAAATTGGTGGATCCGCCCCTTTTTGGTTACTCGAGCAAGATGAACGACGATGACTGGCGGCGGCACACAGCGGCGTCCGACGGCAGGGTGAACCAGAGGAAGAGGATAAGCTTGGAGAGGTTCCGGAGGACCTTGAGCTCACCCTGAAGCTCAAAGTAGGGTCGGAGAGACGAGGAAGATGAGGTCGATGGCAGCGATTCCTAGCGTGCGCGGTCGATTCCTTCGGGGAGAAGCACTAGCGTGACGAGGCAGAGGTCGTGGCGGCCTCGGTTGGGTGAGGGGATGCCAAAGACGGCGAGACGACGCGGCGGCCGGAGCTAGGGTTTCGGGAGCTCGTAGGAGCTCGCGATGGAGAACAAGAGGGAGAGAGATAAGGGTATGTGGAGAGAGAGATCGCCACGGCGGTCCTCGCAGCGTTCTTATCCTGGCATCTGAGGGCGGCGGAGCATCGCAGCGGTTGGCGACGATGGACGGTGGCGGTGCAGGAACGCAGCTGCTTCGCGTCGTCATCGAAGACGACGAGGACAGAGGGGTATCTAGGCTGGGCCTCTGCTGGGCTTCGGGTGGGCGACGGCTGCTGCTAGGTGATGCGCGCGTGCAGGCAGGAGAGAGAGAGAGAGAGAGAGAGGAGGAAATGGGCCACAACCCAGTTAGCTTAGAAAACGTTTTTATTTCCTAAAACCCTTTTTCCTTTTTATTTTTCTGTTTTATCTTTTGTAATTTCATTTCTAAATCTGTTTTGAATAATTTTAAAATACCAGAGTCTTTTATCAAATATATAAAATACTTATGAGCCCTTGTATTCAGTTTGGGCTCCACTTTATTTTGGGATTTTTCAAATATTTCAAAATCCGTTGAAAAGAGTAAAAGGAACAGAGAGAAACTAGGGTTTAGGTTTTTATTGTATTTCTTTATTGCAAAATTTAAGATATGATGCTCATGAATGCGCAGTCAAAACCCTAATTATTATTTATTAAAGCTAGGGTGTTACACGTAGCCACCATTATCGCAGCCATTGTTACCACTGCCGTTGGCCCCATTGATCGCCGCCCTAGCCATCTAGATGACCTGCTGGATGCATTCGCTGCAACGGTCGCGCGCTAAGCCACGAGCCATCGTCTTGCCCGCCGCCAACATGTGATCCTCCACCATCCGGTGCGCCAGGTCCTTCTTCAGCTCGGCGGCCCAGTAGTCCCTTGCCTCCTGGTCGGCCAGCTCCGTCACCGTCGTCGCTGCCAAGGCCTCCGCCCGGCAGGCGAGTTCTACCTTAGTTTGGGTCACCCTCGTCGGAGCCCCGTTGGGGCCGAGGCCCAGCGCATGCGCGATCTGCAGGGGGGACGACGGTCGCCTCCTCCCCCTCCTCATCGTCCTCCTCCACCTTCGTCTCATCCCTATCGACGAGAGCCCACGCGGCCATCACCACGGTGGCCGTAGCCACGTGGTCCTCCTCCGCCGCCACATCGGCAGCGTGCTCCTCCTCCGTGGCGAAGCTCGCGGACGACGACCTTGACGACCTTCTTGGCCACCTCCTCCAGCGTGGTCATGGCCATCTCGTGGTGGATCTCGCGGAGGGCCGCTGATGCGGCCTCCTTGTACACCGCCTCCATGTTGGAGATATGCCCAAGAGGCAATAATAAAGTGGTTATTATCATATCTTCACACTTATGATAAATGTTTACATACCATGCTATAATTGTATTAACCGGAAACATTAATACTTGTGTGATTTGTAAACTAAAATAAGAGTCCCTAGTAAAGCCTCTTGTTAAACTAGCTTGTTGGTTAATATATGATCATGGTTTCCTGATCATGAACATAGAGATGTTATTAACAACATGATCATATCATTAGGAGAATGATGTGATGGACATACTCCTATAGATAAGCGTAGCATAAAGATCAAGTCATTTCAATAGTTCAATTGCTATATGCTTTCTGATACATAGTAACCTAATTCCTTCGACCATGAGATCATGCATATCACCTTTACCGGATGGATGCTTTGATGACATCAAACACCACACCGTAACTGGGTGGCTATAAAGGTGGCATTGAGTGTTCGGAAAGTATTGGTTGAAACACATGGATCAAGAGTGGGATTTGTCCATCCATATGACGGATAGATATACTCTGGGCCCTCTCGGTGGAATGTCATCCAATTAGCTTACAAGCATGTGACTAGGTCACAAGGGATCACATATCATGGGAACGAGAAAAGAGTACTTATCGGTAACGAGGTTGAACTAGGTATGCAGAGATACCGACGATCATAACCTCGGATAAGTAAACTATCGTGAGACAAAGGGAAATTGGTATCGTATGTAAGTGGTTCATTCGATCGCAAAGTAATCGTAGAAATATGTGGGAGCCATATGAATTTCCAGATTCCTCTATTGGTTATTGTTCGGAGAAGTGTCTCGATCATGTCCGCATAATTCACGAACCGTAGGGAGACACACTTAAGGATTCGACGTTGTTTGAGTAGTTATGGTATTATAAGAAAGAGACCGAATGTTGTTCGGAGTCTCGGATGGGATCCGGGATATCACGAGGTGATCCGGAATGGTCCGGAGAATAAGATTCATATAAGGAAAGTCCCGTTTCGGAGTTCGGGAATGATTCCGGTGTTTTCATCGGGAATGTTCTAGAAGGGTCCGGATTGTCCGGCACTCCGGGGGGGGGGAGGGTACATGAGTGTGTCATTGAATGATTGCATCATGTACTAAGTGTTCTTGCTGTTCCAAAAACATGAAAGTCAAATTGCCAGTTTGAAAGTCAAACGGCTAAAACAGGAAACTGTGGAAAACAGGAAACTGTGGGAAACAGGAAACTGTGGGAAACAAGCAAGAGGAGGTTGAAACCAACTTGGAGGAGGAGTTCCTCTCCTCCTTGGCCGGCGCCCAGCCCTAGGCCGAGTTGGGGAGGGACTCCCTCCCTCCCTGGCGCGCCTAGCCCCTCCACCTATAAAAGGAGGGGCAGGGCTCCTCCTTGAGACACACAAGTTTCTACCTCTAATCTCCGGTTTAGAGCCGTTCTGGTTTAGAGCTTCTAATTACTTTAGCCTGCGGTTTAGAGCCTTCTAATTGGTGTGTCTAAATCTCTAGACCACTAATATCCCTCTCTCATAATCCACCATACTCGCTCCGGCTTAAGGCGAAGCCCTGCGGGATCTCCCCTCTACTTCCGGTACCACGCCGTTGTGCTGCCGGAATCACGAGGAGAGTGCTACAACCTCCGCTGCCTGCTGGAACAAGGGAGAGGAAGGTCTTCGTCGAGTACCGAACGTGTGACCGACTGCGGGAGCGCTGCCGAAACGCAGCGCCGGAAGGATCGTCTACGCGATCTTGAGATCGGAAAGAGTACGACTACATCACCCACGAGAATCTGCTCTCGTTAACCGCTTTGGAATCTTCGAGGGTAAGTTATTCCATCGACTCGTTGCTACAATCTAGTAGATAGATCTTGGCTTGTTTGTTTGTATGCGATAGAAAATTTTTGTTTTCCATGCTACGAACCCCTACAGTGGTATCAGAGCCGTGTCTATATGTAGATCTGTTGCACGAGTAGAACACAATGGTCATTGTGGGCGTTGATGCTTTTATTGTTGATTGCTTCTTGTGTACTTTGTATCTTGCGGTATGTTGGGATGAAGCGGCCCGGGCTAACCTTACATGACATCGTTCATGAGACTTGCTCCACGCTTGCAATGCAACTTGTATTGCATAAGTGGCTTTGCGGGTGCCTGTTTCTCCTAGCATAGTTAAGATCCAATTTACAACGGGTGATTAACAATACTAGTATCAATGTTGTGGTTCTTGTTCGTAAGTTAGAACGACACTTATTGAAAGCCCCAAACCACGTAAAATATGCAAAGAAAGTAGAGGCGTCTAACTTTGTTTTGCAGGGGTGTGCAGTGATGTGATATGGCCATGATTGTGATTATATATGATGTATGCAATGTTCCTTATTGTAAGTCGGCAACCGGCAGGAGCCATATGGTTGTCTTTAATTTCTGTTAAGACCCGCGTGTCTATTCAAAGTAGTTGTAATAGTTGAAGCCGGTGGACGACAACCATGGAGAAGCATCATTGACCTTGATGCAATGTCGGTGATAATGGAGATCATGTTCGTGCTAGAAGATGGAGATCGGAAGCACAAAGAAGAAAGGTCATATCATATCACATATTATGAATTGCATGTGATGTTAATCCTTTATGCATCTTGTATTGCTTAGTAGACGACGGTAGCATTATAAGATGATCCCTCATGCACATGAATTTCAAGTCATAAAGTGTTCACCCTTAGTTAGCACCGTTGCTAAAGCTTGTTGTTTCGAAGCATCACGTGATGATCGGGTGTGTTAGATTCTACAAGTGTATACAACGTGAGCAAGCCAGATTTGCTCATGCAGAAACTAAGGTTTGATCTTGACGAGCCTAGCATGTACAGACATGGCCTCAGGAACACGGATTACCGAAAGGTAGAGCATGAGTCATATAGTAGATATGATGAACATGTTGATTGTTCGCCATTGAAGCTATATCAACTCTCGTGATGATCGGTTTTGATGTGGTGGATTTGGTTCGTGTAATCACTAAAACAATGTGAGGGATATTGTTTTGAGTGGGAGTTCACCTAGATTAATTTAATTATTAATTAGAACTCAATTTATCATAAACTAAATCAAAGTGAATTTGCATAGTTGTTGTAGTCATTGGCATCCGTTTACCACCTTGCGCTTAGTTATAATTGAGATGATAGAACTATAGAATTCTGGTTAGTTACTTTACGAACTGGTATCGTATTGTTTTGAAGTGTTAATCTAAAGTTTAAAAGTCCTATTGCAAACTTTCAGTAAGTTCCGGTTACTCCATGAAGTTTAATAATTAGTATTAAATCAAGAGTAACAATTCCAAGTGTTAGTATATAAGTATCATGTTTGTCTCCATGATTCTTGATATTCAAAGGATTCTCTTAATATCAAGGTTATCTAGGATCTGAAAGAGTTGTTTCAGAAACCATGATGTGTGGAAGATATTGTGATATCTGAAACGAAGTTTTGGTTGCAACATGATAGAGTATAATATGGCAAAGTTCATGTTATCATATTTTGATGAGAATTTGCAAAGGGTTGTAGACATTTGTTGTCCTAATCCTCCAAAAGGTTTTGGATAGCAACATTATACTCATAATTCATCGTTATAAGCTAAAAGTAGCTTGATCATGGACGATTCCATGATAAGGTGAATATTTGATGTAGATAAAATGTTTACTACACCAAGAGATTACTAAAGAAAGGAATTTGAAAGAACACCAAACATTTGATGATGGTGATCTACTTCAAAGTGCAAGTACAAAGACATTAGTATTTAACTATACACGCTTTGGACTATGTGTCATATGTATGACTCCACTATTGATGTTGATAGATTCTTTCAAACAGAAAAGGAAATACTGAAAGAGAATCTCATAAATTTATGGCAGAAAAGAAAAGACTGGAATTGTTCAGTTTAAGTATATGGATGATATACATGTTATGGCTATATTCTTTGCTTATTAAACAATGTGGTTCTTAAGTATTTGATACTGAATTTGTTGGTGTGAATCGTCATACGAAACAACACAATTCATGAACTACAATGGCCTAAGTAACTAGCAAAAGAATATGTGATGATGTTCATTGAGAACAAATAAAGGGTTATTGTGTTGCTCGTTAAACATCAAAGCTTGCCTTCAAGATTTGTTTTATCAGGTATTATGAGAACAAAAGGGTTGTTCAAATAATTGCCGTAATCCATAAAAGATGGATGATTCACAAATCTCGTTGGAGAAATCACATCCATAAAACTAGTGCTAAAAATGTCGAAAGACAAATTGATTGAAAGATCACTTAGGAAGTGACATCGCCGTTTAAATTATAATGGAAAGAAAACATGAAGAAACTCCATGTGGATGGAATTTTGGAGTCTTTTGATTTTTGATCAAATGACGCTTGTGAAACTTTCCTAGAGATAATTAAAACTTTGTTCATAGGCCAAAAGGGAACGAATGACTAGCTTATTGGAACTTGTACATATTGTTGTACGAAATCCATTATGTGTAGTCAAGAGCGATGGATTTCAACTTCATATGCTTTCTCCGAAAATTTGAGTGAATATATGAATATTTACTTAATAAGGATGAAGTGTGAAATATTTGAAAAGTTCAAAAATTTTCAAGATGAAGTGCAAAATCATTGTAACAAGAATATGAATAGTTTATGATAAGATCATAAAGGAAGATATTTAAGTTATAAGTTTAGCATAATACCTAAGATTTAAGGAATCGTTCCGTGGATTTGCATTTCCCGAAACACCATAAGGGTATGGGGCGTTCGAGGTATGTAATTAAACCTTGTTTGACATGGTAAGATCAAAGGTATAATTCATAAAACTGCCATTATATTTTAAAGATTAGAAGCTTTAGAGATTACCGTTTTTCCACTGAAAAGAGCTCCATCATAATCCGTTGAAATGACACCATATGTTATGGTTTGGGATAAAACCCAAGTTGTCCTTTCTTAAACATTGGTATGCTATGCATAAGAAAGATGTTTGCAACCAAAGTCGGATGAACCTGTCTTTGTTAAGTATTCCTCCATAACACCGGAGACAAAAGTGTTTGTCACTTAGAACATCAAGTTTCTTTTAGAAGGAATTTTTCGTGAAAAGTTAAGTGGGAGGACAATAGAACTTTGATAAGGTTAAAAGAACCTTAGCTATATGTGCATAATTGCGCAGCGCCGAAAAGTGTTCCGGAGGCAGCAACAAAGCTCATGGCTCACGTACCTCAAAGGTTGTGGTCACGGAGATCCAAGTTCCTATTGAAACAAGTAGGTCGGATGAACAATCAAATACCAAGATTTGAGGGTTGAATCATTATTTGAGAATAATGAACCGACTACATGCAAAGAAGCGATGATGAGCCCTGACTCTGTCAAATGGCTTGAAGCCATAAAATCCGTGATAGTTCCATACACGAGAAATCAAGTTTTGAACTTGAAGGACCCTCGAGAAAGGTGTAAGACCTTACAGTTGTGTTTGGATCTATAAATAAACAGACATGGATGTTGCACATCTATGAAATAGTCGACATGTTGGGAAAGAGTTCACAACAATGTTCAAAAGTTGACTATGACAAGATCTGATCTTTCATAGAGATATTTAGTCTAGATGGATTAGTGTAGCAACCACTACATATAATTTTATTATATGGTAGTTGAATAAACAAAACAAGTTCTTCTAATAGAAAGGGTTACCTAGGACGTGTGCATGACACAGTCCAAAGGGTTTTGTTAAAATTCAAGGGATGCTAAAAACATATGCAAACTTCAATGGTTGAAGTAAGCATAGCGGAGTTGGAATCTTCACTGTGATGAAACTGTTAAAGGAGTTTAAAAGTTCATCAGAGACGTTGGAGATGCTTGCATTTGCAAAAAAATTAAGTGGGAGCGCTAAGACATGTTTCTAATACATTATGTGGAAGACATATTGTTGATTGGAAATAATGTATCTTTTATTAACACATATTAAGAATTTCATCCCGATGAAAGACTTAGGCAAAACCTAAATATTTGGCATCAATAGACGCTAATATGGTTGTGCCAGAAGTACATAGACGAGATATTGAATGAGTTCAATATAGAAACTACAAGAAAGGTTCTTGTCGCACAGAAAGGATTGAAAGAGTTCAATGTTGATGATATATTCAAGTGTATTGACATTTGGTAAAGTGAAACAAATAATCAAGTATAGATTGATACTTGATGTATGAAATCATAAAGAGTATTTATATCAATCATACTGTGATATGTACAAATCCAGATATGTCCTATGCTCTAAATGTTGTGAGCATATACCAGAATGATTCGTAAGATGATCATTGGACAATAGTAAGGATATTCTTATGATCTTTTGGAAGAACTAAGAGTATAATATTTGTAGAAGTGACAAATAGATGGTTAGTTCATTGTAAAAGTACTACATTGATACTAGCTTTGTCACAAAGTACAAATTAAGTTTATCTCAATCTAAACTAAGGGTGGCACAATATAATGGAAAGTGAGTTCCATAATGGATTTGGATGAGTTCCAAAGTTAAGACATTGTGACAGATACTACAACAAAAGGCTAAGTATATGACTACTATTTTAGCATCAAAAGAGGGCATTTGTGTCAAGTAGTTTGTTACCAAACTAGGTGTAGTTCACAGTGGGATAATACTATGAAGATATATTGTGCGACAATATTATCAACATGTTTTAACCCCAAAGAGCTAAAGGTCACACCGAAAGACCAAATTTATACAAAGCCATCTCATTAGAGAATGAGTGATGCGTAGAGACGCAAAGACATGCAATTACACACGGACTTGGAAGTGTCAGATCCGGAGATCAGTTGACCACTAGCAATCGTGTACATACAACACCGGAAAGCCATAGGTGTTATATACACAAAGGTTTGAAACTAGATTATTGACTCTAGTGCAAGTGGGAGACTGTTGGAGATATGCCCAAGAGGCAATAATAAAGTGGTTATTATCATATCTTCACACTTATGATAAATGTTTACATACCATGCTATAATTGTATTAACCGGAAACATTAATACTTGTGTGATTTGTAAACTAAAATAAGAGTCCCTAGTAAAGCCTCTTGTTAAACTAGCTTGTTGGTTAATATATGATCATGGTTTCCTGATCATGAACATAGAGATGTTATTAACAACATGATCATATCATTAGGAGAATGATGTGATGGACATACTCCTATAGATAAGCGTAGCATAAAGATCAAGTCATTTCAATAGTTCAATTGCTATATGCTTTCTGATACATAGTAACCTAATTCCTTCGACCATGAGATCATGCATATCACCTTTACCGGATGGATGCTTTGATGACATCAAACACCACACCGTAACTGGTTGGCTATAAAGGTGGCATTGAGTGTTCGGAAAGTATTGGTTGAAACACATGGATCAAGAGTGGGATTTGTCCATCCATATGACGGATAGATATACTCTGGGCCCTCTCGGTGGAATGTCATCCAATTAGCTTGCAAGCATGTGACTAGGTCACAAGGGATCACATATCACGGGAACGAGAAAAGAGTACTTATCGATAACGAGGTTGAACTAGGTATGCAGAGATACCGACGATCATAACCTCGGATAAGTAAACTATCGTGAGACAAAGGGAAATTGGTATCGTATGTAAGTGGTTCATTCGATCGCAAAGTAATCGTAGAAATATGTGGGAGCCATATGAATTTCCAGATTCCTCTATTGGTTATTGTTCGGAGAAGTGTCTCGATCATGTCCGCATAATTCACGAACCGTAGGGAGACACACTTAAGGATTCGACGTTGTTTGAGTAGTTATGGTATTATGAGAAAGAGACCGAATGTTGTTCGGAGTCTCGGATGGGATCTGGGATATCACGAGGTGATCCGGAATGGTCCGGAGAATAAGATTCATATAAGGAAAGTCCCGTTTCGGAGTTCGGGAATGATTCCGGTGTTTTCATCGGGAATGTTCTAGAAGGGTCCGGATTGTCCGGCACTCCGGGGGGGGGGGGGCAGGGTACATGAGTGTGTCATTGAATGATTGCATCATGTACTAAGTGTTCTTGCTGTTCCAAAAACATGAAAGTCAAATTGCCAGTTTGAAAGTCAAACGACTAAAACAGGAAACTGTGGAAAACAGGAAACTGTGGGAAACAAGCAAGAGGAGGTTGAAACCAACTTGGAGGAGGAGTTCCTCTCCTCCTTGGCCGGCGCCCAGCCCTAGGACGAGTTGGGGAGGGACTCCCTCCCTCCCTGGCGCGCCTAGCCCCTCCACCTATAAAAGGAGGGGCAGGGCTCCTCCTTGAGACACACAAGTTAAAACCTCTAATCTCCGGTTTAGAGCCGTTCTGGTTTAGAGCTTCTAATTGCTTTAGCCTGCGGTTTAGAGCCTTCTAATTGGTGTGTCTAAATCTCTAGACCACTAATAGCCCTCTCTCATAATCCACCATACTCGCTCCGGCTTAAGGCGAAGCCCTGCGGGATCTCCCCTCTACTTCCGGTACCACGCCGTTGTGCTGCCGGAATCGCGAGGAGAGTGCTACAACCTCCGCTGCCTGCTGGAACAAGGGAGAGGAAGGTCTTCGTCGAGTACCGAACGTGTGACCGACTGCGGGAGCGCTGCCGGAACGCAGCGCCGGAAGGATCGTCTACGCGATCTTGAGATCGGAAAGAGTACGACTACATCACCCACGAGAATCTGCTCTCGTTAACCGCTTTGGAATCTTCGAGGGTAAGTTATTCCATCGACTCGTTGCTACAATCTAGTAGATAGATCTTGGCTTGTTTGTTTGTATGCGATAGAAAATTTTTGTTTTCCATGCTACGAACCCCTACACTCCACCGCCTACTTAGCGGCAACGTGGTGAATCTAGCGCACCGTCTATTGGGCGGGCACCTTTGTGGCCGCCTCTACCACCTGCTCCTGCGTCGCCTCAGCCACACGTCCTTCCTCTTTGAAGGCCACCACCTCCGCCTCGTCCATGCGCTGGTACAAAAACATGGCCTGGAGGTCGACAACGTCTATGTCGGCCTCCGAGAAGCGGGTGCGGCACATCTCCCTGATCTTGGTCCAATCGGCGATCTTGCGACGAGGCATGGCTAGTGGTGGTTGCCTTTTTCGGCTGGTGGTTTGCTCTTTCTTGGGTTTGTTGTCTTCACCACGATCTTTCATCCTTTTCATTTTGATATCGATTTTGATACATATAAGGTGTCCTACGGATAATGCAATTCGAAGCTATTTGATGTCTGACTCAGGCCTATATGACCGATCGATCGAAATACTCCAAGACTCCACCTTTGTCATAAATTTAATATATCACATTAGATAGATATCATATTCATGGAATGTGACCATCTTTTATAGACCGCGGACGGAAAATGGTCGAGGAGGCACCGGAAGTTTTCTGGCCACGGAAGGAAAGACGTGCGCGGGAAACGGAAAGTTAGTTGGCGGAAAACGCTCAACCGTGTAGAATGCCGCCTTCTTTGATAGCCGACGTCACGTCGTCATTAACGTCCCATCGTCGAGGGTGTCAAACGGTGACAATAGTGAAGACGGACAAATAAATCAAGCCGCTGGCTGCGGTTGACTGAACAAATCGAATCACGATCTAAAAATAACCACGATCCGACCCAAATAGATAGAAATGAATCATTTCGATCGGCCATTTGGATCGGCTCCGGTAGAGATGTCCTTAGAGCATATCCACTTGGCTACCTAGGACGCCGATCCGGATGCCGAATTTAGGTCCGAGCGCCAAACAACGGCCCAGTCGTGTACCCAGGAACCTGTTTTCGTCCGGATTTGGGCAAACTTTGGTCCGGGCTTCCCAGGCCGTACCCAGGATCCCGGGAACGCCCTGGAAACGCCGGACGCAGCGAAAACGGACGTGGGCCAGCTCTGTCGGCGAGAGAAGGCTGAACTCCCGCTACTTCGCCGACCTCCCGTCCTTTTCTTTCTCCCCTCCCGCCTTTATTCCCCATTCCCCTCACTCCCACCACTCCGCCGAGCTCCCGCCCACCATGCCGCCCAAGGGTTTCGTCCAACCCAGATCGACCCTCAGCGAGGCTGCGGCGGAGAAGAAGGCGAGGAAGCCGAGAGCGCCGCCGAAGAAGCCGAAAGGCATGTCCTCCGCCGAGTGGGAGAAGAAGGAGCGCACTAGGAAGATCGTGTCGGACGACCGGAAGGGCAGAAAGGAGAGGGCGAAGCTCCGGCAAGAACAAGAGCTGGCGGCGGCGGAAGAGCAGGCGACCATGAGGGCGAAACAGGCGACGGCGACAAGGTCGGCGTTGATGGCGGCGCCATACCCACCCTACTAGGGAAGCCAGGCAAGCGTCGGCTCTCCCGGCGGATTCTCGCCGATCTCTTCGGCCGGCTTCCAGGAGAGTCAGGCGATTGCTCGGCAGAGATACTCCTCGTCCCCCGAGTTCGACGGCGAGTTCAACTCCAACGTGGTCTTCCCCTGCCTGGCGCCGCGCCCTCCTTCGGCCTTCAACATGGACACGCAGGCCCCGCGCTGCGCCGCGGCCCACTGCCTTTCAGCGCAAGCTACGGCGAGGCTGACGCGTGCAACCTACGATAAAAATTCAAATATGTCGCCGTTTCTATTCGCGGGATCTCGGCTGGGTACGCGATTAGAAAACTTGACATACCCAGGCTAAAAACTTATTTTGTCTGGCCAAAAAATGTCCGGATTTCGGCCTAGATTTGAAGATGCTCTTAGACTAAAGCGAGCAGAGCACACCGAAGAACGCACGCATGGTGTAGAAGCGAAGCAACATTTTGCTCTGCTCTCCACTTGTAGACTAGAAGGCCAGTGAACCGTCAGCTGGCTCGTGTAGTCGTGTCGGCGGCCAGATAAGAGAGACGTGATCGGTTCAGCCCACAACGCTGCCCATTCCGCGTGAAAGCAGTCAACCGACCACGGCAAGGGCCAGCCAGCTATACCGCCTCTGTTTGGCATTCAAGTCCGAGCACTAGAAATACCACCACCTTTGCCGCCACTTCAACCTCTCCCTCACACCTCAGTCCCCAGCAGCACAGCCATCTCCGTCGAGACCGTCGCCGAACCTACAAATCAACAAGGGGGACGAGAAGCTCGGTTTAACCATGGCAGCCATTTTACCCGCGAGGATCTTCTCGCTCGCTGCAGTCGCCGCTCTCCTCGCGGCCGTTTCTTGTCCCGCCTGCGTCGCGGCGGTGCTGTCGACAAAGTACTACGACAAGACGTGCCCCGGCCTGCAGCCCGTGGTGCGGTCCGCGATGGCGCAGGCGGTCGCCGCGGAGCCCCGCATGGGCGCCTCCGTGCTCCGCCTCTTCTTCCACGACTGCTTCGTCAACGGCTGCGACGGCTCCGTCCTTCTGGACGACGCGCCGGGGCTCACGGCCGAGAAGGCCGCCGGCCCGAACCTCGGCTCCCTGCGCGGCTTCGAGGTCGTCGACGCGGTCAAGGCGCGGGTCGAGGCGGCCTGCAACGCCACCGTGTCCTGCGCGGACGTCCTTGCGCTCGCCTCCCGCGACGCCGTGACCCTCCTCGGCGGGCCGACCTGGACCGTCAAGCTCGGACGCAAGGATTCCCGCACGACGAGCCAAGCCGCCGCCAACGCCAACCTCCCTGGCCCCGGAGCCAGCCTAGCCGCGCAGCTGGCCTCGTTCGCGGCCAAGGGGCTCTCGGCGCGGGACATGACGGCGCTCTCCGGCGCGCACACGGTCGGGCGCGCGCGGTGCCAGACGTTCCGCGGCCGCGTCAACGGCGGGGACGCCAACGTCAATGCCACGTTCGCCGCGCAGGTCCAGCAAGGGTGCCCGGCCACCAATGGCGTCGGGGACAGCGGCCTCGCGCCCTTGGACGCGGAGACGCCCGACGCGTTCGACAACGGTTACTTCCGTGGCCTCGCGCAGCAGCGCGGGTTGCTGCACTCGGACCAGGAGCTCTTCAACGGCGGGTCGCAGGACGCGCTGGTTCGCAAGTACGCTGGCAACGGGGGAATGTTCGCGAGCGACTTCGCTAGGGCCATGGTGAAGATGGGAAGCCTCGAGCCGGCGGCCGGGACGCCGGTGGAAGTCAGGATCAACTGCCGGAAGCCCAATTAGTCAGCTACGGCGCGTGAATGTGCCATGCAAAAGGATACAAGAACCATCTCGAGCTAAGTAGAGAAATGTGCAGTGAGCCAAATCAGTGATCATGTAAAGACACATAGTTTAGGACAACCATCAAGGTAGTAAATGTAGTGGTGTTTTTCAAGATTAGATACTTAGTAAATACTTTTTTAATGGATATATACATTTTGCCGATAGTACTATTTCTTCTTTCTGAGAAATCAAAATAACGGATTCGCCCATGTTCCATGATACGTGCAGTACAAAGCTCATAAGCGATTAATCTCCTTTTCTTTTTCAAGCTTACCATATCTCAACTATCGTACTTTTGCATATATGTTATTAGAAAATATCACAAAAACCTATCACAACTCTATTCTTCACGTCAACAATTTAATTATATTCTCACACTCCCTGTTTGTTAGGAAAATTCAGAAATGTTCGATTGCATATTTTCCAGAAGTATGTTCAGAGGTAGTGCAACCTAACATATCTCTTCATTAACTCTACTTGAGATGTATCCTAGGTGAAATACTGCCGATTTGGATAATAGGAATGCTATTATAATTTCATAATCTCTCCATTCCATTATTTCTAGTAGTGGTTGTAGTTTAAATTTAAACTAAAACCACAATAAAAATAATGAAATGGAGACAGTCTTCTTCGCACAAGATATCAAAGTTGGTTCAAACCCATTGAGTGATGTATTTATGAGGTCATCCGTATCAGTATTATTATATCAGATACTCATGGATGGAAATCAAGCTATGGTTGAAAATTAAACTCTGAAAGCATGTGTTGTCTTATAATATGTCTGGAGGGAGGTTTCTGAATCTTGGAGGTGTTGTAGATCCGGCCGCTTAACGTGATGACATGATGGGCATGCAGGCGGCTCTGAACTGGAAGCATGGTGACATCGGCCATCAGTGTACAACAGTTCGCTGACAGCTAGCTATGCGGTCTGTTGCCCGGTTGGAAGAGGCGACATGTCGGTCGGTTGGATTTGTCCCACAACCGCGTTGCATTTAATTGCTAGGCCTACTCGGCGGTACAAGGGAAAGGGCACGCATCTAGTGACGGGCCGGAGCCCACGTATAGATTTTCAGATCGAAATGACTAAGCCTAATAATGGAAAGGTGAAGAAAAAAAAACTAGCTACACATCACCGACGGTTGAGAAAAACCACCGCGTGCTAGTGAGGTAAACAAAAACACCTATAAATTGGTAAGGACAGTACTACGCGTTCTCGAGGATTTGTGTATTTTTATCCCAGGTTCCCAGCCAACCACGTGTCCTCTTTTTTGGGTCAAAATCCCGTTTTTGCTATAGATATATTCGTTTTTGCTACAAATATAGTCTCGCTTTTGCTACAATATAGCAAAAAACGGTTTGACCCAGAAAATAGAAGAATATACTGGATCTCGCCGGAGAGTTCGTCGGAGACATCGCCGGCGACCGTGTAGCAAAAAAAAAATACTAATGTAGCAAAACCGACTTCGCCGGAGACTCGCCGGAGCCTTTCGCCGGATACTACGTAGCAAAAAAATTGTGCTTTTGTAGCAAAATCAAAAAATAGATGTAGCAAGATGATTATGCTAATATAGCAAAAGCTTAACTTCGCTGGAGACATCGTCGGAGCAAAATTTGTAGCAAAAAAATATGCCATAGAGCTACGGCGCTCGCGCATGTAGCAACGCCGCCACAAGTCATATGTAGCAGGTCGGGTCGCCGTGTGTAGCAGGACCGCTCGCTGCAGGTATCAGCACCGCTCACCGCAGGTAGCAGGTCCGGATGCCATAGGTAGCAACACGAGAACCCGTATGTAGCAGATTCGGTCACCGTGTGTAGCATTGTCGTCGGCCGTCTATACATGTCCACGGGAGGCCACGACTTGCAGCAAACAGACGGAGTGCCGGGAGCAGAGCGGCCATGGAACAGAGATGCGTAGGGGGAGGCAGAGAGTGGGCCGGTAGTGATAGCATCGGCCGGGAAGAGGGGCGGAGGAGCGAGCTCCCCGCGTCCAGATGCCATGGAGTGGGCAGCTATGGAGATCCCGGCAGCGGTGAAGCAAGATTGGAACTCACGCACGTAGAGATGGAAAGGTCGGTGCCAGTGGCGAGAGGGTCCGATGAGGCCGCACGCTGATGTGGAGATGCTTCGAAGCTCAAGCTATGGGGGATCTGGAAAGAAACGGTGGAGTTCAGAGGGACGCCGCCAACCTGGATGTGGAGCATGGCGACAAAGAGAGATACGACAGCTGAAAACGACAGGTCGAGGAAGAGAGGAACGAACGGCCCGAAGAAAAGATAAGACGAGGGTCGAGGAGATGTGGGCCCGTACTGGACACGTGACAAAACGCACAGCTCGTATGCGATTCTCCGATTGGATCTATGACCTCCTTAACTAAGAATCCCGCCAATTCCTTTTGAATAGCTCGTATGCGATTCTGCTCTAGGAGACCGTCCCGCATCTGTTCGATCTAATTTAAAGAAGGGGATCAATATATATGAAAGAAACTCAACACAGTGGATGGTAATAAAATAAGATTGTGAACATTGTTGATGTACTTCATATTGTTTTATAATTTTGTTCTTCTCATAGGTCGCCTGGCAAATGTACTCGCAAACGTAGTATCCACATAAATTATTCCTGTTTGCCTGCCTCAAATACTTCACGAGAATAGAGTTCATTCAAAATAATAATCAAGCATGGTAATGGTATTGAAACAAGAATCAAAGAGATGCACAGACCTAGCTATAGTACTACTTACAGGGATTTTTGAAATGTTAGAACCTCTTCACATTCATCCCTAGAAGTCTTGATGAACCGTTTCCAAACCCTGTCCGGCAAAAAAAATGAGTAAACAAGTTATTAAGTACTTGATATCAGGAAATTAACAAAAGATGCTGATAGTGCGATAAAGATTGAATCTCTGGAACATATAAATCAGGTATGACCATCTCTCAGGGTCTTTACATTTTGAGTATATGACAAGTACTTTTCTGGTGTCAACTTGAATGATTAGCAAAATAAAGTGGAGCCTGCGCACGCATAACTCATCAATTACACATAACATCGTGTAAATGAAATCGAACGTATAGAAGACAGTAACACTAACTCGAAATTATAAGAAAATAGTATTTCCGTTTTGGTTTGTTGTTTCAATAAAAACTTTAGCAAGTAATCCTCTATCTCCTTGAGGTTATTTTTTACTGTATATTCATTAATGGTATTTGGGTCAATGAACCTAAGGTCATAGATTTATTCTCTTTTATATTGGAAATCTCTGTATAATAGCGTACAAAAGAATATAGTGAGGATAAGTATTCATGCAATGAAGAGATGAGCTATAGACTTAATGTAACATCCCAGGATTAACACCTAGAAATAGAGAGGACATGGGTCTGTGCATTGCATTCATGCATAAGAAAATCCGGGAAAATTTCGCAAAACTAAAAGAGCTATAGAGGGATCGAGATCTCACTTGTACTGATGGAAACTTCGGAGCAAGTGCGATAGATTTCGACATGACCTTTGTAGAATTCTTTCTTTTGGGGAAAAGTTGCTCAAACATGAATTTTCAAATGAATTTATAAAATTCACAAATGGAAATTGGAAATATTTTATAACTGGAAATGAAATTATTACATAAGTGATATAAAAGGAATTCTTTATTAATATATATATACATATAGTATTACATTGATTTTTTTACAATAAATGAATAAAAGTAAAGTATCAGGAAACAAATAAGTAGAAAAGGGAATTATATTACTGAAATAAATAAAAGAATTCTTTATTGAAAGAAAATAAATATTACATTGTCTTTACAAATAAATAAATGAATTACAAAAGAATAAACACTACAGAAACAAAAATCTAAATTATATTACTACAATTTTTTGGTATTACCCAAAAAGAAAAGAAAAAACAAGAAATTGCTAAAAGGAAAAATTACAACAAGAATGAAAAAGAAATCCTAAGCTAAATCTTCATGTCTTGAAAACTCTCTTCCTAATCTTGATACCTGCAAGAAGGAAAGACAAAAAGAACATATCCAATGAAAAAAATAAAAGGTTGGTTAGTGTGTTGATTTTACTCTCAGATTAGGGAAAAGTAATGCTTTGCCTAAATTCATCACTGAGTATGTTTATGTAGGGATCAGATTGTAGTATCTATTCATATTAGAGTTTTTGCCTCAGGACACCATCATTGGCTATTTAAGAAATCCACTTGGAAACACCCAAAAATATAGCTCAACTTCAGATAATACCAAACCGCCGAGCACATCCATAGCAAAAGATTTCACAGATGAAACCTGGACAGGGGGGGGCGTTCCAAGACCATACGAAGCACACTCACAAGCAGCACTATCACCACATGCAGCTGAGTGATGTCATCACCACATCAACCCAGTAAATCAGATAAGAAGGAAGCAACCATAGCTAACAAGTACATGACCACACTCCACAGCACTTCAGCACAACACTACCATCAAAGTTTCATACCACACCATCTATAGCTCTGGTTGCTCCTTGGAGCCATCCAAGAGCTAGAATAAGGGGAAGACAAGATCCAGGAGCACCAGCAGAAGAAAAGCAGTAGCAGGTTCAATAGATCAAGTCAGGAGCACAAGGAGGATGCCTAGGTGCCAAGGAGAGTAGCAACAGTAGATCCCTCAGAAAAGGGAGGAAAGCATACACCAAATCAACAGTGGTTGATCAAGATCAACACCAGCCCAGTAGCTACAACAACTCAACAAATCACAGGTTAACCACCAAAGTCATACTATAGCACATGTTCTTATTTTCTGCAGTCAAGTAATGGAAACAAAGAAGGGATTATTGGGTTAGTGTTAAAATGTTTCCCTCATCAAAGATGAGGCATTATCAATATAGGAACCCAACTTAGGGAAATAAAGAACTAGTCTTGATTTCCACAGTATTGGCTAGAGGGATCAATTTTCAATCTAAGAAAACAATAGCTTATGGATCATGCTGGGATCATCTAGATCAATGGATACATCAGGGACAAGCAGGCAACAAGGCAACATTGGATGATCCATATCAGGGAAGGGACAGAGGCAACAACCTTTGATCCATTTACTCATTGGCAACAATGCAACTAATCAATCCCTCTAACCAAGTTCAGTTCCTAGATAAAAAGGCAACTTTTGACTTTTTGAGTATTTCTCTGTTGGTATTGATTACCAACAAGAAATTTAAAAGCCACAGAAAAACAAGTATTGGGTCTGTTCTTCCTTACATAAAATGGATCTCAGCCTTTTGCATCACAGGCTAAAGCATATGTTCTTAATAGTTCTGTCTAGAACATAAGTTGGGAGAGAAGAAGATCTCTCAGGCTTCCATAATATTGCTATGGTAAGCTCATCATAGAGCTGTTGGACCAGCAGGTCTAGTATATGCTATGTTCCCGAAAAGATATAGCCTCGGCTTGCGCATCATAGGCAGGGGTAATCTCCACTCATTTTTAATCATTGGTCATTTAGCATGGAGATGAATTCCAGCAAGCAGGGCTAAATCAACATCAGCAAATCATGCAAACATGATCTATCACTATGCACACTCCAAAATGGAGGCACCACGGTGATAGTCTGATACACAATAGCTATTAGAATGTATCATCACCCAAATAATCATTGAGTTATTTTATCTAAAACAAACTTATCATTTTCCTAGTAGAAGTCTCTTGGAATCAATTGTATACTTTATTTTACTATTAATAAAGACAGTAAGCCAAACCACAACCATCATTATATAAGCCACCAGTAGAGGAACTAGTGGATCATCATGTATGCACCAGAACCCAATGTCCCACACCTTTTGTTAGAGAAGCTACCATATTGGCACTTAATAACAATTCCTAATGGATTCTGTCATATTGACAGTACAAATAGGGCACACCAAATAAGTACCAAATCACCTCTCTAACAAAATTACCAGAGATCAATCTTGTAGCCAACTAACAAATAAAGAAACTATTCCACATCATTTTCTTAAGCATTCTACCCAGGTATCAGTTTAGAAGATTGCTAACTGTCAATATAAGACAGAACATGATCAACCTCAACATATACTGGACCAGTTGGTCAGTATAGAGCACAACTGAAATCCAAATCCAATCAGCACTAAAGCTCATCTCCAGGATTTCAAAAACCTAGAATTGCATTCCACACCTCAATGAATTCATCGGCTCAAAGGCCGGTCACATAAGCATTACCTGTCTGGAGGCATAGTTGTTGTAGCAGACAAGAAGGCCGACGCCGGGGTTGCAGAAGCTTGCCGCCCCGCCGGTGTCGGAGAATAAACGATACCACAAAACCTACCTGTAGAGAGTCGTGGCTCGTCAGAGAGGTAGCATAGACTGCACCGTAGGAGAAATGGAAAGCAATGTCGTGGCGGGACGACACGAGGAGCACAGCGACGCTCGACCCACGCTGAGACACACCGCAGTATCCCGCACATCCCCGAGGAACGGCGGCGCCACGGGCATCAGAACCCTAGCACTAGCGAGGGTTGGATGCGACCTGGTAGAATCCCTATTCCCAAATCGAGTTGGAGGGCCAGGTCAGTCTAGGGGAGGCGGAGCTCTGGCAACCACAACAGCCTGCCTCACCGAAATTGAGCCGGAGGTGGCGGCGCTTCGCTGCATCGAGTGAGGGGAATCGGGGTCAAGGTCACGCGGGTGCCTAGTTGCCAGGAGGAAGAGAAGGGCCAGGGGTGATATGTGATGACCCCAGGCCGAACTGGGCCGGCCTGTTGGGCCAAATCAACTCACTCCGTTGGACCAGATTCATTTACACCCAATTGGGCCACATCCCAACTACTTGCCAACCATCAAACAATTTTTTTCTAAACTCTATAAAATAATTCCAATGCATATGAAATTATATCAAATCCGAGAAATACTTCTAACATATAAAATTGTTATATATATTTATATATAAGACTATCCAATAAAGAAAATATTAATTATATATTTTAGCGTAATAAAACTTAAACTAAATATTTTAGTGTAAGAGATACTTTAAGGATTTTTCTAAAAATAGGGATAATACATAAAATAATTAAAAATCATTTAAAAAAATATATAATACTTTTTGAAATAAAAATATTAGCTTGTATTTTCATCTAATAAAATAAAACATATATTTAAAAACACTTATAAATTTATGAAATTTTAGGAAAATGAGGAAGAGCCCTAAAAATGTGTAAAAATCAATCTTGTGTATAAAAATAACTCTACTATTTTATAAAAATACTAACTTAGAGTTTTACAAATAAAACATAAAGAAAATATTTAAAGACACTTAATTCTTTGAAGAATTTTATAAAAATAAAGATAAAACTTAAAAATAAATAAAATTCATTTTTACGATCTTTAATAAGTATATTTTACTATAAAAATACTATGTATATTATTCAAAAACATTTTAATAACCTAAGATAATAAAATTCATTTACTTATTTTACTAAAATAAAATAACCACTTTGTTAATTCTTTAAATTTATTTACTAAGAAAGAAATAATCACATTTCTTAATTAAACACTAAATCCTTTAAATTTAATTACTAAGTCTAAATCCATAATCATATTGGTCAAAACCCTAAAACTAGATATGTTCTAAAACTCACTACCTCTTAAGATTCACTTCTATTTTTATAGTTAACTTTGGTCTAAACAATCATAAAAATCTCATTTGAAGTTTATTCATGTTTTTATAGTTAACTTTGGTCACTTGTACCCTCAATTAAAATATGATAACTCAACATCATTCGTAACCATCTCAAACCCTAATGTAAAACCTAATAACCCTCAAGACTAATTAACCTTAATTAAACACTAGTTTCCTCGAATGTTATTCCTTTTTCCATTTCAAACAACAACCCTAAAGTAAGTCCCTTAACTCCTAACAACCTAATACATGGAATTTTAGCATAGTCATCAGTTGGTAATCAACCTCAATCTTAGATTATAATGATATCCTGTTTTCATATCTTGTATGTCAAGATTTAAGTTCCTTATAGAGGTAAATTTCTTATGAAATAAACTTAAATATAAACCTAATCTTAAAGAAGATACCCAAGATCAACTCATTTATAATGCGGAGGGTTTCACTTTGGGAATCATAAAATTGCATAGCATTATTTATGCATAATGGCATCTTGCTTCTTTAAAAATTAGTCCTTACCGGAGTGCTGATTTCAGATATTGGATCTTCTAGCGTTCCGAAGACCGTGAATGCATAATCTTGCAATCACAAAAGGCAAGTTCACACTTGCTCATGTCCTTTGATTATTTTCAGTAAAGTATTTTTGCAAATCCAGGGTTGTCATCACCTGCATTTCAAAAAGGTCAGAAAACCCTATTTTCATAATAATATGATTATAGGTTATTTACCATGAGGTAATAACCTACTATGAAAGTTCCGGGGGTAAAGGAACATATTATCTAGGACTTAACAACCAATGTCGCCAGTGATTCTTGGGCCGTATATTACGCGTTAATGATACGCCCAATTTGCATCACCATTCTATATCATAATTTACCTCTATTCATTGATATTTGTCTTATTATGAGGTATTACTTATGGCTTTTCATCTGTATATGCATGTTGGATGATTCTTGGAGGAGGGACTGTCGGAGTCTGGATTCTGATGGAAAAGAAGGTGTTTCAGTGCAATTTCGCAAAGATCAGAAAAATACCAGAAAAATATGGAAACATATTATTTTATCAGAGGACGAAGGAAGCCATAAGGAGGGATGAAGAGGGGCCACAGGGGGCCCACACCCCCTAGGAGCGGGCCCACCTGACCCCGCGCCTAGGGCAGGTGTGGCCCACCTGCCCGGCCTCCGACTCTGCCCCTTCGCCTATATCTTCCCTTCGGAACCCTATGCCTCGGGGGGTGATCACAGATAGATTTTTGCCGCCTCTAGGGGCGGAAAACACCGAGAGAGAAAGATCTCTCCGACAGACAGATTTCTGCCGGGGAAATTCCTTCCCGGAGAGGGGAGACCGTCGCCATCAACACCATCATCAAGCCAGGATTTATCGGGGTCATCATCATCATCCACACCATCATCTCCACCATCACCATCATCATCACTCTATCCTGCTGTAACAATTGTGTTGGATATTGCTTAGTTCACTAGGGGAAGCGTTCCCGGTGTTAATTACTATTGTAGTTGATGCTTGTGAGTGGAACCGTTGGATTATTGTTTATGTTCAGATTGTTATCCATTACCATATAATCTTTGATCTTGATCCATATGATGTCTTGTGAGTAGTTTGTTGTGTTCTTGAGGACATGGGAGAAGTCATGTTGTTAGTAGTGAATCTGTGATGAGTTATTATTCAATCGTTTAGTATTTAAGTTGTGGTTCTATTCTTCTAATGGTGTCATGTGAACATCGACTACATGACACTTCACCATTTATGGGCCTAGGGGGATGCATTGTGTATTTGGCAACTAATTGTGGAGTTGCCGGAGTGACAGAAACCTGAACCCCCGTTAGGACACCTTTGCACAAGGGAGCGTAGGATATTAGAGTTTAAGGCTGTGGTTAGATTTATATCTTAATTACTTACCTGTAGTTATGGATGTTTGTAGGGGGTTTAATCACAAGTATGTATTAGTCCTAGGAAGGGCGGTATGTCGCACAGGTTCACCCACACAACACTTACAAACACCAAAGAAGAGTACTCTGCTATTTGAAGCGAAAGCACTTGACAGAATTCCCATGTGTCCTCGAGAACGTTTGGTCCTTATAAGTATTTCCACCAGCTTGTCCATTGCTAAGAAAGGATTGGTCCACTTGCTCCATTTGTTCGTTACTTCCGTTACTTGCTCCTTGTTTTATTGCCTTGTCAGAAAACCACTAAAGATCTGTTTGCTAAGTATTCACAGGAATTTCTTGCTCCATACCACTGTTCAACACCTTCTGCTCCTTGTTGGGATCGACACTCCTATTTATCAAAAGTACTATGATACACCCCCTATACTTGTGGGTCATCAAGACTATTTTCTGGCGTCGTTCTCGGGGAGTGAAGCGCTATTGAAGAGTGGAACTGGTAGGGGAAACTTTTACTGTGAGTATTGCTCTTGTTACTGCTTGTTACTTTGTTTCCAATATGGATAACCCACTTGGTTTTCTGTTTGGGAAAACTACTACCACTGCTAGGGTAGTAGATGAACCACCACATGTTGAGATAGATCCTTTTAGGATACCTACAAGTATTTTTAATCGTGTTATGGATAATTATTATTTAGGGGATGGAACTGTCCATCCCGGTGATCACTTGCTTTTTATCCATGAATTATGCGGTTGTTTAAGTGTGCAGGTATCACAACTGAAAAGGTGAAGAAGAAGTTACTCTCCATATCCTTGAAAGGGAGAGCTGAAGAATGATATAAGCTGTTGAAGAATGGACAATCCATGTAATGGGAGGAGATGGCATCTCTCTTTTACTCTAAATTTTATCCTCCCAGTGAAATTCATAAGGATAGAATTCTTATATATAACTTTTGGCCTCTTGATGGAGAGAGTACATCTCAAGCTTGGGGGAGATTGAAGTTATTAATGCTTAAATGTATTATTCTCAATAACTTTTATGCTAAGCTTTCTCTTCATGATAAAGATTTACTAGATGCTTCTTGTGCTGGATCATTCACACATAAGAAGGAAGAAGCTAAATGGGATCTCTTAGACCGTATTCAAGAAAACACTGAAGCTTGGGAGAATGACAAAGGAAGAAAGTCAGGTATAAACTATGATTATGAATGCATTAAATATTTTATGGGAACTGATGACTTCCGTGATATTAGCAATGAGTTTGATCTTGATTCCCAAAGTATTGCCAACTGTTTTAAGGCCTTTGCCTCTTACATAGAAATTCCCAAGAAGAAGTGGAATAAGTACCATGCTCCTTATAAAGATGTTGTTAATCATGTTCCGGTTAGAAGTACTCAAGTTTGTACTACTAATCATATTGTGCCTGAACCTCATGTTGAGAAAATTCCTTTCCCAGCTAAGGTAAAGGAGTATTCTATGATTAATAGTGCAAATAACAAAAGTACAAAGAAAACTGTGGAACCTGATGAGCAGTTGAATGTTGAACCTGTGGTAGCTATTGTGAAAGACACTGTCACTAGAAATATAGAGGATGAGCACATTGTCTTCTGTGAAGACACTTCTAATATTATCTCTCATCCTAGTAAGGCTAGAAAATCTAGTGTTCATGTGCTTTCTGTTAAAATTGGTGATCATTTCTACCATGGTTTATGTAATATTGGTGCTAGTTCTAGTGCTATTCCTTATGAGATTTACAGGAAAATTATGCATGAGATTGGTCCTTGTGAGCTTGAGGACATTGATGTGGTTATCCACCTTGCTAATAAGGAAACCATTTGCCCCATTGGTATTGTAAGATATGTGGAGGTTCTTTGTGGTAAGATTAAGTATCCTGCTGATTTTCTAGTGCTTAATTCAGCAGCTAGCAAAACTTATCATATCATTTTTGGTAGACCTTTTTTGAACACTTGTGGAGCTATTATTGATTGTAAGAAGGAAAAAGTTTTGACTAAGTTTGATGGAGATTCTTATGAGTTTAACTTTTCCAAATTTGCTAAAGCTCCTTGTGAAAATAGCTTGCCTAATAAAGATTTCAGGATGGAACAACTTGCTTCTATTGATCCAGTATATGACCTTGGACCTCTTTTTGATGACTGTAAGTATGCTTATTCTGATAATAAAGTTTTTCCTAGTGATAGTTATATTGTCAACTTTATTCAAAGTGCAACTGAAAGTTATTTTGAGAGAGGGAAACATGGTTTTATGCATCTCAATAATGTTAAGTTTCCCCGTTTTATGTTGAAAGCTTTGAAGTTGCATCTGTTTTGTCTTCCTATGCTTGTGGCCTTTTGTTTCAACAATTCATTTTCTCATGATACTCCCATGCCTAGGAAGTGGGTTAGACTCAAATGTGTTGGTTATTTTCTTCTTGATGCTCTCTTTCACTTCAAATATATAAATCCTATGTGAGCATCTTTGGAACTTTCAAGCCTAACTTAAAGGCATTAAAGAAAAGTACTTGTTGGGAGATAACCCAAGAGTTTTGTCGTGTCTTGGAAGTTATTACCTCAGTAATAACCGCTCCTTATCCTTTTTGTTTTGGTTTTTGTCAAGTTCAACTACTTTTGTGAAGTAGAGGAGTTGTGAAAAGTGGCAGTCCTGGGATAGATTTTTGTGCTGTATAGTAAAAATTCATGAGGGAGCTCAGTACTTCGGATGGAGATGAATTTTTCTGAGCATGTTCTCCAAGTTGTTACCCAACTTTCATCAGTTATGGACTTTTTGATTTGAACAACAGAAGGTCTTCGAAAAAATCAATCTTTACCTGCTGGTCTGTTTTGACAGATTTCCGCCAGCATTTGCATTTGCCTCTTACAGAAGCTTTTGTTTTGATGGGTTTTTAGTTGAAGTGTGTACCCAAAGGTTTATTGTTTTTTCTTACACTAATGTTTTCATTGAGTTTGTGCAAGGGTTTTTGTATGAAGGAAATTTTCAAGAGAAAGAGAAAAGGAATCTGCAGAGTTCGTCTTTGAATAGGTAAAAGTGGTGAAAACAGAAGGTTCGTGAAACTCCAATCTTTTTATATTTTTGATGTTTTTAATACATAAGGGAAGTTACGAAATGAAACTGAATAGGGAACGGAGCCCGGGGTGGACAAACCCACCCCAGGCGCGGGCCCAGCCTGGCCGCGCCTGACGGGGGTGTCCCCCCGAACACCGCCTCCGCCTCGTTTCCGTGTCAAAACCTTCCTTATGCATTGAAACTTTGTAATATATAACCCCCCGGATTCCCAGAGGTTCGTGCATCGTGTTCTCGTCGTGTTTTCATTTTGATCTGTTTCTCTCAGGAAATCTTCTCAAGTTTAGAGCACCATGGCCTCCGCCGACGACAAAGGCAAGAATCCTGAGGAAGAAGAACCTCAAGTCCCCAAGGAGGAGGAGATTTCAGTAGGATATGAAGGTGACATGGAGGAGTAAAAACAACCGGACACCCGCGCTACCATCGCAAGCATTGGAGTGGTGGCAACCCCTATCAAGCTTAAGAGGACAGCATGGATGTCTACAGGAGGGAAACCTCCACGTCTCTTTTATAATCCACGGTCATCTCCTCCACGTAACAAGAGACCCTTCCATACACTTATACATGAATATCAATACCAACAGGTGCCCAAAGGGAATTTGCCCTCGGTTTGGGATATGCCTCGTTCTAACAATGTAGAGAAGGATCATGCTAAGGATGAAGAGTGGGGAAAGAATAACAAACGCTGGGATTCTCGGACTAACATGATCATGAACCGTATAGAGCAAAACTCAATCCGTACTCTTACTTTTGAGTTCGAGGAGTTGAGGAAACTTATTGAAGAGCTTATCAAGAGAACACCACCACCACTAAAGGAGTAATTCATCATTAGGTTTGGCATCCCCTTGGCTTGTTCCAAGCTTGGGGGAGTGCCGCGGTATCACCACCATTATCTTTTATCTTTTACCTTTTTAGTGGATTCATATCTATGGTAGAGAGGTTATCTTATAGTTTGGTTTGCATGTGGAAGTATCTCTCCATTAGTTGATTATCTATGTATCCCTTGGTGTGAGTGCCTTTATTGCATATTAATGAGAAGTTTCATCTTTTACTTTTTGCACTTCTTATTTTAGTTTGCAATCTCTATTATATGATGGATCTTGTTGATCAGTATTGGCACCAATTCGGGAGCATCAAGTGGACCTAAATTGGTTTTGGCAAACCGAGTTCTGGTCAGTAGCAACAATTTTTGAGGTTTGAAAGAAAAAGAGAAAGAAAAAAGCTTACAGGTATTTTGTATCATTTGTTTTCTTTCTTGTTGGCTCATAAGCTTAGTATTATTTATTTAAGATCTTTTGTGTCTTCAAGGAAGATTGCATGTTTGGCTTCATTACTTGTATGTTTGCTTGTTTCTTTCAACTCTCTTGCTTGCTACCCAGCCTTGCTAGCCAAAAACCTATTTTGAGAAGGCGTACTTCTCATGTTTCCAAATCCCTTTGAACCAAAACTTTTGCCACTTGTGTCCACCATACCTACCTAGTAGCTATTGCTATTCTAAGCAAATTCTCAAGCTTCGTCTATCTTTTGAATTAAAAAGTATTTTGTTATGTGAAAACTAGTTAGTAAAGCTCTTACGAACTTGATGGCACACCTTATTTTCTTTCCCCTAATAGACTTGAACCATTGTGAACATCGAAGTTGTATATGCTTGCATCTATACGTTGGAATTAGCAGAACCGTGCTGTCACGGGGAACGTTTTCAACATTGCACTTGTACTCTATACACAGTTTATACCGTGCTCTTTTGTCTATGGATGTCAATAGTGTGAAATAAAGAGGGAACTTGTAAGTCCATGGAGTCTGTATTCTATGTTAGAGAAACGCCTGGGCCGCTAGCCTAAGCCATGCTTAATCATGGTGGAAACATGCAGCATCACCATAGTGAGCTATATATGAAGCATCCTCAATAAAAATCTATGCATATAGTAAATAAAAATATCGCTAAGGTGCTCATTGTCTGCTTGCCTTGTCATTTTGGTTATGGAAAGCTCATGTACCATGTGCAAGGGGTACCCCGTTGACGGTTCTCAATGATATGCAAATACTTACAATGACAAGAACTTACCTATGACCAAAGATGAGTAGCATGAGGAGTGGCCCTCATATTCAAGGGACATGACATTGCCAACTTATATTTCGTCAAGCATATACTCCATCCTTGTTCACTTTAACCTTAATCATCTCAAGATACCTATGATAGGGGCAATGAGGGATCAAAGCTAGTAAGTACCATAATATGTTGGAAGCTCTTTGTGACTTGTAATCACTGCTACCCTCTAAGAAGGGACCTTTCTCCCACTTCCAAGTTGAGTCAGTAAACCTACCTCCTCTCTATCTCCAGCAAGCATTTGAGTTGTTGTGTTTCAAGCATTCATATGGTGATTTATTCAATCATGCTATTTATCTTCCTTGTTTGCACAAAACTCTTATCTATTGAGTATTACTTTGAAAGCCTTCACTTGTGAAAAACCTTTTTGAGCAAAAAGTGCTCCTGTTTTGAAACTTCTACAAAAAGCTTTTGTGAAACTGTTTGCCAGGTGTTCTCTGACCAAGAACAAGTTTTCTAATTCTAATTATGATTTATCTTTATGCATCTCTATTGTGACTGCTGTACTTGGTTGCAAGATAAGTTATATAATGGTGAGTTGCTTTCTTCTATGAGTTGTGCAATGGTAAGTGTGATGCTTCTTGTTCGTATTATTTTATCAACACTTCACTCCATAAACCTATGGACCTGTTTACTGAGCTCAGTTTTCGCTTGGGGACAAGCGAAGTCTAAGCTTGGGGGAGTTGATACGCCCAATTTGCATCACCATTCTATATCATAATTTACCTCTACTCATTGATATTTGTCTTATTATGAGGTATTACTTATGGCTTTTCATCTGTTTATGCATGTTGGATGATTCTTGGAGGATGGACTGCCGGAGTCTGGATTCTGATGGAAAAGAAGGCGTTTCAGTGCAATTTCGCAAAGATTAGAAAAATATGGAAACATATTATTTTACCAGAGGACGTAGGACGCCAGAAGGAGGGACGGAGAGGGGCCATAGGGGGCCCACACCCCCTAGGAGCGGGCCCACCTAACCCCGCGCCTAGGGCAGGTGTGGCCCACCTGCTCGGCCTCCGACTCCGCCCCTTCGCCTGTATCTTCCCTTCGGAACCCTAAGCCTCGGGGGGCGACCATAGATAGATTTCCGCCGCCTCTAGGGGACGGAAAACACCGAGAGAGAAAGATCTCTCCGGGAGATAGATTTCTGCCGGGGAAATTCCTTCTCGGAGAGGGGAGACCGTTGCCATCAACACCATCATCAAGCCAGGCTTCATCGGGATCATCATCATCATCCACACCATCATCTCCACCAGCACCATCATTATCACTTCGTCCCGCTGTAACAATTGTGTTGGATATTGCTTAGTTCATTAGGGGAAACTTTCCTGGTGTTAATTACTATTGTAGTTGATGCTTGTGAGTGGAACCGTTGGATTATTGTTTATGTTCAGATTGTTATCCATTACCATATCATCTTTGATCTTGATCCATATGATGTCTTGTGAGTAGTTTGTTGTGTTCTTGAGGACATGGGAGAAGTCATGTTGTTAGTAGTGAATCTGTGATGAGTTATTATTCAATGGTTTAGTATTTAAGTTGTGGTGCTATTCTTCTAGTGGTGTCATGTGAATGTCGACTACATGACACTTCACCATTTATGGGCCTAGGGGGATGCATTGTGTATTTGGCTATTAATTGTGGGGTTGCCGGAGTGACAGAAACCTGACCCCCCATTAGGACACCTTTGCACAAGGGAGCGTAGGATCTCAGATTTTAAGGCTGTGGTTAGATTTATATCTTAATTACTTTCTTGTAGTTCCGGATGTTTGCAGGGGGTTTAATCACAAGTATGTATTAGTCCTAGGAAGGGCGGTATGTTAGCACAGGTTCACCCACACAACACTTACAAACACCAAACACTAGTACTCAGCTATTTGAAGCGAAAGCACTTGACAGAATTCCCATGTGTCCTCGAGAACGTTTGGTCCTTATAAGTATTTCCACCGGCTTGTCCTTTGCTAAGAAAGGATGGGCCACTTGCTCCATTTGTTCGTTACTTCCGTTACTTGCTCCTTGTTCTGTTGCCTTGTCAGAAAACCACTAAAGATCCGTTTGCTAAGTATTCACAGGAATTTCCTGCTCCATACCACTGTTCAACACCTTCTGCTCCTCGTTGGGATCGACACTCCTATTTATCAAAAGTACTACGATACACCCCTATACTTGTGGGTCATCAGTTAACCATGAGATTTGGAATGGGACGGAGAAGTCAGCTGGAGCGGCTCCATTTCGCATGCCAACGGATGACTGGGCCGTTGTTGCAACTCCTCTTGTAGAGGGTTAACAGGTTATGGGTGGGATCCCTCAACGTCCCAAGGCTTTTGGTATCTATGAGGTTTGTACACCTTAGGCTGATAATGGAAACAAGTTTTATCCTAGGCCTGATGTGCAATTCGTCGGGTATGCGGGGTCACGGATAAGGACAATGATTGGCTTGGATCATCTACTAGGCCCCACACCATAGGAAGTGTGGATGGGAAAGATCGCCCGGTTATGCAACAAGGATTTGATCTCTCATGGGAAAAGAAACGCACCTCTGCAGAGTGTAAGAACTATAACTTGTTACTCCCTGTTCCGGAAAGGAGCTACGAACGCGGCAGGAAAGGAACTCCATGAAAGTTCTAGTAAACCTATGAAGGCTGACGGACATAGATCTTCAGAATAAAAGCAACCTTTGAGGAAATGTTTTCAAAAACCTGCATAGCCTACGACCTATGGTCTGTGGCTGTAGCTAGTGCATCAAACACTCCTTTTTAGTGAACTTGCTGAGTACGCTCGTACTCAACCGTATCTTCTTAACCCTTTCTAGATCTCGGAGGAACCAATGGTGTTCCCAGGAAATAGGTTACTTGAAGAGCTGAAGATATCTGATGGAGATCAACAGAGTCGAAGTTCTTACCGGAAGCTATGGAAGTCAATCTGAAGCGTAGAGTATAAATAAAACTCCTAGAGTCTAGAACCTACTTCTGTAGAACAATACTATAGCAGCACTTTCAAGCCTTATATATACTAATAGTAGTCGTATTAAAGTAAACTTCGAGTGGATCTTTCTGGTTTCCTCTGTATAATATTCCTCATTGTTTGAGGAAGTTCTCTGGATCTTTTGTAATATGTTATATGTAATCTAAAGTAATGTCTTGGACCCGTAATGTTTCTGTTGTACCACTCTGAGCGATATAATATGAATGGAACGGTGTTCTGTTGGTGTTATGTCAATGACTATAGTGTACTACATCATGCAATGGTATGATGGGTCACCGCAGTTGGTATCAGAGCATATGCTTTGACCTTAGGTTGGAAACCTAGTAAATGGGTTGAACCTGTAGGTTGGATAGTGACTATAGGAAGCCATCTTATCTACACCATATGTCCTTGTATAAGTGATGGATATTCACTTGAGAATAACCTTGTCACACCTTAGTGGAATTTTCAGGCTATTTTCCTTATAGAATGGTTACTTATCTACTATTTATAATAGGAAGTAGCTATCAAGTATTTCATAAGTAGGCAATATATCTTCTACTAGACTATTCTATACTATAACTAGGATAGGGTAGCGTATCACTAAGTCAGAGTACTTCATAAGGGAGTAATTAGTCATGGTGTTATCTTACTAAAAGAAACCATGAAATGAAGTAAAACTTTGTTATTATCTTTATACTAGAGGCAAATACCAGGGGAGTACGCCCCAAAACTTTAAACAACATGTTATTGTAGGGAAAGTAACTGATGTTTAGTTTAATTAAAATCTATTACATGAAGAATAGAATCTTATCGAGAGTGACAAATAGGGTTATGCTTATCTAACCCCATGGAATATGCCAAATCCATACCGACATGAATAAAAAGGCAGTATTCTTGTAGTACAAGTAGATCTACATAGGTTATGAAACTGGTTAAAACTTGAGAATGATTCGTTGTTATAATAATTGTGCTTAGAGAAGTTAAGATTAGAAACCAAGGGTAGAAATGTGAGGAGGATGTTTAGTATATAACTCCTAGGATAATTATGTTATAACCAGTTATAGAGTGAATTAACCAACTATTACTAGAGTTGGATCAAATTTTGCCAAAAGTTATCCCTTTGCAAATGGGAAAATGGTGTAATTTAGAAGGAAAAGAACATTATGAGCCATGCAAATAGTATATAACGATAGAAGTCCATACACTAAGATGTATCAAAAATTGTAGTGTATAACATCAAAGCCTAAGTACAAGAGATGTTTTACTCGAAGTACTATTTCTACAGGCTTTTGATGTATGTTTTCTAGAGGTAATATTTGGATTTGATGGATTTTATTGGATTTTGTTGTGTTACTAGGTCTGTGCATGAAGTTTGAACTTTGTGGGCATATGCATGATGTTACATGGAGTCCTTACTTGATGTACATGTCTAGAAGGGAAAATGGGTTCGCGTGAGGGAGAGGCGAATTATCATTTTAATGTTGGAAAGATGAAGGCTCATGATATGTTGGTGATACAACAAAAGGAGACTAACAAGGAAATTCTGAAGGAAGGATCAAATCAAAAGCCGTATTTAACCACCAATGAAAAAGTTATTCAGTATATGAGGGGTATTGGAGAAGGAAGAAAGGTTGAAACAAAGAGGAAGAACCAGTTTCACTAGGAGATATTAAACGTTAGGTAAGAGAAGCAATTCAAGGAATTACATCCAAGGGTTAAACTAGTGGAATTCTTAGAAACCAAACCTTGGAGTTTCTCCATGGTAGAAGAACCTATGGAGGCAGAGAATTGGTTAATGGATACATCCCGTAAGCTTAAAAGTGTGGGATGCAAGGATGAAGAAAAGGTTGATGGCGCCTCGTTGACGTGGGAGTTTCTTCTTCTTCGTTCCCCGACAACGACGCCAAAAAACTTGTTGATGCGCTGGTGTGGAGCACTTCGTTGGAACCCCAAGAGCAAGGTGTGATGAGCACATCAACAAGTCTTTCCTCAATAGAGACCGAGGTTATCAAACCAGAAGGAGGAAGGAAACGCCACGCAGGTGTTGCAAGGAACGCGGAGACCTGCACAACACAAACTCAAGACTTTGCCCCAACGAATCAGTGAGGTTTTCAAGCTCACCGGTTTGCTATAACAAAGGATTAAACGTATAATGTGGAAGGTAATGGTTTGTAGCAAGTAAACAAGTAACAGTGTAAGATGTATCAATGGTAAAGATTGGACCGGGGTCCATAGTTCACTAGAGGTGCTGTAAGATCCCTCCTTTGTAAAGGAAATGGATCCCTGTGATTGCAATGCTAGTCCCTGGATCATTGCTAGCATCCACAGTTTAAGATGAAGTACACAGATACAAAGGTCATTTATTACATCCATTCCAGAGATAAAACATAGTCTTTTACAACTCAAGGCCACAGGCCTAATTAAAGAGTTTGGAATTAAGTAAATAATTATAAGTCTTCATCTTCATGTGCCACAGGCAAACATGTTGAGTGTAGACTCATGACACCTAATCCTCATCAGAGTAACCTGCAACATCACAAGTTACAGCCACAGTGGGTCAATACTTTGGAATAGTATTGGCAAGTGATACCTTAGTAAATTTTAAGTGGACTATATTACTATATGCATTTTGGCTAAGTGTAGTTTGGCTTGCTTTGCTCAAAATAGGTTTTTCCTATTAGTTGAAATCACTAAGTTTTTCCTTTTGTCAAAACTTTCCCAAGAAACCATCAATAGACATTGAGGTCCTTCACCCTTGTTCACCCACAAGTTTTACTTAGAAGTTGGAGTGATGAGATTCTTGATAGCTTCCATGTCTTGATGCTCAAGTTGTCCATTGCCATGGACTTGGCTAAGTACTTAGATTTTTCCATCTGCAGAGGTTGTGCACTTTCCCCACCAGACTTGGTTTCACCAAGACAGGACCTTTCAGAAGCCTTCCCTTAGCCAAATGGACGCGTTCCAACCTATCATCCCACTACCACCAACAGTCCAAATGACTAAGTTCTAGCAACCTATGTGATCCAGGCAGAGCCCATATTGCCAAGTGGCTGCACTATAAGCTTCTCAACACTTGGCCTCTAAAATCCCTTTGTTCCTGGGTGGCATACCACAAGTGAGATACACAAGGTAAACCATGTCCATGGGCCTTGTGTAACCACTCAACCAAAAACCACCAATCAAGTCCCATTCCACCCAGGTGATTCATTGACTTAGTTGTTTTATTAAGAAAAACATAAGTCCAAAGACTTAGAAATATTTTCATCATAGCATGTATAAACTTTACCAACCCTTGTTTTCTACTAGCTAGGCTAAGCATGGCATAGTAACTTAACTTAGAAATTTCCTAGCAATTCTACAACTACTTAGGATTTCCCAAAATAGCATTTGGCAAAAAATAGTAACATGCAAGACTTAGCAAAATATTTCTAATGCTTGTATAAAAATATAGGGATGGAAATATTTATGAAGTACCACTTGCCTTGGTAATGAGGAGAGTAGCACTCTTCACAATCACAATCACTAGCACCAAAATCTACACATAAAATTTAACCACAATCACATATAAGTCATATACAAACAAAAATATATATGCATGCATGCAATATGCTAAGTGATGATTTTTGAAACTCAACCAGGCAAGTTCATAGTACTGAATTACAAACAAGTCAAAAACTTGCTAAACCAAGTTTATTTGACACTAAAATAATTTTCTAAACAATTTCTATATCAAAATAGTCCTAAACAAGTTTCTGCAAAAGAAACCATTTTAACAGAAACTAAACTTTAAACACATTGCATAAACAGAAAGAGCTTGTCTCCCTGATTCCAACGGTATA
The DNA here is from genome assembly GCA_916181665.1 of Avena sativa. Taxonomy (NCBI): domain Eukaryota; kingdom Viridiplantae; phylum Streptophyta; class Magnoliopsida; order Poales; family Poaceae; genus Avena; species Avena sativa. The sequence continues at coordinate 70,508,216 of OV702284.1, forward strand.
AAATTTGCAAAAATCTAACGTGGGAATCAAAAGTTATAGCTAAATCAAAATTGGATTCAAATCTGTTTTTAAACTCAAACCCTAGCCACGCGTCGCGCTATGATTCGTCGGTACCGCTTCGCGTGGATCGACTAGCGTGGACCGTCAGAACTAACTTACGCGCACGGCTCAGATTGCCACTTACCCCTTCAATGCAGATCTAATCTAGAGCGCTAGATCTAGATCCTACGGCTGCTAATCAACTGACCACAACTGAGCGGCGCTAGCGGCGGCGACTGGCGGCGGCGCGTCTGTCAGCGGTGGCGCTGGCGTTCTAGGTCGCGCGGGAGTGGGGGAAGAGGCTTACCAGAACCGCAGGGAGCTGCTGATGCTCAAGGTGGCGATGGTTCGTCAAGGGGCGCGCGGAGTCGTCGGAGATTCCTTGCCGGAGTTCGCGAACGCGTCGGGTGCGGCTGCTGTCGACGTTGGCGAGGTTCTGCGTCACGCTAAGCCAAAAGGAGGGCACCGTTAGATGCGCAAGACGATGGGGTTCCTAGGCGTATTAGGCAGAGGGCAAGGGGCGGCTGGTACTTACGGGGAGAGGTCGCCGGAGTTCGTGCAGAGAGCGGCGACGCTCGGTCGAAGTCGTTGCCGAAGCTACGGACCATGCGAGAACAAACAGGGTGTGTCAGTAGATGCGCAAGGAGTTGCTGAACTTGATAGCATGAGTCAGGGACAGAGGGGGACACGGTGCTCACCGGAATTCGTCGGCGCGGTCGTCGGAACAACGGCGGCGTCGAGCGAGTTGCGAGCAGCCTGGGGGCGTGAAGGGGGAATTGGTTGAGGGGAAATGGTCGCGAGAGAGAGGGGATTATATAGCCAGAGGCTCGACAAGAAACTCCCAGTGATTCAATGCCATTTACCTCGCGGAATCAATGCAGCAACGGGCAGCGGCGGAGTTCGTGCGCGGGATTTTGGGGAAGACGACGATGACGTGGACGGGGCCCGCTCTTCAGCGAAATAAGCAGAGAGGGAGTAGGGTCCGAGCGTCAGTGACCGCGTGGGTGCGTCTGCGCGTGCGAGAGAGAGAGAGGTGGCCCGGGTGGGCTAGCTGGGCCGCGTCTGTTGCTGGGCCAAATTCCTGGCGCCGGACCTTTTCTAATTCTTTTCTCTTTTCTTTTTCTAAATTGATTTTCAGGAATGGTTTTCAAATGAATTCAAACTCCATTTGAATTCAAATCTATTTGGGATTTTTGTAGTGGGCAACATACTCAAATCTAGGCATAAAACCATGTGGTTACTTTGAAAAGGCTTGGTCATTTTTGGAGAAACAAAATAACAGGGACATTGCACTAAGTTTGCAAATGTTTGAAAATGAATTTTGAAACCATTTCTATTTTGTAAAATTTTGTTCTAACTCCACATTCAAACCAATCAACAAGGGAGATAAACAATCTAGGTTTAAAACATTCAAACTCTCAAATGGGGATGGCCATTTGATTTAAGTTTGCTCACATAAAATGATGGCACTATGTGCTTCTGTTTTCTGAAATGAGTTTTAAATTGATCTCAATTCTATATGCATGCATGAATGATATGCAACCTTTGAAATCATGATTTTAGGGATGTTACAGGTGCTCTCCTTAGATAAACAACATGGCATGAAGGGTAAACAAATTACAGCAGGGCAATTTACAGGAACTGAGCAAGGCATAACAATGCAATTACTAGCAGAAAGATCCTATGAGATTATATTGGGCAATACAACAAGATACATAGACCGCCATCCAGCTGCATCTATGACTAGAAGTCCACCTTCAGGTTATCATCCGAACCCCCTCCAGTATTAAGTTGCAAGCAACAGACAACTGCTTTAAGCAAAGTGTGTAAGGTAACAGTCCACATGTTCCATGAACAAGAGACCGTTGTTTTCTCCCTAGTGGCAACAACACATCTACAACCGAAGAGATTATTGTCACTTCCCTTGGAAACTAGAGGCATGAACCCACTATCGAGCATAAATACCCCCACTTGGAGTCACTAGCAACTACTTGGCCAAGATAGCTACTAACAACGGAGAGCATGGAAGATCACAAACAACACAGACATGATAGAATCATAAAGACAAAACCAATAATCAAACCAACATAATAATCTCAATATCCATCGGATCCCCGCAAACACAACATGCATGATTACAAATAGATTAGATCTTGATCATGAACGGAGCTCACAAGATCTATACATGAAAGCACAAGGAGGATATACAACCATCTAGCTACTACATGGACCCATAGTCCAAGGAGGAACTACTCACGCATCATACCGGAGAGAAGGCCTCCGGGATGATCTCCCCTCCGGCAGGGTGCCGGGAAGAACTTCAGATCCTTCCCGATCTAGGGACGACGGTAAGTGATAAAAGAATAATTTTTGAGGTGACATGCACCCTCACAATAAAGATCCAACCATTTGCAAGAATTGAAAGATGGGATCAAAGAACTCTAAACATATGCATGAAAGATGGAGTGCTAACAATAGGACATAGTAAATATGCATGCAACATGAAAGGCTTCAAACAAAGATCATGAATAACATGCATTGAAAAACGTTTGTTTGTTTCACATACAGAAAGCATAGCATAGTGGCAATCAGCTTGTCCCTCATAGAGTAGCAATATAGATGCATAGGACACCTTCAAAGTTCACAAGGGTGACTATGAACAAATAGCACAAGAACAAGTAATATCACAATATGCATCAATCAATAAGCTTTGGAACAGTCCACACAGAATGGCAACTATGCTCTCTTAATGGTACCTAAAGGTAGAAGGTGGAGACTCAATAATGGCGAAAGAAAGGCCTTTTTGTAAAGGAAGCAGGAATTTCAAGTTTCAAAAAGAGCTTCCAAAAATTATGGTACTTGTTAGCTTTCAGCCCTCATTTCCCCTATCATAAGCATCTTGAATGATTAAGGTTAAAGTGAACAAAGATGGAGTATATGCTTGACTAAGTATAAGTTGGCAATCTCAAGTCCCTTGAATATGAGGGCCACACCTCATGCTACTCAACTTCAGTCACAGGTAAGTTCTTGTCATTGGAAGTATTTGCATATCATAGAGAACTGCCAACGGGGTACCCCTTGCACATGGTACATGAGCTTTCCCATAACCAAAATGACAAGGAAAGCAGACAATGAGCATCTCATGGAGAGCAACAAAGCATTACTAATCAAAGCATAGAGTGGTACTACAATTCAAGGACTAAATGATCATAGAGGCTAATGGTGACTTGTCATAGTCATAACATGGTGTGAGCATGTGCCAAGTTAACCCAAACAAAGCATTAAAGGAGAATACCACAATACTATGCTTTTGTATGCTAAAACAACGCATAATTTCTTCAAGGCACACTAAGAAATCCCAATTGTTTGGAACAAGACATGCTACAACAATAATCACTAAGCATAAGGTCAAAACAACACCTAGCATGTCATGCTAAAGTCTAAGTCACTGTCAATGCAAGCTCATGTTGCACTTCAAGCAAGAACTTACTACTCCTTTCCAACACCAAGCAACTTATTTGCAAAACAACACAGCGAGAAGGGGGGGGGTCCAAACTACGTTATTCAAGCAAACTAAACAACCTAAGCAAAGCAAACGAAAACTAAGATGCTCCAAGAACAACACAACTGTGCATGAAACAATAAAAACAAAGTGTCTAGATAGATCTGAGCTTTTTATTGATGAAGAAGGGCATGCCTTGGCAATCCCCAAGCTTTGGCCCTTGTAACTCTTGGATATTTCTTGGGGTGACACCATGGTGGCATCCCCAAGCTTGATCTTTTGTCCATTCTTCATCTCATTGCATTATTCTCTCTCTACACCTGAAATTTTTCCTTCATACAAAACTTCACAAAATCTTCATTAACAACATTAGTTTATTCAAAAGATATTAGACCTCTGGCAAAGCTTTGGAACGGCAAGGCTTTTCACTAAAAACACAAGCTACTGTAGCAACTCGTTCAAAAAGCTCAATTCCCCAAAAGAGAACTCAAAAAGGAATCAATAAGAAGCAAATGCAAATAATGGCAGAAATCTGTCAAAACAGAACAGAAGGTAGAAACCGATTTTTTCGAACATCTTATGTTGCTCAAATCAAAAATTGTTGAACTAAAGGAAGTTATCTAACATACTGGGGGATTTATTCGTAAATTTTGAGCTCAATCCGATTTACAGAGACTCCTCACGAATTTTTATGGTGGAGGACAGAAATCTGTTTCGGGACAGCAACTCCTCAAATCTTACTTCCCTCTCATTAGAGGTCATTCTTGGCACAAAAGCAAACAAAAAGAATAAGGAGAGGTCACTACTGAATTAATAACTTCCAAGACTCAAGGAAAATCTTGGGTTATCTCCCAACAAGTAATTTTCTTTAACGCCTTTAAGTTAGGCACAAGAAGCAAGAAGAATCAAGTATTTTCAAATGAGGAAGCATTAACCCTCTTGTTCTTTCCTTTCTTTCCTTTCTTCTTCTCTTTAGGGAAGATATGATTTCTTACCGGAGGAGCAAAATGCATGATGCCTTTTCCCACATCTATTACTGCCCCAAGGTGTTTCAGTAGAGATCTTCCAAGTGTGATCTGTCCTTTGCCTACACATTGAATAACAAGATAATCAGCAGTCACCATTTTCCCTGAGATTTTTGTAAACACACCTTCAGCTATTCCAATGGGTAATATAGTGGCGTTGTTGGTAAGAGAGATTTCCTCTCCTCCTTCAGTAAGCCCCCAAACACTCAAGGAATCATAAATATCTTTAGGCATGAGGCAAAATTCAGACATGATATCACAACGAGCATCAAAAAGTGTAGTGTTTATTGAGACGTTGATTCTGGGAAACCACTTTGAAGGCTCAGAATTTATGGGAACATAATCATGGTAAGCCCTAAGCGTGTTATAGCAACTATTCATAGCAGCAATACCGGTATCAAGAGTGTTCAACCTAGCAAAAATATTTGTGAAAGAAGAATCAGACTTGCCAGGTGTACCATAAATCATGATTAATTTTTTATGGCATCAAAAGCTTCATCCTCAGTACATAGCAAAAATCTTTCTCAGCCACAGAATCCAAAGCATATCTATAACAAAGATAAATACCGCGGTAGAAACTATCAATAACCAAGCTAAGGCTCACTTTAGGCTCAGTTTTCCTCTGTAAAGCAGAGATTCTAGACCAAGCTTCTTTAAAACTTTCTTCACTTTTTTGCTTAAAAGTGGAGATTTCTGCCATAGGGGAAATAAAGGTTGGTCCAAAACCAGACAGGGTAGCAACTAGAGTAGGAACTAATTTTTGTGTGTTTTTGAATAAAGCAAGCAAACCAAACTAGACTATTTTTTTGGGGTTTTTTGAAAAGAGGCAAACAAAACCAAGCAAAAGAAACAAAGCAAACTAAAAACAAAGTAAAGAGAAAGGAAGTGAAGGACTCCCCTAGTGAAGACGTCCTTAGACTCCCCGGAAACGGCGCCAGAAAACTCGTTGATGGCGCCTCGTTGACGTGGGAGTTTCTTCTTCTTCGTTCCCCAGCAACGACGCCAGAAAACTTCTTGATGCGTTGGTGTGGAGCACTTCGTTGGAAACCCCAAGAGCAAGGTTTGATGAGCACAACAGCAAGTCTTCCCTCAGTAGAGACCGAGGTTATCGAACTAGAAGGAGGAAGGAAACATCACACAGGTGTTGTAAGCAACGCGGAGAACTGCACAACACAAACTCAAGACTTTGCCCCAACGAATCAGTGAGATTGTCAAGCTCACCGGTTTGCTGTAACAAAGGATTAAACGTATGGTGTGGAAGGTAATGGTTTCCAGCAAGTAAACAAGTAACAGTGGAAGATGTATCAATGGTAAATATTGGATCGGGGTCCATAGTTCACTAGAGGTGCTCTCCTTAGATAAACAACATGGCATGAAGGGTAAACAAATTATAGCAGGGCAATTGACAGGAACTGAGCAAGGCATAACAACGCAATTACTAGTCATAAAGATCCTATGAGATTCGATTGGGAAATACAACAAGATACATAGACCGCCATCCAACTACATCTATGACTAGAAGTCCACCTTCAGGTTATCATCCAAACCCCCTCTAGTATTAAGTTGCAAGCAACAGACAACTGCTTTAAGCAAAGTGTGTAAGGTAACAGTCCACATGTTCCATGAACAAGAGACCGTTGTTTTCTCCCTACTGGCAACAGCACATCTACAACCGAAGAGATTATTGTCACTTCCCTTGGAAACTAGAGGCATGAACCCACTATCGAGCATAAATACCCCCTCTTGGAGTCACTAGCAACTACTTGGCCAAGATAGACACTAACAACGGAGAGCATGCAAGATCACAAACAACACAGACATGATAGAATCATAAAGACAAAACCAGTTATCAAACTAACATAATAATCTCAATATCCATCGGATCCCCGCAAACACAACATGCATGATTACAAATAGATTAGATCTTGATCATGAACGGAGCTCACAAGATCTATACATGAAAGCACAAGGAGGAGATACAACCATCTAGCTACTACATGGACCCATAGTCCAAGGTGGAACTACTCACGCATCATACCGGAGAGAAGGCCTCCGGGATGATCTCCCCTCCGGCAAGGTGTCGGGAAGAACTTCAGATCCTCCCCGATCTAGGGACGACGGTGGCAGCGGCTACAGACGGTTTCATGGAGATTTGATCGGGTGCTTAGGGTTTCTGCATCGGGGGCTTCTTATAGGCGAAGGGGGAGGCGGCCAGAGGGGCTACACCCCTCCCAGGCGTGGGCCCACCACTGGCCGCGCCTAGGGGGGTTTGGCCGCCCTGACACGCTTCTCCGTCTACCCTCTGGAATTCTTGTTCCCCATGAAAAGTTATTGACTTTGACGTTTGTCCCGTCCAATTTCGAGAATATTTCCTTACTAGCTTTTCTGGAACCAAAAACAGCAGAAAACAGGCAATTGGCACTATGGAAACTTGTTAATAGTTTAGTACCATAAAACATGTAAAAGGCACCTCAAAGTGTAGATAAAGCAAAGCAAAGTAGATACTAACAAGCATGGAGCATCAAAAATTATAGATACATTTGCGACGTATCAAAGGTGCGCTATGCAACTTATCTATTGACAGGAACCATAGCCATGTGTTGGGAAAAATCCAAGTTCGTGATTCCGGAAGGAGGTGTCAGTACCTGGGCTGAGTTCAAAAAGAAGTTTTGAGAAGAATTTGTTCATCGGAACAATGGGAAAAGGAAGGATAATGAAGACTTAGAGAAAAAGATTCTTCCAGTCCTGAAACATGTACGAGAGTTTAACCGTTTATCCAAGTACATTAGTGAAAAAGTAAACAAGGAGGTGAAACAACAAAGGAAGTTCATGAAAATTCTACATGCAGTTATGAAGATGCAGCTCAGGATTGTGCGTGCAAAGGAGTTCCACGACTTGGTGGATAGTGCACATATATCAGAATATGATGAGATTGTTGCACCTAAAGGAAAGAAAAAGAGAATTGAAAAACAGACCACAACATGTGAGGTCCGAGGACATATGACGAAGAATTGTCTGGATCCACATATGACATATAAAACAGAGAAAATATGTCACAACTGTGGAATCCGGGGCCACGTTTTGAAAGAGTGTCTAAAACCTAAGATAGTATGTTACCAATGTGGAGAACCAGGACACATGAAAAAGAATTGCTTAAACCCACAGTTAACTCATGGATTGTTAGCAGGAGTAATAGAACCAATAATGGGGTTACCATCTACTCAAAATATTCAGCCTAATCCAATTGGAGAAAGGAATGTAGGAGCATTTCAAGGGAAATGTAACAAGTGTGGAATCCTAGAACACAAGAAATCATGTTGTCCGGATCATCAGGAGGATTATGGAACATCAGTGGGAAGAGACACAACATCCACCAGATTACCATCAAAGGAGGGTGAAGGTGAAGAAGGTACATCTTCCGAAAAATGGAAGTATGAAACCATAAATGAATTCAATAACAGTGGCAACCACAACAAAGAAAGTGGTAAGACACGGCATTATTAGTAATATAAGTTACCATATACATGCATTTAAGGAATTAGAGAATTCACACCGCTATTTCCCAAGTATGTGGATGTACCATCTGTTCCTCCTGAGATCATTAGAACATCTCAAGGGAAGACTGAATAATGAAGCATCGAGAGTTGATATCCAGAATAAGGTTTAGGAAAAAGCCAAAACATTCTTAAAAAGTAAACCATAAGGACTAAGTATACCATAAATAGATTAATATTATAGTCAAGCTATATTTGGCCAGAGTATAGAATCTTACTGTAATGAGACTTTCTAAAAACTTAGACACTTCTTGAATAGATGTCCTAATCTAAAAACACTCAAAAGGACCTGATCAGGGCAGAAGTGTTAGCTTCAAAAGAAGTCTATATATCAAATGGGATTAGTAGTTGGATCATTTCAAATTAGAAGAGGATCCAAGGAAAGCTTGAATGAAGATACAACAATTATCTTCATCCTGGATTTAAAAGAGTCACTAGGATCTGAAGAAGTCAATCTTATCTTCCGAAACGTAAGAGGGTGCGAACTTCTAGGACAAAGTTTATTTTAAGGGGGAGAGTCTGTAACATCCCAGGATTAGCACCTATAAATAGAGAGGACACAGGTTTGTGCATTGCATTCCTGCATAAGAAAATCCGGGAAAAATTCGCGCAAAACTAAAAGAGCTTTAGAGGGATCGAGATCTCTCTTGTATTGATGGAAACTTCGGAGCAAGTGCGATAGATTTCGACATGACCTTTGTAGAATTCTTTCTTTTGGGGAAAAGTTGCTCAAACATGAATTTGAATTTCAAATATGAAAGACTAAACCACACCAGCGGTCCTAATTCTTTTCCCGTGCCTTCACTTTAGTCCTAGTTCTTTAAAATTGCACATCTAGATCCCAAATCTTTCAGAATTGAGTCACGCGAGGTCCTAAACCGGTTTTGACCCAAGTTGACCAGTGCGACGTCAACAATTGGGCCCATGACGCATATAAGCCACCTTGCATATTTGCTAATAGCCTCCCAATATTGTATTTCTTCCAAAATTCGGTCCCTGTGGAGTTGGACTTGGCCCATTTGGCCCCACCCAGCACCCCACTTATCCTTGTCTTACCTGGCTCCCACCATCGGTGTGACACCCTCCAGCCCTTGACCTTGTGCGATGAGGTAGAACCAATAGTCCAGCGCTCTAGGGACCTTATCAATGCGAGGAAGAGAGGGTTGTGCCCTGGTGGATTTGACTGCCCCTGACGGTGGAGGTGGACTCCCGGAGTACATGCCAATGCAACAAGCAGAGTGCCTCATACAGGGGATACCGGCGACAGGGGCGTGCAGTACTAAGGTTTCCCGACGAGGAAGAAGGAGAGGAGAGGTCGGGTCAGGCGATGACGTGACCTTCATTGGAGCAGCACCTCCGTCAACGGTTTCCTTCTAAAAGATTAAATTGCCATAGAGGGGTACGAAAAAAGAGGGACATGTTATTTGGAAGGAATACAAATGGGAGGTCCTTTTCGCAAATATACAAGTCTAGTCGGGTCCTGTTGTCGACGTGGCACCGGTCAACTCAGGTCAAACCTGTTTAGGACCTCGCATGACTCAATTCTGAAAGATTTAGGATCTAGACATGTAATTTTAAAGAATTACGACCAAAGTGAAGGCACATGAAAAGAATTAGGACCGCTGATGCGGTTTACTCAATATGAAATTCAAATGAATTTATAAAATTCACAAATGGAAATTGGAAATATTTAATAACTAGAAATGAAATGATTACATAAGTGATATAAAAGGAATTCTTTATTAATATATATATACATATAGTATTCCATTGATTTTTTACAATAAATGAATAAAAGTAAAGTATCAGGAAACAAATAAGTAAAAAAGGGAATTACATTACTGAAATAAATAAAATAATTCTTTATTGCAAGAAAATAAATATTACATTGTCTTTACAAATAAATAAATGAATTACAAAAGAATAAACATTACAGAAACAAAAATCTAAATTATATTACTACAATGTTTTGGTATTACCCAAGAAAAGAAAAAATTACTAAAAGGAAAAATTATAACAAGAATAAAAAAGAAATCCTAAGCTAAATCTTCATGTCTAGAAAATTATCTTCCTGATCTTGATTCCTGCAAGAAGGAAAGACAAAAAGAACAAATCCAATAAAAAAATAAAAAAATAAAAGGTTGGTTAGTGTGTTGATTTTACTCTTAGATTAGGGAAAATTAATGCTTTGCCTAAATTCATCACTGAGTATGTTTATGTAGGGATCAGATTGTAGCATCTGTTCATATCAGAGTTTTTGCCTCAGGACACCATCATTGGCTATTTAAGAAATCCACTTGGCAACACCCAAAAATATAGCTCAACTTCAGATAATACCAAACCAGCCGAGCACATCCATAACAAAAGATCTCACAGATGAAACCTGGACAAGGGGGGGGGGGTTCCAAGACCATACCAGGAACACTCACAAGCAACACTATAACCACATGAAGATGAGTGTTGTCATCACCACAACAACCCAGGAAATCAGATAAGAAGGAAGAAACAGTAGCTAACAAGTACATGCCCACACTCCACAACACTTCAGCACAACACTACCATCATAATTTCATACCACACCATCTCTAGCTCTGGTTGCTCCCTAGAGCCATCCAAGAGCTAGAATAAGGGGAAGACAAGATCCAGGAGCATCGATAGAAGAAAAGCAGTAACAGGTTCAATAGATCAAGTCAGGAGCACAAGGAGGAGGCCTAGGTGCCAAGAAGAGTAGAAGCAGTAGATACCTCAGAAAAGGGAGGAAAGCATACACCAAATCAACATTGGTTGATCAAGATCAACACCAGCCTAGCAGCTATAACAACTCAAAAAATCACAGGTTAACCACCAAAATCATACTATAGAACATGTTCTTATTTTCTGCAGTCAAGTAATGGAAACAAAGAAGGGATTATTGAGTTAGTGTTAAAATGTTTCCCTCATCAAAGATGAGGCATTATCAATATAGGAACCCAACTTAGGGAAATCAAGAACTAGTCTTGATTTCCACAGTATTGGCTAGAGGGATCAATTTTCAATCTAAGACAACAATAGCTTATGGATCATGCTGGGATCATCTAGATCAATGGATACATCAGGTACAAGCAGGCAACAAGGCAACATTGGATGATCCATATCAGGGAAGGGACAGAGGCAACAACCTTTGATCCATTTACTCATTGGCAACAATGCAACTAATCAATCCCTCTAACCAAGTTCAGTTCCTAGATAAAAAGGCAACTGTTGAATTTTTGAGTATTTCTCTGTTGGTATTGATAACCAAGAAGAAATTTAAAAGCCACAGAAAAACAAGTATTGGATCTGTTCTTTACATAAAATGGATCTCAGCCTTTTGCATCACTGGCTAAAGCATCTGTTCTTAACAGTTCTGTCTAGAACATAAGTGGGGAGAGAAGAAGAGCTCTCAGGCTTCCATAGTATTGCTATGGTAAGCTGATAATAGAGCTGTTGGACTAGCAGGTCTAGTATATGCTATGTTCCTGAAAAGATATAGCCTCAGCTTGCGCATCATAGACAGGGGTAATCTCCACTCATTTTTAATCATTGGTCATTTGGCATGGAGATGAATTCTAGCAAGCAGGGCTAAATCAACATTAGTAAATCATGCAAACAGGATCTATCACTATGCACACTCCAAAATGGAGGCACCACAGTGATAGTCCGATACACAATTGCTATTAGAATGTATCATCACCCAAAATAATCATTAAATTATTTTAGCTAAAACAAACTTATCATTTTCCTAGTAGAAGTCTCTAGGAATCAATTGTATACTTTACTTTACTATCAACAAAGACAGTAAGCCAAACCACAACCATCATTATATAAGCCACCAGTAGATAAACTAGTGGATCATCATGTATGCACCAGAACCCAATGGTCCACACCTTTTGTTAGAGAAGCTACCATATAGGCACCTAATAACAATTCCTAATGGATTCTGTCATATTGATAGTACAAATAGGGCACACCAAATAAGTACCAAATCACCTCTCTAGCAAAATTACCAGAGATCAATCTTGTATCCAACTAACAAATAAAGAAACTATTCCACATCATTTTCTTGAGCATTCTACCTAGGAATCAGTTTAGAAGATTGCTAACTGTCAATATAAGACAGAACATGATCAACCTCAACATATACTGGACCAGTTGGTCAGTATAGAGAACAACTGAAATCTAGATCCAATCAGCACTAAAGCTCATCTCCAGGATTTCAAAAACCTAGAATTGTATTCCACACCTCAACGAATTCATCGGCTCGAAGGCCGGTAACATAAGATTTACCTATCTGGAGGCATAGTTGCTATATCAGACAAGAAGGCCGACGTCGGGGTTGCAGAAGCTTGCCGTCCTGCCGGTGTCAAAGAAGAAACGATACCACAAAACCTACCTGTAGAGAGTCGTGGCTCGTCAGAGAGGAAGCAGAGACTGCACCGTAGGAGAAGTGGAAAGCAACATCGTGGTGGGATGACACAAGGAGCACAGCAGCGCTCGACCCACGCCGAGACACACCGCATCACCCCGCACATCACCGAGGAACGGCGGCGCCGCGGGCATCGGAACCCTAGCACCGACGAGGGGTGGATGCGACCTGGTAGAAGACCTATTCCCAAATCGAGTTGGAGGGCCAGGTCAGTCTAGGGAAGGCAGACATCCGGCAACCAACGGAGGCAACTGCAACTGCCTGCCTTGCCGGAATTGAGCCGGACGTGGCGGCGCCTCGCTGCATCGCGTGAGGGGAATCGGGGTCAAGGTCGCGCGGGTGCCTAGGTGCGAGGAGGAAGAGAAGGGACAAGGGTGTGCTGTGATGACCCCAGACCGAACTGGGCTGGCTTGTTGGGCCAAATCAACTCAGTCCGTTGGACCAGATTCATTTACACCCAACTGGGCCATAACCCAACTACTTGCCAACCATCAAACAAACTTTTTCCATTAAATAAACTCTATAAAATAATTCCAATGCATACGAAATTATATCAAATCCTAAAAATACTTATAACATATATTTTTTTATATATATTTATATATAAGACTATCCAATAAATAAAATATTAATTATATATTTTAGCATAATAAAACTTAAACTAAATATTTAGTGTAAGAGATACTTTAAGGAATTTTCTAAAAATAGGGATAAGACATAAAATAATTAAAAATCATTTAAAAAAATATATAATACTTTTTGAAATAAAAATATTAGCTTGTATTTTCATCTAATAAAATAAAACATATATTTAAAAACACTTATAACTTTATGAAATTTTAGGAAAATGAGGAAGAGCCCTAAAAATGTGTAAAAATCAATCTTGTGCATAAAAATAAATCTACTATTTTGTAAAAATACTAACTTAGAGTTTTACAAATAAAACTTAAAGCAAATATTTAAATACACTTAATTCTTTGAATTTTTTTTATAAAAATGAAGATAAAACTTAAAAATAAATAAAATTCATTTTTAAGATCTTTAATAAGTATATTTTACTAGAAAAATACTATGTATATTATTCAAAAACATTTTAATAACCTAACATAATAAAATTCATTTACTTATTTTACTAAAATAAAATAACCACTTTGTTAATTCTTTAAATTTATTTACTAAGAAAGAAATAATCACATTTCTTAATTAAACACTAAATCCTTTAAATTTAATTACTAAGTCTAAATCCATAATCATATTGGTCAAAACCCTAAAACTAGATGTTCTAAAACTCACTACCTCTTAAGATTCACTTCTATTTTTATAGTTAACTTTGGTCTAAACAATCATAAACATCTCATTTGAAGTTTATTCATGTTTTTATATTTAACTTTGGTCACTTGTAAATTCAACATCATTGGTAACCATCTCAAACCCTAATGTAAAACCTAATAACCCTCAAGACTTATTAACCTTAATTAAACACTAGTTTCTTTGAATGCTATTCTTTTTTACATTTCAAACAACAACCCTAAAGTAAGTCCCTTAATTCTTAACAACCTAATACATGGAATTTTAGCATAGTCATCAGTTGGTAATCAACCTCAATCTTAGATTATAATGATATCCTATTTTCATATCTTGTATGTCAAGATTTAAGTTCCTTATAGAGGTAAATTGCTTATGAAATAAACTTCAAGATAAACCCAATCTTAAAGAAGATACCCAAGATCAACTCATTTATAATGCGGAGGGTTTCACTTTGGGAATCATAAAATTGCATAGCATTATTTATGCATAATGGAATTTTGCTTCTTTAAACATTAGTCCTGACCAGACCAATGATGCTGATTTCAGATATTGGATCTTCTAGCGTTCAGAAGACCGTGAATGCATAATCTTGCAATCACAAAAGGAAAGTTCACACTTGATCATGTACTTTGATTATTTTTAGTAAAGTATTTTGCAAATCCAGCGTTGTCATCACCTGCATTTCAAAAAGGTCAGAAAACACTATTTTCATAACAATATGATTATAGGTTATTTACCATGAGGTAATAACCTACTATGAAAGTTCTGGTGGTAAAGAAAAATATTACCTAGGACTTAACAACCAATGTCGCCAGTGATTCTTGCGTCATATATTACGTGTTAACCATGAGATTTGGAATGGGACGGAGAAGTCAGCTGGATCGGCTCCCTTTTCGCATGCCAACGGATGACCGGGCCGTTGTTGCAACTCCTCTTGTAGAGGGTTAGTAGGTTATGGGTGGGATCCGTCAACGTCCCATGGCTTCTGGTATCTATGAGGGTTATACACCTTAGGCTGATAATGGAAACAAGTTTTATCCTAGGCCTGATGTGCAATCCGTCGGGTATGCGGGGTCGCGGAGAAGGACAGTGATTGTCTTGGATCATCTACTGGGCCCCACACCATAGGAAATGTGGATGGGAAAGATCGCCCAGTTGTGCAACAAGGATTTGATCTCTCATGGGAAAAGAAACACACCTCTGCAGAGTGTAAGAACTGTAACTTGTTACTCCATGTTCCGGGAAGGAGCTACGAACACGGCAGGAAAGGAACTCCATGAAAGTTCTGGTAAACCTGTGAAGGCTGAGGGACATAGATCTTCAGAATAAAAGCAACCTTTGAAGAAATGTTTTCAAAAACCTGCATAGCCTATGACCTATGGTCTGTGGCTATAGCTAGTGCATCAAACACTCCTTTTTAGTGAACTTGATGAGTACGCTCGTAATCAACCGTATCGTCTTAACCCTTGCTAGATCTCGGAGAAACTAATGGTGTTCCCAGGAAATAGGTTACTCTAAGAGCTGAAGATATCTGATGGAGATCAACGGAGTCGAAGTCCTTACCGGAAGCTATGGAAGTCAAGCTGAAGCATAGAGTATAAATAAAATTCCTAGAGTCTAGAACCTACTTTAGAACAATAGTATAGCAGAAATTTCAAGCTTTATATATACTAATAGTAGTCATCTTAAAGTAAACTCCGAGTGGATCTTTCTAGTTTCCTCTGTATAATATTCCTCACTGTTCGAGGAAGTTCTCTGGATCTCTTGTAATATGTTATATGTAATCTAAAGTAATGTCTTGGACCCGCAATGTTTCTGTTGTACCACTCCGAGGGATATAATACGAATGGAACGGTGTTCCATTGGTGATATGTCAACGACTATAGTGTACTACATCATGGAGTGGTATGTTGGGTCACCACACTTAATTACAGAAATAAATCACTTACAAACAATAGAAACTGACGAGAGATTTGTCGAGGGCGTCTTGATTGAATAACTAAAATAATTCTAAAAAGTCAATGTGTATCTCATCTTTTCGACACAAGTAATGCTCATATCTAACTACCGCTATGATCATGATCTGCCCTTCCTTTAAGGCGTCTATATACCACTGATGAAATGTTTTGCATTTGTGTTTGTAGATACGGGACTCCTGTACTCGTATTTGTATGCTATTTCAGCCATGGAAAAGAATGATCATCTCTAACCATTAGTGTGCATAGTCATGCAACCTTTGGATCATAATCATCGAAAAACACTTTGAGCGGGGGGGGGGGGCATGCTTGAATTTTCCGTTCTCTGAGCTGGGGAATTATTTTCCTAATTGCACTACTACTTTTCAACCGCTACAGATTCTCTTTATGTGACTTCATAATAAAGCGGTCATAGTCTGATGGCAGATAATCTAGCCTTTTACTTTCAAGCATTTCCACAAAGTGTTCACCGTTTTCGGTGCTATAAACTGCTTTTGCATGGGCTGTTTCGGTGCAAGCTAGCATTTCATCTCTTCAGCCATGACCCTACCGGTTTCCTCATCAGGTCCACTCATAAGGTAACTTGGCAGGAGCCACCTTAGCTTTCTTCCTTATACCTGCTGAGGAATTGTTCGCGGCTGTAGTACTAGCCGCCGAAGCGGAGGTTATCTTCCGCTTTTGCAACCAGGGCAGAGACTGCTGACGCGGCGTAGGCGGCGGAGACTGGTCAGGCGGAGGCTGCTGACACGGTGGAGATGGCAGAGAATGCTCAGTCGGAGGCGGAGACTGCTGATGCGGCAGAGACTGCTCGGGCAGAGGTGGGGGAGTCTGTTGATGTGGCGAAGCCTTTAGACGCGCTAGAGATTGAGCTGGATTGCTACTGGGATAAGTCAATGTCCTTGGCGTCCAATTTGGAAACATGGTGTATTCCTTTCGCCATAGAACAGTTCTTTTCCTGGCTTCTCCCAGTTCATTCAGATCCCATTCACTTGTAGGGAAGTCAAGATTCAGCTGCTCGAATCCGCTCATAACTTCATCCACCCCCATAAAAGTGTAGCTATCTGGAACCGGAGAGAAATGGTAAGTTGGTCTAGGTCTAGAAGGTAAGGCAAAGCCGACCGCCACCTTCATGGATATGTTCACAACTTTCACATGTAGCTCACAAATTGCTGCCTCTATGATATCATCCACGGGGTTGCATGGAGCCATCATCAGATCATCAGTCGGGTGCTCTGTGGAAACCATCGTCAGATTATTAGCCGGGTGCTCTATGGAAGCCATGCTATTTTCCGCCGAGATGGTGGTCTAGTAGAATCTTCATCCTTCCACTGAGATGGCCACGTAGCATGCTGGCTAAGTGCGTTTATTTGCTCCTGCTACCTCCTTAGTGTGTCTTCTATCTACTGCATCTGGTACGCCTCCATGTCCTTTCTTCTCTAATGGATTCTATCGGGATATTTCTTCCTGTCGGCGTGAAACCCGAGCTTGTTCACCCTTTGTGTTCTTTATTCCCAAGGGCGCATGTCAGCTCGTCGTTCTCTCTATCGAGCTGGAACTTCCCCTCCTGCACTTCCTCCATTGCAGTTTTATGGGATTTGTAAAGTGTTGCAAGATGTTCTTTGTTAAAAACACACTTCCCTGTTTTTGAGTGCATCTTCCCCCCCATTCACGTAGAACCAAGACTTT
The DNA here is from genome assembly GCA_916181665.1 of Avena sativa. Lineage (NCBI taxonomy): Eukaryota > Viridiplantae > Streptophyta > Magnoliopsida > Poales > Poaceae > Avena > Avena sativa. Next base: position 70,525,750 of record OV702284.1, read on the forward strand.
GCCCGTTTGGCCCACTCTAATGTCTCTGGAGGGATCCCTTTAGCAAACATATTGTTCTCAGCTTTCTCCCACTTAAGCCTGGCACCCTTGTAGCCACATGTCACCATAACATGGTGATATTTCTTCAGCGCAACATTTGCCTTTTTTATTTCTGACTTTTTCACAGATTCATCTGATTTCTTGTACACCAAAAATTCGTCCAAGTGATCTCTTAGCTTTTCATTTGCTCCTTTGAACTCTAGAGGCTTTTTATCCACGTTATACTTCTTGTACAATCTTTTCCTGTGGTCTTTGAATTGGTTCGCCATCTTCTTAAGATCCCACTCCTTGACTTTTGGCTCTATAACTTTGTTTTCTGGATCCACCTCTGGCGGTAGGGTGAAATTTGTCATGAGCATAGTCCAAAGCATATATTTGCATCTATCATCGATATAACTAACTGCATACGCCTTTGGCTTATTCCATTCTCGAATGGTGATTGGGAGGATGTCCCTAACAAAAACTCCACATTGATTTACAAATGTTCTTGCGTTGTGCTCGGGAGAAATCAGGGCACCATCTATAGCGACTTCTTCGATCGCGAACCTAGAATCGGGGGCCAACTTTTTGTCAGGCCTCATTTGGTTTCAGAAGATTGCTTCGATCCGAAGGGCTAAAATAAGAAAGAACCATAAATACATATACAAATCAATTAATGCATATAGTAAGCAGCGGCTTAATTTATATACCTTGACGGAATTTGTAGTCAAGGTTCCATCACCGGGGCCATCTCTTCGCTCACCGGGGTCTTGTCTTCCTTCACCAGAGCCGTCTCTTCGCTCACCGACGTCGTGTCTTCACTCACCTAAGTCGTCTCTTTGCTCGAGATCCTCCTCCACTCCCTCACCGGAGTTGTTTAGATACTGCGAGGTGATATCTTAACTGGCTATCACACCCTGTAAGTCTCTTGAACTTCTTCATGCTCCATAGTTCCTGCAAAGACTAGCTAGTTGTTTCAATGTGCTAAACATAGCAAAGCGCTAATGAATTAAGGACACCACATGAAATGGTTGCCGCACCCATCCATCGTCCCTATATGGAGCGCATTTCCGCGCCCGTCCATCGTCCCTATATGGCACGTGTTGCCGCGCCCGTCCATCGTACCTATATTGCGCGCCATGTCGCGCCCTCCCTAACATCAAACGCCAGCGGGAGCTCCAGTGCATCGTGTAACTCCAATGCTCATAAGAAATAACGATACATATGTGAATGTCTCAAAACATTTGACATCGTTTAACTCCAATGCTCATAATCATTTCTTTTGTTCATACACAAAAATCTATACATACACTTTCTTTATAATCATTACTTTTGTTAAATCAAATATGCCTAGCCACTACCACTACTACTACTACTACTACTACTACTACTACTAATACTACTATCATTACCACTATACTACTACTAATAACCCTAGACTAATCACCTAGCTAATTGCCTAGCTAATACTACTACTAACCCTAGACTAATTACCTAGCTAATACTAACCCTAGATAATTCCCTAGCTAATACTACTACTAACCCTAGACTAATACCTAGATAATTACCTAGCTAATACTACTACTAACCATGGGGCGGGAGATCAAGGGGCGCACCTACCTGCTAGGACCGGCGGCGGCAGTCTTCGGTGGCGGAGGTCGTCAGTGGCGGTGGTGTATCGAGGCAGTCGAGTACGGCGACGACACAGAGGGGTAAGGGTCGGCGCCTCTCCTACGATGGCGTGTGGACGACGACGAAGAGGAGAACCATGGCGGTGGCGCGGAGGCTCGGGTACAACGACAAAACATGGATGGAGAGGGGGAGGAGTGCGGCGCCGGAGTGCCTCATGCGACGGCAGACGACATGTATGGCGACAGAATCGGGCAACCTGTCGGCATCCCTCGCGTGGTTATCTAGGGCGTCTCCTACAAAACTCGAAAGAATGAGATGGGGAATTTTGGGGGATAAGGCCGCGTGCAGTATAAGGGGAAGGGCCTTTACTCCCGTGTCGTGGCATGACCCGGGGCTAAAGGGCCTTTTGAAAGTTTTTTTTGTTTTTTTGCCGACAAACTATGGTTCCCGCCTTATTGCATATTACAATGTTATTAAATAAAATAAATAAAAGAATATCTATCTAATAGTAGTGTATATATCTATATGTGGATTCTATCTATCTATTATTTTCAAATCTGGATTCTAAATATTAACCATTTTGCCATTTTGAATTAAAAATGCATTAAATCATATCTTTTTCATATTTTCGAACCTGATAAAACTTTTAACATAAAAAGTGTTTGAATTTGATTGAAAAATCCAAAAACATTTTCTATTTTCTAAAATAGTTAGTCTAACTATTAAAACTAGTAACTGGGACTAAAGATATTTCGAGGGCCTTTACTCCCGGTTGGAGCCACTAACCAGAACTAAAGATATTTCCTGCCATTTTCAGAGCCGTCAAGCCACACGCTATGTTTTCCCGCTATTTCCCTCCAATCCCCCCATGTTTTCCCTCTCTTTACCTCTATATCTTGGTAGACCACCATTGCCATCCACAGATCCACTCCTACCCACTCACAAAAATGGACACCACATACTAGGTTGTTCTGACCCTCGAGACGACCGAGGTGCTGTGTGTCTCCAGCTACCCATGCCCGCCAGGCTGCCGGCTTCCCGCCGACTGGATGCTGAGCGCTGGAGGGGTTCCTGTCCCTCCTATGTCACAAGGTTCTGCCTGCTAGGTGGCCATCATGAACCACTTCTACCTCGATCTCACGCCGGAGCAGCGGATGGATCCCCATTGGGATCCCGACAACTACGACACCTGGAATGCCTTCTTCGCTATCCGGCAGGAAAGGGAGATCGACAGGTACGAGGCTGATGACCCACCCCTGGTGAACCACAACGAAGCCGGCCTCCACCTGTGGTGGGCGAATCAGACTATCATCGACGTTAGGGCTGGGCATAAAACCCGAGAACCGATTAACCGACCTGAAAAGACTTGGACCGAAACCGATATGACCGAAACCGAATGCTTGGGTAAGTAACTCGGTTAGCTGATCTGTAAAACCGAATTAATATCGGTGATATCGGTGCCTACCCTCGGTGCCGCGAATCGACCGAAGAACCGACCCCATCCCATCGATCCCCCGCACGGCCGCACCTAGACGTTGTGGCTGGCCGCGTTGACTCCCCTTCTTCCCCTCTAAATCAGTGATCCACTTCCAAATCCCTTCTCCAGAAATCATGGTGCCAACAGCAGAGTTATTTCTCTCTTCAATTCTCACGGGAGCGTGATCTTCTCCTTCCAAATCGATTGATCGTTGCCTCCCAACTCCTTATATAAGGCGGGATTCCATCCAGGCCCGATGCATCTGTTCCGAGTTCGTCGCTCCACCTCCACTCGGCAATTCCTAGGCGCTGCCGCGGGCGCGGGCGACGGCGCTGTTCGACGGAGCCCCAGATCGGAAGGCGTCCGCACTCCGAACCCAGCGCTGCTAGGCCACAAGCTCCAAGGTTTATGCTACTTCTTTGTAAACTGAATATTAGTGAATAGAGATGTCCCGATGGGGATTGTTTATGATTGGGCATTAGAAATCAATTCTGGATTGATTGAGCGCTGCTGCTATTGCTAGGAGTAGGAAGCACTAAATATTTTTGGTTCATAATTTGGTACTCTCCCTCCTGATGCTAGTGGGCACTGCCCGAGCGCTGCTGCTACCGCTGGTCAGGTGTATCCTTTGAAACTATGAACAGCAAATTCGTTTTTATACATACATGCGCAGTATACTAAAAAGTCTGCAGCCGAAGATATAAATCTCATGACCGTGCCAAACTGCCAATGACCAAAATAAAATCTTTGATATGGGCACACTTCTGAATATGATTGCACTTACGGTGATAGAGATTAAGATTTTTATCTAGGAGAAAGCTGCCATGTTTTGCACAAACTACTCTTGTACATTCGTGTGTATGCAGAACGATTGAAGCATAGTGTGTGTATAGTCCATAGCTTTGAGTGTACAGAAGGATTGCACCCCAACGCTTTGAATGTACAGAACGATTGCAGCATGTATGTGCATAGTCCATAGCTTTGTATACTGGATTCGTGTGTGTATTTTTATTAGCTTGTCTATTGCAGTTTGCTATTTATGGTAATTGGCTCAATAATTTGTGTGAATACTTATCAATTGCTATGTCCCTTTTTTATTTAGATGTCGTCCGAGGCGGAGAACATGGGTACAACAACCCCTACTGGGGCAGTGTCCCAGGCTGTTGTACCTATGGATGTGGACAAGACCATTGTTGTCGTTGGGGAGGTGCACGCAGCGGAAGTAGGGCAGGGGACTGGTGCTGCTGGTGAGGAGATAGCAGTGAAATCAGGGCAGGTGGATGATGGAAAGCTGAAGGAGGGTGAAAAGAAAAATGCTCGAAAGCAGATGGCTTCAAGATCTGAGATGTGGAACCACTTTGAGAAGATCCTGATTGATGGTATTCTGCAGAAGGGAAAATGTAAGTACTGCAAGACCGATATCGCTGCTCACTCCGTTACCAATGGTACAACTGCATTAGGCAAACACTTTAAAGTTTGCAAGCGTAATCCTCATAAGAATAATGCTGATGGTAAGCAAGCTGTGCTGCAAGTAAATCTTGGTGATAGTGTGCTTTGTTGGAAGTTTGATCCTGAGGCTATTAGGAATTCTTTTGCTGCAATGATAATAGAGGATGAACTACCATTTGCATTTGGTGAAAAGTCAGGGTTTAGGAAGTTCATGACTGTAGCATGCCCACGTTTCTCCATACCATCTAGGAGAACAAGCACTAGAGACACTGTTCGCATATTTTTTGAAGAGAAGGCTAAACTTAAACTTTTCTTAAAAGAACAATGTGAAAGAGTGTGTCTTACCACTGATTGTTGGACGTCCCAACAACAAGAAAGCTTCATGACAGTTACTGCCCACTTCATTTGTACTGATTGGAAACTTCACAAGAAAATCATTAGTTTTTTCAAGGTTAAGGGTCATAGAGGAGATGATATTGGGAAACACTTGCAGAAATGCTTGATTGATTGGGGGATAGAGAAGGTCATGACAATTACTGTTGATAATGCTTCTAGTAATGATGGTGGTATTGCTTACATGAAAAAGGAACTGATTAAAGCTAAAAATAGCATAGCTGATGCTAAATATCTTCACATGAGATGTTTTGCCCACATTTTGAACTTAGCTGTTACCGATGGTCTAAAAGAAGTTGAACCTTCAACCAGGCGTGTGCGTGCATCTGTTAAGTATGTGAAGAATAGTCCAGCTAGGATATCCAAGTTCAAGGAATGTGCTGAACTAGAGAAGGTTAACACCAAGGCATTCTTGAATCTGGATGTCAGCACTAGGTGGAACTCCACATACTTTATGTTGAAGGCAGCTGTGAGCTATGACAAAGTTTTTGCAAGGTACAGTGAGGAAGATCCTTATTTTGCACTTGATCTACTTAGTGATAAAGGTAAAGAGATATGTATTGGAGTTCCAGATGAGTATGATTGGGAGAATGCTAGGAAGATGGCAGATTTTCTTGGACATTTTGCTGATCTGACTACTCGTGTTTCTGCCTCGCTACATGTGACGGCCCACAATTGTTTCCATGAGATTGGAGAGGTGAATTTGTTAGTGAAAAACTGGATCGACAGTGATGATGTTTTGCAGCATGCAATGGGGCAAAGGATGAAGGACAAGTTTGACAAGTATTGGGGCAATTGGCACGAGCCTGATCCTAGCAAAAAGGGGAAGGAAAAGGAGAACATCAACTTGATGATTTTTATTTCAGCAACACTTGATCCAAGGTAAAACCTTTTGAATATTGTAATTCTCTCATTTTGCATTATGGACTGCTTTTTTGATTGCATGAGCACTAATGAATTCTTCTATATTCTTGACTTGTAGGTACAAACTTTCAGAATACACACAGTTTGCCATTTTTGAAATTTATGGGGATGACTATGGTCCTAAGGTGTGGGCCGCCGTCAACAATTGTCTTAGAGAGTTGTTTGAAGAATACAGGGTGATGTATGCTCCAAATATTGCATCTGCTCAAGCTAGTTTTTCTCAAGAAGCTGAATCAAGTGGAGGCCGTGCAAGCATGATGAAGTCCTTGATTGCCAAAAAGATGAGGCTGAACAATGGTGGTAGTAGCAGCAACAACAAGTCTGAGCTTGATAAGTTCCTTGCTGAGGAACCTGAAGATGATGGTCCGAAATTTGAGATATTATCTTGGTGGAAGGGTAACTCATCTAGGTTTCCTGTATTGGCGTGCTTGGCACGTGATGTTTTTGCAATCCCGATATCCACAGTAGCATCAGAGTCTGCATTCTCCACTGGTGGTCGTGTTCTTGATGACTTTAGGACGTCATTGACTCCTTTCATGGTAGAAGCTCTTGTATGCACTCAGGATTGGCTTCGACATACCACTCCTATTGACATCGCAGAGAACACTGAAGAATTGACCAAGCTTGAACAAGGTAACTCAAAAACCTTCAATTGTATCATGTAATATGTGTTCATTTGTTGTTTTATAATCCTTGTTGCATCTGTTAACTATTTTCAGAATTAATTGCCGAGTATAAGGATATCAAAGCAAAGGCAACTAAGTCGAATGCCAGCGCAAAGTCTACATGAAGAAGATTTGGTGAGCTTCTACTTTGTTTCATATCCTGATCATACATGGTTCTTTACCTTGGTACTTTTGACATGTTCATGTCCTCATCATACATGGTTCTTCACCTTGTACTTTCAACATCACTTTATTTATTCATTGCTCTTCTATGATCTACGCTGATGTATCTAAAATTTTGGTACTCATGATTTTTTATATGGTTGGTTGTAATGTATCTAAAATTATGTTACTTATGATTTTTTACATGGTTGGTTGTAGTTCTCAATGGATGGTTTCTCTTTGAAGAATAAGCAATAAAGCGTGGAGTCTAGAAGATGGCGAATTGGCGGATGGCAGCGGCGCAGTGCTACTGCTCCTGTGCGCTTCCTGCTACTTCTATTTATTTCTATCGAACTTAAGCGTGATTGTTAGACTTGTCATCGTGTCATGTGTGCTACATTATTCCAATTTGCTGGATGTTAATTATTGAGTCAAATTTGCTATGTTTATGTCCACTTTCTGTGAAGTATGTTGCTCCTATTTTTTATCAGGTTTTGCTCTTGTTTGAAACGATGGGGAACAGGTCGGGAAGCTCTGGCAAATTTTCCTGTACCGGTTTGCCTGTATTGTACGTGTTTTCCTGCACGGGTGACAACCTTTTTTTTAGATCAAAGCTAGTAATGACCTGGCATTGTTATTTGCAAGCCCTACCTAAACCAAGGTTCCTAGTGGCCCAGCCCAACTAGCAGGTAACAGCCCAACATATCGGTAGACGAGCAGCCCACACATCTTACTTCGGTCGATCGATCAGGTGACCGAATACTCTACGTTTCCTGGGAACCGAAGATTTCAGAATACCGAAGTACCGGACCGTTCGGTTCGGGCTAACCGAATGCCCACCCCTAATCGATGTGATGCGCAACATCGCCCAGGAAGATCATCCTCGCATGTGGTTCCTACACTTTCACCCACCATAGAGCCACAAGAAGGGTGGCGGTGGTGAAGGCTGCGGGCATAGCGGTGTCGTCATCTAGGATCCCCCTGCCCGGTGCATCGTGAATCCGAAGCCGGAGTGGAAGGTGCCCCCGAGTGCACCTAGCAACGACAACAATGACAATGACGAAGACAACCCAAAATATAGATTTCTTCTTCCACGTGGACGCGTGTCCGGTAGCGTCATTTGGAACAGATTGACCGTCGGTACCCTTTCCATAGATTACTTCTAGATCCTTGACCATACCTAATATATCATCACAAGTACGGTGGACAGGCCTCTTCCGGTGATCTGCCTCACCTTTAAAATGCTTGCCTTTATTTCTTACGGGATGCTTGGTCCTAAGAAATCGACGATGCCCTGGGTACATAAACTTCTTACATTTATCCAAATATACACTTTCAAACTCATCTAAATAGTGCGTGTATGTATTGTATCCCTTGTTTGTCTGTCATGATAGGTTACTAAGAGCAGACCAATCATTGATTGTTACAAAAAGCAATGACCGTAGGTCAAATTCCTCCTGCTTGTGTTCATCGCATACACGTACGCCGGGTTTGTGTCAAAATAGTAAAATTTCTTGAACTAATGGCCTTAGGTACACATCAATGTCGTTGCCGGGTTGCTTCGGGCCTTGGATGAACACTGGCATCATAATGAACTTCCGCTTCATGCACAACCAAGGAGTAAGGTTATAGATACATAGAGTTAAAGGCCAGGTGCTAAGACCGAGTTCTGCTCCCTAAAAGGATTCATGCCATCTGTAATTAGATTAAACCTTAAGTTCCTTGGATCATCTGCAAAGCCCGGGTACTCTCTCTCAATTTTTCTCCATTGCGACCCATTAGCGGGGTGTCGCAACATTGAGTCTTTCTTGTAGTCTTTTTTATGCCATCGCAACAACTTTTCATGCTCCTTGTTTCTGAACAAACGTTTCAACCGTGGTGTTATAGGAGCATACCACATAACCTTGGCAGGAACCCTCTTCCTGGGGCACTCGCCTTAACATCACCAGGGTCATCTCGTCTGACCTTATACCGGAATGCACTGCATACCCGGTATTCATTCTTATTCTCGTACTCCTCACCGCGGTAGAGGATGCAATCATTAATACATGCATGTATCGTAAGCATCTCTAATCCTAGAGGATAGGCAACCTTCTTTGCTTCGTATGTACTGGCAGGAAATTCATTATCATTTGGAAGCTTCTTCTTCATTATTTTCATTAGCTTCTCAAATCCCTTGTCAGATAAACCATTTGCTGCCTCCCATTGCAGCAATTCCAATGTGGTATCGAGCTTTGTGTTGTCATCTTCGCAATTTGGGTACAACAATTTTTTGTGATCCTCTAACATGCGCTTCAACTTCAACTTCTCATTTTCACTTTCGCATTCTCTTTGTGCATCAACAATGGCCCAGTGAAGATCATCAAGGAGCTCATCTAGTGCCTCCTTTTCATCTTCAGCTTCACCTGCTGTATCATTATATTCTCTCTATGTATCAGAGTATTTAGGAAACATATGGTGATAGTTGTCATCATCCTCTTCTTATTCATTATCTTCCTTCATAACCCCTCTTTATCCATTCTTGGTCTAACAATTGTAGCTGGGCATGAAACCGTACTCAAGCATTTGGGTGTGAAGGGTTCTCGAGGAAGAGTAATCCTTCTAATTCCTATAGTCAACACATGGACAACACATAAAGCCATTCCTTTTGTTTGCCTCAGCCACACCGATAAAATTATGAAGGCTCGTAATGAACACTCTAGTGCGTAGGTCACTGTAAATCCATTGTCGGCTCATCTGCATTATATATTTAAGTTTATGTGAAACCATTACAGAACATCTAGAGAAATGACCATTGTACATCGACACATGCATTGTATCAATGATAGATGAAAGGATTTGCATGCTAATCTCGATCAAGCAAGAAAGAAATAGGAAAAGCTTAAGTGTGGCTTGGGCACTTTATATCATGTTTGTTTTGTGTGAACTCAAGTGGTATCATGCTCTCATGCATTTCATCGAGCACCTCTCATGCATAGAGAGGAAAAACTAAGCAACATATACCACTTGTGCATCAGAGGGAAAAAAATCAGCTCACACAAGCATGTGGAGATGGGGTGGTATATATATAGGCACATGTACTTTTAGTCCCGGTTCCTACCAAAAAATCGGGACTAAATGTGTCAACACCCGGATTTTTAATCCCAGATGCCTGTCATGCCATACATCGCAATCCCAGGATTACCATTTTTGCGAGACATAACATAATTGGTTACCATAGTACATCATCCATTGCAAACCGTACATAAGTTCTTACACAAATAGGGATCTCATGATCCAGTTCTTAATACAACTTCAAGCAGTGGAATACGTAATAATAATGGTAGAGTAGGCGAAGCTCCATCTTCAGGGTCACAGGCAATGCTGACGATGGGAGATGATCCTAGTTGTCGTAACCCTCCTGGGGTCCATCCTCCAGGTACTCCTCTTCATAGTCTGGCCATGGGAATAGCCAGGGACAAATCCATGAGTACTCTTTAAGTACACGCAAACTAATACTAACAAGTGAAAAGGGGTTCTTGATAATAGGACACTAGGCTCTAGGGTTGTTTGGAAAAAGCCAGATTTATCTCTACTAAGTTTAGAAGGAACGAATGCTAGTTGAAGTTTTATAACACCTAAGTGGGAACTTGTATTTCATATCACAACCCTGTTGTGGTCAAGTAAAGTCTCAATTCATTTCACAAGTCTTTTGAAAACATCTGACGGGGGAACCGTATGGCCACTCCAACTGTCCATAACCGCAGACGCGGCTATTCGAATAGTTTGACACTCTGCAGAGATTGTACACTTTCACCACAACATTCGATACATCTGTCAGGAACAAATCCTGAATTCACCATACTCAGTATGCGGATAATCAATCCTAACCTTTCAATTACACGCCCTAGTATAAGAACCTCTCCTGTGAGTTTGGCCTCCCAACCATGACCAACTGTCATCTTGGGTACTTCACAGGTGGACAATCTTTACAAGGTAGCCTCAGCTCAGACCTTGGCCGTGAGGGAACTGATACTATGGTATATAAGTTTCCAGTCAAGCCCTACCCAATCTTCGGGTATTGTGGTTATACGATAAAATTGGAATGGTATCGCATCCAGACAACCATCAGTTTTATAAAGGGCTAAGGCTCATGCCTCAACATTTTTATCACCATAAATCATCTGGTGTTCAAAAACACATGTTCAAAACATTTCAATAGAATGATCCATCATTCCAAGGTTTTCATAACCATTTTTCCACCAAGTATTCCCATCTAAAGTTGATCAAGTTTTATGTTTAGCACTAGCATCTACAAGTGGGGGTAAGTACTGATGTGGGGTGGTAAACAAGTGGAGTTTCAACTAAGTTCAATCTCATGCCTTAGAATGACATCAATATTATCTAGCTTAGGCCAAATTTTATGCTCTTTATGCAACCTTCACATATCTTTCTAGTATCTACAATTCACTAAAGTAAACTCTAAGTAATAGCTTTGATAAATAAATGAAGTAATAAGCTTGTAATTAAAAACTAGGATTGGTTTATCAAGTGGGTAGGATCATCTATGCTTAAGGCATATAGTTGGCATGGTGACAAGCAAGTATTGGCTTGCACAATATCAATATAAGATTGCTAAATTGCAAGTGTTAGATTGCACATTCAACTAGATTAGGCTTGCTAAAGTAGAGTATCTTGCAAGGGTTAGCTTGCACATTCAACTAGTAACATTAGGCTTGGCTTGTGCAGAGCAGTGGTTGAAGTTCTCCTCGGCTTCTTCGTAGAATCCTCCTTCCTCCTCATATCCTTGGTCGGTACTAGCGTCGATGAATAAATACGAGGTACACAATCACCAAACAATACTTAACTACTTGCAATCATCACACAAAAGGGTCCTATAGATGATCTAGCATCATCACTAACATTACAAGATTAAAGCTTGGTTTAAATCCTTTTATTTTTAGAAAAGTAATTTCTACTCATTGAAAAACTACTTAAGATTTAATATTCTCCAAAACAAACATGGGATCATGTTGACACATGTCATCACCACATATTTTAGTCCATGGGAATGTGATTTAAAGTGGTGTCACAATTTAATAAGGTTTAATCTTTTATTTTTAATTAAATAAAGTGACTAGAAATGCTTATGTGGCATTCTTTTATTACTTGGTCATTATTTCTGTAAGTAAACCTATATATTTTTAAATGTGATTTTATTACATGGTATGGTTAAATGTGATTTTTGAGAGTTGGAATCAACTCAAAAGCTATTATGGTTTTAATTTGAAAAATGTTTGAATGCAGAAAAGCTTATGCCTTGTTATTTTTACCAAGGATGATCTACAGATCCAAATGACTTGAATCCAACGAGCTTGGATTCAGCATTCCCAGACCTTTCTAAAAATATTGGTTTCATTCAATTTGGTTCACTGAATCGACCTGGGTTGATTTTTAAAATTGGGTACAAAAGTGTGTTTTCAATAAAATGGAAAAGGTTAAATTCAAATAACTGGGCTATGCGGGAAGTGATACTGGGCCGGCCTGCTAAGCACAGCGCTTACGCGGGCTGGTTAAGTCATTGTCCCCACGCGTCAGTGAGACGAGGGGGTGCGAAGCGGTATGAGGCGATGTGGTGCATTCGATCTGGTTCTAATCCAACGGCTGAGGGTCATCGTTGACGTTGGGCAACGCCGGTGAGACAGAAACCTAGCGCGGCCAGTGGGGGTCGTTGGGGGCTCACCGGGGTTCAGGCGAGGGTCGGCGAGGCGGGCGAATGATGAAGTCGACAATGGCGAACCTCCTGGTACCGGCAGCTTCTCCTGGGGCGGCTCCAATCGCTGGCCCCCTTCTTCTCTAGCAGCGGCAGGCTCCGGTGAAATTCTGGTGAAGTGCTGCTCGCCTTGCTCCGGGAACGGGGTGGGACGATCAGTGAGGAGAGGGGAGTGAGATGGTGTGCTCAATTCGGCTGGGGGTGGCCTCTATTTATAGTCGCGACGATGAGACCGAACGGGATGGGCACACGATGGTGGCGACACGGCTATGGGCTGCTAGAGGCATGGCCGGTGGTGGCGATCGCTTGGTGGTCTCCTGGCGATGCTCTACGGCTTTAATGCGCATGTAGGGGCGGTGCGGTTTGGTCTGGAACACACGATGCTCTGCGCGGCAGAGGCGGCGTCTTCGACGGCGAGCAGTGGCTGTGAGCCATGGGGCGGAAAACGGGGATGTCTGGCGGTCTCCTGGGTTGGTGGTGATCATGTATGCACGCGGCGAGGGAGGCGCGCAGTCTCTGGGCTTCGGTCGAGGGTGGCGCTCTGGCGCATGCTCGGCATGGTTGACAGAGGCACGGGCGCGGCGTTCCTGGGTGCTCTGGTCGGTGTCTTCGAGGCAGGGCTGGTCGAGAGGGGGCGGTGAGGCATGGGTGATCTTCCAGACAAGGTTGGCACGACTAGTTTATCTCCTAGCTTGCTGTCTACACGGGGGTGGCATGGTGAGCTTCAGCTGTTCACCATTGATGGCATTTCCAAGCTTACAGTAGGGCTAGTGCTTGGTTTAGTTAGCTAGATGATCTACTGAGGTTGCTGTGAGCTAGAGAGGGAACAAGTTAGGCAAGAATCACTGCTCACAATAGTGTTTGGATTTTGTTTGATTTGTATCTGCAAGGTGTTTGATGAAATGGCCTCAAGAATTCAAGTTTTGAATTTTGAAAAGATTTTTGGTGTGTGTTCTAGATTGGTGCTGGTGTGTCTGCAGATGCTTGGGTTTTGAAAGTTGAGCTTGTTTGAGTGGTTTTTGAAAAAGTGGGATCTTCCCATATGATAAAGATTCAATTTTGAATTGTCATTTAAACTATGCATTTGAATGTTTATGGATGATCACAAGTTGGGCCTTGATACTTTGTTATGAGTACTATCAAGGGGTGTAAAGATCCAAATAAGTTTCTGTTAAGTTCTAGAAGTTTGAGACAGCCAAAGTAGGCATGGGAGTTAAATTGGTCAAAATGACCATTCACTCATTTTGTTTGCTTTGATTTATTTGTCTTTGGGAAAAGTTTGGGAATTGTTTAGATGATGTTTATTTCACCTAAGAATACTTTTACAAGCAAAGAAACATATAAACAAGGCAATTCAAAAGAATTCAAAAATGGGATGCATACACACATGCATGCTTTCATATTTTTATTTAGAAAAGTTTTTGTTAACCCTAATTTTGGTGATTAGAGTTTGATGATCTAAGTTTAGTATTTTTGGGATGTTACAAACCTTCCGCCCTTAAACAAAATCTCGTCCCGAGATTTGAAAAAGGACGAAAAAGATTACCTAGGATTTGAAGAGATCGGGAAACTCTGTCCTGATGTGATCTTCTCGCTCCCATGTAGCTTCCTCTTCTGTGTGGTTGCTCCACTGAATCTTGAGAAACTTGATGCTTCGGGTTCTGGTGGTTCGGAAAGCTTCTTCCAAAATACGGATGGGTACTTCGGGATAGGTCAGGTCATCGTTGATCTCTATGGTCCGGTGATCGATATTCTTGAACACTTCGGCCTTCTCGGGGACTTCGAGACACTTGCGAAGTAACGAGATATGGAACACGTGCACGGCTGACATCTCTCCGGGTAGTTCCAATTGATACGACACTTCTCCTCGACGGTTCAGAATTTTGAAAGGTCCGATATATCTAGGGGCTAACTTTCCTTTGAGTTGGAAACGCTGCATTCCCTTCAATGGCGACACTTTCAGATACACAAAATCTCCAATGTTAAAGGTGAGGTCTCGACGTCTCTTGTTGGCGTAACTCTTCTGTCTGGACTGGGCGGTCTTGAGGTGCTCACGAATCTTGTGAACCTTCTCTTCTGCTTCTCGTAGGATGTCGGGTCCAAAAATGTGACTCTCTCCTACTTCCGACCAGTTCAAAGGGGTGCGACACTTCCTTCCGTACATGAATTCAAATGGGGCCATTTGCAAACTGGCTTGATAACTGTTATTGTATGAGAATTCTGCAAACGGCAGACAGTCTTCCCACTTGGATCCATATTCTAGCACACATGCTCTCAGGATATCTTCGAGTATTTGGTTTACTCGCTCCGTTTTTCCATCGGTCTGAGGGTGATACGCGGTGCTGAAATCTAGGCGGGTTCCTAAACCTTCTTGGACTTTCTTCCAGAATCTCGAGGTAAACTGAGTTCCTCGATCCGATACGATGTTCTTGGGGACTCCATGCAAACTAACTATTCTAGCGATGTAGAACTCCGCTAGCTTCGAACTCTGATATGTGGTCTTGACGGGCAAGAAATGGGCGACTTTGGACAATCGGTCCACTATGACCCAGATAGAGTCATTTCCCCTACTAGAAGTAGGCAGTCCAGTGATAAAGTCCATTCCAACGGAATCCCATTTCCATTCTGGAATCTGCAATGGTTGCAACAATCCAGCGGGTCTTTGATGTCCTTCCTTGACTCGCTGACATATATCACACTTGGCGATATAGCTTCTGATTTCTCTCTTCATCTTATGCCACCAAAATTGCTCTTTTAAATCTTGATACATCTTAGTTCCTCCGGGATGGATAAAATAAAGAGTATCATGAGCCTCCTTCAAAATAACTTCTTTCAACTCAGAATCTAATGGTACACAAAGGCGTCCTTTGTACCACAGAACTCCTTCTTCATCTTCGGTGAATCCGGGTACTTTGTCTGTACCGATACGACGCTTGATTCCGTGTATACTAGCATTTCCCTTTTGCGCCTCTTTAATCTGACTAATCAAAGTGGGCTGGAGTTCTATGCTAGCCAAAAATCCTTCACTTACTAATTCCATTCGAAAATCTTCCATCTCTTTGTGCAAGCTTGGTTGCTCCTTTAAAATCATGGAGTTCAAGCGGCACAGAAATCTGCTAAGGGCATCGGCTACCACATTGGCTTTACCAGGGTGATAGTGAATGTCCAGGTCGTAATCCTTGATTAGCTCAATCCACCTTCTCTGTCTCAAATTCAGCTCCTTTTGAGTGAATATATACTTCAGGCTCTTGTGATCCGAGTAAATCTCACAACGGTTTCCCATCAGGTAATGCCTCCATGTCTTTAAGGCTAGAACTACGGCTGCGAGTTCGAGGTCATGGGTTGGGTAATTTTGCTCATGTTGCTTCAGTTGTCGAGATAGATAAGATATAACTTTGCCTTCTTGCATTAGCACACATCCGATACCGATCTTGGATGCATCACAATACACATCGAAGGGCTTCGTGATATCCGGCATGATTAAGATTAGGGCTGAAATCAATCTCCTCTTGAGTTCTTGAAAACTCGCTTCACATTTGTCGGTCCATTCAAACTTCTTGTACTTCTTCAGCAATTGGGTCATGGGGCTGGCGATACTCGAGAATCCTTCTACGAACTTGCGGTAATATCCCGCCAATCTGAGAAATGCACGAACTTGGGTTTGAGTGGTTGGGGCTTGTCAATCCTCTACATCTTTCACTTTTGCAGGGTCAACGGCAATTCCTCCGGCTGATACAATGTGACCGAGGAATCCTACCTCCTGTAACCAGAATTCACATTTGCTAAACTTTGCATACAGATGATGCTCTCTAAGGGTTCCAAGAATGGTACTTAGGTGTAGCTCATGTTCTTATTTTGATTTGGAATAAATCAGAATGTCATCGATGAAAACAACGACAAACTTATCCAGGAAGTCCATAAAAATCTTATTCATGAGATTCATGAAATAAGCGGGGGCATTGGTTAATCCAAAAGACATGACAGTATACTTGTATAATCCATATCTGGTGGTAAAGGCAGTCTTGGGAATATCCTCTACGCGAATCTTGAGTTGATGATAGCTAGTTCTAAGATCAATCTTAGAAAACACTTTGGCACCGGTCAACTGATCAAACAAATCTTCTATCTTGGGCAAGGGGTATTTGTTCTTGATGGTGACATCATTCAACTTCCGATAATCCGTACACAAACGGTTACCTCCATCTTTCTTGTCCACAAACAAGACAGGTGATCTCCATGGTGACGTACTTGGTTGAATCAATCCAATTTCCAGCATGGCATCCAGTTGCTTCTTCAGTTCCTCTAGTTCCGACGGGTTCATACTATATGGTCTCTAGGCTATGGGTCCAGTTCCGGGGATTAGTTCAATGATAAACTCGATATCCCGATCTGGGGGCATACCGGGCAAAACATCTGGAAATACATCGGGGTATTCACAGACTATCCGGACTTGGTCAATGGTAGGTTGGGCTATACTCTTGTTGCACTTGAATTGACGAGGTAAGGTTTCAGATATATGCTCGACTGATATTCCTGCTGTACTAGTCATGGTTACGGCTTTCTTGGCATAGTCAATTAATCCTTTATGTTTGTACATCCAATCCATTCCTAGTAATACTTCCAAACCTTTAGTTCCAAGTACTATCAGATTTGCATAAAAATCTATGCCATGGATTCGGATAGGGATGGCTTTGCAAATTTGCCTAGCCTTGGTGGTTGAACCGGGAATTTGGACAATCATAACATGCTTCAGTTTGGTTGGTTGAATTTTACTAGTGCATGCAAATTCTTCGGTGACAAATGAGTGCGATGCACCAGAATCAAACAACACTCGTGCAAGTACTGAATTAACAGAAAACATACCCATCACGACGTCTGGCACTTCCTGAGTTTCTTCAGCATGCATGAGAAAAAGACGGCCATTGCGGTTGAGCGAATTCCCTGGGGCAAACCTTCTTCCTGGCTAAACACGACGCTGTTGCTGAGCTGGGACATTGGCATTGGGTGCAGCGGCATTCTTCTTGTTGGGGCACAGTTGGAGTAGTGATTCTTATTTCCACAGTCATAACAAGTCACTTGCGACTTGTCCTTGGCTGCTACAGGCACAGCATTGCTTCCAGTCCTCGGGGCAGTGTTGGTGTTGGCGGTAGCATTGTTGTTGTTGAATTTGGGTGGGGCACGGTTGAAATTGCTAGAGTTGCCGGGGTTGTTGTTATTTCCTCCGGGCCTAGGGTTTCCACGGTTGGGATAGATCGGACGGTTCATCGGGGGTCTGTTGGTTCTTGGGGCAAATCCTGGAGATGGGTTAGGGCGATACTTTGGGGTCTGATGGGTTCCTGGTTGATGCAACATGCGACGCTTGCGGTTCTCATTGGCTTGGTTAATCTTTCCTCCCATCTGGATGGCAGAGTCGATAAGGGCTTCAATATTAGCAAAGGGGATATTGACTAACATTGTCTGCATCTCATCATGCAGACCATTCAGGAATCTTTCTTCTTGGCTTCGGTGTCGATCTCATCCGGGGCATACCTAGCTAATGACAAAAATTTGTCACGGTATTCTACTACGGTCATCCTTCCTTTCTTCAGTTCTCTGAACTCGTCTCTCATTATCTTGATCAAACCCGGGGGCACATGGGTTCTGCTGAACTTGACCTTGAATTCCTCCCAGGTCATCATCTGGCCTCCGGTCATTGCGCGCACACTGTTCCACCATGCCCTGGCATCTCCGGCTAGATAGTGGGTGGCGAACAGAACTTTCTTGTTAGCTTCCACTCCGGCGACTTCTAGGTTATTTTCCATGGTCTGCAGCCAATCATCAGCGTCTAGGGGTTCTTCCGACTTAGTGAAAACAGGTGGGTTGGTATTCTGGAAATTCTTGAGCATAGATCCATGGTTGTCCTGATTTCCGTGGCCTTGGTTGTTGTGGGCTAGCTGAGCTATCTGTTGCAGGGTGGCTAGGTTGGCTTGACGTTCCGCTCTTTCAGCTTCGCTGTCAGAGGCCAACATTTGTAGGATCTGCAACATCGGGTCCGGGGATGAACCACTTCCTCCGCGTGGCATCTGAAGATTGAGATAGATCATGAGAAAAGAGGGAAATTTCTAAGGTTCTGGGATTTTGAAAAGTTTTTAGAGTTTGACTCATATTTTCTAGTAACTTGATTTTCATTCATTCATTCATAGCACACATTACAACACACACCACAACAAAGAAAAAAGAATGTTTTAAGAACCATTATGAAACTACGATACAGTGGGACCGAATACTACTCACTACGCTAGTGCTCAAGTGGTACTACTCCTCGAAATCTATGGCTTCATCATCCTCATCATCATCGATGAAGGCGAAATCGACCTCATCGGTGAAGAAGTCCATAGCCTGATCCTCTAGAAAATCATCGTCATCGCTGAGATAGGAGTAGGGGTCTCCACGAAGATCCTCTCCGGCATTCTCCCTTTTCTCCAACTGCATGTCTCTCTTGTGGATGGTCTCCTCCAAAGACGAGATACGGTGGCGAAGACGGGCAATAATGCGCTCCTTCTTGTCGAGCTGACGGCGGCGATACTTGCGATCCTTTGCCAGCATGGCGATGGTTTGGTCCTTCGTCTTGATGATGGCAGACTTGTGCTTGGAGTAGTCATGGCAGTAATCCAACTCCTGTTGACGATCGTACATCATGAAGCTGAGGTCTTCAGCTCGTGGTGGTATGGGGCTTCCAGTGGTTGTCCATTAGCATCACGCCTTGGGCAAAACTCAAAGCGAGTACCCTTGATTTGGTTGATACTTTGCCCACACAGTCGAGAAAGAGCTTCCTGCATGGCCCTGGCAAGTCCGTCGAGTCAGTTGTTGTCTCTTAAGGTAAACTGAATTCCCTCAGCAGTGGGAGGTTCAATCTTTCCTCGGAGACTTGTAACAATTAGCCACTGCAGATCTTCTCCTCCTTGATCATTGAGCTGAGCTCCGAAGAACTCGGGGTGCGGACGCTCCAGAAGTTCCGAAAGCTGGTCCAAATCCCTCTCAAAGATAAGGTCTCCTCAATTCCCCAACTGATAAAACTTGTTGTACTTCATGTCCATCTATAAGAATATAGGATGAGTAAGTTAGTAGAGTGATCAAGTGTGTCAAAATTTTATGTATTTTGCAAGAGTTTTTGAGGAACATGAATTTTCATGAAAGAATCAAAGGGATAAGAATGAGAATAAGTTTTTGTAAATATTTGCTTCCTTTGGTTTTGAAACTAAGTTTTTTATTCAAACGTCCAGTATAACTAGGGTCTCCTATGGTCAGGATGGCCCTGATACCAACTTGTCAACACCCGGATTTTTAATCCCAGATGCCTGTTATGACATACATCGCAATCCCAGGATTACCATTTTTGCGAGACATAACAGAATTGGATACCATAGTACATCATCCATTACAAACCGTACATAAGTTCTTACACAAATAGGGATCTCATGATCCAGTTCTTAATACAACTTCAAGCAGCGGAATACATAATAATAATGGTAGCGTAGGTGAAGCTCCGTCTTCTGGGTCACAGGCAATGCTGACGATGGGAGATGATCCTAGTTGTCGTAACCCTCCTGGGGTCCATCCTCCAGGTACTCCTCTTCTTAGTCTGGCCATGGGAATAGCAAGGGACAAAGCCATGAGTACTCTTTAAGTACTCGCAAACTAATACTAACAAGTGAAAAGGGGTTTTTGATAATAGGACACTAGGCTCTAGGGTTGTTTTGCAAAATCCAGATTTATCTCTACTAAGTTTAGAAGCAACGAATGCTAGTTGAAGTTTTATAACACCTAAGTGGGAACTTGTATTTCATATCACAACCCTGTTATGGTCAAGTCAAAGTCTCAATTCATTTCACAAGTCTTTTGAAAACATCTGACAGGGGAACAGTATGGCCACTCCAACTGTCCATAACCGCGGACGTGGCTATTCGAATAGTTTGACACTCTGCAGAGATTGTACACTTTCACCACAACATTCGATACATCCGTCAGGAACAAATCCTTAATTCACCATACTCAGTATGCGGATAATCAATCCTAACCTTTCAATTACACGCCCTAGTATAAGCACCTCTCCTGTGAGTTTGGCCTCCCAACCATGACCAACTGTCATCTTGGGTACTGCACAGGTGGACAATCTTCACAAGGTAGCCTCAGCTCAGAACTTGGCCGTGAGGGAACTGATACTAAGGTATATAAGTTTCCAGTCAAGCCCTACCCAATCTTCGGGTATTGTGGTTGTACGATAAAATTGGAATGGTATCGCATCCAGACAACCATCAGTTTTATAAAGGGCTAAGGCTCGTGCCTCAACATTTTTATCACCATAAATCATCTGGTGTTCAAAAACACATGTTCAAAACATTTCAATAGAATGATCCATCATTCCAAGGTTTTCATAACCATTTTTCCACCAAGTATTCCCATCTAAAGTTGATCAAGTTTTATGTTTAGCACTAGCATCTACAAGTGGGGGTAAGTACTGATGAGGGGTGGTAAACAAGTGGAGTTTCAACTAAGTTCAATCTCATGCCTTAGGATGACATCAAGATTATCTATCTTAGGCCAAATTTTATGCTCTTTATGCAACCTTCACATATCTTTGTAGTATCTACAATTCACTAAAGTAAACTCTAAGTAATAGCTTTGATAAAGAAATGAAGTAATAAGCTTGTAAGTAAAAACTAGGATTGGTTTATCAAGTGGGTAGGATCATCTATGCTTAAGGCATATAGTTGGCATGGTGACAAGCAAGTATTGGCTTGCACAGTATCAGTATAAGCTTGCTAAATTGCAAGTGGTAGCTTGCACATTCAACTAGTAGCATTAGGCTTGCTAAAGTAGAGTATCTTGCAAGGGTTAGCTTGCACATTCAACTAGTAACATTAGGCTTGCCTTGTGCAGAGCAGTGGTTGAAGTTCTCCTCGGCTTCTTCTTCGTAGAATCCTCCTTCCTCCTCGTATCCTTGGTCGTACTAGCGTCTATGAATAAATACGAGGTACACAATCACCAAACAATACTTAACTACTTGCAATCATCACACAAAAGGGTCCTATAGATGATATAGAATCATCACTAACATTACAAGATTAAAGCTTGGTTTAAATCCTTTTATTTTTAGAAAAGTAATTTCTACTCATTGAAAAACTACTTAAGATTTAATATTCTCCAAACCAAACATGGGATCATGTTGACACATGTCATCACCACATATTTTAGTCCATGGGAATGTGATTTAAAGTGGTGTCACAATTTAATAAGGTTTAATCTTTTATTTTTAATTAAATAAAGTGACTAGAAATGCTTATGTGGCATTCTTTTATTACTTGGTCATTATTTCTGTAAGTAAACCTATATATTTTTATATATTCTGAAAGGTATGGTTAAATGTGATTTTTGAGAGTTGGAATCAACTCAAAAGCTATTATGGTTTTAATTTGAAAAATGTTTGAATGCAGAAAAGCTTATGCCTTGTTATTTTTACCAAGGATGATCTACAGATCCAAATGACTTGAATCCAACGGGCTTGGATTCAGCATTCCCAGACCTTTCTAACAAAATTGGTTTCATCTGGTTCAAATGGAAATTTTTAAAATTGGGTATAGAAGTGTGTTTGAAATAAAATGGAAAAGGTTAAATTCAAATAACTGGGCTGCGCGGGAAGTGATACTGGGCCGGCCTGCTAAGCACAACGCTTACATGGGCTGGTTAAGTCGCTGTCCCCACGCGTCAGTGAGACGAGGGGGTGCGAAGCGGTATGGGGCGACGTGGTGCGTTCGATCTGGTTCTAATCCAACGGCTGAGGGTCATCGTCGACGTTGGGCAACACCGGCGAGACAGAAACCTAGCGCAGCCAGTGGGGGTCGTTTGGGGCTCACCGGGGTTCAGGCGAGGGTCGGCAAGGAGGTAGAACGATGAAGTGGACGATGGCGAACCTCCTGGTACCGGCAGCTTCTCCTGGGGCGGCTCCAGTCGCTGGCCCCCTTCTTCTCCAGCAGCGGCAGGCTCCGGTGAAATTCCGGCGAAGTGCTGCTCGCCTTGCTCCGGGAACAGGGTGGGACGATCAGTGAGGAGAGGGGAGTGAGATGGTATGCTCAATTCGGCTGGGGGTGGCCTCTATTTATAGTCGCGACGATGAAACCGAACGGGATGGGCAGACGACGGTGGCGACATGGCTACGGGCTGCTAGAGGCATGTCCGGCGGTGGCGATCTCTTGGTGGTCTCCTGGCGATTCTCTACGGATTTAATGCGCATGTAGGGGCGATGCGGTTTGGTCTGGAAGCGCGATGCTCTGCGCGGCAGAGGCGGCGTCTTCGACGGCGAGCAGTAGCTGTGAGGCATGGGGCGCCAAACGGGGATGTCTGGCGGTCTCCTGGGTTGGTGGTGATCATGTATGCACGCGGCGAAGGCGGCGCGAGGTCTCTGGGCTTCGGTCGAGGGTGGCGCTCTGGCGCATGCACGGCATGGTTGACAGAGGCACGGGCGCGGCGTTCCTGGGTGCTCTGGTCAGTGTCTTCGAGGCAGGGCTGGTCGAGAGGGGGCGGTGAGGCATGGGTGATCTTCCAAACAAGGTTGGCACGGCTAGTTTCTCTCCTAGCTTGCTGTCTACACTGGGGTGGCATGGTGAGCTTCGGCTGTTCACCATTGATGGTATTGCCAAGATTACAGTAGGGCTAGTGCTTGGTTTAGTTAGCTAGATGATCTCCTGAGGTTGCTGTGAGCTAGAGAAGGAACAAGTTTGGCAAGAATCACTGCTCACAATAGTGTTTGGATTTTGTTTGATTTGTATCTGCAAGTTGTTTGATGAAATGGCCGCAAGAATTCAAGTTTTGAATTTTGAAAAGATTTTTGGTGTGTGTGCTAGGTTGGTGCTGGTGAGTCTGCAGATGCTTGGGTTTTGAAAGTTGAGCTTATTTGAGTGGTTTTTGAAAAAGTGGGATCTTCCCATATGATAAAGATTCAATTTTGAATTATCATTTAAACTATGCATTTGAATGTTTCTGGATGATCACAAGGTGGGCCTTGATACTTTGTTATGAATACTATCAAGGGGTGTAAAGATCCACATAAGTTTCTGTTAAGTTCTGAAAGTTTGAGACAGCCAAAGTAGACATGAGAGTTAAATTGGTCAAAATGACCATTCACTCATTTTGTTTGTTTTGATTTATTTGTCTTTGGGAAAAGTTTGGGAATTTTTTAGATGATGTTTATTTCACCTAATAATCCTTTTACAAGCAAATAAACATATAAACAAGGCAATTCAAAAGAATTCAAAAATGGGATGCATACACACATGCATGCTTTCATATTTTTATTTAGAAAAGTTTTTGTTAACCCTAATTTTGGTGATTAGAGTTTGATGATCTAAGTTTAGTATTTTTGGGATGTTACAAAATGTCTATGGTATCCGCCACGTGTGGCCAAACACTTTTAGTACCGGTTCCTGCCCCGAACCGGAACTAAAGGTCCCTCATGAACCGGGACCGATCTTCGTCTTGCCCCGTGCGTCGTCCTGGTCTTACGAACCGGTACTAATGTGGGACTTAGTCCCGGTTCATGGTGGAATTGGGACTAATCGCTCGGGGCGTCATAAACGGAAGGCTTGTTTTCTACTAGTGCAACATGAAGATCCTTAGTAAATCCATCAACTATCTGAGCTCTGGTAGAAATAAACTTGATATCTAAATTGTTGCTGGCAACTCATTCCTGAACAAAATGATAGTTAATCTGAATGTGTGTTGTGCGAGCATGGAAGGCAAGTTTGACAGACAAATAGGTGGCACCCAAGTTTTTACACCATAAGCATGTCTTTTCTTTCAACTTCACACCAAGCTCAGTAAGAAGAGTTTCAACCCATATTAACTCAATAGTTGAATTTGCTCAAGCCTTGTATTCAGCCTCAGTACTAGATCGTGAAACAGTGGCTTGTTTCTTGGCACTTTAGGATACTAGATTAGGACCAATAAAAATAGCAAAACCACTTGTGGAATGTCCGACCCTTAAGGCATCCTGCCCAATCTTCATTTAGAAAAGCACTAAGAAGTGTAGATATATATTTCTTAATTGTTATACCAAGAGAATGTCCTCGACATATTGAAGAATTCTTTTAGCACATGTCCAATGAGCTGTGGTGGGAGCATGAAGATACTGACATACCTTGTTAATAGAAAACGACATGTCCGAGTTAAGTACGGAAGAGCCCCAACTATGCTTTGTGTACTGTCACTAGGACAAAGAGGTGTACCTTCATGAAGATACAATGGCTCGGATGGAGACAAGAGTGTAGGGGCTGACTTTCAGTCAAGCATGCCAACCTTGGCTAGGAGATCATTGGCATATTTTTCCTGTGTAAGTAACAGACCATCTGGTATTCGTTTGACTTCAATTTCAAGAAAGAAATTAATCTCACCCAAATCTTTGATAGAAAATTTGTCATTGAGATGTTTGAGCAACGCTGAGATAGCTTGATCAGAAGATCTAGTCACACAAAAATCATCAACGTATATTAACACAAAAATTGTAATTCCCGACTTGTTGTACATGAACAAAGAAGTGTTAGCTTTGGAGTGGAGAAAACCAAGATCACGCAACTTGGAACTCAACCGAGAATACCATGGGAGTCTGTTTAAAACCACATAAAGCTTTGTCAAGTCTACAAATATGATGAGGTGCATCAGGATGTTCAAACCATGGGGATTGTTTCGTATAGACTTCATCTTCTAGAACACCATGAAGAAACATGTTCTTGACATCTAGTTACCGTAAACTCCAACCATAGGAGACAGAGATGGAGAGAACAATTTTGATAGTAGATATTTTTACAAGTGGATTGAAGGTATCTTCATAATCAATGCCATACCTTTGCTTAAAACCCTTGGCCACTAACCAGGCCTTACAGCGATCAATGGAGCCATCAACATGGTGTTTGATGCGGTTGACCCATTTACAGTCAATGGTGTTTTTAGGGAGCTCGAGGGAACCAAACTCCAAGTCTTGTTTATCATGAGAGAATCATATTCTTCTTGCATAGCAACACGCCAGTTTGTGTCATTAAGAGCAGTAGACAGAGTGCGGGGTTATCCTGTGGAAGAAAGCAGACCATATTGTACATTACCATCGGTATACCTTTTGGGCTGTAGGATACCTTTTTGTAGACGAGTGTGCGTCTCAGGCGGAGGTGCTGGCGACATAGCAGGTGCACCAGAACAAGCAGCAGAGGAGGCCGGTGGAGAAGATCCAGTTTCATGGGGGCAATGATTGCCCTGATCATTGTCGGAGGGGTAGCGACTGGCGCATGCATGCAGCCGCTTGGGACCAGGCAGGCTAGGCGCATGTGCATGGGGCGGGGACAGCGTGTCGGCCAAGGCCGAACCGTGTGGAGCTGATGACGCGGCAGGGACACAAAAGAAAACGATGACTAGCGCAGGCGGGCCTAGGAGGGTGCAGGAGAATCTGCTTCAGAGTCTGCCCCCTCGAGATTAGAGATGCCAGAAGAATTTCTTATGCATCATTTTCGAACAACGTGCTTTCATCATTTACTGCTAAAACTTCAGGAGACGATTCTGGGGGCTATGGAGCACCGTTTTGAGTGAAATTTTCTTCTGCAGCTGTATTTTCCTGAGAAGCATCATAAACAGTCAAGGTAACAAGCATAATTGTAGGCATATGATCAACAATATTATATGCACCCTCATGGGAAGTGGATGATGGAAGGAGTAAGATTTCCTTTTTAAGAAGAGCATCGACATTTGGATGTAGAGCTTCAAAAGGAAAGATATTTTCATCGAATACAACATCAAGAGATATATAAACATGTAATGTAGATACTTCTATGCATTTTAAACCTTTATGGAGTGGATTATAACCAACAAAGACACACTTTTTAGACCGAAAAGCAAGTTTTTGTGTGTTATAGGGGCGAAGATTAGGCCAACAAGCGCAACCAAATGTTCAAAGAGCATCATAGTTGGGTGTGATATTTAAGAGACGTTCAGTAGGAGACTCAAGATTGATGACTTTGCTAGGGAGAAATTTTATGAGAAACATGGCTAAGTGAAAGGCTTCATACCAATACTTGAGAGGCATGGATGCATTGGCAAGCAAGACAAGCCATCTCAACTATATGACAGTGTTTCTTTTAGCTGAACTATTTTGTTAATGGGCATGGGGACATGAGACCTGGTGTGTAATACCAAATTTTTGGGAAAAAGCATTTAGTTTATCATACTCACCCCAATAAGTTTGCATAGTAACAATTTTCCTATCAAACTTGCGTTCAACATATTGCTGATAATTAAGAAAGACTTGGGTTATAGCTTCGTTGCACACAGTCTACCTCGTCATGCCCACGCACTGACGTCCTCAGCTTCCACCGCGCCATTTTCTACGACATGGATCACCACTATCTGCACATGGTCTTCGTCACCCCGCTGGATTCTTCCTCGCCTTCTTCGAGCACCGCCGCCGCACTTCACAAAGTAACCTCTATTTCTCGCTGTCGTAGGTCATGCAAACTACCCCATCACCACTATAGGACTCTAGCATGACCTTCCCAGGTTGCCGCTGGTTCCACCGCCTTGAACGCCTTACTCCACTACAACTTCACCTCCAGCATCATCGCCTCGTCCTCGGCTACACCACCTGCTCCTCTACTCCGACAACCACGGACAACATCGGCCTTTGTCCCTTGGTGCCTTGCAACTATTCTCGAGGCCTCCTCTGATAGTCTGTATGACATGGAGAAAAGTTCATGATGGTCCTTGTCCCTTGCACACCTTGTACTGGAAACACTGAGAGTGCGTTCATCCCCGATGCGTTCCTGAGTCTGGCCAGCTTGGATCGGCGCCTCGTCTTCATCTGCTTCGACAATGTTTTCTTCAACATCGACCCCTCTACGACTTCCTCGACCGTGTCACCGATAAGTTCTTTTCGCATACTCGATTCTGGCAAAACCAGAGTATACCTTCGTTCCCAACGTGCGCCTAGTTCTAGCAAAACTTTGGTCGCACCTTGTACTTGACGGCTCAGACTGCAGCGGCTTTGGCATCAACACTCTTGATGACTGCCTTGATGCGTCTCTGTCATTCTATTCATGCACTATGCGCATGTGGCTTCACGTGCGGCTATCTATACACCGCCATTCCCAACATCGACCACGACAACCCCTCGCATGGCTACCTCGACCAAGGTTGCAGCCACTGCTCTCGGCTACCTCAACTTCGGCACAAGGGCTATCACCTCGCTTGAGCATCTCACCATCCTCCTCTGTAGTCCAAGCTACCATCATGTGACACCGTCCACGCCATTCCCGTTCCTACTGCGGGAGGATATTAGCCCACTAGTTCTAGTTTGGTTTCTCTCCAGCTGACCGTCCGCGATGTTCCAGGTGTTCACGACACTACCACTACGACTGCGGGGAATGTTAGAGTATTAACGCGTATGATTGTTATGATAGTTTAAGATAGCTAGGACCCCAATCCTAACTTGACTTGTACTCCAAGATGATCGCTATACGCCTATATATAATCGTCCATGAGGCTCAATAATGCATCCATCATATTCGTCAATCCCTTTGTCTATCGTTCTATAGGCAGTATTTTCATGCCTTCGTCTCGCATGAGCCATGACATGTATGCAATGCTGGCCTATAATGGATCGCAGCATTAATGTCTTGTTACCTCGAAAGCGCTAGGTCGGCGGATGATGGTGTGTCGAGCTAAAAAAAGCGTCCTTATGCACTTTTTTAGATGCAGTTATCCGTAGTGGCTTTTCTTACTGCGAGAGCGGAGATTAGACGTGTGCCTCGGCGTCTAAAAGCACCAGAGCTCTGTCGTTCATGTTGTAGTGTTCTTCTTCATCCTTTTCATCTAGCTTCATTCGATTTTCTACGTATGCCTGCTCTTTGACACGTTAGTCTTCTTCTTCATCATCTTCTTACTTGGTTCAAGTTTTTCTGTTTGGAGGCCATACTCGTTTTTCACCGTTTCCTCTTTTCAACATTGTTCAAATTTAATGTGTTTCACATTTTAACATGTTCGCACTCAACATGATCGCATCCAACAGAATAACTGCTTTCGGACGCCGTGCTTGGGCACGTACAATACGGTGATGTCAGCCTTCCCTTACCGTTGCCACGTTAGATTTTTGCTTAGTTGGCGAAGAGAGGATGAAGAAAGAAAAGGTTGTCTTCCCTTAGCTAAGAGATGATCCCTTAAAAATAAGAGAAGACTATTTTTCTCCATTGTACCTTATGTCTTCTCTTATCAACACAATTTCTTACTATAATAGTCAATTCACATTAATTCTTAAAAATGATAATAAGAGATAACCCATTGTACAATTCATTTTTATTACCTTCTCTAGATTACGTGGAGGGCTAAGAGAAGACCCGACTTCTCTAGCATCGTACATGCCCTTAGTTTTCACCATTTAGGCTATTCAACCTTTTTTTCTTTTCAACAAGTTTTGATTTTTCAACGTGTTCGCATTCAACTTTTTGCTTCAGTCATATTATGAACCAAAGAACAAAAAAGAGGCAGAGAGTATAAATAGGAAAAAGGAATAAAAACCAAAAGAGAAGAGGCATAGAAGCTAAAGAAAAAACGTCGAAAAGAAAAAAAAAACAAAAAAGGAAAACCTGGAAGATGATACATACCTTCCGCCATCGTGTCGACGTGTCGTTGACCTTGCAAGCACCGCCGCCAGCGATGAAGACTCAATGGAATTGGTGAGAGCAAGCTCCAGTATACGATCACACCAAAGTGCGGAAGGCCAGGGCCAGCCCATGCTGCTTCACCCCCTCACCCTTGTCATCATCTCGGTTGCCGGCACGAACCGACGATCTCATGCATGTGAAATAGAAGAGGTGATGTAACGTGTGTGTGTGAGAGAGTGAAAGATAGAGAGATATGGAGACGAGAGTACATGTGAAGCAGTTTCAGTCCAGGGCCGTGGGCAGCCGCAGCTCCGGCTCTTTTTTTTTAAATAACAGCAGAAGAGCTGCTATATTTATTACAATAGAGGATGACATTTTACAGGATTAAGGCAGGCGTAAAAAAAGATTGCCTGCCTTTAAAAAGAAAGAACATCATAAATTCAGCCTGGGTCAAAAGGTGCCCCTCCGTCAGGGGCGCCAGCTAATTTTCAAAGGGAGGCTTCTTCCCTGATCTTGTTCATGAGGCTGGTGATCGTCGGTTCTTCTTTTTGAAAAATTCGTCTATTGCGCTCTTTTTATAGTTCCCAACAAATTAGCTGTGCTGATGTAAAGGCCTCCTTTTTTAGCGCCTTGGTTTTTTTGCAAATTAAACCTGAAAACCATTGTCGAATGGCATAATCCTTGTTGGCCCTTTAATTGGTTTTAGGAGATTAAGTTGAAGAAGTTCAGCACATGCAGCCCATATCTTGTTGCTGTAGACGCATTCAGTGAATAAATGGCTGTCTGTTTCAAGATTCCGGCGACAAAGAGGGCAGAAGTAGTCATTCTCCCATTGCCGCAACAGTAGTTTGTCAGCTGTCAGAACCCAATCAAGCATTAACGTCCAAATGAAAAACTTACACCTAGCCGGTGCCCACCCTTTCCAGATAAGCTGCTTGAAATCAGTCTTTGCGGACCCGATGAATTGGAGGTGATAGGCAGATTTTGCTGTGTAGAAGTCGTCCTTGCCAATACTCCAAGAGATGTACTTTGTCTATCAGCTCAGCTAGGCCAATCAGTTGTGCGAGGTGGTTATCAGTACAGCTGGTACGTAGATCCTGTATCCATTTCCCATTGGCAAGGGCGTCTTGAACACACTGATTTTTCCTAGTAGGGATTTTATAGATATCCAGGGCTATCTCGCAAGGCGCTTGACCCTCAAGCCATCTGTCGGTCCAGAAAATCGCCGTTTGGCCGTTTCCGATTGTGATTCGGGTAGCTGCAGAGAAGGGCTGGCGATCAGTTTTGTTGCATGGGATTGGCCTATGAAACCAAGGCTTTTGCGGACTCTTGCACTGCTGCCATAACCAGCGTAGTCTTAGGACCCTACCAAAGGAGACAAAGACAATGCAATGTACACCAAGCCCACCAAGGATTTTTGGTATGCAAACTTGTTTCCAGCTCACTTTACATTTCCCACCATTGCAGGTTGCTTCCCCAGCCCATAGCCAAGCATGCCAGTGCCTATCAAATTCTTTTCGGACCTGTCGGCATCTCGTTTATTTTCATTAGGTAAACTGCCAGAGAGGTCAGAACAGAGTTCAACATTTCCAGTCGCCCGACTTTGCTCATCAACCTTGCTTTCCAGGTGGCGAGATACCTATCAACCTTGTCCAGCAGTAGCTGCCAGTCACCTTTTGTAAGCTTCTTTATAGATAGAGGCATCCCCAAATATGTCAAGGGAAAGTGGGCAATTTGCACGCCCATTCTTTGCATCATTTTTGCAATTGGCAGGACGTCACATCTAATGGGGGTGACCGAGCTTTTGGTCAGGTTTGTTATCAGTCCGGTCGCTTGGCCGAAGGCTCTCAAAATGTTGCAAATGCATGAGATATCACTCTCAAGAGGGCCAATGTATGCGACTCTGAGCGTGTTCACTGTGCTAGAGTATGTAATATATGGTCGTATACGATACGGAGTAGTACTCCGATCATATACGTACGTCTATTGTACTGCCACGTAGGGGGCTTTTCCCTACCTATATAACACGCAACCGATGGCCCGAGAGGGCACGCATCTTTCCACAAAAACCAATATGGTATCAGAGCCATCCTCTTCCCTTCCCTAGACGCCACACAACCCTAACACCTCAGGCCGCCGCCATAGCCCTGCCGCCACTGCTGCCGCTGCCCTACAACAAAAACCAACAAGCCAAAAACCGCCGCCACTGTCGCTTCTTGCCGCCGCCGCCGCAAAAACAACAAAACCCTAGACACATAAAACAAAAACCACATCAGATCGTCGCCACTGCAAGCCTCTTGCCGCCGCCGCGTCTACAAATAGTTGCTCGCTATGGGATCTTCCTCCGCTCCAGTATCTCTTGATGCTGCACTGGGATCTCCACCATCCCAGCTTCTTACGCGCGATAACGCGCTCGTCTGGAAAGCCCTCGTCCTTCCTGCACTTCGTGGCGCTCGCGTCCTCGCTCTTGTCAAGGGCACTGAGAAATCCCCGGAGGAACTGATGGAAGCTGAAGATGCCAGGGGGAAGAAGATCACCGTTGAGAACCCCGATTACACCTCCTGGGTCGTGCGTGATCAACAGGTCCTTCGGTGGCTTCTCAATGCCCTGTCACCGGACGTCCTCGTCCATGTCATCGGACTCGAGACCTCTGCAGAAGTGTGGGCTGCTGTAAACAATCTCGTCTCGCCCAAATCCAAGACCAGAATTCCGGAGCTTCGTTCTGCCCTCAATGATACTCGCAAGGGTGATCTCACCGCTGACAAATATTTTGCGAAGATGAAGTGCTTCTCCACCGAGCTCGCTGCAGCAGGCAAGCCTCTTATGATGATGAGCTCATCTGGTACATCCTCAATGGTCTCGATACTGCATACAATAGCCTGGTTACAGCCGTTCGTGCCAACCCCAATACCACCCTCACAGAGCTCATTGGACAACTACAAGCACACGACAGGCTACACAAACCTGCCGACGATGGTGGCTTCCTCTCCTCTGCCAACATCGCTCGTCGTGGTAACAGTGACCCTCGCCGTGATGATCGCCCTCGTCAGTATGACAATCGCCAGGACTATCGTGACCGCCAAGACCGCCCTCGCCAGGACAACCGTGAACATCGCGATGACCGTCGTGGGCGCTTTGATGATGATCGCCACCGTGACAATGGTGGAGATGATCATCGTAGACGCTATGATGATCGTCGCCAGGACGGTGGTGGAGGTGACCGTCGTGGTGATGGCGGTCGACGCAATGGTGATGGTCGTCGCAGAGATCGGGTCCCTACTCCCTTTGTTGACGTCACTTGTCAGATTTGCAAAAAATATGGGCATCCCGCCCGTAACTGTTGGTGGCTCTATCAAGATGACACTGATGATGAGGGAGACAAAGGCAACAAAAACTCCAACATGGCCTTTTATGGTGTTGATACCAACTGGTATCCTGATACTAGCTCTACCGACCACGTCACTCCAGAATTGAGCAAGCTCACTCTCCATGACAAGTATCAGGGGCGAGATCAAGTTCACACTGCAAACGGTAATGGTATGCATATTAGCCATATTGGTCGTTCAGTCTTATGCACCCCGAATAATTCTTTTCATCTTAACAATGTTCTTCATGTTCCACAAGCTGCTAAAAACTTACTATCTGTCCACAAATTTACCCTTGATAATAATGTCTATATTGAGTTTCATCCTTTGTTTTTCTTGATAAAGGGTCGTGCAACACAGAGAATCCTGTTTAGAGGACCTTGTCATGGTGGCCTCTATCCTCTCATGCCTGTCGCAAATGGGTCTTCAAGGCATGCCTTCATTTCAATAAAGCCGTCTTCCTCCACTTGGCATCGGCGTTTAGAACATCCTTCTTCGTTTGTTGTTCAGCAAATTCTTCGAAAACATAAACTCCCAAATTCCCCTGAAATAAATCCATATGTGTGTGATTCGTGTCAACTAGCCATGAGTCATCAGTTGCCTTATCCTATTTCCACTAGTGTTTCAACTGTTCCCTTGGAACAAGTGTTCTCTGATGTATGGGGTCCTGCACCTGATTCTGTTGGCAAACACAAATATTATGTAAGCTTTATTGGTGATTACAGCAAGTTTACTTGGATCTATTTACTTAAAAAGTGTTCTGATGTTTATCAAGTTTTCCTCAATTTTCAACAATATGTTGAACGCAAGTTTGCTCGAAAATTTGTTACTATGCAAACTGACTGGGGTGGTGAGTATGAGAATCTTAAAAGTTTCTTTCAAACTATTGGCATCACCCATCATGTTTCCTGTCCTCATGCTCACCAACAAAATGGTTCTGCTGAGCGCAAACATTGTCACATAGTGGAGGTTGGTCTCTCCCTTCTTGCTCATGCCTCCATGCCTCTAAAATTTTGGGATGAAGCGTTTCTCACAGCCACCTTTCTCATCAATTTACTCCCTAGCAAAGTGCTTAACTTTGAGTCCCCCACTGAGCGCCTCTTAAACATCAAACCAAACTATGATGCTCTACGCATTTTTGGCTATGCGTGTTGGCCCAACCTTCGTCCCTATAATACACGAAAGTTAGCTTTCCGTTCCAAAAAATGTGTCTTCCTGGGATATAGTCCTCTCCATAAAGGTGTCAAATGTCTTGATCTTCAAACTGGACGTGTCTATATTTATAGAGATGTGGGTTTTGATGAAAATGTTTTTCCCTTTGCTGCATTACATCCAAATGTTGGCTCTCGTCTTCGCGACGAAATTCTCTTACTTCCTTCATCATCACTTTCTATTTTTGGGGATGCAGAAACTAACGATCATATGCATGCTATAGTACCTATTACTGTTCCTCCTCCTGTTCCCTTGCAGGGTGCCGCAAGTACCAGTGAAAATTCTGCTCAAAACAGTGCCTCGGCTGCTTCTAAATCCATTGCTGAAAGTCAGTCACATGAAGGCGAAACTGGCGCTGAAAATGATGTTGATTCTTCAGAACCTGCTGCTGATCACGAGACAGATCCTGCTGCTGATCCTGATGCAGATATTCCCGCCCACTCCTCGGCTGCCGCGCCCAGCTCACCTGCCCCTTCACGCGCTCGTCAGCAGCCTGCCCCTCCCGCATCCCGCCCACGCGATCGACGCTGCCTCTCCCAGCTCGCCGCGTGGAGGCCTGTCCCCTGCCTGCACAGATGGCAGTGGATTCTCTGCATCGCCCAGCCCTGTGGCCTCTCCTGCCAGCGCTGGATCTTCTGCATCCAATGACTCCTCACCGACACCACCGCCACCTCCTCCTGCGCCTCGCATGCGGTTTCAAAAAGGTATTATCCAACGCAAAGTGTATACTGACGGTACTATCCGATATGGTATGTTTTCCTCTACAGGTGAACCAAAAGGCTTGACTGATGCTCTTAATGACACGCACTGGCGCACTGCCATGCAAGACGAATATGATGCACTCATGGCAAATAAAACATGGACACTGGTTTCTCCTAGCACCAATAAAAATATTATTAACTGCAAATGGGTCTATCGCATCAAGCGACGTGCTGATGGAACAATTGATCGTTACAAGGCCTGGTTAGTTGCCAAAGGATTCAAACAACGGTATGGCGTTGACTATGAAGACACCTTCAGTCCTGTTGTTAAAATAGCTACTATTCGCATTGTTCTTTCCATCTCTGTTTCTCGTGGATGGAGTTTGCGGCAGCTAGATGTAAAGAACGTGTTTCTACATGGTGTTCTGTAAGAGGAGGTATACATGAAGCAACCCCCAGGTTTTAAACATCCTGATGCCCCTCATCACATCTGCAGGCTGGACAAGGAACTTTATGGACTCAAGCAGGCTCCTCGAGCTTGGTATTCCAGGCTAAGTAACAAGCTCCAAGATTTTGGTTTCATTCCATCCAAGGCTGACACTTCTCTGTTTATGTATAACAAATCTGGAATTACAATTTTTCTACTAATTTATGTTGATGATATTATTGTAACCAGCTCCTCAAATGCTGCCATCTCCGCACTGCTCAAGGATCTTAATGTTCATTTTGCTATAAAGGATCTTGGAGACCTTCACTATTTCCTTGGTATGGAGGTCAAAAGAACACATGGTGATTTGCTCCTTACTCAAGACAAATATGCTCGTGATCTTCTCGCCAAGGTTGGGATGCTTGAATGCAAGTCCGCACCCACTCCTCTATCTTCGTCTGAGCCATTGCCTCATGAAGGTACCCCTCTTAGTGCTGATGATAGCTCTCAGTATTGTAGTATTGTTGGGGAACTTTAGTATCTCACCCTTACCCGTCCAGACTTGTCTTTTTTCTGTCAATAAGGTTTGTTAATATCTGCATGCACCAACCAATGCCCACTGGACAGCAGTCAAACGTATACTTCGCTATGTAAAGGATACCTCGGCTCTTGGAATCACTTTTCGGAAATCATCATCCACTCTTCTTAGTGCTTTTTGAGATGCAGATTGGACTGGCTATCTTTATGATCGTCGCTCCACTGGTGGTTTTGCTGTTTTATTGGTCCAAATCTAGTATCCTAGATAGCTACGAAACAAGCAACTGTCTCTCGTTCTAGTACTGAAGCTGAGTACAAAGCCCTTGCTAATCCTACTACAGAATTGATTTGGGTTGAGGCTATTCTTGCTGAACTTGGTGTCACCCTACGTGAGAAGCCCTGTCTTTGGTGTGATAATCTGGGTGCCACTTTCTTGTCAGCTAACCCAGTGTTTCATGCTCGCACCAAACATATTAAGATTGACTACCATTTTGTTCGAGAACGTGTCGCCAACAACAAGCTTGCAATCAAGTTTATCTCTACCAAAGATCAGATCGCTGATGGATTTACTAAAGCCCTGCCTGTTCAGCGTCTACATGAGTTTCAGCGTAATCTAAACCTCTCCCGTGGTTTAGATTAAGGGGGGATGTTAGAGTATGTAATATATGGTCGTATACGATACGAAGTAGTACTCCGATCGTAGTACGTCTACTGTACTTCCACATAGGGGGCTTTTCCCTACCTATATAACACGCAACCGATGGACCGAGAAGGCACACATCGTTCCACAAAAACCAACACACTGGACCAATGTATGCGACTACCAACGGGAGCGAGATACAACACAGTAGAGGTGAGGCGAAGACACTACAGGAAATGTTGTAGGCGCCGACGGCCGGTATGCTACGCCGACGGCCAAAGGTCGGGGCCGTCGGCGTAGCTGCCTCCCCAGGCCAGCCCCCCAGCCAGGCCATCGGCGTAGAAATGGCCGTCGGCATAGTAACATGTGCTGACGGTGGCCCTCGGCACAACCACACCGTCAGCGTTGCGGAGTACGATATGCCGACGGTGACCCTCGGCGCACGTTTGGCCCTCGGCGTAGCCATGGCTCAGACACGACGCCGCAAACGCCGTTTGGTGGTGAAGCTGTGCCGACGGCCAGGCCGTCGGCCTAGCCCTAAGCGCCACGTGCTCCCCCCACGCCTGAATTTGGTGGGCTGTGCCGACGGCTTAGCCGTCGGCGTAGCCCTTCAGATTTTTTTCGTGTAAAAAAGGGTTTGGTTGGGCTTATCCCTTCAAATTATTTTTTCCATTTAATTTTAGTCATATATTTTATAATAATGCATGTACGAATGCCGGAATAAAAGGAGGGCATAAGGTTCCGCGGGAGACCACGCTCCGGGGCGTCGGAATACCTCAAGGACTTGCATGTGGCCCTAGCACATGCATGGAAGTGTGGTGCTATGTTGAAACATGCAAAACCTAGTCACCGGGTGCATCTGTCCCCCTTCTCATGCGTGCGCTAGCTGTAACCTAAAGCTAAGGTTCTGGACTTATATAAGGGGGAAACACCCCGTTCGGGTGAAACCGGGTAGGATAGTCCTCCCCTTGTGAAGCACCATGGTTTTACATCATCATATGAACTAAACAAACACAAAACAAGAGATTGCTACTCCGGGCTACCCCTGTCAGAGGGACGTCTAGGGGGGTAGACGATCCGATACCCACAGATCAGGGTTCCGCGGGAGACCATGCTCCGGGGCGCCGGAATACCTCAAGGACTTGCATGTGGCCCTATCACATGCATGGAAGTGTGGTGCTATGTTGAAACATGCAAAGCCTAGTCACCGGGTGCATGTGTCCCCCTTCTCATGCGTGCGTTGTAACCTAAAGCTAAGGTTCTGGACTTATATAAGGGGGAAACTCCCCGTTCGGGTGAAACCGGGTAGGATAGTGCCCTCCCCTTGTGAAGCACCATGGTTTTACATCATCATATGACCTAAACAAACACAAAACAAGAGAGTGCTACTCCGGGCTACCCCTGTCAGAGGGACGTCTAGGGGGGTAGACGATCTGATACCCACAGATCAGGGTTCCGCGGGAGACCATGCTCCGGGGCGTCGGAATACCTCAAGGACTTGCATGTGGCCCTAGCACATGCATGGAAGTGTGGTTCTATGTTGAAACATGCAAAGCCTAGTCACCGGGTGCATGTGTCCCCCTTCTCATGCGTGCGTTGTAACCTAAAGCTAAGGTTCTAGACTTATATAAGGGGGAAACTCCCCGTTCGGGTGAAACCGGGTA
The DNA here is from genome assembly GCA_916181665.1 of Avena sativa. NCBI lineage: Eukaryota > Viridiplantae > Streptophyta > Magnoliopsida > Poales > Poaceae > Avena > Avena sativa. The sequence continues at coordinate 70,563,438 of OV702284.1, forward strand.
GGATAGTGCCCTCCCCTTGTGAAGCACCATGGTTTTACATCATCATATGACCTAAACAAACACAAAACAAGAGAGTGCTACTCCGGGCTACCCCTGTCAGAGGGACGTCTAGGGGGGTAGACGATCCGATGCCCACAGATCAGGGTTCCGCGGGAGACCATGCTCCGGGGCGTCGGAATACCTCAAGGACTTGCATGTGGCCCTAGCACATGCATGGAAGTGTGGTGCTATGTTGAAACATGCAAAACCTAGTCACCGGGTGCATGTGTCCCCCTTCTCATGCGTGCGTTGTAACCTAAAGCTAAGGTTCTGGACTTATATAAGGGGGAAACTCCCCTTTCGGGTGAAACCGGGTAGGATAGTGCCCTCCCCTTGTGAAGAACCATGGTTTTACATCATCATATGACCTAAACAAACATAAAACAAGATAGTGCTACTCCGGGCTACCCCTGTCAGAGGGACGTCTAGCGGGGTAGACGATCTGATGCCCATAGATGAGGGTTCCGTGGGAAACCACGCTCTGGGGCGTCGGAATACCTCAAGGACTTGCATGTGGCCCTAGCACATGCATGGAAGTGTGGTGCTATGTTGAAACATGCAAAACCTAGCCACCGGGTGCATGTGTCCCCCTTCTCATGCGTGCGTTGTAACCTAAAGGTAAGGTTCTGGACTTATGTAAGGGGGAAACTCCCCGTTCGGGTGAAACCGGGTAGGATAGTGCCCTCCCCTTGTGAAGCACCATGGTTTTACATCACCATATGACCTAAACAAACACAAAACAAGAGAGTGCTACTCCGGGCTACCCCTGTCAGAGGGACGTCTTGGGGGGGTAGACGATCTGATGCCCACAGATCGGGGTTCCGCGGGAGACCACGCTCCGGGGCGTCAGAATACCTCAAGGACTTGCATGTGGCCCTAGAACATGCATGGAAGTGTGGTGCTATGTTGAAACATGCAAAACCTAGTCACCGGGTGCATGTGTCCCCCTTCTCATGCGTGCGTAGGTTGTAACCTAAAGCTAAGGTTTTGGACTTATATAAGGAGGAAACTCCCCGTTCGGGTGAAACCGGGTAGGATAGTGCCCTCCCCTTGTGAAGCACCATGGTTTTAAATCATCATATGACCTAAACAAACACAAAACAAGAGAGTGCTACTCCGGGCTACCCCTGTCAGAGGGACGTCTAGGGGGGTAGACGATCTGATGCCCATAGATCAGGGTTCCGCGGGAGACCACGCTCCGGGGCGTCGGAATACCTCAAGGACTTGCATGTGGCCCTAGCACATGCATGGAAGTGTGGTGCTATGTTGAAACATGCAAAAACTAGTCACCGGGTGCATGTGTCCCCCTTCTCATGCGTGCGTTGTAACCTAAAGTTAAGGTTCTGGACTTATATAAGGGGGAAACTCCCCGTTCGGGTGAAACCGGGTAGGATAGTGCCCTCCCCTTGTGAAGCACCATGGTTTTACATCATCATATGACCTAAACAAACACAAAATAGGAGAGTGCTACTCCGGGCTACCCCTGTCAGAGGGACGTCTAGGGGGGTAGACGATCTGATGCCCACAGATCGGGGTTCCGCGGGAGACCACTCTCCGGGGCGTCGGAATACCTCAAGGACTTGCATGTGGCCCTAGCACATGCATGGAAGTGTGTGCTATGTTGAAACATGCAAAACCTAGTCACCGGGTGCATGTGTCCCCCTTCTCATGCGTGCGTAGGCTGTAACCTAAAGCTAAGGTTTTGGACCTATATAAGGGGGAAACTCCCCGTTCGGGTGAAACCGGGTAGGATTGTGCCCTCCCCTTGTGAAGCACCATGGTTTTACATCATCATATGACCTAAACAAACACAAAACAAGAGAGTGCTACTCCAGGCTACCCCTGTCAGAGGGACGTCTAGGGGGGTAGACGATCCGATGCCCACAGATCAGGGTTCCGCGGGAGACCACGCTCCGGGGCGTCGGAATACCTCAAGGAGTTGCATGTGGCCCTAGCACATGCATGGAAGTGTGGTGCTATGTTGAAACATGCAAAACCTAGTCACCGGGTGCATGTGTCCCCCTTATCATGCGTGCGTTGTAACCTAAAGCTAAGGTTCTGGACTTATATAAGGGGGAAACTCCCCGTTCGGGTGAAACCGGGTAGGATAGTGCCCTCCCCTTGTGAAGCACCATGGTTTTACATCATCATATGACCTAAACAAACACAAAACAAGAGAGTGCTACTCCGGGCTACCCCTGTCAGAGGGACGTCTAGGGGGGTAGACGATCCGATACCCACAGATCAGGGTTCCGCGGGAGACCATGCTCCGGGGCGCCGGAATACCTCAAGGACTTGCATGTGGCCCTATCACATGCATGGAAGTGTGGTGCTATGTTGAAACATGCAAAGCCTAGTCACCGGGTGCATGTGTCCCCCTTCTCATGCGTGCGTTGTAACCTAAAGCTAAGGTTCTGGACTTATATAAGGGGGAAACTCCCCGTTCGGGTGAAACCGGGTAGGATAGTGCCCTCCCCTTGTGAAGCACCATGGTTTTACATCATCATATGACCTAAACAAACACAAAACAAGAGAGTGCTACTCCGGGCTACCCCTGTCAGAGGGACGTCTAGGGGGGTAGACGATCCGATGCCCACAGATCAGGGTTCCGCGGGAGACCATGCTCCGGGGCGTCGGAATACCTCAAGGACTTGCATGTGGCCCTAGCACATGCATGGAAGTGTGGTGCTATGTTGAAACATGCAAAACCTAGTCACCGGGTGCATGTGTCCCCCTTCTCATGCGTGCGTTGTAACCTAAAGCTATGGTTCTGGACTTATATAAGGGGGAAACTCCCCTTTCGGGTGAAACCGGGTAGGATAGTGCCCTCCCCTTGTGAAGAACCATGGTTTTACATCATCATATGACCTAAACAAACACAAAACAAGAGAGTGCTACTCCGGGCTACCCCTGTCAGAGGGACGTCTAGGGGGGGTAGACGATCTGATGCCCACAGATCGGGGTTCCGCGGGAGACCACGCTCCGGGGCGTCAGAATACCTCAAGGACTTGCATGTGGCCCTAGCACATGCATGTAAGTGTGGTGCTATGTTGAAACATGCAAAACCTAGTCACCGGGTGCATGTGTCCCCCTTCTCATGCGTGCGTAGGTTGTAACCTAAAGCTAAGGTTTTGGACTTATATAAGGAGGAAACTCCCCGTTCGGGTGAAACCGGGTAGGATAGTGCCCTCCCCTTGTGAAGCACCATGGTTTTAAATCATCATATGACCTAAACAAACACAAAACAAGAGAGTGCTACTCCGGGCTACCCCTGTCAGAGGGACGTCTAGGGGGGTAGACGATCTGATGCCCATAGATCAGGGTTCCGCGGGAGACCACGCTCCGGGGCGTCGGAATACCTCAAGGACTTGAATGTGGCCCTAGCACATGCATGGAAGTGTGGTGCTATGTTGAAACATGCAAAAACTAGTCACCGGGTGCATGTGTCCCCCTTCTCATGCGTGCGTTGTAACCTAAAGTTAAGGTTCTGGACTTATATAAGGGGGAAACTCCCCGTTCGGGTGAAACCGGGTAGGATAGTGCCCTCCCCTTGTGAAGCACCATGGTTTTACATCATCATATGACCTAAACAAACACAAAATAGGAGAGTGCTACTCCGGGCTACCCCTGTCAGAGGGACGTCTAGGGGGGTAGACGATCTGATGCCCACAGATCGGGGTTCCGCGGGAGACCACTCTCCGGGGCGTCGGAATACCTCAAGGACTTGCATGTGGCCCTAGCACATGCATGGAAGTGTGTGCTATGTTGAAACATGCAAAACCTAGTCACCGGGTGCATGTGTCCCCCTTCTCATGCGTGCGTAGGCTGTAACCTAAAGCTAAGGTTTTGGACCTATATAAGGGGGAAACTCCCCGTTCGGGTGAAACCGGGTAGGATTGTGCCCTCCCCTTGTGAAGCACCATGGTTTTACATCATCATATGACCTAAACAATCACAAAACAAGAGAGTGCTACTCCAGGCTACCCCTGTCAGAGGGACGTCTAGGGGGGTAGACGATCCGATGCCCACAGATCAGGGTTCCGCGGGAGACCACGCTCCGGGGCGTCGGAATACCTCAAGGAGTTGCATGTGGCCCTAGCACATGCATGGAAGTGTGGTGCTATGTTGAAACATGCAAAACCTAGTCACCGGGTGCATGTGTCCCCCTTATCATGCGTGCGTTGTAACCTAAAGCTAAGGTTCTGGACTTATATAAGGGGGAAACTCCCCGTTCGGGTGAAACCGGGTAGGATAGTGCCCTCCCCTTGTGAAGCACCATGGTTTTACATCATCATATGACCTAAACAAACACAAAACAAGAGAGTGCTACTCCGGGCTACCCCTGTCAGAGGGACGTCTAGGGGGGTAGACGATCCGATACCCACAGATCAGGGTTCCGCGGGAGACCATGCTCCGGGGCGCCGGAATACCTCAAGGACTTGCATGTGGCCCTATCACATGCATGGAAGTGTGGTGCTATGTTGAAACATGCAAAGCCTAGTCACCGGGTGCATGTGTCCCCCTTCTCATGCGTGCGTTGTAACCTAAAGCTAAGGTTCTGGACTTATATAAGGGGGAAACTCCCCGTTCGGGTGAAACCGGGTAGGATAGTGCCCTCCCCTTGTGAAGCACCATGGTTTTACATCATCATATGACCTAAACAAACACAAAACAAGAGAGTGCTACTCCGGGCTACCCCTGTCAGAGGGACGTCTAGGGGGGTAGACGATCCGATGCCCACAGATCAGGGTTCCGCGGGAGACCATGCTCCGGGGCGTCGGAATACCTCAAGGACTTGCATGTGGCCCTAGCACATGCATGTAAGTGTGGTGCTATGTTGAAACATGCAAAACCTAGTCACCGGGTGCATGTGTCCCCCTTCTCATGCGTGCGTTGTAACCTAAAGCTATGGTTCTGGACTTATATAAGGGGGAAACTCCCCTTTCGGGTGAAACCGGGTAGGATAGTGCCCTCCCCTTGTGAAGAACCATGGTTTTACATCATCATATGACCTAAACAAACATAAAACAAGAGAGTGCTACTCCGGGCTACCCCTGTCAGAGGGACGTCTAGCGGGGTAGACGATCTGATGCCCATAGATGAGGGTTCCGTGGGAAACCACGCTCTGGGGCGTCGGAATACCTCAAGGACTTGCATGTGGCCCTAGCACATGCATGGAAGTGTGGTGCTATGTTGAAACATGCAAAACCTAGCCACCGGGTGCATGTGTCCCCCTTCTCATGCGTGCGTTGTAACCTAAAGGTAAGGTTCTGGACTTATGTAAGGGGGAAACTCCCCGTTCGGGTGAAACCGGGTAGGATAGTGCCCTCCCCTTGTGAAGCACCATGTTTTTACATCACCATATGACCTAAACAAACACAAAACAAGAGAGTGCTACTCCGGGCTACGCCTGTCAGAGGGACGTCTAGGGGGGGTAGACGATCTGATGCCCACAGATCGGGGTTCCGCGGGAGACCACGCTCCGGGGCGTCAGAATACCTCAAGGACTTGCATGTGGCCCTAGCACATGCATGGAATTGTGGTGCTATGTTGAAACATGCAAAACCTAGTCACCGGGTGCATGTGTCCCCCTTCTCATGCGTGCGTAGGCTGTAACCTAAAGCTAAGGTTTTGGACTTATATAAGGAGGAAACTCCCCGTTCGGGTGAAACCGGGTAGGATAGTGCCCTCCCCTTGTGAAGCACCATGGTTTTAAATCATCATATGACCTAAACAAACACAAAACAAGAGAGTGCTACTCCGGGCTACCCCTGTCAGAGGGACGTCTAGGGGGGTAGACGATCTGATGCCCATAGATCAGGGTTCCGCGCGAGACCACGCTCCGGGGCGTCGGAATACCTCAAGGACTTGCATGTGGCCCTAGCACATGCATGGAAGTGTGGTGCTATGTTGAAACAAGCAAAAACTAGTCACCGGGTGCATGTGTCCCCCTTCTCATGCGTGCGTTGTAACCTAAAGTTAAGGTTCTGGACTTATATAAGGGGGAAACTCCCCGTTCGGGTGAAACCGGGTAGGATAGTGCCCTCCCCTTGTGAAGCACCATGGTTTTACATCATCATATGACCTAAACAAACACAAAACAAGAGAGTGCTACTCCGGGCTACCCCTGTCAGAGGGACGTCTAGGGGGGTAGACGATCTGATGCCCACAGATCGGGGTTCCGCGGGCGACCACGCTCCGGGGCGTCAGAATACCTCAAGGACTTGCATGTGGCCCTAGCACATGCATGGAAGTGTGTGCTATGTTGAAACATGCAAAACCTAGTCACCAGGTGCATGTGTCCCCCTTCTCATGTGTGCGTAGGCTGTAACCTAAAGCTAAGGTTTTGGACCTATATAAGGGGGAAACTCCCCGTTCGGGTGAAACCGGGTAGGATTGTGCCCTCCCCTTGTGAAGCACCATGGTTTTACATCATCATATGACCTAAACAAACACAAAACAAGAGAGTGCTACTCCAGGCTACCCCTGTCAGAGGGACGTCTAGGGGGGTAGACGATCCGATGCCCACAGATCAGGGTTCCGCGGGAGACCACGCTCCGGGGCGTCGGAATACCTCAAGGAGTTGCATGTGGCCCTAGCACATGCATGGAAGTGTGGTTCTATGTTGAAACATGCAAAACCTAGTCACCGGGTGCATGTGTCCCCCTTATCATGCATGCGTTGTAACCTAAAGCTAAGGTTCTGGACTTATATAAGGGGGAAACTCCCCGTTCGGGTGAAACCGGGTAGGATAGTGCCCTCCCCTTGTGAAGCACCATGGTTTTACATCATCATATGACCTAAACAAACACAAAACAAGAGAGTGCTACTCCGGGCTACCCCTGTCAGAGGGACGTCTAGGGGGGTAGACGATCCGATACCCACAGATCAGGGTTCCGCGGGAGACCATGCTCCGGGGCGCCGGAATACCTCAGGGACTTGCATGTGTCCCTAGCACATGCATGGAAGTGTGGTGCTATGTTGAAACATGCAAAGCCTAGTCACCGGGTGCATGTGTCCCCCTTCTCATGCGTGCGTTGTAACCTAAAGCTAAGGTTCTGGACTTATATAAGGGGGAAACTCCCCGTTCGGGTGAAACCGGGTAGGATAGTGCCCTCCCCTTGTGAAGCACCATGGTTTTACATCATCATATGACCTAAACAAACACAAAACAAGAGAGTGCTACTCCGGGCTACCCCTGTCAGAGGGACGTCTAGGGGGGTAGATGATCCGATGCCCACAGATCAGGGTTCCGCGGGAGACCATGCTCCGGGGCGTCGGAATACCTCAAGGACTTGCATGTGGCCCTAGCACATGCATGGAAGTGTGGTGCTATGTTGAAACATGCAAAACCTAGTCACCGGGTGCATGTGTCCCCCTTCTCATCCGTGCGTTGTAACCTAAAGCTAAGGTTCTGGACTTATATAAGGGGGAAACTCCCCTTTCGGGTGAAACCGGGTAGGATAGTGCCCTCCCCTTGTGAAGAACCATGGTTTTACATCATCATATGACCTAAACAAACATAAAACAAGAGAGTGCTACTCCGGGCTACCCCTGTCAGAGGGACGTCTAGCGAGGTAGACGATCTGATGCCCATAGATGAGGGTTCCGTGGGAAACCACGCTCTGGGGCGTCGGAATACCTCAAGGACTTGCATGTGGCCCTAGCACATGCATGGAAGTGTGGTGCTATGTTGAAACATGCAAAACCTAGCCACCGGGTGCATGTGTCCCCCTTCTCATGCGTGCGTTGTAACCTAAAGGTAAGGTTCTGGACTTATGTAAGGGGGAAACTCCCTGTTCGGGTGAAACCGGGTAGGATAGTGCCCTCCCCTTGTGAAGCACCATGGTTTTACATCACCATATGACCTAAACAAACACAAAACAAGAGAGTGCTACTCCGGGCTACCCCTGTCAGAGGGACGTCTAGGGGGGGTAGACGATCTGATGCCCACAGATCGGGGTTCCGCGGGAGACCATGCTCCGGGGCGTCAGAATACCTCAAGGACTTGCATGTGGCCCTAGCACATGCATGGAAGTGTGGTGCTATGTTGAAACATGCAAAACCTAGTCACCGGGTGCATGTGTCCCCCTTCTCATGCGTGCGTAGGCTGTAACCTAAAGCTAAGGTTTTGGACTTATATAAGGAGGAAACTCCCCGTTCGGGTGAAACCGGGTAGGATAGTGCCCTCCCCTTGTGAAGCACCATGGTTTTAAATCATCATATGACCTAAACAAACACAAAACAAGAGAGTGCTACTCCGGGCTACCCCTGTCAGAGGGACGTCTAGGGGGGTAGACGATCTGATGCCCATAGATCAGGGTTCCGCGGGAGACCACGCTCCGGGGCGTCGGAATACCTCAAGGACTTGCATGTGGCCCTAGCACATGAATGGAAGTGTGGTGCTATGTTGAAACATGCAAAAACTAGTCACCGGGTGCATGTGTCCCCCTTCTCATGCGTGCGTTGTAACCTAAAGTTAAGGTTCTGGACTTATATAAGGGGGAAACTCCCCGTTCGGGTGAAACCGAGTAGGATAGTGCCCTCACCTTGTGAAGCACCATGGTTTTACATCATCATATGACCTAAACAAACACAAAACAAGAGAGTGCTACTCCGGGCTACCCCTGTCAGAGGGACGTCTAGGGGGGTAGACGATCTGATGCCCACAGATCGGGGTTCCGCGGGAGACCACGCTCCGGGGCGTCGGAATACCTCAAGGACTTGCATGTGGCCCTAGCACATGCATGGAAGTGTGTGCTATGTTGAAACATGCAAAACCTAGTCACCGGGTGCATGTGTCCCCCTTCTCATGCGTGCGTAGGTTGTAACCTAAAGCTAAGGTTTTGGACTTATATAAGGGGGAAACTCCCCGTTCGGGTGAAACCGGGTAGGATTGTGCCCTCCCCTTGTGAAGCACCATGGTTTTACATCATCATATGACCTAAACAAACACAAAACAAGAGAGTGCTACTCCAGGCTACCCCTGTCAGAGGGACGTCTAGGGGGGTAGACGATCCGATGCCCACAGATCAGGGTTCCGCGGGAGACCACGCTCCGGGGCGTCGGAATACCTCAAGGACTTGCATGTGGCCCTAGAACATGCATGGAAGTGTGGTGCTATGTTGAAACATGCAAAACCTAGTCACCGGGTGCATGTGACCCCCTTCTCATGCGTGCGTTGTAACCTAAAGCTAAGGTTCTGGACTTATATAAGGGGGAAACTCCCCGTTCGGGTGAAACCGGGTAGGATAGTGCCCTCCCCTTGTGAAGCACTATGGTTTTACGTCATCATATGACCTAAACAAACACAAAACAAGAGAGTGCTACTCCGGGCTACCCTGTCAGAGGGACGTCTAGGAGGGTAGACGATCCGATGCCCACAGATAAGGGTTCCACGGGAGACCACGCTCCGGGGCGTCGGAATACCTCAAGGACTTCCATGTGGCCCTAGCACATGCATGGAAGTGTGGTGCTATGTTGAAACATGCAAAACCTAGTCACTGGGTGCATGTTTCCCCCTTCTCATGCGTGTGCTAGCTGTAACCTAAAGCTAAGGTTCTAGACTTATATAAGGGGGAAACACCCCGTTCGGGTGAAACCGGGTAGGATAGTCCTCCCCTTGTGAAGCACCATGGTTTTACATCATCATATGACCTAAAAAAACACAAAACAAGAGAGTGCTACTCCAGGCTACCCCTGTCAGATGGACGTCCAGGGGGGTAGACGATCTGATGCCAACAAATCAAGGTTCCGCGGGAGACCACGCTCCGGGGCTTCGGAATACCTCAAGGACTTGCATGTGGCCCTATCACATGCATGGAAGTGTGGTGCTATGTTGAAACATGCAAAACCTAGTCACCGGGTGCATGTGTCCCCCTTCTCATGCGTGTGTTGTAACCTAAAGCTAAGGTCCTAGACTTATATAAGGTGGAAACTCCCCGTTCGGGTGAAACTGGGTAGGATAGTGCCCTCCCTTTGTGAAGCACCATGGTTTTACATCATCATATGACCTAAACAAACACAAAACAAGAGAGTGCTACTCCGGGCTACCCCTGTCAGAGGGACGTCTAGGGGGGTAGACGATCCGATGCCCACAAATCAGGGTTCCGCGGGAGACCACGCTCCGGGGCGTCGGAATACCTCAAGGACTTGCATGTGGCCCTAGCACATGCATGGAAGTGTGGTTCTATGTTGAAACATGCAAAACCTAGTCACTGGGTGCATGTGTCCCCCTTCTCATGCGTGCGTTGTAACCTAAAGCTAAGGTTTTGGACTTATATAAGGGGGAAACTCCCCGTTCGGGTGAAACCGGGTAGGATAGTGCCCTCCCCTTGTGAAGCACCATGGTTTTACATCATCATATGACCTAAACAAACACAAAACAAGAGAGTGCTACTCCGGGCTACCCCTGTCAGAGGGACGTCTAGGGGGGTAGACGATCCGATGCCCACAGATCAGGGTTCCGCGGGAGACCACACTCAGGGGCGTCGGAATACCTCAAGGACTTGCATGTGGCCCTAGCACATGCATGGAAGTGTGGTGCTATGTTGAAACATGCAAAACCTAGTCATCGGGTGCATGTGTCCCCCTTATCATGCGTGCGCTAGCTGTAACCTAAAGCTAAGGTTCTGGACTTATATAAGGAGGAAACTCCCCGTTCGGGTGAAACCGGGTAGGATAGTGCCCTCCCCTTGTGGAGCACCATGGTTTTACATAATCATATGACCTAAACAAACACAAAACAAGAGAGTGCTACTCATGGCTACCCCTGTCAGAGGGACGTCTAGGGGGGTAGACGATCCGATGCCCACAGATCAGGGTTCCGCAGCAGACCACGCTCCGGGGGTCCTTTTCCAGCGAAATCCTAGGAAGTGGGTATACCGGGGGATACATTATGTTTCATGGTCCCAACCTTGGTATAATATGTAGGAATAGAATAAACAAACCTAAACAAAGAAAAAACTATATTGATCAACACTCATCCGGGGCCGGTCAACAGGGTAGATCTACGGGTCCCTCCGACTAGGGTCTATATTTTATACGAAATAAATGAAAATTAGGAGGAATAAAATAAAATAAAATATATCAAGTAGAACCCAATATAAAATTAAATATATTAAGTAAGAGCAAATAAAAAGGAACTAAATAAATCTAAGTGAGAAAAAAAATTACAGGGCTGTGCCGACGGCTATACCGTCGGTGTAGGGCCCTTTTGGCCTTAGCCCAAACCGGCCCACCCCAGCCCGAGTCAGTCCTCACTCCCCACCCCCGCGCCCAGCTCCCTCTTCCCACCCCCTTGCCGCCGCCACCTTCCCACCCCCGCGCCGCCGCCGTCGTCGACCTCCCCCCACCCCGAGCCAGCCCTGAATCGCCGCCGCCACCGCACCAACCCCGCCACCGCGAGCCCCCGAATCGCCGCCGCCACCGCCGTCGACCATCCTCTCCTCCCCGTCCCTGACCCGCCACCGCGAAGCCAAATTGGCGCCGCCGTCGACCATCCCCTCCTTCCCCCGTCGTTGACCCGCCACCTTCCCTGTAGGTCTGACTCGCCCCTGGACCATCCCCTCCTCCACCAGCTGGTCCGACTCGCCCCTGGGCCTCCCCTGTCCGACTCTCCCCCTAGGGCCTCCCACTAGTTCGGCTCGCCCCAGGGGCCTCCCCCGTTCCCTGGTCCGACCCGGCCCGAGTTGGAGCTTGTGGCTCGTGGCTCCTCCTCTGCAGGTCGAGTCGGGCTTGGCCCCTGCCTTGTCCCGCTCGCGCTCTCCCTTGCCGGAGCTCCCAGGTAAATCCAACACACTTCTCTGTTTTAGGTAGTTAAGGTAGTATAGGGTAGTTTTAGTTAGGTAGTTAAAGTAGTATAGGGTAGTTTTAGTTAGGTTAGATAAATTATGTGAGCTAAATAGGTTAATTTTATTTTATTTGTCTTTGCAATATGTAGACTTTTAGGTGGACAGCCCCGTCGGAGAGGTCGCCATACCGGAGGTCGTGACCGGAGGTCGCCGTTGGAGAGTTCTCCCTTCCACTGCCCGATCTTCCTTGACTATTCACTCACGCTTCGAGGGTATAAATCTTGCGCCTATCTTGTAATGTACCTAGGTATTTATTTTGTGTCTAGATCACCAAGTCAGTTGCGAAACCTAGGTGTCTCCCGTTCAAAAGGGTTACACGAATAAATATGCATTCGATTGCATATTTAAAAATGTAACTCTTTTGGATTGTCCACAATTTTTGGACAGCCGGAGGATGTGTAGATTGGGTACGCTCTCCACGGTCTACCCCGAACCGAGACAGGATTTTGGCGGTGCCTCCCTGTTGTTCTTCGGATGCACAATTCTCTCGGCATTTTTAGCGGGACGTGTATCGGGAGAACAGCGGGAAGGTGCTGCCGAAATTTTGTCTCGGTTTGGGGTTGACCGTGGAGAGCGTATCCAATCTACACATCCTTGGGTGGGATTAGGATATATCTTTTCCTATTAGACATGTTAGGTGTATGCATGGAATAACAACGTAAAATTTGTGTATTTAGTTTGATGTTATTAATTAATATGAAATGTTGAATTTGTATTGTGGCTCTCGATGAATCAGAGGATGGCTGGTAATGGTTGGATGCACAGTGGTCGTATTAGTGCGCTTGAAAGAACAGACGAGTGGGTATGGAAGACTAATTTTCTGGTGAAGGAGTTAGCGCGTGGTTCAAAGGTAGTTCGTCCAAGGTGTCCTTGCGCTCATTGCATGAGGCTTCGTCGTCAGACAAAGGATGATATGAGTAAACACCTTTGGCAGTATGGGTATATGCTTGACTACGAGCCTTTGGTCGACTTTTCTCAGTACGAACGTGATAGAGCTGAGGTGATGCGACAACAGATCGATGGCATTGAGGACGATGGGATTATAAACTTGCTAGAGGATTTTCGCAATGCCGACATGCCAGATTCGCCACCTCCACAGGAGGAACCGGAGGAACTAGGTGAACCGAAGGAACCAGGTGAACCGGAGGAACCGGAGGCAACCGCGAAGGCCTTCCTTGATATGATGGCCTCGGCTAAGAGGCCTCTATATCCGGGTGCGAAAGTGTCTCAACTCGATGCCATCTCGCAAATACTAGCCGACAAGTCCTAGTACGTCACCACCCGAGCAAGTTTTGAACGTAATTTGTTTACGTATGGTAACATGTTGCCCAAAGGGCATTGTCTACCTAAAAGCATGTACGAATGCCGGAAAATCATGAAAGTGCTCACCATGGATTATGTAAAGATAGATTGTTGTCCAGCAGGCTGTCTTTTGTTTTGGAAACAGTTTGAGGATGACAAGTACTGCAGCAAGTGTGGGGCCTCTAGGTATCATGAGAGAAAGGGACATGATGGTCAGATGACACACACAAATGTAACCGTGAAGATTCTTCGTTATCTCCCATTCATAAAAAGAATCCAGCGGCTTTACATGACCGAGGAGACTGCCACACAGATGAAGTGGCACAAGACAGGGAAGAGATGCCATGATGAGCACGGACATGAAATGATGGGACATCCATCTGATGGTAAGGCATGGAAGAACTTCGATGCAAAACACGAGGCATTCGCCAGTGAGGCTCGGAATGTTAGAATTGCAATAGCAACCGATGGATTCAATCCATATGGTATGTCGACGGCCTCTTATAGCTGTTGGCCTGTGTTTGTTATTCCGCTCAATCTCCCTCCCGGAGTCCTAATGCAAAGGAATACCATATTCTTGTCGCTTGTAATTCCAGGGCCTGAATACCCGGGGAAAAATTTGAGTGTCTACATGCAGCCGCTTATTGATGAATTGAACCACTCTTGGCACCACGGGACGTTGACATATGACCGAGCATCTAAGACAAACTTCCTCATGAGAGTTTGGTACCAGTATTCCATGCATGACATGCCCGGCTACGCCCTATTTTGCGGGTGGTGTACATCCGGTAAGTGGCCTTACCCAGTTTGCAGGCTCCAACTTGAGTTGTTTTGGCTAAGCGCGGGTGGAAAGTATGTCGCCTTTGACAAAAATCAACCTTTCCTCAAAAGAGGGCACCGGTTCAGACGAGACAAAAAGAACTTCATGAAGGGCGTAGTTGTGAATGAAGAAAAATCAATACCAATGTTTGATGGTGTAGCTGTTAAAGCCGAGCTACTTGCTCTGAAGCGTACTGAGATTCCTGGCCCACAATTTGAGGGATATGGTAAAACGCACAACTGGACTCACGAGGCAGCCATAACGAAGCTCGAGTATTACAAGGACCTCGAACTTCCCCATAACATCGATGTGATGCACACTAAAAAGAATGTAGGAGAGTCCCTCTTTCACACAATTTGCAACATCCCTGGAAAGTCAAGGATAATGTTAAGGCTAGGGTCGATGTTGAGAAGCTATGTGATAGGAAGAAACAACACATGCAGCGTTCTGACCGCAATCGAAGAAATTGGTTCAAGCCGCATGCCATCTTCTGCCTTGATAGTGACCAAAAGAAGGAGTCATTCAGGTGGCTCAAGTACGTCGTGATGTTCATTGATGGTTATTGTTCAAATATGAGTAAGGGAGTCAATCTTGCGACGGGAAAATTCACCGGCCTAAAGAATCATGACTATCATATATGGATTGAGCGGCTGATACCGGTGATGGTTCGAGGGTATCTCCCCGATAATGTATGGAGAGTGCTCGCAGAGTTGAGCCATTTCTTTCGCACTCGGTGTGCTAAGCAGGTATCTCCCGAGCCGATTGAGAGGCTGCAGGAACTAGTGCCAGAGTTGCTATGCAAGTTGGAGACGATCTTTCCGCCAGGATTTTTTACTCCGATGGCACATCTCATCGTGCACCTCGCGAACGAGGTACTTTTGGGTGGACCAGTGCAGTTTTGTTGGCAGTTATGTATTGAGAGAGAGTTTAAGTATATTCGAATGAAATGTGGAAACAAAAGTAAGATTGAAGCATGCATAGCTGAGGCAACCTTGATCGGTGAGATAGCAGACGTCATGACAAAGTACTATGCCGATGATGTTCCCACTCTGCATAACCCGATCACTCGGTACAATGTCGACGAGCTAGAGGAAGACCCCAAGATCGCACTCTTTCAATCTCCCGGTGGCAAGTCCGGTGCTGGAAAAGAGTACATATTGAAGCCGGAAGAAAAGGAGGGCATAATGTTCTATGTGCTCATGAACATGAAGCATGAACTTATCGGTTTCATGAGGTAAACTGATGAACAAATTACCTATTGCAACTAGTAACTCGATTTTGGTCTAATACGTGTTTACTCCTTTTAGCCAATTCAAGGATGAACAGTGGTCGGAAACGAGGGATCCCAGTGTCACGGAGCTAGACACTCTTCTAAAAGATGGTGCCCCCGGAAAGAAAAATTTTGTGGCTTAGTTCAGGGCCAAAGTAATTTCCCTCTTACCTTGCAATCCGTGACTTGTCCCTATTATTACACATATCCCTCTTACCTTGCAATCCATGACTTGCAGGGAGCTTATTGCAACGTTGAGATGACGAATGAGATTCGATGTGTTTCACAGGGTTGTATCCGTAGAGTCATGAGGTATCAGAAGTATGATGTTAATGGGTACCGCTTTACAGAGTTTCACCAGAACAATCGACCTAATGCAAAAACTATAAATACTGGGGTCTTCACCGGAGGAACCGATGGAGCTGATTACTACGGGATATTAGAGGATGTATACGAGCTAACGTTTGAGACGAACATAAAACTCAAGCTCGTTATGTTCAAATGCCGCTGGTTCGACCCCATCGATGGACAGAGAAGTACCCCTTCCATTGGGTTAGTTGAAGTTAGGCCTTCAACCACCTATTGCGGAGCCGATGTCTATATAGTGGCTCACCAAGACAAGCAAGTTTATTACTTGCCCTACCCATGCAAGAAATAGGAACTTTTGGGTTGGGAAGTCGTCTTCCAGGTATCGCCACATGGTAAGCTACCTAGGCCCAACACCAACGATTACCTCAACATTGACCCTGTGACATACGAGGGAATTTTCTATCAAGAGGAAGAGAACTTCGGGGGTTTTGACATACAAGTGGGTCATGAGGACCTCGAGAACGATGCACAAACTCGTGGTGAGACAGTGGTGGATTTAAAGAACGTTGATATGCTCAACAAGTTTCATGAGGCGAATTTCAACAATGATGAGCCTCCACCGTGCGACGAGCCTTACTACTCACGTGATAGTGATAGTGATAGTGAAAATGAGAACGCGATGCACCACAACCAAGTACTTTATGATAGTGATGACTAGAGGTGAGGGTCTTTTATGTTTTTATGCTTAGTATTTATTTCTTAAAGATGCTTCTTAATTGCATTATGTCTTTATGCTTAGTATTTATTTCTTAACATGCTTCTTAATTGCATTATGTCTTTATGCTTATTAATTTCAACATGTCTATAATGCAGGTGATTGACCAATGCCTCGGGGGAGCAAGGAATCACCGGCCTCCCTTCTCAAGATGATGGCCAAGAGAAGATTACCCAAAGGAGAAGAGTACCTCGTCCCAACCCGCGCTACGGTGGAGCTCGAGGAAGGGGATTGGAGGACCCACCTCCCTCGCGGGGAGAATTTCCCACTGCAGGAGGACGAGGACGAGGACGAGGATGTGCACCACGAGGACGACCAGGTGCAGCACGAGGACGAGGAGGTGCAGCCTCGGGTACATACTCATCTCCCCCGTTGTTTATGAATTACGTTTATATTTTTTATGTATTCATGCTAAATTGGTTACTCTTTATCAATGCAGGTGCAGGACTCGATTCAGAGGATCCAGACTCGTCTCCCCCGCAGCGTGTTGCCCATTTGTCTGACTTACCCTCTGCTTCTGGCACCGTGGCTTCACAGTCAGAGTCGGACGAGGAGTTGGGAGGGATGTCGGATGGGGAGGCGGAGGGTGAGGCGCCGCCGGAGGGTGAGGCGCCGCCGAAGAAGTTGTCGATTCGTGGGGAGGCTCGTGTCCCTAAGAAGGAGCCTCGCCCGGAAGAGAGACCTACGATTGAGCCCTACGGCAAATAGTAAGTGACTAACTCATGTTTTTGGTCATAACAATTTGGCATGTACTAATGTTTGTTTATTGTGCAGCAACTGGTTAAAACCGGCGGGGGTTCGCCACCCTAATAGCGTGCTTGGATCTTTGATCAGGAAGTATTGTCCGGGCTTGTACACTACAGTCCCCAACGGCCAAAGGAAGCTAGCCTGGTTTTGGGCGGACTATGAGGCCTCCACGGATTGCCCGGGCTTCGAGAGTGCTGCTGATGCTGTGATTAGCAGCTTTTGGGTAAGGCATACTTTGGCTTGTGACTCCCATAATTTTTTTTGCTCACCATCGTGCTATCTCATGACTCCCATAATTTTTTGCATGATTGAAGGTCTTCTATCAGGTGACACCGGAGCATCAGGAGGCGGTGAATGCGACTTTGCTTGAGGCTTGTCAGAAGTTGACAACACATCAATGGTACAACACCAATAATACGTTGATCAATCACTTTCAAGCTGAGCATGGCCTTAAGATACGGAAGGATGAGATTGCCCGGGGTCACAAGCCAAAGATGTCGGTGGCTGATTTCATGACGGTAAGTAAATTGTCAATGAGAAGGTCCATAGATGCTAAGTTAGCATTGCATTATCTATTAGTGAAATGAGTATTGTGGTTTCAGGTTATGCCAATGTGGTGTGAACACAAAGAAGACGCTTTTGAGGTGCTGGCTAGTAGGTGGATCGGGGAAGATCCTGACTTTGAGGCCGTGAGCAAGCGGAATAAGAAAAACCGCGGCAGCATGGGAACACACAGCGCGGGAAGCCGCAACCATGGTCTCTTCAAGAAGCACTTGGTATATATATACATGGAACAACCTTCATTTATTTCCCATAATGTTATTAGTTGACACACATAATTAACATTTCTTTGCCGATGCAGGAGGAGATGAAGACGAAGAAGCCCGACCTAGAGCAGCCTCAGCCTCAGCTTCCCCAGTACTTCGGTAACGCCAAGGAGAAGCTCAACACCTACTGCGAGAAGCTCAAGGGTTTGCATCCGCAGGTGGATGAGCCCATGCACCATGAGGTCGATGAGACTGCCGTGATCATGGCGAGCCACGGCAAGCCACATGGTTGCTTCAACATTCTTGATGGGGTGGTCCAGCCTACCATGACCCTCACACGAGTCAAGGCTACCCTCACCCCCGATCACCCCTCTATCGCGCCTCGTCCTCGGCCTGCTGCCTCCACCGCTGATGTGAGTGTTTCTCATTTCCATCTTATTTCCGCAATTTGATCCTAAATGGCTAAGCTGACGAGATTCTTTATTTTTGCAATTGTAGCGTGATTTTGATGATGCCTACAAGGCCCTTCAGACAGATTATAACAAGGAGTATGATGCATGGATTGCGCTGAGGGCAGAGTGCGATGCGTACACTAGGAAAGTGACGGCTGTAAGTTTCAAACTTTACTTTTTCAAATGATGATAAGTCCCACTTCATCTAGTTTGAACCTTTATTCCTGCAACGACTGACATATAACTATCCTGTAGGCGATGAATCACTACTTTATCACTAGACAGCGGGTTCCGGTGGAAGGTGACCAGCCACCTGATCCTGGGATGCCGCCTCGCTGCATATCGAGGGAAGATTTCGCTGCCACATACTACGGAGGGACCCCGGTAAGTTCTTTGCCAAACCACTTGTTACCGCTTTCATATGCCTCGCAAGTTGCTAAGTTTTTGCTCAAACATGTAGGGCACAGGATGCTCTAGGAATCTTGGACCCTTTGGTCGTGCCTCGGCCTCGCCTAGTCCGTCGCGTGCTGATGCACAACTTCGTATCATGGCGCCCTATGGTGGTTCCGCTAGTGGTTCTACTTCCCCGATGGCCCGACACCTGCGAGCGTCTCTTGAGCTCGGAACGGGAAGCCTCGGGCTCCTTGACACACCGACACATACAACGAGTTTTGGACCATGAGCATGGACATGGTTAGAGCTAGAGATAGTGGATGCACTTGTCATATCTTCTATGTGTATGCACTTGTGATGAGTTTGTATGTGTAACAAATATGTTTTGTGGATGATCATGTTGTTGTTTGGATGACGATGGATATTGCAATGTCATGGTTATTTGTTTGGATGCAAAAATTATTTTGCTGATATTGCAATGCAATCAAATTATTTTGCGTGAATTCTGGATGCTCAAATTGAATTAGAAATGGAAACAGAAAAAAGAAAAAAAAACTGGAATAAGCTACGCCGACGGCATAGCCGTCGGCACAGCTCTATGCTGCACAGCATATGGCAAGGCTGTACCGACGGCATAGCCGTCGGCGTAGCTGGCAACGTGGCGGCTATGAGGGATGGCATGTGCCGGCCGTCGGCACAGACGGACGACGTGGCAGCTCGAGGGAGGGCCTGTGCCGACGGCCCAGCCGTCGGCGTAGGCGGGCACGTGGCAGGCTGCGGTGGTTCACGGGCTGGGCCTGTGCCGACGGCCAGGTCGTCGGCGTAGCTCTCTGACGCGGCCGTTACCACGGATGGACGTTGCTGACACACGGGGCCCGCAGGGAGATGCTGCGCCGAGGGGGGGAGGTTGTGCCGATGACCGTTTTGCTGTGCCGACCAGGAGATACGCCGAGGGGGCTACGCCGACGGTTACCGTCGGCACACCCTGTGCCGACGGCTTTGTCTGGCTGTGCCGACGGCTTCCAGCCCTCGGCGTATCTGGCGTTTCCTGTAGTGAGAGAACCTAGCTAATGCATTCCTTCAGGAAAAAACCGGGAGAAGTGTTTTATACTAGATGCGGTGCCGCGAAAGCCCGGAATGAACAACGTGCAAGGCATGGCGTAAAACTGCGGCACATGCGGTGAACTGTCAGAAAGCCATATAGCGCGTGGGGTCTCCCTTGACTCGTTCGTCAGATGACTGACATGTCATGCGTACGGGGACGTGGAGTAAAGCCGGATCCTCGCATATGGATAGCATATGTGAGAACATCTCTCCCACGAAAACAATACCCACCGCATGACCTCGCCGCGGGCATCCATGAAGTGGAGCCCCCCCCCCCCCCCCCCCCCCTCGGCGGGCACGGAGCTCTCTCGTGCTCAAAACGCATCTGACCGAGGGTAGCCGTACCCGTACTCTATGGCACGGTCCACCGTTCAGTGACGCCAGGACATGGGCACATGCGACACGACCTTGGGAGGATTCTCGTGTCCAGCCCCGTGGTGGGGGCCGTCTTCCAAATCGCGACGCGTGTCCTCTTTGGGAACCATCTGACGGCCAAAATAAATCAGAAAGTCGTGAACAACAGAACAAAGCAAATCATTTGGTAGGTCTTATTTACTCCTATGGGGCAAGGAACACAGATAGGCAATTCGACTTGGTGTATCCATTTGCATACACCGTATCCAATTCCATGGATGAAACTCGGCGTATCATATAATTTTTTCTTTGCCTTAAATTTATTCTCCGATCACCCTTCTCGTAGGTAACAAACACGAAAAAAAAACTTGGTCTTCATAGGTTCTATATCGATCTAATCAATTTCCAGTTGGTTTGTTTGCCCTGTCCTCCCATTTATCAGCACACGTTGAAGCTTAGTCCCGGTGGCTCCATGCCGGGCCGAGGGATCCGTCCAGTCATCAAGCGCAGTGCGCCCTCCCATGGCCGTAGATGAACCTCGCATCATCCTCCGTGTACACATGCGTCTCATTCAGCAGCCTGCATAATTTTAAGTTCGTTTTATTCCCCTTTTGGAAAGAAAAAAAATCCCGATCAGAGGTACCGGAGACAAGAGAAACTTGAGGTCTTGAGCTTGACAGAAACGGAAACGCAGGAGGGGGCGCGCGGAGGGTGGCTCACGAGAGGGAGACGCTCTTGTTGAGAGTGGTGGAAGAAATGAGAAATTCCCCGCTGAGATACGCCAGGTCCCCGTCGATCCTGTCCACGATTCTGTCGTCGATCTGCTGCGCATTGAGGGTGAAGGGATGATCTGATGCCTACAACATGATGGCAACAAGAGCAGCATCATGACTCTCTGCATACCGCACTATATATCTAGTGTATAGCTGATAATTTTGTTCGTCTTTTCAGTCCGAGGTTAACTATAGGTGCGTACCATGACCCAGCCCCAGGTGTCAGCAAAGGATGGCAAATGCGCAGTGTATGCTTTTACATCTGCCATCAACACCAGACATGCAAGTCCAGCTAGTTAGTGCAGATCATCCTTAGAAACAAGAGAAGAGAATGTGAGCACATACTGTATATACTCACGCTTGAAGACGTGCCTAAGGGTGTTGTAGATGGATGAGAAGACCTCCTTGTGCGTCAGAACGCCGGCTGGTCCGGCCTGTAACAGTAAGCAGAGGAGCTAAGCACCTTACCTGCTGTGATCGACGGGGAGCAAATCGGAAATTGAAGGGCTTGATTTGTACCTGCGTGACGAAGATGCCCTGATCGGCGAGCTTGGGCTCGAGCACATGGTCGTAGAAGGACTTGGTGTAGAGCTGGTAGCAGGGCCCTCCCTCCACGGGATCCGCAAGGTCTCCCACTATCACGTCATACTTCTCCCGGCTCTTCTCCAGCTCAGCTCTGCCATGCCATGCCATGCCAAGCCAGAGATACAGCGTCATTTGTTTACTTTGCCACACAAGGAAATTGTCGCTGCTAGCTGCTGTTGTGTTGTGTGTACCTGGCGTCATTGATGACGAGGTCGAGCTTCTCGCTCTGGAACGCGTCCCGGTTCACGGTGAGGTATGTCCGGCAGAACTCAACCACCTCCTGTCGACATTTTTTGAGAGCAAGCAAAAGTTTATTAAGGTTCAGTTGTTTCTTCTGGTTGCGGCGGGCCGGCATAACTAACTAACTAAACACGCATGCACCTCGTCTATGTCGCACATGACCACCCTTTCCACGGTCTTGTGTCGCAGCACCTCCCTTGCCGCGGACCCCTCTCCACCTCCCATTATGAACACTCTCTTGGGGCTGCAATCAGTTCATGAGTTCAGTTTGGGCATTCATCAGTGTTAGTAAAACAAAATTCAGTCTATAGCTATATATAGTGTTATTACTCACTCAGGGTGGAAGAGAAGAGGCGGGTGTATCAACGACTCGTGGTAGATGAACTCGTCCACCTCCGTGCTCTGCATCTTCCCGTCGATTATCAAAGCCTAATGGAAAAGAAACAAGGATCGATCCTCCATGTTCAAACCAACCAGGTAGCAGATACGCTACTGTCCTAGTAGTTACACAGAGATTTGCGTTCTTCTTGAATTTTTCTTGAATTCACGAGCCACAGAAATATTAGGACTCAAGTACAGATGGCTGCAATGTTCGATACTTTGGGAAAACGTTCATGAAGAAATATTAGGACTGAAGTTCATGCGGCTCGTAGCTAGCATACCTTCCCAAAATGCTTGGTGTCAATGAGAGCTATCTCCTGGTACTTGCTTGTCCCACGGTGCAGCACACTGGCAAGAAGAAGAAGAACAAAAGTACTAGCAAGAATCAGTCCATATAGATACGCACACCGCGTACGAATGCATCAACTTTCACCTGTTCAAGGCGTAGCGGATCTTGAGGTCGTCGTCGATCTCCTCCTCGTACCACTTGCTCTCATCCTCGCCATCTTCCCTCTGCACCTGCTGCTGCTTCGCCTGGTGGCCGCACCCATTATTGCTCTCCAACCCGTTCTACATGTCGCCAACTATGCCTTCCTGCACAGCTCCCACCATCTTCCACACGCGAAGAAGCAAACCCACACAACAACGCGAGAGAGGAGTCAAATTCACTGACTGGCTCTGTATGATGTGACGGCAAATGGCCACGGTGTTCGGGAGGTTATATATAGGCATCGGGGCGCCAGTGCGCGCCGTTAATGCCGTGGGGGGAAGCGGTCACGCGCCGAGGAAACAAAGATGGGAAAATGGGGCCGAGAGCGCATGCCATAGTGCTGCGATGGTACGACGCGTGATGAAGACGGCACTAGATCTACTGGCGTGCTCTACATGGATATCAAAAGTATGCACAGCCTAGTGAATAATGGAATATCTCTGATCCTATCACCTGTAGCACGCTCCTTGGTGAATGGACGTCAGTGGCAAATGAGGGACTAGTGAACATTATGGAGTATTTTTTTGAAGCGAGTCAAAAGCTTTGTCTTTTATATCGATAAAGTGGAGCAAACATAGAGTGGCCAAAAAGAGGAGCAAACATAGCACCGATACCTCGCGCTCGGTGAATGGATGTTAGTGAAAAGAGAGAGGGGCCAGAGGACAAATATTTTTTAAATGAGACAATTTTTTTTGTCTTTTGTAGTATGATACAAGGAGAAAAAACATAGAGAGGCAGAAAGAGGAGCAACCATAACACCGGTACCTCGTGCTTGGTGAATGGAGGAAAGTGAAAACAGAGGGACAAGAGAATATTTTTTTGAAACAAGACAAAAGATTTGTCTTTTATAATGATGTTAAATTTGCTCTACAATTTTCATAATATTTTTACATTATGTTTCTGTTTTTGAATAGCATAGAAGCAATGAATATGTTTCTTTTTTTTAAATGAGACAATTTTTTTGTATTTTGTAGTATGATACAAGGAGGAAAAACATAGAGCGGCAGAAAGAGGAGCAACCATAGCACCGGTACCGCGTGCTTGGTGAATGGATGTTAGTGGAAAGAGAGGGACAAGAGAATTTTTTTGAAACAAGACAAAAGCTTTGTCTTTTATATTGATAAGAAGGAGAAAACATAGAGCGGCCAAAAGAGGAGTAAACATAACACCGGTACCACGTGCTTGGTGAATGGATGTTAGTGGAAAATGGAAAGAGAGAGGGACCATGGAACATATTCATTGCTTCTATGCTATTCAAAAACAGAAACATAATGTAAAAATGTTATGAAAATTGTAGAGAAAATTTAACATCATTGACACAACATATGCATCAACTTTAGATATCAAATTTTATTTTTACAGCTAGAGAGATGAAAATAACGAACCCGATCACCGTGAAAACCACAGTTTAAATCTGTTGTAAATAATACATTTTTTGCACTATTTACATACTGGAAAATTTTCTTTGGCTGTGGGACATATGTTTTGAAATGAATTTTTGGGACATGGTAAATGCATCTTCTATCAATATTAAATAAACGTAATCTTTTTTACTATAATTTTGTATATAGATACTACAGAAGTGCCAGAAAGACAGACATCACTTCTCGTAGGAACTAGTACTTCCGCAAAACCCGATACTAGATGTATATAGGAGGTGGAAAATAGATCGCAACAATCCACCCAACCCCGATGCCCACATAGAAAATCTCCTCTCACTTGCGTGCATCGGTTCATTGCTGGAGCCATGCCAACCTTGGCCATGATTTCAAGGAACAAGCAAACCAATAGATCGACAAAGATATATCATACACATGGATGTCCAAGAAACTAATGCTGCCTCATTTAGCTCACTGGACAATGAATCTATATCGAACATGGCAACTAGATACTCACAGATTGTAAAAACTAAAAGAAAAATCACAAACTTGATGGGCTAAATAAGCATCACAAAGTAAAGAGAACAAAAAATGGTAGATAAAATCAGAACTCATGCATGATCTACTCCCATCGCAGCTGAATAACGAAGATTCAATAATAAGATAGTTCCCACAAATGGTGACTACTGAATTTTATGCAGCTAACCAATTAGAGAAAATTGTGAATGAGATAGAGTGTGGGTACACCAATTGAATCTTGGGCATAATTTTCAGCATTATAATTGAAGTAAAAGACCTTAGAACATTGGGAGTGTAGTATAACAGAAAACATCACACAAAAAAGAGCCGCAAGAAAATAGTTAGTATGTGGGTTGGTGGTTCATACTGAAAAAAGTATAGCTAATATATTAACATACAATTCATATAAATATATATCTTCTTGGTTTCTCCAAAGAACAAAATGTATGAATGTGAAAAATTATGGGTCAACATAACTTTAATACTTCAATGTGTAGAGGTTGTTTCATATTTTAACCAAATTATCTTAAAATGAGTGTGGTGTAGGTAAATCCCAGCTAAAAATCCACCCTCAACCGGTTATGCTATAAGGCTATGCATATTCAAAGAGGTGGACAATGTGTTTTAACACCCCGTAGAGTCGGGACTGCTATTGGTTGCAAATAGATCTGTTAATGCTAGAATGGCCAAGTTTTGAACTAAAAATCTATTAGGTTGCTTCCAATGCGTTGTATCTTAGCAAGTTGTCCTGAAAGATAACGAATTTAAGAAATAACTGTTGGAATGCATTGTGTCTTAAGTGTTGTCTCTTAGATGATACTAGAGTTTAACTATGATAGGATCCTAATTGCATCTCAATATTGTAGCCTATTTCTGGTTTAAGTAATACATGTTGCTATTTTAGACACACAAGGATGAATATAATTTTTACACTTAATGGTGATAATACAAAATTACAAAAACATTGCCATATACTACAAAAATATATATTTCACTATACATGAATATATTTGTAACACCCTCGGAATCGGCCCTATGCAAGTTTTAGCGATTCCAGCCAAACCCGCATAGAAACGATTCAAAGGTGCCCACCAGGCACTTTCGTGCGGGTGGAAAACGAAGTAATACCATTACACATTATTCCATGATGGAACCCACAAAACAGATATATGCAATAGCGACTCCATGGGTCAAGAATATAGATATACAATACAAAGATCCAAATCACCTTGAAAACGATGCAACGTCCGACTACGGACAAGATGTAAATGGGGCTAAGAGCCTTGAATAATAACCAATGGCGTCCATAACCCTGCCCAGGCCAAGCCGGAAGGGTAACCCTGCTAACGACGTCGATCTCAAAACCTGCTTAAACAAAAGGGGTGCCGACAAAGGGCAAAGGAAAAAGAGAGTGGTTAGTACTGAGGCCAGTACACGGCGAGACTAGAATTCGGCGGTCCTCGTCTACATACGTATGGTGGACTGATGCGGCAGCGCAGCATGCACTAAACAACCTATAGAGACTCAATACAACTAGCGACTATCAGATAGGGATAAGAAAGACCTATTCGGATCCAACCTGTTACTACCACCAATCATATCCATCCTCGTATTTCCCCCTCGAGACCAAACGAGGAAGTCAAGCTGAGGAACTCACACAGTTGGCAGTTTTATTCATTCCATTAGAGTTTCAGCAATTACTAGTCAGGTATAGATAGGATGTCCTGATATAATAAGCAGTGGGCACTTTTAGTTAACCATTCCGTTGTAGTTGCGATACTTACTAGTCAGATACAATGGTAACAGGTGTCAACCCAAAACCAGCAGTTGTTGTCACTTTTATTTAGCCATTCCATTATAGTGAAGCTGAGTACTAGTCATTATAAATTCAAATTTATAGCACTACTTTAGTTATAGTTGTCTATGATCGAGATACTGTGCTCCAACTCGTCCATAACCGCGAACACGGCTTTCAGAAAGTTTTACCCTATAGGGGGCACAAATAGCAACACACGCACGATCAACCTCGAAAAAAACCAAATGAAAACCCAACGAGGCATCACGACAGAGCAATTGCAAGATTCATATAATATTTTAGGGGGCCACCCCACCAAGCTACCCTCTACGAAGTTGGCCGGCTCTGAGACGGACCAAGAGGTTTGCGAGAATGGCTGTAAACGACTGGGAACCCGAAAATGTAACTAGGCTTATCGATACCGCGTAATCGTGCCGCGATCCAAAACAGTACAGGCGCTCCACGCACAATCGTAAATAAAGAAGTAAAGCATGGCATAAGTACATGATAGTAATAAAGCTCCAAACTCAAATTTAAACGGGACCAATATTAGACTAGATTCGCCCGCATATGCTCTCCATATTCAATTATTAGATAAGTCGACAACATCCCCCAAACCACAATATGTATGCGATCATGACAATTTAATATGCAATTTATATCATTCATAAAAATAGGGGTCTCGGAATGAGGGTCACACTTTAGGGTTCGAAGATCTTGAGGTTTCTGCGGGTGGTTCAGTCCCGTCAGGATCGGGCTTCGGGGTTTCGGTGTCCGTGAAGGAGAACTTGAGGAGTTCGCATCCATGAGGAAGGACTTGGCGCACTAGGGTTTGGTCTTCGAATCCGGGAAGGGGGTCTTGGGGTTCCGGCATCACCGGGTCCGGGAGGAAAGCTTCGCGACATCGGATCCGCGAGATAGTTCTCGACTTTCCATAATGGCGCTCTTCATCGTTTCCGTGTTGGTGACAATACTTGGGGTTCGATGTCGGTCTTGGCAGCACCCAAACGCATCAAGGTTGGTGAAATTGGAACCAAAACAGTTGACACATCACACCTTCCTGATTCGGTACGGGAATTCATAGCCAAACCAAACCAAAAGAGGATGCTCGCGAGGACGTGCAGGTGATTGGCGTCGCATGACCTGCAGGACAAGGAGACACTAGGACATCGGGCGGTGCCGGCAACAGATCGACAAGGAGGCCCAGTCAAGGAGGTACTGGCAACGGGCAAGTCGACCGGCAGTACCTTGAGGCGGCGCGGATGCTGATGCTTAGCACATACATGGAGAAGCAGCTGGCAAAGAGGAGACGAACCATGGAAGCACGGACCTGGCTGGCGGCGAGCTTGCACGGGTCGGCAGCGAGGAACCACGGTGGGGCAGGGTACGCGAGAGGGAGAAGCGCCGAGAGGGGGTGAGGCAGAGCCGGCCGGGGACAGGACGACAGCGCTCGGTACGGCCGGGCTCTGGCAGCGGGGAGGCGAGGTCGACCTGGGGGTGGGGAGGAGCATCGCTCCTGCAGACAGAGGACGCGGGCCGGACGTCGGGAGTCGCGGGGGAGGAGGCTAGAGGCTGGCAGCTCTCTCCATCGGGCTAGAGGAAGAGGGTGACGGGGATGGATGCTGGCGGCGGCACGTGCACGATGGTGAGAGCGGGGGTTGGTGGCTTCGTCGGGTAGGGAACGGAACGAGGGAGCGGGGTGGGACACGTGCGTGGGTGGTTTTCTGGGTGGGGTCAGGGAGAGACGTGGGAGTGGGGTTGAGGGGAGCGTACACGCTGGTGTTGGCGTGTCGTACGTGAGCAGAGGTGCAGGGCGCAGGGTCGGGTGGGTCGCCGCGGCTATGTGCGTGCCTGTAGATGTGCGGTGTGGGTTGAAACGGGGATGGCGACGGCAAGTGGGAAGTGGGACTAGGGTTAGGGTTTTTAGGGACTAGTAGGTTTAGGGTTTGGTCCAACCGGTTGGGCCTTTGGGCCTGGCCGGTTTAGGTATAGGTTTTATTTATTTATATTTAAAATACTTTTAGTTTTATGTTCTTTTGTTTAAAAATCATTTTGGTAAATATTTTTACATGATTTAAATAACAAGGGATATAATTTCAATAAGAAGAGGATATGCAATGTAGAAAATAATATAGGGTTTTACTAAAATAGTTTAGAGACAAGGTATGCAAGATGATGATGTCATGATGATGAAAAACAGAAACAACAAGCATTAATACAATTAGGGTTTATCCGGGGTGCTACAATTCGACACCACTAACAATGGATCTCGCCCTCGAGATCCGCCTCATGGTATCGGAAAGAAGGCCGATGGTCTAAATTTTCTCGTTTTGTGTAGATCTTTGCGGCACCACCAATAAAGGGTTGTGGCTCACGTTCGTCGAGAGAACACTCTGGTGAAGCAAACATCAAGGTCGAGGTCTCAAAAGATAAGGCCACCTCTAACTTCTGGGGACGGAGTAGAATTGCTTGATCCACCGATTCAATGCACAAGAGCGAATGATAAGAGTAGTCGGATGGTGATCAGTCCATCGCGCACCCAAAGCATTACTCTGCACATGATTAGGAGAATTATGCAACCAATTCTCGGAATTCATACTGAAGATCTCGACAAGCGAGGTTCCGAAACTAAGGAGGGATGGAGATTCTCATCAGATCTAATGTAGACGATTTCGTCGTATCGAAAATCAGCGGAGGATAGAAAGAAATTTTTTAGTGAATTTTCGGTCCACTGAAAGGTACAACAGATGAAAGATTCATCAGATAGCATGAATGCCGAATGTTGAAGCACCGTTACAAGAGGATGGAAGCGAAACCCTGAAGGTACGACAGAATCCCAACCACGAGAAATCCTGAACTTGAAGAAAAGATAAGAGAGCATATTCAAAACACATCGAGATAAGAGGAGAATAGAGAGGGGTAAGAAGTAAAAGAAGACCTAATCAGATCTATCCAACCGATTTTTCAAAACAATTTCGACACTCTACAACGTCCGTTAGCTAGGTTATCCTACAGGCTGGACCAGTGGGGTATCGTAACTGCTGAGCTCTGATACCACTTTGTAACACCCTCGGAATCGGCCCTATGAAAGTTTTAGCGATTCCTGCCAAACCCGCATAGAAACGATTCAAAGGTGCCCACTAGGCACTTTCGTGCAGGTGCAAAAAAAAGTAATACCATTACACATTAGTCCATGATGGAACCCACAAAACAGATATATACAACAACGACTCCATGGGTCAAGAATACAGATATACAATACAAAAATCCAAATCACCTTGAAAACGATGCAACGTCCGACTACGGACAAGATGCAAATGGGGATAAGAGCCTTGAAGAATAACCAATGGCGTCCATAACCCTGCCCAGGCCAAGCCGGAAGGGTAACCCTGCTAACGACGTCGATCTCAAAACCTTCTTAAACAAAAGGGGTGCCGACAAAGGGCAAAGGAAAAAGAGAGCGGTCAGTACTAAGGCCAGTACACAGCGAGACTAGAATTCAGCGGTCCTCGCCTACGTAGATATGGTGGACTGATGCGGCAGCGCAGCATGCACTAAACAACCAATAGAGACTCAATACAACTAGCGACTATCAGATAGGGATAAGAAAGACCTATTCGGATCCAACCTGTTACTACCACCAATCATACCCATCCTGGTATTTCCCCTTCGAGACCAAACGAGGAAGTCAAGCCGAGGAACTCACACAGTTGGCAGTTTTATTCATTCCATTAGAGTTGCAGCAATTACTAGTCAGGCATAGATAGCATGTCCTGATATAATAAGCAGTGGGCACTTTTAGTTAACCATTCCGTTGTAGTTGCGATACTTACTAGTCAGATACAATGGTAACAGGTGTCAACCCAAAACATGCAGTTGTTGTCACTTTTATTTAGCCATTCCATTATAGTGAAGCTGATTACTAGTCATTATAAAGTCAAATTTATAGCACTACTTTAGTCATAGTTGTCTATGATCGAGATACTGTGCTCCAAGTCATCCATAACCGCGAACACGGCTTTTAGAAAGTTTTACCCTGCAGGGGAACAAATAGCAACACACGCACGATCAACCTCGAAAAAAACCAAATGAAAACCCAACGAGGCATCACGACAGAGAAATTGGAAGATTCATATAATATTTCAGGGGACCACCCCACCAAGCTACCCGCTACGAAGTTGGCCGGCTCCGAGACGGACCCAGAGGTTTGCGAGAACGGCTGTAAACGACTGGGAACCCAAAAGTGTGACTAGGCTTGTCGATACCACGTAATCGTGCTGCGATCCAAAACAGTACATGCGCTCCACGCACAATCGTAAATAAAGAAGTAAAGCATGGCATAAGTACATGATAGTAATAAAGCTCCAAACTAATTTGTGGCCCCAAGAAATAATATATGACTCCAGCTCTGGCTAGGGGGATTCATGGTCCCACATGCGAATAGTGCGAATATTCAAAGAACAGTTATCAAGTACTCGGGGTCCTACGAGACACAAGTGGACGGTTAAAAACTAAATAACTTCTATTGCGCACCTGTGCCTCTGCATTATTTACCTACTTTTAATTTTAGTTGTTAAACTGTAATTAAAGCCATGATCATCTCCAACTTAAAGCATATGGCAGTCTTTCAACAACTGTTGTACTTGATGACACGCAACAGCACTTGAGCAAGTGACTACGACACGCAAGTCTAACTATCTACCAAACAACAGGTAATAGGCTGTGTCCAAGGCAATATAAGGCTGCAAGGGATATCACGGGTACGAAAACTAGAGCATCGCAACACAGATAACAATAGATCAATAGGAAGAAATAAAGACTAAAAGTAAAATATGTAGAAAGGGGGAGAATGATCGCCTGAAAAACATTGCAGAAGGTTCATCCGAAGATCGGTCGACACTCGCATCAACTCAGCGGCCTAATCCGTGAAGAAGCAAAGCACTAGAGAAAACACCGGATACACTATTTAATACTACGACAAAAGATCGGGCATGATGCATGTATGATGTATGACATGGCAAATATGCGATGCAATTAGACAATATTAAGCGGAACCAGGGTCCCGACAATTATTTAATAGGTTCATATTATTTAGATACCCTGCATTTTAAATGTTGGCTTAACAAGGCAAAATTATATCATCGGCTACTCAAATTTAAACGGGACCAATATTAGACTAGATTCGCCCGCATATGCTCTCCATATTCAATTATTAGATAAGTCGACAACATCCCCCAAACCACAATATGTATGCGATCATGACAATTTAATATGCAATTTATATCATTCATAAAAATAGGGGTCTCGGAATGAGGGTCACACTTTAGGGTTCGACGATCTTGAGGTTTCCGCGGGTGGTTCGGTCCCGTCAGGATCGGGCTTCGGGGTCTCGGCGTCCGTGAAGGAGAAGTTAAGGAGTTCGCATCCATGAGGAAGTACTTGGCGCACTAGGGTTTGGTCTTCAAATCCGGGAAGGGGGTCTTGGGGTTCCGTCATCACCGGGTCCGGGAGGAGAGCTTCGCGACATTGGATCCGCGAGATAGATCTCGACGTTCCATAATGGCGCTCTTCGATCATCGTTTCCGTGTCGGTGAAAATACTTGGGGTTCGATGTCGGTCTTGGCAGCACCCAAACGCATCAAGGTTGGTGAAATTGGAACCAAAACAGTTGACACATCACACCTTCCTGATTCGGTACAGGAATTCATAGCCAAACTGAACCAAAAGAGGATGCTCGCGAGGACGTGCAGGTGATTGGCGTCGCATGACCTGCAGGACAAGGAGACACTAGGACATCGGGCGGTGCCGGCAACTGATCGACAAGGAGGCCCGGTCAAGGACGTACTGGCGACGGGCAAGTCGAACGGCAGTACCTTGAGGCGGCGCAGATGCTGATGCTGAGCACATACATGGAGAAGCAGCCGGCGAAGGGGATACGAACCATGGCAGCACGGACCTGGCTGGCGGCGAGCTTGCGCGGGTCGGCAGCGAGGAACCACGGCGGAGCAGGGGACGCGAGAGGAAGAAGCGCCGAGAGGGGGGTGAGACAGAGCCGGCCGGGGACGGGACGGCAGCGCTCTGGACGACCGGGCTCTGGCAGCGGGGAGGCGAGGTCGACCTGGGGGTGGGGAGGAGCATCGCTCCTACCTACGGAGGACGCGGGCCGGACGGCGGGAGTCGCTGGGGAGGAGGCTGGAGGCTGGCAGCTCTCTCCATCGGGCCAGAGGAAGAGGGTGACGGGGATGGATGCTGGCGGCGGCACGCGGACGATGGTGTGAGCGGGGGTTGGTGGCTTCGTCGGGTAGGGAACGGAACGAGGGAGCGGGGTGGGACCCGTGCGTGGGTGGTTTTCTGGGTGGGGTCGGGGAGAGACGTGGGAGTGGAGTTGAGGGGAGCGTACACGCTGGTGTTGGCGTGTCGTACACGAGTAGAGGTGCAGGGCGCAGGGTCGGGTGGGTCGCCGCGGTTGTGTGCGTGCGTGTAGATGTGCGGTGTGGGTTGAAACGGGGATGGCGGCGGCAGGTGGGAAGTAGGACTAGGGTTAGGGTTTTTAGGGACTAGTAGGTTTAGGGTTTGGTCCAACCGGTTGGGCCTTTGGGCCTGGCCGGTTTAGGTATAGGTTTTATTTACTTATACTAGCTGAATACCCGTGCATTGCTACGGCATAAACTCGATAAAAATGTTATGTTACAAATAGAAAAAACACAGAAAAACTTATTCTCTCCGATCCATATTACTTTACTTGGATTTGTCAAAATTTGGATAAACCTATATACGAAATAGTGTCTTGATTTACCAAATCTAGACAAATTTGAGGCAACTAATATGTGTCGGAGGGTGTATAACAATGTATACGGGGGATCCACAAACAGAAAAAACACATAATCATATTCCTTCATTTTCTATTGAAATATTTGTTATGCCATGGAAACATTAAAGGGTTTTCTTTTTAGATAAATATAAAAATTCCATCCTTCATAGCTCTATTGTGCTAAATATTATCGTGCTTCCTCCGCAAAAAAAATATTATCTGCTTAGCAACGTGTTTAAATTTAATATTACATTTAGATATGTTGTCTGGTGGCCGATACAGATTCAACACAAAAATCGAGAGAGCACTATAACCTGAGCCTTAGTTTGGACTTTCCAACATAGCATGGACGGGCGGAAATTTGTCTCTCTATATATCCACTTGTGTACCAATTTAATGGGAAATTTCATTATTAACACTGAATTACCTTTGATACTCTGCAGCAATTCAGAACAAAGATGTGCATGCTTTAGGCTCATCATCAACTTGAAAGTGTCAAATGCCGACTAACTTGATTTGCAATAATATTGCTATGCTCTGGTGTGGCATCCCGCAAAACCACTACTAGAAAATCGTGTTGTTTTTGTGCATTGCATCATCATGACCGCATGCTCATGTCATCATGCCACATTGCATTTGAGCATCGTCATCATCATGCATATTATTTTACTTGAAACTATGTTGCGAAAGTCTACTGTTTTCTGAAACTAGCCCTCCTTCTATTTCAAATTAAACCCCGGATGCTTCCTGATATTTTGTTTGTCTAAAAACTATTTACAAAAGTTTATTGCATATTAAATAAAAATCTATATTATTTTAGGGGGCAGCCGAACCGGACCGATCTGACCCAGTCGACCACCCCCAGAATAAAAACGGTCCACCTAAATTCCTAATCCTACCAATCCTATTCTACCCATCCAACCAACCACATCACCCCCACCAATCTCTGGCTGCCACCTCACCCTCTCCTTTCTCTCCCTCCATTCCTAGCCCGCCACCTGGCCACCCTCTCTCACCCCCCCACTCCCCACTCAACCAGCACACACACGCAACACACACGCGCGCGCCCCTGCCCACCACACACACACCGACCACCCCTGCTGGCCACCTGGCCCACCGCCCCACCTCCCTGGCCCCACCAGCACCGCACCCCACTCCCCTGGCCGCCTTCCCCCCCTCTCCTCTTCCTCCCTGGCTTCTCTCTCTCGCGACCTCGCACGCTCCCTCCTCCCGCCTCCGGCCGCCGCTCGCCAGCTCCGCCAGCCCCGCCCCCTCGCCGGCCCTCCTCCCCTCTCCTGGCCGCGCCGGCCTCGCCGCGGAGCCGCCCTGCACCGCCTCCCTCCAGCGCCGCCGAGCCCGACCGCAGGCCGCAGCCTCGCCTCCATCCCCTCCGGCGCCTGCAGCCTCCCCATCGCCCGACCTCGAGCTCGCCTCCGCCACCAGCCCGTCCGCCTCCGGCCGTCCCTCCCTCTGCGACCAAGCTCGCCCACCGCCGGCGCCCGCAGGCCGCGGCCTCGCCTCCATCCCCTCCGGCCGGCCTCGCTAGCTGCCTCCTCTCGGGCCGCCCCGTCAGCGCCCCGCGCCCCCGAGCTCCTCCTGCAACGTCGGCCGCCTCTTCCGCCGCCGGGCTCGACCCCCCCCCCCTCCGCGAGCATCTCCGCTCCGCCGCCCGGGATGGACGACACCGCCGACGGCCGTCCTCTGCGTCGCGCACCCCTGCCCGTGTCAATGACCGCAAGTGTCAACGTGGTTATGCGCTTCGGTGGCCATGCGACAAGATCGACAACTCGAAGCACAAGCAGGACCATCGACAAGCTTATCCCAGAACTTCACGGAACCTAGGCGTTGAGATCCCGAGCCTCCGAAGACCGATCCGACAACGAACCCGCCGGTACCTCAAGATCTTCCTCGCGGCGTCCGAAGACCCGAACCCTGTCGAATCCCTCTCGGTGAACGCCAAGATCGCCTCGCGGACGCCATGACCTCCTTCAAGGATCCGATGGCCGAGACCCTGAAGACCGATCTAGAGCGCCAAGGCCTTCGCATGGAGTTGGCAAGATCATCCGGAAACACCAAGATCAACTGCGCGGGCCCGACAAGATCGACACCAACCGGGGCGAATCCGATGCCCCGACGCCAGACCAAGTACTTCCTCCCGGAACGCCAAGATCCACTCCGCTATCTGAGAACGTTTCCGTCGAACCCTGAACCCTGAGCCCGGAACCTCGAACCACATCGAACCCCAAAGATCTTCCGAACCCAATGTGTGACCCCTTTTCCGAGCCTCTATTTTATAAATTGCCAATTTTATAAATTGTTGCATATTAATTGAGCATGCTCGCATACATCTCATGTGGTTTGGGGGCCTTATGCCGATTCACCTTATAATTAATATGGGGCCCATATGCGGACAAATCTAGTCTTATATCGGCCTCATTTAAATTTGAGTAGCGAACCGGTGCTATCTTGCTTTGTTAAAACAACATTTAAATTGCGGGGGTTCTAAATAACTTGAACCGTTTAATTAATTGTCGGGACCCCGGTTCCGCTTAATATGACCTAATTGCATCGCACCTTTGCCATGCCATACATCATACATGCATCATGCCCGATCTTCTGCCGTAGTATTAAATATTGCATCCGGTGTTCCTTCTAGTGATTTGCTTCTTCGCGGATAAGGCCGTTGAGTTGATGTGAGCTTCGCCCCGATCTTCGGTTGAACCTTCGGCAATGTTTTCAGGCGAGCATCTCCCCCTTTCTACCTATCTTACTTTTATAGTATTTACTTCCGTCCTATTGATCTATTGCTATCTGTGATGCGCTGCTCTAGTTTTCGTACCCGTGATATCCCTTGCAGCCTTATATTGCCTTGGACACATCCTATTACCTGTTGTTTGGTAGATAGTTGGACCTACGCGTCGTAGTCGCTTGCTCAAGTGCTGTTGCGTGTCGTCAAGTACCTCAGTTGTTGGAGTTCTGCCGCATGTTCAATGTTGGAGAGGGTCATGGCTTTAATTATCATTCACTTTAATTATTGTTTAATAACTAAAATTGAAGTAGGTAAGCAGAGGCACCGGTGGGCGATAGATAATTTTGGTTTCCGACCGCTCACTGGTGTCCCGTAGGACCCCGAGTTCTTGACACCTGTTCCGAGATCGAGCGCGCTAACCACATGTGGGGAGATATGGGCCCCCCATCGATTTAGTACCTGATTTCAAAGTATTGTACCGGGGGCCACATGTAGTTTGGGGCTTTATTACTATCATGTACTTATGCCATGCTTTACTGCTTTATTTACGATTGTGTGAGGAGCACGTTGTACTGTTTTGGAAGCGGAGTGTTTTCGCGGTATCGGCAGGCCCAGTTTTGGGATCCCCTGTCGTTTACAGCCACTGACGCAAACCCTGAGTCCGTCTCGGAGACCGGCCGACTTTGTTGCGGGTAGACTTAGTGGGGTGGCCCCCCGTGCTTGCTTTGGGTCTGGGAAACGCCATGACTTAGGCCCCGCCGACATACCGATGGGTGTATGTTAATTGATCTGGCAAAAAGGGTCGAAGTGCGTGTGGATACTTTGGTGCACCCCTGCAGGGTTAAATCTTTTCGAGAAGCCGTGTCCGCGGTTATGGACGACTTGGAGCACAGTGCTTGATCATAGACAACTATAACTAAATTTTACTGTTATAAATTGACTTGCATCCGATATGACTAGTAATCAGCTTCACCACAACGGAATGGCTAAATAAAAGTACCAACAACTGCTGGGTTTTGGAATATCTCATGCTATCGTATATTTGACTAGTAAGTGTCGCAACTACAACGGAATGGTTAAATAAAACTGCCCACTGTTTAATTTATCAGGACGATTATCTATGCCTGACTAGTAATTGCCGCAACGATAACCGAATAAATAAAACTGCCACTGTGTGAGTTCCTCGGTTGACTTCCTCGTTTGGTCTCGAGGGGGAAACACCAGGATGGGTTTGTTTGAAGGTAGCATCAGGTTGGTTCCGAATAGGTTTTTCTTATCCCTCTCTGATAGCCGCCAGTTGTATCGAGTCTCTATAGGTTGTTTAGTGCATGCTGCCGCTTCAGTCCACCATACCTATGTAGGCGAGGACCGCCGAATTCTAGTCTTGCCGTGTACTGGCCTCAGTACTGACGCTCCTCTTTTTCCTTTGCCCTTTGTCGGCACCCCTTTTGTTTAAGCAGGTTTTGAGATCGACGCCGTTAGCAGGGTTACCCTTCCGGCTTGGCCTGGGCAGGGTTATGGACGCCATTGGTTATTCTTCAGGGCTCTTAGCCCCATTTGCATCTTGTCCGTAGTCGGACGTTCTATCATTTTCAAGGTGATTTGGATCTTTATATGTTATATCTGTATTCTTGACTCATGGAGTCGTGTTGTATATATATCTGTTCTGTGGGTCCCATCGAGGACTGTTGTGTAATGTTATTACTTCGTTTTCCACCCGCACGAAAGTGCCTGGTGGGCACCTTTGAATCGTTTCTATGCGGGTTTGGCGGGTTTCACTAAAACTTGCATAGGGTCGATTCTGAGGGTGTTACAGAGTGGTATCAGAGCTCAGCAGTTGCGATACCCCACAAGTCCGGCCTGTAGGATAACCTAGCTAACGGCCGAAGTAGAGTGTCAAAACTATTTTTGCAAAACCGGTTGGATAGTTCTGATTAGGTCTGATTTTACTCCTTACCCCTCTGCTGCTCTCCTCTCACCTCTGCGTGTTTTGAATCCGCTCTCTTCTTCCTCTTTGAGTCCAGGATTTCTCGTGGTTGGGATCCGTCGTACCTTCAGGGTTTCGCTTCCTCCTTTGGTAACGGTGTTGCTACATCTGGTCTTCATGCTATCCGAGGAATCCTTCGTCTGGTGGACTTCTCTTTGTTCCTTCTCGTGCCTTCCGGTGTCTTCCGACGCGACGACATCGACTACGCTAGATCCGATGCAGAGTCTGCATCACCCCTTTGTTCCTGAACCTTGTTTGTCGAGATCTTCAGTCTGAATCCTGAGGGTTGGTTGCATAATCTGTCTATTCGTGTACATAGTAATGCTTTGAGTGCGGGATGGAGTCGCGACCATACCACTACTCTTATCATTTGCTTTTGTATATTGAATGGTGGATCGATGCAACTCCTACTCCTTCCATGAAAGTTAGAGGTGGCATTACCTTTAACTTCGTCCGTTGTTCTCCGGAGTGTTCTCTCGACGATCAGGGACAACGACCTCTTGTTAGTGGTGTCGCGAGGATCTACACGAAGCGAGAAGACGCAGATCGCCGACCTTCCTTCCGGTACCATGAGGCGGATCTCGAGGGCGAGATCCATTGTTAGTGGTGTCGAATTATGGCATCCCGCAAAACCACTACTAGAAAATCGCGTTGTTTTTGTGCATTGCATCATCATGACCGCATGCTCATGTCATGATGCCACATTGCATTTGAGCATCGTCATCATCATGCATATTATTTTACTTGAAACTATGTTGCGAAAGTCTACTGTTTTCTGAAACTAGCCCTCCTTCTATTTCAAATTAAACCCCGGATGCTTCCGGATATTTTGTTTGTCTAAAAACTGTTTACAAAAGTTTATTGCATATTAAATAAAAATCTATATTATTTTAGGGGGTAGCCGAACCGGGCCGATCCGACCCAGTCGACCACCCCCAGAATAAAAACGGTCCACCTAAATTCCTAATCCTACCAATCATATTCTACCCATCCAACCAACCACATCACCCCCACCAATCTCTGGCTGCCACCTCACCCTCTCCTTTCTCTCCCTCCATTCCTAGCCCGCCACCTGGCCACCCTCTCTCACCCCCCCACTCCCCACTCAACCAGCACACACACGCAACACACACGCGCGCGCGCCCTTGCCCACCACACACACACCGACCACCCTTGCTGGCCACCTGGCCCACCGCCCCACCTTCCTGGCCCCACCAGCACCGCACCCCACTCCCCTGGCCGCCTTCCCCTCCCCCGCTCCTCTTCCTCCCTGGCTTCTCTCTCTCGCGACCTCGCACGCTCCCTCCTCCCGCCTCCGGCCGCCGCTCGCCAGCTCCGCCAGCCCCGCCCCCTTGCCGGCCCTCCTCCCCTCTCCTGGCCGCGCCGGCCTCGCCGCGGAGCCGCCCTGCACCGCCTCCCTCCAGCGCCGCCGAGCCCGAACGCAGGCCGCGGCCTCGCCTCCATCCCCTCCGGCGCCTGCAGCCTCCCCATCGCCCGACCTCGAGATCGCCTCCGCCACCAGCCCGTCCGCCTCTGGCCGTCCCTTCCTCTGCGACCAAGCTCGCCCGCCGCCGGCGCCCGCAGGCCGTGGCCTCGCCTCCATCCCCTCCGGCCGGCCTCGCAAGCCGCCTCCTCTCGGGCCACGCCGCCAGGCCCCCAGCGCCGCCCCGTCAGCGCCCCGCGCCCCCGAGCTCCTCCTGCAGCGTCGGCCGCCTCTTCCGCCGCCGGGCTCGACCCCCCCCCCCCCCCCGCGAGCATCTCCGCTCCGCCGCCCGGGATGGACGACACCGCCGCCGGCCGTCCTCTGCGTCGCGCACCCCTGCCCGTGTCAATGACCGCAAGTGTCAACGTGGTTTTGCGCTTCGGTGGCCATGCGACAAGATCGACAACTCGAAGCACAAGCAGGACCATAGACAAGCTTATCCCAGAACTTCACGGAACCTAGGCGTCGAGATCCCGAGCCTCCGAAGACCGATCCGACAACGAACCCGCCGGTACCTCAAGATCTTCCTCGCGGCGTCCGAAGACCCGAACCCTGTCGAATCCCTCTCGGTGAACGCCAAGATCGCCTCGCGGACGCCATGACCTCCTTCAAGGATCCGATGGCCGAGACCCTGAAGACCGATCTAGAGCGCCAAGGCCTTCGCATGGAGTCGGCAAGATCATCCGGAAACACCAAGATCAACTGCGCGGGCCCGACAAGATCGACACCAACCGGGGCGAATCCGATGCCCCGACGCCAGACCAAGTACTTCCTCCCGGAACGCCAAGATCCACTCCGCTATCCGAGAACGTTTCCGTCGAACCCTGAACCCTGAGCCCGGAACCTCGAACCACATCGAACCCCAAAGATCTTCCGAACCCAATGTGTGACCCCTTTTCCCAGCCCCTATTTTATAAATTGCCAACTTTATAAATTGTTGCATATTAATTGAGCATGCTCGCATACATCTCATGTGGTTTGGGGGCCTTATGCCGATTCACCTTATAATTAATATGGGGCCCATATGCGGACAAATCTAGTCTTATATCGGCCTCATTTAAATTTGAGTAGCGAACCGGTGCTATCTTGCTTTGTTAAAACAACATTTAAATTGCGGGGGTTCTAAATAACTTGAACCGTTTAATTAATTGTCGGGACCCCGGTTCCGCTTAATATGACCTAATTGCATCGCACCTTTGCCATGCCATACATCATACATGCATCATGCCCGATCTTCTGCCGTAGTATTAAATATTGCATCCGGTGTTCCTTCTAGTGATTTGCTTCTTCGCGGATAAGGCCGTTGAGTTGATGTGAGCTTCGCCCCGATCTTCGGTTGAACCTTCGGCAATGTTTTCAGGCGAGCATCTCCCCCTTTCTACCTATCTTACTTTTATAGTATTTACTTCCCTCCTGTTGATCTATTGCTATCTGTGATGCGCTGCTCTAGTTTTCGTACCCGTGATATCCCTTGCAGCCTTATATTGCCTTGGACACATCCTATTACCTGTTGTTTGGTAGATAGTTGGACCTACGCGTCGTAGTCGCTTGCTCAAGTGCTGTTGCATGTCGTCAAGTACCTCAGTTGTTGGAGTTCTGCCGCATGTTCAATGTTGGAGAGGGTCATGGCTTTAATTATCATTCACTTTAATTATTGTTTAATAACTAAAATTGAAGTAGGTAAGAAGAGGCACCGGTGGGCGATAGATAATTTTGGTTTCCGACCGCTCACTGGTGTCCCGTAGGACCCCGAGTTCTTGACACCTGTTCCGAGATCGAGCGCGCTAACCACATGTGGGAAGATATGGGCCCCCCATCGATTTAGTACCTGATTTCAAAGTATTGTACCGGGGGCCACAAGTAGTTTGGGGCTTTATTACTATCCTGTACTTATGACATGCTTTACTGCTTTATTTACGATTGTGTGAGGAGCACGCTGTACTGTTTTGGAAGCGGAGTGTTTTCGCGGTATCGGCAGGCCCAGTTTTGGGATCCCCTGTCGTTTACAGCCACTGACGCAAACCCTGAGTCCGTCTCGGAGACCGGCCGACTTCGTTGCGGGTAGACTTAGTGGGGTGGACCCCCGTGCTTGCTTTGGGTCTGGGAAACGTCATGACTTAGGCCCCGCCGACATACCGATGGGTGTATGTTAATTGATCTGGCAAAAAGGGTCGAAGTGCGTGTGGATACTTTGGTGCACCCCTGCAGGGTTAAATCTTTTCGAGAAGCCATGTCCGCGGTTATGGACGACTTGGAGCACAGTGCTTG
Source organism: Avena sativa (assembly GCA_916181665.1). Classification (NCBI taxonomy): domain Eukaryota; kingdom Viridiplantae; phylum Streptophyta; class Magnoliopsida; order Poales; family Poaceae; genus Avena; species Avena sativa. Next base: position 70,605,082 of record OV702284.1, read on the forward strand.
ATCATAGACAACTATAACTAAAGTTTACTGTTATAAATTGACTTGCATCCGATATGACTAGTAATCAGCTTCACCACAACGGAATGGCTAAATAAAAGTACCAACAACTGCTGGGTTTTGGGATATCTCATGCTATCATATATTTGACTAGTAAGTGTCGCAACTACAACGGAATGGTTAAATAAAACTGCCCACTGTTTAATTTATCAGGACGATTATCTATACCTGACTAGTAATTGCCGCAACGATAACCGAATAAATAAAACTGCCACTGTGTGAGTTCCTCGGTTGACTTCCTCGTTTGGTCTCGAGGGGGAAACACCAGGATGGGTTTGTTTGAAGGTAGCATCAGGTTGGTTCCGAATAGGTTTTTCTTATCCCTCTCTGATAGCCGCCAGTTGTATCGAGTCTCTATAGGTTGTTTAGTGCATGCTGCCGCTTCAGTCCACCATACCTATGTAGGCGAGGACCGCCGAATTCTAGTCTCGCCGTGTACTGGCCTCAGTACTGACGCTCCTCTTTTTCCTTTGCCCTTTGTCGGCACCCCTTTTGTTTAAGCAGGTTTTGAGATCGACGCCGTTAGCAGGGTTACCCTTCCGGCTTGGCCTGGGCAGGGTTATGGACGCCATTGGTTATTCTTCAGGGCTCTTAGCCCCATTTGCATCTTGTCCGTAGTCGGACGCTCTATCATTTTCAAGGTGATTTGGATCTTTATATGTTATATCTGTATTCTTGACTCATGGAGTCGTGTTGTATATATATCTGTTCTGTGGGTCCCATCGAGGACTGTTGTGTAATGTTATTACTTCGTTTTCCACCCGCACGAAAGTGCCTGGTGGGCACCTTTGAATCGTTTCTATGCGGGTTTGGCGGGTTTCGCTAAAACTTGCATAGGGTCGATTCTGAGGGTGTTACATCTGGCTAAAAACTAAATATAAAAGTAGAATGGTATTATCAACCGCGAAAGTGTTTAAGAATAAATTATGTTTTCAAACTCTGGTAAAAAAATCGATTTTCAAACATCTATATACTCTCTCTGATCCAAATTAGTTGACTCAAATTTGTCAAGATACAATTGTCTAGATACAATCGAATTTAGATAAATCTTAGTCAACTAATTTAGGTCGGAGAGAGTAATTATTTCTGGTCGCAAACTTTTCTTGTAGAGCAGCGATAATTGTGTACATTTTTCTTCACCAAATCACCACTTCCCAGCTACAACATTTCCTTCCCTACTTCTGAATTTACAACATCAAGTGCCGATAAACAATATAGCAAAGCAGTGTCAGTTAAAAAAACAACATAGCAAGCAGTAGGTAGAAAAAATATCCGCTGGTGGCAACTCGTCGAATCCCCTCGTTCCAAATCCAATCATTCTTTCGCTCAATCTCTCATCCTCTGCACCGCCTCCTGGGCAGCGCTGCTCCTCTTTCCTCTCGCGAGAGACGTCCGCCGACATGCATTCCTTGCTCGCGATGCAGATCCCCTCACCTCGTTAGCTCTATCACTCCCTTGGTACCTCGCGTCCGCCCGCCTCTCACCTCGTCGCTGGCCCTCCCTTGACCCCGTCTTCCTCAACCTTGCAGCGGCTCTGCTCCAGCAGAGCGGCCTCGGCCAGGTCGTCCCGACGCCCCCAAGATCGACCCGTCCGCTCCGGTAGGCCTCCTCCTGCCGTGTTCCTCTCGGCCTCGACCACGCGCCCCGTGTCCGACGAACTGCTGCGCGGCCTCCGCGTCCCCATCTACGTCGTCGACCCCGCGCCTCCCTGAAGCGCACAGCGGTCGCTGCCTCTCCGTCGAGTTCCAAGTCCGGCCGCCGCGGCCTCCGCGGCCCCATCTCCATCGTAGACCCCGCCCCTCCCTGCAGCGCACAGCAGTCGCTTCCTCTCCGTCGACTTCCAAGTCCGGGGGTCGCGCGGAGAAGGAAGCCCGGCGCGTGGACGAGGAGAGTATCATGATGGTAGAGGAGCAGGGGCGGACGGGCAGCCTCGCACCAATGGGAGAGGAGCATGAACGGAGGGGCGACATGTGTCTCCGGTCACTCGCCGCCGCTAAGGGGAGGCGAAGGGGTCGGGTCGAGCGGCCGCTGAAAGGATAAAGAGGCGGAGGCGATTCTCTTTGCAGTGGCAGGGTGGGTAAATATCTTAGAACAGCCAGGGGCAACATTGTCTTTTGATGGCAGACGGAAAAATCTGGAGGGTGACGAACGGTCCCAATATTTTTAATAATATAGATTTAAAATATTTTTAGTTTTATGTTCTTTTGATTAAAAATCATTTTGGTAAATTTTTTTACATGATTTTTTTTTTGAGGTTAAGGGCATAGCAGGAGACTTATATATTGATGGGCTGGGAATATACAGCATATTTACAACCAGATTACAAGGATCACCATGAAATTGCCATGGTATCCCAACAAAACAGAAAGTCATACTCTCAAACTAGCAACAAAGGAAGAGATCTTATTACTAAGATCAGTCTTAACCCTACAGCCAAGGAGCTCACAATCAGTAGAGAAATTATCTAGCCAGCCTCTTTTAGTTGGAATAATACCATCAAAGAATTTTCTGTTTCTTTGATTCCAAATGTTCCATGCGCCTATGATGGCATATTCCAAAAAAGGGGGCCAGACAAGGTATGCAAGATGATGATGTCATGATGATGAAAAACAGAAACAACAAGCATTAATATAATTAGGGTTTATCTGGGGTGCTACAATATTCATGACAAAAAACAAAATATTTAAGTTCAAAAGTTCGCAAAAGGTGCTCAACCAAGTCCATTTTAAGTGCTTTGTGTGTCAAGCGATCTCAGGCGTTAGAATATATTCACAATATATCAACAAATTCCAGTACACCATTAATAAAAATGGTACTAGAACGGCCGACGTGCTTGCAGTCTTGTCAAAATAGAGAATATCGTCCATCTTTTGTTTTTATTCCATGATTGTCATATGGTGAAAAATGATGCAATATAACATTATATTTTTTATATAACCGTGATCATTCAAGCGAACCAGATGATGTATGATAGAAAATATACTTTCTAAAACACCAGACACTTGTTCAATATCCTTTTGTTGTTCTTCTTGATATTTGGAAACAACTTGTGGTACGGAGTTTGTGGGAGGGATATCTACAAATGCGGCCCACTCTAGTATATGCCAACCCTATGAAACTTTGATATTTAAAATATCATGGGCATACTATATGAAAGTATATTTCATTATAGTTAGAATACTATTGATTTTATATTGTAGTTGTTGATATTTTGTTCCTAGATAATTGGTCAAACTTTACTTTCACTATACCTTATATGCAAATGTATTGAGAAACAGATGATGTAATAGTCAACCTGCGGTTATTTCCATTCAACTAGTTAATGACCAATGATGAATCATAAACGAATAATGAAATATGCATACCATATACAAAGATCCTAGCTAACAAGTTCTATTAGAGTAAGAGTGGGAACACCTCTATGCCCGTGAATAAATCCACCTTTCCATGTTAGGACATTTTCCCAATACCATTGTATACAATCAAGACTTCCCAAAATGTCACAAAAGTCAGGACTGTCATTGATATGAAGTAAGAGCTCTACATATTTGGTGTTGGGACTATGCAAATACTACACCAAATAGTTCAACCATGCCCTGCATAGAGTTCTTCAAGTAATCGACTACAATATCCTAACCAATATTGATGTACTCACTGAGCATATGCAGGTAGGAATGAAAACAATACATAATCTTTCCATCTATCCTATGCATAAACAGATAAAATTCAAAAATGTGGAAACATAATTTTGCATATCAGAAAAGGAATTTTGCTAGGAAAAATAGAAAAAAAATAGGAGCAATATTTTACAGTAGAACACTTAAGGAAATTTACTTCTCTATATCATTTAATGTGGAAACTTTGTGTTTATATTAGGTTTATATGCAACCTTTTCCAACTGAAAAACCCTGTATATGACTTGTCTCGCCAAATCTAACCCAAAACATAATAGTCGCACACAACCTAACATACAATCCTCCAATTAGCCATTGGATACGCGGCCACCTACCATACTTTGCTTTTAAGTTAGCACACGCGTACGCCATCCGACCACTAGAGAAGGACTTATCATTGATACAATGACATTGTCATCGATAGTGCCCTCTTACAATTCCGGCCCATTCTCATCAGGTCCTATCCTGGTATGCACGCCATCACACCACTAGAGAAGGACTTATCATTGATACAATAACATTTTCATCGATAGTGCCCTCTTCCAATTCTGTCCCATTCTCATCAGGTCCTAACCTGGTATGCTGGTCCTCCTATAATTTATTTGCTTGTATTTTTATACATGATTAAGTGGGTCACTTACTTCCCAATAAGTTTCCTTTTTTATCCATGTTTGTACCGTGTTACCTATGTATTCCTTTTTTGAGGTACTTGTTTTTGCATTTGTTTCCTGGTTTTATTTATGATGTTTTGCTGATTCTATGTCACCGGAGAATAGGCTAAAAAAATCTCAGTCACCTTGGTCACCGTTAGATTTAGGCATCAAATATTCGGACATCTTGCTTGTCATTTTATATTGTGTCTACGAAGCAATGTGGGCCTCTCCACGCAGGAGTGTGGGCTGCTACAGTTGTAGTGAATGCATGGCATGTTGCTGCTGCCACACATCAGCTTGAGCTTTCGTTTCTTGCGATGGTTTTTCTTTTTTCTTCAGAATGGTGATTTCTTTTTTTAGTTTTTTTCTATATTACTTTGAATAAAGAATAATCGTGAAGGCCAATATTACATTTTCCATTCGGCTAGAGGTTAATTTGTTGTTAGATCTATTCTAAAATGTAACATATTTTTATAGGCTATTTTATCCTACTAAAATATTTTATATTAAGAATCGTAGGTAGTACTATTTTGTGCACTAAGGACAACGTTGTGTCTTTGAGACATTTTCTTTTTGTTGATCATTCCACTATTACAAAAATGATGGATGCTTACTAGTTTCTTATTTTTATTCCTATATTTCATTTTTTGGTGTTTTCATTTTTATTTACCTTTTTGGTTAGTCTTATTTCCTTTTGCTTTTATGTTTCCCATATTCCCTAAAAAATGCACTCACATTGTTTTGCCGAGTTTTTTTATTTATAGTATTGTTTTGCTATTTCTTGGCCGACCGATATCACATTAGAGATCGGTCTATTGCGCAATCGTTGGATTTATGTGAATAGATGTTGAATGGTATCTTGTTGGTCCCTTATGACTTGTACGAGGAGGGATGTTAGTTTCTTTTTAGTTTTACATATATAATTGCTATTTTGGTTCAACTGGTATATTATTGTATTATTACTGATTGTTCTGGAGTACTCTACTACTGATTGATCTAGAGCTAGTGTTCACATGATCTGGAGCTAGTGTTCACATGATTTGATATATGCATAGTAAAATGGGTGACATGAATAAAATGCCAAGTCAAAATAAAATGGCTACATACATATTCTGAAACACATCTAGAGATTATTCTAACATGGATTTTTATATTGTTGTGCAGTGAACCTGTTTATAGGCATAGTATTTCTCTGTAGACTAGTTTTACTTGTTGCAAACTTACAAATTTAAGTTGTTTTAGTTTTTTTCGTTTAAATGTTGAACCTTCTTACTACAGAGTAGTGAGAAAGTGCTGAAGAAGCAGGTGCCAAGTGGTTAAGAGTGGATTTTTATATTCTGCTATATTAACAGAATATATTGCTGCTTGCTTGTTTATAAATATGCTTGTTATATTCTGCTATAATGGTGCCGCGAATGGTGCTATAATGGTATTTTGAGATGCTTATAATGGTGGTGGTGGACATTTTGTGTATATGAATCAGTGGTAGTGGTGGACATTTTGTGTATGGCGTCGGTGCCATTTTTTGTCAATTTTTCCAGGTTCCAAACTGAGTGCCTGTTACTCCTGAAATGTTGATTCATTTCTGTTTCGGTGAGAAATAGGCACTCCTAGGAAGCCATTTTTAGAGTAGGTGCTATCGAATTTTCTGACCGATTTCTTGTACTAATTAGTTGCATATACTTGTTTAGTGCAAAAATGTCAACTATACAATTTAACGACGGGGCCGGCCCTTCGAAGCCAATGACAGTTGAAGAATAAGCCTGGGAGGCCAACATGCCATTTTGGCGGTTTCCCCAGAGGGCGGAGGAGGAGCAGGAAACAGATGCCATGGCCGCCGACGAATACATAGAGGGTGACGACGATGCCAGAACGAGTGGTCGCGATGGGGATGACACCACCAATGCCGGAGGCGAATGCACGATGGCGCCGAGGATGACACCACCGATGCCGGCAAACAGACGGATGGTGGTGCCGCCCCGACATCTAAGAAGCAGGTGGCCGTTGATGGCTGCGAGTGCGCAGATCGTTTGTAGTTAGTTTCGAAATAAAGATATCGATCCCACACAGAGCAATAGGCGAAAGACTAAAATACTTTTAACTAAAACTAAACGAAGTACTTAAGAAACAATTTTAAGATGCAAGAAAAATAGAATTGTTTTTGGGTTTTTGATTGAACAAAGTAATTAAATAAACTAAGTAAAACTTAATGCAAAAAGTAGAAATCGCGTATGTATGCGATCTTGGAACTGTAATAGGAAAAAAGCGTTCTTGGGGAGTGTTGGATACACCACTAGCAATTTTGATAGAGTAATCAAGATTATCATAACAAATATTGTCATGACATATATGTATGTGGGAGAAGCTCCATATATGGACGAATAGGCAGCAACCACTGGACACATCATCCGTCATAATCACAGCTGGTAGGTAAATGACATCAATCGTATTATCTCGCTATTAAGGGATTTCTCCCGTGGCATGGACATGGCTTAATGAGTTCTCCTTGCTTCCCCAAGTTAGTACGTAAATAATGACAACAGTTTTATAGTCATAGTAAGTGTTATCATCCATCCGTCTACCAACAGGTAATCCCCTTCATCAAGTCCCTATAAGAGGCAAATATTAAGAGGTGCACAACTCTGAACATCAAGATGAAGAAAATTAACACATACATATAATGATCTATAACATGATAATTTCTATCTTATCTCAATCATATGCTAGGGTTTCTCCGTCTCCCCAAGAACTAATGATCTACTCAAGCATGGAGGCAAACATCATCATGTCAATGATAATAGAAACTGTCGTGGGAATGACCACGACAGATGCTGCAATCGGCAGCGAGTAATAGAACATGGGGCAAGGGCGGCCAGCCATCTGCGGTGCGAGATGAGGGCTGAGACACAAGGATTTACCCAGGTTCGGCCCCCGGAGGGTAAAGACCTACTCCTGCTAGATTGTATTAGGGTGAGAGTACAATGGGGCGAGCTCGGCGGCTAAGCAGCGAGTCGCTTGGGTGTATGATGGAACGTATCCTCTATGCGTCCTCTAGGGAGGTTTATATAGACTCACCTCCCTAGGGTTTATAGATCTCAACCGAATCAGTTAAGGTTTCAGCGATTCTTTAACCTAATCCGACTAGGCCTATCTATGCTTTTGGGCCTTCAGCTTCCAGTCGCTTGAGTCCACGCCATATCTTGATCCAGTCGACGTCCTACAGGCCCACTCTCTAGCCCCTGGGCCAGTAGGAAACGTCCTGCTGGGTATACCCCGGTAGGCATATCCCCATCAGTAGTCCCTGAGGCCGTCGTTGATTGGTCGTAGGCGTTCACTGGCAGTCGGAGTATACCGGTCCAATGCGGACGCCTAGTCGAATCGGCGGCGGACTCCTGAATGAAGGAAAAACTAGTTATTCTAGTCGCAATAACGGCGACCAATTGGGTCGCAGCTCGGCGAATGGGTCGGCGAACACTCAGTCATTGCTATAGTAATCGGGTCGGCGAATCATCGAGTCGCGCGGAGCGACGAGTCGAATGGATGAAGTTGGACCGTCAAGTGGGGTCAAAACTAGCTGTTGGGGTAATCCAACGGTAACTTCAGCGTAATTACCGCGTAGTAACGGCTCCCGAAATTGGCGGGTAGCAACCGCTATATAAGGAGAATGAGAGGCGAACAGGGAAACACTCCTTCGTCCTTCCTCCGATCTCGCCCATCTCTGTTTTCCACTCCGCATCGTGATCCAACCAATCCAGAGAGCCCCGACCTCCGCGAACTTCCAACCAATGGCCCCCTCCACCGAACCATGGGGCAGATCCAAGTGTACCAGGGCGCTACTGGCGTCCTTCGAGGAGGCCGGGATCCTGCGCGCTGACAGATGGCGCATCCCCGCGGCCGGAGAAGTGACTCCGGACCCGCGCGAGGGAGAATTCATCTGCTTCACCAGCCACCTGGAGCGGGGGCTGGGGTTTCCCACTTCCCTCTTCTTCCGGCGTTTTTGCACCTACTACAGGATCCAGCCGTCGGACCTAGGCCCGCATAGCATCGAGCAGCTCGCCATTTTCGTGGCGTTCTGCGAGTGCTATCTGGGCTGCAGGCCCTACTTCCTCTTGTGGCAAGATCTGTTCCATGGGAGGATCAGCCGCGAAGAATCAGGCGGCCCGATGCTGGCTGCGGGTGGCCTGACATTCCACCTAAAGTCGAAGGCGTCGTTCTTCGACCTGATGCTGCCCGCCAAGGCGGCAAATGAATGGAAGAAATCCTGGTTCTACGTCACCGAGTCAACTCCAGACGGCGAGGTGGCGCTTCCAAGGTACTCCGCCGACCGGCCCGAACCGCGTCAGCTCCAGGTCGGCAAGCTCCCGCTGGATCAGCGGATGGTTGGCGACGAAATGTTGCAAACCATCCGCGAACTGAGGAAGAAGGGCCTCCAAACTACTAACCTCTACAACTGCTGGTTCGGGCGGCGGCTCGTGCCCTTGGCCCGCCGTGACCATTACATGTACGAGTACACGGGTAAGGACGATCCGACGAAGTCTTCCTTCGCCGAATGGCATCTTGACGACTACACCCTGGCCCTGAAGAAAATTACCCAGGCCGTGTATCTGGACGCGAAGGCCGGGGTCGCCCCTTATACTGCAAGGCGCCCATCTCCGATGGTAAACCGATATTTCGCCACCACTCGCAGTCCCAGATGATGCATTCGCGGTTGTGCTGACGTTGTCTCATGTTTGTTGTAGTTGTTCCATATGGTGGAAGGCTGGCTCCCACCCGCAGATGTCGAGAACTCTAGCTCGTCTGTCCAGGACGGGAGCGAGTCGCCGTCCACCAAAGGCGACGTCGGGAGCGACGATGGTGATGATGACGACGACGACGACGACGAAGATGAGCCCGTGGAAGATGCCGCCCCAACAGTTCGCAAGACTCGCGGGCAACACCAGCGCAAGCTCGAAGCGAGTAGAAGCCTCGAGCCTCACGATGATGATGACGACGAGCTTCCCGAGCACACCTCACATCGTGAGGCCACGCCGTCGAAGAAGAAGAAGAAGAAGAAGAAGAAGAAGAAGATGATGAAGAAGGAGAAGAAGGAGGCGAAGGCTCCACCGAAGAGGAAGACGAAGCCGGCAAAGCAGACGTCTCCGTCCCGATCTGCGACCAGTTCTGACGCCACCAGCTCGGCTAAGGGCGAGGCGGTGTGCACGACCGTGGCGCCAGACGCTGCAGCCCCCCTGGACGAGGTGCCTCTAGCGGCGCTGCCACCTCCATTCGCCCCAGTCTCTGGGTTGGGAGCTACTCCGACCGCAGCAGCTTCGCCTCCCAAGGAAGCTCCCGCAGCCGTCGTTACGGAGGCTCTTGCCGCAGCCTCGTCTTCGAAGAAACCCTCTGTGTCTTGGGCACACAGTGTATTCGAGATGGGCCTCAGTCGGAAGTTGGGGCCCGAGCTGGAAAGGCCTGCCAGCATCCGCACCGGTCTGCGGTTCATACCAGTCGCCAAGTAAGTCCTGTTCATCTGCTTGTCTTCCGTTCTAGTCGAACAGTCTTATTCATATCGTTGTTTCATAGGACTGGAGTTAAAAAGATCGGCCATCCTTCTGTGGCCAAGGTTCCTCCAGTCGTCACCGAGGAGGACCCCTCACGGAAGAGGAAAACTGACGAAGTCGCTGCTCCCGCTGACGGTGCCAAGAGGGCGAAAGGCGACGACGTCGTCACGGTCTCTGATGACACGGCGGTTGCTCCGAACAAACCTCCGACTGCGGCGGAGGTGGCCTCGAAGACCAAGGAGGCTGTTGCCTCGCCCGAAGTGGCCGAGCCGGCTCCTATTGGTGCCGCGCCGTCCGCTGCAACTTTCCCTCGCTTCATGGCCAAGGCGGCTGCGGCGAGTGGCGCAGCACAAACGAGCCGGACGCCTGGGGTCGCCGAGACAGAGGTCGAGCAGCATCGCGGCCACACTCCGATCGTGCTTGCGTCTATGGACGCGCTGCAACTTCACGGCATGTTGGGCGTTGCCATCCAGGTATGTCCAGTCCCCGAGGATCGGGCCACTGAATTTCAGTGGTCGGATTCTTAATGTTTTTGTAGCGTCCAGTCTCCGAGTGCCTAGTCGCCGAATTTCAGCGGGTGGGCACTTAGGATTTTCAATGTCCAGTCCTCGAGTGCCTAGTCGCTGAATTTCAGCGGGTGGGCACTTAGGATTTTCAATGTTGTTGACTGTTTAGTTTGTGCGCAGGGCCTGCAGCGCGAATCGGCCGATCGGCTTGCAGCTAAGTGTCGCATGGAGAAGGAACTCGTTGCCGTCCAGGAGACGAACAAGGGACTCCAAGCAATTGCAGCCGAGGCGGAGGAGGTCCGCCGGGGCCTTGTCCCGGCGGGTGACCTGACGGCGGCTCAATCTGCTTTGAGTACGGCCGAGAAGCGAATCGCTGATCTGGAGCGTGAGCTCAAGGAAGCAAAGGCGGAGGTGAGCTCGGCGGAGGGGCGAGCGAAAGCTGCTATTACGGCTGCCGCTGAAGAGCGGAAGGTGTCTGACGCACTCGTTGTTGGGCTGTAGAATGACTTCTCCTCGCTTCAAAGCTTTATCACGGGCCTCTGCCGTCCGCTAATTGGTAAACCTTTCTTCCTCTGCCTGCAACAGCTGCGTTGTGGAGTCGTTGGTGTACTCACTGCCGGCTTCTGTCCACAGGCCGGATTATTGACAACTCGGAGGAGGCGCAGTCATACGACGCGCGGCAGTGTGTGACCACTCTGGTCGACTCGGCCGCGTTGTCCGCGACTTGCATTCGAGCATATCTTCAGGAGATATCGCCCACGGAAGTGATTCCTAGTGACCTCGTCGAGGTATGGCGTTATCTGGAGAAGGCTCCGTCAGTCGTCGAATTCATGACGCGGTCGGCCTTCCGGCGCGGGGCGGCGACGACGCTGAGCCTTGGGCTTGCCCATTTCCCGGAGGACTTCGACCTTGATGATGTGACGAGTGGCTACCCCTCGTCGACGGGCTCTGTGGAGATTGACGAGGTGCTGAAGCTGACGGACCGGGCCGCGGTGTATTCCGATCACGTTTGGGCGATGGGCGACCTCCTCCCCTATCAGGAGACGACTGTCGCCCCCAACGATCCCGAACCGAAGCATCTGGACTTCAAAGTCGAGCAGCCGTTCTGTGCGGCGATGGCGGGTGAGTTGACGACGTACCCGTCGAACCCGTACGTGCCCTTCATTCGCAACCGCAGGGGTGGCGGCGAGTCGGCGTCGAAACCAGCAGAGTAGAAGCATTGTGCCCTGGGGCGTTAGTAATAAATAGCCGTTGGACTTATCTTGTAATTTGGAACGACTTTGTTCTGCTGTAACAGAAATTCATGTTGTTTTGTGAATTGTTTTGCGATTTTGAATGTTGATTGGACGAGTCCCCGAGCGCGTCCGCCCTTTTTATGGGGTTTACCTTGTTTGTTATGTGTTTGTGATTTTGATTGTTTTGTCAATTGTTTCGCTATTGAGGTCGACTCGCCAGAGCTCGGAGAGCCAGTCGCAGGGCGACTCCCGTGGGTGCTCTATACTTGACCGTTTTCCCGTGAGCGAACGAGGTCGGGTAGCCGAGTCCCCGAGCGTGGTACTTGGTGGTCTAGTCGCAGCTCCAAGGTAGGTGAGGACTAAGCGCGTTAGAGTAAGCGCGTCACTCTTGCCTGACCCGAAGGATCAGTCACATGGAGAGTCCTGGGCACGCTCTCATACTGGGCGTTTTTTCCTACCCGCTCATATTTGACTGGACGTCAGTCCCCGAGCGTGGTACTTGGTCGTTCGAGTCGCTGTGCCGAGGATGCGGATGACTTTGGTTGCTGTGAGGAGCGAGGGCAGTTGTCTTGGCTCGGTAAGCCAGTCGGGCTAGGCGACTCCAATGGGGCTCCGGGTTGGCGTTTTTCGTGGACGTTACAAGGCCTGGGGTCTCCCAGTGCCCTTGTACCGCACTACTTGGCCGTGCCGGTCGCTTTACCAAAGGTTGACTTCTGCGAATAGCTTAACGCTGTTATAACGAGTGCGAGTGGCACAAGACATGAAGAGTAGACGCAATTTGCGGTAACCGATCTGTTTTATTTCATAGCAGGTGGAGGGTACATGTATGGAGTTCTAGGAGTAGAACTTCCGTAGGAGGTTTACATTCCACAGTCGCTTTACGTCGAGTTTCCCGTCTCCTCGGACGTCGGAGAGGTAGTAGGCGTCGTTGCCTAGGACTCGCCCGATGGCGAATGGTCCCTCCCAGGGGGGGAGAGCTTGTGCATGCCCTTCTTGTCCTGGATGAGGCGTAGTACCAGGTCGCCTTCCTGGAAAGTGCGAGTCCTTACTCGCCGGCTATGGTAGCGGCGGAGCCCTTGCTGGTAGATGGCGGTGCGAGAGCGAGCTAGGTCGCGTGCCTCGTCGAGCTGGTCGACTCCGTCTTGTCGTGCGAGTTCGTTTGCAGCCTCCGTGTAGTTGACCACCCTTGGAGAGTTGTGCTCGAGGTCGGTAGGCATGACTGCCTCGGCGCCGTACACCATGAAGAAGGGTGTAAATCCTGTCGACCTATTGACGGAGGTGCGAATGCCCCAAATGACGGAGGGTAGCTCCTCAACCCAGCACCCGGCGGTGTGCTCGAGTGGTACTTGGAGCCGTGGCTTCAGGCCATGGAGGATGCCCTGGTTGGCTCGTTCCGCCTGGCCGTTGGACTCCGGGTGGACGACTAAGGCAAGGTCGAGTCGGATGTGATGTTCCTCACAGAATTCGGCCATGATTCCTTTGACGAAGTTGGTGCCGTTCTCCGTGATGATGCTGTTTGGGAACCCGTAGCGATAGATGAGCTCGCGTAGGAACTTGGTGGCGGTCTTCTCATCGCATTTGCGGACTGGCTTGGCCTCCACCCATTTTGTGAATTTGTCGACTGCGACCAGGAGGTGGGTGAAGCTAGAGGGGGCCTTCTTGAAGGGGCCTACCATGTCCATGCCCCACACGGCGAACGGCCAGGTGATGGGGATTGTCTTGAGCGCCGAGCTCGGCACGTGGGTCTAGTTGGCGTACTTCTGGCATCCGACACACCGCTGGACAATGTCGACAGCGTCTGCGTGTGCGGTGGGCCAGTATAAGCCGTGTCGCATAGCCTTTGCGACCAGAGAGCGAGCGCCGGCGTGGTGGCCGCAGTCGCCGGAGTGAATGTCTTGGAGGATTTTGCGTCCTTCAGCGGGTTGAACGCAGCGTTGGAACACGCCGGTCACGCTGCGCTTGTGGAGCTCGCCGTTGATGATGACGAAGGATTTGCAGCGGCGTGCTATCATCCGGGCATCCGTTTCATCCGCTGGCAGGGTGCCTCCCTCCAAGTAGGCAGTGTACGGCGCGGTCCAGTCGTCTGGCTCGGCGATAAGTGCAACCAGGGCTGCCTCTGGTTGCAGCGGGATTCCGATGTCGATCTCCCTTGGGGGGGAGACAGAAGGCTTGGTGATGGTGTCGAGGAAGACGCCGGCGGGTGGTGCGAGTCGAGCCGAGCCGATGCGAGAGAGTGCGTCGGCCTCCTCGTTCTTCCGCATGTCAATCCACTCGACGGAGTAGCCTGCGAAGTGTCCACCCAGCTTGTCCACTGCTTGGCGGTATGCCACCATGGTGGGGGAGACGGCGTCGCAGGTGCCAGCGACTTGCCCGGCGATGAGGTCGGAGTCTCCGTAGCAGCGCGGGCGGTTGACGTTCATTTCCTTGGCAGATCGCATGCCGTGGAGTAGCGCCTCGTACTCGGCCATGTTGTTGGTGCAGGGGGTGAAGTCGAGGTAGAGGACATAGCGGAGCTTGTCGCCCTTTGGAGAAGTTAGCACGATCCCTGCTCCTGCGCCGTCCGCGTTCTTGGAGCCGTCGAAGTGTAAGCTCCAGTAATGGAGGTATGGCAGCTTTTCTGGCTGCTGGGCCTCTTCCCAGTCAGCTATGAAGTCCGCGAGAGCCTGTGACTTAATCGCTTTGCGCGGCTCGTACTTGATGTTGTGGACGCCGATCTCGACGGCCCACTTGGCGACTCGCCCGGTCGCCTCACGGTTGCGGATGATGTCCTGCAACGATGCTGATGAGACGACCGTTATCGGGTGCTCCTGGAAGTAGTGTGGCAGTCGCCGTTGTGCTCTGAAGACCGCGTATACCAGTTTTTGGTATTGCGGGTAGCACTGGCGCAACTCGGTGAGGACTTCGCTGATGCAGTACACTGGTCGCTGCACCGGGCGCTCCTTTCCTTCCTCTGGTCGCTCGACGACCATGACGGCGCTGACGACGCGCTCGGAATCCGCGACGTAGACCAGCATGGGTTCCTTGTCGACGGGGGCGGTGAGTAGCGGTGCTGCGAGTAGCACCTTTTGAGGTCGCGGAGCGCATCATCCGCCTCCTTGTCCCACTAGAAGGTGGGATTCTTGCGCATCAGGCGGTAGAGGGGCATCGCCTTTTCGCCCAAGCGGGGGATGAAGCGATTGAGAGCCGCGACTCGCCCGGCCAGCTTCTGGACGTCGCGTAGGCACTCGGGTTTGCCGAGTCGAGCGATCGTGTCGATCTTGGTGGGGTTCGCCTCGATCCTGCGCTTGGAGATGACGTATCCCAGTAGCTGCCCAGCTGGTACACCGAAGGTGCATTTGCCTGGGTTTAGCTTTATCTTGTATTTCCACAGGTTGGCGAATGTTTCCGCCAGGTCAGCGAGTAGGTAGCTCTGGCGAGCGGACTTCACCACCACGTCGTCGATGTAGACGTGGATATTGCGGCCAATTTGGATCGCAAGGCACTCCTGCATGCACCGCTGGTAGGTCGCCCCGGCGTTCTTGAGGCCGAAGGTCATGGCAGTGTAGCAGAAGGCTCCGAATGGCGTGATGAATGCCGTCTTCTCTTCGTACTCAACGGCCATTTTTATCTGGTTGTACCCAGAGTAGGCGTCGAGGAAGCATAGCGACTCCGAGCCCGCGGTGGAATCGATGATTTGGTCGATCCGCGGGAGGACGAATTGCTCCTTCGGGCAGGTGCTGTTTAAGTTTGTGTAATCGATACACATCCTCCATGTCCCATTTTTCTTCTCGACCAGGACTGGGTTTGCCAGCCACTAGGAGTACTTGATTGGCTGGATGAAGCCTGCAGCGAGTAGACGCTGCACCTCCTCGGCGATGGCTCGGCGGCGCTCTTCATTGAAGGGCCGCAGCGACTGCTTGACAGGTCGCACTTTGGGGTCGGCATTGAGTTTGTGCTCAGTGAGTTCCCTAGGGACACCAGGCATGTCAGAGGGCTTCCATGCGAAGATGTCCCTATTCTCACGGAGGAACTCGATGGGCGCGCCTTCCTATGCTGGGATCATGCCTGTCCCGATCATCACCGTCTGGCTGGAGTCGCCTGGGACCAGCTCGACGGTGCGGGTATGCGTCGTTGCCTCGAAGGATATGGGGTTGCCGCCCTCCGAGTTGGGCTTCTTGAGTATGGTGGGGTCGTCGTTGTTGACCCCGCTCGCGTACTTGGCGAGCTCATCGACGTGGTTGGCCTCTGCCGTGATGACGGCGTCGGCGAGTTCGGCTCCTTTGGCCTCGCACTCGGCGGCCATGTCGGGGTCGCCGTGGATGGTGATGACACCGCACGGCCCGGGGAGCTTCATCGCGTTGTACGCATAGTGGGGCGCTGCCATGAACTTGGCGAACGCCTGGCGCCCCAGGACGAAGTGGTAGGGGCTGTCAAAGGGCACCAGCTCGAAGACGATCCGCTCGGTGCAGAAGTTTGCCGATGTGTCGAAGGTGACTGGCAGCGTGACCTTGCCGATTGGGTACGCCTTCCGACCGGGGACGATGCCGTGGAACGTGGTGTAGGTCGTCTCGATCATCGACTGCGGGAGCCGCAGTCGCTTGAAGGTGTCCAGGTACAGGATGTTGATGGAGCTGCCGCCGTCCATCAATGTTTTGGGGAGCCAGTAGTCTCCCACCTTGGGCTTGACCACCAGGGCGACTCGGCCTGGGTACTCGATTCGTGGCGAGTGGTCCTGGCGGCTCCAAGTGATTGGTTGCTTAGACCAGTTGAGGAACTGGGGGACGTCCACCTGGGCCACCGCATTGATGGCGACGGCGCGGGCGATGACCTTCTTCTCGCGCTTCGTGTTGAAGCTTGTGAAGGTGTGGAGCGAGCCGGCCATGCTGCCGAATTTTCCGCCATTTGGCGGGTTGTTGTCGGGGTCTTCCCGCGCGCGTCGTGCCTTCTCGATCTCCTTGAGAGAGTGGCAGTCGGCGGTCGTGTGCGTAGTGGGCTTTCCTTCCATGCTGTGAAATACACAAGGTTTGTTAAGAAGGGCCGCGGGGTCAAACCTCGGCTTCGCCTTGTAGTTGCCACCGTCGCGGCGTTGCCCCCCGTCGTGGCGGAAGCTCTTGGGCTCGCGCTGCGCGTATCCAGCGTTGGCGACGAAGTCGACTCGCCCGTTACTGCGGTGCTTGCCGGAGAGGCGAGTGTTGCTGTAGCGTAGATCGGATCGTCTTCCGTTGTCATTGCCGCTCATGCGGCGTTGCCCTCCCGACTCTTCGTCGGTTTCTTGGTTTGGGTTTTCCTCCACGTACCTTTTGGCGATCTCCAGGAGATCCGATATGTTGTCGAGTGTGCGGTACGCTCGTTTGAGCTTGGCGACCAGGGGCTCGTAGCGGCACGAGGTCTTGAAGCAGTGGATCACTGTGTCTGGGTGGATGCCGACCGCGTTGTACCACAGTTCTTGCCACCGTTGGACCTAGCTGCGGGTCGACTCGCGAGGTCCCTGGACGCATCGTTCCAGGTCCTCGATGGTGGTGGCACGGGTGTATGAAGGCGTCGCGCATCTCTTCCCAGGAGTCGATGCTATCCGCGGGAAGAGTGTTAATCCACTGCCTGCACGCTCCCTCCATCATCAGGGGAAGGTAGCGGGCAGCTAGTAGATCGGTGTGGCCGGCGATCCCCATCGCCATGAGGTAGGTATCCAGCCACACGGAAGGATCGTACGAGGGGTCGTACTTCTCTATTTCCTTCGGTGCCTTGAAGTTTGCCGGGTATCTCTCGCCTCGGATCATCGGTCTGAAGCACCAGGGCCCGAGTCGGCTTAGCGACCCCCTCGGCTCACCGTCGCGGCGGTTGGTGAGGGTATGCCGCAGGTCGTCGGGCTGGCGTGTGCGCCAGCTCTGGTTATTGATGATGTGGGTGCGGGCGTCGACGGGTTGACCGTTGGCGAAGAAGAAGTTGGTCGCCGGCCGGGGGTCGTTGGTGGAGAGTGCCGCATTCGCGGGTCGGTGTTGGAGCTGTAGTGGTTCGGGTGGCGGGAAGTTGAGGGTGTTTGCCGCCATGGGGCGGCCGCTCGAGGCCGCTCTGCTGTACGATGAACGCGAGTACATCCGACCCTGTGAGTCGACGCTTGCGTTTTGTTGCTCGACTGCTTTTGCGAGCAGCGCCTTGGCGTACTGGATCTGCAGGGCGCCTTCACCAGTGGCTGCGATGTTGTCGACTGCTGCTCGGCCCGCGACGAGGTTGTCCATTGGGGTGGAGAACAGCGGTAGGCCGTTCGCGTCTCGCTCCCGTGAGGAGACCACGATCCTCGGCTGGTCCCTGGGTGGTGCGCGGTTGGGTGGTGGCGGAGCGCCATTGGCCGTTGACCCTGGTGGGGGCCTAGTGCATCCTCCTGGTGGCGCGTTCTCGCAGATCGCGCGCTCGGTCGCACGGGCTGGGCCGTTCTCGTCGTCGAAATTCAGGGCGCGCCCCTAGACAGTGGGGTTCAGGCGCGACCTGATTCGGAGCTGGTGGTAGCGCGACAGCTCCTGCGCTGTCACCTGCTCGAGGCGAAATTTTTTGCGCTCGGCTTGTTCCTTGCAGACTGCTTCCGCCAGCTTCAGGCGGAGTTCCTCGACCTCCGTTGCCGTTGCGTTGGGAGGGATCGGCATGGAGAATGGATCTTCCGGCGGGTCGGCGCCAGTCGCCATGTAGGCCGCGGCGTGACGGCCGGTTCCGTTGCGGAGGTCGGCGGAGTTCTCCGACCCGGAGTCGAAGTCAAAGATCCCAAGGATAGAGGGATCCTCGAAGTCTCCGACGTTGGAGACCTGGGTGATGGAGGCCGCGGGTGACGCGGCGACAATGGACCCGGCGAGTGACATCGGGGTCGCCGAATCGGCGTCGTCGTTGAGGGCCGCGTCTTCCGCGGCCGTGATGGTTTCGGCCACGTTGTTGTGGGCCGAGTCGTACTCGGAGGCGAGGCGGTGGATCGTGCGAACCTGGCTCTCAGAGAGCCGGTCGCGTGGCGGCGACTCGCGGATGCGAGCCGAGTCCTCCTAGACGATGACGTCGGTGAGGCCAACGAAGAGGCTGATCGTGCCGACCGGCAGGATCATGCTATGCGTGATGGGTCGCGCCGCCGGGACGTAGCTGCTCGGCAAGATCTGGAGCATCTCGCCGATCGCGATCATGCAGCCGGTGGCGATCGTCTCGTTGATGGGCAGATTGGATCTCGCCGCAGAACACCGGCCTGACCGGCCAGGCCCCACGATGGGCGCCACTATCGTGGGAATGACCACGGCAGATGCTACAATCGGCAGCGAGTAGTAGAACATGGGGCAAGGGCGGCCAGCCATCTGCGGTGCAAGATGAGGGCTGAGACACAAGGATTTACCCAGGTTCGGCCCCCCGGAGGGTAAAGACCTACTCTTGCTAGATTGTATTAGAGTGAGAGTACAATGGGGCGAGCTCGGCGGCTAAGCAGCGAGTCGCTTGGGTGTATGATGGAACGTATCCTCTATGCGTCCTCTAGGAAGGTTTATATAGACTCACCTCCCTAGGGTTTACAGATCTCAACCGAATCAGTTAAGGTTTCAGTGATTCTTTAACCTAATCCGACTGGGCCTATCTATGCTTCTGGGCCTTCAGCTTCCAGTCGCTTGAGTCCACGCCATATCTTGATCCAGTCGCTGTCCTGCAGGCCCACTCGATGGCCCCTGGGCCAGTAGGAAACGTCCTGCTGGGTATACCTCGGTAGGCATATCCCCATCAGAAACAATCATAGATGAATAATTCTTGTATAAATCCATAACTAGTACGGGAATTACAACAAGATCTAGATAGAATGTAGATGAGATGGATGAAGATGATGGTGATGCAGCGGTTGATGATGATGAAGATCGATGCCTTGGCTTCCCAAATCTACGTAGGGCGAAGATGGATCTCTTGGGCAAGTTCTCCCTCCAGATCCCTTCTGGAGGTGAGGTTTCTGCGATTTATGGTCATTCTGTATGTCGTCTCTTTGATCTGATTGCATAGGGAGAAATTATTTGAGGAGGCGGCGGCAACTATATGGCGAGAACTATACGACCGGAAAAAGTATTCCCGCTATATAGTTGGTCGTTAAGGCCTCTGTTTGCTGCAATCGCCGCGGGATTTATTTTGGTGTTATTGATATTTCCCAAATTAGCGATTTACGTTGTTTTTTACTCCTTTTCGCTCCAATACAACTGATCCAAGAACTGTGTCCATTGTATTCATCATCTATCCTGATCCTGGTGAAAATAGACATAAAAGATGCACGCGGGCGCCGTAAAATACCAAGATCCTACCACTACAGTGCAAAATAATAATATAAAACATGATGCAAATATGCACTCATAAACTTCCCCAAGCTTAGACTCTTGGTCATCCCGAGCAAGGTTATAGCTTAATGGATGTGATCCTCATATTCATGAAGCTAAGTAAATAAAATAAATGAGGCATTTGCACCATGTGCTTATCATACAAGATATACAAGACTAAATTTATGAATAGTACCTTAATTAAACTATCCTAATAATATTAGTAGACTTCCACACCTTAGCATTTAATAGTTCACAAAAGGTTACCTCTCGATATGATGTAAGATTGTGTTGGTTCGACTGAATGAGTTAGCGAGGTAGTCCCAAGTGTCTTATGATTAACATATTCACTTGGGCTTTAAAATCTCAAACGTTTCTTTGTCTCACCACAAGATAAAGGGGCATGCCTATTTTCTCTTTGTACATTTTCTTTTCTTTTTGCTCACATTTTTATCTTTAAGTGTTGTGCAAATAATCTATCCATACAATTCACCTCATGAGGGAATTCAAAGGTTAATGATCTCAATTATCAAATTCCAATTGTATATGAAGTATCTTCATGGCTTGAATATTCTACCTCATCTTGTTATCACTCTAATTTGATAGCACTTTTTAATTTTTTTTCAAGGTTTCTTTCTCAACTTTGTTACTAGGATAATTCTTTCTTTGTAAATCAAACCATGATCTCACAACATATCAAATAAATTACCTTTGTACGTTCCATTCATACCAAGGGTGTGGAAGACTACTAATGCTAACCACAAACTCAATAATACTCCATATATAATGATGAACTCGGAATTTCATAAAGGGATCGACTATTCCTGAAGAGAATTCTAATGATGCACAATTTATTTCTAAGTTTGTAATGTAAAACTAAACTTATAAAATAGATTACAAGGTCTTAAAGATCTCCCCAAGCTTGGAATCAAGTCATGTGGGATCAAATAACTCCTTGTTGGTACATATTCCTTCTCATGGGTGAGAAGAACATCGCCTTATTCTGTGTTGCAAGCCTTAGCTATGCTTGCAAGGCGGCTGCTAAGCTCGGCCATGTCGAATTGAAGCTTCAAAATATTCTTCTGGAGGAATTTCTTCTCATCTGCCAACTTAAAAACAGTTTTAATCAAGAAACCAACTCTACCATCAATGTCATTGACCTTTTGCTAAAGGTCTTTGCTCATCATCCAGTAGGAGTTAATCCCTTCCCCAATAGTTTCAACACATGCTTTCGAGGCTTTTTCCAATTGATAGATCTTATCATGAATCTCATCTGGCCGCACCTTCTTAGGCTTGAGAGGTGACGGACCGAGAGGAGATTTATAATAAGATCTTAAGTTGTGACGATAAGGATTAGGGGGACACTCATCATTGTTCTTTCTCTGCTCTGCTTGCCTCATCATCTCCATCCTCTGCGGGACCATGTCTTCCCAATTTAGGAGAGGCTTGATCTCCTTGATCTCCGGGCTGGATGGTGATGATTCTTGTTTAGGTTCTACTTCTTCGATCCTCTTCACGGGCTTCTCTTCTTTCTTCCTCCAAACCTTGTTTTCATGAAAAGGCTGCATGACTTTGCTACACAGATATTGTTAGAAGGAGCTTGTATAGGGATGGCGATGATTTTTAGAGGTTGGAGGATTTAGCTCTACGAAAACTTAAAGAAAAATGTTAGATGCAATCAACTTTAAAAGGGGAGGTCAAAAACCCTAGCCGCCGCCCATATGAGCAACTATATGGGGGCGGACCGTATACATCTTGTCGTATAGTTGTGAACCAACTTAGCTTTTTCTTCTACGGTGGTACCAACTATACGACCGCAACTATACGGACGGGAATTTTATTCCTACCGTATAGTTGGTCGTCAAAATTGCAGTAACCTGGAATAAAAATTCGGAGATGGGGTAAATAACTATACGACTGCAACTATACGGCCGGAAAAAATATTCCCGTTGTATAGTTGGTCGTTAAACTTACTGTATCTTTCAAAAACAGAAGAGAGGATGTAAAAACATCTATACGACCGGAACTATATGGCCAAAAATTTTATTCCCACCGTATAGTTGGTCGTTAAACCTTCCGGAGTCGCCAAAATTTACATGTCACTCTGAGAATTCTTTATTAGTCTGAAAATTTTATGAAACACTAGGTTTTGATAGAAAAATGACAGCTTAAATTTTCGGCCAACATTAACATCCATTGAACTGGATTTTAGCATTACCAAACTTCTTCTACTTCACTAGAGCTTAAAGTGTTCCTTATTCAACACAAACTTAACTAAAACTTAATTGAAAGTTTAAAACTTTACTCAAACATTTATTTCACATGGGTTGACTTCCATAAATCACTATTTTATGCTCAATAGCTTAACCATGATGTTTCTCATTTAGGCTCGATTTTATCATTCTTGTAGTTGCCCTTCCTTGTATATTTTTGCTTAATCACCTCTTCTAGGGTAATCACATGTATGGTTACTTCACTTATATCTTATTTTGCTCGATAATGTTTCAAGCGTTGTCCATTCACCACCCATAAAAGAGAGGGTATTTTTCCCTGGAGCTTCATGGCTCCCGATGAATAGGCTTTTTCAACTATATAGGGACCTTCCCACTTCGATCTGAGCTTTCCTGGAAACAATTTAAGACGAGAATTATAGAGCAACATCCTGTCTCCACTTTAAAGAGCTTATTTATATTTTCATGGCATGCCATATTTTTTATTTTTTCTTTAAACAATCTAGCATTTTCATAAGCCTCATTCCTAAACTCATCTAAAGCATGGATATCTAATAAACGTTCTCCTGCTGCTTTAAAATCAAAATTAAGTTCTTGATTGCCCAAAAGTCTTTGTGTTCCAATTCTAAAGGTAAATGGAACGCCTTACAGTAAACCATCTTATACAGTGTCATACCCATTGGATTCTTAAACGCAGTACGGTATGCCCAAAGAGTGTCATTCAACTTGTATGACCAATCTTTTCTTGATTTATCCACCATCTTCTCGAGTATGGTCTTTAATTCTCTATTCGAGAGTTCCACTTCACAACTTGTTTGAGGATGATATGGTGAAGCAACACGGTGAGTTACTCCATATTTGTAAAGTATTTTCCTGAAATTTCCTTTCATAAAATGAGAACCACCATTAGTGATTAAAAATATAGGGACTCCAAACCTAGAAATATGACATCCTTGATCATCCTCACTGAAGTAGCTATATCTGCATTGCTTATTGGAATAGCTTCAACACATTTAATGACATAATAGACAGCAAAAAGAATATGAGTGTAACCATTTGATTCTATAAAAGGTCTCATGTAATCCATTTCCCATACATCAAAGGGTTCAATTATAAGACTATAATTCATTGTCATCTCTTGTCTTTTACCTATATTACCCCTTTGATGCAGAAAGGTGGAATCGCGTATGTAAGAGAGCTTGGAACTGAATAGGGAAAAAGGCGTTCTCGGGGAGTGGTGGATACACCGCTACAAATTTAGTTAGAGTAATCAGGATTATCATAACAAATATTCTTATGACATATATGTATGTGGGAGGAGCTCCATATATGTCCGAATAGGCAGCAACCACTGGACAATCATCCGTCATAACCACAGCTGACAGGTAAATGACATCAATCGTATTATCTCCCATGGCATGGACATGGCTTAATAAGTTCTCATTGCTTCCCCAAGTTAGTACATAAAGAATGACAACAGCTTTATAGTCACAGTAAGTGCTACCATCCCTCCATATACCAACAGGTAATCCCCTTCATCAAGTACCCATAAGAGGCAAATATTAAGAGGTGCACAACTCTCAACATCAAGATGAAGACAATTAACACATACACATAATGATGTATAACATGGTAATCTCTATCTTATCTCAATCATATGCTAGGGTTTCTCCATCTCCCCAAGAACTAACGATCTACTCATACATGGAGGCAAACAACATCATGTCAATGATAATAGAAACAATCATAGATGAATAGTTCTTGTATAAATCCACAACTAGTATAAGAATTACAACAAGATCTGGGATGGATGGAGATGGTCGTGACGCAGCGATTGATGATGATGAAGATCGATGCCTTGGCCTCCCAGATCTGCATAGGGAAAAGATGGATCCCTTGGTCAAGTTCCCTTACAGATCCCTTCCGGAGGTGAGGTTTCTACAATTCTTGTTGTTCTGTATGTCGTCTCTTCGATCTGATTGCACGGTGCGAAACTATTTGAGGAAGCGGTGGTGGCGACAACTATACGACGGGAACTATACGTCCGGAAAAAGTATTCCTGTCGTATAGTTGGTTGTTAAGGCTTCGGCTTGATGCGATTGCCGTGGGTTTTCTTCTGGTGTTATTGATATTTCCCAAATTAACAATTTACACTGTTTTTACTCCTTTTCGCCCTAGTACAACTGATCCAAGAACTGTGTCCATTGTATTCATCACCTGTCCTGATCCTGATGAAAATAGACATAAAAGATGCGCGCGAGCGCCGTAAAATACCAAGATCCCACCACTATAGTGCAAAATAATAATATAAAACATTATGCAACTATGCATTTATTAGACGAGAGGAAGAATCGGGACCCGCCAACGCTCGGCACAGAGTGCAATGAGTTCACGAAGTGATAGAGAGCGGTGCACCCGTGGCTCCTACATCCCTTGCCACTGGGTACGGGATACAACTCAAGTGCATTGTACGGGAGACCGTGATGCTCAACACGAGGAACCTCCGAGCTCCCGGCAATGTGCATTTTGTCCAGCTCCTCATGCAGAAGCTTCATAGATGCTACAAGTTCCCCCACGATTATGACAACCTTGAGGTCAAGAACAATGCAGTAAACGAGGCAGCCCTCATGAAGATGAGCACCCTCTTGAAAAACTGGAGAACCCGGGTGAAGAAGCGGATTGACAAAAATGAAAGCTGGGAGGAGATAAAGAACCACGAGCCACTGCTCGAACACGAAGACTATCTCCTCTTCAAGGAGGGGTTAGAGACAGATACAACAAAAGGTTGGACGGAGTGGGCGAAGAGAATGCGTGACCAGAACATAGGTAACCACCGTCTTGGGAGCGGCGATTACAGAGCAATAAAGCATATTTGGGACAAGGAGGAAGCCGAGCTTAGGTGTCTTGGTAAACCTAACATGTTTGACAAATTCAAGGATGAGTAGGTGAGGAACTTTGTGCGGGCCCGCTATTTCCTATTCCGCATAACAAAGGAATTCAAAACCACATATCCGGATATGCTGGATTTTGAGAAACACCTGGTAAGGAACTAACCGCGTGGATCTCAAGTTGATTGGCAATCAATAATGAAGCCAAAATTCTAAATGGGTTCACCTTCCTTTTGTAGGCAGATGAAATAGCGACTGAGGCAGGTTGCCCCACCATGGGGCTTTCGGAGCCGTGGGACACTCCTTTCAACAGGGCGATGAACGTTGTCAAGAAGAGGCCCAAGAACAAGAAGACGACGTCCGGTGGACGTGTTCCCATATATGGGCTGACTAGGAAAGTCGGCATCCACTTCAAAGAGGACTCAAAGACCATAAAGGAGAGAAGGGGCAAGGTGGAGTCTGAGCAGAGACGGGAGATCGCAGAGCTCAAGGCACAAGTGGCCCAGTTGCCAGCGCAAATGGAGGAAAAGTTGGAAGCAAGGTTGCGCCAGATCATTCCTCCTCAGCTATGGTAGGGTCTAGACCAGTGGAATGTTGCTGGCAGAGTTGGGCCAATACTGGTGTCCAACGTGTCCGACAGCAACTTGGCCCAGAAATTGTCGCCAAACTTGGTGACCCTGCCCTCCAACACCTTGGCGCAACTGGTCGCATTGGTGAGCCCGCCGGCGCCCAACACCAACACATTGCCAGCAGCGCCCAACACCAACGCGTAGACGGTGTTGCTTCGCGATGCACCCGACCATGAGCTGACCCATCCCCCACGTGTCCACATTAGCCGAGATCGACGCCCTCACCTAGGTAACTAATTATGCTTCATCATAGTCCCAACTTCATACACCATTGTTGGTCTTTGATCGACTTCCTTCTGATAATGATCCCCAACATGTTTTACCGCATGACGCTAATTGCATATTACTGCAGTATGTGGACGGGGTGCTGAAGGATGTAGCCAACGGTACTATCGTTCAACTGAAGATGCTCCTGATGCACAACAAGGCGATCCCTGCTAGCATGTTCAGGGTCACCTTGGTAAGGACGTTGAAGGACTGCAATGACATTGACCCCCCCAACCAACCTGAAGGAGCCGATGAGCATAAGACCCTTGGAACTTGCTACGGCTGGCCCTTGCTATGGCCCAAGTCCCATATTCGCCTTGCTATGGCCAAGGAAGGGCAACACACTGCCCCAACTAATAAGGCACGAGCACTGGTGTTCGTCTACACCACCAAGCTGCATCAGTAGTTAGCTACACACGGCGGCGCCACAACCCGAGGATGCACCTCATAGAGTCAACAATGAGGATGACGTCGGCGGCTACCTCAACACTATGGCCACCTATAGGCTCTACATGCCTATTATTGGAGAGCCAGCCTCCACATGTGGTCAACAAGCTGGTCGTCCCATGTCATGCACCCAGCGTCTGCACTTCGGCGGCGGTTATGATCAAGAGACACCTCCGGGTGATGCCGTTGGTACACAACCCAATCCGGCGATGGTCATCAGCTCTACCACACTCCACAGGGTGGCTGATGAGCAGTTAGGACGATCCGGTTGGTCCTGTCGAGAAGATGAAGAAGTGCCGGAATCATAGCCAGAGCAAGAAGGCTTGAGCCAGCCGCTTCCGAAGAGGGTAGTACGGGCTTATGACGGTGTGAGACGAGAGCCTAGTGATTTTAATGCGCACATAGCGGGTAAGCCGATTCTGACCAAGGAAATGCTCGATGTAGTAGGTGGACCCATAGCGAACATGCATCACTCAATTCTGCATCTCGAGACCATCCTTCTTAAAGACAAGAAGCCCGGGTACCCGATCTTCACATGCAATGTGCCATCGGGCCATGGCTTTGTCGATCAAGAACCCGTGCAGTACGAGGACATCTACAATCTGCTGCACTCGAAGTGGCTGGACTATAACATGGTCCATTTGTACTCGCTCCATATGGCGTTGAAGGCCAAGAGGGAGAAAACCCGGGGCATCGTGATAGTGGACCCATACTACATTCGTGGCGTTGTCTTAGCGAATGATCGGGATCAGGAAATGGCGGCAGAGTACCTCGAAATATCTTCAAGGAGAACCAGACCATTGATTCCATTCTTTTGCCTTGCTTTACCGAGTTAGTAAACACACATTAGGTCGCCGCCATAAAAAATTCTTTCTTAGATCTTCGTTGTCCTGTTCCAAAAATTAATTATGTTTCAATCGTGTTTCACAGAGGCATATACTCCACACTCATCTCCATTTGTCCGAGGTTTTCGCAAGCAACCTACTTCGACTCATCGAGTGATATGAAGCCGAAGGACTATGGCAGATTCAAGAGAGTTCTAGATGATGCTCTACAAGTCTACGTTGACAAGGGAGGCAAATTCTCCAAAGGGGGCAAGAACCAAGGATAGATAACATGTGTTCATGCACACCACGAAGTTCCCCTGTGTCTCCTACGTCCTCCATCACATCAAGGAGTTCATGCGGGATTCATGGGTCGATGCGCTCCCAGCTAATCATCGACACTGGGCCACATAGTTGGCGGCCATTGATGATGCAAACCTTATGGAATACTTCTGGCGCATCCAGACTCAGCTCTGCCAAGTCATCCATGACGATGTTGAAACAAAAAGGAGGGGCCATGTACATGAGTAGAGCGTTGAGTAACCGCGAGATCTAAGAACGCCTCGACATGCAGCATGGCACCAGGACGTTCATGATGATAGAGGGCGTGATCCTGTTCCCGGCAAGGTCTACATGATGTGTGTGTGTGCTCCTAGCTAGCAGTGTTGGTTGTGTGTGTGACGTGTCGTAGACTTGACTATCCATGTGATGTTTTCATACTATCATTTAACGTGTGTGTCAGTAAACATTATTAACTTCCCTGGGCTAGTAAAACCCTTGACGGTCGATGTTTGACTTGCTTATATGATCGTCATCCATGCTATATTTAATTTTAGTTTTATGAATCTTTGCTAAATTTTGTGATCATGCAAGCATGTTTGCAGTTTGCAATTTTTTTTGTATAACATATACTAAATGCCTTGTCTATGTATGCCTTGTCTATGTATGCCTTGTCTATAGTGATGGCGAAGTGGTACATGGTGTACACCATTCGAGTTCCAGGGGTCTATGATGAGTGGGAGGACTGCCAGACACAAGTGAACAACTTCAGCGGCAACATCGACAAAGGGTACAAGACAAGATAGCTGGCGGTAGCCAAGTGGAGGAGACACGTATGGAAGAAGAACAGGATGAAGATCTTCATGATTTCGGTGTTGCTCACCGTCGTCACCGTCATCCTCTATTCGATCATAGTCTAGGGCGCACGGCTAGACGATGCACCACTAACGCTAGGACTATCCTGCATCTGGGCGTGCGCCACGGCATAATATCTGCAGTGCACGCTTTTTATGGAGGTGTACATAACTGGAGGATACGGCGGGTTACTCGTCATGGGTGGCAACATAATCTTTGGATAGGTCCTCCGACATCTTTTTAGGCATTTTTATAATTTCTCAGTGTGATATGTAATGCGACTTTTTTATTTTCTATTTCGAATTTATTGACTATTATCGGTTGTGTGCATTTCAGATATGCGAAGACCGGATGTAATAGTTAAACTTTAAGTGATAAAGCGTATTTTATCGAAAAAACTTGTATCGACATCATGCTGACGAGCAACCCATATTAAATGTTTCATTGTAAACGCATGGTTCGAAAAAAAAGTTTCATTGTAAACCACCGTTTTACCAGCATAACGCATACTGATTCTATGTGCACAACAACGTGGGTTGGACGCATGCAGCAATCCATTAAATACGTACCGGTGCTACTAATGCCAATATCCATTGCCTACTACAATATCGATTGATACGATATTGCCAATATCGATTGCCTAGTGGCACGATCGAGTAGATTTTATATGCGTTGTTGGGCTGCTCCTCGTGGGAGCGATGCGATGATCATACCCTCACCCTGGTGTCGACGGCGTGTCGCCGGTGCTGCGCCAGATGGCATACATGGACTGATGGCCGGCCGTCACGCCGGGCATTATAGAGCCTTTTGGCAGGGGAGATTCGTGGAGCACCCAGACGGAAGATCTAGCCAATGCAAGTGGGGGACATATCGCTTGGATTGCATGTCTTGTAGTGTAATAACAGCTGAGTACGTCTATGATTTTGGAATGGTGATTACCTTGGCAAAGCCAGCTGGTTTCTCTACTTTCTTTTGTTTTGTTTTTTTATGGTTTGGTTGCCCTTTCCTATGTTGATTTGCAGGCACTTGCCAACCCAGGTTCTCTAGTGCCTCGATCTCTCACGTAGTATGAATGTTTTTCTTCGTGTATGTGTTCGCGCGCGAGCACCAGCTATTTTGATCATTATTGAAGGAAAAATGATACATATCGGCCCGGAGGATCCCACTAAACGATCCCACTAAAAATGATACATATGGGTCACTCGTCGCACATTTCCGCAACCCACATGATGGACCCTCACACCTCGTCTCTTTCATCTGCTCCACTTTGGCACATGTCCACTAGATGCGGTGAGGCTCACGCCGTTGGCCTTCAGGCCGCCTGCCGCCGCTAGCCCGGCCGGCGCTCCGTCCACCTGCAGCCGCTGGCCTTCTTCAAGCCCGTGGCCGACGGCCCTCTGCATGTCGTCGGCCCTCTCCCTTCCTCTCTCTCCTCTGCAATATGCCCCTCTGCTACAGCTGTGCAGCGTTGCTATGGAGCCAGAAACTGCTGGGAAGCCATGGCGGCGGCGAACTGCTTGATAGCCATAAGGACGACGGAGTTGGGTGCTGCGAGCTGCTCGTAGGGGCCAGGCGATGCTACCTCAACAATACTACAAGTGGCACTGGTTTTTGCTACATCCGGCTGACGCGGTGATACAAGCGGCATCGAGATTTTGCTACATTCGGTATCAGATTTTGCTACGTGCGGCCAAAGGCGGTGCTACAACCATTTTATATGTTTTCTACAATAGTATAAATTGTTTTCTATCACATCAACGACAAGAGTCTTCATTGATGTCTCCGACGATATCTCCAGCGAAGTCGGATTTTTTTGCTATCATTGTTGATTTTTTTGCTACAACTGTTTTATGATTTCGCTATAATAGCGCATAGTTTTTGCTACAAGGTCTTCGGCGAGTTCTTCCGGCCAAAGTTTTTCGGTGACTATCCGGCTATTATGCTACATTAGGAAAAATGATACAAAGTCTCCGCTAGTTCTCCACCAAGACAGTCTATATTTTTATGAACGAACGGTGTTTTTCTACATATAACAAAAGCGAGATATTTTATAGCAAAATTGAAGGGTTTTGCAGCAATTGTGGAAATTTGGGCAAAAGACAGGGACATGTGGTTGGCGCAGGACCCGGAGGATAAAACCACCTATCCCAGGCGATGTCTAGTAGTGTCCTAAAATAAGAATTTATTAAAATCGGAATTTATAAGGACACATCATCACGCTTGCACGCTCGCGTGACTGCGCCACAACCAATGGGATGGCAACTTTTGATTTTAGGGAAAAAAAACACTCTCCACGTGGCAAAAATTGCAAAGCCCACCACCGGTTTCCCCTTGACAATTTTGCGAGGACTAGTTATCCCCCAAAAAGTTACGGTGCAATTATAGCATTTTTTAGAATAATTTATTCTCGATAAGTTTTTTTTGGTAGGTACCGGATAAGTTATTCTTAAGAATAAGCTTGGACCAAAGGGAATTGTTGATCAAGAATAGGTGGCTTGTCTACTCCCTGTTCATGTATTTTTGGACATAATAGGCATTGATTGGACCGAGACAGAATGTCTGATCAGTCATCTCGCTAGACATCTGATCTGACTATGAACCCTAACTTGATAGTCCGGTCATCGCAACAAAGAAAAATCATGCTTTCAATAAATTCTTTACATAAGCTTGTTGTAACATTTTTTATAGAAAACCATGCAAAAATTGTAACATTTCAAACACATCATGTATCAACAAAAATGTGTGCTACAATGGTCATAGCATATTATGAGAAAGGTCACAAGAACATATGTAACTAAGAAACCATCATTTTCCATAACATAAAAACAAAGTCATGACACAATGTTACATTTAAAAAAGATAACAAGAATCATTGCAATATGTCACCTGTGTATACATAATAAAGCATACACAAGCTTACAACTTGTTAAAACAAGCTACACATCATCTGGAAATCCAAAATCCTAACCTTGATAACAAAATATTTTAGTGACGTCATTACATCTGGTTCACACACAATGAATCTGACTCTTCGGTACACCATAGCTAAATCTGGCAAGTCAGAACACATCCTCCTTAACACCCCATGTTCATTCCTAGCGGTCGTATGAATAGCTCCCAGGTCGAGCTCCAAATCAGTCTTCACCATCGTTTCTATGGTTGCAATCCTCCTAGAAGGTGAGAGAAGATGACCTGATGTGCTGACATGCAGGGTTACGACATTCCCATTGTGGTTACCAAATCCTCTAGATTATAGGATGGGGGACAAGGAGAATGTGTCCATGTTTGCCAAGAAGCTAAGTACATGTTCCAAGAAGAAGGTTTGTGCAATGGAGGATGACACTAGGGGAATGAGAGTATAAGGGTGCTACAATGCCATGTGGGACTATATCCCATCTGATGATCGATATGGATATTCATCTTTGATTTTGTAACAAAATATATATGCTACACAATTCCACAATCCCTAGTAGCGAGACAACCATATAAATAACCAAGAAAAAAATGATAGTTCAAATTTCTAAAGCCCCCCTCTAGATAGTTTCTAACAGCTCCAAGATGTTGACCACAATAGTTAAAGTAAACTTGTCAGAACCCGAACATGCGATTAGAACCAAAATCTAGTGCTGACCACCACTTTGCCCAAAACATTATTTACAACAGCAATAAGTTATTGTAAAAACAACACATCAACTGCAAAGGGATATCATGCAAGGGCTTTTGAGAGTATTTCATGAATGGTCCTCACCCTCAAGGTGTAGAACCCTTCCTGGTTCACTAGTATTATGCTTTGCAGCTGAGAGACCCCGTGTGCGATTGAGTTGGGCCAGCTGTTCCCGCAAATCGGATGTAGCGATCTATGTGAGTTTATGGAGTGCCCAATGTCGATGGTGTTTACAGTCTAACGAGTCCACGGTTTTATGAAACATTTTCAACCAATTTCTATGTTACCCACATGAGAAACATGCATTGTTTAGGTGGTGGGAGCTCTTGCCTCATAGTGACATTTGGCTTTCATGGTCCTTCCCCAATGTGGTGCACGTCTATAGGTACTACTTGTAAGCATGCTTTGTGCAAACACAATTTTTGTGGATGTTTCCATGTATACTCACGATCATGCATATCGCATATGTCTATATGTGACTGCGCCTCACATGGGATCAAGGGTTCGACACCCGCAGTACATGGTGAGTGTAAACCTATCTAGGCGATTGAGATGTTGGTGGATAGTGAAGAACTATCGAGAAGATATACATTGCGACTATTGACTAAATGTATCTACCTATGGGTTACTAGGGTCCCCTTAGGGCCACAAACAGTTGGGCCAAGGTAGTGCTCTATGTGTCATGGTATTTTTGACGAGTATGTCATGGAGGGGTCCTCATAGTGTGTGTTTAGAGACGTGGGTGAAGGCGGTAAGTTGGCGGGTATGAGGTAACACATCTTACCCAGGTTTAGGTCCCACGATGGTGGCGGAACCCTAATCCTGCTATAAAAAATCACAATAAGGACAATACGCTGAGTTACAGGGATTGGTTTGTTGTGCGAGGTATGTGAATCGATGTGTTGAGTTATGCCCTAAAGGCTCCCGTAAGTCTGGATCCTAGGGTTATAGGGAAAAGTCCTAATCAGATAGGTTATAGAGTCCTACACTAGCACCAACTAGTGTACGCGTCTTGCACTCCAAGGCTCCGAGTATATCGGTGACTCCATCGTAGCCTTCCTTTATCCGGCATGGTCCTCCCTTCTCGATCCATCTAACTGGGCCGCCCAGCAGGCCATGGGCCTTTCTACCAACTGTGGGCCACCCGTGTTATCCAGATTAGAGACATGCTATGATGGTACCCATTTAGCATATCCCAAACAGTAGCCCTCGAAGAACTCTGAGATCTTGCACCGTCTTGCCTCTTTAGATTAAATGCTCCGTCTAGGTGATGCCGGAAAATCGTCAAGCAATATCTTGTAGTCCTCCCAAAAATCCTGCAATATTCTCCATCTTCAATACGTAAGTCGGAGGATCACTGAGTCTTCTATCGTACTCTTCTTGTAGCTGGACATGATCCGTCCATGCCAGAATCTTCAGATGGGACTATTCGTCTGCATATGTCAGTAAGATGACGTAGACCATAGGCTAGTGACGCCTCATAACTCACACATGCAGTAAACACAATCATAGCGATTTTCCCGCACGATAAATGTGAAACGTCGAGCGACGATGGTGGGAACGTGGCAAAATCTCCGTGCATGTTCTCGCACGCGCTGTCCATGCATCGACTATTATATCATCTTGCACGAATCTTGATGTTGGTGCTACATATTTCAACTGCGGTGGTCAAATTACTTCTCACCTCATTCTCTCCCGCATCATTTTCTTCCTCCAGCCCAAATCTTCCTCGAGCACATCGCATGCATGCAGAGAGAAAACCCTAACTTTCTTCCCAGCTTCCAGTCCACCTCCTCTACTCCAATGGAGAGCAGCAGCAGCGACCCATCAATGGTGGAGTCCGAAGAGGCTTCGGCCAAGCCTTCTAACATGTTCCACGTCCCGCCGTAGGGAGTGGTGGTGCCATGCTCCGCGGTGGTGGAATCCACCAGCGACGACCATATTCCAACGGTGCTCGAGCTGCTGGAGGAGGATGTTGACTCCCACAAGGGGGAATGGCATGGCTCAGACATCTCTGATGGCGATATCAAGGAGATGATAACTGAGGGGTATCTCCCTATGATGGAGGGTCTGGTCTGGAGGGCGGCGCCGGCCGGAGAGGTCGTCCCTTCTCCCTAACCCAGAGAAAAGGTATACGCCCAACTCGTACACGACATTTCCTTGCCATTGTCTTACTTCTTCATCCAAGTCCCCCAACACTTCCAGGTTCAACCTTAGAACATGTCCCCTAAAAGCATCCTCGCCATTAGCAAGTATGCGGCTCTGTGCGAGGGATACCTAGGGATTAGGCATGGGTTAGATATGTTCATATACTTCTTCACCATCAAGAGAGAAACCGGAGTGCGCAAGGAGGAGCTCAGGAACTATGGGACCATTAGCTTCAAGATCCGGCCTAGCCGGCGGTTCCCCGACATTGTAGGACATGAATCCTGCAAGAACTAGCAGCGTACATACTTCTACGACTCAGATATCCCTTTGGACTGCCGAGAAGCATCGTACCCGGACTTTGTTGACGAGGCCACCACCGAAGCCCCTACATGGAGATCGCAAGACCTCCATCCCTCCGATAACAACCCCCCCCCCCCCCCTCCTCCCCCCGCTATAAGGAGGATTGAGTGCCTCGTAGGGACAGGTCTGACCGGCTTGGACCTAGCCATATGCTGGTTCATCAGGCGGATCCAGCCTCTGCAGCACCGCGAGAAGCTGATGTGCCAGTACACTAAGGACATAAATGATAGCCTCTGGATTTCTGAGGATAACTTTTCCAGTGACTCTTAGTATATCGTCAAGGTGAAGGACCGCAAGCGTGGCTTCGCCATCACCTATGACATGTTCGAGGATGACAAGTGCCCAAAGTTAACTTTCATTTATTTACATTGCTCTGACATATACTCAAGTTCTTCTGACTTGAACACGTACTTCCGTCTAACACGTTGGTTTCACTTAACAGCTGGGGGACTTGGAGGAGACCTGCATGTCTCCCCAAGTCTACAAGCCCAAGATGAAGGAAGTCACTATCGTGTCCAACGACGAAGTCCCGCTGGAAGCTAGCAGGAGAGCTCCACCTGTTGTCGACGGAGGCAAGAGAAATAAGACGGAGTGTGGAGCCTCCAAGAAGTCCACCGCATCCCTGGAAGCGGAGAAAAGAAGATTAGCCAGCATCCCTTTAACCAAGGCACCAAATGTTGTGTAAGCCTCTTTTCCTCTAAAGTTGTCATTTTCCTTTCTTATTCCTGAACTTATACATTGTAAGTTTCAGGAACAGTCTAGTTTGAGTTTGAAGAATACCTCCAAGACAACTAGGACTTCTAAAAACATTAGAGATATGTTTGTCCAGGCATCTCCCGCCATCACTCCTCCTACCCCTGCCGTCCAATCCTCTAGCGCACCTGTCGAATCTCCGGCTAAGGCAGCATCAATCCTGATGTCATGGAAGTGGACAACACTCCTTTGCAGGAGGTCCTTCATGATGCCGCGTTGATCATCGTTCCCGGCGAGCAGGCGACGCAGGAAAGCATCTTCTCCAAAGTGGCGGAAGCTCTGGCTAAGGATGCCACTGAAAGCGGTAAGGAGCTGATGGTGGGAGGCAGATATGCGGCGACTTAGAGCCAGGCGGAGGCCCCTAGGCTCATAAGCCCAATGCTTACTCTGAGTGCCTCCGACGCGACTCCTAGTGCAGCGCCAACTTCTCCAACATGCGGCCTTGAGGAGGTTCTTAAGCAGGGAGAAATCCTCCGGCTTAATACAGTTGCCTTTGGAAAACTGTATATTGAAACTGCCATCAACCTCAAAATCATTGCCTATTTAAGTTTTCTATGCTTTGCATTTTATATATAATATCCCACTATAGCCCCCGAGGATTTAGACGGAAAACCATAGGTATTTTGGTCTGAATGCTCTAAGAGTGACTAAGTAAGAAACTTTATGTTGTAGCCCCCAAGTATGTAGTTTGAATGAATAATTCTGACTAGATACTTTTAGAGTAGCATACGCAGTGTTTTGATTTTCAATGTAGCCCCCAATCCTCTAGTTGAAACAAAAAATAGTTCCGAGTAGATTCTTAAAGAAAGATTAAGCATAGCTTTGAGTTTAAAAACTCATAATGTAGCCCGCAAGCTTCTAGGTGGAACCAAATAATTCTGGCTAGATGCTCTAAGTAGACTAAGTATCTTTGTTTCTATAGAATGAGAATGCTCGGAGGGTTACCGCCAACTAGAATTTCCACAAGATGCGCAAGGATGTTGAAGCTGAAAAGGGTAAAACCGTCTATTTGAAAGAACAGATCACCAATAACAAGAGTCTATTTTCTTCTCAGTTTCATTCTCGACTTGATCTTGTGCCTTCATCTTCCGACTACTCATTATGCATTTTTATTTATCCGACTTGCAGAAGTTGTTGCCAAAACCAAGGAAATTGTCGAGCAGTCCAAGCATATTCAGAAGCATGACAGCGAAAACAAGATCTTGAAGCAGGAGAGAGCCGACACCATCAAGCTGCATGAAGAAGCACTAGCTACCATGCAAGAATCCGCCAACACGGAGATGAACCATCTGAAGGAAGAGATAGATATCCTCAAGGAGAAGAATAAAGCTATCGAAGAATAGAATGCTCGCAACGTTGAGGCAGACAAGACTCTCCGAAAGGAACGGGACTCCATGGCGGAGGTTCTCCAGCAAGCTAAGAGCAGCATCTTGTAGGGGTTCGTAGCATGGAAAACAAAAAATTTCTATCGCATGAACACACACAAGCCAAGATCTATCTACTAGATTATAGCAACGAGTCGATAGAGTACTAACCCTCGAAGATCCAAAGCAGTTAACGAGAGCAGATTCTCGTGGATGATGTAGTCGTACACTTCCAATCTCAAGATCGCGTAGACGATCCTTCCGACGCTACGTTCCGGCAGCGCTTCCGCAGTCGGTCACACGTTCGGTACTCGATGAAGACCTTCCTCTCCCTTGTTCCAGCATGCAGCGGAGGTTGTAGCACCCTCCTCGTGATTCCGGCAGCACGACAGCGTGGTGTCGGAAGTAGAGGGGAGATCTCGCAGGGCTTCGCCTTAAGCCGGAGCGAGTATGGTGGAGTATGAGAGAGGCCTTGGTGATCTAGGGTTTAGAGGGCACCAAGGGGAGGGCTTGGCCGGCGGCTAGGGTTTGGGGAAACCCTAATTCGCCGAGTTAGAGGAGCCCTAGGCGACGGCGACTTGGAGGAGGCCGGCGGCTAGGAGGCTAGGGTTTTGGGTGTTGTTGGGTGTGTGGAAGAGGGGCAGCCCTGCCCCTCCTTTTATAGGTGGGAGGGCGCGGCTTGGGAGGAGGGAGTCCTCCCCCAAGTCGGCCTCCTTGGCCGGCGGGTGGAGGGAGAGGAACTCCTCCCCAAGTAGGTTTCCTACTCTCCCTCCACCAGGCAAACTTGTCATTTGACTTTTCAAATTGGCGTTTGACTTTTCAAACTAGGATTTGATTTCTCCCTTTATTTTGCCCAGCCATGATACCTAGTACATGATGCAACCATTCCACATTGTCATGACCCATTCATGTACCCTTCCCCTCCGGAGTGTCGGACCTTCCGGAACCTTCTAGAACATTCCCGATGAAAACACCGGAATCATTCCCCAACTCCGAAACAGGACTTTCCTTATATGAATCTTATTCTCCGGACCATTCTGGATCTCCTCGTGATATCCCGGATCCCATCTGAAACTCCGAACAACATTCAGTCTCTTACTCATCATTCCATAACTACTTAACAACATCGAATCCTTAAGTGTGTCTCCCTACGGTTCGTGAATTATGCGGACATGAACGAGACACTTCTCCGATCAATAACCAATAGAGGAATATGGAAATCCATATGGCTCCCACATATTTCTACGATTACTTTGCGATCGAATGAACCACTTACATATGATACCAATTTCCCTTTGTCTCACGATAGTTTACTTATCCGAGGTTTTGATCGTCAGTATCTCTGCATACCTAGTTCAACCTCGTTACCGATAAGTACTCTTTTCTCGTTCCCGTGATATGTGATCCCTTGTGAGCCAGTCACATGCTTGCAAGCTAATTGGATGACATTCCACCGAGAGGGCCCAGAGTATATCTATCTGTCATATGGATGGACAAATCCCACTCTTGATCCATGTGCCTCAACACATACTTTCCGAACACTCAATGCCACCTTTATAGCCACCCAGTTACGGTGTGGTGTTTGATGTCATCAAAGCATCCTTCCGGTGATGGTGATTAGCATTATCTCATGGTCGAAGGAATTAGGTTACTATGTATCAGAAAGCATATAGCAAATGAACTATATTAAATGACTTGATCTTTATGCTACGCTTATCTATAGGAGTATATCCATCATATCATTCATCTATTGATATGACCCTGTTGTTAATAACATCTCTATGTTCATGATCAGGAAACCATGATCATATATTAACCAACAAGCTAGTTTAACAAGAGGCTTTACTAGGGACTCTTTTATGTTTATAAATCACACAAGTATTAATGTTTCCGGTTAATACAATTATAGCATGGTATGTAAACATTTATCATAAGCATGAAGATATGATAATAACTACTTTATTATTGCCTCTTGGGCATATCTCCAACACATCTTTGGTAAGATTTCTCCGTCTTTTACTTCTATAAGACAGGTACTTTGTATTGATTTCGTGAACTCATGTCCTCAATTTTGTTTGTCGGAAATGCAGCTCCCATTGGCCAAGCCAACGTGGGTGACAGTGCTCCTCCGCCAAAAGAGTGTATGGTTCTTGCCAGATACTTCATCAACACCGCGATCGCGCAGGCTAAGGAGATTGCCAAGCCCTTGGACATCAACATCAAGGCGGTGGACTCCGTCATGAAGTTCTCGGAGATCCTTCGCCAAGCCCCTGAGCATATCGTAAGCTAGAAAGCTTCATGTACCCGAGCTGGCACTAGGATGGCTTTAGCCATGGTCAAGGCCCACTATGACGATGCTGACATTGACATGGTGACCTCTGGTCTCCTCGACATGGATGAAGACGGAAAGAAAATCGTCAACGATGTAATCTGGTCTTTCCTCACCGGATACGACACCAGGGTCCCCAATTGGTCAAGGCGGATGACTTCATGCCTCTTGAGGCGATTGACGCTAACCAGGCTGGCTCCAAGTCCCTGAAAACCACCGACTTTGTTAATGAACAAGATGGCTCTCATGTCGTCGACGATGCAGCTTCAACGTCCCCTACGCCAGAAGAATGAAAACATTTGTAATATTTGTCTCTTCTGGTAGTGTATTTATGCGGAAAAAACAATGTGGTTTACTTAAGGAGGAAAACTTAGCTACAAGCTTCCAGCTACTTAAGAACTAGTTCCAACATCTATGATTGTATATATTTTTAAGCAAGTGCTGTCTTATCCATTATTTCGGTTTTTATGCTTGACCTTTCATGAGTCGGAATACCATTAGTCAGAATCATGCGCTTAGGTGATGATGACTAATGGAACCATCAAGAACCTAAGCACAAAATCTCCGACTTCGAGTGCCGAAAGTCACTACTCCAGAATCCACATAAAAATAATAAAGAACATGTAGACCAGAAAACTTAAGCTAATGCCTATAGGCGGAATTTTCACAAGTGCAAATGCAAAGCTTATGCATAAAGGTTTTACATGATTCAAAAATGAACACTAAAGGAGGTAAAAGACTCAGGCATATGCGTGAACCAAAAAGCTTTATTTCATTGATCATATAAGAGGTACACGGTAGATAATAAAATATGTTAAGTGTAAAAAGGACGTAGTTGTGCTATGTTCCATGGCCGATCAAGCTCTGGATAGTCATCATCCGGGTCACGTCGCGTACACTTATGATCCTCGTTTGGCCTATCTTTCAACTCACGATTATCAATGAGGTAATAGGAACCATTGAGTAGCGCCTTGCTTATGATGAACGGTCCTTCCCATGGCGGGGATAATTTGTGTCTTTTTCTGCTTAAGTCGGAGCACCAGATCCCCTATTTAAACGAGCAATTCCAAACGTGGCGACTATGGTAGCTGCGTAGCTTCTGCTGGTAGATGGTGGATCTCTGGCATGCCAGCACACGCTCCTCCTCGAGAAGGTCCACATCTAAGCGTCTGGATTCTTCTGCGTCATCCTCGTCATAGGCGACAACTCTTGGTTAATCGTGGAGGATGTCGGTAGGTAGGACTGCTTCTTCTCCATAGACCATGAAAAAAGGGGTGTAGCCGGTGGATCTATTGGGAGTAGTTCGTAAACTCCACAAAACAAATGGCAATTCCTTCGCCCAGGCTCTGGCTACTCTATGTAGTGGTGCTTCTAGACGTGGCTTTATTCCTTGCAGAATTAGTCAATTGGCCCGTTCCACTTGACCATTAGATTGTGGATGAGCCACATATGCTAGGTCAAGGCGGATGCCTTTCTCATAACATTAAGCCTCTACTTCTCCGA
This sequence comes from Avena sativa, assembly GCA_916181665.1. Lineage (NCBI taxonomy): Eukaryota > Viridiplantae > Streptophyta > Magnoliopsida > Poales > Poaceae > Avena > Avena sativa. Next base: position 70,645,576 of record OV702284.1, read on the forward strand.
GTGATAAATTGTTGTCATTGTCGGTGATGATGCTATGTGGGAGACCAAATCTCACCACTAGAACCCGGACAAACTTAAGGTCAGTTTCCCCATCAAGATTTCTAATGAGTTTAGCTTCTATCCATTTTGTGAATTTTCCAACTGCTACTAGCAGATGCGTAAACCCACAAGGTGCCGTCTGCAATGGTCCAACCATGTCAAGCCCCAAACTGCAAATGGCCAAGTTATTGGTATGGTTCGCAATTCTTGAGCCGGTACATGTAGTTGCCAGCCATAAAATTGACACCCAATGCATGTTCACCCAGCCTGTCGGTGTCCGCCTTCGCGGTAAGCCAGTAGAATCCTTTCCAGAAGGCTTTGGAGACCAAAGATCGTGGATCAGCGTGATGCCCGCAATCTATGAAATGAATCTCACGAACGATATCGATACCTTGTGCTGGAAAATGCACTTTAGGTATACACCCGTGGTGCTTCTTTTGTAGAGCTTCCCATTGATTATGGTATAGCCCTTTGCTCGACGTATTATTTGCTGACTCTCGGCCTCGTTGACGGGAGAAATTCCGTGTTCGAGGAAATCCATGAACGGTTTTTGCCAAGCCGGAGGGACTATTGTTACTGCATTATCAAATGAGTCAACTCTATCCGGATTCTCGAGGTTCGCTCCCTTCATGGATGGGGTCTATAGATTCTCCAGAAAAACGCCAGGCGGGATTGGTTTGCGTCCCGATCCAAGCTTTGACAACAGATCAGCCGCCTCATTTTCCTCCCTCTTGACATACTTGACTTTGTAGCCTTCGAAGCACTTGGCTATCTCGTCTTCTTCGTCTGGTGATGCTTCCATCATAGGGTTTCGTGCGTTCCAGGTGCCAGCCACCTGTTGGGAAACTAAATCAGAATCTCCACAGCAAACTATGCGCTTGATGCAAACATCCTTGGCTACGCGAAGTCCGTGAATTAGTGCTTCATATTCCGCCATGTTGTTTGTAGCCTTAAAGTTTTGCAAGACATAGTGCAGTTTTTCTCCTGTTGGTGACTGTGGCAGTACACCAGCCCCCGAGCCATTGAGTAGCTTTGATCCGTCAAAGTGCATTACCCAATATTCTGGTTCTAGTACAGGAGTATCATCTAGCATCTCCGTCCAATCTGCAATGAAATCCGCTAAGGCTTGTGACTTTATAGCGTCGCGTCTCTTATAGGTTATTTCGAAAGCGGCAATCTCAATGCCCCACTTCACGACCCTTCCTATAGCGTCGTTGTTGTTGATGATGTCACACATTGGAGTCTTGCTCACTACTATGATTGGGCGCTCTTGGAAGTAGTGCCTTGGCTTCCGAGAAGCAAGGAAGACTCCATAAGCTAGCTTCTGGTAGTGCGGATAACGCTGCTTGGACTCCGTCAAGACCTTGCTTACATAGTAAAACGGTCGTTGTACTCCATACTCATGCATTGGTTCCTTCCGCTCCACGACAACGATGATGCTGATAACCCGGTTGGTGGCCGCCATGTAGATCAACATACGCTCCATTGACTTAGGTGTTGCAAGTATAGGCGCATAAGAAATTATCCTTTTAGATCTTTGAGCACAACGTCCGCCTCGTCTTTCCATACGAATTTGTCCGCCATCTTCAGCAACTTGTATAGCAGCACAGCCTTCTCTCCAAGTCGGCTGACGAATCGTCTTACTGCTACAACGCAGCCTGTGAGCCGCTAGATGTCCTTCAGGCATATCGTATGATTGATGTTGAGGATGGCCTTCATTTTCTCCGGGTTGACCTCAATTCCACGCAGGGAAACAATGAAGCCCAACAATTTGTCAGCTGGAACCCCTAATATGCAGTTCTTGGGGTTAAGCATCATGTTGTATTTTTGATGGTTATCAAAGGTTTCCTTTAAGTTGGAGTTTGACTTTTTTTATGTCACCGAGATATCGTCCACATAAGCGTGAACGTTTCGACCAATTTGGTCATGGAGGCAACGTTGCATAGCCCTCTAGTACGTAGTACCTGCGTTTTCAGCCCAAAGGGCATCGTGACATAGCAAAACGTTCCATAAGTTATGGTGAACGAAGTGGCTAATTGGTCTGACTTCCTCATCTTAATATGGTGGTATGCTGAGTATGCATCTAGAAAACAAAAAAGTTCTGAGCCATCCGTCGAGTCAATGACTTGGTCAATGCGAGGCAAAGCAAATAGATCCTTTGGACACGCTTTATTCAAGCCGGTGTAATCAACGCACATTCTTAATTCTTTGGTTCCCTTTTTGGGCACAAGAACATGATTGACCACCCATCGGGTGTGAAGAACTTCTCGGATAAAACTAGCCTTAAGTAACCTAGCTATCTCCTTGCCAATGGCGCGTCTCTTCTCATCCCCAAAGCGTCGTAGAGGTGTTTCACCGGTTTGCATTTTGGATCAATATTTAAGTTGTGCTCGGCAAGTTACCTAGGTACACATTTCATGTCGCCAGGTTGCCAGGCCAAGATGTCCCTATTATCACAGAGGAACTCGACGAGCGCGCTTTCCTATTTGGGATCTTGGTTCGTCCCAATGGCGATGACCTTGGAGGAATCGCCTACCACAAGTTCCACCGGCTTGGTCTCGATGGCAGCCTTGAAGGCGGGGTCGGAGTTAGAAATCTGTTTCTTTGATGTCGGCATCTCCGAGGCGTCCACCTGGCTCTAGATCTCCTTAAATTGTTCGCCGTAGAGGACGACTTCTGCAAAGGTTGCTTCTCCAATCTCGTAGTCCCTTGCCTTTGAAAAGCTTCCGGCAACGGTGATGGCACCGTTTGGTCCGGGTATCTTGAGCTTTTTGTAGACGAAGCATGGTTTGGCCATGAAGGAGTGGAATATGTCGTGACCGAATATGACGTGGTACACGCTTTTGAAGGGGTCCACTCCATAGGTCATGCATTCTTGGCGGTAATTGTTGACATCACCAAATGCAACCGGAAGGGTGATGCACCCAAGGGACCGAGCTTCCTGGCCAGGAACTATGCCATGAGATACGGTGCTGGTCCGCCTTAGGTTGGTCTCTGTCAAGTTCATCATGTGCAGTGTATCCAGGTACATGATGTTGATGCTGCTTCCACTATCCACAAGGCACTTGGTGAATTCGCTACCGTCAATCAAGGGGTTGATGACAATAGCATACTTGTTCTCTATTGGAACAAGGTTGGGGTGATCCTTCCTGTCCCATGTGATTGGAACTTCTGACCAGTGCAGGTACATGGGAACTGGGGGTAGGGTGGCCATCAATATCCTCAGAGAGGTCTTCTGTGCCCGGACAGTTGGGGTACCAAGGAAAGTGTGGTAGACGGGGGCCTTCTTCTCAAATGGATTCTTTCCTTTGCCATCGCCCTTGTCGGCGTGCTTGGGGTCTATTTCCTTGTCCATGTCACTTGAATCCTTGGACTTCTCTTCCTTCTTCTTCCCTTTGCCCTTGCCTCACGGTCGGTTCTTCCGGCTTCGCTTGTAACCGGACTCCGGGTCTTACTTGAGATCGTTGACGAACTTGCACTAGCAGTTGGTGTGAGTGGCTTTGCCATTGGCATCGAGGTGTACGAAGCACAGCATATCACGGTACTCCTCGTATGTCTGGGGAACACGGGGCATTGCCGAGGTAGTTTCACTACCACACTGTTATCCACGAACAGCCCCCCGGCCTCGTCCGCGCTGTCCGACGTCACCTCTTCCTGCAAATGTCATGGTGACCATGTCGGAAGTTGGCTTTTCTTCTGGCAGATTCTTCCGCTTGTTGGTGTTGTTCCTCTTGGCTAGGGTTGGAATGGAAATTGCCGGCAAGGAGTTGCGAGCGTCGTCATCAGCGGCCACGAACGCACTAGCCAAGGAGATCATCTGATTGAGATCTAGCTTATGATTGTCCTATAGGTGCTTCAATTTATGCCGGAGCAAGGTGCCCTTTTCCAAACCATAAATGTAGGCGGTCATAGCGATCTGATCGTGCACTCCTACGCATGAATCTTTCATATCCAGCCAGCGGGGGAGGTAGGCTCGAGATATTTTGTCCTTTTCCTGGATGCACCGCTGCAGATCGCCGACAGTGCAGGGACGCTTATACATACCCTCGAAATTCCTGTTGAATGCTTCATGTCCAACCAATTGCATACAGACTTCTACGACAAGTCATCGATCCAGTGGTGGGCCGTGCCCATCAACATCGGTGGGAGGTACTTGACGGTGATGTTGGGGTTACCCCTGGCAATCTCAACCGATTCACTGTAATCCTGCAACCATGTAGCTGGCCTAGTAGTGCCATCATAGGGCTTGATCATTTTGTCAATCCGTAAACCCTTGGGGTAAGTTGTGGCCCGTATCACAGGGCCAAAGAAACGTGGTCCCAAGTATTGTCCTTCCCGGGCATCCTGAATCTTGTCCAAGCGTGAACGTGCATCGTATGGCTCCGGGCTTGTTTTTTTCTTGTTGCCTCCACGGGAAGGGCTGCGTGAACGACACGGTCCTCCTCCGCCATGGTGGCTGCTAGGGGGTGACCAAAGAGGAGGCGGCGGTGGGTTAGCCTTCTTTCTATTGCCCTCCTACCACTCCTCTAGCCTGTCACGGTTTCTTGTCGGACGCGGAGGGTCATGGTGCGATCGCACATGTGTCTGTGGTTGCCGCTGCACTCTCTGTCATGACGAGGCTGCTCCATGTTGTCGCGAATGACGATGCCGCCCTGGGTGCGTCTAGGTGGAGGCATGATCGTGCGGTGGTGAGATTTGGGGTCTTCGTGATGCCGGGAAGAATGGGGCAGTGTGGGCGAGCGACGAGGGTGAGCCTTGCCTTCGTGGTCGAAAGATATGGGGATAGCGGCATCCATGTTGCATGTGTCCCTCCGTCTTCATTCTGATGAACCCGTTTGAGTTCTGACATCGTGAGGAGATCTTTCTCTTTGCTTCTTAGGAGCGCTAGACTGGAAATATGTCAGGTCAGACTCTAGTCTCTGAGAAGTGGCCTTTTCCTGCTGTTTGACAACCTTGGCGACAAGGTCATAGACCTACTCCATAGCTGCAGGTGATCTATCCTGCTCTAATAGAGTCTTGGTGACGGCCAAGTTGAGGACGGGCGTGGGCATGACTTGCTTTCCATCTTTGTCAATGTATGGCCTAGCTTGTGCCGGTTTCGAAGGAGCCCACCCCAAGTTGCATCGTACACCTAGGTCGCTAACGGCGTGAGCCGGAGCTTTCTTGGACTTCTGCTGCTTGAGCAGAGTCTTGTACTCGGCCTCCATGGCTCTAGCCGCCTCGATCGATTTCTGCGCCTTGGCCAGATCTCGATGTAATTTTGCGCCTTGCTCCGCGATGGCCTGCGCTTCCTCCAGTAGTTGCTGGCGCTTCTCGTCGAGCTGGACAACGTTCCGTATATGGGACACAGTAATAGGCTCGACGAGTAAATTGTGGTACATCACTCTATCAGCTGGAGTGATTTGGGTAGCCGCAGACGTAGATGCTGGCGGCGGAGGATTTGCGGGGTTGGCGTTGCTTGGACCGGTGGGGAGTTCATGCGGCTGTTGTACTAGCATGGCAGGAGGGGGCATGGCCTTCGCCCGACCATTGTTGGTGTCATCCGCTGGTCCCTTCCCGTTGTTCCACGGCTTAGGCGGAGCTGCTCCGGTTTGATCTTCTTCTATCACACTCCCGATGGCGACGAACACCTGATGGGATGTGATGGCCTTGTCGGCCTGCTCCTCGCGATTGATTTCCTCCTCCATCTCCTTCATGGCAGAGTCGAGTTATTCCGGGTTGACGTCCATCTCCTCCGAGTCTATGCTCATGTCGACATAAAGCGCATCCAAAACGGAGTCGGAGGGTGCGGGAGATTATTCGATAATGAAGGAAGATGTTGAGGAAACGGGACCGTTGGCTAGTGGCAGCGGTGGCCCGGGTACAGCGATTGGAACTGCTTGAGCCACCCCATCAGCAGCTGCAAAACGGTTAACACTGTTGACCATCTGCTCGAAAGTAAGAATGTCTGCGGCCTGTTGCCTCCTAAGCGTATGCCGGAGAAGTGTACCGCGATCCAACCCTTCGACGAATTGGTAGACGATGTCATTATCTGGGTATCCCTCCAGATCGGCTCATATCGGAGCCATCTGGCAAAGTAATCTCGGGGGGCTTTTACCCTCTCTCTGAACACAGCGCGTCAGATCGAAGATGGTTACCACACTAATGAAGTGCGATCGTTGCTTTCCAGACGCACGGGTTAACCCGGCGGATTTGCAGTGATCTTTCACCATTATATCCTGCACAAGGGAGGTTTGGGTAGGCTTTGGATTTTTCCGATCTAAGCCGGCAAACTCCAAAGAGAGATCAGACTTCGATCCTTCCACGAACATGTCCTGCCCGTAGGCGGTCCGTGCGGGCCTTGACGATCCTCCGACTTCCAAGGAACTAGCGCCCGAGTCGGTTTCGCCGATGAAGAGGTGAATGTCCCTAATAGGAACAATCGAGCAGCGGGTGGGGTTCGTCTTCACTAGGATCTAGAACTCGTCAGGAGGGACAATCGAAACGTTGCCGGAGAAGAGAACACGATCGATGTCTACATTTTTGCCGATTCCCGCAAAGAGCTTGGACCTCGCCCGTTGTAGAGCTTGAAGCACCTCTTGCCCCACGGTGGGCGTCAACTGTCGTGGTATTGCCGACGAGTACGCCATAGAGGGGTCCTTACAGTGCGTGTTTAGAGACGTGGGGGAAGGTTGTAAGTTGGCGGGTACGAGGTAACACATCTTACCCAGGTTCAGGTCCAACGACGGTGGCGGAACCCTAATCCTGTTATAAATCACTATAAGGGGAATACGCCGAGCTACATGGATTGGTTTGCCGTGTGAGGTATGTGAATCAATGTATTGAGTTGTACCCTAAAGGCTCCCGTAGGTCCGGCTTATAAAGACGCCAGATCCTAGGGTTATAGAAAAAACTCCTAACCGGACAGGTTATAGAGTTCTACACCAGCACCAACTAGTCTACGTATCTTACACTCCAAGGCTCTGAGTATGTTGATGAATCTATCGTAGCCTTCCTTTATTCGGCATGAGTCTCCCTTGTGGATCCATCTAACTGGACCGTCCAACGGGTCATGGGCCTTGCTACCAACTGTGGACCATCCGGGTTATCCGGATTAGAGACATGCTATGGTGGTACCCATTTAGCATATCCCAATACTATGGAGCTCGGTCTCTATCTGAAATTTCCGTCAGTTATTTGATATAGAATACTAGAGACATTACTATGATTGTTGAACCGATGTACGTTATTTCGAAGCAGCAGTACAACATAGAACTGAAAAGACCGCTTCTTGGCAAACAGAATCTCCATGAAAACTAGTGCGTGAATACTTTTAACTAAAGAGTCAAAAAGTACAAATGCATGATCTCACCATAATCATAAAGAAATGAAAGTCAAAATGTAACTAAAAGACAAATAATAGAACACAAAAATAGATAAATAGAAACAATGTGACGGAGAAAAGAACAAGAAGGAAAACTGGTCAAGGGTGCGAAGTCACGCTCCTCAGAACTCGTGCCTGTACTGGGCCAGGCCAGCGCGGCCCATTTAAATGCCCGCAAGACTTGATTTGGCCCAGATTAATACATGTGTTCTTGGATTATTGCCATTTAGACATGATACATATGCTTTATAGTCCTACTCCGTATGTACTTTCCAACTGAAGTCCATAACTCTAGAATCCCCTGAAAAATTAGAAGTACTCCTAACCTCTCCCGTTAGAAATAGTTATCAAAACACATCAAGTCTTGTGTACATTTAGCTTTTAGAGATATACACAGCGCAAGAAAAAATACATGTTGCGTTACAAGACCTAAAGAAGATAAGAAATTAAAATTAAACCCCAGGCATCGAATATATCAAATCATGACCAAGTTCTGCCAACCCATCCAACCAGAAAAACTCAATACACATGCCACAGTACCGCTAGCTCGCGGGCCAAACCATATAAAATTGGCAGTTCGTTACATATACAAACAGCCGATAACAATATTTGAAGATTTTAGCACAAAAAGGATAAACAATATCAATATAAATGTGCGTAAGGCGAAGTGCGAACTACCGGACACGATCTCCAGCTGGAAATGAGGGCAACGTCTCCGCGCCAGCCGCTAGCTCGAATAGGGACGTGTCTGTCCATTCGAACTCTAACTTGTTGCAAGAAACTTGCTGACCCGCCCGCCGTCTAGCTGCTACGGGCCAGAGCCCAAATGCCTACTTGATGGGTGTGATGTGATGGAGAACGGGAAGGAACAATACAATACAGTTGGGTGTAGGACCTGCACCTCACATTCGTAGCACATCTCCGACGACTATCTCTCTCCAGATGTACTGCTTGGACAACTCCAGCTCCAAGGTTATCCGTATGCATGCGTGTTTCTGTTCAGTTCGGCCTCGAATTCTGAAGAGCTAACGCAACTGTTCCTGCGGAATTTTCGCTATATGCATGTGCGCAAAGGGAATTCGAAGACCTGTTAAAAACAAAATCACTTTTTACACGTCGTACAAGTAAAAACACCCGCTCTCTTGTTTATCCGCTCCATGTAGCCAATTTTTTTTTTTTTGTGATGCTAGATTAAAGACCATACGCACCCTATAATTTTACAAACATACAATCAATAAATAAATGTTGTATAGTTTTATCTTTGCACACAAATAACACTTTTTGTTACCTTGCCAATTCCGTTAAGCTAGCAAACGGAGCTTGGCTCCGATGGTTGGGTTCCGTGTGGTGGAACCAGCCCATCCAGATTCAATTCGTAGACTTGGCATGAGCGTTTGTATTTATCTGAATTTATTTTAGAATTATTCGGCGTTATTCTTTCTGTGGTAGGTGACGTGTCTGTCAACAACGAGGCGCATGTGGTGACTTCGTCAACCTTAAGATCTGACGACTCGGTCCTTCAGAAAAGCTCATAGGGGTAGGAAGTGTGTGTGCGCGTTCATAGGGTGAGTGTACATGTGTGTTTGTATGCATCTGGGTTATACTGTGTTCTAAAAAAAATTCGTTTAGCTAAGTTACCTTTTTTCAATAGAACTTTACGATTGGGAACCACATGAAAATTCTAATCTATAGTGATACCTTTATTTTTCAAATTACTTGCAATAAATAGATTTAGTCTTTTCTCCATGTTATTGAGGATATGACCGAGCTCTAACTTAGTATAATTTGCATCATGATTCGTGTTGGTGGGAGTTACACATGATTGCAACTGACCAATAATAGAGCTTCTATTTTATTTTGGCGATCTAATAAATTCAGAAAACTTTTAAGGATTTTAATTATGTTTGAGAACTAAAATAAAGTTAACTTATTTTACATTTTAACAATTGAGGATTCGATGTGTACAATTTCAAACAAATTTCTTAATTAAAGTTTTTTTTTGCATTTTAAGTTTGGTAGATGTTTGTGGTGTGTTTCAGCAAGTCTTGGGAGTTCTCAAAGGCTAGAGAGATTGTAAAATGTGGTACGTTACAAAATTTCAATGAGAATGCCAAATTGTTTTTTGAGGAAATGGCATGTCTCGATGCAAGATAGTTATAGGACTTAGCTGATCCTAGCAACATTAACTCACAAATTAAGCTTACCTTCCAGTATGAATAGTATATATGTCTCATGTCTGGAACACTACCGTTGCGATTTGATCTTGGTTATCTTTATTTTATCTTTGTGCCACGATCTAGATCTCTGTCCTCGCGTCACGCACATGTAGCTGGATTTCGATCTTAGTTACAGGCCACTCACGAGTTGCGTGAGGAAGAAGAAGATTCAGAGAGAGAGCAGATAGAGGAATGTATCATAATTCATCAATAATGCCTATTACACGGAACCTCCTGGGCTAATAAGCGGTGCCGCCCTCTGCTTCTTCCACGGGCTGGGCCGGTACGTCCTTGGACCTGCATAGTCGGTCCGCGGCCCGTCTAGTGTCGCGGCGCCGCCTGTTTTGAGATGACGGTATCGTAGCAGTGCCCCCTTCTTTAGAGCATGCTTGCCCTCAAGCAGGTGCGTGAGGAAAAAGCCGACGTATCTCTTCTTCAGGTTCCCAGGTTGTCATCGATAGTGGACAACAGCTCCATGCGAACTGTACCTGAGGCACGAACCCTCGACCGCGCTTGATCATATGACGGTCGAGTATCTGGCTTGGCTGGACCACCACAGACTCATCAATAATGGAGTAGAAGGAAAAGTCAGAGACATGGACCTCGTCGGAAGGAACTGATTGCTTCAGTTGGGGAGACGTGAAGAACTGGGTGGATTTGACTTCCCTCTGGCAGCTTGAGTTTATATTCCACTTGACCCACTCGAGCTAGTACCTCGTATGGCCTGAAAATTTTGAAAGAGAGTTTCTTGTTGGCTCGTCGTGCCACCAACATCTGTGCATATGGCTAGAGTTTCATGTATACCATATCACCCACCTTGAATTCACGCTCAGAGCGATTCTTGTCTTCCTGACTCTTCATGCGTTGTTGCGCATGCAGCAGGTGTTGTTGGAGTAGAGCCGCCTCCTCTTGGTGTTTCTGGAACCAAGCCAGCATGTCAGGTTCAGTGTTTGCTGGTGGACTAGTGATGCCAAGGTGGCGAGGCTGATATCCATACAGTATATGAAATGGCGTCTGACGAGGTTTTGACTCGTCAATGCTCATTGTTATGAGCTTGGGTTTTGGAGAAGATGGGGGTGCTGGAGATCGTGGAACGATTAATAGACAAGCAACCAGGGGACATGAGATTTACCGAGGTTCATGCCCCCGGAGGGAAAACCCTATTACTGCTTGTCTGCTCCTGATTACGGCAGAACTGAAAAGTACAGGGGTGCGCATATGCAATCTGGCGTGGAGGTGTGTATGCGGTGATAAGGTGCCCTCCTAGCCTTTATATAGAGATAGGCAGGTCCCAGGCAGATATCGAGTCGGTTACAAGTTTAGGGTTTCCCCCTTTGAATATTCTATCTATTCTAGTCTTGCTCTCCAAGGATCCGAAGACGCCATGGGCTTGGGCCATCCGAAAGTCTCCAAAGGCCGCATATATTCTTGTGAGCCTTCCTTGGGCTGGACCAGGTATGCTAATGTCATGTACCCGCAGGGTATAACCATGTCAGCGTCTTCCCCAAAGTAGAGTGATAATTGGTGTTGTACCAATATTCTACCAAAGGAAGCCACTGTGACCAAGTAGTTGGAGAAGCATGGACAACACAACGCAAATATGTTTCCAAACATTGGTTTAGCTTTTCTGTTTGTCCATCAGTCTGTGGATGGTGAGCTGAGCTTATGTTCATCTTTGTGTTAGTGAGCTTGAAAAGAGCCTTCCTTACCTTGCTGGTGAAGATGGGGTCACGATCATATATGATGACACTTGGCAATCCATGTAGTTTGTAGATTGAATCAATGAATTTTTGAGCTACGGTCAGTGCTGAGTATGGATGTGCTAGTGGAATAAAATGGTCGTACTTTGTATATTTATCAATAACCACCCGAATGCAGTTATACCTTCGTGATTTAGGTAACCCTTCGACAAAGTCCAGGCTGATAGTGCTCCAGGATTCTGTGGGAATTGGAAGTAGGTTGAGTAGCCCGGGGAGTTTAACATGCTCAGACTTAGGCTTGCTGACAGATGGTGCATTGGCGTACATAACTCTTAATGTGCTCCTTCATTTTGGGCTACACAAAGAGAGATTTGATGCGTTGATATGTGCCAAGGAATCCCGAATGTCCCCCAATTCCACTGTCATGCAGTGACAATAGGACTGCTTTATGTGCTTCCTCATTGTTGCCTAGCCATATTCGATTTTTGTAACGAATAATGCCTTGATGCAAGGAATATCCTTTATCATTTGGGTTGCACATACTGAGTTCTTGCAGTAACACCAGAGCTTTGGCATCAGTTTGATAGTCGTCCACAATGCTTTCCATCCAACGAGGCCTAGACATAGAAATGGCAAACAATTGATTTGCCAAAGGTTGTCTAGATAATGCATCCGCAGCAGAATTCTCCTTGACTTTTCTATATACTAGTTTGTATTGTAGCCCCATCAGTTTGACGAATGCCTTTTGCTGCATAGCTATAGTGAGTTTTTGATCACATAAGTGCACCAAGCTTTTATGATTAGTAATAATTATGAATGGGGCATGGTGTAGGTACTGCCTCCATTTGTCAACGGCTAATAAAATAGCCAGACACTCTTTTGTCAACGGCTAATAAAATAGCCAGACACTCTTTTTCATATGTGGACATTGTTTGTGCCACTGTACCAAGAGCTTTGCTGAGATATGCTACTGGGTGGCCCTTTTGCATGAGCACTGCACCTACTCCTCTTTTGCATGCATCTATTTCGATAGTGAAAGGTGTGCGGAAATCAGGCAATGATAGCACGGGTGCTTCCAGCATGAGCTTTTTAATGTGATCAAATGCTGCCTGATGGGTGGGGGTCCAATGAAATATGGTGTCCTTTTTAAGCAGGTCGGATAATGTTCTGCTGATGAGGCTATAACTCCTGATGAACTTTCGGTAGTAACCAGTTAGTCCCAAGAATCCCCTAACCTGTTTTGCATTTGTTGGTGTAGGCCATTGTTGGATAGCTTGTATTTTGCTGGGGTCAGTGGAAACCCCTTGGTTGCTGATGATATGTCCCAAGTATTCTAGGCTCTGTTGTGCAAATGAACATTTGGTTCGTTTAACTGACAGCTGATGCTGCTGTAGAAGAGTGAAAACCTGTTGCAGATGATCCAGATGGTCTGACAGAGAGCGGCTGTAAACAAGAATAACATCCATGAAAATGAGCACACATTTCCTAATCAGATGGGCAAACATGGTGTTCATTGCTGACTGAAAGGTGGATGGGGCATTTGTCAGACCAAAAGGCATGACTCTGAACTCATACAATCCCAAATGTGTCTTAAAGGCCATTTTGTGCTCATCAGCAGGTACTAGGCGTATTTGATGATACCCTGACCTCAGGTCGAGTTTGGTGAACCATTGGGACCCTGCCAGCTCATCCAATAGCTCATCTACAATTGGCATGGGATATTTGTTTTTGACTATGATGGCATTTAGACCTCTGTAATCCACACAAAATCGTCATGTGCCATCTTTCTTGCGGACCAGCAGAATAGGTGATGCAAAGGGGCTCATGCTCTCCTGAATGAGTCCTTTCTCAAGCATTTCTTTGATCTGTTTTTCAATATATGTCTTTTGGTGTGGTGCGTATCTGTATGGCTTCACATTGACTGGGGATGTTCCAGGCAATAATGGAATGTGATGATCACAATTCCTGTGAGGAGGAAGTGCAGCTGGCTCCTGAAACAGATGATGGTACCGCTGTAGTAAGCTATGTACCTCTAGTGGAGTTGCAGGTTCTGCCACATCCCTTCGTGTCTCTTCAGAATGAGGTAACAGTTCAAGTAATTGACATACTTCCCCACTGTTGATCAAACCTTGCAATGTATGAGCAGATATTGTTGTGCATGACTCTAAATTGGTCTGGACACCTCTAAGTGTAATTCAGATGCCTCCATGCTTAAACCTCATGGTTTTCTTTCTCCAATTTACCCACATTTTTCCATTATTTTTGACTTTATAGCCAATGCATGCCCAATATGATATCATACGAGCCTAGTGGTAACACCTTCAAGTCAGTTGTGAACTGATGCCCTTGGGTGCACCAAGTGACAGCTGGTAACATTGCCCTGCAGTCAATTGTACCTCCCCTAGCTACACTAACCTTGGACATAGGTAATTCTGTTGTCTGGTATTGGAGTTTTATCAGCGAGATGCTTGTTGATGAAGTTGCTTGAGCTCCCTGAATCAATAAGGATCAGCACTGTAAATTTCCCCACTTGGCCTTGCAGTCGCATGCTTCTTCTGCTAGTTGTGCCAGCCAATGCTTGGACCGAGACCTTTATAACATGTTCAGTATCAACATCACCATCTTCCTTTGATGAATCACTGTCAGAGTCAGACTGAGAGGTATCTTCAATTTGGAGAGATTCTAACAATTCTTGCAGCACATGCAGCTGCACTTGTGCTGGGCACTTGTGCCCTGGGGAAAACTTTTCACCACATTTATAGCATTCCCCTTTGGCCCGGCGTCGATCTCTGAGGGAATCAAACCGAGGGAATAACTGGTTTGTCTTCCAGCTTCTTATTGTCAGGAACTGGCCCAAGAAATACGGGCAATTGGCTGTGGTGCTTGAATTTCTGGCGCATAGCATCTCTTTGAGCATATTTGTTGGTGGGAGGAGTTGTATCCTCAGCCAGCAATGCTTCCTGCGTTTGAACCATGGAGAAAGCCAAATCAACTGTGATAGGATTCATTAACTTGATAGTTCTACTGAGTTCAGGTTTAAGCCCTGCTAAGAAACGCCTAACAAAGAAGGTTTCATCATATGAATGATTGTACAGCAGAATTCTATGCATCAACTCCTCAAACTTGTGTGCATACTCATCTACCATGCCTATTTGTTTGTGAGCAAATAAAATATCCATAATTTTCCCATACTTGTCCCTATTGAATTTCCCAAAGACTCCTACAAAGAGCTCTGGCCAAGTGGCCACTGTGTGCAAAGCTTCATAAGTTTGCAACCACAATGCCGCATTACCCCTAAAGTGCATAGTGGCAAAGTCTACCCATAGATGTGTTTAGACATGATAAAGCTTGAAATACTTTTCACAACTCTTTTTCCACCATTTAGGATTATCACCATCAAATGTGGGAAAATCAGATTTGGGTATCCTAGGTCCTGAATTACTAAAGTTATGAGCAAAGCTATGCGTGTGTGGAGCATCCCCTAAGCCAATATCATCATCAAATAATTGATATTCAAGCTCTTGGTTGCCAGATTGCTCACCCCTGACCAGGGTGTGACTGAAGGTTCGATCCTCTTCAGTGCTAACACCCTGGTGACGATTTGACGAACGGTGCCCATCGGGCCGAAGCAAACCCGGGCACAGGTCGGCGTACTCCGGGGTCGAGAGCGTGGCCGCGGTCCTCTCCATGATGTGGACGCGCGAGACCACCCGCTCCATCGACTGCTTCAGATCGGCGACTGAGCGATCCAGCGCCGTGTTGGCCTGAATCACCCTCCCGGGTGTGGATTCCATGCATGTTGAGGTGGAGAGAACCTCCTGTTGCGAGGCCGCCAATTTGTCTAGCGTGGTGTGGAGCTCGGTGATGCGATTCGCGTTGATCTGACCCGCCTCCGCGGTGGCCCTGTTAGATTCAGCAACGGCCACCAGCAGTTGCTGAATATCGGCGATGGTGAGTTCCGCCATCTCCACACGCTGAGTGAGCGTTAGCCTGCTGGATCTCGTCGTCGTAGCACACTCGGATCCCGTCTGACCAATCTAGGGTACACCGGAGTGTTTTGCGCGAATTCGGTGAAGAATTCGCACCCGTTGATTGGAATTACGAACAGGATGCAAGGTGATCCGAGAAAAAAAAATCCGGGTCGAACTTGGCTCTGATTACCACTTGCCACGATCTAGATCTCTGCCCTCGCGTCACGCACAGGTAGCTGGATTTCGATCCTAGTTACAGGCCACTCACGAGTTGCGTGAGGAAGAAGAGAAGAAGAAGATTCAGAGAGAGAGCAGATAGAGGAATGTATCATAATTCATCAAAGATGCCTATTACACGGGACCTCCTGGGCTAATAAGCGGTGTCGCCCTTTGCTTCTTCCACGGGCTGGGCCGGTACGTCCTTGGGCCTGCATAGTCGGTCCATGGTCCGTCTAGTGTCGCGGTGCCGCCTGTGTTGCGATGGTGGTGTCGTAGCACTTTGTGTGCCCAGGTTGTTGCTACCATGACTTGATTACGTATACACATCACGGCTTAATTACATCCATCTCAGCTGATCAGCACCCATGTCCCGTCTTGAGATCAAACATGTGCAAGGTACGTATATCTGACCATACATTGATATTATCAGATTAAGATATAACATTATAAAGTAGTTCGGGAAGCAAACCCTACCGGATCACCGGACATGAAAGGACATAATTCGAATTAGCTGGCTGAATATGATCTTTACCTGTAAAATCATCAACCACACACTACCACTTGTTTCTAAAAATATTTGTATATATATGTAAGAGATGCCGCCATTTGCTTGTGACATGTGAGCAATATATAAAGATTGATAAGTTTTTGGCATATCTAGGCGGAGATGCGTTGCTTTTTGTCAACCAGAGAAGAAAGCTCGTGGAACCCGTCCTACTTTTTCACACCTCTAGCGGCCTAACTTTGACTAGTGCATGCATCTCATGCAACCTCGAGAACACTATAAAAGGGCAGCTCGTGCCCGCCACAGCTAAGCAAGCTACTGAGCTAACTATCCTACAGTGAAGAACAACACAGTGAGCTTACGTGTACGTAGCTAGACCAGTTTGTGAGCTTAGCATATATAGCTGCCATGGCTTCCAGCTGCCGGACATGGCAATGCTTGCTCGCCCTCTTCCTCCTCTCCTCCGCCGCGTATGGGCAGCTCTCGCCGTCGTTCTACTCCAGCAGCTGCCCGACGCTGAAGCTCATCGTGCGCGCCACGATGATCAAGGCCCTCCTCACCGAGCGCCGCATGGGCGCCTCCCTCCTCAGGCTCCACTTCCATGACTGCTTCGTTCAGGTAATTAATTAGTAGTTAAACCTTTTAACCCACCATATCCATATGTCGATCGATTCATTTAGCACCATATATTTGAGTTGAGAACGTAGTAGCTTAATTAGGTCATATAAGTAATGGTGATATTTGGTTACATGTACAGGGCTGCGACGGGTCGATCCTACTGGATGACGTTGGCAGCTTCGTCGGCGAGAAGACAGCTTTCCCGAACGTCAAGTCCGTGCGCGGCTACGAGGTGATCGACGAGATCAAGAAGAACGTGGAGCTGCTCTGCCCCGGCGTCGTTTCCTGCGCCGACATCGTCGCCCTGGCAGCACGGGACGGCACGTTTCTGGTACGTGGAATGGAGCATTTTACTGCACGTGCAGATATACTACCAAAAGCACACTTGGATATAGTATATAGTATAGTACTACACGCAGTGTAGATGAGCAGATTTAATTCTGACTAGCACGTGGGATCGCTCATCGTTGCAGCTCGGCGGGCCTACCTGGGCGGTTCCCCTCGGCCGGCGCGACTCGACGACGGCGAGCATGGCAGAAGCGAACTCCGACCTCCCGGGGCCGTCGCTAAACCTCGACCTGCTCATCAAGGCGTTCGGCAAGAAGCAGCTGAGCCCGCGGGACCTGACGGCGCTGTCCGGCGCGCACACCATCGGCTTCTCGCAGTGCCAGAACTTCCGCGGCCACATCTACAACGACACCAACATCGACCCGGCCTTCGCCACGCTGCGCCAGCGGAACTGCCCCGCCGCGGCGCCCGCCGGAGACTCCAACCTGGCGCCGTTCGACGTGCAGACGCAGCTCGTCTTCGACAACGCCTACTACCGCAACCTGGTGGCCAAGCGCGGCCTGCTGCACTCGGACCAGGAGCTCTTCAATGGCGCCTCGCAGGACGCGCTGGTGCGGCAGTACAGCACAAACCCGTTGCTCTTCGCGTCAGACTTCGTGGCGGCCATGATAAAGATGGGGAATCTCAGCCCGCTCACCGGGACCGCCGGCCAGATCAGGAGCAACTGCAGGGTCGTCAACAGCTGATCGTTTCAGGCTGGCTCCGTATATACCTATGTGTCGTATATATGATCATGCAAGTATATACGTACGCGCGCTGATGGAGATGTACGCATTTGGTTGGCTACAAAGGTAGACAACCAGCTTGCATGCATGGAAGAATAAGAGCCGCTTGGTTCAGATAATGCCTGGGGGGCTGGGGTTCAGAAGCAAGTATCCCTTCCTTGATTTTAATTAAGATAACTTTCTTCATGTAAGTTGCCAAAATATACAGTACTATAACCAGTCATGGTTTTTTATGCAACTCTGGAATGTGCATTTGCGACAATACTGAGAATAAACAAGACTCTGAAATGTGTTAGTCTAGCAAATAACTGTAACTCTTGGACTAATCTTGTTGGTACATTCCAACCCCTCCTTGGAGCATCCCCGCACCCGCGCGGCGGCGCCGCACCGTGTCAGGCGGCCTCCCCTCCCCGCCGAGCACTCCCTCCCGTGGTCTCTCCTCCCCGCCGCCGCCGCCCAGATCGTCGCCAGGCAAAGACCTGGGGGCGTGGCGGCGGCGTCCCTTATTGCGATCTGGCGGGAAGACGGTGGCATCCGTCCCGGCTGGTTTGGCGGTGGTGTTGCGGCGAGCGGCGGCCGGTGATCCTCGGCCCAGATGGCGGAGGTGGCGGCGGGGATCTGGTCTAGCCGCGATCTGTCCCGTCCGTTGGCCTCGACGCCGGCGCCCAGGCGCCCCGGGCCTTGTCCGTGACACTAGGACGTTTGGGGCATCTGCCCCGACATGGTGGTGGTGGCCTCCTCCGTCGGAATGGTCGGCCGGGTGGTCTTTCCGTCTTGCGGCGGATCCTGCTAGTTTCCGGCGGGTGGCGTGGGGGCTGCTGGCTCGGTTAAAATAAAGGAGGTGGTCCTGGATCCTTATCAAGCTAAGACGATGATCTGCCGGATGTTGGTCTCCACTGATCTGACTTTTGTGTCGTATTCCGGAATGCTCCGCCGGCGAACTCCATAAGTGCTATCATGTCGTGAGTTTGCTGGAAGGATTGAATTCGATCGTACGCACCCATGTTTTACCCTGACCGTTTGGTTTCAGAGGGTGTGCTTCGAAGTTTTGTTGGCGGTTATTATCATGGGGCATGTTCTTGTTCCATGGTGCTGACGGAGAAAGTCATGGATACCGAGATCTAAGGATAGACAATGGTGGTTCGAGTCTAGTTGGTGATGAAGAATTGGCTAGGTGATTTGTGAATTGAATCAGTGATATGCAAGTGGGAGCGACTGCACAAGAGAGGTTCATGGTCCTACCTTTCAGGGTGAAAACCCAGGGTCTGACCTTAATTGGTTGTGTCTGGCAATGGCCTTGTTGAAGGTATTGTTTTGAGAACGTGGACTTTCTTCAGGATAAAAACCTAGATCTTTGATCGGGCGATGACGGTGTTTATGCACTGTTCCCTTCTTGGAGGCGTCGTTTTTGGAGAAGCTGGACTTCTGGTGTTAATATATGCTCATTTCCAAAAAAAAAATCAAACCTAAAAGCTTCCCGTGTTGTTTGTTTTATCGTACTCCCTCCGATCCATATTAGTTAACTCAAATTTGTCTAGATACAGACACTAAAATTTAACCAGATACATTTGTATTTAGATGAATCCAAATCAACTAATATGAGTCAAAAGGAGTACATGAAAGTGGAAGTGATTCCAGAGTATCACTATGCCACCATGTCTGAGAGAACATGTACATATATAATGCCTTGAGAAAAAAAAACTGTCGGCCACGTCATTCCCTATGGAAAGGAATCCCCAAGAAGCCATTCGATCGGAGTGGTCAAACAGGGCTGACCTCTCACAATCAAGAGCCAGGACAAAAGGCTTTAATGAGAAAGTAGACAAGCCTTCGTTTTCGATGAGAATGTACATATAGGAAACAACAAGACTTTTTGTTAGGTACTTTGGTGACAAGCATGATGCAACGGCTAAGCTGGGGACTATGGGCACATGAATGGCTCCACCGAAAAATAAACACACAACCTATACATGACAATTACTCATAACTACTAACCAATACCAACATCTAATAAGTTGTATATAACATACACCTTCTTCTTGCCATGTATATGGATCGAAAACTCTGTACTCATGCATAGCGGGCATCTATTCAAATAATGCACCATGATAAGTGGGATAAATATGAAGTATTGTTAGCAAAACAAAATACTTTTATGAATCCAAGTTCAGTATGGCTCCTATATTAAATCGTACATCTCCGACCAACTTAAAGGTTGTGCATATATAACAACACATAGCATAAATCATTGTGAGAAAAAACATCATTAGAACAATTGGCGCTTCAAAATGAACAGAACATCATCAATCAGATCGCATGGCAACCGCACCAGAAGTGATGAACAAGACAAAGGATTCAGAACAACGACATAATAATGAATGGAACACAATGCACACATAAAGAATAACTAGGGATTAGTCGGCGATTAACTGACCCGATGATGGATACAATAATGATCAAAGCGTAATGGAGAAGAGGAAGCAGGGGCACGCAAATATGTGCATCATCTGGCTTCCGTCGTGAAACTCTTCTGTCTCTCCTTTGGTACCCTCTTTCTTGTTGTTTTCAAATAGCAAGGGATCGATTGGAATTTGTAACCACAATTATTGGTGGCCTTATTTCAGAGTGTTGGCGATTAATTACAATGGTAGAAGAAGAGTTTGATGAAGAACCAACCACTATCTTTTTTAGGAAAGAACCGCCCACTAGCTCCCATGACATTCATGCATAGGGAGTCGTACAACACGTAAAAATGAAGGTACATACTTACAACCACAATACAACGACAAATGGTCCTTTGGTTAGCCACTGGCCGATCCGAATTATGAATGCAATATAGTAGCTTTTTCCCTAGAAGACCTAGGTTTAATCGAACCTTAGGAAACAATTACGGTAGGTTAAAGGGCGTATGCAAGACTTGCTAGTTTGCTTCAATATTCATTTATCGGACCTTTCTAGTTTGCTTTTGTTATTAGGGTTGTATCAATGGATGGAGATAGGACAGGGTTGAGGTTTCACCTCCAGCTATGCATATATATGAGATAGAGATAATAATAAGCACCTTCATATGTAAATGATATAATATAGATAGGATTTGTGAGTAGCACATCCGTAAGTACTAAATCCCCCGCGAGCCACAAACATAGCATAAAGTATCTTCATTCAACTGTTATACCACTAAGCACAGGGCTATGAAGGATTATTTAGTAAAATACAGACCAAAGAATTAAGATCAGTGATGATGTTGTTGTTGCTCCCAAGTGGATCACTAAATGACTACTATACTCCCCTTGTTGTCACTAGGTTTCACGGTAGCGCCGTTTACCACACATCTCACCTCAAACCTTGATCAATCCTTGGGGTATTGGGTGCCTGACAAGTCCTTGGATTGAGGTAACAGACAGTGATACAAATATAAATCTGCTATGCAATCGCCACACAATATTCTCATGTAATTAGATGCACATGATCGCTGCGAGGCTATTTCCCAACCAGTAGCCCATGATGACTATTCACTCATAATAAGATCAAGGATAGAAAACATTGTAGAATTACTTAAATCAATACCAAATATCCTTACAAAGTCACCAACTGCGAGGAGATCATGAATACAAGCTATGGCTATGGCTATGTCTATGGATGGAGATGGAGATGGAGATGGAGATGGAGATGGAGATTGTCACATCCCAAGATTTTAGAAATTAGGACTACAAAAGAAATGTTTTTACATGTCATTAATGAGCATTGCATTGCGTTTGGCATCATGAATATAATTCAAATTGAAGTAAAAACCTAAAACCCTAAAATCATATGTGGCACTTTGTTTCTAAAGGAATTAAATAGGGTTTATAAAAAACCATTATTGCCAAGGCAGCAAAATTTGCTAAATATTATCCTACTAAGATCTAGTTGAATTTATAAAAAATTTAAAACAAATTTTACCCTATTTGGAGTTCAAATGAGAGAGTTATGAAGGAAAGAAATAAATGGAAAAAGAAAAGAACAAAACAAGTAGCTAACCTACCCCGGCCGAACCACCCTGCGTCCCAGCCCATCTAGCCCCAGCCCCTCCCTACCTGCTGCTCGCTTCCCCACAGCGCGCAGTGCATAGCCGTAAGAGCGCGCGAGCATAGCCCACCAGCAGCCCGCGCAGCCCACCTTCCCTCTCCCTCCTGCTGACGCGTGGGCCCTGCCCCGGTCGTCTCCTAGCTTGGGACTGAAAGGATACAGATGCCGCCTAGAGGAGGGGGTGAATAGGCGGTTTAAACCTTTTTCAAGAGTGGCTCAACAAAGGCGGAATTAAACTAGCGTTTACTTTGTTAATCACAAAACCTAGAACAACTAGGGTTCACCTATATGCACCAAAAACTTATGCTAAGCAAGACAAGCAACTATGTGATAGCAATATATATACTTCAAGCACGATGGCTATCACAAATTAAGGTGCATAAGTAAGAGCTCGTGTATAGAGATAACCGAGGCACGCGGAGCCAAAAATATTTTACCGAGTTCCTCCCAACATGGAGTACGTCTTGTTTGGAGAGGGGGTGGTATCAAACCACCAACGCCACAAAAGGCCTCCCTTATTCTCATGTTAATCTCACCCCAACGGGATCGATCCATGCTTCCACTATTGGTGCACTTGTTGGTGGCAATCCAGAACTTCTCACAAGATTGGGGCACTTCTCCACAACTCAATTGGAGGCTCCCAACAACAAGCTTGGGGAAAGCTCCACAACTTAATTGGAGGCCCCAAGTAATCCAAGTACCTGCAAAACCACCAAACCTTCCAGGGTTCCAAGAACCCAAGAGTAAAAAGATTCTCACCTTTCACTCAATCGAATCCTCACCGAGAAGTCAAACCGATGCACCAAATGCAAATGGCAAGAACAGAAGAAGTGCTCAAATCCTTCTCTCCCAAATTCCACCAAAGCTACAAAGATTATGGGGGAATAAGAGAGGAAGAACAATGGAGGAAATCCACAAAAGAATCCAAGATCTAGATCCCAAGATGTTCCCCTCACTTAAGAGGGGACATTGATAGGTGGTATTCTAGATCTAGATCTCCTCTTTCAAATCCCTAAAGTATATGCAAGAATCAAGGGAGGGATTTAAGGGGATCAATCTCAAGGGGGTAAATAATGGAAGGGAAAGCTTGTAAAACTCGAGAAGTATACATTGGGGAAGAAGGGCCCTTTTTATAGGCCCATAGATTTCTGACCATTTTCTGCCCATTGGGGACTTGTCAGACCACAGACTCTGGTCTACACCGGAGACTCCGGCCAATCTCCAGACCTACCTCCGGTCCAACCTTCTGAATGTCCCAGCGCCCCTAGGAAAACCTCCTCCGGAAACTCTTTAAAGACTCCGGTCCGCTGTACACCAGAGATTTCGGGTCTAGCCACACCGGAGACTCCGGTCGATCTCCGGACCCCCATGCAGTGCGTCTTGGGCAAATTTCTAGAGGCCCCTCCGGGGACTTTTGGTGTAACTCCGGACCACACCGGAGACTCCGGTCTAGATATTCATCAACCTTTTGTTTCAGCCAGGGAGGAAAGAACCAAATAAGAGGCAAACTTCAAATGGCGATATCTAGAGTTTGGAAACTCTGATTGACCCGGAACCAATTTTGTTGGAAAGAGGACACTGACGGTAGAGCCTCGTTGGGAGACCCCAAGAGCAAGGTGTGATGATCACAGCAGCAAATTTCCCTCAGTTATGAAACCAAGGTTATCGAACCAGTAGGAGCAAGGAAACAACTCCAATGTGTTGCTAACAACTTGGAATCCTGCACAACACAAACTCAAGACTTTTCTCCAACTTACAGTGAGGTTGTCAATCTCACTGGTTTGCTAAATACATAGGATTAAATGTATAGTGTGAAAGGTAATAGTTGCTTGTAGAACGTAAATGGTAACAATAGATGATGTATCAATGATAAAGAATGGACCGGGGTCCACAATTCACTAGAGGTGTTATTAAGATAGATAACATGCTGGGTGAACAAATTACAGCGGGGCAATTGATAGGTTGAGAAAGCATAACAATGCAAATACTAGACATCATGACTCCTATAAGATTTGATTGGGCATTACAACAATATACATAGACAATAATCCAACTGCATCTATGACTAATAATCCACCTTTAAGTTATCATCCAAACCCCCTCCAGTATTAAGTTGCAAGCAACGGATAATTGTTTTAAGCAATGTGTGTAAAGTAAACAATACAATTGTTCCATGAACAAAAGATTGTTGTTTTCTCCCTAGTAGCAACAACACATCTAAAATTTTAGAGATTTCTCTCACTTCCCCAGATTACTAGAGGCATGAACCCACTATCGAGCATAAATACTCCCTCTTGGAGTCATAAGCATCTACTTGGCCAAGATAGATACTAGCAACGGAGAGCATGCAAGATCACAAATAACACAGACATGATAGAATCAATAATCAATCTGACATGATAGAATTGTTGGGCCATGCAGAGATAAAACAAAAAAATTCCTCTAACGTGGTGATCCCAAGAACTAGCTGAGGTAGAAGGCCACGAGGTTTACCACTAGACGCGCGGTTGCGGATTACTGATGAAGCGCGTCAGTTGATGCAGTGCAGTCCTCACGATCCGATCATCCTGGTGCTGATCGCACATCACCTCTGCTGGTATCCACACGTACAAGGAGGAGCGCCGGCGGCGAACTGCTAGGTTCGTTACGGCGGCAGGACTGCTGTGGAGCTAGGGTTTCCAACACATGAAATGACCTAACCGAACAACGATTAACCTTTCTGGGTTACGGTGCTCCACTATATATAGGGAGTGAACGTGGGCTCTGCTCGCGCGACCCATTCACTAAAGCCCATATAACACTAGTCACGGTGAGTCCAACTCACTAACTCAGTCCTAATCCGGTTTAGGTCCAACCCAACTAGATTACAGGTTCAGATCCAATCCGAACTTGCTCCCGCTCTTAAGTGTGTGACCCCGCAGGCTCATGGCTACTTGGACACGATTGGAGTCCGACTCTCAATCGATCAGTCGGTAGCGGATCCTAGCAGAACGTGCCGACTCCCAAGTACCAAAGAGTCATGATGACTTGCCTTTCCAATGCGACTTACGTCCGAGTCCTTTTTGCCTCACGATATACCTTGTCAGACTATAGGTGAATATATGCCATCCCTTAAATAGTCCGACTCTTTTCTCGATCCGAGATAAGTGATTCACCCGACTAACTCTTAGTCTATCGCCTCGGTTAACACTTAACCGAGTCGTGCATGGCCATGCTTTCCGAATCATATCTCACGAGAGGGCCCAGAGAATATCTCTCCGAGTGGAGGGGAAAATCCCATCTTGGTTATTCACATCACGCAGCTTGATTCTCAGTCGACCCGAACCCTGCCTTTATAACTGCCCAGTTACGGATCAGCGTTTGATAGAACCTAAGTCGGTGATCCTTAACTCGGACTATGCAACAACCTCAGGTCTAAGGATTACATTGATTGAGATATACAAATGACAACTTGTTCGTTGTACCTCAATATGGGTCAATCCGACTCTCTAAACTCTTAACTCGAATCTGTGTAAGTTGGAATAGCATCTCCATGCCCATGACAAGTGGAACCGAGTCATCAAGCCAACTTTCACATTGGTCTAAGTTGTGTGTCCAGCACAACCTCAATGACCAAGGATATTTAGTACAAACAACATGAATGCATAGTTCCACAACCGAATCACATATTCAATGATACACATCAGATGTTTATACAAGGACTACTTAATATCTTTATGAATACAATGGGAAAACTCATCATACATGATTGCCTCTAGGGCATATTCCCAACAGTCTCCCACTTGCACTAGAGTCAATCTTTCGACATCACATGTCTAAGCATCTAATGCCCATGGCTCTCAGGTGCGCCTCATGCTTCGGCTGGGGTAAAGGATTTGTCAATGGATCCGCAATATTTGCATCCGTGTGTACCTTGCATAACTTGATATCACCCTGATCCACGAACTGGCGAATCAGGTGGTATCGCATGAGTATGTGCTTGTTCTTCTGGTGTTGTCTAGGTTCCTTGGCTTGTGCAATAGCACCATTGTTGTCACAATACACGTCCAACGGATTAGACGAGCCCTGAACCACACCAAGATCCATGAGGAAATTCCTTATCCAAACAGCTTCCTTTGCTGCCTCCGAGGCGGCAATATACTCAGCCTCTGTTGTAGACGCAGACACAGTCTCTTGCTTGGAACTCTTCTAGCTCACAGCACCTCCGTTTAGAATAAACACGTATCCGGATTGCGAACGAGAATCATCAGAGTCAGTAAGATAACTCGCATCCGTGTAACCCTTTACACTGAGTTCATCTTCACCACCATAAACCAAGAACATATCCTTAGTCCTTCTCAAGTACTTTAGGATATTTTTAGCCGTTGTCTAGTGGATCTCTCTAGGATCAGCCTGGTATCTGCTCACAACACTTAGAGCATAGGAAACATCCGGCCTAGTACAAATCATGGCGTACATGATGGATCCGACTGCAGAAGCATATGGAATCGCACTCATCCGACTTCGCTCATTAGTTGTCGAAGGACACTGAGTCTTGCTAAGTTTTACACCATGGGACATCGGTAAGAACCCCTTCTTAGACGATTCCATGTTGAACTTCTTCAACACTTTGTCCAAATAAGTACTCTGACTCAATCCAATGAGCCTCCTTGATCTATCTCTATAGATCCGGATTCCGAGGATGTATGTTGCCTCACCCAAGTCTTTCATTGAGAAACTCCTTTCCAATGATTCCTTGGTTTCTTGTAACATCTGGACATCATTTCCAATCAGTAATATGTCATCCACATATAAGACTAGAAAATTTACTTTGTTCCCACTAAACTTCTTGTACAAACAAGAATCATGATCACTCTTGATGAAGCCAAACGATTTGACTACCTCATCAAAGCGAATATTCCATCTCCGAGATGCTTGCTTCAACCCATAAATGGATTTCTAAAGTTTGCACACTTTGTCAGCATTAGCTGGATCAACAAAACCCTCGGGCTGTATCATATACATGTCCTCGGTTAAATTTCCGTTAAGGAAAGCCGTTTTGACATCCATCTGCCATATCTCGTAGTCGAAATAGGCCGCTATAGCTAACATGATCCGAACTGATTTAAGCATCGCTACGGGCGAGAAAGTCTCGTCGTAATCAACTCCTTGAACTTGTCGGAACCCCTTCGCGACAAGGCGTGCTTTATAGAAGAAAACATTTCCATCCATATCAGTTTTCTTCTTAAAGACCCATTTGCACTCGACGGGTCTTGCACCGTCTGGCAGATCAACCAAGTTCCAAACTTGATTTTCATCCATGGACTTTAACGCGGATCTCATGGCTCTAAGCCATGACTCGGAATCAGATCCTACCATCGCTTCCGAATAATTTGCCGTCTCATCACTATCTAACAGTAACACATCACGAACATTTCGTAATCTTGCCGATCTTCGTAGTACAGGTGCTGCTGCCGGCTCAGCTACCACGACCGGCTCAACCTCCAAGGTTTTTGCCGACTCGCTACTAGCCGGTTCCTCTCGAATTTCTTCGAGTTGCACTGTGCTCCCACTTACTCCCTGACTGAGAAACTCTTTCTCAAGGAAGACACCGTTCCGAGCGACAAACACTTTGCCCTCTTCTCGGTTGTAGAAGTAGTAACCCAAGGTTTCCCTCGGATACCCCACAAAAATACATTTATCCGACTTGGCCGTAAGCTTGTCCGACTGAAGTCGCTTGACAAATGCTTCACAACCCCAAATCTTAAGAAAAGACAAACTCGCCTTTTTGCCTGTCCACATCTCATGCGGTGTGTTCTCTACCGATTTTGATGGTACGCTGTTTAGCGTGAACGCCGCTGTTTCTAGACAATAACCCCAAAATGATAAAGGCAGATCTGTCCGACTCATCATTGATCGTACCATGTCCAACAAGGTCCGATTCCGTCTTTCCGAAACACCGTTCCTTTGCGGCGTTCCTGGCGGAGTAAGTTGAGGAACTATTCCACAACTTTTCAGATGGTCATCAAACTCATGGCTCATGTACTCACCTCCTCGGTCCGACCGAAGAAACTTTATTTTCTTGCCGAGTTGATTCTGTGCTTCATTCTGGAATTCTTTGAACTTTTCAAAGGCTTCCGACTTATGTTTCATCAAGTAGATATATCCATACCTACTCAAATCATCAGTGAAGGTAATGAAGTACTCATAACCACCCCTGGCTGTCGTGCTCATTGGTCCACATACATCACTATGTACTAGTCCCAACAAGTCGGACGCCCTTTCGCAACTCTTTGCAAAAGGTGTCTTGGTCATTTGGCCGAGTAGGCAAGATTCGCATGTCTTGAATGACTCCAAGTCGAACGAAGTTAGGAGTCCATGATCATGGAGCTTCTTCATGCGTTTCCAACTTATATGACCAAGCCGACAGTGCCAAAAGTAAGTCATATTCAGATCATTTGGTTTCAACCTTATAACATTTATGTTATAAACCGACTCACCATCAAGATTCAAAATAAATAACCCGTCCTGGACGGGTGCAAAGCCGTGAAACATATCATTCAAATACAAAGAACAACCATTATTCTTGATATTCGACTCATAGCCTTGCCTCATCAAACATGAAGCAGAAATAATGTTTCGACTGAGCACTGGAACATAATAACAATTATTCAGTTCCATAATGAATCCGGAAGGTAAATGAAGTTGCATCGTGCCGACTTCCAACGCGGCAACTCTTGCTTTGTTGCCGACTCGAATATCAACCTCGCCTCTTGCTACGCTCCTAGTTCTTACCAGTCCCTGCAACGAGTTGCAGATGTGAATAACTGATCTGGTATCATATACCCAAGAACTATTAGGTGCATCAGCAAGATATATGTCTATAACATTGCAAACAAGTGTACCTGAGTCGAAAGTCATACCTCCACTCTTGGCTTTGTCGGCCAAGTACTTGCTGCAGTTCCTCTTCTAGTGGCCATCCACCTTGCAATAGAAGCAAGTGGATCCGGATGAAGGAGATGGCTTAGTCCCTGAGGAAGCGCTTGGGACCGGGTCCTGAGCCTGCTTTCCTCCTGACTTAGCCTTCTTCTTAGTCCAAGAACTCTTCTTGAACTTAGCCTTATTCTGCACCATCAACACTTGACTGGTGCCCTTCTTGAGATCCGCCTCTGCCTGCTTGAGCATCCCATGAAATTCAGTGAGCTTCTTATCCATACCATGCATGTGGTAGTTCGAAATGAACTGTCCATATGCACTAGGAAGAGAGTTCAGAATTGTATCTGTAGCGAACTCTTCGCTTATGGGGTAGCCAAGCCTCTCCAGAGACTTCACGTAACCAACCATTTTGATCACATGCGGACTCAGTGGATCACCATCCTTAAGCTTGCAACTCAGAAAAGCCTGAGAGACTTGATACCTCTCAGTCTTCGCCTGAGCCTGGAACATACTTTTGAGGCTTTCAATCATATCGTAGGCCTCAACATGCTCGAACTGCTTTTGCAAGTCCAGTTCCATGTGTGCAAGCATAAGACAGCTAATGTCCGTGGACTCATCCTTAGCCCGACGGTAGGCATTGGTGGCAGCGACATTCGCATTCTCATTCGGCTCATCTGGAAGTGGGTTGTCTAGGACATGGTCCTTCTTTTCTTGTTTGAGAACAATTCTCAGATTTCGATATCAGTTGGTAAAATTAGTGTCGTTCAGTTTATCTTTCTCAAGGATAGTTCTCAACGCAAAACCGGATATCTGAGAGTGACTGCTACTTGGTGCCATGATCTACAACAGAAAATATGCAAAACACTTAAGACATATATTCATAAAAGAGCAAGCATATTAAACATTTTAATATTTTATGCTCCCACTAGAACCAACACCCCTCCGATGGTTGCTTAGTGATTCAGGATCCTAAATAAGCAAGTCGGCTAGTGAGCTTTAGCATCACCGCTAGCCGCCAAGTGATCTAGGTAGACAACTCCTTGTCAATCGCATCTCATGCGACTCCTGTTGGACGGGTGGCATCACATGCCCCGGCTCCCATCCGACTTTTCCCCGAGTCCCACAACCGTTGTGATAGACCCGTCTAGCTTACCGAGTGTTTCTGCAGTAAGAGTCCGAATCGAACCCACCTAGTCGGAAAGAATTGGCAGCACCTCAATTTTATGAGCCCACTACCAAAAATGTCCGACTTGTGATGGTGCAAACACTGGCGGGAAAACCGACTAGACCTTCTTTGAGGGATTAAATTTTACCGACTATCTAATAGAGGTAAAACAGAGACATAACAATAACACAAAATAAAGCAATTATAATGTGAAATGGTATGGCTCTCTTCATGGCGATCTCCATATCCACAAAGCCTGTAATCCGACCCGTGCCAACTCTTGTCACTTGCCGTCTTACTCCATGTCGCCGACATGTACAATGCCTTGCATGCCTTCCGGGTTCTCCAAACAGCTACACTAGCTTAGTAAAGTAAATTACATAGAGAATACGACATGCAGGTCGTTATACAATAAAATGACAGCACCTAGGATCCAGCCGGCTGACATAAACCGTGATTCGCAGATCACGTATGGATTACACACATACATTACATGCACATGAACCATACCATTCACAACTTCCTGCAAAAACAAGTTATGCATTGATATAATATCTACCGCCGTTGTGAAACTCGCAACGACATCTAAGGCGCTACGACAGGGCGAAGCCGGCGGTCTCTCTAGCCGGATAGCGGGCGGGGATCGAAGGGGCAGCGCCCCTCGCGGGTGCAGGCAACGCCCGACGATTTTTCCGAAAACGTATATCTCATCTACGATACGAACATGGATTCCGACCATCGTTCCAATTCGATCAAACTCTTTGATCTTCGATCACCGCTTCTGGATTTACGTGTCACAGTCTACCCCGATGGCGGAAGCCGACCGGTAGGGGTATGTCGTTCCACGACCTCAGCAGTATGATCACGGAAATCAAATCTACCATTCCCCGAGCACAGTTGATCCAATCAACTTCGTATAAAACCGATCTATCTCATAGATCGACCACCAAACAGCATATAGATCTCATCTACATCCTACCGCATATCACATATGCGAGATCTCGAGCCTAAAACCAGAAGCTATCGCTCTGATACCACTGTTGGGCCACGCGGAGATAAAACAAAAAAATTCCTCTAACGTGGTGATCCCAAGAACTAGCTGAGGTAGAAGGCCACGAGGTTTACCACTAGACGCGCGGTTGCGGATTACTAATGAAGCGCGTCAGTTGATGCAGTGCAGTCCTCACGATCCGATCGTCCTGGTGCTGATCGCACAACACCTCTGCTGGTATCCACACGTACAAGGAGGAGCGCCGGCGGCGAACTGCTAGGTTCGTTACGGCGGCAGGACTGCTGTGGAGCTAGGGTTTCCAACACATGGAATGACCTAACCGAACAACTATTAACCTTTCTGGGTTACGGTGCTCCACTATATATAGGGAGTGAACGTGGGCTCTGCTCGCGCGACCCATTCACTAAAGCCCATATAACACTAGTCACCGTGAGTCCAACTCACTAACTCAGTCCTAATCCGGTTTAGGTCCAACCCAACTAGATTACAGGTTCAGATCCAATCCGAACTTGCTCCCGCTCTTAAGTGTGTGACCCCGCAGGCTCATGGCTACTTGGACACGATTGGAGTCCGACTCTCAATCGATCAGTCGGTAGCGGCTCCTAGCAGAACGTGCCGACTCCCAAGTACCAAAGAGTCATGATGACTTGCCTTTCCAATGCGACTTACGTCCGAGTCCCTTTTGCCTCACGATATACCTTGTCAGACTATAGGCGAATATATGTCATCCCTTAAATAGTCCGACTCTTTTCTCGATCCGAGATAAGTGATTCACCCGACTAACTCTTAGTCGATTGCCTCGGTTAACACTTAACCGAGTCGTGCATGGCCATGCTTTCCGAATCATATCTCACGAGAGGGCCCAGAGAATATCTCTCCGAGTGGAGGGGCAAAATCCCATCTTGGTTATTCACATCACGCAGCTTGATTCTCAGTCGACCCGAACCCTGCCTTTATAACTGCCCAGTTACGGATCAACGTTTGTCAGAACCTAAGTCGGTGATCCTCAACTCGGACTATGCAACAACCTCGGGTCTAAGGATTACATTGATTGAGATATACAAATGACAACTTGTTCGTTGTACCTCAATATGGGTCAATCCGACTCGCTGAACTCTTAACTCGAATCTGTGTAAGTTGGAATAGCATCTCCATGCCCATGACAAGTGGAACCGAGTCATCAAGCCAACTTTCACATTGGTCTAAGTTGTGTGTCCAGCACAGCCTCAATGACCAAGGATATTTAGTACAAACAACATGAATGCATAGTTCCACAACCGAATCACATATTCAATGATACACATCAGATGTTTATACAAGGACTACTTAATATCTTTATGAATACAATGGGAAAACTCATCATACATGATTGCCTCTAGGGCATATTCCCAACAAGAATCAATAATCAATCTGACATAGTATCTCAATATCCATTGGATCCCCTCAAACACAACATGTATGATTACAAATAGATTTTCTTGATCATGAACGGAGCTCACAAGATCTAAACATGATAGCACAAAGGAGGATAAACAACCATCTAGCTACTGTATGGACCCATAGTCCAAGGATGAACTAGTCACGCATCATACCGGAGGAAGGCATGGTGATGAAGAAGGCCTCCGGGATGATCTCTCCCCTCCGGAGGGTGCCGAGAAGAGCTTCAGATCCACCCCGATCTAGGGACGATGGTGGCGGCGGCTACAGACTGTTTCGTGGAGATTTGATCGGCTCCTTAGGGTTTCTGCATTAGGGTGACTTTATAGGCGAAGAGGCGAGGCAGAGGGCCGCCCAAGGGGTCCACTGTCAACACCCGGATTTTTAATCCTAGATGCCTGTTATGTCATACATCGTAATCCCAGGATTACCATTTTTGCGAGACATAATAGATTGGTACCATAGTTCATCATCCATTACAAACCATAATAAAGGTCTTACAAATAAAGGATCTCATGATCCATTCTTAATACAATCAACGCAGTGGAATAACATAATAACGGTAGCATGGGCGAAGCTCCATCTTCAAGGTCTGACGATGGGAGATGATCCTAGTTGTCGTAGACTTCCTGTTGTCCATCATCCTGATAGTCCTCCTCATAGTATGGCCACGGGAATAGCCAGGGACAAAGCCATGAGTACTCTTTAAGTACTCGCAAACTATCACTAACAAGTAAAGAGGTTTCAAGTAGGAATCCTAAGCTCTAGGTTGTTTTGCAAAAAGCCAGATTTATCTCTAAATGAGTTTAGAAGCAAAGAAAGCTAGTTTAATATCTTTCAATATCTAAGTGGGAACTTAGTTTTCATATTCACAACCCTGTTGTGGACAAGTCAAAGTCATGATTCATTTCACAAGTCATTTTGAAAACATCTAACGACGGAACAGTATGGCCACTCCAACTGTAAATTACCGCGGACGCGGCTATTCGAATAGTTTAAAACTCTGCAGAGGTGGTACACTTTCACCACAATATTCGATACATCCGTCAGGAACAATCCTGAATCACTATACTCAGTATGCGGATAATAAATCCTAACCTTTCAATGACACACCCTAGTATAGGCACCTCTCCTATGAGTTTGGCCTCCTTACCATGACCATCTGTCATCTTGGGACTACACAGGTGGATAATCATCACGAGGTAGCCTCAGCTCAAACCTCGGTCGCAAGGGAACCCATACTAAGATATATAAACTTCCAGTCAAGCCCTACTCAATTTCGGGTATTGTGGTTGTACGGTAAAAATTGGAGTGGTATCGCATCCGAACACAACCATCAATTTTATAAAGGTCTAAGGCTCATGCCTCAACATTTTCATCATCAAATGATGTAATGTTCATAACACATGTCAAAACATTTCATTAGAATGACTCATCATTCTAAGGTTTTCATAATCATTTTCACCAAGTATTCCCATCTAAAGTGATCAAGTTTTATGCTTAGCACTAGCCACTAAAGTTGGGGGTAATCACTAATGAGGGGTGATAATCAAGTGTAACTTATCTAAGTCTAATCTCATGTCTCAGTATGACATCTAGTTCTATTTAACTTAGGCCAAGTTTTATGCTCTTTATGCTACCTCTAATATCTTTCCAAAATTTAAAAGTCACTAAGTAAACCTAAATAAAAAGCTTTGATAAAAAAATAAAAGAATAAAGCTTGCAAGTAAAACTGTGATTTGGTATAATCAAGTGGTATACCCAAAGCATGCCTAATGCATTGCTTAAGTTATCTAGCTTGCACAGTTGCAAGTGTTAGCTTGCTAGGATGGCTTGCATTAGATATCTTGCATAGTCACCTTGTAGTGTTAGGCTTTCCTTGAGTAGTGCGGTGGTTGAAGTTCTCGTCTGCTTCTTCCTTGCAGTAGTCTCCTTCTCTTCGTATCCTTGGTTGGTACTAGCGTCTATAAATAAATACGAAGTACACAATCACCAAACAATACTTAACTACTTCTATTTAGCACACAAAGGATCACACTAGATGATCTAGCATCATCACAATCATCACAAGGAATAAAGACTTAGTCTTATTTATTTTATTTTAGAAAAGTACTTTCTACTCATTGAAAAACTACTTACGATTTAATATTCTCCAATTAAAATATGGTGTCATGTTGACACATGTCATCACCACACATTTTAATACTTGGGAATGTGATGTAAAGTGGTGTCACAATTTAATAATGTTTAACCTTATTATTTTAATTAATTAAAGTGACTAGAAATGCCTATGGGGCATTCTTTTATTACTTGTTCATTATTGCTGCAAGTAAACCTAAATATTTTTATATATTCAAGGTCTTATCAAATGTGATTTTTTAGAGTTGGAATCAACTCAAAAGCATTTATGGTTGAACTTTGAAAAATGTTTGAATGCAGAAAAGTCTCTGCCTTGTTATTTTTACCATAGGTGATCTACAATTCCAAATGGTTAGAATATAACGGGCTTGGATTAAGAATTTCCATATCTTTCTAACAAAATTGGTTTCATGCAATTTGGTTTAGTGAAACTCTCTGAATTGATTTTTGAATCAACAGACATAACTAGGTTTCAAACTAAAATGAAAAATTCCAATTTGAACTTACGGGGTCACGCGGGAGAGCTAGTTGGGTCGGCCCACTGCACACAGTGCGCGCGGGCTGGTTAAGTGGTGTTCCCACACGTAGACAGGGAGTGGCGAAGGGGTATGGGGCGATTACGACCGTAGGATTAGATCAAGAATCAACAACTCACGGCCATCGTCCTCGTCTAAATAGGACACGACGGGCACGAACCCTAGCACAACCAGTGGGGGTCTGGGGTGTCTCACCGGGGCTCAGGCGATGGTCGGTGACGGGGGCGAACGACGATGTCGACGACGGCAGTTCTCCTAGTACTGGCGGCTTCTCCTGGGGTGGCCACAATCGACAGCGCCCTTCTCCTCCAGCAGCGGCAGGCTCCGGCTAAATTCCGGCTAGAGAGGGCTCGCCTTGCTCCGGGAATAAGTGGGGAGGATCAGTGAGAGGTGGGGAGCGGAATGGTGTGAAAAAATCGTGCTGGGGAGGCCTCCTTTTATAGGCGAGCGAGAGGGGCAGTATGGCATGGGCAGAGCTCGCCGGGGGCGACGATACAGGCGGCTATCAGCATGGCTGAGGCAAGGGGACGATGCGCGGTCTCCTGGCGGTGCTCAACGGCTTGATGGCGTGGCAAGGGGCAGTGTGTTTTGGTCGGAACATGCTGGTGCTCTGAGCGGCACCGACGATGTTTTTGACGATGCACAAGCGTTCCTAGTCGCGCGGCGGCGAACGGGCATGTCTGGTGGTCTCCTGGGACGACGGTGATTGCAGGCACGGATAGCGAAGGCGAGGCACGACGTGTGCGAGCGTGTTGGGTGCGGCGCACTGGCGTGCTCTCGGCATGGTAGGGACGAACTGGGCGTGGCGTGTTCGCTGTGGTCTGATACGTCAGAAACGTATCTATAATTTTTTATTTATCCATGCTTGTTTAGTATCCACTTTTCTTTGCTTTGTCTATACTTTGAGGTGTTTTTATATATTTTCTGGAACTAACCTATTAACAAGTTGCCACAGTGCCAGTTGCCTGTTTTCTTCTGTTTTTGGTTCCAGAAAGGCAGAAAATCAATATTCTCAGAATTGGATGGGTCAAAAGCCAAAGTTATTATTTTTCCTAGAGCAACACGGAACCACGAAGCAGAACCGGAGGGGGTCCAAAGGGTGGCCAACCCCCCTAGGCGCGGGAAGCCCTGGAGGCGCCTGGATGGGGTGTGGGCCCCCTGGACCCCCACCGACCTTGATTCCTGCGCCTATAAGAAGCCTCCGACCCAAAAACCCTAAATAATCCAGAAGAAATCCACGAAAACCTCTATAGTACCTCCACCACCGAAGGGGAGATTCGGGGGATAGAAAGTCTCTGTTCTGGCACCCTGCCGGGACGGGGAAGTGCTCCTCGAGCCATCTCCATTGATCTCCATCGCCATCTTCATCACCGTTGCTGATTCCCATGATGAGGAGGGAGTAGTTCTTCCTCGAGGATAAGGGCTCTACCGGTAGCTATGTGTTCATCTCTCTCTCTATGCATGATCTTATTGTGGTCATGAGCTTTGTAATCAAGTAGATCTACCTTGCTACTCAAGTGCTTCAATAGATCTCTGCTCTCCCCATGTGTGTGAAAGTGACAGTGTGCACGCCATGGTGGCACTTAGGTTTGAGTCTACATAATACTCTTTGTGCTTTAATAGATCTATGCTTTTCCCCACGTGTGTGAAAGTGATAGCGTGCATACCGTGTGTGGCACTTTGGCCAGATTAAATATTTGTTATGAGTTATATTTGGATTTGGATGTCTCTATGAAATTGTGGTGTTTGTTGGAACCATCTAGCGCTCAAGGTGATAGTGTGGGGTTATCTAGATTGGGGAAGGCCCTACCATGGATTAGAGTGTCCAACCGGAGAGTAGTTAATAGTAGTATCATGAAGAGAGGATATTTATATGAGAGAGTGTTCACTAGTGAAAGTATGATCCCTAGGCCTTGTTTCTAAACATTGAAACACCATTTGCTACTAGATCTGTTGCATGTTGCTTGCTTCCTTCAGTTTGCCTTCAGTTTGTTCATGTACGCCATCATCTCTTTTCTGGCACCGTTACCCCACGTCAACAACAAGTCAGAATCAATTTTTTGGCACCGTTACCACTTGTATTTCACTATCTCTTCGCCAAACTAGTGCACCTATACACCTGACAAGTGTATTGGGTGTGTTGGGGACACAAGAGACTTCTTGTATCTTGATGCAGGGTTGCTTGAGAGGGAATACCTTTACCACTTCCTCCCTGAGTTCAATAAACCTTGGGCGATCCACTTAAGGGAAAGTTGCTGCTATTCTACAAACCTCTACACTTGGAGGCCCAACAACTGTCTACAAGAATAGAAGTGCATAGACATCAAGCTCTTTTCTAGCGTCGTTGCCGGGGAGAAAAGGTAAAAGGCACTCACACCGGTTACCCCACGGCAACAACAAGCATGAAAGCTCTTTTGTGGCGCCGTTGCCAGGGAGGTAAGGTAAAAGGTACTCACATCCTCCGGTGTGAGTGCTCGAAGTTATTTCCTCTAGATTTTGCAATTTTGTCTTTTTGTTTCTTGTTTTCACTAGTTAGGCTTAATGGAAAACAACAGCAACAAAATTAGAGAGCTTTATAGTGTTTATCTTGAGCTAGGACATGAAGTGTTTGAATAGGAAATTAAAAAACCTATGGAACTTTATTTGCATGCTAATAGAAATGTTATTAGAATGAACTCTTTGGACACCGTTGTTGATAATGCTATGGAAAAGTCTAAGCTTGGGGAAGCTGGTTTTTATGAAAATGATCTTTTTAGTCCCCAACCTTTGGAACATAGCTATTCTATTGCTTATGATGATACCAAACCTCCAATTTATCATGATTACAATGATGAGTATGATCTTTTCAGTCCACCTACTATTGAGGATAAAGTTAATTGTGATTACAATCTGCCTCCTATATTTGATGATTATGGTGATGAGAAATAGTTATAGCTATTTTGTTGAATTTGCTCCCACTACAACTAATAAGAATGACTATGCTTATGTGGAGAGTAATATGCATGTGGCTCATGATAAGAATGTTTTATGTGATAGTTATATTGTTAATTTTGTTCATGTTGCTACTAAAAGTTATTATGAGAGAGGGAAGCATGGTCTTATGCATCTCAATAATATTAAGTTTCCCCTCTTTATGTTGAAAGTCTTGAAGTTGCACTTGTTTTGCTTTCCTATGATTGTTGCTTTGTGCTTTCATGACTTGTTTCTTTACAAGATTCATATGAATAGGAAGTGGGTTAGACTTAAATGTGTTTTGAATTTGCTTCTTGATGCTCTCTTTGACTTCAATTCATAATTCATATGTGAGCATCTTCTCAAGCTATCAAGCCTAACTTAAAGGCATTAAAGAAAAGTACTTGTTGGGAGATAACCCAAGAGTTTTTTTGAGTCTTGGAAGTTATTACTTCAGTAATGGCCTCTCCTTATCCTTTTTGTTTGCTTTTTGTGCCAAGAATGACCTCTAATGAGAGGGAAGTAAGATTTGGGGAGTTGCTGTCCCAAAACAGATTTCTGTCCCCCACCATAAAAATTAGTGAGGAGTCTCTGTGACTCGGATTGAGCTGAACATTTATGAATAAATCCCCCAGTATGTTATATAACTTTAGTTAGTTCAACACTTTTTGATTTAAGCAACAGAAGGTCTTCGAAAAAATCGGTTTCTACCTGATGGTCTGTTTTAACAGATTTCTGCCATTATTTACATTTGCTTCTTATTGATTCCTTTTTGAGTTCTCATTAGGTGAATTGAGCTTTTTGAAGGAGTTATTACAGTAGCTTGTGTTTTTAGTGAAAAGCCTTGCTGTTCCAAAGCTTTGCTAGAGGTCTAATATATTTTGAATAAACTAATGTTGCTAATGAAGATTGTGTGAAGTTTTGTATGAAGGAAAAATTTCAGGTGAAGAGAGAGAATGATGCAATGAGATGAAGAATGGACAAAAGATCAATCTTGGTGATGCCACCATGGTGTCACCCCAAGAAATATTCAAGAGGTACACGCATCAAAGCTTGGGGATGCCCAAGGCATCCCCTTTTTCATCAATAAAAAGCTCAGGTCTATCTAGACACTTCGTTTTTATTGTTTCATGCACTGTTGTGTTGTTCTTGGAGCGTCTTAGTTTTTGTTTTTGATTTTTGTTTGCTTAGTTTGCTTGAGTAAGTTGGTTGGTTACACCACACTTCTTTTGGAGAGAGACACACTCTGTTTCCATTGCCTAGAACACTCTAGTTTTCATTCTTATTGTTCTGTGGGTGTTCACCTTTGCTAGCACTGTGTTTAGCCTTAGTTTTCTTGTGCTTTCAGCTTAGAACTTTCTACTTCTTCTTTGTGGATTTGTGAGACATGCTCACTGATCTTTATTGATTATTATCTTTGTGAGTTGTTTCAAATAAGTTGCTTGGTGTTGGAAAGGAGTAGGACGTTCCTACTTGAAAGTGCAAGAGGAGCTTGCATTGACTATGACTTAGACTTTATCATGACATGCTAGGTGTTGTTTTGACCTTATGCTTAGTGATTATTGTTGTAGCATGTCTTGTTCCAAACAATTGGGATTGCTTAGTGTGTCTTGAAGAAATTATGCGTTGTTTTAGCATGGAAAAACATAGTATTATCGTATTCTCCTTTGATGCTTTGCTTGGGTTGACTTGTCACATGCTTACACCATGTTATGACTCTCACAAGTCACCATTAGCCTCTATGATCATTTAGTCCTTGACTTGTAGTACCACTCTATGCTTTGATTAGTATGCTTTGTTGCGCTTCATGATTATGGCCATTATGCTCTCTTATTTGGTTGCTCCCAGTCTTTTGCTAGCCTCCACTTGTATGAGTAAGTTCTACTCATGCTTCCAACTCCCAAGACACCAAGTTATTCCAAAGTGTCCACTATAAACTCCTATGCATTGTGTGTTACACCATTCCAAGTATATTCTTGTTTTCAGCTATCTTCCAATTAAAAACTATTTTGTTATGTGAAAACTTAGTGATTAAAGCCCTCACGAACTTGATGGCACACTTTATATTCTTTGCCCCTAATAAACTTGAACCATTGTGACAACTTTGTTGTATATGCTTGCACTTATAAGTTGGAATTAGCAGAGCCGTGCTGTCACGGGGAACGTTTTCAACATTGCACTTGTACTTTGTACTCAGTTGATATCTTGCTCTTTTGTCTATGGATGTCACCGGTGTGAAATAAAGAGGGAACTTGTAAGTCCATGGAGTTTGTATCCTGTGTTAGAGAAACGCCTGGGTCGCTAGCCTAAGCCATGCCTAATCATGGTGGAAACTTGCAGCATCACCATAGTGAGCTATCTATGAAGCATCCTCAATAAAAAGCTATGCATATGGTAAATAAAAAGATTGCTGAGATGCTCATTGTCTGCTTGCCTTGTCATTTTGGTTATGGGAAAGCTCATGTACCATGTGCAAGGGGTACCCGTTGGCGGTTCTCAATGGTATGCAAATACTTACAATGACAAGAACTTACCTAGACCCAAAGTTGAGTATGCATGAGGTGTGACCCTCGTATTCAAGGGACTTGAGATTGCCAACTTATACTTCATCAAGCATATACTCCATGTTTGCCACTTTAACCTTAATCACTTCAAGATGCTTATGATAGGGGCAATGAGGGCTAAAAGCTAACAAGTACCATAATTTTTGGGATCTCTTTTTGAAACTTGTAATCCCTGCTTCCTTTACAAAAGGCCTTTCTTACACCACTATTGAGTCTCCACCTTCTACCTTTAGGAACCATTAAGAGAGAATACTGGTCATTCTGTGTGCAGTGTTCCAAAGCTTATTGATTGATGCCTATTGTGATATTACTTGTTCTTGTTCTATAAGTATCTAGTCACTCTTATGAACTTTGAAGGTGTCCTATGCATCTATTTGCTACTCCATGAGGGACAAGCTGAATGCCACTATGCTATGTTTTATGTATGTGAAACAAACAAACGTTTTTCAATGCATGTTATTCATGATCTTTGTTTGTAGCCTTTCATGTTGCATGCATAGTTACTATATCCTATTGTTAGAACTCCATCTTTCATGCACATGTTTAGAGTTCTTTGATCCCAGCTTTCAATGTTTGCAAATGGTTTGATCTTGATTTTGATGGTGCATGTCACCTAAAAAATTATTCCTTTTATCACTTACCTACTCGAGGACGAGCAGGAGTTAAGCTTGGGGATGCTTGATACGTCGGAAACGTATCTATAATTTTTGATGTTCCATGATTGTTTAGTATCCACTTTGCTTTGCTTTGTCCATACTTTGAGGTGTTTTTATATCTTTTCTGGAACTAACCTATTAACAAGTTGCCACAGTGCCAGTTGCCTGTTTTTTTTTCTGTTTTTGGTTCCAGAAAGGCAGAAAATCAATATTCTCGGAATTGGACGGGACAAAAGCCAAAGTTATTATTTTTCCCGGAGCAACACGGAACCACGAAGCAGAGTCGGAGGGGGGCCACAGGGTCGCCAAACCCCCCTAGGCGTGGGCAAGCCCTGGAGGCGCCTGGAGGGGGTGTGGGCCCCCTAGACCCCCACCGACCTTGATTCATGCGCCTATAAGAAGCCTCTGACCCAAAAACCCTAAATAATCCAGAAGAAATCCACGAAAACCTCTGTAGCGCCGCCGCCACTGAAGGGGAGATTCGGGGGACAAAAAGTCTCTGTTCCGGCACCCTGCCGAGACGGGGATGTGCCCCCAGAGCCATCTCCATCGCCATCTTCATCAGCATTGCTGATTCCCATGATGAGGAGGGAGTAGTTCTTCCTCGAGGCTAAGGGCTCTACCGGTAGCTATGTGTTCATCTCTCTCTCTCTATGCATGATCTTGTTGTGGTCATGAGCTTTGTAATCAAGTAGATCTACCTTGCTACTCAAGTTCTTCAATAGATATCTGCTCTCTCCATGTGTGTGAAAGTGACAGCGTGCACGCCATGGTGGCACTTAGGTTTGAGTCTACATAATACTCTTTGTGCTTTAATAGATCTATGCTTTTCCCCACGTGTGTGAAAGTGACAGCGTGCATACCGTGTGTGGCACTTTGGCTAGATTGAATATTTGGAGTTGGATGTATTTATGAAATTGTGGTGTTTTTTGGAACCATCTAGTGCTCAAGGTGACAGTGTGGGGTTATCTAGATTGGGGAAGGCCCTACCATGGATTAGAGTGTCCAGCCGAAGAGTAGTTAAGAGTAGTATCATGAAGAGAGGATATTTATATGAGAGAGTGTTCACTAGTGAAAGTATGATCCCTAGGACTTGTTTCTAAACATTAAAACACCATTTGCTACTAGATCCGTTGCATGTTGCTTGATTCCTTCAGTTTGCCTTTAGTCTGTTCCTCCACGTCATCAGCTCTTTTCTGGCACCTTTACCCCACATAAACAACAAGTCAGAAGCTATTTTCTGGCACCGTTACCACTTGTATTTCACTATCTCTTCACACCCTACGCTTGGGGTTACCAACGAAGTGCCATGTCGAGCATCATCAAGACTTTCTAGCGCTGTTGCCGAGGAGGCTAAGGACGTCTTCACTAGGGGAGTCCTTCACTTCCTTTCTCTTTACTTTGTTTTTAGTTTGCTTTGTTTATTTTTCTTGGTTTTGTTTGCCTCTTTTATAAAAACCCAAAAAATTAGTCTAGTTTGGTTTGCTTTCTTTATTCAAAAACACAAAAAATTTAGTTCCTGCTCTAGTGTCTACTGCTGTTTTTGGCTTGCCCACCTTTGCCAAAATGAACTCTGCTGAGAACACCAAGTTGTGTGACTTCACTAGTACCAACAACAATGATTTCCTAAGCACTCCCATTGCTCCACCTGCTCCTGATACTACCTTTTATGAAATTAAGCACGCTTTGTTGAATCTTGTGATGAGAGAGCAATTTTCCAGTGCTGGTTCTGATGATCCTGCTGCCCATCTCAATAGCTTTGTTGAACTTTGTGAGATGCAAAAGTATAAGGATGTAGATGGAGACATTATTAAGCTCAAGCTTTTTTCCTTTCTCCTTGAGCGGAAAAGCTATAGAATGGTTGCTTTCTTTGCCTAAAAATAGTATTGATTCTTGGACTAAGTGCAAAGATGCTTTTATTGGAAAATACTATCCTCCTACTAAGATTATATCTATGAGAAGTGACATTATGAAATTTAAACAACTTGATAGTGAACATGTTGCTCCAGCTTGGGAAAGAATGAAATCTTTGGTTAAAAATTTCCCTACTCATGGACTCACTGCTTGGATGATTATCCAGACTTTTTATGTAGGTTTGAACTTCTCCTCAAGAAATCTGTTGGATTCAACTGCTGGAGGCACTTTTATGGGGCTCACTTTGGGTGC
Organism: Avena sativa; assembly: GCA_916181665.1. Classification (NCBI taxonomy): domain Eukaryota; kingdom Viridiplantae; phylum Streptophyta; class Magnoliopsida; order Poales; family Poaceae; genus Avena; species Avena sativa. Next base: position 70,688,890 of record OV702284.1, read on the forward strand.
TGCAACAAGGCTCCTTGATAATATGATGGTTAACAACTCTGAATGGCATGTTGAGAGAGCTCCACATGGTAAGAAGGTAAATTATGTTGAGGAAACTTCCTCTTTGAGTGAAAAGATTGTTGTTATTATGGATATGCTTGTTAATGGTAAAGCTCCTTTAGATCCTAATAGTGTTCCCTTAGCCTCTTTGGTTGCTCAAGAAGAGCAATTTGATGTGAAATTCATTAGAAACAACAAATTTGTCAAAAATACTTATGGTAATTATAGGCCTCATCCTCCTAGTGGAAATGTTTATCATGGTAGATCTGGAATGCCTAGTGAAGAAAGGATTCTAGAAGTAGAGAGATCCAATAAGGATTTTATGCAAATGCAATATGAGAAAAATAAGTTTTTGAGTAAAACTATGGAGGAACAGTCTACCATCTTGAAAAACATTAGCCATCAGCTTGAGAATCTGAATAGAGAAATTCCTAGTTTACAGTCAAAAATCTTGAGTGCTGAGAAAAATATATCCTCTTTGTCTGAAGCTTAGTCCTCCTTGATTAATAAAATGGCTGCTAAACCTGAATCCATGAAAAATACCTTTGCTACTGCTCATGCCATACAAGTTACTATTGATGAAAATGTTAGGCTGTTAGCTCAACTTCATGCTAAGTGGGAAAGGGAAGCTGAAATTCATAGAAACAATAGTGTGTGTACCATCACCACTAAACCACAAGTAGTCCATGTTCCTCCTCCTACTATGCCTAAGCCTATTGAGCCTACTACTAGTGATGCTAAGTTTGACTTTGATATTGATGGTTGCAATATTTTTGAAGTAATTATGTTCTTGCAAAATCTTGCTAGAAGTCCCGATGCTAGTGATATGCATGTTTCTTTCACTAAACACATTAGAGATGCACTTGTTAAGATTAAGGAAGAGAAGCTAAAACACAAATCCTCTATTCCTAGGAAAGTAGAATACAGTTGGGAACCCATTATTAATATACAAGTGAATGACTTTGATCTCAAAGCTTCATGTGATCTTGGTTCTAGTGTCTCTATTATGCCTAGGAAGATTTATGAAATGCTTGATTTGCCACCATTGGAAGATTGTTATTTAGATGTCCCACTCAATGATAATGCTAAGAAGAGACTCATGGGGAGTATTAATGATGTTCTCATTATGGTCAATAATGCTTATGTCCCTATTGATTTCTATGTTTTGGACGTTGAATACAATGCTTCTTGTCCTATTACTTTGGGAAGACCTTTTCTTAGAATAGTTGGTGCCATCATTGATATGAAAGAAGGCACCATTAAATATAATTTTCCATTCAAGAAAGGTATTGAACACTTCCCTATGAGGAGAGAGAAACTGCGTTTTGCTCCTCCTTTGAAAGCAAGATTTGATGTGAATGCTTCTTCATTTGAAAATACTTGATTCTTCTTACTTCTTATTCCTAACTTAAAGGCGTTAAAGAAAAGTACTTGTTGGGAGATAACCCAAGAGTTTCCTTGAGTATTGGAAGTTATTACTTTAGTAATGACCTCTCCTTATCCTTTTTGTTTGCTTTTTGTGCCAAGAATGAACTCTAATGAGAGGAAAGTAAGATTTGGGGAGTTGCTGTCCCGAAACAGATTTCTGTCCTCCACCAAAAACATTCGTGAGGAGTCTCTGTAACTTGGATTGAGATCAAAATTATGAATAAATCCCCCAGTATGTTAGCTAACTTTCATTAGTTCAAAACTTTTTGATTTGAGCAACATAAGATGTGCGAAAAAATCGGTTTCTACCTACTGGTCTGTTTTGACAGATTTCTTCCATTATTTGCATTTGCTTCTTATTGATTCCTTTTTGAGTTCTCTTTAGGTGAATTGAGCTTTTTGAAGGAGTTACTACAGTAGATTGTGTTTTTAGTGAAAAGCCTTGCTGTTCCAAAGATTTTCCAGAGGTCTAATATCTTTTGAATAAGCTAATGTTGCTAATGAATATTGTGTGAAGTTTTGTATGAAAGAAAACTTTCAGGTGTGAAGAGAGAATGATGCAATGATATGAAGAATGGATAAAAGCTCAAGCTTGGGGATGCCACCATGGTATCACCCCAAGAAATATCCAAGAGGTACAAGCATCAAAGCTTGGGGATGCCCAAGGCACCCCTTTCTTCATCAATAAAAAGCTCAGGTCTGTCTAGACACTTCGTTTTTATTGTTTCATGCACAGTTGTGTTGTTCTTGGAGCGTCTTAGTTTTCGTTTGCTTTGCTTAGGTTGTTTAGTTAAAGAATTTTGGACCCCGTTCTCGCTGTGTTGTTTTGCAAATAAGTTGCTTGGTGTTGGAAAGGAGTAGTAAGTTCTTGCTTGAAGTGCAAGAGGAGCTTGCATTGACTGTGATTTAGACTTTAGCATAACATTCTAGGTGTTGTTTTAGCATTATGCTTAGTGATTATTGTTGTAGCATGTATTGTTCCAAACAATTGGGATTTCTTAGTGTGCCTTCAAGAAATTATGCGTTGTTTTAGCATGCAAAAGCATAGTATTGTGGTATTCTCCTTTGATGCTTTGCTTGGGTTGACTTGGCACATGCTCACACCATGTTATGACTATGAAAAGTCACCATTAGCCTCTATGATCATCCAGTCCTTGACTTGTAGTACCACTCTTTGCTTTGATTAGTATGCTTTGTTGCACTGCATGATTATGGCCATTATGCTCTCTTAGTTGGTTGCTCCCAGTCTTTTGCTAGCCTCCACTTGTATGAGTAAGCTCTACTCATGCTTCCAACTCCCAAGAAACCAAGTTATTCCAAAGTGTCCACTATAAACTCCTATGCATGGTGTGTTACACCATTCCAAGTATATTCTTGTTTTCGACTATCTTCCAACTAAAAACTATTTTGTTATGTGAAAACTTAGTGATTAAAGCCCTCACAAACTTGATGGCACACTTTATATTCTTTGCCCCTAATAAACTTGAACCATTGTGACAACTTTGTTGTATATGCTTGCACTTATAAGTTGGAATTAGCAGAACCGTGTTGTCACGGGGAACGTTTTCAACATTGCACTTGTACTTTGTACTTAGTTGATATCATGCTCTTTTGTCTATGGATGTCACAGGTGTGAAATAAAGAGGGAACTTGTAAGTCCATGGAGTTTGTATCCATGGACTTGTAAGTCCATGGAGTTTAGTTGATATCATGCTCTTTTCTCTAACACAATGTGTTAGAGAAACGCCTGAGCCGCTAGCCTAAGCCATGCCTAATCATGGTGGAAACTTGCAGCATCACCATAATGAGCTATCTATGAAGCATCCTCAATAAAAAGCTATGCATATGGTAAATAAAAAGATTGCTGAGATGCTCATTGTCTACTTGTCTTGTCATTTTGGTTATGGGAAAGCTCCGGTACCATGTGCAAGGGGTATCCCTTTGGCGGTTCTCAATGATATGCAAATACTTACAATGACAAGAACTTACCTGGACCCAAAGTTGAGTATGCATGAGGTGTGGCCCTCGTATTCAAGGGACTTGAGATTGCCAACTTATACTTCGTCAAGCATATACTCCATCTTTGCCACTTTAACCTTAACCACTTCAAGATGCTTATGATAGGGGCAATGAGGGCTGAAAACTAACAAGTACCATAATTTTTGGAAGCTCTATTTGAAACTTGTAATCCCTGCTTCCTTTACAAAAAAGGCCTTTCTTCCACCATTATTGAGTCTCCACCTTCTACCTTTAGGCACCATTAAGAGAGCATAGTTGTCATTCTTTGTGAGGTGTTCCAAAGATTATTAATTGATGCATATTGTGATATTACTTGTTCTTGTGCTATTTGTTTCTAGTCACCCTTGCGAACTTTGAAGGTGTCCTATGCATCTATATTGCTACTCTATGAGGGACAAGTTGATTGCCACTATGCTATGTTTTCTGTATGTGAAACAAACAAACGTTTTTCAATGCATGTTATTCATGATCTTTGTTTGTAGCTTGTCATGTTGCATGCATAGTTACTTTGTCCTATTGTTAGAACTCCATCTTTCATGCACATGTTTAGAGTTCTTTGATCCCAGCTTTCAATGCTTGCAAATGGTTGGATCTTTATTGTGAGGGTGCATGTCACCTCAAAAATTATTCTTTTTATCACTTATCTACTTGAGGATGAGCAGGAGTTAAGCTTGGGGATGTTGATACGTTGGAAACGTATCTATAATTTTTTATGCTCCATGCTTGTTTAGTATCTACTTTGCTTTACTTGTCCACACTTTGAGGTGCTTTTTACATGTTTTCTGGTACTAACCTACTAACAAGTTGCATCAATGCTAGATGCATGTTTTCTGCTGTTTTGGTTTTAGAAAAGTTAGTAAAGAAATATTCTCGGAATTGGATGGGACAAACGTCAAAGTCAATTACTTTCCGTGGGGAACAAGAAGTCCATAGGGGAGACGAGGAGGCGTGCCAGGGAGGATAAACCCCCCTAGTACTACTGGTCATGGTTATGGCTTTCTTGGCACAGTCGATTAACCCTTTATGTTTCGACATCCAATCCATTCCTAGTACTACTTCCAAACCTTTAGTTCCAAGTACTATTAGATTAGCATAAAAATATATGCCATGGATTCTAATAGGCAAGGCCTTGCAAATTTTTCTAGCTTTGGTGGTTGAACCAGGTATTTGAACTATCATAACATGCTTCAATTTTGTTGGTTGAATCTTACTAGTGCATGCAAATTCTTCTGTAACAAACGAGTGCTATGCTCCAGAATCAAACAACACTCTTTCAAGTATTGAGTTAACAGAAAACATACCCAGCACGACATCTGGCGCTTCTTGGGCTTCTTCAGCATTCATGTGAAACAGACAGCGTTGCGGTTGAGCGAGTTCCCTGGGGCAAATCTTCATCCAGGCTGAACACGGCGTTGCTGCTAAGATGTGGAATTCACATTGGGGGATGCTACAAGCTTCTTGGGGCACTCGTTGGAGTAGTGACCCTTGGTTCCGCATTCATAACAAGTAACCTGAGACTTGTCCTTTCCTGCAATAGGCGCAGCATTGCTTCTAGTCCTTGGGGCAGTATTGGTGTTGTTGGCGACATTGTTGTTGTTGAACTTGGGCGGTGCATGGTTGAAATTGTTGGAGTTGCCGGGGTTTTTGTTGTGGTTTCCTCCGGACCTTGGGTTTCCTCCTCCACGGTTGGGATAGGTTGGACGGGTCATCGGGGGTCTATTGTTTCTTGGGGCAAATCCGGTAGACAGGTTGGGGCGATACTTTGGGGTATGGTGGGTTCCTTGTTGATGCATCATTCGACGCTTGAGGTTCTCATTGGCTTGGTTGATCTTGCCTTCCATATGAATGGCAGAATCCACTAAGGCTTCAATGTTAGCAAATGGAATATTGACTAACACTGTCTGCATCTCATCATGCAGACCATTCAAGAATCTCTCCTTCTTATTGGCTTCGGTGTCAATCTCATCTCGTGCATACCTAGCTAATGACACAAATTTGTCATGGTACTCAACTACTGTCATCCTCGCTTGCTTCAATCCTCTGAATTCATCTCTCATCCTCTTGATTAAACCCGGTGGCACATGGGTTTGGCTGAACTTGAGTTTGAATTCATCCCAAGTCATCATTTGTCCTCCATTCATGGCGCGAACGCTATTACACCAAGCTCTTGCATCTCCTGCCAGATAATGGGTGGCAAACAGTACTTTCTCATTGGCCTCCACTCCTGCAACTTCTAAGTTGTTCTCCATGGTCTGCAGCTAGTCATCAGCATCTAATGGCTCTTCAGTCTTACTAAAGATTGGTGGGTTGATGTCCTGAAAGTTCTTGATCTTGGATCCATGGTTGTCCTGGTTCCCATGGCCTTGATTGTTGTTGGCCATCTGAACTATATGTTAAAGGGTGGCTAGGTTGGCTTGACGTTTGGCTCTTTCAGCTTCGCGGTCTGAAACCAACATTTGCAAGATTTGCAACATTGGGTCCGAGGATGAACTGCTTCCTCCGCGAGGCATCTGAAGATTGAGATAGATCATGAGAAAAGAGGGAAATTTCTATGTTCAGGGGTTTGTTTTTGAAAAGTTTTTAAATTTTAAGCTTGACTCAGGTTTTGCTAACTCGCAACTTGCTTTTCATTCATTAATTCATAGCACACAATACAAACACACACCACAACAAGGAAACAGATGGTTTTAAGAACCATTCTGGGAAACTACGATACAATGGGACCGGATACAACTTCACTAATGCTAGTGCTCAAGTGCTACTACTCATCAGACTCGGTGTCTTCATCATCATCATCAATGAAGGTGAATTCATCGTCATCAGTGTGGAAGTCCATGGCTTGATCCTCTAGAAAGTCATCATCATCATTGAGGTAGGAGTAGGGGTCTCCACGGATATCTTCCTTCGCATTCTCTCTCTCCTCAAGCTGCATGTCCCGCTCATGGATGGTCTCTTCCCAGTCTGTCACCTTATGACGAAGGCGAGCAATAATGTGATCCTTCTTGTCAAGCTAACGGCAACGAGACTGGCGATCCTTCACAAGCATAGCGATGGTCTGGTCCTTCTTGACTGCGATTACATAGTGGTGGTTGGCGTAGGGGTGGGCATTGTTGATGGCGCCCAACACTTGTCGTGGGACTCTTCGTTGGAAACCCCAAGAGCAAGGTATGAAGCAGCACAGCAGCAAGTTTCCCTCAGTGAGAAACCGAGGTTATCGAACCAGTAGGTGGAAGGAAACGTCACACAGGTGTTGCAAGCAAAGCGGAGACCTGCACAACACAAACTCAAGAATTTTCCCCAACGAATCAGTGGAGTTGTCAAGCTCACCGGTTTGCTGTAACAAAGGATTAAACGTATGGTGTGGAAGGTAATGGTTTGCAGCAAGTAAACAAGTAACAGTGGAAGATGTATCAATGGTAAAGATTGGACCGGGGTCCATAGTTCACTAGAGGTTCTCTCCTTAGATAAACAACATGGCATGAAGGGTAAACAAATTACAGCAGGGCAATTGACAGGAACTGAGCAGGGCATAACAATGCAATTACTAGTTAGAAAGATCCTATGAGATTCGATTGGGCAATAAAAAAAGATACATACACCGCCATCCCATTGCATCTATGACTACAAGTCCACCTTTAGGTTATCATCCGAACCCCCTCCAGTAATAAGTTGCAAGCAACAGACAACTGCTTTAAGCAAAGTGTGTAAGGTAAACAGTCAACATGTTCCATGAACAAGAGACCGTTGTTTTCTCCCAAGTAGCAACAACACATCTACAACCAAAGAGATTATTGTCACTTCCCTTGGAAACTAGAGGCATGAACCCACTATCGAGCATAAATACTCCCTCTTGGAGTCACTAGCAACTACTTGGCCAAGATAGCTACTAACAACGGAGAGCATGAAAGATCACAAACAACACAGACATGATAGAATCATAAAGACAAAACCATTAATCAAACCAACATAATAATCTCAATATCCATCGGATCCTCACAAACACAACATGCATGATTACAAATAGATTAGATCTTGATCATGAACGGAGCTCACAAGATCTATACATGAAAGAACAAAGGAGGAGATAAAACCATCTAGCTACTACATGGACCCATAGTCCAAGGTGGAACTACTCACGCATCATACCGGAGAGAAGGCCTCCAGGATGATCTCCCCTCCGGCAGGGTGCCGGGAAGAACTTCAGATCCCCCCGATCTAGGGACGATGGTGGCGGCGTCTACAGACGGTTTCGTGGAGATTTGATCGGGTACTTAGGTTTTCTGCATCGGGGGCTTCTTATAGGCGAAGGGAGGCCGAGGAGGCGACCAGGGGGGTCAAACCCTACCTAGGCGCGGGCCCACCCCTCGCCGCGCCTAGGGGGTTTGGCCACCCTGGCACGCTTCTCTGTCTCCCCTCTGGACTTCTTGTTCCCCATGGAAAGTAATTGACTTTGGCATTTGTCCCGTCCAATTCCGAGAATATTTCTTTACTAAATTTTCTGAAACCAAAAATAGCAGAAAACAGGCAACTAGCACTATGGCAAATTGTTAATAGGTTAGTACCAGAAAAAATGTAAAAAGCATCTCAAAGTGTAGACAAGCAAAGCAAAGTATATACTAAACAAGCATGTAGCATAAAAAATTATAGATACGTTTCTGACATATCAAGCATCCCCAAGCTTAACTCCTGCTTCCTCGAGTAGGTAAGTGATAAAAGAATATTTTTTGAGGTGACATGCACCCTCACAATAAAGATCTAACCATTTGCAAGCATTGAAGGCTGGGATCAAAGAACTCTAAACATGTGCATGAAAGATGGAGTTCTAACAATAGGACATACTAACTATGCATGCAACATGACAAGCTACAAACAAAGATCATGAATAACATGCATTGAAAAATGTTTTTTTGTTTCACATACAGAAAACATAGCATAGTGGCAATCAGCTTGTCCCTCATAGGGTAGAAAATAGATGCATAGGACACCTTCAAAGTTCACAAGGGTGACTAGAAATAAATAGCACAAGAACAAGTAATGTCACAATATGCATCAATTAATAAGCTTTGGAACACTACACACAGAATGACAACTATGCTCTCTCAATGGTTCCTAAAGGTAGAAGGTGGAGACTCAAATAATGGTGAAATAAAGGCCTTTAATAAAGGAAGCAGGGATTTCAAGTTTCAAAAAGAGCTTCCAAAAATTATGGTACTTGTTAGCTTTCAGCCCTCATTGCCCATATCATAAGCATCTTGAAGTGATTAAGGTTAAAGTGAACAAAGATGGAGTATATGCTTGACGAAGTATAAGTTGGCAATCTCAAGTCCCTTCAATACGAGGGCCACACCTCATGTTACTCAACTTTAATCACCTGTAAGTTCTTGTCATTGTAAGTATTTGCATATCATTGAGAACCGCCAATGGGGTACCCCTTGCACATGGTACAGGAGCTACCCCATAACCAAAATGACAAGGCAAGCAGACAATGAGCATCTCAGCAATCTTCTTATTTACCATGGGAATATGGTGCTTTTTTCTCTCTTTCCTCTTTTCTCAATGTGTCTCTTTTTTATAAGAAGAATGCTTCATAGATGAAACTATGGTGATGCTGCAAGTTTCCATCATGATTAGGCATGGCTTAGGCTAGCGGCCCAAGCGTTTCTCTAACATAGTATACAAACTCCATGGACTTACAAGTTCCCTCTTTATTTCACACCGGTGACATCCATAAATAAAAGAGCATAATATCAACTGAGTACAAAGTGCAAGTGCAATGTTGAAAACGTTCCATGTGACAGCACGGTTCTGCTAATTCCAACTTATAAGTGCAAGCATATACAACAAAGTTGTCACAATGGTTCAAGTTTATTAGGGGCAAAGAATATAAAGTGTGCCATCAAGTTTGTGAGGGCTTTAATCACTAAGTTTTCACATAACAAAATAGTTTTTAATTGGAAGATAGCTGAAAACAAGAATATACTTGGAATGGTGTAACACACCATGCATAGGAGTTTATAGTGGACACTTTGGAATAACTTGGTTTCTTGGGAGTTGGAAGCATGAGTAGAAATTACTCATACAAGTGGAGGCTAGCAAAAGACTGGGAGCAACCAAATAAGAGAGAATAATGGCCATAATCATGCAGTGCAACAAAGCATACTAATCAAAGCATAGAGTGGTACTACAAGTCAAGGACTAAATGAACATAGAGGCTAATGGTGACTTGTGAGAGTCATAACATGGTGTAAGCATGTGACAAGTCAACCCAAGCAAAGCATCAAAGGAGAATACAAAAATACTATGTTTTTCCATGCTAAAACAACGCATAATTTTTCTTCAAGGCACACTAAGCAATCCCAATTGTTTGGAACAAGACATGCTACAACAATAATCACTAAGCATAAGGTCAAAACAACACCTAGCATGTCATGATAAAGTCTAAGTCACAGTCAATGCAAGCTCCTCTTGCACTTTCAAGTAGGAACTTCCTACTCCTTTCCAACACCAAGCAACTTATTTGAAACAACTCAGTGGATACTTTGGAATAACTTGGTTTCTTGGGAGTTGGAAGCATGAGTAGAGCTTACTCATACAAGTGGAGGCTAGCAAAAGACTAGGAGCAACCAACTAAGAGAGCAATAATGGCCATAATCATGCAGAGCTACAAAGCATTACTAATCAAAGCAAAGAGTGGTACTACAAGTCAAGGACTAAATGATCATAGAGGCTAATGGTGACTTGTTCATAGTCATAACATGGTGTGAGCATGTGCCAAGTCAACCCAAACAAAGCATCAAAGGAGAACACCACAATACTATGCTTTTGCATGCTAAAACAACGCATAATTTCTTCAAGGCACACTAAGCAATCCCAATTGTTTGGAACAAGACATGCTACAGCAATCATCACTAAGCATAAGGTCAAAATAACACCTAGCATGTCATGCTAAAGTCTAAGTCACAGTCAATGCAAGCTCCTCTTGCACTTCAAGCAAGAACTTACTACTCCTTTTCAACACCAAGCAACTTATTTGCAAAACAACACAGAGAGAACGGGGGTCCAAACTACTTTATTCAAGCAAACTAAACAACCTAAGAAAAGAAAACGAAAACTAAGACGCTCCAAGAACAACACAACTATGCATGAAACAATAAAAAAGAAGTGTCTAGACAGAATTGAGCTTTTTATTCATGAAGAAGGGGATGCCTTGGGTATCCCCAAGCTTTGACGCTTGTACCTCTTGGATATTTCTTGGGGTGAAACCATGGTGTCATCCCCAATCTTGAGCTTTTTTCCATTCTTCATCTCATTGCATCATTCTCTCTCTACACCTGAAATTTTTCCTTCATACAAAACATCACACAATCTTCATTAGCAACACTAGTGTATTCAAAAGATATTAGACCTCTGACAAATCTTAGAAACAACAAGGCTTTTCACGAAATACACAAGATACTGTAGTAACTCCTTAAAAAGCTCAATTCACCTAAATAGAACTCAAAAAGGAATCAATAAGAAGCAAATGCAAATAATGGCAGAAATCTGTCAAAACAGACCACAAGGTAGAAACCGTTTTTTTCGAAAATCTTCTGTTACTCAAATCAAAAAGTGTTGAACTAACAAAATTTATCTAACATACTGGGGGATATATTCGTAAATTTTGAGCTCAATCCGAGTTACAGAGACTCTTCACGAATTTGTTGGGTGGAGGACACAAATCTGTTTCAGGACAGCAACTCCCCAAATCTTACTTCCCTCTCATTAGAGGTCATTCTTGGCACAAAAAGCAAACAAAAAGGATAATGAAAGGTCATTACTGAAGTAATAACTTCCAAGACTGAAGGAAACTCTTGGGTTATCTCCCAACAAGTACTTTTCTTTAATGCCTTTAAGTTAGGCACAAGAAGCAAGAAGAATCAAGTATTTTCAAATGAGGAAGCATTAACATCAAACCTTGCTTTCAAAGGAGGAGCAAAAAGCAATTTCTCTCTCCTCATAGGGAAGTGTTCAATACCTTTCCTGAATGGAAAATGATATTTAATGGTGCCTTCTTTCATTTCAATAATGGCACCAACTGTTCTAAGAAAAGGTCTCCCCAAAGTAATAGGACAAGAAGCATTGTATTCAACATTCAAAACATAGAAATCAACAGGGACAAAAGCATTGTTAACCATAATGAGAACATCATTAATACTGCCCATGAGTTTCTTCTTAGCATTATGATTGAGTGGGACATCCAAATAACAATCTTCCAATAGTGGCAAATCTAGCATTTCATAAATCTTCCTAGGCATAATAGAGACACTAGAACCAAGATCACATGAAGCTTTGAAATCAAAGTCATTCACTTGTATATTAATAATGGGTTCCCAAATATCTTGTACTTTCCTAGGAATAGAAGATTTGTGTTTTAGCTTCTCTTCCTTAATCTTACCAAGAGCATCTGTAATGTGTTTGGTGAAACCAACATGCATATCACTAGCATCAGGACTTCTAGCAAGCTTTTGCAAGAATAAAATCACTTCAGAAAGATTGCAACCATCTATATCAAAATCAAACTTAGCATCACTAGTAGTAGACTCATTAGGCTTAGGCCTTGTAGGAGGAGGAATATGCACTTCTTGTGGTTTAGTGGTGATGGTGCACACACTATTGTTTTTATCAATTTTAGCTTCCCTTTCCCACCTAGCATGAAGTTGAGCTAACAGCCTAACATTTTCATCAATAGTAACTTGTATGGCATGAGCAATAGCAAAGGTATTTTCCATAGTTTCAGGTTTAACAGCCATTTTATTAATCAAGGAAGTTTGAGCTTCAAACAAAGAGGATATATTTTTCTCAGCATTCAAATTTTTTGACTGTAAACTAGGAATTTCTCTATTCAGATTCTCAAGCTGATGACTAATATTTTTCAAAATGATAGATTGTTCCTCCATAGTTTTAGTGAAAATCTTGTTTTGCTCATATTGCATTTGCATAAAGTTTTTAGTGGATCTCTCAACTTCTAGAATCCTCTCTTCACTAGGCATTCCAGATCTACTCTGATTAGCATTTCCACTAGGAGGATAAGGCCTATAATTGTTGTTACTACCAAAATTATTCCTATAGGCATTGTTGTTGAAATTGTTGTTTCTAATGAAGTTCACATCAAATTTCTCTTCTTGAGCAACCAAAGAGGCTAAGGGAACACTATTAGGGTCTATAGGATCTTTCCCATTAACAAGCATAGCCATAATAACATCAATCTTTTCACTCAAAGAGGAAGTTTCCTCAACAGAATTTACCTTCTTACCATGTGGAGCTCTCTGAACATGCCATTCAGAGTAGTTAACCATCATATTGTCAAGGAGCCTTGTTACAGCACCCAAAGTGAGGCCCATCAAGGTACCTCCAGCAGCTGAATCCAACATATTTCTTGAGGAGAAGTTCAAACCTGCATAAAAAATCTGGATAATCATCCAAGCAGTGAGTCCATGAGTAGCGCAATTCTTAACCAAAGATTTCATTATTTCCCAAGCTGGAGTAACATGTTCACTATCAAGTTGTTTAAATTTCATAGTGTCACTTCTCATAGATATAATCTTAGCAGGAGGGTAGTACTTTCCAATAAAAGCATCTTTGCACTTAGTCCAAGAATCAATACTATTTTTAGGCAAGGATAGCAACCATTCTTTAGATTTTCCTCTCAAGGAGAAAGGATAAAGCTTGAGCTTAATAATATATCCATCTACATCCTTATACTTTTGCATCTCACAAAGTTCAACAAAGCTATTGAGATGGGCAACAGGATCATCAGAACCAACACCAGAAAATTGCTCTCTCATCACAAGATTCAACAAAACAGACTTAATTTCATAAAAGGTAGAATGAGGAGCAGGTGGAGCAATAGGTGTGCTAAGGAAATCATTGTTGTTGGTGCTAGTGAAGTCACACAACTTGGTGTTCTCAGCAGAGTTCATTTTGGCAAAGGTGGGCAAGCCAAAAATAGCAACAACAACTAGAGCAGGAACTAATTTTTTGTGTTTTTGAATAAAGAAAGCAAACCAAACTAGACTATTTTTTTGGTTTTTTTGAAAAGAGGCAAACAAAACCAAGCAAAAGAAACAGAGCAAACTAAAAACAAAGTAAAGAGAAAGGAAGTGAAGGACTCCCCTAGTGAAGAAGTCCTTAGCCTCCCTGGCAACGGCGCTAGAAAATAGCTTGATGGCGCCCAACACTTGTCGTGGGACGCTTTGTTGGAAACCCAAAGAGCAAGGTATGAAGCAGCACAACAACAAGTTTCCCTCAGTAAGAAACCGAGGTTATCGAACCAGTAGGAGGAAGGAAACGTCACATAGGTGTTGCAAGCAACGCAGAGACCTGCACAACACAATCTCAAGACTTTGCCCCAACGAATCAGTGGGGTTGTCAAGCTCACCGGTTTGCTGTAACAAAGGATTAAACGTATGGTGTGGAAGGTAATGCTTTGTAGCAAGTAAACAAGTAAGAGTGGAAGATGTATCAATGGTAAAGATTGGACCGGGGTCCATAGTTCACTAGAGGTGCTCTCCTTAGATAAACAACATGGCATGAAGGGTAAACAAATTACAGTAGGGCAATTAACAGGAACTGAGCAAGGCATAACAATGCAATTAGTAGTCAGAAAGATCCTATGAGATTCGATTGGGCAATACAACAAGATACATAGACCGCCATCCAACTGCATCTATGACTAGAAGTCCACCTTCAGGTTATCATCCGAACCCCCTCCAGTATTAAGTTGCAAGCAATAGACAACTGCTTTAAGCAAAGTGTGTAAGGTAAATAGTCCACATGTTCCATGAACAAGAGACCATTGTTTTCTCCCTAGTAGCAATAGAACATCTACAACCAAAGAGATTATTGTCACTTCCCTTGGAAACTAGAGGCATGAACCCACTATCGAGCATAAATACTCTCTCTTGGAGTCACTAGCAACTACTTGGCCAAGATAGCTACTAACAACGGAGAGCATGCAAGATCACAAACAACACAGACATGATAGAATCATAAAGACAAAACCATTAATCAAACCAACATAATAATCTCAATATCCATCAGATCCCCGCAAACATAACATGCATGATTACAAATAGATGAGATCTTGATCATGAACGGAGCTCGCAAGATCTATACATGAAAGCACAAAGGAGGAGATACAACCATCTAGCTACTATATGGACCCATAGTCCAAGGTGGAACTACTCACGCATCATACCGGAGAGAAGGCCTCCGGGATGATCTCCCCTCCGGCAGGGTGTCGGGAAGAACTTCAGATCCCCCCGATCTAGGGACGATGGTGGCGATGGCTACAGAAGGTTTCGTGGAGATTTGATCGGGTACTTAGGGTTTGTTCCTCAGGGGCTTCTTATAGGCGAAGGGGGGAGGCCGAGGAGGCGACCAGGGGGGTCAAACCCTACCCAGGCGCGGACCCACCACTGGTCGTGCCTAGGGAGGGGGGGTTTTGCCGCCCTGGCATGCTTCTCCGTCTCCCCTCTGGACTTCTTGTTCCCCATAGAAAGTAATTGACTTTGCTGTTTGTCCCGTACAATTCCGAGAATGTTTTTTTACTAACTTTTCTGAAACCAAAAACAGCAGAAAACAGGCAACTGACACTGTGGCAACTTGTTAATAGGTTAGTACCAGAAAACATGTAAAAAGCATCTCAAAGTGTAGACAAGCAAAGTAAAGTAGATACTAAACAAGCATGGAGCATCAAAAATTATAGATACGTTTCCGACGTATCAATTGTCCAACTCCTTCTGCCTGTCATACATGATGAAGCTGAGATGGTCCACTTGATGCTTCAGCTCCGGGTGACGTGGTACCTCCGGTGGCTGTCCCATAACATCACGCCTTGGGTAATACTCTAAGCGCGTGCCCTTAATTTGATTGATGCTTTGCCCACACAGACGGGCAAGAGCTTCCTGCATGGCCCTGGCGAGTCCATCCAGCCAGCTGTTCTCCCTTAAGTTGAACTGGACTCCCTCTGAGGTGGGGACTTCAATCTTTCCTCTGAGACTTGCAACAATCAGCCATTGCAATTCTCCTCCTTGCTGATTGTTGAGCTGGGCTCTAAAGAACTCGGGCTGCAGGAGCTCTAGAAGTTCCGAGAGTTGGTCCAAATCACGCTCAAAGATGAGATCTCCTCCATTGCCCAACTTATAGAACTTGCTATACTTCACGTCCATATATAAGAATGTAGGATGAGTAAGTTAGTAGAGTGATCAAGTGTGTCAAATTTTATGTAAGTTTGCAAGAATTTTTGAGGAACGTGTATTTTCAGGAAATAATCTAAGTGGTAAGAATGAGAATAGGTTTTCATAAATACTCACTTCTTTTGTTTTGAAACTAAGTTTTTGATTCAAGCGTCCATTCTAACTAGAGTCTCCTATGGCCAGGATGGCTCTGATACCAACTTGTCAACATCCGGATTTTTAATCCCAGATGCCTGTTATGCCATACATCGCAATCCCAGGATTACCATTTTTGCGAGACATAACAGATTGGTACCATGGTTCATCATCCATTACAAACCATAATAAAGGTCTTACAAATAAAGGATCTCATGATCCATTCTTAACACAATCGACGCAGCGAAATAACATAATAACGGTAGCGTGGGTGAAGCTCCATCTTCAAGGTCACAGGCAATGTTGATGATGTGTAATACCCCGGGTAAAACCACTACTAGAAAACCTCTTGCACTTGGGAATCTTCACGTTTGCATGCATATAATTTACGTAAAGCTTTTTCTCTAAAAGCCTAGCTTTGTTTTCTAAATATCGTCGTCCTTATTTCCAGTCAAAATCGGGCTCGTCCGAATATTTTGTTTCGTCTACAAACTATTTGTAAAAGCCTTTAAAATAAATCTGTAATATTTTTATAATATAAATATTTTACTATTGAGGGGGCAGCCGGCCAGGCCCAAAGGCCTAGCTAGCCTACTACCCCAAACCCTAATTCCCCTATCCCTAACCCTAGATCGCCCAAACCCTAGCTACACCCAGACCCACTCCGCCTCCAGCCGCCACCCCCTGCGGCAACAAGCCACACGCACGCACCCAGGACCCCAACACCACACCGACACGACCCTATAGCACGCACACCAACCACCCCGTGATGTCCCTACCCACTCCCAGCAATCCCCGTCGCCAACATCCCCCACCCACCTATCGCTCGATCATGACTGAGTCCACCCCACAACCCGCTCCCCTCGTCATGCCCTCGCTCATGTTCCCCCACCGCCTCGAGCACCTCCTTCCCAAAGAATCACCGCCGCCGGGAACCGACGCCACCTCCCGTGTCCTCGACCCCTCCTCACCTACCCCACGTCAGGCCCCCCGACCCTTTCACCTCAGGTCCTTGTCGCAGTTGTCTGTCGCCGCCCTTTTCCCTGGAGCATCACCTCTGGCCGCCCTCGTGCTCTCCCGACGTCATGTTGCCATGGCCGTGACCGCACGCTCGCCGCGCTCTCGACCTCCTCATCGCCAAGGCCGTGGCCTCCCCGCCTTCTCCTCTGCAACTCCTCGCGAGCACCACCCTCCTCACAGCGCCTCTCGCTGCCACCAGGCGCTGCCTTCTCTCTCCCTGTCATCTTTCTCCTATGGCTCCATCGAGCCACACTGCTATAGTCGTCGGACCGTGTCGTCACATCATCGGACTGTGCCCTGCTTCGGCCTTCCATTCAAGTCCCCGTCGATGGGCCATGCGTTCCTCAAGTTCTCCTCCATCGTGAACGCCCGCCCTGCTCGCCCTTCGGCCGTGCGAGCCTGCAGGCGCCTCTTCCTGGATCCGGCATGCCCTGGCCATGACGTCCCTTCAACCATGCCGTTGCTTCCCAATACCTCCTGTTAAGTGATGCCGGTGTGTTACCTGTGAGTTCGGGTGTCCCCAATGTTGCCATGAAGACACAAGGTCCTGCTGCTACACCATTCAACGAATTTGCATTTGGCTAAACATTGTGACAGTGATGTGTCAGTTGTTTGGTGAAGCCGCTACCACTCCTGCCAAGGCCTGCTCGGCTCGCCTTGATCTGAGTTGTTGATGTCATGATCCTAAGGCCATTTGGAATACCCCGGCTCTGGTCGTGTCAAGATTGGGTGGCGGTGTTGATGTGATGCGGGAGCCACACTCCTGGTGATAGGATCGACATTGGCCCGACCGCGATGAACCACCATCACCGAAAACCAAGAACTCCATTCACGGAGCGACAAGATATCCTTCACGAATGCCAAGACCCGTTCCCGGAGGCGAAGACCGACCCCTCCGAACCCCAAGACCTTCAACCCATGTGTGACCCCTTTTGCCGAGACTCTATGTTTAATAAATATAAAATACCTTGTTGCATATAATTATTCATACTTGCATACATGTATGGTGGTTTGGGGGCATTATGCCGATTCACCTCATAATTAAATATAGAGACCATATACGGGTGAATCTAGTCTAATATTGACCCCTTATAAATTTATGTAGCAAACCAGTGACATATTTTTGCATTGATAAGACAACATTTAAATTGTGGGGTATCTTAAACAATATGAACCATCTAATTAATTACCGGGCCCCGGTTCCGCTTAATATGGCCTAATTGCATCGCATCTTTGCCATGTCATACATCATACATGCATCATGCCCAATCTTCTGTCGTAGTAATAAATAGTGTACTCGGTGCCTCTGCATTATTTACCTACTTTAAATTTTAGTTATTAAACGGTAATTAAATCCATGAACATCTCCACCATTAAGCATGTGCCAACCACCCCACAATGGTGGAACATCGACGACGTGAAGCAGCACCTGAGCAAGTGACTATGACTCGCAAGGACGACTATCTACCAAACAACAGGTAATAGGAGGTGTCCATGGCAATATAGAGGCTGCATGGAAGTATAAAGGGGTACGGAATCTATAGCATCACAACACAGATAGCAATAGATCAACGGGAGGAAATAAAGACTAGAAATATAGAATAGGTAGAAAGAGGGAGAATGCTCGCCTGAAAACATTGTCGAAGGTTCATCCGAAGATCGGGTCGACTCTCGCATCAACTCATCGGCCTAATCCGTGAAGAAGCAAAGCACTAGAAGAAACACCGGATAAACTATTTATTACTACGTTAGAAGATCGGGCATGATTCATGTATGATGTATGACATGGAAAAGATGCCATGCAATTAGGCCATATTAAGTGGAACCGGGGCCCCGACAATTAATTATATGGTTCATATTGTTTAAGATACCCCACAATTTAAATGTTTTCTTATCAATGCAAAAATATGTCACCGGTTCGCTACAAAAATTTATAAGGGGCCAATATTAGACTAGATTCGCCCATATATGGTCTCTATATTTAATTATGAGGTGAATCGGCATAATGCCCCCAAACCACCATACATGTATGCAAGTATGAATAATTATATGCAATAAGGTATTTTATATTTATTAAAAATAGAGTCTCGGCAAAAGGGGTCACACATGGGTCGAAGGTCTTGGGGTTCGGAAGGGTCGGTCTTCGCGTCCGGGAACGGGTCTTGGCGTCCGTGAAGGAGATCTTGTCGCTCCATGAACAGAGTGCTTGGTTTTCGGTGACGGTGGTTCATCGCGGTCGGGCCAATGTCGATCCTTTCACAAGGAGTGTGGCTCCCGCATCACATCAACACCGCCACCCAATCTTGACACGACCAGAGTCGGGGTCTTCCAAATGGCCTTAGGATCACGACATCAACAACTCAGATCAAGGCGAGCCGAGCAGGCCTTGGCAGGAGTGGTAGCGACTTCACCAAACAATTGACACACCACTGACACAATGTTTAGCCAAACACAAATGACTTGAATGGTGTAGCAGCATGACCTTGTGTCTTCACGGCAACATTGGGGACACCCTAACTCACAGGTAACACACCGGCATCACTTAACAGGAGGTATTGGGCAGCGGCGGCATGGTTGAAGGGACGTCATGACCAGGCATGCCGGAGCTAGGAAGAGGCGCCTGCAGGCTTGCATGCCGGAAGGGCGAGCAGGGCGGGCGTTCACGATGGAGTGGAACTCAAGGAACACAGGGACCAACGACGGGGACTCGAACGGAAGGCCGAAGCAGGGCGCGGTCCGATGATGTGACGACGCGGTCCGACGGCTATAGCGGTGTGGCTCGACGGGGCCAGAGGAGAAAGACGACAATGAGAGAGAAGGCAGCGCCCGACTGCAGCGAGAGGCGCTACGAGGATGATGGTGCTCACGAGGAGTTGCAAAGGAGAAGGAGGGGAGGCCACAGCCTTGGCGATGAGGAGGTTGAGAGCCCTGCGAGCGTGCGGTCACGGCCATGTCAATAGGACACCGGGGAAGCACGAGGGCGGCCAGAGGTGATCCTCCAGGGAAAAGGGCGGCGACAGACGACAGCCAGAAGGACCTGAGGTGATAGCGTCGGGGGGCCTGACGCGGGGTAGGTAAGAAGGGGTCAAGGACGGGGGACGTGGTGCCGGTTCCCGGCGGCGGCGGTTCTTTGGGGAGGAGGTGCTCGAGGCGGTGGGGGAACACGAGCGAGGGCATGACGAGGGGAGCGGGTTGCGGGGTGGACTCGGTCACAATCGAGCGGTAGGTGAGTGGGGGATGTTGGCGATGGAGATTGCGGGGAGTGGGTGGGGGCAACACGGGATGGTTGGTGTGCATGCTACAGGGTCGTGTCGGTGTGGTGTTGGGGTCCTGGGTGCGTGCGTGTGGCATGTTGCCGTAGGGGGTGGCGGCTGGCGACGGAGTGGGTCGGGGTGTAGCTAGGGTTTGGGCGATCTAGGGTTAGGGATAGGGGCATTAGGGTTTGGGTTAGTAGGCTGGCTGGGCCTTTGGGCCTGGCCGGCTGCCCCCTTCAATAGTAAAATATTTATATTATAAAAATATTACAGATTTATTTTAAAGGCTTTTACAAATAGTTTTTAGACAAAATAAAATATTCGGATGAGCCCGGTTTTGATTTGAAATAAGGACGACGATATTTAGAAAACAAAGCTAGGCTTTTAGAGAAAAAGATTTAGGTAAATTATATGCATGCAAACGTGAAGATGCCCAAATGCAAGCGGTTTTCTAGTAGTGGTTTTACCCGGGGTGTTACACGATGGGAGATGATCCTAGTTGTCGTAGACTTCCTGTTGTCCATCATCCTGATAGTCCTCCTCATAGTCTGTCCACGGGAATATCCAGGGACAAATCCATGAGTACTCTTTAAGTACTCGCAAACTATCACTAACAAGTAAAGAGGTTTCAAGTAGGAATCCTAAGATCTAGGTTGTTTTGCAAAAAGCCAGATTTATCTCTAACTGAGTTTAGAAGCAAAGAAAGCTAGTTTAATATATTTCAAGACCTAAGTGGGAACTTAGTTTTCATGTTTACAACCCTGTTGTGGACAAGTCAAAGTCATGATTCATTTCACAAGTCATTTTGAAAACATCTGACGACGAAACAGTATGGCTACTCCAACTGTCCATAACCGCGTACACAACTATTCGAATAGTTTGACACTCTACGGAGGTGGTACACTTTCACCATAATATTTGATACATCCGTCAGGAACAATCCTGAATCACCATACTCAGTATGTGGATAATCAATCCTAACCTTTTAATTACACACCCTAGTATAGGCACACCTCCTATGAGTTTGGCCTCCCAACCATGACCAGCTGTCATATTGGGAACTACACAGGTGGACAATCATCACGAGGTAGCCTCAGCTCAAACCTCGACCGCAAGGGAACAAATACTAAGATATATAAACTTCCAGTCAATCCCTACCCAATTTCGGGTATTATGGTTGTACGGTAAAAATTGGAATGGTATCGCTTCCGAACACAACCATCAGTTTTATAAAGGTCTAAGGCTCATGCCTCACCATTTTCATCATCAAATCATCCGGTGTTCATAACACATGTCAAAACATTTCCTTAGAATGACTCATCATTCTAAGGTTTTCATAATCATTTTCACCAAGTATTCCCATCTAAAGTGATCAAGTTTTATGCTTAGCACTAGCCACTAAAGTTGGGGGTAATCACTAATGAGGGGTGATAATCAAGTGTGACTTATCTAAGTCTAATCTCATGCCTCAGTATGACATCTAGTTCTATTTAACTTAGGCCAAGTTTTATGATATTTATGCTACCTCCAATATCTTTCCAAATTTACAAGTCACTAAGTAAACCTAAATAAAAATCTTTGATAAAGAAATAAAAGAATAAAGCTCGCAAGTAAAACTGGGATTTGGTATAATCAAGTGGTATACCCAAAGCATGCCTAATGCATTGCATAAGTTATCTTGCTTGCACAGTTGCAAGTGTTAGCTTTCTAGGATGGCTTGTATTAGATAGCTTGCATAGTCAACTTGTAGTGTTAGGCTTGTCTTGAGTAGTGCAGTGGTTGAAGTTCTCCTCTGCTTCTTCCTCGTAGTAGTCTCCTTCCTCTTCGTATCCTTTGTCGTTACTAGCGTCCATAAATAAATACGAAGTACACAATCACCAAACAATACTTAACTACTTCTATTTAGCACACAAAGGCTCACACTAGATGATCTAGCATCATCATAATCATCA
This sequence comes from Avena sativa, assembly GCA_916181665.1. Classification (NCBI taxonomy): domain Eukaryota; kingdom Viridiplantae; phylum Streptophyta; class Magnoliopsida; order Poales; family Poaceae; genus Avena; species Avena sativa. The sequence continues at coordinate 70,710,973 of OV702284.1, forward strand.
CAAGGAATAAAGACTTAGTCTTATTTATTTTATTTTAGAAAAGTAATTTCTACTCATTGAAAAACTACTTACGATTTAATATTCTCCAATTAAAATATGGGATCATGTTGACACATGTCATCACCACACATTTTAATACTTGGGAATGTGATTTAAAGTGGTGTCACAATTTTATAATGTTTAACCTTATTATTTTAAGTAATTAAAGTGACTAGACATGCCTATTGGGCATTCTTTTATTACTTGTTCATTATTACTGCAAGTAAACCTAGATATTTTTATATATTCAGAAAGGTCTAATCAAATGTGATTTTTCTGAGTTGGAATCAACTCAAAAGCATTTATGGTTGAATTTTGAAAAATGTTTGAATGCATAAAACTCTCTGCCTTGTTAATTTTACCATAGGTGATCTACAATTCCAAATGGTTTGAATCCAACAGGCTTGTATTAAGAATTTCCATATCTTTCTAAAAAAATTGGTTTCATGCAATTTGGTTTAGTGAAACTCTCTGAATTGATTTTTGAATCAACAGACAGAACTAGGTTTAAAACTAAAATGAAACATTCTAATTTGAACTAACTGGGTCGCGCGGGGGAGCTAGTTGGGCCAGCCCACTGCGCACAGCGCGCACGGGCTGGTTAATTGGTGTCCCCACACATTAGTGAGACAGGGAGTGGCGAAGGGGTATGAGGCGATTACGACCGTAGGATTAGATCAACGATCAATGGCTCAGGGCCATCGTCCTCGTCTAAACACGACACGACGGGCACGAACCCTAGCACGACCAGTGGGGGTCTAGGGTGTCTCACCGGGGCTCTGGCGATGGTCGGCAACGGGGGCGAATGACGATGTCGACAATGATGGTTCTCCTGGTACTGGCGGCTTTTCCTGGGGTGGCCGCAATCGACGACGCCCTTCTCCTCCAGCAGCGGTAGGCTCCAGCCAAATTCTGGTGAGAGAGGGCTCACCTTGCTCCGATAATAAGTGGGGAGGATCAGTGAGAGGTGGGGAGCGGAATGGTGTGAAGAAATCATGCTGGGGAGGCTTCCTTTTATAGGCGAGCGAGAGGGGCAGTGCGGCACGGGCAGAGCTCGTTGGCATGGCTGAGGCTAGGGGACGATGCGCGGTATCCTTGCGGTGCTCAATGGCTTGATGGCGCGGCAAGGGGTGGTGTGGTTTGGTCGGAACGCGCTGGTACTCTGAGTGGCACCGGCGACGTTTTTGACGACGCACATGTGTTCCTGGTCACGCGGCGGCGAACGGGCATGTCTGGTGGTCTCCTGGGATGGTGGTGATCGCAGGCACAGGCGGCGAAGGCGAGGTGCAGCGTGTGCGAGCGTGTCTGGAGCGGCACTCTGGCATGCTCTCGGCATGGCAGGGACGAACTAGGGCTTGGCAAGGCTCGAGGGCTGGACAGGGGGTGGCGATGGACGGTGGCCTGCCTCCTGGGCATGGTGGATAGGCGCGGCGATGGCTCTGGCTAGCTTGCCATGGTCGGCTGGCAAGGGGTGGCTCAGGCATGCATGGCATGGAGCATTGGGTAGGGTTCTAGCTGGTTTAATGCCACGGTTGTCACTGGGGGAGACAAGGATGATCAAGGGGATACAAGGTTTGAGGTGATCACTGCTCAAAACAGTGTAGTTAGGCAGAGTTTGGTTTGTGTCTCCAGGTGTTTGATGAAATGGCCAAAAGAAATTCATATTTGAATTTTTGGATGAAACTTGGTGAGTGTACTAGGCACATAGTAGGGAGTATCTGGTTGATTGGTTTTGTCAAGGTGAACTAGTTTGGTGGGGTTTTGAGAAATGGTGATCTTCACATATGATATAGATTCAATTTTGAATTGTCATTTGAATCAAGTTGACAAATGTTTCTGTGAGTTTGAAAGGTGGGCTTGGGTTCACTTTTACTAGGTCTAGCAAGGAGTGAAAAGAAATGGAATTGTTTCTGTTTGAAATCTTGGACTATAAACACGCAAAGTGGTCTAGTGGGCAATATTGGCAAAAATGACCATTTGCTTATATAGTTTGTTTTTGAATTTCTCTTTATTTGATTCTGCTTGGAAATGATTTAGATGATGTTGTTTTCATCTTCAAACCAATCCTTGCTATTCACAACAATCAAACAAGTCCATTTAAGCATTCATCACATACACACATGCATTCAAATTGATTTTAATTCACAAAAGTTTTTGTTAACCCTAAATTTGTATGGTTGGAATTTGATAACCTTGATTAATATTTTTGGGATGTTACACCCACACCAGGTGGCGGCACCCAATAGACCGTGCTGCCCTAGGGTGTGGCCGCCTCGTGGCCCCACTTTGTCTCCCCTCCGGACTTTGTGTTCTCTTCGGTAAAATATTGACTTTGGCTTTTGTCCCGTCCAATTCCGAGAATATTTCCTTACTAGATTTTCTGAAACCAAAAACAGTAGAAAACATGCAACTGGCACTGCGACATCTTGTTAATAGGTTAGTCCTAGAAACTATATAAAAATACCTCAAAGTGTAGACAAAGCATAACAATGTTGATACTAAACAAGCATGGAATATCAAAAATTATAGATACGTTTACGACGTATCAGACAACAAGAGTTACCCAACAAAAAGTGAAAATATTGGATACCACCAAGTGAGAACATTTGATGTATTATAATGTGAGATACCTCCCTTGGTGAGAAACCGGAAAACCGCAAAGGTCAAAAACACAATATGATATAAAAAGGAAATCCGTTTTTGATGAACTAGATCTTGTTATGAATATTACCACAAGCTCTAGAACCTCACATGGATAAGATCCAAATAACAACCAAGAAAGGATGATGCTAATTATGCAAAGGTTTGAGCTCTCTCTGAAAGATATGATCGAGTTACTCACTTGAGAGCCCCTCTTGATAGTACGGTTATATATCCTATGAACCGGTCTCCCCAACTAACACCACGCGACTGGTAAGAAGGAAGCCCAATTAACATCATACCTTTGCCTTGTGCATATTCCACTTGATCTTGATGTAGACGATCTTATCCTTCTCAATATGGAACACCTTTCTTGATTGCTCTTGCACGCACTTGCTTGATGAAGACTTGTAAGTTGCTCCCTCATATGACATGGGGAAACCTTTACATTGACCTTGTCTTCATCGATCCATGATCACCAAGGATGGCAAGCTTCAAGCATGAGATCTTCTAGATATGACACATCTTTAGCTTGCACAACATTTCTTCTAACACCATTTGAATTATGTCTTGAAGATACATATGATGAACTCTATCTTCTTCTTCAAGACACCCTTGCAATAGGCTCAACTCTCACATGACCAATCTGTGGATCACTCTTTGAACATATGGTTCAAGCATTGCCTATGGAAAATTCCTACAAGTACAACTTGATAAAAGCATTAGTCCATAGAGATTGTCATTAATTACCAAAACCACACATGGGGTCCCACATGTTCTTTTAGGAATGAACTCCCGCTCGAGCACGTCTCCGAACGAACTGTTGGAGTCTACCCCGATTTGGCAAGATCTCTTTCCCCCTCTCCAGATTTCCTATAGATAAATAGCACCCAAATCCCTTGTTGTTTCCCCTCTATAACCTCACCAAATAGTCGTCAGGCTGCTTCGGAATCGCTCACCGGAGTTCCGCCGTCACCAGCGCCTTAGGAGCTTAGATCGGTCTCGATCTCCAGGTTCAAGCCACCCGGACATCCTTTCCCATCTGGAACTATCCCCAGTATTTTCCGCTTCCCCATGACCCGATTTACCGTTGCGCAGATCGCCACAGCGAGCACGCAACCTCACCGGATTTTGCATGCCGCCCGTCGACTCCGTCTGCACCTGACGCCCGCAGAGGAAGAGGGAGCTGCCGCAGACCATACGAAGGGAACCCCCATGTTTCTCTAAAGCTTGTACACCTAATCCCCGTCTCCGCGAAGCACTGGAACGCCGCCACCATCTCCGCATGCGTCGTCAGCCACCGTCCGACGCCGTTGACCTCCAACCCACAGCAAGCCAAGAAGAAAGTGTTCCCAACGTTGGATCTCTGTTGAACACTCTGGATTAGAAAGATCAACTGAAGCGGTATCAACCAATCATCTATGGCCATGTGTCAGGCATTGTCAGCACGCGGCCAGCGCGCCCATGTCATCAGCGATGTCACCATAGTCAACTGCTAGTCCACACCAATATAATAATTGATTATGGAAATTGAATTAATTGGCAGAAATTGATTTAATATTATAAAAATCATAATAAAAGATCCGAAGATACAAAATAGCATGTAATATACCTATGGATTCACAATAATATGTAGAATACTATTGTGCCATTAGATCTGACATGTATAATATATATTTACTATAATAATATAAATAGTTTAATGGATAATTTATATTAAATAAATCATAGTAAATTATCTGTAGATCATAAAAATACAAATAAAGCGTCTATGGATCGCTAGTGTCATATAAGACATTAGTATGCTGTTAGATACAACTTTTGCTGTGTAGATTTATTGTAGTGATTTAAATAGTTTTAATGTCCTTTTAGAGTATAAAATCCATAATAAATTATTTATAGGTGGTAAAAATATGAATAATACATCAAATTGAAGCTAATTTAATTTGAATTATTAATATCTGATTTATCTAATTTTTGAAGTATAGTTAACTGGTAATAATTTAATTAGTTTTAATGGCCTTTTAGAGTATAAAATTCATAGTAAATATTTTAGATCTAAAAAATGTAAATAATATTTCCTTGGATTCAAAATTTCGTATAGACTACAGACATGGTTTTAGTTTAAATTTTAGACAAGGTAAAATATTTAAAGTGATTTAAACTCTATTAAATAGTAATTAAATAATATAAAAAGGTCTACAACTCTGATTAAGGTGAAACCAATTCCTATTGGTTCTTATTAATCTTGCCTATCTAGTACATGCCAGAACCTAATTTAATTTGAAAATTAGAATATAAGTTGCAACAAAACTATTAAATCCTCTTTATTGGCAATCAACAACTAATTATAAATACCATATTGCGTTAAATGATTTGCCACAAAAATTATACCATTGGATTCATCTTCAAAAGTAGTTTCTAATGATTTTTTTTGGAACATATATTGCATATTTTATTGGTCAAAATTGATGGTCAAAGATTTTCTTAAACTACGTGTGTGCCTAATAAACTAGATCAGAGGGAGTAGGAATGTTCAGAGAACTAATTACAACCATTGTGATATATTAAATCATCATGTATGCATTTGTTCATCATTGTTTTATTGCACTATGCATAATTGCATTATTTTGAATGGTGTGTTTGTTGTGTATTTGTTTTAATCTTTAGATTGCGAGGAGTACTACTATTGTGATTGTGACAAATGCAACCTTTTCTATTGTGAGGATTATCTGAACGACTATATCTACAACAAAGGCAAGTAGAGCTATCATAAATGTCCTACTATTTTTCTTATGCATGTAGTATGATTTTCAATAGTGATGCATGTGTAGGTGTTTTTACTACTATGCTATGCTATGACACCTAGGCATGATTTCCATATTTCCATGACTTGATTTCCTTTGAGCCATCATATTGTAGTTGCTTAGCCATGCTTATTAGATACAAAAAGGTAACCATGAATGATTATGTTATAGAAAGTTATGTTTTGTTATAATGAAAACAACTAGAATTTAATGAATATCCTGGGTGTGATGGATTGATGTTTTTGGATGGTCTATTGCGGAAAGCACACCTAGGCACATGTTTCTTGTGTAGTAGCTTTCAGTACAGCTGCATGTCATTATTTGTCTTGACTAAGTAAGTTGTGGGGACCTGACCCGACGTGACTAGCAGATGTAGGGGATGTAGGTTGGTATGGTCCGTCCTGAGGACTCAGGGTTCTGCTTCTGAAAGATTTTGTCTTGGATTTCTCCCTACCATGGCACAAAATGAGTGTAATGGTAAGAGCGGGTAAAGTGTAAAAACCCTGCAGGGTGTAGTCCCCGGTTATGGACCACTATCAATAACTGGGCCAGAAACTGTTTGGAAGATCTCACTCATCCCAATTTTCTAATTACTAAAATTTGATGGGTGAAAATGGGTTTAGGAGCATACGAAAGCTGAACTGTCTTGTTTCTACATGGGTTTATGCTGGTATATCCTTAGACAATTGTTTTGAAGAAAGAAATATATTTTAAAAATAGGGAAAAGTTATATTGGTTTTATGCAAATGAGCCTGAACTCCACCTAGCCAAATATGCATGTAGTTGCTAGATCCTTTGTACTTATTAGTTCTACTTGCCAATACAAAGTATTGACCATTCATGGCTGCAATGTTTCATATTGCGGGTTGTTCTGTTTCTGAGTGGTCGTTCATAGGTCGCGAGACTCCACTCAACAATTGTTCGCCTGTGGCATATTTGAAGGATGGAGAACTACCTTGTATATGTTTCTACCGTGTACTTAAACATATAATGTAAATTTTGGATCATATTTATTATATTTATGATGCACGGTTATATTTGATATCATTTTGTACTGTGTGTGTTAGTGAACAGATCCAGGGATTAGCACTATAAACAGGAACTCAGCCTTATCAGGAAAGGGTGTTATAGAGATGGAGATGATGAACTATGGTGGTGGTTAAGTGGTGGATCTTCCTTGGTGTATTTTTAGATGCAATTTGCGAATGGCGGCTCTATCTGCGACGACTAAGAGTCTTGAAATATATAAGATCCTTCACAAAAGTTGCTACGTTTGACCTGGCGAAGCCACCTCCATATGACACGGGCAAGCTCCGCACATACCGATGATCATTAACACTTTTGGACGCTAGATTTATCCCTGGTTGACTTGGTTGTGTAGGAAACATGTGATTCTCTCTTGATTTCTCTATATTTCACCATAAAAGAGTAATTTCCCGCACATTACAATTTAAAATAAGGATTTGCACATTTTTGCAATAATTAGTCATTAGTTGCAAGGATAGAGAGATATTTTATCAATTTCTTGTCTTAATATAAGATTAAACGTGAATAAAGGTGGGTATTTTCACAACCATCAATATACTTCACTTATAACATACCACCCCCAACTAAGGTTACTAATATGTTTGGTAATTGGTTAAATGAGATGGATATAAAAAACAGAGCTAGGATTATGTGTGAGTGTTTCAGCTTTATGTTGGTCCATTCAGACAAGCAGAAATAGTATTATATTTAATAGACAAACGGGTACAAAAAAAATTGCAGGTTATTCGTCTCGCTGCGCATTGGATTCAATAGTGGTCTCTCTTACTTCCGAGGGATCAGCGGGGAGCATATGGTTACTAGATGAATCCGGATGCTAACGGTTACACATGACTTCTTTTTCCTGGCTACTGGATGGCGACACGTTAATAGACTTCAAAAAAATAGCTTCTTGTTGATTTTGATTTTTCTATGGTGGATACGAGGTACATGTCTCAACCTTAGTTGGGCCCAGTTCTTTTGGGGGCTTCTCCGAGAAGCCGCCCTCCCCCCAGCTTCCTGGGGAAGCCGGTCTAAAAAAATTGCGAGGCTTCCAAAATAGGGCTAAACAAATTTGAAAGCCTCGCAAATTTTTTGAACCGGCTTCCGCAGGAAGCTGGGGGTAGGCAGCTTCTGGGAGAAGCCACCAAAAGAACTGGGCCTTGGTCCTTCAATGTAATAAATTACTCTACCAAACTATGAAATTAAAAATATTGTGTGCATCGCTTGATGTAGAGGCCAGGGCTTCGCTCTCGATTTCAAAAATAAAGTTAACTTGGTTAAAGAAACCAAATCATAGAGGACACTAACAATTCTAAAGAAGAATACTGGGCCAACTGATAATGGTGACTATGGTCCTCATAATCTCATTGTATCTAGGGCGTCTAATCTTTCTGAAGATTTGGTAGAGGATGAGATGAAGGAAATAGAAAATCATTTGGATGATCTAGTTGAAAACCTGAAAGTTATGCGAATTAGGAAAAGGAGAGAAAAGAAAGAATATGATATGTGCAAGTTTTATTAGACATGACTTGGGATAGCGAAGGATTTGGAGATCCTTCTGAACATTTGTTTATTCAGTTATTGATAAGGGACAAACGGTTAGACATCATTGTCTTGTTGAAGACATGGAGGTCTACTTTTCTAAAACACCTAGCAGCTGGCATTATTTTGTGCGGTTTTGTCTATCTCCCCATGGCTGCTAAGGTGGAATTCTATAGTTGCTATTAATATTGTAACCCTCCATGCATCTTTCAGTTTCACAAAGCTTCGTAACATGCATCTTCCATGAAGCATCACAACATCCAAAACTCAAAGTATGGAGTTTGAACTCGGCGAAACATTCTCGTCATTATTTTGGCCTCAACTTTCTTTTACACTAAATATACCTTCATGTTCCATCTTTCTACTAAATAATTTGTATTTTATAGTATATTTTTGAAATACCAAGTTAAGCTATGTTGGATAGTAACTTCCAAAAGACTTATCTAAGATGCTAGCTGCAAACTTTCTTGTGGTAACACACTAGGTGAGGTGCTTTGACCGTGGAGCCCCAATGATCTATGTATTTGAAAAAATAATCTATAATGGTATTTAAAGTTTTAAAAATATCCAAAACAAATGGCAAGGATGCATACACATGTTATCTATATGTGTACCGAGTTTTTCTAGATAATAAGTTTTACTCTAGGTTACACAAAAATTACAAAATCATAGATCTGGAAAGGTACAAAAAAAACTCTCTCATCAAAACATCTCTTTTTTTACAGGCTACGTATGAAAAAGTAATTTGATACAAGTTTGTCCGTGCATACTAACCATGCATATGTACATGTATGTTTTTTCTAAGTTTTTGGAGACCTGGAAAAAAAAGAAATTTTCAATTTTTTTAAAGCTAAAATCATTGGAGCTCGGGAATTATAGGTGATTTGACAACACTATATTGCCAATTAAATTTTGTAATTTTTAATTTATGTTCTATTATTTTCTATTAAATGAGTGTATTTCTATTTTATGGACAAATTTTAACTACATGTATATAAAAAAGCCTCTGCATCGAAGAAAAAATATATTTATCATGGCGTGAAAATGAAAAGAATAGATCCTTTTACAAAAAAATGTGTTGCTTCATTTGTTTTTCCTGAAAAAGATAAACAAAAAGATTTAGATGCCTATTGGGCCGTAACCTTATTGGGCCATGTCTTGGCCTTGGTTGCCATGGCCTGGTTAATGGCAATTTGTACAGTTTATAGTCCATGATACTTATCTTATTTCTCACATAAAGTGTCATGGATCAACTTGTTTGCACTAGTGTTGAGGCATGGAGCTGGCTCACTGGACAACTACGAACAAACATACTATTCAGATTCAGGAGATTATTCGTATGCATCCATTTGATTGTTTTTCTCTTTCACAGGTTGATCTTCATTCAGCTTTGGATGTCCATGAGCAAGAGACGGAGATGAGGGGCAATCAGGAATGCTGTAAAAGAGTGGTTATGCTTTTCTTGTCATTCCATTCTACTGGATCTGTAACCGTAAACTCCTTATTTATGCACTGTTGTTAATTTGCTGTAAGACTTTGGTTGGTCTGTTTGGGCATCATACTAGTTGTTAAGCTTTTCCTTTTTTTTCCAATTCGATAAAACTTTCGATACAGGAGTCGGAGTCTGTGTTGTGATTCTTGAACAATTCTGTCAGTAGGAAAGCTGCGCGCGCGTGTGAGTGCAGCTAGGCATGCATGCATAAGCCATTCATCTGTTAAAAGTCAGACAGAATACACCTAAAACACGCAAACACAAGATTTTGTCTAGTGGTGGAGTGACGATCAATGAAGACGTACGTCCTCTACGGAATACGCGAACGCAAGATTATTATACAGTCTATCTATTGGTAGACACTAGACAGTACAGTACCTCTAGGGCGTCCTATACGTAATCGTTCACGTCAGATGAATTCGCACTCGACCGGACTTCCAGCAACTATAGCTCTCGGTCATGACGTGACGTACTACTTGCTGCTCTCACGGCCGGAGCGCGCGCGAACGTTGAAGCAAGCGCGGGAAACAGACCTGCCCGCGCGGCGGCTGGGCTGGGCTGGCCGCGAGCACATGCAGCTCAGTAGCTTTGCCGGCACAACATAACGGCTTGCACGTAATGCCTAGTTGAGCCCGATCGACGACCGACCCGATCGAGAAGGCAAATTCTGACTTGATTTAGGAGCACGTACATACGTATAGAAAGCCAGCTATCTTGCATGGATGCGACGCAATAGCACTATAAGTAGCAGTACGTAGGAGACGCTAGCTGAGTACTCAGTCAGCTCCTCACATTCCCAAGCAAGCTAGCTCGCCATGGCTTCGTCCGCTAGCTTGCGTTGCTCATTCCTTGCGATATTCCTCGTCTTCTCGGGAGCAAGCGGGCAGCTCAGCCCCACGTTCTATGCCACCACCTGCCCGAGCCTGGAGTCCGTCGTGCGCGACGCCACGTACCAGGCCGTCCTCAACGAGCAACGGATGGGCGCCTCCCTTCTCCGCCTCCACTTCCATGACTGCTTCGTTCAGGTATCCAGCAGTCCCTTAACACTTAACAGGGGTGTGATAATGCATTTTTAGCTCCTGTTCATGCATTATTGTGAAAGATCGATTCTTCTGTATTAACGTTAACAGGGGTGCGACGGATCGGTTCTTCTTGACGACGCCCCGGGCTTCGTCGGCGAGAAGACCGCTTTTGGGAACGTCAACTCCGTCCGCGGCTTCGAGGTCATGGACACAATCAAGACCAAGGTGGAGGCCGCCTGTCCGGGAGTTGTCTCCTGCGCCGACATCCTCGCCCTAGCAGCACGCGACAGCACCGTTAAGGTATGTACGTGCACAGAAACAGTGCCATGGTAAATAAATGGTCAGATGCATGCCCATATATAACTAACGGAGCATATATATCACGAGTCATTTCGCAGCTCGGCGGGCCAACCTGGACGGTGCCGCTGGGCCGGCGCGACTCGATGACCGCCAGCAGGGACCTGGCGAACGCCGACCTCCCGCCGCCGTTGTTCAACATCAGCGGGCTCATCGCCGGGTTCGCCAAGAAGGGCTTCACCGCGCGCGAGATGACGGCGCTCTCCGGCGCGCACACCGTCGGCTTCGCGCAGTGCCAGAACTACCGGGACCGAATCTACAACGAGACCAACATCGACCCCCTGTTCGCCCAGGGCCTCAAGACCGGGTGCGCCTCCGCGGGCCACGCCACCGACGGCAACCTCGCGCCCTTCGACGGGCCCACCGAGCTCGTCTTCGACAACAGCTACTACGATAACCTCGTCAACAGGCGGGGCCTCATTCACTCGGACCAGGAGCTGTACAACCCGGGCGGCAAGCAGTCGCAGGCTATGGTGGTGAGCCAGTACAGGTCGAGTAGCACCACCTTCTTCAATGAGTTCGCTGCTGCGATGGTGAAGTCGTGAAGATGGGGAAGATCACCCCGCTCACAGGAAACGACGGACAAATCAGGCTCAACTGCAGGCTCGTCAACACCTGATGACCATTCACGTTATTATCAGCTAATTATATACGGAACCCGGCCGTAAGCAAACATCAGCAAATGCGACTAGTAGTAGGTGATAAACATATTACTTCCTCCGGTCCGGTTTATTAGGAACGCACAATAGTTTAAGAACAACTTTGACCAATAATTTTGGTCAACAAATTTTATATAATATGTCAAAAATATTATAACATTAGATTCATCTTCAAAAGTAGTTTCCAATGGTATATTTTTTAGAACATATATTATATATTTTATTTATTAAAATTGATGGTCAAAGATTTTTTTTAAACTACGTGTATGCCTAATAAACTGGACCGGAGGAAGTATTATTTCACCTCTGTAATAACTGCATGCCACTTAATTTCACCTTATACGGTGTTCCCGATTGTGTATTTTCTCATGTAACTTTGATCATCAATACAAATTCGATATTGTACTATCATATTTTTGGATGGCACGTAGTCTAGTTTTCATATCGATCAAACTAGTTGGCGGTATTCATGCATGATATACTGGAGTTCAACCATATAATGAATAGACTTGAAATCTTAGCATATCTTTTTCCCTATTACTCCCTCCATCCCAATTTATATTGCATATAAGTTTTTATCAAAATCAACTTTATAACGTTTGATCAAATGGTTTAACACAAATATGAACCTATACAATGCCAAATTAATATTATTATAATTGGCATAAAATATATTTTTATATTATATACATTTCGTATCATACATATTTATATTACTTTATATATTCTTTGTCAAACTTTGCAAACTTTAACTTGCACGAAAAATTATGCGCAACATATTATGAGATAAAGGGAGGCCCAGTTCTTTTGGCGGCTTCTCCGAGAAGCCGCCCTACCCCAGCTTCCTGGGGAAGCCGGTTCCAAAATTTTGTGAGGCTTCCAAGTTAGTTTAGCCTTAACCACTTTGAAAGCCTTCTAATTTTTTTGAACCGGCTTTCCCAGGAAGCTGGGGATAGGGCGGCTTCTCCGAGAAGCCGCCAAAAGAACTGGGCAATATATCCAGCTCACTTACATAGACAGTTTGCAATAACGAGTAGTACGGCGCATCGGAATGTATCATAAGTCGGAACCGCGGAAGCCTATACTTCTAGTGAAATAATATTACTTCCTTTAGCGTCAATTAATCATTGTCGATGTAAAGGAAATTGCCTTGGTAAGCGTGATTTTACTTCCTCTTAGCGTCACATTGTAAACCCTCAAGTAATAAACCCTCAAGTAATCGTTGTCGATTACTTGACGGATGAAGACTTCGAGGTGGTAGTTTTCATCCGCATGAGACACGAACATGCTGAAGTAGCTCACATTGGAAAACATGTCCTATCCACTAGTCACCTGCGGAGAAATGTAAAAACGGAGGCTTCCTTTACGACGGGGTCAGCCCTTATGTTGCAATCTCTACCAACTATGTGAATTTGTTATATCTCGCATGATTAAGTCTTTTGCAGGTTATTAGTTCGTACTCCCTCCATTTCAAAATATAAGATGTTTTAGGTTTGTGAAGAAAATGAATCTAGACTTGTTTTAGTATATAGGTTCACTCAACTTTGAAATGAATCTACACACTAAAAAAAGTCTAGATTCATTTTCTTCATAAACCTAAAACATCTTATATTTTGAAACAGAGGGAGTACACATTAGCAATGTCCAGACTAGTACTACATTAGTCCTATCAAACGTGGAAACGAGGAAGCTGTTAGCTGAAGGTGGGGATTTTTCTTTAGGAAGCCCTTGGGATACACGTATATAGCAACCAAATTTCTTGGCTAACGGATGGTACATTTCATCACATCCTTGCTATCTACCTAGTTTCTACTGGCTCATGCTTACTCTTATTTTACTTATACAACAGGTGCATGTTGTGTTGAATGTATTTGACGTCTACTGGCTTCTACTCGTGTTCAATTTCGACAAGGAAGAGATTCAGGTCCTCAACTCCAGGATCCAGCCAGGGATATCGTGACGAGGTAAAGGAAAGTGCCTTGGTAAGCGTGGTATTACTTCCTCTTAGCGTCACATTGTAAACTTCTAAATCACTAACACAACCCTTTCCTCTATTACTCGCTGTATAGTGAATGCCATTCAGAAGTGCTTCGACTCGATGCAGTTGATACTGGCTTGGTTACAACATCTAAGCCCATCAATATTACCCAGTGGACAAAAACACTATACTGACATACGGCAACAGCAGGACGGGTAGGTACTCTGCTCTCTAAATTATTACTTGCTTACAGAATTAGTGAATTTGTTCTTTACATTGCAACCATTTTTGCGGGGCATTCGCTCTCAAATATCTTTTGTCATGGGACGAAGATCAGCTGACTGAGCATTTCGGCCAGGTGAGATGAAACAATTAATTCTATTTCCACTCATGAATTGACTATGCTTTGAATGCTATGCTAACTTTTCCATCACTATCAAAATTAGGCACAAAATGATATCTTTAGCATGAAAATATGCTCATGCCTGTTGCAACAAGATTCAAAGAGAATCATACAGGGACCCTATAACGGTTTGTGTTAGACATATAACGTTTCGTCTCATATATTTGATACCTTCTTTGATTGCATCTCTTACACTAATCGCTTTGTCCTACACAGGAGGAGAAGTACAAAGCCATCCTTGAAAGGCAAACTGAAGGTGCACCAGACGACGTCATCAAAATAGCTGATCCTAATGGTACCAAGACAACCAAGCAAGAAGACGTAATTGGAGTCAGTGATGCAAAAATTTACAAGGCAGCAAAGCGGAAACGTGACCGCCCAAGAAATGTAAAAACTGACAGTCCTATTGAAATGTAAAAATTGACAGTCCTATTGGAAAACCGCCCAAGAAACGTGACCGACCAAGAAATGTAAAATTTACAATGCCATTCAGAAGTGCTTCGATGATGCAGTTGATATTGGCTTGGTTACAACATCTAAGCCCATCAATATTACCCAGTGGACAAAAAAACTATACTGACATACCGCACCAGCAGGACGGGTAGGTACTGCTTTCTAAATTATTACTTGCTTAAAGAAAATTAGTGAATTTGTTCTTTATATTGCAGCCATTTTTGAGGGCATTCATGTTGGAAATATAGCATGCAATCGAATTAAAATAATTCCAAATTTGTGTGACAACAAAGATAGATCTAACAGATTTACACATGTGATTATGAACATGAAATCTAACATGGCACAGCAGATCGACATGGATCTCAAACCCCTTCTAGAACATGAAAGAGAGGATCACGAGATTGATTTCTTATAGTGATGCAGACGAACGTTGACGAAGAATAGTTGAGGAAGATGAAGCAGACGGTCGATGCAGTCGATGAAGAAGAAGCAGCCATGCGAAGCACTGCCCAGAAACTTTATCGCCCGGCTCCCTCGTGTGGGACGCCAAACGCCGGGGAAAGTCCGGAGACTACTGCTTTCCTTCCCCCGCGGCATGGCAGGGAAAGGATCGGCGAAGATCGGTGGCGGCTGCAGAAGAGAACGGAGTAGGGTTTCTGTGTATCTGGGGTCTTCTGTCGAGAGGGACATCTTCCTCTTATAGACTCGAAAGGATAACCCCCACGCATCACGTTCTGCCTATATTCCAGGATCCGCCCCTTGGTATATCTCTGTCACGAGCGATCTCCTAACTTCCCTCAACGGAAAGTCTATCTTCGAGTCGTGCGTGAGACAGACGTGGGTGGATAAGATAAGTAAACTGCTCGACAAAAAGATTAAAAAGAGATTCAATTTAACAGACCACGGTCGCGCTCACCTCGCCAAAGTCACAAGTCACAAGTAATTAAACGCGAATAAATGCGAAATGCGAGCGATCGCGCGTGTGCACGTGTGATATACACTTAGCATAGCTCTCTATAATCTTTCCAACTAGTCTCACCGTGAGATGCCCCCTTATAAGCAGGTCAAAATCTTGCTCCCTTGGCAATGTGGGACTAAACTCCCACAGCCTCCATCCCTTGACTTCTCTCCAATTTATGAAATTTATATGGGCCCAATTCTTGTAGAGGCTCATTTATTCCAACAATTCACTCTCAAATATCTTTTGTCATGGGACGAAGATCACATGACTGAGCATTTTGGCCAGGTGAGATGAAACAATTAATTCTATTTCCACTCGTGAATTGACTATGCCTTGAACGCTATGCTAAGTTTTCCATCACTTTCAAAATTAGGCACAAAATGGTATCTTTAGCATGAAAATATGCTCAAGCCCGTTGCGTTCAGATTGCAACAAGATTCGAAGAGAATCATACAGGGACCCTATAACGGTTTGTGTTAGACATATAACATTTTGTCTCATATATTTGATACCTTCTCTGATTGCATCTTACACTAATCGCTTTGTCCTACACAGGAGGAGAAGTACAAAGCCATCCTTGAAAGGCAAACTAAAGGTGAACCAGACGACGTCATCGAAATAGCTGATCCTAATGGTACCAAGACAACCAAGCAAGACTATGTAATTGGAGTCAGTGATGCGAAAATTTGCAAGGCAGCAAAGCGGAAACGTGGCCGCCCAACAAATGTAAAAACTTGATAGTCCTATTTAAAAAGTGAAAGAACTAGCTGCCACCAAGACTATCCCTGGACTTGTCAATGGCCCACGCCTTCGCAAACCATCACAGCATACTAAGAGCCCACAAAATAAATTTTATAAGGGGTGGTAGTTGAATTTTAAGGAGTGAATGGTGCTCTTTTCATGTTCCGCACTACACCAATTGGGCTTCAGATAACTATTGTTGCCTCTTATGGAATGAAGACTTAAGTACCTTTACTAACTAAGTATGCTTGTTTCATTTTCTAAATGTGTGGTGTCTAAGACTATGTTTCTTTTCCAAATGTGTGGTGTCTAAGAGTATGTCTATATGTTCTGCATGTATGTTCATGTAGCGCAAGACTAGAGTTAATGAAGCTTTATGTTCCCTACTTATTTTTTATTTCACAAGATGGAAGTTTGGATGACAACAGGGGTACTACCACCAAACCTACGGTAGTACTCCTGATTTCAAACTTTGGATTTCGAGTTTTTTTGTATTCATTAATACTACCTATATGGTAACATGTGTAAAACGTATGGGATCATTTGGAGAAGGTCAAAAAAATCATAAACTTACAGAAGAAACTTTTAGGCTAACTTGAGCGAGTTTTTTTAATAATGTGTTTTTTCGACCATCACGAAATGACCTAATTTTTTTACACATGATAACATAGACACACATATACAAAATCTGTAGGTTTTTTAATGTTCTGATCTTTTTTGTAAACTTCTACTAGCCCGGTCAAAGCATGGTCAAATTTGCAGCATCCACCTTGCATGCCTGACAAGGGGATGAATCTTGCTAATCTAAGAGAACATCCACGAAGATAGCATCACTAAAATATTTTCCTGTCTCTCTTTGTTTCAAGAGAACATGATGTTTTTACAGGATGAACCAGTAGAAATTTATAAAAGAAATGTGCACCCATGAAGATGGAAGTTTGGATGTCAACATGGGTAATACCACCAAACATATGGTAGTACCCCTGATTTCAAACTTTAGATTTCAAGTTTTTTTTGGATATTCACTAATACTACCTATATGCTAGCATGTGTAAAAAGTTTGGGATTATTTATAGAAGGTCAAAAATATCACAAACTTACAGAAGAAATGTTTAGGCTAACTTGAGCGAGTTTTTCTAAGACTGTGTTTTTTACCATCACAAAATAACCTATTTTTAACACATGATAACATAGACACATAGAGATAGAATCTGTAGGTTTTTAAATTTCTGATCTTTTTGTAAACTTCTACTAGCCCGATCAAAGCGTGGTCAAATTCGTGGCATCCACTTTGCCCGCCTGACAAGGGGATGAATCTTGCTGAGCTAAAAGAACATCCATGAAGATAGCATCACAAAAATGTTTTCATGTCTCTTTGTTTCAATAGAACATGATGTATTTAGAGGATGAACCGGTAGAAATTTATAGAAGAAACGAGCACCCACAAAGATGAAAGTTTGGATGACAACAGGGGTACTACCACCAAATCTACGATAGTACCCCTGATTTCAAATTTTAGATTTCGAGTTTTTTTGGATATTCATTAATACTACATGTATGCTAGCATGTGTAAAAAGTTTGGGATCATTTGGAGAAGGTCAAAAAAATTACAAACTTATAGAAGAAACGTTTAGGCTAACTTGAGATAATTTTATAACACTAAAGGAAAATTGTGTACAATTGAATAAAAGGATAATAGTTAATTTTAATTCCTAATACAATATTACATCTCCTTTACAAAAGGAATCAAAAGAAAAATAAAGTTCAATAAAATAATTTAAAGGAGTATCAATAAAAGAATTAAAACCTAAACTACTTCCTATCTAATTTCACAATTTCCTTTATCTTATTTTCTTATTCACTCTGGTTACTGCAAAGATAAAATAAAGCAAAATACAGAAAACAATAATAAAAAGAAAGGGATCAGTGAATATTTTTTCTCTCGGACTTTAACAGTTAACTGCACTGTTTATTATCATCATTGAGGAAGGTAAAGACAAGCAATTAAGTAAATGTTCTTATTAGTGTTTAACTTTATATCTAGCATCATGGGAAAATTTTCACCAAGTCAAGTAAGTAGGAAAAAGGTAAAACAACTAGAAAAGATCGAGTTTCACTTGATCCCATCCTCATCTCATAGACTTACCACATGGAAACTTGAACCAATGAAGGGGACATTGTAAGTAGCTCACACACCATTGCATGTGTGTGTGATATCGACACAACAGTAGAAATCAAATAAGAGAAGAGCACGGCCGTAGTAGCTAAACTGCTTGGAACACACCACTTCATAGTACACTACTGATCCACACTAGAGGCTACCGAAGAGAGAGAGAGAGAGAGAGAGAGAGAGAGAGAGAGAGAGAGAGAGAGCTTAGCCTAGTGTAGGAATGCTACAATATTATCATCCTAGAGCTAGAAAAAGGCAACTACATCATCTATACTTATATCAAAAATCTTAGCCTCAACCTTTTTGCATCATCCGTAGGGGCATAAGCAGCAAATAATTTTATCAATCTAACATACTGGTCACACTCAAAGTTAGAGGCACCACAGTAGCAAAACTAAAATAGCAGAAGCCACATGTTTGAAGCCTTAAACCATAGATAGGCAACACGGTCAACAAGAGACAAACAAATCATCTTCCTAGCCAGTCATCTAGGAATCATTCCACAAACTAAATCATTGTCAGTCTAGACAGGCAACAAGGTCAATTTGAGTTATGGATTAAGCATGAGGAACAAGTAATACTCCACTGTCATACTTAAAAGTTATAGAAGATTCAGAAAACATCACACTGAATCCGTCTTAAGTAAAGTATGACCAAAGCATCATTCCACCATAGTGCATTAGTGATCACTGAATTTGAGTTCAAATACATAGATTGAATTCAAATATGGTCATTGTATCCCATTTGCAAGAACAATCTCAATCATTATGGACACAAGACACTACTAAGAAAAATTCAACCGCTCACCAATAGTCAATCATATCATCAAAGACATTAGGGCTAGATAAATTTGACTCAAGAAATTTTCCAAACAATTGTTCTAGACACCAATCTTCACTTCAAAACACTATAAAACCAGCAACGTCTTAGTTTTGGATACCAGCTTATATTGTCCACTTTTAGTACATAGCTAAGAACCCCATCATAAAAAGACCAGTTCGTCGCCAGATCATCCACACAAACCACTAGAAAAACCAAGAATCACCATGATTACTTAAGAGCATTAAGGAACATGACAAGCTAGGTCAAAGAGGAGGAACAAGCTTACAAGTAGAAGGGCATGCTAGGATCTTGGACAAGTGTCTAAGGAGGAGCATGCCAGAAACAAGAGGATCCAGATGATCAAGAGAAAGCACAACATCACCACCATACATTAGTCTATTATGCAAACAGTAGGTTGACAACCTAGATCTTTAGTAGTATCTGTTCTTATTGTTCCATTTTAGGATATGGATTGGAGGGAGTGAGGGATTTTAGATCAGTGTAGAAGTGATACATCCTAGAGCTAGGAAAAGGCAAGCACAATATATGTTCTTATTTAGGAAAAGTACAACAATAGGACAATCTTAGCAGCAAGGCAAAGTAGCAGATCATGTTGTTTTAAAACTATTGTTGCGCATATTATTACTGAGAGGCACCAGAGCGGCAGATATAATAACAGCAATCCCAGTTGTAAATGCCTATCAAGTCATAGAATTCATTTTACTAATTTGATTCAAGAAATTTTCCAAACAATACTATCAAGTTTACAATATGAAATGAATCAACAATCATTCCTAGAAATCATTGCAAACTTAGTAAAATCATCTCCCATAAATAAAATTACCTAGGAATCATTATCAAAGAGTTTCTAAACTATCACTGTACTTTGTTCAGTTAGCCACCATAGAGTATAGACTGCACCACATGAAGTTTATAACTTCATGGCTAGATAGCACCTATGTACATAGTTGTTGACTATACAAATCACCTGTAGGGCTTGGAGAGCCGGACGCGTCCGATTTGTGCACAAACGGACGACAGCTGCAGTTATGTTGGTGGCATAGGCGTGAAAGGAGGGTCCTGCAGGCGTGGAGTGGGAAGGCACGGCGACGGCGGCTCCGGTGATTGGAGGGATGTGCTCATAGGGGACCGGTACCCGTCGGTGGTGGTGGATCGAATGGCGGTGGGATTTCTATCAACAGGAGGGCGCAGGCGGCGTGACCTCGTCTGAGTATGGTGTTCTAGTGGCTCGCAGCCAGGAAGTCTGAGGTGGAGCTCAGTGCCTTTCAAATCGTCATCAGCGCGGCTCGGTGGGGAAGAACCATAGGAGATAGATCGAACCCACGATCTAATTTCTTGTTTATTTTTTGAGGGAAAAAAGTTTTTAGGATGTTCACTCAAACGATCAAGCTCTAATTAGCCTAATTAAAATTGGTTTTATAGTATCGGTCCCACCTTTTTTTGTGTCGGCCTCATACTATTTGTACTGTCTGGTGCCGCCAGGTTTGTGCCGCCATTTTTCACCATTAGATTAGGTGGATAGATGGTTATTAAAAATGCCAACCAATGTAAAACTTGTAATCATTAGTGCTCTTATTGTGCACATTGATGTATCAATGTTGCTCTGATTGTGCATATTATGTTGTTCTGATTGTGCACATTGCTCTGCCAATGTTTTGCATCGTGCATTGATCTTGCGGTCGTGTGTGATTTTATGACAAGGTGATCAAGTTGGACTATGTCACGGTTGGGTTGGCATTCCCCACCTAGGTTTCGTGCTCCTGGTGAACCCTTGTGCATATAAGCCCATGGTGTTGGGGAGAGTTAAGACGGCGGAGGTGCCACTACACACTCACGACCATCAGCCCAAGCTGGGGCATCGTTCAAGAGACTCGGTGCTTCAACGCTTCTACATACAACGTGACGTGAGTGACTTGTACATGCTGGTCATTCCACCAAAGTTTTGGAAGGCTTGAAGGAGTTGCCAAATATCCCTCTCCCTAGCTGCATGTCAGTGTCTGCCTGCGGATGGTTTGATGAATGGGTGCAGGTAGACTACTTAGGCGGGCAGATGGTGTTGGAGCATAGTTGGCTAGGTATCGTGTTCAAAGTACGACCAGTAGTAAAATAATGTGGTCTAGTTCCAGCTCAAGGTATTTGACTTCAAGATGTCAATCTATAGGGTGGATCCCCACCATCATGTTGTACACCTACCCTAACCACGACTAGGTGGTGAACTCTAGGTCTCAGTTTGTCTAGTAGTTTGTTGGATCATGTCTATTTCGTACGATGAACTGCTATGTCTTTTCATTATGGGCCCTCTAAGTTGGATCTTTCTGGCCTTGGCGCGTGTAGCCAATTGTTGGCATATATAAGCCAGCATGGGATCCGACACCGTCTGTGAGGCTCTGTTTTGGAAGTCACCGATGAAGCTAGAGTCGATGGCTCGTGGAGGAGTGATGACGATGACGCTGTGTGGCAACCTCGACGGGGGTCTCCTCGTGTGTTTGTATTTCATGTGGGTAGGCAGGTTGTCCATGGTGGTGTGTCCAATGTGATCGTGTTCATCATTGATGCATTTGTATGGGTTTTCAGCCGGTTCCGCCGCAAATGAACCGGTTAATTATCTTCGAATTTTTTAAATAAAATGAGATAAAATTGTCCATTTTGTTAAAAAAACTTGATGTACATATATTGTATGATCCTAACTATGTATAGTGTAATCCCCTTATGTTAGTGTGCAAGGGCATGAGATGCCCTGTTGATACAGGTGTAAGGAACGTGTTTAAGTATAACTAATCAGTTTATCTTGTTGTTAATCACCTTTTTGTGTTGTTATCTGAGTTGTATATTGCAAGGCGCTGTGTAGCGTTTTGGTGGTAAGATCTCACATTTAAAATAGGTTATCATACCACACATTCGTACAATCAAACACCTTTTTGCATTATTAGTTCAAACTAAAACCATACATGCAGACTACCAAATAACTAGCAAAAAATAAAGCAACACTCAAGCAACCAAAGACTAAAGTGTATATCATGGTTAAGACCAAGTTTTATTTATAGCTGATGATACACGCACAATCGGAGTATCTTATTCCGACTTTAGGATGTAACCATGTTTTCTAGCATTTGTTTAGCATGTGTGCTCCCGAGATTCAGTGAACTCGGTATTTAGAAAAAAAAATAAAAAATGATATATTAAAGTTTCAAAACATTCTAAAAACAATTAAGTGATACATATGCATGTTCCTCGAAATAGGCTTTCACCCCTCTATATTAATATAGCAATTACTCGATATAACCAACAATAGTCTCAACAAGAAAAATAAAGCTGGTGCAGCAACAAACAACACCCAAAATAAAAAAGAAGAAACAAAATGGAGGCAGAGGCGGATCAACTAAGCGAGGATGACCCACAACCGCTGCGCCCTCCGCCACAACACTCCTAGCATCGAGTTGTCAAGTACCAAGAAACACCTTCAAGAATGCCAACAAACATTGATGCCTGGACTAGCTGGCCCTAGGATTTTCCCCTGACACACAGGGGGGAGTGGACATCGGGTAACCACGACGCCCTCCAGTAAGCAATGGTGCCACCTAAAGGAGGCACCGCATCGGTGTGGGCAAGCCGGCAAGGATTTCTCCCGAATAAACCTATCCACAACCCTCAGACGATCTGTTGCATAGGATCCCCACGAGGTCGAGGCCTCGATACCACCAAACTCGGCGGCCACCAACATGCACCACTACAGTCATGAAGCTACCATCGTTGTCTCACCGAAGCTACTAACACGAAGCCTACAAGACGAAGGCGAATAGTAGCTTGAATCGGGGCAAGCAATACCGCGGCCGTGCAAGGGAACTGCCTCCACTACCTCGGCGGTAGTCGACCGGACGTGGCTGCAAGCCACACCAATCCCAGTTGGGTCCGGCTAGGCCAAACGGGCTCGTAAAGCCCCTGCGGAGGCACACCAGTCCTAAGAGGGTCCGGAGGCTAGGAACACGCCTATAAAGCCCACCACCACGTTGTAACAAGCTCCGCCATCGCCACTTCTCCCGTGCATAGGATAAACCACTGCCACCATCTACAGAACACCGATGTGTCACCACCACCCAGCCTGAGCCGAACATCCGCCGCCCCTTAGTGCACCAGGCTCGCCCGCAGTCGCTCCCCTCACTGCCCTTGCAGACATGCATGACACATGGAAGATTCTGTTTTATTCGTGGAGCTTGGCGCAGACGTGGGCAATGATGGCGTGGAGTTGTGGCCGAGGTGTCCGAGGGGGCAGTGCCAAAGGTCGTGGGAGATGGTGGCGAGGTAGGAAACAACATAGGAAGGTGGTTTGACGGTGTAGAGAGGACCTGGACTGTTACATCAGAGAATCACGATCCCACTGGGAAGAGCCTTCACAGAGAAACCAAAACGATCAAATTCAATGGTCAAGAATTATCGATGCGAATTGGCAAGCAGAGATGAGGTTTTTGATAATGTGGGGAACTAAGAGTATGTTGCGGAGGTAGAGAAGTTGAGTGAGAGAGGGAGAGTTTGGGATCCAATGTGATTGAAAGGGAGGGTGGCACCGTTACCAACGGTGACAATGAAGAGGGAAGGAGGGAGTGAAAATTACCAGGATCGGATGCCATATGAGAGGATGCGCTAGTATCCATGTACCAGTCATTGCCGGGGATGTGCAGGTTCTAAAGGGAGGTGAGGAGGGCGAGGTCGATCTGCTGTTGCGGAGTGTAGGTGCCTTGAGAACCTGAGCAGTGTAGGCCTGGGTGTCATGCCAGGGCGTGGTCCAAGAAGACCTGGAGACGGTGCCTGCCATGTCCTCGGTGGGCGATGATGATAGGGAGTCGTTGGTGGTGGCTCCCATGGGGCCTACTGAAGTTGGGCATGTGTTGGGGCCCTAGTCCAGGGGTGAACTACCAGGGGTTTTCGCGGCCTCCGCCACAAAATACGTTGGTGAAGTAGTTGGTGTTGCGGCCTTCGGCGCGATTGCCCCTGACGGGAGCAGGCGCAGAGCAATCTCTAGAAGGTGGGGCGTGGACGCCCCCATTGTTGGGCAGCAACCTCTAGCCCATGGCCTAGAGTGCGGTGGAGGCGGCATTACAAGCGTCAGTGCACCACTAAGTTTCTTCTAGGATGAGGGTGGAGCGCATCTAAAGGAATGAGGGGAACGACACCTAAAAGGGCAGAAATGAAAGCACATGGGTGTAAGTGTCACTGAGTCCTCAAAGGAGAGTTAGAACCAGCGTGTCATTGCTGATGGGTTGGACGACATTGATGAGTGAGTCGGCGAGGCTCTTGAGCTTGGAGCAGTAGTCGTTGATGGAGAGATCACCCTATGGTGTGTTGCGGAATTCAGCCTCGAGCTGGATGGCGTGATGCTTCTTGTTTTCACGGAAGAGGTTCTCGATGGCATCCTAGATGGTGCGCTCGGTTGATCCAGGGCGCATGGCAGTGCCGATGAGATCGGTGTCGATGGAGCCGTAGATCCAAGAGAGGACGATGAAGTTGCCACGACCCCATGCAGAGGAGGGGGACGTGTCAGAGGGAGTGGCCTCACCGGTGACATGGGTGGTGAGGCTGTAGTGGCCGAGAGCGACGAGGAAGATCTCCCTCTAGTCGGTGCAGTTTCCGTCGATGAGGCTGAGGGTGATTGGCACGTGGATCTTGATGGAGGTGACGTAGGTGAGCTAGGCGTGGTGGTGTCTGTGGGGTTGACGTTTGGGGGAGGTGTGGGAGAGAGGGCGCCGTCCGTAGGAGGGGGCGGCGGCAGCGAGTTGTTGGGAGAGGGAGGATTCACGTGCATCTAGGGCTTTGGCATGGTCCTCGAGTTCCTTGGCTTGGATATCTTTGGGAGTCATGGTAGGAGGGAGGAAGGGGATGGATGCCTGCTAGGGTTTTTGAGGAGGTAGAGGTGCGGCGACAAGGGTTTTAGAAGAGGGGTGAAGACCCGCTCTGAAACCATGTAATAATGGGCTTCTCCATGGCGCACCTCATCCGCCTCTTCCTCTATTTATATTCACAGATACTTGGACTTCAATTCAAGATTATATGAAGTGTTACACAAGAAATTATCCTAACTAAATATTGTTACACGTGGGGAAGGATTTCTCCGTAACAAGGACCAAGAGCCAACCAATAAGTCCACCTTCCCAAGGCCAGAGTCCCGTCATCCATGGTCTCGCACCCGCATGAAAATAACCGCACAGAGTAGACAATGATGATTGCGCCAGATCAAGGTCCTCCTAGCCAGATCTAACCAACACGCAAGCAACGAAGGGGAGGGTGAAGGAACAGAGGGCAGAGAGCATATGGTTGGCCCGCCAGACTGCATAGATCTAGGCCCACTGGCCCGCATATGGTTGTCGTCCCGGCCAAATTGGCCACCTCCCCACAGCCTCATCACTGTAGGCCTGCCCAGCAGAGTGTCGTAGCCCACCACCAGAGCGTCTAGAACCACCACCGTCTACGACGGCCTTCGCTTGCGCCCCACCATCGCTTGCCAGATCGCACCACCGTCGGAAGGACCCCAGCGTCGCGCCGGAGGTAGCCCATGCGCATGCCAGCGCACCATCAAATCCCGCCGAGGACCTCCGCCCAGGCACTCAAGAGGGACACGAGGAACTGCCCTCCCGTCACCGTCGGCCGCACAGGCTTTACCCGGCAGCTTCCTCTAGCGGCGTAGAAGGGTTGGCGGTGGAGCTAGGGTTCGGGGCGAGCCGCCCCCGCGTCGCCCTAGGCGAGAGCGACAGGGGGGTTCACCTATCACACCACATGCTGACATGCGCATGTTTTCTATATGTCTGCAGAGTTTTGCCACATAATGCAATGTATTTTAGGCAACAAAAAAAAATACAAAATCGTTAATTTGAAAATGATAAAAATAACTCTATCTTGGTTCTAATATTTGTCTCTTTTGTGTACACCACATCTGAAAACACATTTCGATGTAAATTTTCTCATACGTACAAGACATGTGCAAGTATTTGTATATTTATTTTCAGAATTTCCAAGACAAGCAAACTCACTAGAGCGGTGGTTATGCTCCACATAATAAAAATCTCATGGTTCGTACCCAGTGCTAATAAATGTGGCTATCGGGTGGGTTCCTCCGCAAATTATATCGGCTCTAAATCTGAAAGTGTAATTTTGAGATTCGTTTGGCTAGTGATTCTCACGTTTCATTTTCCTGTGCTCCATATTGCTCGTAGCAAACCTGGGCACCCTCGGCTGGGCCAGGTCAGGAAAAGCCTGACGCTGAAAATTAAGGCCGAGCCTAGTTTGGTCTGGCAAAAATCCAAAAAGCCCGTTGGGTCTATGGGGCGTCGGGCTGGGCCTTCATTTAATCGCCGATTTCCAAAGCACAGGCACGGCCATCGCCCATCGGGCCTAGAAAATCATGTACATCTACCTTGCAAAGGGTATATATGTCCATATTTACTATAACTGCTTTAAACCATTCTAGATCTATTCCCTCCTACACATATTAGTTAATTTTTTTTTATCGTAATCCACTGCTTTATTAAACGGGACAGCGGTTACACTCGGCCTGTATCACACCAGCCAGGAATCCAGGAATTACATCAAAGTGCGAAGAACCTACACTTAAAGCTTCTTTGGCACAACAATGTGCCGCTTTATTACCCTCTCTACCTATATGAAGAAACTTGACCTCCTGGAAAACATCACATAAATCTTTGAGCTCTTTCACAATATGAGCCCCAGCAAATCTCGACTCCTCCTTCTCCTTTAGCCTATCAATCACAAGAAGGCAGTCTGTCTGGATGAAAATCTTAGACAAACCTCTTCGCATGGCTGCCTCGATGCCGTCCCGGCAGGCGAGAAGCTCGCTGATTAAAGGGTCATCCACATATAGATGTTTCTGACACCCCGCCTCAACGAAACCCCCCAGGTCACTCCGAATAACGTAGCCCGAGCCCGCTTCTCCTCTGCTGCAGTTGAGGGATCCGTCAGTGTTTAGCATAAACCATCCCGGCGGTGGTCGCCTCCACATGCACACATCTTTCGGCTTTGCCAACGTATCCTTCGGCTGTAATTCTAGCAAGGACAGCTGCTCCTCAACCAGATGCATAGATCCCAAAGGTTTGTACTGAGCCTCCCCATGAACGAACTTGTTCCTGCTCGACCAGATGTGTAGGGTTCGCAGCATAGAAAACAAAAAATTTCCTACGATGGGAACTATGTACCAAGATCTATCTACTAGATACAAACAACGGGCGGATGTATATCCGTAGAGAACATACCCTTGAAGACCGACAAAGCTTAACGAGTCCAAACTCGTGGTAGATGTAGACGATCTCTTGCCGATCTCAAGATCGAGAGGAAGTCCTAGCGCCGTAAAACAGCAGCGCATCCGTGCTCGCACACACGTTCGAGGCACCGAGCAACCTCCGCCTCCTCGCTCCAGCGATGCAGCGGAAGCACAACTCTTTCTTACCGAAAAGCCACCGGGAACATGTATCTCGCTAGTCCGAGACCATGGGGGATAAATTCTAGAGGGGGAGAGAGATCCTTCACGAGGAGGTGTGAGTGAGAAGTGAGAGGAGGGGCTCCTTATATAGGGGAGGGGGGCAGCCCAAGGGGGCATGGCCGCCGGCCATGGAGGGTGCCCCCACCTCTCCCTCATTCATGTGGGT
Source organism: Avena sativa (assembly GCA_916181665.1). Lineage (NCBI taxonomy): Eukaryota > Viridiplantae > Streptophyta > Magnoliopsida > Poales > Poaceae > Avena > Avena sativa. The sequence continues at coordinate 70,738,757 of OV702284.1, forward strand.
GGACACTCCACTCACACAAAAGCCTTTCAATTCCCTCCACTCAAAAACCCACTCAAATTCCCATTAAATTTCCACCAAATTTAATGCAAACTCTCATTAAATAAAACTCTTTTATTTTATTCAGAATTTTGTCAATTACTTTAATGACAAATATTCACAAATAACCCCTTGCTAGAATTCTATTTCACATGCATAACCACTTTATGCAATTTCACCCGAAAACCCGTTTCGGTATCTAGTGAAATAAATTCATGCGCTTGTTATTCTTTTCGGCATGAAACTTTTGCTCCAAATGGATGTCGGTGTCTCTTAAGTGTGTCACCCTACGGTTCGCGAATAATGCGGACATGATCGAGACCCCTCTCGGATCAATAATCAGAAGCGGGATCTGGAGACCCATACTGACTCCCACACATTCAACGATGACTTTCTTGTGATCGTCGGAACCTTTTACGCTAGTATCTTAATCCTTTTGTTTCGCGATATATTACATGTCCGAGATTCGATCATCGGTATCTCCATACCTAGTTTGATCTCGTTACCGACATGCACTCTTTTCTCGTTCCCGTGATATAACATTCTAGTGATCAAATCACTTGCTTGCAAGCTAATCAATGTGATATCACCGAGAGGGCCCAGAGTATATCTATCCGTCATCGGGATGAACAAATTCCACTCTCGATCCATGAGCCTCAACATAACACTTTATTAGTTCTGAATCCATCTTTATAATCACCCTGTTACGGTGTGACGTTTGATGTTATCAAGAAACTCTTCTGGTGTTAGTGATTGACATGATCTCACGGTCTAAGGATTAGGATCACTTCGTAAGTTGTGATAGCAATATAAACTCAATGACTTTGATCGTAATGCTATACTTCGGATGAATGTTCATCACACCATTACACTAATGTTGTGACCTCGTTATTAACAACATCCAATGTCCATGATGAGGAAACCTTTGATCATCTTGTTAATCAACGAGCTAGTTTATAAGAGAGGCATAACTAGGAACTTCATTTTTGTTTATTAAACACACATGTATTAATGTTTCCGTATTAATACAATTATAGCATGTAAAATAAACATTTATCATAAATAAGGAATACGATAATAACCACTTTATTATTGCCTCTCGGGCATATTCCCTTCAGTCTCCCACTTGCACTAGAGACAATAATCTAGTTTGAGAACTTTGCGTATTGAACACCTATGGCTTTCTGGTGTTCGATATACGCAATTGCAAGTGGTTAACATAATCTACGGATCTGACGCTTTCAGGTCCGTGTGTATTTGCATGTCTTTGCGTCTTCACGCATCACTCATTCTCCAATGAGATGGCATTGTATAAATTTGGTCTTTCGGTGAGACCTTTAGTTCCTTGGGGTTAAAACACGTCGATACTATTGTCTTACAATATATCTTTAGTGTTAGCCCGTTGCGAACCACACCTTAGTTTGATAACAAACTTCTTGACACAAATTCCCTCATTTGCTACTACTATAGCAGTCATATACTTAGCCTTTTTATTGTAGTATTCGTCACAATGTCTCAACTATGGATTTCATCCAAATCCATCATGGAATCTCCTTTCCATTACATTGTGCCACCCATAGTTTAAATTGAGATAAACTTAATTTGTATCTTGTGACAAAACTAGTATCAATGTAACGCTTTACAATGAACTATTTGTAATTGTTTGTCACCTCTACACAAATATATTCTTAGTTCTTCCAAAAGATCATAAGAATATCCTCACTATCGTCCAATGATCATTTTATGATTCATTCTGGTATATGCTCATAACACTTAGAGCATAGGACATATCTGGATGTGTACATATCATGGTATGATTGATCAAAACATTCTCGTGATTGCACTCATCAAGTGTCAAAGCACTTGAATCTTGTTTCACTTATCAAGTGTCGATACACTTGAATCTTGATTCAATTCCTTTTCCATGCGACAAGAACCGTTTCTAGTCGTTTCTATATTGAACTCCTTCAATATCTCATATATGTACGTTTGGCACAACCATATTAGCGTCACAGTCTATCCACTATAGACATTCACGCTAAATATTCGGGTTTTGCCTAAGTCTTTCATCAAAATGAAATTCTTAACCTTTGTCAATAAAATATACATCATTTCTAATCAACAAGATGTCCTCCACATAATGTATTAGAAATATGTCTTAGCGCTCCCACTTAATTTCTTGCAAATGCAAGCATCTTCATCGTCTCTTGATGAAAACTCCTTTTCATCATGGTGAAGATTCCAACTCCGCGATACTTACTTCAACCATTGAAGCTTGCATGCCCTTTTTAGCATCCTTTGAATTAACAAAACCCTTTGGATCGTGTCATGTACACGTCCTAGGTAACCATTCTATTAGAAGAACTTTGTTTTGTTTATTCATCTACCATATAACAGATTATATGTAGTGGTTGCTACTTTAATCCGTCCAGACTAAATATCGCTATGAAAGATCAAATCTTGTCATAGTCAACTCCTTGAACATTGTCGTAAAATACTTTACGACATGTCGACTATTTCATAGATGTGAAACATCCATGTCTGTTTCTTTATAGATCCAAATACGACCGATAGGTTTTTACACCTTTCCGGAGGGTCTTCCAAGTTCAAAACTTGATTTCTCGTGTATGGAACTATCACGGATTTTATGGCTTCAAGCCATTTGACGGAGCCAGGGCCCATCATCGCTTCTTTGCATATAGTCGGTTAATCATTGTCAAACAATAATGATTTACTCTCAAATCTTAGTATTTGATTGTTTATCCGACCGACTTGGTTCAATAAGAACTTAGATCTCCGTGACCACAACCTTTGAGGCACATAAGCTATGAGCATTATGGCAGCCTCCAGAACATTTTCCGGCGCTGCGCAACTCATCACATATAGCTAAGGTTCGTTAACCTTATCAAAGTTCTATTGTCCTCCCACTTAACATTTATGAAAAATTCCTTCTTCAAGAAACTTCACGTTTCAAGCGACAAACCCTTTTGTCCTTGGTGTTATGGAGGAATAACCAATTGTTATTCGAAATAACCTACAAAGACATGCTCATCCGACTTCGGTTGTAAACATCTTACTTATGTTTAGCATACCAAAATTTAAGAAATGACAACTTGGGTTTTACCCCAAACCATAACTTATATGGTGTCATTTCAACGGATCAAGATGGAGCTCTTTTCAGTGTAAAAGCGGAAGTCTCTAAAGCTTTAATCTTTTAAAACATAATGGCAGTTTTATAAATAACACTTTTGATCCAACCATGTCAAACAAGGTTTCCTTACAAATCTCAAAACATTCCATATTCCTATGATGTTTCAGGAGATGTAAATCTAGGTGTTTTGCTAAAATTGTAACTCAAATAAATCCCTTTTATGATAAAATCATAATTCATTTATTTTTCTTGTTACACTTGTAACTCAAATAAATCCCTTATGATAAAATCATAAACCATTTATTTTCTTGTTTAAAATGATTTTGCACCTCATCTTGAAAGTCTTTGAAACATTTTCAAATATTTCATATTTCTCTCGCATTAAGTGAACATTCACTCAAATTTTCGGAGAAAGCATATGAAGTTGAAATCCATCGCTTACGACTATACATAATGGACTACATACATCGATATGTATAAATTCCAATAATTTAGTCGTTCGTTCTTCTTTGGCCTTTGAACGAAGTTTTAATTATCATGTGAAAAGTCTCACAAGCGTCACTTGATCAAATCAAAGACTCCAAAAATCCATGAATATGGAGATTCTTCATGTTCTCTTTCCAATATAATTTAAACAACGATGTCACTTCGTAAGTGATCTTTCAATCATTTGTCTTGCGACATTTTAGCATCAGGTTTTATGGATGTGATTTCTCCAACTAGATTTGTAATTCATCCATCTTATATGGAATACGGTAATTATTTGAACAACCTTTGTTCTCATAATACCTGATTTAAATAACAATTAATAAAACAAATCTTGAAGTCAAGCTTTGATGTCAACGAGAAATACAAACAACGGTTTGTTTGTTTTCGATGAACATCATCACATATTCTCTTGCTAGTTACTTAGAGCATCTCCAAGAGCTTACCTATATATAGGTAAGAAGGTCAATAACCGCTTTTTTGGGTAAGATGAGGCAAAAACACAGCTCCAACAGCTTACCCAAAAGTGGTCCCCCACTAAAAAAATTTGGGTGATCACCCATTTTTTGCCCCTTTCTACCCATATTTGGGTGATCCAACCCAATCACCCAAAACAGACGGAGCGCACGCGGGAGGGACCAACCGACGCGGCGGATTTTTCCGCCTGACCAAGCCGCCGCTGTCGCTGAGCGCCGCTGCCGCTCCGGTCGCGCCGCGCGCCGCCACTCCTCCCTACTCGTCCTCCTGACCACTCGCCTGCCTCCTCCAATCACGCGCGGCCTTGGATTCGTTCGGGAGCAAGCACTGCGGCCGCCCCCGCCAGCGCGCGGCGACGCTGATTGCCGCGACCGGTGACCCGACGGTCACGCGCGGACCTCCAGTGACGTCCACGTCCCTCCCGCGAGCTCCACAACCCGGCCCGCGAGCTCCACGACCCTGCCTACGCCCCACATCTGCAAGCTCCCGAACCACCCCGACCTCGCTCCCCCGCCACATACAGGCGTCGATTTTGCTGAGCACGGGCTCCGAGCACCTCGCCGGAGGACCTCCATCTGCAGGCGCAGCAAGCCTCCATCTTCTACCTCGTCCTGTTGGTGATGCGCTGAAACCGCCGCCGCCGCCTGCAAGGTGTTCGGGCTGTGTCCTGCAAGGTACGTCTACTTTCTGTTTGCTTTTCTTTTTGTATTGTGCTCAAGAGAACAGAGAACACGAACGCAGATTGCTTCCTGTATATTTTCTGTCTGTGTGCTGCTCCATTGGTTATCTTGCTCCATACTTCCTGAACAAGAACGAGTGCAGCTGTAGCTGTAAGTCGCTGAGCTGTTCTTTGAATAGATTTTCCTTGGACTGCATCGTGTATGTTTGCCGTGAATGATGCTCCTGCACCTAGATTTGATCTTGTTTACTAGAGTACCTTGCTGTGATGTAAATGTGTTTGGCATCATTGATTTTGTACGTTGAAATCAATTTAAAATATGACTTAATCTCTATTGCCAGCAATTGTTATCACATATACTGAATGAAAATCTGCTTGCCTGATCTCTAGTATTATTTCCTAAATTAATACTTTGCCTCACTTTGGTTAAATTAATACTCGTGATATGTTTTTTTTCAGATGGTTCGATTTTATGATGAATGGAGCGACGGTTCATCGGAGGAAGATGAAGAATGGGATGAAGAAGAGGATCTAGCAATTCTCATGATGGTTGAGATGGAGCAAAACAAACGGCCAAAACATGGAGGTTCTCGTGTTGGTCGTGAGGTGATTCACCGGAGAAGGCAAGAAGGCCACCAACGGCTAGTGTTGGACTATTTTGGAGTGCCGGGTACACCACCAACGTATCCTGAGAGATACTTTCACCGAAGGTTCCGGATGGGTACGGAGTTGTTCCAACACATATGTTGGGTGATTTCTCGATATGATAAGTTTTTCCAGCAGAGGAGGAATTGCACGGGGTTGATGGGTCATAGCACATTGCAGAAGGTGACCGCAGCAATACGCATGATGGCTTATGGTATCCCAGCTGATTTGGTCGATGATCATCTTGCAATGGCTGAGAGCACGTCCATCTTTTGCTTGAGGCGCTTTGCAAGAGCAATTATCAAATGCTTTGGGGACCGGTACTTGAGAGCACCCAATGTTCAAGACACCGAGAGGCTTCTTGCGATCAACGCCGCAAGAGGGTTTCCAGGTATGCTAGGCTCTGTTGATTGTATGCATTGGAGGTGGAAGAATTGTCCTGCGGCATGGCATGGTCAATGCACTGGACATGTGAAAGATCCAACAATAATCCTTGAGGCAGTTGCAGATCAGGAGACATGGTTTTGGCATGCCTATTTTGGAATGCCCGGATCATGCAATGATATTAATGTGCTCAACCGATCACCATTGTTTGCAAACTTAGCCAATGGAGAAGCACCAGAGGATGAGTTTGAGCTAAATGGGCACAAGTACACAAAGGGGTACTATCTTGCAGATGGAATATACCCACGGTGGGCAACATTTGTGAAGCCAATTCATCATCCCGAAAGTGTGAAAGAATCTCGTTTTCATAGTGCACAAGCAGCTGCTAGGAAAGATGTTGAGAGAGCATTTGGAATTTTGCAATCCCAATTTGCTATTGTTCGTGGACCGGCACGGTTTTGGGATGAGAAGACACTTTGGAGGATCATGACAGCCGCGGTGATATTACACAATATGATCATCGAGAATGAGCGTGGCCAAGATGTTGATCACCATTACGACTTCATGGGACGAGTAGTGAATCCTCGTAGGCGTGTGGACCGCATCGAGCACTTCCTTCGGACTCACCATGAAATTAGAGATGCAGACACTCATCGTGCACTTAAAGATGATCTTGTAGAGGAGTGGTGGAAGTGGAGTGGTCAACAAGAGCGTTGAGTATGCATTATATATATATCCTACTTTGGTTTCCATAAACTTTCTAATTTCATGCATTAGCTCCATGTTTAAATTATGAGCATTATGTTCTAGTAATTACGTACTATTTATTTGTGTTATTCTATGCACCTGAATGGTGATGCAATTTTATTTATAATGTTTCTACTTGATATCTTGTGTTTATTTTATTAAAACTATGCAAAACAGTTTTGGGTAAACAAATATGGGTAAGATCGTCTCCAACAGCTTACCCATATTTCGGGTAAGCAAAAAATGGGTAAGTTAAAAAAGCATACCAAAATCTTCTTACCTATATCTTCTCTCTCCTCTTACCCAAAGGCTTTTTGCTTACCCATATATGGGTAAGCTGTTGAAGTTGCTCTTAGGCCATTGTGGTTCATGAATTGCGTCGTTCCGTATGAAATTTCATACCAACCAATTCGGTATCCAATACCCAAGAACCACATTGTTTAACAAGCAAAGAATACAACCATAACATGTATATCATCCATATACCTAAATTGGATATTTCCAATCTTTTCTTTTCTGCCAAATATATTTTATAGATTCTCTTTCAGCATTTCCTTTTCCTTTTAAAAGAATCTATCAATATCAACAGTGGCGCCATATACATGACACATAGTACAAAGCGTGTATATTCAAATAATAATACCTTTGGACTTGCACTTTGATCTATATCACCATCATCAAATGATCGGTATTCTTTCAAAATCCATTCTTTAGTAATCTTTTAGTGTAGTAAACACTTTACATACATCTTCTATTCATCCTTATCATGACGACTTTCATGATCAAGCCAATTTAGCTTATAAAGGAGAATCGTGAGTATAACATTACTTTCCAAAACCCTTTTGGATGATTAGGATGTCTAGCATCTCCTAACCTTCGTAAATTCTCATCCAATATGAGAATATATATTATACTCTATCATATTGCAACCAAAACATTGTTTCAGATATCGTTATATCTGCCACACATGATGGTTCCTGAAACAATTCTTTCAGCTCCTAGATAAACTTGATATTAAAACAATCAAGAATCGTGGAGGCAAACATGATACTTAAGATACTAACACTGGAATTGTTACTCTCGATTTAATACCAATTATTAAATTTCACGGAGTAAATAGAGTTTGCTGAAAGTTTGCAATAGGACTTTAAACTTTGATTGACACTCAACACAATACGATACCAGTTCGTAAAGTAAATATCCAGAATTCTATAGTTCTATTATCTCAATTACAACTATGCATAAGGTGGTGAACGAATGCCAATGACTACAACAAATTATGCAAATTCACTTTGATTTAATTTATGATAAATTGAGTTCTATTAATCCAAATTAGAAATGAACTCCCACTCAAAAACGACATCCCTCGTGTCTTTTTGGTGACTACATGAACCAAATCCACTACACCAAGTCCGATCATCACGTGAGTCGGTGTAGCTTCAAAGGCGAGCATCAAATGGGCATCATATCTACTATATGACTCATGCTTAACCTTTCGGTCCGTGTTCCGAGGCCATGTTTGTACATGCTAGGCTCGCCAAGTAAGAATCTTAGTATTCGTGTGTGTAACTGTCTTACACCCGAGATGTGCTCGTGGATTCAAGTACACCCGATCATCACGTGATGTCTTGAAGCGACGAAACATTATCGGTGCATACTTAAGGAAGAACACATTCTTATCTTGATATTTAAATGAGGGATCATCTTATTATGCTAATAAAACGCCAAATAAGCAATATAAGATGCTATCAAACATCACATGTTTATTAGTGGAATGATATGGTTCCCGCATATGATCTCTATCATGTGCACCGTGGTATGATCACTATCATACCTTTATGTGTAAATCCAAGGTCTATGGAGTTTACACGTTATGTATGTTGTAAGAGTATCATCTCATACTTCTACTTACAACATCACCATATCATAACACTAGCCCAGCAACAATCTAAACTAGACGCCTCTAATTTATCCATTGCAAATTTTACGTGGCTTAGGGCTTTCGAAGATAGAACCGTTCTTACCTACGAACATGAACCACAACGAGGATAACCAAATTATTGACAACTCGTTGCAAATTAGATATTGACTATAGTAGGAGAGACAGACACCCGCTAGCCACTTATGCAAAACTAGTTGCATGTCAAGCGTGGAACAGGTCTCATGTGCGAGGACATGTAAAGTTTGTCCGGGCCGCTTCATCCCACTATGCCACCAATATCCAAAGTACAACTAAGAAGCAATAAAATGATTATCATCGCCCACATACTCATATGTGTACTACCCGTGCAAAGCATCTACGCATAAACCTGGCTCTGATACCACTGTAGGGTTCGCAGCATAGAAAACAAAAAATTTCCTACGATGGGAACTATGTACCAAGATCTATCTACTAGATACAAACAACGGGCGGATGTATATCCGTAGAGAACATACCCTTGAAGACCGACAAAGCTTAACGAGTCCAAACTCGTGGTTGATGTAGACGATCTCTTGCCGATCTCAAGATCGAGAGGAAGTCCTAGCGCCGCAAAACAGCAGCGCATCCGTGCTCGCACACACGTTCGAGGCACCGAGCAACCTCCGCCTCCTCGCTCCAGCGATGCAGCGGAAGCATAACTCTTTCTTACCGAAAAGCCACCGGGAACATGTATCTCGCTAGTCCGAGACCATGGGGGATAAATTCTAGAGGGGGAGAGAGATCCTTCACGAGGAGGTGTGAGTGAGAAGTGAGAGGAGGGGCTCCTTATATAGGGGAGGGGGGGCAGCCCAAGGGGGCATGGCCGCCGGCCATGGAGGGTGCCCCCACCTCTCCCTCATTCATGTGGGTGGACACTCCACTCACACAAAAGCCTTTCAATTCCCTCCACTCAAAAACCCACTCAATTTCCCATTAAATTTCCACCAAATTTAATGCAAACTCTCATTAAATAAAACTCTTTTATTTTATTCAGAATTTTGTCAATTACTTTAATGACAAATATTCACAAATAACCCCTTGCTAGAATTCTATTTCACATGCATAACCACTTTATGCAATTTCACCCGAAAACCCATTTCGGTATCTAGTGAAATAAATTCCTGCGCTTGTTATTCTTTTCGGCATGAAACTTTTGCTCCAAATGGATGTCGGTGTCTCTTAAGTGTGTCACCCTACGGTTCGCGAATAATGCGGACATGATCGAGACCCCTCTCGGATCAATAATCAGAAGCGGGATCTGGAGACCCATACTGACTCCCACACATTCAACGATGACTTTCTTGTGATCGTCGGAACCTTTTACGCTAGTATCTTAATCCTTTTGTTTCGCGATATATTACATGTCCGAGATTCGATCATCGGTATCTCCATACCTAGTTTGATCTCGTTACCGACATGCACTCTTTTCTCGTTCCCGTGATATAACATTCTAGTGATCAAATCACTTGCTTGCAAGCTAATCAATGTGATATCACCGAGAGGGCCCAGAGTATATCTATCCGTCATCGGGATGAACAAATTCCACTCTCGATCCATGAGCCTCAACATAACACTTTATTAGTTCTGAATCCATCTTTATAATCACCCTGTTACGGTGTGACGTTTGATGTTATCAAAAAACTCTTCCGGTGTTAGTGATTGACATGATCTCACGGTCTAAGGATTAGGATCACTTCGTAAGTTGTTATAGCAATATAAACTCAATGACTTTGATCGTAATGCTATACTTCGGATGAATGTTCATCACACCATTACACTAATGTTGTGACCTCGTTATTAACAACATACAATGTCCATGATCAGGAAACCTTTGATCATCTTGTTAATCAACGAGCTAGTTTATAAGAGAGGCATAACTAGGAACTTCCTTTTTGTTTATTAAACACACATGTATTAATGTTTCCGTATTAATACAATTATAGCATGTAAAATAAACATTTATCATAAATAAGGAATACGATAATAACCACTTTATTATTGCCTCTCGGGCATATTCCCTTCAAGATGCACCACAGCAGTGTCATGGTAATTGGTATCTTGTCTTCCGGAATACAGGAGTCCATCAACGGATCCTGCAACCAGGAGGCCGGGTGCAGGCGTGGCAATGAAAACTCGAAGTAATCCGAGGCAGCACACCAGAATTGCTTTGCATGGCCACAAAGGATTAAAGCATGAAATAACGTCTCATCCTCATGCCCACAAAGCTTGCATGTCCCATTGTTCATAATGTGTCTTCTGGCCAGTTCAGAGTAAGATGGTAAGAATCCTTTGATAGCACGCCAACAAAAAACCCTCACCTTCGGGACCACCCTGAGCGGCCAAAGCTTCTTCCACAGACTTTCAGAGCTTGACGATTCTGGAGCATCCCCAATGTCCTGAACAAGCATGCGATATGCAGACCGAACCGAGTAGATGCCAGTTTTTTCTTCATACCAAGCCTAGAAATCCTCACCGCCTCTACGCGGTCGTGGCAGGCGCAGGACCACCTCCGCTTCCATGGGGCCAAAAGTAGCCCTCACTTCCTGTTCCTTCCAATGGCCACACGGTTGGTCAATCAACTCCGAGACCAAGGTGAGAGTAGATAGAGGGTTTACTGAGAGAGGAACCCTAGCAGGAACACCCATAATCCACTTGTCTGATCTAAGAAGGGTGTTTGCGCCGTCACCAATCCGACGGACAAGCCCTTGCTTCAGCACATTTCTTCCGCAGATAATCGCCTTCCAGACGCAGGAAGCGCTCTGAGGGCAACTTGCCGAGAGGATGTCATCATTCGGGAAGTATCTCCCTTTTAGTACTCGAGCACACAAGCTATCCGGATTAATCAAAAGACGCCAAGATTGTTTACCCAGCATAGCATCATTGAACTTTTGGAGGTCTCTAAAGCCGAGACCACCTCTGCCTTTAGCAATAGACATCTTCTCCCATTTCTGCCAGTGCATGCCTCTCCGGTCAAGTGATCCACCCCACCAGTACTTTGACGATATCATCGTTAATTTGGAGCATAAAACTTTATTGAGTTTGAAGCAACTCATAGCATAGGTTGATAGGGATTGGAGCACCGACTTAATTAGCACCTCCCGAGCTGCAAATGATGCCATCTTTTCACACCATCCTTGAGCTCGAGATCTTGAATTTTCCACAATATGTTCAAATTGTTTATCCGTGAGTCTCCCCGCCGCCGTGGGGAGACCCAGATACTTTTCTGAAAGGGCTTCTCGGTCAATCTGCATAGCTTCCTTCATCAACACCCTGATCGGTTCAGGGCAATTGGGGCTAAAGAAGGTCGAGCTCTTCTGTTTGTTAACCTTCTGACCCGACCCATTGCTGTAGATTTCCAGGATCACATTCAGCCGATGAGCACTCCTCACATCGGCTTTCATAAACACAAGGCAATCATCAGCGAACAATAACTGAGAAATCCAAGGAGATAGGTAACTCACTCTAATGCCCCTGTCGATCCATCCTCCATCATAGTTTTTAATGAGGCACGAGAGCCCTTCCCCACATAACAGAAATAGGTAGGGCGAGATCGGGTCTCCCTGCCGCAGTCCACGAGTGGGTCTGAAGGAAGGAAGAAGTTCCCCATTGACCTTCACCTCCAAGATCACCGTGGTAACACACTTCATAATGAGAGATATCCAGGCCTCCGCAAAACCCATTTTCCTCATGATCCCCTGTAGGTATGACCATTCAACACAATCATAGGCCTTCATCATGTCTAGCTTAGCAGCACAGAAAGCGGCCTTGCCTTTCTTCCTCCTCATCGAGTGAACAGATTCATATGCACAGATCACATTATCAGCTATTAACCGCCCTGGTACAAAAGCACTTTGTTCTTACGCGATTAACTCATCAAGAACCACCCGGAGGCGGTTAGCAAGCACCTTGGAACAGATTTTATAGATGACATTGCATAAAGCAATAGGATGGTATTGAGTGATATCCTGTGGAGACTTTACCTTTGGAATGAGTACAATTACAGTGCGGTTAATTATCCCAGGCAGATGACCTCCATTCAGAAAACCCAGTACGACAGACACTATCTCATCCTTGATGAGGGTCCAGTGTTTTTGATAGAAGTTTGCATTGAAACCATCTACACCCGGAGCCTTTGAGGGACCCATAGAGAATAGCGCCACCTCAATCTCCTTCCCTTCGAAAGTCCTGCACAGGATCTCATTCATGTCTTCAGTCACTTTTGACGGAACAACTTGTAGGACCCCCTGCACATCGATGAATTCCTGAGCCTTGAAAAGGTCAGAATAAAACGACTCCACAATTCCTTTGATTTCCTCCTTCCCCATACACACTTCCCCCGTAGCATTCTTCAATGATCGGACTCTATTTTGGTGCTTGCGGATAGTAGAGCGGGCATGGAAAAAAGCGGTATTCCAATCTCCCGACTTTAGCCAGTCCACTCGGGACCGCTGTTTGGTCATCACTTCTTCTGTACGCAATAATTTAGCAATATTCGCTGCAATCTGCTTTTCGCGGTTTGATGAGCCCCTATGAAGGGCGCGGGAGCGTTCCTTTTCGAATTCTTGGTGGGCCTTCCTCAATTTCCTTCGGATATTTCCAAATTTGGACGCACTCCATTTCTGCAGCGTACGCTGCATAAGCCCCAGGCGCTCCACAACCCCCAGCAGGCCCACATTACCACCCAACCGAGATTCGGCCCAACCGGCTTCAACAGTTCGTAGATACGATTCATCCCTACTCCACGCATTTTCATAGCGAAAAATGTGTTGAATCTGCTCACTAGAGTCCACAATACTCCGGAGCTCTGTAACCAAGAGGCAATGATCAGATTTTGGCGACGAAACGTGTCAAACCACTGACTCCGGATGACACCCCAGCAAACTAGGTGAAGAGAGGACCCGATTAAGCCGAACCTTGACGTTTGTGTCCCCCTGCTGCTTATTATCCCATGTAAAGGGTATCCCGATGTAACCCATATCCTGAAGATTACACGTATCCACAGCCTCTCTAAAACCGAGCATCTGCCACTCAGCCCGATCAGCGTGACCAAACTGCTCTGAATTATCAAGGATCTCATTAAAGTCACCTCCACAGATCCAGGGCAGATCACTCTGACGGTGCAACCATTCTAACAAATACCAACTATCCTTGCGTTGCTCCCTCCTTGGTTTTCCGTAGAAACCCATCAATCTCCACAGTCTTCTATCTCCCTCTAGATTTTGCACATGGACATCTATGTGGGAGTCAGACTTGGATTGCAAAACCAGATCGACCTCCTTGGACCAGAATAAAGCAAGTCCACCACTAAGGCCTTCACTATCTATCGCACAACAGCTCACGAAACCGCAAAGCTTTGCAACACCACATGATCTATCAGCCGGAATCTTCGTCTCCATCAAAATCACAACGGCGGGACCTTCCAGCCTCACTAAATCTTGAAGCTCACGAACTGTCTCGGGGTTCCCAAGCCCCCGACAGTTCCAGAATATGCATCTCATTGGGGCCCGCGGGGCTATGTCACAGCCTCTGCTAAAATATTGTTACTCGACTCATCCATACTGAGATCATCACACGACTCCCCAATAGCTTGTTTTTTCTTCAGGTCCAAAACCTCGTTACTCACTTTGCTTGGGGAGTTTGCCAGAGCATTGCCCTTGGTCCCATGGCCACTCAGGTCCAGTCCCAGCACTTCCAGCACCTTCGGAACATAAGATTGTTGTGCCAAGTTTAATCTTCGAGCTACTGGCAGCTTCCCACGTCCTCTCCCCTGGGCACGGACCCCCGGTGTCCAGTTGGAAGGGGTTTATCACATTTACAGGCTTTATCTGCGATTTTTCCTGCGGATCCTTCTGGCTGCTAGCCCCACCATCCCCCTCCGAGCGTCCCCCATACTGCATCCCCGGTTCCTTCTTGACCTTCCTCGGGTCTGGTTCCCGCAGCGACGAGTCATACAACCAATCACCATGTTCATCAGTCTCCCCCGGAGCTGGGCAAAAGGATGCTGAGTGCCCCAGTAAACCGCATGAGAAGCAAAAGTACGGTAGCTTCTCATACAGAATCGGGTATTCAATGAGCTCCTTTCTCCTCTGCGATTCAATCAAGATCCACCTCTGGATTGGTTCATTTACATTAAGCCAAATCCTGGCCCGAAGACTCTGGCCCCAACCCCTTGAATTTCCGGAGGTATCTAGTTTAATAAACTCCCCGATCTGACTGGCGATGCATTCGGCTCGCTTGGAATTGAGCCAGTTAAACGGGAGGTCATGACACTGAATCCAGATCGGCAGCCTGCCATACTTGATCTCCGATGGACGCATGCTCGTCTCAAAGTCATCCAGGATAATTGCATGGTTTCCAATCATCCATGGCGCCCCTTCCCAGATGCGCAACCGATCGTGCTCTTTCTCAAAAGTTGCCTTGAACACATTGTCCCCCAAAGCTTGGAAGTCTAAGCCTCTAGGGTTTCCCCACTGTGGGCGAAGGGCGCTCTTGATAGTATCAATATGAAATTTTGATGGAGCCAGCACCTTCCCCACTACAGCAATTGTTGGACCTTCATCGTCCTGCAGATCCTCCATGACTAGGACCTTCCTCTCCCTCTCTGTGAGCTTCAGCTTCTTAAATCTTTCCGCGAACACTCCATCTGCCAAACCTTCCTTCCCTCCCTTCTCGCTCCCCGATCCCTCGCCAGCGCCCAGATCAGCCATCCCCGCAGGAACGGTGGCCGGCGACGGCTTGGTCCTTGGTTACAGATCGATCTAGCGCCGGGGTTCAGAAGATCGCCCCGCGCTGCCTCTCTCCACTCCGAAACCCTAGAAAAACGTTTCGGATGTATCTAATCAAGTTTAGTGCTAATACATTAAAATCTAGAAAAATTTGAGTCAACTAATATGAGTAGGAGGGAGTAGTTCTTTTGGCAGCTTCTCCGATAAGCTGTCCCCTATAGCTTTCTAGGCAAGCTGGTTTCAAAATTTTCTAAGTCTTTTAAATTAGTTAAAAATGTGAGAATTTTCAATTAGTCTTATCTAATTTCCAACGGGCTGTCAATGCGTTCGCTCCACTTAACTAAATTTCTCACATTCAGTCCCTATAATTTGGATAGTTTTTTACACAAGACATGAAAAAATAGAGGTACAAAAGATAGGAGTTAAACATACGCAAAAGTAATTGATATGGTCATGTGGGTATACAAGAGGTCCGTGTCGTCCATGTGTGTTAGCTTTTATCCAATCTCATTTGTTCAATAAATTAATAAAATTAAACCGAGTCGTTTGTATAAAAAAGAAAACAAAGTACTTTACTGACGCATCACTAGGATCGTAGCAACACAACTAACCTTAACACGCTAATAAAACTAACTAAATATTTAGAGAGAAATAGGAAATCAAAGTACGTGAACTTGTCTGAACAGAAAAGTAACCCATTTTACGGCTTGTTTCATTTTTATTCCATTCTTGAAAGAAAGAAAAATCCGTTGTGCTCTTGTCCCTCAAGTATCCGGAGATTCTGTAGGCTTGTTATCACCCGTCTGAATTCATGGAACACGGAACTCATCATGGAGAGAAAAGGAACCGGGCGATCATACTAAACGACAAGTTTTATCTCACCAATCCAATCGACACCAAACTCTTAGAATTTCTCTTCCCCGGTCTTCAAAATCCCAAGATGTATTGCTTACGTTTAGTTTAAAACATCTCTCTCTCTCTCTCTCTCTCTCTCTCTCTCTCTCTCTCTCTCTCCCCGACCGAATGCTGTCATCTCTTGTCTAGTTCTTAATTATCCAGGTACCCCCCGCTTAGAACTCTAGAAGGACAGGCAGAAACCCTAGCCGCCGGCCCAACCTTCTCCTCTCTAGTCTCCTTCGCTGCCGCGGGAGGACGCCGATGGTCAAAGGCCTTCGGTTGACGGCGGCGGCGGGGCGGTCTCCTCGTGTGGTGGCCTCTCCCTTGCAGGGAGCCTTTCGGTCGCATCGGTGCATCGCCCCGAACGACACGCTCATGACGGCGAAGGTTGTGAACCGGGGCGGCGGTGGCCCCGTGAGGCGGTGTTGGTCCTCCCTGGCCGATGGCGACGTGGGTCGCTTTTGCCGACCGTGATGCGCACTTGGCGAGGGACGCTGTGGTGTGCTCATGCAATGGCGGCGCGGACGCGTGGCCCTGCATCGACGATATGGTGGTCGCTCACCTCCGGCGTGCTTGAAGTCGTGAGACCATCTGACAGAGGCTTCGGGCGGCTTTGCCTTTGCTGTCAGCCGTGCCTTCGGGTTGCCGGTGGGGTTTGGGGCGGCTGATCTGGTAGAGGACAGCGGGCGGTATGTGGCTATCGACTTAGATCTAATAATGGCGGTGGTCCTAGGGTGTCAAGACTTCGATCTGCTTGATGGATGTCTTCATTGATCTGGCCGGAGTGTTGAGTTCCGGAAGTCTCTGCCGGAGAATTCAACTTGTTGAATCATGCCTAAAGATTGTCGGATCGAATGGGATCCTGTCACGCGCAATCGTATTTTTGACCATTTGGTTTTAGAGGGAACGAGGCGAAGCTCTGTAGTCTGTTGCTATCGTGGGACATGTCTTTAGTTTCATAGTAAAATCAGTGTGCGGAGAATGTCATTGAAGTCGGGATCTAAGACTAGTAATTGGTTCGAGTCCTGATGACGATGAGAAATTTGATTGGTGATTCATGACTTATAGTGGCAACATCGAAAAATGGGACGATAGCATACAAGAAGTTCAGTGTCTAAGCTTTCATGGTGAAAACTTAAGGTCTGATATTAATTGGTTGTGTCTGGCAATGGTCTTGTCGAATACATTATTTTTTAAGAACACGTATTTTTTCGGGGTGAAAATCTGTGATCTATGATCGAGCGACGACGGCACTTGTGTATTGTTTCCTTCTTAAAAGCATCACTTTGAAAAAAGTTGGATTTCTGGTGGTATTTGGTTGCTGTTATAAGAAATAAATTGCTACAGCAAGATTTTTTTGGTAATTTTCTTTTATTTTTTTAGCTGTGTGTATCCCTATTGTCATTGAGACAATGTGTTGTCGCAGAGGCAGAATGTAATCGATATTCTCACTATATTAATATATTACGTTTTTGAAAATGTCAGCAACTAAACAAGATCGAGTAGGAGTGAGACAAAGTACTATCTTTCCGTAAATTATGGAACATCGCTCGGCGAGAGTACCTTGGGGCAGCTGCGCTGCTCCTGTGTGTGCTGGTTTGCGATAGCAGTTTTGTTTTTTTACTTTTTCTTTCTACATCTATAATTGAAACCAGCAGCACTCCTTCTGAGAAAACGTAAATTATGGAATAGGGATGCATTCCTTTCGTTTAAAAATATAAGACGTTTTAATTTTATGAATCAAATGTATATAAACGTATTTTAGTGTATACGTTCGTAGAGGTTCGAAGTGAACCTATACACTAAAAATGTCTAGATATATTCTTTTTATAAAACTAAAATATATTATATTTCTAAACAGAGGGAGTAATAAAAATAAACGAACACGAGCATGATTGGAACATCCACTTGGTCACCTTGATGAATGATTGGCATACGCACGAGAAGCTAGAACCTATCTACGCAAATATTTCCAAATTGAAATGACCACTGTACCGGTCAACAAATCGGGATGGATATGGATCCGTGCATTTGGATTCCTGAAGGAGGAAGGGCACAAGGCGCAAAGAGACGGATCCGGCACCCGTCGGAGCGGGACAGGACAGGGTCCCAAGACGCCGGGGAGCCGCCTCTCGCTCTCCTGATGACTGGTGCAGCTTGAAATTAATGTTACGTGCTTGACGCGGCGCAGGCAGGATTTTGTCTCGCTCTCGTGTTCGCAACATGACAAGACACATGTGGCCAAGACACAAGAGCGTGACAGGAACGGCAGGTCTCTGTGTCTGCATGATTGGAGATTGTATGGGAAGATAATCCTGCTTGTCGATCGGTATGTTGGGGGAAACCATCGGACAGAGGCCCTGGACGTGGTGTTTTGCCTCGCGGGTCTGAATGTTATAAAAAAATGTGCATTTAACTAAATTTAAGAATATTCAAAAATTGTGAAAATATTTGGATGTATATCTGGGCCATCCTATTTTTCTCATACAAAGTTTTGCGGTTAAAAAAATATTTTTTATGATCTGTGTAAAAAATAAAAAAAATCTTTTGTGAAAAGCTATTTTGAAGCATAGGAGATAATTTATGCACACATGCCATAAAAATATTTTTTTCACATAACTTTGCATGCAAACATAGAATATTTTCATCGAAACATTTTAAAGTATGTTTTTGGGCTGTTGGTGCATCTACGGCTATGAGGCAAAGTGGATTTCTCTTTCTAGTATGCGATTTTCAGAGTCACTTTTATGAAATTCCTGCAAATTAAATCTAACACTCTACAACAAGCGAGGAAGACACATTTGAATCTTGTGCTTTTTTTCGAAAACACGTGTGAGCATCACGTGGATTCATTCATTAACATATGGATAGAGTTTTACACAACAAGAGAAGGAACTGATTACAACGGATCTAGTGGCCTTGATCCACTCCCCATACGCACCGATTAAACTAGGTTATTCCTCTCTAATCCCCACCCCCACATAGCTTGGCATGTTTCCATTGTTCAAACTCTTCCTTTGAGCGTTGGAACGACTCTATCGGCATTATGTTGACTATGTCCATGACAAGATCATTGCACTCCAGCCAAAATTTCCTAGCAACGAGAACAACTAACATGTTAGGTTGCTTCCTACTCTACGTCAAAGTTGCCCCTGAGAGAGTAGGCCTCCACGTTGATAGGAATGCCTTGGCTGCGGGAGTGAAACGATGAAGCCTGTACGACAACATGTTGTACCACACCCTCTCTATAGTATGGACAATGCACCACCAAGTGTTAAATAGTTTGCTCCTCCTGATAGTAGAGAAGGTATTGGTCAAGGCGCTGCATTCTCTTCTTCTCCAATCTGTCTGATGTCCACAATCGATTCTCGAGAGCTAGCCACATATGGAGTTTATGCTTGAGAGGGGCCCTAGATTCCTGCAGCTCATTTGTACCTAAACCTCTGTTTGCCCTAAATAGAATAGGTTGTATGCTGATTTCGTAGAATAGGCGATGTTTCCCATCAGCCCCACGTTATGACATCGGATGAGTCTTCGTTGATGATGATCTCTCGTAACTTGATCCACAAGTTCATGAACTCCACAATTGCTAGTACAGATAGGCTTCCTCTGAATGATCGAACCCATGACTGATTGTTGAGTGTGACCGCCACACTGTCCCTGAGTCTTGCTGACTTGACATTGTTCATCAAATTTTGTGCTAGCTGACTAATACTATAACCGTCAATCCAAAGATTTGTCCAAAATTTCAAGTTGATACCATTTTCTAACTCGCATTTGTGGTTTCTACGAATATACACTCTATTTCTATAGGTGTAGTAAAATAAATCCCCTTCCATGGCTTGTCGTCCTCGCCTCATTCCATCCACATCCATCTCATTCACATCGCCAAGTAGCAGCCTCATGTTCTTCGCGCCTAGTCCACCGAGTGATTTCACGGAATAGGCACAGTTTTCCATCATATTCCATGTTATGACATCAAGTGAGTATTCTTTGATGCTCATCTCCCGTAGCTTGATCCACAAGTTCATGAACTCCGTAATTGCTATTATAGACATGCTTCCTATTAATGATCGCACCCAGTGATTATTAAGTGCAACTACCACACTGTCCCTTAGTATTGTCTTCTTGAGATAGCTCATCAGATTTGGCCCCAGGTACTAGTACTGCAATTGGCAATCCAAAGATTTGTCCAGAATTCCAAGTTGTTGTCGTTTCCTATAACTTGCATTTGTGATTTCTCTTAACATGCACTCTACTTCTATAGGTATAGTAAACTAAAGCCCCTTCCATGGCTTGTAGTCCTTGCCTCGTTCCATCCACATCCATATTATTCGCATCGCTAGATAGCAACCTCAAGTTATCCACACCTAGTCCATCGAGTGATTTTGACAAATAAACTATGTCACAGGAAACACATTGACATGTCCTTGCTTCCTTTGATGCCTGGCCAGGAAAAAACATTGTAGCTTATTCATGCAGTTAAAGAAACATGGGTAGATCCAAGCACAACATATGGTAGATTGGCATCACATTGATAGTGGAATCAAGTAGAATTATTCATCCACTCGCTTGATTAGTGATGCCTTCAATGTTGGCCCGTGGCCAACGACCTTGTCCGCCAAGGGATGTAGATCCATCTTCAATAGCCACACGTGCGACAATGGTAAACCTAGATACTGAAATAGGAAGGGAAAATTTGACACTCTATGATGGTCATTATTGGCCAAAGGTTGATGCATTTGCATCGAATCATCGACATCAAGCTTCTCCCGAGTTTGAAGAGAAGCCATAAGACCACTCCAAATGTGCAAACGATCTTCAATGCTGCTTCTGCCTCCTCTGGCACTGGCTTGATGAGCAAGACTACGTCATAAGAGAATAGTGATAGAAAATGGAGAATTCCACTTTGATCAAAGGTTGTGAAGAGAGGATAATATCATGTGCCAATTTTATTATTGCATCCATGGCATCAATCATCGTTTTGACCAAAGTAGGAGATTTTAGATCTCCCTGTCTAAAACCCCGGGCGTACAAATGTTTTGCACTAGTACTGCCATTAATGAGAACACACATGCATGTCATGGAGAAAATAAATGCTAGCCTCATGATCCACTTGGGACTGCATCCTTTTGTGTTGGTGAATCTAAATGAGGAACTATGATGGCACTGAAGCAAAAGCTTTCGTCATGTCCAACTTGAGCATCAGAGCTAGGATCTGCTTGTGGTGAAGGATGCAGATTGATTGTTGATCCATGAATAAATTGTCCTGGATGGATCTTCCTTTAATGAAAGAGATCTGATTCAAATCCACCTAAGGCAACTGCATGGGTTTACCAAGACGAAAAGACATTGCCTTGGACACAATCCTGGTGATGTTGTGCACCAAACTAACTGGTATGTAATCCCCTACAAAAACAGATCCATTGGTCTAGAAAAACATCTACTATCTATAGAATCGTGTGCATCCTTCATAGTGGATGAGCATACCTAATATAATCACGTAGAGAATCCGTTAGGCCCTGTTGCTTTTTCTGGTGGAAGTCTACAAATGGCCTCCCAAATCTCCTTTAGATAAACGGGGATCTAGATCTGTTACATCCATCACCAGAAATTTTAAGGCAACTAGGTTCAAAGTGAGTGCATGATCTTCAAGCACATCCAGCAGCTTTATGAAGTGTTCATTGGACATTACCTCCACGGCCACATGCTCTGTAGCTAATGGGTCACCCATCCTCAAGCAGAAGATATGGTTCTGCCTCTTGGAAACACTTACATGTAGTGGGAATTTGAATTATTATTTTTGTTCGCATACCCTTCTTGGAGCCATGCAATCATAGATTGCTGCTTGGAAATTGTTCTTTCCAAAGACACTGGCCTACAAACTTTACTTTTGAACTACGACCTTAGACAATGATCATCATCGTTCATCTAACTGCACTCCGTTGCCTTCCAGTTGCAGAATCACATCGTTTGCTAAGGGTATTTTCTCTTTTACATTCCAAACTACTCAGTGTTGTCTCCATCTTGTTAGTACCCTATTTGTAACATTCAGAATACTCTACAGGTCAATGAAAGGGTCCGGATGCTTCTCTTGAGCAAATCACCCCATGGCAACTACTCCCTCCGTTCCAAAATATAAGACATTCTAGCTTTGTGAAACAAATGTATCTAGACACCTTTTAGGGTATAGGTTCACTCCGAACCTCTACGAACCTATACACTAAAAGACGTCTAGATACATTTGATTCACAAAGCTAAAACGTCTTATATTTCCGAACAGAGGGAGTAGCTCTCTGATGCCTTGATACAAGACCAAAAATCTTCGAAGTGAAATCAGGATTTCTGGGGAAACGAGACATTTGTGGACGCCATTATTAGGGAGTGATAAGACATAACAGAGGATAGAGCTTGTAGTAGGAAATCAGGGTGGCTTACATCCTAGGCCACTATACAAAACCACCTATCGAGCTAACACAGTCTCTTGATGCTTATTGTTCCACATGTATCATCTTAAAACTAGTTCTTTCTCGTTCAGCTCCTAATCATTTAGCAGCCTACTAAATCGCGCCATCATACATCTGTTTATGATTGCATTATTTTTTTCTACTGCAGCCAGAATAAGAATGAAATTTCCAACAACTAACCAGCCGCCATGGAATGATGTATGAATTGTCCTTAACTCATCCAGGAACTACACATTTAGTGCATCGTGGGTTGACCCATAAAGAGTGGTTAAGACCCACTGTTCTCTATGTCGTCGGATTGTCAACAAGTATGTCATAGGGGCTCATGAAGGCGTTGAGAAGATGGGGTGTTATCCGTACGGTGTTCTGGTAGCGGTGAGCACATGTTTACCCAGGTTTAGATCCGACTGTGATAATAAGATCCTACTCCTGCTAGCAACCTAGTAATATATCAGCAAGAGCCGGATGTTATAGCAGATTACAAGAGAGGTTCGCCTATGCGAGTAGGTTGTGGTCGATCTATGATTTGGCGCCCTAAAGGCTCCCTCAGGTCCAGTTTATATAGTCACTGGGGACTAGGGTTACAGGAGAGACCTATCCGGCTATGTTACAGCATCGGTAACTAGATACAGCTTGGAATACAAGTAATACTATAGGCCTAAGTCGGCAACTCTTCTGGGCCTTGTCGTAGCCGGAAGTGACTCCTCCTCTTTCTCTGACTGGGCCGCCCATGAAGCAAAGCTCTAACCCATTGGTGGGCTACCCTGGTCAGGGAGTCCTGTGGGTATACCCAGAAAGTATATCCCAATAGTAGCCCCTGGAAGTCTCCAAGATCCAAAATCGGATAAATCGTCCAGCTTGATGGTTTCTTCTTCTTGATAATCTTGAAGGGTTCCCGAAAACTTCATCCAGTAATGTAGGATTCTGAGTCTTATCTGAGTCGGTATGTCTTCTTGACTTCAGTCATTTTCCTGCATGTTTTAAAACATGAGCCGGATTTAAACAGTGCCATGCTGTCTCACAACTTTTTCAGGCCAGGTCTTGTCACTGAAAAACATCCCGTCAGCACGACCGTTGGTGGCTCTGTTCTTTACGGAACAAAACACCGTTTCAATTCCCACGCAAGAATCGAGGGGGCCGAGGCATCGCGAGGAAGCCTCCTCCTCCTCCTCCTCCTCCTCCTCCTCCTCTCTCTCTGTCTCCTATACACGTGGTGCAAATCACATGGATTAGCGCAAATCTTGGCACAGAGGTTAATAAAAGTAGAGATTTCTCTCTCCCAGATTCATGCCTCGCCGTTCTTCATTGACTCCTCGTACTCCTCGAGTGCTCCGCATCCCCCCATCTGCACCCCCAAAACCATTATTGCCGCTGGTTCTTGACCCTCACCAGCGAGATGGAACCGTCATCAAGCTCCAGAGCGGCAGCGACAACAGGTATGGCGGCGGTGGATGAGAGGAAGCTGCGGGGCCTCTGGGTCCTAAGCGCCATGGACGACGCCGAGCTCCAACCCATGGAGGACGAGGGATACCTCATCGTCGATGCATGGTGGAGCGGTGTTGGAGATGTCGTTCCCGCCCCGCACGACGGCGAGCGAGTTCTCTTCGAAACGCACGTCGACCGCGGCCTCAGCCTTCATCATCGGAGTTCTTCACCAAAGTTATCCAATATTATGGTGTGCAACTTCATAATCTCCCCCCCCCGCCCCCAATTCCATGCTCGAGCTTAGCACTAATGCAGCTTTTAGTTGGGAATTTCTTGGCATTAGTCCGAGTCTTACCCTTTTCTGGTACTACTATAGTACCCGGAAGAACTCCATTAGTCTCGGTGTTCCTTACACAATCGACACTCTTAGGTTATTCCTTAGGAGAAACCGGATTTATCCTAGGATTAACGCTAGTGAATCAGTCAAAAGATGGGCCAGAACCTTCTTCTATCATAAGATATTCTGGCTCTGAAAAAGGCAGAAGATCTTCTAGCCTTCGTCGATGGTGCTGCTCCCCACCAAGAATCATGGGAGGCAGATGCGCCAGAACTTTCCGAAGACTTGATCCTCGCCAAATGGCGGATTGAGTTTTTTTATGAAGAACTAGGGACTCCGCAGATCATATTTGATCCACTGCTAGCTGGATCCCCGTATTCAGTCATTGCAGCATCACGGAGAGTGCCTGATTCACACGGTCACCAGAGACTGGAAGGACAACCTAAGGGCCAGTCTGACTTGCATCCGTGCAAAGGACTACAAGACCCGGATGCAGTTTTTGATTAAGGAGAGGGTGAACAAGAAGATCCCTAAAGTCTGCATGAAGATGTATACAACCGACTATCCTCTGACTCCGGTGAGTTTTTCGACTCTGTCTTTATGCATTTTGCCTTTCATCTCGTATCCGACTTTATTTTGTACTGATGCTTTTTACAACTTATCAGCTCGAGCAGCTTCCCGATTCTGAGCTTGCCCCTCCTGAGGGCTATCCCTCATATGAATCGGAAGCGACAGAGGATGACGAGGTGAAGTAAGTTCCTGCCTCTGCTTCCAAGAAGCGTAAGGCCAAGGATACTGTTGTTACTGCTGGCGCACAAGTTTTGCCAGTGGTTAAAAGGTAAGCACCTTGTAATATTTAGTACTTTGTATGTTCTTTATTTCCGAACCACACCCGACATACATTTTTGTGTGTTTAAAAGCTAAATAAGTTTTGAAGAGTAAGCTTAAGTCAGAAATCAAGCCGGCTAAGCAACCGCGTCAGCAGAAGCTTGCATTATCTCCAACCATGCCTCCTCCAACTCCTAGCAGCACCCAAACCTCAGCACTAGAGGTTTCTGTATCTCCCAGTGCTGGTTCTGTTATCCCTGACACAGCCGCAACCTCACAAGCTCTGGTTACCATTGGTAGCCAGGCAACTGACAAGGGTGAACCCGTCAAGGGTAATGATCACATGGTAATGTCTACAGGGAGGATTGACAAGATGGCCGACTCTTCTACCTCCAGCCTGAAGTGGAAGAAGGAGGAGATTCTCAAGCTGGCACAATCCAATCTCGATAAGAAAGTCCTTACTCCATAGGCAACGAGCCAGGAGACGGAGGACGTCAAGCTGGTGAACCTCCAGGATAAAAGATTGAATCTGGCGAGCTTCCAGTGACGAGAGTTTCTCCCCTCTCCGTTGCTGAGAAAGTGTTCCACAACACGAAACTTGAATCCGAGAAGTTGCACCTGGAGCACATTGAAAGTTCTCCGATTCTCGTTTGCAGTATTTATTCCTCTAGCCCCCAGGCATAAAGTTGGATAAAGATCGTAACATAAGATCTAAGTTGATTCTTATAGGATGCAAAAGAACGATATAGTGTAGCCCCCAAGGCTCGTGCTAGATTTTGACTTTGTTAAAGTTACAACCCGAGTCTTAGTAGCCATCTGACGGTACTTTATCTTTAACTTACAGAAAGTTACATCTTGCAACCAGGACTTGCTCAAGAATATTTGCAATAAAAACAAAGAGATTAAGGATTTGCGTCTTGAGAATTTCAAGCTACAGGTTGAGAAGGATGAGGCGGAAGGTAATATTTTCTTACCATTAACCTTAGTTATTGTCATAGTCAAATTGTTTAGCCGACTGATATTTTTTCCTTTGCAGAATTGCTGAGCTAATCTAGCAAGATGGTGGAGGAGGCCAAAAACTTCAAGGTCTGCCAAATGGAGAATGCTGAACTCCGGGATGAGCTTAAGAAGCTTAAAAATGAATCGGAGAAATCCGTGAATGCCATCCTGTAGTCAAGCAATATGGAGACCGAGAGGCTTGAGAAGCTGTTGACCCTCCGTGATAAACAACTTGATGATTTAAGGAAGGATTTTGACAACCAGAGGGATCTAGCCAAGGCCACAGAAGAAGAACTGAAGAGTCTCCGCGAGGAGCATTATCAGTGGAACCACTGTGTGCTAGGTAACATTTCCGACTTTACTCTTCCTTTGATTTTCGACCTTTCTTTTAGTCAGGTTTTGATTTTGGGTTCTTTCCCAGATCCTCTGCATCTTTCCGACTCCTCTTCCTCTGAACCTCGCCTCGAGTGCATCAAATTTGTCAGAGATGTTCTTTTCGACTTCCGCCAGACTCTTGAAGAGGCTGGCAAGTCGGTTAGACTTTCCGGCTTAAATGACTTGCTAGTGCTCGAGATGAGGGATAGAGCGAAGGAGATTCCAAAGCTCATCGAGGATTGGAAGATTTCCTACGCCCGTACCGCTGCACAGACTGCCCTCACTATGGTTATGAGACACCATAGCGATATAGAAATCTAGCATGTCACCAAGGGCATCGCTGACGATGATGATGAGGGTAACCTGCAAGACATCAAGGCCATCCAAGAATCTTGCATGGGTTATGCTTGTCGTGTGGCGGAGATGATGAACTATACAATGCCATTCTTCCAATCTGTCATTATGTCTCCTTCTCCCAAAGAGCCGGAAGATAGCCTTGTCGAAGATGAAGAAGCTTCCGAGTCTCCAGAGCAAGGTGGCGACGCTGTTGACTCCAGCGCTCCAAGGTCTCCACCACCACCGCCTGAATCTGCAGCATAAAACATTTGATGCATTATCCTGAACTTTCATTTGGTCTATAATGATGGGAATAATATTTTGTTTTAAGTGTGCTGGTATGTAAGGACTGATGCTTTACTACTTAGCACTTGTTGTATATATTTTGATGTGTGTGCTCGAAAATTTCTTAAGCACTTTTGTGTTTACAATTTTCGTTTTATCTGACTCTCTGCCTCGTCCCTTTCATGAGCCGACCAACTTTTAGCATGGAAACTGCGGTGACCCAGCATACCACTGCATGTGTAGTACACTATAGTCGTTTATATGACATTAACAGAACACCGTTCCGTAAATATCACATCCCTCAGAGTGGTACAACAGAAACATTGCGGGTCCATATTACAAAAGTACACACATTATTATTATTACAATACCGGAAGTTCAAGACTTCCAAAAGGTCCAACTTACAAACCAAAATATAAGATGTTCAGCGGAAATTTAAAAGTAGCAACTCCGACTAGGAGTGGGGCTCAACAGCTTATTCTATAGAGTTCATGCTGCTCGGCTCCGTTAGTTACTACTAACTAGACCCTTAAGTGGACTCATTCTCATCGACACCATAGCGGATCTCGTAGTCCACACCTTCAACTCCTCCGGATAGATCACGTTCCTTGTAGAACACGTCTTCTTGGCATTCGGCTGCATACATTGGCATGTCTTCGGGATCCTCAGAGTCTAAGAAAGGGGTCAAAGGAAAGAATGAGTAACAGCGTTACCCAGCAAGTTCATTATATGGAAGGTGGGAAGTTTGATGCTCTAACTACCACCTCGGATTATAAATCCTTGGCACTATGCAGTTTTTGTAAATCTTTCTTCAAAGATTGATTTTATTCTGAAGAACTATGACAATCAGCCTTCACAGGTTAACCAGAACTTTCATGGAGTTCCTTTCCTGCCGCGTTCGTAGCTCCTTCCCAGAACAGGGAGTAACAAGTTACAGTTCTTACACTCTGCAGAGGTGCGTTACTTTACCCATGAGAGATCAACTCCTTGTTGCACAACCAGCCGTACTTTCCCGTCCACAATTCCATGATGTGGGGCCTAGTAGTTGGTCCAAGCCAATCACTGCCCCCTTCGTGACCCCGCATGCCTCCTTGGTGTACACCATGCCCACATAATGAATTACGGCAGTGGTTTGTACAAACCGTTAGATGTCAGAACTATCGTGGAACGATGAGGGTTCCCACCCATATGCTGCATATCCTCTATGAATTACTAATCAATATGCACGCTACGAGGATAACAGCCACGACCTGCACATCCGGCTTCATGCGAGAGGAAGAAGATACAGCTGACTTCTCTGTCCCATTCCAAATCTCATGGTTAACGCGTAATATACGGCGCTAGAATCACTAATGTCAGGGGTTCCCTATTTGATCATCATTGCTGCAATTAGAACTCTAAGTTCTATTGCTCCATTATATCACCACTTAGGATGATATCTATGATTTCTTTATTTATGAAAATAATATTTTCTTTCTTTTATAGCATATATGATAACACACAATTTGCAAATACTTTTATAAAGACTCTTCAAAGGATATGAGCAAGTGATGAACTTGCCTTGTGATGGCAAGGTAGTGAAGTCTGATGCTTGCACTGGACCTTGAGATTCTAGTTCTACAAAAACATCATTATTGTCCGGTAAGGACAATATTTAAAGAAGCAAAATGATTAGGCAAGTAATGTAATGCATTCTTTAATTCTATATGCTTTTCCCTATATAAGGTGCTTTTTAATAAAGCATTTATAAATATTAGCTTTCTATATTTATTACATATATTGAATTATTTTATTTTATTTCCTTTTTATTTGAATTTTATTGATTTAACAATTCTTTTAGGAATTATTAATTATACATTAAAATTTATTACTAAATATTTATTTAGTATTTTTCAAAAATACTATAATATTAATAAATAATGAAAGTGAATTTTATTTATTTTTATCACTCTTTAATAATTTTGTAAAATTCCATAAGGAATATATAAATTACAAAATTCTTATAAAAGTTTAATTGTTCAAAAATTTATATTTTATTTTTATTTGAACAGAGTGAATTATTGTGAATCCAAAAATATTTTATTTATAATTTTTGGACTTTTATTTTATTTTCTATAATTTTATTGAGATCAGGGGTATTTTGGTCTTTTCCATTTGGTCAAAAAGATTTATTAAGCAACATGGGCTGGCCCCTTGGACTTATTGGGCCAGGGTGGACCAATAGGGCAGGGTCAAAAGATCACCCCGAAGGGTTTTGGCCCACAGAGCCCACTCTGCCTCCCTTCTCTCCCTCGACCTTATCTCCTCCTTCCCTGGCTCGCCCTCGTGGCCGGCGATGCCACCACCATCGATTCTCGCCGTCGTCGGCCGTCCTGGCCGCCGCCGTGGTGCGGGTTGGGGTTGTCAACGATGCTCTTTCATTCTATCTACTTGGATTTGGCTTTGGGGCTTCCCTGTGGTCAGTTCCACCCCATTACCGAACCCTAGGGTTCAGAAAAGTTGCTGTCGCCGCCGCCGCGATCCCGCCCGCGGTGGCGTGCTGGTCTCGTGCGCTGCTGTGGCCGCCGCCGTGGAAAGTGTAGGTTGCAGCGCCCTCTGGGTGCTCCCTGTGCCGCCGCGATGCGTCGGCCCCTCTGCTTCCTCTTCGATTCATCAGCGAGGACCTCGGGTAAGTGGTCTCTGTGGTGTTTGTCCATGCTACTGCCTTGATTCTTTTTGGTGTGTAGCTAGTGGCTTCTACATTTGAGTGATTATGTGCTGATTGGGTTCATAACCCCTCCATTGATCATATTGATAATGCTTTAGATCTAGTGTTGATCATATTTGATCATGTGAAATGATTACTTACTGTGGTTAAGGATGGATTGTAGCTTTGATGATACTAGTTGCCTGTCAGATTTGTCCTAGTGGTAATCCACCATGATCCATTCTAGTTGTTTCAATCAAATCCTTGATTGGATTATGTTGTTGGTCTGAGAGTTTACTCTATTGTCAGATTACTTATACTGACAGTAGTTTTCTCTCAGTGGTTGCTCTACAATCATAATATGGTTTTGTTTGAGATGATACACTTTGAATCAAATCATTATATGTAATGATTTTCTGTGGATGTATAGATTCCTTTTAAATGTTGATTCCTGGCACTTAGCTTCAGGAAAATGATATATATTTGGTTGTCCCTTTTATGTGTGGATTCTGAACAAGGATTGGTTTTAGTTCATATACAACCTGTTCTTGTGGTACCAATATGATTTGGCACACAAGCGATTGAGTCTTATTTCTGGGCTTAGTTTGATTATACTTGTGATTAAAACTGATAAGATGATATGGAAGCTTTTATTATTATTCCTGCCCATGATGTGGGTCTGAGGCCCTAGGATGTGATTCCTAGTTAGTTGGGTATTAGTTTGTTTGAATCTTATAGATTTAGAGGTGCTACTCTCTCTTTGAGAGATGTGCCCTGATCTGGTAAGATCAAATGAAAATAATCTAAGTTGCAAAAATAACACTAAACCCAGTGATGCTGGTCTAAGGGTTTAGTGCTTGTGGTTGTGCTTGATTTCTTATCCTTATACTTGAAATCTCTAGGATAGATGCACTCTGAAAGAGCATTTCCTATCCCTAGTGATTTTGGTGTTTTATAACAACACACATTTCAGACTAGTTATTTTCCAAGTGTATCGCAAGTGCATTGAAAAAGGCTTTGCAATGGTTAAACAAACGTCCAGAAACTTTCTGCCTAGCGCGGTAACAAAAAGCGGTAGTACCGCTTTTTGCTACCGGACGCGGTAGTAGATTGTGATCAGTTGCCAAAAATCCACTGCCGGGCTAGGTACTAAAAAGCGGTAGTACCGCATTTTAGTACCTAGCGCGACAGTAGCTTTTTGACCACTTGTCAAAAGCTACTGCCCTCTCCGGTACTAAAATGCGGTAGTACCGCATTTTAGTACCGTACGCGGCAGAGGCTTTTTCCAATCCATAAAAGGCCACTGCTCGCCCCGGTACTAAAATGCAGTAGTACCGCATTTTAGTACCTAGCGTGGCAGTAGCCTTTTGTATGTTGGAAAAAGTCACTGGCTTCCCAGGTAGCAAAATGCGGTAGTACCGCATTTTTCTACCTTGCATGACAGTAAGTTTTTCAACCAAGTTGCAGTCTCCATTGCCAGTCCGGTAGTACCGCTTACCACAAGCGGTACTACCGCTTTACGGTAGCATCACACTATGGTACCGTTGTGGCCAGGGGATATGAACTTTATAGGTGGCTCTTCCGGTACCAGGTCCGGTAGTACCGGAGTTTTCCGGTAGTACCACTTGAACTACCGGTACTACCGCTGCATTGATGGCTCCTATTGGAGATATGCCCTGGAGGCAATAATAAATGTAGTTATTATTATATCTTTGTGTTTATGATAAATGTTTACATTCATGATATAACAGTATTAACAAGGAAACATTAATACTTGTGTGATTTGTAAACTAAATTAGAGTCCCTAGTAAAGCCTCTTCATAATACTAGCTTGTTGGTAATAGATGATTGTGGTTTCCCTATCATGAACATTGAGATGTTATTAACAACAAGATCATATCATTAGGAGAATGGTATGATGGGCATACTCCTATAGATAAGCGTAGCATAAAGATCAAGTCATTTTAATAGTTCAATTCCTATAAGCTTTCTGATACATAGTAACCTAATTCCTTCGACCATGAGATCATGCTTATCACCATCAGCGGAAGGATGCTTTGATGACATCAAACACCACACCGTAACTGGGTGGCTATAAAGGTGTCATTGAGTGTTCAGAAAGTATGGGTTGAGACACATGGATCAAGAGTGGGATTTGTCCATCCAGATGACGGATAGATATACTCTGGGCCCTCTTGGTGGAATGTCATCCAATTAGCTTGCAAGCATGTGACTGGATCACAAGGGATCACATTCACGGGAACGAGAAAAGAGTACTTATCAGTAACGAGGTTGAACTAGGTATGCAGAGATACCGACGATCAAAACCTCGGATAAGTAAACTATCGTGAGACAAAGGGATATTGGTATCGTATGTAAGTGGTTCATTCGATCGAAAATTAATCGTAGAAATATGTGGGAGCCATATGAATTTCCAGATTCCTCTATTGGTTATTGTTCGGAGAAGTGTCTCGATCATGTCCGCATAATTCACGAACCGTAGGGAGACACACTTAAGGATTCGATGTTGTTGAGTAGTTATGGAATGATGAGTAAGAGACCGAATGTTGTTCAGAGTCTCGGATGGGATCCGGGATATCACGAGGAGATCCGGAATGGTCCGGAGAATAAGATTCATATAAGGAAAGTCCTGTTTCGGAGTTGGGGAATGATTCCGGTGTTTTCATCGGGAATGTTCTAGAAGGTTCCAGAAGGTCCGGCACTCTGGAGGGAAAGGGTACATGAATGTGTCATGACAATGTGGAATGGTTGCATCATGTACTATGTATCATGGCTGGGCAAAATAAAGGGAGAAATCAAATCCTAGTTTGAAAAGTCAAACGCCAATTTGAAAAGTCAAATGGTAGTTTTGCTTGGTGGAGGGAGAGTAGGAAACCTACTTGGGGAGGAGTTCTTCTCCCTCCACCCGCCGGCCAAGGAGGTCGACTTGGGGGAGGACTCCCTCCCCTTGGCCGGCGCCCTCCCACCTATAAAAGGAGGGGCAGGGGTGCCCCTCTTCCCTACACCTCTCTCCACCAAAACCCTAGCCCTAGCCGCCAGCCACCACAAGTCGCCGCCGCCCTAGGGTTTGCCCTAGCTGCCGAGTTGGGGATTCCCCAAGCCCTGGCCACCAGCCAAGCTCCGCGCCTTGGTGCCTCTAAACCCTAGATCGCCAAGGCCTCTCTCATAGTCCACCATACTCGCTCCGGCTTAAGGCGAAGCCCTGCGAGATCTCTCCTCTACTTCCGGTACCACGCCGTCGTGCTGCCGGAATCGCGGGGAGAGTGCTACAACTTCTGCTGCCTGCTAGAATAATGGAGAGGAAGGTCTTCATCGAGTACCAAACGTGTGACCGACTGCGGAAGCGCTGCCGGAACGCATTGCCGGAAGGATTGTCTACACGATCTTGAGATCGGCAAGAGTACGACTACATCACCCACGAGAATCTTCTCTCGGTAAACACTTTGGAATCTTCGAGGGTGAGTTCCTCTATCGACTCGTTGCTACAATCTAGTAGATAGATCTTAGCTTGTTTGTTTGTATGCGGTAGAATCTTTTTTGTTTTCCATGCTACGAACCCCAACAGCTCCAACGGCTAGATCTCTTGGAGGGGTATTTATACCTTGGGACAAAGTGCTCATCCACATTAAAGTCAAGACCACCATTGGAGCCACCAAATCTTCAAGATCTCCTCAATCCACCACCCAAAGTCTTTGATCTTTGGGAAATCGAAGGAGTAGGCCCTTATCTACTACTTCACCAAAAGAGATCTTCATTTCCCCCTCATTTCATTGAGGGCCCCTTTGCTCTAGTGTTTTCTTGGAAACCCTAGTTCTTGTTTTGGTTCTTACAAGCTAGTCTTTGATTGCTTTGACAGCTTGCTTGTATTTGGGAGCCTCCGATTAAGTTGTGGATGTGTGCCCCAAACTTGTAAAGGTGCCGGCTTCCACCTTGAAGGTTGCCGATATAGTGGAAGGTGAATCGATCCCGTTGGGGTGAGATTCATCGGAGAACAAGGGAGGCCTTTCGTGGCGTTGGTGGTTTGAAACCACCCCCTCTCCAAACGTAGACGTACTTCCCCTCAAAAGGAAGGAACTACGAGAAACAAACCCTTGTGTCTCCGCGTCCACCACTTTGGTTACTTCTATCCTTTACCACACTTTACTTACTTATTCTTACCTTGTGTTGTGGTAGCTCTTGCATAATTGTCATATAGGTAAATTCACCTTAGTTGCATTATCTAGAGAATTTACCTTATTGTCAAACCTTAATTTGAAAAAGAAGAAAATTTGAAGTAGCACCTATTCACCCCCTCTAGGTGCCCATACGATCCTTTCAATTGGTATCAGAGCCTCGTCTCTTTATTTGGGCTTTACCGCCTAAGAGAATATGGGTAGCAATGATGGGGATGGTGGTGGTGAGCCGACCCCGGTGACCATGGAAGATCTCAAAAACTTGGAAACAAGATTGAGCTCTTCCTTGGTCAACGAAGTCAAGAAGATGCTTGAGAAACTTCTTAAAGACAAAGAAGGCTCATCACCCCCATCTCCTCAAGAGGATCAACCATCCGTTTTACCTAAAGGGAATACGTCGGTATCCTTCGAGGGTATGATGGTGGGGGGTAAACAAGACAACGCTAATTCCTCCACACAACTTGATGGGGGGAAGGGTGAGCACCGTGATTCTTGGTACTCTCCCGATCCTCCCATCCCTCACCCTCATGTGTACAATAGAGGTGACCCACCTAAGCTTGAAGAGTCTGCTACTTTTGCTCAATGGCAATCTCTAATGAGAACTCATGTGCGCATCTCTTGCATTGAACTATGGAACATCATCGAGCATGGACTCTTTATTGGGGATCCAAACAACTTGACAAGAAGAGAGGTTGTCAATAGTCAACTCAATGCCAGTGCTTGGCATATGATTCAACAAGGATTGGGGACAAAGGATTATCCACACATTGAGTACTTTAGCATTGCCAAGGAAGCTTGGGATGCCCTCACCGTATTGTTTGTTGGAAATGAGAGTATGAGGAGGAACCGATATGATGCTCTAAGAAATGAAGCCGAAGGCTTCTACATGAAAGAAGGTGAAGATCACGAAGACATGAACCAAAGGCTCAAGACCACCGCCACCGCCTTTAGAAATGTGGGTGCCTCACATGTGGATGATGCATGGATAAAAAGGAAATATGTGAGTGCACTCATGCCTTTTGAGCCCACCGACTTGAAGATCCTACAAGGAAGACACAACTACCATCTCATGACCTCAAATGAAGTTATGCAAGAGATGGCCGCCTTCAAAGTAGCCGCTAAGAATGCCAAAGATTCTCGTGCTCGTGCCCTTGGTATGAGCAATGTTGTCAATGTTGCATTGAAGGCCAAAGTTTTGGACCATGGGGATGAAGATGATAGTGATGAAGTCCTCTCCATGGACCATCCCGATGAAGTCAAGATTGCTCATGGTCATATGGCCTTCTATGCAAAGAACTTTTGGAATAACCCCGCCAAGGCCAAGATGGAAATGCAACGGAGAAGCAACCCAAATGGGAAAAGAGAGAATACCACTAGGTTGAGAACTTGCTTCAATTGTGGTTACCGCTATCACTTTGTGGCAAGTTGCCCCTATGAGAAGAGAGAAGATCATGGTGGTAAACTTGTGTTGAAGAAGACTCTCAAGGAACCTTACAAGAAACCTTTCGTCAAGAAGAACCCCATCAACAAGAAGTCGGGAGAAATTGTCTTGATCACTCATGAAGAATACTCCTCCGACAATGAAGACGATGAAGATGAGGAAGAGGAAACTTCTAATGGTGTGGCTGCTTGAGCCACCACTTCTACTCCGACATTCTCACTCTTCGATTCTCCAAATGAGAACTCTCCCACCAAGAACGTCACTTGCCTTATGGCAAGAGGAACGGAGGTATCCTCATCATCCCGCTCTACTCCCTTAGATAATGATGAAATTGCTGATGAGATGTCTCTTGATGTTAAAAAGGAATTAATTGCCTTTGATGAGTTTATGACTAACCTAGAAGGAGATGCTAAGTTACATTTTGGAAACATTTTAGATCAACTTTCACATACTCAAGAGCTTCTAGATGTAAGGTGTAAACTTGGGCATGAACACTTGATTGAGCTAGAGGCTTTAAACAATGCTCTATAAGAAGAACAAGAAACTAGGTTGTCACTTGAATTAAAACTTGAAGGGCTTGATGAGGCCAATGACATTATTGTTAACAAACTCATCAAAGAGCGTGATCATGCTATTGCTAAATACAAAAGGGCTAAAAAGGACAAGATTGAGTTTGGTGTGGTTCATGAAAAACTTGCTGAGGACTTTAGGTTGCTTAACAAGGCCCACAAGGCTTTGGAGAGTGAACTCTTGTCACTCACAAAGTCCCATGAAACGCTTCAAACTCAATTGGCCAATATTCCTTCACCTATTAACTTCATTCCATCTAGTAGTACAACTATTCTTGAAGAGAATGCTAGGTTGAAGGGGGAGCTTGCTAAGGCCACATTTCCACAAGGCAACAAGTCCATTGATGATCTTTTGAGCAAGAAAAGGCCTAGTGGTGATAAAGGGGGCATTGGTTTTGTCTCCAATACTAAGAAGAAGAAGAAGAAGGCCAAGCCCGCACAAGAGACCAACAAGGCCATTGTGGATAGTAAGACCACAAGTGGTAAAACTATGTCTCATGATGACTTTGCGGGAAGTGCTAACCCTCACTATGTTCTAATGCATGATTATTATGGTGATGTGTATGCGCAATATGTTGGCCCTTATGATGGGTATATTGCTTGGTCTATTTGGGTTCCCAAGACCCTTGTTGCTAACAAAATAGGACCCATTGAAAAATGGGTACCTAAAAATTTGCTTGATCTTTTGTAGACTTATGCTTCCGGAGGGTCAAAGTGGGTGCTTGATAGTGGTTGCACAAGTCATATGACCGGAAGCTCGTCTATTGTCAAGGAGTTAAATCCAAATGATGATCAAATCACCGTGACATATGCCGACAAATCAAAGTCTAAGGTAATGGGTTTCGGCAAGGTTGTGGTTGCTCACGACATTACACTCGTGAATGTCATGCTTGTTGAGACCCTTGGATACAATTTACTTTCAGTCCTTGCTCTTGGAAAGATGGGCTTTGCCGTCTTTATTGATGTTGATATTGTGGTCCTCTTGTGGAGCAAGTCTCTCAAGGTCGCTTTCGTTGGGTACGTTGAACATGACTTGTATGTGGTGGACTTTTCGGAGCAAACCACTACAGGTCCGATGTGCTTATTCGGAAAGGCCGATGTGGGTTGGCTATGGCATCGCCGACTAGCCCATGTCAATATGAGAACTTTGCAAAGTCTCCATAAGGAGGGCCATATTCTTGGACTAAAAGAAAATGTTTCCTTTTCCAAAGATCGTGTTTGCAGGGCATGTGTTCTAGGGAAAATGCATGACGCTCCTCACAAGCCTAAGAACCGTATCAAGTCTACCAAGATCTTGGAACTCCTCCATGTGGATATCTTTGGTCCTCCATCTCATGCAAGTCTTGGTGGGAAGAAATATTGTTTGGTGATCGTTGATGATTTTTCAAGATACTCATGGGTATACTTCTTCAAGTTGAAAAGTGAGACTCAAAAGACCTTCATCGACTTCATCAACATGGTCCAATGACAATACAATCTTCCCGTGTTGATCATAAGGAGTGACAACGGCACCGAGTTCAAGAACTACACCTTGAATGATTTTCTTAGTGATGAGGGGATAAAACATCAATATTCCGCTACATACACCCCTCAACAAAATGGTGTGGCCGAAAGGAAGAACCGGACTCTTATTGAGATGGCTAGGACCATGTTGGCGGAGTTTAAATCTCCATACAACTTTTGGGCCGAAGCCATCTCCACCGCTTGCCATGCTT
This sequence comes from Avena sativa, assembly GCA_916181665.1. NCBI lineage: Eukaryota > Viridiplantae > Streptophyta > Magnoliopsida > Poales > Poaceae > Avena > Avena sativa. The sequence continues at coordinate 70,776,600 of OV702284.1, forward strand.
CAAACCGGCTCTACCTCCGCAAAGAAATCAACAAGACTCCATATGAAATTCTTACCGGTAACAATCCCAACATATCTTACTTCCAGGTGTTCTGTTGTAAGTGTTTCTATCTCATAAAAGGTGTTTGTTTGTCTAAATTCGAGTCTAAAGCATTATAGGGTATTTTTGTTGGCTATGGTGTCAAGTCTCACACTTATAGAATGTATGATAAGCTCTCCGGAGCCATCATAGAATCTTGTAGTATGACATTCGAAGAATATGATAGTCCCCAAGGGGGGCGTGTTGATGCTTGTGATGCAGATGATGAAATGCCTCAGGATGCCATAGGAAGAATGGGTGTGGGATTTATCCTCCCCGTTGAGGAACCCCTTATGGCGGATTGAGAAGAACTATGCTCCACTCAAGTGGAGCCCTCATCTTCACAACCTCAACATGCTCCATCCACCGAAGAGGACATTAACTCAAGACAAAGACAAGATGTGGACCCTCAACATGGTGATCAAAGTGACAACTCTAGTCAAGGGGAGCTTGATTCATTCGCTAGGATGTCAGGTGGTTCCAAGACAATTACTCAAGGAAGATCCATACAAACTGCTTTGAGACAAGCTCAAATTGATGCTAGAAGAGAACTTGATCAAGACCAAGGTTAATCTTTGCCTCCCAATGTAGAGGATGCTTCCAATGATGATCAAGGTCAAGATGATGGTCAAGACGAGGATCAAAATGATGAAGAGGGTCCCCCAAGAAACAACACGGAGATCCACGCTCGTCGCGAAGATAGAAAGGAAAGAATGTTGGAATTAAGATACCACACTCTAAAAAATGTTGTTGGTGACCTAAGGAAAGGCATTTCCACAAGAGCACAATTGAAGAGGTTCAGTGAACATCAAGCTCACATATCCATGATTGAACCTAAGAAAGTGTGGGAGGCTCTTGAAGATTCGGATTGGTTGGAAGCTATGTACAAAGAGCTCAACAACTTTGAGATAAACAAAGTATGGAAGTTAGTTGAGAAGCCAAAGTATTGCCGCAATGTTATTGGAACAAAGTGGATATTCAAGAACAAGCAAGATGATCATGGAATTATAGTAAGGAACAAGGCTAGATTGGTTGCACAAGGGTATTCTCAAATTGAAGGAATTGACTATGGAGAGACTTATGCACCCGTGGCTCGCCTTGAGCCCATCCGTATCCTTCTTGCTTATGCGGCACATCATAACTTCAAGTTGCAACAAATGGATGTAGAAAGTTCATTTCTTTATGGCCCATTAAATGAATTAGTATATGTTAAGCAACCCCCGAGATTTGAGGACCCCAACTTCCCAAACCATGTCTACAAACTTGATAAGGCGCTCTATGGGCTCAAGCAAGCCCCACGCACGTGGTATGAGCACCTTAGAGAATTATTGTTTGACCGTGGATTTGAGGTTGGGAAAATCGATCCTACTCTTTTTACTAAGAGGGTCAATGGGGAGCTTTTTGTATGCCAAATATATGTTGATGATATTATCTTTGGCTCATCTAACAAAGCTTTTAATGATGAATTCTCAAAGCTTATGACTAGTAGGTTCCGGATGTCTTTGATGGGAGAGTTGAGAGTATTTCTTGGCTTTGAGATCAAGCAAGTTAGAGGAGGGACATTCTTCAATCAAGACAAGTATACTCAAGATATGCTCAAAAGATTCAAAATGCAAGATTTAAATGGAGCTCCTACTCCCATGGCTACAAAGACTCATTTAGAACAAAATCCAAATGGTAAGGATGTGGATAAAAAGGTATTACCGGTCCATGATTGGTTCTTTGCTTTACCTTTGTGCATCTAGACCCGATATTGTGTTGATTGTAGGTGTGTGTGCAAGATATCAAGCGTCTCCTAACGAAAACCATTTAATGGCGGTCAAGAGAATCTTTTGATATTTAGTTCATACCCCATTTTATGGTCTTTGGTATCCTCAAGGCTCAACATTTGCTCTTTGTGGATACACGGATTCGGATTGGGCGGGTGATAAGGATGATAGAAAATCAACATCCGGGGCTTGCCAATTTCTTGGTAGGTCATTGGTATGTTGGTCTTCTAAGAAGCAAAATTGTATATCTCTCTCTACCGCCGAAGCCGAGTATGTCACAGCCGCTAGTGCTTGCACTCAATTGCTATGGATGAGGCAAACTTTAAAGGAATACGGTGTCCATTGTGACAAAGTGCCTCTTCTATGTGACAATGAAAGTGCCATCAAAATTGCATACAACCCGGTGGATCACACAAGGACAAAGCATATTGAGATTCGTCATCACTTCATTAGAGATCATGTTGCTCGAGGTGATATTGATCTATCATATGTGTCAACCAAAGATCAACTTGCCGATATCTTCACGAAGCCACTTGATGAAGCAAGGTTTTGCTACTTGAGGAATGAACTAAATATCGTAGATTCAAGGAGCTTGACTTGATTATCTTGTACTCTCACCTAATATTCAACCCATATTTGGTTTAGGTGTAGGCATGGACATAGGGGGAGTGCGGTCCTAATTGATTGGACCATCCCTCCCCCATTATGCGCAAAGTAAACAAAATCATCCCTCTTAATATCATTTTGTGATATGTGAGCTTAATGATGAGTTTCTGTAATGGACCCAAGATATATCTTCGTGGTGCCAAGCCGAGTATACTCAAACATGGTGGCCTAGGCCACCGCCCCCTCTCAATCGAGAGGTTGATGTGCTTACTCGTGTTTGTCACTTTTGAATTGGTTCTTACTCGTGTTTGTTATCCTATAGTTGGTTTTGTTCTTTTGGTCATGCACTCACATTTGGCTCTCCATATGTTTTTAGTAATTTTTGAGTGCATTGGCCCATATCAGTGTGACTCTCTAAACCCATGCCATTCTTATCCCCCCGACAAAACTCATCTACTCTGCACAAGAACCTTCCATTATATGTATCTTGGCTCTCTGTCCTGATGGTTACGGTACTACCGGTTCTCACTAGAGGTACTACCGCCAAACGGTACTACCATAAATGACTAGCGGTACTACCTCTTCTGGATCAGTTTCCAGGGTCCTGTCTGGAAACTTCCCAGGTGCGGTACTACCGGTAGTTGTCTACGGTACTACCGCATAGCGGTACTACCGCTTGTGCGTTTCGGTTAAGATTGGAGAAGTGGGAGAGGCACCTCTCAGTGCCTCATTAGTCCCCCGTCTCCACTCCTCACCAGCGCCGCCGCCGGAGCACGAGAACACCGCTGGAGCCCCGCCCCCCTTTTCCTTTTCCTAGATCCACACCGGATCCGGCCTCCTCGCGGGCTCCTCCTTATTCTCCACCGCCATGGACACCGGTACTACCGCCCCCTCCTCTTCTCACTTGTTTTCTCCATTGAATCTAGGGTAACTTTGATTCTTGGCTAAAACACGTATTTTTGAGGTTGTACCGTGTGCTATCTACAAGATCTACCACTTTGTCCGATGGAATTCTAGTTTTACAACAAATTTACTTCCCTTACATGGATTTCTGTCTCAGATCTGCACTGTGGTCGCGGGCCGGTAGTAACGGGAATCTTTTTCCGGTACTAACGCTTCGCGGTACAACCACCGGTGCAGGTCCGGTACTACCGCCCTATACTGACAGCAATTTTTTTTAAAAAAACCAAGAGTTCCATCCTCTGTTTGTCTCGGGTTCTTGTGCCCTTACCCCTATGCTATCTCCCTCATTCTTTCACAGGTGCAGGGGGTTCCCGGGGATCGCGCAAACACTCCAAAGCTCACCATGAGATCGAGGACTATGAGTCAGAGTCAGAGACTGAGTCAGAAGAGGAGGTCATGCCTCAACCTAGCGCCCGTCTGAAACTGCAAACAACTCGTGGTCGTCGGGGTGGGGGGGGGGGGGGTCAAGCAAAGTGCTAGTTGTGGTAAGGCTCCTCCATCTCCTCCTCCCTCCGGTCCTCGCAAGAGCCACAGTTCAGGGCCATCTGGGCCAAAGATGCTATCTGATTTGACTGAGAAAGATTTTCATGAACTGCGGACTGTCAATCCATATGTGGCTGCTCAATCTCGAGCTCGGCAAGGCAACCTTTTCTATACGGATTTCCAGGAGCGGGTGTTCCATGAGATACTCATGAAAGATGACAAACTTGTGGTCCCTCAAAACTGGATTGAAATGAATCATGTGAGGAAGAATCTGCAATACTTTGGTGAAGCTCTTGAGATTTGCACCAACATTGGCTTGCTTCCCATCATGGAGTTCCGGTGCAACTATGACCCAATGCTCATTACTCAGTTTTATGCAACCGTTCACTTTGCCAAGAATCAGACTCGGACACTCACCTGGATGACTGAGGGTGTTGTCAAGCAATCAACGTTGGCTGAGTTCGCGGCTATTCTCGGGTACGAAGACCATGGCAAGGACACTCCTGTTGGCTTTCGGTGCCACAACAATGACCGCCCCATGAAGAAGGATGCTCTTGCACCACTGTACATCCGGGGGCGCGGTATCCCTGGAAAGATCAAAGGGCTTCTACCTACATATGACATCTTGCATCGCATCTTCCGTGAGACTGTCGCCCCCCGAGCTGGGAATGTTGATGAGATACATGCCTTCATGGTGGATATCATGCTCGCTACCTGTCACCACCGTGACTCCGGCCAACCTATGGATGTGATGGATGTTATTTGGAATGAAATGGTCCGTGCCACTTTTCAAAGGAGGGTGCATCCTTTTGATCCGTATATCATGGCTCTCATTATTAGCAAGTGCCCCGTGATTGCCCGTGACATGCCTTCTCTTCGCCTTGTCACTCACCGCCACAAAAATCTGTTGATCAAGACCCATCTCAAACCACGCAATGCCAATGGTCAGATTGTTGATGAGGATGGGAACCCTGTTGAGGAGGGATCCGGTGATGCTGATGATGTCCAGAAGGCTGCTGACTTTGTGGTCTCACGTTGCAAGCCTGCTCAGCCATCTTGGGCCAAGAGGATCGAGGCCAAACTCAAGAAGGTATTCTTCTTCCAAGTGGACAATCAGAAATGCATGTACGAGGCCCATGTCTATGCCAAGAAGTCATGTGCTCGTCAGAAGGAAATGATGGAGGCTCAAGGTTTGACCGTCTCCAAGGGCTCCGAGAACAACATTACCCCAGAAGACCAATGGATCTCCAAGCACAGCCACTGGGATGATGATGCCACCTCCTCCTTCCGTACCCCGCCAACTCATGATGATGCATGGGATGATTATGATGACGAGTGATTTCCGGGACGTTAGTGTTGCTCTTGTCCCCTTTTTGGCGTCTTGATGCCATAGGGGGAGAAGTTGCACATTAGGTATGCGGGATTTGCGAGGGAAAAGTCACAAGCTCGTTCTTGCCATTGATTCTTATTCGCTTGTGAATTTTATTTACTTGCCTCTTATTATATGTGACTTATTATGTGTGAGCTAACTATTTGTGCTATGTATGGTGAGACTGTGTGGTTATCGTATGGATCCATCTTGTGTGTAATATGGCTATTCTCATTTGGATCCATCTTATGTGGTGTATGTGATGACCTTCCCCATTCCTAATCAATATTGGTCATCACATGTTATTTAGCAAAGGTATGTGCTCTATGTGCGACTTCTACTCCCAGGTAACTTATTAGATAGAATGGGGCTTGATTCTACATATCTAGGGGGAGACCCATCTCTATCTTGTCATCATTGGATTACCCTGCAAAATGTGTGTTGTCATCAAACACCAAAAAGGGGGAGATTGAAAGAGAATTTCCTATCCCTAGTGATTTTGGTGTTTTATAACAACACACATTTCAGACTAATTATTTGCCAAGTGTATCGCAGGTGCATTGAAAAAGGCTTTGCAATGGTTAAACAACCGTCCAGAAACTTTCTGCCTGGAGCGGTACCAAAAAGTGGTAGTACCGCTTTTTGCTACCGGACTGGGTAGTAGATTGTGATCAGTTGCCAAAAAGCCACTGCCGGGCTAGGTACTAAAAAGCGGTAGTACCGCATTTTAGTACCTAGCGCGACAGTAGCTTTTTGACCACTTGTCAAAAGCTACTGCCCGCTCCGGTACTAAAATGCGGTAGTACTGCATTTTAGTACCGTACGCGGCAGAGGCTTTTTCCAATCCATAAAAGGCCACTGCTCGCCCCGGTACTAAAATGCGGTAGTACCGCATTTTAGTACCTAGCGTGGCAGTAGCCTTTTGTATGTTGGCAAAAGTCACTGGCTGCCAAGGTAGCAAAATGCGGTAGCCTTGCGTGACAGTAAGTTTTTCGACCAAGTTGCAGTCTCCATTGCCAGTCCGGTAGTACCGCTTACCACAAGCGGTACTACCGCTTTACGGTAGCATCACACTATGGTACCGTTGTGGCCAGGGGATATGAACTTTGCAGGTGGCTCTTCCGGTACCAGGTCTGGTAGTACCAGAGTTTTCCGGTAGTACCGCTTGAACTACCGGTACTACCGCTGCATTAATGTCTCCAACGACTAGATCTCTTGGAGGGGTATAAATACCCCTCCACCTACCTTGGGACAAAGTGCTCATCCACATTAAAGTCAAGACCACCATTGGAGCCACCAAATCTTCAAGATCTCCTCAATCTACCACCCAAAGTCTTTGATCTTTGGGGAATCGAAGGAGAAGGCCCCGATCTACTACTTCACCAAAAGAGATCTTCATTTCCCCCTCATTTCATTGAGGGCCCCTTTTCTCTAGTGTTTTCTTGGAAACCCTAGTTCTTGTTTTGGTTCTTACAAGCTCGTCTTTGATTGCTTTGACAGCTTGCTTGTATTTGGGAGCCTCTGATTAAGTTGTGGATGTGTGCCCCAAACTTGTAAAGGTGCCGGCTTCCACCTTGAAGGTTGCCGATATAGTGGAAGGTGAATCGATCCCGTTGGGGTGAGATTCATCGGAGAACAAGGGAGGCCTTTCGTGGCATTGGTGGTTTGAAACCACCCCCTCTCCAAACGTAGACGTACTTCCCCTCAAAAGGAAGGAACTACGGGAAACAAATCCTTGTGTCTCCGCGTCCACCACTTTGGTTACTTCTATCCTTTACCACACTTTACTTACTTGTTCTGACCTTGTGTTGTGGTAGCTCTTGCATAATTGTCATATAGGTAAATTCACCTTAGTTGCATTATCTAGAGAATTTACCTTATTGTCAAACCTTAATTTGAAAAAGAAGAAAATTTGAAGTAGCACCTATTCACCCTCCTCTAGGTGCCCATACGATCCTTTCACACTCCTCTTGAGTGATTATTGAGAGATCATTACATAAAGCAACACATGATTTTGTTTAGATATTCTGATGAAAGCATGTGATGGTTTGATGAGACTCACCACAAGATTTGATGTTGGTGCAGTATATTGATGATGATATTGATCTTGATTTTGGTCTTGATCTTGATCTGCTTTTGCTGGCTCCTGAGCTTGATCTTGAGCTTGCCTGCTCCTCCTAGCTCCTGGGCTTGACCTTGCTATCCACCAGTTCAATCCCTCTCCTTATGTCACCATCCTGGTGATGTTTGGGTTGATCTAGGTGGTTGGTTTGGTTGCTGTTCTTGGTTTGGCTGGTGTTCACCCTGGCTGTACTGTGGTGTGATATAGTGGAGTGATGCGCTGAGGTGCATCTCCACGGCTGTGTTGTGGTTTTGTTGTGCTGGCTGTGCTTGTGAGGTCGACAGCTCACCCTTTTGCATGCTGTGTGTGTGCTGCTTGTGTGCCTGCTATGCACATGTGGATAGTTTCAGAATTTGTGAACTTACCATTACCAAATTACTTTTACACTGGCCGGTGATTTGGTCCCTTTTGGCTGTCATTTGCATTCTAGCTTTGAATTTATGAAAGATGAAGTCTTTCATATTGGTGAAACTTGCCCCCTTTTCATTTCTCAATGATGAGATTGTCAAGTGCATCTCACTGACATATCTGAGAGAAATATATATTAACACTAATCTTGTTTTGTTTCTTATTTAATCTTTGTTTTGCAGGTACAAAGATCAAAATGAAGATTTAGTGTAATTTAGATATAGGATAGTTAGTAGAGATATACCAATGTACTTTTCTTAATCTTTTGTAATTTTCCTTTTATAATTCTTGTAATCTTTATTTGGTTTCTTTGTAATGAAGATTATATATTTATTAATAAAGAATATTTTATTCTTTTATCTGGTGTGAATATAAAGTTTGAAATAACTTCAGTAAGTTATTCTTTGTAGTTTGTTTCTGAATAAGAAATGTACTTCTTATACCATATTGCTTTTAGATAAGATTTAAGTTATCATACCTTTCTCATATTTAATTTAAGATTCAAATCTTATATCAAAATTATTTAAATTATAAAACACTTAAGTTTTAAAATCCAAACTCATTTCAAAACACCCATAATTCCTTTGAGATCATCTCAAAGTTTATAGCAATCCTACTTTAAGACTAAACCTACTCTCAAAGTAAGAAAGAAACATTAATCACTCAAGGTTTTTATTTGGCGAAAATTTTACCCACATTTTCTCAAATGAATGCATGCAACAGTACATATTCCTAAATCTACCCTTCATTAGGTCCTAAATACTGGGATGTTACAGAAACTCTACCGAGTCAACGAAGAGCAATTGCTAAACCAGTTTAAACCCAGAAATAGAGCCAGCTTCCAGTACCAACAATTCATTACTCGAAATATGCCCGCGTCTAAGCAATCAGATAAAAAACCAAAGTATAAACATGAAATTAGATTTACACCCTAAGGTAACATTTTTATAGATATTCAAAAATCATAACCAGAACAAACATGAGCATAAATTACTTTAAAGAATCCTATGATTTTTGAAAACGACATGCTCTTTTTGAAATAAGATGGTAAAAAACTTCTCAAAAATAATATATGAGGAAACCAATACTTTATTTCTCTTTGAACATGTACATATATGATTAGGAAATATAACTAAGAATATAAGGGACGTAGCCGTGCAATGTTCCATGGACGGTCTAATTCATCCGGGTCTGTACTACCGCCAGCTCTCTTTCTCTTCCGAGTATTAGGTCTTTCCTTGATTGGTCTCATATCGGTTAAATAATATGACCCATTATGCAGAACTCGGCTTATCATAAAAGGTCCTTCCCAAATTAGGGAAAACTTGTGCTTTCTTTTTTGCACGAGACGGAGAACCAAATCACCTTTCCTAAAAGAACGATTTTACACTCTTTGACTATGATACTTGCGTAACTTTTGCTGATAGGCTGTAGATCTCTGCTCAGCAACGACGCGAACATCTTCGACTATGTCGAGATCATCCTTTCAAGACACTTCTGCATCTTTTTAATATTTGCTTTGACTCTAAGAGACTTATGGATTAAATCACTCGGAAGAACTGCTTCTGCACCATAGACCAAGAAGAAAGGAGTGCCTGTTAGGAGTTGTACATAAACTCCATATCATAGATGGTAATTCTTTCGCCCAAGCCCCCGCGACACGGCGAAGTGGTGCCTCGAGACGAGGTCGGAGTCCTTGTAAAATGAAACCATTTGCTCTTTCGACTTGCCCATTAGCTTGTGGATTTGTGACTGATGAAATATCAAGTCGGATCCCTTGTTCTTTACAGAATTCGGCTAATTCTCCCATGGAAAAGATGCTCCTGTTGTCAGTAATAATACTATGCGGATATCTGAATCTGATGATTACGTCCTCGACAAAATTTCTGGTTATGGCTCCATCACAATTTGTTACCGGTTTAGCCTCAATTAATTTGGTAAATTTTAGCCACCATCACTAGTAGGTGAGTAAATCCACACTTTTCCATTCGAAACGGTCCTACCATATCAAGCGCCTAGACCGCCAATGGCCATGTAATAGGGATTGTTCGCAGCTGATCATCCGGAACGTGTGCTTGACGAGCGTACTTTTGGCAGCCTCTGCATGTTTTGACCAGTTTCTCGGCATCCGCCTTAGCTATGACCCAAAAGAATCCATGTATAAAAGCTTTTTCCACTAAAGATTTGATTACAGCATGGTGACCACACTCGCCTTCGTGGATCTCTCGTAAGATTTCCACTCCTTCTTTCGGAGAAGTACAACGTTGGAGAACCCTAGAAAGACTCTGCTTATAGAGCTCACCAATGATTATCGTATAGGCTTTTGCTCATCGGGCGATCTGTCGGCCCAGAACTTCGTCTTTGAGTAATTTTCTGTCTATCAGGAAATCCAGATAGGGTTATGTCCAGCTGGGAACTACAACCAGAACTGCTACTAAAGGTGAGTCGGATTTCGTCGGATAGTCCTAATCAACTCCTGTGATAGAGGGAATTTTTAGGTGCTCTAGAAAAGCACCATCCGGGACTTGTTTCCGCCTAGAGCCTATTCTTGATAAAGCGTATGTTTCCTCATTTTTTGCTCGAGGGATGTGTTGAACTTCAAAACCCTCAAACGATTTAGATAATTCATCCACAACAGCTTTGTAAGCTTCCATGTATTTGTTTGCATTGCAGATATAGGATACTTGCTGAGCAACTAAATCCGAGTCTCCGTAACACATGAGTATAGTTACGCCAATATTTTTGGCCAGGCGTATTCCATGTAACAGTGCTTCATATTCGACAATATTATTGGTCGCCGTGGATTGTATCTGTAGCACATAGAATAGCTTATCTCCTTGCGGTGACTTGAGCACCACGCCAACCCCTGAGCCTCATCGTGCTTTTGACCCATCAAAATGTAGGGTCCAAAATTCTGAGTCTGGAGGACTTGTACTCTCTGCCATCTCTGTCCAATCTGCGACGAAATTGGCAAGTATCTGGGATTTGATTGTTTTTCGTGGCTTGTATTCGATGTCAAATGCTGCAAGCTTCATTCCCCACTTTGCGACATGTCCTATGGCGTCGCGGTTGTTGATTATATCTCACAGGGGAGCAGTATCACCACTGTGATCTTATGCTCTTGAAAGTAATGACGTAACTTTCTTGCAGCAAAGAGTACTCCATATGCTAGCTTTTGGTAATGTGGATATCGTTGCTTTCACTTTGTCATGAATTCACTCAGGTAGTATGTTGGACGTTGCACCTTATGCTCATGACCTTATTCCTTGCGCTCCACTAATGTTACCACACTTATGACTTTGTTAGTCGCTGCGATGTAAATTAACATAGGCTCCTATGGTTCTAGCGCTACGAGAATTGGTGCATTCGAAAGTAGATCTTTCAAACTTTGTAGGGCAGCGTCAACTTCCTTGGCCTAGACAAATTTTTCAGTTTTCTTCAAGAGTTTGTATAAAGATGCAGCTCTTTGTCCGAGCTGGCTGACAAACCGGCTCACTGCTATTATGCAACCAGTGAGTCATTGTACGTCCTTCAGGCGAGTTGACCTGGTGATGTTTAGTATAGCCATGATTTTGTCCCAGTTCACCTCTATGCCTCTTTCAGACATGATGAAACCTAACAATTTTCTGGCTAGGATTCCAAAGAAACACTTCTTCGGATTTAGCATTATGTTAAATTTTCGTATGCTAGCAAATGTTTCCTCTAAGTGGGAAATAAGTGTTTCCTTCTTTTTTTATCCCTACTATATCATCTACGTATACATGGATGTTGCGTCTGATTTGATCGTTAAGGCAACGCTGCATGGCGCGTTGGTATGTAGCTCCTACGTTCTTTAAGCCAAAAGGCATAGTTTTGTAGTAGAAGGTTCTGAAAGGAGTGATGAAATACATCTTGAGTTGATCCGATTCTTTCATTGGTATTTGGTGATATTCAGAATATGCGTCGAGAAAACAGAGTAATTCCGACCCTGCCGTGGAGTCGATAACTTGATTGATTCTTGGCAAAGGGAACGGATCTTTAGGGCAAGCCTTATTCAAGGCAGTATAATCAATGCACATCCTTAAATCAATAGTGTCCTTTGTAGGGACGAGTACAGGATTTGCCACCCATTCAGCGTGGATGACCTCTGCGATAAATCCTGCTAATTCTAGTCGGGCTAATTCCTTAGCTATAGCTTTGCACTTTTCATCACAAAATCCTCGTAAGGACTGTTTGATGGGTTTAGCATCAGCGTACATATTAAGAGAGTGCTCGGCAAGTTCCCTAGGTACTCCAGTCATGTCAGAAGGCTGCCATGCGAAGATATCTTTATTAGCTTTGAGGAACTCGATGAGCATGCTTTCCTATGCGTGGTCTAAGCCTACCCCTACATTCCTCGTCTTGGAGGGATCGTCTTCCTTCAGCGAAGTCTTCTTTGTCTCTTCCGATGCCTTGAACAACAGACTTGGCTTCAGCACCTCGTTCATCATAGCGGGCATCTCAGACGGATCAATGGTCCTCTTGATCTCCTGGTACTCTTGGACATGCAGCATGGCTTAAGCAAAGGCGTCAGATCCTTCTTTGCAGTCTCGCACTTTCTTCGGGTTTCCCCGGATGGTGATGACCCCCTTTGGACCCAGAATATTTATCATGTTGTAGATGTAGCAGGGCGAGCCATGAACGCCTAGTAAGTCGGACGCCCGAAGATGGCGTGGTAAGCACTTTTGAATGGTACCACCTCGAAGGAGAGTGGCTCGGTCTGGTAATTGTCTCGGTTTCTGAATATCATGTCCAGTGTGATCTCACCCAAAAAATCCTCCTGTCTCTCTGGTACAATGCCATGAAAAGTCAAGTTTCTGTGATTTAACTAGCGTTCGTGGATCTTCATGCGGTGAAGCGTCTCAATGTAGAGGATATTGATGCTGATACCAGCATCCATGAGAGTTTTAGAGAACTCATAGCCGTCAATAAGAGGATTGATGACCAGAGGGTACTTTGCCTGATGATGTGTTTTCCTCAGGTGATCTTTGAGGTCAAAGGTGATGTTTACATCCGACCATTCCAAGTATTAGGGGACAACCGGAACCGTGGCGTTGAGCTCATGGAGAACCGCCTTTTTTAATTTAGCTGACTGAGTCCCAAGGAATCAGACATATGTGTCTTTCTTTGTGGGATAATCCTTCTTTCCATCCGACTTGGGCTATGCGGCATCCGCTTCTTCCATGTCGGAATCTTCCTTGGGTTCCTTGCCTTTCTCAGAATTTTTCTTTTTTGTCGCTTGGCTCTGTAGGCAGCGGATTCGTCTTTCTTGATGTCGTCATTGAGAAGACCCTTGGCATTGGTATGGTTAGAACCTCCATTCACGTCCAGGTGATGAACACAAGGGTTGTTGGCGATGTCGACCCAGGAATATGATTTTCCAGGCTGTTGATCTCCTCTACCTTGGACCCGAGAAGTTCCGCAAAATCGTCCCCGTCCGCCTCCACGCCATCCTCGTAATCTATATCCGAATGTTGCATTGACAGCTGCATTGTCCGGAGCCGATTTATTGTTCGAGGTGTTCTTGCACGTCTGAGTTTGTTGCTTCTGCTGCTTGGCCGCATTCGAATTGGCCAGAATATTTAGCAGTCCATCTGAATCGTCATTGGCGTTAGCATATTTTCTCGCTGTTTCTATCATCTCTCCCATATCTGTGAGATGGTCATGTTTTAGTCTATGACGCAAAAGTCTGACTGGGAGTCTTGCAATGAAAGCTTCAATCGCAGTTTGCTCCTTTACTCCTTCGCAGGAGTTCTTTGTGTCGATCCAGTGTCCGAGGTAATCCCGACAGGTTTCTCTGGGTCTTTGAGTTCAACGCTGCAAGTCTCCGACTATGTAGGGCCTCCTGTATGTTCCTTCAAAGTTTGAAAAGAACGCACTTTGCGTATCATACCAGTTGTGAATCGAGTTCTCTGGTATTTCATTGAGACATGATCGAGCCATCTTCCGCAACATAAGTGGGAGATATCAAACTACCACCAAGCTATTTCCTCCTTTGGCGATGCAGCAAGCCTGGAAGAAATCCTGAAGCCAAGTATCTGGCCGAGCCGCAGTCGTAGGGCTGAATGTGTTTGGCTATGCCGAAGTCAACCGAAAACTTTGTTTGACGGTACGTGGGCCAAAGAATTTGGGTATCACATATACGTATTCCTCCTCATACTGCCATGCTACAATGTTTGATTGAAGGCGATGGCGAGCGTCGTTTGGCGAGAGAGACCTGCTCCTTGGAGACTTGCGGCTTCTACGCGGTGGAGTCGGATTCCTGCTTCTCCTTCCACCATCGCCGCCTCCGCCCCTGCGTCTTCCATGGCTACAATGAGATCCTTCATGGTCGCTGCCGGGTGGTGATGGTGCCTCTAGCGGGTTGTTTCTGGCTGGGCGGTGCTGTCCTAGAGCCTCATTGTGTCGACTCGAAGGTTGATTTCGTCGGGCTCCATCCCTGCTTGACTCACGGTGATCCGGGTCGTTTCTTCGTCCGGCATTACCAGCCGAAAGACTAGGGGTGGCATCCTTTGCCGATCTTGCTCTCGCTGGTGACACACCTCTGGGTCTTCCCTTTGGCGATTATTCTGCCGACGATGGGTTTGGTGAGGTGATGACCCACAAGTATAGGGGGTGTATCGTAGTACTTTCAATAAATAGGAGTGTCGATCCCAACGAGGAGCAGAAGGTGCTGAACAGTGGTATGGAGCAGGAAATCCCTGTGAATACTTAGCAAACAGATTTTTAGTGGTTTTCTGACAAGGCAACAAAACGAAGAGGAAGTAACAGAAGTAACAAACAAACGGAGCAAGTGGACCAATCCTTTCTTAGCAAAGGACAAGCCGGTGGAAATACTTATAAGGACCAAACATTATCGAGGACACATGGGAATTCTATCAAGTGCTTTCGCTTCAAATAGCTGAGTACTCTTCTCTGGTGTTTGTAAGTGTTGTGTGGGTGAACCTGTGCTAACATACCTCCCTTACTAGGACTAAGACATACTTGTGATTAAACCCCCTGCAAACATCCGCAACTACAGGAAAGTAATTAAGATATAAATCTAACCACAACCTTAAACTCTAAGATCCTACGCTCCCTTGTGCAAAGGTGTCCTAACGGGGGTTCAGGTTTCTGTCACTCCGGCAACCCCACGATTAGTAGCAAAATACACAATGCATTCCCCTAGGCCTATAAATGGTGAAGTATCATATAGTCGACGTTCACATGACACCACTATAAGAATAGCACCACAAATTAAATACTAAACCATTGAATAATAACTCATCACAGATTCACTACTAACAACATGACTTCTCCCATGTCCTCAAGAACTAAACAAAATATCTCAATACATCATATGGATCAAGATCAAAGATAATATGATAATGGATAACAATCTGAACATAAACAATAATCCAAAGGTTCCACTCACAAGCATCAACTACAATAGTAATCAACACCGGGAAAGTTTCCCCTAATGAACTAAGCAATATCTAACACAACTGTTACAGCGGGACGGAGTGGTGATGATGGTTCTGGTGGAGATGATGGTGCAGATGATGATGATGATCCCGATGAAGCCTAGCTTGATGACGGTGTTCATGGAGACGGTCTCCAATCTCCGGAAAGGAATTCCCCCGACAAAAATCTGTCTGCCGGAGAGATGTTTCTCTCTCGGTGTTTTCCGCCCCCAGAGGCGGCGAAAATCTATCTGTGGTCGCTCCCCGAGCCTTACGGTTTCGAAGGGAAGATATAGGCGAAGGACCGGAGTCGGAGGCCAGGCAGGTGGGCCACACCTGCCCTAAGCGCGGCCTCAGGTGGGCCCACGCCTAGGGGGGTGTGGGCCCCTGCGGCCCCCCTTCTCTCCTCCTTATAGCTTCCTTCGTTCTCTAGTAAAATAATATGTTTCCATATTTTTCTGAAATTTTTCCGATCTTCACGAAATTGCACCGAAACGCCTTCTTTTCCATCAGAATCCAGACTCCGGCAGTCCATCCTCCAAGAATCATCCAACATGCAGAAACAAATGAAAATCCATAAGTAATACCTCATAATAAGACAAATATCAATGAATAGAGGTAGATTATAATATAGAATGGTGATGCAAATTGGGCATATCGACTCCCCCAAGCTTAGACTTTGCTTGTCCCCAAGCGAATACTAAGATCAGTAAACATGTCCACAGGTTTATGGAGTGAAGTGTCGATAAAAGAATACGAACAAGAAGCATCACACTTACCATTGCACAACTCATAGAACAAAACAACTCACCATTATATAACTTAGCTTGTAACCAATTACAACAATCACAATAGAGATGCATAAAGATAAATCATAATTGGAATTGGCAAACTTGTTCTTGGTCAGAGAACACCTGGTAAACAGTTTCACAAAAAGCTTTTTGTAGAAGTTTCAAGACAGGAACACTCTTTGCTCAAAAAGGTTTTTCACAAGTGAAGGCTTTCAAAGTAATACTCAATAGATAAGAGTTTTGTGCAAACAAGGAAGATAAAGAACATGATTGAATAAATCACTATATGAATGCTTGAAACACAACAACTCAAAATCTTGCTGGAGATAGAGAGGAAGTAGGTTTATTGACTCAAACTGGTAACTGGGAAAAAGGTCCCTTCTTAGAGGGTAGAAGGGATTACAAGTCATAAAGAGCTTCCAAAAGATTATGGTACTTACTACCTTTGAGCCCTCATTGCCCCTATCATAAGCATCTTGAGATGATTAAGGTTAAAGTGAACAAATATGGAGCATATGCTTGACGAAATATAAGTTGACAATCTCATGTCCCTTGAATATGAGGGCCACTCCTCATGCATACTCAACTTTGGGCCCAGGTAAGTTCTTATCATTGTAAGTATTTGCATATCATTGAGAACCGCCAACGGGGTACCCCTTGCACATGGTACATGAGCTTTCCCATAACCAAAATGACAACGCAAGCAGACAATGAGCATCTCGGCAATCTTTTTATGTACTATGTGTATAGCTTTTTATTGAGGATGCTTCATAGATGACTCACTATGGTGATGCTGCAAGTTTCCACCATGATTAAGCATGGCTTAGGCTAGCGGCCCAGGCGTTTCTCTAACACAGAATACAAACTCCATGGACTTACAAGTTCCCTCTTTATTTCACACTGTTGACATCCATAGACAAAAGAGCACGATATCAACTGTGTACATAGTACAAGTGCAATGTTGAAAACGTTCTCCGTGACAACATAGTTCTACTAATTCCAACGTATAGATGCGTGCATATATAACTTCGATGTTCACAATGGTTCAATTCTATTAGGGGCAAGTAAATAAAGTGTGCCATCAAGTTCGTGAGAGCTTTACTAACTAGTTTTCACATAACAAAATACTTTTTAATTTGAAAGGTAGATGAAGCTTGAGAATTTTCCTAGAATAGCAAAAGCTACTAGGTAGATATGGTGGACACAAGTGGCAAAAGTTTTGGGTTTAAAGGATTTTGGAAACATGAGAAGTATGTCTTCTCAAAACGGGTTTTTGGCTAGCAAGGTTGGGTAGCAAGCAAGGGAGTTGAAAGAAACAAGCAAACATACAAGTTATAAAGCCAAACATGCAATCTTCCTTAAAGACACAAAAGAATCTTAAATCAAGAATACTAAGCTTATGAGCCAACAAGAAAGAAAACAAATGATACCAAATACCTATAAGCTTTTTATTTGTTTCTTTTTCTTTCAAGCTAATGCCACTGACCAGAACTCGGTTTGCCAAAATCAATTTAGGCCTAGTTCTTTTGGGGGCTTCTCCGAGAAGCTGCCCTCCCCCATCTTCCTGGGGAAGCCGGTCTAAAAAATTTGCGAGGCTTCCAAAATAGATAAGGCTAAACAAATTTGGAAGCCTCGCAATTTTTTTGAACCGGCTTTCCCAGGAAGCTGGGGGTAGGGAAGCTTCTGGGAGAAGCCACCAAAAGAACTGGGCCTTAGATCCACTTGATGATCCCAAATTGGTGCCAATACTGAACAACAAGATCCATCATATAATAGAGATTGCAAACTAAAATAAGAAGTGCAAAATTAAAAGATGAGACTTCTCATTAATATTCCAATGAAGGCACTCACACCAAGGGATACACAGATAATCAACTTAATGAGAGATACATCCACATGCAAACCAAACTATAATAAAACCCCTCTACCACAGATATGAATCCACTAAAAAGGTAAAAGATAAAATATAATGGTGGTGATACCGTGGCACTCACCCAAGCTTGGAACAAGCCAAGGGGATGCCAAACCTGATAACGAATTATTCCTTTGGTGGTGGTGGTGTTCTCTTGATAAGCTCCTCAACAAGTTTCTTCAAATCCTCCATATCAAAGGTTAGAGTACGAATTAACTCCGAATTATGTTCAATGCATCCCATGATCAACTCGGACCGAGGATCCCAGTCCTTTTTATTCTTTCTCAATTCTTCCAAATTATATTGTTTCTTCCCTGCATGGTTAGAACAAGGGGTACTAGCAGGAAGTGTGCGCGGAGCGAGGATATGACGCGGAGTTCTCCCTCCTGTAGACATCCGTGCTCTCCTCTTAAGCTTGGTAGGTCGTGCCACCAAACCAATGCTTGCGACGGTAGCGCGAGTGTCCGGTTGTTTGTCCTCCTCCATGTCTCCTTCATAACCTACCAGAATCTCCTCCTCCTTTGGAACTTGAGGTTCTTCTTCTTCGGGCTTCTTCCCTTTGTCGTCGGTGGAGGCCATGGTGCTCTAAACTTGAGAAGATTTCCTGACAGAAACAGATCGAAACAAAAACACGATGCACGAACCTCGGGGGATCCGGGGGGGGGGGGGGGGTGTTATATATTACGAAGTTTTAATGCATAAGGAAGGTTTTGACACGGAAACGAGGTGGAGACGGAGTTCGAGGGGGGAACACACCCCTCAGGCGCGGCCAGGCTAGGCCCGCTCCTGGGGTGGTTTTGTCCACCCCGGGCTCCGTTTCCTCTTTAGTTTCATCTTGTAACTTCCCTTATGTATTAAAAACATTAAAAATATAAAAAGATTGGGGTTTCACGAACCTTTTGTTTTCACCACTTTTACCTATTCAAAGACGAACTCTGCAGATTCCTTCTCTCTTTCTCCTGCGAATTTCCTTCATACAAAACTTTTGCACAACCTCAATGACAACATTAGTGTAAGCAAAAACAATAAACCTTTGGTAAACACTTCAACTGAAAACCCATCAAAACAAAAGCTTTCTGTAAGAGGCAAATGCAAATGATGGCAAAAATCTGTCAAAACAGACCAGCAGATAAAGATTGATTCTTTTAGAAGACCTTCTGTTGCTCAAATCAAAAAGTGCAGAACTGATGAAATTTGGGTAACAACCTGGGGAACAAGCTCAGAAAAATTCAGCTCCATCTGATGTACTGAGCTCCCTCACGAATTTTTACAATGCAGCACAAAAATCTGTCCCAGGACACCCACTTTTCACAACTCCTCTACTTCACAAAAGTAGTTGAACTTGACACAAAAACCAAAACAAAAAGGATAAGGAGCGGTTATTATAGATGTAATATCTTCCAAGACTCGACAAAAACTCTTGGGTTATCTCCCAACAAGTACTTTTCTTTAATGCCTTTAAGTTAGGCTTGAAACTTCCAAAGATGCTCACATAGGATATATATATCTGGAGTGAAAAAGAGCATCAAGAAGCAAATAACCAACACACTTGAGTCTAACCCACTTCCTATGCATGGGGGTATCATGAGAAAACGAATTGTTGAAACAAAAGGCCACAATCATAGGAAGAAAAAACAGATGCAACTTTAAAGCTTTCAACATAAAACGGGGCAACTTAACATCATTGAGATGCATAAAACCATGTTTCCCTCTCTCAAAATAACTTTCAGTTGCACTTTGAATAAAGTTGACAATATAATTGTCACTAGGAACAACTTTATCATTAGAATAAGCATACTTACAGTCACCAAAAAGAGGTCCAAGGTCATAGACTGGATCAATACAAGCAAGTTGTTCCATCCCGAAATCTTTATTAGCCAAGCTATTTTCACAAGGAGCTTTAGAAAATTTGGAAAATTTGAACTCATAAGAATCTCCATCAAACTTAGTTAAAACATTTTCCTTCTTACAATCAATAATATCTCTAGAAGTGTTCAAGAAAGGTCTACCAAAAATGATAGGACAAGTTTTGCTAGCTGCTGAATTAAGCACTAGAAAATCAGCAGGATACTTAATCTTACCACAGAGAACCTCCACATCTCTTACAATACCAATGGGGCAAATGGTCTCCTTGTTAGCAA
Organism: Avena sativa; assembly: GCA_916181665.1. Classification (NCBI taxonomy): domain Eukaryota; kingdom Viridiplantae; phylum Streptophyta; class Magnoliopsida; order Poales; family Poaceae; genus Avena; species Avena sativa. The sequence continues at coordinate 70,796,702 of OV702284.1, forward strand.
GGTGAATAACCACATCAATGTCCTCAAGCTCACAAGGACCAATCTCATGCATAATTTCCCTGTAAAGCAATGATCACCAATTTTAACAGAAAGCACAGGAACACTAGCTTTTCTAACCTTACCAGGATGAGAAATAATATTAGAAGCGTCTTCACAGAAGATAATATGCTCATACTCTATATTTCTAGTGACAGTGTCTTTCACAATAGCTACCACAGGTTCATCACTCAAATGCTTACCAGGCTCCATAGTTTTCAATGCACCTTTGCTATTTGCACTAATAATCATAGAATACTCCTTTACCTTAGCTGGGAAAGGCATTTTCTCAACATGGGGTTCAGGCACAATATGATTAGTAGTACAAACTTGGGTACTTCTAACAGGAGCATGACTAATGACATATTTATAAGGAGCATGGTACTTATTCCACTTCTTCTTGGGAATTTCAATGTAGGAGGCAAAGGCCTTAAAATAGCTGGCAATACTTTGAGAATCAAGACCAAACTCATTGCTAATATCATAGAAGCTATCAGTTCCCATAAAAGATTTAATGCATTCATAATCATAGTTTATACCTGAGTTTCTTCCTTTCTAATTCTCCCAAGCTTCAGTGTTCTCTTGAATACGGTCTAGTAGATCCCATTTTAGCTTCTTCCTTCATACGTGTGAATGATCCAGCACAAGAAGCATCTAGTAAATCTTTATCATTAAAAGAAAGCCTAGCATAAAAGTTATTGAGAATAATATTTTTAGGGAGTTCATGAATAGGACATTTAAGCATTAGTAACTTCAATCTCCCCCAAGCTTGAGCTGTACTCTCTCCATCAAGAGGCCAAAAGTTATATATAAGATTTCTATCCTTATGAATCTCAGTGGGAGGATAAAATTTAGAGTGAAGGAGATATGGCATCTCCTCCCATTCCATGGATTGTCCATTCTTCAGCAGCTTATACCATTCTTGAGCTCTCCCTTTCAAGGATACGGAGAGTAAATTTTTCTTCACATGTTCAGTTGTGATACCTGCACACTTAAACAACACGCATAATTCATGGATAAAAATAAAGTGATCACCGGGATGGACAGTTCCATCCCCAAAATAATAATTATCCATAACACGATTAACAATACTTGTAGGTATCTTAAAAGGATCTATCTCAACAGGAGGTGGTTTCATATAATACCCTAGCAGTGGTAGTAGTTTTGCCAAATAGAAAACCAAGTGGGTTATCCATATTGGAAACAAAGTAACAAGCAGTAACAAAAGCAATACTCACAGTGAAAGTTTCCCCTACCAGTTCCACTCTTCAATAGCACTTCACTCCCCGGCAACAGCGCCAGAAAATAGTCTTGATGACCCACAAGTATAGGGGGTGTATCGTAGTACTTTTGATAAATAGGAGTGTCGATCCCAACAAGAAGCAGAAGGTACTGAAAAGTGGTATGGAGTAGGAAATCCCTGTGAATACTTAGCAAATGGATTTTTAGTGGTTTTCTGACAAGGCAACAAAACAAAGAGCAAGTAACAGAAGTAACAAACAAACGGAGCAAGTGGCCCAATCCTTTCTTAGCAAAGTACAAGCTGGTGGAAATACTTATAAGGACCAAACGTTCTCGAGGACACATGGGAATTCTGTCAAGTGCTTTCGCTTCAAATAGCCGAGTAATCTTCTCTGGTGTTTGTAAGTGTTGTGTGGGTGAACCTGTGCTAACATACCGCCCTTACTAGGACTAATACATACTTGTGATTAAACCCCCTGCAAACATCCGTAACTACAGGAAAGTAATTAAGATATAAATCTAACCACAATCTTAAACTCTGAGATCCTACGCGACCTTGTGCAAAGGTGTCCTAACGGGGGTTCAGGTTTCTGTCACTCCGGCAACCCCACGATTAGTAGCCAAATACACATTCCCCTAGGCCCATAAATGGTGAAGTATTATGTAGTCGACGTTCACATGACACCACTAGAAGAATAGCACCACAACTTAAATACTAAACCATTGAATAATAACTCATCATAGATTCACTTCTAACGACATGACTTCTCCCATGTCCTCAAGAACTAAACGAACTACTCACAAGACATCATATGGATCAATATCAAAGATGATATGATAATGGATAACAATCTGAACATAAACAATAATCCAATGGTTCCACTCACAAGCATCAACTACAATAGTAATCAACACCGGGAAAGTTTCCCCTAATGAACTAAGCAATATCTAACACAATTGTTACAGCGGGACAAAGTGGTGATGATGGTGCTGGTGGAGATGATGTTGTGGATGATGATGATAATCCTGATGAAGCCTAGCTTGATGACGGTGTTGATGGCGATGGTCTCCCCTCTCCGAGAAGGAATTCCCCCGGCAGAAATCTTTCTGCCGGAGAGATCTTTCTCTCTCTGTGTTTTCCGCCCCAGAGGCGGTGGAAATCTATCTGTGGTCGCTCCCCGAGCCTTAGGGTTTCGAAGGGAAGATATAGGCGAAGGGGCGAAGTAAGAGACCGAGCAGGTGGGCCACACCTGCCCAAGGCGCGGCCTTAGGTGGGCCCGCGCGTAGGGGCTGTGGGCCCCCTACGGCCCCCCTTCGGTCCTCCTTCTGGCTTCCTTCATCCTCTGGTAAATAACATGTTTCCATATTTTTTTTGGTATTTTTCTGATCTTTGCGAAATTGCACCGAAACGCCTTCTTTTCCATCAGAATCCAGACTTCGGCAGTCCATCCTCCAAGAATCATCCAACATGCATATACAGATGAAAATCCATAAGTAATACCTCATAATAAGACAAATATCAATGAATAGAGGTAGATTATTATATAGAATGGTGATGCAAATTGGGCGTATCATGAGGTACCAATGCCCTGATGTCATCTTGAGACGTAGCTAGAATAACTCCTGACCAGTCCTGTGTTGCCCTGCGAGGATGACCGTTTGATCCGGTCCATGAGTTTTCTTCTTCCCGGGGCCGATAATGTTGATCTGTATCCCTACGGGGGTTTTCATCAGCGCTTTGGCCTGCACCAGTGTGACAAAATTTCGACCTTGAGGTCAGCTTCCAACTGAATGACGCAGCTGTATTTAGCTATTTCAATCCTTTGTCAATAGCATTGCTGGACCTGTTCTAGAGACGGATTATTGGCGATGATGGATCGAGCAGCCGCAACATTCTCCACTGGCGTGTTGTAGACTCGGATCTTCTCTCCGGTTTTACCGTCAAATACATCTCTATGGACATCTAGGTTCCTATTAGCAAGAACCGGACCTCCCCTTGTCTTGTTTGGCAGTCGCTTGAATTCTGACTGATACTGGGCAGGATTGCTGTGTATCTGTTGTCTGAGCTCGACGATGCATGCAGCTTCCTAGAGCAAAAACAAGCGATGCTTTTCCAGGTCCTCAGCCCTTTTCTCCAGCTCCTCCAAAGTGAGATCTGAAGTAGTTGGGATTGGTATAGTGAGTGCATCTCCGTAGATTTAACGTGCACCCTTAGTGACAACGTGTCCATCCACATGAGGATCGATCGGTGTGGGATTAATCGAATCTCCCTCTTGATTCTCCATCTTGATTTCTTCATCAACCTCTTCCTCGTTAGCTTCCTCTACTGCCTCTATCGGTGTCAGGTTCTTGTTCTTCTTCTTCTTTGGCCGCCCGGTAGCCTTAACATGCGTACCAGTGGCAAAAATGGCTTTTGGTCTGGTACCTAGAGATAAAATTCCGTCGGTACTTTCCGTCATGGTTGGCTTCTGGACCTCAGACGAATATCTGGTGTCCATATTGTCTTAGACGGTGTACTCTTTGTCCATACTATCATATGGACTTGAAGGGTTCTTTAGTCACCTTGCGCTGGTTTGGAGGTGTATTCTTCTTCGTATGCTTCCATCTCCTTCTCGAAGTCTCGACATTCCTGCGATGTCAGTGATTCATGAGGGGAAGCAGGTAAGTCAGTATTTTCTCAGATAGCATCAAGAACCGAATCGTTACCGGCTCTAGCATCGAAAAAGTCGGGTCTAGAGCCCACGTAGCGCACAAAGAAATGCGTCTTCTTCTTCATGGTTTCGAGGTAGCGGAACAGCTAGGATTCCCCCGCTGCCATCTCAAAGCTCTGCTTGATCTTGGCGATTGCTTCGCAATCGATGTACGGGCGCTTCATCATCTGCTTGATCCTGTACCTCAAGAGTGTTTTTCCTACTCCAGCATCTGTAGAACCGGATCCGAAGCGAATATACTCCTCATCCATGTTTCCGGTTTCAACGGGGAGATCAGATCTGCGTTCTTCTTCCACCACTTCTTCCACTATTGGAGTGGGCTGGGTGGGTTCAGGTTTTTCCAGGATCTTAAAATCTTCCGCCTCTATGGACAGAGAAGATCCGAACTTTTCTTTCGCCATGGTCATCACCTCAGGGGTGGCACTACTAAGAAACAACTAATTCTTGGCGCACCTATTTTGGCAATCTGTGACGGACTAGGGGTGCGCCACAAGGGGCGCACTACAGCTAAAAGTTAGCCATGGCGCACTAGGTGGTGCGCCACACATATGGAAAGATAACAGTGGCGCACTAGGTGTTGTGCGCCACGCATATGAAAAGTTAGCCGTGGAGCACTGGGTGCTGTGCGCCGCAGATACAAATTTCAAAATTCAAAAAAAAGCGGGAGATTTGGATCTCGTCGCCCCCGTAGCCGTTAGTGCCATCGCTCGTCGGTGCGGGTCGTCCACTGTCGCACATCCTCAACAACCCGGAAGCAATGGGGGGAGTATACCTTTGGGGCATCGAGTTGTCCACACGGGACATAACCTACGAGCGGTGCACCATAATCAAGTCACAAATGCTCCCAGACTTCCTGGTACACTGGATGGAGCTCAAGCTTCGAGATACCATGGACATGTTGAGGGTCAGGACGATGCATTTTGATGGGTCCAAACACCAAGAAGAAGCCAGATCCGAAGTGATCCTAACGTCCACGCAAGGTGACAAGATGCACTATGTACTGCGGATGAAAATTCCATGCATCCAACAACGAAGTAGAGTACAAATCCATGCTCAACGCGATGCAGATGGCCAAAGCCTGTAGCGTCACCAGACTGGTCATCTACGGTGACCCCAACCTCGTCGTGTAGCAAACAATGCACCAGTGCGATGCCATCATCGACAATATGATTGCGTACCGCTATCTCTACAACGCACTCGAAGGTGACTTTGACGGCTGGGAGCTCCGACACATTGTCCGGTAAAGCAACGATGAAGCTGACAAACTCGCCAACATTGGCTCTACCTGCACCCCGGTTCCACCAGGCGTATTCCTTGGGAAAACTTGCGAGCGCTCCATCAAACACAAGCCATCCAAGGATACACCTGAAGCAACCACATACCCCGAGGCTGATGTCTACTCACGCTTCTATTCTTGTAGACAGTGTTGAGTGCAGATGTTTATAGTATAGCAGCAAGTTTCCCTTAAGTGGATCACCCAAGGTTTATCGAACTCAGGGAGGAAGAGGTCAAAGGTATCCCTCTAAAGCAACCCTGCAATCAAGATACAAGAAGTCTCTTGTGTCCCCAACACACCCAATACACTTTTCAGGTGTATAGGTGCACTAGTTCGGCGAAGAGATAGTGAAATACAAGTAATATGGATGATTATAAGTGGTAATAGCAATCTGAAATAAAAATGGCAGCAAGCAAAAATATAGCAGGACTGATTGTAAACGGTGTTTCGATGCTTAGAAACAAGGCCTAGGGATCATACTTTCACTAGTGGACACTCTCAATAAACATATAATATCTTTTCTTCACTATGCTACCCTGAACTACTCTCCGGTTGGATAGCGAACATTAATGCATAGTGTAGGGCTATAACAGCACACCTTAAAGTCCGCATTCCCCATCTAGGTAACCCCTAACTGTCACCTTGAGCGCTAGATGGTTCCAACAAACACCACAATTTCATAGAGACATCCAACTCAAATTATAACTCATGATAAGTATTTATGCAACCTTTAGCCTAAGTGCCACACACGGTGTGCACACTATCAACTTCACACACGTGGGGATAAGCGGAGATTACATTAATTAAAGCACTTGAGTAGCAGAGTAGCATCTACTTATTCAACTAGATTACAAAGCTCGTGACCACAGTAAGATCACGCATAGAGAGAGAGATGAACACATAGCTATCGGTAGAGTCCTTAGCCTCGAGGGAGAACTACTCCCTCCTCATCATGGGAGACAGCAACGACGATGGATATGACGGTGGAGTCGATGGAGATGGCTCCGGGGGGAATTCCCCGTCCAGGCAGGGTGCCCGAACAGAGACATCTGTCCCCCAAATCTCGTCTTCAGTGGCGGCGGCCCTACGGAACTTTTCGTGGATTTCTGATCTGGTTCTTAGGTTTTTCGTCTAGGGGGATTATATAGGCGAAGGGGCAAGGTCGGTGGACGCCCGAGGAGCCCACACCATATGGTGGCACGTCCAGGGGGCCCGCGCGACCACATGGTGTGGTTGCTTCGCGACTAATCTTCGTCTCCCCTTCGGACTCCGTGTTGTGTCTGAAAAAATATGAACTTTGGATTTTGTTTCGTCCAATTCCGATAATATTTCCTTTGGTAAAAACCTGGAATAGAAAAATAGCAGAAAACAGGAACTGGCACTGTGGCATCTTGTTAATAGGTTAGTTCTAGAAAATGTAAAAAAATGCCACAAAGTATAAAAAAAACATAAAGCAAATGATGTAAAACAAGTATGGAGCATCAATAATTATAGATATGTTTGCAACGTATTAGGGGCTACGCCACCCGAAGATTCTGGAGCATCGACGGAAGCAGTACCAGATCCCTTACTCGAGGGTCCCATGGAGTCATGCTCATCGAACCTTCCTGGACTCGGTCGTACATCGCCTACATGCTAAGTAAGAAGCTTCCAGATGACCCAACGGACACGCGACACATCGCTCGTCGCTCCAAGTCCTTCACCATCATCAACGGCAAACTCTACAAGCGGAGCATCACCAGAGTCCTTCACCAATGCGTCTCTAATGGAGACGGGAGGAGCATCCTCCTTGACATCCACGAGGGCACTTGCGGCCACCATGTCGGCAGTCGCACCCTTGTCAATAAGGCACTCCGAGCTGGCTTTTACTGGCCAACGGCGATGCACGGCACCAAGAGCATCATCGAGAAGTGCAATGCTTCACAACGATTTGCGGATAAGCTGCACGCACCAGGCTTTGAGAAACGACCAATACCATTGCCTGGCCCTTCGTACAATGGGGACTCGACAAGGTCGGCAAGCTACAAAAGTCGTCACCCCAAGGATAGGTCTATCTCCTCATTGTCGTCGATAAGTTTAGCAAATGTATTGAAGCTACGCATGTCACCAACCAGAGCAGAACCACCATCGTCAAAATCTTCGAGTCCATCGTCTTCAGGTTTGGGGTTCCACACGACATCATCATCGACAATGGAACAAACTTCACCAGAAGGAGTTCCAAGGCTTTTGCGACAAGCTCGGCATCAACATCAGCTATGCCTCCATGGTGTACCCCAAACCAACGGTCAGGTCGAAAATGCCAATGGCCTCGTCTACAACGGCATCAAGAAGCGACTGCTCCAGCCTCTCGAATGAGCAGCGGGAGCCTAGGCGGAGGAGATGCCCTCTGTACTTTGGAGCCTGTGCACAAATCCAGACAACGCACACGCTACACGCCTTTCTTGATGGTGCATGACACAGAGGCGGGCCTACTGGCTGAGGTACGCTACAAGGCCCCACAGGTCGTCGCTTACAACGAGGCTAAATCTATGGCTGCACTCGAGGACTCTATCGATCTGCTGAACAAAGCACGCAACATCGTCGCTGCTCACTCGACGGTGTACCAATAGAGCCTACGCAACTACCACAGCCGACAGCTCCGGCCAAGGTCCTACATCGAAGGTTACCTTGTCCTGCGACTCTAGAAGAAGAGGCATCTAAAGCTCGAGTCTCCCTAGGAAGGACCCTAGGTGGTCACTAAAGTAATCCTAGGTGGCGCCTATCGCCTCAAGGACATAGAATCCGGAGTAACATACTCCAACCCTTGGAACATCGCGTAGCTGCGGAGTTTCTACCCCTAGATGTTTTTTACTTTTTAATAAGGCTACTTAGCCGAAACATGTAGTGGCTACTCTCCAATAAATAAAGCTAAGTTCCTCGCCCAACAAGCCTTTTCCTTACATATTCATAAATACTACACTCGGGGGCTACACCTCACCCGATGACCTCGCCGTCTCATAAAACTCCTTACTACTTCACTTACCCGAGTAGCTGACTATGCTTGCAATCGAATCCTTGAAAACTCTAACCCAGTTGCAACCCAACTGGCAGGTTGGCAAAGAGTTGAGATCGGCAGATGTCAGGATAACTAAAAGGAAGTGCCTCACAATCAAATTAAATGCATAATATGCACTACTTATAGAATTTTTACAAGGGCAGCACCGCCCAGTCAAAACTATACACAATTTACAACGGATACATGTTCTACATAGGAAAACCCGCTACCTCTAGCGATGAAGGATGACGTTGGTGCGTCGTCAAAGAGCTGCACTATATTCTCGGCAGGCTGGGCAACCGCGCGGTAATGCGGTCGCATGTTCCAGGCCATACCATCCATAGGAACCGGTGGTCCATAGCAATGGCTTCTAGGTCCGCATCAGGACGATGCAGGTGGACAAGGGACAATGCAGCCTTGGCACCTCCAACGAGCTGCTGGTGCACACAGTCCCTTACGATGCTCACGTTGTGGAAATTCTGCAACAGCCCAAGCACACTAGAGGGAACTTCGTCCAGAGGAAACATAGAGATTAATATCGACGTGGGGGCTGATCTAGCACTTTTCAACACCTCCAGGACCCGATGAACATGGTCTTGCACTATTGCCAACACAGTCGCTCGACTCTGGTCCATCCAGAACAACCCCTAGTTTCCATCTCCTATTGGGTTGGGTCAGGCAGTTCAGTCAAATGTCGACGCGTTCCTTCTCTTCCTGCGGGATGAGATTCACAACTACAAAACAACCCCAAGTTAGTTGACAAAGACGGTAACGACCCAAAGACTGCTAAGTCGAACTTTTCTTACATTGCAGATGCTCGCCAATTTGAGCAACCTCTCCAAGGAGATATTTCTCCCTCTCGAACACCTTCTCCACTTTCGACTTCCACACATCAGCGTGACCGTGGATAATGGCAACGTATTTTTCCAAGCTCTTCACTTGATCGCGAAGCAGAGGGAGTTGCAACAATTCATTTTCCCTTGGCTTTGGAGGAGCCTAAGGAATAGGCGAGGTTGTTGGGACTGCACCAGAGTTTTAAAAACTAGACCGGTGACCAAACCGGCGAGACCCTCGGTTCACGGTTCACTGGTTGGACCACTAGTTCGATCTGGTTTAGTTGCTGTTAATTAAATATAATGTAGATGAAAAATAATTCTAATCTTCTAGACAAATGAACATATTTTAGGGGTACGTGCACTAATATGACACAGACAAGGCTTTGACCTAATGGCTGGCCTGGTTTGGCATGCGACACATGGTGTTGGAGGTCGTGTGTTCAACTCTTGGTTAAAACTAATTTATTTTTCTAGCTTATACCGGTCAGACCAGCGGTATGTTTCACCGGTTTTCGTCAAAAACCACCAGTTCAACCTGGTTCTTACTGGTTCAGTGCGCAAACGGTCTTTTGCGCTTAACAAACCATTGGAGGGTTTGTTTCCGGGTTTTTCTAGTTTAACCAGTGAACCGGTACGGTTCTTAAAACTATGGACTGCACCCGATGAGCCCTATGCAAGCAAAGTAATGGAAGATAAGGATCACGCCGAGTGCAAAAGGAACAAATATATACACAAAAATCTACCACGTAGCAGTTCTAAGTACAGTCTGGTACAAGGATGACGAGCAAGTCCAGCAAAATGACTACAAACTAAAAGTAGCTAACAAGCATTTACGTGGAATCACCTTAGGGCTTCGCGGTGTCCATGGCAGCCTCCGTCTCCGTGGCTTTTGCCGAATAGCTGCTTCTTCTCCGTAGTGTACTTCGCGAGCAACTCTATGAGCCGCGGGTCGTACTTCTTGGAGCTGGAAGCTAAAGGAGCAAAGGCTACCTCGACACCCTCCATTGTCACTGGCATCATGGAGGTCACCTTGTTGAGGTCCAGGCGAGTGTCGCATGCTTGAGACATCGTCATCCGGAGGGAGGCACCTTCTCCTTTATGTATCTGCTTATACTCAGTAGGTGCGTCCCATGCAAGTGCTTCCGCCAGAGCATCGACGTCCTCGGAGCCGTGGCCTTCAGGAATATCTCCCGGTGGAAGCGGCGGAGCACCTCCTTGACCTTGACCAGAGTGTCCCGGGTGGAGCTGTAACGGTCTTCGACCGCAGCCACGACACCAGTTAATGGGTCAGCATCAGTTTACGGGCAGCAGTCATGAGTTGGTCAGCGAGTTTTTTCTCCCGCTCAGCTGAATCTTCTGCCAGCTTCTCCTCGTGCTGCTTCATCTCCAGCTTGAAGCGCTCGAGAGCCTCCAGGGCGTTTGCTGGCTCCCAAGTGCAGGAGATCAATTGTAGTACTTTTCAATAAAGAAAGGTTGTCGAACCCATGATGAGCTAAGAGTATTGGTTAGCAAATTTGACAAAGAAAATAATAGTAATGCAGTAGATTTGGTGTTTTGGGGTTTGTACTTTGCAAGAATATAAAGTGCTGAAAGTAAATAGCAATAAGTAAATGCTCTCAATGAGAGAAAGCCCAATCCTCTATGCAGTAAGAGGACAAGCTCAAGTGTGTGTGAACTTTATTATATGTGACAAGCGTCCCCGAGGGCAACATGGATTTACTTAGCATAAAGATTTATATACAATATGGTGAATATGTTGTTAAGTTTCATTCCCTTAGGGCGAAGCCTAAATTAGGTACATCCATAAGTATGGGATAAATACACCACTTATTATGGGTCCTAGAGCCATTCACATGATCATCTAGTAATCATTAATACATAAATGTCCCACTATAGCAATATGTTCATTGGTCCCCGACATAAAATCCCTCCAATGCAACTCAAAGTATTGGAAAACGGTTTCTGTCAATTCCGTCCCTTCCGACCCCTATCATTGCATCAAAATATTCTCCTATGAGCCCATATAGATGAAGTAATATGCAGTCGGTGTCTGCATAAAACCATCATAGAATAATATAAAATATAAAACTAGACCACATACTCATTGCATATTATATGGAAATCATAGCCAATTCATCCTATGCCCTCGGGAACATGGGGATCTACTCACAAGTGGCAAACATGATATGGATTAGTAGCTTATATACAACACAATCTGAAAATATAATCTCTCCACTAAATAAAGACAAGATGCCAATCACAAACATGTAAATAGCCCTTAAAACAATATTCGGCGTTCAATCAATCACAAACTATGAGGGGAACGAGATGGATCTTGGAGATGGTGATGGTGATGATGATGGTGCTGGTGGAGATGTTGATGGAGAGGCCTCCCCCTACGCCTAGGAGGAGTGGTGATGACGTTGGCATCGATTCCCCCTCACCGGAGGCTCCGGTGCAGCAGGATCTGCCCCCTACCATAGTAGGAGAGGACTTTTGCCTCCGCCACCGCCTCTGTAAATCGTGGGAAAAATAAGGCGTAGGTTTTCTGGTGAGACAGAGACGTCTGTAAAAAGGAGGATCCAAGGCGATGCTCGTGGGTCAAATGAGCATGGGTGGCGCTCCCAGGGGGTGGGCGTGCCACCTATGTTCTTTCGGGCCTCGCGTCTCCCCTCGTTTCATTCTTTGGCCCAAGTTGATTCTCCTGGTGAAAAACACATCAGGTATTTTTTTTCCTTCGATTTATTGACGTCCAGAAGGTCCTGAAACAGCAAAAACATGAAAAATGAGGTATTTTGCCCCCCAAAAATTAAATAAAATGAAATGGACTTTGTAGGAAAGTCCTATAAATCATCTAAATATGCATAAATAATGATGGATCATGGTGAATATGATTCTAAACAGTGCACATAAGTCCTAAAAATGATGATGCAAAATGCAAGTATCAGCGTTCTTCTCTTTTGTCTCCGCCATGATACGGCTCTTCTCGAGAAAATCCAGCTGACGAAGCACCTTGTTGTTCTCCTCTAAAATCAAAGCAAAAACAATCGGTCGAATTCACGAAAGGAAATTCAAGGTATTAACAGTAACGTCACTCATCCTGGAGTTGCTGAAACTCTGCCTCCAGACGCACATGTTGCTCACCTATGCGAGACATCTCTTGCAGAAACGGCACCTGAAGACTCTGAAGGTCCTGCAGTGGTCTTTCGTGCAATGACCCTGCTAGTCTCCAACTTGGAGGAACTCGAGGAACCATCACCAGAGTTGGATGCTATCTCCGGGAAAAGCACCGCTCCCTCTGCACTCACAAGCCTTGGATTTCATGGCTCCCTCGTCGACCTCGTCCTTAATGGACTCATCTGGGGTGGACCCCACATCAAGTTCAGCCAACAAAGCTCAATCATCAGATAAGAAGTCAAGCAATGAACTAGAAGTAAGAAGGTTTTGGATATTCATGTGGTAATGTCTAAAAGTTCGAACACTTACGCCGTCTTTTGCTTCTTGTCCCGTGGCTCAGGAGTCCCTGCTCGAAGAGGCACCGTCGAAATTGGCCCAATGGAAGCCGCAGTCGGCATAGGCTCCTTCGGGGAGATATGAGTTGACGCATCTAAGCCTGTAGGGGTTCGTAGCATGGAAAACAAAAAATGTATATCGCATGAACACACACAAGCCAAGATTTAATCTACTAGATCGGTGCAATGAGTTCATAGAGTACTAACCCTTGAAGATCCAAAGCGGTTAACGAGATCGGATTCTCGTGGTTGATGGAGTCGTTCACTTGCCGATCTCAAGATCGCAAAGACGATCCTTTCGGTGCTTCGGTCTGGCAGCGCTTCCACAGTCGATCACACGTACGATACTCGATGAAGATCTTCCTCTCCCTTGTTCCAGCAGGCAGCAGAGGTTGTAGCTCTCTCCTCATGATTTTGGCAACACGACGTCGTGGTGTCGAAAGTAGAAGGGAGATCTCGCAGGGCTTCGCCTAAGCCGGTGCGAGTATGATGGAGTAGGGGGAGCCCCGAAAATCTAGGGTTTAGAGGGCCGAGGTTTAGAGGTGGCCGGCGGCTAGGGTTTAGCTAGGTGGCGACTATTTAGAGGAGGGTCTAGGCGGCAATGACTTGGGGGGGGCAAGTCCGACGGCTAGGGTTTGTGGGGTGGTGGCTTGGGGCGCCCCACCCCCTTCTATTATAGATGGGAAGAGGCGGTTGGGGAAGGCGAATCCTTCCCCAACTCCACCTCATGTCGGAGGCAAGTAGAGGGAGGGAAACCTCCCTCATGTAGGTTTCCTTCTCTCCCCCCAATTGTCTTTGACTTTCAATGTTGGGATTTGACCTTTTGTCAAACAATTGTTTGATCCAACAAAACTAGTGTTTGATTTCTCTCTTCCCATTGCCCAGCCATGTGACCTAGTACATGATGCAATCATTCCACATTATCATGACACATTCATGTATCCTTCTCACTCCGGAGCGGTGGATCTTCTAGACCCTTCTAGAACATTTTGGTGAAAACACCGAAACTATTTCCGAACTCCGGAATTGGACTTTCCTTATATGAATCTTATTCTCCGGATCATTCCGGATATCCTTGTGATGTCCCGGATCCAATCCGAGACTCCGAACAACATTCAGTCTCTTACTCACATTCCATATCTACTAAACAACATCGAATCCTTAAGTGTGTCTCCCTACGGTTCGTGAATTATATAGACATGATCGACACTCTTCTCCGACCAATAACCAATAGAGGAATCTTGAAATTCATATGGCTCCCACATATTTCTACGATTACTTCATGATCAAACAAACCATTTATATACGATACCAATTTCCCTTTGTCTCACGATACTTTACTTATCCGAGGTTTGATCATCAGTATCTCTGCATACCTAGTTCAACCTTGTTACCGATAAGTACTATTTACTTGTTCCTATGATATGTGATCCCTTGTGAACCAGTCACATGCTTGCAAGCCAATTGGATGGCATTCCACCGAGAGGACCCAAAGTATAGATATATGTCATATGGATGGACAAATCCCACTCTTGATCCATGTGCCTCAACACATACTTTCCGAACACTCAATGCCACCTTTATAGCCACCCAGTTACGAAGTGGTGTTTTATTTCAGCAAAGCATCCATCAAGTGATGGTGATTAACATGATCTCATGGTCGAAAGATTTAGGTTACTATGTATCTGAAAGCTTATAACAAATGAACTATTGAAATGACTTGATGTTATGCTACGCTTAACTATAGGAGTATGTCCATCACATCATTCTCCTAATGATATGATCTTGTTATTAACAACATCTAATGTTCATGATTAGGAAACCATAATCATCTATTAATCAACAAGCTAGAATTACAAAGAGGCTTTACTAGGGACTCTTACATGTTTACAAATCACACAAGTATTAATGTTTCCGGTTAATACAATTATAGCATGGGATGTAAACATTTATCCTAAGCATAAATATATGATAATAAGCACTTTATTATTGCCACTTGGGCATATCTCCAACAGTCTCCCACTTGCACTAGAGACAATAATCTAGTTTCAAACCTTTGTTCATTCAACACCTATGGCTTTTCGGTGTTGTATATACATGATTGCTAGTGGTTTAACTTAATATTCGGACACTTTTAGGTCCGTGTGTAACTGCATGTCTTTGCATCTCTACGCATCACTCATTCTCTAATGACATGGCTTTGTATAAATTTGGTCCTTTGGTGAGACCTTTAGTTCCTTTGGGATTAAACTATGTCTATAATTGATGTACAATATATCTTCATAGTACTAGCCCCTGCGAACTACATCTAGTTTGATAACAAATTATTTGACACAAATGCCCTCCTTTGCTGCTATAATAGCAGATATATACTTAGCCTTTTGTTGTAGTATCCGTCATAATGTTTCAACATTGGAACTCATCGAAATCCATTATGGAATCTCCTTTCCATTACATTGTGCCACTCATAGTTTAAATTGAGATAAACTTAATCTGTACTTTCTAACAAAACTAGTATCAATGTAATACTTTACAATGAACTATCTATCTATTTGTCACCTCTACAAAAATAATATATTTTTAGTTCTTCTAAAATATCATAAGAATATCCTTACTATCGTCCAATGATCATCTTATGAATTATTCTGGTATATTCTCATAACATTTAGAGCATAGGACATATCTGGATGTGTACATATCACAGTATGATTTAAAAATACTCTTTGTGATTTCTTTCATCAAGTATCAAAAATACTTGAATCTTCGTTTCACTTACCAAGTGTCTATACACTTGAATTCTGATTTAATCCTTTCTGTGTGGCAAGAACCTTTCTTGTCATTTCCATATTGAACTCATTCAATATCTCATCTATGTACATTTGGCATAACCATATTAGCATCTCAATCTATCCATATAGATATTGATACCAAACATTCGGGTTTTGCCTAAGTCTTTTATCAAGATGAAATTCTTAATTTGTGTCAATAAAAGATACAAAATTTCCAGTCAACAATATGTCTTTCACATAATGCATTAGAAATATGTCTTAGTGCTCTCACTTAATTTCTTGCAAATGCAAGCATCTTCATCATCTCCAATGAAATTAAACCTTTTAATAGTTTCATCACGGTGAAGATTCCAACTCCACGATTCTCACTTCAACCATTGAAGTATGCATGCTCTTTTAGCATCCGAATCAACAAAACCCTTTGGATCGTGTCATGTACACGTCCTAGGTAACAATTCTATTAGAAGAACTTTGTTTTGTTTGTTCAACTACCATATAACAAAATTATATGTTGTGGTTGTTACATTAATCCGTCTAGACTAAATATCACTATGAAAGATCAAATCTTGTCATAGTCAACATTTGAACATTGTCGTAAACTCTTTTCCGACATGTTGACTATTTAACAGATGTGAAACATCCATTTCTATTTCTTTATAGATCCAAATACGACTGTATGGTCTTACACATTTTTAGAGGGTCTTTCAAGTTCAATTCTTGATTTCTCGTGTATGGAACTATCATGAATTTTATGGCTTCAAGCCATTTTGACGGAGTCAGGGCCCATCATCTGTTGGGGATATGCTATATGGGTATCCTCATAGTATGTCTCCTATCCGGATAACCCGGGTGGTCCACAGTTGGTAGCATGGCCCATGGCCTGCTGGGCGGCCCAGTTAGATGGATCCAGAAGGGAGGCCCATGCCGGATAAAGGAAGGCTACGGTTGGAGTCATCGACGTACCCGGAGCCTTGGAGTGCAAGATACACAAGACTAGTAATAGACGGTGTAAGACTCTGTGACCTGTCCGGCTAGGACTTTTCCCTGTAACCCTAGGACCTGGCGACTACATAAGTCGGGCCTATGGGAGCCTTTAGGGCATGATAACTTACAATCTCAGACAATCTCGCATAGCGAACCAATCCCTGTAACTCGGCGTATTGCCCTTATAGTGATTTATAGCAGGAGTAGGATTCCTCCACCGTCGTGGGATCTGAACCTGGGTAAGCTGTGTTACCTCGTACCCATCAACCGTTCGCCTTCCCCCACGTCTCTAAACACGCACTGTGAGGACCCCTCCATGGCGTACTCGTCGGCAATACCACGACAGTTGGCGCCCACCGTGGGGCCACATGCGCTTCAGGCTCTTCAGCGGGCGAGGACCAAGATCTTCGCGGGAATCGGCGAAACCGTAGACATTGGTCACGTTCTCTTCTTCGGCAATGTTCCGATCGACCCTCCTCACGAGTTCTGGATCCCGGCGAAGACGAACCCTACGCGGTGTTCGATCGTTCCTATCAGAGACATCCACCTCTTCATTGGCGAAACCGACTCAGGCACTAGTTCCCTAGGAGTCGGAGGAACATCAAGGCCTGCACGGACCGCCTACGCGCAGGATACGTTCGCGGAAGGATCGATGTCGGATCTCTCTTCGGAGTTTGCCGACAAAGATATGAAAAATTCAAGGCCCACCCAAACCGCCCCTGTGCAGGATATAAAGGTGGAAGATCACTGCAAATCCGCCGGCTTCGCCCGTGCGTCTAGAAAGCAGAGATCCAAGTTCGTCGGAATGGTTACCATCTTTGATCTGGCGCGCTGCGTTCAGAGAGCAGGTGAAAACCCCCGCCGATTACCTGGCCAGGTGGCTCCGTATACGAGCCGATCTGGCCCACTACCCCGATGATAACGCTTTGTATCACTTCGTGGAAGGACTGGACCGTGGCACGCTTCTCCGACATTCTTTAAGACGACAGCAGGCAACATGACGCCTTACCCTCGAAGAGATGGTGAGCACCGTCAAAAACTACGTGGAGGCTGACGCAGCAGCCCAAAACCGCCTGCGCTCATCGACGGAGAACCTCCGATTCAGCCACCGCCACCACCACCTCCAGCCGCCATCGCCACAGCTGCACCGCCACCTGCAGTCATCGTCGCTGCTGTTGCACCTCCACCGCCCGTCATCGAGGAAGTACTAGCACCCACCGACTCTGTCATTGACGCGCTTTATGCTGACTTCAGTGCAGATTCAGAGGAGATAGATTTCAGTCCAGAAGAGCTAGACTCCGCCATGCAGGAGATGGAGGAGGAGTACACGCACGACGAGCAAGCCAACAATGCCGTCACGTCTCGAGGGGTGTTCGTCACCATTGGGACGGCGATGGATGAAGATCAACCCGGATGAGCTCCGCCTACAGCGCTGGAGAAGGGGAAGGGGCCACTTATTGCTGCTGACGATGATCGCGCAAAGGTCATGCCTCCTCCGCCTAACCCAGTGCAGCAGCCGCAGGAACTCGACACCGGCCCCAGCAACAACAACACCGCAAACTTGCCGCCTCCAGCATCTACGTCTGCAGCAGCCCAAGTTACCCCAGCTGATAGAGTAATGTACGACAATCTCCTCGTCGAGCCACTGACCATTGCTCATATCCGGAACGTGACCTAGCTTGACGAGAAGCGCCAGCAGCTGCTAGAAGAAGTGCAACCCATCGCGAGCAAGGCGCTAAGCTAGATCGAGATCTGGTCAACAAGCAGAAGTCCATAGAGAAAGCTAGAGCAATGGAGGCCGAGTACAAGACTTTGCTGCAGCAGCAGAAGGCCAAGAAAGCTCTGGCTCGCGTCATCAACGATCCTGGTGTACGGCGCAACCTAGGGTGGGCTCCCTCGAAGCCGGCACAAGCCAAGCCATACATTGACAGTGAAGGCAAGCAGGTAATGTCCACCCCACTCCTTAACCTCACCGTCGCCAAGACCCTTCTGAAGCAGGATAGATCGCCCGAGGCAGTGGAACAGGTCTATGACCTAGTGGGCAAGGCGGTGAAGCAGCAGGAAAAGGCCACCTCTCAGAGGCTTGAGTCCGACCCAGCGCTTTGCCAGTCTAGCCAGTGTAAGCCGCCAAGGAACAAATCTCCTCTTGATGTCGGGTCCCAGACGGGTTCATCAGAACGAAGACGGAGGGATGCACGCAACAGGAAGGATGCTATCCCCATATCCTCCGACCACGGAGAAAAGGCCCGACCTCGTCGCCCATCGCCACCGCCCTGGTCCCCCTGACATCGCGAAGATTACAAGACTCACCATCGTACGGATATGCCCCCACCAAAGCAGTGCGGCATCGTCATCCACGACAACACGGAGCAGGCCCGTCATGATGGAGAGCGCAACCAAGGACA
This sequence comes from Avena sativa, assembly GCA_916181665.1. Classification (NCBI taxonomy): domain Eukaryota; kingdom Viridiplantae; phylum Streptophyta; class Magnoliopsida; order Poales; family Poaceae; genus Avena; species Avena sativa. The sequence continues at coordinate 70,815,527 of OV702284.1, forward strand.
CAGGAACAGGTCACACCATGACCCTCCCCATCCGACAAGCAACCGTGACAGGCGTGAGGCGTCGCAGGAGGGTAACAGCAAGAAGGCTAACCCACCGCCACCTCCACCTCTGTCACTACCAAGCAGTCACCATGGCGGAGGGGCCCCGCGTCGTTCACGCAGCCCATCCCCTATTGACAAGAAGAAGACAAACCCGAAGCCGTATGATGCACGTTCGCTGATCGATAAGATCCACGAGGCCTGGGAAGGACCATACCTGGGACCACGTTGCTTTGGACCTGCAATACAGTCTGCAACTTACCCCAAAGGTTTCCGGATTGACAAGACCATCAAGCCCTATGAAGGCACCGCCAAGCCAGCCACATGGTTGCACGACTACAGCAACGCGGTGGAGATTGCCGGAGGCAACCCCAACATTGCCATCAAGTACCTCCCATTAATCTTGGCGGGCACGGCCCGTCAATGGATCGACGACTTGCCGGAGAAATCTATCTACAACTAGTTGGACATGCAAGAAGCGTTCACCAAGAACTTTGAGGGTACATACAAACGTCCCTGCACTGTGGGCGATCTACAACGGTGCGTGCAAGAGAAAGACGAGACATCTCGCGCCTACCTCTCCCGCTGGCTGGACATGAAGAATTCCTGCGCAGGCGTGCATGCTCAGACCGCCATGGCCGCCTTCATTGATGGGTTGGAAAGGGGCACGTTGCTCCGACATAAGCTGAAGCGCTTGCAGGACAATCACCAACTCGACTTGAACCAGATGATTCAGTTGGCTAGTGAGTTCGCAGCGGCCGACGACGATGCTCGCGGCTCCTTGCCGGCAACGGCCGTTCCAACTCAAGCTCAGAGGAACAGCAGTACAAAGCGGAAAACTGCTCCAGAAGAAAAGCAATCTACCGACATGGTCGCTATGACTTTTGTAGGACGAGGTGATGGCGGACAACGTGGCCGAGCAAGGGGAGCTGGTCATGGGTAGCAACGAGGAAGTGAAACTACCTCGGCGTTGCTCCGCGTTCCCCAAACCTACGAGGAGTACCGCGATATGCCGTGCCTCGTACACCTCGACGACAACGGCAAGGCCACCCATACCAATCGACACTGCAAGTTCGTCAACAACCTCAAGGAAGACCCGGAGTCCGGCTACAAGCGAAGTCGGAAGAACAGACCGCGAGGCAAGGGCAAGGGGAATAAGAAGGAGGAGGAGTCCAAGGAATCAAGTGACATGGACGAGGACGTTGACCCCAAGCACGCAGCCAAGAGCGACGACAAGGGCAAGAACCCCTTCGCGAAGAAGGCTCTAGTCTACCACACTTTCCTTGGCACCCCCACCGTCCTACAACAGAAGACCTCTCTGAGGATCCTGATGGCTACTCTCCCTCCAGTTCCCCAGTACCTGCGCTGGTCGGAGGTTCCAATCACTTGGGACAGGACGGACCACCCTGACCTTATACCTACGGAGAACTAGTACGCCATGTTCATCAACCCCTTGATTGACGGCGTGGAGTTCACCAAGTGTATGGTGGATAGTGGAAGCAGAATCAACATTATGTACCTGGATACACTGCAGAAGATGAACTTGACGGAGGCAAACCTAAGGCAGACCAACACCATCTTCCACGGTGTAGTTCCTGGTCGGGAGGCTCAGTCCCTTGGGTGCATTACACTTCAGGTTGACTTTGGCGATGTTAACAATTACCGCCAAGAGCGCATGACCTTTGAGGTGGTCCCCTTCAAGAGCGTGTACCACGTCATATTCGGCCGCGACATATTCCACACATTCATGGCCAAGCCATGCTTCGTCTACAACAAACTCAAGATACCCGGACCAAATGGTGTCATCACCATATCCGGAAGCTTTACCAAGGCAAGGGACTGCGAGATCAATGAAGCAGCCGTTGCAGAAGCTGTCCTTTACAGCGAAGAATTCAAAGAGATCCAGAGCAAGGTCGATGACTCAGATATGCCTGTGTCGAAGAAGCAGATCTCCGACTCCGCTCCTGCGTTCAAGGCCGCCATCAATACCAAGCCGGTGGAACTTGTGGTAGGCGATGCCTCCAAGCTCACCGCCATTGGGACGAACCTGGATCCCAAATAGGAAAGCGCGCTCGTCAAGTTCCTCCGTGAGAATAGGGACATCTTTGCCTGGCAACCTGCCGACATGAAAGGTGTACCTAGGGAACTTGCCGAGCACAGCCTAAACATTGATCCAAAATCCAAACCAGTGAAACAACCTCTACGACGCTTTGGAGATGAGAAGATACGCGCCATTGGCAAAGAGATAGATAGGTTACTTAAGGCTAGATTTATCCGAGAAGTCCTTCACACCCGATGGGTGGCCAATCCTGTACTTTTCCCCAAAAAGGGAACCAATGAATTAAGAATGTGCGTTGATTACACCGGCTTGAACAAAGCATGTCCCAAAGATCCGTTTGCTTTGCCTCGCATTGACCAAGTCATTGACTCGACGGCTGGCTCAGAGCTTTTGTGTTTTCTCGATGCATACTTAGGATACCACTAGATCAAGATGAGGAAGTCGGACCAATTGGCCACTTCGTTCACTACCCCATACGACACGTTTTGTTATGTTATGATGCCCTTTGGGCTGAAAAACGCAGGTGCTACGTACCAGCGGACAATGCAACATTGCCTTCACGACCAAATTGGTCGGAACGTTCACGCCTATGTGGACGATATTGCGGTGATGTCTAAAAAGTCAAACGACTTAATCTCTGACTTAAAAGAAACCTTTGATAATCTCCAGAAATACAACATGATGCTTAACCCTAGGAAGTGCATCTTCGGGGTTCCAGCCGGCAAATTGTTGGGTTTCATCATTTCCCAACGCGGAATCGAGGTCAACCCGGAGAAAATCAAGGCCATCTTAAACATAAACTGTCCGACATTCCTAAAGGACATTCAACGACTAACAGGTTGTGTTGCAGCAGTTAGTCGATTCGTCAGCCGACTTGGTGAGAAGGCTCTCCCGCTGTAAAAGTTGCTGAAGAAGGCGGACAAATTCACGTGGACGGACGAAGCAGATGCAGCATTGAAGCAGCTCAAGGAGACTCTTTCCTCAGCGCCTATCCTTGCAGCACCCGAGCCTGGTGAGCCCCTATTAATCTACATGGTGGCAACCAACCGGGTAATCAGCATTGTCATCGTAGTAGAGCGGAAGGAACCAGGCTATGATCACGGAGTTCAACGACCAGTTTACTACGTGAGTGAGGTCTTGACGGAGTCCAAGCAGCGTTACTCGCACTACCAGAAGATAGCTTATGGAGTATTCCTTGCTTCTCGGAAGCTGAGGCATTACTTTCAGGAGCACCAAATCACAGTGATGATCAAGACTCCACTGTCCGACATAATCAACAACAGCGACGCTACAGGAAGGGTCACGAAGTGGGGCATTGAACTTGCCGCCTTCGAGATCATTTACAAGAGACGCGACGCTATCAAGTCACAAGCCTTGGCGGATTTTGTTGCAGATTGGACGGAGATGCCTGATGCCACTCCGTTGCCGGAACCAAAGTACTGGGTGATGCACTTTGACGGATCAAAGCTGCTCAACGGCTCGAGGGCTGGTGTATTGCTATAGTCACCAACAGGAGACAAGCTACACTATGTTCTGCAGATCCACTTCGAGGCTACAAACAACATGGAGGAGTATGAAGCACTCATTCACGGGCTGCGTGTAGCCAAGGATATTGGCATCAAGCGCATAGTTTGCTCTGGAGATTCCGACTTGGTTGCCCAGCAGGTGGCTGGCACCTGGAATGCGCAAAACCCTATGATGGCGGCATATCGATACGAAGTGGACGAGATAGCCAAGTGCTTATTGGGCTACGAAGTCAAGTATGTGCCTAGGGAACAAAATGAGGCGGCTGATCTGCTGTCTAAGCTTGGATCAGGGCGCAAGCAAATTCCTCCAGGAGTTTTCCTAGAGCACCTGCGCACACCATCTGTGAAGGGAGCCGACATCGACAACCCGGACAGAGTTGACTCTTTCGTCAACATAGTGACCAAGATCCCTCCGGCTTGGACAAAACCGTTCATGGAATATCTTGAACACGGAACTTTGCCCAACGACGAAGTCGAAATATGGCAAATAGTATGACGAGCAAAGGGTTATATCATAATCAATGGGAAACTCTACAAAAGGAGCACTACTGGTGTATACCTAAAGTGTGTTTCACAGCTAGAAGGCATGGAAATACTACGCGAAATCCATCTCAGAGATTGCGGGCATCACGCCGCTCCTCGATCGTTGGTCTCGAAAGCCTTCCGGCAAGGATTCTACTGGCTGACCGCGAAGGCGGACGCCAACAAGCTGGTTGAGACATGCATGGGATGCCAGTATTATGCCCGACAACCACATGTTCCTGCTGAAGAATTGCGAACAATACCAATAACATGGCTGTTTGCAGTCTGGGGGCTAGACATGGTGGGACCATTACAGACGGCACCTTGTGGGTTTACGCATCTGCTTGTAGCAGTTGATAAATTCACTAAATGGATAAAAGCTAAACCCATTAGAAAGCTTGATGGGGCAACTGCCCTCAGGTTTGTCCGGGATCTAGTGGTGAGATTTGGTCTCCCACATAGCATTATCACGGACAACGGCAACAATTTGTCACTCGGATAAGTGGAGGCTTATTGTTGGGAGAAAGGCATCTGACTTCACCTTGCATCTGTGGCACACCCACAGTCTAATGGTCAGGTTGAGCGAGCTAATGGATTAATTCTGCACGGAATCAAGCCACGTCTGGAGGCACCGCTACATAGAGCAGCTGGAGCCTAGGCGGAAGAATTGCCATATGTTCTGTGGAGTTTACGAACTACACCCAACAGATCCACCGGCTACACCTCTTACTTCATGGTATGAGCAGAAGCCATCCTACTTCCGACATCCTCCACGATGCACCAAGAGTTGCCGCCTATGATGAAGATGACGCTGAAGAATCCAGACGCCTAGATGTGGACCTTCTCGAGGAGGAGCGCGTTTTGGCATGCCAAAGATCCGCCATCTACCAGCAGAAGCTACGCAGCTACCATAGTCACCGCGTTCGGCATCGCTCGTTTAAAGAGGGGGATTTGGTGCTCCGGCTTAAGCAGAAGAAGTCACACAAATTATCCCTGCCATGGGAAGGACCGTTCATCATAAGCAAGGCGCTAGTCAATGGGTCTTACTACCTCATTGACAATCGTGAACTGAAGGATAGACCCAACGAGGATCATAAGCGTAAGCGACGTGACCCGGATGATGACTACCCGGAGCTTGATCGGCCATGGAACATAGCACAGCTACGTCCTTTTTACACTTAGCATTTTCTATCTAATCGTGTACCTCTTATATGATCAATGAAATAAAGCTCTTTGGTTCACTCATATTTCTGAGTCTTTTACCTCCTTTAGTGTTCATTTTTGGATCATGTAAAACCTTTTATGCACAAGCTTTGCGATTGCACTTGTGAAAATTCCGCCTATGGGCGTTAGCTTAAGTTTTCTGGTCTACACGTTCTTTGTTGTTTTTATGTGCATTCTAGAGTAGTGAATTTTGGCACTTATTGTCGCGATTTTGTGCTTAGGTTATTGATGGTACCATTGGGAATCATCACCTGAGTGCATGGTTCCGACAACGAGTCTTCCGACTCACGAAAAGTCAAGCATAAGAACCAAAGTAATGGATAAGCCAGCACTTGCTTAAAAATATATACATGTTGGAAACTAGTTCTTGAGCAGCAGGAAATAACAACCATTGTTTTCCGCCTTAAGTTACATAAACAAGTTTTTTCCGCATATGCACCAAAGGTGAAACAAATATTACAAAGTTGTTCTTCATTCCTTTGGAGCAGGTGACTTGGAAGCAGCATCATAACCAGCCGGAGAACCACCCTCGAAGTCGACGCTGTGGTGGGACTCAGAGGAACCTTGGTTGCCGCTGTCGATGGTGTTCATTGGCACAAAGACGTTGACGTCTACCAACTTGGCAACTCTGGTGTCATAGACCACGAGCGACGACAAGATGGATTCATGGTTAATCTCTTTGCCATCGTCGTCTACATCGGGAATGCCAGAGGTCACCGTGTCGATGTCGGCATCTTCATAGTGTGCCTTCACTATTGACAGCACCATCCTTGCACCAGCCCGTGCACATGAAGCTTTCCAGCTTGTGATACGCTCGGGGGCTCGGCGCAGAATCTCTGAGTACTTCACCATGGAGTCTGATGCCTTGATGTTTATCTGGAGAGGCTTGGCGATCTCCTTGGCTTGCGTGATGGCTTTGTTGATAAAGTTGCCGGCAAGAACCATGCATTCCTTGGCTGGAGGAGGCGATCGGGTTAAACCCATAGGAGCTGCAAATTCCGACAAGGAGCACATGAGTTCAACAATTCAAAGGACCCAGACTACAGAAATCCAAGACGGAGAAAACTTACTGAAGATGCTGGCCTCAGCTTGCTAGAGGGTGTCCGCCAAGGATTCTTTCTCTTGCTGGAGGAGTTTATACGCCTCACTATGGCATTGATTCTTCTCATCGGCAACTTTCTTATGATCTCTTAGGATAGAGATCTCCTCCTTCAAGCGATTGATTTCCTCGGTGGCGGAGTCCTGCAGGGCCTTCATCGACTCCTCATGAATTTTCATCATGTCATTCCTGCTTAAGAATTTTGTTTTCGCTATCCAGCTCTTGAATGTGCATGGATTACTCGACAATATTCTTGGCCTTGGCAATGGTTTCTGCAAGTCGGAGAAAGCAAAGTACACAGTGAGTAATCAGAGAATATGGGCACAAAACCAAGTCGGAATGCGAAAAAGAAAACAGACGCTTGCTCTTGGTGATCTATTCCTTCTAGAAGGCAGTTTTACCCTTTTCAGCTTCCAGGTCTGCGTGTATCTTCTGGTACTTGTCATTGGCCATGCCCCTCCGAGCACTCTCGTTCTGTGGAAAAAAGGTCAAAGTTAAAGCGGTGTTTGGTCTGCTTGGAGCATCTAGCCGGAAATTTTCCACCTAAACGCTCGGGGGCTACAGCGAAAGTTTTTGACTTAGCAATATGCTTAGCTTTTCTTTAAGCATCTAGTCAGAACTAATTCAGTTCTCGATTAGAGGCTTGGGGTATACAGTATAAAGTTTTTAACTCGGATATATGCTTAGCTTTTCTTTAAGCATCTAGTCGGAACTAATTCAGTTACAACTAGAAGCTTAGGGGCTACAGTATTGAAAATTATAAACATTGCGCATGCTACTCTTAAAGCATCTAGTCGGAATATTTCATTCCACCTACATGCTTGGGGGCTACGGTGAGTTTTTCTATCTTAGTCACTCTTAGAGCATATAGATGCAAAAACCTATGGTTTTTCCGTCTACATTCTCGGGGGCTATAGCGGGATACTCATATGAAATGCAAAAGGCAAATAAAACTTACAAGTGCGACGATCTTGAGGTTTGTAGCACTCTCGGCCAGCAGCTTGCCAAAGGATTCGCTATTTCCTTGCAAGATTTCTGCTTGCCGGTGGAGCTCCTCTAGACCAAACGTCAGAGATGTCGGTGCCGCACCAGGGACCAAAGCAGTGCTACCCGGTGTAAGTACGGGATAGACTATCTTTGTATAGGCTATGGTTTTCTTGGGTGCGGGGGCGCCGCCAACGACAGAGGTACCTGCTTCCACCACCGCCTTACCGCCACCGATGGCATCCTTAGCCGGAGCTTCAGCCATTTGGTGGGCGGCACTCTCCTGCGTCGCCTGCTCGCCGACAACAGGGACCTCGGTAGAGGCACCTGAGTCCACTTCCATGGCGGAAGGGACAGATGCCTCCTTAGCTTGTGAGCTTGTCGGGGCAGACGAAGGCTTGACGGAGGGAGTGGTAGGGACGATGGCGGGAGATGCATCGCGATGCAGTCCTTGATGGTTCTAGAAGCTCCCAGTTTGGAGGTCTTGTTGAGGCTGGTCATGGCTTTCTTCCTGAAACATGCAAAATGCATAAGTACGGGAACAAGACAGATAAATGGACAAATTTCAGAGAGAAAGAAGCTTACACAAGTGGGGGTGCTTTGGCAAAGGGGATCCCAGTAACTTTTCTCTTTTCCGCCTCCAGCACGGCGGTAGTCTTCTTGGAGGCTCCACCCTCCATATTCTTCTTCTTGCCCCCGTCGGCAACGTCAGAGGTGGAGCTCTTTCGCTTTCGCCCCAACGGAGCATCGTTGTCAGACACGACCGTGACTTCCTTCATCTTTGGATCATAGATTTGAGGAGCCATGCTATCCTCATCTATGTCGCTAAGCTGTTAAGTGAGAAGTCACCGTATTATATGAGATGCCATTTGCAAGACGGAAGAACTGGAGTATATGTCATACATGGAAAATAAATACCTACCTTTGGGCACTTGCCATCTACGAACATGTCATAGGTGATGGTGAAGCCACGCTTCTTGTCCTTCACCTTGACGATGTCCTTAAGGCGGAGCTTGACGGAGTCGCTCGAGAAGTTGTCCACGGAGATGCGGAGGCTATCCCTTCTATCGCTGGTATACTCGTGCATGAGCTTCACACGGTGCTGCAGAGGTTGGATTCGCCTGATGAACCAGCACATGGCTAGGTCCAAGCCGGTCAAACCCGTCTCTACGAACCATTCTATCCGCCTTATGGCGCGGGAATCATCGAGGTTGGAGGGAAGGGAGGCCTGGGATCTCCATGACGAAGTCCGGGTACGTTACTTGTCGGCTAGCTAGAGGAATGTCTGGGCCGTAGAAGTACGTTCGTTGCCAATTTTTGCAGGACTCGTGGCCGACGATGTCGGGGAACCATAGGCTAGGTCGAATCTTGAAGCTTATGGTGCCGCAATTCCTATGTTCTTCCTTACTAGCTCCGGCTTCACGTTTGACGGTAAAGAAGTACACGAAGAGGTCTAGCCTAGGCTTTATCCCTAAGTAACCCTCGCAGAGCGCCGCGTAGTTGCTAAGTGCTAAGATACTATTGGGAGAAAGATTCTGGGGCTGGACTCTGTAGTGGTTTAAGACGGAGAGGAAGAAGTTGGAGATGGGCAGGGAGACGCCGCGTACCAGTTGGGCTTTGAGGTACACCTTTTCTCTGGCTTGGGGAGAAGGTGTCACCTCGCCGGCCAGTGCCGCCCGCCAGGCGAGCCCCTCCGTTGCAGGGAGGTATCCCTCGGCGATCAGCTCCTGGATGTCACGGTCGGTGATATCTAAGCCACGCCAGTCGCCCTTGTGTGAATCTAGTTCCTCCTCAATGGCTCCAGCACCGCTAGATTGAGGTCGCCGCCGGTGGACTCGATCACCGCTGATGCGGGGATGACCAGGCCCTCTAGAGGCACGATGATAGAGCTCGCCGGCTTCGCCGCGGCTTCGCTCGATGCCTCCATGGAAGGGGAGGTGGTGCTGCTAGCCATAGAGGGAGGTTTGATGTGACTGGTGCGGATTAAGGCTAGGGTTTTCGTGAGTTCGGCGCGGAGAGCTCGAGGAGGCACGTGCTGGAGGAAGAAGATGATGCGAGGAGAGAATGAGGTAAAAAGTGGAAATTCCACCACGTTTACTATTTATCATCTCCAGCGTCAAGATTCATGCAGCTTGATCGGACGGTTGCCGCGTAGACGACGTGCGTGGAAATTTCGCCACGTCTCCAACCGTCGGCGCCAACAGTTCATATCGCTCGCGCGGGAAAATCGTACATGATTGCGTTCTCTGCATGTGTGAGTTACGAGGCATCGCTGACCTAAGCCTACGTCGTCCTAGATGGCATACGCAGATGAGCCGTCACATCGGAAGATTCCGGCATGGACGGATCCAGTCCGGCTACGGAAGAGTATGATGGAAGATTCAGCATTTCTCTGACTTACATATTGAAGACGGAGAAAGCCTTGCATGGTTCTTTGGGAGGACTACAAGATATTGCTTGATGATTTGCCGACATCCATCTAGACGGAGCATTCCACACAAAGAGGCAAGACGGCGCTAGATCTCAGAGTTCTCCGGGGGCTACTGTTCAGGATATGCTATATGGGTATCCTCGTAGCATGTCTCCTATCCGGAAAACCCGGGTGGCCCACAGTTGGTAGCATGGCCCATGGCCTGCTGGGCGGCCCAGTTAGATGGATCCAGAAGGAAGGCCCATGCCAGATAAAGGAAGGCTACGGTTGGAGTCACCAGTGTACCCGGAGCCTTGGAGTGCAAGATACACAAGACTAGTAATAGACGGTGTAGGACTCTGTGACCTGTCCGGCTAGGACTTTTCCCTGTAACCCTAGGACCTGGCGACTTTATAAGTCGGTCCTATGGGAGCCTTTAGGGAACGATAACTTACAATCTCAGACAATCTCGTACAGTGAACCAATCCCTGTAACTCGGCGTATTGCCCTTATAGTGATTTATAGAAGGAGTAGGATTCCGCCACCGTCGTGGGATCTGAACCTGGGTAAGCTGTGTTACCTCGTACCCGTCAACCGTCTGTCTTCCCCCACGTCTATAAACACGCACTGTGAGGACCCCTCCATGGCGTACTCGTCGGCAATACCACGACATCATCGCTTCTTTGCTTACAGTCAGTTCATTATTTCCAAACAATAATGATTTAATTTCAAATCTTAGTATTTGATTGTTTACCCCACCTACTTGGTTTAATAGGAACTTAGACCTTCGTGACCACAACCTTTGAGGCACGTGAGCCATGACCATCGTTGCTGCCTCCAAAACACTTTCCGGTGTTGCGCAAATTAGCACATATAGCTAAGGTTCTTTTAACATTATCAAAGTTCTATTGTCCTCCCACTTAACTTTTCACGAAAAATTTTCTTCTAAAAGAAACTTGACGTTCTGAGCGACAAACACTTTTGTCTTTGGTGTTATGGAGGAGTATCCAACGATTATTCAAATATAACTTACAAATATATGCTCATCCAACTTTGGTTGTAAACATCTTACTTATGCATATCATACCAATGTTTAAAAAATGACAACTTGGGTTTTAACCCAAACCATAACTTTATATGGTGTCATTTCAACGGATCATGATGAAGCTCTTTTCAGCGTAAAAAGCTGCAGTCACTAAATCTTTTAACCTTTAGAATATAATGGCACTTATATAAATTACACCTTTGATATTACCATGTCAAACAAGGTTTCATAACATATCTCGAACACTCCATACTACTATGGTGTTTTTGGGAAACATAAATTTATGGAACGATTCCTCAAATCTTAGGCGTTTTTCCAAACTTGTAACTCAAATATCTTCCTTTATGATCCTATCATAAAAAATCTATATTCTTGTTACAATGATCTTCCACTTCATCTTGAAAGTCTTCGAACATTTTTTAAATGTTTCACACTTCATCCTCATTAAGAAAATATTCATATATTCACTCAAATTTTCGGAGAAAGCATATAAAGTTGAAATCCATCGCTCTCGACTACATATAATGGGCTTCATACATCTATATGTACAAATTCAAATAAGCTAGTCATTCGTTCCCTTTTGGCCTCTGAACAGAGTTTTAATTATCTCTAGAAAAGTTTTACAAGCGTCATTTGATCAAAAATCAAAAGTCTCCAAAATTACATTAATCATGGAGCTTCTTCATGTTTTCTTTCCAATATAATTTAAACGGCGATGTCACTTCCTAAGTAATCTTTCAATCATTTGTCTTTCGATATTTTTAGCACTAGTTTTATGGATGTGATTTCTCCAACGAAATTTGTAAATCATCCAACTTTTATGGATTACGGAAATTATTTGAACAACCCTTTTGTTCTCATAACCTGATTGAAACAAATCTTGAAGGTAAGATTTGATGTTAACGATCAACACAACAACACTTTGTTTTTTTTCGATGAACATCATCACCTATTCTCTTGCTAGTTACTTAGGCCATTGTAGTTCATGAATTGTATTGTTTTTGTATGACTTTTTGTACCAACAAATTCGGTATCCAATAGTTAAGAACCACATTGTTTAACAAGCAAGGAATACAACCATAACATGTATATCATCTATTACCTAAGTTGAACAATTCTAGTATTTTCTTTTCTGCCAAATATTTCTGAGATTCTCTTTCAGCATTAACTTTTCTGTTTTAAAAGAATCTATCAACATCAATAGTGGCGTCATACACATGACACATAGTCAGCGTGTATAGTCAAACACTAATATCTTTGGGCTTGCACTTTGACGTAGATCATCATCATCAAATGTTTGGAGCTCTTTCGAATTCTATACTTTAGTAATCTTTTAGTGTATTAAACATTTTACCTACATCTTATATTCATCCTTATCATGGCAATTTTCATGATTAAGCTACTTTAGCTTATAACGGTGAATCGCGAGTATAACGTTGCTCTCCAAAACCTTTTGGAGGATTAGGATGACTACCATCTCCAACCTTTTGAAAATTCTCATCAAATATGAGAACATTAATTTTGCCATATTATACTCTATCATGTTGTAACCAAAACATCATTTCAGATATCTCAATATCTTCCACACATGATGGTTTCCAAAACAATTCTTTCAGCTCCTAGATAACCTTGATATTAAAACAATCTTTCGAATATCAAGAATCATGGAGACAAACATGATATTTAGATACTAATACTGGAATTGTTACTCTTGATTTAATACAAATTATTAAACTTCATGGAGTAAATGGAGTTTGCTAAAAGTTTGTAATAGGAATTTTAAACTTTAGATTGACACTCAAAATAATATGATACCAGTTCATAAAGTAAATATCCAGAATTCTATAGTTCTACTATCTCAATTAAAACTACGCGTAATGTGGTGAACGGATGCCAATGACTATAATAACTATGCAAATTCACTTTGACTTAATTTATGATAAATAGTGTTCAACTTTTGATCATATTACTAGTGAACTCCCACTCAAAACAATACCCCTCACATTGTTTTAGTGATCACACGAACCAAATTCACTACACCAAGTCCGATCATCACGAGAGATGATGTAGCATCAAAGGCGAACAATCAACATGTTCATCATATCATCTATATGACTCATGCTTTACCTTTTGGTATTCCATGTTCCGAGACCATGTGTGTACATGCTAGGATCGTCAAGGTTAACCTTAGTATCCGCGTGTGCAAATCTGGCTTGCACCCGTTGTATGAACACATAGAATCTATCAAATCCGATCATCACGTGATGCTTCGAAACGACAAGTCTGAGCAACGGCGCCTCCTAAGGACGAACACTTTATTACTTGATATTTTGTGAGAGAGATCATCTTATAATGCTACAATCGTGATCTAAGAAATACAAGATGCATAAAAGGACTAACATCACATGCAATTCATAATATGTGATATGATATGGCCTTTCTTCTTGTGCCCTCGATCTCCATCTCCAAGCACGAACATGATCTCCATCATCACCGGCATCGTGTCAAGGTCAATGGCGTTGCTTCATGGTTGTCGTCTACCAGCATCAACTATTACAACTACTTGGAATAATAGACACGCATGTCTTAACAAAATTAAAAGACAACCATAAGGCTCCGTACATCATATATATTCACAATCATGGCCATAACACATCACAACAGAAGCCCTGCAAAAATAAGTTTGATGCCTCTAATATTTCTTTGCATGTTTTACGTGGCTGGGGATTTCGCATAAGAACTGTTCTAACTTACGAACATGAACCACAACGTTGATACTACTATTGTCAATCGCCCATTGTAAATTGAATCTTCACTATGGTGGGAGAGACGGACACCCGCAAAGCCATTTATGCAATACAAGTTTCATGTCGAGCATTGGGCAAGTCTCATGAACGATGTCATGTAAGGTTAGCTCGGGCCGCTTCATCCCACCATCCCGCAAGATGCAAAGTACACAAGAAGCAATTGATAATAAAAGCACACCGCCCACAATGACCATTGTGTTCTACTCCTGCAACATATCTACTTATAGACACGGCTCTGATACCACTGTAGGGGTTCACAGCATGGAAAACAAAAAATTATATCGCATGAACACACACAAGCCAAGATCTAATCTACTAGATTGGTGCAACGAGTTCATAGAGTACTAACCCTCGAAGATCCAAAGCGATTAACGAGATCGGATTCTCGTGGTTGATGTAGTCGTTCACTTGCCGATCTCAAGATCTCGAAGACGATCCTTCCGGTGCTGCGTTCTGGTAGCGCTTCCGCAGTCGGTCACATGTTAGGTACTCGATGAAGAATTTCATCTCCCTTGTTCTAGCAGGTAGCAGAGGTTGTAGCTCTCTCCTCACGATTTCGACAGCACGCCGGCCTGGTGTCAAAAGTAGAGGGGAGATCTCGTAGGGCTTCACCTAAGCCGATGCGAGTATGATGGAGTAGAGGGAGCCCCGGCGATCTAGGGTTTAGAGGGCCGAGGTTTAGAGGTGGCCGGAGGCTAGGGTTTATCTAGGCGGCGGCTGTTTAGAGGAGGGTGTAGGCGGGGGCGACTTGGGGGGGGCAAGGGCCGGCGGCTAGGGTTTGTTTGGTGGTGGCTTGGCGCGCCCCACCCCCATATTTTATAGATGGGAAGAGGCGGTTGGGGAAGGAGAATCCTTCCCCAACTCCACCTCATGGGCCGGGCAGCAAGGGGAGGGAGGGAAACCTCCCTCATGTAGGTTTCCTTCTCTCCCTCCAATTGGCTTTGACTTTCAATGTTGGGATTTTACGTTTTGTCAAACAATAGTTTGATCCAATCAAGCTAGTGTTTGATTTCTCTCTTCCCATTGGCCAGCCATGTGTCCTAGTACATGATGCAATCATTCCACATTGTCATGACACATTCATGTACCCTTCCCACTCCGGAGCGGTGGATCTTCTAGACCCTTCTAGAACATTCCGGTGAAAACACCGAAACTAGTTCCGAACTCCGGAATTGGACTTTCCTTATATGAATCTTATTCTCTAGATCATTCTGGATCTCCTCATGATGTCTTGGATCCAATCCGAGACTCCGAACAACATTCGGTGTCTAACACTCATTCCATATCTACCAAACAACATTGAATCCTTAAGTGTGTCTCCCTACGGTTCGTGAATTATGCAGACATGATCGAGACTCTTCTTCGATCAATAACCAATAGAGGAATGTGGAAATTCATATTGCTCCCACATATTTCTACGATTACTTCGTTATCGAATGAACCATTTACATACAATACCAATTTCCCTTTATCTCGTGATACTTTACCTATCCGAGGTTTTATCGTCGGTATCTCTGCATACCTAGTTCAACCTCGTTACCGATAAGTACTCTTTACTCATTCCTATGATATGTGATCCCTTGTGAACCAGTCACATGCTTGCAAGCCAATTGGATGGCATTCCACCGAGAGGGCCCAAAGTATATCCATATGTCATATGGATGGACAAATCCAACTCTTGATCCATGTGCCTCAACACATACTTTCCTAACACTCAATGCCACCTTTATAGCCACCCAGTTACGAAGTGGTGTTTGATTCATCAAAGCATCCATCCGGTGATGGTGATTAACATGATCTCATGGTCGAAGGATTTAGGTTACTATGTATCTGAAAGCTTATAGCAAATGAACTATTCAAATGACTTGATCATATGCTACGCTTAACTATAGGAGTATGTCCATCACATCATTCTCCTAATGATATGATCTTGTTATTAACAACATCCAATGTTTATGATTAGGAAACCATAATCATCTATTAATCAACAAGCTAGTATTACAAAGAGGCTTTACTAGGGACTCTTACATGTTTACAAATCACACAAGTATTAATGTTTCCGGTTAATACGATTATAGCATGGATGTAAACATTTATCATAAACATAAATATATGATAATAACCACTTTATTATTGCCTCTTGGGCATATCTCCAACAGAGCCTTCGCTACGGCCTAATTTGTGAGTGTCATCGTCGCTGGACTCGGGGGCTCCTGCTCCAGCGATTGCGCAGTAGGGATGGTTGTATCGGACTCCCCCACCTCTTCATCATCAAGGGCACCTTCCAAACTCTTGGGAGCTGGAGGCATCATACCTTCCACCTTATAGTCCTGAACATAAGAAACAACTTGAGAACTAAAATAGATAACAATAAAAGAACAACAGTATGGGCAGGAGCATTACTGCTAGTGCAGGGTTGATGGCGCTGAATGGCACTGTTGTTGTCTTCGCTGGGAGCTGTTCTTCCGCCGTCAGCTTGGTCAACGACCTGATCTTCTTCTCGAGCTCCGTCAAAGACAAGTCCTCAGCCGAGATTCGAGTGGGGTCAGAAGCGTCGGCCCATAAGGCCATGGAGTAGGCTCTGGCCTCTAGAGGTTACACACGCCACCACGGAAGGTTCGGATGATGTCTACACCAGGCACCTCCTTTCCATGGATGAGATGTAGATCTTGTAGTCGCTTGTTCAATGCCTCCACTTCTCTGCTTCACCCGGTATAACAACGTTCTTCCATGACCGCTTCTTCTTCGACTCAACAATCAATTTAAATGGAGCTAAACCGTACTTACGAATCTCGTTTTTTTGGTCATGGATGTAGAACCACTTGTCCCTCCATCCTTGATCAGATTCGACGAATTTGAGATAAAGTACTACATGTTTGGGCTTATGGAAATACCACACCCAACAACTTTGTACACTACTAAGCCTAAGCCTAACTGCCTCTTAAGCCTTAACAACACCTTGAAAAGTCCAAAGTGTGGCAACACTCCTAGAGAGTAATGAAGCAAGCGATGTGGATAATCGAATTGGGAGTCAGCTGATGAAGCTGAATCCCATAAAAAAAAGAAAACCATGAACAAATTTGTGCAGGGAAAGTGACAAACCGCGAAGGAGGAAAGCCATAAACATGATCCTGAATCCACATTGGGATTATCTCAGCACCAGGGATTCGGTAATCTACCTTGTCCGCTGAGATCAGGCCGGCTTGGCAGAGGGGCCACAGGTCGCAGGCCCTCACCGTCGAGCCCCGCCACGCACCATTCATGATGCGGCTCCCAGCGACTTTCTTCTTGGGGTGGCGGCGGCAACACTCGACCTAGCGCCTAGAGCTTTCCTGCTTTTCTCCATCTTTGGAGGCACTATCCTCCTCTGAGACCGCATGAATTGTCTTGGAAATACATGAAGGGTGTCCAGGGCAATAAACTATTTCAGACGTGAGAGGCGGCACGCAAGAAGAACAAGGAACACACGAACATCGGAGAGCAGAAGAGTAAAATTACTAGCGCCCTAAGCATATAAATCGATGGAAGACGACAGGGTAGAGCCGTCGATTTACGACATGTTATGCGTGTCGACCATCGCATCAACCATGTGGCATCGGATGCACCAAACCGTCGCTGCCACAATCTCCACTACACGCGGTAACTGAGGAGGTGCAGTTAAACCAATGTAATTTACGCATGACTGGTCATATTATTGTCAAATGGTGGGACCCATGGTTGTCCAGTCCCATCGACGCTGCCCTCGCTGACCGATGTGCTCACCAGTCTTCATTAGTGACGTCATCATCATCTACACCTTTAGCAAACGGTATAGCACAGCAACGCCTCTCTTGTTTGAGTGATTAAAAGTTTTTGCTCGAGTCTATGACTCGAATAAATACTTGGGGGATACTCCTAACACGAGTGCTGGTCACGCACCCGAAGCACTTTCGGGTTCAGTGAATGCCCGAAGATGACAAACAATAAGGTCATATACCTCGACTCCTTCTTCGAATCAACGATTTAAATATGCACTCAGGGGCTACTCCCATAGGGAGCGCTTGCTATCATCCGATAAACTTCGACTATTAAACAACATTCGCAAGATAAGCATGACTAAAGATGAGCATGACTAAAGTCTCTGCTTGAGTCAACGACTCGAGCATACACTCAAGGGCTACTCCCATAGGGAGCGCTAGTCACGCACCCTATGATAAAATTGTCATGATCCTTCGGATCCCTTATGACACTCAATTGAAAAAATGGCGACTCCACCCATCAGAAATATTTCTAAAGAGATGACGTCTCATTGGCCACCCGAATCGTCTCTGTGATAATAACCATTCGGATGCTATGTGTACGACATAAAGGTAAGACCTACAAACACAGTCTGATGGTATGGCAAACACACCTGCTGCGCTCTACCATAAATATACCGTGCCTACAGGTGCGATGAAAAATCCCGACGGACGCGTTGGTTACATATCTAATATCATTGGAATTTTACATATGTAATACCTCCACGGCATGAGTCGAATTATGCCAGCATTTTTTCCAAATTTGAGTCCGGGAACTCGAGTTTGAGTAGATGGTGTTGTTTTGCCCGAAGGCATTTAACTAACCCTGATCCGTCAGGAGAGTCAGACACACATATCAACTATCCCTATGAACTGAACATTATGACTCGAGAAAACCTTTGGGTGACAAGCACTCGAAGACTTCGGAGTCTCCATTCGAATCTACGATTCGACTAGACACTCGGGGGCTACTTACATGGGTATGCCCTATGGGTACCCAAGATTGGCCTATCCGGTTTTGCCCAGGGGGATCCCACGTGATGATCCGCACCTAACAATGAAACCCAGGAAGGATTCGAGTGGCCCAGGCCCATGAAGGATGCGATTCCTTGAAGGATACGGCTAGCTTTAGATAGAAAGTTTAGAAGGAAAATCCTAATCTATAACCGACTTGGACCTATCCCGAGACGTGTACTCCCTATATAAAGGCCAGGAGGAAGCGGAGAGAAGGACCGCCAAAACCCTAGCATACACACCCGACAGATCTCATCTGCGCACCCCTATAATCCTCAGTTTCACCTATAATCAAGAGCAGACAAGCAAGAGTAGGATTTTCCCTCTAGAGGCATGAAACTTGGTAAACCTTGTGTCATGTGTTTCTAGTCTGTTAGCTGAACGGGATCTCCATTACACCCTCTTCCTTAAGCCCAAGTCCATCAAGTATGGGCATTGACGTGATCACCCCACGTCAACTCTATCGACCGGTGACTCCCCTTCTATTTTGCTAATGACGAGCCTATACGTAAGGACCTGATGTGTAGGCTTGACGTAGGAAGATGGCAAGCCCTTGTATTTTACCGTGATTCTTCCACTCCTTTAACATTGATCCTATGGTAGGAACATACGCTGACACCACCTTTTCTGGATGTTTCGTAATGGGAGGAAGTGGTATGCGAGGTGCTGCCTGATTTGCATCGGTACAATTTGCAGAGGCCCAACAACATCGTATCTACTCCCTTGTGCCATGGGTGTCGAGAACCTCGTTAGCAGTTGCGAAGCCAACACTCTCCTAGGTGATCATGGCTGCAAGCTAGCGCGTCCTAACGAAGTGGATCGCGGTCAATCAATAGATCTAGAGGGTAGAAGAGAATGGAAATATGATCCACCATCTAGTTGTAGGGCCCTCTCATTGCCTAAATAGGGAGCAGATCCAGTTTGTCTCTGACAAGACACGCAACTCACATGCACAGTCGATCCTTCTTATGCATATCTGGGACATGTTGGGGTTTCGCGCCCAGAAACAATAATTTTTCTTACGCAAACAACCCTAATGCCAGGATCTATCTATTAGTAATGTAGTAACAATAGGGGATTTTCACGAACTTTCCAAATTGAAGGCCGAAGCTTTGCCAATGTTCAGGAGAACGTGGTTGATGTAGTCGTACCGACGCTGATCTCAGGGTCGTTGTGAACTCCAATGGCTCCGGTGGCTCTGAAACTCCAGGCGCCACAAGTGAAGCACCCCCAAGGGAGTCACACACGTCTGGTTCTTGACGATGACTCCCGCTCCTCTGATCCACTAGAGATCGCGGAAGTAGATCTCCTCGATCCTGATCCCCGCAACGTGACGGCTCTCCACGGTAAAGAAGTCCCCCGTTCGCACAGTCCACGGGTGGGACCATGGTCTTGGGAGAGAGAGGGGAGGGAGAGAGGCGGCTGGAAGCTTTTCCAAAAGCCAGGAAGCTTTTATTTATTTTCTGATGATTTAATTGTCTCTATATGCATCTCAACATATAGTATATGCATCTCAATATATAGGGGGAAGAGGACCCCAAAACTCATTGACTAAGCCAGGTGGGACTAAACAAAGGAGAGGAGGGGTGAGGAGCTTGGCCGGCCGGCCAAGGCTCCCATGGGACCCGCACATGTGCCCTAGGGCCCAGCCGGCCACCCTTCCCTCTCCTCCCTTTTGGCTTTTCCTCTCATGGGCTCTTTCCCTTAGGGAATTGGCCCAACAGGGAATTTGACCATTTTAATTCCTTTTATTTTATTAAATAAATATATAAATCAATATTTAATAACTATTTATATATTATTTAATTCCCGTGGCTATGGAACTCATTCCATCCCACTCCGAATATCCTTCAGACCTTCCCGGAACCCTTCTGTTTTCTCCCTCTCTTTTCTTCCGTGATGCCGACGATACCAAAACGATCTCCGAGCTTCTTCAACTCTTAAGCGTGCTACCCTACGGTTCGGGAGCACTCCAGACATGGCCGAGACCCCTCTTGAACCAATCATCACCAGCGCGACCTGGATTCCCATAATGACCCCTGTGCATTCCACAGAACTTTGTTGTTGAACCATCAACGTCGTGTCCTTTTCCTTTTGTCTCTACGAAACTTGCATTGTCCAAGATTTGATCAACGACATCACCATGTTGGATTAAACCTCGGTACTGACAACTGCTATTTTACTTATTCCGATAAGTGATATCCCTATGACCTAGTCACACGCTGCGCAACTCATGGATATAACTTCTCCGAGTGGGTCCAGAGTATCTTCCATCACATGGATGGACAAATCTTGCTCTTGGAACATACGCCTCAACCTGCCCCTCTGATGTACCTGGACACACTTTTATGATCACCCGTTTCACCGAATGATGTCTGATGCATGCTAACATGGCACTCTCGGGTGACAATGATTAAATATGGTCTCACGGTCTGGGGATAGGTCACTATGTTTCCTAATTATCGCAACTTGAACTTTGTGACATGATCATATTACGATGGTTAGATGTGTATGTTCACCATCTCATTCTCCTAATAAGATGATTCCATTGCCAACTTGCATGAATGTCACATGATCATGAAACCTTGATCATCTGTTGACCAATGAACCAGTGACTAGAGATTCAGTGGGAACTACTGATTGTTTACATATCACATGTGTATTAATGTTTCCTTTCAATACAGTTATAGCATGATATAAAATCTAATTATAAACTTCGTAAAATATGATAATAATCCATATTATTATTTATTTCTAAGGCATATTTCCAACAGAACATACATCACTCTGTCCCAACCTACGTTCTGAGTCTTGTGCTCATCTTGAAGAGCCCATATTTGTTGCTTTATATTCACTGTAAAATCATTAGGTGTTATTTACCTTTCAACCTGTCATTGCAATGGACCCTTTAAACTGCTGGTGAATATAATTGTTTTTTCCTTCTAAACTTGTACTATTTTTGTGCGTGAACCCCAAGCCTGGTATCAATTGATGTCAATCAGAGAAGTTCACTGTCTCGTCAATTTGCGACTTTATTACCCATCAGACTTGTCATGGAAATCATGGCAACCAATTTCATTAATTGTGCATGCTCTCTAGCAGAACAAAGAAATTCATCTATGCATGTCATTGCCCGTGTGATGGAGATGCAACTACTCCAGCTTATTGGATGGGATGCAAATGCCGATCCCGCAAAACACATCAATTAGTTCATAATTAACTTATCACAACTATAAATTAAAATTACAGTTTTACTATGCTATTGTGTGCTAATTAGTTTATAATTAAATTATCGCAACTATAAATTAACGGATTTGCTTGTTCTGAGGCATTTGAGAAATTTTTATGGCTTATTCACCTCTCTCACCATTGGATTTATCTTGCGATTAGTGCAATATGCGAGTTATATATGAGTTGCAACTAGGTTTTAACTGAGATTTTAATGAGGTTGAACTTGAGAATTATATACATATTTGATAAGTTACAACTAGGTTACAATTGATATTTAACATAGATAGTAGGATGCCGTTAGCCAACTGAGATCCAGACACGCCTCCGTAAATTAACACAAGATTTTTACTATGCTATTGTCTGTCAGCCCGGTCATGCATGTCTGAATTTTCCTCGTCATCCAAAAAGAAAGGAGATGCCGCTTCAAGAACATCTATTTTTTCTTCTACAGTCTTGATCTCCCTAGTTGATCAGGCACTTACTCGATCAGGAGTTTATCCAATTTGGTCAGCCTAGCTACAAGGTGCCGGGAGACGGGAGCACACTTTTGTGCAATCAAAACGAACTTTCATGTGGTGGCACCGGCGCGTGATTAAGCACGCTACCACTTCCGCAAAGTTGTTGCACCAACCGATAAAGTGAGCTCCCCACCATCAACGAAAACGAGACAAAACAAACCAAAGGGCTCCAAAAGAAGCACACGGGGCCATATTGTACAGTCCTCGAAAACCACCACATATCCGGCTCCGAATCTTCGTGGATTTGGTACCTAGTCGGCCGTGCAATAACATACTACCTCATCCGGTCATGTATGCATCATGACCCACGAGCAAAGCAATCACGGCACCATATGCACACCTAGTCGGCAGGCACGGGCCTGATGTCCTTGAGAACCCCCACTACCTGCTGCATCGTAGGCCTCTTCTGTGGCGACGGGGCTGTGCAGAGGAACCCTACCTGCAGGCACTCTGCCGCCTCCCGCTCCGTCTCCGACCCGGCCTCCTCTCCCCTTAGCCTGGCATCCACGATGTTCTCCCCTTTCTTGTTCCGTATCACGCCACGCGCCCATCCAACCGTCGTCTCGTCCCACTTGGCCTGCCCCGTCGCGAGCTCGAACACCAGCACACCAAAGCTGTACACGTCCTTCTCCGGTGTCTCGTTGCCGCCGGTGTGGTGCATAAAATCGGAGATCCTAGGCTCCAGGTCATCGCCGAGAAGGATGTTCGCGGGTACTAGATATCCGTGCACAATGGGCCGTCCTGACCCTGCCCATCCTTGGTGCAGGAACGCGAGCCCTCGCGCGATCCCGAGGATCATGCGGTGACGAGTAGGCCAGTCGCACACAGACTGGTTATCCTCCTTGGCGTCCAACATGTCGATGCTTGTTTCCAGAGCATCCATGCTACCAGTCGGAAGCTCGTGGAGCCAACGATGGAGGTCGCCCTTCTCCATGTACTCGTATAGCATGAGCTTCTCTTTTCCTGTAAACAGTGTAAGGTTTAGAATTAAGAATTTGGTGAAATTGAAATTTTATCCAACACATTTATCTAAATTCACAATTGACAATTCACTAGAACATTTGATTAATCAACATATTCCTTTTACCGGATGAAAAATGTGCAATTAGACTAGAAATTAGTTGTTGCCAATTTGAGATTCATTTTGGCAAATGAAAAAACACTAAAACAATGAATATCTATTGTTTTATGGGCCGTTTTATTTCTTTGACCCGTCGAAACCCATATCGAGGCCATGTATATCTCCGTATATGTGTGCTCGGTCGAACTGAGTATAATCCATGTCCCAGACGGCTGATCCCACCTCTTATTATTGCGATCTACGTCTTTGCATGTCATATTTAATTTTTGTTGTTGTTGCTGTTATATAACTTACGATTTTCGCTTCTGCAGGCACATGAGTATTCGTGTACAGGGAGTATACGTCTAAGAGGACCATATGGACTTCGGGTGGGTTCGTACGGTCCTGAAAACAATTGGTATGAGTTTTTGTTTGTCAAAGTTTGAAAAGAAGGAGGGAGGAGGGGGGGGGGGGGGGGGGGGGGGGGGGACCGAAGCAAAAGTGGTTGTCAAAATGAATTTGCAATTCATTGTTGTCAATTTACTCGTATATCATGATCTTCCATTTTCATATAAATGTGGTAACATTTAAACTTAATAATGCACAAATTTCAAATTTTATCCACATAATGATTAACATTCACAGCTGAAAATTCACTATTCCACGCAACGACAAAAAATCACTAGAACATCAAATTTTTGTTACAGTACATTCATGTTGAGCAAAATTTCAACTAGACTAGAAATTAGTTGTTGTTACTTTGCGACTCATGTTAAGCAACTGAGAAAACACTAGACCAATCATTATCTATTGCATTCGTTTTAAGCAAAACGAATTATAGTTAGACTAGAAATTCGTTTATCTCAATTTGCGATTAGTACGTTTTATTTTTGTTATTTAGTGCAACATGTGCATTTGGTCTAAGTATATGATTTAAGAAGAAAACAAAATTACTCAGTAGAAAATTTTCCTCCAGTAACAGTAGCAAGCTGACCTGCAATGCAGTAGCCAAGGAGCGGAAGAATGTTGGGGTGCCTGAGCCGTGCAAGCTCCCGGAATCCAGCGGCCATCGCGGCGGGGTCGTCATCCTCCCCGAGCCCTGCCACAGCGCCCTCCACGACGCGCACGACCACGTCCAGGTCCCCAGGGAGCACGGCACGGTACGCGGCGCCGCTGCGGCCCCCGACATCGGCGAGCTGCGACTCGCGGCCGAACCCCGAGGTAGCCGTGGCCAGGTCCGCAAGTGTCAGATTCATCAGCGGGCGCTCGAGCACAACCACGGGCGCCGTGGTGGCCACCTTCACCGCCCCGACCGCGACCTCCTCCTCCGCCCACGAGAGCTTCTTCCCGTCCTTATCCTTCTTCCGACACGCGAAGCACCTTGACAGGACCAGGATCACCAGAGCGGCCAAGGCCACGGCCACCACCAAGCAGACAACGACAACGACGAGGAGAACCACACGCCTGTGTTTCTCTCGGCCACTGGTCGGCGATGTCGGCGCCGGCGCTGACCCACTCTCGTCGACAAACAGAGACGCGTTGCCGGCTTGGAAAAAGGCAGAGCGGCCGAACTTCAGGACGGTGTGGGCGTCGACCGTGCCGGAGAAGCTGTTGTGCGAGATGTTCAAGAACTCGATGCCATCAAGCGGCGGAAAGTCGTCGGGGAATAACCCGGCCATCATGTTCCGGGACAGGTCAAGCCGCCGAATCCATGTGAGCCGCGGCAAGCCCTCTGGCACCGCGCCGATGATGTTCCCGGACAAGTCAAGATTTTCCAGGGCAACGAGCCTGTCCACGCCGTCGACGGAGGTGAAGCGGTTACCGGACACATTCAGCGTAGCCAGACGCGCACTCGGTTCGAACCGGAGCGCGTCGCCGAGCCGGTTGCCGGAGACATCGACGGCGCGGAGCGTGGGCGCACGCCAGAACGCGCTGTGGACATCGCCCTGGAGGGAGTTGCCGGACAGGTCGAGCGTGAGGAGGCTGGAGAGGTTGGCCAGCTCCTCCCACTGCAGGACGCCTGTGAGATTTCTCGTCGGGAAGTGGAGCCTCCGCACCGGGTGGCATGCGGACCGGTGCGGCAGGGGGAAGTTGCCGACGTGCAGGAACGCCTTGCGGACAATTTCAGCGTCAGGGAGTAGGCGGGTGCAATTCAATGAGTGGTTGAACACCGACGACGTCGCCGAGGCCGCGACTATTACGTGGAGAAGCAGCGAAAGGAAGGAGAGAACTTGGTGGTGGCGCGGCATCAGCGATGCCATGGGCGTCCCGCTTAGACAGTGTTTTCTTGCCTCTCCGTGGGGTTTAGTAGTTGAATGCACGGTGGGGAGTATGACAGCTTTAAAGCGATGATGAAGACTCGGCTCCCAGATTCAATGGCATTTTGTTTGCTCAAGATAAGAATTTAATCTCTATCTCTACTACTGATAAAATCAAACATTCTCTTTCTTAAATACACTCTATAAAATGTACACGGATCTATTACCACCGTATGATTAGGCTCACGAAAGTCAATCCAACAGCTAGCGTTAGTCTAATCAGTGTCTTTTGTGCACTTAGTAATTTGGGTGAATATATGTGTATTTACTTAATAAGGAATAAGTGTGAAATATTTGAAAAGTGTTCAAAGTCTTTCAAGATGAAGTGGAGAATTATTGTAATAAGAAAATAAAGAATTTATGATTTATCATAAAAGAAAATATTTGAGTTACAAGTTTAGCATAACACCTAAGATTTGAGGAATCGTTCCATGAATTTGCATTTCCCGAAACATCATAAGAGTATGGAGTGTTCGAGATATGCAATAAAACCTTGTTTGACAGGGTGAGATCAAAGATGTCATTTATAAAACTGTCATTATATTTTAAAGATTAAATCTTTAGTGACTACCGCTTTTACACTAAAACAGCACCATCGTGATTTGTTGAAATGACACCATATAAGTTATGGTTTGGGATAAAACCCAAGTTGTCCTTTCTTAAATTTTGGTATGTTAGGCATAAGTAAAATGTTTACAACCAAAGTTGGATGAACATGTCTTTGTATGTTATTTCGAATAAACCGCTGGGTATTCGTCCATAACACCGAAGGGAAAAGTGTTTGTCGCTTAGAACGTCAAATTTCTTGAGAAGGAATTTTTTCGTGAAAGATAAGTGAGAGGACAATAGAACTTTGATAAGGTTATTGAGCCTTACTTGTATGTGTTGAGTTGCACAGCGCCAGAAAGTGTCCCGGGGCAGCGACAATGGTCATGGCTCACGTGCCTCAAAGGGTTGTGGTCACGGAGGTCTAAGTTCCTATTGAACCGAGTAGGTCGGGTAAACAATAAAATACTAAGATTCGAGAGTAAATCATTGTTGATTGACAATGATGAACCGGCTATATGCAAAGAAGCAATGATGGGCTCTGACTCCGTCAAATGGCGAGAAATCAAGTTTTTGAACTTGGAAGACCCTCTGGAAAGGTTGAAAGGGTATTTTACCCTCTACTATTTTTGGTTGACAATGACACTGTAGTTAGAGCGGACTAATGGTATAGTGTCTTACACAGGTTTTAGTCTGATGGTGTGATGGAAGGTCATCAGAGATCCCCTCATTTTGATAACGAAGCTTTGCGCCAGAGTTTTCCTTTTTATGTAACTTGAGTCCTGTTAGGAACTCCGCACTATTAAGAGGGGTTCTGTCGATGAGCTTGTTGGGGATGATTTCCTAAGCCATATACACATCCCATACTCCTACTTGATCCATCACCAAAGAGAGAGGAGAAGAAAATCTGTCTATCAAGCCTTTTTTGCAAATCTGGTGTACAGGCCGGTTGAACCGACTCACAGACCAGACCGGTCGGTGTCAGGACCGGAAATCCGAATCTGAACCGTGTTTTCCGGTTTACTTACTCCGAGTCTAACTGAGGCTGGAGTTAGTAACCAGATTCGGTTGAAGTCCGGTTTTCCGGGCTGAGAACAGGACCGTCCGGTGTGTGGGCCGGTCCAACCGAACTTAAAACCGAATCTTGTGAAATGGCTTGAAACGGCTAGTTTTTCTTCTTGAGTACAAATATCCTTTCTTCCACCTTGATAAGGTTAGGCATTCAGTTCATATCCTTCTTGAAGCTCTCTCTCTCTCCATTGTTGAAACACAAAAGCTTGAGGATCTCCCATTCTACCAAACCAAATCCAAATCCCTTTGGTAGAAAGGAAGAGGAGGTCCGGATCTGCGTTTACACCAAGCAAAATTTTATCCCCCTTGAGTTCATCGAGTTAGCTTGTTAATCTTGGGTTTGTGGGAAACCCTAAGCGGCTAGGGTCGCTCGGATGCATTCGGCTTGTGATTTGCTCCGTGGAAAGTTTGTTAGGCTTTGGAGACTACCTTAAAGTCTACCACGAGTAAGTGAGCTATTCCTTCGTGGGATAGGCTCGGAGAAGAAGGTGAGCCTTTTTGGCGCGTGAGGAATACTTCGTGGAACCTCACACCTCTTCAACGTGATGTAGCCCCGTTCCCAAAGGTGGTGAACATGGGAATACATCTTCATCTCCGCGTGCTTCGGTTATTCCTTAACCGATCTCTTACTTGTGTTGTTTACCTTGTGATAGCCTTCGAGCTTGAAGAATCTTGTATCATCATCTAGGTTGCCTCGCCAAGTTTGCATTTAGGCTCACTTATATTCCACAAAGCCTAAAACTTGCAAAAGATTTGAAAGAATTTTGTAAAAACATATTCACCCCCCTCTAGGTTAACCATCTTACACTTTCAATTGGTATCAGAGCCAAGGGCTCTTTTAAGGGCTTTACCACCTAAGAGAAAATATGGTTTTCTCCGATGATGAGGAGGAAAATACTTATTTGGTCAAGGAGCTTTGCGAAATCTTAGCCAAGGGTGCCCTTGAAAAGGCCAAGGCTGATTCCGATCTCCTTGTTCGACTGAGTTACCTAGAAGGACAACTTAAGGCTACTGGCGATGGGGATTTTCTTGGTAACCCATGTGTAGTACCTCAAGTAAGACCAATGGACAGCGGGAAGGAGAAGGATGCCGAGTCCGCTCATGAGAGTGGATCGTCAAAAACCTCCGCACCCCCTAATCAATTTCCTTATTTTTATCCTAAGCAAAAGAACATCATGCCTCACATTAATGGTTCGGGTCCCGCACCTCATTATTATGGAACTCATTTCTCTAATTGGAAAGCTTCTATGGAATCTCATCTTCGCAGCTGCAGCGTTGAGCTTTGGGAGATCGTGTGCACCAGTTTCCACCCACAAGATCCCAACAACCTCACTCCGGGAGAGTACTACGACCATCAACTAAATGCAACGGCTTGTGACAAGATAAGGAGTGCCATCCACCGCACTCTCCATGATCAAGTCAGCGACATTCCCACCACAAAGGATCTTTGGGATAGGATTGTCATTCTCCAAGAGGGAACGTTTCCTATCCAAAAGTCCAAGTATGAAGATGCCAAGTCGGAGATGAACATGTTCATGAACCATGATGGTGAGACAATCGCAGAAGCATACAAGAGACTTATTGCCCTCCGCGTGAAGATTGGTGGTCTAGGGTGTGAGAAGTATGATGATGGGTTCAATTTGAATGATGAGCTCATCAAGTCCAAGATTGTCTCTATGATCGCGGTCACCGATAAGAAGCTTGCATTGAACTTGCAACTCCTTGATAGAGCTAATCAGTTCACTCCCGATGATCTAGTCTCTTATCTTGTTGCCACGAATAACTTGGAGGATGAAGGACAAAAGATCAAGGAGATCAATCGTGCTATTGGGTCCTCCCACTCTCTAGCACTAAAGGCCAATCATGTGCAAGAAGATGTTGCAAGTGACAAAGAAATCGATGTTGATGGAGTTGATGATATGCTCTCTCAACTTGCTCTATTCACCAAGAACATGAAGTTCTGAAGAAGGAGAAGTTCAATGGGATCAAGTGAGAATAAAAGGACGTGCTACAATTGTGATGAGTCAAGCCACTTTGCCGATAAATGTCCATATGAGAAGAGGCTTGACAAACCCAAGTATGAAGAGGGTGCCAAACCAAGATTGAAGCCCAACCCCATCAACGAAAGATACAAGACGAACAATAGGCGTGATGGCAAAGGCTTCCTAGGTCAAGAATACATATCCGACAAGGAGGAAGAGGATGAAGAGAAGGTTTTTGGAGTGGCCGGTTTGGCCTTCACCGAACCCGGGCCTCTCTTCACCTACGACTACGCCAAGGACCACACCGACGACTCTCCTACTCCCAAGGTCGCCGCCACTTGTCTCATGGCAAGAAGCTCCAAGGTATTCTCCTCTCCTCCATCTCTATCTAGCGTCTTGGATGATATTGTGAGTAACCATGATAGTGATAGTGATGAATTTAGTGAAGAATATATAAAAGAAATGTATGCCATCATGAAGTCTCTTCCTTGCATTGCTCGTGCTAGAGTCAAGAAATTAATGGAACTTGTCAACTCACGTGATGAGACCATTGATAGCTTGGAATCTCATATTGACGATGAGAAACGAAGATTCAATCTTCTTGAGCAAGAGATATCTGAGGAAAAGAATACCACTTCATTTCTTAAACAACAAATTGAAATCTTTGAACTTGATAAAGCAAAAGACATGGACACTATTGATAGGTATAACTCTTTGTCCCAAGAGCTTGATGCCTCAAAGAAAGAGTTGGAGGTTGCTCATTATTCTCTTACCAAGGACCTTGAGCACCTTGAAAAGGCTAGTTTGTGTTGGAGATATGCCCAAGAGGCAATAATAAAGTGGTTATTATCATATCTTCATACTTATGATAAATGTTTACATACCATGCTATAATTGTATTAACCGGAAACATTAATACTTGTGTGATTTGTAAACATAAAAGAGTCCCTAGTAAAGCCTCTTGTTAAACTAGCTTGTTGGTTAATATACGATCATGGTTTCCTGATCATGAACATATATATGTTATTAACAACAAGGTCATATCATTAGGAGAATGATGTGATGGACATACTCCTATAGTTAAGCGTAGCACAAAGATCAAGTCATTTAATATAGTTCATTTCCTATAAGCTTTCTGATACATAGTAACCTAATTCCTTCGACCATGAGATCATGTTAATCACCATCACCGGAAGGATGCTTTGATGACATCAAACACCACACCGTAACTGGGTGGCTATAAAGGTGGCATTGAGTGTTCGGAAAGTATGGGTTGAGGATCATGGATCAAGAGTGGGATTTGTCCATCCATATGAAGGATAGATATACTCTGGGCACGCTCGGTGGAATGTCATCCAATTAGCTTGCAAGCATGTTACTGGCTCACAAGGGATCACATATCACGGGAACGAGAAAAGAGTACTTATCGGTAACGAGGTTGAACTAGGTATGCAGAGATACCGACGATCAAAACCTCGGATAAGTAAACTATCGTGAGACAAAGGGAAATTGGTATCGTATGTAAGTGGTTCATTCGATCGCAAAGTAATCGTAGAAATATGTGGGAGCCATATGAATTTCCAGATTCCTCTATTGGTTATTGATCGGAGAAGTGTCTCGGTCATGTCCGCATAATTCACGAACCGTGGGGAGACACACTTATGGATTCGATGTTGTTGAGTAGTTATGGAATGATGAGTAAGAGACCGAATGTTGTTCAGAGTCTCGGATGGGATCTGGGATATCACGAGGAGATCCGGAATGGTCCAGAGAATAAGATTCATATAAGGAAAGTCCTGTTTCGGAGTTCGGGAATGATTCCGGTGTTTTCACCAGGAATGTTCTAGAAGGGTCTGGAAGGTCCGGCGCTCCGGAGGGCAAGGGTACATGAATGTGTCATGACAATGTGGAATGGTTGCATAATGTACTATGTCACTTGGCTGGGTAAAATAAAGGGAGAAATCAAATCCTAGTTTGAAAGTCAAACGCCAATTTGAAAAGTCAAACGGCAAGTTTGCTTGGTGGAGGGAGAGTAGGAAACCTACTTGGGGAGGAAGTCCCACTCCCTCCACCCGCCGGCCAAGGAGGAGGAGTTGGAGGAGGACTCCCTCCTCCTAGCCGCCTCCCTCCCACCTATAAAATAAGGGGTAGGGCGCCCCCCTACCCTCACACACCTAAACCCTAGCCTCTAAGTCGCCGACCACCTCCAAGCCGCCGCCGCCTAGGGCCTCCTCTAAACTCGGCGAGTTAGGGTTTCTCCAAACCCTAGCCGCCGACCAAGTCCTCCCCTTGGTTCCCTCTAAACCGTAGATCGCCAAGGCCTCTCTCATACTCCACCATACTCGCTCCGACTTAAGGCAAAGCCCTGCGAGATCTCCCCTCTACTTCCGGTACCACGCCGTCGTGCTGCCGGTATCGCGAGGAGAGTGCTACAACCTCCGCTGCCTGCTGGAACAAGGGAGAGGAAGGTCTTCATCGAGTACCGAACGTGTGACCGACTGCGGAAGCGCGGCCGGAACGCATCGCCGGAAGGATCGTCTACGCGATCTTGAGATCGGAAGTGTACGACTACATCATCCACGAGAATCTGCTCTCGTTAACCGCTTTGGATCTTCGAGGGTTAGTATTCTATCAACTCGTTGCTACAATCTAGTTGATAGATCTTGGCTTGATCATAGATTAGATCTTGATTGTGTGTTCATGCGGTAGAAATTTTTTGTTTTCCATGCTACGAACCCCTACAGTGGTATCAGAGCCGTGTCTATATGTAGATCTGTTGAACGAGTAGAACACAATGATCATTGTGGGCGTTGATGCTTTTGTTGTCGATTGCTTCTTGTGTACTTTGCATCTTGCGGGATGGTGGGATGAAGAGGCCCGGGCTAACCTTACATGACATCGTTCATGAGACTTGCTCCACGCTTGACATGCAACTTGTATTGCATAAGTGGCTTTGCGGGTGCCTGTTTCTTCCAACATAGTTAAGATTCAATTTACAACGGGTGATTGACAATACTAGTATCAATGTTGTGGTTCTTGTTCGTAAGTTAGAATGACACTTATTGATAGCCCCAAACCACGTAAAACATGCAAGGAAAATTAGAGGCGTCTATTTTTGTTTTGCAGGGGTGTGCTGTGATGTGATATGGCCATGATTGCGATTATATATGATGTATGCAATGTTCCTTATTGTAAGTTGGCAACCGGTAGGAGCCATATGGTTGTTTCCATTATGTCCTGCATGTCTATTATTCAAAGTAGTTGTAATAGTTGATGCTGGTGGAAGAAAACCATGAAGTGGCGCCATTGACCTTGACGCCACACCGGTGATGATGGAGATCATGTTCGTGCTTGAAGATAGAGATCGGAAGCACAAGAAGAAAGGCCATATCATATCACATATTATGAATTGCATGTGATGTTAATCCTTTTATGCATCTTGTATTACTTAGTTCACGATGATAGCATTATAAGATGATCCCTCAAGCACACAATTTCAAGTTTTAAAGTGTTCATCCGTAGTAAGCACCGTTGCTAAAGCTCGTTGTTTCGAAGCACCACGTGATGATCGGGTGTGTTAGATTCTGCGAGTGTATACAACGTGAGCAAGCCAGATTTGCTCATGCGGAAGCTAAGGTTTGATCTTAACGAGCCTAGCATGTACAGACATGGTCTCGGAACACGGATCACCGGAAGGTAAAGCATGAGTCATATAGTAGATATGATGAACATGTTGATTGTTCGCCATTGAAGCTACATCAACTCTCGTGATGATCGGTTATGTGAGGGATATTGTTTTGAGTGGGAGTTCAACAGCAATATGATTAAAAGTTGAACACTATTTATCATAAAATTAAATCAAAGTGAATTTGCATAGTTGTTATAGTCATTGGCATCCGTTTACCACCTTGCGCTTAGTTTTAATTGAGATGATAGAACTATAGAATTCTGGTTAGTTACTTTACGAACTGGTATCGTATTGTTTTGAAGTGTTAATCTAAAGTTTAAAAGTCCCATTGCAAACTTTCAGTAAGTTCCGGTTACTCCATGAAGTTTAATAGTTGGTATTAAATCAAGAGTAACAATTCCAGTGTTAGTATATAAGTATCATGTTTATCTCCATGATTCTTGATATTCAAAGGATTGTCTTAATATCAAGGTTATCTAGGATCTGAAAGAGTTGTTTCAGAAACCATGATGTGTGGAAGATATTGTGATATCTGAAACGAAGTTTTGGTTGCAACATGATAGAGTATAATATGGCAAAAGTCATGTTTTCATATTTGATGAGAATTTGCAAAAGGTTGGAGACACTAGTTGTCCTAATCCTCCAAAAGGTTTTGGAAAGCAACATTATACTCGCGATTCATCGTTATAAGCTAAAAGTAGCATGATCATGGATAATTCCATGATAAGGGTGAATATTTTATGTAGGTAAAATGTTTACTACACCAAGAGATTACTAAAGAAAGGAATTTGAAAGAACACCAAACATTTGATGATGGTGATCTACTTCAAAGTGCAAGTCCAAAGACATTGGTATTTAACTATACATGCTTTGGACTATGTCTCATGTATATGACTCCACTATTGATGTTGATAGATTCTTTCAAACAGAAAAGGAAATACTAAAAGAGAATCTCATAAATATATGGCAGAAAAGAAATGACTAGAATTGTTCAGCTTAAGTATATAGATGGTATACATGTTATGGCTATATTATTTTCTTATTAAACAATGTGGTTCTTAAGTATTTGATACTAAATTTGTTGGTGTGAATCGTCATACGAAACAACACAATTCATGAACTACAATGGCCTAAGTAACTAGCAAAAGAATATGTGATGATGTTCATCGAGAACAAATAAAGGGTTATTGTGCAGCTTGTTAAACATCAAAGCTTGCCTTCAAGATTTGTTTTATCAGGTATTATGAGAACAAAAGGGTTATTCAAATAATTGCCGTAAATCCATAAAAGATGGATGATTTACAAATCTCGTTGGAGAAATGACATCCATAAAACTAGTGATAAAATGTCGAAAGACAAATTGATTGAAAGATCACTTAGGAAGTGACATCGCCGTTTAAATTATAATGGAAAGAAAACATGAAGAAACTCCATGTGGATGGAATTTTGGAGTCTTTTTGATTTTTGATCAAATGACGCTTGTGAAACTTTCCTAGAGATAATTAAAACTTCGTTCATAAGCCAAAAGGGAACGAATGACAAGCTTATTGGGACTTGTACATATTGTTGTATGAAGTCCATTATGTGTAGTCAAGAGCGATGGATTTCAACTTCATATGCTTTCTCCGAAAATTTCAATGAATATATGAATATTTACTTAATAAGGATGAAGTATGAAACATTTGAAAAGTTCAAAGATTTTCAAGATGAAGTGCAAAATCATTGTAACAAGAATATAAATAGTTTATGATAAGATCATAAAGGAAGATATTTGAATTACAAGTTTAGCATAATACCTAAAATTTAAGGAATCGTTCCGTGGATTTGCATTTCTCGAAACACCATAAGAGTATGGAGTGTTCGAGATATGTAATTAAACCTTGTTTGACATGGTAAGATCAAAGGTGAAATTCATAAAACTTCCATTATATTTTAAAGATTAAAAGCTTTAGAGACTACCATTTTTCCACTGAAAAGAGCTCCATCATAATCCGTTGAAATGACACCATATAAAGTTATGGTTTGGGATAAAACCCAAGTTGTCCTTTCTTAAACATTGGTATGCTATGCATAAGAAAGATGTTTGCAACCAAAGTCGGATGAACCTGTCTTTGTATGTTATTTCGAATAACTGTTAAGTATTCCTCCATAACATCAGAGACAAAAATGTTTGTCGCTTAGAACGTCAAGTTTCTTTGAGAAGGAGTTTTTCATGAAAAGTTAAGTGGGAGGACAATAGAACTTTGATAAGGTTAAAAGAACCTTAGCTATATGTGCAAAGTTGCGCAACGCCAAAAAGTGTTCCGGAGGCAGCAACAATGCTCATGGCTCACGTGCCTCAAAAGTTGTGGTTACGGAGGTCAAAGTTTCTATTGAACCAAGTAGGTCGGGTAAACAATCAAATACCAAGATTTGAGGGTTGAATCATTATTTGAAAATAATGAACGGACTACATGCAAAGAAGCGATGATGGGCCCTGACTCCATAAAATGGCTTGAAGCCATAAAATCCGTGATAGTTCCATACACGAGAAATCAAGTTTTGAACTTGAAGGACCCTCGAGAAAGGTGTAAGACCTTACAGTTGTGTTTGGATCTATACAATAGACATGGATGTTTCACATCTATGAAATAGTCGAGATGTTGGGAAAGAGTTCACAACAATGTTCAAAGATTGACCATGACAAGATTTGATATTTCATAGCAATATTTAGTCTAGACGGATTAATGTAGCAACCACTACATATAATTTTGTTATGTGGTAGTTGAATAAACAAAACAAGTTCTTCTAATAGAATTGTTACCTAGGACATGTACATAACGCATTCCATAGGGTTTTGTTAATTCAAAGGATGCTAAAAGCATATGCAAACTTCAATGGTTGAAGTAAGTATCGCGGAGTTGGAATCTTCACTATGATGAAACTGT
This sequence comes from Avena sativa, assembly GCA_916181665.1. Taxonomy (NCBI): domain Eukaryota; kingdom Viridiplantae; phylum Streptophyta; class Magnoliopsida; order Poales; family Poaceae; genus Avena; species Avena sativa. The sequence goes on from OV702284.1 coordinate 70,851,373, forward strand.
TAAAGGAGTTTAAATTCTTTGGAGACGATGAAGATTCTTGCATTTGCAAGAAATTAAGTGGGAGCGCTAAGACATGTTTCTAATACATTATGTGGAAGACATATTGTTGATTGGAAATGATGTATCTTTTATTAACACATACTAAGAATTCCATTCGATGAAAGACTTAGGCAAAACCCAAATATTTGGCATCAATAGACGCTAATATGGTTGTGCCGAGAGTACATAGATGATGTATTGAATGAGTTCAATATAGAAACTACAAGAAAGGTTCTTGTCGCACAGAAAGGATTGAATGAGTTCAATATTGATGATATATTCAAGTGTATTGACACTTGGTAAGTGAAACAAAGAGTCAAGTATAGATTGATACTTGATGTATGAAATCACAAAGAGTATTTATATCAATCATACTGTGATATGTACAAATCCAGATATGTCCTATGCTCTAAATATTATGAGCATATACCAGAATGATTTATAAGATGATCATTGGACGATAGTAAGGATATTCTTATGATCTTTTGGAAGAACTAAGAGTATATTATTTTGTAGAAGTGACAAATAGATGGTTAGTTCATTGTAAAAGTACTACATTGATACTAGTTTTGTCACAAAGTACAAATTAAGTTTATCTTAATCTGAACTAAGGGTGGCACAATGTAATGGAAAGTAAGTTCCATAATGGATTTGGATGAGTTCCAAAGTTAAGACATTGTGACAGATTCTACAACAAAAGGCTGAGTATATGACTGCTAATAGCAGCTAAAGAGGGCATTTGTGTCAAGTAGTTTGTTATCAAACTAGGTTTAGTTCACAGCGGGATAATACTATGAAGATATATTGTACGCCAATATTATCAACATGTTTTAACCCCAAAGAACTAAAGGTCTCACCAAAGGACCAAATTTATACAAAGCCATCTCGTTAGAGAATGAGTGATGCGTAGAGACGCAAAGACATGCAATTACACACGGACCTGGAAGTGTCAGAACCGGAGATCAATTGAACACTAGCAATCGTGTACATACGACACCAGAAAGCCATAGGTGTTGAATACACAAAGGTTTGAAACTAGATTATTGACTCTAGTGCAAGTGGGAGACTGTTGGAGATATGCCCACGAGGCAATAATAAAGTGGTTATTATCATATCTTCATACTTATGATAAGTGTTTACATACCATGCTATAATTGTATTAACCGGAAACATTAATACTTGTGTGATTTGTAAACATAAAAGAGTCCCTAGTAAAGCCTCTTGTTAAACTAGCTTGTTGGTTAATATATGATCATGGTTTCCTGATAATGAACATAGAGATGTTATTAACAACAGGGTCATATCATTAGGAGAATGATGTGATGGACATACTCCTATAGTTAAGCGTAGCATAAAGATCAAGTCATTTAATATAGTTCATTTGCTATAAGCTTTCTGATACATAGTAACCTAATTCCTTCGACCATGAGATCATGTTAATCACCATCACCGGAAGGATGCTTTGATGACACCAAACACCACACCGTAACTGGGTGGCTATAAAGGTGGCATTGAGTGTTCAGAAAGTATGGGTTGAGGCTCATGGATCAAGAGTGGGATTTGTCCATCCATATGACGAATAGATATACTCTGGGCCCTCTCGGTGGAATGTCATCCAATTATCTTGCAAGCATGTGACTGGCTCACAAGGGATCACATATCACGGGAACGAGAAGAGTACTTATCGGTAACGAGGTTGAACTAGGTATGCAGAGATACCGACGATCAAAACCTCAGATAAGTAAACTATCGTGAGACAAAGGGAAATTGGTATCGTATGTAAGTGGTTCATTTGATCGCAAAGTAATCGTAGAAATATGTGGGAGCCATATGAATTTCCAGATTCCTCTATTGGTTATTGATCGGAGAAGTGTCTCGGTCATGTCCGCATAATTCACGAACCGTAGGGAGACACACTTAAGGATTCGATGTTGTTGAGTAGTTATGGAATGATGAGTAAGAGACCTAATGTTGTTCGGAGTCTCGGATGGGATCCGGGATATCATGAGGAGATCCGGAATGGTCCGGAGAATAAGATTCATATAAGGAAAGTCCTGTTTCGGAGTTCGGGAATGATTCCGGTGTTTTCACCAGGAATGTTCTAGAAGGGTCTGGAAGGTCCGGCACTCCGGAGGGGAAGGGTACATGAATGTGTCATGACAATGTGGAATGGTTGCATCATGTACTAGGTCACTTGGATGGGCAAAATAAAGGGAGAAATCAAATCCTAGTTTGAAAGTCAAACGCCAATTTGAAAAGTCGAACGACAAGTTTGCTTGGTGGTGGGAGAGTAGGAAACCTACTTGGGGAGGAAGTCCCACTCCCTCCAACCGCCGGCCAAGGAGGAGGAGTTGGAGGAGGACTCCCTCCTCCTAGCCGCCTCCCTCCCACCTATAAAAGAAGGGGTAGGGCGCCCCCCTACCCTCACACACCTAAACCCTAGCCTCTAAGTCGCCGGCCACCTCCAAGCCGACGCCGCCTAGGGCCTCCTCTAAACTCGGCGAGTTAGGGTTTCTCCAAACCCTATCCGCCGACCAAGCCCTCCCCTTGGTGCCCTCTAAACCGTAGATCGCCAAGGCCTCTCTCATATTCCACCATACTCGCTCCGGCTTAAGGCGAAGCCCTGCGAGATCTCCCCTCTACTTCCGGTACCACGCCGTCGTGCTAAAGGGATCGCGAGGAGAGTTCTACAACCTCCACTGCCTGCTGGAACAAGGGAGAGGAAGTTCTTCATCAAGTACCGAACGTGTGACCGACTGCGGAAGTGCTGCCGGAATGCAGCGCCGGAAGGATCGTCTACGCGATCTTGAGATCGGAAGGGTACGACTATATCATCCATGAGAATCTGCTCTCGTTTACTGCTTTGGATCTTAGAGGGTTAGTATTCTATCAACTTGTTGCTACAATATAGTAGATATATCTTGGCTTGATCATAGATTAGATCTTGATTGTGTGTTCATGCGGTAGAAATTTTTTGTTTTCCATGCTACGAACCCCTACAGTTTGCTTGTCAAGTGTGAGATCATAAAACTTGGAGAGAACCATGACCAACTTCGAGTGACCTATGAGAAGGCTCTTGGTACACTGAAGGATCCAATTATTATTGAGAATGATTCTTGTTGCTCTAACTCTAACTTTGATCAAACTCTCCTCATTGAGGAAAATAAGAAGTTGAAAGAGAAAATTCAGAAAGAGCGTCGTGCACCTACTTCTAAGGGAAAGATTAAAGATGAGATTCTATCCCGTCAAAATATGAGGGTTTCCAAGGAAGGTGTCAGTGTTGATCCAAAGAACAACAAGAATATTCCATTCCACCAAAGAAGATAACCTTTGTAAAGAAGGTGACAAGGTGGTTGACCAAGTCAGAAGGAATGTTGTGAATGGGGAGCCATGAGGGGCAATCCCAATCATAAATATGCGGGAAAATCTAATCCATCCTATGTGCTATGTAAGAGCACTCAAGGAGATGTATATGCCAAATATGTTGGCCCTCGCAATGGTTATGTTTATAGGTGGTACTCAATTTGGGTACCAAATGATCTTGTTGCTAATGCTAAAGGACCCATTACTCAATGGGTTCCTAAATAAATGAATTGATTTTGTAGGGTTATGCCTCCGGTGGATCAAAATGGGTGTTTGATAGTGGATGCACCAATCATATGACTGGAGGTAGAAGTGGGCTTGACCAATTCATTCACGATGTCAACTCAACGGCAAGCATCACTTTTTGTGATAAATCAAAAGGAAAGGTACTTGGTTATGGCAAGTTGGTGGTCTCCAAGGCCTTGTCCCTAGAGACCGTCTTGCTTTTTTAGAACCTTGGTTACAACTTACTTTCAATTAAACATCTTGCGGATGCCGGTTACGATTCCTATTTATCTAAAACATTTGTGAAAGTCTTTAGGAGTGATGATCTTAGTTTGGTCCTTGTTGGACATGTGGAAGATGACCTTTACATGGTTGACCTCTTGGAAGAGAGCCAATCCCTTCCTACATGTCTAATGGCCAAGGCTGACAAGGGATGGCTTTGGCATCGTTGCCTTGGCCATGTCAACATGAGAAATCTCAATCAACTCCTAAAGGGTGAGCATATTGTTGTACTAACCGGTGTATACTTTGATAAAGATCGTGTGTGTAGTTCTTGTATTTCAGGAAAGCAAATTGGGAAGCATCATCCTTCCGTATCTAAGGTGGCCACATCAAGACTCTTGGAGCTTCTTCACCTGGATCTCTTCGGGCCATCAACTTATGATTCTCTTGGTGGAATGAAGTATGGTCTTGTCATTGTTGATGATTACTCAAGGTATACTTGGGTCTTTATCCTCAAGTCAAAGGATGAGACCTACAAGGAGTTCATGATCTTGCCAAGCAAGCTCAACACACTCATGAAGTGGAGATCAATACCATTAGAACCGACAATGGCACCGAGTTCAAGAAATACACCATGCAAGAGTTTGTTGAAGATGAGGGGATCAAGGATGAGTTCTCAGCTCCCTATACCCCTCAACAAAATGGTGTTGTTGAAAGGAAGAACCTAACAATTATTGAGATGGCAAGAACAATGTTGAGTGAATTCAAGTCACCCCACAACTTTTGGGGAGAAGCCATTGCTACCGCGGTTCACTACACGAACTGGCTCTTCCTCTAAGCTCCCATTGACATGACTCCGTACGAGATTCTCACAAATAAGAAGCCCACCATCAACTAATTCCCCTATCTTTGGGTGCAAGTGCCTCATTAAGAACAAGAAAGAAAAGCTCGGTAAATTCGAATCTAGAACTATAGAAGGTATCTTTGTTGGTTATGCGGAAAACTCTCATGCCTATAGATACTACAACAAAGCCAATGGTTGTGTTGAAGTATCTTGTGTTGTGGAGTTTTTGGAGAATAATGGCTCCCAAGAGGAGCAAGTTGTTTCACGTGATGTAGGTGATTGAGATTCTTCTCAAGTCATCAAGTTGATGGGAATTGGGCATATTTTTCCCACCGAGTCTCACATTCATGTTCAACAAGATGACGGGGGATAATCAAGCTCAACTCATGAAGATCCAAGATCTACCCAAGTTGAGCCATCAAATGCACCACAAGATCAACATCCCATGCTAACCGAAGAACAAGAACCAAGCCATCAACCCGTTGAGAAATACCAAGTAGAAGATCAAACTCCTCCATCCCAAGGTCAAGCTCAATATGGTGTCAATGATCAAGGTCCCTCAAAAGATGAATTTGTTGATCACGAAGGAACAATTCGGAATATCAAGGCCGCCTCCATTTTAAGTGGACTACAAGTCAATAATATCCTTGGAAGCATATCAAGAGGGATCGAAACTCGTGCCAAGAAGAAGAACCTCACAACCTTTTGTGGGCATCATGCATTTGTGTCCAACTTTGAGCTTCTCAAGGTTCATGAGGCTTTGGAGGATCCGGATTGGGTCATTGACATGCAAGAAGAACTCGAGTGCTTCACCCACAATGAAGTTTGGTCTCTAGTGGAGAGGCCTAAAGATCATCGCATCAATGTCATTGGGACCAAGTGGGTGTTCAAGAACAAGCAAGATGAAACCGAACCGTCACAAGAAACAAAGCAAGGTTACTGGCGCAAGGGTATGCCCAAATAGAGGATATTTAATATGAGGACACCTTTGCGCCCGTTGCTCGTCTTGAAGCTATTCGTCTCTTGCTTGCTTATGCATCTTTTCATAACTTCAAGATTTATCAAATGGATGTGAAAAGTGCATTTCTTAATGGTCCCTTTAAAGAGGTTGCATATGTGGCTCAACCCCCGGGTTTCGAAAACACACGCTATCCCAACCATGTGTATCTACTCCATAAGGCTCTCTACGGACTAAAGCGAGCTCCTCGTGCTTGGTATGAGCACCTTAGGGATTTCCTACTCATGGATGGGTTTAGCGTGGGTAAGGTCGATTCCACCCTTTTTACCAAATGGGTTAAAGTGGGTGGCTTATTCATTGTTCAAATTTATGTTCATGATATTATATTTGGTGGAGCTAACGAATCTCACAACAAAGCCTTTGCTGAGTTAATGACTATGAAATTTAGGATGTCCATGCTGGGGGAGTTGAAGTTATTTCTAGGCTTCATTATAAAGCAACTTCCTGATGGCACTTTCATCTCCCAAGAGAAGTATATTAAGGACATGCTCAATAAGTTCGAGATGGCCAAGGCTAATCCCATGAAGACACCCATGCCACTAAATGGGAAACTTGGTCTTGGAGTTGGTGAGAAGGACGTGGATCAAAAGGTATATCGCTCTATGATTGGTTCCTTGCTCTACCTTTGTGCTTCTAGGCCGGATATCATGTTAAGTGTTGGATTGTGTGCTCGTTTTCAATCCGCTCCCAAGTGATGGCGGTCAAACATATTTTTAGGTACCTTGTTCTCACTCCTACTCTCTGGCTTTAGTATCCAAAGGGGCCAACCTTTGAGCTTGTTGGCTATTCGGATGCCGATTGGACAGGTGATAAGGTTGACCGGAAATCAACCTCCGGGGCTTGCCAATTCATTGGCCGGTCGTTGGTGAGTTGGTCTTCCAAGAAAAAAAACTCCATAGCCCTATCCACCACCGGATACATATCCGTGGCATCTTGTTGTGCTCAATTGTTATGGATGAGGCAAACCTTGAAAGACTATGGTGTGTCTCTTGGTATGGTGCCTCTTCTATGTGACAATGAAAGCACAATAAAGATCGCCAATAACCCCGTCCAATGTTGCCAAACCAAACATATTGACATTCGCCACCACTTCCTACGTGACCATGTCGCAAATGGTGACATCAATCTCACTCATGTGGGTACGATGTTCCAATTGTCCGATATCTTTATGAAGCCTTTGGATGAAGCCCGGTTTTTCATGTTGAGGCGAGAACTCGGCATCCTAGATCCTCAAAACTTGGATTGATTTACTTCTTACACTATATTCTTGCTCTTAACGTGCTATGTAGCCTAGTCGCGCAACACATGTAGGGATATCCATCTTACCATGTCATTGGTTTGATGCACACCTATGTGTGCAACATAAATTGATCTCATGTCATGATATGGGTCCATGCATCTATCTTTGAGGTGCCATGACACATGTTCTTAAACATAGGGGGAAAAATTCCCTGCCAACCTTTAGCCTCCTATGCATCTCAATGTTTTCCTTCTTGAGGCTTTCTGAGTTCATGTTGCATTACTTTTTGACTCTTGATATCCTCGAATCATGCCTATTGTTGTTATTTGTGTGGGTGAAATAGGTTCTTTCCAATAGGCATGCCTAGATCACCTGTTTCCTCTACCCTTTTGGAGTATACTATCTTCCTCTACATGCACATGCCATCCTCGAAAAATTTTCCGAATTTTTTTCTGGATATTCGGTTTTTGGCCCGGTTGAACCGGCCCTCAGACCAGGTGGTCCGGTGCTAGAGCCGAAAAACCGAACCTGACCTGGATGATCCGGTTCAACTATACCGAGTCTATCCAAACCTCGGGACAGTACCGCAATCCGGTTGAGCTTCGGTTTTCCGACCTGTAGACCTGGTCGTCCGGTTTGGATCTCGGTTGAACCGAACTTAAAACTGAGTTTCAGATCTTTTTACTCCTTCTTCCTGGCCCTCCCCTGTCCCTCCACCAGTTACCCTTCACTTCCCCCGACCCCTATCTCCTCCATTGTCGCCCCACCCACCCTCCCCTCCTCTCCTAGGGTGATTCCACCCCTAGGATCCATAGACCGGGCCACCATTTCATGTAGAAGGACCTTTGGAGGCTTTCCACCAAATGAATTTCTTCATCTCACGATGGTTTGTGAGATTTTTGGTGTTCTTCTTCCTCAAAGGCTCTTTGGTGCTTTCCTCCAAGGGAAGCCATGTCCTCGGGTAATTCCTTTGCTCTCCCCCTCTTGTGCTTCTCAAATCCCTATGCTTTGCTATAATTTTTTTTGGATTTGACAAGTTAGGGGTCCAACTTGTTCGTGTATGCCACCCACGTCCAACCATGGCCTACACTTTCTTCTAAACCTGTATTTGCGCAAGTACTTGAGTCATTGGTAAAAATTTCTACATTGCATAGATGGACATTCTGGATCTCGGTTTGGAATCCGGTTGCACCGGCTATACAACCGGACCGTCCGGTCTGAGTCCGGTTTTCCGGCTCTGCCACCGGACCGTCCGGTTTTCCTTTTGGTCCAACCGGCCCTGGCACCAAAACATCCGGTTCTAGAACCGGTATCCGGCCCTGGCACCGGACCTCTCTGCAATGTCACCTGTTTTACCATGCACTTGCCCAAATCCAAGTTTTTCTCCGTTATTTTCCCCTATGGCATGTGTACTTATCTCTATGCTCCCCAACCCTCTTTATTTTTCATAGGTGTATATGATGACTCTGCGAGTGATGAGTATGTGCCTGAGGAGTCTAGCAGGGGCAAGCGGGCTCATCGAGCCAATCAGTCTGTGCAGTGTGCGCCTGAGGGTAGCACTCGTCCTGGTCGCATCAAACTCAAGGCTAACAGGGGTAAGCAACCTGATTCTCAGGTCGAGGCTGAAGATGTGCCTTGTCGAAATCTGAAGCGTATGGAGATTTGTTAGTACCGGGCTCTTCACAAGTCTTTCTCCGTTCTTTTCCCCTATGGCAAGTTGAATTTGACAAGATTTGATATTTCATAGCGATATTTAGTCTGGACGGATTAATATAGCAACCACTACATATAATTTTGGTATATGGTAGTTGAAAAAACAAAACAAAGTTCTTCTAATAGAATGGTTACCTAGGACGTGTACATGAGACGATCCAAAGGGTTTTGTTATTTCAAAGGAAGCTAAAAGCGCATGCAAATTTCAAAGGTTGATGTAAGCATAGGGGTGGGTATCGAGCCAGCTCGACTCAACTCGATTCAACTCGTAAATACTCGTTAGTTAACGAGATTTCTTGACTCAACTCGTTAACATACCGAGCTTACAACCTCATCTTGGCTCGACTCGATAAATACTCGAGTTGGCTCGATAAGCTTGATAAGATCATGAAGAAACCTAACAATATAATAAATTCATCATGAAGTAAGAATACAAGAAGGATAATTCACCATTTATGCCTCTTAGTGTATACTATGACGACTTTAACATGACTACTCATATTTATTTGGTATATTAGTATTTATTTTTATTTTGTGCTCACTAATCTATGAGTTAGCATACAAGTGTAAGTATATTAACGAATTTACCGAGTACTTGCAGCTTGACTCACTAAACTCGTTCTCTTATCAAGCTAAAAATGCTAACTCATCTCAACTCATTGTGTCCAAGTTCAAGTCGAGTCGAGCCAAGTTTTCGAGTACTCGTTAAACTCATGAGCTTCGAGTTTTATTTCCACCCCTATGTAAGCATCGCGGAGTTGGAATCTTCACCGTGATGAAACTGTTAAAAGAGTTTTATTTCATCGGAGATGATGAAGATGCTTGCATTTGCAAGAAATTAAGTGGGAGCGCTAAGACATATTTCTAATACATTATGTGAAAGACATATTGTTGATTGGAAATGATGTATCTTTTATTGACACAAGTTAAGAATTTCATTTCGATGAAAGACTTAGGAAAATCCCGAATATTGAGTATCAATGTCTATATGGATAGATTGAGATGCTAATATGGTTTTGCCAAATGTACATAGATGAGATACTGAATGAATTCAATATGGAAACGACAAGAAAGGTACTTGTCGCACAGGAAGGATTGAATCAAGATTCAAGTGTATTGACACTTGGTAAGTGAAACGAGATTCAAGTGTTTTAACACTTGATGAGTGAAATCACAAGGATATTTGATCAATCATACTGTGATATGTACACATCTAGATATGTCCTATGTTCTAAATGTGATGAGCATATACCAGAATGATTCATAAGATAATCATTGGACGATAATAATGATATTCTTATGATCTTTGGAAGAACTAAGAATATGTTATTTATGTAGAGGTGATAAATAAGCAGATAGTTCATTGTAAAGTGTTAAATTGACACTAGTTTTATCACAAGATACAAATTAAGTTTATCTCAATTTAAACTATAGGTGGCACAATGTAATGGAAAGAAAGTTCCATAACGGATTTGGATGAGTTCCAAAGTTAAAACATTATGACAAATACTACAACAAAAGACTAAGTATATGACTGCTATTGTAGACACAAAAGAGGGTATTTGTGTCAAGTAGTTTGTTATCAAAATAGGTGTGATTTACAGTGGGCTAGTACTATGAAGATATATTGTACGACAATTGTATCGACATAGTTTAACCCGAAGGAACTAAAGGTCTGACCAAAGGACCAAATTTATACAATGCCATCTCATTGGAAAATGAGTGATACATAGAGACACAAAGGCATGCAAATACACACGAACCTGGAAGTGTCAGATCTGAAGATTATGTTTACCACTAGAAATTGTGTATATACAACACCATAAATCCATAGGTGTTGAATGCACAAGTTTTTCCAAAACTAGATTATAGACTCTAGTGCAAGTGGGAGACTGTTGGAGATATGGCCAAGAGGAAATAATAAAGTGGTTATTTATATCTTTGTGTTTATGATAAATGTTTACATCTCATGCTATAATTGTATTAATATAAAACATTAATACTTGTGTGTTTTGTAAACATAAAAGAGTCCCTAGTAAGAATCTTGTTAAGATAGCTTGTTGATTAATAGATGATCATGGTTTCATGATCATGGACATTGGATTTTATTAATAACAAGGTCATATCATTAGGAGAATGATATAATGGACACACACCCATAGTAAGCATAGCATAAGATCAAGTCATTAAGTTCATTTTGCTACAAGCTTTCAGATACATAGTAAACTAATCCTTCGACCATGAGATCATGTTAATCACCATCACCAGATGAGTACTTTGATGATATCAAATGCCACTTTCGTAAATGGGTGGTTATAAAGGTGGCATTGGGTATTCTGAAAGTATGTGTTGAAGAGCATGGATCAAGAGTGGGATTTGTCCATCCATATGACGGATAGATATACTCTAGGCCCTCTCGGTGGAATGTTATTCAATTGTCTTGCAAGCATGTGACTATGTCACAAGAGATGTCATATCACAGAACAAGTAAAGAGTACTTATAAGTAATGAGGTTGAACTAGTTATGGAGATACCGACGAGCGAACCTCGGATAAGTAAAGTATCACACGACAAAGGGAATTGGTATCGTATGTGAATGGTTCATTCGATCATGAAGTCATCATTGAATATGTTGGACCCATTATGGATCTCTAGATCCCGCTATTGGTTATTGACCAGAGAGGTGTATCGATCATGTTTGCATAGTTCGTGAACCTTAGGGTGACACACTTAAGGTTCGATGTTATTTAAGTAGATATGGAATATGAGTTGGAGACTGTATATTGTTAGTACCAGATTGGATCCAGGACATCACGAGGAGATCCGGAATGGTCCGGAGAATAAGATTCATATAAGGAAAGTCATTTTACGGGTTCGGAAATGTTTTAAATATTTTTCCCAGAAGCTTCTAGAATATTCTAGAGGGACCACCACCCCGGGAGGGACCACTTGGGCCGATGCATGCTGCCGGGGAGCACTAGGTCCTGTCGCACCAAAGCCCAAGGGGAAAATTTGGGCACCAGATTTGGGGACAAACCCTAGTTTGTCAAAACCTAAATAAGGAAAGGGGGGAGTTTCCCACCTCTTCCCTCGGCCGAGTTGGGGAAGGAGTGGGTAAAGGTCTAGGAACCCTTGGACGCACTCCCCTCCATATAAGGAAGGGAAGGGTGGGCACACCACACCTTGTCCCTTGCACTTGGCTCTAAACCCTAGCTACCACCTTTCTCCCTCCTCCGTTTTCCTGCTCTGGCTTAGGCGAAGCCCTGCAGGGATTCTCCTCCACCACCACCATCATTCTGTCATGCTGCTCGGATTCTGAGGGGATCTACTACCTCCGCTGCCTACAGGAACGGGGAGAGGAAGGTATTTATCGACTCCGTACGTGTGACCGAGTACGGAAGCGCTGCCGAAACACGGCGCCGAAAGGATCGTCTACTCGATCTTGAGATCAGCAAGTGATCGACTACATCAACCACGAGAATCCGATCTCCTTAATCGCTTTGTATCTATGGAGGTTAGTTCTCTTCAATCTCGTCGCACCGATCTCGTGGATTAGATCTTGGTTTTATGTGTTCTTGTGATAGAATTTTTTTGTTCTCCATGCAACGAACCTTACACTAAATAGTGTCTATCCAAATTTGATAAATTTGAGATATCTATTTGGAGACCTATATTTCTATCTTGTATTATGGTGCTTATTAATATGAATGTTGCATACACCTATAGAGAAATATATACCACAAGATACGTGATTAATTTGTTCAAAGCACGAAAGGTTCTGAAACAACTAACCATGCAACATGATTTATTAGTTGGATTTGTTTTCTTGTTATATGCAAAGTGAGAGAGTGGGATAGAATAAAATGTCGAGATTTGTGGCATAGAAAGATCCCTTTGCATGGAAGTACATATACATATAGAAATCGGTGTACTACAACGTATTTCTATACGTATATAGCATATGTATCATCTAACAACCCCTTAATTTAAATCTGTAGAAAGATTGAGATTACGCTTAAACTTATCTAGCTTTTTGACTGGAAGAGTTTTTGTAAAATCATCTGCAACTTGATCCTTACTTAAAACGAACCAGATAGACAAGTTATTTCTAGTAACTCTTTCTCTAACATAGTAAAAAATCAATCTCTTTATGTTTAATATGATCATGAAACACTGAATTTGCAGACAAATAGGTAGCACCTAGATTGTCACACCAAAGATGTCACATCCCAATTTCTAGAATTGGTAATGCATATCATTCATGCCATTGCATCATGCACATCATGCAACAATTTCAGATTTGAAAACCTCTTTTCCAAAAACCCCACACAAGTGCATGTTTCATATTTAGGCCAATTGCAAGGATTTTAGTTTCCATTACTTTTGGTGAACTCTAATACACATCATGTATGTCTAGGAACATAGGTAATATAATTGCAAACTCTTAGGATCTTAGTTTGCTAAATTTGGAGCTCTAGAACCGAAGTTATGCGCAGTAAACAACTTCGGGAAAGAATAAAAGGTTAAAAAAGAAAACGCGACGGCGCCTGCCAGGTGATCCAACCCAGCCATGACCGTTCCCTGCAGTGGCCCACGGCAGCCCACCTGGGAAGAAGAAGAAGCAGGAGCAGCCAGGGCGCGCCCTCTCTCCTTCTCTTTTGTTTTTTTTCGTTTTGCCTTGCTTTTTTTCCTCAGACATGCAGGCCTTGCCTGTCATCTCCTTCACCGGATCGTCCTCGATTTGGACTCAACCACAGCCATGTTTCTCGTCGTTTTAGCTGGAATCCGAGACGCCCCTGCCTCGTGAACCCCTTCCCTATATAAATCATCTCCCCCATGTCGTGATCCCTCTAAAACCCTAGCAAATAGAGCTGCTAGGATGCCAAAATTCTTCACCGAAATTCCGCCGCCGCCTCCATTGGACCTTGGTATGAGCTTGCTTTTGACGCCATTGAGCACCTCTGCGCCCTCTTTTCCTTGCTAAGATCCTTGCCGCATCTCACCGCCCCCTCGTGACCGTTCTCCCCTTCTCTCTCGCAGTATAGCGCTTGGAGGACCTCGCTGAAGCACCCCCACTCTTTGCACCACCCCAGCTGCTCGCTGTCGATGCGGGAGGAAGCGACGGTCACCGCCAAGACCACCGTCGGAACCACCGAACTCTGTCATACCACGTGGACCTCGTTGCCGACCCCAGGGACCGTCGTAGCTGCCACTAGCACCGTCGCTTGAGCCACCCCGCCGCCGACCAGGTGAGCGGAAGCTCGCATTCCCGACCGCCCGATCAGAATCGGACGACCAAGATTAGATGGTTAGCGAACCGATACCAGCCAGTACTAGCCGTCGTGTGCTGCTCGCGTATCAGCGCAGTCTGTTCTACAAAATAAGAACATAATTAAACATTTGCAAAAAATGTATATAACTTAAAAAATTCATGGAAAAATAACTACTAGTCGAAAAAATGCAAATAATATGTCTTTGGAATCACAAAAATGTGTAGAATTTGATTCTGTAATTAAACTGTGGGTTTACAGTATAGATAATATTAAGTATATTAAAATGCATAATGTAGTATTTTAATTCTATAAAATTATTTGTAAGTCTTTTTCACGTGAAACCTTTTTCTACTGGCTCTAAATCAAAATATTTAGGCATTAGTAATTTTACCAAGAATTGATCACAATGTTTACAATAGAGGCTAATTAATTTGAATGAAGGACTATTAATTGGATCTAATAAGTGCAATGCATGGTTTTGATGCATTAAAAGTTTTCCATGCATGTAATCAATAGGTATAGTGATCAGAGAAACTAAGTATGCTACTCCCTCCATTTCGGATTATAGGGCTAATACATACTTCAAGAAAATAGTTTGACCATAAATTTGGTCAATAATATATGAATCATATTTCACAAAAACTGTACCATTGGAAGCGTATTTTGAATATGAATCTAATAATATAATTTTTGTTAAATATTTTTTGTATTTTGTTGACCAAATTTACGACCAAACTATTTTTACAAAGTACGTATTTGCCATATAAACCGGAAGGGAGGTAGTACTAAAGTTTTTATTAAAGTGTCATGCATGCATTTGTTATGATCCCTATGTGTTGTTTACCCCGTTGTATTGATTCGTGTAGATTGTTAGGAGTGTAACCCTGCAACAGTTAAGACTATGTGTTTGACTTCTACAACAAAGGTTAGGCCAGCAAGCGCAGCCAAAAGTACGAAGGGCATCATAGTTTGGTGTAATATGAAGGAGACATTCAGTGGGACTCTTAAAATCAAGAACTTTCCTAGGAAGTAAGTTTGTAAGAAATGTGGCTGTGAGAAAGTCCAAATTCAACTATATGACGGTGTTTTCCTTCGTTAGAGCCATTTTGTTGATGGACATGTGGGAAAGAAACATGATGGGTGATAACAAAAGTTTGAAAGAAACCATGTAATTTCTCGTACTCACCCCCTATCAGTTTGCATAGTACAATTTTCCTATCAAACTTGCACTCAACATATTGCTGGTAATTGAGAAATGCTTGATAAACATATGAACAATTTTTAAGAAAATAAATTCAAGTGAATTTGCTGAAATCATCAATGTATCTTACATAGTATGCATGTTTCCGAATAGAAAGAGGAGCAGGAACCCATACATCAGAAAATACGTGTTCCAAAGGAACAATGGATCTACTCATGGAGATAGGGTATGGAAACTGGTGAATCTTGGCTAGTTTACAAGAGTCACATACATATGGAGTAATTTTAAGGGTGTAAGATATTTTATTTCTCCTAAGAACTTGTTGAACCACGAATAAAGATGGATGTCGTAAGCGGCAGTGCCATGTGGAGGAAGACAACTTTATTATGATAAATGCTTGCTTGGAGGACTCATTGGAGATGGGCATCAAAGGATAGAGGCCTCCATGGCATGGACCATTAAATAGGATTCTTCATGTTGCTTGATCCTTGATCAAGAAGAAAAATGGATGAAACTTAACAAAAATATGATTATCAAGGGTAAACTTGTGAACTGATAAAAGATTCTTGGATGCACTAGGAAGATACAATATATTATTGAGCTAAAAGGAATTATGAGGGATGCGCAAAATGGTATGACCAATATGACTAATGTGAATACGTGTGCCTTCAACAGTGCAAAGACAATCATGTCTATGACACTGGTTGTATGTAGAGAGCTTGTTTAGCTCACTAGTGAGGTGATGAGTAGCACCTGTATCAGGGTACCAATTTGTGTCAACGCCATAGGATGCAAGGTGTGTATCCTTTGACGAGGTTCGATCTCGTAAATGTCCATTATTATGGACTTGGGTTTTGGAGAATATGGGGATGTTGGAGATCGCGGAACAGTTAACTGACAAGCAACGCGAGACACGAGATTTACCCAGGTTCAGGCCCCTAGAGGGAAAACCCTACTCCTGCTTGTCTTCTCTTGATTACGGCGGAACCGAAGGTTACAAGGGTGCGCAGATGCAATCTGGCGTGAGGTGCATATGAGGTGAGTTGAGGCGTGATCTGTAGATCTATTGTGGTGTCTACTGTATCGTAATCTGTCCTCCTTGTTGGATCCTCCTAGCCTTTACATATGGGGAGGCTTGGTCTCGGGTGCCAATACGAGTAGGTTATAAGTTGTATTCAAACTCTAGTCTTGAGCTTTCCTCGTCTTGTGCGCTATGGATCCATGTCCATATGGGCATCATAGCAGCCGAAACGTCATAGGCGTCATGGACCCTGGCAGGTCGTCGAGTGGGCCTTCTGTCGGGCTAGACCAGGTAGGCTAACATCAGGTACCCGTAGGAAATATCCATGTCAGTATCCCCCGAGTGTCCATCCAAAACATAGATTCGGGTGGAGAATTAGTTGTCTTTAACCCTTCATTTGGATGTCGGAGTCGAAAGTTGTGTCGAGTGTGAAGAACTTCACCCGAAAGTTCATCGGGTCAGCTGAATTTGTTTGGTTGTTGTAAAGGAGTCGGCATTATGAACGTAGTCAATACAGTGAACTATAGGGTGGGCGACCAGCGCTCCCTATGGATGTAGCCCCCGAGTCCTCAGTCGAATCGTTGATTCGAGTGAGGAATCAAAGCGTGCCACTCGAAGATATTCTGTGTGCGCGACCAGTGCTCCAGTTTGGAGTAGCCCCAGAGTGCCTGCCAGAGTCGTAGACTCAGGCAGAGACTCGAGTATTGTATCGTGCAGTTGTAGTCGACAATCTCGTGGGCGTACCGCTGACCCGGAAGTACATCGGGTGCGCGACCAGCGCTCATGATAGGAGTAGCCCCGAGTGTCTAGTTGAGTCGCAGACTTGAGTGGATACTCATGCAAGGAAAAACCACTGACCCGGAAGTGCGTCGAGTCAGCATCTCACGCATAAGGAGCCAGTGGTCGATGTAGCGGAGTGGCGCGGCGTTTAGCCGAAAGGACTCGATGTTTCGGATGAAGTCGATGCAGTCGCTTCTATCGGGTGCGCGGCCAGCGTCGCGTCTGTGTAGCATCAAGCGATGCAACCATCCGAAGAAGAACTCGACTCGGGTCTTGAGTTTATGGCATAGCCAGTTATTTTATCGACTCCTGTTGGAGGACCTGATAGAATAGCCCGGTGTAGTTCGACATCCTTTTAAGCTGCAAAAACATGAAGAGTTGTGAAGTTCATGTATCTTGTAAAGAATAATTGCTTGTTGTCTTGTAAGGTAAAATTCTGGTGCCGATCGATTCGACACTTTTGTACTGTATACTAGGTCTTTTCGTTAGCCTGATTACCCTTAGTCTCAGTACCTTGCCGAGGCACTCGGAGTTCAAGAATTCGACGATCAGACAGAATCAGCTACTCGGGCTATCGTGTATGAGGTGCTCGAGTGCGTGGAGCCGATGGCACATTAGGTTACTCGTAGAGGGCGCAAACCCCGAGTGTTTCAAGTGCGAGTTAAAAAAGAAATCAACTCTAAGTAGAGGAAAACTTAGATTTATTGGTAGTTGCCGTGAACGAAGTGGATGGACTCGATGCGTTTGGCTGGTCGCGGGATCTAATGCAACCTGCAGGTCGCGGGCGTCAAAGTAGTAGTCCATAGGATCCGAAGGAGCCCCCGATCCGCCGCAGCCAAAGATTACAAAAGATCCCACAAGGAGTCGAAAGAGCCCTCGGATCGCCGCAGACGAAGACTACAAAGGGTTGTGCGACAGAGTCGAAGGAGCCCCCGGGTCGCCGCAGCCGAAGACCGCAGCGGGTCGCTGCAATCGAAGATCACAGCAGGTCGCCGCAATCGAGGGTGGTCACGGGTCGTGCTGCGGACGGAGTCGACACTGTGAAATCAGAATATTTGTTGGATGGAGTCGACGTGACCATCGGATCGTGGTCATGGGAGCCGGACGCGGCCGTTGGAGTTGAAGTGGCGATATGACGCCCACAACTGATCTGAATTTTTTTTGTTCTTCGTCGAATCAGGTAAACTGATATACTGCACGAACCCTGGTTTTTTACCTCCTTCCAAGAGTAGGAAATAGGAACGAGTCGTGCCCTGATTTCTCCCTGGATTGAGATTGATTTGCTGCATCTAATATGCCTTGATTTTACCTTTGCGCGTGAGTCCGTACCTGCGGGACTTGATTTGGAGACATACTGAACGCTGATTGGTTTTGATTTGAAGTTGATCCGTACGCGGGTGAATATGTTGCATGTACGGTCTTCATTGTCTTTTGTCTTATCCTGAGCATGTACGAGATGCTTTTTCTTTTAGAGATCCGATCGAGTCTCATCAAGGCCGCGATAGCGTTGCTGCGCATGTGTATATTCGTACGCCTGAGTAGGGATGCACCAGAGTTAAATACTGGCAGCCCGCCAGATGGCTTTCCGATCTTGATCTTGCAGATCGGATCAGGGTACCGAGACGGCGGAGATGTCCAATCCAGCCCCAGTACATACACTAGAATTTCTCCATAATCTTGACCGAAGTCGAAGTAGATTTGCTCTCCAAAAGCTGACGAAGCGTAGATCGCGGTAGATGGGATCGTCGCGACCGCACGATCAGCGTCCCAGTTTTCATAGATGACGCCAATTGACGAGGTTCGATCTCGTCAATGATCATTGTTATGGACTTGGGTTTTGGAGAAGATGGGGTGCTTGAGATCGCGGAACGGTTAACAGACAAGCAACGCGGGACACGAGATTTACCCAGGTTCAGGCCCCGGAGGAAAACTCTACTCCTGCTTGTCTGCTCTTGATTACGACGGAACCGAAGGTTACAGGGATCCGCATATACAATCTAGCGTGAGATGCGTATGAGGTGAGTTGAGGCGTGATCTGTAGATCTACTATGGTGTCTATTTCATCGTAATCTGTCCTTCTCGTTGGACCCTTCTAGCCTTTATATATGGGGAGGCTAGGTCTCGGGTGCCAATATGAGTAGGTTACAAGTTGTATTCAAACTCTAGTCTTGAGATTTCTTTGTTTTGTGCGCTTGGGATTCGTGTCCATATGGGTTTCATAGCAGCCAAAACGTCATAGGCGTCATGGACCCTGGCAGGTCGTCGAGTGGGCCTTCTGTCGGGCTGGAACAGGTAGGCTAACATCGGGTACCCGTAGGGCATATCCATGTCACCCTTCTCTTCACGGTCACCATCATCTCTATCATATGAGTAGTGCCATCAGCACCAGTTGAGGATGGGGGCAAGCGGAATCGAGCACTAGAAGTAAATCCGTTTGGATGGGAAAGAGCAGCAGGGTGTGGTGCATCTTTCGATACTGGAGGTGGTGGCCGGAGAGGCTGGGCTCGTCGGGATCTAGGTCGGCCATGGCATTGCTGGAGGGGAGTCGGGAGAGAGAGAGAGAGAGGAGGAAGGTGAGCTCGGGGAGAGAAATGAGCCCGAGTGGGCCAGCCTATTAGGGTTGGACCCAACCCTATAGGGTCTACTGCTCTGATGTGGGTCGGGCCGTGTTGGCCAAGGGGCCAGGCCAAGTTCTTAAAGATAAAAAAAAGATAAAATTACCCAAGATGCCCCTATAAGCAAATAAAGCTATAGAAAAATATAGAAAAATCCAAAAAATACATATAATATAACAAAATGATCACAAAAATAATATCTACCTAGGGAAAATATAAAATCACTTGTTTAAGTAAAATAAATACAACTAAATATTAAAACCACCAAAATACTAAATTAAATATAATAAAATAAGGAGAAGTCTTAAAAATGAATAAAAATCATTTTTGTATATATAAATAAATCTACTATTTCATAAAAATGCTAATTATAAATTCCAAGTCATTTTAGGATTTATAAATAAGTGTTATATTTGACCCTACACCATTTCTTTTATTAAGATACAAGGACCCACAAGTATAGGGGATCGTAACAGTCTTCGAGGGTAGTATTACGCAATTTATTGATTGGACACAAGGGGAGACAAATAATACTTATAAGCCTTAACAAATGAGTTTTCAATTCAGCTGCACTTGGAAATAGTTCATGCTCACATAAGTTTATCAGTAGCAACAGTTTTTTAGTAGCAATAGCAAACTAAGAGCAGGAGCAAAACAAGAGCAATAGTAACAAACAGTAGGATATGGGCGCGGTAGGTATAGGGATGGATGGACGGGCGTTGCATGGACAAGTCTAAACATGTAACTTCAAGATCTAGGGAAATTACAGATAAATAAGATAAAGCATCCAAGTACTAAACAATCATAGACATGTGCTCCATATATAGTCATGCATGCTCGGAATGAGAACTTGCACAACATCTTTTGTCCTGCCAGCCCGTTGCAGCGGGGCCTCAAGGGAACTACTAGCAATTAAGGCACTCCTTTTAATAGAGCAACGGAGCAAAGCACTAACACTCCATGAACACATGTGATCCTCACATCACATCCATTCCCTCCGGCTGTCCCAATTTCTGTCACTTCGGGGCCTTTGGATCCGGACAATGATATGTGTACACAACTTGCAGGTAAGATCACAAACAATACTATCAGAATGAATCAATAATAAGTTCAGATTTGAGGTCGTGGCACTCGGGCCCTACTGACAAGCATTGAGCACAACAAGTTGCAACAAAGTCAAATAGCACTAATAGAGATACTAGGCACCATGCCCTAACAATCTTATTCGATTACATGATAGAACTCATCCAATCCCTACCATCCCCATAGCCTACAATGGGGGATTACACACTCATGGATGAGGGAAACATGGATGGTTGATGGAGAGGCGTTGGTGATGATGATGGCGATGATCCTCTCCAAATTCCCCGTCCCGGCAGGATGCCAGAACGGAGTTTCTGGTTCCAAATCACGGTTTCTGGTGGTGGCGGCACAGCGGAACTATTTCTAAAAAAACGTCGAAAACTCCCTGAGTTTTTAGGTCAGAAGGTAACTTATAGGCGAAGAGAGAGGCTGAGGGGCTGCCTGAGGCGGCCACACCCCCCTCCAGGCGCGGCCAGGCCTGGCCCGCATGGTAGGGGGTGTGGGCCCCCTAGGCCTCCACTTCGTCTCGTATTCTGGCTCCATGAGTCTTCTGGTGAAATAGAATTTTTGGCATATTTTCCGGGATTTTTCCTGATAGTTGATTTTCTGCACAAAAACTAGACACCAAGGTAATTCTGTTGAAAACAGCGTCAGTGCGTGTTAGTTGTATCCAAATCACACAAGTTTAGAGGAGAAACAATAGCAAAAGTATTCAGAAAAGTAGATACGTTTTGGATGTATCAAAGGGATATAATTTCCTTTCTCATTTAGAAATACAAATAAATTCCTTTTAACTTTACTTAAGTCTTTAAAATTTATTACCTAGAATAATTGATACTATTTCTTTATTAATTATAAAGATGAAGTTTCAATACTTTCAAAAATTATTTTTACCTTTATAACTTGGGGAAGACATGCAAAAAAACTAAAGTAACTGTTCTACTTAGATAAATCCATAGTAATAATTATTATGTTCAACAAAAATCACCTTTAAATATTTATTTATTTATAATACAAATTAAAATGTATTATACCAAAAGAACCATATTAATAAGTAAATTACAAATATAAACTGAAGCAACATATCTTTGAATCATTGGCTATATCAATTTAATATCTAAGTTATTAAACTTGCTTATAAGCTAGTTCCCATAATTACCCATAAAAGGCATTTACTTAGAGGATAAAATCTAGAACCCTTCATATAAAGACAAATGATCTTGTAACATTGATTAGGCTTAAGAAAACTTAGACCTTGGGGATACCATAAAACATCATGTCTTAAGATTCACTTTTATTGTTAACTTTGGTCTAAAATACCATAAACATTATATATTAAGTTTATTCATGTTTTTATAATTAACTTGTCTATTTTACAATCCACCAAAAATATAAAAATTCAAAATTAATTGTACTCTATCAAAAACTCTAGTTTTAATCCTAACAAGCTTCTAGATTGATAAACTTAACATAAACAACATTTTATTTGAAGGTTATTGACATGGGTATGCCCATTGAGTGCCAAATGTTCGCCTACCTGGTACAGACTGTGATAAGCCCATATAGTTATCCCCTCCGGATGGTCAAGCCCAGGAAGGATTCGAGTCACCCAGGCCCATGAAATATGTGGATACTTGGAGAACACAGCCAAATTTAGATAGAAATTCAAAGGGTAAAACCCAAATCTGTAAACAAATCGACCTACCCCGAGACCTGGCCTCCCCATATAAAGGCCAGGAGGGTGTGGCGAGGAGGATCTCTGTTGGAAATATGCCCAAGAGGCAACAATAAAGTGGTTATTATTACATCTTTGTGTTTATGATAAATGTTTACATCCCATGCTATAATTGTATTAACCGAAAACATTAATACTTGTGTGTTTTGTAAACATAAAAGAGTCCCTGGTAAGACTCTTATTTGATACTAGCTTGTTGATTAATAGATGATCATGGTTTCCTGATCATGGACATTTGGATGATATTAATAACAAGGTCATATCATTAGGAGAATGATGTGATTGACAGACACCCATAGTAAGAATAGCATAAGATCAAGTCATTAAGTTTGTTTGCTACAAGCTTTCAGATACATAGTAACCTAATCCTTTAACCATGAGATCATGTTAATCACCATCACTAGATGATTACTTCGATGACATCAAACGACACTTATGTAACTGGGTGGTTATAAAGGTGGCATTGGGTACTCTGAAAGTATGTGTTGAAGCACATGGATCAAGAGTGAGATTTGTCCATCCATATGACAGATAGATATACTTTGGGCCCTCTCGGTGGAGTGTCATCCAATTGTCTTGCAAGTATGTGACTAGGTCACAAGGGATGTCACATCATAGTACGAGTAAAGAGTACTTATAAGTAACGAGGTTGAACTAGGTATAGAGCTACCGACGATCGAACCTCGGATAAGTAAAGTATCGCATGACAAAGGGAATCGGTATCGTATGTGAATGGTTCATTCGATCACGAAGTCATCGTTGAATATATGGGAGCCATTATGATCTCTACATCTCGCTATTGGTTATAGACCGAAGAGGTGTCTCGATCATGTCTACGTAGTTCGCAAACCGTAGGGTGACACACTTAAGGTTCGATGTTTTTTAAATAAATATAGAATATGAGTTGGGGACTGAATGTTGTTTGGAGTCTCGGATAGGATCCAGGACATCATAAGGAGATCCAGAATGGTCCGGAGAATAAGATTCATATAAGGAAATTCAATTTCTGGGGATCAGAAATGTTTTCGATATTTTGACCGGAAGCTTCTAGAATGTTCTAGAGGGGACACTAATGGGCCCACCACCCAGAGAGGGGGCGACTTGGGCCGAGGCATGCCGCAGGAGAGCACTAGGTCCTGCCACACCAAAGCCCAAGAGGCAAATTCGGCCACCAAAGGATTTGGGGACAAACCCTAGTTTGTCAAACGCCAAATAAGGAAAGGGGAAGTTTCCCACCTCTTCCCTTGACCGAGTTGGTGAAGGAGTGGGTCAAGGGCTGGGAACCCTTGATTGCACTCCCCCTCCATATAAGGAGGGGTGGGGGTGCACCACCCCTTGTCCCTTTCACTTTGCTCTAAACACTATCCACCACCTCTCTTCCTCCTTCGTGTTCCTGCTCCGGCTTAGGTGAAGCCCTGCAGGGATTCTCCTCCTCCACCACCACCATGCCGTCGTGCTGCTGGGATTCCGAGGGGATCTACTACCTCCTCTGCCCGTTGGAACAGGGAGATGAAGGTCTTCATCGACTCTGTACGTGTGACCGAGTGTGGCGCGCGGCACCGAAAGGATCGTCTACGCGATCTTGAGATCGACAAGTGATCGACTACGTCAACCATGAGAATCTGATCTTGTTAAACGCTTTGATCTACGAGGGTTAGTTCTATTCAATCTTGTTGCACCAATCTCGTGGATTAGATCTTGGCTTTGCCATAGATTGGATCTTTGTTTTATGTGTTCTTACGATAGAATTTTTTTGTTTTCCATGCAGCGAACCCTACAATCTCATCTCATAAACTAGCACACAACTCTACAGATCTCATTTGCACACCCTTGTAACCTTCGGCATCGCCATTAACAAAGAGCAGACAAGCAAGAGTAGGTTTTTCCCTCCGGGGGCCTGAACCTAGGTAAACCTCGTGTCCCCGTATTGCAAGTCTGTTAGCCATCCCGTGATCTCCAACGTCCCCTCCTCCAAAACCCAAGTCTATTACAATGGGCATTGACAAGTCGAAGCTTCGTCAATTGGCGCCGTCCGTGGGGACTAGGGATGCTGATCATGCAGTCGTGATGGCTCCATCCACCGCAATCTTCAACTCCTCTGCGATGGACAACCACCTCCTCTTCGGCACCATCGACTTCACCATCCACTCGACGTAGACCCGCCAAGACTTCAATTCCGTAGGAGACGGAGTTGACATGATGCTCGAAAGCCTATGCTTCCAGGTAGGCAAGGTTGGCACCATCCGCCTCCCTGAGTGGGTGGTACCAATCGGTGTCCTAAGTGCACCATCGCTGGCATACGATTCGGATGATAGCAGCAACTGCAACTCCGATCTCTGCGACCCTCCTATGGAGGAAGGAACCTATGGTTTCGGATCTGAGAGCTACGGAAGTGATGATCTCCCCCACCACTACATGTGCACGACCATCGCTGATGGTCACGTTGACAATGGAGCCCATTCACCGGCTCCCCCTCCCAATCCGAAGGCTACTAACGCCGCGAATGGATCCAACGGCCCACCCCCGCCAAATCCCAACGGGAACATGCCACCTGAAGTCGCCAGCGGTGGTGATTACGCTCGTCAGTAGATCCACCTCAACAAGGCCTAGTGGGAAAGAGTTCGGGAGACCGTGCGGGGTACCAAACCATTGCCACTCGACACCTCTCGTGACATGCTGATGGGCTATCACTGGATCCTCATGAAGTTGCATAATCTGCAGGTCGAGCAGAATAAAGAGCTCGAGCAGCGTTGGAGGGATGCCAACGAATCAAGCATGCGGCAAGCCGCGCTCTCCTACGCCGGCAGGTCCTCCTCCAAAGGCTACGACGGCCACAGGCACCGCTCCTAGCTGGAGCGCATGGACCCTACCGCCCGACGCAAGGCCACCAAGGCACTCGACTTGTCTTTCATGTTGATGGACTCGCAGTGCAACATAGTGCCCAAAACACCATAGGCCACGGTCTTGGCGGCCACCATGTATCTGGCAGGAAACCCACCACTGGTTGGGATTCCAGACACGCAATCCATAAACCTGTGATTGCGGGTCTTGGGCTCGTGGGAGCCGTACTACTCGGATAAACAACCCCGGAGCCAAAGAAAAAGGCTGCGGTGAAATTCACAAGGAGATGCACACCCTCATCCGACGAGGATGAGCATCATGACCTGTCGTGGAAACTCCACAGCCCGCACCGAAGGAACCACAACTATGATGCTCGTGATGAGATCACATAGCACAAGATCGACAGATCATGCGCAAAATGTGCGTGCTCCACAGAAATGGAGGATGAAGACACAGAGCTATGGGGAACCAGATGCTTCGGCAGAGCCATACAGTAGACTCGAATGCCCAAGGGCTTCTAGCTCCTGTCGGACAATTCCAAGTTCGACGGCCTACAGGAGCTGAAGATCTAGCTAGATGACCACATCTCATCGGTCAAGCTGCATGGAAGAAACAAGAACACATCCATGCTGTGTCTTTAACTGCAGCTAAGGGGTGCAGTCAGGTCCTGGCTCAATAACTTTCCCTCCTGGTCCATCCGCAGTTGGGAGGAGATGGTCTATACCTTCATCAGCAACTTCAAGGGCACCTGCAAAAGGCCCGCATCCATCAAAGAGTTGTGCGCTTGTTGCCAACAATCCAACAAGTCGAACCGCTCCTACGTACAATGCTGGTCCATCATCAAGAACTCAGCCGAGAACATCTCGGAAGAGAGGGAAATCGATGCCTTTAACGGCGGCGTAATATGCCACGAACTCAGAGAGGAGCTGGGCCGGATCAAGCCCAAAACCATCGATCACCTGATGGACATCGCCAACCGCTAGGAGGACGGCAAGGACGCCGTAAAAAAAATCCGTTTAGATGACGAAGACGACCTCGGCCGCATACATGATCGCCAAGGAAAAAGAATAGAGCGCGTCTATGATGATCTTGAAGAGATCGATATGGTACCGACTGGCTACGCCGAACGCTGCGAAGATGGAAACCGCAGTAGCAGCTATCACAATGGAAGCTATCATGACAGCGGGAAACCCGCTCAAGCATGGCAACGCCGCAATTGGGATGACAAGCCCTCCGCATTTGACAAACTGTCGGGTCCCTACACCATCCACTTCTACATTAACAAGCATGATGGCAAGAAGAAAGCCATCCATCTGCTCATGGACTGCCGGTATTTCCAGAAGCTCCACAAGGGATACACCCAACCGCGGCGTGACGCAGTGAACCAGGGGTTCCGTTCCGCCCCTAGGCCCATCGCATATGGTGCCCCACCACCACCGCCCAGAGGACCCGCGCAGCCTGCGGCTGCGCCAGCCTAGAACAATGGACTATAGAAGAACCCACGAGCGTTGGGTACAATGATGATACAAAAAGGGCGTCTGTCCAACAGGATCTAGAAAACGATCACATGCCAGAGAAACCTAGCTATCACCTCCTCTCCGGCCATACCCGAGTACCTTAGTGGCTCGGAGTCATGCATCACCATCGACCGGTCTAATCATCCGCATCAAATTCCTCGAGCGGTACACTCTGCCCTGGTGCTTAAGGCGCAGATTGGTGGATTCAAGATGAGCCGTGGGTTCATAGATGGGGACAGCGACATCAATCTAATGTTCGCCAGCACACTAGACGCCATGCGTATCCTGCTCACCAGCCTGAAGGCATCCGACACGACCTTCCATAGCATAGTCCGAGGGAAAGGAGTATACCCCCTGGGAAAAATATGGCTCAATGTCATCTTCGGCACCCCCAAGAACTTCAGGCGTGAACGGCTTGAGTTTGAGGTGGTGGACTGGCCCTCACAGTACCACGCCATCCTTGGCCATGTAGCATTCGCAAGATTCCTAGAAGTACCACATTAAGCGTACCTCCTGCTGAAGATGCCAGGACCTAACAGTGTCATCATCATCCCAGGAAGCTTCACCAAGTCCTATAACTGCGATAGTTTATTCAACAGAATCTCGCAGTCCTTCGGCATGCAGGAGGAGCTCGCAAGGTTGAAGGAGTCGACAGACAACAGTCTGCCCCCGGTGACCAAGCAGAACGCACCTGACATGTCATTTGACTCTATAGTCAACACCAAGGCGGTGCAGGTCCACCCGATGGACCCCTCCAAGATGGCTATGATGGTCAACAACCTGAGCCCCTCATAGGAACCCTCGGTCATCGAATTCCTCCACGAGAGCTAGGAAATATTCGCCTGGTGTCCCGCGGACATGCCAGGAGTTCCCAGGGAATTCGCCGAGCACACGCTCAATGTATACCCTGATGCGCGTCCAGTGAAGAAAACGATGGGTCGACTGGCCGAGGGAAGAGCGGAAGCAATTTGTATTGAAGTCAACAGACTCCTTGATGCCAACTTCATAGGGGAGATCAAAGAAAGCACTTGAGTAGCTAACCCCATGATGGTCCCTAAGAAGGACACAAACATCCTGTGGATGTGCATGGACTTTACGGCGCTTAACAAGCACTTCCCAAAGGATCACTTTTCCGTACCTCAGATCGATCAAATCATCTATTCCACCACAGGATGTGAACGGCTCTCGTCCTTGATGCCTACTCAGGCTATAATCAGATTCGACTAAAGGTCGAGGACCAGGAGAAGACAACTTTCATCACGCCATTCGGGGTCTTCTGCTACAACACAATGCTCTTCGGGCACAAGAACGCAAGCACAACCTATCAAAGGTGCATGCAGGATTGCCTGAAGAACCAAATTAGTTGCAACATTCAAGTCTATGTCGACGACATAGTAGTCAAGACCATGGAAAGCCAAACATTGATCGATGATCTCCGTGATACGTTCGATAACCTTGATCAATAGAGGATGAAGCTAAACCCGGAAAAGTGCGCCTTTGGCGTCCCATCTGGGAAATTGCTCGGGTACCTCATCTACGAAAAGAGGCACCAAAGCTAACCCAAATAAAATCAAAGTTATACTAGCCATGGAGAAGACGAATAACGTCAAAGGATTCCAGCAGCTAGCTAGGCGGATTG
This sequence comes from Avena sativa, assembly GCA_916181665.1. Classification (NCBI taxonomy): domain Eukaryota; kingdom Viridiplantae; phylum Streptophyta; class Magnoliopsida; order Poales; family Poaceae; genus Avena; species Avena sativa. The sequence continues at coordinate 70,879,742 of OV702284.1, forward strand.
CGGAGCTAAGCAGGTTTATCAGCCGCATGGGTGAAAAGGCTCTCCCCTTCTACCAGCTGATCCACAAGTCGGACAAATTCGAGTGGATGGCTAAAGCAACATTCGAAGACCTCAAACGCCTACTATCAACATCTCCGAACCCATGCTTCTCTACATTACTGCAATGCATCAAGTGGTCAACACAGCACTAGTGGTCGAATGGCCCGAAGATGGCAAAACCATGGGGTGCAACGCCCGGTGTACTACCTCAGCAAGGTGCTAACACCTACAAACTAGAGTTACCCTCACTACCAGAAACTGGCAAACGGCATATTCATGAGCACACGTCGACTGCATCACTACTTCCAGGAGCACCAGATAGTGGTCGTCAATGAAGCTCGTCTATCACACATCCTCAACAACCCCGAGGCAACGGGGCGAGTGGCCCTTTGGGGCATTGAGTTGTTCCCATGGGACATCATCTACGAGCATCACATCGCCACCAAGTCATAGGTGCTTCCTGACTTCTTTGTCCACTGGATGGAGCTCCAGCTTCCGGATACTCCAGAGATGTCCCATCTCTAGACGATGCACTTCAACGGATCCAAACGCAATGCCAGAGCCAGAGACGGAGTAATCTTGACATCCCCCCAAGGGGAAAAGATGATATATGTGTTGTGGATGAAGTTCCGTGCATCCATCAATGAGGATGAATACGAGGCACTGATCCATGGAATGCGGATGGACAAAGTTTGCGGCGCCATGCGACTAGTCATATACGGTGACTCCAACCTCATCGTCCAGCAGACGATGAACCAATGTGACGCTGTCAGCGACAACATGATCGCCTAAGCCACCTCTACAACGCACTCAAAGGAGACTTTGGCGGCTGTGAACTCCGGCATGTCGGCTGGGAAAGCAACAAAGAGGCTGACAAGCTCACCAACATTGGCTCCACTTGTGCTCCGGTAATGCCGGGTGGTGTTCCTCGAACAGATCTGCGAGCGCTCCATTAAGCGCAAAACTCCCAAGGGCATAGCGGGACACTCGGGGGCTACGCCACCCAAAAAAGGAGGCACACCAAGAACCAGAGATGGACGTTGAGCTGGTAAGCCTCATGTAGGTCTTGGCAATCGAACAAACATGGACCCAACCATACGTCAGGTACCTGCTGAGCAAGCAGATGCCTGAGGACCCGACGGAAGCCAGCATATCGCTCGCCGTTCAAAAGCCTTCACCATCATCAACGGCGAGCTATACAAATGAATAATCATTGGGGTACTCTAGCGATGCGTCACCAAAAGTGATGGGAAGAGCATCCTCCTCGACATCCATGAAGGCGTCTGTGGCCATCACACCGGCAGCAATACCCTAGTCGCCAAGGCTCTGTGAGATGGGTTCTTCTTTCCAACCATGATGCGCGACGCTAAGGACATCGTCGAGAAGTGCAATTATTGCCAAAGGTTTGATGACAAACCACACACACCAGGCTCAGAGCTACAACCCATACCATTGGCCTTGCCCTTTGCTCAATGGGGACTCGACATGGTCGGAAAGCTGCTAAAATCATCACCCAGAGGATACGTTTTCCTCCTGGTGGCAGTCGACAAGTTCACCAAGTGGATCGAGGCTACGCCCGTCACTAACCAAACTGGCACTACTGTTGTCAAGTTCTTCCAGTACATTGTCTACAGGTTCGGGGTACCTCACAACAACAACACCAACAATGGCATGAACTTCACCACGAAAGAATTCTGAGACTTCTGCGAAGGGCTTGGCATCAACATCACGTACGCCTTGGTAGCACACCCGCAAACTAACGGATAGGTCGAAATACCAACAACCTCGTCTGCAACGGGATCAAGAAGTGACTCTTGCGCCCTCTCGAACGATTGGTGGGAGCCTGGGCAGATGAGTTACCCTCCGTCCTCAGGAGTCTACGCACAACGCCAAACAATGCCTCTGGCTACATGCCCTTCTTCATGGTGCATGAAGCCAAAGAAATGCTACCCGCTGAGGTACGCTACAAGGACCCACGGGTCGTCGCTTACAGCGAGGCCGAATCAATGGCCACACTCGAAGACTCCGTCGACCTACTGGACGAAACCCGCGACATTGCCACGACTCGTTCGACGGTGTAACAACAAAGTCTCCGCAACTACTACAGCCGATAGCTTCGCCCAAGGTCCTTCGTTGAAGGAGACCTTGTCCTGCGACTCAAGCAGAAAGGACACTTGAAGCTCGAGTCACCCTAGGAAGGCCTCTACGTGGTCACTGAAGTAATCCCAGGTGGCGCCTATCGCCTCAAGGATGCTAAGTCCGGAGTATCATAGTCCAACCCCTGGGACGTCGCACAACTGCGACGCTTCTATCCTTAGATGTCTTTACTTTCAATAAGGCTATTCAGCCAGGATACTCAGCCAAAACTTGTATCCCCTACTATGCATTGAATAAAAGCTAAGTTCCTTAGCCAACATACCTCTTTCTTATGCAAACTTATATTACTATACATGCTCGGGGGCTACGCCTCACCCAAAGACTTCGTCGACTATTACAATAATGCATCACCCTGAGTAGCTGACCATGTCAGGCTAAGGAAAAGGACATGAAAAACTCAACCAATAACAAGCACTATGTGCAACATATTTCACAAACTTTACAAGGGTAGAAAAAGCCCAATCGAAACTATACGGATTTTACATTGCTTTGTACAACACCTGCAAGACTCAACTGTGCTGAAGCAAAACGTTCATCCGCTCGTCGAAGAAGTGCACAATATATTCGGCATGGCAAGCCACCGCAGCTTAGTGCGGGCGCATATCCCACGCCATACCATCTGGAGGAACGGGTGGCCCGGCCGCTCTCTCCGCCAAGTCCACGTCCCGATGGTGCAGCCGAACAAGGGCCATCGCCGAATTTGCACCCGCAACAAGTTGCTGGCGCACTAGATCCTTCATGGCGTCTATGCTCCGTAACATCCCTAGCAGCCCCAGGAAACGGGAAGGAGCCGCATCTAGGGGGAACATGACAGCCCAGATGGACGCGAGTGACGATCTCGCGCGCTTCAAAACCTGAAGCACCTGGTGGACACAGTCCTGCACCGTTGTGACAACAGTTGCCTGGTCGTGGTCCATCCAGAAGAACCCTTCAGCCTCCAACTCCTGTTGGGTAAGACAGTTGAACCGGATAGCAAAACACTCCTTGTCTTCATGCGGGAGAATATTGACAACTACAAAATAGAAACAGATCAGAAGACACAAACATCGGGCCCAACCAAAAAACAAGCGAAAGACATCCAGGGCCACTTACACTGAAGATGCTCGCCAATCTATCGAAACTCTTCGAGGACATACTCTTCTCTCACAACAGCCCGCTCTGTCTTGGATTTCCAAACATTCGCATGGCCACGGATGACAAGGATATCCTTCTCCAAGCTTCGGATGCAGTCACGCAATAACGGTAACTGTGATGTCTCACTTGTTGTTGGATGGGAAACAACCAAAGAAACTGACGAAGTCACTGGGAAAAAATTCGAAGGGCCCTAAGAGGCTCACAAATAACAAAGTATAAGGACAAAGCAATTGGCAGCAACACAAGGGAAGGCATATATCTATAAAAGATCCACTACGTGGTAATCTCAGAAGTTGTCCAATACATAACATTACATCAACTAAACAAAAAAGCAAAAGTCAATCTAACAAGGGCAACTAAGCAGCAGACGGGCCCTGCGGGTGCATCGCATCTGAGGCAGCTCCAAGCCTCTAGGCTCGCATTGCAGCCACCTTGTTTTGCTCAGTTCAACAAGAGCTCAATCAGTCAAGGACCATAGTGCTTGCAGCGTGAAGCGAAGGGGGTGAAGGCTACCTCAGCGCCATTCGCATCGACTGTCATCCTGGAGGTGGCTTGGTTCAGGTCCAGCTCCGCGCTGGTTACCAACACCATCGCCAGACCTAGGGTAGAACCTTCACCTTTCTGGGTTTCATTGTATTCAACAGGTGCATCTCCCGCCAGGGCTTCCACCAGCGACTCAACATCGTCAAGGGCCACACCCTTCAGGAAGATCTCCCGATAGAAGCAGTCGAGGACCCCCTTAGCCTTAGCCAAGGTATCCACGATGGAGCTGCAACAGTCTTCGACCGCAGCAACTACATCCGTGAGGGGGTCCCCGTGGTCCAGGACGGAGGGGGGCAAAAGCAACGCCTTTGGCATCTGCAGATGCGTCAAATCAGGTTCAAATCACAGCAAGGAAAAACGTCAATTTTTTTGGAATAGTTGGGAAAATTTGAATGGCTTACCAGACAATGCTTTCGCAGCAGCCATCAGCTGCTCCGTCATTGTCTTGTCCCGCAAGGCAGCATCAACCGTAATCTTCTCCTCGTGCTCCCTGGCCTCCTACCTGAAGCACTCGAGGACTTACACAACATCATTTGCCTTGGTCTCCGCTTGGCTTTGACTCTTGCCGAGAGAGTCCATCTTGTGGAGAGCCTTGTTGTTTTCATCTACAAGGACCATAAGAAGAAAAATTAGAAGACCCAGCTTCAAAACATGCACCCGAAAGGTAGAAAAAGCAAAGAACATACCCTGTAGCTGTTGGAAGTTTCCCTCCAAGGAGAGGTATTGCTACCCGAGGCGCTGCAGCTCGGGTAGGAAGGGCTATAGAAAGACAATGAGAATCAGAGGAATAAAAGGCTCGGGGACTCGCCCACAACAATGAAGTAATACTTAAATGACCACCCGAAGACTCCGAAGGTGGAGCCCGTGTCTTCCAGGTGACAGCCGCGTGATACCTCGTCTTGGAGGAGCTCGACGCGCCATCACAGGAGTTGGTCGCTATCTTTGGGGAGGGCGCTGCGGCTTAAACAGTCACCGCATTTGAATCCACGACCATTTCTTCAGTTTCATCCTTCATGGATTCACCTGAAGAGGTGTGGCATCCCGCAAAACCACTACTAGAAAATCGCGTTGATTTTGTGCATTGTATCATCATGACATCATCATACATCTATCTGTCTAAAACTATTTTGCTAAAAGACCTACTTTGTGTTCTATATTAATATCCTCCCCCTTTGTTCAAACCAAACCGTCGGTCCAGTTGGATCTTTTATTTGTCTAAAAACTAATTACAAAAGTTATTTTTTAAATTAAATAAAAATCTATATTATTTTTAGAGGGCAGTCGAACGGGCCGATCCGACCCAGTCGACCACCCCCAGTACAAAATCAGACCAGCCTGTCTAATTCTATTCCTACCCAATCCTAGTCTACCCACCCTCCAGCCACATCACCCTGGCCAACCACGGCTCGCCACCTCATCTCTCATCTTCCCCCATCCAATCCCAGCAGTCCACTTCACCCTTCTGGCCCCACTCCCCACTTCCCCCCCAACCGACAAGGCCACCTGGGCGGGGCCCCCAACCCCACCTGCCGCCACTCCCTCCCTCACCCAACTCCACCCCTGGAACCTCCCCACTCCCCCGGCCCCACCCGCAGCACACAGACGCACACACGCACGCCACACACTCCCCAACCGCCCCCTGCCCCGATCCCCACGCCTCTCCTGGCCCCACCATGTTCCCGTCCCGCACGGCACCCCTCCCATCGCGTTTCCTTCCACCCCGCTCGACCAGGTCCTCCTCTTCTCGATCCCGAGCATCGTCGCCGTGGACACCGCCGTCGCCCTCCGCCGCGGCGCCTCCCTCCGGACCTCTCCTTCCCCCCTGGCTCTCCCTCCTCCAGCTCGGCCTCGCTCGCTCCGCCACGACCGCGCCCGTCCCCGCCGCCAAGTCCGGCCGGCCTCGCTCGCCTCGCCTTCGGTCGCCGCCAGCGAGCACCGAGCCGCGCCCGCGGCCGCTCCTCTCTCCGCCTCGCCGCCCTCCTCCCCTCCGCAGGCCGCCGGCATCCTCCTCCGCCACCCACCTCACCGCCTCGGGCCGCTCGCCCCGCGCCCCTCCTTCGCCCTCGTTCCCCCCCCCCCCCCCCCCCGCTGCCTCGACCTCGCCCTACCGCCGCCTCGCCGCCCTCCTCCCCTCCGCAGAGCGCCGTCGCCAGGGACCCTGCCTCCCTCCTCGCCTCGCCGCCAGGGGCGCCCTCGCCTCCGTCTCCGCCATCGGCAGGCGCCGCCGCCCCGCCCTCTTCTACCTCGCCTCGCGGCTGTCCTCGCCGCCGCCAGCGCCTCCTTCGCCTCGAGCTCCGGCGCCCCCTCTCCTCTTCGCGGCCGGCCGTCGGGCCCGTCCTCGCCCGCCGCTGCGGCCCTCCTCTCCAGCGCCTTCCCCCTGCATCTCCGTCGGGCCCTGCAACTCCGCCGCGTCGGCCTCACCCTTGCAGCGCTCCTCCGTCTGCCTCGACCTCGCCCTACAGCCGCCGTCGCCCTTGTGTTGTCCAAGCCAAGCGTTCCCGGCCTCCTTCGTGTGTGCGCCTACAAGGTCAAGCTCTGCATGCCTGTTGGTACATCGTGTTGAGGATATCGTGATCAGTCCTCGATGTGGTGTTTTCCTCTGGACATGTTGTATATATGGATGTTGCCACTGACTTGGTTTTTGCAATTCTCTGTGTGGTTGCAACCTTGGTGCTACCAAGTCCAATATGAAGACCCACTTGCTCAGGAGCATTGTTGACAAGGCCTCATCGCTTGAAGTGTTGCCAGCCCATGGTTTCAGTTCGGAACACCAAGATGAAGCAGAGAGATCCCAAGAATCAAGGAACCTCGGAGACCAAACCGAACCCCTCGAAAACCACAAGTCCTTCACGAACACCCGAAGACCTAATCCCGTGGATCCGAAGACCAATCCCGGCGAGGCCAAGCCCGTTTCCTCAAACATCTTCGGACCCCAAGATCTTCGACCCCAATGTGTGATCCCCTTTCCGAGCCCTATTTTATAAAATTGTAATATAAACTCGTGCATCTTAAATTGACATGCTTGCATACATATTTGGTGGTTTGGGGGCATTATGCCGATTCACCTTATAATTAAATATGGGGCCCATATGCGGGCAAATCTAGTCTTATATTGGCCTCATCTAAATTTGTGTAGCGAACCGGTGCTATCTTTTGCCATGTTAAGACAACATTTAATTTGCGGGGTACATAAGTAACATGAACCATTTAATTAATTGTCGGGACCCCGGTTCCGTTTAATATTGCCTAAATGCATCGCACCTTTGCCATGTCATACATCATACATGCATCATGCCCGATCTTTTGCCGTAGTATTAAATAGTGCATCCAGTGTTTATTCTAGAGTTTTGCTTCTTCGCGGATAAGGCCGTTGAGTAGATGCGAGTGCCGACCCGATCTTCGGATGAACCTTCGGCAATGTTTTCAGGCGAGCACCTCCCCCTTTCTACCTATCTTACTTTTATAGTATTTATTCCCTCCTGTTGATCTATTGCTATCTGTGTTGCGATGCTCTAGTTTCCGTACCCGTGATATCCCCTGCAGCCTTATTTTGCCTTGGACACATCCTATTACCTGTTGTTTGGTAGATAGTTGGACCTGCGCGTCGTAGTCGCTTGCTCAAGTGCTGTCGCGTGTCGTCAAGTACCACAGTTGTTGGAGTCTTGCCGCATGTTTAAGGTTGGAGATGATCATGGCTTTCATTATCGTTTACTTTAATTACTGTTTAACAACTAAAATTGAAGTAGGTAAGCAGAGGCACAGGTGGGCAATAGATGTTATTTGGTTGTTAACCGTCCACTTGTGTCCCGTAGGACCCCGAGTTCTTGACACCTGTTCCGAGATCGAGCGCGCTAACCACATGTGGGATGTATGGGCACCCCATCGATTTAGTACCTGATTTCAAAGTACTGTACTGGGGGCCACAAGTAGTTTGGGGCTTTATTACTATTCTGTACTTATGCCATGCTTTACTGCTTTATTTAAATTGTGCGATGGATAGCACCTGTACTGTTTAGGATCAGGACACGTTTTCGGGTGTCGACAAGCCGGAGTTTTCGGGTTCCCAGTCGTTCACAGCCGTCCACCCAAACCCTGAGTCCGTCTCGGAGACCGGCCGACTTCGTTGCGGGTAGACTTAGTGGGGTGGCCCCCCGTGCTTGCTTTGGGTCTGGGAAACGTCATGACTTAGGCCCCGCCGACATACCAATGGGTGTAGGTTAATTGATCTGGCAAAAAGGGTCGAAGTGCGTGTGGAAACTTTGGTGCACCCCTGCAGGGTTTAATCTTTTCGAGAAGCCGTGTCCGCGGTTATGGACGACTTGGAGCACAGGTCTCGATCATAGACAACTATAACTAAAGTTTACTGTTATAATTTGACTTGTATCCGGTATGACTAGTAATCAGCTTCACTACAACGGAATGGCTCAATAAAAGTATCAACAACTGCTGGGTTTGGGAATATCTCATGCTATTTGTATCTGACTAGTAAGTGTTGCAACTACAACGGAATGGTTAACTAAAAGTGCCCACTGCTTATTATATCAGGATGACTATCTATACCTGACTAGTAATTGCCGCAACTATAACGGAATGAGTAAAACTGCCAACGGTGTGAGTTCCTCGGTTTCCTTCCTCGATTGGTCTCGAGGGGAAATACCAGGATGGGTTTGTTTGGTGTTAGATTCAGGTTGGATCCGAATAGATCTTTCTTACCCCTCTCTGATAGACGACAGTTATATCGCGTCTCTATAGGTTGTTTAGTGCATGCCGCCGCTGCCGCTCAGTCCACCATACCTATGTAGGCGAGGACCGCCGAATTCTAGCCTCGCCATGTACTGGCCTCAGTACTGACGCTCCTCTTTTCCTTTGCCCTTTGTCGGCACCCCTTTGTTTAAGCAGGTTTTGAGATCGACGTCGTTAGCAGGGTTACCCTTCCGGCTTGGCCTGGGCAGGGTTATGGACGCCATTGGTTATTCTTCAGGGCTCTTAGCCCCATTTGCATCTTGTCCGTAGCTGGACGCTGTGTCGTTTACAAGGTGATTTGGATCTTTGTATATTATATCTGTATTCTTGACTCATGGAGTCGCTGTTGTATATATATCTGTTCTGTGGGTCCCATCGAGGACTGTTGTGTAATGTTATTACTTCGTTTTCCACCCGCACGAAAGTGCCTGGTGGGCACCTTTGAATCGTTTCTATGCGGGTTTGGCGGGAATCGCTGAGACTTGCATAGGGTCGATTCTGAGGGTGTTACAAGAGGACAGTTTGGCACAACACATCATATGATGCCAATAAGGCATCAAGCAAGGCAAATTCAACAGAATCAAGAAAAACGGACTGATACTTACGAAGGAACGCCGGCGAGGTTCAGGAACAACGCTGCCTTCTTCACCTTCTTCTCCTTCGGCTGAGGGGGCACGACCCGGATGGGCACCGTAGGAAAGGGGGAGGTGGCACCTCCATCCGTAGAATGCTGCTGCAGGAAGGTGAGCCCTTTCGGCGTCGGCGATGTCGTGGCATCTAAACTTTTGCTTCGGGCGCTCTTGCGAGAGTTCCCTTCGCTAAGACCGGGGGCTTCCTCCGTCGGCGAGTGAGCAGGGGGTAATGTCAAATCAGACTCCGCGTCCCTACCATCTGGCACAACCAAGAAATCCTCGGGAAGGGGAGGCATCATTCTCTCCACCTTAAGTTCCTACGGAACACCGGAAACTCGAGTCAAATTAAGAACAGAAGACACAAACAAAAAGTGCATTATGTGCAAGTAAAGTATTCACCTAAGGAACTTCTTTTTTCGCGTTGAAGAGGGAAGTTAACGACTTCGCCGACAACTCGTTGTCAGTCTTGAAGCATAGAAGAGGTCGAAGCGCCCTATCAAGGTTGGGTAAGGACAATTCCTCATCCTATACTCTCGTTGGGTCATTAGCACCGGAGTACAGAATCATCAGGTTCCCCCTAACTTGGAGGGGCTGCACTCAACGACTGAGGAAGGTCCAAATGATGTTGACGTCAGAGACCTCTTTGCCTTGCACCAACTAGAGCTCTTCCACCCGCTTGTACAGTTTCTCGACCACTTCGGTTTCACCCTCGAGAACGTCGTTCGACCACGAGCGCTTTCAGATGATCACCTTGCTAGCGTCGAAGGGGCCAACCCATAATGCTGGTTGTTCAGCTTGGATTCGCGGATGTAGAACCACTTGTTCCTCCATCCTTGGTTGGATTCACAGAGGTGGAAGGAGAAGTATTGAAGATGGGGGCGAATGGATATTTCGCACCCACCCAGAGCGTACACCCCACCAGTTCTAGACTGATCTTCAGGGAATAGAGCTTCCTGAAGAGTTGGGCGAAAACTGATGGAGTTGAAGCCCGTAAAGGAAAAAATCCCACAGGTAAATTCGTGTGCTGGAAGAGAAAGACCGCGGATGCCGAAGGCATAGAAAATTACCCGGAAACCTTCAGGTGGATCTGGGATCACCTCCGACTTGGGGAGAATGGCGTCACCCTTCCTCTACGGGATTAGGTGCGCCTCGTGCAGGTGATGCAAATACACTTCCCTCATCGTCAACCACCGCCAGCCACCATCGATGACACAGCCGGTGGTGGTGGTCTTCTTGGCGGTGCAGGCGGCGCTCGTCCTAGCGGTGATAGAAGAGGATTTCTTTGGCTTTCTCATCTTTCTAGCGCAGCGCATAGCACGATGAGAATGAATAAAGGAAGATGGAAATATGCGGAGAATGTCCAGTGCAAAGGGAGCGCGAGCTCTGGAAGTGGAGGAGGCAAATCAACAAAGGAAGATGTGAATGAGAAAATTTCCATAGTTCCTCCTAGTATAAAAGTATGAAGACGACGATGCAGAGCCGTAGATTCAACAACCCTAACATGTGTCCTTCATCACATCATACACGTGGCAGGTACCGCCCGAACCGTTGCGAGCACATCGTCCACTATGCGTAGAAATCGATATGACGCAGTAACTTTCACATAAACTACGCGTGACTAGTCAAATTCCAGTCAAAAAGTGGGACCCACGATCGTCTCGACCCATTGTCTCAGCTACCCCAGACGGTTGAGCTCACCAGGCGTCAGCAATGATGTCAGCAAAAGCAAGGGCCAACAATGTCTATAATATTGATTCAAGACAATAGTACTTACTTGATTCTGCGACTCAACCAACTACTCGGGGGATACTCCTATCAGGATTGCTGGTCGTGCACCTAAAAATTTGGTAGGTATCTAGGTTAGTCGAATAAAATCACAAAGCTTCGAGTCCTTCTTCAAGTCTGCGACTCCATTACGGACTCGGCGGATACTCCCATAGGGAGCGCTGGTCGCGCATTCTAAGAAGTGCCAGTGTTGATGGCATTTTGATACGTCGTAAACGTATCTATAATTTTTGATGCTCCATGCTTGTTTTGTATCAACTATCTTATGTTTTGTCTACCATTTGAGGCATTTTTATACATTTTATAAAACTAACCTATTGACAAGATGCCGCAGTCCTAGTTGCGTATTTTCTGTTGTTTTTGCTTTCAGAAAAGTTAGTAATGAAATATTCTCGGAATTGGACAGAACAAAAGCCAAAGTTAATATTTTACCGGAGCGAAGATGAAGTCAAAAGGGGAGGAGAAGAGGAGCCACGAGGCGGCCACACCTAGGGCTGGCGCCCCCATCCCCATGGTGTGGGCCCCTCGGGAATCCACCGACCTCGCCCCTTCGCCTATATAAACACCCCGATGCAGAAACCCTAGGCACCCGATCAGAAATCCACGAAACAGTCCATAGCCGCCGCTGCCACCATCGTCCCTAGATCGGGGGGATAAGAAGATCTTCCCGGCACCCTGCTGGAGGGGAGAGATCATCCCAGAGGCCTTCTTCATCACCATGCCATCCTCCGAAGTGATGCGTGAGTAGTTCACCTTTGGACTATGGGTTCATATAGTAGCTAGATGGTTGTTTCTCCTCCTTTGTGCTAACATGTTTAGATCTTGTGAGCTCCGTTCATGATCAAGATAATATATTTGTAATCCTACATGTTGTGTTTGTGGGGATCCGATAGATATTGAGATACTATGTCAGATTGATTATTGATTCTATCATGTCTATGTTATTTGTGATCTTGCATGCTCTCCGTTGCTAGTAGATACTTTGGCCAAGTAGATGCTTGTAACTCCAAGAGGGAGTATTTATGCTCGATTATAGGTTCATGCCTCTAGTAATCTGGGAGAGTGATAGAAAATTCTAAGGTTGTAGATGTGTTGTTTCTACTAGGGAGAAAACAACAATCCTTTGTACAAGGGCAATTGAATTGTTTACTTTACACACTTTTCTTAATGCAATTATCTGTTGCTTGCAAATTAATACTGGAAGCGGTTCGGATGATAACCTAAAGGTGGATTATTAGTCATAGATGCAGTTGGATTACGTTCTATGTATTATGTTGTAATGCCCAAACAAATCTCGTAGAGATCAAGATGTCTAGTATATGCATTATGATGCATTCTCAATCTGTCAATTGCCCCGCTGTAATTTGTTCACCCAACATGTTATTTATCTTATGGAGAACTCCTCTACTGAACTATGGACCCTGTTCCATTCCTTACCATTGATGTACCATCTATTGTGTACCATTTACTGTTTACTTACTACAAGCAATTAATATCTTCCACACTATATGTTTCATCCTTTGTTTTCAGCAAACCGATGAGATTGACAAACTCACTGTAAGTTGGGGCAAAGTATGGTGGATTGTGTTGTGCATGTTCCAAGTTGCTAGAAACACCTTGGAGTTGTTTCCTTACTCCTACTGGTTCGATAACCTTGGTTTCATAACCGAGGGAAACTTTATGTTATGATCATCATACCTTACTCTTGGGGTTCACAACGAGCTCTACATATCTGAGCCATCAAACACTTTTCTGGCACCGTTGCCGGGGAGATAAGGATATGTTCAATCTCTTCATCCTCGTCAATCACTTTTCTGGGAGAAGGAAGATTCTTGCAAGGGGAGTTTCTCACAACCAATCGCTTTACTTTGTTTTTGTTTTGCTTAGTTTATTTTGCTTTGTTTCTTTTTATAAAAAATTACAAAAAAAATTAGTTTTCCTTTTTGTTTCTTTTTATCAAAAACACACAAAAAATAGTTCCTACTTTAGTTACTATTTCTGTTGGCTTGCTTTACTCCTGCAAAAATGAATACCCCTGAAAACACCAAGTTGTCTGACTTCACTAGCACAAAGAACAATGATTTTATGTGTACACCTATTGCTCCACCTGTTCCTGAAGCTACTCTTTTTGAAATTAAACCTGCTTTGCTTAATCTTGTTATGAAAGAGCAATTTTCTGGTGCTAGTTCTGATTGTGCTGCTGCTCACCTTAATAATTTGTTGAACTTTGTGAGATGCAAAAATATAAGGATGTATATGGAGATATTATTAAGCTTAAATTGTTTCATTTCTCTTTGAGAGGAAGAGCTGAAGAATGGTTGCTATCTTTGCCTAGAAATAGTATTGATTCTTGGATTAAATGCAAAGATGCTTTTATTGGAAAATATTACCCTCCTGCTAAGATTATATCTATGAGAAGTGAAATAATGAAATTTAAACAATTTGATAATGAACATGTTTCTCAATCTTGGGAAAGAATGAAATCTTTGGTAAATAATTGCCACACTCATGGACTGACTAGTTGGATGATTATCCAAACTTTTTATGCGGGACTGAATTTTTCTTCAAGAAATCTGTTGGATTCTGCTGCTGGAGGTACCTTTATGACCATTAATTTGGGTGCCGCAACAAAGGTCCTTGATAATATGATGGTTAACTATTCTAAATGGCACACTGAGAGAGCTCCATAAGGTAAGAAGGTAAATTCTGTTGAAGAAACCTCCTCCTTGAGTGATAAAATTGATGTTATTATGTCTATGCTTGTTAATGGAAAAAATCATATTGATCCAAATAATGTTCCTTTAGCCTCTTTGGTTTCTCAAGAAGAGAAAGTTGATGTGAACTTCATTAGAAATAACAATTTTAGCAACAATGCCTATAGGAATAATTTTGGTAATAATAATTATAGGCCATATACTCCCAATAATGGAATGCTTATGGAAATTCCTACAACAACAATAGAAGTGCACCCTCTGAACTTGAGGTCATGCTTAAGGATTTTATTAGTAAACAAACCGCCTTCAATAAAACTGTTGAGGAAAAGCTTTCAAATGCTGAAAATTATATTTCATCTTTGTCTGAAGCACAATCTTCTTGGATTAATAAAATGGCTGCTAAACCAGAAGCTGTGGAAAATCCCTTTGCTGCTACTAATGCCATACAAGTTAGAATTGATGTTAGAATGTTAGCTGAATTGCATGCTAGGTGGGAAAGAGAAGATGAAATTGCTATAAATAGTAGTATTTGTACTATTACCACCACCGATGTTGATGCTAGAAAGCCACCTAAAGTCCCCATTCCTTTTTCCAATAAAAATGCTGAAATTCTTCGAAATATGGGAAACAATAATTATACTACCTTGGATGCTAATTTTGATTTTGATCTTGATGATTGCAATATTTCTGAAGTAATTATGTTCTTACAAAAGCTTGCTAGAAGTCCTAATTCTAGTGCTATGAATATGGCTTTTACAAAACACATTACAAATGTTCTTATGAAAATTAAAGAAGAAAAATTGAAACATGAAGCTTCTATTCCTAAGAAATTAGAAGATGGTTGGGAACCCATCATTAATATGAAAGTGAATGATTTTGATCTCAAAGATTTATGTGATCTTGGTGCTAGTGTCTCCATTATGACTAGAAAAATTTATGAAATGCTTGATTTGCCACCACTGGAAGATTTTTATTTGGATGTCCATCTTGACAATAATGCTAAAAAGAAACTTATGGGAGGCATTAATGATGTTCTTATTATGGTTAACAATACCTTTGTCCCTGTTGATTTCTATGTTTTGGATGTTGAATGCAATGCTTCTTGTCCAATTACTTTGGGAAGACCTTTTCTTAGAACTGTTGGTGCCATTATTGATATGAAGGAAGGCACCATTAAATATCAATTCCCACTCAAGAAAGGTATAGAACACTTCCCTAGAAAGAGAGAGAAGATACCTTTTGCTTCTCCTATTAATTTTTTTTATGTTAATGCTTCTTCACTCGAAAATACTTGATTCTTGCTTCCTTTGCCTAGCTGAAAGATGTTAAAGAAAAGCACTCTTGGGAGATAACCCAAATTATTTTTATTTCAGTAAGTTTTTCTTTTGTTGAGTCTTGGAAGTTATTGCCTCTATAATAAACTCTCCTTTTCCTTTTTTTGTGGTTTTTGTGCCAAGAATAACCTCCAATGAGAGAGAAGTAAGATTTGGGGAAGTTGTTGTCCCGAAACAGATTTTTGTGCTTCACTGTAAAAAATCGTGCAAAATCCCAGTACGGCATATTGAGCTCAAATTTTCTGAGAATATGCCCCAGGTTATTATATAACTTTGGTTATCTTAACACTTTTCAATTTGAGCAATACAAAGTCTTAGAAAAAATCGGTTTTTACCTTCTGGTCTGTTTTGACAGATTTCTGCCATTATTTGCATTTGCCTCTTAATCGGTTTCTTTTGAGTTCTCTTTGATCATTTGAGTTTTTAAAAGGAATTGATACAGTATCTTGTGTTCTAACGGAACTTTTTCTTGTGTTAAAACTAAACCCAAAGGCTTAGTATCTTGAATACACTAATGTTGCTAATGAAGAATGTGTGAAGTTTTGTATGAAGGAAATTTTCAAGTGTAGGGAGAGAACGATGTGATTAAGTATGGACAAAATCTCAAGCTTGGGGATACCACCTGTGTCACCCCAAGAAACTCAAGAGGTACAAGCTTCAAACTTGGGGATGCCCAAGGAATTCCTTTCTTCATCAATAAAAATCTCAAGTCTTCTTTCTAGACACTTTATTTTTATTGCTTCATGCACTATTGTGTTGTTCTTGGAGCGTCCTTATTTTTGTTTTTAGTTTTATTTTGTTTGGTTTTCTACAATAAATTAGTTGGAACCCTTCATTCTCATTTTGTTTCAAATTATAACATCCCTAAAATCATGTTTTCAAAGTTTGCATATCATCCATGCATTCATAATCATTTAGGGATCATTTTCAAAGTCATTACAAAAATAGAAGCATTTGGATGCTTATTATTTTATGTAAGCAAAGCATTGATTAAATGCTACTCTCTGATGAGATATTATTTGTTTTAAACCAAGATTTTTTGTTCCTAAGTTGGTTTGGTTGTTTTCCAAGGCTTGGACAAAAATTTCAAAACAAAATATGGTTTTAAAACCATTTTCATATCTTTATTAAATCTTGTGTAAAGGCATTGTTTTATTTTTAAAACTCCAAAGGAACCAAGCAAGTTTAGTGAAACAGCATGGTTTTATACTAAAAAATGTGTAGGTTTCACTTTATAAGAATCCAGAAAGAATTTGAAATCAAACACATTTGATTTCATTTGAAAATGTTTCCTGAAAATCGAAATAGAAAAAGAAAAAGGATAAAGAATCAGAACTGGGCCAGGCGCTACCCTTTCGGCACAGCAACCAAAACAGCCCACCCGGGGTTCCCACTTCCCCTCTGTTTCTCACTGCAACCACGCGCACCCACTCGCTGACAGCTCGACCCCACGTGCCCCGTCATTGTCGTCCCCAAACCCCGCCCACGACCTGGCCTCCCCGTTTCCTCCCTCTCCTTCACTGTCGCGTTTACATCCGGTTAATTGCCGTTGATTGTGTACGTGATCCTTGCCCCTACTCCGGCTACTTAATCCCCTCCCCCTCGTGGCCATTTCCCCCAACATAGCTAACCAGAAGCGCCGCCAGGCTCTGCAAATTCCCGCTTGTACCTCCACTGTCCCGACGAGCTCCAGCGACTGATTCCGGTGAGTTGCAAGCGCCCCTCGCCTTCTGCTTGACCCTGCCGAGTTTGCCATGTCTCTGTGCTTCTCCTAATGCCTTTGGTTTGCCTGCGCATGACCCAGGTCGCCGTCCTCGACCACCTCAGCAAACGACAGAACCATCGCCTAACTCCGACGAATGATTTAGGTAATACCAGATCGCCCCTTGCTTTCTCTCTAACCCTATCTTGATCGCCAGTTTGTTGTGCACACCCTGACGCCTTCGGTTTGTGTTAGGGAGGTCCACATCATCGGCAACATCATCGTCTGCAGGAACCCGACGCCGCCCGCAACTCCGACGAGCCTAGTGACCTCCACAGTGCGCCCCCGTCCATGACAGCAAGTAGTTGAGCATCAGCGCGACCTTGCGAGTTCGGTAAGCCCCTCTGTTGACCCCAGCCCCCTCCGTAGCCGCCGGAGCATCAATGACAGAGCGCCGCTGCCGCGCCACCGTCGCTAGTGCCGCCCATCCATGGTCGCATGCTTGGCATCCGTAGGATCTAGATCCCGCGCTTCTCTACAGATCTAATCCTAAGCGCGGGATCTAGATCCCGCGCTTAGGATTAGATCTGTAGAGAAGCGTTATGTGTTTATCTGAGCCGTGCGTAATAAGTTAGATCTAACGGCCCGCGAGTGTGATCCGGTGCGAAACGGTATCGGCCAATCAGACGCTGCCGCGTGGCCTGCTCTTTTTTTTAAATCTGAATTAGATCTATTAGTGATTCAAACTTGTAAAATTCATAACTTTTGATCCACACGTTCAAATTTTATATCTTTGGAATCATGAGAAAGAATGCTATCTGTTTATGCAATGTGTTTAATGTTTTGCTTCTATAAAATTGATTAATTTTGCAGAGACATTTGTAGGCTTATTTTGAGTATAGAAATTATTTGAAAAATGATTTAAAGATCAAATAAAGTTTATTTAGTGTGTCTTGGTCTTGGTTATGATTCAGTACTGTTTACTTGTCTTGTTTGGTGTAGAAAAATCATCACATGGCATCTGCATGCATTCATATATTTTTGCTTGTATATTTTTGATATGTGAATTTGGTGCCATTATTTTATGTGTAGATTTTGGTGCTAATAGTGATTGTGGTTGTGAAGATTGTTGCTACTCCCCAAACTACCAAGGCAAGTGGTGCTTCATGTTTTTATCCCTATATTTTTACCTATGCATTAGAAATATTTTGTACAGGACTTGCATGATTCTTTTGCTAAGTATCTATATGTTATGGTTGGGAAATCCTAGTAGTTGTAGCAATGTTAGAATTTCCTCTAAGTTAAGATACTTGCTATTGCCATGCTTAGCCTAGCTAGTAGCAACCAAGGGTGGGTTATATAATCATGCTATGAGAATTGTTCCAAGTCTTTGACTTGTGTTTTGCTTAATAAAACAACTAAGTGAATGAAACACCTGGGTGGAATGGAAGGATTGGTTTGTGTTGAGTGGTTACACAAGGCCCATTTCTATGGTGTACCTTGTGTATCACACTTGTGGAAAGCCACCCAGGAACAAAGGGATTTGAGATGCCAAATGTTAAGAAGCTTCTAGTGCAGCCACATGGCATTATGGGCTCTGCCTGGATCACATAGGTTGTAATAACTTAGCCATTTGGAAAGTTGGTGGTAGTGGGATAATAGGTTTGGAGCGCGTCCATTTGGTCTAAGGGAAGGCTTCTGAAAGGTCCTGTCTTGGTGAAAATCAAGTCTTGTGGGGAAAGTGCACAACCTCTGCAGATGGAAGAATCTAAGTACTTAGCCATGTCCCTGGTATTGGACAACATGAGCATCAAGACTTGGAAGCTATCAAGAATCTCCTCATCCCAATTTTTCTAAGTTAAAACTTGTGGTTGAACAAGGGTGAAGGTTCACCAATTTTTATTGGTGGTACCTTGGGAAAGATTTGTCAAAGAAAAACTTAGAGTTTTCAACTAATAGGTAAAACCTATCTTGAGCAAAGCAAGCCTAAGCTACACTTAGCCAAATTCATGTAGTTACTAGATGATACTATTCTTCTAAGGTATCACTTGCCAATACTATTCCAATGTATTGACCCACTGTGGTTGTAACTTGTGATGTTGCAGGTTACTCTGATGATGATTAGGGGTTATGAGTCTACACTCAACATGCTTGCCTGTGGCACATGAAGATGAAGACTTATTTATATTGTTATATTTGAACTCTTGTATTAGGCCTGTGGCCATGGAGTTGTAAAAGACTATGTTGTCTCTGGAATGACATGTAATAAAGACCTTTGTTTGTACTTCATCTTAAACTGTGGATGCTAACATTGATCCAGGGACTAGCATTGCAATCATAGGGATCTTTACCGTTATAAAGGTGGGATCTTACAGATGGTATCAGAGCACTGTGTTGCCTGTAGGATTATGACCCTAGGATTGGATTAGAAACCACTAAGGAAAATTTTCAACAATTTCCACACTTGTCTATTTCTTCTCGTAAACTTTTATAATTCTTCTTTCTCATCTCTATTTGTAGATGAACTCCATCAACGAAGCTGTAAGGAAGGGACCACTCATGACCATGACCCTAGAGTGTGATACTGAATTTCCAAAGGCCCTCAAGAACCTTATAGTTACCATGGGGATACATGGTGCAACTGTGTACAAAGGTTTCCCTGTGATGGATGAATGAGAAGAATATTGGTGGGTGCAACTTCACTTGTATAAAAACAAGGAAGACAACCACAAAGAGTCAGGATTCTGCATGGTCACCAACTCAGTGATGCACACCACATTCTTTGACTCTGCAAGAGATGTAGCTTGGAAGGCCATCAAAGAGCTTGGTGACAGACTCAAGTGCAGGATGCTTGACACTCAAAATGACCTTAGAGAAGAAAAGAAGCATACCCAAGAGTTGGATACTACCAACCAACAACTAAGGGAAGACATCATAGACTTGATTTGGGAATCTTGTGAACAAGATAGGCAGATGGCTACTAAGTATGCTTTGATAGCCATTTTGTCTAGTGAGTGAGTGTTGTAATGTACTTCGTTAGTTGGACCACCACACTTATCATTTTATTTCCAAAATTTTGTCTAAGTTATGTCGAACCTTGGAT
Source organism: Avena sativa (assembly GCA_916181665.1). NCBI lineage: Eukaryota > Viridiplantae > Streptophyta > Magnoliopsida > Poales > Poaceae > Avena > Avena sativa. Next base: position 70,899,628 of record OV702284.1, read on the forward strand.
GCTTGTAATGGATTTATGTATACCATGACTTGTGTGTTTGTTTTCCAATGATATGCCTGTGATGCTTTGTCTTGTGATTTTCTCTATTGATGTCGATTCTAACTTTTCTCTATCTTATAAAAATAGATGCCTAATGTTACTATCAGCACGGCTGAAGAGTTCAAGGGAACTTGTTGGGGATATGCTATATGGGTATCCTCATAGCATGTCTCTTATCCGACTAACCCGGGTGGCCCATAGTCGGTAGCATGGCCTGTGGCCTGCTGGGCGGCCCAGTTAGGTGGATTCAGAAGGGAGGCCCATGCCGGATAAAGGAAGGCTACGGTGAAGTCACCAACATACCCGGAGCCTTGGAGTGCAAGATACACAAGACTAGTAATAGACGGTGTAGAACTCTGTAACCTGTCCGGCTAGGACTTTTCCCTGTAACCCTAGGACCTGGCTACTATATAAGTCGGGCCTATGGTAGCCTTTAGGGCACGATAACTTAGACTCTCTGGTCACCTCGCATAGCAAACCTATCTCTGTAACTTGGTGTATTGCCATTATAGTGATTTATAGCAGGAGTAGGATTCCGCCACCGTTGTGGGATCTGAACCTGGGTAAGCTGTGTTACCTCGTACCCGTCAACCGTTCGCCTTAACCCACGTCTCTAAACACGCACTGTGAGGACCCCTCCATGGCGTACTCATCGGCAATACCACGACAGTTGGCGCCCACCGTGGGGCACGAGGCGCTTCAGGCTCTTCAGCGGGCGAGGACCAAGATCTTCACAGGAATCAGCAAAACCGTAGCCATCGGTCGCGTTCTCTTCTCCGGCAACGTTCCGATCGTCCCCCCCGAAGAGTTCTGGATCCCGGTGAAGATGAACCCTACGCGATGTTCAATCGTTCCTATCAGAGACATCCACCTCTTCATCGGCGAAACCGACTCGGGCACTAGTTCCCTGGGAGTCGGAGGAGCGTCAAGACCCGCACGGACCGCCTACGGGCAGGATACGTTCACGGAAGGATCGATGTCATATCTCTCCTCGGAGTTTGCCGGCAAAGATCGGAAAAATTCAAGACCCACCCAAACCGCGCCTGTGCAGGATATAAAGGTGGAAGATCACTGCAAATCCGTCGGCTTTGTCCGTGTGTCTGGACAACAGAGATCCAAGTTTGTTGGCTTGGTTACCATCTTTGATCTGGCGTGCTACATTCAGAGAGAGGGCGAAAACCCCCGCGATTACCTGGCAAGGTGGCTCCGTATACGAGCCGATCTGGCCCACTAGCCCAATGATGATGCTATCTATCACTTTGTGGAAGGACTGGAGCATGGCATGCTCCTCCGACATTCTCTAAGACGGCAACAGGCGTCAGGACGCCTTACCTTCGAAGGCATGGTGCACACCGTCAACAACTACGCGGAGGCTGAAGCGACAACTCAGACAGCGCTTGCGCTCATTGACGGAGCCCATCCGATTCAGCCACCACCACCGCCTCCGGCCGCCATCGTCGTAGCAGCACCACCACCTCCAGTCATCGTCGAGGCCGTTGCACCTCCACCGCCCGTCATCGAGGAAGTCCTGGCACCCTCCGACTCTGTCATTGACGCGCTTTATGCTGATTTCAGTGCAGATTTAGAGGAAATAGACTTCAGTCCAGAAGAGCTAGACTCCGCTATGCAGGAGATGGATGAGGAGTACTCGCACGACGAACAAGCTAATAACACCGTCATGTCTCGAGGGGTGTTCTTCACCATTGGGACAGCGATGGATGAAGACCAGCCCGGGCAAGCTCTGCCTACGGCGCTGGATAAGGGGAAGGGGCCACTTATTGCTGCTGACGATGATCGCGCAAAAGTCATGCCTCCTCCGCCTAACCCAGTGCAGCAGCCGCAGGAACTCAGCACCGGCCCGAGAAATAACAACATCGCAAACTTGCCGCCTCCAGCATCCACGTCGACAGCGGCCCATGTTACTCCAGCTGATAGAGTGATGTACAACAATCTCCTCGTTGAGCCACTAACTGTTGATCATATCTGGAACGTGACTCATCTTGACGAGAAGCGCCAGCAGCTGCTGGAGGAAGCACAAGACATCACGGAGCAAGGCGCTAAACTAGATCGAGACCTGGTCAACGCGCAGAAGTCCATAGAAAAAGCTAGAGCAATGGAGGCCGAGTACAAGACTCTGCTACAGCAGCAGAAAGCTAAGAAGGCTCTGGCTCGCGTCATCAAGAGCACAACCTACAATGGGCTCCCTCGAAGCTGGCACAGGCCAAGCCATACATTGATAGTGAAGGCAAGCAGGTGATGCCCACCCCACTCCTTAACCTCGCCGTCGCCAAGAGCCTTCTGGAGCAGGATAGATCGCCTGAGGCAGTAGAACATGTCTATGACCTAGTGGCCAAGGCGGTAAAGCAGCAGGAAAAGGCCACCTCCCAGAGGCTTGAGTCTGACCCAGTGCTCTGCCGATCTAGCCAGTACAAACCGCCAAGGGACAGATCTCCTCAGGATGTCAGATCACAGACGGGTTCATCAGAACGAAGACGGAGGGATGCGTGCAGCAGGAAGGATGCTATCCCCATATCCTCCAACCACGGAGAAAGAGCCCAACCTCGCCGCCCATCGCCACCGCCCCGATCCCCCCGACGTCAGGAAGACTACAAGGCTCACCATCGCACGGATATACCCCCACCAAAGCAGTGCGGCATCGTCATCCGCGACAACGCAGCACAGACCCTCATGATGAAGAGCGCCACCAAGGACATAAGAGCAGGTCACACCACGACCCTACGCGTCCGACAAGCAACCGTGACAGGCGTGGGGCGTCGCAGGAGGGTAACAGCAAGAAGGCTAACCCACCGCCACCTTCGCCTCCGTCGCCGCCAATCAGTCACCATGGCGGAAGAGGCCCGCATCATTCACGCAGCCTGTCCCCTATTGACAACAAGAAGAAGAACCCGGAGTCGTACGATGCACGTTCACGGATCGATAAGATCCACGAGGCCCGGGAAGGACCATACCTAGGACCACGTTGCTTTGGACCTGCAATACGGTCCGCAACTTACCCCAAAGGTTTCCGGATTGACAAGAACATCAAGCCCTATGACGGCACCGCCAAGCCCGCCACATGGTTGCAGGACTACGGCAATGTGGTGGAGATTGCCGGAGGCAACCCCAACGTCTCCGCCAAGTATCTCCCGTTAATGTTGGCGGGCATGGCCCGTCAATGGATTGATGACTTGCCGGAGAGATCTATCTACAACTGCCTGGACATGCAAGAAGCATTCACCAAGAACTTTGAGGGTACAAATAAGCGTCCCCGCACTGTGGGCGATCTACAGCGGTGCGTGCAAGAGAAAGACGAGACATCTCGCGCCTACCTCTCCCGCTGGCTGGATATGAAGAATTCCTGCGCAGGAGTGCACGCCCAGACCGCCATGGCCGCCTTCATCGATGGGTTGGAAAGGGGCACGTTTCTCCGACATAAGCTGAAGCGCTTGCAGGACAATCATCAGCTGGACTTGAATCAGATGATTCAGTTAGCTAGTGAGTTCGCAGCTGCCGATGACGATGCTCGTGGCTCTTTACCGGCAACGGCCGTTCCAACTCAAGATCGGAGGAATAGCAGTACAAAGCGGAAAACCGCTCCAGAAGAAAAACAATCTACCGACATGGTCGCCATGACTTTTTCAGGACGAGGAGAAGGCGGACAACGTGGCCGAGGAAGGGGAGCAGGACGCGGGCAGCAACGAGGAAGTGAAACCAACTCGGTGCCGCTCCACGTTCCCCAAACGTACGAGGAGTACCGCGATATGCCGTGCCTCGTACACCTCGATGGAAACGCCAAGGCCACCCATACCAATCGACACTGCAAGTTCGTCAATGACCTCAAGGAAGACCCGGAGTCCGGCTACAAGCGAAGTCGGAAGAACAGGCCGCGAGGCAAGGGCAAGGGGAAGAAGAAGGAGGAGGAGTCCAAGGATTCAAGTGACACGGACGAGGACGTTGACCCCAAGCACACCGCCAAGAGCGACGACAAGGGCAAGAACCCCTTCGCAAAGAAGGCCCCAGTCATAGATCCAAAATGCAAACCAGTGAAACAACCTCTACGACGCTTCGGAGATGAGAAGAGACGCTCCATTGGCAAAGAGATAGCTAGGTTACTTAAGGTTGGGTTTATCCGAGAAGTCCTTCACACCCGATGGGTGGCCAATCCTGTACTTGTCCCCAAAAAGGGAACCAATGAATTAAGAATGTGCGTTGATTACACCGGCTTGAACAAAGCATGTCCCAAAGATCCGTTTGCTTTGCCTCACATTGACCAAGTCATTGACTCAACGGCTGGCTCGGAACTTTTGTGTTTTCTCGATGCATACTCAGGATACCACCAGATAAAGATGAGGAAGTCGGACCAATTGGCCACTTCGTTCACTACCCCATACGGCACGTTTTGCTATGTCACAATGCCCTTTGGGATGAAAAACGCAGGTGCTACCTACCAGCGGACAATGCAACGTTGCCTTCACGACCAAATTGGTCGGAACGTTCACGTCTATGTGGACGATATCGCGGTGATGTCTAAAATGTCAAATGACTTAATCTCCGACTAAAAAAAACCTTTGCTAATCTCCGGAAATACAACATGATGCTCAACCCTAAGAAGCGCGTCTTCGGGGTTCCAGCCGGCAAACTGTTGGGCTTCATCGTTTCCCAGCGTGGAATCGAGGTCAACCCGGAGAAAATCAAGGCCATCTTAAACATAAACCGTCCGACATGCCTACAGGACATCCAACGACTAACAGGTTGTGTTGCAGCAGTTAGTTGGTTCGTCAGCCGACTTGGAGAGAAGGCTCTGCCGCTGTACAAGTTGTTGAAGAAGGCGGACAAATTCACATGGACAGACGAAGCAGACGCAACATTGAAGCAGCTCAAGGAGATTCTTTCCTCCGCGCCTATCCTTGCAGCACCCGAGCCTGGGGAGCCCCTGTTAATTTACATGGCGGCAACCAACCGGGTTATTAGCATCGTCGTCGTGGTAGAGCGGAAGGAACCAGGCTACGAGCACGGAGTTCAACGACCAGTTTACTATGTAATCGAGGTCTTGACGGAGTCCAAGCAGCGTTACCCGCACTACCAAAAGATAGCTTATGGAGTATTCCTTGCTTATCGGAAGTTGAGGCATTACTTTCAAGAGCACCCAATCACAGTAGTGAGCAAGACTCCACTGTCTGACATTATCAACAACAGCGACGCTACAGGAAGGGTCGCGAAGTGGGGCATTGAACTTGCCGCCTTCGAGATCACCTACAAGAGACGCGACGCCATCAAGTCACAAGCCTTGGTGGATTTTATTGCAGATTGGACGGAGATGCCAGATGCTACTCCACTGCCACAACCAGAGTACTGGGTGATGCACTTTGACGGATCAAAGTTGCTCAACGGCTCAGGGGCTGGTGTACTACTATAGTCACCAAAAGGAGACAAGCTGCACTACGTTCTGCAGATCCACTTCGAGGCTACAAACAACATGGCGGAGTATGAAGCACTCATTCACGGACTGCGTGTAGCCAAGGATATTGGCATCAAGCGCATAGTTTGCTGTGGAGATTCTGACTTGGTTGCCCAGCAGGTGGCTGACACCTGGAATGCGCGGAACCCTATGATGACGGCATATCGCGACGAAGTGGACGAGATAGAGAAGAGCTTTTTGGGCTACGAAGTCAAGTATGTGCCTAGGGAGCAAAACGAGGCGGCTGATCTACTGTCTAAACTTGGATCAGGGCGCAAGAAAATTCCGCCAGGAGTTTTCCTAGAGCATCTACGCACACCATCTGTGAAGGGCGCCGACATCGACAACCCGGATAGAGCTGACTCTTTCATCAACATGGTGACAAATATCCCTCCGGCTTGGACAAAAACGTTAATGTAATATCTCGAACACGGAACTTTGCCCGACGATGAAGTCGAACGACGGCAAATAGTACGACGAGCAAAGGGTTATACCATAATCAATGGGCAACTCTACAAGAGAAGCACTACTGGTGTATACCTAAAGTGTGTTTCCCAGCTAGAAGGTATGGAAATCCTACGCGAAATCCATCTCGAAGATTGCGGGCATCACGCCGCTCCTCGATCATTGGTCGCGAAAGCCTTCCGGCAAGGATTCTTCTGGCTGACCGCGAAGGCGGACACCGACAAGCTGGTTGAGACATGCACAGGATGCCAGTATTATGCCCGACAACCACATGTTCATGCTGAAGAATTGCGAACAATACCAATAACTTGGCCGTTTGCAGTCTAGGGGCTAGACATGGTGGGACCGTTACAAACGGCACCGTGTGGATTTACGCATCTGCTTGTAGCAGTTGACAAATTCACCAAATGGATAGAAGCTAAACCCATTAGAAAGCTTGATGGGGCAACTGCCCTCCGGTTTGTCCGGGATCTAGTGGTGAGATTTGGTCTCCCACATAACATCATCACCGACAATGGAAGCAACTTGTCACTCGGAGAAGTGGAGGCCTATTGCTGGGACAAAGGCATCCGACTTGACCTTGCATCTGTGGCACATCCACAATCCAATGGTCAAGTTGAGCGAGCCAATGGATTAATTCTGCAGGGAATCACGCCACGTCTTGAGGCACCGCTACATAGAGCAGCTGGAGCCTGGGCGGAAGAATTGCCATCTGTGTTGTGGAGTTTACGAACTACACCCAACAGATCCACCGGCTACACCCCTTACTTCATGGTATATGGAGCAGAAGTCATCCTACCTTCCGACATCCTCCACGATGCACCAAGAGTTGCCGCCTACAACGAAGATGACGCTAAAGAATCCATACGCCTAGATGTGGACCTTCTCGAGGAGGAGCGCGTTTTGGCATGCCAAAGATCCGCCATCTACCAGCAGAAGCTACGCAGCTACCATAGTCGCCGCATCCGGCATCGCTCATTTAAAGAGGGGGATTTAGTACTCCGACTTAAACAGAAGAAGTCACACAAACTATCACCGCCATGGGAAGGACCGTTCATCATAAGCAAGGCGTTGCTTAATGGGTCTTACTACCTTGTCGACAATCGTGAACTGAAGGATAGACCCAACGAGGATCATAAGCGTAAGCGACGTGACCCGGATGATGACTACCCGGAGCTTGATCGGCCATGGAACATAGCACAGCTACGTCCTTTCTACACTTAGCATTTTTTATCTAATTGTGTACCTCTTATATGATCAATGAAATAAAGCTTTTTGGTTCACTCATTTTGCTGAGTCTTTTACCTCCTTTAGTGTTCATGTTTGGATCATATAAAACTTTTATGCACAAGTCTTGCGATCGCACTTGTGAAAATTCCTCCTACGGGCGTTAGCTTAAGTTTTCTGGTCTACATGTTCTTTGTTGTTTTTATGTGGATTCTGGAGTAGTGACTTTTGGCACTTATTGTCGGCGATTTTGTGCTCATTATTGACGGTGCCATTGGGCATCATCACCTAAGCGCATGGTTCCGACAACGAGTCTTCCGACTCACGAAAAGTCAAGCATAAGAACCAGAGTAATGGATAAGCCAGCACTTGCTTAAAAAATATACATCCTAAAACTTAATTCTTAAGTAGCAGGATACGACAACCACTGTTTTCCGCCTTAATATTACATCACCAAGTTTTTTCAATGCACATGTCAAGGGTGAAACAAGAATTACAAAGTGTTTTTCACTCTTTGGGTGCAGGGGACTTGGAAGCCGCATCATCACCAGCCGGAGAATCACCCTCAGCGTCGGCGCTGTGATGAGACTCCGAGGAATCCGGGTTGGCGTTGTCAAGAAAGTTCCTGGGCACGAAGACGTCAACGTCCACCAACTCGGCAACCCTGGTGTCATAACCCGCGAGTGATGACAGGATGGCTTCGTGATCGATCTCCTTGCCGTCATCATCCACATCGGGGATACCAGATGTCACCGTGTCGATGTCGGCATCTTCATAATGTGCCTTCACCATAGACAGCACCATCCTTGCGCCAGCCCGTGCGCATGAAGCTTTCCAGCTTGCGACACGCTCGGGGGCTTGACGCAGAATCTCCGAGTACTTCACCATGGAGTCCGAGGCCTTGATATAAATCTGGAGGGGCTTGGCAATATCCTTGGCTTGGGCGATGGCGGTGTTGATGAAGTTGCCGGCAAGAATCATGCATTCTTTGTCCGAAGGAGGCGAGCGGGTTAAACCCATAGGCGCTGAAAATCCCGAAAAGAATTTCATGAGTTCAATAAATTCTAAGTATCCAGACTACAGAACTACAAGGCGGAGGACACTTACTGAAGATACTGGTCTTGGCCTGCCAGACGATGTCCGCCAAGGACTCCTTCTCTTGTTGGAGGAGCTTAAACGCCTCGCTATGGCGAAGGTTTTACTCATCGCCAGCTTGCTTCTGATCCTTTAGGATCGCAAGCTCCTCCTTCAAGCGGTTGATCTCCACAGAGGCGGAATCCTGCAAGGCTTTCATAGAATCCTCATGCATCTTCAGCATTTCTTCCCTCTCCTTCTTAAGGATCTTGTTCTCCCTGTCCAGCTGCTGGATGTGCTTGGACTGCTCGACAATATCCTTAGCCTTGGCAACATGCTCTGCAAGTCGGAGAAAACAAAGTACACGTTGAGTACTCGGAGATTATGGGCACAAAAGTAAGACGGAAATGCGCAAAAAGAAAACAAACTCTTTTTTTTGATGATCTGTTCCTTCAAGATGGCAGTTTTACCCTTTTTGGCTTCAAGATCTGCGCGCATCTTCTGATACTTGTCGTTGGCCATGCCCCTCCGAGCATTCTCGTTCTGTGGAAACAAATACAAAGTCAAGTCGTTGTTTAGTCTGCTTGGAGCTTCTAGTCGGAAATTTTCCACCTAGATGCTCAGGGGCTACAGCGAGAGTTTTTAACTTAGCAATATACTTAGCTTTTCTTTAAGCATCTAGTAGGAGCTAATTGAGTTCTCGACTAGAGGCTTGGGGGCTACAGTATAAAGTTTTTAACTCAGAAAATGCTTAGCTTTTCTTTAAAGCATCTAGTCGGAGCTAAATTCAATTAAAACTAGAGGCTTGGGGGCTACAGCATTGAAAATCATGAACACTGCTTGTGCTACTCTTAAAGCATCTAGTCGGAATAATTCATTCCATCTAAATGCTTGGGGGCTACAGTGAGAGTTTTTTCTAACTTAGTCACTCTTAGAGCACATAGATGCAAAACCTATGGTTTTCCATCTACATCCTCGGGGGCTACAGTGGGATACTCATACGAAATGCAAAAGGTAAAGTAAAACTTACAAGTCCGATGATCTTGAGGCTTGTAGAGCTCTCGGCCAGCAGCTTGCCAAAGGCAATGTTGTTCCCTCACAATATGTCCGCTTGCCGGAGTAGCTCCTCAAGACCGCACGTCGGAGATGACGGCACTCCTCCAGGAACCATAGTTGTGTTACTCGGCATGAGTGCCGGGTAAACAATCTTGGGGAACTCGAAGGGTTTATAGGGAGTAGGGGCGCCACCTTCGGCATAAGTACCAACTCCCACCACCACCTTGCCGCTACCGATGGCATCCTTAGCCGGAACTTCAGCCATTTGAAGAGCAGCACTCTCCTGCATCGCCTGCTCGCCGACAACAGCTAGTTCGGTAGAGGCGCTAGAGTCCACTTCCATGGCGGAAGGGCCTGGTGCCTCCTGGATTTGGGAGCTTGTCGGAGCAGAGGAGGGCTTGACGGCAGGAGTGGCAGGGGCGATGGCGGGGGAGGAGTTGCGATGCAGCATATCTTTGATATTTCTAGAAGCCCCAAGAGTCTTGGAGGACCTCTTGAGGCTGGTTGTGGCTTTCTTCCTAAAACGTGCAAAATGCATAAGTACAGGAATAAGACAGATAAAATAAGACAATGTCGGAGAATAAGAAGCTTACACTAGGGGGGCGCTTTGGCAAACATCCCGGTGGCTTTCTTCTTTTTTGCCTCCAGGGCGGCAATACTCTTTTTGGAGGCTCCACCCTCCGTCTTCTTCTTCTTGCCTCCGTCGGCAGCGTCAGAGGTGGATCTCTTCCGCTTTCGCGTCAACGGGGCATCGTCTTCGGACACGACCATGACTTCCTTCATCTTGGGATTGTAGATTTGGGCAGCCAGGTTGCCCTCCTCTAGATCTCTAAGCTGTTAAGTGATAAATCATCGTGTTAGACAAGATGGTATTGGCAAGACGGAAAAACTAGAGAAATGTCATACACAGAAAATAAATATCTACCTTTGGGAACTTGCCGTCTACGAACTTGTCGTAGGTGAGGGTGAAGCCACACTTCTTATCCTTCACCTTGACGATGTCCTTAAGGCGGAACTTGACGGAGTCGCTCAAGAAGTTGTCCTCGGAGATCCGGAGGGTATCCCTTCGGTCGCCGGTGTACTCGTGCATAAACTTCGTGCGGTGCTGCAGAGGTTGGATCCGCCTGATGAACCAGCACATGGCTAGGTCCAAGCCGGTTATACCCGTCTCTACGAACCACTCGATCTGCCTTATTGCGCGAGAAGCGTCGAGGTCGGAGGGAAGGGAGGCATGGGGCCACCATGTGGAGACTTCAGCGGCGGCTCCATCCACAAAGTCCGGGTATGTTACTTCTCGGCCCGCCAAAGGAATGTCGGGGCCGTAGAAGTACGTACGCTGCCAGTTTTTACACGACTCGTGGCCGACGATGTCGGGGAACCACCGGCCAGGACGGATCTTGAAGCTTATGGTGCCGCAGTTCCTAAGCTCCTCCCTACTATGTCCGGCTTCACGTTTGACGGTGAAGAAGTATACAAACAAGTCTAACCTAGGCCTAATCCCTAGGTAACCCTCACAAAGTGCCGCGAAGTTGCTAAGAACTAAGATACTATTGGGGGAGAGGTTATGGGGTTGGACCTTGAAGTGATTCAAGACAGACAGAAAGAAGTGAGAGATGGGCAGGGAAACGCCGCGTACCAATTGCGCCTTGAGGTACACTTTCTCTCCGGCTTGGGGAGAAGGGGTCACCTCACCGGCCGGCGCCGCCCGCCAGGCGAGCCCCTCCGTCGCGGGGAGGTAACCCTCAGCAACCATCTCTTGGATGTCGCGGCCGGTGATGTCCGAGCCACGCCAGTCGCCTTTGTGCGAGTCTGGATCCTCTTCTAGGGGCTCCATCGCCGCCAGATTGTGGTCGCCGCCGGTGGTTTCAATCACTGCCGACGCGGGGATGACCAGGCCCTCTGGGGGCATGACGACGGAGCTCGCCGGCTTCGCCGTGGCTTCGCTCGACGCCACCATCGACGGGGAGGAGCTACTGCTAGCCATGGAAGGAATGGAAGGAAGCGACTGGTGCAGAGAGAGGCTAGGGTTTCTCGAGGTTTTCCACGGAGAGCTCGAGGAGGCATGCGGCTGGAGGAAGAAGACGACGACGCGAGAGAATGGGGTGAAAAAGTGGCAAGTGTCCCACGGTTACTATTTATCTTACTCTGCGCCAAGATTCGTGCAGCTAATCGGACGGTTGCCGCGTAGACGACGTGTTCGAGAGCGTGCGCAGTAATTTCGCCACGTCTCCAACCGCCGCCGCCGCCAACAGTCCGTATCGCTCGCGCGGGAAAATCGGATATGATTGTGTTCTCTCCATGTGTGAGTTACGAGGCGTCGCTGACCTACAGCCTACGTCGTCATAACTGACAAGGTAGATGAGCCGTCCCATCGAAGATTCCGGCATGGACGGATTTAATCCGACAACGGGAGCGTACGATGGAAGATTCAGCATTTCTCTGACTTACTCATATAAGACGGAGAAACCTTTGCAGGGTTCTTTGGGAGGACTACAAGATGTTGCTTGACGATTTTCCGACATCCACGTAGACGGAGCATTCGATGAGAAGAGGCAAGACGGCGCAGGATCTCGGAGTTCTCCGGGGGCTACTGTTGGGGATATGCTATATGGGTATCCTCATAGCATGTCTCTTATCCGACTAACCCGGGTGGCCCATAGTCGGTAGCATCGCTTGTGGCCTACTGGGCGGCCTAGTTAGGTGGATTCAGAAGGGAGGACCATGCCGGATAAAGGAAGGCTACGGTGAAGTCACCAACGTACCCGGAGCCTTGGAGTGCAAGATACACAAGACTAGTAATAGACGGTGTAGAACTCTGTAACCTGTCCGGCTAGGACTTTTCCCTGTAACCCTAGGACCTGGCGACTATATAAGTTGGGCCTATGGGAGCCTTTAGGGCACGATAACTTAGACTCTCTAGTCACCTCGCACAGCGAACCTATCTCTGTAACCCAGCGTATTGCCATTATAGTGATTTATAGCAGGAGTAGGATTCCACCACCGTTGTGGGATCTGAACCTGTAAGCTGTGTTACCTCGTACCCGTCAACCGTACGCCTTACCCCACGTCTCTAAACACGCGCTGTGAGGACCCCTCCATGGCGTACTCATCGGCAATACCACGACAGAACTCACTTTGGCACTCTTCTTATTGATATCACTAGCGTGCTCAATCTTCCACTCCCTAGCATCATGATGCTTCCCCTCACCAAGTTTGAGAGGAAGGACCTTTGGGGCTTCAAGGTTACTCAGCCAGGATGCTAGACTGAGCCAGCCACAGAGGCTATCACCTTCAAGCTTATGCATGACAACAAGGAGAGAGGCCTAGAGGTAGTCATGCAGGATTTACTTGGGCGTTTGTTAGGGAGGCACTCTCGGGAGATTAGAGGTACTCACTTCCACGCCTTCGGTTGACGCAACAAGGATGGTGAGGCTATTGAGTTCGAGGATGCTGCTAGAGAGACGGTAGAGCCGATTCGTCTGTACCTTCAGGACCTAGAGGTTCTACTTAGGCACCTAGATACTGATAGGACCAACGTCATGCTTAGCAATGATGAGCTCCAGGTGCAGCTTCGTGAGAAGGACAAGCTCTTCGCGGAGCAAGACGAGATAGTCAAGGAAATGGAGGCTAAGTTCGAGAGTCAGGACAGGAAGTTCAAGAGTCAAGAGAAAAGAGTCCAAGATAGGAACAAGAGGATTCGAGAGATGACTGCAGAACTAGAGGCCAAGGACTTCGAGCTCGAGCATCAGCAGGGTGTGATTGAGACACTTAGTTCACAGAAGAGGTCTCTCAAAGCCAAAGTAGAGGCCTTGACTACCAATGTCGAGGAGTACAAGACCGCTATGGAGAATGCAGGTCTTACACTTGTCGATGAGGAGGTTGATGCAGAGGAGTAGTGATGACTACTCATTTATTTATCATTTACCATGCTTATGATTATTGAGTCGCAATACCATCCAACATGTGGATGGCTTGCTATTGGTGTGTTTGATTTTCAAACTAGTTGTTTATGTTGTAGAAACTTATGTTATTTTGATGCTTGTTTTGGTGATTGTCTATGTGATGTATTGTGCATGTTAAGCATCTATGGGTATCTTATTCTTATCCTTATGAAAACCACAGATGCCTTCTCGACGTGCCAATCCCAACCCGAACAACAACAATGTCACCCCCGAGATGCAGCAGCTGATGGCAGCACAGACACAACTGATGAAGATGATGACCACTTTCATGCAGAATCAGAATAACAACAACAACAACAATCAGAACAATCCACCAGGTTTTGACATGCTCACCAGATTCTTAAGACTGAGGCCTGCAAAGTTCTCAGGAACTACTGATCCCATGGTGGCCAATGATTGGCTACGTTCAGTGAACAAGGATTTGGTAACTGTCGGCTGCACCGATGAGGAGAAAGTCAGATTTGCAGCACACTTGTTGGAAGGACCAGCAGCTACTTGGTGGGATAACTTCCAGATCACCACTCCCATTGAGGATGTGACATGGGCTATCTTTGAAGATGGTTTTCGTACAGCTCACATCTCATCCGGAGTGATGAGCTTGAAGAAGAAGGAATTCCATAATCCGAAGCAGCGCCACCGCAACGTGGCTGAATATATCAAGGAGTTCAACAATCTGGCGCGTTATGCACCGGATGAAGTTGATACTGATGCCAAGAGGAAAGAGAAGTTCCTCGAAGGACTGAATGATGAATTGAATCTGCAGTTATCTGTGGCCTATGTCCCTACCTACCAATCCCTTTGTGACAAGGCTGCCATCTTGGAGAGCAAGATGAAACAGGTTGAAAGCAGGAAGAGGAAACACAACTCTGACAAGCACAGCTCGGGATCGTCTCACAAGCGTTCCCATTATGATGATAGTGGGAGTTCTGGATCCCACAAGCACGAAAAGTACAACAGCCACCACAACCACAACCACCATCATGACAACAAGCATCATCGTACTCATGACAATGACAAGTACAAGAACCATAAGGGTGGATACAAGAGCCACCACAATCGAAGTGGAAGTGGTAGTGGAAGCCAGCCTGTCAAGAAGGATCTCAGTCAGGTTGAATGCTTCAAATGTAAGAAGATGGGGCATTATGCAAATGAATGCCCAGAAAATAAAGTTGAAGGACCCAACAAACCCAACCCTTTCCAGAAAGGACAGGTGAACCACATCAATGTGGAAGAGATCTATGAGGAACCTGATGCTATGGCTGGTAAGTTCAAACTCAATTCTATTCCAGCACTTGTTCTTTTTGATACTGGTTCATCACATTCATTCATATCAAAAGCATTTGTTGATAGAAATGGGTTTCCAACTAAAAACATTGGGTGTCCAATAAAAGTAAGTTCTCCTGGTGGAGATATGATAGTAAGTCTTGGATGCCGTGATCTAGTAATAGAGTTTGGAAAGCATAAGTTTCCAGTGAGTCTGATAATCCTAGATTCCCAAGGACTGGATGTAATTTTGGGAATGGAATGGATGACCAAGTATGAAGGAGTACTAGATTGTGACAATCGTACTGTCGCACTCACAACCCCGGAAAAGAAACGGATAAGATTCAAGTCTAACTTTTAATCAAAAGGGAGTAAGCTAAATTCTCTTAAGGGGGTTAGCATAGACAGTGTGCCAATTGCGAGTGAATATCCGGATGTGTTTCCGGAAGAATTGTCAGGAATGCCACCAGATAGAGATGTGGAATTTCTAATTGACTTGCTGCAAGGATCAGGACCAATAGCAAAGAGACCTTACAAGATGTCAGTTGATGAGTTGAAAGAACTCAAGAAACAACTTGGAGAACAGTTGCAGAAAGGATTTATTCAACCAAGTTCTTCATCCTGGGGAGCACCAGTCTTGTTTGTAGAAAAGAAAGATAGAAGTCAAAGATTATGTATAGATTATCGTTCACTCAATGAAGTGACCATCAAGAACAAATATCCTTTGCGCAGAATCAATGACTTGTTTGATCAGCTAGAAGGAGCATGTGTGTTCTCAAAGATTGATCTCTGGTCAGGTTATTTTCATCTTAAGATAAGGGAACAAGACATACCTAAGACAACTTTCACCACTAGGTATGGATTGTATGAGTACACCGTGATGCCATTTGGTTTGACCAATGCACCTGCTTATTTCATGAATATGACGAATAAGGTGTTCATGGAGTTCCTTGAAAAATTTGTTATCGTTTTCATCGATGACATTTTGATTTACTCCAAGAGCAAAGAAGAGCATGAAGGACATTTGCTTTTGATACTTGAGAAGATTAGAGAGGATAAGTTGTATGCTAAATTCAGCAAGTGTGAATTTTGGTTAAATGAAGTTGGATTCCTTGGACACTTCATGTTAGGAGATTGTGTAGCAGTTGATCCCGCAAAAGTGTCAGCTGTAACTGAATGGGAATCTCCTAAGTCAGTAAAAGAGGTTCGTAGTTTCCTTGGCTTGGCAGGATACTACAGAAGATTCATTGATAATTTCTCCAAGGTAGCTAAGCCAATGACAGAGTTACTAAAGAAAGACAAGAAGTTTGCTTTGTCTGAAGGATGTGAACTCAGTTTCCAAGAATTGAAGAAGAGACTTGTGACAGCACCAGTCCTATGTCTACTGGGTTTGGAGAAAGATTTCCAAGTGTATTGTGATGCATCTCATCATGGATTAGGTGCAGTTCTAATGCAGTAAGGGAAAGTTGTGGCTTATGCCTCGAGACAACTCAAAACTCATGAGGTAAATTACCCTACGCATGATTTGGAGTTAGCCTCTGTTGTCCATGCACTCAAAACATGGAGACATTATCTTTTGGGAAAACGATGTGAAGTGTTCACAGATCACAAAAGTTTGAAGTATATCTTCACTCAAAAAGAAATCAACATGAGATAAAGAAGATGGCTAGAACTCATCAAGGACTATGACTTAAGTTTGCAATACCACCCCGGTAAAGCAAATGTTGTAGCTGATGCACTAAGCCGTAAGGTATTTGTGAATGGCCTTACTAAGGGAGAGTTGCCAGATGGTCTGTGTGCCCAATTTAGAGACCTGAGATTGGAGATTATGCCTGAAGGACATCTCATGTCATTGTATGTTCAACCTACATTGTTGGAAAAGATCAAGGAAGCCCAAAAGACAGACAAGGAAATTGAAGAAATTAAGTAAAATATTGGCAAAGGAAAAGCCAAAGGATTCCATGAAGACGAACAAGGTACTTTATGGTATGGAAAACGTATCTGCGTTCCGCAAGATCCGGAGCTTCGAAAACTGATTTTACAGGAAGCACACAACTCACCATATTCCATTCATCCGGGTAACACCAAAATGTACATGGATATGAAGGAAAGATTTTGGTGGAACAATCTCAAGAAGGACATCGCCGAACATATTGCTTTGTGTGATGTATGTAGTAGAGTGAAAGCGGAACATCAGAAACCAGCAGGATTGCTACAACCACTACCTATTCCTGATTGGAAGTGGGACAAGATTGGCATGGATTTCATCACTAGATTGCCAAGGACCAGGTCAGGATATGATCATATGTAAGGGTCCCAACCTTTAATAAGGTAGAGTCCCCTGTGTTTACAATGCTAGTCCCTGGATCAATAGCTAGCATCCACAGTTAAGATGTAATATCAAGAAACAAAGGTCATAATACAACTTTATAACCAGGAATAACATAATTTTATTATATCTTACATAGCTCATTTGGCTATTACATTACATTGCAGCAGAATATCTATAAGCATGGGGTCCTTCATCTTCAAAGTGCCACAGGCAGACATGTTGGTTGTAGACTTTGTAATCCTAATCAACACACTTCACTAAATCAATTAAACCTGCAACATACAAGTTACAGCCACAAGGGTCAATACATTTGAATTGTATTGGCAAGTGATACTATGGTAGTATAGTGGAGTCTTTCATCTATATGCATTTGGTTAAGTGGAGTTCAAGCTTGCATTGCTCAAAATAGATTTTTCCTTAAAATTTGAAAACACTAAGTTTTAACTTGACAAAATCATTTTTCTCAATCAAAGATTTGAAGATCCTTTAACCAAGGCATCTCTCAATCAAAGATTGAAGATTTCAAACAACCCTAGTTCAAACCACAAGATTTTAACTTAGAAATTTGAATGATGAGATCCTTGATTGCTTCCATGTCTTGATGCTCAAAATTGTCCTTTACCAGGGACATGGCTAAGTACTTAGATTTTACACTCTGCAGAGGTGGTGCACTTTCCCCACAAGACTTGGTTTCCCAAGACAAGATCTTTCAGAAGCCTTCCCTTAGACCAAAATGGACGCGTTCCAACCTATCAAACACTACCACCCTCTGTCCATATGGCTAAGTTCTTGCAACCTATATGATCATGGCAGAGCCCATATTGCCAAGTGGTTGCACTTGAAGCTTCTCAACATTTGACATCTCAAATCTCTTTGTTCCCGGGTGGCCATCCACAAGTGAGATACACAAGGTAAACCATAGACATGGGCCCTGTGAACCACTCAACCAAAATCCACCAAGCAATTACCATTCCACCCAGGTGATTCATTAACTTAGTTGTTTTATTAAACAAAACACAAGTCCTAAGACTTAGAATATTTTTCCATAGTGTGAATATATATTCCACCCATGTTTTCTATTAGCTAGGCTAAGCTTGATAGTAGTAGGAATCTTAACTTAGGAAAATCCTACTAAGGTTTCATCTACTAGTTTTCCTATAGCAAGGTTTACACTTAGAAAAATTCATGCAAGTTTTACTTAGAGAAAATCACTAATGCATAGTGAAAGTAATAGGACAAAGTATGAAGCATCACTTGCCTTTTTGGTAGAGTATGGGTTCACTCCTTGTCCTTGCAACAATCACACTCTTCAAGTCACTACAAATCAATCAAGCAAGGCACAAACTCAATCTACCAATCAAGCAAAACAACACATAAAATGACAAAGTCAAAGTAATGCATGCAAGCATGCCAAGCTTTGTTTTGTTTAAAAAAGTGGTTCCTAATGGGTCATAATCATTTGGAAACACCTAATGGTCATTTTGTAAAGTGGCAAAGTCATTTGCAAAAGGTTTCACTACAAAACCATTTTCAAAACAAAGTATCATTTTATGTGGCGTAGAAATATTTTTACTAAGGCATTAATCTATAGGGTTCACCACATATGTTTTCAAACTATAAAACTTGGTGTTTAGGGTCAGAGAGTTTAAAACAAAACATTTCCCAAAAGTTTTCCTTCAAAATCATTTTTAATAAATAAACCACATTTCTATTTGACTAGAAATGGTTTTAAATCAAAGAATCTTTATTTTGTTTCACCAAATACATTTTTGAGTCCACAAAGTGTTTCCTAGGGTCAGTAGGTTCAAAGAAATCCAATTGCAAAAAATTTTAACCCCAAATTCATTTTTAAACAATTTTTACATCCTTAGCAAGCATACAAATTTTTCTGCAAAAACAAACACTCTAACAGATACTATTTGCTAAACCAGGGGCATGGTTGGCTAGGGTTTGTTCTACTGATTCCAATGATACCAAATTTGCAATTTTTGGACGTGTGGTTTAAAAGTTGTGCAATTTACAAAATTGGTATCCTAATAGATCAATTCAGTCTTTTAAATCATCTACAGGCCACGTGTATGTCTCTGATTGGACGGAAACGGTTCGTGTGGATCGAGCGATACAGACCACAGGATTAAAAGGGGCATGTGCGGCTCAGATCAACGCTTACCCTTTCGTTGAAGTGAACTATCCTATCGCTCCGATCTAGATCTAACGGCTCTCAGTGCCCCGACCAGGAACTGGCGGCGCTGGACTCTGGCGCGCGGCGGCGGCGGCTTGTCAGTGGCGTCTCCGGCGTTACAGGAAGCGAGAAGGAGGGAGAGAGTTCTCACCTGGTTCGCTGAACGATGCTGATGCTCAACGTGGTACTGGTTGGTGAAGGGGCGCATGGGTTCGTCTTCAATTGCTCGCCGGAGTTGTTCTGGGCCTCGGTGCGGTCAGACGTCGACGGGAGGCGAGGCTAGGGGGCACCCTAGGACAAACGGGAGGCACTGTTAGATTCGCAAGAGCATGGAGATCGTCACCGTGTCCACGAGAAAGAGAGGGGAGGTTTTGTTTACCGGGGAGACGTCGCCGCAGTTGGAGCAGACGGCGGCGCTGGCTCGGGAAGACGTTGCTGACGCTCAGGGATGCGCGCGAGCGAGCTGCGGCTGCAGAAGGGTCCGCTGGGGAATGCTGATCATAGCTGCGTGCTCGAGGGGGCAAGAGGTGGCGTGTGCTGGCCGGAATTGGCAAGGGAGGTCGTCGGAGACAGAGGTGCTCGGGGAGGAATTGGGGCGGCCTGGGGGTGTGCTACTGCGGGGTGACAGAGGGAAACGGAGAGGAGGGGCAAGCGCTTTAAGGTGCGTGGTCAAGGGGCCGAGTAATGGTGTGGTTAACGCGTATTACGCCGCGCTTAATTCGCCTGCAACGGCCGGCGAGGGGGAGGGCGTAGTCTGCGGGTGGGGAAGAAGGGGGTGTGGCGGTGGGGTCTTCTGGTCAGTGAGAAAGGGAGAGGAAACGCGGTCCACCATTCGGTGTCTCAGTGGGTGCGGCTTTAAGTGAAAAAAAAGTTTCGTGGAGGGGGAGAAAGACTGGGCTGGTACTGGGCTCAGTTGGGCTGCTGGGTTGGGTCGGCCAGTTTCTATTTTTTTCTTCCTGTTTGCCTTTTCTTTTTCTAATTCAAATTTCTTTTTTGAATTTCAATCAACTATTCAAACATTCAAACCATTCAAACAATTCACCATACTAGTAATGAGTTTTTGGTTCTGTTTATCAACATAAACCAATCCCAAAATAAAATAATATTTTTATTCTTTTTAGGATCCATTCATTAATTAAATAAAATGGATCATTAGTTATTTAATAAAATAGGGTTTGTTTTAATTAATAAAATCTCCATTTGAAATCCAAATATTTTCAAAACCAAATCAGTAGGTTTTATTTGGAAATAAAGAATATTTGGAAACTTGTTTAAAACAAAATAACCTTTTATTTTAGGCTCCATTAATAATTAAATACAATAGACCTTCATTATTAAATCAAATAGGATTTGTTTTATTAAAAACTTTATTTTGAAATCTAAATAAAACCAAAACACTTCAGTAGGTTTTAATTAAGAAAATAAAATACTTAGAAAACTTATTTAAAATAATTTAATAAGTTTTGATGTTTTAATTAAAATGGTAAAACCTTTTATTTAAATAAAATTTGGATATTAATTCCTTATTATTTTATTTAAACAAACCTTTACTATTTTTAATCAAAACAAAACATTTTATTTCAAAAGCTTGGCCAAGTTTTAATTTGGCTCTATAAAATAATCTTTATTGAAATAGTTCTTTTCCCTTTGAAAACCAAAACCTTTATAAAAAGATTTCAAAGTAGTAGTAAAATATTTTTTTTTTACCTTTACTAAATATTTATCTTTTTAATCCCTTTAGGATTTCTTTGTTCAAAGTAGGTTTGAAGATTTCCAATTGGAATCAAAACTTTCTTCTGGCCCTGAAAATCTAACAAAATTTTATTTTATTAATTTATTTTTCACATTACAAGATTTGGAAAATCTTGGGATGTGACAGGCTACCACCCTTAAAATAAATCTCGTCCCGAGATTTGGGGAGGCTAAGGTTACAAGTAAAAACAACTAGGGTACTACCACCCTTAAAAAATTTTCAAACAAAAATTACATATTGTCCTTCTTGGGATCCTGGGAAAATTTCTCTAAGCAAACATTTGCATGGTGTCCTTGGTTTCCATACTTGACTCATGGACCAAGGTTGAGATCCTTCATAGACTTGTTTAACTTGTTCTTCATCTTTTCTGGACAATTGCTTGCATAGTGGCCTAGTTCCTTGCATTTGAAACACATCACTTGGCTGATATCTTTCTTTTCCTTTGGCATCATTGCCTCTTGTTTGTTTCCTTGGTTCTTCTTCTTTTCTGGGCATTCATTGGCATAGTGTCCCATCTCCTCGCAATTATAACATTGCACTTGAGTAATATCCTCCTTGTTATGGTTGGGGCATTTCTTCTTCTTCTTTTTGGGTCTCTCCAAAGCTAGGAGTTCTTTTAGTTCATGCTCTTCATAGGTGGGAGATCTTTCTCTCTTCTTGGGGCATTGATCTTCATGTTCCTTGGATGCATGATCTTTGTCTCCACAAGTATTGCTAGCTTGGGTTCCTTCTAGAATAACATCTTTGTCATCCTTGTTGTCATTAGCTCTTTGGGTAAAGTTTTCTCTCATGTTGATCATTTGAGTAACCAATCCTTGCAACAATTGGGATTGAAGTTTCAAAATCCTTTGTATGGCTGGGTCTAGTCCATTGTTGTTGGCTAAAAGCTGAGTTGTCATTTGGCTCAACTGGTTTTGGTTTGCTATAAGTTCTTTCATGCTGTCCTCTTGGTTGGTGTTGATGTCATCAACCTTGGAGTCTTTTGGAGTAATCATCTGTTTGGGTTGAAGGGAGATTAGAATAGGCAAGATATTTCTAAGGAAATATTTCTAATCACATCACAATTCACACAAACAATGTGCATGCAATCACAAACAACTTTTCACTCAAACAACAAAGTTCAAGCACATTCTTAGGCAACAAAATATTTTTGTTACACCACATAAGTTGGTGTGTTTGTCTTAACTAATATATGGTGGTCCATCTATATGGTTCACTTGTGATCTTTCCATCATTCTTGGTTGCTTCTTCTTACTTGAGATCATGGTTTCCTTGAGATAAACTCTTGGTTGCAATACTTCAAAGTTGTTGATGGCTCCTTCTTATTTTGCATTCCCTTAGTCTCCACATCTTGAGCAAGATTTTCTTGTCTTACTTGTAGTCCTTAGTGGTATCCAAGTTGGAAGTCCTTGGTGAATATGCTGAAGATGTTGAAGTCATTAGAGTTGAAGAAGTTGAAGTCATTAGAGTTGAAAGTGTTGAAGCTGTCCTTTGCACATGGTGTAGTCTTTGGTCATGGGTAGGTTTTCCATCAAGTTGAAATTAGAAGAGATGTAGAGTTGAAACCAAAATGGTTAAGGAAAGAGTTTACAAGTGATTTTTTGTAAATAAGTTTTTGGAATAAGACAACTCCTATTTTCTAAGGGTTTTTGTCCAATCCTAGGTTTACAAATCCTACAGGCAACACAATGCTCTGATACCATCTGTAAGGGTCCCAACCTTTAATAAGGTAGAGTCCCCTGTGTTTACAATGCTAGTCCCTGGATCAATAGCTAGCATCCACAGTTAAGATGTAATATCAAGAAACAAAGGTCATAATACAACTTTATAACCAGGAATAACATAATTTTATTACATCTTCCATAGCTCATTTGGCTATTACATTACATTGCAGCAGAATATCTATAAGCATGGGGTCCTTCATCTTCAAAGTGCCACAGGAAGACATGTTGGTTGTAGACTTTGTAATCCTAATCAACACACTTCACTAAATCAATTAAACCTGCAACATACAAGTTACAGCCACAAGGGTCAATACATTTGAATTGTATTGGCAAGTGATACTATGGTAGTATAGTGGAGTCTTTCATCTATATGCATTTGGTTAAGTGGAGTTGAGGCTTGCATTGCTCAAAATAGATTTTTCCTTAACATTTTAAAACACTAAGTTTTAACTTGACAAAATCATTTTTCTCAATCAAAGATTTGAAGATCCTTTAACCAAGGCATCTCTCAATCAAAGATTGAAGATTTCAAACAACCCTAGTTCAAACCACAAGATTTTAACTTAGAAATTTGAATGATGAGATCCTTGATTGCTTCCATGTCTTGATTCTCAAAATTGTCCTTTACCAGGGACATGGCTAAGTACTTAGATTTTACACTCTGCAGAGGTGGTGCACTTTCCCCACAAGACTTGGTTTCCCAAGACAAGATCTTTCAGAAGCCTTCCCTTAGACCAAAATGGACGCGTTCCAACCTATCAAACACTACCACCCTCTGTCCATATGGCTAAGTTCTTGCAACCTATATGATCATGGCAGAGCCCATATTGCCAAGTGGTTGCACTTGAAGCTTCTCAACATTTGACATCTCAAATCTCTTTGTTCCCGGGTGGCCATCCACAAGTGAGATACACAAGGTAAACCATATACATGGGCCCTGTGAACCACTCAACCAAAATCCACCAAGCAATTACCATTCCACCCATGTGATTCATTAACTTAGTTTGTTTATTAAACAAAACACAAGTCCTCAGACTTAGAATATTTTTCCATAGTGTGAATATATATTCCACCCATGTTTTCTATTAGCTAGGCTAATCTTGATAGTAGTAGGAATCTTAACTTAGGAAAATCCTACTAAGGTTTCATCTACTAGTTTTCCTATAGCAAGGTTTACACTTAGAAAAATTCATGCAAGTTTTACTTAGAGAAAATCACTAATGCATAGTGAAAGTAATAGGACAAAGTATGAAGCATAACTTGCCTTTTTGGTAGAGTATGGGTTCACTCCTTGTCCTTGCAACAATCACACTCTTCAATTCACTACAAATCAATCAAGCAAGGCACAAACTCAATCTACCAATCAAGAAAAACAACACATAAAATGACAAAGTCAAAGTAATGCATGCAAGCATGCCAAGCTTTGTTTTGTTTGAAAAAGTGGTTCCTAATGGGTCATAATCATTTGGAAACACCTAATGGTAATTTTGTAAAGTGGCAAAGTCATTTGCAAAAGGTTTCACTACAAAACCATTTTCAAAACAAAGTATCATTTTATGTGGTGTAGAAATATTTTTACTAAGGCATTAATCTATAGGGTTCACCACATATGTTTTCAAACTATAAAACTTGGTGTTTAGGGTCAGAGAGTTAAAAAAAAAACATTTCCCAAAAGTTTTCCTTCAAATCATTTTTAATAAATAAACCACATTTCTATTTGACTAGAAATGGTTTTAAATCAAAGAATCTTTATTTTGTTTCACCAAATACATTTTTGAGTCCACAAAGTGTTTCCTAGGGTCAGTAGGTTCAAAGAAATCCAATTGCAAAAAATTTTAACCCCAAATTCATTTTTAAACAATTTTTACATCCTTAGCAAGCATACAAATTTTTCTGCAAAAACAAACACTCTAACAGATACTATTTGCTAAACCAGGGGCATGGTTGGCTAGGGTTTGTTCTACTGATTCCAATGATACCAAATTTGCAATTTTTGGACGTGTGGTTTAAAAGTTGTGCAATTTACAAAACTGGTATCCTAATAGATCAATTCAGTCTTTTAAATCATCTACAGGCCACGTGTATGTCTCTGATTGGACGGAAACGGTTCGTGTGGATCGAGCGATACAGACCACAGGATTAAAAGGGGCATGTGCGGCTCAGATCAACGCTTACCCTTTCGTTGAAGTGAACTATCCTATCGCTCCGATCTAGATCTAACGGCTCTCAGTGCCCCGACCAGGAACTGGCGGCGCTGGACTCTGGCGCGCGGCGGCGGCGGCTTGTCAGTGGCGTCTCCGGCGTTACAGGAAGCGAGAAGGAGGGAGAGAGTTCTCACCTGGTTCGCTGAACGATGCTGATGCTCAACGTGGTACTGGTTGGTGAAGGGGCGCATGGGTTCGTCTTCAATTGCTCGCCGGAGTTGTTCTGGGCCTCGGTGCGGTCAGACGTCGACGGGAGGCGAGGCTAGGGGGCACCCTAGGACAAACGGGAGGCACTGTTAGATTCGCAAGAGCATGGAGATCGTCACCGTGTCCACGAGAAAGAGAGGGGAGGTTTTGTTTACCGGGGAGACGTCGCCGCAGTTGGAGCAGACGGCGGCGCTGGCTCGGGAAGACGTTGCTGACGCTCAGGGATGCGCGCGAGCGAGCTGCGGCTGCAGAAGGGTCCGCTGGGGAATGCTGATCATAGCTGCGTGCTCGAGGGGGCAA
Source organism: Avena sativa (assembly GCA_916181665.1). Taxonomy (NCBI): domain Eukaryota; kingdom Viridiplantae; phylum Streptophyta; class Magnoliopsida; order Poales; family Poaceae; genus Avena; species Avena sativa. Next base: position 70,924,874 of record OV702284.1, read on the forward strand.
GAGGTGGCGTGTGCTGGCCGGAATTGGCAAGGGAGGTCGTCGGAGACAGAGGTGCTCGGGGAGGAATTGGGGCGGCCTGGGGGTGTGCTACTGCGGGGTGACAGAGGGAAACGGAGAGGAGGGGCAAGCGCTTTAAGGTGCGTGGTCAAGGGGCCGAGTAATGGTGTGGTTAACGCGTATTACGCCGCGCTTAATTCGCCTGCAACGGCCGGCGAGGGGGAGGGCGTAGTCTGCGGGTGGGGAAGAAGGGGGTGTGGCGGTGGGGTCTTCTGGTCAGTGAGAAAGGGAGAGGAAACGCGGTCCACCATTCGGTGTCTCAGTGGGTGCGGCTTTAAGTGAAAAAAAAGTTTCGTGGAGGGGGAGAAAGACTGGGCTGGTACTGGGCTCAGTTGGGCTGCTGGGTTGGGTCGGCCAGTTTCTATTTTTTTCTTCCTGTTTGCCTTTTCTTTTTCTAATTCAAATTTCTTTTTTGAATTTCAATCAACTATTCAAACATTCAAACCATTCAAACAATTCACCATACTAGTAATGAGTTTTTGGTTCTGTTTATCAACATAAACCAATCCCAAAATAAAATAATATTTTTATTCTTTTTAGGATCCATTCATTAATTAAATAAAATGGATCATTAGTTATTTAATAAAATAGGGTTTGATTTAATTAATAAAATCTCCATTTGAAATCCAAATATTTTCAAAACCAAATCAGTAGGTTTTATTTGGAAATAAAGAATATTTGGAAACTTGTTTAAAACAAAATAACCTTTTATTTTAGGGTCCATTAATAATTAAATACAATAGACCTTCATTATTAAATCAAATAGGATTTGTTTTATTAAAAACTTTATTTTGAAATCTAAATAAAACCAAAACACTTCAGTAGGTTTTAATTAAGAAAATAAAATACTTGGAAAACTTATTTAAAATAATTTAATAAGTTTTGATGTTTTAATTAAAATGGTAAAACCTTTTATTTAAATAAAATTTGGATATTAATTCCTTATTATTTTATTTAAACAAACCTTTACTATTTTTAATCAAAACAAAACATTTTATTTCAAAAGCTTGGCCAAGCTTTAATTTGGCTCTATAAAATAATCTTTATTTAAATATTTCTTTTCCCTTTGAAAACCAAAACCTTTATAAAAAGATTTCAAAGTAGTAGTAAAATATTTGTTTTTACCTTTACTAAATATTTATCTTTTTAATCCCTTTAGGATTTCTTTGTTCAAAATAGGTTTGAAGATTTCCAATTGGAATTAAAAGTTTCTTCTGGCCCTAAAAATCTAACAAAATTTTATTTTATTAATTTATTTTTCACATTACAAGATTTGGAAAATCTTGGGATGTGACATTCTATTTGGGTAGTAGTGGATTGCCTAACTAAAGTGGCTCACTTCATACCCGTGAAGACAACCTACACAAGTGCTAAGTTGGCCAAGATCTATATGAATAGGATTGTGTGTCTACATGGAGTACCCAAGAGTATTGTGTCCGATAGGGGAACTCAATTCACTTCTCATTTTTGGAGGCAACTACATGAGTCATTGGGAACGAGGTTGGAATTCAGCACTGCTTTTCATTCTCAGACTGATGGACAGACAGAAGGAACCAACTAGATTCTAGAAGACATGTTAAGGGCATGTGCCCTAGACTATGGAGCTAGTTGGGATGAAAGTCTGCCTTACGCAGAATTCTCTTACAATAACAGCTATCAAGCCAGTATTGAGATGGCACCATTTGAGTTTCTCTATGGGAGAAAGTGTACCACCCCATTGCTATGGAATGGTGTGGGAGAAAGAAATTTGTTCAGACCAGAACTAATCAAAGAGGCTGAAGAGAAAGTCAAACTAGTAAAAGACAGATTGAAGATAGCACAGTCCCGACAGAAGAGCTACGCAGATCCTAAGCATAGAAAAGTCAGTTATGAAGTGGGTGATAGAGCTTATCTTGGAGTGTTACCACTGCGTGGAGTGAAGAGATTTGGAGTAAAAGGAAAATTGGCCCCAAGATATGTTGGACCATTCAAGATTTTAAGTCGTAAAGGAGAAGTAGCTTATGAAATTGAATTGCCAGAATCTTTGTCTGCAGTTCACAATGTGTTTCATGTGAGCCAGCTAAAGAAATGTCATCCAGAGATGGAAGAGACTTCTTTGAAGGATACTATACCTTTGGAGGAGGTTCAATTGGAAAGTGATCTCACTTATGAGGAAAAACCTATCAAGATTCTTGAGACTGCAGAAAGAGTTACTCGGACTAAGACTATCAAATTCTGCAAAGTTCAATAGAACCATCATTCTGAATAAGAAGCAACATGGGAAAGAGAAGATGATCTTCGGAAAGACCACGCTCACCTATTTGATAGCCAATCTGAATCTTGAGGGCGAGATTCACCTTAAGGGGGTTAGATTTGTAACATCCCTAAAATCATGTTTTCAAAGTTTGCATATCATCCATGCATTCATAATCATTTAGGGATCATTTTCAAAGTCATTACAAAAATAGAAGCATTTGGATGCTTATTATTTTATGTAAGCAAAGCATTGATTCAATGCTACTCTCTGATGAGAGATTATTTTGTTTTAAGCCTTGGAAATGTCATCCAGAGATGGAAGAGACTTCTTTGAAGGATACTATACCTTTGGAGGAGGTTCAATTGGAAAGTGATCTCACTTATGAGGAAAAACCTATCAAGATTCTTGAGACTGCAGAAAGAGTTACTCGGACTAAGACTATCAAATTCTGCAAAGTTCAATAGAACCATCATTCTGAATAAGAAGCAACATGGGAAAGAGAAGATGATCTTCGGAAAGACCACGCTCACCTATTTGATAGCCAAACTGAATCTTGAGGGCGAGATTCACCTTAAGGGGGTTAGATTTGTAACATCCCTAAAATCATGTTTTCAAAGTTTGCATATCATCCATGCATTCATAATCATTTAGGGATCATTTTCAAAGTCATTACAAAAATAGAAGCATTTGGATGCTTATTATTTTATGTAAGCAAAGAATTGATTCAATGCTACTCTCTGATGAGAGATTATTTGTTTGAAACCAAGATTGTTTGTTCCTAAGTTGGTTTGGTTGTTTTCCAAGGCTTGGACAAAAATTTCAAAACAAAATATGGTTTTAAAACCATTTTCATATCTTTATTAAATCTTGTGTAAAGGCATTGTTTTATTTTTAAAACTCCAAAGGAACCAAGCAAGTTTAGTGAAACAGCATGGTTTTATACTAAAAAATGTGTAGGTTTCACTTTATAAAAATCTAGAAAGAATTTGAAATCAAACACATTTGATTTCATTTGAAAATGTTTCCTGAAAATCGAAATAGAAAAAGAAAAAGGATAAAGAATCAGAACTGGGCCAGGCGCTACCCTTTCGGCATAGCAACCAAAACAGCCCACCCGGGGTTCCCACTTCCCCTCTGTTTCTCACTGCAACCACGCGCACCCACTCGGTGACAGCCCGACCCCACGTGCCCCGTCATTGTCGTCCCCAAACCCCGCCCACGACCTGGCCTCCCTGTTTCCTCCCTCTCCTTCACTATCGCGTTTACATCCGGTTAATTGCCGTTGATTGCGTACGTGATCCTCGCCCCTACTCCGGCTACTTAATCCCCTCCCCCTCGTGGCCATTTCCCCCAACATAGCTAACCAGAAGCGCCGCCAGGCTCCGCAAATTCCCGCTTGCACCCCCGCTGTCCCGACGAGCTCCGGCGACTGATTCCGGTGAGTTCCGAGCGCCCCTCGCCTTCTGCTTGACCCTGTCGAGTTTGCCATGTCTCTGTGCTTCTCCTAATGCCTTTGGTTTGCCCGCGCATGACCCAGGTCGCCGTCCCCGACCACCTCAGCAAAAGACAGAACCATCGCCTAACTCCGGCGAATGATTTAGGTAATACCAGACCGCCCCTTGCTTTCTCTCTGACCCTGTCCTGATCGCCAGTTTGTTGTGCACACCCTGACACCTTCGGTTTGTGTTAGGGCGGTCCACATCGTCGGCAACATTGTCGTCTGCAGGAACCCGATGCCGCCCGCAACTCCGACGAGCCCTAGTGACCTCCACAGTGTGCCCCTGTCCACGCCAGCAAGTAGTTGAGCATCGGCGCGACCTTACGAGTTCGGTAAGCCCCTCTACTGACCACATCCCCCTCCGTAGCCGCCGGAGCATCACTGACAGAGCGCCACCGCCGCGCCACCATCGCTAGCGCCGCCCATCCATGGTCGCATGCTTGGCAACCGTAGGATCTAGATCCTGCGCTTAGGATTAGATCTGTAGCGAAGCGGTATGTGTTGATCTGAGCCGTGCGTAATAAGTTAGATCTAACGGCCCGCGAGTGTGATCCGGTGCGAAAGGTTATCGGCCAATCAGACGCTGCCGCGTGGCCTGCTCTTTGTTTTAAAAATCTAAATTAGATCCATTAGTGATTCAAACTTGTAAAATTTATAACTTTTGATCCACACGTTCAAATTTTACAAATTTTATATATTTGGAATCAGGAGAAAGAATTCTATCTGTGTATGCAATGTGTTTAATGTTTTGCTTCTGTAAAATTGATTAATTTTGCAGAGACATTTGTAGGCTTATTTTGAGTATAGAAATTATTTGAAAAATGATTTAAAGATCAAATAAAGTTTATTTAGTGTGTCTTGGTCTTGGTTATGATTCAGTACTGTTTACTTGTCTTGTTTGGTGTATAAAAATCATCACATGGCATCTGCATGCATTCATATATTTTTGCTTGTATATTTTGATATGTGAATTTGGTGCCATTATTTTATGTGTAGATTTTGGTGCTAATAGTGATTGTGGTTGTGAAGATTGTTGCTACTCCCCAAACTACCAAGGCAAGTGGTTATTCATGTTTTTATCCCTATATTTTTTACCTATGCATTAGAAATATTTTGTATAGAACTTGCATGATTATTTTGCTAAGTATCTATATGTTATGCTTGGGAAATCCTAGTAGTTGTAGCAATGTTAGAATTTGCTCTAAGTTAAGATACTTGCTATTGCCATGGTTAGCCTAGCTAGTAGCAACCAAGGGTGGATTATATAATCATGCTATGAGAATTATTCCAAGTCTTTGACTTGTGTTTTTCTTAATAAAACAACTAAGTGAATGAAACACCTGGGTGGAATGGAAGGATTGGTTTGTGTTGAGTGGTTACACAAGGCCCATTTATATGGTTTACCTTGTGTATCACACTTGTGGAAATCCACCCAGGAACAAAGGGATTTGAGATGCCAAATGTTAAGAAGCTTCTAGTGCAGCCACATGGCATTATGGGCTCTGCCTGGATCACATAGGTTGTAATAACTTAGCCATTTGGATAGTAGATGGTAGTGGGATGATAGGTTTGGAGCGCGTCCATTTGGTCTAAGGGAAGGCTTCTGAAAGGTCCTGTCTTGGTGAAAATCAAGTCTTGTGGGGAAAGTGCACAACCTCTGCAGATGGAAGAATCTAAGTACTTAGCCATGTCCCTGGTATTGGACAACATGAGCATCAAGACATGGAAGCTATCAAGAATCTCCTCATCCCAATTTTTCTAAGTTAAAACTTGTGGTTGAACAAGGGTGAAGGTTCACCAATTTCTATTGGTGGTACCTTGGGAAAGATTTGTCAAAGAAAAACTTAGAGTTTTCAACTAATAGGTAAAACCTATCTTGAGCAAAGCAAGCCTAAGCTACACTTAGCGAAATTCATGTAGTTACTAGATGATACTATTCTTCTAAGGTATCACTAGCCAATACTATTCCAATGTATTGACCCACTGTGGCTGTAACTTGTGATCTTGCAGGTTACTCTGATGATGATTAGGGGTTATGAGTCTAGACTCAACATGCTTGCCTGTGGCACATGAAGATGAAGACTTATTTATATTGTTATATTTGAACTCTTGTATTAGGCCTGTGGCTATGGAGTTGTAAAAGACTATGTTGTCTCTGGAATTACATGTAATAAATACCTTTGTTTCTGTGTACTTCATATTAAACTGTTGATGCTAGCATTGATCCAGGTACTAGCATTGCAATCATAGGGATCTTTACCTTTATAAAGGTGGGATCTTACACAAATAAGTTGATTGGTGTTGGATAAGAGTAGAAAGTTTCATGCTTATAGTGGTACAAAAGGAAGCTTGTTTTGAATGTGGCTTAGACTTTATCATGTCATGTTAGATGTTGCTTTGACCTTATGCTTAGTGATTATTGCTGTAGCATGACTTGTTCCAAACAATTGAGATTGCTTAATGTGCCTTGAAAGAATCATGCATTGTTTTAGCTTACAAAAGCATAATATTGTGGTATTCTCCTTTGATGCTTTATTTGGGTTGACTTGGCACATGCTTACACCATGTTAAGACTATGAACCAGTCACCTTAGCCTCTAAGATCATTTAGTTTTTGACTTGTGATATCACTTTATGCTTTAATTAATAATGTTTTGTTGCTTTGCATTATTATGGCCATTATTGCTCTCTTAGTTGGTCTCTCCCAGTCTTTTGCTAGCCTCCACCTGTACTGAGTATGAGCTCTACTCATGCATCCAACTTCCAAGAAACGAAGTTATTCCAAAGAGTCCACTATAAATTCTTATGCATGGTGTGTTACACCATTCCAAGTACATTCATGTGTTTATTTATCTTCCAAATTAAACTTGTTATGTGAAAATTAGTGATTAAAGCTCTCACAAACTTGATGGCACACTTTACTTTCTTGCACTTAATAAAATTAAACCATTGTGCCCATCTATGTTGCTTATATGCTTGCAAATTATAAGTTGAGAGTTAGCAGAACCATGCTATCATGAGGAACGCTTTCAACACTTGTACGTATCTATCTAGTTGGTATCATGATCTTTTGTTTATGGATGTCAGTGGTGTGAAATAAAAGGGGAGCTTGTAAGTCCATGGTGTATTATATATGTGTTAGAGAAGTGCCTAGGCGGCTAGCCTAAGCCATGCCTAATCATGGTGGAAACTTGAAGTATAACCATAGTGAGCAATCTATGAAGCATCTTAAAAAAAATATAGAAAAAAGAGAGAATAAGAAATATAAAAAAGCACCAGACTCATAGTAAATAAAAAGATCGCTGAGGTGCTCATTGTCTGTTGCCTTGTCATTTTGATATGGGATAGCTCCCGCGTCATGGGGCAAGGGGTACCCGTTGGCGGTTCTCTATGATACACATATACTTACAATGACAAGAACTTGCTTGTGACTAAATTTGAGTAGCATGAGGAACGACCCTCGTACTCAAGGGACATGGGATTTTAAACTTATGATCTGTCAAGAATATACTTCATATTTGTCTCACTTTAACCTTAATCACTTCAAGATGCCAATGATAGGGGAAATGAGTGCTGAAAGCTAATAAGTACCATAATTTTTGGAAGCTCTTTATGAAACTTGAAATCCCTGATTCCCTCTGTGAAGGGCCTTTCTTTTTACTTTTATGTTGAGTCTCCATCTTCTATCTTTATGCACCAATTAAGATAGCATAGTTGTCATTCTTAGTTCAATGTGCATTGTCCCAAAACTTATTGATTGATTCATAATCATGGTATTTCTTGTTCTTAAATTATTTGTATCTAATCACCCTTATGATCTTTGAAGGTGTCCTATGCATTTATGTTTTTCTATTCCATGTGGGACAAGCTGAATACCACTCATGCTATGTTTTCTATATGTGAAACAAACAAATGTCTTTCAATGCATTGTTATTCATGATATTTTGTTTGTGCCTTTTCATGTTACAACTTAGTTGCTATGTCTTATTGTTAGAACTACATCTTTCATGCTCATGTTTAGAGTATCATGATTCCAACTATCAATGCTTTACAATATTTTTATCAATATTGTGATGGTGCATGTCACCTCAAAAGTTATTATTTTTATCACTTACCTACTCGAGGACGAGTAGGAGTTAAGCTTGGGGATGCTTGATACGTCGTAAATGTATCTATAATTTTTGATGCTCCATGCTTGTTTTATATCAACTATCTTATGTTTTGTCTACACTTTGAGGCATTTTTATGAATTTTATGGAACTAACCTATTGACAAGATGCCGCAGTGCCAGTTGCCTGTTTTCTGTTGTTTTTGGTTTCAGAAAAGTTAGTAAAAGAAATATTCTCGAAATTGGACGGAACAAAAGCCAAAGTTAATATTTTACCGGAGCGAAGACGGAGTCAAAAGGGGAGATGAAGAGGAGCCACGAGGCAGCCACACCTAGGTTTTGCCCCCCTAGGGCGCGCCACCCCATGGTGTGGGCCCCTCGGGCATCCACCGACCTTGCCCCTTAGCCTATATAAACACCCTGATGCAGAAACCCTAGGCACCCGATCAGAAATCCACGAAATAGTCCGTAGCCACCACAACCATCGTCCCTAGATCGGGGGATCTGAAGCTCTTCCGGGCGCCCTGCCAGAGGGGAGAGATCATCCCGGAGGCCTTCTTCATCACCATGCTAGCCTCCAGAGTGATGTGTGAGTAGTTCACCCTTTGACTATGGGTCCATACAGTAGCTAGATGATTGTTTCTCCTCCTTTGTTCTCTCATGTTTAGATCTTGTGAGCTCCGTTCATGATCAAGATCATCTATTTGTAATCCTAGATGTTGTGTTTGCGGGGATCCGATGGATATTGAGATACTATGTCAGATTGATTATTGAATCTATCATGTCTATGTTATTTGTGATCTTGCATGCTCTTCATTCCTAGTAGATACTTTGGCCAAGTAGATGCTTGTAATTCCAAGAGGGAGTATTTATGCTCAATAGTAGATTTATGCCTCTAGTAATCTGGGAGAGTGACATAAACTTCTAAGGTTGTAGATGTGATGTTGCTACTAGGGAGAAACAACAATCCTTTGTCCAAGGGCAATTGAATTGTTTACTTTACACACTTTGCTTAATGCAATTATCTGTTGCTCGCAACATAATAACGGAAGGGGTTCGGATGATAACCTGAAGGTGGATTATTAGTCATAGATGTTGTTGGATTACGGTGTATGTATTATGTTGTAATGCCCAAACAAATCTCGTAGAGATCAAGATGTCTAGTATATGCATTGTTATGCATTTTCAATATGTCAATTGCCCCGCTGTAATTTGTTCACCCAGCATGTTATTTATCTTATGGAGAACACCTCTAGTGAACTGTGGACCCCAGTCCAATCCTTACGATTGATATACCATCTACCGCTTACTATTTACTTACTACAAGCAATTACTATCTTCCACACTATACGTTTAATCCTTTCTTTTTTCAGCTAACCGGTGAGATCGACAACCTCACTGTAAGACGGGGGAAAGTATTTTGGATTGTTTTGTGCAGGTTCCAAGTTGCTAGCAACACCTTGGAGTTGTTTCCTTACTCCTACTAGTTCGATAACCTTGGTTTCATAACTGAGGGGGACTTGCTGCTATGCTCATCATACCTTCCTCTTGGGGTTCCCAATGAGCTCTACATATCTGAGCCATCACATTTGCATGGTCGTCTAAAGAACTTCCGGATCGCCATAAGACGCAACTGGCGACTATAATTCTCTGCTCGAGTCTACGACTCGAACAGACACTCGGGGGGATACTCCCATAGGAAGCACTGGTCGTGCACCCTATGAATCAAATGATTAAGAACCTTCAGATCCTTCACGATTACAATAAAACATGAATCAAAATTGGCACTCTTCTCAAAATAATGTTAAGAGAGACAACGTCTCCTTGGTCACCCGAAACGCCTCCGCGACGATAAAATTTAGGATGTTGTGTCTGCAACGCAAAGGTATGACCTATGGATACAATCTGATGGCCTTTAAATGCACCCGACTACGCTCTGATAGTAATATTCCATGTCAACAGGCATGATGAAAAATCCCGAGGGATGCGTTCGGTACATAACCTACAAACACTGGAATTTGATTCCTGTAATTTTCCGGATTCGAGTCCGGGGACTCGAGTCTGAAGTAGATAGCATTATTTTTCCCAAAGGCAGTTAACTGACCCTGATCCATCGGGAGTGTCAGGCACGTGTATCAACAATCCCTACGAGCTATCATATTGACCTGAAACTCCTTCGGATGAAAAGCACTTGGAAGACTTAAGAGTCTCCAATTGAATCTATGATTCGACTAAACACTCAGGGGCTAATGACATGGTTATGCCCTACGGGTGTCTGATGTTAGCCTACCTGGTCCATCCTGGAAGAAGCCCATATAGTTATCTGCTCTGGATGGTGAAGCCCAGGAAGCATTCAGGTGACCTAGGCCCATGAAAGATGCGGCTACTTGGAGAACACGACCATCTTTAGATAGAAATTCAAAGGGTAAAACCCTAATCTATAATCGACTCGACCTACCCCGAGACCTGGCCTCCCCATATAAAGGCCAGGATGGTGCGTCAAGGAGGATCTCACCTCATAACCAAGCACACAACTTTCCAGATCACATATGCGCACCCCTGTAACCTTTCGCATCGCCATTAACAAAGAGCAGACAAGCAGGAGTAGGGTTTTTCCTTCAGGGGCCTGAACCTGGGTAAACCTTGTGTCCCCGTATTTCAAGTCTGTTAGCCGTCCCGTGATCTACAACGTCCCCTCCTTCTCCAAAACCCAAGTCCATAATAATGGGCATTCACGAGTCAAACCCTCATCGGTTATTATTTTTACCACTTCAAACAACAAATCTATAATAGTTTCCTTTAACTCTTAACAACCCAAAACATGGACTTTCATCAGAGTTACCATATGGCAATTAACCTCGATCTTAGATTGATTTGTACTACACATTTATATCCCATATGATAAGACTTTAGTTCCCTAGAGATATATTTGCTTGTGAAGTAAAATTGAAGAAAAACCAAATCTTAAAGAGATCACCTAAGTTCAATTATAATATTGGGGATTCACTTCGGGAGTTTTATAAAATGCATATCATTACTTATGCATAATATCAGATTGCTTCTTTAAACATTAGTCCTTACCAGACCAATGATGATGTTTTCATATAATGGATCTTCTATTGTCTCTAAGACTATGATTGCATAATCTTATAATCACAAAGGCAAGTTCACACTTCCTCATGTCCTTTGATTATTTTCTATCAAGTAATTGCAAATCGAATGTTGTCATCACTTGCATTTCAAAAATGTCAGAAAATGATATTTTCATAATGATACGATTATGGGTTATTTACCAAGTGGTAATAACCTACTATGGAAGTTCTTGTGGTAAAGGAAGATAATATCTAGGACTTAAACAACCAATGTCGCCAGTGATTCTTGCGCCATATAATACGCGTTAACCATGAGATTTGGAATAGGATGGAGAAGTCATCTAGATCTTCTTCCTTTCGCATGTCAACGGATGACTGGGCCATGGATGTAATTCTTGGAGATGATTGGAAGCATATGGGTGGGATCCCTACATGTCCCACGTCATCTGGTATCTACGAGGTTGTACGCCTTAGGCTGTCATTGGAAACAAGTTTTATCCTAGGTCTGACGTGCAATCTGATGGGCATGCGGGGTTGCAAAGATGGGCAGTGATTGGCTTGGATCATCTACTGGAACCACACCAAAAGAAGTGTGGAGGGGAAAGATCGCCCAATTCTATAACAAGGATTTGATCTCTTATGGGTAAAATAATGCACCTCTATAGTGTGTAAGAAATGTGACATGTTACTCGCTTGGAGCGGCTGCACCCGATGCTTTAGGAAGGTGCGGAAGATGTCGACACCATTGACCACCTTGCCGGCCACCTGCTGGAGTGCCTCCATGTGCTGGTAGAGCTTCTCCACCCCCGCCTTTTCACCCTCTGAGATGTCGTTCTTCCACGATCTCTTTGGGGTGATCTTCTGGGCAGAGTCGAAAGGGGCAAGACCAAAATGCTTCCCATCCATCTTGACGTCGTGGATGTAAGGACTCGCAAATAGAGAAGGAGAATAATTGAACAGGGGAGCGAATGTAGATGATGTAGCTGCCGAGCGGATAAAAACCGTCGGTGCTGGACTGCCTCTTCACGAAATAGAGTTTTCGGAAGAGGCCAAAGTTCGGCTCGATACCGAGCCAGCACTCGCAGAGAGTGATGAAACAAGCAATGTGAAGAACACAATTGGGATACAGATGATGCAACTGAATCCCGTAGAAAAAAGGAATCCACAAAGGAATTTGTGGACGGGAAGAGAAAGACCCCGACAACGAAGGCATAGAACATCACCCGAAACCCTTCGGGTGGACGAGGAATTACCTCATTGCCAGGGAGGACGACGTCGTCTTTCTCCTTGGATATCAATCCAGCATCACGCAACTTGCACAGATCCGCCTCGCGCATATCCGTGCGCTTCCATCCGCCATCAGTGGCGTGGGCCATGGCGGCGACCTTCTTGCTGGCGCCAGCGGTGCTCGATCCAGCTCCAGCAGTTGTCGTCTTCTTCGTCTTGCCCATTTTGACGCGGCGAGTGCGGCGGTGTGAGCGCAAGAACGAAGAAGGAAATGTGTGGAGAATGTCCAGTACGCAAGAAAGGACAGAAAAGCTCGCGAAGAATGAAGGCAATGGAGATGAGCAAATGACGAAGGGTAAAAAGAAATCACTGTTTTCCTTGCGGTATAAAATGACGAAGACGATGCAGATAAGCCGTCGATTAAGAAGCCCCAGCGTGCACCACAGATATCACCGGACACGTGTCACCACCAAAGTGAACCGTCGCTAGCATTCCGTCCACTACGCTCGGAAACCAAGGAGACGCTGTAATTCTCGCCACGTTTGCGTGTGACTAATCAAAGACAAGTCAGACGGTGGGACCCACGATCATATCGTCGCATCATCTATGCTACCGCAGACGGTTGAGATCACCAATCGTCACCAATGACATCATCAAGGTAAAGCCCAAAATGCCTCGAAGAATTCGACTGATCATCCAAAGTACTTACTCAAATCTACGATTCGAGAAACTACTCGGGGGCTACTCCTATCAGGAGCGCTTGCCGTGCACCTGAGAAATTGCAAAGGTAAACGTCACCTCGAAACTATCTTCGAGTCCTACGTCGAGTTTGCGACTCCACTACGGACTCGGGGTCTAATCCCATAGGGAGCACTGATTTAGCATCCGAAACAATTGTGTCCTTCGGACTTATGATGAAAACGACTGAACTAAAGTCTCTGCTCGAGTCTATGACTCGAACAGACACTCGGGGGTTACTCCCATAGGGAGCGCTGGTCGCGCACCCTATGAATTATTCGACCGCAATCCTTCAGATCAAATATGACAAAATCTTTTTGGCACTTTTTCTCAAACCAATTCTAAGTGAGAAGAAGTCTCCTTGGCCACCCTAAACACTTCCGTGGTGATAAAATTCGGATGCTATGTCTATGACGCAAAGATAAGCCCTACAGATATCATTTGATGGCCTGGTAACGCACCTGACTGCGCTCTGCCAGTAACTTTTCGTGTCGGCAGGCACAATGAAAATCCCGACGGACACGTTTGGTACATCACTTGAAAATCACTGGGATTCAACTCCTGTAAGACCGCAACGTCCTGAGTCGAATCACACTAGCAATCGTTCCGAATTCGAGTCCGGGGACTCGAATTTGATGAAGATCGTGTTGTTTTGTCCTATGACAGTTAACTGGACTTGATCCGTCGAGTGAGCTAGGCACACGCATCAACAATCCCTATGAACTAAACATCTCTCCTTGAAAAATAGGCTTAGTTACATAGCACCCGAAAGATTGAAGAGTCTCCAGCCAAATCTTCGATTCGACTAAACATTTGGGGCTACTGACATGGATATACCCCACGGGTACATGACATTGGTATACCTGGTCCAGCTCAAGGAAGGCCCACGTTAAGACACGCATCCGATGAAGCTTTCGGGTGGCCCAAGCCCATGACGGTTTCGACTCCTTGAAGAACAAGTCTAGATTAGATAGAATTTCGAAGGGTATCAACCCTAATTTGTAACCGACTCGACCTATCCCGGGACCTGCCTATCTATATAAAGGCCAGGAGGGTACGGCAAGAAGGATCTCTCAACTCACCTCATATGTACCTCATGCCAGATTGCATCTGCGCACCCTTGTAACTTTCGGTTCCACCGTAATCAAGAGCAAACAAGCTGGAGTAGGGTTTTCCCTCTGGGCGCCTGAACCTGGGTAAATCCTGTGTCCCTATGTTGCTTGTCTGTTAACCATTCCGCGACTTCTAGCATCCCATCTTCTCCAAAACCCAAGTCCATAACAATGGGCATTGACGAGATCGAACTTCGTCAATCTTATCGTCTCTAAATTTCAAATGGTTTCAAAAATTGATTCCTTCCAATCTCTCATCCGAACCTTAGAACATACGGATTTAAAACAAATAGGACCTATAAGCATGGTGAAGAAGATGAGATAAAGGTGAAGAGAAGCATATACTGGCAAACACAAGGAGACTACAAGATCACTCTACCAACAAAAATACTCACAATCAGAAGAAATGAAGGTTGCACTACCCAGAAGCTTCCAACGACATGGCAAAAGATTCATCTTCAAGATAGTGACCCAAACCATAATAAAGCAACCTCTAGGATTAATAGTCCTAGAATAGGATTCCCCTATATCGCGAGTAGTTAACTCCTTGGTCTCTATAGTAGGTCGTGTTTGATTTCCTAAGTCAATAAGGTGTGCTTTGTTGTGTGATTGTTTGTGCTTCCTTGTTTGAGAAAAATAAAACTCTGCAACCAAAACACTCTGTTCACCTTGTATGCATTTTCTGGCTTAATTGATCCAAATAAAATGTGCTTTAATAATAAATAAGCCACCTAAAAACCCAGACACATCCTCATTAGTTATCTCTAACAAGACCCATTCGAACCTCGAGAGCTATGAGAGGACGAATATCTCCAGAACCAGGACTTTGGCATCCTTAAGATAGATCAACTTGAAGACTTCTCCTCAACAGGATGGCATACCTCGTCAAACTAACTTCTCAAAACCCGTTTCCAACTAGTACTTCTTTGTTCATCTGCCCACATGAGAAAGCGCCTCGTTGAAGCTGGAAGTCTACCACCGAAGGATCTCCACCATCCAGAAGAAAATGCAAGACTTGCTAATCAAGACTAGAAGTGAATACCTGACTCCACTACCCTTCAGTATATATTAGAGGTTCCAACAGCACCCCAAAATAATGATGACCCTATTCAACCCTCTGCCAAACCAATGGGAAGTGCTCGTGATAAAACAAGTGCCCCAAAACCCTGAAGATAAGGATGCCCGACGACAACGAGTCTACTCCGTCATCGAGGAGGAGCAACACAAATATTTCAAGTGAAGACAACCTATTTGAAGCTAAATGCATCTACCTCAACTGAATACCAAGTATAAGAATCGCTAACCGCTAACCTACCTAGAGTTAATCCTTACAGCTTCGCTAGGAAACCACTACAGCAAAGTAGTCGCAATAAGGCGTCACTCGAAGAAGTCATCTCGAGCGTCATGCCAATACCCAAGATGAAGGATCTACCCTAGCCTCGACGACCCTAAGTAAAGATCTAAGGTGGAAAGACTGCGTCTTTCCACTCAATTCCAGAGGATTACCTGCTAGAAGATACATTAGAAAGATCTCCAATCCAAGGACCTACTCCAAGCATCACCTCGAGAGTCGTTAGTGGAACAGAAAATAGACCTCATCAACGATCGTTGGAAGTCTACTTGATCATCCCAGTACCCGCAAAGCTCACAATCAAGACGACAAGAATACCTGATGCCACCAAGACTACTTTCCAACAAGTAGGAAACAATCTGAAGAGTCAAGACTTATGAAGAGGTTGTGAAACCCTATTTCGCGACCTCTGTTGAAGAACCCGCTAAAAGACTTCCGACTTTGCTAACCCCGTCAAATCTAACCCATCGGGAAGATTCAAAAAAATCAGGAGGACCGATAAGCTAAACAGAAATAAAAGTATTATATACACCCGTAGGACACAGTTAGTGGACCACATCTAAAAAATTCTCACCATAGGAAAAAGATTTCGGTATTCATCATGTAACTCCAAGACAGAAAGTATGCGTGTTTGGTAACCACCTTAGTATCACCCTAAGGGGAAAGACGCAGTCTTTCCCACTCAAACAGATTAACCCTACCGCAGAAGACACCCTCCGAAATCTTGATGCCACACATCAACCAGCCCCTGAAGAGGCAGTTCCTGATGAAGTCTTCCAAAGAGGCACTCAGAAATCTCAAGATTCATCGAAGCTGCGTCAACAACAACTGACAGACCAACTCGTCTACTCAACTCAAGAAGAAAGAACTTCGATATCCTTGAGCGACCCTAATTTAACCCTCCGGGGAAAATAGTGTGTCTTTTCCACCAGAATAGAATAATTCATGAGTGCATATTTGCATCATGTTTTATATTATTATTTTGCATTATAGTGTTAGGATCTTGGTATTTTACGGTCTTCATGCGCACTTTTTATGTTTATTTTCACCAGAATCAGATCAAATGATGGATACAATGGATACAATTCTTGGACCAGTTATATTAGAGTGAAAAGGAGCCAAAAACAACATAAATTTCTTATTTGGGAAATATTAATAACACCGGATGAAAACCCGAAGCAATTGGAGGATACAGTAGGGTTAACAACCAATTATACGGCGGGAATAAATATTTTGGCCGTATAGTTCCGCCATATAGTTGGCGCCGACACCACCTCCTCAAATAGTTTTAGCCCGTGCAACTAGATCGGAGAGACGACATACAAAACACCCAGAAATCGCTGAAACCTCACCTTAGGAAGGCATCTAGAGGGGTAAATCATGCACCGGGGATCCATATACGCCCTACGCAGATCCAGGAGGCTAAGGCATCGATATTTATCATCAACCGTAGCATCACCACCATCTCCATCCATCCCATCTACATCTTGTCTAGATCTTGTTGTAATTTTCGTACTCGTTGTGGATTTATACAAGTACTATTCATCTCTGATATATTCCATTACTTTTGCCATGATGTTGATTGCCTCCATGTCTGAGTATATCATTACTTCTTGGGGAGATGGAGAAACCCTAGCATGAGATTGAAATAAGATAAAGTTTATTATGGTATTCATCGCTGTGACCATGTTTAGATTGTCTTCATCTTGATGTTGGGAGAATTCAACCTCTCAATATTTTCCTCTTGTGGGGACTTGATGGAGGGAACTACTTGTTGGTAGACGGAGGTGTGTTAGCACTTACAGTGACTATAAAGCTGTTGGCAGCCCTTACATATCAACTTGGGAATCGAGGAAACTCACAAAACACTATCCATGCCATGTGATACGTCCTACCGCATTAAGTACCTTAATAGCGTTATAATTCAATTGATGTTGATTGCTGTCCGCTGTGGTTATGAGCATGATGTGAGCAGTGGTTGCTGCCTATTTGTCCAAATACGGAGTTCCTCCCACACATACATAGTTGAGAATGTTCATGATAATAATATTTACCTTATCCATTTATAATGCTAGTGGTGTATCCGCTAATCCCTCAGAACGCTTTTCCCCATTGAAGTTTCAAACCTCTTTTACATACGCAATACTTACTTTTTGTATTCAGTTTTGTTTACTTTACTCATTGTTCTCTTATACCAAAAACCCCAAAACACCTTTTTACACAATAGTTGCATTTTATTCAGTTACTTAGAAGTTTATTTCAACATTTCTATTTTAGTATCTAATTCAAGAATTCTTAGACTTCACACTCCTGCTCCCTGTTGGATCGATATCTTTATTTTGAAACTAGCTACTAATGATCTGTGCACTTGCAATCATCAAGCTATTTTCTAGCGTTGTTGCCGGGGAGCTAAGCGCCGTAGGTCTTTTAGTTTTTGCTTATTTATTTTAGTCTTTCTAAGTTTTGTTTTGAGTTACAGGTTTCCACCAACATGATGGAGTTTGAGCATATGACTAGTGCTAACCCACTCAGCCACGTTGGGAAGCCCTATTGAAAGGATACGGATGTCGCCTAGAGGAGGGGGGGGTGAATAGGTGATTAAAACTTTTCCTAGAGTGGCTCAACAAAGGCGGAATAAAACTAGTGTTTACTTTGTCAAGCACAACCTAGAACAACTTGGGTTCACCTATGTGCACCAACAACTTATGCTAAGCAATACAAGCAACAATGTGATAGCAAGATATAGATTACTTCAAGCACGAAGGCTATCACAATGTAAAGTGCATAAGTAAAGAGCTCGGGTATAGAGATAACCGAGGCACACGGGGACAACGATATTTTACCGAGTTCCTCCCAACATGGAGTACGTCTCGTTTGGAGAGGGGGTGGTATCAAACAACCAGCGCCACAAAAGGCCTCCCTTATTCTCCAGTGAATCTCACCCCAACGGGATCGATCCACGCTTCCACTATCGGTGCACTTGTCGGTGACAACCGGAACCGCTCACAAGGTTGGGGCACTTCTCCACAACTTAATTGGAGGCTCCCAACAAGCGCCATCAAGGCCACAATGCCACCAAGGCCACAAAACTGTCTAGAGTTCCAAGAACCCAAGAGGGACAAGCTCCAATGAGTAACTCAAACCAAATCCTCCGAGGAGAACACAAACCGATGCACCAAATGCAATGGCAAGGACACAAGAAGTGATCAAGTCCTTCTCTCCCAAATTACACGAAAGCTACAAAAGCTTATGGGGGAATAAGAGAGGAAGAACAATGGAGGAAATCCACAAAAGACTCCAAGATCTAGATCCCAATATGTTCCCCTCACTTAGAGGAGAGATTGATTGGTGGTATTGTAGATCTAGATCTCCTCTTTCAAATCCCTCAAGAATATGCAAGAACCATAGGAGTGATTGAGAGGAAGCAAGCTCAAAAAGGTCAACAATGGATGGGAAAACTTGCAAGAATAGTTGAGGAACCATTGGGGAAGAAGGCCCCCTATATAGGTCCCTCCAAAACACAACAGTTGCATCCCAAAAACGCGATTCCTGGTACTACCGGACTTGTTCCCGGTACTACCGGACTTTCCCGGCACTACCGGACATTCCCTGGGGTTCCTGGGGCGCCAAACGCATTTTTTCTCTGTGCTCCCCGGTACCAAAATGTGGTACTACTGGACCCCAGTACTACCGGATCCTGGTCCGGTACTACTGGTCATCACAGAATGAAAACAACCATAACTTTTGCATCCGGACTCCGATTTCGATGATCTTGGGCTCGTTTCGAAGAGGAAAACAACCTCTACAATATCATGCAAAGAAACATCATAGTACATCAAGGGAGGATAGATCCAAATGACAAAGTTAAAAACCTTCTGCCGCGCTAGGTACTAAAATGCGGTACTACCGCCTTTTGGTACCTAGCCCGGCAGTGGCTTTCAACTTTCCAAAACCTACTGCCGCACTAGGTACTAAAATGCCGTACTACCGCATTTTCGTACCTAGGCAAATTCAAACTGCTATAAATTTTGATTGATAACTCCGATTGACCTGATTCCAATTGCGTTTGAAAGAGGACGACATGAGCTACCCTTTAAAACGTGAAAATATTGGTTATCACCAAGTGAGAATGTATCATGTATAATATTGTGAGATACCTCACTTGGTGAGAAACCGAAAAGCCGCCAAGATCAAAATCGCAACAAGATACAAACGGAAGATCCGATTTTGATGAACAAGAGCTTGTTATGGAGATTACCACAAGCTCTATATCCTCACATGGATAAGACCAAATAACAACAAAATATGATGATGCAAATATGCAAAGGTTTGAGCTCTCTCCGAACGATGTGATCGAGTTACTCATTCAAGATTATACCTTTGCCTTGAGCATTTCACTTGAGCTAGATGTAGACGATCTCTCGCTACTCAATATGGAACGCCTTTCTTGATTCCTCATCATAGATCCATGATCACCGAGGATGGCAAGCATCAAACATGAGATCTTCTATAGATGGTGCATTTTGAGCTTGCGCAACACATCTTCTTCTCATTTCATCTATATTGAAGCCAACACATGCTCCAAGCAATCCTAATGGACGATTCCTACAAGTACAACTTAATACACACATTAGTCCATAAAGATTGTCATTAATTACCAAAACCACACATGGGGGCCCACATGTTCTTTCAATCTCCCCCATTTTGGTAATTGATGACAATCCCTTTAAGAGGGTGTATATAAGGAATATTAATGAATAAAATGGTAACACTAATACCAAATACAACGTAAGTATGTGATAATGGTACCACCACCATATATAGAGAAAACTCCCCCACAATCTATGCATGTGTGATGAACTCGAATTTCATTGCATATATTGCCAATCATTATCATTGGTGGAGTTTCCTCTATATACCACATGCTAAGAAACAACAAAGATGCAAGAGCATGAAAGTAAAATGCTTAAGAAAAAAATCAAAGCATAAACCATCTTCCCTTAAACCCTCTAAAACTTCTCCCCCATTGGCATCGATTGCCGAAATGGCTGACAAGTTCTAGACGGCAAATATAGTAGTAATTCCTCCAAAGGTGTGCCTTCGCACATATCCAATGATGAATACTTGGGATGGAGTAGAACTATATCGAGGACCCGAAGATTGCCAAAATAAAGTCAAATTATGCAAGCAATTACAAGGTCCGACAAACCAATTTGAAAACAACAAATGAGTCCAAATGAAAACTACAAGATATTATGATATGAGCAAAAGAGTGTTTTTAAATAACAAATAGAGAAGCTCCCCAAGATTTGTGCGCAATTTTTAAAATAAATGCATTGGAATACATAATGCACAAATATGGAATACTTGCTCCCCCATAAGCATTTAAAACACAACAAATGAAAGATCAAATAAATGCTTAAATAAAATAGAGAAGCTCCCAAAGATTTGTGCATACTTTCAAATTGATGTATTTCAATACAAAAATGCACTAATATGGAATCCTCACTCCCCCATAAACATTTAAGGCACAATAAATGAGAAAGAAGGCAAATGAGCATTATTAAATGAATTAGATGAGCTCCCCAAAGATAATGCACTAATTATGATAATTGCATTTGGGAAAAAAGTGCATAATCATGGAATACTCACTCATCCAAATTCATTTAACAATACAAGTCATGAGAGACCAAATATGAGTGCCCAAAGATGCAAACAAGAGGAACAAGCACTCATAGGCAATTAGATTTGGAAGCCACCGAAGAATCAAAAGGAATAGAAAGGTGGTCTCCAAGGACTAAGATCTCAACTAAAGTGGATAACATCACAAATACATATGCCCATAAACAAACAAGAACACACAAAGAAGATATACAATAAATCACAAAACAAAAATGAAGTCATAACATATATCAATAAGATTTTTGTTTCAAAGCATGGCCAAAGGCACAATTTTATCTTATTGTACATTAATGAACTTCAGACATCAACACACTTCATATATTACAACTATAACCAAGGGAAAAAGGAGAAAGTTGGCATATATGGATAAAGGCAACAAGTATCACAAGAAAAAATAAACTAGCAAAATCTCACTATTGCACATGAGAGAAGTTGAGGAAAGGATACGCAATAAAATTGCTAGATTGACATATTTGGGATTGGAGGATCATATGCATGATTTTGTATAGTCCCAAGTATATGCACTCATATCAACTTATACACATATACAATAGAGAGTTCTTTTAATACCGTGGCTGGAGATATAACAATAAATATAATAACAAAAAATTCATGCCAAGATGCAACCTACAAAAGGTTGGAAGCAAGATAAATATGCATGAGCAAGAGATACTTGTTACCGAGATATAATTGGTAGGATGTAGAGTATATGAATTCGTTGATCATCCTATAGCTTTCCTCAACTTTTCATGTATGCACCACTTCTTCAAAATTGAAAGACAAGCATCCAATATATCTCCAATGTACCTAAAACACAATTAAGTACAAAATGGTCACCAAACTTATTGGGTCCAAAGTACTTAGATAAACTACAATACATAGGAGAGACTCCACATAATTATGTGCACATTGATATGAAAGTGAATTTGATGCACAACTTAGCTGATGGGATTTGGTGGAGTTTTCCTTACATATTGGATCAAAGAAAGCAAGCATGAAATAATATAGATATATAGTAAATATACATGCACAAGGCTTTCAAGAACCAAAAATGAGATACAATTTGAAAAGAAACACCAAGTAAACCAAGATGCACACACAAGAGTGTGACAAGACCAGCGGTTTCCAAATTGTATCTGTCGTGGTATTGCACGGCAGATGCTACTGGGGGTAGCTTACGTAGAGAGAGCAAGGCGACGTAGGAGAATCCGGGAGCGAGATTGGCACACGATGTACCCAGGTTCATGTCCCCTCGGTGGAGGATCGCTACGTCCTGCTATCAATCCAGTATATGATCATAGATTGGTTTACATGGGAGCCGCCGTAGGCAGAGGGAGAGACTAGATCTAATCTATTGTGGGAGAAGATACCCCGTGGGGGTGCCCCTGGTGGCTTTATATATGCAGCCACCTAGGGTTTACAAGTGCACTAATGGGCTTTGTATTGGAGTCGCCGTCTTGGGCCTCCAGTCGGCGCCGCTTGTCCGGGTCCAGCGTGCGCCAGTCGCCGTATTGGGCGAGTCGACCCGCTTTGGGCTTGGCTTCAGTCGGCTCGATCCAGCTGGCAAATCCGCTTCGTGG
The DNA here is from genome assembly GCA_916181665.1 of Avena sativa. Taxonomy (NCBI): domain Eukaryota; kingdom Viridiplantae; phylum Streptophyta; class Magnoliopsida; order Poales; family Poaceae; genus Avena; species Avena sativa. Next base: position 70,947,554 of record OV702284.1, read on the forward strand.
GTATACCCCGATTGGTATCCCCCCATCAGTAGTCCCCGAGCGCGTTGTTGATTCGACGTGGGCTTGAGGCATGGCGCGGAGAGTCTTGACGATAGGTCATGGCGAATCGGCGACGAGCTCCTGAACAGAGGAAAGAACCGTGAAGCGGGAGGCAGTCGGCGTGAACCAGTCGGTGATGGCCAGTTGGCGAAAGACACAGGGTGTCGGTGAAGCCGCTAGTTACAGCGAGTCCCCGAACATGGAGCGTTCCGAGTCCCCGAGCATGGCGAGTGGCGAGGTCAAGCGACCGGCGAGTGGCGCTGTCTGTAGCACGCCGAGGCCCTGAGGGCGTTGAGCACGCGAGGGCGAGTCCATGGTGGCGAGTCCCCGAGCGCGTTGAGTACGCGAGGGAGAATCCGCGGTGGAGAGTTACCGAGCGTGTTGAGTACGCGAGGGCGAGTCCGCGGTGACGAGTCCTCGAGCGTGTTGAGTACGCAAGGGCGTGTCCACGGTGACGAGTCCTCGAGCGCGTTTAGTACGCGAGGGCGAATCCGCGGTGGAGAGTTCCCGAGCGTGTTGAGTACGCGAGGGCGAGTCCGCGGTGGCGAGTCCTCGAGCGTGTTGAGTACGCGAGGGCGTGTCCGCGGTGACAAGTCCCCGAGCGTGTTAAGTACACGAGGGCGAGTCCATGGTGGAAAGTCGACGAGGGCGAGCCACGGTCGCGGAACCACGCGTACACGCAGCATGCCTAGGAGTAGTCCCCGAGGCTCGAGTTGGCTTGTAGAGGCGACTTGAGGCTCTTTAGAGATATATATTCTCAAAATAGTAGTGGTTGCCGCCGAGCACGACGAGTGGCGAGGTCGAGCGACCGGCGGGCGACGAGTCCCCGAGCGCGGCGAGTGGCGAGGTCGAGCGACCGGCGGGCGACGAGTCCCCGAGCGCGGCGAGTTCGCGATGATTGCGAGTCCGCGAGGGGAGAGTCCCCGAGCGCGGCGAGTTGGCGATGATTGCGAGTCCGCGAGGGGAGAGTCCCCGAGCGCGGCGAGTCCGCGATGATTGCGAGTCTGCGAGGGGAGAGTCCCCGAGCGTGGCGAGTCCGCGATGATTGCGAGTCCGTGAGGAGAGAGTCCCCGAGCGTGGCGAGTCCGTGATGATTGCGAGTCCGCGAGGGGAGAGTCCCCGAGCATGGCGAGTCCGTGATGATTGCGAGTCCGCGAGGGGAGAGTCCCCGAGCGTGGCGAGTCCGCGATGATTGCGAGTCCGCGAGGGGAGAGTCCCCGAGCATGGCGAGTCCGCGATGATCGCGAGTCCGCGAGGGGAGAGTCCCTGAGCGCGGCGAGTCCGCGATGATCGCGAGTCCGCGAGGGGAGAGTCCCCGAGCGTGGCGAGTCCGCGGTGGTTGCGAGTCCGCGAGGGGAGAGTCCCCGAGCGTGGAGAGTCCGCGATGATTGCGAGTTCGCGAGGGGAGAGTCCCCGAGCGTGGCGAGTCCGCGATGATTGCGAGTCCGCGATGATGTTGATTGCGCTGTTTTGTTAGCGAGTCTCTCGTCTTGGCCCGGGGGGCCAGTCGCATGGCGACTCCAAAGATGGCTCTCGACTTGGCGTTCTTCCTGGACGATCCGAGGCTCGGTTCACGAGTCCTCGTCCGCAGTACTTGGCCGTGCGAGTCGCACTGTCTAAGGTTGAGGAGGACAGGGTGCTGTTTGTGTAGCACTACCATTTGTCTTGGCCCGGGAGGCCAGTCGAGCAAGGCGACTCCAATGATGGCTCTCTGTTAGCGTTTTTCGTGGACGATCCGAGGCTCGGTTTGAGAGTCCTCGTTCGCACTACTTGGCCATTGCGAGTCGCTCTTTCAAAGGTTGACAGAGGAGAATAGATTTTTCCCGGGGGGAAGAGACACCCAGTGGTGAGTCCATGCAGCGTGGCATGCGACCCTCTCTGGCGACTCGGACTATGAAGGTCCCTTAGTAAGCGCGGCGTACGCATTCGACGTAGCCGGAAGGAGTCGACGCGGCGGACACGGGGTCGACGCGGCGGACGGAGGTCGCGCTATGGCGTCGTCGACGCGGCGGACACGGGGTCGACGCGGCGGACGGAGGTCGCGCTATGGCGATGTCGACGCGGCGGACACGGGGTCGACGCGGCGTACGGAGGTCGCGCTATGGCGATGTTGACGAGGCAGACACGGGGTCGACGCGGCGTACGGAGGTCGCGCTATGGCGATGTCGACGCAGCGGACACGGGGTCGACGCGGCGAACGGAGGTCGCGCTATGGCGATGTCGACGCGGCGGACACGGGGTCGACGCGGCGGACGGAGGTCGCGCTATGGCGATGTCGACGCGGCGGACACGGGGTCGACGCGGCGTACGGAGGTCGCGCTATGGCGATGTCGACGCGGCGGACATGGGATTGACGCGGCGGACGGAGGTCGCGCTATGGCGATGTCGACGCGGCGGACACGGGGTCGACGCGGCATACGGAGGTCGCGCTATGGCGATGTCGACGCGGCGGACACGGGGTTGACGCGGCGAACGGAGGTCGCGCTATGGCGATGTCGACGCGGCGGACACGGGGTCGACGCGGCGGACGGAGTTCGCGCTATGGCGAAGTCGTAGATGGCGGGGCCGCGAGGACGAGGTCGCTACGGCGACCCCGTGGCAGGCGAGTCCGCGCTGGGTGAGTTCGCGATAGGCGATTACGCGAGGACGACCTCGCGATGGCTGCCGAGCGCGGCGAGTGGCGAGGTTGAGCGATCGGCGAGCGCCGAGTCCCCCCAACATGGCGAGCGGCGAGGCCGCGCGACCGGTGAGCGCCGAGTCCCCGAGCGCGGAGAGTGGCGAGAAAGACACCGTTTTGCTCCAGCATCAAACGCTTGTCGGGTAACAGGAACGCGATGCCAGACTGTTGAGCCCGGAGACAAGGTCGGCCTTTTGGTACCCAACCTCACTACTTCGACGAACTCGGATAAACAACAGACAAAACTGAAACCGATCCCAAATATGGTTTTGTAAATTGAACGAAAGGATGAATATGTTTTGGACTTATAGCATGTATGGATAAAAAAGAACTTAGCTGTCAAATGCGGACAGAGTCGACCCGGCGGGGGAGTCGCCGAGCCTAGCGAGTCCGCGTTTAAGCGCGTCCGCGTTTAGGCGAGTTCCGAAGCATGGCGAGTCGGTGACAGCGAGTCCGCGCTGGGCGAATCCGTGACGAGCGAGTCCACATTGATAGCAAGTTCAAGTAGCGAGCTCGGTCGGACCATCGGCTGAACAAGTCGCGTGGCTGAATTGCATTGGATTGATGAATCTGCATACCGTATAGTCGTAGCATCTGCAGTCGTCGGGGATATCCCTGAACATGAGGTCGGCGGTAGATAACTTGCATAGCTATAGAAATCTGACTCTGATCTAATTTTGTAGATGGTAGACGAGTTCGTGCGCTCGGCAGGCGATGACGATAGAATCGACGCGGCGCTGCTACCGATGATGAAGGCGCGAGTCGTAGATGGAGCAATTTACTGACTGTTGTAATATAAACTCTGGTCCGACCTATGGATCAATCTCATTGGGCATGTGGAGTTAATCCTATCACCGCCCGATTCTCTGCTTCTTTTTCCTTTCCATGTTGATAGCTACGACTTGGTAGTAGTATTGTACGGTCAAGCGCCGCCACATCTTCACATGCAACATCAACCCAGAAAACAATGATTTAGCTTGGACCGAAGAGCACAAACCGATCCCGGCCAACGGAGTGATGTCGACTGGGGTGTTCTGACGAGATCGTCCATGGCGGTGGAGATTTTTTACGAAGAAACTCGGCGTGCATGATGTAGACGAGTCAGCCAGACGTAATCTGGCTGCCATTGACGATGAAGGGTCTCTCCCGGATTATCACCCTTCAAGCGTCGCTTGCCCCACGGTGGGCGCCAACTGTCGTGGTATTGCACGGCAGATGCTACTGGGGGTAGCTTACGTAGAGAGAGCAAGGCGACGTAGGAGAATCCGGGAGCGAGATTGGCACACGATGTACCCAGGTTCACGTCCCCGCGGTGGAGGATCGCTACGTCCTGCTATCAATCTAGTATATGATCATAGATTGGTTTACATGGGAGCCGCCGTAGGCAGAGGGAGAGACTAGATCCAATCTATTGTGGGAGAAGATACCCCGTGGGGGTGCCCCTGGTGGCTTTATATATGCAGACACCTAGGGTTTACAAGTGCACTAATGGGCTTTGTATTGGAGTCGCCGTCTTGGGCCTCCAGTCGGCGCCGCTTGTCCGGGTCCAGCGTGCGCCAATCGCCGTATTGGGCGAGTCGACCCGCTTTGGGCTTGGCTTCAGTCGGCTCGATCCAGCTGGCGAATCCGCTTCGTGGGTATACCCTGATTGGTATCCCCCCATCAGTATCGAAGAACCAATTAACACATGAAAGATCATAAGTTCAAAAATGAACTAGGCAAACACCAAAAAGAAAAAGATATATATAAAAACACAAGTGCTCAAGGATTTATCTCATTCTAAAAATGGTCAAAACATGAAACAAGGAATGAGACAAAACCAACTCCCAAAAAGAGCAAGGTTCCAACAAGAAACCAAACTCTCCAAACTTTTCATGATGGCACAAAATACCAAAACGAAAAGATTGAGCATCCAAGCACATAAAACTCGATATGGATCAAACAAAGAAGCATAAAAGGATCGTTCTAGATAATATAGGAGAGCTCCCCCATGAATAGTGCATTATGTAGGATTTTACTTTTGAATGCAAAATGCACACAAATGGGATCATCACTAGTACCTACAATAAGTAAAACACAAGAGGATACCAATAAAATAAAAGGATCCAAAAGTATCAAGGAATACATGGGAGCACACAATACATTTACTTGGCCAAAGATATGATAATATTACGCAAAGTCCAAAGTGAACATGATCAATAAATTCTACCATAATTTAGTACTCATTGTCCAAGGACAAGAAATATTGGGAATAATTTTCCCAAGGTAGCTTGCATGGATATCCAAGATCATAGTCACAACAAGAAGCATATAACAAAATATAATAATTAAGCTTGATGCTTCGAAAGAGATTCTTGATAGCTTCCAATAGTCACACAATCACTAGTGATTAGAGTAACTTGAAGTAAACGGTTTCCATGAGGATATAGATATCTAAATATGAGGAAACACATACCAAGAAACACTCTCACAGTCAAGATCCAAAATATGAGCAATAAAGGCATTCAAGCAACTTGGAACTTGTATGAGCACATGTGTCACATAGGATCTAGATAATTATCAATATCAATTCTAAGTGACACAACCTCGAATATTCACATTTTCTAGGATTTTAATGTGCACTAAGCATATGACTCCCCCATAATGTGATACTACCATAAAACCAACATGAGGCAAAAGGATACAAATAGAGATAATTAATGGACATTGTAAAACTTAAATTTCTCATGAGAATTATACCACATAGAGACTAGACAATAATCCAAAATAAATACTAGGTGGTATTCCTCATGTACACACAATTTTAGGATTGTGGAATGCCCAAGCATAACACTCCACCAAAATGGGATAATCCATTAATTTCTCACAAGAGCCAAATAAGATATCAAATATAATCAAGAAAGGCTCAAACACAAGAAACACACATACATGGTGTGCCACCTAATCATAAACAAATATGCTTGATACCTCAAGATAATTAAGTGGAAAGCACAACATGTACAAAAGCATGGAAGATACAAAACCAACACATGCAAAAGGGGGCGAGTAACTTTCAATGTAAAGAGTTTAGCATATGTTACCGCAAGGAGGAACATTGGATATATAATATGAGCATGATAGTACAACAAGGCTTGGCTTAACACAAATAATTGATGAAGATCCCTCAATTCTTCATAATGTAACCAAGTCTCCAATGCCCTCCAACAAACACCTATTGATCAAGTTTTGGCTTGTTGGTACCCAACCAAGTTGGGTCCTAAGAGGTTAGTCACAATAGGCTTGGCAACCCAAATGGATCTTTTCTTGACACCACATTGAGCACCAACAAACTTGGCAAACACATTGCCAACCTCATCCTTATAAAGTGAATAAGCATCATCAATTAAGATAGGGTTGGATGAGGAGATACCAATAGTGCATGCAGAAGAAATGTGCCCCTTCTCACGGCATATGTAGCAATTTCTACTCTTGCCATCTTTCTTCTTAGGTGAAGCCAAAACTCGAGGAAGAGCTCGAGTAGTCCTCTTAGGAAGAGGCCCATTAATGACTTGAGGTGGAGCTTGAGTCCGCTTCCTTTGTTGCTTCACACTAGGAGACTTCTTCTTTAATGGGAAAGATCTAACATGATGCCCTTCTTCCTTGCACTTGAAGAAAACAATGTTGGTCGGATTCTTGACTTGATCTTGGCCATTCTTCTTGTTGTCCTTGTGCTTCAACTTGATTGTGGACTTGTTCTTGACATTGGAGTTGAATCCAAGTCCACTCTTGTCATTGGGGGATTTTTGCACACTCAAGATTTTGTTGAGTGCGGTCTTTCCTTCATGACCCTTTTTCAAGTCATTCCTCAAAGAAGTGACTTGAGCCTTGAGCTCTTTTATTTACTATACATGGTTAGTTTCAACAAAAGTACTATAGGAAGTAGATGCTACATTGTTAGAGAAACAAGGCACGAAATGTAATTCATCACGAGATATAGCATGGTTGTCAGAGGATGAATTACAAGGACTATCACATGACAATATAACACTTGGAGTAGATATAGTGCTAATGTCCACATGAGGCCCACTAGATGTTACCTTTGAAACGATGGCCTCCTGAGCTAACTTTAGCCTACCATGGGAGACTAGAATATCATCATGCGAGCTCGAGAGCTTAACATGACTTTCTTCTAATTTCCCATAGTTGCTAGTTAGCAAAGCAAGTTGAGCCTTTAGCTCAACATTCTCTTTCGAAATAGATGCTTCACAATAAATGGAGTTAGTAGCACAAGCATCATCATTATTAGCAAGAGGTGAGGGCAACTTGGTAAGCTCTTTTGAATATGAAGCTTTAAGTTGCTCATGTGACTCAATGAGTTTGATGAGCTCACCATTGATGAACCTAGAGCCATTTTTGAGGTGCTCAAAATCCTCAAGGAGTTTAGCATAAGAACCTTCTAGTTCATCATTTTTAATCTTGAAGGAGTTTGCCACCGCAAGTTCTCTATCATGGTATTCCTTTACTCTAGATAATTCTAGAGTAAAAGTCTCCTCAACAGATTCTTTGGTGGTTTGTTCTTCTTCAAGGGAGTCCTTTAGTTGTGCAAATTCATTAGCATACTCACGCTCAAGCGCAAACTTTTCATCAATTAAGTTTTCTTGCTCCTCAATAAGATCATTGCCTTCTATAGCACAATTTAAGATTTCAAGAAAGTTGGAGGAAGCAATTTTATTTTTGAAGAGAGCGCTATAGACAACCTCCCCCATTTTCTTAATAGAGGTAATATCATACTTACCTCGATAATCATCAATATCATTCTCAACCTCATCATCATCATGAGATATAATGAGATTCAAAGAGGTTACCTTTGTTCCCTTAGCCATAAGGCACATGTGAGAACCGGAGGAAGGTGATGATGAGATTGCACTTGTAGCTCTCTTCAAGACCTTGTCTTGGCCCATAGGATCTTCATTTTCCTCTACATGGTTAGCAACACAAGCACTAGAGGAAATAGAAGCATTTTTATCATGGCAACAAGACAACATGAGCATATCATCATGAGATTTATTCAAGTCATTTCTACATGATATGCAAGGACTATTAACACAAGCATTTAAGGAGTTTTGAGTGCTAGAAGTGTTAAGGTTCAAAGATAGATCATTGCAACTAGATAGATATGAGGGATTACAAATAGTGAACACACTATCCATATTGCAATTTCTATCACCACTCACCATATCATTACCTTGTGAAAAGTCACATGTTGCTGAAGTGGTAGAGGATGAGAACTCATCTCAACCGGAAGTGGAAGCAACACAATCATCCTCAATAATGTTGGACACAACATATTTATCTTGAAGTTTTGTCCATAACTCATGAGCGCTCCAAAAAGAAATGATTGAAGAGGTAACTACATAGCTCAAAGAATTAACAAGCACATTAGAAGCTTGAGCATCGAGATATAAGTTTTTCTCATCCTCACAAGATAGATTTTTGAAATCCATAGGAGGAGAAAAACCTATATCTACAATACGCTCCAAACTAGGGTCCATGTCCTGAAAATGAATAAGCATACGAGTTTTCCATATATCATAATTTGTGCCATCGAATATGAACATGTCATTGTGCACTAATCCCCTAGCCGACATCTTTACTCTCAAGGCGGTGAAGCCTAAAATGAGATACCGGGCTCTAATACGAATTGAAAGGATACGATGTCGCCTAGAGGGGGGTGAATAGGCAATTAAAACTTTTCCTAGAGTGGATCAACAAAGGTGGAATAAAACTAGTGTTTACTTTGTCAAGCACAGCCTAGAACAACTAGGGTTCACCTATGTGCACCAACAACTTATGCTAAGTAACAGAAGCAACAATGTGATAGCAAGATATAGATTACTTCAAGCACGAAGGCTATCACAATGTAAAGTGCATAAGTAAAGAGCTCGGGTATAGAGATAATGGAGGCACGCGGGGACAACGATATTTTACCGAGTTCCTCCCAACATGGAGTACGTCTCGTTTTGAGAGGGGGTGGTATCAAACCACCAACGCCACAAAAGGCCTCCCTTATTCTCCGGTGAATCTCACCCCAACGGGATCGATCCACACTTCCACTATCGGTGCACTTGTCGGTGGCAACCGGAACCTCTCACAAGGTTGGGGCACTTCTCCACAACTTAATTGGAGGCTCCCAATAAGCGCCACCAAGGACACAATGCCACCAAGGCCACAAAACCGTCTAGGGTTCCAAGAACCCAAGAGGGACAAGTTCCAATGAGTAACTCAAACCAAATCCTCCAAGGAGAACACAAATCGATGCACCAAATGCAATGGCAAGGACACAAGAAGTGCTCAAGTCCTTCTCTCCCAAATTCTACCAAAACTACAAAAGCTTATGGGGGAATAAGAGAGGAAGAACAATGTAGGAAATCCACAAAAGACTCCAAGATCTAGATCCCAATATGTTCCCCTCACTTAGAGGAGAGATTGATTGGTGGGATTGTAGATCTAGATCTCCTCTTTCAAATACCTCAAGAATATGCAAGAATCATAGGAGGGATTGAGAGGAAGCAAGCTCAAGAAGGTCAACAATGGAGGGGAAAACTTGCAAGAATAGTTGAGGAACCATTGGGGAAGAAGGCCCCTTATATAGGTCCCTCCAAAATCCAACCGTTGCAGCCCAATAACGCGATTCCCGGTACTACCGGACTTTCCCGTCATACCGGACATTCCCTGGGGTTCCTAGGGCGCCAAACGCATTTTTTCTCTATGCTCCCCGGTACCAAAATGCGGTACTACCGGACCCCGGTACTACCGGATCCTGGTCCGGTACTACTAGTCATCACAAAACGAAAACAGCCATAACTTTTGCATCCGGACTCCGATTTCGATGATCTTGGGCTCGTTTGGAAGAGGACAACAACATCTAAAAGATAATGAAAAGAAACATCATAGTCCATCAAGGTAGGATAGATCCAAATGACGAAGTAAAAAACCTTCTGCCGTGCTAGGTACTAAAATGCGGTACTACCGCTTTTTGGTACCTAGCCCGGCAGTGGCTTTGTGCAACTTGTCAAAAACCTTCTGCCACGCTAGGTACTAAAATGCGGTACTGCCGCATTTTGGTACCTAGGAGGGTAGTGGAATTTTGCAACTTGCCAAAACCTACTGCCGCGCTATGTACTAAAATGCGGTACTACCGCATTTTGGTACCTACGCAAATTCAAATTGCTATAACTTTTTATTGGTAACTCCGATCGACCAGATTCCAATTGCGTTGGAAAGAGGACGACATGAGCTACCCTTTAAAAGGTGAAAATATTGGTTATCACCAAGTGAGAATGTATCATGTATAATAATGTGAGATACCTCATTTGGTGAGAAACCGAAAAGCCGTAAAGATCAAAATCACAACAAGATACAAACGGAAGATCCGATTTTGATGAACAAGAGCTTGTTATGGAGATTACCACAAGCTTTATATCCTAACATGTATAAGACCAAATAAAAACAAAATATGATGATGCAAATATTCAAAGGTTTGAGCTCTCTCCGAACGATTTGATCGAAATACTCATTCGAGAGCCCCTCTTGATAATACGGTTATCTATCCTAAACCTGGTCTTCCACTAACAATATGAGACCGGCAAAAGGGGAAACCTATCAACATTATACCTTTGCCTTGAGAATTCCACTTGAGCTCGATGTAGACGATCTTTCCCTACTCAAGATGGAACGCCTTTCTTGATTCCTCGTCATCGATCCATGATCACCGAGGATGGCAAGCATCAAACATGAGATCTTCTATAGTTGGTGCATTTTTAGCTTGCGCAGCACATCTTCTTCTCATTTCATCTTTCTTGAAGCCAACACATGCTCCAAGCAATGCCAATGGACAATTCCTACAAGTAAAACTTAATACACACATTAGTCCATAAAGATTGTCATTAATTACCAAAACCACACATGGGGGCCCACATGTTCTTTCACCTATGATATTTATAAAAGAGACAACTCCAACAAGAAGACAAGGGGGTTTGAAATAAATCCTCTACTACTTGGTATTCTACATAAGAAACAATTTACTGGAGATGAAGAAGATCCTGATCCATATGAACATATTGCATGCTTCAAAGATATATGCGGTACTTTCCAACTACCATGGTGCGGTGACCCAGCATACCACTTCATGATGTAGTACACTATAGTCATTGACATAACACCAATGGAACACCGTTCCATCCGCATTATATCCCTCAGAGTGGTACAACAGAAACATCGTGGGTCCAAGACATCACTTTAGATTACATATAACATATTACAAAAGATCCAGAGAACTTCCTCGAATAGTGAGGAATATTGTATAGAAAGAACCAGAAAGATCCACTTGGGAGTTTACTTCAGAAGTACTACTATTAGTATATGTATAAGGCTTGAAAGTACTACTATAGTATTGTTTTAAAGAAGTAGGTTCTAGATTCTAGGAGTTTTATTTATAATCTACGCTTCAGCTTGACTTCCATAGCTTCTAGTAAGGTCTTCGACTCCGTTGACCTCCATTAGATATCTCCAACTCTTCAGGTAACTTATTTCCTGTGAACGCCATTAGTTTCTCCGAGATCTAGCAAGGGTTAAGAAGATATGGTTGAGTACGAGCGTACTTAGCAAGTTCACTAAAGAGAAGTGTCTGATGCACTATCTACAGCCACATACCATAAGTCGTAGGAAATGCAAGTTTTCGAAAAAAATTCTTCAAAGGTTTCTTTTATTCTGAAAAACTATGTTCGTCATACTTCACAGGTTTACCAGAACTTTCATGGAGTTCCTTTCCTGCAGCGTTCACAACTCCTTCCCAGAACAGGGAGTAACAAGTTACAATTTTTACACTCTGCAGAGGTGCGTTGCTTTACCCATGAGAGATCAAATACTTGTTGCACAACCTGGCGAATCTTTCCCGTCCACACTTCCTATGGTGTGGGGACCAGTAGATGATCCAAGTCAATCATTGTCCTTCTCCACGACCCTGCATACACCGCAATTGTTGTATGCCCAAACTCAAGGAAGACCTTTCCCCGTATAAAATGGCTATACCTTAGTTGGATACACACAACAACCATTAACACTAGAAATCTGTCTTTTACAAGCCCAGATCCATGATAGAACTTTACCCGTATAAAACGGCTATACCCATGATCTGCAACTCACAAATGCCCAGAACAGTGTCCAATGCATGCGAAAGGGAGCTGATCCAGTTGACTTCTCCGTCCCATTCCAAATCTCATGGTTAACGCATAATATACGACGCAAGAATCACTGGCGACATGGGTTGTTAAGTCCTAGAGAATATGTTACTTTACCACCAGAACTTCCATAGAAGGTTATTACCTCATGGTAAATAACCTATAATCATGTTATTATGAAAATAGTGTTTTCTGACTTTTTCAAATGCAGGTGATGACAACACTGGATTTGCAAAATACTTTATAGAAAATAATCAAAGGACATGAGCAAGTGTGAACTTGCCTTTTGTGATTGCAAGATTATGCACTCACGGTCTTAGAGACATTAGAAGATCCAATATCTGAAATCAACATCATTGGTCCGGTAAGGACTAATGTTTAAATAAGCAAGATGCCATTATGCATAAATAATGCTCTGCAATTTTATACTTCCCAAAGTGAAACTCTCATCATTATAAATGAGTTGATCTTATGTATTTTCTTTAAGATTGGGTTTATCTTTAAGTTTATTTCATAAGAAATGGCATTGATCAGGAACATAAGTGTTAACAATCCAAAATATACAAGTAAGAATAGAGTAATGTGATTATGATTAATTGTTATCTGGTGACTAGGATAAAAGTCCTTGGGTTGAGTTGTTAAGAGTTGAAAGAATTATTATAGACTTGTGGTTTGAAGTGGCAAGAAGAATAACATTTGAAGGAACTAGTGTTTAGTTAAGGTTAATCAGTCTTAAGGTTTATTAGGTTTTATATTAGAGTTTGAGATGGTTATGAACGACGTTGAGTTATCATATTTTAATTGATGGTACAAGTGACCAAAGTTAACTATAAAAACATAAATAAACTTCAAATGAGATGTGTATGATTTTTTAGACAAAAGTTAACTATAAAAATAGGAGTGAATTGTAAGATATAGTGAGTTTTAGAATATCATCTAGTTTTAGGGTTTTGACAAATATGATTATGGATGATCCCTTTTAATTTAAGTGAAAGATGAATTTAATAACATGCAACTTATTAATGGGAGCATAATTAGATGATCTTATAAATTTATTAGAGTTTAGAGTCATTTTTAAGAATGGTTAAAAGATGAAGATTATTCACCATCTTATACATGAGTGATATATAATATTTATTTAAAAGGAGTTTAATTTGAATTTAAGATTTAAAAATATTGAAAGGTTAATAGTTATATTTAAGTTTTATTATGATTATGGATTTAGACTTAGTAATTAAACTTAAAGGATTTAGTGTTTTATAAGAGAATGTGATTATTTCTTACTTAAGAAATAATTTTAAGAATTAACAAAGTGGTTATTTCATTTTAGCGAAATAATTAAATGGATTTTATTATCTAGGGTTATTAATTTTTTAATAATATACAGAGTATTTTTCGAGTAAAATATACTTATTAAAGATCTTAAAAATAAATTTTATTTATTTTTAAAAGTATTATCTTTATTTTTATAAAATTCTTCAAAGAATTAAGTGTCTTTAAATAATTGCTTTATATTTTATTTGTAAAACTCTAAGTTAGTATTTTTATAAAATAGTAGAGTTATTTTTATACACAAAAATGATTTTTATTAATTTTTAGGATTTTTCCTTATTTTATGAAATTTCACTTAGGATTTAATGATGTTAATATTTATTTGCATTTTATTTAACTTAAATAAGTAAGATTAAATTTTGTTTAGGTAGAGATTATTTTTGTGAATACTTTGATGTATCATCTATAATATTTAAGATTTTATATGCTTTTGTTTTGTTTGGAAATAGTTTATAGATTTATTAATTTGAAAAGAAAATGGTTTGATAATGGATAATTAATTGGGCGGTGGACTAATTGGTGAAAAATAGATTTGGTCCAACTAGACCGAATTGGTTTGGCCCATTAGGTTGGCCCAGTTTGGGTTGGGTCCAACCATCTCACCCCTGGCCCCTCTGTTCCTCCTCGCACCTGGGCACCCACGCGCCCTTGACTTGATTCCCCTCCCCGCGACGCAGCGAGGTGCCGCAACCTCCAGCTCGATTCCGGCAAGGCAGGCCGTTACGGTTGCCTCTGTTGGTTGCCGGAGCTCCGCCTCCCCTAGACTGACCTGGACCTCCAACTCTATTTTGGAATCTTGCTTCTACCAGGTCGTATCTAACCCTCTCTGGTGCTAGGGTTCTAATGCCCGCGGTGACGCCGTTGACCGGTGATGTGCTGGATGATGTGGTGTGTCTCGACATGGGTCGAGCGCTGCTGTGCTCCCCGTGTCACCCTGCCACGATGTTGCTATCCACTTCTACTATGGGTGCCGTCTCTGCTTCTTCTCTTGCGAGCCACGACTCGCCACAGGTGGGTGATGTGGTCTTGTATCTTCTCCGACACCGGCGGGACGGCATACTTCTGCAAACTCGGCGTCGGTCTTCTTGCCTGCTGCAGCAACCATGTCTCCAGACAGGTAATACTTATGTGACCGGCCTTCGAGCCGATGAATTTTCTTAGGTGTGGAACTATGAGAAAGGTATAATCCTAATTGTGAGCTCGAGGTTGTGGTTTGCTGGTGTGGAGGTTGGCCATGTTTTATCTTCTATACTAAAACATTTCTATGCTTTAGAGCTGATACTGGTACTCTGTCTTGGCTTGCTCTTTACTTATCTGTGTGTGGCATCAATGTGGTTACTTCTTCCCTTACCTGAATATGCTAGAGTTGCTCTTTGCTGAATCCTAAATTTAATAAGATATTCACATAAAGGTTACGATGTGAGAATAATTAGTGTACTTGATTCTGTTGACTAGCATGGACCCTGGCTATGGCAATGTCCATTTAGTAGTGCATAGTTGTGCTGCTTATCTGTTCATGTTGGGATATAATTTCTTTGGGATTAAACCTTCCCAGATTGGAATCTAATTGTTGTGAACATTATCTGTTGACAATATGATAGAGAATAATCTCTAAGCTGATTCCTAGTATAATCTAGGAAGATGATATGAACTTATTCATAAGTGAGATTGTGGTTTATTTAAAATGGACTGTTTATGCTAAAAATATTCTGAATCTACTAGGTACAGAGGTGATACCGTCTGGGAATGTCCCTGTAGCCTAGCATTTGTGGTAATGCTTGTCTAGTAAAAACTAGATAATAAAATGATGATTCTATATCATGCAAGGCATGATCTTGGATTAATAACTTATTGCTGGGCTGTAATTGGTAGTGCTCCATAGCTTAGTTTACTGAATGTTTGATTCAGTGACATAGCTAGACTGGTTTCTGTCAGTATTGATAAGATAAAAGTGGTCAAATATGATTCCTAAATTCTTTACTAGGAAAATGATATGGACACATGTTCTTCTTGCTAGCAGATGGCTACTTCTTTTGCTGCTCCACTAACCTACTGTGATCTTGCTTAGCAAGTTTCTTTCTATTGTCAACAATATAGTGGTTTATACTACATGTTAGGTTACTACTGTGGTGCCTCCCTCTAGGAGTGTGCACAGTAGCAGATCCCAAAGTAGTATGACTTGCTACTGTGAGATGCTCTGAATATAGATTCATCCATCTTTTTGACTTTAAATTTTCAGGTGGATTAGTCCCTAACCTACGATGCTCAGTCTGAGGTGTATATTTATTAAGAAAAGATGCTAAGATAGATTGGGAACTTCTCGACGATGACCTTGCATAGCGTCTCTATGCAAGACTGAGAGAACTATTCTTCATTACTACTTCTGTTTGTTGTCTAAAACAAATAAAAGTATATAAGATGCTTGAATCTTAGTGTTGCAACCTACTTTAGAAGGTATCTGTTGTTGCTGCTCTAGATGATGATTTCTTGGTTTTGTTTGGCTCACACCAATGGTTTTGATCTGATGTTGATGATATGATTCAATTTTTGTTTCATGTTCCTAAACCTCTCCACCTAGGTGCTATACTTCACTTGTCCTTGATCTACTCCTGATGGAACTGCGGCCTAGCCTTCTTATCCCGAGAATAATTAATGGATGGCTCCAAGGAGCAACCATAGTTGGTTGATGGTGTGATGTGGTGCTATGAAACTATGAGAAAACAAGCAGTGCTCCTTGTGGTTGTATTGCTTGAGATAAGAACAGTGGTGTGAGACTTGGTCTGGTTGGGGATGTGAAGAGAGAATATAGTAGTAGCACTATTACGACTGGTGCTTTTCCTCTACTTGATGTTGCCTTGTGGGGTTGACAGCACATATGCTTGCATGCATGTGTGAGTTGCTTGTTTGTCTGCTGCTGGTCCAGGAACCTCCCCCTGTCCAGGTTTCATCTGTGACATCTTTGTTCTATGGTTGTGCTCGGTTGGTTTGGTATTATCTGAAGTTGAGCTATATTTTTGGATGTTGCCAAGTGGATTCTTAGATAGCCAATGATGGTGTACTGAGGCAAAAATACTGATATGAACAGATACTATAATCTGGTGAAACTTGCCCCTTCTAAAATTTAGCTCAATGATGAATTAGACATAGCATTTATATGTCAAATTTGAGAGCAAAACTCTAACCTAATCCTTCTTTTATTTTATTTTTGTTTTGTTTTCTTTTTCTTTTTCTTTTTGTTGTGTTTGCAGGAAATGAAAAGAAGAAAGAAAATGCCAGATGATGACGGGATAAGAGAATAGTAGCTTAGGAATTTCTTAGTATCAAATATTGTAATTTATATTCTGTTGGAATATTGTAAAAACATTGTATTGTTGTATTTTATTAAATAAATTTTCCTTATTTCCTTTTTCTTTTACAATTCTTTTTAAAGACAATGTCATATATATTTTGTTGTAATAAAGAATTATTTTATTTATTGTAAAAGATCAATGTAATACTATATGTATATATATATTAATAAAGAATTATTTTTATATCATTTCTGTAATCATTTCTTTTCAAGTTATTAAATATTTCAATTTCCATTTGTGAATTTTATAAATTCATTTGAATTTCATATTTGAAATTCAAATACATGTTTGAAATTTTTTCCCCGAAACAAAGAATTCTACCAAGGTCATGTCGAAATCTATCGCACTTGCTCCGAAGTTTCCTTCAGTACAAGAGAGATCTCGATCCCTCTATAGCTCTTTTAGTTTTGCACGAAAATTTCCCGGATTTTCTTATGCATGGATGCAATGCACAAACCTGTGTCCTCTCTATTTCTAGGTGCTAATCCTAGGATGTTACAGACTCTCCCCCTTAAAATAAACTTCGTCCTCGAAGTTCTCACCCTCTTACGTTTCGGAAGATAGGTTTGACTTCTTCAGATCTTGATAACTCTTTTAAATCCAGGATGAAGATAATTGTTGTATCTTCATTCAAGATTTTCCTTGGATCCTCTTCTGATTTGAAATGAGCCAACAACTAATCCCATTTGATATATAGACTTCTTTTGATTCTAGCACTTCTTCCTTGATCAGATCCTTTTGAGTGTTTTCAGATTAAGACATCTATTCAAGAAGTGTGTAAGTTTTTAGAAAGTCTCCTTAAGATAAGATTCCTGTTTATACTTTGGCCAAATATATCTTGACTCTAATATAATCTATTTATGGTATACTTAGTCCTCATAGTTTACTTTCTAAAGATGTTTTGACTTTCTCCTAAACCTTATTCCGGATATCAACTCTCGATGCTTCATTATTCACTCTCCCCCTTGAGATTTTCTAATGGTCTTAGGAGGATCACATGGTACACCCACATAGTTGGGAAATAGCGGTGCAAATTCTCTAACTCCTTAAGTGCATATATAAGATAACTTATATAATTTAATAATTCCTTGACTTACCACTTTCTTTGTTGTGGTTGCCGCTGTTATTGACTTCATTTATAGTTTCATGCTTCCGTTTTCCTGAAGATGTACCTTCTTCACCTACACCCTCTTTTGATGGTAAGTTGATGGATGGTGTGTCTCCTCCCACTGATGTTCCATAAACCTCATGATGATCCGGACAACATGATTTCTTGTGTCCTAGGATTTGTAACATCCCAAAAATATCAAACTTAGATCATCAAACACTAATCATCAAGATTAGGGCTAACAAAAACTTTTCTAAGTAAACCCATGAATGCATGTATATGTGTATGCATGGATTTTGAATTTTTTTAAAAACCACCTTGTTTGTGTGATCCATTGCTTGTAAAATGTTTCTTAGGTGAAAAGAACATCATCTAAAACATTTCCCACCCTTTTCCTAAAGACAAGTAAATCAAAACAAATATATTAAGTGAATGGTCATTTTGACCAATTTAACTCCCATGCCTACTTTGGCTGTCTCAAACTTTCAGAACCTAACAGAAACTTTTCTGGATCTTTGCACCCCTTGAATGTACTCATAACAAAGTATCAAGGCCCACCTTGTGATCATCCAGAAACTTTCAAATGCATAGTTTAAATGACATTTGAAAATTGAATCTTCTTCATATGGGAAGATCCCACTTTTTCAAAACCCACTCAAACAAGCTCAACTTTCAAAACCCAAGCATCTGCAGACTCACCAGCACCAATCTAGCAAACCCACCAAAAATCATTTCAAAATTAAAAACTTGATTTCATGCGGCCATTTCATCAAACAGGTTGCAGACACAAATCAAACAAAACAACAAACACTATAGTGTGCAGTGATTCTTGCCTAACTTGTTCCCTAGTTAGCTCACACACAACTCAGTAGATCATCTAGAAAGATTGGCCCAACACTAGCACCCCTGTGAGCTTGCCATTGCCATTAATGGTGAACGGCCGAGCACCTCAATACCACCCCATAGTCGACAACAGGCTAGAGGAAGAACTAGTCGTGCCAACCTTGTCTGGGAGACAGCCCACCGTCCACCGCCACTCCCTGTCCCAGCGGCGAGCGTTGCCAAGCCCTAGACCACGCGCACAAGCCACGCCCAGACCATGCCGAGCGTGCGCCACCCGCGACCAGCGTCCACAGACCGCGCGCCGCCCTCACCGCGTGCACACACGATCACCACCGAGCCAGGAGACCGCCAGACATCCCCGTTTGCCGCCCCGTGCCATACAGCCACCGCCCGCCGTCGAAGACGCCGCCTCTGCCGCGCAGAGCACCGGCCGTTCCAGACCAAACCACACCGCCCCACGCCTCGCGACCATGTCGTTGAGCATCGCTAGGAGACACAGCACCGTCCCCTACCCTTGCCCATGCCATTAGCCGCCTGTAACGTCGCCCCCGACGAGCTCACCGTGCGCCCCGACGGTCCCCTCGCTCGACTATAAATAGAGGACACCCCCGCACGATTTCTTCACACCATCTCACTCCCCTCTCCTTACTGACCGTGCCACACCATTCTTAGAGCAAGGCGCGCACCACCTCGCCGGAATTTCACCGGATCCCGCCGCCTCTGGAGAAGAAAGGAGCCAGCGATTGGAGCCGCCCCAGGAGAAGCCACCGGTACCAGGAGGTTCGCCGTCGTCGACTTCGTCGTTTGCCCGCCTCGCCGACCCTCGCCCGTACCCCGGTGAGCCCCCAGCACCCCTCACTGGCCGCGCTAGGTTTCATTCTCGCCGGAGCTGTCTCGCGTCGACGATGACCCACAGCCGTTGGATTAGAACTAGATCGAACGATCCACGTTGCCCCATACCGCTTCGCCCAGCCCCGTGTCACTGATGAGTGGGGACACCCACTTAAGCAGCCCGCGGGAGCACTGCGCTTAGCAGGCCGGCCCAGTAACATTTCCTGCGTAGCCCAGCAATTCAAATTAAACCTTTTCTTTTTAATTTCAAACACACTTCTGTACCCAACTTCAAAAATCAACCCAGATCGATTCAGTGCACCAATTTGAATGAAACCAATTTTGTTGGAAAGGTCTGTGAATGCTTAATCAAAGCCCGTTGGATTCAAGTCATTTGGATCTATAGATCACCCATAGTAAAAATAACAAGGCAGAATCTTTTCTGCATTCAAACATTTTTCAAATTTAAACCATAAAAGATTTTGAGTTGATTCCAACTCTCAAAAATCACATTTAACCATACCTTTAAGAATATATAAAAATATATAGGTTTACTTGCAGAAATAATGTTCAAGAAATAAAAGAATGCTTCATAAGCATTTCTAGCCACTTTAATTAATTAAAATAAAAGGGAAAAACCTTATTAAATTGTGACACCACTTTAAATCACATTCCCATGGACTACAATATGTGGTGATGACATGTGTCAACATGATCCCATGTTTAGTTGGAGAATATTAAATCTTAAGTAATTTTTCAATGAGTAGAAATTACTTTTCTAAAAATAAAAATAAAAAGATTTAAACCAAGCCTTAACCTTGTAATGTTAGAGATGATGCTAGATCATCTATAGGACCCTTGTGTGTGATGATTGCAAGTAGTTAAGTATTGTTTGGTGATTGTGTACCTCGTATTTATTCATAGACTCTAGTACCGACCAAGGATACGAGGAGGAAGGAGGATACTACGAAGAGGAAACCGAGGAGAACTTAAACCACTGCTCTGCACAAGGCAAGCCTAATACTACTAGTGAATGTGCAAGCTAACACTTGCAAGATACTATACCTATGCAAGCTAGTAACTATGCAAGCCTAATCCTACTAGTGAATGTTCAAGCTAACACTTGCAAGATACTATACCTATGCAAGCTAGTAACTATGCAAGCCTAATACTACTAGTGAATGTGCAAGCTAACACTTGCAAGATACTATACCTATGCAAGCTAGTAACTATGCAAGCCTAATACTACTAGTGAATGTGCAAGCTAACACTTGCAAGATACTATACCTATGCAAGCTAGTAACTATGCAAGCCTAATACTACTAGTGAATGTGCAAGCTAACACTTGTAAGATACTATACCTATGCAAGCTTATACTGATATTGATGCAAGCTAACCCTTGCAAGATACCCTACTGATGCCACAAACCCATACCTGTGATATGACTACTATATGCCTTAAGCATATGTGATCATACTCCCTTGATAAACCAAATCCTAGTTTTATGTGCAAGCTTCTTACTTTATTTATTTATCAAAGCTTACTTAGAGTCTACCTAAGAGTTTGGTAGATACTAGACAGTTGTGCTAAAGGTTGCATAAAGAGCATAAAATTTGGCCTAAGCTAGAAACCTTGATATCAGCCTAAGATATAAGGTTGGACTTAGTAAAACTCCACTAGTTACCACCCCTCATCAGTACTACCCCCACCTGTAGATGCTAGTGCTAAGCATAAAACTTGATCAACTTTAGATGGGAATACTTGGTGGAAAAATGGTTATGAAAACCTTGGAATGATGGATCATTATATTGAAATGTTTTGGACATGTATTTCCAAACACTTTAGAATTTTGGTGATAAAAATGTTGAGGCATGAGCCTTTGCCCTTTTTAAAACTGATGGTTGTCTGGATGCGATACCATTCCAATTTTATCGTACAACCACAATACCCGAATATTGGGTAGGGCTTGACTGGAAACTTATGTACCTTAGTATTAGTTCCCTCACGGCCAAGGTCTGAGCTGAGGCTACCTTGTGAAGATTGTCCACCTGTGCAGTACCCAAGATGCCAGTGGTCATGGTTGGGAGGCCAAACTCACAGGAGAGGTTCTTATACTAAGGCATGTAATTGAAAGGTTAGGATTGATTATCCGCATACTGAGTATGGTGAATTCAGGATTTGTTCCTGACGGATGTATCGAATGTTGTGGTGAAAGTGTACAATCTCTGCAGAGTGTCAAACTATTCGAATAGCCGCGTCCGCGGTTATGGACAGTTGGAGTGGCCTTATTGTTCCCCCGTCAGACTTTTCAAAATGACTTGTGAAATAAATTGAGACTTTGACTTGACCACAACAGAGTTGTGACCTGAATTACAAGATCCCACTTAGGAGTTATAAAACTATGACTAGCTTTGGAACTTAGTAGAGATAAACCTGGATTTTTGCAAAACAACCCTAGAGCCTAGTGTCCTATTATCCAAAAACCCCTTTACCTGTTAGTACTAGTTTGCGAGTACTTGAAGAGTACTCATGGCTTTGTCCCTGGCTATTCACATGGCCAGACTATGAAGAGGAGTACCTCGAAGATGGACCCCAGGAAGGTTGCGACAACTAGGATCATCTCCCATCGTTAGCATTGCCTGTGACCCCAAAGATGGAGCTTCGCCTACGCGGACGTTATGATTACGTATTCCACTACTTGATGTTGTATTAAGAACTGGATCATGAGATCCCTATTTGTGTAAGAACTTATGTATCGTTTGTAATGGATGAAGTACTATGGTATCCAATTCTGTTATGTCTCGCAAAAATGGTAATCCTGGGATTGCGATGTATGGCATAACAGGCATCTAGGATTGAAAAATCTGGGTGTTGACAAGTTGGTATCAGAGCCATCCTGACCATAGGAGACCCTAGTTAGATTGGACGTTGACCCAAAAACTTAGTTTCAAAACCAAAGAACAAAAATATTTACGAAAACTTATTCTCATTCTTACCTATTGGACTCTTTCATAAAAATTCACGCTAGCAAATATTTACAAAAACTTATTCTCATTCTTACCTCTTGGACTCCTTCCTAAAAATTCAAGCTACTCCAAAATTATTTCAAATCTTACATCAAATTTTGCACCCTAGATCACTTTTAGTAAAACTCACAACTACGCTAGTGCCTAAACGTAGTGAGTAGTAGTCGGTCCCACTGTATCGTAGTTTCCAGAATGGTTCTTAAAACCATCTGTTTTTCCTTGTTGTGGTGTGTGTTGTACTGTGTGCTATGAATGAATGAAAAAGCAAGTTGCTAGAAAAATCTGAGTCAAACATTTTTTTTTCAAAAACCCAAAACCTTAGAAATTTCCCTCTTTTCTCATGATCTATATCAATCTTCAGATGCCACGTGGAGGAAGTGGTTCAGCCCCGGACCCGATGTTGCAGATCCTGCAAATGTTGACTTCTGACCGCGAAGCTGAAAGAGCGAAACGTCAAGCCAACCTAGCCACTCTGCAATAGATAGCCCAACTAGCCCATAACAACCAAGGCCATGGAAATCAGGATAACCACGGATCTAAGCTCAAGAATTTCCAGAATACCAACCCACCCGTTTTCACCAAATCAGAAGAAGCCCTAGATGCCGATGATTGGCTGCAAACCATGGAAAACAACTTAGAAGTAGCCGGAGTCAAAGCCAACGAGAAAGTCCTGTTCGCCACCCATTATCTAGACGGAGATGCCAGGGCATGGTGGAACAGTGTTCTTGCAATGACCGGAGGCCAGATGATGACCTGGGAGGAATTCAAGGTCAAGTTTAGCAGAACCCATGTGCCACCAGGTTTGATCAAGAGAATGAGAGACGAGTTTAGAGAGTTGAAGCAAGGAAGGATGACTGTAGTGGAATACCGTGACAAATTTTTGTCATTAGCTAGGTATGCCCCGGACGAGATAGACACCGAAGCCAAGAAGAAAGAAAGATTCCTGAATGGTCTGCATGACGAGATGCAGACAATGTTAGTCAATATCCCCTTTGTTGATATTGAAGCGCTTGTCGATTCAGCCATCCAGATGGAAGGAATGATTAACCAGGCCAATGAGAACCGCAAGCGTCGCATGATGCATCAACCAGGAACCCATCAGACCCCAAAGTATCGCCCCAACCCATCTCCAGGATTTGCCCCAAGAACCAACAGACCCCCTATGACCCGTCCGACCTCTCCCAACCGTGGAAACCCTAGACCCGGAGGAAATCACAACAACCCCGGCAACTCTAACAATTTCACCCGTGCCCCACCCAAGTTCAACACCAACAATGCTACCGCCAACCCTAACACTACCCCGAGGACTGGAATCAATGCTGTGCCTGTCGCAGCCAAGGACAAGTCACAAGTGACCTGTTATGACTGTGGAAATAAAGGCCACTATTCCAACGAGTTCCCCAACAAGAACAATGCTACAACCCCTAATACCAATGTCCCAGCTCAGCAGCAGCGTCGTGTCCAGCCAGGAAGAAGATTTGCCCCAGGAAATTCACTCAACCGCAATGGACGTCTTTTTCTCATGCATGTTGAAGAAGCTCAGGAAGCGCCAGACGTCGTGCTGGGTATGTTTTCTGTTAATTCAGTACTTGCAAGAGTGTTGTTTGATTCTGGTGCATCGCATTCATTTGTCACCGAAGAATTTGCCTGCACTAGTAAAATCCAACCAACCAAACTGAAGCATGTGATGATTGTACAAATTCCCGGATCAACCACCAAGGCTAGGCAAATTTGCAAGGCCGTCCCTATCCGAATCCATGGCATAGATTTTTATGCTAACCTAATAGTACTCGGAACTAAAGGTTTGGAAGTAGTACTAGGAATGGATTGGATGTCCAAACATAAAGGATTGATTGACTGTGCTAAGAAAGCCATCACCATGACCAGTACCACCGGGATATCAGTCGAACATATATCTGAAACCTTACCTCGCCAATTCAAGTGTAACAAGAGTATAGCCCAACCTACCATTGACCAAGTTCGGATAGTCTGCGAATACCCCGATGTATTTTCAGATGTTTTGCCCGGTATGCCCCCAGATCGGGATATCGAGTTTATCATCGAACTAATCCCCGGAACAGGACCCAT
The DNA here is from genome assembly GCA_916181665.1 of Avena sativa. Taxonomy (NCBI): domain Eukaryota; kingdom Viridiplantae; phylum Streptophyta; class Magnoliopsida; order Poales; family Poaceae; genus Avena; species Avena sativa. The sequence goes on from OV702284.1 coordinate 70,972,066, forward strand.
AGCCAAGAGACCCTATAGTATGAACCCATCAGAACTGGAAGAACTGAAGAAGCAACTGGATTCCATGTTGGAAATCGGATTGATTCAACCAAGTGCGTCCCCATGGAGATCACCTGTCTTGTTTGTGGACAAGAAAGATGGAGGTAACCGTTTATGTACGGATTATCGGAAGTTGAATGATGTCACCATCAAGAACAAGTACCCCTTGCCTAAGATAGAAGATTTGTTTGATCAGTTGACCGGTGCCCAGGTGTTTTCTAAGATTGATCTTAGGACTGGCTATCATCAACTCAAAATTCGTGCAGAGGATATTCCAAAGACTGCCTTTAGCACCAGATATGGATTGTATGAGTATACAGTCATGTCTTTTGGATTAACCAATGCCCCCGCTTATTTCATGAACCTCATGAATAAGATTTTTATGGACTTCCTGGATAATTTTGTCGTTGTTTTCATCGATGACATTCTGATTTATTCCAAATCGGAAGAAGAACATGAGCTACAACTAAGGACCATTCTTGGAACCCTTAGAGAGCATCAGCTGTATGCAAAGTTTAGAAAATGTGAATTCTGGTTACAAGAAGTAGGATTCCTCGGTCACATTGTATCAGCCGGAGGAATTGCCGTTGACCCTGCCAAAGTGAAAGATGTAGAAGATTGGCAAGCCCCAACCACTCAAACCCAAGTTCGTGCTTTTCTCGGATTGGCGGGATATTACCGCAAATTCGTAGAAGGATTCTCGAGTATCGCCCGACCCATGACCCAACTGCTCAAGAAGGACACGAAGTTTGAATGGATAGACAAGTGTGAAGCGAGTTTTTAGGAACTCAAAATGAGATTAATTTCATCCCCAATTTTGATCATGCCGGATATCACGAAGCCCTTCGATGTGTATTGTGACGCATCCAAGATTGGTCTCGGATGTGTGCTAATGCAAGAAGGCAAAGTTATATCTTATCTATCGCGACAACTGAAGCAACATGAACAAAATTACCCAACCCACGACCTCGAACTCGCAGCCGTAGTTCTAGCCTTGAAGACATGGAGACACTACCTGATGGGAAACCGTTGTGAGATTTATTCGGATCACAAGAGCCTAAAGTATATATTCACTCAGAAGGAGTTGAATATGAGGCAGAGAAGATGGATTGAGCTAATCAAGGATTACGACCTGGACATTCACTATCACCCAGGTAAAGCCAATGTGGTAGCCGATGCCCTTAGCAGATTGCCGTGCCGCTAGAACTCCATGATTTTGATGGAGCAACCAAGTTTGCACAAAGAGATGGAAGATTTTCGAATTGAATTAGTAAGTGAAGGATTTTTGGCTAGCATAGAACTTCAGCCCACTTTGATCAGTCAGATTAAGGAGGCGCAGAAAGGAAATGCCAGTATCGACGGAATCAAGCGCCGTATCGGTATAGGCAAAGTACCCGGATTCACCGAGGACGAAGAAGGAGTTTTGTGGTACAAAGGACGCCTTTGTGTACCATCAGATTCTGAGTTAAAAGAAGTTATCTTGAAGGAGGCTCATGATACTCTTTATTCTATCCATCCCGGAGGAACAAAAATGTATCAAGATTTGAAAGAGCAATTTTGGTGGCATAAGATGAAGAGAGAAATCGGAAGCTATATCGCCAAGTGTGATATATGTCAGCGAGTCAAGGCAGGACATCAAAGACCCGCTGGATTGTTGCAACCTTTGCAAATTCCAAAATGGAAATGGGATTCTGTAGGAATGGACTTTATCACTGGACTACCTACTTCTAGTAGGGGAAATGACTCTATTTGGGTCCTAGTGGACAGATTGTCCAAAGTCGCCCATTTCTTGCCCGTCAAAACCACCTATCAGAGTTCGAAGCTAGCAGAGTTGTACATCGCTAGAATCGTTAGTTTGCATGGAGTCCCCAAGAACATAGTATCGGATCGAGGAACTCAGTTTACCTCGAGATTCTAGAAGAAAGTCCAAGAAGGTTTAGGAACCCGCCTATATTTCAGTACCGCGTATCACCCTCAGACCGATGGAAAAACGGAGCGAGTAAACCAAATACTCGAAGATATGCTTAGAGCCTGTGTGCTAGAATATGGATCCAAGTGGGAAGACTGTCTACCGTTTGCAGAATTTTCTTACAACAATAGTTACCAAGCCAGTTTGCAAATGGCCCCATTTGAATTCATGTACGGAAGAAAGTGCCGCACCCCTTTGAACTGGTCGGAAGTAGGAGAGAGTCAGATTTTTGGACCCGACATCCTACGAGAAGCAGAAGAGAAGGTTCACAAGATTCGTGAGCACCTCAAGACAGCCCAATCCTGACAGAAGAGTTACGCCGACAAGAGACGTCGAGACCTCGCCTTCAACATAGGAGATTTTGTTTATCTGAAAGTGTCGCCATTGAATGGAATGCAGCGTTTCCAACTCAAAGGAAAGTTAGCCCCCAGATATATCGGACCTTTCAAAATTTTGAACCGTCGAGGAGAAGTATCGTATCAACTGGAGCTACCAGAAGAGATGTAAGCTGTGGACAATGTGTTCCATATCTCGTTACTTCGCAAGTGTCTCGAAGTCCCCGAGAAGACCGAAGTGTTCAAGAATATCGATCACCGTACCATAGAGATCAACGATGACCTGACCTATCCTGAAGTACCCATCCGCATTTTGGAAGAAGATTTTCGAACTACCAGAACCCGAAGCATCAAGTTTCTCAAGATTCAGTGGAGCAACCACACAGAAGATGAAGCTACCTGGGAACGTGAAGATCACATCAGGACGGAGTTTCCCGATCTCTTCAAATCCTAGGTAATCTTTTCGTCCTTTTTCAAATCCCGGGACGAGATTTTGTTTAAGGGGGGAAGGTTTGTAACATCCCAAAAATATCAAACTTAGATCATCAAACACTAATCATCAAGATTAGGGCTAACAAAAACTTTTCTAAGTAAACCCATGAATGCATGTATATGTGTATGCATGGATTTTGAATTTTTTTAAAAACCACCTTGTTTGTGTGATCCATTGCTTGTAAAATGTTTCTTAGGTGAAAAGAACATCATCTAAAACATTTCCCACCCTTTTCCTAAAGACAAGTAAATCAAAACAAATATATTAAGTGAATGGTCATTTTGACCAATTTAACTCCCATGCCTACTTTGGCTGTCTCAAACTTTCAGAACCTAACAGAAACTTTTCTGGATCTTTGCACCCCTTGAATGTACTCATAACAAAGTATCAAGGCCCACCTTGTGATCATCCAGAAACTTTCAAATGCATAGTTTAAATGACATTTGAAAATTGAATCTTCTTCATATGGGAAGATCCCACTTTTTCAAAACCCACTCAAACAAGCTCAACTTTCAAAACCCAAGCATCTGCAGACTCACCAGCACCAATCTAGCAAACCCACCAAAAATCATTTCAAAATTCAAAACTTGATTTCATGCGGCCATTTCATCAAACAGGTTGCAGACACAAATAAAAAAAACAACAAACACTATAGTGTGCAGTGATTCTTGCCTAACTTGTTCCCTAGTTAGCTCACACACAACTCAGTAGATCATCTAGAAAGATTGGCCCAACAATAGCACCCCTGTGAGCTTGCCATTGCCATTAATGGTGAACAGCCGAGCACCTCAATGCCACCCCATAGTCGACAGCAGGCTAGAGGAAGAACTAGCCGTGCCAACCTTGTCTGGGAGGCAGCCCACCATCCACCGCCACTCCCTGTCCCAGCCGCGAGCGTTGCCAAGCCCTGGACCACGCGCACAAGCCACGCCCAGACCATGCCGAGTGTGCGCCAGAGCGCCACCTGCGACCAGCGTCCACAGACCGCGCGCCGCCCTCACCGCGCGCACACATGATCACCACCGACCCAGGAGAACGCTAGACATCCCTGTTTGCCGCCCCGTGCCATACAGCCACCGCCCGCCGTCGAAGACGCCGCCTCTGCCGCGCAGAGCACCGGCCGTTCCAGACCAAACCACATCGCCCCACGCCTCGCGACCATGTCGTTGAGCATCGCCAGGAGACACAGCACCGTCCCCTACCCTTGCCCATGCCATTAGCCGCCTGTAACGTCGCCCCCGACGAGCTCACCGTGCGCCCCGACGGTCCCCTCGCTCGACTATAAATAGAGGCCACCCCCGCACGATTTCTTCACACCATCTCACTCCCCTCTCCTCACTCACCGTGCCACATCATTCTTAGAGCAAGGCGCGCACCACCTCGCCAGAATTTCACCGGAGCCCGCCGCCTCTGGAGAAGAAAGGAGCTAGCGATTGGAGCCGCCCCAGGAGAAGCCACCGGTACCAGGAGGTTCGCCGTCTTCGACTTCGTCGTTCGCCCGCCTCGCCGACCCTCGCCCGTACCCCGGTGAGCCCCCAGCACCCCTCACTGGACGCGCTAGGTTTCATTCTCGCCGGAGCTGTCTCGCGTCGACGATGACCCACAGCAGTTGGATTAGAAATAGATCGAACGATCCACGTTGCCCCATACCGCTTTGCCCAGCCCCGTGTCACTGACGAGTGGGGACACCAACTTAAGCAGCCCGCGGGAGCACTGCGCTTAGCAGGCCGGCCCAGTAACATTTCCCGCGCAACCCAGCAATTCAAATTAAACCTTTTCTTTTTAATTTCAAACACACTTCTGTACCCAACTTCAAAAATCAACCCAGATCGATTCAGTGCACCAATTTGAATGAAACCAATTTTGTTGGAAAGGACTGTGAATGTTTAATCCAAGCCCGTTGGATTCAAGTCATTTGGATCTATAGATCACCCATAGTAAAAATAACAAGGCAGAAGCTTTTCTGCATTCAAACATTTTTCAAATTTAAACCATAAAAGCTTTTGAGTTGATTCCAACTCTCAAAAATCACATTTAACCATACCTTTCAGAATATATAAAAATATATAGGTTTACTTGCAGAAATAATGTTCAAGAAATAAAAGAATGCTTCATAAGCATTTCTAGCCACTTTAATTAATTAAAATAAAAGGGAAAAACCTTATTAAATTGTGACACCACTTTAAATCACATTCCCATGGACTACAATATGTGGTGATGACATGTGTCAACATGATCCCATGTTTAGTTGGAGAATATTAAATCTTAAGTAATTTTTCAATGAGTAGAAATTACTTTTCTAAAAATAAAAATAAAAAGATTTAAACCAAGCCTTAACCTTGTAATGTTAGAGATGATGCTAGATCATCTATAGGACCCTTGTGTGTGATGATTGCAAGTAGTTAAGTATTGTTTGGTGATTGTGTACCTCGTATTTATTCATAGACTCTAGTACCGACCAAGGATACGAGGAGGAAGGAGGATACTACGAAGAGGAAACCGAGGAGAACTTAAACCACTGCTCTGCACAAGGCAAGCCTAATACTACTAGTGAATGTGCAAGCTAACACTTGCAAGATACTATACCTATGCAAGCTAGTAACTATGCAAGCCTAATCCTACTAGTGAATGTTCAAGCTAACACTTGCAAGATACTATACCTATGCAAGCTAGTAACTATGCAAGCCTAATACTACTAGTGAATGTGCAAGCTAACACTTGCAAGATACTATACCTATGCAAGCTAGTAACTATGCAAGCCTAATACTACTAGTGAATGTGCAAGCTAACACTTGCAAGATACTATACCTATGCAAGCTAGTAACTATGCAAGCCTAATACTACTAGTGAATGTGCAAGCTAACACTTGCAAGATACTATACCTAGCAAGCTTATACTGACATTGATGCAAGCTAACCCTTGCAAGATACCCTACTGATGCCACAAACCCATACCTGTGATATGACTACTATATGCCTTAAGCATATGTGATCATACTCCCTTGATAAACCAAATCCTAGTTTTATGTGCAAGCTTACTTAGAGTCTACCTAAGAGTTTGGTAGATACTTGACAGTTGTGATGAAGGTTGCATAAAGAGCATAAAATTTGGCCTAAGCTAGAAACCTTGATATCAGCCTAAGATATAAGGTTGGACTTAGTAAAACTCCACTAGTTACCACCCCTCATCAGTACTACCCCCACCTGTAGATGCTAGTGCTAAGCATAAAACTTGATCAACTTTAGATGGGAATACTTGGTGGAAAAATGGTTATGAAAACCTTGGAATGATGGATCATTCTATTGAAATGTTTTGGACATGTGTTTCCAAACACTTGAGAATTTTGGTGATAAAAGTGTTGAGGCATGAGCCTTTGCCCTTTTTAAAACTGATGGTTGTCTGGATGCGATACCATTCCAATTTTATCGTACAACCACAATACCCGAATATTGGGTAGGGCTTGACTGGAAACTTATGTACCTTAGTATTAGTTCCCTCACGGCCAAGGTCTGAGCTGAGGCTACCTTGTGAAGATTGTCCACCTGTGCAGTACCCAAGATGACAGTGGTCATGGTTGGGAGGCCAAACTCACAGGAGAGGTGCTTATACTAAGGCATGTAATTGAAAGGTTAGGATTGATTATCCGCATACTGAGTATGGTGAATTCAGGATTTGTTCCTGACGGATGTATCGAATGTTGTGGTGAAAGTGTACAATCTCTGCAGAGTGTCAAACTATTCGAATAGCCGCGTCCGCGGTTATGGACAGTTGGATTGGCCATAATGTTCCCCTGTCAGACTTTTCAAAATGACTTGTGAAATGAATTGAGACTTTGACTTGACCACAACAGAGTTGTGACCTGAATTACAAGATCCCACTTAGCAGTTATAAAACAGTGACTAGCTTTGGAACTTAGTAGAGATAAACCTGGCTTTTTGCAAAACAACCCTAGAGCCTAGTGTCCTATTATCCAAAAACCCCTTTACCTGTTAGTACTAGTTTGCGAGTACTTGAAGAGTACTCATGGCTTTGTCCCTGGCTATTCCCATGGCCAGACTATGAAGAGGAGTACCTCGAAGATGGACCCCAGGAAGGTTACGACAACTAGGACATCTCCCATCGTCAGCATTGCCTGTGACCCCGAAGATGGAGCTTCGCCTACGCGACCGTTATGATTACGTATTCCGCTGCTTGATGTTGTATTAAGAACTGGATCATGAGATCCCTATTTGTGTAAGAACTTATGTATCGTTTGTAATGGATGAAGTACTATGGTATCCAATTCTGTTATGTCTCGCAAAAATGGTAATCCTGGGATTGCGATGTATGGCATAACAGGCATCTAGGATTGAAAAATCCGGGTGTTGACACGATTCCACACTTGTTACATTTCCCCCGAAATGCTCCTACATTCCTTTCTCCAATTGGATTAGGCTGAATATTTTGATTAGATGATAACCCCATTATTGGTGCTATTACTCCTGCTGTCGATCCATGAGTTAACTGCGGTTTTAAGTAGTTCTTTTTCATGTGTCCTGGTTCTCCACCTTGGTAACATACTATCTTAGGTTTTGGACACTCCTTTAAAATGTGGCCCCAAATTCCATAGTTGTGGCATATTTTCTTGGTTTTGTATGTCATATGTGGATCCGGACAATTCTTCATCATATGTCCTCAGACCTCACCTATTTGGTCTGTTCTCGAATTCTCTTTTTCTTTCCTTTAGGTACAACAATCTCATCATCTTCTGATATATGTGCACTATCCACCAATTCCTGGAACTCCTTTGCATGCACAATCTTGAGTTGCATCTTCATAACTACTTGTAGTCATTTCATGAACTTCCTTTGTCGTTTTGCCTCCCTATTTATTTTCTCACTAATGTACTTGGATAAACGGTTAAACTCTCGTACATGTTTCAGGACTGGAAGATTCTTGTTCTCTAAGGCTTCATTATCCTTCCTTTTCCCATTGTTCTGATGAACCAATTCTTCTCGAAACTTCTTTTTGAACTCAGCCCAGGTACTGACACTTCCTTCCGGAATTACGAACTTGGACTTTTCCCAACACATGGCTGCGGTTCCTGTCAATAAATAAGTTGCATAGCGCACTTCATCCTTGCATCCCACACTTTTAAGCTTACGGGATGTATCCATTAACCAATTCTCCGCCTCCATAGGTTCTTCAACCATGGAAAAACTCCAAGGTTTGGTTTCTAAGAATTCCACCAATTTAACCCTTGGATGTAATTCCTTGAATTGCTTCTCTTGCCTAACCTTTAATGTCTCCTGGTAGAACTGGTTCTGACTCTCTGTTTCAACCTTTCTTCCTTCTTCCATACTCCTCATATATTGAAGAACCTCTTCATTGGTGGTTAAATACAGCTTTTGATTTGATCCTTCCTTCAGAACTTCCTGGTTAGGCTCCTTTTGTTGTATCACCAACATCTCATGAGCCTTCATCTTTCCAACATTAAAGTGATAATTCAAATCTCCCTCACACGAACCCATTTTCCCTTCTAGACCTGTACATCAAGTAAGGACTCCATGAAACATCATGCATATGCCCATAAATTTCAAACTTTATGCACAGACCTAGTCACACAATAAAATCCAACAAATCCAAATACTACCTCTAGCAAACATACATCAAAAGCCTATAGAGACAGTACATCGAGTAACACATATCTTGTACTTAGGCTTTGATGTTATACACTATAATTTTTTATACATGTTAGTGTATGGAATTCTACCGTTATATACCTATTTGTATGGCTCATAATGTTCTTTGTCTCCTAAATTACACCATTTGCCCATTTGCAGAGCGATAACTTTTGACAAAATTTGATCCAACTCTATTGATTGTTGGTTAATTTACTCTATAACTGGTTATAGCTTAATTATCCTTGGAGTTATACTAAACATCATCCTCACATTTCTACCCTTGGTTTATAATCTTAATTACTTTAAGCACATCTATTATAACAACGAATAATTCTCATGTTTTAACTAGTTTCATAACCTATATAGGTCTACTTGTACTCCAAGAATACTGCCTTTTTATTCATGCTTCTATGGATTTGGCATATTCCATGGGTTTATATAAGCATAACCCTATTTGTTACTCTCTATAAGATTCTAATCTTCATGAAATATCTTTGAGTTAAACCAAACATCAGTTACTATCCCTACAATAACATGTTGTTTAAGGTTATGGGGCATAATCCCTTGGTATCTACAACGAGTATAAAGATGATAATAAAGTTTTACTTCATTTCATGGTTTATTTTAATAAGATAACATCATGACTAATTACTCCCTTATGAGGTACTCTGACTTGGTGATACGCTACTCTAGTCTAGTGATAGTATAGAATAGTCTAGTAGAAGATATATTTCCTACTTACGAAATACTTCATAGGTACCTAAATTAAATAGTAGATACGTATCATTAATAAGAAAAGAAGTAACCTAAAAATTCCACTAAAGTGTGACAAGGTTATTCTCAATTGAATATCCATCACTCATATAAGGAAATATGGTGTAGATAAGATGGCTTCCTATAGTCACTATCCAACCTACATGTTCTACCCATTTACTAGGTTTCCAACCTAAGGTCAAAGCATATGCTCTGATACCAATTGCGGTGACCCAGCATACCACTGCATGATGTATTGCACTATAGTCGTTGACATAACACCAATGGAACACCGTTCAATCCTCATTATATCCCTCAGAGTGGTACAACAGAAACATTGCGGGTCCAAGACATCACTTTAGATTACATATAACATATTACAAAAGATCCAGAGAACTTCCTCGAACAGTGAGGAATATTGTACAGAAAGAACCAGAAAGATCCACTTGGGAGTTTACTTCAGAAGTACTATTATTAGTATATGTATAAGGCTTGAAAGTAATACTATAGTATTGTTTTATAGAAGTAGGTTCTAGATTCTAGGAGTTTTATTTGTACTCTACGCTTCAGCTTGACTTCCATAGCTTCTGGTAAGGTCTTCGACTCCGTTGACCTCCATCAGATATCGTCAAATCTTCAGGTAATTTATTTCCTGGGAACACCATTGGTTTCACCGAGATCTATCAAGGGTTAAGAAGATACGGTTGAGTACGAGCATACTCAGCAAGTTCACTAAAGAGAAGTGTCTGATGCACTATCTACAGCCACAGACCATAAGTCGTAGGCAATGCAAGTTTTCGAAAACAATTCTTCAAAGGTTGCTTTTATTCTGAAAAACTATGTCTGTCAGCCTTCACAGGTTTACCAGAAATTTCATGGAGTTCCTTTCCTGTAGCGTTCGCAGCTCCTTCCCGGAATAGGGAGTAACAAGTTACAGTTTTTACACTCTGCAGAGGTGCCTTGCTTTACCCATGAGAGATTAAATCCTTGTTGCACAACCGGGGGAATCTTTCCCGTCCACACTTCCTATGGTGTGGGGCCCAGTAGATGATCCAAGCCAATCAATGTCCTTCTCCATGACCCCGCATACACCGAAATTGTTGTATGCCCAAACTCAAGGTAGACCTTTACCCGTATAAAACGGCTATACCTTAGTTGGATACACACAACGGCTATACCCAGAACCACGGTAGACCTTTCCCCGTATAAAACGGCTATACCCACGATCTACAACTCACAAATTCCCAGAACAGTGTCCAATGCATGCGAAAGGTAGCCGATCCAGCTGACTTCTCCGTCCCATTCCAAATCTCATGGTTAATGCGTAATATACGACGCAAGAATCATTGGCGACATGGGTTGTTATGTCCTAGATAATATGTTCCTTTACCACCGGAACTTCGATAGAAGGTTATTACCTCATGGTAAATAACCTATAATCATGTTATTATGAAAATAGTGTTTTCTGACCTTTTTCAAATGCAGGTGATGACAACACTGGATTTGCAAAATACTTTACAGAAAATAGTCAAAGGACATTAGCAAGTGTGAACTTGCCTTTTGTGATTGCAAGATTATGCACTCACGGTCTTGGAGACATTAGAAGATCCAATATCTGAAATCAGCATCATTGGTCCGGTAAGGACTAATGTTTAAATAAGCAAGATGCCATTATGCATAAATAATGCTATGCAATTTTATACTTCCCAAAGTGAAACTCTTAGCTTTATAAATGAGTCCTTGGGTTGAGTTGTTAAGAGTTGAAAGAATTATTATAGACTTGTGGTTTAATGTGGAAAGAAGAATAACATTTGAAGGAACTAGTGTTTAGTTAAGGTTAATCAGTCTTAAGGTTTATTAGGTTTTATATTAGAGTTTGAGATGGTTACGAATGACGTTGAGTTATCATATTTTAATTGATGGTACAAGTGACCAAAGTTAACTATAAAAACATAAATAAACTTCAAATGAGATGTTTATGATTGTTTAGACCAAAGTTAACTATAAAAATAGGAGTGAATTGTAAGATATAGTGAGTTTTAGAATATCTTCTAGTTTTAGGGTTTTGACAAATATGATTATGGATGTTCCCTTTTAATTTAAGTGAAAGATGAATTTAATAACATGGAACTTATTAATGGGAGCATAATTAGATGATCTTATAAATTTATTAGATTTTAGAGTCATTTTTAAGAGTGGTTAAAAGATGAAGATTATTCACCATATTATACATGAGTGATATATAATATTTATTTAAAAGGAGTTCAATTTGAATTTAAGATTTAAACATATTTAAAGGTTAATAGTTATATTTAAGTTTTATTATGATTATGGATTTAGACTTAGTAATTGAACTTAAAGGATTTAGTGTTTTATAATAAAATTTGATTATTTCTTACTTAAGAAATAATTTTAAGAATTAACAAAGTGGTTATTTCATTTTAGTGAAATATGTAAATGAATTTTATTATCTAGGGTTATTAAAATGTTTTTTATAATATATAGAGTATTTTTCTAGTAAAATATACTTATTAAAGATCTTAAAAATGAAATTTATTTATTTTTAAGTATTATCTTTATTTTTATAAAATTCTTCAAAGAATTAAGTATCTTAAAATATTTGCTTTATATTTTATTTGTAAAACTCTAAGTTAGTATTTTTATAAAATAGTAGAGTTATTTTTATACACAAAAATGATTTTTATTCATTTTTAGGATTTTTCCTTATTTTATGAAATTTCACTTACGATTTAATGATGTTAATATTTATTTGCGTTTTATTTAACTTAAATAAGTAATATTATATTTTTATTAGGTAGAGATTATTTTTGTGAATACTTTGATGTAGCATCTGTAATATTTAAGATTTTATATGCTTTTTATATGCTTTCGTTTTGTTTGGAAATATTTTATAGATTTATTCCAACTAGACCGAATTGGTTTGGCCCATTTGGTTCGCCAAGTTTGGGTTGGGTGCAACCATCTCACCCCTGGCCCCTCTCGTACTCCTCGCACCTAGGCACCCACGTGCCCTTGATTTGATTCCCCTCTCGCTATGCAGCGAGGCGCCGCCACCTCTGGCTCGATTCTGGCGAGGAAGGCCGTTGCAGTTGCCTCTGTTGGTTGCCGGAGCTCCGCCTCCCCTAGACTAACCTGGCCCTCCAACTCTATTTGGGAATCTTGATTCTACCAGGTCGTATCTAACCCTCTCTGGTGCCAGGGTTCTGATGCCCGCGGCGCCACCATTCACCGGTGATGTGCTGGATGTTGTGGTGTGTCTCGACATGGGTCGAGCGCTGTTGTTCTCCTTGTGTCACCCCGCCATGACGTTGCTATCCACTTCTCCTACGGGTGCCGTCTCTGCTTCTTCTCTGGCGAGCCACAAATTGCCATAGATGGGTGCTATGGTATTGTTTCTTCTCCGACACAGGCGGGACGGCCGACTTCTGCAAACCCGGCGTCGGCCTTCTTGCCTGCTGCAGCAACCATGTCTCCAGACAGGTAATACTTATGTGACTGGCCTTCGAGCCGATGCATTTTCTTAGGTGTGGAACTATGAGAATTGTAATATCCTAATTGTGAGCTCGAGGTTGTGGTTTGCTGGTGTGGAGGTTGGCCATGTTTTATCTTCTATAATAAAACATTTCTATGCTCTAGAGCTGATACTGGTACTCTATTTTGGCTTGCTCTTTACTTATCTGTGTGTGGCATCAATGTGGTTACTTCTGCTGTTACCTGAATATGCTAGAGTTGCTCTTTGCTGAATCCTAAATTTAATAAGAGATTCACATAAAGGTTATGATGTGAGAACAATTACTATACTTGATTTGTTGACTAGCATGGACCCTGGCTATGGCAATGTCCATTTAGTAGTCCATAGCTGTGCTGCTTATCTGTTCATAACCCTAAACCCTAAACTCGATTTGGCCGGAGCTCCGCCTCCCCAAGACTGACCTGGCCCTCCAACTCGATATGGGAATCTTGCTTCTACCAGGTCGTATCTAACCCTCTCTGGTGCCAGGGTTCTGATGCCCGCGGCGCCACCATTCGCCGGTGATGTGCTGGATGCTGTGGTGTGTCTTGACGTGGTTCGAGCGCTGTTGTGCTCATTGTGTCACCCGGCCACGACGTTGCTATCCACTTCTCCTACAGGTGTCGTCTCTGCTTCTTCTCCGGCGAGCCACAAATCGCCGTAGGTGGGTGCTGTGGTATTGTTTCTTCTCCGACACAGGCGGGACGGCAGACTTCTGTAACCCCGACATCGGCCTTCTTGCCTACTGTAGCAACCATGTCTCAAGACAGGTAATACTTATGTGACTGGCCTTCAAGCCGATGAATTTTCTTAGGTGTGGAACTATGAGAATGGTAATATCCTAATTGTGAGCTCGAGGTTGTGGTTTGCTGGTGTGGAGGTTGGCCATGTTTTATCTTCTATACTAAAACATTTCTATGCTCTAGAGCTGATACTGGTACTCTGTCTTGGCTTGCTCTTTACTTATCTGTGTGTGGCATCAATGTGGTTACTTCTGTTGTTACCTGAATATGCTAGAGTTGCTATTTGCTGAATCCTAAATTTAATAAGAGATTCACATAAAGGTTATGATGTGAGAACAATTACTATACTTGATCTATTGACTAGCATGGACCCTGGCAATGGCAATGTCCATTTAGTAGTCCATAGTTGTGCTGCTTATCTGTTCATGTTGGGATATAATTTCTTGGGATTAAAACTTCCCAGAATGGAATCTAATCTCTGAGCTGATTCCTAGTATAATCTAGGAAGATGATATGGACTTATTCATAAGTGAGATTGTGGTTTATTTAAAATGGACTTGGGTTTGTGCTAAAATATTCCGAATCTACTAGGTACAGAGGTGATACCCTTTGTGAATGTGCCCTGTAGCCTAGCAGTTGTGGTAATGCATGTCTAGTAAAAACTAGAGAATAAAATTATGATGCTATATCATGCAAGGCATGATCTTGGATTAATAAATTATGTTTGGGTTGTAATTGGTAGTGCTCCATAGCTTAGTTTACTGACATAGCTAGACTAGTTTCTGTCAATCTTGATAAGATAAAGTGGTCAAATATGATTCCTAAATTCTTTACTAGGAAAATGATATGGACACATGTTCTGCTTGCTAGCAGATGGTTACTTCTTTTGCTGCTCCACTAACCTACTGTGATCTTGCTTAGCAAGTTTCTTTCTATTGTCAACAATATAGTTGCTTCTACTACATGTTGGGTTACTACTGTGGTGCCTCCCTCTGGGAGTGTGCAAAGTGGAAGATCTCAAAGTAGTATGACTTGCTACTTTGGGATGCTCTGAATATAGATTCATCCATATTTATGACTTTAAAGTTTTAGGTGGATTTGTCCCAAACCTATGATGCTCAGTCTGAGGTGTATATTTATTAAGAACAGATGCTAAGATAGATTGGGAACTTCTCGATGATGATCTTGCATAGCATTTCTATGCAAGACTGCGAGAACTATTCTTCATTACTACTTCTATTTGTTGTCTAAAACAAATAAAATTATATAAGATGCTTGAATCTTAGTGTTGCAACGTACTTTAGAAGGTAGCTATTGTTGCTGCTGTAGATGATGATTTCTTGGTTTTGGTTGGCTCACACCAATGGTTTTGATCTTATGTTGATGATCTGATTCAATTGTTGCTTCATGTTCCCGACCCTATCCACCTAGCTGCAATACTTCACTTGTCCTTGATCTACTCCTGATGCAACTGTGGCCTGGCCTTCTTCTCCTGAGACCAAATCTTGGATGGCTCCAAGGAGCAACCAGATTTGGTTGATGGTGTGATGTGGTGCTATGAAACTATGAGAAAACAAGCAGGGCTCCTTGTGGTTGTATTGCTTGAGATAAGAACAGAGGTGTTAGACTTGGTCTGGTTGTGGATGTGAAGAGAGAATATAGTAGTAGCTCTACTATGGCTGGTGCTTTTCCTCTACTTGTTGTTGCCTTGTGGGGTTGACAACACATATGCCTGCATGCATGAGCTGCTTGTTTGTGTGCTGCTGGTCCAGGAACCTCCCCTTGTCCAGGTTTCATCTATGATATCTTTGTGCTATGGTTGTGCTCTGTAGAGGTCTCAACCTAATAAGGTAGATTCCTCCTGTGTTTTATAATGCTAGTCCCTGGATCAATAGCTAGCATCCACAGTTAAGATGTAATATCAAGAAACAAAGGTCATAATATAACTTTATAACCAGGAATAATATAAGTTTATTACATCAAACATAGCTCATTTGGCTAATACATTACAATGCAACGGAATAACTATAAGTATGGGTCCTTCATCTTCAAAGTGCCACAGGCAGATGTTGGTTGTAGACTTTGTAGTCCTAATCAATCAATCTTCACTAAAAACAATCAAACCTGCAACATACAAGTTACAGCCACAAAGGGTCAATACATTTGAATTGTATTGGCAAGTGATACTATGGTAGAATAGTGAAATCTAGCATCTATATGCATTTGGCTAAGTGGAGTTGAGGCTTGCATTGCTCAAAATAGATTTTTCCTTAACATATGAAAATACTAAGTTTTTGCTTTGATAAAATCATTTTTCTCAATCAAAGATTGAAGATCCTTTACAAGGCATCTCTCAATCAAAGATTGAATATTTCAAACAACCCTTGTTCATTCCACAAGATTTTAACTTAGAAATTTGAATGATGAGATTCTTGATTGCTTCCATGTCTTGATGCTCAAATTGTCCTTTACCAGGGACATGGCTAAGTACTTAGATTTTACACTCTGCAGAGGTGGTGCACTTTCCCCACAAGACTTGGTTTCCCAAGACAAGATCTTTCAGAAGCTTTCCCTTAGACCAAAATGGACGCGCTCCAACCTATCAAACACTACCACCCACTGTCCATATGGCTAAGTTCTTGCAACCTATATGATCATGGCAGAGCCCATATTGCCAAGTGGTTGCACTTGAAGCTTCTCAACATTTGACATCTCAAATCTCTTTGTTCCTGGGTGGCCATCCACAAGTGAGATACACAAGGTCAACCATAAACATGGGCCTTGTGAACCACTCAACCAAAAACCACCAAGCAAGCCCATTCCACCCAGGTGATTCATTAACTTAGTTGTTTTATTACACAAAAACATAAGTCCTCAGACTTAGAGATTTTTCCATAGTGTGAATATATTTTCCACCCATGTTTTCTATTAGCTAGGCTAAGCTTGATAGTAGTAGGAATCTTTAACTTAGGAAAATCCTACTAAGGATTCATCTACTAGGTTTTCTTATAGCAAGGTCTATACTTAGCAAAATCCATGCAAGTTTTACTTAGAGAAAATTCACTAATGCATAGTGAAAGTAATGGGACAAAAAGTATGAAGCATCACTTGCCTTTTTGGTAGGGAATGGTGGTTCACTCCTTGATCTTGCTAGTCTCACACTTCTCTAACTTCACTACAAGTCAATCAAGCAAACACAAAACCAAGGTCAAACAATTTCACACTCACAAAGCAATGGAATCTAAGTCATGCAAAGGATGGTTCTATTGCAAGGATTGTCTCTACTAGGTTTCTAAACTTTGTAGGGTCCAAATTGGTCATTTACCAAAATGGAAAAGTCATTAGTTAGAGGGTTTTGCCCAAAAACCATTTTTAAATCCATTCATCATTTTATGTGGTGGAAATTAGTTTTATCAAATCTAAAACCTTTAAGTCTTCACCAAAAGTTTCTAACTCTCAAGAATTGGTGTTTTGGGTCAGTAGCTTTGAATCAAATTGTTTTCCCAAGGTTTTTATTCCAAAATCATTCTCATAATAAAACCATTATTTTTACTTGGCTAGAAATGGACTAATTCATTTAATCCTTCCTAAACTTTTCCAAATCCATTTTCAAATCCATGGGTTGGTTCCTAGGGTCAGTGAGTTTACAACAAACCAATTTGCAAAGGTTTTAGCCTTAAAAACATTTTTAAACAATTTTTCTAATCTAAATAAGCATACAAATGAATCTGCAAAAACAAGCAAACAAACAGATACTATTTGCTAAACCAAGGGCATGGTTGGCTAGGGCTTGTTCTCCTGAATCCAATGACATAAAATTTGTAATTTTTGGACGTGTGGTTTGAAAGTTACAGGGGTTTGAAAATCACAAATAATTCTGTTTTCAAATCTGTTTTTAAACAGATTAGGTGACACGCGGCGTGTTTTAACTGGACGGTACCGATTCGGCCGGATCGGCGACGCGGTGCGTTGGATCTAATTTGATCGCACGGCACAGGGCGCGTACCTCTTCGCGGCTTAAGTGACCTATCGTAGGCGTTGGATTAAGATCCTACGGATGCTATTGCTCGGTCACAGATGGGCGGCGCCGCACGGTGGTGGACGGCGGCGACGGCCAGACAAAGTGCTCGCGGTGGTTCTAGGAAGCGAGAGAGGAAGAGAGTAGGCTTACCGAGGTCGCGAGGACGGGGTGATGCTCGTTGTGTGCTTGTCGTGGCAGGGGGTGCTCAGGTACAGCTGCGATTGCTCGCCGGAGTAGAGAGCAACGCTGGACGGCTCTGCCTGTGGTCGATGGCGACATTGCAGATCACGCGGAGGCAAACAAAGGGAACGGTTAGATGCGTATGGTCGAGGGGATGACGCGTGTGTGATTGAGGGGGAGAGGGGCGGTCTGGTCTTACCGGAGGAACTCGACGGAGAGGTTGCAGATGGCGGCGTCATCCAGAGCTTGTCGTAGCCGACGCTCTGGGGCGCCCGCGGTTGAGAGGAGGGTGCTGGGAGATGCGTCTGGGAGTGGGGAAGCTGCTAGGTTGCACAGGGAGGCAAGGGGCGGTGATACTTGGCCGGAATTCGACGAGGAAGGTCGTCGGAACAGAGGGGCTCGGGGAGGAATTGAGGCGGCCTGGGGGCGTGCTACTGCGGGGTGACAGAGGGGAAACGGAGAGGAGTCACTGGCGTTTAAATGTGCCTGGTCGCTGCGAGTTAAGGTGGCCGTGTTATGGCGAATTCATGCCGCGAATCAAAGCCTGCAACGGCCGGCGAGGGAGGGAGAACAGGTCGTGGGGGTGAGGAGGATGAACAGGGAAAGTGGGGTCTACCTGGCAGTGGGAAAAGAAACGAGGGGGAGGTCCACTGGTCAGTGTCACTGCGGGTTAACTAATTGGTGCGAATCGTTTTCTTTCGGGGTGAGGTGCTGGGCTGTTTCTGGGCCTGTTTGGGCTGCTGGGTTGGGTTGACCCTTTTCTTGTTTTTTCCTTCCTGTAATCTTTTTCCATTTCTATTTTTGATTTCTGTTTTGAAATTTTCTACCAAACAAACATGTCTCAAATCAAATCAAACAACATCACACTTTGTAGTTTTTGAAATTTTGTTCTGTTCAGTAACCTGAACCAAAATCCAAATTCAAAATAATAATTTTAATAATAGGGTCCATTACTATTTAATTAAATAGATGTACCAATTATTAAATCCATAGGTTTTGATTTAATTCAAAGCTCCTCTTGAGAACTAAATAATTTTAAACCATTCAGTAGGTTGTATTTGAAAATAAGGAATATTTGGAAAGCTTGTTTAAAATAAAATAAATTTTTTTTGTTATAGGGTCCATTAATAATTAAATAGAGTGGACCTTTAGTTATTTAATAAACTAGGGTTTGATTTAATTAATAGAATCTCCATTTGAAATCCAAATATTTTCAAAACCAAATCAGTAGGTTTTATTTGTGAAATAAAGAATATTTGGAAAACTTGTTTAAAATAAAATAACATTTTTTTGTTTTATGGTCCATTAGCAATTAAATAAAATGGGCCTTAGTTATTAAATCAAATAGGATTTGTTTTATTAGAAACTTTATTTTGAAACTAATATAGTGCCAAAACCATTCAGTAGGTTTTATTTGTGAATACAAAATACTTGGAAAACTTATTTTAAATAATCTAATAAGTTTTGATGTTCCATTTAAAATGTTAAAACCTTTTATTTAGATAAAATTGGATATTAAATTCTTATTAATTTATTTAAATAAACCTTTGCTATTTTTATTCAAAACAAAATGTTTTAATTCCAAAGTTTGGTCAAGGTTTAATTTGGCTTTATAAAATAATCTTTATTTATAAATCCACCTTTTCTTTTGAAAAACCAAATCTTTTATTACAAGATTCCAAAATAGTAATTCCAAAACATTTTAATTTCCTTTAATAAATGTTTAACTTTAAGAATCCCTTTAGGATTTTTTTTATTCCAATTGGTTTGAAGTTCCAATTAAATTCAAAAAGTTTCTTCTGGCCCTGAAAATCAAACAAAGTTTTATTTTATTCATTTATTTTTCACATTACAAGATTTGGAAAATCTTGGGATGTGACATGCTCGGCTGGTTTGGTATTATCTAAAGTTGAGCCATATTTTTGGATGTTTCCAAGTGGATTCTTAGATAGCCAATGTGTAACATCCCAAAAATATTGAACAATGGTTATCAATTTCCAATCACCAAAATTAGGGTTAACAAAAACTTTTGTTAATTCAAATCATATGAATGCATGTGTGTATGTAATGATTGCATGAATGAATGGACTTGTGTGATTAATATAAGTAGCAAGGAATGGTTTAAATATGAATATAACATCATCTAAAACATTTCCAAACATAAACAAAACAAGAGAAAATAAAAAACAAACCAAATAAGGCAAATGGTCATTTTTGCCAATCTTGCTCACTAGGCCACTTTGAGTGTTTCTAGTCCAAGATTTCAAACAGAAACTTTTCCATTTGTTTTCACCCCTTGCTATACCAAGTAAAAGTGAATCAAAGCCCACCTTTTAAACTTGCAGAAACATTTGGCAACCCCATTCAAATGACAAGTTAAAATTGAATCTTTATCATATGTCAAGATCCCACATTTTCAAAACCCAAGTAAACCAGTGCCCCTTGACCAATCCAACTGACCAGAGACTCCCTAGTATGTAACTAGCAAACCCACCAAGTTTGAATCAAATATTCAAATTTGAATTTCTTTCGGCAATTTCATCAAACACCTTGTAATCAGCAAACAAACAAACAACAAAAACTATTAGGAGCAGTAATTTTGGCCAACCTTGTCCCCTTTCTAGCTCACTTTACACTCTTAGTAGATGATCAAACTAATCTAACTAGCCTTAGCACCACTGTGAGCATGCATAGCCATCAATGGTGACCATGCCGAGAGAACCCTTGCCACCCCATGTCGCCAGATAGCTAGGAGAAGCTCTAGCCTCGTGAACCTTGTCTGGTACACGCAACACCGTCCACTGCCACCCCATATCCAAGCCCCGAGCCTTGCCAGCCACTGGACCACACGACAAGCTCGCGCCCAGTTCCTCTGCGTGCGAGCCGAGAGCGCGCCAGTGCGCCGCACGCGACACCAGCCCCCAGAACACGCGCCGCCCTCGCCGCTTGTGTGCGTGATCGCCAGCACCCCAGCAACCTGCCATACAACCCCGTTTGCCGCCGTGCGAAACATGGATGATATGCACCATTAAAATTTCCATCGGACCCGCCCAGAGCGCCGCGATGTTCCGACCGTTCCTCACCGCCCCACGCCTCGCCATCAAGCCGCTGAGCTTCGCCAGGAGGCAATGCACCGCCCCTTATCTTCGCCCATGCCATTAGCACGTTGTGTCGATGACAACGACGAGCTCCACCCGCGCCCGTCGGTCCTCTTCAGGCACTATAAAAGGAGGCCACCCCGTTCGATTTGAGCACACCATCTCACTCCCCACCTCTCACTGATCACACCCACTCACCCCCGGAGCAAGGCGAGCACCAGGTGGCCAGAATTTCACCAGAGTCCGTCCCTGCAGAGGAGGAGAGGCACCGTCGATTGGAGCCGCCCCAGGAGAAACTGCCGGTACCAGGAGGATCACCGTCGTCAACTTCGTCGTTCGCCCCCATCGACGACCATCGTCGGAGCCCCGGTGAGCCCCCGTCAACCCCCATTGTCCGTGCTAGGGTTCTGCCTCGCCGCGTCCTGTTCAGGAGTGGACGATGAACCACAGCCGTTCGATTAGAGTTAGATCGCATGGTCCACATCCCCCCATACCTCTTCGCACCCCTCTGTCTCACTGACGAGTGGGTACATCCACTTAACCAGCCCGCGCGCACGCTACGCCTAGTGGGCCGACCCAGTTAAACCTCCCGCGTGACCTAGTTATTCAAATTTAGGTTTTTCCATTTAGTTATAAACTTAGTTCTGTACCTAGATTCAAAAATCAACCCAGCTCGATTCACTGAATTAAAATGCATGAAACCATTTTTTTAGAAAGGTTCTGGAGTGCTTAATCCAAGGCCTTTGGATTCAAACCAATTGGATTTATAGATCACCCATGGTAAAAATAACAAGGCAGAAGCTTTTCTGCATTCAAACATTTTTCAAAATTCAACCATAAATGCTTTTGAGTTGATTCCAACTCTCAAAAATCACATTTAACCATACCTTTCTGAATATATAAAAATATATAGGTTTACTTGCATAAATAATGGTTAAGTAATAAAAGAATGCCTCATAGGCCATTCTAGTCACTTTATTTAATTAAAATAAAAAGGTTAAACTTTATTAAATTGAGACACCAATTTAAATCACATTCCCATGTACTGAAATATGTGGTGATGACATGTGTCAACATGAACCCATGTTTGAGTTGGAGAATATTAAATCTTAAGTAGTTTTCAATGAGTAGAAATTAATTTTCTGAAATAAATTAAAGAAGACAAGTGCTTTAATCTTTGTGATAATAGTGATGATGCTAGATCATCTAGTGGGAACCTTTGTGTGATAAATAGAGTAGTTAAGAATTTTGTGGTGATTGTGTACCTTGTATTTATTTATAGACGCTAGTACCGACCAAGGATACGAGGAGGAAGGAGAATACTACGAGGAAGATGCCGAGGAGAACTTCAACCACTGCTCTGCACAAGGCAAGCCTATACTAATATATTAGCAAGTTAAGATAAAACTATGAAAGCTAATCCTTGCAAGCTTACCTCACTTGATACCCAATCCTAGTTTTACTTGCAAGCTTAAGTATTTTATTTCTTTATCAAAGCATTCTCTTAGAGTTTACTTAGTGATTTGTAGATATTAGAAGGATAATGGAAGGTAGCATAAAGAGCATAAAACTTGACCAAAGTTAGATAATCTTGATGTCATCCTGAGGCATGAGATTGAACTTAGATAGGATACACTTGATTACCACCCATCATTAGTGTTTACCCCCACTTGTAGATGCTAGTGCTAAGCATAAAATTTGATCAACTTTAAATGGGAATACTTGGTGAACATGGTTATGAAAACCTTAGAATGATGAGTCATTCTACTGAAATGTTTTGACATGTGTTCGTGAACACCAGATGACTTTGATGATGAAAATGTTAAGGCATGAGACTTAGCCCTTTTACAAAACTGATGGTTGTCTGGATGCGATACCATTCCAATTTTACCGTACAACCACAATACCCAAAATTTGGGTAGGGCTTGACTGGAAATTTATATACCTTAGTATGGGTTCCCTTGCGGCCAAGGTTTGAGCTGAGGCTACCTTGTGAAGATTGTCCACCTCTGCAGTACCCAAGATGACAATTGGTCATGGTTGGGAGGTCAAACTCACAGGAGAGGTGCCTATACTAGGGCGTGTAATTGAAAGGTTAGGATTGATTATCCGCATACTGAGTATGGTAAATTCAGGATTTGTTCCTGATGGATGTATCGAATATTGTGGTGAAAGTGTACCACCTCTGCAGAGTGTCAAACTATTCGAATAGCCACGTCCGCGGTTATGGACAGTTAGAGTGGCCATACTATTCCGTCGTCAGATGTTTTCAAAAATGACTTATGAAATGATTTATGACTTTGACCTGACCACAACAAGGTTGTGATATGAAATTCAAGTTCCCACTTAGGTGTTATAAAACTTTCAACTAGATTTCTTTGCTTCTGAACTCAGTAGAGGTAAATCTGGCTTTTCGCAAAAGAACCCTAGAGCTTAGTATATCCTACTCAAAACCACTTCACTTGTTAGTACTAGTTTGCGAGTACTTAAAGAGTACTCATGGCTTTGTCCCTGGCTATTCCCGTGGCCAGACTATGAAGAGGAGTATCAGGAGGATGGACAACAAGAAGCAGCATTGCCTGTGACCCTGAAGATGGAGCCTCGCCCATGCTATTGTTATCGTTACGTTATTCCGCTGCTTGAATTGTATTAAGACTGGATCATGTGATCCTTATTTGTGTAAGACCTTATGCATGGTTTGTAATGGATGATGTATTGTGATATCCAATCTGTTATGTCTCGCAAAAATGGTAATCCTGGGATTGCGATATATGGCATAACAGGCATCTGGGATTAAAAATCCGGGTGTTGACAAGTTGGTATCAGAGCCATCCGGACCATATGAGACCCTAGTTTAGGATGGTCGTTTGAATCAAAAACTTAGTTTCAAAACCAAGGAAGTGAGTATTTATGAAAACTTATTCTCATTCTTATCACTTAGACTCTTTCATGAAAATTCATGTTCCTCAAAAATTCTGGCAAACTTACTTAAAATTTGACACACTTGATCACTCTACTAACTTACTCATCCTATATTCTTATAGATGGACGTGAAGTATAGCAAGTTTTATAAGTTGGGGAATGGAGGAGACCTCATCTTTGAGCGTGACTTGGACTAGTTGTCGGAGATGCTGGAGCGTCTGCACCCCGAGTTCTTCGGAGCTCAGCTCAATGACCAGGAAGGAGAAGAGTTGAAATGGCTAATTGTTGCAAGTATTAGTGGAAAGATTGAAGTCCCCACCATATAGGGAATTCAGTTCACCATCAGAGAGAACAACTGGCTCGATGGACTTGCCAGGGCCATGCAGGAAGCTCTTGCCTGTCTGTGTGGGCAGAGTATCAATCAGATCAAGGGTACCCGCTTTGAGTTCTGCCCAAGGCGTGATTCTATGGGACAGTCCCTAGAGGCACCATATCACCTTGAGCTGAAGAACCAAGTGGACCACCTCAGATTCATGATGTATGACCGTCAGAAGGAGTTAGACAATGCCCGCTCCTATGCCAACCACAAGTCCACCATTGCCGTTCAGAAGGATCAGACCATCGCCATGCTGGTGAAGGATCAACAGTCTCGTCGTCGTCAGCTTGACAAGAAGGAGCGCATCATTGCCCGTCTTCTCCACCGGATCACGGATTTGGAGGAGGCCATCCACGAGAGAGACATGCAGCTGGAGGAGAGGGATAATGCAGGGGAAGAACTTCGTGGAGACCCCTACTCCTATCTCAGTGATGATGACTTTTTGGAGGATAAGGCCATGGACTTATTCACTGATGAGGAGGACTTCGCCTTCATCGATGATGATGATGATGAGGATGATGATGAGGACACTGACTCCAAGGAGTAGTAGCACTTGAGCACTAGTGTTAGTGAGTTGTATTCGGTCCCACTGTATCGTAGTTTCCTAGAATGGTTCTTAAAACCATCTGTTTTCCTTGGTTGTGGTGTGTGTTTGTATCGTGTGCTATGAATGAATGAATGAAAAGAAAGTTGCTAGAAAAATCTGAGTCAAATTTTGTAAACTTTTCCCAAAACTCCCGAACCTTAGAAATTTCCCTCTTTTTGTCATGATCTATCTCAATCTTCAGATGTCTCGCGGAGGAAGCAGTTCATCCCCGGACCCGATGTTGCAGATCTTGAAAATGTTAGTTTCAGACCATGAAGCTGAAAGAGCCGAGCGTCAAGCCAACTTAGCCACCCTTCAACACATCGCTCAGATGGCCCAACAATCAAGGCCATGGAAATCAGGACAACCATGGATCTAAGCTCATGAATTTCCAGAACACCAATCCACCTATTTTCAGTAAGTCTGAAGAGCCCCTAGACGCCGATGATTGGCTGCAAACCAGGGAGAACAATCTGGAAGTTGCAGGAGTGGAAGCCAACAAGAAAGTACTATTTACCACCCACTATCTGGCCGGAGATGCAAGATCATGGTGGACTAGTGTTCGCACGATGAATGGAGGACAAATGATGGCTTGGGATGAATTCAAACTCAAGTTTAGCATAACCCATGTGCCACCTGGTTTGATTCTGCGGATGAGAGATGAATTCAAGGAGCTTAAGAAAGGAAGAATGACTGTGGTAGAGTACCGTGACAGATTCCTATCTCTGTCAAGGTATGCCCCTAATGAGATCAACACTGAAGCCAAGAAGAAAGAGAGATTCCTAAATGGTCTGCATGATGAGATGCAGACAGTGTTAGTCAATATCCCCTTTGCGGATATTGAAGCCTTAGTTGATTCTGACATTCAGATGGAAGGAAAGATCAACCAAGCTAATGATAACCGCAAGCGTCTCATGATGCATCAACCAGGAACCCACCATACACTAAAGTATCGCCCTAACCCATCTCCAGGATTTTCCGCAAGAAACAATAGACCCCCGATGAACCGTCCGACCTATACCAACCGTGGAAACCCTAGGCCCGGAGGAAACCACAACAACCCCGGCAACTTCAACCGTGCACTGCCCAAGTTCAACAACAACAATGTCGCCACCAACACCAACACTGCCCCAAGAATTGGAAGCAATGTTGTGCCTGTTGCAGCAAAGGACAAGTCTCAAGTGAGTTGTTATGAATGTGGAACCAAAGGTCACTATTCCAATGAGTGCCCCAATCAGATTGCTTCAGCCCCCCATGCAAATTCCCTAGATTAGCAGCAGGGTCGTGTTCAGCCCGGAAGGAGGTTTGCCCCAGGGAATTCGCTCAACCGCACCGGCGGGACGACAGACTTCTGCAACCACGGCGTCGGCCTTCTTGCCTGCTACAGCAACCATGTCTCCATACAGGTAATACTTATGTGATCGGCCTTCGAGCCGATGAATTTGCTTAGGTGTGGAACTATGAGAATGGTAATATCCTAATTGTGAGCTCGAGGTTATGTTGTGCTGGTGTGGAGGTTGGCCATGTTTTATCTTCTATACTAAAACATTTCTATGCTCTAGAGCTAATACTGGTACTCTGTCTTGGCTTTCTCTTTACTTATCTGTGTGTGGCATCAATGTGGTTACTTCTGCTGTTACCTAAATATGCTAGAGTTGCTCTTTGGTGAATCCTAAATTTAATAAGAGATTCACATAAAGGTTATGATGTGAGAACAATTACTGTACTTGATCTGTTGACTAGCATGGACCCTGGCTATGTTAATGTCCATTTAGTAGTGCATAGTTGTGCTGCTTATCTGTTCATGTTGGGATATAATTTCTTTGGGATTAAAACTTCCCAGATTGGAATCTAATTGTTGTGAACATTATCTGTTGACAATATGATAGAGAATAATCTCTGACCTGATTCCTAGTATAATCTAGAAAGATGATATGGACTTATTCTTAAGTGAGATTGTGGTTTATTTAAAATGGACTTGGGTTTGTGCTAAAAATATTCTAAATCTACTAGGTACAGAGGTGCTACCCTCTGGGAATGTGCCCTATAGCCTAGCAGTTGTGGTAATGCTTGTCTAGTAAAAACTAGAGAATAAAATTATGATGCTATATCATGCAAGGCATGATCTTGGATTAATAACTTATGGTTGGGCTGTAATTGGTAGTTCTCCATAGATTAGTTTACTGAATCTTTGATTCAGTGACATAGCTAGACTGGTTTCTGTCAATCTTTATAAGATAAAAGTGGTCAAATATGATTCCTAAATTCTTAACTAGGAAAATGATATGGAGACATGTTCTGCTTGCGAGTAGATGGTTACTTCTTCTGCTGCTCCACTAACCTAATGTGATCTTGCTTAGCAAGTTTCTTTCTATTGTCAACAATATAGTGGCTTCTACTACATGTTGGGTTACTACTGTGGTGCCTCCCTCTGGGAGTGTGCAAAGTGGAAGATCTCAAAGTAGTATGACTTGCTACTGTGAGATGCTCTGAATATAGATTCATCCATCTTTATGACTTTAAAGTTTCAGGTGGATTTGTCCCTAACCTTTGATGCTCAGTCTGAGGTGTATATTTATTAAGAACATATGCTAAGATAGATTGGGAACTTCTCGATGATGATGTTGCATAGCATCTCTATGCAAGACTGAGAGAACTATTCTTCATTACTCCTTCTGTTTGTTGTCTAAAATAGATAAAAGTATATAAGATGCTTGAATCTTAGTGCTACAACCTACTTTAGAAGGTAGCTGTTGTTGCTGCTGTAGATGATGATTTCTTGGTTTTGGTTGGCTCACACCAATGGTTTTGATCTGATGTTGATGATCTGATTCAATTTTTGCTTCATGTTCCTGACCCTCTCCACCTAGCTGCTATACTTCACTTGTCCTTGATCTACTCCTGATGCAACTGTGGCCTGGCCTTCTTCCCTGGGACTAATTCTTGGATGGCTCCAAGGAGCAACCAGAGTTGGTTGATGGTGTGATGTGGTGCTATGAAACTATGAGAAAACAAGAAGGGATCGTTGTGGTTGTATTGATTGAGATAAGAACAAAGGTGTTAGACTTGGTCTGGTTGTGGATGTGAAGAGAGAATATAGTAGTAGCTCTACTATGGCTGGTGCTTTTCCTCTACTTGATGTTCCCTTGTGGGGTTGACAGCACATATGTCTGCATGCATGTGTGAGCTGCTTGTTTGTGTGCTAATGGTCCAGGAACCTCCCCCTGTCCAGGTTTCATCTGTGAGATCTTTGTGCTATGGTTGTGCTCGGCTAGTTTGGTATTATCTGAAGTTGAGATGTATTTTTGGATGTTTCCAAGTGGATTCTTAGATAGCCAATGATGGTGTACTGAGGCAAAAATACTGATATGAACAGATAGTACAATCTGGTGAAACTTTCCCCTTCTAAAATTTAGCTCAATGATGAATTAGACATAGAATTTCTATGTCAAATCTGAGAGCAAAATTCTAAACAACTAATCCTTCTTTTATTTTCTTTTTGTTTTGTTTTCATTTTCTTTTTGTTGTGTTTGCAGGAAATGAAAAGAAGAAAGAAAATGCCAGATGATGAAGTGATAAGAGAACAGTAGCTTAGGAATTTCTTAGTATCAAATATTGTAATTTATATTCTGTTAAAATATTGTAAAAACATTGTATTGTTGTATTTTATTCAATAAAGTTTACTTATTTCCTTTTTCTTTTACAAATCTTTTGTAAAGACAATGTCATATATATTTTGTTGTAATAAAGAATTATTTTATTTATTGTAAAATATCAATGTAATACTATATGTATATATATCAATAAAGAATTCTTTTTATATCATTTTTGTAATGATTTCTTTTCAAGTTATTAAATATTTCCAATTTCCATTTGTGAATTTTATAAATTCATTTAAATTTCATATTTGAAATTCAAATACATGTTTGAACAAATTTTCCCCGAAACAAAGAATTCTACCAAGGTCATGTCAAAATATATCGCACTTGCTCCGAAGTTTCCTTAGTACAAGAGAGATCCCGATCCCTCTATAGCTCTTTTAGTTTTGCGCAAAAATTTCCCAGATTTTCTTATGCATAGATGCAATGCACAAACCTGTGTCCTGTCTATTTCTAGTTTCTAATCCTGGGATGTTACAGGGTATACCACCAATGAGGTAAGGGTTAAACTTTTTAGTCAAACTTTGACAAGTACAACTCTCTCATGGTATAGATATTTACCCTCAGAAGCCACTACTACCTAGGATAATTTAGCTTGTGAATTTTTATCCAAATATTATCCATTATCAAAATCTTTTGGAATCAGGCGTCTTATAATGACTTGGAGGAACCGTCCTAATGAAGGACTAGTAAGAGCTTATATAAGATTTAAGGATTTACTTAATCAATGTCCTCATCATGATTTTCCTGAATGGTATTTATTGCATATCTTTTATGGAGGTATAATTGAACCTAATAAAATTGAAATAGACTCTTGCGTGAGAGGAGCTTTTATGGATTTACCCATAACTAAAGCTTGGGCTTTACTTAATAGAATTCACAATCATATAGTTTCATGGAATTTTGGTCTAGGAAGTGAAGGAGGCACAAAAATAGATTATGATTGTATTCATGACTATAATAAGAAGGGCCATGTTAGAACTATCTAAAGAGCTTTATTTAGATTCAGATCTTGTGTTGCAAGTTGTTAAAGTTTTACAGAACACATCAAATCTCCAAAAGAGGGTTCAGCCAAGTATGATCTACCACCCAAACTCGAGAAGAAAAGAGAAGTTAAAGTAACATTGGCCTCCATAGAACCAATGTATGAGATACCTTTCCTTAACACTACACATGAGCATATTTTGGAATATGAAAAGTTTAAAGCAGTATAGGAGAATAAAGAAGAGGAAAGTGTTCCAAAAGTTGAAGAAGATCTGGTTGATACCCAATATGAAGAGGTAACTAAGGAATCAATTATGGCTATCTATGCACATTGTAACATCGTTGAACTTGATGAAGAGACTTCCGTATTGCTTGAAGGTAAAAGATGTGGGTAAGCCTATTCTTCCCTACATATTTAAAGAAACCTCTCATTATGGTTTATGTGATCTTGGCACCAAAGTTAATATTATATCTTATGATTTTTATTTAGAAACAAAAGAAGAGATAGCACCATCTACAATAGAAAATACTGATATGAAAATCATGTTAGCCAATAAAAATCTTAGAATTCCAATGGGAGTACTTGAAGATGCAACTATTACAATTGGCAATAAAAATTTTCCTATCGCCTTTTTGTAGTTGTTGATATGCTAGCTGACACTCTTTTCCCAATTATATTTGGAAGAAACTTTTTGAGCGATGTAGGTGCCATAGTCGACTTCAAAAAGGAGGTTGTATCCCTTAAGCTTGGGAAAGCGGAAAAAGAATTCCACTTTTCCAAATTTAAAGACAAACCTCTACTATGAAAAGAAGAAGAGAAAGAGAAAACTATTGAGGAGATGGAAGCTCTTTTCTTAAGTAATCAAGAAGAAGAAATAAATGAAGACTCAGGTTGTCAAGAAATAATTATGGAAGACATGTCTCTAGAAGAATTAGAAAGTGAATTTTATTCATTTCCCATCTTAGAACCTCCAACTGATGAAGCTTTTGAAGAGCCAGAAAAGAGGGGGGATGAAGAATTACCACCCCAGAATTAAAAACTTTACCAGATAATCTTAAATATAGATTCTTGGATTCCCTATTATTAGTTCTAAAATTTCAGGGGACGAAGAATATGAACTCATGAAGGTACTTAAGGAGCATCTCAAGGCCTTTGGGTACTCAATGGATGATTTGAAGGGCATTAGTCCCATGATAACCGTCCATCGAATATTCATGGAGGAAGGTGCTAAACCAGTTGTAGAATTTATTAGAAGGTTAAAGCCTAAAATGAAGGAAGTAGTAAGAAAAGAAATAGTACGCCTACTAGATGCAGGTATAATCTATCCTGTAAAAGAAAGTGAATGGGTAAGTCATGTCCATTGTGTTCCTAAGAAAGGCGGCTTTACGGTTGTTCCTAATGAAAAACAATAAATTGTTACCAACTAGAACTATTGTTGGACATAGGATGTGCATAGATCTCAGGAAATTGAATAAGGAAACTAGTAAAGATCACTATCCTTTATGGTTCATAGATCAAACTTTAGAGAGGTTAGCAAACCACACTCATTTTTGTTACTTGGACGGATATTCTAGTTTTTACCAAATAGATGTTCATCCTGATGACCAACTTTCATTAGTCCTTATGGTTTATATGCTTACCGACGCATGCCTTTTGGTTTATGTAATGATCCAACTACTTTTCAAAGATTCATGGTTGCTATTTTCGCATATTTTATAGAACTAATAATGGAAGTGTTTATGGATGATTTTTCTGTCTGTGGAACTTCGTTTACTAGTTGCTTGGATAATCTCAAAATAATTTTGCAGCATTGTGAAGAAACCAATCTTGTTATAAATTGGGAGAAGTGTCATTTTATGCTCAAAGAAGGCATAGTCCTTGGACATATGGTACTAGGTAAGGGTATTGAAGTAGATTGGGCTAAAGTTGAATCAATAGAGAGAATGCCACAACCAAGGGACATAAAAGGTATAAGAAGTTTTCTTGGTCATGTGGGTTTTTATAGAAGGTTCATTTGGAATTTCTCTAGAATCTCTAAACCTTTAACTAATTTGTTGTGGAAGGGAGTAAGATTTAATTTTGATGATAAATGCCTTATTGCCTTTGATAAACAAAAATATGCTTTATCTCATGCCCTTATCATTAAACCACCTATTTGGGATATGACTGTTGATTTAATATGTGAAGCTAGTGATGATGCTGTAGGAGTAACTCTGGGACAACACATAGGTCGCAGATTTAATATTATACATCATGCTAGTAGAACTCTCAATAGTGCTCAAAAGAATTATCTTAAGGAAGAAAGAGAACTCTTTGCTGTATTTTTCTCTTGCGATAAATTTCTCTCTAATATAGTTGATGCAAAAGTAAGAGTTCATACGGATCGTAATGGTTTAAAAGAACTCCTCAAGAGGAAGATTCATAAGTCAAGATTGATCCATTGGATCCTCTTACTTCAATAATTTGAGTTGCAGATTATGCAGAGATAAGAAGCAAAGATTGTGGATGCAGCATCTATATTTGCCCAGCATGACACTAATCTTATTGAGAGGGACTTTAGTCTTGGTGATTTTCGCTTACGAGAATTATTAGATGAACTAAGGTCAATCAATCCAAAAGAGAAGAAATCCTTGTTGTTAAAGGATCTTGTCATCCCTGAATAAATAGATGGTAAGTGTAAGGTAAGTTTTCTTACTCTAATAAGTGATTTTCTTTCATAGTTTTTACTACTAAATTTTTTACCTTTGATTTCCTCTTGTTTTTATGAAGTTTTTGAGTGGTTTTTGTAACTATACGGGTGCAACTATACGACCGGAGAAAAATCTCCTGCCGTATAGTTGTTCGTTAAAGGTACTGTATCCCTCTTACGAAATATTTTTCGATGTTCGGTATCTATACGGGCGAAACTATACGACCGGAGAAAAATCTCCCGCCTTATAGTTGGTCGTTAAAGCTTCTATATCATCGACCCTTTTTCGTTCTTATTTTATTCATCTAAACAGGGGGTTTGTCGGTTCCTAGTAGGTAATCTAACCGACATGGACTCGAGATTTTATGGAATTATCTGCCCGGAACCAACTATACAGCCGGAGCTATATGGGCCGCGGCCGTATAGTTTGTCGTTACGTGGCAGGACGCCTCCAAAATCGTGATTTCTTTTCCTATTCTATTTGGATTCTTTTCTTGGGCGTGAATTTGGTGTTTCTCGCGAGTTTTACCGACCTCTGACCCCTCTTATATACTGCCATTGTGCCTCTCTCTCTAATCACAATCAAAAGGAACAAATCTAGCGATGCGCTATCCTGTCCTAGGACGTGGAAAATCCATGGGAATCATTGCTCCTAGGGACCTTTCTAGCAGCCCATATATAGAGGACGATGATGAGGAGGTGGAGAGGTTTAGCACGAGGTACAAAAATTACATCGAGCCAAGCTTCTACAACAGCGATCCCGATGAAGGCTGGAGCGACGTTTACATCTGCCGTGATGTCTATGATCCCCCG
The DNA here is from genome assembly GCA_916181665.1 of Avena sativa. Lineage (NCBI taxonomy): Eukaryota > Viridiplantae > Streptophyta > Magnoliopsida > Poales > Poaceae > Avena > Avena sativa. The sequence continues at coordinate 71,004,922 of OV702284.1, forward strand.
GAGATCAACTGGGCAGCGATGAAGATAACACAAGAAGAGAAGGAAGGACACAAGACACATGGAAAAGGGCGTGTGGAGACGGTCAAGTTCATCATCACGGATCCCAGGCCGCACAAGCGTAAGGAAATACCTAACATTGGTGCAGGTGCTAGAAAGGAACTAGTGTTGCCCCGCTCGAGGCCTACCACTAGCGCTCGTGTGAGGGTGAAGCCCCAAGAAGAGTGGAGGAACAGTTTCTATTTTCCCGATCCATCAATAATGGATAAGGAAGAATAAGTTGTCCCCAAGACAAAGGATAGCATGCAGGCACTAGAGATATATCATCTTCTCCCATTGGTGACTAAACTTGTAGATAGGGTGGATACCTTGCAATCTGATTTGCGCAGGTGCTACAGCCGCATCACTGCTCTGAAGAACACCAACAAGAAGCTACGCACCACGGTGCTACACGCCATGGTGCCATAGTGATCTGCGAATAAATCATGGTATAAAATAATTGCGAGGGATTATTTGATCCTGCGTGGCTTGATTCCAAGCTTGGGGAGATCTTTAAGACCTTGTAATCTATCTTATAAGTTTTTTTACTATTCTAGTTTTGCATTAGTTTGAGCTCATAAATAAAGTTTGCATCATTAGAATTCTCTTTAGGAACAGTCGATCCCTTTTATGAAATTCCGAGTTTATTATAATATATGGAGCATTATTGAGTTTGAGTTTTTCCTATTGGATATATGCAAGGCTTGATTATAATTTTACTTGCACTTGATGATAGAAATATAAGTCTTCCACACCATTGGTATTAACGAAACATACAAATGTAATTTGATCAATATGTTGTAGGTCAATGGTTTGATTTAGAAAAACAAGAAATTATCTAATTAGTTAAGTTGAAAAAGAAAAAACCTTGAACAGTGGAAAAATCAAAACGTGCTATCAAATAGAGTGAGAACAAGTTGATGTAGAATATTCAAGTTTTAAAGATGCTTCATATATATTTGGAATTTGGTGTTTGAAATCGTTAAACTTTTGACTCCTACATGAAGTGGAATGTATGGCTAGATCCTTTGCACAGCACTTAAACAAAAGTGTGAGCATGAATATATATAAAAATAAGAAAGGAAAGAGAAAGAAAAAGAGCGAATGTGCAAAGAGGAAATAGGCATATACCACTATGTTGTAGTAAGAGAAAGAGACGTTTTATATTTTGAATCCCAAGTGAATATCTTAATCCTAAAACATCTGGGACTACTTCACTAACTTATTCGGTTTAACCAAATACTTTTACATCATGTTGAGAGTAATCTTTTGTGAACTGTTAATTGCTAAGGTGTGGAAGCCTGCTAATGTTATTTGGGGGATACTACTTTGCGGCCCAAAATTTCGCAGGCGAAGGCAACGAGGGGCCCGATTTGCGTGTAATCACCGTGATTCGAAAAGTTTGAGGGGTAATTACCAAGAGGGGCATTTCGAGTGAATGGGGGCCAAACCATATATTTTCAAATCTGAGCCGTTATGTCAGGATATTCCGTTACATTAGTACCTGTTGTGCCCCTGCTTTTCCCTTTCTAAGTCACCATCCATGTGCCGCACGGGCAAATCCATTTATATACTTTCCTAAGCCCCAAAACTGAATCCGGTGGCGGTCTTTTTTCTCCCTCCCCCTACACTGAATCTGGTTCATCGGCGGCGATGGTCATTTTTCTGTACTTTCCCCGCCCCTCACCCTCCCACACACACACACGCACACAGACACACTGAATCCGGAGGCGGCATGTCAAGCGAGGCCAAGGTGGTAGCTATGTCATCGACTGATTCGGCTTCGTCGGAGCCAGCGTCTCGGGCACAATGCCAGACAAGCGAAGAAGCGGCGGGGTCTGTAGCCCAGGTTAGTGAGGAGGTCAGGCAGAAGTCCGCTAACAGGGTACCTATGAGCAGCGGGTTGAAGAGGAAAGCTAGGCCGGCGGTGGAGTGTTCGGCTGCAGTGCGGGGTCGTGCAACACAGATCTCGAAGAAAACCACCCGGGAAAAGAGCGAGAGGTGAATTTTTCTTATCTGTGCCTTGTCTTGCAAATATATTAGTTACTGCAAAGTAGTGTCGAATGAACTGAAAGGTCCCCTTTTTAATCAAATTAGGAACAACTTCGATGCAGTGGACCTATATGAGTTCACGGTTCATGTCCGCCAGTACACTGCAAAACTACATTTTGGTTGCGAGAGGGTTGTGTTCGGGCAGGATGTGCATTTGCTTGTCAACTACAAAGAGGTTGTGTCTGTTTCACAACTGATATATATGCTTCATTCTAGAATTCCTTGGGGATCCAGACAGAGGGAAAAATTGGTGTGGCGTAACATGAGTGATACCTATGTGCAAATTGAGCACTCCCATGAGCTTCAGATGCTTTGTGAGTGTTGTGCAGCTGATCGTCAGGTGAATGTTGAAGCGATGATTGATGATATGTATGCAGATACTGGAGATCTTGCTGCCAGAGCTTCTGCTTCTCGAGTTTACGTACCACCCGATGCTGATCAAGCTAAGTTCAATATACACCTTGAGGTGGATTCATAGACAGAAAAACTTGATGGCGGAGTTAGTAAGCAAATTTCATCATGTACTCTGGAGATAGTCATCGATAGCAAAAACATAACTCTTCTTGAACTGAGAGAGATGATTGGTAAGGAAATCATCATTGGCCCTAAGCAGATGGCATGACTCCGGTGGTGGCATCAGAAGAAGCAGGAGTTCATAGAGATTTTGGATACCGATGATCTGATGCAGATTATGCGATGAAAGAAGCAAACCAGGAGGGTGTTCTTCCTGTCTGCCATTTCTGATGTTGTTAGACAGGTTGTAGTGGATGCAGAGGCCCCTGCTGTGGCTGAACAGAATGAGGCGATAGACGTTGATCATATCTAATGAGAGCTACTACCCAGGGCTTGTCAGATAGACCGCAGGGCTCCCCTGTCTGTATTTGTAACAAAGATTGTTGTTGCTTTGAAACTATGTTGATGTGGTCATATTTGTTCAGAGATTGCAATCTGATGTTCTATGAGATGTTGAGATTTTCGGACATATCACTCGAGGAAAGCATCGTATTAAGACACAAGTACATTGTAGTTGACATGATTGTGTTTTCCGAGATGATGTGATAAATTTGTTTTTGAGATTATGATTGTTGAGAGATTGTAATACAATGTGCTGTGAGCTGTTGGGATTTTGGGACATATCATTCATTGAAACCATCACTGAAAAAGGTGATATATAAGTACCTTGTAGTGTACATGATTATGATGTAATATAATGCTCTGTGGGATCAATAAAAAAACTTACTAAGTAGGAGATAATGATCTATTGGACGCACAGGTCTAGGATTTAGGAATAAGGGTTAAGCGGTTAGTACCCTAAACCATAAACCATAATCCTATATTGTTCTGTACATAAGATTATGTATGTTGCTATAAGTCAAACAAATTGGGAAGGAGGAAGTACATGATTAATATTACAAATTAAAATGAAGGAAGAGAAAAACTATTATATATGAGATAGTAATCTAGCCACGGGACATTGTATCAATTAAACCATTGTAGCATGCCAATTTAGTCAATGCTGCAACATTGACGCACTTAACTTTCCCCACTCCTTCTCTCTCCATTTACTACCTTCCTCTCTCTCTCCTCACTGTTGCCGATGAGTCGCCGCGGCCGCATTTGCCATGCCGGCATGGAATGACGGGGACGACCATTCGAGCAGCAACAACTTTCTCTCCGACATCAAGTATTCCCTCCCCAATGTGAGTTCTTCTGTTTTCTCGGCAATGGTTTGGCATTGGTAATTACCTCGACCCAAGATTTGAAATGTACATGCAATCATGTTTATTTCTAGGTTTTCGTTCCCTTATAGGTACCACTCACGGTCTACGACCCTGATTGGGAGGGACTAGATCTCGATTGGGAAGTACCTGAAGGGAATATGCCCTGAGAGGCAATAATAAAGTGTTTATTATGTGTAGTCCAAGTATATGATAGATGTTTATTTTGCATGCTATAATTGTATTAATATGGAAACGTTAATACATGTGTGTTTAATAAACAAACAGAAAGTTCCTAGTTATGCCTCTCTCATAAACTAGCTCGTTGATTAACAAGATGATCAAGGTTTCCTGATCATGGACATTGGATGTTGTTAATAACGGGATCACAACATTAGTGTAATGGTGTGATGAACATTCATCCGAAGTATAGCATTACGATCAAAGTCATTGAGTTTATATTGCTATAACAAATTACGAAGTGATCCTAATCCTTAGACCATGAGATCATGTCAATCACTAACACCGGAAGAGTTTCTTGATAACATCAAACGTCACACCGTAACAGGGTGATTATAAAGATGGATTCAGAACTAATAAAGTGTTATGTTGAGGCTCATGGATCGAGAGTGGAATTTGTTCATACCGATGACGGATAGATATACTCTGGGCCCTCTCGGTGATATCACATTGATTAGCTTGCAAGCAAGTGATTTGATCACTAGAATGTTATATCACAGGAACGAGAAAAGAGTGCATGTCGGTAACGAGATCAAACTAGGTATGGAGATATAGATGATCGAATCTCGGACATGTAATATATCGTGAAACAAAGGGATTAAGATACTAGCGTAAAAGGTTCTGACGATCACAAGAAAGTCATCGTTGAATGTGTGGGAGTCAGTATGGGTCTCCAGATCCCGCTTCTGATTATTGATCCGAGAGGGGTCTCGATCATGTCCGCATTATTCACGAACCGTAGGGTGACACACTTAAGAGACACCGACATCCAATTGGAGCAAATGTTTCATGCCGAAAGAATGAACAAGCGCAGGAATTTATTTCACTAGATACCGAAACAGGTTTTCAGGTGAAATTGCATAAAGTGGTTATGCATGTGAAATAGAATTCTAGAAAGGGGTTATTTGTGAATGTTTGTCATTAAAGTAATTGACAAAATTCTGAATAAAATAAAAGAGTTTTATTTAATGAGAGTTTGCATTAAATTTGGTGGAAATTTAATGGGAATTTGAGTGGACTTTTGAGTGGAGGGATTTTAAAGGGCATTTTGTGAGTGGAGTGTCCACCCACATGAATGAAGGAGGGGAGGGGGCAGCCCCCATGGCCGGCGGCCACCCCCTTGGGTGCCCCCCTCCTCCTATAAAAGGAGCCCCCTCCTCACTTGTCTCTCACACCTCCTCGTGAAGGATCTCTCTCCCCCTCTAGAATTTATCCCCCATGGTCTCGGACTAGCGAGATACATGTTCCCGGTGGCTATTCGGCAAGAAAGAGTTGTGCTTCCGCTGCATCGCTGGAGCGAGGAGGCGGAGGTTGCTCGGTGCCTCGAACGTGTGTGCGAGCACGGATGCGCTGCTGATTTGCGGCGCTAGGACTTCCTCTCGATCTTGAGATCGGCAAGAGATCATCTACATCAACCACGAGTTGAACTCGTTAAGCTTTGTCGGTCTTCAAGGGTATGTTCTCTACGGATATACATCCTCCCGTTGTTTGTATGTAGTAGATAGATCTTGGTATATAGTTCACATCGTAGGAAAATTTCTGTTTTCTATGTTGCGAACCCTACAGTGGTATCAGAGCCGGATCTATGCGTAGATACTTTACACGGGTAGTACACATATGAGTATGTGGGCGATGATGATCATGTTGTTGCTCCTTTGTTGTAATTTTGGATATTGGTGGCATAGTGGGATGAAGCGGCCCGGACAAACTTTACATGTCCTCGCACATGAGACCTGTTCCACGCTTGACATGCAACTAGTTTTCATAAGTGGCTAGCGGGTGTCTGTCTCTCCTAATATAGTCAATATCTATTTTGCAAGCGAGTTGTCAACAATTTGATTATCCTCGTTGTGGTTCATGTTCGTAGGTAAGAACGGTTCTATCTCGAAAGCCCTAAGCCACGTAAAACTTGCAATGGATAAATTAGAGGCGTCTAGTTTAGATTGTTGTTGGGCTAGTGTTATGATATGGTAGTGTTGTAAGTAGAAGTATGAGATGATACTCTTACAACACACATAGCGTGTAAAATCCATAGACCTTGGATTTACACATATAGGTATGATAGTGATCATACCACGATGCACATGATAGAGATCATCTGCGGGAACCATATAATTTGACTAATAAACATATGATGTTTGATATCATCTTATATTGCTTGTTTAGCGCTTTGTTAGCATAATAAGATGATCCCTCATTTAAATATCAAGATAAGATGTGTTCTTCCTTTAGTATGCACCGATTATGTTTTCGTCGCTCCAAGACATCACGTGATGATCGGGTGTTCTTGGATCCACGACCATATTTCGGGTGTAAAACAGTTACACACGCGAATACTAAGGTTCTAACTTGGCGAGCCTAGCATGTACAGACATGGCCTCGGAACACGGACCGAAAGGTTAAGCATGAGTCATATAGTTGATATGATGCCCATTTGATGCTCGCCTTTGAAGCTATACCGACTCACGTGATGATCGGACTTGGTGTAGTGGATTTGGTTCATGTAATCACCAAAAAGGCACGAGGGATGTCGTTTTTGAGTGGGAGTTCATTCGTAATATAGATTAGTTGAACTCAATCTATCATACACTTAGTCTAAACTTTACAAATTCTGTTGTAGATGGCACCACCTGCTTTTAATTTCAATGTGTTCATGGAGAAAGAGAAACTAGCAACGAACGGTAGCAACTTTACCGAATGGGCCATGAATTTGAGGATTCTCCTCTCTGCTGCACAAAAGAAATATGTGCTAGAAGCGCCTTTAGGCCCCCCACTTTTAGATGATGCCCCTGACGAGGAGAAGAATGTCTATCAGACTCGTCAGGAGGACCACAACTTAGTTCATTGCGGCATATTGTATGGGCTAGAGCCAGAACTTCGAAAGCGTTTCGAAAACGGCAATGCATTTGATACAATGGGTGAGTTGAAAATGATTTTCGACACACATGCTGCTGTAGAGAGCTACAACGCTTCAGAAAAGTTCTTTAGCTGCATGATGGAAGAGCACAGCTCCGTTAGTGAGCATGTACTCAAGATGTCGGGTTACGCCGATAAGCTTGTGTCCTTGGGAATATCGATTCCCATTGACTTAGGCATCCATCGTGTTCTGCAGTCTCTGCCACCTAGCTATAAGAGCTTCGTGATGAACTATAATATGCAAGGCATGAAGAAGTCTCTCCCCGAGCTTCTGTCAATGCTTAAAACTGCAGAAGTGGAGATCAAAAAGGAACATCAAGTGTTGATGATCAATAGGAACACTGGTTTCAAGAAAGACAAGAAGGGAAAACGGAAGGGAAGTAATGTCACATCCCAAGATTTTCTAAATCTTTTAATGTGGAAATAAATGAATAAAATAAAACTTTGTTGATTTTCAGAGCCAGAAGAAACTTTTTGAATTCAATTGGGACTTCAAACCAGTTGGATCAAATAAAACCCTAAAGAAAATTTAAAAGAGTAAACATTTGATAAAAGAAAATAAAATATTTTGGAATTACTATTTTGGAATCTTTTTATAAAAGATTTAGTTCTCGAAAGAAAGGTGGATTCATAAATAAAAATTATTTTGTAAAGCCCAATTAAACCTTGGCCAAGCTTTGGGAATTAAAACATTTTATTTTAAATAAAATTAGCAAAGGTTTATTTAAATAAAATAATAAGGAATTAATATCCAAACTTTATTTAAATAAAAGGTTTTACCAATTTAATTGAAACATCAAAACTTATTAAATTATTTAAAATAGGTTTTCCAAATATTTGTTCACAAGTAAAACATACTAAAGTATTCTGGCTTTATTTTTCAAAATAAATATCTCAATAAAACAAATCCTATTTGATTTAATGAAAGTCTAATATATTTAATTAATAATAGACTCTAAAATAAAATGTTATTCAGTTGTAAAACAAGTTTCCAAGTATTCTATATTTCCCAAGTAAAACCTACTGATTTGGTTTTGAAAATATTTAGGTTTCAAATAAAGACTTTATTAATTAAATCAAACTCTATTTTGATTTAAATAACCAAGGTCCAATTATATTTAATTATTAATGGACCCTATTAATAAAATTATTAATTTGAATTTGGATTTTGGTTCATGTTACTAAACAGAACTAACTTCAATATTACAAAGTTTGAGTATTGTTTGAATTTATTTGAACCATGTTTGTTTGATAGAAATTTCAAAACAGAAATCAGAAAAAGAAAAAGTTACAGAATAAAAAAAAATGGATTTGGACCCAGCCTAGCCGGCCAAGCCCAGGAAGCCCACCAACCAGCCCAGCTCCTCATTCCGCAGGAAAACGTTTCACACCTCGCATCCGACCCACGCAGAGACTGACCGGTGGACCTCTCTCCCACTCTATTTCCCACTGACCAGCGGACCCCACTTCTCCAGCCCGTCTCCTTCCTCGCGACGACCACGCCGGCCGTTTCTGCCGTTGATGCCGCGCGTTAATTTGCAGTAATGCCGCAGTGATTCCGCGCAGCAACCTCGCCCTCTTAAGCGCCCACTCTCCCTCTCCATTTCCCCTCAAGCTTCTCCCTCTCTCTGCCCCCAGGCTGCGTTCATTTTGCCCTGCACCGTCACTGCTCCGACGAGCTTCCTTCCCAAATTCCGACCAACACTCACCACCCCGTGCCTCCTAGACCTAGCTCACACCTTCCCCATCCCCTGGCGTTTCTGCCCGTGCCTTTCGCTCGACCGCGGGCGTCCCAGAACGTCGCCTTCGTCAAGCTTCAAGCGCCGCCGTGTCTGGTTCTTCTCCGACGAGCCCCACAGGTAGATTCCGATCGCCCCGTGCCTTCTCGTTCATGCACGTGTCTTCTCCGTGACCTCCCGCACTTAACCATGCCCCTGTCTTGTCCTAGGACGATCTACAACGTCGCCTTCGACCTTGGACAGAACCACCCGACGCCGTTCTTTACTCCGGCGAGGAATTACTGCAGACCCTGAGCGCCCCGCGACCAACCGACCACGCCCCGAGCATCACCTCATCCTCGCGATCACGGTGAGCATCCTCACCTCGTACTTTGCTTCCTAGAACCACCGATAGCCGCAGCCAGACTGTCGCCGCCGCGCGCAGCCGCCGAGCGCCGCCAGACTCTGGCAAGCGTGTTAGTGACCGTTAGATTTAGATCTGACGTTTAGGAAAGAAAGTGAGCGAAGGGGTATCGAGCAACCAGTGCCCTCCCACTTAGATCCAACGATCCAGAGAGATCAATCCGACCAAACCGGTATTGTCCAGTAAGAATTTGACGCGTGGCACTAGACCGGTTTAAAAGAAATTTGAAAACAGATTTATTTGCAAACTTCAAACCTTTGTAACTTTCAAACCACACGTCCAAAAATTAAAAATTTTATATCACTGGATTCAGGAGAGCAAGCCCTAGCCAACCATGGCCTTAGTTTAGAAAATAGTATTTGTTTGTTTGCTTGTTTTTGCAGATTCATTTGTGAGCTTGCTTAGAGTAGGAAAATTGTTTAAAATTGATTTTAGGATTAAATCTATTGCAAAATGGTTTGTAGTGACCCTACTGACCCTAGGAACCAACCCATGGTTTTGGAAATGAAATTGGAAAAATTTGGAATAGATTAATTGAATTAGTCTAATTCTAGCTAAATAATGATAATGGTTTTATTTTGAAAAAGAATTTTGGAATAAAAACTATAGAGAAAATGTTATAATTCAAATCTACTAACCTAAAACACCAAGTCTTGAGAGTTAGAAACTTTTGGTGAGAAACTTAAAGATTTTGATTTGATAAAACCATTTTCCACCACATAAAATGTTGAATGGATTTCTAAAATAATTTTTGGGCAAAACCCTCTAACTAATGACTTTGCCATTTTGGTAAATGACCAATTTGGACCTTACAAAGTTTATAAACCTAGTAGAGACCAACCTTGCAATAGAACCATCCTTTGCATACTTATGCATGACTTAGATTCCATTGCTTTATGTGTGTTAGATTGTTTGTTGACTTGGTTTGGAATGTTAGTTGATTTTGTGTTTGCTTGAATGACTTGTAGTGAGATTATCAAAGTGTGAGACTAGAAAGATCAAGGAGAGAACCACCATTCCCTACCAAAAAAGGCAAGTTTCACACTCATACAAAAGTCCTACTATTTTCATTATACTTAGTGGATTTTGAAAACATGCATGAAAATGATTTATACTTATGCTATGCTAAATCCTAATAGGATTCCCTATACACTCCTTAGTGAAAATATTGAAGTTGTACATGCTTAGCCATGCTATGTTTTGAAAAGAGATACATGTTGAGATTTTACAAAGGTTGAGAAAAGGACTTGTGTTTTACATAATAAAACAAGGACTCAATGAACCACCTAGGTGGAGGATACTTGAAGTTTTGGAGAAGGTGGCAACAAAAGGAACCATGTCTATGGCAATCACTTTGTGTTGTGCTCCAATTGAAAACCACCTAGGAAACTTAGAGATTGAACATGTTTCTCCAATTGTGGCTTTCGTGTGCAACCACATGCTATTATGGCTCTGGCTTAGTCAACTACATTAGGAAGACCCATACATTGTCTTTAGTTACCGGACATGGGGATCTGGAATGCTTCATGGGGGCTGAAGACAAGCTAGCAATGATGTATGGGAGGACCTTTTGGAAAGACTTCGTCACATTCTCAATCTGCCAGTACTCCATCTTGGTGAGCACTAATCCAGTAGGCCACTGGTGGCAACAAGATGGGATTGTGACATGTGGGTAAAGTGTACTCCTTCTGCAGAAGTTAATAAAATCTAAGTACTTAGCCGTGTCCCCGGTTATGGACAATACTGAGCAACTAAAGTTTGAACTATGGGAGATCTCGACATTCCAACTTCTAAAATAAAACTTGATGCACTTGGGGGTACCAAGGAATTCAAAGAGATTTTGTTAAGCTTGATGCACTTGGGGTTACCAAGGTGCTCAAGAGATTTTGCTTAACACTTGATGTACTTGGGGTTACCAAGGAACTCATGAGATTTTGATAAAACTTGTTGCAATTGGGGTTACCAAGGTGCTCAAGGAATTTTGACAAGGACTTGAACACTTGAGTTTCTACCAAGGAGTTCAAGGAACTTGGAAAAGAGATTTTACAAAGGACCTAAACCATTTTGAAAAGGTAGGATAAATTTTGCTTTATGCAAATGAGCCTAAAACTCTACTTAGCCAGATATGCATGTAATATTAGGATCCACTTATATTCCACATAGTAGTGAAACTTGCCAATGCAATTCAAATGTATTGACCCTTGTGGCTGTAACTTGTAATGTTGCAGGTTTGATTGATTTTAGTGAAGATTGTTTGAATAGGATTACAAAGTCTGCAACCAACATCTGCCTGTGGCACTTTGAAGATGAAGGACCCATGTTTATAGTTATTCCGCTGCAATGTAATGTAATAGCCAAATGAGCTTTGTATGATGTAATAAAATTATGTTATTCCTGGTTATAAAGTTATATTATGACCTTTGTTTCTTGATATTACATCTTAACTGTGGATGCTAGCTATTGATCCAGGGACTAGCATTGTAAAACACAGGAGGAAATCTACCTTATTAGGTTGAGACCTCTACAGATGGTATCAGAGCATTGTGTTGCCTGTAGGATTTGTAAACCTAGGATTGGACAAGAACCCTTAGAAAAATAGGAGTTGTATTTTGTTCCAAAAACTTATTTACAAAAACACTTGTAAACTCTTTCCTTAACCATTTTGTTTTCAACTCTACTTCTCCTCTACTTCAACTTGATGGAAAAACCTACCCATGACTAAACACTACACCATGTGCAAAGGACTTCTTCAACTTCTTCAACTCTAATGACTTCAACATCTTCAACTCTAATGACTTCAACATCTTCAGCATATTCCCCAAGGACTTCCAACTTGGAAACTACCAAGGACCACAAGTGAAACAAGAAATCTTGCTCAAGATTTAGAGACTGAGGGAATGCAAAATAAGAAGGAGCCATCAACAACTTTGAAGTATTGTAACCAAGAGTTTTTCCAAGGAAACCATGATCTCATATAAGAAGAATCAACCAAGAAGGATGGAAAGATCACAAGTAAACCATATAGATGGACCACCATTTTATAGATAAGTCAAGCACACCAACTTATGTGGTGTAACAAAAATATTTTGTTGCCTAGGTATGTGCTTGAACTTTGTTGTTTGAGTGAGATGTTTGGATTGTGATTGTGTGCACATTGCTTGTGTGAGATGTGATGTGTGTGATTAGAATTGAGTACTTAGAAATATCTGGCCTATTCTAATCTCCCTTCAACCCAAATAGATGACTACTCCAAAGGACTCCAACATCAAAGTGGATGACACCAACATCAACCAAGCTGACAGCATGAAAGAGCTCATAGCAACCCAACACCAGTTAAACCAACTGATAGCTCAGTTCATAGTCAACAATAGTGATAAAGATCCAGCACTGCAAAAGTTTTTGGAAGAACAATCCCAACTGATGCTCAAGGTGACTAATCAAATGATCAGCATGGAAGAAAACTATCCCAAAGGAGTGTATGATAACAAGGATGACAAGAATGTTATTCTAGATGGAGCCCCAGCTTGCATTATTTGTGGAGACAAGGACCATACTTCCAAGGATCATGAAGGACAATGCCCCAATTGTGAAGAAGAACATCCTATTGGACAATGCCCTACCTCTCAAGCTACTTGCTACCTGTGTGAAGGAAGTGATCATACTCCTAACCAATGTCCTATCTACTCCATTGTGAAACAAAGGAAACAAGAAGGATCCAAGTCTACCAAAGGAAAAGGACCACTTATACCTCCAAACAAGACAACCCAATTCAAAGGATCAAAGAAACTTAAGAAACAAAAGCAAGACATGAGCCTTGCACAATGTCGTAAATGTAAGGAAATGGGACACTACTCCAGTGGATGCCCAGAGAACAAGAAGAATAAAGAGATTGACCAAGTGTGGTGCAACAACTGCAAAGATTTAGGCCACTATGTAGCAACTTGTCCACAAGAGCCACATAAAGAACTCAAGGACATTCATTGTTTCAACTGCAAGAACCCAGGACACTATGCAAGCAACTCTCCAGAAAAGATGAAGAACAAGTTAAACAAGCCTATGGAGAAACTCAACCTTGGCCCATGAGTCAAGTATGGAAACCAAGGACTCAATGCAACTGTTTACTTAGAGAAAAGTTTCCCCAGGATCCCAAGAAGGCCAATATGTAATTTTTGTTTGAAAATTTTAAGGGTGGTAGTACCCTAGTTGTTTTGAATTTGCTTGTAACCCCAAACTTCCCAAATCTCGGGACGAGATTTATTTTAAGGGTGGTAGCCTGTCACATCCCAAGATTTTCTAAATCTTTTAATGTGGAAATAAATGAATAAAATAAAACTTTGTTGATTTTCAGAGCCAGAAGAAACTTTTTGAATTCAATTGGGACTTCAAACCAGTTGGATCAAATAAAACCCTAAAGAAAATTTAAAAGAGTAAACATTTGATAAAAGAAAATAAAATATTTTGGAATTACTATTTTGGAATCTTTTTATAAAAGATTTAGTTCTCAAAAGAAAGGTGGATTCATAAATAAAAATTATTTTGTAAAGCCAAATTAAACCTTGGCCAAGCTTTGGGAATTAAAACATTTTATTTTAAATAAAATTAGCAAAGGTTTATTTAAATAAAATAATAAGGAATTAATATCCAAACTTTATTTAAATAAAAGGTTTTACCAATTTAATTGAAACATCAAAACTTATTAAATTATTTAAAATAGGTTTTCCAAATAATTGTTCACAAGTAAAACCTACTAAAGTATTTTGGCTTTATTTTTCAAAATAAATATCTCAATAAAACAAATCCTATTTGATTTAACGAAAGTCTAATATATTTAATTAATAATAGACTCTATTTTGATTTAAATAACCAAGGTCCAATTATATTTAATTATTAATGGACCCTATTAATAAAATTATTAATTTGATTTTGGATTTTGGTTCATGTTACTAAACAGAACTAACTTCAATATTACAAAGTTTGAGTATTGTTTGAATTTATTTGAACCATGTTTGTTTGATAGAAATTTCAAAACAGAAATCAGAAATAGAAAAAGAAAAAGTTACAGAATAAAAAAATGGATTTGGACCCAGCCCAGCCGGCCAAGCCCAGGAAGCCCACCAACCAGCCCAGCTCCTCATTCCGCAGGAAAACGTTTCACACCTCGCATCCGACCCAGGCAGAGACTGACCGGTGGACCTCTCTCCCACTCTATTTCCCACTGACCAGCGGACCCCACTTCTCCAGCCCGTCTCCTTCCTCGCGACGACCACGCCGGCCGTTTCTGCCGTTGATGCCGCGCGTTAATTCGCAGTAATGCCGCAGTGATTCCGCGCAGCAACCTCGCCCTCTTAAGCGCCCACTCTCCCTCTCCATTTCCCCTCAAGCTTCTCCCTCTCTCTGCCCCCAGGCTGCGTTCATTTTGCCCTGCACCGTCACTGCTCCGACGAGCTTCCTTCCCAAATTCCGACCAACACTCACCACCCCGTGCCTCCTAGACCTAGCTCACACCTTCCCCATCCCCTGGCGTTTCTGCCCGTGCCTTTCGTTCGACCGCGGGCGTCCCAGAACGTCGCCTTCGTCAAGCTTCAAGCGCCGCCGTGTCTGGTTCTTCTCTGACGAGCCCCACAGGTAGATTCCGATCTCCCCGTGCCTTCTCGTTCATGCACGTGTCTTCTCCGTGACCTCCCGCACTTAACCATGCCCCTGTCTTGTCCTAGGACGATCTACAACGTCGCCTTCGTCCTTGGACAGAACCACCCGACGCCGTTCTTTACTCCGGCGAGGAATTACTGCAGACCCTGAGCGCCCCGCGACCAACCGACCACGCCCCGAGCATCACCTCGTCCTCGCAATCACGGTGAGCATCCTCACCTCGTACTTTGCTTCCTAGAACCACCGATAGCCGCAGCCAGACCGTCGCCGCCGCGCGCAGCCGCCGAGCGCCGCCAGACTCTGGCAAGCGTGTTAGTGACCGTTAGATTTAGATCTGACGTTTAGGAAAGAAAGTGAGAGAAGGGGTATCGAGCAACCAGTGCCGTGCGATCCCACTTAGATCCAACGATCCAGAGAGATCAATCCGACCAAACCGGTATTGTCCAGTAAGAATTTGACGCGTGGCACTAGACCGGTTTAAAAGAAATTTGAAAACAGATTTATTTGCAAACTTCAAACCTTTGTAACTTTCAAACCACACGTCCAAAAATTACAAATTTTATATCACTGGATTCAGGAGAGCAAGCCCTAGCCAACCATGGCCTTAGTTTAGAAATAGTATCTGTTTGTTTGCTTGTTTTTGCAGATTCATTTGTGAGCTTGCTTAGAGTAGAAAAATTGTTTAAAATTGATTTTACGATTAAATCTTTTGCAAAATGGTTTGTAGTGACCCTACTGACCCTAGGAACCAACCCATGGTTTTGGAAATGAAATTGGAAAAATTTGGAATAGATTAATTGAATTAGTCTAATTCTAGCTAAATAATGATAATGGTTTTATTTTGAAAAAGAATTTTGGAATAAAAACTATAGAGAAAATGTTATAATTCAAAGCTACTGACCTAAAACACCAAGTCTTGAGAGTTAGAAACTTTTGGTGAGAAACTTAAAGATTTTGATTTGATAAAACCATTTTCCACCACATAAAATGTTGAATGGATTTCTAAAATAATTTTTGGGCAAAACCCTCTAACTAATGACTTTGCCATTTTGGTAAATGACCAATTTGGACCTTACAAAGTTTATAAACCTAGTAGAGACCAACCTTGCAATAGAACCATCCTTTGCATACTTATGCATGACTTAGATTCCATTGCTTTATGTGTGTTAGATTGTTTGTTGACTTGGTTTGGAATGTTAGTTGATTTTGTGTTTGCTTGAATGACTTGTAGTGAGATTAGCAAAGTGTGAGACTAGAAAGATCAAGGAGAGAACCACCATTCCCTACCAAAAAAAGGCAAGTTTCACACTCATACAAAAGTCCTACTATTTTCATTATACTTAGTGGATTTTGAAAACATGCATGAAAATGATTTATACTTATGCTATGCTAAATCCTAATAGGATTCCGTATACACTCCTTAGTGAAAATATTGAAGTTGTACATGCTTAGCCATGCTATGTTTTGAAAAGAGATACATGTTGAGATTTTACAAAGGTTGAGAAAAGGACTTGTGTTTTACATAATAAAACAAGGACTCAATGAACCACCTAGGTGGAGGATACTTGAAGTTTTGGAGAAGGTGGCAACAAAAGGAACCATGTCTATGGCAATCACTTTGTGTTGTGCTCCAATTGAAAACCACCTAGGAAACTTAGAGATTGAACATGTTTCTCCAATTGTGGCTTTCGTGTGCAACCACATGCTATTATGGCTCTGGCTTAGTCAACTACATTAGGAAGACCCATACATTGTCTTTAGTTACCGGACATGGGGATCTGGAATGCTTCATGGGGGCTGAAGACAAGCTAGCAATGATGTATGGGAGGACCTTTTGGAAAGACTTCGTCACATTCTCAATCTGCCAGTACTCCATCTTGGTGAGCACTAATCCAGTAGGCCACTGGTGGCAACAAGATGGGATTGTGACATGTGGGTAAAGTGTACTCCTTCTGCAGAAGTTAATAAAATCTAAGTACTTAGTCGTGTCCCCGGTTATGGACAATACTGAGCAACTAAAGTTTGAACTATGGGAGATCTCGACATTCCAACTTCTAAAATAAAACTTGATGCACTTGGGGGTACCAAGGAATTCAAAGAGATTTTGTTAAGCTTGATGCACTTGGGGTTACCAAGGTGCTCAAGAGATTTTGCTTAACACTTGATGTACTTGGGGTTACCAAGGAACTCATGAGATTTTGATAAAACTTGTTGCAATTGGGGTTACCAAGGTGCTCAAGGAATTTTGACAAGGACTTGAACACTTGAGTTTCTACCAAGGAGTTCAAGGAACTTGGAAAAGAGATTTGACAAAGGACCTAAACCATTTTGAAAAGGTAGGATAAATTTTGCTTTATGCAAATGAGCCTAAAACTCTACTTAGCCAGATATGCATGTAATATTAGGATCCACTTATATTCCACATAGTAGTGAAACTTGCCAATGCAATTCAAATGTATTGACCCTTGTGGCTGTAACTTGTAATGTTGCAGGTTTGATTGATTTTAGTGAAGATTGTTTGATTAGGATTACAAAGTCTGCAACCAACATCTGCCTGTGGCACTTTGAAGATGAAGGACCCATGTTTATAGTTATTCCGCTGCAATGTAATGTAATAGCCAAATGAGCTTTGTATGATGTAATAAAATTATGTTATTCCTGGTTATAAAGTTATATTATGACCTTTGTTTCTTGATATTACATCTTAACTGTGGATGCTAGCTATTGATCCAGGGACTAGCATTGTAAAACACAGGAGGAAATCTACCTTATTAGGTTGAGACCTCTACAAGTAAGGGCGGCAAGCCTGTTGCCGCGCCTGAAAAGAAACCCCGAGTTGGACCTAAGTCTGATTCCGAGTGCTACTATTGTAAGGGGACTGGCCACTGGAAGCGCAACTGCCCCAAGTATCTGGCAGACAAGAAGGCCGGCAAGGCAAACAAAGGTATATATGATATACATGTTATTGATGTGTACTTGACTAGTGCTCGGAGTAGCACCTGGGTATTTGATACCGGTTCAGTTTCTAATATTTGTAACTCGAATCAGGGATTGCGGAACAAGCGACCGCTAGCAAGGGGTGAGGTCAAGATGCGTGTCGGCAATGGATCAAGCGTTGATGTGATTGCCGTCGGAACGCTGCCTCTCCACTTACCGCCGGGATTAGTTATAAACTTGAATAAATGTTATCTGGTGCCTGCACTGAGCATGAACATTGTATCTGGATCGTGTTTGATGCGAAGTGGTTATTCATTTAAATCCGAGAACAATGGTTGTTCCATTTATATGAATGAAATCTTTTATGGTCATGCACCGATGATGAATGGTTTATTTCTATTAGATCTCGATGATAATGTTACACATATTCATAATGTTGATGCTAAAAGGATTAAACTTAATGATGATATATCCGCATATATGTGGCACTGCCGTCTAGGTCATATTGGTGTTAAACGCATGAAGAAGCTCCATTCGGATGGACTTTTGGAATCACTTGATTATGAATCATTTGATACATGTGAGCCATGCCTTATGGGCAACATGACTAGAACGCCGTTTTCCGGTTCAATGGAACGGGCGACAGATTTATTGGAAATCATACATTCTGATGTATGTGGTCCAATGAGTGTGTCGGCGCGAGGTGGATATCGTTATTTTGTTACTTTCACGGATGATTTGAGTAGATACGGTTATATCTACTTGATGAAACACAAGTCTGAAATCTTTGAAAAGTTCAAGGAATTTCAGAATGAAGTGGAAAATCATCGTAATAGAAAGATCAAATTTCTACGGTCCGACCGTGGAGGTGAGTATCTAAGTTACGAGTTTAGCACTCACATGAAAGAGTGTGGAATTGTTTCACAACTCACACCTGTCGGAACACCACAGCGAAATGGTGTGTCGGAACGTCGTAATCGTACTTTATTAGATATGGTTCGATCTATGATGTCTCTGACGGACTTGCCGTTGTCATTTTGGGGTTATGCACTAGAAACTGCTCCATTCACTTTAAATCGGGCACCATCTAAATCCGTTGAAAAGACACCGTATGAATTGTGGTTTGGAAACAAACCTAAGCTGTCATTTCTTAAAGTTTGGGGATGCGATGTTTATGTGAAGAAACTTCAACCGGATAAACTCGAACCCAAAGCGGAAAATTGCGTCTTCATAGGATACCCTAAAGAAACTATTGGGTATTCCTTCTATCACAGATCCGAGGGCAAGGTTTTTGTTGCCAAGAATGGATCCTTTCTAGAGAAAGAGTTTCTCGCGAAAGGTGTGAGTAGTCGGAAGGTAGAACTCGAAGAGGTTGTGGAACCTTCTCTTCAAAGTATGGCGAGTAGCGCAGCGCCGGAAGTTGTTCCGGAGTTGGCTCCACCTGTTGAAGAGGGAACTAATGGTAATGATCATGAAACTCCGAAAGAGAGTACTACCGAACCTCGCAGGTCAAACAGGACGCGTGCAGCTCCCGAGCTGTACGGAAATCCTGTCATGAATTTCATGGTTGATGAAAATGATGACCCTGCGACGTATGAAGAAGCGATGATGAGCCCGGATTCCAACAAATGGTTAGAAGCCATGAAATCCGAGATGGAATCCATGTATGAAAATCAAGTTTGGAACTTGGTGGAATTACCTCACGACCGAAAGGCCGTGGAGAACAAATGGATTTTCAAAAGGAAAACTGATGCTGATGGTAATGTGACCGTCTATAAAGCTCGACTTGTCGCAAAGGGGTTTAGACAAATTCAAGGAGTTGACTACGATGAGACTTTCTCTCCCGTAGCGATGCTAAAGTCAGTTAGGATTATGTTAGCAATTGCTGCATATTTCGATTATGAGATATGGCAGATGGATGTCAAAACCGCGTTTCTCAATGGTAATATTGAAGAAGAGTTGTATATGATACAACCAAAGGGTTTTGTCGATCCTAAGGATGCTAACAAGGTGTGCAAGCTTCAGCGATCCATCTATGGATTGAAGCAAGCATCACGAAGTTGGAATCTCCGCTTTGATGAGGTGATCAAAGAGTTTGGATTTGTCCAAACTTATGGAGAAGCTTGTATTTACAAGAAAGTGAGTGGGAGCAATGTGGCATTTCTGATATAATATGTGGATGACATATTATTGATCGGAAATGATATAGATCTTTTAAACAGTGTTAAAAGTTATCTAAACAGCAAATTTTCAATGAAGGACCTAGGTGAAGCGTCATACATATTAGGCATAAAGATCTATAGAGATAGATCTAGGTGCCTAATAGGGCTATCGCAAAGTACATACCTTGATAAGATTTTAAAGAAGTTTAAAATGGACAGAAGTAAGAAGGGGATCTTACCTATGTTGCAAGGCAAGACATTGAGTAAGACTCAAAGTCCGGCTTCGGCGGAAGAAAGAGAGATAATGGACAAAGTCCCCTATGCTTTAGCCATAGGCTCTATAATGTACGCCATGCTATGTACAAGACCGGATGTGGCACATGCTATTAGTTTGACTAGTAGGTACCAATCAGATCCAGGTTCGGAACACTGGATAGCGGTCAAGAATATCCTTAAGTACTTACGAAGAACTAAGGATATGTTTCTTGTATACGGAGGTGAAGAAGAGCTCGTCGCTAAGTGTTATGTCGACGCTAGCTTTGACACCAATCCGGATGACTCTAAGTCTCAATCCGGATACGTATTTCTCATGAATGGCGGAGCGGTTAGTTGGAGGAGCTCCAAACAACCTGTGGTAGCGGGATCAACAACGGAGGCCGAATATGTTGCTGCTTCAGAAGCGGCTCAGGAAGCAGTTTGGATGAAGGAGTTCATATCCGAACTAGGAGTGGTGGCAAACGCGTTGGACCCAATGGTGATCTATTGTGACAACAATGGTTCCATTGCCAATGCCAAAGAGCCAAGGTCTCACAAGAATTCCAAGCATATTAAGCGCCGGTTACACTCCATCCGCGAGCATGTCAAGGATGGAGATATAAAGGTTTGTAAAGTACATACGGATATCAATGTAGAAGATCCATTGACTAAAACTCTCCCTAGAGGAAAACATGATCAACACCAGAACTCAATGGGTGTTAGATTTATCACTATGTAACTAGATTATTATCTCTAGTGCAAGTGGGAGACTGAAGGGAATATGCCCTGAGAGGCAATAATAAAGTGTTTATTATGTGTATTCCAAGTATATGATAGATGTTTATTTTGCATGCTATAATTGTATTAATACGGAAACGTTAATACATGTGTGTTTAGTAAACAAACAGAAAGTTCCTAGTTATGCCTCTCTCATAAACTAGCTCGTTGATTAACAAGATGATCAAGGTTTCCTGATCATGGACATTGGATGTTGTTAATAACAGGATCACAACATTAGTGTAATGGTGTGATGAACATTCATCCGAAGTATAGCATTACGATCAAAGTCACTGAGTTTATATTGCTATAACAAATTACGAAGTGATCCTAATCCTTAGACCATGAGATCATGTCAATCACTAACACCGGAAGAGTTTCTTGATAACATCAAACGTCACACCGTAACAGGGTGATTATAAAGATGGATTCAGAACTAATAAAGTGTTATGTTGAGGCTCATGGATCGAGAGTGGAATTTGTTCATCCCGATGACGGATAGATATACTCTGGGCCCTCTCGGTGATATCACATTGATTAGCTTGCAAGCAAGTGATTTGATCACTAGAATGTTATATCACAGGAACGAGAAAAGAGTGCATGTCGGTAACGAGATCAAACTAGGTATGGAGATACCGATGATCGAATCTCGGACATGTAATATATCGTGAAACAAAGGGATTAAGATACTAGCGTAAAAGGTTCCGACGATCACAAGAAAGTCATCGTTGAATGTGTGGGAGTCAGTATGGGTCTCCAGATCCCGCTTCTGATTATTGATCCGAGAGGGGTCTCGATCATGTCCGCATTATTCACGAACCGTAGGGTGACACACTTAAGAGACACCGACATCCAATTGGAGCAAATGTTTCATGCCGAAAGAATGAACAAGCGCAGGAATTTATTTCACTAGATACCGAAACAGGTTTTCGGGTGAAATTGCATAAAGTGGTTATGCATGTGAAATAGAATTCTAGCAAGGGGTTATTTGTGAATGTTTGTCATTAAAGTAATTGACAAAATTCTGAATAAAATAAAAGAGTTTTATTTACTGAGAGTTTGCATTAAATTTGGTGGAAATTTAATGGGAATTTGAGTGGACTTTTGAGTGGAGGGATTTTAAAGGGCATTTTGTGAGTGGAGTGTCCACCCACATGAATGAAGGAGGGGAGGGGGCAGCCCCCATGGTCGGCGGCCACCCCCTTGGGTGCCCCCCTCCTCCTATAAAAGGAGCCCCCCTCCTCACTTGTCTCTCACACCTCCTCGTGAAGGATCTCTCTCCCCCTCTAGAATTTATCCCCCATGGTCTCGGACTAGCGAGATACATGTTCCCGGTGGCTATTCGGCAAGAAAGAGTTGTGCTTCCGCTGCATCGCTGGAGCGAGGAGGCGGAGGTTGCTCGGTGCCTCGAACGTGTGTGCGAGCACGGATGCGCTGCTGATTTGCGGCGCTAGGACTTCCTCTCGATCTTGAGATCGGCAAGAGATCGTCTACATCAACCACGAGTTGAACTCGTTAAGCTTTGTCGGTCTTCAAGGGTATGTTCTCTACGGATATACATCCGCCCGTTGTTTGTATCTAGTAGATAGATCTTGGTATATAGTTCACATCGTAGGAAAATTTTTGTTTTCTATGCTGCGAACCCTACAGTACCATATGACCATGGTTTAAAACTGAGGAAATATGTTGCATTTGAAGGCAGTAACACTGTAAGAAGGTTTTTGGGCTATACAAATCAGGTTTTCTTTCGTTATGTACAATGGCGACATGAAGAAAATAGTGTGGTGTTATGTTGATAATTAGGTCCCTTGTTTTTTAGGTTGTCCCGGTGTGTAAAGCAGTAGAGTGGGTGGATCTTGAGTGGCCAGACACACTTAAGAAATGTTTGTCCCAATTGTGGGATACGTATGAGCTCGAAAGGTCGGGGAGATTTAAAGATGCCCGTGATGCAGCTCCAAAAAATTACAAGCTGTTGGTAGGAAATAAGGAGCTGGAACAGGAAATCAAACATTGGCGGTCAGAACTAAATGACACAATCAATGGGAGCTTGGTGGTGGGAACTGCACGGAAGATTCCGAAGGCTAAAAAGGATAGGGATCAGCTCATGGAAGAGAATAAGAAGCTAGAGTACTACATTGCGGAGCTGTTGAAGGATCTGAAGAAGGAGCGCAAGGTGAACAAGGACAAGCTATGGACGATCAAGGAAATTTTAGATGAATAATTTGTGTCATGGCAATATCTGAAACTAGTTAACTGTAAGACTTGTAGTTGTGATACCTTGACTAATCCAAACTCAATCCTTGAGCAAACTAACCTTTCAGAAGAAAGCATAGTTTGCATAGAGAGTGGTCCATATTTACAAAATCACTACTACACATGGTTAAACCACGATTTGGTCCATTAGAACACATAGTTGGCAAACTAACTTCAGAGGAACTTATAGTTTGCACTGATCCTGGCGTGTAGATGGTCGTGTTCCTTTCTAAGAAGCTCCAGTTCGAGGGTTCGTTCAACCAGGTCCGCTTTGGTTTTTACCTGCTCCCTTAGTACTTGGAGGTGCGCCTCCCGCTGGTTCAAGCGCTCCGTATGGGAAGCGACAAGCTTATTAGTAAGCTTAAGATTATCCACCATGAGATCCTTGATGATTTCCTCCTTCGCACGCGTCTAGGCGATACTTTTCTCGTGAAGTTCCTTCCATCCGACGATGTCCACCTTCAGACTGTGGCACGTGTCATAAAGGATGGTGACTTCTTCTCTCAGGCGGTCATGGGACACTTTCTAAAAATTCCGCTTCTCCAGTTGGATAGCCATCTTGTCCTTTAGCCAGGTCGGCAGTCCTTGGTTGATCTTTCGCCTCTTCTGCTACAACAAAAATATGTGGTTAGTTTCCACAATTTAAACAATTAACTAGTGTCAAAGTCATAATTTTAAGGACAGAGCAATCAAGGATTGTACAAATTTAACAGAATCAACTAGTGGCACAGTCCTAATTCCAGAGATAATGTCAGAGCAATATAGGCTTTTTCCCAATTTAACTAGATAAAATAGTGGCATACTTATAATTTATATGACTGAGCAATATACCTTTTTTTCCAATTCAACAGGATAAAGTAGTGGTATAGTCCTAATTTTAATTCCAGAGCAATATAGCATTTTTCCCCAATTCAATTGGATAAAGTAGTGGCACAGTCATAATTTCCATTTCAGAGCAATATAGCCTTTTCCCCAATTCTACAGGATAATTAGGGGCACATTCCTAATTTCAATTTCAGAGCAATAAAGCCTAGTTTGCCCAATTCAACAACATAAAGTAGTGACATAGTCCTAATTTCAATTTCAGAGCAATAAAGCCTATTTTTCCCAATTCAACATGATAAAGTAGTGGCACAGTCCTAATTTCAATTTCAAAGCAACGTGAGACTATATCCAACTAAGGGTGTTGTGGGTTTTTCCAATGTAAGCAAATAGTAGTGGCATAGTCATAATCTAATTCCAAGCTTAGATACATAATGGAAAGAACGGATGATGACCATTCATGAGAACACAAACCCATAATTAATTTGACATGCAAGTAAGATAAACAGAGAAATAAGGAGTTGCTCCAAGATTGCTTAATTGCACGATATGTATAAATTACAAAAGCAACGGAGCATGAACTGAGATTCCTGCCCCCACACCCCAGCCCCTACTCTGAATTTGAATTGGGCATTCCGTTGGCTCCCCATTCTCCTTGTTTCGACTCTTGGGAACGGTGAGACCTAAGCCCATGTCCTCCTTCATCTGTCTCAATACATCGAGGCAACGGTCCCTGTCATTGTAGGCTTCGATGGCAGACTTTGCTTCGATGATGCGTTCTCTGCGTGTCTTGGTGGCTTCGTCAAGCAGGAGGACGCATATGTCCTAGAGATTCTTCTTGTCACGCAAGAGCTTCATACTTAAGTTGATGGCTAGGTCTTGTTTGGACAAGCTGTGTGCGATCAACTTCTGCAGCTCGTCGATCACCCTATGCAGCTTGCCGCTCTCTGCTTCAAGCCTCCTGATGGTAAGTGAAAAATCAAGCGTGATCTCCTTCTGCAGAGACAAACGCCTTCAAAGGCGGTCATTAGCCCGGGTTAGGAAGCGTGCACCCTGCAGTTGGTTGTCTATCTTGGCATTGATCACGACCACCTTGTCACGGAAATCGGCCTTCGCTTGATGCATCGTTCATGTTATTTAAAATAGGCACTCTATAATTGTACAACATGTTCTAGGGAAGCATAATATTCAAGTCACAAACACCCCAAATGTGTCTACGAAGATTGAGCGTGGTCCCTACTTGGAGGCTACTTGCGGGCATACACGATAATATTTCCACATTTAGAATCTCAAAAATAAAACCAAATGCATGTCGGGATTTCATACCTCGGTGAGCTGGGGAACAGTGCCGAACGGGTCCTATGATGCCACCGCCATCATGCTGGTTTCAGGATCCACGACCGTCCTGGAATATGTAGCAGAGTAAGAAGAAGAAGGAGGATGAGGGGAAGAAGAACAAGAACAAGAACAAGAACGAGAAGACTGTACCGGGAGGTGCCCTGGCCTGCTGCAACATTCAGCGCCGCCACCACCATCGTGCTGCTTTCAGGGTCCATAGCCGCCCTGGAATATGTAGCATAGTACCGGGAGGAGCCCTGTCTTGCTGCAGCATGCAGCACCGCCGCGCGCAATCGTGCTGCTTTCAGGGTCCACGGCCGGCTTGGAATATGTAGCATAGTAATAATAATAAGAAGAAAATTAGACATAGAAGAAGTATACATAGAAGAAGAAGACTGTACCAGTAGGATCCCTGGCCTACTACAACATGCAGCGCCGCCGCGGCCATCGTGCTGCTTTTAGGGTCCACGACCGCCCTGAAATATGTAGCATTGTAATAAGAAGAAGAATAAGAAGTAGACATAGAAGAAGAAGAAAACAGAGAAGAAGAACAAGACTGTACTGGGAGCTGCAGGAGCCCCAGCCTGCTGGAACATTCAGCGCCATTGCTAGGAGAGATTGAGTCTCTATGCGAGGGGGGTACTGAGCAGTTGGTTGAGCAGTAAGTCCAAGGCGGCGATTTCTCTCCATTATCTCCGTGTGCATGGTCGATCTGCCTCTGCCTCTGCCTCTACCTCTCCTGTGGGGAGCCATGGATAATGCAGATGGAAGAAGGTGGGAGCAGTAGGAAGAACAAAGTGATGTGCGGGGTAGAATGGTCAAAGAGTCCAGTCCGTGGGACAGTCTTATACAAGACCACAGTTTACTCCGGTGCTATCTCAACCTACATCCACCGTTCATTTGTTAATCGATGACCTATGTTGCTTCCTTCTCAAAGAAGCGTGACTGGTAGAACTAGGGAATAAAACCACAAAGTCCACACGATGGGACTCAATTGGACTAGTTTTAATGAGATGGATGGTTCAACAGGGGCTTCGGCGCACGCCGCCTAGTTTCCCATGGATAGGGGTGGGACTATGAGGGAGGAAGTAATTATGGGCTGTACGTCCAGCCTGCGTGCGTGCTCAAGGGGTTGTCACGATGCGCGCAACTACTACACAGACAAAACATGATGGAGCGTTCAACTCCACGTCGACAGGCATGCACTGGACACTTCCCGACGCTTCCACACGGCGCATTTTGTGGTTTGTTACGTGACAACACTCCCAGTATGTAGATATTTTACGATGTAGCACAATTTTTACATGACTAGACTATGAGATGTTCCTGGCGCCCCAGGATCGGCACCCAACTCTGTGTACCTGCCATCACGCATTTCTGAACAACTTCCTCGCGCAGGCAGTGGCAGATCCTTGCCAGTGGTTGACAGTCCTGCGTCACTTGCTCGTCACGGTATCATTCGGGCACGCTGATACCCATCTGACGCACCACAACGTGTCCAACCGCGCCTGGATCCATCGACATCGGCACTCGAGGACACAGCAATGTCGAAGCTTGTCGTACCCGCCACATCTGAGAAGCGCGTTGCACCAGCACCCAAGACGGGGGAGCGCCGGAGGAAAGCATGCGAGACCACCATGAAGAAGGGCAGGAGGAAGAGAGGAGCCAGCAAAGAGGACGACTCTGACTCGGGCAATGAGGAGGCGTTCATGGAGAAGTTTGAGGCAGAAGCGGAGGAGAGTGACATCGACCCGTGGGACTACAAGGAGGATGAGGAGGACTCCAACGAGGAGAGGGCGCGTATATACGAGGAGGGAGTTGTCGACGAGTCATCGGAGGACACCACCACCACCACCGACGACGACAATGACGACGAGTAATGTTCTCTTGTTAGTATTGTTTTTATTACATATTTAACTTCCACATCCTGCATTGTAATTATTGTAACTACCATGTCGTGTGCAATAATACTGGGATGTTGCTACTATAACAACTTAGTGTGGCTGTTGGATCAAAGAGGATCAATGATTGGCTGGCACGATCTGCATGACAACTGTCTGACCAATCAGGGCGTGCTGGTTTCTGTGTGAGCTATAGTAAGGGCTTTTCTGAGAATTCGTGACAAGCATAGAGGGAAAAATCTTGGTAAACATGGCTTCCAACCCTAGATCCCCCATCGCTGCCCAGAACATGGAACCACTCCATGGATTGAGCCCAAACCCAACACCTAGCTCTATCTCGGCATTGCAAGCGACTTCTCCAACTAGAGAATTCGTGGTGCTTTGGAGAAATCTCCACTTTCCATTTTTTGGACCCAAAAAACGGTGTTTTCCCAAAGGAGGTGCAAGATTAGGGAGCGCCCATGGGCCCGAGGAAATTTCCACGCATGCTACACCATGGTGCATGGCCATTCCTGGGATGTGGGCATTTATCTCGTGGTGCGGACATGTACTGTATTTTTTCCGAGTTATGGCCCGGTAAAAGAGGTTTCTAACTGTATGTACCCTATAAGACACTCTAAATTTTCAGGGAAAAATGGTTTGGGGTGCCCCATGGGGTACCTAGGCTGGATGCATGCCTGGGTCCAAGATTGCACTGACCGTTGTGTTGCCGCGCCCGCCGGCAAGGATCGCCATTTTCTTGGGCAGCACCAAACAAAATCTAAAAAAACAAAAAAATGTGAAAACGGCTCTTGGAGCCCTTGCATGTGACCCACTGCCCTCATAAAATCATAGGGAGGGCATACCAGGTCATTTGGCACCCAAGGCACCACCAGGATGTCTATCGAGTGTGAGTAAACATGGCTTCCAACCCTAGATCCCACCCTCGCTGCCCAGAACATGGAACCATGCCATGGATTGAGCCCAAACCCGACACCTAGCTCCCTCTCGGCATCACAAGTGACTTCTCCAACTAGAGATTTCGTGGTGCTTTGGAGAAATCTCCACTTTCCATTTTTTGGACCCGAAAAACCGGCGTTTTCCCAAAGGAGGTGCAAGATTAGGGCGCGCCCATGGGCCCGAGGCAATTTCCACGCATGCTACACCATGTTGCATGGCCATTCCCGGGAGGTGGGCAATTATCTCATGGTGCGGGCATGTACTGTATTTTTTCTGAGTTATGGCCCGGTAAATGCGGTTTCTAACTAAATGTACCCTATAAGACACTCTAAATTTTTGGGGAAAAATGGTTTGGGGTGCCCCATGGGGTACCTAGGCTGGATGCATTCCTGGGTACAAGATTACACCGACCGTCGCGTTTTCGCGCCCTCCTGCTAGTTTCACCGTTTTCTTGGGCAGCACCAAACAAAATCTAAAAAAACAAAAAAATGTGAAAACGGCTCTTGGACCCCTTGCATGTGACCCACTGCCCTTATAAAACCATAGGCAGGGCATACCAGGTCATTTGGCACCCAAGGCATCACCAAGATGTCTATCGACTATTAGTAAACATGGCTTCCAACCCTAGATCCCCGACCTTGCTGCCTAGAACATGGAACCACTCCATGGATTGAGGCGAAAACCGGCACCTAGCTCCCTCTTGGCATCGCAAGCGTCTTCTCCAACTCGAGATTTCGTGGTGCTTTGGAGAAATATCCAGTTTCCATTTTCTGGACCCGAAAAACCAGCGTTTTCCCGAAGGAGGCGCAAGATTAGGGCGCACCCATGGGCCCGAGGCAATTTCCATGCATGCTACACCATGGTGATTGGCCATTCCCGGGATGTGGGCATTTATCTCGTGGTGCGGGCATGTACTGTAGTTTTTCCGAGTTACGGTCGCGTAAATGCGGTTTCTAACTGTATGTACCCTATAAGACACTCTAAATTTACGGGGAAAAACGGTTTGGGGTGCCCCATGGCGTCCTAGGCTGCATGCATGCCTGGGTCCAAGTTTGCACCGACGGTCGCGTTGCCGCGCCCGCCGGCGGGTTTCGCCATTTTCTTGGGTAGCACCAAACAAAATCTAAAAAACAAAAAAACGTGAAAACGGCTCCTAGAGCCCTTGCATGTGATCCATTGCCCTCATAAAATCATAGGCAGGGCATACCAGGTCATTTGGCACCCAAGACACCACCAGGATGTCTATCGAGTGTGAGTAAACATGGCTTCCAACCCTAGATCTCCCCCTCGCTGCCCATAACATGGAACCACTCCATGGATTGAGCCCAAACCTGACACCAAGCTGCCTGTTAGCATCGCAAGCGACTTCTCCAACTAGAGATTTCGTGGTGCTTTGGAGAAATATCCACTTTCCATTTTCTGGACCCTAAAAACTGTCTTTTTCCCAAAGGAGGTGCAATATTAGGGTGAGCCCATAGGCCCGAGGCAATTTTCACGCATGCTACATCATGGTGCATGGCCATTCCCGGGAGGTGGGCTTTTATATCGTGGTGCGGGCATGTAATGTATTTTTTTCCGAGTTACAGCCCGGTAAATGCGGTTTCTAACTATATGTACCTGATAAGAAACTCTCAATTTTCGGGGAAAAATGGTTTGGGGTGCCCCATGGGGTACCTAGGCTGGATGCATGCCTCGATCCAAGATTGCACCGACCGTCGCGTTGCTGCGCCCGCCGACGGGTTTCACCGTTTTCTTGGGCAGCACCAAACAAAATCTAAAAAACAAAAAAACATGAAAACGGCTCCTGGATCCCTTGCATGAGACCCACTGCCCTCATAAAATCATAGGCAGGGCATACCAGGTCATTTGGCACCCAAGAAACCACCAGGAGGTCTATCGAGTGTGAGTAAACATGGCTTCCAACCCTAGATCCCCTTCCCCTCGCTGCCTAGAACATGGAACCACTCCATGGATTGAGCCCAAACCCGGCACCAAGCTCCCTGTCAGCATCGCAAGCGACTTCTCCAACTAGAGATTTCGTGGTGCTTTGGAGAAATATCCAATTTCCATTTTCTCGACCCTAAAAACTGGCTTTTTCCCAAAGGAGGTGCAAGATTAGGGTGCGCCCATGGGCCCGAGGCAATTTTCACGCATGCTACACCATGGTGCATGGCCATTCCCGGGAGGTGGGCATTTATATCGTGGTACGGGCATGTACAGTATTTTTTTCCGAGTTACGACCCGGTAAATGCGGTTTCTAACTATATGTACCCTATAAGAAACTCTCAATTTTTAGGGAAAATGGTTTGGGGTGCCCCATGGGGTACCTAGGCTGGATGCGTGTATGGGTCCAAGATTGCACCGACCGTCGCGTTGCCGCGCCCGCCGGCGGGTTTCGCCGTTTTCTTGGGCAGCACAAAACAAAATCTTAAAAAAACAAAAAAACGTGAAAATGTGAAAACGGCTCCTGGAGCCCTTGCATGTGACACACGCCCTCATAAAGTCCTAGGCAGGGCATACTAGGTCATTTCGCACCCAAGGCAACACCAGGATGTCTATCGAGTGTGAGTAAACATGCCTTCCAATCCTAGATCCCCCCTCGCTTCCCAGAACATGGAACCACTACATGGATTGAGCCCAAACCCAGCACCTAGCTCCCTCTCGGCATCGCAAGCGACTTCTCCAACTAGAGATTTCATGGTGCTTTGGGGAAATTTCCACTTTCCATTTTCTGGACCCGAAAAACCGGCGTTATGTCGAACGAGGTGCAGGATTAGGGCGCGCCCATGGGCCCGAGGCAATTTCCACGCATGCTACACCATGGTGCATGGCTATTCTCGGGAGGTTGGAATTTATCTCGTGGTGCGGGCATGTACTGTATTTTTTCCGAGTTACGGCCCGGTAAATGCGGTTTCTAACTGTATGTACCCTATAAGACACTCTAAATTTTCAGGAAAAATGGTTTGGGGTGCCCCATGGGGTACCTAGGCTGGATGCATGCCTGGGTCCAAGATTGCACCGATCGTTGCGTTGCCGCGTCCGCCGGCGGGTTTCACCGTTTTCTTGGGCAGCACCAAACAAAATCTAAAAACAAAAAAAATGTGAAAACGGCTCCTGGATCCCTTGCATGTGACCCACTTCCCTCATAAAATCACAGGCAGGGCATACCAGGTCATTTGGCACCCAAGGCACCACTAGGATGTCTAGAGAGTGTGAGTAACCATGGATTCCAACCCTAGATCCTCCCCTCGTTGCCGAGAACATGGAACCACTCCATGGAATGAGCCCAAACCCGGCACCTAGCGCCCTCTCGGCCTCGCAAGCGACTTCTCCAACTAGAGATTCGGTGGTGCTTTGGAGAAATCTCCACTTTTCATTTGCTGGACTCGAAAAACCGGCGTTTTCCCAAAGGAGGTGCAAGATTAGGGTGCGCCCATGGGCCCGAGGCAATGTCCACGCATGCTACACCATGGTACATGGCCATTCCTGGAGGTGGGCATTTATCTCGTGATGCGGGCATGTACTGTATTTTTTCCGAGTTACGGTCGCGTAAATGCGGTTTCTAATTGTATGTACCCTATAAGACACTCTAAATTTTCGAGGAAAAATGGTTTGGGGTGCCCCATGGGGTACCTAGGCTGGATGCATGCCTGGGTCCAAGATTGCACCGACCGTCGCGTTGTCGCGCCCGCCGGCGGGTTTCACCGTTTTCTTGGGCAGCACCAAACAAAATCTAAAAAACAAAAAAACGTGAAAACGGCTCCTGGAGCCCTTTCATCTGACCCACTGCCCTCATAAAATCATAGGCAGGGCATACCAGGTCATTTGGCACCCAAGGCACCACCAGGATGTCTATCGAGTGTGAGTAAACATGGCTTCCAACACTAGATCCCCCCTTCCCTCGCTGCCCAGAACATGGAACCACTCCATGGATTGAGCCCAATCCCGGCACCAAGCTCCCTCTCAGCATCACAAGCGACTTCTCCAACTAGAGATTTCGTGGTGCTTTAGAGAAATATCCACTTTCCATTTTTTGGACCCTAAAAACTGGCTTTTTCCCAAAGGAGGTGCAAGATTAGGGTGCGCCCATGGGCCCGAGGCAATTTTCACGCATGCGACACCATGGTGCATGGCCATTCCCGGGAGGTGGGCATTTATATCGTGGTGCGGGCATGTACTGTATTTTTTTCCGAGGTACGGCCTAGTAAATGCGGTTTCGAACTATATGTACCCTATAAGAAACTCTCAATTTTTGGGGAAAAATGGTTTGGGGTGCCCCATGGGGTACCTAGGCTGGATGCATGCCTGGGTCCAAGATTGCACCGACCGTCGCGTTGCCGCGCCCGCCGGTGGGTTTCACCGTTTTCTTGGGCAGCACCAAACAAAATCTAAAAAACAAAAATATGTGAAAACGGCTCGTGGAGCCCTTGCATGTGAACCACTGCCCTCATAAAATCATAGGCAGGGCATACCAGGTAATTTGGCACCCAAGGCACCACCAGTATGTCTATCGAGTGTGAGTAAACATAGCTTCCAACCCTAGACCCCACCTCGTTGCCCAGAACATGGAACCACTCCATGGATTGAGCCCAGACCCGGCACCCGGCTCCCTCTCGGCATCGCAAGCGACTTCTCCAACTAGAGATTCCGTGGTGCTTTGGAGAAATCTCCACTTTCCATTTTCTGGATCCGAAAAACCGGCGTTTTCTTGAAGGAGGTGCAATATTAGGGCGCGCCCATGGGCCCAAGGCAATTTTCACGCATGCTACACCATGGTGCATGGCCATTCTCGGGAGGTGGGCATTTATCTCGTGGTGCGGGCATGCACTGTATTTTTTTCAAGTTACGTCCCGGTAAATGCGGTTTCTAACTATATGTACCCTATAAGACAATCTAAATTTTCGGGGGAAAATGGTTTGGGGTGCCCCATGGGTTACCTAGGCTGGATACATGCCGAGTCCAAGATTGCACCGACCGTCGCTTTCCCGCGCCCGCCGGCGGGTTTCGCCGTTTTCTTGGGCAGCACCAAACAAAATCTTAAAAAAACAAAAAAACGTGAAAATGTGAAAACGGCTCCTGGAGCCCTTGCATGTGACACACTTCCTCATAAAGTCCTAGGCAGGGCATACCAGGTCATTTCGCACCCAAGGCACCACCAGGATGTCTATCGAGTGTGAGTAAACATGCCTCCAAATCCTAGATCCCCCCTCGCTGCCCAGAATATGGAACCACTACATGGATTGAGCCCAAACCCGGCACCTAGCTCCGTCTCGGCATCGCAAGCGACTTATCCAACTAGAGATTTCGTGGTGCTTTGGGGAAATTTCCACTTTCCATTTTCTGGACCCGAAAAACCGGCGTTATCTCGAAGGAGGTGCAAGATTAGGGCGCGCCCATGGGACCGAGGAAATTTCCACGCATGCTACACCATGGTGCATGGCCATTCCAGGGAGGTTGGCATTTAACTCGTGGTGCGGGCATGTACTGTATTTTTTCCGAGTTACGGCCCTATAAATGCGGTTTCTAACTACATGTACCCTATCAAACACTCTAAGTTTTCTGGGAAAATGGTTTGGGTTTCCCAATGGGGTACCTAGGCTGGATGCATGCCTGGGTCCAACATTTCACCGCCGTCGCGTTATCGCCCCCGCCGGCGGGTTTCGCCGTTTTCTTGCGCATCACCAAACAAAATCTTAAAAAAACAAAAAAAACGTGAAAATGGATCCTAGAGCCCTTGCATGTGACCCACTTCCCTCATAAATTCATAGGAAGGGCATACCAGGTCATTTGGCTCCCAAGGCACCACTAGGATGTCTGTTGAGTGTGAGTAAACTTGGATTCCAACCCTAGATCCCCCACCCTCGCTGCCTAGAACATGGAACCAATAAATGGATTGAGCCCAAACCCGACACTTAGCTCCCTCTCGGCATTACAAGCGACTTCTCCAACTAGATATTTCGTGGTGCTTTGGAGAAATCTCCACTTTCCATTTTCTGGACCCGAAAAACCGGCGTTTTCCCAAAGGAGGTGCAAGATTAGGGCGTGCCCATGGGCCCGAGACAATTTCCACGCATGCTACACCATGGTGCATGGCCATTCCCGAGATGTGGGCATTTATCTCGTGGTGCGGGCATTTACTATATTTTTCTGAGTTACGGCCCGGTAAATGCGGTTTCTAACTATATGTACCCTATAAGACACTCTGAATTTTCGGGGAAAATAGTTTGGGGTGTCCCATTGGGTACCTAGGCTGGATGGATGCCTGGGTCCAAGATTGCACCGACCGTCGCATTTCCACGCCCGCCGGCAGGTTTCGCCGTTTTCATGGGCAGCACCAAACAAAATCTTAAAAAACAAAAAAAACATGAAAACGGCTCCTAGAGCCCTGGCCATTGCCCTCATAAAATCATAGGCAGGGCATACCAGGTCATTTGGCACCCACGGTACCACCAGGATGTCTATCGAGTGTGAGTAAACATGGTTTCCAATCCTAGATCCCCCCTCGCTTCCCAGAACATAGACCAACTCCATGGATTGATCCCAAACCCGGCACCTAGTGCCGTCTCGGCATTGCAAGCGACTTCTCCAACTAGAGATTTCGTGGTGCTTTGGAGAAATCTCCACTTCCCATTTTCTGGACCCGAAAAATCGGCCTTTTGCCGAAGGAGGTGCAAGATTAGGGCGCACCCATGGGCCCGAGGCAATTTCCACGCATGCTACACCATGGTGCCTGGTCATTCCCATGAGGTGGGCATTTATCTCGTGGTGCGGGCATGTACTGTATTTTTCTGAGTTACGGCCCGGTAAATGCGGTTTCTAACTATTTGTACCCTATAAGACACTCTAAATTTTTGGGGTAAAATGGTTTGGGGTGCCCCATGGGGTACCTAGGCTGTATGCATGCCTAGGTCCAAGATTGCACCGACCCTCGAGTTGCCGCGCCCGCCGGCGGGTTTCGCCGTTTTCTTGGGCAGCACCAAACAAAATCTAAAGAAACAAAAAAAACATGAAAACGGCTCCTGGAGCCCTTGCATGTGACCCACTGCACTCATAAAATCATAGGCAGGGCATACCATGTCATTTGGCACCCAAGGCACTGCCAGGATGTCTATCGAGTGTGAGTAAACATGGCTTCCAACCCTAGATCCCCCCCTCGCTGCCCTAACATGGAACCACTCCATGGATTGAGCCCAGACCCGGCACCTAGCTCCCTCTCGGCATCGCAAGCAACTTCTCCAACTAGATATTTCATGGTGTTTTGGAGAAATCTCCACTTTCCATTTTCTGGACCCGAAAAACTGGTGTTTTCCCAAAGGAGGTGCAAGATTAGGGCGCGCCCATGGGCCCGAGGAAATTTCCACGCATGGTACACCATGGTGCATGGCCATTCCCGGGAGGTGGGCATTTATCTCGTGGTGCGGGCATGTACTGTATTTTTTCCGAGTTACGGCCCGGTAAAAGCGGTTTCTAACTGTATGTACCCTATCAGACACTCTACATTTTCGGGGGAAAATAGTTTGGGGTGCCCCATGGGGTACCTAGGCTGGATGCATTCCTGGGTCCAAGATTGAACCGACCGTCATGTTGCCGCGCCAGCCGGCGGGTTTTGCCGTTTTCTTGGGCAGCACCAGACAAAATCTAAAAAGAAAACAAAAAAATGTGAAAACGGCTCCTGGACACCTTGCATGTGACCCACTTCCCTCATAAAATCATAGGCATGGCATACCAGGTCATTTGGCACCCAAGGCACCACCAGGATGTCTATCGAGTGTGAGTAAACATGGCTTCCAACCCTATATCCCCCCCCTCGCTGCCCAGAACATGGAACCACTTAATGGATTGAGCCCAAACCCGGCACCTAGCTCCCTCTTGGAATCACAAGCGACTTCCCCAACTAGAGATTTCGTGGTGCTTTGGAGAAATCTCCACTTTCCATTTTCTGGACCCGAAAAACCGGCATTTTCCCAAAGGAGGTGCAAGATTAGGGCGCGCCCATGGGCCCGAGGCAATTTCCACGCATGCTACACCATGGTGCATGGCCATTCCCGGGAGGTGGGTATTTATCTCGTGGTGCGGCCATGTATTGTATTTTTTCTGAGTTACGGCCCTGTAAATGTGGTTTCTAACTGTATGTACCGTATAAGACACTCTAAATTTTCGGGAAAAATGGTTTGGGGTGCCCAATGGGGTACCTAGGCTGGATGCATGCCTGGGTCCAAGATTGCATCGACCGTCGCGTTGCCGCTCCCGCTGGCGGGTTTCGCCGTTTCTTGGGCAGCACCAAACAAAATCTAAAGAAACAAAAAAAACATGAAAACTGATCCTGGAGCCCTTGCATGTGACCCACTGTCCTCATAAAATCATAGGCAGGGCATAACAGGTCATTTGGCACCCAAGGCACCACCAGGATGTCTATCGAGTGTGAGTAAACATGGCTTCCAACCCTAGATCCCCCCTCGCTACCCAGAATATGGAACCACTCCATGGATTGAGCCCAAACCCGGAACCTAGATCCGTATCGGTGTCGCAAGCGACTTCTCCAACTAGATATTTTGTGATGCTTTGGAGTAATCTCCACTTTCCATTTTCTGGACCCGAATAACCGGCGTTTTCCCAAGGGAGGTGCAGGATTAGGGCGCGCCCATGGACCCGAGGAATTTCCACACATGCTACACCATGGTGCATGGCCATTCCCGGGAAGTGGGAATTTATCTCATGATGCGGGCATGTAGTGTATTTTTTCCGAGTTACAGCCCAGTAAATGTGGTTTCTAAATGTATGTACCCTATAAGACACTCTAAATTTTCGGGGAAAAATGGTTTGTGGTGCCCCATGGGGTACCTAGGCTGGATGCATGCCTGGGTCCAAGATTGCAGCGACCGTCGTTTTGCCGCGTCCGCCAACGGGTTTCGCCGTTTTAGAATGGTAGATTTAATCT
Organism: Avena sativa; assembly: GCA_916181665.1. Classification (NCBI taxonomy): domain Eukaryota; kingdom Viridiplantae; phylum Streptophyta; class Magnoliopsida; order Poales; family Poaceae; genus Avena; species Avena sativa. Next base: position 71,041,997 of record OV702284.1, read on the forward strand.
ATGTGTGGTAGATTTAATTACCTGTTCGGATAGAATGGATAAGTTATAAGAGCATCTATAGCATTGTTTGTGTCCAGCCTTTTTCCTCTTATAGAGCATCAATTCCCCTGACGTTGCCAACACGACGTCGCTGAAAAATATGAGGCGAGGCTGATGGGACGGTACGCTGTCTCTGCTCCCAGCACTTAATGGCACAGTCATAATTTTGGTGTGCACAGGAGGAGAAAGAGACATGCATATCCGCAAAAGATCTGCTCTCTGCTTGCTAGTCCAGTCGGCGTCCTCGATACAGTTGTGCTCTGCAGAGGACCGACGAGGCAACACGCAAACACCCCTCAATCAAAGAGCCTCCCATCTTCTCCATCTACTGCGCACTTCGTTCTCCCCCACAGAATTGGTTCTTGCAGGCCGCCATCAGTATCCTCCAAGAAACCCCAACAATAATGAATCCGCCCTCGCCCCCAGTTCATCCGGACTCAATAGCGGATTCGATGCACAAGTGTCAGTACGGTGGCTGGAGCAAGTTCAGGGATGACGCCTTCGGAGAAATCTCTATGCGTATGGACACTACCAGTGCCGTCAGGCTGGCCGCATGCTCCAAGGAGTTGCGCCGCCAAGTCGCTGGCGGAAAAGGTAGCAGATGCCCCAACGACGGCTGCAGGACATTGGTCGCCTTCCATGACTTCCTCAACCACAAGATGGCGTGCCCGCACGGTCCGTGCTACTTCGCTGAGCCTGGCTGCGAGTTCACCACCTCGCACATAGCGCTCCTCGCCCACCTCGAAAAATCCCACTCGATGGCACTACACAGTTTCCACTTCGGTGTGGAACACATGTACATCTCTCAGCCCTTGCTAGCACCGAGCTCATGGAGAGTAGAGACCGTCGGATCCGGGGACGATGGTATAGTGTTCGCCATGCCATTTGACATGCTCCACTCTGGCCTCGCCATATCCGTCGAGTGCGTCAGGTCGGCGGCATGCAAGTTTCTGCGGTACATGGTGGAGTTGCACTTATATAAACCTTCAATGATGGCAGGGGCCAGGAGGAGTTTGCCGAATATAGCCTGTTTTCGCGCCGAAGAGCAGCGCGTCGCCGGCTTCCGCCAAGATGACTAAAGATTTATGGAATTTTCTGATTAATAAACCTGATAGGTTCATCCTGGATTACTCATTCTGCATCCACAAGGTGGTAGATGATAGATATGACCGTCTTGATTCTGATGATTTGCCGTTCAAATTTGGGATTAGGTATTGATGTTGATTCTAGTCGAGCAAGGTTTTAAGAGATGAAACAAGAACTGGTTCTATATATACTTCTATTGTGTTTTAGTGTCTGTATTGTTGAATCGTTCACTTTGAAATCCATCATACACACGTTTCTTCTAATGAGACAATGACATGTAGTTCTAGATGCATGATTAAATGGCAGCGCAATCAAGTTCGGAACATGGTAGGGTAGCTGACAAGTGGGGCCGCATTTAGGTCCCCCCATGGTGTGGGGCCGGCTTGTTGTGAACGCGTTTTTTGGGATGTGGTGTGGGACAATGTGGGGCACGTATTGTAGTTACGTGCGCCCTGTTGCCTAAATTGGAAGATTTCTTTTTGTTATTTTTATGATTGGCCTTTTTAAGAGCGTCTTTTCCCCTTTATGTTGCTAGCAGTTGTTATTTTTGCCCAAAAAGGCAGCGAATCTAGAGCAGGTTCTCTCTTCATTCATGGTTCCTTCTGGCCCTCGTATGTTCCCAATTTGGCAGCAAATCTAACCAGCACCATAAATATGTAGAGGAATAGAGAAGATGTAGATAAAGCAACTAATAAAGGATTATATAGTACGATACTTAAACCATGTTCGGCAATTAGGTTGCTCAGCAGCAGCAGCTTTACAAGTTCAACACAGACAACAAAACAAAAGAAGCTTCTTTACAGCAGCAGCCGCATCAGCACAGGATTAGTGGCCCCTCATGGCATGCGCTAGGAGGGCCTCTGCCTCCTCCGTGTGACGCTTTCTCCACTTCCTGCTGCCCAGTCCCTTAACCTTGGGCGCCTTGGGCTTTATCGGGGGCATGTGAACCTCCTCGATGGCCACCTTCTGGAGGTTGCAGAGGTGAAAACCGAGCGCGTTGTGCTTGGCTCTGAAGATGTTGACGTTCTTTTACGGGTCGCAGGTCTTCACGTCCTCGGCATGCATCACGAGGGAGTTAAAGTCGGTGGCGAGGCTCCTAGTGCAGAAGGGGCACCTGTAGACGTCGCTGGCGAAGAAGCCGTTGAACTGGCCGGACTTCATCCTCCTCAGCACCTGACGAGTCTTGGTGTCCATGGACTCGTCGTCACTACAGACGTCGCTTCCATCCACCTATTACAAAAAATCAGTAGTGTGCAATAAGGACATGATTGAGATACGATGATTATTGGGATTGATTACTTGCATAAATTAACCGATTGAGATCCCCTGATTATTCCCTAATCCCCAAATCTGAAACCAAATCGAATACTGATCCCAACTACAGATCGGTGCTAGTACTGATCCCAACTACAGATCGGTGCTAGTACTGATCCCAACTACAGATCGGTGCTAGTACTGATCCCAACTATAGATCGGTGCTAGTACTGATCCCAACTAGGGGTATTCTTCCAAATACAAGATCTAACACAAGAGGATTAGCTACTATAAAAATACCTAGCATCCACCGATTAGCCGAGCCCTAAAACACACGATCTATAATCCAATGTTGGCAATGGGGGAAGAACAAAGGAAGGGGAGAAAACCCTAGTTACCTCTGACCATGGATTGGCTAAGCAGGTGTCGAAGGGGTTCTCCGGCCTGATGTAATCGTTCTCCCCGTAGGGGTCCCAGCCATGCGAGATCTGCAGGAGAACGGCGGGGGCCTGTACGGGGACGAGGGCCTCCTTGCTGGCAGCTACGGTGGAAGCGGGGACGGGGGTCTAGATGGGGATGGTGGCTGCCTTCAATGCCTCGACGGGGGCCAGTACGGGGACGGGTCCTCCTCGTCGGCCGCCTTGGAGGCAACGATGGACACCGCACCGTTCTTCTCCATCGCCGGCGTGGTTGGGGTTTTCTTGGGGGTTTGCAGAAGGTGATGGGACAGTGGAGATGGTTGCGTGAGTGAGTGAGCGAGTGAGTGATGAGTGAGAGTGAGGAGGCCTCTATAAAGGTGAAGGGAGGAGACGTTTTGTTGCACCACCGTGCATCATGTAACCCCGTGCGCTGCTGCACCGTGCATTGCCACACGCGTCCGCTACCGCCCCGTGCACCGCGACACGTGCACCGTGCGTCACGTTTTCCCCCTCATGTCTAACCTTGGCCACTTATTTGTGCTCATTTATACCCTCGAGTGTAGCAGTGGCGGTTTGGTTGTACTCATTTTTGCCCTCCAGTACTAACACTGCCATGTGCAATATACTCACTTTTACCCTCCGGTGGCTGGTCAACAGAGAGTCAACGAATGGGTTTTAGCTAGCTAATTGAGTCATTTTATGCACAACAAATTCAAAAGATCAAAACATAGTGGCATCTACCCAGGGAGTCTTATTATGTGACCTGCCACCATAAGAAATGTATATAAATCAAGTTTTAACCTAAATCACCACTTCTCAAATCACCTACTATTTATGAAGGTTCATGGCTTCCTACTCAAGCCTCTCCCCAAAACATCCCTCCCCAAAACATAATTTGTCTGAATGAGGCAATAATTGTCAAACTGATGTATATTTGAATTTCATGGCTTACATTAAGAGTTGTATAATTTTTCAATTTGAAAGTTTTCAAGAGTAGTGTCAATTATAAACAACATTTTACATTAAGAGTTGTATAATTTTTCAATTTGAAAGTGTTCAAGAGTAGTGTCAATTATAAACACTCTTTTACATTAAGAGATGTATAATTTTTTTAAATTTGAAAGTGTTCAAGAGTTGTGTCAATTATACACACTCTTGTACATTAAGAGTTGTATAATTTTTTAAATTTGAAAGTGTTCAAGAGTAGTGTCAATTATAAACACTCTTTTACATTAAGAGTTGTATAATTTTTTAAATTTGAAAGTGTTCAAGAGTTGTGTCAATTATAAACTATCTTTTACATTAAGAGTTGTATGGTTTTTTTAAATTTGAAAGTGTTCAAGAGTTGTGTCAATTATAAACACTCTTTTACATTAAGAGTTGTATAATTTTTTTAAATTTGAAAGTGTTCAAGAGTTATGTCAATTATAAACACTCTTTTACATTAAGAGTTGTATTTTTTTAATTTGAAAGTGTTCAAGAGTTGTGTCAATTATAAACACTCTTGTACATTAAGAGTTGTATAATTGTTTTAATTTGAAAGTGAATCGCTAGCTGTGCGAGAGTTGTGTCAATTATAGTTTCAGACCGCGTGAGAATTTCATAATTATAAACACTCTTGCAAACCAACTGAATCGCCACTTCTCAAGGGGAATTTACAATAGATTTTAGGGAGATTTTATCTATCTCTTAGAGTTATGGAGGTTGAAACCACCGTTGGGAAGTAAAATCCAGAGAGATATTGTTCACAACCAGGAATTACGCCAGCACTAGATCAATCCTATTCGAAAATCAAGGCAGTTAGTTGAGCACCAGCGATTCGCGTTCAAATACTTTGAATAATCAACCCACAAAAGGGAAATGATTCTTACCCGGATGGAATCCATGCGTTAGATCCTTGCGATTCCACCCAATCTTCTCCGTGCTCGACGGGGATGGACGATGCACCAGCCGGTGTTGCATAATGTTCTGCAAAAGGGGTAGATCTAGCAAGGGCGGGAGCAGAGCCGGAGGTGGAGTGGGATCCATGGCTAGGGGGAGGGGCGGCTCTGGGGCCAAGGACGACATAAGGTAGAAGGGCACGCCGGCGGGGCAGCGGAGCGGCAGTGTGGGAGTTGTTCCAGGCTCGGGTGGAAGTGAATGCTTTGGGTGAGCGAGAATGGCCAGTCCAACATGTCTCCATACGTCCCCACTCTTCACCACGTATGCAAGACCCGTCCCAACGTGGCCCCACCCTTCACCACGTATGAAGGACCCGTCCCAACACGGCCCCACCCGCCAGACATGTAACGATCGAGGCCTCGTAACGTAACGCTCAATGCCCGACCTGCCCCAACGTGGTCCCACCAGTCAACATGTAATGGTCAAGCCTCTGACCTGACGGCATCCCTCCGTCCGAGCGCCTGTCGAGCTCCCGCGAGGGTTTATTAACATGGCGAGGGGAAAAGTGAGGAAAAGTTAAGAAGCTGGGGAAAAGTGAGTACAACTAACGAACCAAGGGCACGAAAATAGAAATCCCTATTGTTTATGGGTAATCAGTTTTAAAATTAATGTACAATCTAACGACCTCGAATCATTTCGACACCACACATCACATACCCGTTACTAGTACCAGATATAAATAAATTTTAATTAAAATTCAAGAAACGACGTTACTGTGCCACCTCCTCTCTGCTCCTCTTATTACTGTTCAATCCCACGCTGCACTAAACAACAGTTGATGAGGACATAAACAAAAATGATCAAAATGCCAAGTAAAACTAGTTCCAAGCTTACCTTTCATCCGGAGAATCGTACATAGACGAGATTGACAGGGATTTATTGTTTCTCCCGCAGTTAGCCGAAAGATCCTCAAGAACATCCTCAATCACCCCAGCAACTTCTTCATATTCAAACTCAACTCCATTATTATTGTTTCCCTTCCACTCTTGCTTACCCTTTTGTTTCTTTTCGCCCCCTATATCCGCCGGCACGTCCACGTCCTCAGCCAATTGCTTCTTACCAACATTTCCCTCCACATGCGCATCACCGTTTTCCTTCACATGCAGCACCTCCTCCACGTCATCTCGCTACGCTTACTCTAGTTCTGCCTGAGAAGCCTCATCTTGTTCCTGCGTGATGTGAACGGGGACAAGGTTAGCATCTCCTAAATCACGTGGAACTGGGTTTTTGCATAACCTCTTGATATGGCCCAACCCTCCACACCGTTTGCACTTCTGCTTCCTTGCTCCTAGTCTCGAACCTTTTGCGGTGAAGGATTCGGTCATTTACTTTCTAGGCCTCCCAGGTGGCCTCCTAAGAGCTGGTGGTTCGAGTTTGAACCCTGGATCGACTATCTCCCAATAATTTTCATCATCAATAGATGGTACGTTTTTTGCATAAGTTGCGGCAAACTTGTCCACAAAGAAATAGTTATGAACATAGTTCTCTATTTCAGCACCCCTACCTCTCAGCTTTAAGATGAAGTGAAGTGCATGGTGGCATGGAAGACCAGTAACCTGCCACTTCCTGCATGAACAAGTCTTGTTACCAATGTCTATAGTAAACCTCCTTTCAGTTCCGTGCTTGTCTTGTGCATAAACCTTAGCCAATGTATTGGAACTTCTGACCATCCTTGTCTTTACCATTCTCATTGCCCTGGTTCTTGCATTCAGTAATAAAACCACCTTTGGAATTATTTTATGGCCTACAAATTTTCTCGCACAAACTCTCTGCCTAAAATCTATCTTCACCATTATACACTGTCTTATTGCATCTAACAAAATAACAACTGCAAGTGACTTCATGCTCCTAATCTTAGCATTTAACCTTTTTGTCAGATTACTGCAAACAAAATCCACTTTGCTTAACTCACCAAACTTTCTTCTGGCCCATAACTTGTTATGATGTTCTTCGAGGTATTATTTTAGATTTGGCATGATATACAGGTTCTGCATGTAAGTACCATGCGTGCTTGGGGTGTACATGTATGCTGATCGCCACAAGTTGTCTTCAAAGGTCTTTCCTTTGAACTTATTCATGAAGCTAGTAGCGAGGTGCCGCATGCATTCCCTATGCTCAACCCCAGGAAACACAGCATCAACAGCATTTTAAAGCCCCTTGCATGCACCAGTGTGATCACCAAGCCTTTAGGGTAACCAATTATTGCACGTAGTCTCTGCATGAACCATGTCCAGCTTTCAGTCGATTCACCCTTAAGAACAGCATAGGCTACGGGAAAAGCCAGTTATGCGCGTCCACAGCACAAGCGGTAGCAAGCTGTCCCCTGAACTTCCCTGTTAAAGAAGTTGCATCTGTTGCCAAGTATGGCCTGCAGCTGTCTAGGAACCCCTTCCAGCATGCCTTCAGGCAGACAAAACATCTCCTGAAGCATTTCTTATCCGCCTGCTTATACTTGAACCCCCTTGAGACCTTTTATCTTCCTTTCACAACCTCGTAATCAATGTCAACAACACTACCAGGTGATGTCTTCTCTACCTCAGCTTTGAAACTATACAACATGTCAAAACTGTCAGTCCACTTGCCCTGAATGAAGTCTAGAGCCATCTCCTTCCCATCGAAGACTCTATGGTAAGGAATCAGAACTGAGTTCAGCACGTCCAATGCTACGATCCTTCCTCACCCATTCAAGTACCTTAGCAGCAATCCACTTGGTTGTCGCTGGTCTAACTTTATCACTTAAAGAAGTATTAGGGAAGTTGTGTTTCTTCGTGTTTACCTTGATCTGCATTCAATGGGAATAAAAATAAATCAGAGGACTCAATAGCAGAACAAATATGAGAAAGACCAAAACTAAATGTAGCTATTGCAACCTAAAATGGGTGTCCACCCCGCATTGGAGATGCATGAAATCTTCATTTACACACCTTAATTTCCCTAAAATGCACCCTAAATCTCTTTTGGTCGCTCCTTTCAACGATAAATTAGAACCCAACTCTTATTACATAAGTAGCAACGGCATATCTGCATTCCTCCACAGTATCAAAGACAGTCCCCTCATCAATTGTAGAGTTGTCCCTATCAAAGTGTATCACTGTCCTGTCCTCGTCTTCGTCATCGTATCTGCATCCCATTTCCCCATCCTCACATTCCTCTTCCTCATCAGTCCCATAGTCAGGCTCGTAGTTCGAATCAATCAAATATTCCCGACTCTCCATCCTATCAGGGTCAGCAGCCACATCTGGATATGCTTTCTCATCATCATCATCATCATCATCATCATCATCATCATCATCTTCAAGTACAAAATCACCCTGACCGCCACACATGTTGATGTCTTCATGTTCAACGAAAGGCTAGTCGGTCGCGCTCGGTATCAAAAATAGAGCCTGCTCTGTTCTCGTTCCACATGGCCCGGTATCATTCAGGACAGTCTCTTCCCCCATTATCTTTGTTAACGATGTGCACAAACATCAGCACAGTCCTCGTGCCGAGGTGTTTACTCCACATCATGGCCAGAGCCTCCTCAGTTCTAACGTCACAGAAAGTCTGCGAATTTGTGTCGTAGTACCTGATTACGAATTCATCATGTTGGCCAATGGTAAACTTGCCAAATTTCATGTGCAAGTCACTTAGAATTATGTCCTCCGCGTCTATTATCAGACGATAATCAAATCCACTGGTAACTACAATTCTACCATCGGACAAGGTTTCAGTCTGACACCCATGCCGAATCTTCAAAATAAATCTGGATGAATCAGACGTCCTACGGTCACCAACACAGATCCTCTCCATAAACACGGGACTAGAAACGCTAATTGGGAGATGCAGAGATGGAATTGCAGTTCTTACCCTTCAGGGAGGATGTACGACACGTTAAATGGGCTCCAGAGAACCAAATCTTTGCACCCCGAGTCCTCTTCCCCTGTTTTATGCTCCTCCATGTTCTCCAGCCTTGAAGGGTCCATCTCCTCGCTCTCCTTCCGGGAAGGAACCATATCCGTGTTCTCCGGTCACGCAGGATCCATTTCCTTGCGGGATCCAGAAAGCCACCGTCGTTGCGCGGGAATCGAGCACCCACCAAACAATTTTTGTTCCCAGACGCGCCTAGGCGGCGACGGAGGCAAGGAGACAAGGCAAGGGGGAAAAGCCGGGCGGGTAGGGGATGATGGGAGGACGATAGTCCAGGGGGAGGACCAGAGTGTTGCCGGAGGGGACGGAGTGGCGGTGTGCAAGACCAGAGCGGTGGAGCGGAGCGGAGCTGCGAGCGAGCGACACAGTATGGAAAATCACAGAATAATGGGGAGCACTAATCCTCGAACCTGGGATGTGCACCGTCGACGGTCGAGGTTGAGAGTCCCACCAGTCATAAAAATGGCTCGTCCTCTACCCCTGTTTCTGATGGTGTTGTTACAATTCTATGATCATAGTGGCACATGCAAAATTTCTGGACACAACTAAGGACACACTAGTAAATATACTTAAAATGGAATCCTTACCTGGTACATTGACCGATCCAGTTGGTAGCCATGACCTGTATTTTTAATATCTTGGCACTCTTATGATGAGAAAGGGAAATAAAGATTCAGCAGTTAGTCAAACTAGTTTCGAATAAATAAGATACACTCTTAGGAAGCTTAGCTATGGCCCCGCCTAAGAAGAAACCGCCACCGCCCCGACCGCTGCCGAAGCTTGGCTATTTGGACCCTCTGAGGCAGGCCATGCGGCTGTACTATAAGGCCGGTCTTCCATTGCCATCTTAGACGGTTGATTTTGTAAAATGTGTTGCATCTGTGGTGGCTGCGAAGGCAACGGCATTCTCGAGAAGGGCCAAACGAGCGTCGTGGATAATGCGTGCGGCGGCATTTTCGTGTGCTCTGCGCATGAGAAAGCAGGTACGTTCCAAAGAGTTCCTGCGAGCTTGCCGCTGAGGAAACAAACCCCCGAACATGGCGGCGCCAACGTCAACAAATTCTCGCCTCCATGCCTCAGCGCGGGCGACCTTACCGTGGGGCAATCTGGGCGCACGCTGTCAGTGGCAAAGACGATCCATCCTATGCACCGTCGACGGCCACACCGTGGCGGCGTGCATCCATCTACACTCAGCTTGTTGGAGTGTTCGACAGCTGGAGCTGACGACGGGCAACAGCTCAACATCGGAATTCATGTTTAGATTCACATGGACCTACGATCCCTGCCACGAGAAGCTAGAGTTCACCTTTGAAGAAATCGTTGCGGTGAAGAGGCTGTTCGTACTGAACCGGGAATGGTTCAAGCGCTTCAACTAGTGCATGAACATTGCAGATCTCTTGAAGTTTGGCGGGAAGGAAAAAAATCAGTTGTGGTTGAACGATCGCTGAACTTACGTCCTCTCAAGGAAATTGGCTAGCTAAATTTTAAGGTGGAGATCTGCAGTTTTGTTCAGTGTAGAACAGTTAAGTTAAGAGACTAGCTCTGTAGAATGCCTTTTGTAGAGGAAATAGCCCCCTTTTACGTAGCTATCCCATACTGTAGTATGGAACTAGTTCAGAGGTAACCAAATACTATCAAGATGTATATATTTATTCAATTACTACCGGTGGTTGAATTCAGTTTACTTTCATACTTATCCAAGGCAGACAAGATTTAGACAGCATTTTATAAACTGATCTTGGGTGGTTTATTCATGCAAGATCCAGACATCATTCAGACACGTACTATGAAATCATTAGCCACACATACTACGAATTCAGTAGCCACACATTACAAATTCACTAGCCACACATACTACAGCAGTTCAAACTATTACATAAGGCGTACTACATGCTCGACTCTCAAGTTAGCAGTCTTTCAGATTCACTAAACCTCTGTCTTCACTCGAGGCAAATCAGAACCACCAGCATGTCCACGCCGGGTCCCCCACCAAAACCTTGTGTTCCATCATGGGACGGTGGTGTTCATGTGCCACCAATCCTTCCAGGCCAACACTGGAGGCGACGAGGACACTTTCTGGCCGCCTCGCCGGGGTCCTGAATGCCATGTACCGGATCCAGAACCTCCTGCAGGTGGATGATCACCAGGTGATTCCAGAAAAATTGTCCTCTTGCCCTGCTTGGAATCTCCATATTGTACATCTTAGGAACGGTGTATGGATCTTTCAGCCACGCCTTTACCTCGATGATCCATTTATCGCTCGGTGGCACAATCTCCACCAGCTCGCCGCCAAGCCTACTGACGACCTGCTTGAGGGCCTCCGGTTCCCAAGCATGCAAAGGGAGGCCGTCAAAGCCGAGTTTAGAGAAGAACTGAAGCTGTCCCAAGAGATCGTCCCACCCATAGGTGTGATGCCAACGCAGGAAGCTCATTTTCTCCCCATAACACTCGAGAGAACAGGAAGAATGCAGAACGCGCTCGCTGTCTGAGCTGTGGGTGAACCGGACAAAGAAATCGAATGGCCGCGCACATACCTCAATATTGACCACTTTTTGTCTGATCCCAAAACGAGACCTGAAAGCCGACAGGAAGTCTAACGATGACCCGATGGGACACGTGCCCAACATGGTGACCATGAGAGCGTTTTCGTTGAACTCCTCTGCTAGGGCTACCATGGCTAGGGTGTGCGACAGCATGCAACCGCCCGAGGCTGGTCGCCGGTCCGGATTGCCCGGCCGGACGTGCTCTGCCGTGCGAGAAGGTCTAGGCAGCGGCGAGAGGCTAGGCTGGGGACGCGAATGTCCGACACGCCGACTAGGAAAAACGAGGCGAGGGAGAGGGCGGCGAGCTTCGATTAAGGGACTGGGAGGTTGACTGCCATGGCGGGGACAAACCAGAGCAACGGTGAGCTCCGATCTGGAGACCAGTAGCCGGAGCTAAGCAAGGTAATGGAGTGGGGAATAATAGGGGAGAAGAGCAGAGAAGAAGATCTAGTCCTCGCAGGGGTAAACCAGTCCACGACCACAAAGGATAACAGAAAATACTGACGGGTCAGTGCAAGAAGAGATGACCTAATGTCGGGATTTGAGTTCAACTGTTTTTTGACTGGTTCAAACGATCGTTTGGCCGTTAGATTTGTATTTACCCCCATTTGGCCCCTCTCAACAATTGGTGAAGCTACTACAGCCCTTCCATGAGATTACACGCAACTTGGACCCCGTGTTGCCTTGGCGTCTAAAATTTCGGGCCGGATGTTAAAATTCTTTGTTATTCGTATGGTTCGAGTAAGGTACTATTCATGAACTTATTTCTATGTATCCTAAATGATAGACACATGCTGCAAATGCCTCATTTGTTGCATCAACTCGGCTTCATGAATATGAGGATCACATCCATTAAGCTAAACTTGCTCAGGACGAGCAAGAGTCTAAGCTTGGGGAAGTTGATGAGTGCATATTTGCATCATGTTTTATATTATTATTTTGCATTGTAGTGGTAGGATATTGGTATTTTACGTCTTTCGCGCGCACTTTTTATGTTTATTTTCACCAGGATCATATCAAATGATGGATACGATGGACACTGTTCTTGGACCAATTATATTGGGGTGAAAAGGAGCCAAAAACAACGTAAATTGCTTATTTGGGAAATATTAATAACACCAGAAGAAAACCCAAAGCAATTGGAGGATACAGTAGGGTTAACAACCAACTATACAGTGGGAATAAGTACTTCGGCCATACAGTTCCCGCTGTATAGTTGGCGCCGACACCGCCTTCTCATATAGTTTCACCCCGTGCAACTGGATCAGAGGGACGATATACAGACTACCCAAAAATCACCGAAACATCACCTTCGACAGGGATCTGGAGGGGGAACTCAACCACGGGGGATCCATCTTCTCCCTACGCAGATCCAGGAGGCTAAGACATCGATCTTCATCATCAACCGCTGCATCACTACCATCTCCATCTATCCCATCTACATCTTGTCTAGATCTTGTTGTAATTTCCATACTCGTTGTGGATTTATACAAGTACTATTCATCTATGATAGATTCCATTACTTTTGCCATGATGTTGATTGCCTCCATGTCCGAGTAGATCATTAGTTCTTGGGGAGATGGAGAAACCCTAGCATGAGATTGAAATAAGATAAAGTTTATTATGATATTCATCGCTGTGACCATGTGTTAGATTGTCTTCATCTTGATGTTGGGAGAAGTCGACCTATCAATATTTGCCTCTTGTGGGGACTTGATGGAGGGAACTACTTGTTGGTAGACGGAGGTGTGTTATCACTTAAAGTGACTATAAATTTGTTGGCACCCCTTACGTATAAAATTGGGAATCGAGGAAACTCACAAAACACTATCCATGCCATGGGATACGTCCTACGGGATTAAGTCCCTTAATAGTGCATTAATTCAATTGATGTTGATTGTTGTCCGCTATGGTTATGAGGATGATGTGAGCAGTGGTTGCTACCTATTTTTCCAAATAAGGAGTTCCTCCCACACATACATAGTTGATAATGTTCATGATAATAATCTTTACCTTAGCCCTTTATAATGCTAGTGGTGTATCCGCTAATCTCTGAGAACGCTTTTCCCCACTAAAGTTTCAAATCTCTTTTATATACGTGATACTTACTTTCTGTATTCAGTTTTTTTACTTTGCTCATTGTTCTCTTATAACAAACACCCCAAAAACACTTTTTTACACAACACTTGCATTTTATCTTGTTACTTGGAAATTTATTTCAGAATTTCTATTTTAGTATATAATTCAAGAATTCTTAGACTTCAAACTCCTGTTCCCTGTGGGATTGATATCTTTATTTCGAAACTAGCTACAAACGATTTGTGCACTTGCAGTCATCAATAACCCTCCGCAAAAACGCACCCTTGGGAGTTTTTACCCTAATCCTTGAATATGTTACGACAAGCCCCTAAGGAAACGCCATGGGTCTTGATAAAGAAGACATCAAAATGAAGAATCTATCCTCAGAAGAGTACTTCACGCAGTTCCAATTGGAGGAAATCGCTCAGCCTTAGCCCTCGAGGTATCGAGACAAAAATGAAGAGACGATCATCCATCACAATTAGGTATGAAGCTTGCTCAACTATCCATTCACCCAAGAAGACTGAATTCCAACTTCCTGATAGAGTGACCACTTTCAAAGACAAAGACCATAAGTAGTAAGCTCTAAACAGCTAATACTAACTCGACACAAAATCCCCTAACCCTATCCCTCCTGAATCTCGGGACTAGATCCTTTTAAGGGGCAAAGTTCTGTAACATCCCAATTTCAGCAAGCCTGATTTGTTGTACAGAATGCAAAAATCAGGGGAACAAAAAAATTCTTGTTTAATGATTCAATGTTTGCTTGCATGTTTGCATGTTCTTATGCATCCATTGTGTATTAGATGATATACTTCTTAGCTCAACCCTTTTCACAAAAGCTATTTAACAAAAGATATTTCTTGGCTTATTTTACATATTCTCAAATGTTCTGGCATCTCAAAACCTGAGCCAAGATGTCCTTTAAAACAACTATTTCTTAGCTCATATTTAACAAAAATATGGAGAGCTATATAATATAATCTCCTTATATTTTCAAGACAGAACGTTCAGCAACCCTTACTTGTTTTTCCAAAACCTTTTTATAAAGCTTTTGAATTCTACTCTTGGTAGAGATACCAAGGTCACTCACCTTATTCAAGCTCCAACATTTCAACATACCCACCTTATCTCAAGCTAGGCTTGATGGTAACCTTAGTAGTAGTCTAATAAGTTTGATAATATGAATTGCCTTGATATGTTGTTTGATGAATTGCCTGGATTTGTTGTTTGATGATTGCTTTGATCTACTAATTAACTTGAGTGCTTAGGAGTAGCATGAGCCACCCTAGGATATCATCCTATATGATCATCCTATAGGAACAAGCTAAACCCTAAGTCCGGAAAAGCTACCAACATCATATCATTGGGTCCTTGCATTTCTCAACCCTTGTACCTTTTTGGAAATGCACTTGAACCATATTGTAGACCATCATAAGGAACTCCAAAACCCACTCTTTATCTTGACTCAATCATACCTTGACCCACTTGTTCCTAATGGTTTTGTAGGCAAGAAAGTAATAACTTCTACAAAACACATCATCATGCCTACTTTGGCAGAAGCTCACATCACCATGTAATATCCTCTTGACCAACTCTTTGAATGGTTATGGTATACTAACCATGGTATATAAATCCACACTTTCCTTGTTTCCATTGGATCTTTGTGCTTATTAAACCCACATAGTTTATGTGGCTTCATGATGCATCTACTATGGCAACCTTAATTTCAACAAAGTTTGCCATCACTTCTAGATCACCTCAAATACAACCAATCCCAAATATTGTTGCCATGATCATCTATATAACTTGGTTTATCCATCCATCTATCCCTTGCATCAAGGTGATCTATGAGCCCCTTAATACAACATTGTTTAGATGGTATAAAAATATTCCAACCCTAGATCATCTAATTCTTGTTTTCTTCCAAAACCAAGTTCAATTTGCAAAAACTAAGGTTAACAATGATGGATATACTAAGTTGACATCATTCACCCTGGAGATAAATATTTATCAAATATTCTCCATAATTATATTGGCCCTAAAACTATTTATTTCTCCTCTTTTACAAAATCCTCAAAACTCCCTCTATTTAAGAAACTTTGTTTTTCTTCAAATCACTTCTTCAACTAAAGGAATATTTGAGGTTTACATATTGATTCCTATCTTACCACTTCAAAAATAAATATTTTTGGAGTGTTTCAATATTTCTTTTTGCCCTTTTTCTTAAATGGTGGAAATTGAAAAACAATGGTTTTAAATACTTTTACTCATCAATTAATCTTGGGAAAATTCCCCTAAGTGTGTATTAATAATTAGGACCTTACCATACCAAAAACCAGCATTGTCCAATTCAAAAATATGAAATCAATTCCCGAAAACCATTTCAGCACTTTTTGAATAAATGAATTTTAGTGAACTAAAAATCATCTTAAAAATCCCAAATAATTATAGGAGGTATATCTTGACTATACCCTTCTACCAGAACCATTTCCTCATCTTGCCAATATGACAAATAAGGACTTTCTTCATAACCACCCCTCATGTCAATTTACAACATAGCACAAAATCACATTCAAACTCCATCAAACCTTTCCAAGCAAGTTTGTACAACAGCCACCCCTGTTCTGGTCCACCAGCACAACAACCCTAGTACTATAGCATCACTATTCACCTTTGTCTCTTATGTTTGGCTATGAAGGAGACCAAGGCTAGTCATTTCCTTTCCCATTTATTTCTTCTAGCAGCTACCCCACTCCCTCCCTGCCTCACAACCCGACCAAAGCAATCCCATACCACTCTCCACGCCCACAGCAACCAGCCCCCTGGTTTCTACCTCCCCCTCTTGCCTCCCTAGGCATGGTTCACCATGGATTTTTCCCTCTCTCTAAATAAAAGGAGCAGAGCCAGCACAACCCCTCTCCCTTCTCTCATTTCTCTCCCTGCCCCCCAGAACACCTCCCCCACGAGCTCCCTTCTCCCCCTCTATACTCCCTCACCATGGAAAGGGAGAAACTCCCCTCTTGGGCTGCATGGAGAGGAAGGGCAGTCTCAACGGTACCTGGAACCACTCTCTATACTTCCTTCAGTGAGATCCCCTTGTCCTCCTCTGGCTAACCCTGTTTCTCCGTACCCCTGTAGTAGTCCCGGAAGTAATCTCTAGTGAGCCTCTATGGCGTCCTCCTCGGGCGGCAATGCCCCGGATGCGTCATGTCACCAAATCCCCTGCTCCCGCCCACCATTGGGATCGCTGGTGCGCGTCGCGTCTACCTATCGCCTCCCTGACGGCCCTCGCAGCCCCAGGTACGCTCCTCGTCCTACCCCGAGTTTGCTAGTGTTTCCCACGTTGCCGGTTGTGTCCATGCGAGAAACAAGAACAGCAACTGCAGATTCATTTCAAATCAACGGCCCTCACACTCTGATACCTCTTCGTGGCCCTTAGTGGTTGACATCCGGGCCCACTGGTTAGCATCAAAGGTGCAACCTCCCACGCGCTCGTGGTAGAACTGGGCCGGATCAACTCCTGCGGCCTAGTTCCACTTCATATCCATCGCGCAAGTTTTCTACATTTTATTTATTTCTCTAGATCTATTAATGTAGCAGTTTGGAATAATTGCCAAACAAAAATAAAATGCATGGAATTGCCTAGATCGAAAATTTCACACCTTTCCTTGTGTAGTCCCCATCATGCAGTACCAAAAGTTTGACCAAATATTATTTGTATATTTGCTATAAATTGATATCCTAAACAGTACCATTTTCAATCTATAAACCTTATAGGGAGTTCCACA
Source organism: Avena sativa (assembly GCA_916181665.1). Classification (NCBI taxonomy): domain Eukaryota; kingdom Viridiplantae; phylum Streptophyta; class Magnoliopsida; order Poales; family Poaceae; genus Avena; species Avena sativa. The sequence goes on from OV702284.1 coordinate 71,059,058, forward strand.
TCACCAATTAGAGTAAATCCAACTTCATATGGTTGGTATTTTACATACCTGTTAACAAGCCTTGGTCTCATACGAAGTGCAGCCCTGATATCCCTATAACAAAAATAATAAAAATAATTCCTAATTGAACTTAGAGATTTCTCTTGATCGCACCATAAAAATTCTGACCTAGTTCCAACTCTCATTGATGAGGTATATCAATATACATTAAAAACTAGGAGATCACTATTTATTAAGCCCTTGTTGAATTGATGTGAATTAAACTATTATGTATATGTTTAATTCACTAGAAAAATCAATACAATAGTTATGTAATCGAAAAAGACTGATTCCAATTTCTACAAAAAAGGTATTTCAAGTAACTAACATGTGTCCTTGGAATCATATCAAAATACCCTATTAATTAATCTGTTGAAAAATACAAATATATTGCAGAACTTGTTTTGGGATTTTCCTGAGGGTATTCTAATAATTATTTTAAAGTGACTCTAATTCTCAGTGAACCAGTCTATCAAACCCTACCTAAACCTAAGAGGAATAATTTTTGGAACTACAAGTAAATTCTTGTGAATTATTTCCTAAAACTAGATATTTTATCACAAGGAAATTCATAGTAAATCAAAGAAAATTGATAAAATAGTGAAACCACTTTTGTTGGTTCCATTTTCTCACATCTTATGATATCATTTTTGTATATTGATATCATACAGAACCAATCCTTGGTCTTAAACTCCCTAATTGAGTGTTATATGCCTCATAAATCATAAAGAAAACTCCACAAACGCAAATAAAGTATTTCCAATTGCTATGAACTCAATATATCAAAATCTACTAAGTAAGTACTGTGTTGTATGATTGCTTTCTATATTGTGTTGATGTTTGTATGCCTTGTGTTGATTGTGGCCTTTTTGTTGCATGTATTCTCGATGACGACGATGGTTGTGATTGTTTGATGAAGAGAAGAAGAGGCCTTTTTATTATTGGTGGTATTGGTATTATTGGTTATCTAAATAAGAAGTCCAGGGACATATACATTGCCAGTTTGCTGATAACAGGGAAGCCACCTTTTTTCTCATAAGCCCTTGTCCTACTATTTACATATGCATTTTTCATCTTCTTTCATAAAAAGTGCATTGTTTTGGCTATATAATGTTTTATATGTGGGAAGGTTTGGCTCCACCAAACCATTACAACTTCAGTACCAATAGGTACAAACCCTTTGATTACGCCTATTTGTCCATAGTATAGTAAGTGGTGAATGACACTACCCTCCTTTGGAGACCCCATTTTAGCCGAAGCAAACTATAGGATGGGAATACCCAAAAAAAAGTTTTACAAAAATGTTTTATGGTAAAACCTTGGTGAGGTTTGAACTACTAGGAAAAGTTTGAGAAAATAAAAAGGTTTTGTTTTACAAAATGATGAAACAAGGAGGAGGAATTTTTTTTTACAAAAACGCACCCGGTTCTTTGCAGCTTTAGCTATAACAACTTAACCCGTGCAACCACATTACTCTAGAATAGGACAGGGCTAGGCTTCAAGTTTGCTACTCTGGTGTGGGAATTCTCACAACTGATTATAAGGGATTAGTTCCCTCTAATTCCGGGATTGCCTTTACAAAAAGGGTCAACTGTTAGACAGTTACCTAGAGGAAGTAGGATCACCCATGTGAGTGACCGGGCAATACTATGAGCCCCTCATTGAAAGTGCCGGCTCTAGAGGAGTTGGGATGCACTCTGGTTGGTCTATGGATCCAGACGTCCCGGTATTGAGGGTAACAACTCATAGGGTAGGGCCTATGTTAGAGTGGAATCCGGAGGGTCTTGATCGGTGACTTGACCCACGATCAGTACGGATCAAGGAAGGGTACATGTTTGGTGTGGGTAAAGTGTACAACCTCTATAGAGTGTAAATATATTCGAATAGATGTGTTTGCAATTATGGACGGTTGGACAAAATATTATAGAGCGGTGCTAGTTTTGTTTCAAAAAGGATTTCAAAAAAAAAAGTGTTTCAAAAACCTTGGTGGTCTGAAGGACACCAGGGAAAGTGAGGAGATCTAAAGGATCACGGAGGATGGAAGTTTTGGTCAGTTGAGGAGCATGAGATGAAATAGGGTGACCCAATCCTAGTGTTTTCCCGAAACTTTTCAAAAAGGTTTCCAACATGTTTCACAAAAGTTTTCAGTAAAGATATCGACAAGCTATATCTACAAGAGAAACTATTTGAGAAAAGAACCTCCATTGGAGCCCTCCTACCACCACAACCATACTGCATATCATTTTATTGTTATTATCTTAGGGTGGTTTGCGAGTACATTCAAATTACTCACCGGCATTGTCCCTGGCTATTAACTTGGTTAGATATCGATAATATGGTGAAGTTACGACTATGCAATCTAAGACGTTCTCCTAGTCAGCTGCCTGTAGATTAAGGCAGGGCTTGACTATGCTATTACAAAATTCCGCCGATGATGCTTGTTGTAGACATAATGGCATTAAGGTATGACTTGTATCCGCTTGAGTAATGGATGTTTACTTTGATACTTGTCGGTTATGTGCCACGACAGACTGATCACGTGATAGTGGTGTATGCATAGCAGGGATTTCCGAAGGACAAATCTGGGGTCCCATAGTAACCTTCCATTCCGCCATCAATCGAGAGAAGACAAGCAGGAGTAGGGTTTTCCCTCCAGGGGCCTAAACCTGGGTAAATCTTTGTCACATGTTGCTTGTCTCTTAGGCGTTCCTAATCTCCAGTGCACCCCTGTTCTCCAAACCCCAAGTCCATAACAATGGACATTAATGATTTTAACCCTCGTTAGCCGTAATACTAGTGGAATGGTTTTTCATTGGTGTTATGCTAATGAATATAGTGTACTACATCATGCAGTGGTATGCTGGGTCACCGCAGTGTTCCACGTGGAGGAGAGCATCCGCGCGTGCGGTTTTCACGGTATGGCCGGGCAATGTTGGTAGAGGATGAGAAGGAGCCGTTTCCAGACTCCTCTCCGGTGTTGCACATATCATATGCATAGAGATGGTCATAAAGATCATCAAGAGTGGTGCTCAAGTTGCCGCTGACGAATGTGAAGAGGGCGTTGTAGGAGTTGTCGAGCCCGTATAGGATGTAGCCGATGAGTTCGTCATCCTCAATGGTTTTTCCGATGGTAGTGAGCTCAGATGAAAAGCCCCTAATCTTGGTGTAGTACTGATCGACCGTCATATTGAGCTTTTCGTCTCCTAAAGCTTGGACCATAGATGCTGCATCTTCGACCTTGAGGCAGAGGTGAACATGGAGGTGATGGAGGCCCATGCTTTAGCGGTGGAATTCATCCCAAGGACATGAGAGAGGATGTATGGTGACAACTAGTTTAACGGTAACCGAAAGCACCTGCTGATATCGTGCCATCCAGGTGACATAGGCGGGGTTGTCCACTTGGATCTTCTGTTTGTCGGAATCTTCATCCTTGAGGGTCTTGGAGGGCACATGATCGGTGCCATCAAGAAGACCCATGACGTTGGCTCTACGGAAATCTGGGATGATGAGAGCCTTCCATAGGACAAAGTTGGATCTTGTTAGGTGTTGGGCAGGGGGTGTCCTGAGGGAGGCGGTCTGAGCAGTGTTTGACATGGAGGAACTACGGTGACCCAGCATCCCACTATATGATGTAGTACACTATAGTCGTTGACATAACACTCACTGAACACCATTCCGCAAATATTACATCCCTCGGAGTGGTAAATCGGGTCCACAAACATATCTTATTATTACAAACAGAAATTTACATGAATACTTTGAGATCCTCTTAGGTCCATAGAGGAATATCGATGACTCGAAGCTAAACTATAATAACTTGAGAGCAAGATAAAGAAACAAATAAACCTTACTATAATACGAGATTACTAGATAGAGTATGGAGATCTATACTGCTAGACTTATTTAACTATATTTGATGTAACTACGCCTCAGACTCGTTAGCCTGCATTCCATATATGCTCCCGTAATTGTTTCCTTCGACGCTTCTGGATAACTCTGGCTCCTCATAACGGAATTATGTTTGATCTTCAGCTAAATATAGTGTTTCATCTTCTTGGTCGGCAATGTCTTCAGAATATAGCAAGGGTTAAGAAGATACGTTGAGTACGAGCGTACTCAGCAAGTTCACTAAAAAGTAGTGTTTGATGCACTATCTACATCCATAGACCAAAGGTCGTAGGCTATGCAGATTTTTGTAAACATTTCTTCAAAGGTTGCTTTTATTCTGAAAAGCTATGTCCGTCAGTCTTCACAGGTTGATTAGAACTTTGTGGAGTTCCTTTCCTGCAGCATTCGCAGCTCCTTCCCGGAACAGGGAGTAACATGTCACACTTTTATACACTCTATAGAGGTGCATTGCTTTACCCATAAGAGACCTTAGCTTTGTTGCACATCCGAGTGGCAATATCGTCCACACTTCCTTGGTGTGGGGCCCAGACTAAGATCCAATCCTATCACTTCCCTTCTCCGTGACCCCATATGCCCACCCTTTTTCTAGATCGGGACAATGGCTACGCCGGTTTACATTCCTGAAGAGAGCAATCCATCATAGACATCTAATATTGGGGAATTGACGGTTCCCACCCTTGCACGTGCCTAGATGTAGGATCATAGATCCGATAAATTGTTCGTCAGCATATGAAAGGAACAAGATCCTTCTCACTTCCCAAGAGCCCATATATATCTCATGATTAACGCGTAATATACGGCGCAAGAATCACTGACGACATTTGTTATGAATTCCTAGGTGATACTTTCCCATGCAAATGGAACCTCCACCAATACACAAACCATACCATGGTTCCATTTTCCTTCCATAATAGGTTAACACCACTCGGGTCGATAACCATTAAGTCATATTATTAAGAAAATAATATTTTCTTCATCCTTTTTGAAATGCACGTGATGACAACAACAATCTTGCAAATACTTGATAGAGAATAACCAAAGGACATGAGAAAGTGTGAACTTGCCTTGGTATAGCAAAGTATTGTAGTCGAATGTCTCGACTTGACCCTGGAGCTTGGGTTCTACAAAATACCATCATTGCCCAGTAAGGACAATGTTTAAAGAAGCGATATGATGTTATGCATAAGTAATGATATGCATGTTTTAGAATCCCCAAAGTAACCCCCAACATTACATGTGAGTTGGATTTAAGTGATTTATTTAAGACTTGATTTATCTTTAAGTTTACTTCACAAAAGAGTATAGTTGCAAGGACTTTAAGATTAACATATAAGACATGAAAGGTGAAGTACAATCATAATACATGATTAAGGTTGAGTGGTATCTTGTAATTATTACAAGACTTGTGTTTAGAGTTGTTATGACTTGAAAGAAATAGCATATTGTTCCTTTTAAAGTGGAAAAAATAATAATATTTGAAGAAAATATTAGTTATGTTAAGTAAACCAACTCTGACAATTAATAGAACTAAAGCTATGGTTTATGATGAGGTTTAAATGATTTTGAGTCACTATATTCCTAGCTAATGGTATATCAAACCAAATTTAACTATAAAAAATATAATTGGGCTTAGGATTTAACATTTATGGCATTACCAACTATTAGGGTTTTTCCTAAGCATAACTAAAGATGAAAGCTTATAAATCTGAAGCTTAACCTTAAGGTCTTAGATATAGCATTTTTAATATTCATAGATTATATTATAATATTTGTCTATGTGAAATAGATGAACTTATTATGTACATTATTAGTTAATACTAATTTTAAGAATTATTGTTATTGTTTTGAAGAAATAGTTTTATTTAGGTTTTATATGTTTTAGCCTTAATAACTATTTATCTTTCAATAATTCTTAAGTAGTCCATGAAATCTTAGTATGAATTTATTTGGAATTGTAAGTGGTAAAAGAAAATATATCTCTAAGATTTTAAGGAAAGGAGATGACTATAAAAGCAATTATAACATTTATTTGTTATCAATCTTTAATTGACTTGGAATTTAATAGTTAGTATTTTTATAAAGTGATAGATTTATTTTTATAGTAAAAAATGATTTCTTATTTATTTTTATTTCTTTAAATTTATTTCATTAGAATTTCTTCTAGGAATAAATATGTTTAAATACTTATTTCAATTTTATCATATTAAATATAAAATAATATTTTTCTTACATGGGGTAATTATTTAGGATCTTAAAAATGAATATTATTTATTTTCAAGTATTTTTTTTTCAGAAAATTTCCTAAAGGAATTAGTGATTTAAATTAATCAAAGTAAGTTTTATTAATTTAAAATACAAGTTAATACTTTTCTTAGATTATTTATATCTTTGTGATCATTTCGAGGTGTCATATGTATTTTTAGGATTTGCAAAGTACACACAGATATGAATATAGTAGATCAAGTGACTAAACCTCTCCCTAGAGCAAAACATGACCAACACCAGAACGCCACGGGTGTTAGGTATATTACCATGTAATCTAGATTATTGACTCTAGTGCAAGTGAGAGACTGTTGGAGATATGCCCAAGAGGCAATAATAAAGTGGTTATTATTATATCTTTGTGTTTATGATAAATGTTTACATCCCATGATATAATTGAATTAATAGAAAACACTAATACTTGTGTGTTTTTTAAACATAAAAGAGTCCCTAGTAAGCCTCTTGTTAACCTAGCTTGTTGATTATTAGATGATCATGGATTCCTGATCATGAACATTGGATGTTATTAATAACAAGATCATATCATTCGGAGAATGATGTGATGGACACACACCCACAGTAAGCATAGCATAAGATCAAGTAATTAAGTTCGTTTTGCTACAAGCTTTCAAATACATAGTAATCTAATCCTTCGACCATGAGATCATGTTAAATCACCAACACCAGATGAGTGCTTTCATAACATCAAACGCCACTTCGTTATTGGGTGGTTATAAAGGTGGCATTAGGTATTCTGAAAGTATGTGTTGAAGCACATGGATCAAGAATGGGATTTGTCCATCCAAATGACGGATAGACATACTCTAGGCCCTCTCGGTGGAATGTCATCCAATTGGCTTGCAAGCATGTGACTAGGTCACAAGGGATGTCATATCATGGTACGAGTAACGAGTACTTATCGCTAACGAGGTTGAACTAGGTATGGAGATACCGATGATTGAACCTTGGATAAGAAGAGTATCGCGCGACAAAGGGAATCGGTGTCGTATGTTAATGGTTCTTTCGATCACAAAGTCATCGTTGAATACGTGGGATCCATTATAGATCTCTAGGTCCTGCTATTGGTTATTGATCGGAGAGGTGTCTCGATCATGTCTGCATAGTTCGTGAACCGTAGGGTAACACACTTAAGGTTCAATGTTGTTTAAAGTAGATATGGAATGTGAGTTGGAGAACAAATGTTGTTTGCACTCTCAGCTGGGATCCAGGACATCACGAGGAGGTCTAGAATGTTCCGGAGAATAAGATTCATATAATGGAAGTCAACTTCTAGGGTTTGGAAAAGTTTTCGATGTTTTGACCGGAGCTTCTAGAAGGTTCTTGAGGGCCACCAGTGGGCCCACCACCTGAGGAGGGGCCACATGGGCTGAGTTAATGTTGCGAGGCCCCATGGGCCAGCCGCACCAGGCCCAAGAATCATAGACGGCCAAGCCCCATAGGGATAAGAGAAACTCCCTAGAAAATAGGGGATAGACTTGGGGGAAGTTTTCTTCCTCCCTCTCCCCTTGCTCCGGCCCTCGGAGGATGTGGGCCAAGGGGGGCAACCTAGACGTGCCTGAAGGGAATATGCATGAGAGGCAATAATAACATTATTATTATTGTATTCCAAGTATATGATAGATGTTTATTTTACATGCTATAATTGTATTAAAAGGAAATGTTAATAAATGTGTGTTTAATAAACAAATAAAGTGTTCCTAGTTATGCCTCTCATATAAACTAGCTCGTTGATTAACAAGATGATCAAGGTTTCCTGATCATGGACATTGGATGTTGTTAATAACGAGGTCACAACATTGGTGGAATGATGTGATGAACATTCATCCGAAGTATAGTAATACGATCAAAGTCATTATATTTAAATTGCTATAACATCATTACAAGTAACTTTAGTCCTTAGACCATGATATCGTGTCAATCACTAACACAGGAAGAGTAGCTTGATAACATCAAACATCACACTATAACAGGATGACTATAATGGTGGGTTCAGATACTCCGATAGTGTTATGTAGATGCTCATAGATCAAGAGTGGGATTTTGTAGGGGTTCGTAGCATGGAAAACAAAAAAAAAATTACCGCATGAACACACACAAGACAAGACCTATCTACTAGATTGTAGCAACGAGTCGTTTAGAGTACTCACCCTCGAAGATTCCAAAGCGGTTAACGAGATCAGATTCTCGTGGGTGATGTAGTCGTACACTTGCCGATATCAAGATCGTGTAGACGAACCTTCTGGTGCTGCATTACGAAAGCGCTTCCGCAGTTGGTCACACGTTCGATACTTGATGAATACCTTCCTCTCCCTTGTTCCAGCAGGCATCGGAGTTTGTAGTTCTCTCCTCGCGATTCCGGTAGCACGATGGCATGGTGTCGGAAGTAGAGGGAAGATCCCGCAGGGCTTCTCCTAAGCCGGAGCGGGTTATGGTGGAGAAATAGGGTTTCCCTGGCGATCTAGGGTTTAGAAGCCGGAGAGGAGGAGGTGGAGCCGGCATCGACTAGGGCGATGTGGGCAGCAGCAGGCGGCGACAGCTTGGGTGGTGGTGGTGTTGTGTGGAAGGGCAGCCCCCTCCCCTCTATTTATGAGAGGGAGGGGCAGCTAAGGAGAGGGGAGTTTGAATCCTTCCCCAAATCCCTCTCCTTCTAGGCTTGTACTGGAAGGAGAGAAGGATTCTCTTCTTCCTCCACTAGGAAACATTGTCCTACTTTGACTTTGCAAACTTGCCCTTTGACTTTCAATTTTGGAGTTTGTTTTAACTCTTTATTTGCACAGCCCTTTGACCTAGGACAAGATGCAACCATTCCACTTAGTCATGAAACATTAATGCACCCTTCCCCTTCCGATCTGATGAACCTTCTAGACCCTTCTAGATCATTCCGATGAAAACACCGGAATCATTCCCGAACTCTGGAATTGGACTTTCCTTATATGAATCTTATTCTTCGGACCATTCCGGATCTCCTCGTGATATCCCGGATCCCATCCGAGACTCTGAACAACATTCGGTCTCCCTACTTAGATTACATATCTACTAAACAACATCGAATCCTTAAGTGTGTCTCCCTACGGTTCGTGAATTGTCCAGACATGACCGAGACTCTTCTCCGATCAATAACCAATAGAGGAATCTAGAAATTCATATGGTTCCGACATATTTCTACGATGACTTTGCGATTGAATGAACCATTTACATACGATACCAATTTCCCTTTGACTCGCGATATTTTACTTATCCAAGTTCTTATCGTCGGTATCTCTTCATACCTAGTTCAACTTTGTTACCGATAAGTACTCTTTTCTCATTCCCGTGATATGTGATCCCTCGTGATCTAGTCACATGCTTGCAAGCTAATTGGATGACATTCCACCGAGAGGGCCCAGAGTATATATATCCGTCATATGGATGGACAAATCCCACTCTTGATCCATGTTCCTCAACACACACTTTCCGAACACTCAATGCCACCTTTATAGCCACCCAGTTACGGTGTGGTGTTTGATGTCATCAAAGTATCCATCTGGTGATAGTGATTAGCATGATCTCATGGTCAAAGGAATTAGGTTGCTATGTATCATAAAGCTTTCAGCAAATGAACTAATAAAATGACTTGATCTTTATGCTACGCTTAACTATAGGAGTATGTCCATCATACCATTCTCCTAATGGTATGATCTTGTTGTTAACAACATTTCAATGTTCATGATCCAGAAACCATGGTCATCTATTAACCAACAAGATAGTATCATAAAGAGGCTTTACTAGGGACTCTAATTAGTTTACAAATCACACAAGTATTAATGTTTCCGGTTAATACTATTATAGCATGAATGCAAACATTTATCAGAAGCACAAAGATATAATAATAAATACTTTTATTATTGCCTCTAGGGCATATCTCCAACAAATTTGTCCATACAAATGACGGAGAGATATACTCTGGGCCCTCTCGGTGATATCACATTGATATAGCTTGCAAGCAAGTGATGGAGATCACTAGAATGTTATATCACGGGAATGAGAAAAGAGTACATATCGGTAACAAGATCAAACTAGGTATGGGATACAGATGATCGAATCTTAGACATGTAAAATATCACGAGAAAAAAGGATTTAGTTGCAATGTTAAGGTTCTCATGATCACAAGAAGCCATTGTTGAATATGTAGGAGTCAGTACGGATCTCCAGGTCCCGTTGTTGATTATTGATCGGAGAGGGGTCTCGATCATGTCTGCATTATTCGTGAACCATAGGGTGACACACTTAAGGGATATCGACACCATTTGGAGCAAATGAGTTGCCAGAAAAAGAATATCAAAGCGTTGGAATTATTTCAATGGACACCGAAATTGTTTCGGGTGAAATTGCTGAAATGGGTTCTGCATGTGAAATTGAAAAGTAACAAGGGGTTTTATGTGAATGTTTGTTAATTAATGAAATTGACAAAAGTATTAATAAATAATTAAAAGAGTTTTATTTAATGAGATATTACATTAAATTTGGTGGAAATTTAATGGAATTTTAGTGGGATTTTGAGTGGAGGAAATGGAGAGTCATTTTGTGAGTGCGAGCTCCACTCACATGAATGGAGGAAGGGGCAGGGGAAGACACCATGGCCCTTGGGGTGCCCCCTCCTCCTATAAAATGCCCCCCTCTCCCTCTCTCTCTCACTCATGCCTCCTTGTGAAGGATCTCTCTCCCCCTCTAGTACTATTCCACATGGTCTCGGCTTAGCGAGATACATGTTATCCGTGGTTTTTTCTAGAGAAAGGATTTGTTGCTTTCTCTAAATTGCTGGAGCGACGATGCGGAGGTTATCGGGGTCCCGGACGTGTGTGTGATCACGGATGCTCCGCTGAGTTGTGGTGGTGCCAGACTTCCATACAATCTTGAGATTGGTAAGAGATCGACTACATCACCAATGATTCCATAATTGTAAAGCTTTGTCGGTCTTCAAGGGTATGTATTATGGATGTATATCCACCCATTGATTTTATCTAGATAGATGGATCGTGGCGTATACAGTTCCCATCATAGTAATTTTTTGTTTTCTATGATGCGAACCCAACAGAACCCACCCTATATAAATAGAGGGGAGGGGTGGCTGGCCCCCTTGCCCATCCCCAACCCCTAGCCGCCACATCTCCTCCCTCCTCTGTATAAATCCCTAAAATTATATTTCAAACTCATGCATATCATACATGTATCCATGATCATATAGAGTTCATTTCAAACCAAAACAATTCAAAAACAGGAGCATATGAGCTCATTATTTTATGTGATCATCATTTGAAACAAATGCTACTCTTTCTATGAGAGGTTGTTGTTCATGAAACCAAATCTTGTGCCTTATTGCTTTCAGAATGAGTTGCTAGATTGCTAAGGTTTAAACCAAAATTTCAAAGCAAATACAAATTGAAAACCAATTTCAAAACCAATATGAAACAAGTGCTATGTCACTGTTTATTTTATTTTTCCAAAAATGACCAAGCCAATTCAAAGTGACCACATGGTTTTATGCCTAGAATTGTGACTGTTGCACACTGCAAAAATCCTGAAAAGATTTGAATTCAAATAGAGTTTGAATTCATTTGAAAATCATTCCAGAAAATCAAATCAGAAATAGAAAAGGAATAAATAAAAGGAAAAGGGCCGGCGCCAGACGTTGGGCCCAACAGCGAAACCAGCCCAGCTAGCCCACCCGAGTTTTCCCTCTCTCTCTCTCTCACGCGCAGACGCACCCACAGAGCCGCTGACGCCCGGACCCCACCTTCCCTCTGTTTATTTCGCTGACGAGTGGACCCGTGACCCCGTCGTCATCTTCGTCAATCACGCGCCTGCGCCGCTCGCGCCACCGTTACTCGCCGCAGTCACTGCCGCGTTGATTCCCATTGATTCCGCGAGTAACTCCACGCCCAGCTCTGCCTACTTAATCCCCTCCCTCTCGCGACCATTTCCCCTCACTCAATTTTCTCTCCACGCCACCAGGCTGCTCGCAACTCGCCAGACACCGCCGCAGCTCCGACGACTCCAGCGTGCGATTCTGGTAAACCCCGTGCGCCCCTTCCTCTCTGGTGCATGCGAACAGCTTCGCGACCTCCTTGCGCATCTCCTGATCCCCTTTGTCCGTCTGTTTGTGATCCAGAGCTTCGACTTCGACGAGCACCGGGAGCAACCGACGCCGTCTCCAACTCCGGCGAGAGATTAAGGTAAAATCCGACCGCCCCGTGCCTTCCCTTTGACGCTGACTTGTTCGCCTGACCTATGCGCACACACTGATGCCCTCCGTTTGTGTTAGGGCGAAGCAGAATGTCGTCAACGTCGTCGTCCACCCGAGCCCGACCCTGTCATCCACTCCGACGAGATCCCACGGCCACTACAGCGCGCCCCTTGCCAAGCTACCACCACGTTGAGCTTCAGTGCGTCGCTGCGAGTCTGGTAAGCATTTCCACTAACCCCCGCCCTCTCTGTATCCACCGCGACGCCGCAGACCGAGCGCGCCGCCGCTCGCCGTCACCGCGCGCCGCCAGACCTTGGTCGTTTGATCAAGAGCCATTGGATCTAGATCCAACGCGTGTAACAGAATCACTTAACGAAGCGGTATGTTAGATCTGAGCCGTGCACGATCACTTAAATCCAATGATCTGTGTCGACCGATCCGTGCGAACCGGTACGCGCCAATAGGATAGCGCCGCGTGGCAGTGAGTTAGGTTTAAAAACAGAATTTGAATCAGATTATTGTTTGAATTTGATTTAGCTATAACTTTTGATCCCCACGTTAGAATTTGACAAATTTTATACCGTTGGAATCAGGAGAACAAGCCCTTTCTATATATGCAATGTGTTTAATGTTTAGCTTCTGTTAAAAAGGTTTTATTTGCAGAAACTTGTGTAGGGCTTATTTGAACATATGAATTGTTTAGGAATTAATTTAGGGTTTAAATTATTGTAGTGTGGCAAGTTTTTGACTGGTTTAGGATTCAGTACTATGCACTTGCTTGGTTGAGTTTTAAAAATCATCACTTAGCATTTTGCATGCATGCATATATTTTTGTTTATTTGTATATGTTATGTGTGTAATTTGTTGCTACCATTCTTTGTGTAGACTTTGGTGCTAGTGATTTTGATTGTGATTGTGAAGGGTGCTACTCTCCCAACTACCAAGGCAAGTGGTACTTCATGAATATTTCTATCCCTATATTTTATACTAAGCATTAGAAATATTTTGCTAAGTGTTGCATGTTATTATTTTGCCTATATGCCATGTTGGGAAATCCTAAGTAGTTGTAGATTTGCTAGGAAATTTCCAAGTTAAGTTACTATCTATGCCATGCTTAGCCTAGCTAGTAGCAAACAAGGGTTGGTGAAATATACATGCTATGATAAAAATATTTCTAAGTCTTTGGGACTTGTTTTGCTTAATAAAACAACTAAGTCAATGAATCACCTGGGTGGAAAGGGACTTGATTGGTGGTTTTGGTTGAGTGGTTACACAAGGCCCATGGCTATGGTTTACCTTGTGTATCTCACTTGTGGTAAGCCACCTAGGAACAAAGAGATTTTAGAGGCCAAGTGTTGAGAAGCTTCTAGTGCAGCCACTTGGCAATATGGGCTCTGCCTGGATCACATAAGTTGCTAGAAATTATCCATTTGGACAGTTGGTGGTAGTGGGAATGATAGGTTGGAGCGCGTCCATTTGGTCTAAGGGAAGGCTTCTGAAAGGTCCTGTCTTGGTGAAACCAAGTCTGGTGGGGAAAGTGCACAACCTCTGCAGATGGAAAAGTCTAAGTACTTAGCCAAGTCCATGGCAATGTACAACTTGAGCATCAAGGCATGTAAGCTATCAAGAATCTCCTCATCACATTTTCTAAGTAAAAATTTGTGGGTGAACAAGGGTGAAGGACCTCAATGTCTATTGGTGGTTCCTTGGGAACAGTTTTGACAAAGAAAAACTTAGTGATTTCAACTAATAGGAAAAACCTATTTTGAGCAAAGCAAGCCAAGCTACACTTAGCCAAAAATGCATATAGTATCTAGTCCACTTAAAATTTACTAAGGTATCACTTGCCAATACTATTCCGAAGTATTGACCCATTTTGGCTGTAACTTGTGATGTTGCAGGTTACTCTGATGAGGATTAGGTGTCATGAGTCTACACTCAACATGTTTGCCTGTGGCACATGAAGATGAAGACTTTTATTTATTTACTTATTCAAACTCTTGTAATAGGCCTGTGGCCTTTGAGCTGTAAAGACTATGTTTATCTCTGGAATGGATGTAATAAATTACCTTTGTTTCTGTGTACTTCATCTTAAACTATGGATGCTAGCAATGATCCAGGGACTAGCATTGCAATCACAGGGATCCTTTTCCTTTATAAAGGAGGGATCTTCCTTATTTTCCAAATGTTGCTTTAAAATAAGATTGAACCTTGGTTGTTGTAATGGTTTCATGTATGCATGACTTGTGTGTTTTGCTTCCCAAGGATATGTATGTGATGTTTTGTCTATTGTTTTACCTTGATTTGTGTTGTTCTAACTTTTCTATCTTATAAATAGATGCCTATTACCATCAGCACTGTTGAGGAGTTCCAGGTTACCCTCTTTGGTCCTTGTATCGTTGAGCTTACTACTTTGCTCAATCTCCCTCTTCCCACCATCATGGTGCATCCCCTCACCAAGTTTGAGAGGAAGGACCTCTGGGGCTTCAAGGTCAACCAGCCCAGACGCCAGACAGAGCCTACCACGGAGTCCATTGTCTTCAAGCTCATGCACGATGATAGGGAGAGAGGCCTTGAGGTAGTTATGTAGGATCTGATAGGACGTCTGCTAGGGAGACACTCCCGACAGGTTAGAGGTACCCACTTCCATGTCTTCGGAAGACGTGATGAGGATGGAGAGTCCATCGACTTCGAGGACGATTCGAGGGACGCAGCAGAGCCGATACGCCTGTACCTCCAGGACTTAGAGTCTCTCATTAGGCACGTGGACACGGACAGGACCAATGTCATGCTCAGCAATGACGAGCTCCAGGTGCAGCTTCGCGAGAAGGACAAGCTCTTCGCGAAGCAAGACGAGATAGTCAAGGAAATGGAGGCGAAGTTCGAGACCCAGGACAGGAAGTTCAAGAGTCAGGAGAAGCGTGTCCAGGATAGGAACAAGAAGATCCGAGACATGACTGAAGAACTGCAGTCCAAGGACTTCGAGCTAGAGCAGCAGCAGACGGTGATCGAGAGGCTTCGTTCCCAGAAGAGGGCTCTCAAGTCCAAGATAGAGACCTTGACCACTAGTGTCGAGGAATACAAGACCGCGATGGAGAACACAGGTCTTACCTTTGTCGAGGAGGAGATTGATGCCGAGGAGTAGATTTGACTACTCATTTATCTTTTATTATCGTACTTGTTATTTGAGAACTTGTTATTTGACCATCTGACATGTGGATGGCTTGCTACTTGTGTGTTTTACTTTGTGAACTTGTTATCTTGTTGTTGAACCTTTATCTTTGTGTTGCATGCTATGTGTTTGCTTATGTGATGTAATGTGCATGAAAGCATCTATGGTATCTCATTCTTATCTCTATTTGAACAAACCACAGATGCCTCCCCGTCGTGCAAACCCCAACCCCAACAACAACAACAACAACATCACTCCAGAAATGCAGCAAATGATGACTGCTCAAACATAGCTGATGCAGATGATGACGATGTTCATCCAGAACCAAAACAACAACAATAACAACAATAACAACAACAACAATAACAACAACAACAACAACACCAACCCTCCGGGTTTTGATATGCTTACCAGGTTCTTGAGATTGAGGCCAGCTAAGTTCTCAGGGACGACTGATCCCATGGTGGACAATGATTGGCTACGTTCTGTAAACAAGGACTTGGTAACCGTGGGCTGTACGGATGCTGAAAAGGTCAGATTTGCAGCACATTTGCTGGAAGGACCAGCCGCCACTTGGTGGGACAACTTCCAGATCACCACTCCCATAGATGAAGTAACATGGGCTATCTTTGAAGATGGATTTCGTACTGCTCATATCTCATTTGGAGTGATGAGTCTGAAAAAGAAAGAGTTCCACAATCTGAAGCAGCGCCACCGCAACGTGGCTGAATATATTGAGGAGTTCAACAATCTGGCGCGTTATGCACCGGATGAAGTTGACACCGACGCTAAGAGAAAGGAAAAATTTCTTGAAGGCTTGAATGATGAGCTGAATCTGCAGTTGGCTGTAGCCTATGTTCCCACTTATCAGTCGCTCTGTGACAAGGCTGCTATTTTGGAGAACAAAATGAAGCAACTTGAGAGTAGAAAGAGAAAGCACTCCGACAAGCACATCTCGGGATCGTCTCACAAACGATCTCATTATGATGACAGCGGAAGCCCAGGATCCCACAAGCATGGGAAATTCAACAAGCACCACAACCACAACCGTCATGACAACAAGCATCACCGTAGTCATGACAATGACAAGTACAAGAACCACAAGAGTGGACATAAGAGCCACCACAGTGGCAATGGAAGTGGAAGTGGAAGTCAGCCTATTAAGAGAGACATCAGTCAGGTTGAATGGTTCAAATGCAAGAAGATGGGGCATTATGCAAACGACTACCCAGAAAAGAAAGTTGAAGGACCAAACAAGCCCAACCCTTTTCAGAAGGGACAAGTAAACCACATCAATGTGGAGGAGGTCTATGAGGAGACTGATGCTGTTGCTGGTAAGTTCAGACTCAATTCTATTCCAGCATTTGTTCTTTTTGATACTGGAGCATCGCATTCATTGATATCAAAAGCATTTGTTGATAGAAATGGGTTTCCAACTGAAAACATTTGGGTGTCCAATAAAAGTTAGTTCTCCGGGTGGAGATATGATAGTAAGTCTTGGATGCCGGGATCTAGTAATAGAGTTTGGAAAGCATAAAGTTCCAGTGAGTCTGATAATCCTAGATTCCCAAGGACTGGACGTAATATTGGGAATGGATTGGATGGCTAAGTATGAAGGAGTACTAGATTGTGCTAATCGCACTGTTGCACTCACAACCCCGGAAAGAAAGCGGATTAAATTCAAGTCCAACTTTGAATCAAAAGGAAGTAAGCTAAATTATCTTAAGGGGGTTAGCATGGACAGTGTGCCAATTGTGAGTGAGTATCCAGATGTGTTTCCGGAAGAATTGCCGGGAATGCCACCAGATAGAGATGTGGAATTTCTTATAGATTTGGTACCAGGATCTGGACCAATAGCAAAGAGACCTTATAAAATGTCAGTTGATGAACTGAAAGAACTCAAGAAACAACTTGGAGAACAGTTGAAGAAAGGATTTATTGAACCAAGTTCTTCATCTTGGGGAGCCCCAGTTTTGTTCGTGGAGAAGAAAGATAGAAGTCAAAGGTTATGCATAGATTACCGTTCACTCAACGAGGTAACTATCAAGAACAAATACCCTTTGCCTAGAATCAATGACTTGTTTGATCAGCTTGAAGGAGCGTGTGTATTCTCAAAGATTGATCTCCGGTCAGGTTATTTTCAAGTCAAGATAAGGGAACAAGACATCCTAAAACAACATTCACTACAAGGTATGGATTGTATGAGTATACCGTAATGCCTTTTGGTTTGACCAATGCTCCAGCATACTTCATGAATATGATGAACAAGGTGTTCATGGAATTCCTAGACAAGTTTGTTGTCGTTTTCATCGATGACATCTTAGTCTACTCCAAGAGCAAAGAAGAGCATGAAGGACATTTGCGTTTGATACTTGAGAAGTTAAGAGAGCATAAACTTTATGCCAAATTCAGCAAGTGTGAGTTCTGGCTGGATGAAGTTGGATTTCTTGGTCATGTTATGACAAAGGATGGTGTAGCAGTTGATCCTGCTAAAGTTTCAGCTGTGACTGAATGGGAATCTCCCAAGTCCGTGAAAGAAGTTTGTAGTTTCCTTGGCTTAGCAGGTTACTACAGAAGGTTCATTGAAAATTTCTCCAAGGTAGCTAAGCCTATGACTGAATTACTAAAGAAAGACAAGAAGTTTGCTTGGTCTGAAGGTTGTGAACTCAGCTTTCAGGAATTGAAGAAGAGACTTGTGACAGCACCAGTCTTGTGTCTGCCAGATTTGGAAAAAGATTTCCAAGTATATTGTGATGCATCTCATCAGGGTTTGGGTGCAGTACTTATGCAAGAAGGAAAAGTTGTGGCGTATGCCTCGAGACAACTCAAGACTCATGAAGTGAATTATCCTACTCATGATTTAGAGTTAGCCTCTGTTGTCCATGCACTCAAAAGATGGAGACACTATCTTTTGGGAAAGCGTTGTGAAGTGTTCACAGAAAACAAAAGTTTGAAGTATATCTTCACCCAGAAGGAAATTAATATGAGACAAAGAAGATGGCTAGAACTTATCAAGGAATATGACTTAAGTTTGCAATACCACCCCGGTAAAGCAAATGTTGTAGCTGATGCTCTAAGTCGTAAGGTTTTTGTGAATGGACTTACCAAAGGAGAATTTCCAGATGATCTGTTCACTCAATTTAGAAAACTCAGATTGGAGATTGTGCCTGAAGGACATCTCATGACTTTGGATGTTCAACCCACTTTGTTGGACAAGATCAAAGAAGCCCAGAAGATTGATAAAGAAATCGAAGAGATTAAAGAAAAGATTAGCAAAGGAAAAGCCAAAGGGTTCCATGAAGACGAACAGGGTACTTTATGGCATGGGAAATGTATCTGTGTTCCACAAGATCCGGAACTGCGGAAACTGATTTTGCAAGAAGCACACAACTCTCCATATTCCATTCATCCGGGTAACACCAAAATGTACATGGACATGAAAGAAAGATTTTGGTGGAATAATCTCAAGAAGGACATCGCCGAACATATTGCTTTGTGTGATGTGTGTAGTAGAGTGAAGGCGGAACATCAGAAACCAGCAGGTTTGCTTCAACCACTAACTATTCCAGATTGGAAATCGGACAAGATTGGTATGGATTTCATTACCGGATTACCAAGGACCCGGTCAGGATACGATTCTATTTGGGTAGTAGTGGTACGCCTAACTAAAGTGGCTCATTTCATACCCGTGAAGACAACCTATACAAGTGCAAAGTTAGCCAGAATCTACATGAGTAGAATTGTATGTCTACATGGAGTGCCCAAGAGTATTGTGTCTGATAGGGGAACTCAATTCACTTCCCATTTTTGGAGACAGTTACATGAGTCATTGGGAACGAGGTTGGAATTCAGTACTGCTTTTCATCCTCAAACTGATGGACAAACGGAAAGGACTAATCAGATTCTCGAAGACATGTTGAGGGCATGTGCCCTAGACTATGGAGCCAGTTGGGATGAAAGTCTGCCTTACGCAGAATTTTCTTATAACAACAGCTATCAAGCCAGCATTGAGATGGCACCGTTTGAGTTTCTCTACGGAAGAAAGTGTACCACCCCATTGTTATGGAATGGTGTGGGAGAAAGAAGTTTATTCGGACCAGATCTTATCAAGGAATCCGAAGAGAAGGTCAAACTGGTTAAGGACAGGTTGAAGATAGCACAGTCCCGACAGAAAAGCTACGCAAATCATAAGCGTAGAGAAGTCACCTACGAAGTTGGAGATAGAGCTTATCTTAGAGTGTCACCACTTCGTGGAGTGAAAAGGTTCGGAGTCAAAGGAAAATTGGCACCAAGATATGTTGGACCATTCAAGATTCTGAGTCGTAAAGGAGAAGTTGCCTATGAAATAGAACTGCCAGAATCTCTGTCAGCTGTCCATAATGTGTTTCATGTGAGCCAACTTAAGAAATGTCATCCAGAAATGGAAGAAACGTCTTTGAAGGATACTATACCTTTGGAGGAGGTTCAATTGGAAAGTGATCTCACTTATGAAGAGAAGCCTATCAAGATTCTTGAGACTATAGAAAGAGTCACACGGACTAAGACTATCAAGTTCTGCAAAGTGCAGTGGAATCATCATTCCGAAGAGGAAGCAACATGGGAAAGAGAAGATGATCTTCGGAAAGACCACCCTCACCTATTTGCTAGCCAAACCGAATCTCGAGGGCGAGATTCACATTAAGGGGGTTAGATTTGTAACATCCCTAAAATCATATTTCAAACTCATACATATCATCCATGCATCCATGATCATATAGAGTTCATTTCAAACCAAAACAATTCAAAAACAGGAGCATATGAGCTCATTATTTTATGTGATCATCATTTGAAACAAATGCTACTCTTTCTATGAGAGGTTGTTGTTCATGAAACCAAATCTTGTGCCTTATTGCTTTTAGAATGAGTTGCTAGATTGCTAAGGTTTAAACCAAAATTTCAAAGCAAATACAAATTGAAAACCAATTTCAAAACCAATATGAAACAAGTGCTATGTCAGTGTTTATTTTATTTTTCCAAAAATGACCAAGCCAATTCAAAGTGACCACATGGTTTTATTCCTAGAATTGTGACTGTTGCACACTGCAAAAATCCTGAAAAGATTTGAATTCAAATAGAGTTTGAATTCATTTGAAAATCATTCCAGAAAATCAAATCAGAAATAGAAAAAGAATAAAGAAAAGGAAAAGGGCCGGTGCCAGACTTTGGGCCCAACAGCGAAACCATCCCAGCTAGCCCACCCGGGTTTTCCCTCTCTCTCTCTCACGCGCAGACGCACCCACAGAGCCGCTGACGCCCGGACCCCACCTCCCCTCTGTTTATTTCGCTGACAAGTGGACCCGTGACCCCGTCGTCATCTTCGTCAATCACGCGCTCCTGCGCCGCTCGCGCCGCCGTTACTCGCCGCAGTCACTTCCGCATTGATTCCCATTGATTCCGCGAGTAACTCCACGCCCAGCTCTGCCTACTTAATCCCCTCCCTCTCGCGACCATTTCCCCTCACTCAATTTTCTCTCCACGCCACCAGGCTGCTCGCAACTCGCCAGACACCGCCGCAGCTCCGACTACTCCGGCGTGCGATTCTGGTAAACCCCGTGCGCCCCTTCCTCTCTGGTGCATGCGAACAGCTTCGCGACCTCCTTGCGCATCTCCTGATCCCCTTTGTCCGTCTGTTTGTGATCCAGAGCTTCGACTTCGACGAGCACCGTGAGCAACCGACGCCGTCTCCAACTCCGGCGAGAGATTAAGGTAAAATCCGACCGCCCCGTGCCTTCCCTTTGATGCTGACTTGTTCGCCTGACCTATGCGCACACACTGATGCCCTCCGTTTGTGTTAGGGCGAAGCAGAACGTCGCCAACGTCGCCGTCCACCCGAGCCCGACCCTGTCATCCACTCCGACGAGATCCCACGGCCACTACAGCGCGCCCCTTGCCAAGCTACCACCATGTTGAGCTTCAGTGCGTCGCTGCGAGTTTGGTAAGCATTTCCACTAACCCCTGCCCTCTCTGTATCCACCGCGACGCCGCAGACCAAGCGCGCCGCCGCTCGCCGTCACCGCGCGCCGCCAGACCTTGGTCGTTTGATCAAGAGCCGTTGGATCTAGATCCAACGCGTGTAATAGAATCACTTAACGAAGCGGTACATTATATCTGAGCCATGCACGATCACTTAAATCCAACGATCTGCGTCGACCGATCCGTGTGAACCGGTACGCGCCAATAGGATAGCGCCGCGTGGCTGTGAGTTAGGTTTAAAAACAGAATTTGAATCAGATTATTGTTTGAATTTGATTTAGCTATAACTTTTGATCCCCCACGTTAGAATTTGACAAATTTTATACCATTGGAATCAGGAGAACAAGCCCTTTCTAAATATTCAATTTGTTTAATGTTTAGCTTCTGTTAAAAAGGTTTTATTTGCAGAAACTTGTGTAGGGCTTATTTGAACATATGAATTGTTTAGGAATTAATTTAGGGTTTAAATTATTGTAGTGTGGCAAGTTTTTGACTGGTTTAGGATTCAGTACTATGCACTTTCTTGGTTGAGTTTTAAAATCATCACTTAGCATTTTGCATGCATGCATATATTTTTGTTTGTTTGTATATGTTATGTGTGTAATTTGTTGCTACCATTCTTTGTGTAGACTTTGGTGCTAGTGATTGTGATTGTGAAGGGTGCTACTCTCCCAACTACCAAGGCAAGTGGTACTTCATGAATATTTCTATCCCTATATTTTATACTAAGCATTTGAAATATTTTGCTAAGTCTTTCATGTTATTATTTTGCCTATATGCCATGTTGGGAAATCCTAAGTAGTTGTAGATTTGCTAGGAAATTTCTAAGTTAAGTTACTATCTATGCCATGCTTAGCCTAGCTAGTAGCAAACAAGGGTTGGTGAAATATACATGCTATGATAAAAATATTTCTAAGTCTTTGGGACTTGTTTTGCTTAATAAAACATCTAAGTCAATGAATCACCTGGGTGGAAAGGGACTTGATTGGTGGTTTTGGTTGAGTGGTTACACAAGGCCCATGGCTATGGTTTACCTTGTGTATCTCACTTGTGGTAAGCCACCTAGGAACAAAGAGATTTTAGAGGCCAAGTGTTGAGAAGCTTCTAGTGCAGCCACTTGGCAATATGGGCTCTGCCTGGATCACATAAGTTGCTAGAAATTAGCCATTTGGACAGTTGCTGGTAGTGGGAATGATAGGTTGGAGAGCGTCCATTTGGTCTAAGGGAAGGCTTCTGAAAGGTCCTGTCTTGGTGAAACCAAGTCTGGTGGGGAAAGTGCACAACCTCTGCAGATGGAAAAATCTAAGTAAGTCCATGGCAATGGACAACTTGATCATCAAGGCATGGAAGCTATCAAGAATCTCCTCATCCCAATTTCTAAGTAAAAATTTGTGGGTGAACAAGGGTGAAGGACCTCAATGTCTATTGGTGGTTCCTTGGGAAAAGTTTTGACAAAGAAAAACTTAGTGATTTCAACTAATAGGAAAAACCTATTTTGAGCAAAGCAAGCCAAGCTACACTTAGCCAAAAATGCATATAGTATCTAGCCCACTTAAAATTTACTAAGGTATCACTTGCCAATACTATTCCAAAGTATTGACCCACTGTGGCTATAACTTGTGATGTTGCAGGTTACTCTGATGAGGATTAGGTGTCATGAGTCTACACTCAACAGTTTTTCCTGTGGCACATGAAGATGAAGACTTATATTTATTTACTTATTCAAACTCTTGTAATAGGCCTGTGGCCTTTGAGTTGTAAAGACTATGTTTATCTCTGGAATGGATGTAATAAATGACCTTTGTTTATGTGTACTTCATCTTAAACTGTGGATGCTAGCAATGATCCAGGGACTAGCATTGCAATCACAGGGATCCTTTTCCTTTATAAAGGAGGGATCTTACATCCTCCTTCTTCCTACGCCGGCTTAGGCGAAGATCTCTAGGAATTCTCCTCCACCACGTCGTCATGCTACTAGGATTCCAAGGGTATCTACTACCTCTGATGCCTGCTGGAACATGGAGAGTGAAGTATTCATCGACTCCGTACGTGTGATCGAGTGCGGAAGCACTGCTGGATCGCAGCGCCAGAAGGATCGTCTTCATCAACTACGAGATTAGATCTCGTTAAGGCTTTGGATCTTCGAGTGTTAGTTCTCATCTGTCTCGGGAAACTATCTCATAGATTAGATCTTGGCTTTTCCATAGATTGGATCTTGGTTTTATTTGTTCTTGCGGTAGAAATGTTTTGTTTCTATGCTACGAACCCTACAGTGGTATCAGAGTCGTGTCTATGCGTAGATCTGTTGCACGAGTAGAACACAATGGTTTTGTGGGCGTTGATGTTTTTGTTGTCGTTTTCTTTTCGTGTAATTTTCATCTGGCGGGATGGTGGGATGAAGCGGTTGGGGTTAACCTTACATGTCAGCGCACATGAAACTTTCTCCACGCTTGACGTTCAACTTGTATAGCACAAAGTGGCTTTGCGGGTGTCTGTCTCTCCCACCATAGTTAAGATCCAATTTACAATCTGCACCTGACAACACTTGTATCAGTGTTTTGGTTCTTGTTCATAGGTAAGAATGGTTCTTATTCGAAAGCCCCATGCCACGTAAAATATGCAAAGAAAATTTCAGGCATCTAATTTGTTTTTGCAGGGGCATGTGATGTGATATGGCCATGATGATATTGTGATTATATTTTATGTATGAGATGATCTTTATTGTATTATGGCAACTGGAAGGGGCCTAATGGTTGTCTTTAAATTTGTTAAGACATGCATGTCTATTCATCATGTAATAGCTTTATTCCAAGTAGTTGTAATAGTTGCTATTAGTGATGGACAACCATGAAGCGGCGCCACTGACCTTGACACCATGCTGGTGATGATGGATATCATGTCCATGCTTTGGAGATGGAGATCAAAGGCACAAGAAGAAAGGCCATATCATATCACATATTATGAATTGCATGTGATGTTATTCCTTTATGCATCTTATATTTCTTAGATTACGACGGTAGCACTATGAGATGATCCCTCTCACTAAATTTCAAGCAATAAAGTGTTTTTCCTTAGTAGGCACCGTTGCTAAGACTCGTTGTTTCAAAGCATCATGTGATGATCGGGTGTTATAGATTCTACTTGTGCATACAACGGGTGCAAGCCAGATTAGCACATGCGGATACTAAGGTTAAACTTGACGAGCCTAGCATGTACAAACATGGCCTCGGAACACGAAATACCAAAAGGTAAAGCATGAGTCATATGAATGATATGATGAACATGTTGATTATTTGCCTTTGAAGCTACTCATGAAGATCGGACTTGGTGTAGTGGATTTGGTTCGTGTAATCACTAAGGCAACATGAGGGATGTTTTTTTTGAGTGGGAGTTCACCTAGTTAATTTAAGAATTAAATTTGAACTCAATTTATCATAAAATTAGTCTAAATTATTTGCAAATATGTTGTAGATCATGGAGACCCCTTCCATCAACTTTAATGCGCTCCTAGAGAAAGAAAAACTAAAAAACAATGGAAGAAACTTCACAGACTGGTTCCGTAACATGAGGATTGTCCTCAATGCTGGTCATTTGACCTATGTGCTAGATGCACCGCTAGGTGAACCACCTGCAGAGGATGCTACCATGAGGTTAAAAATGTTTACCTCACTCGGAAGAATCATTACTCCATAGTTCAGTGTGCCATCATGTACGGTTTAGAATCGGAGCTTCAGAAGCACTTTGAGAACCACGACCCTTGTGATATAATCAATGAGATCAAAATTATATTTGAAACTCATGCGGATGTGGAAAGCTATGAAGCTTCCGAGAAGTTCTTTAACTATAAGATGGAAGAGGGAAGACCCGTTAGCGAGCACGTGCTCAAAATGTCTGGGCACGCGAACAGACTCCAATATTTGGGAATAACGATTCATAATACATTGGGGATTCATGATGTCCTCCAATCACTGCCACCTAGTTACAAGAACTTTGTGATCAACTACAATATGCAGTTCATGAATAAGATGTTGTCTGAACTCTTCTCGATGCTGAAAACTGCTAAAGTGGAGATTAAAAAAGAGAACCAAGTGTTGATGGTTAATAAGACCACCAGTTTCAAGAAGAAAGGCAAGCCCAAGGGAAACTTCAAGAAGGGAGGCAAGAAAGCTGTCGCACCTCCTAAGAAGCTCAAGGCTGGTCCTCAGCCTGATATTGTGTGCTTTTACTGCAAGGGTGATGGGTACTTGAAGCGCAATTGCCCCAAGTACCTGGCAGATCTAAAGAACAGCAACATCAAGAACAAAGGTATATTTGATATACATGTTATTGATGTGTATCTTACTAGTAATCATAGTAGTTCTTGGGTATTTGATACTAGTTTGGTTGCTCATATTTGTAACTCGAAACAGGAACAGTGGAATAAACAAAGACTGGTGAGAAACGAGGTGACGATGCACGTTGGAAATCGATCCAAGGTTGATGTGATTGCCGTCAGCACGCTCCCTCGTCATCTACCTTTGGGATTAGTTTAAATCTGAATAATTATTATTTGGTGCCTGTGTTAAGCTTGAACATCATATCTGGATCTTTTTTATTGCAAGTCGGTTATTCATTGAAGTCTGAGAATAATGGTTGTTTGATTTATATGAGTAATATATTTTATGATCATACACCTGACATGAATGGTTTGTTCTTATTGAATCTCGATAGTAGTGATACACATGTTCATAACATAGATGCTAAACGAATAAAATTGAATGATAATTCCACATACATGTGGCACTGTCGTCTTGATCACATTGGAGTGAAGCAAATGAAGAAACTCCATTCTGATGGACTTCTTGAATCACTTGAAAGATGTGAAGCATGTCTAATGGGAAAAATGACTAAGACTCCTTTCTCTGGGATAATGGAGCAAGCTATAGACTTATTGTAAATAATACATACCGATGTGTGCGGTCCAATGAGTGTAGCATCGTGCGGTGGATATCGTTATGTTCTTACTTTCACGGATGACTTGAGTAGATATGGGTATATCACCTTTATGAAACTTAAATACGAAACTTTCGAGAAGTTTAAGGAACTCCAAATTGAATTAGAAAATCATCGTAACAAGAAGATTAAGTTTCTGCGTTCTGATTGCAGAGGTGAATATCTGAGTTACGAGTTTGGCATGCATTTAAAGAAATTTGGAATACTTTCATAGTTGACACCATCGGGAACACCACAAACGTAATGGTGTGTCTGAACGTCGTAATCGAACTCTCTTAGATATGGTTCGGTCTATGATGTCTCTTACAGATTTATCGTTATCATTTTGGGGTTATGCATTAGAGACAGCCGCATTCACTTTAAATAGGGAACCATCTAAATCCATTGAAATGACACCGTATGAATTGTGGTTTGGTAATAAACCTAAGTTGTCGTTCCTTAAAGTTCGGGGCCGCGAAGCTTATGTAAATAAGTTGCAACCTGACAAGCTTGAACCCAAAGCGGAAAAATGCTTCTTTATAGGATATCCTAGAGAAATAATTGGGTATACCTTCTATCATAGATCTGAAGGTAAAGTTTCCATTGCCAAGAATGGATCATTTCTTGAAAAGGAGTTTCTCTCAAAATATGTGACTGGAAGGAAAGTAGAACTCGATAAGGTTGTTGAACCTTCTCTCGGATGTGAGAGTAGCGCAACACCGGAAGATGTTTCTGCTCCGCCTGCACCAATAAGAGAGGAAGCTAATGATAATGATCATGAAACTTGGAACGAAGTTGCTGCTAAACCTCGCAGGTCGATGAGGGTTTGATTGGTATGACCCTATCTTGAAAGTCATGTTGGTGGACAACACTGACGAACTTACGACGTATGAGGAACCAACGATGATCCTAGATTCCAACAAATGGCAAGAAGCCATGAAATCCGAAATGGGATCCATGTATGAAAACCAAGTGTGGAATTTGGTAGACCTACCTAATGGCCGCAAGGCTGTCGAGAACAAATGGATTTTCAAAAGGAAAACATACATTGATGGAAATGTAACTGTCTATAAAGCTCAACTTGTCACGAAAGGGTTCTGACAAATTCAAGGAGTTGACTACGATGAGACTTTCTCACCGGTAGTGAAGCTTAAGTCTATGAGGATTTTGTTAGCAATCACTACATTTTCCGATTATGAGATTTGGTAGATGGATGTCAAAACAGCGTTCCGTAATGGTGACATTGAGGAAGAGTTGTATATGGTACAACCCAAGGGTTTTGTCGATCCTAAAGATGCTAAAAAGGTATGCAAACTTTGGTGTTCCATTTATGGACTGAAGCAAGCATCCCGGAGCTGGAATCAATGTTTTGATAAGGTGATAAAAAACTTTGGACTTATACAAACTTTTGGAGAAGCTTGTATTTACAAGAAAGTGAGTGGGAGCTCTGTAGCATTCCTGGTACTATATGTGGATGACTGATTAGCTCAGATCACTGTAAAGCTTCGTTGGGAAACCCAAAGAGGAAGGTATGATGAGCACAGCAATAAGTTTTCCCTCAGTTATGAAACCAAGGTTATTGAATCAGTAGGAGGAAGGAAACAACTCCAAGGTGTTGCTAGCAACTTGGAATCCTGCACAACACAAACTCAAGACTTCGCCCCAACTTACAGTGAGGTTGTCAATCTCACTGGTTTGCTAAAAACAAAGGATTAAACGTATGGTGTGGAAGGTAATGGTTGCTTGTAGAGAGTAAATAGTAATAGTAGATGATGTAACAATAGTAAAGATTGGACCGGGGTCCACATTTCACTAGAGGTGTTCTCCTTAAGATAAATAACATAAAATGCTGGGTAAACAAATTACAGCAGGGCAATTGACAGGACTGAGCAAGGCATAACAATGCAATACTAGACATTCATGATCCTATGAGATTTTATTGGGAATTACAACAATATACATAGACCGCCATCCAACTGCATATATTACTAGTAATCCACCTTCAGGTTATCATCCGAACCCCATCCAGTATTAAGTTGTAAGCAATGGATAACTGCATTAAGCAATGTGTGTAAAGTAAACAATACAATTGTTCCATGAACAAAAGATTGTTGTTTTCTCCATAGTAGCAACAACACATCTACAACCTTAGAGATTTCTGTCACTTTCCCAGATTCAATAGAGGCATGAACCCAGTATCGAGCATAAATACTCCCTCTTGGAGTCACTAGCATCTACTTGGAAAAGATAGCTACTAGAAATGGAGAGCATGTAAGATCTCAAACAACACAGACATGATAGAATCAATAATCAATAAGACATGATAGAATAAATAATCAATTTGACATAGTAATCTCAATATCCATCGGATCCCTGCAAACACAACATGTATGATTACAAATATATGATCTTGATCATGAACGGAGCTCACAAGATCTAAACATGATAGCACAAAGGAGGAGAAACATCCATCTCGCTACTGTATGGACCCATAGTCCAAGAGTGAACAACTCATGCATCATACAAGAGGCTGGCATGGTGATGAAGAAGGCCTCCAGGATGATCTCTCCCCTCCAGCAGGGTGCCGAGAAGAGCTTCAGACCCCCCCTCCCGATCTAGGGACGATGAGGGCGGCGGATACGGATTGTTTCATGGAGATATGATCGGGTACTTAGGGTTTTGGCATCGGGGGGATTTTATAGGCGAAGAGGCGAGGCAGGAGAGCATCCAGGGGGCCCACACCCTGCCTAGATGCGGCCCAGGGTGGGCCCACGCATGAGGGGTGTGGCCACCCTATGGCCCCCCTCCGGTCGCCCTTCGGTCTCTGTGTTCTCCTCGGTGAAACATTGACTTTGGCTTTTGTCCCGTCCAATTCCGAGAATATTTCTTTACTAGATTTTCTAAAACCAAAAACAACAAAAAACAGGCAACTGTCACTACGGCATCTTGTCAATAGGTTAGTCCTAGAAAATGTATAAAACTACCTCAAAGTGTAGAAAAAGCATAGCTAAGTGGATACTAAATAAGCATGGAACATCAAAAATTATAGATATGTTTACGACTTATCAAGCATCCCCAAGCTTAACTCCTGCTCGTCCTCGAGTAGGTAAGTGATAAAAAGAATAATTTTTGAGGTGACATGCACCATCACAATCTTGATCAAACTATTTGCAATCATTGAAAGCTAGGATCAAAGTACTCTAAACATGAGCATGAAAGGTGAAGTTCTAACAATAAGACATAGCAACTATGTTGCAACATGAAAGGATACAAAGAAAGATCATGAATAACAATGCATTGAAAGATGTTTGTTTGTTTCACATATAGAAAACATAGCATAGTGGCATTCAGCTTGTCCCTCATGGGGTATCAAAACATAAATGCATAGGACACCTTCAAAGTTCATAAGGGTGACTAGATACAAATAGTTCAAGAACAAGCAATATCAACATTATGAATCAATCAATAAGTTTTAGGACAATGCACATAAAACTAAGAATGACAACTATGCTCTCTTAATTGGTGCATAAAGGTAGAAGGTGGAGACTCAATATAAAAGTGGAAGAAAGGCCCTTCAAAGGGAAGCAGGGATTTCAAGTTTCATAAAGAGCTTCCAAACATTATGGTCCTTTGTTAGCTTTCAGCTCTCATTGCCCCTATAATAAGCCTCTTGAAGTGATTAAGGTTAAAGTGAACAAAGTATGGAGTATATGCTTGAGAAAGTATAAGTTGGCAATCTCATGTCCCTTGAGTACGAGGCCATTCCTCATGCTACTCAACTTTAGTCACCGGTAAGTTCTTGTCATAGTAAGTATATGTGTATCATAAAGAACCGCCAACGAGGTACCCCTTGCCCCATGATACAGGAGCTATCCCATATCAAAATGACAAGGCAACAGACAATGAGCATCTCAGCGATCTTTTTATTAGCTATTTGCATAGGTTTTTATTAAGGATGCTTCACAGATTGATCACTATGGTTATGCTGCAAGTTTCCACTATGATTAGGTATGGCTTAGTCTAGCGGCCCAGGCGTTTCTCTAAAACACATACATAACTCCATGAACTTACAAGCTCCCCTTTTATTTCACACTGCCGACATCCATAAACAAAAGAGCATGATATCAACTGGGTAGATATTTATAGGTGTCGAAAGCGTTCCCCGTGACATCTGTCGTGGGAATAGTCACGGCAGATGCTGCAATCGGCAGCGAGTAGTAGAACGAGGGGCAAGGGCGGCCAGCCATCTACGGTGCGAGATGAGGGCAAAGACACAGGGTTTTACCCAGGTTCGGCCCCCCGGAGGGTAAAGACCTACTCCTGCTAGATTGTATTATCAAGGTGTTACAAAGGGCGAGCTCGGCGGCTAGGCAGCGAGTCGCTTGGGTGTATTTGGGAACGTATCTCTACTCACCCTATAGGGAGGTTTATATAGGCTCACCTCCCCTAGGGTTTACATATCTCAACCGATTCGGTTACAGCTTCAGTAGTCGTTTAACCTAGTCCGACTGGGCCTATCTACTCGCCTGGGCCTTCAGCTTCCAGTCGCTCGGTACCTTGCTGGGCTTCAATCCACTCGCTGTTCTGCAGGCCCACTCGCCAGCTCACGGGCCAGTCGGAAATGCCCTGCTGGGTATACCCCAGTAGGCATATCCCCATCAGTAGTCCCCGAGGCCGTCGCCGATTGGGCGTAGGTGGCTGCTGACAGTCGGAGTATACGGCTTCAGAGTAGGCATCCAGTCGAATCGTCGGCGGGCTCTTGTATAAAGGAGGAAATCCGGTGAACCAAGTCGCGGTTTGGGCGAGTCGAGTCGGCGAGATGCGGTCATAGTGATTGACTTGGCGAGCCGAGTGGCTGGAGTTGGACCGTCAGGCGCGGTCAAACTAGCCGTTGAGGTAATCCAACGGTAACTTTCGGCGTAATCATCGCGCGGTAACGGTCTCCTGATTTGGCGGGTAACTCCCGCTATATAAGGGGAATGGCAGGCAATCGTAGAGCCAACTGCCCACCACTTCTTCCGAGTGCACGCATTTTCCTTCCTTCGCTCCGCGATCCAGTCGACCCGAAATCCTCCGATCTCCAACCAACCCCTCGTCCATGGCCCTTTCCACCGAACCGTGGGGTAGGTCCAAGTGCACGAGGGTGCAGCTGGCCTCTTTCGAAGAGGCCGGGATCCTGCGAGCCGGCTGTTGGCGTATCCCCGCAGCCGGAGAAACGACCCCAAACCCGCGAGAGAGGGAATTCGTCTGTTTCACCAGTCATCTCGATCGGGGGCTAGGGTTTCCCATGTCTTTGTTCTTCCGGCGCTTTTGCGCCTACTACGGGATCCAGCCTTCAGATCTGGGTCCCCACAGCATCGAGCAGCTCGCCATCTTCGTGGCGTTCTGCGAGTGCTACTTGGGCTGCCGGCCCTACTTTCCCTTGTGGCAAGATCTGTTCCACGGACGGATCAGCCGCGAGGAGGCAGGCGGCCCAATGCTAGCCGCGGGCGGCTTGACGTTCCATCTCAAGTCCAAAGCTTCTTTCTTTGATCTGATGCTACCCGCCAAGGCAGCGAGCGACTGGAAGAAGTCGTGTTCTACGTGGCCGAGGCGACCCTGGAGGACGAGGTGGCGATCCCGCGGTACTCGGCCAATCGGTCCGAGCCGCGCCATCTCCAAGTCGGCAAGCTCCCCGACGACCAGCGGATGGTCGTTGACGAGATGCTCCAGACCATCCGTGGTCTGAAAAAGAAGGGCCTTCAGACGATAAACTTGTACAATTGCTGGCTTGGGCGACGGCTCGTTCCACTCGCCCAACGCGACCACTATATGTACCAGTACACGGGCCGGGGAGACTCGACGAAGGCCTGCCTCGACGAATGGAAGCTGGAGGATTATCTTCCAGCGTTGAAGAAGATCACCCAGGCGGTGTACCTGGATGCGCAGGCTGGGGTCGCCCCCTACACCGCGAAGCGTCCGACTCCAACGGTAATTTATTTACCTTGTTCGCAGTCGCAGTGTATGCAGTCGCGGTAATTCTGATTCTGTTTCGTATTCATCGCAGCTGTTCCAAGTGGTGGAAGGGTGGCTCCCACCTTCGGATGATGAGAGCCCGGGGCCATCCGCCCAGGACATAGGCGACTCGCCACCCGCGAGGGGCAACGAGGACGACGAGGGACGAGTCCGAAGAGGAAGTCGCCCCGCTGGTCCGAAAGACCCGCGGGCAACGTCAGCGCGAGATCGAGGCGAGCAGAAGCCTTGAGCGTCATGATGACGACGATGAGCTCCCAGAGACCACCTCGCGTCGTCAAGCCACTCCGTCGAAGAAGAAGAAGAAGGAGAGGGAGGCGAGGGCCCCCCTGAAGAAGAAAACGAAGCCGTCGAGGACGGCCTCACCGCCGCACTCGGCGAGCAGCTCCGATGCTCCCAGCCCAGCTGGTGGCGGCGCGCCACCAGCGACAACCGCGCTGGACACGGCGACCGTGGAAGTGCCACTGGCCTCAATGCCTCCGCCATTCGCCCCAGTCTCTGGGCTGGGGGAGGCTCCGGCTGCGGCGACTTCGCCTCGCAAGGAGGCTTCGGCTGCGGCGGCTTCGCCCCGCAAGGAGGCTCCGGCTGTAGCGGCTCCAACTCGCGAGGAAGCTCCCGCCGAGGATGTCCCAGAGGCGCCAGCCGCGGCCTCAACGACGAAGAAGCCGTCCGTGTCTTGGGCACGCGACGTCCTGGAACTGGGGCTCAGTCGCCGACTGCGCCCTGAACTGGAAAAACCGGCCGGCCTTCGTACGGGGCTACGTTTCATCCCAGTCGCCAAGTGAGTGCGCTCACCCTTCCTTATGTTCCATAACTACTTCAACTGTCTTTGTTGATTCGATTAATGCGCAGGACCGGAGTGAAAAGGATGGGCCACCCGACCGTGGCCAAGGTTCCCTCTGCCGCTAGCGAGGAGGATCCTTCCCGCAAGAGTAAGGCGGACGAGGTCGTCGCCTCAGCGGATAGCAGTAAGAAGGCCAAGGGTGACGACATCGTCAATATCTCTGACGACACGGCAGCCGCGCCGGCCGGGCCCGCGGTGGAGGCAGCCGCGTCTACGAAGGAGGGCGCTTCCTTGCCTGGAACGGCGGAGGCGACTTCCCTTGGAGCGGGTGCCTCTATCGCTACCTTCCCCCGCTTCGTGACCAAGACGACCACGGCGAGCGGGGCTGCGCCCTCGAGCCACGCTCCGGGGACCGCCGATGCTGAAGTCGACCAGCGTCGTGGGCACACGCCAGCGTTACTCGCGTCCGTGGACGCGATACAATTCCATGGCATGCTTGGCGCAGCCATCCAGGTACATCCAGTCCCCGAGGATCAGGTCGGTGCTTTGCAGCGGCTTGATTCTTATAATTTCTCGTCTTTTATTTTCGTATCCAGTCCCCGAGTGCGCACGCGCTAAATTTTAGCGGGTGGGCACTTAGGAATTTGTTGATCGCCAGTCCCCGAGTGCGTACTCGCTGAATTTCAGCGGGTGGGCACTTAGGAATTTCTTGATCGCCAGTCCCCGAGTGCGCACTCGCTGAATTTCAGCAGGTGGGTACTTAGGAAGTTCTTGATCGCCAGTCCCCGAGTGCGCACTCGCTGAATTTCAGTGGGTGGGCACTTAGGAAGTTCGTTTTAACTAACTTTTTCGGTGATGTGCAGGGTCTGCAGCTTGAGTCGGCGGACCGGTTGGCCGCAAAACAGCGCGCGGAGAAGGAGCTGGCCATCGTCCAGGAGGCGAACAAAGGGCTTCAGGCTGTTGCTGCGAAGGCAGAGGAAGCTTGCCAGGGGCTTGTCCCCGCTGGTGAGTTGGTGGCGGCGTGATCTGCTCTGGGTGCCGCTGAACAATGGATCGCCGACCTCGAGTGCGAACTGCGGGAGGTGAGAGAAGAAGCGAGCTCGGCGGACGGGCGAGCTAAGGCCGCCATTGCGGCCGCAGAGGAGGATCGCAAGGTTTCGGAAGTCCTTATTGCTGGGCTTCAGGACGACCACACGTCGCTTCAGTGCTTCATCACGGGACTCGCCCGCCCGTTGCTTGGTGAGTGCATCTTCCCTTTCTAATAGTTGTGATTTTTGTGGTGTCCGTCGTACTCATCATTGTCTTCTTCTCGCAGGTCGCATCATTGATAGCGAAGAAGAAGCGAGCTCGCTTGACGCGAGGCAGTGCGTAAGCATGCTCGTCGACTCGGCGACGTTGTCGGCGACGTGCATCCGCGCCTACCTCCAAGAAATATCACCCACGGAGGTGATTCCCAGCGACCTCGTTGAGGTGTGGAAATATTTGGAGAAGGCGCCCGCGGTCGTTGAGTTCATGACGCGGTCGGCGTTTCGTCGTGGAGCGTCGACGGCACTGAGCCTTGGACTCGCCCACTTCCCCGAAGATTTCGACGTTGACGATGTGACGAGTGGGTATCCATCGTCGACTGGTGCGGTGGAGCTGTCCGAGGTCCTCAAGTTGCAAGAACGTGCCGCCACATACTCGGAACGTGTCTGGGCAATGGGCGACCTCCTGCCGTACCAGGAGACGGTTGTCGTGCCGAACGACCCCGAGCCGCCGCATCGTGACTTCAAGGTCGAGCAGCCGTTTCACGCGGCAATGGCGGGTGAACTGACGACGTATCCATCAAACCCGTACACGGCGTTCATCCGTAATCGCCGAGATGCTGGCGAGTCGTCATCGAAGCCTGCAGAGTAGGGTAGTTTGCCTTGAAGCGTTAGCAGCAGTTCTGCCACGCAGGCATATTTTGTAACATAAAACAATGCAATATGCGATTGAATGAGACGTCGTGTCTATTTTGGTATTTGTTTGTGTGCTTTTGATTGGTGTTGAACGAGTCCCCGAGCGCGTCCGCCCTTTTGTGGGGTTTATCTCGTGTATGTTGTATGTGTTGTTGTTATATGTTTTGATGTTTTAGTCGACTCGCCCGAGCTCGAAGAGCCAGTCGCTAGGCGACTCCCTTGAGTGCTCTATACTTTACCGTTTTCCCGTGCGCGAACGAGGTCGGGTGGCCGAGTCCCCGAGCGTGGTACTTGGTAGTTCTAGGCGCGACTCGAGGGTGGTTGAGGACTTAGCGCGTTGGTGTAAGCGCGTCACTCCTGCCTGGCCCGTGGGGTCAGTCGCGTGGCGAGTCCTGGGCATGCTCTCTTACTTGGCGTTTTCCCGGACCGCTCGCGATGAACTGGTCTTCAGTCCCCGAGCGTGGTACTTAGCCGTTCGAGTCGCTATGCCGAGGATGCGGAGGACCAAGGTCCCTGTGAGAAGCGAGGGCAGTTGTCTTGGCTCGTAGAACCAGTCGAGCTAGGCGACTCCAGTGGGGCTCCGGGTTGGCGTTATTCGTGGACGATGCAAGACCTGAAGTGATTCAGTGCTCTTACACCGCACTACTTAGCCGTGCCTATTGCTGTACCAAATGTTGACTTCTGCATTTAGCATAACGCTGTTTTTACGAGTGCGAGTGGCACAAGTCATGGAGAGTAGGCGCAATTTGCGGTAACCGTTTCTTTTATTTCATAGCGACTGGAGAGTACATGTGTGAGGTTCTAGGAGTAGAACTTCCGGAGGA
The DNA here is from genome assembly GCA_916181665.1 of Avena sativa. Lineage (NCBI taxonomy): Eukaryota > Viridiplantae > Streptophyta > Magnoliopsida > Poales > Poaceae > Avena > Avena sativa. The sequence continues at coordinate 71,095,227 of OV702284.1, forward strand.
GGTTTACATTCCATGGTCGCTTGACGTCGAGTTCGCCATCCCCGCGGACGTCGATGAGGTAGTAGGCGTCGTTGCCGAGTACGCGCCCGATAGCGAATGGGCCTTCCCACGGAGGGGAAAGCTTGTGCATGCCCTTCTTGTCCTGGATGAGGCGTAACACCAGGTCGCCTTCCTGGAAGGTGCGAGCTTTCACCCGCCGGCTGTGGTAGCGGCGGAGTCCTTGCTGGTAGATGGCGGTGCGTGACCGAGCGAGGTCGCGTGCTTCGTCGAGCTGGTCGACCCCATATTGGCGGGCCAGCTCGTTTGCAGCCTCCATATAGTGGACGACTCGCGGCGAGTCGTGTTCGAGGTCGGTGGGCATGACTGCTTCGGCACCGTAGACCATGAAGAAGGGAGTGAATCCCGTCGATCTGTTGACTGAGGTGCGGATCCCCCAGATGACGGAGGGCAACTCCTCGACCCAGCACCCGGCGGTGCGCTCGAGTGGTACTTGGAGTCGCGGCTTCAGGCCGTGGAGGATGCTTTGGTTGGCCCGTTCCGCCTGGCCGTTGGATTCCGGGTGGGCGACTGACACGAGGTCGAGCCGGATATGGTGCTCTTCGCAGAATTCGGCCATGGCTCCCTTGGCGAAGTTGGTGCCGTTGTCCGTGATGATGCTGTTGGGGAACCCGTAGCGATATATGAGCTCGCGTAAGAACTTAGTGGCGGTCTTCCCGTCGCATTTCTGGACTGGCTTGGCCTCCACCCACTTCGTGAATTTGTCGACGGCGACTAGCAGGTGGGTGTAGCCAGAGGGGGCCTTCTTGAAGGGGCCTACCATGTCCATGCCCCACACAGCGAATGGCCAGGTGATCGGGATTGTTTTGAGCGCCGAGCTTGGTACGTGCGTCTGATTGGCGTACTTCTGGCACCCGGCGCATCGCTGGACGATGTCGACAGCGTCGGCGTGTGCGGTGGGCCAGTAGAAGCCGTGTCGCATAGCCTTGGCGACCAGGGAGCGAGCGGCGGCGTGGTGGCCGCAGTCACCTGAGTGAATGTCGTGGAGGATTTTGCGTCCTTCAGCTGGTTGGACGCAGCGTTGGAACACGCCGGTGACGCTGCGCTTGTGGAGCTCGCCGTCGATGATGGTGTAGGACTTGCATCGACGGGCGATCATTCGAGCGTCTGTCTCGTCTGCTGGCAGGGTGCCGGCTTCCAGGTAGGCGATGTAGGGCTTGGTCCAGTCGTCTGGCTCGTTGACGAGTGCGACCAAGGCTGCCTCTGGTTGGAGTGGGACTCCGATGTCGATCTCCCTCGGGGGAGAGACTGATGGCTTGTAGATAGTGTCGAGGAAAACGCCGGCGGGTGGTGCGAGTCGAGCCGACCCGATGCGAGAGAGGGCGTCGGCCTCCTCGTTTTTCCGCCTGTCGATCCATTCAACAGAGTAGCCGGTGAAGTGGCCGCCCAGCTTGTCCACCGCTTGGTGGTACGCCGCCATGGTAGGGGAGACGTCGTCGCAGGTGCCGGCGACTTGCCCTGCGACAAGGTCGGAATCTCCGTAGCAGCGGAGGCGATTGACGTTCATCTCCTTGGCGGCTCGCATGCCGTGGAGTAGGGCCTCGTATTCGGCCATGTTGTTGGTGCAGGGCGTGAAGTCGAGGCAGAGGATGTAGCGGAGCTTGTCGCCCTTTGGTGAAGTCAACACTATCCCTGTTCCTGCACCGTCCGCGTTCTTGGAGCCGTCGAAGTGCAGGCTCCAGTAGTGGAGGTACGGCAGCTTCTCTGGCTGCTGGGCTTCCTCCCAGTCGGCGATGAAGTCTGCCAGTGCCTGCGACTTGATCGCCTTTCGTGGCTCGTATTTGATGTTGTGGACGCCGATCTCGACGGCCCACTTGGCGACCCGCCCGGTCGCCTCGCGATTGCGGATGATGTCTTGCAGTGGTGCTGAGGAGACGACCGTGATCGGGTGTTCCTGGAAGTAGTGCGGCAGGCGCCGCTGAGCCCTGAAGACCGCGTATACTAGCTTTTGGTACTGTTGGTACCGTTGGCGCGACTCGGTGAGGACCTCGCTGATGTAGTACACCGGCCGCTGAACCGGGCGCTCCTTTCCTTCCTCTGGTCGTTCGACGACCATCACGGCGCTGACGACGCGCTCGGACGCCGCGACGTAGACCAGCATGGGTTCTTTGTCGGCGGGGGCGGCGAGTAGTGGTGCGGCGAGTAGCACTTTTTTGAGGTCGCGGAGCGCGTCGTCCGCCTCCTTGTCCCACTGGAAGGTGGGGTTCTTGCGCATCAGGCGGTATAGGGGCATCGCCTTTTCCCCCAGGCGGGGGATGAAGCGACTGAGAGCCGCTACTCGCCCGGCCAGCTTCTGGACGTCGCGCAGGCACTCGGGTTTGCCGAGCCGGGCGATCGTGTCGATCTTTGTTGGGTTCACCTCGATCCCTCGTTTGGAGACGACGTACCCCAGTAGTTGTCCGGCGGGTACACCGAAGGTGCACTTGCCTGGGTTGAGCTTTATCTTGTATCTTCGTAGGTTGGTGAAGGTTTCCGCCAGGTCGGCGAGTAGGTCGCCTTGGCGAGCGGACTTCACGACCACATCGTCGATGTAGATGTGGATGTTGCGGCCAATTTGGCTCGCGAGGCATTCTTGCATGCACCGCTGGTAGGTTGCCCCGGCGTTCTTGAGGCCGAAGGTCATGGCGGTGTAGCAGAAGGCTCCGAATGGCGTGATGAACGCTGTCTTCTCCTCGTCTTCGACAGCCATTTTGATCTGGTTACACCCAGAGTAGGCGTCGAGGAAACATAGCGACTCCGAGCCCGCGGTTGAATCGATTATCTGGTCGATCCGCGGGAGGACGAACTGCTCCTTTGGGCAGGCGCTGTTCAGGTTTGTGTAGTCGATACACATTCTCTAGGTCCCATTTTTCTTCTCGACCAGGACTGGGTTTGCCAGCCACTTGGAGTACTTGATTGGCCGGATGAAGCCGGCAGCGAGTAGACGCTGCACTTCCTCGGCGATTGCTCGACGGCGTTCTTCATTGAAGGGCCGTAGCGACTGCTTGACAGGTCGCATTTTGGGGTCGGCGTTCAGCTTGTGCTCAGCGAGCTCCCTAGGGACACCGGGCATGTCGGAGGGTTTCCATGCGAAGATGTCCCTGTTCTCACGGAGGAACTCGATGAGCGCGCCTTCCTATGCTGGGCTCATGCATGTCCCGATCGTCACCGTCTGGCTGGAGTCGCCTGGGACCAGCTCGACGGTGCGAGTGTGCGTCGTGGCCTCAAAGGTTGAGGTGTTTGCGCCTTCTGAGTTGGGCTTCTTGAGTATTGTGGGGTCGTCATTGTTGACCCCGCTCGCGTACTTGGCGAGCTCATCGGCGTGATTAGTCTCCGCCGCGATGACTGCGTCGGCGAGCTCGGCTCCTTTGGCCTCGCACTCGGCGGCCATGTCGGGGTCGCCGTTGATGGTGATGACGCCGCACGACCCGGGGAGCTTCATCGCGTTGTACGCGTAGTGGGGCGCTACCATGAATTTAGCGAACGCCTGGCGCCCCAGGACGTAGTGGTAGGGGCTGTCGAAGGGCACCAGCTCAAAGACAATCCGCTCGGTGCGGAAGTTTGCCGGTGTGCCGAAGGTGACTGGCAGCGTGACCTTTCCGATCGGGTACGCCTTCCGACCGGGGACGATGCCGTGGAACATGGTGTGGGTCGTCTCGATCATCGACTGCGGGATCCGCAGCCGCCTGAAGGTGTCGAGGTAGAGGATGTTGATGGAGCTACCGCCGTCCATCAGTGTCTTGGGGAGCCAGTAGTCGCCAACCTTGGGCTTGACCACCAAGGCGACTCGTCCTGGGTACTCGATGCGCGGCGAGTGGTCTTGGCGGCTCCAGGTGATGGGCTGCTCCGACCAGTTCAGGAACTGGGGGACGTCTATTTGGGCCACCGCGTTGACGGCGACGGCGCGGGCGATGACCATCTTCTCGCGCTTCGTGTTGAAGCCTGTGAAGGTGTGGAGCGAGCCAGCTACTTTGCCGAATTTTCCGCCATTTGGCGGGTCGTTGTCGGGGTCCTCCCGCGCTTGCCGTGCCTTCTCGATTTCCCTGAGGGTGTGGCAGTCGGCGGTGGTGTGCGTTGCGGGCTTCCCTTCCCTGCTATGGAACGCACATGGTTGATTAAGGAGGGCCGCGGGGTCGAACCTTGGCTTGTTCTTGTAGTTGCCGCCGTCGCGGCGTTGCCCTCCGTCGCGGCGAAAGCTCTTGGGCTCGCGTTGCGCGTGCCCAGCGTTGGCGACGAATTCGACTCGCCCGTCACTGCGGCGCTTGCCAGTGAGGCGAGTGCCGCTGTAGCGTAGGTCGGTTCGGCGTCCGCCGTCGTTGCCGCCTGCGCGGCGTTGACCTCCTGACTCGTCGTCAGTTTCCTGGTTTGGGTCTTCCTCGGCGTACTGTTTGGCGATCTCGAGGAGGTCGGGGATGTTGTCGAGTGTGCGGGAGTGTCGCTTGAGCTTGGCGACTAGGGGCTCGTAGCGGCACGAGGTCTTGAAGCAATGGATCGCGGTGTCCGGGTGGATGCCGACCGCGTTGTACCAAAGCTCTTGCCACCGTTGGACCCAGTTGCGGGTCGACTCGCGGGGTCCCTGGACGCACCGTTCCAGGTCCTCAATAGTGGTGGCGCGGGTGTAGGAGCACTCGAAGTGCCTGACGAAGGCGTCGCGCATTTCCTCCCAGGAGTCGATACTGTCCTGGGGGAGAGTGTTGATCCACTGCCTGCACGTCCCCTCCATCATCAGGGGGAGGTAACGGGCGGCGAGCAGGTCAGTGTGACCCGCGATCCCCATCGCCATGAGGTATGTGTCGAGCCAGATGGCGGGGTCATACGAGGAGTCGTATTTTTCTATCTCTTTTGGCGCCTTGAAGTTTGGCGGGTACTTCTCGCCTCGGATCATTGGTCCGAAGCACTTGGGTCCGTGTCGACTGAGCGACCCCATAGGCTCGCCGTCGCGGCGATTAGTTAGGGTGTGCCGCAAGTCGTCGGGCTGGCGTGCGCGCCAGCTTTGGTTGTTGATGATGTGGGTGCGGGCGTCGATGGGTTGTCCGTTGGCGGCGACAAGGTGGGTTGCCGGCCTGGGGTCGTTGGTGGAGAGTGCCGCGTTCGCGGGTCGGTGTTGGAGCTGCAGCGGCTCTGGTGGCGGGCAGTTGAGGGTGTTTGCCGCCGCTGGGAGGCCGCTGGAGGCCGCTCTGCTTCCCGAGGAACGCGAGTATACTCGACCTGCCGAGTCGGCGCCCGCTTTTTGCTTCTCGACGGCCTTTGCGAGCAGGGCCCTGACGTATTGGATCTGTAGGGCGCCATCGCCCGTGGCTGTGATGCTGTCGGCTGCTGCTCGTCCTACCACGAGGTTGTCCATTGGGGTGGAGAACAGTGGGAGGCCGTTTGCGTCTCGCTCCCGTGAGGAGACTACTATCCGCGGCTGGTCCCTGGGAGGGGTGCGGTTGGGTGGTGGCGGGGCGCCCCTCGCCGTTGATCCTGGCGGGGGCCGGGCGCTTCCTCCTGGTGGCGCGTTCTCGCAGATCGCGCGTTCGGCCACGCGGGCCGGGTCGTTTTCGTCGTCGAAGTTCAGGGCACGCCCTTGAACGGTGGGGTTCAGGCGTTACCTGATCCGCTGCTGGTGGTAGCGTGATAGCTCCTGCGCCGTCACCTGCTCGAGGCGAAATTTTTCGCGCTCGGCTTGCTCCTTGCGCACCGCCTCCGCCAGTTTCAGGCGGAGTTCCTCGACCTCCGTTGTCGTGGCGTTAGGAGGGATTGGGGTGGAGAAAGGGTCCTCCGGCGGATCGGCGCCGGTAGCCATGTAGGTCGCGGCGTGGCGACCGGTTCAGTCGTGGAGGTCGGCGGAGTTCTCCGACCCGGAGTCGAATTCGAAGATCCCGAGGATGGAGGGGTCCTCGAAGTCTCCCGCGTTGGAGACCTGGGCGATGGAGCCCGCGGACGAGGCCGCGGTGATGGATCCGGCGAGTGACGCCGGGGTCGCCGAGTCGGCGTCGTCGGTGAGGGCCGCATCCTCTGCGGCCGCTGAATTCCCGGCCACGTTGCTGTGGGCCGAGTTGTACTCAGAGGCGAGGCGATGGATCGTGCGGGTCTGGCTCTCGGAGAGCCGATCGCGTGGCGGCGACTCGCGGATGCGAGCCGAGTCCTCCGAGACGATGACGTCGGTGAGGCCGACGAAGAGGCTGATCGTGCCGATAGGCAGGATCACGCTGTGCGTGACGGGTCGCGCCGCTGGGACGTAGCTGCTCGGCAAGATCTGGAGCATCTCGCCGATTGCTATCATGCGGCCGGTGGCGACCGTCTCGTTGATGGGCAGATTGGATCTCGCCGCAGAACACCGGCCAGACCGGCCAGGCCCCACGGTGGGCGCCACTGTCGTGGGAATAGTCACGGCAGATGCTGCAATCGGCAGCGAGTAGTAGAACGAGGGGCAAGGGCGGCCAGCCATCTGCGGTGCGAGATGAGGGCAAAGACACAGGGTTTTACCCAGGTTCGGCCCCCCGGAGGGTAAAGACCTACTCCTGCTAGATTGTATTATCAAGGTGTTACAAAGGGCGAGCTCGGCGGCTAGGCAGCGAGTCGCTTGGGTGTATTTGGGAACGTATCTCTACTCACCCTATAGGGAGATTTATATAGGCTCACCTCCCCTAGGGTTTCAATATCTCAACTGATTCGGTTACAGCTTCAGTAGTCGTTTAACCTAGTCCGACTGGGCCTATCTACTCGCCTGGGCCTTCAGCTTCCAGTCGCTCGGTACCTTGCTGGGCTTCAATCCACTCGCCGTTCTACAGGCCCACTCGCCAGCTCACGGGCCAGTCGGAAACGCCCTGCTAGGTATACCCCAGTAGGCAAATCCCCATCAACATCACAGTTCTGCAAATTCCCAACTTATAAGTGCAAGCATATACAACATAGATGACACAATGGTTCAAGTTTATTAGGGGCAGGAAAAATAAAGTGTGCCATCAAGTTTGTGAGAGCTTTAATCACTAATTTTCACATAACAAGTTTAATTTGGAAGATAGATAACCAACAATATACTTGGAATTGTGTAACACACCATGCATAGGAATTTATAGTGGACACTTTGGAATAACTTGGTTTCTTGGGAGTTGGATGTATGAGTAGAACTTAATCAATACAAGTGGAGGCTAGCAAAAGACAGTGAGCGACCAACTAAGAGAGCAACAATGGCCATAATCATGTAGAGCGACACAACATTATCAACCAAAGCATAAAGTGGTATCACAAGTCAAAAACTAAATGATCATAGAGGCTAAGGTGACTGGTTCATAGTCAAAACATGGTGTGAGCATGTGCCAAGTCAACCCAAACAAAGCATCAAAGGAGAATACCACAATATTATGCTTTTGTATGCTAAAACAATGCATGATTCTTGCAAGGCACATTAAGCAATATCAATTGTTTGGAACAAGTCATGCTACAACAATAATAACTAATAATAAGGTCAAAACAACATCTAGCATGACATGGTAAAGTCTAAGCCATAGTCAAAACAAGCTCCCTTTTGTACCACTATAAGCATGAAGCTTTGTACACTTTTCCAACAATCAACTTATTTTAAACATCACAGTGAAAACGGGGGTCCAACTAATTTATTCAAGCAAACTAAGAAAACAAAAACAAAAACTAAGACGCTCCAAGAACAACACAACTGTGCATGAAACAATAAAACAAAGTGTCTAGAAAGACCTGAGATTTTACTGATGAAGAAGGGGATGTCTTGGGCATCCCCAAGATTTGATGCTTGTACCTCTTAAATATTTCTTGGGGTGACATGGGGTGGCATCCCCAAGCTTGAGCTTTTTTCCATTCTTCATCTCATTTCATCATTCTTCCCCTACACTTGGAAATTTCATTCATACAAAACTTCACACAATCTTCATTAGAAACATTAGTGTATTCAAAAGTAATAAACCTTTGGGTTTAGTTTCAAAACATAAAAACTTTCATTAAAAACACAAGATACTGTATCAATTCCTTCAAAAAGCTCAATTTACCAAAGAGAACCCAAAAATAAATCGATAAAGAGGCAAATGCAAATAATGGCAGAAATCTGTCAAAATAGACCAGCATGTAAAAACCGATTTTTTCGAAGACCTTGTGTTTCTGAAATAAAAAAGTGTTGAAACAACGAAAGTTATCTAACAACTTGGGGGATTTAATCACAAATTTACAGCTCAATACGACATATAGAAAGTTTTCACGAATTTTTACAGTGAGGCACAAAAATCTGTTTCGGGACAACAACTTCCCCAAATCTTACTTCTCTATAATTAGAGGTTATTCTTGGAACCAAAATCAAATAAAAAGGATAAGGAAAGGTTATTACAGAGGTAATAACTTCCAAGACTCAAGAAAACTATTGTGTTATCTCCTAAGAAGTACTTTTCTTTAACGCCTTTAAGTTAGGCACAAGAAGCAAGAATCAAGTATTTTCAAATGAAGAAGCATTAAGATCAATACTCGAAATTCTTCAACTAGGAAAGGTATCTCATCCAAGTGAGTAGTAGAGGATCCTCTCTCAGCACTCTTGGGTTCACTACTTTCATCAAACGGGTTTTCAGGAACAATCAAATCAAAATTCTTTTCTAAGACCTCATGCATTCCTACAAGTTTAAAAGGTATGGTATATTAATTTCCTCTCCATTGGGTTTGGGTTTATCCAAATTTTCTAATGTACCCATAACATCTACACATGGTCCCACCATATTAAAACACTCAAATACCTTTTTGGCTTCTTTAGCAACATCATTGAACTCCTTTAGCAAAGTTTTCTAGAATAAAATCTCTCTTTTTAGTATCCTCCACTTCTTGAAGTTTAAGAAACATTATTTGCATCATGGGGTTAAGTTTAACAAACCTAGCCTCCAATATGTGAACTAAAGAATCTGCAGCAATTTCATAATTAGGAGCAAGTTCTGCTAAGGATCTATCCTCAATATCCTCATGTTTGCTAATATGATTAAAGAATTCTTCAATATTTTCTTTCACAATTATAGAGCCACTACCTATTGAAAGGTCTTTCAGGGTGAACCTGGGGATCAACATGATGAGCTAGAATAAGGTGACAACTATAGGAAGAACTAATTTTTGTGTTTTTTATAAGAAAAGGCAAACCAAACAAAAATAATTTTTTTGTAATTTTTGAAAGAAAAAAAGCAAGAAAAACAAAAAAAAGAAACTAATCAAAACAAAAACAAAGTAAAGAGAAAGGTTGTGAAGGACTACCCTTGTGAAGCCGTCCTTACTCCCTGGCAACGGCGCTAGAAAAAGTCTTGATGAACTCAGATCACTATAGAGCTTCGTTGGGACACCACAAAAGGACGGTATGATGAGAACAACAATAAGTTTTCCCTCAGTTATGAAACCAAGGTTATCGAACCAGTAGGAGAAAGGAAACAACTCCAAGGTGTTGCTAGCAACATGGAATCCTGCACAACACAAACTCAAGACTTTGCCCCAACTTACAGTGAGGTTGTCACTCTCACTAGTTTGCTGAAAATAAAGGATTAAACATATGGTGTGGAAGTTAATGGTTGCTTGTAGAGAGTAAACAGTAACATTAGATGATGTAACAATAGTAAAGATTGGACCGGGGTCCACAGTTCACTAGAGGTGTTCTCCTTAAGATAAATAACATAACATGCTGGATACACAAATTACAGCGGGGCAATTGATAGGACTGAGCAAGGCATAACAATGCAATACTAGACATTCATGATCCTATGAGATTTGATTGGGAATTACAACAATATACATAGACCACCATATAACTGCATCTATGACTAGTAATCCACCTTCAGGTTATCATCTGAACCCCCTCCAGTATTAAGTTGCAAGCAACGGATAACTTTATTAAGAAATGTGTGTAAAGTAAACAATATAATTGTTCCATGAACAAAACATTGTTGTTTTCTCCCTTGTGGCAACAACACATCTATAACCTTAGAGATTTCTATCACTTCCGCAGATTCAATAGAGGCATGAACCCACTATCAAGCATAAATACTCCCTCTTGGAGTAACTAGCATCTACTTGGCCAAGATAGCTACTAGAAACGGAGAGCATGCAAGATCACAAACAAAACATACATGATATAATTAATAATCAATAAGACATGATAGAATCAATAATAAATATGACATACTAATCTCAATATCCATCGGATCCCCACAAACACAACATGTGTGATTACAAATAGATGATCTTGATCATGAACGGATCTCACAAGATCTAAACATGATAGCACAAAGGAGGAGAAACATCCATCTAGATACTGTATGGACCCATAGTCCAAGAGTGAACTACTCACGCATCATACCGGAGGCTGGCATGGTGATGAATAAGGCCTCCGAGATGATATCTCCCCTCTGGCAGGGTGTCGGGAAGAGCTTTAGACTCGCCTGATCTAGGGACGATGGTGGCGGCGGCTACAGACTATTTTGTGGAGATCTGATCGGGTACTTAGGGTTTTGGCATCGGGGGCTTTTATAGGAGAAGAGGCGAGGCAGGAGGGCGGCCAGGGGTCCCACCCCCTGCCTAGGTGCAGCCCAAAGTGGGCCCGCGCGTGGGGGGGGGGTGTGGCCACCCTGTGGCTCCCCTCTGGTCGCCCTTCGGTCTCTATGTTCTCCTCGGTGAAATATTGACTTTGGTTTTTGTCCCGTCCAATTCCGAGAATATTTCCTTACTAGTTTTTCTGAAACCAAAAACAGAAGAAAATAGGCAACTGGCACTGCGGCATCTTGTTAATAGGTTGGTCCCAGAAAATGTATAAAAATACCTCAAAGTGTAGACAAAGCATAGCAAAGTAGATACTAAACAAGCATGGAACATCAAAAATTATAGATACGTTTACGACGTATCAATGACATATTATTGATTGAGAATGATATAAAACTTCTTGAAAGTGTCAAAGGCTATTTGAATAATAGTTATTCAATGAAGGATCTTGGCGAAGCAGCATACATTTTAGGCATCAAGATTTATAGAGATATATCAAGACGCTTAATAGGGATTTCACAGAGTACATACCTATACAAGGTTATAAAGAGGTTTAGATTGGAAGAAAGCAAGAAAGGGTTTTTCCCCATGTTGCTAGGTAAGACCTTAAGTAAAACTCAAAGTCCAGCTATGGCAGAAGAAAGTGGAAGGATGAGCAAAATCCCCTATGCCTCAGCCACAGGTTCTATCATGTATGCCATGATGTGTACGAGACCAGATATCGCACATGTTGTTAGCTTGACCAGAAGATATCAAAGTGACCCTATAATGGAACACTAGACAGTAGTCAAAAATATCCTAAAGTACATGAAGAGGACTAAGGATATGGTTCTTTCTTATGGAGGTGACGAAGAGCTCGTTGTAAATAGTTACACCGATGCTACTTGCAACACTGATCCGGATGACTCAAAGCACCATATGGATACGTATTTATTTTGAATGGTGTAGTAGTGAGCTAGAGGAGTTCCAAGCAAAGCGTTGTGGCGAAATCTTCAACTAAATCACAATACATAGCTGCTTTGGAGGCTGCACCAGAAGCGATATGGATGAAGGAGTTCATTACTGAGCATGGTGTGGTTCATAGTGCGTTGGACCCGATGGCCATCTATTGTGACAACATGGGTTCCATAGCTAATGCACAGGAGCCAAGGTCACACAAGAAGCTGAAGCACATCAAGCTATGTTTTCATTCTATTCGCGTGTATGTCCAAGATGGTGACATAAAGATTTGCAAAGTACACACAGATCTGAATGTAGCAGATCCGACACTTGAACGCCATGGGTGTTAGGTATATTACCATGTAATCTATATGATCGACTCTAGTGCAAGTGGGAGACTGTTGGAGATATGCCCCAGAGGCAATAATAAAGTGGTTATTATTATATCTTTGTGTTTATGATAATGTTTACATCCCATGCTATAATTTTATTAATAGGAAACACTAATACTTGTGTGTTTTGTAAACATAAAAGAGTCCCTAGTAAGCCTCTTGTTAAGCTATCTTGTTTATTAATAGATGATCATGGTTTCCTGATCATGAACATTGGATGTTATTAATAACAAGATCATATCATTAGGAGAATGATGTTATGGACACACAAACCCATAGTAATCATAACATAAGATCAAGTCATTAAATTCGTTTTTCTACAAGATTTCAAATACATAGTAACCTAATCCTTCGAGCATGAGATCATGTTAAATCACCAACACCGGATGAGTGCTTTGATGACATCAAATGCCACTTCGTAACTAGGTGGTTATAAAGGTGGAATTAGGTATTCTAAAAGTATGTGTTGAAGCGCATGCGTCAAGAATGGGATTTGTCCATCCAAATGACACATAGATATACCCTGGGCCCTCTCGGTGGAATGTCATCCAATTGGCTTGCAAGCATGTGACTAGGTCACAAGGGATGTCATATCACAGTACGATTAAAGAGTACTTATCAGTAACGAGGTTGAACTAGGTATGGAGACACCGATGATCGAACCTCGGATAAGTAGAGTATCTCCTAACAAAGGGAATCAGTATCTGATGGATGTGAAATATAGCCATCCACGTCCGCATTTAAACTATATATTATTTATATATTTGATGAAATATCTCTCTAAATCCTTCCACTAATGCCTAATGATCAAAGGGGTATGCAATCATGTCTTTCTATTTTCCCTGCGCATACAATGACGTTTGATGATGGGAATCACAACATTAAAGTCAAAGATACGAGATTTACAACAACTCTAAGAAACCTGGAGTCGTGAAGTGGAGGCAGTGCCTTTAATGACCAACTATACGACAGGAATTTTATTTCGGCCGTATAGTTGGCACCGACATTGCCAGGTCAAATAGAACAACTTTCATGAAGGGACCCCTATATAAAGAGGCCTCGAGCGACGGGAAAATTGGCCCTGACTTTTTCTTCCGCCTCCCTTCCACTAGAAGCCACCACACCAGAGTGATATATCTAAATCTAATCTCCAAACCCTTCTCCACCACCATATCCATATTCCACCACTTGTAATAGTAGATCTCATCTCCGATTGGCGACATTGTAAGACTATTATTATCAATCTCATGATTTCTATTACGTGTTTATAATTGTTGATTTCATCTCTATGTGTGAGTAATTCTCCTTGGGATAAGGGCTTCATCCTAGCCATGTAGCTTTTGTGCATGTTATTTATCATAGATGGGATCATGTATTAATTTGTATGACATGATGATTATTGTACCCTCTCTTGCCTCAATATAAGGACTTGTCAGGTACCAAGACCCCAAGGATTGATCCGGGTATAGGGAGTGTGAGTAATGACTAATCTGCAGGATGGGAACCCTAGTGACAGAAGGGGTAGTACGGCTATATGTGAGGGGTTAACTTGGGATTAATGATGACATCACTATGCATATCATTAGTTCTCTTTCTTATATGGATGAGACTAGTAGGTTATTTCTGTAAGTGGTTGCGGAGGCAATAGAAATTATGGATGCACTGCCCACATATAATTATCTTGCTATAACAATTACATGCATACTTTATTATTATCTTTTATTCCCGTCAGATGTTTTTCACAGCTACTGGTGAAACCGAAAGCCCCATGCCCTTTCTCTCCATCATCAAAAATAACAAAAGATCACAAACTCTTGGTCCGGTAAAAAATAAAAGGAATTCAAAAACTCACGAAGGTCCGTTCAAGTAACCTTACTACGCTTTCTGCTTCCCGAGGATTCAATAACCTAGGTCTACTGGGGAAAAAGAGCTATACTACATCCGTAATCTGGATCGAAGGTATCAACCCTATTTTTGGCGTCGTTGTCGGGGAAGCAATAGCTAACCTGGTGAGGTTAGTAGGAACCTTGCTAAGTTTAATTCTTGTTTTTAATTTTATTAGTTTTCTTTTAGTCTTTATTTGAAAAACCAAAAAAATTAGTTAGTCTTTTAATTCTTGTTTTTACTATTATAAGTTTTTATTTAAGAAAATCCAAAAACATAGGAAATATGGCTGAAAAGAAGCTTGGGGAGTTTGCAACTCCCAACAATGATTATTTACGTACTCCTATTACACAACCAGCAATTACTACTGAAGATTATGAAATTAAGCCTCATTATTTAAGTTTAGTTCAACAGAAGCAATTTGGAGGCTCTGCTGTTGAGGATGCAGGTATGCACTTAAATACTTTCACTGAAATATGTGATATGATGCGCATTGAAGATGTTGACCCCGATGCGGTCAAGTTGCGCTTATTTCCTTTCTCTCTTAGAGAAAGAGCAAAAGAATGGTTGATATCTTTGCCTAAAAATACTATTGCATCATGGGTGGAATGTACTTCTTTATTTATGACTAAATTCTTTCCACCTGCAAATACTATGCAACTAAGATCTAATATTACTAGTTTTAGACAGGAAGAGCGTGATCCACTAGCGCTTGCATGGGATAGAATGAAAGAATGCATGGGAAACTGTCCCAGCCATGGGATGGAAGATTGGTTAATTCTCCATTTAATTTATAATTCTCTTAACCATGTATCTAAGTCTATGCTTGATACTACAGCTGGAGGAATATTTATGGGTAAACAAATTACCGAAGCAAAGCAGCTGCTAGAAAATATGGAAGACAACCATGCCCAATGGCATGTGGAAAGATCAAATACAAAGAAGGTGAACTCTGTCACACCTCAAGAAAATGAAGAACTCAATGCTAAGCTGGATGAGCTCATATTAGCCGTCAAAGGTAAGGAAGCCCAGGTAAGAGTTATTCCAGAACCAAATATTGAATAAATAGACTTCATAGGTCGTAATGATTATACCCTGCTTGGAAGAAGAATTATAATCCAAATTTTTAGAACACTATTCTAATCTTGCAGGTAACTCTAATAATAATATGACATCAAGTAATGGTAGTCTCCAAGAAACTCTTAAGTCTTTTATGGATTCACAAAATGAGCAAAATAATATCATGGTTAAAATAACGGAGAACCATGATGCTATGCTTGGTAAATTATTTAACCAAGTTGTAAGTTTGAGGAATGATTTGCAGGCCCTCCAGGAAAGAACAAGGATTGTTGAAGCACAACTAGGTAAGATAACTAAGAGTCAAACTCTTATTCTAGCTAAATTTGCAGGTAAAGCTGAGCCCAATCCAGTTAAAGACCTCAAGATGATAAAAATCCAAAGGGAGGATCCTGAAGAACTGGACTATAGCAATGCTCCTTCACCAAATTACAAAGTTGAAGATCTTGTAAAAATGATAAATATCAATAATCCAGTAAGTAAAGGAAATGAGGAAGCCATGTACCAACACTTAGGTACGTGAGCTTGAGGAAGAATATAAGAAAATTGCTGAAAATTACCTATTAATCTTGAAGATATATTTGAGCCTACTATTAAGATTAAAATTGGGACTAATGAGATAGCAGCAGTTTGTGATTTAGGTGCAAGTGTTTCAACAATTACAAAAAGTCTTTTTTATAAGTTAAATCTTGGCTCTTTTGAAATCACCGAGTTAAAATTACATCTAGTAGATACTACCTACAAACAAGCAGTAGGAATTAAAGATAATATGTAAGACCTCACCTTTAAGGTAAAGGCCCCTGTGATTGCAGTGCTAGTCCCTGGATCGAAATGCTAGCACCCACAATTTAATATGAAGTACACAGATACAAAGGTCATTATTACATCGTAATTCCAGGAGTACAATAGTTCTTACAACTCATTAGCCCAAGGCTAACACATAGAGTTCGTATTACATATCAAAAAAATAAAGTCTTCATCTTCATGTGTCACAAGCAAACATGTTGAGTGTAGACTCATAACCCTACTCACCATCAGAGTAACCTGCAACATAATAAGTTACAGCCACAAGGGGTCAATACAGTTGGAATTGTATTGGAAAATGATACCATAGTTATATAATAGAGACTATCAACTGCATGAATTTGGCTAAGTGTGGTTTCGGGTTGGCTTTGCACAAAATAGTTTTGTCCTACTAATTTAAAACACTAAGTTTTTCTTTACAAAAACTCTAAGGTACCACCAATAGACATTGGTGAACCACTACCCTTGTTCACCCATCACTTTTAACTTAGATAAATTGGGATGAGGAGATCCTTAATCAATTCAATGTCTTCGATTCTCAAATTGTCCATTACAGGGGACACGGATAAGTACTTAGGTTTTACCCTCTCGAGAGGTGGTGCACTTTCCCCCCAAGACTCGACATGCATCGAGACGGGACTTTTCAGAAGCATTCCCTCAGACCACCATGGACGCATTCCATCCTATCAACCATACCACCAACTATCCATCTAGCTAAGTTCTTACAACCTAGTTGGTCAAGGCAAAGCCCATATGCCATGTGGTTGCACTAGAAGCTTCTCAACACTAAACATTTCAAATCTCTTTGTTCCTAGGTGGCCATCCACAATTTTGATACACAAGGTAAAGCATAGACATGGGCATTGTGTAACCACTCAACGCAAACCAATCTTCCCATTCCACCCAGGTGTTTCATTAACGAGTTGTTTTCTTAGTCTAAAAACACATAGGCATAGTCTTTCCATTAGATCATAACATGAATTTTTCACCCTTGAATTCTAATATCTAGGCTAATCATACTATCATAACATGTCTCATAGAGGAAATACTACCAATATAACAACTATAGGATGTACCATAGCATAGCATATACTTTGAAAATTTACCATGCAAATCCTACTCAAAATAGTACTAATGCATTAGGAAAAATAATACGACAAAAGATGGAGTATCACTTGCCTTGGTAGCTAGGGTAATAGACACAATCCTCACAATCACACTCTCCACAATCCACAAAATCTACACAACAATTCATACAACAAAATAATCACAAATCAATATACACACAAAAATAGCATGAATGCATGAAAAATGCAAAGATATGATTTTCTACACTTTTAAAATCAAATTTTATAGTAATGAAGACAAATCATACATTCTATAGTGTAAATAAAACAAAAACCACCTAAAAATAATATTCTAAATAATTTTTATAGCCAAAATAAGCCTACAATTGTCTCTGCATAAAATCCTAATTTTTTAGAAGCAAATGACCAAATAAAGTCCATATATGCAAAGAGCTTATTTTTCTGAATCCATAGATATAAAATTTGCAATTTTTGGATTTACAAAAAACAAGTTATGGATTTTACAAGTTTAAACCTCTAATAGATAAAATCCTAGATTTTAAATCAAAAACAGAGCCACGCGGCAGCGTCTGATTGGACGATACCGTTTCGGGTGGATCACGCGCTTGAGCCAGAGGATTTAAGTTAGATCTAGCGGTCCAGATCTAAGCGTACCCCTTGGCGTCTATTTCTAATCTCGACCGCTAGATCTAGATCTAGTGGATCCTACTTCTTTGACCAAGCGCGGGCGGCGCAAATGGCTACAGCGGCAGCGACGCGCCGTCGAAGCTAGGGGGTAGGAGAGGGGTGCTGGGGCTCACCGAGGTCGTGGGGACATGGCGATTCTCAACGTGGTCATGGTTGGGATGGGGGCACACGGACATGAACAAAATCGCTCGCCGGAGTTCGTCTCGTCATCGGGTGATCCTAGTTGAAGACGAAGGCGACACTCTAGTGCAAGAGGAGACAAGTGGAAAGTATCAGGAGATGTGCAAGGACAAGGCAAACTCTAACGCGTGAACCAGAGGCGAAGGGGGGCATGGAACGTGAAATGGGAGTAGCCTGGCGGCGCTCTGGTGGTGCTGAGTGGGGGGAAATGACGCGAAGAGGGAGGGGTTAAGTATCCAGAGTGGGAGAGGGAGTTACTCGGCGAATCAATGGGAATCAAGCGCGATTTCATCAGGTTTGAATGGGGAGGAAATGGTCAGCAATCTGGTCGTCATGCGGGATTTGGGGAAGAAGAGGTGAGGTGGCAGCGGGGCCACTGGTCAGTGAGGGGGGTGCACGTGAGCGGGTGAGAATTAGAGGGGAGAGGCGGATTTTCCCAGGTGGGCTGTGGGCTGCTAGTTGGGCCTAGGCCGAAAGGCCGGATGGCTTCTTATTTTTTTCTCCTTTGCTATTTTCTTTTTCTGTTTTGATTTTTCAAATGGGATTTGAATGGGCATTTCAAATCCAAATAAAATCAAACCTTCACCAAAATTTTGTGAGGTGACCCTAGTGTTTAAAAGTGTGTCAAACATATCAATTCACTCCAAAAACATTTTGGGTCATGAAAATAAAAATAAAACCATGCCCCATACATATAATATAAAAAGGGGTTTAAATATGGTTTTATTAGAGTTTTAGATTTGAAAATTTTAGGCAAAGTAAACATGCCATGATGTTATGAATGCAATAACATGGTTTTGAATTTGATGAAATTTGGGATGTTACAAATCTAACCCCCTTAAGATGAATCTCACCCTCGAGATTCGGATTGGTTAGCAAATAGGTGTGGGTGATCTTTCTGAAGCTCATCTTCTCTTTCCCAAGTTGCTTCTTCCTTGGTATGATGATTCCACTATACTTTGTAGAACTTGATGGTCTTAGTAAGAGTGACTCTTTCTTCTTTCTCGAGAATCTTGATAGGTTTCTCTTCATAAGTGAGATCATTCTCTAGCTGAACTTCTTCTAGTGGTATAATGTCCTTTAATGAGCTTTCTTCCATCTCTGGATGACACTTTTTCAACTGGCTCACATGAAACACATTATGCACTGCTGACAGTGATTCTGGTAGTTCTAACTCATAGGCCACTTCTCCTTTGCGGCTCAAAATCTTGAATGGTCCTACATAACGAGGTGCCAATTTTCCTTTGACTCCAAATCTCTTCACACCACAAAGTGATGAGACTCTAAGATAAGCTTTATCACCTACCTCATATGTTACTTATCTATGTTTTGGATCTGCATAGCTCTTTTGTCGTGATTGGCCTATTTTCAAACTGTCCTTTACCATTCTGACTTTCTCTTCGGCTTCCTTGATCAGATCTGGTCCAAATAAATTTCTTTCTCCTACTCCATTCCATAGTAATGGTGTAGTACACTTCCTACCATAAAGTAATTCAAACGGATCCATCTCTATGCTCGATTAATAGTTGTTATTGTAAGAGAATTCTGCATATGGCGGACTTTCATCCCAGCTAGATCCATAGTCTAGCGCACAAGCTCTATCTTCCAAAATATGATTGGTTCTTTCTGTCTGTCCATCAGTCTGAGGATGAAATGTTGTGCTGAATTCTAGTCTAGTTCCCAATGACTCATGCAGTTGCTTCCAAAAATGCGAAGTGAACTGAGTTCCTCTATCTGACACAATACTCTTAGGTACTCCATGCAGACACACAATCCTGTTCATAAAGATCTTGGATAATTTAGCACTTGTATAGGTAGTCTTCACGGGTATGAAATGAGCCACTTTAGTTAGGTGATCCACAACAACCCATATAGAATCATATCCGGATATGGTCCTTGGAATTCCGGTGATAAAATGCATACCAATTTTATCCCACTTCCAATCAGGTATTGGTAGTGGTTGCAATATGTGGCACCCCGGATTTTACGGTCCGAGAATACCCGTTATGCCTGCAATTCACGTTCCCATGATCAGTGAGCCGTGAGCATAACCGACAAGTATCATTACAACATCTAAGAATTTAACAAATACAAGTACTTACAATACGACCATTATGGCGTTCATAACACAAACAGCGGAAGTGTTCCAGCGCAGAGCCCATGTCATGCCTTAACCTACAGGCGACTGACTGGGAAGACGGCCTAGCTCGCATAGACGTTAACGACCTCCATCGTTTCCCTCAATCATCTGAAATCATGGCCAAGTAAATAGCCAGGGACAATGCCGGTGAGTACTTTGAATGTACTCGCAAACCACCTTAGGAGAACAATATAATAAAGGATATGCAATATGGCTGTGGTAGGATGACTCCGTGAGAGGTTCTTTTATAAACTAGTTTCTCTTGTAGATATAGCATATCTCTATATCTTTGTTGAAAAACTTTTGTAAAACATTTTGGAAACCTTTTGGAAAAGTTTTAAGATAATACTAGGATTGGGTAACCCATTTTTTCTTCCTTCCAGTCATCTCATGACCAAACTTCTTCCTCCTTTTCTCAACCAACTCATGGTCAAAACATTTCCAAGCCGTGGCTTTTCTGAAATCCTTTTTGAAAACAAAACCATCACCCCCATACAGTAGCCATCACAACTGTCCATGACCAAGGACTTGGATATTCGAATAGATTTACACTCTACAGAGGTTGTACACTGTACCCACACCATTTGATTACATGTCCCTGATCTACATCGATCGTGGCTCGAATAACCGGTCAAGGACTTCCGGATTCCCTCTCCGATACAAGTGCCTACCCTATGAAGTTAATCCCCTCAAAACCGAGACGCCCTATATAGTTAACCAAGCCAACCGGAGCGCATTTTTCACCGTATCTGGTGTGCGCTTTCAATGAGGGGCTCATAGTATCACGTGGAGGCCCGTCGACCCTTAGTTCCTTCTCTCGGTCGATGCTACGCATGGACCGTTAGACAAAGAAGGCCCACCCTCCGGGGATTGTTTGCCCCTATAGTAGTGTGAGGCACCTATACCAGATTAGACAAACTTCCAGCCTAGCCCCGTCCCATTCCAGAGTAATCTGGTTGCACAGGTTAATTGCTCAAGCATTAGGAATTGTACAGCCAGGCGTGTTTTCGTAAACATTTTTCCTCCATCTTTCGTCCGACCATTTTGTAAACCAAAACCTTTCTCATTTTCAACATCACTTGGTAGGACAAGACTCACCAAGGTTTTCTAATAAAACATTTTTGTAAGTCCTTTTTCCCGGGGTCTTACCATCCTACACTTTTACTTAGGCTAAAATGGGGTCTCCAAGGGGTTATGGTATTAAACACCATCTACCATACTAAGGGCAAGTAGGTATCATAAAGGAGGGTTGTACCTAACGGTACTAAGGTCAATGGTTTGGAGGAGCCAAACATTCCCCATATAAATCGTAATATAGAGAAACAATACAATTTGCATAAATGAGTAAATAAAACATGCATAGATAAAATAATAGGACATGGAATATGATCAAGAAGGTGGCTTTCCTGTGACCAGCGGGATGTCTCGTGACTTCTTTAGAATACCAGAAAACCAATGACAATAGGGATAGCAATAATAATGCTTTGAGGATACCTTCTTCTCAGCGGCACACAATCACAACTATTGTCGTTATCAAGCATACATGCAAACTAATGACACTAGCATCAAAACAAGGCATACAAGCATCAATACATACAGAAATCAAAGGATAATTACATGATACACATCAGTAAGGTGTTGGAGGTATGATTTGGTTGGATGGGGAGAAGATTTGGTGGTATAGGAAAAAGGGATCCTTTTGGATTAAAAGTCTAGGAGCTACCTAAGAGAGGGTTTTTGACCAAGGGCTTGATCTGTCTAATACCATTGTATAACAATGATACCCTCAGATAGGTATTGATAAAATGAAGCCCACAAAAGTGGTTTCACTATTTTATCAATTTCCATTGATTTATAAAGTGTTTTCTAGTGATTAAACTATAGTTTTAGGAAATTAATTCACCAGAACTGTTCTGGAGATCCAAAAATTATTTTCTTGGGTGATTAGGTAGTATTTGATGGACTGATTTACTGAGAGTTGGAATCACCTCAAAAAAATTAACAGTATGCCCTCAAGAAATTCCCAAGAAGTTCTAAACGTGACTTGTCTTTTTCACCAGATTAAATCTATAAGGGATTTTGATATTATTCCAGGGACACATGTTAGGAACCGTAAATATATTTATTTAGAAATTAGAATAAACCATTTTGGAGTTGCAGATCTACTGCTATGAAATTATTGGTGATTAAACCATACACATAATAGTTTAATTCACCAAAATTCAATAGGAGTTTATAAAATTATTATCTACTGGGCTTTGAAGTATATAGTTATGTGTGTCCAATGGGAGTTCGAATTAGGTCCAAAACTCACTTGGTTTGACCTAGAGAATTTTCTAAAGGCAGAAATGGCCTAATTTTGTTATTTTTACTAGATGCAAACTAGGAAGCCAATTTAGGTGGGGCCAGTGGGACATGCAAGGTTTGATTAGTACCTTGGAGTATCCCAAGGTTTCACTCCATTTGGAGTTGTAGAAATCCCTGTAGAAATATATTGGTAAAAAGATACATCTAGGTGGTTGATTTATTGAAATAGTTCTGGTCATTATTTTGGTCAAACCTAGCCACTGTATGTTTAAGGAAACATGTAGGCTCTAGGTAAAAATGTTAACTGGCCATTTTTATTCACTTTCCATTTTTATTTTTAATTAAATCTATGGGCAAAAATATGGACAGGATGTTTTAATAAAATAAAAGGGGAGGCAGAGCCTTCCGGGCTAGATCTGGGGGATACTGGGCCGCTGCCATCAGATCTGGCCCAGTACCGGCTGCGCCCTGCGTAGCGAGTAAGTGGCTGCTGGCTTGGCTGGGCCGGCCCGTTAGCAGGTCCAGGACAAAGGGGTAAGGGACAGCGGGAGCCGCTCGATTAGATCGAGATTGACGGCTCCCAGCCATCTTCCTCCTCGCAGTAGGAGAACTAGGGCAGAAACCCTAGGCGGGGTCAGAGGGCGGCGGCGGCGCTTACCAGAGGGCGGAGAGGCAACGTGGAGGAGGCAGGGCGACACAGCGTTCCCTGCCGAGCTCAATGAGGGGCTACACGACTGGGTTCTACGCCGGGAGGGGGCTCGCGCGCAGGTGACCGAGGTGGCCTCACCGGCGCTCGGTGGGGGAGCTCACCTGGAGGTACTCCTTGAAAGGGCATGTATGCCCCCATGTGTGGTTTTGGTAATTAATGACAATATCTATGGACTAATGTGTAAATTGAGTTTCTCTTGTAGGTTTGTCCATTGGCATCGCTTGGGCCATGTGTTGGTCTCAAGGTTGGAAGATGAATAAATGTCCAAGGGCTTTGTGCTCATTGGAATCATGAAGAAAGGAGCTTGAAGGTTGATCAAGACATGTGCAAAGAGTTGCATCAATATGGATCAACCTCAAGAAGGGATGAAGAAGGGCGAACTCAAGATGCGCCATCTCTAGAAGATCTCATGCTTGAAGCTTGCCATTCTCGTGCTCATGGAGTGATGAAGACAAGTTCAAAGAGGAGGTTCCCCATGGAGTATGGGGGAGAAATTTGCAAGTCTTCATCTTCATCAAGCAAGAGCATCCAAGAAAGGTGTTCCCACTATAGAAGAAAAAGATAGTCTACATCAAGTTCAAGTGGGATGCTCAAGGCAAAGGTATGTCCTTGATAGGGCTTTTATTTTGCCGGTCTCGTGTTGTTAATTGGGAGACCGGGTTTAGCATAGATAGCCGATCTATCAAGAGGGGATCTCAAGCGGGTGTCTCGTTTGCACCGCTCGAAGAGAGCTCAAACCTTTGCACTCATTGCATCATCTTTCTTGGTTGTTATTTGGTTCTTGTCCATGAGAGGATCTAGAGTTTGTGGTCATCATCATAACAAGCTCTAGTTCATCAAATAATGATTTCCCTTGCATATCTCATTGCGGTTTTTGATCTTGCGAGTTTTCCGACTCCACACCTTGGGGGATACTTCACATATATATTCATGATATTTTATCCCAAGGTGATACCCAATATTTGTTGGATTCTATTCGTTGTTATCTTTCCAACAAAATTGGTTTCATCCCGTTTGGAGTTCGGTTGCAAAATTTATTGCATTTCTCGTTTTCTGGTTTCTGGAATTTCCCTGACCGGAAGTTCCGCTAGGGAATTTTTGCCACCGAAAGTTTCGGGTCTTCTTTCGCTCACATTTAGTAACCTTCTGTTTTCGATGTGCTATTTGACAGAACTTCAGTCGGAATTTCCACCGGAAGTTCCGCTCCCACCGAAAGTTCCAGCCAGGGACAGGAAGTTCTGCTCAGGCCTAGTTGCCGCCGAAAGTTCCGGTTGAATTTCCGGCTCTCGTTCCGCTCACATTCAGTAACCTCTTTGTTTTTGTTTGCTCTATTTGACGGAACTTCTGTTGGAACTTCCACCGGAAGTTCCGGTGAGCCGGCGGAAGTTCTGACCAGGACTCGCGTTTTCAGTTTCTCGCTTCGCAGTTTTTGACCGTTGGCTGTGTGCCTCTGGAACATCCGGCCTCCTACCGGAAGTTCTGGCCATGGTCACGATTGCCCATAACGGGCAGATCTGGGAGCCCTTTAAAAGGGGCTCCTCTTCCCCTTCATGGGTACTAGCTTTTCTTCTTGGTTCTTGGCTTTCTCTCTCTCCTCCATTGTTGACCTTGAAGAAGCTTTCCTCTCCCCTTTCCCTTCCTATGATTCTTGCATATTTTTGAGGTATTTGAGAGAAGAGATCTAGATCTACAATCCCCCCAAGCTAAAACCCTTCTTTGTGAAGGAATCATTGAGATCTAGATCTTGGAGAGTTTTGTGTTATCCTCTTATGTTCTTCCTCCCTTATTCCCCCAATAGCTTTTGTAGCTTTGTTGGAATTTGTGAGTGAAGGACTTGCCCTTGCATTTGTTGCATAGGTTTGAGTTCTCCTCGGAGATTCAGCGAGTTCAAGCTTGTGGGCTTGTTTCTCTTGGGTTCCTTGGAACCCTAGATGGTTGTGTGGTTGGTTTGTTGACCTTTTGTGGTCTTGTTGACCTTTTGTGGTCTTGTAGCCTTTTGTGGTGTTGTTGTCCTTTTGTGGCATTGTGGCCTTTTGTGGCTTTGTTGTTGGGAGACTCCAATTGAGTTGTGGAGTTAGCCCCAATATTGTACGGGTTCGGTGATCGCCCTCAAGCGCCCCATAGTGGAGCGAGTGCTCGCCTTTTGTGGTGCTCACTCGGGAGAATAGGGTGAGCCTTTTGTGGCTTCGGTGTGTTGTGTGCTTCCGCATCCGGGGTGAGAGTGATTCTTGGTATGTGTTTCCTCATATTTGGATCTGTATATCCTCATGGGAACCACTTTCTTCTATTTAATCCAATCACTAGTGATTGTGTGACTATTTGAAGCAATCAAGAATCTCTTTTGAAGCATCAAGCTTAATTCCTATCTTGTTATATGCTTCTTTGTGTGAATATGATCCTAGATATCCTTGCAAACTACCTCGGTAAAATTATCCCTATTACTTCTTGCCCTTGGAAAATTAGTACTTGATATATGGTAGAATGCATTGATCATATTCGTTTTGGCCTTTTCTTATTTGTCTTATCTTTGGCCAAGAAAATGTTTTTACATTTTCTCCTAAGCTTTCCTTGCCTCTTGTGGATCTTCTTATGTTATTTGTATCCCCTTGTGTTTTATTTAGTGTAGGTAGTAGTGATGATCTCATTTGTGGACATTTTTCATTCAAAGGAAAAATTATATATAATGCTCTACTTATGGGGGAGCTCTCCTATATTATCTAGAACATTGTTTTATGCTTCTTGATTTGATGCATTTTTGTTTGCAAGCTCGATCATTTTTGTGTTGATACTTTGTGTGCCATCATGAAAAGTGTGAATAGTTTGTTTTGGTTGTTGGAACCTTGCTCTCTTTAGGAGTTGGTTTTATCTCATCCTTTGTCACTTGTTTTGATCTTTTAGAATGAGATAAATCCTTGAGAATTGGTATTTTTGTCTATCTTTTATCTCTTTTGCTCTTTCTAGTTCATTTGTTTAACTTGTGTTCTTTCATGTGTTTATTTGGCTCTTTGATACAACTTGGACACATTTTGTCGAGCCACACTTTTGTGTGTGTCTTATTGGTTTACTTGGTGTGTTTTTTTCAAATTGTATCTCCTTTTGGTTCTTGAAAGTCTATGCATGCATATTTACTTCTTGTATATATTATGGCATGCTTGCTTTCTTTAATCCAATATATAAGGGAAACTCCACCAAATCCTAATGGGATAAGATGTGCATGAAATTCAATTTCATATCAATATGAACATATTTGTGTGGAGGCTCTCTTATGTATTTTAGTTGCACTAACTACTTTGGACCCAATTTGTTTGGGGACCATAGTCTACTTAATTGTGTTTTAGGTACATTGGAGATATATATTGGGTGCTTGTATCTTGAACAAGGAAGGAGTGGCGTCTACATGTCAATTGGATGCAAGCTAGGATGATCAACTAATTCACATCTTTCTCATCCTACCAATTAAATCTCAGTAACAAGTATCTCTCTCTCATGCATACATTTCTTGTTCCCAACCTTTTGTAGGTTGCTTGTTGGCATGTTATTGTGAACTTGCCATGGTTGATTTCTTGCTTTGGATTTGAAGAGTTCTCTCTATTGCAAGTGTGTGTATGTTGATATGAGTGCATATAATGGTGACTATACTAAATCATGCTCATGATTCACCAATCCCAAATATGTCAATCTAACAATTTTGTTGCATATCGTTTCCTCAATATCTCTCGTGTGCAATAGTGAGTATTTTTGCCAAGTTTATTTCTATCTTTTGATACTTGTTGACTTTCTCCATATATTCCTTCTATCCCCTTATTCCCTTGGTAATAGTTGTTATGTATGGAGTATGTTGGTGTTTCAAGCTCATCGATGTACAATAAGATATATTTGAGCCCTTGGGCATGCTTTCAAGCAAAACATCTTATTGGTATATTCTATGACTTCCTCGTTTCCTTTCATGTGATTTCTTGAGTGTCTATCTTGTTTATGCATATTTCCTTGTGTACATTTGTCTTTGTGATATTTCCACCTAGAAATTTACACACACAAGAGAAGATCATTCTTTGGTTGTTTTTGCATTTATTGGAACCACCTCTTTTTCTTTTGTGATTATTCGGTGGCTTCCAAATTTATTGAACTTTGAGTGCATTGTTAGATGAGTTTGGAGGAGTGAGGAGTCCATGGTTGTGCACGTTGTTTCCAAATACAATTACTATAATTGATGCACAATCTTTGGGGAGCTTCTCTAATTCATTTAATAGTGCACATTTTTCTTCTTTCTCATTTCTTGTGGTTTAAATGATTATGGAGGAGAAAGGATTCCATATTTGTGCATATTTTATTCAAATACAAGTATTCTAATATTTTCACAAAGTTTGGGGAGCTTCTCTATTTCCATTTAAACACTTTTTTGTTGTTATTTCCATTTGATATCATTTCTTGGTTTCTCAATTGGACCTTTTGGATCTTTTGGTTGCTAACTTCATTTGTTGAAGTTTATTTCCTTTTATTGTCTTTTTTGCAATCTTTGGGTCCTCAATATAGTTTTACTTCCTCCCAAGTTCTCATCATTTGACTTGTGCCTATGGACACCTTTGGAGGAATTCTCACTATATTGGCTGTCTAGAACTTTTCACCCATTTTGGCAATCGATGCCAATGGGGGAGAAGTTTTGGAGGGTTTAAGGGAAGTTGGCCTTTGCTTTTGGAGGGTTTAAGGGAAGTTGGCCTTTGCTTTGAACGTGTTCTTAAGAAATTGCCTCTCATGCTCTTGCATCTTTGTGGTTGCTTTGCATGTTGAATATATAGAGGAAACTCAACCAACGGTAACGGTTGGCAATCTATGCAATGAAATTCAAGTTCATCACGCATGCATAGATTGTGGGGGAGTTTGCTCTATATATTGTGGTTGTACCAACATCACATACTTGTGTAGTATTTGATGTTGGGGCACCCGCTTTGGTCGTTAATTGTCATATTTAAACCCTCTCTAAGGGATTGTCATCAATTACCAAAATGGGGGAGATTGAAAGGGCATGTATGCCCCCATGTGTGGTTTTGGTAATTAATGACAATATCTATGGACTAATGTGTAAATTGAGTTTCTCTTGTAGGTTTGTCCATTGGCATCGCTTGGGCCATGTGTTGGTCTCAAGGTTGGAAGATGAATAAATGTCCAAGGGCTTTGTGCTCATTGGAATCATGAAGAAGAAGGAGCTTGAAGGTTGATCAAGACATGTGCAAAGAGTTGCATCAAGATGGATCAACCTCAAGAAGGGATGAAGAAGGGCGAGCTCAAGATGCGCCATCTCTAGAAGATCTCATGCTTGAAGCTTGCCATTCTCGTGCTCATGGAGTGATGAAGACAAGTTCAAAGAGGAGGTTTCCCCATGGAGTATGGCGGAGCAATTTGCAAGTCTTCATCTTCATCAAGCAAGAGCATCCAAGAAAGGTGTTCCCACTATAGAAGAACAAGACAGTCTACATCAAGTTCAAGTGGGATGCTCAAGGCAAAGGTATGTTCTTGATAGGGCTTTTCTTTTGCCGGTCTCGTGTTGTTAATTGGGAGACCGGGTTTAGGATAGATAGCCGATCTATCAAGAGGGGCTCTCAAGCGGGTGTCTCGTTTGCACCGCTCGGAGAGAGCTCAAACCTTTGCACTCATTGCATCATATTTCTTGGTTGTTATTTGGTTCTTGTCCATGAGAGGATCTAGAGTTTGTGGTCATCATCATAACAAGCTCTAGTTCATCAAATAAGTATTTCCCTTGCATATCTTATTGCGGTTTTTGATCTTGCGAGTTTTCCGCTCCACACCTTGGGGGATACTTCACATATATATTCATGATATTTTCTCCCAAGGTGATTCCCAATATTTGTTGGATTCTATTCGTCGTTATCTTTCCAACAAAATTGGTTTCATCCTGTTTGGAGTTCGGTTGCAAAAGTTATTGCATTTCTAGTTTTCTGGTTTCTGGAATTTCCCTGACCGGAAGTTCCGCTAGGGAATTTTTGCCGCGGAAAGTTCTGGGTCTTCTTTCGCTCACGTTTCGTAACCTTATGTTTTGGATGTGCTATTTGACAGAACTTCAGTCGGAATTTCCACCGTAAGTTCCGCTCCCACCGGAAGTTCCAGCCAGGGACCGGAAGTTCTGCTCGGGCCTAGTTGCCGCCAAAAGTTCCGGTTGAATTTCCGGCTCTCATTCGCTCACATTCAGTAACCTCTATGTTTTTGTTTGCTCTATTTGACGGAACTTCTGTCGGAACTTCCACCAGAAGTTCCGCTCCCACCGGAAGTTCCGGTGAGCCGGCGGAAGTTCCGACCAGGACTCGCGTTTTCAGTTTCTCGCCTTGCAGTTTTTGACTGTTGGCTGTGTGCCACCAGAACTTCCGGCCTCCCACCGAAAGTTCCGGCCATGGTCGCTATTTTCCATAACGGGCAGATCTAGGAGCCCTTTAAAAGGGGCTCCTCTTCCCCTTCGTGGGTACTAGCTTTTCTTCTTGGTTCTTGGCTTTCTCGCTCTCCTCCATTGTTGACCTTGAAGAAGCTTTCCTCTCCCGTTTCCCTACCTATGATCCTTGCATCTTTTTGAGGGATTTGAGTGAGGAGATCTAGATCTACAATCCCCCAAGCTAAATCCTTTCTGTGTGAAGGAATCATTAGGATCTAGATCTTGGAGAGTTTTGTGTTCTCCTCTTATGTTCTTCCTCCCTTATTCCCCCAATAGCTTTTGTAGCTTTGTTGGAATTTGGGAGTGAAGGACTTGCCCTTGCATTTATTGCATAGGTTTGAGTTCTCCTCGGAGATTTGGCGAGTTCTAGCTTGTGGGCTTTTTCTCTTGGGTTCCTTGGAACCCTAGACGGTTGTGTGGTTGGTTTGTTGATCTTTTGTGGTCTTGTTGACCTTTTGTGATCTTGTAGCCTTTTGTGGCGTTGTTGGCCTTTTGTGGCTTTGTTGTTGGGAGCCTCCAATTGAGTTGTGGAGTTAGCCCCAATCTTGTACGGGTTCGATGACCGCCCTCAAGCGTCCCATAGTGGAGCGAGTGCCCGCCTTTTGTGGTGCGCACTCGGGAGAATAGGGTGAGCCTTTTGTGGCGTCGGTGTGTTGCGTGCTTCCGCATCCGGGGTGATGCTTTGTGTGGCGTTGGGTGAGTATCGAGCCACCACACCTCGAGGTGAGCCATTTGTGGCATTTGGAGAGCATTGCGCCATCGCACCTCTCCAACGGAGACGCAGCTTCTTTGTAAGTGAACTTCGAGAAACAAATCTTTGTCTCCGCGTCCATCGGTTATCTCTCAACCGAGCCCTTTACTTATGCACTTTACATTGTGATAGCCTTCGTTCTTGAAGTTATTATATCTTGCTATCACCTTGTTGCTTGTATTGCTTAGCGTAGATTGTTGGTGCACTTAGGTGAACTTAGTGGCTAGGTTTTGTGCTCAATAAATTAAACATTAGTTTTATTCCGCATTTTATTGAGCCTAAACCGTAATAATTTTAAAAGCCTATTCAGCCCCCCTCTAGGCGACTTCCTTTGTACTTTCACTCATGGGCCAAAAAAGAACAGGGTTAGATAGGGGAGGTCAAGGGGGTCTCATTAATGTGACATGCAAGGGCAGGGTAGTGGAGGAAGGAGCTCAAGGCTCGGATCTTGTGAATGGCCGAAGGGGGGCCTTTCTACTCTTCTCTTGGACAGTATAGATCTAGGGAGAGGTAGAGGGTGCTTTGGGGAGGTGAGTTGGAGTGGGAGGAAGCAAATGAGGCAGGGAGGGGGAGTTGTGCTGGCCCTTTGGCTTATAAACCGAAAAGAGAGGGTGCATGGTAGTATATGTCCATGGGGAGGCTAGGGCATGCCCATGGCCTGGCCATTCGTTGCAAGGGAGGTGTTAGGGAGTGTGTGGGCCAGTTGCTCGACCAGATGACTAGAGGTAAGGGGGTGGCTGTGGGTGTGGAGATATTTTCCAAAATGGGCATCTCTCTCTCACTAACAACAAACACATGGGACAAAGGGACAGTGTATCACGACCAGGGGGAGTGATTGTGCTGTGGAGAAGTGCTTGGGAAGATTGTAGGGGAATTTGAGTTGGTTTGAATAAATTTTTGATTTATTTTTCAAACTTGATCAAAGGGTAGCTTGTGAAGGAAGTTGAAAAATTTGCACTAGGCAAGGTGCGAAAAGGGTGCTGGTGTGTGTATAGGGTCATTGCATAACCATAGGAATCATTTGGGATTTTTCTAATGATTAAAACCCCATTTAGTTGCATTAATTCAAAAAGGTCAGAAGTAGGTTATGGAAGCCAATGTAATATTTTTACATTAGACAAGGTTGGTTTTTGATGTTACATGGTTCTGAATACCATATTACACATTGGAGAATTTTATTGAGATGGAAAAGTATTTTTAAGGAATTATTTCTTGTTTCTGCCATTTAAGAAAAAGGGGCAAAAATAAATAATAAAGAATCTCAAAAATATTTATTTTTGAGTTTGGAAGATAGGGTATGATATATAGGACTCAATTGTGCATTGAGTTGGCCAAGTAGATTGGAGAAAAACAAACTTTCCTTCATAGACCAAGATTCTAGGGTTTTGCCAAAAGTGGATTTTAAAAAGTTTTGGTATCCCATTAATTATGGGAATTTTTCATATCCAAGGTAGATGATGTAACCTTGATGTATACATCATGTCGAACCTTGGGTTTTTAAGAATTATGGTGTAAAGGGAAGAAACTAGATTTTTGGGAAACTAGGGTTTTGTTAATTTCATGCCACCAAAACATGGTTGGATCAGGGAGCTCAGAGCTCACCTTGATACAAGGGGTAGATGGATGTATAGACAAGGTTATATAGATGATCATGGAAGCAAGAGTTGAGCTTGGTTGGATTTGAGGTGGTTTAGGTGTGATGGCAAACTTTGTTGAAAATAAGGCTGCCATATCAGGGTTGTCATGATGCCTCATAAACCATGGGGGTTTAGGAAGCACAAAGCTCCAATGGAAACAAGTGAGGTATGGATTCATAGACCATGGTTAGCATATCATAACCATGCAAATAGTTGGTCAAGGGGAGGTAACATATAGATGTGAGCTTCTGCCAAAATAGGCAAGATGATAAGATTTGCATAAAAGATTATTATCTTGACTACAAAACCATCACGGATGAGTGGGAACCAGAATGGTTTATCCATGTGAAAGGGTGGGCTTTGGTAGTACTCAAGATGTACTACAAGATGGTTCGAGTACATTCTCAATAATGCATATAAGTTGGATAAGGTAGAGCTCCAAAGATTGAATCTAGATGAGAAATCCAGGCTTAGCCATTTTGGCAGATTTAGGGTTTTAGACTAGACTACAAGTGTAGATGATTTTGAGTGGATGCTAGGTTCCAAACTCATGATCAAGGAGATTATGTTGAAGTGTTAACTAAGTAGATAGGATCCATGCTTAGATTGGGTCTTCACTGAGTTGGAACCATTAGAAGGGATTATCCCTGGATTGATCTGACTAGGAGGGAAGATTATCACCTTAGGGGCTTAGGATAGATCCTGAATTGGATGCTTGATATGAGATTGATGGTCACAATCATAGATTGGGTCCTAAAGGATGAGCTACTAGATTAGCTCACTCTAGTTCCTAAGCAAACAATGCAATCAGCAGACCAAGGCAATTCATCAGACAGCAGATCAAGGCAATTCATCCTATCAAACCTATCCAACTACTACTAGGGTTACCATCAAGCCTAGCTTGAGGTAGGGATGGGTATTATGAATTGGTTATGTTTTGAAGTAAGATATGTACCTCTTAGTAGTTCTACCAAGATTGGTGTGAAAAGGTTTTGAAATAAAGGTTTTGGAAATCCTAGGGGTGAGAGTAGTTGAGAGTTCTGTCTTGAAAACATAAGGATATTATATTTTAGTTCTCCATAGTTTTTTTAATAGAACTAGTAAAATATTTTTGTTTTTGTCAAAGTCATCTTGGCTCAAGTTTTGAAATGCCAAAACATTTGAGAATATGAAAGATGAGCCAAGACATCTCTTTTGTAAACTAACTTTTGTCAACTAGTGTTGAGATAAGAAGTATAGCACCTAATACACAATAAATTGCAAGAACACAAGAAAGCAAGTAAACAAACATTGCACATGTAACAGGAAAAAGTTTTTGTTCCCCTTGATTTTTGCCTTTTGGACAACAACTCAGGGTTGCTGAAATTGGGATGTTATAAACATTTCCCCCTTAAAATAATCTCGTCCCGAGATTAGGGAGGAGTAGAGTTGGGTGATAACATCCGCTTAACAATTTTAGCGGCGGAAATTATTAGGCACCAACAAATTTTATAGCTAACCGGCGCGGGTAGTTATGGATTGGACCTGAATGGCTCCAGATTGAGTTGCTTGGATTAAACAAATGGAAAAGACGTAGTCTTTTCCCCTTAGGATTATTCTAGGTAGGTTAGCATCAACAGGGTCCTTTCTTCTTGTGGCCAGACGGAGAGTTGAGCCCACTTCAATCCTTTATTTCTTAAATCAGCTTCTTTGCCTTCTTGTTTTGAAACGCCACGGGTGTTGTCTTGGATGTCGTCTATGCGATGGAGAACTTTCCTGAAGTGTCGATTGCTGTCCTTCTTGAAGGTTCGATGATTCGGATTTGGAGGGGGGTCATCTCTTAACGATAACTAGTGTTCGACTCCAGGGTTCTATCGGGTTTTTGGGCGGGAAAGACGCGGTCTTTCCCCCGAGCGACACTAGGGGTTTTTGGTGGAGTCGCCGACTTCCTTGATTGGAGTCGTATGCTGATACTAGGGGTGGCGCTGCACCTTTTGTCCGGAGGTGGTTATCTTCTATCGACCTTGTATAATCCGCTTTGTGAGAGACGTCGATACCACTTCTTGAGATAGTAGTCGTGGTGGTAGAGGCATTTAACTAGCTTCCTGTTAGTTAGTTTTGAGCTAGGTAGGGGTCCGATGGGTTGGAGTATGTCGTTGGAGGTCGGCGGTCTAGGAACACAATCCTTTAGAAAGGGGGTCGTTTCGGGTTCGGTCTGATGCAACGTCGTGGGTAAAACACGCAAAGAAGGACATTATTCTTGCATACCATCCAACAGGGTCCATCCAGAATTCATCTTATTTGTGCCTGCCAATGGCGGAGGTACTTGGCGCCTTACTGATCAGGTTTTGAGATGATCCATCACTTGCTAGAGGTTAGAGGAGTGAGTTGGTAGGGTATGGAGGATTATGTCAAGGGTGCTCCTTGAATCTTGTAGCCATCATTGGGTTGGGTACCAACTTCGGTTACTGTATTTCCTCGGGGTTATGAGGGACATTCAGCTCTTCAACAGTGAGGGTCATTCCTTCTCTGATGTTTTGCTTCGACGAGTGGATCTTCTAGGAGTGGTGACTTGAAGAGGGGTTGATACGAGTGAAGGGAACAGTTCTTAATTCTCCGTCTCGGGGTTTGTAGATTCGGAGGTCTTTTTTGGTGGGTCGTTAATAGCAGAAGCAAAGACGGCGCTTCACGACGTCCTCAGAGAAACTTGATGTCTTGGGTTTCTTTATTCTCCTTGGAGGGTAGTATTGGTGGCGTTAGGTACTCTTGTTGTCTTAATTCTGAACGTCTTAGTGGTTGGGAGGATCATGCGGAATTATGGAGATTGTTGATGATGTATGTGTTCTGTTCCTCTAACAACTCTTGAGGTGGTGTTTGGAGCAGGTTATTGGATTGGAGATCTTCTTGTATTATCCTCTCATGTTCGGTTTTCTGGAATTGAGTGGAAAGACGCAGTCTTTCCACCTTAGAGCTTTACTTGGGGTCGTCGAGGTTGAGGGTAGATCCTTTGTCTTGGAGCAAGGCGTGACGCTTGAGTTGAGGTCCTCGAGTGACGCCTTATTGCGACTACCTTCCTATGGTGTGTACCTAACAGAGCCATAAGAGTTATCTCGGGGTAGTTTTAGCGGTTAGCGATGCTTCTTATTAGTCCTTAGTCGGGGTGGGGGCAATTTATCTTCAGAGTGGTGGTCATAACTCGAGCTCTTTGTGTTGCTTTGGGTCGATGACGGAGTAGACTCGTTGTCCTCGGGCCATCCTTATCTTCCAGCTTCTTGGGGCGTTTGTGTTATGGCGAAGGCTTCCTGCTGATTCGGAAAAAGGGTTGAATAGGATCGTTGCTCCATTGGGGGCGACTAGAACTAGGCATAGAGGAGGGGTTGTCGGGGAGCTCTTTATGTGGCCATCCTGCTGAGGAGAGGTTTCTAGCTATGGGGTTGCGAGGGTTAGCGTCGGGATGCACCAACAAGGTGGTCCAAAACTTTAGGATTGGATGATCCAAGGAAGACAAGCAACACATTCCAAGCATCATATAAGCACATGACAAGCAAACAAGACGTACCGTAGGTACTAAGGGGTGACTACACGCCATAGGGGGGATCCTATATTAGGGATGCTCATCCTAAGTACAGACGTTACGGGGGTCTTGGCTTCTGTCTTGTCATCTGTTGTCCTCGGTGTCGTACTTGATCGATTTGGGGGCGATGAAGGACTCCGTTGGTAGGGCGATCTTGTAGTGTATTTCTTCGTTGGTAGATCCTTTGTTTTGCTTGTCTCGGTATCTCTTTATTCAGGGATCTATGTCTTCATAGTATCCAAGTCAGGCTTTGTTTTGAAACAGTCATTTGAAGATAGACGAGAGGTAGAGTAAGACATTGTCAAATAGTTTAAGTTGGAGAAGATGAGATAAAAAATCTTTCGAATGCTTTTGAGAAATAGTTTTCGAAAGCCGGTGTTTTTCCAAAATATGGGTTGTCCTGTCTAACGTCCATGCTAACTAAGGTCTCCTACAGTCAGGATGGCTCTGATACCAAGTCTGTGGCACCCCGGATTTTACGGTCTGAGAATACCCGTTATGCCTGCAATTCACGTTCCCATGATCAGTGAGCCGTGAGCATAACCGACAAGTATCATTACAACTTCCAAGAATTTAATGAATACAGGTACTTACAATACGGCCATTATGGCGTTCACAACACAAATAGAGGAAGTCTTCCAACGCAGAGCCCATGTCATGCCTTAACCTACAGGCGACTGACTGGGAAGATGGCCTAGCTCGCATAGACGTCAAAGACCTCCATCGTTTCCCTCGATCGTCTGAAAGCATGGCCATGTAAATAGCCAGGGACAATGCCGGTGAGTACTTTGAATGTACTCACAAACCACCTTAGGAGAACAATATAATAAAGGATATGCAATATGGCTGTGGTAGGATGGCTCCATGAGAGGTTCTTTTATAAACTAGTTTCTCTTGTAGATATAGCATATCTCTATATCTTTATTGAAAAACTTTTGTAAAAAATTTTGGAAACCTTTTGGAAAAGTTTTAAGAAAACACTAGGATTGGGTCACCCATTTTTTCTTCCTTCCGGTCATCTCATGACCAAACTCCTTCCTCCTTTTCCTGACCAATTCATGGTCAAAACGTTTCCAAGACGTGGCTTTTACGAAATCCTTTTTGAAAACAAAACCATCACCCCCGTACAGCAGCCATCACAACCGTACATGACCGAGGACTCGGCTATTCGAATAGATTTACACTCTGCAGAGGTTGTACACTGTACCCATACCATCCGATTACCCGTCCCTGATCTACACCGATCATGGGTCGAATAACCGGTAAAGGCCTTCCGGATGCCCTCTCCGATACAAGTGCCTACCCTATGAAGTTAATCCCCTCCAAACCGGGATGCCCTGTATAGTTAACCAAGCCAACCAGAGCGCATTTTGCACCTTGTCTGTTGTGCGCTTTCAATGAGGGGCTCATAGTATCGCGTGGAGGCCCATAGACCCTTAGTTCCTTCTCCCGGTCGATGCTACACATGGACTGTTAGACAGAGAAGGCCCACCCTCCGGGGATTGTTTGCTCCTGTAGTAGTGTGAGGCACCTATACCAGATTAGACAAACTTCCAGCCTAGCCCCGTCCCATTCTAGAGTAATGTGGTTGCACGGGTTAATTGCTCAACCATTAGGAATTGTACAGCCAGGCGTGTTTTCGTAAACATTTTTCCTCCATCTTTCGTCCGACCATTTTGTAAACCAAAAAATTTCTCATTTTCAACATTACTCGGTAGGCCACGCCTCACAAAGGTTTTCTCATAAAACATTTTTGTAAGTCCTTTTTCCCGGGGTCTTCCCATCCTACACTTTTGCTTAGGCTAAAACGGGGTCTCCAAGGGGTTATGGTGTTAAACACCATCTACCATACTAAGGGAAAGTAGGTATCATAAAGGAGGGTTGTACCTAATGGTACTAAGGGTAATGGTTTGGAGGAGCCAAACATTCCCCATATAAATCATAATATAGAGAAAAAATACAATTTGCATAAATGAGTAGATAAAACATGCATAGATAAAATAATAGGACATGGCATATGAGCAAGAAGCTGGCTTGCCTGTGACCAGCGAGATGTATCGTGACTTATTTAGAATGCCATAAAACCAATGACAATAAGTATAGAAATAATAATGCTTCGAGGATTCCTTCTTCTCGGCGGCACACAATCGCAACTATCATCGTTATCGAGCATACATGCAAACAAACGCCACCACCACCAAAACAAGGCATACAAGCATCAATACATACAGCAAGAAAAGTATAATTACATGATACACATCAGTAAGGTGTTGGAGGTATGATTTGGTTGGATGGGGAAAAGATTTGGAGGTATAGGAAAAAGGGATCCTTTTGGATTTAAAGTCTAGGAGCTACCTAAGAGAGGGTTTTTGATCAAGGGCTTGATCTGTATGATACCATTGTATAACAATGATAAACTCGGATAGGTATTGATAAAATGAAGCCCACGAAAGTGGTTTCACTATTTTATCAATTTCCATTGATTTATAAAGTATTTTCTAGTGATTAAAACTCTAGTTTTAGGAAATTAATTCACCAGAACTGTTTTTGTAGTTACAAAAATTATTTCCTTTGGTGCTTAGGTATTATTTGATGGACTGATTTACTGAGAGTTGGAATCACCTCAAAACAATTAACGGGATGCCCTCAAGAAATTCCCAAAGGCAGTTCTGGATGCGATTTGTCTTTTTCACCAGATTAAATCTATAAGGTATTTTGATGTTATTCTAGGGACACATGTTAGGCACTGAAAATATGTTTCTGTAGAAATTGGAATCAACCCTTTTTGAGTTGCAGAGCTACTGCTATGAAATTATTAGTGATTAAACCATACACGGAATAGTTTAATTCACCAAAATTCAACAGTGGTTCATAAATTATGATCTACTGGTCTTTGAAGTATTTAGTTATGAGTGTCCAATGGGAGTTGGAATTAGGTCAAAAACGCACTTGGTTTGACCTAGAGAATTTTCTAAAGGCAGAAATGGCCTGATTTTGTTATTTTTACTAGATGCAAACTAGGAAGCCAATTTAGGTGGGGCCAATGGGACATGCAAGGTGTGATTAGTACCTTGCAGTATCCCAAGGTTTCACTCCATTTTGAGTTGCAGAAATCCCTGTAGAAATATATTGGTAAAAAGGATACCTCTAGGTGGTTGATTTATTTAAATAGATCTGCTCCTTATTTTGGTCAAACCTAGGCACTACATGTTTAAGGAAACATGTAGGATCAACGTAAAAATGTTAACTGGCAATTTTGATTCAATTTTCATTTTTATTTTGAATTAAATCTATGGGCAAAAATCTGGACAGGATGTTTTAAAAAAAGAAAAGGGGAGGCAGAGCCTTGCGGGCCAGATATGGGGAAACTGGGCCGCTGCCAGCAGATCCAGCCCAGTACCGGCTGCACCCTGCACAGCGAGTAAGTGGCTGCCGGCTTGGCTAGGTCGGCCCATTAGTAGGTCCAGGACGAAGGGGTAAGGGGCAGCGGGTGCCGCTCGATTAGATCGAGATCGAAGGCTCCCAGCCGTCTTCCTCCTCGTGGTAGGAGCGTCAGGGAAGAAACCCTAGGCAGGGTCGGATGGCGGCGGCGGCGCTTACCAGAGGGCAGCAAGGCAGTGTGGAGGAGGCTAGGTGACACGGTGTTCCCCGCCGAGCTCAACGAGGGGCTGCACGACTGGGTTCTACGCCAGGAGGGGCTCACGCACAGGTGACCGAGGTGTCCTTGCCGATGCTCGTTGGGGGAGCTCACCTAGAGTTACTCCTGGGCCAAAAAAGAACATGGTTAGATAGGGGAGGTCAAGGGGGTCTCAGTACGGTGACATGCAAGGGGAGGGGAGTGGAGGAAGGAGCTCAAGGCTCGGATCTTGTGAATGGCCGAAGGGGGACTTTCTCCTCTTCTCCTGCCCAGTACAGATCTAGGGAGAGGGAGAGGGTGCTTTAGGGAGGTGAGTTGGAGTGGGAGGGAGCAAATGAGGCAGGGAGGGGGAGTTGTGCTGGCCCTTTAGCTTATAAACCAAAAAGAGAGAGTGCATGGTGTTCTATGTCCATGGGAAGGCTAGGGCATGCCCATGTCCTAGCCATTGGTTGACAACGGCGGTTCTAGGGAGTGTGTGGGACAGTTTCTCGACCAGATGAGTGGAGGGTAGGGGGTGGCTATGGGTGTGGAAATATTTTCCAAAATGGGCATCTCTCTCTCTTTAACAACAAACACATGGGACAAAGGGAACAGTACTATGCTATAGTATAGCACGACCAGGGGGAGTGATGGTGCTGTGGAGAAGTGCTTGGGAAGATTGTAGGGGAATTTGAGTTGGTTTGAATCAAGTTTTGATTTATTTTTCAAACTTGATCAAAGGGTAGCTTGTGAAGGAAGTTGAAAAAATTGCACTAGGCAAGGTGAGAGAAAGGTACTGGTGTGTGTATAGGGTCATTGCATAACCCTAGAAATTATTTGGGATTTTTCTAATGATGAAAACCCCATTTAGTTGCATTAATTCAAAAAGGGTAGAAGTAGATTATGGAAGCTAATGTAATATATTTACATTAGTTAAGTTTGGTTTTTGATGTAAAATGGTTCTGAATACCATATTACACATTGGACAGTTTTATTTGAATTTATTAAGGTGGAAAAGTGTTTTTAAGGAATTATTTCTTATTTGTGCCATTTTAGAAAAAGGGGCAAAAAGAAATAATAAAGAATCTAAACAATATTTATTTTTTAGTTTGGAAGATAGGGTATGATATATAGAAAATTTTGCATTGATTTGGCCAAGTAGTTTGGAGAAAAACAAACTTTCCTTCATAGCCCAAGATTTTAGGGTTTTGCCAAAAGTGGATTTTAAAATGTTTTGGGATCCCATTAGTTATGGGAATTTTTTATATCCAAGGTATATTATGTAACATTGATGTATACATCATGTCCATCCTTGGGTTTTGAAGAATTGTGGTGCAAAGGGAAGAAACTAGATTTTTGGGAATCTAGGGTTTTGTTAATTTCATGCCACCAAAACATGGTTGGATCAGGGAGCTCAGAGCTCACCTTGATACAAGGGGTAGATGTATGGATAGACAAGTTTATATATATGTTCATGTAAGAAAGAGTTGAGCTTGGTTGTATTTGAGGTGGTTTAGGTGTGATGGCAAACTTTGTTGAAAATAAGGCTGCCATATCAGAGTTGTCATGATGCCTCATAAACCATGGGGGTTTAGGAAGCACAAAGCTCCAATGGAAACAAGTGAGGTATGGATTCATATACCATGGTTAGTATATCATAACCATGCAAAGAGTTGGTCAAGGGGAGGTAACATATAGATGTGAGCTTCTGCCAAAGTAGGCAAGATGATAAGATTTGTAGAAAAGATTATTATCTTGACTACAAAACCATCATGGATGAGTGGGAACAAGAATGGTTTATCCATGTGAAAGGGTGGGATTTGGTAGTAATAAATATGTACTACAATATGGTTCAATTGCATTCTCAAGAATGCATATAAGTTGGAGAAGGTAGAGCTTGAAAGATTGAATCTAGATAAGAAATCGAGACTTAGCCATTTTGGCAGATTTAGGGTTTTAGACTAGACTACCAGTGTAGATGATTTTGAGTGGATGCTAGGTTCCAAACTCATGATAAATGAGATGATGTTGAAGTTTTAAATAAGTATATAGGATCCATGCTTAGATTGGGTCTTCACTAAGTTGGAACTATTAGAACGGATTATCCCTGGATTGATCTGATTAGGAGGGAAGATTATCACCTTAGGGGCTTAGGATAGATCCAGACTTGGATGCTTGATATGATATTGATGGTCACAATCATAGACTGGGTCCTAAAGGATGATCTACTATATTATCTCACTCTAGTTCCTAAGAAAACAATGCAATCAGCAGATCAAGGCAATTCATCAGACAGTAGATCAAGGCAATTCATCCTATCAAACCTATCCTACTACTACTAGGGTTACCATCAAGCCTAGCTTGAGTTAGGGATGGGTATTCTGAATTGGTTATGTTTTGAAGTA
Source organism: Avena sativa (assembly GCA_916181665.1). Taxonomy (NCBI): domain Eukaryota; kingdom Viridiplantae; phylum Streptophyta; class Magnoliopsida; order Poales; family Poaceae; genus Avena; species Avena sativa. Next base: position 71,136,377 of record OV702284.1, read on the forward strand.
AGATAAGTACCTCTTGGTAGTTCTACCAAGATTGGAGTGAAAATGTTTTGGAAATCCTAGGGGTGAGAGTAGTTGAGAGTTCTGTCTTGAAAACATAAGTAGATTATATTTTAGTTCTCCATAGTTTTGTTAATAGAACTAGTAAAATATTTTTGTTTTATCAAAATCATCTTGGCTCAGGTTTTGAAATGCCATAACATTTGAGAATATGAAAGATGAGCCAAGACATCTCTTTTGTAAACTAGATTTTGTCAACTAGTATTGAGATAAGAAGTATAGCACCTAAAATACAATCAATTACAAGAACACAAGCAAGCAAGTAAACAAACATTGCACATGTAATAGGAAAAAGCTTTTGTTCCCCCTGATTTTTTCCTTTTGGACAACAACTCAGGGTTGCTGAAATTGGGATGTTACACAATAACCCTACCGGTTTCTAATGTTCTGCCTTCACTCTACTAGACATGTCACACAAAGAAATGTGCTCCGCGATATCTTTCTTGAGATTGTTCCACCAAAATCTTTCCTTCACATCCATGTACATCTTAGTGTTACTCGGATGAATGGAGTATGGTGAATTATGTTCTTCTTTTAGAATCAATTTCCGGAGTTCCGGATCTTGTGGAATGTAGATACGCTTCCCATACCATAAAGTTCATCTTCATGGAATCCTTTCGCCTTACCTTTACCAATTTTACTTTTAATCTCCTCTATTTCCTTGTCCAACTTTTGGTCTTATTTGATCTTATCCAACAGTGTTGGTTGAACTTCTAATGACATGAGATATCCTTCAGGCACTATCTCCAATCTTAGCTCTTTGAATTGAGCGCACAAATCATCTGGAAATTCTCCTTTGGTGAGGCCATTCACATAAATTTTGCGGCTTCATGCATCAGCCACAACATTTGCTTTACCGGGATGGTATTGCAAACTCAAGTCGTAATCCTTGATGAGTTCTAGCCACCTTTTTTGTCTCATGTTGAGCTCTTTCTGGGTGAAAATATATTTCAAGCTCTTGTGATCTGTGAATACTTCACAACGCTTTCCCAAAAGATAGCGTCTCCATGTTTTGAGTGCATGGACAACAGAGGCCAACTCTAAGTTATGTGTAGGATAATTTACTTCATGAGTCTTGAGTTGTCTCGAGGCATAAGCCACAACTTTTCCTTCTTGCATTAACACACCACCCAATCCTTGGTGAGATGCATCACAATACACTTGGAAGTCTTTCTCTAGATCTGGTAGACATAAACTGGTGCTGACACCAATCTTTTCTTCAACTCTTGAAAACTAGTTTCACATCCTTTAGTCCAATCAAAACTCTTCTCTTTCTTAAGTAGCTCCGTCATCATCTTAGCTACTTTCGAGAAATTCTCGATGAACCTTCTATAGTACCCGGCCAAGCCTAGGAAACTACAAACTTCCTTAACGGATTTGGGTGATTCCCACTCAGTTACAGCTAACACCTTTGCGGGATCGATAGCTATACCATCTCTAGACACAATATGTCCAAGAAATCCAACTTCATTCAACCAAAACTCACACTTACTGAAATTGGCATACAACTTGTGCTCTCTGAGTTTCTCATGAATCAAACGCAAATGTTCTTCATGCTCTGCATTGCTATTGGAATAAATCAATATGTCATCGATAAATACCACAACAAACTTGTCAAGAAAATCCATGAACACCTTGTTCATCGTGTTCATGAAATAAGCTGGTGCATGTGTTAGTCCAAATGGCATCACTGTATACTCATACAATCCATACCTGGTGGTAAAAGAAGTCTTAGGTATGTCTTGTTCTCTAATCTTTAGCTGAAAGTAACCTGATCGAAGATCAATTTTTGAGAACGCACGAGCTCCTTCTAGCTGATCAAAAAGATCATTGATTCTACTTGTTCTTTATAGTCACCTCATTGAGTGATCGATAATCTATGCATAGCCTTTGACTTCTGTCTTTCTTCTCAACAAAAAAACTGGTGCACCCCAAGACGAAGAACTTGGTTGGATAAATCCTTTCTGCAACTGTTCTCCAAGCTGTTTCTTGAGCTCTTTTAACTCATCAACTGACATCTTGTAGGGTCTCTCTGCTATGGGTCCAGATACTAGCAGTAAGTCAATCAAAAAATCCACATCTCTATCTGGTGGCATTCCTTGTAATTCCTCCGGAAACACATCCGGGTACTCTTTCACTACTGGTACACTATCTATGCTAACCCCCTTAAGAGCATTTAGCTTACTCCCTTTGGGTTCAAAGTTAGACTTGAACCTAATCCGTTTCTTTTCTAGGGTTGTGAGTGTAACAGTACGATTGTCACAATCTATTACTCCCTCATATCTAGTCATCCAATCCATTCCCAAAACTACATCCAATCCTTGGGAATCTAGGATTATCAGACTAACTAGAAACTTGTATTTTCCAAACTCTATTACTAGATCATGACATCCGAAATTTACTATATCTCTCCACCTGGAGAGATTACTTTAATAGGACATCCAATTGCTTCAGTTGGGAGTCTATTTTTGTCTACAAATTCTCTTGATATGAATGAATGTGATGCGCCGGTATAAAAAGGATAAGTGCTGGATAGGAATTAACCTTGAACTTACCAGCCACAGCATCAGACTCCTCATGGATTTCCTCCACATTGATGTGGTTCGCATGACCCTTTTGAAAAGGGTTTGGCTTGTTGGCTCCATCGGTCTTATTTTATGGGCATTCATTTGCATAGTGCCCAGATTTCTTGCACTTGAAACATTCAACCTGACTGATGTCTCTCTTAGCTGGCTGATTCCCATTGCCATTTCCACTATGGTGACTCTTGTGTCCACTCTTGTTGCTGCGGTAATCGCCATTGTTGTGTCCACGATGTTTATTGCTATCGTGGTGACGGTTACTGTTGTGGTGGTTGTTATGATTCCCGTGTTTGTGGGATCCAGAACCTCCACTTCCTTCACCAAAAGAACGCTTGTGAGATGATCCATATCCGTGCTTATCAAAATGGTGCTTCCTATTCCTATTCTCCACTTGCTTCATCTTGCTTTCCAAGATGGTAGCTTTGTCACACAGATATTGATAAGTTGGAACATATGCAACAGATAGTTGCATGCAAATCTCATCATTAAGCCCTTCAAGGTACTTATCCTTCCTTTTTGCATTAGTGTCAACATCATCCGGTGCATAGCGTGCCAGATTGTTGAATTCCTCAATATATTTTGCAACACTGCGGTGACATTGCTTAAGGTTGTGAAATTCCTTCTTCTTCAAACTCATCACTTCTGAAGAGATATGAGCAGTGCGGAATCCATCCTCAAATATTGCCCAAGTCACTTCTTCAATAGAGTAGTGATTTGGAAGTTATCCCACCAAGTACTGCTGGTCCTTCTAGCAGATGTGCTACAACCCTGACTTTCTCCTCATCAGTGAAACCAACTGTTACTAAGTCCTTGTTCACATAACGTAGCCAATCATTTGCTACCATAGGATCAGTGGTTCCCGAAAACTTAGCAGGCCCCAATCTTAGAAACCCTATGAGAATATCAAAAGCTGGTGGGTTTTTTGGTTATTGTTGTTATTTTGGTTCTAGTTCTGATTCACCATAAATTGAGTCATCATTTGCATCAACTGAGTCTGGGATGTCATCAGTTGCTGCATCTCGTTGCCATTGCTGTTATTGTTGTTATTGTTGGGATTGGAACAACGGGGAGGCATCTGTGGTTTCAATAAGGATAAGAAAGGATAAATACCCCATAGATACTAACATGCACAATAAAATACATAGAAACAATCAAAAATAATCCAGCACAATAAACTTAGAGTTTAAACAACACGAACAACAAGTTTTGTAAGTAAACACACTAGCATAGTCATCAACATGTTGGATGATCAATGCGACTCGATAAACAAAAATGATGATAGATAGATAGATAGATAGATAGATAGATAGCCAAGTAGTCAACACTACTCCTCCATATTGACTTCCTCCTCCATTAGAGTAAGTCCTGCTGTGTCGATTCCTGCCTTGTACTCCTCCACGCTGGTGGTCAAAGCATCGACCTTCGCCTGAAGCTCTATCTTCCATGAACGCAGCCTCTCAATCACCTCCTGCTCTGTCTCTTGCTCAAGATCCTTGAGCTCTATCTCGGCCTTCATCTCATTTATCTTCTTGTTCCTACCTTGCACTCTCTTCTCTTGATTCTTGAACCTCTTGTCTTGCTTCTCAAACCTAGTCTCCATCTCCTTGATGCTCTCCTCCTGCTCCTGGAAGGCCTTTTCCTTCTCCCTCAACTGGACGCGTAGCTTTTCATTGCTAAGCATGACGTTTGTCCTATCAGTGTAGAGGTGCCTAAGAAGGCTCTTTAGGTCCTAAAGATAGAGGCGCACTGGCTCAATAGTCTCCCTAGTGTCCCGGTCACCACTATAGCCTCTCCCTCCTCGTCACGTCTCCCAAATGGATGGAAGTAGAGGCCCCTGAGCTCGGCGGAGTGACGTCCACAGAGGCGTCTAAGCATCTCCTGCATGGCGACATCGAGGCCCTTCTCCTTGTCGTCATGGAGTATCTTGAAGGCGATGTCATCGGTGGAAGGATCTGATTGGCGTCCTGGCTGCGAGACTCTAAATCCCCATAGGTCCTTCCTCTCGAACTTCCTGAGCTGAAGTCCCTTAATGTTGGGGAGGGGAAGATTGAGCACACTGACGAGCTCCACGATACGGGATCCAAAGCGAGTTCCCTTGAACTCATCGGCGGTGCTGAGAACAAAGATAGGCATCTATTACATAGGATGGAGAAAATTAGAAACAACACAAATAAAGAGTATAACATGAAGTAGTGAAACAAAAGCCAAAAACATACATTCAAATCAATAAACCACACAAGTCATGGCATACAATATGCAATCACAACATCAAGGTTCAAACATAACTTAGACAAATTTTTGCCATACCACATAGGTTGGTATGATCAAATTAATAACGTGAGGAAAACGACAAGTGTGGTGGTCCAATTATTGGAGTACGTCACAACTCTCACTCACTAGTAAAGGTAGCTATCTGGGCATCCTTGGAGGCAATCTATTTGTCTTGATCACAAGACTCCCATGCTAAGTCTATGATATCTTCCCTTAGACGTTTTATGGTGGTCTCTAAGTCTTGGGTGTGCTTCTTCTCCTCTCTAAGGTCATTCTGAGTGTTGAGCATTCTACACTTGAGTCTTTCTCCAAGCTCCTTGATGGCATTCCATGCTGCATTCCTTGCGGAGTCAAAGAATGACATATGCATTTCTAAGTTGGTGACCATGCAGAATCCCGACTCATTGTGGTTATCCTCCTTGTTTTTATACAAGTGGAGTTGTACCCACCAATATTCTTCTCCTTCATCCATCACTGGAAATCCTTTGTACATGGCTTCACCATTTATTGCCAAGCTAACCATGAGGTTGTTGAGTGCCTTGGGAAACTCCGTCTCACATTCTAGGGTCATAGTCATCAGTGGTCCCTTCTTGACGGCTTCGTTGATGGCGGCCATCTACAAATAGAGATGAGAAAGAAGATTAGGAAGATTTCCGAGATGAAAAGAGACAAGTGTGGAATTTTACAAAGGGTTACATTTTCCTAGTTGTTTCCTTAGTCTAATCCATCTTAGGGTCACAAACCTATAGGCAGCACAGTGCTCTAATACCCTCTATAAGACCTCACCCTTTAAGGTAAAGGCCCCTGTGATTACAGTGCTAGTCCCTGGATCGAAATGCTATCACCCACAGTTTAAGATGAAGTACACAGATACAAAGGTCATTATTATATCGTAATTCCAGGAGTACAATAGTTATTACAACTCATTAGCCCAAGGTTAACACATAGAGTTCTTATTACATATCAAATAAATAAAGTCTTCATCTTCATGTGCCACAGGCAAACATGTTGAGTGTAGACTCATAACACTACTCACCATCAGAGTAACCTGCAACATAATAAGTTACATCCACAAGGGGTCAATACGGTTGGAATTGTATTGGCAAATGACACCATAGTTATATAATAGAGACTATCAAGTACATGAATTTGGCTAAGTGTGGTTTCAACATGGCTTTGCAAAAAATAGTTTTGTCCTACTAATTTAAAACACTAAGTTTTTCTTTACAAAAACTCTAAGGTACCACCAATAGACATTGGTGAACCACTACCCTTGTTCACCCATCACTTTTAACTTAGAGAAATTGGGATGAGGAGATCCTTGATCATTTCAATCTCTTCGATGCTCAAATTGTCCATTACCGGGGACACGGCTAAGTACTTAGGTTTTACCCTCTCGAGAGATGGTGCACTTTACCCACAAGACTGGACATGCATCGAGACGAGACTTTTCAGAAGCATTCCCTAAGACCACCATGGACGCGTTCCATCCTATCAACCCTACCACCAACTGTCCATCTGGTTGAGTTCTTGCAACCTAGTTGGTCAAGGTAGATCCCATATGCCATGTGGTTGCACTAGAAGCTTCTCAACACTAAACATCTCAAATCTCTTTGTTCCTGGTGGCGATCCACAAGTGTGATACACAAGGTAAACCATAGACATGGGCCTTGTGTAACCACTCAACACAAACCAATCTTCCCATTCCACCCAGGTGTTTCATTAACAAGTTGTTTTCTTAGTCTAAAAACACATAGGAATAGTCTTTCCATCAGATCATAACATGAATTTTTCACCCTTGAATTCTAATATCTAGGCTAATCATACTATCATAACATGTCTCATAGAGGAAATACTACCAATATAACAACTATAGGATCTACCATAGCATAGCATATACTTTGAAAATTTACCATGCAAATCCTACTCAAAATAGTACTAATGCATTAGGAAAAATAATACGACAAAAGATGGAGTATCCCTTGCCTTGGTAGCTAGGGTAATAGACACAATCCTCACAATCACACTCTCCACAATCCACAAAATCTACACAACAATTCATACAACAAAATAATCACAAATCAATATACACACAAAAATAGCATGAATGCATGAAAAATGCAAAGATATGATTTTCTACACTTTTAGAATCAAATTTTATAGTACTGAAGACAAATCATACATTATATAGTGTAAATAAAACAAAAACCATCTAAATATAATATTCTAAATAATTTATATAGCCAAAATAAGCCTACAATTGTCTCTACATAAAATCCTAATTTTAAATCAAAAACAGAGCCACGCGGCAGCGTCTGATTGGACGATACCGTTTCGGGTGGATCACGCGCTTGAGCCATAGGATTTAAGTTAGATCTAACGGTCCAGATCTAAGCGTACCCCTTCGCGTCTATTTCTAATCTCGACCGCTGGATCTAGATCCAGTGGATCCTACTTCTTTGACCAAGCGCGGGCGGCGCAAATGGCTACAGCGGCAGCGACGCTAGTGACGGCAACGCGTCGTCGAAGCTAGGGGGTAGGAGAGAGGTGCTGGGTCTCACCGAGGTCGCGGGGATGTGGCGATGCTCAAAGTGGTCGCGGTTCGGGTGGGGGCGCACGGACACGAATGGAATCGCTCGCCGGAGTTCGTCTCGTCGTCGGGTGCTCCCATTTGAAGACGAAGGCGACGCTCTGGTGCAAGAGGAGATTAGTGGCAAGTATCAGGATATGCACCAGGACAAGGCGAACTCAAACACGTGAACCAGAGGCTAAGGGGGGCACGGAACTCACCGCGGTAGCTCGCCGGAGCTCGTCAGTACTACGGCGGTGCAACGTGAAATGGGAGTAGCCTGGCGGAGCTCTAGTGGTGCTGGGTGGGGGAAATGACGCGGAGAGGGAGGGGATTAAGTAGCCAGAGCAGGGGAGGGAGTTACTCGGCGAATCAATGGAAATCAAGCGTGATTTCATAGGGTTTGAATGGGGAGGAAGAGGTGAGGTGGCAGTGGGGCCACTAGTCAGTGAGGGGGGTGCGCGCGAGCGAGTGAGAATCATAGGGGAGAGGGGGTTTTCTCGGGTGGGATGTGGCCTGCTAGCTGGGCCTGGGCCGAAAGGCTGGCTGGCTTCTTTTTTTCCTCCTTTGCTATTTTCTTTTTCTGTTTTGATTTTTCAAATGGGATTTGAATGGGCATTTCAAATCCAAATCAAATCAAACCTTAACCAAAATTTTGTGAGGTGGCCCTAGTGTTTAAAAGTGTGTCAAACATATCAATTCACTTCAAAAACATTTTTGGTCATGAAAATAAAAATAAAACCATGCCCCATATATATAATATAAAAAGGGGTTTAAATATGGTTTTATTAAGGTTTTAGCTTTAAAAAATTTTATGCAAAGTAAAAATGCCATGATGTATGAATGCAGTAATATGGTTTTGAATTTGATGAAATTTGGGATGTTATAGAATACTTTAGTATACATTAAAGGTTGTCCTGCTCTGATTGATTTTGTTATTGTTGACATGCCTGAAGATGCTACTGCTCCTATCATATTAGGCCGTCCATTCTTAAGAACTATTAAGTCTTTGATTAATCTACATGAAGGGAACGTGAAGCTTCAATTGCCTTCGCGGGATCCTTTTGTTATTTGTTTTCCCAGGAAGAAGAAAGCCAAGGATGATGATAAGGAGGACATCACTTTAAAGGCTAACTATTTTGGAGTGGGTGTTCTACTCATTTGGCCTAAGTGAGAAACATCAAGCTCAATCTATTGACCATTAAAGAGCGCTGCATGGGAGGCAACCCATATTAAATAAAGCATTAAGAAATATTTTTAAGTTTTAGTTTAAGTTTCATGTTGAATAAAGAGTGCTAGAAAACTCCAGTTGAGGAGGAGAGATTCAGTGGTACTAAAGTTCCTGTTTTATACATGCTAATGTTGGTCAACAATTTATTCTGTCAAAACATGGTGTTTCGCTAAGTTTTAGGTTAATAAGGAATTCTCGAAGAAATGGAATTTTTTGGACGACTACAGTACCTTTAACGACTAACTATACGGCGGGAATTAAAATTACAGTCGTATAGTTCCGGCCGTATAGATATTTATGCCATCGATAAATTTTCTTCTCCGGATACAAAAGATTTAACGACCAACTATACGGCGGGGATCAAAATCCCGGCCATATAGTTCGGGCTGTATAGATATCATCGTCTGAGAAAAACCCTAAGAAACCCTAAATTTTGTCGCCAGACCAACTATATGGCGGGAACAAAATGTTTTGGTCGTATAGTTGCATCCGACCACATGAACGCATGGGATTGTACCCCCAACACCAAAACTTCAATTCTTTTTCTCTCTTCTACCTCCATACTCTCTCAAAACCTCAAGGGATCTTCATCTCTACTCAATTTAATTTGATTTCCTCGCACACAAGTGATCTACGGTACGTTTCTTCTCCGATCCTCCAATTAATTTTTCAAATTTATCTCTGATCTATTGTCATTATAAATCTAGGGTGAGACTTATTTAGAACTAATTGCCATGTTTCTCTTGCCTAGATTATTATTCTTAGGAGATTCTTTAGTGTGCTATGATGAGGAATATGTTATGCTTATTATTGTTGGATTAAAAAGTTTTTTTGTCTTCCTTATTTATTTGTAGAAGATGAACACAAGGAGCCAAAAGTGTGCTCGTGCCACTACGAGTTCGTCTCAGGCTGCTGGTGCCGCTGCAGCTCAGGACCGCATGGGGATACGGTTCAGGAATAAGCTCCAACGTGATTGCTTCAACAAGATCAAGAACCAAAAAGTGAAGGCAACCAAGTGGGCTTGTCCCGTTATATTGAACCAACTTGGTATTTCTAATGACTTTAATTTACTTTGCAATAGGGTTGGCCTGCAAAACTTTGTATTCCATGATGTGCCTACTTATCGCTGGTTAAATTTTGAATTCTTAAGTTCTTTGACAAGCACCGTTAAAACATGGCATGGAGAGGACACCATTTATTTTGGACTTATTAACAACAATTATACATTAACACTTGATGAATGGTGCAATTGTCTTAGTTTACCGAACAATGATGCTAATGCTTTACGCGCGCCTTTTAATGGCATTGACCCTTCCCCAGGACACTATTATAATAGAATGAGTTTCACTTCTAGAGTCAACAAGGGGGAGAATTTTCAGCACCCTGCTATTCACTATTTGTTCTATGTTATTGCTAACACCTTGCAGGAACGGAATGAGTTTACAAGACTCAATAAGGAGGACATCTTAGTCCTTGCAGAAACTTCTTTCAATAACAACTTGTCACTCAACTTGGGCGCAATTATTGTGTGCTACCTGGAGCACCAATCCACCCAAACCCAAGGACCAATTACTGGTGGAGGCGTCATCACCGTGCTTTCCATTTCCCTAGGAATCTACCTAGGTGAGTTACAACCATTGATAGGTGAGCGACGTGTTGGTTTCTCTACTTTAAAATCTTGTGGAATGCTCACTGGGAGAGGTGGTGGTTTTTACTTGCATATTATAGGAGCTGGGCGTCTCTATCCCGCTCCTTTGCCTAATGGTCTTTTCTCTATCGAGGAGGGACGTTTGCTATATGATGTGCAGGTTGAACAACATCAACCCGAGGAGGAGATTCCGGATGAGGATGAGGACCAAGAAGAGGAGCAAGAAGTTCCTTATCAAGAGGAGCATCCACCAAACCGGTTCGCTACATATGAAGACTTCCAAGAACTTGGAGGGACTATGGAGGGGATGCATAATCTCTCTCTAAACCTCTGAGAAATGACAAGTAACCTATCAACTCAATTTGCGAACTGGAGTTACAGCTTTTCCCACCACCTCGATGATTTGAAGGGCTTGCAAAAGCCTAAGCTTGGGGAAGTTTCCTCAATATTTTTTTTGGCGTTCATTGGCTTTATTTTATTTTGAGGTTATGATTTTTATTTGAGTTTATAAGCACTCGTGTTGGTTTCCCCAACACTTTATCTTTAGTTACTTTATTTTTTGAGATTTTCAAGACGAGATTTGCCGCCAATTTTCTATTCTTCCCTCTCTCAAAAAAACAAAAATATTTTTCCATTTATCTTTATTTTTCTTCTTTATTTTCTTTTCTCCTTGAGGTTCTCACCTATTTGCGGGAGAGTGATAAAGTTCGAGTTTCCAAGTAACAAATCAAAAGGGAAGAGAGAAGTGGAACCAAACATGAGAGGTATGCCTTATGACTCCCCACTTTTGATGTTTGAGAAACCCATCCTAGTTAGTAGTAAATGTTAAGATATTATATTGGTGGAGTGAGTCTTTATATTGGAGTAAAATTTTGTTTGCATGGGTATTTAGTTAAGTACGTTTTGTTCCAGATCTTGTAGTTAACCAAGTCTTGCCTAAAAATTTGCTAAAATTTTGAAATAAGAAAAAGTCTCACAATTGAAGGCTTGGGTGTTGTAGTGTTTAGTCTTAAAAGCTTATTCCTAGAGACACTCAACACCAAAGAAAATAATGATTGACTTGATAGCTCTCTTTGAAAGGATTTGTTCAATTGAATTAATGTTTAGTGGTTTTTTTGAGCATTCCAAAGTTGGACCGTGTCAAACTTCATGGGATGCCAACAACTCCGCTAGCCTACGAACAATCTTTATGGAGGAAACTCCTAGATTTCGTCTATGAGTTAATTAAACATATGTAGCAACAATGCTATAATGGGTAAGATTCTTGGCACTCCCGGGTAGATGTGTTCATGATGGAATCACTCCTCTGGCCGATATGAGTAATCATTATGCAAAAGGAACAAAAACCTTAGTGATGCCACGATTGTCCATCACAACCCGATAAACTAATGAATTTTTTTGGCATGCTCTCAATTACTTAAGAACTGAAATTCATTAAAAGGCAATGGATAGAAAGGTAGTGCCTGAAAAGTCTTAACTTATTGATGTGGGAGAATTGAGATACTTTATTGTATATGCTTTTAATGACAAACTCTCACACTCTCAATTTTACATGATTATACTTTATTGTTCAAAGGCAATCTTGTGAGTTGATTACATGACATGGAATAAAGTTTACTCATTTGAATCATCCATGCTAACAATAATCTTGCTACACTATAAGGATTCATGAAACCCGTATGATATGCTTGCCATTACTCTATCTATGCTGAAGTTTTTCAGATTAATAAAGTGGAGGAAACATGAGACTACCAATCATGAGTAAGATCATCATCTTGTTATTTCAGTATAAATGATGATTTCCTTTTTTTATTTTGCTTTTATTGCTCGTGGACAATCAAGTTTAAGCTTAGGGAGGTTGATGGCTGTGAAATATAGTCATCCATGTCTGCATTTAAACTAGATATTATTCATATATTTGATGAAATATCTCTCTAAATCCTACCACTAATGCCTAATGATCAAAGGGGTATGCAATCATGTTTTCTATTTTTCCCTGCGCAGATAATGACGTTTGATGATGGGAATCACAACATTAAAGTCAAAGATACGAGATTTCCAACAACTCAAAAAAACCTGCAGTCGTGAAGTGGAGGCAGTGCCTTTAAAGAGCAACTAAATGACGGGAATTTTATTCCGACTTTATAGTTGGCACCGACATCGCCAGGTCAAAAAGAACAACTTTCGTGAAGGTACCCCTATATAAAGAGGCCTCGGGCGACGGGAAAATTGGCCTCGACTTTTTCTTTTGCCTCCCTGCCACTAGAATCCACCACACCGGAGGGATAGATATAGATCTAATTTCCAAACCCTTCTCCACCACCATAGCCATATTCCACCACTTGTAATAGTAGATATCATCTCCGATTGGCGACATTGTAAGACTATTATTATCAATATGATGATTTCTATTACAATGTTTATGATTGTTGATTTCAGCTCTATGTGTGAGTAGTTATCCTTGGGCTAAGGGCTTCGGCCTATCCATGTAGCTTTTGTGCATGTTATTTGTCATAGATGGGATCATGTATTAGTTTGTATGACATGATCATTATTGTACCCTCTCTTGCCTCAATCTAAGGACTTGTTAGGTACCCAAGACCCCAAGGATTCATCCAGGTATAGGGAGTGTGAGTAATGACTAATCTGCAGGATGGAACCCCAGAGACATAAGGGGTAGTATGGTTGTATGTGAGGGATTTACTTGGGCTTAAAGGTGACATCACTATGCATAACATTAGTTCTCTTTCTTCTATGGATGAGACAAGTAGGTTATTGCTATAAGCGGTTGTGGAGGCAATAGCAATTATGGATGCACTGCCCACATATAATTATCTTTCTCTAACAATTACATGCATACTTTATTATTATCTTTTATTTCCATCAGATGTTTTGCACAGCTACTAGTGAAACCGAAAGCCCCCAGCCCTTTCTCTCCATCATCGAAAACAATAAAAGATCGCAAATTCTTGGTCCGGTAAAATACAAAAGGAATTCTAAAACTCCCGAAGGTCCGTTCAAGTAACCTTATTATGCTTTCTACTTCCCGAGGATTCGATAACCTAGGTCTACTTGGGAAAATAGCTATACTATATCCATAATCTGGATCGAAGGTACCAGTATCGTATGTTAATGGTTCTTTCGATCATGAAGTCATCATTGAATATGTGGGAGCTATTATGGATCTCTAGGTCCCGCTATTGATTATTGATCGAAGAGGTGTATCGATCATGTCTACATAGTTCACGAACCATAGGGTGACACACTTAAGGTCCAATGTTGTTTAAAGTAGATATGGAATGTGAGTTGGAGAACTAATGTTGTTCAGAGTCTCAGATGGGATCCAGGATATCACGAGGAGGTCCAGAATGGTCCAGAGATTAAGATTCATATAATGGAAGTCAACTTCCGGGGTTTGGAAAAGTTTTTGGTGTTTTGACCAAAGCTTATAGAGAGCCACCAGTGGGCCCACCACACCGGGAGGGGCCACATGGGATGAGGGAATGTTGCAGGGCCCCATGGGCCAGTCGCACCAGGCCCAAGAAGCCTAGTCATCCAAGCCCCATAGGGATAAGAGAAAATCCCTAGAAAATAGGGGATAGACTTGGGGGGAAGTTTTCTCCCCCCCCTCCCCTTGCGCCGGCCCTAGGAAGAGGTGGGCCAAGGGGGGCAACCATATCCGCACCCTCCCTCTATAAATAGAGGGGAGGGGTGTTTGGCCCCCTTGCCCATCCCCAAACCCTAGCCGTCACCTCTCCTCCCTCCTCCTTCTTCCTGCGCCGGCTTTGGAGAAGCCCTATAGGAATTCTCCTCCACCACCACCACGCCGTCGTGTTGCTGGGATTCCGAGGGGATATACTACCTCCGATTCCCGCTGGAACAGGGAGAGGAAGGTCTTCATCGACTCCGTACATGTGACCGAGTGCGTAAGCGCTGCCGAATCGCAGCGCTGGAAGGATCATCTTCATCAACCACGAGATTAGATCTCGTTAAGGCTTTGGATCTTCGAGGGTTAGTTCTCATTTGTCTGGTTGCACCTATCTCATAGATTATATCTTTGCTTTTCCATAGATTGGATCTTGGTTTTATTCGTTCTTGTGGTAGAATTTTTTTTCTATGCTACGAACCCTATAGTTGACCCCCCTGATCCTCTCCTTCTCCTCTCTAGGCCCTCTCCTCTCTCTCTCCGGCGATGTCGATGTGGACAGCACCGCCACCATCGCTCGCTGCTCCAGCCGGCCTGATTCTAGCGGTGATGACCATTGTGGCCCTTGCCATCGCAGTCAAAAGCTCTGCTTTACGTTCTTCTTCAATTCGATTTGTTTTCCTTGCCCTATAGCTCTCGTACTCGACCCCCGGAACCCTAGGTTTTCTTGATATCTCTGGCCGCTATAGATTTTCCTCGACGCCCCTTCTACTGACGTGGCTCTACCCCTTTTATCCACCGAACCTCTCTCGTGCCACTCTATTTTGATAGGACGGCGATGTGTACCGCAACCCCGGTGCCCTGACTTGTGGAGATTATTTTGGTGTGGAGCATGGTGGTGATTTGGTGCTAGTGAATCCTGGACCCTTCTCCCTCTTCTCCGATGCTGGCGGGATGGCAATAAGTGCAACCCCGGCGAACCCTATTCTTAGTGGTCATTGGTGTGATGCGGTGGTCGGTGAAGAAGACCTTAGGTGAGAGCCTCCATGGTAGAGCGGGTCTCTCCTCGCCATGCCGTGGTTGTTGCTCCCCGAGCGCCAGGTACGCCCCTTGGTCCTCTCTTGCCTCTCTTCTTCTCTCTGTGTTAAACCCTAATTAGGGATTCCCCTAATTTCTAGCAGTGTCACTCTGATTATTGCATGATGATCTTAGTGTGGCTACTGACATTGGCCTAATCCTTACTTTTGAGCCAAATTATTTTGTAGGATGCAACTTATTATTGCCAGATTCATTGATGAAGAATAATTACAGAACATATGGGAATATTAGAATTGTTAGCGGCCAATCGATTTTAGGTTCTAAAGATTTATCTTGGAACCTTGGCTACACTAATTTGTGAGTAACTGAGATAGTAGTGGATTTGCCATGCCCATTTTGCCAGTGATACAGGCCTGGTAATAATTTAAAGTTGTTCTAGTAATTTAAGATGGCCAAAATTGAGATGAGCTCATTTGATATCTCTTACATCTAAAGCTGAGATGTTGTTATATATCTTCTATCAATAAGATCGTAAGGTTTTAAATGATGCCTAGCTTTTAGAGGCTAGAGAAATGATGTTAGAAGTACCTCTGTTTATGCTGTTATAATATGGCACTTGCATTTTTTTATTCAACAACTGCCTTTACTACAGGTTGTTATTGAATAAGTGATATTTAAGTGATAGTTGATATAGATGGAGTTATGATGCTTGAAACTAAATGATTGCTGGACAATTGTCTAGGAAAATGATATAAATATAACTTGGTATAATTTGCAAGTAAGATTGGGCTTCTATGTATACTTGTTGTCAATGTTTAGATGATTTGCATATGATAAATAATGGATTTAATCTTCTAGGAGAGATATACATGGTAATCTGAATCTATGGTCCAGGAATGATCATAGCCCCCTATGGAGTATATTTGTATCTCTTTAAAAAATGATTCCTAGTTTATGAACTAGGAAAATGATTTGATCTTTGGTTTGGTTGCTTACAGCCGGTTGATTGAGTGGATCTTATAATCAGATGAAAATGGTGGTCTTTTACCACATAGGAATTGGTTATTGTGGTGCCTCCCTGGAGTGTGCACAATGACTAATTCCTAGGTCACAATAGCTTCTATTTCTCTTTAAGAGCTTTCTTGGCTTATGATATATACATCAAGTGCCTAATTTTGTTCTTATTATTGGTATATGCTGCCCTTATTGCTGTTGTGGGGCCTCCATACCTGGAGTGTGCACAACAGTGGCTAGGTAGCATGATCTACTTCTCTAAGAATTTGCTCAAGCCAAGGATGCAATAGGCTGAGGCATATACTATTTGGTTAACAAGGATATATGCTATTATTGGGATTTCTATTACACTATGATGATTTTGGCAAAACAACTCTTTGCAATGTTGAGAGTTCCACTCCTTCTAATCCTCCTAGATGAAAATCTAGTTGAAGGATAGTTGGAGTTGATTTGTTTATAATACTCTTGATTCCACCTCGTGTTGTTGGTGCATACAATAAGAGTAAGTACAACATGAGCTGGGGTATGCTCCAGATTTGTACTTGCTGCTTTATGTATCTTGTTTCATGGTAACATGGATCTCAGGATCCACTACAGCCTGTTCTCCCAGTCCAGACTACTACTCCTTCTAGATGTATCGCATGTTCTGTTGTTCCTCTGCTTCTCCTTGTTACTCTACCCCTGGTTCCTCTCCTAGAGCTTGATCTCCTTTAAGTAATCTTTGATGCTAGCTTGATGGTTTGTGTGGATGAATTTGATGTTGAACTAGTGAGAACCAGTGATATCTCGTGATTTTTGGAGATAGAGAGATATGGCTATGGGGAAACAAATGTTGGACTAGGTAGCTACGGCTGGCTCTTTCTTATGCACTCCCTGTACTGGTTGTGGTGTTGACAACACATCAGCATGCACGTGTTGTGTATAATTCTTTCTTGGTTGCTTCAGCTAAAGGATAAGATCAAGTAAATAATGGATCTTTGATGATGGTTTTACCTCCATTATTTATTTGCTTGGTGAAATTTGGCCCCCTTTTGTCTATGATGTTGTTCTAAGACTTAAGCTAATAGGAATATATGCTTATTGTTCTGGTGAAACTTTCCCCTTATTAACTCTGATTAATGATGTAATGAACAGTGCACCTTACTGTTAGACTGAGAGAAAAAGTAATTAACATTAACTCCTTTTCTCTTCTATTTATTTGTTTTGCAGGTAACAGAAGGATGTACAGGAATATCAAGACTAGATAGCAATTTTAGTTTAGGTTTTAGTTACTGTAATTTTCTTATTCTATTCTAAAAACCATGTAATACTTATATGATTCATTAAAGCATTTCTTTTTCTTTACTTGTAATTATTCATCTGTGTAATGACTTCTAGTTTACTTGTATCCTTTAAATCTTTGTATTATTGAATAGGAAAATAATAAATATTTATACTTATTTGTATTCCCTTGAATTACTTTATTGTATTCAATTTCCTTTATTTCATTACTGAAGTGTAATTTAATTTTATTCTTTTATTGTAAAAGAACAATGTAATACTTCATGTATTTTTATTAATAAAGAAATCTTTTATTTCCTATTATAATCATTTTCTTTTTACTTACTTATAGTATTAATATTCTTGAATTTCCTAATTCAAATTTGAATTCCATTTGGAAACTCAAAGTCCATTTCAAATTCTACCCCTCCAAGAACATAGATAACACCTAGAGGTCATGTCAAAATTTATCGCACTCTACTGAGATGACTAATCTCTAATCCATCAAAGCAAGAGAGATTCTGATCGCTAGGGTTTTAGTTTGCGAAAAATTTACCCAGATTTTTAGATGCATGCATGCAGATGCATAAAATCCTAAATCTACCCTTCGTTTAGTTCTAAATGCTAGGATGTTATAGGAACTCATGTCGGCGGAGCGAGAGACGGACTGGGGTTTTGAGTGTTTGGTGTTTGAAGGTGGCGACGACTAAAAGAGCGACGGCAGCGATCTGATGTTTTTGGGTCGTGGTCTTGGGATGCGACAGTGACAGAAGTCTATGGCGGTGGTAGGATTTTGATGTTTAGTGGCGGTAGCTGAGAGAGTAGTGGCGGCGACGGATGTGTTGTTGTTTTTGAATCGTGCTTGTAGGCCGGAGGGAGGTGAGCTATGGCGGCTGAAACAACGGCGGTTTTGATGGATCGACAACTAGGTCATCAAAGGGAGGAGCTCGGATACCATGTAGAGATTTGTGGCTAGGAACGGTACCCTCATTCGGTACCGGTTACGTGTTAATATAGGCAAAAAAAAGCTCGTGGCGTGGTAGTACATGTACGTATAGAAATTAGTTTACTACACCGTATTTCTATACGTATGTATAGCATATGTATCATGTAACATAAACATTAGGAAGTATGCAATTATCTACTAAAATTATATCTCGCGATGCTTCCACATGCTAACACTGGTAGAAAAGGGCCCATGCGTCCCGGTTGGTAAGGGCCATTAGTCCCGGTTGCCCAACCGGGATGGGGCAATCGGGACTAAAGCTCTAACCTTTAGTCCCGGTTGCCCCACCAACCGGGACAAATGGGGCACACGTGGCGGCATCAGAGCGCGAGGGGGGGTGGAGCATTAGTCCCGGTTCGTAACACGAACCGGGACTAATAACCTGCTGCCGCGGCAGAGATTTGGCCCATTTCTCTGTCGCGGCAGAGAATTCATTTTGGCACATTTTGTTGTCGCGACAGCATTTTCGCCACTTTTTGTGCCACGGCAGAGAATTCATTTAGGTTGTTTTATTGTTTATTTAGTGTTTTGCACTTATCAACGAAGGAACCTTATATTACACAAGATCATCATGACAACATTACATTCAATACACGGATCGAGTTCATGCACTACATACAAAAGTTGCTATTCGATGCTACCGGCCAATTTCTTGAAAGTTGCTATTTTTACAATTCCTATTGTCTATACACAGCCGAGTAGTATTCCCCTTGTGTGTTTAGGACTTCTGCATCCAAGAATCCCGCTAATTCCTTCTGAATTGCTCGTACGCGATCCTTTGGCAGAAGACCGTCCCGTAGACGTTCGATCTGATTTAAAAAAGGAGTCAGCCTATATGAATATGAAACTAAACACAATTTGATTGTAATTAAAAACTATAGAAATTGTTTACGTACGTGGAGTTGCTCTAAATTTCTGCCCTTCTCATCGCACGTCTGCCGGATGAACTCGCATACATAGTATCCACATAGATTGTTACCTGGTCCCTGCGTCAGGCACTTTACGAGAACAGAGTTCAATCAAAATAATAATCAAGCATGATAATAACTGTATCAAAACTAGAATCAAAGAGATGCGCGGATATAGCTAGTGGTGCTTACATCTAGTGGTTGAAATGTAAGATCCTCTTTCCAAACACCCCTAGCCTTCTTGGTGAACCGTTTCCAAGCGCTTCCCGGCGTAGAAAACGAATAAAATAAGTTATTAAGTACTTGATATCATAAAATTCACGAACGTTGCCGATATAGTGTCGTAATGATTAGAATTACCGCTGGAGAAGTATCTGCATGTCCTTCCACGTCTCAAGGGGTTTATGTTTCGAGTCCATGACTAGTACACGCCCTTTGTCAAGTTGAATGATTAACAGAATATAGTGGTACCTGCGAATACAGAACTAATCAATTATATACTTAACATCGAGTAAGCGAAATAGAAAGTGTATACAAGACAATAACACTCACTGGAAGTTGTAAGGAAATAGTATTTCCCTTTTGGTTTCTTGAAACCTTAACGCGTGTACTATATTATCCTCCGTATCCTGGGGGCTTATTTTGAGATTAGCTTCATGAACCCAATATGGTTCAATGAAGCCAATGTCATAGATTTGTCCTCTGCTGCATTCGAGAATCTTCATTCTGCATATTACAGTATGATTATATACATGCAATAAACAAAATAATATAGCTGGAGACTAAATTAATTACAGAATTAGTACTTACAGACAATAGGCACTGATGATCGATTTGTCCAAGGCGTCTTGATTGAATAATTGAAATAGTTCATCAAATTCAATGGATATCATGTCATCCTTATCTTTCCCATGATGCTTTTTTGTAACCCTCAGCACTATCCAGTTAGCCCTGGCCCTTGTGGCATGCATGTACCAGTTATGCAATCTTCGCATTTTTGTTGGAAGATTGTTTACCTCCTCAGGTTTGACGAGAGGTTTTCCGTACTGGTATTTGTATGCTACTTCACTCACGGGGAAGAACTCTAACTGGGATAAGTACTGGGCAATACTCATACCTTGAGCAGCGGCAGCTTCTCCGTATTGTGCAACTACCTCTGGATCATACTGCTCTTCGGCCCCATATTTGCTCGACCCCACATTGGTTTGAGAAATCACCTTGAGAGGGGCGCAAGTCTGTTTTGCTTGTTCTCCGAGCTAGGCAACAGATTTCCCGCTTGCATCAGTACTGCTCTTCGAGGCTTTTTGTGCCGCATGTGACTTGAGAATAGAACGCTCATAGTCTGATGACAGCTTTGGCTCGGGTTGATGAAGATTCTTTAGCATTTTCAACACTTTAGCTTTTTCTTCTTTGGTGCTGGGGAACTCTGGCTCTTTCGGCCGCATCAGCTTAGCGAAAAACGCTGTCATTTCCGCATCAACGATCGCCGCAGTCTCCTCTTCAGTACAGTCATAAGCTCTCTTGGGAGGAACCGTTGGTACTTTTGGAAGAGGCTCTTGTTTACGTTTCGGCGATCGCTTACGACGCACAGTAGCGGTACGCTTACGCTTTTTATCCTGAGGCGCCGGCGATGGCTCCCGCGGCGATGGCTGCATCGGAGATTGGTGAGGCGACAGAGCCGGGTGAGGCGACGGAGCCGGGTGAGGCGACGAAGATGGCTGCCGCGGCAGCGACGACCTCGCTGGAGACGGGTGAGGCGGCGGTGAAGATGGCCTTGGCGTGTGATTTCGAAGCACGATACAATCCTTCGGCCATAGAATGGTGACGTTTTTTGCGTCACCCAGCACAGTCACATCCCCTTCACCAGCAGGGTAGTGAAGATCCAAAACCTCAAAGGTGGGCATGATTTCATCCACGCCGACAACAGCATAGCCCTCTAGAACCAGACGACAGTGGTAAGTTGGTGTGGGTCCAATTGGTAAGGCATAGCCGACCGCCACCTTCATTGATATGTTCACAACTTTGACATGTAGCTCGCAGTGTGTCATCTCTGTGATATCATCCACTGGGTAGCCAACAGGAGCCATCGTCGGTGCATCATCGTCATCACCATTGTCATCACCCGGGACCTCGGTGGAAGCCACACTGCTTTTTCGATTATTCGATAGGCCGGTAGCATCGAATGTAGTGTGCTGCTGAGATGGGCCGGTAGTACTTTGCTCTTTAAGTGTGTTAATTTCATCTTGTTGTTGCTTTAATCGTTCTTCAATTAAACGCATTTGCTCTTTCTGACTTTCTGCTTCAACTGCCGCCCTGTCCTTACTCCTCTAACGGCTTCTATCAGGATATTTCTTCCTCTCTTCGGGAAACCCAGTCCTCCATGATTGGGAGCCTATTGTGCCTCGTGTTCGTCCATCATGTTCCTTATTTCCAAGGGCGAGTGTGAGCTCATCATTCTCTCTATCGGGAATGAAGTCCCCATCTTTAACAGCCTTTACTGCTTTTCTGATCCTCTCGATTGGCAAGGGGTCTTCTTTATGTCGTATGTTATACATACACCTCCCTTCCGAGTCCAACGTGCCCCCATGCCCGTAAAACCAATTCCTTGCACGTTCTACCCAATCGTCTGTCTCTGGGCTTATCTTTTTATCACGCAGTTCCTGCTCAAGTTTCTCCCACTTAGGAATGCCAACCCTGTAGCCACCTTGCCCCATAGTATGGTGATACTTCTTCTTAGCAGCATTCAGCTTATTCATTTCAGACATTTTCTTAGCCTTTTCTGATTTCTTGTATTCCACAAACTCAGCCCGGAATGGTTTTATCTTCTCAAACTGAATATTCTTGAAATCGGGAGTCTTCTTTTTCACGACATAGTCAAGGTGCAATATTTTCTTCCAGTTGGTGAAACACTGGGCCATCTTCTTCAAAGCCCACTCCCTGACCTTAGCCCCCATGGCTCTCCCATGTTGTAAGGCGTCCTCAACTGGATCCTCCGCATTTGGATCCAGCTCTATCTTCGGTAGTTTGAAATTAACCATGAGCCTCTTCCACAGTAAATCTTTGGCGTGGTTAGGGACAAATAAACATGTTCCCTCTTCATCCGCATTAGCAGGCCTATTCCAATTTCTAATGGTGATCGGGATTAAGTCCCTAACGATTACTCCGCATTGTGTCACAAATTTGGTTGCGACAACTTCGGGAGCTGTCGGTCTGCCGTCTTCAGCGACATCTTCGATCCTGAACCTCTCATGGTCTTGCAACTTATTGGTTGGGCCTCGTCTGCTCTTTTCAGTAGATTCCTTCGATCCGGAGGGCTAAAAGAAGAAAGATCATCGTTACTATTTCTATATAGATAGCAGATGATTAATTAATGAATTGATTTATATTACATGCACCTCGCCGGAGCGGTCGTCTTCTCGATTACACAAGGCATCGCCTTCTCCCTCGCGGAAGGCAACACCTTCAACCTCAAACAAGTTGTCTACTCCGGTAAAAGAGGATCACCCTCACCGGAGTTGTTCAGAAACGTTGATACGTCTAAATTATCTTCCCCATGGATCACACCTTGGATCAACTCTTCCTTTTCTTCGTCTTTGACGTGTGGGTCCATATTTTCTGCATAGGTGGAAAAACGAATAAGTCAAAGCGGCTAAAGGAGAAAGTTACGAAGAAGTCAAAGCGGCTAACGAATATTTTCCGGATCGAAGGTGAAACCCTAATATATACATACACAATAATAAAAATGAAGAGAAACCCTAAACCCTAAGGCTATGAGAGGGGAACATGAGTATAAGGCTACAAAAGGTCTTCGATCTATCTATGGTCTTGATCTCGGTCTTCGATCTCGATCTCGATATCGTATTCTACCGAGAAGAACCAAATCACCGGAAAGAAAGGGAAACAATCAACACATGGCATCGATGCAATGCTCAAGCAATGATGATGATACGACAAGTTAATGTGCATTGGAATGTAACCCTAAAGCATGCTCGACAAGTTAATCGGGGTTCCGAGGGGCGCAAACCCTAACTCAAGGAACTCTGGAATCACCTGTTAGAGTTACTAGGGTGTTCTAATTAAACTTGTCATTTAATTAGATCTATCTATGGTCTTGATCTCGGTCTTCGATCTCGATCTCGATATCGTATTCTACCGAGAAGAACCAAATCACCGGAAAGAAAGGGAAACAATCAACACATGGAATCGATGCAATGCTCAAGCAATGATGATGATACGACAAGTTAATGTGCATTGGAATGTAACCCTAAAGCATGCTCGACAAGTTAATCGGGGTTCCGAGGGGCGCAAACCCTAACTCAAGGAACTCCGGAATCACCTGTTAGGGTTACTAGTGTGTTCTAATTAAACTTGTCATTTAAGTTGTTGAACAATGCATGATTATAACATAGATAGATAGTTCTCATTTTTCTGAACATTTTGGTATATTATTTGTATTTTTCTGTATTACAGATTAAAAGTTATTGAATTTACAAGTTTTATTCAAATTCTGAAATTATTAAATCAAATGTTTAAACCTTTTGCACCATAGTTGCTGACAGGTGGGGCCCGGAGCCACCTCAGCAGCCACGCAACCAAAGGGGAAACAGAGGACGCGGAGCCACCTCGCCACGCAAGCAAAGGGGAAACAGAGGTGGGGCCCGGAGCCACCTCGCCACCGCTGTCAAGGAGGACGCGGCCGCCGTGGCCGTGGACAAGGACGACGCGGCGGTGGAGGAAACAGCGGCGGTTGGTCGGAGGCGGGCCGAGGGCGGCGGGCGCAGCGCCGGCGACGGCGGGGTCGGGGCTGAGCCGCACGCGGCAGGCGGCGCCGGGTCGGGGGAGGCCGGTGGTCGGGCGGTGCTGGGTGGCGCCGGAGCGGCGGAGACGGCGGTTGCGGGGCCGACGCGGACGGGCGCCTGGGGTTGGCGAGCGGAGGGTGCGGGCGGCGGAGGACGGAGGACGCGCCGGAGAGGGCCGCGGCCGGCAGAGCTTGCAGAGGCGGTAGGCGGACGGGCTCGACCGGGGACGCGGCGAAGGGTGCGGGCCGGGGGTCGGACGGCGACGGGCGGAGCTCGGCGGAACCACCGGCGACGGCGACCGGCGACGGGGCGCGGGACAGGCGGCGCGGGAGGCTCCGGCCGCGGCTGCCGGAGCAGGCGGTCAGGCGAGCTCGGGGCCGCGCGGCGAGGCGGATGGGAGCGGCCCAGGCGGCGGGATGGGCGACCGGTGGTGGTGAAGCTCGCGGAGGAGGGGAGGAGAGGGAGCACGCGGCGGGGCTCGCCGGGAGGGGCGCGAGGCGGCCGGGGCCAGGCGGGCGGCGGCCAGGCGACGCTGGTGGCGGCAGCGGCTGCTTGAGGAGGCAGGAGGGCGGCCGCGCGGGGTGGGAGAGGGCTGCAGGCGCGCGTGTAGGGAGGGAGAAGAGGCATCGGGGTGGGGGCTGTCGTGGTGGGCCAGGGGCCAGGGGGTTTGTCGGCTGGGGCAGGTGGGATCTGGTCAGGGGGGCGTGGCGTGCGTGTGTTGCTGGCTGCGCGCGGGTGCGCGTGTGGCCAGGGGGGAGCGGGGCCCACGGGCAGGGAGGGGTGAGTGTGTTGCTTGGGTGCATGCGTGTGCTGCGGGGGGGTGGGTTTAGAGAGAGAGGGAGTGGGGATGGGCTAGGTGGCAAGCTAGGATTGGGTAGAGGGGAGGGGGAGGGTGAGGTGGCGAGAGATGATTGGTTGGGGTGATGTGGAGGAAGGGGTGGGTAGACTAGGTTGGGTAGATTTAGGATTTTGGGGTGGGCCGTTTTGTATTTTCTGGGGTGGTCGTTCGGGTCAATCCGGACCTTTCGACTGCCCCTACTGAAATAATAAATATTTTTATTTGATTGCGACGAACTTTGTAAATAGTTTTAGACAACAAAATATCCGGCAGCACCCGGGGTTTGCGTGTTGAACGAAGACGAGGCGTTTGGAAAACAAAAATAGGTTTTCGAAATTAGTTTTTGACAAACAATACCTGATGATGACGATGCAATGCACAAATTCAACGCGATTTTCTAGTAGTGGTTTTGCGGGATGCCACAATTCGACACCACTAACAAAGGATCTCGCCCTCGAGATCCGCCTCATGGTACCGGAAGGAAGGTCGGCGGTCTGAACCTTTCGCTTTATGTAGATCTTCGCGACACCACTAACAAGAGGTCGTTGTCCGTGATCGTCGAGAGAACACTCCGGAACAAAAGGTCGAAGATAGAGGTACCAACAAATAAAGCCACCTCTAACTTCGATGGAAAGAGGGAACCGATGCATTCTCGTCCACTTCAATGTACAGAAGCGAATAGAAAGGGTAGTCGGCATGGGGGCCAATCCATCACGCACCCAAACTATTACTCCGCACAATCAGTGGAAAAGCGTGCAACCGTTCTCGGAATCAGACTGAAGATCTCGACAAACGAGGTTCGGAGACAAAGGAGTGATGCAGACTCTGCATCGGATCTGGCGTGGATGATATCGTCGCGTCGGGAAACACCCGATAGCATAAACAAGGAACAAAGAATGGTACCACAGCAGACGGATTCCTCAGGCAACTTGAACACCGGATGGTAGAACACCGTTACGAAAGGGGAAGCGAAACCCTGAAGGTACGACGGAACCCAACCACGAGAATTCCTGGACTCGAAGAAAGGGACGAGAGCGGATTCAAAACACGTCGAGATAAGAGGAGAATAGCAGAGGGGTAAGGAGTAAAATCAGACCTAATCAGAACTATCCAACCGATTTTCAAAAATAGTTTTGACACTCTACTTCGGCCGTTAGCTAGGTTATCCTACAGGCTGGACTTGTGGGGTATCGCAACTGCTGAGCTCTGATACCACTCTGTAACACCCTCAGAATCGGACCTATGCAAGTTTGAGCAAAATTCGCCAAACCCGCATAGAAACGATTCAAAGGTGCCCACCAGGCACTTTCGTGCGGGTGGAAAACGAAGTAATAACATTACACAACAGTCCTCGATGGGTCCCACAGAACAGATATATATATAACAGCGACCCAAAGAGTCAAGAATACAGATATAATATACAAAGATCCAAATCACCTTGAAAACGATAGAGCGTCCAGCTACGGACAAGATGCAAATGGGGCTAAGAGCCCTGAAGAATAACCAATGGCGTCCATAACCCTGCCCAGGCCAAGCCGGAGGGGTAACCCTGCTAACGACGTCGATCTCAAACCTGCTTAAACAAAAGGGGTGTCGGCAAAGGGCAAAGGAAAAAGAAGGAGCGTCAGTACTGAGGCCAGTACACGGCGAGGCTAGAATTCGGCGGTCCTCGCCTACATAGGTATGGTGGACTGAAGCGGCAGCGGCAGCATGCACTAAACAACCTATAGAGACTCGGTACAACTGGCGGTAATCAGTGAGGGGTAAGGGTGACCTATCCGGATCCAACCTGAAGCTAACACCAAACAAAACCCATCCTGGTGTTTCCCCCTCGACACCGATCGAGGAAGTCAACCGAGGAACTCACACAGTTGGCAGTTTTATTTATTCGATTTGTTGGAGATATGCCCTAGAGGCAATAATAAATATAGTTATTATTATATATCTTTGTGTTTATGATAAATGTTTGCATTCATGCTATAATAGTATTAACAAGGAAACCATTAATACTTGTGTGATTTGTAAACTTAATTTGAAGTCCCTAGTATAGCCTCTATACTTCACTAGCTTGTTGGTTGATTGATGATGTGGTTTCTTTGTCATGAACATTGAGATGTTATCAACAACAAGATCATATCGTTAGGAGAATGATATGGTGGACATACTCCTATAGACAAGCATAGCATAAAGATCAAGTCATTTCAATAGTTCAATTGCTATATGCTTTCTGATACATAGTAACCTAATTCCTTCGACCATGAGATCATGCATATCACCTTTACTGGATGGATGCTTTGATGTCATCAAACACCACACCGTAACAGGGTGGCTATAAAGGTGGCATTGAGTGTTCGGAAAGTATTGGTTGAAACACATGGATCAAGAGTGGGATTTGTCCATCCACATGACGGATAGATATTCTCTGGGCCCTCTCGGTGAAATGTCATCCAATTAGCTTGCAAGCATGTGACTTGGTCACAAGGGATCACATATCACGGGAACGAGAAAAGAGTACTTGTCAGTAACGAGGTTGAACTAGGTATACAGAGATACCGACGATCATAACCTCGGATAAGTAACATATCGTGAGACAAAGGGAAATTGGTATCGTATGTAAGTGGTTCATTCGATCGCAAAGTAATCGTAGAAATATGTGGGAGCCATATGAATTTCCAGATTCCTCTATTGGTTATTGTTCGGAGAAGTGTCTCGATCATGTCCGCATAATTCACGAACCGTAGGGAGACACACTTAAGGATTCGACGTTGTTTGAGTAGTTATGGTATTATGAGAAAGAG
This sequence comes from Avena sativa, assembly GCA_916181665.1. Classification (NCBI taxonomy): domain Eukaryota; kingdom Viridiplantae; phylum Streptophyta; class Magnoliopsida; order Poales; family Poaceae; genus Avena; species Avena sativa. Next base: position 71,164,042 of record OV702284.1, read on the forward strand.
ACCGAATGTTGTTCGGAGTCTCGGATGGGATCCGGGATATCACGAGGTGATCCGGAATGGTCCGGAGAATAAGATTCATATAAGGAAAGTCCCGTTTCGGAGTTCGGGAATGATTCCGGTGTTTTCATCGGGGATATTCTAGAAGGTTCCGGATTGTCCGGCACTCCGGGGGGGAAGGGGTACATGAATGTGTCATTACATATTGGAATGATTGCATCATGTACTAAGTGTTCTTGCTGTCCCAAATATAGGATTAAATTGAATCCTAAAACAGAAAAGTCAAATGTCCAGTTTGAAAGTCAAACTGCCAAAACAAGAAACTGTGGGAAACAAGCAAGAGGAGTTGGAACCAACCTGGAGGAGGAGTTGGACTCCTCCAGGCCGGCGCCCAGCCCTAGGCCGAGTTGGGGAGGGACTCCCTCCCTCCCCTGGCGCGCCCACACCCTCCCACCTATATAAGGAGGGGCAGGGCTCCCCTCCTAGACACACAAGTTTCCTATCCTCTAAACTAAACCCTAGATCTAGACCCCGGTTTAGAGCTATTCGGTTTAGAGCCTTCTAATTGGTTTAGAGCCCTCTAATTGGTGTGTCTAATTACTAGACCACTAATAGCCTCTCTCATAAGCTCCACCATACTCGCACCGGCTTAAGGCGAAGCCCTGCGGGATTTCCCCTCTACCTCCGGTACCACGCCGTTGTGCTGCCGGAATCGCGAGGAGAGTGCTACAACCTCCGCTGCCTGCTGGAACAAGGGAGAGGAAGGTCTTCGTCGAGTACCGAACGTGTGACCGACTGCGGGAGCGCTGCGGGAACGCGGCGCCGGAAGGATCGTCTACGCGATCTTGAGATCGGAAAGAGTACGACTACATCACCCACGAGAATCTGCTCTCGTTAAACACTTTGGAATCTTCGAGGGTGAGTTATTCCATCGACTCGTTGCTACAATCTAGTAGATAGATCTTGGCTTGTTTGTTTGTATGCGATAGAAAATTTTTGTTTTCCATGCTACGAACCCCTACAGTGGTATCAGAGCCGTGTCTATATGTAGATCTGTTGCACGAGTAGAACACAATGGTCATTGTGGGCGTTGATGCTTTTATTGTAGATTGCTTTTTGTGTACTTTGCATCTTGCGGTATGTTGGGATGAAGCGGCCCGGGCTAACCTTACATGACATCGTTCATGAGACTTGCTCCACGCTTGACATGCAACTCGTTTTGCATAAGTGGCTTTGCGGGTGCCTGTTTCTCCTAGCATAGTAAAGATCCAATTTACAACGGGTGATCAACAATGCTAGTATCAATGTTGTGGTTCTTGTTCGTAAGTTAGAACGACACTTATGGAAAGCCCCAAACCACGTAAAATATGCAAAGAAAGTAGAAGCGTCTAACTTTGTTTTGCAGGGGTGTGCAGTGATGTGATATGGCCATGATTGTGATTATATTTGATGTATGCAATGTTCCTTATTGTAAGTTGGCAACCGGCAGGAGCCATATGGTTGTCTTTAATTTCTGTTAAGACCTGCGTGTCTATTCAAAATAGTTGTAATAGTTGAAGCTGGTGGACGACAACCATGGAGAAGCGTCATTGACCTTGATGCTATGCCGGTGATGATGGAGATCATATTCGTGCTTGAAGATGGAGATCGGAAGCACAAAGAAGAAAGGCCATATCATATCACATATTATGAATTGCATGTGATGTTAATCCTTTATGCATCTTGTATTGCTTAGTAGACGACGGTAGCATTATAAGATGATCCCTCATGCACATAAATTTCAAGTCTAAAGTGTTCGCCCTTAGTTAGCACCGTTGCTAAAGCTTGTTGCTTCGAAGCACCACGTGATGATCGGGTGTCTTTGATTCCACGGGTGAATACAACGTAAGCAAGCCAGATTTGCTTATGCGGTAGCTAAGGTTTGATCTTGACGAGCCTAGCATGTACAGACATGGCCTCAGGAACACGGATCGCCGAAAGGTAAAACATGAATCATATAGCAGATATGATGAACATGTCGATTGTTCGCCATTGAAAACTATATCAACTCTCGTGATGATCGGTGTTGATGTAGTGGATTTGGTTCATGTGATCACTAAAACAATGTGAGGGATGTTGTTTTGAGTGGGAGTTCACCTAGTTTAATTTCATTAATTAATTTGAACTCAATTTGTCATAAACTTAGTCTAAACTATTGCAAATATGTTGTAGATCAATGGCAGCCCCTACCATCAATTTTAATGCGTTCCTAGAGAAAGAAAAGTTGAAAAACAATGGAAGCAACTTCGCGGATTGGTTCCGCAATTTGAGGATTGTCCTCACAGCTGGTAATTTGACCTATGTGCTGGATGCACCGCTAGGTGACCCACCTGCAGCTGATGCTACCGATGAAGTAAAGAATGTTTACCTTGCTCGGAAGAATCAGTACTCCATAGTTCAGTGTGCTATCTTGTATGGTTTAGAATCGGAGCTTCAGAAAAGGTTTGAAGAGTCAGACCCATATGATATTGTCGAGGATCTCAAATTAATTTTTGAGACTCATGCGGCAATTGAAAGTTATGAAGCTTCTGAAAAGTTCTTTAACTGCAAGATGGAAGAGGGTAGCTCCGTGAGTGAGCATGTGCTTAAAATGTCTGGGCACGCAAACAAACTTCAAAGCTTGGGTATAGTGATTCCTAATACTTTGGGAGTTTACCGCATCCTCCAATCACTACCACCAAGTTACAAGAACTTTGTGATGAACTACAACATGCAGAACATGAACAAAGAGTTGCCAGAACTATTTGCTATGTTAAAGTCTGCAGAAGTGGAGATAAAGAAAGAGCACCAAGTGTTGATGGTCAATAAGACCACCAAATTCAAGAAAGGCAAGTCTAAGCAGAAGGGACACTTCAAGAAGGGTGGTAAGAAAGTTACCATGCCGACGAAGAGGACCAAGGCTGGACCTAAGCCTGATACTGAGTGCTTTTACTGCAAAGGGGAAGGTCACTGGAAACGGAATTGCCCAAAGTACTTGGCGGATTTGAAGAACGGCAACATCAAGAAGAAAGGTATATTTGATATACATGTTGTTGATGTGTATTTCACTAGTATTCGTAGTAGTGCCTGGGTATTTGATACTGGTTCGGTTGCTCATATTTGTAACTCGAAACAGGAGCTGCAGAATAAACGAAAGCTAGCGAAGAACGAGGTGACGATGCGCGTGGGAAACGGATCAAAGGTTGATGTGATCGCGGTCGGCACGCTACCTCTTCATCTACCATCGGGATTAGTTTTATACTTAAATAATTGTTATTTGGTGCCTGCGTTGAGCATGAACATTATATCTGGATCTTGTTTATTGCGAGACGGTTACTTGTTTAAATCCGAGAATAATGGTTGTTCGATTTATATGAGTAATATGTTTTATGCACATGCACCTTTGATAGATGGTCTATTCATATTGAATCTCGATAGTAGAAATACACATATTAATAACATTGAGGCTAAACGTTTGAAATCAAGCGATAATTTGACCTATATGTGGCACTGTCGTCTTGGTCACATTGGAGTGAAGCGTATGAAGAAACTCCATTCCGATGGACTTCTTGAATCACTTGATTTTGAATCACTTGAAAGATGCGAGGCATGTCTGATAGGTAAAATGACTAAGACTCCATTTTCTGGTATGATGGAGCGAGCTACAGACTTATTGGAAATCATACATACCGATGTGTGTGGTCCAATGAGTGTAGCATCGCGCAGTGGTTATCGTTATGTTCTTACCTTCACGGATGATTTGAGTAGATATGGGTATATCTATTTCATGAAACATAAGTCCGAAACTTTCGAGAAGTTTAAGGAGTTTCAAAGTGAGGTAGAGAATCAACGTAACAAGAAGATTAAATTTCTACGTTCTGATCGTGGAGGTGAATATCTAAGTTACGAGTTTGGCGAGCATTTAAAGAAGTGCGGAATACTTTCACAATTGACACCGCCGGGAACACCACAGCGTAATGGTGTGTCTGAACGTCGTAATCGAACTCTCTTAGATATGGTTCGTTCTATGATGTCACTTACAGATTTACCGCTAACATTTTGGGGTTATGCATTAGAAACAGCCGCATTCACTTTAAATAGGGCACCATCTAAATCCGTTGAAACGACACCGTATGAATTATGGTTTGGGAAGAAACCTAAATTGTCGTTCCTTAAAGTTTGGGGATGCGAAGCCTATGTAAAGAAGTTACAGCCGGACAAGCTTGAACCCAAAGCGGAAAAATGCGTCTTCATAGGATACCCGAAGGAAACTATTGGGTATACCTTCTATCATAGATCCGAAGGCAAAATCTTTGTTGCCAAGAATGGATCCTTTCTAGAGAAGGAATTTCTCTCGAAAGAAGTGACTGGAAGGAAAGTAGAACTCGACGAGGTTGTCGAACCTTCTCTCGAAATTGTGAGTAGCGCAGCACCGGAAGAAGTTCCTGTGGTGCCTGCACCAATAAGAGAGGAAGCTAATGATAGTGATCATGAAACTTCGGTTGAAGTAACTACAGAGCCTCGGAGGTCAACGAGAACTCGTACCACTCCAGATTGGTATGATTCCGTTATGAATGTCATGTTGGTGGACAACACCGAGGACCCCGAGACATATGAGGAAGCGATGATGAGCCCAGATTCCAATAAATGGCAAGAAGCCATGAAATCCGAGATTGGATCCATGTACGAAAACCAAGTATGGACTTTGGTGGACTTACCGGATGGCCGGAAGGCTGTCGAGAACAAATGGATTTTCAAGAAGAAAACAGATGCTGATGGTAATGTTACTGTCTATAAAGCTCGACTTGTCGCAAAAGGGTTTCGACAAATTCAAGGAGTTGACTACGATGAGACTTTCTCACCGGTAGCGAAGCTAAAGTCTGTGAGGATTATGTTAGCAATCGCTGCATATTATGATTATGAGATATGGCAGATGGATGTCAAAACAGCATTCCTCAATGGAGACATTGATGAAGAGTTGTATATGATACAACCCAAAGGTTTTGTCGATCCTAAAGATGCTAACAAGGTATGCAAACTTCAACGGTCCATCTATGGATTGAAGCAAGCATCCCGAAGTTGGAATCAACGTTTTGATAAGGTAATCAAAAGTTTTGGTTTTATACAAACTTATGGAGAAGCTTGTATTTACAAGAAAGTGAGTGGGAGCTCTGTAGCATTCTTAATACTGTATGTGGATGACATATTGTTGATTGGGAATGATGTAGACCTTCTTAATAGTGTCAAAGAGTATTTGAATAATAGTTTTTCAATGAAGGATCTTGGCGAAGCAGCTTACATATTAGGCATAAAGATTTATAGAGATAGATCGAAACGCCAAATATCATTGTCACAAAGTACATATTTGGACAAAGTTCTAAAGAGGTTTGGAATGGAAGATAGCAAGAAAGGGTTCTTGCCCATGTTGCCCAATACGACCTTGAGTAAAACTCAAAGTCCGACATCGGCAGAAGATAGAGAAAGGATGAGTAAGACTCCCTATGCCTCAGCCATAGGATCTCTAATGTATGCCATGCTATGTACTAGACCCGACATTGCATATGCTGTTAGTTTAACTAGCAGATATCAAAGTGATCCAGGAGTGGATCATTGGATAGCGGTCAAAAACATCCTTAAGTACTTGAGAAGAACTAAGGATATGGTTCTTTCTTATGGAGGTGATGAACAGCTCGTTGTTAATGGTTACACTGATGCTAGTTGGAACACCGATCCAGATGATTCTAAATCACAATCTGGATACGTATTTATTTTGAATGGTGCAGCAGTTAGCTGGAGGAGTGCAAAGCAAAGCGTTGTGGCGAGATCTTCAACTGAATCGGAATACATGGCTGCTTCGGAGGCTTCACAAGAAGCGATATGGATGAAAGAGTTCATTATAGAGCTGGGTGTGGTTCCTAGTGCGCTGGACCCAATGTCTATCTACTGTGATAACATGGGCGCCATAGCCAATGCGCAAGAACCAAGGTCACACAAGAAGCTGAAGCATATCAAGCTACGTTTTCACGCTATTCGAGAACATATCCAGGATGGGGATATAAAGATTTGCAAAGTACACACAGATCTGAATGTGGCGGATCCGTTGACTAAACCTCTCCCGAGGGCAAAGCATGACCAACACCAAACTGCCATGGGTGTTCGGTATATTACCATGTAATCTAGATTAGATGACTCTAGTGCAAGTGGGAGACTGTTGGAGATATGCCCTAGAGGCAATAATAAATATAGTTATTATTATATATCTTTGTGTTTATGATAAATGTTTGCATTCATGCTATAATAGTATTAACAAGGAAACCATTAATACTTGTGTGATTTGTAAACTTAATTTGAAGTCCCTAGTATAGCCTCTATACTTCACTAGCTTGTTGGTTGATTGATGATGTGGTTTCTTTGTCATGAACATTGAGATGTTATCAACAACAAGATCATATCGTTAGGAGAATGATATGGTGGACATACTCCTATAGACAAGCATAGCATAAAGATCAAGTCATTTCAATAGTTCAATTGCTATATGCTTTCTGATACATAGTAACCTAATTCCTTCGACCATGAGATCATGCATATCACCTTTACTGGATGGATGCTTTGATGTCATCAAACACCACACCGTAACAGGGTGGCTATAAAGGTGGCATTGAGTGTTCGGAAAGTATTGGTTGAAACACATGGATCAAGAGTGGGATTTGTCCATCCACATGACGGATAGATATTCTCTGGGCCCTCTCGGTGAAATGTCATCCAATTAGCTTGCAAGCATGTGACTTGGTCACAAGGGATCACATATCACGGGAACGAGAAAAGAGTACTTGTCAGTAACGAGGTTGAACTAGGTATACAGAGATACCGACGATCATAACCTCGGATAAGTAACATATCGTGAGACAAAGGGAAATTGGTATCGTATGTAAGTGGTTCATTCGATCGCAAAGTAATCGTAGAAATATGTGGGAGCCATATGAATTTCCAGATTCCTCTATTGGTTATTGTTCGGAGAAGTGTCTCGATCATGTCCGCATAATTCACGAACCGTAGGGAGACACACTTAAGGATTCGACGTTGTTTGAGTAGTTATGGTATTATGAGAAAGAGACCGAATGTTGTTCGGAGTCTCGGATGGGATCCGGGATATCACGAGGTGATCCGGAATGGTCCGGAGAATAAGATTCATATAAGGAAAGTCCCGTTTCGGAGTTCGGGAATGATTCCGGTGTTTTCATCGGGGATATTCTAGAAGGTTCCGGATTGTCCGGCACTCCGGGGGGGAAGGGGTACATGAATGTGTCATTACATATTGGAATGATTGCATCATGTACTAAGTGTTCTTGCTGTCCCAAATATAGGATTAAATTGAATCCTAAAACAGAAAAGTCAAATGTCCAGTTTGAAAGTCAAACTGCCAAAACAAGAAACTGTGGGAAACAAGCAAGAGGAGTTGGAACCAACCTGGAGGAGGAGTTGGACTCCTCCAGGCCGGCGCCCAGCCCTAGGCCGAGTTGGGGAGGGACTCCCTCCCTCCCCTGGCGCGCCCACACCCTCCCACCTATATAAGGAGGGGCAGGGCTCCCCTCCTAGACACACAAGTTTCCTATCCTCTAAACTAAACCCTAGATCTAGACCCCGGTTTAGAGCTATTCGGTTTAGAGCCTTCTAATTGGTTTAGAGCCCTCTAATTGGTGTGTCTAATTACTAGACCACTAATAGCCTCTCTCATAAGCTCCACCATACTCGCACCGGCTTAAGGCGAAGCCCTGCGGGATTTCCCCTCTACCTCCGGTACCACGCCGTTGTGCTGCCGGAATCGCGAGGAGAGTGCTACAACCTCCGCTGCCTGCTGGAACAAGGGAGAGGAAGGTCTTCGTCGAGTACCGAACGTGTGACCGACTGCGGGAGCGCTGCGGGAACGCGGCGCCGGAAGGATCGTCTACGCGATCTTGAGATCGGAAAGAGTACGACTACATCACCCACGAGAATCTGCTCTCGTTAAACACTTTGGAATCTTCGAGGGTGAGTTATTCCATCGACTCGTTGCTACAATCTAGTAGATAGATCTTGGCTTGTTTGTTTGTATGCGATAGAAAATTTTTGTTTTCCATGCTACGAACCCCTACACGATTATCGTTGCAGCAATTACTAGTCAGGTTTAGATAATCGTCCTGATAAAATAAGCAGTGGGCACTTTTAGTTAACCATTTCGTTGTAGTTGCAACAATTACTAATCAGATACAGATAGCATGAGATAAACCCAAAACCCAGCAGTTGTTGGTACTTTTATTCAGCCATTCCGTTGTAGTTGCAATACTTACTAGTCAGATACAATGGTCGCAAGCGACACTCCAAACAAGCAATTGTGGGCAGTATTATTTAGCCATTCCGTTATAGTGAAGCTGATTACTAGTCATTATAAAGTCAAATTTATAGCAGTAAACTTTAGTTATGCTTGTCTATGGTCGAGATACTGTGCTCCAAGTCGTCCATAACCGCGGACACGGCTTTCAGAAAGTTTTAACCCGGCCGGGGTGCACAAATAGCAACACACACACGATCAACCTCGGAAAAACCAAATCAAAACCCAACGAGGTCTTCACGACAGAGCAATCACAAGATTCAGAAATATTTCAGGGGGCCACCCCTTTGAGTAGATCCCGCAACGGAGTAAGCAAGCTCCGAGACGGACTCAAGGTTGCGCCAATGGTTGTAAGCGACTGGGAACCCGAAAGTGTGGCTGGGCTTGTCGATACCGCGTAATCACTCCGCATACCTAAACAGTACAGTGTGCTCCTCGCACAATTTTAAATACATAAGTAGCATGGCATAAGTACAGGATCGTAAATAAAACCTCAAACTAGTTGTGGCCCCAAGAAATAAGACGGAATCAAGCTCTGGCTAAGGGGGGCCCATACTCCCCATATGTGGATAGCGCGATAAATCAAGGAACAGGTATCAAGTACTCGGGGTCCTACGGGACACAAGTGGGCGTTCGGAAACCAAATGTTATCTATCACCCACCGATGCCTCTGCTTACTTCAATTTTAGTTGTTAAACAGGAATTGAAGTGGACGGTAAGTAAAGCTATGATCATCTCCAACATTAACATGCGGCAATACATCAACAACTGTGGCACTTGATGACACGCAACAGCACTAGAGCAAGCGACTACGACGCGCAAGTCCAACTAGCTACCAAACAACAGGTAATAGGATGTGTCCAAAGCAATATAAGGCTGCAAGGGATATCACAGGTACGGAAACTAAAGCATCGCAACACAGATAGCAATAGATCAACAGGAGGGAATAAAGACTATAAAAGTAAGATAGGTAGAAAGGGGAAGATGCTCGCCTGAAAACATTGTCGAAGGGTTCATCCGAAGATCGGGGCGAAGCTCACATCAACTCAACGGCCTTATCCGCGAAGAAGCAAAACACTAGAAGAAACACCGGATGCAATATTTAAGATTACGGCAGAAGATCGGCATGATGCATGTATGAGGCATGACATGGCAAGGGTGCGATGCAATTAGGTCAATATTAAGTGGAACCGGGGTTCCGACAATTAATTAGATGGTTCAAGTTGTTTAGAACCCCCGCAATTTAAATGTTGTCTTAACATGGCAAGATAAGTTACCGGTTCGCTACACAAATTTAAATGAGGCCGATATGAGACTAGATTTGCCCGCATATGGGCCCCATATTTAATTATTAGGTGAATCGGCATAAGGCCCCCAAACCAATGATATGCATGCGAGATGACAATTAAATATGCAACAAGTTGATATCATTTATAAAAATAGGGTATCGAGGAAAAGGGTCACACATTTAGGGTTCGGCAGATCTTGGGTTCCGGGGTTCGGGGTCCGGGGTCGGTCTCGGGGTCCATGGTTCGACGGAAACATTCTCGGACTCCGGGAAGGACTTGGTTCGGTGTCGTTCTTGTTGTTGCGGGGATCTTGCCGGGACCGCGGTCGGGTCGGACTTGTCGCTGCACCGTGGAGATCTGGTCGTCGGTGCACTCAGGGTTTCGGGGATCGGTCTTCGGATCGAGGGATCGGAGATCTTGGCGCGGCTCCGGGTTCGGGGTGTCGAGGCTTGATCCTCGGGTCCGGGAAGAAACACTTGGCGCAACCGGGTTGGAGAGCTTGCCGTTCCGTGGCGACCTTGGCGTCCTCTAGGGAAGATCATGTCGAGCCATCGGGTTTGGTTTGGTCTTCGGGGTCTCGGTGTCCAGGCTCCTCGCGATACCCTGGTGGCAGCACGATGTCCTTGCGGAGGTTGCGGAACATCTCGATGCGTAGTCACCGTCTTGGTCTCGCACCATCCTCAAGGGGCCCTGTCATCCATGACAAGGGAAAAACCAGCATAACTCGAAGGCGACGCGGAAGCTACAGGGCTCCTCAACAGGGACACGACACACGCGCTGGAGCTTGGTGCAGCCGGGGCGAACGTCAGGGGCAGGCCTCGCGCGAGGCGGAACCGTGAGGCGGAGAGGGCCGAGGACGCTGCGGCGGTGGTTGGTCGGAGGCGGGCCGAGGGCGGCGGGCGCAGCGCCGGCGACGGCGGGGTCGGGGCGGAGCCGCACGCGGCAGGCGGCGCCGGGTCGGGGGAGGCCGGTGGTCGGGCGGTGCTGGGTGGCGCCGGAGCGGCGGAGACGGCGGTTGCGGGGCCGACGCGGACGGGCGCCTGGGGTTGGCGAGCGGAGGGTGCGGGCGGCGGAGGACGGAGGACGCGCCGGAGAGGGCCGCGGCCGGCAGAGCTTGCAGAGGCGGTAGGCGGACGGGCTCGACCGGGGACGCGGCGAAGGGTGCGGGCCGGGGGTCGGACGGCGACGGGCGGAGCTCGGCGGAACCACCGGCGACGGCGACCGGCGACGGGGCGCGGGACAGGCGGCGCGGGAGGCTCCAGCCGCGGCTGCCGGAGCAGGCGGTCAGGCGAGCTCGGGGCCGCGCGGCGAGGCGGATGGGAGCGGCCCAGGCGGCGGGATGGGCGACCGGTGGTGGTGAAGCTCGCGGAGGAGGGGAGGAGAGGGAGCACGCGGCGGGGCTCGCCGGGAGGGGCGCGAGGCGGCCGGGGCCAGGCGGGCGGCGGCCAGGCGACGCTGGTGGCGGCAGCGGCTGCTTGAGGAGGCAGGAGGGCGGCCGCGCGGGGTGGGAGAGGGCTGCAGGCGCGCGTGTAGGGAGGGAGAAGAGGCATCGGGGTGGGGGCTGTCGTGGTGGGCCAGGGGCCAGGGGGGTTTGTCGGCTGGGGCAGGTGGGATCTGGTCAGGGGGGCGTGACGTGCGTGTGTTGCTGGCTGCGCGCGGGTGCGTGTGTGGCCAGGGGGGAGCGGGGCCCACGGGCAGGGAGGGGTGAGTGTGTTGCTTGGGTGCATGCGTGTGCTGCGGGGGGGTGGGTTTAGAGAGAGAGGGAGTGGGGATGGGCTAGGTGGCAAGCTAGGATTGGGTAGAGGGGAGGGGGAGGGTGAGGTGGCGAGAGATGATTGGTTGGGGTGATGTGGAGGAAGGGGTGGGTAGACTAGGTTGGGTAGATTTAGGATTTTGGGGTGGGCCCTTTTGTATTTTCTGGGGTGGTCGTTCGGGTCAATCCGGCCCTTTCGACTGCCCCTACTGAAATAATAAATATTTTTATTTGATTGCGACGAACTTTGTAAATAGTTTTAGACAACAAAATATCCGGCAGCACCCGGGGTTTGCGTGTTGAACGAAGACGAGGCGTTTGGAAAACAAAAATAGGTTTTCGAAATTAGTTTTTGACAAACAATACCTGATGATGATGATGCAATGCACAAATTCAACGCGATTTTCTAGTAGTGGTTTTGCGGGATGCCACAGTGGCATAGTGGGATGAAGCGGCCCGGACAAACTTTACATGTCCTCGCACATGAGACCCGTTCCACGCTTGACATGCAACTAGTTTTGCATAAGTGGCTAGCGGGTGTCTGTCTCTCCTACTGTAGTCAATATCTAATTTGCAACGAGTTGTCAAAAATTTGGTTATCCTCGTTGTGGTTCATCTTCGTAGGTTAGAACGGTTCTATCTTCGAAATTCCTAAGCCACGTAAAACTTGCAATGGATAAATTAGAGGCGTCTAGTTTTGATCGTTGCTGGGCTAGTGTTATGATATGGTGATGTTGTAAGTAGAAGTATGAGATGATACTCTTACAACACACATAGCGTGTAAGTTTCATAGACCTTGGCCTTACACATAAAGGTATGATAGAGATCATACCACGGTACACATGATGGAGATCATATGCGGGAACCACATCATTTCACTTATAAACATGTGATGTTTTGATTGCATATTATATTGTTTGTTTGGCGTTTTATTAGCATAATAAGATGATCCCTCATTTAGATATCAAGATAAGAATGTGTTCTTCCTTAAGTATGCACCGACATTGTTTCGTCGCTTCAAGACATCACGTGATGATCGGGTGTACTTGAATCCACGAGCATATCTCGGGTGTAAGAAAGTTACACACGCGAATACTAAGGTTCTTACTTGGCGAGCCTAGCATGTACAGACATGGCCTCGGAACACGGACCGAAAGGTTAAGCATGAGTCATATCGTAGCAAACAATTTCCACTGTTGTAGCAAAACTAAAAAAGTTTATAGCAAAAGAGTTGTGCTAGTGTAGCAAAAAATTCGCCGGAGACTTTCTGTAGCAAGACCGCCGTGGCTCTGTAGCAGCGCCGCCTACCCATTGTAGCAACACTGTCATGCGTGTGTAGCAGCGCCTTTGTTACTCTGTAGCAGCGCCGCCGCTCCTTTGTAGCAGCGTCGCGGTGCGTGTGTAGCTGTGTCGCTGCTCCTCTGTAGCAAGGTGGACCGCCTGATGTAGAAGCGCTGTCCTTGGGCATTCTCTCGAACACGTTTTGCGTGTCCTTAAGACATAGTGGTCCGTGACGAACCTAAACTTGAGAGTGGCGGCGTGGGCCTGGAGACCCGCGGCCAGAGACCATGGGAGCACGGCGCAGGACCTGAGGAGGAACGAGAAGGTGAACTTATTGGGGGCGATTCCACGACGGAGCATGAGAGGGAAGAAGGCCGCGACTCGGTGGCGCGCTGAGGGGAGCTCGGGGCGGAGGAGCGCGGCGACAAGGGGCTCGAGGAGAACGGGGCGGACGAGGCCGAGGCGACGCAGAGCCTCGTGAGGATGAGCGGGTTGCAGCGGAGGCCACACTTGTGGAGGAAGGCGAGGAACTGGAGGAGCGACGCGTGCGCGAAGTTAGCGGACCCGGACGACCATCGTTCCGAGGATAGCTATCATTTTCCTTCCTACAAATGCCAGGGACCCATGTGTCATTTCCTACCTTTTTAGGTTCTTTGTAATCCTTTGTAACATCCACCGCTCAGGGGCACTCCTTTCAAAAAAAAAGATATGTTTGTTTCTCTCTAATTGAGAAATGTGGCACGTGATGTGTTTGACAAGATGTAATTATGGTAGAGTTTTAGTAGGATTTATCTTTGATGCTGAGTTGTGTTATAAATGCATATATTTTTAGATTAGAAATTTTGCAACAAAATATTTGTTGAATCATTCATTCAAATTATATATTTCTTTGATCCATAATAAGTGTCGCTTATTTTGTACTAAACTAGTACAAATTTTATACTAAATGAACAAGTACTATTTTTTGGCGTTTGCCTTCTCATAATCTTTAAAACTAGATCTCATAATGATAGGTATCGATGATTTTTTTGATATATTTCAAAAACTAATACACATTTATCCTTCTTTTTCCGTCTACTCTAGGTTTCGATGTACTTGTAGAGTATATATTTATCTATAAAGTCTTTCGTCCCACTATATTAGTATAGCAACCATATCAATATATGAGTTCAAACCAAAAGAAATGCTAGAGCAACAACACAAACATGCTCAAAAAGAAAAATAATGGACACAATGGTGAATCGATGAAAGGCGTATTTGGTTGGGCTGATTCTCGTTTCTCGCATGGCGCAAGAAGAAACAAGCCTGTTTGGCTTTGTTGTGTCGCATGAAACTGTTGCATGGCATGGTAATTAAAGTACCCCAAAACTTGGCCCGCTGGGAATGCCAAAAATCGGCCGTTTCCATGCAGCCAGGCCCTGGCGAGCACCGTGTGCCGACCGCTTGCTTGAGTGGGAAAGCGCGAGAGACGAGACGTTTTTGGCTTAACTTCCAGGCCAACCCGCTCACCGCCCACTTCACTCCCCTCACCCAGATTCCTAACCATGGCCGCCGCTCCTCCTCCTCCTCCTCCCCCTCCGTTTCGTGGCCCCAATATCGGCGAGGTGAGTGCGCACGGCCTATGGGCGGCCGTTCAACTGGAGAAGCTCACTGCCGGTGGCGAGGCGTCCCTTGCGAGGGCGCTCAGGGCTCTCGCACCCATCTACGTGTGTGGAACTCGGGCGGCAACAGCGGCGGTGTCGTCTAAATCCATGGAGGATGCCGCATCTGCGGCCAACCAGGCCGGAAATGCCCCCGCTAGAGTCAAGGTTACCCTCGACTCTTTCGATAGGTTTTTCCGCCCGTGCCAGCGGCCCCAACCCCCGCGGCCGGAGCGTCTTCTCTCGCTCCGACGGCGCCTGCTACTACTCCATCGGCATCGATGGCGCCACCGCCAACCAGGGTAAGTTCCCGATCTAGTTAGCGGTTAGGGTTTGGTACTAAATCGACGGCAATTATGACTCGATCTAGGTAGTTGGGCTTTTCAACCAGCGATTTGGGATTTTTGAATTACGTAGTAATAGATTTCATATTGCACTATCAAATTGTTACATTTAATTTAGCCAAATCCTCAAATTAGGTGTTGTCCTAGGGCATTGCTCGATTGGGGATACACATCCAATCCTCAAATTGGTTGCTATCCTAAGGCATTGCCCGATTGGGGGTACTAGTTTTTGTAGTCCTAGTTACTTTGCCCATGTTTGTACCATGTCCATTGCCAAATTGGGCAATGCTGCTAGCTGTCAATCTGTACTGACCTTGTTTTGCTTCATGCCAATGTGGTTAAGTTGGAAAGCGAAACTGTGGGGAGGGGCTGGCACCCCCCCCCCCCACCAGGTTTTGCCGACGCGCTCTCGACCAACCAATTGGCACTCAAGCTCGTGGTCATCGGTATGGTGGAGGCGGCTTTGCAGCCGCAAAGCAAGAAGGGTCTGCAGCCAAAGCTTGGCCACTACCCTATCACCGAGGTCCCTTGCCACTTCATCATCCAGCTGGACACTGCTGAGCTCCACATGCTGGTGTTCCCTCATGCGTTCCATCTTGGCCCGAGGAACTGGATAAAAGCCCCGCCATCGCGCGTCGTGGAGGTCACAGCCTGCCGTTGGTGCGCCGAGTGGGTGCGGGTGGACTTGCATTCACGAAGAACTGGCCGGAGCTAGTGTACAAGTATGACCTGGAGTGCGACGATGTTGTGTAGTTCAAGCTCAACTCCTTCGCCGACAAGATGCCAATCTACAAGGAGGGCTCCTCCAGCGCCAGGAAGTACACCTGCCCTGACCATGGCTAGCCACTGGCAGCCTTCATGTCGTAGCTTGTAAGTTTGTAAGTAGTAGTAGTAGTAGTTGCTGATGGACAACTCATGATGGTGAACTAGGCTGATGGTTCTTTTGATCAGGGGTAAAAACCCCTGGTGGTGGTTTGTGGCCTGGGATGCCCCTGTTGATGGTTTGTTTCATCAAGGTTAAGCTCCTAGTGGTTGAGGGGCAGACGATCCCCCTACTGATGGTTATTTTGATCATGGGTGTAATTTAGAACCCTGATTGCTACTTGTTTGTGACTGTTATGACTGTTATGGTGTAGCTAGTAATGTTTGTGTCTGGATATGGTTGTTATGGTGATCATCTAGCTCATAATGTGTTGTATGTGCATATGACTGTTCCTGTGATCATGTGTTGTGTGTGTGCTGGGGTGGTAAGATCACCCAATTTGAAAATGGGTGATCATCACCCATGTGATCAGATGCAAAGCACCACACCAAACACCTATGAAATGCATTAGCAGGGAAAAAAGACTTGAATATGGCCAAACCAACAATTGGTCCAATTTGCAGGAAATCTGAATGTAGGAAGCCAAACAACTTGCCCAAGTTGGCCCAAGCCCAATCCCCCCCCCATGAAGCACCCAGCGGGCCAACTAGGGGAAACGGGAAGTTTGGGCCCGAGTAAGCAAACACGCCCGAAGTGATGTGAACCGCAAACGCTGCGCCTTCCGAATTGGCCCACCACGCCCCAAGCACCTCGATGTGCCGAGTACCAAGAAGCACCTTCACGAAGGGAAGCACCATCTACACGACATTGCTGCCCGGACCATGGTCTTAGGGTTTCCCCTAGCACTCAGAGTAAAGTGGAGACAGAGGATTCCCATGACGCCCTCCAAGAAGGAAAGGTGCCACTCGAAGGAGGCACCGCATCAGGGTCGGACAAGATGACAAGGATTTCTCCCGACGTCCGCCCACAAAAAAAACTGGCACATCAGAGCACAACCACCCATCTTTGCAGCCCACCAGCATTCACCACCACGATCTTCAAGTCAACATCACCGTCTCTTCGAGTACACTGGCATGTGATCTGAATAGCAT
This sequence comes from Avena sativa, assembly GCA_916181665.1. Lineage (NCBI taxonomy): Eukaryota > Viridiplantae > Streptophyta > Magnoliopsida > Poales > Poaceae > Avena > Avena sativa. The sequence goes on from OV702284.1 coordinate 71,180,646, forward strand.
AGGCAGACGAAATCGCCAGTACAAGGGACAATAGTCTCGCAGCCACAGGAGGGACCCACCTCCACTACCGAGAGGAAGTCGTCGACCGGACAGAGCTGCCGGGGCACAACAGGTCCAAACAGGCCCATCCAGATCCATACGAGCCCGTAAAGCCCTAGCGAAACTACTGAAATGGGTAGGCCGTAGCTCCATTGTCCCCAATCCTTAGCCTTGTCGCCTCCACCACCTATAGAAAGCTCCGCAGACAGCACGCCCTGGCCGCCCAAGCCCATCTGGAGCCGAGATGCCCAGATCTTGTCGGGGCCAAAGCCAGCAACACGGTCAGGGCTCCCTGCCGCCATGGGATGCCACAACAATCTCCCACCCAGCAGCGTCTGATACGTCCAATTTGCATCACCATTCTATATCATAATTTGCCTCTATTCATTGATATGTGTCTTATTTAGAGGTGTTACTTATGTCTTTTCCTCTGTTTTTGCATGTTGGATGATTCTTGGAGGACGGACTGTCGGAGTCAGGTTTCTGATGGAAAAAGAGGTGTTTTGATGCAATTTCGCGAAGATCAGAAAAATACCAGAAAAATATCGGAAAATTATATTTTCCCAGAAGACGAAGGAAGCCATAAGGGGAGGCGTAGCTGGGACATAGGGGGCCCACGCCCCCTAGGCGCGGGCCCCCCTAGGTCGCGCCTAGGGAAGGTGTGGCCCACCTGGCCAGCCTCCGACTCCGTCCTCTCGCCTATATCTTCCTATCAGAACCCTAATACGAGGGGAGCGACGACAGAAAGATTTCCACCGCCTCTGTGGGGCGGAAAACACCGAGAGAGAAAGAGCTCTCCAGCAGACAGATTTCTGCAGGGGAAATTCCTTCCCAGAGAGGGGAGATCGTCGCCATCAACAACATAATCAAGCTAGACTTCATCGGGATCATCATCATCATCATCATCCACACCAGCATCATCATCACCACTCCATCCCGCTATAACAATTGTGTTGAATATTTGCATAGTTCTTAGGGGAAACTTTCCCGGTGTTGATTACTATTGTAGTTGATGCTTGTGAGTGGAACCATTGTATTATTGTTTATGTTCATATTGTTATCCATCACCATATCATCTTTGATCTTGATCCATATGATGTCTTGTGAGTAGTTCATCTAGTTCTTGAGGACATGGGAGAAGTCATGTTGTTAGTAGTGGATTTGACTTGATTTATTATTCAATGGTTTAGTATTTAAGTTGTGGTGCTATTCTTCTAGTGGTGTCATGTGAACTTCGAATACATGATACTTCACCATTTATGGGCCTAGGGGAATGCATTGTGTATTTGGCTACTAATTGTGGGGTTGCCGAAGTGACAGAAACCTGAACCCCCGTTAGGACACATTGCACAACGGAGCATAGGATCTCAGAGTTTAAGGTTGTGGTTAGTTTTATATCTTAATTACTTTCTTGTAGTTGCGGATGCTTGCAGGGGGTTTAATCACAAGTATGTATTAGTCTAAGTAAGGTCGGTACATGATACGTTGGAAATGTATCTATAATTTTTTATGCTCCATGCTTGTTTAGTATCTACTTTGCTTTACTTGTCTACACTTTGAGGTGCTTTTTACATGTTTTCTGGTAATAACCTACTAACAAGTTGTAACAGTGCTAGATGCCTGTTTTCTGCTGTTTTTGGTTTCAGAAAAGTTATTAAAGAAATATTCTCGGAATTGGACGGGACAAACGTCAAGGTCAATTACTTTCCGTGGGGAACAAGAAGTCCAGAGGGGAGCCAGAGAGGCCGGCCAAAGGGGCCAGACCCACCCTAGGCACTGGTGGGCCCTACCCCGCATCTGGGAGGGGTGTGGGGCCCCTGGCCACCGCCTCGGCCTCCCCCTTCACCTATAAGAAGCCCCCGATGCAGAAACCCTAAGAACCCGATCAAATGTCCACGAAACCGTCTGTAGCCACCGCCACCATCGTCCCTAGATAGGGGGATCTGAAGTTCTTCCCGGCATCCTGCCGGAGGGGAGATCATCCTGGAGGCCTTCTCTCCGGTATGATACGTGAGTAGTTCCACCTTGGACTATGGGTCCATGTAGTAGCTAGATGGGTATCTCCTCCTTTGTGCTTTCATGTATAGATCTTGTGAGCTCCGTGGATGATCAAGATCTAATCTATTTGTAATCATGCATGTTGTGTTTGCGGGGATCCGATGGATATTGAGATTATGATGTTGGTTTGATTAATGGTTTTGTCTTTATGATTCTATCATGTCTGTGTTGTTTGTGATCTTGCATGCTCTCCGTTGTTAGTAGCTATCTTGGCCAAGTAGCTGCTAGTGACTCCAAGTGGGGGTATTTATGCTCGATAGTGGGTTCATGCCTCTAGTTTCCAAGGGAAGTGACAATAATCTCTTCGGTTGTAGATGTGATGTTGCTACTAGGGAGAAAACAACGGTCTCTTGTTCATGGAACATGTGGAATATTTACCTTAAACACTTTGCTGAAAGCAGTTGTTTGTTTCTTGCAACTTAATACTGGAGGGGGTTCGGATGATAACCTGAAGGTGGACTTCTAGTAATAGATGCAGTTGGATGGCAGTCTATGTATCTTGTTATATTCCCAATCAAATCTCAAAGGATCTTTCTAACTGGTAATTACATTGTTATGCCTTGCTCAGTTCATGTCAATTGGCCTGCTGTAATTCGTTTACCCTCCATGCCATGTTGTTTATCTAAGGAGAGCACCTCTAGTGAACTATGGACCCCGGTCCAATATTTACCATTGATACATCTTCCTCTGTTACTTGTTTATTTGCTGCAAACCACCATTACCTTCCACACGCTATGTTTAATCATTTTTTACAGCAAACCGGTGAGCTTGACAACCTCACTGATTCGTTGGGGAAAAGTCTTGAGTTTGTGTTATGCAGGTCTCCGTGTTGCTTGAAACACCTATGTGACGTTTCCTTACTCCTACTGGTTCGATAACCTTGGTTTCTTACTGAGGGAAAACTTGTTGCTGTGCTGCTTCACACCTTTCTCTTGGGGTTCCCAATTAAGCGCTCCTACATCAACTCAGCGCTGCATCAAGCTTTTCTGGCGCCGTTGCCGGGGAGGCTAAGGACGTCTTCACAAGGGGAGTCCTTCACTTCCTTTCTATTTACTTTGTTTTTAGTTTGCTTTGTTTCTTTTGCTTGGTTTTGTTTGCCTCTTTCCAAAAAAACCCAAAAAATAGTCTAGTTTGGTTTGCTTGCTTTATTCAAAACACACAAAAAAATTAGTTCCTGCTCTCGCTGCTGCTGTTTTTGGCTTGCCCACGTTTGCCAAAATGAACTCTGCTGAGAACACCAAGTTGTGTGACTTCACTAGCACCAACAACAATGATTTCCTAAGCACTCATATTGCTCCACCTGCTCCTGATGCTACCTTTTATGAAATTAAGCTTGCTTTGTTGAATCTTGTGATGAGAGAGCAATTTTCTGGTGCTAGTTCTGATGATCCTGCTGCCCATCTCAATAGCTTTGTTGAAATTTGTGAGATGCAAAATTATAAGGATGTAGATGGAGATATTATTAAGCTCAAGCTTTTTCATTTCTCCTTGAGGGGAAAAGCTAAAGAATGGTTGCTTTCTTTGCCTAAAAATAGTATTGATTCTTGGACTAAGTGCAAAGATGTTTTTATTGGAAAGTACTATCCTCCTTCTATGCCTAAGACTATTGAGCCTACTACTAGTGATGCTAAGTTTGATTTTGATATTGATGGTTGCAATATTTCTGAAGTGATTATGTTCTTGCAAAATCTTGCTAGAAGTCGTGATGCTAGTGATATGCATCTTGCTTTCACCAAACACATTACAGATGCTCTTGTTAAGATTAAGGAAGAGAAGCTAAAACACAAAGTTTATATTCCTAGGAAAATAGAAGATAGATGGGAACCCATTATTAATATGCAAGTGAATGACTTTGATCTCAAAGCTTCATCTGATCTTGGTTCTAGTGTCTCTATTATGCCTAGGAAGATTTATGAAATGCTTGATTTGCCACCATTAGAAGATTGTTATTTATATGTCCCACTCAATGATAATGCTAAGAAGAAACTCATGGAGAGTATTAATGATGTTCTCATTATGGTTAATAATGCTTATTTCCCTGTGGATTTCTATGTTTTGGATGTTGAATACAATGTTTCTTGTCCTATTACTTTGGGAAGACCTTTTCTTAGAACAGTAGGTGCTATCATTGATATGAAAGAAGGCACCATTAAATATCATTTTCCATTCAAGAAAGGTATTGAACACTTCCCTATGAGAAGAGAGAGGTTGATTTTTGCTCCTCCTTTGAAAGCAAGATTTGATGTTAATGCTTCTTCATTTGAAAATACTTGATTCTTCTTGCTTCTTGTGCCTAACTTAAAGGCGTTAAAGAAAAGTACTTGTTGGGAGATAAACCAAGAGTTTCCTTGAGTCTTGGAAGTTATTACTTATGTAATGACCTCTCCTTATCCTTTTTGTTTTCTTTTTGTGCCAAGAATGACCCCTAATGAGAGGGAAGTAAGATTTAGGGAGTTGCTGTCCCGAAATAGATTTCTGTCCTCCACCAAAATAATTCGTGAGGAGTCTCTATAACTCGGATTGAGCTCAAAATTTACTAATAAATCCCCCAGTATGTTAGATAACTTTCGTTAGTTCAACACCTTTTGATTTGAGCAACAGAAGATGTTCGCAAAAATTGGTTTCTACCTGCTGGTCAGTTTTGACAGATTTCTGCCATTATTTGCATTTGCTTCTTATTGATTCCTTTTTTGAGTTCTCTTTAGGTGAATTGAGATTTTTGAAGGAGTTACTACAGTATCTTGTGTTTTTAGTGAAAAGCCTTGCTGTTCCAAAGCTTTTCCAGAGGTATAATATCTTTTGAATAAGCTAATGTTGCTAATGAAGATTGTGTGAAGTTTTGTGTCAAGGAAAATTTTCAGGTGTAAAGAGAGAATGATGTAATGAGATGAAGAATGGACAAAAGCTCAAGCTTGGGGATGCCACCATGGTGTCACCCCAAGAAATATCCAAGAGGTACAAGCGTCAAAGCTTGGGGATGCCCAAGGCATCCCCTTCTTCATCAATAAAAAGCTCAGGTCTGTCTAGACACTTTGTTTTTTATTGTTTCATGCACAATTGTGTTGTTCTTGGAGCATCTTAGTTTTCATTTGCTTTGCTTAGTTTGTTTAGTTTTCTTGAGTATTTTGGACCCCTGTTCTTGCTGTGTTGTTTTGCAAATAAGTTGCTTGGTGTTGGAAAGGAGTAGTAAGTTCTTGCTTGAAGTACAAGAGGAGCTTGCATTGACTGTGACTTAGACTTTAGCATGACATGCTAGGTGTTATTTTTATCTCATGCTTAGTGATTATTGCTGTGGCATGTATTGTTTCAAACAATTGGGATTGCTTAGTGTGCCTTGAAGAAATTATGCGTTGTTTTAGCATGCAAAAGCATAGTATTGTGGTATTCTCCTTTGATGCTTTGCTTGGGTTGACTTGGCACATGCTCACACCATGTTATGACTATGACAACTCAGCATTAGCCTCTATGATCATTTAGTCCTATACTTGTATTACCACTCTTTGCTTTGATTAGTATGCTTTGTTGCACTGCATGATTATGGCCATTATGCTCTCTTAGTTGGTTGCTCCCATTATTTTGCTAGCCTCCACTTGTATGAGTAAGCTCTACTCATGCTTCCAACTCCCAAGAAACCAAGTTATTCCAAAGTGTCCACTATAAACTCCTATGCATGGTGTGTTACACCATTCCAAGTTTATTCTTGCTTTCAACTATCTTCCAATTAAAAACTATTTTTGTTATGTGAAAACTTAGTGATTAAAGCCCTCACGAACTTGATGGCACACTTTATATTCTTTGCCCCTAATAAACTTGAACCATTGTGACAACTTTGTTGTATATGCTTGCACTTATAAGTTGGAATTAGCAGAACCGTGTTGTCACGGGGAACGTTTTCAACATTGCACTTGTACTTTGTACTCAGTTGATATCATGTTATTATGTCTATGGATGTCACCGGTGTGAAATAATGAGGGAACTTGTAAGTCCATGGAGTTTGTATCCTGTGTTAGAGAAACGCCTAGGCCGCTAGCCTAATCCATGCCTAATCATGGTGGAAACTTGCAGCATCACCATAGTGAGCTATCTATGAAGCATCCTCAATAAAAAGCTATGAATATGGTAAATAAAAAAATTGCTGAGATGCTCATTTTCTGCTTGCCTTGTCATTTTGGTTATGGGAAAGCTCCTGTACAATGTGCAAGGGGTACCCCGTTGGCGGTACTCAATGATATGCAAATAATTACAATGACAAGAACTTACCTGGACCCAAAGTTGAGTATGCATGATGTGTGGCCCTTGTATTCAAGGGACTTGAGATTGCCAACTTATACTTCGTCAAGCATATACTCCATCTTTGCCACTTGAACCTTAACCACTTTAAGATGCTTATGATAGGGGCAATGAGGGCTGAAAGCTAACAAGTACCATAATTTTTGGAAGCTCTTTTTGAAACTTGTAATCCCTGCTTCCTTTACAACAAAAAGGCCTTTCTTCCACCATTATTGAGTCTCCACCTTCTACCTTTAGGCACCATTAAGAGAGCATAGTTGTCATTTTATGTGCAGTGTTCCAAAGTTTATTGATTGATGCATATTGTGATATTACTTGTTCTTGTGCTATTTGTTTCTAGTCACCCTTGTGAACTTTGAAGGTGTCCTATGCAACTATATTGCTACTCTATGAGGGACAAACTGATTGCCACTATGCCATGTTTTCTGTATGTGAAACAAACAAACGTTTTTCAATGCGTGTTATTCATGATCTTTGTTTGTAGCTTGCCATGTTGCATGCATAGTTACTATGTCCTATTGTTAGAACTCCATATTTCATGCACATGTTTAGAGTTCTTTGATCCCATCTTTCAATGCTTGCAAATGGTTGGATCTTTATTGTGAGGGTGCATGTCACCTCAAAAATTATTCTTTTATCACTTACCTACTCGAGGACGAGCAGGAGTTAAGCTTGGGGATGTTGATACGTTGGAAATGTATCTATAATTTTTGATGCTCCATGCTTGTTTAGTATCTACTTTGCTTTACTTGTCTACACTTTGAGGTGCTTTTTACATGTTTTCTGGTACTAACCTACTAACAAGTTGCAATAGTGCCAGATGCCTGTTTTCTGCTGTTTTTGGTTTCAGAAAAGTTAGTACAGAAATATTCTCAGAATTGGACGGGACAAACGTCAAAGTCAATTACTTTCCGTGGGAAACAAGAACTCCAGAGGGGAGCCGGAGAGGCCAGACAGAGGGGCCAGACCCACCCTAGACACGGGTGGGCCCTACCCTGCGCCCGGGAGGGTGTGGGGCCCCTGGCCGCCGTCTCGGCCTCCCCCTTCGCCTATAAGAAGCCCCCGATGCAGAAACCCTAAGCACCCGATCAAATCTCCACAAAACCGTCTATAGCCGCCGCCACCATCATCCCTATATCGGGGGATCTGAAGTTCTTCCCGGCACCCTACCGGAGGGGAGATCATCCCGGAGGCCTTCTCTCCGGTGATGCGTGAGTAGTTCCACCTTGGACTATGGGTCCATGTAGTAGCTAGATGGTTGTATCTCCTCCTTTGTGCTTTCATATATAGATCTTGTGAGCTCCGTTCATGATCAAGATCTAATCTATTTGTAATCATGCATGTTGTGTTTGCGGGGATCCGATGGATATTTAGATATTATGTTGGTTTGATTAATGGTTTTGTCTTTATGATTCTATCATGTTTGTGTTGTTTGTGATCTTGCATGCTCTCCGTTGTTAGTAGCTATCTTGCCCAAGTAGTTGCTAGTGACTCCAAGAGGGGGTATTTATGCTCGATAGTGGGTTCATGCCTCTAGTTTCCAAGGGAAGTGAAAATAATCTCTTCTGTTGTAGATGTGCTGTTGCTACTAGGGAGAAAACAATGGTCTCTTCTTCATGGAACATGTGGACTATTTACCTTACACACTTTGATTAAAGTAGTTGTCTGTTTCTTGCAACTTAATATTGGAGGGGGTTCGGATGATAACCTGAAGGTGGACTTCTATTAATAGATGTAGTTGGCTGGTGGTCTATGTATCTTGTTGTATTGCCCAATCGAATCTCAAAGGATCTTTCTGACTGGTAATTGCATTGTTATGCCTTGCTTAGTTCCTGTCAATTGCCATGCTGTAATTTGTTTACCCTTCATGCCATGTTGTTTATTTAAGGAGAGCACCTCTAGTGAACTATGGACCCCGGTCCAATCTTTACCATTGATACATATTCATCTGTTACTTGTTTACTTGCTACAAACCACGATTACCTTCCACACGGTACGTTTAATCCTTTGTTCCAGCAACCTGGTGAGCTTGATAACCTTACTGATTCGTTGCGGCAAAGTATTGAGTTTGTGTTGTGCAGGTCTCCGCGTTGCTTGCAACACCTGTGTGACGTTTCCTTCCTCCTACTGGTTCGATAACCTCGGTTTCTTACTGAGGGAAAACTTGTTGTTGTGCTGCTTCACACCTTGCTCTTGGGGTTCCCAACGAAGCGCTCCTACATCAACTCAGCGTTGCATCAGTACATTAGCACAGGTTCACCCACACAACACTTACAACACCAAAGAAGGGTACTCAGCTATTTGAAGCGAAAGCACTTGACAGAATTTCCATGTGTCCTCGAGAACGTTTGGTCCTTATAAGTATTTACACCGGCTTGTCCTTTGCTAAGAAAGGATGAGGCCACTTGATGCAGTTGTTCGTTGTCTTTATTACTTGCACTTTGTTTTGTTTCTTTATCAGAAAACCCCTAAAATCCGTTTGCTAAATATTTATAGAGATTTCCTGCTCCATACCACTAGTCAACACCTTCTGCTGCTCGTTGGGATCGACACTCCTATTTATCGAAAGTACTGCGATACACCCCCTATACTTGTGGGCCACCAAGACTATTTTCTGGCACCGTTGCCGGGGAGTGAAGTGAAGGGAATATGCCCGAGAGGCAATAATAAAGTGGTTATTATCGTATTCCTTGTTTATGATAAATGTTTATTTTGCATGCTATAATTGTATTAATACGGAAACGTTAATACATGTGTGTTTAATAAACAAACAGAAAGTTCCTAGTTATGCCTCTCTCATAAACTAGCTCGTTGATTAACAAGATGATCAAGGTTTCCTGATCATGGACATTGGATGTTGTTAATAACGGGGTCACAACATTAGTGTAATGGTGTGATGAACATTCATCCGAAGTATAGCATTACGATCAAAGTCATTGAGTTTATATTGCTATAACAACTTACGAAGTGATCCTAATCCTTAGACCATGAGATCATGTCAATCACTAACACCGGAAGAGTTTCTTGATAACATCAAACGTCACACCGTAATAGGGTGATTATAAATATGGATTCAGAACTAATAAAGTGTTATGTTGAGGCCCATGGATCGAGAGTGGAATTTGTTCATCCCGATGACGGATAGATATACTATGGGCCCTCTCGGTGATATCACATTGATTAGCTTGCAAGCAAGTGATTTGATCACTAGAATGTTATATCACGGGAACGAGAAAAGAGTACATGTCAGTAACGAGATCAAACTAGGTATGGAGATACCGATGATCGAATCTCGGACATGTAATATATCGCGAAACAAAAGGATTAAGATACTAGCATAAAAGGTTCCGACGATCACAAGAAAGTCATCGTTGAATGTGTGGGAGTCAGTATGGGTCTCCAGATCCCGCTTCTGATTATTGATCCGAGAGGGGTCTCGATCATGTCCGCATTATTCACGAACCATAGGGTGAAAGTTTCATGCCGAAAAGAATAACAAGCGCAGGAATTTATTTCACTAGATACCGAAACGAGTTTTCGGGTGAAATTGCAGAAAGTGTTTCTGCATGTGAAATGAAATACTAGAAAGGGGTTATATGTGAATGTTTGTCATTAAAGTAATTGACAAAATTCTGAATAAATAAAAGGAGTTTTATTTAATGAGAGATTGCATTAAATTTGGTGGAAATTTAATGGGAATTTGAGTGGGTTTTTGAGTGGAGGGAATTAAAAGGCATTTGAGTGAGTGGAGTGTCCACCCACATGAATGTGGAAGAGGTGGGGGCAGCCCCATGGATGGGCGCATGGCCCCTTGGGTGCCCCCCTCTCCCTATAAAAGGATCCCCCTCCGTCTCTCTCACTCACACCTCCTCGTGAAGGATATCTCTCCCTCTCTAGAATTTACCCCCCATGGTCTCGGACTAGCGAGATACATGTTCCTGGTGGCTATTCGGCAAGAAAGAGTTGTGCTTCCACTGCATCGCTGGAGCGAGGAGGCGGAGGTTGCTCGGTGTCTCAAACGTGTGTGCGAGCACGGATGCGCTGCTGTTTTGCGGCGCTAGGACTTCCTCTCGATCTTGAGATCGGCAAGAGATCGTCTACATCAACCACGAGTTTGGACTCGTTAACCTTTGTCGATCTTCAAGGGTATGTTCTCTACGGATATACATCCGCCCGTTGCTTGTATCTAATAGATAGATCTTTGTACATAGTTGTTCCCATCGTAGGAAAATTTTTGTTTTCTATGCTGCGAACCCTACAGTGGTATCAGAGCCGGATCTATGCGTAGATATTTTGCATGGGTAGTACACATATGAGTATGTGGGCGATGATGATCATTTTATTGCTTCTTAGTTGTACTTTGGATATTGGTGGCATAGTGGGATGAAGCGGCCCACACAAACTTTACATGTCCTCGCACATGAGACCCGTTCCACGCTTGACATGCAACTAGTTTTGCATAAGTGGCTAGCGGGTGTCTGTCTCTCCTACTATAGTCAATATCTAATTTGCAACAAGTTGTCAAAAATTTGGTTATCCTCGTTGTGGTTCATCTTCGTAGGTTAGAACGGTTCTATCTTCAAAAGCCCTAAGCCACGTAAAACTTGCAATGGATAAATTAGAGGCGTCTAGTTTTGATTGTTGCTGGGCTAGTGTTATGATATGGTGATGTTGTAAGTAGAAGTATGAGATGATACTCTTACAACACACATAGCGTGTAAGTTCCATAGACCTTGGCCTTACACATAAAGGTATGATAGAGATCATACCACGGTGCACATGATGGAGATCATATGCGGGAACCATATCATTTCACTTATAAACATGTGATGTTTTGATTGCATCTTATATTGTTTGTTTGGCGTTTTATTAGCATAATAAGATGATCCCTCATTTAGATATCAAGATAAGAATGTGTTCTTCCTTAAGTATGCACCGACATTGTTTCGTCGCTTCAAGACATCACGTGATGATCGGGTGTACTTGAATCCACGAGCATATCTCGGGTGTAAGACAGTTACACACGCGAATACTAAGGTTCTTACTTGGCGAGCCTAGCATGTACAGACATGGCCTCGGAACACGGACCGAAAGGTTAAGCATGAGTCATATGTTTTGATATGATGACCATTTGATGCTCGCCTTTGAAGCTACACCGACTCACGTGATGATCAGAATTGGTATGGTGGATTTGGTTCATGTAATCACCAAAAAAGACACGAGGGATGTTGTTTTGAGTGGGAGTTCATTTCTAATTTGGATTAGTAGAACTCAATTTATCATAAATTAAATCAAAGTGAATTTGCATAATTTGTTGTAGTCATTGGCATTCGTTCACCACCTTATGCATCGTTGTAATTGAGATAATAGAACTATAGAATTCTGGATATATACTTTACGAACTGGTATCGTATTGTGTTGAGTGTCAATCTAAAGTTTAAAGTCCTATTGCAAACTTTCAGCAAACTCTATTTACTCCGTGAAATTTAATAGTTAGTATTAAATCGAGAGTAACAATTCCAGTGTTAGTATCTTAAGTATCATGTTTGCCTCCATGATTCTTGATTGTTTTAATATCAAGTTTATCTAGGAGCTGAAAGAATTGTTTCAGAAACTATCACGTGTGGCAGATATAATGATATCTGAAACAATGTTTTGGTTGCAATATGATAGAGTATAATATATGTTCTCATATTGGTTGAGACTTTACGAAGGTTGGAGATGCTAGACATCCTAATCATCCAAAAGGGTTTTGGAAAGTAATGTTATACTCACGATTCGCCTTTATAAGCTACAGTAGCTTGATCATGAAAGTCTCATGATAAGGATGAATAGAATATGTATGTAAAGTGTTTACTACACTAAAAGGTTACTAAAAAATGGATTTTGAAAGAATACCGATCATTTGATGATGGTGATCTACTTCAAAGTGCAAGCCCAAAGGTATTATTATTTTAATATACATGCTTTGGACTATGTGTCATGTATATGGCGCCACTGTTGATGTTGATAGATTCTTTTAAAAAGGAAAATGAAATGCTGAAAGAGAATCTATAAAATATATTTGGCAGAAAAGAAAAGACTGGAAATATCTAGTTTAGGTATATAGATGATATACATGTTATGGTTGTATTCTTTGCTTGTTAAACAATGTGGTTCTTGGTTATTAGATACCGAATTGGTTGGTATGAAATTTCATACGTAACAACACAATTCATGAACCACAATGGCCTAAGTAACTAGCAAGAGAATATGTGATGATGTTCATCGAAAACAAACAAACTGTTGTTTGTATTTCTCGTTGACATCAAAGCTTGACTTCAGGATTTGTTTTAATAATTGTTATTTAAATCAGGTATTATGAGAACAAAGGTTGTTCAAATAATTACCGTATTCCATATAAGATGGATGATTTACAAATCTAGTTGGAGAAATCACATCCATAAAACCTAATGCTAAAATGTCGCAAGACAAATGATTGAAAGATCACTTACGAAGTGACATCGCTGTTTAAATTATATTGGAAAGAAAACATGAAGAATCTCCATATTCATGGATTTTTGGAGTCTTTGATTTGATCAAGTGACGCTTGTGAGACTTTCCTCGGTATAATTAAAAACTTCGTTCAAAGGCCAAAGAAGAACGAACGACTAAAATATTGGAATTTATACATATCGATGTATGTAGTCCATTATGTATAGTCGTAAGCGATGGGTTTCAACTTCATATACTTTCTCCGGAAATTTGAGTGAATGTTCACTTAATGAGAATGAAGTATGAAATATTTGAAAATGTTTCAAGGACTTTCAAGATGAAGTGGAAAATCATTATAACAAGAAAGTAAATGGTTTATGATTTTATCATAAGGGATTTGTTTGAGTTACAAGTGTAACAAGAAAATAAATGAATTATGATTTTATCATAGAGGGATTTATTTGAGTTGCAAGTTTAGCAAAACACCTAGATTTACATATCCCGAAACACCATAGGAATATGGAGTGTTTGAGATTTGTAATAAAACCTTGTTTGGCATGGTTGGATCAAAGGTGTTATTTATAAAACTGCCATTATGTTTTAAAAGATTAAAGCTTTAGAGACTTCCGCTTTTACACTGAAAAGAGCTCCATCTTGATCCATTGAATTGACACCATGGAAGTTATGGTTTGGGGTAAAACCCAAGTTGTCATTTCTTAAATTTTGGTATGCTAAACATAAGTAAGCTGTTTACAACCGAAGTCGGATGAGCATGTCTTTGTAGGTTATTTCGAATAACAATTGTTTATTCCTCCATAACACCAAGGACAAAAGGGTTTGACGCTTGAAAAGTGAAGTTTCTTGAAGAAGGATTTTTTCATAAATGTTAAGTGGGAGGACAATAGAACTTTGATAAGGTTAACGAACCTTAGCTATATGTGTTGAGTTGCGCAGCGCCGGAAATCGTTCCGGAGGCAGCCATAATGCTCATGGTTTATGTGCCTCAAAGGTTGTGGTCACAGAGATCTAAGGTCCTATTGAACCAAGTAGGTCGGATAAAAAATCAAATACTAAGATTTGAGAGTAAATCATTATTGTTTGACAATGATGAACCGAATACATACAAATAAGCGATGATGGGCCCTGACTTCGTCAAATGGCTTGAAGCCATAAAATCCGTGATAGTTCCATACACGAGAAATCAAGTTTTGAACCTGGAAGACCCTCCGGAAAGGTGTAAAAACCTATCGGTCGTATTTGGATCTATAAAGAAACAGACATGGATGTTTCACATCTATGAAATAGTCGACATGTCGTAAAGTATTTTACGACAATGTTCAAGGAGTTGACTATGACAAGATTTGATCTTTCATAGCGATATTTAGTCTGGACGGATTAAAGTAGAAACCACTACATATAATTTGGTATATGGTAGATGGATAAACAAAACAAAATTCTTCTAATAGAATGGTTACCTAGGACGTGTACATGACACGGTCCAAAGGGTTTTGTTAAAATTCAAAGGATGCTAAAAGGGCATGCAAACTTCAATGGTTGAAGTAAGCATCGCGGAGTTGGAATCTTCACCATGATAAAAAAGAGTTTTCATCAGGAGACGATGAAGATGCTTGCATTTGCAAGAAATTAAGTGGGAGCGCTGAGACATATTTCTAATACATTATGTGGAGGACATATTGTTGATTAGAAATGATGTAATTTTTATTGACAACGGTTAAGAATTTCATTTCGATGAAAAACTTAGGAAAAACCCGAATATTTAGCATGAATGTCTATAGTGGATAGACTGTGACGCTAATATGGTTGTGCCAAACGTACATATATGAGATATTGAAGGAGTTCAATATAGAAACAACAAGAAACGGTTCTTGTTGCATGGAAAGGAATTGAATCAAGATTCAAGTGTATTGAAACTTGATAAATGAAACAAGATTCAAGTGCTTTGACACTTGATGAGTGAAATCACAAGGATGTTTTGATCAATCATACCATGATATGTACACATCCAGATATGTCCTATGCTCTAAGTGTTATGAGCATATACCAGAATGAATCATAAAATGATCATTGGATGATAGTGAGGATATTCTTATGATCTTTTGGAAGAACTAAGAATATATTTGTGTAGAGGTGACAAACAATTACAAATAGTTCATTGTAAAGCGTTACATTGATACTAGGTTTGTCACAAGATACAAATTAAGTTTATCTCAATTTAAACTATGAGTGGCACAATGAAATGGAAAGGAGTTTTCATGATGGATTTGGATGTATTCCAAAGTTAAGACATTGTGACGAATACTACAACAAAAGGCTAAGTATATGACTGCTATAGTAGCAGCAAAGGAGGGAATTTTTGTCAAGTAGTTTGTTATCAAACTAAGGTGTGGTTCACAACGGGCTAACACTAAAGATATATTGTATGACAATAGTATCGACATGTTTTAACCCCAAGGAACTAAAGGTCTCACCGAAAGACCAAATTTATACAATGCCATCTCATTGGAGAATGAGTGATGCGTGAAGACGCAAAGACATGCAAATACACACGGACCTGAAGCGTCAGATCCATAGATTATGTTAACCACTTGCAATTGCGTATATGGAACACCAGAAAGCCATAGGTGTTCAATACGCAAAGTTTTCAAACTAGATTATTGTCTCTAGTGCAAGTGGGAGACTGAAGGGAATATGCCCGAGAGGCAATAATAAAGTGGTTATTATCGTATTCCTTGTTTATGATAAATGTTTATTTTGCATGCTATAATTGTATTAATACGGAAACGTTAATACATGTGTGTTTAATAAACAAACAGAAACTTCCTAGTTATGCCTCTCTCATAAACTAGCTCGTTGATTAACAAGATGATCAAGGTTTCCTGATCATGGACATTGGATGTTGTTAATAACGGGGTCACAACATTAGTGTAATGGTGTGATGAACATTCATCCGAAGTATAGCATTACGATCAAAGTCATTGAGTTTATATTGCTATAACAACTTACGAAGTGATCCTAATCCTTAGACCATGAGATCATGTCAATCACTAACACCGGAAGAGTTTCTTGATAACATCAAACGTCACACCGTAATAGGGTGATTATAAATATGGATTCAGAACTAATAAAGTGTTATGTTGAGGCCCATGGATCGAGAGTGGAATTTGTTCATCCCGATGACGGATAGATATACTATGGGCCCTCTCGGTGATATCACATTGATTAGCTTGCAAGCAAGTGATTTGATCACTAGAATGTTATATCACAGGAACGAGAAAAGAGTACATGTCAGTAACGAGATCAAACTAGGTATGGAGATACCGATGATCGAATCTCGGACATGTAATATATCGCGAAACAAAAGGATTAAGATACTAGCATAAAAGGTTCCGACGATCACAAGAAAGTCATCGTTGAATGTGTGGGAGTCAGTATGGGTCTCCAGATCCCGCTTCTGATTATTGATCCGAGAGGGGTCTCGATCATGTCCGCATTATTCACGAACCATAGGGTGAAAGTTTCATGCCGAAAAGAATAACAAGCGCAGGAATTTATTTCACTAGATACCGAAACGAGTTTTCGGGTGAAATTGCAGAAAGTGTTTCTGCATGTGAAATGAAATACTAGAAAGGGGTTATATGTGAATGTTTGTCATTAAAGTAATTGACAAAATTCTGAATAAATAAAAGGAGTTTTATTTAATGAGAGATTGCATTAAATTTGGTGGAAATTTAATGGGAATTTGAGTGGGTTTTTGAGTGGAGGGAATTAAAAGGCATTTGAGTGAGTGGAGTGTCCACCCACATGAATGTGGAAGAGGTGGGGGCAGCCCCATGGATGGGCGCATGGCCCCTTGGGTGCCCCCCTCTCCCTATAAAAGGATCCCCCTCCGTCTCTCTCACTCACACCTCCTCGTGAAGGATATCTCTCCCTCTCTAGAATTTATCCCCCATGGTCTCGGACTAGCGAGATACATGTTCCTGGTGGCTATTCGGCAAGAAAGAGTTGTGCTTCCACTGCATCGCTGGAGCGAGGAGGCGGAGGTTGCTCGGTGTCTCGAACGTGTGTGCGAGCACGGATGCGCTGCTGTTTTGCGGCGCTAGGACTTCCTCTCGATCTTGAGATCGGCAAGAGATCGTCTACATCAACCACGAGTTTGGACTCGTTAAGCTTTGTCGATCTTCAAGGGTATGTTCTCTACGGATATACATCCGCCCGTTGCTTGTATCTAATAGATAGATCTTGGTACATAGTTGTTCCCATCGTAGGAAAAAATTTGTTTTCTATGCTGCGAACCCTACATGAAGCGCTATTGAAGAGTAGAACTGGTAAAGGAAACTTCTACTGTGAGTATTTATTTTTGTTTCTGTTTGTTACTTTTTTTCCAATATGGATGACCCACTTGGTTTTCTGTTTGGGAAAACTACTACCACTGTTAGGGTAGAAGATGAACCACCACCTGTTCAGATAGATCCTTTTAAGATACCTACAAGTATTGTTGATCGTGTTATGGATAACTATTATTTAGGGGATGGAACTATCCATCCTGGTGATCATTTGCTTTTTACCCATGAATTATGCAGGTTGTTTAAGTGTGCAGGTATCACAACTGAACGGGTGAAGAAGTTACTCTCTATATCCTTGAAAGGGAGAGCTGAAGAATGATATAAGCTGCTGAAGAATGGACAATCCATGGAATGGGAGGAAATGGCATCTCTCTTTTATTCTAAATTATATCCTCCCAGTGAAATTCATAAGGATAGAAATCTGATACATAACTTTTGGCCTCGTGATGGAGAGAGTACAGCTCAAGCTTGGGGGAGATTGAATTTACTAATGCTTAAATGTCCTATTCATGAACTCCCTAACAATATTAAAATTATTATCAATAACTTTTATGCTAGGCTTTCTCTTCATGATAAAGATTTACTAGATGCTTCTTGTGCTGGATCATTCACACGTATGAAGGAAAAAGCTAAATGGGATCTACTAGACCGTATTCAAGAGAACACTGAAGCTTGGGAGAATGAAAAAGGAAGAAAGTCAGGTATAAACTATGATTATGAATGCATAAGATCTTTTATGGGAACTGATGACTTTCTTGATATTAGCAATGAGTATGGTCTTGACTCTCAAGTTCTTGCAAAATGTTTTAAGGCCTTTGCCTCTTACATAGAAATTCCCAAGAAGGGTGGGACAAGTACCATGCTCCTTATAAAGACATTGTTACCCATGTTCCTGCTAGCATAGAAGTTTGTACTGTTGATCCTATTTTGCCTGAACCTTATGTTGAGAAGATCCCTTTTCCTGCTAAGGTAAAGGAACATTCTATTATAGCTAATATAGTTAGCAAAAGTGCAAAGAAAACTGTGGAACCCGGTGAGCAAATAAATATTGAGCTTGCGGTAGCTATTGTGAAAGATCTTGTCACTAGAAATGTAGAGGATGAGCATATTGTCTTCTGTGAAGACGCTTCTAATATTGTATCTCATCCTAGAAAATCTAGAAATCTAGTGTCCCTGTGCTTTCTGTTAAAATCGGTGATCATTGAGATTATGGTTTATGTGATATTGGTGTTAGTTCTAGTGCTATTCCTTATGAACTTTATAGGGAAATTATGCATGGAATTGGTCCTTGTGAGCTTGAGGACATTGATGTGGTTATTCACCTTTCTAATAGAGAGACGGTCTGTCCCATTGGCATTGTAAGAGATGTGGAGGTTTTTTGTGGTAAGATTAAATATCCTGCTGATTTTCTAGTACTTGGTTTTGGAGCTAGTGAAACCTATCCTATAATCTTTGGTAGACCCTTCTTGAATACATGTGGGGCTATCATAGATTGTGGGAAGGAAAAAGTTTTGAATAAGTTTGATGTAGAGTCTTATGAGTTTAATTTTTCCAGATTTGCTAAAACTCCTTATGAAAATGAACTGCGTAATGAGGATTTCAAGGTTGAACAACTTTCTGCTATTTATCTTGCTCCTAACAATGCCTTGCAGTAATTTATGGAAGATCATGAAAGCGATGTCTTCATGAAGGAAAGAAATGAGATCGACGAGGTTTTTCTTTGTCAGCCTGAGCAACTTAAGCATAATCTACCTGTGGAAGATTTTGGTACCACACTACCACCTAAAGGGGACCCTGTTTTCGAATTAAAACCTTTACCTGATGATCTTAAATATGCTTATCTTGATGATAAGAAAGTATATCCTATTATTATGAGTTCTAAACTTTCAGGAAAGGAAGAATAGAGGTTATTGGAAATACTGAAGAAACACCGAGGAGCTATGGGCTATACTCTTGATGATCTAAAAGGGATTTCTCCTACTATATGCCAGCATGCTATTAATATAGAACCTGATGCAAAACCAGTTGTTGAGCACCAACGCCGTCTAAATCCTAATATGAAGGATGTGGTAAGAAATGAGGTATTAAAACTCCTTGATGCTGGTATTATTTACCCTATTGCTGATAGCCAATGGGTTAGCCCTGTTCATTGTGTTCCCAAAAAAGGGGGAATAACTGTTGTGCCTAATGAAAATAATGAACTTATACCCCAAAGAGTAATGGTTGGGTACAGGATGTGCATTTATTTTAGAAAGGTTAATGAAGTTACTAAGAAATATCATTATCCTTTGCCCTTTATTGATCAAATGCTTGAGAGGTTGTCCAAAAAGACTTACTTTTGTTTTTTCGATGGTTAATCTGGTTCTCTCAAATTGCTGTGAAAGAACAAGACCATGAGAAAACCACTTTCACTTGTCCTTATGGTAGTTATGCTTATAGGCGTATGCCTTTTGGTTTATGTAATTCTCCTGCTACCTTTTAGACATGTATGTCTGCTATCTTTCATGGTTTTTGTGAAGAAATTGTGGAGGTTTTCATGGACGATTTCTCCGTCTATGGAACTTATTTTGATAACTGTTTGCACAACCTTGATAAAGTTTTGCAGAGATGTGAAGAAACCAACCTTGTTCTTAATTGGGAGAAATGCCATTTCATGGTTAATGAAGGGGTTGTTCTTGGAAACAAAATTTCTGAAAGAGGTATTGAAGTTTATAGAGCCAAAATTGAAGCAATTGAGAAGATGCCTTGTCCTAAAGATATTAAAGGTATTCGTAGTATCCTTGGTCATGATGGTTTCTATAGGAGGTTTATTAAAGATTTCTCCAAAATTTCAAAGCCCCTTACTAATCTTCTTCAAAAAGATGTACCTTTTGTTTTTGATGATGATTGTAAGGAATCTTTTGAAACTTTGAAGAAAGATTTGACTACTGCTCCTATTGTTCAACCACCTGATTGGAGTTTACCTTTTGAAATTATGTGTGATGCTAGTGATTTTGTTGTGGGTGTTGTCTTTGGGCAACGTATTGAGAAGAAGTTGAATGTTGTTAATTATGCTAGCAAGACTCTAGATGCTGCTCAAAAGAATTATGCTACTACTGAAAAGGAGTTCTTAGCTGTAATCTTTGCATGTGATAAGTTTAGACCCTATATCGTTGATTCAAAGGTCACTATTCATACTAATCATGCTGCTATTAAGTACCTTATGACAAAGAAGGACGCTAAGCCTAGGCTTATTAGATGGGTGTTACTTTTACAAGAGTTTGATCTGCATATTGTAGATAGGAAAGGTGCTGAAAATCCTGTTGCTGATAATTTATCTTGTTTGGAAAACATTTCTTTTCACCCCTTGCCTGTTAATGATAGTTTTCCAAATGATCAGTTGGTTGCAATAAGGGTAATTCCGCATGAGAGTCCTTGGTATGCTGATTATGCTAACTTTATTGTTTCCAAGTATTTGCCTCCAACCTTTACAGCCCAGCAAAAAAGAAAATTCTTTTATGATCTAAGGCATTACTTTTGGGACGACCCACATCTATATAAAGGAGTGGATGGTATTATGCGAAGATGTGTTCCAGAATTTGAACAACAAGAGATATTGAGAAAATGTCATGGTAGTGCTTAGGGAGGACATCATGCTGGTGATAGGAATACACAAAAGGTCTTACAATCTGGATTTTTGGCCTACCCTTTCCAAAGATGCAAGGAAGTTTGTCTTATCATGTGATGAATGTCAAAGAGTTGGTAACATTTCTAGACGCAATGAAATGCCTATGAATTATTCTCTTGTTATTGAACCTTTTGATTATTGGGGATTTGACTTTATGGGTCCTTTTCCTCCTTCAAAAGGGTACACTCATATTCTTGTTGTTGTTGACTATGTTACAAAGTGGGTAGAAGCCATACCTACAAACATCGATGATGGTAAAACCTCTTTAAAAATGCTTAAGGATGTTATTTTTCCTAGGTTTGGTGTGCCTAGATATCTCATGACTGATGGAGGCTCTCATTTTATTCATGGGGGTTTTAGAAAAACTATCGCTAAGTATGATGTAAACCATAGAATTGCTTCAGCTTATCACTCCCAAACCAGTGGGCAAGTAGAACTCTCCAATAGGGAAATTAAATCTATCTTCCAAAAGACTGTTAATAGATCTAGGAAAAATTGGGCTAAAAAGTTGAATGATGCTTTATGGGCTTATAGAACCGCTTATAAAAATCCTATGGGGATGTCTCCTTACAAAATGGTCTATGGGAAAGCTTGTCACTTGCCTTTAGAATTAGAACACAAAGCTTATTGGGCAGTGAAAGAGTTGAATAGAGATTTTAAACTTGCTGCTGAGAAAAGATTGCTTGACATGAGTACCTTAGATGAGTGGAGAAGTGAAGCTTATGAAAATGCTAGACTCTTTAAGAAAAAAGTAAAAAGATGGCATGATAGGAGAATTCTCAAAAGGGAGTTCCATGTTGGTGAGAAAGTTCTTTTGTATAGGTCATGTCTCAGATTTTTGACTGGGAAACTACTCTCAAAATGGGAAGGACCTTTTGTTATTGAGGAAGTATATCATTCAGGTGCTATCAAAATATCTTATTTGAAGGATGAAACAACACAGGTGGTGAATGGTAAAATACTAAAACATTATATTTATGGAGATTCTTATAATGAAGATGTTGATATTATTCAAATGGTGACTCCGGAAGAATTTATTAGAAACCAAACACCAGAAACTGCTGAGTTCGTGTTTGAATAAGTAAAAGTGGTGAAAACAGAAGGTTCATGAAAGCCTAATATTTTTAATATTTTTGATGTTTTTATTACATAAGGAAAGTTACGAGACGGAACAAAGGAGGAAACGGAGGCCGGGGTGGCCAAAACCACCCCAGGCGCGGGCCCCAGCTGGCCGCGCCTGGAAGGGGTGTGAGCCCCCCGAGCTCCGTATCCGCCTCGTTTTCGTACAAGTATCTTCCTTATGCATTGAAACTTCGTAATATATAACCCCCCGGATCCCCCGTGGTTCATGTATCCTGTTCTCGTCTTGTTTCTGTTTCGATCTGTTTCTGTCAGGCAGATTCTCAGTTTTGGAGTCATAATGTCTTCCTCTGGATCACCCATGGAGAATTCCTCCGTAGATGTCATCAACCCATACTTGTATGAGTTGAGGATTCATCCCAAGGAGTTTATTCTCAAGGATGGGAAGGTGCAGATGAAAGAAGTTCAAGGCCCTAAAGGAGAAGGCAGTCTGGAAGATAGGATGGAAGCATTGGAGCAGGAAGTTTTTAGGTACAAGAAGAAGGTAGAACGTGAAGTGGATGTTATTCACAAAATAAGTTCAGAACTCATCACTAAGAACGAGGAGGAGGTTGCTGACCTTTGAGCAGAAATCTTCTCGCTCCGTCAGACCACCAACCAATTCCAAGCACAGCTCTACGACATACAAAATCAAAACTGTGAGTATGAGGCTAGATTTAATCGCATAAGCTCTGCTGCTAGTTTCAGGATTGCGGAAACCAGGACGTCCTTTTTGGATGGGGAACCTTTGCCCTGGAAGTTTGATGATGACAAGAGAACACCACCATCGCTGAAGGAGTAATTCTTCATCAGGTTTGGCATCCCCTTGGCTTGTTCCAAGCTTGGGGGAGTGCTGCGGTATCACATCATTATCTTTTATGTTTTACCTTTTTAGTGGATTCATATCTTTGGTAGAGAAGTTATCTTATAGGTTGGTTTGCATGTGGAAGTATCTCTCCTTTAGTTGATTATCTATGTATCCCTTGGTGTGAGTGCCTTTATGGAATATTAATGAGAAGTTTCATATTTTACTTTTTTCACTTCTTATTTTAGTTTACAATCTCTATTATATGATTGATCTAAATTGGTTTTGGCAAACCGAGCTCTGGTCAGTAGCAACACTTTTTGAGATTTGAAAGGAAAAGAGAAAAAGCTTATAGGTATTTTTTATCATTTATTTTCTTTCTTGATTGGCTCATAAGATTAGTATTCTTTATTTAAGATATTTTGTTTCTTCAAGGAAGATTGCATGTTTGGCTTTATCATTTTTACGTTTGCTTGTTTCTTTCAACTCTTTTGATTGCTACCCAGCCTTGCTAGCCAAAAACCTGTTTTGAGAAGGCATACTTCTCATGCATCCTTTCCCTTTGAACCAAAACCTGTGCCATTTGTGTCCACCATATCTACCTATTAGAATTTTCTTTTCCAAGAAATTTCTCAAGCTTCATTTATCTTTCGAATTAAAAACTATTTTGTTATGTGAAAACTAGTTAGTAAAGATCTCATGAACTTGATGGCACACCTTATCTTCTAGCCCCTAATAGACTTGAACCATTGTGTCATCGAAGTTGTATATGCTTGCATCTATACGTTGGAATTAGCAGAGCCGTGCTGTCACGGGGAACGCTTTCAACATTGCACATGTACGTTGTACACAGTTGATATCATGCTCTTTTGTTTGCGGATGTCATCGGTGTGAAATAAAGAGGGAGCTTGTAAGTCCATGGAGTGATGTATGTGTGTTAGAGAAACGCCTGAGCCGCTAGCCCAAGCCATTCCTAATCATGGTGGAAACTTGCAGCATCACCATAATGAGCATTCTGTGAAGCATCCTCAATAAAAAAGCTATGCACATAGTAAATAAAAAGATCGCTGAGATGCTCATTATCTGCTTGCCTTGTCATTTTGGTTATGGGATAGCTCATGTACCATGTGCAAGGTTGTAGAGGTCCCAACCTTCAATAAGGTAGAGATCCCTGTGTTTACAATGCTAGTCCCTGGATCAATAGCTAGCATCCACAGTTAAGATGTAATATCAAGAAACAAAGGTCATAATACAATCTTATAACCAGGAATAACATAATTTTATTACATCTTACATAGCTCATTTGGCTATTACATTACATTGTAGCAGAATATCTATAAGCATGGGGTCCTTCATCTTCAAAGTGCCACAGGCAAACATGCTGGTTGTAGACTTTGTAATCCTAATCAATCAACTTCACTAATATCAAACAAACCTGCAACATAACAAGTTACAGCCACAAGGGTCAATACATTTGAATTGTATTGGCAAGTTTCACTACTATGTTGAATATAAGTGGATCCTATCATTACATGCATATTTGGCTAAGTAGGGTTTTAGGCTCATTTGCAGAAAGCAATAATTTATCCTATCTTTTCAAAATAGTTTAGATCTTTTGTCACATCTTTCTGAACTCCTTGGTAAATCCCCAAGTGTTTCAAGTCTTTGTCAAAATCCCTTGAGCTCCTTGGTAAATCCCCAAGTGCTTCAAGTTTTTATCAAAATCTCTTGAGCTCCTTGGTACACCCCAAGTACTTCAAGTTTTTATAAAAATCTCTTGAGCTCCTTGGTACACCCCAAGTGCTTCAAGTTTTTATCAAAATCTCTTGAGCTCCTTGGTACACCCCAAGTGCTTCAAGCCTTTTGTTGTCACTTTAAAGTTTTTCTTTTAGAAATTGGAATGTCGAGATTTCCCATAGCTTCAAGCTTTAGTTGCTCAGTATTGTCCATAACTGGGGACACGGCTAAGTACTTAGACTTTTATCTTCTGCAGAAGTTGTACACTTTACCCACATGACACAATCTCATCTTGTTGCCACCAGTGGCCGCTGGATAAGTACTCACCAAGATGGAATACTGGCAGATTGAGAATGTGACGAAGTCTTTCCATAGGTTCCTCCCATACACAATGCTAGCTTGTCCTCAGGCACCAATGTAGGGTTCCTAGTTCCCTCATTTCCAGTAAACCTGAAGACCAATGCATGGGTCTTCCCAATGTAGTTGACTAAGCCAGAGCCATATTAGCATGTGGCTGTACACGGAAGCCACTGTTGGAGAAACATGGTCAATCTCTAAGTCCCTGGGTGGTTTCCACCCAGGTGGTTCATTGAGTACTTGTTTTATTATATCAAAACACAAGTCTTTTCTCAACTTCATTAAATCTCAACATGTATCTCTTCTTAAAAATATGTAGCATGGCTAAGCATTTTACAACTACATTGTTTTCACTAAGGAAAGTATAAGGGTATCCTATTAGGATTAGCATAGCATAAAGTATAGAATTCTTTTTCATGCATGTTTCAAAATCCACTAAGTATAATGAAAAATAGTAGGACTTTTGGATGATAGTGTAACTTGCCTTTTTTGTAGAGAATGTTGGTTCACTTCTTGATCTTGCTAATCTCACACTCTTCTAATTTCACTACAAGTCAATCAAGCAAACACAAATTTAACTAGCATTCCAAACAAATTTTCAATCAACTTAATCAGACATAAAAACATAGAAACAAAGTCATGCATGCAAGCATGCAAAAGATAGTTTTATTTGCAAAGGGGGTTTCTACTAGGCTCTAAACATTGTAAGGTTCAAAGTGGTCATTTTCTAATGTGGAAAACCATATGCAAAAAGGGTTTTATCAATAGACCATTTTTAAATCAAATCATTATTTCATGTGGTGAAAATGCTTTTGGCAAAGCAACAATTTTATAATGTTCACCAAATAAGTTGTTAATTCACAAAACGTGGTGTTTTATGGTCAGTAGGTTTGATTTATAACAATTTCCCAAAGTTTTTCCTCCAAAATCATTTTCATAGCAAAATCAATATTTTTATTTGACTAGAAATGGGCTAATTCAATTAATCCATCCTAATCTTTTCATAATACATTTTTAAATCCACAAGTTGGTTCCCAAGGTCAGAGGTTCACAAAAAACCATTTTGCAAAGATTTCATCCTCAAAAACTTTTTGGAATAATTTTTATAACCTAAACAAGCATACAAATGTTTCTGCAAAAACAAACATTTTACCAGAAGCTTTTTACTAAACAAATTGCATGGTTTTCTAGGGCTTGTTCCACTGATTCCACTGATATAAAATTTGCAAATTTTGGACGTGTGGATCAAAAGTTACAAGGTTTACAAATTTGCATCTAAATCAGATATAAAATTTGTTTTAAACAGAACTAGTGCCACGCGGCGCAATACTATTGGTCGATACCGGTTCGCACGGATCGGCCTCTGTGAGGCGTTGGATCTAAACAGATCACGCGGCTCAGATTGCGTACCCTTTCGCCGTTAAGTGGTTCTATCGTGTCGCTACGATCTGGATCGAACGGCTCCTATCAACTTGCCAAGAACTGGCGGCGCGAGATCAGACGGTGGCGTTGCGACGGTTACAGGAAGCAAGGGAGAGGGGAAAAGGGCTTACATCGTTCGTGTGGTCGAGGTGAAGCTCGAGGTGGCGTTGGCTCGGCGAGGGACGCACTGGAGCGGGATTAATCGCTCGCCGAAGACATCGTCGGCGTCAGACGGCTCTGTTCGTTGTCGGGGGCGACGTTGCAGTCCACCCTAAGACAAGATAGGGCAGGGTTAGATGCGGGCGAGTGTGGGATTCACGTGAGCGTGATTGAGGGGGCTCGGGGCGGTTGGTGCTTACCAGGAAACTTCGCCGGAGTAAGAAGCAGACGCGACGGCGCTCAGATGTTGTCGAAGTCGACGTTCTAGGGCGCCCGCGGGTGAATGGAAATCACAGGGAGAAGTGACAGGGGTAGGGGAGTGTGTGAGCTTGGTCGAGGAGGCAAGGGGCGGTGCCTACTGGCCGGAATTGTTTGCGGAGCTCGCCGGAGCAGTGAGAGCGCGGGCTCGAATTGGGGCAGCCTAGAGGCTCTCGTGGTGCGGGGTCTGGGGGAAAAGAGAGGGAATATGCATGCGGTTAAATGGGCGCGGTTATTGGGAGGAATCAATAGCGTATTCAACGCGTATTCATTGCCGGCATAAATGGCAGCAACGGCAGGGCGACGTGATCAGGGGGAAGACGACGCTGAGGTGGCTCTGTGGGGCATGCTTGACAGCGAGAAAGGAAGAGAGGGGAGAGGGTCCACTCGTCGGTGTCTGCGCGTGTATGAGTTTAAGTGGAAAACGATTCGCAGTGGGGGAGGGAAACTGGGCTTCTAATGGGCTTCTTGGGCCAGGTGGGTTGGGTCAGGCCTGGTTCTATTTTTTCTTTCTGATTGTTTTATCTTTTTCTATTTCTATTTTCTGTTTTTGAAAATCAATCAAACAAATCAATCAACAAATCAATTCAAAAATTCCTCCAAACTTTGCATTGAGTTTTTGGTTCTGTTTAACAACAATATTCCAAGTCCCAAAAATAAAATAATATATTTTTTTATTTTAGGGTCCATTAATAATTAAATAAAATGGACCTTAGTTATTAATTCAAATAGGATTTGAATTATTCAAAATCTCCATTTGAAATCCAAATAATATCAAAACCAAAATACTTCAGTAGGTTTTATTTAAGAATATAAAATACTTGGAAAACTTATTTAAAATAAGTTTTTGTGTTTATTCTAAATAGAAAAGCCTTGGTTTTATTTAAAAAGGGATATTAATAAATCCTCATTATTTTATTTAAATAAACCTTTACTCTTTTTATCAAAACAAAATATTTTAATTCAAAAGCTTGGCCAAGGTTTTATTTGGCTTATAAAATAAACTTTATTTAATATTTCTACCTTTTCATTTGAAAACCAAATATTTTTATTAAAATATTTAAAAATAGTAATTCCAAATATTTTTAGCTTTATTGTTTATTTACCCTTTTAAATCCCTTTAGGATTTTATTTGTTCCAAATAGGTTTTGAAAGTTTCCAATTGGATTCAAAAAGTTTCTTCTCACCTTGAAAATCAACAAAGTTTTATTTTATTCATTTATTTTTCACATTACAAGATTTGGAAAATCTTGGGATGTGACAGGCTACCACTCTTAAAATAAATCTCGTCCCGAGATTTGGGAAAGCTAGGGTTACAAGTAGGCTCAAAGCATCTTGGGTACTACCACCCTTAAAAATTCTCCAACTAAATTACATCTTGGTTTGCTTGGGATCTTGGGGAAACTTCTCTGGGCAAACATCTGCATAGTGTCCTTTGTTTCCACACTTGACATTTGTGACAAGGCTGAGATCCTTCATAGGCTTGTTTATCTTGTGCTTCATCTTTTCTGGACAATTGCTTGCATAATGTCCTGGTTCTTTGCAATTGAAACATGTGATAAGTTTGAGTTCTTCACGTGTCTCTTATGGACAAGTTGCTGCATAATGGCCTAGCTCTTTGCAGTTGTTGCACCATGCTTGACCAATCTCCTTATACTTATGTTTCTCTGGACATTCACTGGAATAGTGTCCCATTTCTTTACAATGATGACATTGCACATGGCTTTTGTCCTTCTTTTTCTTGGGTTTCTCCAAAGCTAGGAGTGCATCTAGTTCATGTTGTTCATATGTTATCTTATAGGTAGGAATGTCTACTTGTTTCTTGGACCTTCTATTGCTCCTTGGATAATTCATATGCCTCTTCTTTGGTCCTTTAAATTGTGTTGTATTGCATGGAGGTATAAGTGGAGCTTTTCCTTTGTCCTCATTCTTCTTGGTGAATTTGGATCCCTCTTGATAGTTTGCAATCATTTGTTGCACTCCACCTTGTTTCCTTTGTTCAACTATGGAATAGATGGGGCATTGGATAGGGACATGATTGTTTCCTTCACATAGGTAAAAAGTAGCTTGAGAGGTGGGACATTGGCCAACAGGATGTTTCTCTTCACAGTTGGGGCATTGATCTCCATGCTCCTTGGAAGTGTGATCCTTGTCTCCACAAATATTGCAAGCTTTGGTTCCTTTTAGAATAACATCCTTGTCTCCTTTGGAAAAGTTGCTTTCCATGTTGAGCATTTGGTCTGTCACCTTATGCAACATTTGGGCTTGGTCTTCCAAAAAATTTTGCAGTGTTGGATCTTCCCCACTGGTGTTGGCTATGAACTGAGCTGTCATTTGGTTCAACTGGTTCTGGGTTGCTATGAGTTCTTTCATGCTGTCCTCTTGGTTGGTGTTGTTGTCATCCACCTTGATGTTGGAGTCTCTTGGAGTAGTCATCTGTTTGGGTTGAATTGATATTAGAATAGGCTAGATATTTCTAAGGAAATAATTCTAATCACACACTTCATAATTCACACAAACAATGTGCAAGCAATCACAAACAAACACTCTCTTCAAACACAAGCATATACCAAAAATATTTTTGTTACACCACATAAGTTGGTGGGTTTGTCTTAAACAAAATATGGTGGTCCATCTATATGGTTCACTTGTGATCTTTCCATCCTTCTTGGTTGATTCTTCTTGCATGAGATCATGGTTTCCTTAGGAAAATTTCTTGGTCACAAAACTTCAAAGGTGAGGATGGCTCCTTCTAAGTTGTGTTTCCTTAGTCTCCAAATCTTGAGCAAGATTTCTTGTCTCACTTGTCCTTAGTGATATCTAAGGTTGAAGTCCTTGGGGAATATGCTGAAGATGTTGAAGTCATTGGAGTTGAAGATGTTGAAGTCATTAGAGTTGAAGATGTTGAAGTCATTAGAGTTGATGAAGTCCTTTGCACATGGTGAAGTCTTTGGCCATGGGGTAGGTTTTTCCATCAAGTTGAAAATAGAAGAGATGTAGAGTTGATACCAAAATGGTTAAGGAAAGAGTTTACAAGATTGTTTGTAAATAATTTTTGGAATAGATACAACTCCTATTTTTCTAAGGGTTTTGTCCAATCCTAGGGTTACAAATCCTATAGGCAACACAATGCTCTGATACCATCTGTAGAGGTCCCAACCTTCAATAAGTTAGAGATCCCTGTGTTTACAATGCTAGTCCCTGGATCAATAGGCTAGCATCCACAGTTAAGATGTAATATCAAGAAACAAAGGTCATAATACAATCTTATAACCAGGAATAACATAATTTTATTACATCTTACATAGCTCATTTGGATATTACATTACATTGCAGCAGAATATCTATAAGCATGGGGTCCTTCATCTTCAAAGTGCCACAGGCAAACAAGCTGGTTGTAGACTTTGTAATCCTAATCAATCAACTTCACTAATATCAAACAAACCTGAAACATAACAAGTTACGGCCACAAGGGTCAATACATTTGAATTGTATTGGCAAGTTTCACTACTATGTTGAATATAAGTGGATCCTATCATTACATGCATATTTGGCTAAGTAGGGTTTTAGGCTCATTTGCAGAAAGCAATAATTTATCCTATCTTTTCAAAATAGTTTAGATCTTTTGTCACATCTTTCTGAACTCCTTGGTAAATCCCCAAGTGTTTCAAGTCTTTGTCAAAATCCCTTGAGCTCCTTGGTAAATCCCCAAGTGCTTCAAGTTTTTATCAAAATCTCTTGAGCTCCTTGGTACACCCCATGTACTTCAAGTTTTTATCAAAATCTCTTGAGCTCCTTGGTACACCCCAAGTGCTTCAAGTTTTTATCAAAATCTCTTGAGCTCCTTGGTACACCCCAAGTGCTTCAAGCCTTTTGTTGTCACTTTAAAGTTTTTCTTTTAGAAATTGGAATGTCGAGATTTCCCATAGCTTCAAGCTTTAGTTGCTCAGTATTGTCCATAACCGGGGACACGGCTAAGTACTTAGATTTTTATCTTCTGCAGAAGTTGTACACTTTACCCACATGACACAATCTCATCTTGTTGCCACCAGTGGCCGCTGGATAAGTACTCACCAAGATGGAATACTGGCAGATTGAGAATGTGACGAAGTCTTTCCATAGGGTCCTCCCATACACAATGCTAGCTTGTCCTCAGGCACCAATGTAGGGTTCCTAGTTCCCTCATTTCCAGTAAACCTGAAGACCAATGCATGGGTCTTCCCAATGTAGTTGACTAAGCCAGAGCCATATTAGCATGTGGCTGTACACGGAAGCCACTGTTGGAGAAACATGTTCAATCTCTAAGTCCATGGGTGGTTTTCATCTGGTGCACAACAAAAAGAGATTTCCATATAAACATGGTTCCTCTTGTTGCCACTTGGTCCAAAACTTGAGTAACCTTGTCCACCCAGGTGGTTCATTGAGTACTTTTTTTATTATATAAAAACACAAGTCTTTTCTCAACTTCATAAAATCTCAACATGTATCTCTTCTTAAAAATATGTAGCATGGCTAAGCATTTTACAACTACATTGTTTTCACTAAGGAAAGTATAAGGGTATCCTATTAGGATTAGCATAGCATAAAGTATAGAATTCTTTTTCATGCATGTTTCAAAATCCACTAAGTATAATGAAAAATAGTAGGACTTTTGGATGATAGTGTAACTTGCCTTTTTGGTATAGAATGTTGGTTCACTTCTTGATCTTGCTAATCTCACACTCTTCTAATTTCACTACAAGTCAATCAAGCAAACACAAATTCAACTAGCATTCCAAACAAATTTTCAATCAACTTAATCACACATAAAAACATAGAAACAAAGTCATGCATGCAAGCATGCAAAAGATAGTTTTATTTGCAAAGGGGGTTTCTACTAGGCTCTAAACATTGTAAGGTTCAAAGTGGTCATTTTCTAATGTGGCAAAACCATTTGCAAAAAGGGTTTTATCAATAGACCATTTTTAAATCAAATCATTATTTCATGTGGTGAAAATTCTTTTGGCAAAGCAACAATTTTATAATGTTCACCAAATAAGTTGTTAATTCACAAAACTTGGTGTTTTAGGGTCAGTAGGTTTGATTTAAAACAATTTCCCAAAGTTTTTCCTCCAAAATCATTTTCATAGAAAAATCAATATTTTTATTTGACTAGAAATGGGCTAATTCAATTAATCCATCCTAATCTTTTCATAATACATTTTTAAATCCACAAGTTGGTTCCTAAGGTCAGAGGTTCACAACAAACCATTTTGCAAAGATTTCATCCTCAAAAACTTTTTGGAATAATTTTTATAACCTAAACAAGCATATAAATGTTTCTGCAAAAACAAACATTTTACCAGAAGCTTTTTACTAAACAAATTGCATGGTTGGCTAGGGCTTGTTCCACTGATTCCACTGATATAAAATTTGCAAATTTTGGACGTGTGGATCAAAAGTTACAAGGTTTACAAATTTGCATCTAAATCAGATTCAAAATTTGTTTTAAACAGAACTAGTGCCACGCGGCGCAATACTATTGGTCGATACCGGTTCGCACGGATCGGCCTCTATGAGGCGTTGGATCTAAACAGATCACGCGGCTCAGATTGCGTACCCTTTCGCCGTTAAGTGGTTCTATCGTGTCGCTACGATCTGGATCGAACAGCTCCTATCAACTTGCCAAGAACTGGCGGTGCTGCGCGGCGGTGAGCGGCGGCGCGAGGTCAGACGGTGGCGTTGCGACGGTTACAGGAAGCAAGGGAGAGGGGAAAAGGGCTTACATCGTTCGCGTGGTCGAGGTGAAGCTCGAGGTGGCGTTGGCTCGGCGAGGGGCGCACTGGAGCGGGATTAATCGCTCGCCGGAGACGTCGGCGGCGTCAGACGGCTCTGTTCGTTGTCGGGGGCGACGTTGCAGTCCACCCTAAGACAAGATAGGGAAGGGTTAGATGCGGGCGAGTGTGGGATTCACGTGAGCGTGATTGAGGGGGCTCGGGGCGGTTGGTGCTTACCAGGAAACTTCGCCGGAGTAAGAAGCAGACGCGGCGGCGCTCAGATGTTGTCGAAGTCGACGTTCTGGGGCGCCCGCGGGTGAATGGAAATCACAGGGAGAAGTGATAGGGGTAGGGGAGTGTGTGAGCTTGGTCGAGGAGGCAAGGGGCGGTGCCTACTGGCCGGAATTGTTTGCGGAGCTCGCCGGAGCAGTGAGAGCGCGGGCTCGAATTGGGGCAGCCTAGAGGCTCTCGTGGTGCGGGGTCTGGGGGAAAAGAGAGGGAATACGCAGGCGGTTAAATGGGCGCGGTTACTGGGAGGAATCAAGGGCGTATTCAACGCGTATTCATCGCCGACGTAAATGGCAGCAACGGCAGGGCGACGTGATCAGGGGGAAGACGACGCTGAGGTGGCTCTATGGGGCATGCTTGTCAGCGAGAAAGGAAGAGAGGGGAGAGGGTCCACTCGTCGGTGTCTGCGCGGGTATGAGTTTAAGTGGAAAACGATTCGCAGTGCGGGAGGGAAACTGGGCTGCGAATGGGCTTCTTGGGCCAGGTGGGTTGGGTCAGGCCTGGTTCTATTTTTTCTTTCTGATTGTTTTATCTTTTTCTATTTCTATTTTCTGTTTTTGAAATTCAATCAAACAAATCAATTCAAAAATTCCTCCAAACTTTGCATTGAGTTTTTGGTTCTGTTTAACAACAATATTCCAAGTCCCAAAAATAAAATAATATATTTTTTTATTTTAGGGTCCATTAATAATTAAATAAAATGGACCTTAGTTATTAATTCAAATAGGATTTGAATTATTCAAAATCTCCAATTGAAATCCAAATAATATCAAAACCAAAATACTTCAGTAGGTTTTATTTAAGAATATAAAATACTTGGAAAACTTATTTAAAATAAGTTTTTGTGTTTATTCTAAATAGAAAAGCCTTGGTTTTATTTAAAAAGGGATATTAATAAATCCTCATTATTTTATTTAAATAAACCTTTACTCTTTTTATCAAAACAAAATATTTTAATTCAAAAGCTTGGCCAAGGTTTTATTTGGCTTATAAAATAAACTTTATTTAATATTTCTACCTTTTCATTTGAAAACCAAATCTTTTTATTAAAAGATTTAAAAATAGTAATTCCAAATATTTTTAGCTTTATTGTTTATTTACCCTTTTAAATCCCTTTAGGATTTTATTTGTTCCAAATAGGTTTTGAAAGTTTCCAATTGGATTCAAAAAGTTTCTTCTCACCTTGAAAATCAACAAAGTTTTATTTTATTCATTTATTTTTCACATTACAAGATTTGGAAAATCTTGGGATGTGACAGGCTACCACTCTTAAAATAAATCTCGTCCCGAGATTTGGGAAAGCTAGGGTTACAAGTAGGCTCAAAGCATCTAGGGTACTACCACCCTTAAAAATTCTCCAACTAAATTACATCTTGGTTTGCTTGGGATCTTGGGGAAACTTCTCTAGGCAAACATCTGCATAGTGTCCTTTGTTTCCACACTTGACATTTGTGACAAGGCTGAGATCCTTCATAGGCTTGTTTATCTTGTGCTTCATCTTTTCTGGACAATTGCTTGCATAATGTCCTGGTTCTTTGCAATTGAAACATGTGATAAGTTTGAGTTCTTCACGTGTCTCTTGTGGACAAGTTGCTGCATAATGGCCTAGCTCTTTGCAGTTGTTGCACCATGCTTGACCAATCTCCTTATACTTATGTTTCTCTGGACATTCACTGGAATAGTGTCCCATTTCTTTACAATGATGACATTGCACATGGCTTTTGTCCTTCTTTTTCTTGGGTTTCTCCAAAGCTAGGAGTGCATCTAGTTCATGTTGTTCATATGTTATCTTATAGGTAGGAATGTCTACTTGTTTCTTGGACCTTCTATTGCTCCTTGGATAATTCATATGCCTCTTCTTTGGTCCTTTAAATTGTGTTGTATTGCATGGAGGTATAAGTGGAGCTTTTCCTTTGTCCTCATTCTTCTTGGTGAATTTGGATCCCTCTTGATAGTTTGCAATCATTTGTTGCACTCCACCTTGTTTCCTTTGTTCAACTATGGAATAGATGGGGCATTGGATAGGGACATGATTGTTTCCTTCACATAGGTAAAAAGTAGCTTGAGAGGTGGGACATTGGCCAACAGGATGTTTCTCTTCACAGTTGGGGCATTGATCTCCATGCTCCTTGGAAGTGTGATCCTTGTCTCCACAAATATTGCAAGCTTTGGTTCCTTTTAGAATAACATCCTTGTCTCCTTTGGAAAAGTTGCTTTCCATGTTGAGCATTTGGTCTGTCACCTTATCCAACATTTGGGCTTGGTCTTCCAAAAAATTTTGCAGTGTTGGATCTTCCCCACTGGTGTTGGCTATGAACTGAGCTGTCATTTGGTTCAACTGGTTCTAGGTTGCTATGAGTTCTTTCATGCTGTCCTCTTGGTTGGTGTTGTTGTCATCAACCTTGATGTTGGAGTCTCTTGGAGTAGTCATCTGTTTGGGTTGAATTGATATTAGAATAGGCTAGATATTTCTAAGGAAATAATTCTAATTACACACTTCATAATTCACACAAACAATGTGCAAGCAATCACAAACAAACACTCTCTTCAAACACAAGCATATACCAAAAATATTTTTGTTACACCACATAAGTTGGTGGGTTTGTCTTAAACAAAATATGGTGGTCCATCTATATGGTTCACTTGTGATCTTTCCATCCTTCTTGGTTGATTCTTCTTGCATGAGATCATGGTTTCCTTAGGAAAATTTCTTGGTCACAAAACTTCAAAGGTGAGGATGGCTCCTTCTAAGTTGTGTTTCCTTAGTCTCCAAATCTTGAGCAAGATTTCTTGTCTCACTTGTCCTTAGTGATATCTAAGGTTGAAGTCCTTGGGGAATATGCTGAAGATGTTGAAGTCATTGGAGTTGAAGATGTTGAAGTCATTAGAGTTGAAGATGTTGAAGTCATTAGAGTTGATGAAGTCCTTTGCACATGGTGAAGTCTTTGGCCATGGGGTAGGTTTTTCCATCAAGTTGAAAATAGAAGAGATGTAGAGTTGATACCAAAATGGTTGAGGAAAGAGTTTACAAGATTGTTTGTAAATAATTTTTGGAATAGATACAACTCCTATTTTTCTAAGGGTTTTGTCCAATCCTAGGGTTACAAATCCTATAGGCAACACAATGCTCTGATACCATCTGTAGAGGTCCCAACCTTCAATAAGTTAGAGATCCCTGTGTTTACAATGCTAGTCCCTGGATCAATAGGCTAGCATCCACAGTTAAGATGTAATATCAAGAAACAAAGGTCATAATACAATCTTATAACCAGGAATAACATAATTTTATTACATCTTACATAGCTCATTTGGATATTACATTACATTGCAGCAGAATATCTATAAGCATGGGGTCCTTCATCTTCAAAGTGCCACAGGCAAACAAGCTGGTTGTAGACTTTGTAATCCTAATCAATCAACTTCACTAATATCAAACAAACCTGAAACATAACAAGTTACGGCCACAAGGGTCAATACATTTGAATTGTATTGGCAAGTTTCACTACTATGTTGAATATAAGTGGATCCTATCATTACATGCATATTTGGCTAAGTAGGGTTTTAGGCTCATTTGCAGAAAGCAATAATTTATCCTATCTTTTCAAAATAGTTTAGATCTTTTGTCACATCTTTCTGAACTCCTTGGTAAATCCCCAAGTGTTTCAAGTCTTTGTCAAAATCCCTTGAGCTCCTTGGTAAATCCCCAAGTGCTTCAAGTTTTTATCAAAATCTCTTGAGCTCCTTGGTACACCCCATGTACTTCAAGTTTTTATCAAAATCTCTTGAGCTCCTTGGTACACCCCAAGTGCTTCAAGTTTTTATCAAAATCTCTTGAGCTCCTTGGTACACCCCAAGTGCTTCAAGCCTTTTGTTGTCACTTTAAAGTTTTTCTTTTAGAAATTGGAATGTCGAGATTTCCCATAGCTTCAAGCTTTAGTTGCTCAGTATTGTCCATAACCGGGGACACGGCTAAGTACTTAGATTTTTATCTTCTGCAGAAGTTGTACACTTTACCCACATGACACAATCTCATCTTGTTGCCACCAGTGGCCGCTGGATAAGTACTCACCAAGATGGAATACTGGCAGATTGAGAATGTGACGAAGTCTTTCCATAGGGTCCTCCCATACACAATGCTAGCTTGTCCTCAGGCACCAATGTAGGGTTCCTAGTTCCCTCATTTCCAGTA
Source organism: Avena sativa (assembly GCA_916181665.1). Lineage (NCBI taxonomy): Eukaryota > Viridiplantae > Streptophyta > Magnoliopsida > Poales > Poaceae > Avena > Avena sativa. The sequence goes on from OV702284.1 coordinate 71,217,628, forward strand.
AACCTGAAGACCAATGCATGGGTCTTCCCAATGTAGTTGACTAAGCCAGAGCCATATTAGCATGTGGCTGTACACGGAAGCCACTGTTGGAGAAACATGTTCAATCTCTAAGTCCATGGGTGGTTTTCATCTGGTGCACAACAAAAAGAGATTTCCATATAAACATGGTTCCTCTTGTTGCCACTTGGTCCAAAACTTGAGTAACCTTGTCCACCCAGGTGGTTCATTGAGTACTTTTTTTATTATATAAAAACACAAGTCTTTTCTCAACTTCATAAAATCTCAACATGTATCTCTTCTTAAAAATATGTAGCATGGCTAAGCATTTTACAACTACATTGTTTTCACTAAGGAAAGTATAAGGGTATCCTATTAGGATTAGCATAGCATAAAGTATAGAATTCTTTTTCATGCATGTTTCAAAATCCACTAAGTATAATGAAAAATAGTAGGACTTTTGGATGATAGTGTAACTTGCCTTTTTGGTATAGAATGTTGGTTCACTTCTTGATCTTGCTAATCTCACACTCTTCTAATTTCACTACAAGTCAATCAAGCAAACACAAATTCAACTAGCATTCCAAACAAATTTTCAATCAACTTAATCACACATAAAAACATAGAAACAAAGTCATGCATGCAAGCATGCAAAAGATAGTTTTATTTGCAAAGGGGGTTTCTACTAGGCTCTAAACATTGTAAGGTTCAAAGTGGTCATTTTCTAATGTGGCAAAACCATTTGCAAAAAGGGTTTTATCAATAGACCATTTTTAAATCAAATCATTATTTCATGTGGTGAAAATTCTTTTGGCAAAGCAACAATTTTATAATGTTCACCAAATAAGTTGTTAATTCACAAAACTTGGTGTTTTAGGGTCAGTAGGTTTGATTTAAAACAATTTCCCAAAGTTTTTCCTCCAAAATCATTTTCATAGAAAAATCAATATTTTTATTTGACTAGAAATGGGCTAATTCAATTAATCCATCCTAATCTTTTCATCATACATTTTTAAATCCACAAGTTGGTTCCTAAGGTCAGAGGTTCACAACAAACCATTTTGCAAAGATTTCATCCTCAAAAACTTTTTGGAATAATTTTTATAACCTAAACAAGCATATAAATGTTTCTGCAAAAACAAACATTTTACCAGAAGCTTTTTACTAAACAAATTGCATGGTTGGCTAGGGCTTGTTCCATTGATTCCACTGATATAAAATTTGCAAATTTTGGACGTGTGGATCAAAAGTTACAAGGTTTACAAATTTGCATCTAAATCAGATTCAAAATTTGTTTTAAACAGAACTAGTGCCACGCGGCACAATACTATTGGTCGATACCGGTTCGCACGGATCGGCCTCTGTGAGGCGTTGGATCTAAACAGATCGTGCGGCTCAGATTGCGTACCCTTTCGCCGTTAAGTGGTTCTATCGTGTCGCTACGATCTGGATCGAACGGCTCCTATCAACTTGCCAAGAGCTGGCGGCGCGAGGTCAGACGGTGGCGTTGTGACGGTTACAGGAAGCAAGGGAGAAGGGAAAAGGGCTTACATCGTTCGCGTGGTCGAGGTGAAGCTCGAGGTGGCGTTGGCTCGGCGAGGGGCACACTGGAGCGGGATTTATCGCTCGCCGGAGACGTTGTCGGCATCAGATGGCTCTGTTCGTTGTCGGGGCGACGTTGCAGTCCACCCTTAGACAAGATAGGGGCAGGGTTAGATGCGGGCGAGTGTGGGATTCATGTGAGCGTGATTGAGGGGGCTCGGGGCGGTTGGTGCTTACTAGGAAACTTCGCCGGAGTAAGAAGCAGACGCGGTGGCGCTCAGATGTTGTCGAAGTCGACGTTCTGGGGCACCCGCGGGTGAATGGAAAGCACAGGGAGAAGTGCCAGGGGCAGGGGAGTGTGTGAGCTTGGTAGAGGAGGCAAGGGGCGGTGCCTACTGGCCGGAATTGTTTGCGGAGCTCGCCGGAGCAGTGAGAGCGCGGGCTCGAATTGGGGCAGCCTAGAGGCTCTCGTGGTGCGGGGTCTGGGGGAAAAGAGAGGGAATACGCAGGCGGTTAAATGGGCGCGGTTACTGGGAGGAATCAAGGGCGTATTCAACGCGTATTCATCGCCAGCGTAAATGGCAGCAACGGCAGGGCGACGTGATCAGGGGGAAGACGACGCTGAGGTGGCTCTGTGGGGCATGCTTGTCAGCAAGAAAGGAAGAGAGGGGAGAGGGTCCACTCGTCGGTGTCTGCGCGGGTATGAGTTTAAGTGGAAAACGATTCGCAGTGGGGGAGGGAAACTGGGCTGCGAATGGGCTTCTTGGGCCAGGTGGGTTGGGTCAGGCCTGGTTCTATTTTTTCTTTCTGATTGTTTTATCTTTTTCTATTTCTATTTTCTGTTTTTGAAATTCAATCAACAAATCAATTCAAAAATTCCTCCAAACTTTGCATTGAGTTTTTGGTTCTGTTTAACAACAATATTCCAAGTCCCAAAAATAAAATAATATATTTTTTTATTTTAGGGTCCATTAATAATTAAATAAAATGGACCTTAGTTATTAATTCAAATAGGATTTGAATTATTCAAAATCTCCATTTGAAATCCAAATAATATCAAAACCAAAATACTTCAGTAGGTTTTATTTAAGAATATAAAATACTTGGAAAACTTATTTAAAATAAGTTTTTGTGTTTATTCTAAATAGAAAAGCCTTGGTTTTATTTAAAAAGGGATATTAATAAATCCTCATTATTTTATTTAAATAAACCTTTACTCTTTTTATCAAAACGAAATATTTTAATTCAAAAGTTTGGCCAAGGTTTTATTTGGCTTATAAAATAATCTTTATTTAATATTTCTACCTTTTCATTTGAAAACCAAATCTTTTTATTAAAAGATTTAAAAATAGTAACTCCAAATATTTTTAGCTTTATTGTTTATTTACCCTTTTAAATCCATTTAGGATTTTATTTGTTCCAAATAGGTTTTGAAAGTTTCCAATTGGATTCAAAAAGGTTCTTCTCACCTTGAAAATCAACAAAGTTTTATTTTATTCATTTATTTTTCACATTACAAGATTTGGAAAATCTTGGGATGTGACAAAGGTGTACCCCGTTGGCGGTACTTTATGATACACATGTACTTACAATGACAAGAACTTACCAGTGACTAAAGTTGAGTAGCATGAGGAGCGGCCCTCGTACTCAAGGAACATGAGTTTGCCAACTTATATTTCGTCAAGCATATACTCCATCCTTGTTCACTTTAACCTTAATCATCTCAAGATTCTTATGATAGGGGCAATGAGGGCTCAAAGCTAGTAAGTACCATAATCTTTTGGAAGCTCTTTATAACTTGAAATCTCTGCTTCCCTCTATGAAGGGACCTTTCTTCTATTTCCAAAGTTGAGTCAGTAAACCTACTTCCTCTCTATCTCCAGCAAGCATTTGAGTTGTTGTGTTGCAAGCATTCATATGGTGATTTATTCAATCATGTTCTCTATCTTCCTTGTTTGAACAAAACTCTTATCTATTGAGTATTACTTTGAAAGCCTTCATTGTGAAAAACCTTTTTGAGCAAAGAGTACTCCTGTTTTAAAACTACTTCAAAAAGCTTTTTGTGAAACTGTTTGCCAGCTGTTCTTTGACTAGGAACAAAGTTTGCCAATTCCAATTATGATTTATCTTTATGAATCTCTATTGTGACTCCTGTACTTTTTGCAAGCTAAGTCATATAATGGTGAGTTGCCTTCTTCTATGAGTTGTGTAATGGTAAGTGTGATGCTTCTTGTCCGTATTATTTTATTGACACTTCACTCCATAAACCCGTGGACATGTTTACTGAGCTTAGTTTTCGCTTGGGGACAAGCGAAGGTCTAAGCTTGGGGGGAGTTGATACATCCAATTTGCATCACCATTCTATATCATAATTTGCCTCTATTCATTGATATGTGTCTTATTTATAGGTGTTACTTATGTCTTTTCCTCTGTTTTTTGCATGTTGGATGATTCTTGGAGGATGGACTGCCGGAGTCAGGTTTCTGATGGAAAAAGAGGTGTTTTGATGCAATTTCGCGAAGATCAGAAAAATACCAGAAAAATATCAGAAAATTATATTTTCCCAGAAGAGGAAGGAAGCCAGAAGGGGAGGCGTAGCTGGGCCACAGGGGGCCCACACCCCACCTAGGCGCCCCCTGGTCCATGCCTAGGGCAGGTGTGGCCTACCTGGTCGGCCTCCGACTCCACCATCTCGCCTATATCTTCCTCTCGGAACCCTAATACTAGGGGAGCGATGATAGAAAGATTTCCGCCAACTCTGCGGGGCGAAAAATACCGAGAGAGAGCAGATAGATTTCTACCGGGGAAATTCCTTCCTAGAGAGGGGAGATCGTCGCCATCAACACCGTCATTAAGCTAGACTTCATCGGGATCATCATCATCATCATCCACACAATCATCTCCACCAGCAGCATCATCACCACTCCATCCCGCTGTAAAAATTGTGTTGAATACTTGCATGGTTCTTAGGGGAAACTTTCCCGGAGTTGATTACTATTGTATTTGATGCTTGTGAGTGGAACCATTGGATTATTGTTTATGTTCAGATTTTTATCCATCACCGTATCATCTCTGATCTTGATCCATATGATGTCTTGTGAGTAGTTCGTCTAGTTCTTCAGGACATGGGAGAAGTCATGTTGTTAGTAGTGGATTTGTGTTGAGTTATTATTCAATGGTTTAGTATTTAAGTTGTGGTGCTATTCTTCTAGTGGTGTCATGTGAACATCGACTACATGATACTTCACCATTTATGGGCCTAGGGGAATGCATTGTGTATTTGGCTACTAATTGTGGGGTTGCCGGATTGACAGAAACATGAAGCCCCGTTAGGACACCATTGCACAGGGGAGCGTAGGATCTCAAAGTTTAAGGATGTGGTTAGGTTTATATCTTAATTCATTTCCTATAGTTGCGGATGCTTGCAGGGGGTTTAATCACAAGTATGTATTAGTCCAAGTAAGGTCGGTACATTAGCACAGGTTCACCCACACAACACATACAAAACCAAAGAAGGGTACTCAGCTATTTGAAGCGAAAGCACTTGACAGAATTCCCATGTGTCCTCGAGAACGTTTGGTCCTTATAAGTATTTCCACCGGCTTGTCCTTTGCTAAGAAAGGATTGGGCCACTTGCTGCAGTTGATCATTGTCTTTATTACTTGCACTTTGTTTTGTTGCTTTATCAGAAAACCCCTAATAATCCGTTTGCTAAGTATTTACAGAGATTTCCTGCTCCATACCACTAGTCAACACCTTCTTCTCCTTGTTGGGATCGACACTCCTATTTATCGGAAGTACTGCGATACACCCCCTATACTTGTGGGTCATCAGCGTCGAACCAGAGGTTCTGTCAACACCCGTATTTTTAATCCTAGATGCCTGTTATTCAATACCTCGCAATCCTAGGATTACCATTTTTGCGAGACATAACAGAATTGGTACCACAGTACATCATCCATTACAAACCATAATAAAGGTCTTACAAATAAAAGATCTCATGATCTAGTCTTAATACAATCAATGCAACAAAAATTAAATGTAGTGGGGCTTCATCTTCACGGTCATAGGCAATGCTGACGATGGGAGATTATCCTAGTTGTCATATACCTCCTGTTGTCCATCATCCTGGTAGTCCTCCTCGTAGTCTGGCCATGGTAATAGCTAGGAACAAAGCCATGAGTACTCTTTAATTACTCACAAACTATGACTAACAAGTAAAGTAGTTCGAGTAGGAATCCTAACCTCTAGGTTTATTTGCAAAAAGGCAGGTTTATTTCATACTGAGTTCAGAAGTAAAGAAAACAAGTTTAATGTTCTACAACCCCTAAGTGGGAACTTAGTTTTCATGTTCACAACCCTGTTGTGGTCAAGTCGAAGTCATAGTTCATTTCACAAGTCTTTTTGAAAGAATCTAACGACGGAACAGTATGGCTATCCGAATAGTTTGACACTCTGCAGAGGTGGTACTGTTGGAGATATGCCCTAGAGGCAATAATAAATGTAGTTATTATTATATCTTTTTGTTTATGATAAATGTTTACATTCATGCTATAACAGTATTAACCAGGAAACATTAATACTTGTGTGATTTGTAAACTAAATTAGAGTCCCTAGTAAAGCCTCTTCATAATACTAGCTTGTTGGTTAATAGATGATTGTGGTTTCCCTATCATGAACATTGAGATGTTATTAACAACAAGATCATATCATTAGGAGAATGGTATGATGGACATACTCCTATAGATAAGCGTAGCATAAAGATCAAGTCATTTTAATAGTTCAATTGCTATAAGCTTTCTGATACATAGTAACCTAATTCCTTCGACCATGAGATCATGCTTATCACCATCACCGGAAGGATGCTTTGATGAAATCAAACACCACACCGTAACTGGGTAGCTATAAAGGTGGCATTGAGTGTTCGGAAAGTATGGGTTGAGACACATGGATCAAGAGTGGGATTTGTCCATCCATATGACGGATAGATATACTCTGGGCCCTCTCGGTGGAATGTCATCCAATTAGCTTGCAAGCATGTGACTGGCTCACAAGGGATCACATACCACGGGAATGAGAAAAGAGTACTTATCGGTAACGAGGTTGAACTAGGTATGCAGAGATACCGACGATCAAAACCTCGAATAAGTAAACTATCGTTAGACAAAGGGAAATTGGTATCGTATGTAAGTGGTTCATTCGATCGCAAAGTAATCGTAAAAATATGTGGGAGCCATATGAATTTCTAGATTCCTCTATTGGTTATTGATCGGAGAAGTGTCTCGATCATGTCCGCATAATTCACGAACCGTAGGGAGACACACTTAAGGATTCAATGTTGTTGAGTAGTTATGGAATGATGAGTAAGAGACCGAATGTTGTTAGGAGTCTCGGATGGGATCCGGGATATCATGAGGAGATCCGGAATGGTCCGGATATTAAGATTCATATAAGGAAAGTCCAATTTCGGAGTTGGGGAATGATTCCGGTGTTTTCACCGGGAATGTTCTAGAAGGGTCCGGAAGGTCCGGCACTCCGGAGGGGAAGGGTACATGAATGTGTCATAACAATATGGAATGGTTGCATCATGTACTAGGTCACTTGGCTGGGCAAAATAAAGGGAGAAATCAAATCCTAGTTTGAAAGTCAAACGCCAATTTGAAAAAGTCAAACGTCAAGTTTGCTTGGTGGAGGGAGAGTGGGAAACCTACTTGGGGAGGAGTTCCCCTCCCTCCACTCGCCGGCCAAGGAGGCCGAGTTGGGGGAGGACTCCCTCCTCCCAACCGGCCACCCTCCACCTATATAAGGAGGGGTAGGGCTTCCCCTACCCCTCACACCCAAAATCCTAGCCCCAAGCCGCCGGTGCCACTACCTCATGTTGTCGCCGCCGCCTAGGGCACCACCAACTCGCCGAGTTGGGGTGTTCCCAAACCCTAGCCGCCGGTCAAGATTCCCCCCTTGGTGCTTCTAAACCCTAGATCGCCAAGGCACCTCTCTTGCTCCACCATACTCGCTCCGGCTTAAGGCGAAGCCTTGCGAGATCTCCCCTCTACTTCCGGTACCACGCCGTCGTGTTGCCGGAATCACGAGGAGAGTGCTACAACCTCCGCTGCCTGCTAGAACAAGGGAGAGGAAGGTCTTCATCGAGTACCGAACGTGTGACCGACTGAGGAAGCGCTGCCGGAACACAGCGCCGGAAGGATCGTCTACGCGACCTTGAGATCGGCAAGAGTACGACTACATCACCCACGAGAATCTGCTCTCGTTAACCGCTTTGGAATCTTTGAGGGTGAGTTCCTCTATCGACTCGTTGCTACAATATAGTAGATAGATCTTGTCTTGTTTGTTTGCATGCGGTAGAAATTTTTTGTTTTCCATGCTACAAACCCCTACAGTGGTATTAGAGCCGTGTCTATATGTAGATATGTTGCACGAGTAGAACACAATGGTCATTGTGGGCGGTGGTGCTTTTATTATCAATTGCTTCTTTTGTACTTTGCATCTTGCGGTATGATGGGATGAAGCGGCCCGGGCTAACCTTACATGATATCGTTCATGAGACTTGCTCCACGCTCAACATGCAACTTGTATTGCATAAGTGGCTTTGCGGGTGCCTGTCTCTCCCATCATAGTATAGATCCAATTTACAATGGGCACTTGATAGTTCTAGCATCAACGTTGTGGTTCTTGTTCGTAAGTTAGAGCGACACTTATTGAAAGCCCAAACCACGTAAAATATGCAAAGAAAATTAGAGGCGTCTAACTTTGTTTTGCAGGGGTGTGCTGTGATGTGATATGGCCATGATTGTGATTATATTTGATGTATGCAATGTCCCTTATTGTAAGTTGGCAACCGGCTAGAGCCATATGGTTGTCTTTAAATTCTGTTAAGACCCGCGTGTCTATTCAAAGTAGTTGTAATACTTGAAGCTGGTGGACGACAACCATGAAACGGCGCCATTGACCTTGACGCTATGCCGGTGATGATGGAGATCATGTTCGTGCTTGAAGATGGAGATCGGAAGCACAAGAAGAAAGGCCATATCATATCACATATTATGAATTGCATGTGATGTTAATCCTTCATGCATCTTGTATTGCTTAGTTAACGACGGTAGCATTATAAGATGATCCCTCTAGCACACAAATTTAAAGTTTTAAAGTGTTCATCCTTAGTAAGCACCGTTGCTAAAGCTCGTTGTTTCGAAGCACCACGTGATGATCGGGTGTGTTAGATTCTGCGAGTGTATACAATGTGAGCAATCCAGATTTGCTCATGCGGAAGCTAAGGTTTGGTCTTGACGAGCCTAGCATGTACAGACATGGTCTCGGAACACGGATCACCGAAAGGTAAAGCATGAGTCATATAGTAGATATGATGAACATGTTGATTGTTCACCATTGAAGCTACATCAACTCTCGTGATGATCGGTTTTGATGTGGTGGAGTTGGTTCGTGTGATCACTAAAACAATGTGAGGGATATTGTTTTGAGTGGAAGTTCACCTAGATTAATTTAACTATTAATTAGAACTCAATTTGTCATAAACTTAGTCTAAACTATTGCAAATATGTTGTAGATCAATGGCAGCCCCTACCATCAATTTTAATGCGTTCCTAGAGAAAGAAAAGTTGAAAAACAATGGAAGCAACTTCGCGGATTGGTTCTGCAATTTGAGGATTGTCCTCAATGCTGGTAATTTGACCTATGTGCTGGATGCACCACTGGGTGACCCGCCTGCAGCTGATGCTACCGATGAGGTAAAGAATGTTTTCCTCGCTCGGAAGAATCAGTACTCCAAAGTTCAGTGTGCTATCTTGTATGGTTTGGAATCGGAGCTTCAGAAAAGGTTTGAGAACCATGACCCGCATGATATTGTCCGTGAACTCAAAATGATATTTGAGGCTCACGCGGCAGTTGAGAGTTATGAGGCTTCTGAAAAGTTCTTTAACTGCAAGATGGAAGAGGGCAGCTCCGTCAGTGAGCATGTGCTTAAGATGTCTGGGCATGCAAACAAACTCCAAAGTTTGGGTATAGTGATTCCTAATTCTTTGGGGATTCACCGTGTCCTCCAATCACTACCACCAAGTTACAAGAACTTTGTGATGAACTACAATATGCAAAACATGGACAAGACATTGCCAGAACTCTTCTCCATGTTGAAATCTGCAGAAGTGGAGATCAAGAAAGAGCACCAAGTGTTTTTGGTCAATAAGACCACCAAATTCAAGAAAGTCAAGTCTAAGCAAAAGGGAAACTTCAAGAAGGGCGGTAAGAAAGTTGCCGAACCGGCGAAGAAAACCAGGGCTGGACCTAAGCCTGATACTGAGTGCTTTTACTGCAAGGGAGAAGGTCACTGGAAGCGGAATTGCCCAAAGTACTTGGCGGATTTGAAGAACGGCAACATCAAGAAGAAAGGTATATCCGATATACATGTTATTGATGTGTATCTCACTAGTACTCATAGTAGTGCCTGGGTATTTGATACTGGTTCGGTTGCTCATATTTGTAACTCGAAATAGGTGCTGCAGAATAAACGGAAGCTAGCGAAGAACGAGGTGACGATGCACGTTGGAAATGGATAAAAGGTTGATGTGATCGCGGTCGGCACGCTACCTCTTCATCTACCATTGGGATTAGTTTTATACTTAAATAATTATTATTTGGTGCCTGCGTTGAGCATGAACATTATATCTGGATCTTGTTTATTGCGAGACGGTTACTTGTTTAAGTCTGAGAATAATGGTTGTTCAATTTATATGAGTAATATGTTTTATGCACATGCACCTTTGATAGATGGTCTATTCTTATTGAATCTCGATTGTAGTAAGACACACATAAATAACATTGAGGCTAAACGTTTGAAATTGAGCGATAACTCGACCTATATGTGGCACTGTCATCTTGGTCATATCGAAGTGAAGCGTATGAAGAAACTCCATTTCGATGGACTTCTTGAATCACTTGATTTCGAATCACTTGAAAGATGCGAAGCATGTCTGATGGGTAAAATGACTAAGACTCCATTTTCTGGTATGATGGAGCGAGCTACGGACTTGTTGGAAATCATACATACCGATGTGTGTGGTCCAATGAGTGTAGCATCGCGCGGTGGTTATCGTTATGTTCTTACCTTCACAGATGACTTGAGTAGATATGGGTATATCTATTTCATGAAACATAAGTCTGAAACTTTCGAGAAGTTTAAGGAATTTCAAAGTGAGGTAGAGAATCAACGTAACAAGAAGATTAAATTTCTACGTTCTGGTCGTGGAGGTGAATATCTAAGTTACGAGTTTGGCGAGCATTTGAAAAAATGCGTAATACTTTCACAATTGACACCGCCGGGAACACCACAGCGTAATGGTGTGTCCGAACATCGTAATCGAACTCTTTTAGATATGGTTCGTTCTATGATGTCACTTACAGATTTACCGCTATCGTTTTGGGGTTATGCATTAGAAATAGCCGCATTCACTTTAAATAGGGTACCATCTAAATCCGTTGAAAATACACCGTATGAATTTTGGTTTGGGAAGAAACCTAAATTGTCGTTCCTTAAAGTTTGGGGTTGCGAAGCCTATGTAAAGAAGTTACAGCCGGACAAGCTTGAACCCAAAGCGGAAAAATGCGTCTTCATAGGATACCCAAAGGAAACTATTGGTTATACCTTCTATCATAGATCCGAGGGCAAAATCTTCGTTACTAAGAATGGATCCTTTCCAGAGAAGGAATTTCTCTCGAAAGAAGTGACTGGAAGGAAAGTAGAACTCGACGAGGTTGTTGAACCTTCTCTTGAACTTGCGAGTAGTGCAGCACCGTAAGTAGTTCCTGTGGCGCCTACACCAATAAGAGAGGAAGCTAATGATGATGATCATGAAACTTCGGTTGAAGTTGCTACAGAGCCTCGCAGGTCAACGAGAACTCGAACTCCTGATTGGTATGATCCCGTTATGAGTGTCATGTTGGTGGACAACACCGATGACCCTGCGACATATGAGGAAGCAATGATGAGCCCAGATTCCAATAAATGGCAAGAAGCCATGAATTCCGAGATTGGATCCATGTACGAAAACCAAGTATGGACTTTGGTGGACTTACCGGATGGCCGGAAGGCTGTCGAGAACAAATGGATTTTCAAGAAGAAAACAGATGTTGATGGTAATGTTACTGTCTATAAAGCTCGACTTGTCGCAAAAGGGTTTAGACAAATTCAAGGAGTTGACTACGATGAGACTTTCTCACCAGTAGCGAAGCTAAAGTCTGTGAGGATTATGTTAGCAATCGCTGCATATTATGATTATGAGATATGGTAGATGGATGTCAAAACGGCGTTCCTCAATGGAGACATTGATGAAGAGTTGTATATGATGCAACCCAAAGGTTTTGTCGATCCTAAATATGCTAACAAGGTATGCAAACTTCAACGGTCCATATATGGATTGAAGCAAGCATCCCGAAGTTGGAATCAACGTTTTGATAAGGTAATCAAAAGCTTTGGTTTTATACAAACTTATGGAGAAGCTTGTATTTACAAGAAAGTGAGTGGGAGCTCTGTAGCATTCTTAATACTATATGTAGATGACATATTGTTGATTGGGAATGATGTAGTCCTTCTTAATAGTGTCAAGGATTATTTGAATAATAGTTTTTCAATGAAAGATCTTGGCGAAGCAGCTTATATATTAGGCATAAATATTTATAGAGCTAGATCAAGACGCCTAATATCATTGTCACGAAGTACATATTTGGACAAAGTTCTAAAGAGGTTTGGAATGGAAGATAGCAAGAAAGGGTTCTTGCCCATGTTGCCCAATACGACCTTGAGTAAAACTCAAAGTCCACCAACGGAAGAAGATAGAGAAAGGATGAGTAAGATTCCCTATGCCTCAGCCATAGGATCTCTAATGTATGCCATGCTATGTACTAGACCCGACATTGCATATGCTGTTAGTTTAACTAGCAGATATCAAAGTGATCCAAGAGTGGATCATTGGACAGCGGTCAAAAACATCCTTAAGTACTTGAGAAGAACTAAGTATATGGTTCTTTCTTATGGAGGTGATGAACAGCTCGTTGTTAATGGTTACACCGATGCTAGTTGGAACATCGATCTAGACGATTCTAAATCTCAATCTGGATACGTATTTACTTTGAATGGTGCAGCAGTTAGCTGGAGGAGTGCAAAGCAAAGCGTTGTGGCGAGATCTTCAACTGAATAGGAATATATAGCTGCTTCGGAGGCTTCACAAGAAGCGATATGGATGAAGGAGTTCATTACAGAGCTCGGTGTGGTTCCAAGTGCGCTGGACCCAATGTCTATCTACTGTGATAACATGGACGCCATAGCCAATGCGCAAGAACCAAGGTCACACAAGAAGCTGAAGCACATCAAGCTACGTTTTCACGCTATTCGAGAACATGTCCAAGATGGTGACATAAAGATTTGCAAAGTACACACAGATCTGAATGTGGCGGATCCGTTGACTAAACCTCTCCCGAGGGCAAAACATGACCAACACCAAACTGCCATGGGTGTTCGGTATATTACCATGTAATCTAGATTAGTTGACTCTAGTGCAAGTGGGAGACTGTTGGAGATATGCCCTAGAGGCAATAATAAATGTAGTTATTATTATATCTTTGTGTTTATGATAAATGTTTACATTCATGCTATAACAGTATTAACCAGGAAACATTAATACTTGTGTGATTTGTAAACTAAATTAGAGTCCCTAGTAAAGCCTCTTCATAATACTAGCTTGTTTGTTAATATATGATTATGGTTTCCCTATCATGAACATTGAGATGTTATTAACAACAAGATCATATCATTAGGAGAATGGTATGATGGACATACTCCTATAGATAAGCGTATCATAAAGATCAAGTCATTTTAATAGTTCAATTGCTATAAGCTTTCTGATACATAGTAACCTAATTCCTTCGACCATGAGATCATGCTTATCACCATCACCGAAAGGATGCTTTGATGACATCAAACACCACACCGTAACTGGGTGGTTATAAAGGTGGCATTGAGTGTTCGGAAAGTATGGGTTGAGACACATGGATCAAGAGTGGGATTTGTCCATCCATATGACGGATAGATATACTCTGGGCCCTCTCGGTGGAATGTCATCCAATTAGCTTGCAAGCATGTGACTGGCTCACAAGGGATCACATACCATGGGAATGAGAAAAGAGTACTTATCGGTAACGAGGTTGAACTAGGTATGCAGAGATACCGACGATCAAAACCTCGGATAAGTAAACTATCGTGAGACAAAGGGAAATTGGTATCTTATGTAAGTGGTTCATTCGATCGCAAAGTAATCATAGAAATATGTGGGAGCCGTATGAATTTCCAGATTCCTCTATTGGTTATTGATCGGAGAAGTGTCTCGATCATGTCCGCATAATTCACGAACCGTAGGGAGACACACTTAAGGATTTGATGTTGTTGAGTAGTTATGGAATGATGAGTAAGATACCGAATGTTGTTCGGAGTCTCGGATGGGATTCGGGATATCACGAGGAGATCCGGAATGGTCCGGAGAATAAGATTCATATAAGGAAAGTCCTGTTTCGGAGTTGGGGAATGATTCCGGTGTTTTCACCGGGAATGTTCTAGAAGGGTCCGGAAGGTCCGGCACTCCGGAAGGGAAGGGTACATGAATGTGTCATAACAATATGGAATGGTTGCATCATGTACTAGGTCACTTGGCTAGGCAAAATAAAGGGAGAAATCAAATCCTAGTTTGAAAGTCAAACGCCAATTTGAAAAAGTCAAACGTCAAGTTTGCTTGGTGGAGGGAGAGTGGGAAACCTACTTGGGGAGGAGTTCCCCTCCCTCCACCCGCCGGCCAAGGAGACCGAGTTGGGGGAGGACTCCCTCCTCCCAACCGGCCACCCTCCACCTATATAAGGAGGGGTAGGGCTTCCCCTACCCCTCACACCCAAAACCCTAGCCCCAAGGCGTCGGCGCCACTACCTCCTGCTGTCGCCGCCGCCTTGGGCACCACCAACTCGCCGAGTTGGGGTGTTCCCAAACCCTAGCCGCCGGCCAAGCTTCCCCCCTTGGTGCTTCTAAACCCTAGATCGCCAAGGCACCTCTCTTGCTCCACCATACTCGCTCTGGCTTAAGGCGGAGCCTTGCGAGATCTCCCCTCTACTTCCGGTACCACGCCATCGTGCTGCCAGAATCACGAGGAGAGTGCTACAACCTCCGCTGCCTGCTGGAACAAGTTAGAGGAAGGTCTTCATCGAGTACCGAACGTGTGACCGACTGCGGAAGCGCTGCCGGAACGCAGTGCCAGAAGGATCGTCTACGCGATCTTGAGATCGACAAGAGTACGACTACATCACCCACGAGAATCTGCTCTCGTTAACTGCTTTGGAATCTTCGAGGGTGAGTTCCTCTATAGACTCATTGCTACAATCTAGTAGATAGATCTTGGCTTGTTTGTTTGCATGCGGTAGAATTTTTTTGATTTCCATGCTACGAACCCCTACAGGTACACTTTCCCCACAACATTCGATACATCCGTCAGGGACAACCCCGAATCATCATACTTAGTATGCGGATAATCAATCCTAACCTTTCAATTACACACCCTAGTATAGGCACCTCCCCTATGAGTTTGGCCTCCCAACCATGACCATCTGTCATCTTGGGTACTGCATGGTGGACAGTCATCACGAGGTAGCCTCAGCTCAACCTCTTCCGCAAGTGAACCCATACTAAGACATATAAACTTCTAGTCAAGCCCTACCCAATTCAGGTATTGTGGTTGTATGGTAAAATTGGAATGGTATCGCATCCGAACCCAACCATCAGTTTTTATAAAGGGTCAAGGCTCATGCCTCCATATTTTCATCATCAAATCATCTTGTGTTCATAACACATGTCAAAACATTTAAATATAATAAATCCTCATTCCAAGGTTTTCATAATCATTTTCACCAAGTATTCCCATCTAAAGTGATCAACTTTTATGCTTAGCACTAGCCAACTAAAGTTGAGGGTATTCACTAATGAGGGGTGCTAGTCAAGTTTAACTGTCTAACTCTAGTTCTATACTCTTGATGGTATCTAAGTATAACTACTTAGGCCTAGTTTTATGCTCTTTATTCTATCTATACTATCTTTCCAAAACTCACAAGTCACTAAGTAAGGGTAAATAACTTTGGTAAAGATAAAAGAATAAAGCTTGCAAGTAAAACTGGGAATTGGTATAATCAAGGTTGCATAACCAAAACATGCCTAGGGCATCTTGCATAGGTTATCCTGCATTAGATAGCTTGCATAGGTAGCATGCAAAGTTCTAGCTTGTCTTGATTGGTGCAGTGGTTGAAGTTTTATTCTTCTTCTTCATAGTAGTCCTATTCTTCGTAGCCTTGGTCGGTACTAGCGTCTATAAATGAATACGAGGTACAAAATCACCAAACAATTCTTAACTACCTCTATTTGGCACACAAAGGTTCACACTAGATGATCTAGCATTATCACAATCATCACATGAAATAAAGACCTAGTCTTATCTTTCCTATTTTTAGAAAAGTAATTTCTACTCATTGAAAGTACTTAAGATTTAATATTCTCCAATTAAAAAATGGGATCATATTGACACATGTCATCACCACATATTTTAATACTTGGGAATGTGATTTAAAGTGGTGGTCATATTTTATAAAGTTTAAAATTACTATTTTATACAATTTAAGTGACTAGAAATTCCTATAGAGCATTCTTTTAGTACTAGTCCAAGATCACTGCATGTAAACCTAAATATTTTTACATATTCAGATAGATCTTGTCAATTGTGATTTTTGAGAGTTGGAATAAACTCAAAAGCATTTATGGTTGATTTTTGAAAAATATTTGAATGTGGAAAAGTCTCTGTATTGTTATTTTTACTATAGGTGATCTATAATTTCAAATGGTTTGAATCCAATGGTCTTGGATAGATATTTTCAATACCTTTCTAGCAAAATTGGAATCATGCAATTTGGTTCAGTAAATATCTTTGAATTGATTTTTGAATCTACTGACAGAACTAGGGTTTTGAAATAAAATAAAAACCTAAATTTGAATCGCTGGCTCGCACGGGAACGATACTGGGCCGGCCCAACTACACTGCGCTGGCGCAGCGGGCTGCTGATAGGGGGTCCCATGCGTCAGCGTCTCTATCTAATAGAAACGGTATGTTTCAATCTAGGCCCTACGATTAGACTAGGATTGACGGCGATGGTTCATCGTCTCTGTCACACAGCTCCGGCGAGACTGAACCCTAACAGCGATGGTGGGGGTACGCGGTGGCTCACCTGGGCTCCAGCTAGGGTTGGCGATGGGGGCGAACGAACGTGTCAACGACGGCGGTTCGAGTCGCGGTCACGGAAGCTCCTGGGGTGGCTCTAATCGACGACTCCTCTTCTCCTGTGCAGCGGTGGACTCTGGCCAAATTCTGGTGATGTGGTGCTCGCCTTGCTCCGGGGATAGGTGTGGGAGGTTCTGTGAGGAGTGGGGAGTGAGATGGTGTGGAGAATAGAGGCGGAGGGGGCCTATATTTATACACTAGCGAGGGGGGCATAGCGGAATGGTCTGGCTCCTCCGGCGACGTCATTGCAATGAGCTATGGGCATGGCTGAGGGCGTAGGACGGTGCAGTGTTTCCCGACGGTCGTCGCACGCTTAATGGCTCAGCATGGGGTGGTCGAGGATGGTCAGGAGCGGTCCGTTCTCTATGCGGGAACGGCGGGTGTTCGATATGGCATATAGTGGTCTCGTGTCGCGTGGCGGCGAACAGTTGTGTCCTAGGGGTCACTGGTGTTCCGGTGAGTGCGGGTACGCGTGGAGAGAGCGATGCGCGGCATGTGCGCGCGAGGCGGCTGCGGTGTTCTCGCGTGCTCTCGGCATGGCAGACAGAGAAATGGGTGCCGTGTTGCTGGCGTGTCCACGACTTGTATTTGGTCGAGGGGTGGACAGAGAGTGGCGATGGACGGTGGCTTGTCTCCTAGACATCGTGGACGGGCTCGGGGCGGCTTGTGGCGAGTTGCCCATGGTCAATCGGCAAGGACGGCTCGAGTGGCGCGACACTAGTCCAAGCAGTGAAGGGGAGCTGCTCCAATGCAATGCTGGGCACTGGGGGTGAGTGAGGGCTAGTAGTAGCGACAATTGGTAGAGAAAGAATTGATCAAGAATATTAATAGATTGGCAGTTGTTACTGTGCTCACCAGGTGTTTGATGAATGGCCGCTTGAATTCAAAAATTAAATTTTTGGATGAATTTTGTAGAGTGATCTTGTCATAAGCTTGGTAGTCTGTGGTTGCTAGGGTTTGCCAAGGGGAATTGGTTTGGTTGGTTTTTGAGAAATGGCCATCTTAGTACCTATTAAGGATTCAATTTTTGAATGCCTCTCAAATGGATTTGAAAATAGTTTCTGTAAGTTTGTGAGTTTTCTTGGGTTCATCGTTACTTGGTCTAGCAAGGGGTGAAAAGAATTGAAAAAGTTTCCATTGAGAAATCTTTACTAGGAACACCCAAAGTGGTCTAGTGGTTAACTTTGGTCAAAATGACCATTTGATCATATGGCTTCTTATTTGAATTTCCTTTTGATTTGTTTTGTTTGGAATTGACCAAGATGATACTGTTTTCATCTTTAAACCAATCCTTATCATTCATAGCAATCAAACATGGTAGTTGCAATCATTCATGCAGTAATCACACACACACACATGCATTCATATTAATTTTAATAATAAAAGTTTTTGTTAACCCTAAACTTGGATGATTAGAACTTGATAATATTGTTTAATATTTTTGAGGTGTTACAGGTTCCCTAGGAGCACCACCGCCTGGGGGAAGAAGGGCCCTGACCTGACCCCAAGGCGCGGGGAGAAGAAGGCCACCGCCACCGGCGTCGCCCGGGCTACGCCTGACGACCCCTGCCGGTGGCAACAACGAAGGGAGGAGGAGGGGGGTCAGAGGCGGCCGGAGGGAGGGGACGGCCCGTCGCCCTCGGAGGGTGGGGGGTGAGAAGGGACGGGGGTTCTTTTTATCAAGCGTTTTGATGGTGGTCCGTTTCTGCGTCCCCAAGTTTTGATTATGGGGGCACATGAGTCAGTTTTCAGTTTTCTATTCTAAAACCAAATATTAAAAGTGAAATATCATCTAAACCGTCTGTTCGAATTACGAGCATTTTTCATATCGTTGCATTCTCTGTCTTAAGATCTTCAAATCTAGATCTCATGTTAAGAAACATTAGCGAAACTCAATGAAAACGCCATATGGAATATAAGTTAATAACCCTAGTGAAATTTCAACCATTATGAAATCCCAAAATGAGTATGGAACCTATATAAAACAATGAAATCATATCAAAATTAATGAATGCCATGAGAAACTTGCTTCCATGAAGTATTTTTTTTGGAAATTTACTTCAATTTTCAAAACTTGAGATTTTAAATTCCAAAAACATATTCAACATTGGTCTTGATTTAAAGACCTCGTCAATATAAACATAGTGGTGAAAATTGATGCCAAATCAGACATTGAGTTTGAAGTATATTGTCCTTATTTAGCTTGAACAAAATTTAAATGCATGAGTTTATGGAAAGAACGGAGGTAAGGTAGATTGCATGCTGATTTTGACAAAGAACATTGTTTTACTCAAATATGTTTGGATCTTCGGATCTAGTAATTCTTAGTTTTCTATGTTTTCAATCTAGTCGAAAAAAAAGTTTTCCCACGGGATACTTTCTCAGTTTATAGAGTTTGCCTACAATGTGTGACGTCTACACCCTGGACATGACATTAGCATGCTCAAATGTTGCCGCGCATGTTGCAAGGCTGATCTGCGGTACGAACCCAGTCGGATGTCTGTCAAAAAACAAACCCAGTCCGATGCCGTATCGAGCTCCGCACGTTGGTGTGGTATTTTCCCCCACCTAACCCTGACATCCAGTGGACGATTCCTCTGATCACAGTTGACCATGTCTTCGCCCCATGCCAGTAAGATCCATACTTAGCCCCTAGTACGATCCAAATTAATTAGCAGGCACAACTAGCTAGCGAGAACATCGTCAAGCTCTATGTGACTAACAATATTTTCTTCTCTTCCTAACCCATGCATGGCCACTATAAAAAGCTTTGCGTCACATGCCGCGACATCCTGTCCCAAATTCTACTTTGTCCTGGCTCTTCTAGCGAGACCGCTCAAAGATTCCGTTAAAGTAATTTTTTGGACTGTGGTAAGCTGATGGCTCCGAGGAGAAAGAAGAAGACTGGTGGCCAGCCTTTCCAAGTGATACCATACCTCATATGGTACCATGATACCAATTCTCAAAATTTATATTTCGAAGTGCCAAATAATTGAAAACAAATTTTTGGGTTTTCACAAGATATGTGTGTATATTCCCTAAATTTTGTGTTTTGTCTTTTTTAACACTATTCAAGCAAGTGACACGTTGTTTGTATCGGTGCATAGTGGTTCGGGGGATATGTTAATGATCGCCTACTGTACGACTTAAAAACTGCATGCAAATGGTCTGGTTGTGTGCATAGGTAAATACAACACACAATTTTTACTAGGGGATTTCCAAAAGTGTACTCGCAACTAAAAGGTATTGATCCAAGTGTCTAGTCATTAGTCATAGAGTTTCACTTAACGCCTGCTCCACCGTCCGCATCAGTTGATGCGCTCACCTGATTGGAACGGTTCTATTGTTATAAACGCTACAGACAAATAACGAAGTATGAAAACTGAATCACAATATGGATACAAGATTTAACATAGTAAACCTCTCTAACAAAGAGATAAAAAACTACGGGCTTTAGCTAGTGAAACTTCACTATATATGGAGTGTTTACACAACACTAACATTATGAGACGTGACTTATCCTAACTTCTGGCTTACAGGTGAAAACCTAGATTTTCAATGATCTGCGTCAGGTCTCGCTCCGCTTGTTAGAAGTTAGCCACTTTAATGAATTTTGATCACAACTTCAAAAACTTCACCTTGATACATTTTTTTCTTATCGCACTAGCAACAGCATCTCTAATCAATCAAAGAAAACACTTTTGCCGCCAATAGCCACTTGGGCTAATCAGTTAAACCAACCAAGTTCGAGCATAGCTCAAACTTAACAACATGAACATGTTTATTCATCATATCAAGAGGATTATCATTTTTGCTGATCTTGCATACCTTTAGTTTACCTTAAGCAACAATGTCTCTAACAAAATGGTATTTGACATCAATGTGCTTTTTTCTCTCATGAAACATCTGATCGTTTTTAGGTATATGGCACTTTGACTGTCACAAAAGAAAGTAACGCAAGAATCATCTTCACAAAGCTCAGCAAACAAACATTTTAATCAGACATATTCTTTGCAAGCTTCAATGGTACCCATGTATTTGGCTTCATTAGTAGATGGGACACAAAATCCTACAACATTGCCTTCCGTCTAATAGCATAACCACCAATATTAAATACATAACCTATGAGGATATTCTTTTATCCAAATCAGTAGAAAAATCTGAATCCACGTAGCCAACGAGTCCCTCACCATTCCCTTCCAAACTTCAAACAAGCATTGGAAGTGTCGTAAAGGTAACTGGAAATCCACTAAACAGTAGCCAATATTTTTTACTAGAATTATCCATGTATCTGCTAATCAAACTCATTGCATATGACAAATTAGGATGTGAACAAACCATGGCATGTATCAATTGTTGAAGTGTATAAGTGGATTGCACTAGCCCTTTTCATCAGTTTGGACTTTTGGTTGCGTTGGCTAGTGCATGAAGCTTGACATGGTATCAGAGCCTAAGGTCTCGAGTTCGAGTCCTGGCTTTCGCAATTTATCCTAAAATTGCTGTTGACCCCCTTTGTGTCCACGTATAGGCCTCTTGAGTCATACGTGAGTTTCGCGTGCCGTCGCTTTCTTCCGGTTGTACGTGCTGACTTCTCCTGTCACACGTGAGATGTCAAGCTTCATGCACTAGCCAACGCAACCAAAAGTCCAAACTAATGAAAAGGGCTAGTGCAATCCACTTATACACTTCAACACCCTCTCTCACGTGTGACGGGAGAAGTCAGCACGTGCAACCGGAAGAGAGCGACGGCGTGCGAAACTCACGTATGACTCAAGAGGCCTATACGTGGACATAGAGGGGTCAACAACAATTTTAGGATAAATTGCGAAAGCCAGGACTCGAACTCGAGACCTTAGGCTCTGATACCATGTCAAGCTTCATGCACTAGCCAACGCAACCAAAAGTCCGAACTAATGAAAAGGGATAGTGCAATCCACTTATACACTTCAACAGTGTCAAGCTTCATGCACTAGCCAACGCAACCAAAAGTCCGAACTGATGGAAAGGACTAGTGCAATCCACTTATACACTTCAACACCCCCTCTCACGTGTGACGGGGAGAAGTCAGCACGTGCAACCGGAAGAGAGCGACGGCGCGCGAAACTCATGTATGACTCAAGAGGCCTATACGTAGACACAGAGGGGTCAACAACAATTTTAGGATAAATTGCGAAAGCCAGGACTCAAACTCGAGACCTTAGGCTCTGATACCATGTCAAGCTTCATGCACTAGCCAACGCAACCAAAAGTCCGAACTGATGGAAAGGGCTAGTGCAATCCACTTATACACTTCAACATCCCCTCTCACCTGTGACGGGGATAAGTCAGCACGTGCAACCGGAAGAAAGCGACGGCGCGCGAAACTCACGTATGACTCAAGAGGCCTATACGTGGACATAGAGGGGTCAACATCAATTTTAGGATAAATTGCGAAAGCCAGGACTCGAACTCGAGACCTTAGGCTCTGATACCATGTCAAGCTTCATGCACTAGCCAACGCAACCAAAAGTCTGAACTGATGGAAAGGGCTAGTGCAATCCACTTATACACTTCAACATCAATGAACCAACAACACTAGCATATGGCATATTTGACATGTACTCAAACTCTTCATTAGTAGTATGACATTGAGAAACTGACAACTTAAAATGAGGAGCAATAGGAGTACTAACTGACATGGGAATGCCCTACGGGTGCCCAATATTAGCTTATCCCGTCCGGCCCGGCAGAAGCCTACGTGATGATCCGTTCTTGATGACGAATCCCAGGAAGGATTCGGGTGGCCCAGACCCATGAAGGAGGTGATTCCTTGGAGGATACAGCTAGCTTTAGATAGAAAGTTAAAGGGTAAAACTCTAATCTATAATCGACTCTATCTAAACCCTAGACCTGGCCTCCCTATATAAAGGCCAGGAGGGCACGACAAAGAGGATCACGAAATACTATAGCCTACCCACCCTCCAGATCTCATCTTCTCACCCTTGTAACCTTTGATTCTTCCATCAATTGAGCGAAGACAAGGAGGAGTAGGGTTTTCCCTCCGGGGGCCTGAACCTGGGTAAACATCATGTCCCGTGTTGCTAGTCTGTTAGCCGGTCCCGATCTCCAGTGCACCCCTCTTCTCCAAAACCCAAGTCCATAACAATAGGAATTGACGAGTAGAACCCTCGTCAATTGGCGCCGTCAGTGGGAACTGGGAGTGCTGATGTTGCGATCGTGACTGCCGCATCACCCACGATATTCGACTCCTCGGCAACGGAGAATCGTCTCCTCTTCGGCACCATTGACTTCACCGTCCACTCGCCGGCAGCCCGCCTAGCCTTCAATTCCGTAGGAGACAGAGTTGACATGTTGCTTGGGAGCCTATGCTTCCAGGTTGGCAATATCGACACGCTTCGCCTCCCGGAGCGGGTGGCATCGCCGACAATCATGCCTGCCCCATGGACACTCCCGATCGGCACATTGAGCGCACTTGATGCATATGCGTTGGCCTACACTTCGGATATCAACAACAGTTGCAACTCCGATCTACTCGATCCCCTATCAGGCGACGAGGACTACGAATCTGGATCGGAAAGCTGTGGGAGCAACGATCTCCCCCACTGCTACATGTGCGTCGCCGTCCTCAACGACGAGGAAAACAATGGAAATGGGACTAACCTAACTAATCCCAACACCAGAAACGGAGGTGCGCCTCCGAATCCCAATGGGAGCACCCCTCCAAACCCCAACGCGGTAGCGAGCCAGGCCGTCCCGAGATCCATCTGAGCGAGGTTGGATGGGAGCGAGTCAGGGAAGCCCTCAGAGGTAATGATGAGGATACAATCATGGATCATGCTGATTCTAGTTGTCTCAGCTGGAATGAAATATTGAACCTTATTGAAAAATATCACAAGGTGACTTCATTCCTAGTTGGACAAGATAAGTTGATTTATAAGAACTTTATACTACCTAAATCATGGTGTTATTGTTTGACTAGATTTAATATCCATCGGACTAACGCCAGCGGGAAAGAGAGGGAGGAAGGCAAGGAGTCCGATGTGATGATCGCCAAGGATGCGCGAGGGAGGAGCGGGAGGAAGGCGCAAGAGAAGATCATCAAGAAGGAAGGTTCAGTTCGGACAAACAGAAGCCCTGAAATAGAAATGGACGTGGATTCTTCATACGAACTCCAAATCAAGCAAATAAGTACTTTTTGATAGCCTACCACTGGCTCCTGATCAAGGAATACCACCGCCAACAGGCGGTAAACGCTTGATTGGAGCAGCGCCAACAGGCAGCCAATGAGTTAAGTGTGAGGCGAGTCGCACTCTCCTCCATCGGCGGGTCCTCATCAAGGACAACGGCGGACACGATGCCCACAAAAGGCGCTCTCAGCTGGAGCGCATGGCCCTAGATGCAAGGCGCGAGGCAACCAAGGCCCTCGACCTGTCGTTCATGTCGGTGGACTCGCAGGGCAACATGATGCCCAAAACGCCGCAGGCCGCGGTTATAGGAGCTACTATGTACCTGCTCACCAACCAACCACCGGTTGGAGATCCATGATCCGCCGTACACAAATCTGTGATTGTAGGCCTCGGGCTCCTACGAGCCCGACTCTAGAACCAAAGAAAACTATGGTGAAATTCACAAGGAATCGCACGCCCTCATCCGAGGATGATGACCATGATCTCTCGGCGACGCCGCAGTCCACAAAGGAGGAGACGCAACTACGACACCCGTGATAAGCTCATGCAGCATAAAATCGACAAGATGTGTTCCAAACACGCGTGCTCCATGGAGTTGGAGGAAGAGGACACAGAGCTCTACGACGCCAGATGCTTCAGCCGAGCCATAAGGCAGTCGCGGATGCCAAAGGGCTTCAATCTCCCTCCGGACAACCCAAATTTCGATGGCCTACAAGAGCCGAAAATCTGGCTAGACGACCATATCTCATCAGTCAAGTGCCATGGAGGAAGCAGGAACACAGCCATGTAATGCCTTTAGCTGCATCTAAAAGGTGCGACGCGAGCCTGGCTCAACAATCTCCCCTGCGGATCCATCCGCGGCTAGGTGGAGCTGGTCTATAGTTTCGTGTGCAACTTCAAGGACACCTACAAGCGTCCAAATTCAATCTAGGAATTACGCACCTTCTGCCAAATATCCAACGAGTCAATCCGCTCCTACGTCCAACGATTGTCCGTCATAAAAAACTCAGCGAAGGACATCTCTAAGGAAAGAGCAATTGACGCATTCAACAGCGGTGTGAGGCGCCGCGAGCTCAGGTAGGAGCTAGGTCGCGTCAAGCCCAAAACCATCGACAACCAGATGGACAACGCCAACCATTGGGACGATGGCAAAGACGCCATTCACAACAATCGAGTATGCTCGGATGATGAGGATGACCTCGATCGCAGACACGGTCACCGTGGAAAACAGAGGACTCGCAGCTATGACGACAGCAAGGATGTCGACATAGTCGTGTCCGGTTACGCCGACCGCTACGATGGTGGCAATCACAATAGCAGCTATCGCAGCAGCAGCTACCGCGATAGCGGAAAAACCACTCAATCGTGGCAACGTCGCACCCGCGATGACGAAGCTTTCGCAATGGAAAAGTTGTCGGGTCCTGTGGCATACACTTCTACATCGACAAGCAGGATGGCAAGAAAAAGTCTAGTCACCTGCTCAAGAATTATCGAGAGTTCCAGAAACTCCACGACGGATACGCCCAGCTGTGGCGTGACGCAGTAAACCAGGGGTTCGACTCCACCCCTAGGCCCATCGCATATGGCGCCCCACCACCACCACCTGGTGGACCCGCATAGCCTGTGGCTGCGCCCGTCCAAAACAACAGGGGAGAGAAGTACCCACACGCATTGGGTACTATGATGATACAGAGGGGCGTCCATCCAACAGGATCCAAAAGACGATCACCCAGTAGATAAATTTGGCCGTCACCTCCCCACCGTCCATACATGAGTACCTCAGCGGCTCCGAGTCATGTATCACCTTTGATCGATCGGATCACCCGCACAAAATCCCTGGCCCAGGTCACTCTGCCCTGGTGCTCGAAGCGCAGATCAGCGGGTTCGAGATGAGTAGGGTATTCATGGAAAGCGGCAACAGCATAAACCTTATGTTCGCCAGCACTTTGGAGGCCGACATGGAAGTCAAAAAACTCCTCAATGTTGACTTCATACGAGAAATCAAGGAAAGCACCTGGGTAAATCCTGTGCTAGTGTCAAAGAAGGACACAACCATCTTGCGGATGTGTGTGTGGACTTCACAGCTCTCAACAAACACTGCCCAAAGTACCACTTCCCATTAACGTGGATCGACCAAATCATCGATTCCACCACGGTATGCGAGCGTCTCTCCTTCATAGATGCCTACTCAGGCTACAACCAGATTCGAATGAAGGTGGAGGACCAAGATAAAACAACGTTCATCACGCCATTCCGAGTCTTCTACTACAACACAATGCCTTTCAGGATCCAGAACGCAAGCGGAACCTATCAATGGTGCATGCAGGCCTGCCTAAAGAACCAAATTGGTCACAACATCCAATAGTGGTAAAGACTAAGGAAAGCAGAACATTGATGGACGATCTCCGCGATACGTTCGACAACCTCGATCGCTACAGGATCAAGTTGAACCCCAAAAAGTGCGCCTTCGGTGTTCCTTCCGGTCAATTACTCAGGTACTTCATCTCCGCAAGGGGCATCAAAGCAAACCCGAAGAAGATAAAGGCCATACTGGCCATGGACAATCCAAAAAAATATCAAGGGCATCCAATAGCTGGCTAGGTGAATCGTGGAGCTCAATCGATTCATCAAACGCATGGGCGAAAAAGCTCTCCCTTTTTATCAACTTCTCTACAAGTTGGAGCAATTCAAGTGGATGGCTGAATCTCACGAGGCATTCAAAGACCTCAAGCGTCTCCTATCCACCTCCCCAATCCTGGTGATGCCCCAAGAGAAGGAGCCTCTGCTGCTTTACATAGCCGCGACACATTAGGTGATGAGCACCACACTTGTCATTGAATGACCTGAAGAGGTAAAAACCCATGGGGTACGACGCCCAGTGTACTACCTAAGCAAGGTACTGACACCAACAAAGAAGAGGTACCCTCACTATCAAAAGCTGGCCTACGGCATGTTCATGACTGCACGTCGACTATGCCACTACTTCCAGGAGCACCATATTGTGGTAGTTAAGTATGCACCACTATCCCACATCATCAATAACCCCGAAGCAATGGGGCGGGTGGCCCTATGGGGCATCGACCTGTCTCCGTGGGACATCATATACGAGTGACGCACCACCATCAAGTCACAGGTGCTCCCTGACTTCCTCGGCCACTAGATGTTGCTTCAGCTGCCTGACACCCCATACTTGTTGCAAATCTGGATGGTACACATTGATGGATCTAAATGCACAGAAGGAGCCGGAGCCGAAGTAATCCTGACATCCCCACAGGGCGACAAGATGCGATATGTGCTGCGAATGAAATTCCACACATCCAACAACGAGGCAGCGTACGAGGCTCTGCTCCATGGCATGCAGACGGCTAAGGCCTACGACGTTACTCGACTTATCATCTATAGTGACTCCAAACTTGTCGTGCAGCAAACAATGAACCAATGCGACGCCTTCAGCGACAACATGATCGCCTACCGTGAACTCTACAATGCACTTGAAGGAGACTTTGACGGCTGTGAGCTCCGGCATGTCGGCTGGGAGAGAAATGAGGAAGCCGACAAACTCGCCAACATCAGCTCCACCTGTGCGCCGATCCCAGCAGGTGTGTTCTTGGAGAAAATCTGTGAACGCTCCATCAAATTCAAGCCATACAAGGATGCTCCAGATGCCACAACACACTCAGGGGCTACGCCACCCAAAAAATCAGAGGCACCCGTAGAGGAGGAGCCAGAAGCCTCGATTGAAAAACTCATGGAGGTCATGATGATTGACCAATCCTGAACTCAGTTGTATGTCACGTACCTGCTGAGCAAGAAGCTGCCAGAAGACCCAACGGACGAGCGACACATCGCTCGCCGCTCCAAAGCCTTCATCCTAATCAACGACGAGCTCTATCAACGGGGTCCTTCAACACTGTGTCTCTAACGGTGACGGCAAAATAATCCTCCTCGACATCCACGAGGGCACCTGCGGCACCACGCCAAAAGTCACGCCCTAGTCGCCAAAGCCTTATGGGTTGGCTTCTACTAGCCAACGGTGATGCGCAATGCCAAGGGCATCGTCGAAAGATGCAATGTCTGCCAAAGGTTCGCCAACAAGCCACACACACCAGACTCAAAGCTGCGGCCGATACCGCTAGCCTGGCCCTTTGTGCAATGGGGATTCGACATGGTATGCAAGCTATACAAGTCCTCACCTAGAGGTTACGTCTTCCTCCTTGTCGTTGTTGACAAGTTCACCAAGTGGATTAAGGCCATGTCAGTCACCAACCAGACTGACGCTACGGTCGTCAAGTTCTTCGAGTCTATTGTTTTCAGGTTCGGGGTGTCACACAAAATCATCACCGACAACGGAACAAACTTCACCTCAAAGGAGTTCCAAGACTTCTCTGGTGGCCTCGGCATCAACATTAGCTACGCCTCGGTCGCACACCGTCAGACCAACAGTCAAGTCAAAAAGGCCAACGACCTTGTCTGCAACGGGATCAAGAAGCAACTCCTACAACCTCTAGAACGAGAAGCGGGAGCCTGGGCAGACAAACTACCCTTCGTACTATGGAGCTTGCGTACAACACCAAACAGCACCACTGGCTACACACCCTTCTTCATGGTGCACGGTGCCGAAGCGGTGTTACTAGCCGAGGTACGCTACAAGGCCCCATGGGTCGTCGCCTATAGAGAGGCCGAATCTACGGCCGCACTCAAGGACTCTGTCGACCTACTAGACGAGGCACACGACATCGCCACCGCTCATTCGGTGGTATATTAGCAAAGCCTCAGGAACTACCATAGCCGACGACTAAGACCAAGTCCTTCATCGAAGGCGACCTCGTCCTGCGGCTCAAGCAGAAGGGGCATCTGAAGCTCGAATCCCCCTGCGAAGGACCCTACGTGATCATCGAGGTGATTCCAGGTGGCGCCTACCGCCTGAAGGACGTAGAATTCGGAGTAGCATACTCTAATCCTTGGAACATCGTGCAGCTACGACGCTTCTACCCATAGATGTATTTACTTTCAATAAGGCTATTCAGCTAGGCTACTCAGCCGAAACATGTACCTGCTACTATGAG
Source organism: Avena sativa (assembly GCA_916181665.1). Taxonomy (NCBI): domain Eukaryota; kingdom Viridiplantae; phylum Streptophyta; class Magnoliopsida; order Poales; family Poaceae; genus Avena; species Avena sativa. The sequence goes on from OV702284.1 coordinate 71,246,800, forward strand.
ATGAATGAAAGCTAAGTTCCTTGTCCTATATGTTTTTTCTCCTTTGCAATTTACACGTACAAATTATACTTGGGGGCTCCGCCTCATCCGACGACCTCGTCAGTTCCTTACCATCGCATCCAACCGAGTAGCTGACTATGCAATCAAACCCTTGAAAACTCCAGCCCAGTTGTAGTCCAACTGAAAGGCTGGCAAGGAGCTGAGATTGGCAGAGCATCAGGCTAACGAAAAGGGCATGCTTATTCATACAATAAAAAAATGCATACCATCCACTATTTATACAAACTTTACAAGGGAAACAATGGCCCAATCGAAACAATACAAGCTTTATATGCTTTTACATGGCACTTGCAGGAAAAATTCACTGTTGGCGCTGAAGCATTACATTGGTGCGTAACCGCGGGATAGTGCAGCCGCATATTCCACGCCATGTCATTAGGAGGAACAGGCGGCCCCACCGCTATCTCCGCCAGATCCACATCTGGGCGGTGCAACTGAACAAGGGATAGTGCTGCCTTAGGACCCGTGACAAGCTGCTGCTACATGAGCTCCTTCACAACATCCATGCTCCGAAACTTCTGCAACAACCCCAGGAAACTGGACGACGCTTTGTCTAGAGGGAACATGGCGGCAAAAATTGACGCGGAAGCCGATCTTGCGCGCTTCAATACCCCAAGCACCCGCTGGACACAGTCCTGCACCGTTGCAACCATGAACACTCGATTCCGATCCATCCATAAGAACACCCAGCTTCTAGTTCCTGCTGGGTGAGTCAGTTCAGTCGAATATCGACACGCTGCTTCTCTTCCTGCGGAATGAGATTAACAACTGCAAAACTCAACAGCTCATCAACCAAGAATGTAGAGGACGATGAATATTCCAGAGAAGAGAGAATCCAAGAGAGGAAAGAGGATCCTAGAAAGAGAGAAGGGGAAGAAGGTATCGGCAATGGCCGCCATTGCCGGCGATAGGTTGGATCTCCCTACCCGGAAAGAACCACCATTGTAACTGTATACACCATATGAGAAATACCACCACCAACAAGCAAAAAGTAGGATTATTAGCCTCACGACGGCCTAAACCTAGGTAAAACCCCGTATCACAGCATCTCATCTTTCTCTCCGTTTATCTCTTTGTTCTCCAGCAACCTGCAAGGGAAGGAACATCAGGTGCGCTTGCCACCCCTCTGTGAAAAAACTAAAAAGGGTATACAATATCCCTGATGTCCGTGTTCACACACATGATAGTTATATGTGCACGAGTAGACGGTTCAGATCTTCATTTCACATGAAGTTCATGCTTTTATGTTGGAGCACTAATGTAGAGGTGCTACTGCAGCAATAATGTTTCACTAAATATTTTGTACACTCCATTTACTTACGTAAGACATTTTAGGTTTTTTGGAAATGCATGTACCTAGACGTGTTTTATTGTTAGGTTCATCTATTTTAGTCAAAATCTAGTCTAATTTAATACGGAGTATATTATTAGTAAATGAAGGGAGTGGCTTATTCAACACTAACACCTAGAATAAATTCGAAAAAAGGAAAAAATGAGAAAGAAAACATGGTTAGTAAATCAGGGCTCATATAACAATTACGCACACATCGATGAACCTAGTTGGATTTCTGACGCAATCTTTAAGTCGCTGTGTCCAAGCTTTACACGGTTAGGTCACATGACATGGCACTCGCATATGCAAGCCGGTTGCTGAGCTCGTCATTGTCACACAAACGGGTGGGTTTAATTCCTTCTCCCTTTCGTGGCTTTCCACCGGGGGAACCGGCATGCATGCCGTGACAACGCAACCACATTCCGCCCGTTCGTGTGATCGTCGTCTCCCTTTTCTCAAGCACCCATGCATGATGCCTACGTCTTTCTACCCCCTAACCGGTCGAACCATGAGCAGCGAACCAAAAGGTCCATTTTACAACTCATATTTTCCATGCCATCTGTGCGCTTATCTTATGCATTTCTTTCTTTTCTGGTTACCTTTGAAGCCGATAAAATTTACTACTCCCTACGTCTCGAAATAGATGTATATATATAATATATATATATATATATATATATATATATATATATATATAGTTACATCCAAATTTAGATAAATTAGTGACATCTATTTTAATTAAGACGGAGGGAATACTATTAATTAATCATGAGAAAAACATACTACTACTACTATATTACGAAAAAAACATATAGCTACATAAAATTTTGGAGTATACGTAGATGTGTGTTTAGGGCGTAATAAATACATGGGCATGCATGTCATGAATTGACCAAGACCTGGCGCATATATCTGTCCCTTTTAGCTGTTTAAACAAGCCTGTCAAGGTGCCGGAGCAGGCAGAGGTCAACCACCAGAGCTTTTTGTTTCCATGTCACGGAGTGGTAGTTCAGATCCACAGACAAGGGAGTCAGTGTCCCGAACGGAAAGAAAATTAGGGCAAGAAATGCTTTTGGAATTGAGACAGATTGGCAGATTGGGTCACATGAGCTACTAGCTACCTCGCTCGCTCGTGCATATGCAGCCTCGAGCTAACTGCAGGAAAGAGGGGAACTTAATAGAAAGATCTCACTCAGCTCCTCTATTTGTGTAAAGTATGTCTGCAACATCTAGCCCATGAACTTCACCGAAAGCTTCTGTCTTTACCTACTGATAAGTTTTTAGCTTTTGTGGCTGTAATCTACTTTACACTTGTGTATTTTTTGTGTGTATATATATACACTTGTGTGACCTATACCTACATAGCTACCAACCGAACACAAGGAAAGGGTCTGGAATTGCACACATCATCTGGTACATATTCTACACTGTTCAAAACCAGTCAATGCAGGAGGGGAATGCTTGTCCAATTCCCTCTTATTTTATTCCCACACATCACTAGCTTCGCTTAATTATGCTTCTTGCCCTCTCACACGACAGTGTTTAATATCAATCTTATAGTACTTCATATCATTTGTTTCCCTCATATCCCCAGTTCTCTTTCTTTCTCCCCCTTTCCTACTGCAGTATGCACGATTTTGATCCAGTCCTGGCAGTCTATAGAGAGAGAGGGAGAGAGATAGTGAGTTAGTTTACTTAGTAGAAGGCTTAGATGATAACTAGGGAGGAGGAAGAGATCATGAGAGCTATGAAAGACAAGCAGGTGCTTGTTGAGATCCCTGAGGACGACTGGAAGAGATCGATGGATGGGAGGCCGCTGGACCTCAACGAAGGCGCCGATGTGGAGAGCGAGGAGGGAGAAGTCGGCGACGATGAGGACGACGACGGCGACCAGGAGGACGACGACGATGATGGAGGTAGCACCACCGACGTTGCTTGGAGCCGGAGCTCAAGCAACAACAGCAACACCAACGATGCTTCGGAGATCCAAAAGGGTGCAGCAGGGGGCGGCGAGCACAGGGTGCCGTCCGTGCGGCCGTACAACCGGTCCAAGCTGCCTCGACTACGGTGGACTCCCGACCTCCACATGGCCTTCATCCACGCCGTCGAGAGGCTTGGTGGACAAGAGAGTAAGTACTCGAATTTGATCATGACTTGACATCGTTTCTCTTGGGATTATGCATGGGTTGCTGATTTGCTTGTGAAATTTAATTATGATCTCATGGTACTTCTCAATTCTCATAGAATCTGATCAATTTGGTACCTTTGATTTCTTGTGGATATATAGGAGCGACCCCTAAGCTGGTGCTTCAGATGATGAATGTTAGGGGGCTCAGCATTGCTCATGTGAAAAGCCACTTGCAGGTAAATCACGCAACAAATATGCTTAATTAGTTCCCCTACTTCACCTATACGTTGTACCTTGCATCGATCGATCGCAGGTGTGCTAGCTGAATTAACATATAACTATCAAATTCTGATCTATTTATTTCCAGATGTATAGAAGCAAGAAGCTAGACCACGAAGGTCGCCAGATCAGGGGAGCCATTTCCTCAGGTTCTGAACAATCATCATCAATCGCTATTTTTCCAATCTGTATCATCTTACATCCGATCTAGGTCCTCTAAAAATTTCTGCTCATGAGAGAAATTTCTTGAGGTGTGCAGTATATTCTCCAATGGATTTCCATTCGATGAGAGGCGATCGACGGTTCCACGACATATTCCTCCAAAGAGCTGCCGTGCTCTCCACGAGGACGGACAACGGAGGCTTCTTCGCGTCGCCAAACGGCCGCGGCACGGATACCACTAGCCGCCTCTACGGGATTCTCCAACACCACCACCGTCCATCTCCGCTGCAAACATTCGGCTTCAAGAACTGCAGTTTCAGGTAAAATTCCTTCACAAAAAGGACTAAACCTAGCTAAGGGCACCTGCACTTCTGTAGATGAGACGATGAGATGGGAATCTCGAAACCCTAATTCATGATGAACATCTACAGAAATCAAGAGTGGGCGTTCAGCCAGCATGATATGATATCCAGGAAGGATGCGAAGGCGTCCTCGTCAACCACGCCGCACTTGTTCGCGTCTTCGTCGTTGAGCAAGTGGCCGCTAACCTCCATGGTTGCTGGCACCGGTGAATTAAGACGAGATGAAACCTTCGGTTATTTTACAGCCAGCAGCTCTCGGCCGGTCTTGACGGCCATGCCGCCGGCGATGTCGGCAGTTCCAGGAGGAGGTAACCATCGTCTCCCGTTTAGATGGTACGGTGGCGATGGCAGCAACACCGCTAAGACTACATCGTCAGATCCCGTGGTGATCGACGAAGCCCTAGATTTCCGGCTCAAGGTCCTTATCCACCACTCTCTAGTCTCTACTCTGCACACAGTAGTCCAGCACACTTCACATTCCACACATTACAAGTCCTCAGTTTCTGACACGTAGTTTGCATCGAGGTAACTAACTTTGCAACAACATTGCATGTGTGATTCAGGAGCAGAAGCATCTAGAAGCGATGGGTCCGACCAGACTGGTCGACGAGGTGCGTGGTAAGCGGCCGCCGTCAGAGGCGCCGGACTTGAAGCTCAGCTTGTCTCCGGCGGCAACGGTAGACACTACCGATGGGGCGTCGAGCAAGAAGAGGAAGAAGAGCATCCCATCAATTGAGCAAGAGATTGAGCATGGCAACAAGCTCTCGATCTCGCTCTCGCTCTCACCACCCGCAGCTTCCATGCACATGCCGCGGAAGGAAAAGACGAGAGGGGGCAGCGTGGAGGCCGCTCTGGGACAGAGTACTTTGGATCTGACCATGTCGATCAGGGCATTGGAGTGAGATCTTTCAAGTACTTTGTGTCATGGACCTTCCAAAAATTGCACACTGCACCATGAGATCAAATAAGATTGTTAATTTAGCCTTTGTCTCCACCAGTACATATGGAGATATATGTCATGTTTCTTCGTAACCGTGTCTAGGGACTGCTTCTCAATATGTGGCCACATGATCCATGACTTGTTCTCTTGTGACAGCATCTTTTGGAGGCGCGCGAAACCTACCAGAGAAAACTAGATAAGTATCACTGCAGTTCTAGTCTGTTTGTTGCATCGTAAGAGTAAAATATGCATGTGGACCACACAAAGTATTTCTAACAAGATGGTGGTATATATAGTCCTGAGTTCAAAATTTCCGGTATGTTTCGACAAGTTCTAACTTGGCACACCTATAAATTTATAGTGCTATCTTTTTTTTTTACTTCTAGGTCTTCTTTTAGGCATTTTTATAATGTAAAGAGTTTTAAGTATTACACCTGGCCTCTGCATAATTAAAATGCACACAAACGATAGAAGTCCACAGTCTCATAACAAAGTAAAAATAGGCGAATTACATATCAATGAGAAATTGCAAAACGCCTAAGGAGGTGGAGGGTGGATCCGAAGATTATGATGTCATCCATATCTGGTGAAAAGTGAAGGGGTTCGCATCAGAAAACAAAAAACAATCTACTGAACACACCCAATGCCCAAGATCTATCTAAAAGTTAATGATGTAACGGTGAGTGTTTCGGTAACATACCCATGTAGACCGAAAACGGTTAACGTTCCACGGGAAACATAGATGATGTAGTTGTACTCGTACCCAACCTTAAGGTCACGACGCTCCTCGCAAGTCACTCTTGGTCATTGCACAACAATCCGGGTGGCACTAATGACAGCACCCATATGGTTTCGCATACATACTATGTATGATGACAACCTCTGTTTCTCAGATCTCTGCCGAGAGTGCGGAAGTAGATCTTCTGGGTGGAATCACTGTAGCACAACGGCGTGCCGCAGCGATGTCTTCTCTTGTGTGTATAGTTCCTCCGGGAACCGTGACAGCGCAACAACGACGAGAGAGAGAGAGAGAGAGAGAGAGAGAGAGAGAGAGAGAGAGAGAGAGAGAGATTCTCTAAGGACAATGCCTTAGAGAAATATTGGTGTGCCTCTCCCTCCCATATGCCCCGCCTTATATAGGGGAAGGGAGGGCAACCCCACCCATCCAAGTCCCGGGGTGGGACTATTCAAGGAGGAGGAGGAGGCGTCATGGGGATATGGGACGGATGGGGTGGGCCCCACCCCCATACGCGGCTCTAGGCCATCCGCGTGGGGCCCTAGGGCGGCGGCGGCTTGGCCCCCTTGGCCGATTTCCCTCATGGGTCTTGTTCCCTTCAAGGACTTGGCCCATTAGGGAAGTTATCCTTTCAAATTAGATTTCAATTAATATCTAATATTAATTCCAACAGATAATATATAAATACATATTTATTAAAATACTTTTTGACCCGAAACACCTTTCGGTTTATTCCGAACGACTACGGATCCTCCGGAAACGATCCCGGTTCTGTCACGAAACATTTCCGATTTTCTCTTCTCTTTCATCATATGATTCCAATAATTCCATAAAGATATCTAAGCGTTATCGTACCCTTAAGCATGTTACCCCAACAGTTCAGGAATATCACAGACATGATCCAGGCCTCACTTGGATCAATGATCAATAGTGGGACTGGGATGCCCATAATGACCCCTTACGCACTCCATGATGTTTTATGTCATTTGAACCGTGAAACGTCGAGTCCAATTCCATTTGTTACTTCGACACTGACTTGTACGAGATCTGATCATAGGTATCATATACCTTGTTCAATCTCATTACAGACAAGTACTGTTTTACTCGTTCTCGTGATATTCCATCTTCATGACATAGTCACATGTTGCAACATTATGGATACAGTCTCACCGAGTCAGATGTGTGTATCTTCCTATCACGCAGTGAACAAATCCCGGTCTTTATACATAGGCATCAACATATCCCTCTGGAATATTCAACATACACCGTTATTGTCACCCAGTTATAGACATGATGTTTGATGCAGTCAAACTAGCCTCAGGTGATAGTGATTAATATAATCTCACGGTCAAAGGAGAAGAAAACTACACTTCTAAATATGTCAACAATGAAATATGTGACTTGATCGTGTTGCAATACTTATATTGGGTAATGTCCATCACATCATTCATTAATGAAGTGATCTCATTGTCAGTTGATGTTAAAGTAAGTCCATGATCGGTAAACCTCGATCATCAGCTTCCCAACGCACACCTATACCAATGTTTTCACTTGATACAGTTATAGAACAGTATGAAACTATTGTGAACCAATTGATATATGATAATAAAATCCATTTATTATTTGCCTCTAGGGAATATCTCCTTCAGTCTCCACTTGCACTGGAGTACATACTGTTGGGGTTCGGTGCAGAAAATCAAAACAATACTATGCAGGAAACCCCCTGAATGCCCAAGATCTATCTACTAGTAATACAGTAACAGAGGAAGACGGCAATAACGTACCCTTGAAGACCGAGAGAGCGTTATGTTTATGCATAAGCATGGTTTATATAGCCGTACATGTCCGACCTCAAGGTCACGAAGCTCCTCGCAAGTCACCACTTGTCTTGGTCCTTGCACGATGGCCCAGAAGCTTCAATAGCCCCACCGAGTTGCCACAGGCATACAGTGCAAGACAACGAATCCCAGCCTCCAATCCCACCGAGGTGGCGGAAGTAGATCTCTTGGCTGGAATTCGGGCAGCGCAACGGCGTGCCACAGAAGAGAACGCCATACTTGTGCAGTCTGGACTTGGGACTGCGCATTAGCAGAGGAAACTTTAGAGAGAGAGGGGAGTATTCCAACTAAAGAGAATATCTTAATTTATTGTATGTTTAATCCCATCCATAGACACCTCCTTATATAGTCTAAGGGAGCTGTGTCATCCCTCTTAGGTGCCTCATGTGGACTAATGCTAAAGGAAAAAGGACAGGATTTTTTCCCAATCCAGATGGGCCAAATATGCATAGCCCAAAGAGCAAAGCAGCAAGCAGCAATAGACAGCAAGGGCGACACCGGCCGGATGGGCCCCTGGCCATGGCCCACCTAGCGCCCTCCAGCTCCCTACGGTGGAGGCAACGCCCAGAGGCCCCGGTGGGCCTCATTTCCCTGGTGGCCCAGTGCCAAGCGGGAGGAGCGCTCCAGCAAGAGCGTGGCCCTAGTGGGCCGGAAGCTTGCCCGCGGCTAACCAGCCCGAGCGGCTCGCCTGCCGGCCTTGCTCCCCGCGCTCCCGCGTGGGCCAGGTCGAGCAGGCCTGGCACGACGGACAGCTCCCCGCTGCCTAAGTGCAGCGTGCGGTATTTGCCGCTCATTCTGCTGTTTTCTTTTTCCATTTTTTGCAGCATTTCTTTTTATCCCTCCGGGGTTTGGGCCTAATAAGAAAGTTGACTATATAAATTTCAATTTAAATATTATTTAGAATATATTAATTCATAATTAACATATAATAAATGTATATTTCAATTCCCATTTATCTAAAACTCCTTTCAGTCCTTTTTTCTTCTCTCTTTCTCCGAACAACTACGAATCTCCCTAGAACAATTCTGATGTATCTCTCTTTCTATCTCTTTCAGGATTCCCTCTTACAGGAAGATCTCGACGCTTCGTAGTGACCTTAAGCACGCGTCCCTATAGTTCGGGATTGTCATAGACATGATCTCTATCAATGATCATCAGTTGGACCGGGATGCCCATGATGACCCCTATGCACTCACGATTCTTCATCATTTTGAACCTGGAACGATATGTGTTATGTTCCTTTTGTCTCTGCGATACTTAGATTTTCCGATATTTGATCATTGACATCTCCATGTCGGGTTCGATCTTGTTACCGACAATGCTACTTTAAACTTGTACAGATAAGTGATATCCCGTGACCTAGTCACATGTTGCGCAACATATTTGATATAACTTATCCGAGTGGGCCTAGAGTATCTTCTATCACAAGGATGTACAAATCCCGCCCTTGACACATACGCCTCAATCCGTCCCTCCGAGTACCTGCTGACACATTTATTATAACCGTTTTACGGAGTGACTTTTGATGCTCTCTAAGCACTCTCGAGTGACAGTGATTAAATGAAGTCTCACGGTCAGAGGAACAAGTCACTATGTTTCTGAAAATTGTAACTATGAACTTTGTGATATGATCGTGTTGCAACAATCATCTATGGAATGGTGTCCACTGTCTCATTTTCTAATGAGATAGCTCCATTGTCAATTAGGTGTTGAAGCACCAACATGGTCAGGAAACCTTTGACCATTCGTTGACCAATGAAGTAGTTAAATAGAGGCTACTAGGGACTTGGGTTTGTTTCTATATCACACCTATATCAATGTTTCATTATCGATATAGTTATAGCATGATATAAAACTATTATGAACTAATGGAATGTGTTTAATAAACTTCTTTTTTATTTGCCTCTAGGGCACATTTCTTTAAGTCTCCCAATTGCACTAGAGTCCAAATAATCTAGTTGCATTGCTACTAATCATAAACCATATCTCATATGCATCTATTGATCATGTTGTTGATGGAGGACTTACTTGTCCTAAATCTGTTTCACCAGATTCATAAGGTCCTATTTTGCAAATCATTAATGTCACCTATTTGACATTAACCCCCATTATCATATAATGTACCTTTAGCATTTTGGGTGACACGTTTTCTAGTATATACAATGACGATCTACTAATCAACAGGATTTTCAAGATGTCATGTATATAAACACACTTAGTCGAAAGTCAAACTTTCTCCAGACCAAAGTTACACTTGTTAATTCTATAGTATCCTTATACGTCTATATCTTTATAGTTTTAATCCAAGTGCAACCCTTGCATATTTGATTCTGACCATGCTTCATTTGTGCTAAACTTAACTCGGATTCATTGGTTAGCTCAGAAATCATTCTATAATCTCTGTTCTTCACAACTAAACATGGGTCACACTATGTCTAATTTCATCTAAATGATCCAATCATTTTTAGTACCCTGTGCATTGTTCACCAATATGTTAATCACATATTCAAGAACGTTGTTTATGCTCCCACTCAAATATATCAACAATATTTGACATATCAGGATGTCAGTCATCTCCCACTCAAATATGTCAAACACATATTCTATTGGGAAAACTTCCAAGCTCCCACTCAATTTAGAACCTTTCTCAACAATTTTGGCAAATACAAAATTCGTTGATCTTGCATCAAATCGAGAATTTCTATTACAAGACTTTAGCAATTCCTGATTGATTAAAACCTTCTTGTTGTACTAATTACAACCTTTCTCTTCAAACACTTGAATACTTTGCAGTTTTGAACAGTCCTCAGTCAATCTCCAAATTGGACTCATATGCTAATTCAATCCAACAAACATTAAGCATTTGTCAAAACAACTTTATGACAACTCAACACTTTATGTATTCCTTTTAAGTTCCATTTCCATCCTTTCAACTTTGTAGTTTTACTGGGAAGGATTAAGTAAATTCCATTACTTAATGAGATCAAGTAACTCTTTACTTCATAATCTCAAATGTTACTTAGTTTGGGATTTCATGAATCTTAGTAATTTCTTTACTTAGGTCCATCATGATTTATTTGTAGTTCGTATGTATGTCTTATTCCAATAATAAGTCAAGTGAATCAAGAATGAAATTATGAAAAGGGTGTAATAAAATCTTGAATCATGTCTTCATAAAGTATTAGCTAAAACATTTATGATCACATCATTATGGTTTCCCTCTATTTGTAAAGTTTGTTTATAGAACATATTTTGTTTCACATTCTTAACAATTCGGAGGTTAGGTCAAAACCTTTGCTTATACTTATGTTCTTCCACTAACACTTCTATGAGAAAACCCTTTCTCAAATAAGTACCCCACTAAGACAATACAAACTTTGTCCTCTTCGGGTATTAGTTTGGAATTTGTGTTTATAGTCTTACTAAGAATGCACTACAAGTACTTACTATTCTCCATGATTTCAAACTATCGAAATCTCTACAAACTCGAGTTTGACATATCTCATATGTTGTTGTTTCTAAAAGATTGCGGAAGTATTGATTGTATTGATATTGACTGGGGTGATTACATCCTAAGCCCTTGGGTTGTTTATATATTAATCCCCCCCCCCCCCCGCAGTCGGATCGATAGTGACGCGGACAGTCTGACTGGAGCATAAGCCGGAGATGAGGTGGTAGCCCTTGTTGCCGATGTCGATGTAGTCGTGAGTGAGGGGATGTAGTTGTGGTAGATGGTGTTGTTGGTGAAGTTGTTGCCGTTTGATGAAGTCGATGAAGTTGATGATGTTGTTGTGTTGTGGTCGATGTCGTCGTTTGAGCCTGGAGAATTTACCATAATAGTTGAGGTAGACGTAGTTTGAGTTGGAGTACTCGAGGTAGGCTACACGCCTTGCCGATCTTGCCAAACTCGGGAGCGCTCCGAGGACGAAGTGAAATGGATCGTATGGGCACCTAGAGGGGGGGTGAATAGGTGCTACTCAATTTTTTAGTTCTTTTTCAATTTTAGTCTTGACACAAAGTAAATTCTCTAGATATGCAACTACGAGAATTTCCCTATATGAAAACCTAGCTACTAAGCACGTAAAGAGAGGAGCAAGGAAACCGTAGAGGAGCACGTGGAGACACAGGGATTTGTTTTACCGCAATTCCTTCCTTGTTAAGGGAAGTACATCTGCGTTGGAGGGGTGGGCGGTTCTAAGACCACCACACCACAATAGGCCTCACCCAATTCTCCGATGGATCTCGCCACAAAAGGCCTGATCCACCTTCTCCACTATTGGTACCCTTCGAGGAAGAAACCGGTGCCTTTACAACTCTACCGGGACACACATCCACAACTGAATTGGGGGCTCCCGTAATGACAACAAGCTGTCACAATAACAAGGATTATCAATATAATCAAAAGAAAAGATCTAGATATTTGAAAGAAATACTAGATCGGCGATTCTCCAAATGAATGGAGAGTAGATGAAGCGCTTGATTGCAGTTGTTGAAAATCGAGTCCTACTCCTTCGATTCCCCAAGGAACAGGGCCTTTGGATGGATGAAGGTGGAGCTCTCTTGGATGAAACTTGAAGAACAGATCTTGACTTTTTCGAATGAACCAAGAGTTCTGGCAGGAGGGGGAAGGCTGACTTAAATATCCCTGCACAAATCTGGCTGTTGGTGAAGTTTGGGGGTGGATTATCCGCCCCCACTAGGGGCGGACTATCCGCCCTGGGGGAAAATCCGCACCCTGGATGGAGAGTCCGGGGGAAAGTACACCCCCACACAAAAGATCACACCGGTCTTGACTTGGTGAAAATCCTCGAGGGGGCGTATTATCCGCACCCCTCAAGGGGCGGACTATCCACTCATGGGGAAAATCCGCCCCAGAGACGGAAAGTCCGGGGGAAACTCCGCCCCCGCTTTGAGCGATGCGCCTTGGCAACTTTTGAGACAGATCCTGGAGGGGCGGACTATCCATCCCCCTGGAGGGGCGAATTATCCGGCCTGGGCAAAAACTCCAGCCATGGCCGGAAAATCCGGGGGATATTCCGCCCCCCATACAGACGGTCGCGCCCTTGTGCCCTTTTGAGTTTGGGTAGGGGCGGATTATCTGCCCCCCAAAAACAGTTTCAGGCTCCTTTTCAAGGTAAGATCTGCATCACTTCACCACACATTAAATAATCCTTGGTATTGTTATCTAACACACAAAACACTAGGGATCATGAAATGTTTTTTCAATCTCCCCCTTTTTGGTGTTAGATGACAATACTAGGATTTGCAATGAAACCTACTAACAACACCTTAAGGAAATGAAAGAGGCTCCCCCTGAATGTGTGCATATTTATAATTTGCATTTGAATACAAATGCACACACTAAATAGCAAGTCAATTTCATAACAACGACACTAAAACAAGGTGATTTAGGAAACATAGTGATACCATCGGGATGTGAAAATAGCCAATGTGAATAATGAGAGTATTAGGCCTCAAACACATCCCATCATATTGATGCAAACAATAGATAACTCCATAATTCCATATGACTTCAACAGAATACCATACTCCATAGATAAATCCAGAATTCCATATGAATAGTTCCACAAGATAAATCCAGAATTCCAGAAATCCACACATGAGCATAAATAGTATCACACGACATAGTCTTATATAAACCAAGCACAAATAAGTTAAAATGGTACAAGCAAGCAAATGGAGAAAACAAATGATAAAGAGGCAAATGCTTGCGCCCGACCCATGCAAATCCTTGATTTAACTTCGATTAATAAACTAATAAAACCTTAATCAAAACTACTCAACTAGCCTAAAATTAAAAACAACCCTTCAATGGAAGCGTTTTTTTTAATTTCTGTGTGAGACCTTATAGAACTACTTCTCCACCTTTGGCATCGAAACGCCAAAAAGGAAGAAGAGTGATGCTAGCGCCCCAGAAGATCACTCCTCACACCCAAACTGAGATGGTACTACACACCCAAAATTGCAAGAACAAATCAACTAAAAGCCAAGATTGAGATTGGGTGTGTTTTCCATAAGAACAAGAGATATTCAAGAAAGTAAAAAAGAGCCAATAGAAACCAACTCTTCTCAACGAAGAGGGAGGTGGCCGAAGACACCATGTTGGAGCGCATGGCATGACACCGCGAAGATGTATCTTGAGTTCAAAACCAATGCTCATCGATGACCCACATATCACAAAATGATATTAAGGGAAATGATTTTTCTTGCTTTCGGCATTATGGGGGGAGGGTTAGCCCAATCAATTAGGACCACACTCCCCCCTATGTCTATGCCCGCATCTAAACCAAATACATGAAGAAGAGTACGTGAGTAAGCAAGGGTATTCAAGCCAAGCTCCTTCAATCTATGATATTTAGCTCATTTCTCAAATAACAAAAACTTGCTTCATCAAGAGGCTTCGTGAAGATATCAGCAAGTTGGTTCTTCGTGCTCACAAAAGATAGTGCAATATTGCCACGGGCAACATGATCCTGAATGAAATGATTGTGAATCTTAATATGTTTTGTTCTTGTATGCTGCACCGGATTGTAAGCAATTTTGATAACACTTTCATTGTCACATAAAAGAGGCACTTTGTCACAATTGACACCATATTTCTTTAATTTTTGCCTCATCCATAATAATTCTGTACAAGCCCTTGTAGCAGCTACATATTCAGCTTCGGCAGTTGAGAGTGATACGCAATTTTGTTTCTTCAAAGACCAACACACTAGAGACCTGCCCAAGAATTGACATGCACCAGAAGTTGATTTTCGATCATCTTTGTCACTAGCCCAATCTGAATCAGTGTAACCACATAGAGAGAAACTGGAGCCTTTGGGATACCATAAACCAAAATTTGGGGAATGAACCAAATATCTAAAGATTCTCTTGACCGCCACTAAGTGGATTTCTTTAGGAGCGGCTTGGTACATTGCACACACTCCTACACTCAACACGATATCGCTCCTAGATGCGCAAAGGTAAAGGAAAGAGCTGATCATGGATCGGTATACCTTTTGGTCCATGTCTTTACCCTTTGGATTAAGCTCAAGATGACACTTAGTTTGCATTAGAGTGGCAACGCCATTGAGATCCGTCATCTTGAACCTCTTGAGCACATCTTGGATGTACTTAGCTTGATTAATGAAAGTTCCCTCTCTAAGTTGTTTGATCTCGAATCCAAGAAAGAACCTCAATTCTCCCATCATAGACATCTCAAACCTGTTAGTCATAAGCTTTGAAAATTCATCATTAAAGTCTTGGTTAGTTGAGCCAAAAATAATGTCGTCTACATATAGTTCGCATACAAAAAGCTCCCCATTAACCTTCTTAGTAAAAAGAGTGGGATCGATTTACCCAACTTCGAATCCACGGTCTAACAAAAGATCTTTAAGGTGCTCATACCATGCACGTGGGGCTTGTTTAAGGCCATAGAGCGCCTTATAGAGTTTGTAGACATGGTTCAGAAATTTGGGATCCTCAAATCTCGGGTGTTGCTTGACGTATACCAACTCATGTAGTGGACCATTAATAAAAGAACTCTTAACATACATTTGTTGTAATTTAAAATTATGATGAGCGGCATAGACAAGAAGGATACGGATGGACTCAAGACGAGCCACAGGAGCATAAGTTTCGCCGAAATCAATGCCTTCCACTTGAGATAATCCTTGATCCACTAGCCTTGCTTTATTCCTTACAACAATGCCATTTTCATCTTGTTTGTTGTTGAAAATCCACTTGGTGCCGATAAAATTACGGCATTCTATGGGTTTCTCTACGAGCTTCCAAACCTTGTTGTGCTCAAAGTTATTTAGTTCTTCGTGCATTGCAACCACCCAATCGGGATCTTCAAGAGCATTAAAGACCTTCTTTGGTTTAACCATTGAAATGTGTGCTTGATGATCACAGAAGCTAGCAAGTTCTCTTCTAGCAGACACTCTTCTTCTTAGATCACCGACAACTTTGTCAAGAGTGTGACCCCTTAACTCAAGGTTCCGATCAGCGCGAGCTTTATGATGAGCCTCAATTTCCTTGTTGTTTCTAGAAGGAGTTGATTCAGCATTTGGATCCTTGTCTTGGACACTACCTTTCCCTTGATTCTGATTTGAGCTTGAAACAGGCGACTGTTGCTGTTTTGTTTCTTCAGGGCCGGACAATCCGCCCCTTGGTGGGGCCAGACTATCCGGCTTGGGAGATGCAGCTGCATTTTCTTCTTCCTGAATGTCCCTAGCAGAACTTGGAGTACCAGGCCCGGATAATCCGCCCCTTGGGGCCGGAGAATCCGGCCTGGGATGTTCTTGACTGGTTTTCTCTTCATGATGTCCCCTGGAGTGAGTTGGAGCGCCAGGGGCAGATTGTCCGCCCCTTGGAGGGGGCGGATAGTCCACCCTGGGACTACTATTTTGCCCAGAAAACAAGTGATCTTCAGCAGGTTGTGGTGTTGGTGCAGAGGTTTCTCCAGCAGTAGGGGCTTGTTGATCTTGTGTAGATGAGGGCTCCACTTGAGTGGAGCATTGTACTTCCCGATCCACCACAAGGGGTTCCTCAATGGGGCGGAAAAATCCCACGCCCATTCTTCTTATGGTATCTTGGGGTATTTCAACATCTGCATCACAAACATTAACTTGCCCCACATGGGATCCATAATTTTCATCGAATTCCACACTACAAGATTCTACAACAATTCTAGAGAGCTTGTTGTAGACTCTATAAGTGTGGGATTCGACACCGTAACCAACAAAAATACCTTCTAAAGCCTTAGACTCAAATTTAGACAAGATGACTCCTTTGATAAGAAAGAAACACTTACAACCGAAT
The DNA here is from genome assembly GCA_916181665.1 of Avena sativa. Classification (NCBI taxonomy): domain Eukaryota; kingdom Viridiplantae; phylum Streptophyta; class Magnoliopsida; order Poales; family Poaceae; genus Avena; species Avena sativa. The sequence continues at coordinate 71,263,464 of OV702284.1, forward strand.
ACCCGGAAGTACGAAATGTTGGGCTTGTTACCGGTAAGTATTTCATACGAAGTTTTGTCCAAGATCTTGCGGAGGTAGAGCCGATTTGATGATTGACAAGCGGTGGATATGGCTTCAGCCCAAAAGTTGTAAGGAGACTTGGATTCAGCCAACATTGATCTAGCCATATCCATCAAAGTGCGGTTCTTCCTCTCAGCTACACCATTTTGTTGGGGGGTGTACGCAGCGGAATATTGATGTCTTATTCCCTATTCACTTAGAAATTCATTTAACATGTAGTTCTTGAACTCAGAGCCGTTGTCACTTCTTATTGCCAAAATGGGGACGTTGTGTTGACGCTGAACTTCATTGGCGAAATCAATGACAGTTTGTTGAGTCTCACTCTTTATCTTGAAGAAATAGACCCAAGTGTATCTTGAGTAATCATCAACTATCACCAAGCAATATTTCTTCCCACCGAGGCTAGCATGATATGGAGGACCAAATAAGTCCACATGAAGTAACTCCAAGATCCTCTTTGAGGAGACAATAGTTTTACTCTTATGGGGAGAGTCATGCATTTTGCCTTCAACACAAACACGATCTTTTGCAACGGAAACATTGTCTTTTATTCCAAGGATGTGGCCACCCTTGTGAAGACTTTACAAAGTTCTCATGTTGACATGGGCTAAACGGCGATGCCATAGCCAGCCCACGTCGGCCTTTCCGAATAAGCACATCGGACCCGACGTGGTTTTCCCCGAAAAGTCCACCACATACAGGTCATTTTCGACGTACCCAACGAAAGCGACCTTTAGAGACTTGCTCCACAAGAGTACCACTAAATCACCATCAATGAAAACAGCAAAGCCCATCTTACGAAGGGCACGAACAGAAAGTAAATTGTAACCGAGGGTCTCAACAAGCATGACGTCCACGAGAGAGATATCGTGGGCGACCACAACCTTGCCAAGACCCAATACCTTAGATTTAGGCTTATCACCATAGGAGACTATAATATGATCATGATTGGGTCGCATCTCCGTGATGATCTCCTTACTTCCGGTCATATGACTAGTGCACCCACTATCGAGCACCCATTTAGACCCACCGGAAGCATAGCCCTGCAAGAGAATTACTTCTTGGTTTTAGGTACCCATTTTTCAATGGGTCCTCTCATGTTAGTAACAAGGGTCTTTGGAACCCAAATAGACCAAGAAACATATTCATCAAAAGGACCAACATAATAAGCATACACATCGCCATAATAATCACAAAAGAGTTCATAATTTGGATTGTGAGACCCTGCAAAACCAATATGGTCAGTTTTTTCTTTTGTGACATTCTTCTCAACGGTGTTTATCTTTGCTTGTTCAATCTTGGTCTTCTTCTTCTTGGACTTGGTGACATATCCAAGTCCCTCTTTTCCAAGATTTGATCTTTGCTTGCCAAGAATATCATCAAGTACACCCTTACCTTTGGGTGTGATGTCATTGACAAGCTCATCTACATGTAGGGAATATGCCCGAGAGGCAATAATGAAGTGGTTATTATCGTATTCCTTGTTTATGATAAATGTTTATTTTACATGCTATAATTGTATTAATACAGAAACGTTAATACATGTGTGTATAATAAACAAACAGAAAGTTCCTAGTTATGCCTCTCACATAAACTAGCTCGTTGATTAACAAGATGATCAAGGTTTCCTGATCATGGACATTGGATGTTGTTAATAACGAGGTCACAACATTAGTGTAATGGTGTGATGAACATTCATCCGAAGTATAGCATTACGACCAAAGTCATTGAGTTTATATTGCTATAACAACTTACAAAGTGATCCTAATACTTAGACCATGAGATCATGTCAATCACTAACACCGGAAGAGTTTCTTGATAACATCAAACGTCACACCGTAATAGGGTGATTATAAAGATGGGTTCATAAATACTAAAGTGTTATGTTGAGGCCCATGGATCGAGAGTGGAATTTGTTCATCCCGATGACGGATAGATATGCTCTGGGCCCTCTCGATGATATCACATTGATTAGCTTGCAAGCAAGTGATTTGATCACTAGAATGTTATATCACGGGAACGAGAAAAGAGTGCATGTCAGTAACAAGATCAAACTAGGTATGGAGATACCGATGATCAAATCTTGGACATGTAATATATCGCGAAACAAAGGGATTAAGATACTAGCGTAAAAGGTTCTCACGATCACAACAAAGTCATTGCTGAATGTGTGGGAGTCAGTATGGGTCTCCAGATCTCGCTTCTGATTATGGATCCGAGAGGGGTCTCGATCATGTCCGCATTATTCGCGAACCGTAGGGTGACACATTTAAGATACACCGACATCCATTTGGAGCAAAAGTTTCATGCCGGAATAACAAGCGTAGGAATTTATTTCACTAAATACCGAAACGGGTTTTTGGGTGAAATTGCAGAAAGTGTTTTTGCATGTGAAATGAAATACTAGCAAGGGGTTATATGTGAAGGTTTGTTATTGAAGTAATTGACAAAATTCTGAATAAATAAAAGTAGTTTTATTTAATGAGAGTTTGCATTAAATTTGGTGGAAATTTAATGGGAATTTGAGTGGAGGGAATTGAAAGGCATTTGTGTGAGTGGAGTGTCCACCCACATGAATGAAAGGAGGGGAGGGGCAGCCCCATGGTTGGGCGCATGGCCCCTTGGGTACCCCCCCTCTCCCTATAAAAGAAGCCCCCTCCCTCTCTCTCACTCACACCTCCTCGTGAAGGATCTCTCTCCCCCTCTAGTATTTATCCTCATGGTCTCGGACTAGAGAGATACATGTTCCCGGTGGCTATTCGGCAAGAAAGAGTTGTGCTTCCGCTGCATCGCTGGAGCGAGGAGGCGGAGGTTGCTCGGTGCCTCGGACGTGTGTGCGAGCACGGATGCACCGCTGGTTTGCGGCGCTAGGACTTCCTCTCGATCTTGAGATCAGCAAGAGATCGTCTACATCAACCACAAGTTTGAACTCGTTAAGCTTTGTCGGTCTTCAAGGGTATTTTCTATATGGATATACATCCGCCCGTTGATTGTATCTAGTAGATAGATCTTGGTACATAGTTGTTCCATCGTAGGAAAATTTTTGTTTTCTATGTTGCGAACCCTACAGTGGTATCAGAGCCGGATCTATGCGTAGATGCTTTGCACGGGTAGTACTCGTATGAGTATGTGGGCGATTATGATCATTTTATTGCTTCTTAGTTGTACTTTGGATATTGGTGGCATAGTGGGATGAAGCGGTCCGGACAAACTTTACATGTACTTGCACATGAGACCTATTCCACTCTTGACATGCAACTAGTTTTGCATAAGTGGCTAGCGGGTGTCTGTCTCTCCTACAATAGTCAATATCTAATTTGCAACGAGTTGTCAACAATTTGGTTATCCTTGTTTTGGTTCATGTTCATAGGTAAGAACGGTTCTATCTTCGAAAGCCCTAAGCCACGTAAAACTTGCAATTGATAAATTAGAGGCGTCTAGTTTAGATTGTTGCTGGGCTAGTGTCATGATATGGTGATGTTATAAGTAGAAGTATAAGTCGATACTCTTACAACACACATAACGTGTAAGTTCCATAGACCTTGGCCTTACACATAGAGGTATGATGGCAATCATACCATGATGCACATGATGGAGATAAAGTGCGGGAACCATATCATTTCACTTATTAACATGTGATGTTTGTTGCATCTTATATTGCTTGTTTGGCGTTTTATTAGCATAATAAGATGATCCCTCATTTAGATATCAAGATAAAAATGTGTTCTTCCATAAGTATGCACCGATTATGTTTCGTCGCTCCAAGACATCACGTGATGATCGGGTGTTCTTGGATCCATGATCATATTTCGGGTGTAAGACAGTTTGTCACATCCTAAAATTTTCCAAATTTTGAAATATGAAAAATAAATAAACAAAAGAAACAATTGTTGAAATTTAGGGTGAAAAGAAACTTTTTGCTTCTAAATGGAAACATCAAAACCCTTCTTGAAGAAATTTGAATAAAAGGGCATCCAACAAAATATCAATCAAGTGAAATGCATTCATCAATGAAATGTATCTTGAAATTTAAACACTTGGAAAATTTAAAACAAAACCCTTAAAAGAAATGGAATAAATCATTTCCAAGATCTCTCTAAGACTATGGATTTTATCCATATAAAAATTCAGCAACAAACATTTATAAATGATCAAAAATGATAAATAAAAATATTATAAAACCATAGAATTAGTTTCACTTAATTTGGAGCCATGGATAAAAACTTATGAATTTAATAAGATAAAAGTAAATAATTTCCAAGGCTAATAAAGCTCCTATTTAAAAATCCATACCAAATTGTGAACAAATAATCCTAAAGGGATTTAAAAAGATAAACAAATATTAAATAATATTCTACAAATTGGAATCAACATATTTGGACCTATGAATAAAAAGATATGGATTTTATAAGACAAAGAAAGAAATAAATAAATAAGGAATATTTAAAAGCCAAATTAATTCTTGGCCAAATCCATAAACAAATGAAAGTTTACTGAATAATAAAAAGGAGTAAAAGATTATTTAAATAAAATCATATGGATTAAACCATATTCAATTTTATTTAAATAGAGACAAATTGCCTAAACTAAATAATAAATTCCAAGAAAATTATTTAGAAGACAATTTAAAACTTGAATTAAATCCATAAGTAATTGGAATAAAGATAATCCAAATAAAATAAAGGAATAAAGATTAATTTAATAAAAACTTATATGTACTTGAACCATATTTGTTTTGAATAAAGACAAAATTCCAAATGTAAATGATTAATTAAATCATGAGAAAATAAATAATTAAAATAGCCAAAGTGGATTAAAAGTTATCTAATTAACTTAAAAATAATAAATGATTAATTAAATAGAATTATATGGTTTGGGACCATATTCAAATTATGCAAATAAAAACAAAAGGCCTCATTAAAATAAATAATAAATCATGAGAAAATATTTGAATATTTTCTAAAGAGGGCCAACTAATCAACTCCTAAATGATTTAAAACCTATTGAAAAGGTTTGGTGAAATTTGAATTCAAAGGGAAGCATGAATCAATGGTTTGAATAAAGACACAAACCTCATTTAAATAAATATTAAACCATAAAAGAATATTTGAAATAATCCAAAGTGGAATTTTAAACACATTACTAAGCCTACAAACTTACTGGAAAGTTTTGAGAAACATTTGAATTTAAAACATATGTTTAAATCATTTGAATAAAATCAAAACAGAAATCAGAAAAGAAAAAGAAAAAGGAAATCAGAAAGAAAAAAATGAAAAAGGGATCAAACCCAACCAACCCAACTAACCTAGCCCAACCCCTTGGCCCAGCTAGCCCAACAGCACAGCCCACCTCTTTTTTCCCGCGAAACGTTATCTCACTCGAAACCGCACCCGCATCCCACTGACTAAACGGCCCTACCAGCCCCACCTCAACATCGTCCTCGACGCGCTGACCTCGCCCCTCTCCCCTCAATGCCGTTTCTGCTCGTGGTTAAACCTCGTAAATTCGTGTTGATGCAACGATTAAACCTCCCCACGACCACGCCCTCATAAGCGCCCTTTCCCCTCTCTCTTTCCCCTCAACCCCCATGCCACCGGAGCCACCAGGCTACAAGAATAGCTCGCCAGCACCTCTCTACCTCCGACGAGTTCCTCGGCCAATTCCGGCCAACACAATCACCCCCACTATCCCTAGTGCACATGAGCCTTCTCGCCAGCATCACCCGCACCTGCCAGTACCCTCATCTCGCTCGCACATGCCCCATAGCCTTGTCTCCGTCTTCGTCTGAGCGCCATCGACGGCTAGCTCAACTCCGACGAGATCCCCTGGTAATTCCTGACCGCCCCTCTCACCCTTAGTGTCGCCCGTATGCTCACTGGACTCTTGCGCATCTAACGACACCATCGGCTTGCCCTCCCATGCCTTGCAGCCTCACCAACAATGACGCTCGAGCTCGCCCGTCACCAGGACCAACTCCGGTGAGCAATCGACGACGAACCCACGCGCCCCTCGACCAACGAAGAGCACGTTGAGCATCAGCATGTCACTGCGAGTCTGGTAATCCCCTCCCTTCTCTCCTTTGCTTCCTGGTTGCACTGGACCGCAGCCCGAGCGCGCCGCCGCTCACCGTTGCCAAGCGCCACCAGTTCATGGTCAGAGCGATGTCGTCCGTTCCAGTGGTGTAGATAGATTAACTTAACTGAAGCGGTACGCTATATCTGAGCTGCAGAGATCCCTTTAGATCCAGCGCTCCACGTAGTGCGATCCTGACGAAGTGGTACCGTCCAATGAAAACAAGACATGTGGCCTAGCTTCTGTTTTAAAAACAGAAATAGATCTATTAGTGGTTTGATTTTGCAAAATTCATAACTTTAGTTCTACACATCCAAAATTTGCAAATTTTATATCATTGGAATCAGGAAAATGAAACCTTTGCAACCATGCCCTTAGTTCAGTATTTTGCTTCTGGAAAATTAGGTGTTTTTGCAGAAACATTTGTAGGACTCTTTTGTGTATAAAAATTATTCTAAAAATTATTTTTAGGTAAAATATTTTGCAAATGATTTGTTTTGAACATATTTACCAGAAACACAAACTTTTGGGTTCATAAATATATTTTATTAACACTACAAAATTAATCCCTTGAATAAAAGCATCTCTAGTAAAACAAAAAAAGTTTTCTTTGATTTAAAAATGACTTTTTAGTGAAACCTTTTGAAAATGGATTAGTTTTAAACACTTTGACCATAAACACTGACATTTGTGTTTAAAAACATATTTGGCTAACACTAGAAAGTTATTCTTTGAATAAAATCATTTCTAGCAAAACAAAAATGATTTAAATGGCCTATTTTCACTAACTTGTTTCAAATAATTTTGCCACACTTATAAATGACCAATAGGTGTTCTAAAATGTTTATAACCTTATTAGAAACCACTTTTCCAAATAAAACAACTTTTGCATGCATTGCATTGTTTTCTTTATTTTATGTGGTGAATTGTTTGAATGCTAGTTTTGAATTTGTGCCTTGCTTGATTGAATTGTAGTGAACATTGAAGAGTGTGGCAATTACAAGATCAAGGAGTAAATCTATATTCTCTACTAAAAAGGTAAGTGGTGCTTCATACATTTTGTCCTATTATTTTGACTATGCATTAGTAATATTTTAAGTAGGACTTGCATGGAATTTTCTATGTGTTAACTATGCCTTGGGAAATCCTAGTAGATGATGCCTTAGTAGAATTTTCCCTAAGTTAAGATTCTTGCTACTAGTATTCTTAGCCTAGCTAGTAGAAACCAAGGGTGTATTATTCATTCTATGAAATATTTCTAAGTCTTTTGACTTATGTTTTTGCTTAATAAAACTACTAAGTGAATGAATCACCTGGGTGGAATGGTGTGAATGGTTTGTGTTGAGTGGTTACCCAGGGCCCCATATTTATGGCCTACCCTGTGTATCTCACTTAACCCACCCAGGAACAAAGACATTTGAGATTTCAAGTGTTGAGAAGCTTATATTGCAGCCACATGGCAATATGGGCTCTGCCTGGATCATATAGGTTGCAATAACTTAGCCAGATGGACAGAAGGTGGTAGGGGTGATAGGTTGGAACGCATCCATTTGGTCTAAGGGAAGGCTTCTGAAAGATCTTGTCTCGATGCATGTCAAGTGTAGAGGTCCCAACCTTTAATAAGGTAGAGATCCCTGTGTTTACAATGCTAGTCCTTGGATCAATAGCTAGCATCCACAGTTAAGATGTAATATCAAGAAACAAAGAACATAGTACAACTTTATAACCAGGAATAAAATAATTCATTACATCTTATATAGCTCATTTGGCTATCTCATTACAATGCATCAGAAATAACTATATAGCATGGAGTCCTTCATCTTCAAAGTGCCACAGGCAATCATGTTGGTTGTAGACTTGTAATCCTAATCAACACACTGCACTAACATCAAACAAACCTGCAACATAATAAGTTACAGCCACAAGGGTCAATACATTTGAATTGTATTGGCAAGTGATACTATGGTAGTATAGTGGAGTCTATCATCTATATGCATTTGGCTAAGTGGAGCTTAGGCTTGCTTTGCTCAAAATAAGGTTTTCCTTATCAGTTGAAAAACACTAATTTTTTGTTTGGCGAAAATCACCCAAGGCATCTACCAATCATGGATTGAAGATCATTTAACCCTTTTTGAACCATAGGTTTTTAACTTAGAAATTGGGATGAGGAGATTCTTCATAGCTTCCATGTCTTGAATCTCAAATTGTCCATTGCCGAGGACACGGCTAAGTACTTAGATTTTACTCTCGAGAGAGGTGGTGCACTTTCCCCATAGGACTCGACATGCATCCAGACAAGATCTTTCAGAAGCCTTCCCTTAGAACAAAATGGACGCGTTCCCAAACCTATCACCCCCTACCACCAACTATCCATCTAGCTAAGTTATTGCAACCTATATGATCCAGGCACAACCCATATTTCCAAGTGGTTGCACTTTAAGCTTCTCAACATTTGACATCTCAAATCTCTTTGTTCCTGGGTGGCATTCCACAAGTGAGATACACTAGGGTAAGCCATAAATATGGGCCATGTGTAACCACTCAACACAAACCATTCTTTACATTCCACCCAGGTGATTCATTCACATAGTTGTTTTATTAAACAAAACACGTCATAGACTTGGATATATCTCATAGCATGAATATAATCTACCCTTGTTTTCTACTAGCTAAGCTAAGCATGATAGTAGTAGGGATCCTAACTTAGGAAATTCTACTAAGGCATCATCTACTAGGATTTTGAAGGGTTTCGCGGCATAGTAAATCAAAATTTTCTACGGATGCGAACAGAGGGAAAGCCAAGATCTAATCTAGGAGATGCAATCAACGAGAGAGATTGGATTAGATCTTCATACCCTTGAAGATTCGCACAGCGGAACATTCGTCGGAACGTGGGTGATGTAGTCGTACTCGCTTCTCCTCCTCGCGATCCGATCCGATCTAGCACCACAAGTGGCGGTGCCTCCGTGAGATGCACACATGCAGCACCTCGACGTCTCCTCATTCCTCGGACCAGCAAGTATGGTGGAGAGATAGATTGGATCTACAACACGACGGCGTGGTGTATATGGTGGAGAATTTCTGCTGCAGGGCTTCGCCTACAAACAGTCGGGAGGGAGAGAGGAAAGCTAGCAAGGCGGCTAGGGTTTGGAGGAGAGGTGTGGAGGGTTGGTGCGCCCCCACCCCTCTTTATATAGAGGGGGGCGCAGCCCTAGCCCCTCCCCCAAGCCCAAAGGATAAGGAGTGGGGGGCATGGACTCTCCCCTCTTCTAGAAACCCTATCTCTAGTTTAAACGATTTAAACTCTCTAGGATCGGCTGGGCCCTATGGGGCCTTGTGCCCCTGGCCCAATGCGGCCAGGACACTCCCTCATAGGCCCATGCCCCCTCCCGGAAGGTGGGGCCACGTTGGTCCCCTTCCGGAAGGTTCTAGAAGCTTCCGGTACAATACCGATTAACCCGGAACAATTCCGAACTCCAAAAACTGCACTGCCTTATATGAATCTTATTCTCCGGACCATTCCGGAACCTCTCGTGATATCCCGGATCCCATCCGAGACTCCGAACAAAAATTCATAAACCAATTATCCAATCTATTCTAGCGTCAAGACACGTTAAGTGTGTGACCCTGCGGGTTTGAGAATATGCAGACATGATCTTCTATCAATAATCAACAGCGGGGTCTGGGCACCCATATTGACTCCCACACATTCATCGATGATCATATCGGATGAACCACGATGTCAGGATTCAAACAATCCCATATATATATTCCCTTCGTCTCGCGATATTTTACTTGCCCGAGATTCGATCGTCGGTACCGTCATACCTAGTTCAATCTCGTTCACAGCAAGTACTTTACTCGTTCCGTAAGCCGATATCACTTTGTGATTAACTCCTTAACCACATGCTTGCAAGCGGTGTTGATATCGATTACCGAGTGGGCCCGAAGTATATCTCTCCGACTTGGGAGGGACAAATTCCATCTTGATACATACAACCCAACAGATACTTTCCGATCACCTGAGAGACACCTTTATGATCACCCTCTCATAGGATGACGTTTGATGACCTCAAAGCTTTCTTCCGGTACCAGGGAGTTGCATTATCTCATGGTCTAAGGAATACAATATTTGACATAGGAAAAGCTTCGCAAAGATGAACACGATGAAACGATCTAATTGCTTCGCTTAGTTTGGGTCTGTCCATCATATCATTCTCCAACGATATGATCTCATTATCAATTGACAACTCATGTCTATGGTTAGGAAACCTTAACCATCATTGATCAATGATCTAGTCCATAGAGGCGTACTAGGGACACGGTGTTGTTCACAAACCACACAAGTATTAATGTTTCCGCTTAATACAATTCTAGCATGGAATATAAACTTTATCATGAACAAGAATTATAATAATAACATCTTTATTATTGCCTCTAGGGCATAATTCCAACAGTCTCCCACTTGCACTAGAGTCAATAATCTAGTTTACATCTGGCAACAATCTCACACCCATGGCACTGAGGTGTTGATCATGTTTTACACGTGGAAGAGGTTTAGTCAAAGGATCTGCGACATTCAGATCTGTATGTACTTTGCTAATCTTCAGATCTCCATCTGCAATATAATCTCGGATTATATGAAACTTGCGGTTGATATGCTTGGTCTTTGGATGATATCTTGGTTCCTTAGCGAGTGCTATGGCGCCAGTGTTGTCACACAATATCTCCAGTGGGTCCAATGCACTTGGAACCACGCCAAGCTCAGTGATGAAGTTTCTGATCCAAACTCCTTCACTTGACGCTTCTGCAGCAGCCATGTATTCCGCTTCCACTGTAGATCCCGCGATCACGCTTTGCTTGCAGCTTCTCCAGCTCACAGCTCCTCCATTCAAAATATAAACGTATCCTGTCTGAGATTTGGAATCATCCTTGTCGGTGTCGAAACTAGCATCGACGTAACCTTTTACGACAAGCTGTTCATCACCCCCATAGACTAAGAACATTTCTTTAGTTCTATTTAGGTACTTTAGGATGTTCTTCACGGCTGTCCAGTGTTCCACTCCTGGATCACTTTGATATCTGCTCGTCAAACTAAGAGCATTGGACACATCCGGTCTAGTACACAGCATGGCATACATGATGGAACCTATGGCCGAGGCATAAGGCACTTTGCTCATAGCTTCCCTATCATTTACCGTAGCTGGACACTGAGCCTTGCTCAATATCTTACCTGACAACATAGGCACTGAACCTTTCTTTGCCTTATCCATTCTGAACCTTTTCAGAACTTTGTCTAGGTATGTACTCTGGCTTAAAGCTATCAGGCGTCTTTGTCTATCTCTATAGATTTTGATGCCCAATATATAAGCAGCTTCACCTAGGTCTTTCATTGAAAAACACTTGTTCAAATAACTCTTCACATCGTTAAGCATGTTGATGTCATTTCCGATAATCAATATGTCATCCACATACAGTACCAGAAACGTCACCGAGCTCCCACTCACTTTCTTGTAGATACAAGCTTCGTAGCAATTTGGAACAAATCCAAAGCTCTTGATCACTTGATCAAAACGAAGGTTCCAACTCCGAGATGCTTGCTTTAGTCCATAAATGGAACGCTGAAGTTTGCATACTTTACTAGCATCCTTAGGATCGACAAAACCTTCGGGTTGCATCATATACAACTCTTCATCAATGTTGCCATTGAGGAACGCAGTCTTGACATCCATCTGCCATATTTCATAATCATGAAACGCAGCAATTGCTAATAAAATCCAAATGGGCTTAAACATCGCTACGGGAGAAAAAGTCTCATCGTAGTCAACACCTTGCACTTGTCGAAAACCTTTTGCGACAAGCCGTGCTTTATAGACGGTAACATTACCATCCGCGTCCGTTTTCTTCTTGAAGATCCATTTGCACTCAACGGCCTTTCGGTCGCTAGGAGGGTCCACCAAAGTCCATACTTGGTTTTCGCTCATGGATCCCAATTCGGATTTCATGGCTTCAAGCCATTTCTCAGAGTCTGGGCTCATCATCGCTTCCTCATAGTTCGTAGGTTCACTGTCTTCTAATAACAAGACAGTCAAGACAGGGTTGCCGTACCACTCAGGAGGGGCACGCGACCTTGTCGACCTGCGACGTTCAGTAGCAGCATCGTCCGAAGCTTCATGATCCTTGTCATTAGCTTCCTCTATTGTTGGTGCAGGCGGCACTGGAACAATTTCAGGTGCTGCACCACTCTCCAATTCAAGAGAAGGTTCAATAACCTCGTCTAGCTCTACTTTCCTCCCACTCACTTCTTTCGAGAGAAACTCCTTCTCAAGAAAGGAACCGTTCTTTGCGACAAACACTTTGCCTTCGGTTCTGTGATAGAAGGTATACCCAATAGTTTCCTTAGGGTATCCTATGAAGACGCATTTCTCCGCTTTGGGTTCGAGCTTGTCCGGCATCAACTTCTTGACGTAAGCTTCGCATCCCCAAACTTTAAGAAACAACAACTTAGGTTTAGCACCAAACCACAGTTCATACGGTGTCGTCTCAACGGATTTAGATGGAGCCCTATTTAAAGTGAATGCAGCGGTTTCTAATGCATAACCCCAAAATGATAACGGCAAATCAGTAAGAGACATCATTGATCGGACCATATCTAATAGGGTTCGATTCCGGCGTTCAGACACACCATTGCGCTGTGGTGTTCCGGGTGGCGTGAGTTGTGAAACGATTCCACTTGCTTTAAGATGCGTGAGAAAATCATAACTCAAATATTCACCTCCACGATCGGATCGTAGAAACTTAATCTTTCTGTTACGATGGTTCTCCACTTCATTCTGAAATTCCTTGAACTTTTCAAATGTTTCAGATTTATGTTTCATTAAATAGATATACCCATATCTACTTAAGTCATCGGTAAAAGTGAGGAAATAGCGATAGCCACCGCGCGTCGAAACACTCATCGGTCCGCATACATCGGTATGTATGATTTCTAACAAGTCCGTTGCTCGCTCCATCATACCGGAGAACGGGGTTTTGATCATCTTGCCCATGAGGCATGGTTCGCATGTGTCAAATGATTCAAAATCAAGAGACTCCAAAAGTCCATCAGAATGGAGTTTCTTCATGCGCTTTACACCAATATGACCTAGACGACAGTGCCACAAATAAGTAGTATTATCACTATCTACTTTGCATCTCTTAGCCTCAATGTTATGGATGTGTGTTTCATCCCTTTCGAGATTTAGAAGAAATAAACCATTCACAAGAGGTGCATGACCATAAAAGATGTTACTCATATAAATAGAACAACCATTATTCTCCGATTTAAATGAATAACCGTCTTGCAATAAACACGATCCAGAAATAATGTTCATGCTCAACGCAGGCACATAATAACACTTATTAAGGTTTAAAACTAATCCCGAAGGTAAAAATAAGGAGAGCGTGCTGACGGCCATCACATCAACTCTTGATCCGTTGCCAACGCGCATCGTCACCTCATCCCTCGCAAGCCGCCGTCTATTCCGTAGCTCCTGTTTCGAGTTACAAATATTAGCAACTGAACCGGTATCAAATACCCAGGCACTACAACGAGGGCTAGTAAGGAAAACATCAATAACATGTATATCAAATATACCTTTGATGGTGCCAGCCTTCTTGTCCGCTAAGTACTTCGGACAGTTGCGCTTCCAGTGACCCTTGTCCTTGCAATAGAAGCACTCAGTGTCCGGCTTGGGACCAGACCTGAGCTTCTTCTCAGCAGGGGCATTGCGCTTGCCGCCGCCCTTCTTGAAGGGCTTCTTTGCTCCCTTACCTTTCTTAAAGGAGGGCTTGTTGACCATCAACACATGATTATCCTTCTTGATGTCCACTTCCGCAGCCTTCAGCTTTGCGAAGAGCTCGGTGATCGTATCAGTGGAACCAATCTGATTATGAGTCACTACAAAAAATTTGTAGCTGGGAGGGAGTGATTGCAGAACCCTGTCAATCTTGAGCTCCTCTGGAATCGTGCATTCCAGTTGCTCAAGGAGGTGAGTGTAGCCCGTCATCTTTATGGCGTGCTCACTAACGGAACTCCCTTCCTCCATCTTGCAGTTAAAGAACTTCTCGGAGATCTCATATCTCTCAGAACGGGCCTGAGTCTGAAACATGGTTTTCAGCTCCTCGAGAATCTCAAAGGGCCCGGGATACTCTTCAAAACGATTTTGAAGTTCCGGTTCCATAGCAAACAACATGGTGCTCTTAATCACACCATAATCATCTTTACGCGACTGATAGACAGCTTTCTCATCAGCCGGCGCAGTTGCAGCAGGGGGTCACCTAACGCTTTCCCAAGGACATAGTCCTTTTGTCCGCCAGACAGAATGATTCTTAGATTGCGGAACCAATTGGTGAAGTTAGACCCATTGTTTCTAAGCTTTTCTTTCTCAGCAAAAACGTTGAAGTAGAAGTTGGACTTGGCCATGTGATCTACAGTATTGGCAAGTACAATTTAGACTATGTTCATGATAAATAGTTCATCTTAATCAAATTACTAGATGAAGTCCCACTAAATTCAACATCCCTCAAGTTGTTTAGTGAACACGATCCAAATTCACCACACCTGATCCGATCATCACGAGAAGAGATGTGGTTTCAATGGTGGACAACAAAGTGTCGATCATATCATTCATATGACTCATGCTTAACCTTTCGGTTCTTGTGTTCCGAGGCCATGTCTGTACATGCTAGGCTCGTCAAGCTAGACCCAAGTATTTCTGCGTGTGCAAAACTGGCTTGCACCCGTTGTATGTGAGCGTAGAGTCTATAGCACCCGATCATCACGTGATGCTTGGACACGACGAACTTTCGCAACAGTGCATACTTGGGGAGAACACAGTTTTTATCTTGATCTTTAAGTGAGGAATCATCTTATAATGCTACCGTCGCGATCTAAGCATAATAAGATACATAAAGGGATAAACATCACATGCATATAACTTTATGTGACATGGTATAGCCAATCCTCGCGCAACGATCTCCATCTTGTGCGTTCCGGCATGATCTCCATCACTCCACCATGATTCCCTCCACCACGAATAGGAACTACAACTATTGCTAACTACTTAGCGATAAAGTAAAGCTATTACATGGCGTATAAGAAGTTGACTCGCAGGTCATACACAATTATAAAGACAACCATATGGCTCCTGCCGGTTGTGTACTCATCGACATGCAAGTCGTGAAACATTACAAAACATGATCATCGCATACAATATACACATCACATCTTGGGCCATACCATATCACAGAAAACACTCCCTGCAAAAACAAGTTAGACGCCTCTACTTTGTTGTTGCATGTTTTACGTGGCTTATGGGAGTAGATGCTAAGAACGATTCTTACCTACGGAAAGCCACAACGGTGATGACAACTATAGTGAGAGAAACTGACATTCACCAGCCGCATGTGTGGAACAAGCCACACGTCAAGTGCGGAGCCGCTCTCGCGAACGACGTCGCGTAAGGTTGGCCTGGACCGCTTCAATCTCACTATCCCGCGTCATAAGAAGAACACAAACAAGAGGCTTGCAACAGAAAACATCAACGCCCGCAACAACCATGTTGCGTTCTACTCGTGAAACACATCTACGCATAGATCTAGCTCTGATACCACTGAAGGGTTTCGCGGCAGAGTAAATCAAAATTTTCTACGGATGCGAACAGAGGGAAAGCCAAGATCTAATCTAGGATATGCAATCAACGAGAGAGATTGGATTAGATCTTCATACCCTTGAAGATTCGCACAGCGGAACATTCGTCGGAACGTGGGTGATGTAGTCGTACTCGCTTCTCCTCCTCGCGATCCGATCCGATCTAGCACCACAAGTGGCGGTGCCTCCGTGAGATGCACACGTGCAGCACCTCGACGTCTCCTCCTTCCTCGGACCAGCAAGTATGGTGGAGAGATAGATTGGATCTACAACACGACGGCGTGGTGTATATGGTGGAGAATTTCTGCTGCAAGGCTTCGCCTACAAACAGTCGGGAGGGAGAGAGGAAAGCTAGCAAGGCGGCTAGGGTTTGGAGGAGAGGTGTGGGGGGTTGGTGCGCCCCCACCCCTCTTTATATAGAGGGGGGGGCGCAGCCCTAGCCCCTCCCCCAAGCCCAAAGGATAAGGAGTGGGGGGCATGGACTCTCCCCTCTTCTAGAAACCCTATCTCTAGTTTAAACGATTTAAACTCTCTAGGATCGGCTGGGCCCTATGGGGCCTTGTGCCCCTGGCCCAATGCGGCCAGGACACTCCCTCATAGGCCCATGCCCCCTCCCGGAAGGTGGGGCCACGTTGGTCCCCTTCCGGAAGGTTCTAGAAGCTTCTGGTACAATACCGATTAACCCGGAACAATTCCGAACTCCAAAAACTGCACTGCCTTATATGAATCTTATTCTCCGGACCATTCCGGAACCTCTCGTGATATCCCGGATCCCATCCGAGACTCCAAACAAAAATTCATAAACCAATTATCCAATCTATCCTAGCGTCAAGACACGTTAAGTGTGTGACCCTGCGGGTTCGAGAATATGCAGACATGATCTTCTATCAATAATCAACAGCGGGGTCTGGGCACCCATATTGACTCCCACACATTCATCGATGATCATATCGGATGAACCACGATGTCAGGATTCAAACAATCCCATATATATTCCCTTCGTCTCGCGATATTTTACTTGCCCGAGATTCGATCGTCGGTACCGTCATACCTAGTTCAATCTCGTTCACAGCAAGTACTTTACTCGTTCCGTAATCCGATATCACTTTGTGATTAACTCCTTAACCACATGCTTTCAAGCGGTGTTGATATCGATTACCGAGTGGGCCCGAAGTATATCTCTCCGACTTGGGAGGGACAAATTCCATCTCGATACATACAACCCAACAGATACTTTCCGATCACCTGAGAGACACCTTTATGATCACGCTCTCATAGGATGACGTTTGATGACCTCAAAGCTTTCTTCCGGTACCAGGGAGTTGCATTATCTCATGGTCTAAGGAATACAATATTTGACATAGGAAAAGCTTCGCAAAGATGAACACAATGAAACGATCTAATTTCTTCGCTTAGTTTGGGTCTGTCCATCATATCATTCTCCAACGATATGATCTCATTATCAATTGACAACTCATGTCTATGGTTAGGAAACCTTAACCATCATTGATCAATGATCTAGTCCATAGAGGCGTACTAGGGACACGGTGTTGTTCACAAACCACACAAGTATTAATGTTTCCGCTTAATACAATTCTAGCATGGAATATAAACTTTATCATGAACAAGAATTGTAATAATAACATCTTTATTATTGCCTCTAGGGCATAATTCCAACAGATTTCCCATGGCATAGCATACTTAGTAAAATTCCATGCAAGTCCTACTTAGAAATATCACTAATGCATAGTGAAAATAATGGGACAAAAGTATGAAGCACCACTTGCCTTTTTGGTAGAGAATATAAGTTAAACTCCTTTATCTTGCAATAGTCACACTCTTCAAAGTTCACTACAATTCAATCAAGGCACAAATTCAATCTAGCATTCAAACAGTTCAACACATAAAATAAAGAAAAGAAAACAATGCATGCAAGCATGCAAAAGATTGTTTTATTTGTAAAGGTGGTTTCTAATAGGCTATAAACATTTTAAAACACATATTGGTCATTTATAAAAGTGGCAAAACCATTTTAAATCAAGTTAGTGAAAATGGCCACTTTAAATCCCTTTTGTTTTGCTAGAATTGATTTTATACAAAGAATAATTTCTAGTGTTAGCCAAAATGTTTTTAAACACCAATATTAATTTTTATGGTCATAATATTTTAGAACAAATCCATTTGCAAAGGGTTTCATCCAAAATCCATTTTTAAATCAAAGCAACATTTTATTTTGTTGGAAATGCCTTTAAACAAAGTAATGATTCTCTAGGGTTCATGAAATATATTTTTAAATCCCAAAACTTGGTGTTTAGGATCAGAGAGTTTAAATCAAATCATTTTCCAAAGGTTTTACTCAAAAAACATTTTTAAAACATATTCAACATTTTTATTTAACAAGAAATGCTTTTATTCAAAGATTTATTCCCTAATATCACAAAATATACTTTTAAATCTACAAGTTGGTTTTTATGGTCAGTAGGTTCAAAACAAAACATTTACCAAAGATTTTACCCTAAAATCATTTCTAGAATAATTTTTATATTCAAAATATGCCTACACATGTTTCTGCAAAAACAACCAATTTTTACAGAAGCAATTCACTAAACAAAGGGCATGGTTGGAAAGTATTATTTTTGCTGATTTAATTGATATAAAGTTTGCAAAATTTGGACGTGTGGATCAAAAGTTATGGAATTTACAAATTCAAATATCTAATAGACATGTTTCTGTTTTTAAAACAAAAGACAGGGCTACGTGTCATATTCCTATTGGACAGTACCGCTTCGTCTGGATCAAGTATTATAGACGATAGGATTAAAAGGAATCTGTGTAGCTCAGATCATCGCATACCCCTTAGTTAAGTCGTTATATCTATGCCACGGGATAAAGATCTAACGGATCATAAGCGAGTGACCAAAGTCTGGCAGCGCGTGGCGAAGGCGAGCGGCGGCGGCGCGTCGGGTGGTGACGGTCCGGCTATTCTAGGGGGTCAGGGGTGGTTGCAGTAGCTTACCAGGTCCGCGAGGTCATGACGATGCTCAACGTGGTCGTTGTCGATGGAGGGGTGCACGGGAGTGACGACAATCTCTCACCGGAGTTGCGCCTGACGTCGGGCACTCTCAGTTGTTGACGGAGGCGAGGCTGCAAGGCACAATAAGACAGTCCAGAGGTAGCATTAAGCGCGTGAGAGAACGACGAGTGTAGGAGTGTCATTGAGGGGGAGAGGGGCGGTCGGGTCTCACCGGGAGAAGTCGTCGGAGTGGTTGCAGACTACGGTGGCGCTCAGACGCGGAACAAGCCGACGTTTTGGGACACGCGCGGGCGATTGTAGACTACGGGCAGATGTGTAGGGAGGTGGGGAGTGTGCTCGCAGGTTCCAGGGAGCAAAGGGGTGGCTGATGCTGCCGGAATTTGGACGGAGAACTCGTCGGAGCAGCGACGGTGTGGGCAGCGATTCTCGCAGCCTGGTGGCTCCGGTGGAATGAGGTTTGAGGGGAAAGAGAGGAGAGAGGGAGGGGTTTAATCGTGCATGGTCGCGGGGAGGAATTATGGGCGCAATCAATCGAATTGAAGACGCGGAATCAAGGCAGAAACGGCAAAAGAAATTTTGGGGAGGAACGTGTCGCGGTGAGAACGATGATGAGCTGGCGATGGGGTCTGTTGTCAGTGATTGAGAAGGGTTACGTGTGGGGTCGCGGAGTCAGTGAGTGGGTGAGTTGATTCGCGCTTGAGAAAAGGAACGGCCAGGTAGAGAGGGATTTCCCGGGTGGGCTGTTGTTGGGCTAGTTGGGCCTGCTAGCTGGGTTGATTCTTTTCCCCTTTTTTTATTCTGTTTCTTTTTCCATTTCTATTTTGATTTTCTGTTTTCAAATTCAAACACCCATTTGAGTTCAGATTTGTTTATTCAAATCTTTTCCAAATATTCAGTATGTTTCCATATTGTTTTAAATATGTATTTAAAGTCCATTTTAGAATAATTATTTTATTTGTTTATGGTTTATTATTTATTAAAATAAGCACTTGCCTTTATTCAAATAAGATTTAAATATATTTTCAAACTCTTATTTAAATTCTAATTTTCACCAAACCTTTTTCATTAGGTTTTATTTATTCATTAGTGCAAATAATTCACTTTGAATTATTTAAAGTATTTTAATATGATTTATTAATCATTTAAATTGGGCAATTGTCTTTATTCAAATAAAATCCAATATGGTTTTAAATCCATATAAATTTTATTCAAATGACTCTTTTATTCCATTTAAGTTAATTAAATAACGTTTATTCCACTTGGGAAAATTCCAATTATTATTTTCCCATGATTTAATTAATCATTTCTATTAGGGATTTTGTCTTCATTCAAATGGAATTGAATTTGGTTAATGCCATATAATTTTAATTGAATAATCTTTATCCCTTTATTTTATTTGGATTTGAATTATCTTTGTTCCATTTGCTTATGGATTTAGTCAGGATTTAATTTGGCTTTTAAATATTCCTTATTTATTTATTTCTTTGTCTTATAAAATCCATATCTTTTTATTTATAGATCCAAAATTGGTGATTCCAATTTGTATAATTTTATTTAACATTTGTTTATCCTTTTAAATATCTTTAGGATTATTTTGCTCATGGTTTGGTATGGATTTTAGATAGGAGCTTTATTAGCTTTGGAAATTATATCCTTTTATCTTAATAAATTCATAAGTTTTTATCTATGGTTCCAAATTAAGTGAAACCAATTTCTATGATCTTATAATATTTTTGTTTATCATTTTTGATCATTTATAAAATGTTTGTTGCTGAATTTTTATATGGATCATATCCATAGTCTTAGAGAGATTTTGGAAATGATTTATTCCATTAGGGTTTTTGGGATTTGGTTTATTTTCCCAAGTTTAAATTTCAAGATACATTCATTGATGAATGCATTTCACTTGATTGAAATTTTGTTTGATTCCCTTTTATTCAAAGTTTTTTTAAGTAGGGTTTTGATGTTTTCATTTAGAAGCAAAAAGTTTCTTTTCACCCTAAATTTCAACAATTATTATTTTTGTTTATTTTTTTTTACATTTCAAAATTTGGAAAATTTTGGGATGTGACATCAAGTCTTGTGGGGAAAGTGCACCACCTATCGAGAGATTAAAATCTAAGTACTTAGTCATGTCCCCAGTAATGGAAAATTTGAGCATCAAGACGTGGAAGCTATCAAGGATCTCCTCATCCCAATTTCTAAGTTAAAAACTTGTGGTTGAACAAGGGTTAAAGGATCATCAATTTTTATTGGTAGATGCCTTGGGTGATTTTTGAAAAACAAAAACTTAGTGTTTTTCAACTGATAAGGAAAACCTTATTTTGAGCAAAGCAAGCCTAAGCTCCACTTAGCCAAATGCATAGAGATGATAGATACCACTATTCTACCATAGTATCACTTGACAATACAATTCAAATGTATTGACCCTTGTGGCTGTAACTTATTATGTTGCAGGTTTTTTTGATGTTAGTGAGGTGTGTTGAATAGTATTACAAGTCTACAACCAACATGATTGCATGTGGCACTTTGAAGATGAAGGACTCCATGCTATATAGATTTTTCTGCTGCAATGTAATGAGATAGCCAAATGATCTATGTAAGATGTAATGTATTATTTTATTCATGGTTATAAAGTTGTATTATGACCTTTGTTTCTTGATATTACATCTTAAAATATGGATGCTAGTTATTCGATCCAGGGACTAGCATTGTAAACACATGGATCTCTACCTTATAAAGGTTGGGACCTCTACACAGTTACACACGTGAATACTAAGGTTATTACTTGGAGAGCCTAGCATGTACAGACATGGCCTCGGAACATGGACCGAAAGGTTAAGCATGATTCATATGAAATATATGATACCCATTTGATGCTTGCCTTTGAAGCTACACCAACTCACGTGATGATCGGACTTGGTGTAGTGGATTTGGTTCATGTAATCACCAAAAAACACGAGGGATGTCGTTTTTGAGTGGGATTTCATTTCCAATTTGGATTAGTAGAACTCAATTATCATAAATTAAATCAAAGTGAATTTGCATAATTTGTTGTAGTCACTGGCATTAGTTCACCATCTTATGCTTAGTTGTAATTGAGATAATAGAACTATAGAATTATGGAGATTTACTTTACGAACTGGTATCGTATTATGTTGAGTGTCAATCTAAAGTTTAAAGTCATATTGCAAACTTTCAGGAAACTCTGTTTACTCCACGAGATTTAATAATTGGTATTAAATCGAGAGTAACAATTCCAGTGTTAGTATCTTAAGTATCATGTTTGCCTCCATGATTCTTGATTGTTTTAATATCAAGTTTATCTAGGAGCTGAAAGAATTGTTTTAGAAACCATCATGTGTGGCAGATATAACGATATCTGAAACAATGTTTTGGTTGCAATATGATAGAGTATAATATATGTTCTCATATTGGATGAGAATTTGCAAAGGTTGGAGATGCTAGACATCCTAGTCATCCAAAAGGGTTTTGGAAAGTAACATTATACTCACGATTCGCCTTCATAAGCTACATTAGCTTGACCATGAAAGTCGTTATGATAAGGATTAATAGAAGATGTATGTAAAGTGTTTACTACACTAAAAGATTACTAAAGAATGGATTTTAAAAGAATGTCAATCATTTGATGATGGTGATGTACTTCAAAGTGCAAGTCCAAAGGTATTATTATTTGAATATACATGCTTTGGACTATGTGTCATGTATATGGCGCCATGTTGATGTTGATAGATTATTTTAAAAAGGAAAAGGAAATGCTGAAAGAGAATCTATAAAATATATTTGGCAGAAAAGAAAAGACTAGAAATATCCAGTTTAGGTATATAGATGATATAGATGTTATGGTTGTATTCTTTGCTTGTTAAACAATGTGGTTCTTGGGTATTGGATACCGAATTGGTTGGTATGAAATTTCATACAGAACGATGCAATTCATGAACCACAATGGCCTAAGTAACTAGCAAGAGAATATGTGATGATGTTCATCGAAAACAAACAAACCGTTGTTTGTATTTCTCGTTGACATCAAAGCTTGCCTTCAAGATTTGATTTAATAATAGTTATTTAAATCAGGTATTATGAGAACAAATATTGTTCAAATAATTACCGTATTCTATATAAGATGGATGATTTACAAATCTAGTTGGAGAAATCACATCCATAAAAACTAATGCTAAAATGTCGAAAGACAAATGATTGGAAGATCACTTACGAAGTGACATCGCCGTTTAAATTATATTGGAAAGAAAACATGAAGAAACTCCATATGCATGGATTTTTGAAGTCTTTGATTTGATCAAGTGACGCTTGTGAGACTTTCCTCGGGATAATTAAAACTTCGTTCAAAGGCCAAAGAAGAACGAACGACTAAAATATTGGAATTTATACATATCGATGTATGTAGTCCATTATGTGTAGTCGTAAGCGATGGATTTCAACTTCATATACTTTCTCTGGAAATTTGAGTGAATATTCACTTAATGATAAAGAAGTATGAAATATTTGAAAATGTTCAAAGACTTTCAAGATGAAGTGGAAAATCATTGAAACAAGAAAATAAATGATTTATGATTTTATCATAAAGGGATTTATTTGAGTTGCAAGTGTGACAAGAAAATAAATAATTTATGATTTTATCATAAAGGGATTTATTTGAGTTACAAGTTTAGAAAAAACACCTAGATTTGCATTTCCCAAAACACCATAGGAATATGGAGTGTTTGAGATTTGTAATGAAACCTTGTGTGACATGGTTAGATCAAAGGTGTTATTTATAAAACTGTCATTATGTTTTAAAAGATTAAAGCTTTAGAGACTACCGCTTTTACACTGAAAAGAGCTCCATCTTGATCCGTTGAAATGACACCATATGAGTTATGGTTTGGGGTAAAACCTAAGTTGTCCTTTCTTAAATTTTGGTATGCTAAGCATAAGTAAGATGTTTACAACCAAAGTCAGATGAGCATGTCTTTGTAGGTTATTTCGAATAACAATTGGTTATTCCTCCATAACACCAAGGACAAAAGGGTTTGTCGCTTGAAATGTGAAGTTTCTTGAAGAAGGAATTTTTCATAAAAGTTAAGTGGGAGGACAATAGAATTTTGATAAGGTTAATGAACCTTAGCTAAATGTGCTGAGTTGCGCAACGCCGGAAATTGTTCCGGAGGAAGCCATAATGCTCATAGCTTATGTACCTCAAAGGTTGTGGTCACAGAGATCTAAAGTTCTTATTGAACCAAGTAGTTCGGATAAACAATCAAATGCTAAGATTTGAGAGTAAATCACTATTATTTGACAATGATGAACCGACTACATGCAAAGAAGCGATGATGGGCCCTGACTCCATCAAATGGCTTGAAGCCATAAAATCCGTGATAGTTCCATATACGAGAAATCAAGTTTTGAACTTGGAAGACCCTCCGGAAAGGTGTAAAAACCTATCAGTCATTTTTGGATCTATAAAGAAACAGACATGGATGTTTCACATCTATGAAATAATCGACATGTCGGTAAAGTATTTTACGACAATGTTCAAGGAGTTGACTATGACAAGATTTCATCTTTCATAGCGATATTTAGTCTAGACGGATTAAAGTAGCAACCACTACATATAATTTGGTATATGGTAGATGAATAAACAAATAAAATTCTTCTAAAAGAATGGTTACCTAGGACGTGTGCATGACACGATCCAAAGGGTTTTGTTAATTCAAAGGATGCTAAAAGGGCATGCCTTCAATGGTTGAAGTAAGCATCACGGAGTTGGAATCTTCACCATGATGAAAAATGAGTTTTCATCAGCAGACGATGAAGATACTTGCATTTGCAAGAAATTAAGTGGGAGCGCTAAGACATATTTCTAATACATTATGTGGAGGACATCTTGTTGATTGGAAATGATGTATCTTTTATTGATGAAGGTTAAGGATTTCATTTCGATGAAAGACTTAGGCAAAACCCGAATATTTAGCATGAATGTCTATAAGGATAGACTGTGACGCTAATATGGTTGTGCCAAATGTACATATATGAGATATTGAAGGAGTTCAATATAGAAACGACAAGAAAAGTTTCTTGTTGCATGGGAAAAGAATTGAATCAAGATTCAAGTGTATCGACACTTGATAAGTGAAACAATATTCAAGTGATTTGACACTTGATGAGTGAAATCACAAGAATGTTTTGATCAATCATACCATGATATGTACACATACAGATATGTCCTATGCTCTAAGTGCTATGAGCATATACCAGAATTAATCATAAAATGATCATTGGACGATAGTAAGGATATTCTTATGATCTTCTGGAAGAACTAAGAATATATTTGCATAGAGGTGACAAACAATTACAAATAGTTCATTGTAAAGCGTTAAATTGATACTAGTTTTGTCACAAGATACAAATTAAATTTATATCAATTTAAACTATGGGTGGCACAATGAAATGGAAAGAAAGTTTCCATGATGGATTTGGATGAATTCCAAAGTTAAGACATTGTGACAGATACTACAACAAAAGCCTAAGTATGTGACTGCTATAGTAGCAGCAAAGGAGGGCATTTGTGTCAAGTATTTTGTTATCAAACTAAGGTGTGGTTCACAACGGGCTAACACTAAAGATATATTGTACAACAATAGTATCAATAGGATTTAACCCCAAGGAACTAAAGGTCTCACCAAAAGACCAAATTTATACAATGCCATCTCATTAGAGAATGAGTGATGCGTGGAGACGCAAAGACATGCAAATACACACGAACCTGAAAGTGTCAGATCCGTAGATTATGTTAACCACTTGCAATCGCATATATGGAACACTAGAAAGCCATAGGTGTTCAATACGCAAAGTTTTCTAAACTAGATTATTTTCTCTATTGCAAGTGGGAGACTGAAGGGAATATGCCCGAGAGGCAATAATAAATTGGTTATTATCGTATTCCTTGTTTATGATAAATGTTTATTTTACATGCTATAATTGTATTAATACGGAAATGTTAATACATGTGTGTTTAATAAACAAACAGAAAGTTTCTAGTTATGCCTCTCTCATAAACTAGCTCGTTGATTAACAAGATGATCAAGGTTTCCTGATCATGGACATTGGATGTTGTTAATAACGAGGTCACAACATTATTGTAATGGTGTGATGAACATTCATCCGAAGTATAGCATTAAGATAAAAGTCATTGAGTTTATATTGCTATAACAACTTATGAAGTGATCCTAATCCTTAGACCATCAGATCATGTCAATCACTAACACCGGAAGAGTTTCTTGATAACATCAAACGTCACACCGTAATAGCGTGATTATAAAGATGGTTTCAAAACTAATAAAGTGTTATGTTGAGGCCCATGGATCGAGAGTGGAATTTGTTCATCCCGATGACGGATAGATATGCTCTGGGCCCTCTCGGTGATATCACATTGATTAGCTTGCAAGCAAGTGATTTGATCACTAGAATGTTATATCACGGGAACGAGAAAAGAGTGCATGTCAGTAATGAGATCAAACTAGGTATGGAGATACCGATGATCGAATATTGGACATGTAATATATCGCGAAACAAAGGGATTAAGATACTAGCGTAAAAGGTTCTCGCGATCACAAGAAAGTCATCACTGAATGTGTGGGAGTTAGTATGGGTCTCCAGATCTCGCTTCTGATTATTGATCCTAGAGGGGTCTCGATCATGTCCGCATTATTCGCGAACCATAGGGTGACACACTTAAGAGACACTGACATCCATTTGGAGCAAAAGTTTCATGCCGAAAAGAATAACAAGCGCAGGAATTTATTTCACTAGATACCAAAATGGGTTTTCGGGTGAAATTGCAGAAAGTGTTTTTGCATGTGAAATGAAATAATAGCAAGGGGTTATATGTGAATGTTTGTCATTAAAGTAATTGACAAAATTCTGAATAAATAAAAGGAATTTTATTTAATGAGAGTTTGCATTAAATTTGGTGGAAAATTAATGGGAATTTGAGTGGGTTTTTTAGTGGAGGGAATTGAAAGGCATTTGTGTGAGTGGAGTGTCCACCCACATGAATGAAAGGAGGGGAGGGGCAGCCCCATGGCTGGGTGCATGGCCCCTTGGGTGCCCCCCTCTACCTATAAAATAAGCCCCCTCCCTCTCTCTCACTCACACCTCCTTGTGAAGGATCTCTCTCCCCCTCTAGTATTTATCCCCATGGTCTCAGACTAGCGAGATACATGTTCCCAGTGGCTATTCGGCAAGAAAGAGTTGTGCTTCCACTGCATCGCTGGAGCGAGGAGGCGGAGGTTGCTCGGTGCCTCAGACGTGTGTGCGAGCACGGATGCGCCGCTGGTTTGCGACGCTAGGACTTCCTCTCGATCTTGAGATAGGCAAGAGATCATCTACATCAACCACGAGTTTGAACTCGAAGCTTTGTCAGTCTTCAAGGGTATGTTCTCTATGGATATACATCTGCCCATTGATTGTATCTAGTAGATAGATCTTGGTACATAGTTGTTCCCATCGTAGGAAATTTTTTGTTTTCTATGCTGCGAACCCTACACTACCACCCTAGCATTTTACTTGTGAATATATGTTGATTTAGATGTGCTAGGAACATCATATTTGGACAATCGAATTTGGAGCTGATCATGCGACTCGTTGAGAATAGATAATTCACTTTTCAAAGCCTTGTGAGCAATGTCAAGTTTCTCCAATTCCTCGGAGAGTCTAGCATGAGCAGCCCCAAAGTCAACCTTTTATTTCTTTAGCTTCTTTTATTTTGCTACTACATTGTCACGTTCCTTAACAAGCTTTGTCATCATTTCTTCATGTGACTCCTCAATAGACTCAAGCCTCTCTTCAAGAGAAACCCGAGCAACTTCTTCTTCTAGAGCATTTTTTAAGGATGAAATTTCCATTGCATCCTCCCTTTCAATCATGCCCTTTTCTTCAAGAAGCACTTCATTTTGGGCCAGCTGGTCCATAAGAGCCTCAAAATGTATTTTGTGCTCACCTTGCAAGTTAGTGAAGAAATAGTCCAAAGCAATAATCTCTTCTTTAACCTTAAGACTAGTAGGATCATCCATGTTAATCATAGCCTTAGGAAAAGAAGTGTTAGAAGTTGATACCTCGAAACCTCTTGCCATGAGACAAGTAGCATTCTTGTTGATGACGTTTTCGTTCGGAGAGTCGAAGAGAGATGTTGGTGTAGATGTGGTGACTATAGCAGCCACCACTCGAGAGCTATCATCCTCGTCTTCATCTTCACTTCCCGAAGAATATTCTTCTTGATCCACTAGAACAATCTTTGGTTGCTTCTTGAAAGGAGCATTCTTATTTACAAATTGTTTCTTGCATGGAGCCTTTGACTTTTCCTTGAGAATGATTCTTCCTCCATTATCTTCCCTACTTTGCTACGGACACTCGGCTACAAAGTGCAGTCGGTCTCCACAGTTGAAACAAGTTCTCAGCTTGGGACCGTTTTCCTTTCTTCCATATGCTCCACTCTTGTGTTCTAGTTCAGATTTGGCTTTGGCTGGATCCTTCCAAAAGTTTCTAGCATAGAAGGCCATGTATTGTCCATGAATTCTTTTTACATCCTTGGGACAGTCCATATCTTCTATGTCATCTTCATCATGATCAGCCACACTTGTCTTCAAGGACACGTTGACTCCCTTTTGCATCCCCATGGCTCGTGCACGAGCATGTTCGGCATTCTTGGAAGCCACTTTGAAAGCTGACATCCCTTGCATTACCTCATTGGATGTCATTAGGTGGTAGTTATGCCTTCCTTGGAGACTCTTCAAATCTGTGGGATCAAATGGCATAAGAGCACTGACATACTTGCGCTTGATCCAAGCATCATCAACATGAGAGGCACCATGATTTCTGAAAGTGGTGGCTATTGACTTGAGCCTCCTATACATGTCCTCGTGGTCTTCTCCATCCAACATATAGAATCCTTCAGCTTCATTACTCCAAGCATCATATCTATTTCTTCGCATGCTTTCATTTCCAATGAAGAGCTCGGTGAGGGCATCCCAAGCTTCCTTAGCTGTGTTAAGATGCTAAATGTGTGACATGTCTTTGTCACCCACACCAAGTTGAATTATGTGTAGAGCCATAGCGTTGAGTTGAATGTCAACAACCTCTCTTCTTGTTAGGTTGTTGGGATCTCCAACATGAATACCATTCTCTGTGATTTTCCACAACTCAATGGAGGAGCTGCACACATGAGACTTCATCAAAAATTGCCATTGATTAAAAGTAGATGCTAAAAGTTTGGGTGGATCACCCCTATTATGTATATGTGGGTGTGGGATAGGTGGATCAGGAGAATACACATGGGTAACCTCATTGTATCCTTCCTTACCACTATCCTTTTTCGAGGAGGAGCTCTTGCTAGTGCCATCACCAACCACTTAGTTATATTTGGAATCGGTTTTACCCGTTTCCTTGGATTGCGGAGTGGTAGCCTCTGAGGCATATGGAGGTGATGTTGCGGATGGGGAGAGACGCATTATCATTTGACGCATCTCTTCCATCTTAGTCTCCATAGAAATAATCAAGGTTGTTTCCAACGTCTTGAGATCGTTCATGGTGACTACCTCCAGATCATCACTCCCATCTCCCTTGGAACCCATACTTCTCTTAGGCGGTTAAGCCCGAATTAAGAGTCGGGACTCTGATACCAATTGAAATGGATCGTATGGGCACCTAGAGGGGGGGTGAATAGGTGCTACTCAATTTTTTAGTTCTTTTTCAATTTTAGGCTTGACACAAAGTAAATTCTCTAGATATGCAACTACGAGAATTTCCCTATATGCAAACCTAACTACTAAGCACGTAAAGAGAGGGGCGAGGAAACCATAGTGGAGCACGTGGAGACACGGGGATTTGTTTTACCGCAGTTCCTTCCTTGTTAAGGGAAGTACATCTGCGTTGGAGGGGTGGGCGGTTCTAAGACCACCACGCCGCAATAGGCCTCACCCTATTCTCCGATGGATCTCTCCAAGGCCTGATCCACCTTCTCCACTATTGGTACCCTTCGAGGCGGGAACTGGTGCATTTACAACTCTATCGGTGCACACACCCACAACTGAATTGGGGGCTCCCGTAATGACAACAAGCTGTCACAAGAACAAGGATTATCAATATAATCAAAAGCAAAGATCTAAATATTTGCAAGAAATACTAGATCGGTGATTCTCCAAATGAATGGAGAGGATATGAAGCGCTTGATTGCAGTTGTTGAAGATCGAGTCCTCCTCCTTCGATTCCCCAAGGAATGGGGCCTCTGAGTGGATGAAGTTGGAGCTCTCTTGGATGAAGCTTGAAAAACAGATCTTGACTTTTTCGAATGAACCAAGAGTTCTGGCAGAAGGGGGAAGGCTGACTTAAATACCCCCTGCACAGATCTGGCCGTTGGTGAAATTTGGAGGTGGATTAACTGCCTTCCCACTAGGGGCGGACTATCCGCCCTGGGGGAAAATACGCCCCCTGGACGGATAGTCCGGGGGAAAGTCTGCCCCCCCCCCCCACACACACACACAGAAGGTCACGCCGGTCTTGACTTGGTGAAAATCCTTGAGGGGGCGGATTATCCGCCCCCCTCAAGGGGCGGACTATCCACCCCTGGGGAAAATCCGCCCCAGAGACGAAAAGTCCAGGGGAAACTCCGCGCCCTCTCTGAGCGATGCGCCTTGGCAACTTTTGAGACAGATCCTAGAGGGGCGGACTATCCGGCCCCCTGGAGGGGCGGATTATCCGGCCTGGGCAAAAACTCCAGCCCTGGCCAGAAAAACTGGGGGATATTCCGCCCCACATACAGACGGTCGCGCCCTTGCGCCCTTTTGAGTATGACAGGATATAATTTATACAATATGATCAGGGATCTTCATTGTAGATCCAATATCCACCATTTCTCCATTCGCCAAGAATATTCCTACTAAAGGACTTCCCTTGGAATTCATGAGCACAAGCCAATCATGAGGGTTCTAGAGATGTAACTCACCATCATAAGCCGTCTTAGGCCCACGATCCAAATCTTTCTTAGTAGTTTAGGAAACCTTCCATCACCATGTTGGAGGAATGATGTGGAGGGGGAGGTTGGTGGATGTACTAGAAACCTATGAGATTGTGGAGTGGGTGGGCCCGAGTCAACGATCGGATTGGAAAGGTGTGATCACCAGAGATCAGAGAGATCGCCGGTGAGAGAGGTTTTAGGGTTTAGGCCGTGGGGAGTCAAAGAGGTCGCCATCCCTCACCGATGACATTGTCTTGTCAATATCAAAATTATTTGAGTAGTCCAATCACCATAATTTGTGAAACTCTTTTTCAAAAGTCCTTATATGATATATTTCCATTAACTTGAATTCAAAGTCACTTGGATCAAATCGCTAAGACTTTGACATTCTTGTTAATTCTATATCTCCTTTGATTCTGAAAAGCTTTGAATGATTCAAACCATTTTAGATTCACACTTGGATATCTCTTGGAAATTTATCATATTTGATAAATGCTTTATTATCGTATAGATTAAGGACTGGAATAACTTATTTGTAACTTCAATATGAATCATGAAAGAAATCATTCATATAAAAGGAACAACTGATTGTTTCTCATTAATATGAAAAATTGTCTCGCAATAAGCAAGACACACTTGCGCGGTTCAGAAACTTGATTACAAACTTTTATTCAAATATTCTAATCCTAATGATAAACTTCGAGGGAAGGAGTGCTTTTGGCCCTCAACCATATTGCTTGTCGTCATCACGCCATCAGGGCCTCGTTCCATCCATAACTCACGCAGAGGGTCCTGATTTCAAATAAACCATGGGTATGTATCCAATACTTGAAATTGTGTAAGTGTTTCATGGAAACATTTATAAGTTGTATATCAACATATACATTCTCCATTGACATCGTTCCCAGCTTTGGGTTCGACCTTGATAGTCTTTAGCTTGGCTATGACCTCGCGAAAGGAATTCGGAATTCTCTCATGATTTGGTCCTTGATGATATCCTTGTAACTTGGGGGAAGCGAACGCAACACCCCATCTATTGCAAGACATTTAGTCAACACGTCATCAATAGCATCCTTAAGACATTCATGGAGCCTTTCCATGGTGTCCAGGTGGCTATCCAAGCTAGAGTTCTCTTCCATCTTTATGGAGACAAACTCCCTTATGTACTCATACTTCATGCGCCTTTCCTTAGCTGGAAACATATTCTTCAATCCATATAGCATATCATATGTGTCAATTTCATGGAAGGGTATTCTCAAGCTAGGTTCCATGGAATGGATTATGGTGTACTTGACTATCATAAAAGTCTCTCGGTGGCTATGAAGAATCGCATCTTCATTTTTGTCGGAGTCATCGGGGAAATCTTCAAGGGGTTCATGAAGGACATAGAGAAGATCGTTTTCTATGAGGATCCTTCTGAGGCGTTGGCACCAGTCGGTGAAATTCGACCCATCTAGTTTAAGTTTCTCCCCGTCCATGAACGGACCAAAGGAGTTGCGAACTGAGGGGATGGCCATTGTCTACAAGATATTTGCAAATGGACTTAGACTAAGTTCATAATTAGGAGTCTAATTTATAATTATATTAAAAATAGGATCCCGCTTAAATAGTCATCTGTATCAACAATTTAAGTGATTAGAAGATCCCTATACACCACATCATCCCCGATCGTCATAGCCTTTGATGTGGCTGCCAGGGTAAATATTCTCCAATGTCAATCACATCATCCATGTGACTCATGATCGATCTTTCTATCTCTTACGTTCCGAGGCCATGTCTGCACATGCTACACTCGCCAACTCTAACTAGTGTGTATTATAGTGCAACATGGCTCACACCCATTGTATGCGAATGTAGGTATGTCTAACACCTGATCGTCACGGCCTGCTCATACCGAAGAACTTTCTTGGTGGTGCACACACTAGGGGAACAATATCATTGAAATTAATTAAGGGATCATCCTATTTAAATGCTACCGTTGTGTATCTAATACTAGCACTCAAAACAGGATACACACTAAGATTAAATCATATATAATAAAAATGTGATGTGACATGGTTGTCTTCTTGCTCCATGATCTCTATCAGGTGCTCCGGCATGATCTCCATTAGGCCTCCAGTTGTGCGCCAAGTCCACGATGCCACCGGTCTTGTCGTTCATCGTTACGATGACTATTACTATACTGTTTAGAAATAGGAACAGTAAATTACCTTACCTCGTTCACGACTTTGACCATATCACATCATAAAGTCCTTCCTGCAACATAAAGTTAGACGCCTCTATTTTATCTATTGCAGATTTTACGTGGTTGTTAAGGCTTTCACAATAGAAGGCTTCTACCTATGAACTTCTAACCACAACATGGATATAATAGTTGTTTATAATACACCCCTTTCGGGGCCTTTCTTTATTAATATTATATCAACTACTGTCAGAGACATATATACCTGCGAGCCACTTATACGGCGCAAGCCATATGTCGAGCGTGGAACCAGTCTCGCGTAAGAGTACGCGTAAGGTCGGTCCTGGCCGTTTCATATCATAGTACCACGATATAAACAAATACACGTGGGAAGTTAACAACTATAGTATAAATGACCACACTTCTACATGTATCTAATCCGCACTAGCATACTATGTATAGATCAGGCTTTGCTACCACTGTTGGGGCTCGATGCAGAAAATCAAAAAAAATTACTATGCAGGAAACCCCTCGAATGCCCAAGATCTATCTACTAGTAATGCAGTAATGGAGCAAGACAGGAATAACATACCCTTAAAGACCGACAGAGCGTTACACTCATGCACAAGTGTGGTTGATGTGGTCGTACCCGTCCGACCTCAAGATCGCGAAGCTCCTCGCAAGTCACCCCTTGTCCTGGTCCTTGCACGATGGCCCGGAAGCTTAAATAGCCCCACCGAGTTGCCACATGCATACGGTGCAAGACAACGACTCCCGGCCTCCGATCCCACCGAGGTTGTGGAAGTAGATCTCCTAACTGGAATCCCGATAGTGCGACGGCGTGCCGTAGAAGAGAACGCCTTGCGTGTGCAGTCCGGACTTGGGACCGTGCACTAGTAGAGGCAACTTTAGAGAGAGAGGGGAGTATTCCAACCAAAGGGAATATCTCAATTTATTGTATGTTTAAATCCACCCATAGGCACCTACTTCTAAAGGCTAAGGGAGGTGTGCCTCCCTCTTAGGTGCCCCATGTGGGACTAAAGCTAAAGGAAAAAGGGCAGGATTTTCGCCCAAGCCGGATGGGCAAATCTGCATAGCCCAGACAGCAAAGAAGCAAGCAGCAGCAACCAGTAAGGGCAGCGTCGACCAGGTGGGCCCTTGTCTGTGGCCCACCTCGCACCCTCCAGCTCCCTGCGGCGACGGCAACGCCCAAAGTCCTAGGGTGGGCCTCATTGCCCCGACGTCCCAGAGCCAAGCAGGGGGAGCGCGCCAGCAAGCGGGTGGCTCGGGTGGGCCGAAAGCCTGCCCGTAGCCCACAAGCCCGAACGGCTCGCCCGCTGGCCTTGCTCCCTATGTGCCCGCGTGGGCTAGGTCAAGTAGGCCTAGCGCGGCGGCCAGCTCCCCGCTGCCTACGTGCAACGTGCAATATTTGTTGCTCATTCCGCTGTTTACTTTTTCCATTTTCTATGGCATTTTATTTTAGTCAAATCCATCTGGGGTTTTGGCCTAATAAGAAAAATGACTTTATAAATCTTAATTTAAATATTTTTTAGAATATATTAATTCACAATTAACATATAATAAATGTATATTTAAATTCTCATTTATCTGAAACTCCTTTCAGTCTTTTTTCCTTCTTTCTTTCTTCGAACAACTTCGGATCTCCCTAGAACAATTCTGATTTCTCTCACTTTCTATCTCTTTCAGGATTCCCTCTTACATGTAGATATCCACACATCGTAATTCACTTAAGTGTGCGTCCCTATGGTTCGGTAATTTCATAGACATGATCTCTATCAATGATCATCATCAGGACCGGGATGTCCATGATGACCCCTATGCACTCACGATTCTCCATCGTTTTGAACCTAAAAAAATATTTGTTATGTTCCTTTTGTCTCTACGACACTTACATTGTCCGATATTTGATCATCGATATATCCATGTCGGGTTTGATCTCGTTACCGATAATGCTACTTTAAACTCGTACCGATAAGTGATATCCCGTGACCTAGTGACATGTTGTGCAACATATTTGATATAACTTATCTGAGTGGGCCCAGAGTATCTTCCATCACACAGATGTACAAATCCTACTCTTGACACATACGCCTCAACCTGCCGCACCGAGTATCTGATGACACCTTTATAATCACTGTTTTACGGAGTGACGTTTGATGCTCTCTAAGAACTCTCCGGTGACATTGATTAAATATGGTCTCACGGTCTAAGAAACAAGTCACTATGCTTCTGACAATTGTAACTGTGAACTTTGTGATATGATTGTGTTGCAACAATCATCTGCGGAATGGTGTCCACTATCTCATTTTCTAATGAGACAGATCCATTGTCAATTAGGTGACGAAGCATAAACATGGTCAGGAAACCTAACCTTTGACCATTCATTGACCAATGAACTAGTTAAATAGAGGCTACTAGGGACTTGGGTTTGTTTATATATCACACCTATATCAATATTTCCTTATTGTTATAGCATGATGCAAAACTATTATTAACTAATGGAATGTGTTTAATAAACTCATTTATTATTTGCCTCTAGGGCTTATTTCCTTCACATATAATCTAGCTTGCATTTTCTACTAATCATAAACCATATCACATATGTGTTCATTGATCATGCATGCTCATGGGAAAACGTCATGTCCTTGATATGTATTACCGAATATTTATGTCTTTTGAAAATCGTTAGTGTCTCCTAATTTGACATTTACACCATTACCACATAATGTGTTGACGTATTCATTTGGCGATAGAGTGAGACTTTCTTTCCAAGTGTTTAAAATGATGGTCTATCAATCAATTGAACTTTAAATGTTGTCTTGCAAACTCAGAAAACACACTCAGCAGAAGTCCAACTTCTTTAGCGAAAACAACTACACTAGGCACTTCAGAATTAGCCATATATATACTATAGATCCTAACTGACAGTGCATTAATTGCAACTTCGATGCCCAATCTTACTCCTTAACTTTTATGGATAAACATAAATTTGGTTTAGTAATTAACTCAGGAATCACTTTGAAAAACATGTTCTTACAACTAAGAACTTGTTCTTCTAATAATAAACTCGAGTCACATCACGTCGATTATACAATTTATGGTTATATGAAAGAACATATGACTGAGGCATAGGAGATGCAACACATATCTTTTCCTTTTAACCATACTTGTAATACCAAGATTAACTCAATGCTTCATCTACATATTCAAGTAAGAACTTTTTTCTTCCTTTGTTCTATTCTAAACTTTTCAAAATCTTATCTAGGATATTCTGAACATCTTTAGAATAAAATCCAGGAAGCATTTCTACACTAATGTGTATTAACTTAACGATCACTCGATAGATTTCAATGTTTGATACTTTGTTCAACTTCATCCATAGAATATTTACTAACTTAAATATTATTAATACCAATTACATCATTCATCATATGTCATTCACATATATAGGAATGTTGTCATGCTCCCACTCAAATGTGGCATCCATATATGAGATCTAGGTATTTCACTTAGCTCCCACTCAAAATAAGTTGCCTGCATATTAAGATTTAGGCAAGCTATATAGCTTCAATCAAATTTATGTAAATGCAGGTCTTCTCAATAATCTTGGTAATTCCAAAATTCTTTGATCATCATCAAATAAAAAATTCTAGCTACCAACCACTAGCATCATATGGTTTGACAAAAACCTACTTTCTTGTATCAATTACAACCCTTCAATCTTGTCATTGAAGAACATGCAGTTTTGACAAACTTCTACCAATTATCAAAATTGGAGTAATTGTTGGTGTAAATCCAAGAGACTCAAGCATCGCTACATATTTTAGTTAATCCTTTGAATTTGTCAAAACATACTTTGTGACATATCGAGCTTCATATCTTCCTTTAAATTTCATTTCTCCCTTAATAACTTTGCAGTTATTTAGAAAGATCATGTAAATATCTTTACTTAATAAGATCAAGTAATCTATTACTTTATAATCTTAAATGTAACTTAATACAGGATTTTATGACTCTTAGTCATCCCTTGTACTTAGGTACATCACACTTCTTCGTAGTTCGTAGGTATGTCTTGTTTCATGAATCAAGAATATAATTCTGCAAACTTGCAGAATATATTCTTGAATCCTGCTTTCTTTAGTAAAAGTATTAGCTAAAATGTCATGATCATTATCATTATCATTAGTTTATCCTCTTCTTGTAGATTTTGGCTCCTGGAACATATTCCATTGAGCCACTCGATAATCTGGAGGTAAGGTCAAATACCTCGTTCATGCTTTCACTTTCTTACACTAACACCTTGTATGAGAAAATTCTTTCTCGATGAGGTACCATGTTGGGCAATACAAGCTTTGCCTTCTTTCGTTTTAGTTTGTAAGATGTCTTCATAGTTTCCTAAGAATACACTACAAAGATTTTATTCGCCATGACTTTGAATTATCAAAATCTCTAGAAACTCAAACATGACATAACTCCTATGGTGTTGTTTCCATGAATCTTTAGATGTTTCTTATATTTTAAAATGAGTGTTTTCTATATGATATCTGACTCTAATAATAACGAGAACCTGATAAGAGATAATTTTTAGACCTAATGTATCTAATACAGTAGGATTGTTATGTTTAGACATATCAATAATCTTTGAAGAGTACAATTATCATAGTTTGTGAATCATTTATCACAAATCCTTTATGCCAAAAGTTAACTTAAATACTTAGTCATGTCGATCAAATCATAGATACTTTCTATTCATGTTAATTTAATACCATTCTTCATTCTAAATCATTTGAACAACACAAATAGTTGCAGACTTGTGTTTCATTAATTAAATACATATATTTACTTAAATCCACAATGAAGTTTATTAAATAACGATTTCCACTATTTTGTTGAAATACAATACATCGTTATGCACGATATCCAATAGTTCTTCGAATATAATTTTTTTATCAGAATGTAGAGTTTTAGTCATTTGCCCATCGAGGCATGGTTTTGTACAAGTCAAAAGATCGATTGCCTAAGGACTTTACTTTTCATCATAATGAAAATACCAATGAAACGATAGTGTCATTCAAGATGATGTCATTATTCAAACTTGGATGTCTATCAGAATTCTAATTCTTTATAAATTCTTAAACTATTGTCATTAATTTAATGATGAGAATAACTCATTCATAATCGTAAATTGAACACAAAATTTATTATTCATAAGAATAGTACAACTGGCTTGTAACTTACTCAGATGAATGATTACAAAATTTTGTTCAAATCCGCTAATCCAAATGATATATGTTGAGGGAGGAGTGATGTCAGCCATCAACTATATTGTTTCCCACCATCATACCACGTCGCCTCATTTCTTCCATCAATTCTTTAAGCAGAAAGTCTTGTTTTCATAAAATATCACAAGTATCAAATACTTTTGTTGGAGTTTTGTCCTGTGAAGGAACTAGGGTCCATTCGAGAGGGGCTGAACACGCATTCTCAAGGGGCCTCGACGACGGTGGCGATAGAGTAGCTAGAATCATGGCAGAGAGGTGAGATGGTTGATGACCCACAAGGATAGGGGACCGCAACAGTCTTCGAGGGTAGTATTACCCAATTTATTGATTCGGCACAAGGGAAGCCAAAGAATACTTGCAAGCCTTAACAACTGAGTTGTCAATTCAGCTGCACCAGGAAATAGTTCTTGCTCACAAAAGTTTATCAGTAGCAACAGTTTTGTAGTAGCAATAGCAAAGTAACAGCAACAGTAAAACAAGAGCAATAGTAACAGTAGTAGAAAACAGTAGGATATAAGCGCGGTAGGCATAGGGATGGATGGAGGGGCGTTGCATGGATTAGTCTAAACATGTAACTTCAAGATCTAGGAAATTTGCAGATAAATAAGATAAAGCATCCAAGTACTAAACAATCATAGGCATGTGCTCCAAATATAGTCATGCATGCTCGCAATGAGAACATGGACAACATCTTTTGTCCTGCCAACCTGTTGCAGCGGGGCCTCAAGGGAACTACTAGCAATTAACGTGCTCATTTTAATAGAGCACCGGAGCAAAGCATTAACACTCCATGAACACATGTGATCCTCACATCACATCCATCCCCTCAAATTATCCCAATTTCTGTCATTTAGGGGCCTTTGGATCCGGACAATGATATGTGTACACAACTTGCAAATAAGATCACAAACAATACTATCATAATGATTCAATAATAAGTTCAGATCTGAGATCATGGCACTCGGGCCCTAGTGACAAGCATTAAGCACAACAAGTTGCAACAAAGTCAAATAGCACTAATAGAGATACTAGGCACCATGACCTAACAATCTTATACGATTACATGATAGAACTCATCCAATCCCTAACATCCTCATAGCCTACAGCGGGGGATTACTCACTCATGGATGAGGGAACATGGATGGTTGATGTAGAGACATTGTTGATGATGATGGCGATGATCCTCTCCAAATTCCCTGTCCCGACAGGGTGCCAGAACAGAGTTTCTGGTTCTGAATCGCGGTTTCTGGTGGTGGTGGCGCAGCGGAACTCTTTCTAGAAAAACGTCAAACCCCCCTAGGTTTTTAGGTCAAGAGGCAACTTATAGGCAAAGAGGGAGGCCGAGGGAGTTCCTGGGGTGGCCACACCCCCTCTAGGCACGACCAGGCCTGTCCCACACGGCTGGGGTGTGTGGGGCCCCCAGGGCCCCACTCCGTCTCGTCTTCTGGCTCCGTGAGTCTTCTGGTTGAAATAGGATTTTTGGCATATTTTCTGGGATTTTTCCTGATAGTTGATTTTCTACACAAAAACTAGACACCAAGGTAATTCTGCTGAAAACAGCCTGAGTCCGTGTTAGTTGTATCCAAATCACACAAGTTTAGAGGAGAAACAATAGCAAAAGTGTTCGGGAAAGTAGATTCGTTTTGGACGTATCAACTCCCCCAAGCTTAGCTTATTGCTTGTCCTCAAGCAATTCATTTGAAAACTGAGTGCGATAAAAGAACTTTCACGAACACATTTTCTTCACATGATGTATATATTCTCAGCATAGGAGTAGATACTTAGACTATTCATAATAAGGGTATGCAACTAAGTCTACTCAATAGTCATTGTAAGCTATGAAGAGATTCCAACTCAATAATAATAAGTAGCATGAACATAAACATAAGCAACATTGCAATACTCATAATAAGGTATGATAGAGTGGTATCTCGCTTGCCTTTGTTTGTACAGCACAATATAAATGCCAAGGCTGTCGGGGGGATAACCCTTGGTAGGGTCACAAGAGGGGAAACATAGCGCAGCTGGGTTGGCTCCGAGTAAAAAATGAACCAGGCCGGGTAAGAACGGCCGGGAAAGATAAGCAAGAAAGCCGAGATACAAACTATCTCGGCCCGTATAGGACAAAGTTGTAACCCTTGCAGGTACAAGCGAGCTGAGTCAACCGAGGAAGGACCGAGTCAAGAAGGACGCGTGGCACCTTTCCGAGTAAGGTTCGGGAAGGACCATGGTAAAGCGTGTTCAAAAGAGAAGGGCAACACCGGGATGACACAAAAGGAGCAGGGTGACGCCCAAAGGAAGCGCTGACGTACAAAGTAACTGCGTGACGCCAAAAAGAACAAGAAGCAGTGTACCAGAGGACCGTTAGCTCTCAAGCTTTATGGACCGGGCCTATGGGGTTAAGGCAAGCCCAAAACCCGGCCCATATGGTAGGGACCAAGATCCAAACAGTAAACCCTAGAACCCAAAGGGGGTATTAGATAGCTAGCACTGCCTATATAAGGGAGGGCATAGCAGTAGTAGAAGGAGGTTGGACCAAGTAGGGAAGTAGTGTTGAGATCTCTAGCCTAAACAGCTCAAGGAGCACTTGTAATCTTGGGGGTATCAATAGAATTGCCAAGTCTGGAGAGTTCTACTTGTTCTTCGTGCATGGCTCGACCGTGTACTCCCTCCCCGGTGACCACAAGCACCCATTCGGCCCCCAACTTAAGCCTACCCATGGCATCTGCCGTGCCACCACCACGACAGTTGGCTCCCACCATGGGGCAGAAGCAGGTGCTTGATGGAGTCTTCATCCGGACGGGCAGCATCATCGCCAAGACCGGCGAGCGCGTCTACTCCGGCCTCATCCAGAGGTTTGGAGCGCTCAACTTCGTCAGCAACAACGCGGGCTGCTTCGGGACCAAGCCGTTCCCTAGGGACGGTCGCTTCATCAAATTCAGCAAGTACCAGGTCTACGCCGCAGTGCGCGTGGAGCGCGCATATCCTGAGCACGTCGTCCTGGCGCCGGATCCCCCAACGGCACCAGTCGCTGGGAAACCTCTCCAACTCGTCT
The DNA here is from genome assembly GCA_916181665.1 of Avena sativa. Classification (NCBI taxonomy): domain Eukaryota; kingdom Viridiplantae; phylum Streptophyta; class Magnoliopsida; order Poales; family Poaceae; genus Avena; species Avena sativa. The sequence continues at coordinate 71,304,892 of OV702284.1, forward strand.
CCATGGAGGTAATGATGACTGCACCAAACCCCGTAGCTCCCCCAGTAGTTCCAGTGGTAGATGAAAACAAAGAAGGAGGAAATCATGAGGAAACGCCAAGGGCTGCAAGAACACCAAAGGCGCCGCTGGAGAAACCAGAGAACATAGCTAGGAGCAAAAGAGCTAAGGAGCTGCAGGAAGCGATAGACAAGTTGGCAGAGCCAGTGGCACAAGCAACTGACCCGGCGCGTGTGCAAGCCGAGTTGGAAGAAGCCAGGATAAAAGTCTTGGAGAAAGCAAAGGAGCTGGCACAATTATAGCAGGATGTGGATATCACTATCCGAGAGCTTAACTCGGCAAACCGAGTCAAGGGCGCAAAAACCTGGCTTGATGCAACGAGATTAAGAGGAAGGAACCTCAATGAAGAACTAGCAGATGCGACATCAAAGATAACACCAGAGAACAGCAATGAGACGGACATGCATCCAACGTACAACACAGCAGCAGCTAATCTGCGAGCAGCAGAAGCAGCAATGGCAGAATTACCCCACTTGGAGGGGGAAGCAAAGAAAAGGCAGCAGGAACGAGTCAATGAGTTAGTAAAAGCAGCCAGCATGCTGAATGAGGCATATTACAGAGCAAATCCGGGTATAGCAGGGAGATCACAGCTGGTTCACTCGTCAACTCCTGTTCCGGCAAGATCGGCTGGGCACACGGCATCTTCACCCGGAGCAGCACCCAGGCCGAGAAAAGAAAAAAGTGTGGATTCTGGAAGAAACAAGCAGATGGTCGCCTATGATCCGGCAGTAGTTCAAGGAAACCCGGTGCATGCACAAGGGGCAAAAAGAAATAATCCCCGAGAAAATGAAAACCAGGAAAAAATTGGACAGAGAAATGACAACAGAGGGCAAAATTGTGCGCCTCATACTCGGCGCGCAACTCACTCGGCAGGAGGAGGAAATCCAGCTCCGAATAACGCACCAGCTCAGCCGGAAAGAAGACAGCAGAGCGCGGGAAAATCACTCAACAAGGCAATGCACTTGGTTTCAGAAAGGAGACAGAGTGGACTCGCCGAATAAGAAGCTTCCACCACCTCCCCCTCCACCACTTACAGGAGAAAATGCTCAAGCAGTAGGAGCAGATAACAGATATGAAAACAGGCAGTGGAGGTATCAGAATCAAGAAAGAAGAGAAGTTGTGCACCAAGTGCACAATCCAAGAGGTGACGATGCCCATGTCGGCCACGGAACCAGAAATGAGTACAGACAACATCACCAGAGCTATGTTGTCTTTGTCACAGAGCCAAATGACAAGAAGAGCCAGCAGCGACGAATGATGGAAGTGAATGCCACGATGCCGGCAATTCCCAAGTACATGCATTGGTCTGAGCAAGAGATAACTTGGAGCATAAAGGATCACCCCAAAATCATGCCAACCCCTGGAGGATACGCTCTGGTTCTGGATCCAACGTTCATGGGCCCAAATATCAACGTGAAATTTTCAAAGGTGTTAATCGATGATGGCAGTAGCATCAACATCATGTACAAGGATACTATGCTCAAGTTAGGCACTACCATGAACATGCTGGAGCCGACTAAGACCACTTTCCACGGGATTGTGTCGGGATTGTCCTATGAACCAATTGGCAAGATCTAGGTCGACGTCTTATTCGGCAACAGAGAAAATTGTCGCACTGAAGCCATAGAGTTCGAGGTAGTAGATTTGGTCAGCTCATATCATGCCTTACTCGGCAGGCCGGCTATGGCAAAGTTCATGGCTACTCCTCACGTCGCTTACTTGAAAATGAAGCTGCCAGGCCCATGTAGGGTGATCACAGTTGAAGGGGATTACAAAAGATCTATTGCTTGTGCCTCAGCCGGATCTTCACTGGCCGAGTCACTCGTCATAGCACAAGAGAAGATTCAGATGTTGGAGGTGGCAGCATTGGCCAAAGCAGCACAAATGTCCATGCCGGTACTCACCAACCCGCATGGCAATGTGTCATTTCAAGCTACCAAGGAAACCAAAAAGGTGCAGGTGGATGAAACTTTCCCAGAGCGCACAGTAACCATTGGGGCTGGCCTTACAGATAAATAGGAAAGCGAGCTTACCAGCTTCCTCCGTGAGAATCGGGACATCTTTGCATGGTCCACTCAAGATCTGCAAGGAGTTCCGAGGGAGCTGGCTGAGCACTCTCTTCATGTAAGACCAGATGCAAGGCCGGTGAAGCAACCCCTCCGCTGCTTCGCCGAAGATAGGAGGAAAGTAATAGTGGCCGAGATTGCAAGACTTTTAGCTGCCGGATTCATCATGGAAGTGCTGCACCCAGACTGGTTGTCAAATCCAGTCCTGGTCGAGAAGAAGAAAGATGACCTGAACGTGGCAGTGGTATGGCGCATGTGTATTGATTACACGAACCTCAATAAGGCGTGTCCGAAAGATCCATTTCCTCTGCCTCGGATCGATCAAGTCATAGATTCTACTGCTGGGTGTGAGTTGTTGTCATTTGTGGATACATATTCAGGATTCCATCAGATTCCACTGAATCCAAATGATCAAATAAAGACAGCTTTTATAACCCCGTACGGGGCTTATTGCTATCGCACCATGCCATTTGGATTGAGAAATGCAGGCGCAACATATCAAAGATGCATGCAAAAATGCTTGCAAGATCAATTGGACAAAAATGTTCAAGTATACATCGATGAAGTGGTAATAAAAACCAAACAAAGTCATACTCTAATTCAGGACTTGCGTCAAACATTCGCAAAATTGAGAAAATTCCGGAAGAAACTTAACCCGGAAAATGTACATTCGGTGTCCCGGCTGGCAAGTTACTCGGATTCCTTATATCTAGCCGAGGAATTGAAGCTAACCCGACAAAGATCAGGGCCATCAAAGAATGGAATTGCAAAAAACCTCAATGATGTCCAGAAGTTTACTGGATGCCTGGCTTCATTGAGCAGGTTTGTTAGTCGGCTAGGAGAGAAAGCCCTACCACTATATCAGCTGATGAAGAAATCAGACAAATTCACATGGACACAGCAAGCTGATAGCGCTTTTCATGAATTAAAGAAAATGTTGGCAACATCACCAATATTAGCGTCACCACTATCCAAGGAGACAATGCTTCTCTATGTCGCCGCAACCAACAGAGTTGTAAGCGCGGTAATAGTGGTTGAACGTGAAGAAGGGGGCAAATCAGTCCAAAGGCCAGTATACTACTTGAGCGAAGTGCTCTCTGTCTCGAAACAGAATTACCCGCATTATCAGAAGATGACATATGGGGTATATATGGCAGCAAAAAAGCTGAATCATTATTTTCAAGAACATCCAATCCGGGTATACCTGGACACGAGCCAACTCGGTCTGGCTCGGGCCGAGCCAGATAAAAGCTCGAGATTTTTCCGGCGAGCCCGAGCCAGCTCGACCCTGCCGGCGAGCCTCAAGGTGGAGCTCGGCCCGAGCTTTCCAAAACTCGGTGAAGCTCGGTGCGGCTCGCGATCCTGGCGTGGCTAACTCACTAACCGGTGGGGTCGTCTTTAACAGCGCCGGTGGAGGCAGCGGCGGAGGTGCACGACGGTGGTGCATGGAGGCTGCTCTATCTCCTCGTCGATGGCGCGTGCGTAGGCAGCTGGAGGGCGTCGGGGATGGGGGTGGAGGAGAGGAGCAAGGCCGGCACCGGCGGCGTCAGAGATGGGGGTGGAGGAGAGGAGCGAGGCGGCGTCTGGGCGGCGGCTGCTTGCGTGTGGTCGTGGGGATGGAGGTAGGAGACGAGCGACTGACCATCGTTTGGATTTCTCTCCCTCTGTATCGTTAGGGTTCGGCCCAGTTAGTCCCTTTCTACACAATTCGGCCCATAAAAATTCCAAAAAAAATAAACAGCGAGCCAAATGAGTCGGACCGGGCCGAGCCCGAGCCAGCCCGAGCTCGCCATGGTCCAACTTCGCAGGCTCGGCTCGGTCCAATGCCTTTCGCGGGCCGAGCTTAGCTCGCGCCGAGCCCAGAAAACTCGGGCCGAGCTTTCTGGCCCGAGTTTCATGTCCAGGTATAAATCCAGGTAATATGCGAGGCACCTATCTCGGATATATTGGGCAGCAAAGATGCCAGCGGCCGAGTAGCCAAATGGGCCATTGAACTGGCACCATACACTCTACAATATGATAGGCGGGATGCAATAAAATCTCAAGCCGTTGCAGATTTCTTTGTAGAATGGATGGAGATGCAGTACGAACCACCACTGCCAGATCCAAATTACTGGAAAATGCATTTTGACGGGTCCAAGACGAAAATGGGTCTGGGCGCCGGGATAGTACTCACATCTCCAAAGAGGGATCAACTGAGGTATGTGTTGCAAATTCATTTTCCTGCTTCTAACAACGTTGACGAGTATGAAGCACTTGTTCATGGCATTAAGGTAGCCAAGGAAATTGGTATCAAAAGGATCACGTGTTTTGGTGATTCGGATTTGGTGATTCAGCTCTGGACATTGGGACGCACTAGACGCAAACATGGCATTATATCGCTTCATGTGCAGCAAATTTCGGGATATTTTGACGGTTGTGAATTTCATCACATTCCTAGAGCAGAAAATGAGGCAGCAGACATGTTATCCAAGCTAGGATCATCTAGACAAGCAATACCACCAGGGGTAGCATTGGAGCATCTCAGGAAGCCATCGATCAAGCCGTCACCAGAGTCCGAATCAATCAGGGTCATCCCGGCGAGTCAGGAATCAGTGGCAGTGCCAATGGATATCGACTCAGGGGTAGGTTCGAGTCACTCGGGGACTGATCCGTTCACCTCAGGGGTAGCCGAATCACACTCGGGGACTCCTCAGGTTATGTCGGCAGAGCATATGTCAGCAGAACCAATGGACATTGATGTTGAAGCAGACCCGAAACCACTAATACCAACGTGGGCACGGCCAATATTCAGTTATTTGAAAGATGGAACCTTGCCGAGTGATGAAACACTGGCAAGGCAAACGGCACGAAGAGCAAAAGCATACACCATAATCAACAAGGAACTCTACAAGCGAAGTGTGACAAGTGTACTGCAGCATTGCATCAGCTCAGAGCAAGGCCAGGAGATCTTGTTGGATATCCATCAGGGAGAGTGGTGGCACCATGCGTCATCAAGAGCGTTGGTAGCCAAGGCATTCCAACATGGATTCTACTGTCCAAGCGCATTGGCACAAGCGCAAGAGTTAGTCGAGAAATGCAGTGGTTGTCAACACTATGCGTCCAAGTCACATTTACCAGCGTCTGAATTGAAGACTATGCCAATCACTTGGCCGTTTGCAGTATGGTGCCTAGATATGGTAGGACCATTCAAACCAGCAAGGGGAGGCATGACTCATATCTTGGTCATGATTGATAAGTTCACTAAGTGGATAGAAGTGAAACCAATCAAAAACTGGACGACAAAATAGTTGTTACATTCCTAAGGGATATAATCCTCAGATACGGTTACCCGCACAGTGTGATCACAGACAATGGCACAAACTTTGCCAAAGGAGCTTTTGCTCGCTTCTGTGGGGAACACCGAATAAGACTCGACGTAGCGTCAGTCGCCCATCCAGAATCAAATGGACAAGTTGAACGGGCTAATGGATTAGTTCTGTCCAGGATAAAAACCCGCTTAATGGAACCACTCCAGAGATCACCTGGTTGTTGGCTAGAGGAACTACCCTCAGTACTGTGGAGCTTAAGAACGACTCCGAATTGATCAACTGGTTATACGCCATTTTTTCTTGTATATGGGGCTGAAGCAGTTTTTCCTGCCGACATAGAATATGACTCGCCAAGGATAAGGCAATACTCGGAAGCCGAGGTAAAAGAGGCCCGAGAAGATGGAGTATATTTACTCGAAGAAGCAAGGGAACTGGCATTCTCCAGATCTTCTATATATCAACAAAATTTCCGACGCTACCATAGCCGGAAAGTGCAACCTCGTGTTTTTTGAGAAGGAGATATGGTGCTACGGCTGGTGCAGCGCACAGCTGGAATGCATAAATTATCACCTCCATGGGAAGGTCCATTCATTATAAGCAAAGCATTGCACAATGATTCCTACTATCTCATAGACGCTCGTGAAGTACAAAAGAACAAGGCGGACAGGTTAGGAGATGAAACTAAAAGGCCATGGAATGTGGCACTGCTTCATCCCTTCTATACTTAGGAGAAGCAGTGCATGTATCACTCGAACTCTCATATGTCGGACGTGTTTGCCGGCTATGTGCTAATAATAAAATGGTATGATTCAAAAAACTGACTCGGGGACTACCCTTTAGGCTTTCCATTTCAATTATTCTACGTCAGCTGGCGTGATACCCGAAATTTATCTCGGAACGAGTAGTGTTTATTCGGAAGAAATCAACTCTTTGACTATGCTGTTGTCCAAAAACACGGCTTCATGGCAAGCAAGAGAAAAAGATCTAAGACGAGTAAACACGAACGCCGGATAAATACAAGGGAGAAACGCGAGTCGTCTTTAGTTTTTGCCTAACTCTCTGCAGGTCTTGTTATACTACGTGTTGAGTAATCTCGGCCAAGCTATCCAAGTTTCATACCCGCTAACTATATCATTTGTACTTTGAGATCCTAATGTCGAACACCGAAAAAGGTAGACAAGGGCCAGAGGCAAGGAAAGGTGACACGGCAAAATGAAACTCGGGGACTTGCCCTTGAATGATTCGCACTAAGAGCATAACGCAAACATATAAATCCTATCAAAAGGCACATAATCAAACTTTGAATGCAATGTATGTTACATTTGTACCCGGCATACCGGGGATCTAATAAAAAGTTCAAGTATTTGTTGGCCTAAGGAGCAGAAGAACTCGGAGGAACGTTCTCGGTGCCAGGAGTGCTTGGGGCATCGGCCGGGTGAGGGGCATCTATAGCCGGGTCATCTGGATCATCTGACTCGGTTGCCTCGCTGTCACCACCCTCTTCATCAGCAACTTCGATGAGCGGGTCGCCAAGGTTAAGAAAGCTAGGCCCTTCACACCAAGCGTGCACCATAGTGTACTCGATCATGGCATAAGCTTTCTCCTGGCGCTTTTTGATCAGCTTCGGGTCATTCAGCCATTTGCCATCTCCCCTTATATGAGCAAGAACGTCGAGGTTGATGTCCTCATACCATGAAAGCACGAAGGAGAGAGCCTTGTCCGCTGCAGCTTGGCCAGCCGACTCGCGCCATTGATCCAGCCGGTCTTCAGTAATGAGCAATCTGTCGGCGAGTGGCTCGATGAGTTCGGGTGGGTCTTCATCCGTCCAGAGCATGCGAAACGCATGGATAGCTGACTTGAGCAAATCCACACCGCAAGATCTGAGTGTCTTGACCTGTTCAGACACCGCTGCAAGGAGTTCCTCCATGGACATATCGCCGTCAGCAGCAGCACCAGCTTCAGCCCTCACCTTCTTCATGGCTCGGATGGCAAACATGTTGGCCTCAGGAAAATTCTCTGCAAGCAAAAAGAGAGAAGTTAGCAAATGACAAGGGCATATGGAAGAGACCCAGCAGGACTTGGACAATGCATAAAGAGTAAGAACTCACTACCGAGAAAGAAGTTGATGGCAGCGAGCTTGCTATGCCAAGTCTTGGTCTTGGCTTGAAGGGCGTCGAGGTTCATATTTGTCGACTCGACCAATGACTCGGCCTTGTAGAGCAGCCTCTTAGTCTTCTCGGTGCTGGCGGCCTGCTGCTCGTTCTTCTCGGCAAGCTCCTCCTTTAGCCCTTTCACCTTGGCCAAGTGCTTCTCCTCCGTCTCAGCCATCAGTTTCTTCAGCCGAGTCACCTCATCGCGCTCCTTCTGGAGTTCGGTTTGGTGCTTCTCTGCTTATTGAGAACAAAAATTTGTCAGTACCAACAGAAAAATTTCAACTATTGGCTTAGAAGGCAGGAAATTTACTCTCGGCCTCGCTGATTTGCGAGTGAAGATCGTTGATGGTATCCTGAGCAGTGGCTGTGGAACAAGAGCAAGAGGAAAAATGAGAAGATGAACCAAGGAAAATTACATCAAATGAGAAAGAGGAAGAGCAAAGATATTACCTTGGCCGTAGGTGTCAGTCTGCAGCTTCTCATACACAAGTTCGAGCTTGCGATGCGCCAGGAAGAGAGCTTGGTGCACCTTGGTGCGCTCTTTGTGCGTAAGCTAATCAAAGAAGTTAGACAATAAGGAAGAGTCAAGATAGGCGACCGTCCGAATAAAGAAGAGCTTAAGAGCTTACAGCCGAGTAAGTTCCTTACTCGGCAGTAACCTCGAGGGCTAGGGATTGAAGCTCTAACATGAGTTTGTCATAAAGAAATCAAAGAGCTTAAGAGCTTACAGCCGAGTAAGTTCCTTACTTGGCAGTAACCTCGAGGGCTAGGGATTGAAGCTCTAACGTGAGTTTGTCATAAAGAATTGAAGAGATTACAGCCGAGTAAGTTCCTTACTCAACAGTAACGTCGAGGGATAGGGTTCGAAGCTTTAACATGCAAGCGTGGGATTCAAAGACTAAGTGAATAATTGAAGAGCTTACAGCCGAGTAAGTCCCTTAATCAACTGTAACCTCGGGGACTAGGTGATATGTATAAAGGAAATACTCAACAGTACAAAAGAGTAAGTTATGTTACCTCGTTTATTTCGTCGGCACGGGCCATCAGAGTAATGGCCTGCTGGGTTATGTCGGAGACGACCTTGGGGCCCAGCTTCAGCTTCTTCCCGGGACGAGTGCTGACCTCTTGCTCGCCTGCTGCATTCCATGCCTTGGCGTAAGGCTCAGCCAAACCAAGGCTCTGCCCACTGAGCGTTCGAGTGAGAACTCGACCTATTTTCAGGGTGGTTCCCACAGTGGCATGGGTTGCAGCGGTAGAGGTATGGAGGGTAACAGCCTTGGAGACATCACCTGACCCGGCAGCTGCGGATTCGTCCCCCTTACCCGTTGAAGCGAACACGGTCGTCGACGTAGGAGGCCGAATCTGAGGAGCAGAACCCGGAGCGCAAACTAGAGTTGCTTGCTTGGAAGAGGTGGATTTGCCAGAAGAGAGGCGAGTAGAACCAGAAGGCTTGGGCTGGGTCTGGCCTTTTGACAGAACTGGAGAGCGAGCAGAAGGATTTCAAGAAGGACGTGGAGCCTCCTGACTAGGCTCAGCAATTTTGCTGGCTCCAAGATCAGGAAGTTTTTCATTCACACCAGCTTGAGGGATGATGCCATAGGAACTGGGGGCAGAGGGTTTCTCGGTGCCAGACTTGTGAGCACCAAGATCAGGAAGTTTCTCCTGACCAGCGACATGGGCGCTAGCCGAGTGATCCACCGGGTCTGACTGACACTAAGAAGCGTGAGCCTCAACAGTGCGAGCCTCAACCCGGACGGGACTCGACGCCGCCGAGTCAGCTGGAGGAGGTGCAGGCCTAAGCGGCGAGGCAATGCTAGAAGCAGCCTGATTCACCGTCAAAGGTGCAACACTGAAAACAACAAGATATATATGGGAGAACAGCAGTAATGAGAAAGAAAAGAGCAAAGAAAGCAAGGTGCAAAAACTTACCCGGTGACAACCGGGTCGTGGATGACTTGGCGCGTTACTCGGCGCCCAGCAGCTTGGCGAGTCTCACTCAGGCTGGCAGCAGCAGGAGCAGCTGGAGTGGGCTTGTTCTTCTTGGTCGGCTGAGTGCTGGAAGAGGTTCCGTGTCGCTTCGGCTTAGCAACGGGAATCTTGCCGACTCCGCCCACGGCGAGAGGAGGAACGTCATGTACCTGGCCAGCTGCATAAGTAAATAACGGGCTTACTCGGATAAGCAAAGAGATTAAGCTCACAAGGCATGTACCTCCAAAAGCGTACAATCATCATCCTCATCATCGTCAGACCAATCCTTGTAAGGGATTGCGAGATTGACTCTTACCCGAAGCTGAAGCAGCCGCAGTGTGCGGGATGGGCATAAAGCACTCCAGGTCATACTCGAACTCATCCGAGTCAGAGCGATCCCCATTATAGCCAGCCGGAGGGACAATACTGTCATCAACCTGGTGAAGGAGATTCTGCGAAAGACAAACAGAATGAGAGACTAAAAACTAAGCTAAAGAGTGGCAAAAGAGCTAAAGCCAACTCGGCGAGAAGGTAATTCGGAAAACTTACCCAGGGGACAGGCTTGACCCAGCTAAACGGTGGGTAACTCCAAGCCCAAGCATCCGCCAAGTTCAATTTGAAGATTGAGCTTACTCGGCGGGCAATGGAGTCATGGGTGAGCTCCTTGGTGGAGTGCCGAGTGGGATCATGGGACCCGCTCATGAAGCACATCTTGTGGATCCTGGCTTGGATGGGGCTTACCCGGCGTGAGATGAAGGTGCACATGAGGTCAAAGTCGGCGAGATGAAAGTTCTCATCCGGCGACAGCAACCTTTCCAGGATAGTGTTTGCTTCGTTAACCGCAGCGTCTTGGTCGCGCGGGTCAATTTGCCAGTACTTCTTGTTGGGGACCTCGTCCGAGAAAGGGGGAAGTCGGATGTTGTCAGTGGACCCGCTGTTTTGACATAGAAAACGGTCCTATGCCACTTCTTGCAGGAGTCAATGCCGGTAACCCGAGGAAAGATAGAATCTCTCCTAGGGGTGATGCTAGCAGCACCACACCGGGTCGGCCTCTTCTCGGATCGAGGAGCACCAGGCTGGGGAACAACCTGAACTTTAAAGCCAAAATACTTGGCCCACAAAGGAACTGTGGGCCAAATTACAAGATAGGCCTCGCAGGCAGATATGAAACAAGAAAGAGAGCCAATTGCATTGGCAGGAAGATGGTGGGTCTGCAGATGGAAGGTAGAAAGAAACGAGGAAAAGAAGGTGCTGACAGGAAGAGCAAAACCGCGTTCAAAGTGTGAAAGAAAAACCACCCGCTCGCCAGAGGGGTGGGGGAAATCTCACCGGTGGGGAGACGGCAATCCACTTGCAGTGGAATGCGTCTGGTGGAGCGGAGCCACTCCACCTCTTCGGTGGAGACCTCAGAGCCTTCCCAACCACCGCGCTCGTCAGATGGAACCTCATGTTCCTCAGCACCATCAGCGCCGTCACGAGCATCCATGGGATCGTCGGAGTCTGTCTCCTCCGCGGAAAGGAGAGGCTTGGAACAACGAGGACCCGTGCTGGAATCGACAGAGGACAGGGGCAATCGCAGCACTAGAGCAAGAAGGAGAAGGAACCGCAAAGGAGGCAGTTCAATCTTGCAAGCGCGAGGAAGAAGAAAGACTAAGGAAACTGAACGGGTGTGGGGGAAGTGGAAACCCCCAACCCCTACTTAAGGGCAGTAAAAAAACCCGTAGTGGGATCTAACTGTGCCGTGCGGCCAGCATGTGGCCGTGTACCAGGCCGGGTGAGCCAGTCAGCGAGCGCCACGTAGCCAAAGATACACGAAAAATCCGGTGCCACGTCACGGCTGGAAGGACAAGTGGCGCAGACCGATGGGACTGCCACAGTGACGGGGAATAACTGCACAGCCGTCACTGTGCCGCCAGAACTTGGAACAAAAATTGAGGCAAGTAATCATGATTACTAGTTGTCAGTGACTGAAGTGCGCCGAAAATGACCCGGAATTGGCCAAAATAACTCGGCTCGAGGCAAGAATGAGCCAAGAAGTCAAAGAATTGACCCAAAATTGTCAGACTAACCCGGCAAGATGCAGAACTTAGATAGATAAAAGACAAAAAAAACTAAGTTCCATTCACGCAAAAGGAACCTGGAGACGCCTAACAGCTTGAACTGCTAGACCTCACCAGCTTCGGGGACTAATGTCAGGGGGATAACCCCCGGTAGGGTCACGAGAGGGGAAACATAGCGTAGCTGGGTTGACTCCGAGTAAAAAATGAACCAGGCCGGGTAAGAACGGCCAGGAAAGATAAGCAAGAAAGCCGAGATACAAACTATCTCGGCCCGTATAGGACAAAGTTGTAACCCTTGCGGGTACAAGCGAGCCGAGTCAACCGAGGAAGGGCCGAGTCAAGAAGGACGCGTGGCACCTTTCCGAGTAAGGTTCGGGAAGGACCATGGTAAAGCGTGGTCAAAAGATAAAGACGACGTCGGGATGACACAAAAGGAGCCGGGTGACGCCCAAAGGAAGCGCTGACATACAAAGTAACTGCGTGACGCCAAAAAGAATAAGAAGCAGTGTACCAGAGGACCGTTAGCTATCAAGCTTTATGGACCGGGCCTATGGTCTTAAGGCAAGCCCATAACCCTACCCATATGGTAGGGACCAAGATCCAAACAGTAAACCCTAGAACCCAAAGGGGGTATTAGCTAGCTAGCACTGCCTATATAAGGGAGGGCATAGCAGTAGTAGAAGGAGGTTGGACCAAGTAGGGAATTAGTGTTGAGAACTCTAGCCTAAACAGCTCAAGGAGCACTTGTAATCTTGGGGGTATCAATTGAATTTCCAAGTCTGGAGAGTTCTACTTGTTCTTCGTGCATGGCTTGACCGTGTACTCCCTCCCCGGTGACCACAAGCACCCATTCGGCCCCCAACTTAAGCCTACACATGGCATCTGCCGTGCCACCACCACGACAAAGGCACCTCTGAAGTTCAAGTGAAGACTAGAAGTAAAAATATCAGAGATACAAGCATCAAAGTCATGACATATTTTAACCAAGTTTTGATACAAGCACAAGAATGACAACTATGCTCTCAACAAGGTGCTCATAGAATAAGTGGTGACTCAACAAGGAAGTGAAAAAGGTTTTGAAATGTTTGAAAGGCTTCCAAATGCTAAAAGTAAGGTACTCATTAGCTTTGAGCTCTCATTGCCCCTATCATAGGCATATTTATATGGTTAAGGTGAAAGTGAGGTCCAATATGAGTTATATGCTTGACAGACCATAAACTGGAAATCTCATGTCCCTTGAGTACGAGGGACGATCCTCATGCAACTCAACTTTAGTTACCTATAAGTTCTTGTCATTGTAAATACATGCGTATCATAGAGAACCGCCAACGGGGTACCCCTTGCACATGATACAGGAGATATCCCGTGATCAAAATAACAAGGCAAGCAGACAATGAGCATATTAGCGATCTTTTTATTTGCTATTTGCATAGGTTTTTATTGAGGATGCTCACAGATTGCTCATTATGGTTATGCTGCAAGTTTCCACCATGATTAGGCATGGCTTAGGCTAGCGGCCCAGACGTTTCTCTAAAACATATATAACTCCATGAACTCACAATCTCCCCTTTTATTTCACACCGACGACATCCGCAAACAAAAGAGCATGATATCAATTGGATATATATCCATAAGTGTTGAAAGCGTTCTCCGTGATAGCACGGTTCTGCTAACTCCCAGCCTATAATTTGCAAGCATATAACTTTCATGGCCAGTCACAATGGTTCAGGTTTATTAAGTACAAGGAATAAAGTGTTCCATCAAGTTCGTGAGAGCTTTACTAACTAACTTTCTCAAAACAGTCAAACATTTTATTTGGAAGAAAACAAGCCATAATGAATATGCACTAAATAGAAAATGATGCTACTAGGTAGGTATGGTGGACACTATTGGCAATATTGGTTTTGGAGAGTTGGATGCACAAGTAGAACTCATACTTAGTGCAAGTGAAGGCTAGCAAAAGAGAGGGAGCGACAAACGAGAGAGGAATAACTGTCACAATCATGCTTGCAACAAAATAGGACTAAATATGGCCTGAAAGTGATACAAGAACTCTGAGGCAAAATAAATCATCGAGGCTTACTGACTATTGTTTAGTCATATGCATGCATGAGCATGTGCCAAGTCAATTCATATGAAACATTCAGAGGAGGATACCATGATATCATACCAAGTTATGAATAGAACAATGCAAGCAAACATTCATATGACATGCTACAGACTATTAGCAAGCTGGAGCTAATCATAAGAAAGCAAGAACTACTAAGCATCCATAAATAACATACACCTTACATGAACAGACTAAGCATGCTCACAATGATGAGTATATGTACAAAAATGAAAACAAATAGAGTTCGTTACCAGCCTCTTACCACGCCTCAAGTTGTCTTAATCTTCATTATTGCCCTTCACTTGTGTGACTTGAATAAAAACATGAAACCAAACTCCACTGAGGACTGCTGAACCATGCAAAGAACTTCACAAAACCAAAGAAGAACAACAAATATTTTTGGTGTTTTCGATTTTTTAAAGCAAGCAGACAAAGCAAAATACGAAAAAAAGCAAAAATAAGAAAAGCAAAATCTTTTTGGATTTTTCTTTAAGGCAAGCCAAAGCTAAAAAGAAAAGAACAAACCAAGAGAAACAACAAAAATATTTTTTGTCTTTTTGTGTTTTGAGAAAACAGAAACAAAAACCAAAAAGAAAGCGAAACAATGGATATACAAAGAACCGACAAAACATAATATATAGATGAGTGTGATGTCGGTACCTCCCCCCAAGTTTAGGCTTTTTGCCTAAGTGGGGATCAACTCCATGGTGACCAAGAAGGTGCACCTCCGTAGTACGACGAAGAGGCCCCTTCGTCCTGGTATGAGCTCGAGGACGTCTCTATGTAGTGCACAGAGGGGTCGTATGAGGGCGCGTACCCCTGATAGTGTCCGTGGAAACCACGAATGCATAGCTTCTCGTCCATCTCCTCCTTGGAGCATGACCAAGGTCCCTAGGAAATACAGAACAAAGTGGTTTGGGGCAGAGGAATCTCTCTCTCTCTTCCCCGTCAGTAAACAACATTCTATAAACCAGACTCTCAAGGGTAGAGCCAGCAGTGACAAAGTGATGCGCTTTCATGGCAGCTAAATCAAGCCTCTAAGGAGCCAAAACTGTATCATTTGGATCAACAAAAAGGTCTAAGGCAGCAACAACACGTGCAATAATAATTCCCCCATAAATGGGCCCCTTAGCAGCTAAGCGACGAGCAATGAGTGAACCAAGATTGTACCTGGTTTCATTGTTGAGTGCAACAGCTAGGAAGGCCAAATGATAGTTGGAAATATTTCTGGTGTTCTCCCTACCAAGAACACTAGTGTCAAGATAATAAGCAAAATACCTAATAGCTGGGAGTTGAATATTTCTTATCTTTCCCCGCTAGGCTCTGCGGTCATCATCATTAGTTATCCTGCGGTAGAGCTCCAGCAAATCAGTGGGCTGAGCTGGAATCTTCTTCACTGTCCCAGCCATGCCAATACCCAAGATTTCACAAAATTTCTTCAATGTCATGGAGAAATGCCTGTTATAGAATTTAAAAGATACATCTGGCTTGAAAGGGCTGTTAGAAAAAGAGAAACTCTCCACAAAGGTTCTAGTGAGCGTAGCATACTGCACACTCTCATCCTGCATATAACTCATTAATCCAACCCTCCTAACCAAGGTTAGGAAATCATTGAGAATCACTGCAGCCCACAAAAAGGTAGGACAAGGAAAGGTAGAAGGGTGCGCATCCCCCTCATCTCCCTCATCACCAAATGGCGGTGTAATGAGGTCCTCATTGTATGAGGGCCTAGCTCCGGAAGATGATCTTGAAGGCCTTGACCTCCTAGGTGCATCACTCTCAAATACTTCACCAAAGGTGTGGTTGTCCATGACCCTTTTTTTGAAATATTTAGACAAACATCAAACCAAGTGATTTCCAAGTTGATAAATGATGAGGAACTACTCTAGGAACTTGCTAGAGGGCTACACATGCCTCAAAATGAAATATCTAAGCATAGAACAAGCATGCAAGCTCACATAACCTGACACCTATAGCAGCAAAATACTCAAGATACAATCTACCAATCACAAATCTAATTGGACAAGCGGAGGAGGCACATACCAGGGAGCAATCCCTCCAAAAATTAGTAGCAAAGATGGGCTGAGAAAGGATATCGAAAATCGGGAGCAAGAACAGCAGGAACTCGAGCTTGAGAAATTTTTCCGGTGTTTTTAGGAGAGAGAAAGAAATGGCTGCGAGGAGACAACTTGGAGGGCCACAAGTGGGTACCACCTTGGCCAGGCGCGCCCTGGGGGCTGGACGCGCCACCAGGGGGTGTGCTGGCCTGGTGGGTCCCCCTGGGCCACTCCAGGTGTCCCTCTGCACCTTTTTTCGAGGAAAAAACTAATCTAAATTTTCTAGGATTTTTTGGGAAACTTTATTTTGGCCAACTTTCGGGGTATGAAAATTGATTTTCTTGCAGAAAAGATTTTTTTAGAAGAAGCAAAAGCAAACCAAAACCAAAACAACAGAAGTTCTAAGACACTCTAACAAGCAAACAACTAGCAAAACCAAAGCTAACAAGAGAAAGAGCAAAGACTAGGAAGGAGAAAAGTAAAAGTGAGCAAGTATAGCCACTGTAAAAACATTGTTTTGTTCATTAGAATCCTTTTGTTAACAAGGTTGATCAAGTCTTGTTACCAAAACAATATTATATGAAACAAAACTTTGCATTCCACAAAGTGATTATGTTACCTCAAACTTGATAGCAATAGTCCCAATCATAATAGTTTCAAAACTTTCTTGTGGAATGGTACAATATATTTCTTCAACCTTGATGCTCTCAATATTTTCAATGGAATTCAGGAAATAGCTCTTATCAATAGTCTTGGGGAAATAGACAGTATGCTCTTTGTCATTAATATTAAAATTTACTTTTCCTTGATTACAATAGATGACAGCACCTGCAGTATTAAGAAAAGGTCTCCCAAGAATAATAGAAATATTATCATCTTCAGGCATTTCAAGCACAACAAAATCAGTTAAAACCAAGCAATTATGAGCCACTTGAATAGGAACATCCTCACATATACCAACAGGAATAGTAGTTGACTTATCAGCCATTTGCAAAGATATATCAGTTGGTATCAACTTTTCTAGCTAGAGTCTCTTGTAGAGAGAAAAAGGCATAACACTAACTCCGGCTCCCAAATCACATAAAGTAGTTCTAACATAATTATTCTTAATAGAGCAAGGAATAGTTGGTATACCTGGATCACCAAGTTACTTTGGAACCATACCATTAAAGGAATAATTAGCAAGCAAAGTTGAAATTTCCTCATTAGGAATCTTCCTTTTATTAGAGACAATATCCTTCATATACTTTGAATAAGGAGGCAACTTAATAGCATCGGTCAAAGGAATTTGCAAAAATAAAGGTTTCATCCACTCACAAAACTTGTTGTAGTGTACTTCCTCCTTTGACTTGTGTTTCTTATTAGGAAAAGGCATAGGTTTGTGCACCCAAGGTTCTCTCTCACTACCATGTTTATAAGCAATAAAATCTTCCTTAGTGTACTTAGTGTTCTTAGTGTGCTTCTCAGGTTCTTCCTCAACTTCTTCCTTATCAGGAGCATCATTTTTATCATTACTAGTCTCAGTTTTAGCAACAGAGATAGATATACTATTAGGATCTACAGCAGGTTCAAGTGGTTCCTCAACTATTTTATGTTTCTTTTTCTTTCTCTTACGAGGACTACCACTACTTTCACCTTGTTGTGAATCCTGCTCAATTATTTTAGGGTGTCCTTTAGGATATAAAGGATCTTGAGTAGCTATACCACTCCTAGTTCTAATTCCATAAGCATGTTTATCTCCTGAGGCATTAACTAGCATATCTTTTCGTACCTTAGCAAGTTGATCAATTCAATTTTGAACCAGTTGAAAGTGTTTACAAAGTATTTTAATATCATTTGCAGTTCTTTCCACAATATCTTTCAACTCATTAATAGCTCTAGAGTTTTCCAATAAATGTCACATCCCAAGATTTTCCAAATCTTGTAATGTGAAAAATAAATGAATAAAATAAAACTTTGTTGATTTTCAGAGTGAGAAGAAACTTTTTGAATTCAAATGGGAACCTTCAAACCTATTTTGAACAAACAAATCCTAAAGGAACTTGAAAAGACAAAACCTTTAATAAAGATTTAAATATTTGGAATTACTATTTTGGATCTTTTAATAAAAAGATTTGGTTTCCAAAAGAAAAGGTAGAGTTATAAATAAGGATTTTTTATAAGCCAAATTAAAACTTGGCCAAGCCTTTGAAATAAAATATTTCTATTTGATAAAAATAGTAAAGGTTTATTTAAAATAAATTAATAAGGATTTAATATCCAAGTTTTATAAATAAAGGTTTTACTATTTTAATTAACCATCAAAACTTATTTATTTAATTCAAATAAGTTTTCCAAGTATTTTATATTTTCAAATAAAACCTACTGATTTGGTTTTGATAATACTTGGATTTCAAATGGAGATTTTATTAAATAAATCAAAATCTATTTGAATTAATAATTAAGGTCTATTTTATTTAATTATTAAATAGATCCTAAAAAGAATAAAAATATTATTTTATTTTATTTTGGATTTTGGTTTATGTTGTTAAACAGAACCAAATTCAATTGCAAAGTGTGTTGAATGTTTGAATGTGATTTGAATGTATGAGTGTTGTTTGAAATTTCAAAACAGAAATTGAAATTAGAAAAAGAAAAAGATTCAGACAGAAAAAAATATGAGAACGGACTGACCCAACCCAACTAGGCCCAGCAGCCCAGTCCAGCCCACCTATCCCCCACTTCCGAAACATTTTCTCACTCAGACCCGCACCCGCAGAACCAATGACCGGTGGACCCTCCCCCTCACTCCCTTTCTCACTAACCAGCCGACCCCACCCTCTCCTGTTCATCGTCTACACCCGCGACCAGTTCTTCCCCGCTCCTGCCGTTGATTCCGCCGGTTTAATTCGTCTTAACGCGGCCACCATTACTCGCTTTGATCACGCAAGCTTAAACGCTCATGCCTCCTCTCCATTTCCCCTCTGTCACCCCACATTAGCACGCCCCCAGGCCGCTCTGATTCCTCTCCGAAACCTCACTGCCACCGACGAACTTTTCCCTTGATTCCGGCCGTGTCCTGCCACCCCTCGCCTCCTCGACCACACTCGCATACTCCCCAAGCCCTGGCGCACCTTTTCGCATCGCCAGCTCACCCGCGCGAGCTCTGCAAGCTCGACAGCGTCACCCCGAGCCAGCGCCGCCGTCTGTCTCCAACTGCGGCGACGTCTCCCAGGTAAACCAGACCTCCCCTCTCTTCCCCGTGGACACGATAATGATTGCCATGCTCTTGCGAACCTAACGGTGCCTCCCGTTTTTCCTAGGGTGCCCTCCATCCTCGCCCTCGACGATATCCAGAGCACGCCCGCCGCCGTGTGGACTCCGGTGAACAATCCACGTCGGACCAGAGTACCCCTCGACAAACGAACCACACGTTGAGAATCAGCACGACGCCACGAACACTGTGAGTATCTCCCCAGCCACCCTTGCTTCCTGTATCGCCGGCGCCGCCACCGTCTGGCCGCTCTGCCGCCAGTAGCCACCGCAGCGCCGCCCATCTATGGTTGGCACGCTACGCACCGTAGGATCTTGATCCGACGCTCACGATAGATCCTTAGCCGAAGGGGTACGCGTCCATCTGTGCCGCACGTTTTCAGTTAGATCCAACGCACCCCATAGCCGATCTGAGCGAAACGTTATTGTCCAATCAGAAACTGCCACGTGGACTGGAATTGATTTAAAACAGATTTTTGATCTGATTAGAATGCAAATTTGTAATTGGTATAACTTTTGATCCACACGTCCAAAAATTGCAAATTTATATCAATGGAATCAGTGGAACAAGCCCTAGCCAACCATGCAATGTTTTTAGTAAAAAGTATCTGTTAGATTGTTTGTTTTTGCAGAAACATTTGTATGCTTGTTTAGATTAGAAAAATTATTCCAAAATGTTTTCAAGGATAAAATCTTTGCAAATTGGTTTGTGGTAAACTTACTGACCCTAGGAACCAACCCATGGTTTTGAAAATTGATTTGGTGAAGTTTAGGATGGATTATTTGGTTTAGCCATTTCTAGCCAAATAAAAACATTAATTTTGTTATGAAAATGTTTTTGGAGTAAAAACTTTGGGAAAATGATTTGGATCAAACCTACTGACCCTAAACACCAAGTTTTGAGAAACAACAAATTATTTGGTGAACAACTTAAAGTTGTTGCTTTGATAAAAAATATTTTCCACCACATAAAATAATGAATGGATTTAAAAATGGTTTATGGATAAAACCCTTTTACAAATGACTTTGCCACTTTAAGAAGTGACCACCTTGAGCCTTACAAAGTTTAGAGCCTAGTAGAAACCATATTTGCAAATAAAACTATCTCTTGCATGCTTACATGCATGACTTAGATCCCATTGTTTTATGTGTGTGAAATTATTTGATTGATTATTGGTTTGGAATGCTAGTTGATATTGTGTTTGCTTGATTGATTGTAGTGAAGTTATAAAAGTGTGAGACTAGCAAGATCAAGGAGTGAACCAACATTCCCTACCAAAAGAAAGGCAAGTGACACTATCATCTAAAGTCCTACTATTTTCATTATACTTAGTGGATTTTGAAAACAACCATGAAAAGAATTTCTATACTTATGCTATGCTAAATCCTAATAGGATACCCTATACATTCCTTAGTGAAAACAATGTAGTTGTTACATGCTTAGCCATGCTATAATTTTGAAAAGAGATACATGTTGAGATTTTATGAAGTTGAGAAAAGGACTTGTGTTTTTTATATAATAAAACAAGGACTCAATGAACCACCTGGGTGGACAAGGATACTTTGAGTTTTGGAGAAGGTGGCAACAAAAGGAACCATGTCTATGGCAATCTCTTTGTGTTGTGCTCCAAAGGAAAACCACCCAGGAAACTTAGAGATTGAACATGTTTCTCCAATTGTGGCTTTCGTGTGCAACCACATGCTATTTATGGCTCTGGCTTAGTCAACTACATTGGGAAGACCCATGCATTGTCTTCAGGTTACTGGACATGAGGACCTGGAATCCTACATGGGTACTGAAGACAAGCTAGCAATGGTGTATGGGAGGACCCTCTGGAAAGACTTCGTCACATTCTCAATCTGCCGGTACTCCATCTTGGTGAGCACCAATCCAGTGGCCACTGGTGGCAACAAGATGGGATTGTGACATGTGGGTAAAGTGTACTACTTCTGCAGAAGATAATAAAATCTAAGTACTTAGCCGTGTCCCCGGTTATGGACAATACTGAGCAACTGAAGTTTGAAGCTATGGGAAATCTCGACATTCCAATTTCTAAAAGAAAACTTTCTAAGTGACAACAAAAGACTTGATGCACTTGGGGTTACCAAGGGGCTCAAGAGTTTTGATGAAAACTTGATGCACTTGGGGTTACCAAGGAGCTCAAGAGATTTTGATAAAACTTGATGCACTTGGGGGTACCAAGGAGCTCAAGAGATTTTTAACAAGGACTTGAATACTTGGGGATACCAAGGAGTTCAAGGGATTTTGATAAAGAGATTTGACAAAGGAAACAAAACCATTTGAAAAGATAGGATAAAGTATTGCTTTCTTCAAATGAGCCTTAAAACCCTACTTAGCCAAATATGCATGTAATGATAGGATCCACTCATATTATACTTAGTAGTGAAACTTGCCAATACAATTCAAATGTATTGACCCTTGTGGCTGTAACTTGTAATGTTGCAGGTTTGTTTGATTTTAGTGAGGAATGATTGATTAGGATTACAAAGTCTACAACCAACATGTCTGCCTGTGGCACTTTGAAGATGAAGGACCCCATGCTTATAGTTATTCCGCTGCAATGTAATGTAATAGCCAAATGAGCTATGTAAGATGTAATAAAATTATGTTATTCCTGGTTATAAAGTTATATTATGACCTTTGTTTCTTGATATTACATCACTACAAGAAATGTGTTAACTTGTGACCTTCTCATTGTGACAGGAAATAAAATCGTCATAGATTTATGACGATTTAGCACAAGATGGTCGTAGGCTGTTTGGGGAGGTCAAAATCCTATAGAATTATGACGATTTGTGTCAAAATCGTTGTAATTGCAGCATATGAAATCGTCATAACCTTTAGGATACAACTTAGAGCCTTATTCTATACCCCGTTATGACCAATTTAAATCGTCATATCGTCTAAAATATGATACATTCAATTGACTGGATAGCCACATCAGCAATTATGCCTACGTGGCATATCTATATGTATTTTTTGTATATGTATATGTCTATGCCCTCACAGATAAAACGCGGTCGAGAGGGATTGCCCCCCAAACCCTAATCCCGAGTCCCCGCTGTGACCCAGTCCCCGCCGCCACTTCTTCCTCTCTCTCGCTCTCCTCGCCGTGACCCAAACCCTAATCCCCTCGCTCCACATCGCGACCCACCTTGGCGATCCTCGGGGAGCTCGGCACCCAGGTGCTCATCCCCGTCGCCGGAGTCATCGGCATCGTCTTCGCCGTCGCCGCCAACGCCTCGGGGGCCGGCAAGAACGGCTACGGGGACTACCTCATCGAGGAGGAGGAGGGCCTCAACGACCACAACGTCGTCGTCAAGTGCGCCGAGATCCAGACCGCAATCTCCGAAGGTGAGCTTCGCAACGCCTCTTCTATCTCTCCTTCTCAGATCTGCGCCGGCCGCCCGTAGATCCGCGCGTTTTCTTGGATTTTATCGGGGAACCCTCACCCTGATCTGAATTTCTCACGTGCCTTGCAGGATGAGGAGAGAGTACAAGGTCTAGATGGTGAATGTCAGGATGCAGGAGTTCTTCGTCGAGTTCCGCAGGCCCAACGAAAGTACAGATGTTTCTTCATGCACACAGCCAATTCGATTATGTACCCTATAAGCGGTTAGTGTCCTATCCCTAGCTTTTGGTTTCTAAATCTAGATACGACGGTGAATGGATCGATTTCAAAAATTGGTGTCGCTGGCATAATTTCCTTTTTGTATGATGCCCTTAGTAACTAGCTGTTTTAAGCTTCGGTAATTTTTTCATACCAAAAAATCCAAGACGAGCTACTGCATTGCTTAATTTGTATTATAATGTCTGGAATTTACTAGGTCTCTATCAAGGAGGAGTATGGAATGCTAGAGTATAATTGCCTGATGCGTATTCTTACAGATATCCATCCATTCGTTTTGTCAATAAGATATATCACCCCAACATCGATGAACTGTGACTATCATGTATCTTGTATCTGTGCTCACTGCTCACTTCATTTTAACCCTGATAGCATGCACCTTCCTATTTCCTAAACAATCTTGATGAATACAAAATGTTATGTCAAGCCATGTAGTAGCAACAAGATAATGATGTTTGTCGTTTGCATGGTTATTTCTAGCAAATATAAGGAGGAGCCTTCAGCAGAAGTATGGGAATGTCAGCCCGAAGCTTTGCTTTCCAGTCTTGATCCTTCTATTCTCAAACCATCTGCTGATATCCTTTTGGCAGTTCGTTCATGTATCAAACTCAAATAGCTTTTCTATAATATTTTTTGCACTGCTAAAATTGTATTGGATGTATGGAGAGAAGGCTCATATGCTCAGTAGCTATTCCATTGGTTTTCCCCTTGAGTCTGTACGTGGTTGTAATGATCCCAGATTACCAATGTTAGGTCTCTTTTACACACATCATTCCTATCTCTGCCCCAGGTACCATTGCAGCCATCGCCGTTAGGCATATCTAGTGCAGCAAAAATAGTGCACTGGACAAATCCCACTCTTGATACTAGATGGATACCATCAGTTTTTGTTTGTGCACACTAGCTAGTACTAGATGGATACCATTAGTTGAATGGATAATGGTGGTAGTAGGTTAGTCAAATTATCAGGTTTATTTGCTGCACTATTTGCTGCTATGTCATGGTACATCCATGTTACTACTTCATGTTTTTTGTATCACTAGAATATTAGTGCTAGTGTCTGATTAGTTTATTGTATTAGGTTTATTGTATCTGTAGAATGCCTTTGGAACTTGGTAATTTGCTTATAATATGGGCTGGTACCATTTTGAAGCACGACTTGTTGTTCATTTCATCTTCACTTGGTTGACCAATTTCTGCTGCCTGGTATATGCATGTCTATGCCTATATAGTTTAATATCCTGAAGTAGTTTCTTGTCCATGGTGTAGATAACAATTCGAGGCCTGCTGGCTCCTACTGCTCTACGTGGGCGACGGGGGGACTCAAGGAGGTGCTGGCTCATGAACATGTTTATTTGGTGCAACTACCATCTTGATAAATCTAAAGTGTGTTTACAATATGATCTATATGAGTGTATTGTTTCTGGTTTTTATTAATGGTAGTCCCAATGGGATCTTGAACTCTTGATCTGTTAATATATCTCTACTACCTAAAAAAATCGTGATGTTTATACTGATTCCATATAGGTGACCAAGTCAAAGAAAACGTGTCGTGTGTGTTTATACTGTTTCAAAAAGCAAACGTGTATGGGTGCTGCCGTGTTGTGTGTGTCCAAGTCAAAGCTATTCCCTAAATATATTTATTCTTGCTAAACCGCTGCTCTAAGCTTACCATCATGTTTTGTTCCTGTGTGTTTGTGGTAGAAGAATGCTTGCTGCAAACTTGGACCAAAATTGTATTGTCATTAATTAGTTATAGTAGAGATAAGCCTTGTGCTATCGGATCAAGTCTTGTACTGTCATTATACTGCTAATAGCAGATTTCTTTTATCAATAGAAGATTTCTTTGATTAGTAGGAGTGGCACATGTTCTGTATAGGAGTGGCACATGATCATGGAGTAGTGCATATATAGATTCTCATGCATATGTATAAGTGACATCTCTGTACTTTCTTCCCTTTATTTCTTCATGGAAACTGATTCATTTGCTTTGGTGTGCATCTGTTCAGAGGATGTGACATGGGAGACGCCAGAGCGACTAGCTGGTGGAAGATGGCCATCATCTCCACGGTCTACTTGGACTGGCTCGGGTGTGGTAATGTGCTATCATACTTCTTCGTTTCTTACACAGGGATCCATCCCTGGGATATGTGCATGTTTGTTTTGCCTGAGTAGATAGCATAAAATGGGTACAGTATAGATAACATAAACATATCATTTGTTGGAGATCTTCTGCTCCGAGACGAACCTGCAGGCATCATAGGAGATCTTTAAGGGCGACATCAACGACCTCGTCAAGCAGATGGAGCGCTACAGCAATCCCATCATCATCGCCGTCGTCGGGTTTGCAATCACCGCGGGGTTCAAGGTCTCCCTCACCTATGACATAATCGTTACTGGAAGCTCTGCCAGGTTCCTCGACATCCATGCCAAGTGAGCTCTCCCCACACATTTCTGCATCATATACTACAACGTCCATTGTGGATTGTGTACTGATACAATGCTTCTTTCCTTCCAAGGTCGTGGGAGCCATTCCTATCAATGCCATTTAGATTGAACTGTCTAGTTTATTGGAAACATGAGGGTACATGTTTTCTATTACTATTGTGCTTAGTTCTTGTCCAGGTGTCTCTAGCACCAGTTTTTGTTCATAAGAGAAGGCTAAGATCTTGGTTTGTTAGTTATCTTTTTGCCATATAGAATGTTTCCTTTCTGCCTGTTTGGTTTGTAAACCAACTGCCAGTGATATTTCTTGTGCACTGTGTTTGTAAACCAACAGTTAACATCTATAGATATTACTGCACATTTGCTCTAATTCTCACAGGCATGCTTTAAAATGAAAACTCATGTTTGTTCTACTGATAAGTGATCGTCCTTTTGTGGAATATTTGACTATGTACTTGCGATGGTTAATAAATGTTATTCTGTAACTTAAGATATTTTACTATCTACTTGCGATTGAATGATTCATGTCCAGATATATGCTTTGGTCATGAATCTTTTGACTTGAAATGAAATGACCTGTAGCATTCCTAGCCGATTGCTTGAAAAGTTTAGAGTATATGCTTGCTTTTTGTTTGCACAATGTGTATTATCTTGCTAAATTACTGATACACTGAGTTACACATGGAACTACATGGTTGTGTATAATGTTGCTTTTGACTTCTACTGATAAGATTCATGTGCTCAAATAACATATGCCTTATGTCATTACTCTATAGAGATTTATCTCAATTCTGCTTATATTGATTCTTGTGTACAGTCTACTGTTGTTAATTCACTTAATTCATAGCTTTGCCTCAACTATTGATCATTGTGTATTGGTGTGTGCATTCACCTAGCTAGCTACTCCAGGTTTAGGCATCATAGCTTGGTCACATGTAAAAGAATAAACCCATGGAATAATTTGCCTTTGGTGGTCGTTATCATGCATGATGGTTGAATGCTGACAAAGGCTTTGTTCTTCGACCAGTGGTGGTATGTGACCAGCTGCTGGGACATGGTGCGGGAGGGAGTGGTGCACACTGGGAGTAGTCAGGCATGTTTCCTTGGCATTGGTGGAGAGGGAGGTTCTGATGATGCTTCAACTGATGATCGATTATTCCTAGTGTAGGGATATGGTCCTGGGGATCTCCATTTTGGGCTTCATTCTATTGTAGCCTCTTTCTTGAAGACCATTTTGTGTAATACTTTGATAGCGCAGTTATTATTGTATGTATGGGATTTGAACCGAAATATTCTAATAGACTTATGGTTGTTATCAAAAGGATTTCATGTATTTCTTTGGTTTTGACTAAATTATGTGTGGTTTAATTGTTGTCAGATTGTGGTGAAATAAACCTGACAAGTGAACCAGTAGAAAAAGGAATATCATTTTATTGAATAGTCTGACAAGTGGGACCCATCTAGCTGGTAGGACCAGCCCATGAAGAAATGGACCTTAGATAGGCCAACGCCTGGAATAGAAAAAGGCTCGAAAAAGGCTAAGGCCCAAAATTGAAATGGACCATAAAAGGCCAAGACATAGTAAATACAAGGCTGGAATTATTGGCTCAGCCCATATGTACCAACTAAATGGACCGGGCTTATTTTGCACCATGACGATTTTATTTCGTCACAATTTTGCCACGTAGGACAAGCCACGTAGGATCTGACGTGGTCGGGCTAGACTGCCTATGACGATATTGGATCGTCATAACGGTTATGACGATCCAATATCGTCATAGACAGTTATGACGATTTTACCAATAACGTCGTTATAGTTCATTTGCGACGCCCAGCTTTCGACGATCTCAAAATCGTCATAAAATCGTCATAAACAGACTACTATGACGATTTTGTGACGAAAATGGAGGGTCATATATTGCCAGATTCCTTGTAGTGCATCTTAACTGTGGATGCTAGCTATTGATCTAGGGACTAGCATTGTAAACACAGGGGACTCTACCTTATTTAAAGGTTGGGACCCTTACAATAAATGATTCTGAACTTGTTTATTAAAATTACCTTGTTTAACAATTAATGTATCAAGTTCATCTAAGCATTGATCAGGAGGCTTACCATAGGGAATATCACCCTCATCAAAGTGAAGAGAGTGTACCTCAATAGTAGATGAGTGGGAAATTGGCTTGCATAATTCTTCTATAGGAGGTAGATTCTTCACATCTTCATCTCTAATACCTTTCTCCTTAAGACATTTCTTAGCTTCCTTCATCACTTCATCATTTAATGCAATCATTCCCCTCTTCTTTGGTGTTGGTGTTGGAACTAGTTCGGACACAACTGGTTCAGGAGCAATAGGCTCAGGTGTATTTATCTCAGTTGAAGTCCAATCATCATAATTCTTGCTTATTTTAGCCATTAATTCTTCAGCATCTGTAGGAGTTCTTTTCCTGAAAACACAATCAGCAAAGCTATCTAGGTATGTCCTAGAATCATCAGTTAGTCCATTATAATAAATATCAAGAAGCTCATTTTTAGGCAATGGACATCTCGGATGTGCATGAATCAAGGCATAGAACCTTGTCCATGACTCAGGCAATTTCTCTTCTTCTCCGTGTTTAAAATCAAAAAGTCTCTGCAAAGCAGCATGTCTAGCACTAGGACGAAAATATTTCTGGAAGAAAGAAGCAATCAAACAATCAGGACTATCAATGGATCTAGGAGGTAATCTATTAAACCAAGCTTTAGCTTCTC
Source organism: Avena sativa (assembly GCA_916181665.1). Lineage (NCBI taxonomy): Eukaryota > Viridiplantae > Streptophyta > Magnoliopsida > Poales > Poaceae > Avena > Avena sativa. The sequence goes on from OV702284.1 coordinate 71,332,772, forward strand.
CTTTTAGTGAAAAACGGAAGATCTTAGTAACAAAGTACTTGCGCATCTTAAAATCATCATAGAATAAAGCACTCATAGTGGAAAGCTCATTCATATGTGCCACAGCACTCTCATTCTCAGTTCCACAAAAAGGTTCTTTCTCAACAATGTATAAATAGGATAAATCAAGAGATAAATCATAATCTTTATCTTTAATATCTATGGGAGAAGTGGCAAACTTAGGATTAGAGGACAGTTTAGAAATAATGGTACGTCTCTCAAGGAGACTCTTAATAGCACTAGCACCATGTGTGTTTCGGCACTCTTCAATAAAATCATTAGTCAACTCAATGTAACCATCATTAATATCATATCTCTCTCTAGACTCAGGTGAGCTAACAGGTGTAATAGTGGCTTCACTAGGAGTTTCAGTTTTTCCCAAAATAGTTATAGCAATAGTCCGCATCTAGGAAAGGACCCAATGAACCACACGCATCAAGCACAGTAGAAGTAACATCATGAGTATCAGAAGCGGTTTTAGATTCAGCATTAGTAGCAGTGTGTGTAGCGTGTGTATGTGGTGGTGGTGTAACGAGCTTACTTATAACAGACGGTGAATCAAGCACAAGAGAGGTGTTTAGGACTGTACCTCTTCTTGTAGTGGATGGTAAAATAGGAAACGTTCCATCACGAGACTTCCCCATGATGAAAGGAGTGGCAGTGAACAATAATAGATCCAAGTGATCTTACAAATAAAACTATGCTCCCCAGCAATGGCGCCAGAAAATAGTCTTGATGACCCACAAGTATAGGAGATCGCAACATTCTTCAAGGGTAGTATTACCCAATTTATTGATTCGACACAAGGGGAGCCAAAGAATACTTGCAAGCCTTAACAACTGAGTTGTCAATTCAGATGCACCTGGAAATAGTTCTTGCTTACAGAAGTTTATCAGTAACAACAGTTTTGCAGTAGTAATAGCAAAGTAACAGCAGTAGTAAAATAAGAGCAATATTAACAGTAGTAGCAAACAGTAGGATATGAGCGCGGTAGTCATAGGGATGGATGGACGGGCGTAGCATGGACGAGTCTAAACATGTAACTTCACGATCTAGGGCATTTGCAGATAAATAAGATAAAGCATCCAAGTACTAAACAATCATAGGCATGTGCTCCAAATATAGTCATGCGTGCTCGCAATGAGAACTTGCACAACATCTTTTGTCCTACCAACCCATTGCAGCGGGGCCTCAAGGGAACTACTGTTAATTAAGGTTCTCATTTTAATAGAGCATTGGAGCAAAGCATTAACACTCCATGAACACATTTGATCCTCACATCACAGCCATCCCCTCAGGTTATCCCAATTTATGTCACTTCGGGGCCTTTGGATCCGGACCATGATATGTGTACACAACTTGCAGATAAGATCAGAAACAATACTATCATAATGATTCAATAATAAGTTCAGATCTGAGATCATGGCACTCGGGCCCTAGTGACAAGCATTATGCACAACAAGTTGCAACAAAGTCAAATAGCACTAATAGAGATACTACGCACCATGCCCTAACCATCTTATTCGATTACATGATAGAACTCATCCAATCCCTACCATCCCCATAGCCTACAGCGGGGGATTACTCACTCATGGATGAGGGAAACATGGATGGTTGATGGAGAGGCGTTGTTGATGATGATGGCGATGATCCTCTCCAAATTCCCCATCCCGACAGGGTGCCAGAACGGAGTTTCTGGTTCTGAATCGCGGTTTCTGCTGGTGGCGGCGTAGCGGAACTCTTTCTGGAAAAACGTCGAACCCCCCTCAGGTTTTAGGTCAAGAGGGAACTTATAGGCGAAGAGGGAGGCCAAGGGGTGCCTGGGATGGCCACACCCCCTCCAGGCGCGGCTAGGCCTGGGCTGCGCGGCTGGGGCTATGGGCCCCCAGGGCCCCACTCTGTCTCGTCTTCTGGCTCCGTGAGTCTTCTGGTGAAATAGGATTTTGGCATATTTTCTGGGATTTTTCCTGATAGTTTATTTTCTACACAATAACTAGATACCAAGGTAATTCTGCTGAAAACAGCGTCAGTCTGTGTTAGTTGTATCCAAATCACACAAGTTTAGAGGAGAAACAATACAAAAAGTGTTCGGGAAAGTAGATATGTTTTGGACGTATCAACGGTGTTTTTACCCAGGTTCGGGACCCTCGTGAGGAGGTAAAGCCCCTACTCCCGCTTTGTTGTATTGCTCGCTTGGCTCCGCGAGTGTACAATGGAGATGAGATCTCTAGGATTTAGATCGCTAAGGATCGATCTGTTCTAAGGTAGGAGGAGGAGCCTTTGTATAGGGCAGCGGCGGGCCTCTTCCCTATCCTTTGGGTAGGAAGGGCGTCCACAGTACCGCCCCTGGTGGATCCGGTTAGGAGGATACTTTGTGTGGAGTTGGTCTAGCTTGCCTGCTCTGCTCCGTCCTCCTATAAAGTGTCCTACCCTAACACAGCTTGTCCTCATCTGACGCTCTCTACTTTACACCTTCTATCGCCAGAATGGCAACAAAGGCGCCTCCCTCCATAGGTCGATCGTCCTTTTCTTGCAAAAGGATTTGTGGACCGAGTCTTCTTTTACCAAAGCAGCTAACACCGTAGGTGCGCGATACCTCCTGTCGGGTCCATACTTCGAACTCCCCCAGGCAAAGTTATTGTCCTGCCCTGGAGGTGCCCCACGGTATCCGAGGCTTGAAGACGATATGCGAGGCCGTGATAGGCTTGCCACGGAGACCCAATCCCCTCACGAGATAGAGCCTCTCGAGGTCCTCCTGAACGAGTTTCCCCTAGAGGCGCTCTGCCTCTTTAGATGGGGGATCTTCCTAGAGAAGAGCGTCATCATACCCTTAAGCGTGTTACCCCATGATGACCCACAAGTATAGGGGGTGTATCGTAGTACTTTCTACAAATAGGAGTGTCGATCCCAATGAGGAGCATAAGGTGTTGACTAGTGGTATGGAGCAGTAAATCTCTGTAAATACTTAGAAAACAGATTTCTAGGGGTTTTCTGATAAAGCAAGGAAATAATGTGCAAGTAAATAAGACAGCAAACAATTGCATCAAGTGGCTATTGGCGTGTTGTCAACGCCTCGTTGGGAGACCCCAAGAGCAAGGTGTGATGAGCACAGCAGCAAGTTTTCCCTCAGTAAGAAACCGAGGTTATCGAACCAGGAGGAGGAAGGAAATATCTCAAAGGTGTTGCAAGCAACTTGGAAACCTGCACAACACAAACTCAAGACTTTTCCCCAGTGAACAGTGAGGTTGTCAATCTCACTGGTTTGCTGTAACAAAGGATTAACTGTATGGTGTGGAAGGTAATAGTGGTTTGCAGCAATTAAATAGTAACAGTGGAAGATGTATCAATAGAAAATATTGGACCAGGGTCCATAGTTCACTAGAGGTGTTCACCTTAGATAAACAAACATGGCATGCTGGGTAAACAAATTACAGCAGGGTAATTGACAGGACTAAGCAAGGCATAACAATGCAATACTAGACATCATGATGCTATGAGGTTCAATTGGGCAATACAATAAGATACATAGACTGCCATCCAATTGCATATATGACTAGAAGTGCACCTTTGGGTTATCATCCGAACCCCCTCCAATATTAAGTTGCAAGCAAAATACAACTTCTTTAAGCAAAGTGTGTAAGGTAAATAATCCACTTGTTCCATGAACAAGGGACCGTTGTTTTCTCCCTAGTGGCAATAACACATCTACAACCATAGATATTGCTGTCACTTCCATTAGATTAAATAGAGGCATGAACCCACTATCGAGCATAAATACCCCCTCTTGGAGTCACTAGCAACTACTTGGCCAAGATAGGTACTAAAAACGGAGAGCATGCAAGATCACAAACAACACATACATGATAGAATCAATAAAACAAAACCATTAATCAATCTGACATAGTAATCTCAATATCCATCGTATCACCGCAAACACAGCATGCATGATTACAAATAGATGAGATCTTGATCATGAACGGAGCTCACAAGATCTAGACATGAAAGCACAAAGGAGGAGATACAACCATCTAGCTACTACATGGACCCGTAGTCCAAGGTGGAACTACTCACGCTTCATACTGGAGGCTAGCATGATGAAGAAGAAGGCCTCCGGGATGATCTCCCCTCCGGCAGGGTGCGAGGAAGAGCTTCAGATCCCCCTGATCTAGGGATGATGGTGGCGGCGGCTACAGACGGTTTCGTGGAATATTGATCGGGTACTTAGGGTTTAGGCATCGAGGGCTTCTTATAGGCGAAGAGGCGAGGCAGGAGGGCAGACAGGGGGCCCACACCCTGCCCAGGCGCGGCCTAGGGTGGGTCCGCGCCTGGGGTGCGGCCGCCTTGTGGCTCCCTCCGTCTCTCCTCTGGACTCCGTGTTCTCCTCGGTGAAATATTGACTTTGGCTTTTGTCCCGTCCAATTCCGAGAATATTTCCTTACTAGCTTTTCTAGAACCAAAAATAGAAGAAAATAGGCAACTCGCACTGTGGCATCTTGTTAATAGGTTAGTACCAGAAAACATATAAAAACACCTCAAAGTGTAGATAAAGCAAATAAAAGTAGATACTAAACAAGCATGGAACATCAAAAACTATATATACGTTTCCGATGTATCAGTGGCCCAATCCTTTCTTAGCAAAGGACAAGCCAGTGGAAATACTAATGAGGACCAAACGTTCTCGAGGACACATGGGAATACTGTCAAGTGCTTTCGTTTCATATAGCTGATTAATCTTCTTTGGTTTCATAAGTGTTGTGTGGGTGAACCTGTGCTAATGTACCGACCTTACTTAGACTAATACATACTTGTGATTAAACCCCTTGCAAGCATTCGCAACTACAAGAAAGCAATTAATATATAAACCTAACCACAACCTTAAACTCCGAGATACTACACTCCCTTGTGCAATTGTTTCCTAACGGGCGTTCAGGTTTCTGTCACTCCGGAAACCCCACAATTAGTAGCCAAATACACAATGCATTCCCCTAGGCCCATAAATGGTGAAGTATCATGTAGTCGATGTTCACATGACACCACTAGAATAATAGCACCACAACTTAAATATTAAAACATTAAATAATACCTCAACACAAATCCACTACTAACAACATGACTTCTCCCATGTCCTCAAGAACTAAACGAACTACTCACGAGACATCGTATGGATAAAGATCAGAGATGATATAATGATGGATAACAATCTGAACATAAACAATAATTCAATGGTTCCACTCACAAGCATCAACTACAATTGTAATCAACACCTAGAAAGATTCCCCTAATAACTATGCAAGATTCAACACAATTGTTACAGCGGGATGGAGTGGAGATGATGGTGCTGATGGAGATGATGGTGTGGATTATGATGATGATGATCCCGATGAAGTCTAGCTTGATGACGGTGTTGATGGCGATGATCTCCCCTCTCTGGGAAGGAATTTCCACGGCGGAAATCTGTCTGCCGGAGAACTCTTTCTCTCTTGGTGTTTTCCACGCCGTAGAGGCGGCGGAATTTTTCTTTGGTCGATCCCCGTGTATTATGGTTTCGAGGAGAAGATATAGGTGATAGGGTGGAGCCAGAGGTGGGCCAGGGTGGCCACACCCCCTATGGGCGCGGCCTAGGGTGGCCCGCGCCTGGGGGTGTGGGCCTCCTGTGGCTCAATGTCGCTTCCCCTTCTGGCATCCTTCGTCTTCTAGGAAAATAGAACTTTCCGTAGTTTTTCTGGTATTTTTCTGATCTTCGTGAAATTGCATCAAAACACCGCTTTTTCCATCAGAATCCTGACTTTGGCATTTCATCCTCCAAGAATCATCCAACATGCAAAAATAGATGAAAAGACATAAGTAACACCTCTTAATACGAAATATATCAATGAATAGAGGCAAATTATGATATAGAATGGTGATGCAAATTGGACGTATCAACTCCTCCCAAGCTTAGACCTCGCTTGTCCCCAAGCGAAAACTGAGCTCAGTAAACATGTCCACAGGTTTATGGAGTGAAGTGTCGATAAAAAGAATACAGAAAAAAGCATCACACGTACCAATTCACAACTCATAGAAGAAAGCAACTCACCATTATATAACTTAGATTGCTACAAGTATGGGAGTCACGATAAAGATGCATAAAGATAAATCATAATTGGGATTGGCAAACTTTGTTCTTGGTCTGAGAATGGTTGGCAAACAGTTTTCAAATAAAGCTTTTGTAGAAGTTTACAACAAGAGTAATTTTTTCCCAAACATAAAAAGGTTTTTCACAATGATAGCTTTCAAAGTAATACTCATTTAGGTAAGAGTCTTGTGCAAACAAGGAAGATAGTGAACATGATTGAATAAATCATCATATGAGTGCTTGAAACACAACAACTCAAATGCTTGATGGAGATATAGAGGAATAGGTTTACTGACTCAACTTAGAAGTAGAAGAAAGGCCCTTCGTAGAGGAAAGCAGGGATTTCAAGTTCATAAAGAGCTTTCAAAAGATTATGGTACTTACTAACTTTGAGCTCTCGTTGCCCCTATCATAAGCATTTTGAGGTGATTAAGGTTAAAGTGAACAAAGATGGAGTATATCCTTGACGAAATATAAGTTGACAATCTCATGTCCCTTGAGTACTAGGGCCGCTCCTCATGCTACTCAACTTTAGTTACCGGTAAGTTCTTGTCATTATAAGTATATGCATATCATAGAGAACTTCCAATGGGGTACCCCTTGCACATGATACAGGAGCTATCCCATAATCAAAATGACAAGGAAAGCAGACAGTGAGCATCTCAGCGATCTTTTTATTTGCTATTTGCATAGGTTTTTATTGAGGATGCTTCATAGATTTCTCACTATGGTTATGCTGCAAGTTTACACCATGATTAGGCATGGCTTAGGCTATCAGCCCAGGCGTTTCTCTAACACACATACATAACTCCATGGACTTACAAGCTCCCCTTTTATTTCACACCGACGACATCCGCAAACAAAAGAGCATGATATCAACTGTGTACAATGTACATGTGCAATGTTGAAAGAGTTCCCCGTGACAGCACGGTTCTGCTAATGCCAACGTATAGGTGCAAGCATATACAACTTCGATGACACAATGGTTCAAACTTATTAGGGGCAAGAAAATAAGGTGTGCCATCAAGTTCGTGAGAGCTTTACTAACTAGTTTTCACATAACAAAATGATTTTTAATTTGAAAGATAGATGAAGCTTGAGAATTTACTTGGAATAGCAATAATGCTAATAGGTAGATATGGTGGACACAAATGGCACAGGTTTTGGTTTAAGGGGTTGGATGCATGAGAAGTATGCCCTCTCAAAACAGGTTTTTGGCTAGCAAGGCTAGGTAGCAAGAAAAAAGAGTTGAAGGAAACAAGCAGACATACAAGTGATAAAGCCAAACATGCAATCTTCCTTGAAGACACAAAAGATCTTAAATAAAGAATACTAAGCTTATGAGCCAATCAAGAAAGAAAATAAATGATACAAAATACATGTATGTGCTTTTCTCTTTTCCTTTCAAACCTCAAAAAGTGTTGTTACTGACCATAGCTCGGTTTGCCAAAACCAATTTAGATCTACTTGATGCTCCCAAAGTGATACCAATACTAATCAACAAGATCAATAATATAATAGAGATTGCAAACTAAAATAATAAGTGCAACAAGTAAAAGATGAGACTTCTCATTAATATTCCATAAAGGCACTCACACCAAGGGATACATACATAACCAACTAAAGGAAAGATACTTCCACAATGCAAAACAACCTATAAGATAACTTCTCCACCCAAGATATAACTCTACTAGAAGGGTAAAAAGGTAAAAGATAATGATGTGATACCGTGGCACTCCCCCAAGCTTGGAACAAGCCAAGGGGATGCCAAACCTGGTGACGAGTTACTCCTTCGGTGGCGGTGGTGTTCCTTTGTTTAGGGTCAGAAAACCCTCCAGCATCTTGTGAAGCTTGTTATTCTCTTTTTGAAGTATATCCACCTTCATCCTTAGACCACGGTACTTATCACAAAACTCATCAGTGGTTCGAAGGGCTTCCACTGCCTCAGGGAAGGATCTGAAGTCTGGAACGGAGGTCATCATCCCCTGCATATTATGAGAAAAAACACGTCCAATGTTAATTGCCACTACAAAAGTAGATTTTCTTGCCCTTGATCATGTGGTAGCTTGTACTTTCATGTCTGCTAACTTGTCCTTTACTTCCTCCTCGACACTCCAATCCATGTCTTCGCGCCTAGCAACGATCATTTCTCCTTCCACGGGCTTCTTGCCCTTGTCATTGGGGGAGACCATGGTGCCCTAAACTTGAGAATATTTCCTGACAGAAATAGATCAAAATGAAAACATGATGAGAAAATACGAACCTGGGGGGATCCGGGGGTTATATATTATGAACTTTCACTGCATAAGGAAGGTACCGTGCGAAAACGAGGTGGATATGGACTCTAGGGGGCTCACACCCCATGGTGGCACGGCCAGCTGATGACCCACAAGTATAGGGGATCGCAACAGTCTTCGAGGGTAGTATTACCCAATTTATTGATTCGACAGAAGGGGAGCCAAAGAATACTTGCAAGCCTTAACAATTGAGTTGTAAATTCAGCTGCACCTTGAAATAGTTCTTGCTCACGGAAATTTATCAGTAGCAACAGTTTGTAGTAGCAACATCAAAGCAACAGCAGCAGTAAAACAAGAGCAATAGTAACAGTAGCAGCAAATAGTAGGATATGAGCGTGATAGGCATAGGGATGGATGGACGGGCGTTGCATGGACGAGTCTAAACATGTAATTTCAAGATCTAGGTCAATTGCAAATAAATAAAAATAAGCATTCAAGTACTAAACAATCATAGGCATGTGCTCCATATATAGTCATACGTGCTCGCAATGAGAACTTGCACAACATCTTTTGTCCTGCTAGCCAAGGTGCTCCTTTTAATAGAGCACCGGAGAAAAGCATTAACACTCCGTGAACACATGTGATCCTCACATCATAGCCATCCCCTCCGGTTGTCCCAATTTATGTCACTTTGGGGCCTTTGGATCCGGACAATGATATGTGTACACAACTTGCAGATAAGATCACAAACAATACTATCATAATGATTCAATAATAAGTTGAGATCTGAGATCATGGCACTCGGGCCCTAGTGACAATCATTAAGCACAACAAGTTGCAACAAAGTCAAATAGTACTAATAGAGATCCTAGGCACCATGCCCTAACAATCTTATTCGATTACATGATAGAACTCATCCAATCCCTACCATCCCCATAGCCTACAGCGGGAGATTACTCACTCATGGATGAGGGGAACATTGATGGTTGATGGAGAGGTGTTGGTGATGACGATGGCGATGGCGATGATCCTCCCCAAATTCCTAGTCCCAGCAGGGTGCCAGAACAGAGTTTCTGGTTCCGAATCGCGGTTTCTGGTGGTGGCCGCACAGCGGAACTCTTTCTGGAAAAACACCGACCCCCCCCCACAGTTTTTAGGTCAAGAGGCATCTTATAGGCGAAGAGGGAGGACGAGGGGGTGCCTCAGGCGGCTGCACCCCCCTCCCAGGCGCGGGCTAGGCCCACCCGCACGACAGGGGGTGTGGGCCCCCCAGGGCTCCACTACGCTCGTATTATGGCTCCGTGGATCTTCTCGTGAAATAGGATTTTTGGTATATTTTCCGGGATTTTTCCTGATAGTTGATTTTCTGCACAAAAACTAGACACCAAGGTAATTCTGCTAAAAATGGCGTCAGTCTGTGTTAGTTGTATCCAAATCACACAAGTTTAGAGGAAAAACAATAGCAAAAGTGTTCAGAAAAGTAGATACGTTTTGGACGTATCAACTCCCCAAGCTTAGCTTATTTCTTATCCTCAAGCAATTCAGTTGAAAACTGAGTGCGATAAAAGAACTTTCACGAACACATTTGCTTCATATGATGTATATATTCTCAGCACAGGAGTAGATACTTAAACCATTCATAATAAGAAGTATGCAACTGACTCTACTCAATAGTCATTGCAAGCTATGAAGAGAAACCAACTCAATAATAATAACTAGCATGAAACATAAACATAAGAAACATTGCAATGCTCATAAGAAGGTGTAATAGAGTGGTATCTCGCTTGCCTTTGTTTGTAGAGCACAATATAAATGCCAAGGCACCTCTGAAGTTCAAGTCAAGACTAGAAGTAAAGATATCAAAGGTACAAGCATCAAAGTCATGACATAATTAACCAAGTTTTGAGACAAACACAAGAATGACAACTATGCTCTCAAGAAGGTGCTCATAGAATAAGTGGTGACTCAACAAGGAGGTAAAAAAGGTTTTGAAAAGTTTGAAAGGCTTCCAAATGCTGAAATTAAGGTACTCATTAGCTTTGAGATCTCATTGCCCCTATCATAGGAATCTTTATGTGGTTAATGGTGAAAGTGAGGTCCAATATGAGTTATATGCTTGACAGACCATAAACTGGAAATCCCAAGTCCCTTGAGTACGAGGGCCGCTCCTCATGCTACTCAACTTTAGTTACTTGTAAGTTCTTGTCATTGTAAATACATGCATATCATAGAGAACCGCCAACGGGGTGCCCCTTGCACATGATACAGGAGTTATCCCATAATAAAAATGACAAGGCAAGTAGACAATGAGCATCTCAGCGATCTTTTTATTTGCTATTTGCATAGGTTTTTATTGAGGATGCTTCACAGATTTCTCATTATGGTAATGCTGCAAGTTTCCACCATGATTAGGCATGACTTAGGCTAGCGGCCTAGGCATTTCTCTAACACATATATATAACTCCATGAACTCACAAGCTCCCCTTTTTATTTCACACCGACGACATCCGCAAACAAAAGAACAAGGTATCAACTGGATATGTATCCATAAGTGTTGAAAGCCGTCCCCGTGACAGCACGGTTCTGCTAACTTCCAGCCTATAATTTGCAAGCATATAACTTTCATGGACAGTCACAATGGTTCAAGTTTCTTAAGTGTAGGGAATAAATTGTGCCATCAAGTTTGTGAGAGCTTTACTAACTATTTTTTCTCAAAATAGTCAAACATTTTATTTGGAAGAAAAAAGGCATAATGAATATGTGTTGAATAGCAAATGATGCTAGTAGGTAGTTATGGTGGGCACTGTTGGTAATATTGGTTTTAGGGAGTTGGATGCACAAGTAGAGATCATACTCAGTGCAGGTGAAGGCTAGCAATAGAGAGGGAGTGACAAACGAGAGAGCAATAACTATCACAATCATGCTTGCAGCAAAACAGGACTAATTATGGCATGAAAATGATACAAGAACTGTGAGGCAAAATAAATCATCGAGGCTTACTGACTATTGTTTAGTCATATGCATGTGTGAGCATGTGCCAAGTCGATTCACATGAAACATTCAGAGGAGGATACCACAATATCATACCAAAATATGAATAGAACAATGCAAGCAAACATTCATATGACATGCTACAAACTATTAGCAAGCTGAAGCTAATCACAAGAAAGAAAGAACTACTAAGCATCCATAAATAACATACACGTTACATGAACAGACTAAGCATGCTCACAATGATGAGTATATGTACAAAAATTAAAACAAATAGAGTTTGTTACCAGCCTATTACCACACCTCAAGTTGTCTTAATCTTCATTATTGCCCTTCACTTGTGTGACTTAAATAATAAAATGAAACCAAACTCCACTGAGGACGGCTGAACCCTGCAAACAACTCACAAAACCAAAGAAGAACAACAAATATTTTTGGTGTTTTCGATTTTTTAAAGCAAGCAAACAAATCAAAAACAAACAAAGCAAAATCTTTTTGGATTTTTCTTTAAGGCAAACCAAAGATAGAAAACAAAGAAACAAACCAAGAGAAACAAAAACCAAAAACAAAGCGAAACAATGGATATACAAAGAACCGACAAAACATGATATATAGATGAGTGTGATGTCGGTATACCTCACCCCAAGCTTAGGCTTTTGGCCTAAGTGGGGCTCAACTCCATGGTGACCAAGAAGGTGCACCTCTGTAATACAACGAGGAGGCCCCTTCGTCCTGGTACGAGCTCGAGGACTCCCCTATGTAGTGCATAGAGGGGTTGTATGAGGGCACGTCCCCCTGATAGTGTCCATGGAAGCCAAGAATGCGCAGCTTCTCATCCATCTCCTCCTTGGAGCGTGAAAAAGGTCCCTAGGAAATACTGAACAAAGTGGTTTGGGGGAGAGGGATCTCTCTCTCTTCCCCGTCAGTAAACAACATTCTAAAAACTAGGCTCTCAAGGGTAGAGCCAGCAGTGACAAAGTGATGCACTTTCAAGGCAGCAAGATCAAGCCTCTGAGGAGCCAAAACTATATCATTTGGATCAACAGCAAGGTCTAAGGCAGCAACAACACGTGTAGCAATAATTCCCCCATAAATGGGTCCCTTAGCAGCTAAGCGACGAGAAATGAGAGAACCAAGATTGTACCTGGTTTCATTATTGAGTGCAGCAGCTAGGAAGGCCAAATGATAGTTGGAAATATTGCTAGTGTTCTCCCTACCAAGAACACTAGTGGCAAGATAATAAGCAAAGTACATGATAGCTGGGAGTTGAATATTTCTTATCTTTCCTCGTTGGGCTCTACGGCCATCATCATTGGTTATCTCGCGGTAGAGCTCCAACAAATAAGTGGGTTGAGCTGGAATCTTCTTCACCGCCCCAGCTGTACCAATACCCAAGATCTCACAAAATTTCTTCAATGTCATGGAGTAAGGCCTGTTATAGATTTTGAAAGATACATCTGGTTTGAACAGGCTGTTAGAAAAACATAAGCTCTCCACAAAGGTTTTAGTGAGCGTAGCATACTGCACGCTCTCATCTTGCATATAACTCGTTAATCCAACCCTCTGAACCAAGGTTAGTAAATCATTGAGAATCCCAGCAGCCCGCAAAAAGGTTGGGCAACGAAAGGTGGAAGGGTGCGCATCCCCCTCATCTCCCTCGTCGAAAAATCACGGTGTAATGAGATCCTCATTGTATGAGGGCCTAGCTCGGGAGGATGATCTTGAAAGCCTTGCCCTCCTAGGTGCATCACTATCAAACATTTCACCATAGGTGTGGTTGTCCATGACCTCTTTTTCTGAAATTTTTAGACAAACATTAAACCAAGTGATTTCCAAGTTGATAAATGATGAGGAACTACTATTGGAACTTGATAGAGGGCTACACATGCATCAAAATGTAATCTCTAAGCATAGAACAAGCATGCAAGCTCACACAACCTGGCACCTATAGCAGCAAAATACTCAAGATACAATCTACCAATTACAAATCTAATTGGACAAGCGGAGGAGGCACATACCAAGGAGCAATCCCACCAAAAATCAGCAGCGATGGGCTGAGCAAGGAGATCAAAAATCGGGAGAAAGAACATGTAGTGACCTTGGATCAATAAAGATCCTAAGTCCCTATGATTTACATGCTAGTCCCTGGATCAATAGCTAGCACTCACAGTCGATGAATATCATGTAAAACACAAAGTCATTATTACACGGAGAATCCAGGGTATGAATTTATTACAAATTTGCTTAGCATTAAGCTAGCCCAAATAACAGTGGAAACATAAAGCAGCTTGAGTCCATCAACGCCCCAGGCTTGTCGAGTGTAGACTCACGATCCCTACGCACCTTTCAATCTTCGGATTTTGCACATAAGACATGCAACCAACAAGTTGGGTCAATACTTTGAATGTATTGGCAAATTACACCAAGGAAAGAAAAGACTAACTCTACATGCAAGCTAGTTCAGGCTGTGGAGTTTATTTGCTCAAAGCTAGTTTTCTTAAGTATGGAGGAGAAGAGAAGATTTCCCTACTTTGTAAACATTTGTTTAAGTAATATATGGTTGAATGGCACACGAGGATATTACTCACCAAGTGTCCAAACAACCTAACACTTGGATATTACTCAGCAAGTTCCCAAAACCCTCCCAATAGCGATATGACTCACGCCTTGGGTTTTTAGAAAACTTTAAGTTTTGAAAGAGAGAGAGGAAGATCCTTCAGAGGCTCCATCCTTCAGATGCTCAAGTGTTCTTTTCCGTGAACTCGGATGATCGATCAGATTGCAATACTCTCGAGACTTTGTGCACTTTACCCACAATCCATGATCAAGTCCTTTTACAGACAAAACCATGGCGAGGCTTTCCCTTAGTAGCCCCTCTACCTTCTGGATCCAACCGTGTCAAGAACCTCCAAATGTTGGTACCCATGTGAGGTTTCCCACTAAGTACTAGGCCAAGACAGAGCCCATATGTATTGTGGTTGCATTGGAAGCTTCTGAATTCTGAAACATGGCAGACTTCTTTGATTCCTGGGTGGACGTCCTCCACCAAAATATCACTCATTGTCCCGACAACCATTCTTCCCAGAAGAAAACTTAGTTTTATTTTGAAGTGGATTTTAGAAGAAAAGTTTGCTCAAGAGAGCCTTTATACTTAGAAAAATTCATTGTCTTTCGAACCCCCCAATGATACTTTATTTATATAGCATAGCAAGCAATACTTAGCAAAAACAGGGGAACCATTAGCAATAATTTAGACAGGAGATAGTTGCCCATAGTGTTATCCCTCTTTGAGGTGGCTTGAAACTTGTAAATACTCGCTACTTGTAACTCTTTATGATTTATAAAAATTGCAGTGGGCTTCTTTACCCTACTGTTTTACCCTCAAAAAAACAGGGGAACCTATTAGGAGGGAAAATCCTAAGTATAGAGCTACTCATGGCATACTACAAAATCATCGCACTTGCAAAATATTACTAAGGAAAAATTTTATTAGGACATCCTACACATGCATACTACAGAATTTGAAGATCACATGCATAGAATCAAAACTAGGACAAAAATAATAAACAAGTGGTGTAACTTGCCTTGATCCGAGCAGCACTCTACACAGTGGTACTCCTCAGCGCACTCCGAACAATCTAACAAAACACAAACATAGATCCAATCACAACTTGCACAAATTAATGCCACAGAGATAATATGCATGCATGCAACATGGTGACTATGCAAGTTTGTTTCTTTTGGGTTTGCTAATGTATTTATTGCTAGTATTAGTCTCCCACAGATCTTAATTAATTTGGATTATAATTTTAATTTTTAGGCTCATAGGGAGATCCACTCATCTAATCAGCCCCGAATCAGATCTAATGATCTTAAGCAAGGTTTTATAATTTTTTTCAGTAGGTATAGTAAAAACAAAGTCAACGCAACAAGAATCAACTAAAACGGGGTTTTAATTATTTTTCTATGAATTAAACACTCCAATCTAGAGATTACATTCTACATAGAAAAACCTACTGCAAACTCGTAATATTATTACATATCTGTGCTCTATACAATTTTGTGAATCCAACGATATATTATACGCAAAATTTGGCCAAATGGTTGAATTTCTATGAATTTCGCAAGATTAAATACAATCTGATAATTTTAAACTAACCTAATGGAACCGTGACAAGTGGCAGCTGCCGATTGGGCCATCTAAACGACGTGCTGACGCGGATTACCACGCGGCGCAATGTGACTCGACGGTACCCCTTCGATCTTAGGTTCTAATCTGAGCCGTTTGTCTTAGATCTAAGGGCTAAGAGAGGGGGCGAGCTTACCTTCCTCCCGGCGGTGGCGACTGGCGGCGGTGGAGTCGGTGGTGATGGTCGGCGATGATTCGGTGGCTTCCCGAGGCGGCAGTGTGGTCGACGGGGTGCGGCAGGTCCTCGCGGTCACGCTCGTTTGATCGGCGTCGCCTATCTCCTCCTCAACCCGCGTCAGACGGCGGCTGAACGTCTCGGTCTCCGGCGAGACCCCGACGACGAATTGTGGGCGGCGCGGGCTCCTAATCAAGGGGAAAAAGGCGCAGGCAGCGCGGCTGTTAAAAGGGGGAGGCAAGGGGCAGAGAGGGGGAGGATGGGGCCCTCAGTTTTGGCGGCGCGCTCACCGTCCGAAGTGTAGGGTTCGCAGCATAGAAAACAAAAAATTTCCTACGATGTGAACTATATACCAAGATCTATCTACTAGATACAAACAACGGGCGGATGTATATCCGTAGAGAACATACCCTTGAAGACCGACAAAGCTTAACGAGTTCAACTCGTGGTTGATGTAGACGATCTCTTGCCGATCTCAAGATCGAGAGGAAGTCCTAGCGCCGCAAATCAGCAGCGCATCCATGCTCGCACACACGTTCGAGGCACCGAGCAACCTCCGCCTCCTCGCTCCAGCGATGCAGTGGAAGCACAACTCTTTCTTGCCGAATAGCCACCGGGAACATGTATCTCGCTAGTCCGAGACCATGGGGGATAAATTCTAGAGGGGGAGAGAAATCCTTCACGAGGAGGTGTGAGAGACAAGTGAGGAGGGGGTCTCCTTTTATAGGAGGAGGGGGACCCCAAGGGGGTGGACGGCGCATGGGGGCTGCCCCTTGCCCTCCCCTCTTCATGTGGGTGGACACTCCACTCACAAATCTCCTTTAAATTCCCTCCACTCAAAAGTCCACTCAAATTCCCATTAAATTTCCACCAAATTTAATGCAAACTCTCATTAAATAAAACTCTTTTATTTTATTCAGAATTTTGTCAATTACTTTAATGACAAACATTCACAAATAACCCCTTGCTAGAATTCTATTTCACATGCATAACCACTTTATGCAATTTCACCCGAAAACCTGTTTCGGTATCTAGTGAAATAAATTCCTGCGCTTGTTCATTCTTTCGGCATGAAAACATTTGCTCCAATTGGATGTCGGTGTCTCTTAAGTGTGTCACCCTACAGTTCGTGAATAATGCGGACATGATCGAGACCCCTCTCGGATCAATAATCAGAAGCGGAATCTGGAGACCCATACTGACTCCCACACATTCAACGATGACTTTCTTGTGATCGTCGGAACCTTTTACGCTAGTATCTTAATCCCTTTGTTTCACGATATATTACATGTCCGAGATTCGATCATCGGTATCTCCATACCTAGTTTGATCTCGTTACCGACATGCACTCTTTTCTCGTTCCTGTGATATAACATTCTAGTGATCAAATCACTTGCTTGCAAGCTAATCAATGTGATATCACCGAGAGGGCCCAGAGTATATCTATCCGTCATCGGGATGAACAAATTCCACTCTCGATCCATGAGCCTCAACATAACACTTTATTAGTTCTGAATCCATCTTTATAATCACCCTGTTACGGTGTGACGTTTGATGTTATCAAGAAACTCTTCCGGTGTTAGTGATTGACATGATCTCATGGTCTAAGGATTAGGATCACTTCGTAAGTTGTTATAGCAATATAAAATCAATGACTTTGATCGTAATGCTATACTTCGGATGAATGTTCATCACACCATTACACTAATGTTGTGATCCCGTTATTAACAACATCCAATGTCCATAATCAGGAAACCTTGATCATGTTGTTAATCAACGAGCTAGTTTATGAGAGAGGCATAACTAGGAACTTTCTGTTTGTTTATTAAACACACATGTATTAATGTTTCCGTATCAATACAATTATAGCATGCAAAATAAACATCTATCATATACATGGAATACACATAATAAACACTTTATTATTGCCTCTCAGGGCATATTCCCTTCAGTCTCCCACTTGCACTAGAGACAATAATCTAGTTACATAGTGATAAATCTAACACCCATTGAGTTCTGGTGTTGATCATGTTTTGCTCTAGGGAGAGTTTTAGTCAACGGATCTGCTACATTGAGATCTGTATGTACTTTACAAATCTTTATATCTCCATCCTTGACATGCTCGCGGATGGAGTGAAACCGGCGCTTAATATGCTTGGAATGCTTGTGAGACCTTGGCTCTTTGGCATTGGCAATGGCACCATTGTTGTCACAATAGATCACCATTGGGTCCAACGCGTTTGCCACCACTCCTAGTTCGGATATGAACTCCTTCATCCAAACTGCTTCCTGAGCCGCTTCTGAAGCAGCAACATATTCGGCCTCCGTTGTTGATCCCGCTACCACAGGTTGTTTGGAGCTCCTCCAACTAACCGCTCCGCCATTCATGAGAAATACGTATCCGGATTGAGACTTAGAGTCATCCGGATCGGTGTCAAAGCTAGCGTTGACATAACACTTAGCGACGAGCTCTTCTTCACCTCCGTATACAAGAAACATATCCTTAGTTCTTCGTAAGTACTTAAGGATATTCTTGACCGCTATCCAGTGTTCCGAACCTGGATCCGATTGGTACCTACTAGTCAAACTAATAGCATGTTCCACATCCGGTCTTGTACATAGCATGGCGTACATTATAGAGCCTATGGCTGAAGCATAGGGGACTTTGTCCATTACCTCTCTTTCTTCCGCCGAAGCCGGACTTTGAGTCTTACTCAATGTCTTGCCTTGTAACATAGGTAAGAACCCCTTCTTACTTCCGTCCATTTTAAACTTCTTTAAAATCTTATCAAGGTATGTACTTTGTGATAGCCCTATTAGGCGCCTAGATCTATCTCTATAGATCTTTATGCCTAATATGTATGACGCTTCACCTAGGTCCTTCATTGAAAATTTGCTGTTTAGATAACTTTTAACATTGTTTAAAAGATCTATATCATTTCCGATCAATAATATGTCATCCACATATAATATCAGAAATGCCACATTGCTCCCACTCACTTTCTTGTAAATACAAGCTTCTCCATAAGTTTGGACAAATCCAAACTCTTTGATCACCTCATCAAAGCGGAGATTCCAACTTCGTGATGCTTGCTTCAATCCATAGATGGATCGCTGAAGCTTGCACACCTTGTTAGCATCCTTAGGATCGACAAAACCCTTTGGTTGTATCATATACAACTCTTCTTCAATATTACCATTGAGAAACGCGGTTTTTACATCCATCTGCCATATCTCATAATCGAAATATGCAGCAATTGCTAACATAATCCTAACTGACTTTAGCATCGCTACGGGAGAGAAAGTCTCATCGTAGTCAACTCCTTGAATTTGTCAAAACCCCTTTGCGACAAGTCGAGATTTATAGACGGTCACATTACCATCAGCATCAGTTTTCCTTTTGAAAATCCATTTGTTCTCCACGGCCTTTCGGTCGTGAGGTAATTCCACCAAGTTCCAAACTTGATTTTCATACATGGATTCCATCTCGGATTTCATGGCTTCTAACCATTTGTTGGAATCCGGGCTCATCATCGCTTCTTCATACGTCGTAGGGTCATCATTTTCATCAACCATGAAATTCATGACAGGATTTCCGTACAGCTCGGGAGCTGCACGCGTCCTGTTTGACCTGCGAGGTTCGGTAGTACTCTCTTTCGGAGTTTCATGATCATTATCATTAGTTCCCTCTTCAACAGGTGGAGCCAACTCCGGAACAACTTCTGGCGCTGCGCTACTCGCCATACTTTGAAGAGAAGGTTCCACAACCTCTTCGAGTTCTACCTTCCAACTACTCACACCTTTCGCGAGAAACTCTTTCTCTAGAAATGATCCATTCTTGGCAACAAAAACCTTGCCCTCGGATCTGTGATAGAAGGAATACCCAATAGTTTCTTTAGGGTATCCTATGAAGACGCATTTTTCCGCTTTGGGTTCGAGTTTATCCGGTTGAAGTTTCTTCACATAAACATCGCATCCCCAAACTTTAAGAAATGACAGCTTAGGTTTGTTTCCAAACCACAATTCATACGGTGTCTTTTCAACGGATTTAGATGGTGCCCGATTTAAAGTGAATGCAGCAGTTTCTAGTGCATAACCCCAAAATGACAATGGCAAGTCCGTCAGAGACATCATAGATCGAACCATATCTAATAAAGTACGATTACGACATTCCGACACACCATTTCGCTGTGGTGTTCCGGCAGGTGTGAGTTGTGAAACAATTCCACACTCTTTCATGTGAGTGCTAAACTCGTAACTTAGATACTCACCTCCACGGTCGGACCGTAGAAATTTGATCTTTCTATTAGATGATTTTCCACTTCATTCTGAAATTCCTTGAACTTTTCAAAGGTTTCAGACTTGTGTTTCATCAAGTAGATATAACCGTATCTACTCAAATCATCCGTGAAAGTAACAAAATAAAGATATCCACCTCGCGCCGACACACTCATTGGACCACATACATCAGAATGTATGATTTCCAATAAATCTGTCGCCCGTTCCATTGAACCGGAAAACGGCGTTCTAGTCATCTTGCCCATAAGGCATGGCTCACATGTATCAAATGATTCATAATCAATTGATTCCAAAAGTCCATCCGAATGGAGCTTCTTCATGCGTTTAACGCCAATATGACCTAGACGGCAGTGCCACATATATGCGGATATATCATCATTAAGTTTAATCCTTTTAGCATCAACATTATGAATATGTGTAACATTATCATCGAGATCTAATAGAAATAAACCATTCATCATCGGTGCATGACCATAAAAGATTTCATTCATATAAATGGAACAACCATTGTTCTCGGATTTAAATGAATAACCACTTCGCATCAAACACGATCCAGATACAATGTTCATTCTCAGTGCAGGCACCAGATAACATTTATTCAAGTTTATAACTAATCCCGACGGCAAGTGGAGAGGCAGCGTTCCGACGGCGATCACATCAACGCTTGATCCATTTCCGACACGCATCTTGACCTCACCCCTTGCTAGCGGTCGCTTGTTCCGCAGCCCCTGATTCGAGTTACAAATATTAGCAACTGAACCGGTATCAAATACCCAGGTGCTACTGCGAGCACTAGTCAAGTACACATCAATAACATGTATATCATATATACCTTTGTTTGCCTTGCCGGCCTTCTTGTCTGCCAGATACTTGGGGCAGTTGCGCTTCCAATGGCCAGTCCCCTTACAACAGTAGCACTCGGAATCAGACTTAGGTCCAACTCGGGGTTTCTTTTCAGGCGCGGCAACAGGCTTGCCGCCCTTACTTCCCTTCCGTTTTCCCTTCTTGTCTTTCTTGAAACCAGTGTTCCTATTGATCATCAACACTTGATGTTCCTTTTTGATCTCCACTTCTGCAGTTTTAAGCATTGACAGAAGCTCGGGGAGAGACTTCTTCATGCCTTGCATATTATAGTTCATCACGAAGCTCTTATAGCTAGGTGGCAGAGACTGCAGAACACGATGGATGCCTAAGTCAATGGGAATCAATATTCCCAAGGACACAAGCTTATCGGCGTAACCCGACATCTTGAGTACATGCTCACTAACGGAGCTGTGCTCTTCCATCATGCAGCTAAAGAACTTTTCTGAAGCGTTGTAGCTCTCTACAGCAGCATGTGTGTCGAAAATCATTTTCAACTCACCCATTGTATCAAATGCATTGCCGTTTTCGAAACGCTTTCGAAGTTCCGGCTCTAGCCCATACAATATGCCGCAATGAACTAAGTTGTGGTCCTCCTGACGAGTCTGATAGACATTCTTCTCCTCGTCAGGGGCATCATCAAAAGGTGGGGGGCCTAACGGTGCTTCTAGCACATATTGCTTTTGTGCAGCAGAGAGGAGAATCCTCAAATTCATGGCCCATTCGGTAAAGTTGCTACCGTTCGTTGCTAGTTTCTCTTTCTCCATGAACACATTGAAATTAAAAGCAGGTGGTGCCATCTACAACAGAATTTGTAAAGTTTAGACTAAGTGTATGATAGATTGAGTTCAACTAATCTATATTACGAATGAACTCCCACTCAAAAACGACATCCCTCGTGCCTTTTTGGTGATTACATGAACCAAATCCACTACACCAAGTCCGATCATCACGTGAGTCGGTATAGCTTCAAAGGCGAGCATCAAATGGGCATCATATCAACTATATGACTCATGCTTAACCTTTCGGTCCGTGTTCCGAGGCCATGTCTGTACATGCTAGGCTCGCCAAGTTAGAACCTTAGTATTCGCGTGTGTAACTGTTTTACACCCGAAATATGGTCGTGGATCCAAGAACACCCAATCATCACGTGATGTCTTGGAGCGAAGAAAACATAATCGGTGCATACTAAAGGAAGAACACATTCTTATCTTGATATTTAAATGAGGGATCATCTTATTATGCTAACAAAGCGCTAAACAAGCAATATAAGATGCTATCAAACATCATATGTTTATTAGTGAAATTATATGGTTCCCGCAGATGATCTCTATCATGTGCATCGTGGTATGATCACTATCATACCTATATGTGTAAATCCAAGGTATATGGATTTTACATGCTATGTGTGTTGTAAGAGTATCATCTCATACTTCTACTTACAACACTACCATATCATAACACTAGCCCAGCAACAATCTAAACTAGACGCCTCTAATTTATCCATTGCAAGTTTTACGTGGCTTAGGGCTTTCGAGATAGAACCGTTCTTACCTACGAACATGAACCACAACGAGGATAATCAAATTGTTGACAACTCGCTTGCAAAATAGATATTGACTATAGTAGGAGAGACAGACACCCGCTAGCCACTTATGCAAACTAGGTGCATGTCAAGCGTGGAACAGGTCTCATGTGCGAGGACATGTAAAGTTTGTCCGGGCCGCTTCATCCCACTATGCCACCAATATCCAAAATTACAACAAAGGAGCAACAACATGATCATCATTGCCCACATACTCATATGTGTACTACCCGTGTAAAGTATCTACGCATAGATCCGGCTCTGATACCACTGTAGGTTTCGCAGCATAGAAAACAAAAAATTTCCTACGATGTGAACTATATACCAAGATCTATCTACTAGATACAAACAACGGGCGGATGTATATCCGTAGAGAACATACCCTTGAAGACCGACAAAGCTTAACGAGTTCAACTCGTGGTTGATGTAGACGATCTCTTGCCGATCTCAAGATCGAGAGGAAGTCCAAGCGCCGCAAATCAGCAGCGCATCCGTGCTCGCACAAACGTTCGAGGCACCGAGCAACCTCCGCCTCCTCGCTCCAGCGATGCAGCGGAAGCACAACTCTTTCTTGCCGAATAGCCACCGGGAACATGTATCTCGCTAGTCCGAGACCATGGGGGATAAATTCTAGAGGGGGAGAGAGATCCTTCACGAGGAGGTATGAGAGACAAGTGAGGAGGGGGGCTCCTTTTATAGGAGGAGGGGGGAACCCCAAGGGGGTGGCCGGCGCATGGGGGCTGCCCCCTTGCCCTCCCCTCTTCATGTGGGTGGACACTCCACTCACAAATCTCCTTTAAATTCCCTCCACTCAAAAGTCCACTCAAATTCCCATTAAATTTCCACCAAATTTAATGCAAACTCTCATTAAATAAAACTCTTTTATTTTATTCAGAATTTTGTCAATTACTTTAATGACAAACATTCACAAATAACCCCTTGCTAGAATTCTATTTCACATGCATAACCACTTTATGCAATTTCACCCGAAAACCTGTTTCGGTATCTAGTGAAATAAATTCCTGCGCTTGTTCATTCTTTCGGCATGAAACATTTGCTCCAATTGGATGTCGGTGCCTCTTAAGTGTGTCACCCTATGGTTCGTGAATAATGCGGACATGATCGAGACCCCTCTCGGATCAATAATCAGAAGCGGGATCTGGAGACCCATACTGACTCCCACACATTCAACGATGACTTTCTTGTGATCGTCAGAACCTTTTACGCTAGTATCTTAATCCCTTTGTTTCACGATATATTACATGTCCGAGATTCGATCATCGGTATCTCCATACCTAGTTTGATCTCGTTACCGACATGCACTCTTTTCTCGTTCCTGTGATATAACATTCTAGTGATCAAATCACTTGCTTGCAAGCTAATCAATGTGATATCACCGAGAGGGCCCAGAGTATATCTATCCGTCATCGGGATGAACAAATTACACTCTCGATCCATGAACCTCAACATAACACTTTATTAGTTCTGAATCCATATTTATAATCACCCTGTTATGGTGTGACGTTTGATGTTATCAAGAAACTCTTCCGGTGTTAGTGATTGACATGACCTCATGGTCTAAGGATTAGGATCACTTCGTATGTTGTTATAGCAATATAAACTCAATGACTTTGATCGTAATGCTATACTTCGGATGAATGTTCATCACACCATTACACTAATGTTGTGATCCCGTTATTAACAACATCCAATGTCCATGATCAGGAAACCTTGATCATCTTGTTAATCAACGAGCTAGTTTATGAGAGAGGCATAACTAGGAACTTTCTGTTTGTTTATTAAACACACATGTATTAACGTTTCCGTATCAATACAATTATAGCATGCAAAATAAACATCTATCATATACATGGAATACACATAATAAACACTTTATTATTGCCTCTCAGGGCATATTCCCTTCAGTCTCCCACTTGCACTAGAGACAATAATCTAGTTACATAGTGATAAATCTAACACCCATTGAGTTCTGGTGTTGATCATGTTTTGCTCTAGGGAGAGTTTTAGTCAACGGATCTGCTACATTGAGATCTGTATGTACTTTACAAATCTTTATATCTCCATCCTTGACATGCTCGCGGATGGAGTGAAACCGGCGCTTAATATGCTTGGAATGCTTGTGAGACCTTGGCTCTTTGGCATTGGCAATGGCACCATTGTTGTCACAATAGATCACCATTGGGTCCAACGCGTTTGCCACCACTCCTAGTTCGGATATGAACTCCTTCATCCAAACTGCTTCCTGAGCCGCTTCTGAAGCAGCAACATATTCGGCCTCCGTTGTTGATCCCGCTACCACAGGTTGTTTGGAGCTCCTCCAACTAACCGCTCCGCCATTCATGAAAAATACGTATCCGGATTGAGACTTAGAGTCATCCGGATCGGTGTCAAAGCTAGCGTTGACATAACACTTAGCGACGAGCTCTTCTTCACCTCCGTATACAAGAAACATATCCTTAGTTCTTCGTAAGTACTTAAGGATATTCTTGACCGCTATCCAGTGTTCCGAACCTGGATCCGATTGGTACCTACTAGTCAAACTAATAGCATGTTCCACATCCGGTCTTGTACATAGCATGGCGTACATTATAGAGCCTATGGCTGAAGCATAGGGGACTTTGTCCATTACCTCTCTTTCTTCCGCCGAAGCCGGACTTTGAGTCTTACTCAATGTCTTGCCTTGTAACATAGGTAAGAACCCCTTCTTACTTCCGTCCATTTTAAACTTCTTTAAAATCTTATCAAGGTATGTACTTTGTGATAGCCCTATTAGGCGCCTAGATCTATCTCTATAGATCTTTATGCCTAATATGTATGACGCTTCACCTAGGTCCTTCATTGAAAATTTGCTGTTTAGATAACTTTTAACATTGTTTAAAAGATCTATATCATTTCCGATCAATAATATGTCATCCACATATAATATCAGAAATGCCACATTGCTCCCACTCACTTTCTTGTAAATACAAGCTTCTCCATAAGTTTGGACAAATCCAAACTCTTTGATCACCTCATCAAAGCGGAGATTCCAACTTCGTGATGCTTGCTTCAATCCATAGATGGATCGCTGAAGCTTGCACACCTTGTTAGCATCCTTAGGATCGACAAAACCCTTTGGTTGTATCATATACAACTCTTCTTCAATATTACCATTGAGAAACGCGGTTTTTACATCCATCTGCCATATCTCATAATCGAAATATGCAGCAATTGCTAACATAATCCTAACTGACTTTAGCATCGCTACGGGAGAGAAAGTCTCATCGTAGTCAACTCCTTGAATTTGTCAAAACCCCTTTGCGACAAGTCGAGATTTATAGACGGTCACATTACCATCAGCATCAGTTTTCCTTTTGAAAATCCATTTGTTCTCCACGGCCTTTCGGTCGTGAGGTAATTCCACCAAGTTCCAAACTTGATTTTCATACATGGATTCCATCTCGGATTTCATGGCTTCTAACCATTTGTTGGAATCCGGGCTCATCATCGCTTCTTCATACGTCGTAGGGTCATCATTTTCATCAACCATGAAATTCATGACAGGATTTCCGTACAGCTCGGGAGCTGCACGCGTCCTGTTTGACCTGCGAGGTTCGGTAGTACTCTCTTTCGGAGTTTCATGATCATTATCATTAGTTCCCTCTTCAACAGGTGGAGCCAACTCCGGAACAACTTCCGGCGCTGCGCTACTCGCCATACTTTGAAGAGAAGGTTCCACAACCTCTTCGAGTTCTACCTTCCAACTACTCACACCTTTCGCGAGAAACTCTTTCTCTAGAAATGATCCATTCTTGGCAACAAAAACCTTGCCCTCGGATCTGTGATAGAAGGAATACCCAATAGTTTCTTTAGGGTATCCTATGAAGACGCATTTTTCCGCTTTGGGTTCGAGTTTATCCGGTTGAAGTTTCTTCACATAAACATCGCATCCCCAAACTTTAAGAAATGACAGCTTAGGTTTGTTTCCAAACCACAATTCATACGGTGTCTTTTCAACGGATTTAGATGGTGCCCGATTTAAAGTGAATGCAGCAGTTTCTAGTGCATAACCCCAAAATGACAACGGCAAGTCCGTCAGAGACATCATAGATCGAACCATATCTAATAAAGTACGATTACGACATTCCGACACACCATTTCGCTGTGGTGTTCCGGCAGGTGTGAGTTGTGAAACAATTCCACACTCTTTCATGTGAGTGCTAAACTCGTAACTTAGATACTCACCTCCACGGTCGGACCGTAGAAATTTGATCTTTCTATTAGATGATTTTCCACTTCATTCTGAAATTCCTTGAACTTTTCAAAGGTTTCAGACTTGTGTTTCATCAAGTAGATATAACCGTATCTACTCAAATCATCCGTGAAAGTAACAAAATAAAGATATCCACCTCGCGCCGACACACTCATTGGACCACATACATCAGAATGTATGATTTCCAATAAATCTGTCGCCCGTTCCATTGAACCGGAAAACGGCGTTCTAGTCATCTTGCCCATAAGGCATGGCTCACATGTATCAAATGATTCATAATCAATTGATTCCAAAAGTCCATCCGAATGGAGCTTCTTCATGCGTTTAACGCCAATATGACCTAGACGGCAGTGCCACATATATGCGGATATATCATCATTAAGTTTAATCCTTTTAGCATCAACATTATGAATATGTGTAACATTATCATCGAGATCTAATAGAAATAAACCATTCATCATCGGTGCATGACCATAAAAGATTTCATTCATATAAATGGAACAACCATTGTTCTCGGATTTAAATGAATAACCACTTCGCATCAAACACGATCCAGATACAATGTTCATTCTCAGTGCAGGCACCAGATAACATTTATTCAAGTTTATAACTAATCCCGACGGCAAGTGGAGAGGCAGCGTTCCGACGGCGATCACATCAACGCTTGATCCATTTCCGACACGCATCTTGACCTCACCCCTTGCTAGCGGTCGCTTGTTCCGCAGCCCCTGATTCGAGTTACAAATATTAGCAACTGAACCGGTATCAAATACCCAGGTGCTACTGCGAGCACTAGTCAAGTACACATCAATAACATGTATATCATATATACCTTTGTTTGCCTTGCCGGCCTTCTTGTCTGCCAGATACTTGGGGCAGTTGCGCTTCCAATGGCCAGTCCCCTTACAACAGTAGCACTCGGAATCAGACTTAGGTCCAACTCGGGGTTTCTTTTCAGGCGCGGCAACAGGCTTGCCGCCCTTACTTCCCTTCCGTTTTCCCTTCTTGTCTTTCTTGAAACCAGTGTTCCTATTGATCATCAACACTTGATGTTCCTTTTTGATCTCCACTTCTGCAGTTTTAAGCATTGACAGAAGCTCGGGGAGAGACTTCTTCATGCCTTGCATATTATAGTTCATCACGAAGCTCTTATAGCTAGGTGGCAGAGACTGCAGAACACGATGGATGCCTAAGTCAATGGGAATCAATATTCCCAAGGACACAAGCTTATCGGCGTAACCCGACATCTTGAGTACATGCTCACTAACGGAGTTGTGCTCTTCCATCATGCAGCTAAAGAACTTTTCTGAAGCGTTGTAGCTCTCTACAGCAGCATGTGTGTCGAAAATCATTTTCAACTCACCCATTGTATCAAATGCATTGCCGTTTTCGAAACGCTTTCGAAGTTCCGGCTCTAGCCCATACAATATGCCGCAATGAACTAAGTTGTGGTCCTCCTGACGAGTCTGATAGACATTCTTCTCCTCGTCAGGGGCATCATCAAAAGGTGGGGGGCCTAACGGTGCTTCTAGAACATATTGCTTTTGTGCAGCAGAGAGGAGAATCCTCAAATTCATGGCCCATTCGGTAAAGTTGCTACCGTTCGTTGCTAGTTTCTCTTTCTCCATGAACACATTGAAATTAAAAGCAGGTGGTGCCATCTACAACAGAATTTGTAAAGTTTAGACTAAGTGTATGATAGATTGAGTTCAACTAATCTATATTACGAATGAACTCCCACTCAAAAACGACATCCCTCGTGCCTTTTTGGTGATTACATGAACCAAATCCACTACACCAAGTCCGATCATCAAGTGAGTCGGTATAGCTTCAAAGGCGAGCATCAAATGGGCATCATATCAACTATATGACTCATGCTTAACCTTTTGGTCCGTGTTCCGAGGCCATGTCTGTACATGCTAGGCTCGCCAAGTTAGAACCTTAGTATTCGCGTGTGTAACTGTTTTACACCCGAAATATGGTCGTGGATACAAGAACACCCAATCATCACGTGATGTCTTGGAGCGAAGAAAACATAATCGATGCATACTAAAGGAAGAACACATTCTTATCTTGATATTTAAATGAGGGATCATCTTATTATGCTAACAAAGCGCTAAACAAGCAATATAAGATGCTATCAAACATCATATGTTTATTAGTGAAATTATATGGTTCCCGCAGATGATCTCTATCATGTGCATCGTGGTATGATCACTATCATACCTATATGTGTAAATCCAAGGTATATGGATTTTACATGCTATGTGTGTTGTAAGAGTATCATCTCATACTTCTACTTACAACACTACCATATCATAACACTAGCCCAGCAACAATCTAAACTAGACGCCTCTAATTTATCCATTGCAAGTTTTACGTGGCTTAGGGCTTTCGAGATAGAACCGTTCTTACCTACGAACATGAACCACAACGAGGATAATCAAATTGTTGACAACTCGCTTGCAAAATAGATATTGACTATAGTAGGAGAGACAGACACCCGCTAGCCACTTATGCAAACTAGGTGCATGTCAAGCGTGGAACAGGTCTCATGTGCGAGGACATGTAAAGTTTGTCCGGGCCGCTTCATCCCACTATGCCACCAATATCCAAAATTACAACAAAGGAGCAACAACATGATCATCATTGCCCACATACTCATATGTGTACTACCCGTGTAAAGTATCTACGCATAGATCCGGCTCTGATACCACTGTAGGTTTCGCAGCATAGAAAACAAAAAATTTCCTACGATGTGAACTATATACCAAGATCTATCTACTAGATACAAACAACGGGCGGATGTATATCCGTAGAGAACATACCCTTGAAGATCGACAAAGCTTAACGAGTTCAACTCGTGGTTGATGTAGACGATCTCTTGCCGATCTCAAGATCGAGAGGAAGTCCAAGCGCCGCAAATCAGCAGCGCATCCGTGCTCGCACACACGTTCGAGGCACCGAGCAACCTCCGCCTCCTCGCTCCAGCGATGCAGCGGAAGCACAACTCTTTCTTGCCGAATAGCCACCGGGAACATGTATCTCGCTAGTCCGAGACCATGGGGGATAAATTCTAGAGGGGGAGAGAGATCCTTCACGAGGAGGTGTGAGAGACAAGTGAGGAGGGGGGCTCCTTTTATAGGAGGAGGGGGGAACCCCAAGGGGGTGGCCGGCGCATGGGGGCTGCCCCCTTGCCCTCCCCTCTTCATGTGGGTGGACACTCCACTCACAAATCTCCTTTAAATTCCCTCCACTCAAAAGTCCACTCAAATTCCCATTAAATTTCCACCAAATTTAATGCAAACTCTCATTAAATAAAACTCTTTTATTTTATTCAGAATTTTGTCAATTACTTTAATGACAAACATTCACAAATAACCCCTTGCTAGAATTCTATTTCACATGCATAACCACTTTATGCAATTTCACCCGAAAACCTGTTTCGGTATCTAGTGAAATAAATTCCTGCGCTTGTTCATTCTTTCGGCATGAAACATTTGCTCCAATTGGATGTCGGTGCCTCTTAAGTGTGTCACCCTATGGTTCGTGAATAATGCGGACATGATCGAGACCCCTCTCGGATCAATAATCATAAGCGGGATCTGGAGACCCATACTGACTCCCACACATTCAACGATGACTTTCTTGTGATCGTCAGAACCTTTTACGCTAGTATCTTAATCCCTTTGTTTCACGATATATTACATGTCCGAGATTCGATCATCGGTATCTCCATACCTAGTTTGATCTCGTTACCGACATGCACTCTTTTCTCGTTCCTGTGATATAACATTCTAGTGATCAAATCACTTGCTTGCAAGCTAATCAATGTGATATCACCGAGAGGGCCCAGAGTATATCTATCCGTCATCGGGATGAACAAATTACACTCTCGATCCATGAACCTCAACATAACACTTTATTAGTTCTGAATCCATATTTATAATCACCCTGTTATGGTGTGACGTTTGATGTTATCAAGAAACTCTTCCGGTGTTAGTGATTGACATGACCTCATGGTCTAAGGATTAGGATCACTTCGTAAGTTGTTATAGCAATATAAACTCAATGACTTTGATCGTAATGCTATACTTCGGATGAATGTTCATCACACCATTACACTAATGTTGTGATCCCGTTATTAACAACATCCAATGTCCATGATCAGGAAACCTTGATCATCTTGTTAATCAACGAGCTAGTTTATGAGAGAGGCATAACTAGGAACTTTCTGTTTGTTTATTAAACACACATGTATTAACGTTTCCGTATCAATACAATTATATCATGCAAAATAAACATATATCATATACTTGGAATACACATAATAAACACTTTATTATTGCCTCTCAGGGCATATTCCCTTCACGAAGTTGTAGCGGCGGTACTCCGGCGAGGTCAAATCGATCGACAGCCCTGTGTCAGTTCTCGAAACAAATTTAGGGTTTTGGCTGGGCGAGGAACGGGGGATCTTATAGGCCTCTTGACCTGGCGGTGGGGGCACGGATTTGTTCCGAAATTGGCCGAGATTCTCGGTCGGTTGCGCGGGCGGTCGTCATGTTCGTCCTAGAGTCGACGAAGGCGCTGACGAGTGGGTCCGGGCGGTCAGCGGGTGCGGGTGCGGGCGGCTGGCGGCTGCGCTGGTGGGCTGGCGACGGGCGCTGGTGGCTTAGGCGATGCGCAGGCGCTAGTGGGCTGGCGTAGCCGGCCCAACTAGGTTAGGCCGTTGCCCTTTTTTTCCTTTAACTTATTCCATTTTTCTGTTTACTAAAACTTCAATAACTTTTGCATAGCAAACTCAAACTTAGTGAAAGTTGTTTCTAATTTTTTGTAAAAATGAGGTGGTCATCTTAGAGCCAGAGAATTTTATTTTGGCATAGTTTTTAGAAGGGCCAAACAATTACTTCATTCTTGCTCACAGAGGGATTTTTTTATTAGGGTTTGATGGTAGGGTTTTGATGCAACTTAAATTTGTAGGATGTAATGATGCAAGCATGATGCATGCTTCTAGTAACATCTTAATATGAAATCTGGGATGTTACAAACCTACCCCCCTTAAGAAGAATCTCATCCCCGAGATTCGGATTGGCTAGCAAATAGGTGTGGGTGTTCCGCCTTCAAATCTTCTTCACGTTCCCACGTTGCTTCTTCCTCGGAATGATGGTTCCATTGGACTTTGCAGAATCTGATAGTCTTGGTACGGGTAATCCTTTCGGCTATTTCCAATATTTTGATGGGCTTTTCCTCATAAGTCAGGTCATTTTCCAATTGAACCTCATCTAGGGGAACTGTATCTCTTAGCGGTGTTTTGGCCATTTCCGGGTGGCACTTCTTGAGTTGTGACACATGAAACACATCAGGAACAGTCAGTCCTTCTGGTAACTCCAACTGGTAAGCAGCTTCTCCTCTACGGGCCAGAACCTTATATGGTCCTATGAATCGTGGGGCTAACTTACCCTTGATTCCAAACCTCTTAACTCCTCGCAGTGGTGAAACTCGAAGGTACGCACGGTCCCCTATTTTATAAGTCACATCCCTGCGCTTGGAATCAGCATAGCTCTTTTGTCAGGATTGGGATACCTTTAGCCTTTCTTGAATCTACCGTACCTTTTCCTCGGCATCCTTGCTCAATTCAGGTCCAAACAGACTACGTTCTCCAACTCCACTCCATAACAGCGGAGTCCTACACTTCCTGCCATATAGAACTTCAAACGGAGCCATCTTGATACTTTTCTGGTAGCTGTTGTTGTACGAGAACTCAACATACGACAAGTTATCATCCCAACTAGACCCATAGTCTAGTGCGCAAGCTCTCAACATATCTTCCGGAATTTGGTTCACCCTTTCTGTTTGGCCATCTGTTTGAGGGTGGAAAGCAGTACTGAATTCTAGTCTGGTTCCAAGAGACTCGTGTAACTGTCGCCAAAACTTTGAAGTGAATTGGGTGCCTCTATCTGATACAATTCCCTTAGGGATACCATGCAGACTTACAATCCTTGACATATATATCTTGGCAAGCTTAGCACTTGTATATGTGGTCTTTATGGGGATAAAGTGAGCCACCTTGGTAAAGTGGTCCACCACTACCCAGATAGAATCGAATCCTGAACGAGTCTGGGGCAATCCCGTGATAAAATCCATGCCTACCTTGTCCCACTTCCAGTCGGGTATTGGTAGTGGTTGCAGCAATCCGGACGGTTTCTGGTGCTCGGCCTTAACTCTATTGCATACGTCACACAGGAAAATATGCTCGGCAATTTCTCTTTTCAAATTATTCCACCAGAATCTATCCTTCACATCCATATACATCTTCGTGTTGCCCGGATGAATTGAGTATGGTGAATCGTGAGCCTCTTGTAAAATCAACTTTCTGATATCGGAGTCACTGTTAACGCATAAACACTTTCCATACCAAAGGGTTCCTTGTTCGTCTAGACGAAATTCTTTTGTCTTACCTTCACTTATTTTGATTCTTATTTCTTCCAACTCTTTATATCCCTTTTGTGCTTCCTTGATTCTCTCTTGAAGAGTAGGCACTATTTCCATAGTCGCTATGTGTCCTTTCAAAACTATTTCTAGCCTAAGATCTTTAAACTGCTTGCATAAATCCTCTGGAAGTTCCCCTGCGGTAAGTCCATTCACATAAACCTTACGAATTAAGGCATCGGCCACCACATTTGCCTTTCCGGGGTGGTACTGTAAATCCAAGTCATAATCCTTAATCAGTTCAAGCCATCTTATTTGCCTCATATTCAACTCCTTTTGGGTGAAGATGTACTTCAAACTCTTATGATCTGTGAACACATCACAATGTTTGCCCATGAGGTAGTGTCTCCATACCTTGAGTGCATGTACCACAGACGCAAGTTCCAAATCATGTGCGGGGTAGTTGTGTTCGTGGTTCTTAAGTGTGGCATCCCGCTAAAACCACTACTAGAAAATCGTTGTGTTTTTGTGCATTGCATCATCATGACCACATGCTCATGTCATCATGACACATTGCATTTGAGCATCGTCATGTCATCATGCATATGTTTGTCTAAAACTAGTTTCTAAAAGCCTACCTTTGTTTTCTAAATATCCCCCGTCTTTATTTCAAATTAAAAACCCCGGTCTTTTTCAGATCTCTAGTTTGTCTAAAAACTATTTGCAAATATCTTTTAAAATAAAATTTAAATAAAAATGTTTTGTCCAGGGAGGCAGTCTAGCCGGTCAGACCAGAGGCCCAACTGGCCAAACCGCCTACCACCCGGCCCAAAGAAACCCTAGCTAAACCTGTCTAAAAACCCTAACCTGACCTACACCTAGTCCCATCCCGGCCGCTTCCACACCCCACCAGCACCCACTGCCGCCACCCTGGCACCCCTCCACCTCACTCCACCCTCTCCCATCACGCCACCTCACCCCCAACTCCCTCCCCACCCACACACGCACTCACGCACACCCCGCACTCGCCTGGTCCAACCCCGGCCCCACCACTCCCGCAACCCCCACCCCGACCCGATCCCCACCTCCCCCGCTCCGGCCTCCACCTCGCAGCGCAGCGCCGCCGACCGCCTGCGAGACCGCCGCCGCCCGTCCTCGACCACCGCGCGCCCCGTCGCCCGACCTCGGTCTCCCTCGCGCCTGGCCGCCGCCTTGCCTCGTCGGTTCTGTCCCCGACCGCCTCCCTCTCGCGCCGCCAGCGCCAAGTCCCCGCCTCCAGTCGCCCTCCTCCTCCTCTGTCTCCTTGACGGCGCCCTCCTCCGCTGGCCATGACCCCGTCGGTCCCCTCGAGCAGCGGCCGTCCACCCCCGCGCGTGCCCTCCTCGACGCCGACTAGACCTTGTCGCCTCTGGCCCGCGTCGAGCCCCATGCCGCCGCCGCCAGGGCCGATCTCCCCTCCCCGCGTGTCACCTTGGCTCTGCCCCCTCCTCCGCCCGTCGACCCCGCGCCCTCTGCCCCGCTGCAGCCCGGCCTGCGTCGGCCTCGTCTGTTTCCGGGTGCCGCGCCTCCCGCCTCTCCCTACCTCTCTGCCTCCTCGTTGGTCGGCCATGGCTCGGCCACGACCTCGCCGTGCGCTGCCTCGCTCTACTCGTCCTTAGCCCGCGTCGGCCGCGGCCCCTCGCCTCGTCCCCGTGAAGCCGCTCGGTGTTGTCCCTCTGGCCTCCACGCCTTCTGTCCCGAGAATCGCCACCCCTGTGGTCTTGTGCTTCGGTCGTGCCGCCTCAACGCCGCGCTCGTCTGCGCATCCCCAACCTGGAGCTCGCCCTTGACACCTTCTCCAACATCTAAGATGATCACATCTGTAGCAGTTTGTCCGCGTTGGCTCTGGCCGGTCCTCTGTCTCCTTGAACCGGCATCGCCTCATGATGTCCTTGTGTGTGTGGCTATAATTTAGGGATGTTGGATTGCTTGTTTGAGCCCTCGAGGTGGACCAGAGGGATAAGATGAAGCCGTGGCTCGACTACCCCGACTATGTTCGAGTGGTCGTCGGAGTCTAAAGCCGAAGAACCAAAAGAGGTCGACGACATGGAACCGAAGGCAATAACGCTGGATCCTCAAGTTCTCCTTCACGGATAGAAAGTTCACCGGCAAGAACCCGAAGACCCGATCCTGAGGATCCGAAGACCGATCCCGAACCCAACGCCGCGTCAAGTTCTCCTTCCCGGCGCCCGTAGGCCGAACCTCGTCGAACCCTAACCAAGATCGTCGAGGCCCCATGTGTGACCTTTCTCCGAGCCCCTATTTTATAAATGATACATATTTGTTGCATATGAATTGAGCATACTCGCATACATATCATGTGGTTTGGGGGCATTATGCCAATTCATCTCATAATTAAATATGGAGTCTATATGCGGGATATCTTTGTCTTATTCCGGACTCCATTTAAATTGGTGTAGCGAACCGGTGTTATCTTTTGCCATGTTAAGACAACATTTAAAATGCAGGGTAGCTAAACAACATGAACCACCTAAATATTTGTCGGGACCCCGGTTCTGCTTAATCTTGCCTAATTGCACCGCACCTTTGCCATGTCATACATCATACATGCATCATGCCCGATCTTCTGCCGTAGTATTAAATAGTGCATCCGGTGTTTCTTCTAGTGATGTGCTTCTTCACGGATTAGGCCGATGAGTTGATGCGAGTGTCGACCCGATCTTCGGATGAACCTTCGGCAATGTTTTCAGGCGAGCATCCCTTCCCCTTCTACCTATTTTGCATTTATAGCCTTTATTTCCTCCTGTTGATCTATTGCTATCTGTGTTGCGATGCTCTAGTTTCCGTACCCGTGATATCCCTTGCAGCCTTATATTGCCTTGGACACATCCTATTACCTGTTGTTTGGTAGATAGTTGGACTTGCACGTCGTAGTCGCTTGCTCAAGTGCTGTTGTGTGTCGTCAAGTACCACAGTTGTTGGAGTATTGCTGCATGTTTAATGTTGGAGATGATCATGGCTTTAATTATTGTTTAATAACTAAAATTGAAAGTAGGTAAATGCAGAGGCATAGGTGGGCAATAGATGTTATTTGGTTGTTAACCGTCCACTTGTGTCCCGTAGGACCCCGAGTTCTTGACACCTGTTCCGATATCGAGCGCGCTAACCACAGGTGGGGTGTATGGGCACCCCCATCGATTAGTACCTGATTTCAAAGTATTGAACTGGGGGCCACAATTAGTTTGGGGATTTATTACTATTCTGTACTTATGCCATGCTTTACTGCTTAATTTAAAATTGTGCGAAGTACTGTACCTGTACTGTTTAGGGAAGCGGAGTGTTTTCGCGGTATCGACAAGCCCAGTCACATTTTCGGGTTCCCAGTCGTTTACAGCCATTGACGCAAACCCTGAGTCCGTCTCGGAGACCGGCCGACTTCGTTGCGGGTAGCTTAGTGGGGTGGCCCCCATGTACTTGCTTTGGGTCTGGGAAACATCATGACTTAGGCCCCGCCGACATACCGATGGGTGTATGTTAACTGATCTGGCAAAAAGGGTCGAAGTGCGTATGGATACTTTGGTGCACCCCTGCAGGGTTAAATCTTTTCAAAAAGCCGTGTCCGCGGTTATGGACGACTTGGAGCACAGTTCTCGATCATAGACAACTATAACTAAAGTTTACTGTTATAATTTGACTTGTATCTGATATGACTAGTAATCAGCTTCACTACAACGGAATGGCTAAATAAAAGTACCAACAACTGCTGGGTTTGGGATATCTCATGCTAATTGTATCTGACTAGTAAGTGTTGCAACTACAACGGAATGGTTAACTAAAAGTGCCCACTGCTTATTCTATCAGGATGACTATCTACACCTGACTAGTAATTGCTGCAACGATAACGGAATGAATAAAACTGCCAACGGTGTGAGTTCCTCGGTTGACTTCCTCGTTTGGTCTCGAGGGGGAAACACCAGGATGGGTATGTTTGGTGGTAGTATCAGGTTGGTTCCGAATAGGTCTTTCTTACCCCTCTCTGATAGCCGCTAGTTGTATCGAGTCTCTATAGGTTGTTTAGTGCATGCTGCGCTGCCGCTTCAGTCCACCATACCTATGTAGGCGAGGACCGCCGAATTCTAGCCTCGCCGTGTACTGGCCTCAGTACTGACCGCTCTCTCTTTTTCCTTTGCCCTTTGTCGGCACCCCTTTTGTTTAAGCAGGTTTTGAGATCGACGTCGTTAGCAGGGTTACCCTTCCGGCTTGGCCTGGGCAGGGTTATGGACGCCATTGGTTATTCTTCAGGGCTCTTAGCCCCATTTGCATCTTGTCCGTAGTCGGACGCCGTATCATTTTCAAGGTGATTGGATCTTTGAACCGTATATCTGTATTCTTGACTCTTGGAGTCGCTGTTGTATATATATGTTTTGTGGGTTCCATCGAGGACTATTGTGTAATGATATTACTTCGTTTTCCACCCGCACGCAAGTGCCTGGTGGGCACCTTTGAATCGTTTCTATGCGGGTTTTGGCGGGAAGCGCTGAAACTTTCATAGGGCCGATTCTGAGGGTGTTACAGAGTGGTATCAGAGCTCAGCAGTTGCGATACCCCACAAGTCCAGCCTGTAGGATAACCTAGCTAACGGCCGAAGTAGAGTGTCAAAACTATTTTTGCAAAATCGGTTGGATAGTTCTGATTAGGTCTGATTTTACTCCTTACCCCTCTGCTGCTCTCCTCTCACCTCTGCGTGTTTTGAATCCGCTCTCTTCTCTCTCTTCGAGTCCAGGATTTCTCGTGGTTGGGTTCCATCGTACCTTCAGGGTTTCGCTTCCTCCTTTGGTAACGGTGTTGCTACATCTGGTCTTCATGCTATCCGAGGAATCCTTCGTCTGGTGGACTTCTCTTTGCTCCTTCTCGTGCCTTCCGGTGTTTTCCGACACGACGACATCATCTACGCCAGAACCGATGCAGAGTCGGCATCACTCCTTTGTTTCTGAACCTCGATTGTCGAGATCTTCAGTCTGATTCCGAGAATGGTTGCACGCTTTTCTACTGATTGTGCAGAGTAATAGTTTGGGTGCGTGATGGATTGGCCCCCATGCCGACTACTCACTCTATTCGCTTGTGTACATTGAAGTGGATGAGAATGCATCGGTTCTCTCTTTCTATCGGAGTTAGAGGTGGCTTTATTTGTTGATACCTCTACCTTCGACCTTTTGTTCCCGGAGTGTTCTCTCGACGATCACGGACAACGACCTCTTGTTAGTGGTGTCGCGAGGATCTACACGATGCGAGAAGATTCAGATCGCCGCCCTTCTTCCCGGTACCATGAGGCGGATCTCGAGGGCGAGATCCATTGTTAGTGGTGTCGAATTGTGGCATCCCGCTAAAACCACTACTAGAAAATCGCTGTGTTTTTGTGCATTGCATCATCATGACCACATGCTCATGTCATCATGCCACATTGCATTTGAGCATCGTCATGTCATCATGCATATGTTTGTCTAAAACTAGTTTCTAAAAGCCTACCTTTGTTTTCTAAATATCCCCCGTCTTTATTTCAAATTAAAAACCCCGGTCTTTTTCAGATCTCTAGTTTGTCTAAAAACTATTTGCAAATATCTTTTAAAATAAAATTTAAATAAAAATGTTTTGTCCAGGGAGGCAGTCCAGCCGGTCAGACCAGAGGCCCAACTGGCCAAACCGCCTACCACCCAGCCCAAAGAAACCCTAGCTAAACCTGTCTAAAAACCCTAACCTGACCTACACCTAGTCCCATCCCGGCCGCTTCCACACCCCACCAGCACCCACCGCCGCCACCCTGGCACCCCTCCACCTCACTCCACCCTCTCCCATCACGCCACCTCACCCCCAACTCCCTCCCCACCCACACACGCACTCACGCACACCCCGCACTCGCCTGGTCCAACCCTGGCCCCACCACTCCCGCAACCCCCACCCCGACCCGATCCCCACCTCCCCCGCTCCGGCCTCCACCTCGCAGCGCAGCGCCGCCGACCGCCTGCGAGACCGCCGCCGCCCGTCCTCGACCACCGCGCGCCCCGTCGCCCGACCTCGGTCTCCCTTGCGCCTGGCCGCCGCCTTGCCTCGTCGGTTCCGTCCCCGACCGCCTCCCTCTCGCGCCGCCAGCGCCAAGTCCCCGCCTCCAGTCGCCCTCCTCCTCCTCTGTCTCCTTGACGGCGCCCTCCTCCGCTGGCCATGACCCCGTCGGTCCCCTCGAGCAGCGGCCGTCCACCCCCGCGCGTGCCCTCCTCGACGCCGACTAGACCTTGTCGCCTCTGGCCCGCGTCGAGCCTCATGCCGCCGCCAGGGCCGATCTCCCCTCCCCGCGTGTCACCTTGGCTCTGCCCCCTCCTCCACCCGTCGACCCCGCGCCCTCTGCCCCGCTGCAGCCCGGCCTGCGTCGGCCTCGTCTGTTTCTGGGTGCCGCGCCTCCCGCCTCTCCCTACCTCTCTGCCTCCTCGTTGGTCGGCCATGGCTCGGCCACGACCTCGCCGTGCGCCGCCTCGCTCTACTCGTCCTCAGCCCGCGTCGGCCGCGGCCCCTCGCCTCGTCCCCGTGAAGCCGCTCGGTGTTGTCACTCTGGCCTCCACGCCTTCTGTCCCGAGAATCGCCGCCCCTGTGGTCTTGTGCTTCGGTCGTGCCGCCTCAACGCCGCGCTCGTCTACGCGTCCCCAACCTGGAGCTCGCCCTTGACACCTTCTCCAACATCTAAGATGATCACATCTGTAGCAGTTTGTCCGCGTTGGCTCTGGCAGGTCCTCTGTCTCCTTGACCCGGCATCGCCTCATGATGTCCTTGTGTGTGTGGCTATAATTTAGGGATGTTGGATTGCTTGTTTGAGCCCTCGAGGTGGACCAGAGGGATAATATGAAGCCGTGGCTCGACTACCCCGACTATGTTCGAGTGGTCGTCGGAGTCTAAAGCCGAAGAACCAAAAGAGGTCGACGACATGGAACCGAAGGCAATAACGCTGGATCCTCAAGTTCTCCTTCACGGATAGAAAGTTCACCGGCAAGAACCCGAAGACCCGATCCTGAGGATCCAAAGACCGATCCCGAACCCAACGCCGCGTCAAGTTCTCCTTCCCAGCGCCCGTAGGCCGAACCTCGTCGAACCCTAACCAAGATCGTCGAGGCCCCATGTGTGACCTTTCTCCGAGCCCCTATTTTATAAATGATACATATTTGTTGCATATGAATTGAGCATACTCGCATACATATCATGTGGTTTGGGGGCATTATGCCAATTCATCTCATAATTAAATATGGAGTCTATATGCGGGATATCTTTGTCTTATTCCGGACTCCATTTAAATTGGTGTAGCGAACCGGTGCTATCTTTTGCCATGTTAAGACAACATTTAAAATGCAGGGTAGCTAAACAACATGAACCACCTAAATATTTGTCGGGACCCCGGTTCCGCTTAATCTTGCCTAATTGCACCGCACCTTTGCCATGTCATACATCATACATGCATCATGCCCGATCTTCTGCCGTAGTATTAAATAGTGCATCCGGTGTTTCTTCTAGTGCTGTGCTTCTTCACGGATTAGGCCGATGAGTTGATGCGAGTGTCGACCCGATCTTCGGATGAACCTTCGGCAATGTTTTCAGGCGAGCATCCCTTCCCCTTCTACCTATTTTGCATTTATAGCCTTTATTTCCTCCTGTTGATCTATTGCTATCTGTGTTGCGATGCTCTAGTTTCCGTACCCGTGATATCCCTTGCAGCCTTATATTGCCTTGGACACATCCTATTACCTGTTGTTTGGTAGATAGTTGGACTTGCACGTCGTAGTCCCTTGCTCAAGTGCTGTTGTGTGTCGTCAAGTACCACAGTTGTTGGAGTATTGCCGCATGTTTAATGTTGGAGATGATCATGGCTTTAATTATTGTTTAATAACTAAAATTGAAAGTAGGTAAATGCAGAGGCACAGGTGGGCAATAGATGTTATTTGGTTGTTAACCGTCCACTTGTGTCCCGTAGGACCCCGAGTTCTTGACACCTGTTCCGATATCGAGCGCGCTAACCACAGGTGGGGTGTATGGGCACCCCCATCGATTAGTACCTGATTTCAAAGTATTGAACTGGGGGCCACAATTAGTTTGGGGCTTTATTAATATTATGTACTTATTCCATGCTTTACTGCTTAATTTAAAATTGTGCGAAGTACTGCACCTGTACTGTTTAGGGAAGCGGAGTGTTTTCGCGGTATCGACAAGCCCAGTCACATTTTCGGGTTCCCAGTCGTTTACAGCCATTGACGCAAACCCTGAGTCCGTCTCGGAGACCGGCCGACTTCGTTGCGGGTAGCTTAGTGGGGTGGCCCCCATGTACTTGCTTTGGGTCTGGGAAACGTCATGACTTAGGCCCCGCCGACATACCGATGGGTGTATGTTAACTGATCTGGCAAAAAGGGTCGAAGTGCGTGTGGATACTTTGGTGCACCCCTGCAGGGTTAAATCTTTTCGAAAAGCCGTGTCCGCGGTTATGGATGACTTGGAGCACAGTTCTCGATCATAGACAACTATAACTAAAGTTTACTGTTATAATTTGACTTGTATCCGATATGACTAGTAATCAGCTTCACTACAACGGAATGGCTAAATAAAAGTACCAACAACTGCTGGGTTTGGGATATCTCATGCTAATTGTATCTGACTAGTAAGTGTTGCAACTACAACGGAATGGTTAACTAAAAGTGCCCACTGCTTATTCTATCAGGATGACTATCTACACCTGACTAGTAATTGCTGCAACGATAACGGAATGAATAAAACTGCCAACGGTGTGAGTTCCTCGATTGACTTCCTCGTTTGGTCTCGAGGGGGAAACACCAGGATGGGTATGTTTGGTGGTAGTATCAGGTTGGTTCCGAATAGGTCTTTCTTACCCCTCTCTGATAGCCGCTAGTTGTATCGAGTCTCTATAGGTTGTTTAGTGCATGTTGCGCTGCCGCTTCAGTCCACCATACCTATGTAGGCGAGGACCGCCGAATTCTAGCCTCGCCGTGTACTGGCCTCAGTACTGACCGCTCTCTCTTTTTCCTTTGCCCTTTGTCGGCACCCCTTTTGTTTAAGCAGGTTTTGAGATCGACGTCGTTAGCAGGGTTACCCTTCCGGCTTGGCCTGGGCAGGGTTATGGACGCCATTGGTTATTCTTCAGGGCTCTTAGCCCCATTTGCATCTTGTCCGTAGTCGGACGCTGTATCATTTTCAAGGTGATTGGATCTTTGAACCGTATATCTGTATTCTTGACTCTTGGAGTCGCTGTTGTATATATATGTTTTGTGGGTTCCATCGAGGACTATTGTGTAATGATATTACTTCGTTTTCCACCCGCACGCAAGTGCCTGGTGGGCACCTTTGAATCGTTTCTATGCGGGTTTTGGCGGGAAGCGCTGAAACTTGCATAGGGCCGATTCTGAGGGTGTTACATTAAGTTGTCGAGAGGCATAGGATACCACTTTCCCATCTTGCATCAATACACTCCCAAGTCCTTGTCGAGAAGCGTCACAATAGACTTGAAAATCCTTTTGGATATCGGGCAGACACAGAACTGGTGCCGTTACGAGGCGTTTCTTCAACTCTTGAAAGCTTGCTTCACATGCCTCGGTCCATAGGAATTTATTTTCCTTATTCAACAGTTCTGTCATGGGTTTTGCTATTTTGGAAAAGTTTTCAATGAACCTCCAGTAATATCCTGCGAGGCCCAAGAAACTCCTAATATCTCCCACATTCTTGGGTGACTCCCATTCCGTTACGGAAGCTACCTTACTAGGATCTATGGCAACTCCTTTTGCTGACACAACATGACCAAGGAATCCCACTTCCTTTAACCAGAATTCGCACTTGCTGAATTTGGCATACAACTTGTGTTCTCTTAGTTTCTCCATAATTAGGCACAGATGCTTCTCATGTTACTTCTCATCCTTGGAGTATATGAGTATATCGTCTATGAATACCACGATAAACCTGTCCAAATATTCCATGAACACCTTTTTCATCATGGTCATGAAATATGCCGGGGCATGGTTAGACCAAACGACATCACGGTGTACTCATACAATCCGTATCTTGTGGTGAAGGCTGTTTTGGGCACATCCTGTTCTCGAATCTTTAGCTGAAAGTAGCCTGATCGCAGATTGATCTTTGAGAACACACTGGCTCCCTTTAACTGATCAAACAGGTCATTGATGTTAGGCAGAGGGTACTTGTTCTTGATCGTCACTTCATTCAACGAGCGGTAGTCCACAACCAGCCTCTTGGTTTTAT
The DNA here is from genome assembly GCA_916181665.1 of Avena sativa. Lineage (NCBI taxonomy): Eukaryota > Viridiplantae > Streptophyta > Magnoliopsida > Poales > Poaceae > Avena > Avena sativa. Next base: position 71,376,261 of record OV702284.1, read on the forward strand.
CCTTCTTTTCCACGAATAGGACAGGTGCTCCCCAAGATGACGCGCTGGGTTGAATGAATACCTTGTCCAATTGTTCCCTAAGATGTTTCTTGAGTTCCTTCAACTCGTCCACATCCATCTTGTATGGTCTCTTAGCTATCAGCCCTGTGCCTGGCATCAAGTCAATGAGGAACTCGATATCACGGTCGGGAGGCATCCCGGGTAGTTCTTCCGGAAAGACATCCGGGTATTCCTTCACAATAGGTACATCCTCCAAATAACCCCCTTAAGAGAGTTCACCATGACTTCCTTAAGTGCGAAATTTGATTTGATAGGAATCCTCTTCCCTTCCGGTGTTGTGAGAGTGACAGTCCTTTTGGCACAATCTATGACTCCTTCATATTCGGTCATCCAATTCATGCCCAAGATTATGTCTAATCCTTGTGACTCCAGAACTACTAGACTTGTGGGAAAGATGTGTGTCCCAATCCTTAGTTCTAACCCCCGGCAACCGGAGTTCGCCACTATTTCTCCTCCAGGAGAACTTACCCTTAGAGGTGAATTTATAGTCTCCATAGGTATCTTGCCTCTATCCACAAATACCCTTGATATGAATGAATGCGATGCACCAGTATCAAAAAGAACAACTACGGGAATGGAATTGAGCTTGAACTTACCAACCACGGAGTCCGGTGCGTCACAAGCATCCTCCATAGAGACATGATTTACCGTGGCTTTGACAAACGGATTTGGATTCTTCCCGTTTCCATTGCCATGGTTGTGTCCATTGCCACTGCCATTGCCATTCTTCTTCTCGGGGCAAGTGGTTGCATAGTTCCCTGTCTTGTTGCACTTAAAGCATGTTACCTCACTGAGATCCTTTCCGTTGCTGCTATTCCCATTGCGGTGCTTATGCCCATTGTGTTTGTGACCTCCATGGTGATGACCGTTATGGTTGTGGACATTACCATTATATGGTGGTGGTGAGGAAGTGCGCTGCTTCTGGTACGGAACAGAGTGCTTGTGAGGGTTAGACTTCCTTTTGTGCTTCTCTATGCTCTTCCTCTTGGATTCAACCACAATAGCTTTGTCCAAGAGCTCCTAAAAGTTGTCAAACTTCTGAGCCACAAGCTAAATAGATATCTCATCATGGAGTCCTCTTAAGAATTCCTCATGCCTCTTGGCATCAGTGGAAACATCATCGAGTGCATAATGGGCTAGCTTGTTGAAAATCTCACCATACTCGGTGACAGAACGGTGCAGCTGGTGTAAGTCGCGAAACTCGCGCCTTTTCAGAGTCATGACACCAGCAGTCACGTGGTGAGTGCGGAAATCTAACTCGAACTGATCCCAAGTGATAGCATCAATATCCGGGTGGGTGACTTGGTAGTTATCCCACCATTCCGCTGCAGGTCCTTCAAGCTGGTGCGCGGCATAACGCACCCTGTCGGCTCCGATGGCTTGCACAGTATCTAACTTCTTGTTAATTGTACGGAGCCAGTCATCTGCGATGATTGGTTCAGCGCTGCTAGTGAAGGTAGGTGGGTTCAACCTCAAAAACCGAGTCAAGCGATCATGTTGAGGTGGTGGTGGAGGTGGCGGTGGCGGAGGTGGCGCGTTGTTGTTGTTGTTTTGCATGTTCTGAGTGAGCAACTGGATCATCTGGTTCTGAGTGGCCAGAAGTTGTGCAATCTCTGGAGGAATTTCGGTGTTCGCGCATCTTGGCGGCATCTGTGGGGTTTGAGAGACAATTTAAGAAATGGACAGAAAGACTAAGTAGTAAACTCCTACCCTTATGAAAACACACAAGGCACACAAGACACAATAGCACAAGCTTAACACAGAAATCATCCAAGTTAACTAAACCAAATATGTATTTATTACAATCGCAAATAATGTTCTACTATAGAATTTAAAGGTGGTCCAACTACTACACATCTTCCACGCCTTCCTCTTCGTCGTCCTCGAACGAGTAGCCTTCCTGCTCTAGGGTTATCTTGTACAGCTCCATCTCCTTTGTGGTGGTTTCAAGCTTCTCTTGGAGGTTCTTTATCTCATCCTGCAGCTTCTTGGTAGTGGCTTCTAGCTTCTCCTGAAGTCCCTCCTTCTCGCCTTGTAGTTCCTCCACTAGACTTTACTTCTTTGCGGATTCAAGTTGCTTTGACAAGTCCCTCTTGGAAGCACACACATCATTGATTATCTTGCAAAGGCCTTCGGTTTGCACTTCAGTTCCCTCGATTTCCTGTTTGAGTTCCCTAATCCTCTTGTTTTTACTTATCACCCTCTTCTCTTGGTTAGCGAACTTCTTCTCCTGGTCCTAGAACTTCATCTCTTGGAGCTTCATTGCCTCCTCCTGCCGCTTGATCATTTCCTCCTTCTCCTTGATGAGAGCGCATAGCTCATCGTTCCTTAACATCTCGAGGAAGCTACCTTTTTCAAGGTCATGGATGTGGCACTCCAAGTCTTGATATTGGGTCCTTCGGCGCTTGGTAGAAGTCCTTTCCTCAAAGGTTAACTCCATGGGAATTCCTTCCTCATCTCGTCTTCCAAAAATGCCGCCGCAGTGTCCTTGGAGAACCTCGTGATGGCGTCCACATAGGCGACCAATGAGCTGCTGCAAGCTGATGCTAAGGGACTTCTCCTTGGAGTCGCTAACGATGTGGATTGCTATGTATTCCTCCGGGTTCTTGCCTCGCTCTTGTCCTGGCTGGATGACTTTGACTCCCCAGCAGCCGTCCTTGTAGAGTTTCTTCATTGTGCTTCCCTGGATTGTTGGCAGGGGAAGGTCCAAACGCGTGAGGAGGTCCATGAGGCATCCACCAAAGCAAAGGGGCTCGATGTCCGCGACGGTGTCGTAGAGGAAGCTTGTCATCTTTAAGTTAGTAGAGTGAAGATTAGATACTTAAACAAGTAGAGGAAAGCAGGTACTAGAAGTGCGAAAAATAACTTAGAAGAAAAGCAAGGCACATAAGTTAAAGGTGGTTCCAATCCTAGGGTCACGTCCTACAGGCAACGATGTGCTCTGATACCATCTGTAGTGACCTTGGATCAATAAAGATCCTAAGTCCTTGTGATTTACATGCTAGTCCCTAGATCAATAGCTAGCACTCACAGTCGATGAATATCATGTAAAACACAAAGTCATTATTACACGGAGAATCCAGAGTATGAATTTATTACAAATTTGCTTAGCATTAAGCTATCCCAAATAACAGCGGAAACATCAAGCAGCTTGAGTCCATCAACGCCCTAGGCTTGTCGAGTGAAGACTCGCGATCCCTATGCACCTTTCAATCTTCGGATTCTGCACATAAGACGCGCAGCCAACAAGTTGGGTCAATACTTTGAATGTATTGGCAAATTACACCAAGGAAAGAAAAGACTAACTCTACATGCAAGGCTAGTTCAGGCTATGGAGTTTATTTGCTCAAAGCTAGTTTTCTTAAGTATGGAGGAGAAGAGAAGATTTCCCTACTTTGTAAACATTTGTTTAAGTAATATATGGTCGAATGGCACACGAGGATATTACTCACCAAGTGTCCAAACAACCTAACACTTGGATATTACTCAGCAAGTTCCCAAAACCCTCCCAATAGCGATATGACTCACGCCTTGGGTTTTTAGAAAACTTTAAGTTTTGAAAGAGAGATAGGAAGATCCTTCAGAGGCTCCATCCTTCAGATGCTCAAGTGTTCTTTTCCGTGAACTCTGCTGATCGATCAGATTGCAATACTCTCGAGAGTTTGTGCACTTTACCCACAATCCATGATCAAGTCCTTTTACAGACAAAACCATAGCAAGGCTTTCCCTTAGTAGCCCCTCTACCTTCTAGACCAACCATGCCAAGAACCTCCAAATGTTGGTACCCAGGTGAGATTTCCCACTAAGTACTAGGCCAAGACAAAGCCCATATGTATTGTGGTTGCACTGGAAGCTTCTGAATTCTGAAACATGACAGACTTCTTTGATTCCTGGGCGGCCATCCTCCACCAAAATCTCACTCGTTGTCCCGACAACCATTCCGCCCAAAAGAAAATTTAGTTTTATTTTGAAGTGGATTTGAGAAGAAAAGTTTGCTCAAGAGAGCCTTTATAGTTAGAAAAATCATCGCACTTGCAAAATATTACTAAGGAAAAATTCTACTAGGACATCCTACACATGAATACTACAGAATTTGAAGATCACATGCATAGAATCAAAACTGGGACAAAGATAATGAACAAGTGGTGTAACTTGCCTTGATCCGAGCAGCACTCTACACAATGGTACTCATCAGCGCACTCTGAACAATCTAACGAAACACAAACATAGATCCAATCACAACTTGCACAAATTAATGCCACAGAGATAATATGCATGCATGCAACATGGTGATTATGCAAGTTTGTTTCTTTTGGGTTTACTAATGTGTTTATTGCTAGTATTAGTCTCCCACAGATCTTAATTAATTTGGATTATAATTTTAATTTTTAGGCTCATAGGGAGATCCAATCATCTAATCAGCCCTGAATCAGATCTAATGATCTTAAGCAAGGTTTTATAATTTTGTTCAGTAGTTATTGTAAAAACAAAGTCAACGCAACAAGAATCAACTAAAACCGGGTTTTAATTATTTTTCTATGAATTAAACACTCCAGTCTAGAGATTAAATTCTACACAGAAAAACCTACTGCAAACTCGTAATATTATTACAGATCTGTGTTGTACACAATTTTGTGAATCCAACGATATATTATACGCAAAATTTGGCCAAACGGTTTAATTTCTATGAATTTCGCAAGATTAAATACAATTTGATAATTTTAAACTAACCCTAACGAAACCGTGACAAGTGGCAGCTGCCGATTGGGCCAGCTAAACGACGCGCTGACGCGGCGCGTTGACGCGGACTGCCACGCAGCGCAGTGCGACTCGACGGTACCCCTTTGATCTTAGGTTCTAATCTGAGCCGTTCGTCTTAGATCTAAGGGCTAAGAGAGGGGGGCGAGCTTACCTTCCTCCCGGCGGTGGCAACTGGCGTCGGTGGTGATGGTCGGTGATGATTCGGTGGCTTCCCGAGGCGGCGGTGTGGTCAACGGGGTGTGTCAAGTCCTCGCGGTCATGCTCGTTTGGTCGGCGTCGCCTATCTCCTCCTCAACCCGCGTCAGACGGCGGCTGACCGTCTCGGTCTCCGGCGAGACCCCGACGACGAATTGTGGGCGGCGCAGGCTCCTAATCTAGGGGAAAAAGGCGCAGGCGGCGCGGCTGTTAAAAGGGGGAGGCAAGGGGCAGAGAGGGGGAGGATGGGGCCCTCAGTTTTGGCGGCGCGCTCACCGTCCGAAGCTGCAGCGGCGGTACTTCGGCGAGGTCAAATCGATCGACAGCCCTGCGGCGGTTCTCGAAAAAAATTTAGGGTTCTGGCTGGGCGAGGAACGGGGGATCTTTTAGGCCTCGTGACTTGGTGGTGGGGGCATGGATTTGTTCCGAAATCGGCCGAGATTCTCGGTCGGTTGCGCGGGCGGTCGCCGTGTTCGTCCTGGAGTCGACGAAGTTGCTGACGAGTGGGTCCGGGCGGTCAGAGGGTGCGGGCGGCTGGCGGCTGCGCTGGTGGGCTGGCGGCGGGCGCTGGCGGCTTAGGCGACGCGCAGGCTCTAGTGGGTTGGCGTAGCCGGCCTAGCTAGGTTAGGCTGTTGCCCTTTTTTCTTTAACTTATTCCATTTTTCTGTTTACTAAAACTTTAATAACTTTTGCATAGCAAACTCAAACTTAGTGAAACTTGTTTATAATTTTTTGTAAAAATGAGGTGGTCATCTTAGAGCCAGAGAATTTTATTTTGGCGTAGTTTTTAGAAGGGTCAAACAAGATTACTTCATTCTTGCTCACAGAGGGATTTTTATTAGGGTTTTGTTAGTGTTTGATGGTAGGGTTTTGATGCAACTTAAATTTGTAGGATGCAATGATGCAAGGATGATGCATGTTTCTAGTAACATCTTAATATGAAATCTAGGATGTTACAGAACAGCAGGAACTCAAGCTTGAGAAAGTTTTTCGGTGTTTTTCGGGAGAGAGAAAGAAGGTGGCTGGGAGGAGGCAACTTGGAGGGCCACAGGTAGGCCACACCCAGGCCAGGCGCCACCTGGGGTTGTCCGTGCCACCAGGGGGTGTGCTGGCCTGGTGGGTCCCCCTGGGCAACTCCAGGTGTCCCTCTGCCCTTTTTTCGAGGAAAAAATTAATATGAATTTTTTGGGATTTTTCGCGAAACTTATTTTTGGCCAATTTTCAGGTTATGAAAATTGATTTTCTCGCAGAAAAGATTTTTTTTAGAAAAAGCAAAAGCAAACCAAAACCAAAACTACAGAAATTCTAAGACACTCTAACAAGCAAACAACTAGCAAAACCAAAGCTAGCAAGAGAAAAAGCAAAGACTAGGAAGGAGAAAAGTAAAAGTGAGCAAGTATAACCACAGTGAAAACATTGTTTTGTTCATTAAAATCCTTTTGTTAACAAGGTTGATCAAGTCTTGTTACCAAAACAATCTTATATGAAACAAAACTTTGTATTCCACAAAGTGATTATGTTACCTCAAACTTGATAGCAATGGTCCCAATCATAATAGTTTCAAAACTTTCTTGTGGAGTGGGACAATATATTTCTCCAACCTTGGTGCTATCAATATTTTCAATGGAATTCAGACAATAGCTCTCAGCAAACTTCTTGGGGAAATAAACAGTATTCTCTTTGTCATTAATATTGAAAGTTACTTTTCCTTGATTAGAATTGATGACAGCACCTGCAGTATTAAGAAAAGGTCTCCCAAGAATAATAGACATATTATCATCTTCGGGCATTTCAAGCACAACAAAATCAGTTAAAACCAAGCAATTATGAGCCACCTAAACAGGAACATCCTCACATATACCAACAGGAATAGTAGTTGACTTATCAGCCATTTGCAAAGATATATTAGTTGGTATCAACTTTTCTAGCTAGAGTCTCTTGTAGAGACAAAAAGGCATAACACTAACTCCGGCTCCCAAATCACATAAAGCAGTTCTAACATAATTATTCTTAATAGAGCAAGGAATAGTTGGTATACCTGGATCACCAAGTTACTTTGGAACCATACCATTGAAGGAATAATTAGCAAGCAAAGTTGAAATTTCCTCATTAGGAATCTTCCTTTTATTAGAGACAATGTCCTTCATATACTTTGAATAAGGAGGCAACTTAATAGCATCAGTCAAAGGAATTTGCAAAAATAAAGGTTTCATCCACTCACAAAACTTGTTGTAGTGTACTTCCTCCTTTGACTTGTGTTTCTTATTGGGAAAAGGCATAGGTTTCTGCACCCAAGGTTCTCTCTCACTACCATGTTTATAAGCAATAAAATCTTCCTTAGTGTACCTAGTGTTCTTAGTGTGCTTCTCAGGTTCTTCCTCAACTTCTTCCTTATCAGGAGCATCATTTTTATCATTACTAGTCTCAGTTTTAGCAACAGAGACAGATATACTATTAGGATCTACAGCAGGTTCAAGTGGTTCCTCAACTATTTTATGTTTATTTTTCTTTCTCTTACAAGGACTACCACTACTTTCACCTTGTTGAGAATTCTGCTCAATTCTTTTAGGGTGTCCTTCAGGATATAAAGGATATTGAGTAGCTATACCACTCCTAGTTCTAATTCCATAAGCATGTTTATCTCCTAAGGCATTAACTAGCATATCTTTTTGTACCTTAGCAAGTTGATCAATTTGGGTTTGAACCATTTGAAAGTGTTTACAAAGCATTTTAATATCATTAGCGGTTCTTTCCATAATATCTTTCAACTCATTAATAGCTCTAGAGTTTTCCAATAAATGATTCTGAACTTGTTTAGTAAAATTACCTTATTTAACAATAAAAGTGTCAAGTTCCTCTAAGCATTGATCAGGAGGCTTACCATAAGGAATATCACCTTCATCAAAGTGGAGAGAGTGTACCTCAATAGTAGATGAGTGGGCAATTGGCTTACATAATTCTTTTGTAGGAGGTAGATTCTTCACATCTTCAGCTCTAATACCTTTCTCCTTAAGACATTAGCTTCTTTCATCACTTCATCATTTAATGCAATTACTCCCCTCTCCTTTGGTGTTGGTATTGGAACTGGTTCATGCACAACTGGTTCAGGAGTAATAGGCTCAGGTGTATTTAGCTCAGTTGAAGTCCAAACATCATAATTCTTTCTTATTTTAGCCATTAATTCTTCAGCATCTGTAGGAGTTCTTTTCCTGAAAACACAATCAAAAAAACTATCTAGGTATGTCCTAGAATCATCAGTTAGTCCATTATAATAAATATCAAGAAGCTCATTTTTAGGTAATGGACATCCAGGATGTGCATGAATCAAGGCACATAACTTTGTCCATGACTCATGTAATTTCTCTTCTTCTCCCTGTTTAAAATCAAAAAGTCTCTGCAAAGCAGCATGTCTAGCACTGGGAGGAAAATATTTCTGAAAGAAAGAAACAATCAAACAATCAGGGCTATCAATGGAACCATGAGGTAATCTATTAAACCAAGCCTTAGCTTCTCCTTTTAGTGAAAAAGGGAATATCTTAGTAACAAAGTACTTTTGCATCTTAAAATCATCAGAGAATAAAGCACTCATAGTGGAAAGCTCATTCATATGTGCCACAGCACTCTCATTTTCAGTCCCACAAAAAGGTTCTTTCTCCACAATATCTAAATAGGATAAATCGAGAGAGAAATCATAACCTTTATCTTTAATATCTATGGGAGAGGTGGCAAACTTAGGATCAGAGGATAGTTTAGGAATAATGGTACGTCTTTCAAGGATACTCTTAATAGCACTAGCACCATGCATGTTTCGGCACTCTTCAATAAATTCATCAGTAAACTCAATGTAACCATCATTAATATCATATCTCTCTCTAGACTCAGGTGAGCTGACAGGTGTAACAGTGTCTTCACTAGGAGTTTTAGTATTTCCTAGAATAGACATAGTAGCATCTAGGAGAGGACCTAATGAACCACTCGCATCAAGCACAATAGAAGTAACATCATGAGTATCAGAAGCAATTTCAGATTCAGCAGTAGTAGTAGGGTGTAGCATGAGTATGTGGTGGTGGTGTAACAAGCTTAGTTATAACAGACGGTGAATCAAGGGCAGCAGAGGTGTTTAGGACTGTACCTCTTCTTGTAGTGGATGGTAAAATATGAAACTTTTGCATCACGAGACTTCCCCATGATGAAAGGAGTAGCAGTCAACAATAATAGATCCAAGTGAACTTACAAATAAAGCTATGCTCCCCGGCAGTGGCGCGAGAAAATAGTCTTGATGACCCACAAGTATAGGGGATCCCAATAGTCTTCGAGGGTAGTATTACCCAATTTATTGGTTCGACACAAGGGGAACCAAAGAATACTTTCAAGCCTTAACAACTGAGTTGTCAATTCAGCTGCACCTAGAAATAGTTCTTGCTCATAGAAGTTTATCAGTAGCAACAATTTGTAGTAGCAACAACAAAACAACAGCAGCAATAAAACAAGAGCAATAGTAACAATAGCAGCAAACAGTAGGATATGAGCGCGGTAGGCATAGGTATGGATGGACGGGCGTTGCATGGACGAGTCTAAACATGTAACTTCAAGATCTAGGGCAATTGCAGATAAATAAAAATAATCATCCAAGTACTAAACAATCATAGGCATGTGCTCCATATATAGTCATACGTGCTCGCAATGAGAACTTGCACAATATCTTTTATCCTGCCAGCCCGTTGCAGCGGGGCCTCAAGGGAACTACTGGAAATTAAGGTGCTCCTTTTAATAGAGCACCGGAGCAAAGCATTAACACTCCATGAACACATGTGATCCTCACATCACAGCCATCCCCTCCGGTTGTCCCAATTTCTGTCACTTAGGGGCCTTTGGATCTGTACAATGATATGTGTACACAACTTGCAGATAAGATCACAAACAATAATATCATAATGATTCAATAATAAGTTGAGATCTGAGATCATGGCACTCGGGCCCTAGTGACAAGCATTAAGCATAACAAGTTGCAACAAAGTCAAATAGCACTAATAGAGATACTAGGCGCCATGCCCTAACAATCTTATCCGATTACATGATAGAACTCGTCCAATCCCTACCATCCCCATAGCCTACAGCGGGGGATTACTCACTCATGGATGAGGGAAACATTGATGGTTGATGGAGAGGTGTTGGTGATGACGATGGCGATGATCCTCTCCAAATTCTCCGTCCCGGCAGGGTGCCAGAATGGAGTTTCTGGTTCCGATCGCGGTTTCTGGTGCTGGCGGTGCAGCGGAACTGTTTCTGGAAAAACGCCGAACCCCCCCCCCCCCCCCCCCCCCCCCACACACACACACGGTTTTTTAGGTCAAGAGGCAACTTATAGGCGAAGAGCGAGGCTGAGGGGGTGCCTGTTGCCTACCAAAACCCACCGGCGAGCAGCGACGGGCAACACGAAGAGCCGGGAGGCTCCCAGGACTGCTGGTGGGCCCTGGTCCCTCGGGCAACGGCCCGCAAAACTCCGGCACACGCCCTGGCTGGTTCGAGGGCGTGCCACCTGACCTATACCTGGTCAGGAAGGTGAAGGATTTCTTTGATTGGTTTCCTGCATGGTAAACAAGTATACGTAAAATTCGAGCCGTGACCGGCTCCCAGGTTTCCCTGTGAATCGGCTCCTAGAGTCGATTAACCCATGGTTCTGCATTAGATCTATGATAACATGGGGTTTTGCTTCATCGTTACAAGTTAAATCGATCTACGATAGTTTAATGTTTTCACTACATAATTGGAACGTCCTACACGTAATTGAGCCTGGTAAATACGAAAGATAATAGAAAACCAATCCTAGAGAAGGCCTAAAAACCAACGTAACGTTAATTCCCGGAACAACTCCTCTTGGATTGGTAAGCCATATCTTCCATACTACTGGATCGTTCAACCCGTTTGCAAGGCCTGATCATGTAGATATCAAACTAAACCTTGGGGAGCAAGGCACAACTATAACAGATCAAATCGACTTAAATAAAGATCAAGCAAAGTGCCACCCTTACACCCGGGAAAAAGGTGCAAAGGCGGCGAGATAACTTAAAGGCAGCATATCTAAACGATCAAAGCAAAAAGTACCGATGCTAGCCTAAACAAATCTATGATAATAGTGTTACTCGCCATCAACAAGGCTTTAGTACGAGTAACACCAAACAATCGCATAAGTAGGTACTGCCTAGATCGCAAGATGCGATCTAGGCAGCATGGCACTTACCCGAGAAAAACCCTAGAAACAAGGGGTGGCGATGCGCCGAGATTGTGTTTGTTGTGAACGTGATTGTCCTCCTTTCACAATAACCTTAGGTACATATTTATAGTCCGGAGACTTTCTACCTTTGGAATAACTCTACAATTCTATCTCTTACCTAAATCGAAACGGAACCTATTACAATATAAGATACACGGGCAATTTAGCCCAAATCAACGCACGAGGCCGATTTAACAACACGTTGCATATACGTATCTTCTAAGCCCATCTTGATTGCGGCCCAACTCCTCCTTTGGCCAAAATATGGCGATAACACATGCCCCCCTGGTTTTGGCAATAATAATTCCAAAACCACTCCGTTTTTTCCCTTCTCCTCTTTTTTTCTCTGTATCGGGTTACGCGTCGTCAGAATGCGTTGCAGAACAGAATCGTCACGCCACCCCTTCATCATGATGCCCTGTCTTCTCAACTTCTCCGCAGTGCATGATTTGACAATTTCGGCAGCACATTCTGGGAAACCGCTATAGCATTGAACCACTTCATACTATTCCCCTTATTTATATTCATCTTAGCAGTTTGCAGCCCCATCTTCCTCCAGCAGCCAAGAAACCCTTCTTCCTCTGCCGAAAAAAACCTCTTTCTCCGCCATGGCCTCCTCTGCTTCATCTGGCCTGTCCTCCCAAGCCTCCAACTCAATGAGCGACCGGGAACCGACGCCAGAGCACCCGCCGACGGCGGCGTACAATGTCCTCGCCCCACAATGGTGGGACGAGAGGGATTGGGATTTCGCCACCTGGTCCGAGGACGACGAGTCCTTGACCGATGGCGAGGAGGGCCTACAGTTCCTTGCCGATGGGGAACTGGAGGCGGACAGCACCGACGACGCCATGTCTTGGGACGGCGTCGACTCCGACGAGGAGAAGGAAGCGGAGGAGGACAACTCCTCCGACGAGTACCAGCTGGTGAAGTACTTCCGCGCCGGGTCCAGCGAGGACACTGAAGACGACGACGAGGACGAGGAGGCCCCCGCTGGCATCTGGATCAGCAGCAGCGAGGACGACGCCGGCAGCAGCGCTGATGACAGCGAACAAGACGGCGGCGAAGACAGCGGGGACGACCTCGGCCTCTAGATTAGGAATCAGTAGTAGTAGTAGATTCCCTTTTGTAAGCAACCAGCTCCTTTTGTAAGCAATCAGCTTTTGAATGAACGAAGATCGATTTTCCAACTCTAAGATTGTTTTTCCGACCCAATTTCGCCGATAGTCACATAGGTCGATGTTCCAGAAGCCGATAGCAACGCATCGGCTTTTACCCTGCTGCGCTCATATAGTCAACCAAGTCACAGCCCAAAGAGCCGATGGTACAGCATCGGCTTTCCCAAAAACATTGACAAAGTCAAGTTCGGTCGCATACTTAGACAAATCTAAGTGGCCACTCTCCAGTTTCAAACGGTAACCTGCGACCCTCTTCAAAAAGGGCGACCCAGATCTCCAATCGCTCATAGACCAAATCGAGCAGCAGCAGCAATAAGAACCCTCGATCCCCAACTGCATAGATCCATCTCCGCTGGCAAACTAGATGGCGGAATCGTCCAACACCAACCCAGAGGTCTCCGGTCTGAAGGTATGTCTACTCCTCGCAGTCTGAACGCGATGCTAGAATTAATGGCGAACACCTGAGTTAATGCCTTATTCCACCATTAAATTTGTAGGTTTCAGACATCCTACTGCCGCATCCTTCTCTTCCAAACTCTCTCTGCCTTGGCCCTCGTACAGCATCTAGTCCTGCCCATCTGATTTCTTGCGAAACAAACCGGATCCCCTTCGTAAGCCAAGATCTAGATTTAAACTCTTGGGCCGACTTCTTGCGAGCCTGGCCTAATCCCCCTGAACATTGGGTCACTTGGTTCAGCAGGGTAGCTAGAGCTTACCAATCCCAATGGGAAACCATGGGAATAGCCGATGCCTTGCATTTGTCATTGTCTCCTCTTGAGAAACATGAGAATCTTCTCAAAACCATCGGCTACTTCTGGTCTGACGCTCTGAATTGCTTCATGTTCGGTCATGGCCCTATGTCACCAACCTTGTTAGACGTGGTGATGATTACTGGTCTAGATGTTACATCACCCAGTCCTTCTGCTTTTAAACTGACCAAAGTCCCCTATAAACTGTCTTCCAAAACAGAATGCACGAACTGGGGCGCATATATTCAGAGCCACATGAAAACTAGGGGTCCTGTCACCGAGAAAGAACACACGGCTTTCCTCAACCTCTGGTTAGAACATTTCATATTCTGTGGCCCTTCCCTTGCTCCAACCAAAAATTACCTCTCCCTGGCCTATGAACTCGCTAAAGGCACTTATCTTGGCATCGGAAAATTGTTCCTTGGAGAGGTCTACCGATATCTCCAGTTGATGTCTGTCAAGCTGTTCTCTGGCATAGCAGTCAAAACAGGTGGTCCTTGGTGGTTCATCCAGCTATGGGCTCAGCTGTATTTTCAAAACCACGTCCCAAACTTCCCCCTTTTGGCGAGCTGCACCTTTCCAGATGTTAAAGGGAGGCAGATCCGATGCACTAGCTATGGCCAAGCTTTGTATAGACTTCCAGGTAGCAAACTATCCCCTCAGGAAGCTTCCAAGTGGTTCAGTATTTTCTTCCAAGGCCTAGATAATCCTACTTTCTTCCCTTACATGGAAGAATCAGAACATTTTGAGAATCCCATCTCCTTCAGGCTAGACAGCTTTGCCGATGACACCAGCACCCGGCAACTCTTTTCCATCGTGATCCGTCCCTGTTTCCTTCCAGTTGGCATGAGTACATCCAATAGGATCATCAAGCCTGGGTATGAATTCTACCAGCCGGTCATAGTGGCTCGGCAATTTGGCCTTGGACAAGTACCTCCCCATCTCTTTCTTCATCACCTGACAGAGAGCAGAGCCGACCTGCCTGATCCTCTCACCAGTCAAAGGTGTTACTCCTTCTTTGATACTCTGACCATCCCAATCCCCAACGACCTCACCTTCGCCTCATCCACCGATGGCTTCGAAGATTGGTGGTCGATGTGGAAGACTCACGCCTTCAGGAGAGCTCTGGGACCATTGCTGAAACAGCTCGACGCTGACTATGACATCCCCGTGGGACAGGTACCACTACTTGTCGGCTTTTCTTGATGCAGCTTGCAAATAACTCTTTTACTAACCCACTCTTTCTCTTTGCAGCAACAAGATGGCCCTGAACCTACGCACAGTGATGGCTCCCCCTTTGAGTTCTTTCCACCAGCTCATGTGGTCCTCTTCTGCAAAAACTCGCCACCTCTGAAAAAGGTCATGATGCAGAAACAGCCGATCACACCACAATCGGCTTCCAAGAAACTAGTAACTTCACAATCAGCTGCTCCTCGAGTTCCAACTAAGACAAGAACGATGGTGAGGAATGTAGCTGCCAGGAAGACCTTGAGACGCCGGAGCCCTTCTCCAGAAAGCTCGCATGTAGGCTGACCCATGTCTTGGTCGATCCTTCTCCTTCTTTCATCCTTGCAGACATGCTCGTGTTTAATAGCTTCCCTCCTTTTGCAGGCTTCTGTCGAAGACACCTCCCACGAGGACACACAACCTGATCAAGGAGAATCGAGCCCAACAGACTCTGAGAGGACTGCCACACCAAACCAGCCAGATGTGCCACCATCGGCTCCCAGGAAAAGGCCCATTCCTGAACCTGCTGCCCCCCGAGCATCAGTCGAGGCGGGGCCAACTGTGGGTCCCAAGAGAGCTCGCCAAGGACCGCAAACTTCTTCGTCGAGCCAGGAGGTTTCGAAAATCGTCACCCTTCATGCTCTTACCACTTAATTCCTTCTCATCTGCCGATTCATCATCACTTATATCGGCTAAACACCTTCAATGCAGACGACTGGCGTCTCTAGTGGGAAGACTGGGGCAGTGCCGATGCCTCTAGCCGAGCCGGATTCAGCAATCCCCGAAGGTGCAGATGAAACGGCTACCCCTTTGGCCAAGCCTCCAGCAGCTACACACAAACCGATTGCCTCGTCATCCGCAATCCCCTCGATCTTAGGAGAGGTACGTTAGCTTCTTTCGGCTAATCCTTCCATGTTGGACGCATACTGACGTACTTTCGGGGCTGTCAGAGTTGTGATATTTCAGGCTTGCTGACGTTCGATCCTGAATCCATCGAACCAGCCCCTTCTGTCGCCATTGATGAACCACAAGCCAGGGCTGGCCTACCTCAATTCCAGCGTCTTAGAGCCTTGCTGTCTTCCCCGATCGAAGAGCTTATCGAGAGTTCTGAGGAGGTGAAGGGCGTCCTTGTTGAAATAAAAGACCAACTCCCAGTAGCATTGCAGGTGAAGCTTTGGCCTGTTGTAACTCTGTCTTTCTACGGGTCAAGGGTGAAGCTAGCTCGTGAAAGGATCAACCTGCGTCGTGCCCAACTTCCGTTGAAGGCCAATATCGCAGACAGATGTCAGCAGCTCAACGAGAAGAAGGCGTCTCTGGATGCCAAAACTGACACCTCTGCCAGTACCGCCGAGCTCGCCTCCTTAAAAAAGGAGTTGGAAGATCTTGAAGAAAAGGTCCGGGCGACTAAACAGCTCATTCGTGACAAGGAAGCATCCATCGCCCGCTCCCACGACGAAGCAGAAGGCCTCAGAGGTCAACTGAAGACTGATCTGGCAGAGATACGTGCCCTGAACAAGCAGCTAGTGACGGGCAAGGACGAAGATGACGAAGCCGAGATCGCCGAGGTGGACCGTGTCCGTGCTGACGCCCTTCACGCCTTCGAGGCATTTCTTCAGTAGCTCGTTTATGTAAACTGGCACCTGCTTGTAACAGTCTGAACCTCTAGAGTCGATGGCTGTGCATCGGCTGTATCTTTTTATTGGCCGATTTCATGTATCGGCCCCCATATCTCACTGTCCATCATCCCACATGCTTTGGGAAACATAAATTTTTATATATATTTATTTATTTTTTTATTGGCCGATTTCATGCATCGGCCCCCATATCTCACTGTCCATCATCCCACATGCTTGGGAAATATTTCTTGAGATGCTGACCGTTGACAGCCACTGGGAATTTCACGCCATCCAGCTCCTCCAGCATGTACGCGTTCCCCCTCAAAACTTGATCGACCCTGTATGGCCCGTGCCAATTCGGAGACCATTTACCATATGCTGCATCCTTAGTTCCCAATGGCAATACAGCTTCCCATACCAAATCGCCAACGTGGAACTCCTTCGGTCTCACCTTCTTGTTATATGCACGAGCTACCTTGGCCTTGTTTTCTTTGATTTTCTCAAGCGACCATAGCCTAAGCTCAGTTAGATCCTCAACACTGTCACTCATCAGGGCCGCATATTCTTCAGTCGTTAGGTCGTTCTGAAAAGTGACACGTCTCGATCCAGCCGTAATTTCCCAAGGCAATACGGCTTCTTGTCCATAGACTAGATGGTATGGCGAGGTTTTTATCGCTCCATGACATGACATGCGGTAAGCCCATAAAGCCTCTGACAAAACCTCGTGCCAACGCCTAGGGTGCTCATCGATTTTCCTCTTGATCAGCTTGATAAAGCTCTGGTTGGACGCTTTAGCTTGCCCATTTGCTTGAGCATAGTACGGAGATGATCGGACCAGTTTAATTCCCGTGTCCTCATAGAACTCTCTAAACTCGTAAGAAGTGAAGACCGAACCTCCATCGGTCGTAATCGTTTGGGGAATCCCGAATCTATGAATTACGTGTTCCTTCACAAAATCGATAACATCCTTTGAGCTCACGGACTTCATAGGGACGGCTTCAACCCATTTAGTGAAATAATCCGTAATGGCCAAAATCCACATGTGGCCTTTGCTTGATGGAGGATTGATCTTGACAATCATATCCATGCCCCAACCTCGGAATGGCCAAGGCTTGATGATGGGGTTCATTGCTGACGCGGGTACCATCTGAATTTTACCAAATCTCTGACATGCTTGACACCCTTTGTAGTACTTAAAACAGTCCTCCAGCATGGTAGGCCAATAAAACCCTGATCGCCTGATCAACCACTTCATCTTGTGAGCCGATTGGTGAGTTCCACAGGCGCCTTCGTGTACCTCGTGCAGGAGCCGGTTGGCCTCGGCTGTCCCCAGACATTTGAGCAATAACCCTTCCAGAGTCCTGTAAAACATGTCGTCCCCAATGAGCACATACTTCATGGCCTTGTACCTTATCCGTTTAGGTGCCCCCCGAGCCGAATCCTTCAAGTAATTGAAGATATCGGCTCTCCAGTCATCGGCGTCCAGGAACTGTACCTGAACATCGGCTCCCTCTGCTACGTCCTTGTAGCCTGAAGCCATTTGTGCAAGATCATTCGCCTCGGTATTCTGCGACCGCGGGATCCAGGTGAAGTTCATGTACCGGAATTGTGCCATCATCTCATGGCATTGCAGCCATAATGGGAAGAGCGACTCGCTCTCACACTTGTATTCCTCCGTGAGCTGAGAAATCACCAACTTGGAGTCTCCAAAAATTTCCACTGCTTCTGCTCCAGCTTCGATGAGCAACTCCATTCCCTTGCGTATCGCCTCATACTCAGCGACGTTGTTGGTGCGAGGGGCAGACAACCTGATGGAGAAGGAGAATGTTGCCCCCCGGGGCGACACGAGTAGCACGCCGATGCCGCACCCATCATCACAAACCGATCCATCGAAAAACATAGCCCACGCTCGTATAGATAGTGCTGCTATGTTAGTGTTGATCCTTTCAGCGATAAGGTCGGCCAAAGCCTGTCCCTTAACTGCTTTCGCGGGTTGATACCGGATGTCAAACTCTAATAATGCAAACATCCATTTGCCCAGTCGGCCTTTCAACATAGGAGCCGACAGCATGTGCTTTATGACATCTGATTTGCATATGATGACAATCTCTGCTGATAGCAAAATGTGGCGCAGCTTGGTGCAGGTGAAAAACAGGCAGAGGCACAACTTGTCGATCTCAGGATACCTCGTCTCTGCGTCCAGCATCCTTCTGCTGATGTAAAATACAACTCGCTCCAGCCCATCATAAACTTGCACCACCACTGAGGCGATGGACGTGTCAGCTACTGATAAGTAAATGTAGAATGGCCTATCCGGCTGGGGCGGAACCAATACTGGCGGCTTCGTCAGATATTCTTTAATCTCGTCGAAGGCTCGTTGTTGTTCTGCCCCCCAGCTGAACTCCTCATCAGATTTAATCTTTACAAGTCCCATGAACGGCTCTATCCTTCCTGACAGATTGGAGATGAATCTTCTGACGAAGTTGATCTTGCCGATGAGAGACTGCAGTTCTTTCTTCGTGGTAGGTGGCTTCATTGTTCGCACCGCCTCCTGACTTTTCAGGCCGATCTCAATTCCTCGTTCATGGACCAAGAAGCCCAAGAACTGACCGGCCGTCACACCGAAGGCACACTTCTTTGGATTCATCCGTAGCCCGAATCTTCTTGTTCGGTCCAGGACGTGTCGCAGGTCATCCAAGTGTCCTTGTACTGAAGTTGACTTGACCACCACGTCATCGATATAAATTTCCACCAGCTTGCCGATCTGATCATGGAAGATGTAATTCATGGCTCTTTGGTATGTGGCGTCGGCGTTCTTCAGTCCAAACATCATGACTACATATTCAAACAACCCCACCGAACCTGGGACTCTGAATGCAGTCTTGTGTATATCTTCCGGAGCCATAAAAATTTGGTTGTAACCGGCATTGCCATCCATGAAGCTCAAGATTTTATGACCAGCAGCTGCGTTGATTAACGTCTCTGCTACTGGCATCGGATATTCATCCTTCGGAGTAGCTCTATTGAGATCCCGAAAATCTATGGCAACACGCCAGCGGCCATCCTTTTTCTCTACAGGTACGATGCTAGAAATCCACTCAGCATACCTGCATGGCCTGATTAAATCGGCTGCCAACATTTTCTCGATCTCCTTCTTGACTTCTTTCAAAATTTCGGCCTTCATCTGTCGTGCTCGCTGCTGGAATGGCCGAAATCTTTTTTTAAGTGGGAGTCGATGCTCGATGATGCTCCTGTCTAGCCCAGGCATCTCTGTATAATCCCAGGCAAAGCAATCTGGATATTCTTTCAACAAAGCTATCATCGGACCCCGCAGATTCGGATCCAACTTCTTGCTGATAAATGTTGGTCTTGGCTTATCCCCAGGACCGATGTCAATCTCCTCTAGCTCATCAGCGGATGTAAACCCATACCCTAGCTTTCCGTCACCTGTTAAATCGATGCTAAACACGGGACAAACAGTTGGTGAGGATAACAAAGATAGTTTGGGCCGATTGCCGGAATCGGCCCCCTTTTTCATTGCATTAGTCAAGGAAGGTTTACAACTTATCTGTGTTTCACAATGGCAGGGCACCTCCTTGCTACGACTGCATGACCTGTTTGTCGTACGATTGCTGCTTTTTATTTTTTGTGGCCGATCGCCGGGATCGGCCTTACCACGTACGATCGTGGACTTTGCTACTCTGTCAGGCCAGTGGATAAGACCAGCCTCACCCCGTTTTTTGTAGCTTCAATGCGCTCACAGCCGTCTAGACTGATTCCAGAGATCGGCTCTTGGTCTTCTGCTTCCCAGATGTTCATGCCAGCTATGGAGATCTCGATAGAATCATCTGCATGAATGACCTCCACTTCATCTCCATCCCACTGTATTAGGCACTGGTGCATCGTGGATGGAATGCAGCAGTTGGCATGAATCCAATCTCTCCCTAGCAAGACAGCGTAGGTGCTTTTGCTATCCACGACGAAGAA
Source organism: Avena sativa (assembly GCA_916181665.1). NCBI lineage: Eukaryota > Viridiplantae > Streptophyta > Magnoliopsida > Poales > Poaceae > Avena > Avena sativa. The sequence continues at coordinate 71,396,305 of OV702284.1, forward strand.
TGACGTAGGGATGGTTTTTCTGCCCACGGTCAGATCCACGTTCAGCACGCCCTGCGTTTCTGAAGTTTGGCCGTTGAAGTCGCTTAACGTGACGTTGGTTTTGATCAGATCTGCAGTGGAGCGTCCCAAACGCCGTAGCATGGAGTATGGCATTATATTGACTGCCGCTCCGGTGTCGACCAGCATCTTGCGGACAGGCTGCCCATTGATATAACCTCGCAGGTACAGGGCTTTCAGATGTTTGTAGCCTTTCTCTTGTGGCTTTTCGAAGATAACCGGTCGTGGGCCGCAGTCCAACTGTGCCACTGGTAGTTCTTTGGCTCTTGGAGCGCAGAACTCTGACGGAAGTGTAAACACCATGTTTGTGCCAGCCGATGTCTTCGCATCGGCTTTTACCGGTTTAGGGCGCCACTCTTTCCTTTTCGGGCGGTCTTCCGTCTCCAAGGTCTGCCGAATTTTAACGGCCAAATCGGGCCGTGCTTTCTTTAAAGCGTAGAGATACTGCGCTTCGGCTTCCTCCAAGTTACGCAGCCGCTGCACTCTACGCTTTTGGGTGTGTCTGAGTCCGTCGGGACACCACCTTGGACGGTGATATCTGTCCTTTCCTTTGTCATCCATTGGCTCCTCGAGATCTTTTGCTCGAGCGGACTCCCTGTATCGGCTCTGAGGTGGGAGAGGCCCTAGACGCTTGAAGACTGACACTGGCCCCGTGCCCTCCTTTTGCTGGCCACATTCTGGGCAGTTGTCGATTGTAGGCAATCGGCTCATTCCTGCGTCCCAGCAATACTTGAAGAAAGGGCAGTCCCAATGTTTGTCCACGCCTTCCTTTTCTTTTGGCGGTCCCCTAGCGAGGTGCTCATATCCTTCATCGTTTCCATCGCGCCGGCGACGTCGGTCATACTGGCGTCCATACTTGTTAAGGAGGTGCGTGGAATGTGGTTTCTGATATCGCACGCTCCTCACCTGTTCCTCGGTCAAATACCGCCTGTCATTGTAGTTGGGCCGGTCGCGTGGACCAGCCTCCTCTCTTTCTTTGCCCCGAGAGGGACCGTCTTCCTCCTTATATGCGCCACGGTGGTACACGGGTCCTGCCATATTAACATCGAACGAGAAATCCAACTGACGCCTTGTGGACTGGCTGTGTTCTACCATGTTGACGCCGGGAAACGGGTTAGTGTCTACTTTCATGGCGAACTGTCCAAGGATCAGACGGCCCTGCTCTATCGCCGTTTGGATCTGGCGACGTAGCTCTTTGCAGTCATTGGTGGTGTGGGTGAACGAGTGATGCCACTTGCAGTATGGTCTTCCGTTCATCTCTTGAGCCGTAGGGATTTTGTGGCCTTCGGGTAACTTCAGCTGCTTTTCTTTCAGTAGTAAATCGAATATCTGCTCAGCTTTGCTCACATCGAAGTCAAACCCTTTCGCAGGCCCTTGCTGTTTCACCCATTTGCAGGATACAGGATCTGCCCCCCGAGCCCATTCAGCCACGGCCACCTCCTGGTCTTGCGTAGGATCTTCTTCTTCTGCATCGACCAGGCTTATCGGGCGTTTGAACTTGTCTTGGTACAACTCAGGGTGGCGCTGTTCATACATTGTCAGTTTCTGGGCCATGTGCGCCAATGAATTGTACTCTACTTGGAAAGCCAGATCCTTGATAGGTGCTGAGAGACCCAACACTGCTAGTTCGACCGCTTCTTTCTCAGTTAAACGAGCCGAATAACATCGGTTCTTGACAGTCCTGAAGCGCTGGATGTACTCGGCTACCGTTTCTCCCCGCTTTTGCCGCACCTGCGCCAGGTCTGCAATGCCAGCCTCGGTAACCTCTGAATGATACTGAATGTGGAACTGTTCTTCCAGTTGCTTCCAGGTCTGGATTGAATCAGGTGGCAATGAGGTATACCACCCAAAAGCTGGTCCTGTCAGAGATTGCGCAAAGAACCTCACGCGCAACAGATCCGATGCCGAAATCATGCCTAACTGTGCTAGGTATCGGCTCACGTGCTCGATCGAGCTCGACCCTTCTGACCCGCTAAACCTTGAGAACTCAGGGAGCCGATACTTGGGTGGCAGCGGAATCAGGTCAAACTCGTTGGGGTACGGCTTTGAATAGCCGATTGTCCTTCTCTTCGGCACGAAGCCGAACTGATCTCTCAAGATGGTACGGATCTGCTCCACTGTCTGGGCTGCAGGGGCTAGGTTCTCATGACTCGTTCCAGTGGCGTACTTGGCTAGCCATGCCTGTTTATCAGCGTCCATCCCAGAGATTCCTGTTCCGGAAACACCTGCTCCCGAAGGCCCTGCTCCAGAAACTCCTGCTCCAGAAATCCCTGCAGTTGCCACCGGGTTCGTGCGCGTCAGGTTATTGCAGTCTGGCACGTAGGTGCACACATATCCATGTGGGATCTCCTTAGGTGGTTCAAACAGGAATTGGTAATCGCCAGGGTCACCTCCAACCTTGTAGACGACGTAAGCCGGTGCCCCTGGTGGTTCCGGAGCTGCAAGCGTGAATGGCAGCTGCGGCCTGGTCTGGAGCGGTCTTTCTCCCTGGTGAGTCCCTAGAGTAGGACCGGACGGAGAGTACTGATGTTTCATGATCTCCTGAACTACGCGAACTGCAATACGCTCGAAAGCGTTCACCAGGCTCTCAGAATGGCGGTGAAGAGAATGAGCCACCATGTAGTTGACTTCCTGTCGCAGAGCTCTGGTGCGCTCCTCTGAAGGAACAGAGAGATCCACCTCGTCAAGAGCACCTTCAGGTGAGAACCCTTTCCATCTAATGCCATGCTTACGGGTCCTCTCAAAAGAGCCGATGAGATCGGCTTCGAAGAGAGCTTTGACGTCATCATACTTCGCCTTGTGCTCCTCAGGCAGCTCGTCGTACGTGACTGGTCTGCTTTCCATCGCAGTGTCGGATGTTGGTGTAGACGTTGTTGAAGGTCCCACCGGGCGTGCCAGAATGTGTTGCCTACCAAAACCCACCGGCGAGCAGCGACGGGCAACACGAAGAGCCGAGAGGCTCCCAAGACTGCTGGTGGGCCCTGGTCCCTCGGGCAACGGCCCGCAAAACTCCGGCACGCGCCCTGGCTGGTTCGAGGGCGTGCCACCTGACCTATACCTGGTCAGGAAGGTGAAGGATTGCTTCGATTGGTTTCCTGCATGGTAAACAAGTATACGTAAAATTCGAGCCGTGACCGGCTCCCAGGTTTCCCTGTGAATCGGCTCCTAGAGCCGATTAACCCATGGTTCTGCATTAGATCTATGATAACATGGGGTTTTGCTTCATCGTTACAAGTTAAATCGATCTACGATAGTTTAATGTTTTCACTACATAATTGGAACGTCCTACACGTAATTGAGCCCGGTAAATACGAAAGATAATAGAAAACCAATCCTAGAGAAGGCCTAAAAACCAACGTAACGTTAATTCCCGGAACAACTCCTCTTGGATTGGTAAGCCATATCTTCCATACTACTGGATCGTTCAACCCGTTTGCAAGGCCTGATCATGTAGATATCAAACTAAACCTTGGGGAGCAAGGCACAACTATAACAGATCAAATCGACTTAAATAAAGATCAAGCAAAGTGCCACCCTTACACCCGGGAAAAAGATGCAAAGGCGGCGAGATAACTTAAAGGCAGCATATCTAAACGATCATAGCAAAAAGTACCGATGCTAGCCTAAACAAATCTATGATAATAGTGTTACTCGCCATCAACAAGGCTTCAGTACGAGTAACACCAAACAATCGCATAAGTAGGTACTGCCTAGATCGCAAGATGCGATCTAGGCAGCATGGCACTTACCCGAGAAAAACCCTAGAAACAAGGGGTGGCGATGCGCCGAGATTGTGTTTGTTGTGAACGTGATTGTCCTCCTTTCACAATAACCTTAGGTACATATTTATAGTCCGGAGACTTTCTACCTTTGGAATAACTCTACAATTCTATCTCTTACCTAAATCGAAACGGAACCTATTACAATATAAGATACACGGGCAATTTAGCCCAAATCAACGCACGAGGCCGATTTAACAACACGTTGCATATACGTATCTTCTAAGCCCATCTTGATTGCGGCCCAACTCCTCCTTTGGCCAAAATATGGCGATAACAGTGCATGAGGTGGCCGCACCCCCCAGGCGCGGGCTAGGCCCACCCGTGCAGCAGAGGGTGTGGGGCCCCCAGGGCTCCACTCTGTCTCGTATTCTGGCTCCGTGGATCTTCTGGTGAAATAGGATTTTTGGCATATTTTCCGGGATTTTTCCTGATATTTGATTTTCTGCACCAAAACTAGACACCAAGGTAATTCTGCTGAAAACAGCATCAGTCTGTGTTAGTTGTATCCAAATCACACAAGTTTAGAGGAGAAACAATAGAAAAAGTGTTTAGGAAAGTAGATACGTTTTGGACGTATCACCAGCTGGGCCCGTGCCACTGGTGGGTGTGGTCCATCTGGCCTTTGTTTCGTCTTGTAACCTTCCGTATGTAATAAAAACATCAAAAATATAAAAAGATAAGGTTTGCATGAACCTTCAGTTTGCAGCACTTTTACCTATTCAAAGACGGACTCTGCAGATTCCTTCTCTCCATCTCCTGAAAATTCCTTTCATACAAGGCTTTACACAAACCTCATTGGCAACATTAGTGTATGTAAAAACAATAAACCTCTAAGTACACATTTCAACTGAAATCTACCAAAACAAAAGCTATTGTAGCAACTCCTTTCCAAAATCCCAAAAAGAATCTGAAAGGGAATCAATATAAGAGGCAAATGCAAATGATGGCAGAAATCTGTCAAAATAGACCCGCAAGTAAAGATTGATTTTTTTGAAAATCTTCTGCTGCTCAAATCAAAAAGTGCAAAACTAAAGAAAGTTGGATAACAACTTGGAGAATAAGCACAGAAAATTACAGCTCCATCCAAAACACTGAGCTCCTTCATGAATTTTTACAATGCAGCACAAAAATCTGTCCCAGGACAGCCACTTTTCACAACTCCTCTACTTCTCAAAAGTAGTTGATCTTGACACAAAAACCAACAAAAAGGATAAGGAGAGGTCATTACTGAGGTAATAACTTCCAAGACTCAACAAAACGAAAACCAAAAGCAAACTTAAAACGGGTTGTCTCCCAAAAGCTCTTTCTTTATAGCCTTTAAGATGGGCATGATAATTTCAAAGATGCTCACATAGGAGATATGGATTTGAAGTGAAAGAGAGCATCAAGAAGAAAATATCCAACACATTTGAGTCTAATCCACTTCCTATGCAAGGGATTTTCATGAGAAAACAGATTATTAAAACAAAAGGCTGCTAGCATAGGAAGACAAAACAAGTGCAGCTTCAAAGCTTTCAACATAAAACAGGGAAACTTAATATTATTGAGATGCATAAAACTATGTTTCCCTATCTCATAATAACTTTTAGTAGCATTTTGAATAAAGTTGACAATATAACTATCACAAGAAACAACTTTATCATCAGAATGAGCATACTTACAATCATCAAAAAGAGGCCTAAGGTCATAAACTGGATCCATAGAAGCAAGTTGTTCAACCCTGAAATCTTCATTAGGCAATTCATTTTCATAAGGATTTTGGTAAATTTGGAAAAATTAAACTCATAAGACTCTCCATCAAACTTAGTCAAAACTTTCTCTTTCTTACAATCTATGATAGCCCCACAAGTATTCAAGAAAGGTCTACCAAAGATAATAGGACAAGTTTTACTAGCTTCTGAACCAAGTACTAGAAAATCAGCAGGATATTTAATATTACCAAAAAGAACCTCCACATCTCTTACAATGCCAATTGGACAAATTGTCTCTCTATTATCAAGGTGAATAACCACATCAATGTCCTCAAGCTCACAAGGACCAATTTCATGCATAATTTCCCTGTAAAGCTCATAAGTAATAGCACTAGAACTAGCACCAATATCACACAAACCATAATAGCAATGATCACCAATTCTAACAGAAAGCATAGGGACACTAGTTTTCCTAACTTCTCTAGGATGAGAGACAATATTAGAAGCGTCTTCACAGAATACAATGTGCTCATCCTCTATATTTTTAGTGACAAGATCTTTCACAAGGGCTACTACAGGTTCAATGTTTATTTGCTCATTAGGTTCCACAGTTTTCTTTGCACTTTTGCTGACCACATTAGCTATGATAGAATGTTCCTTTACCTTAGTAGGAAAAGGGATTTTCTCAACATAAGGTTCAGGAAAAATAGGATCAACAGTACAAACTTCAATGCTAGCAGGAACATGGGTAACAATATCTTTATAAGGAGCATGGTACTTGTCCCACTCCTTTTTGGGAATTTCAATATAAGAGGCAAAGGCCTTAAAACATTTTGCAAGAACTTGAGAATCAAGACCATACTCAGTACTAATATCATGGAAGTCATCAGTTCCCATAAAAGATTTAATGCATTCATAATCATAATTTATACCTGGCTTTCTTCCTTTGTCATTCTCCCATGCTTCAGTGTTCTCTTGAATACGGTCTAGGAGATCCCATTTAGCTTCTTCCTTCATACATGTGAATGATCCAGCACAAGAAGCATCTAGTAAATCTTTATCATGAAGAGAAAGCCTAGAATAAATGTTATTGATGATAATATTGTTAGGGAGTTCATGAATAGGACATTTAAGCATTAGTAACTTCAATCTCCCCCAAGCTTGAGCTGTACTCTCTCCATCACGAGGCCAAAAGTTATATATTAGATTCCTATCCTTATGAATCTCACTAGGAGGATAGAATTTAGAGTAAAAGAGAGGTACTATATCCTCCCATTCCATGGATTTTTCATTCTTCAACAGCTTACACCATTCTTCAGCTCTTCCTTTTAATGATATAGAGAGTAACTTCTTCTTCACTTGTTCAGTTGTGATACCTGCACACTTAAACAACCTGCATAATTCATGGATAAAAAGCAAGTGATCACCAGGATGGACAGTTCCATCCCCTAAATAATAATTATCCATAACACGATCAACAATACTTGTAGGTATCTTAAAAGGATCTATCTCAACAGGTAGTGGTTCATCTACTACCCTAAGAGTGGTAGTAGTTTTCCCAAACAGAAAACCAAGTGGGTTATACATATTGGAAACAAAGTTACAAACAGAAATAAAAACGATACTCACAGTAGAATTTTCCTTTACCAGTTCCACTTTTCAATAGCGCTTCACTCCCCGCAACAGCGCCAAAAAATAGTCTTGATGACCCACAAGTATAGGTGGTGTATCGTAGTACTTTTGATAAATAGGAATGTCGATCCCAACGAGGAGCAGAAGGTGTTGACTAGTGGTATGGAGCAGGAAATCTCTGTAAATACTTCGCAAACGGATTTTTAGGGGTTTTCTGATAAAGCAAGGAAATAAAGTGCAAGTAAATAAGACAAGAAACAATTGTAGCAAGTGGCCCAATCCTTTCTTAGCAAAGTACAAGCCGGTGGAAATACTAATGAGGACCAAACATTCACGAGGACACATGGGAATACTGTCAAGTGCTTTCGTTTCATATAGTTGGTTAATATTCTTTGGTTTCATAAGTGTTGTGTGGGCGAACCTATGCTAATGTACCGACCTTACTTGGACTAATACATACTTTTGATTAAACCCCTTGCAATCATTCGCAACTACAATAAAGCAATTAAGATATAAACCTAACCACAACCTTAAACTCTGAGATCCTACACTCCCTTGTGCAATGGTTTCCTAATGGGGGTTCAGGTTTCTGCCACTCCGGCAACCCCACAATTAGTATCCAAATACATAATGCATTCCCTTAGGCCCATAAATGGTGAAGTATCATGTAGTCGACGTTCACATGACACCACTAGAATAATATCACCACAACTTAAATATGAAACCATTGAATAATACCTCAACATAAATCCACTACTAACAACATGACTTCTCCCATGTCCTCAAGAACTAAACGAACTACTCACGAGACATCGTATGGATCAAGATCAGAGATGATATAATGATGTATAACAATTTGAACATAAACAATAATTCAATGGTTCCACTCACAAGCATCAACTACAATAGCAATCAACACCGGGAAAGATTCCCCTAAGAACTATGTAAGATTTAACACAATTGTTATAGAAGGATGGAGTGGAGATGATGGTGCTGGTGGATATGATGGTGTGGATGATGATGATCCCGATGAAGTCTAGCTTTATGACGGTGTTGATGGCGACGATCTCCCCTCTCTGGGAAGGAATTTCCCGGCAGAAATCTGTCTGCTGGAGAGCTCTTTCTCTCTCGATGTTTTCCGCCCCGCAGAGGCGGCGGAATCTTTCTGTGGTCGCTCCCCATGTATTAGGGTTTTGAGGATAAGATATAGGCGAGAGGGCGGAGCCAGAGGTGGGCCAGGGTGGCCACACCCCCTGTGGGCGCGTCCTAGGGTGGCCCGCGCCTGGGGGGTGTGGGACCCCTGTGGCCCAACTCTGCCTCCCCTTCTGGCATCCTTCGTCTTCTGGGAAAATAGAATTTTCCGTAGTTTTTCTCGTATTTTTCTGATCTTCACGAAATTGCATCAAAACACCGCTTTTTCCATCAGAATCCTGACTCCGGCAGTTCATCCTCCAAGAATCATCCAACATGAAAAAATAGATGAAAAGACATAAATAACACCTCTTAATACGAAATATATCAATGAATAGAGGCAAATTATGATATAGAATGGTGATGCAAATTGGACGTATCACCCCAATGGTTCGGAAACATCACAGACATGATCAAGACCTCTCTTGGATCAATGATCAATAGCGGGACCCATATGCCATAATGACCCCTACGCATTCACAATGTTTCATGTCGTTTGAATCATGAAATGTAGAGTCCAATTCCCTTTATAACTCTAATACTGACTTGTCTGAGATCTGGTCATCGGTATCATATACCTTGTTTAATCTCGTTACCGACAAGTACTATTATACATGTTCCCGTTATATTCCATCCATGTGACCTAGTCACATGTTGCAACATCATGGATATAATCTCTCCTGTCACACGGGCGAACAAATCCTGGTCTTGACACATAGCACTCAACATATTCCTCTGGAATACCCAACATACATACATCGTTATTGTCACCCAGTTATGGAAATGACGTTTGATGTAGTCAAAATAGCCTCCTCGGGTGATAGTGATTAATATGATCTCACGGGCAAAGGAGAAGGAAACTAAGCTTCTAACTATTGCAAAGATAAACTATGTGACTTAATCATGCTGCAATACTTATATTGGGTAATGTCCATCACATCATTCATTAATGAAGTGACCTCGTTGTCAGTTGATGTTAAAGTAAGTCCATGATCGGGAAACCTCGATCAACAGCTTCCCAACAAACTAGTATAAATAGAGGGTACTAGGGACTTGGTTTGTTTACATACCACATCTATACCAATGTTTTCACTTGAACAGTTATAGCACAGTATGAAACTATTATAAATCAATTGAGATATGATAATAAAATACACTTATTATTTGCCTCTAGGGCATATCTGCTTCAAAAAGTCCCTCGTGTATCCTCAAGTCATGTACACATCTCTGTAAAGAGGTCTCCAAACACCACAAGATATAGTTACGGTCATAAACGAATTGTACATGTACGCCGGTAGATAACCTGCAGGAGAGAAGAATTTTTATCATTAAATACTTTATCATTTCTACATAGCCATAGCGACCAAATAATAGAAATCGCTCCACCACCCTAAGTAGAATCATGTAATTGCGATTACACCATGTAGTCAATTCCAAAGAATATTAGCAACAATACACGATGGATACAAGTTTAAAACTGCTTGGATGACTGACCATATAGAGAAGACATAATCACATTGGATTAAAAAGTCTTTAATTGTCTCATCATGATGACAAAACGCATATTTTGTACTTCCATGTCAATTCCACCTTACAAGATTATCACCAGTAAGAATAATCCCCCAACGAAGATACCATGCATTTTTTTTTTTTTTAGGGGTGAAAGAGCATTTCCTATCCTTGTGATTTTGATGTTTGATAATAACACACCTATCAATTTAATTGTGCGCTAAGTGTATCTTAGGTTTTCTAGGTAGTGGCACAAATATTGAATTGCCACAGTTGCACTTGCCAATGTCACTAGTGCTGACCGTTAGTACCGGAAGTTACAACCGGTACTACCACTTGTCCCCGGTACTACCACTCCCTAGTACCGATTGCATCTGATTGAGGTGGGCAGGCCTCGATTTTCCTCAGTACCACCTGGTACCGCGGAGCGGCACTACCGCTCCAACCGTTAGTACCGCTTGTGGCAAGCAGTACTACCGCTTGGACACGGTAGTGCCGCTCGGCAGTACCGGGAAACGCTGAGTAAGGACTAGGCCTTTCCTTTTCGCTCAGTACCAACCGGTACTTGGGACCGGTACTACCGCCCTGATCGGTAGTACCGCGTCTAATGACCGGTACTACCGCTTGGGGGTAGTACCGCAAGGTGGTTTCGGGCATGACCGTGGCTGGCTCGACCATGTGGTGCCCCCTCTGGTACTTGGTCCGGTACCTGACCGGTAGTACCGATTGTGACCGGTACTACCACTTGAGTACCGGTAGTACCGATGCATTTAATGCCCCAACAGGTAGATTCCTCCAAGTGGTATAAATACCCCTCCAACTACCTTGGGACAAAGTGCTCGTTGCATTGAAGACTACCACCTCCATTTTGAGCCACCAAATCGCCAAGATCTCTTCACTCAACCATCCAAAGTCTTTGATCTTTGGATAATTGAAGGAATATCCCTTGATCTACTACTTCACCAAAAGAGATCCTCATTTCCCCCCTCATTCATTTGAGGTCCCCCATTGCTCTAGTGTTTTCTTTGGAAACCCTAGTTCTAGATTTGGTTCTTACAAGCTTGTCTTTGATTGTTTTGACAGCTTGCTTGTATTTGGGAGCCTCCAATTAAGTTGTGGATGTGTGCCCCGAACTTGTCGTAAAGGTGTCGATATAGTGGAAGGTGGATCGGTCCCGTTGGGGTGAGATTCATCGGAGAATAAGGGAGGCCTCTCATGGCGTTGGTGGTTTGAAACCACCCCCTCTCCAAACATAGAAGTACTTCCCCTCAAAAGGAAGGAACTACGGGAAACAAATCCTTGTGTCTCCGTGTACACCACTTTGGTTACTTCTATCCTTTACCGCACTTTACTTACTTGTTCTTTCTTAGTGTTGTGTTAGCTAGTGCATGTTTGTCATATAGGTAAATTCACCTTAGTTGCATAATCTAGAGAATTTACCTTTCTTGTCAAACCTTAATTTGAAAAAGAAGAAAATTTGAAGTAGCACCTATTCACCCCCCCCCCCCCTCTAGGTGCCCATACGATCCTTTCAATTGGTATCAGAGCCTCGGATCTTATTCGGGCTTTACCACCTAAGAGTATATGGGTAGCAATGAGGGGGAAGGTGGTAGTGAGCATACCACGGTGACCATGGATGATCTCAATAACTTGGAAACAATATTGAGCTCCACCATGGCCAACGAGATCAAACAATTACAAAAGTTAATTGAGCAACTTGTTAAAGATAAGGTAGGCTCATCATCCCCTTATCCTCAAGAGGAACTACCTCCTTCATCCAAAGAGAATGCCCAGGCATCTCCCACGGATAAGGTGGTGGGGGATAATCAAGACAACATTAACTCCTCCACAAAAAGGATTGGTGAGAAGGGAGAGCACCATGAATGGTACTCTCCCGACCCTCCAATTCCTCACCCTCATGTATACAATAGAGGTGACCCACCAAAGCTTGAAGCATCTACTACTTTTGCTCAATGGCAATCTCTAATGAAAACTCATGTGCGCAGCTCTTGCATTGAACTATGGAACATCATTGAACAAGGACTCTATATTGGGGATCCAAGCAACTTGACAAGAAGAGAAGTTGTCAATAGTCAACTCAATGCCACCGCCTTGCACATTATCCAACAAGGATTGTGTACAAAGGATTACCCACACATTGAGCACCTCAACACCGCCAAGGAAGCTTGGGATGCTCTCACAGTGTTGTTTGTTGGGAATGAGAGCATGATAAGGAACCAGTATGATGCACTAAGCAATGAAGTCGAAGGCTTCTACATGAAAGAAGGTGAATATCATGAAGACATGTACCGTAGGCTCAATACCACCGCCACCGCTTTTAGGAATGTGGGTGCCTCACATGTGAATGATGCTTGGATAAAAAGGAAATATGTTAGTGCACTCATGCCCTTTGAGCCCACCGACTTGAAGAGCCTACAAGGAAGACACAACTACCACCTCATGACCTCCAATGAAGTTATGCAAGATATGGCCTCTTTCAAGGTTGCCGCCAAGAATGCCAAAGATGTCCGTGCTCGTGCCCTTGGAATGAGCAATGTCGTCAACCTTGCATTGAAGGCCAAAGTTGTGGAACATGTGGATGAAGATGATAGTGATGAAGGCTTCTCCATGAGCCACCCCGATGATGTCAAGATTGCTCATGGTCAATATATGGTTTTCTATGCAAAGAACTTTTGGAAGAACCCCGCCAAAGCCAAGATGGAAATGCAAAGAAGAAGAAATCCAAATGGAAGAAGAGAAAGTGTCACGAAATTGAGAACTTGCTTCAATTGTGGTGATCTCTATCACTTTGTGGTGGGTTGACCATATGAGAATAGAGAATATCATGGGGGCAAACTTGTGCCAAAGACAACTTCCAAAGCTCCCTACAAGAAAACATTCGTCAAGAAGAATCCAATCAATAAGAAGAAGGGCGAAATTGTATTGATCACTCATGAATAATACTCCTCCGACAATGATGATGATGAATATGAGGAAGAGGAAACATCAAGTGGGGTGGCTGCTCTAGTCACTACATCTAATCCGACATTGTGACACCCCCAGGATCAGGGCTAAACAAATCCCAGACCTCCGTCTGTCATAAGCTTAGCCTTGAGCTCGAGGATATCCAGTGAAGAATCGGTAACACAACAGTGACCCTACGACACAAAATCTATTACAGCAAGCTCATAACTGAGCAGAGAACCAAATTATTACAAGCAGAGGTCACTGACCACAAACATCAAACAACGGAAGGCAAATTATGCTATTTAAGTATAGCAAACTTAACAAATGGCCTAAGAGGCCTGAAGCATAACGATGACATCCCAGCCCATAGATTCCAGGCTGCCGGCCGGGAACCCCAAGCTACTCGTCGATGTCGATGTAGTACAAAACTCGTCTTAAGGTGAACACTTACTCTGCCAAAAGTATCAACAAAGCAAGGGTGAGTACAGGGTGTACTCTGCAATACTTCTGGCTGGTGGAGTTGTTTTGCATAAAGCCACTTTTGTTTATAAAACAAGAGAGAGAAGAAGCTCGTCTATCCAGAGTATTTTAAAAAAGGGGATAAGAGAGCAACGTCTCTGAAAGTATTGATCATCATCTTTTGATATCCACCGAATCATCATTACCGACCAACTAGGATCACCCCCTCGTACCCATGAGGAAGCATCTTTAATCACACGTTGATCTGCCAAGTTTTATGATTAAGTTAAAGTTCTCTATGATCTTAGAATCTGGTCACCAAGCATTCATAACCGTGAACATGGCTTTTCAAAAAGATTTAACCCTGCAGGGGTGTACAACTTTACCCCACGTACCAACTGACTCTTAATGCCAACGTTATTATCCCTCTTCCTTGGAAGGTCGGCAGAGGGTGGTTGGCCATGACCTTTACCTTGCTTTCGCCGAGACCATGAGCCGCGCAATAAGTATGGTTCCTCTGTAACGGGTCAAATCCCGAAGCCAGTACTTAAAGATGTGAGGCGAGGTTGGTTAACAAGGTCTCCATCGACCCCAAGCAACCCGGTCCACACTTACGTACCTGTTATGGATGCACCAACTTCACCCCGCAAATCTTTCAAAAGATTTTCTATGCATATGTCGAATGGAACGCCCGAACTATGTGACTCATGGAATCTACTAGGCAAGTTAATCATGTGAGGGGTTCCCAAGCCCCGTGTGGCTGTACACTCATCTCGATTCCAAAGGCAAGAACTCAGATCCTAGTGGTGGCGAGCATGGGACTAGAAATACCACATCCCACCGTGGCCTCCCATACAAGCCTTAGCATGTTTAACTCATATCACTGATCTCATCTCATCACTTTCCCCTGTCATACTAGATTCTCTGCATCTGATACATCATCTGGATGGACCAGAACTGACAGCTATGCATGGCTAAGCAGGACACAGATATAAGCTCTAGGAGTGCACACACGCCAAACCTAGTTATGCTAGGAGCAATGGATCAGGTAATATAAGCTCAAAGGGAGTAATGCAATAGATAGGATACTCTATCTATCGATAAAAGACCACAGTAGAATCGTATGCATCATGGCAGAATTGAAATGCTTTCGAAATCATAGGATTATATCATGGTGGGGCTATGCTTGCCTTTGCCAGTTGATAACCGATAAGCAGATCTTCGGAAGCCTTGTACTTGACTTGGTTACAGTTGGTCAAGGATTGTTTGTCGGTCTTCGATCTTCAATGGTGTTGTCCTCGGTCTTCGATCTCGATCTCGATCTCGTATTCTACCGGGAAGAACCAAACACCGGAAATAAAGGGAAACAATCATCACATGGCATCGATGCAATGCTCAAGCAAGGATGATGATATGACAAGTTAAATTGCATTGAAATGTAACCCTAAGGCATGCTCGACAACTTAATCGGGGTTCCGAGGGGCGAAAACCCTAACTCGAGAAAAACTCCGGAATCACCTGTGAGGGGTTACTATGTTCTTCTAATTAAACTTGTTATTTAAGTTGTTGAACAATGCATGATTATAGGTTAGATAAATAGGTTTCATTTTTTTGAACATTTTGATATATTATTTGTATTTTTCTGACTTATAAATAATTACTTATTAAATTTATAAGATTTATCCTTTTTCTGAAATTATTCAAACAATTACTAAAACTTATTAAACTTTTTGCACACAGACACAGTCTACCCGCAGTGACTGACCGATGGGCCCAAGGCCACCTCAGCCTCCACGCAGACAAAGTGGGACAGGGGGTTGCGGCTGTTATTTCTCACCTAGGCAGAAGCTACCCACTGCCACTAACGGGTGGGGCCTGGGTCGGGTCAACATGCCACACGGGCTCGCCGGGGAGCACGTCGGCCAGCAGCCAGGGACGATGGAGGAGGGCGATCTGGGAAGCGCTAGGTAGATCGTTCGAATCAGGGCGGCATAGCGAACCTAACAAGGGCGGCGCCGCTCCGATTGGGTCGCCGGAGCAGCAGCTACTGCGAGCGGCGGCGGCAGCGCTGGCAGGTCAACGGCGGGTGGAGGTTACAGCGAGCAAGCGAAGGATGCCTAGGGCACCAGAGGCTCACCTCGAATCAGTTGGTGTTGACAGCGAGGCGAGGCGGTTGCCGAAGCGGCGGTGAATCGAGCGGCGGAGGTCATCGGGCTCGAGGAGAAAACATCGATTCCGGCGAGCGGGGAGCTCCCGGGCATGCGTCCTTTGACCAGAAGAATCAGGGCTGCAAGGAGGAGCTAAAGGCGGCCTCAGAACGGCGAGGGGAGGAGAGAAACGACGGTGAGCTAGGGTTCGGTCAGAGGTGGGGAATGAGGGAGAGAGCTCCAGCGGGAAAGGGAGAGGATAAGGAAGAGGCAGGGCACCGCGGGGGTCTTATCCACGTCTCCAGGGCGGCAACACGCATCGCGCCGCGGCGGCGCGGCGACGGCATTGGCGCAGGACAGCGAGCTGCTTCGCTCGCTCGCTCTATCACGAGGAAGAAGAAAAGGAAGACACGCCGAAGGGGTACGGGCCGGCTTGGGCCAAGGTGGGCTGCAGGGTGGGCTGCAGCAAAGGTTGCAGGGGAGAGGAAGGAAATGGGCGCGGCCTGGTTACTATTCTGGTTATTTTTTTCTCAGAAATCTTTTCTATTTAGCTTTCTTATTTCTTTATTTTACAAATTGATTTGAAATCTGTTTTAGGATATTCCAAAAATACCAGAAACTTTGTAAATATATATATATAATAGCATGGGGCCCTTCTAATCCATTTGGGCACCATAGGTTTTGATGGTTTTCAAAATATTCCAAAACATTTGAATGGATTTGAGAGAATAAGGAGGAAACTAGGGTTAGGGTTTTGCATTTATTATTTTATTCAATGAAAAAATCTAAATGATGATGCTCATGATGCACAAAACAAACCCTAATAATGTTTATCTAAAACTGGGGTGTTACAGCTCTATCCCCCTTACGAGAATCTCGACCCGAGATTCCAAAAGTAGGAAGAGAGACAGAGAGAGAAAGAAACAGGGCCACTCTAAAGGTAAGAGGGAACACACTAAACAACACACAGAGTATCTCATGGTCAACTCATGGATGGAGTGTTCAGAAACAACTCTAAGATGACGAACATGAAACACATCAAGGTAACGGAGGAAACAAGAGGAGAAGGTTTTAAGTTGTTAGATAACTGGTCTTCATAAGGATTGAGACCATGGAACTTACGGGAGGTTTTGAATCTTATGAAGAAGAAAACTTCCAACAGAAAGAACATGACCACAGACTTCGATAGGGAACCTCTACTAAACGGCTTAAGTAGATATTTCAGGTTGCAGAGATGTGGATCAACAAAACCAAGCTGTTGAACTACTTTTGACACAGAAGGTTCACTCTTTCATTCAACGGAAGGTCAAGACAAAAAGGTATTTTGGTGGAGAGAACTCATAAGAGTCACAAGAAACATGTAGCAAGAAAACTTCTGATTACCAAAATCATGGTCACCCTTCGAACATGTTTAAGAGAACAAGAAGGAAACTCTTTAATTCATCCAGGCTATCAAAATCTTTACCAAAGATCGTGATATCACTTTACACCACTAAGATGAGTAGTTAAGAAGATTCCTGATAACACGAGAAGAAAGAAACTTCATTCTCAGACTTCAATTATTTGGCACAACAAGACGCTTGCCAACATAAAATGGTCTGGAGGATTGACCGAGAGACATTTAGCAACACTACTTTAAATGTTCTCCTGGATGTTCGAGAAATCAGACACCAAGTAAAGGTCGGACTTCGGATACAAGAAAACCATAAGCACAACTCCTATAATTAATTATAGAAGAAACCTCATGAAGAGTGGTTGTTATTGT
This sequence comes from Avena sativa, assembly GCA_916181665.1. Classification (NCBI taxonomy): domain Eukaryota; kingdom Viridiplantae; phylum Streptophyta; class Magnoliopsida; order Poales; family Poaceae; genus Avena; species Avena sativa. Next base: position 71,413,505 of record OV702284.1, read on the forward strand.
TGAGTTCAAGAGGATACGACAAAAGGTCTTTCCGGCTAAGTGTGTCAACCATTACATCATTTTTGCCAGACTTGCAATGAGACCTATGTCAAAACCTTGAGGAACACCAACCATCATTGCTGCTTGAGATTTAGCTTTGGTTAAGTGAAATGATACTTCAGACTGAGCATGTCCGAAAAGAAAGTTTATGGACTACAGTGTCAAGCTCAAAAAGATGATCTAGATTGATATACCCATGTATTAGCAACTTGTCGAGAGACAACTGCTGTAGGGTTCGCAGCATAGAAAACAAAAATTTTCCTACGATGGGAACAACTATGTACCAAGATCTATCTACTAGATACAAACAACGGGCGGATGTATATCCGTAGAGAACATACCCTTGAAGACCGACAAAGCTTAACGAGTCCAAACTCGTGGTTGATGTAGACGATCTCTTGCCGATCTCAAGATCGAGAGGAAGTCCTAGCGCCGCAAAACAGCAGCGCATCCGTGCTCGCACACACGTTCGAGGCACCGAGCAACCTCCGCCTCCTCGCTCCAGCAATGCAGCGGAAGCACAACTCTTTCTTGCCGAAAAGCCACCGGGAACATGTATCTCGCTAGTCCGAGACCATGGGGAATAAATTCTAGAGGGGGAGAGAGATCCTTCACGAGGAGGTGTGTTGTGAGAGGAGGAGAGGGGGGCCTTTTATAGGGGAGAGGGGGGCACCCAAGGGGCATGGCCCAGCCATGGGGCTGCCCCCACCTCTTCCACATTCATGTGGGTGGAGCTCCCACTCAAAATGAAAAGCCTCCACTCCCATTAAAAAGCCTCCACTCAAAAATCCACTCACATGCATTAAATTTCCACCAAATTTAATGCAAGCTCTCATTTAAATAAAACTCTTTTATTTATTTATTCAGAATTTTGTTAATTACTTTAATTAACAAACATTCACATAAAACCCCTTGCTAGTATTCCATTTCACATGCAGAACCAGTTTCAGCAATTTCAACCGAAACAGTTTCGGTGTCTAGTGAAATAAATTCCTGCGCTTTCCTTTTCTTTTCGGCATGAAACTTTTGCTCCAAATGGATGTCGGTGTCTCTTAAGTGTGTCACCCTACGGTTCGCGAATAATGCGGACATGATCGAGACCCCTCTCGGATCAATAATCAGAAGCAGGATCTGGAGACCCATACTGACTCCCACACATTCAACGATGACTTTCTTGTGATCGTCGGAACCTTTTACGCTAGTATCTTAATCCCTTTGTTTCGCGATATATTACATGTCCGAGATTCGATCATCGGTATCTCCATACCTAGTTTGATCTCGTTACTGACATGCACTCTTTTCTCGTTCCCGTGATATAACATTCTAGTGATCAAATCACTTGCTTGCAAGCTAATCAATGTGATATCACCGAGAGGGCCCAGAGTATATCTATCCGTCATCGGGATGAACAAATTCCACTCTTGATCCATGGGCCTCAACATAACACTTTAGTAGTTCTGAATCCATCTTTATAATCACCCTGTTACGGTGTGACGTTTGATGTTATCAAAAAACTCTTCCGGTGTTAGTGATTGACATGATCTCATGGTCTAAGGATTAGGATCACTTCGTAAGTTGTTATAGCAATATAAACTCAATGACTTTGATCGTAATGCTATACTTCGGATGAATGTTCATCACATCATTACACTAATGTTGTGATCCCGTTATTAACAACATCCAATGTCCATGATCAGGAAACCTTGATCATCTTGTTAATCAACGAGCTAGTTTATGAGAGAGGCATAACTAGGAACTTTCTGTTTGTTTATTAAACACACATGTATTATCGTTTCCGTATTAATACAATTATAGCATGTAAAATAAACATTTATCATAAATAAGGAATACGATAATAACCACTTTATTATTGCCTCTCGGGCATATTCCCTTCAGTCTCCCACTTGCACTAGAGACAATAATCTAGTTTGAGAACTTTGCGTATTGAACACTTATGGCTTTCCGGTGTTCCATATACGCAATTGCAAGTGGTTAACATAATCTATGGATCTGACGCTTCAGGTCCATGTGTATTTGCATGTCTTTGCGTCTTCACGCATCACTCATTCTCCAATGAGATGGCATTGTATAAATTTGGTCTTTTGGTGAGACCTTTAGTTCCTTGGGGTTAAAACACGTCGATACTATTGTCACACAATATATCTTTAGTGTTAGCCCGTTGTGAACCACATCTTAGTTTGATAACAAACTTCTTGACACAAATTCCCTCCTTTGCTGCTACTATAGCAGTCATATACTTAGCCTTTTGTTGTAGTATTCGTCACAATGTCTTAACTTTGGAAATCTTCCAAATCCATCATGGAATCTCCTTTCCATTACATTGTGCCACCCATAGTTTAAATTGAGATAAACTTAATTTGTATCTTGTGACAAAACTAGTATCAATGTAACGCTTTACAATGAACTATTTGTAATTGTTTGTCACCTCTACACAAATATATTCTTAGTTCTTCCAAAAGATCATAAGAATATCCTCACTATCGTCCAATGATCATTTTATGATTCATTCTGGTATATGCTCATAACACTTAGAGCATAGGACATATCTGGATGTGTACATATCATGGTATGATTGATCAAAGCATCCTTGTGATTTCACTCATCAAGTGTCAAAGCACTTGAATCTTGTTTCACTTATCAAGTGTCAATACACTTGAATCTTGATTCAATTACTTTCCATGCAACAAGAACTGTTTCTTGTCGTTTCTATATTGAACTCCTTCAATATCTCATATATGTATATTTGGCACAACCATATTGGCGTCACAGTCTATCCACTATAGACATTCACGCTAAATATTCGGGTTTTGCCTAAGTATTTCATCGAAATGAAATTCTTAACCTTTGTCAATAAAAGATACATCATTTCTAATCAACAAGATGTCCTTCACATAATGTATTAGAAATATGTCTCAGCGCTCCCACTTAATTTCTTGCAAATGCAAGCATCTTCATCGTCTCCTGATGAAAACTCTTTTTCATCACGGTGAAGATTCCAACTCCGCGATGCTTACTTCAACCATTGAAGTTTGCATGCTCTTTTTAGCATCCTTTTAATTAACAAAACCCTTTGGATCGTGTCATGTACACGTCCTAGGTAACCATTCTATTAGAAGAACTTTGTTTTGTTTATTCATCTACCATATAACAGATTATATGTAGTGGTTGCTACTTTAATCCGTCCAGACTAAATATCGCTATGAAAGATCAAATCTTGTCATATCAACTCCTTGAACATTGTCGTAAAATTCTTTACGACATGTCGACTATTTCATAGATGTGAAACATCCATGTCTGTTTCTTTATAGATCCAAATACGATCGATAGGTTTTTACACCTTTCCGGAGGGTCTTCCAAGTTCAAAACTTGATTTCTCGTGTATGGAACTATCACGGATTTTATGGCTTCAAGCCATTTGACGGAGTCAGGGCCCATCATCGCTTCTTTGCATGTAGTCGGTTCATCATTGTCAAACAATAATGATTTACTCTCAAATCTTAGTATTTGATTGTTTATCCGACCGACTTGGTTCAATAAGAACTTAGATCTTCGTGACCACAACCTTTGAGGCACATAATCTATGAGCATTATGGCAGCCTCCGGAACAATTTCCGGCGCTGCGCAACTCAGCACATTTAGCTAAGGTTCGTTAACCTTATCAAAGTTCTATTGTCCTCCCACTTAACATTTATGAAAAATTTCTTCTTCAAGAAACTTCACGTTTCAAGCGACAAACCCTTTTTGTCCTTGGTGTTATGGAGGAATAACCAATTGTTATTCGAAATAACCTACAAAGACATGCTCATCCGACTTTGGTTGTAAACATCTCACTTATGTTTAGCATACCAAAATTTAAGAAATGACAACTTGGGTTTTACCCCAAACCATAACTTCCATGGTGTCATTTCAATGGATCAAGATGGAGCTCTTTTCAGTGTAAAAGCGGAAGTCTCTAAAGCTTTAATCTTTTAAAACATAATGGCAGTTTTATAAATAACACCTTTGATCCAACCATGTCAAACAAGGTTTCATTACAAATCTCAAACACTCCATACTCCTATGGTGTTTCGGGAGATGTAAATCTAGGTGTTTTTGCTAAACTTGCAACTCAAATAAATCCCTTTATGATAAAATCATAATTCATTTATTTTCTTGTTACACTTGTAACTCAAACAAATCCCTTATGATAAAATCATAAACCATTTATTTTCTTGTTTAAAATGATTTTGCACTTCATCTTGAAAGTCTTTGAAACATTTTCAAATATTTCATACTTCTCTCGCATTAAGTGAACATTCACTCAAATTTTCGGAGAAAGCATATGAAGTTGAAATCCATCGCTTACGACTATACATAATGGACTACATACATCGATATGTATAAATTCCAATAATTTAGTCGTTCGTTCTTCTTTGGCCTTTGAACGAAGTTTTAATTATCACGTGGAAAGTCTCACAAGCGTCACTTGATCAAATCAAAGACTCCAAAAATCCATGAATATGGAGATTCTTCATGTTCTCTTTCCAATATAATTTAAACAGCGATGTCACTTCGTAAGTGATCTTTCAATCATTTGTCTTGCGACATTTTAGCATCAGGTTTTATGGATGTGATTTCTCCAACTAGATTTGTAAATCATCCATCTTATATGGAATACGGTAATTATTTGAACAACCTTTGTTCTCATAATACCTGATTTAAATAACAATTATTAAAACAAATCTTGAAGTCAAGCTTTGATGTCAACGAGAAATACAAACAACGGTTTGTTTGTGTTCGATGAACATCATCACATATTCTCTTGCTAGTTACTTAGGCCATTGTGGTTCATGAATTGCGTCGTTCCGTATGAAATTTCATACCAACCAATTCGGTATCCAATACCCAAGAACCACATTGTTTAACAAGCAAAGAATACAACCATAACATGTATATCATCCATATACCTAAATTGGATATTTCCAATCTTTTCTTTTCTGCCAAATATATTTTATAGATTCTCTTTCAGCATTTGCTTTTCCTTTTAAAAGAATCTATCAACATCAAAAGTGGCGCCATATACATGACACATAGTCCAAAGCGTGTATATTCAAATAATAATACCTTTGGACTTGCACTTTGAAGTAGATCACCATCATCAAAATGATCGGTATTCTTTCAAAATCCATTCTTTAGTAATCTTTTAGTGTAGTAAACACTTTACATACATCTTCTATTCATCCTTACCATGACGACTTTCATGATCAAGCCAATTTAGCTTATAAAGGAGAATCGTGAGTATAACATTACTTTCCAAAACCCTTTTGGATGATTAGGATGTCTAGCATCTCCAACCTTCGTAAATTCTCATCCAATATGAGAACATATATTATACTCTATCATATTGCAACCAAAACATTGTTTCAGATATCGTTATATCTGCCACACATGATGGTTTCTGAAACAATTCTTTCAGCTCCTAGATAAACTTGATATTAAAACAATCAAGAATCGTGGAGGCAAACATGATACTTAAGATACTAACACTGGAATTGTTACTCTCGATTTAATACCAATTATTAAATTTCACGGAGTAAATAGAGTTTGCTGAAAGTTTGCAATAGGACTTTAAACTTTGATTGACACTCAACACAATACGATACCAGTTCGTAAAGTAAATATCCAGAATTCTATAGTTCTATTATCTCAATTACAACTATGCATAAGGTGGTGAACGAATGCCAATGACTACAACAAATTATGAAAATTCACTTTGATTTAATTTATGATAAATTGAGTTCTACTAATCCAAATTAGAAATGAACTCCCACTCAAAAACGACATCCCTCGTGTCCTTTTGGTGATTACATGAACCAAATCCACTACACCAAGTCCGATCATCACGTGAGTCGGCGTAGCTTCAAAGGCGAGCATCCATATGGTCATCATATCAAAACATATGACTCATGCTTAACCTTTCGGTCCGTGTTCCGAGGCCATGTCTGTACATGCTAGGCTCGCCAAGTAAGAACCTTAGTATTCGCGTGTGTAACTGTCTTACACCCGAGATATGCTCGTGGATTCAAGTACACCCGATCATCACGTGATGTCTTGAAGCGACGAAACATTGTCGGTGCATACTTAAGGAAGAACACATTTTTATCTTGATATCTAAATGAGGGATCATCTTATTATGCTAATAAAACGCCAAACAAGCAATATAAGATGCTATCAAACATCACATGTTTATTAGTGGAATGATATGGTTCTCGCATATGATCTCTATCATGTGCACCGTGGTATGATCACTATCATACCTTTATGTGTAAATCCAAGGTCTATGGAGTTTACACGTTATGTATGTTGTAAGAGTATCATCTCATACTTCTACTTACAACATCACCATATCATAACACTAGCCCAGCAACAATCTAAACTAGACGCCTCTAATTTATCCATTGCAAATTTTACGTGGCTTAGGGCTTTCGAAGATAGAACCGTTCTTACCTACGAACATGAACCACAACGAGGATAACCAAATTGTTGACAACTCATTGCAAATTAGATATTGACTATAGTAGGAGAGACAGACACCCTCTAGCCACTTATGCAAAACTAGTTGCATGTCAAGCGTGGAACAGGTCTCATGTGCGAGGACATGTAAAGTTTGTCCGGGCCGCTTCATCCCACTATGCCACCAATATCCAAAGTACAACTAAGAAGCAATAAAATGATCATCATCGCCCACATAATCATATGTGTACTACCCGTGCAAAGCATCTACGCATAGATCCGGCTCTGATACCACTGTAGGGTTCGCAGCATAGAAAACAAAAATTTTCCTACGATGGGAACAACTATGTACCAAGATCTATCTACTAGATACAAACAACGGGCGGATGTATATCCGTAGAGAACATACCCTTGAAGACCGACAAAGCTTAACGAGTCTAAACTCGTGGTTGATGTAGACGATCTCTTGCCGATCTCAAGATCGAGAGGAAGTCCTAGCGCCGCAAAACAGCAGCGCATCCGTGCTCGCACACACGTTCGAGGCACCGAGCAACCTCCGCCTCCTCGCTCTAGCGATGCAGTGGAAGCACAACTCTTTCTTGCCGAAAAGCCACCGGGAACATGTATCTCGCTAGTCCGAGACCATGGGGAATAAATTCTAGAGGGGGAGAGAGATCCTTCACGAGGAGGTGTGTTGTGAGAGGAGGAGAGGGGGGCCTTTTATAGGGGAGAGGGGGGGCACCCAAGGGGCATGGCGCCCAGCCATGGGGCTGCCCCCACCTCTTCCACATTCATGTGGGTGGAGCTCCCACTCAAAATGAAAAGCCTCCACTCCCATTAAAAAGCCTCCACTCAAAAATCCACTCACATGCATTAAATTTCCACCAAATTTAATGCAAGCTCTCATTTAAATAAAACTCTTTTATTTATTTATTCAGAATTTTGTTAATTACTTTAATTAACAAACATTCACATAAAACCCCTTGCTAGTATTCCATTTCACATGCAGAACCAGTTTCAGCAATTTCAACCGAAACAGTTTCGGTGTCTAGTGAAATAAATTCCTGCGCTTTCCTTTTCTTTTCGGCATGAAACTTTTGCTCCAAATGGATGTCGGTGTCTCTTAAGTGTGTCACCCTACGGTTCGCGAATAATGCGGACATGATCGAGACCCCTCTCGGATCAATAATCAGAAGCGGGATCTGGAGACCCATACTGACTCCCACACATTCAACGATGACTTTCTTGTGATCGTCGGAACCTTTTACGCTAGTATCTTAATCCCTTTGTTTCGCGATATATTACATGTCCGAGATTCGATCATCGGTATCTCCATACCTAGTTTGATCTCGTTACTGACATGCACTCTTTTCTCATTCCCGTGATATAACATTCTAGTGATCAAATCACTTGCTTGCAAGATAATCAATGTGATATCACCGAGAGGGCCCAGAGTATATCTATCCGTCATCGGGATGAACAAATTCCACTCTCGATCCATGGGCCTCAACATAACACTTTAGTAGTTCTGAATCCATCTTTATAATCACCCTGTTACGGTGTGACGTTTGATGTTATCAAGAAACTCTTCCGGTGTTAGTGATTGACATGATCTCATGGTCTAAGGATTAGGATCACTTCGTAAGTTGTTATAGCAATATAAACTCAATGACTTTGATCGTAATGCTATACTTCGGATGAATGTTCATCACATCATTACACTAATGTTGTGATCCCGTTATTAACAACATCCAATGTCCATGATCAGGAAACCTTGATCATCTTGTTAATCAACGAGCTAGTTTATGAGAGAGGCATAACTAGGAACTTTCTGTTTGTTTATTAAACACACATGTATTATCGTTTCCGTATTAATACAATTATAGCATGTAAAATAAACATTTATCATAAATAAGGAATACGATAATAACCACTTTATTATTGCCTCTCGGGCATATTCCCTTCAACTGCACATACATAAAGTACTAACAATAAAACACACATGTGTCCTTAAGGAAGGGATAACTCTTCTCGTATTCACGACGACATCTTTCAACAACTGCACGTAAACCGGAGAAGGTTACTTCTATCATCCAGAACTCATACTTTGAGATAACTCGAAGATGGTTCTCAGAAGTTTCCAACATTAATGCCCAATGTTCCATATGAATCCAATCTAACATGGAGAGGATTAGGATGTTGTTGATGGGCTCAACAACAAACTTATCGAGACACTCTAAGAAGATGGTCTCACATATTGTATAACAAGGCAAGAGTATTGGTCAGACCAAAGACATGAAGATGTACTCAAGTGAAACATCACGAGAAGGAGCCTCACCAAGATAGTCCTTGGAACTGAGTTTGATTTGACGATAACCCAAATCAAATCAAGGGTGGGGGAAATTAACATATTCACAAAGGAAATACTATCTTTCTTCAACACGAACAAAACTAGACATCCCTTTAAGAAGGAACGGGGTTGGATAGAACTTTTGTCTTGCAACTCTCCAAGTTGTTGTTTAAGCTCAACCAACTAGTTCAGGGGTATCCAATACGGATTCTTGGAGAAAGGTGCAACTCATAGAACTTGCTTGCTCAAGAACTTGACAACATGGTCATGTGGCAACATGGCGATACTTCTAGAAAGACGTCTAGAATATCACGAACCACCGATATGTCACTTGGTTCGAGAGTAAACTTGCTTGGTAAGGCAAGAAGACATAGTCTTAGAGCTTTCAGCACAAGCCTAACTCTTTGACTGAGGAGAGCGTACCAGAATATCGGACTTGGTAGCACAATCAAACTTCGCTTAGTGATAGGATTAACTAATCACGCTAAGAATGACTCAAATGTCCTTAGATTTCAAAACAATAATGATTGCTAGAATCTCACATGGCCACATTATTACGCACATGCATCACTCACGAGCGTGAAAGCTTGAGGAAGGGTGGGTAATATGTGTGACAGCATCACTTCATTAAGGGGTCATGAAACTTAACACGACCTCTTAGTATATAAGAGTGTGATACTTTAAGGTAGAACAGACAGAAGATAATCAATGCCTCTGGATCTGCGGTGTACAACACTTTTACCTAGTCCTAGAAATGACGAGGTACTGGAGTTTGTTTCACCTAGACATACCAAAATGGTTTGTCTTGATGGACCACAAGAGTATCTTGCATTGGAAGACACCGATGCACATTTACTGCTTGGCTACCAACGGGTAGACAAAGGTCAGAAAACAACAAGGGGAAAGGAACATGCTCAGGATAGAATCCCAAGATGTGGATGCATAAGTCAACAATCTTCCGAAAACCAATGCATAGAAGGGGTAAGGTGTGGCAGAGTCACGGGTATAGATGCGAGACTCACGAGGAGTACTCTTGTCGTGATATATTTGGTTCCATTAAAGAACATCTGCTATAGCTACTGGTAGGGAAAGTCCTTTATCGTCACTGTTCAATAGCAACAATATCCGCAAGCTTGAAGGCTATACTATAAGGTATTAACCATCCTGAGGTAATGTATGAACATTAACGCCAGGGGTCAACAGAATGGATCTTGGGTTAAAGGTCAGAGTCATGTACAAGATTCACAACACCGGAATCCAGCACAATCAGGGATCTTAGGTTCAAGTCCGAGGGTTAAAACCCAGAGAAAAAAGTAACTACTATCTTAGTAGCATAGAGGGTACCACAAGATAGCAATCACAAGGTAGCTTCCAAGAGAAGAAACAACTTCTGAAGTACCCGAACAAATTAAAAGAAGGCACACGAAGCGAGAGGATACCTCGAAGCCTAGAACAGAACACTGTGGAACCATCAACATGATGTTGTGGACCCATAAAATAGAGAGATTATGATAGAAAGAAATCTCTCAGAAGAAACAGAACAAGGGGATCAAGAAACACACACAACTGACTCTAGAGAACTCAACACTAGGTCAAATGGTTGAGAACCGACATGCCTGAAGAGGCACCTAAATTTTTGAAAGACTAGACGAGGTAGCAAAACTTTTCCAAAATCAACACAAGGTAAGATAACCCAGAGTTAGAGCGAAACTGGATAAGGAGAAAAAGAAGCATACCAGAGTTTTCGCACATAGTTTTCATCTTTGAAAATAGTTTTCACAAGCACTAGACTCAACATCGACCAATAGAAAGGGTTTCCTAAAGTCGGTACTGCTCTGATACCAAAAACTGTGACACCCCCGGGATCATGGCTAAACAAATCCCAGACCTTCGTATGTCATAAGCTTAGCCTTGATCTCGAGGATATCCAGTGAAGAATCGGTAACACAACAGTGACCTACGACACAAAATTTATTATAGCAAGCTCATAACTGAGCAGAGAACCAAATTATTACAAGCAGAGGTCACTGACCACAAACATCAAACAACGGAAATAAAATTATGCTATTTAAGTATAGCAAACTTAACAAATGGCCTAAGAGGCCTGAAGCATAACGATGACGTCCCAGCCCGTAGATTCCAGGCTGCCGGCCGGGAACCCCAAGCTACTCGTCGATGTTGATGTAGTACAAAACTCGTCTTCAGGTGAACACTTACTCTGCCAAAAGTATCAACAAAGCAAGGGTGATTACAGGGTGTACTCCGCAAGACTTCTGGCTGGTGGAGTTGTTTTGCATAAAGCCACTTTTGTTTATAAAACAAGAGAGAGAAGAAGCTCGTCTATCCAGAGTATTTTAAAAAGGGGATAAGAGAGCAACGTCTCCGAAAGTATTGATCATCATCTTTTGATATCCACCGAATCATCATCACCTACCAACTAAGATCACCCCCTCGTACCCATGAGGAAGCATCCTTAATCACACGTTGATCTGTCAAGTTTTATGATTAAGTTAAAGTTCTCTATGATCTTAGAATCTGGTCACCAAGCGTTCATAACCGTGAACATGGCTTTTCAAAAAGATTTAACCCTGCAGGGGTGTACAACTTTACCCCACGTACCAACTGACTCTTAATGCCAACGTTATTATCCCTCTTCCTTGGAAGGCCGGCAGAGGGTGGTTGGCCATGACCTTTACCTTGCTTTCGCCGAGACCATGAGCCACGCAATAAGTATGGTTCCGCTGTAATGGGTCAAATCCCGAAGCCAGTACTTAAAGATGTGAGGCGAGGTTGGTTAACAAGGTCTCCATCGACCCCAAGCAACCCGGTCCACACTTACCTACCTGTTATGGATGCACCAACTTCACCCCGCAAATCTTTCAAAAGATTTTCTATGCATATGTCGAATGGAACGCCCGAACTATGTGACTCATGGAATCTACTAGGCAAGTTAATCATGCGAGGGGTTCCCAAGCCCCGTGTGGCTGTACACTCATCTCGATTCCAAAGGCAAGAACTCAGATCCTAGTGGTGGCGAGCATGGGACTAGAAATACCACATCCCACCGTGGCCTCCCATACAAGCCTTAGCATGTTTAACTCATATCACTGATCTCATCTCATCACTTTCCCCTGTCATACTAGATTCTCTGCATCTGATACATCATCTGGATGGACCAGAACTGACAGCTATGCATGGCTAAGCAGGACACAGATATAAGCTCTAGGAGTGCACACACGCCAAACCTAGTTATGCTAGGAGCAGTGGATCAGGTAATATAAGCTCAAAGGGAGTAATGCAATAGATAGGATACTCTATCTATCGATAAAAGACCACAGTAGAATCGTATGCATCATGGCAGAATTGAAATGCTTTCGAAATCATAGGATTATATCATGGTGGGGCTATGCTTGCCTTTGCCAGTTGATAACCGATAAGCAGATCTTCGGAAGCCTTGTACTTGACTTGGTTATAGTTGGTCAAGGATTGTTTGTCGGTCTTCGATCTTCAATGGTGTTGTCCTCGGTCTTCGATCTCGATCTCGATCTCGTATTCTACCGGGAAGAACCAAACACCAGAAATAAAGGGAAACAATCATCACATGGCATCGATGCAATGCTCAAGCAAGGATGATGATATGACAAGTTAAATTGCATTGAAATTTAACCCTAAGGCATGCTCGACAACTTAATCGGGGTTCCGAGGGGCGAAAACCCTAACTTGAGAAAAACTCCGGAATCACCTGTGAGGGGTTACTATGTTCTTCTAATTAAACTTGTTGTTTAAGTTGTTGAACAATGCATGATTATAGGTTAGATAGATAGGTTTCATTTTTTTGAACATTTTGATGTATTATTTGTATTTTTCTGACTTATAAATAAATACTTATTAAATTTATAAGATTTATCCTTTTTCTGAAATTATTCAAACAATTACTAAAAACTTATTAAACTTTTTGCACACAGACACAGTCTACCCACAGTGACTAACCGTTTGGCCCAAAGCCACCTCAGTCTCCACGCAGACAAAGTGGGACAGGGGGTTGCGGCTGTTATTTCTCACCTAGGCAGAAGCTACCCACTGCCACTGACGGGTAGGGCCTGGGTCGGGTCAACATGCCACGCAGGCGCCACACGGGATCGCCGGCGAGCACGTCGGCCAGTGGCCAGGGACGGCGGAGGAGGGCGATCTGGGAAGCGCTAGGTAGCTCATTCGAATCAGGGCGGCATAGCGAACCTAACAAGGGCGGCGCCGCTCCGATTGGGTCGCCGGAGCAGAAGCTACTGCGAGCGGTGGCGGCGGCGCTAGCAGGTCAACGGCGAGCGGAGGTTACAGCGAGCTAGCGAGCAAGCGAAGGATGCCTAGGGCACCAGAGGCTCACCCCGAAGCAGTTGGTGTTGACGGCGAGGCGAGGCGGTGGACGGAGCGACGGTGAATCGAGCGGCGGAGGTCGTCGGTCTCGGGGAGAAAACGTCGATTGCGGCGAGCGGGGAGCTCGCGGGCATGCGTCCTTTGACCAAAAGAATCAGGGCTGAAAGGCGGAGCTAAAGGCGGCCTCGGAACGGCGAGGGGAGGGGAGAAACGACGGCGAGCCGGAGCTCCCATGAGCTAGGGTTCGACCAGAGGTGGGGAATGAGGGAGAGAGCTCCAACGGGAAAGGGAGAGGATAAGAAAGAGGCAGGGCACCGCGGGGTCTTATCCACATATCCAGGGCGGCAACACGCATCGCGGCGCGGCGGCGAGGCGACGGCATTGGCGCAGGACAGCAAGCTGCTTCGCTCGCTCGCTCTATCGCGAGGAAGAAGAAAAGGAAGACACGCCGAAGGGGTACGGGCCAGCTTGGGCCAAGGTGGGATGCAGGGTGGGCTGCAAGCAAAGGTTGCAGGGGAGAGGAAGGAAATGGGCTGCGCGGCCTGGGTACTATTCTGGTTATTTTTTTCTCAGAAATCTTTTCTATTTAGCTTTCTTATTTCTTTCTTTTACAAATTGATTTGAAATCTGTTTTAGGATATTCCAAAAATACCAAAAACTTTGTAAATATATATATAATAGCATGGGGCCCTTCTTATCCATTTGTGCACCATAGGTTTTGATGGTTTTCAAAATATTCCAAAACATTTGAATGGATTTGAGAGAATAAGGAGGAAACTAGGGTTAGGGTTTTGCATTTATTATTTTATTCAATGCAAAAATCTAAATGATGATGCTCATGATGCACAAAACAAACCCTAATAATGTTTATCTAAAACAGGGGTGTTACAGACATTATCACTCTTCGACTCTACAAATGAAAATTCTCCCAACAAGAACGTCACTTGCCTTATGGCAAGAGGAACGGAGGTATCCTCATCATCTCACTCTACTCCCTTAGCCAATGATGAATATGATGATGAGATGTCTCTTGAAGTAAAAAGATAATTAATTGCTTTTGATGAGTTTGTGACTAACTTACAAGGGGATGCCAAGATACATTTTGGGAACATTTTAGATCAACTTTCCCACACACAAGATCTTATTGATGTAAGATGTAAACTTGGGAGTGAAAACATGAGTGAGATAGAAGCCTTAAATAATGCTCTAGAAGAAGAACAAGAGACTAGGATGTCTCTTGAACTAAAACTTGAAGTGCTTGATGAGGCCAATGACATAATTTTCAATAGACTCATCAAAGAACGTGATCGTGCTATTGCTAAATACAAAAGGGCTAAAAGGACAAGATTGAGTTTGGTGTGGTTCATGAAAAACTTGCTGAGGACTTTAGTTTGCTTAACAAGGCTCACAAGGCTTTGGAAAGTGAACTATTGTCACTCACAAAGTCCCATGAAACACTTCAAACTCAATTGGCCAACATTCCTTCACCTAGTAACTTCATTTCCTCTAGTAGTACAACTATTCCTGAAGAAAATGCTAGGTTGAAGGGGGAGCTAGCCAAGGCCACATTTCCACAAGGTAACAAGTCCATTGATGATCTTTTGAGTAAGCAAAGGCCTAGTGGTGAGAAAGGGGGCATTGGTTTTGTCTCCAACGCCAAGAATAAGAACAACAAGAAGAATGCCAAGCCCGCACAAGAGAAAAACAAGGCCATTGTGGGTAGTAAGACCACAAGTGGTAAAAATATGTCTCATGACGATTTTGCGGGAAGTGCTAACCTCCACTATGTTCTAATGCGTGATTATTATGGTGATGTGTATGCAAAATATGTTGGCCCATATGATGGGTATATTGATTGGTCTATTTGGGTCCCCAAACCCTTGTTGCTAACAAAAGAGGACCCATTGAAAAATGGGTACCTAAAAATTAGTTTGGTCTTTTGTAGACATATGCTTCTCGCGGGTCAAAATGGGTACTTGATAGTGGTTGCACAAGTCATATGACCGGAAGCTCGTCTATTGTCAAGGATTTAAAGCCAAATGATGATCAAATAACCGTGACGTACGCCGACAAGTCAAAGTCTAAGGTAATGGGTTTCAGCAAGGTAGTGGTTGCCCACGACATTACACTCGTGGACATCATGCTTGTTGAGACCCTTGGTTACAATTTACTTTCAGTCCGTGCTCTTGGAAAGATGGGCTTTGCCATCTTTATTAATGATGATATTGGGGTCCTCATGTGGAGCAAGTCTCTCAAGGTCGCTTTTGTTGGGTACGTCGAACATGACTTGTATGTGGTAGACTTTTCGGGGCAAACCACTACAAGTGCGATGTGCTTGTTCGGAAAGGCCGATGTGGGTTGACTATGGCATCGCAGACTAACCCGTGTCAATATGAGAACTTTGCAAAGTCTCCACAAGGAGGGCCATATTGTTGGACTAAAAGAAAATGTTTCCTTTGCCAAAGATCGTGTTTGCAGGGCTTGCATTCTAGGAAAGATGCATGATGCTCCCCATAAGCTAAAGAACCGCATATCGTCAACGAGGATCTTGGATCTCCTTCATGTGGATCTCTTTGGTCCCCCATATCATGCAAGTCTTGGCGGGAAGAAATATTGTTTGGTGATTGTTGATGACTTTTCAAGATACTCATGGGTATATTTCTTCAAGTTGAAAAGTGAGACCCAAAAGACCTTCATAGACTTCATCAACTTGTTTCAACATCAATACAATGTCCCCGTGTTGAGAATAAGAAGCGACAATGGCACCGAGTTCAAGAACTACACCTTGAATGATTTCCTTGGTGATGAGGGGATAAAACATCAATATTCTGCTGCATATACCCCTCAACAAAATGGTGTTGCCGAGAGAAAGAACCGGACTCTTATTGAGATGGCTAGGACCATGTTGGTGGAGTTTAAATCTCCATACAACTTTTGGGCCAAAGCCATCTCCACCGCTTGCCATGCATCAAACCAGCTATACCTCCGCAAGAAAATCAACAAGACTCCATATGAAATACTTACCGGTAACAAGTCCAACATATCTTACTTTCGGGTGTTCGGTTGTAAGTGTTTCTATCTCATAAAAGGTGTTCGTTTGTCCAAATTCGAGTCTAAAGCATTAGAGGGTATTTTTGTTGGCTATGGTTTCGAATCTAACACTTATAGAATCTATGATAAGCTCTCCGGAGCCGTCATAGAATCTTGAAGTGTGACCTTCGAAGAATATGATGGTCCCCAAGGGGGGCGTGTTGATGCTTGTGATGCAGATGATGAAATGTCTCAGGATGCCATAGGAAGAATGGGTGCGGGATATATCCGCCCCGTTGAGGAACCCCTTATGGTGGATTGAGAAGAACTATGCTATACTCAAGTGGAGCCCTCATCTTCACAACATCAACAAGCTCCATCCACCGAGGAGGACAATGACCCAAGCCAAAGACAAGCTATGGACCCTCAACATGTTGATCATGGTGACAGTTCTAGTGAGGATGAGTTTGAGTCTCCAATCTCCAGAATGCCAAGCGGTGCCGAGTCAATTACTCAAGGGAGATACATACAAAGTGCTCTAAGACAAGCTCAACTCAATGCTAGAAATGTGCCAGATCAAGACCAAGGTCAATCTTTGCCTCTCAATGAAGAAAATGATTCCCATGTTGATCAAGGTCAAGATGATGGTCAAGACGAGGACCAAAATGATGAAGAGGGACCTCCAAGAAACAACGAGGAGATCCACACTCGTCGTGAAGCTATAAAAGAGAGGATGTTGGAATTAAGAGATCACTCTCTACAAAATGTGGTTGGTGACATAAGGAAAGGCATTTCCACAAGAGAACAATTTAAGAGGTTTAGTGAGCACCAAGCACACATCTCCATGATTGAACCAAAGAAAGTGTGGGAAGCTCTTGAAGATTCGGATTGGTTAGAAGCAATGCATAAAGAGCTAAACAACTTTGAGAGAAAAAAATATGGAAATTAGTTGAGAAGCCAAAGGATTGCCTCAATGTTAGAGGCACCAAGTGGATATTCAAGAACAAGCAAGATGAGCATGGAATTATTGTAAGGAACAAGGCAAGATTGGTTGCACAAGGGTTCTCTCAAATTGAATGAATTGACTATGGAGAGACATATGCACCCGTGGCTCGCCTTGAGTCCATCTGTATCCTTCTTGCTTATGCGGCACATCATAACTTTAAGTTGAAACAAATGGATGTAGAAAGTGCCTTTCTTAATGGTCCATTAAATGAGTTGGTATATGTAAAACAACCCCCGGGATTTGAGGATCCCAACTTCCCAAACCATGTCTACAAACTTGATAAGGCGCTCTATGGGCTCAAGCAAGCCCCACGCACGTGGTATGAGCACCTTAGAGAGTTGTTGTGTGACCGTGGATTTGAGGTTGGGAAAATCGATCCCACTCTTTTTAATAAGAATGTCAATGGGGAGATTTTTGTATGCCAAATATATGTTGATGATATTATCTTTGGCTCATCTAACAAAGCTTTTAATGATGAATTCTCAAAGCTTATGACTAGTAGGTTTCGGATGTCTATGATGGGGGAGTTGAGAGTATTTATTGGTTTTGAGATCAAGCAAGTTAGAGGAGGGACATTCTTCAACCAAGCCAAGTATACTCAATATATGCTCAAGAGATTCAATATGCAAGCTTTAAATGGAGCTCCTACTCCCATGGCTACAAAGACTCATCTAGAACAGAATCCAAATGGTAAAGATGTGGATCAAAAGGTATACCGGTCTATGATTGGTTCTTTGCTTTACCTTTGTGCATCTAGACCCGATATTGTGTTGAGTGTAGGTGTGTGTGCAAGATATCAAGCGGCTCCTAAAGAAAGCCATTTAATGGCGGTCAAGAGAATCTTTCGATATTTAGTTCATACCCCACATTATGGTCTTTGGTATCCTCGAGGGTCAACATTTTCTCTTTGTGGATACATAGATTTGGATTGGGCTGGTGATAAGGATGATAGAAAATCAACATCCGGGGCTTGCCAATTCCTTGGTAGGTACTTGGTGTGTTGGTCTGTAGCATCCCAATTGTCTAACAATTGTAATGCTACTTGGTCTAGTAACATAATGGCTACTTCATATATATAATTGTTGCATCATCATTATATCATGCTCATGTCATCATGCCACCTTGCATTTGAGCATCATATAAAACCCTTTTTGTGTTGGTTCTTCTCTCATATGCATTGTAATTGTATTTGCCTCTTGATATTGTATTTGGTTCTTGATATATTGTTTAAATGCCCAAGTTGAGTTGGGGGCATATCTTTTATTGACTCCACCACCTTTCTTGTCATCACCCCATCATTCCACCATTCCACCATATATGAGCATTGCAATTTATTTGGTTTTACCTCTAGCTCATGTGGGTTGGGATGGATCCAATTCTATTTTTCCACATGCTCTCATCTTAGCATCATGTGGTTTTCACATTATTGATATGTGGAGAGCCACATGGTCACCTTTGCATGCTATGTTGTAGATTTGCCTCTACTAGCTTCTATGTGGGAATTATTCTATATGTGTACATGCATGAAGCTATAATTTAGCCATGTGATGATCTAGTGGAGAAACACACACTAGTATGGTCATATAGCTCCATATATGTGCATAGGTTCAATATTTTCCATATTGCATGGTAGTATTCAAATTTGAGTGCACGCATGATATAAATGCCCATGTGTATTTCTAGTTGTTTTCACAATTAGCAAGGTGTCATTTAATGCTTATGCATGGCCCATGCAAACTTGCACCATCCTCCTTCTATTAAGTTTCCTTTTAAATTTGTGAGATGCTTGGTGATTTAAATTCACTCAAGTTTGCTCAAATTTAATTGCAATCTCAATAGACCATCTATTGTCCCATCTATGTTCCTTTTGGTTTCCACTTGTTCTTGATATCCTTTTGTATCTTATTCCAGAGTTTGTTTAAATCAATAAAACAAAAAAATAAATAAACGAAAAGAAATAAAAGAAACCTAAACTATCCTTCCCATCTAATCTAAACCCTAATCCCTCTCCCTATCCCTCTCTCCTCTCTTTTGGTCACCTCTTGTTTTGGTCTTGTTTCAAAACCTATCTACCACACCACCCCCTCTCACTTTATCCTCTCCCCTAAACCCTAGTCCCCCTTTAACCTAACCCGAGACCACCTCTCATCTCTCTAGACCTAGCTAACCACACCCCTCTCTCACCCCCTCTCTCTACCTTCCTGGCCCCACCTGGTCACCCTGGCCCACCTAGCTACCACCTCTCTCTAACCCTAAACCGAGCCACTCCCTCCTACCCTAGCTATCTACCCCTCCACCCGACCCTAGCTCCATGCCACCCTCCTCTCTCCCTCTAGCTCACTCGCTGCCACAAGGCCCCACCCGAGCCTACCCCTCTCTGGCCTCACCCTGACCCCACCTGGACGTCCCCGTGCCTGTCCTGGCCTCCCTGCTCGAGCACGTGAAGGAGGAGGGAAAAGGTGGCCGAAGCCACCTTTATCTTCACCACCTCCCGCACGCCACCTCCTCTCTCTCTCTCGCTTGCCCTCATCCACACGGCTCTCCTCTGGCCTCTCCAGATCTGGCCGAGGCGCCTGCCGCTCCTCCCCTCACTCTCCACCGACGCCACCCTCTCTCGCCGGCCACCGCCAGTAGATCGTCGCTCCGTCGCTCCAGCCGGTGGCGAGGTGCTCGGGGTGTCGAGGAAGGACGAGTACGCTCCCCTGCATCGCCCCGTACGCGCCAGCGAGGAGGAGAAGGACCCCAGGATCGCCAGGACCGAGACGCACCGACGAAACCCTAGCCACGGGAGCGTCTGCATCGCCGTCGATCGCCAGCGCCTCTGCCCGATCAGACTGCATCAACAGCCTCGCGGTGAGCCTCCCGTCTCCCCTGACACTTCCGCCTTGCCGTACCGCCCTAGCGCCGCCGTTCTTTTCGTCGAACGCCGTCGGTGTGTCGAGCTCGCTGTTGCCTGCAAGGTCCCTGCGCCGCCTCAGCCTTACCTAGCCGCGTTACCCTCTCGTGCCAACTACCCCCGCCTAGCCCAGTGGTCGCCGCGTCTGCGCGCGCGCCCCAGGTCCTGGGTTCGAACCCCGCCTCGCAGCGCCGTTCTGTGTCTTTTCCGTCAGATGCAGAGAAGAACAACAGTACAGGGGCCTGTGGTAGATTTCGAATAGCCCCCCCCCCTTTTTTTCGCCTCAACCCTACGGTACGCAAAGCCCACCTGCCAGCCACCCCGTTGTTTTTGCAGAGAAGCCCCCCTGTTTTCTATGCCCTTAACCCGCGCTCCAGCTCGACCCCACCTGTCAGCCTCGGCCGGTTCACCCACTAACACCTGGGCCCTAGCCAGCGGGTCCCACATGTCATTCACAAAGACTAGTAAGCGCCGCAGTGAGAAACCTGTTCTGCCACTGTGTCACCCAGTCAGCATGTGGCCCACATGTCTGTGACTGTGGCTAGGTCTGGTCTGAGTACAAAAGGGCTTTTCTGTTTTCTGTTTTAATTTAAACTTTTCAAATCTTTTTAAATTCAAATTTCAAATCTGGTTTCAATTAACTTTTAAAATATAAATCCAATTAATACATATGATATATGTTTTGAAATCAGAAGAATGTGAGGAATTCAAATCTTCCATCCAAAATATATTTTGAACACTTTAAATTTCAAGTTGTTTAAAATTACAACAAAATGCCCTTTTGCCTTAATTAATTAATAACTTTTGTTTTATAACTCCAAATTTGACAAATGATATGTCTAAAATGATTAGCTCGACGAGACCTTTCTGTTTATGCATTCCTTGTTCTGTTTTGCAGCATGCATCATATAAATATAATGTAATCAGCAACTTATCTGAGGATAAAATGTGACCAAAACTCAATAAAAGGCTTTATTCTTGTATTCCACACCTCACCCATGCCATGCTACTTTATTGCCATGCAAATTGTGCATCATTCATCATGGCATGATTGTTTGCTTGTCGCATTTTATTCTTATGCTTGTGCACTTTATTTATGTTGGCCCTTGTTTGTTTGGTTCTTCTTCGAATAGACGCTGAGCAGGGGATATATCAAGAAACCCAGGAGCACTACCCAGATCCTTCTCTCGCTTCAACTGAGCTGCCAGGCAAGCACTACCACATGCTTGCATACATATAGTACCTATTGCCTCTATCTTATTCTTGCATCATTGAGTCGCGATTGCATTAAACTGAATCCCAAGTACTGCATAGCCTTTACTTTTAAACCCCGCCGAAGCTTGTTCCTCCATCCCATGAGCCATTACTACAGGAGTTGTTTGAGCCATGCGAGTCGTAGAACAGCATGTGTAGGGTATGTGAGAGTCTGATGGATAACGAGGTACCTAAACAACTTAACCTGAGTAGTATGGGATAACTAATGAAAGTGGCACCGGTGAGCAATATCTGCTATTTGGTTTTTCATGCTCACTTGTGTCCCGTAGGACCCCGAGTACTTGATTCCTGTTCCTTGAATATTCGCGCTATCCACATCCGGGAGGATTATGGGACCCCCCTGAGCCAGAGCTTGATTCATTCTTATTTCTTGGGGCCACAAACTAGTTTGAGGTTTTATTTACTATCCTGTACTTATGCCATGCTTTACTGCTTTATTTACGATTGTGCGAGGAGCACCTGTACTGTTTAGGATCGTGACACGTTTTCGCTGTATCGACAAGCCCAGTCATATTTTCGGGTTCCTAGTCGTTTACAGCCGTCCCCACAAACCTTGAGTCCGTCTCGAAGTCAGCTAACTTCGTTGCGGGTAGCTTAATGGGGTGGCCCCCTGAAACATTTCTGAATCTGGTGATTGCTTTGTCGTGAAGGCCTCGTTGGGTTTTGATTTGGTTTTTCCAAGGTTGATCGAGTGTGTGTTGCTATTTGTGCACCCCTGCAGGGTAAAACTTTCTGAAAGCCGTGTCCGCGGTTATGGACGACTTGGAGCACAGTTTCTCGATCATAGACAAGTATAACTAAAGTACCGCTGTTAATCTGACTAAGTAACTGACTAGTAAATAGTGCAACACTCATGGAATGAATAATAAAACTGCCAACGGATGGGGGTGTTCGTCCGCTTCCTCGTTGGTAAACGAGGAGGAGGATGGATCTGTTAATATTACCGTTATAACTGTTGTCATTAATTCACGGACATCCGTCTATCTTTGGTTAGGCGGATGGTTAGCGAGTATCTATAGAATTGCTAGGTATTATCTTTTGCTGCAATTGCGTCACCCCAGGTTGTGTCCCCTTTAGAGGCATAAAGACTTGCTGAGTACCCCTAGGGTCTCACACGATAAATTATTTGATTCAGATGAACAGGTACACTCACAAGATGGATACTGGGTGGAGGAGACGGACGATGTGGACAACGATCATTCGGTGTAGAGATTCCAGGAACGGGGATCCGTGAGATCTGTGGGCGGGATGTGTTTATTTATGGGGCATCTTATGCCGATTTGCTTCTTATCCGTACTCGGATCTTGTTTGCCGCTTCCGCCTGATACTCTGATGTTTGATGTATGAGGAGATATCCTAAACTATATATCTATCTAGGATATTTGGATCTTGCCGTATGGCGTTGCAATATTTCTATTTCTTTTAGATGGAATGGCTCTGAGGACTGTTGTATGGTGGCTTGCATACATACTCATTTGTGTATGTAGTTGATCCCTTCGCCTGCCGATTATGCCGCCCTTTCTTGTCCCGATGTTTGGAAATGGTTAGGACGGCCGAAAGGTCTACCTGTGAGTGGCATTTGGGCCCCACCGTACTATTTTAACCATTTCCGCTCATCCAGGCTTGTAATTAGGAGCGTAATTCACCGAGGTAGTTACAATTGGTATCAGAGCCATCCCGCCCTTCAGGGTCTCAGCCAAATGGTCGTTGTCAGTCTAGCAAATATTTTTGGTAGCTATGTATACTAGGGAAAAACAAAACGCGAGAGTAGGACTGCTTCCACTTTTCTTCTTACCCAACCACCACCCTTTTCTGTAAGGAAGTGTAACGTTTTCAATCCTCTCCTTAAAATTCAAACTAGGATTCACGTGTTCTGGGTTTCCGTAGTACCATAGGTTGAGTGTGTGTGTGTGTAATTCCTTGTCTATCTGTTGTATCCAACATGTTATCTTTATCTGCCTTTGGCTATCAACTGTTGGTACATTCCATACTGACAGGCTTTTGAATACCGGCGCGATCTATCTGACTCCTTCTTAACCGGTGCCATCTTCTTAAGGGTGTCCTTCCTTCTAGCAACTCCACATTCTGTGTAACCATCAGTTGCTAATCGCTACCTGATAAGTGTTTTTGCGCATCTATTGGTATTTTAATGCCGAAAAATGCGGAAAAAAATTTCTTTGATACATCTGTGCTTCCACACTCCTTTCCAGTCGTGTGTGAAACATTATCTATCTCCCTTTTATCAGCATGTCCATGCTAACTCATTCTTTTGTCACCGGCGCTTAACCCTAGAGTTTCATTTCATCTCCAATTATCTTGGGCTAATTACATAACATGTGTCGATCCGATGCTGGTGATTGTAATTTGGTTCTCGGCATAGCTATATGACACTTATCATGAGTGGAATATGGAAAATGCTATCGACTCTATCCTCCAAATGGTGACGGTTATCTCCTGTGATTTTGAGTACACCGCGATCATATCTATGCATATTCAAGCATCTTTGGAAATCCAGAGTTTCTCCAAGCACTACGGCGGTCTATCATCTGTCCATCATGCTGCACATCCTTTTGAACCCCATATCTGCACAATTCTCCTGGATACGAGGGAATTGCATCTTTTCGTCTCTGATAGCTTTGCTTAAGGTATGAGCTATCATCGGTTCTTATCCAAGATCTCTTTATCTTTGTAACCGGTGATCCGATCGACAATGTGAACCAGGTGACATCTCTTTTTCTTCCGAAGGACCAGTTAACCTATCCTGTCAGCGCATCTTCTTCAACAGGAATCCTTACTCGTAACGTTGATCTTTCAAAGAGCGTTGAGCTCAGAAAGTGTTTCGAGCATTTGTTCGTTCTCCCGCCTCTTGAACTTGGTATTCTGGGAATATCTTGTTAATCCTTGGTGGTATATGTTGATAATATGCTTGCCTATTCGATATCTATGGAAGGACATGGAAGATCATCTGTGTCTCTTTCTCTCGAGCTTCGTGAGCACTGCCTCTGTGCAAAGTCTCAAAGTGAGAATTCTGACTTTCTGAAGTCACAAATATCTCGACCACGTCCTTCTGCTAAATACATTACTTCAACTCTGGAATCAGCAAGTCCATTGTTAATTCCATCCTCCATCTTCAACCAATCCGGAGTTGTTCCTTGTTGGCAAGTTATCATCGTCGTTCCGCTGAAGATTTCCTCAAGGCTGCTAAATCTCTCTCAATCATTTCAAGAAGAACATGGAGTTCTTTCACCTCAATGTCGTTAAGTAATCTCTTGAAACCCTCTCGCTCTATCGTCTATGCTCAATCCACCGGAGGCCATGAAGACCTTCCAGATCTTGTATTCCTTATGTTCAAGTGGTGCTATCTTTTTCTATATCTGTGAAATTTTGCAGTTGTCTCCGTGATCTTCCTTTATATCTTTCCGGTGGCTTGGTACTTCCGACATGACGACAACATCATCATCTTTATCTATCTATGAATCCGGCGAATCGTTTGCATCTATCCTTGTTTTCTAACGAAGTTCCATGAGTTTTTGTCAATACCTTCAGTCTGTTTCGGTAGTTGGGTTGCATGGTTTTCTTATTCATGTGCGGAGTAATGCTTTGAGTGCGGGGTGGAGTAGCTACCATACCACTACTCTTATCATTCGCTCTTGTACATTGAATTGGTGAATTAATGTGATTTCACTCATTCCACGGAAGTTAGAAGTGGCCTTTATCCCTTGATACTTTTACTTCCGTCCTTGTTTTTCTGGAGTGCTCTTTCGAAGAAAGTAATCAATAATCTCTTGTTGGTGATCTCACCCTTTCTAGATGGAGCAAAATCCTCAATTATCTGGTGGAAACAAACGCAAACCTTTTTCTATCCTCGTCTTTCTACCGATGCTCGATATCCCCAAACAAGATTAAAGGAAACTATCTCTCTCTTTGTTTCATCAATTCTTCTTCTGTGGTAAAGCCAATTATGGTTGATGCCATCAGCCGCAAATCTATTGCGTTAGCCTCAAGGCTAAAGAAAGCAATAAGTATCTCTACCATAAACTCCGGATCCTCCATATTCTTTGCTTCTCGGGATTCCACCATGATCTGGCTTCACATCCATCTCTGGAAGTTATATCGGCGCACCTAAATTGCGTGATCCTTGGTTCTTACCGGCGCAACAAGAATCTAATCCGATGATGTCTAACTAAATCTTTCTGTTGTTATCAAGGGACTCTATTGTTTGAAGGCAATATTGTTTCCGAACTTCATTTCTCAAATCCGAGAGAAGATACGATGCTATTGTCATAGTGGTTCAAAACCTCTCCAATCTAGCTCTTTTTCTTCCGGCGAGACAAAGATTCATCCTCTCTCGTATCGGTAAATCTTTAATCTTAATGGTGTGTCCTTCTTATCCATGATATATCATCTTCTCCTTTTCTTTCACAAGTGGTTCTATTCTTTTATCATGTTTCTTGAGAAAACCGGAGCTATGCCCATCCTATCCTTCTTGTCTCATGACAATCCTTCAACTCTTTTAACCCGTTGTTTCTCAAGCAAAACGCAAGACTCACAACAAGTCTAGCAAGTTTTGCAAGGTGTAGTGGTCGCACCATTCCGTTGTTCATCAACTTGGGAACGTGAGGGTCACCTTCGTTCGAACACCCGCCTCTCCTTGTGTTGTTTTCTTTTTCCTAGGAATCTCGGGGCGAGATTCTTGTTTAGTGGGGGAGAGTTGTAGCATCCCAATTGTCTAACAATTGTAATGCTACTTGGTCTAGTAACATAATGGCTACTTCATATATATAATTGTTGCATCATCATTATATCATGCTCATGTCATCATGCCACCTTGCATTTGAGCATCATATAAAACCCTTTTTGTGTTGGTTCTTCTCTCATATGCATTGTAAATTGTATTTGCCTCTTGATATTGTATTTGGTTCTTGATATATTGTTTAAATGCCCAAGTTGAGTTGGGGGCATATCTTTTATTGACTCCACCACCTTTCTTGTCATCACCCCATCATTCCACCATTCCACCATATATGAGCATTGCAATTTATTTGGTTTTACCTCTAGCTCATGTGGGTTGGGATGGATCCAATTCTATTTTTCCACATGCTCTCATCTTAGCATCATGTGGTTTTCACATTATTGATATGTGGAGAGCCACATGGTCACCTTTGCATGCTATGTTGTAGATTTGCCTCTACTAGCTTCTATGTGGGAATTATTCTATATGTGTACATGCATGAAGCTATAATTTAGCCATGTGATGATCTAGTGGAGAAACACACACTAGTATGGTCATATAGCTCCATATATGTGCATAGGTTCAATATTTTCCATATTGCATGGTAGTATTCAAATTTGAGTGCACGCATGATATAAATGCCCATGTGTATTTCTAGTTGTTTTCACAATTAGCAAGGTGTCATTTAATGCTTATGCATGGCCCATGCAAACTTGCACCATCCTCCTTCTATTAAGTTTCCTTTTAAATTTGTGAGATGCTTGGTGATTTAAATTCACTCAAGTTTGCTCAAATTTAATTGCAATCTCAATAGACCATCTATTGTCCCATCTATGTTCCTTTTGGTTTCCACTTGTTCTTGATATCCTTTTGTATCTTATTCCAGAGTTTGTTTAAATCAATAAAACAAAAAAATAAATAAACGAAAAGAAATAAAAGAAACCTAAACTATCCTTCCCATCTAATCTAAACCCTAATCCCTCTCCCTATCCCTCTCTCCTCTCTTTTGGTCACCTCTTGTTTTGGTCTTGTTTCAAAACCTATCTACCACACCACCCCCTCTCACTTTATCCTCTCCCCTAAACCCTAGTCCCCCTTTAACCTAACCCGAGACCACCTCTCATCTCTCTAGACCTAGCTAACCACACCCCTCTCTCACCCCCTCTCTCTACCTTCCTGGCCCCACCTGGTCACCCTGGCCCACCTAGCTACCACCTCTCTCTAACCCTAAACCGAGCCACTCCCTCCTACCCTAGCTATCTACCCCTCCACCCGACCCTAGCTCCATGCCACCCTCCTCTCTCCCTCTAGCTCACTCGCTGCCACAAGGCCCCACCCGAGCCTACCCCTCTCTGGCCTCACCCTGACCCCACCTGGACGTCCCCGTGCCTGTCCTGGCCTCCCTGCTCGAGCACGTGAAGGAGGAGGGAAAAGGTGGCCGAAGCCACCTTTATCTTCACCACCTCCCGCACGCCACCTCCTCTCTCTCTCTCGCTTGCCCTCATCCACACGGCTCTCCTCTGGCCTCTCCAGATCTGGCCGAGGCGCCTGCCGCTCCTCCCCTCACTCTCCACCGACGCCACCCTCTCTCGCCGGCCACCGCCAGTAGATCGTCGCTCCGTCGCTCCGTCGCTCCAGCCGGTGGCGAGGTGCTCGGGGTGTCGAGGAAGGACGAGTACGCTCCCCTGCATCGCCCCGTACGCGCTAGCGAGGAGGAGAAGGACCCCAGGATCGCCAGGACCGAGACGCTCCGACGAAACCCTAGCCGCGGGAGCGTCTGCATCGCCGTCGATCGCCAGCGCCTCTGCCCGATCAGACCGCATCAACAGCCTCGCAGTGAGCCTCCCGTCTCCCCTGACACCTTCCGCCTCGTCGTACCGCCCTAGCGCCACCGTTCTTTTCGTCGAACGCCGTCGGTGCGTCGAGCTCGCTGTTGCCTGCAAGGTCCCTGCGCCGCCTGAGCCTTACCTAGCTGCGTTACCCTCTCCTGCCAACTACCCCCGCCTAGCCCAGTGGTCGCCGCGTCTGCGCGCGCGCCCCAGGTCCTGGGTTCGAACCCCGCCTCGCCGCGCCGTTCTCTGTCTTTTCCGTCAGATGTAGAGAAGAACAACAGTACAGGGGCCTGTGGTAGATTTCGAATAGCCCCCCCTTTTTTCGCCTCAACCCGCGGTACGCAAAGCCCCACCTGCCAGCCACCCCGTCGTTTTTGCAGAGAAGCCCCCCTGTTTTCTATGCCCTTAACCCGCGCTCCAGCTCGACCCCACCTGTCAGCCTCGGCCGGTTCACCCACTAACACCTGGGCCCTAGCCAGCGGGTCGTCATTCACAGAGACTAGTAAGCGCCGCAGTGAGAAACCTGTTCTGCCACTGTGTCACCCAGTCAGCATGTGGCCCACTTGTCTGTGACTGTGGCTAGGTCTGGTCTGAGTACAAAAGGGCTTTTCTGTTTTCTGTTTTAATTTAAACTTTTCAAATCTTTTTAAATTCAAATTTCAAATCTGGTTTCAATTAACTTTTAAAATATAAATCCAATTAATACATATGATATATGTTTTGAAATCAGAAAAATGTGAGGAATTCAAATCTTCCATCCAAAATATATTTTGAACACTTTAAATTTCAAGTTGTTTAAAATTACAACAAAATGCCCTTTTGCCTTAATTAATTAATAACTTTTGTTTTATAACTCCAAATTTGACAAATGATATGTATAAAATGATTAGCTCGACGAGACCTTTCTGTTTATGCATTCCTTGTTCTGTTTTGCAGCATGCATCATATAAATATAATGTAATCAGCAACTTATCTGAGGATAAAATGTGACCAAAACTCAATAAAAGGCTTTATTCTTGTATTCCACACCTCACCCATG
The DNA here is from genome assembly GCA_916181665.1 of Avena sativa. Lineage (NCBI taxonomy): Eukaryota > Viridiplantae > Streptophyta > Magnoliopsida > Poales > Poaceae > Avena > Avena sativa. The sequence continues at coordinate 71,442,588 of OV702284.1, forward strand.
CCATGCTACTTTATTGCCATGCAAATTGTGCATCATTCATCATGGCATGATTGTTTGCTTGTCGCATTTTATTCTTATGCTTGTGCACTTTATTTATGTTGGCCCTTGTTTGTTTGGTTCTTCTTCGAATAGACGCTGAGCAGGGGATATATCAAGAAACCCAGGAGCACTACCCAGATCCTTCTCTCGCTTCAACTGAGCTGCTAGGAAAGCACTACCACATGCTTGCATACATATAGTACCTATTGCCTCTATCTTATTCTTGCATCATTGAGTCGCGATTGCATTAAACTGAATCCCAAGTACTGCATAGCCTTTACTTTTAAACCCCACCGAAGCTTGTTCCTCCATCCCATGAGCCATTACTACAGGAGTTTTTTGAGCCATGCGAGTCGTAGAACAACATGTGTAGGGTATGTGAGAGTCTGATGGATAACGAGGTACCTAAAAAACTTAACCTGAGTAGTATGGGATAACTAATGAAAGTGGCACCGGTGAGCAATATCTGCTATTTGGTTTTTCATGCTCACTTGTGTCCCGTAGGACCCCGAGTACTTGATTCCTGTTCCTTGAATATTCGCGCTATCCACATCCGGGAGGATTATGGGACCCCCCTGAGCCAGAGCTTGATTCATTCTTATTTCTTGGGGCCACAAACTAGTTTGAGGTTTTATTTACTATCCTGTACTTATGCCATGCTTTACTGCTTTATTTACGATTGTGCGAGGAGCACCTGTACTGTTTAGGATCGTGACACGTTTTCGCTGTATCGACAAGTCCAGTCACATTTTCGGGTTCCCAGTCGTTTACAGCCGTCCCCACAAACCTTGAGTCCGTCTCGAAGTCAGCTAACTTCGTTGCGGGTAGCTTAATGGGGTGGCCCCCTGAAACATTTCTGAATCTGGTGATTGCTTTGTCGTGAAGGCCTCGTTGGGTTTTGATTTGGTTTTTCCGAGGTTGATCGAGTGTGTGTTGCTATTTGTGCACCCCTGCAGGGTAAAACTTTCTGAAAGCCGTGTCCGCGGTTATGGACGACTTGGAGCACAGTTTCTCGATCATAGACAAGTATAACTAAAGTACCGCTGTTAATCTGACTAATTAACTGACTAGTAAATAGTGCAACACTCATGGAATGAATAATAAAACTGCCAACGGATGGGGGTGTTCGTCCGCTTCCTCGTTGGTAAGCGAGGAGGAGGATGGATCTGTTAATATTACCGTTATAACTGTCGTCATTAATTCACGGACATCCGTCTATCTTTGGTTAGGCGGATGGTTAGCGAGTATCTATAGAATTGCTAGGTATTATCTTTTGCTGCAATTGCGTCACCCCAGGTTGTGTCCCCTTTAGAGGCATAAAGACTTGCTGAGTACCCCTAGGGTCTCACATGATAAATTATTTGATTCAGATGAACAGGTACACTCACAAGATGGATACTGGGTGGAGGAGACGGACGATGTGGACAACGATCATTCGGTGTAGAGATTCCGGGAACAGGGATCCGTGAGATCTGTGGGCGGGATGTGTTTATTTATGGGGCATCTTATGCCGATTTGCTTCTTATCCGTACTCGGATCTTGTTTGCCGCTTCCGCGTGATACTCTGATGTTTGATGTATGAGGAGATATCCTAAACTATATATCTATCTAGGATATTTGGATCTTGCCGTATGGCGTTGCAATATTTCTATTTCTTTTAGATGGAATGGCTCTGAGGACTGTTGTATGGTGGCTTGCATACATACTCATTTGTGTATGTAGTTGATCCCTTCGCCTGCCGATTACGCTGCCCGTTCTTGTCCCGATGTTTGGAAATGGTTAGGACGGCCGAAAGGTCTACCTGTGAGTGGCATTTGGGCCCCACCGTACTATTTTAACCATTTCCGCTCATCCAGGCTTGTAACTAGGAGCGTAATTCACTGAGGTAGTTACATGGTCTTCTAAGAAGCAAAATTGTATATCTCTCTCCACCGCCATGGATCCTGGTACAACCGTCCCCTCCTTCTCACTCTTGATTTCTTTGTTGGATCTAGGTTTTGCTTAGATTCTTGGAGAAAGTAACTTGCTATGAGGTTGTACCGCCATACATTCCTTGTTACCTAGTAGAATCAATGTTTTATAAATTGTTGAGGCCAATTTGGGATTGTGTCCTACCGTTGATATGCTCGTACCGCTCGACCGGTAGTACCGGAAAATTTTCCGGTACTACCGCTCGCAAGCGATACTACCGGTTGTCAGTTCCGGTAGTACCGGTCCCAGCTGACCGCAACATCTTGCTAAAACATGGATTCTTCTTTGTTCGTTTTGGGTTCTTGTGCCCTTACCCTCCCTGCTGCTCTCCCTCTTGCTATCATAGGTGCAGGTGGTTCTAGGGGTGCTCGTAAGCGCTCCAAGGCAACTCATGAGATTGAAGAGGAAGATACGGAGTCCGAGGAAGAAGTCATGCCTCAGCCTAGCTGTCGTATGAAGATTCCTGCTTCTCGAGGTGGTCGTGGGGGTCGTGAGGGGGTCACCAAACGGTATGCTGGTCATGGCTGTGCTCCCCCTCCTCGGGTCACACCAAGAGTTGCAGCTCAGGGCCATCAGGGCCAAAGAAACTGTCTGACATATCTAATTCTGAGTTCCGCTCTCTAAGGGTTGATAATCCCTATGTCCGCGCCCGTGATGAGGGCAGGGAAGATAACTTGTTCTACAATGACTTCCAAGAGCGAGTCTACCATGAAGTCCTTATGACGAATATTCAGATGGTTGTGCCATAGCTGTGGATTGATATGAGACACATCAACAAGAATCTTGATTATTTTGCTGAGTCTAAAGAAATCTGCTCTCACCTTGGATTGTTCCCCATCATGGAGTTTCAGCATGACTATGAGCCTCTTCTCATTGCTCAGTTTTATGCCACTGCACACTTCTCAACTAGACGCACTCGGAAAATCACTTGGATGACTCAAGGTGCAATTAAGGAGGACACTCTTGCTGAATTTGCTAAGATTCTAGGGTATGAAGATCGTGGCTGTGACATTCCTTGTGGTTTCCACTGCCACTTGCATGAGCACCCCTCCAAGAAGGATGTTTTTGCACCTCTTTATATCCGGGGCCGCGGTGTTGTTGGCAAGATCAAGGATCTTCTCCCCACGTATGACATTCTCCACCCCATCTTCCGTGAGACTGTTGCTCCTCGTGCGGGCAACAAAGATGAGATTCATGGATATTCTATTGCTTTGTTGCTCAACACCTTCCTCAACCGCGACTCCGGCACTCCTCTTAATGTGATGGACTTTATCTGGAATGAGATGGTCGTTGCGGCTCACTCCCGGAGGGTTCCCCCTTTCGCTCCATACATCATGGCTCTCATTGTTGCCAAGTGCCCTCCCATTGCCAGGACCCTTTCCACTCGTCCTCTCATTGTGCACCGGTTTAAGTACCTCAAGATCAAGAAGCATGCCAAGCCCCGCAATGTGGAAGGTGATGAGGTGGATGAAGAAGGCAATGTGATTGAGGCTGATTCTGATGATGCTGACAGTGGCCGTGATGCAGATTTTGTTGTCTCCCGTCGCAAGAATGCCCAGCCATCTTGGGCCAAGAGGATTGAGGCCAAGATCAAAAAGGTCTTTTGCTTCCAAGTTGACAATCAAAAGCGCATGTATGAGGCTCATGTGTATGCCAAGAAAGCTTGTGCTCGGCAGAAGGGCTTGATGGAAGCTCAAGGATTGACCATCTCCCAGGGTTACGAGACCAACATCGCCCCAGAAGACCAATGGATCTCCAAGCACAGCCATTGGGATGATGATGTCTCTTCCTCGCACTGTGCTCCACCAGCCTATGAGGAGGACTTTGATTAGGAGGAGGAGGATTGACTGTCGGGACGTTAGTCTTGCACTTGTCCCTTTTTGGCGTCTTGATGCCAAAGGGGGAGAAGGTGCACCTTAGGCATGCGGGTGTTGCATGGGAAAGTCACAAGCTCGTTCTTGCTTTGATATTTTAATTGCTTGTGAACTTTATTTGCCTATTTGCTTCATAATTATGTGTGAACTCTATGTACTAACTATTTGGGAACTACTCGTGCTATGTATGTTGAGACTATGTGGGTATTTCATGGATCCATCTTGTGATGATATGCGTTATCCATTGCCAATATTTTTCTCATCACAAGTTATTGTGCAAAGGTATGAGTTCAAATGCTAGTATCTATATTTGTGCACTCGTGTTGGGTTTGTAAAATAGAGGGGGAGGTTTGATCCTATTCATCCAGGGGGAGCCCCGTCTCTATTTTTCAAAAGCCATGAGCATCTTCATAATATTATCTTGCAAAGGTGTGTTGTCATAAAATACCAAAAAGGGGGAGCCTGAAAGAGCATTTCCTATCCTTGTAATTTTGATGTTTGATAATAACACACCTATCGATTTAATCATGCGCTAAGTGTATCTCAGGTTTTCTAGGTAGTGGCACAAATATTGAATTTCCACAGTTGCACTTGTCATTGTCACCAGTGCTGAGCGGTAGTACCAAAAGTTACAACCGGTACTACCGCTTGGCCTCGGTACTACCGCTCCCTAGTACCGGTTGCATCTGATTAAGGTGGACATGCCTCGATTTTCCTCACTACCACCCGGTACCGCGGAGCGGCACTACCGCTCCAACCGGTAGTACCGCTTGTGGCAAGCGGTACTACTGCTTGGACACGGTAGTGCCGCTCGGCAGTACCGGGCAACGCTGAGGAAGGACTAGGCCTTTCCTTTTCGCTCAGTACCAACCGTTACTACCGCCCTGACCGATAGTACTGTGTCTAATGACCGGTACTACCGCTTGGGGGTAGTACCGCAAGGTGGTTCCGGGCATGACCGTGGCTGGCTCGACCATGTGGTGCCCCCTTCGGTACATGATCCGATACCTGACCGGTAGTACCGGTTGTGACCGGTACTATCGCTTGAGTACCGGTACTACCAGTGCATTTAATGCCCCAACGGGCAGATTCCTCCAAGTGGTATAAATACCCCTCCACCTACCTTGGGACAAAGTGCTCGTTGCATTGAAGACTACCACCTCCATTTTGAGCCACCAAATCGCCAAGATCTCTTCACTCAACCATCCAAAGTCTCTGATCCTTGGAGAATCGAAGGAGGAGCCCTTGATCTACTACTTCACCAAAAGAGATCCTCATTTCCCCCCTCATTCATTTGAGGGCCCCCATTGCTCTAGTGTTTTCTTTGAAAACCCTAGTTCTAGATTTGGTTCTTACAAGCTTGTCTTTGATTGTTTTGACAGCTTGCTTGTATTTGGGAGCCTCCAATTAAGTTGTGGATGTGTGCCTCAAACTTATTGTAAAGGTGCCGGCTTCCACCTCGAAGATTATCGATATAGTGGAAGGTGGATCGATCCTGTTGGGGTGAGATTCATCGGAGAACAAGGGAGGCCTCTCGTGGCGTTGGTGGTTTGAAACCACCCCCTCTCCAAACGTAGACGTACTTCCCCTCAAAAGGAAGGAACTACGGGAAACAAATCCTTGTGTCTCCGCGTCCACCACTTTGGTTACTTCTATCCTTTACCGCACTTTACTTACTTGTTCTTGCTCAGTGTTGTGTTAGCTAGTGCTTGTTTGTCATATAGTTAAATTCATCTTAGTTGCATAATCTAGAGAATTTACCTTTCTTGTCAAACCTTAATTTGAAAAAGAAGAAAATTTGAAGTAGCACCTATTCACTCCCCCCTCTAGGTGCCCATACGATCCTTTCAAGGGATAACTTCATCTTCTAGATTTTTTTATTATTATCAACTGGTAATTCTTGCCGGATTAGAGCATTGTACATCCACAGATAATTCACCGTTCCTAAGTAGATTCCAGCGAAATTAACTATACTAGAGCTAAGAGCTAAAGCAAGGCATTCCAAGAAGCTAATCTAGGTCCATGTAAAACTCTGCTGAACATAATATTCGGAGGAAAAGACTCCAAAACTGTGGCGATTGCATCACCTTTATGACGAACAATAGCGTACAGGGAAGGATACTGTTCTCGGACAGTAGTGTTTCCTAGCCACTTATCCTCCTAGAACTGTATCTATGATCTCTCCTCAATTGAAAATGTTCCAAAGCATAAAAAGTGCTTCTTCGTAGCCTTTAGACCAGCCCAGAAATGCAAGTCACTGGGTTTCCAACATACCTGGGACAGGGCTTTAGAGCCAATATATTTTTGCTTAATGAGGGTTTTCCATACCCCATCTTCAGTGAGTAATTTGAAGAGGCATTTGCCAAGAAGTACTATTTTTTATAAGTGGTGCTTATAGATGGTGCCACCTTATCAGTGATGTACCATCAAGGTGATGCTCCACAGATAAGTCACTTATCAGTGGCGCATCCCCGAGCTATGCGCCACGGATAAGGTAGGGGCCAATCTATAAGTGGTTCTTATATATGGTGTCAACTTATCAGTGGAGCACCATCAAGGTGATGCACCACATATAAGTGAACTATCTGGAGTGCATCTCTTGGAAGGGCGCCACAGGAAATTATTTGTTACGCATCATATTGCTAGTACGCCCCTAAGTGTTTGACCCATGAATAGTTGTTTTCCTAGTAGTGAAAAACTTTAACTTTAGTTGCAACCTTAAATTTCCAAAAAGATTTGTAAGAAAGCCCAAATAATGCCATTTCAAAGCTATGTATAAGGATCCGACAGAGAAATCTTTTGGATCCAAATTCCAAACTACCATGTCCTTATTCTCTAAGAGAGAAACTAGATGACAATCATGTCTAAGTTCTTGTCACATCCGTATAGTATTATATGTGAGCATGTGGAAAATTTTTAGAAACTATCATCCGGAAGTCAACACCTCCTTAGTTTCATATATCTCATAAAGGTTCCTAAATCTAGTAGCAAAAGGATAATTTCTAGTCCAATGATTTCCCAAAAATGTGTCATCTTTCCATTTCCTTCATTTACAATGCAGAAGGAATAAAATAAATCATGAAGTTTTAAGAGACCTCGCCAAAAAAATGAATCCCCAGGATTAATTGTAACTTGAGTAACTGTTTTGTCATGTAAGTATTTATTCTAGATTAATTTATACCACAAACCCTATATTGTTTCTAACTTCATATCCATTTGCATAATAAATAAATATTCATGTTGCTGGAATCTTTCGCTCCCAGACCCCCCATATTCCTTTGGTGTACAAACCACTCGCCATCAAACTAAATGATACCTTTTTATTCCCTGATCTTCTCCCCAAAGAAACCGAGCACCCAACTAATCCGTATGGTTTTATCCCTTGTGGACGCTGATACGTCGTAAACGTATCCCTTGTCTACACTTTGAGGTATTTTTATACACTTTCTGGAACTAACCTATTAACAAGATGCCATAGTGCCAGTTGCCTGCTTTATGCTGTTTTTGGTTTCAGAAAAGCTAAAAAATAAATATTCTCGGAATTGGACGGGACAAAATCAAAGTTACTATTTTCCCGGAGCAATACGAAAACAAGCAGAGACGGAGTAGGGCACCAGGGTGGGCACACCCTAGGGTGGCGCGGGCCTACCCTGGCCGCGCCACTAGGGGGTGTGCCCCCCCCCCCTGGCTGCCTCTTCGCCTTGCCCCTTTGCCTATAAGAAGCCCCCAGGGAGAAAACCCTAAAGAATCCATCATACATCCACGAAAAGTTCCGCAGCGCCGCCGCCATCGAAGGGGAGATTCGGGGGACAAAAGTCTTTGTTCCAGCATCCTGCCAGGACAGGGAAGTGCCCCCGGAGCCATCTCCATTGATTTCCACCACCATCTCCATCACCGTTGCTGATTCCCATGATGAGGAGGGAGTAGTTATTCCTCAAGGCTAAGGGCTCTACCAATAGCTATGTGTTCATCTCTCTCTCTCTCTATGCGTAATCATATTGTGAGCATGAGATTTGTAATCAAGTATATCTACTTTGCTACTCAAGTGCTTTAATAAATCTTCGTCTCTCCCCACATGTGTGAAAGTGACAGCGTGCATACCGTGGTGGCACTTAGGCTAGAGTTTACATAAATACTCAAGTGCTTCAATAGATCTCTGCTCTTCCCACGTGTGTGAAACTGACAACGTGCACGCCGTGGTGGCACTTAGGCTAGAGTTCATCAATATTTATCATGAGTATATTTGGAGTTGAATGTCTTTATGAAATTGTGGTGTTTGTTGGAACCATCTGGCGCTCAAGGTGACAGTGTGGGGTTATCTAGATGGGGAAGGCGGACTTTGAGGAGTGTTGTTATAGCCCTACCATGGATTAGGGTGTCCAACCGGAGAGTAGTTAAGGGTAGTATCATGAAGAGAATATATTTATTGAGAGTGTTCACTAGTGAAAGTATGATCCCTAGGCCTTGTTTCTAAACATTGAAACACCGTTTGCAACTAGATTTGTTACATGTTTGCTTGCTTCCATCTTTTTCCCTTTAGTCTTTTCCTTCCCGTCAGAAACTCTTTTCTGGCACCGTTACCACTTATAATCATCCATACCACTTGTATTTTACTATCTCTTCGCCGAACTAGTGCACCTATACACCTGAAAAGTGTATTTGGTGTGTTGGGGACACAAGAGACTTCTCGTATCTTGATTGCAAGGTTGCTTGAGAGGGATAACTTTGACCACTTCCTCTCTGAGTTCGATAAACCTTGGGTAATCCACTAGGGAAACTTTCTGCTATTCTACAAACCTCTGCATTTGGAGGCCCAACAACTATCTACAAGAATAGAAGTGCGTAGACATCAAGCTCTTTTCTGGCGCCGTTGCCGGGGAGGTAAGGTAAAAGGTACTCACATCCTGTTGGTGTGTGAGTGCTCGAAGTTATTTCCTTTAGTTTCTACAATCTTATCTTTTTGTTTCTTGTTTTCAATAGTTAGGCTTAATGGAAAACAACAACAAAATTAGAGAGCTTTATAGTGTTTATCTTGAGCTAGGACATGAAGTGTTTGAAGAGAAAATTAAAAAACCTATGGAACTTTATTTGCATGCTAATAGTAATGTTATTAGTATGAATTCTTTGAACACCATTATTGCTAATGCTATGGAAACGTCTAAGCTTGGGGAAGCTAGTTTTTATGAAAATGATCTTTTTAGTTCCCCAACTTTGGAAGATAGCTATTCTATTGCTTATTATGATACCAAACCTCCAATATATGATGATTACAATGATGAATATGATATTTTCAGTCCATCTACCATTGAGTAGAAAATTAATTATGATTACAATATGCCTCCTATATTTGATGATTATGGTGATGAGAATAATAATGATAGCTATTTTGTTGAATTTGCTCCCACTATAATTAATAAAAGTGATCATGCTTACGTGGAGAGTAATAATTATTTTATGCATGTGGCTCATGATAAGAATGTTTTATGTGATAGTTATATTGTTAATTTTATTCATGATGCTACTGAAAGTTATTATGAGAGAGGTAAACATGGTCTTATATATATCAACAATATTAAGTTTCCCCTTTTTATGTTGAAAATCTTGAAGTTGCACTTGTTTTGCTTTCCTATGCTTGTTGCTTTGTGCTTTCATGACTTTTTTTTTACAATATTCCTATGCATAGAAAGTGGGTTAGACTAAAATGTGTTTTGAATTTGATTCTTGATGCTCTATTTTACTTCAATTCATATTTCTTATATGAGCATCTTCTCAAACTATCAAGCCTAACTTAAAGGCATTAAAGAAAAGTACTTCTTGGGAGATAACCCAATAGTTTTCTTGAGTCTTGAAAGTTATTACTTCTATAATAACCTCTTCTTATCCTTTTTATTTGATTTTAGTGCCAGGAATAACCTCTAATGAGAGGGAAGTAAGATTTGGGGAGTTGCTGTCCCGAAACAAATTTGTGTGCTTCGTTGTAAAAATTCTTGAAAAATATTTGTAAGTCGGATTGAGATGTAATTTTTTGAATAAATCCCCCAGGTTGTTAGATAACTTTATTTAGTTCAAAACTTTTTTATTTGAGCAACAGAAGGTATTCGAAAAAATTGGGTTTCACCTGCTGGTCTGTTTTGACATATTTCTGCCATTATTTGCATTTGCCTCTTTATCGATTTCTTTTTGGGTCTCTTTGGTAAAGTGAGCTTTTTGAGGAAATTTCTACAGTATCTTGTGTTTTTAATGAAAGTTCTGCTGTTTTGAAACTAAACCCCAAAGATTTATTACTTTTGAATGCACTCATGTTGCTAATGAAGATTGTGTGAAGTTTTCTATGAAGGAAAATTTTCAGGTGTAAGGGAAGAATGATGTAATGAGATGAAGAATGGACAAAGCTAAAGCTTGGGGATGCCACCCCGTGTCACCACAAGAAATATTTGAGAGGTACAAGCATCAAAACTTGGGGATGCCTTGGGCATCCCCTTCTTCATCAATAAAAATCTCAGGTCTTTCTAGACACTTCGTTTTTATTGCTTCATGCACTATTGTGTTGTTCTTGGAGCGTCTTTGTTTTTGTTTTTAGTTTTTTTTGCTTGGTTTGCTGCAATAAGTTGGTTGGATCCCAATACACTTATTTTGGAGAGAGACACACTATGTTTTCATTGCCTAGAACACTCTAGTTTTCATTCTTATTGTCTTGTGAGTGTTCTCTTTTGCTAGCACTATGCTTAACCTTAGTTTTCTTGTGCTTTCATCTTAGAAATTTTTGGTTCTTCTTTGTGGATTTGTAAGACAAGCTCACTGATCTTTATTGATTATTATCTTTGTGAGTTGTTTCAAATAAGTCGATTGGTGTTGGAAAAGAATAGGAAGCTTCATGCTTAAGTGGTACAAAAAGGAGCTTGCTTTGACTGTGACTTAGACTTTATCATGTCATGCTAGATGTTTTTTTGACCTTATCCTTAGTGATTATTGCTGTAGCATGACTTGTTCCAAACAATTAGGATTGCTTAATGTGCCTTGGAAGAATCATGCGTTGTTTTAGCATACAAAAGCATAATATTGTGGTATTCTCCTTTGATGCTTTATTTGGGTTGACTTGGCACATGCTCACACCATGTTATGACTATGAACCAGTCACGTTATCCTCTATGATCATTTAGTTTTTGACTTGTGGTACCACTTTATGCTTTGATTAGTAATGTTTTGTCGCTCTGCATGATTATGGCCATTATTGCTCTCTTAGTTGGTCGCTCCCAGTCTTTTGCTAGCCTCCACTTGTATTGAGTAAGCTCTACTCATGCATCCAACTCCCAAGAAACCAAGTTATTCCAAAGACTCCACTATAAATTCCTACCCATGGTGTGTTACACCATTCCAGGTATATTTATGTTTCTATCTATCTTCCAAATTAAACTTGTTATGTGAAAATTAGTGATTAAAGCTCTCACGAACTTGATGGAACACTTTATTTTTCTTGCCCCTAATAAACTTGAACCATTGTGTCATCTATGTTGTATATGCTTGCACTTATATGTTGGGAATTAGCAGAACCGTGCTGTCACGGGGAACACTTTCAACACCTGTAAATATCTACCAGTTGATATCATGCTCTTTTGTTTATAGATGTCGTCGGTGTGAAATAAAAGGGGAGCTTGTAAGTCCATGGAGTTATGTATGTGTGTTAGAGAAACGCCTGGGCCGCTAGCCTAAGCCATGCCTAATCATGGTGGAAACTTGCATCATCACCATAGTGAGCAATCTATGAAGCATTCTTCTTATAAAAAAAGAGAGATAGAAAAAAAAAGATTGAGAAAAAAGAAAAAAAAAGATGAGAAAATAGGAAAGAGAGAAAAAAGTACAATTTTCCCATGGTAAATAAGAGATTGCTGAGATGCTCATTGTCTTCTTGCCTTGTCATTTTAATATGGGATAGCTCATGTATCATGGGGCAAGGGGAAGCCTGTTGGCGGTTCTCTCTGATACACATGTACTTACTATGACAAGAACTTACCGGTAACTAAAGTTAAGTAGCATGAGGAGCGGCCCTCGTACTCAAGGGACATGAGATTGCCAACTTATACTTTGTCAAGCATATACTCCATATTTTGTTCACTTTAACCTTAATCACTTCAAGATGCTTATGATAGGGGCAATGAGAGATCAAAGCTAACAAGTACCATAATTTTTGGAAGCTCTTTATGAAACTTGAAATCCCTACTTCCTTGTGAAGGGCCTTTCATCCTACTTTTATATTGAGTCTCCACCTTCTATATTTATGCACCAATTAAGAGAGCATAGTTGTCATTCTTAGTTTTATGTGCATTGTCCCAAAACTTATTGATTGATTCATAATGTTGATATTTCTTGCTCTTGAACTATTTGTATCTAGTCACCCTTATGAATTTTGAAGGTGTCCTATGCATTTATGTTTTGCTATTCCATGAGAGACAAGCTGAATACCACTATGCTATGTTTTCTGTATGTGAAACAAACAAACGTCTTTCAATGCATTGTTATTCATGATCCTTGTTTGTATCCTTTCATGTTGCAACATAGTTGCTTTGTATTATTGTTAGAACTTCATCTTTCATGCTCATGTTTAGAGTACTTTGATCCCAGATTTCAATGCTTTGCAAATGGTTTGATCAAGATTGTGATGGTGCATGTCACCTCAAAAAATATTATTTTTTATCACTTACCTACTCGAGGAAGAGCAGGAGTTAAGCTTGGGGATGCTTGATAGGTCGTAAACGTATCTATAATTTTTGATGCTCCATGCTTGTTTAGTATCAACTTTGTTATGCTTTGTCTACACTTTGAGATATTTTTATACACTTTCTGGAACTAACCTATTGACAAGATGCCACAGTGCCAGTTGCCTATTTTCTGATGTTTTTGGTTTTAGAAAAGCTAAAAAATGAATATTCTTGGAATTGGATGGGACAAAAGCCAAAGTTACTATTTTCCCGGAGAAATACGGAAACAAGAAGCAGAGACGGAGTAGGGCACCAGGGTGGCCACACCCTAGGGTGGGGCGGGCCCACCCTGGCTGTGCCACCAGGGGGTGTGGCCCCCCCTGGCTGCCTCCTCGCCTTGCCCCTTCGCCTATAAGAGGCCCCCAGGAAGAAAACCCTAAAGAATCCATCATACATCCACGAAAAGTTCTGCAGCGCCGCCGCCACCGAAGGGGAGATTCGGGGGACAAAAGTCTCTGTTCCGGCACCCTGCCGGGACGGGGAAGTGCCCCCGGAGCAATCTCCATCGATCTCCACGGCCATCTCCATCGTCGTTGCTGATTCCCATGATGAGGAGGGAGTAGTTCTTCCTCAAGGCTAAGGGCTCTACCGATAGCTATGTGTTCATCTCTCTCTATGCGTGATCATATTGTGATCATGAGCTTTGTAATCAAGTAGATCTACTTTGCTACTCAAGTGCTTTAATAGATCTCCGGCTCTCCCCACGTGTGTGAAAGTGACAACGTGCATACCATGGTGGCACTTAAACTAGAGTTTACATAAATACTCAAGTGCTTCAATAGATCTCTGCTCTTCCCACGTGTGTGAAACTGACAACGTGCACGCCGTGGTGGCACTTAGGCTAGAGTTCATCAATATTTATCATGAGTATATTTGGAGTTGAATGTCTTTATGAAATTGTGGTGTTTGTTGGAACCATCTGGCGCTCAAGGTGACAGTGTGGGGTTATCTAGATGGGGAAGGCGGACTTTGAGGAGTGTTGTTATAGCCCTACCATGGATTAGGGTGTCCAACCGGAGAGTAGTTAAGGGTAGTATCATGAAGAGAATATATTTATTGAGAGTGTTCACTAGTGAAAGTATCCTTGTTTCTAAACATTAAAACACCGTTTGCAACTAGATCTGTTACATGTTTGCTTGCTTCCATCTTTTTGCCTTTAGTCTTTTCCTACCTGTTAGAAGCTCTTTTCTGGCACCATTACCACTTATAATCATCCATACCACTTGTATTTTACTATCTCTTCGCCGAACTAGTGCACCTATACACCTGATAAGTGTATTGGGTGTGTTGGGGACACAAGAGACTTCTTGTATCTTGATTGCAGGGTTGCTTGAGAGGGATACCTTTGACCACTTCCTCACTGAGTTCGATAAACCTTGGGTAATCCACTTAAGGGAAACTTGTCGTTGTTCTACAAACCTCTGTACTTGGAGGCCCAACAACTGTCTACAAGAATAGAAGTGCGTAGACATCAGACGAGCAGTTGGTAAAAGCATAGCATATGCATTAGTGTATTACTAAGAGTGGATTGTATCAAAAGTGCTCCCTCGATAGACATGTATTACTAAGCATAGCATATCACATGTCGTGGTATTGCCGACGAGTACGCCATGGAGGGGTCCTCACAGTGCGTGTTTAGAGACGTGGGGTAAGGCGGACAGTTGACGGGTACGAGGTAACACATCTTACCCAGGTTCAGATCCCACGACGGTGGCGGAATCCTACTCCTGCTATAAATCACTATAATGGCAATACGCCGAGTTAAAGAGATAGGTTCGTTGTGCGAGGTTGTATGAATCTGTACTAAGTTGTACTTGTGTTGTGCCCTAAGGCTCCCATAGGCCCGACTTATATAGTCGCCAGATCCTAGGGTTACAGGGAAAAGTCCTAGCCGGACAGGTTACAGAGTCCTACACCGTCTATCACTAGTCTTGTGTATCTTGCACTCCAAGGCTCCGGGTACGCTGGTGACTCCACCGTAGCCTTCCTTTATCCGGCATGGGCCTCCCTTCTGGATCCACCTAACTGGGCCGCCCAGCAGGCCACAAGCCATGCTACCGACTATGGGCCACCCAGGTTAGTCGGATAAGAGACATGCTATGAGGATACCCATATAGCATATCCCCAACAGTAGCCCTGGGAGAACTCCGAGATCTTGCGCCGTCTTGCCTCTTCACGTGGAATGCTCCGTCTAGATGGATGTCGGCAAATCGTCAAGCAATATCTTGTAGTCCTCCCAAAGAACCCTGCAAGGTTTTTTTCCGTCTTTGATTTGTAAGTCAGAGAAATGATGAATCTTCCATCGTACTCTTCCGTAGTCGGACTAAATCCGTCCATGCCGGAATCTTCGATGCGACGGCTCATCTACCGTGTCAGTTATGACGATGTAGGCTTTAGGTCAGCGACGCCTCGTAACTCACACATGCAGAGAACGCAATCATATCCGATTTTCCCGCGTGAGCTATACGAACCGTTGGCGGCGGTGGTTGGAGACATGGCGAAATTACCGCGCACGTCCACGAACACGTCGTCTACGCGGCAACCGTCTGATTAGCTGTACAAATCTTGACGTAGAGTAAGATAAATAGTAACCGTGGGACACTTGCCACTTTTTTACCCCATTCTCTCGCGTCATCATCTTCTTCCTCCAGTCGCACGCCTCCTCGAGCTCTCCGCGGAAAACCTCGAAGAAACCCTAGCCTCTCTTTGCGTCAGTCGTATCCTTCCAGTCCTCCATGGCCAGCAGCAGCTCCTCCCCGTTGATGGCGGCGTCGAGCGAAGCCGGCAAGCTCCGTCGTCGTGCCCCCAGAGGGCCTGGTCATCCCCGCGTTAGCGGTGATTGAAACCACCGGCGGTGACCACAATCTGGCGGCACTAGACCACAATCTGGCAGTCAGACTCGCACAAGGGCGATTGGCGCGGTTCAGACATCACCAGCCGCGACATCCAAGAGATGGTCACCAAAGGCTACCTCCCCGCGACGGAGGGGCTCGCCTGGCGGGCGGCGCCGGCCAGCGAGGTGACACCTTCTCCCCAAGCCGGAGAAAAGGTGTACCTCAAGGATTAGCTGGTACGCGGTGTTTCTCTGCCCATCTCCCACTTCTTTCTGTCCGTCTTGAACCACTTCAAGGTCCAACCCCATAACCTCTCCCCCAATAGTATCTTAGTGCTTAGAAACTTCGCGGCACTTTGTGAGGGTTACCTAGGTATTAGGCCTAGCTTAGACTTGTTCGTGTATTTCTTCACCGTCAAACGTGAAGCC
Source organism: Avena sativa (assembly GCA_916181665.1). Classification (NCBI taxonomy): domain Eukaryota; kingdom Viridiplantae; phylum Streptophyta; class Magnoliopsida; order Poales; family Poaceae; genus Avena; species Avena sativa. Next base: position 71,458,490 of record OV702284.1, read on the forward strand.
GGACATAGTAGGGAGGAGCTTAGGAACTGCGGCACCATAAGCTTCAAGATCCGACCTGGCCGGCGGTTCCCCGACATCGTCGGCCACGAGTCGTGCAAAAACTGGCAGCGGACGTACTTCTACGGCCCCGACATTCCTTTGGCGGGCCGAGAAGTGACGTACCCGGACTTCGTGGATGGAGCCGCCGCTGAAGTTTCCACATGGAGACCCCATGCCTCTCTTCCCTCCGACCTCGATGCTTCACGCGCAATAAGGCGGATCGAGTGGTTCGTAGAGACGGGTTTGACCGGCTTGGACCTAGCCATGTGCTGGTTCATCAGGCGAATCCAACCTCTGCAGCACCGCGTGAAGTTCATGCACGAGTACACCAGCGATCGAAAGGATACCCTCCGGATCTCCGTGGATAACTTCTCGAGCGACTTCGTCAAGTTTCGTCTGAAGGACATCGTCAAGGTGAAGGATAAGAAGCGCGGCTTCACCATCACCTACGACATGTACGTAGACGGCAAGTGCCCAAAGGTAGGTATTTATTTTCTGTGTATGACATTGCTCCAGTTTCTCCGTCTTGCCAGTGATATCTTATCTAACACGGTGATTTCTCACTTAACAGCTTAGCGATCTAGATGAGGACAACCTGGCTGCCCAAATCTACGATCCAAAGATGAAGGAAGTCACGGTCGTGTCTGACGACGATGTCCCGTTGGCGCGAAAGCGGAAGAGCTCCACCTCTGACGCTGCCGACGGAGGCAAGAAGAAGAAGACAGAGGGTGGAGCCTCCAAAAAGAGTACTGTCGCCCTGAAGGCGGAAAAGAGAAAAGCCACCGGGATTTTTGCCAAAGCGCCCCCTAGTGTAAGCCTCTCATTCTCCGACATTGTCTTATTTATCTGTCTTATTCCTGTACTTATGCATTTTGCACGTTTCAGGAAGAAAGCCACAACCAGCCTCAAGAAGTCCTCCAAGACTCTTGGGGCTTCTAGAAATATCAAAGATATGCTGCATCGCGACTCCTCCCCCGCCATCGCCCCTGCTACTCCTGCCGTCAAGCCCTCCTCTGCTCCTACAAGCTCTCAAGTCCAGGAGGCACCAGGCCCTTCCGCCATGGAAGTGGATTCTGGCGCCTCTACCGAACTCGCTGTTGTCGGCGAGTAGGCGACGCAGGAGAGCGCTGCTCTTCAAATGGCTGAAGCTCCGGCTAAGGATGTCATCGGTAGCGGCAAGGCGGTGGTGGGAGCTGGTACCTCTGCCGAAGGCGGCGCCCCTACTCCCCAGAAACCCTTCGAGTTCCCGAAGATAGTTTACCCGACGCTCCTGCCGATTAACACAACTATGGTTCCTGAAGGAGTACCGTCATCTCCGACGTGCGGTATTGAGGAACTGCTCCGACAAGCAGATATCTTGCGGGGAAATAGCATTTCCTTTGGCAAGCTGCTGGCCGAGAGTGCTACAAACCTCAAGATTATTGCACTTGTAAGTTTTACTTTGCCTTTTGCATTTAATATGAGTATTCCACTGTAGCCCCTGAGGATGTAGACGGAAAACCATAGGTTTTGCATCTATATGCTCTAAGAGTGACTAAGTTAGAAAAAACTCTCACTGTAGCCCCCAAGCATTTAGATGGAATGAATTACTCCGACTAGATGCTTTAAGAGTAGCATACACAGTCTTCATAATTTTCAATGTTGTAGCCCCCAAGCTTCTAGTTGTAACTGAATTAGTTCCGACTAGATGCTTAAAGAAAAGCTAAGCATATTGATAAGTTAAAACTCTCGCTGTAGCCCCCGAGCATCTAGGTGGAAAATCTCCGACTAGAGGCTCCAAGCAGACCAAACAACGACTTAACTTTATATTTGTTTCCATAGAACGAGAATGCTCGGAGGGGCATGGCCAACGACAAGTATCAGAAGATGCGCATAGATCTTGAAGCCGAAAAGGGTAAAACTGCCATCTTGAAGGAACAGATCATCAAAAACAAGAGTCTGTTTTCTTTTTGCGCATTTCCGTATTACTTTTGTGCCCATAATTTCCGAGTACTCACTGTGTACGTGGTTTTCTCCGACTTGCAGAACATGTCGCCAAGGCCAAGGACATTGTCGAGCAGTCCAAGCATATCCAGCAGCTGGACGGCGAGAACAAGATCCTGAAGGAGGAGAGGAAGGAGATGCTGAAGATGCACGAGGATTCCATGAAAGCCCTGCAGGATTCCGCCTCCGCTGAGATCAATCGCTTGAAGTAGGAGCTTGCGATCCTAAAGGATCAGAAGCAAGCTGCTGATGAGCAAAATCTTCGCCATAGCGAGGCGTTTAAGCTCCTCCAACAAGAGAAGGAATCCTTGGCGGACATCGTTTGGCAGGCCAAGGCCAGCATCTTCAGTAAGTTTCCTCCGCCTTGAATTTCTGTAATCTGGATACTTAGAGTTTTATGAACTCATGCGCTCATTGTCGGAATTTGCAGCTCCTATGGGTTTAACCCGCTCGCCTCCTTCGGACAAAGAATGCATGGTTCTTGCCGGCAACTTCATCAATACCGCCATCGCCCAAGCCAAGGAGATTGCCAAGCCCCTCCAAATATATATCAAGGCCTCGGACTACGTGGCGAAGTACTCGGAGATTCTGCGCCAAGCCCCCAAGTGTGTCGCGAGCTGGAAAGCTTCATGCGCACGGGCTGGCGCAAGGATGGCGCTGTCTATGGTGAGGGCACACTATGAAGATGCCGACATCGACACGGTGACCTCTGGCATCCCCGACGTATATGATGACGGCAAGGAGATCGATCACGAAGCCATCCTGTCATCACTCGCGGGTTATGACACCAGGGTTGCCGAGTTGGTGGATGTTGACGTTTTCATGCCCAGGAACACCATCGATAGCGTCAACCAAGATTCCTCCGAGTCTCATCACAGCGCCGATGCTGAGGGTGATTCTCCGGCTGGTGAAGATGCGGCCTCCAAGTCTCCTGCGCCCAAAGAATGAAGAACACTTTGTAATTTTTGTTTCACCTTTGGTGTGTGCACGGAAAAAACTTGGTGATGTAATCTTAAGGCGGAAAACAATGGTTGTCGTCCCTGCTACTTAAGAACTAATTCCCAGTATGTATATATTTTTTAAGCAAGTGCTGGCTTATCCATTACTCTGGTTCTTATGCTTGACTTTTCGTGAGTCGGAAGACTCATTGTCGGAACCATGCGCTTAGGTGATGATGCCCAATGGCACCGTCAATAACCTAAGCACAAAATCGCCGACGATAAGTGCCAAAAGTCACTACTCCAGAATCCACATAAAAACAACAAAGAACGTGTTGACCAGAAAACTTAAGCTAACGCCCGTAGGCGGAATTTTCACAAGTGCAATCGCAAGACTTCTGCATAAAGGTTTTATATGATCCAAAAATGAACACTAAAGGAGGTAAAAGACTCAGCAATATGAGTGAACCAAAGAGCTTTATTTCATTGATCATATAAGAAGTACACAATTAGATAAAAAATGCTAAGTGTAGAAAGGACGTAGCTGTGCTATGTTCCATGGCCGATCAAGCTTCGGGTAGTCATCATCCGGGTCACGTCGCTTATGCTTATGATCCTTGTTGGGTCTATCCTTGAGTTCACGATTGTCGACAAGGTAGTAAGACCCATTGAGCAGCGCCTTGCTTATGATGAACGGTCCTTCCCATGGCGGGGATAATTTGTGTGACTTCTTCTGCTTTAGTCGGAGTACTAAGTCCCCCTCTTTAAATGAGCGATGCCAAACGCGGCGACTATGGTAGCTGCGTAGCTTCTGCTGGTATATGGCGGATCTTTGGCATGCCAAAACACGCTCCTCCTCGAGAAGGTCCACATCTAGGCGTCTGGATTCTTCAACGTCATCTTCGTCGTAGGCGGCAACTCTTGGTGCATCGTGGAGGATGTCGGAAGGTAGGATGGCTTCTGCTCCATATACCATGAAGTAATGGGTGTAGCCGGTGGATCTGTTGGGTGTGGTTCATAAACTCCATAGCACAGATGGCAATTCTTCCGCCCAGGCTCCAGCTGCTCTATGTAGCGGTGCCTCAAGACGTGGCTTGATTCCCTGCAGAATTAATCCATTGGCTCGCTCAACCTGACCATTGGATTGTGGGTGTGCCACAGATGCAAGGTCAAGTCGGATGCCTTTGTCCCAGCAATAGGCCTCCACTTCTCTGAGTGACAAGTTGCTTCCGTTGTCGGTGATGATGCTGTGTGGGAGACCAAATCTCACCACTAGATCCCGGACAAACCGAAGGGCAGTTGCCCCATCAAGCTTTCTAATGGGTTTAGCTTCTATCCATTTAGTGAATTTGTCAACTGCTACAAGCAGATGCGTAAATCCACATGGTGCCGTCTGTAACGGTCCCACCATGTCTAGCCCCCAGACTGCAAACGGCCAAGTTATTGTTATTGTTCGCAATTCTTCAGCAGAAACATGTGGTTGTCGGGCATAATACTGGCATCCCGTGCATGTCTCAACCAGCTTGTCGGCGTCCGCCTTCGCGGTCAGCCAGTAGAATCCTTGCCAGAAGGCTTTCGCGACCAATGATCGAGGAGCGGCGTGATGCCCGCAATCTCCGAGATGGATCTCGCGCAGGATTTCCATACCTTCTAGCTGGGAAACGCACTTTAAGTATACACCAGTAGTGCTCCTTTTATAGAGTTGCCCATTGATTATGGTATAACCCTTTGCTCGTCGTACTATTTGTCGTCTTTCGACTTCGTCGTCGGTCAAAGTTCCATGTTCGAGATACTCCATGAATGGTTTTGTCCAAGCCGGAGGGATCTTTGTCACCATGTTGACGAAAGAGTCAGCTCTATCCGGGTTGTCGATGTCGGCGCCCTTCACGGATGGTGTGCGTATATGCTCTAGGAAAACTTCTGGCGGAATTTGCTTGCGCCCTGATCCAAGCTTAGACAGTAGATCAGCCGCCTCGTTTTGCTCCCTAGGCACATACTTGACTTTGTAGCCCAAGAAGCTTTTGGCTATCTCTTCCACTTCGTCACGATATGCCGCCATCAGAGGGTTCCGCGCGTTCCAGGTGTCAGCCACCTGCTGGGCAACCAAGTCAGAATCTCCACAGCAAACTATGCGCTTGATGCCAATATCCTTGGCTACACGTAGTCCATGAATGAGTGCTTCATACTCCGCCATGTTGTTTGTAGCCTCGAAGTGGATCTGCAGAACGTAGTGCAGCTTGTCTCCTTTTGGTGACTGTAGCAGTACACCAGCTCCCGAGCCGTTGAGCAACTTTGATCCGTCAAAGTGCATCACCCAGTGCTCTGGTTCTGGCAACGGAGTAGCATCTGGCATCTCCGTCCAATATGCAATAAAATCCGCCAAAGCTTGTGACTTGATAGAGTCGCGCCTCTTGTAGGTGATCTCGAAGGCGACAAGTTCAATGCCCCACTTTGCGACCCTTCCTGTAGTGTCACTGTTATTGATAATATCGGACAGTGGAGTCTTGCTCACTACTGTGATTGGGTGCTCCTGAAAGTAATGCCTCAGCTTCCGAGAAGCGAGGAATACTCCATAAGCTATCTTTTGGTAGTGTGGGTAACGCTGCTTGGACTCCGTCAAGACCTCGCTCACATAGTAAACTGGTCGTTGAACTCCGTGCTCGTAGCCTGGTTCCTTCTGCTCTACCACGACGACGATGCTAATAACCCGGTTGGTTGTCGCCATGTAAATTAACAGGGGCTCTGCAGGCTCGGGTGCTGCAAGGATGGGCACTGAGGAAAGAATCTCCTTGAGCTGCTTCAATGCTGCATCTTCTTCGTATGTCCACGTGAATTTGTCCGCCTTCTTCAGCAACTTGTACAGTGGCAAAGCCTTCTCTCCAAGTCGGCTGACGAACCGACTAACTGCTGCAACACAACCTGTTAGTCGTTGAATGTCCTTTAGGCATGTCAGACGGTTTATGTTTAAGATGGCCTTGATTTTCTCCGGGTTGACCTCGATTCCGCGCTGGGAAACGATGAAGCCCAACAATTTGCCGGCTGGAACCCCGAAGACGCACTTCTTAGGGTTGAGCATCATGTTGTATTTCCGGAGATTATCAAAGGTTTCTTTTAAGTCAGAGATTAAGTCGTTTGACTTTTTAGACATCACCGCGATATCGTCCACATAGGCGTGAACGTTCCGACCAATTTGGTCGTGAAGGCAACGTTGCATTGTCCGCTGGTAGGTAGCACCTGCGTTTTTCAGCCCAAAGGGCATCGTGACATAGCAAAATGTGCTGTATGGAGTAGTGAATGAAGTGGCCAATTGGTCCTACTTCCTCATCTTGATCTGGTGGTATCCTGAGTATGCATCGAGAAAACACAAAAGTTCTGAGCCAGCCGTCGAGTCAATGACTTGGTCAATGTGAGGCAAAGCAAACGGATTTTTGGGACATGCTTTGTTCAAGCCGGTGTAATCAACGCACATTCTTAATTCATTGGTTCCCTTTTTGGGGACAAGTACAGGATTGGCCACCCATCGGGTGTGAAGGACTTCTCGGATAAACTCAGCCTTAAGTAACCTAGCTATCTCTTTGCCAATGGCGCGTCTCTTCTCATCTCCGAAGCGTCATAGAGGTTGTTTCACTGGTTTACATTTTGGATCTATGTTTAAGCTGTCTCGGCAAGTTCCCTAGGTACACCTTTCATGTCGGCAGGTTGCCAGGCAAAGATGTCCCTATTCTCATGGAGGAACTCGACGAGCGCGCTTTCCTATTTGGGATCCAGGTTCGTCCCAATGGCGACGGTCTTGGAGGCATCGCCTACCACAAGTTCCACTGGCTTGGTCTCGATGGCGGCCTTGAACGCAGGAGCAAAGTCGGAGATCTGCTTCTTTGACGCGGGCATCTCTGAGTCATTGACCTTGCTCTGGATCTCCTTGAATTCTTCGCTGTAGAGGACAGCTTCTGCAACGACTGCTTCATTGATCTTGCAGTCCCTTGCCTTGGTAAAGCTTCCAGATACGGTGATGACACCGTTTGGTCCGGGTATCTTGAGTTTGTTGTAGACGAAGCATGGCTTGGCCATGAACGTGTGGAATATGTCACGGCCGAATATGACGTGGTACACGCTCTTGAAGGGGACAACCTCAAAGGTCATGCGCTCTTGGCGGTAATTATTAACGTCGCCAAAGGCTACCTGAAGCGTAATGCACCCAAGGGACCGAGCCTCCCGACCAGGAACTACGCCATGGAAAACGGTGTTGGTCCGCCTTAGGTTTGCCTCCGTCAAGTTCATCTTCTGTAGTGTATCCAGATACATGATGTTGATGCTGCTTCCACTATCCACCATGCACTTGGTGAACTCCACGCCGTCAATCAATGGGTTGATGACCATGGCGTACTGGTTCTCCGTGGGCACAAGGTCTGGGTGGTCTGGGTGGTCCGTCCTGTCCCGAGTTATTGGAACCTCCGACCAGCGCAGGTATTGGGGAACTGGGGGGAGAGTGGCCATCAGGATCCTTAGAGAGGTCTTCTGTTGTCGGACGGTGGGGGTGCCAAGGAAAGTGTGGTAGAGTGGGGCCTTCTTTGCGAAGGGGTTCTTGCCCTTGTCGTCGCTCTTGGCGGCGTGCTTGGGGTCAACGTCCTCGTCCATGTCACTTGAATCCTTGGACTCCTCCTCCTTCTTCTTCCCCTTGCCCTTGCCTCACGGTCTGTTCTTCCGACTTCGCTTGTAGCCGGACTCCGGGTCTTCCTTGAGGTCGTTGACGAACTTGCAGTGTCGATTGGTATGGGTGGCCTTGCCGTTGGCGTAGAGGTGTACGAGGCATGGCATATCGCGGTACTCCTCGTAGGTTTGGGGAACACGGAGCGGCGCCGAGTTGGTTTCACTTTCTCGCTGCTGCCCGCGGCCCGCTCCTCTTCCTCGGCCACGTTGTCCGCCTTCTCCTCGTCCTGCAAAAGTCATAGCGACCATGTCGGTAGATTGCTTTTCTTCTGGAGCGGTTTTCCGCTTTGTACTGCTGTTCCTCCGAGCTTGGGTTGGAACGGCCGTTGCCGGCAAAGAGCCACGAGCATCATCGTCGGCAGCTGCGAACTCACTAGCTAACTGAATCATCTGATTCAAGTCAAGCTGATGATTGTCCTGCAAGCACTTTAGCTTATGTCGGAGCAACGTACCCCTTTCCAACCCATCAATGAAGGCAGCCATGGCGGTCTGAGCGTGCACTCCTACGCAGGAATTTTTCATATCCAGCCAGCGGGAGAGGTAGGCACGAGATGTCCCGTCTTTCTCTTGCACGCACCGCTGTAGATCGCCCATAGTGCAGGGACGCTTGTATGTACCCTCAAAGTTCTTGGTGAATGCTTCTTGCATATCCAGCTAGTTGTAGATAGATTTCTCCGGCAAGTCGTCGATCCATTGACGGGTCGTGCCCGCCAACATTAACGGGAGGTACTTAACGGCGATGTTGGGGTTGCCTCCAGCAATCTCCACCGCGTTGCTGTAGTCCTGCAACCATGTGGAAGGCTTGGCGGTGCCGTCATAGGGCTTGATGGTCTTGTCGATCCGGAAACCTTTGGGGTAAGTTGCGGACCGTATTGCAGGTACAAAACAACGTGGTCCCAGGTATGGTCCTTCCCAGGCCTCGTGGATCTTATCGATCCGCGAACATGCATCGTACGGCTCCGGGTTCTTCTTCTTGTTGTCAACAGGGGATGGGCTGCGTGAATGACGCGGGCCTCTTCCGCCATGGTGACTTCTTGGCGGCGACAGAGGCGGAGGTGGCGGTGGGTTAGCCTTCTTGTTGTTACCCTCCTGCGACGCCTCGCGCCTGTCACGGTTGCTTGTCGGACGTGGAGGGTCGTGGTGTGACCTGCTCTTGTGTCCTTGGTGGCGCTCTTCATCATGACGGGTCTGCGCCGCATTGTCGCGGATGACGATGCCACACTGCTTTGGAGGGGGCATATCCGTGCGATGGTGAGCCTTGTAGTCTTCCTGACGTCGGGGGGATCGGGGCGGTGGCGATGGGCGGCGAGGTCGGGCTTTTTCTCTGTGGTCGGAGGATATGGGGATAGCATCCTTCTTGTTGCGCGCATCCCTCCATCTTCGTTCTGATGAACCCGTCTGTGATCCGACATCTTGAGGAGATCTATCCCTTGGTGGTTTGTACTGGCTAGATCGGCAGAGCGCTGGGTCAGACTCAAGCCTCTGAGAGGTGGCCTTTTCCTGCTGCTTTACCGCCTTGGCCACTAGGTCATAGACCTGTTCTACTGCCTCAGGCGATCTATCCTGCTCCAGAAGGGTCTTGGCGACGACGAGGTTAAGGAGTGGGGTGGGCATCACCTGCTTGCCTTCACTATCAATGTATGGCTTGGCCTGTGCCGGCTTCGAGGGAGCCCATCCTAGGTTGCGCCGTACACCAGGATCGTTGATGACGCGAGCCGGAGCCTTCTTAGCCTTCTGCTGCTGCAACAGAGTCTTGTACATGGCCTCCATTGCTCTAGCTTTCTCTATGGACTTCTGCGCGTTGACCAGATCTCGATCTAGTTTAGCGCCTTGCTCCGCGATGGCTTGCGCCTCCTCCAGCAGCTGCTGGCGCTTCTCGTCAAGCTGAGTCACGTTCCGGATATGATCAACGGTTAGTGGCTCGACGAGGAGATTGCCGTACATCACTCTATCAGCTGGAGTAACATGGGATGCTGCCGACGTGGATGCTGGAGGCGGCAAATTTGCGGTGTTGTTGTTGCTCGGACCGGTGCCAAGTTCCTGTGGCTGCTGCACTGGGTTAGGAGGAGGGGGCATGGCCTTTGCGCGATCATCGTCGGCAGCAATAAGTGTCCCCTTCCCCTTTTCCAGCGCCGTAGGCGGAGCTTGCCCGGGTTGATCTTCATCCATCGCTGTCCCAATGGTGACGAACACCCCTCGAGACATGACGGTGTTGTTAGCTTGCTCGTCGCGCGAGTACTCCTCCTCCATCTCCTGCATAGCGGAGTCTAGCTCTTCTGGACTGAAGTCTATCTCCTCTGAATCTGCACTGAAGTCAGCGTAAAGTGCGTCAATGACAGAGTCGGAGGGTGTCAGGACTTCCTTGATGACGGGCGGTGGAGGTGCGATGGCCTCGACGATGACTGGAGGTGGTGGTGCTGCTACGACGATGACGGCGGGAGGCGGTGGCGGCGGCTGCTGAACCGGAGGTTCTCCGTCTCTGAGCACAAGCTCCATCTGGGCTGCCGCGTAGCTGTTGACGGTGCTCACCATCTCTTCGAGGGTAAGGCGTCCTGTTGCCTGCTGCCGTCTTAAAGAATGTCGGAGAAGCGTGCCACGGTCCAGTCCTTCCATGAAGTGATACAAATCGTTATCATCGGTGTAATTGGCCAGGTCTGCCCGTATACGGAGCCACCTGGCGAGGTAGTCGCGGGGGTTTTCGCCCTCTCTCTGAACGCAGGGCGCCAGATCGAAGATGGTAACCACGCCGACGAACTTGGATCTCTGCTGTCCAGACGCGCGGACGAAGCCGGCGGATTTGCAGTGATCTTCCACCTTTATATCCTGCACAGGGGCGGTTTGGGTGGGCCTTGAATTTTTCTGATCTTTGCCGGCAAACTCCGAGGAGAGGTCCGACATCGATCCTTCCACGAACGTGTCCTGCCCGTAGGCAGTCCGTGCGGGTCTTGATGCTTTCCGATCTTTGCCGGCAAACTCCGAAGAGAGATCCGACATCGATCCTTCTGCGAACGTATCCTGCCCATAGGCGGTCTGTGCGGGTCTTGATGCTTTCCGATCTTTGCCGGCAAACTCCGAAGAGAGATCCGACATCGATCCTTCCGCGAACGTATCCTGCCCGTAGGCGGTCCGTGCGGGTCTTGATGCTTTCCGATCTTTGCCGGCAAACTCCGAAGAGAGATTCGACATCGGTCCTTCCGCGAACGTATCCTTCCCGTAGGCGGTCCGTGCGGGTCTTGATGCTCCTCCGACTCCCAGGGAACTAGTGCCCGAGTCGGTTTCGCCGATGAAGAGGTGGATGTCTCTGATAGGAACGATCGAACACCGCGTAGGGTTCGTCTTCGCCGGGATCCAGAACTCGTCAGGAGGGACGATCGGAACGTTGCCGAAGAAGAGAACACGACCGATGGCTACGGTTTCGCCGATTCCTGCGAAGATCTTGGTCCTCGCCCGCTGAAGAGCCTGAAGCGCCTCTTGCCCCACGGTGGGTGCCAACTGTCGTGGTATTGCCGACGAGTACGCCATGGAGGGGTACTCACAGTGCGTGTTTAGAGACGTGGGGTAAGGCGGACGGTTGACGGGTACGAGGTAACACAGCTTACCCAGGTTCAGATCCCACAACGGTGGCGGAATCCTACTCCTGCTATAAATCACTATAATGGCAATACGCCGAGTTACAGAGATAGGTTCGCTGTGCGAGGTTGTATGAATCTGTACTAAGTTGTACTTGTGTTGTGCCCTAAAGGCTCCCATAGGCCCGACTTATATAGTCGCCAGATCCTAGGGTTACAGGGAAAAGTCCTAGCCGGACAGGTTACAGAGTCCTACACCGTCTACCACTAGTCTTGTGTATCTTGCACTCCAAGGCTCCGGGTACGCTGGTGACTCCACCGTAGCCTTCCTTTATCCGACATGGGTCTCCCTTATGGATCCACCTAACTGGGCCGCCCAGCAGGCCACAGGCCATGCTACCAACTATGGGCCACCCGGGTTAGTCGGATAAGAGACATGCTATGAGGATACCCATATAGCATATCCCCAACAATAGCATATGCATTAGTGTATTACTATGAGTAGATTGTATCAAAAGTGCTCCCTTGATAGACATATATTTCCCCTGCCAATAGCCTTGTTTTGTCAGTATGAATCCCAAAATAATATAAGGGTAGATAGTCGTTATGCTCCTGGCCTCTTAGGCCTTTTGTTAAACTTGATATGTTTAATAACATAATTTTACTTGCATTGTATTGATGTAATCTTGGGTTAGTGACTTCTGCATGTAATATTTGCATCTTGCTCTGTTAAGAGATTTCTATATTACCACTTAAGTCATAGGGTCACTATTGTGTTATCAGTTGTTCCAACCCTTACTGTGCATGATGTGTGTATGGATATAAAGTGCATGGTAAAGGGTAAGATTCACGAGTGCAGAATTGGTTATGATTATCTAGCATGGAGCTTTGAGAAGTTGTAGTGTCGATGGTGTTCTGACATGCATACCGATGTGTTTTGGCATAGGAGTAGTATCTCAATAACCCTAGTTGCTAGCATGCCTAATACACGTAACATATCTGCACAGTTGTGATCCTGGTTCCTACACTCCATCCATGGATATGGAAATTGGTAGACAAATGGGAGGTGCAGGTAGTGCCGCCGCCATGTCCAAGGACAAGAGCAACACCACCATAGCTAGGGAGGAGGTAGTGATTTATGATAATGTTTAGTAACACCCGTGGTTCACCGGATAGCCAAAGTAACAAGTTCATGGCTAGGTCTCACATCTTGGGTTAGTAAATAGTGTAAATATGGCTAGGTGGTGGGTTGTGTCTTTATTTTGGGCTGGAAAAGGGATCATATCTTATAGGCTAAGCATTGGGCCATCATGCCAACTTTGGGACATGCAATCTGAGCATGACCCAACTAGTCATATCAGTATGTGCCGCCAGTATACTAATTTTCAAGGCTTGATATGGCCCATTTTTTGTGTTGTGCTAGCCCAACCTAAAATCTTTTGTGTTGTGTCGTGCTTGGGTCGTGATTTCTGGTCATGCCTTGTAGCAGGCAAAAAATTCCAGCCAAAATCCCAACATTAATCCAAAAGATGGAGTAGCATATTTAAATCCCTCTAGATGTTCTGCACCGAGCAGTATTCTTGGCCATAAGCATTCAAATGTGTACATGGAAGTTGTGGTTGCTCTTATTGTTGCTTATTTTTTTATGGTTGCTTCGTTTGCAGTGTCGATTTTTCCCAGCGACTAGCATTTGGTACTTTTTGTCATGGACATGGTTCATCTTCTTAGAGAGAAATTTAATGAACAGTAGGCTCAATGCTTAGTCAAAACTAGTAATAAATCACTACAACTAGAACAAACATTTTAAACTAAGTATAATCAAACTATATTTTTCATGGACCAAATTAATCAGATTTCTAGATTAACAAAATTATCACAACCATCGGGAAGAATAAACTTAGATTAACTGGAACAAAGTTTAAGAATTTGTGGAACATAGTCAAGATTGCTCGATGACCTTTAGTTAAAGTTGAATACAATTTTATTGGTTGTGGGACGTCACAGTGACTAGACGAACAAATAATTAGGTTTTGTGGTGGAATAAAATTTTAGTACTTATGGAGCAAGCCATGAACACTTGAGAAACAAAAGGTTCGACTATTCGCAACACGAGGAGTGGAACAAAAAGTGTATGTGAAATAAAATAATAATGCACAATGAACAAGTTATGGCCACTAGAGGAACAAATAGTCAAAAAACCCGTGAAACCAATCAAACCAACAACCGGACCACAAGTCGAGCCCAGAAAAAACTGAATTACGCAAAGACACGCTACCTCTCCCTCCCTAACTCCCAACAACGGCGGTGGAGATCAAATCCTCTAGATCTCAGCCGGCTGATCGCTAGTTCCCTCTCCCTCCGAATAGTTAGGGTTAGGGATTGTCTGCTGTGGCACACCGTTGGGGTGGTGGGAGCGACGCACGGGAAATAAATCTGCCTCAACTCTACTCCCACACCGGCGGCATCCTTCACGGCGAAGCCTCGGAGTTGATGGCAATGTGTGCTAATCGGTCCTTCAGATCAACGGCTTGGTCTTCTCGTCGTTCTTTAGATCTGGCAAGATCTGTTTCTCGTTGTGTCGCTGATGCTCGTCGTTACCTGCGATGGCGCTGGCGGCCGGGGCGAGGTGGTTTCTCTGGAGCAAGGATGTTGGTTCGGAGGTGGTGGATCTGCTGTTCCTCTCCGACTTCGTCGATGGGAGGCGACAGATCTTGGTCCAAGACAGCACGGGGACGTCCCCCGGTCGACGTGCCACAACGACATGTGCCTCGCTTCGTGCAGCAGGCCTGTTCATCGACTCATAAAGCCTCATTGGCGATGGTGTTTTTTTGGATCTTGCAATTGTGGAGGCTCAGCATCTCTTCCGGTGTTCGTCTCGGCGACGCTGGAGTTTGGCGGCGGCCGCTAGATTCGGTGGTTGCAGGAAAACCTAGGGGTCGATTTATATATCTTGATCTCTTAGTTTTTTCTCTGTAGTCTTTTCAGGATAATCATTTTATCTCGGTCTGTCTTTTAGTGTCCACGTGTGTTGCTTCGTGTAACTTGACTTTCAATTAATGAAATATATGGTTGCTCTAAAAAAAACAACTGGACCACAATTATATACCAAGTGGAGCAAATTCTTGAGGGCATATAGAACATATCACGGCTACAAGCCGAACACAATTTCAAACCAAGTTTAACAAATTTGAAGTGCACATGGAACAAATTCTAGCGGAATAAAACTTTGGAATAGTAGAAAAAAGTACCTAGGAAATTAATGATACCCGCAAACAGAAAAAAAATTGAACAAAATGTTAGAGTACATAGAACAAATTATGAGTACAAGAGGAACAAATATAGACCAAGTGGAACAAAGATTTAGCCCATACGGAACAATTGACGGCTACTACTGGAATACAATATGGAACTAAGAGGAATAGAACAAAGAAAAAGAAAAAACATAAAAACAACAGCCGGTGAAAGCATATTATTTCATCACTAGTGTACAAAGCAGGAACTCCGACATAGGGACGCAGCCCACGAAGTAGAAAGCTATAGTGGGCCGCTCGAACAGGCTGCTGCCCCCGAGCGATAGGAATCGCTCGGGCGGCACCGAGCAATTTCCCGCTGCCAGGCCCCACCAGCCAGCCTCTTCTCCGAACCAGCCATTCGCCCGTTTCAATCCCCATCCCAGCCGGTCGCTCCGCATCTCTCCTCGCGCGCCTCGTGATTGAATCCTTAATTAAAATTAAAAGCAGCAAAAAAAAAAAACTCCTACCAGTATTCCTTTCCTTTCCCTCCGTCCATCCCCACCTGCACTAATTAATCACAGCACGAGATCCCCTTCTCCTCCCTTTCCATTCTACCTCCACCTCCTCCTCCCCACGCGCCACCACCCAGCGACGTCGTCCACCGTGCGCGCTACTCCAGGCGAGACTTGGGCCAGCGCGGCCGCCGGAATCCCGCGGGTGAGGCTCTCCTCCCCGCGGCCGCGTCCCCAGGTATGCCTTCTCCCCCCCCCCCCCCCCCATCCCGTTCTGTCGAATGCGGCCGCTGCTTGCGTTCCTTCCGTGAAGGGGATCTGTGGATGGGAGGGTGCGGTATTCGGGCCATTCCGTCGGTCTCGATTTGTTGGCGGAACGGAGGCTACCTGAATGGTGGTACTGCTGTGTTCGCTGCGTTGGTCAACGCCGCGAGGGTTTGACCCTGCCCGCCTCGGGGCTCTTGCCGATGGTGGAGTTGAATGAGAGAGTGAGCGAGTTGAATGGCGTTCGCTGGGTCCCGCTCCTAGCTCTTTTCAGCTTATATGCAACACCAAGAGCCAAAGCTGTGTGTCTAATTCAATCTGTCTGTTTTACTCTCTCATTTGCAGACTGATTGACCTGTATGATGACATTCATAAAATGATCCTATATCTATTCATACTTTGGAGATGGATGGTCTGCCAGACGGTCAAGGGCAATCCGATGCACACTCTTCTGATCCGAATTGGCTGTCCTCACATGAGGAACACAAGTACCAATCTGTTTACCCGGTTAAGCAGGAACACGGTTCGGATTTTGCAGATTCTTCTCTTAACTCTAGGGAAGCTGACCCTTCGTTCTGCGCTTCCCAAGCATTATGGTCTACTGGGTCCCTATCAAGTCCGATACCCAATGGATTCTACTCAATTATTCCGGTAAGTGGACCTTACTAGCTAGAGGCACCGAGTTGTCGAGGAAAAAAAATACAAGCACTCTATCTGTACATTTTATTTTATAGTATCATCATTTTGAACTTTGCAGGATAAGAAACTGAAGGAGTGTTTTGACACCATTCCTTCTCCAGATGATCTATATTCCCTTGGAATAGAGGGCTTCAAGGCTGAGATAATTCTTGTCGACTTAGAGAAGGATAAAAAGCTATCTGCAATAAAGCAGCTAAGTGTTGCTCTGGTGAAAGGCTTGAATTCTAACCTAGCTGCAATGATTAAAAAGCTTGCAGGTTTGGTAAGTTCTCTCTGAGATCCTTTATGCAATTGGTGACAATGATGACATCTTCTGTTCTTTCAAAACACTGCTAGCTGCAATTTCTCTATTAACTATTTCTTCGTAAAAAATTTACAAAACTCTTCCTACTTTGAAGTTCTATGGGTTTTAATTGCTGCTTGATGTACACATTTCTGAATCATAGATTGTTTTACTTGTTTTTTCCCAGCCTGTACAGATATGATTCTAACTACACATTGTGAAAGCTGTCTTTAGTTAAATTTCTTCCAGCCTGTAATGATGTGAACACAATAACACATTTTTTTGTGAACATAATTTTCAACGACAATTGTAGGTTTGCGACTTCTATAAGCGGCCAAACCCACAGCTTAGTCCTGCAAGAACTTCCTCTGAAGAAATTTCTCATTTCATGGAAAACAGAGGAATTCAATTGTTGGGGCAGATAAGACATGGATCTTGTAGGCCCAGAGCAATATTATTTAAAGTCCTTGCTGACTCTGTTGGTATAGATTCGAAGCTGGTGGTGGTAAGCTTTATTACCTTTTCGTCACAGCATCTGCACTGTTAGATGGGATTCTTCTCCAGTCCTAAAGTTTCTGAACCCTACATTACTATGTTGTTTAATATGTGCAGGGCATTTCCAATGAAGAATCTCATGAATACGATGACTCTCCCAAACATATGTCTGTTGTTGTTATGATGAATTCCGTGGAGTTCCTAGTTGATCTAATGCGTTTTCCAGGTCAACTAGTTCCATTCTCATCCAAGGCGATTATCTCATCTCATATATCTGCAGCTGGAGAGAGTGACTCTGCTGACTATGATTCTTGTGATTCTCCCCTTGAACCTAACAGTCCTCTGTGCTCTCAACGGTATGCTTGTGTACTCTCTATTTGATGATACCTGTTTCTGGTTATGGTTATGTTTGGTCCCTTGCCACAGATTTAATATTACTGTATCGGCATGAACATAATGCCCTGTTGACTTCAGCTTTGGGCATTTCCGTGCTTCAAATGCCAGTGCAAACTTAAAATCATTGATTGGTTGTCTAGGAATAATTTGTTTTTCTAAGCATTAGGCTTTTGGTCTTAGAACTGTAAAAACATAACCTTCTCGTGCCTTGATATTATGCCTGATAGGCACCTATTGCCAATGTGTGTCCCCTTTTCAGGCAAGAACAAGATGAAAACAATAGATCCTTTAAAGTTCCGTCTTTAAGAGACATCATGCGTCGAACCTCAAACTCTATGGAGGGCAAATTGAGATGGTAAGCCTCAAATATACATAAAAAAATTCTTCCATTCATTTTCATTTCATGTTTTGTTTTGTTTTCCCAGTGTTCACTTAACTTCAGAATTACTTTCATGGTTTACCAGTTCATCACATAGCGAACCAAATGTTGCCAATGCCTTCTGCGGACGCCGTGGGAGGAAAGTTAATGAACATCAAAGAACTGCCAGTTCAAGGTTCTTAGTTTTATCCTTTTCTGTTTCCACACTAGCTATTGTTACTAATCTGGTAAAAAAATATTCAGGACATGGTTCTCTTAGTTTGGCTTGAGATCTCCTTTGCCCTAGTGATTAGTCATTCATCTGGGTCTGTCAAACTTCTGTATCTTACTATCTTGTACCAATACCACTAATATGCATGCTAGCTGATCACCCTCTCTCTACCGCTGGAACTCACATCTACACAAGAGGGCGGAGGCTCATGGTGGCTGTCCTGTAGGATGTTAGCAACTAATGGTTATAGTATGTGCATGCAGAGATTAGTGTGCCTGCATTGATTAGCAGTTGTGGTCTGTTGGAGAGATAATTGTATTCTCTCTACCTAGCACTTCTAAGGGCCTATATGAAGTGTAAGAACTAGAAAACGTAGAAACATGAATGACACAGGATTGGAATGTCATATACAGATTAGACTCAGTTTATTGATCCTGACATGTGTTGTGCTGTACTTATTTTTGTAATTTTCCATTGGAAAATAGCTACAACCAGAAAAAAGTTGGTTAGCCAAAGCAAAAATATGGAAAAGCTAGATTATCATAATCCACCTCAATGCCAAATGCAGCTATAATCTCATTGTCTTGATCAGTTTTTTTCTCTTCAAAATATACACGATGCTGACTTAGCGTCGATGAAGAAAAAATGACACATAGGCGCAGGGCAAAACCACCATGATTTCAGAAGAGGGGCAAGGTTTTGGTTCTGTAGCTTCCATCAGTTTGTGGACTAGTATTTGTTGATCTCCCTGCATCAGTGAGTGATTTTGCTTTAAAATCGAAATCCTCATCTCTGATATAAATTTTATCTATCAAGCTCTCAGCAAGAGTGCAAACCTGCAAAAATGCTTGTACATCCTGGATTCTAGGAGAGGGCCGCTGCCACCAAGCATGGCTGCACGTTGTCGTGGTTGCCACCGTGACTCTGCCTCAGGCTCAAAGCACTGAAGGTTGTAGTCTTGCTGGTCACCGGCTCACCGCCATTGCCTCTGTGGACCTACAGCCCGCAGGAGTGATGGTCACCAATAAAGACGAGATCCGAGCCACCGCCTAAAACTCAAATTTCTTCCTTCCATCTGCTAAATGCGAAATGATATACACAGAAACCCCAATGGCTCTCAAAAGACAATTATGCTCGTGAATTTGGCCTTGAATATCATTTGTTTTGAGGGTATTTTTGTATTTTTGTTTCAAGCACAAGATCCGCTGAGGCAGTTAAAGCCGACCTGGGTCACCAGTTAACCAAAAACCATCCAGTTCATCCGGTTTTGTCCGGGTTAAAAGCACTTGTTGTCCTGTGAGTATCTCTGGACTGGTAGAGGCTCTGGGTCCGGTCTGATATTATTGCTCTTTCCAAAGCAATTTCTTTCTGAATAGTACATTCTGTTCTGAATCTGTTTTGGAAAATAATATAGGGGCATCCTGCTAATGGGTTTAATACTAGTAGATAGGAGTTTCCCTTGCCCCGGTAAGCTAGTTTGGATTCCATCCTGCCTTAAGTGGGTCTCCAGTGCTCATTTAGTAACCTTTTACTGTCAACAGGAATCCCAATGTACATCATAGGAAGGGAGCCAAATTTGCAATTGAATATAACTTCAAGCGGTAGATGTTTTCTTTCGGCTTTCCCAAAACAGATCATCTCAGTTTAATGAACATTATTTTTTATGCAAGACATCTGTTGAAGTGTTCATATGAGCAAAGAATGAATTTGAGGTTTCTTGGATCGTCTTCGCCAAGCAGAAATAGAGTATCATCCGTGTGTCGTAAGATTGAAATTCCCAACAGCACTCCTAGCATTGAGGAGTTTTTTTTTTCATGACCATGCAGAAGAGTTGCAGTATATACTGCTGGACGTCAGACTACGAAAAGCCCAGGTGGGTATCAGGGCGATGGGCTAGATCCACGCGTCTTGCCAATACAATGTGGTTCTGCCATCCAATTGACTCAGCAGTTGTGGTACGGGAAACCCATCTTCTCCACCAACAACAGCGGGCAGCTCTCTCCATGACCTCGCCAAGTCAGTGTGTTGTAACCATAACAATACAACTTGAGGGCTGTTATGCGTGTTTCCATTTGAGAATACCTAAACCTCCTAGATGCTTGAAACACGGTTTCCCAACTAACAAAGCAATATCCACCTTCGGCCGCGTCTGTGTCGTTCCATAAAAAATAACTTTGATGCAACGTCGACGAGAAGGAACTTCATATGGAAAGTATTGAGATGTTATGTATTTTTGGAGAAGAAGAGAAAGAAGGCTCACGCCCCAAGAAGCAAGGTGGAATAAAATATTTTTTTGTTCTCTCGCGGGAATAAACATCTTACATTGATTGGAGATTTGTAGAAGTATTCCTCCATCAATAAGATCACCGCTTGGACCTGATAACCTGGCCTACCAGGACAAGGACATGGGCTACATACTTAGAGCAACTCTAGCAGATATTGTAAATCCACCGAAACTATGAAATGCCGGAGGATTTACAGTTTCGGCCCAACTCGAACGAGCTAGCAGTACCTGTATAGCGGCCCGGCTCGTGATTTTTTTTACCGGGGCCCGTTACTGCCCCATCTCGCCCAGTATATGTACCGGCCAGGCGGCGGGTGTGGGTCACAATCCGTACTTGCTCCGCCGCAAACCCTAGCCGCCACCGCGACATTACCCCATCTTCGGTGAGCGATTCGTCGAGCTCGAGCTCCAGATCCGCCATGGCATGCGCGCATGGACCCCACGGCCACTTTGGGCAAGGCGGCGGGGGAGGCCGCGATCGCGAGGACGAGAGGACGCCGCGCCGGTGCTGCTTCGACGAGGTCGAGAAGAAGCGCCGCCGGTCGGTGGGCGCGAAGAAGCGCGCGGCCCTCAAATGGTGCAACCGTGACTTGTCGCCACCGCCATTGCTGCGTGCGTACGCGCCGTGGTGGTTCCGCCCCTCTCGCGGTGCTCCGGAGCCCCTCCGCAAGTATGCATATGTAACACCCTTTTGCAAATAGTTTTTTAGGCAAACAAAATATCCCAAAAGATCGGGGCTTTTAATTTGAATTAAAGGAGGAGATTAATTAGAAAACGAAAATAGGCTTTTATGAAAATATTTTTAGGCAAACCATGCATGATGTCATGATGTTGCTCAAATGCAATGTGGCATCATGACATGAGCATGCTTATCATGATGATGCACAAATTTAAAACAACAAGTGATTTTCTAGTAGTGGTTTTACCCGGGGTGCTACAATTTGACACCAGTAACAAGGGATCTCGCCCTCGAGATCCGCCCTAGAAGGCCGACGGACGGTCTGAATCTTCTTGCTTTGTGTAGATCCTCACGACACCACTAATAAAGATTCTTTCTCTGTCTTGAAACCATCGACACCACCAACAAGAGGTCGTTGCTCATGTTCGTTGAGAGAACACTCCGGAGAAACAAAGACGAAGGTAAAGGTCTCAAAAGATAAGGCCACCTTTAACTTCCATGGAAGGAGTAAAAATTGCATCGATCCATCGATTCAATGTACAAAAGCGAATGATAAGAGTAGTGGTATGGTCGCGACTCCATCCCGCACTCAAAGCATTACTCTGTACACGAATAGAAGAATCATGCAACCAACTCTCGGAATTTAGACTGAAAATCTTGTCAAACAGCGTTTGGAAAACAAAGGAGTGATGCAGGCTCTTCATCGCATCTGATGCAGATGATGACGTCGCGTCGGAGAACACCGGAAGATACAAAGATTTTTTTTAGTGAATTTTAGGTCCACTGAAAGATATAACAGAGGAAAATTCGTCAGATAGCATGGAGACCGGATGTAGAAGCACCGTCACAAGAGGAAGGAAGTGAAACCCTAAAGGTATGACGGGAACCCAACCACGAGAAATCTTGGACTTGAAGAAAAGATAAGAGAGCAGATTCAAAACACGCAAGGTAAGAGGAGACGAGCATAGAGGTAAGGAGTAAAAGTAGACCTAATCGGATCTATCCAACCGATTTTTCAAAATAGTTTAGACACTACTTCGTCCGTTAGCTAGGTTATCCTACAGGCTGGACCAGTGGGGTATCGCAACTGCTGAGCTCTGATACCACTTTGTAACACCCTTTTGCAAATAGTTTTTTAGGCAAACAAAATATCCCAAAAGATCGGGGCTTTTAATTTGAATTAAAGGAGGAGATTAATTAGAAAACGAAAATAGGCTTTTATGAATCTTTTTAGGCAAACCATGCATGATGTCATGATGTTGCTCAAATGCAATGTGCATGATGATATGAGCATGGTATCATGATGATGCACAAAGTTACAACAAACGATTTTCTAGTAGTGGTTTTACCCGGGGTGCTACAGCGTACGCCGGCGAAGGCTCCTTTCGCCGCGCTCCTCCCTCTCCTTCGTCCTCCGACGAGTGGAGCTTGCCCTCCCCTCCGCGCGCCCAGGTCGTCGTGCAGACCGACTACTCGCACGACTCCGACGAGGAGCGCCTCGCGGTGGAGATGCTCCTGCGCGAGTCCGAGCTCGACCGCGAGCACGAGATCGTTCGCGAGCAGGAGGAGACTCGCCGCGCCGTGGAGCTCGTGAACCGCTGCATCGCGAGGGAGGAAGCGGCACGCACCGGCGCCGTGGTGCTGGGCGACCTCACCGGCGAGTGATGTCCTCGCCGCCGCCGGAGCTACTCTGCGTCCCAGAGCTCGCCGCCGAGCTCCATTTTGACCCCGCGGACGCTGCAGTAGCTAGGCGTACTAATTAGCCGCTAATTAATGTAAATGCGAGCAGCTTTTGATCCGCTGCCTATGTATGTATGTGACTATGATCGAACTTGGAATTCCCCGTGAGCTGTTCAAGTTTTAAATTTCCAGATTACTGCTTTCCATCTGAAAGTGTGACCAAACTAAGACTGACATTTAATTGACTAAAATGTCTTGGACAGAAGTAGGCCGCCCTGAAATTAAGTTACTGTCCCATATTTCTATATCTATTTGTGGGTTTTGTTTTTCACTTGTTTTATCTTCCGTCCTGTATTATTATATCTATCCTTCACTATATATTTGGTGTGCATCCGAGTATAGAATCTGTACCAGCTTTTACGATTAAGAATGGTTTTGGATTAAAATGCATTTCTTTGTTTCTGTAGTCCAGAGCATCCATTATCCAGAGCTCATGGGCGTTCTAACTTGGGTGATAGACAGTACGGAGATGGTGTAGCTGTATCAAGGTACCTCAGTAAGTTTCTATTTTGTTCATTTGTATATCTGAATTGACAAAGAAGGGAATAGTTAAATAGTTCTCATTGCCATGATTTAAAGAAAATGCTCGTACATCACAGGTAGCAACATTTATGATTGTTCAAATGTGCCAAGTAATGTGAAAATTATTCATAGAGCCAAAGAGTTCTTGAGTTTCTTATTTTGTTTGACTTTTTTTTCGATACTCAACAAGTGCTCGGGCATCACATGTTGTCTTTTCATCACATTTATATCATATTTTACCAAGAGAAAAATTAAATCCTTATTTGCCACTTCATAATCGCCCGTTTCCTGATCCGCCGCTGTTCCTGCATCCGTTTATTGCCATTCTTGTCGCTTTGCTATTCAGTGTGCTGCAAAAAGACAGAAATGCCCTTCTAACCTCCTCCCTCCTCTATTTATGTCCGGGGCTGCCTTGTCAGTACCTTCTCCATCCCCTCCCATCGCATCTCTCTTATCCTCAGGCTGTAGAGTGCGACTTCTTCGTCAGCGCTGTCATCCTTGAGTTCGTCCGCTCTTCACCACATATCCTACAGCCTGGCCAGTCATCAAGGGTGATGCTTCGTGGCTTCAGCGTACGGTAGTTCTGATCGATTTCCGCTGCTCCCAAAGGTGCTTCTGACTAATAACTCGGTGGATCTGACCTCACTAATTGATTCTTGGTTCAACCGTTGTGATTGATTTTCGATTGGCATATTGTGTGTTTTTTTTGGATTTACCAGTGGGACTTGGTACCATCGGTTTCTTGGACTTCCTTCTTATTTTGAGGACAATTTTTTGGATTTTCTCAGCACGGTAATGTGAACATATCTCTCAACGTTCATGCAATCAGGATGGAGTTGTGCTCTAGAGCATAAAGATCTTGTAAAACTTGAGACCCACAATCTTTGCAAATCTAATCTGCACCTTTATGATGTCTTAATCTGTACTAAACTTTGGAAGCCGAGTGGGTGGATCTGGCTTTCTCAAATTGGTTCTTGGTTCAACCTTTGAGATTTACATTCAATTGACATATTGCTTTTTTTTTTTTGTGTGTGTGTGTGTGGGGGGGGGGGGGGGGAGGGGGTTTACCGATGAGAATTGGTACCAACTGGTTTCTTGGTGTTCCTCCCTTCTTATTTTGAGAATAAATTCCTGGATTTTTTTCAGCACTAATGTAAACATGGGTCATTGGAGTCATGCTTTAGGGCATAAATGATCTGTTTACACTTGACGCTTCTCTTTTTTGTTTGAGTTCACAATCTAGCCTGCACTTCTATGACATGCTATTTTTTTTGATGAATTATGCTGTGTTAACCTGTACTCAACTTTCAGAGCCAGCTTCCCTTTACAAGCTATTAATGATTAGCAATGTTGCAGTCAGACAGTGCTGCTAATGCTGCAGTTGTTTTGTTCTTGGCCTAATTAAGCATGTCCTGCTTGATGGTAGGTCAGACGGTGCATCAACATCAATTGTGCGTCGAGGGCGGCAAAAAAGTATGAGCACTGCCCCTGAAATTGGTGATGACTTTGCGAGGTTGGTAAAAATGGTTTAACTCTCTGAACAACAAAGAGTTGTACCAAGTCAAGTAACAACCTTTACATTTATATTTTACTCAAAAGTTCAACCTAACTAAAATCCTTGGTTGCCTTCTAGATAGGCAATATAAGATTTCTTAACACATCTATATAATTATGAAAAAGAAAGCAAACCATATCAAAAAAGAAAGAAAAAGAAAGCAAACTAAAATCATGAGAAAGAAAGCAAACTAGGTATGTATTCTACCTTATGCCTCCCTCCAGCCATTACTATTACCTAGTACCCGTATGATGAGGCACTGTAGTTTGGATTTCATAAATTTCACTCCCAGAGTTTTTCTTAGTACTTCTAGGCATGTAACCCACTCTGTATTTCAAATATTTATCATGGAGCTGGTTACATGTTTCCCCCCACAAGCTGCATGTCTACACTGTACCAAATAATTTATATTGCTTTGCTCATTTGATAATCAGATAAATTTTTATTATTAAACTTCTGGCCACCCTCTATTGCTTTGAATAAGATATGGCTTAGCTGTTTTGTCACAAGCAAGATGAGAGCTTCTCTCCATGGATTTTTCTGTTTTTCTTCTTTATTTTGTTCGTTTCAGAAGAGTGAATTGCGCTAAGGTCCATAAATTTGCAAGCTGGGTGCAAGGGTAATGTTTGGTTTGTGCCTAAATCCATACTATTTTTTGGTCATGAGCAACAATTTGCTTGTTGTTGCATGATTGCCAAATTTTAGGCATGCCCATATGCCCTTTGTCCACTCTAGTGCAAAGGTAATGTTTGGTTTGTGCCTAAATCCATACTACCATTTTTTGTGCAAGGGTAATGCTAGCCAATTTTGTGGTAGGTTTTGCTTGGGTTCTAAACATGTGTGTTTTTTCTAAGTTCTTGGACTTATTTGTACCCATCTCGCAAGGAATTTTTTTTGCAACTTCTTTTCAGAATTTTAATGTCCGGGTTGACATGGTATACTGTTTTGCTTGTCTTCAGGGCAGTAAAAGAAATCAGTGAAAGCATGCGGAAAAATCGCCATTCAAGGACACATAATGATGGTAGTCCAGGACATTCAAATGATTCACGAGAAAATGTATGTTTTGTCCTTTTGACTGTTGACACAGTTTTACTTGATTTTCACTGATCTCTGCATGGCCTGCTTCTTTACAAGAACGTGTTCTCTTTGCACTGTGTAATACACTTAATAGTTTGTCGGAACGGCTCTAAAGTTTGGTGGTTAACGTATTGCATTTGATTCCTTATAATATACAGGAACCTGTTGGTGATTTCAATGGCGACGAGGTGTCTGTAAGAGAACCAAATGTTCAGGAGGGTTCAAGAAGGCAGATTAGTACTCAGAAGGCATTGTCATTACCTTCATCGCCCCATCGGTTAGGCAATCATGGTTCTGATCTCAGGGAGCCAGCTGACATCCTTACAGCAGCAGATCTGATGTCCAAGTGGAATAAGGCGTTGCAATCTTCACCATTTCTGAGCAAGCCGTTATTGCCTTTTGAGGAATGGCATATTGAGTTCTCAGAAATTACTGTTGGCACTCGTGTTGGAATAGGCAAGTGCATTCTCTCGTCCATCCGTTTTGGGCTATATTCTGGAAGTACTGCATAAGTTATGTTTTGTTACTTCTATGAACTTGCTAGACAAACATGATGTTTTTAAAGGAATAGCAGTTCCACAATTACCTGTTGGAGTCTTGAAACTGACAGTGGTTTCTATTAATTAAAGCTAATACCCATGTTAATGCTTTTAGGGTTTTTTGGAGAAGTATTCCGTGGCATCTGGAATGGAACAGATGTAGCTATAAAAGTATTTTTGGAGCAAGATTTAACAATGGAGAATATGGAAGATTTCTGCAATGAGATCTCCATACTTAGGTTCTACTTATTATAGCTTTGTTGTAATCTTTGTTATGAATTATCTTCAAGTTCTGTTCTCTTACTGTTTCCTTTCCTTATTTTCAGCCGCCTCCGACATCCCAATGGTATTTCCTGTACAATCACTTTACAGCATTTTCAGTTTGTTTCTCTGTTGATCTAATTGTTCTTGCTGTCTAAAATGTTATTTCCTATTCATGCAAGAACTTCTGATGCGATTAGAAGAAGTCTTCTAACAATGATTGTGTTCCTCTGGACTGCAGTCATATTATTCCTTGGTGCATGTATGAAGCCTCCTCACTTATCTCTAGTCACTGAATATATGGAAATGGGTTCTTTGTACTATTTAATTCACACTAGTGGCCAGAAAAGCAAGATCAGTTGGCGAAGGAGGCTAAAAATGCTCCGAGACATCTGTAGGTGAGCAGATGACACTTGTTTATCCCTAGCATGTGTTTGTTTTTTGAGTGCTTTAGGAGTACCTGATATATGTCCATGGATTATGTAAATCTTCATCTGGTTATTTGTTTGTGCAAGGGGTCTTATGTGTATGCACCGTTTGAAGATAGTTCATCGCGATCTAAAGAGCGCAAATTGCCTTGTTAACAAGCACTGGACAGTCAAGTTATGTGATTTTGGGCTCTCTCGGGTTATGTCGAATTCTGCAATGCGTGACAACTCATCTGCAGGTACTCCAGAGTGGATGGCTCCTGAGCTTATTCGTAACGAACCATTTACAGAAAAGTGTGATATCTTCAGTCTCGGAGTTATCATGTGGGAGCTTTGCACTCTGAGTAGGCCCTGGGCAGGAAAACCACCAGTTCAGGTAACCAACATACTTGTTCATGCCTTCCTTTTTGTTATCTGTAGTAAATCACGTCACGTGAAGTGCTGTGCAATTTCAGGTCGTTTACTCCGTTGCAAACGAAGGGGCAAGATTGGAAATACCAGATGGACCTCTGGGTAGCTTGATATCAGGTACCTTCTATGTTTACTTTACACTTGTAATGAGCCAACATTTGGCCGCATCATATTTTTCTTCTCTGTAAGACAAAGCTAAATCATTTCCTTAAAAGCTATAGAAAAAACTGATTAAATCTCAGACCTTGTCCGATACTTCCAACTATAGAATATAGATTTATAAGATTTGTGGTGGAATCTTTTTTTTTCTGCACAATAGTTGCTGTCATATTATTCTGGCAGAAATGGCACGAATTTGCAACCTGCAGACATCTATTTGCCAGATCTTC
Organism: Avena sativa; assembly: GCA_916181665.1. NCBI lineage: Eukaryota > Viridiplantae > Streptophyta > Magnoliopsida > Poales > Poaceae > Avena > Avena sativa. Next base: position 71,486,083 of record OV702284.1, read on the forward strand.
CTATATTTGAAATACTATATGAAAAAATTCAGTATATTTCCTGAACTCTGGTCAAGTACCTGACGCTGAAACATGCTGCAATTTTGTTGGATAGATTGCTGGGCAGAACCAGAGAAGCGTCCAAGCTGCCAGGAGATCCTGACCCGTTTGCTTGATTGCGAATACACCTTATGTTGAGCTATTTTTGCTCTAGTATGTATAGCGGTTCTAGAGGCAGCACATCGGTGTCCGGCTTATACATCATTTATTTTCCCATTTCTCATCATATTGACATCTTTGAGATGTAAATTATCAAACTTACAGTAATAATATGAACTTCTCATAGTTTCCTTGATATTACATTGTCATGCTGGATAAGGCTAATTTTTTTTAAATAATACATTTTTTGTATTAAATTGCACAAATAATACACAAAACGGACAAATTGCAAATCTGTTGGTCGGTCGGCCGTTCGACAGACGACAGACAACCTTCGTCCGTTCAACGGATGACACACCCTGCTGTCGGCTGTTTGGTAAAGAAGGGGGCTAGCTTCTTCATTCTTCGATCAGGGGCGGGCTTCTTCCCTTATATACGATGACTTAGATAGAGCCTCCTTCTTTGATCCATTCATTGATAAAGTCTTCGGGGGCTGTTTACCTTTTGAATCGACACAAGGGGTTTGCAGGGTGTGTCGTCCGTTGAATGGACGAAGGCAGTGTTTCGTCTGTTGAACGCCCGACCGATCAACAAATTTGCAATTTACCTGTTTTGTGTATTATTTATGAAATTCAATAAAAAAAATGTATTATTTAAAAAAATTTAGCCTGCATAAGGCAATATCCATGATAGTCATGTATTTCTTTGTTCCCTATCTTCTAATGTTCATGTGATCTAAATGCTTATGGCCTTATGGGACGTACTGTTCGTCAGGTAAGTTTTGACATAGCTATTATAAAATCCGTTCAGTGTAATTTGCATATAATTGAAGGAATGCAGGGATTTTTCCCAGCTTACACCAAATTATTCTTGGACATAGTGTATTGCTTTACTCCCTCTGATCAACTGTCGCCGATATAGTGCATTGATGTACTCCCTCTGATCAACTGTTGCCGATATAGTGTATTGATGTACTCCCTCTGATCAACTGTCGCTGATTTAGTACAACAGAGGGAGTACTAAAAACATGCCGTGAAAACCTTAGGATCACTAAGGGCTCGTTTGAAAGCCATCATTTCGTGCAGGTATTACATTTCATTTTGTGCTAGAATCCCCAGTAGAAGAGGCATCCATTTATGCCTTTGATCTCGTAGCCCTCCTTTGTCACGTGGGGCTGGGGCTGTCTCCACCTTGTGGCCTACGCCCTACTACCCAACCTTTTCCTTTGAGGGGGACTACGGCAGGCGCGTGGCCATCCTGAACCTTTTCTCATTAGAAACTGTTGAAAATAAAATAACTCTGCCATTATTCGGGGTAATCTCCTTATTCCCGCACATGCAATTCTCACGATACGGAACTGTTTGCTGACGTCTCTAGAGCGTCGCGTGTTGTGAACCGACATACTTTTGTATATATAAGGATCCGTTCGGGAATGCTCTAGCTTCCAACTCTGTCACCGGAGCACGCGGAGCGGACCCGAAGGCCTTAGATTAGCGGAGCGGCCTACATCACAATTTTGGGAGCGACGTGTGCCTAGATCTCCGTTTCCACGAAACGCAAAGCGACTCGAATTTACATTTGACTGCCATCACCAAGTAAACCGAAACGGTACCACTCAGCGCCGTATATCCTCACGTCATTATGATGTCAACCGTGTTCCTCTCACGACTCGTCTCTAAGCCTCAGAGTCTGAGGCAGAGCGCCAAACTCTCGCCGCCGCCCTGAAATTTGTGATGCTGCCGGCCAATCCGGTAGTCTGCCGCCAGATTGATTTTGTCCTTGGTTGAATCGATCTCCCAATCGCCCATTTCGGTCCCTCCGCCAACGATTTCAACTAGCGACAATATCTACCTTTCCACACCGCCACGAGATCCTCTCGCTGCGTCCCAAGCTGCAAGGTGCTCGATTTCCACCCCGACCAGGACCTACACTTTCCGAACGAGCTGCATATCTTTTTTTCTAGGGAAAGCGAGCTGCATATGTACCTCACTTCCGTTTTTAATTGGATTTTGTACCTCATGTACGGTCCATCAGACTGGACTGGGCTGGAAGCCCACTCACACACGGAGCAGAGTGCAACGAACGTTTCTGGCTCTTTGTCTCGATCTAGAGATCCCAAGTTGCTTGGAGCGAAGCAGAGCAAGCCAATCTCAAGGAGTGGTGCGTTGCCGAACGGACCCTAAGTCGAGATCATTCATCAATAAACAAGACTTATTTCATTCTCTCGTTTACTCTCTTGTTGTCTACCTTTTCAATCCTTATCCAGACCCTAGAAGACCCCCTTTCGGCTGGAGTCACGCCGCTGAGAGATGAGAAGAAATGTGTTGCCTTATACACCATAAGGCACCATATCCACTCGGATCTTAAGTCTGAGTATTTGGAGGAGGAATCCTCACTTACTCTGTCTCGAGCCTTCAAGACGAGGTATGAACAGCAGAAGTCAGTTGTGCTGCCTGAAGCACTCCATGAATGGACCCATCTTTAATTTCAGGACTTCAAGACTGTCAAGGATACAATCATGAGGTTCATAAGATAAATTCCAAACTACGCTTTTGCGGGAAGAAACCTACAAATGCGGAAAAAATAGAAAAAACTCTATCCACTATGCTTCCATTTGAAAGGCTCCTCCAGCAACAATACTGCGCTCGTGACTATCAGGTCTATTTAGACCTTATTCATATCTTACTTCAGGCTGAAAAGTATGATGAGCTACTCGCTAAGAATGGCTCTCAATGCCCAGTTGGTTCCCAACCACTGCCTGAAGTTCATATGAATGTCGCGAACAGACGAAAGTTTGATGGTGCCTTCAATGAAAAACCATCAAATTTTAGGGAAAGGAAAAGCGCAACTGAAACAAGAACCCTAGAAACTCAGACCGTGGGAAAGGCACCGCAAAGCCGAAGTTTTACAAAACTAAGCTTTATGACAAGTGTGGATGCTACACGCATCCTACTAACAAGTGCGAAACCCTAAACCATCTGGCAATTCTCTACCAACAATCTCAGGACGCAACACACCACAAGGGAAAAGGTTTGAAGCCAACTTCAACCTTCATCCATATGGCACCAATGGAGCTACTTGTTTGCAAGAAGTCCCTCTCGGACCTAGCAATGCCATGACCCTCCATACGTCAAAGGACCCTATGGGAACGGAGAACATGATGGTTGAGTACGCATCAACTGACGTGTCAAAGGACCCTACTATCTCCTTAGTAATCGATGTAGTTATACATGCCCATTTGTGATATTGTAATAGAAAATAAGTATTGTTGTTATTTATATTGTATCAGCATTTTGATATAATAAAGATTGTATTCTATGTACCTAAATAAGGTTTTCTTATTGAAAATTCTTCATTTTTATATATAGCTCTCTACGGGAACAATCCGATGGAAGAAGAATTATGCCTTGTGGACAGTGCTACTACAAACTCCATACTGAGGGAGTTGAAAGATTTTCAGACTCTGAAAAATATGAATGGAGATATTTTTGAAGGGGTTTCGTGGCAGAAAACAAAAAATTCCTATAGGATAACGCATCAACCAAGCTCTATTGATGGACAAGTATAGTAACGAGCGGGATACGGTATTCATACCTTCCGCACAAACATTACCGAAGAAGCCGAGCATAGCAAACCTCAAGGTCTAGAAGGCTTCAAGCATCCAACACCACTATTGGTAGTGCCTCTTCTAGTTTTACACGCCTACGGTGTAAAGGACGTCTCGCGGGTCTCGATCCAACAAGGCAGCAGGAGAACAAGATCCATACCGATTCCAGCAGCACGACAACGTGTGCTGGATAGAGAACTCTCTAACTCATAACATGTTCCTTACTTTGGGAACACACATAGAGTACGAGAGAGAGGGAGCGAGAGATAATGGGTAATGCCAATTGGTGTGTGAAATTGGGGTGGAGGGCACCCCTATATATAGAAGAAAACTAGGCACTCCCCACCCTCTAAGTTCTGGGGTGGGACTAAACAAGGACAAATGGGAGGAGGAGGCCGGTCGGCGAGGGGATGGTCCCCACCCATGCGACCTAGCTCACCTAGGGGTGTCCGACGGGGTGGGAGCCCTCCCACCCTAGGCCCTCTGGCCCCTCCCTCTTGGGCCCTCTTCCCTCCTAGGGAAGGCCCATGTGAGAGTTTTTCCTTTTCTTTTATATTTAATATTAATTCATAATTAAATATTAAATACATATTATTTAATTCCTCTTCATTCAAAACTCCTTTTGAATTGAATCCGAACACTTTGGTTTCTGTCCAGAAAGTTTCCGGTTCTCTCTTCCTATTTCTCTATCGGTAGTAGATCAACCCGCAACGTCGATTACCCTTAAGCGTGACACCCTTACGGTTTGGGAATGTTTAGGTATGAAGGATACATCTCCCTGATCAATTGATCATCAACGGTATTTGTAAACAAATGTAGATCCCTTCACATTTCATGAATATGGTTGTTCGGTTGAACCTTCTAAACGTCGAGTCTTATTCCTTTTGCGCAACAGTACTTGGTTTGTCCAAAACCAGATCACATGTATCCGTATACAGTTTGATCTTGTTACCGACAAACACGTTTACTCGTTCCCATGGTATCAGATCCTAGTGACCTAGTCACATGCTTGCAAGCTCATTGATGTGATCTCACCGAGTGGGCCTAGAGTATCTAATCGTCACTCGGATAGGAAAATCCTGATCTCGATCATATGCCTCAACCATTCCTCTGGAATACCTGAAACACACCTTTATAACCACCTAATTGTTGGAGATATGCCCTAAAGGCAATAATAAAAGTGGTTATTATTATATCTTTGTGTTTATGATAAATGTTTACATTCATGCTATAATAGTATTAACCGGAAACATTAATACTTGTCTGATTTGTAAACTAAATTAGAGTCCCTGGTAAAGCCTCTTTATAATACTAGCTTGTTGGTTAATAGATGGTCATGGTTTATCGATCATGAACATTGAGATGTTATTAATAACAAGATCATATCATTAGGAGAATGGTATGATGGACATACTCCTATAGATAAGCATAGTATAAAGATCAAGTCATTTCAATAGTTCGTTTGCTATAAGCTTTCTGATACATAGTAACCTAATTCCTTCGACCATGAGATCATGCTAATCACCATCACTGGAATGATGCTTTGATGACATCAAACACCACACCATAACTGGGTGGATATAAAGGTGGCATTGAGTGTTTGGAAAGTATGTGTTGAGGCACATGGATCAAGAGTGGGATTTGTCCATCCATATGACGGATAGATATACTCTAGGCCCTCTCGGTGGAATGTCATCCAATTAGATTGCAAGCATGTGACTGGATCACAAGGGGTCACATATCACGGGAACGAGAAAAGAGTACTTATCGGTAACGAGGTTGAACTAGGTATGCCGAGATACAGACGATCAAACCTCGGATAAGTAAACTATCGCGAGACAAAGGGAAATTGGTATCGTATGTAAGTGGTTCATTCGATCACAAAGTGATATGGGGTGGCCCGATCTTCTCAGCAAGCACTTGTCGATGATGATGGTGGATGATAAATAACTAGCCTGTAGCTATGAACTCTCCCGCTCGAACCCTGATGCCAATGCAACAGCTCTCGAACCCTATGGGATATTCACAACACCACGCTCTTGCGCACGCAGCTGTCGACCACGAACGGTAGTTTGCAATCTACTAATTCCCAATGGAACAACAGATCACACTCAATTGCAGTAGTATAACTCGATCACAGGGTAATTCCAGAGGTTCTTGATAAGAAACAACTCCAAAATAGTTTTAACGTGGTCTAACCCTAACTATGGGGACGTCCCAGGGCTTATAAGGGCGGCTGGGGCGGCCAAAATCGCGAAACAAAACGTGTCCGATACAGTCAGATCCGTCCAGATCTGTTGGTAACTTTTAGGGCCGGACTTTCCGCCCTAAGTAGGGGCGGATTATCCTCCCCTGGGGCGGATTATCCGCCCCCTTACTGAGCCTTGCGCCTGAAGTCCTTAGCAGAATTCCTAGAGCAGGGCCGGATTATCCGCCCCCTGGGGACGTGTAAGTACTCGTTGGAAAGCTCTCGGAGTAATATTTCCAACAAGTGATTATTTGCTTGATTTGGAGTTCGTATGAAGAATCCACGTCCGTTTCAATTTCAGGGCTTCTGTCTGTACGAACTAAACCTTCCTTCTTGATGATCTTCTCTTGCGCCTTCCTCCCGCCCCTCCCTCGCGCATCCTTGGCGATCATCATGCTAGGCTCCTCTTGTAACCCTTCTCCTCCTCGTGTCAAGCTTGTTTCCTCAACGAACCTGATCATACACAAGTGCATAGATTTAGGCAGTATAAAGTTATCGTTATCATAAACATCAGATTCATTTAGGAGTGAATTCACCTGTTGTTCAAGTAGCTTTGCACGAGCCCGTGTAATGGGTCCAATTCTAATCTCATTGGACTGACCCTTCTTAGCATTGGCTGGAACATCTTCAGTAGTAATTGGGGTAGGTGTAAATATAGGGATGTCCTCATCATCTCCCCCCCCCTTCAAAAGGCGTCGACCTCGACGCTCCAAGGTCTTCTCCATTATATGGTGACAAATCAGCAACGTTGAAACTGTTGCTAACTCCACCAAACTCAGCAATAGGAATATCAATCGAGTAGGCATTATCATTGATCTTGGCTAACACCTTGTAAGGACCAGCACCACGGGGCTTCAATTTGGATTGTCGAAGCTTGGGGAACCTATCCTTGCGCAGATGCACCCATACCATGTCTCCAGGCTTGAACAAAACCTCCTTTCTTGCTTGATTCCTTGCAGCAGCAATGTTCTTACCTTTCTTCTCAATAGCCTCTCGAGTCTTCTCATGAATTTTCTTCACATATTCAGCACGTTTTGATGCCTCCATATCAACTCTCTCATGCAATGGTAGAGGCAACAAATCAAGTGGCGTCAATGGATTGAATCCATACACCACCTCAAAAGGACAAAGCTGAGTAGTAGAATGCACAGCCCTGTTGTAAGCAAATTCTACATGTGGCAAACACTCTTCCCACTCCCGCAGATTCTTCTTGATCATAGTCCTCAATAACTGTGACAATGTTCTATTCACCACCTCCGTCTGACCATCTGTTTGGGGATGACAAGTAGTACTGAACAGCAACTTTGTTCCAAGCTTGCCCCATAAAGTCTTCCAAAAGTAGCTCATAAACTTCACATCACGGTCAGAAACAATCGTCTTGGGTACTCCATGTAGTCTCACGATGTCCCTGAAAAACAGGTTAGCAATATGCGACGCATCGTCGCTTTTGTGGCAGGCAATAAAATGAGCCATCTTAGAGAATCTATCCACTACCACAAATATAGAATCATGACCTCTCTGAGTTTTGGGTAAACCTAGCACAAAGTCCATGGTAATATCTTCCCAAGGTGTAGTAGGTGCAGAGAGAGGTGTATACAAACCATGAGGCTTCAACTTTGATTTGGACTTGTTGCATGTAATGCAGCGACTCACAAATCGATAGACATCACGCCTCATCTTGGGCCAATAAAAGTGATCAGCGAGCATGAGCAAAGTCTTCTCACGCCCAAAGTGACCCATCAAACCTCCAGCATGTGATTCCTGCACTAAAAACAAACACAAAGACGATTCTGGAATGCATAGTTTGTTAGCTCTAAACAAATAGCCATCATGTATATGATACTTATCCCAAGCATGTTTCAAAGCACACAAACGATATGGTTCAGCAAAATCATGATCAGTTGCATAAAGTGCAGAAATACTCTCTAATCCAGGAATTTTAACATCAAGATGTGTCAATAACATATTCTTCCTAGACAAAGCATCAGCAACCACATTTTCTTTTCCTTTCTTATATTTTATAATGTAAGGAAATGATTCAATAAACTCAACCCATTTAGCTAAGCGTCTATGCAAGTTTGATTGAGCTTTAAGATACTTCAATGCTTCATGATCAGAATGTATGATAAATTCTTTTGGCCACAAATAATGTTGCCAAACCTCAAGAACTCTAACAAGTGCATACAATTCTTTATCATAAACAGGATAATTCAGTCTAGCACCAGCAAGTTTCTCAGAAAAATATGCTATTGGACGACCCTGTTGCATCAAAACGCCACCAATTCCTATACCACTAGCATCACATTCAACTTCAAATTGCTTTGAAAAATCAGGTAATGCAAGCAAAGGTGCAGTAGTAAGCAAACATTTTAATGTATCAAATGCAATATCTTGGGCTGCGCCGCATACAAATGACACACCTTTCTTAGTCAATTCATTCAATGGTGCAGCAATAGTACTAAAATCCTTCACAAAGCGCCTATAGAAACCAGCTAAACCATGGAAACTACGCACTTGACTCACATTCATGGGAATAGGCCAATTTTGAATTGCTTCAATTTTAGATTGATCTACTTCTACCCCATGCTTAGATACAACATATCCCAGAAATATGACCTTATCTTTTGCAAATGTGCACTTCTCAAGGTTAGCATATAATTGATTATCACGCAACACTTGCAAAACTTGTCTAATATGATCAGAGTGTTCAGATTCATTGCGGCTGTATATGAGTATATCATCGAAATAAACAACCACAAAACGACCAATATATTCTCTCAAAACATGATTCATTAATCTCATGAATGTACTAGGTGCATTAGTAAGACCAAAAGGCATAACTAACCATTCATACAAACCAAATTTTGTTTTGAAAGCAGTTTTCCATTCATCCCCTTCTTTCATCCTAATTTGATGGTATCCACTACGCAAATCAATTTTAGAGAAAATAGCAGCACCACTCAATTCATCTAACATATCCTCTAAGCGTGGAATAGGATGACGATATAGAATAGTGATGTTATTAATAGCTCTACAATCTACACACATGCGCCATGTACCATCTTTCTTAGGTACTAAAATAACAGGAACAGCACAAGGGCTAAGAGAAACACGAATGTACCTTTTGTCGAGCAACGCTTGTACTTGTTTCTGTATCTCCTTAGTTTCTTCGGGGTTGGTTCGGTATGGTGCCCGGTTTGGTAATGTAGCGCCAGGTATCAAATCTATTTGATGCTCAATGCCACGCAATGGAGGCAATCCAGCTGGCACATCTTCTGGAAACACATCACCAAAATCCTGCAAAACAATAGATACACCAAGAGAAATAGGGGTCATGTCATTAGAAACCAAAACCTCGCCCTTATACATGAGCACAAGTGGCATGGCTGTAGGATCCTCACTAAATTCTCTCATATCCTGTTTGGTGTCTAGTATGACTAGATTAGGCACTCGCTCACTTTTCGTTATATCATTCTTTTGGGGCTCATTTACAACACTCACAGTTTCAACACTCTCTCGCCTAGGTGCATCTTGCAAGTTCACTTCAATCTTCTGACGAGATTCATTCACAATCTGTTATGGTGTCATAGGCTGCAAATTGATTTTCTTGCCCTTGAACTCCAAATGATATGTATTAGCTCGGCCATTGTGTTGCACATGGCGATCATAAAGCCAAGGCCGACCCAATAGTAAATGGCACACAGTCATAGGAACCACATCAAAATCAATAGAATCCTTGTATGGCCCTATTTCAAAGTTCACACGTACCATATGGTTTACCTTCATCTCATCACTGTCACTCAACCATTGTATGTAGTATGGCTTGGGATGAGGTAAATATGTCAAATTCAGCTTGGCACACAACTCCTTGCTTGCAAGATTTCTGCAGCTACCTCCATCAATGATTACTTTGCAAGCTTTGTTTGGGCCAACTAGAGCTTTTGTTTGGAATAAGTTGCAGCGCTGAGAGTCAACAACAGGCTGCACACTAAGGATACGTGGAGAGACCACTATGGTAGGCGCATGCTCAGGAAAGGCATCCATACCTTCCTCCTCATAATCAGCGCCATGATCATCAGGATCAACATCATCTCCACTCTCATACTCTCCTTGATCATTAACAAACATCACCTTGCGGTTTGGACAATCTCGCTTGAAATGTCCCCTTCCTCCACAAGTATGGCACTCCACATCACGAGTACGAGTTGTTGACATATTGGAACCCGTGCTAGCAGCAGGAGCAACATGTTTCCTAGCTTGAGAACCATAGGATGACTGAGGTGTTGGCTTGGAAGATGGTGTAGTAATGTGGCCAGCAGCCGCATGAGGTGTAGAAACCTGTGGCGGCGGTGTAGACCTTGCTGAAAAGCGGCCTGTGGAAGGGAATCTTGCACGCGCCTTCGCCTCTTCAGCAAGCTGTGATTCGGCCTCCCTTGCATGATGCAACAATTCATTCATAGTCTCATACCTATGATGACGAACAATGCTCTTGATTGGTAGCTTCAAATTATTGAGAAATCATTGCATGGTCATCTCAAGCGATTCACGAACTCTAGCATGCTGCATAAGCATCTCCATCTCCATGTAGTACTCATCAACCGACATGGTTCCTTGTCTCAAGTTTGTTAACTTATCAAAAACTGAGCGCAGGTAGTTGGTGGGTACAAAGCGTTCCTTCAAGATATGCTTCATCTCTCGCCAGGTCATCACCGGAAGGTCATTGTCATCCCTTCTATTCTGCACAAGGGCATCCCACCAACGCAAAGCATAACCATCAAATTCTGACGCTGCAAGCTTGACCTTCTTTTCTTCAGTGTACTCATACAAGCGCCAAAGCTTCTCAATCTTCAACTCCCATGTGAGGTAATCTTCAGGATCAATGGATCCATCAAACTTGGGAATTGAAAACTTGGGCTTGCCCAATCCATCATCAACCGGTTGGTGAGGTATACGCTGAGCACGCCCAATTGGAGCAAAGCCACGTCCATGAACAAGTTGAGGAGCACGGCCACGACCACCTTGTGGTTGTTGACCATCCCCTGCATTACTTGCTTCTTCGTCGTCATGGGCATCATCATATTGCTGCCTTTGTCCAATTGCTATTGTGAGAGCATCAAGAGAACGTTGCAAAGCTGTGACATTGTTGTTGATAGTTGTTACTTGTGTCTGTATGGTAGCGACTGCATCAACATTTGCTCCCAAAGTCACTTGCACGTCCTGAATATTCTTGTCAATGGCATCTGTTGTATGGTTGAACACACGTGTCAAATGGGACTTCAATGCTTCATATTCCCGCCAGTTGATAAGCTCATCGTCCTTCTTTTTCTGTGACACAACATCATCACTAGTCGACATGATTAGTAGATTAGTGCAAAAAGCAAAATCGATATGGTGGAACACTCACAACTCACTCCAACTGACAAGAAAGTAGATCTTACCGTTCCAAAGTGAATAGAGATGCTTTACCAATTCGAAATCAACAACTAATGCACTGATGTGATGAAGTGAATATCAAGGGTATGGAGAACGATCGCAGGGCACACAGGTTATCTATGGTGGAGCTATAGGTATGGTATCCTAACTACACCGCAAACAAGTCCTAGTGCTGATCGTTATGATAACCCAAGAAACACACACAGTGGAGATAAGCGTGGCAAAGCAACTTATGAACAGGAATATTGCAATGCACAAGAGAGACGCTTTAGCTCAAAATAAACAGGCACAAGATTGCTCAATCTACAAGTGCTATGATCAACTAGGCCTCCAATAAAGCACACTTTGATATCTCTTTTTTCATGCTTGTAGCTCTATTCGCTCTCTTTTTTATACTGAATCTCTTTTCCTTTTCTGTTTTTCTTTTATTTTTATTTTTTTAACTATATGACTCAATGCAAAACGAATGCAAACGAGGAGGGGCCGGATAATCCGGTTTGTCGAGGGCCGGATAATCTGGTCTGGCGAGGCGAAAATTTTGCACTTTCAAAACCCTAATGAGCAGCCTGTCAGAGCAAAGCAACTAGTCTCGTGGGTACGTTCCTAGGCACGGTTGCAGTAGATAGGCTGTAGCTAGGTTTGAAACACAAAAGTACGCTATGTGGACTCGGAAAAGTAGATGAAAACTTGCGGAAAACGGTGATGGTAGACTCGGTGGAAAACAAGATCAAAACCCTAAACTTAAACACAAAACGAAAACTAGACTCCTACGAGAAAAACCTATAGATCGGATCTACGAGAAGACACGACCAGCAACTAAAACTTGAAAAACGATGCAATCTAGGCTAGGGCAAATCTTTTTGTATGGATTTTTCTATATAGGACGAAACAAGAACTAATCTATGGATGGATTTGTGGATGCTCACCGAGTAAACGAGGAAATCTGATACCAAGATGATATGGGGTCGCCCGATCTTCTCAGCAAGCACTTGTCGATGATGATGGTGGATGATAGATAACTAGCCTGTAGCTATGAACTCTCCCGCTCGAACCCTGATGCCAATGCAACAGCTCTCGAACCCTATGGGATATTCACAACACCACGCTCTTGCGCACGCAGCCGTCGACCACGAACGGTAGTTTGCAATCTACTAATTCCTAATGGAACAACAGATCACACTCAATTGCAATAGTATAACTCGATCACAGGGTAATTCCAGAGGTTCTTGATAAGAAACAACTCCAAAATAGTTTTAACGTGGTCTAACCCTAACTATGGGGACGTCCCAGGGCTTATAAGGGCGGCTGGGGCGGCCAAAATCGCGAAACAAAACGTGTCCGATACAGTCAGATCCGTCCAGATCTGTTGGTAACTTTCAGGGCCGGACTTTCTGCCCTAAGTAGGGGCGGATTATCCGCCCCCCCCGGATTATCCTCCCCTGGGGCGGATTATCCGCCCCCTTACTGAGCCTTGCGCCTGAAGTCCTTAGCAGAATTCCTAGAGCATGGCCGTATTATCCGCCCTTATGGGGGCCGGATTATCCGCCCCCTGGGGACGTGTAAGTACTCGTTGGAAAGCTCTCGGAGTGATCTTTCCAACAAGTGCTTATTTGCTTGATTTGGAGTTCGTATGAAGAATCCACATCCGTTTCAATTTCAGGGCTTCTGTCTGTCCGAACTGAACCTTCCTTCTTGATGATCTTCTCTTGCGCCTTCCTCCTGCTCCTCCCTCGCGCATCCTTGGCGATCATCATGCTAGGCTCCTCTTGTAACCCTTCTCCTCCTCGTGTCAAGCTTGTTTCCTCAACGAACCTGATCATACACAAGTGCATAGATTTAGGCAGTATAAAGTTATCATTATCATAAACATCAGATTCATTTAGGAGTGAATTCACCTGTTGTTCAAGTAGCTTTGCACGAGCCCGTGTAATGGGTCCAATTCTAATCTCATTGGACTGACCCTTCTTAGCATTGGCTGGAACATCTTTAGTAGTAATTGGGGTAGGTGTAAATATAGGGATGTCCTCATCACAAAGTAATCGTAGAAATATGTGGGAGCCATATGAATTTCCAGATTCCTCTATTGGTTATTGATCGGAGAAGTGTCTCGGTCATGTCCGCATAATTCACGAACCGTAGGGAGACACACTTAAGGACTCGATGTTGTTTAGTAGATATGGAATGTAAGTAGGGAGGCCAAATGTTGTTCAGAGTCTCGGATGGGATTCGGGATATCACGAGGAGATCCGAAATGGTCCGGAGAATAAGATTCATATAAGGAAAGTACGATTCCGGAGTTCGGGAATGATTTTGATGTTTTCATCGGAGAGATTCTAGAAGGGTCTAGAAGGTTCACCAGACCGGAAGGGGAATGGTTCATGAATGTGTCATGGTTAAGTGGAATGATTGGATCATATCCTAGGTCACTTGGTTGGGCATTTGCGAGAGAGAAATAAAGCTCTAAATTGAAAGTCAAAAGGGAGGTTTGAAAAGTCAAACTGGAACAATAATTTCCTAGTGGAAGAAGGAAAGAGTGCTTCCTTCTCTCCAACTTGGGTTTAGGGAAGGATTCAAACTCCCCTCTCCCAAGCTGCCCCCCTCTCATAAATAGAGGGGAGGGGCTGCCCCAAAGAACCACAACCAGCCCTCCCCACCTCCAAGCCGCGCCGCCACCGCCCTAGCACCGCCGCCCTAGCGCCGCCTCTTGCCGCCGCCGGTCCGTCGCCTTCGCCCTAGCCGCCATCGACTCCACCTCCTCCTCTACGGACTTCTAAACCTAGATCACCGGAAACCCTAGATCCACCATAACCCGCACCGGCTTAGGTGAAGCCCTGCGGGATTTTCCCTCTCCTTCCGACACCACGCCGTCGTGCTGCCAGAATCGCGAGGGGAGAACTACAACCTCTGCTGCCTGCTAGAACAAGGGAGAGGAAGGTCTTCATCGAGTACTGAACGTGTGACCGACTGCGAAAGCACTGCCGGAACGCAGCGCCGGAAGGATCGTCTACGCGATCTTTAGATCAGCAAGTGTACGACTACATCACCCACGAAAATTTGCTCTCGTTAATCGCTTTGGAATCTTCGAGGGTGAGTACTCTAATCGACTCATTGCTACAATCTAGTAGATAGATCTTGGCTTGTTTGTGTGCATGCGGTAGAATTTTTTTGTTTTCCATGCTACGAACCCCAACAGTGGTATCAGAGCCGTGTCTATATGTAGATCTGTTGCACGAGTAGAACACAATGGTCATTGTGGGCGGTAGTGATTTTATTATCAATTGCTTTTTGTGTACTTTGCATCTTGCGGTATGACGGGATGAAGCGGCCCTGGCTAACCTTACATGACATCGTTCATGAGACTTGCTCCACGCTTAACATGCAACTTGTATTGCATAAGTGGCTTTGCGGGTGTCTGTCTCTCCCATCATAGTATAGATTCAATTTACAATGGGCACTTGATAGTTCAAGCATCAATGTTGTGGTTCTTGTTCGTAAGTTAGAACGACACTTATTGAAAGCCCCAAACCACGTAAAATATGCAAAGAAAATTAGAGGCGTCTAACTTTGTTTTGCAGGGGTGTACTATGATGTGATATGGCCATGATTGTGATTATATATGATGTATGCAATATTCCTTATTGTAAGTCGGCAACCGGCAGGATCCATATGGTTGTCTTTTCATTCCGTTAAGACCTTCGTGTCTATTATTCAAAGTAGTTGTAATAGTTGATGCTGGTGGATGACAACCATGGAGCGGCGCCATTGACCTTGACGCAATGCCGGTGATGATGGAGATCATGTTCGTGCTTGAAGATGGAGATCGGAAGCACAATAAGAAAGGCCATATCATATTACATATTATGAATTGCATGTGATGTTAATCCTTTTATGCATCTTGTATTGCTTAGTTCGTGATGGTAGCATTATAAGATGATCCCTCTCACAAAATATCAAGTTATAAAGTGTTCGTCCTTAGTAATCACAGTTGCTAAAGCTTGTTGTTTCGAAGCACCACGTGATGATCGGGTGTGTTAGTTTCTGCGAGTGTATACAACGAGAGCAAGCCAGATTTTCTCATGCGGAAGCTAAGGTTTGATCTTGACGAGCCTAGCATGTACAGACATGGTATCAGAACACGGATCACCGAAAGGTAAAGCATGAGTCATATAGTAGATATGATGAACATATTGATTGTTCGCCATTGAAGCTACATCATCTCTCGTGATGATCAGTTTTGATGTGAAGGATTTGGTTCGTGTGATCACTAAAACAATGCGAGGGATATTGTTTTGAGTGGGAATTCACCTAGATTAATTTAGATATTAATTAGAACTCAATTTGTCATAAACTTAGTCTAAACTATTGCAAATATGTTGTAGACCAATGGTGGCCCCTACCATCAATTTTAATGCATTCCTAGAGAAAGAAAAGTTGAAAAACAATGGAAGCAACTTCGCGGATTGGCTCCTCAACTTGAGGATTTTCCTCAATGCTGGTAATTTGACCTATGTGCTAGATCCACCGCTGGGTGACCCACCTGCAGCTGATGCTACCGATAAGGTGAAGAATGTTTTCCTCACTCGGAAGAATCGGTACTCCACAGTTCAGTGTGCTATCTTGTATGGTTTGGAATCGGAGCTTCAGAAAAAGTTTGAGAACCATGACCCACATGATATTGTTCGTGAACTCAAAATGATATTTGAGGCTCACGCGGAAGTTGAGAGTTATGAGGCTTCTGAAGTTTTTTAACTGCAAGATGGAAGAGGGCAACTCCGTCAGTGAGCATGTGCTTAAGATGTCTGGGCACGCAAGCAAGCTTCAAAGCTTGGGTATAGTGATTCATAACACTTTGGGGATTCAACGTGTCCTCCAATCACTACCACCAAGTTACAAGAACTTTGTGATGAACTACAATATGCAAAACATGGACAAGTCGTTTCCCGAACTCTTCTCCATGTTAAAGTCTGCGGAAGTGGATATCAAGAAGGGCGGTAAGAAAGTTACCGTGCTGGCAAAGAAGACCAAGGCTAGGCCTAAGCCTGATACTGAGTGCTTTTACTGCAAGGGAGAAGGTCACTGGAAGCAGAATTGCCCTAAGTACTTGGCGGATTTGAAGAACGACAACATCAAGAAGAAAGGTATATCCGATATACATGTTATTGATGTGTATCTCACTAGTAGTCGTAGTAGTGCCTGAGTATTTGATAATGGTTCGGTTGCTCATATTTGTAACTCGAAACAGGTGCTGCAGAATAGACGGATACTAGCAAAGAACGAGGTGACGATGCGCGTTGGAAATGGATCAAAGGTTGGTGTGATCGCGGTCGGCATGCTACCTCTTCATCTACCATTGGGATTAGTTTTATACTAAATAATTGTTATTTGGTGCCTACGTTGAGCATGAGCATTATATCCGGATCATGTTTATTGCGAGATGGTTACTTGTTTAAGTCCGAGAATAATGGTTGTTCGATTTATATGAGTAATATGCACATGCACCTTTGATAGATGGTCTATTCTTGTTGAATCTCGATTGTAGTAATACACATATTAATAACATTGAAGCTAAAAGTTCGAAATTGAGCGATAACTCGACTTATATGTGGCACTGGCGTCTTGGTCATATTAGAGTGAAGTGTATGAAGAAACTCCATTCCGATGGACTTTTTCTTGAATCAATTTATTTCGAATCACTTGAAAGATGCGAAGCATGTCTGATGGGTAAAATGACTAAGACTCCATTTTCTGGTATGATGGAGCGAGCTACGGACTTATGGGAAATCTTACATACCGATGTGTGTGGTTCAATGAGTGTAGCATCGCGCGGTGGTTATCGTTATGTTCTTACTTACACGGATGACTTGAGTAGATATGGGTATATCTATTTCATGAAACATAAGTCCGAAACTTTCGAGAAGTTTAAGGAATTTCAAAGTGAAGTAGATAATCAAAGTAACATGAAGATTAAGTTTCTATGATATGATTGTGGAGGTGAATATCTAAGTTACGAGTTTGGCGAGCATTTGAAGAAATGCGGAATACTTTCACAATTGACACCACCGGGAACACCACAGCGTACTGGTGTGTCTGAACGTCGTAATCGAACTCTCTTAGATTTGGTTCGTTCTATGATGTCACTTACAGATTTACCGCTATCATTTTGGGGTTATGCATTAGAAACATCCGCATTCACTTTAAATAGGGCACCATCCAAATCCGTTGAAATGGCACCGTATGAATTATGGTTTGGGAAGAAACCTAAATTTTCGTTCCTTAAAGTTTGGGGTTGTAAAGCTTATGTAAAGAAGTTACATCCCGACAAGCTTGAACCCAAAGCGGAAAAATACATCTTCATAGGATACCCGAAGGAAACTATTGGGTATACCTTCTATCATAGATCCGAGGGCAAAATCTTCGTTGCCAAGAATGGATCCTTTCTAGAGAAGGAGTTTCTCTCGAAAGAAGTGACTGGAAGGAAAGTAGAACTCGACGAGGTTGTTGAACCTTCCTCGGACTTGAGAGTAGTGCAGCACCGGAAGTAGTTCCTGTGGCGCCTACACCAATAAGAGAGGAAGCTAATGATGTTGATCATGAAACTTCGGTTGGAGTTACTACGGAACCTTGCAGGTCAACGATAACTCGTACCACTCCTGATTGGTATGATACCGTTATGAGTGTCATGTTGGTAGACAACACCGATGGCCCTACGACATATGAGGAAGCGATGATGAGCCCAGATTCCAATAAATGTCAAGAAGCCATGAAATTCGAGATTGGATCCATGTAAGAAAACCAAGTATGGACATTGGTGGACTTACCGGATGGCCGAAAGGCTGTCGAGAACAAATGGATTTTCAAGAAGAGAACAGATGCTGATGGTAATGTTACTGTCTATAAAGCTCGACTTGTCGCAAAAGGGTTTCGACAAGTTCAAGGAGTTGACTACGATGAGACTTTCTCACCGGTAGTGAAGCTAAAGTCTGTGAGGATTTTGTTAGCAATCGCTGCGTATTATGATTATGAGATATGGCAGATGGATGTCAAAACGGCGTTCCTCAATGGAGACATTGATGAAGAGTTGTATATGGTACAACCCAAAGGTTTTGTCGATCCAAAATATGCTAAGAAGGTGTGCAAACTTCACCCTGTCCATTTATGGATTGAAGCAAGCATCCCAAAGTTGGAATCAACGTTTTGATAAGGTAATCAAAAGCTTTGGTTTTATACAAACTTATGGAGAATCTTGTATTTACAAGAAAGTGAGTGGGAGCTCTATAGCATTCCTAATACTATATGTAGATGACATATTGCTGATTGGGAATGATGTAGACCTTATTAATAGTGTCAAGGATTATTTGAATAATAGTTTTTGAATGAAAGATCTTGGCGAAGCAGCTTACATATTAGGCATAAAGATTTATAGAGATAGATCAAGAAGCCTAATATCACTGTAACAGAGTACATATTTGGACAAAGTTCTAAAGAGTTTTGGAATGGAAGATAGCAAGAAAGGGTTCTTGCCCATGTCGCCCAATACGACCTTGAGTAAAACTCAAAGTCCTGCAATGGCAGAAGATAGAGAAAGGATGAGTAAGACTCCCTATGCCTCAACCATAGGATCTCTCATGTATGCCATGCTATGTACTAGACCCGACATTGCATATGCTGTTAGTTTGACTAGCAGATATCAAAGTGATCCAGGAGTGGATCATTGGACAGCGGTCAAAAACATCCTTAAGTACTTGAGAAGGACTAAGGATATGGTTCTTTCTTATGGAGGTGATGAATAGCTCGTTGTTAATGGTTACACCGATGCTAGTTGGAACACCGATCCGAATGATTCTAAATCTCAATCTGGATACACATTTACTTTGAACGGTGCAGCAGTTAGCTGGAGGAATGCAAAGCAAAGCATTACGGCGAGATCTTCAAATGAATCGGAATACATAGCTGCTTCGAAGGCTTCACAATAGGCGATATGGATGAAAGAGTTCATTACAGAGCTCGGTGTGGTTCCAAGTGTGCTGGACCCAATGTCTATCTACTGTGATAACATGGGCGCCATAGCCAATGTGCAAGAACCAAGGTCACACAAGAAGCTGAAGCATATCAAGCTGCGGTTTCATGCTATTCGAGAGCATGTCCAAGATGGTGACATAAAGATTTGCAAAGTACACATAGATCTGAATGTGGCAGATCCGTTGACTAAACCTCTCCCGAGGGCAAAACATGACCAGCACCAAACCGCCATGGGTGTTCGGTATATTACCATGTAATCTATATTAGTTGACTCTAGTGCAAGTGGGAGACTGTTGGAGATATTCCCTAGAGGCAATAATAAAAGTGGTTATTATTATACCTTTGTGTTTATGATAAATGTTTACATTCATGCTATAATAGTATTAACCGGAAACATTAATACTTGTGTGATTTGTAAACTAAATTAAAGTCCCTTGTAAAGCCTCTTTATAATACTAGATTGTTGGTTAATAGATGATCGTGGTTTCTCGATCATGAACATTGAGATATTATTAATAATAAGATCATATCATTAGGAGAATGGTATGATGGACATACTCCTATAGATAAGCGTAGCATAAAGATCAAGTCATTTCAATAGTTCGTTTGCTATAAGCTTTCTGATACATAGTAACCTAATTCCTTCGACCATGAGATCATGCTAATCACCATCACTAGAAGGATGCTTTGATGACATCAAACACCACACCGTAACTGGGTGGCTATAAAGGTGGCATTGAGTGTTCGGAAAGTATGTGTTGAGGCACACGGATCAAGAGTGGGATTTGTCCATCCATATGACAGATAGATATACTTTGGGCCCTCTCGGTGGAATGTCATCCAATTATCTTGCAAGCATGTGACTGGATCACAAGGAATCACATATCACGGGAACGAGAAAAGAGTACTTATCGGTAACGAGGTTGAACTAGGTATGCAGAGATACCGGCGATCAAACCTTGGATAAGTAAACTATCGCGAGACAAAGGGAAATTGGTATCGTATGTAAGTGGTTCATTTGATCGCAAAGTAATTTTAGAAATATGTGGGAGCCCTATGAATTTCCAGATTCCTCTATTGGTTATTGATCGGAGAAGTGTCTCGGTCATGTCCGCATAATTGACGAACCATAGGGAGACACACTTAAGGATTCGATGTCGTTTAGTAGATATGGAATGTAAGTAGGGAGACCGAATGTTGTTCGGAGTCTCCGATGGGATCCGGATATCACGAGGAGATCCGGAATGGTCCGGAGAATAAGATTCATATAAGGAAAGTTCGATTCCAGATTCGGGAATGATTTCGATGTTTTCATCGGAGAGATTCTAGAAGGGTCTAGAAGGTTCACCGGACCGGAAGGGGAATGGTTCATGAATGTGTCATGGTTAAGTGGAATGATTGTACCATATCCTAGGTCACTTGGTTGGGCATTTGCGAGAGAGAAATAAAGATCTAAATTAAAAGTCAAAAGGGAGGTTTGAAAAGTCAAACTGGAACAATAGTTTCCTAGTGGAAGAAGGAAAGAGTGCTTCCTTCTCTCCAACTTGGGTTTGGGGAAGGATTCAAACTACCATCTCCCAAGCTGCCCTCCCTCTCATAAATAGAAGGGAGGGGCTACCCAAAAGCACCACAACCAGCCCTCCCCACCTCCAAGCCGCTTGCCGCCGCCTCGTGCCGCCGACGGTCCGTCGCCGTCACCCTAGCCGCCGCCGACTCCACCTCCTCCTCTCCGGCCTTCTAAACCTAGATCGTCAGAAACTCTAGATCCACCATAACCCGCACCGGCTTAGGCGAAGCCCTACGGGATTTTCCCTCTACTTTTGACACCACGCCGTCGTGCTCCCGGAATCGCGAGGGGAGAACTACAACCTCCGCTGCCTGCTGGAACAAGGGAGAGGAAGGTCTTCATCGAGTACCGAACGTGTGACTGACTGCGGAAGCGCTGCTGGAACGCAACGCCGGAAGGATCGTCTACGCGATCTTGAGATCGGCAAGTGTACGACTACATCACCCACGAGAATCTGCTCTCGTTAACCGCTTTGGAATCTTCAAGGGTGAGTACTCTAATCAACTCATTGCTACAATCTAGTAGATAGATCTTGGCTTGTTTGTGTGCATGCGGTAGAATTTTTTTGTTTTCCATGCTACAAACCCCAACACTAATTACGGACATAGCGGTTGATGTGATCAAAGAAGCCACGAGAGATAGTCATTAAACATGATCTCACGGTCGAAGGATTAAGTCACTACGCTTTGCAAGATATCACAATGTTGAACATTATGACTGGATCACATTGCAATTCTATGGTCGGGTGTGTCCATCACGTCATAAGTGACCTCGTTGTCAGTTGACTATTTTGCGTCAAGTCCATGACCAAGAAATCTCGATCATCATCTGCCCAACGAATTAGTACTAAAGGATACTAGAGACCTAGTTGTTTATATACCACACCTAGAGATATAACAATAAAACACTTTATTTATTGGCCTCTAGGGCATATCTCGTTAATTAGTGTACCTTAATCAGCTATCGAGATATCCGTAAGAATGGTTTTCACATTAAAACCCATGAAGATAACAAAGAGGAGTATCTAATCTTCACAAAAGATTATGGATATGTGTGAGACCCTGACGTATGGCTTAATAGGATTGATAGTATACTCATACCAACAAGTTGCAACTTCTTTTCCAGAAGCTCATCTAAAAAGAACTCTGAGGTTAAGCGTGCTTGTCCTAGAGGAATTTGAGGATGAGTGACTGTAGCATCCCAATTGTCTAACAATTGCAATGCTACTAGCCTAGTCTATATAAATGCTACTTCCTATATATAATTGTTGCATCATAATTATATCATGCTCATGTCATCATGCCACCTTGCATTTGAGCATCATATAAAGCCCTTTTTGGTTTGGTTCTTCTCTCATATGCATTGTTAATTGTATTTGCCTCTTGATATTGTATTTGGTTATTGATATATTGTTTAAATGCCCAAGTTGAGTTGGGGGCATATATTTTATTCAACTCCATCACCTTTCTCTGCCACCACCTTATAATTCCACCATCCAACTAAATATGAGCTTTGCACTTTATTGGGTTTTACCTCTAGCTCATGTGGGTTGGGATGGATCCAATTCTATTTCCACATGCTCTCATCCAAAACTCAATAAAATGCTTATTCTTGTATTCCACACCTCACCCATGCCATGCTACTTTATTGCCATGCAAATTGTGCATCATTCATCATGGCATGATTGTTTGCTTGTCGCATCTTATTCATATGCTTGTGCACTTTATTTATGTTGGTGTAGAGGTCTCAACCTAATAAGGTAGATTTCCTCCTGTGTTTTACAATGCTAGTCCCTGGATCAATAGCTAGCATCCACAGTTAAGATGTAATATCAAGAAACAAAGGTCATAATATAACTTTATAACCAGGAATAACATAATTTTATTACATCATACAAAGCTCATTTGGCTATTACATTACATTGCAGCGGAATAACTATAAACATGGGTCCTTCATCTTCAAAGTGCCACAGGCAGATGTTGGTTGCAGACTTTGTAATCCTAATCAAACAATCTTCACTAAAATCAATCAAACCTGCAACATTACAAGTTACAGCCACAAGGGTCAATACATTTGAATTGCATTGGCAAGTTTCACTACTATGTGGAATATAAGTGGATCCTAATATTACATGCATATCTGGCTAAGTAGAGTTTTAGGCTCATTTGCATAAAGCAAAATTTATCCTACCTTTTCAAAATGGTTTAGGTCCTTTGTCAAATCTCTTTTCCAAGTTCCTTGAACTCCTTGGTAGAAACTCAAGTGTTCAAGTCCTTGTCAAAATTCCTTGAGCACCTTGGTAACCCCAATTGCAACAAGTTTTATCAAAATCTCATGAGTTCCTTGGTAACCCCGAGTACATCAAGTGTTAAGCAAAATCTCTTGAGCACCTTGGTAACCCCAAGTGCATCAAGCTTAACAAAATCTCTTTGAATTCCTTGGTACCCCCAAGTGCATCAAGTTTTATTTTAGAAGTTGGAATGTCGAGATCTCCCATAGTTCAAACTTTAGTTGCTCAGTATTGTCCATAACCGGGGACACGGCTAAGTACTTAGATTTTATTAACTTCTGCAGAAGGAGTACACTTTACCCACATGTCACAATCCCATCTTGTTGCCACCAGTGGCCTACTGGATTAGTGCTCACCAAGATGGAGTACTGGCAGATTGAGAATGTGACGAAGTCTTTCCAAAAGGTCCTCCCATACATCATTGCTAGCTTGTCTTCAGCCCCCATGAAGCATTCCAGATCCCCATGTCCGGTAACTAAAGACAATGTATGGGTCTTCCTAATGTAGTTGACTAAGCCAGAGCCATAATAGCATGTGGTTGCACACGAAAGCCACAATTGGAGAAACATGTTCAATCTCTAAGTTTCCTAGGTGGTTTTCAATTGGAGCACAACACAAAGTGATTGCCATAGACATGGTTCCTTTTGTTGCCACCTTCTCCAAAACTTCAAGTATCCTCCACCTAGGTGGTTCATTGAGTCCTTGTTTTATTATGTAAAACACAAGTCCTTTTCTCAACCTTTGTAAAATCTCAACATGTATCTCTTTTCAAAACATAGCATGGCTAAGCATGTACAACTTCAATATTTTCACTAAGGAGTGTATAGGGAATCCTATTAGGATTTAGCATAGCATAAGTATAAATCATTTTCATGCATGTTTTCAAAATCCACTAAGTATAATGAAAATAGTAGGACTTTTGTATGAGTGTGTAACTTGCCTTTTTTTGGTAGGGAATGGTGGTTCTCTCCTTGATCTTGCTAGTCTCACACTTTGCTAATCTCACTACAAGTCATTCAAGCAAACACAAAATCAACTAACATTCCAAACCAAGTCAAACAAACAATCTAACACACATAAAGCAATGGAATCTAAGTCATGCATAAGTATGCAAAGGATGGTTCTATTGCAAGGTTGGTCTCTACTAGGTTTATAAACTTTGTAAGGTCCAAATTGGTCATTTACCAAAATGGCAAAGTCATTAGTTAGAGGGTTTTGCCCAAAAATTATTTTAGAAATCCATTCAACATTTTATGTGGTGGAAAATGGTTTTATCAAATCAAAATCTTTAAGTTTCTCACCAAAAGTTTCTAACTCTCAAGACTTGGTGTTTTAGGTCAGTAGCTTTGAATTATAACATTTTCTCTATAGTTTTTATTCCAAAATTCTTTTTCAAAATAAAACCATTATCATTATTTAGCTAGAATTAGACTAATTCAATTAATCTATTCCAAATTTTTCCAATTTCATTTCCAAAACCATGGGTTGGTTCCTAGGGTCAGTAGGGTCACTACAAACCATTTTGCAAAAGATTTAATCCTAAAATCAATTTTAAACAATTTTTCTACTCTAAGCAAGCTCACAAATGAATCTGCAAAAACAAGCAAACAAACAGATACTATTTTCTAAACTAAGGCCATGGTTGGCTAGGGCTTGCTCTCCTGAATCCAGTGATATAAAATTTGTAATTTTTGGACGTGTGGTTTGAAAGTTACAAAGGTTTGAAGTTTGCAAATAAATCTGTTTTCAAATTTCTTTTAAACCGGTCTAGTGCCACGCGTCAAATTCTTACTGGACAATACCGGTTTGGTCGGATTGATCTCTCTGGATCGTTGGATCTAAGTGGGATCACATGGCACTGGTTGCTCGATACCCCTTCGCTCACTTTCTTTCCTAAACGTCAGATCTAAATCTAACGGTCACTAACACGCTTGCCAGAGTCTGGCGGCGCTCGGCGGCTGCGCGCGGCGGCGACGGTCTGGCTCCGGCTATCGGTGGTTCTAGGAAGAAAAGTACGAGGTGAGGATGCTCACCGTGATCGCGAGGACGAGGTGATGCTCGGGGCGTGGTCGGTTGGTCGCGGGGCGCTCAGGGTCTGCAGTAATTCCTCGCCGGAGTAAAGAACGGCGTCGGGTGGTTCTGTCCAAGGTCGAAGGCGACGTTGTAGATCGTCCTAGGACAAGACAGGGGCATGGTTAAGTGCGGGAGGTCACGGAGAAGACACGTGCATGAACGAGAAGGCACGGGGCGATCGGAATCTACCTGTGGGGCTCGTCGGAGAAGAACCAGACACGGCGGCGCTTGAAGCTTGACGAAGGCGACGTTCTGGGACGCCCGCGGTCGAACGAAAGGCACGGGCAGAAACGCCAGGGGATGGGGAAGGTGTGAGCTAGGTCTAGGAGGCACGGGGTGGTGAGTGTTGGTCGGAATTTGGGAAGGAAGCTCGTCGGAGCAGTGACGGTGCAGGGCAAAATGAACGCAGCCTGGGGGCAGAGAGAGGGAGAAGCTTGAGGGGAAATGGAGAGGGAGAGTGGGCGCTTAAGAGGGCGAGGTTGCTGCGCGGAATCACTGCGGCATTACTGCGAATTAACGCGCGGCATCAACGGCAGAAACGGCCGGCGTGGTCGTCGCGAGGAAGGAGACGGGCTGGAGAAGTGGGGTCCGCTGGTCAGTGGGAAATAGAGTGGGAGAGAGGTCCACCGGTCAGTCTCTGCGTGGGTCAGATGCGAGGTGTGAAACGTTTTCCTGCGGAATGAGGAGCTGGGCTGGTTGGTGGGCTTCCTGGGCTTGGCCGGCTGGGCTGGGTCCAAATCCATTTTTTTTTATTCCGTAACTTTTTCTTTTTCTATTTCTTATTTCTGTTTTGAAATTTCTATCAAACAAACATGGTTCAAATAAATTCAAACAATACTCAAACTTTGTAATATTGAAGTTAGTTCTGTTTAGTAACATGAACCAAAATCCAAATTCAAATTAATAATTTTATTAATAGGGTCCATTAATAATTAAATATAATTGGACCTTGGTTATTTAAATCAAAATAGAGTTTGATTTAATTAATAAAGTCTTTATTTGAAACCTAAATATTTTCAAAACCAAATCAGTAGGTTTTACTTGGGAAATATAGAATACTTGGAAACTTGTTTTACAACTAAATAACATTTTATTTTAGAGTCTATTATTAATTAAATATATTAGACTTTCATTAAATCAAATAGGATTTGTTTTATTGAGATATTTATTTTGAAAAATAAAGCCAAAATACTTTAGTAGGTTTTACTTGTGAACAAATATTTGGAAAACCTATTTTAAATAATTTAATAAGTTTTGATGTTTCAATTAAATTGGTAAAACCTTTTATTTAAATAAAGTTTGGATATTAATTCCTTATTATTTTATTTAAATAAACCTTTGCTAATTTTATTTAAAATAAAATGTTTTAATTCCCAAAGCTTGGCCAAGGTTTAATTTGGCTTTACAAAATAATTTTTATTTATGAATCCACCTTTCTTTTGAGAACTAAATCTTTTATAAAAAGATTCCAAAATAGTAATTCCAAAATATTTTATTTGCTTTTATCAAATGTTTACTCTTTTAAATTTTCTTTAGGGTTTTATTTGATCCAACTGGTTTGAAGTCCCAATTGAATTCAAAAAGTTTCTTCTGGCTCTGAAAATCAACAAAGTTTTATTTTATTCATTTATTTCCACATTAAAAGATTTAGAAAATCTTGGGATGTGACAGGCTACCACCCTTAAAATAAATCTCGTCCCGAGATTTGGGAAGTTTGGGGTTACAAGCAAATTCAAAACAACTAGGGTACTACCACCCTTAAAATTTTCAAACAAAAATTACATATTGGCCTTCTTGGGATCCTGGGGAAACTTTTCTCTAAGTAAACAGTTGCATTGAGTCCTTGGTTTCCATACTTGACTCATGGGCCAAGGTTGAGTTTCTCCATAGGCTTGTTTAACTTGTTCTTCATCTTTTCTGGACAGTTGCTTGCATAGTGTCCTGGGTTCTTGCAGTTGAAACAATGAATGTCCTTGAGTTCTTTACGTGGCTCTTGTGGACAAGTTGCTACATAGTGGCCTAACTCTTTGCAGTTGTTGCACCACACTTGGTCAATCTCTTTATTCTTCTTGTTCTCTGGGCATCCACTGGAGTAGTGTCCCATTTCCTTACATTTACGACATTGTGCAAGGCTCATGTCTTGCTTTTGTTTCTTAAGTTTCTTTGATCCTTTGAATTGGGTTGTCTTGTTTGGAGGTATAAGTGGTCCTTTTCCTTTGGTAGACTTGGATCCTTCTTGTTTCCTTTGTTCCACAATGGAGTAGATAGGACATTGGTTAGGAGTATGATCACTTCCTTCACACAGGTAGCAAGTAGCTTGAGAGGTAGGGCGTTGTCCAATAGGATGTTCTTCTTCACAATTGGGGCATTGTCCTTCATGATCCTTGGAAGTATGGTCCTTGTCTCCACAAATAATGCAAGCTGGGGCTCCATCTAGAATAACATTCTTGTCATCCTTGTTATCATACACTCCTTTGGGATAGTTTTCTTCCATGCTGATCATTTGATTAGTCACCTTGAGCATCAGTTGGGATTGTTCTTCCAAAAACTTTTGCAGTGCTGGATCTTTATCACTATTGTTGACTATGAACTGAGCTGTCAGTTGGTTTAACTGGTGTTGGGTTGCTATGAGCTCTTTCATGCTGTCAGCTTGGTTGATGTTGGTGTCATCCACTTTGATGTTGGAGTCCTTTGGAGTAGTCATCTGTTTGGGTTGAAGGGAGATTAGAATAGGCAAGATATTTCTAAGTACTCAATTCTAATCACACACATCACATCTCACACAAGCAATGTGCACACAATCACAATCCAAACATCTCACTCAAACAACAAAGTTCAAGCACATACCTAGGCAACAAAATATTTTTGTTACACCACATAAGTTGGTGTGCTTGACTTATCTATAAAATGGTGGTCCATCTATATGGTTTACTTGTGATCTTTCCATCCTTCTTGGTTGATTCTTCTTATATGAGATCATGGTTTCCTTGGAAAAACTCTTGGTTACAATACTTCAAAGTTGTTGATGGCTCCTTCTTATTTTGCATTCCCTCAGTCTCTAAATCTTGAGCAAGATTTCTTGTTTCACTTGTGGTCCTTGGTAGTTTCCAAGTTGGAAGTCCTTGGGGAATATGCTGAAGATGTTGAAGTCATTAGAGTTGAAGATGTTGAAGTCATTAGAGTTGAAGAAGTTGAAGAAGTCCTTTGCACATGGTGTAGTGTTTAGTCATGGGTAGGTTTTTCCATCAAGTTGAAGTAGAGGAGAAGTAGAGTTGAAACCAAAATGGTTAAGGAAAGAGTTTACAAGTGTTTTTGTAAATAAGTTTTTGGAACAAAATACAACTCCTATTTTTCTAAGGGTTTTTGTCCAATCCTAGGTTTACAAATCCTACAGGCAACACAATGCTCTGATACCATCTGTAGAGGTCTCAACCTAATAAGGTAGATTTCCTCCTGTGTTTTACAATGTTAGTCCCTGGATCAATAGCTAGCATCCACAGTTAAGATGTAATATCAAGAAACAAAGGTCATAATATAACTTTATAACCAGGAATAACATAATTTTATTACATCATACAAAGCTCATTTGGCTATTACATTACATTGCAGCGGAATAACTATAAACATGGGTCCTTCATCTTCAAAGTGCCACAGGCAGATGTTGGTTGCAGACTTTGTAATCCTAATCAAACAATCTTCACTAAAATCAATCAAACCTGCAACATTACAAGTTACAGCCACAAGGGTCAATACATTTGAATTGCATTGGCAAGTTTCACTACTATGTGGAATATAAGTGGATCCTAATATTACATGCATATCTGGCTAAGTAGAGTTTTAGGCTCATTTGCATAAAGCAAAATTTATCCTACCTTTTCAAAATGGTTTAGGTCCTTTGTCAAATCTCTTTTCCAAGTTCCTTGAACTCCTTGGTAGAAACTCAAGTGTTCAAGTCCTTGTCAAAATTCCTTGAGCACCTTGGTAACCCCAATTGCAACAAGTTTTATCAAAATCTCATGAGTTCCTTGGTAACCCCGAGTACATCAAGTGTTAAGCAAAATCTCTTGAGCACCTTGGTAACCCCAAGTGCATCAAGCTTAACAAAATCTCTTTGAATTCCTTGGTACCCCCAAGTGCATCAAGTTTTATTTTAGAAGTTGGAATGTCGAGATCTCCCATAGTTCAAACTTTAGTTGCTCAGTATTGTCCATAACCGGGGACACGGCTAAGTACTTAGATTTTATTAACTTCTGCAGAAGGAGTACACTTTACCCACATGTCACAATCCCATCTTGTTGCCACCAGTGGCCTACTGGATTAGTGCTCACCAAGATGGAGTACTGGCAGATTGAGAATGTGACGAAGTCTTTCCAAAAGGTCCTCCCATACATCATTGCTAGCTTGTCTTCAGCCCCCATGAAGCATTCCAGATCCCCATGTCCGGTAACTAAAGACAATGTATGGGTCTTCCTAATGTAGTTGACTAAGCCAGAGCCATAATAGCATGTGGTTGCACACAAAAGCCACAATTGGAGAAACATGTTCAATCTCTAAGTTTCCTAGGTGGTTTTAAATTGGAGCACAACACAAAGTGATTGCCATAGACATGGTTCCTTTTGTTGCCACCTTCTCCAAAACTTCAAGTATCCTCCACCTAGGTGGTTCATTGAGTCCTTGTTTTATTATGTAAAACACAAGTCCTTTTCTCAACCTTTGTAAAATCTCAACATGTATCTCTTTTCAAAACATAGCATGGCTAAGCATGTACAACTTCAATATTTTCACTAAGGAGTGTATAGGGAATCCTATTAGGATTTAGCATAGCATAAGTATAAATCATTTTCATGCATGTTTTCAAAATCCACTAAGTATAATGAAAATAGTAGGACTTTTGTATGAGTGTGTAACTTGCCTTTTTTTGGTAGGGAATGGTGGTTCTCTCCTTGATCTTGCTAGTCTCACACTTTGCTAATCTCACTACAAGTCATTCAAGCAAACACAAAATCAACTAACATTCCAAACCAAGTCAAACAAACAATCTAACACACATAAAGCAATGGAATCTAAGTCATGCATAAGTATGCAAAGGATGGTTCTATTGCAAGGTTGGTCTCTACTAGGTTTATAAACTTTGTAAGGTCCAAATTGGTCATTTACCAAAATGGCAAAGTCATTAGTTAGAGGGTTTTGCCCAAAAATTATTTTAGAAATCCATTCAACATTTTATGTGGTGGAAAATGGTTTTATCAAATCAAAATCTTTAAGTTTCTCACCAAAAGTTTCTAACTCTCAAGACTTGGTGTTTTAGGTCAGTAGCTTTGAATTATAACATTTTCTCTATAGTTTTTATTCCAAAATTCTCTTTCAAAATAAAACCATTATCATTATTTAGCTAGAATTAGACTAATTCAATTAATCTATTCCAAATTTTTCCAATTACATTTCCAAAACCATGGGTTGGTTCCTAGGGTCAGTAGGGTCACTACAAACCATTTTGCAAAAGATTTAATCCTAAAATCAATTTTAAACAATTTTTCTACTCTAAGCAAGCTCACAAATGAATCTGCAAAAACAAGCAAACAAACAGATACTATTTTCTAAACTAAGGCCATGGTTGGCTAGGGCTTGCTCTCCTGAATCCAGTGATATAAAATTTGTAATTTTTGGACGTGTGGTTTGAAAGTTACAAAGGTTTGAAGTTTGCAAATAAATCTGTTTTCAAATTTCTTTTAAACCGGTCTAGTGCCACGCGTCAAATTCTTACTGGACAATACCGGTTTGGTCGGATTGATCTCTCTGGATCGTTGGATCTAAGTGGGATCGCATGGCACTGGTTGCTCGATACCCCTTCGCTCACTTTCTTTCCTAAACGTCAGATCTAAATCTAACGGTCACTAACACGCTTGCCAGAGTCTGGCGGCGCTCGGCGGCTGCGCGCGGCGGCGACGGTCTGGCTCCGGCTATCGGTGGTTCTAGGAAGAAAAGTACGAGGTGAGGATGCTCACCGTGATCGCGAGGACGAGGTGATGCTCGGGGCGTGGTCGGTTGGTCGCGGGGCGCTCAGGGTCTGCAGTAATTCCTCGCCGGAGTAAAGAACGGCGTCGGGTGGTTCTGTCCAAGGTCGAAGGCGACGTTGTAGATCGTCCTAGGACAAGACAGGGGCATGGTTAAGTGCGGGAGGTCACGGAGAAGACACGTGCATGAACGAGAAGGCACGGGGCGATCGGAATCTACCTGTGGGGCTCGTCGGAGAAGAACCAGACACGGCGGCGCTTGAAGCTTGACGAAGGCGACGTTCTGGGACGCCCGCGGTCGAACGAAAGGCACGGGCAGAAACGCCAGGGGATGGGGAAGGTGTGAGCTAGGTCTAGGAGGCACGGGGTGGTGAGTGTTGGTCGGAATTTGGGAAGGAAGCTCGTCGGAGCAGTGACGGTGCAGGGCAAAATGAACGCAGCCTGGGGGCAGAGAGAGGGAGAAGCTTGAGGGGAAATGGAGAGGGAGAGTGGGCGCTTAAGAGGGCGAGGTTGCTGCGCGGAATCACTGCGGCATTACTGCGAATTAACGCGCGGCATCAACGGCAGAAACGGCCGGCGTGGTCGTCGCGAGGAAGGAGACGGGCTGGAGAAGTGGGGTCCGCTGGTCAGTGGGAAATAGAGTGGGAGAGAGGTCCACCGGTCAGTCTCTGCGTGGGTCAGATGCGAGGTGTGAAACGTTTTCCTGCGGAATGAGGAGCTGGGCTGGTTGGTGGGCTTCCTGGGCTTGGCCGGCTGGGCTGGGTCCAAATCCATTTTTTTTTATTCCGTAACTTTTTCTTTTTCTATTTCTTATTTCTGTTTTGAAATTTCTATCAAACAAACATGGTTCAAATAAATTCAAACAATACTCAAACTTTGTAATATTGAAGTTAGTTCTGTTTAGTAACATGAACCAAAATCCAAATTCAAATTAATAATTTTATTAATAGGGTCCATTAATAATTAAATATAATTGGACCTTGGTTATTTAAATCAAAATAGAGTTTGATTTAATTAATAAAGTCTTTAT
Source organism: Avena sativa (assembly GCA_916181665.1). NCBI lineage: Eukaryota > Viridiplantae > Streptophyta > Magnoliopsida > Poales > Poaceae > Avena > Avena sativa. The sequence continues at coordinate 71,518,502 of OV702284.1, forward strand.
TTGAAACCTAAATATTTTCAAAACCAAATCAGTAGGTTTTACTTGGGAAATATAGAATACTTGGAAACTTGTTTTACAACTAAATAACATTTTATTTTAGAGTCTATTATTAATTAAATATATTAGACTTTCATTAAATCAAATAGGATTTGTTTTATTGAGATATTTATTTTGAAAAATAAAGCCAAAATACTTTAGTAGGTTTTACTTGTGAACAAATATTTGGAAAACCTATTTTAAATAATTTAATAAGTTTTGATGTTTCAATTAAATTGGTAAAACCTTTTATTTAAATAAAGTTTGGATATTAATTCCTTATTATTTTATTTAAATAAACCTTTGCTAATTTTATTTAAAATAAAATGTTTTAATTCCCAAAGCTTGGCCAAGGTTTAATTTGGCTTTACAAAATAATTTTTATTTATGAATCCACCTTTCTTTTGAGAACTAAATCTTTTATAAAAAGATTCCAAAATAGTAATTCCAAAATATTTTATTTGCTTTTATCAAATGTTTACTCTTTTAAATTTTCTTTAGGGTTTTATTTGATCCAACTGGTTTGAAGTCCCAATTGAATTCAAAAAGTTTCTTCTGGCTCTGAAAATCAACAAAGTTTTATTTTATTCATTTATTTCCACATTAAAAGATTTAGAAAATCTTGGGATGTGACAGGCTACCACCCTTAAAATAAATCTCGTCCCGAGATTTGGGAAGTTTGGGGTTACAAGCAAATTCAAAACAACTAGGGTACTACCACCCTTAAAATTTTCAAACAAAAATTACATATTGGCCTTCTTGGGATCCTGGGGAAACTTTTCTCTAAGTAAACAGTTGCATTGAGTCCTTGGTTTCCATACTTGACTCATGGGCCAAGGTTGAGTTTCTCCATAGGCTTGTTTAACTTGTTCTTCATCTTTTCTGGACAGTTGCTTGCATAGTGTCCTGGGTTCTTGCAGTTGAAACAATGAATGTCCTTGAGTTCTTTACGTGGCTCTTGTGGACAAGTTGCTACATAGTGGCCTAACTCTTTGCAGTTGTTGCACCACACTTGGTCAATCTCTTTATTCTTCTTGTTCTCTGGGCATCCACTGGAGTAGTGTCCCATTTCCTTACATTTACGACATTGTGCAAGGCTCATGTCTTGCTTTTGTTTCTTAAGTTTCTTTGATCCTTTGAATTGGGTTGTCTTGTTTGGAGGTATAAGTGGTCCTTTTCCTTTGGTAGACTTGGATCCTTCTTGTTTCCTTTGTTCCACAATGGAGTAGATAGGACATTGGTTAGGAGTATGATCACTTCCTTCACACAGGTAGCAAGTAGCTTGAGAGGTAGGGCGTTGTCCAATAGGATGTTCTTCTTCACAATTGGGGCATTGTCCTTCATGATCCTTGGAAGTATGGTCCTTGTCTCCACAAATAATGCAAGCTGGGGCTCCATCTAGAATAACATTCTTGTCATCCTTGTTATCATACACTCCTTTGGGATAGTTTTCTTCCATGCTGATCATTTGATTAGTCACCTTGAGCATCAGTTGGGATTGTTCTTCCAAAAACTTTTGCAGTGCTGGATCTTTATCACTATTGTTGACTATGAACTGAGCTGTCAGTTGGTTTAACTGGTGTTGGGTTGCTATGAGCTCTTTCATGCTGTCAGCTTGGTTGATGTTGGTGTCATCCACTTTGATGTTGGAGTCCTTTGGAGTAGTCATCTGTTTGGGTTGAAGGGAGATTAGAATAGGCAAGATATTTCTAAGTACTCAATTCTAATCACACACATCACATCTCACACAAGCAATGTGCACACAATCACAATCCAAACATCTCACTCAAACAACAAAGTTCAAGCACATACCTAGGCAACAAAATATTTTTGTTACACCACATAAGTTGGTGTGCTTGACTTATCTATAAAATGGTGGTCCATCTATATGGTTTACTTGTGATCTTTCCATCCTTCTTGGTTGATTCTTCTTATATGAGATCATGGTTTCCTTGGAAAAACTCTTGGTTACAATACTTCAAAGTTGTTGATGGCTCCTTCTTATTTTGCATTCCCTCAGTCTCTAAATCTTGAGCAAGATTTCTTGTTTCACTTGTGGTCCTTGGTAGTTTCCAAGTTGGAAGTCCTTGGGGAATATGCTGAAGATGTTGAAGTCATTAGAGTTGAAGATGTTGAAGTCATTAGAGTTGAAGAAGTTGAAGAAGTCCTTTGCACATGGTGTAGTGTTTAGTCATGGGTAGGTTTTTCCATCAAGTTGAAGTAGAGGAGAAGTAGAGTTGAAACCAAAATGGTTAAGGAAAGAGTTTACAAGTGTTTTTGTAAATAAGTTTTTGGAACAAAATACAACTCCTATTTTTCTAAGGGTTTTTGTCCAATCCTAGGTTTACAAATCCTACAGGCAACACAATGCTCTGATACCATCTGTAGAGGTCTCAACCTAATAAGGTAGATTTCCTCCTGTGTTTTACAATGCTAGTCCCTGGATCAATAGCTAGCATCCACAGTTAAGATGTAATATCAAGAAACAAAGGTCATAATATAACTTTATAACCAGGAATAACATAATTTTATTACATCATACAAAGCTCATTTGGCTATTACATTACATTGCAGCGGAATAACTATAAACATGGGTCCTTCATCTTCAAAGTGCCACAGGCAGATGTTGGTTGCAGCCTTTGTAATCCTAATCAAACAATCTTCACTAAAATCAATCAAACCTGCAACATTACAAGTTACAGCCACAAGGGTCAATACATTTGAATTGCATTGGCAAGTTTCACTACTATGTGGAATATAAGTGGATCCTAATATTACATGCATATCTGGCTAAGTAGAGTTTTAGGCTCATTTGCATAAAGCAAAATTTATCCTACCTTTTCAAAATGGTTTAGGTCCTTTGTCAAATCTCTTTTCCAAGTTCCTTGAACTCCTTGGTAGAAACTCAAGTGTTCAAGTCCTTGTCAAAATTCCTTGAGCACCTTGGTAACCCCAATTGCAACAAGTTTTATCAAAATCTCATGAGTTCCTTGGTAACCCCGAGTACATCAAGTGTTAAGCAAAATCTCTTGAGCACCTTGGTAACCCCAAGTGCATCAAGCTTAACAAAATCTCTTTGAATTCCTTGGTACCCCCAAGTGCATCAAGTTTTATTTTAGAAGTTGGAATGTCGAGATCTCCCATAGTTCAAACTTTAGTTGCTCAGTATTGTCCATAACCGGGGACACGGCTAAGTACTTAGATTTTATTAACTTCTGCAGAAGGAGTACACTTTACCCACATGTCACAATCCCATCTTGTTGCCACCAGTGGCCTACTGGATTAGTGCTCACCAAGATGGAGTACTGGCAGATTGAGAATGTGACGAAGTCTTTCCAAAAGGTCCTCCCATACATCATTGCTAGCTTGTCTTCAGCCCCCATGAAGCATTCCAGATCCCCATGTCCGGTAACTAAAGACAATGTATGGGTCTTCCTAATGTAGTTGACTAAGCCAGAGCCATAATAGCATGTGGTTGCACACGAAAGCCACAATTGGAGAAACATGTTCAATCTCTAAGTTTCCTAGGTGGTTTTAAATTGGAGCACAACACAAAGTGATTGCCATAGACATGGTTCCTTTTGTTGCCACCTTCTCCAAAACTTCAAGTATCCTCCACCTAGGTGGTTCATTGAGTCCTTGTTTTATTATGTAAAACACAAGTCCTTTTCTCAACCTTTGTAAAATCTCAACATGTATCTCTTTTCAAAACATAGCATGGCTAAGCATGTACAACTTCAATATTTTCACTAAGGAGTGTATAGGGAATCCTATTAGGATTTAGCATAGCATAAGTATAAATCATTTTCATGCATGTTTTCAAAATCCACTAAGTATAATGAAAATAGTAGGACTTTTGTATGAGTGTGTAACTTGCCTTTTTTTGGTAGGGAATGGTGTTTCTCTCCTTGATCTTGCTAGTCTCACACTTTGCTAATCTCACTACAAGTCATTCAAGCAAACACAAAATCAACTAACATTCCAAACCAAGTCAAACAAACAATCTAACACACATAAAGCAATGGAATCTAAGTCATGCATAAGTATGCAAAGGATGGTTCTATTGCAAGGTTGGTCTCTACTAGGTTTATAAACTTTGTAAGGTCCAAATTGGTCATTTACCAAAATGGCAAAGTCATTAGTTAGAGGGTTTTGCCCAAAAATTATTTTAGAAATCCATTCAACATTTTATGTGGTGGAAAATGGTTTTATCAAATCAAAATCTTTAAGTTTCTCACCAAAAGTTTCTAACTCTCAAGACTTGGTGTTTTAGGTCAGTAGCTTTGAATTATAACATTTTCTCTATAGTTTTTATTCCAAAATTCTTTTTCAAAATAAAACCATTATCATTATTTAGCTAGAATTAGACTAATTCAATTAATCTATTCCAAATTTTTCCAATTTCATTTCCAAAACCATGGGTTGGTTCCTAGGGTCAGTAGGGTCACTACAAACCATTTTGCAAAAGATTTAATCCTAAAATCAATTTTAAACAATTTTTCTACTCTAAGCAAGCTCACAAATGAATCTGCAAAAACAAGCAAACAAACAGATACTATTTTCTAAACTAAGGCCATGGTTGGCTAGGGCTTGCTCTCCTGAATCCAGTGATATAAAATTTGTAATTTTTGGACGTGTGGTTTGAAAGTTACAAAGGTTTGAAGTTTGCAAATAAATCTGTTTTCAAATTTCTTTTAAACCGGTCTAGTGCCACGCGTCAAATTCTTACTGGACAATACCGGTTTGGTCGGATTGATCTCTCTGGATCGTTGGATCTAAGTGGGATCGCATGGCACTGGTTGCTCGATACCCCTTCGCTCACTTTCTTTCCTAAACGTCAGATCTAAATCTAACGGTCACTAACACGCTTGCCAGAGTCTGGCGGCGCTCGGCGGCTGCGCGCGGCGGCGACGGTCTGGCTCCGGCTATCGGTGGTTCTAGGAAGAAAAGTACGAGGTGAGGATGCTCACCGTGATCGCGAGGACGAGGTGATGCTCGGGGCGTGGTCGGTTGGTCGCGGGGCGCTCAGGGTCTGCAGTAATTCCTCGCCGGAGTAAAGAACGGCGTCGGGTGGTTCTGTCCAAGGTCGAAGGCGACGTTGTAGATCGTCCTAGGACAAGACAGGGGCATGGTTAAGTGCGGGAGGTCACGGAGAAGACACGTGCATGAACGAGAAGGCACGGGGCGATCGGAATCTACCTGTGGGGCTCGTCGGAGAAGAACCAGACACGGCGGCGCTTGAAGCTTGACGAAGGCGACGTTCTGGGACGCCCGCGGTCGAACGAAAGGCACGGGCAGAAACGCCAGGGGATGGGGAAGGTGTGAGCTAGGTCTAGGAGGCACGGGGTGGTGAGTGTTGGTCGGAATTTGGGAAGGAAGCTCGTCGGAGCAGTGACGGTGCAGGGCAAAATGAACGCAGCCTGGGGGCAGAGAGAGGGAGAAGCTTGAGGGGAAATGGAGAGGGAGAGTGGGCGCTTAAGAGGGCGAGGTTGCTGCGCGGAATCACTGCGGCATTACTGCGAATTAACGCGCGGCATCAACGGCAGAAACGGCCGGCGTGGTCGTCGCGAGGAAGGAGACGGGCTGGAGAAGTGGGGTCCGCTGGTCAGTGGGAAATAGAGTGGGAGAGAGGTCCACCGGTCAGTCTCTGCGTGGGTCAGATGCGAGGTGTGAAACGTTTTCCTGCGGAATGAGGAGCTGGGCTGGTTGGTGGGCTTCCTGGGCTTGGCCGGCTGGGCTGGGTCCAAATCCATTTTTTTTTATTCCGTAACTTTTTCTTTTTCTATTTCTTATTTCTGTTTTGAAATTTCTATCAAACAAACATGGTTCAAATAAATTCAAACAATACTCAAACTTTGTAATATTGAAGTTAGTTCTGTTTAGTAACATGAACCAAAATCCAAATTCAAATTAATAATTTTATTAATAGGGTCCATTAATAATTAAATATAATTGGACCTTGGTTATTTAAATCAAAATAGAGTTTGATTTAATTAATAAAGTCTTTATTTGAAACCTAAATATTTTCAAAACCAAATCAGTAGGTTTTACTTGGGAAATATAGAATACTTGGAAACTTGTTTTACAACTAAATAACATTTTATTTTAGAGTCTATTATTAATTAAATATATTAGACTTTCATTAAATCAAATAGGATTTGTTTTATTGAGATATTTATTTTGAAAAATAAAGCCAAAATACTTTAGTAGGTTTTACTTGTGAACAAATATTTGGAAAACCTATTTTAAATAATTTAATAAGTTTTGATGTTTCAATTAAATTGGTAAAACCTTTTATTTAAATAAAGTTTGGATATTAATTCCTTATTATTTTATTTAAATAAACCTTTGCTAATTTTATTTAAAATAAAATGTTTTAATTCCCAAAGCTTGGCCAAGGTTTAATTTGGCTTTACAAAATAATTTTTATTTATGAATCCACCTTTCTTTTGAGAACTAAATCTTTTATAAAAAGATTCCAAAATAGTAATTCCAAAATATTTTATTTGCTTTTATCAAATGTTTACTCTTTTAAATTTTCTTTAGGGTTTTATTTGATCCAACTGGTTTGAAGTCCCAATTGAATTCAAAAAGTTTCTTCTGGCTCTGAAAATCAACAAAGTTTTATTTTATTCATTTATTTCCACATTAAAAGATTTAGAAAATCTTGGGATGTGACAGGCTACCACCCTTAAAATAAATCTCGTCCCGAGATTTGGGAAGTTTGGGGTTACAAGCAAATTCAAAACAACTAGGGTACTACCACCCTTAAAATTTTCAAACAAAAATTACATATTGGCCTTCTTGGGATCCTGGGGAAACTTTTCTCTAAGTAAACAGTTGCATTGAGTCCTTGGTTTCCATACTTGACTCATGGGCCAAGGTTGAGTTTCTCCATAGGCTTGTTTAACTTGTTCTTCATCTTTTCTGGACAGTTGCTTGCATAGTGTCCTGGGTTCTTGCAGTTGAAACAATGAATGTCCTTGAGTTCTTTACGTGGCTCTTGTGGACAAGTTGCTACATAGTGGCCTAACTCTTTGCAGTTGTTGCACCACACTTGGTCAATCTCTTTATTCTTCTTGTTCTCTGGGCATCCACTGGAGTAGTGTCCCATTTCCTTACATTTACGACATTGTGCAAGGCTCATGTCTTGCTTTTGTTTCTTAAGTTTCTTTGATCCTTTGAATTGGGTTGTCTTGTTTGGAGGTATAAGTGGTCCTTTTCCTTTGGTAGACTTGGATCCTTCTTGTTTCCTTTGTTCCACAATGGAGTAGATAGGACATTGGTTAGGAGTATGATCACTTCCTTCACACAGGTAGCAAGTAGCTTGAGAGGTAGGGCGTTGTCCAATAGGATGTTCTTCTTCACAATTGGGGCATTGTCCTTCATGATCCTTGGAAGTATGGTCCTTGTCTCCACAAATAATGCAAGCTGGGGCTCCATCTAGAATAACATTCTTGTCATCCTTGTTATCATACACTCCTTTGGGATAGTTTTCTTCCATGCTGATCATTTGATTAGTCACCTTGAGCATCAGTTGGGATTGTTCTTCCAAAAACTTTTGCAGTGCTGGATCTTTATCACTATTGTTGACTATGAACTGAGCTGTCAGTTGGTTTAACTGGTGTTGGGTTGCTATGAGCTCTTTCATGCTGTCAGCTTGGTTGATGTTGGTGTCATCCACTTTGATGTTGGAGTCCTTTGGAGTAGTCATCTGTTTGGGTTGAAGGGAGATTAGAATAGGCAAGATATTTCTAAGTACTCAATTCTAATCACACACATCACATCTCACACAAGCAATGTGCACACAATCACAATCCAAACATCTCACTCAAACAACAAAGTTCAAGCACATACCTAGGCAACAAAATATTTTTGTTACACCACATAAGTTGGTGTGCTTGACTTATCTATAAAATGGTGGTCCATCTATATGGTTTACTTGTGATCTTTCCATCCTTCTTGGTTGATTCTTCTTATATGAGATCATGGTTTCCTTGGAAAAACTCTTGGTTACAATACTTCAAAGTTGTTGATGGCTCCTTCTTATTTTGCATTCCCTCAGTCTCTAAATCTTGAGCAAGATTTCTTGTTTCACTTGTGGTCCTTGGTAGTTTCCAAGTTGGAAGTCCTTGGGGAATATGCTGAAGATGTTGAAGTCATTAGAGTTGAAGATGTTGAAGTCATTAGAGTTGAAGAAGTTGAAGAAGTCCTTTGCACATGGTGTAGTGTTTAGTCATGGGTAGGTTTTTCCATCAAGTTGAAGTAGAGGAGAAGTAGAGTTGAAACCAAAATGGTTAAGGAAAGAGTTTACAAGTGTTTTTGTAAATAAGTTTTTGGAACAAAATACAACTCCTATTTTTCTAAGGGTTTTTGTCCAATCCTAGGTTTACAAATCCTACAGGCAACACAATGCTCTGATACCATCTGTAGAGGTCTCAACCTAATAAGGTAGATTTCCTCCTGTGTTTTACAATGCTAGTCCCTGGATCAATAGCTAGCATCCACAGTTAAGATGTAATATCAAGAAACAAAGGTCATAATATAACTTTATAACCAGGAATAACATAATTTTATTACATCATACAAAGCTCATTTGGCTATTACATTACATTGCAGCGGAATAACTATAAACATGGGTCCTTCATCTTCAAAGTGCCACAGGCAGATGTTGGTTGCAGCCTTTGTAATCCTAATCAAACAATCTTCACTAAAATCAATCAAACCTGCAACATTACAAGTTACAGCCACAAGGGTCAATACATTTGAATTGCATTGGCAAGTTTCACTACTATGTGGAATATAAGTGGATCCTAATATTACATGCATATCTGGCTAAGTAGAGTTTTAGGCTCATTTGCATAAAGCAAAATTTATCCTACCTTTTCAAAATGGTTTAGGTCCTTTGTCAAATCTCTTTTCCAAGTTCCTTGAACTCCTTGGTAGAAACTCAAGTGTTCAAGTCCTTGTCAAAATTCCTTGAGCACCTTGGTAACCCCAATTGCAACAAGTTTTATCAAAATCTCATGAGTTCCTTGGTAACCCCGAGTACATCAAGTGTTAAGCAAAATCTCTTGAGCACCTTGGTAACCCCAAGTGCATCAAGCTTAACAAAATCTCTTTGAATTCCTTGGTACCCCCAAGTGCATCAAGTTTTATTTTAGAAGTTGGAATGTCGAGATCTCCCATAGTTCAAACTTTAGTTGCTCAGTATTGTCCATAACCGGGGACACGGCTAAGTACTTAGATTTTATTAACTTCTGCAGAAGGAGTACACTTTACCCACATGTCACAATCCCATCTTGTTGCCACCAGTGGCCTACTGGATTAGTGCTCACCAAGATGGAGTACTGGCAGATTGAGAATGTGACGAAGTCTTTCCAAAAGGTCCTCCCATACATCATTGCTAGCTTGTCTTCAGCCCCCATGAAGCATTCCAGATCCCCATGTCCGGTAACTAAAGACAATGTATGGGTCTTCCTAATGTAGTTGACTAAGCCAGAGCCATAATAGCATGTGGTTGCACACGAAAGCCACAATTGGAGAAACATGTTCAATCTCTAAGTTTCCTAGGTGGTTTTCAATTGGAGAACAACACAAAGTGATTGCCATAGACATGGTTCCTTTTGTTGCCACCTTCTCCAAAACTTCAAGTATCCTCCACCTAGGTGGTTCATTGAGTCCTTGTTTTATTATGTAAAACACAAGTCCTTTTCTCAACCTTTGTAAAATCTCAACATGTATCTCTTTTCAAAACATAGCATGGCTAAGCATGTACAACTTCAATATTTTCACTAAGGAGTGTATAGGGAATCCTATTAGGATTTAGCATAGCATAAGTATAAATCATTTTCATGCATGTTTTCAAAATCCACTAAGTATAATGAAAATAGTAGGACTTTTGTATGAGTGTGTAACTTGCCTTTTTTTGGTAGGGAATGGTGGTTCTCTCCTTGATCTTGCTAGTCTCACACTTTGCTAATCTCACTACAAGTCATTCAAGCAAACACAAAATCAACTAACATTCCAAACCAAGTCAAACAAACAATCTAACACACATAAAGCAATGGAATCTAAGTCATGCATAAGTATGCAAAGGATGGTTCTATTGCAAGGTTGGTCTCTACTAGGTTTATAAACTTTGTAAGGTCCAAATTGGTCATTTACCAAAATGGCAAAGTCATTAGTTAGAGGGTTTTGCCCAAAAATTATTTTAGAAATCCATTCAACATTTTATGTGGTGGAAAATGGTTTTATCAAATCAAAATCTTTAAGTTTCTCACCAAAAGTTTCTAACTTTCAAGACTTGGTGTTTTAGGTCAGTAGCTTTGAATTATAACATTTTCTCTATAGTTTTTATTCCAAAATTCTTTTTCAAAATAAAACCATTATCATTATTTAGCTAGAATTAGACTAATTCAATTAATCTATTCCAAATTTTTCCAATTTCATTTCCAAAACCATGGGTTGGTTCCTAGGGTCAGTAGGGTCACTACAAACCATTTTGCAAAAGATTTAATCCTAAAATCAATTTTAAACAATTTTTCTACTCTAAGCAAGCTCACAAATGAATCTGCAAAAACAAGCAAACAAACAGATACTATTTTCTAAACTAAGGCCATGGTTGGCTAGGGCTTGCTCTCCTAAATCCAGTGATATAAAATTTGTAATTTTTGGACGTGTGGTTTGAAAGTTACAAAGGTTTGAAGTTTGCAAATAAATCTGTTTTCAAATTTCTTTTAAACCGGTCTAGTGCCACGCGTCAAATTCTTACTGGACAATACCGGTTTGGTCGGATTGATCTCTCTGGATCGTTGGATCTAAGTGGGATCGCATGGCACTGGTTGCTCGATACCCCTTCGCTCACTTTCTTTCCTAAACGTCAGATCTAAATCTAACGGTCACTAACACGCTTGCCAGAGTCTGGCGGCGCTCGGCGGCTGCGCGCGGCGGCGACGGTCTGGCTCCGGCTATCGGTGGTTCTAGGAAGAAAAGTACGAGGTGAGGATGCTCACCGTGATCGCGAGGACGAGGTGATGCTCGGGGCATGGTCGTTTGGTCGCGGGGCGCTCAGGGTCTGCAGTAATTCCTCGCCGGAGTAAAGAACGGCGTCGGGTGGTTCTGTCCAAGGTCGAAGGCGACGTTGTAGATCGTCCTAGGACAAGACAGGGGCATGGTTAAGTGCGGGAGGTCACGGAGAAGACACGTGCATGAACGAGAAGGCACGGGGCGATCGGAATCTACCTGTGGGGCTCGTCGGAGAAGAACCAGACACGGCGGCGCTTGAAGCTTGACGAAGGCGACGTTCTGGGACGCCCGCGGCCGAACGAAAGGCACGGGCAGAAACGCCAGGGGATGGGGAAGGTGTGAGCTAGGTCTAGGAGGCACGGGGTGGTGAGTGTTGGTCGGAATTTGGGAAGGAAGCTCGTCGGAGCAGTGATGGTGCAGGGCAAAATGAACGCAGCCTGGGGGCAGAGAGAGGGAGAAGCTTGAGGGGAAATGGAGAGGGAGAGTGGGCGCTTAAGAGGGCGAGGTTGCTGCGCGGAATCACTGCGGCATTACTGCGAATTAACGCGCGGCATCAACGGCAGAAACGGCCGGCGTGGTCGTCGCGAGGAAGGAGACGGGCTGGAGAAGTGGGGTCCGCTGGTCAGTGGGAAATAGAGTGGGAGAGAGGTCCACCGGTCAGTCTCTGCGTGGGTCGGATGCGAGGTGTGAAACGTTTTCCTGCGGAATGAGGAGCTGGGCTGGTTGGTGGGCTTCCTGGGCTTGGCCGGCTGGGCTGGGTCCAAATCCATTTTTTTTTATTCTGTAACTTTTTCTTTTTCTATTTCTTATTTCTGTTTTGAAATTTCTATCAAACAAACATGGTTCAAATAAATTCAAACAATACTCAAACTTTGTAATATTGAAGTTAGTTCTGTTTAGTAACATGAACCAAAATCCAAATTCAAATTAATAATTTTATTAATAGGGTCCATTAATAATTAAATATAATTGGACCTTGGTTATTTAAATCAAAATAGAGTTTGATTTAATTAATAAAGTCTTTATTTGAAACCTAAATATTTTCAAAACCAAATCAGTAGGTTTTACTTGGGAAATATAGAATACTTGGAAACTTGTTTTACAACTAAATAACATTTTATTTTAGAGTCTATTATTAATTAAATATATTAGACTTTCATTAAATCAAATAGGATTTGTTTTATTGAGATATTTATTTTGAAAAATAAAGCCAAAATACTTTAGTAGGTTTTACTTGTGAACAAATATTTGGAAAACCTATTTTAAATAATTTAATAAGTTTTGATGTTTCAATTAAATTGGTAAAACCTTTTATTTAAATAAAGTTTGGATATTAATTCCTTATTATTTTATTTAAATAAACCTTTGCTAATTTTATTTAAAAAAAATGTTTTAATTCCCAAAGCTTGGCCAAGGTTTAATTTGGCTTTACAAAATAATTTTTATTTATGAATCCACCTTTCTTTTGAGAACTAAATCTTTTATAAAAAGATTCCAAAATAGTAATTCCAAAATATTTTATTTTCTTTTATCAAATGTTTACTCTTTTAAATTTTCTTTAGGGTTTTATTTCATCCAACTGGTTTGAAGTCCCAATTGAATTCAAAAAGTTTCTTCTGGCTCTGAAAATCAACAAAGTTTTATTTTATTCATTTATTTCCACATTAAAAGATTTAGAAAATCTTGGGATGTGACAGTTGGCCCTTGTTTGTTTGGTTCTTCTTCGAATAGACGCTGAGCAGGGGATATATCAAGAAACCCAGGAGCACTACCCAGATCCTTCTCTCGCTTCAACTGAGCTGCCAGGCAAGCACTACCACATGCTTGCATACATATAGTACCTATTGCCTCTATCTTATTCTTGCATCATTGAGTCGCGATTGCATTAAACTGAATCCCAAGTATTGCACAGCCTTTACTTTTAAACCCCACCGAAGCTTGTTCCTCCATCCCATGAGCCATTACTACAGGAGTTGTTTGAGCCATGCGGGTCGTAGAACAGCATGTGTAGGGTATGTGAGTGTCTGTTGGATAACGAGGTACCTATACAACTTAACCTGAGTAGTAATGGGATAACTAATGAAAGTGGCACCGGTGAGCAATATCTGCTATTTGGTTTTTCATGCTCACTTGTGTCCCGTAGGACCCCGAGTACTTGATTCCTGTTCCTTGAATATTCGCGCTATCCATATCCGGGAGGCTTATGGGACCCCCCCTGAGCCAGAGCTTGATTCATTCTTATTTCTTGGGGCCACAAGTAGTTTGGGGCTTTATTACTATTCTGTACTTATGCCATGCTTTACTGCTTTATTTAAGATTGTGCGAGGAATGCACCTGTACTGTTTAGGTAAGCGGAGTGTTTTCGCGGTATCGACAAGCCCAGTCACACTTTCGGGTTCCCAGTCATTTACAGCCATTGACGCAAACCTTGAGTCCGTCTCGGAGCCGGCCAACTTCGTTGCGGGTAGCTTAATGGGGTGGCCCCCTGAAATATTTCGGAATCCTGTGATCGCTTTGTCGTGAATGCCTCGTTGGGTTTTGATTTGGTTTTTCCGAGGTTGATCGAGTGTGTGTTGCTATTTGTGCACCCCTGCAGGGTAAAACTTTCTGAAAGCCGTGTCCGCGGTTATGGACGACTTGGAGCACAGTTTCTCGATCATAGACAAGTATAACTAAAGTACCGCTTTTAATTTGACTAAGTAACTGACTAGTAAATAGTGCAACACTCATGGAATGGATAATAAAACTGCCAACGGATGGGGGGGTGTTCGTCCGCTTCCTCGTTGGTAAGCGAGGAGGAGGATGGATCTGTTAATATTACTGTCATAACTGTTGTTATTAATTCACGGACATCCGTCTATCTTTGGTTAGGCGGATGGTTAGCGAGTATCTATAGAATTGTTAGGTATTATCTTTTGCTGCAATTGCGTCACCCAGGTTGTGTCCCCTTTAGAGGCATAAAGACTTGCTGAGTACCCCTAGGGTCTCACACGATAAATTATTTGATTCAGATGAACAGGTAAACTCGCAAGATGGATACTGGGTGGAGGAGACGGACGATGTGGACAACGATCATTCGGTGTAGAGATTCCGGGAACGGGGATCCGTGAGATCTGTGGGCGGGATGTGTTTATTATGGGGCATCTTATGCCGATTTGCTTCTTATCCGTACTCGGATCTTGTTTGCCGCTTCCGCCTGATACTCTGATGTTTGATGTATGAGGAGATATCCTAAACTATATATCTATCTAGGATATTTTGATCTTGCCGTATGGCGTTGCAATATTTCTATTTTTTTAGATGGAATGGCTCTGAGGACTGTTGTATGGTGGCTTGCATACATACTCATTTGTGTATGTAGTTGATCCCTTCGCCTGCCGATTACGCCGCCCGTTCTTGTCCCGATGTTTGGAAATGGTTAGGACGGCCGAAAGGTCTACCTGTGAGTGGCATTTGGGCCCCACCGTACTATTTTAACCATTTCCGCTCGTCCAGGCTTGTAACTAGGAGCGTAATTCACCGAGGTAGTTACAATTGGTATCAGAGCCATCCCGCCCTTGAGGGTCTCAGCCAAATGGTCGTTGTCAGTCTAGCAAATATTTTGGTAGCTATGTATACTAGGGAAAAACAAAACGCGAGAGTAGGACTGCTTCCACTTTCCTTCTTACCCACCCACCCACCCTTTTCTGGTAAGGAAGTGTAACGTTTTCTATCCTCTTCTTAAATTCAAACTAGGATTCACGTGTTCTGGGTTTCCGTAGTACCATAGGTTGAGTGTGTGTGTGTGTGTGTGTAATTCCTTGTCTATCTGTTGCATCCAACATGTTATCTTTATCTGCCTTTGGTTATCAACTGTTGGTACATTCCATACTGACAGGCTTTTGAATACCGGCGCGATCTATCTGACTCCTTGTTAACCGGTGCCATCTTTTTAAGGGTGTCCTTCCTTCTAGCAACTCCACATTCTGTGTAAGCATCTGTTGCTAATCTCTACCTGATAAGTGTTTTTGCGCATCTATTGGTATTTTAATGCCGAAAAATGCGGAAAATTTTTCTTTGATACATCTGTGCTTCCACACTTTTTTTCAGTCGTGTGTGAAACATTATCTATCTCCCTTTTATCAGCATGTCCATGCTAACTCATTCTTTTGTCACCGGCGCTTAATCCTAGAGTTTCATTTCATCTCCAATTCTCTCGGGCTAATTACATAACATGTGTCGATCCGATGCTGGTAATTGTAATTTGGTTCTCGGCATCGCTATATGACACTTATCTTGAGTGGAATATGGAAAATGCAATCACCACTATCCTCCAAATGGTGACGGTTATCTCCTGTGATTTTGAGTACACCGCGATCATATCTATGCATATTCAAGCATCTTTGGCAATCCAGAGTTTCTCCAAGCACTACGGCGGTCTATCATCTGTCCATCATGCTGCACATCCTTTTGAGCCCCATATCTGCACAATTCTCCTGGATACGAGGGAATTGCATCTTTTCGTCTCTGATAGCTTTGCTTAAGGTATGAGCTATCATCGGTTCTTATCCAAGATCTCTTTATCTTTGTAACCGGTGATCCGATCGACAATGTGAACCAGGTGACATCTCTTTTTCTTCCGAAGGACCAGATAATATATTCTTCCAATGCATCTTCTTCAACGCGAACCCGTGCTCTTAATATTGATCTTTCTAAGAGCGTTGAGCTCAGAAAGTGTTTCGAGCATTTGTTCGTTCTCCCGCCTCTTGAACTTGGTATTCTGGGAATATCTTGTTAATCCATGGTGGTATATGTTGATAATATGCTTGCCTATTCGATATCTATGGAAGGACATGGAAGATCATCTGTGTCTCTTTCTCTCGAGCTTCGTGAGCACTGCCTGTGTGCAAAGTCTCAAAGTGAGAATTTTGACTTTTTGTAGTCACATATCTCGACCACGTCCTTCTGCTAAATACATTACTTCAACTCTGGAATCAGCAAGTCCATTGTTAATTCCATCCTCCATCTTCAACCAATCCGGAGTTGTTCCTTGTTGTCAAGTTATCATCGTCGTTCCGCTGAAGATTTCCTCAAGGCTGCTAAATCTCTCTCAATCATTTCAAGAAGAACATGGAGTTCTTTCACCTCAATCTCGTTCAGTAATCTCTTGAAACCCTCTCGCTCTATCGTCTATGCTCAATCTACCGGAGGCCATGAAGACCTTCCAGATCTTGTATTCCTTCTGTTCAAGTGGTGCTATCTTTTTCTATATCTGTGAAATTTTGCAGTTGTCTCCATGATCTTCCTTTATATCTTTCCGGTGGCTTGGTACTCCCGACATGACGACAACATCATCATCTTTATCTATCTATGAATCCGGCGAATCGTTTGCATCTATCCTTGTTTTCTAACGGAGTTCTATGAGTTTTTGCCAACACCTTCAGTCTGTTTCGGTAGTTGGGTTGCATGATTTTCTTATTCATGTGCGGAGTAATGCTTTGAGTGCGGGATGGAGTAGCTACCATACCACTACTCTTATCATTCGCTCTTGTACATTGAATTGGTGAATTAATGTGATTTCACTCATTCCACGGAAGTTAGAAGTGGCCTTTATCCCTTGATACTTTTACTTCCGTCCTTGTTTTTCCGGAGTGCTCTTTTGAAGAAAGTAATCAATAATCTCTTGTTGGTGATCTCACCCTTTCTACACGGAGCAAAATCCTCAATTATCTGGTGGAAACAAACGCAAACCTTTTTCTATCCTCGTCTTTCTACCGATGCTCGATATCCCCAAACAAGATTAAAGGAAACTATCTCTCTATTTGTTTCATCAATTCTTTTTTTTATGTGTTAAAGCCAATTATGGTTGATGCCATCAGCCGCAAATCTATTGCGTTAGCCTCAAGGCTAAAGAAAGCAATAAGTATCTCTACAATAAACTCCAGGTCCTCCATATTCTTTGCTTCTCGGCATTCCACCATGATCTGGCTTCACATCCATCTCTGGAAGTTATATCTGCGCACCTAAATTGCGTGATCCTTGGTTCTTACCGGCGCAACAAGAATCTAATCCGACGATGTCTAACCAAATCTTTCTGTTGTTATCAAGGGACTCTATTGTTTGAAGGCAATATTGTTTCCGAACTTCTTTTCTCAAATCCGAGAGAAGATACGATGCTATTGTAATAGTGGTTCAAAACCTCTCCAATCTAGCTCCTTTCTTCCGGCGAGACAAAGATTCATCCTCTCTCGTATCGGTAAATCTTTAATCTTAATGGTGTGTCTTTCTTTATCCATGATACATCATCTTCTCCTTTTCTTTCACAAGTGGTTATATTCTTTTATCATGATTCTTGGGAAAACCGGAGCTATGCCCATCCTATCCTTCTTGTCTCACGACAATCCTTCAACTCTTCTAACCCGTTGTTTCTCAAGCAAAACGCAAGACTCGCAACAAGTCTAGCAAGTTTTGCAAGGTGTAGTGGTCGCACCATTCCGTTGTTCATCAACTTGGTAACGTGAGGGTCACCTTCGTTCGAACACCCGCCTCTCCTTGTGTTGTTTTCTTTTTCCTAGGAATCTCGGGGCGAGATTCTTGTTTAGTGGGGGAGAGTTGTAGCATCCCAATTGTCTAACAATTGCAATGCTACTAGCCTAGTCTATATAAATGCTACTTCCTATATATAATTGTTGCATCATAATTATATCATGCTCATGTCATCATGCCACCTTGCATTTGAGCATCATATAAAACCCTTTTTGGTTTGGTTCTTCTCTCATATGCATTGTTAATTGTATTTGCCTCTTGATATTGTATTTGGTTATTGATAATATTGTTTAAATGCCCAAGTTGAGTTGGGGGCATATCTTTTATTCAACTCCATCACCTTTCTCTGCCACCACCTTATAATTCCACCATCCAACTAAATATGAGCTTTGCACTTTATTGGGTTTTACCTCTAGCTCATGTGGGTTGGGATGGATCCAATTCTATTTCCACATGCTCTCATCTTTGCATCATGTTGTTTTCACATTATTGATATGTGGAGCCACCTTTGCATGCATTATGAGTAGTGCTCCTTTTTCCTAGCTTTCATATGGATTATCATGGATTTATGCTCATGTTGGGATATTTTTGGGACTATTAAACATCTAGTGGAATATACACACTAGCAAGTCCCAATTATAATCAAATGTGATCATCTCCATCTACTCCATCTGGAATTTTCCTTTAAATTCTTTTGCTTGGCTTAATTCCACTTTTGGGAATGCATAGGAATAATGCCATGTAAATATTATTGTTTTCACAAGAATAAGCATGGCATTAATTGTTTTGTATGGGCCATGCAAGAACCACCACATTCTAGCCTTTTGGTTTTATTTGAATCTTTGAGTGGATCTTCCCCATATCTCTCTCTACCCCTCTTATGCTTGATCTTGCTAACACCCTATCACCCTCATCTAAACCCCCTCTCCCCAAATCCTCTATCTAAGATCCTACCCTAATCACCTACACCTCTACCACCATCTTACACCTAAGCTAAACCCTAAACCTACCTCACCCTCTCCTCTTCACCTATGACGAGCCTCCCCATGCTGACCCCACCTAGCCACCCTACTTCCCCTGGCCGAGCTACCCTCCTACCCAACCCTAGCACACCCTAACCCGAGCCTCTAACCCTAGCCGAGCCTCACCTCTCTCTCTCTAGCTCTCTCTCCCTGCCTCAGCAGCCCCATCCCGAGCTCCCCTCAACCGCCTGGCCCACCCGTCAGCGGCCGGGTCTGGATCTGCCTGAGTACAAAAAGTATTTATGTATTTCTGTTTCAATTCAAGCTTTTCCAAATTAATTTAAATTCAAATTTCAAACCTGTTTTCAAATAACTTTTGAAATATAATTCCAAATTAAACATGTAATATATGTTTTGAAATCAGAAAAATATGAGGAATTCAAATATGACCTTCAAAATATATTTTGGACACTTTAATTTTCAAGTTGATTAAAATTACAACAAATGCCCTTTTTCCTTAATTAATTAATAACTTTTGTTTTATAACTCCAAATTTGACAAATAATATGTCTAAATCGATCAGCTCGACGAGACCTTTCTGTTTATGCATTCCATGTTCTGTTTTGCAGCATGCATCATATAAATATAAAGATTACAGCAACTTATTCGAGAATAAAATGTGACCAAAACTCAATAAAATGCTTATTCTTGTATTCCACACCTCACCCATGCCATGCTACTTTATTGCCATGCAAATTGTGCATCATTCATCATGGCATGATTGTTTGCTTGTCGCATCTTATTCATATGCTTGTGCACTTTATTTATGTTGGCCCTTGTTTGTTTGGTTCTTCTTCGAATAGACGCTGAGCAGGGGATATATCAAGAAACCCAGGAGCACTACCCAGATCCTTCTCTCGCTTCAACTGAGCTGCCAGGCAAGCACTACCACATGCTTGCATACATATAGTACCTATTGCCTCTATCTTATTCTTGCATCATTGAGTCGCGATTGCATTAAACTGAATCCCAAGTATTGCACAGCCTTTACTTTTAAACCCCACCGAAGCTTGTTCCTCCATCCCATGAGCCATTACTACAGGAGTTGTTTGAGCCATGCGGGTCGTAGAACAGCATGTGTAGGGTATGTGAGTGTCTGTTGGATAACGAGGTACCTATACAACTTAACCTGAGTAGTAATGGGATAACTAATGAAAGTGGCACCGGTGAGCAATATCTGCTATTTGGTTTTTCATGCTCACTTGTGTCCCGTAGGACCCCGAGTACTTGATTCCTGTTCCTTGAATATTCGCGCTATCCATATCCGGGAGGCTTATGGGACCCCCCTGAGCCAGAGCTTGATTCATTCTTATTTCTTGGGGCCACAAGTAGTTTGGGGCTTTATTACTATTCTGTACTTATGCCATGCTTTACTGCTTTATTTAAGATTGTGCGAGGAATGCACCTGTACTGTTTAGGTAAGCGGAGTGTTTTCGCGGTATCGACAAGCCCAGTCACACTTTCGGGTTCCCAGTCATTTACAGCCATTGACGCAAACCTTGAGTCCGTCTCGGAGCCGGCCAACTTCGTTGCGGGTAGCTTAATGGGGTGGCCCCCTGAAATATTTCGGAATCCTGTGATCGCTTTGTCGTGAATGCCTCGTTGGGTTTTGATTTGGTTTTTCCGAGGTTGATCGAGTGTGTGTTGCTATTTGTGCACCCCTGCAGGGTAAAACTTTCTGAAAGCCGTGTCCGCGGTTATGGACGACTTGGAGCACAGTTTCTCGATCATAGACAAGTATAACTAAAGTACCGCTTTTAATTTGACTAAGTAACTGACTAGTAAATAGTGCAACACTCAGGGAATGGATAATAAAACTGCCAACGGATGGGGGGGTGTTCGTCCGCTTCCTCGTTGGTAAGCGAGGAGGAGGATGGATCTGTTAATATTATTGTTATAACTGTTGTTATTAATTCACGGACATCCGTCTATCTTTGGTTAGGCGGATGGTTAGCGAGTATCTATAGAATTGTTAGGTATTATCTTTTGCTGCAATTGCGTCACCCAGGTTGTGTCCCCTTTAGAGGCATAAAGACTTGCTGAGTACCCCTAGGGTCTCACACGATAAATTATTTGATTCAGATGAACAGGTAAACTCGCAAGATGGATACTGGGTGGAGGAGACGGACGATGTGGACAACGATCATTCGGTGTAGAGATTCCGGGAATGGGGATCCGTGAGATCTATGGGCGGGATGTGTTTATTATGGGGCATCTTATGCCGATTTGCTTCTTATCCGTACTCGGATCTTGTTTGCCGCTTCCGCCTGATACTCTGATGTTTGATGTATGAGGAGATATCCTAAACT
The DNA here is from genome assembly GCA_916181665.1 of Avena sativa. NCBI lineage: Eukaryota > Viridiplantae > Streptophyta > Magnoliopsida > Poales > Poaceae > Avena > Avena sativa. The sequence continues at coordinate 71,539,422 of OV702284.1, forward strand.
ATATATCTATCTAGGATATTTGGATCTTGCCGTATGGTGTTGCAATATTTCTATTTCTTTTAGATGGAATGGCTCTGAGGACTGTTGTATGGCGGCTTGCATACATACTCATTTGTGTATGTAGTTGATCCCTTCGCCTGCCGATTACGCCGCCCGTTCTTGTCCCGATGTTTGGAAATGGTTAGGACGGCCGAAAGGTCTACCTGTGAGTGGCATTTGGGCCCCACCGTACTATTTTAACCATTTCCGCTCGTCCAGGCTTGTAACTAGGAGCGTAATTCACCGAGGTAGTTACAATTGGTATCAGAGCCATCCCGCCCTTCAGGGTCTCAGCCAAATGGTCGTTGTCAGTCTAGCAAATATTTTGGTAGCTATGTATACTAGGGAAAAACAAAACGCGAGAGTAGGACTGCTTCCACTTTCCTTCTTACCCACCCACCCACCCTTTTCTGGTAAGGAAGTGTAACGTTTTCTATCCTCTTCTTAAATTCAAACTAGGATTCACGTGTTCTGGGTTTCCGTAGTACCATAGGTTGAGTGTGTGTGTGTGTGTGTGTAATTCCTTGTCTATCTGTTGCATCCAACATGTTATCTTTATCTGCCTTTGGTTATCAACTGTTGGTACATTCCATACTGACAGGCTTTTGAATACCGGCGCGATCTATCTGACTCCTTGTTAACCGGTGCCATCTTTTTAAGGGTGTCCTTCCTTCTAGCAACTCCACATTCTGTGTAAGCATCTGTTGCTAATCTCTACCTGATAAGTGTTTTTGCGCATCTATTGGTATTTTAATGCCGAAAAATGCGGAAAATTTTTCTTTGATACATCTGTGCTTCCACACTTTTTTTCAGTCGTGTGTGAAACATTATCTATCTCCCTTTTATCAGCATGTCCATGCTAACTCATTCTTTTGTCACCGGCGCTTAATCCTAGAGTTTCATTTCATCTCCAATTCTCTCGGGCTAATTACATAACATGTGTCGATCCGATGCTGGTAATTGTAATTTGGTTCTCGGCATCGCTATATGACACTTATCTTGAGTGGAATATGGAAAATGCAATCACCACTATCCTCCAAATGGTGACGGTTATCTCCTGTGATTTTGAGTACACCGCGATCATATCTATGCATATTCAAGCATCTTTGGCAATCCAGAGTTTCTCCAAGCACTACGGCGGTCTATCATCTGTCCATCATGCTGCACATCCTTTTGAGCCCCATATCTGCACAATTCTCCTGGATACGAGGGAATTGCATCTTTTCGTCTCTGATAGCTTTGCTTAAGGTATGAGCTATCATCGGTTCTTATCCAAGATCTCTTTATCTTTGTAACCGGTGATCCGATCGACAATGTGAACCAGGTGACATCTCTTTTTCTTCCGAAGGACCAGATAATCTATTCTTCCAATGCATCTTCTTCAACGCGAACCCGTGCTCTTAATATTGATCTTTCTAAGAGCGTTGAGCTCAGAAAGTGTTTCGAGCATTTGTTTGTTCTCCCGCCTCTTGAACTTGGTATTCTGGGAATATCTTGTTAATCCATGGTGGTATATGTTGATAATATGCTTGCCTATTCGATATCTATGGAAGGACATGGAAGATCATCTGTGTCTCTTTCTCTCGAGCTTCGTGAGCACTGCCTGTGTGCAAAGTCTCAAAGTGAGAATTCTGACTTTTTGTAGTCACATATCTCGACCACGTCCTTCTGCTAAATACATTACTTCAACTCTGGAATCAGCAAGTCCATTGTTAATTCCATCCTCCATCTTCAACCAATCCGGAGTTGTTCCTTGTTGGCAAGTTATCATCGTCGTTCCGCTGAAGATTTCCTCAAGGCTGCTAAATCTCTCTCAATCATTTCAAGAAGAACATGGAGTTCTTTCACCTCAATCTCGTTCAGTAATCTCTTGAAACCCTCTCGCTCTATCGTCTATGCTCAATCTACCGGAGGCCATGAAGACCTTCCAGATCTTGTATTCCTTCTGTTCAAGTGGTGCTATCTTTTTCTATATCTGTGAAATTTTGCAGTTGTCTCCATGATCTTCCTTTATATCTTTCCGGTGGCTTGGTACTCCCGACATGACGACAACATCATCATCTTTATCTATCTATGAATCCGGCGAATCGTTTGCATCTATCCTTGTTTTCTAACGGAGTTCTATGAGTTTTTGCCAACACCTTCAGTCTGTTTCGGTAGTTGGGTTGCATGATTTTCTTATTCATGTGCGGAGTAATGCTTTGAGTGCGGGATGGAGTAGCTACCATACCACTACTCTTATCATTCGCTCTTGTACATTGAATTGGTGAATTAATGTGATTTCACTCATTCCACGGAAGTTAGAAGTGGCCTTTATCCCTTGATACTTTTACTTCCGTCCTTGTTTTTCCGGAGTGCTCTTTCGAAGAAAGTAATCAATAATCTCTTGTTGGTGATCTCACCCTTTCTACACGGAGCAAAATCCTCAATTATCTGGTGGAAACAAACGCAAACCTTTTTCTATCCTCGTCTTTCTACCGATGCTCGATATCCCCAAACAAGATTAAAGGAAACTATCTCTCTCTTTGTTTCATCAATTCTTTTTTTATGTGGTAAAGCCAATTATGGTTGATGCCATCAGCCGCAAATCTATTGCGTTAGCCTCAAGGCTAAAGAAAGCAATAAGTATCTCTACAATAAACTCCAGGTCCTCCATATTCTTTGCTTCTCGGCATTCCACCATGATCTGGCTTCACATCCATCTCTGGAAGTTATATCTGCGCACCTAAATTGCGTGATCCTTGGTTCTTACCAGCGCAACAAGAATCTAATCCGACGATGTCTAACCAAATATTTCTGTTGTTATCAAGGGACTCTATTGTTTGAAGGCAATATTGTTTCCGAACTTCTTTTCTCAAATCCGAGAGAAGATACGATGCTATTGTAATAGTGGTTCAAAACCTCTCCAATCTAGCTCCTTTCTTCCGGCGAGACAAAGATTCATCCTCTCTCGTATCGGTAAATCTTTAATCTTAATGGTGTGTCTTTCTTTATCCATGATACATCATCTTCTCCTTTTCTTTCACAAGTGGTTATATTCTTTTATCATGATTCTTGGGAAAACCGGAGCTATGCCCATCCTATCCTTCTTGTCTCACGACAATCCTTCAACTCTTCTAACCCGTTGTTTCTCAAGAAAAACGCAAGACTCGCAACAAGTCTAGCAAGTTTTGCAAGGTGTAGTGGTCGCACCATTCCGTTGTTCATCAACTTGGGAACGTGAGGGTCACCTTCGTTCGAACACCCGCCTCTCCTTGTGTTGTTTTCTTTTTCCTAGGAATCTCGGGGCGAGATTCTTGTTTAGTGGGGGAGAGTTGTAGCATCCCAATTGTCTAACAATTGCAATGCTACTAGCCTAGTCTATATAAATGCTACTTCCTATATATAATTGTTGCATCATAATTATATCATGTTCATGTCATCATGCCACCTTGCATTTGAGCATCATATAAAACCCTTTTTGGTTTGGTTCTTCTCTCATATGCATTGTTAATTGTATTTGCCTCTTGATATTGTATTTTGTTATTGATATATTGTTTAAATGCCCAAGTTGAGTTGGGGGCATATCTTTTATTCAACTCCATCACCTTTCTCTGCCACCACCTTATAATTCCACCATCCAACTAAATATGAGCTTTGCACTTTATTGGGTTTTACCTCTAGCTCATGTGGGTTGGGATGGATCCAATTCTATTTCCACATGCTCTCATCTTTGCATCATGTTGTTTTCACATTATTGATATGTGGAGCCACCTTTGCATGCATTATGAGTAGTGCTCCTTTTTCCTAGCTTTCATATGGATTATCATGGATTTATGCTCATGTTGGGATATTTTTGGGACTATTAAACATCAAGTGGAATATACACACTAGCAAGTCCCAATTATAATCAAATGTGATCATCTCCATCTACTCCATCTGGAATTTTCCTTTAAATTCTTTTGCTTGGCTTAATTCCACTTTTGGGAATGCATAGGAATAATGCCATGTAAATATTATTGTTTTCACAAGAATAAGCATGGCATTAATTGTTTTGTATGGGCCATGCAAGAACCACCACATTCTAGCCTTTTGGTTTTATTTGAATCTTTGAGTGGATCTTCCCCATATCTCTCTCTACCCCTCTTATGCTTGATCTTACTAACACCCTATCACCCTCATCTAAACCCCCTCTCCCCAAATCCTCTATCTAAGATCCTACCCTAATCACCTACACCTCTACCACCATCTTACACCTAAGCTAAACCCTAAACCTACCTCACCCTCTCCTCTTCACCTATGCCGAGCCTCCCCATGCTGACCCCACCTAGCCACCCTACTTCCCCTGGCCGAGCTACCCTCCTACCCAACCCTAGCACACCCTAACCCGAGCCTCTAACCCTAGCCGAGCCTCACCTCTCTCTCTCTAGCTCTCTCTCCCTGCCTCAGCAGCCCCACCCCGAGCTCCCCTCAACCGCCTGGCCCACCCGTCAGCGGCCGGGTCTGGATCTGCCTGAGTACAAAAAGTATTTCTGTTTCAATTCAAGCTTTTCCAAATTAATTTAAATTCAAATTTCAAACCTGTTTTCAAATAACTTTTGAAATATAATTCCAAATTAAACATGTAATATATGTTTTGAAATCAGAAAAATATGAGGAATTCAAATATGTCCTTCAAAATATATTTTGGACACTTTAATTTTCAAGTTGATTAAAATTACAACAAATGCCCTTTTTCCTTAATTAATTAATAACTTTTGTTTTATAACTCCAAATTTGACAAATAATATGTCTAAATCGATCAGATCGACGAGACCTTTATGTTTATGCATTCCATGTTCTGTTTTGCAGCATGCATCATATAAATACAAAGATTACAGCAACTTATTCGAGAATAAAATGTGACCAAAACTCAATAAAATGCTTATTCTTGTATTCCACACCTCACCCATGCCATGCTACTTTATTGCCATGCAAATTGTGCATCATTCATCATGGCATGATTGTTTGCTTGTCGCATCTTATTCATATGCTTGTGCACTTTATTTATGTTGGCCCTTGTTTGTTTGGTTCTTCTTCGAATAGACGCTGAGCATGGCGGTAACGCCGGCCCTCCTCGAGGAGGTACGCGTACACTGGCTCGTGGCTGCTCCGGAACGCGTGCGGGAGGTCGGCCCGGCGCAGCGACACGCCCCCAGGAAGCTCGAGAGGATCTGGGAGGTCGCGGTGCTCGCCCGGTGGCACGCCGTCGTGGAGGTCCACGGTGCGGCGCATGACGGTGAGCGAGGTGAGGTTGGTGGGGATGAAGACGTAAGCCGGGACACCGAGCTCGGCGGCGAGGGGAAGCGCCGCGGAGCAGAAGAAATCCGGCACCAGAGCCACGAGGTGTGCGGCGGAGCGGAGGAGGGTGCGGAGGTGCGGGAGAGAGCGACGGACAAGTTCGAAAAGGACGGTCTCAATTGGCGTGGCGGCGGGGAGGTCGTGGAGTGGGACGGACGGGAGCGCGGCGGTGGAGACGGAGGCAGGGATGCCGGATAGGGCTTCCGGTGAGGAGATCAGATCGGTGAAGGTGACGAGGGTGGCTGCGAAGCCGTGGTGCTCGACGAGCCGCCGCGCCAGCTCCGCCAGCGGGATGAGGTGGCCGGCGCCGGGGCTGGCGAGCAGCACAACGTGCGGCCGCGGCTGCTCGGTGGATGCCGCTCGCTCGGCGCCTATGCTGGTCAACGACTCCATCGGCCGGATTCCTTTCGTTGGACACTACGCCTGCGAGAAGACGACCTTCTTTGTTTTTAAGGGCAGTATAAGGCTGGAACGAAGCTGCCTCCGATTTGGAGAGCGTCTCGCAAAATAAAAGCCATATGTTTTCAAAATTTCTCCGCGTCAGGCTTAATTATAAAATTAATGTCCACATTTTTCTCTCCACTTCCTACTTCATGCAGTTAATTAATTCTTGCATGCAACTCTCCTAAACTTTTCGTTTTTATTAAGCAATTACATTTAATAAGACGCCAAATAATTAATGAACGCATGTTTTTAGCACAAATCTGGCCCCAATCAGCGTTTACCTAGGTTCCAACAATCTCTCTAAAACGTTCTCCAAACCGTGACGGAGTGAGTATATTAAATGGTGGCAAATTATAAGGACGACCCCGAGGATAGTAGAAAAGATAATATGGTCCTTGCCATTTACAAAATGGGACCTACAAAGAAAATATAAAAAAGTATAATAATCAGGTCCTTCTTTATGAAGAAAATTGCAGGAAATACCACTCTGTCACATCCCAAATTTTAGATTTGGTCTTGCATATCATTCATATCATTGCATCATGCTTTTCCATGCAAAACCGTCGAGTGAAAAGGTTCGGCGAAACGCTGTTTTCAAATCCCTATTCTATTTTGCTACGAGGCTCCTGCGGGAGGCTTTAGTAGGGCTAGCATTGTCCACCCTTGTAGCCTAGTGTTTTCGCCCGAACCTTGACCGTAGTTTGTTCCCCTCGATTGTACGAACCCGTAGGAGCAAGAATCACTCGATTCAGAGCTCGTACGGAGAAGTTGTCGCCGTTTTAGTGAATCGTCGGAAAACGGTCCGAATTTCCGGACCGATTTCCGAGTCCGAAACCAACTCTGCGCCGTTTCAATATAGGTTTCCGCGCGAAGGCCCACAAAAGGGACCCACCCGGCCTCAGGAACCGCACCCGCACGCCCCGCCTGCCCCGCCTCGATCGCGCTGCCTCGCCTCGATCCGCGTGATCGTCGCCGCCACCTGGTTCCGCGTCGCCGCCTCCTCTCTCCTCCGCGCCGCCTTCGCCTCGCCGCCGGCCGCCGCCAGGTTCGTCGCCGCCGCCCTCTTCCCTTTCCGCGCCGCCTCCTTCTCCTCTTCCCGCCGCCGGCACCCCCGCACCACCGTCGCCATCGCATCGCGCCACCGCGGCCAGCCGCCGCCATCGCCGCCCTTCACCGCGCGCCCCCGCGCGCCACGTTGACGATCTTGACCCGTGCGCTGACCGTTTACATCCGCGCAGGTAACACCACCGTCGCCGGAACCGCTCGCCGCACCGTCCGGGACTCGCCGCCGTCCGTTTCGCCGTTCGTTCCCGGTAAGACTGCGGCCACCATCAGATCTCAGATCAGCGGCTCAGATCGTTCGTTGACCGGTCAGACTCAGGCGTTGACTAGTCAGACGCCCAGTCAGCGCCCAGTCAGCAGACGCTTTGACCAGTCAACAGACACAGTTGACTAGTTAATTTCGTTAAACCTTTTAGTTGACAGATTTCGGTAGAAACTTGTAAATTGCGTAGGAATTAAACCGTTTGGCCAAAAATTGCAAATAAAATATGTGTGGATTCAGTGAGTCGTGTAGAATCTCGCTGTACCTTTGGTTCAGGCTTTTGTAGCACGGTTTAGTACAGTTTAATCAAACTAGTTAATGGCCTTTTCGGAGTAATTAATTCGTAGGAAAAGATCCGTAGCTCCAAAAATCGCGTATGATATGTTCCTGGATTCAGTGGAACGAGGGAAATCTCATTGTGAATTAAAAGGATAGGCTTACAGTAAAAACTTCTGCAGAAACTGTCTAGTGGCTTTCTGCAGTGTTTTAATTACTCGGGGAGTTTTATAATTCCTTTTTGAGTAATTCCAGTTGGTACTGTTTCTATTCAGCGATGCCTATGCGGTAGAATTTTTCCAAGATTTTACAAACGGTATTCTACCGGTAGCGAATTATTTAAGTTCTAGCTCTAGTTTCGAGTATTACTTTTTGCGTAATAGTTTTCCTTGCGCTAAAACTATTTTCCATGCATGCAATCAGTACCTCTACTGATTTCTATTATGTGGTGCAGCTGTAGCACCAATTCACGTGCCTTGCATACCTTCATGCATCATATTTATTGCATATGTTTGTGGATTGTTTGTTTATGTTTGCAATTGTATCGTGTAGATTGTGACGAGTGCAACGCTTGCTCGTGTGTGGATTGTTCTTCCGACCGCTACAACCAAGGCAAGTAGATGCTACTTTGTTTATGATATCGTCCTACTATTTTTAATGCATTGTCGTGTATTTTGTAGTTGCATGTGTAGGATGATACTATCGCTATGCTATGTCCTATTATGTGGTAGGGCTTTCCTTGTAGATGAACCACCGTTGGTAGATGTGCTTAGCCATGCTATGTTGAACGAGGGCTGAGTTACATCATTGAGACTTGTTTCTAAAAGTATTGGTTTGTGAAAACTAAAACAACTTAATCAATGAATCTCCTGGGTGTGATGGTATTGATAATTTTTGGTGGTTTCATTGCGGAAAGGCACCCAGGTATCAAGAGAGAATGATTGGCTTCTTTATTGTGTAGCTTACGTGTACAACCATGTGCCAATAATAGAATGGGCGGTTGGTTGGACTTAGTAGGTTGTGGTAACTCGAACCCGCGTATCCAGAGATGTAGAATTTTTGGTAGGTTGGACCGGTGCGCGTCGTGATTGAGGAGCTACTTCCCGAACAGTCTCTTCTTGGTCTTCTCCCTATCATCACCCAAAATGAGAGTGATGGTACGAGCTGGGCTGGCCAAGTCACATGGGTAAAGTGTACTAACCCCTGCAGGGTGTATAATCTAATCGATTAGCCGTGTCCCCGGTTATGGACATCTGAGTTGCTTGATATTGATTCCATGACATGTTTCTCGCTCATTCTAATTTCATAATTATTTTAATATTGTTGGGTTAACTTAATTGGGATCTTTTCAAAGAAAATCAAAAACTGTTTATGAAAGTAGGACAAATGTATTTGCAAATGCAAGCCTGACACAGCTCCACTAGCCAAATATGCATATGGTTGTTAGTACTATTGTCTCCATTACTAGCTCTACTTGCCATACATTCCATGTATTGACCCTTCGGGGCTGCTACGTTTTATGTTGCAGGTTATTCCGATTCTGAGTAATCGATATAGGCCACGGTACTCCACTCGGCACTTGTTCACTTGTGGGCAATTTGAAGAATGGAGGATTTACTTTATTTACGTTGCTACCTGAATAATTTGAGCTAGCTTTGTGCTAAGCTTTCATTGTAATAATGGTACTCTGGATCATCGTTATTCATGATACACGGATATTTTGCTATGTTATTCATCTTATTCTATTGTGCGCCAAGGAACCGATCCAGGGATTGGCATGTCACGTAGAAGCCACGGTCTTTTCAGAACTGCGGTGTTACAGGATGGTATCATAGCCCGTGTGTCGACTGTAGGATCGTGACCTAGGATTGGATTAGGAAGCCATAAAATTATTATAGCCTATATTAACTCTGTCTTTCACCTTATGCCTTTCACCCTCGTAAATTCTTACCATATGCTATTCTCACACTTTCCTCTTTTACTTGATAGATGGGAGATGTCAGGACTGAGTATGTCACCATGGAGTCACCAAGGCCCTTTGCAAGGCAGTTAGCTCAGCTCTCGCAGTCATTGGGATTGCCACTGCCCATGTTCAAGGGAAGAAGGCTGTACACCTATGGATATGGAGAGGATGCATGGGAGATCACTGCCTTCATATTCAGAGATGCCGCCTTGCCAAACCCCGTGCACTTGAACTACACCAAGACATACTGCAACTGGGGACTTAGAATCAACTTGGCCATACATGAAGCCCTGTCTCGCCAGTGCCATTATGTCCGACACCTACTGCCTGCAGATTCACCCTACCGTGACTATGGGAGGCGTGATGAAGATGGGCACATTGTGGTTACCCCGGGCGATAGGAACAACATGCCGCCCCGTCGGAGGCACATAGAGGACATGGAAAGGGAGAATGGAGCTCTAGCAGAGAAGGTGATGATGATAAAAGAGATTGCAGATTTTACTAGCAATGGTATGGTGGTCCAAGGACAGGAGATAGACACTTTGCATGAAGCTGTGGGAGTTCTGGAGAATGCCCTGATAGCCAGAGATGCAACCATAGCTCATCTACATGGTACTGTGCAGGAGAACACCCAGAACATATAACAGTTGCAAGGGACCGTCCAGGAAAGGGATCAAACTATTGAAACTATGACAGCCCAGATTGCCGCTCTCCAAGCACAGCTAAACCCACCCTCTGATGATGACAATGGAGATGATGGCAACAATGGGGATGATGATGACAGTGGAGACGATGATGATTATGAGGACGAGGATGATGATGATGGAGACGATGATGGTGGAGGAGATGAAGCTGTTGCAGTTGCAGCTGAGAGTGAAGAAGAAGAGGAGGATCCAGAAGAGGTGGAGTTTGAGATCTCAAGTGATGATTCAGGATAAGTGTACACTCCGCCACCATGGTTGTATCGCGAACCGAAGCGCCAACGCATGACAGCAAGGACCTACCTCAACCTCTTCAAGAAATAGATAGAAGTCCACCAATTAGTCCATGTTAGACTAATTCGTTAGGATTAGTCTCGATCGATGTGAAACTTAGTTCGTGATAGTTTAAGAGTGTTTAGTTGCTTATTTGAGTACTCCAATATCCCAGGAATTATTTGTGCGAATTTTATAAAAGAGTTATGGCAATTTGGTTATCATCTGTGTTATTTTCGCTGCAGTTTTCCTGCTGATACAGCAGTACTGCGCGATTTTTCATATTTTTCTGGTAACTCAGAAAAATCTGAAAAAAATTGGGCTGATGCTAAACTCTCTGTACTATATGTGCAAAAATCAGCTAAATTTTCTGACGAGTTTAAGTCAGGCGGAAAAATTCGTGAACGCTGCTGGACTGTTCTGGCAGATTGCTGTTTTGTTGTTTAGTTGATCAACTGTTTAGTTAACCATTGCCAACTCTTGCAAAAACTATTTCAGTAGGTATATACTGCTAGGATAACCCCTGGGATGTTTCTGGATCACTTGTTTGTTGATGTGTTGCTTGCTTGTGATTGTCTGCTATTGTTTGTTATTGTTTGATCATATGCATGGGTAGAATCCTATTACCGTAGTTGATTCTTTCTAAACTTACCTATGCTGAACCGCAGATGCCTCCCCGCCGTCACCCCACTGAGTTGGAGCAACTCATGGCAGCTCAGGCACAGCTGACCCAAGTGATGACTCAGTTCATGGCAAATCAGAACAACAACAATGGAAACAATCAGCCTCAGGGAGATGCTCTCACCAGATTTCTGAGGTTAAGGCCAGCTAAGTTCTCTACTGCAACGGAACCAATGGTTGCCCTCGACTGGTTGCGTTCAGTCAACAAGGATCTAGTAACTGTCGGATGCACTGATGCTGAGAAGGTGAGGTTTGCCGCTCACCTACTGGAGGGACCAGCCGCTTCTTGGTGGGACACTTTTCAGATCACCCACCCACTGGATACTGTGACTTGGGCAATGTTTGAGGAAGGTTTTAGGACCAACCACGTGTCTTCAGGAGTTCTGAGGCTGAAGAGGAAGGAGTTCCGCAACTTGCTCCAAACCAATCGCACCGTGGCCGAGTACATTGAGGAGTTTAACAACCTGTCCCGTTATGCACCTGAGGATGTTGACACTGATGCAAAAAGGAGGGAGAGATTCCTGGATGGCCTCAGTGATGAGCTTTCAGTACAGCTACTGGTGGTTTATTGCCCCACTTTCCAGGAGCTTATGGACAAGGCCAGGATCTTGGAAGGGAAGCACAAGCAGGTGGAAAGCCGCAAGAGGAAGAACAATAATCACCACTCTGGTTCACACCACAAGTTTCGCACTTCGTATGATGGATACTCCAAGCATGGAGGGAATGACCATGGGAGCCATGATCGCCACCACCATGGAGGCGATGGACATCGTCATGACAACCATAGGAGCAGCCACCCCAGCCACAAGGGAGGACACTCTCACCACTCTGGAGGACACGGTGGACATGACCGTAACCGTGATCGCAGCTTTGTGAAGAAGGATCTGAGTGAGGTGACATGCTTCAAGTGTAAGCACAAGGGACACTATGCTGACAACTGTCCGGAGAGGAAAGGACTGAAACCAAACAACAACGAGAAGGCCACAGTGAACCACATGAATGTGGAGGAGATTCCAGATGAGCCTGACCTTGTGATTGGTAAGTTGCCAATCAACACTTACCCTGCACTTATACTTTTCGATACTGGTGCATCGCATTCATTCATATCAAGGGCATTTGTGGATAAGTATAAGTTACCTACTGAGTCTATGAGAAGGTCTATTAGAGTGAGTTCACCTGGAGGAGATATGATAGCTAGCGCGGGATGCCGCGATTTGACTGTGAGGATTGGAACACACAACTTCATTGCACATTTGGTAGTGTTGGATTCACAGGGATTAGACGTTATTCTGGGTATGGATTGGATGTCTATGCATGGGGGACACATAGATTGTGCACAGCGAGCTGTTTCACTCAAAACCCCGGATGGTAAGAGGATTAGATTCAGGTCAGCTGCACGACCGAGAAGGTGTAAGTTGAATTCTCTTAAGGGGGTTAGCATGGATATTGTGCCAGTGATTAGGGATTACCCCGACGTGTTTCCGGAAGAGCTGCCAGGGATGACACCTGACAGGGAAGTAGAGTTTCTTATCGACCTGATGCCGGGAACAGGGCCAATAGCAAAGAAACCATATAAGATGGATGTGGATGAGCTGAAGGAATTGAAGAAGCAGTTGAAAGAGCAGCTGGAAAAGGGATTCATTCAGCCTAGTTCGTCGTCATGGGGAGCACCTGTTCTGTTTGTGGAGAAGAAAGACAGCAGCAAGAGATTAGTAGTGGACTATCGCTCGCTGAATGAGGTAACCATCAAGAACAAGTACCCTCTGCCGAACATAAATGATTTGTTTGATCAACTGGAAGTAGCGAAGGTGTTCAGCAAGATTTATCTGCGATCAGGCTACTTCCAATTGAAGATCCGAGAGCAGGACGTACCAAAAACCGCCTTCACCACTAGGTATGGTTTATATGAGTATACGGTTATGTCTTTTGGACTAATGAATGCCCCGGCGTATTTCATGACCATGATGAACAAGGTATTTATGGAGTACTTGGACAAGTTCGTGGTGGTGTTTATTGATGACATACTGATATATTCCAAGGATGATGCTGAGCATGAGAAGCATCTGCGACTGATTATGGAGAAGCTGAGGGAACACAAACTGTATTCCAAATTCAGCAAGTGTGAATTCTGGCTTAACACTGTTGGGTTTCTTGGACACGTAGTGTCAGGAGAAGGAGTCGCTGTTGATCCAAGCAAAGTGACTGCAGTAACTGAGTGGGAAGCACCCAAGAATGCGGGAGAGATTCGAAGCTTTTTGGGACTTGCTGGATATTACAGGAGATTCATTGAAAACTTTTCCAAGATTGCTAAGCCGATGACTGAACTTCTGAAGGAGAGGAAGTTTGAATGGTCAGATGTATGTGAAGCCAGCTTTCAGGAACTGAAGCGTCGACTAGTGACCGCGCCTGTTCTGTGTTTACCAGATCTTCAGAAGGATTTCCAAGTGTACTGCGATGCTTCTCGACAGGGACTTGGGAGTGTGCTGATGCAAGATGGGAGAGTGGTGTCATATGCCTCGCGACAACTCAAGCACCATGAGCGGAATTACCCCACACACGACTTGGAGTTATCGTCAGTGGTTCATGCGCTCAAGGTATGGAGACATTACTTAATGGGAAAACACTGTGATGTGTACACCGACCACAAGAGCCTGAAGTACATATTTACACAGAAGGAACTGAACATGAGGCAAAGGAGATGGTTGGAACTTATCAAGGACTATGATATGAATCTACAATACCACCCAGGAAAGGCCAATGTAGTAGCAGATGCTCTGAGCCGGAAGGTTTATGCCAATGGATTGACAATTGGTGAATTGCCTGAGGATTTGTGCAAGCAATTCAAGGACCTTAGACTGGAAGTAGTGTCTGAAGGATACTTGGCTACAATGGAAGTCCAACCGACGCTACAGGACAGAATCGTAAAGGCTCAGGTAGGAGACAAGGAAATAGAGGAGATAAAGGAAAAGATGAAGGAGAATCGGGAAAAGGATATTCGCGAGGATGAGCATGGTACCTTGTGGTATGGAGATCGTTTGTGTGTGCCCAGCGACCCGGAGATAAGGGAGTTGATTCTGCAGGAGGCTCATAACTTGCCATACTCCATACATCCGGGCAACACGGAGATGTATATGGATTTGAAGAGCAGATTTTGGTGGAACAACATGAAGGGAGATATCGCCAAGCATATTGCCATATGCGATGTGTGCAGCCGAGTGAAGGCGGAACACCAGAAGCTAGCAGGACTGCTACAGCCATTGCCTGTGCCGGATTGGAAGTGGGATAGAGTGGGAATGGACTTTATCATAGGATTGCCCAGGACCAGGTCAGAATATGACTCTATTTGGGTAGTGGTCGACCATTTGACCAAGGTAGCCCACTTTATACCGGTGAAGACGACCTATACGAGTGCAAAGTTGGCCAAGATTTACATGGACAGAATTGTGTGCCTACATGGACTTCCCAAGAGTATTGTATCTGATAGAGGCACCCAATTTACCTCACACTTCTGGCGCCAGCTGCATGAGTCACTTGGTACTAGATTGGAGTTTAGCACAGCGTTTCACCCACAGACGATGGACAGACCGAGAGGGTGAATCGGATTTTGGAGGACATGCTGAGAGCTTGCGCCTTGGCTCATGGTTCTAGTTGGGATGAGAATTTGCCGTATGCGGAGTTTTCCTATAACAACAGATATCAAACCAGCATCAAGACGTCACCGTTCGATGTGCTATATGGGAAACGGTGCCGAACACCATTGCTATGGGATGGAGTAGGAGAACGTCAGTTGTTTGGACCTGATTTGATCAAGGATGCTGAGGAGAAGGTCGCCTTGATTAGGGACAGGCTGAAGGTAGCACAATCAAGGCAGAAGAGCTACGCTGACGCCAAGCGCAAGGAAGTGGTGTACGAGATAGGTGATAGAGCATACCTCCGAGTGTCGCCACTTCGGGGAATCAAGATATTTGGAATTAAGGGTAAGCTGGCACCTCGGTTTATTGGACCGTATCGGGTCTTAGCACGCAAAGGAGAAGTTGCTTATCAGTTGGAGTTGCCAGAGGCTCTGTCCGCTGTTCACAATGTGTTCCACGTATCCCAGCTGAAGAAGTGCCATCCGGAGATGGTGGATACACCATTGAGAGACACTGTACCGCTGGAAGGGGTTCAACTTGAGAACGACTTGACCTATGAGGAGAAACCGGTCAAGATTCTGGAGACAGCAGAGAGGATTACCCGTACCAAGACGATCAGGTTTTGCAAGGTGCAGTGGAGCCACCACACTGAAGAGGAAGCCACTTGGGAGTGTGAGGATGACATCCGAGAGGATTACCCACACCTATTTGCTAGCCGCGCCGAATCTCGAGGACAAGATTCATCTTAAGGGGGTTAGTCTTGTCACATCCCAAATTTTAGATTTGGTCTTGCATATCATTCATATCATTGCATCATGCTTTTCCATGCAAAACCGTCGAGTGAAAAGGTTCGGCGAAACGCTATTTCCAAAACCCTATTTTATTTTGCTACGAGGCTCCTACGGGAGGCTTTAGTAGGACTAGCATTGTCCACCCTTGTAGCCTAGTGTTTTCGCTCAACCCTTGGCCCTAGATTGTTCCCCTCGACTGTACGAAACCGTAGGAGAAAGAATCGCTTGATTCGGAGCTCGTACGGAGAAGTTGCGGCCGTTTTAGTGAATCGTCGGAAAAAGGTCCGAATTTCCGGACCGATTTCCGAGTCCGAAACCAACTCTGCGCCGTTTTCGCGTAGGATTCCGCGAGGGGCCCCACATAAAGAGGCCACCCGGCCTCGGGATCCGCACCCCACCCCGCCGCCTCCTGCCTGCCCGCAATCGCCCCGCCTCCTCGTTCCGCGCGCCCGCCCGCCGTCCTCGGGAACCGCTGCCCCGCCGCCTCCTGGCCGCGACCGCCGCCGCCGGTCGTCGCCTTCCCCGCCGCCAGGTACCGCGTCGCCACCTCTCCTCTCCTCTCTCTCTCTCTCTCGCCGCCGCGCCGCCTCCATCTCGCTGCCCGGCCGCCTCGCCGCCTTGCAGCGCACCCCGCCGCCTCGCCGCCTTGCAGCGCACCCCGCCGCCAGCGCCTGCCCGCGCCCCGAGCCGCCAGCGACGCACTGCTCGCGCGCGCGCTGCGCGCTGCACCGCCTAGGGCCCCGCGCTGCGCTCGCACGCACCGCTGCCGCGCTAGCTGCTAGCTGCCGCGTTGCGCCACTGCTGCTGCGCCGTCTCGCCTGCTGCACGCGCGCTGCGCGCGCCGCTGCCGTCGTGTGCCGTGCTGCTGCAGCGCTGCGCTGCGTCGCCTCGCTGCTGCGCGCTAGCGCGCGTCTACGCACACGCACGCACGCACGTATGCGCGCGCATGTTTTACTTGACCCGTGCGCTGATCGTTCCCCTCTCGCGCAGAAAACACCGACGCCGGAATCGATCGTCGCGCCGTCCGAAACTCGTCGCTGTCCGTTTCGCCGTTCGTTCCCGGTAAGCCTGCAGCCACCGTCAGATCTCAGATCAGCGGTTCAGATCAGTCGTTGACCGGTCAGACTCGAGCGTTGACTAGTCAGATGCCCAGTCAGCGCCCAGTCAGCAGACGCGTTGACCAGTCAACAGACACAGTTGACTGGTTATTTTCGTTAATCCTTTTAGTTGACAGATTTTGGTAGAAACTTGTAAATTGCATAGAAATTAAACCGCTTGGCCAAAAATTGCAAATAAAATATGTGTAGATTCAGTGAGTCGTGTAGAATATTGCTGTACCTTTGGTTCAGGATTTTGCAGCAAGGTTTAGTACAGTTTAATCAAACTAGTTAGTGGCCTTTTCGGAGTAATAAATTCGTAGGAAAAGATCTGTAGCTCCAAAAATCGCGTATGATATGTCCCTGGATTCAGTGGAATGAGGGGAATCTCATCGTGAATTAAAAAGATAGGCTTACAGTAAAAACTTCTGCAGAAACTGTCTAGTGGCTTTCTGCAGTGTTTTAATTACTCGGAGAGTTTTATAATTCCTTTTTGAGTAATTCCAGTTGGTACTGTTTCTATTCAGCGATGCCTATGCGGTAGAATTTTCCCAAGATTTTACAAACGGTATTCTACCGGTAGCGAATTATTTAAGTTCTAGCTCTAGTTTCAAGTATTACTTTTTGCGTAATAGTTTTCCTTGCGCTAAAACTATTTTCCATGCATGCAATCAGTACCTCTACTGATTTCTATTATGTGGTGCAGCTGTAGCACCAATTCACGTGCCTTGCATACCTTCATGCATCATATTTATTGCATATGCTTGTGAATTGTTTGTTTATGTTTGCAATTGTATCGTGTAGATTGTGACGAGTGCAACGCTTGCTCGTGTGTGGATTGTTTTTCCGACCGCTACAACCAAGGCAAGTAGATGCGACTTTGTTCATGATATCGTCCTACTATTTTCAATGCATTGTCGTGTATTTTGTAGTTGCATGTGTAGGATGATACTATCTCTATGCTATGTCCTATTATGTGGTAGGGCTTTCCTTGTAGATGAACCACCGTTGGTAGATGTGCTTAGCCATGCTATGTTGAACGAGGGCTGGGTTACATCATTGATACTTGTTTCTAAAAGTATTGGTTTGTGAAAACTAAAACACCTTAATCAATGAATCTCCTGGGTGTGATGGTATTGATAATTTTTGGTGGTTTCATTGCGGAAAGGCACCCAGGTATCAAGAGAGAATGATTGGCTTCTTTATTGTGTAGCTTACGTGTACAACCATGTGCCAATAATGAAATGGGCGGTTGGTTGGACTTAGTAGGTTGTGGTAACTCGAACCCGCGTATCCAGAGATGTAGAATTTTTGGTAGGTTGGACCGGTGCGCGTCGGGATTGAGGAGCTACTTCCCGAACAGTCTCTTCTTGGTCTTCTCCCTATCATCACCCAAAATGAGAGTGATGGTACGAGCTGGGCTGGCCAAGTCACATGAGTAAAGTGTACTAACCCCTGCAGGGTGTATAATCTAATCGATTAGCCGTGTCCACGGTTATGGACATCTGAGTTGCTTGATATTGATTCCATGACATGTTTCTCGCTCATTGTAATTTCATAATTGTTTTAATATTGTTGGGTTAACTTAATTGGGATCTTTTCAAAGAAAATCAAAAACTGTTTATGAAAGTAGGACAAATGTATTTGCAAATGCAAGCCTGACACAGCTCCACTAGCCAAATATGCATGTAGTTGTTAGTACTATTGTCTCCATTACTATCTCTACTTGCCATACATTCCATGTATTGACCCTTCGGGGCTGCTACGTTTCATGTTGCAGGTTATTCCGATTCTGAGTAATCGATATAGGCCACGGTACTCCACTCGGCACTTGTTCACTTGTGGGCAATTTGAAGAATGGAGGATTTACTTTATTTACGTTGCAACCTGAATAATTTAAGCTAGCTTTGTGCTAAGCTTTCATTGTAATAATGGTACTCTGGATCATCGTTATTCATGATACACGGATATTTTGCTATGTTATTCATCTTATTCTATTGTGCGCCAAGGAACCGATCCAGGGATTGACATGTCACATAGAAGCCACGGTCTTTTCAGAACCGCGGTGTTACACATGTTTAGACTCGTCTATGCAACGCCCGTCCATACATCCCTATGCCTACTGCACTCGAATCCTACTGTTACCGTTACTGTTACTATTGCTCCTGTTTCACTGATGTTGTTGCTTTGCTGTTGCTACTACAAAACTATTGCTACAGATAAACTTCTGTGAGCAAGAACTATTTCCAGGTGCATCTGAACTGACAACTCAGTTGTTAAGGCTTGCAAGTATTCTTTGGCTCCCCTTATGTCGAATCAATAAATTGGGTAATATTACCTGCAAAGACTGTTGCGATCCCCTACACTTGTGGGTCATCAAGACTATTTTCTGGCGCCGTTGACGGGGAGCATAGCTTTATTTGTAAGTTCACTTGGATCTATTATTGTTCACTGCTACTCCTTTCATCATGGGGAAGTCTCGTGATGGAAAGTTCCCTATTTTACCATCCACTACAAGAAGAGGTACGGTCCTAAACACCTTTGTTCCTCTTGATTCACCGTATGTTATAAGTAAGCTTGTCACACCACCACATACTCATGCTACACAAACTGCTACTACTGCTGAATCTGAAACTGCTTTTGATACTCATGATGTTACTTCTACTGTGCTTGATGCGAGTGGTTCATTAGGTCCTTTTCTAGATGCTACTATGGCTAGTCTAGGAAATACCGAAACTCCTAGTGAAGACACTGTTACACCTGTTAGCTCACCTGCTAGTGAGAGTTTTGATATTAATGATGGTTACATTGAGCTCACTGATGAATTTGTTAAAGTGTGCCGAAACACACATGGTGCTAGTGCTATTAAGAGTCTCCTTGCTAGACTTACTATTATGCCCAAGAAGTCCCATGATCCTAAGTTTGCCACCTCTCCCATACATATTAAAGATAAATATTATGATTTCTCTCTTCATTTATCTTATTTAGATATTGTTGAGAAAGAACCTTTTTGTGGTACTTAAAATGAGAGTGATGTGGCTCATATGAATGAGCTTTCTACTATGAGTGTTTTGTTCTCTGATGATTTTAAAATGCGCAAGTACTTTGTTGCTAAGATCTTCCCTTTTTCACTAAAAGGAGAATCTAGGGCTTGGTTTAATAGATTACCTCCTGGTTCCATTGATAGCCCTGATTGCTTGATTTCTTCTTTCTTCCACAAATATTTTCCTCCCATTGCTAGACATGCTGCTTTGCAGAGACATATTGATTTTAAACAGGGAGAAGAAGAGAAATTTCCCGAGTCATGGAAAAGATTTTGTTCCTTGATTAATGCATATCTTGGATGTCCATTACCTCAGAATGAGCTTCTTGATATTTATTAGAATGGACTAACTGATGATTCTAGGACCTACCTGGATAGCTTTGCTGATTGTGTTTTCAGGAAAAGGACTCCCACAAATGCTGAAGAATTAATGAACAAGATAAGCAAGAATTATGATGATTAGACTTCAACTGAGCTGAATACACCTGAGCCTATTACTCCTGAACTAGTTGTTCCTGAACCAGTTCCACCACCAACAACAAATAAGAGGGGAGTTATTGCATTAAATTATGAAGTGATGAAGGAAGCTAAAAAGTGTCTAAAGGAGAAAGGTATTAGATCTGAAGATGTGAAGAATCTACCTCCTATAGAAGAATTATGTAAGCCAATTCCCCACTCATCTACTATTGAGGTACACTCTCTCCAACACTTTGATGAAGGTGATATTCCTTATGGTAAGCCTCCTGGTCAATGCTTAGAGGAACTTGACATTTTTATTGTTAAACAAGGTAATTTTAATAAACAAGTTCAGAATCATTTATTGGAAAACTCCAGAGCTATCCATGAGTTGAAAGACATTGTGGAAAGAACTTCTAATGATATTAAACTGCTTTGTAAACACTTTCAAATGGTTCAAACCCAACTTGATCAACTTGCTAAAGTGCAAAAGGATATGCTAGTTAATGCTTCAGGAAATAAACATGCTTATGGAATTAGAACTAGGAGTGGTGTAGCTACTCAAGATCCTTTATATCCTGAAGGACACCCTAAAAGAATAGAGCGGGATTCCCAACAAGGTGAGGATAGTGGCAGTCCTCGTAAGAGGAAGAAAAAGAAACATAAGAAAGTTGAGGAACCACTTGAACCTGCTGTAGATCCTAATAGTATATCTGTCTCTGATGCTGAAGCTGACAGTGGTAATAATAATGAGTCTCCTGATAAGGAGGAAGTTGAGGAAGAACCTAAAAAGCACACTAAGAACACTAGATACACTAAGGAAGATTTTATTGCTAATAAACATGGTAAAGAGAGAGAACCTTGGGTGCAGAAACCTATGCCTTTTCCAGGTAAGAAACACAAGTCAAAGGAGGAAGAACACTACAACAAGTTTTGTGAGTGGATGAAGCCTTTATTTCTGCAAATTCCTTTGACTGATGCTATTAAGTTTCCTCCTTATTTAAAGTATATGAAGGATATTGTCTCTAATAAAAGGAAGATTCCTAATGAGGAGATTTCTACTCTACTTGCTAATTATTCCTTCAATGGTAAGGTTCCAAAGAAACTTGGTGATTCAGGTATACCAACTATTCCTTGCTCCATTAAAAATAATTATGTTCGAACTGCTTTATGTGATTTAGGAGCTGGAGTTACTGTTATGCCTTTTTCTCTCTATAAGAGACTCCAGCTAGAAAAGTTGATACCAACTGATATATCTTTGC
Source organism: Avena sativa (assembly GCA_916181665.1). Taxonomy (NCBI): domain Eukaryota; kingdom Viridiplantae; phylum Streptophyta; class Magnoliopsida; order Poales; family Poaceae; genus Avena; species Avena sativa. Next base: position 71,560,723 of record OV702284.1, read on the forward strand.
AAATGGCTGATAAGTCAACTACTATTCCTGTTGGTATATGTGAGGATGTTCCTGTTCAAGTTGCTCATAATTACATGGTTTTAACTGATTTTTTTGTGCTTGAAATGCCTGAAGATAATAATATGTCTATTATTCTTGGGAGACCTTTTCTTAATACTGCAGGTGTTGTCATCAATTGTAATCAAGGAAAAGTAACATTCAATATTAATGACAAAGAGCACACTATCTATTTCCCCAAGAAGGTTGTTAGAAGCTATTGCCTGAATTCTATTGAAAATATTGAAGGCATTAAGGTTGGAGAAATATATTGTCCCATTCCACAAGAAAATATTGAAACTATTATGATTGGGACCATTGCTATCAAGTATGAGGTAACATAATCACCTTGTGGAATGCAAAGTTTTGTTTCATATAAGATTGTTTTGGTAACAATACTTGATCAACCTTGTTAACAAAAGGATTTTAATGAACAAAATAATGCTTCCACTGTGGTTATACTTGCTTTATTTTTTCCTTTCTCCTTCCTAGTCTTTGCTTTAGTTTTAGTTTTGCTAGTTGTTTGCTTGTTGGAGTTTCTTAGAGCTCCTATAGTTTGGCTTTTGGTTTGCTTTTGCTTCTTCTGAAAAATTGTTTCTGCGAGAAAATCAATTTTCATACCCTGAAAATTGGCCAAAAATAAAGTTTCCCCAAAAATCCCAGAAAATTCAAAATAAAATTTTCCTCGAAAAAAGGGGCAGAGGGGTACCAGAGGTGACCCAGGGGGCACCCCTAGGCTCCACACCTGTGGTAGGTGCGGGCCCACCACTAGTGGCGCCTAGGAGGGTCTGGCCCACCTGGGCCCCTCCAGGCTGCCTCCTCAAAGCCACCTTCTTTCTCTCTCCTGAAAAACACCGGAAAACTTGATCAAGCTCGAGTTCTTGCTGTTCTTGCTCGCGATTTTTGATCTCCTTGTTCAGCCCATCTCAAGTGCTGATTTTTGGAGGGATTGCTCCTTGGTATGTGCCTCCTCCACTTGTCCAATTAGATTTGTGATTGGTAGATTGTATCTTGAGTATTTTTCTACTGTAGGTGACAGGTTGTTTAAGCTTGCATGCTTGTTCTTTGCTTAGAAACTTTGATTTGATGCATGTGTAGTCCTCTAGCAAGTTCCTATAGTAGTTACTCATCATTTATTAACTTAGAAATCACTTGGTTTGATGGTTGTCTAAAAATTTCAGCAAAGAATATGAGTGCTTATTCACTGAATCAATATGACTTGATGGTGCAGGAGCCAATGAAGGTTCATCGTGAGGAGGCAGTTTTTCCTTCCATATATCCATGCTATGAATTTATGAGAGCTGCGGGGATTCTCCAAGATTTTCAAACCTTGGTTACAAATGCAGGGTTGGAGCACTTTGTTGAAGGTGAACCAATCCAATATGTTAAGCTAACCATGGCTTTTGTACAGGACTTCCAGTTCACTTGGTCTACTTCTAATCCCATGGTCCATTACAAAATGTATAATATGCCTGTCAACCTGCCTTTTGCTGATTTCTGTTCAGCAATTAGAGTACCTCAGTGGGGATCTTGTGAGAAGATCAAGGAGAGGCCCAAGTCACTTGTTGATTTTTATGCTGAGATTTTCCAAGGTTTCGACTTCTTAAAGGAAAGTGGTAAAATTCGGAACATCCAGCTCCTAGTTATTAGATACTTTTCTTATTTCATTACCAAGTGTGTTCTTTCTAGAAAGACTGCTAGAAAGTTGTCTTCTTTTGATCTAGCTTCTATTGCAGCTGCTCTGAATAGGAATAGTTCTTATTGTTTGGGTGCTTTGATAGCTCACCATCTCACCACCAACCGTGAGAAGGGTGGAATTTGTGGAGGTCTCATTGCTTCTACGTTGCTAGCTTTCCATGGTTTAGAGCCTCATTATTCAGATTTTTAGTTTTCCATAGAGAGGCTTGATATTGAATCCATGATTCAGCATGGTTTTGTTTCTTTGGGGGCTAATGTGAGAAGTTTGCCATTTGAACTATCTTTTGTCCAGCAAGGTCGGAGAAAGGGTAGGAGTGAGAAAATAGTTTATTTGCCTGCACCTGTTTTGTTTAACTTTGATAACAGGCAAGGATGGTCGCTTACAGAGGAAGAGGTTGACACATATGTGTAGGGGTTCGTAGCATGGAAAACAAAAAATTTCTACCGCATGCACACAAACAAGCCAAGATCTATCTACTAGATTGTAGCAACGAGTCGATAGAGGAACTCACCCTTGAAGATTCCAAAGCGGTTAACGAGAGCAGATTCTCGTGGGTGATGTAGTCGTACACTTGCCGATCTCAAGATCGCGTAGACGATCCTTCTGGCACTGCGTTTCGGCAGCGCTTCCGCAGTCGGTCACACGTTCGGTACTCGATGAAGACCTTCCTCTCCCTTGTTCCAGCAGGCAGCGGAGGTTGTAGCACTCTCCTCGCGATTCCGGCAGCACGACGGCGTGGTACCGGAAGTAGAGGGGAGATCTCGCAGGGCTTCGCCTTAAGCCGAAGCGAGTATGGTGGATTAGGGTTTCCCAGAAAACTAGGGTTTAGAGATCCGGGAGGAGGACGAGGTGTCGGCGGCGGCTAAGGCGACGACGACGGACTGGCGGCGGCGCGGCGAGGCGGCGCGGCGGCGGCGAGCGGCGGCGGCTCATGGAGAGGGCTCGGAACTTGTGTTGTTTGGGGCAGCCCTCCCCTTATATTTATGAGAGGGAGGGGCAGCCTTGGGAGGGGTGGGTTTGAATCCAAACCCAAACCCAAGTTGGATTGAGAGAAGGACTTGTTTCTTCTCCCACTAGGAAACCATTGTTCCAGTTTGACTTTTCAAACTTCCCATTTGACTTTCAATTTAGAGCTTTATTTCTCTCTTGCATATGCCAACACCAAGTGACCTTGGACATGATCCAATCATTCCACTTACCCATGACACATTCATGGACCATTCTCCTTTCGGACCGGTGAACCTTCTAGACCCTTCTAGAACCTCTCCGATGAAATCATCGGAAACTTTCCCGAACTCCGAAATAGGACTTTCCTTATATGAATCTTATTCTCCGGACCATTCCGGATCTCCTCGTGATATCCTGGATCCCATTCGAGACTCCGAACAACATTAGGTCTCTTACTCATCATTCCATAACTACTCAACAACATTGAATCCTTAAGTGTGTCTCCCTACGGTTCGTGAATTATGCGGACATGACCGAGACACTTCTCCGATCAATAACCAATAGAGGAATCTGGAAATTCATATGGCTCCCACATATTTCTACGATTACTTTGCGATCGAATGAACCACTTATATACGATACCAATTTCCCTTTGTCTCATGATAGTTTACTTATCCGAGGTTTTGATCGTCGGTATCTCTGCATACCTAGTTCAACCTCGTTACCGATAAGTACTCTTTTCTCGTTCCCGTGGTATGTGATCCCTTGTGAACCAGTCACATGCTTGCAAGCTAATTGGATGACATTCCACCGAGAGGGCCCAGAGTATATCTATCCGTCATATGGATGGACAAATCCCACTCTTGATCCATGTGTCTCAACCCATACTTTCCGAACACTCAATGCCACCTTTATAACCACCCAGTTACGGTGTGGTGTTTGATGTCATCAAAGCATCCTTCCGGTGATGGTGATAAGCATGATCTCATGGTCAAAGGAATTAGGTTACTATGTATCAGAAAGCTTATAGCAAATGAACTATATTAAATGACTTGATCTTTATGCTACGCTTAACTATAGGAGTATGTCCATCACATCATTCTCCTAATGATATGACCCTGTTGTTAATAACATCTCTATGTTTATGATCAGGAAACCATGATCATATATTAACTAACAAGCTAGTTTAACAAGAGGCTTTACTAGGGACTCTTTTATGTTTACAAATCACACAAGTATTAATGTTTCCGATTAATACAATTATAGCATGGTATGTAAACATTTATCATAAGTATGAAGATATGAGAATAACCACTTTATTATTGCCTCTTGGGCATATCTCCAACAGTCTCCCACTTGCACTAGAGTCAATAATCTAGTTTCAAACCTTTGTGTATTCAACACCTATGGCTTTCCGGTGTTGTATGTACACGATTGCTAGTGGTCAACTGATCCCCGGATCTGACACTTCCTGGTCCGTGTGTAATTGCATGTCTTTGCGTCTCTACGCATCACTCATTCTCTAATGAGATGGCTTTATATAAATTTGGTCCTTTGGTGAGACCTTTAGTTCTTTGGGGTTAAAACATGTTGATAATATTGTCGTACAATATATCTTCATAGTATTATCCCGCTGTGAACTACACCCAGTTTGATAACAAACTTCTTGACACAAATGCCCTTTTTAGCTGCTATAATAGCAGTCATATACTTAGCCTTTTATTGTAGTATCTGTCACAATGTCTTAACTTTGGAACTCATCCAAATCCATTATGGAACTTACTTCCATTATATTGTGCCACCCTTAGTTTAGATTGAGATAAACTTAATTTGTACTTTGTGACAAAACTAGTATCAATGTAATTCATTTACAATGAACTAACCATCTATTTGTCACTTCTACAAAACAATATACTCTTAGTTCTTCCAAAAGATCATAAGAATATCCTTACTATCGTCCAATGATCATCTTATGAATCATTCTGGTATATTCTCATAACATTTAGAGCATAGGACATATCTGGATTTGTACATATCACAGTATGATTGATATAAATACTCTTTGTGATTTCATACATCAAGTATCAATCTATACTTGAATCTTTGTTTCACTTACCAAGTGTCAATACACTTGAATATATCATCAATATTGAACTCATTCAATCCTTTCTGTGCGACAAGAACCTTTCTTGTAGTTTCTATATTGAACTCATTCAATATATCATCTATGTACTTTCGGCACAACCATATCAGCATCTATTGATGCCAAATATTTGGGTTTTGCCTAAGTCTTTCATCGGGATGAAATTCTTAATATGTGTTAATAGAAGATACATCATTTCTAATCAACAATATGTCTTCCACATAATGTATTAGAAACATGCCTACTGCTCCCACTTAATTTCTTGCAAATGCAAGCATCTTCATAGTCTCTGATGAAATTAAACTCTTTTAACAGTTTCATCATAGTGAAGATTCCAACTCCGCGATGCTTACTTCAACCATTGAAGTTTGCATATGCTTTTAGCATCCTTTGAATTAACAAAACCCTTTGGACCGTGTCATGCACACGTCCTAGGTAACCATTCTATTAGAAGAACTTGTTTTGTTTATTCAACACATAACAAAATTATATGTCGTGGTTGCTACATTAATCCGTCTATACTAAATATCGCTTAATGAAAGATCAGATCTTGTCATAGTCAACTCTTTGAACATTGTCGTGAATTCTTTCCCGACATGTCGATAATTTCATAGATGTGAAACATCCATGTCTATTTCTTTATAGATCCAAATACGGCTGTAAGGTCTTGTACCTTTCTAGAGGGTCTTTCAAGCTCAAAGCTTGATTTCTTGTATATGGAACTATCACGGATTTTATGGCTTCAAGCCATTTGACGGAGTCAGGGCCCATCATCGCTTCTTTGCATGTAGTCGGTTCATTATTTTCAAATAATGATTCAACCCTCAAATCTTGGTATTTGATTGTTTACCCGACCTACTTGTTTCAATAGGAACTTAGACCTCCGTGACCACAACCTTTGAGGCACGTGAGCCATGAGCATTGTTGCTGCCTCCGGAACACTTTTCGGCGCTGCGCAACTTTGATCATATATAGCTAAGGTTCTTTTACCTTGTCAAAGTTCTATTGTCCTCCCACTTAACTTTTCACGGAAAATTCCTTCTCAAAGAAACTTGACGTTCTAAGTGACAAACATTTTTGTCTTTGGTGTTTATGGAGGAATTCTTAACAGTTATTCAAAAATAACATACAAAGACATGTTCATCCGATTTTGGTTGCAAACATCTTTCTTATGCATAGCATACCAATATTTAAGAAAGGACAACTTGGGTTTTATCCCAAACCATAAGTTTATATGGTGTCAATTCAACGGATTATGATGGAGCTCTTTTCAGTGGAAAACCGGTAGTCTCTAAAGCTTTTAATCTTTAAAATATAATGACAGTTTTATGAATTACACCTTTGATCTTACCATGTCAAACAAGGTTTGATCACATATCTCGAACGCTCCATACTCTTATGGTGTTTCGGGAAATGCAAATCCACGGAACGATTCCTTAAATCTTAGGTATTATGCTAAACTTGTAACTCAAATATCTTCCTTTATGATCTTATCATAAACTATTTATATTCTTGTTACAATGATTTTGCACTTCATCTTAAAATCTTTGAACTTTTCAAATGTTTCGTACTTCATCCTTATTAAGTAAATATTCATATATTCACTCAAATTTTCAGAGAAAGCATATGAAGTTGAAATACATCGCTCTTGACTACTCATAATGGATTTCATACAACAATATGTACAAGTTCCAATAAGCTAGTCATTCGTTCCCTTTTGGCCTATGAAGGAAGTTTTAATTATCTCTAGGAAAGTTTCACAAGCGTCATTTGATCAAAAATCAAAAAGACTCCAAAATTCCATCCACATGGAGTTTCTTCATGTTTTCTTTCCAACATAATTTAAACGGCGATGTCACTTCCTAAGTGATCTTTCAATCAATTTGTCTTTAAACATTTTTAGCACTAGTTTTATGGATGTGATTTCTCCAACGAGATTTGTGAATCATCCATCTTTTATGGATTACGACAATTATTTGAACAACCCTTTTGTTCTCATAACACCTGATAAAACAAATCATGAAGGCAAGCTTTGATGTTTAACAAGCAGCACAATAACCCTTTATTTGTTCTCAATGAACATCATCACATATTCTTTTGCTAGTTACTTAGGCCATTGTAGTTCATGAATTGTGTTGTTTTGTATGACGATTCACACCAACAAATTCAGTATCAAATACTTAAGAACCACATTGTTTAATAAGCAAAGAATATATCCATAACATGTATACCATCTATATACTTAAGCTGAACAATTCTAGTCTTTTCTTTTCTGCCATATATTTATGAGATTCTCTTTTAGTATTTCCTTTTCTGTTTGAAAGAATCTATCAACATCAATAGTGGAGCCATATACATGACACATAGTCCAAAGCATGTATAGTTCAATACCAATGTCTTTGGACTTGCACTTTGAAGTAGATCACCATCATCAAATGTTTGGTGTTCTTTCAAATTCCTTTCTTTAGTAATCTCTTGGTGTAGTAAACATTTTACCTACATCAAATATTCACCCTTATCATGGAATTATCCATGATCAAGCTACTTTTAGCTTATAACGATGAATCACGAGTATAATGTTGCTCTCCAAAACCTTTTGGTGGATTAGGACAACTAGTGTCTCTAACCTTTTGCAAATTCTCATCAAATATGAGAACATGACTTTTGCCATATTATACTCTATCATGTTGCAACCAAAACTTCGTTTCAGATATCACAATATCTTCCACACATCATGGTTTCTGAAACAAATCTTTCAGATCCTAGATAACCTTGATATTAAGACAATCCTTTGAATATCAAGAATCATGGAGACAAACATGATACTCATACACTAACACTTGGAATTGTCACTCTTGATTTAATACCAATTATTAAACTTCATGTAGTAACCGGAACTTACTGAAAGTTTGCAATAGGACTTTTAAAATTTAGATTAACACTTCAAAACAATACGATACCAATTCGTAAAGTAACTAACCAGAATTCTATAGTTCTATCATCTCAATTAAAACTAAGCGCAAGGTGGTAAACGGATGCCAATGACTACAACAACTATGCAAATTCACTTTGATTTAATTTATGATAAATAGTGTTCAACTTTTAATAATATTTCCGTTGAGCTCCCACTCAAAAAAATATCCCTCACATTGTTTTAGTGATCACACGAACCAAATCCACCACATCAAAACCGATCATCACGAGAGTTGATGTAGCTTCAATGGCGAACAATCAACATGTTCATCATATCTACTATATGTCTCATGCTTTACCTTTCGGTGATCCGTGTTCGAGACCATGTCTGTACATGCTAGGCTCGTCAAGATCAAACCTTAGCTTCCGCATGAGCAAATCTGGCTTGCTCACGTTGTATACACTCGCAGAATCTAACACACCCGATCATCACGTGGTGCTTTGAAACAACGAGCTTTAGCAACGGTGCTTACTAAGTATGAACACTTTAAAACTTGAAATTTGTGTGCTTGAGGGATCATCTTATAATGCTACCATCGCAAACTAAGCAATACAAGATGCATAAAGGATTAACATCACATGCAATTCATAATATGTGATATGATATGGCCTTTCTTCTTGTGCTTCCGATCTCCATCTTCAAGCACGAACATGATCTCCATCATCACCGGCATTGCGTCAAGGTCAATGGCGCCGCTCCATCGTTGTCATCCACCAGCATCAACTATTACAACTACTTTGAATAATAGACATGAAGGTCTTAACGGAATGAAAATACAACCATATGGCTCCTGCCGGTTGCCAACTTACAATAAGGGACATTGCATACATCATATATAAACACAATCGTGGCCATATCACATCACAGCACACCCCTGCAAAACAAAGTTAGACGCCTCTAATTTTCTTTGCATGTTTTACGTGGTTTGGGGCTTTCAATAAGTGTCGTTCTAACTTACGAACAAGAACCACAACATTGATACTAGTATTGTCAATCACCCGTTGTAAATTGAATCTTAACTATGTTGGGAGAAACAGGCACCCGCAAAGCCACTTATACAATACAAGTTGCATGTCAAGCGTGGAGCAAGTCTCATGAACGATGTCATGTAAGGTTAGCCTGGGACGCTTCATCCCACCATACCGCAAGATGCAAAGTACACAATAAGCAATCGACAACAAAAACATCAACGCCCACAATGACCATTGTGTTCTACTCGTGCAACAGATCTACATGTAGACATGGCTCTGATACCACTGTAGGGGTTCGTAGCATGGAAAACAAAAAATTTCTACCGCATGCACACAAACAATCCAAGATCTATCTACTAGATTGTAGCAACGAGTCGATAGAGGAACACACCCTTGAAGATTCCAAAGTGGTTAACGAGAGCAGATTCTCGTGGGTGATGTAGTCGTACACTTGCCGATCTCAAGATCGCTTAGACGATCCTTCCGGCGCTGCGTTCCGGCAGCGCTTCCGCAGTCGGTCACACGTTAGGTACTCGATGAAGACCTTCCTCTCCCTTGTTCCAGCAGGCAGCGGAGGTTGTAGCACTCTCCTCGCGATTCCGGCAGCACGACGGCGTGCTACCGGAAGTAGAGGGGAGATCTCGCAGGGCTTCGTAAGCCGAAGCGAGTATGGTGGATTAGGGTTTCCCAGAAAACTAGGGTTTAGAGATCCGGGAGGAGGAGGAGGTGTCGGCGGCGGCGACGGACCGGCGGCGGCGAGCGGCGGCGGCAGCGGGCGGCGGCTCGTGGAGAGGGCTCGGAACTTGTGTTGTTTGGGGCAGCCCTCCCCTTCTATTTATGAGAGGGAGGGGCAGCCTTGGGAGGGGTGGGTTTGAATCCAAACCCAAACCCAAGTTGGATTGAGAGAAGGACTTGTTTCTTCTCCCACTAGGAAACCATTGTTCCAGTTTGACTTTTCAAACTTCCCATTTGACTTTCAATTTAGAGCTTTATTTCTCTCTTTCATATGCCAACACCAAGTGACCTTGGACATGATCCAATCATTCCACTTACCCATGACACATTCATGGACCATTCTCCTTTCGGACCGGTGAACCTTCTAGACCCTTCTAGAACCTCTCCGATGAAATCATCGGAAACTTTCCCGAACTCCGAAATAGGACTTTCCTTATATGAATCTTATTCTCCGGACCATTTCGGATCTCCTCGTGATATCCTGGATCCCATTCGAGACTCCGAACAACATTCGGTATCTTACTCATCATTCCATAACTACTCAACAACATTGAATCCTTAAGTGTGTCTCCCTACGGTTCGTGAATTATGCGGACATGACCGAGACACTTCTCCGATCAATAACCAATAGAGGAATCTGGAAATTCATATGGCTCCCACATATTTCTACGATTACTTTGCGATCGAATGAACCACTTATATACGATACCAATTTCCCTTTGTCTCATGATAGTTTACTTATCCGAGGTTTTGATCGTCGGTATCTCTGCATACCTAGTTCAACCTCGTTACCGATAAGTACTCTTTTCTTGTTCCCGTGGTATGTGATCCCTTGTGAACCAGTCACATGCTTGCAAGCTAATTGGATGACATTCCACCAAGAGGGCCCAGAGTATATCTATCCGTCATATGGATGGACAAATCCCACTCTTGATCCATGTGTCTCAACCCATACTTTCCGAACACTCAATGCCACCTTTATAGCCACCCAGTTACGGTGTGGTGTTTGATGTCATCAAAGCATCCTTCCGGTGATGGTGATAAGCATGATCTCATGGTCGAAGGAATTAGGTTACTATGTATCAGAAAGCTTATAGCAAATGAACTATATTAAATGACTTGATCTTTATGCTACGCTTAACTATAGGAGTATATCCATCACATCATTCTCCTAATGATATGACCCTGTTGTTAATAACATCTCTATGTTTATGATCAGGAAACCATGATCATATATTAACTAACAAGCTAGTTTAACAAGAGGCTTTACTAGGGACTCTTTTATGTTTACAAATCACACAAGTATTAATGTTTCCGATTAATACAATTATAGCATGGTATGTAAACATTTATCATAAGTATGAAGATATGATAACAACCATTTTATTATTGCCACTTGGGCATATCTCCAAAAATATGTTGGGGAAGTCTCCTAGCAAGAGAATGTTGAATAGGATGCCGAAGACAATTCGGTTCAGCCCTCCAACTTGGGAGAGTCTTCATACCAGCAGCCCTCATTTGATTGGGGCGCGTCTTCTTCCTCATCACAGGTGCCTGACTATGATCATTCCTATGATGACCCACCAGCATGGAGTTATTATCCGCGCTATTAAGCCCCACTTAGGCCAAAAGCCTAAGCTTTGGGGGAGGTACACCGACATCACACTCATATATATATCATGTTCGGCCGGTTCTTTGTATATCCATTGTTTTCGCTTTCTTTTTGGTTCTTGTTGCTTCTTTCTCAAAAACACAAAAATACCAAAAATATTTTCGTTGCTTCTCTTGGTTTTTTTGCTTTGGTTTGCCTTAAAATAAAAATCAAAAAATATTTTGCTTTGTTTGCTTTGCTTTGTTTGCTTCTTGTTTGGTTTGTTTCTCTTTGTTTGCTTGTTTCTAAAAAATCGAAAACACCAAAAAATATTTGTTGTTCTTCTTTGGTTTTGTGAGTTCTTTACAGGGTTCAGCCTCTCTTAGTGGATTTTGGTTTCATGTTAATTATTCAAGCCACACAATTGAAGGGCAATAATGAATATTAAGACAACTCGAGGAGTGGTAAGAGGCTGGTAACAAACTCTATTTATTTCATTTTTGTACATATACTCATCATTGTGAGAATGCTTAGCCTGTTTGTGTAAGGTGTATTCATTATGGATGTTAGAAGTTCTTGCTTGTCTATGATTAGCTCCAACTTGCTAATAGTTTGTAGCACATCATATGAATGTTTGCTTGCATTGTTTTATTCATAATTTGGTATGATATTGTGGTATCCTCCTCTGACTGTTCATGTGAATCGACTTGGCACATGCTGACGCATGCATATGACTAATCAATAGTCAGTTAGCCTCGATGATTTATTTTTCCTCAGAGTTCTTGTATCACTTTCATGCCATAATTAGTCCTGTTTTTTGCAAGCATGATTATGACGGCTATTGATCTCTCGTTTGTCGCTCCCTCTCTATTGCTAGCATTCACTTGCACTGAGTATGTGCTCTACCTGTGCTTCCAACTCCCCAAAACCAATATTTCCAGTTGTGTCCACCATACCTACCTATTAGCATAATTTGCTACTTTAGTGCATATTCAATATGCCGTGTTTTCTTCCAAAATAAAATGTTTGTCTGTTTTGAGAAAGTTAGTTAGTAAAGCTCTCACGAACTTGATGGCACACTTTATTCTGTGCACTTAATAATCCTGAACCATTGTGACTAGTCCATGAAAGTTATATGCTTGCTTATTATATATTGGGAGTCAGCAGAACCGTGCTGTCACGGGGAACGCTTTCAACACTTTTTGGATATATCATCCAGTTGATTCCTTGCTCTTTTGTTTATGTATGTCGACAATGTGAAATAAAAGGTGAAGTTGTTAGTTCATGGAGTTTATACATTGTGTTAGAGAAACGCCTGGGCCGCTAGCCTAAGCCATGCTTAATCATGGTGGAAACTTGCAGCATCACCATAATGAGCATCTATGAAGCTTCCTCAATAAAAAGCTATGCATATGGTAAATAAAAAGATTGCGGAGATGCTCATTGTCTGCTTGCCTTGTCATTTTGGTTATGGTAAAGCTTCTGTACCATGTGCAAGGGGTACCCCGTTGGCGGTTCTCGATGATATACATGTATTTACAATGACAAGAACTTTCAGGTGACCAAAGTTGAGTAGCATGCGGAGCGACCCTCGTACTCAAGGGACTTGGGATTTCCAGTCTATGGTCTGTCAAGCATATGATTCAGAGTGGACCTCACTTTCACCTTAACCACATAAAGATGCTTATGATAGGGGCAATGAGAGCTCAAAGATAATAAGCACCTTCCTTTTAGCATTGTAAGCCTTTCAAACTTTCCAAAACCATTTTCACCACCTTGTTGAGTCACCACTTATTCTATGATCACCTTCTTAAGAGTATAGTTGTCATTCTTGTGTTTGTTCCAAAACTTGGTTAATTATGTCATGACTTTGGTGCTTGTATCTCTTATATCTTTACTTCTAGTCTTCATGTGAACTTCAGAGGTGCCTCAGCATTTATATTGTGCTCCTCAAACAAAGGCAAGCGAGATACCACTCTATCATACCTTATTATGAGCACTGCAATGTTGCTTATGTTTATGTTTCATGCTACTTATTATTATTGAGTTGGTTTCTCTTCATCGCTTGCAATAACTATTGAGTAGACTTAGTTGCATACTCTTTATTATGAATTGTTTAAGCATATACTCCTGTGCTTAGAATATATACATCATATGAAGCAAAGTGTTCGTGAAAGTTCTTTAATCGCACTCAGTTTTCAACTGAATTGCTTGAGGACAAGCAATAAGCTAAGCTTGGGGGGAGTTGATACGTCCAAAACGTATCTACTTTCCCGAACACTTTGCTATTGTTTCTTCTCTAAACTTGTGTGATTTGGATACAACTAACACGGACTGGCGTTGTTTTCAGCAGAATTACCTTGGTGTCTTGTTTTTGTGCAGAAAATGAACTATCAGGAAAAATCCCGGAAAATATGCCAAAAATTATATTTCACCAGAAGATCCACGAAGCCAGAAGGGGAGGAAGAGGGGAGGCCTGGGGGCCCAGACCCACCCCAGGCGCGGGCCCACATGACCCCACGCCTGGGGAGGTCTGGCCACCCCAGGCAGCTCCTCGGCCTCCCTTCGCGCCTATAAGTTGCCTTCTAACCTAAAAACTCAGGGGGGGTCGATAGTTTTCCAGAAAGAGTTCTGCTCCGCCGCCGCCACGAGAAACCAAGATTCGGATCCAGAAACTTCGTTCTGGCACCCTGCTGAGACGGGGAATTTGGAGAGGATCATCGCCATCGTCATCACCAACGCATCTCCATCAACACCCGATGTTTCCCTCATCCATGAGTGAGTAATCTCCCGCTGTAGGCTTGGGGATGGTAGGGATTGGATAAGTTCTATCATGTAATCGAATAAGATCTGTTAGGGCATAGTGCCTAGTATCTCTATTAGTGCTATTTGAATTTGTTGCAACTTGTTGTGCTTAATGCTTGTCACTAGGGTCTGAGTGCCATGATCTCAGATCTGAACTTATTATTGAATCATTATGATAGTATTGTTTATGATCTTATCTGCAAGTTGTGTACACATATCATTGTCTGAATCCAAAGGCCCCAAAGTGACAATAATTGGGACAACCGGAGGGGATGGCTGTGGTGTGAGGATCACATGTGTTCACAGAATGTTAATGATTTGCTCCGGTGCTCTATTAAAAGGAGCACCTTAATTGCCAGTAGTTCCCTAGAGGCCCCGCTGCCATGGGCTGGCTGGACAGAAGATGTTGTGCAAGTTCTCATTGCGAGCACGTATGACTATATTTTGAGCACATGACTAGGGTTGTTTAGTACTTGGATGCTTATTATTATTTATCTGCAATGCCCTAGTTCTTGAAGTTACATGTTTAGACTCGTCCATGCAACGCCCGTCCATCCATCCCTATGCCTACCGCACTCGAATCCTACTGTTACCGTTACTGTTACTATTGCTCTTGTTTCACTGCTGCTGTTGCTACTACAAAACTGTTGCTACTGATAAACTTCTGTGAGCAAGAACTATTTCCAAGTGCAGCTGAACTGACAACTCAGTTGTTAAGGCTTGCAAGTATTCTTTGGCTCCCCTTGTGTCGAATCAATAAATTGGGTAATACTACCCGCGAAGACTGTTGCGATCCCCTACACTTGTGGGTCATCAGGGATCAGCCCCTTCCCCAGAGGCGACTGCTGGTACCTTGGCCACCGAAGGGTGACAAATGTTCTTTACATCGGTCCTGTAAAAAAAGTGATCAGCGACTCAAGCGACATCTACAAACTAGTAATCCAGGTCGACACGGCAAACACGTACCTGGCGACTGGGATATAACATAGGTCGGTGCGAATGTGCGCCGGCTTCTCCAATTTTGGGCCCAGCTTGCGGTTGATGCCCGTCTCGAACAGGGCTAGATCCCATGTCACCGAGGCCTTCTTTGTCGATAAGGCCGTGGCAGCAGGAAGTTCCGCTCCGGTCGACGCGGGTGCCTCCCTTGACGGTGAAGCCTCTGCGAACGAAGCAGCCCCGACGGCCATGACTGCTGAGAACGGGGGGATTGATGCCAACGGCATCTCTTCCTCCACCACGGCCGGACCCGCTGTCTCTGGTGCCTTTGTTGATGCCTCAGCCCCTGCATCGTCGGCCGCGATGGTCGCATCGGAGCTAGTCGCTGACCGAGTCGGATACACTACCTTGGGTGCTTTATTTTTCTTTGGTGACTTCTTATTTGACGACGTGGCCACGCACCACGAACTGTGTTCGTGGGTGTCGCCCTCGCCCCCGTCGTGGCCCTCGAGGCTCTTGCTGGCCTCGACCTCGCGTTGCCGCTGCCCGAGAGTTTTCCCAACTGCGAGTGCGGCGACCTCCACGGCTTCATCATCATCGTCGTCGTCATCGGAGGAGGACTCAATCTCGTCCCCCTCGATCTCGTCTGAGCTCTCGTCATTGGCAGGAGGGAGCTATCCCTCCACAACTTGGAATAGCTGAAATAATAACACATGTTAGCAAACCGCGACTGCATTTCTGCGATGCGAAAATAAACAAGGTAAAACAAATTCACCATTGGCGCCTTGCACTTCATGGTGTATGGGGCGATCTCGGCCTTCGGGTCACTATACTCCGTGTCCGTGATCTTCTTCAACGCGGCGGAGTAGTCCTCGCCCTTACACTCGGCGGAGCAGGCCTTGGTTCTGTCGTCCCTACCGGTATATTCATACATCCAGTGGGCACGACTGGCCAGAGACACCAATCGTCGCCCGAGCCAGCAATTGTACAAATTGATGGTCTCGATCCCATCCTTCTTTATCTGACGAATCATCGTCAACATTTCGTCCACGACCATCCTCTGGTCATGTGGGAGCTTGGAGACCTGTAGCCGGTGCGGAACGATCCACTCGGCGGAATACGCCGGGAGCGGCACCTCGCTGTCCGGCGTCGACTCGCTAACGTAGAACCAATGCTTCTTCCATTCTCTTGCCACCTTCTTCGGCAGCATGAGGTCAAGGAAGGAGGCCTTGGACTTCAGCTGGAAAGTAAGGCCGCCCGCTGCCAGTATCGGGCTGCCTGCCCCGTCGCAACTAATCCGCCCGTGGAACAGCTCCTGCCACAGGGGGAAGTATGGGCGGCAACCCAAGTAGCACTCGCAGAATGCCACGAAAATGGGGAGCTGCTCGATGATGTGAGGCCACAGATCTGATGGCTGGATGCCATAGTAGGCGCAGAATCAGCAAAAGAAGAGCGAGGTGGGGAATCCGAGCCCCCTCTCGAAGTGGCTGGTGAAACAAATAAACTCGCCGGCGTGCGGATCTGGCTCCACCTCCCCGGTCGAGGGAACTTGCCATCTTCTGGCGTAGAGAATCCCTGCGTCCTTTAAGGACTTCAGCGTCGCTTTAGTGCACTTGGACTTCCCCCACAGCTCCTTCGGAGGCACCATCGGATCGAGGATTTGGTCACGCTCGATCGCTCTAGAGGTTCTGGAGGAAATGGGAGACTGAAGGGCGCACGGAATCGGAGGAAATGTGAGAAGTACTCGCAACTCACCCGTCGCTCTCCTTATATAACGGTTGCCTCCCGTCAAATTCGGGGGAGCCGTTACCTTGTGGTGATTACGCTGATATTACCGTTGGATTACCCAACGGCTAGTTTGACCAAAATGATGGTCCAACTTCATCTACTCGACTCACCAACCCATTCGCCAAAGATGCGACTCGACAACTTCCCAAATTGGTGACTCGACTGGTCGCCGATATTGCGACTGGGGATACATGTTGAAGGTTCTTTCTCTCATTGAAAGAGTCCATCGCTGATTCGACTGGGCGTCAAAATTGGACACAAATACTCCGACTGCCAAAGAACACCTACGACAAATCAACGACGGCCTTGGGGACTACTGATGGGGATATGCTGAGTGGGGTATACCCAGCAGGATGTTCCCTACTGGATCATACTCCCAACGAGTGGGCCTGCAGGACGGCGACTGGAAGCTGAAGGCCCAGAAGCGTAGCTAGGCCCAGTCGGATTAGGTCAAACTCATTCGAGTCCTTATCCAACTCGGTTGTAGATCTGTAAACCCTAGAAATGTGACCCTATATAAACCTCCCTAGGGCACACATAGCACTTACGTTCCATCATACACCCCATCGACTCGCCGCCTAGCCGCCGAGCTCGCCCTTTGTAATCTCTCGACAATACAATCTAGCAGTAGTAGGTCTTTACCCTCCGGGGGGCGAACTTGGGTAAAACCATGTGTATTTGTCCTCATCTCGAACCGCAGATTGCTGGCAGCCCTTGCCCCTTGTTCTACTACTCGCTGCCACTCGCAGCATCTGACATGGCCATTCCCACAATAATTTGAGCAACAGAAGGTCTCGAAAAAATTGGTCTTTACCTGTTGGTCTAT
The DNA here is from genome assembly GCA_916181665.1 of Avena sativa. Lineage (NCBI taxonomy): Eukaryota > Viridiplantae > Streptophyta > Magnoliopsida > Poales > Poaceae > Avena > Avena sativa. The sequence continues at coordinate 71,578,175 of OV702284.1, forward strand.
TTTGATAGATTTCTGCCATTATTTGCATTTGCCTCTTAATAGGTTTCTTTTGATTTGTCTTTGATCACTTGAGCTTTTAAAAGAAATTTCTACAATAGCTTGTATTTTAATGGAAGTTTTACTTGTGTTGAAACTAAACCCAACGGTTTATTATCTTGAATACACTAATGTTGCTAATGAAGAATTGTGTGAAGGAAATTTTCAAGTGTAGGGGAAGAATGATGTGATGAGATGAAGTATGGACAAAATCTCAAGCATGGGGATACCACCCATGTCACCCCAAGAAATATTCAAGAGGTACAAGCGTCAAAGCTTGGGTATGCCCAAGGCATCCCCTTCTTCATCAATAAAAATCTCATGTCTTCTTTCTAGACACTTTACTTTTATTGCTTCACGCACTATTGTGTTGTTCTTGGAGCTTCTTTTGTTTTTAGTTTTCTTTTGTTTGGTTTGCTACAATAAATTAGTTGGACTCCCGCATTATTATTTTGTTTCAAATAAGTCGATTGGTGTTGGAAAAGGATAGAAAACTCCATGCTTATAGTGGTACAAAAGGAAGCTTGTTTTTTACTGTGACTTAGACTTTATCATGTCATGTTAGATGTTGCTTTGACCTTATGCTTAGTGATTATTGTTGTAGCATGACTTGTCCCAAACAATTGAGATTTCTTAATGTGCCTTGAAAGAATCATGCGTTGTTTTAGCATACAAAAGCATAATATTATGGTATTATCCTTTGATGCTTTATTTGGGTTGACTTGGCACATGCTTAGAACATGTTAAGACTATGAACCAGTCACCTTAGCCTCTGTGATCATTTAGTTTTTGACTTGTGATATCACTTTATGCTTTAATTAATAATGTTTTGTCACTTTGCATGATTATGGCCATTATTGCTCTTTAATTGGTGTCACATCCCAAGATTTTCCAAATCTTGTAATGTGAAAAATAAATGAATAAAATAAAACTTTGTTGATTTTCAGGGTGAGAAGAAACTTTTTGAATCCAATTGGAATCTTTCAAAAACCTTTTTGGATGAAATAAAATCCTAAAGGGATTTAAAAAGGTAAATAAACAATAAAGCTAAAAATATTTGAAATTACTATTTTTGGATATTTTAATAAAAAGATTTGGTTTTCAAATGAGAAGGTAGAAATATAAATAAAGATTATTTAAAAAAAGCCAAATTAAAACTTGGCCAAGACTTTGAAAAAAAATATTTCTATTTGATAAAAAAAATAAAGGTTTATAAAAATAAAATAATAAGGATTTAATATCCAATTTTATTAAAAATAAAGGTTTTACCATTTTAATTAAACAACAAAACTTGTTAAATTATTTTACAAGTTTTCCAAGTATTTTATATTTTCAAATAAAACCTACTGATTTGGTTTTAAAATATTTAGATTTCAATGGAGATTTTAAATAAATTAAAACCCATTTGATTTAATAATTAATGTCCATTTTATTTAATTATAATGGACCCTAAATAAAAATATTATTTTACTTTTGAGACTTGGTTTTGTGTTGTTAAACAAAACCAAATTCAATTGCAAAGTGTGATGGAAGTTTGATTGTTGTTTGAAATTCAAAACAGAAAATCAATTAGAAAAAGAAAAAGAATACTGAATAAAAAAAGGAGAAACAAGCCAGCCCAGCCGGCCAGCCCAAACAGCCCAGTCCAGCCCACCTATCCCCCTCACCCCCGAAACGTTTTCCTTACCGCAGAAAGAACCCATGCAGCGAATGACAACTGGACCCCACTTCCCTTTCCCCTCTACCGCTGACAAGACGACCCCACGACCACGTCAGCTTCTTCCCCACGCGACCTGTTCTTCCTCCCGTTACTGCCGATTGATTCGCGTCGTTAATTCGCTTCAATGCCGCGTGATCAACGCCCCCTGACCACACTCGCTTAAACGCCCATTTCTCCTCTTCCTTTCCCCCCAAACACCACGCCTCGAGAGCCACCAGGTTGTCTCCAATTTCTTCTACACCACAGCCGTCTCCGACGAGGTTCTTGGCCAATTCCGGCAGCACCGCATCGCCCCTTGCCTCCCCGACCAAGCTCACATACTCCCCAAGCCCTGGCGCATCTCTCTGCATCCCCAGCTCGCTCGCGCGTGCCTCACAGCGCCGGCAACGACATCAACTGACAGCGCCGCCGTCTGCAAGCAACTCCGGTGAGCCTCATCGCCTGAACCCGTGCGCGCCTCGACCAGAGCCTCATACCATTTTGTTCGCCTGTGCCTTGTGAACATCCAGGTGCTCGCCATCCGCTCGCGCAGGAACCGTAGCCTCGCCCCCGTAGACGTCTGACCGCGCCCGAGGCCCAGCTCATCTCCGGCGAGCGATTAAGGACAGTCACGTGCGCCCCTTCGCCAGCCAGTGCCACCTTGAGCTTCCCCAAGCTTCTTAGAACACGGCGAGCCTTCTCCTCCTCTCCCTTGCGTCCTGTATCACCGGCGACGACCTCGTCTGAGCGCTGCCGCCACCAGGGCCGCCACTAGTTGGCAAGCGTGCTGCGCGCGTAGGATCTTGATCTGACGCTCGCGATAGAATCTTAGCCGAAGGGGTATCGATCGATCTGCGCCGTGCGATGTTAGTTTAATCCTACGGTTTGAGTTTGCCGATCCAACCGAAACGGTACCAACCAATCAAAACCCTCCACGTGGCTTGAGTTTTGTTTTAAAAACAGAATAGGTTCTATTAGAGGTTAGAGTTTGTAAAATTCATAACTTTCAAACCACACGTCCAAATTTTACAAATTTTATATCAATGGAATGTGGAACAAGCCCTAGCCAACCATGCAATTTGTTTAGTAAAAAGCTTCTGTTAAATGGTTGTTTTTGCAGAAACTTTTGTATGCTAGTTTAGATTATAAAAAAAATATTCCAAAATGATTTTGAGGTTGAAATCTTTGGCAAATGGTTTGTTTTGAACCTACTGACCATAGGAAACACTTTGTGGATTCAAAAATGTATTTGGAGAAACAAAAGAATGAATCTTGGATTTAAAACCAATTCTAGTCAAATAAAAATATGGTTTATTTATTAAAAATGGTTTTGGAAGAAAACCTTTGGGAAATGTTTTGTTTTAAACTCTCTGACCCCAATAACCAAATTTTATGATTTGAAAATGAATTTTGTGAACCCTATAGATTAATTCCTTAGTAAAAACATTTCTACACCACATAAAATGATACTTTGTTTTGAAAATGGTTTAGGAAGTGAAATCCCTTGCAAATGACTTTTGCCACTTTATAAAATGGCCAATAGGTGTTTTCAAATGTTTATGACCCATTAGGAACCACTTTTTCAAATAAAACAAAGCTTGGCATGCTTGCATGCATTATCTTGTTTATATGATTTATGTGATGTTTTGCTTGATTGGTAGATTGAGATTGTGCCTTGCTTGATTTAATTGTAGTGACTTGAAGAGTGTGATTGTTGCAAGGACAAGGAGTGAACTTATACCCTCTACCAAAAAGGCAAGTGATGCTTCATACTTTTGTTCCCATTACTTTCACTATGCATTAGTGATTTTTCTAAGTAAAACTTGCATGGAATTTTGCTAAGTATAACCATGCTATGGGAAAACCTAGTAGATGAAACCTTAGTAGAAATTTTCCTAAGTTAAGATTCCTACTACTATCAAGCTTAGCTTAGCTAATAGAAAACAAGGGTGGAATATACATGCATACTATGGAGAAATTCCTCAGTCTGAGAACTTGTGTTTTTGTTTAATAAAACAACTAAGTTAATGAATCACCTGGGTGGAATGGTAATTGCTTGGTGGTTTTTGGTTGAGTGGTTCACAAGGCCCATGTTTATGGTTTACCTTGTGTATCTCACTTGTGGATGGCCACCCAGGAACAAAGAGATTTGAGATGTCAAATGTTGAGAAGCTTCAAGTGTAACCACTTGGCATTATGGGCTCTGCCTGGATCACATAGGTTGCTAGAACTTAGCCATTTGGACAGTTGGTGGTAGTGGGATGCTAGGTTGGAACGCGTCCATTTGGTCTAAGGAAAGGCTTCTGAAAGATCTTGTCTTGGTGAAACCAAGTCTTGTGGGGAAAGTGCACCACCTCTGCAGAGTGTAAAATCTAAGTACTTAGCCATGTCCCTAGCAAAGGACAATTTGAGCATCAAGACATGGAAGCTATCAAGAATCTCCTCATCCCAATTTCTAAGTTAAAAACTTGTGGTTGAACAAGGGTTGAAGGATCACCAATTTCTATTGGGAGATGCCTTGGGAAAGATTATTTTGTCAAGCAAAAACTTAGGGTTTTCAAATGATAAGGAAAATCTATTTTGAGCAATTAAAGCCTCAACTCCACTTTGCCAAATGCATATAGATGATAGACTCCACTATACTACCATAGTATCACTTGCCAATACAATTCAAATGTATTGACCCTTGTGGCTGTAACTTGTTATGTCGCAGGTTTGATTGTTTTAGTGAAGTGTGTTGATTAGGATTACAAAGTCTACAACCAACATGTCTGCCTGTGGCACTTTGAAGATGAAGGACCCCATGCTTATAGATATTCTGCTGTAATGTAATGTAATAGCCAAATGAGCTATGAAAGATGTAATAAATTATTTTATTCCTGGTTATAAAGTTGTATTATGACCTTTGTTTCTTGATATTACATCTTAACTGTGGATGCTAGCTATTGATCCAGGGACTAGCATTGTAAACACAGGGGACTCTACCTTATTAAAGGTTGGGAACCTTACAGATGGTATCAGAGCATTGTGTTGCCTGTAGGATTTGTAAACCTAGGATTGGACAAAAACCCTTAGAAAAATAGGAGTTGTATTTGTTCCAAAACTTATTTACAAACAATCTTGTAAACCCTTTCCTCAACCATTTTGGTTTTGATTCCACATCTCTTCTACTTCAACATGATGGACAAACCTACCCCATGGCCAAAGACTACACCATGTGCAAAGGACTTCAACAACTCTAATGACTTCAACATCTTCAACTCTAATGACTTCAACATCTTCAGCATTTTCACCAAGGACTTCAACCTTGGATAGCACTAAGGACTACAAGTGAGACAAGAAATATTGCCCAAGACTTGAAGACTAAGGAAACACAGTTAGAAGGAACCATCATCACCTTTGAAGTTTTGTGACCAAGAATTTTCCCAAGGAAACCATGATCTCATATAAAAAGGAATCAACCAAGAAGGATGGAAAGATCACAAGTGAACCATATAGATGGACCACCATATTTAGTTTAAGTCAAGCCCACCAACTTATGTGGTGTAACAAAAATATTTTTGGATGCCTAAAAATATGCTTGAAACTTGTTGTTTGAGTGGAATGTTTGTTTGTGATTGCTTGCACAATGCTTGTGTGAATTGTGATGTGTGTGATTAGAATTATTTCCTTAGAAATCTTTTGCCTATTCTAATCCCAATCCAATCCAAACAGATGACTTCTCCAAGAAACTCCAACATCAAGGTTGATGACAACAACAACAACCAAGAGGACAACATGAGAGAACTCATAGCAACCCAAACCCAGTTGAGCCAAGAGACAACTCAGCTTTTAACCAACAACAATGGACTAGACCCAGCCATACAAAGGATTTTGAAACTTCAATCCCAATTGTTGCAAGGATTGGTTACTCAAATGATCAACATGGGAGAAAACTTTTCCCAAAGAGTTTATGACAACAAGGATGACAAAGATGTTATTTTAGAAGGAACGAAAGCTTGCAATATTTGTGGAGACAAGGATCACACTTCCAAGGAACATGGGGATCAATGCCCCAATTGTGAAGAGGAACATCCAGTTGGCCAATGCCCCACATCTCAAGTTACTTGCTTCCTATGTGAAGGAAATAATCATGTTCCTATCCAATGCCCCATCTATTCCCTAGTTCAACAAAGGAAACAAGGTGGAGTGCATCAACAGTTTGTAAACCCTCATGAAGGAACAACTTCTACCAAAAAGGATGAGGACAAAGGAAAAGCTCCACTTATACCTCCATGCACTATGACCCAAATTAAAGGACCAAAGAAGAGGCATATGAATTATCCAAGGAGTAATATAAGGTCAAAGAAACCAGTAGACATTCCTACCTATGAGATAACATATGAAGATCCTGAACTAGAAGCACTCCTAGCTTTGGAGAAACCCAAGAAAAAGAAGAAATGCCCCAACCCTAGCAAGAAGGATATTACTCAAGAACAATGTTACACTTGCAAAGAGATGGGACACTATTCCAGTGAATGTCCAGAGAAACAAAAGTATAAAGAGATTGGCCAGGTATGGTGCAACAACTGCAAAGAGCTAGGCCATTATGCAACAACTTGTCCACAAGAGACACGTGAAGAACTCAAACTCATCATATGTTTCAATTGCAAAGAACCAGGACATTATGCAAGCAATTGTCCAGAAAAGATGAAGAACAAGATAAACAAGCCTATGAAGGATCTCAACCTTGGCACATGAGTCAAGTGTGGAAACAAAGGACACTATGCAGATGTTTGCCCAGAGAAGTTTCCCCAGGATCCCAAGCAAACCAAGATGTAATTTAGTTGGAAAATTTTTAAGGGTGGTAGTACCCTAGATACTTTGAGCCTACTTGTAACCCTAGCCTTCCCAAATCTCGGGACGAGATTTATTTTAAGGGTGGTAGCCTGTCACATCCCAAGATTTTCCAAATCATGTAATGTGAAAAATAAATGAATAAAATAAAACTTTGTTGATTTTCAGGGTGAGAAGAAACTTTTTGAATCCAATTGGAAACTTTCAAAAACCTTTTTGGATCAAATAAAATCCTAAAGGGATTTAAAAAGGTAAATAAACAATAAAGCTAAAAATATTTGAAATTACTATTTTTGGAACTTTTAATAAAAAGATTTGGTTTTCAAATGAGAAGGTAGAAATATAAATAAAGATTATTTTAAAAAAAGCCAAATTAAAACTTGGCCAAGCCATTGAAATAAAATATTTCTATTTGATAAAAAAAATAATAAAGGTTTATAAAAATAAAATAATAAGTATTTAATATCCAATTTTATTAAAAATAAAGGTTTTACCATTTTAATTAAACAACAAAACTTGTTAAATTATTTTAAACAAGTTTTCCAAGTATTTTATATTTTCAAATAAAACCTACTGATTTGGTTTTAAAATATTTAGATTTCAATGGAGATTTTAAATAAATTAAAACCCATTTGATTTAATAATTAATGTCCATTTTATTTAATTATAATGGACCCTAAAATAAAAATATTATTTTACTTTTGAGACTTGGTTTTGTGTTGTTAAACAGAACCAAATTCAATTGCAAAGTGTGATGGAAGTTTGATTGTTTTGGTGGTTTGAATTGTTGTTTGAAATTCAAAACAGAAAATCAATTAGAAAAAGAAAAAGAATACTGAATAAAAAAAAGAGGAGAAACAAGCCAGCCCAGCCGGCCAGCCCAAACAGCCTAGTCCAGCCCACCTATCCCCCTCACCCCCGAAACGTTTTCCTTACCGCAGAAAGAACCCGTGCAGCGAATGACAACTGGACCCCACTTCCCTTTCCCCTCTACCGCTGACAAGACGACCCCACGACCACGTCAGCTTCTTCCCCACGCGACCTGTTCTTCCTCCCGTTACTGCCGATTGATTCGCGTCGTCAATTCGCTTCAATGCCGCGTGATCAACGCCCCCTGACCACACTCGCTTAAACGCCCGTTTCTCCTCTTCCTTTACCCCCAAACACCATGCCTCGAGAGCCACCAGGCTGTCTCCAATTTCTTCTGCACCACCGCCGTCTCCGACGAGGTTCTTGGCCAATTCCGGCAGCACCGCATCGCCCCTTGCCTCCCCGACCAAGCTCACATACTCCCCAAGCCCTGGCGCATCTCTCTGCATCCCCAGCTCGCTCGCGCGTGCCTCACAACGCCGGCAACGACATCAACTGACAGCGCCGCCGTCTGCAAGCAACTCCAGTGAGCCTCATCGCCTGAACCCGTGCGTGCCTCGACCAGAGCCTCATACCATTTTGTTCGCCTGTGCCTTGTGAACATCCAGGTGATCGCCATCCACTCGCGCAGGAACTGTAGCCTCACCCCCGTCAACGTCTGACCGCGCCCGAGGCCCAGCTCATCTCCGGCGAGCGATTAAGGACAGTCACGTGCTCCCCTTCGCTAGCCAGTGCCACCTTGAGCTTCCCCAAGCTTCGGCGAACACGGTGAGCCTTCTCCTCCTCTCCCTTGCGTCCTGTATCACCGGCGACGACCTCGTCTGAGCGCTGCCGCCTGAGCGCCGCCGCCAGCGCCGCCACTAGTTGGCAAGCGTGCTGCGCGCCATAGGATCTTGATCTGACGCTCGCGATAGAATATTAGCCGAAGGGGTATCGATCGATCTGCGCCGTGTGATGTTAGTTTAATCCTACGGTTTGAGTTTGCCGATCCAACCGAAACGGTACCAACCAATCAAAACCCTCCACGTGGCTTGAGTTTTGTTTTAAAAACAGAATAGGTTCTATTAGAGGTTAGAGTTTGTAAAATTCATAACTTACAAACCACACGTCCAAATTTTATAAATTTTATATCAATGGAATCAGTGGAACAAGCCCTAGCCAACCATGCAATTTGTTTAGTAAAAATCTTCTGTTAAAATGGTTGTTTTTGCAGAAACTTTTGTATGCTAGTTTAGATTATAAAAAAAATATTCCAAAATGATTTTGAGGTTGAAATCTTTGGAAAATGGTTTGTTTTGAACCTACTAACCATAGGAAACACTTTGTGGATTCAAAAATGTATTTGGAGAAACAAAAGAATGAATCTTGGATTTAAAACCAATTCTAGTCAAATAAAAATATGGTTTATTTATTAAAAATGGTTTTGGAAGAAAACCTTTGGGAAATGTTTTGTTTTAAACTCTCTGACCCCAAACACCAAGTTTTATGATTTTAAAATGAATTTTGTGAACCCTATAGATTAATTCCTTAGTAAAAACATTTCTACACCACATAAAATGATACTTTGTTTTGAAAATGGTTTAGGAAGTGAAATCCCTTGCAAATGACTTTTGCCACTTCATAAAATGGCCAATAGGTGTTTTAAAATGTTTATGACCCATTAGGAACCACTTTTTCAAATAAAACAAAGCTTGGCATGCTTGCATGCATTATCTTGTTTATATGATTTATGTGATGTTTTGCTTGATTGGTAGATTGAGATTGTGCCTTGCTTGATTTAATTGTAGTGACTTGAAGAGTGTGATTGTTGCAAGGACAAGGAGTGAACTTATACCCTCTACCAAAAAGGCAAGTGATGCTTCATACTTTTGTTCCCATTACTTTCACTATGCATTAGTGATTTTTCTAAGTAAAACTTGCATGGAATTTTGCTAAGTATAACCATGCTATGGGAAAACCTAGTAGATGAAACCTTAGTAGAAATTTTCCTAAGTTAAGATTCCTACTACTATCAAGCTTAGCTTAGCTAATAGAAAACAAGGGTGGAATATACATGCATACTATGGAGAAATTCCTCAGTCTGAGAACTTGTGTTTTTGTTTAATAAAACAACTAAGTTAATGAATCACCTGGGTGGAATGGTAATTGCTTGGTGGTTTTTGGTTGAGTGGTTCACAAGGCCCATGTTTATGGTTTACCTTGTGTATCTCACTTGTGGATGGCCACCCAGGAACAAAGAGATTTGAGATGTCAAATGTTGAGAAGCTTCAAGTGTAACCACTTGGCATTATGGGCTCTGCCTGGATCACATAGGTTGCTAGAACTTAGCCATTTGGACAGTTGGTGGTAGTGGGATGCTAGGTTGGAACGCGTCCATTTGGTCTAAGGAAAGGCTTCTGAAAGATCTTGTCTTGGTGAAACCAAATCTTGTGGGGAAAGTGCACCACCTCTGCAGAGTGTAAAATCTAAGTACTTAGCCATGTCCCTGGCAAAGGACAATTTGAGCATCAAGACATGGAAGCTATCAAGAATCTCCTCATCCCAATTTCTAAGTTAAAAACTTGTGGTTGAACAACGGTTGAAGGATCACCAATTTCTATTGGGAGATGCCTTGGGAAAGATTATTTTGTCAAGCAAAAACTTAGTGTTTTCAAATGATAAGGAAAATCTATTTTGAGCAATGCAAGCCTCAACTCCACTTTGCCAAATGCATATGGATGATAGACTCCACTATACTACCATAGTATCACTTGCCAATACAATTCAAATGTATTGACCCTTGTGGCTATAACTTGTTATGTCGCAGGTTTGATTGTTTTAGTGAAGTGTGTTGATTAGGATTACAAAGTCTACAACCAACATGTCTGCCTGTGGCACTTTGAAGATGAAGGACCCCATGCTTATAGATATTCTGCTGCAATGTAATGTAATAGCCAAATGAGCTATGAAAGATGTAATAAATTATTTTATTCCTGGTTATAAAGTTGTATTATGACCTTTGTTTCTTGATATTACATCTTAACTGTGGATGCTAGCTATTGATCCAGGGACTAGCATTGTAAACACAGGGGACTCTACCTTATTAAAGTTTGGGAACCTTACAGTTGGTCGCTCCCAGTCTTTTGCTAGCCTCCACTTATACTGATTATGAGCTCTACTCATGCATCCAACTCCCAAGAAACCAAGTTATTCCAAAGATCCCACTCTAAATTCCTATGCATAATGTGTTACACCATTCCAAGTATATTCATGTGTTTATTTATCTTCCAAATTAAACTTGTTATGTGAAAATTAGTGATTAAAGCTCTCACAAACTTGATGGCACATTTTACTTTATTACACTTAATAAACTTGAACCATTGTGCCCATCTATGTTGCGTATATGCTTGCAAATTATAAGTCGGGAGTTAGGCAGTTAGCAGAACCAAGCTGTCACGGGGAACGCTTTCAACACTTGTACATATATATTTAGTTGATATCATGATCTTTTGTTTATGGATGTCGGCGGTGTGAAATAAAAGGGGAGCTTGTAAGTCCATGGAGTATTATATATGTGTTAGAGAAACGCCTGGGCGGCTAGCCTAAGCCATGACTAATCATGGTGGAAACTTGCAGCATAACCATAGTGAGCAATCTATGAAGCATCTTTAGAAAAAAAATATAGAAAAAAGAGAAGAAAAAAAGCACCGTGCTCATGGTAAATAAAAAGATCGCTGAGATGCTCATTATTTGTTGCCTTGTTATTTTGATATGGGATAGCTCCAGTGTCATGGGGCAAGGGGTACCCCATTGGCAGTTCTCTATGATACACATATACTTACAATGACAAGAACTTGCTTGTGACTAATGTTGAGTAGCATGAGGAACGACCCTCGTACTCAAGGGACATGAGATTTTCAACTTATGATCTGTCAAGCATATACTTCATATTTGTCTCACTTTAACCTTAATCACTTCAAGATGCTTATGATAGGGGCAATGAGAGTTGAAAGCTAATAAGTACCATAATTTTTGGAAGTTCTTTATGAAACTTGAAATCCCTGCTTCCCTCTATGAAGGGCCTTTCTTTTTACTTTTATGTTGAGTCTCCATCTTCTATCTTTATGCACCAATTAAGAGAGCATAGTTGTCATTCTTAGTTCAATGTGCATTGTCCCAAAACTTATTGATTGATTCATAATCATGGAATTGCTAGTTCTTAAATTATTTGTATTTAGTCACCCTTCTGAACTTTGAAGGTGTCCTATGCATTTATGTTTTGCTATTCTATGAAGGACAAGTTGAATACAACTCTTGCTATGTTTTCTATATGTGAAACAAACAAATGTCTTTCAATGCATTGTTATTCATGATATTTTGTTTGTACCTTTTCATGTTACAACTTAGTAGCTTTGTATTATTGTTAGAACTACATTTTTCATGCTCATGTTTAAAGTACTATGATCCCAGCTATCAATTCTTTACAATATTTTGATCACGATTGTGATGGTGCATGTCACCTCAAAAATTATTCTTTTTATCACTTACCTACTCGAGGACGAGCAGGAGTTAAGCTTGGGGATGCTTGATACGTCGTAAACGTATCTGTAGTTTTGATGCTCCATGCTAGTTTTGTATCAACTTTCTTATGTTTTTCCTACACTTTGAGGCAATTTTATACATTTTCTGGAACTAACCTATTGACAAGATGCCGTAGTGCTAGTTTCCTGTTTATGCTGTTTTTGGTTTCAGAAAAGTTAGTAAAGAAATATTCTCTGAATTGGACGGAACAAAACCCAAAGTCAATATTTTACCGGAGCGAAGACGGAGTCAAAAGGGGATACGAAGAGGATCGACGAGGCGGCCACACCTAGGGCTGGCGCGACCCCCCTAGGGCGTGCCGCCCCTGATACGTCCAAAACGTATCTACTCTCTCAAACACTTTTGATATTGTTTCTCCTCTAATTTGTGTGATTTGGATACAACTAACACGGACTGACGTTGTTTTCAGCAGAATTGCTTTGGTGTCTAGTTTTTGTGCAGAAAATCAACTTTCGGGAAAAATCCCGGAAAATATCGCAAAACTCCTATTTTACCAGAAGACTCACGAAGCCAGAATATGAGACGGAGGAGGGCCACAAGGGGCCCACACCCCCTAGCCATGCGGGCCAGCCCAGGCCGCACCTGGGGGAGGTGTGGCCACCTCAGGCACCCCCTTGGCCTCCCTCTTCGCCTACATAAAGCCTTCTGACCTAATAACAGAGGGGGTTCGACATTTTTCCAGTTAGAGTTTCGCTGCACCGCCACCACCAGAAACCGCGCTTCGGAACCAGAAACTCCGTTCTGGTACCCTGCCGAGACGAGGAATTGGAGGAGATCATCGCCATCATCATTACCGACGCCTCTCCATCAACCATCCATGTTCCCCCCATCCATGAGTGAGTAATTCCCCGCTGTAGGCTATGGGGATGGTAGGGATTGGATGAGATCTATCATGTTATCGAATAAGATTGTTAGGGCATGGTTCCTAGTATCTTTATTAGTGCTATTTGACTTTGTTGCAACTTGTTGTGCTTAATGCTTGTCACTAGGGCCCGAGTGACATGATCTCAGATCTGAACATGTTATTGATTCATGATGATAGTATTGTTTGTGATCTTATCTGCAAGTTGTTTACACATATCATTGTCTGAAACCAAAGGCCCCGAAGTTACAGAAATTGGGACAGACGGAGAGGATGGCAGTGATATGAGGATCACGTGTGTTCATGGAGTGTTAATGCTTTGCTCTAGTACTCTATTAAAAGGAGTACCTTAATTGCCAGTAGATTCCCTTGAGGCCCCGCTGCAACGAGCTGGCAGGACAAAAGATGTTGTGCAAGTTCTCATTGCGAGCATGTATGACTATATATGGAACACATGCCTATGATTGTTTAGTACTTGGATGCTTTATCTTATTTATCTGCAAATTCCCTAGATCTTGAAACTACATGAATAGTATTGTCCATGCAACGCCCGTCCATCCATCCCTATGCCTAACGCACTCAACCCTGTTGTTTGCTACTATTGTTACTACCGCCTTTGTTTTACTGCTGCTGTTACTTTGTTGTTGCTACTATAAAACTGTTGCTATTGATAAACTACTGTGAGCAAGACTATTTCCAGGTGCAACTAAATTGACAACTCAATTGTTAAGGCTTATAAGTATTATTTGGCTCCCCTTGTGTCGAATCAATAAATTGGGTTATACTACACTCGAAGACTGTTGCGATCCCCTATACTTGTGGGTCATCAAGACTATTTTCTGGCGCCGTTGCCGGGGAGCATAGCTTTATTTATAAGTTCACTAGGATTTATTATTGTTTGTTGCTATCCTTTTCATCATGGGGAAGTCTCGTGATGGAAAGTTTCCTATTTTACCATCCACTACAAGAAGAGGTGTAGTCCTAAACACCTCTGCTGCTCTTGATTCACCGTCTGTTATAAGTAATCTTGTTACACCACCACATACACATGCTACACACACTGCTACTACTGCTGAATCTAAATTGCTTCTGATGCTCATGATGTTACTTCTACTATGCTTGATGAGAGTGGTTCATTAGGTCCTTTCCTAGATGCTATAATTGCTAGAACTATATTGGGAAACACTGAAACTCCTAGTGAAGGCACTATTACCCCTGTTATCTCACCTAAGTCTAGAGAAAGCTATGATATTAATGATGGTTACATTGAAATGACTGATGAATTTATTGAAGAATATCGGAACACACGTGGTGCTAGTGCTATTAGGAGTCTCTTTGAGAAACGTACTATTATACCTAAACTATCTCCTGATGCTAAGTTTGATACTTATCCCATATACATTAAAGATAAAGATTATGATTTCTCTCTTGCTTGTCCTATATAAACATTGTTGAGAAAGAACCTTTTTGTGGGACTGAGAATGAAAGGGTTGTGGCACATATGACTGAGCTTTCTACTATGAGTGCCTTATTTTCTGATGATGTTAAGATGCGTACCTACTTTGTTGCTAAAATCTTCCCCTTTTCACTAAAAGGAGAAGCTAAAGCTTGTTTTAATAGTTTACCTCCTGGATCCATTGATAGCCCTGATTGCTTGATTGCTACTTTCTTTCAGAAATATTTCCCTCCTAGTGCTCGACATGCTGTTTTGTACAAACTTTTTGATTTTAAACAGGGAGAAGAGGAGAAATTGCCTAAGTCATGGACAAGGTTCTATGCCTTGATTCATGCACATCCTGGATGTCCATTACCTAAAAATGAGCTTCTTGATATATATTATAATGGACTAACTGATGAATCTAGGACATACCTGGATAGTTTTGCTAATTGTGTTTTCAGGAAAAGAACTCCTGCATAAGCTGAAGAATTAATGGCTAAAATAAGCAAGAATTATGATGATTGGACTACAACTGAGCCAATTACACCTAAGCCTACTACACCTGAACCAATTATGCCTGAACGAACTCCAACACCAACACCAAAGAAGAGGGGAGTGATTGAATTAAATGATGGAGTGATGAAAGAAGCTAAGAAATGTCTTAAGGAGAAGGGTATTAGATCTGAAGATGTGAATAATTTACCTCCTATAGAAGAATTATGTAAGCCAATTTCCCAATCATCTATAATTGAGGTACACTCTATCCAACACTTTGATGAAGGTGATATTCCTTATGGTAAACCTCCTGATTAATGCTTAGAGGAACTTGACATTTTTATTGTTAAACAAGGTAATTTTAATAAACAAGTTCAGAATCATTTATTGGAAAATTCTAGAGCTATTAATGAGTTGAAAGATATTGTGGAAAGAACTTCTAATGATGTTAAAATTCTTGTTAAATTTTTTCAAATGGTTCAAATTCAAATTGATCAACTTGCTAAAGTATAAAAAGATATGCTAGTCAATGCTTCTGGAGACAAACATGCTTATGGAATTAGAACTAGGAGTGGTGCAGCCACTCAAGATCCTTTATATCCTGAAGGACATCCTAAAAGAATTGAGCAGGATTCTCAACAAGCTGAAAATAGTGGTACTCCTTCTAAGAAAAACAAAAAGAAACATAAAATAGTTGAGGAACCTTCTGAACCTACTGTAGATCCTAATAGTATATTTGTCTCTAATGTTGAAACTGAAAGTGTTAATAATAATAATGATGCTCCTGATAAGGAAGAAATTGAAGAAGAGACTGAGAAGCACACTAAGAACCTTGGGTGCAAAAACCAATGCCTTTTCCTAATAATAAACACAAGTCAAAGGAAGAAGAACACTATAACAAGTTTTGTGAGTGGATGAAACATTTATTTTTTTAAATTCCATTGACTGATGCTATTAAGTTACCTCCTTATTCAAAGTATATGAAGGATATTGTCTCTAATAAAAGGAAGATTCCTAATGAGGAAATTTCTACTTTGCTTGTTAATTATTCCTTCAATGGTAAGGTTCCAAAGAAACTTGGTGATCTAAGTATTCCAACTATTCCTTGCTCTATTAAAAATAATTATGTTAGAACTGCTTTGTGTGATTTGGGAGTTGGAGTTAGTGTTATGCCTTTTTCTCTCTACAAGAGACTCCAGCTGGAAAAATTGATACCAACTGATATATCTTTGCAAATGGCTGATAAGTCAAACTATTCCTGTTGGTATATGTGAGGATGTTCTTGTTCAAGTGGCTCATAATTGCTTGGTATTAACTGATTTTGTTGTGCTTGAGATGCCTGAAGATGATAATATGTCTATTATTCTTGAAAGACCTTTTCTTAATACTGCAGGTGCTGTCATCAGTTGTAATCAAGGAAAAGTAACTTTTAATATTAATGACAAAGAGCATACTGTCTATTTCCCAAAGAAGATTGATAAGAGTTATAGCTTAAATTCAATTGAAAATATTGAGAGCATCAAAGTTGGAGAAATATATTGTCCCATTCCACAAGAAAGTTTTGAAACTATTATGATTGGGACTATTGTTATCAAGATTGAGGTAACATAATAATTTTGTGAAATGCAAAGTTTTGTTTCATATAAGATTGTTTTGGTAACAATACTTGATCAACCTTGTTAATAAATGGATTTTAATGAACAAAACAATGCTTTCACAATCATTATCCTTGCTCACTTTTATTTTTCTCCTTGTCAATCTTTGCTCTTCGTCTTGTTCTTCTTAGTTTTGCTAGTTGTTTGCTTTTTAGAGTGTCTTAGAACTTCTGTAGTTTTGGTTTTGGTTTGCTTTTTGTGTATTTCAAAAATCTTTTTCTGCGAGAAAATCAATTTTCATAACCTGAAAATTGGCCAAAAATAAAGTTTTTCGAAAAATTCCAGAAAATTCATATTAAATGTTTCTATGAAAAAAGGGGCAGAGGGGCACCTGGAATGACCCAGGGGGACCCACCAGTCCAGCATACCCCTGGTGGCGCGGCCAGCCCCAGGTCGTGCCTGGCCTAGGTGTGGTCCACCCCTGGCCCTCCAACTTGCCTCCTTCCGGCCACTTCTTTCTCTCTCCCGAAAAACACCGGAAAATTTCTCAAAGCTCGAGTTCCTGCTGTTCTTGCTTCCGATTTTCTATCTCCTTGCTTAGCACATCTTTGCTGCTAATTTTGGAGGGATTTCTCTCCGGTATGTGCCTCCTCCGCTTGTCCAATTAGATTTTTGATTGGTGGATTGTATCTTGAGTATTTTGCTACTATAGGTGATAGGTTGTGTGAGCTTGCATGCTTGTTCTATGCTTAGAGATTTCATTTTGATGCATGTTTAGCCCTCTAGCAAGTTCCTATAGTAGTTCCTCATCATTTATCAACTTGGAAATCACTTGGTTTGATGTTTGTCTAAAAATTTCAGAAAAAGGGCCATGGACAACCATACCTTTGGAGAAGTGTTTGAAAGTGATGCACCTAGGAGGATAAGGCCTTCGAGATCAGCCTCTCGAGCTAGGCCATCATACAATGAGGATCTTATTGCGCCGCACTTTGGCAACGAGGGAGATGAGGGAGATGCGCACCCTTTTACCTTCCCTTGTTTTACTTTTTTGCAAGCTGCAGGGATTCTCGATAATTTCTTAACTCTTGTTCAGAGGGTTGGTCTAATCGATTATATGCAGGATGAGAGTGAGCAATACGCTTTGATCACCAAAACTTTTGTGGAGAGTTTCACTTTCACTAACACCCCTTTCAGAACATATGTTTCATTTAAAATCTATGATAGGCATGTCACCATGCAACTAAAAATATTTTGCAGCATCATAGGTATTGACATGGCTGGACGGTGAAGAAGATTTTGTGTCGACCCGCTAATTTTTTGGAGCTCTACCGTGGGGTAACAAATGATGATGACCGCACAGCCCAGCGCGGGAAGATAAGAAATATTCAACTCCCAGCTATCAGAATTTTGCTTATTATCTTGCCACTAGAATTCTTGGTAGGGAGAAAACTAGCAATATTTCCAACTATCATTTGGCTTTTCTTGCTGTTGCACTTAACAATGAAACCAGGTGTAATCTTGGTTCTCTGATTGCTCGTCGCCTAGCTGCTAGAGGACCCATTTATGGGGGTATTATTGTTGCACGTGTAGTTGCTGTCTTAGACCTTTATGTTGATCCGAATGACACAGTGTTGGCACCACAGAGGCTTGATCTAGATGCCATGAAAGCACATCACTTTATTACTGCTAGCTCTAGCCTTGAGAGTTTAGTTTACAGGATGATGTTTACTGGCAGGGATGAGAGGGAAATTCCTTTGCCACGGGCTACTTTGTTCAGTATTTGCAGGGGGCTTGGTCAGCTCCAAGGAGGAGATGGACGATCAGCTACGCGTGCTTGGTTTCCACGAGCACTACCAGGGGGCGCGCCCTCTTATGACCACTATGTGCACTACACAGGGGCTTCCTCGAGCACGTACCAAGACAAAGGGGCCTCTTCGTCACATTACGGAGGCACTCCTTCTTGGCCAGGCTGGGATTGATCTCCACTTAGGCCAAAATCCTAAGCTTGGGGGAAGTTATACCGACATCACACTCATCTATATATCAAGTTTTGTCGGTACTTTGTATATCCATGTTTCGCTTTCTTTTTAGTTTTTGTTTCCGCTTTATAAAACATAAAAAGACCAAAAATATTTTCGTTGTTCCTCTTGGTTCGTTTCTTTGCTTTTTAGCTTTGGTTTGCTTTAAGAAAAATCCAAAAAGATTTTGCTTTGAGTGCTTGCTTTAAAAAAATTCGAAAACCCAAAAATATTTGTTGTTCTTCTTTGGTTTTGTGAAGTTCGTTGCAGCGTTCAGCGGTCCTCAGTGGAGTTTGGTTTCATGTTATTATTCAAGCCACATAAGTGAAAGGCAATAATGATGATTTATGACAACTCGAGGAGTGGTAAGAGGCTGGTAATGAACTCTATTTGTCTTCATTTTGTACATATACTCATCATTATGGGCATGCTTAGTCTATTCATGTAAGGTGTATGTTATTTAATGGATGTTTAGTAGTTCTTGCTCTCTTATGATTAGTTCCAACTTGCTAATAGTTTGTAGCATGTCATATGAATATTTGCTTGCATTATTCTATTCATAACTTGGTACGACATTGTGGTATCCTCCTCTGAATGTTTCATTTGAATCGAATTGGCACATGCTCACGCATGCATATGACTGAACCAAAGTCAGTTAAGCCTCGATGATTTATTTTGCCTTAGAGTTCTTGTATCACTTTTATGCCATAATAAATTCTGTTTTGTTGCAAGCATGATTATGACAGTTATTGCTCTCGTTTGTCTTCCTTTCTATTGCTAGCCTTCACTTGCACTGAGTATGAGCTATATTCATGCTTCCAACTCCCCAAAACCAAATTGTCAAAAAGTGTCCACCATATCTACCTATTAGCATCATTGCTATTCCGTGCATATCTATTATGCCTCGTTTTCTTCCAAATAAAATGTTTGCTTGTTATGAGAAAGTTAGTTAGGAAAGCTCTCACCAACTTGATGGCACACTTTATTTTCTTGCACTTAATAAACCTGAACCATTGTGACTGTCCATGAAAGTTATATGCTTGCAAATTATAGGCTGGGAGTTAGCAGAATCATGTTGTCACAAGGAACGCTTTCAACACCTGTAAATATTTATCCAGTTGATATCATGCTCTTTTGTTTATGGATGTCGGCAGTGTGAAATAAAAGGGGAGCTTGTAAGTCCATGGAGTTATGTATATGTGTTAGAGAAATGCCTGGGCCGCTAGCCTAAGCCATGCCTAATTATGGTGGAAACTTGCAGTATAACCATAGTGAGCAATCTATGAAGCATCCTTAGAAAAAATATAGAAAAATAGAAGAGAAAACGTATGCACCATTCCTATGGTAAATAAAGGATCTCTAAGATGCTCACTGTCTGTTGCCTTGTCATTTTGATATGGGATAGCTCCTGTATCATGGGGCAAGGGGTACCCCCTTAGCGGTTCTCTATGATACACATGTATTTACGATGACAAGAACTTACCGGTAACTAAAGTTGAGTACCATGAGGAACGACCCTCGTACTCAAGGGACATGAGATTTTTAGTTTATGATCTGTCAAGCATATAACTCATATTGGACCTCACTTTCAACTTAACCACTTAAAGATGTCTATGATAGGGGCAATGAGATATCAAAGCTAATGAGTACCATACTTTTAGCATTTGGAAGCCTTTCAAACTTTTCAAAACCTTTTCACTTCTTTGTTGAGTCACCATTTATTCTATGAGCACCTTCTTGAGAGCATAGTTTTCATTCTTAGTGTAATGTGCTTGTCTCAAAGCTTGGTTATTTATGTCCTAACTTTGATGCTTGTATCTTTGATATCTTTACTTCTATTCTTCACTTGAACTTTAGAGGTGCCTTGGCATTTATGTTTTGCTCCACAATCAAAGGCAAACGAGATACCACTCTATCATACCTTCTTATGAGCATTGCAATGTTGCTTATGTTTATGTTTCATGCTACTTATTACTATTGTGTTGGAATCTCTTCATAGCTTGCAATGACTATTGAGTAGACTTAGTTGCATACTCCTTATTATGAATTGTCTAAGTACCGTTCATATGTTGAGAATATTTACATCATATGAAGAAAATGTGTTCGTGAAAGTTTCTTTTATCGCACTCAGTTTTCAACTGAATTGCTTGAGGACAAGAAATAAGCTAAGCTTGGGGGAGTTGATACGTCCAAAACGTATCTACTTTTGCGAACACTTCTGCTATTGTCTCTCCTCTAATTTGTGTGATTTGGATACAACTAACATGGACTGATGTTGTTTTCAACAGAATTGCTTTGGTGTCTAGTTTTTGTGCAGAGAATCAACTTTCAGGAAATATCTCGGAAAATATCGCAAAACTCCTATTTTACCAGAAGGCTCACAGAACCAGAAGATGAGACGGAAGAGGGCCACGAGGGGCCCACACCCCCTGGCCGCGCGGGCCAGCCCAGGCCGCGCCTGGGGGAGGTGTGGCCACCTCGGCCTCCCTCTTCGCCTACATAAAGCCTTCTGACCTAAAAACAGAGGAGGGTTTGACGTTTTTCCAGATAGAGTTCTGTTGCGCCGCCACCACCAGAAACCGCGATTTAGAACCAGAAACTCCGTTCTGGCGCCCTGTCGGGACAGGGAATTGGAGGGGATCATCGCCATCATCATCACCGACGCCTCTCCATCAACCATCCATGTTTTCCCCATCCATGAGTGAGTAATTCCCCGTTGTAGGCTATGGGGATGGTAGGGATTGGATGAGGTCTATCATGTAATCGAATAAGATTGTTAGGGCATGGTGCGTAGTATATTTATTAGTGCTATTTGACTTTGTTGCAACTTGTTGTGCTTAATGCTTGTCACTAGGGACCGAGTGCCATGATCTCAGATCTGAACATGTTATTGATTCATGATGACAGTATTGTTTGTGATCTTATCTACAAGTTGTTTGCACATATCATTGTCCGGAACCAAAGGCCCCGAAGTGACAGAAATTGGGACAGCCGGAGGGGATGGATGTGATGAGGATCACGTGTGTTCGCGGAGTGTTAATGCTTTGCTTCGGCACTCTATTAAAATGAGTACCTTAATTGCCAGTAGATTCCCTTGAGGCCCCGCTGCAACGGGCTGGCAGGACAAAAGATGTCGTGCAAGTTCTCATTGCAAGCATGTATGACTTTATATGGAACACATGCCTATGATTGTTTAGTACTTGGATGCTTTATCTTATTTATCTGCAAATGCCCTAGATCTTGAAATTGCATGAATAGTCTTGTCCATGCTACGCCTGTCCATCCATCCCTATGCCTACCGCACTCAAACCCTGTTGTTTGCTACTATTGTTACTTCTGCCCTTGTGTTTACTGCTGCTATTACTTTGCTGTTGCTACTATAAAACTGTTGCTATTAATAAACTACTATGAGCAAGACTATTTCTAGGTGCAACTAAATTGACAACTTAGTTGTTAAGGCTTATAAGTATTCTTTGGCTCCCCTTGTGTCGAATCGATAAATTGGGTTATACTACCCTCGAAGACTGTTGCGATCCCCTATACTTGTGGGTCATTATCCCCATGGTGTGGGGCCCTCAGGCATCCACCGACCTCGCCCCTTCGCCTATATAAACACCCCGATGCAGAAACCCTAAGAACCCGATCAGAAATCCACGAAACAGTCTGTAGCCGCCGCCACCATCATACCTAGATCGGGGGGATCTGAAGCTCTTCTCGGCACCCTGCCGGAGGGGAGAGATCATCCCGGAGGCCTTCTTCATCACCATGCCAACCTCCAGAGTGATGCGTGAGTAGTTCACCCTTGGACTATGGGTCCATATAGTAGCTAGATAGTTGTTTCTCCTCCTTTGTGCTATCATGTTTAGATCTTGTGAGCTTCGTTCATGATCAAGATCATCTATTTGTAATCCTACATGTTGTGTTTGCAGGGATCCGATCGATATTGAGATACTATGTTAGATTGATTATTGATTCTATCATGTCTATGTTATTTGTGATCTTG
This sequence comes from Avena sativa, assembly GCA_916181665.1. Lineage (NCBI taxonomy): Eukaryota > Viridiplantae > Streptophyta > Magnoliopsida > Poales > Poaceae > Avena > Avena sativa. The sequence continues at coordinate 71,600,608 of OV702284.1, forward strand.
CATGCTCTCTGTTTCTAGTAGATACTTTGGCCAAGTAGATGCTTGTGAAGGGAATATGCCCTGAGAGGCAATAATAAAAAGTTTATTATGTGTATTCCAAGTATATGATAGATGTTTATTTTTGCATGCTATAATTGTATTAATATGGAAACGTTAATACATGTGTGTTTAATAAACAAACAGAAAGTTCCTAGTTATGCCTCTCTCATAAACTAGTTCGTTGATTAACAAGATGATCACGGTTTCCTGATCATAGACATTGGATGTTGTTAATAACGAGATCACAACATTAGTGTAATGGTGTGATGAACATTCATCCGAAGTATAGCATTACGATCAAAGTCATTGAGTTTATATTGCTATAAACAAACTACGAAGTAATCCTAATCCTTAGACCATGTGATCATGCCAATCACTAACACCGAAAGAGTTTCTTGTTGACATCAAACGTCACTCCATAACTGGGTGATTATAAAGATGGCTTCAAAGCTTCTAAAGTGTTATGTTGAGAATCATGGATCAAGAGTGGAATTTGTTCATCCCGATGACGGATAGATATGCTCTAGGCCCTCTCGGTGATATCACATTGGTTAGCTTGCAAGCAAGTGATTTGATCACTAGAATGCTATATCACGGTAACGAGAAAAGAGTGCATGTCAGTAACGAGATCAAACTAGGTATGGAGATACCGATGATCGAATCTCGTACATGTAATATATCGTGAAACAAAGGGATTAAGATACAAGCGTAAAAGGTTCCGACAATCACAGGAAAAGTCATCGTTGAATGTGTGGGAGTCAGTATGGATCTCCAGGTCCCACTACTGATTATTGATCGGAGAAGGGTCTCGATCATGTCCGCATTATTCGCGAACCGTAGGGTGACACACTTAAGGGACACTGGCATCCAGTTGGAGCAAATGTTTCATGCCGAAAGAATAAACAAGCGTAGGAATTTATTTCACTAGATACCGAAACAGGTTTTCGGGTGAAATTGCATAAAGTGGTTATGCATGTGAAATGGAATTCTAGCAAGGGGTTATTTGTGAATGTTTGTCATTAAAGTAATTGACAAAATTCTGAATAAAATAAAAGAGTTTTATTTAATGAGAGTTTGCATTAAATTTGGTGGAAATTTAATGGGAATTTGAGTGGACTTTTGAGTGGAGAAAATTGAAGGGCCATTTTGTGAGTGGAGTGTCCACCCACATGAATGAAAGAGGGGAAGGGGCAGCCCCCATGGCCGGCGGCCACCCCCTTGGGTGCCCCCCCTCCTCCTATAAAAGGAGCCCCCCTCCTCACTTGTCTCTCACACCTCCTCGTGAAGGATCTCTCTCCCCCTCTAGAATTTATCCCCCATGGCCTCGGACTAGCGAGATACATGTTCCCGGTGGCTATTCGGCAAGAAAGGGTTGTGCTTCCGCTGCATCGCTAGAGCAAGGAGGCGGAGGTTGCCCGGTGTCTTGTACGTGTGTGCGAGCACGGATGTGCTGCTGCTTTGCGGCGCTAGGACTTCCTCTCGATCTTTAGATCGGCAAGAGATCGTCTACATCAACCACGAGTTGAACTTGTTAAGCTTTGTCGGTCTTCAAGGGTATGTTCTCTACGGATATACATCCGCCCGTTGTTTGTATCTAGTAGATAGATCTTGGTACATAGTTCCCATCGTTGGAAATTTTTTGTTTTCTATGCTGCGAACCCTACAGTGGTATCAGAGCCGGATCTATGCGTAGATACTTTACACGGGTAGTACACATAAGAGTATGTGGGCGATGATGATCATGTTGTTTCTCCTTTGTTGTAATTTTGGATATTGGTGGCATAGTGGGATGAAGCGGCCCGGACAAACTTTACATGTACTCGCACATGAGACCTGTTCCACGCTTGACATGCAACTAGTTTGCATAAGTAGCTAGCGGGTGTCTGTCTCTCCTACTATAGTCAATATCTATTTTGCAAGCGAGTTGTCAACAATTTGGTTATCCTTGTTGTGGTTCATGTTCGTAGGTAAGAACGGTTCTATCTCGAAAACCCTAAGCCACGTAAAACTTGCAATGGATAAATTAGAGGCGTATAGTTTAGATTGTTGCTGGGCTAGTGTTATGATATGGTGATGTTGTAAGTAGAAGTATGAGATGATACTCTTACAACATACATAACGTGTAATCTCCATAGACCTTGGACTTACACATATAGGTATGATAGTGATCATACCACGGTGCACATTTAGAGATCATATGCGGGAACCATATCATTTCACTGATAAACATGTGATGTTTGATAGCATCTTATATTGCTTGTTTAGCGCTTTGTTAGCATAATAAGATGATCCCTCTTTTTAAATATCAAGATAAGAATGTGTTCTTCCTTTAGTATGCACCGATTATGTTTTCGTCGCTCCAAGACATCACGTGATGATCGGGTGTTCTTGGATCCACGACCATATTTTGGGTGTAAAACAGTTACACACGCGAATACTAAGGTTCTAACTTGGCGAGCCTAGCATGTACAGACATGGACTCGGAACACGGACCGAAAGGTTAAGCATGAGTCATATAGTTGATATGATGCCCATTTGATGCTCGCCTTTGAAGCTATACCGACTCACGTGATGATCGGACTTGGTATAGTGGATTTGGTTCATGTAATCACCAAAAAGGCACGAGGGATGTCATTTTTGAGTGGGAGTTCATTCGTAATATGGATTAGTTGAACTCAATCTATCATACACTTAGTCTAAACTTTACAAATTATGTTGTAGATGGCACCACCTGATTTTAATTTCAATGTGTTCATGGAGAAAGAGAAACTAGCAACGAACGTTAGCAACTTTACCGAATGGGCCATGAATTTGAGGATTCTCCTCTCTGCTGCACAAAAGCAATACGTGCTAGAAGCGCCGTTAGGCCCCCCACCTTTTGATGATGCCCCTGACGAGGAGAAGAATGTCTATCAGACTCGTCAGGAGGACCACAACTTAGTTCATTGCGGCATATTGTATGGGCTAGAGCCGAAACTTCGAAAGCGTTTCGAAAACGGCAATGCTTTTGATACAATGGGTGAGTTGAAAATGATTTTCGACACACATGCTGCTGTAGAGAGCTACAACGCTTCAGAAAAGTTCTTTAGCTGCATGATGGAAGAGCACAACTCCGTTAGTGAGCATGTACTCAAGATGTCGGGTTACGCCGATAAGCTTGTGTCCTTGGGAATATCGATTCCCATTGACTTAGGCATCCATCGTGTTCTGCAGTCTCTGCCACCTAGCTATAAGAGCTTCGTGATGAACTATAATATGCAAGGCATGAAGAAGTCTCTCCCCGAGCTTCTGCTAATGCTTAAAACTGTAGAAGTGGAGATCAAAAAGGAACATCAAGTGTTGATGATCAATAGGAACACTGGTTTCAAGAAAGACAAGAAGGGAAAACAGAAGGGAAGTAAGGGCAGCAAGCCGGTTGCCGCGCCTAAAAAGAAACTCCGAGTTGGACCTAAGTCTGATACCGAGTGCTACTATTGTAAGGGGACTGACCACTGGAAGCGCAACTGCCCCAAGTATCTGGCAGACAAGAAAGCCGGCAAGGCAAACAAAGGTATATATGATATACATGTTATTGATGTGTACTTGACTAGTGCTCGCAGTAGCACATGGGTATTTGATACCGGTTCAGTTGCTAATATTTGTAACTCGAATTAGGGGCTGCGGAACAAGCGACCGCTAGCAAGGGGTGAGGTCAAGATGTGTGTCGACAATGGATCAAGCGTTGATGTGATCGCCGTCAGAACGCTGCCTCTCCACTTGCCGTCGGGATTAGTAATAAACTTGAATAATTGTTATCTGGTGCCTGCACTGAGCATGAACATTGTATCCGGATCGTGTTTGATGCGAAGTGGTTATTCATTTAAATCCGAGAACAATGGTTGTTCCATTTATATGAATGAAATCTTTTATGGTCATGCACCGATGATGAATGGTTTATTTCTTTTACATCTCGATAATAATGTTACACATATTCATAATGTTGATGCTAAAAGGATTAAACTAAATGATGACATATCCGCATATATGTGGCACTGCCGTCTAGGTCATATTGGCATTAAACGCATGAAGAAGCTCCATTCAGATGGACTTTTGGAATCACTTGATTTTGAATCATTTGATACATGTGAGCCATGCCTTATGGGCAAGATGACTAGAACGCCGTTTTCCGGTTCAATGGAACGGGCGATAGATTTATTGGAAATCATACATTCTGATGTATGTGGTCCAATGAGTGTGTCGGCGCGAGGTGGATATCGTTATTTTGTTGCTTTCACGGATGATTTGAGTAGATACGGTTATATCTACTTGATGAAACACAAGTCTGAAACCTTTGAAAAGTTCAAGGAATTTCAGAATGAAGTGGAAAATCATCGTAATAGAAAGATCAAATTTCTACGGTCCGACCGTGGAGGTGAGTATCTAAGTTACGAGTTTAGCACTCACATGAAAGAGTGTGGAATTGTTTCACAACTCACACCTGCCGGAACACCACAGCGAAATGGTGTGTCGGAACGTTGTAATCGTACTTTATTAGATATGGTTCGATCTATGATGTCTCTGACGGACTTGCCGTTGGTCATTTTGGGGCTATGCACTAGAAACTGTTGCATTCACTTTAAATCGGGCACCATCTAAATCCGTTGAAAAGACACCGTATGAATTGTGGTTTGGAAACAAACCTAAGCTGTCATTTCTTAAAGTTTGGGGATGCGATGTTTATGTGAAGAAACTTCAACCAGATAAACTCGAACCCAAAGCGGAAAAATGCGTCTTCATAGGATACCCTAAGGAAACTATTGGGTATTCCTTCTATCACAGATCCGAGGGCAAGGTTTTTGTTCCCAAGAATGGATCCTTTCTAGAGAAAGAGTTTCTCACGAAAGGTGTGAGTAGTCAGAAGGTAGAACTCGAAGAGGTTATTGAACCTTCTCTTCAAAGTATGGCGAGTAGCGCAGCGCCGGAAGTTGTTCCGGAGTTGGCTCCACCTGTTGAAGAGGGAACTAATGATAATGATCATGAAACTCCGAAAGAGAGTACTACCGAACCTCGCAGGTCTAGCAGGACGCGTGCAGCTCCCGGGCTATACGGAAATCCTGTCATGAATTTCATGGTTGATGAAAATGATGACCCTGCGACGTATGAAGAAGCGATGATGATCCCGGATTCCAACAAATGGTTAGAAGCCATGAAATCCGAGATGGAATCCATGTATGAAAATCAAGTTTGGAACTTGGTGGACTTACCTCACGACCGAAAGGCCGTGGAGAACAAATGGATTTTCAAAAGGAAAACTGATGCTGATGGTAATGTGACCGTCTATAAAGCTCGACTTGTCGCAAAGGGGTTTCGACAAATTCAAGGAGTTGACTACGATGAGACATTCTCTCCCGTAGCGATGCTAAAGTCAGTTAGGATTATGTTAGCAATTGCTGCATATTTCGATTATGAGATATGGCAGATGGATGTCAAAACCGCATTTCTCAATGGTAATATTGAAGAAGAGTTGTATATGATACAACCAAAGGGTTTTGTCGATCCTAAGGATGCTAACAAGGTGTGCAAGCTTCAGCGATCCATCTATGGATTGAAGCAAGCATCACGAAGTTGGAATCTCCGCTTTGATGAGGTGATCAAAGAGTTTGGATTTGTCCAAACTTATGGAGAAGCTTGTATTTACAAGAAAGTGAGTGGGAGCAATGTGGCATTTCTGATATTATATGTGGATGACATATTATTGATCGGAAATGATATAGAGCTTTTAAACAGTGTTAAAAGTTATCTAAACAACAAATTTTCAATGAAGGACCTAGGTGAAGCGTCATACATATTAGGCATAAAGATCTATAGAGATAGATCTAGGCGCCTAATAGGGCTATCGCAAAGTACATACCTTGATAAGATTTTAAAGAAGTTTAAAATGGAAAATAGTAAGAAGGGGTTCTTACCTATGACACAAGGCACGACATTGAGTAAGACTCAAAGTCCGGCTTCGGCGAAAGAAAGAGAGATAATGGACAAGGTCCCCTATGCTTCAGCCATAGGCTGTATAATGTACGCCATGCTATGTACAAGACCAGATGTGGCACATGCTATTAGTTTGACTAGTAGGTACCAATCGGATCCAGGTTCAGAACACTGGAAAGCGGTCAAGAATATCCTTAAGTACTTGCGAAGAACTAAGGATATGTTTCTTGTATACGGAGGTGAAGAAGAGCTCGTCGTTAAGTGTTATGTCGACGCTAGCTTTGACACCGATCCGGATGACTCTAAGTCTCAATCCGGATACGTATTTCTCATGAATGGCGGAGCGGTTAGTTGGAGGAGCTCCAAACAACCTGTGGTGGCGGGATCAACAACGGAGGCTGGATATGTTGCTGCTTCAGAAGCGGCTCAGGAAGCAGTTTGGATGAAGGAGTTCATATCCGAACTAGGTGTGGTTGCAAACGCGTTGGACCCAATGGTGATCTATTATGACAACAATGGTGCCATTGCCAATGCTAAAGAGCCAAGGTCTCACAAACATTCCAAGCATATTAAGCGCCGGTTTCACTCCATCCGCGAGCATGTCAAGGATGGAGATATAATGATTTGTAAAGTACATACGGATCTCAATGTAGCAGATCCGTTGACTAAAACTCTCCCTAGAGCAAAACATGATCTACACCAGAACTCCATGGGTGTTAGATACATCACTATGTAACTAGATTATTGTCTCTAGTGCAAGTGGGAGACTGAAGGGAATATGCCCTGAGAGGCAATAATAAAAAGTTTATTATGTGTATTCCAAGTATATGATAGATGTTTATTTTGCATGCTATAATTGTATTAATACGGAAACGTTAATACATGTGTGTTTAATAAACAAACAGAAAGTTCCTAGTTATGCCTCTCTCATAAACTAGTTCGTTGATTAACAAGATGATCACGGTTTCCTGATCATAGACATTGGATGTTGTTAATAACGAGATCACAACATTAGTGTAATGGTGTGATGAACATTCATCCGAAGTATAGCATTACGATCAAAGTCATTGAGTTTATATTGCTATAAACAAACTACGAAGTAATCCTAATCCTTAGACCATGAGATCATGCCAATCACTAACACCGGAAGAGTTTCTTGTTGACATCAAACGTCACTCCGTAACTGGGTGATTATAAAGATGGCTTCAAAGCTTCTAAAGTGTTATGTTGAGAATCATGGATCAAGAGTGGAATTTTTTCATCCCGATGACGGATAGATATGCTCTGGGCCCTCTCGGTGATATCACATTGGTTAGCTTGCAAGCAAGTGATTTGATCACTAGAATGTTATATCACGGGAACGAGAAAAGAGTGCATGTCAGTAACGAGATCAAACTAGGTATGGAGATACCGATGATCGAATCTCGGACATGTAATATATTGTGAAACAAAGGGATTAAGATACAAGCGTAAAAGGTTCCGACGATCACAGGAAAACTCATCGTTGAATGTGTGGGAGTCAGTATGGCTCCAGGTCCCGCTACTGATTATTGATCGGAGAAGGGTCTCGATCATGTCCGCATTATTCGCGAACCGTAGGGTGACACACTTAAGGGACACTGGCATCCAGTTGGAGCAAATGTTTCATGTCGAAAGAATAAACAAGCGCAGGAATTTATTTCACTAGATACCGAAACAGGTTTTCGGGTGAAATTGCATAAAGTGGTTATGCATGTGAAATGGAATTCTAGCAAGGGGTTATTTGTGAATGTTTGTCATTAAAGTAATTGACAAAATTCTGAATAAAATAAAAGAGTTTTATTTAATGAGAGTTTGCATTAAATTTGGTGGAAATTTAATGGGAATTTGAGTGGACTTTTGAGTGGAGAAAATTGAAGGGCCATTTTGTGAGTGGAGTGTCCACCCACATGAATGAAGGAGGGGAAGGGGCAGCCCCCATGGCCGGCGGCCACCCCCTTGGGTGCCCCCCTCCTCCTATAAAAGGAGCCCTCCTCCTCACTTGTCTCTCACACCTCCTCGTGAAGGATCTCTCTCCCCCTCTAGAATTTATCCCCCATGGTCTCGGACTAGCAAGATACATGTTCCCGGTGGCTATTCGGCAAGAAAGGGTTGTGCTTCCCGAGGCGGAGGTTGCCCGGTGTCTTGTACGTGTGTGCGAGCACGGATGCGCTGCTGCTTTGCGGCGCTAGGACTTCCTCTCGATATTGAGATCGGCAAGAGATCGTCTACATCAACCACGAGTTGAACTCGTTAAGCTTTGTCGGTCTTCAAGGGTATGTTCTCTATGGATATACATCCGCTCGTTGTTTGTATCTAGTAGATAGATCTTGGTACATAGTTCCCATCGTAGGAAAATTTTTGTTTTCTATGCTGCGAACCCTACAGCTTGTAACTCCAAGAGGGAGTATTATGCTCGATAGTAGGTTCATGCCTCTAGTAATCTGGGAGAGTGACAGAAACTTCTAAGGTTGTAGATGTGTTGTTTCTACTAGGGAGAAAACAACAATCCTTTGTCCAAGGGCAATTGTATTGTTTACTTTATACACTTTGTTTAATGCAATTATCTATTACTTGCAACTTAATACTGGAAAGGTTCGGATGATAACCTGAAGGTGGATTATTAGTCATAGATGCAGTTGGATTATGGTCTATGTATTATGCTGTAATGCCCAAACAAATCTCGTATAGATCAAGATGTCTAGTATATGCACTGTTATGCATACTCAATCTGTCAATTGCACCGCTGTAATTTGTTCACCCAACATGTTATTTATCTTATGGAGAACACCTCTAGTGAACTGTGGACCCAGGTCCATTCCTTACCATTGATATACCATCTACTGTTTACCATTTACTGTTTACAATTACTACAAGCAAATACTATCTTCCACACTATACGTTTAATCCTTTGTTTTTAGCAAACCGGTGAGATTGACAACCTCAGTGTAAGTTGGGGCAAAGTATTGTGGATTGTGTTGTGCAGGTTCCAAGTTGCTAGCAACACCTTGGAGTTGTTTCCTTACTCCTACTGGTTCGATAACCTTGGTTTCATAACTGAGAGAAACTTGCTGCTGTGCTCATCATACATTCCTCTTGGGGTTCCCAACGAGCTCTACAGATCTGAGCCTTCAACCGCCGCCGCCAAAATCCCTCAAGGGCCGCCAAAATCCCCCAGTTGCCGCCAAAGTCCTCCACGCGTAGACACAACTCGAATGGGGATGGCGGATGAGGAGGGGCGGCTCACTAGACAAGACGACAAGGTCACTGCCTGCATCTCGTCATGGGGGGCTTGGCTTCGGGGAGGCAGGACCTCTCCTGCAGCTCGACGTGCCGCTGCAAAGGCGCCCTCACCAATAGCTCGACGTGGATGGGCGACGCCCTTGTCTGAATCTCCAATTGGAGGGCCAGGTCCGGGAGGGGCGACAGAGGAGCGGCAATGTACCAAGAGGGGAGGCCCGTTCTTCCGACCTCAGGCAGATGCTGAGGAGTACATTGACGAGGTGCTGGAGGCTGTGATGGTGGCGGCATAGCAGCGGCATCACCCGCTGTATCACAAGCTCATGCATCTACATTGGCAGCTCACGTCGCCGGAGGACAGTGATGTTGACTCCTTGATGGCTTGTGGAGTCTGTTGGGAACCCCAAGAGAAAGGTATGAAGCAACACAGCAGCAAGTTTTCCCTTAGTAAGAAACCGAGGTTATCGAACCAGTAGGAGGAAGGAAACGTCACACAGGTGTTGCAACCAACGCAGAGACCTGCACAACACAAACTCAAGACTTTGCCCCAATGAAACAGTGAGGTTGTCAAGCTCACCGGTTTGCTGTAACAAAGGATTAAACGTATGGTGTGGAAGGTAATGGTTTGCAGCAAGTAAACAAGTAATAGTGGAAGATGTATCAATGGTAAAGATTGGACCGGGGTCCATAGTTCACTAGAGGTGCTCTCCTTAGATAAACAACATGGCATGAAGGGTAAACAAATTACAGCAGGGCAATTGACAGGAACTGAGCAAGGCATAACAATGCAATACTAGTCAAAAAGATCCTATGAGATTCGATTGGGCAATACAACAATATACATAGACCACCATCCAACTGCATCTATGACTAGAAGTCCACCTTCAGGTTATCATCCGAACCCCCTCTAGTATTCTGTTGCAAGCAACAGACACCGGCTTTAACAAAAGTGTGTAAGGTAAACAATCCACTTGTTACATGAACAAGAGACCGTTGTTTTCTCCCTAGTAGCAATAGCACATCTACAACCAAAGAGATTTCTATCACTTCCCTTGGAAACTAGAGGCACGAACCCACTATCGAGCATAAATACCCCCTCTTGGAGTCACTAGCAACTACTTGGCCAAGATATCTACTAACAACGGAGAGCATGCAAGATCACAAACAACACATACATGATATAATCATAAAGACAAAACCATTAACCAATCTGACATAATAATCTCAATATCCATCGGATCCCCGCAAACACAACATGCATGATACAAATAGATTATATCTTGATCATGAACAGAGCTCACAAGATCTATACATGAAAGCACAAGGAGGAGATACAACCATCTAGCTACTACATGGACCCATAGTCCAAGGTGGAACTACTCATGCATCATACCGGAGAGAAGGCCTCCGGGATGATCTCCCCTTCGGCAGGGTGCCGGAAAGAACTTTAGATCCCCCCCGATCTAGGGACTAAGGTGGCGGCGGCTACAGATGGTTTCGTGGAGTTTTGATCGGGTACTTAGGGTTTCTGCATCGGAGGCTTCTTATAGGCAAAGAGGCGAGGCAGGGCGGCGGCCAGGGGGCCCACACCCTACCCAGGCGCGAGGCAGGGCCCACCCGTGCCTGGGGGGGGGTCTGGCCGCCCTGGTTCGCTTCTCCGCCTCGTCTTCTGGATTCGTGTCCCCCACGGTAAAATATTGACTTTGGATTTTGTCCCATCCAGTTCCGAGAATATTGATTTTCTGCCTTTCTGGAACCAAAAACAGAAGAAAACAGGCAACTGGCACTGTGGCAACTTGTTAGTAGGTTAGTTCTAGAAAAGATATAAAAATACCTCAAAGTGTAGACAAAGCAAAGCAAAGTAGATACTAAACAAGCATGGAGTATCAAAAATTATAGATACATTTCCGATGTATCAAGCATCCCCAAGCTTAACTCCTGCTCGTCCTCGAGTAGGTAAGTGATAAAAAGAATAATTTTTGAGGTGACATGCACCATCAAAACCAAGATCAAACCATTTGCAAGCATTGAAAGCTGGGATCAAATAACTCTAAACATGTGCATGAAAGATGGAGTTCTAACAATAGGACATAGTAACTATGCATGCAACATGAAAGGCTACAAACAAAGATCATGAATAGCATGCATTGAAAAACGTTTGTTTGTTTCACATACAGAAAACATGGCATAGTGGCATTCAGCTTGTCCCTCATAGAGTAGCAAATAGATGCATAGGACACCTTCAAAGTTCACAAGGGTGACTAGAAACAAATAGCACAAGAACAAGTAATATCACAATATGCATCAATCAATAAGTTTTGAGATACTGCACACAGAATGAAAACTATGTTCTCTTAATGGTGCCTAAAGGTAGAAGGTGGAGACTCAAATAATGGTGGAAGAAAGGCCCTTCACAAAGGGAAGCAAGGATTTCAGGTTTCAAAGAGGTTTCAAAAATTAAGGTACTAGTTAGCTTTCATCCCTCATTGCCCATATCATAAGCATCTTGAAGTGATTAAGGTTAAAGTGAACAAAGATGGAGTATATGCTTGATGAAGTATAAGTTGGCAATCTCAAGTCCCTTGAATACGAGGGCCACACCTCATGCTACTCAACTTCAGTCACCTGTAAGTTCTTGTCATTGTAAGTATTTGCATATCATAGAGAACCGCCAACGGGATACCCCTTGCACATGGTATAGGAGCTATCCCATAACCAAAATGACAAGGCAAGCAGACAATGAGCATCTCAGTGATCTTTTTATTTACTATGTGCATAGATTTTTATTGAGGCTGCTTCATAGATAGCTCGCTATGGTGATGCTGCAAGTTGCCATCATGATTAGGCATGGCTTAGGCTAGCGGCCCAGGCGTTTCTCTAACACAAAATACATACTCCATGGACTTACAAGTTACCTCTTTATTTCACACCGGTGACATCCATAGACAAAAGAGCATGATATCAACTGAGTACAAAGTACAAGTGCAATGTTGAAAACGTTCCCGTGATAGCAGGGTTCTGCTAATTCCAACGTATAAGTGCAAGCATATACAACATAGATGACACAATGGTTCAAGTTTATTAGGGGCAAATAATATAAAGTGTTCCATCAAGTTTGTGAGGGCTTTAATCACTAAGTTTTCACATAAAAAAATAGTTTTTAATTGGAAGATAGCTGAAAACAAGAATATACTTGGAATGGTGTAACACACCATGCATAGGAATTTATAGTGTACACTTTTGAATAACTTGGTTTCTTGGGATTTGGAGGCATGAGTAGAACTTACTCATACAAGTGGAGGCTAGCAAAAGACTGGGAGCAACCAACTAAGAGAGCAATAATGGTCATAATCATGCAGAGCAAGAAAGCATTACTAATCAAAGCATAGAGTGGTACTACACGTCAAGGACTAAATGATCATAGAGGCTATGGTGACTTGTAATAGTCATAACATGGTGTGATCATGTGCCAAGTCAACCCAAACAAAGCATTAAAGGAGAATACCACAATACTATGCTTTTGCATGCTAAAACAACGCATAATTTCTTCAAGACACAGTAAGCAATCACAATTGTTTGGAACAAGACATGCTACAACAATAATCACTAAGCATAAGGTCAAAACAACATCTAGCATTTCATGCTAAATTCTAAGTCACAGTCAATGCAAGCTCCTCTTGCACTTACAAGCAAGAACTTACTACTCCTTTCCAACATCAAGCAACTTATTTGCAAAACAACACAGCAAGAACGGGGGTCCAAAATACTTTATTCAAGCAACTAAACAACCTAAGCAAACCAAACGAAAACTAAGACGCTCCCAGAACAACACCATAGTGCATGAAACAATAAAAACGAAGTGTCTAGACAGACCTGAGCTTTTTATTGATGAAGAAGGGGATGCCTTGGGCATCCCCAAGCTTTGACGCTTGTAACTCTTGGATATTTCTTGGGGTGACACCATGGTGGAATCCCCAAGCTTGAGCTTTTGTCCATTCTTCATCTCATTACATCACTCTCTCTCTACACCTGAAATTTTCTTTCATACAAAACTTCACACAATCTTCATTAGCAACATTAGTTTATTCAAAAGATATTAGACCTCTGGCAAAGCTTTGGAACAGCAAGAATTTTCACTAAAAACATAAGCTACTGTATCAACTCCTTCAAAAAGCTTAATTCACCTAAAGAGAACTCAAAAAGGAATCAATAAGAGGCAAATGCAAATAATGGCAGAAATCTGTCAAAACAGACCAGCAGGTAGAAACCTATTTTTTCGAACATCTTCTATTGCTCAAATCAAAAAGTGTTGAACTAACTAAAGTTAGATAACATACCGAGAGATTTATTCATAAATTTTCAGCTCAATCTGAGCTACAGAGACTCCTCACGAATTTTTTTGGTGGAGGACAGAAATCTGTTTCGGGACAGCAACTCCCCAAATCTTACTTCCCTCTCATTAGAGGTCATTCTTGGCACAAAAAGCAAACAAAAAGGATAAGGAGAGGTCATTACTGAAGTAATAACTTCCAATACTCAAGGAAACTCTTGGGTTATCTCCCAACAAGTACTTTTCTTTAACGCCTTTAAGTTAGGCTTGATAGCTTGAGAAGATGCTCACATAAGAGAGCATCAAGAAGCAAATTCAAAACACATTTAAGTCTAACCCACTTCCTATGCATAGGAATCTTGTATGCAAATAAATTCACAAAGAACAAAGTGACAAGCATAGTAAGATGAAACAAGAGCAACTTCAAAACTTTCAGCACATAGAGAGGTGTTTTAGTACCATGAAAACTTCTACAACCATATTTTCCTCTCTCATAATAATTTTCAGTAGCCTCATGAATAAACTCAACAATATAGCTATCACATAAAGCATGCTTTTCATGATCTACAAACTCATAATTTCTATCAAACTCAAAAACGGTGGGATTAAAACCTCCACAGGTTTTATCCAAAGTACATATTTCAAAAGGATCCATAGGAACATAACATTCATCCTCCTTTGGTAAGCATGGGGGACAATCAAATAATGTAAGGGATAAAGAGTTACTCTCATTAGAAGGTAGGCATGGGTAGATGATCCATTCTTCCTCCTTTTGTTCATCACTCTCCCCCTCTTTTTCATCTAATGAGCTTCCAGTTTCAACAATTTCTTCTTCCATAGGCTCCTGCAAAGCATTAATCTCTTCCATTTGTGGAAAACGCCTATTAAAATATTCAAGAATATTGCCATTTTCTTCCCTGTAATTATCAAAGCAAAATTTAAGTATCTCATAAACCTCAGATTCATAAGGTGCATCATCAATATTTTCAAGCAAACTGGCAAGTTCAAATGCACCCTTGAAGGCAATAAATTCTTCAATTTGTTCCATATCATCAAAATCATAATTTCCTTTAACATAAGAAGATATGGTAACATTATCATTATACTCACATTGAAAGGGTAGGTGTTTATACCTCCTGCAGCTTTATCAAAGCAATAAGTAACATTATAAGTAGAGCACACATCTCTAGCAATAGTATTCAACTTATCCTTTTGTTCCCATAAGTGTTTCCCTTTTTGTGACAAACGGTGTTCCTTATAATAATACTTTTGTTTTTCCGTGAACCCACCTTGCCAATAAGAACTAGTTTCAAAGAAACCATCCATTAATAGAAAGCATGACCAAGCAAGGCAATAACAGACCGACAACTAGAGTAGGAACTAATTTTTTTGTGTTTTTTATAAGAGAAAGCAAACCAAACTAGACTAATTTTTTGGTTTTTTTTAAAAAGAGGCAAACAAAACCAAGAAAAAGAAAAAAAGAAAACTAAAAACAAAGTAAAGAGAAAGGAAGTGAAGGACTCCCCTAGTGAAGACGTCCTTAGCCTCCCCGGAAACGGCGCCAGAAAAATCTTGATGTTGACTCCTTGATGGCTTGTGGAGTCTGTTGGGAACCCCAAGAGCAAGGTATGAAGAAGCACATCAGCAAGTTTTCCCTCAGTAAGAAACCGAGGTTATCGAACCAGCAGGAGGAAGGAAATGACACGCAGGTGTTGCAAGCAACGCAGAGACATGCACAACACAAACTCAAGACTTTGCCCCAACGAAACAGTGAGGTTGTCAAGCTCACCGGTTTGTTGTAAAAAAGGATTAAACGTATGGTGTGGAAGGTGATGGTTTGCAGCAAGTAAACAAGTAACAGTGGAAGATGTATCAATGGTAAAGATTGGACCGGGGTCCATAGTTCACAAGAGGTGCTCTCCTTAGATAAACAACATGGCATGAAGGGTAAACAAATTACAGCAGGGCAATTGACAGGAACTGAGCAAGGCATAACAATGCAATACTAGTCAAAAAGATCATATGAGATTCGATTGGGCAATACAACAATATACATAGACCGCCAACCAACTGCATCTATGACTAGAAGTCCACCTTCAGGTTATCATCCGAACCCCCTCTAGTATTAAGTTGCAAGCAACAGACAAGTGCTTTAAGCTAAGTGTGTAAGGTAAACAATCCACTTGTTCCATGAACAAGAGACCGTTGTTTTCTCCCTAGTAGCAATAGCACATCTACAACCAAAGAGATTTCTGTCACTTCCCTTGGAAACTAGAGGCACAAACCCACTATCGAGCATAAATACCCCCTCTTAGAGTCACTAGCAACTACTCGGCCAAGATAGCTACTAACAACGGAGAGCATGCAAAGATCACAAACAACACAGACATGATAACATCATAAAGACAAAACCATTAACCAATCTGACATAATAATCTCAATATCCATCGGATCCCCGCAAACACAACATGCATGATTACAAATAGATTAGATCTTGATCATGAACGGAGCTCACAAGATCTATACATGAAAGCACAAGGAGGAGATACAACCATCTAGCTACTACATGGACAAATAGTCCAAGCTGGAACTACTCACGCATTATACCGGAGAGAAGGCCTCCGGGATGATCTTCCCTTCGGCAGGGTGCCGAGAAGAACTTCAGACCCCCCCCGATCTAGGGACGACAGTGGCGGCTACAAAAGGTTTCGTGGAGTTTGATCGGGTACTTAGGGTTTCTGCATCGGGGGCTTCTTATAGGCGAAGAGGCGAGGCCGGGAGGCGGCTAGGGGCCCCACACCCTACCCAGGCGCGGGGCAGGGCCCATCCACGCCTAGGGGGGGTCTGGCCGCCCTGGTTCGCTTCTCCGTCTCGTCTTCTGGATTCGTGTCCCCCATGGTAAAATATTGACTTTGGCTTTTGTCCCGTCCAATTCCGAGAATATTGATTTTCTGCCTTTCTGGAACCAAAAACAGAAGAAAACTGACAACTGGCACTGTGGCAACTTGTTAATAGGTTAGTTCCAGAAAATACATAAAAACACCTCAAAGTGTAGACAAAGCAAAGCAAAGTAGATACTAAACAAGCATGGAGCATCAAAAATTATAGATACGTTTTCGACGTATCAGATAGGAAGCGGATGGTGCCGCCAACGTGCCGGCGGCCGGAGCTCCCTATCAACATGAGCATGGAGATGCAGGGATGGCCGATCATCGATCTCTGCGCACTGTCATGGGTAAGCTCCGCCTTCAGTTGTTTATAGATGTGTGCATTCTGTCATGGGCACTGTCCTAATGCTTGTCATTGGCCAATTTTCTATGGATTTAGTGCTGCATTTTCTTACAGATGTGTGCATTTGTTCAATTGCAGAGAAGAGGGGAAGAAGGCAAATGGAGAAGAATGATCAAGAAATTGGAGAAGATCGAAAAGGAAGATGAAGGATGGGTACCGAAGCTAGCTGAGAAGAAGTAAAGAATTTAGTGTGTGTGTTTGTGTGTTTCTACTTAGTAGAATAGGGGAAGAAAATGAGAATGTTCTGTTGTGAACAATGTATCAGGTTGTTCTTTATGAAATAAAAAATGGTTCCCAATTCTAAATTCGTCAAAGTCATACGGTTTGGTTGTGACACAAATTGTCTGCGAGTTTATAGGTGGCTATCCACCCAAACACATATAATTGGATATAACCAACACAAATCCACACAAATCCATAGAAACTCATAGAAATTGTTGTATATCATCATTTCCTAAACATTACATAGCAACAGAAATCCACACAAAACACATATGAATCCATATAATCAATAGAAATCTAGCAAATCCACTTAAATTGACTATAATCCACAAGAACACATAGAAATGTATATAATCCACCCAAACACATAGAATTGGATATAACCAACACAAATCCACACAAATCCGTAGAAACACATAGAAATTGATGTATAGCATTATTTCCTAAACATTACATACCAATAGAAATCCACACCAAACACATATGAATCCATATAATCAATAGAAATCTAGCAGAATCCACTTAAATTGACTATAATCCACAAAAACACATAGAAATGTATATAATCCTCCCAAACACATATAATTGGACATAACCAACACAAATCCATATAAATACATAGGAATTATTGTATAGCATTATTTCCTAAACATTACACTAAATTTGTGGTGCATTTTGACTTAGAGGAAATTCCTCAACTTTAGAATCATTTAACTATTGATTCAAGTCTGGTATAGCACTTCTTTGGGTATCATGGTCATGTGCTTGTCTAGACTTCACACTTGCTCTCCCTCTTTTGCTGGTACTTCTTGATTCTTGATTCTGGATTTGCTGGCCTTTTTCCTCTACCTCTGCCTCTTCCCCCTCTTCCCCTCAATTGTCCTCTGCTTGAAGCTGTTGTCAGTCTTTCTCTTGGTGCTGGAATATTGTTTCTTGCATTGACAACAAATGCACTTTCTGGCAATGGTCCAAGGAATCTGTCCATAGGCACATGTTCTATTTCCTGTCAAAATAATTAAACACATAAGTACAATGCATAATTATAAGTTGGTACGAAATATGAAATGTCAACTAAAAATAAACCTCTGCTTGCATTCTAAACACCATGTTGTCTTCTTGGTTTGTAGGGTCACACCATGTTGTCTTCTTGGTTTCTAGGGTCCATTGATAAATGAGGGACATGTGGGATCACATGCTGGTGAAGAATAAAATTGTGTTCAGCATATATTAAAGCTGGTATAAAAATTGCCTAATAGTAATATAGTTTTCTGAAAAAGCAAGATGTACCTCCACGAGTTCTGGAATGTCCATCTCACCATCCTCTGCAACAATACCATTTCTCCTTTGCTCTACTAGGTTATCCATTTATTTTTGATGACCCTTCTTGTTGTGACATGCCTTCCCACATCGTGAGCAGTGAATAGTAACCCTTGCCTTTGTGAAGACTCTCACTCCTTCCTTTATTTTCTCCTCAGGTGCCTTCTTTCTAGCCTTCTTAGGCCTTCCCATGACTTTGGTAAAGAGAGGAGGATGAATGGTTGGTCCATTCATTTTTTTCCAAAACTCTCTCCCTCTCATTGGCACCAAATTGAATCCATATGATCTATAGTATACATTAATCGTGCAGCATTCATGCACAAGATTTTTAGGATTGATGTTATCCTTTATGCAACAAGATATAACATGGTGACAAGGAATGCCACTAAGTTGCCACCTTTTGCAATCACATGTTCTAGCTTAGAAATTGACACTATAATCTTTCTCAAGCTCATGACTGGTGACAGAGTAAAAATAATTACTTGCATGAGTAACACCACACTCACTACTCCAATCTATGAATTTATCTAACTTCTTCTTAATCTTGGGACACATTCTTCTTGTCCACTTGGTAGCTTCTCTCTGCTTGGTTTATGTTCTTTGTAGAATTTTATAGAAAATTGTCTCAAGCATGGGTGCGAATAGGTTGCACATATCGTCTTGTTATACTAGGTATCCGATTCAGAATAATTAACGATAACGAAAATTTCTAGTTTTTTTTTGCAAATTATCACCTTGGCAGCCACATGTCAATGCACGATCAGCTCATACTAAAAGTGTCTCCCGGATGCAAGTTTCCGATACTGACTTGTTCAATTTGCAACATCTGAAACTAAAACGTCCTGGGTTAGCAAGATGTGGTACCTAATATGTATTTAGCTCGGGAAAATACGATTTCCTGAGGGTTTTGGTTTTTTTAGAACAACCTGAAGGTAGGGTTGGAATTTAAGCCAAGTCGAGCCAACTCGGCTCGACTCGCTAAAGCTCGTTCAACTAACGAGCTAGCTCGACTCGGCTCGTTTACATAACGAGCTCATATTTGAAACTCGACTCGACTCGGTAAACTTACGAGTAGCTTGCGAATAGCTCACTGTAAGTTGCGAATAGGAGCACATATAAAAAACTAGTAATTCTTCTACTATTTTGGAACTAAAACAATGATACTACTTTCATAATAACATGAAGACAATAGCAATAAAAAATATAGTAGCTCTACACCATCGTATCATGGTGAAGGTAAGGTAACGCTGTGATTCTTGCTCAAAAAACTGACCGAACACGTTCGAGTTATTGGCTCGTCCGACTCGGCAGCATTCATGAGTCGCTCGTTCAACTGTCCCTCGGAGACACGGTCGAGAAGTGCCATGCATGGTCGCCCCCAGTCCTTTCTTTCTCTCGGTCCCACCAGGGCGGGCCCCTCTGGAGTAATAAAGAAATGGATCAAAAAAGGGGACTTCTGCTACGGACTATGCCACCCATTACTTATGAGGGAAGTGGCATCTGTCCCATCACAAGCACCTACAATGTCATGATCACATTGGCAATAGTGCAGAAGTAAATACTTTCGTGAGCTCATTTTGACGTGATTTCCAACAAATCCTGTGTCTTCTTCAACAATCTGCAACATCTCAATCCATAATTGCTTATCTTCTCAGCCTTGATTATTGCCATCAATGATCCTTTGATATCTAGCTTATCTTCTCAGCCTTGATTATTCCTTGTATGGTGCATCCTCCATATCAGGCTACTCATCTCGGTACGATCCCTCCGTCACCCCAGAATGAAAGGGGTGATCTTATAGTTCTTGGTATGTGAAGATGCAGGTTCAATAAATATTCATAGTATGACCCTTATCTATAAAAAATGACAAACTTTGTATTTGAACGAGTTTAACAAGCTAAACGGGTAGCTCGTAAGTAGCTCATTTAGCTTGGATGAACAAACGAGTCCAAATCTAAAACTCGGCTTGACTCATCGATCTTTAAGATCAGGCCATCTTTTCGTTCATTTCGGCCACTAAGTACATACCGAGTCGAGCCAAGTCACGAGTTACTCATTTAGCTTGGAGTTTTGAGTTATAAGTTCAGAGTTTTGGTAGTGCAGACTCTTGCAACCACGCCGTAGCAGTCACTTCTGCGCTGACGTAATCGGGCTCACAGTTTCTTGCAGGCCAACAGAAGAACCCCATCCGAATTCCAGGGCCCATACCAGCACAACCAGGAAAAAAATGCTCCGAAAAATACCAGAAAAAACGCGAAGGCTAGTCTCTGCAAGTCCTCCTCCAACCCTCCCATCTATCCCCGTCCCGGATCCACACGACCGCCGCGATGCCGGCGTTCAAGGCCCCGGCGCCGGGCTTCTCCGTCCGCTTCAGCCCGTTCCACGAGAACCGCCTCCTTGCCGCCACCTCGCAGCACTTCGGTCTCGTCGGCAACGGCCACCTCCTCGTCCTCGACCTCTCCGCCGCCGGCCCCGGCGGCCCCGGCCTCGCGCCGCTCTTCTCCTTCCCCACCTCCGACGCGCTCTTTGACTGCGCCTGGTCCGAGTCCCACGACTCCCTCTGCGCCGCCGCCTCGGGGGACGGCTCCGTGCGCCTCTTCGACGTCACGCTGCCGCCCGCTCAGAACCCCGTCCGCCTCTTCCGGGAGCATGCGCGGGAGGTACACGGCATCGACTGGAACCCCGTCCGCCGCGACGCCTTCCTCTCGGCCTCCTGGGACGACACCCTGAAACTCTGGTCCCCCGACCGCCCCGCCTCCGTCCGCACCTTCCGCGGCCACGAGTACTGCGTCTACGCCGCCGCGTGGTCCGCGCGCCACCCCGACGTCTTCGCGTCCGCATCAGGCGACCGCACGGCCCGCGTGTGGGACGTGCGCGAGCCGGCGCCCACACTCGTCATCCCGGCTCACGACCACGAGGTGCTCTCCCTCGATTGGGACAAGTACGACCCCTCCATCCTAGCCACCGGCTCCGTTGACAAGTCGATCCGCGTCTGGGACGTACGCTCGCCGCGGGCGCCCCTTGCCCAGCTCGCAGGGCACGGGTATGCCGTCAAGCGCGTCAAGTTCTCGCCGCATCAACAGGGCATGATTATGTCCTGCTCCTACGACATGACGGTCTGTATGTGGGATTACCGGAAAGAGGACGCCCTCCTTGCAAGGTATGGTCACCACACCGAGTTTGTAGCTGGGATAGACATGAGTGTGCTCACCGAGGGGCTGCTCGCCAGCACCGGGTGGGATGAGATGATTTATGTCTGGCCATTTGGGAGTGATCCCAGAGCAATGTAACAAAACACATTTGGTATGTCAATCTGTATCATGTCTGTTGAGTTTTACATTGTTATACTAGTACTAATATATTGAAGTAAGCACCTAGTGTGTTGAAGTTGGAATAATGATATCACCGCAAACTGGTGAAGTTCTTTCTATGTTGAGTTGGACTGTCTGATACATTGCCACTACTTGCTATAGCTAGTATCTTTAGAATTTATAGATGTTGGCGTTAGGAAAAAATGCGTTGGAGTTTTGATCTTGGTAGTGGATATTCGGTGGTTTCAATGTTTAGATGGACATAAGTGAGAATATTGTGCTGTTAAGTAGAGTGCATGGATAGTTAGTTAAGCTCCACAATCAAGCTGCATTCATGCAAACCTGTTCCAGCTCAGCTCAAACCAAACAAATATAGCTACTCCCCCCCGACCCATATTAGTTGACTCAAATTTGTCTAGATACGAATGTATCTAGCACTAAAACTTGACTCGTATCTAGATAAATCTATGTCAACTAATATGGGTCGGAGGGAGTATTATTATTTCCAGAAGCTAGATGGTTCTGGTGCATTGTTATGTACTTATTATATACTTATATTAGTTTGTCATATACTTATTATAGACATGATATAGTTTGCCGCATACAAAAAGTATGGAAACTTATATAGTTATATTACATAAAATGACAGATGAATTATAGAATACTCATATGGACCATGAGTTACAAATGTTGAGAAGAATATCAAATCTAGATCATACAATGCGGGAATGGACATTTTTCTATTGGTATATGTTCTCTTTGGGATTCTGATTGTCCTGAAGTAACAATCTTGCCCATCTTGGTAACCAATGGTAGTAATATGTTGAACTTTGATCTAACAGAAAAAAGCGGGAATTTCATGCAGTTTGAACAGATCTATGCTATGTTTTCATATTGGGGTCTGTGATATGTTATCACATTGGGTTTAAATGTGTAGTTATAATTTTAGTTAGTCACCTTAACGATTACTACATCCTGTAGATTTTATGTGGTTTAATGCTGTGGAAATGCCATGCTGTTGCCCTTTGTTGATGTTGGTATTTGGAGTTGCTAAATTTAGGATTCTTGGCTCACTATGATAAGAATAGGGTCTGTTATCTAAATTCCTGGTATGGAGTTTGAGTTATTTAAGCTTTTTAAATTTAAGTATTTCCTCTCCTTTTGTATTCTTCATTGTATCTGAATAACTTATCAGGCAATGGTCCCTTGGCAAGTTTCTATATCTAACGAATATTGTGTTTGGCTTACCATCAGTATGCATGGAAAGTAAGTAATAAATCAAAACGATGGTCGAATTTAGACATTTTGACTTGTTCGTGTGGTAATCTTGTAATGCTTTCAGGTGCTTTATTGGTCCTTTTTGCATTTATGCTGCTGTCTGAACTTTGAATCATGTAGCATGTTGTTATTACTTATGGCATTGATTTGGAGAATCATCAGATATGTGTGATATCATTGGATATAATGTTTTTTTAATCTATGTCGTGTGATATGGTCATGGTGGACTTTGACATTGCCCTGAGCTAAGTTTCGTTAGATCAAAGTAACCATATATGATGTATGTCTGACCTAGAGCACCGTGGCATGCACTGCAATATCAGTCCATAGGTAGATTGAGCACTATGGTGCTGGCAAGTTGCCATGCAATAATAATTGTTTGGTAACCGATCAATGCATACACGTGATAGAACCTGTCAACCTACATGTTTCTGACCGTAAGCGACTAGATACATACGAATCTACATAAAGTTGAGGCCATTAATATGGACCGGAAGGAGTATACAATTCTACAGTTACTTTGTAAGTTTGACCATATTAAGCTGAGAAAGAATATGGACTGTAGATTGAGTCTCCAAAAGCATCATTTTTTGGGTGGAATGATTGATTGTTTTGTGGCTCAATATGCATTTGTGTGATAGAACCTCCCAACCTACATGTTTCCGACCGTAAGCGACTAGATACATACGAATCTAGATAAAGTTGAGGCCATTAGTATGGACCGGAGGGAGTATACAATTCTACAGTTACTTTGTAAGTTCGACAATATTAAGCTGAGAAAGAATATGGACTGTAGATGGAATCTCCAAAAGCATCATTTTTCGGGTGGAATGACTGATTGTTTTGTGGCTTAGTATGCATTTGTGTACTCTCAACCTCTACTGGATCTTCATGTCCTTATTCTTTCTGATAATCACATATGTGTGCCACCATTTCGCCAGCAAACAGTGGTAAATTTTGGTAGTTGTTGCTGAGCAAACAACTTCAGACGTTTTTCCCAGTGAGAAGAAAGCATTCAGGCCTTTTCACGGTTGGTTGAACAATTAAGTCCATGGTGTGCCCTCTTACTCCCTGTTTCAGTTGCTACACTGCGCTTGCTGGTTTTCCTCAGAGCTTGTGTCTACCTGAACCAAAATACTCTAGTACAATACTTCCTCCGTTTCAGGACATAAGGCGTCCTTGTTTTGTGTGTTTTTTCTTTGACCAAGAATTACTTTAAATACGTAAAGAGTTTTGGTATAAAACTAGTATTATCGGAAAGTATTTTTCAATATGAATCCAACGATACTAATTATGTACAATATAATCAAGGTTTTGTTACTTCTTTTGATTAAACTTTGCTTTGGAAAGCGTGTGCGCCTTAAGCCTTGAAACGGAGATAGTAACTCCTTTTTTCGAACACAGCACATGAGTGTGCTTCACCACCAATGTGTATTAGGAGGATACATGCTCGGTACCCCTGCGTTGCTACATATCTCGTAGGAGTCCAGGAGAAACCTGAGCAGAGAAACTCAAGGAAAATGATAGGACTCTCTAGGAGATGCGATCCCCCGGGTCGCTTCCGTCTTCATTCAGCTCCACGCAAGTCCAGCCTGTAGCTCGCGCCTGCTGCTCGCCCCGTGGTCGCGCCGACGCACTCACCCAGGCCCGCCGGAGCAGGCAGCTGCCCGCGCTCACCCAGGCCTGTCGGAGCAGGCAGCCGCTGCGTTGTCCGCGCTCACCCAGGCCCGTCGGAGCATGCAGCCGTTGCGCCGCCCGCGCTACTCGGTCTCGCAGGTCGTGCCTGCCGCTGCTTCGTGTCCCTGCCCTGCCCTCGCCATGGGGACTCTTCCTCGGGGAGCAATGCAGCAGAGGTTGGGCACCGCTCCCACTGCCTTGCTCCGTCGTGACTCGCGGGCCGCCCGTCGCTGCAGGTCCTGTCGTCGTGCCGCCGTGACTCCCTACGGCGGGCGGCGCTACCACCGGTGATGACAGATTTTGTTACACCGCACCGTGCTACATAGGCAGGACGGCGATGCTACTGGAAGTGGTCATCGTTGCTACAGATGAAGGGTCGCGATGCTACCGACCAATAAATGAGTTTTGAGATTTTGCTACAGGCGATGCTATAATAGTAGTAATTTTTTGCTATTTTTGTTCTATATTTTTGCTATAATAGTACAAAGTATTTTCTACGACATTTTCGACGAAAGCCCCCAGCAAAATCGGTTTTGCTATGGCAGACACAGATGATGTCTCCGGCGAGGTCGTTATTTTTGCTACATTAGTACTTTTTTTGCTACCATCGTTTTGCAGTACAATAGCGTAACGTTTTTACTACTCGGTCTCCGATGATGTCCGCCGGCGAAAGTCTCCGGCGAGTCTTCGGCGAGGTTGGATATGCTATATTAGCACAACTTTTTTGCTACACGATCGTCGGCGAGGTCTCCGGCGAAATATCTGGCAAGGTCCAGTCTATTTTTCTATTTTTTGGGACGAACCGTTTTTGCTACATGTAGCAAAAAAGGCATTATGTAGCAAAATTAGGTCATTTGTAGCAAAAGCGGAAGGAAGTGCTATTTTTAAGAACATGCGTCACGCTGTCCATCCGAAGGATCCGAGGCAAATACCTGAGGGACGCGTAGTACTGTCCTCAATGGTTCCGCCAAAATAGTGGGGAGCCATAAACAACCAGATTGCAATGAAAACCTGGAGAGGCTGGAACCTGTGAACTGCCATCGCCTTTTTTTTAGCGGGCCGATTTTGCGTGTAGCT
Source organism: Avena sativa (assembly GCA_916181665.1). Lineage (NCBI taxonomy): Eukaryota > Viridiplantae > Streptophyta > Magnoliopsida > Poales > Poaceae > Avena > Avena sativa. The sequence goes on from OV702284.1 coordinate 71,626,372, forward strand.
ACTGGGCCAGGCCGGCCGTGGTAGTTCTCGAGCGGCCCTGAGGAAGAGAGCACAAGTGTACAACTTATCATTCGCATGTCTGGATCAAACACATACTACCCTGGTGTCTTGGCCTAATTGACCTGACCGGTATTACAGATCAGGTAGCGCACCAGGCACAGCTCCGCCCCCAGACGCTTCTGGAGGACAATTTCTACCCAATCGATGTGAGACGAATCTTCTAGGAGAACTAAGCTTCCTGGAAATGAAGGTTTGTGAGAGCTTCCGGTTTGATTTTGGCTAGTGAGATCACCGCGTGGTCAGGTGCCACAAGTGGAGCTATGTGCCAAGGTATTTGACTTTTCAAGATCGGTTCGTTTAGCAAGTACGTCAAAGAGAAAAGGAAGGTCGGTTCGTTTGGCGTCAAACCAAAAATAGAACATGCTTTTCACACACGTTCCCCCCGTCCGTACGTTTCTCTGCCTACCCATCAATACACTCCGGCTCCTACCCTCACTTCTCGCGTATAGAGCGACAACCGCTGGGAACACGGCGAAGTGAGCGACGGCCACCGGAAATTGGGCCACTGGGTGCACTTCGCCTCCTCCATACCCTCCCCCATTCATCACACGAGGTACGGTGGCCCCACTGACTCCTTCTTCGGTGCCGTCGCTGCCGAGAATCGCCATCGAAGGCTGCAAGGAGGAGCACAGTGGGAGCGGTGCGGCGTGCATGTCTCGTGGGAACGCAGGATCCGGTGGTCAACATCGCCGCCGCCATCGTCCGTTCTCCTTTCCACGAGGTAAACTCCATTGTGGTTGTGGCCCTCCCTGTCCTTCTTTCTCTCATCAGATGCCTCTCCTTAGCAGAGCAGCGAGGTGCAGGTCGCAGAAGCGATCATCCAGATTCAAGGATGCAATGTTCATCCTCTGCGAGACTCCTCAAAGCTCTGGTTTCCAAGTCTTCGCCATTCACTTATTATCCACAAATTCAGGTGTGACAAGCCTGAAGCCTAGACACTACCAGGTTGCTTATGTGCTTATCAGGCATGCAACATTAGATCCGCTTATTACTATTGACAAGCAAAGTTCATAAATACAAAGAGAAACAAATCGAAGCAACAATTCATAGTGCCTTACCAGATAGTATAATATGCTCCCTTCAACCCATATTAGTTGACTCAACTTTGTCTAGATACGGAGACATCTAGACTAGATACGTATGAACCTAGACTAAGTTGAGTCAATTATATTAATATGGATAGGAGGGAGTAGCAGAAACCGCAAATGCATATGTTGTCCATAAAAATGGAACCTCTTGGTTCTGTGCTCTTCAGGTTACTAAGATGTGCAGTTCAGAGTGTAACAGCCAATCAAATTCTTTCAGCCAACATTTGAGTTTTCTGCTTGCTCGGCTGATCAGGGTTGAAGACCACATAAGTTTTTTTAGGTAAACTCATATTGAAATCATGAGGCCATGTCATCCTAGGCTGAAGCCTAAAACTAATCACTCCTTACAAGTTAATTAGCTTTATTTCAGCTTAATCTATTGGAAATAAAGGCTACAAACTGTACTGAAGTTTTCTCCTCGCGGAAATACAGAGCTGTATTGGACTTTATAGTTTTCTCCTCACCTAAATACAAAGCTGTGTTGGACTTTATAGTTTGTGACTTAATAGGGAACATGCTAACGATGCTACTCTTGCTGATGTAAAACATTTTTTCTTTAGTCCAGGTAACATTTTATAATACTCTGTTCAGCAAGCAATTCAAAATTTCTTACTCCTCGCTGGTGTAAAAATCTTTCTTTCCTCCGGTGCTCCAGTTGACTAACAAAATGCATGTACTATGGTTTTCCTCAACTTTATAATTGATTGGAATTATAGTACGAAATTTAAATAAGTTTTTCTTTTATTGTTTATAATTATGGCTGCTTGTTATTGCTATCTTTCCAAGTCTTCGGTTCACTAGGATACGTTCGACAGTAGTTACACATGTTTATTTTATAGTCATGGTCTTTATCCCGAAAGAACTCTATAAAAAAATTAACTCTAGAGGATATTAGTATATCTCTTTAGATTATCGCTTCCTATGAATGAACATATTAGTGCTGCACAGGCTCAGAGATTTTCTCAACCAACATTTCCAGGGTTAGAAGTTAAAGAGGTCATTGTTACAACAGCTTGGTTCATTTGGTGGCGGTGAAGGGAAGTAGGGAACTCGAGAACAATGGGACAACTCCTACCCTCAGCAGGTTGGCGCTATCAATCAAGGCGGCGGTGTCCAACAGCCTCTGGGCAAATAAGAACAGGAGTGAAATAATAAGAAAAGGATGTACTAAACCTCCAAGTGGAAAAGTTAAGCTAAATACTGATGCGGCTGTTAACCTGGATACTAGGATGGCCTCGACGGGATGTATTATTCGGGATTCCCAAGGTCAGTTCCTAACTGCTTGTACAGTGGAGATCGAGGGTGTTATTGATGTTACAACTGCTGAAGCTCAAGCACTGCATGATGGACTCCGATTGGCATAACGCATTGTCTGTGCTAATATTGATATTGAAACAGATTCTCTCGAGGTGGTTAATGCCTTCCATAATTCCTTGGAGAACAGAATTGCTGGAGGGGCTTTCTTGGATGAATATCGGATGATGATGGTAGGGTTTAGCTCTGTGACCCTACGCCATTGCCCCAAGGAAGCCAACAAAGCAGCGGATCTCGTAGCTAGGATAGTAGATAGTGATAATGTAATTTTTTGGCTCGAGAGCCCGTCTGTTTTTCTATATCCACAATTAGTGGATGATGTAACACTACTGTGATTGTGGAGAAGAAGCTCCCTGATGCACTCTTTTCCTTTCAGGGTATCGAAAGGGACTGGAAGATTTTTAACGAGGCGGCCTGCTGACTCAATATATATTTGTTCAAAAAATATATTTCTCAAAAGAAAATGATCTCCTTATTCCGCAGCCTAAGACAAGAGTCAAGAGGTATACAGCGCCTCTCGCCGGTGAGTACTTGGCGGCAGCGAAGGTGCGTCGTCGTCGAGGTCCGTGTGAGTTAACGTAACCGACATTGCCACATAGCTACTTAACTATTGTAAATAAGAAATGGGATTTGTTTTCAGCAGGCACTATCAAATGGTATTACAGCCTAGCCTCTGTGGAGAAAAACTGTGAATAAGAGAAATTGAGATGATAAGAGCATCTCCACTTGGCTACCCAACATGCCGAAAATAGGTCCGGACGTCGAAAATCGGCCCAGTTGCGTTCCTAGGAACCTCTTTTTGTCCGGATTTGGACCAACTTTGGTCCGGACTTCTCAGGCCATTCTCAGGATCCCGGGAACGCCCTGGGAACATTGGACTGAGCGAAAACGGGCGTGGGCCAGCTCTGTTGGCGAGACAGTCAAATTTCCCCCCACTCCTCTCGTCTAGATTGCGGCGAATAGCTCCCAGCGCCTCTGTCGCCATGACTTCGCCAGCGGAGCTCCTCCACGCCGAGACATGCCCACGTCTCTAGATATGCTCGCCGTAGTCGCCGCCCACTTCACCGCCATTCCGCCGCCCGAACTTCGCCGTAGCACGGCTTCGCTGCGAGCTCCCACCACCACGTCTGCCAAGTGTTCGGCATTTGGCCGGTTCGGCCATGGACTCCGACGACGAGCAGACACTCGTCGTACTGCTAGAGGAGGAGAATGTTGTGGCGCCCCGGAAAAACCACTACTAGAAAATCGCGTTGTTTTTGTGCATTGCATCATCATGACCGCATGCTCATGTCATCATGCCACATTGCATTTGAGCATCGTCAACTATTTTCGAAAAGCATATTTTGTTTTCTAAATACCCCGCCTTTATTTCAAATCCAAAACCCGGGTCTCCGGATTATTTTGTTTCGTCTACCAATGGATTTCAAAAGCCCCGTTTTAAATATTTACTTTATTTTTAGGGGCAGCCGTACCGGGCCGATCCGACCCAGTCGGCCACCCCCAGTACAAAAACCAGACTACCCAAACCCTTTTCCTACCCCACCCTATCCTACCCAGTTCCCTCCACCTCACCCCAACCTATCCTATCACGCCACATCACCCCTGGCCCAAACCCCACCCAATCACCCGCTGCCACCTGCCCTACCCAGCGCGCAGCACACACACATGCCACACCCGACGCACGCACGCACGCCCTGGTCCTGACCCGCCTGTGAGACCGGCCCCACCTCAGCGCGCCTGACCCGTTGCAAACCGCGTCCACCCTCTCGCTCGAGATCCTCTCCTTCCCTCGACCCCGCTCTCTCTGTTCTTCGCGAGAACGCCAGAACCCCCGCCGCCACGATCGATCCCCCTCCTCGGACCGAGCTCGAAGCCCAGCGCCATCGCCTCCTCCCCAGGGCGTCGCCGTCGCTTGGGGATCCCTTCTTCACCCTCTCTTCCTCGTCTCTCCATCGCCCGACGCTCCTCCTTGCTCCCATCCGCCATCAGGCCGCGAGCAGACCACCCCGTCCACCGTCCGTCCTCGAGCCGGACGCCACCTCCCTCGCCGCATGTGCCAAGGCCGACCACCGCCGTCCCCGAACCGGCCTCGTCCTCCGCCGCCATGGCGCCGCCCCTGCAGCGACCGGTTCCCGCGGCCGATTCGCCTCGCCGCCCGACCGCCCTCTGCTCCTCCCTGTCCGCCAGGCCATCGGTCGCCTGCCTCCTCCCTCGACCTCGGCCCTGCCCTTCCCGTGTCGGCCTCGCCAGCGAGGCGTGCTGCCGGCCTCTGTGTTCCTCTCTGCCACCGCAGGACGCGTCGCCAGGCCGCCCCAGCCCCGAGCACCTTGGTTCCTGACCCCTGTTTGCATGTTGTCAGGTGGCCTCGTTCGTTCTTTTGCTGCTTGCCTGGTGGTGATACCATCTCAACTGCAAGAACTACGGATGTCTCTGTTTTCTTGGTATACCGCCAAGGCTATCTCGCCAAGCTCATCTCTTTTGTTCTCGTGGACCGACAATCGATGAACCATCCACAAGATCCGTGATCGTCCTGCCAAGCCCAACACCGACAACGGAACCACAATACCCCAAGGTCTCCTTCCCGGACGCCAAGTTCGCCGAGAACCCGAAGGCCAAGATCACCGACACGGAACGACAAGACCTCCTTCCCGCACCGATGCCGACGACGTCGCACGCCAAGTTCTTCTTCCCGAACGTCAAGACCGACCCGATACGAGGACCCGACAAGATCTTCGTGACGACAAGACCGACGACACAACCCGACGACCGCGGATGCGACATGATCGTCTCTCGGACGCCAAGTTCTTCTTCCCGAATGCCAAGACCGATCTCATCGAACCGAACCTTGCCTTCCCGTCGAACCCTGAGACCGATCCATCGAACCCCAAGCTCGCCGAACCCTAATGTGTGACCCCTTTATCGAGCCCTATTTTTATAAATGTAATATCAAACTGTTGCATATTTAATTGTCATACTCGCATACATAATGTGGTTGTTGGGGGTATTTAGGCGATTCACCTAAATTAAATATGGAGTGTTTATGCGGGATATCTGCGTCTCATTCCGAACTCCATTTAAATTGGTGTAGCGAACCGATGCCATGTTTTGTCCTGTTAAGACAACAATTAAATTGCGGGGTAGTTAAATAACTTGAACCATCTGAATAATTGTCGGGACCCTGGTTCCGCTTAATGTGGCCTAGTTGCATCGCACATTTGCCATGTCATACATCATACATACATCATGCCGGATCTTTTGCCATAGTATTAAATAGTGCATCCGGTGTTTGTTCTAGTGTTTGCTTCTTCACGGATTAGACCGATGAGTTGATGTGAGTGTCGACCCGATCTTCGGATGAACCTTCGGCAATGTTTTCAGGCGAGCACCTCCCCCTTTCTACTTATCTTACTTTTATAGTCTTTATTTCCTCCTGTTGATCTATTGCTATCTGTGTTGCGATGCTCTAGTTTTCGTACCCGTGATATCCCTTGCAGCCTCATATTGCCTTGGACACATCCTATTACCTGTTGTTTGGTAGATAGTGGGACCTGCGTGTCGTAGTTGCTTACTCAAGTGCTATTGCGTGTCGTCAAGTACCACAGTTGTTGGAGTATTGCCGCATGTTTAATGTTGGAGATGATCATGGCTTTAATTATTGTTTAATAACTAAAATTGAAGTAGGTAAATAATGCAGAGGCACAGGTGGGCAATAGATGTTATTTGGTTGTTAACCGCCCACTAGTGTCCCGTAGGACCCCGAGTTCTTGACACCTGTTCCGAGATCGAGCGCGCTAACCACAGGTGGGGTGTATGGGCATCCCCATCGATTAGTACCTGATTTCAAAGTATTGAATTGGGGGCCACAAAGTAGTTTGGAGCTTTATTACTATTCTGTACTTATGCCATGCTTTACCGCTTAATTTAAAATTGTGCGAGGAATGCACCTGTACTGTTTAGGATTGCGGAGTGTTTTCGCGGTATCGACAAGCCCAGTCACACTTTCGGGTTCCCAGTCGTTTACAGCCATTGACGCAAACCCTGAGTCCGTCTCGGAGACCGGCCGACTTCGTTGCGGGTAGCTTAGTGGGGTGGCCCCCATGTACTTGCTTTGGGTCTGGGAAACGTCATGACTTAGGCCCCGCCGACATACCGATGGGTGTATGTTAACTGATCTGGCAAAAAGGGTCGAAGTGCGTGTGGATACTTTGGTGCACCCCTGCAGGGTTAAATCTTTTCGAAAAGCCGTGTCCGCGGTTATGGACGACTTGGAGCACAGTTCTCGATCATAGACAACTATAACTAAAGTTTACTGTTATAATTTGACTTGTATCCGATATGACTAGTAATCAGCTTCACTACAACGGAATGGCTAAATAAAAGTACCAACAACTGCTGGGTTTGGGATGTCTCATGCTAATCGTATCTGACTAGTAAGTGTTGCAACTACAACGGAATGTTTAACTAAAACTGCCCACTGCTTATTATATCAGGATGACTCATGCCATCTTTATTTGACTAGTAATTGCCGCAACTATAACGGAATGAATAAAACTGCCAACGGTGTGAGTTCCTCGGTTGACTTCCTCGTTTGGTCTCGAGGGGGAAACACCAGGATGGGTATGTTTGGTGGTAGTATCAGGTTGGTTCCGAATAGGTCTTTCTTACCCCTCTCTGATAGCCGCTAGTTGTATCGAGTCTCTATAGGTTGTTTAGTGCATGCCGCGCTGCCGCTTCAGTCCACCATACCTATGTAGGCGAGGACCGCCGAATTCTAGCCTCGCCGTGTACTGGCCTCAGTACTGACCGCTCTCTCTTTTTCCTTTGCCCTTTGTCGGCACCCCTTTTGTTTAAGCAGGTTTTGAGATCGACGTCGTTAGCAGGGTTACCCTTACGGCTTGGCCTGGGCAGGGTTATGGACGCCAGTGGTTATTCTTCAGGGCTCTTAGCTCAATTTGCATCTTGTCCGTACTCGGACGCTATATCGTTTTAAAGGTGATTTGGATCTTTGTATTGTACCTCTGTATTCTTGACTCATTGAGTCGTTGTTGGATATATGTTTTGTGGGTTCCATCGAGGACTATTGTGTAATGATATTACTTCGTTTTCCACCCGCACGAAAGTGCCTGGTGGGCACCTTTGAATCGTTTCTATGAGGGTTTTGGCGGGAAGCGCTGAAACTTGCATAGGGCCGATTCTGAGGGTGTTACAGAGTGGTATCAGAGCTCAGCAGTTGCGATACACCACAAGTCCAGCCTGTAGGATAACCTAGCTAACGGCCGAAGTAGAGTGTCAAAACTATTTTTGCAAAATCGGTTGGATAGTTCTGATTAGGTCTGATTTTACTCCTTACCCCTCTGCTGCTCTCCTCTCACCTCTGCGTGTTTTGAACCCGCTCTCTTCTCTCTCTTCGAGTCCAGGATTTCTCGTGGTTGGGTTCCCTTGTACCTTTAGGGTTTCGCTTCCTCCTTTGGTAACGGTGTTGCTACATCTGGTCTTCATGCTATCCGAGGAATCCTTCGTCTGATGGACTTCTCTTTGTTCCTTCTCGTGCCTTCAGGTGTTTTCCGACGCGACGACATCATCTACGCCAGATCCGATGCAGAGTCTGCATCACTCCTTTGTTTCTGAACCTCGATTGTCGAGATCTTCAGTCTGATTCCGAGAATGGTTGCACGCTTTTCTACTGATTGTGCAGAGTAATAGTTTGGGTGCGTGATGGATTGGCCCCCATGCCGACTACTCACTCTATTCGCTTGTGTACATTGAAGTGGATGAGAATGCATCGGTTCCCTTTTTCCATCGAAGCTAGAGGTGGCTTTATTTGTTGATACCTCTACCTTCGACCTTTTGTTCCCGGAGTGTTCTCTCAACGATCACGGACAACGACCTCTTGTTAGTGGTGTCGCGAAGATCTACACGATGCGAGAAGATTCAGATCGCCGCCCTTCTTCCCGGTACCATGAGGCAGATCTCGAGGGCGAGATCCATTGTTAGTGGTGTCGAATTGTGGCGCCCCGGAAAAAACACTACTAGAAAATCGCGTTGTTTTTGTGCATTGCATCGTCATGACCGCATGCTCATGTCATCATGCCACATTGCATTTGAGCATCGTCATCATCATGCATTTGTTTGTCTGAAACTATTTTCGAAAAGCATATTTTGTTTTCTAAATACCCCGCCTTTATTTCAAATCCAAAACCCGGGTCTCCGGATTATTTTGTTTCGTCTACCAATGGATTTCAAAAGCCCCGTTTTAAATATTTACTTTATTTTTAGGGGCAGCCGTACCGGGCCGATCCGACCCAGTCGGCCACCCCCAGTACAAAAACCAGACTACCCAAACCCTTTTCCTACCCCACCCTATCCTACCCAGTTCCCTCCACCTCACCCCAACCTATCCTATCACGCCACATCACCCCTGGCCCAAACCCCACCCAATCACCCGCTGCCACCTGCCCTACCCCAGCGCGCAGCACACACACATGCCACACCCGACGCACGCACGCACGCCCTGGTCCTGACCCGCCTGTGAGACCGGCCCCACCTCAGCGCGCCTGACCCGTTGCAAACCGCGTCCACCCTCTCGCTCGAGATCCTCTCCTTCCCTCGACCCCGCTCTCTCTATTCTTCGCGAGAACGCCAGAACCCCCGCCGCCACGATCGATCCCCCTCCTCGGACCGAGCTCGAAGCCCAGCGCCATCGCCTCCTCCCCAGGGCGCCGCCGTCGCTTGGGGATCCCTTCTTCACCCTCTCTCCCTCGTCTCCCCATCGCCCGACGCTCCTTCTTGCTCCCATCCGCCATCAGGCCGCGAGCAGACCACCCCGTCCACCGTCCGTCCTCGAGCCGGACGCCACCTCCCTCGCCGCATGTGCCAAGGCCGACCACCGCCGTCCCCGAACCGGCCTCGTCCTCCGCCGCCATGGCACCGCCCCTGCAGCGACCGGTTCCCGCGGCCGATTCGCCTCGCCGCCCGACCGCCCTCTGCTCCTCCCTATCCGCCAGGCCATCGGTCGCCTCGCCGACAACCTCTGGCTGCCTCCTCCCTCGACCTCGGCCCTGCCCTTCCCGTGTCGGCCTCGCCAGCGAGGCGTGCTGCCGGCCTCTGTGTTCCTCTCTGCCACCGCGGGCCGCGTCGCTAGGCCGCCCCAGCCCCGAGCACCTTGGTTCCTGACCCCTGTTTGCATGTTGTCAGGTGGCCTCGTTTGTTCTTTTGCTGCTTGCCTGGTGGTGATACCATCTCAACTGCAAGAACTACGGATGTCTCTGTTTTCTTGGTATACCGCCAAGGCTATCTCGCCAAGCTCATCTCTTTTGTTCTCGTGGACCGGCAATCGATGAACCATCCACAAGATCCGTGATCGTCCTGCCAAGCCCAACACCGACAACGGAACCACAATACCCCAAGGTCTCCTTCCCGGACGCCAAGTTCGCCGAGAATCCAAAGGCCAAGATCACCGACACGAAACGACAAGACCTCCTTCCCGCACCGATGCCGACGACGTCGCACGCCAAGTTTTTCTTCCCGAACGTCAAGACCGACCCGATACGAGGACCCGACAAGATCTTCGTGACGACAAGACCGACGACACGACCCGACGATCGCGGATGCGACAAGATCGTCTCTCGGACGCCAAGTTCTTCTTCCCGAATGCCAAGACCGATCTCATCGAACCGAACCTTGCCTTCCCGTCGAACCCTGAGACCGATCCATCGAACCCCAAGCTCGCCGAACCCTAATGTGTGACCCCTTTCTCGAGCCCTATTTTTATAAATGTAATATCAAACTATTGCATATTTAATTGTCATACTCGCATACATAATGTGGTTGTTGGGGGTATTTAGGCGATTCACCTAAATTAAATATGGAGTGTTTATGCGGGATATCTGCGTCTCATTCCGAACTCCATTTAAATTGGTGTAGCGAACCGATGCCATGTTTTGTCCTGTTAAGACAACAATTAAATTGCGGGGTAGTTAAATAACTTGAACCATCTGAATAATTGTCGGGACCCTGGTTCCGCTTAATGTGGCCTAGTTGCATCGCACATTTGCCATGTCATACATCATACATACATCATGCCGGATCTTTTGCCATAGTATTAAATAGTGCATCCGGTGTTTGTTCTAGTGTTTGCTTCTTCACGGATTAGGCCGATGAGTTGATGTGAGTGTCGACCCGATCTTCGGATGAACCTTCGGCAATGTTTTCAGGCGAGCACCTCCCCCTTTCTACCTATCTTACTTTTATAGTCTTTATTTCCTCTTGTTGATCTATTGCTATCTGTGTTGCGATGCTCTAGTTTTCGTACCCGTGATATCCCTTGCAGCCTCATATTGCCTTGGACACATCCTATTACCTGTTGTTTGGTAGATAGTGGGACCTGCGTGTCGTAGTTGCTTACTCAAGTGCTGTTGCGTGTCGTCAAGTACCACAGTTGTTGGAGTATTGCCGCATGTTTAATGTTGGAGATGATCATGGCTTTAATTATTGTTTAATAACTAAAATTGAAGTAGGTAAATAATGCAGAGGCACAGGTGGGCAATAGATGTTATTTGGTTGTTAACCGCCCACTAGTGTCCCGTAGGACCCCGAGTTCTTGACACCTGTTCCGAGATCGAGCGCGCTAACCACAGGTGGGGTGTATGGGCACCCCCATCGATTAGTACCTGATTTCAAAGTATTGAACTGGGGGCCACAAAGTAGTTTTGAGCTTTATTACTATTCTGTACTTATGCCATGCTTTACCGCTTAATTTAAAATTGTGCGAGGAATGCACCTGTACTGTTTAGGATTGCGGAGTGTTTTCGCGGTATCGACAAGCCCAGTCACACTTTCGGGTTCCCAGTCGTTTACAGCCATTGACGCAAACCCTGAGTCCGTCTCGAAGACCGGCCGACTTCGTTGCGGGTAGCTTAGTGGGGTGGCCCCCATGTACTTGCTTTGGGTCTGGGAAACGTCATGACTTAGGCCCCGTCGACATACCGATGGGTGTATGTTAACTGATCTGGCAAAAAGGGTCGAAGTGCGTGTGGATACTTTGGTGCACCCATGTAGGGTTAAATCTTTTCGAAAAGCCGTGTCCGCGGTTATGGACGACTTGGAGCACAGTTCTCGATCATAGACAACTATAACTAAAGTTTACTGTTATAATTTGACTTGTATCCGATATGACTAGTAATCAGCTTCACTACAACGGAATGGCTAAATAAAAGTACCAACAACTGCTGGGTTTGGGATGTCTCATGCTAATCGTATCTGACTAGTAAGTGTTGCAACTACAACGGAATGTTTAACTAAAACTGCCCACTGCTTATTATATCAGGATGACTCATGCCATCTTTATTTGACTAGTAATTGCCGCAACTATAACGGATTGAATAAAACTGCCAACGGTGTGAGTTCCTCGGTTGACTTCCTCGTTTGGTCTCGAGGGGGAAACACCAGGATGGGTATGTTTGGTGGTAGTATCAGGTTGGTTCCGAATAGGTCTTTCTTACCCCTCTCTGATAGCCGCTAGTTGTATCGAGTCTCTATAGGTTGTTTAGTGCATGCCGCGCTGCCGCTTCAGTCCACCATACCTATGTAGGCGAGGACCGCCGAATTCTAGCCTCGCCGTGTACTGGCCTCAGTACTGACCGCTCTCTCTTTTTCCTTTGCCCTTTGTCGGCACCCCTTTTGTTTAAGCAGGTTTTGAGATCGACGTCGTTAGCAGGGTTACCCTTCCGGCTTGGCCTGGGCAGGGTTATGGACGCCAGTGGTTATTCTTCAGGGCTCTTAGCTCAATTTGCATCTTGTCCGTACTCGGACGCTATATCGTTTTAAAGGTGATTTGGATCTTTGTATTGTACCTCTGTATTCTTGACTCATTGAGTCGTTGTTGGATATATGTTTTGTGGGTTCCATCGAGGACTATTGTGTAATGATATTACTTCGTTTTCCACCCGCACGAAAGTGCCTGGTGGGCACCTTTGAATCATTTCTATGCGGGTTTTGGCGGGAAGCGCTGAAACTTGCATAGGGCCGATTCTGAGGGTGTTACAAATGCCGAGGTCGCCGAAGATGCAGAGCACATGGAGATCCTCGCCTCCCTCGCCCAGTTGTACCTGCAGATGGCAAAGGATAGAGGTCTACTGCTTGTTGTACGCCGACTACTTCGCCGACGAGCCGCTCCACGGAGAGGCCGTGTTTCGGCGCCGTTTCAGGATGAGCCGAAAGCTCTTCCTCAGGATTGTGCATGCCATCCAGGAGTTCGACCCCTATTTCGTTTGCAAGAAGGACTGCATCGGCATGGTTGGGTTTTCCTCACTGCAGAAGTGCACAATAGCGATGAGGTTGCTTGCGTACGGAGCGCCAGGTGATAGTGTCGATGACTATCTCCGCATGGCCGAGTCCACCATCATCGATTGCTTGTACAAGTTCTGCAGGGCAGTGATTGCAGTGTTTGGGAAACAGTACTTAAGATCACCCACTGCTGAAGACATTGCTCGGATCCTTGCAGGTAATGAAAGTAGAGGATTTCCTGGTATGCTTGGAAGCATAGACTGCATGCATTGGCAGTGGAAGAACAGTCTATTTACATGGCAAGGAATGTACAAAAGCCACAAAGAAGGTTGCACTGTGATACTCGAGGCAGTTGCTATACATGATCTTTGGATCTGGCACTCCTTTGGCATGGCAGGATCGAACAGCGACATCAACGTCCTCAACTCCTCAAATGTCTTTGCCAAGCTTGTTGAGGGTCATGCTCCCCCTGTGGAATTTGAGATCAACGGGCACCACTATAACAAGGGATACTATCTAGCAGATGACATCTATCCAAGATGGACAACATTTGTGAAGACTATCTCAAACCCAATGCTTCCCAAGCATTCTCAGTTTGCCAAGGAACAGAAAGCTTGCAGAAAGGACGTGGAGCAGTCATTTGGTGTGCTCCAACAGAGGTTTGCAGTTGTACGGTTTCCTGGTATGACCTGGTCGAAAGATCAGATGTGAAAAGTGATGAACTGTTGTGTCGTCTTGCAGAACATGATCATTGAGGATGAGAGGAAGGATCCAGTGAATTTGCTCGAGCAGAACGAGCCATACTACAGACAGGGACCTCTTGCCTGATCATCAGGTGCCTCCAACCTGGGCTGCCTTCATCGCCATGCGTCAGGAGATTCGAGATCCGGCGGTGCATCAACAGCTACATGATGATCTTGTTGAGCACATATGGATACGCAAGGGCAACATGTTAGATGCCGAGCATGAACTGACCGAACTAGGCCAAAATATATTGTATTTTCACTGTAGGCCGAACTATGTTTAAACTTACGCAACTATGTTTAAAATTTCGCCGAACTATGGTTAAATGTGTGCCGAACTAGGCGGAACAATGTTATGTATTCATATTATGCCGAACTATGCCTAAATTTGGACGAATTTAAGCCGAATTTGGGCGGAAAAGGATGTCCCGAAAACTTGGCCTGGGAATGCGAGTGGGGAACTCGGCGTTTTTAGACCGAAAACATGTTTCGTCCGGCCAAAGTTTGGTCCGGATTTCGCCTTGGGAACGTCCAACGAGTGGGGATGCTCTAAGTTTCAGTGAATTTCTAGATCAAGAAGAACTTCACGAGTCTACCTTTTCTCATGAACCTACCTTGATGTCATCAATATACGGTACTAGTTGGAAACACGCGCTTCGCCGCGCCACCTATATTTCGTTCTGACATATTGTGACCAGCGCCGTAGTATTGCAGAAATACACTTGAAGGACATAGGGAAAAATTATAAATGGAAAACGTTGTTGGCCTCAACGAAGTTGTCCCACCCGAAGCACAACTCAAACCTTGTATATGTAAAACATGCTCCACTACAACAATGCTGATGTAACTCGCCAAATTTTCTCTTTATGAATGTAACATATTTACTATCTACCGAAATCTAACACTTAATCCAACAACTACCAAAACAGAAAATGAAATCCTTATTCTGGAACACGTGTATCACACAACAAACACAAAACTTATCTCATGAACCAGAGAATATTTACCTTTAGGAAATAAAACGACAAATGCTTAACCGTCTAACTATATCTAGAAAAAATTCCTTATTTGACACTACTTCCCAATATGTTTTCTTATTTGACACTAAAAAAAATTTCACTTCCTTCTGTGACCATTTGTGTAATTTCTTTGCCTTATATGACACTACCGTCGGTTCCGTTTAAAAATTCCGTTAATTTTTGCGGCCGGGACCCAAATGCCCCTGATTCAATCGTACGCACCGTGAAATCCGGCCTGGGTTGCCGCCGTGAGAGCACGAGATTGAGGAGAACTGGATATGCACGAAGGTTGAGGAGAAAGCATGTGCATATTTCAGTATGCTTCGACGAGCTGCTTGGAGCAGTTGCTGCCATGCATACCACTATGTAAAACTACCCGGTTGTCAAAGTTGTTTCATCGTGTTAGCTATCGACCTACCAGAGTTGAACAGCAGCTTGATATGGGCCTGGATGGAATGTCCAGTTGCGTGATAAGCAGAAGACACAGTAAAGACAGTAGTGTAACATTGCATTAAGGCAAACTGACAAACTTGTATGTAGCGCTGCTACAAGAGCTACACTATGTCAAATGAACTTCACTCAGAATCTGCTGCTAGCCTAACCTGATGCCCATAGCCATTTTGCTAAGTGCTATTAAATTTTTTCTTGGAGCCGTATTCCTGTGCATTACGGTAGTCTCATTGGGCTCCGCCCCGCAAGTCTCAAATTAATCGGTTCCATCACACGTAAACAACATGACAACATATGCTTTGAATTATAATTGGTTCCATCACACACAAACATTTCTTTAATTTTGACACATTATGCACCAGGGCAATAACGTCTTTGTATGTCCCTAGTTAACTCCGTTAGCTCTTAAAATAACTAGAGTGTCATATAAGACAAAAAATTTACACAAGTGGTCAAATAAGGAACTAAAAAAGTTACAGTGTCAAATAAGGAATAATATTGGGAAGTAGTGTCAAATAAGGAATTCTCTCCTATATCTAGCACAATATCTTGCAGAACTTCCTATATCGCCCAAAGTTTTTGTCGGAGCCACTAAACTTGGTTTAAATTTCTAGCCTACATATATCTTAACCTCCACAAATCTAAAATATCAACCCAATTGAAATAATACCATAAATGAACTTTGTCAAGATCTCCCTGTGTGAGTCGACCATTCACGACGATCCAACCATATCATCATGTAAGCTCCATGCTGAGACTTCTGTATATCAGCCCATCTTCTAAAACTGAACAGCATAAAATAAAATAAGCACAGGTCCGATCAGTTGACCATCCTTCCGAGACCTCCCTTGGCAGCCCCCTATTCTAAAACTCAACAATATACCAAGCTACAAAACAAACTCAGGTCAATCAGTCAACATAGACCACAAAATTACATGTAAAAGTTGCAGAGAGGTAAACAAATATGACTATAAGAGCACATACATGTATGTCTAAGTCCAAAATTGCTACCATCCTTCACCTCACCACACAAATCAGCAGGCTTAATCTTAAAAAATCTTTAAATAATAACCAGAGCGTATCATGAGTTGATCTGAAGTTAGTATGTAGTATGCTGGAGCCTCCGTTACCTGATGGGAATATTTTTTACGCATATCAGCTTGACTGAACAAATGATACGTCAAATAATTAGCCTCAAGACGTGAGTACACATTGAAGATTATTTGTTGGTTAACCGACCATGTCACAAAACAAGGATTTGTATGCACATACATTAGTGGAACTAAAAACAATAATACTCCAACATGGTCACTTTGTCCCAAGGCGTAGAAAAAACATGAGTATTGCCCATTTTCTTTCTCCCCGTCTGGCAATCATATTTACATGGAAAGAGAAACAAACAAGTTGTTGAAAGAACATGATATTACATTTTTTTCCCTCTCCAACTGACAAATATATTTACATGAAGAGACAAACACATACTGCAAACTCATGGGATTAGGATTTGTAAGAAAACTATCTTGAGAAATCGCGCTCAACTTGATATCACCCACCATAAGTGCAGCAAGATCAGAAGCAACATGCAAAGAATTAAATATTATCACTGCCCTCACCACCTATTAATTGTATGGCAAGCTGTGGAGTTGTCGAGCCATCCGAAAACCTCACTAAAGGTTCTCAACATTGAGTATACCACTAGGAAACATGCTCGTGTGTTGCACCGGGAAAGACTAAAATCAACTTTCGAAAGAAAAACGTCAGCACAGTCCAAATTTTGCCCCCAACTGGATCACCCCGCTAAACCGTAGCTTCGTTGTACCCATGTGTTTAATAATCATCTTACATGTTTTTCTTTAATAATTGTATATGCAAGTGATGTACCCTTTTTTTTCTTTAAGAATTGTATACCATTAGAAGTATGCAGGGTTTCACCCAAATTTTAGTCATCTTACATGTTTCACTATACAACAATTCCTCGGAGTTAAAGAAAAACATACCACTTGCTTCGACCTTCTGCGTTTGCATCATGGATATCCAAATATATAAAAAATATCATGCAAAGTTATTATCATTAAATAACATGGGTGTTTAAGAAAAACATGGAAGAACACCGGAAATCCACTTTGGCTATAGGTATAGATGCCCCATTGTTTAAAATACATATTTCGAGAGATCGAAAATTTCAGAAAAAATTCCCCATGCACGCAGAGAACACTAAATAAAATAAATCATGTTGAACCAAAGAAAATTTGCTCACAGGGAAAATCATTGCTCTTCTCAACAGGATTTACATAAGAAAATGCTTATCCAATTGACCTAGACAGATGATTTCTTTCTACGTCCATGATTGTACATCTAAGCATAGGAGCTACCGAGCAGAAAATATTTCTCATATACATACCACGTAAATAAATTTTCATATAGACATTTACTACACAAACACCTTGCAACTACCTAGTGTCGTTAGAGCTGAGATGTTGGCTTCAAATTGAGAAGTACCTTCAGGAACAGTACCTTCACCTCCAGCGTATTTTCTGCCCCACTGCAACTACATATTATCAGAGTTCAGAATCACCAAATTTGTAGGCAAACTTAATTCAGATTAGAATGAAGAGAAGGAAATCAAAATTTAAATCTCTACATCTCACTTGCATAAGTTATTGTGATAATATCTCAGCTTGATGCAGTCTAGGAACAATAGCAGTTGCCATCAAGCACCACGCAAACATTCTGTGAATAAATAGCAAAGGACAAGAGTGATGGTGAGGACCTCGAGCTTGGAGGCAGAAGGCGAGTAGGTTGTGAGTGTTCTAGCGCCAGTAGCAGCTTATCGACGTCCATGTCGGTCGAGATCGGATCGAGCCGCCAAGGCCGTCGCATCCCCGTCGGCCATGCGGGTAGAGATCAGATCGATCAGCTCCGGCTCGGCCACCTCACAATGGTAGGATTCCTTACCATCATAATCAGTACTGAGAACATCTAGTCTGTTTGAAAAATAATACATCCAACGCCTACCTTCTCTCCACCACCCAGCGTCCGCACGGGGAGGAGCCATCGGACAACGCTGCGCAGGGAGGATGGCTCTCGATGTTGACGATGGTGGGGGGAGGGTAGCCGCGGGGAGGAGATGCACGGAGGAACGCGGGGCGGCGGCTGGAAACCCTGGAACGCGGCGCACGCGAGGAAGAGAAGAAAAAACACAAGGGAGAGGAAATGAGAAAATTACAAAAAACCACCACATTACAGCTAGGGTTTCAAAAAGCCACCATTCTACGTTAGGGTTTCACAAAACCATCACTTCAGAGTGAGTTCGTGACAGATAGCACTGATACCGGGTCTAATGACAAAACTGACCGGTGGGTCCTACCTGTCAGGATGACGTGGCATGATGAAAACAGTCAAGGGTGACAAAGGTTATATATTTCAGTTTTGGGTCTTTTTGTCAATTTTATAGGGACCCACTTATCAAATCATATCCTCTCTTCTCTCAAAAAAAAGATGGCAATGGAGCATGACCGTACACCGGGGACAAGCGCCGCCGCATCTCTCGACCCCGGCGAGCTCGCCCCCTTCCACTTTGGATAGCCTCCTCCACCTCCTTTCCGACCGGCGCGCCCTGCTCCTCCATGGCGGACGTGCCCTGCTCCCGGACGTCAGCGTCGTCGAGCGCCATGGAGTGGAGCAGCTCGACGGCGCCCAGCTTCCGGACCTCCTCCACCTTCTACGAGAGCTTCACCAGCTCGGTCACCACGCCTTGCTCCACCATGAACACCTTCACCTCCTCCACCCTGCTCAGGTTCCTCAGCACCGCGAAGGACGAGCCCAGCAGCCTGCCGCCGCTCCCGGCGTCCGCCACGGCGCGCAGCAGCGTGGTGACGCCGCCGTGCGCGCACACGGCCCACACGTTGTCCGAGTTCTCCGTCAGCCGCGCTCTCCCTGGCGGGCGCCGTGGCGCCGCCGGACGCCGCCGCGCTCTCCAGCAGCTGCACGAGCGGCGCGATCACGCCGGCCTTGACCAGCATCCCCCTGTAGGTGTCGGAGCCCGCGATGACGGCCACGGCGCCCGCGGCCTCCTCCTGGATGCACGGGTCCCGGGACTCGAGGAAGCCGGCCAGCATGGCGACGCGTCGTCGACGTCGAGCGCGACGACCCGCACGCAGGCCTCGTCCTCCGCCATGAGCTCGCGGATGGTGGCCAGCGCCTGGGCGCGCTGCACGGGGCCGCCGATCCTGATCCTGGAGAAGAGGTCCTTGAGGAAGAACCTCTTCTCGCCGACCCCCGCGTCGGCGCCAGGCGTCACAGCGACGATTGCCTGCGACGGTGCCGGCGCGCTTGACGAAGAGGCTAACTCCTTGAGCTGCCTGACGTGCGCCTCCAGCTTGGGGCTCAGGCTGCCCATGTCGCTCCGCAGACCGGAGCTCACCGGTGCCTCCCGTGGCTAAAGCTCGCCTTCCTCTCCCGCGAAGGGAGCTCGCCGGTGCCTCCCGCGACCGGAGCTCCCAGGTGCCTCCCGCGACCGGAGCTCGAACGCGCCGCCACACGCCGAAGCTCGCCGCGCCGCCACGGGCCGAAGCTCGCCACACGTCGTCCCTACCGAAGAACGTCCGCGCGTCCCGTGGTGGTCTCGAGCTCGTGCGGGTGGGGGCGGGGGGGCGACGCTGCAGTCGGCCGCCGGCGGTGAACGGCACGGTCGTGCTCCCCCCTCCCCAATATTTATTTTTTATGAAATAAATAAAGAAGAGAAAAGAAAATCTTATATAAGTGGTTTCTCCAAAATTTATAAAAAAGTCCAAAAGTAGAACCATTCTATCGTGCATCTCCCTTGACTGTTTTCATCGTGCCACGTCATCCTGACATGTAGGACCCACCGGTCAGTTTTGTCATTAGACCAGGCTTAAACCGGTATCAGTGCTATCTGTCACGAACTCATTCTGAAATGGTGGTTTTGTGAAACCCTAACGTAGAGTGGTGGCTTTTTGAAACCCTAACCTGTAATGTGGTGGTTTTTTGTAATTTTCTCGTAGGAAATAGAAGAGCGTTTGGGCTGCGGGGCTGGGTTTGGGGGTACGGTCGAGTGTGAGTTTAGTTCGTGAGAGTTGTCCTTTCTAACGCGGAGAAGTTAACATAGAGAAACTGATCAGTGGACCAGCATTTTACAGAAACAGCGACAAACATGTAAAAATCTGATCAAAGAGTAGAGAAAGGTCCGATGGGGCCAGCTAAACATACGGCTTGGATCGATCTCTGCCGAGAATCCGACAGTCCTAAACATACGCGCTGCAGGAGTAGTCTGAAGAGACTGGGTCGACATCACGCTTAAGCTTTAGATTAATATACCTATGGATGATGAATCTGATCAGCAGCATGAAGCACGATATTTGTTGGGTTCTTTTTGCCTCCCCACTGTTCCGACGGAATAATTAACCACTGCAGCAGTACAAGAAAAATGCACAAAGTACTACCTCCATTCTAAGATGTAAGCCTTGAACTGTTAAAAAGGATTACATCATTGGAGGAATTGGGCAGTTGATCATTCCTTTGTTGCCAAGATGCTCTACACTTGAACTGAAATCGTGAGAATGTTGCGTTACGTGGGTGGTGTAACGATGGTAGGTGAGGACTGCCCTTCGCCACTGAATTATCAATTGATCAGCGGCTATTTTATGAAATATGAGACGCGGGGAATATGGAATACACAAGCTTTGCTTGGTTGGTTCACAATGTTGCAGGGCTCTGATTGCAGCTGCATCACTTTTGTGCATAATTCTATCTTGTTAACTGCAAAGGACCAAAGTACTTTGCCAACTTTTGCAGTTGTCTAATCCATCGTCAGCATTACTGATGCAAAATTGTTGGCTAGCCTTTGGTCCAAGCTAGCAGTGGTATTCTATGATTTTTTTTAAAAAAAGATATTAACAATGTATAAAAGATACTGCCATACTGTATTGTAGTGGGGTTATCATCATTAGGGCCGAATACTCTTCCTTCGTGCGGGTGTTAAAATATGGTTTGGATTCAAACTGTCAAAAACGACGAGCATTGAGTTTGTTCAATTTCCCTCGTTGAGTGAAGCGTGAGCGACGAAAGCAGTACAAAAGAGTGAACTATCCGTTTGTACGGATTTTATCCAAAGTTCCAAACCGTACTTGAACCGGGAACATCCCTCCTTTCTTGTTCAAAACTCCAAATGCAATACTCCCTCCGATCCATATTAATTGTCACTGGATTGGATGTATCTAACACTAAAATATATCTAGATACATCCATTTTCGTGACAAGTAATATGGATCAGAGAGGATACTAATTTAAACCGGAACATGCAGAAAATCGAAGCCATCCCTATACACCGGAATGGAGGGACTAGACTCTTTAGTAGAAAATTCGGCCTGTACCGCTGCAACCACAAACCTCTTCAGATTTTGCCATCATTGGATTATATTCTTTTCTTCAACAAATTATCGTGTGTTTCAGATCGTCTTCATCTCTCGGACCCGGTCTTATTATCTCAAAATTCTCTTTCTCTCCACCTCGCGATCCAACGAGGCAAAGTTGCTAAAGAGAAGAACAAGTTTTTCACCATCAAGCAGATCAATTTTCTTGGAAAATGAGAGGGGGGGGGGAGTGAAATAAGAAACATGCACCGCTTTTTATAATTGACAACTACTATAGAACTTTAATTTGTCGCCATTTTGGAAAAAAAAAATGAACTCTAATTTTCCCCCATCCTTTCGCTTTCTCGGTCTCTTTCACAAGGAGCTTTTATCCTTGTTTGTTGCAGATCAAGTGGGAGACCAAGATGACAGTTGCATGTTGGCCGGTTACAGTTGATAGTCATGGACACATGACCAACTAAATGGCGACACCACTCTAACGAATAGTAGTACAAAGTACACGTACTCAGAACATGACGCAAAAGCTAAACAGACAAGGGACCACCGAAGGCGCACACACGTCCGTGAAGATGTCTTCAAGGCTGGAGTGCAAGTTGCAAGTAAGGAGGGACTCACGAGTGCAATGATCCTGAGACACCAAAGTACAAATTACTGAACATGGCCCAAATGCCAAACCAATTGGCTCCCAAGCACGTGTTGCCATTGTAGACGTAGACAGGGTGGAAAGATGCGCGTGGATGATGAACAATACTACTGCTCTTTTATTTATCATAATTATATTATATTTAGTAGCCCCAGATATAAATTCTGCCGTTTTCTGTATGTTCGACAGAATTTAGATTTGTCAACCACAGAAGATGAATCAATTCTTTCCTTTGCACACTTGAACGATAGAGGGTAGAGGAGAAGAAACGGAGCTGAGCACGAAATTTCATGCATTTTCGAACGTAAGTATGGAATATCTGATACTCTCTCCCACCCATATTAGTTGACTTTATTTTTTCTAGATACGGATGCATCTAAACTAGATACTTAACCAAATACATATAAATCTAGATAAAGTAGAGTCAAGTAATATAGGTTAAAGGGAGTAATTGGAAAAGCAAAGCCACCGAGGCCAAGTTACCATCCAGATTCGTAGCTAAAAGATTGAACTGTTCAAAAATTTAGAAAAAAATCCAATAAATTGTAAATATCTTGTTCTATATTCTAAGAAAGTTTCAATCCATATGGAAAGTGATTTGTGATATTACTTGATTTACTTTTAAAAAGTTAACGCTTTGAAATTTTGAGTTCAAATTCTTCTATAGCTTAATCATGGTGGCATGCAAGCCTTCTCATCGCTTCCCGCTCGCAGCTTTATGGGCCATTGGATCGTGGATAACCAGTTAATCTAGCCATCAATCCGGGCCAATGAACAAATTATTTTGTTAAAGCAAGGTGAGTCTCTCAAATTACATGCCAAAAAAAAAAATTAGATGGGAGGCAAGGTCTTTACTTTATCGGAGATGCTTTACTTTTTTTTTTGGAAAAGAGCATATATTAATATTAGAGAATACCAATTACACCCAGCCTTTGCAACGACGCATTGCCCTAGCGGCCACACGGATGCAGACAGCCAAAAAAAGAAAGGAGAATTACGATAAGAAAAGTCCCGCTATAGTGACTCATTCATTGAAACAGCAGTACTACCACCACCAAGACAACACCAGAAATCCAGCTTCTCCAAAAAAGATGCCTCCAAGAAGGGAACAGTGCACAAACACCGTCATCGCCCGATCAAAGATCTAGGTTTTCATCCTAAAGAAAGTCCACGCTCTCAAAACAATACCTTCAACAAGGTTATTGCCAGGCACAACCAATTAGGGCCAGACCCCGGGTTTTCACCCTGAGAGGTAGGATCATGACCTCTCCTGTGCAGTCGCCCCCACTTGCATGTCACTGCTCCAATTTACAAGTCACCTAGCCAATTTCTCATCACCACCCAGACTCGAACCACCATTGTCTGTCCTCAGATCTCGGTCTCCATGACTTTCTCCGTCAGCACCATGGAACGAGAACATGCCCCATGATAATAACAGTCAACAAAGCTTTGAAGCACACCCTCTGAAACCATCAGAGTAAAGCATGGGTGCGAACGACCGAATTTAATCCTTCCAGCAAACTCACGACATGATAGCACTTATGGAGTTCGCCGGCGGAGCCTTCCGGAACACGACACAGAAACCAGATCAATGGAGACCAACATCAGGTAGATCATCGTCTTGGCTTGAGAGGGATCCAGGACCACCTTCTTTATTGAAACTGAGCCAGCATCCCCCACTAACAATGTTCGATCTCGGCAATGCCCATTGTTATGGACTTGGGTTTTGGAGAATATGGGGATGCTGGAGATCGCGGAACGGTTAACAGACAAGCAACGCGGGACACGAGGTTTACCCAGGTTCAGCCCCCCAGAGGGAAAACCCTACCCCTGCTTGTCTGCTCTTAATTACGACGGAATCGAGGATTACATGGGTGCGCAGATGCAATCTGGCATGAAGATGCGTATGAGGTGAGTATGATCCTCCTCGCCATGCCCTCCTAGACTTTATATAAATAGGCAGGTCTCGGGCGCAGGTCGAGTCGGTTACAGATTAGGGTTTGTACCCTTTGAAATTCTATCTACTCTAGTCTTGTTCTCCAAGGATCCAAAGGCGTCATGGGCTTGGTGTAACACCCCAGTTTTAGTTAATGTATAATTAGGGTTTTGTTTGCGCATTCATGAGCATCATATTTTAAATTGTGCATTAAAGAAAATAATAAAACCCTAAGACCTAGCTTTTTCCTCCCTATTTGAAAAGCATTCAAAAGGTTTTGAATATTTTGAAAAGTACCAAAAAAATAGTGGAGCCAAATTGATATAAGGGCTCCTGATTACTTTATGTATCTCACAAAACCCCTTTGGTATTTTTGAAATACTTAAAACAAATTTGAAATGAAAATACAAAACAGAAAATAAAAACAATTCTGCAAATAAAAAAAAAGCAGCCAGTTCCAGGTCGCAGCCTAGTCGGCCCAGTTTCTTCTCCCTCTCTCTTTCTTCCGCGCGTGCAGAAGCCACCACGCCCCGCGGCCCAGCAGTGACCCACTCTGGCCCGTACCCCTTTGCCCCTTTCTTCTTTCTTCTTCCTCTGCCAGAAGGACGCGGCAAAGCTGCTGCGTGTCCCGTCGCCGTCCGTCGATCTCTCTGAGTGCCACGATGCCCGCCGCCGACCGCCGAGCTGAGGATAAGAACGGCGGTTCCGTGCTCTCTCCCCATCCCCTTTTTCCTATCTCTCTCCCTCTGTGTCGCTCGCGTGCAGAGGTACCCAAAACCCTAGCCGATGGCCGCCGTTTGCGCTGCCGCTAAAGGACGTTCTGAGCCCCACCACCAGGCTCTAGAGCTCCGTATCCTCGCCAGGAACCTCCCCCCCAATATTGCTTGCTAGGATGGCCCGAGACGCACGAATCGGCCCCCTCTTCCCCGCCTCTGTCTGAGCTCCACCACCGCCATTGATGTCGCTGCCGGCCTCCCCCGAGCTCTCCGACCCCTCAGTAAGCTTCAGGGTGAGCTCATGGTCCTCCTGGACCCCTCCTTTCTCTCCCTCCCGCTCTCAGTCGCTCCCACGTCATGCACCTGCCACCGCCGCCGCCGTTCGCTGTTGTCGGTCATGCTCCGATGGTAAAATTCGAGCGGCGCCGCCACTATAACGCTCAGTGTGCACGCCCGCGTCGAACACGCCCTTCCTCGTTGTCCTGTGCGCATGAAATCGTCGAGCCCGACCCTGATCTAAGAGCTTCTCCATTGCTGATGTCATCATGACATCAGCATGACGCAGTAATCCCCTTTTCATTTTCTTAAATGTTTCTTCGATTATTTTTCTGGAAATAATAAATACCCCGTGGGGCCCGGTCGTCAGTGACTCGGGGTAGCCTCTGCCCAGGTGAGAAAACACCCAGGCCCTGTGCTGACGTCGTGATGACGCAGTAAACCTTTTTAAATAGTTTTAATAAATCCAGAAAATGATATAAACTTGTAAATTCAATATCTAATTAATTATAAGTCAGAAAAATACAAATAATATATCAAAATGTTCAGAAAAATGAGAACTATCTATTTAAGTTATAATCATGCATTGTTAATAAACTTACATGACAAGTTTAATTATAGAACCAAATGAACCCTCACAGGTGATTCCGGAGTTTTCCCGAGTTAGGGTTTGCGCCTGTCGGAACCCCGATTAAACTGCCGAGCATGTTTTAGGGTTTCAATTCAATACAATTCAACTTGTCATATCATCATACTTGCTTGAGCATTGCATCGATGTCATGTGTTGATTGTTTCCCTTTCTTTCCGGTTTTTGGTTCTTCCTGGTAGAATACGATACCAAGATAAAGATCGAAGACCAAGGACAAGACCATCGAAGATCGACAAACAATACTTGACCAACAATAATCAAGTCAAGACGAAGACTCTCGAAGATCTACTTATCTGTTATCAACTGGCAAAGGCAAGCATAGCCCCACCATGATATAATCCTATGATTTCGAAAGCATTTCAATCCTGCCATGATGCATACGATTCTACTGTGGTATTTTATCGATAGATAGAGTATCCTATCTATTGCATTACTCCCTTTGAGCTTATATTACTTGATCCAATGTTCCTAGCATAACTAGATTTGGCTTGTATGCACTGCTAAAGCTTATGTTTGTGTCCTGCTTAGCCATGCATAGCTGCCAGTTCTGGTCCATCCAGATGATGTATCAGATGCAGATAATCTAGTATGACAGGAGAACATGATGAGATGAGATTAGAGATGATATGAGATTAAATATGCTAAGGCTTGTATGGGAGGCCACGGTGGGATGTGGTTTTTGCAGTCCCATGCTCGCCACCACTAGGACCTGAGTTCTTGCCTTTGGAACCGAGATGAGCGTACAACCACACGGGGCCTGGAAAACCTCACGAGCAACTAACTTGCCTAGTAGATTCCATGAGTCACATAGTTCAAGCGTTCCTTTCGACATATGCATAGAAAACCTTTTGAAATATTTGCCGGGTGAAGGTGCATTCATAACAGGTCGAGCGTGGCCGCGGTTGCTTGGGGTTGATAGCGCCCCTGGTAAACCAACCTCGCCTCACATCTTTAAGTACCGGCTTCGGGATTTGACCCGTTACGGTGGAACCATACTTATTACGTGACTCATGGTCTCGGCGAAAGCAAGGTAAAGGTCGTGTCTAACCACCCTCTGCCGGCCTTCCAAGGAAGAGGGCTATTACTAGTGGCATTAATATAAGGTTAGTACGTGTGGGTAAAGTTGTACACCCCTGTAGGGTTAATCTTTTTGAAAAGCCGTGTTCACAGTTATGAACGACTGGGCGACCGGACTCAAGATCATAGAGAACTATAACCTAATCGTAAAACTTGGCAGATCAACGAGTGTTTAAGGATGCTTCCTCATGGGTACGAGGGGGTGATCCTAGTTAGGGTTCAGATGATGATGACTTGGTGGATATCAAAAGATGGTGATCAATACTTTGGAGATGCCGCTCTCTTATCCCCTTTTAAAATAATCTAATTAGACGAGATTATTCTCTCTCTCTCTCTCTCTCTCTCTTGTTTTATAAACAAAGATGGCTTTATGCAAAACAACTCCACCAGCCATAAGTCTTGCAGAGTACACCATGTACTCACCCTTGCTTTGTTGATACTTTTGGCAGAGTAAGTGTTCCCTGAAGATCAGTTTGGTACTTCATCGACACCGACGAGTAGCTTGGGGTTCCCGGCCGGCAGCCTGGAATCTATGGGCTGGGACGTCATCGTTATGCTTCAGGCCTCTTAGGACATTTGTTAAGTTTGCTATACTTAATAGCATAATTTTCCTTTCGTTGTTTGATGTTTGTGGTCAGTGACATCTGCTTGTAATAATTTGGTTCTTTGCTCAGTTATGAGCTTGCTGTAATAAATTTTGTGTCGTAGGGTCACTAATGTGTTACTGATTCTTCACTAGATATCCTCGAGCTCAAGGTTAAGCTTATGACAGACGGAGGTCTGGGATTTGTTTATCCCTGATCCCGGGGGTGTCACAGGTTTTGGTATCAAAGCAGTACCGACCGTAGGAAAACCTTGCTATTGGTCGATGTTGAGTCTAGTGTTGGTGAAAACTATTTTAAAAGCTGAAAAGTATTTGTGAAAACTCTAGTATGCTTCTTTTTCTCCTTATCCAGTTTCGCTCTTACTCTGGGTCACCTTATCCCGTGTTGACTTTGGAAAAGTTTTGATATCTCTTCTAGTCTTTCAAATCTTAGGTGCCTTCTTGGCATGTCGTTTCTAAGCCAGTTGACCTAGTGTTGAGTTCTCTAGAGTCGTGTGTGTTGTGAATTCCTTGTTCCCTTTTGCTCTTGTTCATCTGAGAGATTTCTTCCCATCATGATATCTCTATCTTTCGGATCTTACAATACAATGATCCACGGTGTTCTGTTCTAGGCTTCGAGGCTTCCTTTCGCCTTGTGTGCCTCCTTTTTGTTTGTTTGGGTACTTCAGAAGGTGTTTCTTCTTTTGGAAGCTACCTCGTGATTACTATCTTGAAGTGTACGCTATGTCACTCAGGTAGTAGTTACTTATTTCTTTGGGTTTTAACCCTTGGACTTGAACCGAAGATCCTGGATTGTGCCGGATTCTATTGTTGTGAATCTTGTACATGAAGCTGACCTTTAACCCAAGATCAACTCCTTTGACCCATGTTGCTAATGTTCAAACATTACCTCAGGATGGCTGGTACTACAATTCTAGCCTTCAAGCTTGTGGTTAGTGTCACGATTGGATTGTGACAACTATGGACTTCCCCTACCACTAGCTATGGCAGATGTTCTTTAATGGAATCAAATAGATCACGACAAGAGTACTCCTCGAGAGTCTCACATCTATACTCGTGACTCTGCCACACCTTACCCTTTCTCTGCATTGGTTTCTGGAAGATTGTTGACTTATGCATCCACATCTCGGGATTCTAACCTGAGCATGTTCATTTCCTCTTGTTGCTTCCCGACCTTTGTCTACTAGTTGGTAGCCAAGTAGTAAATGTGCATTGGTGTCTTCCGATGCAATATACTCTTGTGGTCCATCGTGACAAACCATCTCGGGATTGTCAGGAGAAACAAACTCCAGTACCTCGTCGTATCTAGGACCAGGTCAAAGTGTTGTAATCTGCAGATCAAGAGGCATTGATAAGCTTCTGTCTGTTCCACCTTAAAGTATCACACTCTTTCATGCTAAGAGTTCATGTCGAGTTTCATGACCCCTTAATGAAGTGATGCTTCTACACATTTTTACCCACCCTTCCTCGAGCTTTCGTGCTCGTGAGTGATGCGTGTGCGTAATAATGTGGATATCTGAGATTTTAGCAATTTTTATTGCCTTGAACTCAAAGGACAGTTGTGTCATTCTTAGCATGATTGGTTAACCCTGTCACTAAGCAAAGGATGATTGTGCTACCAAGTCCGCTATTCTGGTACATCTCTTCGTCAGAGAGTTAGGCTCATGCCGAAGATCTAAGACTATGTCTTCTTGCCTTACAAAGTAAGTTTCCTCTCGAACTAAGTGACATATCGGTGGTTCGTGATATTCTAGATGTCTACTAGAAGTATCGCCATGTTGCCACATGACCGTGTTGTCAAGTTCTTGAGCAAGTCAGTTCTCTAAACCACTCCTTTCTCCAAGGATCAGTACTGGATACCCCTGAACTAGTTGGTTGCGCTCAAACAACAACTTGGAGAGTTATAAGACAAAAGTTCTAAGTGACCTAGTTCCTTGGTAAAGGGATGTCTAGTTTTGTTTGTATTGAAGAAAGATAATATTTCCTTTTTGGATATGTTATCTTACCCCATATTTGATTTGATTTGGGTTATTGTCAAATCAAACTCAGTTTCAAGGACTATCTTGATGGTGTTTCTACTTGTGATGTTTCATTTGAGTACATCTTCATGTCTTTGGTCTAACCAATAGTTTGCCTTGTTCATACGACATATGAGTACATTTTCTTGGAGTGTCTCGATAAGTTTGTTGTTGAGCCCATCAATGATATTCTTATTTTCTAAATGTTAGATTGTGTTCATATGGAACATTGGGCATTAATGTTGGAAACTTTTGAGAACCGTCTTTGAGTCATCTCGAAGTATGTGTTCTGGATGTTAGAAGTAACCTACTCCGATTCACGTGTAGTTGTTGAAAGATGTCGCCGTGAATTCGAGAAGAGTTATCCCTTTCCTTAAGGACACATGTGTGATTTATTGTCAGTACCTTATATGTATGTAGTTGTCTCTCGACAAGATGCTAAATACACGGGTCTAGCAATCTAGCTCGGTCTTTTGGAGCTTGACACTGTAGTCCTTATCTTGAGAATCTAGTGACTTTACCTTTATGGTAAATGTTGCAAACTTTCTATTCGGACATGCTGAGTCTGAAGTATCATTCCACCTAATCAAAGCTGAATCTCAAGCAGCAATGATGGTTGGTGTTTGTGAAGGTTTTGACATAGTTCTCTTTGTAAATCTGGCAAGATTGGTGTAATGGTTGACACACCTAGCCGGAAATACCTATTTCCATATTCCCTTGATTCAGCAGTAACAACCACTCTTCATAAGGCTTCTTCTATGATTTAATCTAGGAGTTGTGTTTATGGTTTCCTTTGTATCCGAAGTCCGACCTTTACTTGACGATTGATTTCTCGAACATCAAGGAGAACATTTAAAGTAGTGTTGCTAAATGTCTCTTGGTCGATCCTCCAGACCATTTTATGTTGGCAAGCTCTGTTGTGCCAAGTAATTGAAGTCTGAGAATGAAGTTTTCTTCTTCTCGTGTCATCAGGAATCTTTTTAACTATAACATCCCAGCATTTAGGAACTAACGAAGGGTAGATTTAGGAATTTGTGATATTGCATGCATTCATCTTTATAAATGTGGGTAAATTTTTTGCCAAATAAAAACCTAAAGTGATTAAAGTTTCTTTCATGCTTTGATATTAGGTATAGTCTTGAAGGATGATTGTTATAGACTTTGATATGATCTTTGTGAATTAGAGTGTTTTGGGAAATGAAATTTGAATTTAAAACTTAAGTGTTTGAATTATAATTCAAAAGGATTTTGAATAATGTTTGAGTATTTGATTCAATTAAGAGTTAACCAAAAATAACTCAAACTTTAAATGAAAGAATATAATCAATAAAATGAATATTATAAAACTTCATTCAATATTGAGTTACAAAATGCAACTTATGGAAAGGAGCAACAATCTTTACAATAGTAAATAAATAGAAGAATAATATTTCTTTATTGAATAATAGTACAATCTTTATTACAAAAGGATAAAAATAAAAATTACAAAAGAATAAAGTTTTTACAAGTGACTACTCTATAAAGAAAAAGAAAAACCTAAACTAAAAGTCTTGATCTTCAAATTTGGTACCTGCAAAATAAAAAAAGAAACTTAAAAGAAAAAGAAGGTTAGGATTAGAATTATTTTACTCTGAGACTTGACAGTGAAGTGCACAGTTCACTTTTTCATCATTGAGTAAATTAGGGGTAAGTTTCACCAATATGAAAGAATATATCTTTCATAATTCTAAGCCATAAGTTAAATAAACAGCAAGGAGGGGCAAGTTTCACCAGCCAAGTAAATGGTAACTTGATGAAAGTAACTTTCAAATTCAGAACATATCCACAACCTGTGCAGCAGGCACACAGGCAGCACACACACCAAACTGCATGGATGTGCTGTCAGCACCACAACAACAGCACAATCAAACAAAACCATCAACACAGCCGTGGGAATCCAACCCCACATCACTTTATGGATCATACACACCAAGAATAGCAGCCCAACTAAACCAAGCCAAAGCCAAGCTAGATCACACCAATCAAAAACCCTGGATCACATCACCAAAATGGTGACATAAGGAGGGGTAGAACAGGTGGATAGCAATACCAAGATCAAGCCACCAGGACCAGGAGGTGAAGGGCCAGATCAAGGACAAGCCAGGAGCTGGGAACCAGGAGAGCACCAGATCAAGCTACCACAAGATCAACCACTGGCAACCCCAACATCAAATAAGTGTGGTGGGTAAACTAGACCATCACATGATCTATCTGTCTAAGATTAGACAAGCATACATGATCTGTCTCTTACTCCAATTCTCACAAAGCACCCAAGTGGGGTGAATCCATCACTGAAGTTTTTAAATATTAAAAGCCATCAGAAAAGTATAAGGATCCAACTAAGATCTCAGGACAACATCATTGATCTAAGCTATCAAGCTATATTTCAATTCAAGAATGAATATAGCCAAGATTTAAACTTCTAGGCACATCTCTTCAATTAGAGTAGCACCTTAGAAGTTAATCTTATGGATCTATATAAGGGATCAAGCCTACAATCATTTTTCCACAACTTTGATTCAAGAAACAGTAGCTGGTATGTAGGGGTCCCAACCCAATAAGGTAGAGTCCTCCTGTGTTTTACAATGCTAGTCCCTGGATCAATAGCTAGCATCCACAGTTAAGATGTAATATCAAGATACAAAGGTCATAATATAAATTTATAACCAAGAATAATATAAGTTTATTACATCAAACATAGCTCATTTGGCTATTACAATACATTGCAGCGGAATAAATAAAATCATGGGTCCTTCATCTTCAAAGTGCCACAGGCAGATGTTGGTTGTAGACTTTGCAATCCTAGTCAATCAAACAATCTTCATTTAAAAAAACAATCAACCTGCAACATTACAAGTTACAGCCACAAGGGTCAATACATTTTGAATTGTATTGGCAAGCTTCACTTCTATGTATAATATGAGTGGATCCTATCATTATATGCATATTTGGCTAAGTAGAGTTTAAGGCTTATTTGCATAAAGCAATATTTTATCCTATCTTTTCAAAAGGGTTTTAAAGTCCTTTGTCAAATTTCTTTTCCAAGTTCCTTGAACTCCTTGGTAGAAACTCAAGTGTTCAAATCCTTGTCAAAAACTCTTGAGCACCTTGGTAACCCCAAGTGCAACAAGTTTTATCAAAACTCATGAGTTCCTTGGTAACCCCAAGTACATCATGCTCTTGAGCACCTTGGTAACCCCAAGTGCAACAAGCTTTACAAAATCTCTTTGAATTCCTTGGTAGACACACAAGGGCATCAAGTTTTTATATTAGAAGTTGGAATGTCGAGATCTCCCATAGTTCAAACTTTAGTTGCTCAGTATTGTCCATAACCGGGGACACGGCTAAGTACTTAGATTTTATTTACTTCTGCAGAAGGAGTACACTTTACCCACATGTCACAATCCCATCTTGTTGCCACCAGTGTCCTACTGGATTGGTGCTCACCAAGATGGAGTACTGGTAGATTGAGAATGTGACGAAGTCTTTCCAAAAGGTCCTCCCATACATCATTGCTAGCTTTGTCTTCAGCCCCCATGAAGCATTCCAGATCCCCATGTCCAGTAACTAAAGACAATGTATGGGTCTTCCTAATGTAATTGACTAAGCCAGAGCCATAATAGCATGTGGTTGCACACGAAAGCCACAATTGGAGAAGCATGTTTGATCTCTAAGTTTCCTAGGTGGTTTTCTTTTGGAGCCCAACACAAAGTGATTGCCATAGACATGGTTCCCTTTTGTTGCCACCTTCTCCAAAACTTAAAGTATCCTCCACCTAGGTGGTTCATTGAGTCCTTGTTTTATTATGTAAAACACAAGTCCTTTTCTCAACCTTTGTAAAATCTAAACATGTATCTCTTTTTCAAATTATAGCATATAGCATGGCTAAGCATGTACAACTTCAATATTTTCACTAAGGAGTGTATAGGGAATCCTATTAGGATTTTAGCATAGCATAAGTACAGAAATATCTTTTCATGCATATTTTCAAAATCCACTAAGTATGATAAAAATAGTAGGACTTTTGTATGATAGTGTAACTTGCCTTTTGGTAGGGAATGTGGGTTCACTCCTTGATCTTGCTAGTTTCACACTTTGCTAGTTTCACTACATGTCAATCAAGCAAATCACCAAATCAACTAACATTCCAAACCAAGGTTAAACAAACAATTTCACACACATAGCAATGGAGTCTAAGTCATGCAAAGGGGGTTCTTTTTGCAAAGTTGGTCTCTACTAGGTTTATAAACTTTGTATGGTCCAAATTGGTCATTTACCAAAATGGCAAAGTCATTTGCAATTGGGTTTTTATCCTAAGACCATTTAAAAATTCATTCATCATTTTATGTGGTGAAAGTTATTCTTATCAAGTAAAACTTTAGGTTTTTCACCAAGTGAGTTGCCCTTGGTAAGGCTTGGTGTTTTGGGTCAGTAGGTTTGGTCCAAAACATTTTTCCCAAAGTTTTCCTTGCAAAAACATTTCCATTGTAAAATCAATAATTTTATATGGCTAGAAAATGGCTAAGTTAAATAATTCAACTTAAATTTCACCAAAATCATTTTTAACACTATGGGTTGGTTCTTAGGGTCAGTATGGTCACACAAATCCATTTTGCAAAAGATTTAATCCTTAAATCAATTTTAAACAATTTTTATACTTTAAACAAGTACACAAATGTTTCTGCATTTTCAATCAAGCTAATAGATACTATTTGTCAAACTAAGGCCATGGTTGGCTAGGGCTTGTTCTCCTGATTTCATTGATATAAAATTTGTAATTTTTGGACGTGTGGTTTGAAAATTACAAGGGTTTGAAGTTTGCAATTTATTCTGTTTTCAAAACTGGTTTTAGATCTAATACAGGCCACGCGTCGAGCCGTGATTGGCCGGTACCGATTCGTCTGGATCGCGTGCTGCGGCGCGTTGGATCAAATGTGAATCGTGCGGCTCAGATGCTCCTATACCGTTTCACTTAAATCGTTCTGTCTACGCCGCAGGATGGTGATCTAACGGCTCTCGCTTGCTTGACCAGAAGCTGGCGGCGCTGCGCGGCGACGGACGGCTGCGACGGTCAGGCGAGATGTTCGCGGTGGTTCTAGGAAGCGAGGAAGACAGAGGGGGTGCTCACCGTGTTCGCGAGGACGCGGTGGTGCTCAAGGTACTCTCGAGGAAGCAAGGGGCGCACAGGGACGGGCTCGATTTCTCGCCGGAGTAAAGGACGGCGTCGGGTGGTCTCAGTCGTGGTCGAAGACGATGTTGTAGATCGTCCTAGGACAAAACAGAGGCATGGTTAAGTGCGGGAGGTCACGGAGAGGTCACGTGCATGAACGAGAAGGTACGGGGCGGTCGGAATCTACCTGAGTTCTTGCCGGAGTTGAAGACAAACGCGGCGGCGTCGGAAGCTTGACGTAGGCGACGTTCTGGGGCGCCCGCGGTTGAACAGAGGGTACTGGGAGATGCGTCAGGTAGTGGGGAGTGTGCTTGTGTGCTTGTGGAGGCAGGAGGGGGTGTGGCTCGGCCGGAATCGAGGGAGGACGGTGGTCGGAGCTGCGGCGGTGCGAGCTCAAATTGCAGCAGCCTCGGGGCAGAGAGGGAGTGGCGTGCGAGGGGAAAGGGGGAGGAAACGCTGGCGATTAATAGGCCGTGGTCGCAGCGTGGTTAAGGCGTGGCATTACTGCGAATTGAAGCCGCGACATCAACGGCAGAAACGGCCGGCGTGGTCGTCGCGAGGAAGGAGACGGCTGGGAAAGTGGGGTCCGCTGGTCAGTGGGAAAAGAAAGGAGGGGAGGGTCCACCAGTCATTCTCTCAGTGGGTTTGATAACGCGTGCGAATCGTTTTCTTTCGGGGTGAGGGAGCTGGGCTGTTTCTGGGCTTGTTGGGCTGCCTGGGCTGGGTTTGTCCTTTTCCATATTTTTTTCTGCCTGTTTGTTTTATTCTTTTCTATTTCCATTTTCTGATTTGATTTTCAAACAAATGATTTAATCAACAATTCAAACCCTTCAAACAATTTAAACAACACTCAAATTAATTCAAACAAACACTCAATTTTACTTTGAATTTGGTTCTGTTTTTCAACATAATCCAAATCTCAAAAACAAAATAATAATTTTATTCTTTTTAAGATCCATTCTTTAATTTAAATAAATGGATATTTTAGTTATTTAATAATATAGGGTTTGTTTTAATTAATATAATCTTCATTTAAAATCCAAACACTTTCAAATCTAAATCAGTAGGTTTATTTGGAAATAAAGAATATTTGGAAAATTTGTTTAAAACAAAATAACCTCTTATTTTAGGGTCCATTAGTAATTAAATAAAATGGGCCTTAGTTATTAAATCAAATAGAGTTTGATTCTATTAATAAAATCTTTATTTGAAACCTAAATATTTTCAAAACCAAATCAGTAGGTTTTATTTGGAAATATTAAATACTTGGAAACTTTATTAAATTAAACAAATAAGTTTTTGATGGTTTATAAATGATAGAACCCTTATTAATAAAACTTGGATATTAAATCCTTATTAATTTATTTTAAATAAACCTTTGCTAATTTTATTTAGAATAAAATGTTTTTAATTCCAAATCTTGGCCAAGGTTTAATTTGGCTTTATAAAATAATCCTTATTTAAATCCATCTTTTCTTCTAAATACCAAATCTTTTATTTTAAAAGATCCAAAATAGTAATTCCAAAACATTTTTAATTTCCTTTATTAAATGTTTATCTTTTAAGAATCCCTTTAGGATTTATTTTATTCAAATGGGTTTGAAGTTCCAATTGGATTCAAAAAGTTTCTTCTGGCTCTAAAAATCAAACAAAGTTTTATTTTATTCATTTATCTTCACATTACAAGATTTGGAAAATCTTGGAATGTGACAGGCTACCACCCTTAAAATAAATCTCGTCCCGAGATTTGGGAAGGCTGGGTTACAAACAAGTTCAAAGCAATTAGGGTACTACCACCCTTAAAAATTTTCAAACAAAAATCACATATTGGCCTTCTTGGGTCCTGGAAAACTTCTCTAAGCAAATTTTTGCTTTATTTCTATACTTGACTCATGGGCCAAGGTTGAGTTTCTCCATAGGCTTGTTCAACTTGTTTTTCATCCTTTCTGGACAGTTGCTTGCATAATGTCCTGGATTCTTGCAGTTGAAACAATGAATGTCCTTGAGTTCTTTGCGTTGCTCTTGTGGGCAAGTTGCTACATAGTGGCCTGGTTCTTTGCAGTTGTTGCACCACACTTGGTCAATCTCTTTATTCTTCTTGTTCTCTGGGCATCCACTGGAGTAGTGTCCCATTTCTTTACATTTACGACATTGTACAAGGCTCATGTCTTGCTTAGGTTTCCTGGTTTTCTTTGATCCTTTGAATTGGGTTGTCTTGTTTGGATGTAGAAGTGGTCCTTTTCCTTTGGTAGACTTGGATCCTTCTTGTTTCCTTTGTTCCACCATGGCATAGATAGGACATAGACCTGGAGTATGATCACTTCCTTCACACAGGTAGCAAGTAGCTTGAGAGGTAGGACATTGTCCAACAGGATGATCTTCTTCACAATTGGGGCATTGTCCTTCATGTTCCTTGGAAGTATGATCCTTGTCTCCACAAATAATGCAAGCTGGAGCTCCATCTAGAACAATATTCTTTTCATCCTTGCTATCATACATTCTCTTTGGATAGTTTTCTTCTATGCTAATCATTTGATTAGTCACCTTAAGCATCAGTTGAGACTGCTCTTCCAAAAACCTTTGCAGTGCTGGATCCTTATCACTATTGTTGACTAGGAACTGAGCTGTTAGTTGGTTCAACTGGTGTTGGGTTGCTATGAGCTCTTTCATGCTATCAGCTTGGTTGGTGTTGGTGTCATCGACCTTGGAGTCCTTTGGAGTAGTCATCTGTTTGGGTTTGAAGGGAGTTTAGAATAGTCAAGATATTTCTAAGGAATTATTTCTAATCACACACATCACAATTCACACAAACAATGTGCATGCAATCACAAACAACTTTTCACTCAAACAACCAAGTTCAAGCACATCTTTAGGCAACAAAAGATTTTGTTACACCACATAAGTTGGTGTGTTTGACTTAACTATAAATGGTGGTCCATCTACATGGTTCACTTGTGATCTTTCCTTCCTTCTTGATTCTTCTTGTATGAGATCTTGGTTTCCTTGAAAAACTTTTGATTACTATGCTTCAAAGTTATTGATGGTTCCTTCTTATTTTGCATTCCCTCAGTCTCTAAATCTTGAGTAGGATTTCTTGTTTCACTTGTAGTCTTTAGTGGTAAGTTGGAAGTCCTTGGTGAATATGTTGAAGATTTTGAAGTCATTAGAGTTGAAGATGTTGAAGTCATTAGAGTTGTAGATGTTGAAGAATTCCTTTGCATATGATGAAGTCTTTGGTCTTGGGGTAGGTTTTCCATCAAGTTGGTGTAGAAGAGATGTAGAGTTGAAACCAAAATGATTGAGGAAAGAGTTTACAAGTGTTTTTGTAAATAGTTTTTGGAACAAAAAACAACTCCTATTTTTCTAAGGGCTTTTTTTTGGTCCAATCCTAGGGTTACAAATCCTACAGGCAACACAATGCTCTGATACCATCTGTAGGGGTCCCAACCCAATAAGGTAGAGTCCTCCTGTGTTTTACAATGCTAGTCCCTGGATCAATAGCTAGCATCCACAGTTAAGATGTAATATCAAGATACAAAGGTCATAATATAAATTTATAACCAAGAATAATATAAGTTTATTACATCAAACATAGCTCATTTGGCTATTACAATACATTGCAGCGGAATAAATAAAATCATGT
Source organism: Avena sativa (assembly GCA_916181665.1). Lineage (NCBI taxonomy): Eukaryota > Viridiplantae > Streptophyta > Magnoliopsida > Poales > Poaceae > Avena > Avena sativa. The sequence continues at coordinate 71,664,493 of OV702284.1, forward strand.
GTCCTTCATCTTCAAAGTGCCACAGGCAGATGTTGGTTGTAGACTTTGCAATCCTAGTCAATCAAACAATCTTCATTTAAAAAAACAATCAACCTGCAACATTACAAGTTACAGCCACAAGGGTCAATACATTTTGAATTGTATTGGCAAGCTTCACTTCTATGTATAATAAGAGTGGATCCTATCATTATATGCATATTTGGCTAAGTAGAGTTTAAGGCTTATTTGCATAAAGCAATATTTTATCCTATCTTTTCAAAAGGGTTTTAAAGTACTTTGTCAAATTTCTTTTCCAAGTTCCTTGAACTCCTTGGTAGAAACTCAAGTGTTCAAATCCTTGTCAAAAACTCTTGAGCACCTTGGTAACCCCAAGTGCAACAAGTTTTATCAAAACTCATGAGTTCCTTGGTAACCCCAAGTACATCATGCTCTTGAGCACCTTGGTAACCCCAAGTGCAACAAGCTTTACAAAATCTCTTTGAATTCCTTGGTAGACACACAAGGGCATCAAGTTTTTATATTAGAAGTTGGAATGTCGAGATCTCCCATAGTTCAAACTTTAGTTGCTCAGTATTGTCCATAACCGGGGACACGGCTAAGTACTTAGATTTTATTTACTTCTGCAGAAGGAGTACACTTTACCCACATGTCACAATCCCATCTTGTTGCCACCAGTGGCCTACTGGATTGGTGCTCACCAAGATGGAGTACTGGTAGATTGAGAATGTGACGAAGTCTTTCCAAAAGGTCCTCCCATACATCATTGCTAGCTTTGTCTTCAGCCCCCATGAAGCATTCCAGATCCCCATGTCCAGTAACTAAAGACAATGTATGGGTCTTCCTAATGTAATTGACTAAGCCAGAGCCATAATAGCATGTGGTTGCACACGAAAGCCACAATTGGAGAAGCATGTTTGATCTCTAAGTTTCCTAGGTGGTTTTCTTTTGGAGCCCAACACAAAGTGATTGCCATAGACATGGTTCCCTTTTGTTGCCACCTTCTCCAAAACTTAAAGTATCCTCCACCTAGGTGGTTCATTGAGTCCTTGTTTTATTATGTAAAACACAAGTCCTTTTCTCAACCTTTGTAAAATCTAAACATGTATCTCTTTTTCAAATTATAGCATATAGCATGGCTAAGCATGTACAACTTCAATATTTTCACTAAGGAGTGTATAGGGAATCCTATTAGGATTTTAGCATAGCATAAGTACAGAAATATCTTTTCATGCATATTTTCAAAATCCACTAAGTATGATAAAAATAGTAGGACTTTTGTATGATAGTGTAACTTGCCTTTTGGTAGGGAATGTGGGTTCACTCCTTGATCTTGCTAGTTTCACACTTTGCTAGTTTCACTACATGTCAATCAAGCAAATCACCAAATCAACTAACATTCCAAACCAAGGTTAAACAAACAATTTCACACACATAGCAATGGAGTCTAAGTCATGCAAAGGGGGTTCTTTTTGCAAAGTTGGTCTCTACTAGGTTTATAAACTTTGTATGGTCCAAATTGGTCATTTACCAAAATGGCAAAGTCATTTGCAATTGGGTTTTTATCCTAAGACCATTTAAAAATTCATTCATCATTTTATGTGGTGAAAGTTATTCTTATCAAGTAAAACTTTAGGTTTTTCACCAAGTGAGTTGCCCTTGGTAAGGCTTGGTGTTTTGGGTCAGTAGGTTTGGTCCAAAACATTTTTCCCAAAGTTTTCCTTGCAAAAACATTTCCATTGTAAAATCAATAATTTTATATGGCTAGAAAATGGCTAAGTTAAATAATTCAACTTAAATTTCACCAAAATCATTTTTAACACTATGGGTTGGTTCTTAGGGTCAGTATGGTCACACAAATCCATTTTGCAAAAGATTTAATCCTTAAATCAATTTTAAACAATTTTTATACTTTAAACAAGTACACAAATGTTTCTGCATTTTCAATCAAGCTAATAGATACTATTTGTCAAACTAAGGCCATGGTTGGCTAGGGCTTGTTCTCCTGATTTCATTGATATAAAATTTGTAATTTTTGGACGTGTGGTTTGAAAATTACAAGGGTTTGAAGTTTGCAATTTATTTTGTTTTCAAAACTGGTTTTAGATCTAATACAGGCCACGCGTCGAGCCGTGATTGGCCGGTACCGATTCGTCTGGATCGCGTGCTGCGGCGCGTTGGATCAAATGTGAATCGTGCGGCTCAGATGCTCCTATACCGTTTCACTTAAATCGTTCTGTCTACGCCGCAGGATGGTGATCTAACGGCTCTCGCTTGCTTGACCAGAAGCTGGCGGCGCTGCGCGGCGACGGACGGCTGCGACGGTCAGGCGAGATGTTCGCGGTGGTTCTAGGAAGCGAGGAAGACAGAGGGGGTGCTCACCGTGTTCGCGAGGACGCGGTGGTGCTCAAGGTACTCTCGAGGAAGCAAGGGGCGCACAGGGACGGGCTCGATTTCTCGCCGGAGTAAAGGACGGCGTCGGGTGGTCTCAGTCGTGGTCGAAGACGATGTTGTAGATCGTCCTAGGACAAAATAGAGGCATGGTTAAGTGCGGGAGGTCACGGAGAGGTCACGTGCATGAACGAGAAGGTACGGGGCGGTCGGAATCTACCTGAGTTCTTGCCGGAGTTGAAGACAGACGCGGCGGCGTCGGAAGCTTGACGTAGGCGACGTTCTGGGGCGCCCGCGGTTGAACAGAGGGTACTGGGAGATGCGTCAGGTAGTGGGGAGTGTGCTTGTGTGCTTGTGGAGGCAGGAGGGGGTGTGGCTCGGCCGGAATCGAGGGAGGACGGTGGTCGGAGCTGCGGCGGTGCGAGCTCAAATTGCAGCAGCCTCGGGGCAGAGAGGGAGTGGCGTGCGAGGGGAAAGGAGGAGGAAACGCTGGCGATTAATAGGCCGTGGTCGCAGCGTGGTTAAGGCGTGGCATTACTGCGAATTGAAGCCGCGACATCAACGGCAGAAACGGCCGGCGTGGTCGTCGCGAGGAAGGAGACGGCTGGGAAAGTGGGGTCCGCTGGTCAGTGGGAAAAGAAAGGAGGGGAGGGTCCACCAGTCATTCTCTCAGTGGGTTTGATAACGCGTGCGAATCGTTTTCTTTCGGGGTGAGGGAGCTGGGCTGTTTCTGGGCTTGTTGGGCTGCCTGGGCTGGGTTTGTCCTTTTCCATATTTTTTTCTGCCTGTTTGTTTTATTCTTTTCTATTTCCATTTTCTGATTTGATTTTCAAACAAATGATTTAATCAACAATTCAAACCCTTCAAACAATTCAAACAACACTCAAATTAATTCAAACAAACACTCAATTTTACTTTGAATTTGGTTCTGTTTTTCAACATAATCCAAATCTCAAAAACAAAATAATAATTTTATTCTTTTTAAGATCCATTCTTTAATTTAAATAAATGGATATTTTAGTTATTTAATAATATAGGGTTTGTTTTAATTAATATAATCTTCATTTAAAATCCAAACACTTTCAAATCTAAATCAGTAGGTTTATTTGGAAATAAAGAATATTTGGAAAATTTGTTTAAAACAAAATAACCTCTTATTTTAGGGTCCATTAGTAATTAAATAAAATGGGCCTTAGTTATTAAATCAAATAGAGTTTGATTCTATTAATAAAATCTTTATTTGAAACCTAAATATTTTCAAAACCAAATCAGTAGGTTTTATTTGGAAATATTAAATACTTGGAAACTTTATTAAATTAAACAAATAAGTTTTTGATGGTTTATAAATGATAGAACCCTTATTAATAAAACTTGGATATTAAATCCTTATTAATTTATTTTAAATAAACCTTTGCTAATTTTATTTAGAATAAAATGTTTTTAATTCCAAATCTTGGCCAAGGTTTAATTTGGCTTTATAAAATAATCCTTATTTAAATCCATCTTTTCTTCTGAATACCAAATCTTTTATTTTAAAAGATCCAAAATAGTAATTCCAAAACATTTTTAATTTCCTTTATTAAATGTTTATCTTTTAAGAATCCCTTTAGGATTTATTTTATTCAAATGGGTTTAAAGTTCCAATTGGATTCAAAAAGTTTCTTCTGGCTCTAAAAATCAAACAAAGTTTTATTTTATTCATTTATCTTCACATTACAAGATTTGGAAAATCTTGGAATGTGACATGGTATCACTACCAAAACTAATCCTTGGGAAACAACAAGACAAAGATCTAATCCCTAACCTCAGACCAACATCATTGGTTCTAGGGATGCAAGGAAAGAGAATTCCACTTATCTATAATGCCAAGCTAATGTAAAGCTTGAATAAGACCAAACCAAGTAATAGAATCTAATCTTGTGTGCCATACAAAGATGGTGTCACAAGAATAGTTCTAAATTAAGTAGGTTAAGCATCCAATCTTCACAGTTACACCACATCTAACTAAAAAATCATTTTCCTCATGGGAATCATATTCAGGAAAATCATAGACATATCTTCACTACAGGAGATCATTTTGATCTCAATCTATATATGAAATCTCAAGCCAACAATACTAATACAATGACTTCATCACACAACACTCACTGTCATTAACCAAGTCATGACAGTGGTGAGCTATTAAAATCACTAGATTCTCAAGTATTGCTTTTAAAGCAACTTTACCATCTGAACCATATCAAAATTAATCAATAGAATCATCTGATAAACCACTAGCATCACCACAGCTAAACCATCAGCAGTAAGCCACAGATAGTCATCACTCCACAGGTTCAGGGATCATCAACACATGATCTAATTCATCAAATACTTAATCAATAGAGGGATTTGAACCCTAAGTAGAACCAAGAATCCTAATCAGGATATGACCCTAGTCAGGAATAGCCAGTACCAACATCTAGTATGGGATGGCCTAGCACAGAGAGCACGAGGGAGAGAAACAACTTACCGAAGGTCCTCGCTGTAGAATAGAAGAGGAAGAAGAGGAGGCCGACGACCATGGCGGCACGGGAAACACCCCCAAGGGGGCGCTGCAACCCACACAACGTCATGGCGGCGACCATAGCCACGCCTAGGGGCGAGGAGCATCCCCACAGATTACGACAGCAGCGACGGCGCCAGCATCAACGCCAACCCCAAACCCTAGGGTTCGGGACGACATCGATCTGGTCGCAAGAGGGCTCCAGGTCCAAATCCAATTGGACAGGAGGGTAGAGCGGGGCCGACAACCTCATCCTGCACTACGGCGGCGACCAGGAAGGTCCACGGCGGCGTGAATCGCCGGTTACAGCATCGCTGACCACCGGGTCGGGGGAGGAGAAGGAGAGGTGAGCTCGAGAGAGAGACAAAGAGTGTTGGGCTGGGTTGCGCCAATACCCCTTCGGGTATGGTTTTGACTTTGCCCTATTGGGCCACAAGGGCCCAATAAACCCAAACAAACATCCCAAATCTTTTAGAGCCTGTTTCAATAATTGGAAAAAGACCAAAATGCCCCTGAACTTATATAAATTCTAGAAAATAAAATAAAAGTCCAAAAATTATAAATAAAACATTTTTGGATTCATAATAATTTTATTAAGAATTTTGTAATATATATATTCCTTATGAAATTTTAAAAAATTCTTGAAAGATGATAAAAATAAATAAAAATCACTTTCATTATATATTAATATTGTAGTATTTTAGAAAAATACTAAACAAATATTTAATATCAATTTTTGGTATTTAATGATAATTCTTAAAGGAATTATTAATTAAGTAAAATACAAATAAATTAAAATAAAATAAAAAATACAATATTCAATAAATATTAAAAAAATATTTATAAATTCTTTACTAATAAAAGAATTTTTATAATTTAAATAAATGGGGGAGATTACATATAAAGCTAAATGATGCATTACATTACTTTTCATAATCATTTTGCTTGTTTAAATATTGTCCTTACCGGGCAATAATGATGTTTTTATAGACATAGAAGCTCAAGGTCCAGTGCAAGCATCAGACTTCACTGCCTTGCCATCACAAGGCAAGTTCATCACTTGCTCATATCCTTCGAAGAGTCTTTATCAAAGTATTTGCAAATTGTGTGTTATCATATATACTCCAAAGAAATAAAATAATATTTTCACAAATAAAGGAATCATAGATATCATCCTAAGTGATGATATAATGGAGCAATAGAACTTAGGGTTCTATTTGCAATAATGATGATCAATTAGGGACTTAATAACCCCTGACATCAGTGATTCTAGCGCCGTATATTACGCGTTAGCCATGAGATTTGGAATGGGATAGAGAAGTCAGCTGTATCTTCTTCCTCTCGCATGAAGCCGGATGTGCAGGTCGTGGTTGTTATCCTCGTAGAGTGCATATTAATTGGTAATTCGTAGAGGATATGCAACATATGGGTGGGAACCCTCATCATCCCATGATAGTTCTGGCATCTAACGGTTTGTACAAACCATTGCCGTAATTCAATATGTGGGCATGGTGTACACCAAGGAGGCATGCGAGGTCGCGAAGGGGGTAGTGATTGGCTTGGACCAACTACTGGGCCCCACACCATGGAATTGTGGATGGGAAAGTACGCCCGGTTGTGTAACAAGGAGTTGATCTCTCATGGGTAAAGTAACGCATCTCTGCAGAGTGTAAGAATTGTAACATGTTACTCCCTGTTCCGGGAGAGCTACAAACGCGGCAGGAAAGGAACTCCATTAAAGTTCTGGTCAACCTGTGAGGGCTGATGGTCATAGATTTTCATAATAAAATCAATCTTTGAAGAAAGATTTACAAAAACTGCATAGTGCCAAGGATTTATAATCTGAGGTGGTAGTTAGAGCATCAAACTTCCCACCTTGCATATAATTAACTTGTTGGGTTACGTTGTTACTCATCCTTTCCTTTGATCCCTTGCTTAGACTCTGAGGATCCCGAAGACGTGCCAATGTATGCAGCTGAATGTCAAGAAGATGTGTTCTGCGAAGAGCCTGACCTGTCAGGAGGTGTTGAAGGAGTGGATTACGAAATATGCTATGGTATTGATGATAAAGAGTCCAACTAAGTATCCTAGTTATTAGTAACCAACGGAGCCGAGCAGCATGAACTCTATAGAATAAGCTGCTGAGCTCAACTCCTAGTTGGAGTTGCTACTTTTAAATTCCGCTAAAACACTTTATATTTTGGTTTGTAAGTTGAATCCTCTTGAAGTCTTGAACTTCTGGTATTGTAATAATAATAATATGTGAATGTTTGTAATATGGACCCGCAATGTTTGTGTTGTACCACTCTGAGGGATGTGATATTTACAGAACGGTGTTCTATGGATGTCATGTCAACAACTATAGTGTACTACACATGCAGTGGTATGCTGGGTCACCGCAGTTGGTATCAGAGCAAATTGCTTTGACCTTAGGTTGGAAACCTAGTAAAGGGTATTACCTATAGGAGAGTGTAGCAACGATAAAGAATTCTCTAAAAGTAATAAAATGGGTATTCAAATGAGAATATTCCGTTATATGTTTTAGTGCGATGATTCTTTGTTATGATGCAATATATTATTGGTTACTAATCAAAATTATTTTTCTGATATACAGAGCTATGGCACCAAAGTTTCCAAAACATACTTTGGTAAGGAAAGAAGAGACTCTTGATGATTATCAAGGATCATTCATAGACCAACTTCATCAACTTTTAAAGATTTTTAGTTGTCCAACTAGAATTCCAGTAAATACTATAACTTACCTTGAGGGCCGGATGTTATCCAAGTATCGTGTGAGTATCCAACTCTCTGAGGAGCTTGGATTATATCACGATCTACCTATAGGTGAAGGTAGGAGTCACTTAGCAGCATACCATGTTGCTGTTGTGGAGGCGATAGCTAATATCCGGGAGCATAAAGCCAAGGAGTTAGAAGGTAGCGCATTTTCTGTGATACCTCATGATTCTATAGACTCGGAGCCTATACCGGATCATCTTACTTTGGTTAATAAGCATCCTAAGTTAGCTTCCAAGTTTATGGATAGATACCGAACACTCGTTGGGTCATTTTACAAGACACATCAAGTGATTGTTGAAGATAAAAATGATATGTTAGAGGATCTAACTGATCCGGAAAGAAGGAAGTAGTTAGCATTCTAGTTGAAGAAGGAAGCAAATAGTAGTGCAAAACCTATCTTTAAGGATATACCTATAGATCCTGAATCATTTATACCATATCCTTATTCACCAAGACCTGAACCTATACATGATCCTACTATGGATATGAGGTATGCAGTACCACAGGGTTCAGAGGATGGTTCTGACTCAGAACTTCCTATTAAGAATTCTGATGGCTGGAGAAGGGGATCATATGAAGGATCTCATGAACACCAGATGTCCATAGATGGTTCTAACAGAAATGTTGGACAATCTAGTTGGATGGGTGCAAGAATTAACCCTAGTAACAGTAGTAGAAATGCCATGTCGATAGATAATCAGGATGAAGGATAAGATCCTGAGGAGAGAGTGTTTGAATCATCAACATCTTCTCAAAACCCAGGGAATATACATGATCCAGTGTTTAACTATCTTGCCCAAAGGAGCACCTGGGAAGCAGCAGGATCTGCGTATCCTGTTGATAACTCAAGGAATGAAGCTCAGGAGATGCAGTCGGGATATAATGTTGAATATGTTTCTGAAGAATTTTTAGCTGAGCTGGAAGGAGTCAATGCGCTTAGGTTGAGTAATGACTCAAGTCCTGACACTTCAGATATTGAGTATGTTCCTTCTGGAAGGCTTTTTGTTCCACAAACTGTGCGACGAATGACATGTCATCACGATTGGACATCAGGCATGTATGATGAGCGTAGTTACTACTAGAAGTATGTAACTATTTAGAAGTATCAAGTATCGTGTATGGTACTCTAAGAAATAAGATAGTTAGATAAATAAGGTAGTGTGGTGATTATACCTATCTGGTATATGTTGTAATGACTTTGTATAATTATGATATTATGTATATTATATGAAATGCATATTTGGATTTTCTTTGGATCTTCATTGTGTGACTAGTTTTGTGCATAAAGTGGAGCTCAGAACACATGTGCATGATGTAATTATGAGTATTCGCTTTATGTTGCAGGACTAGAGGGTCATGGATACGGGTGTAGAAACCGAAGTTGAACAGCAGCGGATGGAACATGAGGCCAAAGAGAAGTCCGATGCAGATGTAGCAAATCAGGGAGCATTACCACCACCACCATTGAGGCCGTTAATGGAGCAGAACTTTTTCATTGCATGCAAATGATGCAAGAGAACCAGAACAGGTTCATGGAAGAGTTGCTGGGACGAGCAAATCAGAGGGCACCTGAAGGTGGAGGAGTGAGTCTATCTGACTTCCAGAATGCAAGACCGTTACCTTTTGCATCAGATCCTGAACCAATGGATGTAGAAGATTGGCTAGTAGATACAGAAAGAAAGTTGAAGATTGTAGGTTGCAATGATGAGGAGAAATTGTGGTATGCAACTCATCTTCTGACTGGACCTGCAGCATCATGGTGGGAGAATCAGTTGGCCATGCAACAACCAGGAAGGGAGTTCACCTGGGAGGAGTTCAAGCAGAGATTCCGTGAATATCATGTTCCGGAGAGCGTTATGGAGTTGAAGCGGAGAGAATTTGAGGAGCTTCAGCAGGGATATACTAGTGTCATGAAGTATATCCGGGAGTTTAGTCAACTGTTTCATTATGCTGAGGAGGGTGTTAACACAGAGGAAAAGAGGAAGAAGCGTTTCCTGCGTGGATTAAATCCATTTGTGAGGATGCAGTTGAGGTTAGCTAATAGGCAAACTTATCAGCAGTTGCTAGATGCAGCTATTACTTTCGAAGATGACTACAAGAATGTTCAAGAGGATATGAGGAAGAGAGCCAAGAAGGAAACCAAGAGAATTCAGGCAAGTAAACCTAAACCCAATCTGGAGTTCAAACCTCGGAACAAGACCTATGGCAACAATAACAATAACAAGGGCAGTGGTGGAAATCAATCCAATCCTATAAGGAATGTTATTTGTAAAAATTGTGGAATTCCAGGGCATTTCCAGAGGGAATGCAAGAAGCCTGTAGTGATCTGTTACGGTTGTGGTCGAAGGGGCATACCAAGCCCGATTGTCAGAGCAAACCACCAGGAGGTTGGCCTACCAAGGGAGCAGGACAAACCAGTGGAGGAAATGGACAACCCAATCAAGGAGGAAATAATGGCAAGAACAATAATGGCAAGAGGAACAGACCTACTGGGAAACTGAACTGTGCAACCCTAGAGGAGGTGGATAATTCGAAGCACGCAGTGATAGGTACGCTCAATATCCTTACCAATCCCGGCAAAGTTCTATTTGACACTGGTGCAACTACTTCATTCATTTCTGAAGAATTCTGTGATAAGTTCGAGATTAGAAGGGCAACGTCAGAAAACCCTATGACCGTAGTTATGGCAGGGGGGAATGTGATTATACGCCACATTAAACAAGATCAGGTTATGTCGATCTATGGTTGTACATATTTCACTGACCTTTATGTGATTCCTTTGAAGGGAATTGCAGTAGTGCTGGGTATGGACTGGATGATGGAACATGGAGCTCAGATAAATTGTGAGGAGAAAATTGTCTCAATCAAAACTCCAAGTGGAGCAAGGATAGTTTACCAAGCAGATAAGCACAGTCATATCATGGTGGATCTGCAGTTGAACTCAATGAAAGAGGTCAAATTGGAAGATATTCCTATAGTAAATGAATTTCAAGATGTTTTTCCAGTAGAGCTACCGGGAATGCCACCAGATAGGGAGATAGAGTTCACTATTGATCTAATTCCTGGTACAACACCAATAGCTCAAGCACCATATAAGATGGGACCAAAAGAATTAAAAGAACTCAAAGAGCAAATTGATGAGTTAGCTAGAAAAGGGTTTATCCAGGAAAGTGTATCTCCATGGGGAACACCAGTAATCTTTGTGGATAAAAGGCATGGTGGAAGGTGGATGTGTGGAGATTATAGAAATCTGAAAAATGTTACTATCAAGAATAAGTATCCTTTACCAAGAATTCAAGATTTGTTTGATCAAGTGAAAGGAGCCAGAGTATTTTCAAAGATCGACTTAAGATCTGGATACCATCAAATAAAAATCAAACCTGAAGATGTTCCAAAGACAGCATTTGTCTCAAGATATGGACACCATGAATATCTGATAGTACCATTTGGTTTGACCAATGCACCAGCAATATTCATGAATCTGATGAACAAAACCTTCATGCCATATCTGGATAAGTTCGTCATAGTCTTTATAGATGAGATTCTGATATATTCCATGGATAAGGAAGAGCATGCTGATCATTTGAGAATAGCATTGCAAACACTAAGGGAACATAAACTTTATGCTAAGTTTAGTAAGTGTGAATTTTGGCAAAGTTCAGTCAGTACTAGAGTGGACTGCACCAACCAATGTGAAGCAAATTCGAGGTTTCTTAGGAATGGCTGGTTATTATCGGAGATTCATTGAAGGTTTCTCCGAATAGTTGGACCAATGACCAAATTGCTAAGAAAGAATACACCATTCAATTGGGATGAGAAGTGTGAAGCAAGTTTTCAGGAGTTCAAGACCAGGTTAACCACAGCTCCAATCTTAGCAGTTCCTGAAACAAGGAAGGACTTTACAGTATAATGTGATGCATCTAAAGAAGGTTTGGGTTGTGTGTTAATGCAAGATCGGAAGGTAATTGCTTATGGTTCAAGACAACTGAAACCACATGAAGTCAATTATCCAACTCATGATTTAGAGTTAGCAGCAGTAGTCTTTGCGCTAAAAGGATGGAGGCATTTTCTTTATGGAGCCAGATGTGAGTTATACACTAACCATAAAAGTCTCAAATATTTCTTTACCCAAAAGGAATTGAATATGAGACAGAAGCATTGGTTGGAACTAATCAAAGATTATGATTTAACAATCAACTATACTCCAGGGAAAGCAAATGTTGTAGCAGATGCTTTAAGCAGAAAGAGTGCAGATATTCAGCCTAGCAATCGGGAGCTACCAAAAGAGTTGCAAATGGACTTGGAAAGATTAGAGCTGCAATTCATTAGAACAGAGGTTCTTGGAGGATTAGCTACTATGCAGGTAGTTGCAGAGCAGGACAGTGATCTTAAGCACGAAATTTTCAGACATCAAGCAGAAGATCCTTTCATTGCTGAAGAAATTCGGAGGATATCTCAAGGGCAAAAATCATTTTTTCGCCTTGGAGATTATGAGTCTTTATGGTTTCAAAACCGTCTTTGTGTTCCAGATGTGACTGAGATTAGAGATGTCATACTCAGAGAAGCACATGAAACACCATATTCTATACATCCAGGAAGTACTAAGATGTATATGGACTTGAAAGAACTATTCTGGTGGAATAATATGAAAAGGGATATTGCTAAATATGTATCAGAATGCCATACTTGCCAAAGGGTTAAAGCTGAACATCAAAGTCCAACAGGACCATTACAACCTTTGGAAATTCCCGAGTGGAAGTGGGAGGAAATAGGTATGGACTTCATCATAGGATTGCCCATGACACCTACACGGAAGGATATGATCTGGGTAATTATAGACAGACTCACTAAAATTGCACATTTTATTCCGGTAAATCAGAAATATAATGCCGAGAAGTTAGTAGAAGTTTACGTCAAAGAGATAGTAAGTAAGCATGGAGTGCCCAAAAATATCGTAACTGATAGGGGATCAGTGTTTACTTCAGCATTTTGGAAGCAATTGCATGAAGCACTTGGTTCAAAGTTACATTTCAGCACAGCATATCATCCTAAGACAAGAGGTCAAACAGAAAGAACAAATCAAATATTAGAAGACATGCTAAGAGCTTGTGCATTAGATTTTGGAGGTACATGGGAAGATCATCTACCATTGGCAGAATTTTCCTACAATAATAGCTATCAGAGTAGTCTGAAGGCAGCTCCATATCAGGTTCTATATGGAAGGAAGTGTAGATCACCAATATGTCGGTATGAGCTTGGAAGCAGCAAGGAGTTTGCACCAGACTATATCAAGGAAAGACAAGATATCATTGATAAGATCAGGGATAGACTAAAAATAGCTCAAAGTAGGCAGAAAAGTTATGCTGATCAAAGTCGAAGATTATGGCATCCAGAAGTGGGAGACATGGTATATTTGAAAGTAAGTCCAATGAAAGGGGTGAAAAGGTTCGGAGTTAAAGGAAAATTGAGTCCAAGATACATTGGACCATTCAAGATACTGAGTCAAAACAGAACTATAGCTTATGCTTTAGAGTTACCATCAAGATTGTCTCAAGTGCATAATGTTTTCCATGTGTCACAACTTCATAAATGTTTGAAAGTTCCAGATGATGCAATCACACATCAGGAGATAGAACTACAAGCAGACTTGACCTATGTTGAAAAGCCCTGTAAAATTTTGGAAGAAAACTGGAAAAGGTTGAGGAATAGAGCAATCAAATATTGCAAGGTACAGTGGTAACATCACCCTGAAAGGGAAGCCACTTGGGAGAAAGAACAGGATTTAAGAAAAGCCTATCCAGAACTATTCAGGTACATATCAAAAACTTCGGGACGAAGATTAATTTAAGGGGGGAAGTCTGTAACATCCCAGCATTTAGGAACTAACGAAGGGTAGATTTAGGAATTTGTGATATTGCATGCATTCATCTGTGAAAATGTGGGTAAATTTTTCGCCAAATAAAAACCTAAAGTGATTAAAGTTTCTTTCATGCTTTGAGATTAGGTATAGTCTTGAAGGATGATTGTTATAGACTTTGATATGATCTTTGTGAATTAGAGTGTTTTGGGAAATGAAATTTGAATTTAAAACTTAAGTGTTTGAATTATAATTCAAAAGGATTTTGAATAATGTTTGAGTATTTGATTCAATTAAGAGTTAACCAAAAATAACTCAAACTTTAAATGAAAGAATATAATCAATAAAATAATTATTCTAAAACTTCATTCAATATTGAGTTACAAAATGTAACTTATGGAAAGGAGCAACAATCTTTACAATGGTAAATAAACAGAAGGAATAATATTTCTTTATTGAATAATAGTACAATCTTTATTACAAAAGGATAAAAATAAAGATTACAAAAGAATAAAGCTATTACAAGTGACTACTCTATAAAGAAAAAGAAAAACCTAAACTGAAAGTCTTGATCTTCAAATCTGGTACCTGCAAAATAAAAAATAAACTTAAAAGAAAAAAGAAGGTTAGGATTAGAATTATTTTACTCTGAGAGTTGACAGTGAAGTGCACTGTTCACTTTTTCATCATTGAGTAATTTAAGGGGCAAGTTTCACCAATATGAAAGAATATATCTTTCATAATTCTAAGCCATAAGTTAAATAAACAGCAAGGAGGGGCAAGTTTCACCAGCCAAGTAAATGGTAACTTGATGAAAGTAACTTTCAAATTCAGAACATATCCACAACCTGTGCAGCAGGCACACATGCAGCACACACACCAAACTGCATGGGTGTGCTGTCAGCACCACAACAACCGCACAATCAAACAAAACCATCAACACAGCCATGGGAAGCCAACCCCACATCACTTTCTGGATCATACACACCAAGAACAGCAGCCCAGCTAAACCAAGCCAAAGCCAAGCTAGATCACACCAATCAAAAACCCTGGATCACATCACCAAAATGGTGACATAAGGAGGGGTAGAATAGGTGGATAGCAAGACCAAGATCAAGCCACCAGGACCAGGAGGTGAAGGGCTAGATCAAGGACAAGACAGGAGCTAGAAATACCAGGAGAGCACCAGATCAAGCTACCACAAGATCAACCACTGGCAACCCCAACATCAAATAAGTGCGGTGAGTAAACTAGACCATCACATGATCTATCTGTCTAAGATTAGACAAGCATACATGATCTGTCTCTTACTCCAATTCTGAGAAAGCACCCAAGTGGGGTGAATCCATCACTGAAGTTTTTAAACATTAAAAGCCATTAGAAAAGTATAAGGATCCAACTAAGATCCATCATTGATCTAAGCTATCAAGCTATATTTCAATTCAAGAATGAATATAGCCAAGATTTAAACTTCTAGGCACATCTCTTCAATTAGAGTAGCACCTTAGAAGTTAATCTTATGGATCTATATAAGGGATCAAGCCTACAATCATTTTTCCACAACTTTGATTCAAGAAATAGTAGCTGGTATCACTACCAGAACTAATCCTTGGGAAACAACAAGACAAAGATCTAACCCCTAACCTCAGACCAACATCATTGGTTATAGGGATGCAAGGAAAGAGATTCCACTTATCTATAATGCCAAGCTAATGTTAAAGCTTGAATAAGACCAAACCAAGTAATAGAATCTAATCTTGTGTGCCATACAAAGATGGTGTCACAAGAATAGTTCTAAACTAAGTAGGTTAAGCATCTAATCTTCATAGTTACACCACAGCTAACTCAAAAATCATTTTCCTGACATCATAGGAATCATATTCAGGAAAATCATATACATATCTTCACTACAGGAGATCATTTTGATCTCAATATATATATATGAAATATCAAGCCAACAATACTAATACAATGACTTCGTCACATAACACTCACTGTCATTAACCAAGTAATGACAGTGGTGAGCTATTAAAACCACTAGATTCTCAAGTATTGCTTTTTAAATTAATCCATATCAAAATTAATCCATAGAATCATCTGATAAACCACTAGCATCACCACAGCTAAACCATCAACAGTAATCCACAACTAGTCATCACTCCACAGGTTCAGGGATCATCAACACATGATCTAATTCATCAAATAATTAATCAACAGAGGGATTTGAACCCTAAGCAGAACCAAGAATCCTAATCAGGATATGACCCTAGTCAGGAATAGCTAGTACCAACATCTAGTATGGGATGGCTTAGCACAGAGAGCACGAGGGAGAGGAACAACTTACCGAAGGTCCTCGCTGTAGAATAGACGAGGAAGCAGAGGAGGCCGACGACCATGGCGGCACGGGGAGCACCCCCAAGGGGGCGCTGCAACCCACACAACATCACGGCAGCGACCATAGCCATGCCTTGGGGCGAGGAGAATCCCCACGGCATACGACAGCAGCGGCGGCGCCATCATCAACGCCAACCCCAAATCCTAGGGTTCAGGACGGCATCGATCTGGTCGCAAGAGGGCTCCATGTCCAAATCCAATTGGACAGGAGGGTAGAGCGGGGCTGACAACCTCATCCTGCACCACGGCGGCGGCCAGGAAGGTCCACGGCGGCGCGAATCGCCGGCGACAGTATCGCTGACCACCGGGTCGGGGAGGAGAAGGAGAGAGGTGAGCTCGAGAGAGAGACAGAGAGTGTTGGGCTGGGTTGGGCCAATACCCCTTCGGGGTAAGGTTTTGACTTTGCCCTATTGGGCCACAAGGGCCCAATAAACCAAAACAAACAGCCCAAATCTTTTAGAGCCTGTTTCAATAATTGGAAAAAGACCAAAATGCCCCTGAATTAAAATAAGTTCTAGAAAATAAAATAAAAGTCCAAAAATTATAAATAAAACATTTTTGGATTCACAATAATCCAAACTATCCAAATAAATTAAGAGATAAAATTTTAGATATATAAATTTTATTAAGAATTTTGTAATATATATTACTTATGGAATTTTGTAATATATATATTACCACGGGTACACCCTGTACTCTCCCTTGCTTTGTTGATACTTTTGGAAGACTAAGTGTTCCCGGAAGATCAGTTTGGTACTTCATCGACACCGACGAGTAGCTTGGGGTTCCCGGACGGCAGCCTGGAATCTATGGGCTGGGACGTCATCGTTATGCTTCAGGCCTCTTAGGCCATTTGTTAAGTTTGCTATACTTAATAGCATAATTTGCCTTCCGTTGTTTGATGTTTGTGGTCAATGACATCTGCTTGTAATAATTTGGTTCTTTGCTCAGTTATGAGCTTGCTGTAATAAATTTTGTGTCATAGGGTCACTGATGTGTTACCGATTCTTCACTGGATATCTTCGAGCTCAAGGTTAAGTTATGACAGACGGAGGTCTGGGAGTTGTTTAGCCCTGATCCCGGGGGTGTCACACTTGGGCCATCCGAAATCTCCACAGGCCGTGTATCTTGTCGTGGGCCTTCCTTGGGCTAGACTAGGTATTCCAATGTTATGTACCCGTGGGGTATAACCATGTTAGTAGCCCCCGAGTGTTCAGTCGAATCTTTAATCTTTCGGGTACTATGTAGTTGAACCCATTTTACAAGGAGAAATGTTTAGTTCATAGGGATTGTTGATGCATGTGCCTGACTCTCCTCACGGATCAGGGCCAGTTAACTGTCATAGGACAAAACAAAACGATCTTCTTCAGACTCGAGTCCCTAGACTCGAATCCGGAATGAATGTTGGCGTAATTAGACTCAGTCTATTGAGGTCTTATAGGAGTTGAATCCCAATGGTTTTCAAGTGATGTACCCAATGCGTCCGTCGAGATTTTTTGT
Organism: Avena sativa; assembly: GCA_916181665.1. NCBI lineage: Eukaryota > Viridiplantae > Streptophyta > Magnoliopsida > Poales > Poaceae > Avena > Avena sativa. Next base: position 71,681,970 of record OV702284.1, read on the forward strand.
CGTGCCTATTGACACGGGAGTTTACTGGCAGAGCACAGTCAGGTGAGTTACCAGGCCATCAAATGATATATGTAGGGCTTATCTTTGCGTTGCAGAGACAACATCCAAAATTTTATCACCGCGGAGGTGTTTTGGGTGACCAAGGAGAATGCTTATCACTTAGCGTTGGTTTGGGAAGAGTTGCCAAAAAGATTCTATCGAAGAATTCATAGGGTGTGTGGCCACTGCTCCCTATGGGAGTAGCCCCCGAGTGTCTGTTCAAGTCGTAGACTCGAGCAGAGACTTTAGTTCAGTTGTTCTCTGTTTAGGTCTGAAGGACACAATTTTTTCGGATGCTCGACCAATCGTCCCTATGGGAGTAGCCCCCGAGTCCTTAGTGGAGTCGTAGACTCGACGTAGGACTCGAAGATAGTTACGAGGTGTAGTGCCTTAGTCATTTCTCAGGTGTAGCCCTCGAGTAGTTGTTCGAATCGTAGATTAGAGTAAGTACTTGATTGATCAGCTGAAAGCTTCCAGCCGTTGCTGGCTTGGCCTTGATGATGTTAGTGCTGACGATTGATGATCTCAACCGTCTGCGGAGGCAGAGATGATGTGATGGGACGACCGTGGGTTCCACCGTCTGACTAGAAGTTGACTAGTCACGCGCAGACATGGCAAAATTACGGCGTCTCCTTCATTTCCGTGCATAGTGTACGGCGTGCTAGCGACGGTTCGTTGTTGTGCTGACACGTGTAGGGTTAGATCTTGAGTGCTCGCTAGGGCTTCTAGATCAACGGCTTGTGTGCGTCGTCTTCCTCTTTTAATACCGTGGGTAAACAGTGATTTTGTTTTACCCTTTGCCATTTGATCATACCCATTGCTTCCATTTCTCGAGCGCTGCTCTCCTCCACTGTGCACTGGAAGTTCTTTGTTCCTTTCCTTCTTCTTTTCTTCACGTGCACCGCCGCACTCATCGGTGCACGATGGGCAAGACCAAGAAAGCTGCTGCCGGAGTTGGGTCGAGCGCCGCCGCCGGCGGCAAGAAGACCGCCACGACCACCCGCATCATGGACGGTGGGTGGAGTCGCATAGAGGTGTGCGACGAGGATCTGCGAAAGCTGTGCAATTCTGGGTTGATCCCCCAGAACAAGGAGGACGTCCTCCTCCCTGGTGATGAGGTAATCCCCCGCCCACGCGTAGGATTTCGGGTGATGTTTGTTGCCTTTATCCTTCGCGGTCTCTTGCTTCCTGTCCACGATTTCCTTCATGGACTCCTCTTCTTTTATGGGATTCAGTTACATCATGCGTCTCCAATTTATCTTCTCCATGTCGCATGCTTCATAACTCTTTGCGAGTGATGGCTTAGTATCGAGCCACACTTTGGCCTCTTCCGGAATCTCTATTCCGTGAAGAGGCAGTCCGGCACCAACGGAGTCTATCCGCTTGGCGGCTGCATCATTTCTGTCCGCCCTTTCGTCCAATTCTTCTCTTTTTCTATCTGCGAGTCCGTCCAGCAATGGCGCCGGAAGTGGTTCTACATCCGCGATGCTAAGCTAGACGGTCAGCAATATGGGCTTGCCCCCTTCGACTCCGATCAGAAGATCGTCCCGAAGAGATCGTGGAAGAACCACATCTTGGATGGTGAAGCTGCGGAGGTGGAGAGACTCTACCAGCGGGTGGAGGATCTTTAGTTGGTGCCAGGCAAAGAGGTCAAGGGTGTCGACATCATCCACACCTTCCTCAAGGTCGGGTGCAGCCGCTCCAGGCTAGGGTGCACCCAATGTTCCTCTATGCCGGCTCCAACGATCCAAAGAGGGTTTCATCCGAAGAGTTGTCTTCGGTTGACCTGGATAGGGCGCTTCGTCCCCTGCTGAAGGCCAAGGTCGATGAGGACCTCCCGGGAAAATCTTTGACCCCTCCTCTTAGCGCCAATAAAGGGGTTTCCCAGGTGATGCTTGTTCGTGCGCGTAGCGCTTTTTTAGTGTTTGTTGTTTGCTGTTGTTACTTATCTTGTTTCTCTTTTTATTTTTGCTTGTAGCGCCTCCAGGTTATGGGGTTTATGCCTCCTATGCCTGAGAAGTTTAGGAAAGCACCAGACAATGAGGAGGTGGACTCCGAGTCTAGGCTTCCTCCAGCGCAGTCGTCTACGGCAGATGCTCCTGAGGCGAGTGAAGGATAGACCCAAAAGCGCTCCCGGAGCGAGTCTTCTGATGCGTCTACTCCGCCAACTCCAAGGGTTCCTTCCTTCCTCGAGCATCATGGCGAGGATGATGGTGCATTTTATACACCTTTTCCTGTCGTGCCCCTTTGAGCAGTGGCTCTGGAGTCACAGGCCAAGAAGAAGAAGCAGAAGGAGGATCCCGTCTTCAACTTATCGGACATCGAGTCGTAAGTGACTTCAGCCGAATCATTTGCTATCATCTGTCTGGGTAATGTAGGTTGTTTGTCTGATAAATATTTTACTTGCAGCCATTCTTCGGAGGAGCCCCTTGACGAGGATACCCAGGAGGCTGTAGAGAAGTCGAAGCCGACAGCTCCTCTCCCTCATGTGGTGGCCGACTCTGAGGATGATGGCCTGAACCTCTCCAATTGAGAAGCTCGGGCAGTCGTAGCTCAGAAGACCGCATGCCGAACTTCGGAGTCCCTGCCTGAACACGTAAGTATTTTCTACTTTATCCCTTGGGGGGAGACCCTGAGCCCTTTCGGGTGACCTGTTGGTCATTTTGCTCTTGTGGGGCGTGATACGTCGGAAACGTATCTATAATTTTTGATGCTCCATGCTTGTTTAGTATCTACTTTGCTTTGCTTTGTCTACACTTTGAGATTTTTTTATATCTTTTCTGGAACTAACCTATTAACAAGTTGCCACAGTGCCAGTTGCTCGTTTTCTTCTGTTTTTGGTTCCAGAAAGGCAGAAAATCAATATTCTCGGAATTGGACGGGACAAAAGCCAAAGTCAATATTTTACCATGGGCGTCACGAAGCCAGAAGGGGAGACGGAGAGATGCCAGAGGGACACCACATCCCCCAGGCGCGAGCTAGGGTGGCCCCATGCCTGGGCAGGGTGTGGGCCCCCTGGCCGCCTCCCAGCCTCGCCTCTTCGCCTATAAGAAGCCCCCAATGCAGAAACCCTAAGGAACCGATCAAAACTCCACTAAACCTTCTGTAGCCGCAGCCACCATCGTCCCTAGATCAGGGGGGATCTGAAGTTCTTCCTAGCACCCTGCCGGAGGGGAAATCATCCTGGAGGTCTTCTCTCCGGTATGAAGCATGAGTAGTTCCACCTTGGACTATGTGTCCATGTAGTAGCTAGATGGTTGTATCTCCTCCTTGTGCTTTCATGTATAGATCTTGTGAGCTCCGTTCATGATCAAGATCTAATCTATTTGTAATCATGCATGTTGTGTTTGCAGGGATCTGATGTATATTGAGATTACTCTGTCAGATTGATTAATGGTTTTGTCTATTTGATTCTATCATGTCTGTGTTGTTTGTGATCTTGCATGCTCTCCGTTGTTAGTAGCTATCTTGGCCGAGTAGTTGCTAATGACTCCAAGAGGGGGTATTTATGCTCGATAGTGGGTTCATGCCTCTAGTTTCCAAGGGAAGTGACAGAAATCTCTTCAGTTGTAGATGTGCTGTTGCTACTAGGGAGAAAACAACTGTCTCTTGTTCATGGAACAAGTGGATTGTTTACCTTACACACTTTGCTTAAATCAGTTGTCTGTTGCTTGCAACTTAATACTGTAGGGGGGTCGGATGATAACCTGAAGGTGGAATTCTAGTCATAGATGTAGTTGGATGGCGGTGTATGTATATTGTTGTATTGCCCAATCGAATCTCATAGGATCTTTTTGTCTAGTATTTCATTGTTATGCCTTTCTCAGTTCCTATCAATTGCCCCGCTGTAATTTGTTCACCCTTCATGCCATGTTGTTTATCTAAGGAGAGCACCTCTAGTGAACTATGAACCCCGGTCCAATCTTTACCATTGATACATCTTCCATTATTACTTGCTGCAAACCATTACCTTCCACACCATACGTTTAATCCTTTGTTACAGCAAACCGGTGAGCTTGACAACCTCACTGATTAGTTGGGGCAAAATCTTGAGTTTGTGTTGTGCAGGTCTCCGTGTTGCTTGCAACACCTGTGTGACGTTTCCTTCCTCCTACTGGTTCGATAACCTCGGTTTATTACTGAGGGAAAGCTTGTTGTTGTGCTGCTTCACACCTTGCTCTTGGGGTTCCCAACAGGCTTCACATCAAGGAGTCATCAAAGCTTTCTGGCGCCGTTGCCGGGGAGGCTAAGGACGTCTTCACTAGGGGAGTCCTCTACTTCCTTTCTCTTTACTTTGTTTTTAGTTTGCTTGGTTTTGTTTGCCTCTTCTCAAAAAAACCCAAAAAAATTAGTCTAGTTTGGTTCGCTTGATTTATTTAAAAACACAAAAAAAATTAGTTCCTGCTTTAGCTGTTACTGCTGTTTTTGGCCTACCCACCTTTGCCAAAATGAACTCTGCTGAGAACACCAAGTTGTGTGAATTCACCAGCACCAACAACAATGATTTCCTAAGCACTCCTATTGCTCCACCTGCTCCTGATGCTACCTTTTATGAAATTAAGCCTGCTTTGTTGAATCTTGTGATGAGAGAGCAATTTTCTGGTGCTAGTTCTGATCCTGCTGCTACCCATCTCAATAACTTTGTTGAACTCTGTGAGATGCAGAAGTATAAGGATGTAGATGGAGATATTATTAAGCTCAAGCTTTTTCCTTTCTCCTTGAGAGGAAAGGCTAGAGAATGGTTGCTATCTTTGCCTAAAAATAGTATTGATTCTTGGACTAAATGCAAAGGTGCTTTTATTGGAAAGTACTACCCTCCTGCTAAGATTTTTTCTATGAGAAGTGACATTATGAAATTTAAACAACTTGATAATGAACATGTTGCTCAAGCTTGGGAAAGAATGAAATCTTTGGTTAAGAATTGTCCCAATCATGGACTCACTGCTTGGATGATTATCCAGACTTTTTATGCAGGTTTGAACTTCTCCTCAAGAAACCTGTTGGATTCAGCTACTGGAGGTACTTTATGAGCATCACTTTGGGTGCTACAACTCGACTCCTTGATAATATGATGGTTAACTACTCTGAATGGCACACTGAGAGAGCTCCACATGGTAAGAAGGTAAATTCTGTTGAGGAAACTTCCTCTTTGAGTGATAAGATTGATGTTATTATGGCTATGTTTGTTAATGGGAAATCTCCTCTAGATCCTAATAGTGTTCCCTTAGCCTCTTTGGTTGATCAAGAAGAGAAAGTTTATGTGAACTTCATTAGAAACAACAATTTCACAACAATGCCTATAGAAATAATTTTGGTGGTAACAACAATTATAGGCCTTATCCTCCTAATAATGGCAATTCCTATGGAAGCTCTTACAACAATGCTAGAAGTGCCCCCTCTGAACTTGAAGTCATGCTCAAATAATTTATTAGTAAACAAACCACTTTCAATAAGGCTATAGAGGAAAAGCTTTTAAATGTTGAGAAAAATATATCCTCTTTGTCTGAAGCTCAGTCCTCCTTGATTAATAAAATGGCTACTAAACCTGAAACCATGGAAAATACCTTTGCTACTACTCATGCCATACAAGTTACTATTAATGAGAATGTTAGATTGTTAGCCCAACTTCATGCTAAGTGGGAAAGGGAAGCTAATAGAAGCAATAGTGTGTGCACCATCACCACTAAACCATAAGTAGTCCCTGTTCCTCCTCCTACTATGCCTAAGCCTATTGAGCCTACTACTAGTGATGCTAAGTTTGATTTTGATATTGATGGTTGCAATATTTCTGAAGTGATTATGTTCCTACAAAAGCTAGCTAGAAGTCCTGATGCTAGTGATATGCATGTTGCTTTCACTAAACATATTACAGATGCTCTTGTGAAAATTAAGGAAGAGAAGCTAAAACACAAAGCTTCTATTCCTAGGAAAGTATTAGATAGTTGGGAACCCATTATTAATATGCAAGTGAATGACTTTGGTCTCAAATCTTCATGTGATCTTGGTTCTAGTGTCTCTATTATGCCTAGGAAAATTTATGAAATGCTTGATTTGCCACCTTTAGAATATTGTTATTTGGATGTCCCACTCAATGATAATGCTAAGAAGAAACTCATGGGGAGTATTAATGATGTTCTCATTATGGTTAACAATGCTTATGTCCCCGTGGATTTATATGTTTTGGATGTTGAATACAATGCTTCTTGTCCTATTACTTTGGGAAGACCTTTTCTTAGAACAGTTGGTGCCATCATTGATATGAAAGAAGGCACCATTAAATATAATTTTCCATCCAAGAAAGGTATTGAACACTTCCCTATGAGGAGAGAGAAGTTGCTTTTTGCTCCTCCTTTGAAATCAAGGTTTGATGTTAATGCTTCTTCATTTGAAAATACTTGATTCTTCTTACTTCTTGTGCCTAACTTAAAGGCGTTAAATAAAAGTACTTGTTAGGAGATAACCCAAGAGTTTCCTTGAGTCTTGGAAGTTATTACTTCAGTAATGACCTCTCCTTATCCTTTTTGTTTCCTTTTTGTGCCAAGAATGACCTCTAATGAGAGGGAAGTAAGATTTGGGGAGTTGCTGTCCCGAAACAGATTTTTGTCCCCCACCATAAACTTTCGTGAGGAGTCTCTGTAACTAGGATTGACCTCAAAATTTATGAATAAATCCCCCAGTACGTTAGATAACTTTCGTTAGTTCAACACCTTTTGATTTAAGCAACAAAAGATTTTCGAAAAAACGGTTTCTACCTGCTGGTCTGTTTTGACAGATTTCTGCCATTATTTGTATTTGCTTCTTATTGATTCCTTTTCGAGTTCTCTTTTGGGGAATTGAGCTTTTTGAAGGAGTTGCTACAGTAGCTTGTGTTTTTAGTGAAAATCCTTGCTGTTCCAAAGCTTTGCCAGAGGTCTAATATCTTTTGAATAAACTAATGTTGCTAATGAAGATTGTGTGAAGCTTTGTATGAAGGAAAAAAATCAGGTGTAGAGAGAGAATGATGCAATGAGATGAGGAATGGACAAAATCTCAAGCTTGGGGATGCCACCCCGGTGTCACCCCAAGAAATATCCAAGAGGTACAAGCGTCAAAGCTTGGGGATGCCCAAGGCATCCCCTTCTTCATCAATAAAAAGCTCAGGTCTGTCTAGATATTTCGTTTTTATTGTTTCATGCACAGTTGTGTTGTTCTTGGAGCGTCTTAGTTTTCGTTTGGTTTGCTTAGGTTGTTTAGTTTGCTTGAATAAAGTAGTTTGGACCCCCGTTCTCGCTGTGTTGTTTTGCAAATAAGTTTCTTGGTGTTGGAAAGGACTAGGAAGTTCTTGCTTGATAAGTGCAAGAGGAGCTTGCATTGACTGTGACTTAGACTTTAGCATGACATGCTTGGTGTTGTTTTGACCTTATGCTTAGTGATTATTGTTGTAGCGTGTCTTGTTCCAAACAATTGGTATTGCTTAGTGTGCCTTGAAGAAATTATGCGTTGTTTTAGCATGCAAAAGCATAGTATTGTGGTATTCTCCTTTGATGCTTTGTTTGGGTCGACTTGGCACATGCTCACACCATGTTATGACTATGACAAGTCCATAGCCTCTTTGATCATTTAGTCCTTGACTTGTAGTACCACTCTATGCTTTGATTAGTAATGTTTTGTTGCTTTGCATGATTATGAACATTATTGCTCTCTTATTTGGTTGCTCCCAGTCTTTTGCTAGCCTCCACTTGTATGAGTAAGCTCTACTCATGCTTCCAGCTCCCAAGAAACCAAGTTTTTCCAAAGTGTCCACTATGAACTCCTATGCATGGTGTGTTACACCATTCCAAGTATATTCTTGTTTTCAGCTATCTTCGAATTAAAAACTATTTTGTTATGTGAAAACTTAGTGATTAAATCCCTCACAAACTTGATGGCACACTTTATATTCTTTGCCCCTAATAAACTTGAACCATTGTGTCATATATTTTGTATATGCTTGCACGTATACGTTGGAATTAGCAGAACCATGCTGTCACGGGGAATGTTTTCAACATTGCACTTGTACTTTGTACTCAGTTGATATTATGTTCTTTTTTCTATGGATGTCACCAGTGTGAAATAAAGAGGGAACTTGTAAGTCCATGGAGTTTGTATTTTGTATTAGAGAAACGCCTGGGCCGCTAGCCTAAGCCATGCCTAATCATGGTGGAAACTTGCAGCATCACCATAGTGAGCTATCTATGAAGCATACTCAATAAAAAGCTATGCATATGGTAAATAAAAAGATCGCTGAGATTCTCATTGTTTGCTTGCCTTGTCATTTTGTTTATGGGATAGCTCCTATACCATATGCAAGGGGTACCCCGTTGGCGGTTCTCTATGATATGCAAATACTTACAATGACAAGAACTTACAGGTGAGTGAAGTTGAGTAGCATGAGGCGTGGCCCTCGTATTCAAGGGACTTGAGATTGACAACTTATACTTTGTCAAGCATATACTCCATCTTTTTTCACTTTAACCTTAATCACTTCAAGATGCTTATGATAGGGGCAATGAGGGATGAAAGCTGACAAGTACCATAATTTTTGGAAGCTCTTTTTGAAACTTGAAATCCCTGCTTCCTTTATGAAAGGTGAGTCTCCACCTTATACCTTTAGGCACCATTAAGAGAGCATAGTTGTCATTCTGTGTGCAGTGTTCCAAAGCTTATTGATTGATGCATATTATGATATTACTTGTTCTTGTGTTATTTGTTTCTAGTCACCCTTGTGAACTTTGAAGGTGTCCTATGCATCTATTTTATACTCTTTGAGGGACAAGCTGAATGCCACTATGCCATGTTTTCTGTATGTGAAACAAACAAATGTTTTTCAATGCATGTTATTCATGATCTTTGTTTGTAGCCTTTCATGTTGCATGCATAGTTACTATGTCCTATTGTTAGAACTCCATCTTTCATGCACATGTTTAGAGTTCTTTGATCCCACCTTTCAATGCTTGCAAATGGTTTGATCTTGGTTTTGATGGTGCATGTCACCTCAAACATTATTCTTTTTATCACTTACCTACTCAAGGACGAGCAGGAGTTAAGCTTGGGGATGCTTGATACGTCGAAAACGTATCTATAATTTTTGAAGCTCCATGCTTCTTTAGTATCTACTTTGCTTTGCTTTGTCTACACTTTGAGGTGTTTTTATATCTTTTCTGGAACTAACCTATTAACAAGTTGCCACAGTGTTAGTTGCCTGTTTTATTCTGTTTTTGGTTCCAGAAAGGCAGAAAATCAATATTCTCGGAATTGGACGGGACAAAAGCCAAGTCAATATTTTACCATGGGCGTCACGAAGCCAGAAGGGGAGACGGAGAGATGCCAGAGGGCCACCATACCCCCCCAGGCGCGAGCTAGGGTGGACCCGCGCCTGGGCAGGGTGTGGGCCCCGTGGCCGCCTCCCAGCCTCGCCTCTTCGCCTATAAGAAGCCCCCGATGCAGAAACTCTAAGGAACCGATCAAAACTCCACAAAACCATCTGTAGCCACCACCACCGTCGTCCCTAGATCAGGGGGATCTGAAGTTCTTCCCGGCACCCTGCCGGAGGGGAAATCATCCCGGAGGTCTTCTCTCCGGTATGAAGCATGAGTAGTTCCACCTTGGACTATGGGTCCATGTAGTAGCTAGATGGTTGTATCTCCTCCTTGTGCTTTCATGTATAGATCTTGTGAGCTCCGTTCATGATCAAGATCTAATCTATTTTGTAATCATGCATGTTGTGTTTTGCGGGGATCCGATGGATATTGATATTACTATGTCAGATTGATTAATTGTTTTGTCTATTTGATTCTATCATGTCTGTGTTGTTTGTGATCTTGCAGGCTCTCCGTTGTTAGTAGCTATCTTGTCCGAGTAGTTGCTAGTGACTCAAAGAGGGGGTATTTATGCTCGATAGTGGGTTCATGACTCTAGTTTCCAAGGGAAGTGACAGAAATCTCTTTGATTGTAGATGTGATGTTGCTACTAGGGAGAAAACAATGGTCTCTTGTTCATGGAACAAGTGGATTGTTTACCTTACACACTTTGCTTAAAGCAGTTGTCTGTTGCTTGCAACTTAATACTGGAGGGGGTTCGGATGATAACCTGAAGGTGGACTTCTAGTCATAGATGCAGATGGATGGCAGTCGATGTATATTGTTGTATTGCCCAATCGAATCTCATAGGATCTTTTTGTCTAGTATTGCATTGTTATGCCTTTCTCAGTTCCTATCAATTGCCCCGCTGTAATTTGTTCACCCTTCATGCCATGTTGTTTATCTAAGGAGAGCACCTCTAGTGAACTATGGACTCCGGTCCAATCTTTACAATTGATACATCTTCCATTGTTACTTGTTTACTTTCTACAAACCATTACCTTCCACACCATACGTTTAATCCTTTGTTACAGCAAACCGGTGAACTTGACAACCTCACTGATTAGTTGGGGCAAAGTCTTGAGTTTGTGTTGTGCAGGTCACCGTGTTGCTTGCAACACCTATGTGATGTTTCCTTCCTCCTACTGGTTTGATAACCTCGGTTTCTTACTGAGGGAAAGCTTGCTGTTGTGCTACTTCACACCTTGATCTTGGGGTTCCCAACAGACTTCACACCTTTCTAATGGTTTCTTTTGTTTCTGTTTCTTTTGCAACCCTTTGTGTACAACGCCAACCTACTTATCCAGCAACACCTGGCGCTGATGACCCACAAGTATAGCGGATCGCAATAGTCTTCGCGGGTAGTATTACCCAATTTATTGATTCAACACAAGGGGAGCCAAAGAATACTTGCAAGCCTTAACAACTGAATTGTCAGTTCAGCTGCACCTGGAAATAGTTCTTGCTCAGAGAAGTTTATCAGTAGCAACAATTTTTAGTAGCAACAGCAACAGCAAAGCAGCAATAGTAGTAACAGTAACGGTAACAGTAGGATTCGAGTGCGGTAGGCATAGGGATGGATGGCGGGCGTTGCATAGACAAGTCTAAACATGTAACTTCAAGATCTAGTGCATTGCAGATAAATAATAACAAGCATCCAAGTACTAAAAAATCCTAGGCATGTGCTCCAAATATAGTCATACGTGCTCGCAATGAGAACTTGCACAACATCTTCTGTCCAGCCAGCCCGTGGCAGCGGGGCCTCTAGGGAACTACTGGCAATTAAGGTGCTCCTTTTAATAGAGAACCGGAGCAAAGCATTAACACTCCATAAACACATGTGATCCTCAGACCATAGCCATCCCCTCCGGTTGTCCCAATTATTGTCACTTTGGGGCCTTTGGATCCGGAAAATGGTATGTGTACACAACTTGCAGATAAGATCACAAACAATACTATCATAATGATTCAATAATAAGTTCAGATCTGAGATCATGGCACTCGGGCCCTAGTGACAAGCATTAAGCACAACATGTTGCAACAAATTCAAATAGCACTAATAGAGATACTAGGCACTATGCCCTAACAGATCTTATTCGATTACATGATAGAACTCATCCAATCCCTACCATTCCCAAGCCTACATCGGGGGATTACTCACTCATGGATGAGGGAAACATCGGTGGTTGATGGAGATGCGTTGGTGATGACGATGGCGATGATCCTCTCCAAATTCCCCGTCCCGGCAGGGTGGCAGAACGAAATTTCTGGATCCGAATCTTGGTTTTTGGTGGCGACGGCGGAGCGGAACTCTTTCTAGAAAACTATCGAAACCCCCTGAGTTTGTAGGTCAGAAGGCAACTTATAGGCGCGGAGGGAGGCCGAGGAGCTGCCTAGGGTGGCTAGACCTCCACAGGCACGGGGTCAGGTGGGCCCGCGCCTGGGGTGGGTCTGGGCCCCCGAGGCCTCCTCTCTGTCTCCCCTTCTGTCTCCGTGGATATTCTGGTGAGAAATAGTTTTTGGCATATTTTCTAGGATTTTTCCTGATAGTTCATTTTCTGCACAAAAACAAGACACCAAGGTAATTCTGTTGAAAACAGCGTTAGTCCATGATATTTGTATCCAAATCACACAAGTTTAGAGAAGAAACAATAGCAAAGTGTTCGAGAAAGTAGATACATTTTGGACGTATCAGGCGCTGGAAGCTAAAATACAGCAGCTCCAAGGTATGTGATTTTGCACCCTATTTTTCTTTGTCTGCTCCAATGTTTTTCTGGTATTGATCAGTTGTCTTATCATTTTGTAGATGAAAACAATGATGCGCTCTGAAGGCTGAATGCTCTTGAAAAGAGCCTTGGCCAGGCGGAGAAGAGGGCGGTGATGCTGCTGAAGCCAAGGAGCGTCTATAGAAGGAGGCTGCTGATGCTGCTGAAGCCAAGGAGCGCCTGCAGAAGGAGGCTGCTAATCGCGAGGAGTAGCTCGCTGCTGCCGCGGCTGTTCGCGAGAAGGATGGCGGATAGGCTTATGGCTGCAGCCAAAGCCTTCTCTGGTGAGTTTCCCTTGACTTTTGTGGGTCTCGTGTTTTTTCGACTTCGTCTTGTCTTGCTCTTATTCAAGTACTTTTCTTCTTCGGTTCAGATGCTTCGGGCATCACGTTTGATCGTGGTGCGCTCGAGCATGGAGATGCATTGGCCGATGCCACTATGGCGGTCGAAGATTGCTGCAGCATTGCTGCTGGCTCCTTGGCGAAGGCCAAAGAAGTGCTCAGGCGCTTCTACAAGGTGGTCGTCCCCAAGGGTGTTGCCCTTCAGGATGTCAACGCCCTTGCGGATGCTCTGTCAGAGGAAGCTCCGGCGGCGTATAAGCGCAAGCAGAAGGGCATCAACGCCTCCATGGGGTTGGCAATGGCGATGGCATCTGGAGCGGAGCTGGACCTGCCGCACATAACGTCCCAGATGCCGACGGCTGTAGATGGCTCAAAACGTAGCTTTCGCACTCTTTGCCTCTCGCTGTAAGCGTTATGGGCCTAAGCTTATCGATCTTCTGGCTGAGTATGCCACGAAGCAGCAGGAGGAGACCAAGGGAAAACAGTCTGGCTCCGAGGCCACTCTGGATGTGGGTGCTTAGGCCCAGGTGTTGTAGCTAGGATAAGTTATCCTTTTGCTTCCTTTTGTAACATCATGTTGATGGACAAACTTGAAATGCTTCCCAATGCTGAAAGTAAGGTACTCATTAGCTTTGAGCTCTCATTGCCCCTATCATAGGCATCTTCATGTGGTTAAGGTGAAATTGAGGTCCACTCTGAATCATATGCTTGACAGACCATAGACTGGAAATCCCAAGTCCCTCGAGTACGAGGGTCGCTCCGCATGGTACTCAACTTTGGTCACCTGAAAGTTCTTGTCATTGTAAATACATGCATATCATCAAGAACCGCCAACGGGGTACCCCTTGCACATGTTACATGAGCTTTCCCATATCCAAAATGACAAGGCAAGCAGACAATTACCATCTCGGCAATCTTTTTATTTACCATATGCATAGCTTTTTATTGAGGAAGTTTCATAGATGCTCATTATAGTGATGCTGCAAGTTTCCACCATGACTAAGCATGGCTTAGGCTAGCAGCCCAGGCGTTTCTCAAACACATTGTATAAACTCCGTGAACTAACAACTTCCCCTTTTATTTCACATTGTCGACATCCGTAAACAAAAGAGCTAGGAATCAACTGGATAAGATATCCAAAAAAGTGTTGAAAGCATTCCACGTGACAGCACGGTTCTGCTGACTCCTAGTATATAATTAGCAAGCATTTAACTTTCATGGACTAGTCACAATGGTTCAGGATTATTAAGAGCAAGGAATAAAGTGTGCCGTCAAGTTCGTGAGAGCTTTACTAACTAACTTTCTCAAAATAGACAAACATTTTATTTTGGAAGAAAACACGGCATATGGAATATGCATTGAAATAGCAAATGATGCTAATAGGTAGGTATGGTGGACACAGCTGGCAATATTGGTTTTGGGGAGTTGGAATCACAGGTAGAGAACATACTTAGTGCAAGTGAAGGCTAGCAATAGAGAGGGAGCGACAAACGAGAGAGCAATAACTGTCATAATCATGCTTGCAACAAAACATGACTAACTATGGCATGAAAGTGATACAAGAACTCTGAGGCAAAATAAATCATCGAGGCTTACTGACTATTGATTAGTCATATGCATGCGTGAGCATGTGCCAAGTCGATTCACATGAACAGTCAGAGGAGGATACCACAATATCATACCAAAGTATGAATAAAACAATGCAAGCAAACATTCATATGACATGCTACAAACTATTAGCAAGATGGAGCTAATCATAGACAAGCAAGAACTACTAAACATCCATAATGACATACACTTTACACAAATAGGCTAAGCGTGCTCACAATGATGAGTATATGTACAAAAAATGAAACAAATAGAGTTCATTACCAGCCTCTTACCACACCTCGAGTTGTCTTAATCTTCATTATTGCCTATCACTTGTGTGACTTGAATAATTAACATGAAACCACAATCCACTAAGGACGGCTGAACCCTGCAAAGAACCCACAAAACCAAACAAGAACAACAAATATTTTTGGTGTTTTTGATTTTTTAGAAACAAGCAAACAAAGAAAAAACAAACAAAAACAAAGCAAAATCTTTTTGGATTTTTATTTTAAGGCAAACCAAAGCAAAGAAACAAAGAAACAAACCAAGATAAATAACAAAAATAGTTTTGGTATTTTTGTGTTTTTGAGAAAGAAGCAACAAGAACCAAAAAGAAAGCGAAACAATGGATATACAAAGAACCGACCAAGTATGATATATATGAGTGTGATGTCGGTATACCTCCCCCCAAGCTTAGGATTTTGGCCTAAGTGGGGCTCAATAATGCGGATAGTAACCCCATGCTGGTGGGTCATCATAGGAATGATCATAGTCAGGCACCTACGATGAAGAAGAAGACGCGCCCCAATCAAATGAGGGTTGTTGGTATGAAGACTCTCCCAAGTTGGAGGGCTGAACCGAATTGTCTTCGGCATCCTCTTCAACATTCTCCTCTTGCTGGGAGAGTTCCCCCACATAAGTGTCAACCTCCTCCTCCGTAAGTGACCATCCTTGCCTGTTATCAAAGTTAAACAAAGCAGGTGCAAGCAAATAAAATATTTTCTCACTCCTACCCTTTCTCCGACCTTGCTGGACAAAACATAGTTCAAATGGCAAACTTATCATATTAGCCCCCAAAGAAACAAAACCATGCTGAATCATGGATTCAATATCAAGCCTCTCTATGGGAAACTAAAAATCTGAATAATGAGGCTCTAAACCATGGAAAGCTAGCAACCTAGAAGCAATGAGACTTCCACAAATACCACCCTTCTCACGGTTGGTGGTGAGACGGTGAGCTATCAAAGCACCCAAGCTATAGGAACTATTCCTACTAAGAGCAGCTGCAATAAAAGCTAGATCGAAAGAAGATAACTTTCTAGCAGTCTTTCTAGCAAGAACGCATTTGGTAATGAAATAGGCAAAGTATCTAATAGCTGGGAGCTGGATGTTCTGAATTTTACCACTTTCCTTTGAGAAGTCGAAACCTTGGCAAACCTCAGCATACAAATCAACAAGTGACTTGGGCCTCTCCTTGATCTTCTCACAAGATCCCCACTGAGGTACTCTAATTATTCCACAGAAATCAGCAAAAGGCAGGTCGACAGGTATATTATATATTTTGTAATGGACCATGGGATTAGAAGTAGACCAAGTGAACCGGAAGTCCTGCACAAAAGCCATGGTTAGCTTAACATATTGGATTGGTTCACCTTCAACAAAGTGCTCCAACCCTGCATTTGTAACCAAAGTTTGGAAATCTTGGAGGATCCCCGCAGCTCTCATAAATTCATTGCATGGATATATGGAAGTAAAAAATGCCTCCTCACGATGAACCTTCATTGGCTTATGAACCATCAAGTCATATTGATTCAATGGATAAGCACTCATCTTCCTTGCTGAAATTTTAAGACAACCATCAAACCAAGTGATTTCTAAGTTGATAAATGATGAGCAACTACTATAGGAACTTGCTAGAGGACTACACATGCATCAAAACATAGTTTCTAAACATAGAACAAGAATGCAAGATCAAACAAACCGTCACCTACAGTAGAAAAATACTCAAGATACAATCTACCAATCACAAATCTAATTGGACAAGTGGAGGAGGCACATACCAAGGAACAAACCCTCCAAAAATTAGCACTTGAGATGGGCTAAACAAGGAGATCAAAAATCGCGAGCAAGAACAGCAAGAACTTGAGCTTGAGCAAGTTTTTTGGTGTTTTTCGGGAGAGAGAAAGAAGGTGGCTTTGAGGAGGCAGCCTGGAGGGGCCCAGGTGGGCCAGACCCCCCCGCTAGGCGCCACCCCTAGGTAGGCCGCGCCTACCATGGGTGTGGGGCCTAGGGGTGGCCTTGGGTCATCTCAGGTTCCACTCTACCCCTTTTTTGAGGAAAAATTTATTTTGAATTTTCCGGGATTTTTCGGAAAACTTTATTTTTGGCCAATTTTCAGGGTATGAAAATTGATTTTCTCGCAGAAAAAGTTTTTTCAGAAGAAGCAAAAGCAAACCAAAAGCCAAATTACAGGATCTCTAAGAAACAAGCAAACAACTAGCAAAACTAAAGCAAAAGCAAAGGCTAGGAAGAAGGGAAAAAGAAAGCAAGTATAACAGTAGTGGAAACATTATTTTGTTCATTAAAATCCTTTTGTTAACAAGGTTGATCAAGTCTTGTTACCAAAACAATCTTATATGAAACACAACTTTGCATTCCACAAGGTGATTATGTTACCTCATACTTGATAGCAATGGTCCCAATCATAATAGTTTCAAAAATTTCTTGTGGAATGGGACAATATATTTCTCCAACCTTGATGTCTTCAATATTTTCAATAGAATTCAGGCAATAGCTCTTAACAACCTTCTTGGGGAAATATATAGTGTGCTCTTTGTCATTAATATTAAATGTTACTTTTCCTTGATTGCAATTGATGATAGTACCTGCAGTATTAAGAAAAGGTCTCCCAAGAATAATAGACATATTATCATCTTCAGGCATTTCAAGCACAACAAAATCAGTTAAAACCATGCAATTATGAGCAACTTGAACAGGAACATCCTCACATATACCAACAGGGATAGTAGTTGACTTATCAGCCATTTGCAAAGAAATATCAGTTGGTATCAACTTTTCTAACTGGAGTCTCTTATAGAGAGAAAAAGGCATAACACTAACTCCAGCTCCCAAATCACATAAAGCAGTTCTAACATAATTATTCTTAATAGAGCAAGGAATAGTTGGTATACCTGGATCACCAAGTTTCTTTGGAACCTTACCATTGAAGGAGTAATTAGCAAGTAGAGTAGAAATCTCCTCGTTAGGAATCTTCCTTTTATTAGAGACAATATCCTTCATATACTTTGAATAAGGAGGCAATTTAATAGCATCAGTCAAAGGAATTTGCAAAAAATAAAGGTTTCATCCACTCAAAAAACTTGTTGTAGTGTTCTTCCTCCTTTGACTTGTGTTTCTTACCTAGAAAAGCATAGGTTTCTACACCCAAGGTTCTCTCTCTTTACCATGTTTATTAGCAATAAAATCTTCCTTTGTGTACCTAGTGTTCTTAGTGTGCTTCTCAGGTTCTTCCTCACCTTCCTCCTTATCACGTGACTCATCAATATTGCCACTCTCAGTTTCAGCATCAGAGACAGATATACTATTAGGATCTACAGCAGGTTCAAGTGGTTCCTCAACTTTCTTATGTTTCTTTTTCTTCCTCTTACGAGGACTACCACTATCCTCACCTTGTTGGGAATCCCGCTCTATTCTTTTAGGGTGTCCTTCAGGATATAAAGGATCTTGAGTAGCTGCACCACTCCTAGTTCTAATTCCATAAGCATGTTTATTTCCTGAAGCATTAACTAGCATATCCTTTTGCACCTTAGAAAATTGATCAAGTTGGGTTTGAACCATTTTAAAGTGTTTACAAAGCATTTTAATATCATTAGAAGTTCTTTCCACGATATCTTTCAACTCATGGATAGCTCTAGACTTTTCCAATAGATGATTCTGAACTTGTTTATTAAAATTACCTTGTTTAACAATAAATGTGTCAAGTTCCTCTAAGCATTGATAAGGAGGCTTACCATAAGGAATATCACCTTCATTAAATTGGAGAGAGTGTACCTCAATAGTAGATGAGTGGGGAATTGGCTTACATAATTCTTCTATAGGAGGTAGATTCTTCACATCTTCATCTCTAATACCTTTCTCTTTTAGACACTTTTTAGTTTCCTTCATCACTTCATCATTTAATGCAATAACTCCCCTCTTCTTTGTTGTTGGTGTTGGAACTGCTTCAGGAACAACTGGTTCAGGAGTAATAGGCTCAGGTGTATTCAGCTCAGTTGAAGTCCAATCATCATAATTCTTGCTTATCTTGTTCATTAATTCTTCAGCATCTGTAGGAGTCCTTTTCCTAAAAACACAATCAGCAAAGCTATCTAGGTAGGTCCTAGAATCATCGGTTAGTCCATTATAATAAATATCAAGAAGCTCATTCTAAGGTAATGGACATCCAGGATATGCATGAATCAAGGAACAGAATCTTTTCCATGACTCAGGCAATTTCTCTTCTTCTCCCTGTTTAAAATCAAAAAGTCTCTGCAAAGCAGCATGTCTAGCACTGGGAGGAAAATATTTATGGAAGAAAGAAGCAATCAAGCAATCAGGGCTATCAATGGAACCAGGAGGTAATCTATTAAACCAAGCCCTAGCTTCTCCTTTTAGTGAAAAAGGGAAGATCTTAGCAACAAAGTACTTGCGCATTTTAAAATCATCAGAGAACAAAGCACTCATAGTAGAAAGCTCATTCATATGAGCCACAACACTCTCATTTTCAGTACCACTAAAAGGTTCTTTCTCAACAATATCTAAATAAGATAAATCAAGAGAGAAATCATAATCTTTATCTTTAATATATATGGGAGAGGTGGCAAACTTAGGATCATAGGACTTCTTAGGCATAATAGTACGTCTAGCAAGGATACTCTTAATAGTACTAGCACCATGTGTGTTTTGGCACTCTTCAACAAATTCATCAGTGAGATCTATGTAACCATCATTAATATCATAACTCTCACTAGACTCAGATGATCTAGCAGGTGTAACAGTGTATTCACTAGGAGTTTCGGTATTTCCTAGACTAGCCATAGTAGCATCTATAAAAGGACCTAATGAACCACTCGCATCAAGCACGGTAGAAGTAACATCATGAGTATCAAAAGCAGTTTCAGATTCAGAAGTAGTAGCAGTGTGTGTAGCATGAGCATGTGGTGGTGGTGTGACAAGCTTACTTATAACAGACGGTGAATCAAGAGCAGCAGAGGCGTTTAGGACTATACCTCTTCTTGTAGTGGATGGTAAAATAGGGAACTTTCCATCACGAGACTTCCCCATGATGAAAGGAGTAGCAGTGAACAATAATAGATCCAAATGAACTTACAAATAAAGCTATGCTCCCCGGCAACGGCGCCAGAAAATAGTCTTGATGACCCACAAGTATAGGGGATCGCAACAGTCTTCGCGGGTAGTATTACCCAATTTATTGATTCGAAACAAGGGGAGCCAAAGAATACTTGGAAGCCTTAACAACTGAGTTGTCAGTTCAGATGCACCTGGAAATAGTTCTTGCTCACAGAATTTTATCAGTGGCAACAGTTTGTAGTAGCTACAGCAAAGCAACAACAACAACAACAACAACAAAGAAGCATCAATAGTAACAGTAACGATAACAGTAGGATTCGAGTGCGGTAGGCATAGGGATGGATGACGGGTGTTGCATAGACGAGTCTAAACATGTAACTTCAAGATCTAGGGCATTGCAGATAAATAATAACAAGCATCCAAGTACTAAACAATCCTAGGCATGTGCTCCAAATATAGTCATACGTGCTCACAATGAGAACTTGCACAACATCTTCTGTCCAACCAGCCCGTGGCAGCGGGGACTCTAGGGAACTACTGGCAATTAAGGTGCTCCTTTTAATAGAGCACCGGAGCAAAGCATTAACATTCCATGAACACATGTGGTCCTCACACCATAGCCATCCCCTCCAGTTGTCCCAATTATTGTCACTTTGGGGCCTTTGGATCCGGACAATGATATGTGTACACAACTTGCAGATAAGATCACAAACAATACTATCATAATGATTCAATAATAAGTTCAGATCTGAGATCATGGCACTCGGGCCCTAGTGACAAGCATTAAGAACAAGAAGTTGCAACAAAGTCAAATAGCACTAATAGAGATACTAGGCACTATGCCCTAACAGATCTTATTCGATTACATGATAGAACTCATCCAATCCCTACCATCCCCAAGCCTACATCGGGGGATTACTCACTCATGGATGATTGAAACATCGGTGGTTGATGGAGATGCGTTGGTGATGACCATGGCGATGATCCTCTCCAAATTCCCTGTCCCGGCAGGGTGCCAGAACGGAGTTTCTGGATCCGAATCTTGGTTTTTGGTGGCGGCGGCGGAGCGGAACTCTTTCTGTAAAATTATCGAAACCCCCTGAATTTTTAGGTCAGAAGGCAACTTATAGGCGCGGAGGGAGGCCGAGGAGCTGCCTAGGGTGGCCAGACCTCCCCCAGGCACGGGGTCAGGTGGGCCCACGCCTAGGGTGGGTCTAGGCCCCCGAGGCCTCCTCTCTGTCTCCCCTTCTGGCTCTGTGGATCTTCTGGTGAGAAATAGTTTTTGGCATATTTTCCAGGATTTTTCCCGATAGTTCATTTTCTGCACAAAAACAAGACACCAAGGTAATTCTCCTGAAAACAGCGTTAGTCCGTGTTAGTTGTATCCAAATCACACAAGTTTAGAGAAGAAACAATAGCAAAGTGTTCGAGAAAGTAGATACGTTTTGGACGTATCAGGCGCTGGAAGCTAAAATACAGCAGCTCCAAGGTATGTGATTTTGGACCCTATTTTTCTTCGTCTGCTCCAATGTTTTTCTGGTATTGATGAGTTGTCTTATCATTTTGCAGATGAAAACAATGATGCGCTCTGAAGGCTGAATGCTCTTGAAAAGAGCCTTGGCCAGGCGGAGAAGAGGGCGGTTGATGCTGCTGAAGCCAAGGAGTGTCTATAGAAGGAGGCTGTTGATGCTGCTGAAGCCAAGGAGCGCATGTGGAAGGAGGCTTCTAATCGCGAGGAGCAGCTCGCTGTTGCGGCGGATGCTCGCGAGAAGGATATGGCGGATAGGCTTATGGCTGCAGCCAAAGCCTTCTCTGGTGAGTTTCCCTTTACTTTTTTGGGTCTCGTGTTTTCTCGACTTCGTCTTGTCTTGCTCTTATTCAAGTACTTTTCTTCTTTGGTTCAGATGCTTCGAGCATCACGTTTGATCTTGGTGCGCTGGAGCATGGAGATGCGCTGGCCGATGCCACCGTGGCGGTCGAAGATCGATGCGGCACTGCTGCTGGCTCCTTGGCGAAGGCCAAAGAAGTGCTCAGGCGCTTCTACAAGGAGTTCGTCCCCAAGGGCGTTTCCCTTGAGGATGTCGACGCCCTCGTGGATGCTCTGTCAGGGGAAGCTCCGGCGGCGTATAAGCGCAAGCAGAAGGGCATCAACGCCTCCATGGGGTTGGCAATGGCGATGGCGTTCGGAGCGGAGCTGGACCTGCCGCACATAACGTCCTAGATGCCGACGGCTGCAGATGGCTTAGAGGTAGCTTTTGCCCTCTTTGCCTCTCACTGTAAGCGTTATGGTCATAATCTTATTGATCTTCTGGCTGAGTATGCCACGAAGCAGCAGGAGGAGGCCAAGGGAAAACAGTCTGGCTCCGAGGCCACTCCGGATGCGGGTGCTTAGGCCCATGTGTTGTAGCTAGGATAAGTTATCCTTTTGCTTCCTTTTGTAACATCATGCTGATGGACAAACTCGATTATGCCACGCGGTGGCTTTATTGTATATAGATTTATCTTTCGAGCTATTGCCAGAGATGCATGTGATGTTCATGTCTTGACTTGTTTGCCTTTAGGGTCCTTTGGGTGAGATTCCTGTTGTCGCTCCAACTGCTCTTGAGCCACGACCATCTCTGGATGATGCGTCGCAGCTGGCTTTTCTTTACGATCGTGTCCGCAGCTTGGAGAAGGATATCCTTAGTGTTCGAGGCCACGCAGATGTGTGGAAGTCCAAGGCTGAGCGGGGCACGGCTAGGGAGGACTTTTTTCTCGGGGAGTTGCAGCAGTTGGGTGAGCAACTTTAGTGTAGGTCTTCTGTGAACCGACGCTCTTTCGGGTGCACTTTATTTGTATGCGATCTTACTCCGTGCTTTGTCGCAGATGTCAATCTCATTCCGAGGGAAGAGAAGGAGCGCGTCGCATTTCGGATGAACTGCCTGACGCAACAGGACTTGGAGGTTGGTGGCTTCTTTTGGATGGATCGTGACTAAGCCATCGTACTTGCGACGGTGCAAGATCACGTGCACTAGGTTCTTCGGGTGCTGGGGCAGGCGAGGACTTCTCTGGCGGCCATATGGTTTGTTATGTTCCCTTTAAACGTCGCGCCTTCTACCCTCCTGGGTCTTCTTGGCAAGTTTCAGAATGTGGGCCGTGTCAAAGAGTTAGTGCGTCATCAGTTGATTGCTGGGGTGAAGGCTGCCTTGTCCCTTGTGCGATTGCATCGTCGTGATGTCAACCTTGTAGAGGTGGCGACTGGGCCGCCCCTTCGACCTGATGGCACCCTATGGGACATGCGCCCGCATTATGCGGCTGTGGCGCAACATGCTGAGGAGATTGTAGATCTGTTCGAGCAACGAGCCAATGTAATGCTCTAGAATAGGTAGATCCTGTAAAGAAAAAACTTAATGTAAAATTTGTATTTTATTCGAGTGGGTTCATTGTGCCCTTTGTAAAGTTTATTTGTACTAGCATGTTGTGTTTTGTTATGTGCATGTTCTTTCCGTTAGCCTGACGTGGTCAGCTACTCAGGTTGTATGCGTTGTTCTCAGTCGACGAGGTCGTGAGGTGAGGCGTAGCCCTCGAGCATGTTTTTAGTGAGAAATAATATAAAAAGGAAATTTCGGCCAAGGGACTTAGCTTTTATTCATAGCGTAACGAGGAGGTACATTGTTCGGTTGAGTAGCCTTATTGAAAG
The DNA here is from genome assembly GCA_916181665.1 of Avena sativa. Lineage (NCBI taxonomy): Eukaryota > Viridiplantae > Streptophyta > Magnoliopsida > Poales > Poaceae > Avena > Avena sativa. The sequence continues at coordinate 71,705,134 of OV702284.1, forward strand.
TAAAGATGTAGCTAGGGGTTAAAGTGTCACAGACGTGCGACATTCTAGGGATTGGAGTATTTGACTCCTGATGCGATGTCCATGAGGCGGAAAGCGCCACCTGGGATGACTTCTGTGATGATGTAGGGTCCTTCCTAGGGTGACTCGAGCTTCTTCGGCCGCTCTTGCTTGAGTAGTAGGACGAGGTCTCCTTCGACAAAGGACCTTGGGCGCAGCTGGCGGCTATAATAGTTGCGGAGGCTTTGCTGGTAGGCCACTGAGCGAGCCGCGGCAATGTCGCATTCCTTGTCGAGTGTGTCGACAGCGTCTTCGAGTGCGGCCATTGATTCGGCTTCATTGTAGGCGACGACCCGCGGGGCCTTGTGACGTACCTCGGCAGGTAGCACGGCTTCGGCTCCATGCACCATGAAGAAAGGTGGATGAGGGCCTCGTATTCGGCCTCGTTGTTGGAGGCGCGAAATTTCATTCGAAGGACGTATTTCATCTTGTCGTCCTGTGGGGACGTCAGTATGACGCCAGCTCCTGCTCCAGCCTCGCGCTTGGAGCCATCGAATAACATCGTCCACGATTGCGTCATGTCCAGAGCGTCCAGCAGCTGGAGTTCCATCCAGTGGATGAGGAAGTCAGGGAGGACGTGAGATTTGATGGCCTTGCGCCGCTCGTAGACTATGTATAGAGGAGACATCTTGATGCCCCACAGGGCTACGTGTCCTGTGGCTTCGGGGTTGTTTAGGATGTTGGACAGTGGAGCCTCATTGACGACCATGATCTGGTGCTCCTGGAAGTAGTGGCTCAGCCGACGAGCCATCATGAATACGCCGTAGGCGAGCTTCTGGTAGTGAGGGTACCTCTGCTTTGTTGGAGTCAGTACCTCGCTGAGGTAGTAGATTGGGCGTTCGACCCCGTGGGTCTTACCATCTTCGGGTCGTTCGACCACGAGTACGGTGCTTAACACCTGGTGCGTATATGCGATGTATAGCAGCATAGGCTCTCGCTCCTTTGGTGTGACCAGGACGGGTGAGGTGGAGAGCAGCCGCTTGAGGTCCTCGAATGCGTCGTCTGCTTCGGGTATCCACTCGAACTTGTCCGCTTTGCGCAGCAGCTGGTAAAAAGGTAGGGCCTTCTCACCCATGCGACTGATGAATCTGCTCAGTGCTGCGATCCGCCCAACTAGCTGTTGTACACCTTTGAGTTTCTTCGTCTTTTCCATGGATAGTATGGCCCTGATTTTCTTCGGATTTGCCTCGATCCCCATTGAGAGATGAAGTATCCAAGTAGTTGGCCAGATGGGACGCCGAAGGCGCACTTTTCTGGGTTCATCTTGATCTTATAGTGATCAAGGTTATCAAACTTCTCGTGGAGATCGTCGATCAGTGTCTTGGCCTCCCTGGTCTTGATTACTATGTCGTCAACATAGACTTGAATGTTGTGACCGGTCTGGTTTTTTAGGCATGCCTGCATGCACCTCTGGTACGTGGCACCTGCATTCTTCAGCCCAAATGGAAAGGTGTTGTAGTAGAACACTCCGAACGGCGTGATGAACGCCGTTTTCTCCTGGTATTTGACCTTCAGCCGGATCTGGTTGTAGCCTAAGTAGGCATCAAGGAAGGAGAGTTTCTCGCATCCTGTGGTCTAATCGATGATATGATCGATCCGCGATAGAGGGAAGTGGTCCTTGGGATAGTATTTGTTGAGCGATGTGAAGTCCACGCACATCCGCGGGATGTCCGTGTCCTTTTTGGGGACCAGCACAGTATTGGCCAACCACTCGCTCTCTTTGATTTCCCGGATGAAGTTGGCATCGAGCAGTCTATTAACTTCGATTCCAACGGCTTCAACTCTTGGTTCAGACAGTCATCAGATCGACTGCTTGACTGGCTTTGCGTCGGGGAACACATTGATTGTGTGCTCGGCGAATTCCCTGGGAACTCCTGGCATGTCTGCATGACACCAGGCGAAGATTTCCTAGTGCTCTCGGAGGAATTCAATGAGCGCGCTTTCCTATGCGGATCTGAGGTCGTTGGCAATCAACCCTGTCTTGGAGGCGTCCGTCGGGTGGACCTGCACCTTTTTCGTGTTGACCGTGGAGTCGAACGACATGTCAGGTGTGTTTTGCCTGGCTTCTGGGGGTGCCCCGTTGTCTGTCACATCTCTGAGCCTCATGAGCTCCTCCTGCATACCGAACGACTGGGAGATTCTGTTGAAGTCTCTGTTGTAGTGGTCGGATCGGGTGAATCTACCTTGGACGGTGATGACGCCCCTGGGTCCTGGCATCTTCAATAGCAGGTACGCGCAGTGCGGTACTGCCAGGAATCGTGCGAACGCCACGCGCCCGAGGATGGCGTGGTACTGTGATGGCCAGTCCACCACTTTGAACTCGAGCCGCTCACGCCTGAAGTTTTCGGGCTGGCCGAAGATGACGTCGAGCCATATCTTCCTCAGGGGATATATCCCCTTTCCTGGGATTATGCCGTGGAACGTAGTGTCTGATTGCTCTAGGATGCATAGCGGGATCCGCATTGCTGCGAGTGTGCTGGCAAACATCATATTGATGCCGCTGCCTCCGTCCATGAAGACGCGGCTCATCTCGAATCCTCCAATCTGCGCCTCAAGCACCAGGGCAGCATGACCTGGGCGAGGGATCTGGTGTGGGTGATCCGAACGGTTGAACGTGATGCAGGACTCCGAGCCACTAAGGTACTCAGGGATGGCCGGTGGGGAGGCTACTGCTAGGCTCACTTGGCAGGTTATCTTCTTTTGCATCCTGTTGGTTGGGCGCCCTTCTGGATCATCACGGGCCCTTCGGCGGTGGGTACCCTCATGTGCCGTTATTTGGCGCTGGTGTGATCGCTGGATTCGACGGTCCAGCAGGTGGTAGTGGAGGAGCTCCATGGTCGATTTCACCTGGTACAGGTGCGGGCCCAAATCCAGGATTCACGATCTGGCGCCAAATTTGGGTGAGACCTTCACTAAGCTTCTAGAACTCGCGGTAATCCTTTAGCATGTGGGCTGGCCTTTTTCTTGCCATCCTGCTTGTCGATGTAGAAGTGGATGGTGCAAGGACCAGAATTTTTTTCGTATGCCGAGGGCTTGTCGTCACAGCTGCGACGTTGTCACGTTTGTGTGGTTCGCCCTCCATCGCGAAAGTTGCCTCCGCGGTATCCGTTGCTGCAGTTGCCGTCATTACGTCGGTCGGCGTATCCAGCCGCGACCATCTCGACTCCGTCGCGGTTATCGTAGACGCGCGATCTTCATTTGCTACGACGCTCTCGCCTGCGGCCGTAGTCGTCCTCGTCATCCGAATGCATTCGGTGGAGGGAGTCCTCGCCATCTCCCATCGGTTGGCGATGTCCATGAGGTGGTCGAGCGTCTTGGGCTTGACGCGCCCAATTTCTTCCTTGAAGTCCGGGCGCTTGACACCATCCTTGAAGGCATCGATTGTCCTTTCTTTGAAGATGTGCGCGGCGAAGTTCTTGATGTGGGACCAGCATAGTATGTACGAGCGAATGGACTCACCGGTACATTGGGTGCAGGCGCGCAGTTCCTCGATCGAGGCTGGCCTCTTGATGGTGCCCTTGAAGTTGTGGATGAAGTTGTACGCCAGCTCCTCCCAGCTTCGGATGGAGCCGGAGGACAGACTGCTAAGCCAGATCCGAGCTGCGCCTGTCAGCTGCAGCTGAAGGCATTGTAGGGCGGTGTTCCTGTTTCCACCGTGTAGCTTGACAGATGAGAGGTGATCGCTGAGCCAGGCCTTTGCGTCCTGTGTGCCATCGAACTTTGGAGTGTCTGAAGGGAGCTTGAATTTTTTTGGCATCCGCGTTCGCCGAATGGATCTGCTGAAGCATCTGGCTCCGCACAGTTCTCCGTCGTCTTCCTCGTTGGATTCGGTTGAGCACGCACGTTTAGCGCGTGCCTTGTCGATCTTGGAGCTGGGTGAGATCATTGCGAGCGTCTCAGTCGCTGCTGCGGTGCTATGGGCTCTTGCGACGTCGAGGCAGATCGTGCTCGTCCTCGTCTGATGAGGGTGTAAGGCTGCAAGTGAACTTGACCGCAACTTTTTTCTTCGGCTCCGCAGGAGCCTCGTCGTGGAGCGCAGCTCCAACGAGTCCGAGACCAGCTAGCGCAGACTTGTGCATGGCGCTCTTCGGGTCACCCACCGGAGGTGGATGGGACGCGAGGTATGTAGTGGCCGCCATGATCGCAGCCCGTGGTGTCTTCGGCATGACGTTGCCATTCACGTCCATCGTCATGAAGGACGTGTTGAGGGCCCTGGTGACTTCACGGCCGTGGCGGGGTCCATGTGCTCCATGCGGGAGCGATGTTTGTTGGCGTTGTTGCCGTGCAAGCTAGAGCCACCAGCGGCGGAGAGCGCAGCTCGCCGCGCGCTAGACTCCAAAGCTGTAACACCCTCAGAATCGGACCTATGCAAGTTTCAGCGATTCCCGCCAAACCCGCATAGAAACGATTCAAAGGTGCCCACCAGGCACTTGCGTGTGGGTGGAAAATGAAGTAATAACATTACACAACAGTCCTCGATGGGACCCACAGAACAGATATATACAACAGCGACTCAAAGAGTCAAGAATACAGATATAATATACAAAGATCCAAATCACCTGGAAAACGATAGAGTGTCCAACTACGGACAAGATGCAAATGGGGCTAAGAGCCCTGAAGAATAACCAATGGCGTCCATAACCCTGCCCAGGCCAAGCCGGAAGGGTAACCCTGCTAACGACGTCGATCTCAAAACCTGCTTAAACAAAAGGGGTGCCGGCAAAGGGCAAAGGAAAAAGAGGAGCGTCAGTACTGAGGCCAGTACACGGCGAGACTAGAATTCGGCGGTCCTCGCCTACATAGGTATGGTGGACTGAGCGGCAGCGGCAGCATGCTCTAAACAACCTATAGAGACTCGATACAACTAGCGGCCATCAGAGAGGGGTAAGAAAGACCTATTCGGATCCAACCTGATTCTAACATCAAACAAACCCATCCTGGTGTTTCCCCCTCGAGACCAAATGAGGAAGTCAACCGAGGAACTCACACCGTTGGCAGTTTTATTTATTCAGTTATCGTTGCAGCAATTACTAGTCAGGTGTAGATAATCGTCCTGATAAAATAAGCAGTGGGCCATTTTAGTGAACCATTCGGTTATAGTTGCATCACTTACTAATCAGTTACAGATAGCATGAGATAAACCCAAAACCCAGCAGTTGTTGGTACTTTTATTTAGCCATTCCGTTGTAGTTGCAGTACTTACTAGTCAGATACAATGGTCGCAAGCGACACTCCAAACAAGCAATTGTGGGCAGTATTGTTTAGCCATTCCATTATAGTGAAGCTGATTACTAGTCATTATAAAGTCAAATTTATAGCAATAAACTTTAGTTATGCTTGTCTATGGTCGAGATACTGTGCTCCAAGTCGTCCATAACCGCGGACACGGCTTTCAGAAAGTTTTACCCGGCCGGGGTGCACCAATAGCAACACACACTCGATCAACCTCGGAAAAACCAAATCAAAACCCAACGAGGCTTTCACGACAAAGCAATCACAGGGTTCAGAAATATTTCAGGGGGCCACCCCATTGAGTAGACCCGCAACGAAGTAAGCAAGCTCCGAGACGGACTCAAGGTTTGGGTAGACGGCTGTGAATGACTGGGAACCCAAAACTGGGCTTGTCGACACCGCGGAATCGTGTCCCGCTCCTAAACAGTACAGTGTGCTATCCATCGCACAATTTAAATAAAGCAGTAAAGCATGGCATAAGTACAGGATCGTAAATAAAACCTCAAACTAGTTTGTGGCCCCAAGAAATAAGACTGAATCAGGCTCTGGCTAAGGGGGGTCCCATATACCTCCCGGATGTGGATAGCGCGATAAAATCAAGGAACAGGTATCAAGTACTCGGGGTCCTACGGGACACAAGTGGGCGTTCGGAAACCAAATATTATCTATCACCCACCGATGCCTCTGCTTATTTCAATTTTAGTTGTTAAACAGTAATTAAAGTGAGCGATAAGTAAAACTATGATCATCTCCAACATCAACATGCGGCAATACATCAACAACTGTGGCACTGGACGACCCGCATCAGCACTTGAGCAAGCGACTACGACGCGCAAGTCCAGCTATCTACCAAACAACAGGTAATAGGAGGTGGCCATGGCAATATAAGGCTGCAAAGGATATCACGGGTACGAAAACTAGAGCATCGCAACACAGATAGCAATAGATCAACAGGAGGGAATAAATACTATAAAAGTAAGATAGGTAGAAAGGGGGAGATGCTCGCCTGAAAACATTGTCGAAGGGTTCAACCGAAGATCGGGGCGAAGCTCACATCAACTCAACGGCCTTATCCGCGAAGAAGCAAAACACTAGAAGAAACACCAGATGCAATATTTAATACTACGGCAAAAGATCGGCATGCTTATGCTATGATGCGTGACATGGCAAAGGTGCGGTGCAATTAGGTCAATATTAAGTGGAACCGGGGTCCCGACAAATGATTATATGGTTCAAGTTATTTAGAACCCCCGCAATTAAATGTTGTTATAACAAGGCAAGATAAGATACCGATTCGCTACACAAGTTTAAATGAGGCCGATATGAGACTAGATTTGCCCGCATATGGGCCCCATATTTAATTATTAGGTGAATCGGCATAAGGCCCCCAAACCACAGACAAGGAGGCATGCATGAACAATTAATATGCGACAAGTTAGATTATATTATAAAATAGGGTTTCGGGAAGGTTCACACATTAGAGGGTTCTCGACGATCTTGAGGTTCCGGGGTTCGGGGTCGGTCTCAGGGTCCAGGGTTCGACGGGACGTTCTCGGCTCCGGGGTCGTTCTCGAATTACAGGGGTAGATCTTGGCGCATCCGTGTTGAAGGCCCTCGGATTCGGGGTCCCGGCGAACTTGGCGTGTCGAGGTTCGGTTTCCGGTTCCGGCGCCGTGGTCTTGCAGAGTTTTCCGGTTCTCGACGCGTGTCGGTCTTGTCGTTAGCTGAACTTGGCATCGTGGCGGCCTCTTCTCGTGGCGTCGGTCTTGTGGTTCGAGAAGGAGGGGGACGCCGTGATCGGTCTTCAAAGGTTCGCAAGGCGATCTTGGCGCTCGATGTCCATGAGGGAGTCCTTGGGGTCCCGGACGGAGATCTTGTCGGTGGCGGTTTTAGTTGTCGGTGTCGGACTTGGGTCTCGGCACTGGAGGTCTTGGTGTTCCGAGGGGATCTTGTCGCATCCATCAACTATGTGAAGTCCTTGGCGGTTTTTCTTGAAAATTCCTGGGCACATCTCCACAAAAGATCTTGTGGTACTTGGGCTAGCAACACAGGAACACATCCTCTGTGATATGAAACTGGTAAGATGCCCGTATGTGTCCCTATCCCAAGTACTCGTTGTATGTCCTCCAAACTTCAGGGACGGGGCGAGCTGGTCGGAGCGCTCTGCAGGAAGGAGACACTGCAGCGAAGGACAGCGACGGGGAGGTCCAGGGGCACGACGAGCTCGATGCAGACCAGAGGAAGGCGACCATGGCTTGGCGACGACGGTTCTCTGCCTGGACAGCGAAGACGGGCGCCAGAGGGAGGAGGAGGAGGCCCGCGGGGCGTCGGAACTCCGGCGGCAGGCAGGCCTGGGGAAGCGCGCGCGGGGGGGACGGGGAGCGCGGCCGACGGTGGTTGGGACCGGCGGCGGGCCCGGCGGACGGCGGAGGAAGATGGCGAGGCGGCTCGGCGGCTTGACAGAGAGGAGGGCCGCTGGCAGGCGAGGAGGCGACAACAGAGGGTGGGCGGCGCGGCTCGAGGAGGGGAAGCCACCGGAGAGAGGGAGGGAGAGGCGTGGTCGAGGGGGCGAGGGGGTCGGCCCGCGGGGAGCTCGCCGGAGGCGGGAGCGGTCGTTGAGGGCGGCGGCAGGGCGCAGAGCGGCGGCAGGGGGGTCGAGGACGAGCGGGCGGACCATGGCCGGCGCGGCCGGCGGAAGGAGGCGGGCGAGCGCGCGGTTCCCGGAGGCGGGGACGACGGAGCGCCGGCGGGGCGGTGGCGCACGGGTCGGGGCGGGACGGCTGCCGGCGGAGGGGAGGGCGCATGCGGACGGCGTCGGGGTCACCGGCGCTGGCGCGGAGCTCGTCGACGGCTAGGGGAGGGCGGTGCTGGCCGGAGGTGGCGAAGCGGGACCGGGCGCGGCGGAGCTTGGGCGAGCTGCGGCGGCGGGAGGAGCGCCGGGGCGCGCGCGGGCGGCGGCGCGGGTGGCTCCGGCGGGGAGGAGGAGAGAGGGGGCGGCGGTCGCTGGCGAGCTGGTGGCGCGTCGGGACTGCGAGAGAGAGGAAGGAGGAGGAGGAGCGGCCGAGCGGGGTAGGTGGGTCGGGGTGGGCCAGGCGCAGGACCGGGTTGGGTGGTTTGCCCAGGTGGGCGGGTCCAGGGAAGATGGGGGAAGGTGGGGCGCGTGTGGCCGGCTGTGGTTGGGCCAGAGGGGGTGGGGGGCCCCAGCGGTCAGGGGCTGAGTGGGTGGGGCGCGTGTGTGGGTGTGCTGGGGGTGGTCAGGTGTGTGTTATGTGTGTGATTGCATGTGAGGGAGGGGAGAGGGAGAGGTGGCAGCATAGGATTGGTTGAGGGGAGGGAGAGGGTGAGGTGGCGGCCAGGGATTGGGTAGAGTGAGGTGGCCGGTGGGTGTGGGTAGATAGGTTGGTAGGCTTAGTATTTAGGTGGACCGATTATATTTCTGGGGTGGTCGTTCGGGTCGATTCGGCCCGTTCGACTGCCCCACTAAAAACAATTAAACATTTTATTTAATTAAAACGGGGCGTTTGCAAACTGTGTTTAGACAAAACAAAAATATTCCGGAGACCCGGGTTTGCGTTTGAATTAAGATGGGACGTTTGGAAAACAAAACGGGCTTTGCGAAAATAGTTTTGGACAACCCACACATGATGATGACGATGCAATGCACAAATTCAACGCGATTTTCTAGTAGTGGTTTTGCGGGATGCCACAAAAGCCGCCTGCTTACGTTTGTCGAGCTCTTCCTGCAGCTTTACCTGTCGGTTATGCTCGTTGATGATGAGGAGGTGGTAGGCCATTAGCAGATCCCGTGAAGCATTCACAGGTAGGATGCCATTGCCTGCCACGGCTTCGCGTGCTTGGCGCCATCCTTCCTCGTTGAGGTTGATCTTCTGGTAGGAGTTGGCATCGCCTTCGCTGGGCCTGAGCGGCAGATCTCCTCCGTTTCCTCCGTTCTCAGTTTGCGGGTTGAGAGGTGGGTTGGGTGCACTCGAACCTGGTGGCAGTTCTGATTTGTTCTAGATGACCACGGCGCACAGGTCGCGTCCACGGACTGGATCACTGCAGTCGCAGCTTTCGGATCCGGAACCGTAAGTTCCTTCATCTGAGGGAGGGTCGCACAGATCTGAGTTGCAGCTGCTGCTGTCATATGACTCGTCTATCAGCGTCGACGTGCGTAGCGCGCCGATGGGTGGGACCCACGAGGCGGGCCTGATGGATGGTGGTGGCACCCGCTCTGGGAGGCGGAGAGTGCCAGTCTGCCCCACCTGGAAGCAGAAGCTCCCGAACAGCATCTCGAGTCCGTCACCGACGGACTCGAAATCCCTCGGGGTGGCTGGCGAGTGGGCAGTGAAGTCGAAGGTGCCGAAGAGGAGGTGATTCTCCCCCACCGACGAGTTGTAGATCGCTCCGGATGGGACCGTCGCGATCGCACAATTAGCATCCCCGGTTTCCACGGACGACGCCAATTAACGATGTTCGATCTCATCAATACCCATTGTTATGGACTTGGGTTTTGGAAAAGATGGGGATGCTGGAGATCGCGGAACGGTTAACAGACAAGCAACGTGGGGACATGAGGTTTACCTAGGTTCAGGCCCCCGGAGGGAAAACCCTACTCCTGCTTGTCTGCTCTTGATTACGGCGGAACCGAGGATTACAGGGATGCGCATATGCAATCTGGCGTGAAGGTGCGTATGAGGTGAGTATGATCCTCCTCGCCATGACCTCCTAGCCTTTATATAGATAGGCAGGTCCCGGCGTAGGTCGAGTCGGTTACAGATTAGGGTTTGTACCTTTTGAAATTCTATCTACTCTAGTCTTCTTCTCCAAGGATCCGAAGGCGTCATAGGCTTGGTCCACCCAAAATATCCACAGGCCGCGTATCTTGTCGTGGGCCTTCCTTGGGCTGGACTAGGTATGCCAATGTTGTGTACCCGTGGGGTATAACCATGTCACCCACACCACCCGCCGAAAACTAGCAGGATCCGCCATAAGACGGCAAGACCACTCGGTCGACCATTCCGACGGAGAAGGAGGCCACCACCACCATGCCGGGGGCAGATGCCCCAAGCGCCCTAGTGTCGCGGACAAGGCCCGGGTCTCCTAGGCGCCGGCGTCGAGGCCAACAAACGGGACAGATCGCGGCTAGGCCTAGATCCCCGCCGCCGCCTGCCGCCATCTGGGCCAAGGATCACCGGCCGCCGCTCGCCGCAACACCACCGCCAAACCAGCAGAGACGGACGCCGCCTCCATCCGCCAGATAGCGATCAGGGACGCCGCCGCCATGCCACCAGGTCTTTGCCTGGCGGCGATCCAGGCGGCGGCGGGGAGGGGAGGCCGCCCGGTGCGGCGCAGCACCGCCGCGCGGGTGCGGGAGGAGGAGGGGTGCGGGAGATATCGGTCCGTCTGTCTATACCTCTCAACTAAAATAGAACTTGGACTCGGACATGGTGGACATGGTGGTCGTTTCTATTCTATCTGTTGTATGTTTTTTTAATATTTCTCTCTCAACCTAGGAACGGTAAGTACACTCCTGCCGCTGGCCCATATACCCTAGAGCACCGTGGACGACGTCCCCTTCTTGAAGCTACATATCTGTTTTTGCAGCCCCACATTGCGGTGACGAAGAAAGTGATTTTAAGAAGTATATCAGCCTGAATAGAAGAAAATGTGTACATTTCTACCACTTCAGCCATGTTATGTTGGAACGAAATCTGTGTCGGAAACACAAGTACTAGTACTGTACTGTCCAACATAGATCGATGCTTCAGCCGTACTGCCGTAGTACACCGCGTATAGCTTTTGTCCTTCCAAGTCGCAACATCGTACGTCTCTCGTGGCCGATGATGCCGATGTAAGTTGCTCAACAGTCGTTGCCTCTCACATCACCGATTCGGAAGCTCTCCGCAAACGACCAAAGACCAAGCAGACGGATTTACCGAAGACGCCATCCGATGACGCCTAGTTTGGTCAGCCGGAGAGGGACACGTGGGCGCCTCCGTACGGCGTGCGTGCTCGCCTGTGACGCGAGAGCGACGGGCGTATTGGCGTCGTGCGCGCGCGCCACGATTGACCGGCATGGAAGGAAGGTTTGGCACGATCGAGCGCCCAGAAGCGAGATCGGCTCGGCGATCGCGGGCCGCGTCTGGCACTGTCATCATGGCGGGATATCCGATCAAGATTCCCCTCGAATCCCGAGCAGGTGCCTCCCTCCTCGGCCACTGGCCCGATGGAAGAAGATCTGGATCGCGGCCATCTTGCATACGACCCCACGCCGAACGTTAAATTTACACGACGGCCCCTCGTGAAATATTGGCGTGTACTACGTATTTTCAGTTTGCAGACAGATGGCGACAGGCGCCAACGTGAACATGTTATATTTTAAGTACTCTGACGAAGTTGAAGCAGGATTTGGAATTTGCTTTCGGGTGCTTTTAGAAAAGAAAACCCTCTCGATCTGATGTCACCTAAACTTTCCTTTGTGCATAAAGCATGTCACCTAAACTGGCGCTAGCTCGGCGTGACAAACCACGTCACGTTAGTGGCTTGTCTATATGCTCGTCTAAAGCGATTTGAACGATCGTGGATAGAAAAAACCTTTCCACTGGCTCGTCTAAATGGAGGTCTAAATTTAGACGTCCTCCCAAACCTGCTATCCATCGTCCATATATGGACGACGGTGCCACGGCCGTCGAAAACAACTTCTTGCCCGGAAGCTCACTCCCGCGCCCATCCGGAGCAGTTGGAGACGTAGGACGCGGGGGCACTCGCGAGAGGTCGCCGTCCCTCTGCTCGCCGGCTCCATGTACTCTCCTTTTCCATGTAGATTTGGCGAGAGGGAAAGAGAAATTGGACAAGAACAAGAGGGTGCTCGACCATGGTGCTTAGACGCACGCTAGATCCATCCGCCGGCAGACAATTTTTTCCGGATCCGGACACAAAACAGTGTAGCCGGGCGCGGTCTCGTCTGGTCCTGTTGGGGACAGGCTCGGGCGTGGAGGGGGGCATGGGGTCACGTGAGGCGTCCGGCCTAGCGACGGACAGGGAAGAGAATGGGAAGGGGCATGGCGGCGGTTGGGGAGGAGCAGGGGCATGGTAGAGGGCTGCAGCTACTCCGATGATGTTGAAGAGAAGAGGCTTGTCTCGTACTGAACTTGTTGCTGCTTGTGCATCAATACAGAATATAGAGATGGAGTGATGTACTACTGAAAGTTGCTGAACATTGCTTGTATCGTTGCATAATATACAAATATTTGCTTGTATTGATAATCATGTCGTCTTGTTTGCTACTGAATATTGCTTCTAAATTTTGATGGTAGTTATAAAAAAATACTAAAATATTGGAGAGAGGATATAGACGTCCTACATATACACGTTCCGCTGAAAAACTAAGATCGTCTATATTCTCTCTCTTTTTAGACGGTCATCTATATGAACATATAGACGTTCAGATTTAGACGTTCCACTAAAGATGCTCTTAGAGTAGGAAAATGAAGGCCGCGGGGGACGGATCATGTCATCCGATGTGGAGCTACATATAATGATGATTTGATCAGTGAACCACAATTAGACCTGTGTGTTTGGCCCGCTAGCTGCGCGCGCAGCACTGAAAATCTGATGTAACATTGGGCTAATTGCGGAGCAGAGTACAATTTATTTAGAAACCCTGTATAGTCAGCACATATCCTTTTACTATGTGTGAGGGACGACTATGAGGTATCCACATGTTATTTAATTGCATCATTACATGCTTCATGCATCATACACTGATTAGTCAACTTACATCTGGTTATACTAGAAATTTTTGCAAAGAAAATAATCTACTAATAAAGGATGAAAGCGTACTCTATGCAAATTAGATGAAGAAATGCAAAGCGGCAAGCCTGTAGCTGGTAAGCTAAAAATAAATAACATAATAGAGGAGGAAATGAAGTTGAGAAGCTGCCCTTCTTTGCTCAGTTATTCTACTCTAGACACATCCTAACTTCGACTTCCAAACCCATAGTCCCCTCAATAATAAGTAACTAAAATACACCATTCTTATAGTTGGCTGTATTATATACTTTTGTTAATGTAATACAGTAATGGTCTAATAACAATTCTATTTATTATTAGAAGTAAATAGAGTTCATGTGCTGCTGCGCTCGAAAACGACCACTGTGTAGCTTAGTATTTGATAGTTGCCGAATGTCTTCTTTTAAAAAAAAAATTGCCGTCTATCCTCCCAACATTCCCAGCGTGGCAAATGGCAAGACATAAGGCTGGTCCTAGTGGGAGTATCATAATACTAGTATCATGCATATGATATTAGTGTATGATACTATGTCTCTAGTGCATTGTATCATGTAGTAATATCATAGTAGTGGTATATTTATTGATTTGTAGAATCTCTATGCAAAATGTGTATACAAGATTTACTTGTTATTATGATTTCTAGTTTTACGTGCTATGATACGGTATCTACATATGATACTCTAACCACATCTCTTTTTATTAATTGTGATGCCACATCAGATATTTGCCAAGTTGGCATGCATGATACACCTTATGATACTAGCACTAGGACCAACCTAAGAGGTCGTTTGGCATCCAGGTATTTATTTCATTTAGTAGAAATGAAATGAATACATGAATTCATTTTATTTATATTATGATTCCAAAAACACCCACATGTTTGGCTGTCACCGGAATTTGGAAATGACATGGCCGAGATAGGAATCATGTTTACACATGGGGATATTTCAATGGATTTGCCAAATAAAATGATGGTCCAATTTTGTGACAACCAAACAACATAGGGATGGAATTACAAAATGAATTACAGGATTCCAGGCCCAAATGATGGATACCAAACGACCTCTAATTGATTTTGTCCCGCTAAACATAATTCCAGGGAAGAAGCGTCAAGTGTGATGTGAGGATGATTTTTCAAAGCACATAAACCTAGAGGCTGTCCACTTAGGACGTGTTTGGTAGCCCGAGGGAACCGAGATATTATCTCCCCATCCCACCTTCGCTGTTTGTTAGATCGGGTCGGCTCCGGTCGGTAGTGTCCACTTCATACAAAAGCATTCCTCAGCCCTGCCCAGTTGGGAAGCTCAGATCGAGCTTCGCTACTGGGCAGTGTTGAGTCCATCCCGCATACGCGCTCCAACCCGCAGGGGTCATGGCCCTACACCCCCTCGAGCGAGTCATTCTCCCCCACCTCTCTCTCTGGTGCTCCCGTCCTTCCTCTTATGCAACCGTCCCCGCCTAGTCCTCTCCTCATCTCCACGAGCGCCTGCTACCTAGCGTTGCCGCCGACGAGGTCTTGGAGAAATGACAGCTCCTCACCGCATCGCTAGGCACTGATACGTCCAATTTGCATCACCTTCATATATCATAATTTACCTCTATCCATTGATATATGTCTTATTATGAGGTATTACTTATGTCTTTTCCACTGTTTATGTATGTTGGATGATTCTTGGAGAATGAACTGCCGGAGTCTGGATTCTGATGGAAAATAAGACGTTTTGATGCAATTTCGCGAATATCAGAAAAATACCAGAAAAATATGGGAAAATATTATTTTTCCAGAAGATTGAGGGATCCAGAAGGAGGAGCGAAGAAGGGCCGCAGGAGGCCCACACCCCCTAGGTGTGGGCCTACCTGACCCCGCGCCTAGGGCAGGTGTGGCCCACCTGCCCGGCTCCCGACTTTGTCCCTTCGTCTATATCTTCCCTATGGAACCCTAATACGAGGGGAGCGACCACAGATAGATTTCCGCCGCCTCTACAGGGCGGAAAACACCGAGAGAGAAATATCTCTCTGGCAGACAAATTTCTGCTGGGGGAATTCCTTCCCGGAGAGGGGAGATCGTCGCCATCAACACCGTCATCAAGCTAGGCTTCATCGGGATCATCATCATCCACACCATCATCTCCACCAGCACCATCATCACCACCACTCCGTCCCGCTGTAACAATTGTGTTGGATATTGCTTTAGTTCTTAGGGGAAAATTTCCCGGTATTAATTACTATTGTAGTTGATGCTTGTGAGTGGAACCATTGGATTATTGTTTATGTTCAGACTGTTATCCATCATCATATCCTCTTTGATCTTGATAGAGTAGTTCGTCTAGTTCTTGAGGACATGGGAGAAGTCATGTTGTTATTAGTGGATCTGCGTTGAGTTATTATTCAATGGTTTAGTATTTAAGTTGTGGTGCTATTCTTCTAGTGGTGTCATGTGAACGTCGACTACATGACACTTCACCATTTATGGGCCTAGGGGAATGCATTGTGTATTGAAGGGATACGGGTAGGCTACACTAGCGCAAATCAAAAAATTTCTACCGCGTAAACCAGGATTACTGTTGTCATAGATCACGGGATTACCACTAGACGTGCAGTTGCGGAATTGATGAAGCACGTCGAGGCAGTGCAGACGTTCCACATCCCCTCCTTGTCCTCGTCCCACGAGCAGCTCCCTTTGCGCGGCTCGTCCAAGCGCTATAGATGCAGCGCCTCCGAGGTATCCACACGTACAGGGTGGAAGCGTCAGACGTCGGACTGCTAGGTCCGCACGTGCAACACAGGCGTGAGGTGTGGCGGCTGGGTGGAATGGTCTGAGGTCTAACCCTGGTCAGCTCGCCCCACCCTCTCTTATATAGGCGTCCCTAGTGGGCTTCTACATTAGCATCCCATTAGTAGCCTAAGCCTGGTCTAATTCGGATCCAATCCTTATTAGGCTTCCAGCCCCTTAAGTATGTGACCCTATAGGTTCATATACGTATAGTCATGACACGAATACACTTATTCTGTCAATAGTTGGTAGCGGCCTCTAGCAAGACGTGCCAACTCCTAAACGCATACAATGATCATATCGGACGAACCATCACAAGGTTTAGTACATGTCTTTCCCTTTGCCTCATGATATTTGGTCTAGCTCTAAGCTGACCTCCCTTTCTTGATACTGTGAGTCGGAATCCCTTTACTAGGTTAACTCTTAACCATATGTAGCACGGCTATGCATTTCTGGATCCGATCACTCGAGGGGTCTAGAGATGTCTCTCTCAAGTAGAGAGGGGCAAATCCCATCTTGATTGACCATTCCTTGCAGCATGCTTCAGGACAAACCCGAAAGCTACCTTTATAACTATCCAATTACGGAGTAGCGTTTGATAGCCCCAAAGTAGGTCGATTCACATCTCAAGTACATGCGACAATCTCAGGTCTAAGGACAAAACATACACGATGTGTAGAGAGAGAGCTGCAACTAATTGTCAGTCTCAAGTTGGGTCATTCCAACCCCATGTTCATAACATATGTCCATATCATTGGTTTGACATCTCCATGTCTATGACTTGCAAAACATAGTCATCAACCAATCGATGTGCTAGTCTAATATCCATGTGTGTCCTCACATGAACTACGACTAGGGACAACTATTAAATAACCATACAAGTAAAGAGTTTCACAAATAATTCACATAATTGCCAATCAATACAAGTTGCCTGATATGGATATTCAAGGAACATTACAATAACTCATGGATACATATGAAATATAATCATCTCTATGATTACCTCTAGGGCATATTTCCTTCATGTATTTGGCTACTAATTGTGGGGTTGCCGGAGTGATAGAAACCTGAACCCCCATTAGGACACAATTGCATAAGGGAGCGTAGGATCTCAGAGTTTAAGGCTGTGGTTAGGTTTATATCTTAATTATTTTCCTGTAGTTACGGATGTTTGCAGGGGTTTAATCACAAGTATGTATTAGTCCAAGTAAGGTCGATACATTAGCACAGGTTCACCCACACAACACTTACAACACCAAAAAAGAGTACTCAGCTATTTGAAGCGAAATCACTTGACAAAAATCCCACGTGTCCTCGAGAACGTTTGGTCTTTATAAGTATTTCCACCGGCTTGTCCTTTGCTAAGAAAGGATTGGGCCACTTGCTGCGTTTGTTCTTTGTTACTTGCACTTTGTTTTTTTGCCTTATCAGAAAATCACTAAAAATCCGTTTGCTAAGTATTTACAGAGATTTCCTGCTCCATACCACTAGTCAACACGTTTTGCTCCTCGTTGGGATCAACACTCCTATTTATCGAAAGTACTGCAATACATCCCCTATATTTGTGGGTCATCAAGACTATTTTCTGGCGCCGTTGCCGGGGAGTGAAGCGCTATTGAAGAGTGGAACTGATAAAGGAAACTTCTACTATGAGTATTGTTTTTGTTACTGCTTGTTACTTTGTTTCCAATATGGATAACCCACTTGGTTTTCTGTTTGGGAAAACTACTACCACTGCTAGGGTAGTAGATGAACCACCACATTTTGAGATAGATCCTTTTAAGATACCTACAAGTATTATTGATCGTGTTATGGATAATTATTATTTTGGGGATGGAACTGTCCATCCTGGTGATCACTTGCTTTTTATCCATGAATTATGCGGGTTGTTTAAGTGTGCAGGTATCACAACTGAACAGGTGAAGAAGAAGTTACTCTCCATATCCTTGAAAGGGAGAGCTGAAGAATGGTATAAGCTGCTGAAGAATGGACAATCCATGGAATGGGAGGAAATGGCTTATCTCTTTTATTCTAAATACTATCCTCCCAGTGAGATTCATAAGGATAGAAATCTGATATATAACTTTTGGCCTTGTGATGGAGAGAGTACAGCTCAAGCTTGGGGGAGATTGAAGTTACTAATGCTTAAATGTCCTATTCATGAACTCCCTAACAATATTATTATCAATAACTTTTATGCTAGGCTTTCTCTTCATGATAAAGATTTACTAGATGCTTCTTGTGCTGGATCATTCACACGTATGAAGGAAGAAGCTAAATGGGATCTACTAGACCGTATTCAAGAAAACACTGAAGCTTGGGAGAATGACAAAGGAAGAAAGTCAGGTATAAACTATGATTATGAATGCATTAAATCTTTTATGGGAACTAATGAATTCCGTGATATTAGCAATGAGTTTGGTCTTGATCCTCAAGTTCTTGCAAAATGTTTTAATGCCTTTGCCTCTTATATTGAAATTCTCAAGAAAGAGTGGGACAAGTACCATGCTCCTTATAAAGACATTGTCACCCATGTTCCTGCTAGCACAAATGTTTGTACTGTTGATCCTATTTTGCTTGAACCTTATGTGGAGAAAATCCCTTTTCCTGCTAAGGTAAGGGAACATTCCATTATAGCTAATGTGGTTAGCAAAAGTGCAAACAAAACTGTGGAGCCTGATGAGCTCATTGATATTGCGCCTATGGTAGCTATTGTGAAAGATCTTGTCACTAGAAATATAGAGGATGATCATATTGTCTTTTGTGAATATGCTACTAATATTGTTTCTCATCCTAAAAAAGCTAGAAAATCTAGTGTTCCTGTGCTTCCTGTTAGAATTGGTAATCATAGCTATTATGGTTTATGTGATATTGGTGCTAGTTCTAGTGCTATTCCTTATGAGCTTTATAGGGGAATTATGCATGAAATTGGTACTTGTGAGCTTGAAGACATTGATGTGGTTATTCACCTAGACAATGGAGAGCAAGTTTGCCCCATTGGCGTTGTAAGATATGTGGAGGTCCTTTGTGGTAAGATTAAATATCCTGCTGATTTTCTAGTACTTGGTAAAGAAGCTAGTAAAACCTATCCTATTATCTTTGGTAGACCCTTCCTGAATACTCGTGGGGATATTATAGATTGTAGGAAGGAACAAGTTTTGACTAAGTATGATGGAGAATCTTATGAGTTTAACTTTTCCAAATTTTCCAAAACTCCTTATGAAAATGAACTACCTATTGATGATTTCAGGATTGAACAACTTTCTGCTATTTCTCTTGCTCCTAACAATGCCTTGCAGCAGTTTATGGAAGATGACGAAAGCAATGTCTTCATGAAGGAAAGAAATGAGATTGACGAGGTTTTCCTTTGTCAGCCTGAGTTACTTAAGCATAATCTACCTGTCGAAGATTTGGGTACCACATTACCACCTAAAGAGGACCCTGTTTTCAAATTAAAACCTTTACCTGATGATCTTAAATATGCTTATCTTGATAATAAGAAAGTGTATCCTGTTATTATTAGTTCTAAACTTTCAGGAAAGGAAGAAGAAAGGTTATTGGAAGTGTTGAAGAAACACCGAGGAGCTATGGGTTATACTCTTGATGATTTAAAAGGAATTTCTCCTACTATATGTCAGCATGCTATTAATATTGAGCCTGATGCAAAACCAGTTGTTGAGAACCAACACCGTATAAATCCTAAGATGAAAGATGTGGTAAGAAATGAGGTATTAAAACTCCTTGATGTTGGTATTATTTATCCTATTGTTGACAATCAATGGGTTAGTCCTGTTCATTGCGTTCCCAAGAAAGGGGGAATAACTGTTGTGCCTAATGAAGATAATGAGCTTATACATCAAAGAGTAGTGGTTGGGTATAGAATGTGCACTGATTTCATAAAGATTAATAAAGTTACTAAGAAAGATCATTACCCTTTGCCCTTTATTGATCAAATGCTTGAAAGGTTGTCCAAAAAGACTCACTTTTGCTTTCTTGATGGTTATTCTGGGTTTTCTCAAATTGTTGTGAAAGCGCAAGACCAAGAGAAAACTACTTTTACTTGTCCTTATGGTACTTATGCTTATAGGCGTATGCCTTTTGGTTTATGTAATGCTCCTGCCACCTTTCAGAGATGTATGTCTGCTATCTTTCATGGTTTTTGTGAAGAAATTGTGGAGGTTTTCATGCATGATTTTTCCGTCTACGGGACTTCTTTTGATAACTGTTTGCACAACCTTGATAAATTTTTGCAGAGATGTGAAGAAACCAACCTTGTCCTTAATTGGGAGAAATGCCATTTCATGGTGAATGAATGGATTGTTATTAGACACAAGATATCTGAAAGAGGCATTGAAGTTGACAGAGCCAAAATTGAAGCGAGAAGATGCCTTGTCCTAGAGATATCAAAGGTATTTGTAGTATCCTTGGTCATGTTGGTTTCTATAGGAGGTTTATTAAAGATTTCTCCAAAATTTCAAAGCCCCTTACTAATCTTCTTCAAAAAGATGTACCTTTTGTTCTTGATGATGATTGTAAGGAAGCTTTTGAAACCTTAAAGAAAGCTTTGACAACTACTCATATTGTTCAACCACCTGATTGGAGTTTACCTTTTGAAATTATGTGTGATGCTAGTGATTTTGCTGTGGGTGCTGTCCTTGGACAACGTGTTGGTAAGAAGCTGAATGTTATTCATTATGCTAGCAAGACTCTTGATACTGCTCAAAAGAATTATGCTACTACTGAAAAAGAGTTCTTAGCTGTAATATTTGCTTGTGATAAGTTTAGACCTTATATTGTTGATTCAAAGGTTACTATTCATACTAATCATACTGCTATTAAGTACCTCATGACAAAGAAGGACGCCAAGCCTAGACTTATTAGGTGGGTTTTGCTTTTACAAGAGTTTGATCTGCATATTGTAGATAGGAAAGGTGCTGAAAATCCTGTTGCTGACAATTTATGTCGTTTGGAAAACATTTCTTTTGACCCATTGCCTGTTAATGATAGCTTTCCAAATGAGCAGTTGGCTGCGATAAGGGTAAGTCTGCATGAGAGTCCTTGGTATGCTGATTATGCTAATTTTATTGTTTCCAAGTATTTTCCTCCAACCTTTACAGCTCAGCAGCGAAGGAAATTCTTTTATGATCTAAGGCATTACTTTTAGGATGACCCATACTTATATAAAGAAGGAGTAGATGGCATTATGCGAAGATGTGTTCCAGAATTTGAACAACAAGAGATATTGAGAAAATGTCATGGCAGTGCTTATGGAGGACATCATGCAGGGGATAGAACTGCACAGAAGGTTTTACAATCTGGATTTTATTGGCCTACCATTTTCAAAGATGTAAGGAAGTTTGTCTTAACATGTGATGAATGTCAACGAGTAGGTAACATTTCTAGACGCAATGAAATGCCTATGAATTATTATCTTGTTATTGAACCTTTTGATTGTTGGGGATTTGATTTTATGGGACCTTTTCCCCCTTCAAAAGGGTACACTCATATTCTTGTTGCTATCGACTATGTTACAAAGTGGCTAGAAGCCATACCTACAAATAGTGCTGATGGTAAGACCTCCCTGAAAATGCTAAAGGATGTTATTTTTCCTAGGTTCGGTGTGCCTAGATATCTCATGACTGATGGAGGCTCTCATTTTACTCATGGGTTTTTTAGAAAAATTCTCGCTAAGTACGATGTAAACCATAGAATTTCTTCAGCTTATCAACCCCAAACCAGTGGGCAAGTAGAACTTTCCAATAGGGAAATTAAATCTATCTTGCAGAAGACTGTCAATAGATCTAGAAAAAAATGGGCTAAAAAGTTGAATGACGCTTTGTGGGCTTATAGAACTGCTTATAAAAATCCTATGGGGATGTCTCCTTACAAAATGGTCTATGGGAAAGCTTGTCACTTGCCTTTAGAATTAGAACACACAGCTTATTGGGCAGCGAAAGAGTTGAATAGAGATTTTAGTCTTGCAGGTGAGAAAAGACTGCTCGACTTAAGTAATCTAGATGAGTGGAGATAAGAAGTTTATGAAAATGATAGGCTTTTTAAGGAAAAAGTAAAAAGATGTCATGATAGGAGAATTCTCAAAAGGGAGTTCCATGTTGGTGAGAAAGTTCTTTGGTATAGGTCCCGTCTCAGATTTTTTGCAGGGAAACTACTCTCAAAATGGAAAGGACCTTTTGTTATCAAGGAAGTGTACCGTTCAGGTGCCATCAAAATTTCTTCCTGAAAGATGACACAACACAGGTGGTTAATGGTCAAAGACTAAAACATTATATTTCTGGAGATTCTTATAATGAAGATGTGGATGTTATTCAAATGGTGACTCTAGAAGAATTTATCAGAAGCCAAACACCAGAAACTGCAGAGTTCGTCATCGAATAGGTAAAAGTGGTGAAAACAGAAGGTTCGTGAAACCCCAATCTTTTTATATTTTTGATGTTTTTAATACATAAAGGAAGTTATGAGATGGAACAGAGGATGAGACGAAGTCCGGGGTGGACAAACCCACCCCAGGCGCGGGCCCCTGCCTGGCCGCGCCTGGAGGGGGTGTGCCACCCCCGAACTCCGACTCTGCCTCGTTTCCATGCCAAAACCTTCCTTATGCTTTGAAACTTCGTAATATATAATCCCTCGGATTCCCCGAGGTTCTTGCATCGAGTTCTCGTCGTGTTTTTGTTTCAATCTGTTTCTGTCAGGCAAATTCTCAGTTTTGAGGTACAATGTCTTCCTCTGGATCACGCATGGAGGATTCCTCTACGGATGTCCTCAACCCATACATGTATGAGTTGAAGATCCATCCCAAGGAGCTGATTCTCAAGGATGGGAAGGTACATATGAAAGAAGTTCAAGGCCCTAAGGGAGAAGGAAGTCTAGAAGATAGGATGGAAGCATTGGAGAAGGAGGTTTTCAGGTACAAGAAGATGGCGGAACGCGAAGTGGATGTTATTCACAAGATAAGTTCAGAACTCATCGCCAAACATGAGGAGGAGGTGGCTGAGCTCCGAGAAGAAATCTTCTCGCTTCGCCAAACCACCAACCAATTACAAGCACAACTCTACGACATACAAAATCAAAACTGTGAGTATGAGGATAGATTTGATCACAGAAGCTCTGCTTCTAGTTTCAGGATTGCACAGACAAGGACATCCTTTTTGTATGGGGAACCTTTGCCTTGGAAGTTTTATGATGACAAGAGAACACCACCACCACCACCGAAGGAGTAATTCGTCATCAGGTTTGGCATCCCCTTGGATTGTTCCAAACTTGGGGGAGTGCCGCGATATCACCACCATTATCTTTTATCTTTTACCTTTTTAGTGGATTCATATCTTTGGTAGAGAGTTTATCTTATAGTTTGGTTTGCATGTGGAAGTATCTCTCCTTTAGTTGGTTATCTATGTATCCCTTGGTGTGAGTGCCTTTATTGGAATATTAATGAGAAGTTTCATCTTTTACTTTTTGCACTTCTTATTTTAGTTTGCAATCTCTATTATATGATGGATCTTGTTGATCAGTATTGGCATCACTTTGGGATCATCAAGTGGATCTAAATTGGTTTTGGCAAACCGAGTTCTGGTCAGTAGCAATACTTTTTGAGGTTTGAAAGAAAAAGAGAAAAACTTATAGGTATTTTGTATCATTTGTTTTCTTTCTTGTTGGCTCATAAGCTTAGTATTCTTTATTTAAGATCTGTTGTGTCTTCAAGGAAGATTGCATGTTTGGCTTTATTACTTGTATGTTTACTTTTTTATTTCAATTCTCTTGCTTGTTACCCAGCCTTGCTAGCCAAAAACCTGTTTTGAGAAGGCATACTGAAAGGATCGTATGGGCACCTAGAGGGGGGGGGGTGAATAGGTGCTACTTCAAATTTTACTCTTTTTCAAATTAGGGTTTGACAAGAAAGGTAAATTCTCTAGAATATGCAACTATGGTGAATTTACCTATATGTCAAACAAGCACAAACTAACACAACACTAAGCAAGAACAAGTAAGTAAAGTGCGGTAAAGGATAGAAGTAACCAAGGGAGTGGACGCGGAGACACAAGGATTTGTTTCCCGTAGTTCTTTCCTTTTGAGGGGAAGTACGTCTACGTTTGGAGAGGGGGTGGTTTCAAACCACCAACGCCACGAGAGGCCTCCCTTGTTCTCCAATGAACCTCACCCCAACGGGCTCGATTCACCTTCCACTATATCGGCAACCTTCGAGGTGGAAGCCGACACCTTTACAACAAGTTCGGGGCACACATCCACAACTGAATTGGAGGCTCCCAAATACAAGCAAGCTGTCAAGACAAATCAAAGACAAGCTTGTAAGAACCAAATCAAAGTTAGGGTTTCCAAAAAAACACTAGAGCTTGGGGGCCCTCAAGTGAATGAGGGGGAAATGAAGATCTCTCTTGGTGAAGATGTGAATCAAGGCCTCCTCCTTCGATTCTCCAAAGATCAATGACTTTGGATGGTTGGATGAAGAGATCTTGTGGATTTGGTGGCTCTAATGGTGTTGGTGTTCTTGAGCAGCTCGAGCAACTGGAGGAAGAAGATAAGGGTCCCTATTTATAGACAGCCTCCTCCACGAACCGTTTTCTGACCGTTGTAGAAAAGTCAGACCGGAGACTCCGGTCTGGAGACCGGAGACTCCGGTTTACACCGGAGACTCCGGCCCATCTTTGGACTGCCCTTCTGACTGACCCAGGCCAGTTCTTCACCAGCAACACCAGAGACTCCGGCCTTCCAACACCGGAGACTCCGGACTGACCAAAGTCTGGAGACTCCGGAGTAACCTCCGGTGCAGCCTCCGTACCCCTAGTCAGAATGTCCCAGCCATGTCTTGGGAGGCTCCACCGAAGCCAACACCGGAAACTCCGGACCACACCGGAGACTCCGTTCTTGGCAGACCGGAGACTCCGGTCTGGAGTTTCCAGAACAGTGGCAAATGTATGTGGTCTTTTCCCAGAGTGTGTGTGATGTTTATCTGTGGTAATACCAACCTGTGGACAATAACAAACTGTAAAATGATCAACTTGTTGTTACCGAACACCAAAAGTGATTATGACAATAAATGCCCTTTCAATCTCCCCCTTTTTGGTGTTCGATGACAACAAGTGATTTGCATGGAATAACATATAAATGTGGCCCCCCTGACTATGTGCAGCAAGATAATGAAGTAAATCATGTAAGGAAGATAATATCAAAGATAGCACACATAGATCTCACATGAGTTACAATAGGTGTTGCACACAAGCACATAGTCATAGACACACATAAGAACAGCAGATAACACACATAAAGTTCTAGTTCGAATATCCAAATAAAAGGCAAATAACGGCAGATAGTCGCAAATCCCAAGTCCCATGAAAAGTGATGAGAATGTCTTCTCCCCCTTTGGCATCGAAACGCCGAAAAGGGAAAATACCTATACTAGCGCCCCAATAACTCAATAGTCATCGTCGTCCTTGTCATCCTCGGCATCCTCATCCTCATCCTGGTCATCCTCGTCCTGGTCACCCTCGTCCTGGTCATAGTCATCATCATCATCATCCTCAGGAATAGCAGGCCCTTTGCCGTGAGGGCGAGAAGAGGAAGTACCCTGGTATCCAAACCCAGAGGTGACATCAGCAAACGTCTTCCAGTCCACCAGACTATCCTGTTGGGCATTCCATGCCCCAAATGAGAGAGTGTGATCAGACTCTGTGGACTGCTGGGCCCCATGCTCATCATTTTATTCATCTTCACCTTCCTCAGTATCAGCAGCACCCTGGTCCTTGATCTCTTTGAGGAGCTTCTCAATGCGGCGGTTGCTTTGGTAAGATGCATGCTGCTGCTTGCGAATGTCAACGTTCATGCAGCAAAGGGTCCTCTCCCAGAAGCTGGCCTTCTTGACCCTCTCATGCACATAGTCTCTAGTCATGGTAGGCATAGGGACATTGGAGGCATTCTTCCTCCGAACTCTAGGTGGAGAGGGAGCCCTCTCCGTCTCAATCTCCTCCTCATCATCATTTCCATATCGGCGCCTTGGAGCTGGCCCCATGTGCCCCTTCTGCTGTAGAGAGACCAGAGAGTGCACCGTGAGGTGTGGTGGTATGCCATGTGGAGAATCATGCGGCTGGGAGTTGATGAGTCTCATAATCAAGGGTGCATATGGAGGAGATTTCTTGAAAAGAATGGCATGGAACATCTCCTCGAAAATGAAGTCCATCACATCAATGGGTGCAACATCAGCCTCTGGTCCAGCATTGAAGGTCCGGTGAGTATGGTATAGGAGGTTGACAAGCCCTCCCCTGAGAGCATCATCATTTCCAGCACTTGGAGCAATAGTGTGACGGAAAATCCTCAGCATAAGGTTGTAGAAGGGCTTGAGTCCATTGGAGGCCCCCACAACACCATCATCATACAGAGGGGCCAACTTTAACTTGTTCTCACCCAAAGCTGCTGAGTGCATGCGCTGCCCCACAGGAGTAGATACGCCGTGAAAGGTCTCAAAGATGACATTGGCAAAGTCATGAAAGGTAGCTGTGCAGCGAGTAGAGCCAGTCATCCACACCATGGTCCTGTCAAGATCAGACCCAAACACCACTGTGGCATAAAACTGCTGAACAAGGTGCACACTGTAGTCTTCGCGCAATTCCATCAAGTTGTAGAGACCCAGCTTCTCACAGATCCACAGGGCATCGTTGAAGTAAGGGCTCTGGCGCATTTGCTCAATATTCATGAATTTCTAAGGACAAACTGGTGACTTGGTGAGTACACCATATACATCCTTCATGAACACACCCTGTTCTTTCCTCCAGAAACGAGGGTCATCACTGGTACGAGGCAGTGCATAGAAATCTGTCTTCCTCAGCTCACGGTACTCCTCTTTAGACATCTTGGCTAGGGACTGGAGGTTGTCATACTTGGCTCTCTTTGCACGTTCCTCCCGTTCAGCCCTCTCTTGATCCCTCTTCATGTAAGCTGCATCATGTGCCCGCTGTTTCCAGTTGGATGGAGGCACGATAAACTGACCCTAAGCTTCATCATAGCGAGGATTGCCCCTTTGGGACTTAGCCTTGGTACGACGAGGGAGACTAGAACCATCACCTGTGAACAACAATGAGGGAGATAGCATGGAGATGAGTATATATGTCCCAAAGATGTAGTACACGAGCTTTGATGCATTTCTGGACTACTTTGATTCACCCAACACCGGAGTCTCCGCACCAGATACCGGAGTCTCCGGTCAGGAGGCTCGGGTATGCGATGGGGAGATGCTGGTGAGGGTGAGTCTAGTAGATCGGGCAATGCAACAAGGCTAAAGTACTAGAGTGCAAGCAAACAAGTGATTCCAATGGACAAATCGGCAACAATCCTCAAAAACACATCTAGGGATGAACCCTAGGAGGAAAAAGGAGAGGAGAGGTACCAGATCTGTCCATGGGATCGATTCCTTCGGTGGGAATGACCCAATGGAGGAGAGGGGAAGGTTGGCCGGCTGCACGGCGGATTCCGGGGGCTTCTTGACCTTCGGGGAGGATTTTTGGAGGAGGAGGCGACGGGTTTGGAGGTAGGGGCACGGGGTGAAGAGTGAGGAACTGCTGTTCCAGTTCACCCCGTGCCCCTTCTTTAAGTGACATAAACCGTCCAGACCGGAGACTCCGGCCTACACCGGAGACTCCGGTGTTTGTACATAGGAGACTCCGGTCCTCCTCGACCAAAAGTTCCAGGAAAGGTGTTTGGGGACATATATGAGAGGTAGATGGTTTTTAAGATAGGAAAAGGGCTTGGGTTGAGACATCAAACTGTGAAGAACCAATAAGAGCCATAGAAGTTCAAAAATAATCAGAAAAGCTCCAAGAGACTAAAATCAAGCAAATGACGAACATGAGTAAGTGTCAACCTCTCAAATGAGAGAGGGCGGTGGCCTAGGCCACCATATTTGAGTATACTTGGCTTGGCACCACGAAGATATATCTTGGGTCCATTACCAAAACTCATCATTAAGCTCACATATCACTAAATGATATTAAGAGGAATGATTTTGATTGCTTTGGGCATAATGGGGGGAGGGATGGTCCAATCAATTAGGACCGCACTCCCCCTATATCCATGCCTACACCTAGACCAAATATGAGAAGAAACATAGGTGAGAGTGCAATAACATCAAGTCAAGCTCCTTGAATCTACGATATTTAGTTCATTCCTCAAGTAGAAAAACCTTGCTTCATCAAGTGGCTTCATGAAGATATCGACAAGTTGATCTTTGGTTGGTACATATGATAGATCAATATCACCTCGAGCAACATGATCTCTAATGAAGTGATGGCGAATCTCAATATGCTTTGTCCTTGTGTGATCCACCGGGTTATAGGCAATCTTGATGGCACTTTCATTGTCACATAGAAGAGGCACTTTGTCACAATGGACACCGTATTCCTTTAAAGTTTGCCTCATCCATAGCAATTGAGTGCACGCACTAGCAGCTGCCACATACTCGGCTTCGGCGGTGGAGAGAAATATACAATTTTGCTTCTTGGAAGACCAACATACCAAGGACCTACCAAGGAATTGGAAAGCCCCGGATGTTGATTTTCTATCATCCTTGTCACCTGCCCAAT
Source organism: Avena sativa (assembly GCA_916181665.1). Lineage (NCBI taxonomy): Eukaryota > Viridiplantae > Streptophyta > Magnoliopsida > Poales > Poaceae > Avena > Avena sativa. The sequence goes on from OV702284.1 coordinate 71,733,592, forward strand.
CCGAATCCGTGTATCCACAAAGAGCAAATGTTGAGCCTCGAGGATACCAAAGACCATAAAATGGGGTATGAACAGAATATCGAAAGATTCTCTTGACCGCCATTAAATGGCTTTCTTTAGGAGCCGCTTGATATCTTGCACACACACCTACACTCAACACAATATCGGGTCTAGATGCACAAAGGTAAAGCAAAGAACCAATCATAGACCGGTATACCTTTTGATCCACATCTTTACCATTTGGATTTTGTTCTAGATGAGTCTTTGTAGACATGGGAGTAGGAGCTCCATTCAAATCTTGCATTTTGAATCTCTTGAGAATATCTTGAGTATACTTGGCTTGATTGAAGAATGTCCCTCCTCTAACTTGCTTGATCTCAAAGCCAAGAAATACTCTCAACTCCCCCATCAAGGACATCCGGAACCTACTAGTCATAAGCTTTGATAATTCATCATTAAAAGCTTTGTTAGATGAGCCAAAGATAATATCATCAACATATATTTGGCATACAAAAAGCTCCCCATTGACCCTCTTAGTAAAAAGAGTGGGATCGATTTTCCCAACCTCAAAGCCACGGTCAAACAATAACTCTCTAAGGTGCTCATACCACGTACGTGGGGCTTGCTTGAGCCCATAGAGCGCCTTGTCAAGTTTGTAGACATGGTTTGGGAAGTTGGGGTCCTCAAATCCCGGGGGTTGCTTAACATATACCAATTCATTTAAAGGACCATAAAGAAATGCACTTTCTACATCCATTTGTTGCAACTTAAAATTATGATGTGCCGCATAAGCAAGAAGGATACGGATGGACTCAAGACGAGCCATGGGTGCATAAGTCTCTCCATAATCAATGCCTTCAATTTGAGAATACCCTTGTGCAACCAATCTAGCCTTGTTCCTTACTATAATTCCATGCTCATCTTGCTTGTTCTTGAATATCCACTTTGTTCCGATAACATTGCGGCAATCCTTTGGCTTCTCAACTAACTTCCACACTTTGTTTCTCTCAAAGTTGTTGAGCTCTTTGTGCATAGCTTCTAACCAATCTGAATCTTCAAGAGCTTCCCACACTTTCTTTGGTTCAATCATGGAGATGTGTGCTTGGTGTTCACTGAACCTCTTCAATTGTGCTCTTGTGGAAATTCCTTTCCTTAGATCTCCAACAAAATTTTGGAGGGTGTGATCTCTTAATTCCAACATTCTTTCTTTTCTAGCTTCGCGACGAGCGTGGATCTCCTCATTGTTTCTTGGGGGACCCTCTTCATCATTTTGATCCTCGTCTTGACCATCAACTTGACCTTGATCATCATTGGAGTCATCCTCTACATTGGGAGGCAAGGATTGACCTTGGTCTTGACCAAGTGCTATTCTAGCATCAATTTGAGCTTGTCTCAAAACAGTTTGGATGGATCTTCCTTGACAAATTGACTTGGCACCACTTGACAACCCATCGAATGGACCAAGCTCCCTTTGACTAGAGTTCACACATTGATCACTATGTTGAGGGTCCACATCTTGTCTTTGGCTTGAGTCAATGCCCTCTTCGGTATATGGAGCATGTTGAGTTTGTGAAGATGAGGGATCCACTCGAGTGGAGCATAGTTCTTCTCGATCCGCCATAAGGGGTTCCTCAACGGGGCGGATATAACCCACACCCATTCTTCCTATGGCCTCCTGAGGCATTCCATCATCTGCATCACAAGCATCAACACGTCCCCCTTGGGGACCATCATATTCTTCGAAGGTCACACTACAAGATTCTATGACGGCTCCGGAGAGCTTGTCATAGATTCTATAAGTGTGAGATTCGAGACCATAGCCAACAAAAATACCCTCTAATGCTTTAGACTCGAATTTAGACAAACGAACGCCCTTGATGAGATAGAAACACTTACAACCGAACACCCGGAAATAAGATATGTTGGGCTTGTTACCGGTAAGTATCTCATATGGAGTCTTGTTGATTTTCTTGCGGAGGTAGAGTCGGTTTGAAGCATGGCAAGCAGTGGAGACGGCTTTGGCCCAGAAGTTGTATGGATATTTAAACTCCGCCAACATGGTCCTAGCCATCTCAATAAGAGTCCGGTTCTTCCTTTCGGCCACACCATTTTGTTGAGGGGTGTATGCAGCGGAATATTGATGTTTAATCCCCTCATCACTAAGGAAATCATTCAAGGTGTAGTTCTTGAAATCGGTGTTGTTGTCACTTCTTATAATCAACACGGGGACATTGTGTTGGCGTTGAACCAAGTTGATGAAGTCGATAAAAGTCCTTTGAGTTTCACTCTTCAACTTGAAGAAATAAACCAAAGAGTATCTTGAAAAGTTGTCAACAATCACCAAACAACATTTCTTTCCCCCAAGACTTGCATGAGATGGAGGACCAAATAGGTCCACATGGAGGAGTTCCAAGATCTTGTTAGACTTGATTTGGTTCGTAGGCTTGTGAGGAGCGTCATGCATCTTCCCTAAAACACATGCCCTGCAAACATGATCTTTGGCAAAGGAAACATTTTATTTTAGTCCAACAATATGGCCCTCTTTATGGAGACTTTGCAAAGTTCTCATATTGACATGGGCTAGTCAGCGGTGCCATAGCCAACCCACATCGGACTTTCCGTATAAGCACATCGGACCTGCAGTGGCTTGCCCCGAAAAGTCCACCACATACAAGTCATTTTCGACGTACCCAACGAAAGCGACCTTGAGAGACTTGCTCCACATGAGGACCACAATAACATCATCAATAAAGACGGCAAAGCCCATCTTTCCAAGAGCACGGACAGAAAGTAAATTGTATCCAAGGGTTTCAACAAGCATGACGTTCACGAGTGTAATGTCGTGAGCCACCACTACCTTGCCGAAACCCATTACCTTAGACTTTCACTTGTCGGCATATGTGATGGTGATTTGATCTTCATTTGACACCAAGTCCTTGACAATAGACGAGCTTCCGGTCATATGACTTGTGCAACCACTATCGATCACCCATTTTGACCCTCCGGAAGCATAAGTCTACAAAAAGATCAAGCTAGTTTTTAGGTACCCATTTTTCAATGGGTCCTCTTTTGTTAGCAACAAGGGTCTTGGGAACCCAAATAGACCAAGCAATATAACCATCATAAGGGCCAACATATTGTGCATACACCTCACCATAATGATCACGCATTAGAACATAGTGAGGGTTAGCACTACCCGCAAAGTCATCATGAGACATAGTTTTACCACTTGTGGTCTTACTACCCACAATGGCCTTGTTAGTTTCTTGTGTGGGCTTGGCCTTCTTATTCTTGTTGTTCTTCTTCTTCTTAGAATTGGAGACAAATCCAATGCCCCCATTATCACCACTAGGCCTTTGCTTACTCAAAAGATCATCAATAGACTTGTTGCCTTGTGGAAATGTGGCCTTAGCAAGCTCCCCCTTCAACCTAGCATTCTCTTCAAGAATAGTTGTACTACTAGATGGAATGAAGTTACTAGGTGAAGGGATATTGGCCAATTGAGTTTGAAGCGTTTCATGGGACTTTGTGAGTGACAAGAGTTCACTCTCCAAAGCTTTGTGAGCCTTGTTAAGCAACCTAAAGTCCTCGGCAAGTTTTTCATGAACCACACCAAACTCAATCTTGTCCTTTTTAGCACTTTTGTATTTTGCAATAGCATGATCACGCTCTTTGATGATCTTGTTAACAATATTGTCATTGGCCTCATCAAGCCCTTCAAGTTTTAGCTCAAGTGATAACCTAGTTTCTTGTTCTTCTTCTAGAGCATTGTTTAAATCCTCTAGCTCAATCATGTGTTCATGCCCAAGTTTACATCTAACATCTAGAAGCTCTTGAGTATGTGAAAGTTGATCTAGAATGTTTTCAAAGTGTAACTTAGCATCTCCTTTTAGGTTAGTCATAAACTCATCAAAAGCAATTAATTCCTTTTTAACATCAAGAGACATTTCATCATCAAGTTCATCATTATCTAGGGAAGTAGAGTGGGATGATGAGGATACCTCCATTCCTCTTGCCATAAGGCAAGTGACGTTCTTGGTGGGAGAGTTCTCATTTGGAGAATCAAAGAGTGAGAATGTCGGAGTAGAGGTGGTGGCTAGAGAAGCCACACCGTGTGAAGTTTCCTCTTCATCATCTTCATCATCTTCATTGTCGGAGGAGTATTCTTCATGAGTGATCAAGACAATTTCTCCCGACTTCTTGTTGATGGGATTCTTCTTGATGAAAGGTTTCTTGTAAGGTGCCTTGAGGGTCTTCTTCAACACAAGCTTACCCCCATGATCTTCTCTCTTTTCATAGGGACAACTTGCTACAAAGTGATAGCGGTCACCGCAATTGAAGCAAGTCCTCAATCTCTTTGTAGTTTCTCTCTTCCCATTTGGGTTGCTCTTTCTTTGCATTTCCATCTTGGCCTTGGCGGGGTTCTTCCAAAAGTACTTTGCATAGAAAGCCATATATTGACTATGAGCAATCTTGACTTCATCGGGGTGGTCCATGGAAGGCCCTTCATCACTATCATCTTCATCCCCATGGTCCACAGCTTTGGCCTTTAATGCAACATTGACAACATTGCTCATACCAAGGGCACGAGCACGGGCATCTTTGGCATTCTTGGCGGAAACTTTGAAAGCGGCCATCTCTTGCATAACTTCATTTGAGGTCATGAGATGGTAGTTGTGTCTTCCTTGTAGACTCTTCAAGTCGGTGGGCTCAAAAGGCATGAGTGCACTCACATACTTCCTTTTTATCCATGCATCATCCACATGTGAGGCACCCACATTTCTAAAGGCGGTGGTGGTGGTCTTGAGCCTTCGGTACATGTCTTCATGATCTTCACCTTCTTTCATGTAGAAGCCTTCGGCTTCATTGCTTAGAGCATCATATCGGTTCCTCCTCATACTTTCATTGCCAACAAACAACATAGTGAGAGCATCCCAAGCTTCCTTGGCAATGCTAAAGTGCTCAATGTGTGGGTAATCCTTTGTTCCCAATCCTTGTTGAATCATATGCAAAGCAGTGGCATTGAGTTGACTATTGACAATCTCTCTTCTTGTCAAGTTGTTTGGATCCCCAATAAAGAGTCCATGCTCGATGATGTTCCATAGTTCAATGCAAGAGCTGCGCATATGAGTTCTCATTAGTGATTTCCATTGAGCAAAAGTAGCACTCTTCTAGCTTAGGTGGGTCACCTCTATTGTACACATGAGGGTGAGGGATGGGAGGATCGGGAGAGTACCAAGAATCACGGTGCTCACCCTTCCCCCCCATCAAGTCGTGTGGAGGAATTAGCGTTGTCTAGTTTGTCCCCTACCACCATACCCTCGGGGATATCGGAGTATTCCCTTTAGGTACAAAAGATGGTAGATCCTCTTGAGGAGATGGGGGTGATGAGCCATCTTTGTCTTTAAGAAGTTGCTCAAGCATCTTCTTGACTTCGTTGACCAAGGAAGAGCTCAATCTTGTTTCCAAGTTTCTGAGATCTTCCATGGTCACCGGGGTCGACTCACTACCACCATCCCCTTCTTGGCTACCCATATTCTCTTAGGCGGTAAAGCCCGAATAAAGAGTCGAGGCTCTGATACCAATTGAAAGGATCGTATGGGCACCTAGAGGGGGGGGGGTGAATAGGTGCTACTTCAAATTTTACTCTTTTTCAAATTAGGGTTTGACAAGAAAGGTAAATTCTCTAGAATATTCAACTATGGTGAATTTACCTATATGTCAAACAAGCACAAACTAACACAACACTAAGCAAGAACAAGTAAGTAAAGTGCGGTAAAGGATAGAAGTAACCAAGGGAGTGGACGCGGAGACACAAGGATTTGTTTCCCGTAGTTCCTTCCTTTTGAGGGGAAGTACGTCTACGTTTGGAGAGGGGGTGGTTTCAAACCACCAACGCCACGAGAGGCCTCCCTTGTTCTCCGATGAACCTCACCCCAACGGGCTCGATTCACCTTCCACTATATCGGCAACCTTCGAGGTGGAAGCCGGCACCTTTACAACAAGTTCGGGGCACACACCCACAACTGAATTGGAGGCTCCCAAATACAAGCAAGCTGTCAAGACAAATCAAAGACAAGCTTGTAAGAACCAAATCAAAGTTAGGGTTTCCAAAGAAACACTAGAGCTTGGGGGCCCTCAAGTGAATGAGGGGGAAATGAAGATCTCTCTTGGTGAAGATGTTAATCAAGGCCTCCTCCTTCGATTCTCCAAAGATTAATGACTTTGGATGGTTGGATGAAGAGATCTTGTGGATTTGGTGGCTCTAATGGTGTTGGTGTTCTTGAGCAACTCGAGCAACTGGAGGAAGAAGATAAGGGTCCCTATTTATAGACAGCCTCCTCCACGAACCGTTTTCTGACCGTTGTAGAAAAGTCAGACCAGAGACTCCGGTCTGGAGACCGGAGACTCCGGTCTACACCGGAGACTCCGACCCATCTCCAGACTGCCCTTCTGACTGACCCAGGCCAGTTCTTCACCAGCAACACCGGAGACTCCGGCCTTCCAACACCGGAGACTCCGGACTGACCAAAGTCCGGAGACTCCAGAGTAACCTCCGGTGCAGCCTCCGGACCCCTAGTCAGAATGTCCCAGCCATGTCCTGGGAGGCTCCATCGGAGCCAACACCGGAAACTCCGGACCACACCGGAGACTCCGGTCTGGAGTTTCCAGAACAGTGGCAAATGTATGTGGTCTTTTCCCAGAGTGTGTGTGATGTTTATCTGTGGTAATACCAACCTGTGGACAATAACAAACTGTAAAATGATCAACTTGTTGTTACCGAACACCAAAAGTGATTATGACAATAAATGCCCTTTCACATACTTCTCATGTTTCCAAACCCTTTGAACCAAAACCTTTGTAATCTGTGTCCACCATATATACCTAGTATCTTTTGCTATTCCAAGCAAATTCTCAAGCTTCATCTACCTTTCGAATTAAAAAGTATTTTGTTATGTGAAAACTAGTTAGTAAAGCTCTCACGAACTTGATGGCACACCTTATTTTCTTGCCCTAATAGACATGAACCATTGTGCCATCGAAGTTGTATATGCTTGCATCTATACGTTGGAATTAGCAGAACCGTGCTGTCACGGGGAACGTTTTCAACATTACACCTGTACTCTGTACACAGTTGATATCGTGCTCTTTTGTTTATGGATGTCAACGGTGTAAAATAAAGAGGGAACTTGTAAGTCCATGGAGTCTGTATTTTGTGTTAGAGAAACGCCTGGGCCGCTAGCCTAAGCCATGCCTAATCATGGTGCAAACTTGCAGCATCACCATAGTGAGCTATCTATGAAGCATCCTCAATAAAAGCTATATACATGGTAAATAAAAAGATCGCAGAGATGCTCATTGTCTGCTTGCCTTGTCATTTTGGTTATGGGAAAGCTCCTGTACCATGTGCAAGGGGTACGCCGTTGGCGGTTCTCTATGATATGCATGTACTTACAATGACAAGAACTTACCGGTGACCAAAGTTGAGTAGCATGAGGAGTGTCCCTCATATTCAAGGGACATGAGATTGCCAACTTATATTTCGTCAAGCATATACTCCATCTTTGTGCACTTTAACCTTAATCATCTCAAGATGCCTATGATAGGGGCAATGAGGGCTCAAAGTAGTAAGTACCATAATCTTTTGGAAGCTCTTCATGACTTGTAATCCCTTCTACCCTCTATAAAGGGACCTTTATCCTAGTTTCCAAGTTGAGTCAGTAAACCTACTTCCTCTCTATATCCAGCAAGCATTTGAGTTGTTGTGTTTCAAGCATTCATATGGTGATTTATTCAATCATGTTCTTTATCTTCCTTGTTTGCACAAAACTCTTATTTATTGAGTATTACTTTGAAAGCCTCCATTGAAAAACCTTTTTGAGCAAAGAGTGCTCCTATTATAAAACTTTTACAAAAAGCTTTTTGTGAAACCATTTGCCAGATGTTCTTTGACCAGAAACAAGAGTTTGCCAATTCCAATTATGATTTATCTTTATGCATCTCTATTGCGACTCCTGTACTTGTTGCAAGATAAGTTATATAATGGTGAGTTGCTTGCTTCTATAAGTTGTGTAATGGTAAGTGTAATGCTTCTTGTTCGTATTCTTTTATCGACACTTCACTCCATAAACATGTGGACATGTTTACTGAGCTTAGTTTTCGCTTGGGGACAAGCGAAGGTCTAAGCTTGGGGGGAGTTGATACGTCCAATTTGCATCACCTTGCTATATCATAATTTACCTCTATTCATTAATATATGTCTTATTATGAGGTATTACTTATGTCTTTTCCACTGTTTATGCATGTTGGATGATTCTTTGAGGATGAACCGTCAGAGTCTGGATTCTGATGGAAAAGAAGGCGTTTTGATGCAATTTCGCGAAGATCAGAAAAATATCAGAAAAATATGGGAAAATATTATTTTTCCAGAAGATTGAGGGAGCCAGAAGGAGGAGCAAAGAAGGGCCGCAGGGGGCCCACACCCCCTAGGCGCGGGCCCACCTGACCCCGTGCCTAGGGCAGGTGTAGCCCACCTGCCCGGCTCCTGACTCCGCCACTTCGCCTATATCTTCCCTATGGAACCCTAATACGAGGGGAGCGACCACAGATAGATTTCCGCCGCCTCTGCGGGACGGAAAACACCGAGAGAGAAAGATCTCTCCGGCAGACAGATTTCTGCCGGGGAATTCCTTCCCAGAGAGGGTAGATCATCGCCATTAACACCGTCATCAAGCTAGGCTTCATCGGGATCATCATCATCATCCACACCATCATCTCCACCAGCACCATCATCACCACTCCGTCCCGTTGTAACAATTGTGTTGGATATTGCTTTAGTTCTTAGGGGAAACTTTCCCGATGTTAATTACTATTGTAGTTGATGCTTGTGAGTGGAACCATTGGATTATTGTTTATGTTCAGATTGTTATCCATTATCACATCCTCTTTGATCTTGATCCATATGATGTCTTGTGAGTAGTTCGTATAGTTCTTGAGGACATGGGAGAAGTCATGTTGTTACTAGTGGATCTATGTTGAGTTATTATTCAATGGTTTAGTATTTAAGTTGTGGTGCTATTCTTCTAGTGGTGTCATGTGAACGTCGACTACATGACACTTCACCATTTATGAGCCTAGGGGAATACATTGTGTATTTGGCTACTAATTATGGGGTTGCCAGAGTGACAGAAACCTGAACCCCCGTTAGGACACCATTGCATAAGGGAGCGTAGGGTCTCAAAGTTTAAGGCTGTGGTTAGGTTTATATCTTAATTACTTTCCTATAGTTATGGATGTTTGCAGGGGGTTTAATCACAAGTATTTATTAGTCCAAGTAAGGTCGGTACATTAGCACAGGTTCACCCACACAACACTTATAACACCAAAGAAGAGTACTCGGCTATTTGAAGCGAAAGAACTTGACAGAATTCCCATGTGTCCTCGAGAACGTTTGGTCTTTATAAGTATTTCCACCCGCTTGTCCTTTGCTAAGAAAGGATTGGGCCACTTGCTGCGTTTGTTCTTTGTTACTTGCACTTTGTTTTGTTGCCTTATCAGAAAATCACTAAAAATCTGTTTGCTAAGTATTTACAGAGATTTCCTGCTCCATACCACTAGTCAACACCTTCTTCTCCTCGTTGGGATCGACACTCCTATTTATCGAAAGTACTGCGATACACCCCTATACTTGTGGGTCATCAGGCACGCTGCCTCTCCCGGCCTCACCGCGTATGGAGCAGCGGCAGAGCACACTGCCTCTCCAGGCCTCACAACGATAGCTCCTCGCCGGCCACAGAGCAGTGAGTGGCGACTGCGAGTTGCGGTGCACGACGACGACGCGTGAGGGTGGCCCCGTCTAGATCCAGCGTTCCAGTCCCCTCGAGTCGAAGCTCGTCTCCCTGCAGAGGCACATGTGCGCGGTTTCCTGGTGGCGGCAGCGAGTCAGAGCTCGGCCTCCTAGCGGCGAGGATGGAGAGGCGTGGCATCGTGGAAGCGGGAAAACATCTCGCCAGCAGCCGACGGCGGATCCTCTCGCCAACAATGACGCTGATGACCTCCTAGGGACCCGATTGCTTTTTATCTTTTTATCTAGGGACCTAATTGTTGTTTAATGATTTTCTGTCCTAGCTCATGTGATATGAGACAACAAACACAATCTCAACAGAGCAGATCCCACCTCACACGACCTACCAAACACAACAATAAAAACACACTTGTATGTACTCCACGTAGCTACACTGAGCATGTATGAGGTGATATAAAGACACACTTGTATGTACACCCTCAACTATTCCCGGATACATGTCCTCTCCTGCACATGCCTAAAACCATGGACCTTGCATAGAGAAACCAATTAAGCCTTTTTCGGTATCAGTATTTTAGTGGGGATTAGAAGGGATAATCCTCAAGGGGTTGGGTGAAACCCCACCTACACCCAAACTCCTCTAATCCTCACAGAACCCCGATCCCACCAATCCACGGGGTATGGGTAATGCACGGAATATAGGAAAAATACACTAAAACTTAAGGAAAATGGGGATTAGTGGGGATTGAATCAGTCCAATACTCTAGAACTAAACATATTATTTGAAATAAGTGGGGATTTAGGGTTTGCTGGGATTATCCCCTTTAATCCCCACAAATACTCTAGTACCAAACAATACTTTATACTGTTGAAACCTATAGCATCCAAAATGTACTATTCATTAAGATAATACTTTCTTCATCTGAAAATAAGTGATCTGGGCTTTCTATATTCACATGTATCTAGATAAGTTTTAAAAAATAGATACACACGAATTAGAGAAACTTAGGTCACTTATTTCCGAACGAAGAGAGTATGAGCGATCTAAAGAAGAAGATATTGTATGTGATTAATTTTGTATACGAGGTGATGGGTCGTGGACTTGATGATTAGAATTATAGGATGCGAATTCAATTCGTTCTCTCCTCTCTAAAGAATGAATTTAGAGATCGGGTGCATGTTTGCTCGTAGCTAGCAAGTATTCAATTCCTCTAATTTTGTTGTCATGCACCGGCCATGTGACTAGTAACATGCAATGCTCTCATGCTTGCGGGCCATATATGCAAAAAACTTACGAGTGAGGTTATGCTTACCAAGAAAAGAGAGTGAGGTTATGGAAGGACTGGGCTGGCCGGTTGGTATGGAACACTAAGACTACCCATAGTGGGTATCACTATCATGCAATGCATATATGCAAAAAACTTATATGTCGATATATTTAATGGTGAGAGATTATACTGATACCATAGGTACATACCATACCATAGCACGTAAAATTAAAAAAATTCTATCAATTAGGTCTTGTACTACATAATTTTACATTGAGATTCTGCAAATTAATAAATATTATGAGACTATGATACTCCTCTGTATGATATCATATATTATTAAGATAGTATAATACATAATATTATACTCCCTTCATAACGGTTTACTGGGCTTAATACGAGCAGCGGTGCGATGAAGGTGGGATTCCATTGGTGGAGAAAAATCGCATAGACGGGTTGTAATCACTGATTTTCTCTCTTTAACTATGGCAATTAATTACTAGGAACATATCTTCCGTTACATGCGAGGAAATTACAAAAAACTATCACAATTAGAGTCACTGTAACAGAAAACCACCGCAATTCAGATTCGTGACAAAAAAACCACCACAGCTGGGGCAAAAAACCACCACTATAACAGAAATCGTGCCCTGATTCTGGTGGGTTTTTATCACGAATTTGAATTGTGGTGGTTTTCTGTTATAGTGACCTCAATATGGTGGTTTTTTGTAATTTTCTCGTTACATGCAGTGTCATGCATAGGGTAGTATCATGGAGGCATGCATAAAAGGTTGTCATCGGGCTGATTTCCAGGAATCAAGACAATTCAACCACGTGTTAAGTAACAAATCTAGCCTAATTTTTTGGGATTTTTATAATTCTGCTAGTATCCCAGTAAAACGGTATGGAGAGAGTATGCATGATACTACTATATGATAGTACCCATTATGACCAGCTTAACATGTTGTCTAGGATCAATTTGATTCATTACTTTGCATTTATGTGTTTTTAGGAAAGAGTGTATTTGCTCGAGTAGTACCGGAAGGATCCCGCAACATGTGATTATTCGAGGTGGAATCGTTTGTTTCACCGTTCGTCATACATGCCAGGGGCCGACACTCATACAAAGAAGAGTATCACCCAATGTGGTGGTCCTAGCATGCACACCGAAGACTCGTGGCCTCGGGACACCTTCTCTAGATGCGGCGGATCTTGGCGCCACGAAAACATATATGTAGAGTGGTGACGTCTCTATGCAAGTCTCTTGCAGCAGTGCTCATAAAGGCTCCTCAGTCACGACTACAACAACAAGAACATGATGTTGGCAGATATGGTGCCGACCCGACCTTTGTGGGAGGGGGATCGATCTTCTCGGGTTGTATGATACCACAATGTTGGTCCAAGGGTGATCCTAGTCAAGGCCGGAGAGCGTGGCAATATGAACGACACAACGACTCTAGGTTTATCCTCCATGGTGGTGGTGCACATAATGTTAGGGGATGGGTGTGAGCTAACATGTGTGTGTTGGTGGTTGTGGGGTCCCTGGACTGCCGATCATAGTCTCCAGGCTATGGATTTTGTCTAGCGGCTCCTGCCTTAGTAAGTTTTGGTCAAGGTGCTCTCAGCGAAAACCTTGATTAGTTGCTCAATTGGATCATGTGGGTTTTAGTGATGCCGTTGTATGCAAACATATTGTTTTCTTATTTGAGGCATCGTTGTGCATCCTTGAGATGTCTTCCATTCATGATTTTTGGTCATCAGATAAAAACCTAAGATGTTGGCTGCCAAATCAGACAACGTCGTTTGGGGATGTCGCTACCTTGTAGGGTCATCATTTTTAAGACCTTTGAGCCGCTTTATGTATTCTTGAGGCCATACGTGTGTGTGTTGGGGGGGGGGGGGGGGGGGGTCTGCATGGCGATTTGGATGGGAACGATGACATCGAAGAGCGATGGTTTGTTCATGACACAACTTTGGTATTCGGCTTTCCAGCATGTCCGAAGATATGTTGTAGCCAAGTCAGCAAGTGGCGCGTCCTGTGTTGTCATGTTCCACGAGCTCAGTTCTTTGCTAATTAACTGAGCAATTAGCATCTTCCTTAATAAGTGAAGTATGTTATAAAATTTAGCTGAATTTTTGAGCTATACTATTGAACTAAATCAAAATAAAATTTGGTTAAATTTTATTAAAAGTTGCTGAAAATTGGACAAAATAATTTAAAAATCGCATTATTAATTCATGGAAACCCTTCTTGTAAATCCGGAATCCTACGAGTACACGTTCGCAAAACTCGCTCTCCACTAGATTCCAAACATGTGACCTTCATCAAAACGAATTGATCCCTCCGCAGCAATCTCGCCATCGCTCTCCCATAAATAAATAACACACTTCAGCTCCGATCTCTGCCTACCTACCTATAGTTCCGCGGCCCCATCTGACGCCGACGAGACTCCACCGCCGCCCTCACGTTCGAGCACGCGCCCCTGCGTCCGCTACAGCCTTAGCCGGCACCCCGCAGACTCCCCCCTCTGGTGGGGGACCCGCTTGGTTTAGCGCAGGCGCGCGCGCCCGCAGCCAGCGATGGCCGCGCCGCCGTCGGGGAAGGCCGCAATGGAGCGGCACCAGTCGATCGACGCGCAGCTGCGGCTCCTCGTCCCCGGCAAGGTCTCCGAGGACGACAAGCTCGTCGAGTACGACGCCCTCCTCGTCGACCGCTTCCTCGACATCCTCCAGGACTTGCACGGCCCCCACCTCCGCGAATTCGTACGCCCGTCCCTTCCCGTCTCGTCTACTTCCCAGATCCGCACACTACCTGTTCGACGGCATGCTCACATGGATTGCTTCTCTCTCTTCTGCTCTGCAGGTGCAGGAGTGCTACGAGCTCTCGGCGGAGTACGAGACCGACCGGGACGAGGCCAGGATCGCCGAGCTCGGGGCCAAGCTCACCAGCCTGTCCCCTGCCGACTCCATCGTCATCTCCAGCTCCTTCTCGCACATGCTCAACCTCGCCAACCTCGCCGAGGAGGTGCAGATCGCCAACCGCCGCCGGACCAAGCTCAAGCGGGGGGACTTCGGTGACGAAGCATCGGCGCCCACCGAGTCCGACATAGAGGAGACGCTCAAGCGGCTTGTCTCCGACCTCGGAAAGTCCCGCGAGGAGGTGTTCGATGCACTCAAGAACCAGACTGTCGACCTCGTGTTCACCGCGCACCCCACGCAGTCCGTCAGGAGGTCCCTGCTCCAGAAGCACGGGAGGTGCGGCGGTACCCAATGATCTTCTTCGCCTGTTGATTTTGCTTGCGTTGAGGCGCTGAATGTTTGTGGCTGACTTTCTGTGCAGGATCCGGAATTGTCTGAAGCAGTTGTATGCGAAGGACATCACTGCTGATGACAAGCAAGAGCTTGATGAGGCTCTGCAGAGGGAGGTAATTTATAGGAAATTTTCACATTTAGATTAAAATATTATATTATAAAGTGAATATTGACGTTTCTATGTATCAATTGTAAACCACACCTTTGGATTATGTTTTGTTTTCGAATATGTAGCGTGTATCCATATTAATTCTTAATAACTGTTATGAACAACCACACACCTGTGATAGCTTTCTGTTATGATGCATTCACCACGATTGATAATCATCGGTGAAACAAGAAAGTGACATATAAATAATCAGTTAAAACATATGTTGAAAATCACTTCCTGTTTCTACCGTTCTGTTCCACCATGATTTTTCTTCTGATTTATCGCCTGTCACATTTCACAGATTCAAGCTGCCTTCCGAACTGATGAAATCCGCAGGACACCTCCCACTCCCCAGGATGAAATGCGTGCTGGGATGAGTTACTTCCATGAAACTATATGGAAGGGTGTACCAAAATTCTTGCGTCGTATTGACACTGCTCTGAAAAATATTGGGATTAATGAGCGGCTTCCTTACAACGCCCCTCTCATTCAGTTCTCCTCCTGGATGGGTGGTGACCGTGATGGTACTTTCTCCTATCCCACTTGGACCAGTTTTTCTGTCACGCATAACATACTTCTTAGTGGTACATGTGAAAGAAGATTGAGCTGTGTGTCCTCGAAATAACATTGATGTGTATTCTGCTAGCAATTAGTATGTTATCTATTCTTCATTTGTAAAGTTAACTGAACTTCCTTTTCATTTTCCTGTAAAGTACAGCCATAGGCCTTAATATTTAAGGTTGAACCAGAGTCTGTTTTCTCTGTCCATGAATAATGGTAGAATGCCTCTTTTTTAGGAAATCCAAGAGTTACACCGGAGGTTACACGTGATGTTTGCTTGTTAGCAAGGATGATGGCTGCTAACTTGTACTTCTCTCAGATAGAAGATCTGATGTTTGAGGTATTGTAGAAGCAGTACTTTTACATCTTAAAGGAACTCCTGCAATACTTATTTTCCAATATTAACAGCATAAGATGTTTTTCTAGCTCTCTATGTGGCGCTGCAGTGATGAACTTAGGGTCCGTGCAGATGAAGTACATCGGTCCTCAAAAAAATCTGCAAAGCATTACATAGGTAACATGAATATGATTTTTGAAATAAGTATTTTGGATCAGTTTGCATACTTGTTGACCAGCTAAAGGGAAAACTTGAGGATCTTTTCTGTTCTTGCTTTGCTTTTGACTCATAAAGTAACCACTTCAACAACAGAGTCAAATCCAAATGCTCCCCTAAGAAATTCTGTGCAGCTTCTCTTTTCAATATTTAGCCTGTTTCGTTAGTTTAACCACATCGACTTACTTATAAGAATGTGTTAAATTCACTTTAAAATCATACGCTTTAGTTGCTTTGCACATGTGCAAGTGCATCCCTATTGCTTTTTATAGTTTACTATATGTTGTGGATGCTGTCATTGAAATTTAGCTCGCAGGATAATTTGGCAAGTATATCTGCTAGATCAAAACTGCTAGAATCTTATGGTACTGTCTGGCACGTTAATCTGATTTAAAACTGTTGTACATTGGTAGGCGAGATTAAACTGTTGATATTATTTATTTTAGATAGATAGGGCGTTGATGTTCATTGAGGCTGTGGAAGGTCTCATTGAAAACATCAATCATGTAGTGCTGTGAGAGAAACAGAAATATAGCACTCAGCCCAATATACCTGCCTTCAGAGCCTAATCCCCTGCGTTGTTGCATTGGTTTTCCTTTTGTAGACAAGGCAGACTTGAAACCTACTCCCTCCGTTCCATAAAACTTGACTCATATTTGTGTAGATTCGTATGTATGTAGTAGATACATACGAATCTAGACAAATCCGAGTCAAGTTTTATGGAACGGAGGGAGTAAGAAACAATTTTGTAGCTAAGGAACACAATCACTCCGATCTCCATCTCTTTCTTCGCGAGTAATCTGATATCTTTCATAACATGATAATTGTCTTCCTTAACTAAATAATCCTCATCTTTCTTTACCATCTGGTAAGACTGCTACATGCCTCCATAGGCTGGCCGCACAGTGTGCCCATAACAAGTAGACATGGTTACCATGGACTAGAAACGTCAACAACGCTATCTTGTAGTCATGTTTATTTATGTCCATTTGATTGGTCCTTTTCTTTCAGCAGCTTTGGCACCAAAAATCATTAGTAGCTGTATGAATTCTTGATTTTACTCCCTTTCTTGCAAACAATGATCTGCTTGTTGGATCTGCCTGTTACTAAGAAATGTAATTGCTGCAGAGTTCTGGAAGCAAGTTCCTCCAAATGAACCTTATCGTGTCATACTTGGCGATGTCAGGGATAAATTGTACTATACACGTGAACGTTCTCGCCACATATTGACAACTGGAATTTCAGACATTCCAGAGGAGTTAACTTTTACTAATGTTGAACTGGTAAGATCTTATTATTATTATTATTATTATTATTATTATTATTATTATTATTATGCTGATGATGATGGAGACTTCGTGAATATAATGTCATTATTTGTCTAATTATCCTCCTATATGTTGCAGTTTCTGGAACCTCTTGAGCTGTGCTACAGATCCTTATCTGCTTGTGGTGACAAAGCTATAGCTGATGGAAGCCTTCTTGATTTCTTGCGTCAAGTATCAACTTTCGGGCTTGCTCTTGTGAAACTTGATATCAGGCAGGAATCTGATCGACACACTGATGTCCTTGATGCTATAACGACACATCTTGGGATCGGATCCTATGCTGAATGGTCCGAGGAGAAACGCCAGGAGTGGCTGTTGTCCGAACTAAGGGGGAAACGCCCATTGTTCGGTTCAGATCTTCCCCAGACTGAAGAAGTTGCTGATGTTTTAAACACATTTCACGTCCTTGCAGAGCTCCCAGCAGATTGTTTTGGTGCTTATATCATCTCAATGGCAACTGCCCCATCTGATGTGCTTGCTGTTGAGCTTTTACAGCGGGAGTGCCATATAAAACAACCATTGAGAGTTGTTCCACTATTTGAGAAGCTTGCAGATCTTGAAGCAGCTCCAGCATCTGTTGCACGACTATTTTCAATAGACTGGTACATGAACAGAATCAATGGCAAGCAGGAGGTCATGATTGGATACTCAGACTCTGGCAAGGATGCTGGGCGTCTCTCTGCAGCGTGGCAAATGTATAAAGCACAAGAAGACCTCATAAAGGTGGCAAAGCAGTACGGAGTAAAATTGACAATGTTTCATGGAAGAGGTGGAACGGTTGGCAGAGGAGGTGGCCCCAGTCATCTTGCTATATTATCTCAACCACCGGACACGATACAAGGATCACTTCGTGTAACAGTTCAAGGAGAGGTCATAGAGCACTCATTTGGGGAGGAACACTTGTGCTTTAGAACTCTGCAACGTTTCACTGCAGCTACTCTTGAGCATGGAATGCATCCCCCAATTTCACCCAAGCCAGAATGGCGTGCTATAATGGATGAGATGGCTGTTGTGGCAACAAAAGAATATCGATCAATTGTCTTCCAAGAACCACGCTTTGTCGAATACTTCCGCTCTGTAAGTTAACCTTTGTCCACTATTATTAAACATTTTGCACATAACATTAGCATGAAGTACGTAATGGTTTGTTTCAAAGCTGCAGGCAAAGGTTTGTGACTATGATATTTTGAGCTTGATGTCCATGTTTTTCTATTGTTAAACTCTCATACATATCCAGTGCTTTCTGTCAAGCTGGCCTAGAACTTGCTGTAGAATAAGAACACTTGATTATGTACTTGTTCATCTGCTGTTTCAGGCAACACCTGAGACTGAATATGGTCGGATGAATATTGGTAGCCGGCCATCGAAGAGAAAGCCTAGTGGAGGAATAGAATCGCTCCGTGCAATTCCATGGATCTTTGCTTGGACACAGACAAGGTTTCATCTTCCTGTATGGCTTGGATTTGGTGCAGCATTCAAACATATAATGCAAAAGGACATAAGGAACATCCATACTCTGAAAGAAATGTACAATGAGTGGCCATTCTTTAGGGTCACCCTTGACTTACTTGAGATGGTTTTTGCCAAGGGAGATCCAGGAATTGCTGCTTTATATGACAAATTGCTTGTGTCTGAAGATCTGCATCCCTTTGGGGAGCAGCTGAGAAACAACTTTGAAGAGACAAAACAGTTACTCCTTCAGGTAAAGTGCTAAAATATCTAAATACTCTCTCTGCCACCATACATGTTGTTTGAGTCCACAGTTAATCCTTCAGGTAAAGTGCTAAAATATCGAAATACTTTCTCCATGCCACAATACATGTTGTTTTAGAGTCTCCCAGTAAAACATCATAGGTTTTGACTATCAATATAGGAAATTCACATCTGCTCCACCAAACCGATAACACTTACATTTAGTTTGGTTTCTAAACTCACGTCCAAAAGTAAACCTTGGAGACTGAAACAACATTCACTGTGACACTAAGGGAGTAGGTTGGTTTTTATGTTTAGTTTTGCTCGCATTTCAGATTACTTTGTATTTGTAGGAAATATTTGCAATTTGGCAATAAGAATGCATGGTTATTTGAATTCTTTATGATATACTCCTATTTTCAGAGGGAGACAAAATGAGTAGTTGAATGGGTTTCTTTAAAATGTTTTCAGTTTATTTGACATAAAACTAACTTGTTCTGAACCATTGAGGAAAAAACTACTCCCTCCGTTTCAAAATATAAGATGTTTTAAGTTTGTGAAGAAAATGTATCTAAACTTTTTTAGTGTGTAGATTCATTTCAAAACTGAGTGAACCTACGTACTAAAAGTAGTCTAGATACATTTGCTTCACAAACCTAAAACATCTTATATTTTGAAACGGAGGGAGTAGTAGTTACTAATTTCCTGTAAATAAGAGGACACACCAAACATCTCGAAGAAATAACAATGAGAGTCTCCGCACGTCTTGGATCTGCCCATGGCTTAAATTATCACAGCCTAGAAGGGATTACCCCCTTACCGTGCCAAATCCTAACCAATTATCAATCTCTGCAGGTTGCTGGTCACAAGGACGTTCTTGAAGGGGATCCTTACCTGAAGCAGCGTCTGCGGTTGCGTGAGTCATACATCACAACCCTGAACGTTTGCCAAGCCTACACCCTGAAGCGGATAAGAGACCCTAGCTTCGAGGTGACACCGCAGCAGGCACCGCTGTCGAAGGAGTTCGCCGATGAGAAGGAGCCTGCTGAGCTGGTGCAACTGAACCGCGGGAGCGAGTACGCCCCGGGCCTGGAGGACACCCTCATTTTGACCATGAAGGGCATTGCTGCTGGAATGCAGAACACAGGCTAGGCCAGTCTGCTTATTGGAATAATGTCTTCCGTCAGATGGGGGTGAATATGTGTAGCTAGTTCGCCAATGCTAGTGAACCCTGGAGGAATTTGCCGCTTGATTACGTGCCTTCTGTGTATGTACTTGATCTAAATGTCAAGGCTGTTTAAGCCTGATCCAAATAAAATATGGAACAATGATATTCTCATGTATCTAATAGTATGCTTTTCTCCTGCATAGTAATATAGTACTCCACTGTATATCGAAGACAGCTACTACTACTACTGTGCTTCTAACATGGAAGACAGCTTTGATTTTACCTCTGTTACTCTCCATTGTATATGACTAGGGAATATGACGCGGCGCCGCGTCAGTGAGGGGCAATATTATAAATTAATTGTTAAAAATTATTGCTGGCGGTTGGGCAAGAAAATTTTAGCCAAAAATTTACGTTGCGTCTACGTGATATGGCAGTTGTTTGGACAAAATTAGATGACAAATAGTACACGTGTGGAAGCGGACCGTCAGATCAAACGGACAGAGAAGGTAGGCCAAATTTACTTAACGTGGCATACGTTTTGACAAAATTAGACGATAAATAGTAGACGCGCGGGTGCGGACCGTCGGTCGGATCAAACAGCTAAAAAGGGTAGGCCAACAAATTTAAGCCGAATAGTTACAAAGATAAACGTAAAAAACTATCGGTTAGAGCAAGAATTTTTTTACCGAAAAGTTGCGTTGCGTCTACATTATGTGGCACGGTGTTGGACAAAATTAGACAATAAATAGTACACGCAGTCGTTTGGACAAAATTAGACGATAAATAGTACACGCGCGAACGCGGACCATCGGATCAAACGGACAGAAAAGGTAGACCCAATTTACTTGACGGGCATACATTTGACAAAATTAGACGATAAATAGTAGACGTGCGGACGTGGACTATTGGTCAGATCAAACGGCTGGAAAAGGTAGTCCAACAAATTTAAGCCGAATAGTTAAAAAATATAATTATAAAAAATTATCGGTTAGAGTACAAATTTTTTGCCAAAAAATTGCGTTGCGTCTATATTACGTAACACGGTGTTGGACAAAGTTAGACAATAAACAGTACACGATCGAATACGAAATGTCGTATTGAAAATATTGAAAATAGAGGACCGAAAACTCAACGCGCACTGTTCATCCGATCGATGAACAGTGGCCGGAGCGTCAAGGCTGCAAGCCTTAATATATAGGTATATATATGTAGATCAGTAGATCACGATTACATTGTAGTTCTTGTTTTTTTTTTCCTTTGGGGTGATCTTAGATATGCAGCCACCAAGCGGCAAGATTTTGGCAAATTATTTGAGTTTGACAGAACGCTCAATGTTATGGAACAGAGTGATACTGGGCATGGAGTGAATTAGTGTGATCACCGAGTCAGCGATGGCCCTGTCTGAGAACAAGGGAGAAGAGTCTTGACCCTAATCTTTTAGACTCGATTCTGTTAGATTCAAGGGTCCAACTTCTGAATCTTGTGCTTTGCAGTACAACTCATTCAATCTCACTACTCCAACTTCCGATATAACGAGTGAAACATTCCACTTCCAAATTGAAAATATGCTACTGTAGTAGTACCTTTATTAATTAATTCACACACTAAAATGAATTTGCAAACCGTACAGGTAACGTGTCATTCTCTCTCACTAAAAAGAATACACCAGCAATATATTTGACTATACATATATGTTCCTGCGGTAGTGAGATATCTGCACTCAAGCCATGAGACCGGCAAGCAGGACGACAAGGCCAAGACCCGCCGTGGCCCCGACCGAGGTAGCGGAGGAGGGCGTTTCCGGCGGCGGGGGAGAGTTGCCGGCGCTGGGACCGCTGGCTGGTGCGGGCGACGACGGGGAGGAGCCTTCCACGACGTCGATCTGGACCTTCATGCCGCCGGTGCCGGTGGTTGTGCAGTGGCCGGCGAAGCCGCAGATGAAGTAGCGGGTGCCGGTGCTGGTGAGGGTGATGGCGTCGTTGCCAGTTTTGAGGGTGGCGATGGGGCTGGCGGTGCTGCAGGAGTCGTAGCCGGCCTTGGTGACCTCGACCACGTCGTGGGACTGCGGGGAGTACTTGAAGACGACGGTGTCGCCGGGGTGGAACTTCTTGGAGGACACCCAGCTACCGTAGTCGATGCCGAGGTCCCACGCGCCGGCCGGCTCGCCGACGTTGTATGTCGCCGCCGACGCGGTGCTCAAGACGGCCATCGCCGCCACGGCAAGGAGAGCGATTCTCATGGCAGCTGCCATTGCGGTTGGAATTCCAAGGAGAAAAGCAAGCGGAGGAGTAGTATTTGGGTACTTTTGTGTGTGTTGATCCTGCTCTGCTCTGTGATTTTGCCGTCGTGCCGGACCATATATATATACAAGCAAACGGCAAGCCTAGGGCGGTTGATGCGCGCGCACGCAGCAGGTTCGTGGAATTGGTATTTGATTATGGTGTTGAAGAAGTCTTAGACTACGTTGGAACATAAAGCTACCACTGTTGCTGCCTGGTCAATGGTAGTTGGCCTGCTGATTGCTGACAACTCACGGCTGGCTTCATTTCTGTTTTCATACCAACACGGTTTAACCTACTTCCCCTGGACTATCTGGAAGTAAGACATTATCCATACCAAAGCTTTCTGAATGCGTGAACGTAAGCTTTTCAACACAAAGGAAAAGAAAAAAGAACACAGAGAAAACATATCTTTGGCGGACCCACCAAGAGATATTCTTCAAAGGGCCATATATCATATTGCTGCTTGAGATGATGGAGGTGTTAAAATGACTTTGCGATGAAACTGGTCTAGATCTATCCAGTAGCACTTTACCTTGCCTATCTAGATCCGAAACTGAGAGAGGGAGAGAGGGATCAGAGAGGAGAGGAACTACCTGCTCCCTGGCTCGACAGACACGAGCCAGAGGGGATGCCGGAACTAGTCCTGGAGCTAGAGCCGCCGTCATTAGCCATGGGAAAGGGTCGACGGCGTGGGTGTGCGGTGCTGGCGGCGCTTCCCGTCGGCTCGCGCTAACCCTAGATCGGTAGGGGTGTAGGTGGGGAGATTGGCACAGCGACGATCCTCGTGACCCGTGCTGCCGGTCCCCCACCACTTTATATAGCGCGACGACAGGGGCCCACCCACCAGATGAGGTTGGGGCGCCCCCGATCAGGGCGCGGATAAGGGACTCCTTCGGGCCGTTGGGCTCGAACGGGAGAGATCAAACTAACATTCTCCCCCTTGATCTCGACTTTACTTTTAACTTTGTACTTTACTCATTCCATCACGGATCGGTACATAGAGCATGTTGCATCGTCTCAGATCAATTGCCGATAGAATCAGATAGCCACTACATACTTTTCTATTTTAAAACAAATCTTGTTACTTTTGGGCCTCTGTAGTCCAGGAATCATAGGCTTTCCATTAATACCATACCGGCTATGTGTTTCTTGAACACATTGGGTGGTAAGCCTTTAGTTAGCGGATCCGCAAGCATATCCTTTGTCCTTATATGCTCGAGTCTTATAGTTTGATCCTGGACTTTGTCCTTCACAACATAGTACTTTATATCTATAGACTTTATATCATTACTCGACTTTTTGTTGTGAGCATAGAATACTGCGGGCTCGTTGTCACAGTACATCTTTAGCGGCCTGCTAATGCAGTCAACCACTTTCAAGTCGGGTAGAAATTTCTTTAACCATAACGCCTGTCCCATAGCCTCATAACATGCTATAAATTCTGCATACATCGTAGATGATGCAACTATTGACTGTTTGGCGCTTCTCCACGAAATAGCACCTCCTGCGAGAGTAAAGACATATCCTGTCGTGGACTTTCTGTCGTCTTTATCTCCCACAAAATCCGTATCTAAATACCCTTTTATCTCTAGGGAATCGAATCTTTTATATGTTAGCATGGGGCCTTTTGTGCCTTGCACATAACGCAAAGCTTTCTTTACCATCTTCCAGTGCTCTGTGCCTGGATTCTCTTGATATCTACCAAGTACCCCCGTGATAAAAGCTAAGTTAGGGCGAGTGCACACTTGTGCATACTGTAAGCTTCCAACAGCTGAAGCATATGGTACTGACTTCATTTGTTCGATCTCATATTGGTTCTTTGGACATTGGGATTTCCCAAAACTATCGCCCTTGACTATGGGAGCAGGTGTTGCATTACTCGCATGCATATTGTATTTCTTTAGAATCTTTTCACAATATGCTTTCTGCGACAGTCCTAATACTCCATTCTTTCTATCTCGGTGAATTTCTATGCACAAAACATAAGAAGCTTCACCAAGGTCTTTCATGTCAAAATTTTAAGACAAGAACTTCTTTGTTTCTAGTAGTAGACTGACATCACTGTTAGCAAGCAAGATGTCATCCACATACAGAATTAGGAAAATATATTTCCCACTTTTAAACTTTGCATAAATGCAGTTGTCCTCAACATTCTCTTTGAATCCAAATCTTTTAATTGTATCATTGAACTTTAAATACCACTGCCTAGAGGCTTGCTTTAAGCCATAAATGGATTTCTTTAGGCAGCATCCCATATGTTCCTTCCCCTCCATGAAAAAACCCTTGGGTTGTTTCATGTAAAAATTTTCTTCTAAATCTCCATTTGGAAATGTCGTCTTAACATCCATTTGATGCAACTCTAAATCAAAATGTGCAACTAGTGCCATTATGATTCTGAAGGAGTCCTTACATGAGACCGGAGAAAAAGTCTCATTGTAATCTACCCCTTCTCTTTGCGTAAAGCCTTTTGCCACAAGTCTAGCTTTGTACTTTTCTACATTGCCATTGGAGTCATACTTTGTTTTGTAGACCCATTTGCATCCTACTGTTTTGGCTCCTTTAGGAATTTCCTCTAAGTCCCAAACATTTTTGGAACTCATCGATTTCATTTCATCTTCCATTGCCTCCACCCACTTGGCTGAGTGAGGGCTTCTCATGGCTTCTTCATATGAGGTAGGATCGCCCTCCATATGAAATGTTTCTGTGTTGTAGACTTTGTAAATTTCTTTGGAAATGGCTGGTCTTCGTTCTCTTTTAGACCTTCTGAGTTCATCAGACTCGTGCTCATTTCGTGCCTCAGGTTCTGGCACATTTTCAGTATGTGGTTGTTCTGACTCCCTTTCGTGCTCAACAGTGGGTTCAGGTGGCTCCTGATGGACAGGTTCCGAACTTTCTCCCATTGTTGTCACGTGTGGAGTCACAACAGGTGCCGCCACCACAACCTCAGGGGTTGTAGATGGTGGCACAACAGGTAGCGAGAAAAATGGCTCCCGAGTCATCGGATTAGGTTCATGCACCCTCTTATCCTCAAGATCAATTTCCCGAGCTATCGTGCTCCCCCTCATCAACTCGTCCTCCAAGAAGACTGCATGTCTTGTTTCTACAAACTTTGTGTATCTGTCAGGGCAGTAGAACCGATAGCCTTTTGATTTATCTGGATAGCCAATGAAGTGGCAAGATACTGTTTTGGGGTCTAACTTTGCAATGTTTGGATTGAAAACTTTTTCCTCAGCTGGGCTCCCCCAGACCCTCAAGTGGTGCAGAGAGGGGACTCTGCGTGTCCACAATTCATACGGTGTTTTGGGCACCGACTTACTTGGTACTCTATTGAGAATGTGAATGGTGGTTTTAAGCGCCTCCATCCACAATCCCAATGGGAGGGTGGAATAGCTCATCATGCTGCACACCATATCCATAAGGGTACGGTTATGCCTTTCAGCTACTCCATTTTGCTGAGGTTCGCCCGGCATAGAATACTGGGTGACTATTCCATTTTCCTGTAGGAACCTTGCAAAAGGTCCTGGTACTTGACCATATGGAGTATGCCGATCGTAGTACTCCCCCCATGGTCAGACCGGACTATCTTAATTCTGTTGGAGATATGCCCTAGAGGCAATAATAAATGTAGTTATTATTATATCTTTCTGTTTATGATAAATTTTTACATTCATGCTATAACAGTATTAACCAGAAACATTAATACTTGTGTGATTTGTAAACTAAATTAGAGTCCCTAGTAAAGCCTCTTCATAATACTAGCTTGTTGATTAATAGATGATCATGGTTTCTTGATCATGAACATTTGAGATGTTATTAATAACAAGATCATATCATTAGGAGAATGGTATGGTGGACATACTCCTATAGATAAGCGTAGCATAAAGATAGTGTCATTTTAAATAGTTCAATTGCTATAAGCTTTCTGGTACATAGTAACCTAATTCCTTCGACCATGAGATCATGCTTATCACCATCACCAGAAGGATGCTTTGATGACATCAAACACCACACCGTAACAAGGTGGCTATAAATGTGGCATCGAGTGTTCGGAAATTATGGGTTGAGACACATGAATCAAGAGTGGGATTTGTCCATCCATATGACGGATAGATATACTCTGGGCCCTCTCGGTGGAATGTCATCCAATTAGTTTGCAAGCATGTGACTGGATCACAAGGGATCACATACCACGGGAACGAGAAAAGAGTACTTATCGGTAACGAGCTTGAACTAGGTATGCAGAGATACTGACGATCAAAACCTCGGATAAGTAAACTATCGTGAGACAAAGGGAAATTGGTATCGTATGTAAGTGGTTCATTCGATCGCAAAGTAATCGTATAAATATGTGGGAGCCATATGAATTTCCAGATTCCTCTATTGGTTATTGTTCGGAGAAGTGTCTCGATCATGTCCGCATAATTCACGAACCGTAGGGAGACACACTTAAGGATTCAATGTTGTTGAGTAGTTATGGAATGATGAGTAAGAGACTGAATGTTGTTCGGAGTCTTGGATAGGATCCGGGATATCACGAGGAGATCCAGAATGGTCCGGAGAATAAGATTCATATAAGGAAAGTCCTGTTTCGGAGTTGGGGAATGATTCCGGTGTTTTCATCGGGAATGTTCTAGAAGGTTCCGGAAGGTCCGGCACTCCGGAGGGGAAGGGTACATGAATGTGTCATGACAATGTGAAATGGTTGCATCATGTACTAGGTATCATGGCTGGGAAAAATAAAAGGAGAAATCAAATCCTAGTTTGAAAAGTCAAACGCCAATTTGAAAAGTCAAACGACAAGTTTGCTTGGTGGAGGGAGAGTAGGAAACCTAGTTGGGGAGGAAGTCCTCCTCCCTCCACCCGCCGGCCAAGGAGGCCGAGTTGTAGGAGGACTCCCTCCTCCCAACCGGCGCCCTCCCACCTATAAAAGGAGGGGCATGGGTGCCCCTCTTCCCTACACCCAACACCACCCAAACCCTAACCCTAGCCGCCAGCCTCCTGCAAGTCGCCGCCGCCCCTAGGGTTTCTCCTAGCCACCGAGTTGGGGCTCTCCCCAAGCCCTAGCCACCGGCCAAGTTTCCTCCCTTGGTGCCTCTAAACCCTAGATCTCCAAGGCCTCTCTCATAGTCCACCATACTCGCTCCGGCTTAAGGCGAAGCTCTTCAAGATCTCCCCTCTACTTTCGGTACCACGCCGTCGTGCTGCCGGAATCGCGAGGAGAGTGCTACAACCTCCGCTGCCTGCTGGAACAAGGGAGAGGAAGGTCTTCATCGAGTACCTAACGTGTGACCGACTGCGGAAGCGCTTCCGGAACGCAGCGCCGGAAGGATCGTCTACGCGATCTTGAGATCGGCAAGAGTACGACTACATCACCCACGAGAATCTGCTCTCGTTAAATACTTTGGAATCTTCGAGGGTGAGTTCCTCTATCGACTCGTTGCTACAATCTAGTAGATAGATCTTGGCTTGTTTGTTTGCATGCGGTAGAAATTTTTTGTTTTCCATGCTACGAACCCCTACAGTGGTATCAGAGCCGTGTATATATGTAGATCTGTTGCACGAGTAGAACACAATGGTAATTGTGGGCGGTGGTGCTTTTATTATCAACTGCTTCTTGTGTACTTTCCATCTTGCGGTATGATGGGATGAAGTGGCCCGGGCTAACCTTACATGACATCGTTCATGAGACTTGCTCCACGCTCAACATGCAACTTGTATTGCATAAGTGGCCTTGCGGGTGTCTGTCTCTCCCATTATAGTATAGATCCAATTTACAACGGGCACTTGATAGTTCAAACATCAACGTTGTGGTTCTTGTTCGTAAGTTAGATCGACACTTATTGAAAGCCCCAAACCACGTAAAATATGCAAAGAAAATTAGAGGCGTCTAACTTTGTTTTGTAGGGGTGTGCTATGATGTGATATGACCATGATTGTGATTATATTTGATGTATGAAATGTTGCTTATTGTAAGTTGGAAACCGGCAGGAGCCATATGGTTTTCTTTAATTTCTGTTAAGATCCGCGTGTCTATTCAAAGTAGTTGTAATAGTTGGAGCTGGTGGACGACAACCATGAAACGACGCCATTGACCTTGACGCTATGCCGGTGATGATGGAGATCATGTTCGTGCTTGAAGATGGAGATCGGAAGCAAAAGAATAAAGGCCATATCATATCACATATTATGAATTGCATGTGATGTTAATCCTTTATGCATCTTGTATTGCTTAGTTAACGACGGTAGCATTATAAGATGATCCCTCATGCACATAAATTTCAAGTTTTAAAGTGTTCATCCTTAGTAAGCACCGTTGCTAAAGCTTGTTGTTTCGAAGCACCACGTGATGATCGGGTGTGTTAGATTCTGCAAGTGTATACAACATGAGCAAGCCAGATTTGCTCATGCGGAAGCTAAGGTTTGATCTTGACGAGCCTAGAATGTACAGACATGGTCTCGGAACACGGATTACCGAAAGGTAAAGCATGAGTCATATAGTAGATATGATGAACATGTCGATTTTTCGCCATTGAATCTACATCAACTCTCGTGATGATCGGTTTTGATGTGGTGGATTTGGTTCGTGTGATCACTAAAACAATGTGAGGGATATTGTTTTGAGTGGGAGTTCACCTAGATTAATTTAACTATTAATTAGAACTCAATTTGTCATAAACTTAGTCTAAACTATTGCAAATATGTTGTAGATCAATGGCGGCCCCTACCATCAATTTTAATGCGTTCTTAGAGAAAGAAAAGTTGAAAAACAATGGAAGCAACTTCGCGGATTGGTTCCGCAATTTGAGGATTGTCCTCAATGCTGGTAATTTGACCTATGTGCTGGATGCACCGCTGGGTGACCCGCCTGCAGCTGATGCTACCAATGAAGTAAAGAATGTTTACCTCGCTCGGAAGAATCAGTACTCCACAGTTCAGTGTGCTATCTTGTATGGTTTGGAATCGGAGCTTCAGAAAAGGTTTGAGAACCATGACCCACATGATATTATCCGTGAACTCAAATTGATATTCGAGACTCACGTGGCAGTTGAGAGTTATGAGGCTTCTGAAAAGTTCTTTAACTGCAAGATGGAAGAGGGCAGCTCTGTCAGTGAGCACGTGCTTAAGATGTCTAGGCACGCAAACAAACTCCAAAGCTTGGGTATAGTGATTTCTAATGCTTTGGGGATTTACCGTGTCCTCCAATCACTGCCACCAAGTTATAAGAACTTTGTGATGAACTACAATATGCAAAGCATGAACAAGACGTTGCCAGAACTCTTCTCCATGTTGAAATCTGCAGAAGTGGAGATCAAGAAAGAGCATCAAGTGTTGTTGGTCAATAAGACCACCAAATTCAAGAAAGGCAAGTCTAAGCAAAAGGGTAACTTCAAGAAGGGTGGTAAGAAAGTTGCCGCACCGGCGAAGAAGACCAAAGATGGACCTAAGCCTGATACTGAATGCTTTTACTGCAAGGGAGAGGGTCACTAGAAGCGGAATTGCCCAAAGTACTTGGCGGATTTGAAGAACGGCAACATTAAGAAGAAAGGTATATCCGATATACATGTTATTGATGTGTATCTCACTAGTACTCGTAGTAGTGCCTGGGTATTTGATACTGGTTCGGTTGCTCATATTTGTAACTCGAAACAGGTACTGCAGAATAAACGGAAGCTAGCGAAGAACGAGGTGACGATGCGCGTTGGAAATGGATCAAAGGTTGATGTGATCGCGGTCGGCACGCTACATCTTCATCTACCATCGAGATTAGTTTTATACTTAAATAATTGTTATTTGGTGCCTGCGTTGAGCATGAACATTATATCTGGATCATGTTTGTTGCGAGACGGTTACTTGTTTAAGTCTGAGAATAATGGTTGTTCGATTTATATGAGTAATATGTTTTATGCACATGCACCTTTGATAGATGGTCTATTCTTATTGAATCTCGATAGTGGAAATACACATATTAATAACATTGAAGCTAAACGTTTGAAATTGAGCGATAACTCGACCTATATGTAGCACTGTCGTCTTGGTCACATTGGAGTGAAGCGTATGAAGAAACTCCATTCCGATGGACTTCTTGAATCACTTGATTTCGAATCACTTGAAAGATGCGAAGCATGTCTGATGGGTAAAATGACCAAGACTCCATTTTCTGGTATGATGGAGCGAGCTATGGACTTATTGGAAATCATACATACCGATGTGTGTGGTCCAATGAGTGTAGCATCGCGCAGTGGTTATCGTTATGTTCTTACCTTCACGGATGACTTGAGTAGATATGGGTATATCTATTTCATGAAACATAAGTCCGAAACTTTCGAGAAGTTTAAGGAATTTCAAAGTGAGGTCGAGAATCAACGTAACAAGAAGATTAAATTTCTACGTTCTGATCGTGGAGGTGAATATCTAAGTTACGAGTTTGGCGAGCATTTGAAGAAATGCGGAATACTTTCACAATTGACACCTTCGGGAACACCATAGCGTAATGGTGTGTCCGAACGTCGTAATCGAACTCTCTTAGATATGGTTCGTTCTATGATGTCACTTACAGATTTACCGCTATCATTTTGGGGTTATGCATTAGAAACATCCACATTCACTTTAAAAAGGGCGCCATCTAAATCCGTTGAAACGACACCGTATGAATTATGGTTTGGGAAGAAACCTAAATTGTCGTTCCTTAAAGTTTGGGGTGTTGAATCCTATGTAAAGAAGTTACAACCGGACAAGCTTGAACACAAAGCAGAAAAATGCGTCTTCATAGGATACCCGAAGGAAACTATTGGGTATACCTTCTATCATAGATCCGAGGGCAAAATTTTTGTTGCTAAGAATGGATCCTTTCTAGAGAAAGAATTTCGCTCGAAAGAAGTGACTAGAAGGAAAGTAGAACTCGACGAAGTTGTTGAACCTTCTCTCGAACTTGCGAGTAGCGCAGCACCGGAAGAAGTTCCTGTGGCGCCTACACCAATAAGAGAGGAAGCTAATGATGATGATCATGAAACTTCGGTTGAAGTTGCTACAGAACCTCGCAGGTCAACGAGAACTCGTACCACTCCTGATTGGTATGATCCCGTTATGAGTGTCATGTTGGTGGAACACACCGATGACCCTGCGACATTGAGGAAGCGATGATGAGCCCAGATTCCAATAAATGGCAAGAGGCCATGAAATCCGAAATTGGATCCATGTACGAAAACCAAGTATGGACTTTGGTGGACTTACCGGATGGCCGGAAGGCTGTCGAGAACAAATGGATTTTCAAGAAGAAAACAGATGCTGATGGTAATGTTACTGTCTATAAAGCTCGACTTGTCGCAAAAGGGTTTCGACAAATTCAAGGAGTTGACTACGATGAGACTTTCTCACCAGTAGCAAAGTTAAAGTCTGTGAGGATTATGTTAGCAATCGCTGCATATTACGATTATGAAATATGGCAGATGGATGTCAAAATAGCGTTCCTCAATGGAGACATTGATGAAGAGTTATATATGATGCAACCCAAAGGTTTTGTCGATCCTAAAGACGCTAACAAGGTATGCAAACTTCAACGCTCCATAAATGGGTTGAAGCAAGCATCCTGAAGTTGGAATCAACGTTTTGATAAGGTAATCAAAAGTTTTGGTTTTATACAAACTTATGGAGAAGCTTGTATTTACAAGAAAGTGAGTGGGAGCTCTGTAGCATTCTTAATAATATATGTAGATGACATATTGTTGATTGGGAATGATGTAGACCTTCTTAATAGTGTCAAGAAATATTTGAATAATAGTTTTTCAATGAAAGATCTTGACGAAGCAGCTTACATATTAGGCATAAAGATTTATAGAGTTAGATCGAGACGCCTAATATCATTGTCACAAAGTACATATTTGGACAAAGTTCTAAAGAGGTTTGGAATGGAAGATAGCAATAAAGGGTTCTTGCCCATGTTGCCCAATACGACGTTGAGTAAAACTCAAAGTCCATCAACGGCAGAAGATAGAGAAAGGATGAGTAAGACTCCCTATGCCTCAGCCATAGGATCTCTAATGTATGCCATGCTATGTACTAGACCCGACATTGCATATGATGTTAGTTTGACTAGCAGATATCAAAGTGATCCAGGAGTCGATCATTGGACAGCGGTCAAAAACATCCTTAAGTACTTGAGAATAACTAAGGATATGGTTCTTTCTTATGGAGGTGATGAACAGCTCGTTGTTAATGGTTACACCGATGCTAGTTGGAACACCGATCCGGATGATTCTAAATCACAATCTGGATACGTATTTACTTTGAATGGTGCAACAGTTAGCTGGAGGAGTGCAAAGCAAAGCGTTGTGGCGAGATCTTCAACTGAATCAGAATACATAGCTGCTTCGGAGGCTTCACAAGAAGCGATATGGATGAAGGAGTTCATTACAGAGCTCGGTGTGGTTCCAATTGTGTTGGACCCAATGTCTATCTACTGTGATGACACGGGCGCCATAGCCAATGCGCAAGAACCAAGGTCACACAAGAAGATGAAGCACATCAAGCTACGTTTTCACGCTATTCGAGAACATGTCCAAGATGGTGACATAAAGATTTGAAAAGTACACACAGATCTGAATGTGGCGGATCCGTTGACTAAACCTCTCCCGAGGGCAAAACATGACCAACACCAAACTACCATGGGTGTTCGGTATATTACCATGTAATCTAGATTAGTTGACTCTAGTGCAAGTGGGAGACTGTTGGAGATATGCCCTAGAGGCAATAATAAATGTAGTTATTATTATATCTTTGTGTTTATGATAAATGTTTACATTCATGCTATAACAGTATTAACAAAGAAACATTGATACTTGTGTGATTTGTAAACTAAATTAGAGTCCCTAGTAAAGCCTCTTCATAATACTAGCTTGTTGGTTAATAGATGATTATGGTTTCCCTATCATGAACATTGAGATGTTATTAACAACAAGATCATATCATTAGGAGAATGGTATGATGGACATACTCCTATAGATAAGCGTAGCATAAAGATCAAGTCATTTTAATAGTTCAATTGCTATAAGCTTTCTGATACATAGTAACCTATTTCCTTCGACCATGAGATCATGCTTATCACCATCACTGGAAGGATACTTTGATGACATCAAACACCACACCGTAACTGGGTGGCTATAAAGGTGGCATTGAGTGTTCGGAAAGTATGGGTTGAGACACATGGATCAAGAGTGGGATTTGTCCATCCATATGGCGGATAGATATACTCTGGGCCCTCTCGGTGGAATGTCATCCAATTAGCTTGCAAGCATGTGACTGGCTCACAAGGGATCACATATCACGGGATTGAGAAAAGAGTACTTATCAGTAACGAGGTTGAACTAGGTATGCAGAGATACCGACGATCAAAACCTCAGATAAGTAAACTATCGTGAGACAAAGGGAAATTGGTATCGTATGTAAGTGGTTCATTCGATTGCAAAGTAATCGTAGAAATATGTGGGAGCCATATGAATTTCCAGATTCCTCTATTGGTTATTGTTCGAAGAAGTGTCTCGATCATGTCTGCATAATTCACGAACCGTAGGGAGACACACTTAAGGATTCGATGTTGTTGAGTAGTTATGGAATGATGAGTAAGAGACTGAATGTTGTTCGGAGTCTCGGATGGGATCCGGGATATCACGAGGAGATCCGGAATGGTCCGGAGAATAAGATTCATATAAGGAAAGTCTTGTTTCGGAGTTGGGGAATGATTCCGGTGTTTTCATCGGGAAT
Source organism: Avena sativa (assembly GCA_916181665.1). Classification (NCBI taxonomy): domain Eukaryota; kingdom Viridiplantae; phylum Streptophyta; class Magnoliopsida; order Poales; family Poaceae; genus Avena; species Avena sativa. The sequence goes on from OV702284.1 coordinate 71,767,472, forward strand.
GTTCTAGAAGGTTCCGGAAGGTCCGGCACTCCGGAGGGGAAGGGTACATGAATGTGTCATGACAATGTGCAATGGTTGCATCATGTACTAGGTATCATGGCTGAGCAAAATAAAGGGATAAATCAAATCCTAGTTTGAAAAGTCAAACGCCAATTTGAAAAGTCAAACGACAATTTTGCTTGGTGGAGGGAGAGTAGGAAACCTACTTGGGGAGGAGTTCCTCTCCCTCCACCCGCCGGCCAAAGAGGCCGACTTGGGGGAGGACTCCCTCCCCTTGGCCGACGCCCTCCCACCTATAAAAGAAGGGGCAGGGGTGCCCCCTCTAGCCTACACCTCTCACACCCAAAACACTAACCCTAGCCGCCGGCCTCCTGCAGTTGCCGCCTCCCTAGGGTTTCCTCCTAGCCGCCGAGTTGGGGATCTCCCCAAGCCCTAGCCGCCGACTAAGCCTCATCCCTTGGTGCCTCTAAACCCTAGATCACCAAGGCCTCTCTCATAGTCCACCATACTCGCTCCGGCTTAAGGCGAAGCCCTAAGAGATCTCCCCTCTACTTCCGGTACCACGCCGTCGTGCTGCCGGAATCGCGAGGAGAGTACTACAACCTCCGCTGTTTGCTGGAACAAGATAGAGGAAGGTCTTCATCGAGTACCGAACGTGTGACCGACTGCGGAAGCGCTGCCGGAACGCAGCGCCGAAAGGATCGTCTACGCGATCTTGAGATCGGCAAGAGTACGACTACATCACCCACGAGAATCTGCTCTCGTTAAACACTTTGGAATCTTCGAGGGTGAGTTCCTCTATCGACTCGTTGCTACAATCTAGTAGATAGATCTTGGCTTGTTTGTTTGCATGCGGTAGAATTTTTTTGTTTTCCATGCTACGAACCCCTACAGGATCACATACCATGGGAACGAGAAAAGAGTACTTATCGGTAATGAGGTTGAACTAGGTATGCAGAGATACCAACGATCAAAACCTCGGATAATTAAACTATCGTGAGACAAAGGGAAATTGGTATCGTATGTAAGTGGTTCATTCGATCATTAAATAATCGTAGAAATATGTGGGAGCCATATGAATTTCCAGATTCCTTTATTGGTTATTGTTCGTAGAAGTGTCTCGATCATGTCCGCATAATTCACGAACCGTAGGGAGACACACTTAAGGATTCGATGTTGTTGAGTAGTTATGGAATGATGAGTAAGAGACTGAATGTTGTTCGGAGTCTCGGATAGAATCCGGTATATCACGAGGACATCCGGAATGGTCCGGAGAACAAGATTCATATAAGGAAAGTCCTGTTTCGGAGTTGGGGAATGATTCTGGTGTTTTCATCGGGAATGTTCTAGAAGGTTCCGGAAGGTCCGGCACTCCGGAGGGGAAGGGTACATGAATGTGTCATGACTATGTGAAATGGTTGCATCATGTACTAGGTATCATGGCTGGGCAAAATAAAAGGAGAAATCAAATCCAAGTTTGAAAAGTCAAACGCCAATTTGAAAAGTCAAACGACAAGTTTGCTTGGTGGAGGGAGAGTAGGAAACCTACTTGGGGAGGAAGTCATCCTCCCTCCACCCGCCGGCCAAGGAGGCCGAGTTGGGGAAGGACTCCCTCCTCCCAACCGGCGCCCTCCCACCTAGAAAAGGAGGGGCAGGGGTGCCCCTCTTCCCTACACCCAACACCACCCAAACCCTAACCCTAGTCGCCGGCCTCCTGCAAGTCGCCGCCGCCCCTAGGGTTTCTCCTAGCCGCCGAGTTGGGGCTCTCCCCAAGCCCTAGCCATTGGCCAAGCTTCCTCCCTTGGTGCCTCTAAACCCTAGATCGCCAAGGCCTCTCTCATAGTCCACCATACTTGCTCCGGCTTAAGGCGAAGCCCTACGAGATCTCTCCTCTACTTCCGGTACCACGCCGTCGTGCTGCCGGAATTGCGAGGAGAGTGATACAACCTCCGCTGCCTGCTGGAACAAGGGAGAGGAAGGTCTTCATCGAGTACCGAACGTGTGACCGACTGCGGAAGCGCTGCCGGAACGCAGCGCCGGAAGGATCGTCTACGCGATCTTGAGATCGGCAAGAGTACGACTACATCACCCACGAGAATCTGCTCTCGTTAAACACTTTGGAATCTTCGAGGGTGAGTTCCTCTATCGACTCGTTGCTACAATCTAGTAGATAGATCTTGGCTTGTTTGTTTGCATGCGGTAGAAATTTTTTGTTTTCCATGCTACGGACCCCTACAAATTCTTTTATCATGCTGATTTTCTACTTCAGCTTTGGAAATTTTAAATTTATCCAATGCTTCAGATCTTTCTTTAATTGGATAAATGTAACCATACCAGGAGTGATCATCCGTGAATGTTATGAATGAATCATAACCATCCACACTTTTCACAGAAAACGGTCCACAAATATCAGTGTGGATTATTTCTAGTGTAGATATACTTCGGTTTGCACTCTTTTTATTTTGCTTTACATACTTTACTATGCAATCTATGCATTTCTCGATATTTGAGAACTCTAACGGAGGAAGAATGTCATTTTTAACGAGGCTTTATATTCTTCCCCTCGAAATATGGCCTAATCTGCAGTGCCATAACTTCGATGAGTCAAGAGTTCGCTTTCTTTTCTTTTGTTCTTTGTTCGACAATGCAACTTGTTCATTCACATCACAGATAGAAAACACTTTCTCATGCAAGGATAATAAATAAAGCTTGTCATGTAGTGAAGCAACACCCACACAAGTATCTTTCAACCAAATGGCACATTTGCCATGTCCAAAATAACACTCATACATGTCTTTATCCAGGCACGACACACTTATTAAGTTTCTATGGATGGAAGGAACAAATAAAACATCCTTAAGCAAAAGAGTAAAGCCATCAGCCAACTCGAGAGGAATGTCGCCAACAGCCTCCACTTCTGCTTGAATCCCATTCGCCACTTCAATGAGTCTTTCTCTTCTTGGCAAAATCCTTGTCGAATGGAACCCCTATAAAGAGTTGGCAACATGAACAATTGCACTATAGTCAATCCACCAAGTAGATTTAGAAAACTTTTCATACAAGGATTCATTTACAAAAGAGACTATGTCTTTACCATTCTTTGCCATTATGGACTTTAGCCATATTGGGCAATCCTTTTTGTAGTGGCCAACCTTTTTGCAATGGTGGCACTGGTCTTTGTCCCTAGGGAGAGACTGCTGATACTGATGCTGGTGCTGTAGGGGGACCTTGCCATGTGGCTTGGAAGGGGAGCCACCATGGTTGCTGTTGGTGAAGTTCCTCTTCCTGTTGTCCTTCACATAGTTCAAAGAACCACCGTGAATGGACTTAAGCCTTTCTTCCTCTTGAGAACACATCCCTATGGTCTTTTCAATGTCCCACTTTTTAGGGGACATGTTATAGTTGATGACAAAGTTGTCGAACTGTTGGGGAAGAGAGGCCATGACAAGATGCACCGGTAGAGCAGGCTTGAGCTCGAGGTCCGCATCCATGGGCTTTAACTTAGACGCCATGTTGGACATCCTCAAGATGTGCTCTCTAATGCCATGTGGCCCTCCCGTATACTTTTCTGTCACCAGCTGTTTTAGCAGCTGGGTTGCATACATCTTTGAAGAGCTAGTAAACTGGCTCTTTATCTTTGCAAGGTACTGACCAACAGAGGCACACTCTTTGTTTGAGCCCACTATTGCGTTCTTAATCGTGTTCTTGATAAAAGCCAAGCACTTCTTGTTTGCATTGACCCACTTTGTTATCTATTGAGTAGGCCAGCTCCAATGGAGCATGGTCTCTCTTTCTCTTTTCCCATGCAGCACTTTCCTCCGTATCACCCCTCACTGGGTCCTCAGGCTTGACTGGTTGTTTAGTATCAACCACCGAGTCCACCTCGGCACAGACAAAGGCCAGGTCAACCTTTTTCCTCCATTCAGAATAGTTATCCCCTCTGAGCAGTGGGATATCCTTCAGGCAGCTCATGAGGTTGAGACCTCCTGAAAACCACAAAAGATGTGAGATAACCAGAAACAACTGTATGCGTTAATCCAACGTTGGTATAAATTAAGCATGCAATTGTTTGTGCAATTTAAAATTATATCACCGTTGGGTAAAGATAAAATTAAATGCACCTTTAACATATAATAAAAGGGATCATGATCATGTTTATTAATAACGTTGGTCAATTAATAACATGAAGCATAATCAACTTTAAATCACTTTATCACATCTTTTAAAACAAAAAATGTAACACACTTTATTGCATTCTAGCAATTTAAATCAACTATTTGCAGCGGAAACCAATTATTACACTATTCATAAACTTTAGACTTTATAGAAAAAACTCTGTCACTTTCATATTATCTAATCAAGATATTCACTGAAATAAAAAGAATAGAGAAAACTTTGCAAAATTTCATCAAAAAATGATAAAAAATATCAAAAAACAGCTTCTAAAATAAAAACAGAAAAAACTATCTGTTTACGCCCTTTCGGGCCCTTTCCCTGGGCGGCTAGCAGCGGCCTGCTCGCGCGCTGCCACTATCTGCCGCCGCCAGCGGTGCCCCAGCACGGCCCGCTCGGCCTGGCAGCGCACGCCTCGCTAGCTGCTGCCCGCGCGTTGCCTCAGCGAGCAGCGCCTGCTCCCTCGCCGCCCATAGCGGCCTGCTCCGGCCCACCCGGCCCAGCGCCGTGGCCCACGCCCGCTCGCAGCTCCCCCGCACCGCTTGATCCCAGCCGCAGGATGTAGCCGCCCTAGATCCAACGGCGCCCCGCGCGCCTTGCGGGGACAAAAACCCTCACTGTCACAGCCCCCAGAACCCTAGCCCCATTCGCCCCCTTCTCTCCCCCGCGACTCCCTTCCACCAGCTCTCTGGCGGCGCTTGCGAGCAAGCGAGGCGAGGTGGCCGCGCCGCCAGCGACGGCGCCGACGGCGAGCTTCTCCCTCCCTCTCTCTCATGCTGCTACCCCTTTCTCCCCTTTCTTCTCCTCTGTCCCAACTAAAATCCCGTCACCTCGCTAGGAGATAGAGAGATTGGTGGCCGAAGATTCGGCGCCTCCCAGCCCCCCTTGCCGGCGGTGCGTCCACCCGTGGGTGGGCGCACGACCGTCAAGAGGCGCAGCGGCGGTGCCACCTTACCGGCGGCGGCGGCGGCCGGTGGTTATTTCCCTCCTTTTTTTTTGTTTCCTTTGGGGTTTACTTTGGGGATTTGTTTGTGGGATCTGGGGATGTTTTCTCTTGCGGGATCTATGGGGAAATTTGCTAGAGGACGATCTAGGGTTAGGGTTAGGGTTTGCCTTTTGGGGTTTTAGATCTAGGATTTCTTTACCCCCGAAGGGGTGTGTCCTTCTTTCCTATGCCTCGGCTTGCCGATGCGCATAGGGATCGAGGGAGACGGCGCTGCCGTAGGGCAGGGTGCTGCCGTAGGGCAGGGCGCACTTTAGATCTAGGTTTATTCTTTCCTTTTGCACCAAAAGATCTAGCAAATAGTGCTCTGATACCAATGTTAAAATGACTTTGCGATGAAACTAGTCTAGATCTATCCAGTAGCACTTTACCTTGCTTATCTAGATCCGAAACTGAGAGAGGGAGAGAGGGATCGGAGAGGAGAGGAACTACCTGCTCCCTGGCTCGACAGGCATGAGCCAGAGGGGATGCCGGAACTAGTCCCAGAGCTAGAGCCGCCGTCATTAGCCATGGGAAAGGGTCGACGGCGTGGGTGTGCGGTGGTGGTGGCGATTCCCGTCGGCTCGTGCTAACCCTAGATCGGTAGGGGTGTAGGTGGGGAGATTGGAACAATGGTGATCCTCGTGACCCGTGCTTCCGGTCCCCCACCACTTTATATAGCGCGGCGACAGGGGCCCACCCACCAGGTTGGGGCGCCCCCGATCAGGGCGCGGATAAGGGTCTCGTTCAGGCCGTTGGGCTCAAACGGGAGAGATCAAACTAACAGGAGGTAATAAGCTCATTCACTCAGCAAATTCTTTTTATGTTCTTTCAGATGATTCCATTTATGTTAAAGCTTTAGAATGTGGCTTTGATATTAAATCCCTTCCCATTGAAACTGTTCATATGATGAGAGATTTGGAGTGTGCTAGAGACAATCTTACTATTAAGAAAAACGCTTTGCGAAATAATGCTGACCAAGGTAAGGCCATTAATATGCACAGTTTGCCTGGTACAGAAGAAGTTCAACATCCTGATGATTTCATTGATAAATAATATGTGATTGAGGAAGATGATTTTACCCCTATTATTTCCAAAAAGAACAAGAAACTTTTAAAGAAAGGGTCTGGTAAAAAATCTCAGGGTGTGCCCCTCAGTGGCACAAAAAAACCTTGTAGGACAAACACGAATTATCCTTTGAGTGATATCGTGGTTGGTCCTAGGACTAAAATTCAGAATATAGAATATAAATGATGGTTCTCTTTATGAATTATAGTGGTGTGGGGAAGAAAGGTTTCTCTTTTTGCCTTAGAGATATTATGTCAGAATATAGTTTAGACTTCATTGGGCTTCAAGAAACTATTAAGAAATAAATTGATGTTTATGTTTGTAGAAAATTTGATCATGACAAAGTTATACATGGCATTGGTCTCCCTCTGCGGGAGTTCTGGGGGGGGGGGGGGTATTATTTGTGGCATTAAATGCTCAAGGTTTGATGTTATAAATGTTCAAATTGGGAGACATTTTGTGAAAGCAAAAGTGTTTTATGAAAAGCTTCAACATACTATATTTCTTATTGTGATTTATGCGGCAGCATAGGATAATGAAAAGGAAGTTTTCTTGAGTGACTTGGCAAATATTTGTACTGATATGGTAATCCCTACCCTCATTGGTGGGGATTTTCACATTTTAGAATGAGAAAAATAAGAAAGGAGGAACAACAAAATTCTCTATGATGTTTAATGCCATCATTAATTCCTATACTCTTAGGGAGATTAGATTATCTAGAGGAAAATATACTTGGCCAAGTAATCATCAGATGCTTACTCTTGAGAAGTTAGATAGAATCTTGATTAACTCTGAATGGGAAAACATGTTTCCACTAACTAATGGTAGAAAACAAAATCCTAGGATTATGTTTGACCGCAATCCCTTGGTGATTGACTTCGTGAGATACATGGAACTAAATCAAAATAATTTAGATTTGAAAAAGCTTGGTTGTCCCACCCTGATTTTCTAACTAGGGTGGATAGAGCTTGGAACTTGCCTATCTCCTCTATGGATAGCATAAGTGTAGTTAAACATAAGTTGAAAAATGTGAAAGATAGTTTGAAAGGGTGGGGTATTAATTTGAGAGGTGATTCAATCAAATTGAAAAAGATATGTCTACTGAGCTTGAAGTCCTTAACCTTTGGAAGAAACTAATGTTTTTTCCTATGTCTAAATGGAAAGGAAAAGTTGGATCCAATTTAAATTCTTCGAAATTTATAAGGAGGAGAAATACTGGTTTAGTAGGTCCAGTGAAAATTGGTTGTTACACGGTGATGATAATACTTCTTATTTGCACAAAATTGCAAATGGTAGAAAGAGTAAAAACACAATGTTCTCAATGAAAAAATGAGCTAACTACTCAAGGGACTGATAATCTGTTAAACCATCCAACTAAATATTACAAGCTTATTTTGGCCTCGGTGAAGGAAATAAAATGTCTTCTGATCCTAATGTGTGGAGTGTTAATGAGAAATTGGATTCTCATGACAATTTGATTCTTGATGGTCCCTTTAATATGTAAGAAGAGAAACAAGCTCTGGACATGATAAAAACAATATATTTTAATTCCAGGCCCCTATATTCTTAGTTGTGCTCACTTTTCCCTCACGGGGACCTATTTTGCTTATATTTTCCCTTAAATTTCATACTTTCTAGGGGAAAAGTGAGCAAATTTCATACTTTCTAGGGGAAAAGTGAGCAAAATAGGCATGCGTGGGGGAAAATCACGACTAAAAAACTAGGGGCATGGATTTAAAATCAACAAACAAGGCAAATGGCCCTGATGATTTTCCTGTAGATTTTTCCAGTCTCGTTGTCCCATTATAGGTCATGATATTATGGATTTATTTGATGACTTGTCCCTGGGTAAACTAGATCTTTATAGACTAAACTTTGGCATAATAATTTTATTGCATAAATCTCCTAATGCAGATGTTATCATAAATATAGGCCTGTTTTTCTTTTACAAGTTCTTTATAAACTAATTACTAAAGTTGTCACGATTAGGGTAGAACCTTTCATGGATAAAATGATTTTTGGTAGTTAATTTGCTTTTATTAATGGTAGAAATATTATGGATGGTGTTATGTCCCTTTATGATATTTTGGATGAAGCTCGTAGGAAGAAAAACAAGGTGTGGTCTTGAAACTTGATTTTGAGAAGGCCTATGATAAAATTGACTAGGATTATTTGCTTACCTGCATCTCTCAAAAAGGTTTTAATGAAAAATGGGTTGATTTGATAAATTGTATTATGAGGAATGGTACTCTCTATGTGAAAATAAATAATAGAAGAGGTAAATATTTCAGTAGCCATAGAGGGTGAGATTAAGATAATCCTTTCTCACCCTTCCTCTTTAATATGGCTGCTAAAGGCCTTGCTAAGATGATTAGACAAGCTAAATTGTAGGTTCCATTGTAGGTTTAGTCCCTCGTATAATTGATAAGGGTGTCCCAATTTTGCAATATGCCGATGATACCATATTGATGGTGCAAGATGATATAGAACAAGTAGTTCACCTTAAATTGGTTCTATAGTTGCATGAAGCTATGTATGGTTTAATGATCAATATTAATAAGAGTGGAGTACTTATGGTGCTTAAGGATGAAAGCAAAGGTTTATTGTATGTTGATATGTTTGGTTATCAACTAAGCTATTGGCCAATTAAATACTTGGGTGTTCATGTGCGTGGTTCCAGGCTTCAGGTAGCTGACTTGACTCCTATTTCTAATAAATTAAGAAAAAACCTTGATGGATGGGTAGGGAACTCCTCATTGATTGGAGGGCGACTAATTCTCATCCAATCCTCTCTATGTAGTTCACTCATATATCACATGTCCATTTACATGCTATATGATTCAAACTTAGAGGATTTTACTAAGAACATTAGAAAATCCTTCTGGGCAGGCACTAGTAGTAAGAAAAAGCATTACATGGTGAATGGAGTATGATCTATGGGCCTAATAAGAAAGGTTGTTTAGGTATAAGAATCTTGAAGTTGTTTAATATTTGCCTTATTTTCAAATGGTGGTGAAACCTTGAGAATGATCAAGGCCTCTAACAATCTTTGGTCAAATCTAAATATAACATAAAACATGGGATTTATATCTTGGTTAGAAAACAAAGTGACTCTGCAAGCTCTAAAAACCTTCTGAAAGTTAAGAAGATCTATTTGAATGGTAGGACAATGTCCATTTGTGGAGGGAGGGAGATTGATTTCTGGCATGATCAATGGTGTGGGATGTTCTCCCTATGTGAGAAATACCCCCTGACTTTTGAAATTTGTAACTAGCAATAGTGTACTATGAGAGAGATGGTAGACAATGAGTGGAACTTCTCCTTTAGAAGGTGATTAAGTCCTGAGTTGCAAAACCAGTGGGTTAAACTAAGGAGTATACTGACATCCATTGCCTTGAATGATCTACATGGTAAGTCAAAATGTAAGTATACGAAGTCTGGGAAGTTCTTTGTCAAATCCTTGTACGACAAACATTCCTTTGCTGGTCATGATAGATCTTTCAAACACCCATGGAAAGATAAAATACTTTTGAAAATCAAAATCTGGATGCGTCTAATTTGGCATAATGCTATTGCAACTAAGAATAAATTGAAAACAGAGAAATGGGTTGGTAGTTACACATGTAGCTTTTGTCATGCTGTTGAAACAGTAAATCATCTTTTCTTTGGTTGTCCTATCTTAATTTATATGTGGATTACAATTTCTACCATCATTGGTTCTTATGCTAGGCCCACCTGTTTTAATCAATATTTTTGGTGGATTGTTAAATTTCTCGCCTTTGGAACTAGCTTTTATATTGTTTGTGTGACTTAACTAAGTTGGTCTCTTTGGAAAACTTGAAACTATGATTGTTTTGAATGCAAGCTAAACTCTTCCTAAGTAGATATAATATGTTACATGTGTGTTTTCTTACGCTACTAGGCATGCCTCCAAAATGCTAATGATTGGGAAAGCTTGATGGAGGGTGCAACTAGGTTACAACGTGGTGCTCTCTAGGCGCAGGAGATGTCAAACATGGCCTCGACTCTAAGGATTGGTGATGTCAATGGTGAAGTTGAAGTGACTGTTGACAAAAATCATACAAAATACCGAAGCTAGAAAAAGCAGAAATAAAATAAGTTATGCGGGTAAAAAAACCATGTTTATTTTGCTGGTATGTTCTATTGGAGGGCTTAGACTTATTTGTTTTGCTTGCTTGGACTATGTTTATTATTGGGTGTCCTTTAGGCAGGTGCCTGTTGTGGCGTCATTGTTTTTTCTTGTCTTTTCCATGCTTTGAGAAACATATCTTTATTATGTTATTCTTTGATAATGGAACCCGACTCCATGTTCAAGAAGTATGGAAAAAATACCAATCATTTGATTGGTGTAGGGCTAACGAGGGAATTAATTACTCTACCCTGGATCTCTCCACAATCGACAAATTTTATGTCGTCTTATTTCTGTTTGTAAATTTTAGAGTTGATGGTAAGTTCTCTGAGGTCGCTTCCTCCTACCTTGTTTCTTCCCATCGATCGCCGGCTTCATTCCGCATCTCATACTTATCGTCCAACATAGCATTGATCAACTCTCCACAATTCTCTTGGGCTTTGGGGAAGTCACCAGCTTGGTTAATTTTTTTTTAGGAATCTTTGGTTGGGCTCATCCCTTGCAACGATATAGACATTGAACATGTCCTTCAAAGTTTTTCGGCCATGCAATCTTCCTTTCCTATTTGCAACCGCAACCTTCCCTTCTTCGTGCATAGGCTAATAGGCGCCGACCTTCAATATCTCGAAGGAAAATTACAACAAAGATGCAAACATGGCATGAGAGGGACATAACAACGGTCGGCCGCGCCACTTTAGTTGAAGCCGGTTATTGCAACCCAACTTATTTTTCACTTCAGACCTGTAAAAAAACTTATTTTTCACATCACAACCCTCCTTATACCTAAATGGCTTTTGGATTACACGGAGAAAACCGATAGAGTCTTCCTTTGGACCGGCAAGGAAAAGGCTAGCAATGGAAAATGCAAAGTCAATTGGAAGATAATATGTAGATCAACCAAGTTTGGGGGTCTTGGAGTTCTCGACATGGACAAAGTTGCGAGATCCCTGCGACTTAGGTGACCTTGGCTCTAATGGATGAACCTAGAGAGATCATGGTGTAGCAGGAATACATAATGGGTAGGCCCAATGCCCTCTATCTTACGCGTTTTTACATTTCTTATTATGATATATAATTCGTCTTTTATATTTGGTTTTATGATGGATGATTTAGGGATTTTTTCGTCCGTGTACATCCTAGCTATGAAGAAGCCGGGGTAATGCTTAATACTTTTTAAATAATAAAAACGCCTTTATCGAGAAAATCTATTCCTCATTCCAAATTTTCCATAAAATTGTACTCCAACGAGTGACCATTTCATTTCTGAATTGAAACGAGTCAGGTATGCACCTTTATTGATATATCCTCTAAAATGAATATGCGAAACTTACATATAATGTCTCATTCTCTCTCTCACTAAAAAAGAATACACCTATAATATATTGACTATGCATAAGCTCATATGTTTGTGCGGGTAGCAGACATCTGCATTCAAGCCATGAGACCGGCAAGCAGGACAACAAGGGCAAGGCCTGCTGTGGGCCGGACGGATGTAGCTGCGGAGGGCGTTTGCGATGGCCGGGGAGAGTTGCCGGCGCTGGGACCGCTGGCTGGTGCGGGTGACGAAGGGGAGGATCCTGACCCGACGTCGATCGTGACCTTCATGCCGGCGGCACAGTGACCAGTGAAGCCACAGATGAAGTAGCGAGTGCCGGTGGCGGACAGGGCGACGACGTCGTTGCCGGTTTTGAGGGTGGTGATCGGGCTTGCGGCGCTGCATGAGTCGTAGTCGGCCTTGATGACCTCGACCACGTCGTGCGCCTGCGGGGAGTACTTGAAGACGATACTGTCACCGGGGAGAAACTTCTTGGAGGACGCCCAGCTGCCGTAGTTGATGCCCAAGTCCCACGCGCCGGCCGGCGCGCCGACATCGTATGTCGCCGCCGACGCGGTGCTCAAGACGGCCATCGCGGCCACGGCAAGGAGAGTGATTCTCACGGCAGCTGCCATTTCGGTTGCAATGGGAAGATCAACGCAAGCAGATGAGATCGTCAGGTAATGTTGGTGTCTGTTGATCTCTAGGGAGGTGCTTTCTGTTCTGTTGATCTCTAGGCCGGTTGGCGCGCGCGCACGCGGCAGGTTCCTGGAATCGTGCTGAATAAGTCTTACACTACTGTCTCTGTTGGAACACAGGCCTACCTGGTCAATGGTTATGCACGGGTAGTTGGCTTACTGACTGCTGACAAATCACGGCCCGCTCGGCTTCTATTTTCATATCAACGCGGTTTACGTTACTTGCCGTATACTATCTGGAAGTAAGACATGATCCAAATCAAAGCTTCTGACCCGTCAACGTAAGCTTTTCAACACAAAGCAAGAGAAAACTATCTCTGTAGCAGACCCACCAAGAGCACGACCCTACTGGCCATTTGATTGTTGTAGGGTTGGATGCGGAGGGAATTAATTACTACAACCTCCATCTGTCCATGATCGACAGATTTTACGTCATCGTCTATTTTACTTATTTTTTTAAAACAAGAAAAAAAATGTCATATTTGTTATTAGGAAGAAGATAATTACCCTGATTGGAGGGAAACCAGACAAAAACAAATTTCAACAAGCCCAATAGCCAACCAGAACCAACATGGCATCCCTAGCCAACGTGGCTACCAAAGAAAACTCACACACACAGCTGAGAAAAGAACCAACATGGCATCCCCAGCCAATTTAATGAATAACTAGATGGAGCCAGCGCCCTGCTGCGCCGTCCTCTGCTATCAACGTTTAAATTTTATGACAGATGTGTCCGTCTCATGGTGAATTAATAGTTTTAGTCAGGAACAGACCTAGCCAAGCCCTGAGAAACAAAAACATAAACACACACATGATGACCAGCAGCTAACAACGCAACATAATCACCGTTGGATAACTCGAAACCGCGGAACACAAAACACAAGCATCAATATAATAACAAGCAAGATACACGAAGTAATGAAACAAGATAGGCAGTCAACTTTAAATAGCAAAATAAACTACCAACACTCTTCCAACTGCAGTAGCCTCGCGACAGCTGACTGATATCAATTCAAGGAATCAACAAATATACGGCCTTAGTCACACCCGCCCCAAACTTGTCATCCTAAGAATACCGACAAAATTCAAAGAACACTCAGAAAATCAACACCGAGATGCCGCACTCGCCGGAGCACTAACGGCATGCGCACACCAGACACACAATGACACACACACACACACACACACACACACACACACACACACACACACACACACACACACACACCTCACACAATGATAGGAACAAACCCGTCAAACCGAATGGCAAATAATCAAATCCAAATAGCCGCAGCCCCATGCAACCCAACCACATACAAACCAATCACAATATCAATCAAAGAAAATAGCTCATAAGACACGTCACATCCACCCCCAATTTCACACGAACCGCACAATACATCCACGCAGTATCCCTAAGTCCCGGCCAATGGCTGCGCCGATGACCAACAGAGATCCATAACACAAACACACCCATACATTGAACACGCCCCACCGCCGGAGCCAACCCCACAACATGGAAAAAAATGCGGAGCGAGGGAAACGAACACAAGAGGGTGTGGCATCCGTGCATAAAGCCCGCCCTGACCGATGAAGCAAAGGAGGCGAGGAAGCAGGAGTTCGCCCAACATGAAATAAAACCACCGGAATAGCAAGAAGAGTAGGAGAAATACCGACACGACAATCGAAAAAACTGCGAAGCGACCCCACACCTAAATTATAAATCGTAGTTCCGCCAATGGGCTGCGTGCCACTATGGTTGGGTACTTGACTATGGCAGAAAAAAATAAGCGAGTGAGTTGTCAACTATAATGTGAATAGTTTAAAAAAGGGATCGAGTCATTGGTTGGACCAGAAAAAACAGAACCAACAACTCAGACAGTTTCTCAAGTGAAACGGATAGTTTCCATCACCAGAATGGGATAAGATATTCGAATTGGACATTATTGTGGCTTCGCTAATTGGACCAGAAAAACCAGAACCAACAAATTAAGCAGTTTCTCAAGCGCAACAACGGATAGTTACCGCCGCCGGAATGGAATAAGATGTTTGAACCGGACATTTTTTGGGGCAAACTGGCTAATAAATCGGAGCGGTTGAACCGGGTCTCGTGACCGAGAAAAATACATGCATTTAGCCAGATTTTGAAACCATGCATAGAGAAACCCAAATTATGGTCAATAATTAACTTGCCTCTACTATGTCCATGTCAACTCGAATTATCTCAAACTATTTTATCTTTTTTTATATATTAGTCCATGATGTTATTTTTGTACGTATCAAATCTTTCATTAAATCAGACGAACCGGTTATATTTGTCTGACCAAGCAACCTAATAAACCAGGAGCTTAACCGGTTTACTCACCAGTCTAGTCTTTTAGAATATATATAGATGGTCTGCACGTAGATGTGGTGTTACTATTTGGTTGGAGGAGCTTAGGAGCAAGGAAAGGTCACCAATTCTAGGGAGCTAGTTCTTGTAAAGATTGTAAATTTGCATTGTAACATGGTACAAAATAAATAAATAAGATGTAATTGAAAAATTCAGTTCCAAAGCTGCAAACACCATGTAATAGTCTGAAATATGCATAAAATAAACTTAAAGTACAATCAATTTTTCAAGTACACACACACTCTCTCTCTCTCTTGTGTGTGCTCTTCCACCACAGTTTCAATGGTTAGAAAAATTTGAATCGGGGGCAGCCTTCTTTGTTGATTGTTTTCGAAATAGCCTGCAATGTATCAGTCTTTCTTCATAACTGAATAATTCAAAAGAGAACAATATAAGTATGAGTGTAACAAAACTCATATGGGTGGAATCATATTTCGTAGTCATATATTGTAAAATCTCTATAGAAATAGAGAATACGACACAATCATAAATACCCCCATCTTCCCGAAAAACATGTCACAAATTTGTTTAAATCTCTACGATAAAAAAAATTGTTTAAATCTGAATGTATCTAAATACTAAATAGTGTTTAGATACATTTAAATTTAGACAGATCTTCGATATCCTTTTAGGACGGAGTGAGTATATGTTCATAATTAACTCTCCTTGGCACGATCATCGTTACCAAATAATCCTCATGCTAGCAGGATCCGGGGCAACCGTCACAACATCTACGATCACTAGAGGAACCAGGCGAGACGCCGACAGCCAGAATCCACCGGCATAGCCCTGTTTGCTGTCCGTCGGCAACCGTTGGCGTAACACGACACTGGCTCAATCTCGTTTGTAGTCAGCGCAGAGAAAGCTGTCGACGTAGACGGTAGGCCAACGGCCAAACCGAGCCATCAGCCTATGCTAGATGGGCCCCATGAACCGGCTAACGGCCGTTTGACGTTGGCAGCAGGTAGCCATTGGCATAGGCCCAGTTCTTTTGGCCGCTTAAAAAATAAGCTGTTCCTTCCCTAGCTTCTCTCATAAGCCACATGGCTTATTAGTCGAAGCTTCTCAATTAGTTATGAGATAATTAGTTTAGAATCTCTAACTAATAAGCCGAGCGGCTTATAAGAGAAGCTGGGGAGAGGGCAGCTTATTTTTTAAGCTACCAAAAGAACTGGACCCTAGTCTTGGACCTGCACCGAAGACTGTCGGAATTTTTTTTTCAATTTTTTCTTTGAAAATTTCAAAATATTTGAATTGTTTGACCAGTTAATTGCACTTGGACATAATTTCAATTCAAATTACTTACACTTAGTCATACTTCATGGTCGATCACTCATCCTTAGAATATTCCAGTCCTAACATGCTTAACTTCTTCATTACTTCCCAATGAGCTTCCGAGAAAGAAGTTATATTTTGTTGATAATAGTATCCTATCAATCGTATTAACTCTTGGGCCATGATGTCAAACTTTTTTTTGAATTCCAAACAATTATTTAAGTAAAAAATGAATAAGTAATAATAATCTTGAATTCAAATAACAATAAAATGATTTTTTTGCCTTGTTTCCATTTAATATTGAATACTTCATATCTACAAATCCATATATCAGAATTCAACAAATATTATGTCTAAATCAATTAGAAAAAATGAGAGGAATCCAAAGATGACATTCCTATCATATTTTTAATCATGCATCGTGTCTTTTTAATAGTGCATAGTAAGTTTTTTCAAATAAAATTCATTTAACAGTGTCCAAATCTTCAAAAAATCATATAAAAAATCTTGCATGTGGCCCTAATATGTGTAGCCAAGTGTGGTTGAATATTAAAATTCCCCAAACCTGTCTCCCGACATGTACCGCTTCACAGACATCAGATGTCACTTAGGAAGGTTCTAGACATATGTTTGGAAAACTCCCGCGTCGGGTCAACCAGAGGCAATCTTGGAAGATCTTGGGCTCTAAGGTGTAGATCCATGTTACTATGGACTAAACAAACAAGAACCTAGGGGTAGGCCCATGGGGCCCATGGGAGAGGGAATTGCTGGAAAAAAAAACCTTTGGCCGGCCTCCAAAGACAGTTGACCAATAGACTTTTATCTTTATATTTGTTTGTTTAGGCCATACCTACATGGAAAACAAAGGATGAGACCATTTTACCACAATATTTACTACGGTTGCCTCGTAGCGGGAGTTTCCACCTCTCAGTCTAGAATTTT
Organism: Avena sativa; assembly: GCA_916181665.1. Lineage (NCBI taxonomy): Eukaryota > Viridiplantae > Streptophyta > Magnoliopsida > Poales > Poaceae > Avena > Avena sativa. The sequence continues at coordinate 71,784,467 of OV702284.1, forward strand.
ACTAACTTTACCGCGTTTATGTGAACATGGTCACACCCTGGAGTTATATATTGCCTTTATGAACATTTCACCACACTTGTACACATATGTCAGAGCCACATGCAAGTTTCTGAGCTATTTCGGTGCTCCGGTGGTCGTTTTCCAAAACCCTACACCAGGGCCCTGTAGATCTACCCCTTTGACCGGCCTTCAACGATGGGTGACCAATGGAATTTTATCTTCATTTTTGTTTGTTTAGGCCATACCTATATGGAAAAAAGGATGAGACCATTTTACCACAAGATTCACTCTGGTTGCCCTGTAGCGGGAGTTTTCATCTCTTGGTATAGAACTTTACTAACTGCTACCGGGATCTATATATTGCCTATATGAGCATTGAACCGCATGTTTACACATATTAAAAAGCCACATTCAAGTTTTTGAGGTATTCCGGCGCTCAGGTGGTCGGTTTCAACCGAAACCCTAGACTAAGGACCCCATAGATCTACCCCTTTGACCGGCCTCCAATGACGGTTGACCAATGTATTTATATATTATTTTTGTTTGTTTAGGACATACATACATGCAAAAAAGGATGAGCCCATTTTACCACAAGATTCACTCCGGTTGCCCCGTAGCGGGAGTCTCCACCTCTCGGTCTAGAACTTTACTAAGTGCTACCGCGTGTATGTAAACATGGTCATAGAGGGGAGCTATATATTGCCTCTATTAACATTGCACCATGCTTTTACACATATTCAAGATCCACATGTAAGTTTTTGAGGTATTCTAGTGCTCCGGTGGTCGGTTTCCACCGAAAAACTAGATCAGCCCCCCTTTGACCGACCTCCAACGATGGTTGACCAATGAACTTTTATCTTCATTTTTTCTTTAGGCCATACCTACATGGAAAACAAAGGATGAGACCATTTTACCACAAGATTCACTCCGGTTGCTCCGTAGCAGGAGTTTCCACCTCTCGTCTAGAACTTCACTAACTGCTACCGCATGTATGTGAACATGGTCACACTCGGCAGCTATATATTGCCTATATGAACATTCACCACACTTTTACACATATGCTAGAGCCACATACAAGTTTTTGAGGTATTTCGGTGCTCCGGTGGTCAGTTTACACCAAAACCCTAGAGCAGGGACCCCGTAGATCTACCCCCTTGACCGACCTCCAACGATGGTTGAAAAATATACTTTTATCTTTATTTTTTAGGCCATACTGATACGTCAGAAACATATCTATTTTAGATGTTCTATGATTGTTTAGTATCTACTTTGCTTTGCTTTGTCTACACTTTGAGGTATTTTTATATGTTTTCTGGTACTAACCTATTAACAAGATGCCCAGTACCAGTTGCTTGTTTTCTTCCGTTTTTGGTTCCAGAAAGGCAGAAAATCAATATTCTCAGAATTGGATGGGACAAAAGCCAAAGTCAATATTTTACCGTGAGAAACACGGAGCCAGAAGACGAGACGGAGGATGGCCTCGAGGGGGCCACACCCCTGGCCATGCGGGTGGGCCCACCCCACGCCTGGGGGGTGCAACCGCCTCGGGCACCCCCTCGGCCTCCCTCTTCGCCTATAAGAATCCCCCGATTCCTAAACCCTAAGTACCCAATCAATATTTCACGAAACCGTCTGTAGCCGCCGCCACCATCGTCCCTAGATCGGGGGATCTGAAGCTCTTCCTGGCACCCTGCCAGAGGGGAGATCATCCCGGAGGCCTTCTTCTTCATCATCCCAGCCTCCGGTATGAAGCGTGAGTAGTTCCACCTTGGACTACGGGTCCATGTAGTAGCTAGATGGTTGTATCTCCTCCTTTGTGCTTTCATATCTAGATCTTGTGAGCTCCGTTCATGATCAAGATCTCATCTATTTGTAATCATGAATGTTGTGTTTGCGGGGATCCGATGGATATTGATATTACTATGTCAGATTGATTAATGGTTTTGTCTTATTGATTCTATCATGTCTGTGTTGTTTGTGATATTGCATGCTCTCCATTGTTAGTAGCTATCTTGGCCAAGTAGTTGCTAGTTACTCCAAGAGGGGGTATTTATGCTCGATAGTGGGTTCATGCCTCTATTTAATCTAAGGGAAGTGACAGAAATCTCTAAGGTTGTAGATGTGTTGTTGCCAATAGGGATAAAACAACAGTCTCTTGTTCATGGAACAAGTGGATTGTTTACCTTACACACTTTGATTAAAGCAGTTGTGTGTTGCTTGCAACTTAATACTGGAGGGGGTTCGGATGATAACCCAAAGGTGGACTTCTTGTCATAGATACAGTTGGATGGCGGCCTATGTATCTTGTTGTATTGCCCAGTCGAATCTCATAGGATCATGATGTCTAGTATTGCATTGTTATACCTTGCTCAGTCCTGTCAATTGCCGTGCTGTAATTTGCTTACCCAGCATGCCATGTTTGTTTATCTAAGGAGAACACCTCTAGTGAACTATGGACCCCGGTACAATCTTTACAATTGATACATCTTCCATTGTTACTGTTTACTTGCTGCAAACCACCATTACCTTCCACACCATATAGTTAATCCTTTGTTATAGCAACCGGTGAGATTGACAACCTCATTTTTTGTTGGGGCAAAGTCTTGAGTTTGTGTTGTGCAGATCTCCAAGTTGCTTGCAACACCTTTGAGACGTTTCCTTCCTTCTACTGGTTCGATAACCTCAGTTTCTTACTGAGGGAAGACTTGCTGCTGTGTTGCATCACACCTTGCTATTGGGGTTTCCCGACGAAGCGATCCCACATCAACAAAGCGCCATCACATACCTACATGGAAAACAAAGGATGAGACTATTCCACAACAAGATCCACTCCGGTTGCCCTGTTGCGGGAGTTTTTGAGGTATTCCACCATATTTTCTATTTTGAATATCTTTTAAAATGTGTTATATGAAAGTACATGTATTGTTTTATGTTATACTTAATTTTTATTCAAAACAAATGTGCAATATTTAAGTGTAGATAGATAGTTTTTATTTTTTGCAAATTTTGATATATTATTTGTATTTTATGAATCAAAATGATTTGGTTATGATTTTTATATGATTAATGTGGAAAAAGGTTAAATAGTTGTGCCGACGGTAATGCGTCGGCGTAGCTCCTATGTTGTCAAACCTCCGTCAATCGCAGGCGCCAGCCCCACGTGTCTGCAACCTACGCCGATGACCACTCTCGGCTTATCTATGCTGACGGCCACTCTTGGCCTAGATCTAGATACGCCGACGACCGAGCTATGACGATGGCGGCCCTCAGCCCATATGGTCCTACACTGATGGCTAAACTAGGCCGATGGTCTTGTTGCTGGGTTGCTTAGCTTGGGGCCTACACGGACGGCCCCGACTAAAAGCCGTCGGCGTAGGAATCGGCCGTCGACGCCTCGCCATTTTCATGTAGTGCGTGCATAGACAAGCCACCAGGAACTTGCAATTTTTTGGAGTTGGTAGTAAGTTATCCAACATCGCTTCCTTCTACCATATTTCATCCCATCACAGTCCTTGTGACGCATCTCCTAGTTATTGCCCAACATAGCATGTTTCAAAGTTCAAAATTATGCCCGCTGAAATCATGATACCATGGTATAACTCTCTCGTATGGTTTCGGTGTTTTATAGAAAATTATGAAACTCTTTCTAATTTTAAGAGAAAGTTCCACTTCAATATTGTCCTGCAAGGACCAACAAATATAATTATATAAGAATAGAGTAATATAAGAGGTTTTTAAAAAAGGAAATCCATAGCTTATTGCCCCTCATCTGCATATCTAGAAACAATTGTTCAATTATTTTTAATGCAAGGAAATAAGCTAGCAGAGTACATTGACTACACAAAGTGGTAGAACCATGACATGCCATGATCTAAACATATGTTGATTTTGTTGTCATTCTTCCACAACTATGAATTAAATAAGGGGAAAGACATCCGTGTTTTACATCGCCAATTCCATGTTACGATGGGTAGACCAAGGCAATTCATCATGCATGTTGGGTTCAACCATTCAACACAAGGAAAAGGACACAAAGACAAGACATTCAACAATATAATGAAGAATGTGTGTCATTGTTGTGTACAACCACCAAACTGCGGATTTTCACTCTTGGACATGTTCCAATCATGATCTTGATATCGGATCTTACAAGATTTGCACCAAATATATCTACTGGAATTCCATGCGATCCTGCGCCAACCAAGTTGGGATCTACTTATTTGGATGGACTATGAAAGCATGAGAAAGTGAGCAAGGTCTTGGCTAGGAGGGTCATGGAAGACACCGTCAGACTGTCCAGATCCACGGTGCGTGCGGTTATAGTCTACTTGATGCATGATTAGATGAACATGCATCGGCGTCAGTGTTGGATGCAAATGTGGGGAGCGGATATGTGGCAGTGGCAATAGATGTTATGGTGGTTAAATTAGTCATGGAGATGGCCCAGACGATGATGTACGATGTGATAATGGAGGTCTTCGCGATGGTAAAGGCATGTGATATGGTCCGACAAGGTAGGGACTAAGATCACGACCACCTATTGAAAATACGTCATAGAGGAAATATTGATGTTATTATTACTCTATTTACATGTTTATTATTATGTTTATGTTCTATGTTTTAAATTGCATTAGTTCCTAAATATGAGTTTTGGAGGAAAACCTAAGTGCATGTGTCGAATAATAAAGATCAACCACATCCATAGGGAGAACTCTGGACCAGGTCATGTATTATTGATTGGTCATGTTTTACTAACCATGGGCATAGTAAATGTTACGAGGATGCCAACAATAACTAGAGCACACTGATAGGATAAAAGTGGTGATGGATAGACCCCATTGATATATCACGAGATATATCGTCAATATGTTGTCGTTACTTTCTCAGCCAGTGTTATCATTTACTCATGTTCATAAAACATGAGAAAATCATATACCTAGATCCGAATGGTTACTTAGAAGTCTTCAATGTTACACCAAAACTGGGTAATTATAAAAGTGGCTTTCACGTATATCAAAATGTATGTTGTGGTGCTAGATATGTCAAAACTGGGATTTGGTCCTTCGGTGATGAGAGATAAATCTGGTCCCGCTTGGTATTATGGTGTCCAACATTGCCTCACTCGCCATTGTTACTAAGTGTTAGTCGTGGGGAGTAAAGAGTACAAACCAGTAATAAGGATAACTAGGTATAGTGATCAAGAAATTAACCATGGGAATCCTACCGAAGTCCCGCCTCAGGTTGTGTAATGTACCATGAAGCAAAATGAATTGTAAGTGAGAACAAAAGGTTCGCTTGATAAGATCTTAGATGATATGCTGGGAGTCATTATGCATGTCCAGATAATACTAACAATTATTGACATGTAGTTTTACAAATATGTCCACATACGGTCAAACATGTAGGGTCACGTGCTTAACAGTTTAGCAACATGTAAGGACTGCTATGATGGAAATGAGAATGATAGTGGCACATAAAGTATTTTGAAGGATTTCGTAAGTGTTCTTAAAGGCCTGGATATGATTTCAATTATGTTTGGAAGTGTTCCACAAGGTATTAGAAGCTTCTAGAAATTTGTTGGAGGTTTCAAAAGTTTTGGAAGGTTTTAGAACATGAAGGAGCGTTCCGAAAGGCACCCCCTTCTAGGACGTTGTAACATCCCAGCATTAGAGCTTAGAAATAAGCTGAACCCAGATGTGTGCATTGCATTCATGCATAGAAAATCCGAATAATTTTCGCGCTTTTAAATAAAAACTTGTCAAAAGGATTGAAGCTTCTCTCAACTTGATGGAATTGAAGTAGATCATCAAGTTGACTGCGATAAGTTTCAATATGACCTTTGCTAAAACCTTATTTTGGGTAAACATGATTTTATCTAAGGGTAGATCAAATGTAATAAGTTTAAACCCTAATACATTATTTAATGAATTATATTTGATCCTTAGGTGATCATATCATAGTATTCATTATAATCAATCATGAGTACCAAGTTAAGGATGTAACACAAATAATAAGAATGTAACAACTATATCTTAATCTCATCTGTTTATACCATGAGTACCATGGTAATACCTAACCTTAACTCTTTAGTGAGATTGAGTAGGAAGGAAACCAAGTCAAGATCATTCACCATATATCTTTCTTTCCATATCAAACTTTAACATCTCTAATGAACCTTATCTTAATATCTGTTGTTCATCAATGTTGAGTAATCAACTATTGATTCACAAATTCTTAAACTATCAATTCTTGACCTAGCAACTCTTGCCTTTATTATAACAATCATTCTAAGTCCTTAGAGAATGAAGTAAGAAGAGGTAGATGGTAATGCTAGTATTAGATGTCATCTATAGGATGGGAGTGATTGAAGGAAATCAAATCAATATGGTAACAAAGAAGATTACAAGGTTGAATCCTGAAGATAGATACCAAGGAGTAATCCTATTGGATTAAGTAAGCATAGTCTGTGAATAGCATTCCTTAATCCAATAGAGATACTAAGAAGATAATTTCAATACAATTGTAATGTTGTATTGATGAAGCCTTGATTAGCCAACTGAAAATCTAAACCAAAGGATTATAATGACCATGCCCTATTCACCAAGATTGAATGCTTATATCATGTATAAGTGGCATTGGTGGATAAAACATGATTGAAAACCTAGTATAGATACATTATCCTAGGTTAGCCATGAAAAGTCACATTAATATAATGTGAGGTTGGAGTATTAGTTACTGGAGTTAAGTAGAGACAAGATAGTATGACTAAGATGATGCTAGAGTAACATTGGATTATAGAAGTAGTATTTTCCTCTTGGGAAATACTAAACACTTGAAGAGAGTAGAATTTGATATATACATCTACTGGATTAGTACTAGTGAAGGATGATTAAGGAAGAGTATGAATGTAGTTAGAGGTAACCATTTGTTGGATTGGAGGTTATCAGCAGTAGAATAGTTGATATACCCAAGTATAGATGTGAAAAGATTAGGAAATGCTTTAGGATCAAGCTCATTGGAATTACAAGAGGAGTTAGAAGAATAAAAGGTGGATAAGAATATTCTTGTGAGGTAAAGCTCATCATGTTAACACATGATGATGGATATGAAGAAGTAGTATATCTAGGAAAGGAATTCCTTAGTTAGAAGTCCAGGATTGTGAATTATGGAATATAGAAATTCTTGGTAAACACTAAAACCTAATTCTATAACCAAACCTAATATCCATAACAAATAATTGATTTATCATCTTATGTCCACAATGGTTAATATGAATGTTTTCCTTTATCAGCTCACTTAAGCACATCCTTGTCATTTTCAACCATCATTATCATAGGTGCTTAATAACTATCTTTATCAATTCTTTCTCATAAGTTATCCTAGAAAAACAATCCCACTATCCTACTTTAATTGATGATATTATTAAAAATCACAAACATAAAGACAATGTGTTTAGCCATTAATCTTTATTCACACCAATAAGAGAATAGGATAATATTGTGCTGCCACGGGGGATAGCTGCCCCCCACCTAAAGACCACCCGATCAAATCTTTGAGATATGTGCCAGAACTACTTAGCTTTGCATCACACGCTGGCACACATATCCCTCTAATAAAACTAACCACTGATATATCATAAACATGACAAGAGAAGTGTGTGTGTGAGAGAGAGTGAACATACTGCTCCCTGCACATGTCATTGATACGAGGCTCGAGAAACAAGTAGAGACAAACACCAACTTGTCCTACACATATGTCTGAGCATGCATCCATTTGTATTCGTACTCAACCAAGCATCGTCCTATTGTGTGTTGAGTATGTGGAACATGCATGCACACCTGATGTAGCAGCAGCCTATTTACATACGGAGGGCGTATGCATTACTAAGTATGGCTGAGAGTGGCTATTTTCTCCTTCGCGATACCAACTAATTGGAGAATGTACGCTAATTACTCTCATGCTAGACATTTTTGGTCCTCTGCCACCACATGGTGAATGGTGCCAGTTTGCTAGAGTACAAAAGGGTTTGTCCATCTTGTACTAGTACAGTTTTCTTGACACATATACCAAAACAAGGACATTTGTATCTGACACACAATGGCATGTCTCATCATTTCTAATTGTTGATTACCATCAGATAACTTTGTTTAATGTCACGTGGGCATAGATGTGTGCTCGCATCTCTAGAAAAATCGTGTGGTAGCTGCATGGGGGGCAGCTATCCCCTGTGGCAGCAAATCCGCACTCTAAGAGAATATAAGTATATTGAGAACCCTAAACCCTAGGGTAAGCAATTGTAATTTAAATCCTAACTTATATTCTAGCTATAATAAAACTTATACATTGCTATTTCCTAAATTTATGAGAATGACATTAACCATATTAAATCCTTAGGATATCATGCATCAAATAATAATATATGATCATTATATAAATTTTTTCATCCAAATTACAAGCTAACTAAAATTAAGTTTTATAAACAAATAAGAAAATATCCTAAAATAAATCCATAGCTTATTATGGAAAGAAAATTAATAACAAAGTCTTTTACCAAATATTAGAATGATCTATATAAACAAAATAAAGAAATACAACATTAATTAATAAAATATCATAAAATGACTTTAATGTCATTCATAATTGCTGCAACTATTTAACAAATAAATTCTATAAAGGAAATTTGAAACAAATGGGTATTACACAAATCTAAAAATGAAACAGAAAATGGAAAATAAACAAAAAGAAAAAAATAGAGGAAACAATTCTGGCCCGTGGCCCATTTCCCCTCTTTCTCTATCTGCTACTCACGTGTGTCACACCGCGGCCCACCTGGCCCAACACCAGCCCGCTAGGAGCCCATACCCTTTTGGCCTTCTGTTGGTCGTCGTCTTCCTCGACGGCGGAAGCTGTTGTCTGTCGCGCCGGCGAACGTCGATCATCCACTGCGATTCTCGCCGCCGCCAAACTCCAGAAGGGAGGATAAGACTTGCCGAAGTGTCCTCTCTCATCCTCATCTACTCAAAACCTCTCTCTCAAACTCTCTCTTCCTCTTCTGCCTCGGGTAGCAAACCCTAGCTCGCCGGAGTTATCGTTGCCGCCGTCCCCGACCACCCTAGGACCAACGGAGGACACCAGCGTGCTCGCCGTGTTCGACTTGTTCATCTTCGACAAATCAAACAAGCCGGCGCAACCCCAATCAACGAGATCAAAGTGTCCACTGCCGCCAGACGTCGCCGTTCATCGTTGATTTCCACCGTCACAGACCTCCTCCGACCTCTTACACACGCTCTTCCGAATCCTGGTGAGCTACCAATACTCGCAGACCTCTCCGATTCGATCCTAACCCTCTCTATCGCCCTCGCCACTGTGGTGTTTGCTCGCCACCGTCGGTGCTCGTCGGAGCTTAGGCTCTGGTGACCATTTTAGAGCGGCGCCGCCACCAATAGACTCGTCGTGGATCCCTCTTTCGAACAGCACCCTCCATGCTAGCCCGTGCGCTCTCAATCGATGGATTGATCACCGATATGGAGGATCATCCTGTATGACGTCATCATCGCGTCATGCAAACGCCACCTCAGCCCAGTCAGCACTTTTGACTTGGTCTGTGCCCATGTGGCATCCGAGGTGTACTGACCCCACTGGTCAGTGACATTGGGTAGGTCTTGCCTCGGTAAGAAAAGTATTAGCTGTTTAGTAAAAATTGATAAACACAATATGAATTCAAATATTAATATTACAGAAATGAAATAAAAGAATTAAATCTTGTTTAATTAATAACTTTTGTTTTATAATTCAGAAAATTATGTGTAATATTTGAATTTTTTAAGAAAAACAAAATCTACAACTTAAAACTATTACCAAATATTATTATGATAATTATTTACATAAATATTATTTAATAAAGATTTTATAAGTAATAAAACTTTGATAATCCATAATTTAATAGTGGTAATTGATAAAAATATAAATAAAATACCAAAAGTCTTAGAAAATAAGAACTATACTTTAAAACTATAATCATGTATTATTATTTCACCTAATTAAATATTTATTATTTATTAAGTGTTTATAAAGTATTAAACATTGTAAAAATCATATCTTATTATTTCTAAATCATAAAAATAAATGTAATATACCAAAATATTCACAAAAATAATACCACATGTTAAAAATATAATATCCTACTTTTGAGTTAAATAAAAAGTTAAACACTTTAATAACTTGAATTTAAACCTATTTCTTTAGTTAATAATTCATATAAGGGTAAATAAAATTTGCTAATATTCTAAAATTAACTAATTAAATTCTAATAAGTAGTATTAATCTTAAATATTGATAATATTAAGTCAAAATGGTTCAACACATTTTAAATACAATTCTATTTGATTTATCTTTCAACCAGAAGTGTAGATTATTTTCCAAAAGAATCCTTATCCAATATAAAATATCCAAGAATAATTTGTAATGAGATAAAACCCATTCCTTCACTTTAACCACAAGTTTATAAACAAATCAAAACACTATAGTGAACCATAAGAAGTTAAGTAATGTCATTTTCCTGATTACCAATTATAACCATTCATCTATAAAAAGGAAAATGATTCTATTCCATTATAATGTTAGGAAACCACTACTCAAATATAAGTAATTCCATTATTAAATTAACTCTAAGGAAACCATATAAAGTGAACAAGGTACAAGTATCATAAGTAATACACCATAAGCCCATCTATGACTTTAAAGTTAACTTTAATCTATAATACTTTAAATACTATTCTAAAAGAATTTGTTATGTGTTTTATAGTTAACTTTGGTCTGTTATAATTAAGCCATAAAGCATCTCAAGTCCAAACTATTCAAGCAAGAACAAACAACATCAACCACATTTGATTAACCACAAAAATTGATTAGACCTTAGAAAAGAAATCTTTTCTTCAAATGTTATTATTTTTGCCACTTCAAACATCAAGTGACAATCAATAATAATCACATTACATTAAGCTTTACTTATATACTTAGGATTGTTAACACTTAAGTTCCTTATAAATGCCATTACTTGCAAAGTAAAACTTGAAGATAAGATAATTCTCATATAAGCAGTCCTTGAGTAGCACATCTCATTAGTATATCTTATTGTTGTATGCCATTATGTGTACATATTGTTTCACACATACTCACAAGCCTTAATAAGAAGCACAAGTGTGAAACTTAATCTAAAAGGACAACACATTCTAACAGGAACCATTTCCAGTTTCCAAACCCTAGATCAATGTTATCCTCGGGGTTCGCGTTTGTCAACTTGCATTACATTACTTATGCATAAAAGCATCTTTGTTCTTTAAACATTAGTCCTTACCGGACCAATGATACTGATTTCAGATATTGGATCTTACATTGTCTTGAAGACCGTGAGTGCATAATCTTGCAATCACAAAAGGCAAGTTCACACTTGCTCATGTCCTTTGGTTATTTTCTGTAAAGTATTTTGCAAATCCAGTGTTGTCATCACCTGCATTTGGAAAAGGTCAGAAAACACTATTTTCATAATAAATGATTATAGGTTATTTACCATGAGGTAATAACCTACTATGAAAGTTCCGGTGGTAAAGGAACATATTATCTAGGACTTAACAACCAATGTTGCCAGTGATTCTTGCGCCGTATATAACGCGTTAACCATGAGATTTGGAATGGGACGGAGAATTCAGCTGTATCCTTTTCCTCTCGTATGGAGGCAAGACGACCTTAACGTGACGTTGTGATTCCTTGTGCGGATCCAAAATATAGGTGGGCACCCTTACGCCCCACACTTTTGGTGTCTAGATTATCTATGGATGGTGCTTAGTTGATGAATCATTTAATATGGAACTTGCAAGGGCAGCACCAGGTCATAGAGTCTTCGGGAACTCATCATGGTTATAGCCTTCCCGAAAGGGGACTAACGGAGGTGAGCTGGCCCCGAAGGATCGTGCAGACATATGAGGTCGCGGAGGGGGCAGTGATTGACTTGGATCTTAGTATGGGCCTCACACCAAGGAAGTGTGAACGAACCTACAATTCGGATGTGCAACAAAGCTAAGATCTCTCATGGGTAAAGTAACGCACCTCTGCAGAGTGTAAGAACTGCAACTAGTTACTCCCTATTCCGGGAAGGAGCTGCGAATACGGTGGGAAAGGAACTCCATGAAAGTTCTGGTAAACCCGTGAAGGCTGACGGACATAGCTTTTCCGAATAAAAGCAACCTTTGAAGAAATGTTTATAAAAACTTGCATTGCCTACGACCTATGGTCTGTGGCTGTAGATATAGTGCATCAAACACTCCTTTTCTAGTGAACTTGCTGAGTAAGCTCGTACTCAAAGTATCTTCTTAACCCTTGCTAGGTTCTAGAGCCAGTACAGATGATGTTTGCATCAATTTATGTTCCAAGAATCATCATTAAAAGCTAAAGCTCTTCAATGAAGTCAAGGAAGTCAACATATACATCAACTCAAGTGAAGACGAAGTTGCGAATTTGTCACATCCCAAATTTTAGATTTGGTCTATCATATCATTCATATCATTGCATCATATCTTTCCATGCAAAACCGTCGAGTGAAAAGGTTCGGCGAAACGCCACCTTCAAAACCCTATTCTACTTCGCTACGAGTTTCCTACGGGAGGCTTTAGAAGGACTTGCGACAACCACCCCTGTAGGTTTGAGTTTTCGCGCAAAACTTGACGAAAGGTTGTTCCCCTCGACGGTACGAACCCGTAGGCGCAAGAATCGCTCCAATCGGAGTTCGTATGCAAAAGCCTCGGACGTTTTAGTAATCCGCCGGAAAATGGTCCGAAAATCCGGACCGATTTCCGAGTTGTAGTCAGTTTCCGGGCCGTTTCAGTTTAGAACTCGCGCGCAGGACTACTTAAAGAGGGCCCCGCCTGCCCTCGATTTCCGTGCCCAACTCCTAGCCCTCGACCCCGCCGCCTCCTCCTCCTGCCGCGCACGCCGCCCGAGGCGGTCCCCCCCGCCGCCGCCTTCCGCCTCCGCCACCGCCGCCACCGGCCACCGCCGCCGTCGCCGCCAGGTGCGCCACCTTCCCCTCGCCGCCCTCTCTCCGTTCCCGCCGACGCCGCCCTCCGCCTTGGCCACCGCCGCCGCCATCACCGCCGGCGCCCCGCGCCATCATCACCGCCGCGCCGTCGCGATGCTCCGCCGCCGCCGCCGGCCGTCGCCCCGGCCCCGCACGCCGCCACCGCGGCCACGCCGCCACCGCGGCCACGCCGCCGCCGCACCACCCCAGCGCCGTCGCTCCACCTCGCCTGCGCGCGCGCCCGCATCACCCGGCCGCCGCCCGCGCCGCTCCCGCTCGCAGCGAGCACCGCCGCCGCCATCGCCGCCTCGCTGCCTCGCCGCCGCTGCGCCGCAAGCTGCCGCCGCCTCCCGCGCAGCCCCGCTGCGCTGTTGCCTAGCCGCTGCCGCTGCGTGCCGCTGCGCGCATTCGCCGCGTGCGCTCGCCCGCGCGCATTATCGCATGCGTGCATGCAAGCATACACGCACGTGCGCGCCGTCTTATGCGCGCGCAATTATTTTCTCGGACCCGTAGTTGACCTTGTGTGTCCGCGCAGGAAGGATCTCGTCGCCGGAAGTGATCGCCACCGCCGTCCGGAACTCGCCGCACCTTCTGGAGTCCGTTTCGCCGTCCGTTTCCGGTAAGACAACAGCCACCGTCAGATCTCAGATCAGCGGCCTAGATCATTAGTTGACTGGTCAGCACTCAGTCGTTGACTAGTCAGACGCCCAGTCAGCAGACGCTTTGACCAGTCAACAGACACAGTTGACTGAGTCAATTTCGTTAATCCCTTTAGTTGACAGATTTCGGTAGAATCTTGTAAATTACGTAGAAATTCAACCGCTTGGCCAAAAATTGCAAATAAAATATGGACGGGTTCAGTGAGTCGTGTAGAGTCTCGCTGTACCTTTGGTTCAGACTTTTACTGTCAGGTTTAGTACAGTTTAATCAAACTAGTTAGTGGCCTTATCGGAGTAATAAATTCGTAGAAAAAGATCCGTAGCTCCAAAAATCGAGTGTGATATGTCCCTGAACTCGTATGAACGAGGGGAGTCTCATCGTGAATTAAAAAGGTTGGCTTACAGTAAAAACTTCTGCAGTATTTGTCTAATGGATTTCTGCAGTGTTTTAATTACTCGGGGAGTTTTATAATTCCTTTTTGAGTAATTCCAATTGGTGCTGTTTCTAATAAGCGATGCCTATGCGATAGAATTTTCCCAAGATTTTACAAACAGTATAATACCGGTAGTGAATTATTTAAGTTCTAGCTCTAGTTGTGAGCACTACTTTTGGTTAATAGTTTTTCTTGCGCCAAATCTATTTTTCCATGCATGTATTCGGTAGTATTATGGATTAGAATTATGTGGTGCAGCTATAGCACCAATTCACTTGTCGTTCTTGCATTCATGCATCATCTTTGTTGCATATGCTTGTGCATTGTTTGTTTATGATTGCAATTGTATCGTGTAGATTGTGTTGAGTGCAACGCTTGCTCGTGTGAGGATTGTGCTCCAGACCGCTACAACCAAGGCAAGTAGATGCTACTTTGTTCATGATATCGTCCTACTATTTTCTATGCATTGTCGTGTATTTTGTAGATGCATGTGTAGGATGATACTATCGCTATGCTATGTCCTATTATGTGGTAGGACCCTCTTCGTAGTTGAACCACCGTTGGTAGATGTGCTTAGCCATGCTATGTTGAACGAGGGCTGGGTTACATCATTGCTACTTGTTTTCTCAAAGTATTGGTTTGTGAAAACTAAAAACAACTTAATCAATGAACCCCCTGGGTGTGATGGTATTGATAATTTTTGGTGGTTTCATTGCGGAAAGGCACCCAGGTATCAAGAGAGAATGATTGGCTTCTTTATTGTGTATCTTACGTGTACAACCATGTGCCAATAATGAAATGGGCGGTTGGTTGGACTTAGTAGGTTGTGGTAACTCGAACCCGCGTATCCAGAGATGTAGAATTTTGGTAGGTTGGACCGGTGCGCGTCGGGATTGAGGAGCTACTTCCCGGACAGTCTCTTCTTGGTCTTCTCCCTATCATCACCCAAAATGAGAGTGATGGTACGAGCTGGGCTGGCCAAGTCACATGGGTAAAGTGTACTAACCTCTGCAGAGTGTATAAACTAATCGATTAGCCGTGTCCCCGGTTATGGACATCTGAGTTGCTAGATATTGATTCCATGACATGTTTCTCGCTCATTCCAATTTCATAATTGTTTTAATCTTGTTGGGTTAACTTAATTGGGATCTTTTCAAAGAAAATCAAAAACTGTTTATGAAAGTAGGACAAATGTATTTGCAAATGCAAGCTAGACACAGCTCCACTTGCCAAATATGCATGTAGATGTTAGTATTATTGTCTCCATTACTAGCTCTACTTGACATACATTCCATGTATTGACCCTTCGGGGCTGCTACGTTTCATGTTGCAGGTTATTCCGATTCTGATTGATCGTTATAGGCCACGGTACTCCACTCGGCACTTGTTCACTTGTGGGCAATTTGAAGATTGGAGGATTTACATGTTTATGTTGCTACCTGAATAATTTGAGCTAGCTTTATGCTAAGCTTTTATTGTAATAATGGTACTCTGGATCTTTGTAGTACATGATACACGGTTATTTTGCTATGTTATCTATCTTACTCTATTGTGGGCCAATGAACCGATCCAGGGATTGGCATGTCACATAGAGGCCACGGTCTTTTCAGAACCGGGGTGTTACAGGATGGTATCAGAGCCCGTGTGTCGATTGTAGGATCGTGACCTAGGATTGGATTAGGAAGCCATAGAATTATTAAGCCTATATTAACTCTGTCTTTCCTCTTATGCTTTTCACCCTCGTAAAACTCTTACCATATGCTATTCTCACCCTTTCCTCTTTTACTTGATAGATGGGAGACGTCAGGACTGAGTATGTCACCATGGAGTCACCAAGGCCCTTTGCAAGACAGTTAGCTCAGCTCTCTCAGTCATTGGGATTGCCACTGCCTATGTTCAAGGGAAGAAGGCTGTACACCTATGGATATGGAGAGGATGCGTGGGAGATCACTACCTTCATATTCAGAGATGCCGCCTTGCCAAACCCCGCGCATTTGGTCTACACCAAGATATACTGCAACTGGGGACTTGGAATCAACTTGGCCATACATGAAGCCCTGTCTCGCCAGTGCCACTATGTCCGACACCTACTGCCTGCAGATTCACCCTACCGTGACTATGGAAGGCGTGATGAAGAAGGGAACATTGTGATTACCCCGGGCGACAGGAACAACATGCCGCCCCGTCGGAGGCACATAGAGGACATGGAAAGGGAGAACGGAGCTCTAGCAGAGAAGGTGAGGATGATAAAGGAGATTGCAGATTTTACAAGCAATGGTATGGTGGTCCAAGGACAGGAGATCGACACTTTGCATGAAGCTGTGGGAGTTCTGGAGAATGCCCTGATAGCCAGAGATGAAACCATAGCACATCTTCATGGTACTGTGCAGGAGAACGCCCAGAACATACATCAATTGCAAGGGACCATCCAGGAAAGGGACCAAACCATTGAAGCTATGACAGCCCAGATTGCCGCTCTCCAAGCACAGCTGAATCCACCCTCTGATGATGACAATGGAGACGATGATGATGATGAGGACGAGGATGATGATGATGGAGACGATGATGGTGGAGGAGATGAAGCTGTTGCTGTTGCAGCTGAGAATGAAGAAGAAGAGGAGGATCCAGAAGAGGTGGATTTTGAAGTCTCAAGTGATGGTTCAGGAGAGGTGTACACTCCGCCGCCATGGTTGTACCGCGAGCCGAAGCGCCAACGCATGACCGCAAGGACCTACCTCAATCTCTTCAAGAAGTAGATAGAAGTCCACCAGTTAGTCCACGTAAGGAGAATTCGTTAGGATTAGTCTCGATCGTTGTGAAGCTTAGTTCGTGTTACATTAAGAGTGATTAGTTGCTTATTTGTGTACTCCAATATCCCAGGAATTATTTGTGCGATTTTTAATGAAAGAGTTATGGCAATTTGGTTACTATCTGTGTTATTTTCGCTGCAGTTTTTCTGCTGATACAGCAGTACTGCGCGATTTTTCATATTTTTATGGTAACTAGGAAAAATCTGAAAAAAATTGGGCTGATGCGAAACTCTCTGTGCCATATGCACAAAAATCAGCTAAATTTTCTGACGAGTTTAAGTCAGGCGGAAAAATTCGTGAACGCTGCTGGACTGTTCTGGCAGAATTGCTGTTTTGTTGATTAGTGGATCTATTGTTTAGTTAACCATTGCCAACTCTTGCAAAACTATTTCAGTAGTTATATACTGCTAGGATAACACCTGGGATGTTGCTGGATCGCTTGTTTGTTGATGTGTTGCTTGCTTGTGATTGTCTGCTATTGTTTGTTGTTGTTTGATCATATGCATGGGTAGAATCCTATTGTCGTAGTTGATTCTTTCTAAACTTACATATGCTGAACCGCAGATGCCTCCCCGTCGCCAACCCACTGAGATGGAGCAGCTCATGGCAGCTCAGGCACAGCTGACCCAAGTGATGACCCAGTTCATGGCAAACCAGAACAACAACAATGGAAACAATCAGCCTCAGGGAGATGCTCTCACCAGATTTCTGAGGTTAAGGCCAGTAAGTTCTCTACTGCAACGGAACCAATGGTTGCTCTCGACTGGTTGCGTTCAGTCAACAAGGATCTAGTAACTGTCGGATGCACTGATGCTGAGAAGGTGAGGTTTGCCGCTCACCTACTGGAGGGACCAGCCGCTTCTTGGTGGGACACATTTCAGATCACCCACCCGCTGGATACCGTGACTTGGGCAATGTTTGAGGAAGGTTTCAGGACCAACCACGTGTCTTCAGGAGTTCTGAGCCTGAAGAGGAAGGAGTTCCGCAACTTGCGCCAAACCAATCGCTCCGTGGCCGAGTACATTGAGGAGTTCAACAACCTGTCCCGTTATGCACCTGAGGATGTTGACACTGATGCCAAAAGGAGGGAGAGATTACTGGATGGCCTCAGTGATGAGCTTTTAGTACAGCTACTGGTGGTATATTGCCCCACTTTCCAGGAGCTTATGGACAAGGCCAGAATCTTGGAAGGGAAGCACAAGCAAGTGGAGCACCGCAAGAGAAAGAACAACAATCACCACTCTGGTTCACACCACAAGTCTCGCACTTCATATGATGGATACTCCAAGCATGGAGGGAGTGACCATGGGAGCCATGACCGCCACCACCATGGAGGCGATGGACATCGCCATGACAACCATAGGAGCAACCACCACAGCCACAAGGGAGGACACTCTCACCACTCTGGAGGACACGGTGGACACGACCGCAACCGTGATCGCAACTTTGTGAAGAAGGATCTGAGTGAGGTGACGTGCTTCAAGTGTAAACAGAAGGGACACTATGCTGACAACTGTCCGGAGAGGAAAGGACTGAAGCCAACCAATGGTGAGAAGGCCACAGTGAACCACATGAATGTGGAGGAGATTCCAGATGAGCCAGACCTTGTGATTGGTAAGTTCCCAATCAACACTTACCCTGCAATTATACTTTTCGATACTGGTGCATCGCATTCATTCATATCAAGGGCATTTGTGGATAAGTATAAGTTACCTACTGAGTCTATGAAGAGGTCTTTTAGAGTGAGTTCACCTGGAGGAGATATGATAGCTAGTGCGGGATGCCGCGATTTAACTGTGAGGATTGGAACACACAACTTTATTGCACATTTGGTAGTGTTGGATTCACAGGGATTAGACGTTATTCTGGGTATGGATTGGATGTCTATGCATGGGGGACACATAGATTGTGCACAGCGAGCTGTTTCACTCAAAACCCCGGATGGTAAGAGGATTAGATTCAAGTCAGCTGTACGACCAGGAAGGTGTAAGTTGAATTTTCTTAAGGGGGTTAGCATGGATACTGTGCCAGTGATTAGGGATTACCCCGATGTATTTCCGGAAGAACTGCCAGGGATGCCACCTGACAGAGATGTAGAGTTTCTTATCGACCTGATGCCGGGAACAGGACCTATAGCAAAGAAACCATATAAGATGGATGTGGATGAGCTGAAAGAATTGAAGAAGCAGTTGAAAGAACAGCTGGAAAAGGGATTCATTCAGCCTAGTGCGTCGTCATGGGGAGCACCTGTGTTGTTTGTAGAGAAGAAGGACAGCACCAAGAGATTAGTGGTGGACTATCGCTCGCTGAATGAAGTAACCATCAAGAACAAGTACCCTCTGCCGAACATAAACGATTTATTTGATCAACTGGAAGGTGCAAAGGTGTTCAGCAAGATCGATCTGCGATCTGGCTACTTTCAATTGAAGATCCGGAAGGAGGATGTACCAAAAACCGCCTTCACCACTAGGTATGGTTTATATGAGTATACAGTTATGTCTTTTGGACTAACGAATGCCCCGGCATACTTCATGACCATGATGAACAAGGTATTTATGGAGTATTTGGACAAGTTCATGGTGGTATTCATTGATGACATACTGATATATTCCAAGGATGATGCTGAGCATGAGAAACATCTGAGACTGATTATGGAGAAGCTGAGGGAACACAAGCTGTATGCCAAATTCAGCAAGTGTGAATTCTGGCTTAACACCGTGGGATTTCTTGGACACATAGTGTCAGGAGAAGGAATTGCTGTTGATCCAAACAAAGTGACTGCAGTAACAGAGTGGGAAGCGCCCAAGAATGCAGGAGAGATTCGAAGCTTTTTGGGACTTGCTGGATATTACAGGAGGTTCATTGAAAACTTTTCCAAGATTTCTAAGCCGATGACTGAACTTCTGAAGAAGGAGAGGAAGTTTGAATGGTCAGACGTATGTGAAGCCAGCTTTCAGGAACTGAAGCGTCGACTGGTGACTGCGCCTATTCTGTGTTTACCAGATCTTCAGAAGGATTTCCAAGTGTACTGTGATGCTTCACGACAGGGACATGGGAGTGTGCTGATGCAAGATGGGAGAGTGGTGTCATATGCCTCGCGACAACTCAAGCACCATGAGCGGAATTACCCCACACATGACTTGAAGTTAGCGTCAGTGGTTCATGCGCTCAAGGTATGGAGGCATTACTTAATGGGAAAACACTGTGATGTGTACACCGACCACAAGAGCCTGAAGTACATATTCACGCAGAAGGAACTAAACATGAGGCAAAGGAGATGGTTGGAACTTATCAAGGATTATGATATGAATCTACAATACCACCCAGGAAAGGCCAATGTAGTAGCAGATGCTCTGAGCCGGAAGGTTTATGCCAATGGATTGACAATTGGTGAATTGCCTGGGGACTTGTGCAAGCAATTCAAGGACCTTAGACTGGAGGTAGTATCTGAAGGATACCTGGCTACAATGGAAGTCCAACCAACGCTACAGGACAGAATCAGGAAGGCTCAGGTGGGAGACAAAGAGATAGATGAAGTTAAGGAAAAGATGAAGGAATGTCGAGCAAGGGAATTCCACGAGGATGAGCAAGGAACCCTGTGGTACGGAGATCGATTGTGCGTCCCCAATGATCCCGAGATAAGGAAGTTGATTCTGCAGGAAGCTCATGACTCGCCATATTCCATACATCCGGGCAATACGAAGATGTATATGGACCTAAAGGACAGATTCTGGTGGAACAACATGAAGGGAGACATCGCGGAGCATATTTACCTATGTGATGTATGTAGCCGAGTAAAGGCAGAACACCAGAAGCCAGCAGGACTGCTACAGCCATTGCCTGTGCCGGAATGGAAGTGGGATAGAGTGGGAATGGACTTTATCACAGGATTGCCCAGGACCAGGTCAGGATATGACTCTATTTGGGTAGTGGTCGACCATTTGACCAAGGTAGCCCACTTTATACCAGTAAAGATGACCTATACGAGTGCAAAGTTGGCCAAGATTTACATGGACAAGATTGTGTGCCTACATGGAGTTCCCAAGAGTATCGTATCTGATAGAGGCACCCAATTTACCTCACACTTCTGGCGCCAGCTCCACGAGTCGCTTGGTACTAGATTGGAGTTTAGCACAGCGTTTCACCCACAGACCGATGGACAGACCGAGAGGGTGAATCAGATTTTAGAGGACATGCTGAGAGCTTGCGCTTTGGCTCATGGTTCTAGTTGGGATGAGAATTTGCCGTATGCGGAATTTTCCTACAACAACAGCTATCAAACCAGCATCAAGACGTCACCGTTCGATGTGCTATATGGGAAACGGTGCCGAACACCATTGCTATGGGATGTAGTAGGAGAACGTCAGTTGTTTGGACCTGATTTGATCAAGGACGCTGAGGAGAAGGTCCTGTTGATTAGGGACAGGCTGAAGGTAGCACAATCAAGGCAGAAGAGCTACGCCGACGCCAAGCGCAAGGAAGTGGTGTATGAGATAGGTGATAGAGCATACCTTAGAGTATCGCCGCTTCGTGGAATCAAGAGATTTGGAATTAAGGGTAAGCTGGCACCTCGATTCATTGGACCGTATCGGGTCTTAGCACGCAAAGGAGAAGTTGCTTATCAGTTGGAGTTGCCAGAGGCTCTGTCTGCTGTTCACAACGTGTTCCACGTATCCTAGCTGAAGAAGTGCCATCCGGAGATGGT
The DNA here is from genome assembly GCA_916181665.1 of Avena sativa. Classification (NCBI taxonomy): domain Eukaryota; kingdom Viridiplantae; phylum Streptophyta; class Magnoliopsida; order Poales; family Poaceae; genus Avena; species Avena sativa. The sequence goes on from OV702284.1 coordinate 71,806,147, forward strand.
GGATACACCATTGAGAGACACTGTACCGCTAGAGGAGGTTCAGCTTGAGAATGATTTAACCTATGAGGAGAAACCGGTCAAGATTCTGGAAACAGCAGACAGGACTACCCGTACCAAGAAAATCAAGTTTTGCAAAGTACAGTGGAGCCACCACACCGAAGAGGAAGCCACTTGGGAGCGTGAGGATGACATCCGAGAGGACTACCCACATCTATTTGCTAGCCGCGCCGAATCTCGAGGACGAGATTCATCTTAAGGGGGTTAGTCTTGTCACATCCCAAATTTTAGATTTGGTTTTGCATATCATTCATATCATTGCATCATATCTTTCCATGCAAAACCGTCGAGTGAAAAGGTTCGGCGAAACGCCACCTTCAAAACCCTATTCTACTTCGCTACGAGTTTCCTACGAGAGGCTTTAGAAGGACTTGCGACAACCACCCCTGTAGGTTCGAGTTTTCGCGCAAACCTTGACGAAAGGTTGTTCCCCTCGACGATACGAACCCGTAGGCGCAAGAATCGCTCCAATCGAAGTTCGTATGCAAAAGCCTCGGACATTTTAGTAATCCGCCGGAAAACTGTCCGAAAATCCGGACCGATTTCCGAGTTGTAGTCAGTTTCCGGGCCGTTTCAGTTTAGAACTCGCGCGCAGGACTACTTAAAGAGGGCCCCGCCTGCCCTCGATTTCCGTGCCCAACTCCTAGCCCTCGACCCCGCCGCCTCCTCCTCCTGCCGCGCACGCCGCCCGAGGCGCACCCCGCCGCCGCCGCCTTCCGCCTCCGCCACCGCCGCCGCCGGCCACCACCGCCGTCGCCGCCAGGTGCGCCGCCTTCCCCTCGCCGCCCTCTCTCCGTTCCCGCCGACGCCGCCCTCCGCCTTGGCCGCCGCCGCCGCCATCACCGCCGGCGCCCCGCGCCATCATCACCGCCGCGCCGTCGCGACGATCCGCCGCCGCCGCTGGCCGTCGCCCCGGCCCCGCACGCCGCCACCGCGGCCACACCGCCGCCGCACCACCCCAGCGCCGCCGCTCCACCTCGCCTGCGCGCGCGCCCGCACCACCCGGCCGCCGCCCGCGCCGCTCCTGCTTGCAGCGAGCACCGCCGCCGCCATCGCCGCCTCGGCACGTCGTCGCCGCCTCGCTGCCTCGCCGCCGCTGCGCCGCAAGCTGCCGCCGCCTCCCGCGCAGCCCCGCTGCGCTGCTGCCTAGCCGCTGCCGCTGCGTGCCGCTGCGCGCATTCGCCGCGTGCGCTCGCCCGCGCGCATTATCGCATGCGTGCATGCAAGCATACACGCACGTGCGCGCCATCTTATGCGCGCGCAATTATTTTCTCGGACCCGTAGTTGACCTTGTGTGTCCGCGCAGGAAGGATCTCGTCGCCGGAAGTGATCGCCACCGCCGTCCGGAACTCGCCGCACCTTCCGGAGTCCGTTTCGCCGTCCGTTTCCGGTAAGACAACAGCCACCGTCAGATCTCAGATCAGCGGCCTAGATCGTTAGTTGACTGGTCAGCACTCAGGCGTTAACTAGTCAGACGCCCAGTCAGCGCCCAGTCAGCAGACGCTTTGACCAGTAAACGGACACAGTTGACTGGGTCAATTTCGTTAATCCCTTTAGTTGGCAGATTTCGGTAGAATCTTGTAAATTGCGTAAAAATTCAACCGCTTGGCCAAAAATTGCAAATAAAATATGGACGGGTTCAGTGAGTCGTGTAGAGTCTCGCTGTACCTTTGGTTCAGACTTTTACTGTCAGGTTTAGTACAGTTTAATCAAACTATTTAGTGGCCTTTTCGAAGTAATAAATTCGTAGAAAAAGATCCGTAGCTCCAAAAATCGCGTGTGATATGTCCCTGAACTCGTATGAACGAGGGAAGTCTCATCGTGAATTAAAAAGGTAGGCTTACAGTAAAAACTTCTGCAGTATTTGTCTAATGGCTTTCTGCAGTGTTTTAATTACTCGGGGAGTTTTATAATTCCTTTTTGAGTAATTCCAATTGGTACTGTTTCTAATCAGCGATGCCTATGCGATAGAATTTTCCCAAGATTTTAAAAACAGTATTATTTAATTTCTAGCTCTAGTTGTGAGCACTACTTTTGGTTAATAGTTTTCCTTGCGCCAAATCTATTTTTCGATGCATGTATTCGGTAGTATTATGGATTAGAATTATGTGGTGCAGCTGTAGCACCAATTCACTTGTCGTTCTTGCATTCATGCATCATCTTTGTTGCATATGCTTGTGCATTGTTTGTTTATGATTGCAATTGTATCGTGTAGATTGTGTTGAGTGCAACGCTTGCTCGTGTGAGGATTGTGCTCCAGACCGCTACAACCAAGGCAAGTAGATGCTACTTTGTTCATGATATCGTCCTACTATTTTCTATGCATTGTCGTGTATTTTGTAGATGCATGTGTAGGATGATACTATCGCTATGCTATGTCCTATTATGTGGTAGGACCCTCTTCGTAGTTGAACCACCGTTGGTAGATGTGCTTAGCCATGCTATGTTGAACGAGGGCTGGGTTACATCATTGCTACTTGTTTTCTCAAAGTATTGGTTTGTGAAAACTAAAAACAACTTAATCAATGAACCCCCTGGGTGTGATGGTATTGATAATTTTTGGTGGTTTCATTGCGGAAAGGCACCCAGGTATCAAGAGAGAATGATTGGATTCTTTATTGTGTAGCTTACGTGTACAACCATGTGCCAATAATGAAATGGGCGGTTGGTTGGACTTAGTAGGTTGTGGTAACTCGAACCCGCGTATCCAGAGATGTAGAATTTTGGTAGGTTGGACCGGTGCGCGTCGGGATTGAGGAGCTACTTCCCGAACAGTCTCTTCTTGGTCTTCTCCCTATCATCACCCAAAATGAGAGTGATGGTACGAGCTGGGCTGGCCAAGTCACATGGGTAAAGTGTACTAACCTCTGCAGAGTTTATAAACTAATCGATTAGCCGTGTCCCCGGTTATGGACATCTGAGTTGCTAGATATTGATTCCATGACATGTTTCTCGCTCATTCTAATTTCATAATTGTTTTAATCTTGTTGGGTTAACTTAATTGGGATCTTTTTAAAGAAAATCAAAAACTGTTTATGAAAGTAGGACAAATGTATTTGCAAATGCAAGCCAGACACAGCTCCACTTGCCAAATATGCATGTAGATGTTAGTACTATTGTCTCCATTACTAGCTCTACTTGCCATACATTCCATGTATTGACCCTTCGGGGCTGCTACGTTTCATGTTGCAGGTTATTCCGATTCTGATTGATCGTTATAGGCCACGGTACTCCACTCGGCACTTGTTCACTTGTGGGCAATTTGAAGATTGGAGGATTTACATGTTTATGTTGCTACCTGAATAATTTGAGCTAGCTTTATGCTAAGCTTTTATTGTAATAATGGTACTCTGGATCTTTGTAGTACATGATACACGGTTATTTTGCTATGTTATCTATCTTACTCTATTGTGGGCGAATGAACCGATCCAGGGATTGGCATGTCACATAGAGGCCATGGTCTTTTCAGAACCGGGGTGTTACAGAATTAGATAAGAATAGAATCTCCAGCCATAGAACCTACTTCTGTAGTGTATTGCAATAACAGCTGTCGGGGGGATAACCCCCGGTAGGGTCACGAGAGGGGAAACATAGCGCAGCTGGGTTGGCTCCGAGTAAATAAAGAACCAGGCCGGGTAAGAACGGCCAGGTAAGATAAGCATGAAGGCCGACATACAAACTATGTCGGCCCGCATATGACAAAGTTGTAACCCTTGCAGGAACCGATGAGCCGAGTCGACCGAGGAACAACCGAGTCAAGAAGGACACGTGGCACCTTTCCGAGTAAGGTTCAGGAGGGACCATGGTAAAGCATGGTCAAAAGATAAGGGCGACGCCGGTTGACACAAAAGGAGCCGAGTGACGCCCAAAGCATACGCTGACGTACAAAGTAACAGCATGACGCCAAAAGGAACAAGAAGCAGCGTACCAGAAGACCGTTAGATGTCAAACTTTATGGACCGGGCCTCTGGGCTTAGGGCAAGCCCATGACCCGGCCCACATTGTAGGGACCAAGATCCAAACAGTAAACCCTAGAACCCAAAGGGGTATTAGCTAGCTAGCACTGCCAATATAAGGGAGGGCATAGCAGTAGTAGAAGGAGGTTGGACCAAGTAGTGAACTAGTGCTGATAACTCTAGATTATACAACTCAAGGAGCACTTGTAATCTTTGAGGTATCAATAGAATTGCTAAGTCTGGAGAGTTCTTCTTGTTCTTCGTGCATGGCTCGACTGTGCACTCCCTCCCCGGTGACCACAAGCACCCATTCGGCCCCCAACTTAAGCCTACCCATGGCATCTGTCGTGCCACCACCACGACAGTTGGCGCCCACCGTGGGGCAAAAGCAGGTGCTTGATGGAGTCTTCATCCGGACGGGCAACATCATTGCCAAGACCGGCGAGCGCGTCTACTTTGGCCTCATCCAGAGGTTTGGAGCGCTCAACTTCGTCAGCGACAACACGGGCTGCTTCGGGACCAAGCCGTTCCCAAGAGGTGGTCGCTTCATCAAGTTAGGCGAGCACCAGGTCTACGTCGCGGTGCGCGTGGAGCGCACATATCCTGAGTGCGTTGTCCTGGCGCCGGATCCTCCAACGGCTCCTGTCGCTGGGAAACCACACCAACTCGTCTCCATGGAGGTAATGATGACAACCCCTAACCCCAAAGCACCCCAAGTTGTTCCAGTAGTGAGTGAGAACGCAGAGGGAGGAAATCATGAGGAAACGCCAAGGGCTGTGAGAACAGCAAAGGCACCGCTAGAAAAACCAGAGAACATAGCTAGGAGCAAGAGGGCTAAGGAGCTGCAGGAAGTGATAGACAAGTTGGCAGAGCCAGTGGCACATGCAACTGACCCGACACCTGTGCAATACAAGTTGGAGGAAGCCAGGATAAAAGTCCTGGAGAAGGCCAAGGAGTTAGCACAGTTACAGCAGGACGTGGATATCACTATCCGAGAGCTTAACTCGGCAAATCGAGTCAAGGGCGCAAAGACCCGGCTTGATGCAACGGGATTGAGAGGAAGGAACCGCAACGAAGAGCTGGCAGATGCGACATCGAAGATAACACCGGAGAACAGCAATGAGACAGCCATGCGCCCAACATATAACACGACATCAGCCAATCTGCGAGTAGCAGAAGAAGCAATGGCAGAATTACCCCACTTGGAGGGGGAAGCAAAGAAAAGGCAACAAGAACGAGTCAATGAACTAGTAAAAGCAGCCAGTATGCTGAATGAGGCGTATTATAGAGCAAATCCGGGTATAGCAGGGAGGTCACAGCTGGTTCACTCAGCGACTCCTATCCCGGCGAGATTGGTGGGGAACACAACATCCTCAACCGGAGCGGCGCCTAGGCCGAGAAAATAAAAAAGTGTGGATTCTGGAAGAAACAAGCAAATGGTCGCATATGATCCGGTAGTGGTTCAAGGAAACCCGGCGCATGCGCAAGGGGCAAAAAGAAATAATCCCCAAGGAAATGAAAACCAGGAAAAAGCAGGGCAAAGAAATGACAACGGATGGCAAAATTTTGCGCCTCATGCTAGGCGTGGAACTCACTCGGCAGGAGGAGGAAATCCAGCTCCGAATAACGCACCAGCTCAGCCAGAAAGAAGACAACAAAGCGCGGGAAAAGCAGTTCAACAGCCTGCTGACTCGAACGCGAATAAGTATAATGATGGTTATTCGGCTATGGTAAATGACGGGTATGAACTGCCAGATCACGCATATCAAGCAATGGGAGCAAGATTCGGAGGCAGGAACCTTCGGCCGGATGATGCAAGGCTGAAGCTTGACCGAATAAAAATGGCAGAGATAATTGAATCGCAAGGTCCGCAGGGTCCACCGTGCTTTGGCCCAAGGATCATGAAGGAGCCAGCGGTGCCAAATTTCTAGCTGGCCAGAGGGAGAAAAACATATGATGGAAGCACAAAGCTAGAGGATTGGCTCATAGATTATGGAACAACTGTGAAGATCACGCAGGGAAACTTGAGATGGGCAGTACGTTATGTGCCGCAGATGCTGGAAGGACTAGCTCGGGTATGGTTGAACAATTTGCCACCCGGAAGCATCAACAGTTGGATCGATTTTCACGATGCTTTCGTGAGCAATTTCACGAGCACTTACAAGAGGCCGAATCGCCCACAACAACTGGCAATGTGCAAGCAAAGACCAAATGAAACAGACAGGGAATTCCTCACAAGGGGGTGTATGATGCGTAACTCTTGTGAAGGAGTAATCGAGTCACAAGCAATCACATGGTTTGCACAAGGATGTAGACATGGAAGTGTGTTGTGGCAAAGGTTACAAAAAGATATGCCGGCAAGCCTGGAAGAGACGATAAGAATCGCTGACTCGTACGCGTTAGGAGATCCGACTCAGCCGCTGCTCATGTCGGCAGGCGGATTGACTGAGACTCAGATCTATGACGCTGCCGGGTCGCAAAGGCGCTAGGAAAGATCCGAATACAGAAGCAAGAGAAGAGACGAAAGACCAGATTACAGGTATGGTTCGACTCAGGTTGCGTCTGTGAGTCAGGAACATCCAGATGCTGGAAGCAGTCAGCGTCAAAGGACAAATGGGCAACGACAATGGGTGCCAAAGAATGACGTCAAAAGGCCATACGATCAGAGGAAGCAGTATCAGGACCAACAAAAATACACCAATGAGATGATGCTAGATCAGCCGTGTAAGTTTCACACGCCTAGTCCGAGTAAACCGACCAATCACACGACGAGGCAATGCACTTGGTTTCAGAAAGGAGATAGAGTGGACTCGCCGAATAAGCAGATTCCACCACCTCCCCCTCCACCACTTACAGGAGGAAATGCTTAGATAGTGGGAGCAGACAACAGATATGAAAACAGGCAGCCGAGGTATCAGAATCAAGAAAGAAGAGAAGTTGTCACCAGGTGCACAATCCAAGAGGTGACGACGCTCATGTCGGTCATGGAACTAGAAATGAGTAGAGAGAACATCACCAGAGTTATGTTGTCTTTGTCACAGAGCCAAATGACAAAAAGAGCCAGCATCGACGAATGATGGAGGTGAATTCCACGATGCCTGCAATCCCCAAGTACATGCATTGGTCTGAGCAAGAGATAACTTGGAGTATAAAAGATCACCCCAAGATCATGCCAACCCTAGGAGGATATGCTCTGGTTTTGGATCCAACATTCATGGGCCCAGATATCAATGTCAAGTTTTCAAAAGTGCTGATTGACGGTGGCAGTAGCATCAACATCATGTATAAGGATACAATGCTCAAGTTAGGCATTACCATGAACATGCTGGAGACGACTAAGACCACTTTCCACGGTATCATGCCGGGATTGTCCTGTGAGCCAATTGGCAAGATCTGGGTCAACGTCTTATTCGGCAACAGAGAGAACTGCCGCACTGAGGCCATAGAGTTTGAGGTAGTGGATTTGGTCAGCTCATATCACGCCTTACTCGGCAGGCCGGCTATGGCAAGATTCATGGCTACTACCCATATGGCTTACTTAAAGATGAAGCTGCCAGGCCCATGTGGGGTGATCACAGTTGAAGGGGACTACAAAAGATCTATTGCTTGTGCCTCAGCCGGATCTTCACTGGCTGAGTCACTCGTCATATCACAAGAGAAAAGTCAGATGTTGGAAGTGGCAGCATTGGCCAAAGCAGCACAAATGTCCATGCCGGCACTCACCAACCCGCATGGCAGTGTGTCATTTCAAGCTACCAAGTAAACCACGAAGGTGCAGGTGGATGAAACTTTCCCAGAGCGCACAGTTACCATTGGGGCTGGCCTTATAGACAAATACGAAAGCGAGCTCACCAGCTTCATCCGTGAGAATCGGGATATCTTTCCATGGTCCACTCAAGATCTGCAAGGAGTTCCGAGGGAGCTGGCTGAGAACTCTCTTCATGTAAGACCAGATGCCAAGCCGGTGAAGCAACCCCTCCGCCGCTTCACCGAAGATAGGAGGAAAGTAATAGCTGCCGAGATTGCAAGACTTTTAGCTGCTGGATTCATCATGGAAGTACTGCACCCGGACTGGTTGTCAAATCCAGTCTTGGTCGAGAAGAAAAAAGATGACCCGAACGTGGCAGTGGTATGGCGCATGTGTATTGATTACACGAACCTCAATAAGGCGTGTCCAAAATATCCATTTCCCCTGCCACGGATCGATCATGTCATAGATTCTACCGCTGGGTGTGAGTTGTTGTCGTTTGTGGATGCGTATTCAGGATTCCATTAGATACCACTAAATCCAAATGATCAAATAAAGACAACTTTTATCACCCTGTACGAGGCTTATTGCTATCGCACCATGCCATTCGGATTGAGAAATGCAGGCGCAACATATCAAATATGCATGCAAAAATGCTTGCAAGATCAATTGGACAAAAATGTTCAAGTATACGTCGATGGCGTGGTAATAAAAACCAAACAAAGTCATACTCTAATTGAGGACTTGCGTCAAACATTCGCAAACTTGAGAAGATTCCGGATGAAGCTTAACCCGGAAAAATGTACATTTGGTGTCCCAGCTGGCAAGTTACTCGGATTCCTTGTATCCAGCCGAGGAATCGAAGCCAACCCGACAAAGATCAGGGCCATCGAAAGAATGGAATTGCCAAAAACCCTCAATGGTGTCCAAAAGTTTACTAGATGCCTGTCTTCGTTGAGCAGGTTCGTTAGTCGGCTAGGTGAAAAAGCCCTACCACTATATCAGCTGATGAAGAAATCAGACAAAATCACATGGACACAGCAAGCTGATTTCGCTTTCCATGAATTAAAGAAAATTTTGGTAACAACACCAATATTAGCATCACCATTATCCAAGGAGCCAATGTTGCTCTATGTCGCCGCAACCAACAGAGTTGTAAGTGCAGTAATAGTGGTTGAACGTGAAGAAGGGGGCAAATCAGTCCAAAGACCGGTGTATTACTTGAGCGAAGTGCTCTCTGTCTCGAAACAGAATTACCCGCATTATCAGAAGATGACATATGGGGTATATATGGCAGCAAAGAAGCTGAAACATTATTTTCAAGAACACCCAATTCGGGTTATATGCGAGGCACCTATCTCGGATATATTGGGCAACAAAGATGCTAGCGGCCGAGTCGCCAAATGGGCCATCGAACTGGCACCATACACTCTACAATATGATAGGCGAGATGCAATAAAATCTCAAGCTGTTGCAGATTTCTTTGTAGAATGGATGGAAATGCAGTACGAACCACCATTGCCAGATCCGAATTACTGGAAAATGCATTTTGATGGCTCCAAGACGAAAATGGGTCTGGGCGCCGGGATAGTGCTCACATCTCCAAAGAGGGATCAACTGAGGTACGTGTTGCAGATTCATTTTGCTGCTTCTAACAACGTTGCCGAGTATGAAGCACTTTTCCATGGCATTAAAGTAGCCAAGGAAATTGGTATCAAAAGGATCATGTGTTTTGGCGATTCGGATTTGGTGATTCAGCAAGTGTCTGGACATTGGGATGCGCTGGACGCAAACATGGCATTATATCATTTCCACGTGCAACAAATTTCGGGATATTTTGACGGTTGTGAATTTCATCACATTCCTAGAGCAGAAAATGAGGCAGCAGATGTACTATCCAAACTAGGATCATCTAGGCAAGCAATACCACCAGGGGTAGCGCTAGAGCATCTCAGGATGCCATCGATCAAGCCGTCACCAGAGTCCGAATCAATCAGGGTCATCCCGGCGAATCAGGAATCAAATGCAGTGCCAATGGACATCGACTCATGGGTAGGTTCGAGTTACTCGGGGACTGATCCGTTGAATTCAGGGATCGCCGAATCATACTCGGGGACTCCTCAGATCATGTCGGCAGAGCATATGTCGGCGAAACCAATGGATATTGATGTTGAAGCAGACCCAGAACCACTAATACCAATGTGGGCACAGCCGATATTCAGCTATCTGAAAGATGGGACCTTGCCGAGTGATGAAACATTGGCAAGGCAAACAACACGAAGAGCAAAAGCGTACACCATAATCAACAAGGAACTATACAAGCGGAGTGTAACAAGTGTACTGCAGTGTTGTATCAGCCCAGAGAAAGGCCAGGAGATCTTATTGGATATCCATCAAGGAGAGTGCGGGCACCATGCGTCATCAAGAGCATTGGTAGCTAAGGCATTCCGACATGGATTCTACTGGCCAAGCGCATTGGCACAAGCGCAAGAGTTAGTCGGAAGATGCAGTGGTTGTCAACACTATGCATCCAAGCCGCATTCACCAGCGTCTGAGTTGAAGACTATACCAATTACTTGGCCTTTTGCAGTATGGTGCCTAGATATGGTAGGACCATTCAAACCAGCAAGGGGAGGCATGACTCATATCTTGGTCATGGTTGATAAGTTCAGCAAGTGGATAGAAGTAAACCAATCAAGAAATTGGACGGTAAAACAACTGTCACATTCTTAACGGATATAATCCTCAGATACGGTTACCCACACGGTGTGATCACTGACAATGGCACAAACTTTGCCGAAGGAGCTTTTTCTCGCTTTTGTGGGAAACACCGAATAAGACTCGATGTAGCATCAGTCGCTCATCCAGAATCAAATGGACAAGTTGAACAGGCTAATGGCTTAGTTCTATCAGGGATAAAACCCCGCTTAATGGAACCACTCCAGAGATCACCTGGTTGTTGGATAGAGGAACTACCCTCAGTACTGTGGAGCCTAAGAACAACTCTGAATCGGTCAACCGATTATATGCCATTTTTCCTCGTATATGGGGTTGAAGCAGTTTTGCCTGCCGACATAGAATATGACTCGCCAAGGATAAGGCAATACTCGGAAGCCAAGGTAAAAGAGGCTCGAGAAGATGGAGTAGACTTACTCGAAGAAGCAAGAGAGCTGGCATTATCCAGATATGCTATATATCAACAAAATCTCCGACGCTACCATAGCCGGAAAGTGCAACCTCGTGTTTTCCGAGAAGGGGATTTGGTGCTAAGGCTGGTGCAGCGCACAGCAGGAATGCATAAGTTATCACCCCCACGTGAAGGTCCGTTCATTGTAAGCAAAGCATTGCACAATGATTCTTATTATCTCATAGACGCTCGTGAAGCGCAAAAGAACAAGGCATACAGGTCAGGAGATGAGACCAAAAGGCCATGGAATGTGGCACTACTTCGTCCCTTCTATACTTAGGAGAAGCAATGCATGTGTCACTCGAACTCTCATATGTCGGACGTGTGTGCCGGCTATGTGCTGATAATAAAATGGTATGGTTCGAAAAACTGACTCGAGGACTACCCCTTAAATTTTCCATCTCAATTATTTTATGTCGGCTGGCGTGATACCCCAAATTTATCTCGGAACAAGTACTGTTTACTCGGAAGAAATCAACTCTTCGACTATGCTGTTGTCCAAAAACACGGCTTCATGGCAAGCAAGAGATGTAAGACGGGTAAACACGAACGCCGGATAAGTACAAAGGAGAAATGCGAGTCGGCTTTAGTTTTTGCCTAACTCTTTGCAGGTCGTGTTATACTACATGTCGAGTAATCTCGGCCAAGTGATCCAAGTTTCATACCCGCTAACTATATCCTTCGTACTTTGAGACTCTAATGTCGAACACCAAAAAAGGTAGACAAGGGCCAAAGTCAAGGAAAGGTGACATGGTAAAATCAAACTCGGGGAATTGCCCTTGAATGATTCGCACTTAGAACATAATGCAAATATATAAAGCCTATTAAAAGGCGCATAATCAAACACAAAAGTGCAATGTACGTTACATATGTACCCAGCATACCGGGGATCTAATCAAAGTTTGAGTATTTGTTAGCTTAAGAAGCAGAGGAACTCGGAGGAGCACTCTCGGAACCAGGAGCATTGCTTGGAGCATCGGCCGAGTGAGGGGCATCTGTGGCCGGGTCATCCGGATCATCTGACTCGGTTGCTTCACTGTCGCCACCCTCCTCATCAGCAACTTCGACGAGCGGGTCGCCAAGGTCAAGGAAGCTGGGCCCGTCGCACCAAGCGTGCACCATGGTATACTCGATCATGGCATAAGCTCACTCCTAGCGCTTCTTGATCAGCTCCGGATCATTCAGCCATTTACCATCCCCCCTTATGCGAGCGAGAACATCAAGGTTGATGTCCTCGTACCATGAAAGCACGAAGGAGAGAGCCTTGTCCGTTGCAGCTCGGCCGGCCGACTCACGCCATAGATCCAGCCGGTCTTCAGTTAGGAGCAATCTCTCAGCAAGTGGATCGATGAGTGCAGGTGGATCCTCATCTGGACAGAGCATGCAAAATGCATGAATAGCCGACTTGAGCAGATCCACACCGCAAGAACTGAGGGTCCTGACTCGTTCAGACACTGCTTCGAGGAGTTTCTCCATAGACACCTCGCCATCAGCAGGAGCACCAGCTTCGGCTCTCACTTTCTTCATGGCTCGGATGGCAAACATATCGGCCTTGGGGAAATTCTCTGCAAGCAAAAAGAGAAAGTTAGCAAATAACAATGGCAGATGGAAGAAGTCAAGAAGGACTCATACAGTGCGCAAAGAGTAAGAATTCACTACCCAGAAAGAAGTTAATGGCGGCGAGTTTGCTATGCCAAGTCTTGGCCTTGTCTTGAAGGTCGTCAAAGTTCAGATTTGCCGACTCGATCGATGATTCGGCCTCGTCGAGCAGCCTCTTGGTCTTCTCGACGCTGGCGGCCTGCTGCTCACTTCTCAGCAAGTTCCTCCCTCAACCCTTTCACCTCGGCCAGGTGCTTCTGCTCCGAATCGACAATCAGCTTCTTCAGCCGTGTCACCTCGTCTCGTTCCTTCTGGAGCTCGGTTTGGTGCTTCTCTGCTTATTCGAAAATATTACTTGTCAGCATCAACACAAACTTTCAGATATCAAGTTAGTGAGGCAAGAAACTTACTCTCGGCCTCGCTGATCTGCGAGTGAAGAGCATTTATTGTGGACTGAGCGGAGGCTGCGAAATAAGAACGATAAAGGATTGAGATAATGAACCAAAGAAAAGAACACCGACAAGAAAAAGGACGGGTAAGGATATTACCTTGGCCGTGGGTGTCAGTCTGCAGCTTCTCATACGCAAGTTCAAGTTTGTGATGCGCCAGGACGAGAGCTTGGTGCACCTTGGTGCGCTCGTTATGCATGAGCTGAACAAAGAGGATGTACAATAAAGAAAGGTAAAGTCATGCAGCAGGCTAAATCAAAAAGCTTAAGAGTTTACAACCGAGTAAGTTCCTTACTCGACAGTAAACTCGAGGGGTAGGGATTGAAGCTCTAACAGGAGTTTGGCATAAAGAAATTAAAAGAGCTTAAGAGCTTACAACCGAGTAAGTTCCTTACTCAACAGTAACCTCGAGGGCTAGGGATCGAAGCTCTAACATGCAAGCTTGGGATTCAAAGATTAAAGTGATTAGTGAGAGCTTACGGCCGAGTAAGTGCCTTACTCAATCGTAACCTCGGGGACTAGGTGATATGCATAAAGGAAATACTCAACAGTACAAAAGAGAATAAGTTATTTTACCTCGTTCACTTCGTCGACACGGGCCATCAAAGTAATGGCCTGCTGGGTTATGTCAGAGACGGCCTTGGGGCCCAGCTTCAGTTTCTTGCCGGCACGGGTGCTGACCTCCTGCTCGCCAGATGGATTCCATGCCACGGCGTAAGGCTCAGCCGAACCTAGGCTCTTGCCACTGAGCGTCCCAATGAGAACCCGACCCATTTTCAGGGAGGTTCCCACATTCGCACGAGTTACTGGGGCACTAGCATGGAGGGTAACAGCCTTAGAGCCATCACCTGACCTAGCAGCTGCGGATTCGCCCCCCTTACCTGTTGAAGCGATCATGGTCGCCAACGTCGGAGGCCAGATCTGGGGAGCAGAACCCGGAGCGCATACCAGCATTTTCTGCTTAGAGGAGGTAGACTTTCCGGATGTAGGGCGAGCAGAGCCAGAAGCCTTGGGCTGGGTCTGGCCCTTTGACAGAACTGGAGAGCGAGCAGGAGGATTTGGAGAAGATCGTGGAGTCGGCTGACTGGGCTCAGCGGTTTTGCTGGCTCCAAGATCAGGAAGTTGTTCATTCACACCAGCCTGAGGGCCGATGCCAGAGGAACTGGTGGCGGAAGGTTTCTCGGCGCCAGAGTCACGGGCACCAAGATCAGGAAGTTTCTCCTGGCCAGCGCCAGGGGCGTCAGCCGTATGACCTACCAGGTCTGACTGACACTGAGAGGCATGAGCCTCAACAGTGGGAGCTTCGACCCGGACAGGACTCGGCACCGCCGAGTCAGTTGGAGGAGGCTCAGGCCTAAGCGGCGAGGCAATGCTAGACGCATCCTGGTTTGCCGACAAAGGTGCGGCGCTGAAAACAACGAGACATATATAAGAAAATGTCAGTGACAAAAAAGAAAAGAACAAAGAAGGCAGGGTACAAAAACTAACCCGGTGATGACCGGGTCACGGACGACTCGGCGTGAGACTCGGCGCCCGGCAGCTTGACGAGTCTCAGCCAAGCTGGCAGCAGCAGAGGCAGCAGGAGCTGCCGGAGTGATCTTGCTCTTCTTGGCCGGCTGAGTGCTGGAGGAAGCTCCACGTCGCTTCAGCTTGGTGACGGGGACCTTGACGACTCCACCCACGGCGAGAGGAGGAGTGTCATGTACCTGGCCAGCTGCATAAGTAAATAACGGGATTACTCGGATAAGCTGGGAGATTAAGGTCACAAGGCTTATACCTCTAAAAGCGTACAATCATCATCCTCATCATCGTCAGACCAATCTTGTAAGGGATTGCAAGATTGACTCTTACCCGAAGATGAAGCAGCCACAGCATGCGGGATAGGCATGAAGCACTCCAGGTCATACTCGACCTCATCCGAGTCAGAGCGATCCCCGTTATAACCAGTAGGAGGGACAGTACTGTCATCAACCTGGTGAAGGAGATTCTGTGAAGGACAAACAGAATGAGAAACTAAAAAACTAAACTAAGAGAGGCAAAAGAGCTAAATCCTACTCAGCGAGAAAGTGATTCGGAAAACTTACCCAGGGGACAGGCCTGACCCGGCTAAACGGTGGGCAACTCCAAGCCCAGTCATCCGCCAAGTTTAGTTTGAAGATTGAGCTTACTCGGCGGGCGATGGAGTCGTGGGTGAGCTCCTTAGTGGAGCGGAGCCACTCCACTTCTTCTATGGAGACCTCCAAGACTTCCTAGCCGCCGCGCTCGTCGGCGGGAATCACCTGCTCCTCAGCACCATCGGCGCCATCGCGAGCATAAATTAGATCAGCAAAGTCAGTCTCCTCCGTGATTGGAAGAGGCTTGGAACAGCGTGGACCCATAGTGGAATGGAAAGAAGAAAGGGGCGATTGCAATACAAGGACATGAGGAAGAGGAAACCGCAAAGGGGGCAGTTTGATTTTGCGGGCGCAAGGAAGAAGAAAGGGCAAGGGAAAACTGAACGGGCATGGGGGAAGTGGAAACCCCCAACCCCTACTTAAGGACAGTAAAAACCCCGGTCGTGGGATCTATCTGTGCCGTGCGGCCAGTGTGTGGCCGTGTACTAGGCCGGGAAAGCCAATCAGCAAGCGCCACATAGCCAAGGATACACAAAAAATCCCGTGCCACATCATGACTAGAAGCACAAGAGGCGCAGGTCGATGGGACTGCCACAGTGATGGGAATAACTGCGCATCTGTCATTGTGCCGCCAGAGCTTGGAACAAAAATTGAGGAAAGTAATCATGATTACCAGCTGTTAGTGACTGAAGCGCGCCGAAAATAACTCGGAATTGGCCAAAATAACTCGGGTCGAGGCAATAATGAGCCAAGAAGTCAAAGAATCGACCCGGAAGTTGTCAGACTGACCCGGCAAGGTGCGAGATTGCGACAGATAAATACAAAAACTAAGTTCCACTCACACAAAAGGAACCTGGAGACGCCTAACAGCTTGAACTGCTAGACCTCACCAGCTTCGGGGACTAATGTCGGGGGGATAACCCCCGGTAGGGTCACGAGAGGGGAAACATAGCGCAGCTGGGTTGGCTCCGAGTAAAGAAAGAAACATGCCGGGTAAGAACGGCCGGGTACGATAAGCATGAAGGACGACATACAAACTATGTCGGCCCGCATAGGACAAAGTTGTAACCCATGCAGGAACCGACGAGCCGAGTCGACCGAGGAAGAGCCGAGTCAAGAAGGACGCCTGGCACCTTTCCGAGGAAGGTTCAGGAGGGACCATGGTAAAGCATGGCCAAAAGAGAAGGGCGACGCCGGGTGACACAAAAGGAGCCGGGTGACGCCCAAAGCATACTCTAACGTACAAAGTAACAGCATGAAGCCAAAAGTAACAAGAAGCAGCGTACCAGAAGACCGTTAGCTGTCAAGCTTTATGGACCGGGCCTCTGGGCTTAGGGCAAGCCCATGATCCGGCCCACATTGTAGGGACCAAGACCCAAACAGTAAACCCTAGAACCCAAAGGGGTATTAGCTAGCTAGCACTGCCAATATAAGGGAGGGCATAGCAGTAGTAGAAGGAGGTTGGACCAAGTAGTGAACTAGTGCTGAGAACTCTAGCTTATACATCTCAAGGAGCACATGTAATCTTTGAGGTATCAATCGAATTGCTAATTCTAGAGAGTTCTTCTTGTTCTTCATGCATGGCTCGACCGTGCACTTCCTCCCTGGTGACCACAAGCACCCATTCGGCCCCCAACTTAAGCCTACCCATGGCATCTGCCGTGCCACCACCACGACAGCAGCAATGCCAAACTAATAGTTTAGATACTAGTCTTATTAGTATGATAATTTTGAGTTGTTTATTCCTGATTCTTCTTTGTAATAAGTTTCTTTCTCTCTCTCTTTAACCTAGAGTGTTCTCTGGATCTTGTGTAAAGAGTCGAGTTGTGTTGGGAATATGCCCTAGAGGCAATCATGTATGATGAGATTTCCCATTGTATTCATAAAGATATTAAGTAGTCCTTGTATAAACATCTGATGTGTATCATTGAATATGTGATTCGGTTGTGGAACTATGCATTCATGTTGTTTGTACTAAATATCCTTGGTCATTGAGGTTGTGCTGGACACATAACTTAGACCAATGTGAAAGTGGGCTTGATGACTCGGTTCCACTTGTCATGGGCATGGAGATGCTATTCCAACTTACACAGATTCGGCTAAAGAGTTTAGCGAGTCGGATTGACCCATATTGAGGTACAACGAACAAGTTGTCATTTGTATATCTCAATCAATGTAATCCTTAGACCTGAGGTTGTTGCATAGTCCGAGTTGAGGATCACCGACTTAGGTTCTGTCAAACGCTGATCCGTAACTGGGCAGTTATAAAGACAGGGTTCGGGTCGACTGAGAATCAAGTTGCGTGATGTGAATAACCAAGATGGGATTTTGCCCCTCCACTCGGAGAGATATTCTCTGGGCCCTCTCGTGAGATATGATTCGGAAAGCATGGCCATGCACGACTCGGTTAAGTGTTAACCGAGGCGATCGACTAAGAGTTAGTCGGGTGAATCACTTATCTCGGATCGAGAAGAGAGTCGGACTATTTAAGGGATGACATATATTCGCCTATAGTCTGACAAGGTATATCGTGAGGCAAAAGGGACTCGGACGTAAGTCGCATTGGAAAAGGCAAGTCGTCATGACTCTTTGGTACTTGGGAGTTGGCACGTTCTGCTAGGAGCCGCTACCGACTGATCGATTGAGAGTCGGACTCCAATCGTGTCCAAGTAGCCATGAGCCTGCGGGGTCACACACTTAAGAGCGGGAGCAAGTTCGGATTGGATCTGAACATATAATCTGGTTGGGTTGGACCTAAACCTGATTAGGACTGAGTTCGTGAGTTGGACTCACGGTGACTAGTGTTATATGGGCTTTAGTGAATGGGTCGCGCGAGCAGAGCCCATGTTCACTCCCTATATATAGTGGAGCAACTTAACCCAGAAGGGTTAATCGTTGTTCGGTTAGGTCATTCCATGTGTTGGAAACCCTAGCTCCACAGTAGTGCAGCCGTCGTAACAAACCTAGCAGTTCGCCGCCGACGCTCCTCCTTGTACGTGTGGATACCAGCAGAGGTGCTGTGCGATCAGCACCAGGACGATCGGATCGTGAGGACTTCACTGCATCAACTGACGCGCTTCATCAGTAATCCACAACTACGCGTCTAGTGGTAAACCTCGTGGCCTTCTACCTCAGCTAGATCTTGGGATCACCACGTTAGAGGAAAAAGTTTTTGTTTTATCTCTGCGTGGCCCAACAGTGGTATCAGAGCAATAGCTTCTGGTTTAAGGCTCGAGATCTCGCATATGTGATATGCGGTAGGATGTAGATGAGATCTATGTGCTATTTTGGTGGTCGATCTATGAGATAGATCGGTTTTGTACGAAGTTGATTGGATCAACTGTACTCGGGGAATGGTAGATCTGATTTCCGTGATCATACTGCTGAGGTCGTGGAACGACATACCCCTACCGGTCGGCTTCCGCCATCGGGTTAGACTGTGACACGTAAATCCAGAAGTGGTGATCGAAGATCAAAGAGTTTGATTGAATCGGAACGATGGTCGAAATCCATGTCCGGATCGTAGATGAGATCTACGTTTTCGGAACGACTGCCGGCTTCGCCCTGTCATAGCGCCTTAGATGTCGTTGCGAGTTTCACAACGCCGGTAGATATTGTATCTATGCATAACTTGTTTTTGCAGGAAGTTGTGAATGGTATGGTTCATGTGCATGTGATGTATGTGTGTAATCCATACGTGATCTGCGAATCACGGTTTTTGTCAGCCGGCTGGAGCCTAGGTGCTGTCATTTTATTGTATAGCGACCTGCGTGTCGGATTCTCTATGTAATTTACTTTACTAAGCTAGTGTAGCTGTTTGGAGAACGCGGAAGGCATGCAAGGCATTGTACATGTCGGCGAGATGGAGTAAGACGGCAAGTGACAAGAGTTGGCACGGGTCGGATTACAGGCTTTGTGGAGATGGAGATCGCCATGAAGAGAGCCATACCATTTCACATTATAATTGCTTTATTTTGTGTTATTGTTATGTATCGGTTTTACCTCTATTAGATAGTCGGTAAAATTTAATCCCTCAAAGAAGGTCTAGTCGGTTTTCCCGCCAGTGTTTACACCATCACAAGTCGGACATTTTTGGTAGTGGGCTCATAAAATTGAGGTGCTGCCAATTCTTTCCTACTAGGTGGGTTCGAGTCGGACTCTTACTGCAGAAACACTCGGTAAGCTAGACGGGTCTATCACAATGGTTGTGGGACTCGGGGAAAAGTCGGATGGGAGCCGGGGCATGTGATGTCACCCATCCAACAGGAGTCGCATGAGATGCGATTGACAAGGAGTTGTCTACCTATATCACTTGGCGGATAGCGGTGATGCTAAAGCTCACTAGCCGACTTGCTTATTTAGGATCCTGAATCACTAAGTAACCATCATAGGGGTGTTGGTTCTAGTGGGAGCATAAAATATTAAAATGTTTAATATGCTTGATCTTTTATTAATACATGTCTTAAGTGTTTTGCATATTTTCTGTTGTAGATCATGGCACCAAGTAGCAGTCACTCTCAGATATCCGGTTTTGCGTTGAGAACTATCCTTGAGAAAGATAAACTGAACGGCACTAATTTTACCAACTGGTATCGAAATCTGAGAATTGTTCTCAAACAAGAAAAGAAGGACCATGTCCTAGACAACCCACTTCCAGATGAGCCGAATGAGAATGCGACTGTCGCAGCCACTAATGCCTACCGTCGGGCTAAGGATGAGTCCACAGATATTAGCTGTCTTATGCTTGCTCACATGGAACCGGACTTGCAAAAGCAGTTCGAGCATGTTGAGGCCTACGATATGATCGAAAGCCTCAAAAGTATGTTCCAGGCTCAGGCGAAGACTGAGAGGTATCAAGTCTCTCAAGCTTTGCTGAGTTGCAAGCTTAAGGATGGTGATCCACTGAGTCCGCATGTGATCAAAATGGTTGGTTACGTGCAGTCTTTGGAGAGGCTTGGCTACCCCATTAGCGAAGAGTTCTCTACGGATATAATTCTGAACTCTCTTCCTAGTGCATATGGGCAGTTCATTTCGAACTACCACATGCATGGTATGGATAAGAAGCTCACTGAATTGCATGGGATGCTCAAGCAGGCAGAGGCGGATCTCAAGAAGGGCACCAGTCAAGTGTTGATGGTGCAGAATAAGTCTAAGTTCAAGAAGAGTTCTTGGACTAAGAAGAAGGCTAAGTCAGGAGGAAAGCAGGCTCCGGACCCGGTCCCAAGCGCTTCCTCAGGGACTAAACCATCTCCTTCAGCCGGATCCACTTGCTTCTACTACAAGGCGGATGGCCACTGGAAGAGGAACTGCAGCAAGTACTTGGCCGACAAAGCCAAGAGTGGAGGTATGACTTCCGACTCAGGTACACTTGTTTGCAATGTTATAGACATATATCTTGCTGATGCACCTAATAGTTCTTGGGTATATGATACCGGATCAGTTATTCACATCTGCAACTCGTTGCAGGGACTGGTAAGAACTAGGAGCGTAGCAAGAGGCGAGGTTGATATTCGAGTCGGCAACAAAGCAAGAGTTGCTGCGTTGGAAGTCGGCACGATACAACTTCATTTACCATCCGGATTCATTATGGAACTGAATAATTGTTATTATGTTCCAGTGCTCAGTCGAAACATTATTTCTGCTTCATGTTTGATGAGGCAAGGCTATGAGTCGAATATCAAGAATAATGGTTGTTCTTTGTATTTGAATGATATGTTTCACGGCTTTGCACCCGTCCAGGACGGGTTATTTATTTTGAATCTTGATGGTGAGTCGGTTTATAACATAAATGTTAAAAGGCTGAAACCAAATGATCTGAATATGACTTACTTTGGCACTGTCGGCTTGGTCATATAAGTTTGAAACGCATGAAAAGGCTCCATGATGATGGACTCCTAACTTCGTTCGACTTGGAGTCGTTCGAGACATGCAAATCTTGCCTACTCGGCAAAATGACCAAGACACCTTTTGCAAAGAGTTGCGAAAGGGCGTCCGACTTGTTGGGACTAGTACATAGTGATGTATGTGGACCAATGAGCACGACAGCCAGGGGTGGTTATGAGTACTTCATTACCTTCACTGATGATTTGAGTAGGTATGGATATATCTACTTGATGAAACATAAGTCGGAAGCCTTTGAAAAGTTCAAAGAATTCCAGAATGAAGCACAAAATCAACTCGGCAAGAAAATAAAGTTTCTTCGGTCGGACCGAGGAGGCAAGTACATGAGCCATGAGTTTGATGACCATCTGAAAAGTTGTGGAATAGTTCCTCAACTTACTCCGCCAGGAACACCGCAAAGGAACGGTGTTTCGGAAAGGCGGAATCGGACCTTGTTGGACATGGTACGGTCAATGATGAGTCGGACAGATCTGCCTTTATCATTTTGGGGTTATTGTCTAGAAACAGCGGCGTTCACACTAAACAGAGTACCATCAAAATCGGTAGAGAAGACACCGCATGAGATGTGGACAGGCAAAAAGTCCAGTTTGTCTTTTCTTAAGATTTGGGGTTGTGAAGCATATGTCAAGCGACTTCAGTCGGACAAGCTTACGGCCAAGTCGGATAAATGTATTTTCGTGGGGTATCCGAGGGAAACCTTGGGTTACTACTTCTACAACCGAGAAGAGGGCAAAGTGTTTGTCGCTCGGAACGGTGTCTTCCTTGGGAAAGAGTTTCTCAGTCGGGGAGTAAGTGGGAGCACGGTGCAGCTCGAAGAAATTCGAGAGGAACCGGCTAGTAGCGAGTCGGCAAAAACCTTAGAGGTTGAGCCGGTCGTGGTAGCTGAGCCGGCAGCAGCACCTGTACTGCGAAGATTGGCGAGATTATGAAGTGTCGTGATGTGTTACTGTTAGACAGTGATGAGCCGGCAAATTATTCGGAAGCGATGGTGGGATCTGATTCCGAGTCATGGCTTGGAGCCATGAGATCCGAGATAAAGTCCATGGATGAAAATCAAGTTTGGAACTTGGTTGATCTGCCAGACGGTGCAAGACCCGTCGAGTGCAAATGGGTCTTTAAGAAGAAAACTGATATGGATGGGAATGTTTCCGTCTATAAAGCACGCCTTGTCGCGAAGGGGTTCCGACAAGTTCAAGGATTTGATTACGACGAGACTTTCTCGCCCGTAGCGATGCTTAAATCAGTTCGGATCATGTTAGCTATAGCGGCCTATTTCGACTACGAGATATGGCAGATGGATGTCAAAACAGCTTTCCTTAACGGAAATTTAACCGAGGACGTGTATATGATACAACCCGAGGGTTTTGTCGATCCGGCTAATGCTGACAAGGTGTGCAAACTTCAGAAATCCATTTATGGGTTGAAGCAAGCATCTCGGAGTTGGAATATTCACTTTGATGAGGTAGTCAAATCGTTTGGCTTTATCAAGAGTGATCATGATTCTTGTTTGTACAAGAAGTTTAGTGGGAACAAAGTAAATTTTCTAATCTTATATGTGGATGACATATTACTTATTGGAAATGATGTCCAGATGTTGCAAGAAACCAAGGAATCATTGGAAAGGAGTTTCTCAATGAAAGACTTGGGTGAGGCAACATACATCCTCGGAATCCGGATCTATAGAGATAGATCAAGGAGGCTCATTGGTTTGAGTCAGAGTACTTATTTGGACAAAGTGTTGAAGAAGTTCAACATGGAATCGTCTAAGAAGGGGTTCTTACCAATGTCCCATGGTGTAAAACTTAGCAAGACTCAGTGTCCTTCGACAACTGATGAGCGAAGTCGGATGAGTGCGATTCCATATGCTTCTGCAGTCGGATCCATCATGTATGCCATGATTTGTACTAGGCCGGATGTTTCCTATGCTCTTAGTGTTGTGAGCAGATACCAGGCTGATCCTGGAGAGATCCACTAGACAGCGGCTAAAAATATCCTAAAGTACTTGAGAAGGACTAAGGATATGTTCTTGGTTTATGGTGGTGAAGATGAACTCAGTGTAAAGGGTTACACGGATGCAAGTTATCTTACCGACTCTGATGATTCTCGTTCTCAATCCGGATACGTGTTTATTTTAAACGGAGGTGCTGTGAGCTGGAAGAGTTCCAAGCAAGAGACTGTGTCAGCGTCTACAACAGAGGCTAAGTATATTGCCGCCTCAGAGGCAACAAAGGAAGCTGTTTGGATGAGGAATTTCCTCATGGATCTTGGTGTGGTTCAGGGCTCGTCCAATCCGTTGGACGTGTATTGTGACAACAATGGTGCTATTGCACAAGCCAAGGAACCTAGACAGCACCAGAAGAACAAGCACATACTCATGCGGTACCACCTGATTCGCCAATTCGTGGATTAGGGTGATATCAAGTTATGCAAGGTACACACGGATGCAAATATTGCGGATCCGTTGACAAAGCCGTTACCACAGCCGAAGCATGAGGCGCACCTGAGAGCCATGGGCATTAGATGCTTAGACATGTGATGTCGGAAGATTGACTCTAGTGCAAGTGGGATACTTTTGGGAATATGCCCTAGAGGCAATCATGTATGATGAGATTTCTCATTGTATTCATAAAGATATTAAGTAGTCCTTGTATAAACATCTGATGTGTATCATTGAATATGTGATTCGTTTGTGGAACTATGCATTCATGTTGTTTGTACTAAATATCCTTGGTCATTGAGGTTGTGCTGGACACATAACTTAGACCAATGTGAAAGTTGGCTTGATGACTCGGTTCCACTTGTCATGGGCATGGAGATGCTATTTCAACTTACACAGATTCGGCTAAAGAGTTTAGCGAGTCGGATTGACCCATATTGAGGTACAACGAACAAGTTGTCATTTGTATATCTCAATCAATGTAATCCTTATACCTGAGGTTGTTGCATAGTCCGAGTTGAGGATCACCGACTTAGGTTCTATCAAACGCTGATCCGTAACTGGGCAGTTATAAAGACAGGGTTCGGGTCGACTGAGAATCAAGCTGCGTGATGTGAATAACCAAGATGGGATTTTGCCCCTCCACTCGGAGAGATATTCTCTGGGCCCTCTCGTGAGATATGATTCGGAAAGCATGGCCATGCACGACTCGGTTAAGTGTTAACCGAGGCGATCGACTAAGAGTTAGTCGGGTGAATCACTTATCTCGGATCGAGAAGAGAGTCGGACTATTTAAGGGATGACATATATTCGCCTATAGTCTGACAAGGTATATCGTGAGGCAAAAGGGACTCGGACGTAAGTCCCATTGGAAAAGGCAAGTCGTCATGACTCTTTGGTACTTGGGAGTTCGCACGTTCTGCTAGGAGCCGCTACCGACTGATCGATTGAGAGTCGGACTCCAATCGTGTCCAAGTAGCCATGAGCCTGCGGGGTCACACACTTAAGCGCGGGAGCAAGTTCGGATTGGATCTGAACATATAATCTGGTTGGGTTGGACCTAAGCCTGATTAGGACTGAGTTAGTGAGTTGGACTCACGGTGACTAGTGTTATATGGGCTTTAGTGAATGGGTCGCGCGAGCAGAGCCCACGTTCACTCCCTATATATAGTGGAGCACCTTAGCCCAGAAGGGTTAATCGTTGTTCGGTTAGGTCATTCCATGTGTTGGAAACCCTAACTCCACAGCAGTCCAGCCGTCCTAACGAACCTAGCAGTTCACCGCCGGCGCTCCTCCTTGTACGTGTGGATACCAGCAGAGGTGCTGTGCGATCAGCACCAGAACGATCGGATCGTGAGGACTGCACTGCATCAACTGACGCGCTTCATCAGTAATCCGCAACTGCGCGTCTAGTGGTAAACCTCGTGGCCTTCTACCTCAGCTAGATCTTGGGATCACCACGTTAGAGATAAAAGTTTTTGTTTTATCTCTGCGTGGCCCAACAAGTTGTAACCTATAGTCATGTCTTGGACCTGCTGTGTTTCTGTTGTACTACTCTGAGGGATGTAATACTAGTGAACGGTGTTTCATTGGTGTTATGTCAACGACTATAGTGTACTACATCATGCAGTGGTATGCTGGGTCACCGCAGACGTACATACCCCTAGGGCTTGCCTTGGGTAAAGGCACCCACAAGGGGGGAAGGGGACCCTTAGTTGCAGTCCAACTCAACTAGGGAAACCCTAGGTTGAGTAGAACTCCTTGTACGGGAAGCCCACCTAGCCAATATAAGGGGGGTGCTGACCATGGTTTCCCAAGCACCCTTGCTCACCGAGTCACCACTCTCTCCCCCTCTCTAGATCTAGCGGTGCATCTAAATGTCGCTTCTCTACCTCCATTCCTATCCACCCCTTGTGCCGGATCACGCATCGATATATCGGTACTTCTCCACCACATGTGGATACCTCAGAGGTGTCGTCTACTTTGACGCTCAACCATGCAAGATTTTTTGATGTGATAACTCTCGTGGATGTGAGATATTACCTAGCCATGGGAGTTGGAGGACTTCACTTACTATGTTGCAATATCCTCTGCATTGTGTGATCATCAAGGGTATAATCTCGCCACCTGCATATTGAAACTGGATCTTAGTGGTGGTAATTTTTGTTTTGTTTTGCATGTCGGGGCATGCTTCATGATCTCCGTACACAAAGCACATCCTCTTGAGATAGTAAGACATTCATAAGAGGTCAATATCACATGAATTTAGGAACAACTTCACCCCATTGTGAAGTGCGTTAGCTCGAGCTCTCATCTTAGGACCAATGGTGAAATGGTGGGTATCTTTTCATGGTTGGTGATCTTGAGGACATGGGACATGGGGGCTAAGCTCACAACCAAGCCCATACTAGGCTCATGGGCTCGGACCACAAACCGATAAAATCTTAACACAACATGAGTATATTTATGGATATATTTTATTTTGTTTGATCCTAAGAACACTCGAATCGTGAGATGGTAGTGGGGAAGACTTCTACCCAACTTATAAATATTTTTAGCCGTATTCTAACTTTTTGTTAAAAATGTATTTCCTCCGTCCAAAAATAAATGACTCGAATTTATATAAAAGTACATGTATCTACACACTCAGCCGCATCAAGATAATTGCGAATCTAAAAAAATACGAGTCACTTATTTCCACACGAAGAGAGTACAACTTATTCAATCACACCACTCCGACTTCCATACAAGGAGTGAACATTTCATTTCTGAATTGAAACAAGGCTAGTGCCTGCCAGGTATGTACCTTTATTGATATATCCTCTAAAATGAATACTATGCAAAACTTACATATAATGTCTCATTCTCTCTCTCTCTCTTTCTCAAAAAGAATACACAAGAAAATATAGTTAACTATACATAAGCTCATATGTTCGTGCTGCAGCACACATCTGCATTCGATCAAGCCATGAGACCGGCAAACAGGACAACAAGGGCAAGGCCTACCGTGGCCTGGACGGATGTGGCTGCGGAGGGCGTTTGCGATGGCTGGGGAGAGTTGCCGGCGCTAGGACCGCTGGCTGGTGCGGGTGACGAAGGGGAGGAGCCAGCTGACCCGACGTCGATGGTGACCTTCATGCCGGCAGCGCAGTGGCCAGTGAAGCCGCAGATGAAGTAGCGGGTGCCGGTGGCGGGCAGGGCGACGACGTCGTTGCCGGTTTTGAGGGTGGTGATCGGGCTCGCGGCGCTGCAGGAGTCGTAGTCGGCCTTGCTGACCTCGACCACGTCGTGCGCCAGCGGGGAGTACTTGAAGACGATAGTGTCACCGGGGAGGAACTTCTTGGAGGACGCCCAGCTGCCGTAGTTGATGCCCAAGTCCCACGCGCCGGCCGGCTCGCCGACGTCGTATGTCGCCGCCGACGCGGTGCTCAAGACGGCCATCGCGGCCACGGCAAGGAGAGTGATTCTCATGGCAGCTGCCATATCGCGACGTTGGAACTTGAACACTCGAGGGAGCAAGGCAAGCAGAGAAGCTTGGCACTATGGTCTGTTGAACGTAAGGAGGGGCTTTCTGTTCTGTGATTTTGCCGCGGTGCCGGACTCTATATATACAAGCAAGCAATCGGGCAGCCTAAGGCGGTTGATGCGCAGCAGGTTCGTGGAATGGTATTTGATTATGGTGCTGAAGAAGTCTAACACTAGTGTATGTTGGAGGTGGAACACATGCTAATACCATCACTACCTGGTCAGCGGTCATGTACCTCCGCGAGACCGACGGCTAGTTGGCTTTCTCATTGCTGACGGTTAACGGCTCGCTCGGTTTCTGCTTTTATATTAACGCGGTTTACGCTACTTGTCGTATACTATCTGGTCAGACATGATCCAAAAGTTGTCTGACCGGGTTAACGTAATCCTTTAAAACAAAAAAAAGAGAGAAAAGGGACACCCAAACACATTATGAAATTTTCCAATCTCCGGCTTTCTAGAGCTGACACGTGTCTTGTTAGACCTTTATCCCACTTTTGTTACGTGTAGCAAAAAAAACCTTGCAGATTTGCCGCATCTAGCAAAAGAATCATCACCATAAAATAAATAAAAAGGACCAATCTCACCCGTGGACTCGCCGGAGACTATACATGGACGTCAAACTCGGTGTAACGGGCTTGGCCCGAGTTTTGCCGGCTCGGGTCGAGCTGGGCTTGGCCCGCTGGCGCTGCTGGACCAAGCCGAGCTTGTGATGCTGGACCGCAGCCATGTCGGGCTGGCTTAGGCTTTGCCCGGTCTGGCTCATCAGCTCGCCCTTTTTTCTGAATTTGCAATGGGCCGAATTGAGAGGTGTTGAGCTGGTTTTAGACTCCATGCATGTACGCATGTATCTATCATCTTCCTCAGCGCAGCGTCACCATACTTGCCCCTCCGCTCACTACCGCTTGTTGTCCCTCAGAAGCACCGTGCTAGCCCCGCTCCTCACCGCCGTCGCCCTGTACTGTCGCCGCCTTGGACGTTGCCCAGAAAAATGGCCCCACCCGTCAGTGTCTATTGGGGCCAGGCTCGCGAGCCGGACCGAGCTAGAACGAGTTTGGGAGAAGCTCGGGTTGAGCTCTATTTGGAGGCTCGCTGGCAGCTTCGAGCTGGCTCGGGCACGCCAGAAAAATCTCGAGCTTTTTGTGGCTTGCCGGCAAGCTGGCTTGGTCCGGCTCGTGTCCTGTTATACTGGAGACCTCGCTAGCGACGTCGAAGCAAAAAAAGTACTACTGTAGGAAAACTGACCTCACTAGTCACTATAGACTTCGTACCAAAACTTTATAAAATTCTAGCAAGTCCACATAATGATGGTAGAAAAAAGAATTGTACTACAGTAACATTGTAGCAAAAAAATCCAACAAAATCTTAGGATGAGACTTATGATGTGAAATCACAGCCGATTTTGCCGAAGGGCGCGTAGCAAAAAAATTATAGTATAGTAGCAAAACCGCAAAATAAACATAGAAAAAAAGGTGAGCTCCTCTGATCATGCATAACAGATGGTTGTAGCAAAAATTCTTCCTACAATGCAAATCCAGATGGTGTTTCTACCAAAAAATTCTTTCTAAGATGCAAATCGGAAGAACAACCACAACCGTAGCACAACTTTTTTTCTTTCAAAAACCACAAAATGTTGGTAGCAATGTGGGCGGGCCATTCCTACGGTAGCACCTCCTCTAGCTGCTTGTAGCATCACTAGATGCCTCGGGTAGCAGCACCACATGCTTATGGTAGCAGCGCTGGCGGCCGCTCGTAGCATCTCCCCATGCCTATGGTAGCACATCCACCTGCCAACTCGTAGAACTACCGCAGGCCTTTGGTAGTAGTGTTGCTGCCGGCTCGTAGCACCTCCACCTACGTAGCACCATCGGTTGGTAGTTGTAACATCTCGAAGAATAGGAAGGGGAAATGATAGATGTGTGAACAATGCAACTGTATTGGATACGTTTTAAAAGAGGGGGAATTTAAATTTTTGTCGTTTGAATAACAAGTGATTGAGATTTGGCTCTAGTTTTGAGTATGACTCAAGTCAACACTAGGATTTGAGATTCAAATTTCAAATATGATCTTGAACAAAATAAATTGAGTCAAATTACAATTTTAAGAGATAACACTATCACACATACATCAATACATGATAATAAAGCCTAAAAAACTTAGAATCCAATTCTTAGCATTTGAAATCAAATTTGAGGGTTGACTTAGTCAAACTTGAGTTCAAATTCACCAAAAATATATTAAATTGGAAGAAATTCCTACAAATAGATGGAACATAAGACAATCTCAAGAATTTAACATTTATTCATTACAATTTTGATACACGGTTTGTACAAGAAAAAATACTAAAGAAAGATTACAAGAATAAGAAGAAAACCTTAACACAAACTAAAAAGGATAAGAACCTAATCTAAACCTATCTATTCTCATCTTTATATTCATCTTCATTCTAACTTCTTATCCTTGCCTGAACCTGCAAAACAACAAAACAAAAAGAACCATTTTCATGGTTTAAAATTTAGGTTAGGTGAAACCAATCAATATGGAATCCAACTTTGAGTCCCAGAAACTTGTCCTGAAACCCATGCCTAGGGGTTGGAAAACGAAAACAATAGAGTCGGAAGTCACAGTAGATTATGATCAAAACCCAAGAGTAGTGTCTTAAACCAGTATCAATGGATCACTAACATCAAATTCCAATACAACAGAAAAACCCAAACACTGTGAGGGCAGAACCAGTAGGAAGTAAAGGAACCGGCAAACCAACTTGACCAAAATAAACATCTTAGCGGAGCTACAGGTAGCTAGCAATAGCAGTAAGCATAGGATAGCTAGTCATTGTCATACCATGGTAGAAGTGACAGTAGCTGTCAACAGTAGAAGTAAAACATAAACCATTAAAAGAACCATCAACAGACGATAGCCAGAATTGATAAGTAGAACCCACAGCAGTACATAGCTATAGTATACATCACAAGAACCATGCTAAGCAAAGAAGTAAAACTAGTACTATTGTCCTAACAACTAGAATAAACCCTAAGCTATGGATTTCTTAAAATCAACAAATGTTTACTCTCAAGTGGCGAGCGTGTGTGCTAGGGCGCTATCACATGCGCAGTTAACAGTGGGGACGGCATTGTAGGACATGGCGATGCTGCTAGAAGCCCCTTACTAGCGGCTTTGGCAAGCGGTACGTCGCCTATGAACTCTTAGTATAGGCGTTCACTTATGCTGCCACGTAATCAATAATTTTGGCCCGGCGATATGTTGGGTCCCACATGATGGTGGCGTTGTGTTTGACAGTAGCGCGCCACCAGTACATGATTATTGACGGTGACAGACCCATGACGGCGCGTCGTCACTATAGTGTCTCCTATAAAAAATTTCTAGTTGTGTCAATTTCCTTCATCTCTACATCATTCTCTCAAGAAGTTGAGATGAGACGAGACGGATAAACTAGCGCCCGTAGAGATTGGTTAAAAATATTGAAAGTAGAGATCGTAATTCTTTCTATCCTTTTACCAAGGCAATGAGACATTTTATTGGCATTTTCCTTTTCTCAAAAAGTTGTGGTGTTCTTACTATTGACATGATAATTGTAATATGTGATATTATGGTATGAATGTAACGATGATGAATGAGATCTGTAGCAGTTGTAATGCTTGTGCCATATATATATTTCTCTTATGTAAACACAAAAAAAATTAGTGCAAAAGAGTGGAAGCAAATTATGTAACAGTTGCCGTTGCCAAAGGGGTTTTGACCCGCTCTATACTAGTGCTTCCTGCACGAATTGCGCAACTCATCCCCACCTGCAGCGTTGGGCAGATCTCTACATGTTTAAGTTTACAGTAGGAAATATCACTTAAATTTATCTTAAGCTTTTTCAAAGTCAATTTTAAAAATAACCTATTCCATCATTTCACTATCAATCTCATGCAAAAGGATATATAACTCCCTCCACAATATGTCGTCAAGACATTATAGAAGTTTGGTTAGGTCAAATCACCTTTTATTAATTAATCGTCTAAAACCAATATGGCATAGAAATACAAGTAGTTATCACATCCACTCTCCTTATGTAAAAGAATTACATGTATTAATGAAAAATAACTAGTTACAAACAATAATATAGAAGCTCATATGTGCGTGCGTGTGGCAGCAGACATGTGCGCTCAAGCCATGAGACCCGCAAGCAGGACGACAAGGCCAAGGCCTGCTGTGGCCCGGACGGAGGTAGCGGCGGAGGGCGTTTCCGGGGGCGGGGGAGAGTTGCTGGCGCCGGGACCGCTGGCTGGTGTGGGGGGTGAGTTGCTAGCGCTGGGACCGCTGGCTGGCGTGGGCGGCGCTGGAGAGGAGGCTGCCACGACGTCGATCTGGACCTTCATGCCGCCGTTGCCGGTGGTTCTGCAGTGGCTAGGGATGCCGCAGATGAAGTAGCGGGTGCCGGTGGCGGATAGGTCGATGGCGTCGTTGCCGGTGGTGTAGGTGTTGATGGGGCTAGCGGTGTTGCAGGAGTCGTAGTCGGCCTTGCTGACCTCGAGCACGTCGTGTTGCGGCGGGGTGTACTTGAAGACGATACTGTCACCAGGGACGAACTTCTTGTCGGACACCCAGCTGCCGTAGTCGGTATTCAGATCCCACTCGCCGGACGGTGCGCCGACGTCGTATGTCACTGCCGACGCGGTGCTTAGGAGAGCCATGGCGGCCACGGCAAGGAGAGTGATCTTCATGGCAGCAGCCATTGCGCGCTGTCGGAACGGGAACTGGAACTCTGGAAGGAGCAAGCAGAGGAGGTACAAAGCCGGATGTAGCTGATCCTTGGCGGGGTTTGTGTGTGTTTCTGCTGAGGTGCCGGATACGGGACCTTTATACACGATCAAGAAGTTGCACGCGGCAGGCAGGTTCGTGGAATGGGAATTGGATGTCGGGGTTGAATAGTTCTACGCGCGCGTTTGAAGTTGAACGAGCCTCTCCTAATAAGCTAGTGCGTGGTCGTACACGGCAAGGCTGGGTTGGTGGCCTGTCGACCTTTTCACGCACGCCTCGCTCCCATTCTCGTTTCACAATCGACGTGGTCTACCGTACGCGCCATAAACTATCACAATACGGCATGGGAGTACGTATGTGCTGTCGCCCTCGAGCTACCAAAAGCTAGCTCAAAGTGGAGAAGTCAAATTTGGCTGGCGGCTCCGGGTCACATGGAAATCAGGGCAAAATTCCTGGCCCTTCTAGAAAGATGTTCACGGCTTTGCGTGTTGCACCATTGCAGCCGTGCGCGCCCCTTGCTCCTATCTTATCTAATTCGATTGATCTGATGACATTAGGGTATCTCTAGCCGACCCCAATAAACGGTTGGGTTTTACTCCTCTAAGTGGCAGCTCACGGATTCCCCGACTGTATTAGAGGGGATTTTTTATTTTTACTCGGCCCTGTCGATGCTTAAATATAAGCCATCACCGATCGGTCAAGTAAAAATTCCCCTTCCGCCGCTGCCCATGCCCCCGTTTGACATTGCATACCACTCCGGCGCCGCGAGATGGCCACATCCTCTCACCGTGGGTCACCTCCGCCGATTCACAGCATGAATCCGTGCCGCCGTGTTTCTTCCCGAGGCAGCGGTCTTCCAAAGCCTCCACCATCGGATATAAAGTACCGCAGCTGTAACATCCTAAAATAATTTAAATTTTAGAATGTTAAAATAAAATTATTTAAATACTCCCTCTAATCCATATTACTTGTCGTTGAAATGGATGGATCGAAGGAAGTAGTTGCTAAAATTTTCTTTTCCTTATTTGAATTTTCAAAAAAGAAAAGAAACTTTTCAAAGTTAATGAAAATAAAGCTAATACTATTTCTAAACAAAAGATCTTTGAAAAAGTGGATAGGGAAAACCATATTTCAAAACTCTTTAAAGGTATTTCATTTTATGGGAAAACAAAAGCTTTTAAAATGGTTTTAATGAAACATAAAACCTCTTGCCAAAAACTTTTATCTACAAAACCCTTCTTGCATAAAACAAACCCTAATAAAAATATTATTTGGCTTATGAAAATATTTATAAAACATCCCTTGTTTATTTATTTTTCCCATATTTGTTAAATGATCTGTTTTGAGCCAAATACAAAATCATATTTTAGCTTACAAGAATTTCCCTTAAAGCCATAATGGCAACGGGTTAACAAAAAGATGTTTTATAAAAATTGTATTTGGATAATAAAATATTAATTATATTTTCACTTTGAAAACACTTTTGTTTCTAAAAAGAAATAAGTAAGGTATTTTGTTGAAACTATTTTCGTGGCCTTTTGTTGACATACGATTTTCCTAAAAAGGATTTATGCAAAGAATTTATATAGAAAATATTTTTGTTAAATGATTTTTCTTCTGAAAAAGGAGTTAAAGAGTAAAACTATTTTGTTTGAATATTTGGGAATTTTTCCTAGTAGTTACAAAATGGATTTAAACTATTTTGGAGGTTAAAAGAATCAAAATAGAAAAGAAAAAAATTAAAAAAAAATGGGGCAGACCAGCCAACTGGGCCGGCCCAGACCTTCCTGGCCAGGCCAGCCCAGCAGCCATCCCACTCCCCTCTCTCCCTTTGCCAACCCGGCCCCACCCGCTTGTCCCAAACCTCACACCGCTCCTCACGAACCTGACCCTAGCGCCCACAACCTCCACTCACCCCATTTTCCCCACGCTCCTGAGCCGCCCCCGGCCGCGCTCTCTCCCCTCCTATAAAACCCATGACCCCAGCTTCATTTTCCCTCTTTTTCCCCACTCTGAAACGCCTCTAGGCCGCCTCAATTGCTCGCTGGAGCTCCTCCTCACCGTCGACGACCCCGTGAGCCAGTCCCGCCCTTATTCAGTACTCATCTCCCTCTTGTCCTCGCGCACACCCTCACCCTATCTTCTCTCTTCCTTCTGCAGCCGAGCATCACCGCGGCGAGCACCCGAAGGTCGCCGTCGCCTTGCTCCGGCCGCGCGCCCGCCACTATAGAAAGCGACCGAAGGCACCGTCATCGCCATCGTCTTGGTCGTCCACGCCCGCACCTCGCCGACCCCTCCATTGTCGCCACCGACCACCGCAGCCACCTCGCCGTCAACCTCTGTGTCGTCCGCTGCAGACCTCCTTGCCGCCGGTGAGCTCCCCCTCTTGCTTTCATTCCCACTTGTTGGATCGCCGATGAGCGGCCGAGATTAGATCCTCACGTAGAGGTATTAGCGAGTAATAGGCTGCCGCGTGGCCGCTGTGTTAGCACCGCATCGACAACGTGTATCAGCCGCGTGGCCGCGTCATCAGGGTCATGTGTGCCAGTCCTGTCCACTGTGTACATGCTGGAATAAAAAATAAGCAAGAAATGTTTTAGTCTTGCAAAAATCATAATAAATGTTCTGCTTATCCGAAAAATGCATATGATATATGCATGGATTCATAAAAATGTGTGGAATACTTTAGTGAGTTAAAATTTGTACTTTGCCGAAGAAAATTATTTTAAATATTTAAACTCTAATATAGGATATTTAAATCATAGTAATTATTTTTGTAAATCCAAAATTTACAAATAATACCTTTATGGAATCCTCTTGAATAGTACTACAGTACCTACCTAACTGTTAGATTTCAAAACTGAACCTTTTAAATTGAACAGTATTTCAGAAATTCCATTTATCTATTATAGGCATAACTTTAATTCTAAAAAGTAATTTTGAATGAATCTTTTTGTAAAATTCTCATATTTCAATACCCTATCCATTATGAATAGAGGGTAAAATTATTTTAAAGGTACAATAATGTTGTTAATTTACAAAGCCTTACCTCTTTCAAATGATAATTTGGACTTTGTTAAATTATGAAAATGGTTTTAAAATGAAACCTTTTTGCAAAAAATTCAGAAATCATTTATTTTTCCAATAGGACAAAACGAAACTATTTTCGAAACTGAGTTTATGCAACATAGTAGTTGCATATGACCTAGTGCTACTATAAACACTATGTGGTTAAAAGCAACCACATGAAAGTAAGTATTTCAAAACTATGTCTAGTAAAGTAGTTTGTGAATCAAGTTTTAGTTTAGTAAGACATTAGCAACCTAACCAAAACCTTTTAGCATGTCTTGTTTGCTTTCATTGTATTGCCTTGATTGGTGTGTTTGTTTGGTTTGTTTATTCGCTGCAATGTTTGTGAATCGTGTAGAGTGATC
Source organism: Avena sativa (assembly GCA_916181665.1). Taxonomy (NCBI): domain Eukaryota; kingdom Viridiplantae; phylum Streptophyta; class Magnoliopsida; order Poales; family Poaceae; genus Avena; species Avena sativa. The sequence goes on from OV702284.1 coordinate 71,841,321, forward strand.
GGAGAGTAACCGTGGTCTTGTAAAGAGAGAGTGTTTCCGAAACTTCAACGAGAGGCAAGTTCACTACATAAATGTCCTAGTATTTATACTATGCACATAGTGTTTTCCTTAGTATGCATGTGTAGTCTTATATAGTATTATGCTATGCAATGCAACCCAGTTAGGTTAGCCAGATGATTCTTCGACTATTGAGTAGAAGACAACGTAGGAGTTGAATGTTTAGCCCTGCAGTAGTTCCGTGAATGATTTCACAACAATTTGTGATATTGAAAGTGTCTTTTTCAAAGGTTGAAAAACAACTTAACATAATGAACTACCTGGGTGATTGGGATTGATATTTTATGGTGGGGTGCCAATCAGGAGTTAACCCTTTCAACGGTTGCTTCTGTCTTATGTATGCATGCAGAAAGCCACCCAGACTGAAAGAGATTGGAGGCGCCCAGTGTTTTAGAAGCTTCTCTGTACATCCACATATCACATGGATCTATCCTAACTAAGTATGTTATGGAAACTCGGCCCGACGTGACTAGAAGATGTAGATGGTGTAGGTTGCATGGGTCCGTCAGGTGATCGGGGGACTACTTCTGAAAGGTCTTGTCTCGGTCTTCTCCCGGCCATGACACATCTGGGTGGTATGTGTGCGGGGGTTGATTGGGTATTGAAGGTAGAGTGTACAAACCTCCCGAGAGTGTCAAATCTAAGTACTTAGCCATATCCCTAGTTATGGACAATTATGAGCGACCTGACTCTGAAGCTAACCGAGAATATTATCATTTAATTTCTTTAATTAAAATTTTGATGGGTGTACAAGGGTAGGAGGGTTAACCGGTTTCTATTGGTGGTACCCAGGTTCACTACTTTCAACCAGTGATACCAATTAAATAGATGAAAACTATGTTTATCAAATGATATGAATAAAACCATTTCTTTATGCAAAATTCAGCCAAAACCCCACCTAGACAATCATGCATGTACAAAATAGGTTGAGATTTGTGTCCACCATACATAGTGAACTTGCCAATACATTCAAAGTATTGACCATTCGTGGCTGCAACCTTTTATGTTGCATATTGCCCTGAAGATGAGTGAGGTATAATGTTAAGGTTACGTGTCTATACTCAACATGCTTTCACCTGTGGATCTTGATTGAGCTCTATATAGTTAATAGTCTTCCGTTGTGTTGATCTCTGTATTAAAGAGCTAGTCCTTCTGTTATGCAATATGTACGTGATTATGTAAAGTTCTGGATCATTCGATGTAATAGCAATATGACCTTTATTTCGTGATATTAGATCTTGAACTGTGTGTGCTAGCGAGTCGATCCAAGGACTAGCATTATAAAGCACAGAGACTTGGACCCCTACCAGGTCAGGTCATTTCAGCAGCGTGTGACGGTGGGCATGGGATACTTGGGTAGGGGAGATCACCGACCGCAACACCCACACGAAGATCTGGGTCGGCACCTCCAGTCGGCAGCGCGGGCAGCATGGGCATACGACATGGAGAACGTCCGCCTCCATGGCTCGTACTGTCGGGTTTAACTTTCCCCGGTTCAATGGCCCCATGTCGTACCTGGACCCCCTCGATCGGCATGTGACCTCCGTGGCAGAGCAGCGAGAGGACCTTGAGGTGCGAAAGCGCCTCGAAGCCCAGCGCCGCGACGAGGAGATGATGGAGCGGCTCTGGCATGAGAAACCAGAGCTTGTCGAGAAGCAGCCCTGCCTCTTCGAGGAGTACAAGTGGCAGAAGAACGGCGTCAGGACATGTGATGTAGCGGTGTTCAATGGAAGCTTCGACTCCAACGATTGGTGGGCATCTAGCGGCGACAGCAAGTGAGCCACAGTCGTTTAGTTTAATTTCTAGTCCTAGTTTAATGGTATTAGTTTAGTCTTAGTTTAATGGTAGTAGTTATGTTTAGGGATTTCTATTTTCATGCCCCTGGTTTGTTAGTTGTACTCACTTTTCCCCAGCCGCTTAACTTTTCCTTACTTTCCCCTCCCTCTATTCTAAAACCCTCGCAGGCGCTCGGATGGAGGGATGCTGTCAGGTCAAAGACTTGACCGTTACATGTTGACTGGTAGGACCGCGTTGGGGCGGGTCATGCATTGAGTGTTACGTTATGTGGCCTCGACCGTTACATGCTAAGGGGTGGGGCCATTTTGGGACGGGTCCTGCATACGTGGTGAAGGGTGGGGCCACGTTGGTTCGGGTCTTGCATACATGGTGAAGGGTGGGGCTGCATGGAGACATGTCATACCGGCCATTCTTGCTCATCCAAAGCATTCGCTTCAACCGAGCTTGGAACAGCTCCAACACCGTCCCTCCTCCGCCCTGCCGTTGTACCCTCCTACCTTATGTCATCCTCGGACCCGAGCCACCCCTCCCCCGAGCCTTGGACCCCACTCCACCTCTAGCTCCGCTCCCACCCCCGCTAGATCTACCCCTTTTGAGGAACAATATGCAATGCCGACTGGTGTACTGCTCCTCCCCGTCGTCTGCGAAGAAGATCGGGTGGAATCGAAGGGATCTAACGCATGGATTCCATCTGGGTAAGCATCGTTTTCCTTTGTGGATCAATTATAGGTAGTATTTGAGCACGAATCGATGGTGCTTAACTAACTGCATTGCTTTTTGAATAGGATTGATCCAGCGCTAGCATTTTGGCTGGCGGTTAGACTGGATACTAGCATAATTCGTAGTTGTGAATAGTATCTCTTTGGATTTTACTTCCTAGTGGTGGTTGCAATCTCCATAACTCTCAGAGATTTGAAAGATAAAATATATTCTAAATTCCCCTGGAGCAATGGAAATTCAGTTGATTTGCAATATTTCAACATTAGCGAGCAAAGATTGCTCCCACTAACTAGCGAAGCTGATCTGGTAATGCTTTTCTCTTTAAATGCTATCGAACGTTTTGGTTGAATCCGTCTCCATGTGCAACCTAAAGTTGAGCACATGGGAAAGAGGGTTAAAGCATCATCTGGTGGTCAGGCATCATCAGGTGTTCGGGCATCATGTGTGTCTGATGTCTCTACTGTGCGCCCCCGTGCTCCTTGTAGGTCCATAGCAGTACCATCTATTCGCACTGCGAGTGTAAGACAGATCACTCGTGCGACCGATGTGGAGGACGAAGCAGAGCCTGACGATGGAGCCCCTCCACTAGATGATGAGGATGAGTTGATGTTTCCTAAATTGGTAGATAGATTTACTAAATAGGTACTAGAAGATCAATACACGGAGGAAATGGCCGAGGGTGCCAAATTTGATGACACTGATGACAAAGAGAACGAGGAGAACAATGGCCGGGTACAATGGTGAGGACTTGCCAGTAATTGAGTGGGACATGGACGATCCTAAGCTTTCAGAAGGCACCATATTTGAAATGATGCAGGACTGTCATAATGCCCTTACTACATATTGCATTCTCACCAATAATGATTATGATGTTATTAAGAGTGAGCCAGAAGGTTCATAGTGAAGTGCCCATACAAGAGGTCTAGGTGGAGGATGCATGCATCCACTATGCTCAGAAGCAGTTTGGTTCAGGTATTACAACTAGTTGTGTACTTTAGATCATTGTGTAGAGTTTTTTAACTGCACGTGACATTTTCATTATGTTTTAGATAAAAAGGAACCAGATCAAACATTTTTTCCACCTCAAGGGGGTATCCAAAGGACAAAAAAACTAGCAAAGACTAGGTGGTTGGCAGATGCAATCATGGATTGGATGAGAGGGAACCCATCACTTGGTGCAACAACACTCATAAAAAAAGTTTTTAAAAAAGTTTAGTATTATAGTACCTTACATGAGGATGTTCTATGCAAATGAAATATCTCTTGAAAGGATTAATGGTCCATGGAATGAAAGCTTTCAGTTGTTTTATAGCTTCAAAGCTGAAGTGGAGATGGCTAGTTTAGGTAGTGTTGTACAGATAGACAGGCATAAAGTTCAGACAAAATAAGAGGGAAGACAATGGAGAAGGAGTGCTTTAGAAGGGATTTTGTTTGTTTCAAAGCTTGATGACAAGGGTTTCTGGATGGTTGCAGGCCTTATTTGGCCGTGGATGTAATAACTCTTCATGGCAGATTTATAGGACAACTAGTAGCTACTACTGCAGTAGATGGCCACAATTGGATGTTCCATGTTGCTTATGGAGTTTTGGAGATTGAGTCAGAGGAAAGTTGGACTTGGTTTCTAGAGAATCTGTGTGACCTTATATGTCATCCACCGGGACTTACTATCCACATGGACACTTAGAAAGGTTTGGAGAAAGTTGTAGAAGCAGTATTCCCCAGAGTGGAGCATAGGGAATGTATGCGACACTTAGTGCAGAGTTTTACAAATAAATTCAAGGGTAAAGTTTATGCTGACAACCTATGCAAGATTCATACACATGTAGTTTGAGGAAGCATCTCTATCATCTGGAAGTGTTGTATAAATAAAAACCTACGATGATGGAGTACTTGGATGCACATCATGGAATGGTGTGGTCAACAAGCCAATTCAATGAAATTTGCAAGGTAGACTATGTAACAAGTAACCTTGCAGAGATTTTCAATGCAAAGTTCAAGTTATTGAAAGGGATTATGATGTGGAAAATGTTTGATAAGATTAGGCAAATGATCATGATAAAGATCGATTTGGATCAAAGAATTGTATCAACAGTATATGTTGGCCATCTCATCCTCCCATCTTTGACTAAGTCTTTGCATGCCAGGCCAAAAAAATTGAAGATAAAATGCATTATAAGAGGAACGGAGGCTGAGGTAACATACACTGACAGTAAAGATAGGCAATGGATGTAACCAGTGAGTTTGGTTGATAGGACATGCCATTGCAGGCAATGCATCTCCGTGGGAAACCCAGCATACATGTATTGTTTTTCATGGGTGTTCTAGGAGGTGAATATGGTGAAGTTGATCAGTATGTGTCAGAGTATTTCTCTATTGCCAAATTAAGGGTAGCATATGCTCAGAATGTTCTAGCCTTGTTAGGAAAAGACCAATGGATGGAAGTGGATCCAGGCTTCAAGCTATACCCTCCAGTTTTTACTAGACCAGCAGGTAGGCCAAGGAAGAATAGGATAATAGCTAGTGCAGAGGGTGGTGCACCACCTCGACAATGTAAGTGCAAATGTTGTGGGATCCTAGGGCACATTGCTAGGCTTTGTAAAAATGAATTTGACCCAGCTTATGGAATGGATGTTCAAGCGGGAGCATCAAATGCAGATGAGAATGAAGTATTTGAACGAGAGGAGAATGAAGAAATGGATACGTTGCAGATTGAACCAATGGATCGAGGGGAGATTAAACCAAATGCAGGGGAGATTGAAGCAATTTATTCATTGGATTCAGAGTTGAAGAGTACAGGAATTACACTAGAGGATATTGAAGAATTGATGAAAATGCACTTTGAACCGTTTGAACCAATGGATCGTGACGTGATCGAACGAATTGTATGATAGACTGAAGCACTTGATTCATTGGATGCAGGAAAAAGAACAAACGGAACAAACGGAAAAAGCTAATGGTGGACTCTGAGAATATTCGAGATATAATCACCCGGAGCAAGGTGGTGAACCCAACGAAAAACACTAGGAGCAAGAAAAAATGAATTTGAATTATTAATTTTAATTTTTATGATGAATTTTAACTAATGTTAATGTTTGTATTAAATTTTAACTAGTTTGTCGCTCCCAAGTTTGTATGTTGGATAATACTATAATGTATGTGTTATTGCAAGTTTCTATGGTCATCCACCTAGTTGCTTATCACTGCTCAGTTTTGCCCTCGACAGGTGGTCAACACATGGGGTTTAGGTAGTTCATGGCTTAAACCATAGCAAACGTTGACCGATTGATCCAAAATTTGGCACACTTGTGTATCTTGGACCGATCTACCATATGATATTAAAAATTTTGTATTTACTTGTAATCAGCCACATTTTTCTCGTTCTAAGTGACTAAATTCAAAAAAATACATTTAGGGTTAGTTTAATTAAAAAAAAATCAAAACATAGAGCAACCTTCACATGGAGTCTTGTTATGTTACCTACAAGGAAATCAAGAGAAATGGACATATCCCCTAAACCATGAGGTACTAGGTATGAAGATGTATGGCTTTCTACTCAATCCACCTCCAAAATAACCCATCCCAAAACATACTTTGTCTAAATGAGGCCAAATTTGGAACACTTGTGTATCTTTGAGTTTCAAACAATATAATGTGAGCCAAGATGGATTATTTTGTTCAAATAACATATTTTCCATTTTATATGCCAAAATCTTGAATTTCCCTTACTCATTTTTTAGTTAAGTGCCCTTGTTTTACTTATCTCTACTCAGTTTTCCCCTCCCGCTAAAGTTTTCCTCACTTTTTCCCTCTCGCCTATCTCAAACCCTCATAACAGCTCAACTTGCGCTCAGTTTGGATGCGCTCTTATTGGTCGAGATGTATGTCATACGGATCTGGGCCAACCACCCTTGGATACATCATGATTCGACGGGCTGGATGTCTCTATCTCCCGATGGGAGCACCTACCCTATACGGAGAGGAGAGCCCGATAGGTTGGATGTATCTCTCCCTTTCCCTGTTGCACGTACTGCGCTCTGATTGGTCGAGATATACGTCACACGGATCATGGCCAACCACCATTGGATACATCATGATCCAACGGGCTGGACGTCTCTCTCCCGATGAAAGCACCTACCCTATACATATAGGAGAGCCTGGAGGGCTGGGCATCTCTCCCCCTTTCCCTGTCGCATGTATACCAGCCGTATCTTCCTCCCCTACTATCGATGTACGGTGGCGCGATAGTCCAAATGTCGTATGGCGACACAACCCTAAGAGTGGCAGTCCGAACGGCGTGAAGCGGTGCGGATCTAAGCATGGCGGTCCAAACTGCGTGCGGCGGCACGGATCTAAGCGTGGAGGTCTGAATGGCGTGTGGCAGCGCTGATCTAAGCGTGGCGGTCCGAACGGCGTGCGATGGCCGGAACTAAGCATGGCGGTCCGAACTGTGTGCGGAGGCGCGAACCTAAGCGTGGGGTAGGAACGGCTTGCAGTGGCACGGATCTAAGTGTGGTGGCTAGAACGGCGTGCGATGGTGAGGATCTAAGCGTCTGAAATCTCTGTAACGTCTCTGTCTATCTCACTTCCGTTCACCTCCTCAGATTCGTTGCTGATGAAATACACTTAGGCGGCGGCAGTGCCGATAGTGGTCATCGATGCGACGGTGGTTGAAGCCATCATCCGCAACATCAGTGCGATGGCGGTGGTGCTGACAATGGTCATCGATGCGACAACAGTTGAAGCCATCATTTGCAACATCACTGCGACTGGGGTGATGTCAACAGTGGTCATTGATGCAACGATGATCGAAGCCGTCATCCGCAACATCACTATGATGGCATAGATCAAGCCCTCATGAACTGAAGTTGTGGGAGGCAGGTGAAGGCCACGACTGGCACGTTGAGGTGCACTTCGATGGTGAAGGCCGTATGTACCCCGTGGCCGGATGGATGGGAGTAGTTTTCCCGTACTTCTTGGAGTACACATACGGCGGGGAGGGCGGCTAGATCACCTTACACTTAAGATTGGGACAAATTTGAGCCCAGTTTGAACCAAAATTCCGTGACATAAAATATATGTATAATTTGAATAAACTTGATATGTATTTGAGCCATGAGACTGGTGGATATGCTCTAAAGCTGATTTTAAAGTAGTAGTACCTACAATCTCCGGTGGGTGATGAGTCCAAAATTGAAGCATATTTACCTTTTGTTTTTGCATAAATAGAGTAGGGATCTCTGTACTTCATTGCGTATGCACACGCCTTTTTGTCTTTATTTTAACAGGATCCCGAATCATTAAGTATTATATGATCATATCAATTAGAGCTGTCATATTATGCTATAATATGAAATTTTTAAGTGATAAAAGTCATTTTATGGATTTACCTTTGCACCTGGGAGAAAACCGGACGAGGAGAAGCAACCAGTACCTGTAATGACCGATGGTATGGGCAGATCCCGCCCATACCGTCCGCCCTACTAAGTGCCATCATGTTTGCCTCGTCAAATACTTCCTCCTGACGAAGATAAGAGGGGGACCCTACATTCACAACCACCAGAAACCACGAAAACCCACATATGAAAGGGATCTTAAGGAGGAACTTGGCTGGGGTAAAATCCCAGCTGCTTCACGGATCATCGTAGGACAACGCATCATCCCCTTCATCATCAGCCACTTCATCTAAAACACCACCATTACCCCCATCTCTCATCTATTAGATCTTGTTGTAATTCCATATTCAATTGTGGTTTTCATTAGATCTACTTTAGTACTTTTATCCATCCATTTGATTACGATGATGTTGTTGATTGCTTCCATGTGTGAGTAGTTCCTCTGTTCTTGGGGAGATGGAGAAACCCTAGCACTATTATGAATTTGCAATAAATATGATCTATTCTTGTGTCCATATGACTTGTCGTTCTATGATTGACTTATGATTTGTGTTTGATCTCTCTCTTTAGATGGTATGTATAGTCGGCCGCATATCATTTGCCCTTGGGACTAAAGGGAGGGAGAAATCCTTTGGACGTGTTTTGGGAGCATACCCGAAATTGCCCCGTGACAGATTGGCGTCAGCTCGTAACCTACACGGTCAAAGGAGGATCAAAGAGGGACTGCTTAAGCTAATTACGATATCCACGGGGAAACCCTTAATTGCGTTGGTTTGTATGAGTGACTTCTCTCAGACATCGGAGTGGTTATTTAGAGGTGGCCTCACTATTAGCTCAACAAAGTGGCTTCCTACGAGATTTGTAGCGAACATCTTATTATGGAGCTCTCTCCACACATCTCATGACACAATAAGTATGATATCTTAAATTATTTATAATAACAATACCATGCTAGAGGTGTATCCTACATCCCCGAGGATGTTTTAGCCCTATTGAGTTCAACCACGCCTTCACACAACCTTGTTACTTGCTTTATTTTACTCATTTTAATTACTTCTTCGCAAACAACCAAAAACCTTCCAAACACCATTTACTTGAGATCAAAGGCAGCTTACAATTATCCTTTGGTTGATAGTGACGAGGGGCATGAAGACCTTTACCAATAGCTCTTTGTGGGTTTAATATCTTTACTTTGAAACTTGCTACAATTAATTTGTGCACTTGCAGTCATCAAACTATTTTCTAGCGTTGTTGCCGGAGAGCTAAGCGTTTTTGGTCTTTGTTCTTAATTGCTTATTTTACTAATCGTTTTACTAAAGTTGCTTACTAGTTTCAGGTAAGAACCATGAATGCACACAGACTGATGAATCAGCTAGAAGCCTGAACCCAATAAGGTACAAGTCTCTGTGTTTACAGTGCTTGTCCCTGGATCGAATAGCCAGCACTGATACGTCAGAAACGTATCTATATTTTTTGATGCTCCATGCTTGTTTAGTATCTACTTTGATTTGCTTGTCTACACTTTGAGGTGATTTTTACATGTTTTCTGGTACTAACCTACTAACAAGTTGCAACAGTGCGAGATGCCTGTTTTCTGCTGTTTTTGGTTTCAAAAAAGTTAGTAAAGAAATATTCTCGGAATTGGACGGGACAAACGTCAAAGTTAATTACTTTCTGTGGGGAACAAGAAGTCCAAAAGGGAGCCAGAGGGGCCGGCCAGGGCAGCCAAACCCCCAGGCGCGGCCAGGGTGGGACCGCGCTTGGCTAGGGTTTGGCCCCCCTGGTCGCCTCCTCGGCCTCCCCCTTCGCCTATAAGAAGCCCCCGATGCAGAAACCCTAAGCACCCGATAAAATATCCACGAAACCGTCTGTAGCCGCCGCCACCATCGTCCCTAGATTGGGGGATCTGAAGTTCTTCCTGGCACCCTGCCGGAGGGAAGATCATCCCGGAGGCCTTCTCTCCGGTATGATGCGTGAGTAGTTCCACCTTGGACTATGGGTCCATGTAGTAGCTAGATGGTTGTATCTCCTCCTTTGTGCTTTCATGCATAGATCTTGTGAGATCCATTCATGATCAAGATCAAATATATTTGTAATCATGCATGTTGTGTTTGCGGGGATCCGATGGATATTGAGATTATTATGATGGTTTGATTAATGGTTTTGTCTTTATGATTCTATCATGTATGTGTTGTTTGTGATCTTGCATGCTCTCCGTTGTTAGTAGCTATCTTGGCCAAGTAGTTTCTAGTGACTCCAAGAGGGGGTATTTATGCTCGATAGTGGGTTCATGCCTCTAGTTTCCAAGGGAAGTGACAATAATATCTTCGGTTGTAGATGTGCTGTTGCTACTAGGGAGAAAACAACAATCTCTTGTTCATGGAACATGTGGACTGTTTACCTTACACACTTTTCTTAAAGAAGTTGTCTGTTGCTTGCAACTTAATACTGGAGGGGGTTCGGATGATAACCTGAAGGTGGACTTCTAGTCATAGATGCAGTTGGATGGCGGTCTATGTATCTTGTTGTATTGCCCAATCGAATCTCATAGGATCTTTCTGACTAGTAATTGCATTGTTATGCCTTGCTCAATTCCTGTCAATTGCCCTGCTGTAATTTGTTTACCCTTCATGCCATGTTGTTTATCTAAGGAGAGCACCTCTAGTGAACTATGGACCCCGGTCCAATCTTTACCATTGATACATCTTCCACCGTTACTTGTTTACTTGCTGCAAACCATTACCTTCCACACCATACGTTTAATCCTTTGTTACAGCAAACCGGTGAGCTTGACAACCTCACTGATTCGTTGGGGCAAAGTCTTGAGTTTGTGTTGTGCAGGTCTCCGCGTTGCTTGCAACACCTGTATGACGTTTCCTTCCTCCTACTGGTTCGATAACCTCTGTCTCTTACTAAGGGAAGACTTGCTGTTGTGCTGCTTCACACCTTGCTCTTGGGGTTCCCAACAGGCTCCACATCAACCGAGCCATCAATCACCCACAGTTTAAGTTGTAATATCAAGAAACAAAGGTAATATTATAACTCATAACCAGGAAAAAAATAGTTCATTACAACTTACATTGCTCATATGGCTATCTTATTACAAAGCAACAAATATAACTATAAAGCATGGAGTCCTTCATCTTCTTATGCCATAGGCAAACATGTTGGTTGTAGACTTGTAATCCATATTCAACAAACTTCACTAACATCAAACAAACATGCAACATGATAAGTTACAGCCACAAGGGTCAATACATTTGAATTGTATTGGCAAGCGATATCATATTGATATGAAGAATTAAAAACTACATGAATATATGGCTAAGTGGAGTTTTGGCTGGCCTTTGCATAAAATAAGTTTTCCCTATCCTTTGTAAAATAGTTTTTCTCTTTTTCAAAACCCTTCATCAAACATGGCACACTGGATACACACCAGGTGCTTCCCTTGTTCACCCAACAAGTTTTACCTTAGAGAAATTAGAATGATGAGATTCTTGAACGGCTGCACTGTCTTGATTGCTCAAAATTGTCCATAACCGGGGACACGACTAATACTTAGTTTTACCCTCTCGAGAGGTGGTGCACTTTACCCACAAGTCTCGACATGCATCGAGACGAGACTTTTCAGAAACAATCCCTCAGACCACGATGGACGCGTTCCATCCTATCTTCACCACCACCTTCTGTCCATCTAGCTGAGTTCTTGCAACTTAGTTGGTCAAGGCAGAGCCCATATGCCATGTGGCTACACTGGAAGCTTTCGCGACAATAATGTCTCCAATATCTTTGTTCATGGGTGTCCATCCACAAGTGAGATACACCAGGGTAAACCATAGAAATGGGCCCTGGGTAACCACTCAAAAAAAATCCATCCATACAAGTCCCATTTCCACCCAGGTGTTTCATTACCATCAGTTGTTTTCATTAGTCCAAAAACAATACTTGTATTTTCATAAGACATCATATCATGATTTCCACCCACAAATCTATGTAGCTAGACTAAGCATTCTAAACTTACCATGTCTCCTATCTTTTAGGAAATACTACCAAGGTAGATACTAATAGGATTTGCATAGCATAGAAATTTTTATAATAGTCCTATCATGCATACTACAAAAATATCACTAATGCAATATTGAAAAGATAGGACTTTTGATGACCAAAGTATCACTTGCCTTTTTAGTAGAAAATCTAGGTACTCTCCTTGATCTTGCAAATGTAACACTCCTCAAAGTTCACTACATCACAATCAAGCAAAGCACACATTCAAAACTAGCACACAAAATAACAAATCAAAACAAGAAAACAAAGAAATGCATGCAAGCATGCAAAAGGTTATTTTATTGAAAAATTTGTTCCTAACAAGTTTATAAACATCACAAACACCTACTGGTCTTTTTATAAAAGTGGAATTTCAATTGGGACCAAGTTAGTGTAATTTGGTTATTTAAATAATTTTTGTTTTATTAGAAATTCTTTTATTCAAAGGAATAATTTCTAGTGTCAACAAAATATATTTTTAATTTGAAATGTTAGTGCTTATGGTCAGAGGGTTCAAAACAAGACCATTTGCAAAAGGATTTACTCAAAAATAATTTTTAGAACAATTTTTATACTCAAAATAGCCCTAAACAAGTCTCTGCAAAAAAATCTAATTTTTCAGAAGCAAATTACCAAAGTAAGGCCATAGATGCAAATTTCAATTTTTTATGAATCCATACACACCAAAGTTGTAATTTTCTGATTTGTAGAACAAAGGTTATGAATTTTACAAGTTTAATCATATAATAGATCAAATCTGGATTTTAAATCTAAAACACAGACACGTGTCCTGTTCCTATTGGTTGGTACCTCTTCGGCAGGATCAACACTGTGAGCCATTAGATCTAAGTGGAATCGCACGGCTCAGATGGATTGATACCGTTTCGGTAAGTGGTCTAATCTAGGCCCTAGGATACGCATCCGATGGACCTGAGCGCTTTGGCCAAGGACTGGCGGCGCTGCTGGCGACGCGCGGCGGCGATTGAGGCGAGCTCAGGGGTGGTCGTAGTAGAGGAAGGGGCACATGGATTCAGTCACAATTCGTTGTCGGAGTTCGTTCACCGTTGGTGGCTTGCATACGGAGACGTTGCCGAGCATCTGAGGAACAAGCAAGCAAAAGAAAGGCATCGGTGAGTGCGCCCGAGGGTAGAGGTCACAGCAGTGCGAGGCAAAGGGAAATGTGTGGTCAGGGCTCACCGGAAATTTCTCGCCGAAGTTGTGCTCATCGTCGGTTGCTCACAAACGAATATAGATCCGAGCCTACAGGGCATAATAAATCAAATGGAGGGAGTCAGTGGATGCGCCTGAGGACGACAAACACCATAGAGCAAAGAAGAGTGCAAGGGGTGGCCAGACTTCGCCGGAATTGTCGTCGGAGCTTGTCGGGGCTGCGGCGGCGCGAGGTCAAATGCGAGCGGCCTAGGGGCTCCCTGGTGGCGCTGTTTGAGGGGCAACGGAGAGGAGGGAGTGGGGGTTAAGAGGACGGGGTCGTGGAAAGAAATCAAGCCGCGAATCAATGGGATTTAAGCAAATTCAATTGAGGAAACGGCAGTGAGAGGGGGGCGTGTTCAACGCGCGAGGTTGACGACAGGGCTGACGTGGCTGTGGAGTTGGCTGGTCAGTGAAGAGGTGGGGGTTCTGCGTGGTAAGAAAAGAAATCAGAGGGGTAGAGGGAGTTGCCCGGGTGGGATAGTTGGGCTGGGGTAGGTGGGCTGGGCTAGGCTAGTTTTCTCCTCTTTTTTTTCTGCTTAGTATTTTTCTTTTTCTGTTTTCATTTTCTGTTTTAAACAAAACATTTGATTCAAACCTTAAATTGAATTTAAAACTTCGCCAATCTTTTCAATAGGTTTTATACAAAAACCAGGTTGGTTATTTAGTCCAATTCAAATATTTTTATCAATTAATATTCATTTAAAATTAACTGATGCATATTGGTATTTATTTAAATAAAATTTGATTATGGTTCATATGCCCATATAATTTTATTTAAATAAACTTTTATCTTTTTATATTATCTAATAAACTTTTATTCCATTTACTTATGGATTTTAGCCCTGGTTTAAATTGTCTTTGCAATAATTCTTATTTATTTAATTCTTTCTTTGTCTTATAAAATTCATATGTTTTTATTTATAGCTCCAAAAATAGTGATTCCAATTTGTATAATTCTATTTAATAATTATTTAACTTTATATATCCTTTAAAATTAGTTTGTTCACAATTTAGTATTGATTTTAGCTATGGGCTTTATTAGCCTTGGAATACTTTCTTTTATTTTATAACAATCGTAAGTTTTTATCCATGGCTCCAAATAGAGTGAAATCAAATCCCATGGTTTTGTAATATTGGTGTTTATCAATATTGATTATTTATAAATGTTGTTGCTAAATTTTTATATGGAACAAAGCCATAATCTTGTGATGAGTGTAGCAGCACTTCGTTGGGAGACCCCAAGCGGAAGGTATGATGCAGTACAGCAGGCAAGTTTCCCTCAGTAAGAAACCAAGGTTATTGAACCAGTAGGAGGAAGGAAAACTCCCAAAGGTGTTGCAAGCAACGTGGAGACCGGCACAACACAAACTCAAGACTTTTCCCCAACTAACAGTGAGGTTGTCAATCTCACCGGTTGCTGTAACAAAGGATTAACTGTATGGTGTGAAAGGTGATGAATGGTTTGCAACAAGTAAACAGTAATAGTGGAAGATGTATCAATGGTAAAGATTGGACCGGGGTCCATAGTTCACTAGAGGTGCTCTCCTTAGATAAACAACATGGCATGAAGGGTAAACAAATTACAACAGGGCAATTGACAGGAACTGAGCAAGGCATAACAATGCAATACCAGACAAAAAGATCCTATGAGATTCGATTGGGAAATACAACAATATACATAGATCACCATCCAACTGTATCTATGACTAGAAGTCCACCTTCAGGTTATCATCCGAACCCCCTCCAGTATTAAGTTGGAAGCAACAGACAACTTCTTTAAGCAAAGTGTGTAAGGTAAACAATCCACTTGTTCCATGAACAAGAGACCGTTGTTTTCTCCCTAGTGGCAACAACACATCTAAAACCGAAGAGATTTCTGTCACTTCCCTTGGAAACTAGAGGCATGAACCCACTATCGAGCATAAATATCCCCTCTTGCAGTACCTATCAACTACTTGGCCAAGATAGCTACTAACAACAGAGAGCATGCAAGATCACAAACAACACAGACATGATAGAATCAATAAGACAAAACCATTAATCAATCTGACATAGTAATCTCAGTATCCATCGGATCCCCGCAAACACAACATGCATGATTAAAAAAAGATCAGATCTTGATCATGAACGGAGCTCACAAGATCTATACATGAAAGCACAAGGAGGAGATATAACCATCTAGCTACTACATGGACCCGTAGTCCAAGGTGGAACTACTCACGCTTCATACCAGATAAGAAGGCCTCCGGGATGATCTCCCCTCTGGCAGGGTGCCAGGAAGAACTTCAGATCCCCTCAATCTAGGGACGATGGTGGCGGCGGCTACAGAAGGTTTCGTGGAGTTTTGATCGGGTGCCTAGGGTTTCTGTATCGGGAGATTCTTATAGGCGAAGAGGCGAGGCAGGGGGCGCGCTTGGGGGGGCCACACCCTACCCAGGCGTGGGCTGGGCCTACCCACGCCTAGGGGGTCTGGCAGCCCTGTGGCGCCCCTCCGTCTTTTCTTCTGGCTTCGTGTCGCCCACGACAAAATACTGACTTTGACTTTTGTCCCGTTCAATTCCGAGAATATTGATTTTCTGCCTTTCTGGAACCAAAAATAGAAGAAAACAGGCAACTGGCACTATGGCAACTTGTTAATAGGTTAGTTCCAGAAAAGATATAAAAACACATCAAAGTGTATACAAAGCAAAGAAAAGTAGATACTAAACAAGCATGGAGCATCAAAAATTATAGATACGTTTCCGAAGTATCAAGCATCCGCAAGCTTAACTCCTGCTCGTCCTCGAGTAGGTAAGTGATAAAAAGAATAATTTTTGAGGTGACATGCACCATCAAAACCAATATCAAACCATCTGCAAACATTGAAAGCTGGGATCAAATAACTCTAAACATGTGCATGAAAGATGGAGTTCTAACAATAGGACAAAGTAACTGTGCATGCAACATGAAAGGCTACAAACAAAGATCATGAATAACATGTATTGAAAAACGTTTGTTTGTTTCACATACAGAAAACATGGCATAGTGGCATTCAGCTGGTCCCTCATAGAGTAGCAAATAGATGCATAGGACACCTTCAAAGTTCATAAGAGTTACTAGATACAAATAGCACAAGAACAAGTAATATCACAATATGCATCAATCAATAAGTTTTGGGACACTGCGCATAGAACTAAGAATGTCAACTATGCTCTCTTAATGGTGCCTAAAGATAGAAGGTGGAGACTCAATATAATAGTGGAAGAAAGGCCCTTTACAAGGGGAAGCAGGGATTTCAAGTTTCAAAAAGAGCTTCCAAAAATTAAGGTACTTGTCAGATTTCAGCCCCCATTGCCCCTATCATAAGCATCTTGAAGTGATTAAGGTTAAAGTGAACAAACTATGGAGTATATGCTTGACGAAGTATAAGTTGACAATCTCAAGTCCCTTGAATATGAGGGCCACACCTCATGCTACTCAACTTAAGTCACCTGTAAGTTCTTGTCATAGTAAGTACATGCGTATCATACAGAACCGGCAATGGGGTACCCCCTGCACATGGTACAGGAGCTATCCCATAACAAAAATGACAAGGCAAGCAGACAATGAGCATCTCAGTGATCTTTTTATTTACTATGTGCATAGGTTTTTATTGAGGATGCTTCACAGAATGCTCATTATGGTGATGTTGCAAGTTTCCACCATGATTAGGCATGGCTTAGGCTAGCGGCCCAGGCGTTTCTCTAACACAAAATACAGAACTCCATGTACTTACAAGCTCCCTCTTTATTTCACACCGGTGACATCCATAGACAGAAGAGCATGATATCAACCGTGTACAAAGTACAAGTGCAATGTTGAAAACGTTCCCCACGACAGCATGGTTCTGCTAATTCCAACATATAAGTGCAAGCATATACAACATAGATGACACAATGGTTCAAGTTTATTAGGGGGCAAAGAATATAAAGTGTGCCATCAATTTTGTGAGGGATTTAATCACTAAGTTTTCACATAACAAAATACTTTTAATTGGAAGATAGCTGAAAACAAGAATATACTTGGAATGGTGTAACACACCATGCATAGGAGTTTATAGTGGACACTTTGGAATAACTTGGATTCTTGGGAGTTGTAAACATGAGTAGAGCTTACTCATACAAGTGGAGGCTAGCAGAAGACTGGGAGCAACCAACTAAGAGAGCAATAATGGCCATAATCATGTAGAGCAACAAAACATTACTAATCAAAGCATAGCGTGGTACTACAAGTCAAGGACTAAATTATCATAGAGGCTATGGTGACTTGTTCATAGTCATAACATGGTGTGAGAATGTGCCAAGTCAACCCAAACAAAGCATCAAAGGAGAATACCACAATACTATGCTTTTGCATGCTAAAACAACACATAATTCTTTCAAGGCACACTAAGAAATCCCAATTGTTTGGAACAAGACATGCTACATCAATAATCACTAAGCATAAGGTCAAAACAACACCTAGCATATCATGCTAAAGTCTAAGTCACAGTCAATGCAAGCTCCTCTTGCACTTTCAAGCAAGAACTTTCTAGTCCTTTCCAACACCAATCAACTTATTTGAAACAACACAACGAGAACGGGGGTCCAAACTACTTTATTCAAGAAAACTTAAAAAACTAAGAAAATCAGACGAAAACTAAGACGCTCCAAGAACAACACAACAGTGCATGAAACAATAAAAACGAAGTGTCTAGACAGACCTGAGCTTTTTATTGATGAAGAAGGGGATGCCTTGGGCATCCCCAAGCTTTTATGCTTGTACCTCTTGGATATTTCTTGGGGTGACACCGGGGTGGCATCCCCAAGCTTGAGCTTTTGTGCATTCTTCATCTCATTACATCATTCTCTCTCTACACCTGATTTTTTTTCCTTCATACAAAACTTCACACAATCTTCATTAGCAACATTAGTGTATTCAAAAGATAATAGACCTTTAGGCTTAGCTTTGGAAGAGAAATTTTTTTCACTAAAAACAGAAGCTACTGTAGTAACTTCTTCAAAAATCTAAATTCCCCAAAAGAGAACTAAAAAATGAATCAATAAGAAGCAAATGCAAATAATGGCAGAAATCTGTCAAAACAGACCAGCAGGTAGAAACCAATTTGTTTGAAAATCTTATGTTGCTCAAATCAAAAAGTGTTGAACTAACGAAAGTTAGCTAACATATTCCGCTCAATCCGACTTACAGAGACTCCTCGCGAATTTTTATGGTGGAGGACAGAAATCTGTTTCGGGACAACAACTCCCCAAATCTTACTTCCCTCTCATTAGAGGTAATTCTTGGCACAAAAAGCAAACAAAAAGGATAAGAAGAGTTCATTACTGAAGTAATAACTTCCAGGACTCAAAAAACTCTTGGGTTATCTCCCAGCAAGTACTTTTCTTTTACGCCTTTAAGTTAGGCACAAGAAGCAAGAAATCAAGTATTTTCAAATGAGGAAGCATTAACATCAAACCTTGCTTTCAAAGGATGAGCAAAAAGCAAATTCTCTCTCCTTATAGGGAAGTGTTCAATACCTTTCTTGAATGGAAATTGATATTTAATGGTGCCTTCTTTCATATCAATGATAGCACCAACAGTTCTAAGAAAAGGTCTTCCCAAAGTAATAGGACAAGAAGCATTGTATTCAACATCCAAAACATAGAAATCAATAGGGACATAAGCATTGTTAACCATAATGATAACATCATTAATACTCCCCATGAGTTTCTTCTTAGCATTATCATCAAGTGGGACGTCCAAATAACAATCTTCCAAAGGTGGCAAATCAAGCATTTCATAAATCTTCCTAGGCATAATAGAGACACTAGAACCAAGATCACATGAATCTTTGAGATCAAAGTCATTCACTTGCATATTAATAATGGGTTCCCAACTATCTTCTACTTTCCTAGGAATAGAAGCTTTGTGTTTTAACTTCTCTTCCTTAATCTTAACAAGAGCATCTAAAATGTGTTTAGTGAAAGCAACATGCATATCACTAGCATCAGGACTTCTAGCAAGCTTTTGCAGGAACAGAATCACTTCAGAAATATTGCAACCATCTATATCAAAGTCAAACTTAGCATCACTAGTAGTAGACTCATTAGGCTTAGGCATTATTGGAGGAGGAATAGGGGCTTCTTGTGGTTTAGTGGTCTCCATTCTAGTGATGGTGCACACACTATTGTTTCTATCAATTTCAGCTTCCTTTCCCACTTAGCATGAAGTTGAGCTAACAGCCTAAAATTTTCATCTATAGTAACTTGTATGGCATGAGTAGCAGCAAAGGTACTTTCCATGGTTTCAGGTTTAGCAGCCATTTTATTAATCAAGGAGGACTATGCTTCAGACAAAGAGGAATATTTTTCTCAACAGTTAAAAGTTTTTCCTCCACAGTCTTGTTGAAAGCGGTTTGTTTACTAATAAAATCTTTGAGCATAACTTCAAGTTCAGAGGGGGCACTTCTAGCTTTGTTGTAGGAGTTTCCATAGGCATTGCCATTATTAGGAGGATATGGCCTATAGTTGTTACCACCAAAATTACTCCTATAGGCATTGTTGTTGACATTGTTGTTTTTAATGAAGTTCACATCAACTTGCTCTTCTTGAGCAACCAAATAGGCCAAGGTAACATTATTTGGATCTAAAGGAGCTTTCCCATTAACAAGCATAGCCATAATAATATCTATCTTATCACTCAAACAGGAGGTTTCTTCAACAGAATTTACCTTCTTACCATGTGGAGCTCTCTCAGTGTGCCATTTAGAGTAATTAACCATCATATTATCAAGGAGTTTTTTTGCAGCACCCAAATTAATGCCCATAAAGGTACCTCCAGCAGCTGAATCTAACAGGTTTCTTGAAGAGAAGTTCAAACCTGCATAAAAAGTCTGGATAATCATCCAAGCAGTGAGTCCATGAGTGGGACAATTCTTAACCAAAGATTTCATTCTTTCCCAAGATTAAGCAACATGTTAATTATCAAGTTATTTAAATTTTATAATGTCACTTCTCATAGATATAATATTAGCAGGAGGATAGTACTTTCCAATAAAAGCATCTTTGCACTTAGTCCAAGAATCAATACTATTTCTAGGCAAGGATAGCAACCATTCTCTAGCTTTTCCTCTCAAGGAGAAAGGAAACAACTTGAGATTAATAATATCTTCATCTACATCCTTATACTTTTGCATCTCAAAAAGTTCAACAAAGTTATTGAGATGGGCAGCAGCATCATAAAATTGCTCTCTCATCACAAAATTCAACAAAGTAGGCTTAATTTCATAAAAGGTAGCATCAGGAGCAGGTGGAGCAATGGGAGTGCTAAGGAAATCATTGTTGTTTGTGCTAGTGAAGTCACACAACTTGGTGTTCTCAGCATAGTTCATTTTGGCAAAGGTGGAGCAAGCCAATAACAGCAGCAACAGCTAGAACAGGAACTAATTTTTTTGTGTTTTTGAATAGAGAAAGAAAACTAAAAACAAAGTAAAGAGAAAGGTTGAGGACCCCCCTTGTGAATACGTCCTTAGCCTCCCCGGCAACGGCGCCAGAAAAAGCCTTGATGAGTGCAGCAACACTTCGTTGTTAGACCCCAAGCGGAAGGTATGATGCAGTACAGCAGGCAAGTTTCCCACAGTAAGAAACCGAGATTATCGAACCAGTAGGAGGAAGGAAACGTCCCAAAGGTGTTGCAAGCAATGTGTAGACCTGCACAACACAAACTCAAGACTTTTCCCCAACTAACAGTGAGGTTGTCAATCTCACCGGTTGCTGTAACAAAGGATTAACTGTATGGTGTGGAAGATGATGAATGGTTTGCAGCAAGTAAATAGTAACAATGGAAGATGTATCAATGGTAAAGATTGGACCGGGGTCCATAGTTCACTATAGGTGCTCTCCTTATATAAACAACATGGCATGAAGGGTAAACAAATTACAACATGGCAATTGACAGAAACTGAGCAAGGCATAACAATGCAATACCAGACAAAAAGATCCTATGAGATTCGATTGGGCAATACAACAAGATACATAGAACGCCATCCAACTGCATCTATGACTAGAAGTCCACCTTCAGGTTATCATCTGAACCCCCTCGAGTATTAAGTTGCAAGCAATAGACAACTGCTTTAAGCAAAGTGTGTAAGGTAAACAATCCACTTGTTCCATGAACAAGAGACCGTTGTTTTCTCCCTAGTGGCAACAACACATATACAACCAAAGAGATTTCTGTCACTTCCCTTGGAAACTAGAGGCATGAACCCACTATCGAGCATAAATACCCCCTCTTGGAGTCACTAGAAACTACTTGGCCAAGATAGCTACTAACAACGGAGAGCATGTGCAGAGGCCCCAACCTGATAAGGTAGAGGTCCTTGTGTTTACAATTCTAGTCCCTGGATCGAATAGCTAGCATCCACAATTTAAGATGTAATATCAAGAAACAAAGGTCATATTACAACTTATAACCAGGAATAAAATAATTCATTACATCTTACATAGCTCATTTGGCTATCTCATTACAATGCAGCAGATATAACTATATAGCATGGAGTCCTTCATCTTCATATGCCACAGGCAATCATGTTGGTTGTAGACTTGTAATCCCTACTCAACAAACTTCACTAACATCAAACAAACCTACAACATAATAAGTTACAACCACAAGGGTCAATACATTTGAATTATATTGGCAAATGATACTATGGTAGAATAGTGGTATCTAACATCTATATGAATTTGTCTAGGTGTAGCTTTGGCTTGCATTGCTCAAAATAAGGTTTTCCTTATTAGTTGAAAAACACTAAGTTTTTGTTTGTCAAAATCACCCAAGGAACCACCAATAGAAATTGGTGAACCTTTAACCCTTGTTCAACCACAAGTTTTTAACTTACAAATTGGGTTGAGGAGATCCTTGATAGCTTCAATGTCTTGATGCTCAAATTTTCCATTGCCGGGGACACGGCTAAGTACTTAGGTTTTATTCTCTCGAGAGGTGGTGCACTTTCCCCATAAGACTCGACATGCATCGAGACAAGATCTTTCAGAAGCCTTCCCTTAGACCAAATGGACGCGTTCCAACCTATCACTCGACCACCTTCTGTCCATCTGGCTAAGTTATTTCAACCTATATGATCCAGGCAGAGCCCATATTGCCATGTGGCTGCACTAGAAGCTTCTCAACACTTTAACATCTCAAATCTCTTTGTTCCTAGGTGGCTTTCCACAAGTGAGATACACTAGGGAGGCCATACAAATGGGCCCTGAGTAACCACTCAACATAAACCATTCTTTCCATTCCACCCAGGTGATTCATTCACATAGTTTTTTTATTAAGCAAAAACACAAGTCATAGGCTTAGAAATATTTCATAGCATGAATAATCCACCCTGGTTTTCTACTAGCTAAGCATACTAGTAGCAAGAATCTTAACTTAGGGAAAATTCTACTAAGGCATCATCTACTAGGATTTCCCAAGGCATAGCATAGCATAGATACTTAGCAAATTCCATGCAAGTCCTACTCAAAATATCACTAATGCATAGTCAAAATAATAGGACAAAATATATGAAGCACCACTTGCCTTTTTAGTAGATAACTAAGTTCACTCCTTGATCTTTGCAAATGTCACACTCTTCAAAGTTCACTACAATTCAATCAAGGCACAAATTCAAACTAGCATTCTAATAATTCACCACATAAAATAATGAAAACAAAACAATGCATGCAAGCATGCAAAAGATTGTTTTATTGGAAAAGTGGTTTCTAATAAGGCTATAAACATTTCAAAACACCTACTAGTCATTTATAAAAGTGGCAAAACCATTTAAAAACAAGTTAGTGAAAATAGCCCTTTTAAATCATTTTTTTGTTTTGCTAGAAATGCTTTTATTCAAAGGAATAATTCCTTGTGTTAGTTAAATTTATTTTTAAATCCAAATGTTAGTGCTTAGGGTCAGAGAGTTCAAAACAAACCATTTGCAAAAGGTTTTACTCAAAATAGTCCTAGAAATGTTTCTGCAAAAAGACCTAATTTTTCAGAAGCAAAATACTAAAATAAGGCCATAGTTGTAAATTTCACATTTTTCTGAATCCATTGATATAAAATTTGTAATTTTTGGACGTGTAGAACAAAATTTATTGATTTTACAAATTCAAACAACTATTAGAACCATTTCTGTTTTTAAAACCTGAATCTGGCCATGTGGTTGTTTTCTATTGGGTGATACCGTTTTGCATGGATCGATCGATACAGACCGTAGGATTTAAGTGAGATCATACGGTACAGATCGAGCATACCCCTTTGGTTAAGTGATTCTATCCTGTCTCTTGGATCTAGATCTAACGGTTCACATCTACTAACCACTAGCTGGCGACGCTGGCTCGACGGCGCGCAGCAGCGACGCTCGGGCAGAGGTGTTCCGGCGAAAATAGAAAGCAAGGAAGGGAATGGAGATGCTCACCTGGTTCGTGGGGTCGTTGCGGTGCTCAACGTGGTCGCCGTTGGTCGAGGGGCGCAAGGCGTGACGTCGATTACTCGCCGGAGCTGCGCTTCTCGTTGGGCACGCTCAGGCGTTGTTGGAGGCGACACTACGAGGCATGCTGAGTCAAGAGGAGAGGTGCGTTAGATGTGCAAGAGAGAGGTGAACACACGAGCATCATTCAGAGAGGCGGGGAGGGCTAAGTTTACCAGGAGATGTCGCCGGAGGGGAGGTAGACGACGGCGACACTCAGACGTGGACATAGGCGAGGCTCTGGGGCACGCGCGACCAAGGGGAAGGTGCTGGCAGGTGCGCGAGGTGCTGGTGAGCAAGCTCGTGTGAGGCAGGGACAAGGGAACGGTCAGGGTTGGCCGGAATTGTCATGGAAGCTCGCCGGAGACAGTGAGGTTCAATCAGAAAATTAGGGCAGCCTAGGGGCGGAAAGGGAGTGGGGTTTAAGGGGAAAGAGCGAGGAGAGGTGGGTGATTAGTAGGGCGTGGTCGCTGGAGAGGATTAATCCCGCATTCAAACAAATTGAAGCCGCGAATTCATCGCTGGAAACGGCTGGGGAGAGGAGGAGGAACTGGTCTCGCGGGGACGATGACGTGACGTGGCGGTGGGGCCAGGGCGTCAGTGGCTGAGGGGGTACATGTGTAATTGAGAAAGAATGGCTCGCGGGGAGAGAGAGAGGGGGTGTCGGGTGGGCTGCCCTGTTGGGCCTGCTGTTGTGCTGGGCTGGGGTAGGTTATTTGGGTCGCCCCCTTTTCTTTTTTTTTCTTTCTGATTTCTTTTTTTCTATTCCTGATTTCTGTTTTCATTTGATTTAAATGATTTAAGCTTTAATTTGAATTCAAATTTCTGCACAACCTTTTCAGTAGGTTTTAAACGATTTATTAATTTGTTTAAACATCCATTTTAGAATATTTCAAATATTTTTTATGGTTTAATATTTATTTAAATGAGGCATTTGTTTTATTTAAATAAAATTTGAATATGGTTCCAAACCATATTATTTTATTTAATTAATCTTTTATTATTTTTAAGTTAATTAGACAACCTTTAATCCATTTTCACAATTTCAATTATTATTTTCTCATGATTTAATTAATCATTTATATTAGGCAATTGTCTTTATTTAAATAAAATCAAATATGGTTCAAGCCCATATAATTTTATTTAAATAGTCTTTATTCCTTTATTTTTATTTGGATTATCTTTATTCCATTTGCTTATTGTAACACCCTCAGAATCGACCCTATGCAAGTTTCAGCGATTCCCGCCAAACCCGCATAGAAACGATTCAAAGGTGTCCACCAGGCACTTTCGTGCGGGTGGAAAACGAAGTAATAACATTACACAACAGTCCTCGATGGGACCCACAGAACAGATATATAAACAACACGACTCCATGAGTCAAGAATACAGATATAATATACAAAGATCCAAATCACCTTGAAAATGATAGAGCGTCCGACTACGGACAAGATGCAAATGGGGCTAAGAGCCCTGAAGAATAACCAATGGCGTCCATAACCCTGCCAAGGCCAAGGCGGAAGGGTAACCCTGCTAACGACGTCGAAACCTGCTAAAACAAAAGGGGTGCCGACAAAGGGCAAAGGAAAAAGAGGAGCGTCAGTACTGAGGCCAGTACACGGCGAGGCTAGAATTCGGCGGTCCTCGCCTACATAGGTATGGTGGACTGAGCGGCAGCGCAGCATGCACTAACAACCTATAGAGACTCGATGTAACTGGCTGCTATCAGAGAGGGGTAAGGAAGACCTATTCGGATCCAACCTGATACTACCACCAAACATACCCATCCTGGCATTTCCCCCTCGATTCCAAACGAGGAATTCAATCGAGGAACTCACGCAGTTGGCAGTTTTACTTATTCAGTTATCGTTGCAGCAATTACTAGTCAGGTATAGATAATCGTCCTGATATAATAAGCAGTGGGCAACTTTAGTTAACCATTCCATTGTAGTTGCGACACTTACTAGTCAGATACAATTGGCATGAGATATCCCAAAAACCCAGCAGTTGTTGGTACTTTTATTTAGCCATTCCGTTATAGTTGCAATACTTACTAGTCAGATACAATGGTCGCAAGCGACAACCCAAACAAGCAATTGTTGGCAGTTTTATTTAGCCATTCCATTATAGTGAAGCTGATTACTAGTCATTATAAAGTCAAATTTATAGCACTACTTTAGTTATAGTTGTCTATGATCGAGATACTGTGCTCCAAGTCGTCCATAACCGCGGACACGGCTTTCAGAAAGTTTTACCCTGCAGGGGTGCACAAATAGCAACACACACTCGATCAACCTCGGAAAAACCAAATCAAAACCCAACGAGGCTTTCACGACAAAGCAATCACATGATTCAGAAATATTTCAGGGGGCCACCCCTTGGAGTACACCCGCAACGAAGTTAGCTGACTCCGAGACGGACCTGAGGTTTGGGTGGACGGCTGTAAACGACTGGAACCCGAAAACTCGGGCTTGTCGATACCGCGAAAACGTGTCCCGATCCTAAACAGTACAGGTTCTCCTCGCACAATCGTAATAAAGCAGTAAAGCATGGCATAGGTACAGGATAGTAAATAAAACCTCAAACTAGTTTGTGGCCCCAAGAAATAAGAATGATTCAAGCTCTGGCTCAGGGGGGTCCCATAATCCTCCCGGATGTGGATAGCGCGAATATTCAAGGAACATGTATCAAGTACTCGGGGTCCTACGGGACACAAGTGGACGGTTAACAACCAAATAACATCTATTGTCCACCTGTGCCTCTGCATTACCTACTTCAATTTTTAGTTATTAAACAATAATTGAAGTTATGATCAACTCCAACAATAAGCACACGGCAATACTCCAACAACTATGGTACTTGACGACACGCAACAGCACTTGAGCAAGCGACTACGACGCGCAGGTCCAACTATCTACCAAACAACAGGTAATAGGAGGTGTCCAAGGAAATATAAGGCTGCAAGGGATATCACGGGTACGAAAACTAGAGCATCGCAACACAGATAGCAATAGATCAACAGGAGGGAATAAATACTATAAAAGTAAGATAGGTAGAAAGGGGGAGATGCTCGCCTGAAAACATTGTTGAAGGTTCATCCGAAGATCGGGTCGACACTCGCACCAACTCATCGGCCTTATCCGCGAAGAACCAAAACACTAAAGGAAACACCGGATGCACTATTTAATACTACGGCAAAAGATCGGGCATGATGCATGATATAATGATGATGCAACAATTATATCTATGAAGTAGCCAATATATTACTAGATCAAGTAGTATTACAATTGTTAGACAAATGGGATGCTACACTTATGGATTTGGCAAAGATTTAAATTGTCTTTGCAATTATTTCTTATTTAAATATTTCTTTCTTTGTCTTATAAAATCCATATCTTTTTATTTATAGTTCCAAAATTGGTGATTCCAATTTGTATAATTTTATTTAATATTTGTTTATCTTTTCAAATCCTTTTAGGATCACTTTGCTCACAATTTGGTATTCATTTTTGTTAAGAGCTTTATTAGCCTTGGAAATTAATTCCTTTTATCTTATTAAATTCATAAGTTTTTATCCATGGCTCCAAATTGAATGAAACCAATTTCTATGGTTTTATAATATTTTTGTTTATCAATTTTGATCATTTATAAATGTTTTTTGCTGAATTTTTATATGGATCAAATCCATAGTCTTAGAGAGATCTTGGAAATGATTTATTCTATTA
This sequence comes from Avena sativa, assembly GCA_916181665.1. NCBI lineage: Eukaryota > Viridiplantae > Streptophyta > Magnoliopsida > Poales > Poaceae > Avena > Avena sativa. Next base: position 71,868,785 of record OV702284.1, read on the forward strand.
GGGTTTTAGGGTTATGGTTTATTTTTCCCAAGTGTTTAAATTCAAGATTCTTTCCATGCAGGGATGTGTTTGAATCTTTGAATATTTGTTTTTTGCTTTCTCATTCAAATTTTGTTCAAGTAGGGTTTTGGTGTTTCCATTTAGAAGCAAAATGTTTCTTTTCACTCTAAATTTTAACAATTGTTTATTTTATTTATTTATTTATTTTTCACATTTCAAAATTTGGAGAATTTTGGGATGTGACAGCATGCAATATCACAAACAACACAGACATGATAGAATCAATAAGACAAAACCATTGATCAATCTGACATAGTAATCTCAATATCCATCGGATCCCCGCAAACACAACATGCATGCTTACAAATAGATTAGATCTTGATCATGAACGGAGCTCACAAGATCTATACATGAAAGCACAAGGAGGAGAGACAACCATCTAGATACTACATGGACCCATAGTCCAAGGTGGAACTACTCACGCTTCATATCAGAGAAGAAGGCCTCTAGGATGATCTCCCCTCCGGCAGGGTGCCGGGAAGAACTTCAGATCCCCCCGATCTAGAGACGATGGTGGTGGCGGCTACAGATGGTTTCGTGGAGTTTTGATCAAGTGCCTAGGGTTTCTATATCGGGGGCTTCTTACAGGCGAAGAGGCGAGGCAGGGGCCGCTAGGGGGGCCACACCCTACCTAGGCGCGGGCTGGGCCCACCCGCGCCTAGGGGGGTCTGGCCGCCCTGTGGCGCCCCTCTGTCTCGTCTTCTGGCTTTGTGTCGCCCATGGCAAAATATTGACTTTATCTTTTGTCCCGTCCAATTCCGAGAATATTGATTTTCTGCCTTTCTAGAACCAAAAACAGAAGAAAACATGCAACTGGCACTATGGCAACTTGTTAATAGGTTAGTTCCAGAAAAGATATAAAAACACCTCAAAGTGTAGACAAAGCAAAGCAAAGTAGATACTAAATAAGCATGGAGCGTCAAAAATTATAGCTATGTTTCCGACGTATCATCTTGGAGTGATCTTGATGATGATTTCTTTTATTAGGGTTTAGGTTTTTGGTTTAACTTTTCCAAGTGCTCAAATTCAAGATACAATCCAAGCATGAATGCATTTGATCTGTTTGAAAATTTGTTTTTTGCTTTTTTATTCAAATTTTGATCAAATAAGGTTTTGATGTTTCCATTTAGAAACAAAAAGTTTCTATTCCCTCTAAATTTCAACATTTGTTTCTTTTGTTTGTTTATTTTTCACATTTGAAAATTTGCAAAATTTTAGGATGTGATAGCTCGATGCCACTAAATACCTCGGGAAGTTCAATAGAGGACTCGTTAAGGAATTCCCGAGTGGGAGCGAACCAGAATGCGAGGTCAACCCTCGCTTTATCGCTATTATTAAAGAAAAGACTTTTGCTGGAGATGATCTAGATGAGGAACCTGGCACTCATTTAATGCATTTTACCGAGCAATGTTGGACTCTTAAACTGAGAGGTTATTCTGATGATGAATTGAATCTTAAACTGTTTAGCCAGTCTCTAACCAATACTGCTTTGGCTTGGTATAGAATTTTCCCTATAGAGAAAATTGATACCTGGGAAAAGCTTAAGGGAGAATTTGTGTTTCGATTCTTTCCCAAGGTAAAAACTACTAAAGTAAGAAGGGAAATCACAAACTTCAAGAACCTCCCAGGTGAAGGCTTGGTAAGGGCCTTCAAAAGGTATAAGACCCTACTTAATAAATGTCATCATCATGATTTACCTGAATGGTACGTTTTACATATTTTCTATGGAGGACTTAATTAAGAAATTAAACATGAGCTTGACACCAACTCCGGAGGCTCCTTTATGGAGTTAACTCTAATTAAAGCTTGGGAACTTTTAGAATGAATTCGCCATAATATAGAAATATGGGGATTTTATTTAGGCGGAGAAGGAGGTATAGAAATTGAATATGATTGTCTCAATGCTTATAAAGAGTCGGGTAAATTGAAAGAAACTGCTGATGAACTTAAACTTGATGATGATATTATTTTGCAAATCCTTCAGTCTTTTATAGAACACATTGAGGCCCCCAAGAAGGACTGGCTTCATTACACTCTGCCACCCATGCCAGCTGTAGAAGACAATACAAATCATAGCTCCTATTGAACCATTGAGGGAGGTATCCCCATATGTTTAACCCCTTCATTTCCCAAGGACAGCGAGGAAACATATGATGGCTCAGCAGTTAGAGGATTAACGTGAAGAACAAAAGCTATTCCTCAAGATGCTGGAAGAAGACGCACAAGTAAGGAAAACTAAAGAAGTAAGTGCACATGAGGCAGGGAATCAACAAAGGAAGATATTTTAACCATGTTTGCACATTGCAACGTGATTGAGCTAGATACTGAAGCTTCGCAATTTGTCGAAGGAAAGTTAAAAGCTAAAGAAGTTGGTAAGCCTATTCTTCCTTGTATCTTCGGAGGAACTTCCTATTATGGCCTCTATGACATCGGAACAACTATTAAAGTGATCCCTTTTAACTTTTATTTGAAAATTCAAAACAAACTAACATCAGCCTAAATAGAGGATACGGACATGACTATAATGCTTGTAGATAAAACACTCAGAGTCCCCATGGGAATAATAAGAGATGTTCCAATTTGCGTCGGACCATATAAATACCCCCTTGATTTTGTGCTTATTGATATGTCCATTGATGTTTATTGTCCCATAATTTTTGGAAGAACTTTTCTAAATACCGCAGGAGCAAACGTAGATTGCAAGAGACAAACTGTGTCTCTCAAGTTTGGTGAGGAGAAAATGGACTTTCGTTTCTCCAAATTTGACCATAAGCCAGCTGTTGAAGAACTAGACGATGATGAGTATGAATGTGAGGAAGAAGGTAATATCGTTAATTTAGCCTCAGTAGTCATAGAGACTCTTGATGATGATTTAGCAAGAAGCTTAGTCAATAATAATAATAATATCCTCCGGGACATAGAGAAATCTGAAATGGATGATTATCTTGACTCCACACCCGAGGTGGGTGCTGAGATTAATCAAAAATATGAAGAATCCATAAGAAAGGGAGATGAGGCTCCTCCCCCTCCCGTCCTCAAAACTTTACCCAAGGAATTAAAATATAGGTTTCTTGATGAGACGAATAAATTTCCTGTTATTATAAGTTCCAACCTGCAGAAAAAAGGAGGATAATTTGATGAAGGTTCTTCAGATGCATCGAAAAAAGGGGATCAGTCCTTCGATAGCCACCCATAGAATATTCATGGAAGAAGGAGATCACATGGTCGTAGACTTTCAGAGGCAACTCAAACCTCACATGAAAGAGCAGGTAAGAAAAGAAATAATATGTTTGTTAGATGCAGGAATCATCTTTTATATAGAAGAGAGTGAATGGGTAAGTCATGTTCAGTGTGTTCCTAAGAAAGGTGGATTTACTGTCATTGAAAATGAACATAATGAGATGATACCTACAAGAACTATTGTTGGACACAGGATGTGCATTGACTATAAAAACTTAATAAAGAAACCAAGAAAGATAATTATCCTTTACTGTTTATAGACCAAACCTTAGAAAGGCTTGCTATGCATTCCCATTTTTGTTACTTAGATGGCTATTCTGGGTTTTTTCAAAATTTTGTTCATCCTGATGATCAACTTAAGACTACTTTTATTTGTTCTTATGGTCTTTATGCTTATCGTCGTATGCCTTTCGGTCTCTGCAATGCTCCTGCCACTTTCCAGAGATGTATGATGGCTACATTTGTCTATTATGCTGAAAGTATTATGGAAGTTTTCATGGATCACTTCTCTGTTTATGGAACTTCCTTTAATAATTTTCTTCATAATATTCATAAAGGTTTGCAGAGATGTGAAAACACTAACTTAGTATGAACCGGGAGAAATGTCATTTCATGGTTCAAGAAGGTATAGTGCTTGGTCACAAAATCTCACATAAGGGTAAAGAAGTTGATAAAACAAAGATTGAAGCTATAGAAAGGCTTCCCTCTCCTCGAGATGTGAAAGGTATAAGAAGTTTCCTAGACCATGATGGATTTTATAGAACGTTCATTAAAAACTTTTCAAAAACTACTAGGTCTTTTACTAATCTTCTTCAAAAAGGGGTTATATTCAGTTTTGATGAAAAATGTCTAACCGCTTTCAACGTATTAAAATGAGCTCTCCTTGAAGCTCCGACTATAAAACCACCTAATTGGAGTAAACCCTTTGAACTGTTTTGTGAGGCTAGTTATGAATATGTGGGAGCAATTCATTGTAAGTATGATGGTGATGACCTTAATGTGATTCATCATGCTAGCCCTACCTTAAACGGGCCCCAAAAGAATTACCCTATGGTAGAAAAAGAATTTTTTGCTTTGGTTTTCTCCTGTCATAATTTAGATCTTATATCAATAACTCAAAAGTGAGAGCGCATATTGATCGTATTGGCTTAAAGGAAATCCTAGAAAGGGCTGACGTTAAACCAAGTATGATCAGTTGGATTCTACTTTTGCAAGAATTTGATTTGCAGATTCTACAAAGGAACAAGGATATAGAAGAAACATGCATGGACACTCAAGAAATTTCTCCACCTAAGGAGGTGTCATCCATTTACATACCTATGGGAACCACATTTCCGAAAAGAAAATTCTTGATCTCTCCTTGCAATGGATTTGGTGATTTCATGCAACCAACTTTGTTCGAAGGGAAAAAGAAAAGATCATCGAGAAAGGAGAAGGTACTCAAACGAACTCGTTCTCTCTAAATAATCCAGGTATATGAAGTATGGACATACCTTTGTTCTGGACGATCTATTTCTTTTTGCATTTCTGTTTTCCTTTTGCTTTTTTGAATTCACTGCTGGTCATGCGAGGTCGGTACGGGCGGGTGGTACGACCGGCTCCACCCGTACCGCTGATCGTTAAGAAGGCGGTAGACCTCGTTTCATTTTTTATGTTTCGGTACGACGGCATAGTACGGGTGCGTCCGCCCATACAGTTGGTCGTCACCAATATGGTATCTCACCGCCTGCTCTTTGTTCATTATCTCAAAAAAACTAAAGTCAGTAAAATCAGTATGGACGGACAATACGGGCGGGACCTGCCCATACTGCTTAGTCGGTTGACTAGTTACCGATGTTAGGAGGAAAGTTTTCTTAGAAGAGACCTGGTATGAGCGCACCGTACGGGCTTCTGCCCGTACCAGGTGGTCATTACGATTGTGATTTCTTCCTTTTTGTTTATTTCTTTCCATATTTGTTAGGATTCTTTTCTTAGCCGGCCCTCTTCCTTCTAGTATGAATTTCTTCTTGCCTCTAACCCTTAATAAGCCTTCGTAGAGGTCTTCCTCCCTCTTATATCAACAGATCCAATCTATCTGATGCGCTACCCTGTTCAAGGAAAAGGCAAGCCTCTAAACCTCTTGGCTCCTTCATGGGAGCTCCTTCATGGTGAAGCCCGAAGACTAATAGAAATGCAAAAAGCCTCATGGGAAGGGCTGCACGGAGTCGCTCAAGTTCATCACCAACAACCACTCCTCGCCAAAGCGTAAGAAGTCTAACCATCCCAATGCATGAACTTACAAAGAGACCACGGACCATACTTAAATAAAAAATAAGATCACCATGAATGCACATATTAGCGTGAAGCCCCAAGAGGATTGGGGATCGACCTTCTAGACGTGCCCTTTCATGCACATGTTCCGGACATTGAACTCCACCTTCGTAGATTGGAAAGTTTCAGAAAGAAGAACTCATCCACAAGGAGATTGTGCATAAGCGCCTCTTGGATCTTGAATTCAAGAAGGAACTCAACGACGTGATGAATAAGGTCGCTGACGGGATGTTCCTCTTGCGTTTGGATCTATAGAAGTGCCTGCAACGCATATCTTCCCTGGAGGAAACAAACAAGAGGCTTCGAGCAGCGATCTCCAGCAAGACCTCTGCAAACTAAAGGGCGCGCCATGGTATCAAATAATCCCAAGGAATTATTTGATCCACCCAGTTTGATTCCAGGATTGAGGGAATCTGTGAGAGCCTTGTAATCTATCTTACAGTTTTTAGCCTGTTTACTTTTTTGCACGTATGTTAGACTATAATTCTAGAATTTGCATTCGTTGCATCACTTCGAGTTCCCTTTGTTCAAGAGAAGATTTATATCCGTTGGGTTGCGAGACTTTATGATATTTGAAGTTGTGTTTGATTCATGATTATTATATTAGATGATTGAACTAGGTTAACTTTTATGATACTTGTGCAGCTGTCATGATTTTAGGGACTTCCACACCAATAAAAGTATTGATTAGGCTATGAGAAGAAGAATTCTGGTAGGATATTATAATTAAGAGTTTTGAAGCCATTAAATTAGTGATCATGATTAAATAGTTGTAGTAAAAAAAGAGAGAGAGAAAAGAAAGAAAGAGTAAGAATATATACATATATAGACACAGAAAAGATACAAAAATAAGAAATATGAGAGAACAGTTATCAAAAGAGTCAAGTAGAAGAAAAAGAATGATCATGAATCTTCATTACTAAACTAAGTGCTCGATACCTCTAAACTTAATGATTATATGATATGTTGAACCACTAGAAGCTTCTTATAGTTTCGTTAATACTAGAGAAGGTATGGAAGCCTCTAAGTCATGTAATGTATAAGGGTGTGGTAATACCCCTGAAGTTTCTCTACATATGATGTTGTATTCGTGTTTCAATTTCTACCTCATTTATGGTAACGACTCGTGTCTCATGAACATGATGATCTTGTCCATAAGACACTATCTTGCCCGAGGACGAGAAAGATCCTAGCTTGGGGAAGTTGATGAGTCCAAAATTGAAACATATTTACCTTTTCTTTTTTATATAAATAGAGTAGGGATCTTTGTATTTCACTACGTATGCACGCGTCGCTTTATCTTTGAAAGTGTAAGATGGTTAACCAAGAGGGGGGTGGGGGTGAATAGGTTTCTACAAAATTCTTTATAATCTTTTTCAAGTTTTAGGCTTTGCGGAATATAAGTGAGCCTAAATGCAAACTAGGTGATGCAACCTAGATGATGAACAAGATACTTCAAGCTCGAAGTCTATCACAAGGTAAACAACACAAGTAAGAGATCGGTTAAGGAATAACCGAAGCACTCAGAGACGAAGATGTATTCCCGTGTTCACCACCTGTGGGAAGGGGGCTACGTCATGTTGGAGAGGTGTGAGGTTCCACGAAGGATTCCTCACACGCCATAAAGGCTCACCTTCTTCTCCGAGCCTATACCATGAAGGAATAGCTCACTTACTCGTGGTAGACTTTAAGGTAGTCTCCAAACCCTCACAAAATTTCCACGGAGCAAATCACAAGCCGAATGCCTCCGGGCGACCCTAGCCACCTAGGGTTTCCCACAAACCCAAGAGTAACAAGCTAACTCGATGAACTCAAGGGGGAATGAACTTTGGCTTGGTGGAAACATAGATCGGGACCTCCTCTTCCTTTCTACCAAAGGGATTTGGATTTGGTTGGGTAGAATGGGAGATCCTGAAGCTTTTGTGTTTCAACAATGGGGGAGAGAGAGAGCTCCAAGAAATGAAATGTTAGCTCAAGTGCCTAACCTCACAGTGGAGAAGAAAGGGGTATATATAGTGTGAGGGGAAAAAGAGCCGTTTGGGGGTTCCTGCGACAGAACCGGCAATAAGTCTGGTCGGACCGAGTTCCTCGCCGGAATTTCCGGCGACAGCTCCGGTCGACCGGACCCCACGCCGGAATTTTCGGCGGCGACCGAAATTCTCGGCGAACGACCGAAAGGCTATGCATTAAGCCATATCGGCGTACACCGAGAATTTCCGGCGGCAACCGAAAATTCCGGCGACAGCACCGGCGCCACCGGCGCTTTTGCCGATTTCGCAGTAACCTCTTTTGACTCATTTTTCAAGGCTGTTTTCTCTCTTTCTTTGAACGGGTGTGTGTGGGTGGATGATGAGAGGCATATATGGTGTAGAACATCCCCAAAGAGCACATCGAGATCACCCCTCTTAATAGTGCGGTGTTTCCTATTATACTCAAGAGTAAATAAGAGAAAATAATAAACAACGCCACCGGCTCTCCGTAAAGAAACGAATGGGGGGTCACCCATCACCTATCACCAACAACCTGCAGATTATCACCTGTAGAGAAGCTAATAGAAACATTAGTCTATTCTCTAGCTCCGATGTCATAGTTAACCAAAACACTAGATAAGGGCTATTTGCCCTTTTAGTCTTTATTTTAACATGATCTTGAATTATTAAGTATTATATGAATATATCAATTAGAGCTGTCATATTATGCTAGAATATGATATTTTTAAGTGATAAAAATCATTTTATCGATTTACCTTTGCACCTGGGAGAAAACCAAACGAGGAGAAGGAACCAGTACCCATAACGATCGGTGGTACGGGCGGAGCCCGCCCGTACCGTCCGCCCGTACGAAGTGCCATAGCATTTTCCTCGTCAAATACTTCCTCCTGGCAAAGACGGGAGGGGTAACCGACATTTACAGCCACCAGAAACCACGAAAAACCATATTTGGAAGGGATCTGAAGGAGGAACTTGGTTGGGGTAAAATCCCAGCTGCTTCACGGATCATCGGAGGACAACGCATCATCCCCTTCATCATCAACCACTTCATCTACATCACCAACATTACCCCGATCTCCCATCTATTAGGTCATGTTGTAATTCCATACTGAATCGTGGTTTGCATTAGATCTATGTTGGTACTTTTATCCATCCATTTGATTATGATGATGTTGTTAATTGCTTCCATGTGTGAGTAGTTCCTTTGTTCTTGGGGAGATGGATAAACCAGGGCACTATTATGAATTTGCAATAAATATGATCTATTCTTGTGTCCACTTGTCGGTCTATGATTGACTTATGATTTGTGTTTGATCTCTCTCTTTAGATGGTATGTGTAGTTGGTCGCATATCATTTTCCGTTGGGACTAAAGGGAGGGAGAAATCCTTTGGACGTGTTTTGGGAGCGTACCCGGAATCGCCCCATGACATATTGGCGTCGGCTCGTAACCTACACGGTCAAAGAAGGATCAAAGATGGACTCCCTAAGGTAATTATGATATCCATGGGGAAACCCATAATTGTGGTGGTTTCTATGGGTGACTTATCTCAGACATCACAGTGATTATTTAGAGGTGACCTCACTCTTAGCTCAACAAAGTGGCTTCCTATGAGCTTTGTAGTGAGCATCTTATTATGGAACTCTCTCCACACATCTCATGACACAAGTATGTTATCTTAAATTATTAATAATAAAAATACCATGCTAGAGGTGTATCCTACATCCCTGAGGATGTTTTAGCCCTATTGAGTTCAACAACACCTTCACATAACCTTGTTACTTGCCTTCTTTTACTCATTTTAATTACTTTTCTACAAACAACCAAAGACCTTTTAAACACCATTTACTTGAGATCAAAGGCAGCTTACAAGTATCCTTTGGTAGATAGTGATGAGGGGCATAAAGACCTTTACCAATATCTCTCGGTGGGTTCGATATCTTTACTTTGAAACTAGCTACAATTGATCTGTGCACTTGCAGTCATCAGTGGGATTGCATAAATTTGATCAAAATATGTATGATTTGAATCAAACCTGACATGTATTTGAGTTGTGACGACAGTGGATATGCTCTAAAGTTGATTCATAAGTAGTACTCCCTCCGATCCAAATTAGTTGATTTAGATTTTTCTAGATTTGATTGTATCTAGACATGAATTACTATTAGATTCATCCCTATCTTGACGAATTTGAGTCAACTAATTTGGATCGGAGGGACTAGTACTTTCTTTGACAATATCTAGAGGTCTTGTATAATTTGATAGAAATATGTATGATTTGAATCAATATTGATATGTAATCTTGAACCGTCAGGCCATGGAATTGGCGTCCCAGCTCTGCGCCCTGGCCGCGACCACAGACCGCCTCTCTAGAGAAGAAGAATGCGGTGTCAAGAAGAACAAGGAATGGATGCGGCCGCCAATGCTACAAGTCTACATGGCAGTCACAATAGCAGCGACAGAATGGTTAAAACTGATAGGGCCCAACTTGTCCCTCTAGGCATTTGACATGCCAACTATGGGCAGCTAGATACAATGGCAAGAAACTCGGGCCCCGCAATGCATTCTCTCAATAACTTTGGAACCACAAAGTGAATAAATTAGCAGGAACTCACAACCATAATTGAATAACAATTCTACTCTCTAAATAGCTACATATTCAACTAATCATTACATGTTCCACCCTTCACCACAACCGCATACTATAACTGCTAGGACGGGTGTGACAACTAATAAAACTGCCCACATGAATCTAATATTCTTCTCCCCCTTCACTTGAAGTTCATGTTTTAGATTTTCTACCACTTGATCAGATATGGCAAGATCAGCCTCAAGTGTCAACTTCTCCTTGCGAATAAGCTCTGAATTCTTCTTTTCTTCCTCAACAGTACGCTTCAGCTCGAATATCAATAGGTTTTTACAGGCCAAATCAGCACCTAAATTGGCAACCATCTCCTCCAAATCCATCCTCTGGCTATACCACTAGGTTGATTCATCTTGGTATGCAATGTACCATGGATCATCGGCCTACATAGCACACTAACAATCCCAATTGAAATCAGTCCGACAGGCCATAGCGGCACTTCAAATTCAACGGTAGTACAAAGAGAAGGAGCTACCTGCACTTCCGACATGGTAGGAGAAGGAGAATGTGGACACGACATGATCGAATCCCCACCCTCGCCGGTGTACCCGCTATGACCAGACATTGAGGACTAATTTGCACCTACAATATCAAGGAAATTATGGGAACCGAATTTATTAGGGTGGGAGGAGCAGGAGCGAAGGTCTTACCAAGCACTACTAGCAATTGTTGTGACCGTTCGTCGAGCTATGACGATGGAACAAAATCCCTATCATCGTGTGTGGCGGACCTGCCTGCGGTCGGTACTGCCTCAACGTACAATGCATGTGGACGAAACAGTTGCTGGAGCCGTGGATGAGGTGCAGCACGGCAGTCCGTCTAACAACGCCGTAGGATGGAGCCAGTGAGGCGCTGATGGTTGCTCTGTCTGCCGATGGGATAGGAGTTGCTCGGGGCTGGGAGCGGATGAGAGAGAGAGCCGACCTCACGTGTCATACACGACCCCACATGTCAATATTTGGGGGAGTAGCTGCTCCAGGATTTTTGCATATTTGCCAATTTTTCATATTTGCCAATTTTGCATATTTACCAAACTTTTTCTTTGAAATTTGCATATTTGTCACATGACCGCCACATTTCAGTGACACACAAAATTGCAAATACGCAAGTTACAAAGTAAAATTTGGCAAATATTCAAATCTCCCTCCAGCCCCACATGACGGCCCCACATGACGACCCCATCGATCATTGGCTTCGACGGCCCCATAGAACGGCCCCATTTGTCATTGGCTGCACCGGCTACACAATCAGGAAATAAAGCGGCCCACAAGTCAGCGAGAGATGGATGGCTGGTCTAACGTGTATCCTGGCCCCACCCATCAGCACGTAATGGCCATGGCAAGACCCGTCCCAATGTGGTCCCATCAGTCAGCATGTAATGGTCAAGCCTTTGACCTGATGGCATCCCTCCATCCGAGCGTCTGCAAGGGTTTCATAATAGAGCAAGGGGAAAAATGAGAAAAAGTTAACCGGCTGTAGAAAAGTGAGTACAACTAACTAACCAGGGGCATGAAAATAGAAATCTCTTATGTTTAAATCAAGCTGAATGTACTAGTTTGAACTAAGTTTGAATGAATTTGTGTACAAATTTGGATGAAATCGTGTTTACTATTTTGAATATAGGAGATCAGCTAGGACCAACTCTTTTTTAGAGGAGCAAATTTACTATTCTAGAGATACTCAGTCGGTTTTACTCCTCTAAATTTGAGGGATATGCTAGATTGTACTTCTCAACTGAGTAAGTAGTGACCAAAGCCAGATTGTACTTCCTAGTTTAGTAAAATCTATCCACAATATCTAAACTTGGCTCTTAAAGTCGATATGGTCACCCACCTTAAGAATAAGGTACTTCTCGTACCTTTGTACACAGCATGTCACATTGTAAAAAAGGCACGGGCATAGTGTTGTATTTGTTGACTTGGCATTGTAAGTGAGTGGGGGCCATTTGCATGAGGGGGTCATTTGTGAAACATCAATTGTATTAACTCTCTCTCCGCACAAGTTCTTTCTCTCACTCCTATGAAAATTTCCCTCCACTACATCGCTTGTCCCTCCTTCTAAACAACCTAGTCAATGCTTCCCCTTCTTCCCTCTACCTGCCAGAATAGGTCCTCTTCCGCCATAGTAGATTTGTTGTTGCCTCCTCCCCGTAATTTTGATTGCAAGCTCTTCCATCTCTGGATAGCGCCGCGATGCCCACGACATCCCATTTATCACATGCCCTAGTTGCGTCCTCCTAGTGCAGAAATCCTGCTCCGGCAAAAATGAGCACAAGGGGTGGGTCTTCTACAAGTGTCATAAGCATGGGGTAAGCTCGATTCCTCTCTTCCTCTTGCGAAATATTGAGATTTTAACTGAATGTTCTGACTGTAGTGTCCAAAGTTTAGTGTTCTACTGATTTTTGATTTGCATTGTGTAGCATAGTTGCTATTTTTGGCATTGGAAGCTAGAATATGTATGTTATCTGTTTGATCACAACTATCTTAGTGGAGAAGATGATGTACAATGTCTTGGGTGGTCTTGAGGACCGAGGGGAAGAATTGAAGCTTACATAGGAAGAACTAAAGGAAACTCTCCCTAAACATGATGAGATATTGATGAAGCATTTGATCTCAGTTCTTGTGCTAATGAAAGAAGAAGTGCTTCTGTTGAAGATTGTAGTTGGTTTATAAGGTATGTGATGGGTTGTGTAATGAGAAATATGTACTAGTTAGATCCTTGTGTTGTACTCCCTCCGTTTCAAAATATAAGATTTTTTAGGTTTGTGAGGAAAATGTATCTAGACTTTTTTAGTGTGTAGATTCACTCCAAACTTAAGTGAACCTAATACTAAAATAAGTCTAGATACATTTGCTTTACAAAGCTAAAACATCTTATATTTTGAAACGTAGGGAGTAATGAACAATGATCTAATGTTAGGTGTTGGTGGTGATCTTTTGTAAGGAAATCATGTAAGATTGTAAGGAAATCATATAAGATTGTAAGGAAATGAATGAATGGAATCAGATATGAGTTCTAATGTTTGTAAGGTTGTAAGCATGCAATACATATATATATGTTAAAGCTTGTTAAGGATAATATAGTACCAATATTGTCAGAACTGACAGTAGTCATTTGTAAGGAAAGTTTGATAAGATAGACATCACTTTGATAACTTGATAAGGTAGTAGTAGATCACATAGTCTGAAGATAGTACCACAGTATTACTACATAATCCATGAGTGAAATCATAAAAAAGAGAGGCAGATTTGCGTTATTATAGAAGTTCAAGGTCTACCACCAAAATCCTAGATGAAACTAGCAGGTTCTACCTAAGTCCATCGAGCGTGTTAACTTGGTTGTGCTTCTTTGCTATAGCCTCAACCTTATCTTTAGCTTGGGCACTAGTAGATCCACATAGATCAGTGACCACCTGTGGTGGCCCAACACACCACTTCATAGTGTCGTGTGCAAGTCATTGACATAATACAAGTGAAGTCCTTATTTGTAAATATCACATTCCTCATAGTGGTATAACAGAAACATTACAAGTCTGCAAATTTTACATGTTCATTATTATCAACTAGTAATATCCAAATGTTTTGGAATCCTTGTTGGTCTAATGAGGATTCATTAGCAAATGTAAAGTCAACCTAGAAATTTTGAATAGGAATTGTATCACTAAGTTAGGTACCATTTGAGATCACCAACTTTATTGAGTATAAGCTACCATGCACGGATCATCTATTCTAAACTATCCTATCTACTATTTGACTTCCGCTTTCGTGTATTCATAGTCTACTCCTTATATGCCTCCTAAAAGATATGGTTCAGCATAGTATATCCCACCTTCATCTTCAGGTTTCTCGGTAGTCTTGATGTCGTAACTCTCAATATCTAAGAAATAGGTTTAAGAAGATAGATTGAGTACATGGATACTTAGCAAATTCTGTATAGGTGGTTGTTCGATGCTCTATCTATAGCGGTGGATAAGAATCCTAGGACAATGCCTGTTTTTGAAATCGTTTCTTGAAAAGGTATGTTTTAGTTTTAGGAAAAATATTTATGTTAGTATTCACGGTTTATTAGAACTTTATGGTCCTCATTTCCACATTATGCTCATAATCCTGTCGCGAGATAGGGAGTAACATGTCACATTTTATACACTCTCGAGCGGTGTGCTACTTTTCCCATAAATGTACTTAGCTTTATTGCTCTTAATCACACTTCCTTGGGTATGAGGCCATTTAACAACTATAGCCAAGTCATGTCGAGCATGGATTTAGCCTACAATCTACCATTTGCCACAACACTGGTCAATGACTGGTATTAATTGTCATCCCGTCTAGACACTAAAGTCATCACCCTATAGCACAAGATAGGGACGTTACGGGCTCCCACTCGCTATCATTTCTTGCTGGGAATACAGCCTGACTTAGCCATATGAAGATATACGGAATAAAGAAGATACTTCTAACTCACTTGTCCCATACCAAGATTTGTGGTCAGCGCGGTTTATATGGTTCCTTGGAATGACTAGCTACAATTGTTGATTAATTTCCTAAGGTAACTTTTGCAGTATAATGGAATCTCAACCCACATTATTTCCCATCATGTATTCCAACAATGATTCCATCATCCACCATTACATAATTCATTTTATTCATAAAATGATATTTTGCTTTTGAATGCAATTGATAGTACTTTTGGAAAAGTAGTCTTGCAAAATATTCCAATGGACTTGCAAGAGTAAACTTGCAAAGGTATGCAATCTTGAACTTGCAAGAAATGTTTAGTCTAGAACTTGCTTGGTACTACAAGAAAATGCAGTTCGGAGGTTCTCTTTGGCCCTTTATCTCGGCTTCTGAAATAGCATCATTGCCTGATAGGGAAAATGTTTAAAGATCCAATTTTATGCTATAATGCATAGATGCAATGATTGATTGATGTAAAAATAGCCATCTTTCTTCGCGTTTAAATCGTATTTTAAGTCAAATAATTGACCAAGGATCACTCTAGCCTTGCTACTAAAGACTAATTAGTACAAAGATGTGCAATTCTTTGTTTTAAATTGTATTGTGCAGGAAATCACACTTTTAAGGCGAAATCGGGAGCATTTATTGGAGATTATGACGTTGCCTACTCAGCCAAGAAAACTAGGGCCGCAAAGGAACCTCTAGAAGGTTTAATGACCTGCCGTATGGGCAAGGCCCACCCGTACGATCTGCCCTACCATGTGTCGGTGGCTCTGTTAGGTCAAATGCTACAACTTTCATGAAGGAGCCTATATATTTCGAGACTCCAGGCGCCGCGCAGAGAGCAGACATTCTTAGATTGCATCACAACACCACCGAAAGAGATCCACCACCATAGTTCGTCCTCTCCACCCTCCATCCACTACATAGCCATAGCCATCATCTTATACTTGAGATCTCATTGTGAATTGGCGACCATTGTAAGAATATTTTTTTCAATCTAAGTATTTTACAAAATGCTTTCTATCCTTGATCTTATTGTTATGAGTGAGTAGTCCTGATGGGCTGCGGGTTAGGGTGAAACCTCGTAGCAATTATGTGCATCTAATACATGGGAATATTGTGTGGTGATTGAATAGAGATATGTATCTTTGTATCTTTGTCTCTTGTCTCGATCCATGGGCTTGCAGGTACCCAATATCCCAAAGATTGATAAAGGCTCTAGGTGAGATAAGTGGTGAACGGCGACTTCATGCGAAACCCAGTGACATCAAGGGGATTACGGTCTTCGTTTAGGGATCCACTTGGGAGTAATAGCAACATCACTTCTTAAGGCTATGATCTGTATTTTACTTAATAATTGTTATAGCTCGGTGCTTCGTGGTATAACAGTTGGATCAAAAGACTATTGTTATGCATGTGGATCGCAGGGGCTTTAGTATATCTGGATTTCTTTCCCACAACCCTATCTATATTAGATCATTTCACACATGAATGTGCTTATTACTATCTTTATATCATATGTATGTACAGTTGTAGGTGAATCTTTAACCCTGGCCTATTTCCGTCCATTGCAACAACCAACAATTCAAAGTAAACTAGAAATGTCTGGTAAATGTAAGGTAGAACAAATAAACAAGTCTTGTAGACGTCCCTCATATTTTACATACAGAAATTGCTTCCCAAGGTTCAATTAAACCTAGGTCTACTAGGGAAAAATTGTTGTACCGCATCCGTGAATCCGGATCGAAGGTATCAACCCTTTTTCTGGCGCCGTTGTCAGGGAATCAATTTGTTATCCTGATAAGGTCACTAGAGACTTTTTTAGTTTTACTTTTGGTTTTAGTTTATTTATTTTTATTAGTTTATATTTTGTTATCTATTGAAAACCCAAAATAATAGTTACTTACTTATTTGTTTCTCTTATTCCAAAAATACCTAAAAGAAAAGAACCATCGCTCAGAGGAAACTTTGGGAGTATGCTACTCCCAATGATGATTTTATTCTTGCACCTATTACTCAGTCCATTATTGGAGCGGAAACTTATGAAATTAAGTCTAAACTTTTGAGTTTGGTTCAACAGAATTAATTTGGAGGCTTAGCTACCGAGGACTCGGTTTTTCACCTAAACACATTCACCGAGATATGCGACATGATGCGCATTAAAGATGTTGACCCTAATGCGGTGAACTTAAGTTTATTTCCTTTCTCTTTAAAAGGAAAGGCTAAGGAATGGTTTTTAGCTTTGCCTAAAGGCACTATTACATCTTGGTAGGGATGTACTAATCTTTCTATGACTAAATTTTTCCCTTTAGCTAAGACTATACAGCTAAAATCCAGCATAACAAGCTTTAGACAAGAAGACCACGAGCTAGTAGCGCTTGCTTGGAAGAGAATGAAAGAAGCTGTCATGAACTGTCCTAGTCATAGGATAGAAGAATGGCTTATATTACATTTATTTTATAATGCTCTTAACCCAATGTCTAAGTCTATGCTAGATACCACGGCAAGAGAAACCTTCATGGGAAAGCAAGTGAATGTTGTAAAATAAGTACTTGATGATATGAAAAGCGACTATGCCTAGTGGCATATAGAGAGAACCTCCTAAAAAGGGTGAACTCAATCACCGAGGAGCATAATGAAGAGCTTATTGCAAAGGTAGATGAGCTACTAAATATTGTGAAGGGTAAAGAAGATACCCAAATAAATGCTATCACTACCGATGCTAATTAAGTTAATTTTATAGCTGATAATCCATATAACCCTACATGGAAGAATCAAAACTATAGCTTAAACTTTCAAAAATAATAATCTAATCCTGCAGGTGCTCCACATAATAATAACTATGATAATCATAATGGAGAAAATCATGGTAATCTCCCTTTTGAGAATAATTTTAGAACTTTTATGAAAGCACAAACTGATCAAAATAATATTCTTATTAAAATAACAGAGAACAATGATAATAGTATTGGTAAATTATCTAACCAGGATGTTGCTATTAGAAATAATGTGTGGACTCTACAGGAGATAACAAAGACCATGGAGGCACAATTGGGCAAGATAGCCGAGAGTCAAACTCTCATACTTGCAAGATTTGCTGGAAAGTCCGAGCCAAGCCCGGTGGAAGACCTCAAGATGATGAGCGTAGAATAAAAATATGAGAAGTCTAAAGAGCTAGACTATAACAATGCGTCATCACCAGATTATACCATGGAAGACCTTCTAAAAATGATCACCATGAAAAATCCCGGTATTGAACAAGGTAACGATGCCACATGCCAACAATTTATAAAAGAAGTAGCATCTAAGGTACGTGAGCTAGAGATGGAATATAAGAAGCTATTCGATAAAATTTCGGCTAAGCTAGATGATATTTTTATCCCACTATTAAAATTAAAATAGGAGTTAATGAGATAGCTTCACTTTATGATCTTTGTGCAAGAGTTTCAACAATTTCTCAAAGTTTATTTGATACTAAATCTAGAGCCATTTGCAATTACATAAATGAGACTCCATCTTGCTGATTCAACTTATAAACAAGATGTTGGGATTTGATACGTCGGAAATGTATCTATAATTTTTGTGTTACATTCCAAGATTTTGGAAATTGGGACTAAAAAATTTCATTTGCATTGCATAGGCATGGCACTATTTGCATTCATGCAAAAATTTATTCCCAAAACCCTATTTTAACAACCAAAGTTTGAATTATCAAAAGGCTCACAAGAGATCAACTAAGGATTTTGTAAATCCAATATACTTGATCAATAGAACGTACTACAAACTAGTACTACAATAAACTATTGAATAACACAAAATTGAGCCCATTTGGAGCTATTACGGAAAAGTTATGGAATAAAAATAAACAAATAAAGTTATGAAAGAAATGAATTTTACAAGGATATGTAAATCCACTAATTGAAAAAAAATAGATAAAAGGCTACAAAATGATTCTAGGATGATCTGCTGAATTTAGAAAATTTCAGAAACAAATATCATACCATTTGGATTATCTAATAAAAAGATATAAAAGAAACAAAAAATGGAAAAGAAAAAGAACAAAAAATACTAACTAAACCTAACCTGCCCCGCCCCGCGGCCTAGCCCTCCTAACTACCCGCCGCTCGCCCCACTCCTCGCACGACGCACAACGCGAGCGCACAGCTGGGACGGCCCAGTCCCGCAGCCGCCAGCAGCCCGCTCCTCTCCCCGCGTCACTTCCGCATGGGGGCCATCCCACACCAGTCATCCCCCTCGTCTCGTCTGTGAGCAGGATGAACACGGGATGAACCCGATCCGATTCCCCACGATTCATGTCGATTCGTTCGACCCTGAGCCCCCTTTTCGCACACACCTTCCCCATAAGTACCGCCGCATCCGCTCCTCTCTGTTTTTTTGGAAATCGTGAACCCTAGCGCCACCCCGGTGCTCGCCCGATCTCGCCGCCGCCGAGCTCCATTACCGAGCCCAGGTTGAGCTCGCTCCCATCGCCCCCGACCCCTCTTTTTCCCTCTGTCCTCTCCCTCGTGACACGACGCCTCTCCCTAGCCTCTCCTCCTTCTCGCAGGAGCACTACATCATGCGCACGCCGCCGCCGGAGCACCACCCGACCCGAGGAGCTTTAGTTGCCCACCGCCTACGCTCGGGGAAGCAAAGGAGCTCACCGACACCACCAAGACGCTTGCCGAGGTTGCATGCATCCTGTAAACCACTTCCCCCATGCCGGAGACCGCCGGAGTCGCCACCACCATCGTCATCTGAGCCCGCCGCCGCCACACCATCGCCACCGGTGAGCTCTCCTCGGACACCCTCCACCGTATGATCTAGATCCAACGACTCACGTCTGTCCCTGGGTTGAAGGGGTACCAATGAATCAAAACGCGCCACGTCATAGAATATTCCCTGTGAATTGAATTCGAATAAAATTGCAGAAAAGTATTAAAACTTGTAAAATTCATATAAAAATATTCGTAGATCAAAAAATAGAAAATATTATATCAATGGATTCAGAAAATTATGTAGAATATTAATATGAGACTATATATAATATTTGCAGTACATATTTACTGTAATAATTTAATTAGTATTAATGGTCTTTTAGGTTAACAAATTCATAGGAAATTATCTGTAACTCCGAAAAATATGAATAACATGTCGAAATAAAGGTAATCTAAAGTAAAATAATAATATCAGATTAGATCTAATCTTTACTGTACATATTTACCGTAATGATTTAATTAGCATTAATGGCTTTTTAAATCATTAAATTCATAGTAAATTATTTGTCTATAAAAAAATATAAATAATATACCTATGGAAAGCTAGTTCCAATTAGATCACCAATATCCAAATGGTTTAGCCAAATATTGTAAGGTTTAGCTGTAGATATTAAACAAGTTAATATTGTTTTTGGAGTAATAAATTCATCAGAAAATAAATAATGTTCAAAAAATTGCAAATAATATGTCCCTGGAATCACAATCCCGTGAAGATTATAGATCTTATTTTAGTTTGATTTTTTAGACAACAGAAACTATATAAATGATTTTAAACTCATTAAACACTATTTAAATCATAAGAAAAGATCTATAACTCCGATTAGGGCGAGTCCAACGCCTACTGGTTCATATTAATGCCCTCTATCAAGTACACTTTATATCCAAATTTACTTTTACAATGAGAACAAGAGTTACAGATCTGCTAAAACGTCAATAATGGCAAGTAATTATTATTAACAAATACTCCATTGCATTAATTGATCTCCAGCATGCATCATATATTTCAGTACTGTGCAGAGAACTAAAATACAATCGTTGTCATTTATTAAATTGTCATGCATACATTTGTGTATTTTTTATGATTGTATGGCTGTTTATGTTGTATGCAATTATTTGATTCAATAGATTGCGAGGAGTGCAACGTGTGTGATTGCTACGAGTGCTTGAACGACTCCAACAACTATCAAGGCAAGTAGATGCTAATTTGCTCTTGATTATTGTCCTACTATTTTCAATGCATTGTGGTGTATTTTGTAGTTGCATCTGAGGAACTACTATCGCTATGTTGTATCCTATTATGTGGTAGGGATATCTTGTAGTTGAGCCACCGTTGGAAGATGTGCTTAGCCGTGCTATGACGAACGAGGGCTGGGTATCATCATTGAAAGTTGTTTCTAAAATTGTTGGTTTGTGAAAACTAAAATAACTCAATCAATGAACCTCCTAGGTGTGATGGGATTGATATTTTTTGATTGTATTATTGCAGAAAGGCAGCCAGGTATCAAGATAAAATGATTGGATTCTTTATTTGGTAGCTTACGTGTTCAATCATGTGCCAATAATGAAATAGGAGGTTGGCTCGACTTAGTAGGTTGTGGCAACTCGAACCCACGTAGCCAGAGATGTAGAATTTTGGTAGGTTCGTACGGTGCGTGTCGGGTTTGGGGAGCTACTTCCTGAATGGTCCCTTCTTGGACTTCTCCCTATCATCACCCATTATGAGAGTGGTGGTACGAGCTAGGCTGGTTAAGTCACATGGGTAAAGTGTACTAACCCCTGGAGGGTGTATAATCTAATCGATTAGCCGTGTCCCCGGTTATGGACATCTGAGTTGCTTGATATTGAGTTCATGACATGTTTCTTGCTCATTCTAATTTCCTAATTGCTTTAATGTTTATGGGTTAATATATTTGGGATCTTTTTAAAGAAAATCAAAAACTGTTTATAAAAGTAGGACAAAGGTGTTTGCAAATGCAAGCTAGCCACAGCTCCACTTGCCAAATAAGCATGTAGATGCTAGGATTATTGTCTCCTTACTTAGCTCTACTTACCATACAATCCATGTATTGACCCTTCGGGGCGGCTACGTTTCATGTTGCAGGTTGTTATTCCGATTATGAGTGATCGACTAGGTTGCGATACTCCACTTAACATTTGTTCACTTCTGGGCAATTGAAGATGGAGTCTACTATATATTTATGCTTCCGTTTGCTATTGAACTATTTGAGCTCGCCTGCGTGCTAAGCATTATTGTAATAATTGCAAATTCTGGATCAGTTCATTATTTATGACACACTGTTATATTCTTTGGTATTCATCTATACTGTGTGTGCCAGTGAACGGATCCAGGGATTGGCACTATACACATGAACTCAGGCTTATCAGACGAGGGTGTTACAAGATGGTATCAGAGCAGTGCGTTGACTGTAGGATCGTGACCTAGGTTTGGAATAGGAAAGACATACGAAATTATAAAACCTATTTGATTCTATCTATTCTCTCCTTACACTTCTTTCTAGTATCTTCTTATCATTTCAATTCTCATACTCTTCTCTTTTATCATATAGAAGGAAGACTCTCTCTATCAATGAACTCATAATTTTGTACTTATTAGATTCTTGTAATCCTTCATCTATATTTTCTAATCTCATCTTGTTCAAACTTGTAGATGAACACTTGTGCAAGAAAGTGCTAGATTTAGAATAGTTAGATGATGTCCACCATATAGTTTGATATAATCTCATTTAGATATAGCAATCGATCGTTGTAAGAACTTGTTTGATAGTTGATTTATTATACTTAGGCTGTGATATTTGATACCTTAAAGTTCCAGAATATTTTGTGAGATTTCATAATATGTTAATGAAGGTCTTGATTAGAAATTCGTGATATTTTCTGTTGTAGTTTTCTGCTGAACCTGCTGTACTGTACGATTTTTCATGCTTTTTTGGTAACTGGGAAAAATATGAAAAAATAGGGTTTGGTGCGAAACTTCCTGTACTATAGGTAAAAAAATTGGTAAAATTCCGGATGAGTCTAAGGTGCACAGAAAAATTCGTGAACACTGTTGTAGTTTCAGGACAGATTCTGTCCATTGCCTTTATGATTGTAGGTTCACCTCCAAATGAATATTAGTCAATGAAAAACTATTTTGTGGATGGTATGACACTAAACCAAAACTTCTGGAACATAAACAAAACTACTTTGGCTTGAGTGTTGTTTGTGATGATTGTTTGCTTGTGTGTCAATTGCTTGTTTCATATAGCTATGGTTAGTATTACTTCTCTAGTCTTTCTATCTATAACTTGTCTATGCTATACCAATAGATGCCACCCCGTTGTAAATCCACTGAAATGGAGAAGCTCATGGCAGCACAAGCACAACTAGCACAAGTGATGACGGAATACATGGCCAATAACAAGCCACCGCCTCAGCAGAACCTACTCAGCAATTTTCTGATGCTCGAACCACCAACATACTCAAGATTTTCTAAGCCTACTATGGCGGATAATTGGTTGCAAAAGGTGAACAAGATCCTAGTGACTGTTGGTGTCACATCCCAAGATTTTCCAAATCTTGTAATGTGAAAAATGAATGAATAAAATAAAACTTTGTTTGATTTTCAGAGTGAGAAGAAACTTTTTGAATCCAATTGGAAATCTTCAAACCAAATTGGATCAAATAAAATCCTAAAGGGATTTAAAAAGATAAACATTTAATAAAGGAAAATAAAATATTTTGGAATTACTATTTTTGAACTCTTTAAATAAAAGGATTTGGTTTTCAAAAGAAATAGAAGTTTTATAAATAAGGATTATTTTATAGAGCCAAATTAAACCTTGGCCAAGCTTTTGAAATAAAACATTTTGTTTTGATAAAAATAGTAAAGGTTTATTTAAATAAAGTAATAAGGATTTAATATCCAAGTTTTATTAATAAAGGTTTTACTATTTCCAAAACAACAAAACTTATTTATTTATTTAAAATAAGTTTTCCAGGTATTTTATATTTTCAAATAAAACCTACTGATTTGGTTTTGAAAATATTTAGATTTCAAATAAAGAATTTAAATAAAACAAAACCTATTTTGATTTAATAACCAAGGTGCATTTTATTTAATTATAAATGGACTCTAAAATAAAAATATTATTTTGGTTTTGAATTTTGGTTTATGTTACTGAACAGAACCAAAGTCAAAGTTGTTTAGTGTGGTGATTGTTTGAATTGATTTGAATGTTGTTTGTTTGTTTGAAAGTCAAAACAGAAATTAGATTCAGAAAAAGAAAAGGTTTCAGAATAGGAAAAAAATAGGATCTGGTCGACCCAACCCAGCAGCCCAACAAGGCCCAGAACCAGCCCAGCTCCCTTACCCCGAAGAAAACGTTTCACACTCAGATTCTAACCCGAACAGACACTGACCGGTGGCCCTCTTCTCCTTCTCGCTTCCTCACTGACGACAGGACCCCACCTCTCCTGTTCATCATTCTCACCCCGCGCTAATTCCTCCTTGCCGTTTCCTGCCTTAACGCCGGCGATCAAATTCGCAATAACCACGACCATTACTCCCCCTGTGACCACGCGTACATAAGCGCCCACTCCCCCTCTCCATTTCCCCTCTGACTCCTCTCCCAAGCACGCCTCCAGGCTGCCGAATTTGGCTCGACACTCTCACTGCTCCGACAATCCTCCTTGTCGATTCCGGCCAAGCTCCACCATCCCGTGCCTCCCCGAGCACACGAGCAGACTCCCCACTCCCAGACGATTCTCCCTGTACTCTTCGTTCGACCGCGGGCGCCTCAGAACGACGCCAACCACTTCGACTGAGTGCCGCCGCGTCTGCAACATCTCCGGCGACGTTTCCTGGTAAGTCCAGACCGCCCCAAGCTTTCTCCTTCACGCACGCGTCTTCTCTGTGATCTCTTGCATCTGACCACACCCTCTGTTTGCCTCCTCGTGATCAACAGCGTCGCCTTCGACCGCGAACAGAACCACCCGTCGCCAGACCCTACTCCGGTGAGCAATCCACCGCAACCCTGAGCGCCCCTTGCCAAGCCGACTGTACCTCGAACATCACCACGTCCTTGCGACCTCGGTGAGCACTTTCCCTCCCCTCTTTGCTTCCTGTAACCGCCGTAGCGCCACCGCCTGGCCGTGCGCTGCCGCTATCCACCGTCGGCGCCGCTCGCGTTTGGTCAAGCGAACCAGCACCGTAGGATCTTGATCCGACGCTCGCGATAGATCACTTAAGCACCGAAGGGGTACGCATCCTGTGCTGCACGATCTGTTTAGATCCAACGCGCCGCAGAGCCAATCCGACCGAACCGGTACCAGCGAATAGCGTTGCGACGCGTGGCCAGTTTTTATTTAAAACAGAAGTTTGAATCTGCTTGGAATATGATTTTGAAAATCCTATAACTTTTGATCCACACGTCCAAAAATTTCAAACTTTATATCGTTGGAATCAGTGGAACAAGCCCTAGCCAACCATGGAATTTGTTTAGTAAATAGTATCTGTTAGATTAGTTGTTTTTGCAGAAACTTTTGTATGCTTGTTTAGATTAGAAAAATGATTCAAAAATGTTTTTGAGTTTGAAACCTTGGCAAATTGGTTTGTTGTGAACCTACTGACCCTAGGAACCAACCCATGGTTTTGAAAATGGATTTGGTGAAGTTTAGGAATAAAAACTTAGTTTAGCCCATTTCTAGCCAAATAAAATTATTGGTTTTATTAAGAAAATGTTTTTAGAAAGAAAAACTTTGGGAAAATGATTTGGACCAAACCTACTGACCCAAAACAACAAGTTTTATGAATTAACAACTTATTTGGTGAACAACATAAAGTTGTTGCTTTGATAAAAATGTTTTCCACCACATAAAATAATGAAAGGATTTAAAAATGGTTTTTGGACAAAACCCTTTTGCAAATGACTTTGCCACTTTGAAAATGACCACCTTGAACCTTACAAAGTTTAGAAGCCTAGTGGAGACCACTTTTGCAAATAGAACCATCCCTTGCATGCTTACATGCATGACTTAGATCCCATTGTTTTGTGTGTGTGAAATTGTTGTTTGATTATTGGTTTGGAATGCTAGTTGATTTTGTGTTTTCTTGATTAATTGTAGTGAAGTTAGAAAAGTGAGAGACTAGAAAGATCAAGGAGTAAACCATCATTCCCTACCAAAAAGGCAAGTGACACTATCATCTAAAAGTCCTACTATTTTCATTATACTTAGTGGATTTTGAAAACATGCATGAAAAGAATTTTTCTATACTTATGCTATGCTAAATCCTAATAGGATTCCCTATACATTCCTTAGTGAAAACAATGTAGTTGTTACATGCTTAGCCATGCTATATTTTGAAAAGAGATACATGTTGAGATTTTTGTGAAGTTGAAAAAAGGACTTGTGTTTTTATAAAATAAAACAAGGACTCAATGAACCACCTGGGTGGCCAAGGATACTTTGAGTATTGGAGAAGGTGGCAACAAAAGGAACCATGTGTATGGCAATCTCTTTGTGTTGTGCTCCAAAGGAAACCACCCAGGAAACTTAGAGATTGAACATGTTTCTCCAATTGTGGCTTTCGTGTGCAACCACATGCTATTATGGCTCTGGCTTAGTCAACTACATTGGGAAGACCCATGCACTGTCTTCAGGCTACTGGACATGAGGACCTGGAATCCTACATGGGTACTTGAAGACAAGCTAGCAATGGTGCATGGGAGGACCCTTTGGAAAGACTTCGTCACATTCTCAATCTGCTGGTACTCCATCTTGGTGAGCACTAATCCAGTGGCCACTTGTGGCAAAAGGATGGGATTGTGACATGTGGGTAAAGTGTACTCCTTCTGCAGAAGATAATAAAATCTAAGTACTTAGCCGTGTCCCCGGTTATGGACAATACTGAGCAACTAAAGTTTGAAGCTATGGGAGATCTCTACATTCTAATTTCTAAAAGAAAACTTATAAAACTTGATGCACTTGGGGGTACCAAGGAGCTCAAGAGACTTTGTTAAAACTTGATGTACTTGGGGGTACCAAGGAACTCAAGAGATTTTGATGAAAACATGAACACTTGGGGTTACCAAGGAACTCATGAGATTTTGATAAAACTTGATGCACTTGGGGTTACCAAGTAGCTCAAGGGATTTTTGACAAAGACTTGAATACTTGGGGTTACCAAGTAGCTCAAGGGATTTTTGACAAAGACTTGAACACTTGGGGTTACCAAGGAGTTCAAGGGATTTTGAAAAGGAAATTTGACAAAGGACCAAAACCATTTTGAAAAGATAGGATAAATTATTGCTTTCTGCAAATAAGCCTTAAACCCTACTTAGCCAAAAATGCATGTAATGATAGGATCCGCTTATATTCAACATAGTAGTGAAACTTGCCAATACAATTCAAATGTATTGTTTGTGGCTGTAACTTGTAATGTTGCAGGTTTGATTGATTTTAGTGAAGATTGATTGATTAGGATTACAAAGTCTACAACCAACATCTGCCTATGGCACTTTGAAGATGAAGGACCCCATGACTATAGTTATTCCGCTGTAATGTAATGTAATAGCCAAATGAGCTATGTATGATGTAATAAAATTATGTTATTCCTGGTTATAAAGTTATACTATGACCTTTGTATCTTGATATTACATCTTAACTGTGGATGCTAGCTATTGATCCAGGGACTAGCATTGTAAACACAGGGGACTCCACCTAATATTGATTAAAGGTTGGGACACTCCCTCTACAGTTGGCTGCCCAAATGAAGAGAAGGTGAGGTTTGCCACTCACTTATTGGAAGGACCTATAGCAAAATAGTGGTACAAGTATCAAGCCACTCACCCTGTAGTACAAGTAACATGGGACATGTTTTAGAAAGCATTCCGTGATGCACATATTTCATCTGAAGTCATGAATTCACGTCAGAGAGGATTCAACAATCTGCACCAAGGAAATCATACTATCGTGGAGTACATTGAAGCTTTTAGCAAGGCATCCCGTCGTGCGATGGATGATGTGAATTTGGACAAAATGGTGGAGGATGCATGGAGCCATCTACCATAGAAAACTAACTTGGGAGGAGTTTAATGAAGTTATACTACAACCTTTTCCCATCACCCAGGTGTTAACGACTAGAGAGGATGTTCTGAAGGAGTTTCAATCTTGCATTGTCTATGGAGACTTAGGACACATACAAGGAGCATCAGGATCAGTGCTCCTATTGTGATGGAAACCATCTAGTTGGAGAGTGCCCCACATACCAAGTCACTTGCTTTCTATGTGAAGGGAACGATCACGTCCCTGTTCATTGTCACCTTTACCCCATGGTACAACAAGTGAATAGAGGAGTCAAGGATGGAGTGTATCAAGCTCTCAAGAAGACCCACGCAGAATCAAGACCTATGGCGGAGGCCGAAGTCAGAGTCGTGCCTCATAAGGACGCACCCAATGTGACCACAAAGTGTTGTTACTCATGTGGAGAAGAAAGTCATATCTCTAGTGATTGTCCCAAGAAGCAAGAAAGGTTTCCTGAATTTGTGGTGAAATATGAAGAAGAAGAAGAACTAAGAGAACTCCTAGCCTTGGAGAGACCTAGGAAGAGGAAGAACTGCTACAACTTCCCTGTGGGGGATATTAGCCAGTTGTTGTGCTACAATTGTAAGAACCAGGGCATTATGCGTCACATTATCCAGAAAAGAAGAATTGCAAAGGAAAAAAGGAAAAGCAGATATGCTAACAAAATGAACCTGTAAGGGATCCCAACCTTGTCACCTGCTACAAGTGCAATGAGTCAGGACATTATTCCTATAAATGCCCAAAGAAGGAGCTTCAAGCCAGGCCTCATGAATAGTAAGTTCCCGGTTAATTCATCCATCACAGTCGTAATGTTTTCAATACTGGTGCATCATGTTCTTTCATATTGATGCATTCATGGATAAGAGTAGTTACATATGGAGTTACTTAGATGATCTGTTGAAAAGAACCCACTGGAAAGGATTGATAGCTAGCACAAGATTTCACAATTAAGTATTAGATGTTGGAGATGCCAAGTTCAGTGTTCTTAAGGGGGTTAGCCTCGACAACAACTCCCATAACCTTGCTAGCCATTCCGAATCTCGGGACGAGATTCATCTTAAGGGGGTTAGTCTGTCACATCGCAAGATTTTGGAAATTGGGACTAAAAAAAATTCATTTGCATTGCATAGGCATGGCACTATTTGCATTCATGCAAAAATTTATTCCCAAAACCCTATTTTAATAACCAAAGTTTGAATTATCAAAAGGTCCCAAGAGATCAACTAAGGATTTTGTAAATCCAATATACTTGATCAATAAAAAGTACCAGAAACTACTACTACAATGACCTATTGAATAACACAAAATTTTAGAAACAAAATTGAGCCCATTTGGAGCTATTATGGAAAAGTTATGAAATAAAAACAAACAAATAAAGTTATGAAAGAAATGAATTTAACAAGGATACGATAAATCCACTAATTGAAAAAATAGATAAAAGGCTACAAAATGATCCTAGGATGATCTGATGAATTTTAGAAAATTTTAGAAACAAATATCATACCATTTGGATTATCTAATAAGAAGATATAAAAGAAATAGAAAATGGAAAAGAAAAGGAACAAAAAAAACTAACTAAACCTACCCTGCCCTGCCCCGCTTCCCAGCCCGCCTAACTACCTGCCGCTCGCCCCACTCATCGCGCAGTGTGCAATGCGAGCGCATAGCTGGGCCGGCCCAATCCCGCAGCCGCCAGCAGCCCGCTCCTCTCCCCACATCGCTGATGCGTGGGGGCCACCCCACCAGTCATCCCTCATGTCTCGTCTATGACCAGGATGAACACGGGACGAACCGGATCCGAATCCCCGTGATTCCCGTCGATTCGTTCAACCCCGAGCCCCCTTTTCACACACACCTTCCCCATAAGTACCGCCGCATCCGCTTCTCTGTGTTTTTTTTTGAAATCGTGAACCCTAGCACCGCCCCGGTGCTCGCCCGATATCGCCGCCGCCGAGCTCCATTGCCGAGCCCAGGTTGAGCTCGCTCTAGTCGCCCTCGACCCCTCTTTTTCCCTCTGTCCTCTCCCCCATGACACGCCGCCTCTCCCTGACCTCTCCTCCTTCTCGCAGGAGCACTACATCACGCGCACGCCGCTGCCGGAGCACCACCCTACCCGACGAGCTTCAGCTGCCTGCCGCTTACGCTCGAGGAAGCAAAGGAGCTCACCGACACCACCAAGATGCTTGCCGAGGTTGCCTGCATCCCGTAGACCGCTTCCCCCATGCCGGAGACCACCGGAGTCGCCGCCACCGTCGTCATCTGAGCTCGCCGCCGCCATGCCATCTCCACCGGTGAGATCGCCTTGGACACCCTCCACCGTACGATCTTATTAAGATCCAACGGCTCACGTCTGTCCCTGGGCCAAACGGGTACCAATGAATCAGAACGCGCCACGTCAAGCAGAATATTCCCTGTGGATTGAATTTGAATAAAATTGCAAAAAAGTATTAAAACTTGTAAAATTCATATAAAAATATTGTAGATCCAAAAATAGAAAATATTATATCAATGGATTCGGAAAATTGTTTAGAATATTAATATGAGATTATATATAATCTTTGCAGTACATATTTACTGTAATAATTTAATTAGTATTAATGGTCTTTTACGTTAACAAATTCATAGGAAATTATCTGTAACTCCGAAAAATATGAATAATATGTCAAAATAAAGCTATTCTAAAGTAAAATAATAATATCAGATTAGATCTAATATTTACTATACATATTTACCGTAATTATTTAATTAGCATTAATGGATTTTTAAATCATTAAATTCATAGTAAATTATTTGTCTATCAAAAAATATAAATAATATACCTATGGAAAGCTAGTTCCAAGTAGATTATCAATATCCAAATAGTTCAGGCAAATACTGTAAGGTTTTGATTATATATTTAAACAATTTAATACCCTTTTGGAGTAATAAATTCATAAGAAAATAAATAATGTTCAAAAAATTGCAAATAATATGTCCTTGGAATCAAAATCCCGTGAAGATTATTGATCTTATTTTAGTTTGATTTTTTAGACAACAGAAACTATATAAATGATTTAAAAATCATTTAAACACTATTTAAATCATAAGAAAAGATATACTCTGATTAGGGTGAATCCAACACCTAATGGTTCATATTAATGCCCTCTATCCAATACACTTTAGATCCAAATTTAATTTGACAATGAGAACATGAGTTACAATAGATCTGCTAAAACATCAATAATGACATGTAATTATTATTAACAAATACTCCATTGCATTAATTGATCTCCAGCATGCATCATATATTTCAGTACTGTGTAGAGAACTAAAATACAATCATTGTGATTTATTAAATTGTCATGCATGCATTTGTGCATTTGTTTATGATTGTATGGTTGTTTATGTTGTATGCAATTGTTTTATTCGATAGATTGCGAGGAGTGCAACGTGTGTGATTGCTACGAGTGCTTGAACGACTCCAACAACTATCAAGGTAAGTAGATGATAATTTTTGCATGATTATTGTCTTACTATTTTCAATGCATTGTGGTGCATTTTGTAGTTGCATGTTAGGAACTACTATCGCTATGCTATATCCTATTATGTGGTAGGGATCTCTTGTAGTTGAGCCATCATTGGTAGATGTGCTTAGCTGTGCTATGATGAACGAGGGCTGGGTATCATCACGAAAGTTGTTTCTAGAAGTGTTGGTTTGCGAAAACTAAAACAACTTAATCAATGAACCTCCTAGGTGTGATGGGATTGACATTTTTTATGGTATCATTGCGGAAAGGCACCCAGGTATCAAGAGAAAATGATTGGATTCTTTATTTGGTAGCTTATGTGTACAACCATGTGCCAATAATGAAATGGGCGGTTGGCTGGACTTAGTAGGTTATGGCAACTCGAACCCATGTAGCCAGAGATGTAGAATTTTGGTAGGTTGGTACGGTGCGTGTCGGGTTTGGGGAGCTACTTCCCGAATGATCCCTTCTTGGACTTCTTCCTATCATCACCCAATATGAGAGTGGTGGTACGAGCTAGGCTGGCCAAGTCACACGGGTAAAGTGTACTAACCCCTGCAGGGTGTATAATCTAATCGATTAGTTGTGTCCCCGGTTATGGACATCTGAGTTGCTTGGTATTGAGTTCATGACATGTTTCTCGCTCATTCTAATTTCCTAATTGCTTTAATGTTGATGGGTTAATCTATTTGGGATCTTTTTAAAGAAAATCAAAAATTGTTTATAAAAGTAGGACAAAGGTGTTTGCAAATGCAAGATAGCCACAGCTCCACTTGCCAAATAAGCATGTACATGCTAGGATTATTGTCTCGTTACTTAGCTCTACTTGCCATACATTCCATGTATTGACCCTTTGGGGCTGGCTACGTTTCATGTTGCAGGTTATTATTCCGATTATGAGTGATCAACTAGGTTGCGATACTCCACTCAACATTTGTTCACTTGTGGGCAATTAAAGATGGAGTCTGCTATATATTTATGCTTCTGTTTGCTATTGAACTATTTGAGCTAGCCTGCGTGCTAAGCATTATTGTAATAATTGCAAATTCGGGATCAATTCGTTATTCAGCTCCCCGATAACCTTGATATTAAAACAATCTTTTGAATATCAAGAATCGTGGAGACAAACATGATACTTATATACTAACATTGGAATTGTTACTCTTGATTTAATACCAATTATTAAACTTCACGGATAACCGAAACTTACTAAAAGTTTGCAATAGGACTTTTAAACTTTAGATTAACACTTCAAAACAATACGATACCAGTTCGTAAAGTAACTAACCAGAATTCTATAGTTCTATTATCTCAATTATAACTAAGCGCAAGGTGGTAAACGGATGCCAATGACTACAACAACTATGCAAATTTACTTTGATTTAATTTATGATAAATAGTGTTCAACTTTTAATCATATTACTGTTGAACTCCCACTCAAAACAATATCTGTCACATTGTTTTAGTGATCACACGAACCAAATCCACTGCACCAAGTCCGATCATCACGTGACATGATGTAGTTTCAAAGGCGAACAATCATCATGTTCATCATATCATCTATATGACTCATGCTTTACCTTTTGGTAATCCGTGTTCCGAGACCATGTATATACATGCTAGGCTCGTCAAGATGTAACCTTAGTTTCCGCATGAGCAAATCTGGCTTGCTCCTGTTGTATACACTCGCAGAATCTAACACACCTGATCATCATGTGGTGCTTCGAAACAATGAGTTTTGGCAACGGTGCCTACTAAGGACGAACACTCTATAACTTGATATTTTGTGAGAGGGATCATCTTATAATGCTACCGTCGCAATATAAGCAATACAACATGCATAAAAGTATTAAAATCACATGCAATTCATAATATGTGATATGATATGGCCTTTCTTCTTGTGCTTCCGATCTCCATCTTCAAGCACGGACATGATCTCCATCATCACCAGCATGGCGTCAAGGTCAATGGCACCGCTCCATGGTTGTCGTCCACCAGCATCAACTATTATAACTACTTTGAATAATATACCCATAGGTCTTAATGAAATTAAAAGACAACCATAAGGCTCCTGTCGGTTGTCGACTTACAATAAGGATCATTGCATACATCACATATAATCACAATCATGGCCATATCACATCACAACACACAACTGCAAAACAAAGTTAGAGGCCTATAATTTTCTTTTCATATTTTACGTGGTTTGGGGCTTTCAATAAGTACCGTTCTAACTTATGAACAAGAACCACAATGTTGATGCTTGAACTATCAAGTGCCCGTTGTAAATTAAATCTTTACTATGATGGGAGAGACAGACACCCGCAAAGCCACTTATGCAATACAAGTTGCATGTTGAGCGTGGAGCAAGTATCATGAACGATGTCATGTAAGGTTAGACCGGGTCGCTTCATCCCACCATACCGCAAGATGCAAAGTACACAAGAAGCAATTGATAATAAAAGCACCACCGCCCACAATGACAATTGTGTTCTACTCGTGCAACAGATCTACATATAGACACGACTCTGATACCACTGTAGGGGTTCGTAGCATGGAAAACAAAAAAAATTCTATCACGTGAACACACACAATCCAAGATCTATCTACGAGATTGTAGCAATGAGTCGATAGAGTACTAACCCTTGAAGATCCAAAGCGGTTAACAAGAGCAGATTCTCGTGGGTGATGTAGTCGTTCACTTGTCGATCTCAAGATCGCGTAGACGATCCTTCCGGTGCCGCGTTCTGGTAGCACTCCCGTAGTAGGTCATACGTACGGTACTCGATGAAGACCTTCCTCTCCCTTGTTCCAGCAGGCAGCGGAAGTTGTAGTTCTCTCTTCGCGATTCTGGCAGCACGACGGCGTGGTGTCGGAAGTAGAGGGGAGATCCCGCAGGGCTTTGCTTAAGCCAGAGCGAGTATGGTGGAGTAGAAGAGGGCCTCTTCGATCTAGGTTTTAGATGCAGAGGGAAGAGGGTAGTCGGTGGCTTGGGTTCAGGCTAGACGGCAGCGGCGGTTTAGAGGGGGTCTAGGGCGCCGGCGGCTTGGGGGGGCAGCGGCGGCCTAGGGATTGGGTCTTGGGCGCCTAGGGCAAGGGGATACCTTGGGGTGCGCCCCCACCCCTCCTTATATAGGTGGAGGGGCGTCCAAGGGTGTTCCCAACCCAGGTGGAAACCCTCCCTAACTCAAAAACCCTCCCAAACTCTGAAACCATGTTGGGATTTGACTTTTTCAAACTGCCCTTTTGTCTTTCAAATTAGAGTTTGATTTCTCTTTTCCAAGTGTCCAGCCAAGTAACCTAGGACATGATGCAAGCATTCCACTTTGTCATTACACATCCATGTACCCTTCCCCTTCCGGTTCGGTGGACCTTCTAGACCCTTCTAGAACATTCCGGTGAAAACACCGAAACCATTCCCGAACTCCAGAATTGGACTTTCCTTATATGAATCTTATTATCCGAACCATTTTGGATCTCCTCGTGATATCTTGGATCCCATCCGAGACTCCAAACAACATTTGGTCTTCTTACTCACATTCCATATCTACTAAAAAAAATCGAATCCTTAGGTGTGTCTCTCTCCGATTCGTGAATTATGCAGACATGATCGAGACTCTTCTCCGATCAATAACCAATAGAGGAATCTGGAAATTCATATGGCTCCCACATATTTCTATGATTACTTCGTGATTTAATGAACCATTTACATACGATACCAATTTCCCTTTGTCTTGCGATACTTTACTTATCCGAGGTTTGATCGTCGGTATCTCTGCATACCTAGTTCAACCTCGTTACCGATAAGTACTCTTTACTCGTTCATGTGATATGTGATATCTTGTGAGCCAGTCACATGCTTGCAAGCCAATTGGATGACATTCCACCGAGAGGGCCCAGAGTATATCTATCCGTCATATGGATGGACAAATCCCACTCTTGATCCATGTGCCTCAACACATACTTTCCGAACACTCAATGCCACCTTTATAACCACCTAGTTACGAAGTGGTGTTTGATGTCATCAAAGCATCCATCCGGTGATGGTGATTAACATGATCTCATGGTCGAAGGATTTAGGTTACTATGTATTTGAAAGCTTATAGAAAGTGAACTATTTAAATGACTTGATCTTATGCTACGCTTAAGTATAGGAGTATGTCCATCACATCATTCTCCTAATGATATGACCTTGTTGTTAATAACATCTAAATGTTCATGATCAGGAAACCATGATCATATATTAACCAACAAGCTAGTTTAATAAGAGGCTTTACTAGGGACTCTTTTATGTTTACAAAACACACAAGTATTAATGTTTCCGGTTAATACAATTATAGCATGGTATGTAAAAATTTATCATAAGTACGAAGATATGATAATAACCACTTTATTATTGCCTCTTGGGCATATCTCCAACACCGTCTCCTCCACCGCCGGCTCTCTCCCTGCTGGCGGCACGTTGCGCAGCAATGCGCCCGTCGTCCTCTCCCTCGATGCCTCCAACTACATCAAGTGGAGCATCTACATGAAAGCCTCCATCGGCCGCGCCGGTCTCATCGGGCACATCGACGGCACCACCGCTGCCAACCCTACTGATCCGACGTTGTCGTCCAACGACTACGCCGTCCTCAACCACCTCCACTCCGGGATCAGCGAGGACGTGGCCGACATGGTCCTCTCCTGCGACTAGACGATGCGCCAGCTATGGCTCTCCGTCCTTGAGCTCTTCTCCGCCATAAAGTGAAAGGGCATGTATGCCCCCATGTGTGGTTTTGATAATTAATGACAATCTCTATGGACTAATGTGTAAATTGAGTTTCACTTGTAGGTTTGTGCATTGGCATTGCTTGGACCATGTGTTGGTCTCGAATATGAAGAAATGAAGAAGGATGGGAAGATATGTCCAAGGGCTATGTGCCCATTAGAATCATGAAGAAAGAAGGAACTTGAAGGTTGATCAAGATAAGTGCAAAGAGTTGAATCTCGACGATCAACACTCAAGAAGGGATGAAGAAGTGCAAGATCAATATGCGCCTTCTCTAGAATAAATCATGCTTGGAGCTTGCCATCCTTGATGATCATGGAGTTATGAAGACAAGTTCAAAGAAGAGGTTTCCCCTTGGAGTATGGGGGAGAATTTTGGAAGTCTTCATCAAGCAAGAGCAAGCAAGAGCAATCAAGAAAGGTGTTCCATCTTGAAAAGGTCAAGACGGTCTACATCAAGCTCAAGTGGATTGCTCAAGTCAAAGGTATGACCTTGATAGGATTTCTCTTTTTCCGGTCTCGTGTTATTAGTTGGAAGACGGGGTTTAGGATAGATAGTCGTACTATCAAGAGGGACTCTCAAGGAGGTGTCTCGATCACATCGTTCGGGGAGATCTCAGACCTTTGCATACATAGCATCATCTTTCTTGGTTGTTAGTTGGTTCTTGTCCATGAGAGTATCTAGAGAGTGTGGTTATCATCATAACAATCTATAGTTCATCAAACAAGGATTTCCCTTGTATATCTTATTGCATTCTTGATCGTGCGGGTTTTTCCGGCTCCACACCTTAGGAAATATCTCACATATATATACTTGATATTGTCTCCCTTGGTGGTATCCAATATTTCACCTTTTGTTGGATTCCCTTGGTTTTATCTTTCAAACAAAATTGGTTTTATCCCAATCGGAGTTTCCAAACTCAACTTCTTGTTTTTGGGTTTTGGAGGTTTTACCGGTTCATCGCTTCTAGAGAGGTTCTACCTTTATCCATTTGGTTTCATCCTTCCATGATTGACTATGATGTTTCTTTGCATAATCTTGTAGATCTTGTCGTTCTCTTCAAAACGAGTCCAAGATCATCAAAAACGGAGTCCGGAATTAAAAGTTATTGAAGTTTCCGTGCAATGTTGTCCAGCGTTTTTGCTTGAGCGGAAATTTCGATCCAAATTCCGACCAAAGTTCCGATGACGTACAGTTTTCTTCTGTTTTTTGTGTCTCTATTTACCATAAGTTCTGGTGGGGCACCGGAAATTCCGGTGGTGCGCTAATCTGACCCAAACAGGCAGATTTCTCTTGCCCTTTTTAAGGGCCCCCTCTTCCCTATTGTTTTCCCAACTTTTGAGGTCATTTTTGCTAGCTCTTTCACTCTCTCCTCCATTGTTGACCTTCAAAATCTTGCCCTCTCTCCTTCTCCCTCCAATTATTCTTGTATCTCTTTGAGGGATCTGAGAGAGGAGATCTAGATCTACAATACCACCAAACCAAATCCCTTCTTTGTGAAGAAATCCTTGGGATCTAGATCTTGGAGAGTTTTGTGTTCTCCTCTTGTGTTCTTCCTCCCTTATTCCCCCAATAGATTTTTTAGCTTTGTCGGAATTTGGGAGAGAAGGACTTGCCATTGCATTTGGTGCACAGGTTTGAGTTGTCCTCGGAGATTCGGCGAGTTCAAGCTTGTGGGCTTGTCACTCTTGGGTTCTTGGAACCCTAGACGGTTGTGTGGTTGGATTGTTGACTTCTTCTGACCTTTTGTGGTCTTGTAGCCTTTTATGGCTTTGTTGGCTTTTTGTGGCGTTGTATCCTTTTGTGGTTTTGTTGTTGGGAGCCTCCAATTGAGTCGTGGAGATAGCTCCAATCTTGTACGGGTTTTGGTGACCGCCCTCAAGTGTCCCTTAGTGGATCATGAGTAGCCTTTGTGGCGAGCTCATGGGAGAATAGGGTGAGCCTTTTTTGGCGCCGGTGAGTTGCGTACCTTCGCATCCGGGGTGAGGCCTTGTGTGGCGTTGGGTGAGCATCGATCCACCACACCTCGAGGTGATCCATTTGTGGCGTTCAAAGAGCATTGCGCCATCCCACCTCTCCAACGGAGACATAGATTGTTTAGAAGTGAACTTCGGGATAAAAATCTTCGTCTCCGTGTCCGTCGGTTATCTATCAACCGAGCCCTTTACTTATGCACTTTACTTTGTGATAGCCATCGTGCTTTAAGTATTTATATCTTGCTATCACCTTGTTGCTTGTATTGCTTAGCATAGGTTGTTGGTGCACTTAGGTGAACCTAGTGGTTAGGTTTTGTGCTCAATAAATTAAATGTTAGTTTTATTACGCATTTATTTGAGCCTAAACTATAATAATTTTAAAAGTCTATTCAAACCCCCTCTAGGTGACATCCATTGCAATTTCAATTGGTATCAGAGCAAGGTCTCTCGCTTCTTAGGCTTCACTGCCTCAAGAGTAAATATGTCTCCTAGGGGTTTAGTGCACTCTCACATATTTACATTTATTGGCACTCATTATGATGTTTGGCATACTCGCATACTTAGTCATTTCCTAGATATTTACCCAAATATTGAGCAAATTCTAGATATGGGCTTGTATCCTCCTAAGGATCCCCAAAATCTATATTTGGAGGAGGAGACAAACTCTTATCTCGAAGCTCAAGCATCTATTGTGCTTGTTAATGTTGTGAGCTTTGTAGTTCTTTCTTCAATCATGCCTTTCCGGAATGCTCATGATATTTGGACCAAGCTTCAAGCAAAATATGATGTGTCCAAGACTAATAAGGATGATTGTGTTCCCTCCACCTCCGGCCATGATGAGTTCTCATCTTCTTCCACTTCACCATCATGTGAGTCGTCACAAGGTAATGATATGGTGAGTGGTGATAGAACTTGCAATGTGGATAGTGAGTTTTCCATTCATGATATTTTGTATCTATATCATTGCAATGTTGTATCTTTGGGCATGAACACTTGTAGGACTATATGTGATTTACATCCTAGTGTTGATTGCCCTTGCATATCATGTAGAAATGCTTTGAATATATCTCATGGTGATATGCTTACTTTGCCTTGTTGCCATGATACATATGATTCTATGTCCTCTAGTACTTGTGTTGCTAACCATGTAGAGGAAATCGAAGATTGCTTGGGCCAAGCCAAGGTTGCGATTGGATCTTCATGTGTTCCCTCATCATCACCTTCTCCCAATGTTCACTTGTGCCTCATGGCTAAGGTTTCAAAGGTAACCTCTCCTTTGGATGCCAATATATCTCATGATGATGTGAATGTTGATCATGTAGAAGTAGATGATGATGTTGCTTCTTTAAAAGAGAAGGGG
Source organism: Avena sativa (assembly GCA_916181665.1). Lineage (NCBI taxonomy): Eukaryota > Viridiplantae > Streptophyta > Magnoliopsida > Poales > Poaceae > Avena > Avena sativa. The sequence continues at coordinate 71,907,956 of OV702284.1, forward strand.
GTGTAGTTCTTCGTGCTCTTCATCCTAATAAAAATGCTTGCTCTAATTTTGTTGAAATCTTGACTTGTGCTATTGAAAGTAAGCAACTAATATATGATCATGAGAACACAGTTGATAAAATAAGTAGTCTTGAGTATGAGTATGCTAATGAAATTGCAAATCTAAATAAAGCTCTTGAAGAGGAACAAACCACTAAGGAATATCTTGAGGAGACCTTTGCTCTAGAGTTATCTAGAGTGAAGAAATCTCATGATAGAGATTTTGAGGTGGCAAGTTCTCTTAAAATTAAAAATGATGAACTTGAAGTTGCTTATGCTAAACTCCTTGAGGATTTTGAGCACCACAACAATGGCTCTAGGGTCATCAAGGGTGATCTCATCAAACTCACCGAGTCACATGATAAACTTAAAGCTTCATACTCTAAAGAGCTTTCCAAGTTGTCCCCACCTCCTGCTAATAATTGTAACATCCCAAAAATCATGATTTATAAAGTTCGCACATCATTCATGCATCCTCATGCATTTTAAATTAATTTCAAACAAGATTGCAAAACAGAAGCCAATTGTTTGCCTATTATTTTATGTAAAAAGGCAAAAGCTTCATTTCCATTTTAAATCATGAGAATACTTTGTTTCAACTAGAAAAGGTTTGACTGTTGATTTCAAAGCTTGTTCAAAGTTTCAAAACAAGAATCTAAATTTAAAACCATTTACATGCCTATTATAAATATTTAATTAAGGCATGGTTTTAATTCTATTTTAATGGACCCAAAGTGTTTGTGATCAAACAGTAATGTGTTATACCCAAATATATGCTTGGATTATTTTACAAAAATCTAGAGGAAGTTTGAATTCAAACTCATTTGAATAGCATTTGAAAATGATTTTAGAAAATCAAATAAGAAATAGAAAAGGAGAAAATAAATAGAAAAGGGCCGGCGCCACCATTCCAGCCCAACAGTAGAAACGGCCCAAAAGCCAGCCCACCCGGGTTCCCCTCTCCTCTCTGTTTCTCACCCGCGCGCACACCCTCCCCTCATTGACGCATTGGTCCCACGTGCCCCGTAATCATTGTCCCCAAACCCCGCCCACGACCAGGCCCTCCGCTGTTTCCTCCCCCTTCACTGCCGAGGTTTTAAGTCATGTAAATGCCGTTGATTTCATGCATAATCCCCGCCCTCGCTCTGGCTATTTAAACCTCTCCCTCTCTACGTCATTTTCCCCCACCTAGCACCACCAGAGCGCCGCCAGGCTACCCGTATTTGGCTTCACACTGCCGAAGTTCCGACAAGCTCCGACGAGCAATCGTGGTGAGTCCCGAGAACCCCCTGTCTCTGGTTCATGTGATTGTGTTCGCCAGATTCTTGCGCACCTGTTAATGCTTGCCGCTTGTTCCCTCGTGCCCTAGGTCGTCGCCTTCGTCTTCAACCGGGAGCACCCGACGACGAGGCGAACTCCGGCGAGTGATTCTGTTCGTGTCCGTGCGTCCCCGCCCCAACCGTCTCCATGTTGAGAATCTCCACGTCCTCGCAACCTCGGTAAGCACCAGCACACCCCCCTGCACCTCTGACCTCGCCAGCTTGTCACTGCCAGAGGCGTCGTCGCTGGATTGTGGTCAATCAGATCTGATCCATTGGATCTGGATCCAAAGGCCACGATTAGATCATTAGGTGAAGCGGTACGATTAGATCTGGGCCGTGCATTGTCACTTAGATCCTACGGTTCACAAGCGTGATCCCCCCGAACCGGTACTGTAACATCCCAGCATTGAGGAACCTAACGAAGGGTAGATTTAGGACGATGTATTGTTGCATGCATCTATTTGTGAAAAAGTGGGTAAAATTTTTGCCAAATAAAATCTTAAGTGATCAATGTTTCTTTCTTACTTTAAGATTAGGTTTAGACTTAAAGTAGGATTTATAAACTTTGATGTGATCTTAAAAGAATTATGTGTGTTTTAAAAGGGGTTTGAATTTAAAAACTTAAGTGTTTGAATAATAATTTAAATGATTTAGATATAAGATTTGAATCTTAAATCAATTAAGATATAGGTAGTATAACTTAAATCTCAAAACAATAGAAATTATGAAATTATTTTCATATTATAAAGACATAAACAAGTTACAATAGAATAAAGAATAAGAATCTTCTTTATTAATAATAACATAATCTTTATTACAATTGAATAAAATAAAGATTACATGAACTATAAAAAATTTACAAAGGATTAAGAAAATTACATCTACTAACTATCCTATATCTAAAACCTAAACTAAATCTTCATCTTTATCTTTGAACCTGCAAAACAAAGACTAAACAGAAATAAAACAAGATTAGTGTTAGTATGTATTTCTCTCAGATATGTCAGTGAGGTGCACTTGACAATCTCATCATTGAGAAATGTTAAAGAGGGGCAAGTTTCACCAATATGAAAGATTTCATCTTTCATAAATTCACAGCCAGAATGCAAAGGACAGCCAAAAGGGATCAGTTCACCAGCCAAGGTAAAAGTAGATTGGTAACAGTAAGATCAAATTTTCTGAACCTATCCATATGTGCATAGCAGGCACACAGGCTGCACACACACAAGCATGCAAGGGTGTGCTGTCGACTGCACAAGCACAGCCAAATCAAACAAAACCAGAGCACAGCCGTGGGGAAGCACCCCAGTGCATTACCACACCACACCACACCACACCACATCACAGCCAGGGTGAACAGCAAGTAAACCAAGAACATTAGCCAAACCAAACCACCAGATTAACCCAAACATCACCAAAATGGTGACATAAGGAGGGGGATGAATCAGGTGGACAGCAAGGCCAAGCACAGCAGCTAGGAGGAGCAGGCTAGCTCTAGATCAAGCACAGAAGTCCAGCAAAACCATATCAAGATCATCACCAACTTACTCCACAAATATCAGCTTTTGTGGTGAGTTTCATAAAACCTTCACATGATCTAATCATCTTATTTAGAGAAAGGCATGTGTTGTTTTACAAAACAAACCCTCAGAAGACACCCAAGTGGGGTGAATCCATCATAGGGATTTCTGGAAATCTAAAAGCAAACAGCAAGGTACCAAAATCCAACCAGATCTCAGAGCAACATCCTTGCTCTAGTTGTTAAACCATATTCTACAATTCAATCATATATATACCTATGATCTATTTCTAGGCACATCTCTAAAGGAAGAGTAGCACCTTAGAAACAAATCTTTGGGATCCATAGGTTGATCAAGCTCACTACAAATATTTCCAAGCTTTGATTCAATAAAGAATAGCTGGTACCACTACCAAGACTATCTAGATGAACCAACTAGATAATATTTGAATCCCTAAGCCTCAGACCAACATCATTGGTCATAGGGAATTCAGATATGAGCATCTCTAGTTTTCAAAGCCAAGATTGTCTCAAGCATAAACTAACCAAATCCATGATTTAGAATTAAACTTGTGTGCCATACATGATGGTGTCACAATAACAATTCAATATGAATCAGGAAAAGCAGAAAATCATCCTAGATTCAGAAAATCAACTAACTAATCATTTTCCTGTTAAAAACATGAATCATCACTAGAATATTCCTATAATACACTTCACTGTTTGAGATCATGAGGATCTCAATCCACATATTAATTTCCAAGCTAACAGCACTAGGGCATTAACTGTATATCTTATCATAATCATGACCATGAATCAAATAAACAGTGGAAAGCTATAAGATCATTAGCTTTACCAAGCATGGTTCCCATACAACCACATCATCTGAATCAGATGCAATCCAAGCATCAAATCATCAAGTAAGCCACCAGAAACACCATACATCAGATCAACCAACAAGCCTTAGGCCAATAAGCATTCAGTATGGGTACAGACCATCTAAACATGAATCAATTCCTCCAGTACATGAACAAGCACATCACAGAAACCCTAAAGGGATAATCATCCTAATCTGAATCAGATAGTAGCCAGAGAGGACACTGCTAGCATCTAGCATCAAATCAACAAGCACAGAGAGCATCAGGAGAGGGGAATCAAACTCACCATAGGTCCTCGCTGAAGGATAGAAGAGGAAGCAGAGGGCCTGACGGCCATGGCGGCACGGGGAGCACCCCAGAGGGGGCGCTGCAACCCGCACGGCGCCATGGCAACAACCCTGATCACGCCTGGAGGTGCAGAGCATCACCTCAACGCACGACGACCATGGCCGCACTTGAATCCATGCCAATCCCCAAACCCTAGGGTTCGGGACGGCAGCGATCCATCGCAGGAGAGCCCTATGCTCGAATCCAATTGGATAGAACGAACGGGCATCATCGACAACCCCCTAATGCACCATGTGTTGGGTTCGCAGCATAGAAAACAAAAAATTTCCTACGATGTGAACTATATACCAAGATCTATCTACTAGATACAAACAACGGGCGGATGTATATCCATAGAGAACATACCCTTGATGACCAACAAAGATTAACGAGTTCAACTCGTGGTTGATGTAGACGATCTCTTGCCGATCTCAAGATCGAGAGGAAGTCCTAGCACCGCAAATCAGCAGCGCATCCGTGCTCGCACACACGTTCGAGGCACCGAGCAACCTCCGCCTCCTCGCTCCAGCGATGCAGCGGAAGCACAACTCTTTCTTGACGAATAGCCACCGGGAACATGTATCTTGCTAGTCCGAGACCATGGGGGATAAATTCTAGAGGGGAGAGAGATCCTTCACGAGGAGGTGTGAGAGACAAGTGAGGAGGGGGGCTCCTTTTCTAGGAGGAGGGGGGGACCCCAAGGGGGTGGCCGGCGCATGGGGGCTGCCCCCTTGCCATCCCCTCTTCATGTGGGTGGACATTCCACTCACAAATCTCCTTTAAATTCCCTCCACTCAAAAGTCCACTCAAATTCCCATTAAATTTCCACCAAATTTAATGCAAACTCTCATTAAATAAAACTCTTTTATTTTATTCAGAATTTTGTCAATTACTTTAATGACAAACATTCACAAATAACCCCTTGCTAGAATTCTATTTCACATGCATAACCACTTTATGCAATTTCACCCGAAAACCTGTTACGGTATCTAGTGAAATAAATTCCTGCGCTTGTTCATTCTTTCGGCATGAAACATTTGCTCCAATTGGATGTCGGTGTCTCTTAAGTGTGTCACCCTACGGTTCGTGAATAATGCGGACATGATCGAGACCCCTCTTGGATCAATAATCAGAAGCGGGATCTGGAGACCCATACTGACTCCCACACATTCAACGATGACTTTCTTGTGATCGTCAGAACCTTTTACGCTAGTATCTTAATCCCTTCGTTTCACGATATATTACATGTCCGAGATTCGATCATCGGTATCTCCATACCTAGTTTGATCTCGTTACCGACATGCACTCTTTTCTCGTTCCTGTGATATAACATTCTAGTGATCAAATCACTTGCTTGCAAGCTAATCAATGTGATATCACCGAGAGGGCCCAGAGTATATCTATCCGTCATCGGGATGAACAAATTCCACTCTCGATCCATGAGCCTCAACATAACACTTTATTAGTTCTGAATCCATCTTTATAATCACCCTGTTACGGTGTGACGTTTGATGTTATCAAGAAACTCTTCCGGTGTTAGTGATTGACATGATCTCATGGTCTAAGGATTAGGATCACTTCGTAAGTTGTTATAGCAATATAAACTCAATGACTTTGATCGTAATGCTATACTTCGGATGAATGTTCATCACACCATTACACTAATGTTGTGATCCCATTATTAACAACATCCAATGTCCATGATCAGGAAACCTTGATCATCTTGTTAATCAACGAGCTAGTTTATGAGAGAGGCATAACTAGGAACTTTCTGTTTGTTTATTAAACACACATGTATTAACGTTTCCGTATTAATACAATTATAGCATGCAAAATAAACATCTATCATATACTTGGAATACACATAATAAACACTTTATTATTGCCTCTCAGGGCATATTCCCTTCAGTCTCCCACTTGCACTAGAGACAATAATCTAGTTACATAGTGATAAATCTAACACCCATTGAGTTCTTGTGTTGATCATGTTTTGCTCTAGGGAGAGTTTTAGTCAACGGATCTGCTACATTGAGATCCGTATGTACTTTACAAATCTTTATATCTCCATCTTTGACATGCTCGCGGATGGAGTGAAACCGGCGCTTAATATGCTTGGAATGCTTGTGAGACCTTGGCTCTTTGGCATTGGCAATGGCACCATTGTTGTCACAATAGATCACCATTGGGTCCAACGCGTTTGCCACCACTCCTAGTTCGGATATGAACTCCTTCATCCAAACTGCTTCCTGAGCCACTTCTGAAGCAGCAACATATTCGGCCTCCGTTGTTGATCCCGCTACCACAGGTTGTTTGGAGCTCCTCCAACTAACCGCTCCGCCATTCATGAGAAATACGTATCCGGATTGAGACTTAGAGTCATCCGGATCGGTGTCAAAGCTAGCGTCGACATAACACTTAGCGACGAGCTCTTCTTCACCTCCGTATACAAGAAACATATCCTTAGTTCTTCGTAAGTACTTAAGGATATTCTTGACCGCTATCCAGTGTTCCGAACCTGGATCCGATTGGTACCTACTAGTCAAACTAATAGCATGTGCCACATCCGGTCTTGTACATAGCATGGCGTACATTATAGAGCCTATGGCTGAAGCATAGGGGACTTTGTCCATTATCTCTCTTTCTTCCACCGAAGCCGGACTTTGAGTCTTACTCAATGTCTTGCCTTGCAACATAGGTAAGAACCCCTTCTTACTTCCGTCCATTTTAAACTTCTTTAAAATCTTATCAAGGTATGTACTTTGCGATAGCCCTATTAGGCGCCTAGATCTATCTCTATAGATCTTTATGCCTAATATGTATGACGCTTCACCTAGGTCCTTCATTGAAAATTTGCTGTTTAGATAACTTTTAACACTGTTTAAAAGATCTATATCATTTCCGATCAATAATATGTCATCCACATATAATATCAGAAATGCCACATTGCTCCCACTCACTTTCTTGTAAATACAAGCTTCTCCATAAGTTTGGACAAATCCAAACTCTTTGATCACCTCATCAAAGCGGAGATTCCAACTTCGTGATGCTTGCTTCAATCCATAGATGGATCGCTGAAGCTTGCACACCTTGTTAGCATCCTTAGGATCGACAAAACCCTTTGGTTGTATCATATACAACTCTTCTTCAATATTACCATTGAGAAACGCGGTTTTGACATCCATCTGCCATATCTCATAATCGAAATATGCAGCAATTGCTAACATAATCCTAACTGACTTTAGCATCGCTACGTGAGAGAAAGTCTCATCGTAGTCAACTCCTTGAATTTGTCGAAACCCCTTTGCGACAAGTCGAGCTTTATAGACGGTCACATTACCATCAGCGTCAGTTTTCCTTTTGAAAATCCATTTGTTCTCCACGGCCTTTCGGTCGTGAGGTAATTCCACCAAGTTCCAAACTTGATTTTCATACATGGATTCCATCTCGGATTTCATGGCTTCTAACCATTTTGTTGGAATCCGGGCTCATCATCGCTTCTTCATACGTCGCAGGGTCATCATTTTCATCAACCATGAAATTCATGACAGGATTTCCGTACAGCTCGGGAGCTGCACGCGTCCTGTTTGACCTGCGAGGTTCGGTAGTACTCTCTTTTGGAGTTTCATGATCATTATCATTAGTTCCCTCTTCAACAGGTGGAGCCAACTCCGGAACAACTTCCGGCGCTGCGCTACTCGCCATACCTTGAAGAGAAGGTTCCACAACCTCTTCGAGTTCTACCTTCCGACTACTCACACCTTTCACGAGAAACTCTTTCTCTAGAAAGGATCCATTCATGGCAACAAAAACCTTGCCCTCGGATCTGTGATAGAAGGAATACCCAATAGTTTCTTTAGGGTATCCTATGAAGACGCATTTTTCCGCTTTGGGTTCGAGTTTATCTGGTTGAAGTTTCTTCACATAAACATCGCATCCCCAAACTTTAAGAAATGACAGCTTAGGTTTGTTTCCAAACCACAATTCATACGGTGTCTTTTCAACGGATTTAGATGGTGCCCGATTTAAAGTGAATGCAGCAGTTTCTAGTGCATAACCCCAAAATGACAACGGCAACTCCGTCAGAGACATCATAGATCGAACCATATCTAATAAAGTACGATTACGACGTTCCGACACACCATTTCGCTGTGGTGTTCCGGCAGGTGTGAGTTGTGAAACAATTCCACACTCTTTCATGTGAGTGCTAAACTCGTAACTTAGATACTCACCTCCACGGTCGGACCGTAGAAATTTGATCTTTCTATTACGATGATTTTCCACTTCATTCTGAAATTCCTTGAACTTTTCAAAGGTTTCAGACTTGTGTTTCATCAAGTAGATATAACCGTATCTACTCAAATCATCCGTGAAAGTAACAAAATAAAGATATCCACCTCGCGCCGACACACTCATTGGACCACATACATCAGAATGTATGATTTCCAATAAATCTGTCGCCCGTTCCATTGAACCGGAAAACGGCGTTCTAGTCATCTTGCCCATAAGTCATGGCTCACATGTATCAAATGATTCATAATCAAGTGATTCCAAAAGTCCATCCGAATGGAGCTTCTTCATGCGTTTAACGCCAATATGACCTAGACGGCAGTGCCACATATATGCGGATATATCATCATTAAGTTTAATCCTTTTAGCTTCAACATTATGAATATGTGTAACATTATCATCGAGATCTAATAGAAATAAACCATTCATCATCGGTGCATGACCATAAAAGATTTCATTCATATAAATGGAACAACCATTGTTCTCGGATTTAAATGAATAACCACTTCGCATCAAACACGATCCAGATACAATGTTCATTCTCAGTGCAGGCACCAGATAACATTTATTCAAGTTTATAACTAATCCCGACGGCAAGTGGAGAGGCAGCGTTCCGACGGTGATCACATCAACGCTTGATCCATTGCCGACACGCATCTTGATCTCACCCCTTGCTAGCGGTCGCTTGTTCCGCAGCCCCTGATTCGAGTTACAAATATTAGCAACTGAACCGGTATCAAATACCCAGGTGCTACTGCGAGCACTAGTCAAGTACACATCAATAACATGTATATCATATATACCTTTGTTTGCCTTGCCGGCCTTCTTGTCTGCCAGATACTTGGGGCAGTTGCACTTCCAGTGGCCAGTCCCCTTACAATAGTAGCACTCGGAATCAGACTTAGGTCCAACTCGGGGTTTCTTTTCAGGCGCGGAAACAGGCTTGCCGCCCTTACTTCCCTTCCGTTTTCCCTTCTTGTCTTTCTTGAAACCAGTGTTCCTATTGATCATCAACACTTGATGTTCCTTTTTGATCTCCACTTCTGCAGTTTTAAGCATTGACAGAAGCTCGGGGAGAGACTTCTTCATGCCTTGCATATTATAGTTCATCACGAAGCTCTTATAGCTAGGTGGCAGAGACTGCAGAACACGATGGATGCCTAAGTCAATGGGAATCGATATTCCCAAGGACACAAGCTTATCGGCGTAACCCGACATCTTGAGTACATGCTCACTAACGGAGATGTGCTCTTCCATCATGCAGCTAAAGAACTTTTCTGAAGCGTTGTAGCTCTCTACAGCAGCATGTGTGTCGAAAATCATTTTCAACTCACCCATTGTATCAAATGCATTGCCGTTTTCGAAACGCTTTCGAAGTTCCGGCTCTAGCCCATACAATATGCCGCAATGAACTAAGTTGTGGTCCTCCTGACGAGTCTGGTAGACATTCTTCTCCTCGTCAGGGGCATCATCAAAAGGTGGGGGGCCTAACGGCGCTTCTAGCACATATTGCTTTTGTGCAGCAGAGAGGAGAATCCTCAAATTCATGGCCCATTCGGTAAAGTTGCTACCGTTCGTTGCTAGTTTCTCTTTCTCCATGAACACATTGAAATTAAAAGCAGGTGGTGCCATCTACAACAGAATTTGTAAAGTTTAGACTAAGTGTATGATAGATTGAGTTCAACTAATCTATATTACGAATGAACTCCCACTCAAAAACGACATCCCTCGTGCCTTTTTGGTGATTACATGAACCAAATCCACTACACCAAGTCCGATCATCACGTGAGTCGGTATAGCTTCAAAGGCGAGCATCAAATGGGCATCATATCAACTATATGACTCATGCTTAACCTTTCGGTCCGTGTTCCGAGGCCATGTCTGTACATGCTAGGCTCGCCAAGTTAGAACCTTAGTATTCGCGTGTGTAACTGTTTTACACCCGAAATATGGTCGTGGATCCAAGAACACCTGATCATCACGTGATGTCTTGGAGCGACGAAAACATAATCGATGCATACTAAAGGAAGAACACATTCTTATCTTGATATTTAAATGAGGGATCATCTTATTATGCTAACAAAGCGCTAAACAAGCAATATAAGATGCTATCAAACATCATATGTTTATTAGTGAAATTATATGGTTCCCGCAGATGATCTCTATCATGTGCATCGTGGTATGATCACTATCATACCTATATGTGTAAATCCAAGGTCTATGGATTTTACACGCTATGTGTGTTGTAATAGTATCATCTCATACTTCTACTTACAACACTACCATATCATAACACTAGCCCAGCAACAATCTAAACTAGACGCCTCTAATTTATCCATTGCAAGTTTTACGTGGCTTAGGGCTTTCGAGATAGAACCGTTCTTACCTACGAACATGAACCACAACGAGGATAATAAAATTGTTGACAACTCGCTTGCAAAATAGATATTGACTATAGTAGGAGAGACAGACACCCGCTAGCCACTTATCCAAACTAGTTGCATGTCAAGCGTGGAACAGGTCTCATGTGCGAGGACATGTAAAGTTTGTCCGGGCCGCTTCATCCCACTATGCCACCAATATCCAAAATTACAACAAAGGAGCAAAAACATGATCATCATCGCCCACATACTCATATGTGTACTACCCGTGTAAAGTATCTACGCATAGATCCGGCTCTGATACCACTGTTGGGTTCGCAGCATAGAAAACAAAAACTTTCCTACGATGTGAACTATATACCAAGATCTATCTACTAGATACAAACAACGGGCGGATGTATATCCGTAGAGAACATACCCTTGAAGACCGACAAAGCTTAACGAGTTCAACTCGTGGTTGATGTAGACGATCTCTTGCCGATCTCAAGATCGAGAGGAAGTCCTAGCGCCGCAAATCAGCAGCGCATCCGTGCTCGCACACACGTTCGAGGCACCGAGCAACCTCCGCCTCCTCGCTCCAGCGATGCAGCGCAAGCACAACTCTTTCTTGCCAAATAGCCACCGGGAACATGTATCTCGCTAGTCCGAGACCATGGGGGATAAATTCTAGAGGGGGAGAGAGATCCTTCACGAGGAGGTGTGAGAGACAAGTGAGGAGGGGGGCTCCTTTTATAGGAGGAGGGGGGGAACCCCAAGGGGGTGGCCGGCGCATGGGGGCTGCCACCTTGCCCTCCCCTCTTCATGTGGGTGGACACTCCACTCACAAATCTCCTTTAAATTCCCTCCACTCAAAAGTCCACTCAAATTCCCATTAAATTTCCACCAAATTTAATGCAAACTCTCATTAAATAAAACTCTTTTATTTTATTTAGAATTTTGTCAATTACTTTAATGACAAACATTCACAAATAACCCCTTGCTAGAATTCTATTTCACATGCATAACCACTTTATGCAATTTCACCCGAAAACCTGTTTCGGTATCTAGTGAAATAAATTCCTGCGCTTGTTCATTCTTTAGGCATGAAACATTTGCTCCAATTGGATGTCGGTGTCTCTTAAGTGTGTCACCCTACGGTTCGTGAATAATGCGGACATGATCGAGACCCCTCTCGGATCAATAATCAGAAGCGGGATCTGGAGACCCATACTGACTCCCACACATTCAACGATGACTTTCTTGTGATCGTCAGAACCTTTTACGCTAGTATCTTAATCCCTTCGTTTCACGATATATTACATGTCCGAGATTCGATCATCGGTATCTCCATACCTAGTTTGATCTCGTTACCGACATGCACTCTTTTCTCGTTCCTGTGATATAACATTCTAGTGATCAAATCACTTGCTTGCAAGCTAATCAATGTGATATCACCGAGAGGGCCCAGAGTATATCTATCCGTCATCGGGATGAACAAATTCCACTCTCGATCCATGAGCCTCAACATAACACTTTATTAGTTCTGAATCCATCTTTATAATCACCCTGTTACGGTGTGACGTTTGATGTTATCAAGAAACTCTTCCGGTGTTAGTGATTGACATGATCTCATGGTCTAAGGATTAGGATCACTTCGTAAGTTGTTATAGCAATATAAACTCAATGACTTTGATCGTAATGCTATACTTCGGATGAATGTTCATCACACCATTACACTAATGTTGTGATCCCATTATTAACAACATCCAATGTCCATGATCAGGAAACCTTGATCATCTTGTTAATCAACGAGCTAGTTTATGAGAGAGGCATAACTAGGAACTTTCTGTTTGTTTATTAAACACACATGTATTAACGTTTCCGTATTAATACAATTATAGCATGCAAAATAAACATCTATCATATACTTGTAACACACATAATAAACACTTTATTATTGCCTCTCAGGGCATATTCACTTCACCACGGCGGCGACCAGAACGGCCGACGGCGGCGGGAATCGCCGGTAGAGGCATCGCCGGCCACAGGGTCGGGGTCAGAGGAGGAGAAGATGAACTTGAGAGAGAGAGGCAGTGAGGATTGGGCCGAGCTGGGCCGGACCCTTCGGGGTGGCTCTTTTGTCTAGTACTTGTGGGCCAACAGGGCCCAATAAGAATAACCAGCCCAGAAACAATTTCAGGCTTGTTTTAATAAAAAGAAAAGACTAAAATACCCCTAGACTTAATAAAATTATAGAAAATAAAATAATAGTCCAAAGATTATAAACATAATATTTTTGGATTCACAATAATCCATTATGTCCAAATAAAATAAGATATCAAATTTTGGATATTCAAATTTATATAAGAATTTTTTAATTTAAATATTCCTTATGGAATTTTACAAAATTATTGAAAGGTGATAAAAATAAATAAATAACACCTTCATTATTTATTAATATTATAGTATTTTTGAAAAATACTAAATAAATATTTAGTAATAAAATTAATAAAAGTCAAATAAAGGGAAATAAAATTAAATAATGCAATATATGTTTAAAATATTAAACAGTAATATTTATAAATCCTTTATTACAAAAAAAAGGGAGAACTTTTTAAGGTAAATGCATAATGCATTACATTACTTGCATAATCATTTTGCTTCTTTAAATATTGTCCTTACCGGGCAATAATGATGTTTTTGTAGAACTAGAAGCTCAAGGTCCAGTGCAAGCATCAGACTTCACTACCTTGCCATCACAAGGCAAGTTCATCACTTGCTCATATCCTTTGAAGAGTCTTTATCAAAGTATTTGCAAATTGTGTGTTATCATATATGCTATAAAAGAAAGAAAATATTATTTTCCCTAATAAAGAAATTATGGATATCATCCTGAGTGGTGATATGATGGAGCAATAGAACTTAGAGTTCTAATTGCAACAATGATGATCAAGTAGGAACTTAATAACCCCTGACATCAGTGATTATAGCGTCGTATATTACGTGTTAGCCATGAGATTTGGAATGGGACAGAGAAGTCAGCTGTATCTTCTTCCTCTCGCATGAAGCCGGATGTGCAGGTCATGGCTGTTATCCTCGTAGCATGCATATTAATTAGTAATTCGTAGAGGATATGCATCATATGGGTGGGAACCCTCAACGTCCCACGATAGTTCTGGCATCTATGGTTTGTACAAACCATTGCCGTAATTCATTATGTGGGCATGGTGTACACCAAGGAGGCATGCGGGGTCGCGAAGAGGGCAGTGATTGGCTTGGACCAACTACTGGGCCCCACATCATGGAATTGTGGACAGGAAAGTACGCCCGGTTGTTCAACAAGGAGTTGATCTCTCATGGGTAAAGTAATGCACCTCTGCAGAGTGTAAGAACTGTAACTTGTAACTCCCTGTTCCGGGAAGGAGCTACGAACGCAGCAGGAAAGAAACTCCATGAAAGTTCTCGTCAACCTGTGAAGGCTGATTGTCATAGTTTTTCAGAATAAAATCAATCTTTGAAGAAATATTTACAAAAACTGCATAATGCCAAGGATTTATAATCCGAGGGGTAGATAGAGCATCAAACTTCCCACCTTGCATATAATGAACTTGTTGGGTAACGCTGCTACTCATTCTTTCCTTTGATCCTTTGCTTAAACTCTGAGGATTCCGAAGACGTGCTGATATATGCAGTTGAATGCCAAGAAGACGTGTTCTACGAGGAACCTGATCTATCCGGAGGAGTTGAAGGCGTGGACTACGAGATCCGTTACGTGTCGATGAGAACGAGTCCACTTAAGAGTCTAGTTAGTAGTAACCAACGGAGCCGAACAACATGAACTCTATAAAATAAGCTGTTGAGCCCCACTCCTAGTCGGAGTTGTTACTTTTAAATTTCCGCTGAACATCTTATATTTTGGTTTGTAAGTTGGATCTTTTGGATGTCTTGAACTTCCGGTATTGTAATAATAATAATGTGTGTACCTTTGTAATATGGACCCGCGATGTTTCTGTTGTACCACTCTGAGGGATGTGATATTTACGGAACGGTGTTCTGTTGATGTCATGTCAACGACTATAGTGTGCTACACATGTAGTGGTATGCTGGGTCACCGCAGTTGGTATCAGAGCAAATTGCTTTGACCTTAGGTTGGAAAACCTAGTTAAGGGTATTACCTATAGGAGATTTGGCAATGGTAAAGAATTCTCTAAAAGTAATATAATGGGTGTTCAAATGAGAATATTCCGTTATATATTTTAGTGCGATAATTCTTTGTTATGATGCAATATATTATTGGATACTAATTAAAATTATTTTTCCGATATACAGAGATATGGCACCAAAGTTTCCCAAACAGACTTTGGTAAGGAAAGAGGAGACTCTTGATGATTATCAAGGATCATTTACAGACCAACTTCCTCAACTTTTAAAGCTTTTTAATTGTCCAAGTAGAATTCCAGTGAACACTATCACTTATCTTGATGGCCGGATGTTATCCAAGTATCGTGTGTGTATCCAACTTCCAGAGAAGCTTGGATTGTACCACGATCTACCCATAGGTGAAGGTAGGAGTCATTTAGCAGCCTATCATGGTGCTGTTGTAGAGGCAATAGCTAATATTCGGGAGCAGAAAACCAAGGAGCTAAAAGGTAGCACATGTTCTGTGATACCTCATGATTCTATAGACTCGGAGCCTATACCGGACCATCTTAATTTGGTTAAGAAGTATCCTAAGTTAGCTTCCAAGTTTATGGACAGATACCGGACACTCGTTGCGTCTTTTTATAAGACTCATCAAGTGATTGTCGAAGACAAAAATGACATGTCAGAGGATCTAACTGATCCAGAAAGGAGGAAGCAATTAGCATCCCAGTTAGAGAAAGAAGCAAGTAGTAGTGCAACACCTATCTTTAAAGATATACCTATAGATCCGGACTCCTTTACACCATATCCTTACTCACCAAGACCTGAACCTACATATGATCCTACTATAGATATGCGGTATGTAGTACCACAGGGCTCAGAGGATGGTTCTGACTCAGAACTTCCCATTGAGAACTCGGATGTATGGAGAATGGGATCATATAATGAACCTCATGAACACCAGATGTCCATAGATGGTTCTGACAGAAATGTTGGACAATCTAGTTGGATGGGTGCAAGGATGAATCCTATTAATAGAAGTAGAAATACTATGTCAATAGATGATCAGGATGAAGAAGAAGATCCTGAGGAAAGAGTGTTTGAATCATCAACATCTTCTCAAAGCCCAGGGAATATACATTATCCAGTATTCAATTATCTTGTCCATGAAAGCACCTAGGGAGCAGCAGGATCTGTGTATCCTGGTGACAACTCTAGAGATGAAGCTCGGGAGATGCAGGCTGGAGATAATGTTGAATATGTTTCTGAAGACTTTTCAGCTGAGCTGGAGGGAGTCAATGCGCTCAGATTGAGTAATGACTCAAGTCCTGACACTTCAGATACAGAGTATGTTCCTTCTGGAAGTCCATCTGTTCCACAAACTGTGCGACGAACAACACGTCATCACGGTTGGACATTAGGCATGTACGATGAGCGTAGTTACTACTAGAAGACAATTAGTTAGTAGTATCAAGTACCGTGTTTGTACCCCAAGTAATAAGGTAGTTTTGTGATTATACCTATATGGTATATGTGTAATGACTTTGTATCATTATGATATTATGTAAAATATGTGAAATGCATATTTGGATTTTCTTTGGATCTTCATTGTGTGACTAGTTCTGCGCGTAAAGTCAAGCTTAGAACACATGTGCATGATGTAATTATGAGTATTCTCTTTATGTTGCAGGACTAGGGGGTCATGGATACGGGTGTAGAAATGGAAACTGAGCAGTAGCGGATGGAGCATGAGGCCAAGGAAAAGTCCGATGCTGATACAGCAAATCAAGGAGCATTACCACCACCACCAATGAGACCGTTAATGGAGCAGAACTTTATGCAATACATGCAAATGATGCAAGAGAACCAGAACAAGTTTATGGAGGAGTTGCTAGGATGAGCAAATCAGAGGGCACCTGAAGGAGGAGGAGTGAGTTTATTTGATTTCCAGAATGCAAGGCCGTTACCTTTTGCATCAGCTCCTGAACCAATGGATGCAGAAGACTGGTTAGCCGATACGGAAAGGAAGCTGAAAACTATAGGTTGCAGTGATGAGGAGAAATTGAGGTATGCAACTCATCTTTTGACTAGACCTGCAGCATCATGGTGGGAAAATCAGTTAGCCATGCAACAACCAGGAAGGGAATTTACCTGGGAGGAGTTCAAGCAGAGATTTCGTGAATATCATGTTCTGGAAAGTGTCATGGAGTTGAAGAGGAGAGAATTTGAGGAGCTTCAGCAAGGATATACTAGTGTCATGAAGTACATCCGGGAGTACATCCGCCCGGAGCTCTGCGCCGACCGCCGCCACGCCTCCGCGACCGCCTGCCGCCGCCGGTAGCCCCAGCGTCTTCCGCCGCCAAGCTCCGCTCCGCGCCGGTGTCGCCCTCCTCCGCGTCTCCAACCCAAGTTCGCCGGCACCCGACCTCCGGCAACCGCGCCGACGCTGCGTTCGTCCCTAGCCCACCGTCAAGGCAACCCCGGTTCCTTTTCCCCGTTGTCAACCGCTCTGCCTTCCAACCGTGTGCGTGCCCCTGAGCGTCTTCAACGATGCTCCTCTCTGTGTGGGTATGCTGTTGCAGTACTCGCAGGTGACCTATGTTGTTGCTCTTCCGAGTAAGTTGCAGGCACACGTCTCGGGTACCTGCATGCTTGTTCCCCAAGATCGCCCTTGCCTATGTTGTCGGCCAAACCCTGGTCCAAACTCGTTAGAATCTTCTTAACAAGACCAACCCGATGCCGGCCACAGATGATTGAGATGGCACACCAAGATCTTCGTCAGTGAACGACAAGAACTCCTACCGGAGTCCAAACCCCGAAGACCAATCCCGACGTCGAGGCCGAACCCGAACCGACAGTGAACCCCGAGAACTTCGACACGATGATGCCTACTTCCAAGATCTCCGGCATGGATCGAAAAGTACCCCGAAGGTCGAACCCCGGCGCGTCAAGTTCTCCTTCCCGGATTCAAGGACTCCGACCTGGTGCGACAAGTACTTCTATCCGAGCATAAGACCGGTCGAAAACGCCAAGATCTCCAATCGGAACGCCAAGTTCGCCACCTTGAACGCCATGGCCGTCTACACGGACCCGAATTCCACGGATGCGACAAGAACGACAGCGACCAGGGCGAGTCCGATGCGCCCCGACACCAAACCAAGTCCTTCTTCCCGGAACGCCAAGCTCTTCACCTTGTATCCAACCCCGGAGTCCGAACCCCAGATCCGA
This sequence comes from Avena sativa, assembly GCA_916181665.1. Classification (NCBI taxonomy): domain Eukaryota; kingdom Viridiplantae; phylum Streptophyta; class Magnoliopsida; order Poales; family Poaceae; genus Avena; species Avena sativa. The sequence continues at coordinate 71,926,058 of OV702284.1, forward strand.
ACCCTGAGACCGCACCCCGAACCCCGGACCCCAAGATCGTCGAACCCTAATGTGTGCACCTTTTTCCGAGCCCTATTTTATGAATGCTATATATCAAATTGTTGCATATTAAATTATTCATACTCGCATGCATATTTTTGTGGGTTGGGGGCCTTATGCCAATTCACCTAAATTAAATATGGGGCCCATATGCGGGCAAATCCAGTCGTATATTGGCCTCATTTAAATTTGTGTAGCGAACCGGTGCTATTTTCTGCCATGTTAAGACAACAATTAAATTGCGGGGTAGTTAAATAACTTGAACCGTTTAATTAATTGTCGGGACCCCCGGTTCCGCTTAATCTTGCCTAATTGCATCGCATCTTTGCCATGTCATGCATCATACATGCATCATGACCGATCTTTTGCCGTAGTATTAAATATTGCATCCGGTGTTTATTCTAGTGTTTTGGTTCTTCGCGGATAAGGCCGTTGAGTTGATGCGAGTGTCGACCCGATCTTCGGATGAACCTTCGGCAATGTTTTCAGGCGAGCATCTCCCCCTTTCTACCTATCTTACTTTTATAGTATTTATTCCCTCCTGTTGATCTATTGCTATCTGTGTTGCGATGCTCTAGCTTTCGTACCCGTGATATCCCCTTTCAGCCTTATATTGCCTTGGACACATCCTATTACCTGTTGTTTGGTAGATAGTTGGACTTGCGCGTCGTAGTCGCTTGCTCAAGTGCTGTTGCGTGTCGCCAAGTACCACAGTTGTTGGAGTAATGACGCATGTTTGATGTTGGAGATGATCATGGCTTTACTTATCGTTCACTTTAATTCCTGTTTAACAACTAAAATTGAAGTAGGTAAGCAGAGGCACAGGTGGGCAATAGATGTTATTTGGTTGTTAACCGTCCACTTGTGTCCCGTAGGACCCCGAGTGCTTGATACCTGTTCCTTCAATACTCGCGCTATCCACATACGGGGGATTATGGGACCCCCCTGAGCCAGAGCTTGATTCATTCTTATTTCTTGGGGCCACAAACTAGTTTGAGGTTTTATTTACTATCCTGTACTTATGCCATGCCTTACTGCTTTATTACGATTGTGCGATGGATAGCACCTGTACTGTTTAGGATCGGGACACGTTTTCGCGGTGTCGACAAGCCCAGTTTTGGGTTCCCAGTCGTTCACAGCCGTCCACCCAAACCTCGGGTCCGTCTCGGAGTCAGCTAACTTCGTTGCGGGTGTACTCCAAGGGGTGGCCCCCTGAAATATTTCTGAATCCTGTGATTGCTTTGTCGTGAAGGCCTCGTTGGGTTTTGATTTGGTTTTTCCGAGGTTGATCGAGTGTGTGTTGCTATTGGTGCACCCCGGCCGGGTAAAACTTTCTGAAAGCCGTGTCCGCGGTTATGGACGACTTGGAGCACAGTATCTCGATCATAGACAACTATAACTAAAGTAGTGCTATAAATTTGACTTTATAATTACTAGTAATCAGCTTCACTATAATGGAATGGCTAAATAAAACTACCAACAATTGCTTGTTTGGGTAGTCGCTTGCGACCATTGTACCTGACTAGTAAGTATTGCAACTACAACGGAATGGCTAAATAAAAGTACCAACAACTGCTGGGGTTTTGGGATATCTCATGCTAATTGTATTTGACTAGTAAGTGTCGCAACTACAACGGAATGGTTAACTAAAAGTGTCCACTGCTTATTTTATCAGGATGATTATCTATAATTGACTAGTAATTGCGGCAATGATAACTGAATAAATAAAACTGCCAACTGTGTGAGTTCCTCGGCTGACTTCCTCGTTTGGTCTCGAGGGGGAAACACCAGGATGGGTTTGTTTGGTGTAAGATTCAGGTTGGGACCGAATAGCTCTTTCTTACCCCTCTCTGATAGCCGCCAGTTGTATCGAGTCTCTATAGGTTGATTAGTGCATGCTGCCGCTGCCGCTTCAGTCCACCATACCTATGTAGGCGAGGACCGCCGAATTCTAGCCTCGCCGTGTACTGGCCTCAGTACTGACGCTCCTCTTTTTCCTTTGCCTTTTGTCGGCACCCCTTTTGTTTAAGCAGGTTTTGAGATCGACGTCGTTAGCAGGGTTACCCTTCCGGCTTGGCCTGGGCAGGGTTATGGACGCCATTGGTTATTCTTCAGGGCTCTTAGCCCCATTTGCATCTTGTCCGTAGTCGGACGCTGTATCATTTTCAAGGTGATTTGGATCTTTGTACTGTATATCTGTATTCTTGACTCATTGAGTCGCTGTTGTATATATATCTGTTCTGTGGGTCCCATCGAGGACTGTTGTGTAATGTTATTACTTCGTTTTCCACCCGCACGAAAGTGCCTGGTGGGCACCTTTGAATCGTTTCTATGCGGGTTTGGCGGGAATCTCTGAAACTTGCATAGGGTCGATTCTGAGGGTGTTACAGAGTGGTATCAGAGCCCAGCAGTTGCGATACCCCACAAGTCCAGCCTATAGGATAACCTAGCTAACGGCCGAAGTAGAGTGTCAAAACTATTTTCGAAAAAAAAATCGGTTGGATAGCTCTGGTTAGGTCTGCTTTTATTCCTTACCCCTCTGCTATTCTCCTCTTACCTCTGCGTGTTTTGAATCCGCTCTCTTCTCTCTCTTCGAGTCCAGGATTTCTCGTGGTTGGGTTCCGTCGTACCTTCAGGGTTTCGCTTCCTCCTTTGGTAACGGTGTTGCTACATTTGGTCTTCGTGCTATCAGAGGAATCCTTCATCTGTTGGATTTCTCTCTGTCCCTTGTTTGTGCTTTCCGGTGTTTTCCGACGCGACGACATCCTCTACGCCAGATCCGATGCAGAGTCTGCATCACTCCTTTGTTTCCGAACCTCGATTGTCGAGATCTTCAGTCTAATTCCGAGAGTTGGTTGCATAATCCGTCTATTCGTGTGCAGAGTAATGGTTTGGGTGCGCGATGGACTGATCACCATCCGACTACTCTTATCATTCGCTCTTGTATATCGAATCAGTGGATCCAGCAGTTTTACTCCGTCCACGGAAGTTAGAGGTGGCTTTATTTGTTGATACCTCTACCCTCGACCTTTTGTTCCCGGAGTGTTCTCTCGACAATCACGGACAACGAACTCTTGTTAGTGGTGTCGCGAGGGTCTACACGAAGCGAGAAGACGCAGATCGCCGACCTTCCTTCCGGTACCATGAGGCGGATCTCGAGGGCGAGATCCATTGTTAGTGGTGTCGAATTGTGGCATCCCGCAAAACCACTACTAGAAAATCGCGTTGATTTTGTGCATAGCATCATCATGACATCATCATGCATATTATTTTCACTTGAAACTATGTTGCGAAAGACTATTGTTCTCTGAAACTAGCCCTCCTTCTATTTCAAAATAAACCCTCGGATGCTTCCGGATGTTTTGTTTGTCTAAAAACTATTTACAAAAGTTTATTGCAAATTAAATAAAAGTTATATTATTTTAGGGGGCAGCCGAACCGGGCCGACCCGACCCAGTCGACCACCCCAAGTACAAAAACGGTCCACCCAAAATCCCTAACCTACCTAGTCCTAATCTACCCACCCTACCTCCACCTCACCCCAACCTATCCTATGTCGCCACCTCACCCCTCCCCAAACCCCCCACCACTCTAATCGCGCCACCTCACCTCTCTCTCCCTCTTCCACTCATGCCACACACACACAACACACCCAAACGCACACAACACCACACAACACCCACACACGCAGCACCCCACCGGCCACCAACCGCTCCCTCTCTCCCCCTCTGGCCCCGCCGGTCCCACCTGTCCCACACTCTCCCCCCCGACCCACTCTCCCCTGGCCGTTCCCAACCCTACCGCGGGACCCACCCGACGCGTCCCCGCTCCAACCCCCTTCTCCTCTCTCCCCCGTCCTCTTCCACCTCCCGCACCGCCCGCGTCTCCCCCCTCCGCCGTCGGCTTCTCCCCCCGTCCTGGAACCGCCCCTCCGCTCGCCCGCGACGCCAGCCCCGCCGCAGCGACCTCCGGCCACCGTGGCGCCCCTCTCCGTCGCGCCTCGGCCCCCGTCCCGCTCTCTCCGTCGGCCGACCCCGCCGCCGCGCCGGCGAACCGCCCTCCCCGCCTCTGTCGTGTCTCCGTCGGCCTCCTCCCGCGCCGGCGCCTCTCTCCGGCCGCCCGTCGAGCTCCTCGCCGCCGGCGCGTCCTCCCCGTCCGCCTCTCAACGTGCCTCCCCCGCATCGAGCCCCGACCCCGCCGCCCGCAGGAGCTCCCCGCGGGTCCCCATCCCCCTCGCGGCCGCGCCCGGCTGTGTTCCTCGCCGCCCGGAGCTCTGCGCCGACCGCCGCCACGCCTCCGCGACCGCCTGCCGCCGCCGGTAGCCCCAGCGTCTTCCGCCGCCAAGCTCCGCTCCGCGCCGGTGTCGCCCTCCTCCGCGTCTCCAACCCAAGTTCGCCGGCACCCGACCTCCGGCAACCGCGCCGACGCTGCGTTCGTCCCTAGCCCACCGTCAAGGCAACCCCGATTCCTTTTCCCCGTTGTCAACCGCTCTGCCTTCCAACCGTGTGCGTGCCCCTGAGCGTCTTCAACGATGCTCCTCTCTGTGTGGGTATGCTGTTGCAGTACTCGCAGGTGACCTATGTTGTTGCTCTTCCGAGTAAGTTGCAGGCACACGTCTCGGGTACCTGCATGCTTGTTCCCCAAGATCGCCCTTGCCTATGTTGTCGGCCAAACCCTGGTCCAAACTCGTTAGAATCTTCTTAACAAGACCAACCCGATGCCGGCCACAGATGATTGAGATGGCACACCAAGATCTTCGTCAGTGAACGACAAGAACTCCTACCGGAGTCCAAACCCCGAAGACCAATCCCGACGTCGAGGCCGAACCCGAACCGACAGTGAACCCCGAGAACTTCGACACGATGATGCCTACTTCCAAGATCTCCGGCATGGATCGAAAAGTACCCCGAAGGTCGAACCCCGGCGCGTCAAGTTCTCCTTCCCGGATTCAAGGACTCCGACCTGGTGCGACAAGTACTTCTATCCGAGCATAAGACCGGTCGAAAACGCCAAGATCTCCAATCGGAACGCCAAGTTCGCCACCTTGAACGCCATGGCCGTCTACACGGACCCGTACGGATGCGACAAGAACGACAGCGACCAGGGCGAGTCCGATGCGCCCCGACACCAAACCAAGTCCTTCTTCCCGGAACGCCAAGCTCTTCACCTTGTATCCAACCCCGGAGTCCGAACCCCAGATCCGAACCCTGAGACCGCACCCCGAACCCCGGACCCCAAGATCGTCGAACCCTAATGTGTGCACCTTTTTCCGAGCCCTATTTTATGAATGCTATATATCAAATTGTTGCATATTAAATTATTCATACTCGCATGCATATTTTTGTGGGTTGGGGGCCTTATGCCAATTCACCTAAATTAAATATGGGGCCCATATGCGGGCAAATCCAGTCGTATATTGGCCTCATTTAAATTTGTGTAGCGAACCGGTGCTATTTTCTGCCATGTTAAGACAACAATTAAATTGCGGGGTAGTTAAATAACTTGAACCGTTTAATTAATTGTCGGGACCCCCGGTTCCGCTTAATCTTGCCTAATTGCATCGCATCTTTGCCATGTCATGCATCATACATGCATCATGCCCGATCTTTTGCCGTAGTATTAAATATTGCATCCGGTGTTTATTCTAGTGTTTTGGTTCTTCGCGGATAAGGCCGTTGAGTTGATGCGAGTGTCGACCCGATCTTCGGATGAACCTTCGGCAATGTTTTCAGGCGAGCATCTCCCCCTTTCTACCTATCTTACTTTTATAGTATTTATTCCCTCCTGTTGATCTATTGCTATCTGTGTTGCGATGCTCTAGCTTTCGTACCCGTGATATCCCCTTTCAGCCTTATATTTCCTTGGACACATCCTATTACCTGTTGTTTGGTAAATAGTTGGACTTGCGCGTTGTAGTCGCTTGCTCAAGTGCTGTTGCGTGTCGCCAAGTACCACAGTTGTTGGAGTAATGACGCATGTTTGATGTTGGAGATGATCATGGCTTTACTTATCGTTCACTTTAATTCCTGTTTAACAACTAAAATTGAAGTAGGTAAACAGAGGCACAGGTGGGAAATAGATGTTATTTGGTTGTTAACCGTCCACTTGTGTCCCGTAGGACCCCGAGTGCTTGATACCTGTTCCTTGAATATTCGCGCTATCCACATACGGGGGATTATGGGACCCCCCTGAGCCAGAGCTTGATTCATTCTTATTTCTTGGGGCCACAAACTAGTTTGAGGTTTTATTTACTATCCTGTACTTATGCCATGCATTACTGCTTTATTACGATTGTGCGATGGATAGCACCTGTACTGTTTAGGATCGGGACACGTTTTCGCGGTGTCGACAAGCCCAGTTTTGGGTTCCCAGTCGTTCACAGCCGTCCACCCAAACCTCGGGTCTGTCTCGGAGTCAGCTAACTTTGTTGCGGGTGTACTCCAAGGGGTGGCCCCCTGAAATATTTCTGAATCCTGTGATTGCTTTGTCGTGAAGGCCTCGTTGGGTTTTGATTTGGTTTTTCCGAGGTTGATCGAGTGTGTGTTGCTATTGGTGCACCCCGGCCGGGTAAAACTTTCTGAAAGCCGTGTCCGCGGTTATGGACGACTTGGAGCACAGTATCTCGATCATAGACAACTATAACTAAAGTAGTGCTATAAATTTGACTTTATAATGACTAGTAATCAGCTTCACTATAATGGAATGGCTAAATAAAACTACCAACAATTGCTTGTTTGGGTAGCCGCTTGCGACCATTGTACCTGACTAGTAAGTATTGCAACTACAACGGAATGGCTAAATAAAAGTACCAACAACTGCTGGGGTTTTGGGATATCTCATGCTAATTGTATTTGACTAGTAAGTGTCGCAACTACAACGGAATGGTTAACTAAAAGTGTCCACTGCTTATTTTATCAGGATGATTATCTATAATTGACTAGTAATTGCGGCAACGATAACTGAATAAATAAAACTGCCAACTGTGTGAGTTCCTCGGCTGACTTCCTCGTTTGGTCTCGAGGGGGAAACACCAGGATGGGTTTGTTTGGTGTAAGATTCAGGTTGGAACCGAATAGCTCTTTCTTACCCCTCTCTGATAGCCGCCAGTTGTATCGAGTCTCTATAGGTTGATTAGTGCATGCTGCCGCTGCCGCTTCAGTCCACCATACCTATGTAGGCGAGGACCGCCGAATTCCAGCCTCGCCGTGTACTGGCCTCAGTACTGACGCTCCTCTTTTTCCTTTGCCCTTTGTCGGCACCCCTTTTGTTTAAGCAGGTTTTGAGATCGACGTCGTTAGCAGGGTTACCCTTCCGGCTTGGCCTGGGCAGGGTTATGGACGCCATTGGTTATTCTTCAGGGCTCTTAGCCCCATTTTCATCTTGTCCGTAGTCGGACGCTGTATCATTTTCAAGGTGATTTGGATCTTTGTACTGTATATCTGTATTCTTGACTCATTGAGTCATTGTTGTATATATATCTGTTCTGTGGGTCCCATCGAGGACTGTTGTGTAATGTTATTACTTCGTTTTCCACCCGCACGAAAGTGCCTAGTGGGCACCTTTGAATCGTTTCTATGAGGGTTTGGCGGGAATCGCTGAAACTTGCATAGGGTCGATTCTGAGGGTGTTACAGGTGATTATAGAAATCTGAACAACGTGACGATCAAGAACAAGTATCCTTTACCAAGAATTCAAGATTTGTTTGATCAAGTGAAAGGAGCTGGAGTATTTTCAAAGATCGATTTAAGATCTGGATACCATCAAATAAAAATCAGGCCGTAAGATGTTCCAAAAACAGCATTTGTCTCAAGATATGGACACCATGAATATTTGGTGGTACCATTTGGTTTGACCAATGCACCGGCAATATTCATGAATCTGATGAACAAGATCTTCATGCCATACTTGGATAAGTTTGTCATCGTATTTATTGATGATATTCTGATATATTCCAAGGATAAGGAAGAGCATGCTGACCATTTGAGAATAGCATTGCAGACTTTAAGAGAACATAAGCTTTATGCTAAGTTCAGTAAGTGTGAGTTCTGGTTAGATGAGGTAGAATTCCTCGGTCATGTGATCAGTAAAGATGGGATTGCTGTGAATCCATCTAAAGTCCAGTCAGTACTAGAGTGGACTGCACCAACCAATGTGAAACAAATTCGAGGTTTCCTAGGAATGGCTGGTTATTATCGGAGATTCATTGAAGGTTTCTCCAAAATAGCCAGACCAATGACTAAATTATTAAGGAAGAATACACCATTTAAGTGGGATGAGAAGTCTGAAGCAAGTTTCCAAGAGTTGAAAACAAGATTAACCACAGCTCCAATCTTAGCAGTTCCTGAAACAGGGAAGGATTTCACCGTATACTGTGATGCATCTAAAGAAGGTTTGGGGTGTGTATTAATGCAAGACCGGAAAGTAATTGCTTGTGTTTCAAGACAATTGAAACCACATGAAGTCAACTATGATTTAGAGTTAGCAGCAGTAGTTTTTGCACTGAAAGGATGGAGGCATTTTCTTTATGGAGCCAGATGTGAGTTATACACTGACCATAAAAGTCTCAAATATTTCTTCACTCAAAAGGAATTGAACATGAGACAGAAGCGTTGGTTGGAATTAATCAAGGATTATGATCTAACAATCAATTATACCCCAGGAAAAGCAAATGTTGTAGCAGATGCTTTAAGCAGAAAGAGTGTAGATATTCAGCCTAGCAACAAAGAGATACCAAAAGAGTTACAAATGGACTTGGAAAGATTAGAACTCCAATTCATTAGAACAGAGGTTCTTGGAGAATTTGCGACTATGCAGGTAGTTGCAGAACATCACAGTGATCTTAAGCAAGAAATTTTTAAACGTCAAGAAGAAGACCCTTTTATTGCTGAGGAAATTCGGAGGATATCTCAAGGGCAAAAATCAGTTTTTCGCCTTGGAGATTATGGATCTTTATGGTTCCAAGATGGTTTATGTGTTCCAGATGTGACTGAGATCAGAAATGTCATACTCAAAGAAGCACATACTACCCCATATTCTATACATCCAGGGAGACTAAGATGTATATGGATTTGAAGGAACTATTCTGGTGGAATAACATGAAAAGAGATATTGCTAAATATGTATCTGAATGCCATACTTGCCAAAGGGTGAAAGCTGAACATCAAAATCCAGCAGGACCATTACAACCCTTAGAAATTCCTGAATGGAAATGGGAGGAAATAGGCATGGATTTCATCACAGGATTACCTATGACACCAAAAAAAAGAAGGACATGATATGGGTAATAGTGGACAGACTCACTAAGAGTGCGCATTTTATTCCAGTGAATCAAAAAGATAATGCCGAGAAGTTAGTTTAAGTATATGTCAAAGAGATAGTAAGTAAGCATGGAGTACCCAAGAAGATCGTAACTGATAGGGGATCAGTGTTCACTTCAGCATTTTGGAAGCAATTGCATGAGGCACTTGGTTCAAAGTTAGATTTCAGCACGGCATATCATCCAGAGACAGGAGGTCAAACTGAAAGAACAAATCAAATACTAGAAGACATGTTGAGAGCTTGTGCACTAGATTTTGGAGGAACATGGGAGGATCACCTACCATTGGCAGAATTTTCTTATAACAATAGCTATCAGAGTAGTCTGAACGCAGCTCCATATGAGGTTCTATATGGAAGGAAGTGTAGATCACCAATATGTTGGTACGAACCTGGAAGCAGCAAAGAATTTGCGCCCGATTATCAAGGAGAGACAATACATCATTGATAAGATCAAGGATAGACTAAAAATAGCCCAGAGCAGGCAGAAAAGTTATGCGGATCAAAGCCGAAGATCATGGCATCCAGAAGTAGGAGATATGGTCTATTTGAAAGTAAGTCCAATGAAAGGAGTAAAAAGGTTCGGAGTTAAAGGGAAATTAATCCCAAGATATATCGGACCATTCAAGATACTGAGCCAAAACAGAACTATAGCTTATGCTTTAGAGTTACCATCAAGACTGGCTCAAGTGCATAATGTTTTTCATGTATCACAACTTCGCAGATGTTTGAAAGTTTTAGAGGATGCAATAACACATCAAGAGATAGAACTACAAGCAGACCTGACTTATATTGAAAAGGCCTGCAAGATTCTAGAAGAAAATTGGAAAAGATTGAGGAATAGGGCAATCAAGTATTGCAAGGTACAATGGGAACATCACCCTGAAAGGGAAGCCACATGGGAGAAAGAAGAGGATTTAAGAAAAACTTATCCAGAACTATTCAGGTACATCTCCAACAAACTTCGGGACGAAGTTTAATTTAAGGGGGGAAGTCTGTAACATCCCAGCATTAAGGAACCTAACGAAGGGTAGATTTAGGACGATGTATTGTTGCATGCATCTATTTGTGAAAAAGTGGGTAAAATTTTTGCCAAATAAAATCTTAAGTGATCAATGTTTCTTTCTTACTTTAAGATTAGGTTTAGACTTAAAGTAGGATTGTTATAAACTTTGATGTGATCTTAAAAGAATTATGTGTGTTTTAAAAGGGGTTTGAATTTAAAAACTTAAGTGTTTGAATAATAATTTAAATGATTTAGATATAAGATTTGAATCTTAAATCAATTAAGATATAGGTAGTATAACTTAAATCTCAAAACAATAGAAATTATGAAATTATTTTCATATTATAAAGACATAAACAAGTTACAATAGAATAAAGAATAAGAATCTTCTTTATTAATAATAACATAATCTTTATTACAATTGAATAAAATAAAGATTGCATGAACTATAAAAAATTTACAAAGGATTAAGAAAATTACATCTACTAACTATCCTATATCTAAAACCTAAACTAAATCTTCATCTTTATCTTTGAACCTGCAAAACTAAGATTAAACAGAAATAAAACAAGATTAGTGTTAGTATGTATTTCTCTCAGATATGTCAGTGAGGTGCACTTGACAATCTCATCATTGAAAAATGTTAAAGAGGGGCAAGTTTCAGCAATATGAAAGATTTCATCTTTCATAAATTCACAGCCAGAATGCAAAGGACAGCCAAAAGGGATCAGTTCACCAGCCAAGGTAAAAGTAGATTGGTAATAGTTAGATCAAATTTTCTGAACCTATCCATATGTGCATAGCAGGCACACAGGCTGCACACACACACAAGCATGCAAGGGTGTGCTGTCGACTGCACAAGCACAGCCAGATCAAACAAAACCAGAGCACAGCCGGGGGAATCACCCCAGTGCATTACCACACCACACCACAGCACAGCCAGGGTGAACAGCAAGTAAACCAAGAACATCAGCCAAACCAAACCACCAGATTAACCCTAACATCACCAAAATGGTGACATAAGGAGGGGGATGAATCAGGTGAATAGAAAGGCCAAGCACAACAGCTAGGAGGAGCAGGCTAGCTCCAGATCAAGCACAGAAGTCCAGCAAAACCATATCAAGATCATCACCAACTTACTCCACAAATATCAGCTTTTGTGGTGAGTTTCATAAAACCTTCACATGATCTAATCATCTTATTTAGAGAAAGGCATGTGTTGTTTTACAAAACAAACCCTCAGAAGACACCCAAGTGGGGTGAACCCATCATAGGGATTTATAAAAATCTAAAAGCAAACAGCAAGGTACCAGAATCCAACCAGAGCTCAGAGCAACATCCTTGCTCTAGTTGTTAAACCATATTCTACAATTCAATCATATATATACCTATGATCTATTTCTAGGCACATCTCTAAAGGAAGAGTAGCACCTTAGAAACAAATCTTTGGGATCCATAGGTTGATCAAGCTCACTACAAATTTTTCCAAGCTTTGATTCAATAAAGAATAGCTGGTACCACTACCAAGACTATCTAGATGAACCAACTAGATAAGATTTGAATCCCTAAGCCTCAGACCAACATCATTGGTCATAGGGAATTCAGATATATGCATCTCTAGTTTTCAAAGCCAAGATTATCTCAAGCATAAACTAACCAAATCCATGGTTTAGAATTAAACCTGTGTCCCATACATGATGGTGTCACAAGAACAATTCAATATGAATCAGGAAAAGCAGAAAATCATCCTAGATTCAGAAAATCAACTAACTAATCATTTTCCTGTTAAAAACAGGAATCATAACTAGAATATTCCTATAATACACTTCAGTGTTTGAGATCATGAGGATCTCAATCCACATATTAATTTCCAAGCTAACAGCACTAGGGCATTAACTGTATCTTATCATAATCATGACCATGAATCAAATAAACAGTGGAAAGCTATCAGATCATTAGCTTTACCAAGCATGGTTCCCATAAAACCACATCATCTGAATCAGATGCAATCCAAGCATCAAATCATCAAGTAAGCCACCAGAAACACCATACATCAGATCAACCAACAAGCCTCAGGCCAATAAGCATTCAGTATGGGTACAGACCATCTAAACATGAATCAATTCCTCCAGTACATGAACAAGCACATCACAGAAACCCTAAAGGGATAATCATCCTAATCTGAATCAGATAGTAGCCAGAGAGGACACTGCTAACATCTAGCATCGAATCAACAAGCACAGAGAGCATCAGGAGAGGGGAATCAAACTCACCATAGGTCCTCGCTGAAGGATAGAAGAGGAAGCAGAGGGGCCGACGACCATGACGGCACGGGGAGCACCCTAGAGGGGGCGCTGCAACCCGCACGACGCCACGGCAACAACCCTGATCACGCCTAGAGGTGCAGAGCATCACCTCAACGCACGACGATCACGGCAGCACTTGAATCCATGCCAATCCCCAAACCCTAGGGTTCGGGACGGCAGCGATCCATCACAGGAGAGCCCTAGGCTCGAATCCAATTGGATAGAACGAACGAGCGTCGTCGATAACCCCCTAATGCACCACGGCGATGACCAGAATGGCCGACGGCGGCGGGAATCGCCGGTAGAGGCATCGCCGGCCACATGGTCGGGGTCAGAGGAGGAGAAGGTGAACTTGAGAGAGAGAGGCAGTGAGGATTGGGCCGAGCTGGGCTGGACCCTTCGGGGTGGCTCTTTTGTCTTATACTAGTGGGCGAATAGGGCCCAATAAGAATAACCAGCCCAGAAACAATTTCAGGCCTGTTTTAATAAAAAGAAAAGACCAAAATACCCCTAGACTTAATAAAATTATAGAAAATAAAATAATAGTCCAAAAATTATAAACAAAATATTTTTGGATTCACAATAATCCATTATGTCCAAATAAAATAAGATATCAAATTTTGGATATTCAAATTTTTATAAGAATTTTGTAATTTAAATATTCCTTATGGAATTTTACAAAATTATTGAAAGGTGATAAAAATAAATAAAAAACACCTTCATTATTTATTAATATTATAGTATTTTTGAAAAATACTAAATAAATATTTAGTAATAAAATTAAGGTATAATTAATAATTCCTAAAGGAATTATTAAATCAATAAAAGTCAAATAAAGGGAAATAAAATAAAATAATTCAATATATGTTATAAAATATTAAAAAGTAATATTTATAAATCCTTTATTACAAAAAAGGGTGAACTTTTTAAGGTAAATGCATAATGCATTACATTACTTGCATAATCATTTTGCTTCTTTAAATATTGTCCTTACCGGGCAATAATGATGTTTTTGTAGAACTAGAAGCTCAAGGTCCAGTCCAAGCATCAGACTTCACTACCTTGCCATCACAAGGCAAGTTCACCACTTGCTCATATCCTTTGAAGAGTCTTTATCAAAGTATTTGCAAATTGTGTGTTATCATATATGCTATAAAAGAAAGAAAATATTATTTTCCCAAATAAAGAAATTATGGATATCATCCTAAGTGGTGATATGATGGAGCAATAGAACTTAGAGTTCTAATTGCAACAATGATGATCAAGTAGGAACTTAATAACCCCTAACATTAGTTATTCTAGAGCCGTATATTACGCGTTAGCCATGAGATTTGGAATGGGACAGAGAAGTCAGCTGTATCTTCTTCCTCTCGCATGAAGCCGGATGTGCAGGTCGTGGCTGTTATCCTCGTAGCGTGCATATTAATTGGTAATTCGTAGAGGATATGCAGCATATGGGTGGGAACCCTCAACGTCCCACGATAGTTCTGACATCTAACGGTTTGTACAAACCATTGCCGTAATTCATTATGTGGGCATGGTGTACACCAAGGAGGCATGCGGGGTTGCGAAGGGGGCAGTGATTGGCTTGGACCAACTATTGGGCCCCACATCATGGAATTGTGGACGGGAAAGTACGCCCGGTTGTGCAACAAGGAATTGATCTCTCATGGGTAAAGTAACGCACCTATGTAGAGTGTAAGAACTGTAACTTGTTACTCCCTATTCCGGGAAGGAGCTACGAACGCAGCAGGAAAGGAACTCCATGAAAGTTCTAGTCAACCTGTGAAGGCTGATTGTCATAGTTTTTCAGAATAAAATCAATCTTTCAAGAAATATTTACAAAAATTGCATAGTGCCAAGGATTTATAATCCGAGGTGGTAGATAGAGCATCAAACTTCCCACCTTGCATATAATGAACTTGTTGGGTAACGCTGTGAAGTTCTAGTCACACTCTGAGGATTCTAAAGATGTGCCAATGTATGCAGCTGAATGCCAAGAAGACGTGTTCTACGAGGAACCTGATCTATCCAGAGGAGTTGAAGGCGTGGACTACGAGATCCATTATGGTGTCGATGAGAACGAGTCCACTTAAGAGTCTAGTTAGTAGTAACCAACGGAGCCGAACAACATGAACTCTATAAAATAAGCTGTTGAGCCCCACTCCTAGTCGGAGTTGTTACTTTTAAATTTCCGCTGAACATCTTATATTTTGGTTTGTAAGTTGGATCATTTGGAAGTCTTGAACTTCCGGTAATGTAATAATAATAATGTGTGTACCTTTGTAATATGGACCCGCAATGTTTCTGTTGTACCACTCTGAGGGATGTGATATTTATGGAACGGTGTTCTGTGGATGTCATGTCAACGACTATAGTGTACTACACATGTAGTGGTATGCTGGGTCACCGCAGGTACGCACCAATCAGAGGCTGCCGGGTGGCTGGGTTTTAAATTTAAAATCTGGAATTTCATCTATTAGTTATTTAAACTTGTAAAATCAATAACTTTTGTTCTGTTTATCCAAAAAATACAAATAATACATCATTGGAATCAAAAAAATAAATCCTACACATCTGTAGGCTTAGTTTTGTATTTTGCCTCTATTAAAATAGAATTTTCTGTAGAGACATTTGTAGGCCTATTTTATGTATAAAAATTATTTGGAAAATGTTTGAAAAGCCAAATTAAGTTTAATTAGTGTATAAATGTTTAGTTTAATATTCAATATTGTTTTACTTGCCTTGTTTAGTTTAGAAAAATCATCACATGGCATTTGCATGCATTCATATATGTTTGCTTGATTATTTGAAATATGAATTTGGTGCTTTCATTTTATGTGTAGATTTTGGTGCTAGTGGTGATTGTGACTATGAGGATTATTGTTACTCCCCCAACTACCAAGGCAAGTGGTGCTTCATATTTTTTCCCAATATTTTGACTATGCATTAGTGGTATTTTGTATAGGGCTTGCATGATAATTTTTGCTAAGTATCTATATGCTATGCTTGGTAAATCCTAGTAGTTGTAGAATTGTTAGTTTTTTTCTCTAAGTTAAGATACTTGTTATTGCCATGCTTAGCCAAGGGTGGAATATATACATGCTATGGAAAATATTGCTAAGTCTTTGACTTGTGTTTTGCTTAATAAAACAACTAAGTGAATGAAACACCTGGGTGGAATGGTATGTTTGGGTTATGTTGAGTGGTTATACAAGGCCCATATCTATGGTCTCCCTTGTGTATCACACTTGTGGAAAGCCACCCAGGAACTAAGGGATTTGAGATGCCATATGTTAAGAAGCTTATAGTGCATCCACATGGCATTATGGGCTTTGCCTGGATCATATAGGTTGCAATAACTTAGCCAAATGGACAGTTGGTGGTAGGGGGTGATAGGTTTGGGAACGCGTCCATTTTGGTCTAAGGGAAGGCTTCTGAAAAGTCCTGTCTCGATGCATGTCGAGTCTTGTAGGGAAAGTGCACCACCTCTCGAGAAGGAAGAATCTAAGTACTTAGCCGTGTCCCCGGCAATGGACAGTTTGAGCATCAAGACATGGAAGCTATCAAGAATCTCCTCATCCCAATTTTCTAAGTTAAAAACTTGTGGTTGAACAAAGGTAAAGGTTCACCAATGTCTATTAGTGGTTACTTGGGAGTTTTTGCCAAACAAAAACTTAGTATTTTCAACTGATATGTAAAACCTATTTTGATAAAAGCGAGCCGAAGCTACACTTAGCCAAATTCATGTAGAAGCTAGAAACTATTATTCTACTAAGGTATCACTTGCCAATACTATTCCAATGTATTGACCCACTGTGGCTGTAACTTGTGATGTTGCAGGTCACTCTGATGAGGATTAGGGTTATGAGTCTACACTCAACATGCTTGCCTGTGGCACATGAAGATGAAGACATTTATTTATATTGTTAAGTTAAACTCTTTTACTAGCCTATGGCTATGGAGTTGTAAAATACTATGTTATCTCTGGAATGACGATGTAATAATGACCTTTGTATCTGTGTACTTCATCTTAAACTGTGGATGCTAGCATTTGATCCAGGGACTAGCATTGCAATCATAGGGACCTTTACCTTTATAAAGGTGGGGTATTACAGATGGTATCAGAGAACTGTGTTGCCTGTAGGATTATGACCCTAGGTTGGATTAGACTAAGAAAGCACTAAGGAAAAAAATTCCACACTTGTCTTTTTCTTCTCGTAAACTTTTCTAATCTTCTTTCTCATCTCTATTTGTAGATGAACTCAATCAACGAAGCCGTGAGGAAGGGACCACTTCTGACCATGACCTTGGAGTGTGAGACTGAATTTCCCAAGGCACTCAAGAACCTTATGGTTACCATGGGGATACATGGTGCAGCTGTGTACAAGGGATTCCCTGTGATGGATGAAGGAGAAGAGTATTGGTGGGTGCAACTTCACTTGTACAAAAACAAGGAAGACAACCACAAGGAGTTAGAATTCTGCATGGTCACCAACTCTGAAATGCACACAACATTCTTTGACTCTGCAAGAAATGCAGCTTGGAATGCCATCAAGGAGCTTGGTGATAGACTCAAGTGCAGAATGCTCAACACCCAAAATGACCTTAGGGAAGAAAAGAAGCATACCCAAGAATTAGAGACTACTAACCAACAACTAAAGGAAGACATCATAGACTTAATATGGGAGTCTTGTGAACAAGATAGACAGATGGCCACTAAGGATGCCCTGATAGCTATTTTGTCTAGTGAATGAGAGTTGTAACGTACTTCGTTAGTTGGACCACCACACTTATCGTTTTTACTTCCAAAAAGTTATCTAAGTTATGATTGAACCTTGGGTGTTTGTAATGGATTTATGTATGCCATGACTTGTGTGTTTGTTGCTAAGAATGTGCTTGTGATATTTTGTCTTGTAAATTTTCTCTACTTGTGTTGGTTCTAACTTTTCTCTATCTTACAAAAATAGATGCCTAATGTTGTTATCAGCACGGCCGAGGAGTTCAAGGGAACTCGTTTTGGTATTCGTCTCATTGAGATCACTAGTGTGCTCAACCTTCCACTTCCTAGCATCACGACACTTTAGCTCACCAAGTTTGAGAGGAAGGACCTATGGGGCTTCAGAGTCACACAGCCGGGACGCCAGGTAGAGCCACCCATGGAGGCTATCACTTTCAAGCTGATGCATCATGACAAGGAAAGAGGCTTAGATGTAGTTATGTAGGAGTTACGTGGACGCCTGGTAGGGAGGCACTCCACCGAGCTTAGAGGTCTCTACTTTCACCCCTTCGAGAGACGCAACGAGGAGGGTGAGTCTATAGAGTACGATGATGCTACTAGAGAGACGATGGAGCCGATTCGTATGTACCTTTAGGACCTAGAGGGTCTTATTAGACACCTTGATACTGATAGGACCAACGTCATGCTTAGCAATGACGAGCTCCAGGTTCAGCTACAGGAGAAGGACAAGCTCTTCGCGGAGCAAGACGAGATCATCAAAGAGATGGAGGCCAAATTTGAAAGCTAGGACAAGAAGTTCAAGATTCAGGAGAAAAGAGTTCAAGACAGGAACAAGAAGATCAGGGAGATGAAGGAAGAGTTAGAGGCCAAGGACTTCGATCTTGAGCACCAGCAGGGAGTAATCGAGAGCCTTCGCTCACAGAAGAGGGCTCTTAGGGCCAAGATTGAGGCCTTGACCACTAGTGTTGATGAGTACAAGACCGCCATGGAGAATGCAGGTTTTACCCTTGTTGATGTGGAGATTGATGCGGAGGAGTAGTGTAGACTACTCGATTATCTTTCATCTACCGTACTTTGATTATTGAGTCGCAATGACCATCCAACATGTGGATGGCTTGCTATGGTGTCTTTGCATTTTCAAAACTTGTTGTTTATGTCGTTCAAACTCTATGTTATTTTGATGCTTGGTTATTGTGATTGTTCTGTGTGATGTATTGTGCATGTTAAGTATATATGGGTATCTCATTCTTATCCTTATTAAAACCACAGATGCCTCCCCGACGTGCCAACCCCAACCAAAACAACAACAACAACAACTTCACTCCCGAGATGCAGCAGTTGATGACAACACAAGCTCAACTGATGCAGATGATGACACAGTTCATGTAGAACCAGAACCAGAAGAACAACAACAATAACAACAACAACAACAACAACAACAACAACAACAACAACAACAACAACAACAACAACAACAACAACAACAACAACAACAACAACAACAACAACAACAACAACAACAACAACAACAACAACAACAACAACAACAACAACAACAACAACAACAACAACAACAACAACAACAACAACAACAACAACAACAACAACAACAACAACAACAACAACAACAACAACAACAACAACAACAACAACAATCAGAATAATCCTTCGGGATTTTACATGCTCACCAGATTTTTGAGACTAAGGCCTACAAAGTTCTCGGGAACCACTGATCCTATGATAGCCAATGACTGGTTACGTTCAGTGAACAAGGACTTGGTGAGTTTTGGCTGCACCGACGAGGAAAAGGTCAGGTTCGCATCACATCTGCTTGAAGGGCCAGCAGTAACATGGTGGGATAACTTCTAGATCACCACCCCCCTTGAGGATGTGACATGGGCTATCTTTGAGGATGGATTCCGTACAGATCACATCTCATCCAGAGTGATGAATTTGAAGAAGAAGGAGTTCCACAATCTGAAGCAACGTCACTGCAGTGTGGTTGAGTACATTGAGGAATTCAACAATCTGGCGCGTTATGCACCGGATGAAGTTTATACTGATGCAAAGAGGAAGGAGAAATTCCTCGAAGGACTGAATGATGAGTTGAACCTGCAACTGTCTGTTGCCTATGTTCCAACCTACCAATCACTTTGTGACAAGGCTACCATCTTGGAAAACAAGATGAAACAGGTTGAGAGCAGAAAGAGGAAGCATAGCTTTCATAAGCACAGCTCGGGATCGTCTCACAAACGTTCCCATCATGATGATAGTGGGAGTTTTGGATACCATAAACATGGGAAGTACAACAACCACCACAACCACAACCGTCATCATGACAACAAGCATCACCGCAGTCATGATAATGACAAGTATAAGAACCACAAGAGTGGACACAAGAGCCACCACAGTGGAGGTGGAAGTGGAAGTGGAAGTCAGCCTGTAAAGAAAGATCTTAGTCAGGTTGAATGCTTCAAGTGTAAGAAGATGGGGCACTATGCTAATGAGTGCCCATAAAAGAAATTTGAAGGTGCCAACAAGCCCAATCCCTTCCAAAAGGGACAAGTGAACCACATCAATGTGGAAGAAATATACGAAGAATCTGATGTTGTGGCTGGTAAGTTCAAACTTAATTCTGTTCCAGCACTTGTTATTTTTGATACTGGTGCATCGCATTCATTCATATCAAGAGCATTTGTTGATAGAAATGGACTTGCAGTTGAAACTATTGGGTGTCCTATAAAAGTAAGTTCTCCTGGTGGAGAAATGATAGTGAACTCGGGATGTCATGATCTAGTGATAGAATTTGGGAGGTATAAGTTTCCCGTTAGTTTGATAATCCTAGATTCCCAAGGATTGGATGTCATTTTGGGAATGGATTGGATGACTAAGTACGAAGGAGTACTATATTGTGCCAATCGTATTATCACACTCACAACCCCGGATAAGAAACGGATTAGATTCAAGTCTAACTTTGAATCAAAAGGGAGTAAGCTAAATTCTCTTAAGGGGGTTAGCATAGATAGTGCGCTAATTGTGAGAGAATATCCGGATGTGTTTCCAGAGGAATTACCAGGAATGCCACTAGATAGGCATGTAGAGTTTCTGATTGACTTGCTGCCAGGATCAGGACCAATAGCAAAGAGACCCTACAAGATTTCAGTTGATGAGTTGAAAGAACTCAAGAAACAGCTTGGAGAACAGTTGTAGAAAGGATTTATTCAACAAAGTTCTTCATCTTGGGGTGCACCAGTTTTGTTTGTTGAAAATAAAGATAGAAGTCAAAGGTTATGCATAGATTACCGATCACTCAATGAGGTGACTATCAAGAACAAGTATCCTTTCCCCAGAATCAATGATCTGTTTGATCAGTTAGAAGGAGCCCGTGTGTTCTCAAAGATTGATCTTCGATCAGACTACTTTCAGCTAAAGATAAGGGAACAAGACATACCTAAGACTGCTTTCACCACTAGGTATGGATTGTATGAGTACACCGTGATGCCATTTGGTTTGACAAATGCACCAGCCTACTTCATGAATATGATGAACAAAGTGTTCATGGAATTTCTTGATAAATTTGTTGTCGTATTCATCAATGACATTTTGATCTATTCCAAGAGCAATGAAGAGCATGAAGAACATTTGCGATTGATACTTGAGAAGCTTAGGGAGCATAAGCTGTATGCCAAATTCAGCAAGTGTGAATTCTGGCTGAATGAAGTCGGATTTCTTGGACATATTGTGTCAGGAGATGGTGTAGCAGTTGATCCCGCAAAAGTGTCAGCTGTAACTGAGTGGGAATCTCCTAAGTCAGTGAAATAAGTGTGTAGTTTCCTTGGCTTAGCGGGATACTATAGAAGATTCATTGAGAATTTCTTAAAGGTAGCTAAGCCAATGACGGAGTTACTTAAGAAAGACAAGAAATTTGATTAGACTGAAGGATGTGAACTCAGTTTCCAAGAGTTGAAGAAGAGACTAGTGACAGCACTAGTCTTATGTCTGCCAGATTTGGAGAAGGATTTCCAAGTATATTGTGATGCATCTCACAAGGGATTAGGTGCAGTTCTGATGCAAGAAGGGAAAGTTGTGGCTTATGCCTCGAGACAACTCAAAACTCATGAAGTGAATTATCCTACTCATGATTTAGAGTTAGCCTCTGTTGTCCATGCACTCAAAACATGGAGACATTATCTTTTGGGAAAGCGTTGCGAAGTGTTCACAAATCACAAAAGATTGAAGTATATCTTCACTCAAAAAGAAATCAACATGAGACAAAGGAGATGGCTAGAACTCATCAAAGACTATGAATTGAGTTTGCAATACCACCGCGGTAAAGCAAATGTTGTAGCGGATGCATTAAGCCATAAGGTTTATGTGAATAGCCTTACAAAAGGAGAATTGCCAGAAGATCTGTGTGCCCAATTCAAAGATCTCAGATTGGAGATAGTGCCTGAAGGACATCTCATGTCATTGTATGTTCAACCCACCTTGTTGGACAAAATCAAGGAATCCCAAAAGATGGACAAGGAAATTGAAGAGATTAAGGGAAAATATTAGCAAAGGGAAAGCCAAAGGATTCCATGAAGACGAACAAGGTACTTTATGGTATGGAAAACGTATCTGCATTCCGCAAGATCCGGAGCTTCGGAAACTGATTTTACAAGAAGCAAACAACTCACCATATTCCATTCATCCGGGTAACACCAAAATGTACATGGATGTGAAGGAAAGATTTTGGTGGAATAATCTCAAGAAGGACATTGCCGAACATATTGCTTTGTGTGATGTATGTAGTAGAGTGAAAGCGGAACATCAGAAACCAGCAGGATTGTTACAAACACTACCTATTCCTGATTGGAAGTGGGATAAGATTGGTATGGATTTCATCACTGGACTACCAAGGACTAGATCAGGATATGATTATATCAGGGTCGTGGTAGATCGCCTAACTAAAGTGGCTCAGTTCATACCCGTGAACACAACCTATACAAGTGCTAAGTTAGCCAAGATTTATATGAATAGGATTATGTGTCTGCATGGAGTACCCAAGAGTATTGTGTCTGATAGGGGAGCCCAATTCACTTCCCATTTTTGGAGACAACTGCATGAGTCATTGGGAACGAGATTGGAGTTCAGCACTGCTTTTCATCCCTAGACTGATGGACAGACAAAAAGGACCAACCAGATTCTAGAGGATATGTTGAGGGAATGTGCCCTAGATTATGGTGCTAGTTGGGATGAAAGTATGCCTTACGCAGAATTCTCTTACAACAATAGCTATCAAGCCAGTATTGAGATGGCACCATTTGAATTTCTCTATGGGAGAAAGTGTACTACCCCATTACTATGGAATGGTGTTGGAGAAAGAAATTTGTTCGGGCCAGAACTAATCAAGGAAGCTGAAGAGAAAGTCAAGTTGGTAAAGGACAGATTGAAGATAGCACAATCCCGACAAAAGAACTACGCAGATCCAAAGCGTAGAGAATTCACCTATGAGGTGGGTGATAGAGCTTATCTTAGAGTATCACCACTTCGTGGAGTGAAGAGGTTTGGAGTCAAAGGAAAATTGGCACCAAGATATGTTGGACCATTTAAGATTCTGAGCCGTAAAGGAGAAGTATCATATGAGATTGAATTGCCTGAATCATTGTCTGCCGTTCACAATGTGTTTCACGTAAGTCAGCTAAAGAAATGCCATCCGGAGATGGAAGAGACTTCTTTGAAGGATACTATACCTTTGGAAGAGGACCAGTTGGAAAGTGATCTCACATATGAGGATAAGTCTATCAAGATTCTTGAGACTGCAGAAAGAGTTACTTGGACTAAGACTATCAAGTTTTGCAAAGTTCAGTGGAATCACCATTCCGAAGAGGAAGCAACTTGGGAAAGAGAAGATGATCTTCGGACAGACCACCCTCACCTATTTGCTAGCCAATCAGAATCTCGAGGGTGAGATTCACCTTAAGAGGGTTATATTTGTAACATCCCACAAATCATGATTTATGAAGTTTGCACATCATTCATGCATCCTCATGCATTTTAAATTAATTTCAAACAAGATTGCAAAACAGAAGCCAATTGTTTGCCTATTATTTTATGTAACAAAGGCAAAGGCTTCATTTCCATTTTAAATCATGAGAATACTTTGTTTCAACTAGAAAAGGTTTGAATGTTGATTTCAAAGCTTGTTCAAAGTTTCAAAACAAGAATCTAAATTTAAAACCATTTACATGCCTATTATAAATATTTAATTAAGTCATGGTTTTAATTCTATTTTAATGGCCCAAAGTGTTTGTGATCAAACAACAATGTTTTATACCCAAATATATGCTTGGATTATTTTACAAAAATCCAGAGGAAGTTTGAATTCAAACTCATTTGAATAGCATTTGAAAATGATTTCAAAAAATCAAATAAGAAATAGAAAAGGAGAAAATAAATAGAAAAGGGTCGGCGCCACCATTCCAGCCCAACAGCAGAAACGGCCCAAAAGCCAGCCCACCCGGGTTCCCCTCTCCTCTCTGTTTCTCACCCGCGCGCACACCCTCCCCTCACTGACGTGTTGGTCCCACGTGCCCCGTCATCAGCGTCCCCAAACCCCGCCCATGACCAAGCCCTCCGCCGTTTCTTCCCCCTTCACTGCTAAGGTTTTAATTCGTGTAAATGCCGTTGATTTCATTCATAATCCCTGCCCCCGCTCTGGCTATTTAAACCTCTCCCTCTCCGCGTCATTTCCCCCCACCCAGCACCACTAGAGAGCCGCCAGGCTACTCGTATTTGGCTTCACACCGCCGCAGTTCCGATAAGCTCTGACGAGCAATCGTGGTGAGTCCCGAGCATCCCCTGTCTCTGGTTCACGCGATTGTGTTCGCCAGATTCTTGCGCACCTGTTAATGCTTGCCGCTTGTTACCTCGTGCCCTAGGTCGTCTCCTTCGTCTTTAACTGGGAGCACCCGACGATGAGGCGAACTCCAGCGAGCGATTCTGTTCGTGTCCGTGCACCCCCGCCCCAACCATCTCCACGTCCTCGCAACCTCGGTAAGCACCAGCACACACCCTGCACCTCTAACCTCGCCAGCGTGTCACCGCCAGAGGCGTCGCCGCCGCCAGCACCATTCGCGCCGCTGGATTATGGTCAATCAGATCTGATCCATTGGATCTGGATCCAAAGGCCACGATTAGATCATTAGGTGAAGCAGTACGATTAGATCTGGGCCGTGCATCCTCACTTAGATCCTACGGTTCGCAAGCGTGATCCCCCTCGAACCGGTACGCACCAATCAAAGGCTGCTATGTGGCTGAGTTTTAAATTTAAAATCTGGAATTTCATCTATTAGTTATTTAAACTTGTAAATTCACTAACTTTTGTTCTGTTTATCCAAAAAATATAAATAATACATCATTGGAATCAAAAAAATAAATCATACACATATGTAGGCTTAGTTTTGTATTTTGCCTCTGTTAAAATAGAATTTTATGCAGAGACATTTGTAGGCCTATTTTGTGTATAAAAATTATTTGGAAAATGTTTTAAAAGCCAAATTAAGTTTCATTAGTGTATAAATGTTTAGTTTAATGTTCAGTATTGTTTTACTTTCCTTGTTTAGTTTAGAAAAGTCATCACATGGCATTTGCATGCATTCATATATTTTTGCCTGATTATTTGAAATATGAATTTGGTGCTATCATTTTATGTGTAGATTTTGGTGCTAGTGGTAATTGTGACTATGAGGATTGTTGTTACTCCCCCCCCCCCCCCCAACTACCAAGGCAAGTGGTGCTTCATATTTTTTCCCAATATTTTGACTATGCATTAGTGGTATTTTGTATAGGTCTTGCATGATAATTTTTGCTAAGTATCTATATGCTATGCTTTGGAAATCCTAGTAGTTGTAGAATTGTTAGTTTTTTCTCTAAGTTAAGATACTTGCTATTGCCATGCTTAGCCTAGCTGGTAGAAACCAAGGGTGGAATATATACATGCTATGGAAAATATTGCTAAGTCTTTGACTTGTGTTTTGCTTAATAAAACAACTAAGTGAATGAAACACATGTGTGGAATGGTATGTTTGGGTTATGTTGAGTGGTTACACAAGGCCCATATCTATGGTCTCCCTTGTGTATCACACTTGTGGAAAGCCACCCAGGAACAAAGGGATTTGAGATGCCATATGTTAAGAAGTTTCTAGTGCATCCACATGGCATTATGGGCTCTGCCTGGATCATATAGGTTGCAATAACTTAGCCAAATGGACAGTTGGTGGCAGGGGTGATAGGTTTGGGAACGCGTCCATTTTGGTCTAAGGGAAGGCTTCTTAAAGGTCCTGTCTCGATGCATGTCGAGTCTTGTGGGGAAAGTGCACCACCTCTCGAGAATGAAGAATCTAAGTACTTAGCCATGTCCCCGGCAATGGATAGTTTGAGCATCAAGACATGGAAGCTATCAGAAATCTCCTCATCCCAATTTTCTAAGTTAAAAACTTGTGGTTGAACAAGGGTAAAGGTTCACCAATGTCTACTGGTGGTTCCTTGGGAGTTTTTGCCAAAAAAAACTTAGTATTTTCAACTAATAGGTAAAACCTATTTTGAGAAAAGGAAGCCTAAGCTACACTTAGCCAAATTCATGTAGAAGCTAGAAACTATTATTCTACTAAGGTATCACTTGCCAATACTATTCCAATGTATTGACCCACTGTGGCTATAACTTGTGATGTTGCAGGTTACTCTGATGAGGATTAGGGTTATGAGTCTACACTCAACATGCTTGTATGTGGAACATGAAGATGAAGACATTTATTTATATTGTTAAGTTAAACTCTTGTACTAGCCTATGGCTATGGAGTTATAAAAGACTATGTTATCTCTGGAATGATGATGTAATAATGACCTTTGTATCTGTGTACTTCATCTTAAACTGTGGATGCTAGCATTTGATCAAGGGACTAGCATTGCAATCACAGGGACCTTTACCTTTATAAAGGTGGGGTCTTACAATAATGATGATGATGCTTGTGCTACTAAGTCTATTTCTTTTGAAGCATCTATCTTGAAGGAGAATGTTGATCTAAAGGCTGAACTTGCTTTGCTAACTAGCAATTATGGGAAATTAGAAGAAAGTCATGTTAATCTCTCAAGCTCGCATGAGGATCTTCTAGTCTCCCATGGTAGGCTAAAGTTAGCTCATGAGGCCATTGTGTCAAAGGTAACATCTAGTGGGCCTCATGTGGACATTAGCACTACATCTACTCCAAATGTTATATTGCCATGTGCTAGTCCTTGTAATTCATCCACTCACAACCATGACATATCTTGTGATGAATTGCATCCTTTGCCTTGTTGCTCTAACAATGAAGCATCTACTTCCTCTAGTATTGTTGTTGGTCCTAACCATGTAGAGGAAATCAAACAGCTTAAGGTTCAAGTCACTTCTTTGAAGAATGACTTGAAAAGGTGTCATGAAGGGAAGACCACACTCAAGAACATGTTCAGTGTGTGACATCCCCCAAGTGACAAGAGTGGGCTTGGATTTAACTCCAACTTCAATAACAAGCCCACTAACTTGTTGAAGCACAAGGGCAACAATAAGAAGGGCCAAGGACAAGTGAAGAATCCGGCCAACATTGTCTGCTTCAAGTGCAAGGAAGAAGGGCATCATGTGAAGGATTGCCCATTTAAGAAGAAGCCTCTTAGTGAGAAGCAACAAGGGAAGCGGACTCAATCTCCTCCACAAGCTCAAGATGGGACACTTCCCAAGAAGCCTCAAGCTCTTCTTCATGGAGCAGCTCCTCCCAAGAAGAAATATGTCAAGAGAATAACTTGCTACATTTGCCATGAGAAGGGGCACCTTTCTTCCTCATGCACCATGGGTAACTCCTCACCCCATCCTATCTTGATTGATGATGTTTATTCACTTCGCAAGGATGAGGGTGGCAATGTGTTTGCCAAATTTGTTGGTGCCTAAAGTGGTATCAAGAAAAGAACCATTTGGGTGGCCAAGCCTATTGTGACTAACTTCTTAGGACCCAACTTGGTTGGGGACCAACAAGCTAAAACTTCATCAATAAGTGTTTTTGGAGGGCATTTGAGACTTGGCTACCATATGAAGAATTGAGGGATCTTCATCATTTTATTTTTATCAAAGCCAAGTCATTGGCTATCATGCTTCTATCATATATCCAATGTTCCTCCTTGCAGTAATTTGTGCTTAACTCATTTAAATTGATAGTTACTTTCTCCCTAGTGCATGTGTTGGTTTTGTACCTTGCATGTGTTTGTACATGTTGTGCTTCCCACTTACTTATATTGACCTATGATGTATTTTTGTGTATGTTGGTTGGCACACCATGTATTTGTGTTTCTTGGTTTGGAGCCTTTATTGTTTCTAGTTGGTATCTTATTTGGCTCTTATGAGGGATTAATGGACTATTATGTTTTGGGGGAGTGTCATGCTTGGGTATTCCACAATCCTAAAATGTGTGTACATGAGGAAAACCACTTAGTAGTTGTATTGTTAGTTTATCTAGTCTCTATGTGGTATGTCTTTCTCATGAGAAACTCATATTCCATAATGTCCATTAATACCTCTATTGTGATTGTTTTGCCTCTTGTTGAAATTTCTTGGTTTATCACATTATGGGGGAGTCGTATGCTTTGTGCATATTACAAACCTAGAAAATGTGGACATTTGAGGTAGTTACACCTAGAATTGATATTGAGAATTATCTAGCTCCTATGTGGCACAATTGCTCATACAAGTTCCAATTTGCTCTAATGTTTGTATTGATCATCTTTTGGATCTTGTTTGTGAGAATGATTCTTGGTATGTGTTTCCTCATATTTGGATCTATATATACTCATGGGAACCATTTGCTTCAAGTCACTCTAATCACTAGTGATTGTGTGACTATTTGAAGCTATCAAGAATATCTTTCGAAGCATCAAGCTTAATTCCTATATCTTGTTATATGCTTCTTTGTGTGAATATGATCTTGGATATCCTTGCAAACTGCCTCGGGAATCCCTATTACTTCTTGTCATTGGACAATTAGTACTTGATATATGGTAGAATTCATTGATCATATTCGTTTTGGCCTTTTCTTATTTGCCTTATCTTTGGCCAAGAAAATGTTTTTATTTTTTCTCCCAAGCTTTCCTTGCCTATTGTGGATCCCCTTATTTTATTGGTATACCCTTGCATTTTATTTAGGGTAGGTAGTAGTGATGATCTCATTTGTTGGAATTTTGCATTCAAAGGCAAAAATCTATATAATGCTCCACTTATGGGGGAGCTCTCCTATATTATCTAGAACATTTTTGTATGCTTCTTGATTTGATCCATTTTGTTTCTTTTAGTGCTTGGAAGCTTGAACTTTTTGTGTTGGTACTTCGTGTGTCATCATGAAAAGTGTGAAGAGTTTGTTTTGGTTGTTGGAACCTTGCTCTCTTTGGGAGTTGGTTTTATCTCATTCTTTGTCACTTGTTTTGATCTTTTAGGATGAGATAAACCCTTGATCATTGGTATTTTTGTCTATTTTGTTTGCTCTTTGGATTTTTCCTAATTCATTTGTTGATGTTGTGTTCCTTCATGTGTTGATTTGATTCTTTGTTACAATTTGGACACCTTGTGTCAAGTCACACATTTGTGTTGCCTTGTTGGTTTCTTGGTGTTTTTGTTCAAATTGTATCTCCTTTTGGTTCTTGAAAGTCTCATGCATGAATATTTACTACATGTATATATTATGGCATGCTTGCTTTCTTTGATCCAATATATAGGGGAATCTCCACCAAATCATAATGGGCTAAGATGTGCATGAAATTCAATTTCATATCAATATGCGCATATTTGTGTGGAAGATCTTTATATATTGTAGTTGCACTAACTACTTTGGACCCAATTGGTTTTGGGACCATAGTATACTTGATTGTGTTTTAGGTACATTGGAGATATATATTGGGTGCTTGTATCTTGAATAAGGAAGAAGTGATGTCTACATGACAATTGGATGCAAGCTAGGATGATCAACGAATTCATTTCTTCTTCATCCTACCAATTATATCTCAGTAACAAGTATCTCTCTATCATGCATACATATCTTATTCCCAACCTTTTGTAGGTTGCTTGTTGGCATGAATTTGTGTACTTGCACATGTTGGGTTTCTTGCTTTGGCTTTGAAGAGTTCTCTCTATTGCATATGTGTGTATGTTGAGATGAGTACATATATTAGGTACTATACAAAATCATGCTCATGATTCACCAATCCCAAATATGTCAATCTAGCAATTTTGTTACATACCATTTCCTCAATATCTCTCATGTGAAATAATGACTATATTCGCAAATTTGATTTCTATTTTGTGATACTTGTTGCTTTTATCCATATATTCCTTCTATCCCCCTCTTCCCTTGGTAATAGTTGCAATTGATGGCTCAGTTGATGTGGAGCCTGTTGGGAACCCCAAGAGCAAGGTGTGAAGCAACACAACACCAAGTCTTCCCTCAATAAGATACCGAGGTTATCAAACCAGTAGGAGGAAGGAAACGTCACACAGGTGTTGCAAGCAACGCAGAGACCTGCACAACACAAACTCAAGACTTTGCCCCAACGAATCAGTGAGGTTATCAAGCTTTGCTGTAACAAAGGATTAAACGTATGGTGTGGAAGGTAATGGTTTGCAGCAAGTAAACAAGTAACAGTGGAAGATGTATCAATGGTAAAGATTGGACCGGGGTCCATAGTTCACTTGAGGTGCTCTCCTTAGATAAACAACATGGCATGAAGGGTAAACAAATTACAGCAGGGCAATTGACAGGAACTGAGCAAGGGATAGCAATGCAATTACTAGTCAGAAAGATCCTATGAGGTTAGATTGGGCAATACAACAAGATACATAGACCGCCATCCAACTACATCTATGACTAGAAGTCCACCTTCAGGTTATCATCCGAACCCCCTCCAGTATTAAGTTGCAAACAACAGACAAATGCTTTAAGCAAAGTGTGTAAGGTAAACAGTCCACATGTTCCATGAACAAGAGACCGTTGTTTTCTCCCTAGTAGCAACAGCACATCTACAACCAAGAGATTATTTTCACTTCCCTTGGAAATTAGAGGCATGAACCCACTATCGAGCATAAATACCCCCTCTTGGAGTCACTAGCAACTACTTGGCCAAGATAGCTACTAACAACGGAGAGCATGCAAGATCACAAACAAAAAAGACATGATAGAATCATAAAGACAAAACCATTAATCAAACCAACATAATAATCTCACTATCCATCGGATCCCCACAAACACAACATGCATGATTACAAATAGATTAGACCTTGATCATGAACGGAGCTCACAAGATCTATACATGAAAGCAGAAAGGAGGAGATACAACCATCTAGCTACTACATGGACCCATAGTCCAAGGTGGAACTACTCACGCATCATACCGGAGAGAAGGCCTCCAGGATGATCTCCCCTCCGGCAGGGTGCCGGGAAGAACTTCAGATTCCCCCTAATCTAGGGACGATGGTGGCGGCGGCTACAGACAATTTCATGGATATTTGATCGGGTGCTTAGGGTTTCTGCATCGGGGGCTTCTTATAGGCGAAGGGGGAGGCCGAGGAGGCGACCAGGGGGGCCAAACCCTAGCCAGGCGCGGGCCCACCCCTGGCCGCGCCTGGGGGGTCTGGCTGCCCTGGCCGGCCCCTCCGGCTCCCTTCTAGACTTCTTGTTCCCCACTGAAAGTAATTGACTTTGACGTTTGTCCCGTCCAATTCCGAGAATATTTCTTTACTAACTTTTCTGAAACCAAAAATAGCAGAAAACAAGCATCTGGCACTGTTGCAACTTGTTAGTAGGTTAGTACCAGAAAACATGTAAAAAGCACCTCAAAGTGTAGACAAGCAAAGCAAAGTAGATACTAAACAAGCATGGAGCATCAAAAATTATAGATAAGTTTCCAACGTATCAACATCCCCAAGCTTAACTCTTGCTCGTCCTCGAGTAGGTAAGTGATAAAAGAATAATTTTTTAGGTGACATGCAACCTCACAATAAATATCCAACCATTTGCAAGCATTGAAGGCAGGGATCAAAGAACTCTTAACATGTGCATGAAAGATGGAGTTCTAACAATAGGACATAGTTGCAACATGACAAGCTACAAACAAAGATCATGAATAACATGCATTGAAGAACATTTGTTTGTTTCACATACAGAAAACATGGCATAGTGGCAATCAGCTTGTCCCTCACAGAGTAGCAATATATGCATAGGACACCTTCAAAGTTCACAAGGGTGACTAGAAACAAATAGCACAAGAACAATTAATATCACAATTTGCATCAATTAATAAGCTTTGGAATGCTACACACAGAATGACAACTATGCTCTCTTAATGGTGCCTAAAGGTAGAAGGTGTAGACTCAATAATGATGGAAGAAAGGCCTTTTTGTAAAGGAAGCAGGGATTACAAGTTTCAAAAGGAGCTTCCAAAAATTATGGTACTTGTTAGCTTTCATCCCTCATTGCCCCTATCATAAGCATCTTGAAGTGGTTAAGGTTAAAGTGTCAAAGGTGGAGTATATGCTTGATGAATTATAAGTTGGCAATCTCAAGTCCCTTGAATACGAGGGCCACACCTCATGCATACTCAACTTTGGGTCCAAGTAAGTTCTTGTCATTGTAAGTATTTGCATATCATTGAGAACCGCCAACGGGGTACCCCTTGCACATGGTACAGGAGCTTTCCCATAACCAAAATGACAAGGCAAGCAGACAAAATGAGCATCTCAGCAATCTTTTTATTTACCATATGCATAGTTTTTTATTGAGGATGCTTCATATATAGCTCATTATGGTGATGTTGCAAGTTTCCACCATGATTAGGCATGGCTTAGGCTAGCGGCCCAGGCGTTTCTCTAACACATAATACAAACTCCATGGACTTACAAGTTCCCTATTTATTTCACACCGGTGACATCCATAGACAAAAGAACATGATATCAACTGACTACAAAGTACAAGTGCAATGTTGAAAACGTTCCCCGTGACAGCACGGTTCTACTAATTCCAACTTATAAGTGCAAGCATATACAACAAAGTTGTCACAATGGTTCAATTTTATTAGGGGCAAAGAATATAAAGTGTTCCATCAAGTTTGTGAGGGCTTTAATCACTAAGTTTTCACATAACAAAATATTTTTTAATTGGAAGATAGTTGAAAACAAGAATATACTTGGAATGGTGTAACACACCATGCATAGGAGTTTATAGTGGACACTTTGGAATAACTTGGTTTCTTGGGAGTTGGAAGCATGAGTAGAACTTACTCATACAAGTGGAGGCTAGCAAAAGACTGGGAGCAACCAACTAAGAGAGCATAATGGCCATAATCATGCAGTGCAAAAAAGCATACTAATCAAAGCAAAGAGTGGTACTACAAGTCAAGGACTAAATGATCATAGAGGCTAATGGTGACTTGTCATAGTCATAACATGGTGTGAGCATGTGCCAAGTCAACCCAAGCAAAGCATCAAGGAGAATACCACAATACTATGCTTTTGCATGCTAAAACAACGCATAATTTCTTCAAGGCACACTAAGCAATCCCAATTGTTTGGAACAAGACATGCTATAGCAATAATCACTAAGCATAAGGTCAAAACAACACCTAGCATGTCATTCTAAAGTCTAAGTCACAGTCAATGCAAGCTCCTCTTACACTTACAAGCAAGAACTTACTACTCCTTTCCAACACCAAGAAACTTATTTGCAAAACAACACAGCGAAAAAGGGGGTCCAAACTACTCAAGAAAACTAAGCAAACTAAGCAAAGAAAACGAAAACTAAGATGCTCCAAGAACAACACAACTGTGCATGAAACAATAAAAACGAAGTGTCTAGACAGACCTGAGCTTTTTATTGATGAAGAAGGGGATGCCTTGGGCATCCCCAAGCTTTGACGCTTGTACCTCTTGGATATTTATTGGGGTGACACCATGGTGGAATCCCCAAACTTGAGCTTTTTTCCATTCTTCATCTCGTTGCATCATTCTCTCTCTACACTTGAATTTTTTTTCCTTCACACAATCTTCATTAGCAACATTAGTGTATTCAAAAGATATTAGACCTCTGTTGGGGAGGTGACCCCGGATAGGGTCAAGACAGGGAAGATAAAGGAGTCTCCCTTGTCACATGCCGAGTTACTGTTTATATCGGCCGAGTCATGTAAAGGTCGGCCGAGATAAGCATGGCCATGACACCTACGGAAGGAGCGATTCCTTACCCGGTCGACATACGAGTTAAGTCGGTCGAGTAAGCCTGAATAACTCGAATGCAGGTGAAGGCCAAGCCGAGTTACACGAGACATGGCCG
Organism: Avena sativa; assembly: GCA_916181665.1. Taxonomy (NCBI): domain Eukaryota; kingdom Viridiplantae; phylum Streptophyta; class Magnoliopsida; order Poales; family Poaceae; genus Avena; species Avena sativa. Next base: position 71,959,835 of record OV702284.1, read on the forward strand.
AATAACCTGAAGCTTGCAGGAGAAGGAGGTGCCTATAGTCAAACCCAAGTCACGGGCTAGGAAGAATCTGAACAGAGCCAAGCACAAAGGACAAGGAGCAGAGCAGCAGAGGGGCAGAAGGAGGTCACGGAGGTGACAGTCATGGAGCCCGAGGCGCGCAGGTGGGGTTCTCTGGAACCTTGTCGTCGTTAGAAGGGGGACACAGAAAGGAGGTCGCCGAGTTACTATATTGGGACAAGCATATTCCTCGAATATGCTTGCCACGTCAGCCCTAGAGGAGCCAAGGAACCCCTTTATAAGGGGAGACACGGGATCCTGAGGGGGGATCGATTCACTCAAGGCCGTTAGGATCGTGTATTAGCTCTCTTCTTCCTGCATACAGCTCGAGGAGCACTTGTAGCCCAACAAGAAGAGAAATAAAGATCTGCATGTTAGCTATTTGAGTGTAGAAATAACTACATTTTCCCTTCCCGGATCCCTCTAGCATCCATTGGCCCCATACTTTAGCCTACCCATGGCATCTGCCGTGCCACCACCACGACAGTTGGCGCCCACCGTGGGGCCAGCAGCGGTGCTAGCTGGAGTCAAGATCCAGCGTTATCTCTGGCTTAGTCCAGAGATTTGATCTCTGTGACTATGTCAGCGATAACGCAGGAAGCTTCAGGAGGAAAACTCCTCCGCGCAACGGGGTCTTCATCAACTTGGGCACGCACCAGATCTACGTCGGCATCGACACCTCTTGCGTTTATCCTCACCAAGTTATTGATGAAGGAGAGCCTCCCCTCGGCGCCGCAAACGGTCCGCGTGGAGCACGCGCCATTAGCAGCGTCGAGGTAATGGTCGCAGCCAGGGCGCAGACAGCAGCAACAGGTGCCGGATCAAGCAAGGAACCTGCGGCGGGAGGATAGGTGACCACAAAGCAAGCAGCTCCACAGCCCACCGAGGTAGATCCGTCAGCAGCCAAGTCAGCCGAGGTGCAGGAGACAACCCCGAAGGCACCAAGGGTAAGATGGCCACCTCTGGAAAGACCAGAAAATATTCTCCAGGCAACTATAGATAATCTGACCACGCCTGTAGCACCGATACTTGATCCGGCTAATGCTCAGGCTGAGTTAGAAGAGACTAGGCAAAAATTACTTGTAGAGGAAAAAAAGGTGTCGGCCTTGCGGGAGTCCCTGAACAGGACCCTGGGAGAATATGCTAAGGCAAATAAACTAGATGTTGGCCCCGAGCGGGTAGATGAGTTAAGATTGAGAGGAAAAAACCTCATGAATGATATCAACAAAGAACATGAGATTCACAAGGCAGATTCAGTTGACCTAGGCTTTCCGCGGTATAGCACCCCGGCGAAGAACCTAAGGGCGGCAAATGCCGCTGCATTGGAGTTAGAAGGATTAACCGGCGAAGCCCGGCAGAAACAACAAGAAAGAGTGAATGAGCTGGTACGCATTGCGAACCAGCAGAATGAAGAAATGCTTAGGGCTGACCCGGTAAGACCGGGAGCCTCGCGCATGGTTCATTTGGCTGGAGCAGCACCCGCTCTATCAGTGGCAGGAGCATCTTCACCCGGAAATAATGCGTGAAAAGATAGAGCAGTAACTTCAGGAAAAAGAAATAAGCAAATTGTACCGTATGATACAGCGGTAGCCGAAAAGGTCAATGAGAACAGAGGAAATGGAAGCCGAGGTAACAGTGGAGAAACAAACCCCGGCCGTGCCAACAAAGGCAACGGAAGCCGAGGTAATGGAGACCTCGGAAGAAGAAATCATGATAACGATATCCCGGCGGAAGGAAGAAGGGACCCGCCGCCCAATCCTCAGCCGAGGTATGAGCCTCGGCAAGAACCAGAAGTGAGACCAGCTCACCATAATCAGACAAATGAGAGGTACAATGATGGTTACTCAGATATGGAGTATGCAGTGCATGGTGGAAATAACCATTATAGAATGCAGGAGAGAATCATGTACAGAGACTTGCCGTCAAATGATGCAAGATTAAAGCTGGACAGGTTGTATCGGTCTGAGTTGTTAGAGGAGCAGGGTCCGCCTGGTCCGGCGTGTTTTGGACCTCGGATCATGGGCGAGCCACCAGTGCCGAACTTTCAGCTGGCAAGGGGCACGAAACCATACAATGGGAGCACCAAACCACAGGATTGGTTGATTGACTATGCTACTGCAGTAAAGATAGCTAGTGGAAACTTGCGATGGGCGGTAAGGTATGTCCCGCAGATGCTGGAAGGACCAGCCAGAGTATGGCTAAACAATCTGCCAGCAGGCAGTATCAACTGTTGGCTAGATTTTGAAGAGATGTTTGTCAGCAACTTCACCAGTACTTACAAAAGACCAAACAGGCCACAACAGCTTGCTATGTGCAAGCAGAGGCCGAATGAGACAGATAGAGAATTCTTGACTCGGTGGTGTAACCTTAGAAACTCATGTGAAGGAGTTATAGAATCTCAAGCGATAGCTTGGTTCGCTCAAGGCTGCCGATATGCCAGTGTTTTGTGGCAGAGGTTGCAAAGAGATATACCGACCACCTTGGCGGAAACCATCAGGATAGCGGATTCGTATGCATTGGGCGATCCGACACAACCAGAACTAATGTCAGCCGAGCATCGGGAGCATCAAGATCAATATGCAAGAGATGCAGCCGGATCATCGAGGCGCAACGAGTTCAGAGGTAGAAGAAGAGAGGAAAGAACGGATTACAGATATGCCTCCAATCAGGTGGCAGCGGTAGTGCAAGATCAGCCGAGTCACAGAAACAGTCAGCGGCAGAAAAATGGTCCTCAGCAATGGACACCAAGGAATGAAGGGAAGAGACAGTGGACACCAGAACAGAAAAAGCAGTGGTAGGAAAGGACGAAGTACACGTTTGAATCCATGTTGGATCAACCGTGTAAGTTTCACACTCCAAACCCGGCCAAGCCGGCTAATCATACAACTCGGCAATGCGCCTGGATGAAAAATGCAATGGGGAACCCGGCGGGCATGCAAACGCCCCCTCATCAGACGCATCAGCAGCAGCAGCTGCAGTTGACTAGGGCGAATGCACAATAGTTAATGTTACCCCCTCCCCCTCCGAGGTATGATAACTCGGACCGGAGAGATACGATGCATCAAGTGATAAATCAAGGTCAGGATGGAAGGATAAACCCCGGAAATAATGGACGTAATGATTACAGGGAGCATCATCAATCATATTGCGTGTTCACAACAGAATAGCAAGACATGCAAAGTGTACAGCGCCGGCATATGGAAGTGAATGCAGTTATGCCGGCGGTACCAAGATACGTACCTTGGTCAGGCCAAGAAATAACTTGGAGCATAAAAGATCACCCGAAAATAATGCCGAGTCCAGGGTCGTACGCACTCATACTAGATCCGACTTTTGTCGGGCCCAGCATTAATGTGAAATTTTCAAAAGTACTCATTGACAATGGGAGAAGTATCAATATCATGTACAAATATACGATGCATAAACTCGGAATAGCGCAGAATATGCTGCAATCCACAAGAACCACATTCCATGGAATAGTGCCGGGACTTTCGTGCGAACCCATTGGGAAAGTCCGAGTAGATGTATTATTCGGCACAAGGGAGAATTGCAGAGCGGAAAATTTGGAGTTTGAAGTGGTGGACCTAGAAAGTTGTTATCATGCTTTACTCGGATGGCCGGCATTGGCCAAATTCATGAGCAGCTGCCACATCACTTACTTGAAAATGAAGTTACCCGGACCACAAGGGGTGATAACAGTAGCAGGAGATTACAGGAAGTCAATGGAATGTGCCTCGGCCAGATCAAACCTGGCCGAGTCATTGGTGATTGCAAGAGAAAAAAGAAGGATTCAGGAGGTAGCGTCTCTCGCTCAGTCAGCACAGCTGAATATGCCAGCATTAGCCAACCCACATGGAAGTTGTTCTTTCCAGCCGACTAAGGAGACAAAAAAGGTCCAGATAGATGAGCAGTTCCTAGAGCGCACCATCACGATTGGTGCCGGCCTAGATGCCAAATAGGAGGGCGAGCTCACCAAATTCCTCCTTGAGAATCGGGATATCTTTGCCTGGTCAACTCAAGACCTGCAAGGTGTATCGAGGGAGTTGGCTGAGCACTCTTTGCATGTAAGGCCAGGAGCAAGGCCGGTGAAGCAACCTCTCCGCCGCTTCGCCGAAGACAGGAGAAAAATAATAGGGGATGAAATAGCTCGGCTCCTTGCAGCCGGGTTCATCATGGAAGTACTTCATCCGGATTGGCTATCAAATCCGGTGTTAGTAGAAAATAAAAAGGATGACCCAAATGTAGCCGTCGTATGGCGAATGTGTATTGATTACACGAACCTAAACAAGGCGTGTCCCAAAGATCCTTTTCCTTTACCTAGGATAGACCAAGTCATTGATTCGACCGCTGGTTGTGAGCTGTTGTCATTTGTAGACGCGTATTCTGGTTTCCACCAGATACCGTTAAATCCGGCCGATCAAATAAAGACTGCGTTTATTACCCCGTACGGGGCTTATTGCTATCGCACCATGCCATTCGGCCTGCGTAATGTAGGAGAAACTTATCAGAGATGCATGCAAGTGTCTACATGACCAGATAGGAAAAAATGTACAAGTATATGTAGAAGACATAGTTATAAAAACCAAAGAGAGCAAAACACTACTGGACGATATTCGGCAGACGTTCGCAAACCTGAGAAGGTTCCGAATGAAGCTTAACCCGGAAAAATGTACCTTTGGCGTACCGGCTGGGAAATTACTCGGTTTTCTTGTATCCAGCTGAGGTATAGAGGCAAATCCAACTAAAATACGAGCAGTTGAAAGAATGGAATTGCCGAGGTGTTTAAATGATGTACAAAAATTCATGGGCTGTCTAGCTTCACTGAGTCGATTTGTATGTCGGCTGGGGGAAAAAGCATTACCTCTATATCAACTGATGAAAAAGTCCGATAAGTTCATTTGGACATCGCAAGCAGATAGTGCATTTCATGAACTGAAAAAGATGTTGGTCAGAGCACCAATCCTGGCCTCTCCATTGTCAAAAGAGCCTATGTTACTTTATGTAGCTGCCACAAACAGAGTGGTAAGTGCGGTGGTTGTTGTGGAACGGAATGAAGATGATAAATTAATACAAAGGCCGGTATATTACCTAAGCAAGGTACTATCGGCCTCCAAACAAAACTACCCACACTACCAGAAAATGGCCTATGGAGTATACATGTCGGCGAAAAAACTTAAACATTACTTCGAAGAACATCCGATCAAAGTGATCTTTGAAGCGCCCATAGCCGAGATATTGAGCAACAAGGATGCAAGCGGCCGAATAGCAAAATGGGCAATCGAATTATCACCTTATGCTCCGCAATTCGATAGGCGAGATGCAATCAAATCTCAGGCAGTGGCCGACTTCTTTGTGGATTGGGCCGAGGTACAATATGAACCACCGTTACCAGATCCGAATTATTGGATAATGCATTTCGATGGATCCAAGCTGAGAAATGACTTGGGAGCAGGGATAGTGTTGACCTCACCAAAAAAAGATCAGCTGGAATATGTACTGCAAATACATTTCGCTGCATCAAACAATGTAGCCGAATATGAAGCACTTGTCCATGGATTAAAGGTGGCAAAAGAAATTGGTATACGTCAGATCCTATGCTACGGGGATTCCGATTTGGTAGTACAGCAAGTATCAGGCAATTGGGACGCACTAGATGGGAATATGGCCCTATATAGGTTCCATGTCCAAAAAATAACTGGATACTTCGATGGATGCGAGTTTCATCGTATACCTCGGGCGGAAAATGACGCTGCGGACACATTATCAAAACTCGGATCAACTAGGCAGTCAATTCCCCCAGGAATCGCCCTAGAGCACCTGAGAAAACCATCGATTATACCGTCACCAGAGTCCGAATCCATTCATATCTCGGCAGAATTAAAAGAAGGGAGTGTGCCAATGGAAATTGACAAAGAGTGCAACCCAGGATCTCTGAAAGTGAACCTGGCCATCGCATGAATAAATACAGAAGGATTCAAAGCTGTTATGACGGCAGAGAACATGGAAATCGACAGTGAAATTGTCCCAGAGAAAACCATACCGACATGGGCGCAACCCATATTCTCCTTCCTCAAGGATGCAATCTTGCCGAGTAATGAGATACTGGCTAGACAGACAATAAGAAGAGCAAAAGCTTACACAATCATAAACAATGAGTTGTACAAGCGAAGCGTCACAAGCGTACTGCAGAGATGTGTTGACTCGGCAGAAGGCCAGGAAATACTCCTGGATATACACCAGGGAGAATGCGGGCATCACGCATCGTCTAGAGCATTAGTAGCCAAGGCATTCAGGCATGGATTTTATTGGCCGACGGCGTTAAAGGAGGCAAAAGAGCTAGTAGAAAAATGTAACGGTTGCCAAAGATACGCTAGCAAGATACATATGCCATCATCTGAATTAAAAACAATACCAATCACTTGGCCATTCTCTGTATGGTGCTTAGATATGGTAGGCCCGTTCAAGTCAGCCCGAGGCGGAATGACTCACATTCTAGTCATGGTGGATAAATTCACAAAGTGGATCGAGGTAAAACCTATAAGAAAATGTGATGGACAAACAGCAGTGAAATTCCTCAAAGATATCATCTTGAGATATGGTTATCCACACAGTGTTATTACGGACAATGGCACAAATTTTGCTGAAGGAGCCTTTGCTAGGTTTTGCCAAGAGAAGCACATAAGACTAGATGTTGCCTCGGTGGCTCACCCGGCATCAAACGGGCAAGTAGAAAGATCAAATGGACTGGTATTGTCCGGAATAAAACCCCGGCTTGTTGAACCTTTGCAAAGGTCGGCAGGATGTTGGATCGAGGAACTGCCAGCAGTACTGTGGAGCCTCAGGACTACACCGAACAGGTCGACAGGGTATACCCCATTCTTTCTGGTCTATGGGGCAGAAGTTGTGCTTCCAGCCGACATAATGCATGACTCACCACGGGTGACCCAGTACACGACTGCCGAGGTAAATGAGGTAGCTCGGCAAGACGACGTCGATTTACTAGAGGAGGCAAGGGAATTGGCACTATCAAGATCAGCTATTTATCAGCAAGACCTACGACGATATCATAGCAAGAAAGTCAATACAAGAGTCTTTAAAGAAGGAGATTTGGTTCTTCGGCTAGTGCAGCGCACAGCCGGCATGCACAAACTATCACCCCCATGGGAAGGACCATTCATCATGACTAAAGCATTGCACAATGATGCATATTACCTAATCGATGCTCAGTCACCAGAAAAGAACAAGGCAAACAAAGCGGGCGAAGAATCGAAAAGACCATGGAACATAGCTTTACTTCGCCCATTCTACTCTTAGGAGCCATATATGGTATGTTGTAATATGACGCTTCAAGTCGGAGTATCAAGCGTGTATTGAACCTCGGCACCTCGAGCAATGACTCAAGGATTGCACAATGTTATCTTTAATCTTTAGTACTATGTAGTAAACCTCGGCACCTCGAGCAGTGACTCGGGGACTGCCCTATGTTATTTCTTGTTTTGAGTTATGTATTAAACCTCGGCACCTCGAGCAGTGACTCGGGGACTGCCCTATGTTATTTCTTATTCTGAGTTATGTGTTAAACCTCGGCACCTCGAGCAGTGACTCGGGGACTATACCGTGTTATTTCTTATTCCTGAATTATGTGTTAAGTTTCAAGACCTCAAGCAGGGACTCGGGGACTGCGCCGTATTATCCCTTATCTCGGATCATGCATTAAAACCTCGATACCTTGAGCAATGACTCAGGGACTGCCTCATGATTATCTCCTATTCTAACCACACGTATTAAACTCCGACACCTTGAGCAATGACTCAGGGGTTACCCCGTAGTATTCTCTGCATTAACCCACAAAATATATTTCGGCAACTCGGTTTGTAACTCGGAGACGACCACATGGTCCAAGATAATTCTTTGAGCACACGCAAGAACTCGATAACCCAAGTGATAACTCAGGGACTAGTTGGTATAATCGACTATTTGTCGCCAGACACATAAAAGTTCCATAGCACAGCAAATGAAGATCTCTAAGGATAAGGCAAAGTAATAATGATTACCATCATCCATGCCTTAGCGGCAAAAGGAAAAAAGGTTCGCATCACAAGCCAGACAATTGTTCCATAGACATCATACGCCCGGCATACCGGGGACTGGAAATAACTTAAGAGGCTTTTTGAACATAAAAGGTGAAAAGGGCCAGAGCACCCTTAAGGGGCAACAGCATGATCATCGGCATCAGGAGCGGCTATCTCGGATGATGGCGGCGCGACCTCGGTCTCCTGTGCAGGGGCATCTTTAGGAACGGGGCGCTCCGAGGTAGACGGCTCCTCGGCCGAAGTTACTTCGCCTTCAACAGAAGCGATAGTAGCCTCGGGGGAAATCCTGGGCTGCTAAGAAACATTAGTTTGAGCTTGAGAGTGCCCAGTCCCTTTGGAAGATGATCGCGCACCATCGTCCCCATCTAAGCTCGCATTGGAATCACGGGAGTTGTCCGAGTCACCCTCCGCCTCATCCTGGCTGGCCGAATCATCATCAGAGGCGTCCTCAATATCGACGTCATCCGCTGGATTAGAAAAAAAACTCGGCCCTTCAATCCAATTATGCACATCAGCGTACTCAACCAGCTGGAAGGCACGAGCTTGGCGGCGAGCGACGAATTCTGGATTCTCAACCCAACGAGAGCCAGTGCGCAAGTTTATCAAGGTATCGAGTGAAATGTCCTCGTACCAAGACAAAACAGCTGTAAGTGCCATGTCAGCACCAGCCCTTCCAGCGGATTCCCTCCAGAGATTTAACTGGGTCTAGGATGCCATTAATCTCTCCACAAGTATCTTGATCTCATCAATATCAGGAGTTCCATAAGTATTCGACCAGAGAACATGGTAGGCCCGAATGGCTGCTTGCACCAAATCCCTGCCCATAATCTTCATTGGCCCAATAGCAGCGCCAACGGCAATCAAGTAGTCTTCCATTGAATATTCTGGACTAGAATTGCGGGGACACCTCGGCGCTGACGAGCAGAAATCACTGCTTTAGAGCTCACGGGTCTAGCTTCCAGAAAATGGTCTACGTAAAATAAAAGTATATCAGTTAAAAGTAAGAAAGAGAAGAAGATAACTCGGCCACGGTCAGAAACTTACGATGAATATAACTCAACATTTTCTGGAAATCCTGGGTCCAGTCAGCCTTAGTCTTCTCAAAGCGAGTGATTTCCTCGCTCATCGTCCGATTCTTCAGCTCGGCAGCCTCGAGGAGTTCTTTATCTTTCTGCAGTTACAGACTCAGCCGATTCTTTTCTTTAGAGAACTCCTGATCAACTTTCTCCAACTCGGATTTTTGAGAAAGCTTGAGAGACTCAACCTCGGCACGTAACCGGGTTATCTCGTCATCTTTCTCTTTCAGTTGCGCCGAATGAGTGGCGGCTTGCTCTAAAAAATGCAGCATCATATCAGGCATGGGTATGCATTCTTGATGCGACGCTACAAGTGTTTGTAACTCGGCTATACCAAAGCCAGAAGGTTATAAGGAACCCAGGATAAGTCTCGAACAAAAAATCAATAGAGGAAAAGAATAACTAACCTTCCAGAGCTTTGACCTTCTTGGTAAGGCGGATATTAAGATTATTGATGCTAGCTGCACACCCGCAAGGGATGAATTAGCACACCAAGTCGAAAATATTAAGAACTTAAGGAACAATACAAAGGTTTATTAAATTACCAGTTTTCTTCACCACAGGGAGAACTTTCTCATATTTCTCCTCTAACTTCTTGTGTGCAAAGAGAAACCTTTGAAATTCGGCTATCCGCCGATCATGGGCAACCTAAGTATCAAAATGAATTACACAACTAGATATTCAAAGCTAAGACAGATCCGAATCAAGTAAAATTTAACTCGGATCTAGGTGGCTGGATATTCAAAGCTAGGACAGATCCGAATCAAGTAAAATTTAACTCGGATCTAGGTGGCTGGATATTCAAAGCTAGGACAGATCCGAATCAAGTAAAACTTAACTCGGATCTAGGTGGCTGGATATTCAAAGCTAGGACAGATCTGAATCAAGTAAAACTTAACACGGATCTAGGTGGCTGGATATTCAAAGCTAAGACAGATCCGAATCAAGCAAAACTTAACTTGGATCTAGGTGGCTGGATAACCGAAGCAGAAATAGATCCGGATAAAGCAACGCTTAATTCGAAATATGGATGAACAACAATCAATCCAAGGTATACAAGAAATAAACTTAGCAAATAATGCATTTGAATCCTAACAAAGCTTCCAAACTAACAACAAGTTATTCGGTTGCAAGCTTCGGGGACTAGTGTATATATACTATCATTTGAATAACAGACAAAATATCAATAGAAACGCTTACCTCGTTCATCTTATCACTTTCAAGAACAATCTTAGCAGCCATATGCAAACGACTGCTGATGTCGGAGAGATGAAACGGCTGATTACTCGGATTGCCCTCAAGCTGATCGGCGGCATTCCAGTTGTTGGCATATTCCACCAGAGAGCCGAGGCTGTTCCCGCTCTCAGTACAGGTCAGCACTTTGCCTCGGACCCGTTGTGTAACCACCGCCACCGCAGGACTCTTGTGGAGAGTAAGCTGAGTATCAGCGGCCAGGGTGACAACTGGTTTAGCAGAGGAAGCCCCCTTACGGAGTACATCAGCGATGGTGGGTTGAGAAGAGCTTGCCGGCCCCTTCTGAGATGCTGAAGGTTTGGTGACAACGACCTTCTTAGCCTTAGAAGAGGTGTCGGCAGGGGCAGCAACCTCGGCACTAGGAACGACATCCTTGGAGGCGGGAGGAACTATGGTTTCCGAGGGGGCCGAGATGGTGATATCCTCGGCTGGAATTGGAGTCGCAGTTGGGATTGTGGGGCTCAAAGGAATTTCGGGGGAAACTTCGGGGGTTGTAACAGAGGCAATAGGTTCAGTAGGATGATCTACCGATGGAGTTATGTCGGCGTCAGCAGTGGAGGCTGTGGGTACATCTTGCCGAGGTGATGTCTGAGTCGGCGCAGGAGGAGAGTCAACGCGAGCGGGACTAGGGGCCCGAGTATCTTCAGGGGGCGGAGGAGAAGGCAACCGAGTTGTATGACTCGTCATACTCGGACCGCTTGGCTTGGCAGAGAGAGGAGCGCTGCAAAAGCACAGAAAGTCGAATCAAAAGACAGAAAGAGAGAAGCAAGAAATACAAATGAAAATGAACTCACCCAGTAACTCCGGGCATGGTTTTACGCTTCGGAAGGTGCTGGGCTGACTTCTTTGTTCGCTTCTTGGGAGCGGCTTCGGAGAGACCTGCCGGAGCGGTGCGCTTCCTCGAGGTAGCAGGAGCTTGAGAGGCGAGAGGCTCAGCGTCGTGCACCTGACCGGCCTAATTAGCTGGGAAAGTAGAAGCTGGAAATGCATAAGAGATAGGCATCGCGGCGACTACCTCAAGAATTTGGACGTCGTCCGAATCACCTTCCTCCCCATGGGCCGAGGTCTTGCCACGGGCGCGAGCCGGAGCGACGTCCGACTTAGGAACAAACTCCTCTGAGTCAGGTTCCCCGCTGTCTGGGGTATTCCGATCAGCGGTCCACGGAAGGGCCAGAACCTCGGCATCCTCAGTCTTTTGCTATGCAAATCTCTGCAAGAAAAGAGATGAAGTGGAGTTAGCAAAAGAATTCACAAACGCGATTAGGTATCAAACACAAATGCATAAACTTACCTCGGGAGGGGGATTCCCGTGTGTGAACGGCTTCCTTGTCCGGAGAAAACTTATCTCCCCAACAGAGGTCTAATATCTTTTGAATACACTAATGTTGGGGAGGTGACCCCGGATAGGGTCAAGACAGGGGAAGATAAATGAGTCTCCCTTGTCACATGCCGAGTTACTGTTTATATCGGCCAAGTCATGTAAAGGTCGACCGAGATAAGAACGGCCATGACACCTACGGAAGGAGCGATACCTTACCCGGCCGACATACGAGTTAAGTCGGCCGAGTAAGCCCGAATAACTTGAATGCAGGTGAAGGCCAAGCCAAGTTACACGAGACAGGGCCGAATAACATGAAGCTTGCAGGAGAAGGAGGTGTCTATAGTCAAACCCAAGTCATGGGCTAGGAAGAATCTAAACAGAGCCAAGCACAAAGGACAAGGAGCAGAGAAGCAGAGGGGCAGAAGGAGGTCACGGAGGTGACAGTCATGGAGCCCGAGGCGCCCAGGTGGGGTTCTCTGGAACCTTGCCGTCGTTAGAAGGGGGACACGGAAAGGAGGTCGCCGAGTTACTATATTGGGACAAGCATATTCCTCGAATATGCTTGCCACGTCAGCCCTAGAGGAGCCAAGGCACCCCTTTATAAGGGGAGACGCGGGATCCTGAGGGGGATCGATTCACTCAAGGCCGTTAGGCTCGTGTATTAGCTCTCTTCTTCCTGCATACAGCTCGAGGAGCACTTGTATCCCAACAATAAGAGAAATAAAGATCTGCATGTTAGCTATTTGAGTGTAGAAATAACTACTTCCCTCCCTGGATCCCTCTAGCATCCATTGGCCCCATACTTTAGCCTACCCATGGCATTTATTGTGCCACCACCACGACAACCTCTGGAAAAGCTTTGGAATAGCAAGGATTTTCACTAAAAACACAAGATACTGTAGCAACTCCTTCAAAAAGCTCAATTTCCCAAAAGAGAACTCAAAAAGAAATTAATAAGAAGCAAATGCAAATAATGGCAGAAATCTGTCAAAACAGACCAGCAGGTAGAAACCGATTTTTTCGAACATCTTCTGTTACTCAAACCAAAAAATGCTAAACTAACTTAAGTTATATAAAATACTGGGGGATTTATTCGTAAATTTTGAGCTCAATCCGAGTTACAGGGACTCCTTACGAATATTTTTGGTGGAGGACAGAAATCTGTTTTGGGACAGCAACTCTCTAAATCTTACTTCCCTCTTATTAGAGGTTATTCTTGGCACAAAAGGCAAACAAAAAGGATAAGGAGAGGTCATTACTGAAGTAATAACTTCCAAGACTTAAGGAAACTCTTGGGTTATGTCCCAACAAGTACTTTTCTTTAACGCCTTTAAGTTAGGCTTGATAGCTTGAGAAGATGCTCTCATAAGAACTACGAGTTGAAGTAAAAGAGAGCATCAAGAAGCAAATTCAAAACACCTTTAAGTCTAACCCACTTCCTATGTATAGGAATCTTGTACACAAATAAGTTTACAAAGAACAAAGTGACAGGCATAGGACTAGAAAACTAGAGTAACTTCAAAACTTTCAGCACAAAGAGAGGTGTTTTAGTACCATGAAAACTTCTACAACCATATTTTCCTCTCTCATAATAATTTTCAGTAGCCTCATGAATAAACTCAACAATATAACTATCACATAAAGCAGGCTTTTCATGAGCTACAAACACATAATTTCTATCAAGCTCAAAAATAGTGGGATTAAAACCTTCACAGGTTTTACCCAAAATAGATATTTCAAAATGATCCACGGGAACATAACATTCATCCTTATTTGGTAAGCATGGGGGACAATCAAATAATGTAAGGGATAAAGAGTTACTCCCATTAGAAGGTAGACATAGGTAGATCCATTCTTCCTCCTCTTGACCATCACTCTCCTCCTCTTTTTCATCTAATGAGCTTTCAGTTTCAACAATTTCTTCTTCTATAGGCTCCTGCAAGGCATTAGTCTCTTCCATTTGTGGAAAACACCTATTAAAATATTCAAGAATATAGCCATTTTCTTCCTTATAATTGTCAAAGCAAAATTTAAGTATCTCATAAGCCTCATATTTATAAGGTGGATCATCGGTATTTTCAAGCAAACTGGCAAGTTCAAATGCACCCTTGAAGGCAATAAATTCTTCAATTTGTTCCACATCATAAAAGTCATAATTTCCTTTAACATAAGAGGATATGGTAACATTATCATTATACTCACATTGAAAAGGGAGGTGTTTATACATCCTACAGCAACAAGCTTTATCAAAGCAATAAGTAACATTATAAGTATAGCACACTTCTCTAGCAATAGTATTCAACTTATCAATTTGTTCCCATAAGTGTTTCCCTTTTCGGTGTTCCTTATAATAATACTTTTGTTCTTCCGTGAATCCACCTTGCCAATAAGAACTAGTTTCAAAGAAACCATCCATTGATAGAAAGCATGACCAAGCAAGTCAATAATAGTCCAGCAACTAGATTAGGAACTAATTTTTTGTGTTTTTTATAAGAGAAAGCAAACCAAACTAGACTATATTTTTGGGTTTTTTTAAAAGAGGCAAACAAAACCAAGCAAAATAAACAAAGTAAAGAGAGAGGAAGTGAATGACTCCTCTAGTGAAGACATCCTTAGCCTTCCCGGCAACGGCGCCAGAAAACTTGATAGCGTGTTGGGAGCTTCTTTTTCTTTATGTCCCCGGTAATGGCGCCAGAAAACTTGTTGATGGCTTAATTGATGTGGAGACTGTTGGGAACCCCAAGAGCAAGGTGTGAAGCAGCACAGCAGCAAGTCTTCCCTTACTAAGAGACCGAGGTTATCGAACCAGTAGGAGGAAGGAAACGTCACACAGGTGTTGCAAGCAACACGGAGAGCTGCACAACACAAACTCAAGACTTTGCCCCAACGAATCAGTGAGGTTGTCAAGCTCACCGGTTTGCTGTAACAAAGGATTAAACGTATGGTGTGGAAGGTAATGGTTTGCAGCAAGTAAACAAGTAACAATGGAAGATGTATCAATGGTAAAGATTGGACCGGGGTACATAGTTCACTAGAGGTGCTCTCCTTAGATAAACAACATGGCATGAAGGGTAAACAAATTACAGCAGGGCAATTGACAGGAACTGAGCAAGTCATAACAATGCAATTACTAGTCAGAAAGATCCTATGAGATTTGATTGGGCAATACAACAACATACATAGACGCCATCCAACTGCATCTATGACTACAAGTCCACCTTCAGGTTATCATCCGAAGCCCCTCTAGTATTAAGTTGCAAGCAACAGACAACTACTTTAAGCAAAGTGTGTAAGGTAAACAGTCCACATGTTCCATGAACAAGATACCGTTGTTTTATCCCTAGTAGCAACAGCACATCTACAACCGAAGAGATTATTGTCACTTCCCTTGGAAACTAGAGGCATGAACCCACTATCGAGCATAAATACCCCCTCTTGGAGTCACTAGCAACTACTTGGCCAAGATAGCTACTAACAACGGAGAGCATGCAAGATCACAAACAACACAGACATGATAGAATCATAAATATAAAACCATTAATGAAACCAACATAATAATCTCAATATCCATCGGATCCCCGCAAACACAACATGCATGATTACAAATAGATTAGATCTTTATCATGAACGAAGCTCACAAGATCGATACATGAAAGCACAAAGGAGGAGATACAACCATATAGATGCTACATGGACCCATAGTCCAAGGTGGAACTACTCATGCATCATACCAGAGAGAAGGCCTCCGGGATGATCTCCCCTCCGGCAGGGTGCCGGGAAGAACTTCAGATCCCCCTCCAATCTAGGGAAGATGGTGGTGGCGGCTACAGACGGTTTCGTGGCTATTTGATCGGGTGCTTAGGGTTTCTGCATCGGGGGCTTCTTATAGGCGAAGGGGGAGGCCGAGGAGGCTACCAGGGGAGGCAAACCCTAGCCAGGTGTGGGCCCACCCCTGGCCGCACCTGGGAGGTCTGACTACCCTGGCCGGCCCCTCCGGCTTCCTTCTGGACTTCTTATTCCCCAAAGAAAGTAATTGACTTTGACGTTTGTCCCTTCCAATTCCGAGAATATTTCTTTACTAACTTTTCTGGAACCAAAAATAGCAGAAAACAGGCATCTGGCACTGTTGCAACTTGTTAGTAGGTTAGTACCAGAAAACATGTAAAAAGCACCTAAAAGTGTAGACAAGCAAAGCAAAGTAGATACTAAACAAGCATGGAGCACAAAAATTATAGATATGTTTCCAACGTATCAGTAATGTATGGAGTATGTTGGTTTTTGAAGCTCATTGATGTACGATAAGATATATTTGAGCTTTTTACCATGCTTTCAAGCAAACATCTTATTTGTATATTCCATTACTTCCTTTTTGCCTTTCGTGTGCTTCCTTGAGTATCTATTTTGTTTGTGCATATTTCTTTGTGGGAACTTTTCTTTGTGATATTTTCCACCTAGAAATTTATTCACACAAGAGAAGATCATCCCTTGGCTGTTTTTGCATTTCTTGGAAACCACCTCCTATTCCTTTTGACTCTTCGGTGGCTTCCAAATTTATTGTCTTTTGTGTGCATTGTTAAATGAGTTTGGAGGACTGAGGATTCCATGGTTGTGAACGTTGTTTCCAAATACAATTACTATAATTGGTTCATAATCTTTGGGAAGCTTCTCTAATTCATTTAAGAATGCACATGTGCCTTCTTTCTCATATTTTGTGTTTTAAATTCTTATGGGGGAGCGAGGATTCCATATTTGTGCATATTGTAGTCTAAAATTTGCACAAAGTTTGGGGAGCTTCTCTATTTTCATTTAAACACTCTTTTTTGTGTTGTTTCCATTTGATATCATTTGTTGGTTTTTCAATTGTTTCGTTTGGACCTTTTGTTTGCTCGCTTCATTTGTTGAAGCTTATTTCTATTTCTTTTCTTTTTGCAATCTTTGGGTCATCAATATATTTTTACTTCCTCCCAAGTACTCATCATTTGACATGTGCATTTTCACACCTTTTGAGGAATTCTCACTATATTGGCCGTTTAAAACTTTTCACCCATTTTGGCAATCGATGCCAATGGGGGAGAAGTTTTGGAGGGTTTAAGGGAAGTTGGCATTTGCTTTGAGTTTGTTCTTAAGCATTTTCCTCTCATGATCTTGCATCTTTGTTATTGCTTTGCATGTTCAATATATAGAGGAAACTCAACCACTGATAATGGTTGGCAATCTATGCAATGAAATTCAAGTTCATCACACATGCATAGATTGTGGGGGAGTTTTCTCTATATATTGTGGTTGTACCAACATCACATACTTGTGTAGTATTTGATGTTGGGGCAATCGCTTTGGTTTTTAGTTGTCATATTTAAACCCTCTCAAAGGGATTGTCATCAATTACCAAAATGGGGGAGATTAAAAGGGCATGTATGCCCCCATGTGTGGTTTTGATAATTAATGACAATCTCTATGGACTAATGTGTAAATTGAGTTTCACTTGTAGGTTTGTGCATTGGCATTTCTTGGACCATGTGTTGGTCTCGAATATGAAGAAATGAAGAAGGATGGTAAGATATTTCCAAGGTCTATGTGCCCATTGGAATCATGAAGAAATAAGGAACTTGAAGGTTGATCAAGATAAGTGCAAAGAGTTGAATCTCGATGGATCAACACTCGAGAAGGGATGAAGAATTGAAAGATAAATATGCACCTTCTCTAGAATATCTCATGATTGGAGCTTGCCATCCTTGATGATCATGGAGTGATGAAGACAAGTTCAAAGAAGAGGTTTACCCTTGGAGTATGGGGGAGCAGTTTGGAAGTCTTCATCAAGCAAGAGCGAGCAAGAGCAATCAAAAAAGGTGTTCCATCTTGAGAAGGTCAAGATGGTCTACATCAAGCTCAAGTGGATTACTCAAGTCAAAGGTATGATCTTGATAGGGTTTATCTTTTTCCGGTCTCGTGTTGTTAGTTGGAAGACCGGGTTTAGGATAGATAGACGCATTATCAAGAGGGGCTCTCAAGCGGGTGTCTCGATCACATCATTCGGGAAGATCTCAAACCTTTCCATACATAGCATAATCTTTATTGGTTGTTAGTTGGTTCTTGTCCATGAGAGTATCTAAATATTGTGGTTATCATCATAACAATCTCTAGTTCATAAAATAATGATTTACCTTGCATATATTATTGCATTCTTGATCGTGCGGGTTTTTCTGGCTCCACATCTTAGGAGATATCTTACATATATATACTTGATATTGTCTTCCTTGGTGGTATCCAATATTTCACCTTCTGTTGTATTCTCTTGGTTTTATATTTCCAACAAAATTGGTTTCATCCCAATCGGAGTTTCCAAACTCAACTTGTGTTTTGGGTTTTGGAGGTTTTACCGGTTCATCGCTTCTAGAGAGGTTATACCTTTATCAATTTGTTTTAATCCTTCCATGTTGTACTATGATGTTTATTTGCATAATCTTTTAGAGCTTGTCGTTATCTTTAAAATGAGCCCAAGATCATCAAAAACGGAGTCCGGAATCAAAAGTTATTGAAGTTTTCGTGCAATGTTGTCCAGTGTTTTTGCTTGAGCAGAAATTCCGGTCCAAATTCTGACACAAGTTCCGGTGACGTACTATTTTCTTCTATTTTTTGTGTCTCTATTTACCGGAAGTTCTAGTGGGGCACCGGAAATTCCGGTGGTGCGCGAATCTGACCCAAACGGGCAGATTTCGTTTGCCCTTTTTAAGGGCCCCCTCTTCCCTATTGTTTCCCCAACTTTTGTGGTCACTTTTGCTAGCTCTTCCACTCTATCTCCTCCATTGTTGACCTTCAAAATCTTGTCCTCTCTCCTTCTCCCTCCAATGAGTCTTGCATCTCTTTGAGGGATTTGAGAGAGGATATCTAGATCTACAATCCCACAAAACCAAATCCCTTCTTTGTGAAGAAATCCTTGGTGAAAGGACTATATCTTCCCATGATGTTTTGGGTGTTAAATGACAATCCCAACCGTGTTTTTAATTGTGCTCTTGAGTTTCAGGGGAAACGTTGTTGATGTCTCCTTCTATTGTGATGGATGCTCTCTTGTGATCTTTTGAAGACGGTGGCCTTTTAGTCTTCTCCTAGTTTCTTTCCGGTTGTTGTTTTTAGGTCACCGTACTATTAAGAGGGGGTCCATTTTGGAAGGCTGTGGGAAATCACTTGTTCTTGCACAAACCTATATGCACCGCCACAGCCATCCCATTATCCCGTGAGAGAGCGTGTTCCTGTTCTATTGGAGCCTTTTGTGTCTCACCGGAACTTCCGGTCATAGGCCGAAAGTTCCGCTCAAACTTTTTCTGCGGGTTGTTCTACAGTTTGTTCCGACGCTAGTTCTACCCCAAGTTCCGGTGGCGGCTCAGTAAACTTATGTTTTGAAGTGTGCTATTTGCCGGAACTTGGCCGGAACTTGCATCGGAATTTGTCCTGCTAAAAGTTCCTGAGCGGAACTTCCGCCAGAAGCCGGAACTTCCGGTCAGATTCGCTTCGCGACCCAAAAGTTCTGCCTCTTGTTCCGCCCCAAGTTCCGGTGGCGGCTCAGTAACCTTCTGTGTCGAAGTGTGCTATTTGCCGGAACTTGGTCGGAACTTGCTCGGAAGTTCACCGGAACTTCCGGTCTGTTTTGACCGGAACTTCCGGTTGCGCTTCTGGAGCGGGCGTCAACGGTCTGATGACCGTTGGAGCCAGGCTGGGCGGAACTTCTGGCCTCTCACCGGAACTTCCGGTGAGGTCGCGGGGGCTGTAACGGTTCAGCGCGGGGGGGGCCTATTTAAGGCACCCCCTTCTTCCTCCCACTCTCTCTCGAATTTTTCTCTCTCCTCCATTAATGCTTGAGCTTCACCTCACTAGATCTCTCTCTCTAGCCACTCAAATGACTTGATCTTTTGAGAGGTGAGGGAGGTGACCTAGATCTACACTTCCACCAAAGAAGATTTGATTTCCCCACCCATCCTTTGTGGATCTTGTTGCTCTTGGGTTTCTTGGAACCCTAGACGGTGTAGGGCATCCCCGGAGCTAAGGCTTGTGTTGTAAAGCTTCGAGGTGTCGTTGAGGGCCTCCAATTGAGTTGTGGAGCCTCCACCTCAACCTTGGTGTAAAGGTTTCGGTTGGCGCCTTCAAGGTCACCGGTTAGTGGATTGTGAGGCCTCCTTTGTGGGGGAGCTCACCGGAGAAGAAGGTGAGGCCTTTGTGGCGCTCGGGTGACCTTGTGTGGCCCCGACACCTCTCCAACGTAGACGTAGCTCCTTGGGAGTGAACTACGGGAATTACATCTCCGTGTCCCCTCTCCGGTTACTTCGTTCCCTTCCTTTACTCCTTGCTATTTACTGTTTTTGTTGCTGGTGGTTGTTTTCTTGCATTTAGGTTGTTCACTTAGTTGCATCTCTAGATAACTTCCTTTCTCGTTGAGCCTAAAAGTGAGAAACAAATTAAAATTGGGTAGACGCCTATTCACCCCCCTCTAGTCGTATCAAGTCGGTACTTTCAATTGGTATCAGAGCACAGGCTCTTACTTCGGGATTTACCGCCTAAGAGACTATGGCCGACGAAGGGGGTAGTGAAACTGAAAAATCCAAGAACTTGGCCACTATGGATGACCTCAAGCAATTGGAGTCATCCATGATGTCCAAGTTCGAGGAAATGATGACTCTCTTGCAGTCTCTCAAGCCAAACCCCATGGTTGCTATTGACACACCCCAACCCAACGAGGTTCCTCCCACCGTTACGGTGTCCGCCCCCGGGGTAACTCCCGCGGCTGCCACCACTCACTTGGGACTTGGTTTTGTTGCTCAAACCTCTACCAAGGTTCCAAGTGAGAACATCGAGGAGCCCGAGAACCAAACTTCCAAAGAGGAAAATGGAGGAAAGGACTACTCGGCGGTACCCCCACCACCGAAGTACACTCCGGATCCACCCATCCCCATGCCACACATTATACCTCAAGGAGCACCACCCATGCTAGATACGTCTAATTTCGCCAATTGGCAATATCTAATGCGCTCACATATTTCCAGCTCATCCATTGAGTTAATGAGGATTGTGGAGGATGGATTCTCTCCATTTGACCCAAAGAAGTTGACACGAGGTGAAGTGGTGGACAAGCAACTCAGTGCCACAGCTTTGGGAATGATTCAAAAGGCCTTGACTCCAAAGGATTTTGCTCACATTCTCCAATTTGACACTGCCAAGGGAGCTTGGGATCAACTCACCGAGCTCTTTGTTGGGAATGCTAGCATCCAAAGCTCCAAGTTTGATGAGATCAACAACGAGTGCGATGGTTTCGCAATGCAAGATGATGAGACCCCTGAAGACATGTATAGGCGCCTTAAGGTCCTTTGTTCCACTATGAGGGACCTTGGGGCTCACTATGTTGATGACAAGTTTATGAAGAGGAAGTTCATTCAAGATCTTCTCCCATTTGAAGAACAAAAGCTCAACTCTATCAAGGGAAGAACCAACTTTCACTTAATGACCTCCCAAGAAGTCTTGAGTGAAGTAATTGCCATGACTATTGCTAAGAAGAATGCGGAGTCCGCTCGAGCTAGAGCCATTGGATCAACAAAAGTGAACCTTGCTTTGAAGGCCAAGGCTATTGAAGTTGATGATGATGATACATCAAGTGAGTGGTCTCAAGAGGATCTCAAATGTGCCTTCAACGAACATCTTGCTCTCGCTTCAAGGGCCTTTTGGAACAAGTCCGGATTCAAGTCAAGATCAAGGGACAACTCAAGATTCAACTCACCCAACAAGTCTCCCAAAGCAAGGTCATGCTACAATTGCAACGACAAGAGTCACTTCGTGGCCAAGTGTCCCTTTGAGAAACGTGAAGACAATGGTGGTCGTCTCATTCGCAAGGTCAAGTCAAGACCTCCTCATCCCTTGAACAAGAACTACGCCGTCAAGAACGCCACTAACAAGGAACGAGCTATTGTGGTCCATGAAGAATATCTTTCGGGCACGGATGAAGATGATGAAGTTCATGGTGGAGAGATTGTGGGGGTTGCTGCTATTGCCACTACCTCAACTCCATGCCTATCCCTCTTCGACTCGCCAAATGAAAATGTCATCTCCTCCAACCAAAAGTGCTTCATGGCCAAGGCCACCGAGGTATCACCGAAACCCACTCCTCAACCTATCTCTAGTGAGCCTTCCTCTCTTGATCTTGTTGGTCTAGAGGTGAAGAAAGAGATGATTGACATGTGTGAATTTGTTGCTACCTTAGATGAAGAAACTAAAAACTGCTTTGAGTCCTTACTTGCACAACTTGACAATGCTATAGATGCCTTAGATGAAAAGGAAGAACTTCTTGACTTGCTAAGTAAAAATGAAAGAGATGCCGCCGATGAAATTGCCTCTCTCACTCAAAGTCTTGAGGATGAACAAAATATGAGAATTAATCTTGAAGAAAATGTGTCTAAGCTTGTAGATGATCATAACAACACTTTGACCTCTACAATTAAAGAACGTGACCATGCTCTTGCTTTGATTAAGGTTCTCGAGAAAGAAAATGCTGAGTTTGTGGGTGGTCATGATAGGACTCAAAAGGATCTTGAGAAACTCAAAGAGGAACACAAAGCCTTGGAGAGTAAATTCTCAAATCTTTTTGAAGCTCATGAACAGCTTCAAACTCAATTAACTTGTAATCTTTCCAAGTCTTCCGCTGTGCAAATTATAGACTTGTCTAGCTCTCCTAACCCTTGTTGCAAGCATGAGCATCTCATAGAGGAAGTCAAGGTTTTGAAGGATCAACTTGCCAAGACTAAGAAGAAGAAGAAGAAGAAGAAGAAGAATAAGAAGAAGAAGAAGAAGAAGAAGAAGAAAAAGAACAAGGGCATGGCCCAAGGAGTACCAAATGGCCTAACCCTCTTGCAAAGTGACAACTTTGCCGGAAAAAACAATCCCTCTTATATTCTTTGCAAATCTTATGATGGTCATGTATATGCTAGATATGTGGGAACATCTTACACGCATGATTATCATTGGGCCATTTGGGTTCCAAAGGTTCTTGTCACTAACAAAAGGGGACCCATTGCAAAATGGGTACCTAAAACCAAGGCTTGATTTTCTTGTAGGACTATGCTTCCGGCGGATCAAAATGGGTGCTTGATAGTGGTGCCACGAGTCATATGACCGGAAGCAAGTCTATCATGACCGAATTGAGACCCAATATTGCCAACACCATGGTCTCCTACGGTGACAAAACAAGCTCTCAGGTTTTGGGTTTTGGCAAAGTGGTGGTAACCCCGGGTGTATCCTTGGTTGACGTCATGCTTGTCAAAACTCTTGGTTTCAACTTACTCTCAGTTCGTGCTCTTGCTCTTATGGGTCTTTCTTCTTTCTTTAATTCTCATTCCGTGGTCCTCATGTGGAGCAAGTCTCTCAAGGTGGCTTTTGTAGGATATATAGAACATGACTTGTATGTGGTGGACTTTTCAGGGACCACTACTCCTCATGCTCTATGTCTCTATGCTAAAGCCAACAAGGGCTGGTTGTGGCATCGCCGCCTAGCCCATGTTAACATGAGTACTTTGCAAAGACTTCACTCCGAGGGCCACATCCTTGGAATTAACGATGTTTCTTTTGCCAAAGATCGTGTTTGCAGGGCTTGTATTGAAGGGAAGATGCATGAAACTCCTCACAAAGCGCTCAATCAAATCACTACCGAGAGGTGTTTGGAGCTCTTGCATATGGATCTCTTCGGTCCTCCCTCTCATGATAGCCTTGGAGGCAAGAAGTATTGCTTGGTTATTGTGGATGATTTCTCAAGATACACTTGGGTGTTCTTTTTCAAATACAAGAGTGAGACTCAACAAACCGTCATTGACTTTGCTAATGAGGTTCAACGGAAGCACAATGCAACTATTCTCTCAATTCGAAGTGACAATGGCACCGAGTTCAAAAACTATACCTTGGATGAGTTTCTCAGTGATGAAGGAATCAAGCATCAATACTCCACTCCCTACACCCCTCAACAAAACGGAGTTGCCAAAAGGAAGAATCGCACATTGATGGATGCGGCTAGGTCTATGCTAGCTGAGTTCAAGTCTCCATACAACTTTTGGGCCGAGGCCATCTCCACCGCTTGCCATGCAACCAACCGGCTTTATCTCCGCAAGAATAAGAACAAGACCCCCTATGAACTTCTCACCGGGAAAAAGCCTAATGTTATCTACTTTTGGGTGTTTGGTTGCAAGTGCTACATTCTCAAGAAAGGAGTTCGGTTGTCCAAGTTTGAATCCAAGGCTCAAGAAGGAATTTTCGTTGGCTACTCAAATTAGTCCCATGCTTATAGAGTCTACAACAAATCCAATGGAAGAGTTGAAGAGACGAGCAACGTGAAGTTTGATGAAAATCATGAGTCTCTTGTTAGGCAAGATGGTGTTTGTGATCCAAGTGATGAAATTCCTCCCAAGGCCATAGGAAGAATGGGTGTGGGTTTCCACCTCCCCATTGAGGATCCCCTTATGGACGAAGGAGAAGGACCAAGCTCTACTCAAGTGGAGCCCTCACTCTCACAAGATCATCTTGCACCTCAAGGACCTACTTTCTTGGCACAAGCTCCCTCAAGCTCTTCCGAAGCTTCCCATACTCATGACTCTCCAAGCTCTAAAGAACAAGCTCTTCATCAACAACATCAACCTCCCCTCGATGGGGCTCCTCCTCAAGGCACCTCCCACGGACAAGCTCTTCATCAACCTCCCCAAGATGGGGCTCCTCCTCAAGGTCATGTTTCTCCCCAAGGTCAAGCTCGTCGAGATCAAGAGAAAGTCATAGATCCTCAAGGATCCTCTCCAAGTGACGACTCACCCGAAGTGGAAATTGATGAAGATGACCCTCGTGTTCGTGCTTATAGTCAAGGGGGCAGCTCAATTGGTGGAAATGACCAAGTGGTAGCTCAAGAATCTAGAATTGAAGCACAAGCCCGCCGTCAAGCCTATCGTCTCGCCAAGCTTGTTCGAGATGGCCATATCCTTGATAATGTCTATGGGGATTTCAATAAAGGTTCCACTACTAGGAGGCAACTTGCTTCCTTTTGCTCTCACCATGCGTTTATCTCTCTTGTGGAGCCACAGAAAGTCTTCGAAGCTCTTGAAGATGATGATTGGCTTGATGCTATGAACGAGGAACTTCACAACTTCAAGAGGAACAATGTTTGGACATTGGTTGAGCGGCCTAAAGACTGTCAAAACGTCATTGGAACCAAGTGGGTCTTCAAGAACAAGTGCGATGTGAATGGAATTTTCATGCGCAACAAGGCAAGGTTAGTTGCCCAAGGATACTCACAAGTTGAGGGCATCGACTACGGTGAGACTTATGCCCCCGTTGCTCGCCTTGAATCCATTCGTATGCTTCTTGCCTTCGCTACCCATCATAACTTTAAATTGCATCAAATGGATGTTAAGAGTGCTTTTCTTAATGGTCCTTTGAAAGAGTTGGTATACGTCAAGCAACCTCCGGGTTTTAAGGATCCACTTTTTCCGAACCATGTCTACAAGCTCAATAAGGCATCTATGGCCTCAAGCAAGCCCCACGTGCGTGGTATGATTGCCTTAGGGAGCTCTTGTTAGACCGTGGCTTCGAAGTGGGCCTCATTGATCCCACTCTTTTTACTAAGAAAGTTGGAGGCCACTTGTTCGTATGCCAAATCTATGTTGATGACATTATCTTTGGGTCTATTAACAAAACTTTTAATGAGGATTTTGCCAAGCTCATGACCGACCGCTTCGAGATGTCCATGATGGGGGAGTTGAAGTTTTTCCTTGGGTTTGAAGTCAAGCAATTGAGGAAAGGGACTTTCATCAACCAAGCCAAGTACATCCAAGACATGCTCAAGAAGTTCAAGTTTGATCAAGTCAAAGGTGCCAAGACTTCCTTGCCAACTAAGGTTAATGTTGATCTCGATCCCAAGGGTAAGGAGGTGGATCAAAAACTCTATCGATCGATGATTGGTTCTTTGCTCTATCTTTGTGCATCCCGACCGGATATTATGTTGAGTGTGGGTATGTGTGCAAGATTTCAAGCCGCACCAAAGGAAAGTCACATGGTGGCTGTCAAGAGGATCTTTCGATATTTAGTTCATACCCCAAACTTTGGGTTGTGGTACCCCAAGGGAGCCAGCTTTGATCTCATTGGTTACACGGACTCGGACTGGGCTGGTGAAAAAGTGGGAAGAAAGTCAACCTCCGGGGCTTGTCAGTTTCTCGGAAGATCTTTGGTTTGTTGGTACTCGAAGAAGCAAAATTGTGTGTCTATGTCTACTGCCGAAGCTGAGTACATCTCTGCCGCAAGCTGCTGTGCTCAATTGCTATGGATGAAGCAAACTTTGAAGGATCTTGGACTATCTTTTGACAAGGTGCCTCTTCTTTGCGACAATGAGAGTGCCATTGCTATTGCTCACAATCCCGTGCAACACAACCGGACCAAGCACATTGAGATTCGTCATCACTTCATTCGGGACCATGTTGCTAGAGGAGACATTTCTTTGGAGTATGTTCCCACCAAGGCAAATCTTGCGAATCTATTCACGAAGCCTCTTGATGAAGCAAGGTTCCGAGAGTTAAGTCATGAGCTAAATATCATTGATTCGAGCAATGTTGCTTGAATACCTTGCACACCTACCCGCGTCTCAATGTGTATCTTGTTTGGATGTAGGCATGGATTTAGGGGGAGTGTAGTTCCTCTTATGAACAAACGCTATCCTTGTTATGCGCACATTAAAGTTTTCATACTCTATAGTCTCTAAAGGAGACCATTTGAGCTTCATGATGAGTGTTGGTAATGAACCCAAGATATATCTTCGCGGTGTCAAGCAATTTACTCTTATATAAGGTGGCCTCGGCCACCGACCCGTTTTTATTTGTGTCTTTGACTCGTTTTTATTTGTGTCTTTGACTCCTTTTTATTCGTTTTTATTTGTGTCTTTTGGGTTTTTGTTGGCTTTGGTTCTTCACAGTTTGAGCTATCTATCCTAAGCATTTCCTTACCTCAAGCCCTCTCTATTCCCTGCACAAGTTCTTCCTTGTTGTCTTCCGAACCTGAGATGGTCCTTCTGGCGTCAGCGGAACTTCCGGTCAGCCTGACCCAGAAGTTCCGGTCCACCGGAACTTCCGGTGGTGCTCCCTGTCCTATATAAGGTGGGCCCTAGGGGAAAACGGGATCTTCTTCCTTTTTCCCCCAAGACCCATCCTCTATTTGGAGCGCCGCCGGCTAGGACCTCTCCACGAAGGTGCTCTGGCCCCTTCGTCTCCAACCTCTCCTCCGCAGATCTGCTCTGTGGGATCCTTCCCCACCTCGATCTCCCGCCATGGACTCCGGTATTTGCCCTCAACTCCCTCCATTAATGGAGATCTTGT
Source organism: Avena sativa (assembly GCA_916181665.1). NCBI lineage: Eukaryota > Viridiplantae > Streptophyta > Magnoliopsida > Poales > Poaceae > Avena > Avena sativa. Next base: position 71,987,007 of record OV702284.1, read on the forward strand.
TCTCACCATGGCTTGAGTTAGGGCACACCTTGTCTACGCTAGTTCTTTGGCTAGAACTTGTTGGAAGATCTTGGTAGGCCTAGGGTATCATGCTAGAGTAGATTGGTCCAATACATCCTTGAAAAATCTGTGCACTTGTGGCCTTTAGATCTAGATCTAGTGAACTCCTGTTGGAACTGTCAGTTTGTGGCCTCACCGGAACTTCCGGTGAGCCACGACCGGAACTTCCGGTGGACCATTTTCACCGGAAGTTCCGGCGATTCAGCGGAAGTTTCGGCGACAATGCGATTTTTTTTCTGTTTGTATTTTTCCAATCTATTTCTTTTGTTTCCACTTTTGAACTTGTTCACTTATCCCACCTTCCCTCCCTACTCTTGTGCTTTCTTCTCAGGGAAAGATGATACCCGCCAAGGCAAGCATGCCCGCCGACCATCCTCTGACATTCCTCATGAGATTGATGAGGAAGATGCTAAGGTTGTGCGTCCGACCGCTCAAACTACTGGTCAGAAGGCTGCTGCTGCTCGTCGTGCTGCTGCTGCAGGGAAGAGGCCTGCTCTTGCTTAGAAGGACACTGCTGCTGGGCCAGACATGACCAAAGCCAAGATTTCCAAGTGGTCTCAGAAAGCTTACTCTGCATTCAGGGCTACGGATCCCTACCTCGTGCCTCGTGATCGTCTTTGCTTGGACCCTCATTTTCACACCTGCCGTCAGGAGCAGATTTATGAAGAAATTTATGCCTCGAAGAAGAAGTTCGTGGTTGCTCCTCAAAAGTACATCAATGTGACTCACATGGAAGAGAAGCAAGTTTACTTTGGAGAGGCTCTTGATATCTGCCAGAAGTTTGGGCCGATTCCCCTCATGGAGCACCGTCAGAACTTTGATGTAACCGATATTGCTCAGTTTTATTCAACTCTATTTATTCGCATGCAGTCCTCTACTGAAGGTGTGATGAAGTGGATGACCAGGGACGTGTTTCTTACTGCCACTTGGGCTGAGTTTGCTGAGCTTCTTGGCTATCCCATTCAGCCTGGCCGCGGGGCAAATGGTTGGCGTGTTCATGGTCCTGAAGCTGCTGATCCTGAGGTCCTGGAGCCTCTCTACATTGAAGGGTGGGGAACTCTTGGGTTTGTGAATCATCTGCTGCCAGTTTTTGACATCATGCGCAGGGTGTACTTGAACACCATCTCTCCCAAGGCTGGCAACTTTGATCAGTTTCATGGCTATCAGGTTGACCTCATGCATCAGACTTATCTTTGTCGGGACACTGACAGGTCAATGGATATTATGCACTTCATCTACTCAGAGATGTGGGTGGCTCTCATTGAAAAGCGCTCCTGCATCTATGCTCCTTACATATAGACTCTCATCAATCACAAGTGGCTTGAGGCGACAGGCAACCCCTTTCCTCAAGACAACATCACCATTCATGAAGAGAAAAAGCTCCGTGTGAGTAAGCACCAGAAGCCTCGTACTCAGGAAGAAAAAGAAGCTGCTCTCAAGAAGGCTCGAGATGTTGCTAGTGGTCCCTCCTCTGCTCCTGGTGGATCTAGTGCTGGTGGTGCTTCTCTCCGGAGGCAGCCGTCTTGGGCAAAGAAGCTGCTTGGGAAAGTGAAGAAAACTTTCTGCTTTCTGCAGGACCGCGAGTATCAGGCTTATGTTGATCAGCGTCACAATATTCAGCGCCAGAAGGCCATCATGGCAGCCCTCAACATTCCTTGCTCACCGGTCACTAGCTCTGTCACTGTTCCCAAGGAGGATTGGATTCACGACAACTGCAACTGGTCTGAGGATGAGTCTGAGGAGGAGGTCACTGGTCCGCCTGAGTGGGGTCATTGGGTCCCTGGTTCTGCCCCCTCTCCCTCTCGTGGCTGGGACGAGTAGCTTGATCTTCTCTTCCTTTTTGGTGTCTCGATGCCAAAGGGGGAGAAAGATGTCTATTAGGTTGCCTACGGGATTTGCATGGGTTGAGTCGCGAGCCTGTTCTTGCCTTTGATCTTTTCTTACTCGCGAACTCTCTAGTTTATTTGTGTGATTGTGGTTTTATGTCCGTGAACTTATGTGTGCTTGTGGACCATGTGGTATGCTATGTTTGAGACTATGTGGTATCTTTGTGGTATCTTATACAATGCCGTGAGTGTGGTATCTTGTTGTCAACTTATGAGCTGTTGCATATGGTGGTGGATCCTCATTGCTCTTATTGTTATTATTACTCCTTTTGTCTCCACCTCATTTAGTTGGTTCTGGTATGATCTCTATCCCTTTTTGTACCTTGCACTTGTGCTATCTTTGCAATTGTTAGGGGGAGCCTCCGTGTATGTGTGCTTGTCATGTCCTTAGAGGTCTTCTCTCTACCTTGCACACATACAGGGGGAGCTTGCCCCGTCCATTGCAAAGATTGCTTTGATTCTATGCAAATCTGTGGGATTGTCATCTAACACCAAAAAGGGGGAGATTGAAAGGACTATATCTTCCCATGATGTTTTTGGTGTTAAATGACAATCCCAACCGTGTTTTTAATTGTACTCTTGAGTTTCAGGGGAAACGTTGTTGATGTCTCCTTCTATTGTGATGGATGCTCTCTTGTGATCTTTTGAAGACGGTGGCCTTTTAGTCTTCTCCTAGTTTCTTTCCGGTTGTTGTTTTTAGGTCACCGTACTATTAAGAGGGGGTCCATTTTGGAAGGCTGTGGGAAATCACTTGTTCTTGCACAAACCTATATGCACCGCCACAGCCATCCCATTATCCCGTGAGAGAGCGTGTTCCTGATCTGTTGGAGCCTTTTGTGTCTCACCGGAACTTCCGGTCATAGGCCGGAAGTTCCGCTCAAACTTTTTCTGCGGGCTGTTCTACAGTTTGTTCCGATGCTAGTTCCGCCCCAAGTTCCGGTGGCGGCTCAGTAAACTTCTGTTTTGAAGTGTGCTATTTGCCGGAACTTGGCCGGAACTTGCATCGGAACTTGTCCTGCTAAAAGTTCCTGAGCGAAACTTCCGCCAGAAGCCGGAACTTCCGGTCAGATTCGCTTCGCAACCCAAAAGTTCCGCCTCTTGTTCCTCCCCAAGTTCCGGTGGCGGCTCAGTAACCTTCTGTGTCGAAGTGTGCTATTTGCCGGAACTTGGTCGGAACTTGCTCGGAAGTTCACCGGAACTTCCGGTCTGTTTTGACCGGAACTTCCGGTTGCGCTTCTGGAGCGGGCGTCAACGGTCTAATGACCGTTGGAGCCAGGCTAGGTGGAACTTCCGGCCTCTCACCGGAACTTCCGGCCTCTCACCGGAACTTCCGGGGAGGTCGCGGGGGCTGTAACGGTTCAGCGCGGGGGGGCCTATTTAAGGCACCCCCTTCTTCCTCCCACTCTCTCTCGAATTTTTCTCTCTCCTCCATTAATGCTTGAGCTTCACCTCACTAGATCTCTCTCTCTCTAGCCACTCAAATGACTTGATCTTTTGAGAGGTGAGGGAGGTAACCTAGATCTACACTTCCACCAGAGAAGATTTGATTTCCCCACCCATCCTTTGTGGATCTTGTTGCTCTTGGGTTTCTTGGAACCCTAGATGGTGTAGAGCATCCCCGGAGCTAAGGCGTGTGTTGTAAAGCTTCGAGGTGTCGTTGAGGGCCTCCAATTGAGTTGTGGAGCCTCCCCCTCAACCTTGGTGTAAAGGTTTCGGTTGGCGCCTTCAAGGTCATCGGTTAGTGGATTGTGAGGCCTCCTTTGTGGGGGAGCTCACCGGAGAAGAAGGTGAGGCCTTTGTGGCGCTCGGGTGACCTTGTGTGGCCCCGACACCTCTCCAACGTAGACGTAGCTCCTTGGGAGTGAACTACGGGAATTACATCTCCGTGTCCCCTCTCCGGTTACTTCGTTCCCTTCCTTTACTCCTTGATATTTACTGTTTTTGTTGTTGGTGGTTGTTTTCTTGCATTTAGGTTGTTCACTTAGTTGCATCTCTAGATAACTTCCTTTCTCGTTGATCCTAAAAGTGAGAAACAAATTAAAATTGGGTAGACGCCTATTCACCCCCCCCCCCCCCCCCCCCCCTCTAGTCGTATCAAGTCGGTACTTTCACTTGGGATCTAGATCTTGGAGAGTTTTGTGTTCTCCTCTTGTGTTCTTCCTCCCTTATTCCCCCAATAGCTTTTGTAGTTTTGTTAGAATTTGGGAGAGAAGGACTTGCCATTGCATTTGGTGCATAGGTTTGAGTTATCCTCGGAGATTCGGCGAGTTCAAGCTTGTGGGCTTGTTAGTCTTGGGTTCTTGGAACCCTAGACGGTTATATGGTTAGATTGTTGACTTCTTGTGACCTTTTGTGGTCTTGTAGCCTTTTGTGACTTTGTTGGCCTTTTGTGGCGTTGTAGCCTTTTGTGGCTTTGTTGTTGGGAGCCTCCAAATAAGTTGTGGAGATAGCCCCAATCTTGTATGGGTTTTGGTGACTGCCCTCAAGTGTCCCTTAGTGGATCGTGAGTAGCCTTTGAGGTGAGCTCACGGGAGAATAGGGTGAGCCTTTTGTGGCGTCGGTGAGTTGCGTGCCTTCGCATCCGGGGTGAGGCCTTGTGTGGCGTTGGGTGAGCATCGAGCCACCACACCCCGAGGTGAGCCATTTGTGGTGATAGGAGAGCATTGCGCCATTGCACCTCTCCAACAAAGACGTAGCTTCTTTGGAAGTGAACTTTGGGAGAAAAATCTTCGTCTCAGTGTCCATCGGTTATCTCTCAACCGAGCCCTTTACTTATGCACTTTACTTTGTGATAACCATCGTACTTGAAGTATTTATATCTTGCTATCACCATATTGCTTGTATTGCTTAGCATAGGTTATTGGTGCACTTAGGTGAACCTAATAGTTAGGTTTTGTGCTCAATAAATTAAACGTTAGTTTTATTCCGCATTTATTTGAGCCTAAACCGTAATAATTTTAAAAGCCTATTCACCCCTCTCTAGGCGACGTCCATTGCTCTTTTAACAAGGCCAGCAAGGAGATCTACCTCGATAACGACTTCTGTCAGCTGGTCCAGGGCGCCTCCTCGATCGCCGAGTACTATCGCCGGCAGAAGCAGCTCTCCGACACCCTCGCCGACAACGACTCCCCGATCTCCAACCACGTGCTCGTCCTCAACACTCTGGGCGGGTTCAGGCCTCGGTTCCCCTCGGCCGCCATCATCATCTCCATGACGGATCGCTGCCCACCTTGTTAGGGCGCGGAGCATGCTCCTCATGGAGGAGATGTAGCAGAACAACGCCGCCTCCAACGCGGCGTCCACTGCCCTCGTCACCCAGGCGCGTCCACCCGCGCCTTCGTGCACTAGCACGGCTTCCGCGACGACTCCTCCTCCGCCGGCTCGGGCAATCCCTTCACCTTCACCAAGCAGAAGAAGAACAGGCCGAAGAACGGCGGTGGTTCCACCACCTACCGCCCCATGAAGCATGCCCCCTCGGGACCTTGGGTGTGTTTCTCGCCGGGCAACGGGCAGTGGCGTGCCCCGGGAATCCTCGGTCCGCTCCCCGCGGCCCATCAGGTATACCACACCACTGCGGCGCCGCTCTTCCAGTCGGCTCCATCGTCGTCCTCTACACCAACATGGGACAACTTGGTGCTCATCGCGATGTTGAACAGCCTCGCCCTCCAGCAGGGCGGATGGGTCATAGACTCGGGGGCCTCCTCGCACATGACCAATGATGATGGTAATTTTTCTAGCTCGGTACCCCTATCACCTCCACACTATGTTATTGTCGGCAACGGCACTAATATTCCTATTGCGTCTTCCGGTCATGTTATTTTTCCTCTCCCGAAGGTTACTCGTTCAAACTCAACAATGTTCTCCATGTTCCCAAACTTATTCGTAATTTTCTTTCTATTCACAAATTTACTCGTGATAATGCTTGCTCTATTGAGTTTGACGCCTTTGGTTTCTCTATGAAGGACCTGAAGACCTGTCGCGTGATTCTTCGTTGCAATAGTGACAGAGATCTCTATGCTTTTCCTGGCACCGTCTTCCACCGCCATAGTCGCCACCTCCATGCGTCCGCCTCCACCTTGCTGGTCACCGCCCTTGAAGATCTATGGCACCAACGTCTTGGTCACCCTGGACACGATGCTATGTCCTCTCTTCGGTGTTTAGAGTTTATCAAGTGAAACAAAGTGCGCCGCCCGTCTGTTTGCCACGCCTGCCAGCTCGGCAAACATGTGCGGCTGCCGTTTAGTTCCTCTACTACAGCGTTTAGTGCTATTTTTGATTTAATTCACTGTGATTTGTGGAAATCTCCAATTATTAGTAACTCTGGTTTTCGATATTACCTTGTGATTGTCGATGACTTTTCTCATTATTATTGGATGTTTCCTTTGCGCAATAAATCTGATGCGGCCATCACCCTTGTAAATTTTTGTGCCTATGCTCGTACTCAATCAGCACCACTATTCGCTCTCTCCAAACAAACAATGGCACCGACTTCGTCAACTCTGCAGTTAATACACTTCTAAACTCTAGTGGTTCCTTGCTACGTCTTTCGTGTCACTATGATGACCCACAAGTATAGGGGGTGTATCATAGTACTTTCGATAAATATGAGTGTCGATCCCAACGAGGAGCAGAAGGTGCTGAACAGTGGTATGGAGCAGGAACTCTCTGGAAATACTTAGGAAACAGATTTTTAGTGGTTTTCTGATAAGGCAACAAAACAAAGTGCAAGTAATAAAGAACAAACACAGCAAGTGGCCCAATTCTTTATTAGCAAAGGACAAGCCGGTGGAAATACTTATAAGGACTAAACGTTCTCGACGACACATGGGAATTCTGTCAAGTGCTTTCGCTTCAAATAGTTGAGTGCTCTTCTTTGGTCTTGTAAGTGTTGTGTGGGTGAACCTGTGCTAATGTACCGACCTTACTTGGACTAATACATACTTGTGATTAAACCCCCTGCAAACATCTGTAACTACAGGAAAGTAATTAACATATAAATCTAACCATAGCCTTAAACTCTGAGATCCTACACTCCCTTGTGCAAAGGTGTCCTAACGGGGGTTCAGGTTTCTGTCACTCCGAAAACTCCACAATTAGTAGCCAAATACACAATGCATTCCCCTAGGCCCATAAATGGTGAAGTATCATGTAGTCGACGTTCACATGACACCACTAGAATAATAGCACCACAACTTAAATACTAAACCATTGAATAATAACTCAACACAAATCCACTAATAACAACATGACTTCTCCCATGTCCTCAAGAACTAAACGAACTACTCACAAGACATCATATGGATCAAGATCAAAGATGATATGATAATGGATAACAATCTGAACATAAACAATAATCCAATGGTTCCACTCACAAGCATCAACTACAATAGTAATTAACACCGGGAAAGTTTCCCCTAAGAACTAAAGCAATATCCAACACAATTCTTACAGCGAGACGGAGTGGTGATGATGGTGCTGGTGGAGATGATGGTGTGGATGATGATGATTATGATCCCGATGAAGCCTATCTTGATGATGGTGTTGATGGCGATGATCTCCCCTCTCCCGGAAGGAATTCCCCCGACAGAAATCTGTCTGTCGGAGAGATCTTTCTCTCTCGGTGTTTTGCGCCCCTCGGAGGTGGCAGAAATCTATCAGTGGTCGCTCCTCGAGCCTTAGGGTTTCATAGGGAAGATATAGGCGAAGGGGCGGAGTCGGGAGCCAGTCAGGTGGGCCACACCTTCCCTAGGCGCGGGGTCAGGTGGGCCCGTGCCTAGGGGGTGTGGGCCCCCTGCGGCCCTTCTTCGTCCCTCCTAGCTTCCTCAATCTTCTGGAAAAATAATATTTTCCCATATTTTTCTGGTATTTTTCTGATCTTCGCGAAATTACATTGAAACGTCCTCTTTTCCATCAGAATCCAGACTCTGGCAGTCCATCCTCCAAGAATCATCCAACATGCATAAACAGATGAAAAGCCATGAGAAATACCTCATAATAAGACAAATATCAATGAATAGAGGTAGATTATGATATAGAATGGTGATGCAAATTGGGCGTATCAACTCCCACAAGCTTAGACCTTCGCTTGTCCCCAAGCGAAAACTGAGCTCAGTAAACATGTCCACAGGTTTATGGAGTGAAGTGTCGATAAAAAGAATACGAACAAGAAGCATCACACTTACCATTGCACAACTCATAGAAGAGAGCAACTCACCATTATATAACTTAGCTTGCAACCAAGTACATCAGTCGCAATAGAGATGCATAAAGATAAATCATAATTGGAATTGGCAAACTTGTTCTTGGTCAGAGAACACCTGGCAAACAGTTTCTCAAAAAGCTTTTTGTAGAATTTTTCAATAGGAGCACTCTTTGCTCAAAAAGGTTTTTCATAAGTGAAGGCTTCCAAAGTAATACTCAATAGATAAGAGTTTTGTGCAAACAAGGAAGAAAGAGCATGATTGAATAAATCACCATATGAATGCTTGAAACACAACAACAACTCAAATGCTTGCTAGAGATAGAGAGGAAGTAGGTTTACTAACTCAACTTATAAAGTAGGAGAAAGGTCCCTTCATAGAGGGAAGCAGGGATTACAAGTCATAAAGAGATTCCAAAAGATTATGGTACTTACTAGCTTTGATCCCTTATTGCCCCTATCATAGGCATCTTGAGATGATTAAGGTTAAAGTGCACAAAGATGGGGTATATGCTTGATGAAATATAAGTTGGCAATCTCATGTCCCTTGAATATGAGGGCCACTCCTCATGCTACTCAACTTTGGTCACCGGCAAGTTCTTGTCATTGTAAGTACATGCGTATCATAGAGAACCACCAATGGGGTACCCCTTACACATGGTACAGGAGCTATCCCATAACCAAAATGACAAGGCAAGCAAACAGTGAGCATCTCAGTGATCTTTTTATTTACTATGTGTATAGATTTTTATTGAGGATGCTTCATAGATAGCTCACTATGGTGATACTTCAAGTTTCCACCATGATTAGGCATGGCTTAGGCTAGCGGCCCAGGCGGTTCTCTAACACAAAATACAGACTCCATGTACTTACAAGTTCCCTCTTTATTTCACACCGTTGACATCCATAAACAAAAGAGCACGATATCAACTGAGTACAAAGTACAGGTGCAATGTTGAAAATGTTCCTCGTGACAGCACGGTTCTGCTAATTCCAACGTATAGATGCAAGCATATACAACTTCGATGGCACAATGGTTCAAGTCTATTAGGGGCAAGAAAATAAGGTGTGCCATCAATTTCGTGAGAGCTTTACTAACTAGTTTTTGCATAACAAAATACTTTTTAATTCAAAAGGTAGATGAAGCTTGAGAATTTTCTTGGAATAGCAAAAGCTACTAGGTAGATATGGTGGACACAAATGGCAAAGGTTTTGGTTCAAAGGGTTTGGCAACATGAGAAGTATGCCTTCTCAAAACTTGTTTTTGGCTAGCAAGGTTGGGTAGCAAGCAAGAGAGTTGAAAGAAACAAGCAAACATACAAATAATAAAGCCAAACATGCAATCTTCCTTGAAGACACAAAATATCTTAAATAAGGAATACTAAGCTTATGAGCCAACAAGAAAGAAAACAAATGGTACAAAATACCTGTAAGCTTTTTCTCTTTTTCTCTTTCAAAGTAATGCTATTGACCAGAACTCGGTTTGCCAAAACCAATTTAGATCCACTTGATGATCCCAAAGTGATGCCAATACTTATCAACAAGATCCATCATATAATAGAGATTGCAAACTAAAAATAAGAAGTGCAAAAAGTAAAAGATGAAGCCTGTCATTAATATTCCAATAAAAGCACTCACACCAAGGGATACAAAGATAATCAACTAAAGGAGAGATACTTCCACATGCAAACCAAACTATAAGATAACCTCTCTACCAAAGATATGAATCCACTAAAAAGGTAAAAGATAAAAGATAATGGTGGTGATACCGCGGCACTCCCCCAAGCTTGGAACAAGCCAAGGGGATGCCAAACCTGATGATGAATTACTCATTCGGTGGTGGTGGTGTTCTTTTGTCAAGGATCATAAAATCCTCCAGCATCTTATGATGTCTGTTATTCTCCTTTTGAAGCATATCCACCTTCATCCTCAAAGCACGGTACTTATCACAAAACTCGTCGGTGGTTCGAAGGGCTTCTGCTGCCTCAGGGCAGTATCTGAAATCTGGACCGAAGGCTATGATTCCCTGCATGTTACGAGAAAAAGCATCCCCAGTGTTAATTGATCCTACCAAATTAGGTTTCCTTTCCCTTGCCCCTGCGGAGGTTTGTCCTTCCAATTTTATCTCCTCCACGGGCTTCTTGCCTTTGTCATTGGCAGAGACCATGGTGCTCTAAACTTGAGAAGTTTTCCTGACAGAAACAGATCGAAACGAAAACACGATGAGAACACGATGCACGAACCTCGGGAGATCCCGGGAGTTATATATTATGAAGTTTCAAAGCATAAGGAAGGTTTTGGCACGGAAACAAGGCGGAGTCGTAGTTCGGGGGAGTCAAACCTCCTCTAGGCGCGGCCAGGCTGGGCCTGCGCCTGGGGTGGGTTTGTCCACCCCCGGACTCCGGTTCCTCCTTTGTTCTGTCTTGTAGTTTTCCTTATGTATTAAAAACATCAAAAATATAAAAAGATTGGATTTTCACGAACCTTCTGTTTTCACCACTTTTATCTATTCAATGACGAACTCTGCAGTTTCTGGGGTTTGTCTTCTGATAAATTCTTCTGGAGTCACCATTTGAATAGCATCCACATCCTCATTATAAGAATCTCCAGAAATATAATGCTTTGGTCTTTGACCATTAACCACCTGTGTTGTGTCATCTTTCAGAGAAGAAATTTTGATGGCACCTGAACGGTACACTTCCTTGATAACAAAAGGTCCTTCCCATTTTGATAGTAGTTTCCCTGCAAAAAATCTGAGACGAGACCTATACAAAAGAACTTTCTCACCAACATGGAACTCCCTTTTGAGAATTCTCTTGTCATGCCATCTTTTTACTTTTTCCTTAAAAATCTTAGCATTTTCATAAGCTTCACCTCTCCACTCATCTAGATTACTTAAGTCGAGCAATCTTTTCTCACCAGCAAGTTTAAAATCTCTATTCAACTCTTTTACTGCCCAATAAGCTTTGTGTTCTAATTCCAAAGGCAGGTGGCAAGCTTTCCCATAGACCATTTTGTAAGGAGACATCCCCATAGGATTTTTATAAGCAGTTCTATAAGCCCACAAAGCGTCATTCAACTTTTAGCCCAATTTTTTCTAGATCTATTGACAGTCTTCTGCAAGATAGATTTAATTTCCGTATTGGAAAGTTCTACTTGCCCACTGGTTTGGGGGTGATAAGCTGAAGCAATTCTATGGTTTACATCGTACTTAGGGAGAGTTTTTCTAAAACCCCCATGGATAAAATGAGAGCCTCCATCAGTCATGAGATATCTAGGCACACCGAACCTAGGAAAAATAACATCCTTAAGCATTTTCAAAGAGGTCTTACCATCATCACTATTTGTGGGTATGGCTTCTACCCACTTTGTAACATAGTCTACAGCAACAAGAATATAAGTGTACCCTTTTGAAGGGGGGAAAAGACCCATAGAGTCAAATCCCCAACAATCAAAAGGTTCAATAACAAGAGAATAATTCATAGGCATTTCATTGTGTCTAGAAATGTTACCTACTCGTTGACATTCATCACATGATAAGACAAACTTCCTTGCATCTTTGAAAAGGGTAGGCCAATAAAATCCAGATTGTAAAACCTTTTGTGCAGTCATGTCCCCTGCATGATGTCCTCCATAAGCACTGCCATGACATTTTCTCAGTATCTCTTGTTGTTCAAATTCTGGAACACATCTTCACATAATGCCATCTACTCCTTCTTTATATAAGTGTGGGTCATCCCAAAAGTAATGCCTTAGATCATAAAAGAATTTCCTTCTCTGCTGAGCTATAAAGGTTGGAGGCAAATACTTGGAAACAATAAAATTAGCATAATCGGCATACCAAGGACTCTCATGCGGACTTACCCTTATCGCAGCCAACTGCTCATTTGGAAAACTATCATTAACAGGCAATGGGTCAAAAGAAATGTTTTCCAAACGAGATAAATTGTCAACAACAGGATTTTCAGCACCTTTCCTATCTACAATATGCAGATCAAACTCTTGTAAAAGCAAAACCCACCTAATAAGTCTAGGCTTGGCATCCTTCTTTGTCATGAGGTACTTAATAGCAGCATGATCAGTATGAATAGTAACCTTTGAATCAACAATATAAGGTCTAAACTTATCATAATAAAAGATTACAGATAAGAACTCTTTTTCAGTAGTAGCATAATTCTTTTGAGCAGCATCTAGAGTCTTGCTAGCATAATGAATAACATTCAACTTCTTTTCAACATGTTGTCCAAGGACAGCACCCACAGCAAAGTCACTAGCATCACACATAATTTCAAAAGGTAAACTCCAATCAGGTGGTTGGACAATAGGAGCAGTTGTCAAAGATTTCTTCAAAGTTTCAAAAGCTTCCTTACAATCATCATCAAAAACAAAAGGTACATCTTTTTGAAGAAGATTAGTAAGGGGCTTTGAAATTTTGGAGAAATATTTAATAAACCTCCTATAGAAACCAGGATGACCAAGGATACTGCGAATACCTATAATATCTCTAGGGCAAGGCATCTTCTCAATTGCTTCAATTTTGGCTCTGTCAAATTCAATGCCTCTTTCAGAGATCTTGTGTCCAAGAACAATCCCTTCATTAACCATGAAATGGCATTTCTCCTAATTAAGAACAAGGTTGGTTTCTTCACATATCTGCAAAACTTTGTCAAGGTTGTGCAAACAGTTATCAAAAGAAGTTCCATAGACGGAAAAATCTTCCATGAAAACCTCCATAATTTCTTCACAAAAACCATGAAAGATAGCAGACATACATCTCTGAAAGGTAGCAGGAGCATTACATAAACCAAAAGGCATACACCTATAAGCATAAGTACCATAAGGACAAGTGAAAGTAGTTTTCTCTTGATCTTGTGCTTTCACAGCAATTTGAGAAAACCTAGAATAACCATCAAGAAAACAAAAGTGGGTCTTTTTGGACAACCTCTCAAGCATTTGATCAATAAAGGGCAAAGGATAATGATATTTCTTAGTAACTTTATTGATCTTTCTAAAATCAATGCACATTCTATACCCAACCACTACTCTTTGAGGTATAAGCTCATTATCTTCATTAGGCACAACAGTTATTCCCCCTTTCTTGGGAACGCAATGAACAGGACTAACCCATTGACTGTCAGCAATATGATAAATAATACCATCATTTCTTACCACATCCTTCATCTTAGGATTTAGACGGCATTGGTGCTCAACAAATGGTTTTGCGTCAGGCTCAATATTAATAGCATGCTGACATATAGTAGGAGAAATTACTTTTAAATCATCAAGAATATAACCCATAGCTCCTCGGTGTTTCTTCAACACTTCCAATAACCTTTCTTCTTCCTTTCCTGGAAGTTTAGAACTAATAATAACAGGATACACTTTCTTATTGTCAAGATAAGTATATTTAAGATCATCAGGTAAAGGTTTTAATTCAAAAACAGGGTCCTCTTTAGGTGGTAGTGTGTTACCCAAATCTTCCATAGGTAGATTATGCTTAAGTAACTCAGGCTGACGAAGGAAAACCTCGTCAATCTCATTTCTTTACTTCATGAAGACATCACTTTCGTGATCTTCCATAAACGACTGCAAGGCATTGTTAGGAGCAAGAGAAACAGCAGAAAGTTGTTCAATCCTGAAATCATCATTAGGCAGTTCATTTTCATAAGGAGTTTTGGCAAATTTGGAAAAATTAAACTCGTAAGATTCTCCATCAAACTTAGTTGAAACTTTTCCTTCCTACAATCTATAATAGCCCCACAAGTATTCAAGAAGGGTCTACCAAAGATAATAGGATAGGTTTTACTAGCTTCTTTACCAAGTACTAGAAAATCAGCACGATATTTAATCTTACCACAAAGGACCTCCACATCTCTTACAATGCCAATGGGGAAAACTTGCTCTCTATTGGCAAGGTGAATAACCACATCAATGTCTTCAAGCTCACAAGGACCAATTTCATGCATAATTTCCCTGTAAAGCTCATAAGGAATAGCACTAGAACTAGCACCAATATCACATAAACCATAATAGCTATGATTACCAATTCTAACAGAAAGCACCGGGACACTAGCTTTTCTAGATTTTTTAGGATGAGAAACAATATTAGTAGCGTCTTCACAGAAGACAATATGCTCATCCTCTATATTTCTAGTGACAAGATCTTTCACAATAGCTACCACAGGCGCAATGTCAATGAGCTCATCAGGCTCCACAGTTTTCTTTGCACTTTTGCTAACCACATTAGCTATAATGAAATGTTCCCTTACCTTAGCAGGAAAAGGGATTTTCTCCACATAAGGTTCAGGCAAAATAGGATCAACGGTACAAACCTCTGTGCTAGCAGGAACATGGGTGACAATATCTTTATAAGGAGCATGGTACTTGTCCCACTCTTTCTTGGGAATTTCAATATAAGAGGCAAAGGCATTAAAACATTTTGCAAGAACTTGAGGATCAAGACCAAACTCATTGTTAATATCACGGAAGTCGTCAGTTCCCATAAAAGATTTAATGCATTCATAATCATAGTTTATACCTGACTTTCTTCCTTTGTCATTCTCCCAAGCTTCAACGTTTTATTGAATACGGTCCAGTAGATCCCATTTAGCTTATTCCTTCATACGTGTGAATGATCCAGCACAAGAAGCATCTAGTAAATCTTTATCATGAAGAGGAAGCCTAGCATAAAAGTTATTGAGAATAATATTGTTAGGGAGTTCATGAATAGGACATTTAAGCATTAGTAACTTCAATCTCCCCCAAGCTTGAGCTGTACTATCTCCATCATGAGGCCAAAAGTTATATATCAGATTTCTATCCTTATGAATCTCACTGGGAGGATAAAATTTAGAATAAAAGAGAGATGTCATCTCCTCCCATTCCATGGATCGTCCATTCTTCAGCAGCTTATACCATTCTTCGGCTCTCCCTTTCAAGGATATAGTGAGTAACTTCTTCTTCACCTGTTCAGTTGTGATACCTGCACACTTAAACAACCCGCATAATTCATGGATAAAGAGCAAACGTTCACCAGGATGGACAGTTCCATCCCCAAAATAATAATTATCCATAACACGATCAACAATACTTGTAGGTATCTTAAAAGGATCTATCTCAATAGGTGGTGGTTCATCTACTACCCTAGGAGTGGTAGTAGTTTTCCCAAACAGAAAACCAAGTGGGTTATCCATATTGGAAACAAAGTAACAAGCAGTAACAAAAGAAATGCTCACAGTAGAAGTTTCCTTTACCAGTTCTACTCTTCAATAGTGCTTCACTCCCCGGCAACGGCGCCAGAAAATAGTCTTGATGACCCAAAAGTATAGGGGGCTGTATCGTAGTACTTTCGATAAATAGGAGTGTTGATCCCAACGAGGAGCAGAAGGTGCTAAACAGTGGTATGGAGCAGGAACTCTCTGCAAATACTTAGCAAACGGATATTTAGTGGTTTCCTGATAAGGCAACAAAACAAAGTGCAAGTAATAAAGAACAAACGCAGCAAGTGGCCCAATCCTTTCTTAGCAAAGGACAAACCGGTGGAAATACTTATAAGGACCAAACGTTCTCGAGGATACATGGGAATTCTCTCAAGTGCTTTCGCTTCAAATAGCTGAGTACTCTTCTTTGGTGTTGTAAGTGTTGTGTGGGTGAACCTGTGTTAATGTACAGACCTTACTTGGACTAATACATACTTGTGATTAAACCCCCTGCAAACATCCATAACTACAGGAAAGTAATTAACATATAAATCTAACCATAGCCTTAAACTCTGAGATCCTACACTCCCTTGTGCAAAGGTGTCCTAACCGGGGTTCAGCTTTCTGTCACTCCGGAAACTCCACAATTAGTAGCCAAATACACAATGCATTCCCCTAGGCCCATAAATGGTGAAGTATCATGTAGTCGACGTTCACATGACACCACTAGAAGAATAGCACCACAACTTAAATACTAAACCATTGAATAATTACTCAACACAAATCCACTAATAACAACATGACTTCTCCCATGTCCTCAAGAACTAAACGAACTACTCACAAGACATCATATGGATCAAGATCAAAGATGATATGATAATGGATAACAATCTGAACATAAACAATAATCCAATGGTTCCACTCACAAGCATCAACTACAATAGTAATTAACACCGGGAAAGTTTCCCCTAAGAACTAAAGCAATATCCAACACAATTGTTACAGCGGGACGGAGTGGTGATGATGGTGCTGGTGGAGATGATGGTGTGGATGATGATGATCCCTATGAAGCCTAGCTTGATGATGGTGTTGATGGCGACGATCTCCCCTCTCCCGGAAGGAATTCCCCCGGCAGAAATCTGTCTACCGGAGAGATCTTTCTCTCTCGGTGTTTTCCGCCCCCAGAGGCGGCAGAAATCTATCTGTGTTCGCTCCCCGAGCCTTAGGGTTTCGTAGGGAAGATATAGGCGAAGGGGCGGAGTCGGGAGCCGGGCAGGTGGGCCACACCTTCCCTAGCCTACGGGGTGTGGGACCCCTATGGCCCTTCTTTGTCCCTCCTTCTGGCCTCCTCAATCTTCTGGAAAAATAATATTTTCCCATATTTTTCTAGTATTTTTTTGATCTTCGCAAAATTGCATCGAAACGCCCTCTTTTCCATCAGAATCCAGACTCCGGCAGTCCATCCTCCAAGAATTATCCAACATGCATAAAAAGATGAAAATTCATGAGTAATACCTCATAATAAGACAAATATCAATGAATAGAGGTAGATTATGATATAGAATGGTGATGCAAATTGGGCGTATCACCCTACACGTCGTAGCAAAACGGCAAGGCCGAGCGCGCCATTCGCTCCATTAATGATACTATGCGCACCATCATGTTTCATGCTCATGCTCCTTCACAGCTTTGGACTGAAGAGCTAGCCACTGCCACTTATCTTGTTAATCGGCGTCCTAGCACCGCGGTCAAGTCGTGGATCCCTTACACCCTCCTCCATGGTCATTCACCTCCCTATGACCGGCTCTGGGTCTTCGGTTGTCTATGCTACCCTAATGTGACGTCCACCACCAAACACAAATTGAGTCCTTGTTATCTCCCTTGTGTTTTCCTTGGTTATCCGTCTAATCATCGGGGGTACCTATGCTATGATCCATCTATAGGAAACTTGCTAATCTCACGACATGTTGTCTTCGATGAGACTATTTTTCCGTTTCAGATTGCTGCAGTGACCTCCACGACACAAAAGGTGTCGACACGCCGGCTTGACTTCCTCTTCGCCGACTTGGACAGTCCGCTCATGGGACAGGCTACCGCTGCCGCTCGCGCTCCTGCCGCGGCGTCTCGGCAGGCTACCCCTACCTCTCGGCAGGTTGCCATGGGCACTTCCTCTACCGTGCGGCAGGACCCCTCCATGACCTCGTCATCAACCGCCTCACCCGCTGCTGATGCTCTTGTGGTCAAGATTACAAGGTCTGGGTGTGTTAGTCGCCCCAAGGACAGGCTCAACTTACATGTCTCAGACACGACAGTTGCACCTGTGCCTACTACTTACCGAGAGGCCATGCAGGACCCCAACTGGAGGTCGGCCATGGCTGATGAGCATCAAGCTATCCTCGACAACAACACATGGTATCTTGTACCTTGCCCTCCGGGTGCCAACATTGTCACCGGCAAGTGGATCTTTCGGCATAAGTTTCACTCAGATGGCACTCTCGCTCGGTACAAAGCTCGATGGTGGTTCGTGGTTATTCCCAGCGACCTGGAATTGACTACGATGAGACGTTCAGTCCTGTTGTCAAGCCTGCTACCATCCGGTTGGTCCTCACCATTGCTATTTCTAGCTCATGGCCTATACAGCAGCTTGATGTCAAGAATGTGTTCCTCAACGGCAATCTTGATGAAGTGGTATATTGCCAGCAGCCTCCTGGTTTTCTTGATGAAGCCCATCCTGATCACGTGTGTCGCCTACACAAGTCCTTATATGGATTAAAGCAGGCTCCCCGAGCGTGGTATCAACGGTTTGCTACTCATCTTGCAACCCTAGGATTTGTTGCTACTGCCATGGATACCTCACTGTTTGTGCTTCGGTCAGGAGTTGACACAGCCTATCTCTTGCTCTATGTGGATGATATAATTGTGACTGCGTCCTCTGCTCAGTTTCTTCAGGGTCTGCTTGATCAGCTTCATCGGGAGTTTGCTATGACAGATCTTGGGCCTCTTCACTTCTTTCTGGGCATTGTTGTGACAAGGAACGTCGATGGGCTATTCCTCTCTCAGCGGCAGTATGCGATGGATCTTCTATAGCGAGTTGGCATGTCTGATTGCCATCCTGTGACGACCCATGTTGACACTCAAGAAAAGATCTCTGGTTTTGATGGTGACCTTCTTGCTGATGCTACGGAGTACAGGAGTCTCGCCGGCGCTCTTCAGTATCTCACACTGACGCGTCCTGACATCTCTTATATAGTGCAACAAATCTGCTTGCACATGCATGCACCTCGTTCCCCTCACCTCGCTCTTGTGAAGCGTGTGCTTCGCTATGTGCGCGGCACACTGGAGTTTGGCCTTCATCTCCGTGCCTCCTCCTCGACGACACTCACAACTTACTCTGATGCCGACTGGGCTGCATGCCCTGACTCTCGCCGATCAACATCTGGCTACTGCGTCTACTATGGTGACAGTCTTATCTCCTGGTCCTCTAGTCGACAGACGACTGTCTCACGGTCAAGTGCAGAGGCTGAATATAGAGTTGTGGCTCATGCTATTGCCGAGTGCTGTTGGATGCGGCAGGTTCTTCAGGAGCTTCATAGACCTCTTTGTTCTGCGACTCTGGTTTATTGAGACAATGTTTCTGCCATATACATGTCCTCTAATCCAGTGCAGAATCGCCGCACCAAGCATATCGAGATTGACATCCACTTCGTTCGGGAGAAGGTGTCAGTTGGCGAGGTTCGGGTTTTGTATGTTCCGTCTTCACTTCAGTCCGCGATGTGATGACTAAGGGACTGCCGAGTCAGCTCTTCCTCGACTTTCGGTTCAGTCTTTGCGTCTGAGAACCTCCCGCTGCGACTGCGGTGGGGGGGGGGGGGTGCTAGCGTGTATAGCTAGGCTTAGATAGTTGTATTTGACTTGTACTCTAATTGTAGTTGTACCCTAACTCTTGGCCTCTGGCCCATTATATAAACACTGGAACCCTGCGTATTACACGTGAGAGGCTTCCCCCCCCCCCCCCCCAAACCCTTCTACACCTTGGCATAACATAATCTTTAACTCTATTAACATGGCAAGCACTAGCAGTAAAAAACCATAATCTTTCACCTTGTCTTCATCCTCATCTTCTACATTGTTTGTATGTGAATATCCGACTCTCAGTAAAAAAACATGAAAGGTGTTCTTTCTAGTAATTACAACATAACAACTAAACACAAGAGAGCCCCTCCAAAAGAAAAACATCTTTATTCATGATTATAACTGCATCATGTATATTAATGCATTAACAGAATCTAGATATCAACTCTTCTTCCAATGCCCTTGTGCAGCATCCTGTTGGAATTACCTCTGTCCATCCTAGACACAGTGAATGTTCAAGATCATATCACGAGCTTAAAGCAGTCAATGCACTTGGCTCACTATATGGAGATTATCCTTGTTACATGGGAAATTTGGAAGTCAATTAATAATTGCATTTTCAAAGTAATTTCTCCCTATCTCTACAAATGCATGAAGAACTTTAGAGAGGAGATATCCCTCCTAGTTCACGGAGCTAAAAGGAAAATATACTCGGAGCTGCATTCCTAATGAAGCTTTTATTAAGTTTGCTGAACATTATTAGCGTCTATATTACCTTGTACTAGGTTGTCTCTAGGACTCTCAGCCTCTCTCTTTTTTCATGTTATAACTCTTTTTTCTTTAACCAAGACAGCAGCTCTGTAACCTCTGTTTTTTGTCTCGTTCTGAAAGTAGAACAGAATACATCCGAACTAATCTTCCCTGTATTGACGTCAGCAACTAAAACGATCGATCAACGTCGCAATCAAAAGGCAAGAAGAAAGAATCACAGGATATCTTTTCCCAACACACAACAAACATAGAAAAACCATAGACATTATTCTTCAACTGCCTGCAAAGGCTGTTATAAATTCCATCCAACCACAAATGATAAAAGGACATCGAATGAAAGAAATGGAAACGTCGCCCTCTCCCAACACATGATGGGTATTTGACGAACGAACAGACGAACATTAGCATTTTAGCAACTAGACTAGGTACTGGAGTACTCTCGGAATGACAGTTTACTGATCCGCGAGGCGAGAGTTCTGATGAGGCCGTGGCCCACCAGAAGCTCCACCTGGGATGCCCGACATTGATGACAGACTCAGAAGGAACGAACGAGACGGAGCTCAGTTCGACATCACACGGGGCGACCGCGGACGCACTGGTGTCTTTGAGGGGCTCACCCTGCACAAATGAGGATGATAGGATTAAGAACATGACGATTCTGGGTAGAAGGGACTACAGACATGGATTAGTCCACACTTTACCTGACTGGAAGGGAGCCAAGGACCATACCACTGAAGTTCAGGGCCAGAATTGCACTTTCTGCCTGCAAAGGGTGTATTTGAAAAAGGTGAGTCGCATAATTCAGCACAGGATTAAACTAAAATTCCAGTAGTTATCCCATTTCTGATAGTTTGCTGTCAAATGAAATGCAGTTAAAGCAGAAAGGAGGGAAGCAAAATAATAATAAAGCTCAGACGGAGAGAGAAATGAGTTCTGCAGTCACAAGATGTAGAGAAAATACGACCAAGTATTCTTTTAATATGATCAGTGAGCATTGATTTTAAACCAAACTTGGAGGTTTTAGAAGTATCCAGTTGTGAAACCCATATTCTTATACAGTTCCACCTAGTCAAAGCCCCAAATAAAACATCAATAGAAAGATTCAATTCATGGACATGGATGCAGGTCGTTATGAATAAGTATTCCAACTGATTTGTATTTCAGGAAAACAATAGTTTGGATAAAGAGCACAAGAAATAAAAAATGAACATCTAAGTCCAGTATGTACACAAAATTATCAGATGTTTCTCTAACTTCTGGAACTGCTTTTTTTACGTATATAAGCTGTATACAAGCTGTTTCTTTCTGTTTGCCATTGTCATTTGATATTGTTATAATCTTTCCAGATAACTTTAGATAATTACTGGATGTACTGACTATCAGTAGCACCTTGAACATTAAATAATAAACCCTTGATCACTTCAACAATACAATGCCCTGTTTTAATTACCTGAGTAAACTCAACAAAAGCAATGCATGTGGAGTGTACATAATCACCAAGGAGTCTCAGCCGAGAAACCTGAAACAAAGGTAACATGTTTTACGAAAAGGTTTATGTGAAATATAAAGATATACATGACGTATGACTTACCTTTCCACATAACCGTTGAAAGAAAACCTTTACATCATCTTCCGTAACCTGCACGATAAAGAAGACAACTAAGCAAAGCAGTTTGACAGACATGAAAATAGAACAATAACATATAAGTCCTACACCTTAAAATCAAATAAATAAGATTCACAAACCTTCTTATCTATGTTAGTACAATATACAGTCCTTGAGACCATTTCTTTCTCATCTTCCGTCTGTAGAGGAAAGAGCATTGCAAACAACGTTGGTTAGAAATGACATAAAAATGAGGAATTGATAGTGTAAAGCTCCAAGTAAATGGAAGTATGCAATCCAATCATGTACTTACTCGAGGAAGGAATTTAGGGTTCACTGGTAGAATCGCTGTTTTAGAAGGTAAAACTCTAACAGGATAGTAACCAAGCATGGTTCCCCCAAGTGTTAGTGCTGCCCTTGCACCAGCTGCACACAATAGAGAACTTCAGCTTTGCTGTTTATCCATATACAAGACTACAGAAGGGGGTTAGTCTTGAAGGGGCTACCATCATCAGCAAACTCAATGAAAGCAAAACGCAGGACCGAATGGGGGTCACCGCAGATACGGCAATCTACCACCTACAGGTAAAGATAAGAAGATGAGTATGGTAAAACATGATATTGTATTACAAAGAGCTAGACTAGTTATATTAGTGATCTCGTCAACTTTCAGTATGCATGTATAACTGAATGGATGTCAATACCCAAAATGCCGCATAGTCTTAGATAGTTATTGTTCAAGGTGCTATTTTTGTTCAGGCAAGTATACATTTGAAAAGGCACCCACCTGAATTTGACTAGGAAGCTGAGCTTCACGGCAGCTAAAAGAAGTTACAAAAAAAGAATGCATTTATGGCATTTCCCGTAGCTGGGGTGGAACTTGATTTCAGACAACTTATCATTTAAAGTACTAAGTTCATTCTAAAGCAAGTAGTCGTCACCTGAATAAAAGAAAAACCTATGCAGTAATAAAAGAAAAACCTACAGGAACAGCAAAGGCAACAGGTAGCAGAAGCCTACACTTTTCAGTTAAAACTTTCATGGTTAGAAACAGAGGGCGACTTTGTATATAGGGAAATATGGTTATCGCCCACTCACCCTCCCCCACCTTCCGAAAACAAGTTTAGATTCACTGTCCTTAATACTAGCTCATGGCAAACAGTGCTGCTAGCCTTGTTATCTAGTTCCTCATGCCTTGCGACACTAATTTTACTTAGTGAACTGAGATCTATCTGTACTTTTCAGGACGGTCGACTATTTTAAGACCATGCTAGCATCCAAACCATAATAAATATCTTCCGACAAAATCTGAAACCCCTAGGGACCGCTAATCGTGATAGCTATTTACTATTTTAAGGTAATGAAAGCTGTTTCGCCAAGCAGGAAAGGTAAACTACCACAAATCTCATTGAATGAATCTTGACACTTACTTGTCCACAGTTAGAAAACACCTCAGCCAGCTTCTGTTCAGTCACCTACAGAGCAGCAGGATCATAATTAAACAACAAGACAAATAAGACATCACCGCCTATTTATATTTAGTATGCTTACTTGCTGATCAATATCAGAGACATAAACAGTCCGTCGCACACTATCCTCGCGATCAGATTGCCGTGTCCGGACTCCCATCCTTCTCCTCCCCTGGTTGAAGGAGGCACTCCTTCTCTGTTATCAGGAAAAGCAAGGACAATTGTCACTATCATCATAACGTTCGCTCTGAAAACTGAAAACCAAAACAGAGGTACACCAAACCAGTTGTAAACATCAAGGGACACAATGCCTATCCCATCACATAAATTTTTTAACCGAATTCTTGGCAACAATCAGCGTACCACCTACTACTACCACGGATCATTTAATACCACCGATCAAACATTTGATCCAAATTATCAGCCTTAAAAGGTTTCGACTCTGGTGAAAAAAGTACATTTGACAATCTGAGATGGTTCCTTCTGGAACAATAAGTAAAAACTGTTGCACATAAAAAGTTTATCGCCATCGCCTAAATGCCTCTGAATCCTAGTGAACCCATCCCGATCCTAGCACCGGAGGCCGTATATCAGGCTACCGGAATGGCCAAACCACCGGATACTCCGGCGATCATGAATGCAAACTAGTAGTCAGAACAAGGCCGTCAATTAAACAAGTACTCCATTAACACGCAAACCCCCCATAAAAAACGGTAAGCCCGAAGAAATAAATGACAATTCACGGCTCACCCACCCGGCGATTCTGCGGCTGCCCGCCGCCGTTGCTGGATCCGTCGCTGCTGGAGTCCCTCCCGCCGCCGCCAGCTCCCGCCTGCAGCTGCCCACCGAAGAGCTCGGCCGTGGACACGAACACCGGCGCATCGGCAGAGAGCCCTGCCCCCGGCGCCGGCGCCGGCGCCGGCGCGGCGCGGCGCGACGACGGCACGAACTCCTGCGCGCAGGGGTTGAGCTTGGACATGAGCTCCTCCAGCTTCCTCATGTCGCTTTTGTACTCCCTCTCCTCCTCCGCCTCTGCCTCCGCCTCCACCACCGCTGCGTCACCCCTCACCTCCGTCTCCGCCTCTGCCCGGATCGGGCCCTCTCCCGCCACCACCACAGCCGGCGCCTTCGCCACCTCCACGGCCACCATTATTGCTTCCTTATTCCACCTCGCTGCAACAAGGAAGAGATCAACTAGAGTAGTACTACTGTATTATACACGCCGGAGGGATTTGTCTCCCTCTTCTTCTCTGCTCCGGCGGTAACAGTGTTGTGCAGGTGCTGCTCTGGTCTGGGGTGTGAATGAGGAAGAGATGTGAGGGGCGATCGCTTTCCCGGAGTTGCTTATATATGTAGCAGCACCCGGTAATATTTTTCTTGTGTGTATTACCATGGCATTTTTGCTTGTAAAACAAAAAAAAATAGTGAGCGAAATAGGAAAACACAGGGTGAGAGGCTACGGATATTTCCAACGTATTTTGTAGTGACACATATTTTTCTTCCGGAGATAAAAATAAAAATTTGGAGAATGAAAAACGATGAACTGTGCGGGGAGTTGGGCGAGCGAGAATCGGTAGGCGCGAGTCTCGGTCAGAGCAGGACGGGGGGATCATCTAGACGAGGGCACGTCACCGCGGCGATCGGGCTACGGATGGGGCCACGCCGGTGTGAACCATGCACAGCGCTGGCGCAGTCCACGTTTCGGCCCGGATCCCATGCGGCTATATTTGGGGTCCTGAGGTTTTTCTGGGTCCTGGTCCTCATGATCTTGGCTGCACCGAGCGGCTCACTAAACGTCTTTGACTGGTAACCTTCGCTGGTTTCGTGCATCTTTGAAACGGCTCGTGTGTGTTAGCAACTGGATCCTGACTTCAAGGTTTAGAAAGAAAATGGTCCTTTTTAGGGATCCTGACTTCTGGGTTTACAAAGAAAACGATTTTTTTAGAATGGAGATTTGGTGCACTCGGACACATGCATCTCTCTTAAAAGAACAAAAGTTATATTTAAGAGTTTTTCATTCTCCAAAGCTGGGAGGACAATGGGTGCCCTTTTGGGGTCTTGCCCGCGGCCTACTCCCACATGGTCCGCCCTGCTGGGTCTGTCGTTGATGCCCTCGTCGATTGCGCATGGGTGCTCACCCATGCTAGGGTATCCCCGATCGCGGTCATGGAGCTACGCATGCTTCATTGCGCACTCGATCAGCTGCTCGGTCCTGGCTCGGACACAAAAGATGATAAATCCTTGGCCTGGGGTGGGGGCAGTTTCAATGCCGGCGCGGTGTATAGAATGTTGAAAAACTCCGAGTGCGTGACTCCCCTACAGGATCTCAACTGGGCAGGTTTTGCGCCTCTCAAAGTCAAGGTCTTTGTATGGATTCTGCGGCATGGTAAGACGTGCACACGTGCTCTCCTTCGCCACATCGGGTATCTGCGGGATGGGTCGTGCCCCTTCTGTCCCCGTGCGCCAGAGACGATTGACCATCTCTTCTTTGCTTGCCCTCGCCTCCGCCTCTTCTGGTGTCGCGTGCTTGGTCCCCGCCGATGCGCCCTCCCCGCGATTGTTGATGCCTCATGGGTGTCGCTCCAGGCCAGCAATCCGATATGGGGTGCTCCTATCTGCAGCACTATCCTATCCAGTGTCCTCTGGGTCGTCTGGAAGACCAGGAATAGGACGGTCTTCGAGTCCGTCTGCCTCCCTCTGCCGGTGATCCTCGAGCAAGTCGTTGAGCACCTGCGACTGTGACGTGTTCGGGTGCCCGCCCGTGTGTGTTTCCGGCTCGTATAGGAGTGGTGTGTCTCCCTCTGTAGCTGAAAGAGAAAATAATGTAACCCCCCACCCCATAAAAATGTAACCCACCCCTGCAGCTGGGCTCTCTGTCGCCTTTTAATGAAAAATTCACGTGGGAATTTCGCCCCCCATTGTGCCATTCAAAAAAATACCTGAAAACAAATAAGGATGTAGTCACTGATGTATACCACAAACGTATAAATTATCAATTGGAAATAATGTTCATTTTTAGCTACACAAAAATGATAAAACAACCGATCTAGGTATCACATTTTCAAATCTCCATAAAATATAAGACTTTTTCATTTTTATGTAGTTGAAAGGGTATTTTACCCTATACTATTTTTGGTTGACAATGACATCGTGGTTAGAGCGGACTAATGGTACTTCTAGTGTCTTACACAGGTTTTAGTCCGATGGTGTGATGGAAGGTCATCAGACCCCCCCCCCCCCCCCCATTTTGATAACGAAGCTTCGCACCAGAGTTTTCCTTTTTTATGTAACTTGAGTCCGGTTAGGAACTCCGCACTATTAAGAGGGGTTCTCTCGGTGAGCTTATTGGGGATGAAATTCTAAGCCATATACACATCCCATACTCCTACTTGATCCATCACCAAAGAGAGAGGAGAAGAAAACCTATATATCGAGCCTTTTCTGTAGATCCGGTGTACAGGCCGGTTGAACCAGCTCACAGACCGGACCGTCCAGTGTCAGGACCGGAAATCTGACCCTCGGCCGGATTTTCTGGTTTACTTACTCCGAGTCTAACCGAGACTGGAGTCGGTAACCATATTCGGTTGAAGTCCGGTTTTCTAGGCTGAGAACCGGACCGTCCAGTGTGTAGGCCGGTCCAACCGAACTTAAAAACGGACACTGCGAAAATGACTTGAAACGTCTAGTTTTTATTCTTGAGTATAAATATCCTTTCTTCCACCTTGAGCAGGTTAGGCATTTAGTTTATATCCTTCTTGAAGCTCTCTCTCTCTCTCTCCATTATTAAAACACAAAAGCTTGAGGATATCCCATTCTACCCAACCAAATCCAAATCCCTTTAGTAGAAAGGAAGAGGAGGTCCCGATCTACGTTTCCACCAAGACAAAGTTCATTCCCCCTTGATTTCATCGAGTTAGCTTGTTACTCTTGGGTTTTTGGGAAACCCTATGCGGCTAGGGTCGCCCGGAGGCATTCGGCTTGTGATTTGCTCCGTGGAAAGTTTGTGAGGGTTTGGAGACTACCTTAAAGTCTACCACGGGTAAGTGAGCTATTCCTTCGTGGGATAGGCTCGGAGAAGAAGGTGAGCCTTTGTGGCGTGTGAGGAATCCTTCATGGAACCTCACACCTCTCCAACGTGACGTGGCCACCTTCCCAAAGGTGGTGAACACGGGAATACATATTCATCTCCGCGTGCTTCGGTTATTCCTTAACCGATCTCTTACTTGTGGTGTTTACCTTGTGATAGCCTTCGAGCTTGAAGTATCTTGTATCATCATCTAGATTGCCTCACCTAGTTTTCACTTAGGCTCACTTATTTTCAACAAAGCCTAAAACTTGCAAAAGATTACAAAGAATTTTGTAGAAACCTATTCACCCCCCTCTAGGTTAACCATCTTACACTTTCAATTGGTATCAGAGCCAAGGTCTCTTTAAGGGCTTTACCGCCTAAGAGAAAAGATGGTTTTATCTGATGATGAGGAGGATAAGACTTATTCGGTCAAGGAGCTTCGCAAAATCTTAGCCAAGGGTGCCCTTGAAAAGGCCAAGGATGATTCCGATCTCCTTGTTCGAATGAGTTACCTAGAAGGACAAATTAAGGTCATTAGAGATGGGGCTTTTCTTGGTAACCCTTTGGTAGTACCTCAAGGGAGACCAATGGACACCGGAAAGGACAAGGATGCCGAGTCCGCTCATGAGAGCAGCTCGTCAAAAACCTCCGCGCCCCCTAATCAATTTCCTTATGTTTATTGTTGGAATTATGCCCTAAAGGCAATAATAAAGATGTTATTATTATAATTCTTGTTCATGATAAAGTTTATATTCCATGCTAGAATTGTATTAAGCGGAAACTTTGATACTTGTGTGGTTTATGAACAACACCGTGTCCCTAGTACGCCTCTATAGACTAGCTCATTGATTAATGATGGTTAAGGTTTCCTAACCATAGACATGAGTTGTCGATTAATAATGAGATCATGTCATTAGGAGAATGATATGATGGACAGACCCAAATTAAGCAGAGCAATTAGATCGTGTCATCGTGTTCATCTTTGCGAAGCTTTTTCCTATGTCAAGTATTGTAGACCATGAGATAATACAACTCCCTTGTATCGGAAGAAAGCTTTGAGGTCATCAAACGTCATCCTATGTGAGGGTGATCATAAAGGTGTCTCTTAGGTGATCGAAAAGTACTTGTTGGGTTGTATGTATCAAGATGGAATTTGTCCCTCCTGAGTCGGAGAGATATGCTTCGGGCCTACTCGGTAATCGATATCAACACCGCTTGCAAGCACATGGTTAAGGAGTTAATCACAAAGTGATATCGGATTACGGAACGAGTAAAGTACTTGCTGTGAACGAGATTGAACTAGGTATGCCGATACCAACGATCGAATCTCGGGCAAGTAAAATATAGCGTGACGAAGGGAATACATATATGGGATTAATTGAATCCTGGCATCGTGGTTCATCCGATATGATCATCGATGAATATGTGGGAGTCAATATGGGTTACCAGATCCCGCTGTTGATTATTGATAGAAGATCATGTCTGCATATTCTCGAACCCGTAGGGCCACACACTTAACGTGCATCGATGCTAGGATAGAATGGATAATTGGTTTATGAGTTTTTGTTCGGAGTCTCGGATGAGATCCAGGACATCACGAGAGGTTCCGGAATGGTCCGGAGAATAAGATTCATATAAAGGAAAGCAGTTTTTGGATTTCGGAATCGTT
This sequence comes from Avena sativa, assembly GCA_916181665.1. Lineage (NCBI taxonomy): Eukaryota > Viridiplantae > Streptophyta > Magnoliopsida > Poales > Poaceae > Avena > Avena sativa. Next base: position 72,015,787 of record OV702284.1, read on the forward strand.
TCGGAGTTTATCGGTATTGTACCGGAAGGTTCTAGAAGCTTCCAGAGTGGGACCAATGTGGGCCCACTTGTCAGAGGCCTGCGGGGCCTAAGGGGGAGTGCCCTGGACGCTTTGGTCCAGGGGCACAAGGCCCCATAGGCCCAGCCGGCCAAACCCTAGGGAACCCTTCTAGAAGGAAGGGGGAAAACTTGCCCCCCACTCCACCCTTGGGGCCGCCGCCCTAGGGCTTGTAGGAGGGGCCAAGGGGGCCGGCCAGCCCCCTATATAAGGTGGGTAGGGGCGCACCCTCCCCCTCCTACTCCTCCAACCCTAGCCGCCATCCTGCTGCCCCTCCACCTCTCTCTCTCTCCCGACTGCGTGTAGGCGAAGCCCTGTCGCAGAAACTCTCCACCATTGCACCACGTCGTCGTGTTGTAGATAAAATCCATCTCTCCACCCTACTTGCTGGACCAAGGAAGGAGGATACGTCGCGGAACCGTACGTGTGCATCTCTCGGAGGCGCCGCCACTTGCGGCGTAGGATCGGATCGGATCGCGAGGAGGAGGCGGCTAGTACGACTACATCAACCACGTTCTGTTGAACGTTTCCGCTGTGCAATTTCTTCAAGGGTATGAAGATCTCATCTATCTCTCTCGTTGATTGCATCTCCTAGATTAGATCTTGGATTTATTGTTCGCATCCGTAGAATTTTTTTGATTTACTATGCTACGAAACCCTTCATTTATCCTAAGCAAAAGAACATCATGCGTCACATTAATGGTTCGGGTCCTGCACCTCATTATGATGGAACTCATTTCTCTCATTGGAAAGCTTCTATGGAATCTCATCTTCGCAGCTGCGGCGTTGAGCTTTGGGAGATCGTGTGCACCAGTTTCCACCCTCAAGATCCCAATAGCCTCACTCCGGGAGAGTACTACGACCATCAACTAAATGCAATGGCTTGTGACAATATAAGGAGTGTCATTCACCGCACTCTCCATGATCAAGTCAACGACATCCCCACCGCAAAGGATCTTTGGGATAGGATTGTCATTCTCCAAGAGGGAACATCTCTTATCCAAAAATCCAAGTATGAAGCTACCAAGTCGGAGATGAACATGTTCATGAACCATGATGGTGAGACCATCGCCGAAGCATACAAGAGACTTGTTGCCCTCCGCGTGAAGATTGGGTGCCTAGGATGTGAAAAGTATGATGATGGATTCAATTTGAATGATGAGCTCATCAAGTCCAAGATTGTCTCTATGATCGTGGTCACCGATAAGAAGCTTGTCTTGAACTTGCAACTCCTTGATAGAGTAATCAATTCACTGCCGATGATCTAGTCTCTTATCTTGTTTCCACGGATAACTTGGCGGATGAAGGGCAAAAGATCAAGGAGATTAACCGTGCTATTGGGTCCTCCCACTCTCTAGCACTAAAGGCCAAGCATGTGCAAGAAGATGTTGCAAGTGATTAAGAAATCGATGTTGGTGGAGTTGATGATATGCTCTCTCAACTTGCTCTCTTCACCAAGAACATGAAGTTCCTAAGAAGGAGAAGTTCAATGGGATCAAGTGAGAAGAAGAGGACATGCTACAATTGTGATGATTCAAGCCACTTTGCCGATAAATTCCCATATGAGAAGAGGCTTGACAAGCCCAAGTATGAAGAGGGTGCCAAACCAAGATTGAAGCCCAACCCCATCAATGAAAGATACAAGAGAAACAATAGGCGTGATGGCAAGGGCTTCCTAGGTCAAGAATACTTATCTGACAAGGAGGAAGAGGATGAAGAGAAGGTTGTTGGAGTGGCCGGTTTGGCCTTCGCCGAACCCGGGTCTCTCTTCACGTATGGCTACACCAAGGACTACACCAACGACTCTCCTACTCTCAAGGTCACCGCCACTTGTCTCATGGCAAGGAGCTCCAAGGACGAGTCTGACATGGAGTGTGGGGATGAGGAGAAACTGGTAGGTGTGACCGGTTTGGCATATGTCAAACTCGGATCACCTCTCACCTACGACTACGCCAAGGACTACATCAAGAGTTCTCCTATTCCCAAGATCACCGTCTCTTGTCTTATGGAAAGAAGCTTCAAGGTAATTGTGACACCCCCGGGATCAGGAGTAAACAAATCCCAGACCTTCGTATGACATAAGCTTAACCTTGAGCTCAAGGATATCCAGTGAAGAATTGATAACACGGCAGTGACCCTACGACACAAAATTTATTACAGCAAGCTCATAACTGAGAAGAGAACCAAATTATTACAAGCAGAGGTCACTGACCACAAACATCAAACAACAGAAGGCAAATTATGCTATTAAGTATAGAAAACTTAACAAATGGCCTAAGAGGCCTGAAGCATAACGATGACGTCCCAGCCCATAGATTCCAGGCTGTCGGTTGGGAACCCAAAGCTACTCGTCGATGTTGATGTAGTACCAAACTGATCTTTAGGGAACACTTACTCTGCCAAAAGTATCAACAAAGCAAGGGTGAGTATAGGGTGTACTCCGCAAAACTTCTGGCTGGTGGAGTTGTTTTGCATAAAGCCATCTTTGTTTATCAAACAAGAGAGAGAATAAGCTCGTCTATTCAGAATATTTTAAAAGGGGATAAGAGAGCGACATCTCCGAAATATTGATAATCACCTTCTGATATCCACCAAGTCATCATCATCTGAACCCTATCTAGGATCACCCCCTCGTACCCATGAGGAAGCATCCTTAAGCACAGGTTGATCTGCCAAGTTTTACGATTAAGTTATAGTTCTCTATGATCTTAGAATCTGGTCACCAAGTGTTCATAACCGTGAACACGGCTTTTCGAAAAGATTTAACCATGCAGGGGTGTACAACTTTACCCACACGTACTAACCTTCTATTAATGCCACATGATTAGCCCTCTTCCTTGGAAGGCCGGTAGAGGGTGGTTAGACACGACCTTTACCTTGCTTTCGCCGAGACCATGAGTCACGCCCTAAGGATGGTTCCGCCATAACGGGTCAAGTCCCAAAGCTGGTCCCTAGAGATGTGAGGCGAGGTTGGTTTACCAGGGGCTCCATCCACCCCAAGCAACCCCGGCCACGCTTACCTACATGTTATGAATGCACCTCCTTCACCGCCTTCAAGAAGATCCAGAATGCATGTCGAATGGAATGCCCGAACTATGTGACTCATGGAATCTACTAGGCAAGTTAGTTTCTCATGAGGTTTTCCAGGCCCCGTGTGGTTGTACGCTCGTCTCGGTTCCAAAGGCAACAACTCAGTTCCTAGTGGTGGCGAGCATGGGACTAGAAAAACCACATCCTACTGTGGCCTCCCATACAAGCCTTAGCATGTTTAACCTCATATCACCTTTGATCTCATCTCATCATGTTCTCCTGTCATACTAGATTCTCTGCATCTGATACAACATCCAGATGGACCAGCACTGATAGCTAAGCATGTCTAAGCAGGACACAGATATAAGCTCTAGCAGTGCACACAAGCCAAACCTAGATATGCTAGGAGCAGTGGATAAGGTAAAATAAGCTCAAAGGGAGTAATGCAACAGATAGCATACTATATCTATCGATAAAAGACCACAGTAGAATCGTATGCATCATGGCAGGAATTGAAATGCTTTCGAAATCATAGGATTATATCATGGTGGGGCTATGCTTTCCTTTGCCTGTTGATAACCAATAAGAAGATCTTCGGGAGCCTTGTACTTGACTTGATTATAGTTGTTCAAGTATTTTTCGTTGATCTTCGATGGTCTTGATCTCGGTCTTCGATCTCGATATCGATATCGGATTCTACCGGGAAGAACCAAACACCGGAAAGAAAGGGAAACAATCAACACATGGCATCGATGCAATGCTCAAGCAAGGATGATGATATGACAAGTTAAATGGTACTGAAATGTAACCCTAAGACATGCTTGACAGTTTAATCGGGGTTCCGAGGGGCATAAACCCTAATTTAGAAGAACTCCGGATACACATGAGAGGGGTTGGTTTTATTCTCTAATTAAACTTGTCTTTTAAGTTGCTTAACAATGCATGATTATAGCTCTAATATATAGTTCTCATTTTTCTGAACATTTTGATATATTATTTGTATTTTTCTGACTTATAAATAATAAGTTATTGAATTTACAAGATTTAAATCATTTTATGGAATTATTAAACCATATTAAATAGGTTTATTGCGTCACTGTGACATCAGCACATGGGTGAGGGTAGTTTTTCACCGGGGTAGTGTCTACCCACAATGGCCGACAGAGGGGCCATAGGCCACCTCAGCTGCCACGCGGGCGGGGACGGTCCCACGGCGGGTTTGACCACCGCTGACCCGCGCGCGCTGACATCACGATGACGTCACCATGCCGGTGGCTCCCAGATCGGCGACGGGGACGGCACAGGAGGCGATGCGGGGCTATGGGACCTATCCCGTTCGAACCAGGGCATCGAGAGAGACCTAAAACTGGCGGACGAACTATCATTTGGCCACTGGTGGCTTGCCAGCGACACAGCCAAGCGGCGGCCGACGGTGGCGACACGGCCCTAGCGATCTACAGAACATGAGGAAGCAAGGTAAGGCTACCAGGAGGATCACCATCTCACCAGGAGTGCGACGGTGTGGTCGGTGAAGCCATGCGAGGCCAGAATTGATGGGGACGACAATGGCCGGAGCTCGGGAAGGAGGTTCCAATTGCGGCGTTTGGGAGACTCCTGGCTTGCAAGCTTGGTCGGGAAGGTTAATAGGGAGGAGACGGAGCTCGTGGCATGCTTAGCTCAGTCCAGGACAGTGAGGAACGGTGGGACGCCGACGAGATCCGAGCTAGGGTTTCAGTGGATAAGGGGAACGAGGGAGAAGGAGAAATGGGGATCGTTCTCTGCGGGTATGGGGTCCTTATAGGCGGCAAGAGTGGTGGCCGCACGCATCTTGGCGAGGAGTTCATCACGGTGATGGCGGACGGCTCCGGCGGCAACACGCAGGAGGTTGTCGTCGTCCTTCTGGTTGAACGAAGAAGAAAGAGGAAAAGAAACTGAAGGGGTACCGGGCTAGGCTGGGCCGAGGTGGGCCGCGGTTTGCTGCGTGCTGGCGACAGGGAAGAGAGGATACTGAGGTGGGCTAGCTGGGACGGCCTAGATAGGTTAGCTGCTGCTATATTTTTTTAGCAAAACCCTTTTCAATTTCTGTTTTGATTTTCTCTCTTTTGCAAACCATTTCCAAATCCGTTTTTGGCATTTCAAAATTACTAGAGGATTTGTAAAATATAGAAAGTATTGCAGGGCCCTTATAATCTATTTGGGCTCCACAATTTTGGTACTTTGCAAAATACAAAAACATTTGAATGGTTTTCAAAGAGAGAGAGAGATATAGAGAGAGAGGGAAAAGCTAGGGTTTAGGGTTTTGTTCCATTTCTTCAATGCATGCAATTTAAATTATGATGCTCATGAATGCACAAACAAACCCTAATTAAGGATTAGCTAAAACTGGGGTGTTACAGTAATCTCCTCTCCTCCATCCCTATCTAGCGTCTTGGATGATCTTGTGAGTAACCATGATAATGATAGTGATAGTGATGAATTTGGTGAAGAATATATAAAAGAAATGTATGCTATCATGAAGTCTCTTCCTCCCATTGCTCGTGCTAGAGTCAAGCAATTAATGGAACTTGTTAGCTCACGTGATGAGGCCATTCATAGCTTGGAATCTCATATTGATGATGAGAAACGAAGATTCAATCTTCTTGAGCAAGAGCTTTGTGAGGAAAAGAATACCAATTCATTTCTTAAACTACAAATTGAAATTTTTGAACTTGATAAAGCAAAAGACATGGACACTATTGATAGGGCTAACTCTTTGTCCCAAGAGCTTGATGCCTCAAAGAAAGAGCTTGAGGTTTCTCATGCTTCTCTTACCAAGGACCTTGAGCACCTTGAAAAGGCTAGTTTGCTTGTCAAGTGTGAGCTCATAAAACTTGGAGAGAACCATAACCAACTTCGGGTTACCTATGAGAAGGCTCTTGGTACATTGAAGGATCCAATTATTGTTGAGAATGATTCTTTTTCCTCTAACTCTACCTTTGATCAAACTCTCCTCATTGAGGAAAATAATAAGTTGAAAGATCAACTTGATAAAGAACGTCATGCACCCACTTCCAAGGGAAATATTCTAGACGAGATTATATCCCGTCAAAAGACGAGGGTTTCCAATGAAGGTGTCGGTATCCAAAGAACAACAAGAATAATGCCATTCCACCAAAGAACATAACCTTTGTAACCGAAGGTGACAAGGTGGTTGGCCAAGTCAAGAAGAGTGTTATGAATGGGGGAGCCATGAGGGGCAATCCCGATCATAAATATGCGGGAAAATCTAATCCTTCCTATGTGATATGTAAGGGCACTCAAGGAGATGTATATGCCAAAATGTTGGCCCTCGAAATGGTTATGCTTATAGATGGTACTCGATTTGGGTACCAAAGGATCTTGTTGCTAATGCTAGGGGACCCATTACTCAATGGGTTCCTAAATCAAAGAATTGATTTTGTAGGATTATGCCTCCGGTGTATCAAAATGGGTGTTTGATAGTGGATGCACCAATCACATGGCCGGAGGTAGAAGTGGGCTTGACAAAATCATTCACGATGTCAACTCAACGTCAAGCATCACTTTTGGAGACAACTCTAAAGGAAAGGTACTAGGTTATGGTAAGTTGGTGATCTCCAAGGTTTTGACTCTAGAGACTGTCTTACTTGTTGAAAACCTTGGTTACAACTTGCTTTAAATTAAACATCTTGCGGATGCCGACTATCACTCCTATTTCTCTAGAACTTTTGTGAAGGTCTTTAGGGGTGATGATCTCAGCTTGGTTCTTATTGGACATGTGGAAGATGACCTTGATGTGGTCGACCTCTCGAAAGAGAGCTAATCTCTTCATACATGTCTAATGGCCAAGGCTAACAAGGGATGGCTTTGGCATCGTCTCCTAGGTCATGTCAACATGAGAAATCTCAATCAACTCCTAAAGGGTGAGCATATTATTGGACTAACCGATGTCTCCTTTGAGAAAGATCATGTGTGTAGTGCTTGCATTTCAGGAAAGCAAATTGGGAAGCATCATCCTTCCGTAGCCAAGGTGGCCACGTCAAGATCCTTGGAGCTTCTCCATTTGGATCTCTTCAGGCCGTCAACGTATGACTCCCTTGGTGGAAGAAGATATGGTATTGTCATTGTTGATGATTACTCAAGGTATACTTGGGTCTTTCTTCTCAAGTCAAAGGATGACACCTACAAGGAATTAATGATCTTTGCAAGCAAGCTCAACGCACTCATGGAGTGGAGATCAAGACCATTAGAGCCGACAATGGCACCGAGTTCAAGAACTACACCATGCAAGAGTTTTTTGAAGATGAGGGGATCAAGCATGAGTTCTCAGCTCCCTATACCCCTCAACAAAATGGTGTTGTTGAAAGGAAGAACCGGACAATCATTGAGATGGCAAGAACAATGTTGAGTGAATTCAAGTCACCCACAACTTTTGGGGAGAATCCATTGCTACCGCGGTCCACTACACTAACTGGATCTTCCTCCGAGCTCCCTTTGACATGACTCCATACGATATTCTCACAAGTAAGAAGCCCAATGTCAACTACTTTCGTGTCTTTGAAAAGGAAAAGCTTGGTAAATTCGAATCTAGAACTATAGAGGGTATCTTTGTTGGTTATACGGAAAACTCTCATGCCTATAGATACTACAAAAAAACCAATGGTTGTGTTGAAGTATCTTGTGACGTGGAGTTTTTGGAGAATAATGGCCCCCATGAGGGGCAAGTTGCTTCACGTGATGTAGGTGATGGTGATTCCTCTCAAGTCATCAAGTTGATGGGTATTGGGCATATCTTGCCCACCGAGTCTCACATTCATGTTCAACAAGATGATGGGGGAGAATCAAGCTCAACTCAAGAAGAGCCAAGCTCTACCCAAGTTGAGCCATCAAATGCACCACAAGATCAACATCTTACTCAAGATGCCATGCAAACCGAAGAACAAGAACCAAGCCCTCAACCCTTTGAGCAAGACCAAGTAGAAGATCAATCTCCTCCATCCCAAGGTCAAGCTCAAGATGGTGTCAATGATCAAGTCCCCTCAAAAGATGAATTCGTTGATCATGAAGGCACAATTCGGAAGATCAAGGCCGCCTCCATTGCAAGTGGACTCCAAGTCAACAATATCCTTGGAAGCATATCAAGAGGGATCGAGACCCGTGCCAAGAAGAAGAACCTCACAACCTTTTGTGGGCATCATGCTTTTGTGTCCAACTTTGAGCCCCTCAAGGTTCATGAGGCTTTGGAGGATCCGGATTGGGTCATTGCCATGCAATAAGAATTCAAGTGTTTCACCCGCAATGAAGTTTGGTCTCTAGTGGAGAGTCCTAAAGATCATCGCATCAATGTCATTAGGACCAAGTGGGTGTTCAAGAACAAGAAAGATGAAAACGGGGTCGTCAAAAGAAACAAAGCAAGGTTAGTGGCGCAAGGGTATGCCCAAATATAAGGTATTGACTATGAGGACACCTTTGCTCCTGTTGCTCGTCTTGAAGCTATTCGTCTCTTGCTTGCTTATGCATCTTTTCATAACTTCAAGCTTTATCAAATGGATGTAAAAAGTGCATTTCTTAATGGTCCCTTGAAAGAGGTTGCATATGTAGCTCAACCCCTAGGTTTCAAAAACACACGCTATCCCAACCATGTGTATCTACTCCATAAGGCTCTCTACAGACTAAAGCAAGCTCCTTGTGCTTGGTATGAGCACCTTATGGATTTCCTACTCATGGATCGGTTTAGCGTGGGTAAGGTAGATTCCACCCTTTTCACCAAACGGGTTAAAGGGGGTGGCTTATTCATTGTTCAAATTTATTTTGATGATATTATCTTTGCTGGAACTAACGAATCTCACAACAAAGCTTTTTCCGAGTTGATAACTATGAAATTTAGGATGTCCATGATGGGGGAGTTGAAGTTCTTTCTAGGCTTCATTATAAAGCAACTTCCTCACAGCACTTTCATCTCTCAAGAGAAGTGCATTAAGGACATGCTCAATAAGTTCAAGATGGCCAAGGCTAATCCCATGAAGACACCCATGCCACTAAATGGAAAACTTGGCCTTGGAGTTGGTGACAAGGACGTGGATCAAAAGGTATATCATTCTATGATTGGTTCCTTGCTCTACCTTTGTGCTTCTAGGCCGGATATCATGTTAAGTGTTGGAATGTGTGCTCGTTTTCAATCCGCTCCCAAGGAGTGCCACTTGATGGAGGTCAAACGGATTTTTAGGTACCTTGTTCTCACTCCTACTCTCGGGCTTTGGTATCCAAAGGGGTCAACCTTTGATCTTGTTGGATATTCGGATGCCGATTGGGAAGGTGATAAGGTTGACCAGAAATCAACCTCCGGGGCTTACCAATTCATTGGCCGGTCGTTGGTGAGTTGGGCTTCCAAGAAACAAAACTCCACAGCCCTATCCACCGCCGAAGCCGAGTACATATCCGCGGCATCTTGTTGTGCTCAATTGTTATGGATGAGGCAAACCTTGAAAGACCATGGTGTGTCTCTTGGTATAGTGCCTCTTCTATGTGACAATGAAAGCACAATAAATATCGCCAATAACCCCGTCCAACATTGCCGCACCAAACATATTGACATTCGCCACCACTTCCTACGTGACCATGTCGCAAATGGTGACATCAACCTCACTCATGTGGGTACGATGTTCCAATTGGCCGATATCTCATGAAGCCTTTGGATGAAGCCTGGTTTGTCATGTTGAGGCGAGAACTCGGTATCCTAGATCCTCAAAACTTGGATTGATTTACTTCTTGCACTATATTCTTGCTCTTAACGTGCTATGTAGCCTAGTCGTGCAGCACATGTAGGGATAGCCATCTTACCATGTCTTGGTTTGATGCATACCTATGTGTGCAGCATAAATTGATCTCGTGTCATGATATGGGTCCAAGCATCTATCTTTGAGGATCCATGACACATGTGCTTAAAAATAGGGGGAGAAATCCCCCGCCAACTTCTAGCCTCCTTTGCATCTCAATGGTTTCCTTCTTGAGGCTTTCTGAGTTTTTGTCGAATTTCTTTCTGACTCTTGATATCCTCGAATCATGCCTATTGTTGCTATTTGTGCAGTTGAAATTGGTTCTTTCCAATAGGCATGCCTAGATCACCTGCTTCCTCTACCCTTTTGGAGTCTACTATCTTCCTCTACATGCACATGCCATCCTCGAAAATTTTCTTGAAAAAAATTTCGGAGTCTTTTCTGATTTTCGGTTTTTGGCCCGGTTGAACCGGCTCTCAGACAGACGGTCCGGTCCCAGCATCGGAAAACCGAACTTGAACCGGAAATTCTGGTTATACTATACCGAGTCTATTCGAAGCTCGGGTCAGTACCGCATTCCGCTTGACTTTCGGTTTTCCGACCTGTGGACCGGGTCGTTCGGTTTTGATCTTGGTTGAACCCGGACTTAAAACCGAGTTTTAGATATGTTTATCCTTCTTCTTCCTGGCCCTCCCCCTCCCTCCAATAGTTTCATTTCACTTCCCCCGACCCCTACCTCCTCCATTGTCGCCCCCCTCCCTCCCCTCCTCTCCTAGGGTGTTTCCACCCATAGGATCCACAGATCAGGCCACCATTTCATGTAGAAGGACCTTTGGAGGGTTTTCACCAAAGGAATTTCTTCATCATGTGGTAGTTTGGGAGCCTTTTGGTGTTCTTCTTCCTCAAGGTCTCTTTGGTGCTTCCCCCCAAGGGAAGCCATGTCCTCGGGTAATTCATTTGCTCCCACTCCTCTTGTGTTTCTCAAATCCCCATGTTTTGCTATACATTTTGTTGGATTTGACAAGTTAGGGGTCCACCTTGCTCTTGTCTACCACCCACGTTCCACCATATCCTCCTTTCTGCTTAAAACTGTATTTGTGCAAGTATTTGAGTCATTGGTAAAAAAAATTACATTGCATAGTTGGCCATCATGTCTCTCGGTTTGGAATCCGGTTGCTCCAGCTGTACAACCGGACCGTCCGGTCTGAGTCCGGTTTTTCGGCTCTGACACCGTACAGTCTGGTTTTACATTCGGTCCACCGACCCTGGCACTGAACCATCCAATTCTGGAACCGGTTCATCCGTCCCTAGCGTCGGACCTCTCTGCAATGTCACCTGTTTTACCATGCACTTGCCCAAATCCAAGTTTTTTTCTATCCCCCTCTTTCTCTTTGGCATGTGTGCTTATCTTTGTGCTCCCCAACCTCTCTCTCTTTTTCACACATGAAGACGCTGATTCTGCTGGTGATGAGTATGTGCCTGGTAGTGAGTATGTGCCTGAGGTAGCTAACAGGAGCAAGCGGGCTCGTCGCACCAATCAGTCTATGCAGCGTGAGCCTGAGGGTATCTCTCGTTCTAGGCACATCAAACTCAAGGATAATAGGGGTAAGCAGCAAGCTTCTCAGGCCGAGGCTGAGGATGTGCCTAGTCAAAATCTGAAGAGTATGGAGATTGGTCAATACCGGGCTCTCTGCAAGCAGAATCCCTATCATTTCAAGCATCGCACCTATACAGGATCTGACAAGAAGTTTTGGACTGAGACTTAAGCTATGATGTGGGATCACATTTACACTCAGTTCCGGGTCACTCCCTGTGGTCACATTGCAGCTTTCAATCTGGAGTGGTTCAATATGTATGCAGCCTCTGATTACTTCTTTATTGATGAAGATCTGAGGAAAATGGATCTGTTCGACCTCATCTGTCTCAAGGAGGACTACTTCCCTGACTTTATTTTTCAGTTCTTTTGCACGGTCTATTTTCATGATGATGAGGACCGCACTATGACTTGGATGACTGGAACGTGGCGGTTTCAAGCTACCTATGATGATTTGGTTGATGTCATGGGCTACAAAGGTAGGGGAGGAGGCTTCCGTGTTCATAGTGAGAAGGTCAAGCCTGTTGAGACTCTTGCTTTTTGCTATCCTAGGGATTCTCAGTGGAGTCCTCCGTGCATGAATGGCATGTATTACTACTATCATACCTTGGCCAGTATCTTCCGTCAGTCCCTTGTTCCCCGTGTTGGAGATTCCACTAACTACCGTGGGTATTTTCCAACCTTTTGTACTACTGTCACCCTGATCGACTGAGGAAGATTGATGGATGTGACTTTGTGTACTGTGAGCTGCGGCGGGCTGCTTTGGATAGGATGACTCCCACCTTCTGCGTGTATGTACAAAAGCTGCCCAATCGGGTGGTGCCGCCTGGTGTGATGGTGGGCGAGCGAGAGGAACAAGAAATGCTTAATCTCTGTCTTCGTGCCCAAATTCCTGAGGGTCCTGGGATGCGGCCTCCTGAGCACCGCACCAAAGCTACTCATGACCCTCGGCCGTCTTCTTCTACTCGGGTTGGTTCTCGTCGTCCTGTTGGTGAGTCCTCCTCTCACCTAAGGCCCAAGGGTGGTGCTGCCAAGTTCTTCAAGAGGCTTTTTTATATGTGCCGTTCTTCCTATGATGTGAGCCACAAGGCTTTGGAGATGAGTTAGGAGACTCGGCGCTGGCACAATGAGTTTATCACGACCCAAAATGTCACTCCTCCATCGGATGGTCCTGAGATGGCTCCTGATCCTTATGTCAACTATGAGATGCCGCCTCTTGATGATGTTATGTTCTATGGCTACTTTCCCGGTCAGTTTGCTCATGTTGGCCCCAGTGGTACCTCTGCTCATGATGACGTTGATGATGAGGACATTGATGATGATGTTGATAGTGGGGAGTACCCTGAAGAGGAAGATGTCCCAGTTCCGCCTCCTCCGTCGTCTATGTTCTTCTAGTTGGGCTGCGCTAGCATCGCTCTCCTCCTCTTCCTTTTTGGTGTCTCGATGCCAATGGGGGAGAAGAGTAGAGTTCTACGGGTTCCTTGCCGAGGTTTTCTGGGGTTCGCCGTTAGCACAATGCCCCTTGCTTTCTCATTGCTTCTTATGGCATTGTGCTTCCCCCTTTGATTCGTGTGTGAACTATTTGCTTTCATTCCGTCTGTTGGACAAGTTTGTGCTACGTGTGTGAACCATGAATATTTATATCATGCTATGACTATGTCTATTGTTTTTTATAATATCCTTGTGAACTCGATCTCGGTTTGTCATCGCCAACCAAAAAGGGGGAGATTGAAAGGGTACTTTACCCTATACTATTTTTGGTTGACAATGACATTGTGGTTAGAGCGGACTAATGGTACTTCTAGTGTCTTACACAGGTTTTAGTCCGATGGTGTGATGGAAGGTCATCAGAGACCCCCCCATTTTGATAACGAAGCTTCGCAACGGAGTTTTCCTTTTTTTATGTAACTTGAGTCCGGTTAGGAACTCCGCACTATTAAGACGGGTTCTCTCGATGAGCTTGTTGGGGATGAATTTCTAAGCCATATACACATCCCATACTCCTACTTGATCCATCACCAAAGAGAGAGGAGAATAAAACCTATCTATCAAGCCTTTTCTGCAGATCCGGTGTACAGGCCGGTTGAACCGGCTCACAAACCGGATCGTCCGGTGTCAAGACCGGAAATCTGAACCTCAACCGGATTTTCCGGTTTACTTACTCCGAGTCTAACCGAGACTGGAGTCAGTAACCAGATTTGGTTGAAGTCCGGTTTTCCGGGCTGAGAACCGGACCGTCCGGTGTGTAGGCCGGTCCAACCGAACTTAAACCGGACCCTGCGAAAATGACTTGAAACGGCTAGTTTTTCCTCTTGAGTATAAATATCCTTTCTTCCACCTTGAGTAGGTTAGGCATTCAGTTTAAAAGCTTGAGGATCTCCCATTCTACCCAACCAAATCCAAATCCCTTTGGTAGAAAGGAAGAGGAGGTCCCGGTCTATGTTTCCACCAAGAAAAAGTTCATTCCCCCTTGAGTTCATTGAGTTAGCTTGTTACTCTTGGGTTTGTGGAAAACCCTAGGCGGCTAGGGTCGCCCGAAGGCATTCGGCTTGTGATTTGCTCTGTGGAAAGTTTGTGAGGGTTTGGAGACTACCTTAAAGTCTACCACAAGTAAGTGAGCTATTCCTTCGTGGGAGAGGCTCGGAGAAGAAGGTGATCCTTTGTGGCGCGTGAGGAATCCTTCGTGTAACCTCACACCTCTCCAGCGTGACATAGCTCCCTTCCCAAACATGGTGAACACGGGAATACATCTTCGTATCTGCGTGCTTCGGTTATTCCTTAAACGATCTCTTACTTGTGTTGTTTACCTTGTGATAGCCTTCGAGCTTGAAGTATCTTGCATCATCATCTAGGTTGCCTCACCTAGTTTGCAATTAGGCTCACTTATTTTCTGCAAAGACTAAACCTTGCAAAAGATTACAAAGAATTTTGTAGAAACCTATTCATCCCCCCTCTAGGTTAACCATCTTACACTTTCAGTAGTCCATAATCAAAATAATTTCTGAATTGCGATTTTTCATGCTTGTTCGATACATCATTGACAACATCTAGAATTTTTTTCAAATTTTATTGAAATTTATAAATATGACATTTTATTTACTTTTTACTATGGAGGGGATCATTGGAGCTCATGTGCTAGAAAAACTTTTATCTTCTTTAGCAACATGAAAAAACATGTTTCGAGTGGACCTGCACATCCTCACGCCAGGCTAGGTTTTGTGTCGGGCTTTGAAAAGCCCGGAAAGATAATACTAGTCGGAGCCTGAAACAGTAAAATAGAGATATTTTCATGTTGCAAAACACTATTTAATTAATTTTGGGATATAAAATACATTATTGCACCTATCTTTGCAGAAATATACTAGTTTCACAATATTTTGTAATTTCGTAGGCTTTTGGGTTGGGTTCCACGCAGAAACGTGGAGCCTAAGCATAGCCTGAACGTCGAGCTTTCTAGTCAGGTTGTTGGGTTAATCTGTCCATGCCTAGCCGTAGTTCATAGGTTAGTAAGAGTTACTACAAGAGATGATAATAATAACAATAATAATACTAATAATAACAACAACAATATTCAAGTGGTACATTTGTATCATGTTATCTTCCTTACCGGAATAATTTGTTTATTTGTCGTGTTGTTCCTTCTTGTGTTGGAGATATGCCCTAGAGGCAATAATAAAAGTAGTTATTATTATATCTTTGTGTTTATGATAAATGTTTACATTCATGCTATAATAGTATTAACCGGAAACATTAGTACTTGTGTGATTTGTAAACTAAATTAGAGTCCTTGGTAAAGCCTCTTTGTAATACTAGTTTGTTGGTTGATAGATGATCGTGGTTTCCAGATCATGAACATTGAGATGTTATTAACAAAAAGATCGTATCATCAGGAGAATGATGTGATGGACATACTCCTATAGATAAAGCATAGCATAAAGATCAAGTCAGTTCAATAGTTTGTTTGGTATAAGCTTTCTGATACATGGTAACCTAATTCCTTTGACCATGAGATCATGTTGATCACCATCACCGTAAGGATACTTTGATGACATCAAACACCACACCGTAACTGGGTGGTTATAAAGATGGCATTGAGTGTTTGGAAAGTATGTGTTGAGGCACATGGATCAAGAGTGGGATTTGTCCATCCATATGATGGATAGATATACTCTGGGCCCTCTCAGTTGAATGTCATCCAATTATCTTGCAAGCATGTGACTAGCTCACAAGGGATCGATGTTGTTTTGTAGATATGTAATGTAAGTAGGGAGACCGAATGTTGTTCGGAGTCTCGTATGGGATCCGGGATATCACGAGGAGATCTGAAATGGTCCAGAGAATAAGATTCATATAAGGAAAGTCCAATTCCAGAGTTCGGGAATGATTCCGATGATTTCATCGAAGAGGTTCTAAAAGGGTCTAAAAGATTCACCGGACCGGAATGGGAAGGGTACATGAATGTGTCATGGATAAGTGGAATGATTGAATCATGTCCTAGGTCACTTGGTTGGGCATTTGCGAGGAAGAAATTAAGCTCCAAATTGAAAGTTAAAAGGCAAGTTTGAAAAGTCAAACTGGGACAATGTATCCTAGTGGAGGAAGGAAAGAATCCTTCTTTCCCTCTACCACAAGCCAACTAGGAGAGGGAGTTGGGGAAGGATTCAAACTCCCCTCTCCCAAGCTTCACTCCCTCTCATAAATAGAGGGGAGGGGTGCCCCAAGGAGACACACAACCATCCCCTCCCCACCTAGTCGTTGTGCCGCCGGCCACGCCTCCTCCTCTTCGGCCCTCTAAACCCTAGATCGCCGGAAACCCTAGATCCACCATAACCTGCTCCGGCTTAGGCGAAGCCCTGCAAGATCTTCCCTCTACTTCCAACACCATGTTGTCATGCTGCCGGAATCGCAAGGGGAGAACTAAAACCTCCGCTGCCTGCTGGAACAAGGGAGAGGAAGGTATTCATCAAGTACCGAACGTGTGACCGACTGCGGAAGCGCTGCCGGAACACAGTGCCGGAAGGATCGTCTACGCGATCTTGAGATCGAAAAGTGTACGACTACATCATCCACGAGAATCTGCTCTCGTTAACCGCTTTGGAATCTTCAAGGGTGAGTACTCTCATCGACTCTTGCTACAATCTAGTAGATAGATCTTAGCTTGTTTGTGTGCATGCGGTAGAATTTTTTTGTTTTCCATGCTATGAACCCCTACAGTGGTATCAGAGCCGTGTCTATATGTAGATCTGTTGCACGAGTAGAACACAATGGTCATTGTGAGTGGTGGTGCTTTTATTATCAATTGCCTTTTGTGTACTTTGCATCTTGCGGTATGATGGGATCAAGCGGCCCAGGCTAACCTTACATGGCATCATTCAGGAGACTTGCTCCACGCTCAACATGCAACTTGTATTGCATAAGTGTCTTTGCGGGTGTCTGTCTCTCCCATCATAGTATAGATTCAATTTACAACGGGCACTTGATAGTTCAAGCATCAACGTTGTGTTTCTTGTTCGTAAGTTAGAACGACACTTATTGAAAGCCCCAAACCACGTAAAACATGCAAAGAAAATTAGATGCGTCTAACTTTGTTTTGCAGGGATGTGATGTGATATGGCCATGATTGTGATTATATATGATGTATGCAATGTTCCTTATTATAAGTTGGCAACCGGCAGGAGCCTTATGGTTGTCTTTTAATTTCGTTAAGACCCGCGTGTCTATTATTCAAAGTAGTTGAAATAATTGATGCCTGTGGACGACAACCATGGAGCGGTGCCATTGACCTTGAAGCCACGCCGGTGATGATGGAGATCATGTTCGTGCTTGAAGATGGAGATCGAAAGCACAAGAAGAAAGGCCATTTCATATCACATATTTTGAATTGCATGTGATGTTAATCCTTTTATGCATCTTGTATTGCTTAGTTCGCGACGGTACCATTTTAAGATGATCCCTCTCACAAAATATCATAAAGTGTTCATCCTTAGTAGGCACCGTTGCTAAAGCTCGTTATTTCATAGCACCACGTGATGATCGGGTGTGTTAGATTCTACGAGTATATACAACGGGAGCAAGCTAGATTTGCTCATGCGAAAGCTAAGGTTTGATCTTGACGAGCCTAGCATGTACAAACATGGTCTCGGAACACGGATCACCGAGAGGTAAAGCATGAGTCATATAGTAGATATGATGAACATGTTGATTGTTCGCCATTGAAGCTACATCATCTCTCGTGATGATCGGTTTTGATGTGGTGGATTTGTTTCATGTGATCACTAAGACAATGTGAGGGATGTTGTTTTGAGTGGGAGTTCACCTAGATTAATTTAACTATTAATTAGAACTCAATTTGTCATAAACTTAGTCTAAACTATTGCAAATATGTTGTAGATCAATGGTTGCCCCTACCATCAATTTTAATACGTTCCTAGAGAAAGAAAAGTTGAAAAACAATGGAAGAAACTTCGCGGATTGGTTTCGCAACTTGAGGATTGTCCTCAATGATGGTAATTTGATCTATGTGCTGGATGCACCGCTGGGTGACCCACCTGCAGCTGATGCTACCGATGAGGTAAAGAATGTTTTCCTCGCTCAGAAGAATCAGTACTCCACAGTTCAGTGTGCTATCTTGTATGGTTTAGAATCAGAGCTTCAGAAAAGGTTTGAGAACCATGACCCACATGATATTGTCCGTGAACTCAAAATGATATTTGAGGCTCACGCGGCAGTTGAGAGTTATGAGGCTTCTGAAAAGTTCTTTAACTGCAAGATGGAAGAGGGAAGCTTCGTCAGTGAGCACGTGCTTAAGATGTCTGGGCACGCAAGCAAGCTTCAAAGCTTGGGTATAGTGATTCCTAATGCTTTGGGGATTCACCGCGTCATCCAATCAATACCACCAAGTTACAAGAACTTTGTGATGAACTACAATATGCAAAACATGGACAAGTCGTTGCCCGAACTCTTCTCCATGTTAAAGTCTGCGGAATTCAAGATCAAGAAAGAGCACCAACTTTTGATGGTCAATAAAACCACCAAATTCAAGAAGCAAGGCAAGTCTAAGAAAAAGGGAAACTTCAAGAAGGGCGGTAATAAAGTTGTCGCGCCGGCGAAGAAGACCAAGGCTGGGCCTAAGCCTGATACTGAGTGCTTTTACTGCAAAGGAGAAGGTCACTAGAAGCAGAATTGCCCTAAGTACTTGGCGGATTTGAAAAACGGCAACATCAAGAAGAAAGGTATATCCGATATACATGTTATTGATGTGTATCTCACTAGTAGTCGTAGTAGTGCCTGGGTATTTGATACTGGTTCGGTTGCTCATATTTGTAACTCGAAACATGTACTATAGAATAGACGGAAACTAGCGAAGAATGATGTGACGATGCGCGTTGGAAATGGATCAAAGGTTGATGTGATCGCGATCGGCATGATACCTCTTCATCTACCATCGGGATTAGTATTATACTTAAATAATTGTTATTTGGTGCATGCGTTGAGCATAAACATTATATCCGGATCATGTTTATTGCGAGACGGTTACTTGTTTAAGTCCGAGAATAATGGTTGTTCGATTTATATGAGTAATATGTTTTATGCACATGCACCTTTGATAGATGGTCTATTCTTGTTGAATCTCGATTGTAGTAATACACATATTAATAACATTGAAGCTAAACGTTTGAAACTGAGCGATAACTCGACCTATATGTGGCACTGTCGTCTTGGTCACATTGAAGTGAATCGTATGAAGAAACTCCATTCCGATGGACTTCTTGAATCACTTGAAAAATGTGAAGCATGTCTGATGGGTAAAATGACTAAGACTCCGTTTTCTGGTATGATGGAGCGAGCTATGGACTTATTGGAAATCATACATACCGATGTGTGTGGCCCAATGAGTGTAGCATCGCGCGGTGGTTATCGTTATGTTCTTACCTTCACGGATGACTTGAGTAGATATGGGTATATCTATTTCATGAAATATAAGTCTGAAACTTTCGAGAAGTTTAAGGAATTTCAAAGTGAAGTAGAGAACCAACGTAACAAGAAGATTAAGTTTCTACGATCTGATCGTGGAGGTGAATACCTTAGTTATGAGTTTGGCGAGCATTTGAAGAAATGCGGAATACTTTCACAATTGACACCGCCAGGAACACCACAACGTAATGGTGTGTCCGAACGTCGTAATCGAACTCTCTTAGATATGGTTCGTTCTATGATGTCACTTGCAGATTTACCGCTATCATTTTGGGGTTATGCGTTAGAAATAGCCGCATTCACTTTAAATAGGGCACCATCTAAATCCGTTGAAACGACACCATATGAATTATGGTTTGGGAAGAAACCTAAATTGTTGTTCCTTAAAGTTTGGGTTGCGAAGCTTATGTAAAGAAGTTACAGCCCGACAAGCTTGAACCCAAAGCGGAAAAATGCGCCTTCATAGGATACCCGAAGGAAACTATTGGGTATACCTTCTATCATAGATTCGAAGGAAAAATCTTCGTTGCTAAGAATGGATCCTTTCTAGAGAAGGAGTTTCTCTCGAAAGAAGTCACTGGAAGGAAAGTAGAACTCGGCGAGGTTGTCGAACCTTCTCTCGGACTTGAGAGTAGCGCAACACTATAAGTACTTCCTGCGGCACCTACACCAATAAGAGAGGAAGCTAATGATGTTGATCATGAAACTTCGGTTAAAGTTACTACGGAACCTCGCAGGTCAACGAGAACTCGTACCACTCCCGATTGGTATGATCCTGTTATGAGTGTCATGTTGGTGGACAACACCGACGACCCTGCGACATATGAGGAAGCGATGATGAGCCCAGATTCCAATAAATGGCAAGAAGCCATGAAATCCGAGATTGGATCCATGTACGAAAACCAAGTATGGAGTTTGGTGGACTTACCGGATGGCCGGAAGGCTGTCAAGAACAGATGGATTTTCAAGAAAGAAACAGATGCTGATGGTAATGTAACTATCTATAAAGCTCGACTTGTCGCAAAAGGGTTTCAACAAATTCAAGGGGTTGACTATGATGAGACTTTCTCACCGGTAGCGAAGCTAAAGTCTGTGAGGATTTTGTTAGCAATCGTTGCATATTATGATTATGAGATATGGCAGATGGATGTCAAAATGGCATTCCTCAATGGAGACATTGATGAAGAGTTGTATATGGTACAACCCAAAGGTTTTTTCGATTCTAAAGATGCTAACAAGGTATGGAAACTTCAACGGTCCATTTATGGATTGAAGCAAGCATCCCGAAGTTGGAAACAATGTTTTGATAAGGTGATCAAAAGTTTTGGTTTCATACAAACTTATGGAGAAGCTTGTATTTACAAGAAAGTGAGTGGGAGCTCTGTAGCATTCCTAGTACTATATGTGGATGACATATTGTTGATTGGGAATGATGTAGACCTTCTTAATAGTGTCAAAGATTATTTGAATAATAGTTTTTCAATGAAAGATCTTGGCGAAGCATCTTACATATTAGGCATAAAGATTTATAGAGATAGATCGAGACGCCTAATATCATTGTCACAAAGTACATATTTGGACAAAGTTCTAAAGAGGTTTGAAATGGAAGATAGCAAGAAAGGGTTCTTTCCCATGTTGCCCAATACGACCTTGAGTAAAACTCAAAGTCCTGCTACGGCAAAAGATAGAGAAAGGATGAGTAAGACTCCCTATGCCTCAGCCATAAGATCTATCATGTATGCCATGCTATGTACTAGACCCGACATTGCATATGTTGTTAGTTTGACTAGCAGATATCAAAGTGATCTAGGAGTCGATCATTGGACAGCGGTCAGAAACATCCTTAAGTACTTGAGAAGAACTAAGGATATGGTTCTTTCTTATGGAGGTGATGAACAGCTCGTTGTTAATGGTTACACCGATGCTAGTTGGAACACCGATCCGGATGATTCTAAATCTCAATCTGGATACGTATTTACTTGAATGGTGCAGTAGTTAGCTGGAGGAGTGCAAAGCAAAGCGTTGTAGCGAGATCTTCAACTGAATCGGAATACATAGCTGCTTTAGAGGCTTCACAAGAGGCGATATGGATGAAGGAGTTCATTACAGAGCTTGGTGTGGTTCCCATTGCGCTGGAACCAATGTCTATCTATTGTGATAACATGGGCGCCATAGCCAATGCGCAAGAACCAAGGTCACACAAGAAGCTGAAGCATATCAAGCTGCATTTTTACGCTATTCGAGAGCATGTCCAAGATGGTGACATAAAGATTTGCAGAGTAACATAGATCTGAATGTGGCGGATCCGTTGACTAAACCTCTCCCGAGGGCAAAACATGACCAGCACCAAACCTCCATGGGTGCTCGGTATATTACCATGTAATCCAGATTAGTTGACTCTAGTGCAAGTGGGAGACTGTTGGAGATATGCCCTAGAGGCAATAATAAAAGTAGTTATTATTATATCTTTGTGTTTATGATAAATGTTTACATTCATGCTATAATAGTATTAACTGGAAACATTAGTACTTGTGTGATTTGTAAGCTAAATTAGAGTCCCTAGTAAAGCCTCTTTGTAATACTAGCTTGTTGGTTGATAGATGATCGTGGTTTCCAGATCATGAACATTGAGATGTTATTAACAATAAGATCATATCATTAGGAGAATAATGTGATGGACATACTCCTATAGATAAAGCGTAGCATAAAGATCAAGTCATTTCAATAGTTTGTTTGCTATAAGCTTTCTGATACATAGTAACCTAATTCCTTCAACCATGAGATCATGCTAATCACCATCACCGAAAGGATGCTTTGATGACATCAAACACCGCACCATAACTGGGTGGTTATAAAGGTGGCATTGAGTGTTCAGAAAGTATGTGTTGAGGCACACGGATCAAGAGTGGGATTTGTCCATCCATATGACGGATAGATATACTCTGGGCCCTCTCAGTGGAATGTCATCCAATTAGCTTGCAAGCATGTGACTGGCTCACAAGGGATCACATATCACGGGAACGAGAAAAGAGGACTTATCAGTAACGAGGTTGAACTAGGTATGTAGAGATACCAACGATCAGACCTCGGATAAGTAAACTATCGCGAGACAAAGGGAAATTGGTATCGTATGTAAGTGAATCATTCGATCGCAAAGTAATCATAGAAATATGTGGGAGCCATATGAATTTCCAGATTCCTCTATTGGTTATTAATCAGAGAAGTGTCTCGATCATGTTCGCGTAATTCACGAACTGTAGGGAGACACACTTAAGGATTCAATGTTGTTTAGTAGATATGGAATGTAAGTAGGGAGACCAAATGTTCTTCGGAGTCTCGAATGGGATATGGGATATCACGAGGAGATCCGGAATGGTCCGGAGAATAAGATTCATATAAGGAAAGTCCAATTCCGGAGTTCAGGAATGATTCTGATGATTTCATCAGAGGGGTTCCAGAAGGGTCTAAAAGATTCATCGGACCGGAATGGGAAGGGTACATGAATGTGTCATGGATAAGTGGAATGATTGAATCATGTCCTAGGTCACTTGGTTGGGCATTTGCGGGGAAGAAATTAAGCTCCAAATTGAAAGTCAAAAGGCAAGTTTTAAAAGTCAAACTGGGACAATGTATCCTAGTGGAGGAAGGAAAGAATCCTTCTTTCCCTCCACCACAAGCCAACTAGGAGAGGGAGTTGGGGAAGGATTCAAACTCCCCTCTCCCAAGATGTCCTCCCTCTCATAAATAGAGGCAAGGGGGTGCCCCAAGGAGACACACAACCATCCCCTCCCCACCTAGCCGCCGCCTCGTGCCGCTGCCGGCTCGCCGTCGCCACCCTAGCCGCCGCCGGCCATGCCTCCTCCTCTCCGGCCCTCTAAACCCCAGATCGCCGAAAACCCTAGATCCACCATAACCTGCCCCAGCTTAGGCAAAGCCCTGCAGGATCTTCCCTCTACTTCCGACACCACGCCGTCGTGCTGCCGGAATCGCGAGGGGAGAACTAGAACCTCTGTTGCCTGCTGGAACAAGGGATAGGAAGGTCTTCATCAAGTACCGAACGTGTGACCGACTACGGAAGCACTGCCGGAACATAGTGCCGGAAGGATCGTCTACGCGATCTTGAGATTGGCAAGTGTACGACTACATCATCCATGAGAATCTGCTCTCGT
The DNA here is from genome assembly GCA_916181665.1 of Avena sativa. Classification (NCBI taxonomy): domain Eukaryota; kingdom Viridiplantae; phylum Streptophyta; class Magnoliopsida; order Poales; family Poaceae; genus Avena; species Avena sativa. The sequence goes on from OV702284.1 coordinate 72,039,384, forward strand.
TAACCGCTTTGGAATCTTCGAGGGTGAGTACTCTAATCGACTTGTTGCTACAATCTAATAGATAGATCTTGGATTGTTTGTGTGCATGCGGTAGAATTTTTTTGTTTTCCATGCTATGAACCCCTACATCTTGTTCATGATCTACCAGAATAAATTTCATGAACAATGTGTTAGCTAGCGTGTCTAGCTTTGTATACATGCGTGTTGATTGAGTTGTTCCCACCGGCCAATATTGATAAGGCTTTGAGGTTTTAGATAGATTTATCTAAGAGTCCTTGTTGTAACAAACTCTATGTAAATCCTTTTGAGGTTGTTGGTGAAACCTCCTATATCAACACTCACGGTGTGCCTCGAAAGAGGTACGACACCTTCCCATATTTTCACATGGTATCAGAGCCTATCCCCTCCTAAAACACATATAGCAACAAATAGATCGATCGCCTCCGGGATCACCGAGATGGCGACCTCCTCCTCCTCTGCAAATCTTGTTGGCGCCTCCTTCGGCTTCGGCGTAACCGAGAAGCTTGGGAAAGGAAACTTTGTCCTCTGGCAGGCCCAGGTGCTGCCGGCGGTCAAGGGTGCTCGTCTCACGGGCTTCCTCGATGGGACAGCCAAAGCACCCAAGAAGGAGATCAAGGTCAAGCGAGGAGACAAAATCGTCACCGAGATCAACCCCGACTATGAAGAATGGGAGGCACAAGATCAGAAAGTCTTGAGTTTCCTCATCTCCTCCCTCTCGCGGGAGGTTCTGCCTCGCGTCGTTGCCACCAAGACGGCATCCGAGCTCTTGGGAACTCTCCAGGAGATGTACACGACACGGTCTCGTGCACACACCACCAACACACGCATCGCCCTCGCCAATGCAGAGAAGAGAAAAAAACGATGGGTGAGTACGTCGCCCACATGAAGTCGCTGGAGAACGAGATGATCTTCGTCGGCAAAGTTCTCGAAGACGAGGACATGGTCTCCTACATCATCGCCGGCCTGCGTGACTCCACCTATGACTCCCTCATCACCGCCATCCTTGCAAGGACTGAACCGATCACGGCGAGCGAATTATATTCACAACTTTTGTCTTATGAGAGCCGCCAGCACATGCTTCATGGCACCAGCCCCTCGCAGTCTTCTGTAAACACCGCCATGCGCGGTGGACGCGGTCGCTTCGGCGGTCGTGGTGGAGGAGTCCGTGGCTACCAAGGTCGCGGCAATCCACATGGAGGCGGTAACGGTGGACCAGGAGGCCACAACAACACCAATGGTCGCGGTTGTGGCAACTACAACAACAACGACCGGCAAGGGTGGTGGTGACCGCCCACAGTGCCAACTCTGCAACGTCTCAGGCCATATGGTCAAGGACTGTTGGTACCGCTACGATGAGGACTTCGTCCCGAGGGAGAGGACTGCCGCCAACGTCAACTACAACAATGGCAACGGCAACAACGACAACTACAACAACAATGGTGGTGGCTGGGTCATGGACATCGGCGCCACCAACCATGTCACAAGTGAGCTAGAAAGACTCCATGTGCATGAGCGCTACCAAGGCAATGACCAAGTTCATGTTACCAATGGCACAGGTATGAACATTATTCACATTGGTGACTCTACTATTAGAACCCATGATCAAAACCTTTTACTCAAAGATGTACTTCATGTTCCTGATGCTAGCAAAAATCTAGTCTCTGCACATCGTCTCACTACTGATAATAATGCTTTCCCTGAAATTCATCCTAAATTCTTTTGCATAAAGGACCAGGTCACAAGGAAGGTTCTACTTGATGGACAATGTAAGGACGGCCTCTATCCTCTCCTCGAGTCATCATCTTCATCATCCAAGCAAGTTTATGGAGTCTCCAAGCCATCCCATCATAGATGGCATATTCGTCTAGGCCATCCGGCCTCCCCTATTGTTCAAAAAATCATTAGCAAAAATGAACTCCCTTGTTCTAATGAGATGGTGTGTGAAGCATGTCAAAAGGCAAAGAGTCATCAATTGTCTTATCCTATATCCTCTAGTGTATCACACCATCCCCTAGAATTAATCTTTTTTGATGTATGGGGTCCTGACCCCGATTCTTTTGGTCGCAAAAACTATTATGTTAGTTTCATTGATGATTTTAGTAAATTCACATGGATCTATTTGATCAGACATCATTCTGAAGTTTTCAATATTTTTCATCAATTTCAAGCCCTTGTTGAAAGACGGTTTGAACGAAAAACTATCACCTTACAATCCGACTGGGGTGGAGAATATGAACGGTTGAATTCCTTTTTTTAAAAAGTTGGCATTACTCACCATGTTTCTTGTCCTCATGCTCATCAGCAGAACGGCTCCGCTGAAAGAAAACATCGCCACATTGTCGAGGTTGGCATGTCTCTCCTTGCCCATGCATTCATGCCCTTGAAATATTGGGATGAAGCCTTTATTGCTGCGGTGTATCTAATCAATCCTCTTCCTACTAAACTACTTGAATTCTCTACTCCTTTAGAAGTTCTTGAAAATATTAAACCAGATTATCAATCCATGCGCATTTTTGGTTGTGCTTGCTATCCCAACCTGTGACCCTTCAATGCTAGAAAGTTAGAGTATCGCTCGGTTCAGTGTATATTCCTTGGACACAGTAATATTCGCAAAGGATTCAAGTGTTTAGATATTAATTCTGGATGTATCTACATAACTCGCGATGTTATCTTTGATGAAACAATTTTTCCCTTCACCAAACTCCATCCTAATGCTGGAGTACGCCTTCGTTCTGAAATTCTTCGGTTACCACCACATCTCCTTAATCCACACCAATTTGACATGGGGGCGAGAATAATAGTGATCCAATTGTGACTAATGATTCTGTTAACCCTGCTGCTAACCCTTCCACGAAAACAGTGCAGAACCAGACCAATGTGCAGTGCAAAGCAACTCTCCAGGGCATGATTTTATGCTCACACCGCGACACAGCACGAAAGCCCAGGGTCATGTGGACCCCAGCGCTGGCCAGCATGTAGAAAACGCATCCTGTTGCAGCCAATCAGCGTGCAACCTGCCAGCACGACAGCTCGTGTGAGAGCGCGGTGTCGCCCGAGGTGGTCCCCGCCCACGTGAAGCGACCAACTCCATGGGATCCTCTACGGCTTCTCTCGAGTCTCTGTCGCGCCACACGGAGGAGACCAGATCGCCTGCATCCGACAGCGACCCTAAGGACAATTCATCTGGCGATCCCGAGGAGGATCGGATCGCCCTGGCGCAGGGGCAACTCCAGGTGTTGGATGTTCTACTCCATCTGCGCCTAATGACCCTCCTGTGCAGCGTATGAGTACACGACTACAAACATGTAAAATACAAGCTAAGCAATATCGCAACATGATCAGGTATGCAAATCTTACCACATCGGGAGAGCCAAATAATTTAGAATAAGCTCTAGAAAATAAAAGATGGAAAGAAGCCATGGACGAGGAGCACTTAGCACTTATGCAGAATAAAATTTAGCATTTAATTCCACCACATCAATCAGGAAAAAATATCATAGATTATAAATGGGTATATAAAATTAAACAGAAAGTTGATGGTAGCATAGATAGATATAAGGCTAGGTTAGTTGCCAAAGGTTTTAAACAAACATATGGCATTGACTACGAGGACACTTTCAGTCCCATAGTTAAAGCAGCTACCATTTGTCTCGTGCTATCTATTGCAGTGTCCAAAGGATGGATCCTTCGACAGCTAGATGTGAAGAATGCGTTTCTTCATGGCATTCTTGAGGAAAATGTCTACATGAGGCAACCATCTGGATATGAAGTCAAAGGAAAAGCTCAATATATCTGCAAACTTGACAAGGCCTTGTATGGACTGAAGCAGCCCCCACGAGCATGATTCTCAAGGCTAAGCACAAAATTGGAAACACTTGGTTTCTGTCCTTCTAAGGATGATACATAATTATTATTTTACTCCAAAGAGAGTATTACCATTTTTGTGCTTATTTATGTTGATGACATAATTGTTGCCAGTTCTTGTCAAAATGCAACTGCAGCTCTTCTTAGAGATCTTCAAGACGAGTTTGCCTTAAAGGATCTTGGTAATGTTCATTATTTACTTGGCATAGAAGTCAAAAAGATGAGAGAAGGCTTGCTTTTGACACAGGAGAAGTACACTAATGATGTGCTGAAAAGAGTAGGTATGTCACAATGCAAGCCTACAAATACACCCATGTCAACAAGCGAGAAATTGTCTGCACATGAAGGAAGCCCTCTTGAACTTGAGGATGCCACAAGGTACAAAAGTATTGTTGATGGATTACAATATTTGACACTTACAAGACCAGATATTTCCTTTTCTGTTAATAAAGTATGTCAATTCCTTCATGCACCTACCACATCACACTGGACTGTTGTTAAAAGAATTCTAGGATATCTTAAAAATACCTCTAACCTTGGGCTACGAATCATCAAGTCTCCCTCCATGCGTGTTAGTGCATTTTCAGATGCAGATTGGGCAGGCTGTCCAGATGACAGAAGGTCTACAGGTGGATTTGCTGTCTTTCTTGGCCCAAACTTGATATCATGGAGTGCAAAAAAACAAGCCACTGTTTCAAGATCAAGTACAGAGGCAGAATATAAGTCACTTGCAAATGCCACAGCAGAAGTTATGTGGGTGCAAACTTTGCTTAGTGAACTAAGGATTCCACATCCTCCAGCAACACAATTATGGTGTGATAACATGTGTGCAACCTATCTCTCAGCTAATCCAGTTTTTCATGCTAGAACTAAACATATTGAAGTTGATTATCACTTTGTTCGGGAACGAGTAAATTAGAAATTATTGGACATAAAATTTATTCCAATAGGAGATCAAGTTGCAGATGGATTTACAAAACCTCTTACAGTTCATCAACTTGAAAGTTTTAGAAATAATCTTAACTTAGATAAGTTATGATTGAGGGGGAGTGTTAGCTAGCGTGTCCAGCTTTGTATACATGCGTGTTGATTGAGTTGTTCCCACCGGCCAATATTGATAAGGCTTTGAGTGGTTAGATAGATTTATCTAAGAGTCCTTGTTGTAACAAACTCTATGTAAATCCTTTTGAGGTTGTTGGTGAAACCTCCTATATCAACACGCACGGTGTGCCTCGAAAGAGGTACGGCACCTTCCCATATTTTGGGATTTCTTAGGCTTTTGGGTTGGGTTCCACGCAGAAAAGTGGAGCCTAAGCATAGCCCGAACGTCGGGCTTTCTAGTCAGATTGTTGGGCTGATCTGTCCATGCCTAGGCGTAGTTCATAGGTTAGTAAGAGTTACTACAAAAGATAACAATAACAACAATAATAATACTAATAATAACAACAACAATGTTCAAGCAGTACATTTGTATCATGTTATCTTCCTTATCAGAATAATTGGTTTATTGGTCGTGTTGTTCCTTCTTGTTCATGATCTAACAGAATACATTCATGAACAATGCTCCTTCTCTTTAGCTTGTGTGTCGCTAAGAGTATCAAATCCATCAGGAGCAAGAAGGAATTGCTTGCAAAAATAACCCTGGACTAATGTGATCGCTAAATGAACAAAATTTTAGTAATATTTTTATTAAAAGAGGATTGTAAATAATGTGGTAATAAAAATAATCAAAATAGGAAATAGCCGGGTCCTCGGGATCAAATTCGAAGGCAAGCTGGAGAGAAAATTTGTATGCCCTAAATGCTCCCACAGGCCACATAATACACGTCTAGCTAATGGATTTCATAATAGATGTTTTTAGTAAGCTATTTGAATGCTCTCATGTGGGTGGAGCCTATTTGTAGCATAGATCAACAGCCACTGCAGATATACTCTCTCTGATTCATAATAAGTGACATTGATTTAGTAAAAAAAGTGACGCTGATGGTCCAGTGAAAACAAAGTCTGTTTTGTTGGTCTAACTGGAGAGAAATGGGAGACTCCCTCTTCAATCATAAAGAAACTCAATTTTCACATGCAGTATTATTTCCAGAAGCCACATGTCAAGTTGAAAAAATCAGGTTTCAATAAATCTGCACTTGTTCAATTGGCGCACGTGAACAAAAAAGCAGCACCGAGAAATCACAACAAAGATAAAGTCTGGATCAATTTTGCCATTATCCTAGGGAAAACGACAGATGTGTCTTTTTCAAAATAGTGTGGAACACGAAAACGTGAACAAGGTGGGCACGTCTTACAAAACAGAACCTAAACCACTAGTCTTCTGGCGTGCATATCTTGCATTTATTCACCTGTATTATTGATGTACACACAGGGATATTGTCAACCGCTAGCTAATTAGCTAGTTAGAATATATGCTACGAAAAGATGGGATAATATAGGCAAATAGCTGCTTGTCTCGTCTAGCGTACATATCATATACACCCTAGTTTATAACTATACAATGTTTTAGATATTTTAATATAGACTATACACGGACCAGAATAAGTGAACCTATACACTAAAACGTGGGCAGATACATATGTATTTTAGAAAAAAAACTAAAATATCTTATAATTGTGAACAGAGGAAGTACTAAAGAATGAAACGGTGAAAGATACCGAGTATAACGCCAGGTTACAAGCAGCTACAAACCACAAACTTCATTTCTCTGAACAAAATGGCTCCAGAGGCTCAAATCAGCCATATCTTCACGGTTAACTCTTTTCCTTTGCTCAAAGAATGTCAGAAACCTCAAGAAAATGGAACCTTCCTCCACACAATAAATAAATTGCTTGACCATCTTTAGATTGAACAAGGATTGCACAGGGGCCTGTCCCCAAGTTCTAACATGTCTTCCCAAACGCTAAGCATCTAGACAGAAATCTAGTTTACTTCGCTACACAGGGCACCTACCTCTAGAATATGCAGCTAAGATTAAATATGCCTCATCTGAAATAAAACATGAGGCCATATTAACGAGCAGCTGCTAATCACAGCCGCCGAGCTCCAGCTAAAACTACCAGCTGTAGAGACCATTACATGTGACAAAACCCAGATGTTTGAACAAAACCATCTCTACTGTGGCCATACCTACCATACACGCTTCGCTGGTTCGCCAAAGCAAGAGGTTCGGCTGAAGATGCGCAGGCCCGGTCTGGATATCTTCCTCTATGTACATTGCCGTATGGGTGGGTTGGCAAGGAAGAATCTGAGACAAAGCCTGTGCTTTCCGAATGGTATCTTGTTTGCGGATTGGAAGGCGAGAACCTTGTGCATGAGGCAAAACTGCCAGCAGGATGGTCAGGAGCGTAATATGGCCCAAATATTGAGGTGATTGGATCAAGGCCAGCATTGTCACCATAATCCACGACACTGAATGAATCTCTAGTGCTTTCAGTGGTAAATGAAGATTCATCAGAGCTGGTAAACAGCGACCATTCACTTGATGTGGCGTCCGAGAAGTCTGTGCTGACTGAATCTGTAAAAGCATCATCCATGTGATACAAATTTCTGGACCCTAACTCAGCCTGCTGATCTTGCATGTAGCCTTCCTCGTCCGGTCTAAAATCATAAATACCACGGATTTGATCATCAGAAGCAAAGAGTGATTCTGTCTGCTTCTGATCTTGTTTAGAGCCTTTCGAGGATTTTGACGAGTGACGCTTTGAGGATGATGGAACAGGCAATAGGCCTTTCTCAATGTATATCCTCGGAGGGCGTGGAAAAGATCTGAATGAGATTTTGCAAATATGAGACTAGTGAAGACAAGGGAATAATTCAAACAAATCGCAGGTTGGTGGTACCTCAAATAGAATAGCATATATGCACCTTCGGACATAACTTGATTCAGTGATACAGCCTTGACCTGCATTTAGCAAGACACGAATTACCACAACAGCTCATGCAAATTCTCAGATTGTATTTTCCATGACTGAAATGGAACTATAAGGGCATGTACAATGCAAGATGCTTAAATGGCGCTTCAAAAAATTAGCCGGTTTTTGTTTAAGCACTGGTGCTTATTTACACTAGGAAGATGCCTGACTAGGCACCTTTCTTATACAAATAAGCACCAGTGCTTAAGCAAATGGTTGGTTTATTTTCTTAAGCACCCCTTTAAACACAATGTGATATGTTTGTCGCCAACAACACACTAAAATACCTCATTTTTTAAAAGAGAACTGACCTCATTTCATGATAGCTTCCATAAGCACTAAACAATAAGATTACACCATAAGTGTACTTGAAAAGAGTATACTACGAGCTGTTGTGCATCTAATTTGTGATTGTGTTTGCTTCTTTATAACAAATCTATACCATCTTCAAAAAGCAACAGGTACAAAGGTTCTTAATCTACTTCAAAGGAAATTTATTAGTACCTCCGAGTCATCAATTCTCAACCATGTCCCCTGCATATCTTTGACATATGATATATAATGACCAGAGAATGATGCATTTTCTGTATCCACATGCACGACCACAGCGTACAAGAAGTAAAGAGGAGGGTGATCGCCAGACCCAGTCACAAAAGGAACCATGTCCAACATATCAGGAAATGTGACACATTTGTTAATCTTGCCATACTTTCCTGTCTGAAGCAGAAAAAAAAATTAGCTCCTTCATTAAAAAAATACAGGCAACTGTGGGATTGCAGAGTGCTTGTAAACTAATTATTAATAGCAAACCAATTATATTTCCTATCCTATGGGAACTTGTTCAAGACGTGTTTAAGTTAGTATTCAGGTGGGTTTGGTTGTAATTTGAATGCACAAAACACAACCATCTTGAATTAGTCCTATAAATCAGTAAGTTCATAAAAAAATCATACTGACAAGCACATGCCCATTACACCTACATACAAGTGTGAACAGATCAGTATTGATGCAGTGATGAAATCCAATGATACCTGGAATCTTTTCAAAACTACTGTTAATATGTTTGGCACCTCATGCACGCTTAGTTGTTTTCTTGCTTTAACGTAAGCACAACACCTGCAATAAAATTAAGAGGCTTCAATACGCTGTGGTCCAATGATAGCAAGTGTGTTAGTTGTCACGGTACCTTCCACATTTATACATATTATCCCCATCTAAATCTTCAGGAGAAGTGAATTGTGTCAAAGCATCTTGCAATGACTCCACCCAACCATGAATCTCCAAAGTAAGGTCCATTATATTCTCATATCTTTCAGATTCATGATGGCATCTGAGGCACTTAACCTTTATCAAAAAAAAAATCAGTTAGTACATGATAGACGAATAATGCATGCCACACGAGCGAGAGAATTGGCACAAGCCTAAAAGGAAATTAAGAGACAAACTGCATCTTTTACATACAGGGAAAAATAATAGAGATACATTGTAACAACTTGAGCATGAGATTAAGTAAATTAGCATCATTCTTAAAAACATGTAACTCAAGCCAGAAACTTACAAATTTACCTTAGATTTAAGGCGCCCACCAAACATTTGTTGTATCAGTGTAGTTTCCTGCAAGCTTGGTTCTACTTGCTTCTCACCACCCAGTCCATCCAAGCATGCTGCTTGCATAGACATCACAAGATGCCTGATGATGTTGAAAATCAAGCACATTATGAACAAAACATGACATATGATCAACATAAAAGAGATAGTATATCTGCTAAATTCATAACACTGCTGGTTCTGCCTCCCTTATCAAGAAAATTAAAATATTTTATAGAAATATATGCATAATAATGTTATTCAAGCAATAATATGGAATAACAGGCTTTTTAAGTATAAAATAGAAGTTTTGACTAGGTTTCCATACGATCACCTCCATACTGCAATCAAGCTACCTTCTCAATAGAACAAGCGAATTAGGGATGTGCATAAGAAACGAAGACAAAACCAACACTAAAACAGAATAATCCAGTTAGCCAGAAGTACAGTTTTCAGTTGTTAATTTGGCTTCTACTATTGACTTACCAAAAAAGTTTGTTAAATTCAGTCCTCGCCTACGATCAAGGGAGAAAGACAAAAAATATTGGCATACAAGATAAACTAGACACTGAGTAAGGGTAGGTGCCTGGCCCAATACCCCGATCCCATGTGCAGTCGTGCCCAATTCCCCAAAACCGTCCCTAACCTTGCCACTCCTGTGTGCATCGCATGTTCCCCGATACGCCCAACATTTAGTCCCTGCAGGCTGCTCCTCGGGACTCCAAGGCTCTAAGCCACCGGAGCAAAGCAGAACTTCAACGTGGCGGTTGTGGTATCCAACACTGCTTGGCTGGCAATTCTCTACCCAGAGCACCAGGCTCCAAGCTCAACTCAACATGACAACATCCCAACCAGTGACGGTATTTCACAACCACGAGAAGCACAACAATGGCAGCAGCAACAGAGCAATTATCAACGTAAGTCCAGTTCAGAGTATTTTATTTCCTGCTACTGTTTTAGGGAGGAATTTAGCACGACTAGGTCGTTCCAGGAATTCTACGAGAGATTTTTTGTTGGACTGATATTCTTAGACCGTTTTCCAAATCTTAGTTAAACCGAATAACCGACCAACCAGACAATCAGTTCACGAAATTCAGAACAAACTTCAGTTGTCGTTATGACTTAACTGAATTTGGGAAAAAGCAAAGAACCACATTTTTTAAATAATAAGAGAGGAACTAAATCTAGCATCTAAGTTAGAACACCTTAAAAATTCATGAGCATCTTCCTGACTTCCACCACCCAAGCGACATCCGATATTCCTCAGATTAGAAAGGATTCTACTAGGAGACACAGGTCCGCCACTTTCACGTAAAGTTGAAGCATATTGCTCAAGTTCACACATAAGACACCAGTTCTTTGAGCAACCTAAAATAAGATAACATACAAAATGAGACAGGCCAGAGTAAACAACAGTATTGAAGGGGAAAATGTTAGGGGTTTAGTATTACAGTCTTTAGAATGCAATCTCAGAAGCAGGTGGATCATCAGGGGTTTTGTGCACATAAGGCATTGTAGAACAGCGTTAGCATAGCAGCTGCAAAAAAGGAATAATAGTCATTAGATTAATTTACAAGCTACAACTGAACCAAGAAAATTATTAATTTACAGAAAAAAGAAACAACACTAGAGACTAGGCTCACAGTTTGCTTGACTAAATAAATTACTCCTTATATAAAATAATTATTTCACTGCCATTTTTGGTACACTGGGATTTATCCTTATTTTAACTAGTTGCACATGTAGTACAATTTGATTCTATTTTTGCATCACATTATCTTCAAATTTGCTGACCTGAGTCTAACAAAGTATGTGCTTAATACTTGTAAATTCCTAATTAAATTCAGTTGCATCCCTCCTGTTAAGATACTTACATATTTTATTTTCAGACATGCTGCATGCATATCTTCTTAACAAAAAGTACATATAATAACAAACAAATTACAGCAGCACAACAGTTGAACATAGACAATGTAATACCTGTTCCCACAGTTGAAAAGACCTCTAGGAGAAATGCCCCGTACTTCGTACTGAAAGAACTTGACAAGATCCTCATAGCGAAACAATACCTGAAATAATAATTTAGAACAAAGTAATTACATACAGAAATAGCAAGGTAACTACAACAAAGATCTGTCATAACTGATTCCGAACCTTGCTCCTCTTATTATCATTGATTAAACCCACCAGGCTGGTTTTAAGAAATTTTGAGGGCTTCTTCAAGACTTCAACCTTGGACGCTCCTAATTTTGAGATTCCAGTGCATCCTTGTATATTGTTGTTTGTTGAAACATTTGCTTTTGCTGATCCTACACAATACAGTGCATATATGAGATAACAGAGGGAGCCATAAGAAAAAGGTAGCTTACTTCATCAGAAAAGAAATATTTACTTTGCTCATGTTTGCCGTAAGGATTCTTCTCATGGCCATCGTATTGATATGATGTTGACTCCTCCTGTGGTTTTTGTGATGAAGCCACCTTACCTGGTGGATATGGAGGCTTCTTATGAATCAGATTTCCCTTTCCAGTAGATTTTCCACATGAATTGCTCCTGTGTAGTGACGCTGTTGAGGAAGCATATGGCCCCTCACAAGAACTGATCATATCAGAAGTTAAATAGACACCCATGTCGGGTTCATAGACCATGATGCTTGCTTTTGGCCGCTTTCTTGTTTCAGGAGCACAACTATTGGGTTGTTGTACTGAACCACTGAGAGCATAAGCCAAATCATGGTTGCCATTCTTCTCATCTGAACAACTAAAACTGTTGTTTGAAACCTGAAAGCACAAAGTAAGACACTGAATAAACCAAATTTGGAGAATAAAAATTGAATTACAAAATATGTTACCTTATTTGCTGATGGAATCTCAGAAGAATTGGCTTCTTCATCAACACTGTAATTGCTCTTTTCACAAGATGCAACAGAAGCACCATTTTCAGTTGAATGAAGATTCTGGCTTGATTTATTCATGTTGGTTCTGTCTGTTGGGAATAGATCAGCATCAAGATTATAGCTATCAGTTGTCCCAAAAGACGGCTCTGATACTGTGTCAAAATTCATGTCATGCAGGTGAACATCACCCCCTGGAAGAGGTGAATTTAGGTTGGTTAAGAAAGGCATCTGTTCAGAACACTCCGTAGTAGGTAGCCCACCGGAGCTGCTGCCACCGTTAACATGCCATTGCTGGCATGTTTGCTTATGCCCTTGCCTCCAGTGTAGTATTTGACACTTCCCTGAGCTGTAAACATTCAAATTGGCATTACAAAGTGCAATAACAGAGCAATATAAGTTTAACATCAATTATCACAGGAATAAGAAATATCACATGATAAACAAAGTCATGGTGCAGGGATAAATCAGTCACAAATTTGGGATTGTAGAAAGGCTGAAGTTATTAGATGTGTTGCCTGCTCCAGTCAGGTGCTGGATTGAATGTAGCTACAGGGTACTTAATCCGACAATCTTAGCTACAATTAGATATGTCACCAATACAATCAAATAGGTGGCTCACCCACCCGGGCGACCAAGTGGAGGTATTGTTCCTTTTCAGTAAATGAACTTATTATAATCAACAAACATCAGATAAAAAGTAAGATTCAAACAGCTATCTGTGCCTACAAAGTTATTTGGAGTTTAAGTAAAGTACCAAAGAACAATATGTGAGAATCTTACCAGTATCTAACAGACTTGCACCTGGAGCACCTAGTCTTAGCAGGGCCATGACAAGTAGCACACTCATGGTACTCGGATCTTAAAGAAGGAACAGATCTCAAATAAGGCATAGGTCTCAGAGAGGGTCCTGGCAATATAACATCTGGACAAGCCATTGTTTCCACTTCAAAGGCTTCTTCTGCAGCTTTCTGGGCAAGCACACCTACCCTTGCTTTCTTATTTACAGCCTCATGCCATCTCCCAAGAAGAAAATAAGCTATGACCGGAAGTACTATAAATACAACAAAGAGTACAGGCACATCAGCTTCCCTTGGTTGGAGCATATCCCTAAAAGGATGTTATTATCCAGCTCCAGGAATTCTCTGCTTCAGCTCGGAAAAACATTCCAAATCACCGATTGACCTACCAAAAACAACATAGCTGAAAATATGTTTACAGTTTCCACTATCTCAAAAGTAGAATATGGAGACCTAAATTGTTGTATTCAAAGAGTTTATGGCCTTGAACAGGATTAAGCTTCTCCAATCAACCAGCTCATAAAAACTTCATTTTTACATGTCCTAGAAGCTAAATCTCGCTGGGGCTTCAGTTACTTAGGATTTGGCTTAACCTTTACATGATAATATCAAGAAGACCCCACTTGTTTGGCCATGGCTTCAACTTACAAGAACAACCATGACATAGTAAGGCGCCATGGTTTTGAAATTAGAGATTCATGCCATGGTTTTTAAGGCGTCCTCCTTAGGACGCTTAGGCGATAAGGCGCCCAGGCAGCGCCTTGGAAATTTGTCCGCTTTAAGCGCTTAGGCATCAGAGCAGGGGTAGAACGCCTTAGGACACCTTACCGCCTTAAAAACCATGATTCATGGTTTCCCAGAATGGTTGAATACCCTAGAATGCTAAGCCCTGAGGAACAAGTTCTCTGTGTGGCTCACATAACCATTTTAATATCCCCAATTTTTCCAGCGAATCAACCACTAGACTACCTGAAACAGTATGAAGGGTGGCAGAATTAAATTAAATTCTGGCATGCAGCTGCTTTGAGGGAAATAATGGGAAGAAAGGCGTCCAAACTCTTAAGCAGCATATTTCATTTGTATTCCCAACAAAACACACTACAGAAGAGAAAAATATTTGGTACGAGAGGTTTCGCGGATGGATGTGAATATGGATAGCGAAACAATAAATCTACACCTTGAAAAGACCGCAAAGAAATGGCACCACATTCAGGGCAGCAAGATCGAATAGTTCTCTGGCGCATCTCATCATAATAAATAATAAATAAAGAAAGAAAGAAAGGTTTCTGTCACACATCGCCCAGCTATACGCTCGAATTGAGAATCCTACGAGCTCCCAGATCCCAAGCATACAACCAGAGTCAAATGCGCTCGCCGAAATCTACGATGCGGTCGCACCGACACAGACGGAAGAACCCCCACGGACGGATTTACACAAGCAACAGCAGCCTCCATAATACGCGGCCGGAATCCCTCAAAAGCCTCGATTTTTAGCAGCCCAGGCAAAAGGGACACACAAATCACCTGAGACTAGGGTTTACCCAGAAAGACAAATGCCGCTCCGGGCGGATCTCCAGAGGGGCGAAGCAAGCGGAGCAGCAGCTCCGGCCAGCGGTTCGGGAGGAGATCGCGGTCAACAGGGGTGGCGGGTGGAGAAGCTCGAGCCGCGGATGGCGGCGGCGGCGGGAATCGGGAGCGGCGGTGGGAGTGACTCACTGGGGCTCGCTCGCTCACTTGCTTGGCCACTGTGCTCTGCTTGTGTGTTTGCTTTTTTTTTTTTAGAATGAGAATGTTGTGTGTGTGCTTTGGTAGCGCTCGGTGGCTTGGCTCTTCGGTTTCTGACCCCTCGCCCTGGTCGAAAAGAGGGTGCGGATCCAAGGGAGCTCTGCGTTTCCTCTGATCGGAAAATCGACGGTGCAAATTAAGAGACATTCTTTAAAAAATACATACTCTGACCCGTCCATATTAATTGACTCGTATTTGTCTAGATTTGGATGAATCTAGACATCATTTTGTATATAGGTTTATTCAAATTTTAACAAATCTAAATCAATTAATATGGGTCGGATGGAGTATTTTATTTTGAGTACATTACTATGTCTAATGCCACTACATTTGGGAGTAAAAATATTAGTTTCGTGGTGATGAATTGTTGGTATTATTAGAGCATCTCCGACATACGCATTAAATTGTCATGCAAAAACAAATTATTAAACATAGATTTAACTATTTTATAGCGTATAGTAGGCGACAGGGCGCTATAATTTCGCGCGTAGCAAGCAGCGCTGCACCACATGCCATAAAATGCAATGTGCTTGCGGTAGCACAAACACCAAACATACACAAATATAGAACAACAAAGATCAAACACACACACACACACACACAAAATAAATCAACAATAAATAATTTCATTATTATCACAACACAAAAAATAGTTCCTCAATACAACAAATAGTTTCTCAACAATCTGATAAATAGTCTCTCAACAATATAGCAAACATATAAATAAGATGAAACTACTGGTTTTGACGGCCATTTCATGTCCATCACTCCTCGATGAGATCTTTTTAAAGATCAACGTGCATATCGATTTTTCGAATTGAATGGTATGAGGCTATAAAGCGGGTCATCCCCTCTTATCTCCTATGCACTTGCACGGGTTGTTCCATTAAGTCGTAGTAGAAGTAGTCTAAATCTTGTCCACGTTGAGCATGTTATGCATGATCACACAAGCGTTTATGATATACCAAGGATCTTTTGATCCCAAAATCTAGCATGTCCTCTAATAATAGCAAATTGGGCTGCAAAATCCCAAATGCTCTCTCCACATCTTTCCTATCCACCACTTGTGCATTATGAAAACCAAGTTCTTCCTTACCTTGTGGTTTGTGTACCGACTTCACAAATGTTTGTCACACCTTGGGTAGATGTCGTTGGCAAGATAGTAGTTGTAGTTGTATGTGTGGCCTTTGCTACAAACTACACAGGTGGACCTTCACCCATTGCAATCCTTGTCATGAGTGGTGACCATTGAAAAACATTGATATCATTGCAAGAAACAGGCATTTCGAAGAAAACATGCTAAATCCAAGTGTCAAAAACGGCCACGGCTTCAAGGATGATAATGGAATCCTTTTATGGCATTTAATTGTCCATGCCATGTCGTAGGATAATGCTTACAACTCTAATGCATGCAATCAATTGAGCCAAGCTATAACACCTAAACCACCCGGGACCGTTGGTTGTTATCCCTGACAGCTCTGTAAGATTTCTAGACTAGCCTCGCCTATCAACACTAGTCTTTTCTAGACATTTTATACTCACTCATGCGCATTCGGGAACAACTTCCCGGTTGGTCACTCATCCTTAAATTGCTATAGGACTAGCACGCTTAGCATGGAATTCCTTTGAAGATGAGCCCCGGAAAAGAAGTTGCAACTTGTTGGTATGGGTATCCTATCAATCCTATTTAGCTCTGCGTTAGGATCTCACATACATCCACACTTAGAAGATTGAGTCTTCATCGATTAACCCCAATCCAGGAATGTCCCTTCTTGGCACACGTTTGTGCGTTCAGTGCCGCCACATGTGCCATGTCATGTGCCACGACGGGCCACATGTGTCATGCGCCACATGGTCGCGCCCCTAACCCGCACATGCTTGTGTAACCACGAGGATCGGCTTTGATATCACTTGTAACAACCCGACCACCTCAAGCCCGGTGGTTGTTACCCCTGGCAACTCTGTAGGATTTTTAGACTTGCCCCACCAATCAACACTAGAATTTTTATGTGCACTTTTTTTCATTCGTGCACATCCGGAAATAACTTCTCGGTCGGTCACCAATCCTTAAATTGCTCTAGGCTAATCACGCTTAACCTAGAGTTCCTTTGAAGGTGAGCCCTGGAAAAAAAGTTGCAACTTGTTGGTGTGGATATCCCATCGGTCATATTTAGTCATGTGCTAGGATCTCACGCAAGCATACCTAAAAAAACCCGGCCTTTATTGAAATCCAAAGCCATGTCTTGAACATTGGGGCTCTCAAGTATTTATCACCGAACACTTTCACAATTGCAACTGCAGAATGCTTGACACACTTGATGGCTTGACTCTCACTCATTGCCAACTGATCATCAACTAGATCCATCGAAAAACTATATACCATCATACACAAGGCGGTGGTCACCTTTTGGTAAGTGCTATGCCCAAGTTCTCCCATGGCATTCCTCCTTTCATAAAAAAAATGAGCATGCTTCATCATACATTGCACGATTTTCTTGAGCAACTTGATGCTCATCCTAAAACGACAATGAAAATAGGGCTCAGTGTATGTTGGATTCTCCACAAAGTAGCTCTACATCAACTTGTCATGACCTTAGATCATTTCCCTTCACAACTTCTATCGACCGAACATGAAACCACCGTGTTTCAGACATTTATTCGCGTGCATAGCCAATAGCAAGGCTATGTTTTCTTCTTCTTCAAGGGCCCATTCTTTATCAGACAAATCATAGGACGAACTCATCTATAATTTTGGACTTAATCTAACTAGAAACAACACTCACAAAACAAAAGCGTCTAGTCGGTGGCAAGACATACCTTGCAATGATTTTACCAAACACCTTGCATGCGCCGACTTGCTTGATCGCTGTCGGGCGTCGAGTCACACCAAATCGATGCTCACTCGTATCTCAAATTGACGCATCTGAGATACAGCGACAGTAATATTTCAATATTAGCAAGCAAAGATTGCTCTCACTAACTTGCAAAGCTGATCTGATAATGCTTTTCTCTTTGTATGTTGCCAACCATTTTGGTCAAATACGTATCCATGTGCAACCTAAAGTTGAGCACAAGGGAAGGAGGGTTAAAGCATCATCTGGTAGTTAGGCATCATTAGGTGGTCGGGCATCATGTGTCTCTGTTGTCTCTACTAATAGTGTGCGCCCCCGCACTCCTTGTAGGTCCACAGTAGTACCATATGTTCGTGTTGCAAGTGTAAGCCAGATCACTCGTGTGGCCGATGTGGAGTACGAAGTAGAGCCTAATGATGCAGCGCCTCCTCTAGATGATGAGGATGAGTTGATGTTTCCTGAATTCATAGATAGATTTAGTAAGCAGGCACTGGAGGATCAATACATGGAGTAAATGATCCATGGTGCCATATTTGATGACACTAGTGATGAAGAGAACGATAAGAACAATGACAGCCTTGTTTTAGTGGAGTACGATGGTGATGACTTGCCAACAATTGAGTGGAACAGGGATGATCCTCGACTTTTAGAAGGAACCATATTTGAAACGATTCGGGACTATCGTAATGCACTTACTACATATTGCACTCTCACCAAGAATGATTATGATGTTATGTTGGGGATATACTTTCCGGGTATAACCACATGACTCGCTGACCATAGTGGCCCACTAAAGGGTTAGAGCTTTGCTCCATGGGCGACCCAATCAGGAAAGAAGATGGAGTCAATTATAGCTACGACAAGGCCCAAAAGACTTACCGACTTAGACTTGTAGTATTACTTGTATTCCAAGTTGTAACTAGTACCGACTCTATAACATAGCCAGATAGGTCTCTCCTATAAATCCTACGCTAGATGACTATATAAGTTGTCCTAGGGGGAAGCCTTTAGGGCACGACCATAATCTACTCGCACAAGCGAACCTCTCTTGTAATCCGCTGTAACATCCGGCCATGCCGACATATTACTGGGTTGCTAGCAAGAGTAGGATCCGATCACCGTTGTCGGATCTGAACCTGGGTAAACTTGTGTGCTCACCGTCCCCGGAACACCGTATAGCTCACACCCCATCTTTTTCAACGCTATTAGGACCCCCTATGGCGTACTTGTCATTAATCCGATGAAAGTTGGCGCCCAACGTGGGCCTGGTGACCTTCGGACCTTCGTTCCGGGCAGAATCTGCACGTGCGGGAATTATTGAAACAATCGCCATCGGTCATGTTCTCTACTCAAGTGACGTCCCTATCGTTCTTCTCGATGATACCTGGATTCCGGACAAGGAGCCCATGACGACCTACACCACCATGCTAATCGGCGAGATCGATATGTCTCTCGGTTTTGCTGAACCCGCCCAACCCACCCCTAAGGTGGCGATCATGGCAGAAGAACAATATGGATCTACTCTATTTGCGGAGGCGGAAGAGTTCAAGGTCCCAGAAAACCCTAAACCCACTGTAACACCCTCAGAATCGACCCTATGCAAGTTTCAGCGATTCCCGCCGAACCCGCATAGAAACGATTCAAAGGTGCCCACCAGGCACTTTCGTGCGGGTGGAAACGAAGTAATAACATTACACAACAGTCCTCGATGGGACCCACAGAACAGATATATATACAACAGCGACTCCATGAGTCAAGAATACAGATATACAGAACGAAGATCCAAATCACCTTGAAAACGATAGAGCGTCCGACTATGGACAAGATGCAAATGGGGCTAGGAGCCCTGAAGAATAACCAATGGCGTCCTTAACCCTGCCCAGGCCAAGCCGGAAGGGTAACCCTGCTAACGACGTCGATCTCAAAACCTGCTTAAACAAAAGGGGTGCCGACAAAGGGCAAAGGAAAAAGAGGAGCGTCAGTACTGAGGCCAGTACACGGCGAGGCTAGAATTCGGCGGTCCTCGCCTACATAGGTATGGTGGACTGAAGCGGCAGCGCAGCATGCACTAAACAACCTATGGAGACTCGATGCAACTGGCGGCTATCAGAGAGGGGTAAGAAAGACCTATTCGGAACCAACCTGAATCCAACACCAAACAAACCCATCCTGGTATTCCCCCTCGATACCAACCGAGAAAGTCAACCGAGGAACTCACACAGTTGGCAGTTTTATTTATTCAGTTCTCGTTGCGGCAATTACTAGTCAAGTATAGATAATCATCCTGATAAAATAAGCAGTGAGCCGTTTTAGTTAACCATTCCGTTGTAGTTGCAACACTTACTAGTCATATACAATTTAGCATGAGATAACCCAAAACCCAGCAGTCGTTGGTACTTTTATTTAGCCATTCCGTTGTAGTTGCAATACTTACTAGTCAGATACAATGGTCGCAAGCGACAACCCAAGCAAGCAATTGTTGGCAGTTTTATTTAGCCAATCCATTATAGTGAAGCTGATTACTAGTCATCATAAAGTCAAATTTATAGCACTACTTTAGTTATAGTTGTCTATGATCGAGATACTGTGCTCCAAGTCGTCCATAACCGCGGACACGGCTTTCAGAAAGTTTTACCCTGCAGGGGTGCACAAATAGCAACACACACTCGATCAACCCCGGAAAAACCAAATCAAAACCCAACGAGGCTTTCACGACAAAGCAATCACAGGATTCAGAAATATTTCAGGGGGCCACCCCATTGAGTACACCCGCAACGAAGCTAGCTGACTCCGAGACGGACTCAAGGTTTGCGACAATGGCTGTAAACGACTGGGAACCCAAAACTGGGCTTGTCGATACCGCGAAAACACTCCACTTACCTAAACAGTACAGTGTGCTCCTCGTACAATCATAAATAAAGCAGTAAAGCATGGCATAAGTACATGATCGTAAATAAAACCTCAAACTAGTTTGTGGCCCCAAGAAATAAGAATGAATCAAGCTCTGGCTCAGGGGGGTCCCATAATTCCCCCGTATGTGGATAGCGCGAATATTCAAGGAACAGGTATCAAGTACTCGGGGTCCTACGGGACACAAGTGGACGGTTAACAACCAAATAACATCTATTGCGCACCTGTGCCTCTGCTTACCTACTTCAATTTTAGTTATTAAACAATAATTAAAGTGAACGATAATTAAAGCCATGATCATCTCCAACATTCAACATGCGGCCATGCTCCAACAACTGTGGTACTTGACGACACGTAATAGCACTTGAGCAAGCGGCTACGACGCGCAGGTCCAACTATCTACCAAACAACAGGTAATAGGAGGTGTCCAAGGCAATATAAGGCTGCAAGGGATATCACGGGTACGAAAACTAGAGCATCGCAACACAAATAGCAATAGATCAACAGGAGGGAATAAATACTATATAAGTAAGATAGGTAGAAAGGGGAGATGCTCGCCTGAAAAGCATTGTCGAAGGTTCAACCGAAGATCGGGGCGAAGCTCACATCAACTCAACGGCCTTATCCGCGAAGAAGCAAAACACTAGAATAAACACCGGATGCACTATTTAATACTATGGCAAAGATCGGGCATGATGCCTGTATGATGTATGACATGGCAAAGGTGCGATGCGATTAGGCAAGATTAAGCGGAACCGGGGTCCCGACAATTAATTAAACGGTTCAAGTTATTTAGACCCCCGCAATTTAAATGTTGCATTATCAAGACAAAAGATAGCACCGGTTCGCTACGCAAATTTAAATGGGGCCGATGTAAGACTAGATTTGCCCGCATATGGGCCCCATATTTAATTAAGGTGAATCGGCATAAGGCCCCCAAACCACATGACAATCTGCATGCAAGTATGACAATTCAATATGCAACAATTTGATATTACATTTATAAAATAGGGATCGAGAAAAGGGGTCACACATTAGGATTCGGCAGATCTTGGGTTCGGGGATTCGGAGTTCGACAGGGGCTCAGGGTTCGACGGGACCGGTCTTCGACGGTCGGATACAAGGGGAAGAGCTTGGTGTTCCGGGAAGAAGGACTTGGTGTGGCGTCGGGGTGCATCGGATTCTTCCGGGTCGGTCTTGGCGTTCGGGATGCAGAACTTGGCGTCCGGGATTTCGACGAGCTTGGCGTCCTCGAGGAAGTACTTGGCGTTCGCGTCGGTGTCCTTACTGTCCGTGTTCTCGAGCATCGCATCCGGGAAGGAGTTCTTGTCTCACGTGTGGTCTTCGGGTCCGGGGTCCCAGTCCTGGCGCCCCATTGTAGGTCTTGTGGATGGCCCAGCAAAAGCCACCGGGTTCGGTCTTGGTTCCATTGTCGATGGTGATCTTGGCGGAACACTTCGAGTGGTGCAGGTCTTGAGGTTCCCCGGGGTTCGGGTTCTTTGGATACTTGCCGAAGATCTTGGCGAGGCAGAACTGAAAAGAGGACATCAACACAGAGGCCACGGGACGACCAGGCCGCACGCGGAGGTCGTCGCGGATGACAGCGAGGACGGGCCGCTAGAAGGCGCTCAGGCGGCCGGTTTCAGAGGACAGCGACAAGGGCTTGGCCCAACAACAGAGAAGGGTGGTTCTGGCCTCGCGTGCAGACGGTAGCGTCCTGGGAGGCCGAGGCAGGGAGGCGGAGTCCCGGCAGAGGGGAGCGGGGCGCGATGGAGCTCGGGGAGGTGGGCGACGGAGCCGCCGGGGAGGGCGCGCCGGCGGCGGGCGCAGACGAGGCGAGGAGGTGGGGACGATGGCGACGACAGGGATGACGGCGGACGGCAAGAGGAGAGGACGGGGGGAGGGCCGGGCGGTGGCCGGAGGCGGAGGGAGAAGCGGCCGGCGACGGGGATAGGGAGAAGGGGCGGGCTCGGGCCGGCGACGAGGGGAGAACGGAGGAGGTCGGCGGCGCAGCAAGGCAGAGGGGAGGCGCGGCGCTCCGGAGGATGGAGGAGACGGGGGTCGTCTGCCTGGGAGGCGCGGCCGGCAGCGGGGATGCGGGGTCGGGGTCGAGGACGGAGGATGGCGCGGCCAGAGCGGAGGCTGGAAGGGGAGCGCCGGGGCGGCGAGCTCGGGGGACACGACGGGGCGGTCACGGACGCCGGAGAGGCGGGGCGAGGCGGGCCGGCGGCGCGGGTGGAGCTCGGGGAGGGCACCGGCGAGGAGGCCGACGGCGGGGAGGTCGCGTGCGGGAAGCGGGGTGGGGAAGAGAGGATGGAGATGGCCGCGTGGGTGGGGAGGGCCGGTCGGTGGTGGGGCCAGTGGGCCAAGGGGAAGGATGGCTGCGTGGTGAGTGGGGAGTGGGTCCAGGTGGTGGAGGGAGGTGGGGACAGGCTGGCGGGGTTGGTGGGGTGAGAGAGGTGGCTGGGGTGACGTGGCAGCTGGGGGTTGGCTGGAGGGGAGGGAAAGGGTGAGGTGGCGTCTCGCGATAGGAGGGGGTGATGTGGCTGGAGGGGTGGTAGATTAGGTCTAGGTATAAAAGGATTTTAGGTGGACCGATTGTACTGGGGGTGGCCGATTGGGTCGGATCGGCCCGGTTTGGCTGCCCCCACTAAAATAATTAAATATTTTATTTGTTTAAACAGGTTTTTTTTTGCAAACCGTTGGCCGACAAACAAATTAATCCGGAGACCCGGTTTTGCGTTTGAACAAAGACGGGGCGTTTAGAAAACAAAAATAGGTTTTTCCGAAAATAGTTTTATGCAAGCGAATGCAAGATGATGACGATGCTCAAATGCAATGTGGCATGATGACATGAGCATGCGGTCATGATGATGCAATGCACAAAAACAACGCGATTTTCTAGTAGTGGTTTTGCGGGATGCCACACCCACCCAACCCACTCCTGAAGTGGAAGTAGCGGTGGAGGAAAAATCTGAATCTGTTCTCTCTAATGAGATCGAATGCACGGATGAGGAATATTGCCGCTCTGGATCCGATTTTACCAATGATGGAGTAGGAAAATCCGTACTAAGGCACAATATCAACCAGAAGATGAAGCGCCCACACGTCGACTTCTAAGAAATCTCGGACATGATCCTGAGTTACGAGGAGGCCAACACTGAGAGTTGTCTATTCCATTACCTCAAATCTATCAACAAGAAGAAGCACTGCTTCGTGGGTTACATTGGTTTTCGATTTGACTCTATCGATGCTGGAGCCGAAAACAACTCGGTCCTCGATACGATCGAAGAAAACACCGACTTACCTGCTTCCCCTAAGGAATCACTGATATCAAAAGAACTTCGAGAGTTCAAGAAGGAGATGGAGGCATATGGTGAAGAATACAACTCCAAGACATCGCAAGGTGAAGAGGAGTGTTGGGGATATGCTATAGGGTATCCTCATAGCATGTCTCCTATCTGGATAACCCGGGTGGCCCACAGTTGGTAGCATGGCCCATGGCCTGCTGGGCGGCCCAGTTAGATGGATCCAGAAGGGAGGCCCATGCCGGATAAAGGAAGGCTATGGAGGAGTCACCGACGTACCAGGAGCCTTGGAGTACAAGACACGCTAGACTAGATGTAAGCAGTGCAGGACTCTGTAACCTGTCCGGCTAGGACTTTTCCCTGTAACCCTAGGACCTGGCGACTATATAAGTCGGGCCTATGGGAGCCTTTAGGGCACAACCTAGTATCGATTAACATACACCTCGCACAGCGAACCAATCCCTATAACTCGGCGTATTGCCATTATAGTGATTTATAGAAGGAGTAGGATTCCGCCACCATTGTGGGATCTGAACCTGGGTAAGCTGTGTAACCTCATACCCGTCAAACGTCCGCCTTACCCCACGTCTCTAAACACGCACTATGAGGACCCCTCCATGGCGTACTCGTCGGCAATAGCACGACAGTTGGCGCCTACCGTGGGGCAAGAGGCGCTTCAGGCTCTCCAGCGGGCGAGGACTAAGATCTTCGCGGGAATCGGCGAAACCATAGCCATCGGTCGTGTTCTCTTCGCCGGCAATGTTCCGATCGTCCCCCCCCCCCCCGACGAATTCTGGATCCCGGTGAAGACGAACCCTATGCGGTGCTCGATCGTCCCAATCGAAAATATCCACCTCTTCATCGGCGAAACCGACTCGGGCACTAGTTCCCTGGGAGTCGGAGGAGCATCAAGACCTGCACGGGCTGCCTACGGGCAGGATACGTTTGCAGAAGGATCGATGTCGGATCTCTCCTCGGAGTTTGCCGGCAAAGATCATAAAAATTCAAGGCCCACCCAAACCGCCCCTGTGCTGGATATAATGGTGGAAGATCGTTGCAAATCCGCCGGCTCTGCCCGTGCGTCTGGACAGCAGAGATCCAAGTTCGTCGGTGTGGTCACCATCTTCGATCTGGCGCGCTGTATCTAGAGAGAGGGCGAAAAACCCCGCGATTACCTTGTCAGATGGCTCCGTATACGGGCCGACCTGGCTCACTACCCCAATGATGATGCTATGTATCACTTTGTGGAAGGACTGGACCAGGGTATGCTTCTCCGGCATACGCTAAGGCGGCATCAGGCTTCAGGATGCCTCACGTTCAAAAACATGGTGAAGACCGTCAACAGCTATGCAGAGGCTGAGGAGGAAGCTCACATGGAAATTGCGCTCATTGGCGGAGCCCCTCCGCCTCAGCCACCGCCACCACCGCCTCCGGTCGTCGTCGCCACAGCTGCGCCACCACCTCCAGTTATTGTCGCTGCTGTTGCACCACCACCCCCCGTCATCGAGGAAGCCCTGGCACCCTCCGACTCCGTGTTTGACGCGCTCTACACCGACATCAGCGCAGATTCGGAGGAGATAGACTCCAGCCCAGAGGATCTAGACTCCGCTATGCAGGAGATGGAGGAAGATTACAAGCGCGACGAGCAGGCCAACAACGCCATCACGTCCCGAGAGGTGTTCGTCACCATTGGGACGGATATGGATGAAGGTCAGCCCGGACGAGCTCCGCCTACAACGCTGGACAAAGGGAAGGGACCACCTGTTGCTGCCGACAATGATCGCGCAAAGGTCACGCCCCCTCCGCCTAACCCAGTGCAGCAACAGCAGGAACTAGGCACCGGTCTGAGCAACAACAACACCGCAAAACCGCCGCCTCCAGCGTCTACTTCTGCTGCGGGCCAAGTCACTCCAGTTGATAAAGTGATGTACGACAATCTCCTCGTCAAGCCTATGACCGTGGCTCATATTCGGCTCCGCCCGTGCGTCTGGAGAGCAGAGATCCAAGTTCGTCGGTGTGGTCACCATCTTCGATCTGGCGCGCTGCGTCCAGAGAGAGGGCTAAAACCCCCACGATTACCTTTCTAGATGGCTCCGTATACGGGCCGACCTGGCTCACTACCCCAATGATGATGCTATGTATCACTTTGTGGAAGGACTGGACCAGGGTACGCTTCTCCGGCATACGCTAAGGCGGCATCAGGATTCAGGACGCCTCACTTTCAAAAACATGGTGAACACCGTCAACAGCTATGCGGAGGCTGAGGAGGAAGCTCACATGGAAATCACGCTCATTGGCGGAGCCCCTCTGCCTCAGCCACCGCCACCACCGCCTCCGGTCGTCGTCGCCGCAGCTGCGCCACCACCTCCAGTCATTGTCGATGTTGTTGCACCACCACCACCCGTCATCGAGGAAGCCCCAGCACCCTCTGACTCCGTGCTTGATGCGCTCTACGCCAACATCAGCTCAGATTCGGAGGAGATAGACTTCAGCCCAGAGGAGCTAGACTCCGCTATGCAGGAGATGGAGGAAGATTACAAGCGCGACAAGCAGGCCAACAACACCATCACGTCCCGAGAGGTGTTCGTCACCATTGGGACGGAGATGGATGAAGATCAGCCCGGACGAGCTCTGCCTACAGCGCTAGACAAAGGGAAGGGACCACCTGTTGCTGCCGACAATGATCGTGCAAAGGTCATGCCCCCTCCGCCTAACCCAGTGCAGCAGCAGCAGGAACTCAACACCGGTCCGAGCAACAACAACACCGCAAACCCGCCGCCTTCGGCGTCTATGTCTGTTGTGGCCCAAGTCACTCCAGCAGATAAAGTGATGTACGACAATATCCTCGTCGAGCCTATGACCGTGGCTCATATTCGCAATGTCGTCCAACTCAACGAGAAGCGCCAGCAGTTGCTGGAGGAAGCGCGGGCCATCATGGAGCAAGGCGCAAAGTTAGATCGAGATCTGGCCAATGCGCAGAAGTCAATAGAGAAAGCTAGAGCAATGGAAGCCGAGTACAAGACTCTGATGCTGCAGCAGAAGGCTAAGAAAGCTTCAGCTCGCGTCATCAATGATCCTGGTGTACGGCGAAACCTAGGATGGGCTCCCTCGAAACCGGCACAGGACAAGCCATACATTGACAATGAAGGCAGGCAGGTGATGCCCACCCCTCTTCTTAACCTCGCCGTCGCCAAGACCCTTCTAGAGCAGGATAGATCACCCGAAGCGGTGAACCAGGTCTATGACCTAGTGGCCAAGGCGGTGAAACAACAGGAAAAGGCCACCTCCCAGAGGCTTGAGTCTGACCCAGCGTTTTGCTAGTCTAGCCAGCATAAGCCGCCAAGGGACAGATCTCCTCTTGATGTCGGGTCCCAGACGGGTTTGTCAGTACGAAGACGGAGGGATGCGCGCAATAGGAAAGATGTTATCCCCATATCCTCCGACCATGGAGGCAAGGCTCAACCTCGTCGCCCATCTCCCCCGCCCCGCTCTCCCCGACATCGCGAAGACCCCAAGGCTCACCATCGTACGAACATGCCTCCACCTAAGCAACTCGGCATCGTCATCCACGACAACACGGAGCAGGCCCGTCATGATGGGGAGCGCATCCAAGGACATAAGAGTAGGTCACGCCATGACCCTCCGCATCCGACAAGCAATCGCGACAAGCGTGAGGCATCGCAGGAGGGTAACATCAAGAAGGCTAACCCACCGCCACCTCCACCTCCGTCGCCACCCAACAGCCACCATGGCGGAGGAGGCCCGCGTCATTCACGCAGCCCATCCCCTGATGGCAAAAAGAAGAAAAGAAGCCCGGAGCCATATGACGTACGATCACGTTTGGACAAGATCCACGAGGCCCGGTGGAGCATACCTGGGACCACGCTGCTTTGGACCTTTAATAAGGACCGCAACTTACCCCAAGTGTTTCCGGATTGACAAGACCATCAAGCCCTATGACGGCACCGCCAAGCCTGCCCGCCAGGGGAAACCCCAACGTTGCCGTCAAGTACCTCCCATTGATGCTGGCGGGCACAACCCGACAATGGATCAATGACTTGCCGGAGAAATCTATCTGCAACTGGCTGGACATGCAAGAAGCGTTCACCAAAAACTTCAAGGGTACGTACAAACGTCCCTGTACTGTTGGCGACCTACAGCGGTGCGTGCAGGAGAAAGACGAGTCATCTCGCGCCTACCTCTCCCGCTGGCTGGATATGAAGAATTCCTGCGCAGGAGTGCACTCACAGATCGCCATGTCCGCGTTCATCGATGGGTTGGAAAGGGGTACGTTGCTCCGACATACGTTGAAGCGCTTGAAGGACAATCACCAGCTGGATCATCTGGTACCAGCTGGATCTCAACCAGATGATCCAGCTGGCTAGTGAGTTCGCGGCTGCCGACGATGATGCTCGTGGCTCCCTGCCGGCAACGGCCGTTCCAACTCAAGCTCGGAGGAACAGCAGCACCAAGCGGAAGAGCCCTCCAGAAGAAAATCAAACCTCCGACATGGTCTCCATGACTTTTGCTGGACGAGGTGACAGTGGACAACGTGGCCGACGACGGGGGGCTGGTCGTGGGCAGCAGCGAGGTAGTGAAACAACCTCGGCAGCGCTCCACGTTCCCCAAACCTACAAGGAGTACCGCGAGGTGCCTCGTACACCTCGACGCCAATGGCAAGGCCACACACACCAATCGCCATTGCAAGTTCGTCAACAACCTCAAGGAGGACCCGGAGTCCGGCTACAAGCAAAGTCAGAAGAACAGACCGCTAGGCAAGGGCAAGGGGAAGAATAAGGAGGAGGAGTCCAAGGATTCAAGCGATATGGACGGGGACGTTGACCCCAAGCATGCCGCCAAGAGCGATGGCAAGGGCAAGAACCCCTTCGAGAATAAGAAGGCAGTTTCCACACTTTCCTTGGCACCCCCACCGTCTGACAACAGAAAACCTCCATGAGGATACTAATGGCCACTCTACCCCCAATTCCCCAATACCTGCGCTGGTCGGAAATTCCAATTACTTGGGACAGGAAGGATCACCCAGACCTCATCCCTACGGAGAACCAATACGGCATGATCATCAACCCCCTGATTGACGGCAATGAGTTCACCAAATGTATGGTGGATAGTGGAAGCAGCATCAACATCATGTATCTGGATACACTACACAAGATGAACTTGACGGAGGCAAACCTAAGGCGGACTAGCACCATCTTCCACGGCGTATTTCCTGGACGGGAGGCTCGGTCCCTTGGTGACATGGTTATACCCTACGGGTACACGATATCAGCATACCTGGTCCAGCCCAAGGAAGGCCCATGAAAATATACACGGCCCATGAAGACTTTCGGATGGCCAAAGCCCATGACGCCTTCGGATGCTTGGAGAGCCAGACTAGATTAGATAGAATATTCAAAGGGGGCAAACCCTAAACCTGTAACTGACTCGATCTGTGCTCGGGACCTGCCTACCTCTATATAAAGGCTAGGAGGGCACGACGAGGAGGGTACCTCGCATACCACCGCATACACACCTCCATGCCAGATTGCATCTACGCACCCCTATAACTTTCGCTTCCGCTGTAATCAAGAGCAGACATGCAAGAGTAGGGTTTTCCCTCCGGGGGCCTGAACCTGGGTAAATCTCGTGTCCCCTGGTTGCTTGTCTGTTAACCATTTCGCGATCTCCAGCATCCCCATCTTCTCCAAAACCCAAGCTCATAACAATGGGCATTGACGAGATCGATCCTCGTCAATTGGCGCCGTCTGTGGGAACTGGGGGCGCTGATTGTGCGATCGTGACGGTCCCAACCAAAGCGATCTACAATTCTTCGGCGACGGAGAGCCATCTCCTCTTTGGCGCTTTCGACTTCACCGTCCACTCGCCAGTCACCATGAAGGACTTCGAGCCCGTAGGCGACGGGCTCAAAATTCTGTTTGGGAGCTTCTGCTTCCAGGTGGGACAGACCGGCACTCTCCGTCTCCCAGGGCGGGTGCCACCGCCATCAATCAGGCCCGACTCATGGGCTCCGCATCCCGTGTACGCACATCACCATCGACAGATGAGTCCTATGATAGCAGCAGCTGCAACTCAGATCTGTGCGATCCGCCATCGGATGAAGGGACCTATGGTTCCGGATCCGAAAGCTACGGCAGCAGAGATCCGACCTATGGACGCTACCAATGCGTCGTGGTCATCCAGAGCGATGTGGATCAGCACCAACCCAACCCGCCACCCAACCCGCGGGGTAGAAACAACGAAAACAGGAGGGACCAATCCCCCCGCCCATCGAGGATGACACCGATGCCAATAGGGTAATCCACCTCAGCGAGGAAGGATGGAACCAAGCACGCGAAGCCATGGCGGGCAACAAGATCCTGCCTGTGGGTGCCTCACGGGACCTACTGATGGCATACCACCTGCTCCTCATCGAAGGGCACAAAAGGCAGGTGAAGATGCAAGAGGTGCTTGACAAACGCAAGCAAGCAGCCTCGGAGTCCAGCGTGCGGCGAGCAGCGCTCTCTGCCGTTGGAGGCTCGAGCTCGCACGGCAACCACGCCAACAAGCATCGTTCTCACGTAGAGAACATGGACCCCGCCGCACGTCGTGAGGTGACCCGAACCCTCAATACATCCTTCATGGAGATGGATGCCAACGGCAACGTCATCCCGAAGACGCCTCAGGCTGCGATCATGGCAGCCACCACATACCTCGCGTCCCATCTACCTCCGGTGGGGGACCCGAAGAGGGCCATGCACAGCTCCGCACTAGCCGGACTTGAACTCGTCAGAGCTGCGCTCCACGGAGAAGTCCCTGAATATATCCGAAGAAGAAGGCTGCGGTTAGATTCAACCGCAGTCCCACACCCTCATCGGACGAGGAATAACATGACCTACCTCGATGGCACAAAAGCTCGCGGCGTCGCAGCGCGACTACAACGCTCGAAGCGAGCTCACCCAACGCAAGATCGACAAGGCACGCGCCAAGCGCGTATGCTCATCCAAATCCGAAGAGGACGACGATGAAGGAGAACTCTGCGGAGCTTGATGCTTCAGCAGATCCGTTCGGCGGACGCGGATGCTGCGGAACTTCAAGCTTCTTTCGGACACTCCGAAGTTTGACGGCACGCAGGACCCTAAGGCGTGGCTCAGCGACCACCTGTCGTCCGTCAAGCTGTATGACGGAAACAAAAACACCGCCCTGCAATGCCTTCAGCTGCAGCTGACAGGCGCAGCCCGGATATGGCTCAGCAGCCTATCCTCAGGATCCATCCGAAGCTGGGAGGAACTGGCGTACAATTTCATCCGAAACTTCAAGGGCACCAGCAAGAGGCTAACCTCGATCGAAGAGCTGAGGGCCTGTACCGAGCGAACGGGCGAATCCATTCGCTCGTATATACTACGCTGGTCCAACACCAAGAACTCCACGGCGCACATCTCTGAGGAGAGAGCAATCGACGCCTTCAAGGACGGCGTCAAACGCCAAGACTTTAAGGAAGAACTTGGGCGCGTCAAGCCCAAGACACTCGACCACCTCATGGACATCGCCAACAGGTGGGCAGATGGTGAGGACTCCGTCCACCGAGCACACTCGGAGGAGGAAGATGACTACGGCCGCCGACGTGAATGCCGTAGCAAGCGAAGATCGTGCGTCTATGACAATCGCGATGGACCCGACATGGTCGCGGCTAGCTACGCCGACCGCCGCAGCGAAGGCAACCGCAGCAGCGGCGGATACCATGGAAACAACTTCCGCGATGGAGGACGCCTAGCGCAGTCATGGCAACGCCGCGGCCGCGACGACGGACTCTCGGCATATGATAAGTTGTCGGGCCCATGCACCATCCACTTCTACATCGACAAGCAGGATGGTAAAAAGAAGGCAAGCCACATGCTCAAAGACTGCCGCGAGCTCTAGAAACTCAGCGAGAGCATGTCCCAGATGAGGCAGCAAGCCCCGAACCCTGGGTACGGGAACGCACCCGCACCAGGTGACATCGCCCACGGAGCTCCTCCACTACCACCCGTGGGACCTTCGAATCACCCAATCACACCCGCGCAGAACAATGGCGGAAACGGGTACCCCGTGCTGAAAGGGTCACTGATGATCCAAAAGGGGCGCCCAACAAACAGGGTGCAAAAGAAAATCACCCGTCAGGTCAGTCTGGCTGTGACCGCTCCACCCACCATCCCTGATTACCTCAGTGGTTCGGAGTCCTGCATCACGTTCAGCCGTTCGGATCACCCCCGCCAAGTCCCTCGCCTAGGTCATGCTGCCCTGGTGCTCGAGGCGCAGATCAGAGGGTTCGAGATGAGCCGCGTCTTCATGGACGGCGGCAGCGACATCAATCTGATGTTCGCTAGCACCTTGGCAGCAATGCGGATCCCGTTGTGCAGCCTGGAACAATCCGACACAACGTTCCATGGCATCGTCCTAGGGAAGGGCATATTCCCCCTGGGAATGATATGGCTCGATGTTATCTTCGGCAAGCCCGATAACTTTCGGTGCGAACGACTCGAGTTCGAAGTGGTGGACTGGCCATCAAAATACCACTCCATCCTTAGGCGCGTGGCATTCGCACGGTTCCTGGCAGTACCGCACTATGCGTACCTGCTACTCAAGATGCCAGGACCTAGGGGAATCATCACGGTCCACGGGAGCTTCACCTGATCGGATCACTGCGACAGGGACTTCAATAGAATCTCCTAGTCATTTGGCATGCAGGAGGAGCTCATAAGGCTTCGAGAGGTGACAGACAACGGGGTACCCCCAGTCTCAAGGCAGAACGCACCTGACATGTCCTTCGACTCCATAGTCAACACAAAGAAGGTGCAGGTCCACCCGACGGACGCCTCCAAGACGGCGCTGATCGCCAACGACCTCAGCCCCGCATAGGAAAGCGCGCTCGTTGAATTCCTCCGTGAGCGCTGGGAAATATTCGCCCGGTGTCCTGCGGACATGCCAGGAGTTCCTAGGGAATTCGCCGAGCACGCACTTAACGTATTTCCAGATGCCAAGCCCGTCAAACAGTCCATCCGACGACTGTCCGAGCCACGGGCTGAAGCCGTCAGAGTCGAGGTCAACAGACTGCTCGACGCTAACTTCATCAGAGAGATCAAGGAGAGCGAGTGGCTGGCCAACACCGTGATGGTCCCTAAAAAGGACACGGGCATCCTATGGATGTGCGTGGACTTCACATCGCTGAATAAGCACTGCCCGAAGGATCACTTCCCTCTCCCTCGGATCGATCAGATCATCGATTCGACTGCAGGATGCGAGAAGCTCTCCTTCCTCGACGCCTACTCAGGCTACAACCAGATTCGACTAAAGGTCGAGGATCAGGAGAAAACAGCGTTCATCACATCGTTCGGAGTGTTCTGCTACAACACAATGCCCTTTGGGCTGAAGAACGCAGGTGCCACGTACCAGCGGTGCATGCAGGCATGCCTGAAGAACTAGATCGGCCGCAACATACAAGTCTATGTCGACGACATAGTAATTAAAACAAGGGAGGCCAAGACACTGATCGACAATCTCCGCGAGACGTTCGACAACCTTGACCGATACAATATCAAGATAAACCCAGAAAAGTGCGCCTTCGGCGTTCCATCTGGCCAACTTCTCGGCTACTTCATCTCCCAGCAAGGTATTGAGGCGAACCCGAAGAAAATCCGAGCCATAATGGCCATGGAGAAGCCTAAGAACCTCAAAGGCGTCCAACAGCTCGCTGGCCGAATCGCGTCGTTGAGCAGGTTCATCATCTGCATGGGCGAAAAAGCCCTGCCTTTCTGTCAGCTTCTATGCAAGGCAGACAAATTCGAGTGGACGCCCGAAGCGGACGACGCATTCGAAGATCTAAAGCAGCTGCTCTCCACCTCACCCGTCTTGGTCACGCCAAAGGAGCGCGAGCCTCTACTGCTATACATAGCAGCTACACACTAGGTGGTAAGCACCATGCTCATGGTC
This sequence comes from Avena sativa, assembly GCA_916181665.1. Classification (NCBI taxonomy): domain Eukaryota; kingdom Viridiplantae; phylum Streptophyta; class Magnoliopsida; order Poales; family Poaceae; genus Avena; species Avena sativa. The sequence continues at coordinate 72,073,287 of OV702284.1, forward strand.
GAACGACCCGAAGATGGCAAGACCCATGGGGTCCAACGCCTAATCTACTACCTCAGCGAGGTATTGACGCCGACAAAGCAAAGGTACCCTCACTACCAGAAACTCGCCTACGGCGTGTTCATGATGGCTCGTCGGCTGAGCCACTACTTCCAGGAGCATCAGGTGATGGTCGTCAACGAAGCACCCCTGAACAACATCCTGAACAACCCGGAGGCCACAGGACGCGTGGCCCTGTGGGGCATCGAGCTGTCACCTCTAGACATATTCTATGAGAAGCGCCATGCGATCAAGTCCCAGGTCCTTCCGGACTTCCTCGTCCACTGGATGGAGCTGCAGCTGCCGGATACCCCGAACATGACACAGTCATGGACGATGCACTTCGACGGCTCCAAGCGCGAGGCAGGAGCAGGAGCCGAGGTCATACTAACATCCCCGCAGGGCGACAAGATGAAGTACGTCCTCCGGATGAAATTTCGAGCTTCCAACAATGAAGCCGAATACGAGGCCCTCATCCATGGCATGAGGATGGCCAAAATCTGCGGCGCAACACACCTAGTCATCTACGACGACTCAAATCTCGTCGTCTAGCAGACGATGAACGAGTGCGACGCGCACGCCGCCAACATGATCGCGTACCGCGCACTCTACAACTCACTTGAAGGAGACTTTGACGGCTGCGAGCTTCGGCATGTTGGAAGAGAAAAGCAACAAAGAAGCCGACAGACTCGCCAACATCGGATCCACTTGCGCGCGGGTGCCACCGGGTGTGTTCCTTGAACAGATCTGTGTGCCATCCATCAAAAGGAAATTCCCCAAGGGATCACCCATAGAAGCAGAACACTCGGGGGCTGCGCTACCCGAAGGACAGGAAGGACCAGAAAAACTCGACACAGAGGTTGAAGTGGTCAACCTGATGCAGGTCATGGAAGTCGAAGAAACATGGACACAGCCATACCTCCGATACCTGATAGACAGGGAACTTCCTGATGACCCGACAGATGCCCGGCGCATATCTCGCTGGTCCAAGGCCTTAACCATCATCAAAGGCGAGCTGTACAAGCGCAACATTTCGGGTGTACTCCAAAGGTGCATCACCATCGGTGACGGCAAAACTATTCTCCAAGACATCCACGAGGGCATCTGTGGCCATCATGCGGGCAGCCGCGCCCTCGTCGCCAAAGCTCTGCGAGCTGGGTTTTACTAGCCAATGGCCATGAACGACGCGAAGGAGATCGTCCGAAAGTGTAACGGATGCCAGAGGTTCATAGACAAACCGCACGCACCCGAATCGGAGCTCAGGCCCATACCCCTGGCCTGGCCCTTCGCCCAATGGGGCCTCAACATGATCGGCAAACTGCCCAAGTCCTCGAAAGGAGGCCATGTCTACCTCCTGGTCGCAGTCGACAAATTCACCAAGTGGATAGAGGCCATGCCCGTTACTAATCAAAAGGGTAAAATAGCCGTGGAATTCTTCGAATCCATAGTCTACAGGTTCGGCGTACTGCACAACATCATCACCGATAACGGGTCGAACTTCATCTCCAAAGAATTACAGGACTTCTACGAAGGCCTCGGGATCAACATAACATACGCCTCAGTGGCGCACCCACAAACGAACGGGCAGGTCGAAAAGGCCAACGGCCTCGTCGGCTGCGGCATCAAGAAACGCCCAATGAGCCCACTCCAGCAACTTACGGGAGCCTGGCCAGAAGATCTACCCTCCGTCCTTTGGAGCCTGTGCACAATGCCAAATAGCTGAAGTGGCTACACGCCTTTCTTCATGGTGCACGGAGCCGAAGCTGTGTTGCCTGCCGAAGTACGCCACAAGGCCCCACGGGTCATTGCCTACAGCGAAGCCGAATCGACAGCCGCACTCGAAGACGCTGTCGACACACTCGACGAGGCACGCGACATCGCCGCAACCAAAAGGGTTTCCACAAATTCAAGGTGTTGACTACGATGAGACTTTCTCACCAGTAGCAAAGCTAAAGTCTTTGAGGATTATGTTAGCAATCGCTGCATATTATGATTATGAGATATGGCAGATGGATGTCAAAACGTCGTTCCTCAATGGAGACATTGATGAAGAGTTGTATATGATGCAACCCAAATGTTTTGTCGATCCTAAAGATGCTAACAAGGTATGCAAACTTCAGCGGTCCATATATGGATTTAAGCAAGCATCCTGAAGTTGGAATCAACGTTTTGATAAAGTAATCAAAATCTTTGGTTTTATACAAACTTATGGAGAAGCTTGTATTTACAAGAAAGTGAGTGGGAGCTCTGTAGCATTCTTAATACTATATGTAGATGACATATTGTTGATTGGGAATGATGTAGACCTTCTTAATAGAGTCAAGGATTATTTGAATAATAGTTTTTCAATGAAAGGTATTGGCGAAGCAGCTTATATATTAGGCATAAAGATTTATAGAGATAGATCGAGGCGTCTAATATCATTGTCACAGAGTACATATTTGGACAAAGTTCTAAAGAGGTTTGGAATGGAAGATAGCAAGAAAGGTTCTTGCCCATGTTGCCCAATACGACCTTGAGTAAAACTCAAAGTCCAGCAACGGAAGAAGATAGGGAAAGGATGAGTAAGACTCCCTATGCCTCAGCCATAAGATCTCTTATATATGCCATGCTATGTACTAGATCCGACATTGCATATATTGTTAGTTTGACTAGCAGATATCAAAGTGATCCAGGAGTGGATCATTGGACAACAGTCAAAAACATCCTTAGGTACTTGAGAAGAACTAAGGATATGGTTCTTTCTTATGGAGGTGATGAACAACTCGTTGATAATGGTTACACCGATGCTAGTTGGAACACCGATCCGGATGATTCTAAATCTCAATCTGGATACGTATTTACTTTGAATGGTGCAGTAGTTAGCTGGAGGAGTGCAAAGCAAAGCGTTGTGGCGAGATCTTCAACTGAATCGGAATACATAGCTGCTTCGGAGGCTTCACAAGAGGCGATATGGATGAAGGAGTTCATTACAGAGCTCGGTGTGGTTCCAAGTGCGCTGGACCCAATGTCTATCTACTGTGATAACATGGGTGCCATAGCCAATGTGCAAGAACCAAGGTCACATAAGAAGCTAAAGCACATCAACCTACGTTTTCACGCTATTCGAGAGCATGTCCAAGATGGTGACATAAAGATTTGCAAAGCACACACAGATCTGAATGTGGCGGATCTGTTGACTAAACCTCTCCCGAGGGCAAAACATGACCAACACCAAACCGCCATGGGTGTTCGGTTTATTACCATGTAATCTAGATTAGTTAACTCTAGTGCAAGTGGGAGACTGTTGGAGATATGCCCTAGAGGCAATAATAAAAATGGTTATTATTATATCTTTGTGTTTATGATAAATGTTTACATTCATGCTATAATAGTATTAACCAGAAACATTAATACTTGTGTGATTTGTAAACTAAATTAGAGTCCTTAGTAAAGCCTCTTTATAATACTAGCTTGTTGGTTAATAGATGATCGTGGTTTCTCGATCATGAACATTGAGATGTTATTAATAACAAGATCATATCATTAGGAGAATGGTATGATGGACATACTCCTAAAGATAAGCGTAGCATAAAGATCAAGTCATTTCAATAGTTCGTTTGCTATAAGCTTTCTGATACATAGTAACCTAATTCCTTCGACCATGAGATCATGCTAATCACCATCACCGGAAGGATGCTTTGATGACATCAAACACCACACCGTAACTGAAGGGAATATGCCCTGAGAGGCAATAATAAAGTGTTTATTATGTGTATTCCAAGTATATGATAGATGTTTATTTTGCATGCTATAATTGTATTGATACGGAAACGTTAATACATGTGTGTTTAATAAACAAACAGAAAGTTCCTAGTTATGCCTCTCTCATAAACTAGCTCGTTGATTAACAAGATGATCAAGGTTTCCTGATCATGGACATTGGATGTTGTTAATAACGGGATCACAACATTAGTGTAATGGTGTGATGAACATTCATCCGAAGTATAGCATTACGATCAAAGTCATTGAGTTTATATTGCTATAACAACTTACGAAGTGATCCTAATCCTTAGACCATGAGATCATGTCAATCACTAACACCGGAAGAGTTTCTTGATAACATCAAACGTCACACCGTAACAGGGTGATTATAAAGATGGATTCAGAACTAATAAAGTGTTATGTTGAGGCTCATGGATCGAGAGTGGAATTTGTTCATCCCGATGACGGATAGATATACTCTGGGCCCTCTCGGTGATATCACATTGATTAGCTTGCAAGCAAGTGATTTGATCACTAGAATGTTATATCACAGGAACGAGAAAAGAGTGCATGTCGGTAACGAGATCAAACTAGGTATGGAGATACCGATGATAGAATCTCGGACATGTAATATATCGTGAAACAAAGGGATTAAGATACTAGCGTAAAAGGTTCCGACGATCACAAGAAAGTCATCGTTGAACGTGTGGGAGTCAGTATGGGTCTCCAGATCCCGATTCTGATTATTGATCCGAGAGGGGTCTCGATCATGTCCGCATTATTCACGAACCATAGGGTGACACACTTAAGAGACACCGACATCCAATTGGAGCAAATGTTTCATGCCGAAAGAATGAACAAGCGCAGGAATTTATTTCACTAGATACGGAAACAGGTTTTCAGGTGAAATTGCATAAAGTGGTTATGCATGTGAAATAGAATTCTAGCAAGGGGTTATTTGTGAATGTTTGTCATTAAAGTAATTGACAAAATTCTGAATAAAATAAAAGAGTTTTATTTAATGAGAGTTTGCATTAAATTTGGTGGAAATTTAATGGGAATTTGAGTGGACTTTTGAGTGGAGGGATTTTAAAGGGCATTTTGTGAGTGGAGTGTCCACCCACATGAATGAAGGAGGGGAGGGGGCAGCCCCCATGGCCGGCGGCCACCCCCTTGGGTGCCCCCCTCCTCCTATAAAAGGAGCCCCCCTCCTCACTTGTCTCACACACCTCCTCGTGAAGGATCTCTCTCCCCCTCTAGAATTTATCCCCCATGGTCTCGGACTAGCGAGATACATGTTCCCGGTGGCTATTCGGCAAGAAAGAGTTGTGCTTCCGCTGCATCACTGGAGTGAGGAGGCGGAGGTTGCTCGGTGCCTCGAACGTGTGTGCGAGCACGGATGCGCTGCTGATTTGCGACGCTAGGACTTCCTCTCGATCTTGAGATCGGCAAGAGATCGTCTACATCAACCACGAGTTGAACTCGTTAAGCTTTGTCGGTCTTCAAGGGTATGTTCTCTACGGATATACATCCGCCCGTTGTTTGTATCTAGTAGATAGATCTTGGTATATAGTTCACATCGTAGGAAATTTTTTGTTTTCTATGCTGCGAACCCTACAGTGGTATCAGAGCCGGATCTATGCGTAGATACTTTACACGGGTAGTACACATATGAGTATGTGGGCGATGATGATCATGTTGTTGCTCCTTTGTTGTAATTTTGGATATTGGTGGCATAGTGGGATGAAGCGGCCCGGACAAACTTTACATGTCCTCGCACATGAGACCTGTTCCATGCTTGACATGCAACTAGTTTGCATAAGTGGCTAGCGGGTGTCTGTCTCTCCTACTATAGTCAATATCTATTTTGCAAGCGAGTTGTCAACAATTTGATTATCCTCGTTGTGGTTCATGTTCGTAGGTAAGAACGGTTCTATCTCGAAAGCCCTAAGACACGTAAAACTTGCATTGGATAAATTAGAGGCGTCTAGTTTAGATTGTTGCTGGGCTAGTGTTATGATATGGTAGTGTTGTAAGTAGAAGTATGAGATGATACTCTTACAACACACATAGCGTGTAAAATCCATAGACCTTGGATTTACACATAAAGGTATGATAGTGATCATACCACGATGCACATGATAGAGATCATCTGTGGGAACCATATCATTTCACTAATAAACATATGATGTTTGATAGCATCTTATATTGCTTGTTTAGCGCTTTGTTAGCATAATAAGATGATCCCTCATTTAAATATCAAGATAAGAATGTGTTCTTCCTTTAGTATGCACCGATTATGTTTTCGTCGCTCCAAGACATCACGTGATGATCGGGTGTTCTTGGATCCACGACCATATTTCGGGTGTAAAACAGTTACACACGCGAATACTAAGGTTCTAACTTGGCGAGCCTAGCATGTACAGACATGGCCTCGGAACACGGACCGAAAGGTTAAGCATGAGTCATATAGTTGATATGATGCCCATTTGATGCTCGCCTTTGAAGCTATACCGACTCACGTGATGATCGGACTTGGTGTAGTGGATTTGGTTCATGTAATCACCAAAAAGGCACGAGGGATGTCGTTTTTGAGTGGGAGTTCATTCGTAATATAGATTAGTTGAACTCAATCTATCATACACTTAGTCTAAACTTTACAAATTCTGTTGTAGATGGCACCACCTGCTTTTAATTTCAATGTGTTCATGGAGAAAGAGAAACTAGCAACGAACAGTAGCAACTTTACCGAATGGGCCATGAATTTGAGGATTCTCCTCTCTGCTGCACAAAAGCAATATGTGCTAGAAGCGCCGTTAGGACCCCCACCTTTTGATGATGCCCCTGACGAGGAGAAGAATGTCTATCAGACTCGTCAGGAGGACCACAACTTAGTTCATTGCGGCATATTGTATGGGCTAGAGCCGGAACTTCGAAAGCGTTTCGAAAACGGCAATGCATTTGATACAATGGGTGAGTTGAAAATGATTTTCGACACACATGCTGCTGTAGAGAGCTACAACGCTTCAGAAAAGTTCTTTAGCTGCATGATGGAAGAGCACAGCTCCGTTAGTGAGCATGTACTCAAGATGTCGGTTACGCCGATAAGCTTGTGTCCTTGGGAATATCGGTTCCCATTGACTTAGGCATCCATCGTGTTCTGCAGTCTCTGCCACCTAGCTATAAGAGCTTCGTGATGAACTATAATATGCAAGGCATGAAGAAGTCTTTCCTCGAGCTTTTGTCAATGCTTAAAACTGCAGAAGTGGAGATCAAAAAAGGAACATCAAGTGTTGATGATCAATAGGAACACTGGTTTCAAGAAAGACAAGAAGGGAAAACGGAAGGGAAGTAAGGGCGGCAAGCCGGTTGCCGCGCCTGAAAAGAAACCCCGAGTTGGACCTAAGTCTGATTCCGAGTGCTACTATTGTAAGGGGACTGGCCACTAGAAGCGCAACTGCCCCAAGTATCTGGCAGACAAGAAGGCCGGCAAGGCAAACAAAGGTATATATGATATACATGTTATTGATGTGTACTTGACTAGTGCTCGCAGTAGCACCTGGGTATTTGATACCGGTTCAGTTGCTAATATTTGTAACTCGAATCAGGGGCTGCGGAACAAGCGACCGCTAACAAGGGGTGAGGTCAAGATGCGTGTCGGCAATGGATCAAGCGTTGATGTGATCGCCGTCGGAACGCTGCCTCTCCATTTGCCGTCGAGATTAGTTATAAACTTGAATAAATGTTATCTGGTGCCTGCACTGAGCATGAACATTGTATCTGGATCGTGTTTGATGCGAAGTGGTTATTCATTTAAATCCGAGAACAATGGTTGTTCCATTTATATGAATGAAATCTTTTATGGTCATGCACCGATGATGAATGGTTTATTTCTATTAGATCACGATGATAATGTTACACATATTCATAATGTTGATGCTAAAAGGATTAAACTTAATGATGATATATCCGCATATATGTGGCACTGCCGTCTAGGTCATATTGGCGTTAAACGCATGAAGAAGCTCCATTCGGATGGACTTTTGGAATCACTTGATTATGAATCATTTGATACATGTGAACCATGCCTTATGGGCAAGATGACTAGAACGCCGTTTTCCGGTTCAATGGAACGGGCGACAGATTTATTGGAAATCATACATTCTGATGTATGTGGTCCAATGAGTGTGTCGGCGCGAGCTGGATATCGTTATTTTGTTACTTTCACGGATGATTTTAAGTAGATACGGTTATATCTACTTGATGAAACACAAGTCTGAAACCTTTGAAAAGTTCAAGGAATTTCATAATGAAGTGGAAAATCATCGTAATAGAAAGATCAAATTTCTACGGTCCGACCATGGAGGTGAGTATCTAAGTTAGGAGTTTAGCACTCACATGAAAGAGTGTGGAATTGTTTCACAACTTACACCTGCCGGAACACCACAGCGAAATGGTGCGTCGGAACGTCGTAATCGTACTTTATTAGATATGGTTCGATCTATGATGTCTCTGACGGACTTGCCGTTGTCATTTTGGGGTTATGCACTAGAAACCGCTGCATTCACTTTAAGGCCCAGTTGTTTTGGCGGCTTCTCTGAGAAGCCGCCCTACCCCCAGCTTCCTGGGGAAGCCGGTTCCAAAATTTTGTGAGGCTTCCAAGTTAGTTTAGCCTTAACCACTTTGGAAGCCTTGTAATTTTTTTGAACCGGCTTTCCCAGGAAGCTAGGGGTAGGGCGGCTTCTCCGAGAAGCCGCCAAAAGAACTGGGCCTAAATCGGGCACCATCTAAATCCGTTGAAAAGACACCGTATGAATTGTGGTTTGGAAACAAACCTAAGCTGTCATTTCTTAAAGTTTGGGGATGCGATGTTTATGTGAAGAAACTTCAACCGGATAAACTCGAACCCAAAGCGGAAAAATGCGTCTTCATAGGATACCCTAAAGAAACTATTGGGTATTACTTCTATCACAGATCCGAGGGCAAGGTTTTTGTTGCCAAGAATGGATCCTTTCTAGAGAAAGAGTTTCTCGCGAAAGGTGTGAGTAGTCGGAAGGTAGAACTCGAAGAGGTTGTGGAACCTTCTCTTCAAAGTATGGCGAGTAGCGCAGCGCCGGAAGTTGTTCCGGAGTTGGCTCCACCTGTTGAAGAGGGAACTAACGATAATGATCATGAAACTCCGAAAGAGAGTACTACCGAACCTCGCAGGTCAAACAGGACGCGTGCAGCTCCCGAGCTGTACGGAAATCCTGTCATGAATTTCATGGTTGATGAAAATGATGACCCTGCGACGTATGAAGAAGCGATGATGAGCCCGGATTCCAACAAATGGTTAGAAGCCATGAAATCCGAGATGGAATCCATGTATGAAAATCAAGTTTGGAACTTGGTGGAATTACCTCACGACCGAAAGGCCGTGGAGAACAAATGGATTTTCAAAAGGAAAACTGATGCTGATGGTAATGTGACCGTCTATAAATCTCAACTTGTCGCAAAGGGGTTTCGACAAATTCAAGAGTTGACTACGATGAGACTTTCTCTCCCGTAGCGATGCTAAAGTCAGTTAGGATTATGTTAGCAATTGCTTCATATTTCGATTATGAGATATGGCAGATGGATGTCAAAACCGCGTTTCTCAATGGTAATATTGAAGAAGAGTTGTATATGATACAACCAAAGGGTTTTGTCGATCCTAAGGATGCTAACAAGGTGTGCAAGCTTCAGCGATCCATCTATGGATTGAAGCAAGCATCACGAAGTTGGAATCTCCGCTTTGATGAGGTGATCAAAGAGTTTGGATTTGTCCAAACTTATGGAGAAGCTTGTATTTACAAGAAAGTGAGTGGGAGCAATGTGGCATTTCTGATATTATATGTGGATGACATATTATTGATCGAAAATGATATAGATCTTTTAAACAGTGTTAAAAGTTATCTAAACAGCAAATTTTCAATGAAGGACCTAGGTGAAGCGTCATACATATTAGGCATAAAGATCTATAGAGATAGATCTAGGCGCCTAATAGGGCTATCGCAAAGTACATACCTTGATAAGATTTTAAAGAAGTTTAAAATGGACGGAAGTAAGAAGGGGTTCTTACCTATGTTGCAAGGCAAGACATTGAGTAAGACTCAAAGTCCGGCTTCGGCAGAAGAAAGAGAGATAATGGACAAAGTCCCCTATGCTTCAGCCATAGGCTCTATAATGTACGCCATGCTATGTACAAGACTAGATGTGGCACATGCTATTAGTTTGACTAGTAGGTACCAATCGGATCCAGGTTCGGAACACTGGATAGCGGTCAAGAATATCCTTAAGTACTTACGAAGAACTAAGGATATGTTTCTTGTATACGGAGGTGAAGAAGAGCTCGTCGCTAAGTGTTATGTCGACTCTAGCTTTGACACCGATCCGGATGACTCTAAGTCTCAATCCGGATACGTATTTCTCATGAATGGCGGAGCGGTTAGTTGGAGGAGCTCCAAACAACCTGTGGTAGCGGGATCAACAACGGAGGCCGAATATGTTGCTGCTTCAGAAGCGGCTCAGGAAGCAGTTTGGATGAAGGAGTTCATATCCGAACTAGGAGTGGTGGCAAACGCGTTGGACCCAATGGTGATCTATTGTGACAACAATGGTGCCATTGCCAATGCCAAAGAGCCAAGGTCTCACAAGCATTCCAAGCATATTAAGCGCCGGTTTCACTCCATCCGCGAGCATGTCAAGGATGGAGATATAAAGATTTGTAAAGTACATACGGATCTCAATGTAGCAGATCCGTTGACTAAAACTCTCCCTAGAGCAAAACATGATCAACACCAGAACTCAATAGGTGTTAGATTTATCACTATGTAACTAGATTATTGTCTCTAGTGCAAGTGGGAGACTGAAGGGAATATGCCCTGAGAGGCAATAATAAAGTGTTTATTATGTGTATTCCAAGTATATGATAGATGTTTATTTTGCATGCTATAATTGTATTGATACGGAAACGTTAATACATGTGTGTTTAATAAACAAACAGAAAGTTCCTAGTTATGCCTCTCTCATAAACTAGCTCGTTGATTAACAAGATGATCAAGGTTTCCTGATCATGGACATTGGATGTTGTTAATAACGGGATCACAACATTAGTGTAATGGTGTGATGAACATTCATCCGAAGTATAGCATTACGATCAAAGTCATTGAGTTTATATTGCTATAACAACTTACGAAGTGATCCTAATCCTTAGACCATGAGATCATGTCAATCACTAACACCGGAAGAGTTTCTTGATAACATCAAACGTCACACCGTAACAGGGTGATTATAAAGATGGATTCAGAACTAATAAAGTGTTATGTTGAGGCTCATGGATCGAGAGTGGAATTTGTTCATCCCGATGACGGATAGATATACTCTGGGCCCTCTCGGTGATATCACATTGATTAGCTTGCAAGCAAGTGATTTGATCACTAGAATGTTATATCACAGGAACAAGAAAAGAGTGCATGTCGGTAACGAGATCAAACTAGGTATGGAGATACCGATGATCGAATCTCGGACATGTAATATATCGTGAAACAAATGGATTAAGATACTAGCGTAAAAGGTTCCGACGATCACAAGAAAGTCATCGTTGAATGTGTGGGAGTCAGTATGGGTCTCCAGATCCCGATTCTGATTATTGATCCGAGAGGGGTCTCGATCATGTCCGCATTATTCACGAACCATAGGGTGACACACTTAAGAGACACCGACATCCAATTGGAGCAAATGTTTCATGCCGAAAGAATGAACAAGCGCATGAATTTATTTCACTAGATACCGAAACAGGTTTTCGGGTGAAATTGCATAAAGTGGTTATGCATGTGAAATAGAATTATAGCAAGGGGTTATTTGTGAATGTTTGTCATTAAAGTAATTGACAAAATTCTGAATAAAATAAAAGAGTTTTATTTAATGAGAGTTTGCATTAAATTTGGTGGAAATTTAATGGGAATTTGAGTGGACTTTTGAGTGGAGGGATTTTAAAGGGCATTTTGTGAGTGGAGTGTCCACCCACATGAATGAAGGAGGGGAGGGGGCAGCCCCCATGGCCGGCGGCCACCCCCTTGGGTGCCCCCCTCCTCCTATAAAAGGAGCCCCCCTCCTCACTTGTCTCACACACCTCCTCGTGAAGGATCTCTCCCCCTCTAGAATTTATCCCCCATGGTCTCGGACTAGCGAGATACATGTTCCTGGTGGATATTAGGCAAGAAAGAGTTGTGCTTCCGCTGCATCGCTGGAGCGAGGAGGCGGAGGTTGCTCGGTGCCTCGAACGTGTGTGCGAGCACGGATGCGCTGCTGATTTGCGGCGCTAGGACTTCCTCTCGATCTTGAGATCGGCAAGAGATCGTCTACATCAACCACGAGTTGAACTCGTTAAGCTTTGTCGGTCTTCAAGGGTATGTTCTCTACGGATATACATCCTCCCGTTGTTTGTATCTAGTAGATAGATCTTGGTATATAGTTCACATCGTAGGAAATTTTTTGTTTTCTATGCTGCGAACCCTACAGTAACTGGGTGGCTATAAAGGTGGCATTGAGTGTTCGAAAAGTATGGGTTGAGGCACATGGATCAAGAGTGGGATTTGTCCATCCATATGACGGATAGATATACTCTGGGCCCTCTCGGTGGAATGTCATCCAATTAGCTTGCAAGCATGTGACTGGCTCACAAGGGATCACATATCACAGGAACGAGAAAAGAGTACTTATCGGTAACGAGGTTGAACTAGGTAAGCAGAGATACCGACGATCAAAACCTCGGATAAGTAAACTATCATGAGACAAAGGGAAATTGGTATCGTATGTAAGTGGTTCATTCGATCGCAAAGTAATCGTTGAAATATGTGGGAGCCATATGAATTTCTAGATTCCTCTATTGGTTATTGATCGGAGAAGTGTCTCGGTCATGTCCGCATACTTCACGAACCGTAGGGAGACACACTTAAGGATTCGATGTTGTTTAGTAGAAATGGAATGTTAGTAGGGATACCAAATGTTGTTCGGAGTCTCGGATAGGATCCGGGATATCACGAGGAGATCCGGAATGGTCCGGAGAATAAGATTCATATAAGGAAAGTCTGATTCCGGAGTTCGGGAAGATTCCGATGTTTTCATCAGAGAGGTTCTAGAAGGTTCTGGAAGGTTCACCGAACCGGAAGGGGAATGGACCATGAATGTGTCATGGGTAAGTGGAATGATTGGATCATATCCTATGTTACTTGGTGTGGGCATTTGTAAGAGAGAATTAAAGCTCTAAATTGAAAGTCAAACGGGAAGTTTGAAAAGTTAAACTGGAACAATGGTTTCCTAGTGGGAGAAGAAACAAGTCCTTCTCTCAATCCAACTTGGGTTTGGGTTTGGATTCAAACCCACCCCTCCATGGCTGCCCCCTCTCATAAATAGAGGGGAGGGCTGCCCCAAAGCACACAAGAGCCAAGCCCTCCCCACACCTGCGCCGCCGCCGCTCGCCGCCACCGCCTAGCGCCGCCGCCGCCTCGTGCTGTTACCGCCTCGTTGCCGCCACCCTAGCCGCCGCCGACACCTCCTACTCCTCCCGGTCTTCTAAACCCTAGATCACCGGAAAACCCTAATCCACCATAACTCACACCGGCTTAGGCGAAGCTTTGCGGGATCTTCCCTCTACTTCCGACACCATGCCGTCGTGCTGCCGGAATCACAAGGGGAGAACTACAACCTCCGCTGCCTGCTGGAACAAGGGAGAGGAAGGTCTTCATCGAGTACCGAATGTGTGACCGACTGCGGAAGCGCTGCCGGAACGTAGCGCCGGCAGGATCGTCTACGCGATCTTGAGATCGGCAAGTGTACGACTACATCACCCACGAGAATCTGCTCTCGTTAACTGCTTTGGAATCTTCTGTAGGGGTTCGTAGCATGGAAAACAAAAAAATTCTACCGTATGCAAACAAACAATCCAAGATCTATCAACTAGATTGTAGCAACGAGTCTATAGAGGAACTCACCCTCGAAGATTCCAAAGTGTTTAACGAGAGCAGATTCTCGTGGGTGATGTAGGTATACTCTTGCCGATCTCAAGATCGTGTAGACGATCCTTCCGGCGCTTCGTTCCGGCAGCGCTTCCGCAGTCGGTCACACATTCGGTACTCGATGAAGACCTTCCTCTCCCTTGTTCCAGCAGGCAGCGAAGGTTGTAGCACTCTCCTCGCGATTCCGGCAGCACGACGGCGTGGTACCGGAAGTAGAGGGGAGATCTCGCAGGGCTTCGCCTTAAGCCACAACGAGTATGGTGGACTATGAGAGAGGCCTTGGCGATCTAGGGTTTAGAGGGCACCAAGGGAGGAAGCTAGCCGGCGGCTAGGGTTAGGGTTCACCCCAACTCGGCGAGTTGGTGGTGCCCTAGGCGGCGACAGCAGGGGTGGTGGCGCCGGCGGCTTAGGGTTAGGGTTTCGGGGTGTGAGAGGTGTAGGCTAGAGGGGTAGCCCTGCCCCTGCTTTTATAGGTGGGGGGGGGGCGTGGCCAAGGGAGAGGGAGTCCTCCCCCAAGTCGGCCTCCTTGGCCGGTGGTAGAGGGAGGAGGACTTCCTCCCCAAGTAGGTTTCCTACTCTCCCTCCACCAAGCAAACTTGCCGTTTGACTTTTCAAATTGGCGTTTGACTTTTCAAACTAGGATTTGATTTATCCCTTTATTTTGCTCAGCCATGATACCTAGTACATGATGCAACCATTCCACATTGTCATGACACATTCATGCACCCTTCCCCTCCGGAGTGCCGGACCTTCCGGACCCTTCTAGAACATTCCCGATGAAAACACCGGAATCATTCCCCAACTCCGAAACAGGACTTTCCTTATATGAATCTTATTCTCCGGACCATTCCGGATCTCCTCGTGATATCCCGGATCCCATCCGAGACTCTGAACAACATTCAGTATCTTACTCACCATTCCATAACTACTCAACAACATCGAATCCTTAAGTGTGTCTCCCTACGGTTCGTGAATTATGCGGACATGATCAAGACACTTCTCCGAACAATAACCAATAGAGGAATATGGAAATTCATATGGCTCCCACATATTTCTAAGATTACTTTGCGATCGAATGAACCACTTACATACGATACCAATTTCCCTTTGTCTCACGATAGTTTACTTATCCGAGGTTTTGATCGTCGGTATCTCTGCATACCTAGTTCAACCTCGTTACTGCTAAGTACTCTTTTTTCGTTCCCGTGGTATGTGATCCCTTGTGATCAAGTCACATGCTTGCAAGCTAGTTGGATGACATTCCACCGAGAGGGCCCAGAGCATATCTATCTGTCATATGGATGGACAAATCCCACTCTTGATCCATGTGTCTCAACCCATACTTTCCGAACACCCAATGCCACCTTTATAGCCACCCAGTTACAATGTGGTGTTTGATGTCATCAAAGCATCCTTCCGGTGATGGTGATAAGCATGATCTCATGGTCGAAGGAATTAGGTTACTATGTATCAGAAAGCTTATAGCAATTGAACTTATAAAAATGACTTGATCTTTATGCTACGCTTATCTATAGGAGTATGTCCTTCATACCATTCTCCTAATGATATGATCTTGTTGTTAATAACATCTCAATGTTTATGATAGGGAAACCACAATCATCTATTAGCCAACAAGCTAGTATTATGAAGAGGCTTTACTAGGGACTCTTATTTAGTTTACAAATCACACAAGTATTAATGTTTCCTTGTTAATACTATTATAGCATGAATGTAAACATTTATCATAAACACAAAGATATAATAATAACTACATTTATTATTGCCTCTGGTCATATCTCCAACATCTTCGAGGGTGAGTGTTTCTATCGACTTGTTGCTACAATCTAGTAGATAGATCTTGGCTTGTTTGTGTGCATGCGGTAGAATTTTTTTGTTTTCCATGCTACGAACCCCTAAAATGGTATCAGAGCGGTGTCTATATGTAGATCTGTTGCACGAGTAGAACACAATGGTCATTGTGGGCGGTGGTGCTTTTATTATCAATTGCTTTTGTGTACTTTGCATCTTGCGGTATGATGGGATGAAGCGGCCCGGGCTAACCTTACATGACATCGTTCATGAGACTTGCTCCATGCTTAACATGCAACTTGTATTGCATAAGTGGCTTTGCGGGTGTCTGTCTCTCCCATCATAGTATAGATTCAATTTACAACGGGCACTTGATAGTTCAAGCATCAACGTTGTGGTTCTTGTTTGTAAGTTAGAATGACACTTATTGAAAGCCCCAAACCACGTAAAATATGCAAAGAAAATTAGAGGCGTCTAACTTTGTTTTGCAGGGGTGTGATGTGATGTGATATGGCCATGATTGTGATTATATATGATGTATGAAATGGTCCTTATTGTAAGTTGGCAACCGACAGGAGCCATATGGTTGTCTTTTAAATTTCGTTAAGACCTGCGTGTCTATTCAAAGTAGTTGTAATAGTTGATGCTAGTGGACGAAAACCATGAAGCGGCGCCATTGACCTTGACGCCATACCGGTGATGATGGAGATCATGTTCATGCTTGAAGATGGAGATCGTAAGCACAAGAAGAAAGGCCATATCATATCGCATATTATGAATTGCATGTGATGTTAATCCTTTTATGCATCTTGTATTGCTTAGTTCACGACAGTAGCATTATAATATGATCCCTCAAGCACAAAAAATTCAAGTTTTAAAGTGTTCATCCTTAGTAAGCACCGTTGCTAAAGCTCGTTGTTTCGAAGCACCACATGATGATCGGGTGTGTTAGATTCTGCGAGTGTATACAACGTGAGCAAGCCAGATTTGCTCATGCGGAAGCTAAGGTTTTATCTTGACGAGCCTGGCATGTACATACATGGTCTCGGAACACGGATCACTGAAAGGTAAAGCATGATTCATATAGTAGATATGATGAACATGTTGATTGTTCGCCATTGAAGCTATATCAACTCTCGTGATGATCGGTTTTGATGTGGTGGATTTGGTTCGTGTGATCACTAAAACAATTTGAGGGATATTGTTTTGAGTGGGAGTTCACCTAGATTAATTTAACTATTAATTAGAACTCAATTTGTCATAAACTTAGTCTAAACTATTGCAAATATGTTGTAGATCAATGGCGGCCCCTACCATCAATTTTAATGCGTTCCTAAAGAAAGAAAAGTTAAAAAATAATGGAAGCAACTTCGCGGATTGGTTCCGCAATTTGAGGATTGTCCTCAATGCTGGTAATTTGACCTATGTGCTGGATGCACCGCTGGATGACCCGCCTGCAGCTGATGCTACCGATGAAGTAAAGAACGTTTACCTCGCTCGGAAGAATCAGTACTCCACAGTTCAGTGTGCTATCTTGTATGGTTTGGAATCGGAGCTTCAGAAAAGGTTTGAGAACCATGACCCACATGATATTGTCCGTGAACTCAAATTGATATTTGAGACTCACGCGGAAGTTGAGAGTTATGAGGCTTCTGAAAAGTTCTTTAACTTCAAGATGGAAGAGGGCAACTCCGTCAGTGAGCATGTGCTTAAGATGTCTGGGCACGCAAACAAACTCCAAAGCTTGGGTATAGTGATTCCTAATGCTTTGGGGATTTACCATGTCCTCTAATCACTGCCACCAAGTTACAAAAACTTTGTGATGAACTACAATATGCAAAGCATGAACAAGCAGTTGCCAGAACTCTTCTCCATGTTGAAATCTGCAGAAGTGGAGATCAAGAAAGAGCACCAAGTGTTGATGGTCAATAAGACCACCAAATTCAAGAAAGGAAAGTCTAAGCAAAAGGGAAACTTCAGGAAGGGTGGTAAGAAAGTTAACGCACCGAAGAAGAAGACCAAGGCTGGACCTAAGCCTGATACTGAGTGCTTTTACTGCAAGCAAGAGGGTCACTGGAAGCGGAATTGCCCAAAGTACTTGGAGGATTTGAAGAACGACAACATCAAGAAGAAAGGTATATCTGATATACTGTTATTGATGTGTATCTCACTATTACTTGTAGTAGTGTCTGGGTATTTGATACTGGTCGATAGCAACAAGTCGATAGAAATGCGGAATACTTTCACAATTGACACCGCCGGGAACACCACAGCGTAATGGTGTGTCCGAACGTCGTAATCGAACTCTCTTAGATATGGTTCGTTCTATGATGTCACTTACAGAGTTTTTTCTATCATTTTGGGGTTATGCATTAGAAACAGCCGCATTCACTTTAAATAGGGCACCATCTAAATCCGTTGAAACGACACCGTATGAGTTATGGTTTGGGAAGAAACCTAAATTGTCGTTCCTTAAAGTTTGGGGTTGCGAAGCCTATGTAAAGAAGTTACAGCTGGACAAGCTTGAGACCAAAGCGAAAAAATGCGTCTTCATAGGATACCCGAAGGAAACTATTGGGTATACCTTCTATCATAGATCCGAGGGCAAAATTTTCGTTGCCAAGAATGGATCCTTTCTAGAGAAAGAATTTCTCTCAAAAGAAGTGACTGGAAGGAAAGTAGAACTCGACGAGGTTGTTGAACCTTCTTTCGAACTTGCGAGTAGCGCAACACCGGAAGTAGTTCCTGTGGCGCCTGAACCAATAAGAGAGGAAGCTAATGATGATGATCATGAAACTTCGGTTGAAGTTGCTACAGAACCTCGCAGGTCAAATAGAACTTGTACCACTCCTAATTGGTATGATTCCGTTATGAGTGTCATGTTGGTGGACAACACCGATGACCCTGCGACATATGAGGAAGCGATGATGAGCCCAGATTCCATTAAATGGCAAGAAGCCATGAAATCCGAGATTGGATCCATGTACGAAAACCAAGTATGGACTTTGGTGGACTTACCGGATGGCCGGAAGGCTGTCAAGAACAAATGGATTTTCAAGAATAAAACAGATGCTGATGGTAATGTTACTGTCTATAAAGCTCGACTTGTCGCAAAAGGGTTTCAACAAATTCAAGGTGTTGACTACGATGAGACTTTCTCACCAGTAGCAAAGCTAAAGTCTATGAGGATTATGTTAGCAATCGCTGCATATTATGATTATGTGATATTGCAGATGGATGTCAAAACGTCGTTCCTCAATGGAGACATTGATGAAGAGTTGTATATGATGCAACCCAAAGGTTTTGTCGATCCTAAAGATGCTAACAAGGTATGCAAACTTCAACGGTCCATATATGGATTGAAGCAAGCATCCTGAAGTTGGAATCAACGTTTTGATAAAGTAATCAAAATCTTTGGTTTTATACAAACTTATGGAGAAGCTTGTATTTACAAGAAAGTGAGTGGGAGCTCTGTAGCATTCTTAATACTATATGTAGATGGCATATTGTTGATTGGGAATGATGTAGACCTTCTTAATAGAGTCAAGGATTATTTGAATAATAGTTTTTCAATGAAAGGTATTGGCGAAGCAGCTTATATATTAGGCATAAAGATTTATAGAGATAGATCGAGGCGTCTAATATCATTGTCACAGAGTACATATTTGGACAAAGTTCTAAAGAGGTTTGGAATGGAAGATAGCAAGAAAGGTTCTTGCCCATGTTGCCCAATACGACCTTGAGTAAAACTCAAAGTCCAGCAACGGAAGAAGATAGGGAAAGGATGAGTAAGACTCCCTATGCCTCAGCCATAAGATCTCTTATATATGCCATGCTATGTACTAGATCCGACATTGCATATATTGTTAGTTTGACTAGCAGATATCAAAGTGATCCAGGAGTGGATCATTGGACAACGGTCAAAAACATCCTTAGGTACTTGAGAAGAACTAAGGATATGGTTCTTTCTTATGGAGGTGATGAACAACTCGTTGATAATGGTTACATCGATGCTAGTTGGAACACCGATCCGGATGATTCTAAATCTCAATCTGGATACGTATTTACTTTGAATGGTGCAGTAGTTAGCTGGAGGAGTGCAAAGCAAAGCGTTGTGGCGAGATCTTCAACTGAATCGGAATACATAGCTGCTTCGGAGGCTTCACAAGAGGCGATATGGATGAAGGAGTTCATTACAGAGCTCGGTGTGGTTCCAAGTGCGCTGGACCCAATGTCTATCTACTGTGATAACATGGGTGCCATAGCCAATGCGCAAGAACCAAGGTCACACAAGAAGCTAAAGCACATCAAGCTACGTTTTCACGCTATTCGAGAGCATGTCCAAGATGGTGACATAAAGATTTGCAAAATACACACAAATCTGAATGTGGCGGATCTGTTGACTAAACCTCTCCCGAGGGCAAAACATGACCAACACCAAACCGCCATGGGTGTTCGGTATATTACCATGTAATCTAGATTAGTTGACTCTAGTGCAAGTGGGAGACTGTTGGAGATATGCCCTAGAGGCAATAATAAAAATGGTTATTATTATATCTTAGTGTTTATGATAAATGTTTACATTCATGCTATAATAGTATTAACCGGAAACATTAATACTTGTGTGATTTGTAAACTAAATTAGAGTCCCTTGTAAAGCCTCTTTATAATACTAGCTTGTTGGTTAATAGATGATTGTGGTTTCTCGATCATGAACATTGAGATGTTATTAATAACAAGATCATATCATTAGGAGAATGGTATGATGGACATACTCCTATAGATAAGCGTAGCATAAAGATCAAGTCATTTTAATAGTTCGTTTGCTATAAGCTTTCTGATACATAGTAACCTAATTCCTTCGACCATGAGATCATGCTAATCACCATCACCGGAAGGATGCTTTGATGACATCAAACACCACACCATAACTGGGTGGCTATAAAGGTGGCATTGAGTGTTCGGAAAGTATGGGTTGAGGCACATGGATCAAGAATGGGATTTGTCCATCCATATGACAGATAGATATACTCTGGGCCCTCTCGGTGGAATGTCATCCAATTAGCTTGCAAGCATGTGACTGGCTCACAAGGGATCACATATCACGGGAACGAGAAAAGAGTACTTATCGGTAACGAGGTTGAACTAGGTAAGCAGAGATACCGACGATCAAAACTTCGGATAAGTAAAATATCGTGAGACAAAGGGAAATTGGTATCGTATGTAAGTGGTTCATTCGATCGCAAAGTAATCGTTGAAATATGTGGGAGCCATATGAATTTCTAGATTCCTCTATTGGTTATTGATCGGAGAAGTGTCTCGGTCATGTCCGCATAATTCACGAACCGTAGGGACACACACTTAAGGATTCAATGTTGTTTAGTAGATGTGGAATGTTAGTAGGGATACCGAATGTTGTTCGGAGAAGATCCGGGATATCATGAGGAGATCCGGAATGGTCCGGAGAATAATATTCATATAAGTAAAGTCCGATTTCCGGAGTTCGGGAAAGATTCCGATGTTTTTATCAGAGAGGTTCTAGAAGGTTCTAGAAGGTTCACCGAACCTAAAGGGGAATGGACCATGAATGTGTCATGGGTAAGTGGAATGATTGGGTCATATCGTAGGTCACTTGGTGTGGGCATTTGCAAGAGAGAATTAAAGCTCTAAACTGAAAGTCAAACGGGAAGTTTAAAAAGTCAAACTGGAACAATGCTTTCCTAGTGGGAGAAGAAACAAGTCCTTCTCTCAATCCAACTTGGGTTTGGGTCTGGATTCAAACCCACCCCTCCCAAGGCTGCCCCCTCTCATAAATAGAGGGGAGGGCGGCCCCAAAGCACACAAGAGCCAAGCCCTCCCCACACCCGCGTCGCCGCCGCCGCGCCCAAGCCGCCGCCACGCCACCGCCTCGCGCCGTCGCCGCCTCATCGCCGCCGCCCTAGCCACCGCCAACACCTCCTCCTCCTCCTGGTCTTCTAAACCCTAGATCACCGGGAAACCCTAATCCGCCATAACTCGCACCGGCTTAGGCGAAGCCTTGCGGGATCTTCCCTCTACTTCCGACACCACGCCGTCGTGCTGCCTGCTGGAACAAGGGAGAGGAAGGTCTTCATCGAGTACTGAACGTGTGATCGACTGCGGAAGCGCTGTCGGAATGCAGCGCCGGAAGGATCGTCTACGCGATCTTGATATCGGCAAGTGTACGACTACATCACCCACGAGAATCTTCTCTCATTAACTGCTTTGGAATCTTCGAGGGTGAGTGTTTCTATCGACTCGTTGCTACAATCTAGTAGATAGATCTTGGCTTGTTTGTGTGCATGCGGTAGAATTTTTTTATTTTCCATGCTACGAACCCCTACAAAGAGATCTACAACTTGTTCCGCACACTGCCTTACAGCCGCATAGTGCGGACGCATGTCCCACATGCTACCATCTGGCCGAGGAGGCGGCCCAGCCGCAACAGCAGCAAGATCTACATCAAGGCGATGCAGCCGCATGAGGGAAAGCGCGGCCGTCACCCCCGCAACCAACTGATGCCGCACCAGCTCCCTGACATGATGCACATATCAAAACTTCGCCAGCAAGCCCAGAGAGTCGATGGTGCCTCATCCAGGGGAAACATTACGTGCAAAATTGACGCCAAGGAAGTCTTCACTTGCCGCAGCACCTGCGACACCTGGTGAACACGATCCTGCACAGTCGCAAGGACCATGGCAACGATCGCGGTCCATCTAGAAAAAGCCACTGGCTTCCATATCTTGATGCGTTAAGCAATTGATCCAAACAACAACACGCTCCTTTTCCTTCCTAGGAACAAGGTTAGCACCTGCATCACCTACAAAGTAAGATGACAAGACAACATGCGCATCCGAAAATGAGCAGCAGCTCGAAGAAACTTACACTAAAGTGGTTCGGCCAAACGCCGCAACTCCCCCATCAGATACTCCTCTCTGGCGGTGCCTCGCTCCGCCTTCGACTTCCAAACATCCGCCTGGCCTCGGATGCCAAGCAACTCCTTCTCAAGACTACGGACGCGGTCACGAACTAATACAATCTGCGACGCATCATCCAAGGATGGCCGCAGCTGTGGTGCAGACGAAGTATCGAAGGGATCATCACCCGAAGGTCCTTAGAGGAAAAGAGGCAAGGATATGAACAAACACACGAACGGGCAACAACTCGAAGATTCATTATATACAGAAAAAGCCACTGCGTGGCACAAGCAGTGTTTGTAAATATATTACAACAAAAGCAGACGAAAGCTATCCTACAACTACAAGGCCTAAGCAGCTGCATCCTGAGTGGCCTCGGAGCCGGATTGCCTGCTCTTGGCCTCCCCCTGCTGCCTCACCGCGTACTCCGCCAGCAGGTCAATCAGCTTCGGCCCATAGCGTTTACAGCGGGCAACATAGAGGGCAAAAGCTACCTCGGATCCGCCGGGAGTCGTCGGCTTCTGGGAGGTGACCTGATGAAGATCCAGCTCCGCTCTAGACGCCATGGCCATCGCTAGCCCCATGGACGGGCCGATGCCCTTCTGCTTGCGCTTTTACACCACAG
Organism: Avena sativa; assembly: GCA_916181665.1. Classification (NCBI taxonomy): domain Eukaryota; kingdom Viridiplantae; phylum Streptophyta; class Magnoliopsida; order Poales; family Poaceae; genus Avena; species Avena sativa. Next base: position 72,096,473 of record OV702284.1, read on the forward strand.
GCGCCTCGGCTGACAGCGCATCCGCCAACAAGTCGACTTCCTTGAGGGCAGCGCCCTTGGGGATGAGCTCCTTATAGAAGCTCCCGAGAACCTCCTTGGCTTTGGCAAGAGAGCCAACCACAGTGCCGCAGCGGTCTTCGACCGCCGCAGTAGCATCATCCAAAGCACTTCCGTGCTCTAGAGCACTACGGTCAAACTCAATGCCCGCGGCATCTAGATAAACGGAAAAGGCAAAGTGAGAATCAAACAAAACCAGAGAGACATGGAAGCCGAAAAGGAACAAGTAACAGACGAAACTACTCACCCAAAATAGCCTTGGCAGCAGCCATCAACTTGCCAGCTACCTCCTTCTCGCGCGAGGCCGCAGTGGTGGCGAGCTGCTCCTCGCGGTCCGTGGCCTCTTGCTACAGGTGCTCCTTGGCCGCAGTTGCGTCGGCTATCTCCTGCTCGAGGTGCTCCTTAGCGCCAACGGCGTCCTCAACCTTTTTCTCCGCTCTCCCAAGGATCTTTTTGAGAGCATCAAGCTCGCGGAGGGCCGTATTATTCTCATCTGCAAAAAGCAACAAGAAAATGTGTGAGTTTTATAAGCTAGCAAGCAGACGAAGAAGTAGAATACCTTGTTACAGATGTATCTTGAAGCCGCTAGAGGCTGGCCTCCAATGCCAGATGCTACTTCACCAGCTGGTTGGCGCCTTGCACAAAAGGCTGCGAGAAGACGCAACTTATCAGGAAAAGGGCTCGGGGGCTGTGCCCAAGAAGCGAGAAAAACAAAATCAAGCACACAAAAAGCGCTCGGGGGCTCCCCCGAGACACGCACAAGACAGAAGCACTGATTAGTAGATCATACGAAAAACGCTCGGGGGCTCCCCCCACGGCAAGAACAAAAATACTTACATGATCAGACGGAGACTCCGAAGGTCTGGCTATAGTGTTCTGGGAGACGATCACCCGAGCCTTCTGTGGAGAGGGGTTCGGAGCAATGCCCCCAGAGGTGGCCACCATCTGATAAGGAGGAGGTGTAATCTTCGAATCCCCCACCATCTCCTGAGTGCCACCGCTAAACGAGCCATCAGAGGAGTGGATACAAAAGAAAACACCATTCAAACACAAGCAAGCAACAATGAAAGATAGCCAAAGGCAACCGAAGGTACTTACGAGTCCATATCCCTCAAGTTGAAGACATGCAAGGTCCTCTTGCCCTTCTTATCTTCCTTCTTCCGCTTCGCCGGCGGCTACGGCGCAACAGCCCGCATAGGCACGACCGGAATAGGGGAGGAAGAAGCACCATCACCTCCACTGTGACGCGCAAGGCATGGCGGGTTCCTAGGCATCGGCGGAGTCGAAGCATCCGACGATTCGCTCGAGCTCCGTGTCCGCTTTCGAATCTGCTCCTCGCTCGACTCAAAGGTTTCTTCAGCCGGTGACCGCGCTGAGGGAAGCTCGGACATGGAGTCCACTACCTCATTGTCCGACGCATCTGAAAAACGTTCGGGTAGTAGAGGCACCATGCCCGGTACCTTTAACTCCTGCACAAAGAAAGCAAACTTTCAGAACAAGCAAGTACAAGACAAACGCACTCGAAAATAGCGCTACGCGCATGACCCAGATCTACACCTGTGGAACCGGACGAGAGGGAGTGAACGGAGGGGTCAGCGACTTCCCCGGAAGGTCCTCTTCAGCTTTGAACTTCAGCAACAGCCGAAGGATTCTGTCGAGATCCCCCTGGAGAGCTCTTCAGTCGCAACTCTCGTCAGGTCGTGGTGACCAGAGTAAAGGAACATCGGGTGCGCCCTAGCCTGGAGCGGCTACACCCGACGTTTGAGGAAGGTGCGGATGATATCCACACCGTTAACCTCTTTCTCTGGAATCACCTAGAGGTCCTCCACCCAACGGTAGAGCTCCTCTATCTCCGCCACCTCACCATCCAAGATATGGTTCTTCCAGGACCTCTTCGGCTGTATTATCTGGGTAGATTTGAAAGGGCAAGGCCAAAATTTTGCCCGTCCACTGTGGAATCGCGGATGTAAAACCACCGCCTCCGCCAGTATTGGACGGACTCGAACATAGAAAAAGAGAAGAAGATAAAATTGGATTTAAGGGAGATGATACAGTCGCCGATCGGATAAACCCCGTCGGAGCCAGATTGCCTCTTCACGGAATAGAGTTTCCGGAAAAGGACAAAGTACGGCGCGATACCGAGCCAGCACTCGCAGAAGGTGATGAAGCAGGTGATGTGGAGAAGAGAATTTGGGGAGAGATGATGGATTTGGATGCCATAGAAAAAAAGAAGCCCATGGAGAAAATCGTGGACTGGGAGAGAGAGGCCCCGAAGGACAAAATCAAAGAACATGACCCGAAACCCTACAGGTGGACGGGGAATTACCTCGTCGCCGGGAATCTTGATGGCCTCCTTGTCCAGCGGGATCAGACCCCGCTCACGAAGTTTGCGCAGGTCGCCCTCGTGCGTCTACGACCATCGCCAGCCACCGTCGGTGACGCGAGTGGCGGCGGTGCCCTTCTTGCCGCCGGTAGGAGGGCTGGTGCCCACTGCGGTGGAGGCCTTCTTCGGTTTCCCCATTGCAGTACGACGACGGCAGCGGCGTGAGCGCAAAAATGAGGATGGGAAGGATCAAAGAACTTCTAGTGCACGGCGAGAAAATCTCAAGAAAGTGGAAGCAGTGAAACGCGAATGGCGGCGGTGAAAACAAACAAAATTTTCCCCACAGATTATAAGGACAAGACGATAAACAGGGATCGTTCATTGGGAAGCCCTAGAGCCAGCATCAAATCCAAGCCGTCCACGTGTCAGCACAGCAGCGAACCGTCGCTCGCACGCCGTCCACTAAGCACGGAAACCGAGGAGACGCCGTAATTATAGCCACGTCGCGCGTGACCATTCAACTCCAAGTCAGAAAGTGGGACCCACATTCGTCCAGTCGCGTCACCTCTGGCGCTGCAGATGCTTGAGGTCACCGATCGTCAGCATTGACGTCATTCAAGCTATACTAGCAACGGTTACAAATTTTCGGCTCCAACAAGCTAAAGTACTCACTCGAATCTACAATTCGAGCAACTACTCGGGGGCTACTCCTATTAGGAGCGCTGGCCGCGCACCCGAAGCATGAATAGCATACTACGCCGATGAACTATACTTCTAGTCCTACGTCGAGTATGCGACTCCATTATGGACTTGGGGGCTACTCCCATAGGGAGGACTGGTCAAGCATCCGAAAAAATTGTGTCCTACGGACCTGAAACAAACAAAGGCTGAATTAAAGTCTCTACTCGAGTCTACGACTCGAACAGACACTCGGGGGCGACTCCCATAGGGAGCGCTGGTCGCGCATCCTATGAATTATTCGAGTACGATCCTTCGGATCCGAATGCAAAAACTTTTCGGCAACTTTGCCCCGATTAACGCTAAGTGAGAAACATCCTCCTTGGCCACCCGAAACACCTCCGTGGTGATAACATTTCAGATGCTGTGTCTGCGACACAAAGATAAGACCTACATATACCATCTGATGGCCTGGCAACGCACACGACTGCGCTCTGCTAGTAATAATCTGTGCCAGTAGGCGCGATGAAAATCCCGATGGACGCGTTGGGTACATCATTCGAAAATTACTGGGATTCTACTCCTGTAAGTCCTCAACGGCCTGAGTTGAATTACGCCAGCATTTGTTCCGGGTTCGAGTCGAGGGACTCGAATCTGAAGAAGATCGTGTTGTTTTGTCCTAAGACAGTTAACTGGATCTGATCCATCAGGAGAGTCAGGCACACGCATCAACAATCCCTACACCCTAAAATCATTCTCTGATGAACAGAAAACAGCTGCACCCGAAAGATTAAAGAGTCCTCAGCCGAATCTACGATTCGAATAAACACTCGGGGCTACTGACATGGTTATACCCTACGGGTACACGATATCAGCATACCTGGTCCAGCCCAAGGAAGGCCCATGAAAATATACACGGCCCATGAAGACTTTCGGGTGGCCCAAGCCCATGACGCCTTCGGATCCTTGGAGAGCAAGACTAGATTAGATAGAATATTCAAAGGGGGCAAACCCTAAACCTGTAACCGACTCGATCTATGCTCGGGACCTTCCTACCTCTATATAAAGGCTACGAGGGCATGACGAGGAGGGCACCTCGCATACCACCGCATACACACCTCCATGCTAGATTGCATCTACGCACCCCTATAACTTTCGGTTCCGCCGTAATCAAGAGCAGACAAGCAAGAGTAGGGTTTTCCCTCCTAGGGCCTGAACCTGGGTAAATCTCGTGTCCCCTGGTTGCTTGTCTGTTAACCGTTCCACGATCTCCAGCATCCCCATCTTCTCTAAAACCCAAGCTCATAACAATGGGCATTGACGAGATCGATCCTCGTCACTTGGGTGCATCACACTCCAGATCGCTTTTGGCGATGTCAATAATTACCGCCAAGAACGCATGACCTTTGAGGTGGTCCCCTTCAAGAGCATGTACCACGTCATATTCGGCCGCGACATATTCCACACCTTCATGGCCAAGCCATGCTTCGTCTACAACAAGCTCAAGATACCCGGACCAAATGGTGTCATCACCGTATCCGGAAGCTTTACCAAGGCAAGGGACTGCGAGATTGGAGAAGCAGCCTTTGCAGAAGCTGTCCTGTACAACGAAAAGAGATCCATAGCAAGGTCGATGCCTCGGAGATGCCCGCGTCAAAGAAATAGATTTCTGACTCCGCCCCAGCATTCAAGGCCGCCATCGAGACCAAGCCGGTGGAACTTGTGGTAGGCGATGCCTCCAATACCACCGCCATTGGGATGAACCTAGACACTAAATAGGAAAGCGCGCTCGTCGAGTTCCTCTATGAGAACAGGGACATCTTTGCCTGGCAACCTGCCGACATGAAAGGTGTACCTAGGAAACTTGCCGAGCACAACTTGAATATTGATCCAAAATGTAAACAAGTGAAACAACCTCTACGACGCTTCGGAGACGAGAAGAGACGCGTCATAGGCAAAGAGATAGCTAGGTTACTTAAGGCTAGTTTTATCCAAGAAGTCCTTCACACCCGATGGGTGGCCAATCCTGTACTTGTCCCCAAAAAGGGAACCAAAGAATTAAGAATGTGCGTTGATTACACCGGCTTGAACAAAGCATGTCCCAAAGATCCGTTTGCTTTGCCTCGCATTGACCAAGTCATTGACTCGACAGCTGGCTCGGAGCTTTTTTGTTTTCTCGATGCATACTCAGGATACCACCAGATCAAGATGAGGAAGTCGGACCAATTGGCCACTTCGTTCACTACACCCTACGACACGTTCTGCTATGTCACGATGCCTTTTGGGGTGAAAAATGTAGGTGCTACGTACCGGCGGACAATGCAGCGTTGCCTACACGATCAAATTGGTCGGAACGTTCACGCCTATGTGGACGATATAGCGGTGATGTCCAAAAAGTCAAATGACTTAACCTCCGAATTAAAAGAAACCTTTGATAATCTCCGGAAATACAACATGATGCTTAACCCTAAGAAGTGCGTCTTCGGGGTCCCAGCCGGCAAATTGTTGGGCTTTATCGTTTCCCAGCGTGGAATTTAGGTCAACCGAGAGAAAATCAAGGCCATCTTAAACATAAGCCGTCTGACATGCCTAAAGGACATACAACGACTAACAGGTTGCGTTGCAGCGGCTAACTGGTTAGTCAGCCGACTTGGAGAAAAGGCTCTACCGCTGTACAAGTTGCTGAAGAAGGCGAACAAATTTACATGGATGGACGAGGCATATGCAACATTGAAGCAGCTCAAGGAGATACTTTCCTTAATGCCTATCCTTGCAGCACCCGAGCCTGGGGAGCCCATGTTAATCTACATGGCGGCCACCAACCGGGTAATCAGCATCGTCGTCATGGTAGAGTGGAAAGAACCAGGCTATGCATATGGAGTTCAACGGCTAGTTTACTATGTAAGCGAGGTCTTGACGGAGTCTAAGCAGTGTTACCCGCACTACCAAAAGATAGCTTATGGAGTGTTCCTTGCTTCTCGGAAGCTGCGACACTACTTCCAGGAGCACCCCATCACAGTGGTGAGCAAGGCTCCACTGTCCGACATTATCAACAACAGCGACGCTACATGAAGGGTCGCGAAGTGGGGCATTGAACTTGCCGCCTTCGAGATCACCTACAAGAGACGCGACGCTATCAAGTCACAAGTCTTGGTGGATTTTATCGCAGATTGGATGGAGATGCCAGATGCTACCCCAATGCCGGAGCCAGAATACTGAGTGATGCACTTTGACGGATCAAAGCTACTCAATGGCTCGGGGGCTGGTGTACTGCTACAGTCACCAACCGGGGAAAAGCTACACTACGTTCTACAGATCCACTTCGAGGCTACGAACAACATGGCAGAATATGAAGCAGTCATTCATGGACTAAGCGTAGCCAAGGATATTGGCATCAAGCGCATAGTTTGGTGTGGAGATTCCGACTTGGTTGCCCAGCAGGTGGCTGGCATCTGGATTGCGCAGAACCCTATGATGGCGGCATATCGAGATGAAGTGGATGATATATCCAAGAGCTTCTTGGGCTACGAGGTCAAGTATGTACCTAGGGAGCAAAACAAGGCGGCTGATCTATTGTCTAAGCTTGGATCAGGGCACAAACAAATTCCGCCTGGCGTTTTCCTGGAACATCTACGGACACCATCCATGAAGGGAGCAGACATCGACAACTCGGATAGAGTTGACTCTTTCGTTAACATGGTGACAAAAGTCCCTCCGGCTTGGACAAAACCGTTCATGGAATATCTTGTACACGGAACTTTGCCCGACGATGAAGTCGACAGATGGCAAATAGTACGTCAAGCAAAGGGCTATACCATAATCAATGGATAGCTCTACAAAAGAATCACTACTGGTGTATACCTTAAGTGTGTTTCCCAACAAGAAGGTATTGAAATCCTCAGCGAAATCCATCTCGGAGATTGCGGGCATCACGCCGCTCCTCGATCGTTGGTCTCCAAAGCCTTCCGGCAAGGATTCTACTGGCTGACCGCGAAGGTGGACGCCGACAAGCTGGTTGAGACATGCATGGGATGCCAGTATTATGCCCGACAACCACACATTCTAGCTGAAGAATTGCGAACAATTCCAATAACTTGGCCGTTTGCAGTCTGGGGGCTGGACATGGTTGGTCCGTTGCAGATGGCACCATGTGGGTTTACGCATCTGCTAGTAGCAGTTGATAAATTCACCAAATGGATAAAAGCTAAACCCATTAGAAATCTCGATGGGGCAACTTCCCTTAGGTTTGTCCGGGATCTAGTGGTGAGATTTGGTCTCCCACATAGCATTATCACCGACAACGGCAGCAACTTGTCACTTGGAGAAGTGGAAGCTTATTGTTGGGATAAGGGCATCCGACTAAACGTTGCATCTATGGCACATCCATAGTCCAATGGTCAGGTTGAGCGAGCCAATGGATTAATTCTGCAGGGAATCAAGCCATGTCTAGAAGCACCATTGCATAGAGCAGCTGGAGCCTGGGCGGAGGAATTACCATCTGTGTTGTGGAGTTTACGAACTACACCCAACAGATCTACCAGATACACCCCTTGTTTCATGGTATATGGAGCAGAAGCCATCCTGCCTTCCGACATCCTTCACGATTCACCAAGAGTTGCCGCCTACGACGAAGATGACGCTGAAGAATCTAGACTCCTAGATGTGGACCTTCTCGAGGAAGAGCGTGTATTGGCATGCCAAAGATCCGCCATCTACCAGCAGAAGCTACGCAGCTACCATAGTCGCCACGTTCGACATCACTCATTTAAAGAGGGGGACCTGGTGCTCTGACTTAAGCAGAAGAAGTCACACAAATTATCCCCTCCATGGGAAGGACCGTTCATCATAAGCAAGGCGCTACTCAATGGGTCTTACTACCTCGTTGACAATAGCGAGCTGAAGGATAGACCCAACAAGGATCATAAGCGTAAGCGACGTGACCCGGATGATGACTACCCGGAGCTTGATCGGCCATGGAACATAGCACAGCTACGTCCTTTCTACACTTAGCATTTTTTATCTATTGTGTACCTCTTATATGATCAATGAAATAAAGCTCTCTGGTTCACTCATATTTCTGAGTCTTTTACCTCCTTTAGTGTTCATTTTTGGATCGTATAAAACCTTTATGCACAAGCTTTGCGAATGCACTTATGAAAATTCCGCCTACGGGCGTTAGCTTAAGTTTTCTGGTCTACACGTTCTTTGTTGTTTTTATGTGGATTCTGGAGTAGTGACTTTTGGCACTTATTGTCGGCGATTTTGTGCTTAGGTTATTGATGGTGCCATTGGGCATCATCGCCTGAGCGCATAGTTCCGACAACGAGTCTTCCGACTCATGAAAGGTCAAGAATAAAAAACAAAGTAATGGATAAGCCAGCACTTGCTTAAAAAATATATACATGATGGAACCAGTTCTTGAGTAGCGGGAAATAACAACCATTGTTTTTCCGCCTTAAGTTAACAAGTAGTTTTTTCCGCATACAAATTCCATAGGAAACAAATATTACTACGGTGACCCAGCATACCACTGCATGATGTAGTACACTATAGTCGTTGACATAACACCAACGAAACACCGTTCACTAGTATTACATCCCTCAGAGTGGTACAACAGAAGCACAGCAGGTCGAAGACATGACTATAGGTTACAACTCAACTCTTTACACAAGATCCAGAGAACACTCTAGGTTAAAGAGAGAGAAAGAAACTTCTTACAAAGAAGAATCACAAATAAATAACTCAAAAACTATCATACTATTAAGACTAGTATCTTAACTAATGGTCTGGCATTGCTGCTATCGCAATACACTACAAAAATAGGTTCTATGGCTAGAGATTATATTCCTATCTAATCAGTAACTTCGTCTTCACTTGAGTTGGTGTATATGTTGACCTTCTCGACTTCATTGAAAAGCTTTAGCTTTTGATGATGATTCCTGAAGCATAACTTGATGTAGACGTCGTCTTAATGGCTTCAGAATCTAGCAAGAGTTAAGAAGATACGTTGAGTACGAGCGTACTCAGCAAGTTCACTAGAAAAGGAGTGTTTGATGCACTATATATACAGCCACAGACCGTAGGTCGTAGGCAATGCAAGTTTTTGTAAACATTCCTTCAAAGGTTGCTTTTATTCTGAAAAGCTATGTCCATCAGCCTTCACGGGTTTACCAGAACTTTCATGGAGTTCGTTTCCCACCGCGTTCGCAGGTCCTTCCCGGAACAGGGAGTAACAAGTTACAGTTCTTACACTCTGCAGATGTGCGTCACTTTACCCATGAGAGACCTTAGCCTTGTTGCACAACCAAGTAATGACTTTGCCCATACTTCCTTGGTATGGGGCCCAGTCTACGATCCAAGCCAATCACTGCCCTCACCGCGTCCTCATATGTCTGCACGATCCTTCGGGGCCGGCTCACCTCCGTTAAGCCCCCTTTCAGGCAGGCTAAAACCCTGATGAGTTCCTGAAGACTCTATGACCTGGTGATGCCCGGACGAGTACCATTTAAATGGACTATATCCCTAAACACCATTCATAGATAATCTAGACACCAAAAGTGTGGGGCGTAAGGGTGCCCACCCATATGTTGGATCCGCACAAGGAATCACAACGTCACGTTAAGGTCGTCTTGCCTCCATACGAGAGGAAAAGGATACAACTGACTTCTCCGTCCCATTCCAAATCTCATGGTTAACGCGTAATATACGGCGCAAGAATCACTGGCGACATTGGTTGTTAAATCCTAGGTGATATAGTCTTGAACAGTGGTATTCCAACTGCCAGATTTAATAGATTAGCTGATCACCCTGGATCAGTAACCAATAGTTCACATTATTGTCAAAAATAGTGTTTTCTGACCTTTTTCAAATGCAGGTGATGGCAACACTGGATTTGCAAAATACTTTACAGAAAATAATCAAAGGACATGAGCAAGTGTGAACTTTCCTTTTGTGATTGCAAGATTATGCACTCACGGTCTTCGAGACAATATAAGATCCAATATCTGAAATCAGCATCATTGGTCTGGTAAGGACTAATGTTTAAAGAAGCAAAATGCTCTTATGCATAAGTAATGTAATGCACTTTATGAACGCGAATCCCGGGGATAACGTTGATCTAGGGTTTGGAAACTGGAAATGGTTACTTTAGAATGTGTTGTCCTTTTAGAAAAGTTTCATACTTGTGCTTCTTATTAATGCTTGTGAGTGTGTGTGAAACAACATGTAAGTATAATAAAGTACACACAATAATGGAATACTCAAGTGGGAAATGTATCTGTAGACTGTGTATATAAGGTTTGTTCATCATTTAGAGCTTTCATAAAAATGCTTATGTCTTGCTTTATAATGTACCTTAAAAGAATAACTTTTGAAGAAATCTTACTTAGCTAAGGAGAAGTATTTAAATTTTAAGTTAACCTTATTAGGTGTTCTTTCAAGTTATAGTCTTTAAGTAAGAAAGAATTGCTTTATTTGAATAATCATATTAGTAGTATTTGAGACTTATCTATCTTGGTTTTTAACTTGGTTAGTTTGGTATTAAGATGCTTTATAACTTAATTATAACATACCAAAGGTAACTATAAAATACATAACAAAGTCTTTAGCATAGTATTTAAAGTATTATAGACTAAAGTTAACTTTAAAGACATAGATGGACTTAGAGTATATTGCTTATGTTATTTGTACCTTGTGTACTTTATAATGTTTCCTTAAAGTCACTTAAGAATGGTTATACTTTTATTTGGTGTAGTGGTTTCTTGATTTTATAATGGAATAGAATCATTTATCTTTTTGTGAATGAATGGTTATAATTGGTAATTAGGGAAATGACATTACTTAACTACTTATGGTTCACTATAGGGTTTTGATTTGTTTATAAACTTGTGGTTAAAATAATGGAATAGGTTTTATCTCATTACAAAATATTCTTGGAGATTTTATATTAGATAAGGATCCTTTTATAAAATAATCTACACTTATGGTTGAAGGATAATTCAATAAATTTTTATTTAAAGTGTTTTAAACCATTTTGACTTCATATTATCAATATTCAAGACTAATACTATTTATTAGACTTTAATTAGATAATTTTAGAATATTAGCAAATTTTATTTACACTTATATGAATTACTAACTAAAGAAATATGTTTAAATTCAAGTTATTAAAGTGTTTAACTTTTTATTTAATATCAGAAGTGTAATATTGTATTTGTAACATGTAGATATTATTTTTGTGATCATTTTGATATATTACATTTATTTTTGTGATTTATAAATAATAAGATATGATTTTTATAAGATTTATTACTTTATAAATATTAATAAATAACAAATATTTAATTAAGTGGAATAATAATGTATGTTATAGATTTGAATTATAGTTCTTATTTTTCTAAGATTTTTGGTATTTTATTTATATTTTTAACATTTACCATTATTAAAATATGAATTATCGAAGTTTTATTACTTATAAAATCTTTATTAAATAATAATTATTTAAATTGTTGGCATAAAAATGTTTGATAATAGTTTAATGCTATAGATTTTATTTTTCTGAATTTTTGATATATTATATGTATTTTTCTGAATTAAACAACAAAATGTATTGAATTTCTAATGTTTAATCAATTTTTGAAAATATTAAAAAGAATTACTGCATCACTGTGACATCAGCATGACACAACTCACTTGAATTAAACTTTTGGTACAGACTTAGAACCTAGTCCACGGTCATAGACATATGGGGTCGCTGCCATGTTGGTTACCACCTCAGCGAAGTGGGGCCTGCCGCATGTTTGACTCATCTGATCGACGCGTAGTGACGTCACGCTGACATCACACCACCGGGGAGCAGCACAGGAGCGACAAGGACGGCGACAAAGGGTACGGGAGAGGATGCGTGCATGCTCGTTCGAATCACTACAGCAAGGGGAGCAATCTAGAGGCGGCGCCGCTGGTTTTTGGTCACTGGCGAGTGGAGCACGACGACGACTGGCGGCTGTGCACGGCGACGCACGACGGTGGCTCAGTACAGGAAGAGAACGAAGTAAAGGAGGGCAGAGTGTTCAATAACTCACCCGGAACGCGTAGAGAAGGTCTGTGTGGCTAGGGGAGGTCGGAGTCACCGGCGTCTACCGTGTCGGAGCACGAACGAAGCTCGGGAAGATGACCTCATGGCGTCGATTCTCGGCGCCCTTCTTCAATTCTTTTGACCAGGAGGTTCAAGGGGACAAGGCAAAGCCATGTGCTTGATCAATGGAGAACGGGAGAGCTTGAAGCGGCGACAATCAACGGTGAACCGAAGCTAGGGTTTCGGCTCAATGAGGGAATTTGGGAAGAAAGAGTGAGGATAAGGATCTCCGGCGCGTCGGTGGTCTTCTTATAGGCAACGAACAACAGCGACATGAATCTGGACGGAGGCGGACGTCATGGCGCGGTGGCGGACGGCGGCGATGCCGACAGGCAGCTGCTTGTGACATTGCGAGGAATACGACGATGGAAATTTTGCAGAAAACCCCCTGGCATAATTTCCAACTTAACCCGCAGTCCTTCTTCGCTCCCACCCGTCAGTTATGGTGTGGATGAGCTGAGTGTGTTGTTGGGCAGAAATGTGGCTATTTCGGGGTGCTCTTGGGTGACAGATAAGAAGGAGGGAAATGGGCTGCGGTGTAACATCCCAAAAATACCAAACTTAGATCATCAAACACTAATCATCAAGATTAGGGTTAACAAAAACTTTTCTAAATAAACTCATGAATGCATGTATATGTGTATGCATGTATTTTGAATTTCATTAAAAACCACCTTGTTTGTGTGATCCATTGCTTGTAAAATGTTTCTTAGGTGGACATCATCTAAAACATTTCCCACACTTTCCTTAAAGACAAGTAAATCAAAACAAATATATTAAGTGAATGGTCATTTTGGCCAATTTAACTCCCATGCCTACTTTGGCTGTCTCAAACTTTCAGAACCTAACATAAACTTTTCTGGATCTTGGCACCCCTTGAATGTACTCATAACAGAGTATCAAGGCCCACTTTGTGATCATCCAGAAACTTTCAAATGCATAGTTTAAATGACAATTCAAAATTGAATCTTCTTCATATGGGAAGATCCCACTTTTTCAAAACCCACTCAAACAAGCTCAACTTTCAAAACCCAAGCATCTGCAGACTCACCAGCACCAATCTAGCAAACCCACCAAAAATCATTTTAAAATTCAAAACTTGATTTCATGCGGCCATTTCATCAAACAGGTTGTAGACACAAATCAAACAAAACATCAAACACTATAGTGTGCAGTGATTCTTGCCTAACTTGTTCCCTAGTTAGCTCACACACAGCTCAGTAGATCATCTAGAAAGATTAGCCCAACACTAGCACCCCTGTGAGCTTGCCATTGCCATTAATGGTGAACAGCCGAGCACCCCAATGTCACCCTACTGTGGACAGCAAGCTAGAGGAAGAACTAGCCGTGCCAACCTTGTCTAGGAGGCAACCCACCGTCCACCGCCACTCACTGTCCCAGCCGCAAGCGTTGCCAAGCCCTGGACCACGCGCACAAGCCGCGCCCAGACCATGCCGAGCGTGCGCCAGAGCGCCACCCTCGACCAGCATCCACAGACCGCGCGCCGCCCTCACCGCGTGCATACACGATCGCCATCAACCCAGGAGACCGCCAGACATCCCCATTTGCCGCCCCGTGCCGTACAGCCACCGTCCGCCGTCGAAGACGCCGCCTCTGCCGCGCAGAGCACCGGCTGTTCTAGACCAAACCACACCGCCCCATGCCTCGCGACCATGTAGTTGAGCATCGCCAGGAGACACAACACCGTCCCCTACCCTTGCCCATGCCAATAGCCGCCTGTAACGTCGCCCCCGACGAGCTCACCGTGCGCCCCGACGGTCCCCTCGCTCGACTATAAATAGAGGCCACCCCCGCTCGATTTCTTCACACCATCTCACTCCCCTCTCCTCAGCGATCGTGCCACAGCATTCTCAGAGCAAGGCGAGCACCACCTCGCCGGAATTTCACTGGAGCCTGCCGCTGCCGGAGAAGAAAGGAGCCAGCGATTGGAGCCGCCCCAGGAGCTGCCGCGACCACCCCTGAGTTCGCCGTCGTAGACTTCGTCGTTCGCCTGCCTCGCCGACCCTCGCCAGTACCCCGGTGAGCCCCCAGCGACCCTCACTGGCCGCGCTAGGTTTCGTTCTCGCCGGAGTTGTCTCGCATCGACGATGACTCCCAGCTGTTAGATTAGAACTAGATCGAACGATCCACGTTGCCCCATACCGCTTCGCCCAGCCCCGTGTCACTGACGAGTGGGGACACCCACTTAAGCAGCCCGCGGGAGCACTGCGCTTAGCAGGCCGTCCCGTTAGAATTTCCCGCGCAGCCCAGTTATTCAAATTAAATCTTTTTCTATTTCAATTCAAACACACTTCTATACTCAACTTCAAAAATCAACCCAGATCGATTCAATCCACCAATTTGAATGAAACCAATTTTGTTGGAAAGGTCTGTGAATGCTAAATCCAAGCCCATTGGATTCAAGTCATTTGGATCTATAGATCACCCCTGGTAAAAATAACAAGGCAGAAGCTTTTATGCATTCAAACATTTTTCAAATTTAAACCATAATAGATTTTGAGTTGATTCCAACTCTCGAAAATCACATTTAACCATACCTTTCAAAATATATAAAAATATATAGGTTTACTTGCAGAAATATTGTTCAAGTAATAAAAGAATGCTTCATAAGCATTTCTAGCCACTTTAATTAATTAAAATAAAAGGGTAAAACCTTATTAAATTGTGACACCACTTTAAATCACATTCCCATGGACTACAATATGTGGTGATGACATGTGTCAACATGATCCCATGTTTAGTTTGGAGAATATTAAATCTTAAGTAATTTTTCAATGAGTAGAAATTAGTTTTCTAAAAATAAAAAGATTTAAACCAAGCCTTAACCTTGTAATGTTAGAGATGATGCTAGATCATCTATAGGACCCTTGTGTGTGATGATTGCAAGTATTTAAGTATTGTTTGGTGATTGTGTACCTCGTATTTATTCATAGACGCTAGTACCGACCAAGGATACGAGGAGGAAGGAGGATACTACGAAGAGGAAGCTGAGGAGAACTTCAACCACTGCTCTGCACAAGACAAGCTTATATTGACACTGATGCAAGCTAGTAACTATGCAAGCTTATACTGATATTGATGCAAGCTAACCCTTGCAAGATACCCTACTGATGCCACAAACCCATACTTGTGATATGACTACTATATGCCTTAAGCATATGTGATCATACCCACTTGATAAACCAAATCCTAGTTTTATGTGCAAGCTTCTTACTTTATTTATTTATCAAAGCTTACTTAGAGTCTACCTAAGAGTTTGGTAGATACTAGAAAGTTGTAATGAAGGTTGCATAAAGAGCATAAAATTTGGCCTCAGCTAGATAACCTTGATGTCATCCTAAGGCATGAGTTTGAACTTAGTTAAAAACCCACTAGTTTACCACCCCTCATCAGTGCTTACCCCCACCTGTAGATGCTAGTGCTAAGCATAAAACTTGATCAACTTTAGATGGGAATACTTGGTGGAAAAATGGTTATGAAAACCTTGGAATGATCGATCATTCTATTGAAATGTTTTGGACATGTGTTTCCAAACACTTGATGATTTTGGTGATGAAAATGTTGAGGCATGAGCCTTAGCCCTTTATAAAACTGATGGTTGTCTGGATGCGATACCATTCCAATTTTATCGTACAACCACAATACCCGAAGATTGGGTAGGGCTTGACTAGAAACTTATATTCCTTAGTATTAGTTCCCTCATAGCCAAGGTCTGAGCTGAGGCTACCTTGTGAAGATTGTCCACCTGTGCAGTACCCAAGATGACAGTTGGTCATGGTTGGGAGGCCAAACTCACAGGAGAGGTGCTTATACTAGGGCGTGTAATCGAAAGGTTAGGATTGATTATCCGCATACTGAGTGTTGTATCGAATGTTGTGGTGAAAGTGTACAATCTCTGCAGAGTGTCAAACTATTCGAATAGCCGCGTCCGTGGTTATGGACAGTTGGAGTGGCCATACTGTTCCCCCGTCAGACTTTTCAAAATGACTTGTGAAACGAATTGAGACTTTGACTTGACCACAACAGAGTTGTGACCTGAATTACAAGATCCCACTTAGGAGTTATAAAATTGTGACTAGCTTTGGAACTGAGTAGAGATAAACCTGGCTTTTTGCAAAACAACCCTAGAGCCTAGTGTCCTATTATCCAAAAACCCCTTACCTGTTAGTATTAGTTTGCGAGTACTTAAAGAGTACTCATGGCTTTGTCCCTGGCTATTCCCATGGCCAGACTATGAAGAGGAGTACCTGGAAGATGGACCCCAGGAAGGTTACGACAACTAAGATCATCTCCCATCGTCAACATTGCCTGTGACCCTGAAGATGGAGCTTCGCCTACGCTACCGTTATTATTACGTATTCCGCTGCTTGAAGTTATATTAAGAACTGGATCATGAGATCCCTATTTGTGTAAGAACTTATGTATCGTTGTAACGGATGATGTACTATGGTATCCAATTCTGTTATGTCTCGCAAAAATGGTAATCCTAGGATTGCGATGTATGGCATAACAGGCATCTAGGATTGAAAAATCCGGGTGTTGACAAGTTGGTATCAGAGCCATCCTGACCATAGGAGACCCTAGTTAGACTGGACGTTGAACCAAAAACTTAGTTTCAAAACCAAAGAAAAACAAATATTTACAAAAACCTATTCTCATTCTTATCTCTTTGATTCTTTCATAAAAATTCATGTTCCTCAAAAACTCTTGCAAAATACCTAAAATTTTGACACACTTGATCAATCTGCTAATCTACTCATCCTCTATTTTTATAGATGGACGTGAAGTACAGCAAGTTTTATCAGTTGGGGAATGGAGTAGACCTTATCTTTGAGAGGGATCTGGATCAGCTTTCGGAACTTCTGGAGCGTCCACACCCCAAGTTCTTCGGAGCTCAGCTCAATGATCAAGGAGGAGAAGATCTGCAGTGGTTAATTGTTGCAAGTCTCCGAGGAAAGATTGAACCTCCCACTGCGGAAGGAATTCAGTTTACCTTAAGAGAGAACAACTGGCTCGATGGACTTGCCAGAGCAATGCAGAAATCTCTCTCCCGTCTGTGTGGGCAGAGCATCAATCAGATCAAGGGAACCCGCTTTGAGTTTTTCCCAAGGCGTGATGCAAATGGACAACCACTGGAAGCCCCATACCACCCCGAGCTGAAGACTCAATTGGACCACCTTAGCTTCATGATGTATGATCGTCAGCAGTAGTTGGACAACTGCCGTGACTATTGCAACCAGAAGTCTGCCATCATCAAGACGAAGGATCAGACCATAGCCATGCTAGCAAAGGATCGCAAGTCTCGTCGCCGTCAACTCGACAAGAAGGAGCGCATTATTGCCCGTCTTCACCACCGCATCTCATCTCTGGAAGAGACCATCCACGAGAGGGACATGCAGTTGGAGGAAAGGGAGAATGCCGGAGAGGATCTTCGTGGAGACCCTTACTCTTATCTCAGTGATGACGATGATTTTCTGGAGGATCGGGCCATGGACTTCTTCACCGATGAGGATGATTTCGCCATCATCGATGATAATGAAGATGATAAAGCCACAGACTCCGAGGAGTAGTAGCACTGAGCACTAGCGTAGTGAGTAGTACTCGGTCCCATTGTATCGTAGATTTCAGAATGGTTCTTAAAACCGTCTGTTTTTCCTTGTTGTGGTGTGTGTTGTACTGTGTGAATGAATGAAAAAGCAAGTTGCTAGAAAAATCTGAGTCAAACCTTTAAAACTTTTCAAAGACCCCAAACCTTAGAAAATTTCCCTCTTTTCTCATGATTTATCTAAATCTTCAGATGCCACGTGGAGGAAGTGGTTCAGCCCCGGATCCGATGTTGCAGATTCTGCAAATGTTGACCTCTGACCGCGAAGCTGAAAGAGCGGAACGTCAAGCCAACCTAGCCACTCTGCAACAGATAGCCCAGCTAGCCCACAACAACCAAGGCCATGGAAATCAAGACAACCATGGATCTAAGCTCAAGAATTTTCAGAATACCAACCCACCTGTTTTCACCAAGTCAGAAGAACCCCTAGACGCCGATGATTGGCTGCAAACCATGGAAAATAACTTAGAAGTAGCATGAGTCGAAGCCAACGAGAAAGTTCTATTTGCCACCCACTATCTAGCCGGAGATGCCAGGGCATGGTGGAACAGTGTTCGTGCCATGACCGGAGGCCAGATGATGACCTGGGAGGAATTCAAGGTCAAGTTTAGCAGAACCCATGTGCCACTAGGTTTGATCAAGAGAATGAGAGACGAGTTCAGAGAGCTGAAGCAAGGGAGGATGACTGTAGTGGAATACCGTGACAAAATTTTGTCATTAGCTAGGTATGCCCCGGACGAGATAGACACCGAAGCCAAGAAGAAAGAAAGATTCCTGAATGGTCTGCATGACGAGATGCAGATGGTGTTAGTCAATATCCCCTTTGCTGATATTGAAGCCCTTGTCGATTCAGCCATCCAGATGGAAGGAAAGATCAACCAAGCCAATGAGAACCGCAAGCGTCGTATGATGCATCAACCAGGAACCCATCAGACCACAAAGTATCGCCCCAACCCATCTCCAGGATTTGCCCCAAGAACCAACAGACCCCCTATGACCGTCCAACCTATCCCAACCGTGGAAACCCTAGAACCGGAGGAAATCACAACAACCCCAGCAACTCTAGCAATTTCACCCGTGCCCCACCCAAGTTCAACACCAACAATGCTACCACCAATCCCAACACTGCCCCGAGGACTGGAAGCAATGCTGTGCCTGTCGCAGCCAAGGACAAGTCACAAGTGACCTGTTATGACTGTGGAAATAAAGGACACTATTCCAACGAGTGCCCCAACAAGAAGAATGCTACAGCCCCTAATGCCAATACCCCAGCTCAGTAACAGCGTCGTGTTCATCCAGGAAGGAGATTTTCCCCAGGAAATTCACTCAACCGCAATGGCCGTCTTTTTCTCATGCATGCCGAAGAAGCTCAGGAAGCGCCAGACGTCGTGCTGGGTATGTTTTCTGTTAATTCAGTACTTGCAAGAGTGTTGTTTGATTCTGGTGCATCGCATTCATTTGTCACCGAAGAATTTGCCTGCACTAGTAAAATTCAACCAACCAAACTGAAGCATGTTATGATTGTGCAAATCCCCGGATCCACCACAAAGGCTAGGCAAATTTGCAAAGCCGTCCCTATCCGAATCCATGGCATAGATTTTTATGCTAATCTAATAGTACTCGGAACTAAAGGTTTGGAAGTAGTACTAGGAATGGATTGGATGTCCAAACATAAGGGATTGATTGACTGTGCTAAGAAAGCCATCACCATGACCAGTACCACTGGAATAACAGTCGAGCATATATCTGAAACCTTACCTCGCCAATTCAAGTGTAACAAGAGTCTAGCCCAACCTACCATTGACCAAGTTCGGATAGTCTGTGAATACCCCGATGTATTTCCAGATGTTTTTCCCGGTATGCCCCCAGATCGGGATATCGAGTTTATCATTGAACTAATCCCCGGAACAGGACCCATAGCCCAGAGACCCTATAGTATGAACCCATCGGAGTTAGAAGAACTGAAGAAGCAACTGGATTCCATGCTAGAAATTGGACTAATTCAACCAAGTGCGTCACCATGGAGATCACCTGTCTTATTTGTGGACAAGAAAGATGGAGGTAACCGTTTATGTACGGATTATCGAAAGTTGAATGATGTCACCATCAAGAACAAGTACCCCTTGCCCAAGATAGAGGATTTGTTTGATCAGTTGACCGGTGCCCAGGTGTTTTCTGAGATTGATCTTAGAACTGGCTATCATCAACTCAAGATTCGTGCAGAGGATATTCCAAAGACTGCCTTTACCACCAGATATGGATTGTACGAGTATACAGTCATGTCTTTTGGATTAACCAATGCCCCCGCTTATTTCATGAATCTCATGAATAAGATTTTTATGGACTTCCTGGATAAGTTTGTTGTTGTTTTCATCGATGACATTCTGATTTATTCCAAATCAGAAGAAGAACATGAGCTACACCTAAGGACCAATCTTGGAACCCTTAGAGAGCATCAGTTGTATGCAAAATTTAGCAAATGTGAATTCTGGTTACAGGAAGTAGGATTCCTCGGTCACATTGTATCAGCAGGAGGAATTGCCATTGACCCTGCCAAAGTGAAAGTTGTAGAAGATTGGCAAGCCCCAACCACTCAAACCCAAGTTCGTGCTTTTCTCGGATTGGCGGGATATTACCGCAAATTCGTAGAAGGATTCTCGAGTATCGCCCGACCCATGACCCAATTGCTGAAGAAGGACAAGAATTTTGAATGGACAGACAAGTGTGAAGCGAGTTTTCAAGAACTCAAGAGGAGATTGATCTCAGCCCCAATCTTGATCATGCCGGATATCACGAAGCCCTTCGATGTGTATTGTGACGCATCCAAGATTGGTCTCGGATGTGTGCTAATGCAAGAAGGCAAAGTTATATCTTATCTATCTCGAAAATTGAAGCAACATGAGCAAAACTACCCAACCCATGACCTTGAACTCGCTGCAGTAGTTCTAGTCCTAAAGACATGGAGACATTACCTGATGGGAAATCGTTGTGAGATTTACTCGGATCACAAGAGCCTAAGGTATATATTCACTCAGAAAGAGTTGAATATGAGGCAGAGAAGATGGATTGAGCTAATCAAGGATTACGACCTGGACATTCACTATCACCCTGGTAAAGCCAATATGGTAGCCGATGCCCTTAGCAGATTGCCGTGCCGCTTGAACTCCACGATTTTAGAGGAGCAACCAAGTCTGCACAAGGAGATGGAAGATTTTTGAATAGAATTAGTAAGTGAAGGATTTTTGGCTAGCATAGAACTTCAGCCCACTTTGATCAGTCAGATTAAAGAGGCGCAGAAGGGAAATGCTAGTATCGACGGAATCAAGCGTCGTATCGGTACAGGCAAAGTACCCGGATTCACCGAGGACGAAGAAGGAGTTATGTGGTACAAAGGACGCCTTTGTGTACCAGCAGATTCGGAGTTGAAAGAAGTTATCTTGAAGGAGGCTCATGCTACTCTTTATTCTATCCATCCCGGAGGAACGAAGATGTATCAAGATTTGAAAGAGCAATTTTGGTGGCATAAGATGAAGAGAGAAATCGGAAGCTATATCGCCAAATGTGATATATGCCAGCGAGTCAAGGCAGGACATCAAAGACCCGCTGGATTGTTGCAACCTTTGCAAATTCCGGAATGGAAATGGGATTCTGTAGGAATGGACTTTATCACTGGACTACCTACTTCTAGTAGGGGAAATGACTCTATCTGGGTCATAGTGGACAGATTGTCCAAAGTCGCCCATTTCTTGCCCGTCAAAACCACCTATCAGAGTTCGAAGCTAGCGGAGTTGTACATCGCTAGAATAGTTAGTTTGCATGGAGTCCCCAAGAACATAGTATCGGATCGAGGAACTCAGTTTACCTCGAGATTCTGGAAGAAAGTCCAAGAAGGTTTAGGAACCCGCCTAGATTTCAGTACCGCGTATCACCCTCAGACCGATGGACAAACGGAGCGAGTAAACCAAATACTCGAAGATATGCTTAGAGCATGTGTGCTAGAATATGGATCCAAGTGGGAAGACTGTCTGCCGTTTGCAGAATTTTCTTACAACAATAGTTACCAAGCTAGTTTGCAAATGGCCCCATTTGAATTCATGTACGGAAGAAAGTGTCGCACCCCTTTGAACTGGTCGGAAGTAGGAGAGAGTCAGATCTTCGGACCCGACATCCTACGAGAAGCAGAAGAGAAGGTTCACAAGATTCGTGAGCACCTCAAGACCGCCCAATCCCTACAGAAGATTTATGCCGACAAGAGAAGTCGAGACCTCGCCTTCAACATCGGAGATTTTGTTTATCTGAAAGTGTCGCCATTGAAGGGAATGCAGCGTTTCCAACTCAAAGGAAAGTTAGCCCCCAGATATATCGGACCTTTCAAAATTTTGAACCGTCGAGGAGAAGTATCTTATCAACTGGAACTACCTGAAGAGATGTCAGCTGTGCACAATGTGTTCCATATCTCATTACTTCGCAAATGTCTCGAAGTACCCGAGAAGACTGAAGTGTTCAAGAATATCGATCATCGGACCATAGAGATCAACGATGACCTGACCTATCCCAAAGTGCCCATCCGCATTTTGTAAGAAGCCTTTCGAACTACCCGAACCCGAAGCATCAAGTTTCTCAAGATTCAGTGGAGTAACCACACAGAAGAAGAAGCTACCTGGGAACGCGAAGATCACATCAGGACGGAGTTTCCCGATCTCTTCAAATCCTAGGTAATCTTTTCGTCCTTTTTCAAATCTCGGGACGAGATTTTGTTTAAGGGGGGAAGGTTTGTAACATCCCAAAAATAACAAACTTAGATCATCAAACACTAATCATCAATATTAGGGTTAACAAAAACTTTTCTAAATAAACTCATGAATGCATGTATATGTGTATGCATGGATTTTGAATTTCTTTAAAAACCGCCTTGTTTGTGTGATCCATTGCTTGTAAAATGTTTCTTAGGTGGAATGAACATCATCTAAAACATTTTACACACTTTCCTTAAAGACAAGTAAATCAAAACAAATATATTAAGTGAATGGTCATTTTGGCCAATTTAACTCCCATGCCTACTTTGGCTGTCTCAAACTTTCAGAACCTAACAGAAACTTTTCTGGATCTTTGCACCCCTTGAATGTACTCATAACAGAGTATCAAGGCCCACTTTGTGATCATCCAGAAACTTTCAAATGCATAGTTTAAATGACAATTCAAAATTGAATCTTCTTCATATGGGAAGATCCCACTTTTTCAAAACCCACTCAAATAAGCTCAACTTTCAAAACCCAAGCATCTGCAGACTCACCAGCACCAATCTAGCAAACCCACCAAAAATCATTTCAAAATTCAAAACTTGATTTCATGCGGCCATTTCATCAAACAGGTTGCAGACACAAATCAAACAAAACATCAAACACTATAGTGTGCAGTGATTCTTGCCTAACTTGTTCCCTAGTTAGCTCACACACAGCTCAGTAGATCATCTAGATAGATTAGCCCAACACTAGCACCCCTGTGAGCTTGCCATTGCCATTAATGGTGAACAGCCGAGCACCCCAATGTCACCCTATTGTGGACAACAAGCTAGAGGAAGAACTAGCCGTGCCAACCTTGTCTAGGAGGCAACCCACCGTCCACCGCCACTCACTGTCCCAGCCGCAAGCGTTGCCAAGCCCTGGACCACGCGCACAAGCCGCGCCCAGACCATGCCGAGCGTGCGCCAGAGCGCCACCCTCGACCAGCATCCACAGACCGCGCGCCGCCCTCACCGCGTGCATACACGATCGCCATCAACCCAGGAGACCGCCATACATCCCCATTTGCCGCCCCGTGCCGCACAGCCACCGTCCGCCGTCGAAGACGCCGCCTCTGCCGCGTAGAGCATCGGCCGTTCCAGACCAAACCATACCGCCCCATGCCTCGCGACCATGTAGTTGAGAATCGCCAGGAGACACAACACCGTCCCCTACCCTTGCCCATGCCAATAGCCGCCTGTAACGTCGCCCCCGACGAGCTCACCGTGCGCCCCGACGGTCCCCTCGCTCGACTATAAATAGAGGCCACCCCCGCTCGATTTCTTCACACCATCTCACTCCCCTCTCCTCAGCGATCGTGCCACACCATTCTCAGAGCAAGGCGAGCACCATCTCGCCGGAATTTCACTGGAGCCTGCCGCTGCCGGAGAAGAAAGGAGCCAGCGATTGGAGCCGCCCCAGGAGCTGCCGCGACCACCCCTGAGTTCGCCGTCGTCGACTTTGTCGTTCGCCCGCCTCGCCGACCCTCGCCAGTACCTCGATGAGCCCCTAGCGACCCTCACTGTCCGCGCTAGGTTTCATTCTCGCCGGAGTTGTCTCGCGTCGACGATGACTCCCAGCCGTTAGATTAGAACTAGATCGAACGATCCACGTTGCCCCATACCGCTTCGCCCAGCCCCGTGTCACTGACGAGTGGGGACACCCACTTAAGCAGCCCGCGGGAGCACTGCGCTTAGCAGGCCGGCCCGTTAGAATTTCCCGCGTAGCCCAGTTATTCAAATTAAATCTTTTTCTATTTCAATTCAAACACACTTCTGTACTCAAATTAAAAAATCAACCCATATCGATTCATTGCACCAATTTGAATGAAACCAAATTTGTTGGAAAGGTCTGTGAATGCTGAATCCAAGCCCGTTGGATTCAAGTCATTTGGATCTATAGATCACCCCTGGTAAAAATAACAAGGCAGAAGCTTTTCTGCATTCAAACATTTTTCAAATTTAAACCATAATATCTTTTGAGTTGATTCCAACTCTCAAAAATCATATTTAACCATACCTTTCAGAATATATAAAAATATATAGGCTTACTTGCAGAAATATTGTTCAAGTAATAAAAGAATGCTTCATAAGCATTTCTAGCCACTTTAATTAATTAAAATAAAAGGGTAAAACCTTATTAAATTGTGACACCACTTTAAATCACATTCCCATGGACTACAATATGTGGTGATGACATGTGTCAACATGATCCCATGTTTAGTTTGGAGAATATTAAATCTTAAGTAATTTTTCAATGAGTAGAAATTACTTTTCTAAAAATAAAAAGATTTAAACCAAGCCTTAACCTTGTAATGTTAGAGATGATGCTAGATCATCTATAGGACCCTTGTGTGTGATGATTGCAAGTAGTTAAGTATTGTTTGGTGATTGTGTACCTCGTATTTATTCATAGACGCTAGTACCGACCAAGGATACGAGGAGGAAGGAGGATACTACGAAGAGGAAGCCGAGGAGAACTTCAACCACTGCTCTGCACAAGACAAGCTTATATTGACACTGATGCAAGCTAGTAACTATGCAAGCTTATACTTATATTGATGCAAGCTAACCCTTGCAAGATACCCTACTAATGCCACAAACCCATACTTGTGATATGACTACTATATGCCTTAAGCATATGTGATCATACCCACTTGATAAACCAAATCCTAGTTTTATGTGCAAGCTTCTTACTTTATTTCTTTATCAAAGCTTACTTAGAGTCTATGTCACATCCCAAGATTTTCCAAATCTTGTAATGTGAAAATAAATGAATAAAATAAAACTTTGTTTGATTTTCAGGGCCAGAAGAAACTTTTTGAATTTAATTGGAAACTTCAAACCAATTTGAATTAAAATAAATCCTAAAGGGATTTAAAAAGATAAACATTTAATAAAAAGGAAAAAAATAAAAAAATTTTGGAAATACTATTTTGAAACTTTTAAATAAAAAGATTTGTTTTCAAATGAAATAAAAGTTTTATAAATAAAGATTATTTTAGAAAGCCAAATTAAACCTTGGCCAAACTTTAGAATTAAAACATTTTGTTTTGAATAAAAATAGCAGGTTTATTTAAATAAATTAATAAGGATTTAATATCCAATTTTATTTAAATAAAAGGTTTTACCATTTTAAATGAAACATTAAAACTTATTAAATTATTTTAAATAAGTTTTCCAAATATTTTATATTCTCAAATAAAACCTACTGAAGTGTTTTGGCTTTATTTTAGATTTCAAAATAAATATTTTAAATAAAATAAATCCTGGTTGATTTTATAATGAAGGTCTATTGTATTTAATTATTAATGGACCCTAAAATAAAAGGTTATTTTGTTTTAAACAAATTTCCAAGTATTCTTTATTTCCAAATAAAACCTACTGATTTGGTTTTGAAAATATTTGGATTTCAAATAGAGATTTTATTAATTAAATCAAACCCTATTTTATTAAATAACTAAAGATCCATTTTATTTAATTAAAGAATGGATCCTAAAAAGAATAGAAATTATTATTTTATTTTGGAATTTGGTTTATATTGATAAACAGAACCAAATTCATGGTTGCAAAAGTTTGATGTTTGTTTGATTTGATTTGATTGTTGTTTGTTCTTTGAATTTCAAATCAGAAATTAGATTCAGGAAAAAGGAAAAAGATTCAGAATAGGAAAAAATGAGGTTAGGTCGACCCAACCCAGCAGCCCACTAAGGCCCAGCAAACCAGCCCAGCTTTCCTCCTTGAAGAAAACGATTCGCACTCAGTATCTGACCCGCAGAGAGAATGACTGGTGGACCTCCTCCTCGCTCCTTTCCCACTGACCAGCCGACCCCACTCTTTCCTGTTCATCGTCCACACCCCGCGCTAATTCCTCCTCGCCGTTTCTTGCCTTAACGCCGGCGATCAATTCGCCATAACGCGGCCGCCATCACTCGCTTTGACCATGCTCAATAAAACGCCAGCGTCTTCTCCTCCTTTCCCCTCTGTCACCACACCTCGACTCGCCCTCAGGCTGCTAAATTTTGCCAGAGACCACCCTCTACTCTGACGAGGTTTGGTGTCAATTCCGGCCAAGTATTGCCGCCCCTTGCCTCCCTGAGCACGCTAGCAGATTCCCCACTCCCAGACGCATCTCCCAGTACCTTTCGTTCGACCACGGGCGCCCCCGAGCGTCGGCTACGACAAGCTCTGAACGACGCCGCCGTCCGCTCCAACTCCGACGAGCCCCACAGGTAGTTTCTGACCACCCCGTGCCATCTCGTTCACGCACGCGTCTTCTCCGTAACCTTCCGCACCTAAACATGCCCCTGTCTTGCCTTAGGACGATCTACAACGTCGCCTTCGACCGTGGACAGAGCCGTCTGACGCCGTTGCAAACTCCGGTGAGCGATTCCACCTGACCCCGTGCGCCCCTTGCCACGTCGATCACACGTCGAGCACCACCTCATCCTCGCGAACGCGGTAAGCACCCCCTCCGCCTTCCTTGCTTCCTAGAACCACCGCTAGCATCTCGCCTGGCCGTGCGCCGCCGCTAGCCACCGCCAGCGCCGCCAAACTTTGGCAAGCATGTTAGTAACCGTAGGATCTGGATCTGACGGATACGATAGAACGTTAGCGAAGGGGTAAGTGGTGATCCTGTGCCACACGATTTGGTTATATCCAACGCACAACAACACCGATCCGGCCGAACCGGTACCGTCCAACCAGAGTGCGACGCGTGGCCAGGTCTGTTTAAAAACAGATTTGAAATCTGATTGAGATATGATTTTCAAACCCTTGTAACTTTCGGTCCACACGTCCAAAAATTACAAATTTTATGTCGTTGGATTCAGGAGAGCAAGCCCTATCCAACCATACCCTTGGTTTAGTAAATAGTATCTGTTAATTTACTTGTTTTTGCAGATTCATTTGTGTGCTTGTTTAGATTAGAAAAATTGTTTAAAAATGTTTTTAGGGTTAAAACCTTTGAAAAATGGTTTGCTGTAAACTCACTGACCCTAGGAACCAACCCTTGGTGTTAAAAATGATTTTTGTAAAATTTAGGTTGGATTATTTGACTTAGCCATTTTCTAGCCAAATAAAATTATTGATTTTATTATGAAAATGTTTTTGCAAAGAAAACTTTGGGAAAATGTTTTGGACCAAACCTACTGACCCAAAACACCAAGTTTTGCAAATGGCAACTCATTTGGTGAAAAACATAAAGTTTTGCTTTGATAAAAATATTTTTCACCACATAAAATAATGAATGGATTTTAAAATGGTTTATGGACTAAAGCCCTTTTGCAAATGACTTTGCCACTATGGAAAAATGACCACTTTGGACCATACCAAGTTTTAGGAGCCTAGTGGAGACCATCCTTGCAAATAGGACCATCTCTTGCATGCTTACATGCATGATTTAGGTCCCATTGTTTTATGTGTGTGAAATGTTGTTTGATTATTGGTTTGGAATGCTACTTGATACTATGCTTGCTTGATTGATTGTAGTGAAGTTAGAAAAGTGTGAGACTAGCAAGATCAAGGAGTGAACCACCATTCCCTACCAAAAAGGCAAGTTACACTATCATCTAAAGTCCTACTATTTTCATTATACTTAGTGAATTTTGAAACATGCATGAAAATACTTTTTGTACTTATGCTATGCTAAATCCTAATAGGATTCCTTATATATACCTTAGTGAAAACAATGTAGTTGTTACATGCTTAGCCATGCTATATTTTGAAAAGAGATACATGTTGAGATTTTACAAAGGTTGAGAAAAGAACTTGTGTTTTACATAATAAAACAAGGACTCAATGAATCACCTAGGTGGAGGATACTTTAAGTTTTGGAGAAGGTGGCAACAAAAGGAACCATGTTTATGGGAATCACTTTGTGTTGTGCTCCAAAAGAAAACCACCTAGGAAACTTAGAGATTGAACATGTTTCTCCAATTGTGGCTTTCGTGTGCAACCACATGTTATTATGGCTCTGGCTTAGTCAACTACATTGGGAAGACCCATGCACTGTCCTCAGTTAACTGGACAAGGAGACCTGGAATCCTACATGGGTGCTGAAGGCAAGCTAGCAATGGTGTATGGGAGGACCCTTTGGAAAGACTTTGTCACATTCTCAATCTGCCAGTACTCCATCTTGGTGAGCACTAATCCAGTAGGCCACTGGTGGCAATAAGATGGGATTGTGACATGTGGGTAAAGTGTACTCCTTCTGCAGAAGATAATAAAAATCTAAGTACTTAGCCGTGTCCCCGGTTATGGAAAATACTGAGCAACTAAAGTTTGAACTATGGGAGATCTCGACATTCCAACTTCTAAAATAAAAACTTGATGCACTTGGGGGTACCAAGGAATTCAAAGAGATTTTGATAAAACTTGTTGCACTTGGGGTTACCAAGTAGCTCAAGGGATTTTGACAAGGACTTGAACACTTGAGTTTCTACCAAGGAGTTCAAGGAACTTGGAAAAAGGGAGATTTGACAAAGGACCAAAACCATTTTGAAAAGATAGGATAAATTATTGCTTTATGCAAATAAGCCTAAAACTCTCTGTAACACCCTCAGAATTGGCCCTATGCGAGTTTTAGCGAAACCCGCCAAACCCGCATAGAAACGAGTCAAAGGTGCCCACCAGGCACTTTCGTGCGGGTGGAAAACGAAGTAATAACATTACACAACAGTCCTCGATGGGATCCACAGAACAGATATATACAACAGCGACTCAAAGAGTCAAGAATACAGATATAATGTACAAAGATCCAAATCACCTTGAAAACGATAGAGCGTCCGAGTACGGACAAGATGCAAATGGGGCTAAGAGCCCTGAAGAATAACCAATGGCGTCCATAACCCTGCCCAGGCCAAGCCGGAAGGGTAACCCTGCTAACGACGTCGATCTCGAAACCTACTTAAACAAAAGGGGTGCCGACAAAGGGAAAAGGAAAAAGAGAGAGCGGTCAGTACTGAGGCCAGTACACGGCGAGACTAGAATTCGGCGGTCCTCGCCTACATAGGTATGGTGGACTGAAGCGGCAGCGGCAGCATGCACTAAACAACCTATAGAGACTCGATACAATGGTCGGCTATCAGAGAGAGATAAGAAAGACCTATTCGGAACCAACCTGATGCTACCACCAAACATACCCATCCTGGTATTTCCCCCTCGAGACCAAACGAGGAAGTCAACCGAGGAACTCACACAGTTGGCAGTTTTATTTATTCAGTTATCGTTGCAGCAATTACTAGTCAGTTATAGATAATCATCCTGATAAAATAAGCAGTGGGCCGTTTTAGTTAATCATTCCGTTGTAGTTGCAACACTTACTAGTCAGATACAATTAGCATGAGATATCCCAAAACCCAGCAGTTGTTGGTACTTTTATTTAGCCATTCCGTCATAGTTGCAATACTTACTAGTCAGGTACAATGGTCGCAAGCGACAACCCAAACAAGCAATTGTTGGCAGTTTTATTTAGCCATTCCATTATAGTGAAGCTGATTACTAGTCATTATAAAGTCAAATTTATAGCACTACTTTAGTTATAGTTGTCTATGATCGAGATACTGTGCTCCAAGTCGTCCATAACCGCGGACACGGCTTTCAGAAAGTTTTACCCTGCAGGGGTGCACAAATAGCAACACACACTCGATCAACCTCGGAAAAACCAAATCAAAACCCAACGAGGCTTTCACGACAAAGCAATCACAGGATTCAGAAATATTTCAGGGGGCCACCCCATTGAGTACACCCGCAACGAAGTTAGCTGACTCCGAGACGGACTCAAGGTTTGCGTCAATGGCTGTAAACGACTGGGAACCCAAAACTGGGCTTGTCGATACCGCGAAAACACTCCGCTTACCTAAACAGTACAGGTGCTCCTCGCACAATCGTAATAAAGCAGTAAAGCATGGCATAAGTACAGGATAGTAAATAAAACCTCAAACTAGTTTGTGGCCCCAAGAAATAAGAATGAATCAAGCTCTGGCTCAGGGGGGTCCCATAATTCCCCCGTATGTGGATAGCGCGAATATTCAAGGAACATGTATCAAGTACTCGGGGTCCTACGGGACACAAGTGGATGGTTAACAACCAAATAACATCTATTGCCCACCTGTGCCTCTGCTTACCTACTTCAATTTTAGTTATTAAACAATAATTAAAGTGAACGATAATTAAAGCCATGATCATCTCCAACATTAAACATGCGGCAATGCTCCAACAACTGTGGTACTTGTCGACACGCAACAGCACTCGAGCAAGCGACTACGACGCGCAAGTCCAACTATCTACCAAACAACAGGTAATAGGATGTGTCCAAGGCAATATAAGGCCGCAAGGGATAACACGGGTACGAAAACTAGAGCATCGCAACACAGATAGCAATAGATCAACAGGAGGGAATAAATACTATAAAAGTAAGATAGGTAGAAAGGGGGAGATGCTCGCCTGAAAACATTGACGAAGGTTCATCCGAAGATCGGGTCGACACTCGCATCAACTCAACGGCCTTATCCGCGAAGAAGCAAAACACTAGAATAAACACCGGATGCACTATTTAATACTACGGCAGAAGATCGGGCATGATGCATGTATGATGTATGACATGGCAAAGATGCGATGCGATTGGGCAATATTAAGTGGAACCGGGGTCCTGACAATTAATTAAATGGTTCAAGTTGTTTAGATACCCCGCATTTTCAATGTTGTCTTAACGTGGCAAAATATATCACCGGTTCGATGCACAAATTTAAATGAGGCCAATATAAGACTAGATTTGCCCGCATATGGACCCCATATTTAATTACGAGGTGAATCGGCATAATGCCCCAAACCACAGACAATATGCATGCAAGCCTGAACAATTAATATGCAACAAGTTTTATATAAAGCATTTATAAAATAGGGGCTCGGGAAAAGGTTCACACATTGGGTCTCGGCGATCTTGGGCTCCGAGGGGTTCGGGGTTCGGTCTCAGGGTTCGACGGGGAACGAGGTTCGGACTCCGGGGTTTAGGGTCTTCGGATCTGCGAAGGAGATCATGGTGTTCCGAGGAGAAGATCTTGGCGTGCCGAGGGTTCGGTCTTCAAATCCCGGGAAGGATGTCTTGCGGCTTCTCGTGAAGGCGATCTTGACGCTCGGTGCCCGTGAAGTAGAACTTGTCGTCCGTCTCTTGTCGGTGGTGAACTTGGCCGATGGCCTTCGGGTCCGGGAAGAAGCACTTGGCGTTCCATGACGACGTTCTTGGTCCGAGGTCATCGGTCCCTTCTCGATGATCTTGGGGTTTGCGGCTCCACTTTCGATGACGATCTTGTTTTAATTGTCAGAGCCTTCGGAAGATCTTGTCGACACCAGATCGGATGCCATGATCACCTGTTGCGCGCCTAGCAGGGGACGAACACAAGCAGAGCCGGCTCAGGGTCGCGCGAGAGGAGGTGCTGCAGGGCTCGGCGGGAGGGGCCACGGGACGAAGGGGGGTCGAGCAGGGCGGGCAGCGGAGCGGCGCTGCGGCGGTTGCCTGCGAGGCGGCGTCGCGCGGCGGCCGGGCGGAGCTCGAGGAGGGCCAGGGAGGCAGGAGATGGGGCGCCGACGCGGAAGCGCGAGGACGACGGCATCGCTGCAGAGGGGCAGAGCCAGCGGCGGCAGGGTTGGCGTGGCGAGGCCGTGGTCGGGCTCGGGCTTGGCGGCGGGGACGGGCGCGGCTCGGCGCTCCTGGCGGCGGCCGAAAGAGAGGTGGGCGAGGCCGGCCGGAGGCGCTGTGGGCGGCGGCTCGGCGAGGTCGGGGAGGCCACGCGGCGGAGGAGGCGCTAGGGAGATGGAGGCAGCTGCAGGGGCAACGACCGGCGAGAGGTCGACGAGGCGGCGCCTGGCGCGGCGATGCGAGAGGGCAGCCGGCGCACGCGGTGCGGCACAGAGGGGGGGGGGGTCGTCGTCGGCGGGCATGGCGGCCGGGGACAGCAGGCGCGACGGAGAGGAGGGTCGCTGGCAGGGCGAGGAGGAAGGGCGGCGGCGCCGCAGAGGGGAAAGCTCGGCGGCGGGGGGGGGGGGGTCCAGCGAGACGGAGGCGGAGGCGGGTCGCGGCGTCCGGCGAGGAGGAGGCCAATGGAGGTTGGGGAGAGAGGCATCGGGGGAGGTGGGGAACGGGCTGAGGGAGAGAGAGGGAGCGGGGCGACGGGGTGAGGTGGGAGGTGGGGCCGCAGGGTCGGTCGGGGTTGGGCTGGCAGGTGGGCCAGGCGCGGTAGGGGTGGGGACGCGCGCGTGTGCGTGGTGTGAGTGCGGGGTGGGGCCCAGGGAGAGGGTGGGTGTGTTGTGTTGTGTGTTGCTGCGGGTGGGGCCAGGTGGGGCGTGGGACCGAGGTGGAAGAGAGAGAGGGTGAGGGAGTGGCTGTGAGGAAGAGAGAGAGAGAGGGGGGGGGGGGTGGGGTGTGGATTGGTGAGGTGGCTGAGCCTAGGATGAGGTGGAGGGGACGGCGAGGTGGAGGGAGGGGATTGGTGGGTAGAATTAGGGTAGGTAGGAAAGGGTCTAGGTTTTAGGATTAGATATTTAGACTAGGGTTTTTCTTTTATTTAAAATAAATTTGTAAATAGTTTTAGATGAATAAAAGATCCGGCTGGACCGACGGTTTGGTTTGAACAAAGGGGAAGGATATTAATATAGAAAACAAAGTAGGTCTTTTAGCAAAATAGTTTTAAACAGATAGGTGTATGATGATGTCATGATGATGCAATGCACTAAATTCAACGCGATTTTCTAGTAGTGGTTTTTGCGGGATGCCACACTCTACTTAGCCAAATATGCATGTAATGATAGGATCCACTTATATTCTACAAAGTAGTGAAACTTGCCAATACAATTCAAATGTATTGACCCTTGTGGCTGTAACTTGTAATGTTGTAGGTTTGATTTATTTTAGTGAAGATTGATTGATTAGGATTACAAAGTCTACAACCAACATCTGCCTGTGGCACTTTGAAGATGAAGGACCCATGACTATAGTTATTCCGCTGCAATGTAATGTAATAGCCAAATGAGCTATGTATGATGTAATAAAATTATGTTATTCCTGGTTATAAAGTTATCTTGTGACCTTTGTTTCTTGATATTACATCTTAACTGTGGATGCTAGCTATTGATCCAGGGACTAGCATTGTAAACACAGGGGACACCACCTTATATTGTTGTAAGGTTGGGACACTCCCTCTACAGATGGTATCAGAGCATTGTGTTGCCTGTAGGATTTGTAAACCTAGGATTGGACAAAAACCTTAGAAGAATAGGAGTTATATTTTGATCCAAAACCTATTTACAAAAACACTTGTAAATTCTTTCCTTAACCATTTTGGTTTTGACTCTACATCTCTTCTATTTCAACTTGATGGAAAAACCTACCCCATGACCAAAGACTATACCATGTGCAAAGGACTCCATCAACTCTAATGACTTCAACTTCTTCAACTCTAATGACTTCAACATCTTCAGCATATTCACCAAGGACTTCCAACTTGGATACCACTAAGGACTACAAGTGAGACAAGGAAATCTTGCTCAAGATATGGAGACTGAGGGAATGCAAAATAAGAAGGAGCCATCAACAACTTTGAAGTATTGCAACCAAGAGTTTATCTCAAGGAACCATGATCTCATACAAGAAGAATCATAAAGGAAGAAAAGATCACAAGTGAACCATATAGATGGACCACCATATTTTAGTTAAGACAAAACCACCAACTTATGTGGTGTAACAAAAATATTTTGTTGACTAAGTATGTGCTTGAACCTTGCTTGAGTGAAATGTTTGGTTTGTGATTGCATGCACATTGCTTGTGTGAATTGTGATGTGTGTGATTAGAATTGAGTCCTTAGAAATATCTTGCCTATTCTAATCTCCCTTCAATTCAAACAGATGACTACCCCAAAAGACTCCAAGGTTGATGACACCAACACCAACCAAGAGGACAGCATGAAAGAGCTCATAGCAACCCAGAACCAGTTAAACCAACTGACAGCTCAGTTCATAGCCAACAATAGTGATAAAGATCCAGCACTGCAAAAGTTTTTGGAGGAACAAACCCAACTGATGCTTAAGGTGAATAATCAAATGATCAACATGGAAGAAAGCTATCCCAAAAGAATCTTTGACAACAAGGATGACTGAAATATTATTCTAGATGGAGCCCCAGCTTGCATTATTTGTGGAGACAAGGATCATACTTCCAAGGAGCATGAAGATCAATGCCCCAACTGTGAAGTGAAACATCCTGTTGGACAATGTCCCACCTCTCAAGCCACTTGTTATTTGTGTGAAGGAAACAACCATGTTCCTATCCAATGCCCCATCTATGCCATTGTTGAACAAAGGAAACAAGAAGGATCCAGGTATGCCAAGAATGTTGATGGCAAAGGAAAAGGACCACTTATACCTCCAAACAAGACAACCCAATTCAAAGGATCAAAGAAACCCAAGAAGCAAAAGTTAGACAAAAGCCATGTGCAATGTCATCAGTGTAAGGAAATGGGACACTATTCTGGTGAATGCCCAAGGAACCCGAAGAATAAAGAGATTGGCCAAGTAGTGTGCAACAACTGCAAAGAGCTAGGCCACTATGTAGCAACTTGTCCACAAGAGCCCCGTAAAGAACTCAAGGACATCCATTGTTTCAACTGCAAGAACCCAGGACATTATGCAAGCAACTGTCCAGAAAAGATGAAGAACAAGTTGAATAAGCCTATGGAGAAACTCAACCTTGGCCCATGAGTCAAGAATGGAAACCAAGGACACAATGCAAAAGTTTGCTTAGAGAAGTTTTCTCACGATCCCAAGAAGGCCAATATGTAATTTTTGTTTGAGAATTTTTAAGGGTGGTAGTACCCTAGTTGTTTGAACCTGCTTGTAACCCTAACCTCCCCAAATCTCGGGACGAGATTTATTTTAAGGGTGGTAGCCTGTCACATCCCAAGATTTTCCAAATCTTGTAATGTGAAAATAAATGAATAAAATAAAACTTTGTTTGATTTTCAGGGCCAGAAGAAACTTTTTGAATTTAATTGGAAACTTCAAACCAATTTGAATTAAATAAATCCTAAAGGGATTTAAAAATATAAACATTTAATAAAAAGGAAAAAAATAAAAAACATTTGGAAATACTATTTTGAAACTTTTAAATAAAAAGATTTGTTTTCAAATGAAATAAAAGTTTTATAAATAAAGATTATTTTATAAAGCCAAATTAAACCTTGGCCAAACTTTAGAATTAAAACATTTTGTTTTGAATAAAAATAGCAAAGGTTTATTTAAATAAATTAATAAGGATTTAATATCCAATTTTATTTAAATAAAAGGTTTTACCATTTTAAATGAAACATCAAAACTTATTAAATTATTTTAAATAAGTTTTCCAAATATTTTATATTCTCAAATAAAACCTACTGAAGTGTTTTGGCTTTATTTTAGATTTCAAAATAAATATTTTAAATAAAATAAATCCTGGTTGATTTTATAATGAAGGTCTATTGTATTTAATTATTAATGGACCCTAAAATAAAAGGTTATTTTGTTTTAAACAAGTTTCCAAGTATTCTTTATTTCCAAATAAAACCTACTGATTTGGTTTTGAAAATATTTGGATTTCAAATAGAGATTTTATTAATTAAATCAAACCCTATTTTATTAAATAACTAAAGATCCATTTTATTTAATTAAAGAATGGATCCTAAAAACAATAAAAATTATTATTTTATTTTGGAATTTGGTTTATGTTGATAAACAGAACCAAATTCATGGTTGCAAAAGTTTGATGTTTGTTTGATTTGATTTGATTGTTGTTTGTTGTTTGAATTTCAAATCAGAAATTAGATTCAGGAAAAAGGAAAAAGATTCAGAATAGGAAAAAATGAGGTTAGGTCGACCCAACCCAGCAGCCCACTAAGGCCCAGCAAACCAGCCCAGCTTTCCTCCCCGAAGAAAACGATTCGAACTTAGTATCTGACCCGCAGAGAGAATGACTGGTGGACCTCCTCCTCGCTCCTTTCCCACTGACCAGCCGACCCCACTCTTTCCTGTTCATCGTCCACACCTCGCGCTAATTCCTCCTTGCCGTTTCTTGCCTTAACGCCGGCGATCAATTCGCCATAACGCGGTCGCCATCACTCGCTTTGACCATGCTCAATAAAACGCCAGCGTCTTCTCCTCCTTTCCCCTCTGTCACCACACCTCGACTCGCCCTCAGGCTGCTAAATTTTGCCAGAGACCACCCTCTACTCCGACGAGGTTCGGTGTCGATTCCGGCCAAGTATCGCCGCCCCTTGCCTCCCTGAGCACGCTAGCAGATTCCCCACTCCCAGACGCATCTCCCAGTACCTTTCGTTCGACCGCGGGCGCCCGCGAGCGTCGGCTACGACAAGCTCTGAACGACGCCGCCGTCCGCTCCAACTCCGACGAGCCCCACAGGTAGTTTCCGACCACCCCGTGCCATATCGTTCACGCACGCGTCTTCTCCGTGACCTTCCGCACCTAACCATGCCCCTGTCTTGCCTTAGGACGATCTACAACGTCGCCTTCGACCGTGGACAGAGCCGTCTGACGCCGTTGCAAACTCCGGTGAGCGATTCCACCTGACCCCGTGCGCCCCTTGCCACGTCGATCACACGTCGAGCACCACCTCATCCTCGCGAACGCGGTAAGCACCCCCTCCGCCTTCCTTGCTTCCTAGAACCACCGCTAGCATCTCGCCTGGCCGTGCGCCGTCGCTAGCCACCGCCAGCGCCGCCAAACTTTGGCAAGCATGTTAGTAACCGTAGGATCTGGATCTGACGGATACGATAGAACGTTAGCGAAGGGGTAAGTGGTGATCCTGTGCCGCATGATTTGGTTAGATCCAACGCACCACAGCACCGATCCGGCCGAACCGGTACCGTCCAACCAGAGTGCGACGCGTGGCCAGGTCTGTTTAAAAACAGATTTGAAATCTGATTGAGATATGATTTTCAAACCCTTGTAACTTTCGATCCACACGTCCAAAAATTACAAATTTTATGTCGTTGGATTCAGGAGAGCAAGCCCTAGCCAACCATACCCTTGGTTTAGTAAATAGTATCTGTTAATTTACTTGTTTTTGCAGATTCATTTGTGTGCTTGTTTAGATTAGAAAAATTGTTTAAAAATGTTTTTAGGGTTAAAACCTTTGCAAAATGGTTTGCTGTAAACTCACTGACCCTAGGAACCAACCCTTGGTGTTAAAAATGATTTTTGTAAAATTTAGGTTGGATTATTTGACTTAGCCATTTTCTAGCCAAATAAAATTATTGATTTTATTATGAAAATGTTCTTGCAAAGAAAACTTTGGGAAAATGTTTTGGACCAAACCTACTGACCCAAAACACCAAGTTTTGCAAATGGAAACTCATTTGGTGAAAA
Organism: Avena sativa; assembly: GCA_916181665.1. NCBI lineage: Eukaryota > Viridiplantae > Streptophyta > Magnoliopsida > Poales > Poaceae > Avena > Avena sativa. The sequence goes on from OV702284.1 coordinate 72,134,479, forward strand.
ACATAAAGTTTTGCTTTGATAAAAATATTTTTCACCACATAAAATAATGAATGGATTTTAAAATGGTTTATGGACTAAAGCCCTTTTGCAAATGACTTTGCCACTATGGAAAAATGACCACTTTGGACCATACCAAGTTTTAGGAGCCTAGTGGAGACCATCCTTGCAAATAGGACCATCTCTTGCATGCTTACATGCATGATTTAGGTCCCATTGTTTTATGTGTGTGAAATGTTGTTTGATTATTGGTTTGGAATGCTACTTGATACTATGCTTGCTTGATTGATTGTAGTGAAGTTAGAAAAGTGTGAGACTAGCAAGATCAAGGAGTGAACCACCATTCCCTACCAAAAAGGCAAGTTACACTATCATCTAAAGTCCTACTATTTTCATTATACTTAGTGAATTTTGAAACATGCATGAAAATACTTTTTGTACTTATGCTATGCTAAATCCTAATAGGATTCCTTATATATACCTTAGTGAAAACAATGTAGTTGTTACATGCTTAGCCATGCTATATTTTGAAAAGAGATACATGTTGAGATTTTACAAAGGTTGAGAAAAGCACTTGTGTTTTACATAATAAAACAAGGACTCAATGAACCACCTAGGTGGAGGATACTTTAAGTTTTGGAGAAGGTGGCAACAAAAGGAACCATGTTTATGGGAATCACTTTGTGTTGTGCTCCAAAAGAAAACCACCTAGGAAACTTAGAGATTGAACATGTTTCTCCAATTGTGGCTTTTGTGTGCAACCACATGCTATTATGACTCTGGCTTAGTCAACTACATTGGGAAGACCCATGCACTGTCCTCAGTTAACTGGACATGGGGACCTGGAATCCTACATGGGTGCTGAAGGCAAGCTAGCAATGGTGTATGGGAGGACCCTTTGGAAAGACTTCGTCACATTCTCAATCTGCCAGTACTCCATCTTGGTGAGCACTAATCCAGTAGGCCACTGGTGGCAATAAGATGGGATTGTGACATGTGGGTAAAGTGTACTCCTTCTGCAGAAGATAATAAAAATCTAAGTACTTAGCCGTGTCCCCGGTTATGGAAAATACTGAGAAACTAAAGTTTGAACTATGGGAGATCTCGACATTCCAACTTCTAAAATAAAAACTTGATGCACTTGGGGGTACCAAGGTGTAGGGTTCGCAGCATAGAAAACAAAAATTTTCCTACGATGTGAACTATATACCAAGATCTATCTACTAGATACAAACAATGGGCGGATGTATATCCGTAGAGAACATACCCTTGAAGACCGACAAAGCTTAACGAGTTCAACTCGTGGTTGATGTAGACGATCTCTTGCCGATCTCAAGATCGAGAGGAAGTCCTAGCGCCGCAAATCAGCAGCGCATCCGTGCTCGCACACACGTTCGAGGCACCGAGCAACCTCTGCCTCCTCGCTCCAGCGATGCAGCAGAAGCACAACTCTTTCTTGCCGAATAGCCACCGGGAACATGTATCTCGCTAGTCCGAGACCATGGGGGATAAATTCTAGAGGGGGAGAGAGATCCTTCACGAGGAGGTGTGAGAGACAAGTGAGGAGGGGGGCTCCTTTTATAGGAGGAGGGGGGGGGGGGCACCCAAGGGGGTGGCCACCGGCCATGGGGGCTGCCCCCTCCCCTCGTTCATTCATGTGGGTGGACACTCCACTCACAAAATGCCCTTTAAATTCCCTCCACTCAAAAGTCCACTCAAAATCCCATTAAATTTCCACCAAATTTAATGCAAACTCTCATTAAATAAAACTCTTTTATTTTATTCAGAATTTTGTCAATTACTTTAATGACAAACATTCACAAATAACCCCTTGCTAGAATTCTATTTCACATGCATAACCACTTTATGCAATTTCACCCGAAAACCTGTTTCGGTATCTAGTGAAATAAATTCCTGCGCTTGTTCATTCTTTCGGCATGAAACATTTGCTCCAATTGGATGTCGCTGTCTCTTAAATGTGTCACCCTACGGTTCGTGAATAATGCGGACATGATCGAGACCCCTCTCGGATCAATAATCAGAAGCGGTATCTGGAGACCCATACTGACTCCCACACATTCAACGATGACTTTCTTGTGATCGTCAGAACCTTTTACGCTAGTATCTTAATCCCTTTGTTTCACGATATATTACATGTCCGAGATTCGATCATCGGTATCTCCATACCTAGTTTGATCTCGTTACCGACATGCACTCTTTTCTCGTTCCTGTGATATAACATTCTAGTGATCAAATCACTTGCTTGCAAGCTAATCAATGTGATATCACCGAGAGGGCCCAGAGTATATCTATCCGTCATCGGGATGAAAAAATTCCACTCTCGATCCATGAGCCTCAACATAACACTTTATTAGTTCTGAATCCATCTTTATAATCACCCTGTTACGGTGTGACGTTTGATGTTATCAAGAAACTCTTCCGGTGTTAGTGATTGACATGATCTCATGGTCTAAGGATTAGGATCACTTCGTAAGTTGTTATAGCAATATAAACTCAATGACTTTGATCGTAATGCTATACTTCGGATGAATGTTCATCACACCATTACACTAATGTTGTGATCCCGTTATTAACAACATCCAATGTCCATGATCAGGAAACCTTGATCATCTTGTTAATCAACGAGCTAGTTTATGAGAGAGGCATAACTAGGAACTTTCTGTTTGTTTATTAAACACACATGTATTAACGTTTCCGTATTAATACAATTATAGCATGCAAAATAAACATCTATCATATACTTGGAATACACATAATAAACACTTTATTATTGCCTCTCAGGGCATATTCCCTTCACAAGGAATTCAAAGAGATTTTGATAAAACTTGTTGCACTTGGGGTTACCAAGTAGCTCAAGGGATTTTGACAAGGACTTGAACACTTGAGTTTCTACCAAGGAGTTCAAGGAACTTGGAAAAAGGGAGATTTGACAAAGGACCAAAACCATTTTGAAAAGATAGGATAAATTATTGCTTTATGCAAATAAGCCTAAAACTCTACTTAGCCAAATATGCATGTAATGATAGGATCCACTTATATTCTACAAAGTAGTGAAACTTGCCAATACAATTCAAATGTATTGACCCATGTGGCTGTAACTTGTAATGTTGCAGGTTTGATTGATTTTAGTGAAGATTGATTGATTAGGATTACAAAGTCTACAACCAACATCTGCCTGTGGCACTTTGAAGATGAAGGACCCATGACTATAGTTATTCCGCTGCAATGTAATGTAATAGCCAAATGAGCTATGTATGATGTAATAAAATTATGTTATTCCTGGTTATAAAGTTATCTTATGACCTTTGTTTCTTGATATTACATCTTAACTGTGGATGCTAGCTATTGATCCAGGGACTAGCATTGTAAACACAGGGGACACCACCTTATATTGTTGTAAGGTTGGGACACTCCCTCTACAGTCTACCTAAGAGTTTGGTAGATACTAGACAGTTGTAATGAAGGTTGCATAAAGAGCATAAAATTTGGCCTAAGCTAGATAACCTTGATGTCATCCTAAGGCATGAGTTTGAACTTAGTTAAAACCCCACTAGTTTACCACCCCACATCAGTGCTTACCCCCACCTATAGATGCTAGTGCTAAGCATAAAACTTGATCAACTTTAGATGGGAATACTTGGTGGAAAAATGGTTATGAAAACCTTGGAATGATGGATCATTCTATTGAAATGTTTTGGACATGTGTTTCCAAACACTTGATGATTTTGGTGATGAAAATGTTGAGGCATGAGCCTTAGCCCTTTATAAAACTGATGGTTGTCTGGATGCGATACCATTCCAATTTTATCGTACAACCACAATACCCGAAGATTGGGTAGGGCTTGACTGGAAACTTATATTCCTTAGTATTAGTTCCCTCACGGCCAAGGTCTGAGATGAGGCTACCTTGTGAAGATTGTCCACCTGTGCAGTACCCAAGATGACAGTTGGTCATGGTTGGGAGGCCAAACTCACATGAGAGGTGCTTATACTAGGGCGTGTAATCGAAAGGTTAGGATTGATTATCCACATACTGAGTATGTGAATTCAGGATTTGTTCCTGACGGATGTATCGAATGTTGTGGTGAAAGTGTACAATCTCTGCAGAGTGTCAAACTATTCGAATAGCCGCGTCCGTGGTTATGGACAGTTGGAGTGGCCATACTGTTCCCCCGTTAGACTTTTCAAAATGACTTGTGAAACGAATTGAGACTTTGACTTGACCACAACAGAGTTGTGACCTGAATTACAAGATCCCACTTAGGAGTTATAAAATTGTGACTAGCTTTGGAACTAAGTAGAGATAAACCCGGCTTTTTGCAAAACAACCCTAGAGCCTAGTGTCCTATTATCCAAAAACCCCTTACCTGTTAGTATTAGTTTGCGAGTACTTAAAGAGTACTCATGGCTTTGTCCCTGGCTATTACCATGGCCAGACTATGAAGAGGAGTACCTGGAAGATGGACCCCAGGAAGGTTACGACAACTAGGATCATCTCCCATCGTCAGCATTGCCTGTGACCCTGAAGATGGAGCTTCGCCTACGCTACCGTTATTATTATGTATTCCGCTGCTTGAAGTTGTAAGAACTGGATCATGAGATCCCTATTTGTGTAAGAACTTATGTATCATTGTAACGGATGATGTACTATGGTATCCAATTCTGTTATGTCTCGCCAAAATGGTAATCCTGGGATTGCGATGTATGGCATAACAGGCATCTAGGATTGAAAAATCCGGGTGTTGACATGCGGCCTGGTTGCAGTTTTTTTTCTCACTGTTTCCTTTTCTCTTTTCTGTTTTGTTTTCAGATTTGTGTATTACATATTTGTTTCAAATTTCTTTTAGAGAATTTATTTGTTAAATAGTTACAGCAATAATGAATGGTATTAAAGTCATTTTATGATTTCTTTTATTAATTAATGTTGTATTTCTTTATTTTGTTTATATAGATCATTCTAATATTTGGTAAGGGACTTTTTTATTAATTTTCTTTCCATAATAAGCCATGGATTTATTTTAGGATATTTTCTTATTTGTTTATAAAACTTAATTTTAGTTAGCTCATAGTTTGGAGGAAAAAATTTATATAATGATCCTATATTATTATTTGATGCATGATATCCTAAGGATTTAATATGGTTAATGTCATTCCCATGAATCTAGTAAATACCAAGGTTTATATTTTGTTATAACTAGCATAAGAGTTAGGGTATGAATTATAATTGCTTACCCTAGGGTTTAGGGTTCTTAACATACTTATATCCTTTTGTTGATGTGAATTAATATTAATAGCTAAACATATTGTCTTTATGTTTGTAATCTATAATGATACCACCTTTTAAAATAGAAAGTTATTATCTGGAATGTCTTATGAAAAGGATTTGATAAATATAACTCCTAAGCACATATGGTGATGATAATTGGGAATGACAAAGATGTACTTAAGTGATTTGCTAAAGGAAAATACTCCTATAAACCATTGTGGAAATAAGATGATTTATCCAACAGATGAGATGGATGTTAAGCTTGATCATAGATTTAGGGTTTAGTGTTTACCAAGAGTTCCTATCTTCCATAATTCACAATCCTGGACTTCTAATTAAGGAATTCCTTTCCTAGATATACTACTTCTTCATATCCATCATTGCGGTGACCCAGCATACCACTGCATGATGTAGTACACTATAGTCGTTAACATAACACTAATGAAACACCGTTCTTTAGTATTACATCCCTCAGAGTGGTACAACAGAAACACAACAGGTCCAAGACATGACTATAGGTTACAACTCAACTCTTTACACAAGATCCAGAGAACACTCTAGGTTAAAGATAGAGAAAGAAACTTCTTACAAAGAAGAATCAGAAATAAACAACTCAAAACTATCATACTATTAAGACTAGTATCTTAACTAATGGTCTGGCATTGCTTCTATCGCAATACACTAAAGAAATAGGTTATATGGCTAGAGATTATATCCCTATCTAATCAGTAACTTTGTCTTCACTTGAGTTGGTGTATATGTTGACTTTCTTGACTTCATTGAAGAGCTTTAGCTTTTGATGATGATTCCCGGAGCATGACTTGATGTAGACGTCATCTTAATGGATTCAGAATCTAGAAAGGGTTAAGAAGATACTTTGAGTACGAGCGTACTCAGCAAGTTCACTAGAAAAGGAGTGTTTGATGCACTATATCTATAGCCACAGACCATAGGTCATAGGCTATGCAAGTTTTTGTAAACATTTCTTCAAAGGTTGCTTTTATTCTGAAAAGCTATGTCCGTTAGCCTTCACGGGTTTACCAGAACTTTCAAGGAGTTACTTACCCGCCGCGTTCGTAGCTCCTTCCCGGAACAGGGGAGTAACAAGTTACAGTTCTTATAATCCGCAGAGGTGCGTTACTTTACCCATGAGAGATCAAATCCTTGTTGCACAACCGGGCGATCTTTCCCTTTCACACTTCCTATGGTGTGGGTCCCAGAAGATGATCCAAGCCAATCACTGTCCTTCTCCATGACCCCGCATACCCGACGGATTGCACATCAGGCCTAGGATAAAACTTGTTTCCATTATCAGCCTAAGGTGTAGAACCCTCATAGATACCAGAAGCCGTGGGACGTTGAGGGATCCCACCCATAACCTGCTAACCCTCTACAAGAGGAGTTGCAACAACGGCCCAATCGTCTGTTGGCATGCGAGAGAGAGAGCCGATCCAGCTGACTTCTCCGTCCCATTCCAAATCTCATGGTTAACGCGTAATATACGGCGCAAGAATCACTGGTGACATTGGTTGTTAAGTCCTAGATAATATGTTCCTTTACCACTAGAACTTTCATAGTAGGTTATTACCTCATGGTAAATAACCTATAATCATATTATTATGAAAATAGTGTTTTCTGACCTTTTTCAAATGCAGGTGATGACAACACTAGATTTGCAAAATACTTTACAGAAAATAATCAAAGGACATGAGCAAGTGTGAACTTGCCTTTTGTGATTGCAAGATTATGCACTCATGGTCTTCGAGACTATATAAGATCCAATATCTGAAATCAACATCATTGTTCCGGTAAGGACTAATGTTTAAAGAAGCAATGTGAAGTTATGCATAAGTAATGATATGCATTTTGTAAAACTCCCAAAGTGAATCCCCAATACTTTGAGTGAAGTGAGTTTAGGTAATTCTTTTAAGAGTTGGTTTATGTTCAAATTTTACTTTATAAGTAATGACCTTTATAAAGAAGCTTAAGTGTTAACAATTCAAAATATACAAGTAAAGTATAAAATAATGTGATTTATGGTTAATTGTCATTTGGTGACTATTGATAAACATCCTTGGTATTGAATTGTTTAAGAATTGAAGAACTTATTATAAGATTATTGTTTGAAGTGGCAAAAAGAATAACATTTGAAGAAATGATTTCTTTTCTAAGGTTTAAACAATCTTTATTGTTAATAAAACGTGATCAATGTCTTTTGGTGTTTGATTGATTAGTATGGACTTGAGATACTTTATGTCTTAATTTAAATAGACCAAAGTTAACTATAAAAACATTAGTTTATTATACATGATGTTTAAAAGCTTTTGGGACTAAAGTTAACTTTAAAAGGGTAAATAAACTTAAGGTGGAATTGGTTTTAATTATTCTCTAGTTTTGGATTTATGATAAGTATGACTAAGGTGTGAAACTATTCACTTTATATGTGAATGATTAGATTAAATTTGTTTTGATATTATGAAAATAATATGCAACTATTAAATGAAAGTATAATTTGGATAATATTATTAATGTGTTAGATTTAAAGTCATGTTGATTATTATTTAGATATTAAGATCCTTCCCTCCTAATATTAGTGAATGGTGTATAAAATTATCTTAAAGGTTGTGGTTTTGAATTTTTATTTAAGGTTTCAAAAGAATATTATAAAGTTAATGACTTATGCTTAAGTTTTATTATAAATCTTAGTTATGGTTTAGAACTTTGGTAATTAGATTTTTAGGTTTTAATATTTCTAAAGAAATATAATTATTATTTTTTACTTAAGACATGTTCTTAAAGAATTTCCAAAAATAGATAATAGATAAGGATTTATTATTTTAAAATATTAAAAAAATTCTACTAATATATTCAATATATATTTTTTGTGTAATAAATTTATTCAAGATCTTAAAATGATTTTTTATTTATTTTAGGTATTTCTTATGTTTATAAATTCTATAAAGGATTAAATATCTTTGAATATTTACTTCATATTTTACTAATAAAAAAAAGTTTAGGCTAGAAATTTTATAACATAGTGTATTTATTTTTATACACAAAAATGATTTTTATTCATTTTTTTGGATTTTTCCTTATTTTATGAAATTTCACTTAGGATTTAATGGTGTTAATATTTAGTTGCTTTATATTTTTATTTAACAAGTAAATTAATATTTTTATTAAGTAGATCTTATTTTTGTGATGATTTAAATACATTATTTATATATTGTTAGGATTTTCTATAATTTTCTAGAGCTAAAAAATTTATTTATAGGGTATTTTGGTAATTCATTTGTTTTACTTCTCATTATATTTACTCTAGTCTATTTGGTTGGGCACATGGGCTGTCTTGGCCCAGCTAGACCAGGCCCGACACTACAAACTGACCACCCCTCTCCACACGATCCACGCACGCACACAAACCCCTTCTCCTCGTTCCCCTCTAGGCGCGTACGCCGCCGCGTGCCGCCACTCCGGCCAGTCATCGACTAAGTCTAGCGCTTCCACTCGCCGTCCCAGCTCTGCCTCGACCTCCTCTCTATTTGCCTAGTCGTCATAGCCTGCGCCTGCATCCTCTTCGCGTACCCAAGGCGAACCCTAGCTCTCTGCCCCACCTGGGTCAGATGCGCCGATGCCCCCTTCGCCCTGGATGCTTCTCTTTGGATCCCGCATCTCCTTTGCTGCTAAGGAATAACCATGGGATCTTCCTTGGTGTTCTTGGCCTCTAGTGCTGTAACATCCCAAAAATCATGATTTATAAAGATTGCACATTATTCATGCATCCTCATCCATTTTGAATTATTTTCAAATAGATTGCAAAACAGAAGCCATATTGTTTGCCTATTATTTTATGTAAGAAAGGCAATGGCTTTATTTCCATTTTCAAATCATGAGAACACTTTGTTTCAACCAGGAAAGATTTGAATGTTAATTTCAAAGCTTGTCCAAATTTTCAAAACAAGAATCTAAATTTAAAACCATTTGTATGCCTATTATAAATATTTAAATAAGGCATGGTTTTAAATCTGTTTTTCAATGGGCCAATGCATTCATGAGCAAACACAAAGTTTTATACACAAATATGTGCTTAGGTCACTTTACAAAAATCCAGAGGAAGTTTGAATTCAAACTCATTTGAATAGCATTTGAAAATGATTTCAGAAAATCAAATTAGAAATAGAAAAGGAATAAGAAAATAAGAAAAGGCCGGCGCCACCATTCCAGCCCAACAGCAAAATCAGCCCAAAAGCCAGCCCACCCGGGTTCCCCTCTCCTCTCTCTCTCACCCGCACCCGCTCTGCCCCGCTGACGCTGCCACTGGGCCCAAGCCAGGTCAACACCTTCTTCACCACCCCCACGCGCGTAGACTCCGTCGCCACCACCGTTTCCTCCAGAAATGCCGCGTTGATTCCTCGCTTAATTCCCATTGATTCAACGCGTAATTGCCGCCCTCGCTCTAACTACATAATCACCTAGCCACCCCGCATCTTTCCTCTCACTCACCATTGTCTAAGCGCCACCAGGCTGTTCGTATTGGAGCTCACACCGTCGCGGTACCGAGCGTCTCCGGCGACTGATTCCGGTGAGCCCCGACCACCCCTTCGCTTCTGGTTCAAACGAGCGTGATCCTTGTGTCTTTTAGCATCTTCTGATGACTTTGGTTTGCCTGCGTGTGAACCAGGTCGCCGTCCCTGTCCACCTCTTCAAACGACCGAGCCGCCGCCCAACTCCGTCGAGCAATCTAGGTAAAACCCGAGCGCCGCTTGCCTTCTTCCTGACCCTATCGTGTTCGCCTGGTCCTTGTGCACGAACTAATGCTCTTGGCTTGTGCTAGGGTGATCGAGAACGTCATCAAAGTCGCCGTATGCACGAACCCGACGCCGCCCGCAACTCCGACGAGCGCTAGCCTCTGCTATAGCCCGCCCCTGTCCACGCTAGCAGCACGTTGAGCTTCCTCGTGTTCTTGCGAGTCTGGTAAGCCACACCACAACCCCCAGCCCCTCCTGTATTCGCCGGACCGTCGCCGCCAGTAGCGCCGCCGCCGCTGCAACCATGCGCGCCGCCAGTTCTTGGCCAAGCCGTCGTGGGCCGTTGGATCTAGATCTAGCGCGTTAGATTAGATCACTTATCCAAGGGGTACGATTAGATCTGGACCATGCGATTTCTTTTAAATCCTGCAGCTCTCGTTGATCGATCCATCCAAACCTGTACTGGCCAATCAAACACGCCCACGTGTCTGGGTTTTTAAAGTAAAATCTGTTTTTGAATCTATTAGTTATTTAAAATTGTAAATTCAATAACTTTTGTTACGTTTATCCAAAAAATACAAATAATATATCATTGGAATCACAAAAATAAATCCTACACAAATGTAGGCTTGGTTTTGTGATTTGCTTCAGTTAAAATAAAAATTTATGCAGAGACATTTGTAGGCCTATTTTGTGAATAAAAATTATTTGGAAAATGTTTTAAAAGCCAAATTAAGTTTAATTGGTGTATAAATGTTTACTTTATTGTTCAGTACTGTTTTACTTGTCTTGTTTAGTTTATAAAAATCATCACATGGCATTTGCATGCATTCATATATTTTTGCTTGATTATTTGAGATATGAATTTGGTGCTATCATTTTATATGTACGTTTTGGTGCTAGTGGTGATTGTGACTGTGAGGATTGTTGTTACTCCCCCAACTACCAAGGAAATTGGTGCTTCATGTTTTTGTCCCAATATTTTGACTATGCATTAGTGATATTTTGTATAGGGCTTGCATGATAATTTTTGCTAAGTATCTATATGCTATGCTTGGGAAATCCTAGTAGTTGTAGAATGGTTAGAATTTTCTCTGAGTTAAGATACTTTCCATTGCCATGCTTAGCCTACCTAGTAGCAACCAAGGGTGGATTATATACATGCTATGGAAAAATATTGCTAAGACTTTGACTTGTGTTTTGCTTAATAAAACAACTAAGTGAATGAAACACCTGGGTGGAATGGTATGTTTGGGTTATGTTGAGTGGTTACACAAGGCCCATATATATGGTATACCTTGTGTATCACACTTGTGGAAAGCCACCCAGGAACAAAGGGATTTGAGATGCCATATGTTAAGAAGCTTCTAGTGCAGCCACATGGCATTATGGGGTTTGCCTGGATCATATAGGTTGCAATAACTTAGCCAAATGGACAGTTGGTGGTAGGGGTGATAGGTTTGGAGCGCGTCCATTTTGGTATAAGGGAAGGCTTCTGAAAGGTCATGTCTCGATGCATGTCGAGTCTTGTGGGGAAAGTGCACCACCTCTGCAGAAGGAAGAATCTAAGTACTAAGCCGTGTCCCCGAAAATGGACAAATTGAGCATCAAGACATGGAAGCTATCAATAACCTCCTCATCCCAATTTCTAAGTTAAACACTTGTGGTTGAACAAGGGTAAAGGTTCACCAATGTCTATTGGTGGTTTCTTGGGAGTTTTGCCAAACAAAAACTTAGTGTTTTCAACTGATAGGTAAAACCTATTTTGAGCAAAGCAAGCCTAAGCTACACTTAGCCAAATTCATGTAGAAGCTAGATACTATTATTCTACTAAGGTATCACTTGCCAATACTATTCCAATGTATTGACCCACTGTGGTAGTAACTTGTGATGTTGCAGGTTACTCTGATGAGGATTAGGGTTATGAGTCTATACTCAACATGCTCGCCTGTGGCACATGAAGATGAAGACTTTTATTTATATTGTTAAGTTAAACTCTTGTACTAGCCTATGGCTATGGAGTTGTAAAAGACTATGTTATCTCTGGAATGACGATGTAATAATGACCTTTGTTTCTGTGTACTTCATCTTAAACTGTGTATGCTAGCATTTGATCCAGGGACTAGCATTGCAATCACAGGGACCTTTACCTTTATAAAGGTGGGGTCTTACAGTTGAGTAGTATAGCACTATGTTGCCTGTAGGATTATGACCCTAGGTTGGATTAGACAAAGATACCACTAAGGAAAAAATTCAACACTTTGAAAAATTTCCACACTTGTATTTTTCTTCTCGTAAACTTTTCTAATCTTCTTTATCATATCTATTTGTAGATGAACTCCATCAACAAAGCCGTGAGGAAGGGACCACTCATGACCATGACCTTGGAGTGTGAGACTGAATTTCCCAAAGCACTCAAGAACCTTATGGTTACCATGGGGATACATGGTGCAGCTGTGTACAAGGGATTCCCTGTGATGGATGAAGGAGAAGAGTATTGATGGGTGCAACTTCACTTGTACAAAAACAAGGATGACAACCACAGGAGTCAGGATTTTGCATGGTCACCAACTCTGAAATGCACACAACATTCTTTGACTCTGTAAGAAATGCAGCTTGGAATGCCATCGAGGAGCTTGGTGATAGACTCAAGTGCAGAATGCTCAATACCCAAAATGACCTTAGATAAGAAAAGAAGCATACCCAAGAACTAGAGACTACCAACCAACAACTAAGGGGAGACATCATAGACTTAATATGGGAGTCTTGTGAACAAGATAGACAGATGGCCACTAAGGATGACCTGATAGCTATTTTGTCTAGTGAGTGAAAATTGTAACGTACTTCGTTAGTTGGACCACCACACTTATTGTTTTTACTTCCAAAAAATTTGTCTAAGTTATGTTGAACCTTTGGTGTTTGTAATGGATTTGTGTATGCCATGACTTGTGTGTTTGTTGCTAAAAGATGTGCTTGTGATATTTTGTCTTGTGAATTTTTCTCTACTTGTGTTGGTTCTAACTTTTCTCTATCTTATAAAAATCGATGCCTAATGTTGTTATTAGCACGACCGAGGAGTTCAAGGGAACTCGTTTTGGTACTCGTCTCATTGAGCTCACCAGTGTGCTCAACCTTCCACTTCCTAACATCACGACACTTCAGCTCACCGAGTTTGAGAGGAAGGACCTATGGGGCTTCAGAGTCACACAGCCGGGACGCCAGGCAGAGCCACCCACGGAGGCTATCACTTTCAAGCTGATGCATGACGACAAGGAGAGAGGCCTAGATATAGCCATGCAGGAGTTACTTGGAAGCCTGGTAGGGAGGCACTCCACCGAGCTTAGAGGTCTTTACTTTCACCCCTTCGGGAGACGCAACAAGGAGGGTGAGGCTATATAGTACGATGATGATACTAGAGAGACGATGGAGCCGATTCGTCTGTACCTTCAAGACCTAGAGGGTCTTATTAGACACCTTGATACTGATAGGACCAACGTCATGCTTAGCAATGAAGAGCTCCAGGTTCAGCTACGAGAGAAGGACAAGCTCTTCGTGGAGCAAGACGAGATTGTCAAGGAAATGGAGGCAAAATTTTAAAGCCAGGACAAGAAGTTCAAGAGCCAGGATAAAAGTGTTGGAGATATGCCCTAGAGGCAATAATAAATATAGTTATTATTATATCTTTGTGTTTATGATAAATGTTTACATTCATGCTATAATAGTATTAACCAGGAAACATTAATACTTGTGTGATTTGTAAACTAGATTAGAGTCCCTAGTAAAAGCCTCTTCATAATACTAGCTTGTTGGTTAATAAATGATTGTGGTTTCCCTATGATGAACATTGAGATGTTATTAACAACAAGATCATATCATTAGGAGAATGGTATGATGGACATACTCCTATAGATAAGCGTAGCATAAAGATCAAGTCATTTTAATAGTTCAATTGCTATAAGCTTTCTGATACATAGTAACCTAATTCCTTCGACCATGAGATCATGCTTATCACCATCACCGGAAGGATGCTTTGATGACATCAAACACCACACCGTAACTGGGTGGCTATAAAGGTGGCATTGAGTGTTCGGAAAGTATGGGTTGAGACACATGGATCAAGAATGGGATTTGTCCATCCATATGACGGATAGATATACTCTGGGCCCTCTCGGTGGAATGTCATCCAATTAGCTTGCAAGCATGTGACTGGCTCACAAGGGATCACATACCACGGGAACGAGAAAAGAGTACTTATCAGTAACGAGGTTGAACTAGGTATGCGGAGATACCGACGATCAAAACCTCGGATAAGTAAACTATCATGAGACAAAGGGAAATTGGTATCGTATGTAAGTGGTTCATTCGATCGCAAAGTAATCGTTGAAATATGTGGGAGCCATATGAATTTCTAGATTCCTCTATTGTTTATTGTTCGGAGAAGTGTCTCGATCATGTCCGCATAATTCACGAACCGTAGGGAGACACACTTAAGGATTCGATGTTGTTGAGTAGTTATGGAATGATGAGTAAGAGACTAAATGTTGTTCGGAGTCTCGGATGGGATCCGGGATATCACGAGGAGATCCGGAATGGTTCGGAGAATAAGATTCATATAAGGAAAGTCCTGTTTCGGAGTTGGGGAATGATTCCGGTGTTTTCATCGGGAATGTTCTAGAAGGTTCCGGAAGGTCCGGCACTCCGGAGGGGAAGGGTACATGAATGTGTCATGACAATGTGGAATGGTTGCATCATGTACTACGTATCATGGCTGAGCAAAATAAAGGGATAAATCAAATCCTAGTTTGAAAAGTCAAACGGCAGTTTTGCTTGCTGGAGGGAGAGTAGGAAACCTACTTGGGGAGGATTTCCTCTCCCTCCACCCGCCGGCCAAAGAGGCCGACTTGGGGGAGGACTCCCTCCCCTTGGTTGGCGCCCTCCCACCTATAAAAGAAGGGGCAGGGGTGCCCCCTCTAGACTACACCTCTCACACCCCGAAACCCTAACCCTAAGCCGTCGGTGCCACCACCCCTGCTGCCGCCGCCTAGGGCACCACCAACTCGCCGAGTTGGGATGAACCCTAACCCTAGCCGCCGGCTAGCCTCCTCCCTTGGTTCCCTCTAAACCCTAGATCGCCAAGGCCTCTCTCATAGTTCACCATACTCGCTCCGGCTTAAGGCGAAGCCCTGCGAGATCTCCCCTCTACTTCCGGTACCACAACGTCGTGCTGCCGGAATCGCGAGGAGAGTGCTACAACCTCCACTGTCTGCTGGAACAAGGGAGAGGAAGGTCTTCATCGAGTACCGAACGTGTGACCGACTGCGGAAGCGCTGCCGGAACGCAGCGCCGGAAGGATCGTCTACACGATCTTGAGATCGGCAAGAGTACGACTACATCACCCACGAGAATCCGCTCTCGTTAACCGCTTTGGAATCTTCGAGGGTGAGTTCCTCTATCGACTCGTTGCTACAATCTAGTAGATAGATCATAGCTTGTTTGTTTGCATGCGGTAGAATTTTTTTTGTTTTCCATGCTACGAACCCCTACAGTGGTTTCAGAGCCGTGTCTATATGTAGATCTGTTGCACGAGTAGAACACAATGGTCATTATGGACGGTGGTGCTTTTATTATCAATTGCTTATTGTGTACTTTGCATCTTGCGGTATGATGGGATGAAGCGGCCCGGGCTAACCTTACATGACATCGTTCATGAGACTTGCTCCACGCTCAACATGTAACTTGTATTGCATAAGTGGCTTTGCGGGTGTTTGTCTCTCCCATTATAGTATAGATCCAATTTACAACATGCACTTGATAGTTCAAACATCAACGTTGTGGTTCTTGTTCGTAAGTTATATCGACACTTATTGAAAGCCCCAAACCACGTAAAATATGCAAAGAAATTAGAGGCGTCTAACTTTGTTTTGCAGGGGTGTGCTGTGATGTGATATAGATATGATTGTGAATATATTTGATGTATGCAATGATCCTGATTGTAAGTTGGCAACCAGCTGGAGCCATATGGTTGTCTTTAATTTCTGTTAAGACCCGCGTGTCTATTCAAAGTAGTTGTAATAGTTGAAGCTAGTGGACGACAACCATGAAGCGGCGCCATTGACCTTGACGCCATACCGGTGATGATGGAGATCATGTACGTGCTTGAAGATGGAGATCGGAAGCACAAGAAGAAAGGCCATATCATATCACATATTATGAATTGCATGTGATGTTAATCCTTTATGCATCTTGTATTGCTTAGTTAACGACGGTAGCATTATAAGATGATCGCTCATGCACATTAATTTCAAGTTTTAAAGTGTTCATCCTTAGTAAGCACCATTGCTAAAGCTTGTTGTTTCGAAGCACCATGTGATGATCGTGTGTGTTAGATTCTGCAAGTGTATACAACGTGAGCATGCCAGATTTGCTCATGCAGAAGCTAAGGTTTGATCTTGACGAGCCTAGCATGTACAGACATGGTCTCGGAACACGGATCACCGAAAGGTAAAGCATGAATCATATAGTAGATATGATGAACATGTCGATTGTTTGCCATTGAAGCTACATCAACTCTCGTGATGATCGGTTTTGATGTGGTGGATTTGGTTCGTGTGATCACTAAAACAATGTGAGGGATATTGTTTTGAGTGGGAGTTCACCTAGATTAATTTAACTATTAATTAGAACTCAATTTGTCATAAACTTAGTCTAAACTATTGCAAATATGTTGTAGATCAATGGCGTCCCCTACCATCAATTTTATGCGTTCCTAGAGAAAGAAAAGTTGAAAAACAATGGAAACAACTTCGCGGATTGGTTCCGCAATTTGAGGATTGTCCTCAATGCTGGTAATTTGACCTATGTGCTGGATGCACCGCTTGGTGACCCGCCTGCAGCTGATGCTACTGATGAAGTAAAGAACGTTTACCTCGCTCGGAAGAATCAGTACTCCATAGTTCAGTGTGCTATCTTGTATGGTTTGGAATTGGAGCTTTAGAAAAGGTTTGAGAACCATGACCCACATGATATTGTCCGTGAACTCAAATTGATATTTGAGACTCACGCGGCAGTTGAGAGTTATGAGGCTTCTGGAAAGTTCTTGAACTGCAAGATGGAAGAGGGCAGCTCCGTCAGTGAGCATGTGCTTAAGATGTCTGGGCACGCAAACAAACTCCAAAGCTTGGGTATAGTGATTCCTAATGCTTTGGGGATTTACTGTGTCCTCCAATCACTGCCACCAAGTTACAAGAACTTTGTGATGAACTACAATATGCAAAGCATGAACAAGCAGTTGCCAGAACTCTTCTCCATGTTGAAATCTGCAGAAGTGGAGATCAAGAAAAAGCACCAAGTGTTGATGGTCAATAAGACCACCAAATTCAATAAAGGCAAGTCTAAGCAAAAGGGAAACTTCAAGAAGGGAGGTAAGAAAGTTGCCGCACCGGCGAAGAAGACCAAGGCTGGACCTAAGCCTGATACTGAATGCTTTTACTGCAAGCAAGAGGGTCACTGGAAGCGGAATTGCCCAAAGTACTTGGCGGATTTGAAGAACGACAACATCAAGAAGAAAGGTATATCTGATATACATGTTTTTGATGTGTATCTCACTAGTACTCGTAGTAGTGCCTGGGTATTTGATACTGGTTCGGTTGCTCATATTTGTAACTCGAAACAGGTGCTGCAGAATAAACGGAAGCTAGCGAAGAACGAGGTGACGATGCGCGTTGGAAATGGATCAAAGGTTGATGTGATCGCGGTCGGCACGCTACCTCTTCATCTACCATCGGGATTAGTTTTATACTTAAATAATTGTTATTTGGTGGCTGCGTTGAGCATGAACATTATATCGGGATCTTGTATATTGCGAGACGGTACTTGTTTAAGTCCGAGAATAATGGTTGTTCGATTTATATGAGTAATATGTTTTATGCACATGCACCTTTGATAGATGGTCTATTCTTATTGAATCTCGATAGTGGAAATACACATATTAATAACATTGAAGCTAAACGTTTGAAATTGAGCGATAACTCGACCTATATGTGGCACTGTCGTCTTGGTCATATCGGAGTGAAGCGTATGAAGAAACTCCATTCCGATGGACTTCTTGAATCACTTGATTTCGAATCACTTGAAAGATGCGAAGCATGTCTGATGAGTAAAATGACTAAGACTCCATTTTCTGGTACGATGGAGCGAGCTACGGACTTATTGGAAATCATACATACCGATGTGTGTGGTCCAATGAGTGTAGCATCGCGCGGTGGTTATCGTTATGTTCTTACCTTCACGGATGACTTGAGTAGATATGGGTATATCTATTTCATGAAACATAAGTCCGAAACTTTCGAGAAGTTTAAGGAATTTCAAAGTGAGGTAGAAAATCAACGTAAAAAGAAGATTAAATTTCTACGTTCTGATCGTGGAGGTGAATATCTAAGTTACGAGTTTGGCGAGCATTTAAAGAAATGCGGAATACTTTCACAATTGACACCGCCGGGAACACCACAGCGTAATGGTGTGTCCGAACGTCGTAATCGAACTCTCTTATATATGGTTCGTTCTATGATGTCACTTACAGATTTACCGCTATCATTTTGGGGTTATGCATTAGAAACAGCCGCATTCACTTTAAATAGGGCACCATCTAAATCCGTTGAAACGACACCGTATGAGTTATGGTTTGGGAAGAAACCTAAATTGTCGTTCCTTAAAGTTTGGGGTTGCGAAGCCTATGTAAAGAAGTTACAGCCGGACAAGCTTGAGACCAAAGCGAAAAAATGCGTCTTCATAGGATACCCGAAGGAAACTATTGGGTATACCTTCTATCATAGATCCGAAGGCAAAATCTTCGTTGCCAAGAATGGATCCTTTCTAGAGAAAGAATTTCTCTCGAAAGAAGTGACTGGAAGGAAAGTAGAACTCGATGAGGTTGTTGAACCTTCTCTCGAACTTACGAGTAGCATAGCACCGGAAGAATTTCCTGTGGCGCCTACACCAATAAGAGAGGAAGCTAATGATGATTATCATGAAACTTCGGTTGAAGTTGCTACAGAACCTCGCAGGTCAACGAGAACTCGTACCACTCCTGATTGGTATGATCCCGTTATGAGTGTCACGTTGGTGGACAACACCGATGATCCTGCGACATATGAGGAAGCGATGATGAGCCCAGATTCCAATAAATGGCAAGAAGCCATGAAATCCGAAATTGGATCCATGTACGAAAACCAAGTATGGACTTTGGTGGACTTACCGGATGGCCGGAAGGCTGTCGAGAACAAATGGATTTTCAAGAAGAAAACAGATGCTGATGGTAATGTTACTGTCTATAAAGCTCGACTTGTCGCAAAAGGGTTTCGACAAATTCAAGGAGTTGACTACGATGAGACTTTCTCACCAGTAGCGAAGCTAAAATCTGTGAGGATTATGTTAGCAATCGCTGCATATTATGATTATGAGATATGGCAGATGGATGTCAAAACAGCGTTCCTCAATGGAGACATTGATGAAGAGTTGTATATGATGCAACCCAAAGGTTTTGTCGATCCTAAAGATGCTAACAAGGTGTGCAAACTTCAACGGTCCATATATGGGTTAAAGCAAGCATCCCGAAGTTGGAATCAATGTTTTGATAAGGTAATCAAAAGTTTTGGTTTTATACAAACTTATGGAGAAGCTTGTATTTACAAGAAAGTGAGTGGGAGCTCTGTAGCATTCTTAATACTATACGTAGATGACATATTGTTGATTGGGAATGATGTAGACCTTCTTAATAGTGTCAAGGAATATTTGAATAATAGTTTTTCAATGAAAGATCTTGGCGAAGCAGCTTACAATTTAGGCATAAAGATTTATAGAGATAGATCGAGACGCCAAATATCATTGTCACAAAGTACATATTTGGACAAAGTTCTAAAGAGGTTTGGAATGGAAGATAGCAAGAAAGGGTTCTTGCCCATGTTTCCCAATACGACGTTGAGTAAAACCCAAAGTCTAGCAACGGCAGAAGATAGAGAAAGGATGAGTAAGACTCCCTATGCCTCAGCCATAGGATCTCTAATGTATGCCATGCTATGTACTAGACCCGA
Organism: Avena sativa; assembly: GCA_916181665.1. Classification (NCBI taxonomy): domain Eukaryota; kingdom Viridiplantae; phylum Streptophyta; class Magnoliopsida; order Poales; family Poaceae; genus Avena; species Avena sativa. The sequence goes on from OV702284.1 coordinate 72,154,599, forward strand.
CATTGCATATGCTGTTAGTTTGACTAGCAGATATCAAAGTGATCTAGGAGTGGATCATTGGACAACGGTCAAAAACATCCTTAAGTACTTGAGAAGAACTAAGGATATGGTTCTTTCTTATGGAGGTGATGAACAACTCGTTGTTAATGGTTACACCGCTGCTAGTTGGAACACCGATCCGGATGATTCTAAATCACAATCTAGATACATATTTACTTTGAATGGTGCAACAGTTAGCTGGAGGAGTGCAAAGCAAAGCGTTGTGGCGAGATCTTCAACTGAATCGGAATACATAGCTGCTTCGGAGGCTTCACAAGAAGAGATATGGATGAAGGAGTTCATTACAGAGCTCGGTGTGGTTCCAAGTGCGCTGGACCCAATGTCTATCTACAGTGATAACATGGGCGCCATAGCCAATGCGCAAGAACCAAGGTCACACAAGAAGCTGAAGCACATCAAGCTACGTTTTCACGCTATTCGAGAACATGTCCAAGATGGTGACATAAAGATTTGCAAAGTACACACAGATCTGAATGTGGCGGATCCGTTGACTAAACCTCTCCTGAGGGAAAAATATGACCAACACCAGACTGCCATGGGTGTTAGGTATATTACCATGTAATCTAGATTAGTTGACTCTAGTGCAAGTGGGAGACTGTTGGATATATGCCCTAGAGGCAATAATAAATGTAGTTATTATTATATCTTTGTGTTTATGATAAATGTTTACATTCATGCTATAATAGTATTAACCAGGAAACATTAATACTTGTGTGATTTGTAAACTAGATTAGAGTCCCTAGTAAAAGCCTCTTCATAATACTAGCTTGTTGGTTCATAGATGATTGTGGTTTCCCTATCATGAACATTGAGATGTTATTAACAACAAGATCATATCATTAGGAGAATGGTATGATGGACATACTCCTATAGATAAGCGTAGCATAAAGATCAAGTCATTTTAATAGTTCAATTGCTATAAGCTTTCTGATACATAGTAACCTAATTCCTTCGACCATGAGATCATGCTTATCACCATCACCGGAAGGATGCTTTGATGACATCAAACACCACACCGTAACTGGGTGGCTATAAAGGTGGCATTGAGTGTTCGAAAAGTATGGGTTGAGACACATGGATCAAGAATGGGATTTGTCCATCCATATGACGGATAGATATACTCTGGGCCCTCTCGGTGGAATGTCATCCAATTAGCTTGCAAGCATGTGACTGGATCACAAGGGATCACATACCACGGGAACGAGAAAAGAGTACTTATCAGTAACGAGGTTGAACTAGGTATGCGGAGATACCGACGATCAAAACCTCGTATAAGTAAACTATCATGAGACAAAGGGAAATTGGTATCGTATGTAAGTGGTTCATTCGATCGCAAAGTAATTGTTGAAATATGTGGGAGCCATATGAATTTCCAGATTCCTCTATTGGTTATTGTTCGGAGAAGTGACTCGATCATGTCTGCATAATTCACGAACCGTAGGGAGACACCCTTAAGGATTCGATGTTGTTGAGTAGTTATGGAATGATGAGTAAGAGACTGAATGTTGTTTGGAGTCTCGGATGGGATCCGGGATATCACGAGGAGATCTGGAATGGTTCGGAGAATAAGATTCATGTAAGGAAAGTCCTGTTTCAGAGTTGGGGAATGATTCCGGTGTTTTCATCGGGAATGTTCTAGAAGGTTCCGGAAGGTTCGACACTCCGGAAGGGAAGGGTACATGAATGTGTCATGACAATTTGGAATGGTTGCATCATGTACTAGGTATCATGGCTGAGCAAAATAAAGGGATAAATCAAATCCTAGTTTGAAAAGTCAAACGCCAATTTGAAAAGTCAAACGACAGTTTTGCTTGGTGGAGGAAGAGTAGGAAACCTACTTGGGGAGGAGTTCCTCTCCCTCCACCCGCCGGCCAAGGAGGCCGACTTGGGGGAGGAATCCCTCCCCTTGGCCGGCGCCCTCCCACCTATAAAAGAAGGGGCAGGGGTGCCCCCTCTAGCCTACACCTCTCACACCCCGAAACCCTAACCCTAAGCCGCCGGCGCCACCACCCCTGCTGCCGCCGCCGCCTAAGGCACCACCAACTCGCCGAGTTGGGGTGAACCCTAACCCTAGCCGCCGGCTAGCCTCCTCCCTTGGTGCCCTCTAAACCCTAGATCGCCAAGGCCTCTCTCATAGTTCACCATACTCGCTCCGGCTTAAGGCGAAGCCCTGCGAGATCTCCCCTCTACTTCCGGTACCACGCCGTCGTGCTGCCGGAATCACGCGGAGAGTGCTACAACCTCCACTGCCTGCTGGAACAAGGGAGAGGAAGGTCTTCATCAAGTACCGAACGTGTGACCGACTGCGGAAGCGCTGCCGGAACGCAGCGCCGGAAGGATCGTTGTAACACCCTCAGAATCGACCCTATGCAAGTTTTAGCGAAACCCGCCAAACCCGCATAGAAACGATTCAAAGGTGCCCACCAGGCACTTTCGTGCGGGTGGAAAACGAAGTAATAACATTACACAACAGTCCTCGATGGGACCCACAGAACAGATATATATACAGCAGCGACTCAATGAGTCAAGAATACAAATATAATATACAAAGAACCAAATCACCTTGAAAACGATAGAGCGTCCAGCTACGGACAAGATGCAAATGGGGCTAAGAGCCCTGAAGAATAACCAATGGCGTCCATAACCCTGCCCAGGCCAAGCCGGAAGGGTAACCCTGCTAACGGCGCCGATCTCAAAACCTGCTTAACCAAAAGGGGTGCCGACAAAGGGCAAAGGAAAAAGAGGAGCGTCAGTACTGAGGCCAGTACACGGCGAGACTAGAATTCGGCGGTCCTCGCCTACATAGGTATGGTGGACTGAGGAGGCAGCGGCAGCAAGCACTAAACAACCTATAGAGACTCGATACAACCGGCGGTTATCAGAGAGGGATAAGAAAGACCTATTCGGATCCAACCTGAATATCACACCAAACAATCCCATCCTGGTATTTCCCCCTCGAGACCAATCGAGGAAGTCCACCGAGGAACTCACATAGTTGGCAGTTTTATTTATTCAGTTATCGTTGCAGCAATTACTAGTCAGGTATAGATAATCATCCTGATAAAATAAGCAGTGGGCCGTTTTAGTTAACCATTCCATTGTAGTTGCAACACTTACTAGTCAGATACAATTAGCATGAGATAACCCAAGACCCAGAAGTTGTTGGTACTTTTATTTAGCCATTCCGTTGTAGTTGCAATACTTACTAGTCAGGTACAATGGTCGCAAGCGACAACCCAAACAAGCAATTGTTGGCAGTTTTATTTAGCCATTCCATTATAGTGGAGCTGCTTACTAGTCATTATAAAGTCAAATTTATAGCACTACTTTAGTTATAGTTGTCTATGATCGAGATACTGTGCTCCAAGTCGTCCATAACCGCGGACACGCTTTCAGAAAGTTTTACCCGGCCGGGGTGCACAAATAGCAACACACACACGATCAACCTCGGAAAAACCAAATCAAAACCCAACGAGGCTTTCACGACAAAGCAATCACAGGATTCAGAAATATTTCAGGGGGCCACCCCTTGGAGTACACCCGCAACGAAGTAATCTAGCTCCGAGACGGACCCGAGGTTTGTGGGGCCGGCTGTAAACGACTGGGAACCCGAAAACTCGGGGTGTCGATACCGCGAAAACGGGTCACAATTCCTAAACAGTACAGTGTGCTCCTCGCACAATCGTAAATAAAGCAGTAGCATGGCATAAGTATAGGATCGTAAGTAAAACCTCAAACTAGTTTGTGGCCCCAAGAAATAAGACTGAATCAAGCTCTGGCTCAGGGGGGTCCCATAAGCCTCCCGGATGTGGATAGCGCGATAAATCAAGGAACAGGTATCAAGTACTCGGGGTCCTACGGGACACAAGTGGGCGGTCGGAAACCAAATATTATCTATCACCCACCGATGGCTCTGCTTACTTACTTCAATTTTAGTTGTTAAACAGTAATTAAAGTGAACGAAAAGTAAAGCCGAGATCATCTCCAACACCAAACAGACGGCAATACACCAACAACTGTGGCAATTGACGACACGCGACAACACTTGAGCAAGCGGCTACGACGCGCAAGTCCAACTATCTACCAAACAACAGGTAATAGGATGTGTCCAAGGCAATATAAGGCTGCAAGGGATAACACGGATACGAAACTAGAGCATCGCAACAAAGATAGCAATAGATCAACAGGAGGGAATAAATACTATAAAAGTAAGATAGGTAGAAAGGGGGAGATGCTCGCCTGAAAACATTGTCGAAGATTCATCCGAAGATCGGGGCGGAGCTCACATCAACTCAACGGCCTTATCCGCGAAGAAGCAAAACACTAGAATAAACACCAGATGCACTATTTAATACAACGGCAGAAGATCGGCATGATGCTTGTATGATGTATGACATGGCAAAGGTGCGATGCAATTAGGTCATATTAAGCGGAACCGGGGTCCCGACAGTTAATTAGATGGTTCAAGTTATTTATCTACCCCGCAAATTAAATGTTGTCTTAACAAGGCAAATTATATCACCGGTGCGCTACACAATTTTAAATGGGGCCAATATAAGACTAGATTTGCCCGCATATGGGCCCCATATTTAATTATGAGGTGAATCGGCATAAGGCCCCCAAACCACATGACAAGGATGCATGCATGAACAATTCAATATGCAACAATTTATAAATATGGCATTTATAAAATAGGGGCTCGGATAAGGGTCACACATTAGGGTTCGGCAGATCCTGGGGTTCCGGGGTTCGGGGTTCGGTCTCAGGGTTCGACGAGATCGTTCTCGGACTCCGGGGTTTAGGGTCTTCGGATCGGGGATGTAGATCTTGGCGTTCGGGTAGACGAACTTGGCGTGGCGTCGGGGCGCATCGGTCTCGCCCTGTACGGTGTCGAACTTGTCGGGGCCGCGCAGTTGATCTTGGCGTTTCCGGATGATCTTGCCGACTCCATGTGAAGGCCTTGGCGCTCTAGATCGGTCTTCAGGGTCTCGGCCATTGGATCCTTGAAGGAGAACTTGGCGCATCTGTGGCCTTCGGGTCGAAGTATTCGGCATGTCCGGGTAGAAGAACTTGTCGTTCCGACAGGTTCAGGTTCCGTCTTTGGACTCCGGGATCGGGGCCTTCGCATTCCATGAAGAAGATCTTGGGTTCCGCCAATCTTCGGTTCCATGACATGCCGGTGTCGGACTCGGGTGCGGTGCCGATGGTTCATCGAGCTTGTCTTGGTCGGTGTCGATCGTAACCGATGCAATTCAAAGCCAAACAAAAATACACCATCTTCGCTTGCACACACACAAGCATTATGCTTCAAGGTCCCAACTCCCCTTTACTGTATGCAGCATCAGGAGCACCGTTCTCTCGAGCAGGAGGGCAGACGAGCATGGGTCGAGCGCCTGTTGGTTGGGCAGGACGGCACGAACGGAGACAAAGCGATGACGGCGGGGCTCGTGGGGTCGGGGACGATGCGAGGAAGAGCAGAAGAAGGGCGGCCGGAGGAGGAGCAGAGGACGGCGGGGGAAGCGGCCGGGGGCGAGCGGAGGAAGGCCGGAGAGCAGAGGGTCGGGCGCGGCGGAGGCGAACGGGCCGGGCCGCGGGTCGACGGAGGCGGCGGTGGACGAGGAGGAGCAGAGCGGAGGGGCGCAGAGGCGGAGCGGCTCGCCGGCGACGGTGGCGCGGCGCCGGAGAGGAGGGAGGAGGGTGGCGCGCGCGCGGGCGAGCGGAGGAGGAGGCGCGGCGAGGACGACCTGCAGGCGGCGGCTCGAACTCGGCCGGGTGCGGCCTCGAGCAGGGACGCGGGGCAGAGGAAGAAGGGGGACCGGCGGAGGTGGGGGGGCGAGCGGCGAGGATGGCGGGCCCTGGCCGGACGGCCGACGGGGTGCGGAGGCGGGCGAGGCCGGAGCGCGCGGGGCCGGCGAGGGACCCCGTGGCGGCGGGCTGCGTCTGGGAGGGTGTGGGCGGCGCGCTTGGGGGCGGACGGCTAGGAGGACGCCGGAGGTCCGGTGGCGGGGAGGGAAAGGGGCCAGCGGGAGGAGCATCGGGCACTGGGGAAGAGGGGGTGGTGGCGAGAGGGGGAGGGAACGGCCGCGGCGGGAGGCGGGGCCCTGGGCGAGGTGGGGGGAGATAGAGGTCAGAGGAGGAAGAAGGGGTGGGGCGCGGGTGTGCGGTCGCAGGTGGGGTCAGGTGGCGTGGGGATCAGGGCAGGGGGCGGGCCAGGTGGTTGACCAGGGTGGTTCGACTGGCGTGTGGTGTTGAGTGAGGAGTGGGGTGTGGGGAGAGAGAGAGAGAGAGGTGGGGTAAGGGGTAGGATTAGGTGGCAGGGTTTGATTGGCTAGGGGGAAGGGTGAGGTGAGGTGTCGAGAGGGGGTTGGTTGGGGTGAGGTGGAGGAGGGGTGGGTAGAATAGGTCTGGGTATAAAAAGGATTCGGGTGGGCTGGTGTGGTGGACCGATTTTATTCCGGGGGTGGTCGTTCGGGTCGAATCGGCCCGTTCGACTGCCCCACTAAAAATAATTAAATATTTTGTTTGTTTAAAACAAGGCTTTTGCAAACCGATAGCAGATAAAACAAAATAATCCGGAGACCCGGGTTTTGTGTTTGAACAAAGACGGGGCGTTTTAGAAAACAAGAACAGGTTTTTCCGAAATAGTTTTATGCAAGCAAATGCAAGATGATGACGATGCTCAAATGCAATGTGGCATGATGACATGAGCATGCTGTCATGATGATGCAATGCACAAAAACAACGCGATTTTCTAGTAGTGGTTTTGCGGGATGCCACAATTCGACACCACTAACAATGGATCTCGCCCTCGAGATCCGCCTCATGGTACCGGAAAGAAGGTCGGTGATCTGCATCTTCGCGCTTCGTGTAGATCCTCGCGACACCACTAACAAGAGGTCGTTGTCCGTGATCGTCGAGAGAACACTCCGGGAACAAAAGGTCGAAGGTAGAGGTATCAACAATTAAAGCCACCTCTAACTTCCGTGGACGGAGTAAAATTGCTGGATCCACTGATTCGATGTACAAGAGCGAATGATAAGAGTAGTCGGATGGTGATCAGTCCATCGCGCACCCAAACCATTACTCTGCACATGAATAGGCGGATTATGCAACCAACTCTCGGAATCAGACTGAAGATCTCGACAAGCGAGGTTCGGAACAACGGAGTGATGCAGACTCTGCATCGGATCTAGCGTAGATGATGTCGTCGCGTCGGAAACACCGGAAAGCACAAACAAGGAACAAAGAATGGTACCACAGATAAAGGATCACTCAGGCAGCAGGACCACCGGATGGTAGAACACCGTTATCAAAAAAGGAAGCGAAACCCTGAAGGTACGACGGAACCCATCCACGAGAATTCCTGGACTCGAAGAAAGGGACGAGAGCGGATTCAAAACACATAGAGGTAAGAGGAGAACAGCAGAGGGGTAAGGAGTAAAATCAGACCTAATCAGAACTATCCAACCGATTTTGCAAAATAGTTTTGACACTCTACTTCGGCCGTTAGCTAGGTTATCCTACAGGCTGGACTTGTGGGGTATCGCAACTGCTGAGCTCTGATACCACTCTGTAACACCCTCAGAATCGACCCTATGCAAGTTTTAGCGAAACCCGACAAACCCGCATAGAAACGATTCAAAGGTGCCCACCAGGCACTTTCGTGCGGGTGGAAAACGAAGTAATAACATTACACAATAGTCCTCGATGGGACCCACAGAACAGATATATATATACAGCAGCGACTCAATGAGTCAAGAATACAGATATAATATACAAAGAACCAAATCACCTTGAAAACGATAGAGCGTCCAGCTACGGACAAGATGCAAATGGGGCTAAGAGCCCTGAAGAATAACCAATGGCGTCCATAACCCTGCCCAGGCCAAGCCGGAAGGGTAACCCTGCTAACGGCGCCGATCTCAAAACCTGCTTAACCAAAAGGGGTGCCGACAAAGGGCAAAGGAAAAAGAGGAGCGTCAGTACTGAGGCCAGTACACGGCGAGACTAGAATTCGGTGGTCCTCGCCTACATAGGTATGGTGGACTGAAGAGGCAGCGGCAGCAAGCACTAAACAACCTATAGAGACTCGATACAACCGGCGGTTATCAGAGAGGGATAAGAAAGACCTATTCAGATCCAACCTGAATATCACACCAAACAATCCCATCCTGGTATTTCCCCCTCGAGACCAATCGAGGAAGTCCACCGAGGAACTCACATAGTTGGCAGTTTTATTTATTCAGTTATCGTTGCAGCAATTACTAGTCAGGTATAGATAATCATCCTGATAAAATAAGCAGTGGGCCGTTTTAGTTAACCATTCCGTTGTAGTTGCAACACTTACTAGTCAGATACAATTAGCATGAGATAACCCAAGACCCACCAGTTGTTGGTACTTTTATTTAGCCATTCCGTTGTAGTTGCAATACTTACTAGTCAGGTACAATGGTCGCAAGCGACAACCCAAACAAGCAATTGTTGGCAGTTTTATTTAGCCATTCCATTATAGTGGAGCTGCTTACTAGTCATTATAAAGTCAAATTTATAGCACTACTTTAGTTATAGTTGTCTATGATCGAGATACTGTGCTCCAAGTCGTCCATAACCGCGGACACGCTTTCAGAAAGTTTTACCCGGCCGGGGTGCACAAATAGCAACACACACACGATCAACCTCGGAAAAACCAAATCAAAACCCAACGAGGCTTTCACGACAAAGCAATCACAGGATTCAGAAATATTTCAGGGGGCCACCCCTTGGAGTACACCCGCAACGAAGTAAGCTAGCTCCGAGACGGACCCGAGGTTTGTGGGGCCGGCTGTAAACGACTGGGAACCCAAAAACTCGGGGTGTCGATACCGCGAAAACGGGTCACAATTCCTAAACAGTACAGTGTGCTCCTCGCACAATCGTAAATAAAGCAGTAGCATGGCATAAGTACAGGATCGTAAGTAAAACCTCAAACTAGTTTGTGGCCCCAAGAAATAAGATTGAATCAAGCTCTGGCTCAGGGGGGTCCCATAAGCCTCCCGGATGTGGATAGCGCAATAAATCAAGGAACAGGTATCAAGTACTCGGGGTCCTACGGGACACAAGTGGGCGGTCGGAAACCAAATATTATCTATCACCCACCGATGCCTCTGCTTACTTACTTCAATTTTAGTTGTTAAACAGTAATTAAAGTGAACGAAAAGTAAAGCCGAGATCATCTCCAACACCAAACAGACGGCAATACACCAACAACTGTGGCAATTGACGACACGCGACAGCACTTGAGCAAGCGGCTACGATGCGCAAGTCCAACTATCTACCAAACAACAGGTAATAGGATGTGTCCAAGGCAATATAAGGCTGGAAGGGATAACACGGATACGAAACTAGAGCATCGCAACAAAGATAGCAATAGATCAACAGGAGGGAATAAATACTATAAAAGTAAGATAGGTAGAAAGGGGGAGATGCTCGCCTGAAAACATTGTCGAAGATTCATCCGAAGATCGGGGCGGAGCTCACATCAACTCAACGGCCTTATCCGCGAAGAAGCAAAACACTAGAATAAACACCGGATGCACTATTTAATACAACGGCAGAAGATCAGCATGATGCTTGTATGATGTATGACATGGCAAAGGTGCGATGCAATTAGGTCATATTAAGCGGAACCGGGGTCCCGACAGTTAATTAGATGGTTCAAGTTATTTATCTACCCCGCAAATTAAATGTTGTCTTAACAAGGCAAATTATATCACCGATGCGCTACACAATTTTAAATGGGGCCAATATAAGACTAGATTTGCCCGCATATAGGCCCCATATTTAATTATGAGGTGAATCGGCATAAGGCCCCCAAACCACATGACAAGGATGCATGCATGAACAATTCAATATGCAACAATTTATAAATATGGCATTTATAAAATAGGGGCTCGGATAAGGGTCACACATTAGGGTTCGGCAGATCCTGGGGTTCCGGGGTTCGGGGTTCGGTCTCAGGGTTCGACGAGATCGTTCTCGGACTCTGGGGTTTAGGGTCTTCGGATCGGGGATGTAGATCTTGGCGTTCGGGTAGACGAACTTGGCGTGGCGTCGGGGCGCATCGGTCTCGCCCTGTACGGTGTCGAACTTGTCGGGGCCGCGCAGTTGATCTTGGCGTTTCCGGATGATCTTGCCGACTCCATGTGAAGGCCTTGGCGCTCTAGATCGGTCTTCAGGGTCTCAGCCATCGGATCCTTGAAGGAGAACTTGGCGCATCTGTGGCCTTCGGGTCGAAGTATTCGGCATGTCCGGGTAGAAGAACTTGTCGTTCCGACAGGTTCAGGTTCCGTCTTTGGACTCCGGGATCGGGGCCTTCACATTCCATGAAGAAGATCTTGGGTTCCGCCAATCTTCGGTTCCATGACATGCCGGTGTCGGACTCGGGTGCGGTGCCGATGGTTCATCGAGCTTGTCTTGGTCGGTGTCGATCGTAACCGATGCAATTCAAAGCCAAACAAAAATACACCATCTTCGCTTGCACACACACAAGCATTATGCTTCAAGGTCCCAACTCCCCTTTACTGTATGCAGCATCAGGAGCACCGTTCTCTCGAGCAGGAGGGCAGACGAGCATGGGTCGAGCGCCTGTTGGTCGGGCAGGACGGCACGAACGGAGACAAAGCGATGACGGCGGGGCTCGTGGGGTCGGGGACGATGCGAGGGAGAGCAGAGGAAGGGCGGCCGGAGGAGGAGGAGCAGAGGACGGCGGGGGAAGCGGCCGGGGGCGAGCGGAGGAAGGCCGGAGAGCGGAGGGTCGGGCGCGGCGGAAGCGAACGGGCCGGGCCGCGGGTCGACGGAGGCGGCGGTGGACGAGGAGGAGCAGAGCGGAGGGGCGCAGAGGCGGAGCGGCTCACCGGTGACGGTGGCGGGGCGCCGGAGAGGAGGGAGGAGGGTGGCGCGCGCGCGGGCGAGCGGAGGAGGAGGCGCGGCGAGGACGACCTGCAGGCGGCGGCGGCTCGAGCTCGGCCGGGCGCGGCCTCGAGCGGGGACGCAGGGCAGAGGAAGAAGGGGGACCGGCGGAGGTGGGGGGGGGGGGGGGCGAGCGGCGAGGATGGCGGGCCCTGGACGGACGGCCGACGGGGTGCGGAGGCGGGCGAGGCCGGAGCGCGCGGGGCCGGCGAGGGACCCCGTGGCGGCGGGCTGCGTCTGGGAGGGTGTGGGCGGCGCGCTTGGGGGCGGACGGCTAGGAGGACGCCGGAGGTCCAGTGGCAGGGAGGGAAAGGGGCCAGCGGGAGGAGCATCGGGCACTGGGGAAGAGGGGGTGGTGGCGAGAGGGGGAGGGAACGGTCGCGGCGGGAGGCGGGGCCCTGGGCGAGGTGGGGGGAGATAGAGGTCAGAGGAGGAAGAAGGGGTGGGGCGCGGGTGTGCGGTCGCAGGTGGGGTCAGGTGGCTTGGGGATCAGGGCAGGGGCGGGCCAGGTGGTTGACCAGGGTGGTTCGGCTGGCGTGTGGTGTTGAGTGAGGAGTGGGGTGTGGGGAGAGAGAGAGAGAGGTGGGGTAAGGGGTAGGATTAGGTGGCAGGGTTTGATTGGCTAGGGGGAAGGGTGAGGTGAGGTGTCGAGAGGGGGTTGGTTGGGGTGAGGTGGAGGAGGGGTGGGTAGAATAGGTCTGGGTATAAAAAGGATTCGGGTGGGCTGGTGTGGTGGACCGATTTTATTCCGGGGGTGGTCGTTCGGGTCGAATCGGCCCGTTCGACTGCCCCACTAAAAATAATTAAATATTTTGTTTGTTTAAAACAAGGCTTTTGCAAACCGATAGAAGATAAAACAAAATAATCCGGAGACCCGGGTTTTGTGTTTGAACAAAGATGGGGCATTTTAGAAAACAAGAACAGCTTTTTCCGAAATAGTTTTATGCAAGCAAATGCAAGATGATGACGATGCTGAAATGCAATGTGGCATGATGACATGAGCATGCTGTCATGATGATGCAATGCACAAAAACAACGCGATTTTCTAGTAGTGGTTTTGCGGGATGCCACAATCGTCTACACGATCTTGAGATCGGCAAGAGTACGACTACATCACCCACGAGAATCCGCTCTCGTTAACCTCTTTGGAATCTTCGAGGGTGAGTTCCTCTATCGACTCGTTGCTACAATCTAGTAGATAGATCTTGGCTTGTTTGTTTGCATGCGGTAGAATTTTTTTGTTTTCCATGCTACGAACCCCTACAATGGTATCAGAGCCGTGTCTATATGTAGATCTGTTGCACGAGTAGAATACAATGGTCATTGTGGACGGTGGTGCTTTTATTATCAATTGCTTCTTGTGTACTTTTCATCTTGCGGTATGATGGGATGAAGCGGCCCGGGCTAACCTTACATGATATCGTTCATGAGACTTGCTCCACACTCAACATGCAACTTGTATTGCATAAGTGGCTTTGCGGGTGTTTGTCTCTTCCATTATAGTATAGATCCAATTTACAATGGGCACTTGATAGTTCAAACATCAACGTTGTGGTTCTTGTTCGTAAGTTAGATCGACACTTATTGAAAGCCCCAAAACACATAAAATATGCAAAGAAATTAGAGGCGTCTAACTTTGTTTTGCAGGGATGTGCTGTGATGTGATATGGCTATGATTGTGATTATATTTGATGTATGCAATGATCCTTACTGTAAGTTGGCAACCGGCTGAGCCATATGGTTGTCTTTAATTTCTGTTAAGACCCGCGTGTCTATTCAAAGTAGTTGTAATAGTTGAAGCTGGTGGACGACAACCATGAAGCGGCACCATTGACCTTGACGCCATACCGGTGATGATGGAGATCATGTACGTGCTTGAAGATGGAGATCGGAAGCACAAGAAGAAAGGCCATACCATATCACATATTATGAATTGCATGTGATGTTAATCCTTTATGCATCTTGTATTGCTTAGTTAATGACGGTAGCATTATAAGATGATCCCTCATGCACATTAATTTCAAGTTTTAAAGTGTTCATCCTTAGTAAGCACCATTGCTAAAGCTTGTTGTTTCGAAGCACCATGTGATGATCGTGTGTGTTAGATTCTGCAAGTGTATACAACGTGAGCATGCCAGATTTGCTCATGCAGAAGCTAAGGTTTGATCTTGACGAGCCTAGCATGTACAGACATGGTCTCGGAACACGGATCACCGAAAGGTAAAGCATGAATCATATAGTAGATATGATGAACATGTCGATTGTTTGCCATTGAAGCTACATCAACTCTCGTGATGATCGGTTTTGATGTGGTGGATTTGGTTCGTGTGATCACTAAAACAATGTGAGGGATATTGTTTTGAGTGGGAGTTCACCTAGATTAATTTAACTATTAATTAGAACTCAATTTGTCATAAACTTAGTCTAAACTATTGCAAATATGTTGTAGATCAATGGCGTCCCCTACCATCAATTTTATGCGTTCCTAGAGAAAGAAAAGTTGAAAAACAATGGAAACAACTTCGCGGATTGGTTCCGCAATTTGAGGATTGTCCTCAATGCTAGTATGATTTTGGTCCGTGAAAGGGTCATATGCACTGCATGATCGGTTTTGGAGAATGAATGGAGATGCACATATATTTTGAACTCACAACATGTATGAGTGTAAAGAAACTTAGCTGTTAGCATGGCAATTCCGCGACGGCAGTCCTCGGGTGTGGCGAGTATGCGAGGGCGAGCTCGCGGTGGTGAGTCCCCGAGCGTGGCGAGTCCGCGATGATTGCGAGTCCGCGAGGGGAGAGTCCCCGAGGGTGGAGAGGTAAGACCGCGGAGGGCGAGGTCGCGATGGCGATCCCGCGGTAGACGGGTCCGCGACGTACTGGTGCGAAGTTTAGCCGGAAGGAGCGGACCCGGTGGAGTCGTCACAGCGAAATCGATGCAGCGAGCGGAGTCGACCAGATTTTTGTCCCTTCGGAATGACATAAATTTTCATAGTCGTCCTTTATGCCGCGGTTGCCATCTATGCCATGGTTGCCGTCTGGACGAAAGACTATATTAGCATAACAGAGGAGCACTTGTGCGATCAGCTGATGAATTTCATCGGTATACTTAGACATGTTCTGTCCAGCTCTGCATCGACTCTATGTGATTCGTACATGTCAGCAATGTCCATGCAATATATTATATTCAAATAAAATAATTAAAGCAGTCAATGAGAAAGAGAATAAAAGGATCAAGTAGAAAATTCAGCTGTGATTGCAGCCGATCGTGCATCCGTCTTTTGTTTCTTTTCCCTGGAGTTGATCTACCATATCTCGAAATTTGATCCACGGATTTGACACGCGCCTCCTCCTTTTCCTTTAGCTCATGGATTAAGAGCTACGAGTGATTTGCTCCTGCCCTCATGGATCGGTCCTCCAAATAATAGCAGACAAGTAGCATGTATGTCAGACTAAGTTTAAATAAATTTACCGATCGGTAGAGAACTAAACGGAGAAGATGAGATTGGATCAGCGTGCTAAAATTTTCTGCGTGCCCGTGTTCCGCGTCGCCGGGAAGCAGCCAAATCAGATTGATTGGCATCCAATTCTGAGTCATCGGATAGCAATTCTTTGATGGCGCGTCAGATTCTGCTGGTGATGGTGAGAGATCCCGCCCGGATTATCACCCTCCAAGCACCGCTTGCCCCACGGTGGGCGCCACTGTCGTGGGAATGACCACGGCAGATACTGCAATCGACAGCGAGTAGTAGAACATGGGCAAGGGCGGCCAGCCATCTGCGGTGCGAGATGAGGGCTGAGACACAAGGATTTACCCAGGTTCGGCCCCCCGGAGGGTAAAGACCTACTCCTGCTAGATTGTATTATGGTGAGAGTACAATGGGGCGAGCTCAGCGGCTAGGCAGCGAGTCGCTTGGATGTATGATGGAACGTATCTCTATGCTTCCTCTAGGGAGGTTTATATAGACTCACCTCCCTAGGGTTTACAGATCTCAACCGAATCAGTTAAGGTTTCAGCAATTCTTTAACCTAATCCGACTGGGCCTATCTACGCTTCTGGGCCTTCAGCTTCCAGTCGCTTGAGTCCACGCCGGATCTTGATCCCGTCGCCGTTCTGCAGGCCCACTCGCTGGCACCTGGGCCAATAGGAAACATCCTGCTGGGTATACCCCGGTAGGCATATCCCCATCACGCGGGGGTTATCGTTATGTTCTTACCTTCACGGATGACTTGAGTAGATATGGGTATATCTATTTCATGAAACATAAGTCCAAAACTTTCGAGAAGTTTAAGGAATTTCAAAGTGAGGTAGAGAATCAACGTAACAAGAAGATTAAATTTCTACGTTCTGATCGTGGAGGTGAATATCTAAGTTACGAGTTTGGCGAGCATTTAAAGAAATGCGGAATACTTTCACAATTGACACTGCCGGGAACACCACGGCGTATTGGTGTGTCCGAACGTCGTAATCGAACTCTCTTAGATATGGTTCGTTCTATGATGTCACTTACAGATTTTTTTCTATCATTTTGGGGTTATGCATTAGAAACAGCCGCATTCACTTTAAATAGGGCACCATCTAAATCCGTTGAAACGACACCGTATGAGTTATGGTTTGGGAAGAAACCTAAATTGTCGTTCCTTAAAGTTTGGGGTTGCGAAGCCTATGTAAAGAAGTTACAGCCGGACAAGCTTGAGACCAAAGCGAAAAAATGCGTCTTCATAGGATACCCGAAGGAAACTATTGGGTATACCTTCTATCATAGATCCGAAGGCAAAATCTTCGTTGCCAAGAATGGATCCTTTCTAGAGAAAGAATTTCTCTCGAAAGAAGTGACTGGAAGGAAAGTAGAACTCGACGAGGTTGTTGAACCTTCTCTCGAACTTGCGAGTAGCGAGCATCGGAAGAAGTTCCTGTGGCGCCTACACCAATAAGAGAGGAAGCTAATGATGATAATCATGAAACTTTGGCTGAAGTTGCTACAGAACCTCGCAGGTCAACAAGAACTCGTACCACTCCTGATTGGTATGATCCCGTTATGAGTGTCATGTTGGTGGACAACACCGATGATCCTGCGACATATGAGGAAGCGATGATGAGCCCAGATTCCAATAAATGGCAAGAATCCATGAAATCCGAAATTGGATCCATGTACGAAAACCAAGTATGGACTTTGGTCGACTTACCGGATGGCCGGAAGGCTGTCGAGAACAAATGGATTTTCAAGAAGAAAACAGATGCTGATGGTAATGTTACTGTCTATAAAGCTCGACTTGTCATAAAAGGGTTTCGAAAAATTCAAGGAGTTGACTACGATGAGACTTTATCACCAGTAGCGAAGCTAAAATCTGTGAGGATTATGTTAGCAATCGCTGCATATTATGATTATGAGATATGGCAGATGGATGTCAAAACAGCGTTCCTCAATGGAGACATTGATGAAGAGTTGCATATGATGCAACCCAAAGATTTTGTCGATCCTAAAGATGCTAACAAGGTGTGCAAACTTAAACGGTCCATATATGGGTTGAAGCAAGCATCCCGAAGTTGGAATCAACATTTTGATAAGGTAATCAAAAGTTTTGGTTTTATACAAACTTATGGAGAAGCTTGTATTTATAAGAAAGTGAGTGGGAGCTCTGTAGCATTCTTAATACTATATGTAGATGACATATTGTTGATTGGGAATGATGTAGACCTTCTTAATAGTGTCAAGGAATATTTGAATAATAGTTTTTCAATGAAAGATCTTGGCGAAGCAGCTTACATATTAGGCATAAAGATTTATAGAGATAGATTGAGATGCCAAATATCATTGTCACAAAGTACATATTTGGACAAAGTTCTAAAGAGGTTTGGAATGGAAGATAGCAAGAAAGGGTTCTGGCCCATGTTTCCCAATACAACGCTGAGTAAAACTCAAAGTCCAGCAACGACAGAAGATAGAGAAAGGATGAGTAAGACTCCCTATGCCTCAGCCATATGATCTCTAATGTATGCCATGCTATGTACTAGACCCGACATTGCATATGCTGTTAGTTTGACTAGCAGATATCAAAGTGATCCAGGAGTGGATCATTGGACAGCGGTCAAAAACATCCTTAAGTACTTGAGAAGAACTAAGGATATGGTTCTTTCTTATGGAGGTGATGAACAGCTCGTTGTTAATGTTTACATCGATGCTAGTTGGACCACCGATCCAGATGATTCTAACTCACAATCTGGATATGTATTTACTTTGAATGGTGCAGCAGTTAGGTGGAGGAGTGCAAATCAAAGCGTTGTGGCGAGATCTTCAACTGAATCGGAATACATAGCTGCTTCGGAGGCTTCACAAGAAGCGATATGGATGAAGGAGTTCATTATAGAGCTCAGTGTGGTTCCAAGTGTGCTGGACCCAATGTCTATCTACTGTGATAACATGGGCGCCATAGCCAATGCGCAAGAACCAAGGTCACACAAGAAGCTGAAGCACATCAAGCTAAGTTTTCACGCTATTCGAGAACATGTCCAAGATGGTGACATAAAGATTTGCAAAGTACACACAGATCTGAATGTGGCGGATCCGTTGACTAAACCTCTCCTGAGGGCAAAACATGACCAACACCAAACTGCCATGGGTGTTTTTTTATATTACCATGTAATCTAGATTAGTTGACTCTAGTGCAAGTGGGAGACTGTTGGAGATATGCCCTAGAGGCAATAATAAATGTAGTTATTATAATATCTTTGTGTTTATGATAAATGTTTACATCATGCTATAATAGTATTAACCAGGAAACATTAATACTTGTGTGATTTGTAAACTAGATTAGAGTCCCTAGTAAAAGCCTCTTCATAATACTAGCTTGTTGGTTAATAGATGATTGTGGTTTCCCTATCATGAACATTGAGATGTTATTAACAACAAGATCATATAATTAGGAGAATGGTATGATGGACATACTCCTATAGATAAGCGTAGCATAAAGATCAAGTCATTTTAATAGTTCAATTGCTATAAGCTTTCTGATACATAGTAACCTAATTCCTTCGACCATGAGATCATGCTTATCACCATCACCGGAAGGATGCTTTGATGACATCAAACACCACACCGTAACTGGGTGGCTATAAAGGTGGCATTGAGTGTTCGGGAAGTATGGGTTGAAACACATGGATCAAGAGTGGGATTTGTCCATCAATATGATGAATAGATATACTCTGGGCCCTCTCGGTGGAATGTCATCCAATTAGCTTGCAAGCATGTGACTGGTTCACAAGCGATCACATATCACGGGAACGAGAAAAGAGTACTTATCGGTAACAAGGTTGAACTAGGAATGCAGAGATACCGACGATCAAAACCTCGGATAAGTAAACTATCGTGAGACAAAGGGAAACTGGTATCGTATGTAAGTGGTTCATTCGATCGCAAAGTAATCGTAGAAATATGTGGGAGCCATATGAATTTCCAGATTCCTCTATTGGTTATTGATCGGTGAAGTGTCTTGATCATGTCCGCATAATTCATGAACCGTAGGGAGACACACTTAAGGATTCGATGTTGTTGAGTAGTTATGGAATGATGAGTAAGAGACCGAATGTTGTTCGGAGTCTTGGATGGGATCCGGGATATCACGAGGATATCCGGAATGGTCCGGAGAATAAGATTCATATAAGGAAAGTCCTGTTTCGGAGTTGGGGAATGATTCCGATGTTTTCATTGGGAATGTTCTAGAAGGTTTTGGAAGGACCGGCACTCCGGAGGGGAAGGGTACATGAATGTGTCATGACAATATGGAATGGTTGCATCATGTACTAGGTCACATGGCTGGGCAAAATAAAGGGAGAAATCAAATCCTAGTTTGAAAGTCAAACGCCAATTTGAAAAAGTCAAGCGGCAAGTTTGCTTGGTGGAGGGAGAGTAGGAAACCTACTTGGGGAGGAGTTCCTCTCCCTCCACCCGCCGGCCAAGGAGGCCGACTTGGGGGAGGACTCCCTCCTCCCAAGCCGCACCCTCCCACCTATAAAAGGAGGGGCTGGGCTGCCCCTCTTCCCTACACCCAACACCACCCAAACCCTAACCCTAGCCGCCGGCCTCCTACAAGTCACCGCCGCCCCTAGGGTTTTTCCTAGTCGCTGACTTGGGGCTTCCCCAAGCCCTAGCCGACGGCCAAGCTCCGCCCCTTGGTGCCTTCTAAACCCTAGACCGCCAAGGCCTCTCTCATAGTCCACCATACTCGCTCCGGCTTAAGGCAAAGCCCTGCGAGATCTCCCCTCTACTTCCGGTACCACGCCGTCGTGCTGCCGGAATCGCGAGGAGAGTGCTACAACCTACGCTGCCTGCTGGAACAAGGGAGAGGAAGGTCTTCATCGAGTACTGAACGTGTGACCGACTGCGGAAGCGCTGCCAGAATGCAGCGCCGGAAGGATCGTCTACGCAATCTTGAGATCGGCAAGAGTACGACTACATCACCCACGAGAATCTGCTCTCATTAAACCGTTTTGGAATCTTCAAGGGTGAGTTCCTCTATCGACTCGTTGCTACAATCTAGTAGATAGATCTTGGCTTGTTTGTTTGCATGCGGTAGAAATTTTTTGTTTTCTATGCTACAAACCCCTACAGTGGTATCAGAGCCGTGTCTATATGTAGATCTGTTGCACGAGTAGAACACAATGGTCATTGTGGGCGGTGGTGCTTTTATTATCAATTGCTTCTTGTGTACTTTGCATCTTGTAGTATGATGGGATGAAGCGGCCCGGGCTAACCTTACATGACATCGTTCATGAGACTTGCTCCACGCTCAGCATGCAACTTGTATTGCATAAGTGACTTTGCGGGTGTCTGTCTCTCCCATTATAGTATAGATCCAATTTACGACGGGACTTGATAGTTCAAACATCAACGTTGTGGTTCTTTTCGTAAGTTAGATCGACACTTATTGAAAGCCCCAAACCACGTAAAATATGCAAATAAAATTAATTGCGTCTAACTTTGTTTTGCAGGGGTGTGTTGTGATGTGATATGGCCATGATTGTGATTATATTTGATGTATGCAATGTTCCTTATTGTAAGTTGGCAACCGGCTGGAGCCATATGGTTGTCTTTAAATTCTGTTAAGACCCGCGTGTCTATTCAAAGTAGTTGTAATAGTTAGAGCAGGTGGACGACAACCATGAAACGGCGCCATTGACCTTGACGCTATGCCGGTGATGATGGAGATCATGTTCGTGCTTGAAGATGGAGATCGGAAGCATAAGAAGAAAGGCCATATCATATCACATATTATGAATTGCATGTGATGTTAATCCTTTATGCATCTTGTATTGCTTAGTTAACGACGGTAGCATTATAAGATGATCCCTCATGCACATAAATGTCAAGTTTTAAAGTGTTCATCCTTAGTAAGCACCGTTGCTAAAGCTTGTTGTTTCGAAGCACCACGTGATGATCGGGTGTGTTAGATTCTGCAAGTGTATACAACGTGAGCAAGCCAGATTTGCTCATGCGGAAGCTAAGGTTTGATATTGACGAGCCTAGCATGTACAGACATGGTCTCGGAACACGGATCACCGAAAGGTAAAGCATGAGTCATATAGTAGATATGATGAACATGTCGATTGTTCTCCATTGAAGCTACATCAACTCTCGTGATGATCGGTTTTGATGTGGTGGATTTGGTTCGTGTGATCACTAAAACAATGTTAGGGATATTGTTTTGAGTGGGAGTTCACCTGATTAATTTAACTATTAATTAGAACTCAATTTGTCATAAACTTAGTCTAAACTATTGCAAATATGTTGTAGATCAATGGCGGCCCCTACCATCAATTTTAATGCGTTCCTAGAGAAAGAAAAGTTGAAAAACAATGGAAGCAACTTCGCGGATTGGTTCCGCAATTTGAGGATTGTCCTCAATGCTAGTAATTTAACCTATGTGCTGGATGCACCGCTGGGTGACCCGCCTGCAGCTGATGCTACCGATGAAGTAAAGAATGTTTACCTCACTCGGAAGAATCAATACTCCACAGTTCAGTGTGCTATCTTGTATGGTTTGGAATCGGAGCTTCAGAAAAGGTTTGAGAACCATGACCCACATGATATTGTCTGTGAACTCAAAATGATATTTGAGGCTCACGCGACAGTTGAGAGTTATGAGGCTTCTGAAAAGTTCTTTAACTGCAAGATGGAAGAGGGCAGCTCCGTCAGTTAGCATGTGCTTAAGATGTCTGGGCACGCAAACAAACTCCAAAGTTTGGGTATAGTGATTCCTAATGCTTTGGGGATTTACCGTGTCCTCCAATCACTACCACCAAGTTACAAGAAATTTGTGATGAACTACAATATGCAAAACATGAACAAGACGTTGCCAGAACTCTTCTCCATGTTGAAATCTGCAGAAGTGGAGATCAAGAAAGAGCATCAAGTGTTGTTGGTCAATAAGACCACCAAATACAAGAAAGGCAAGTCTAAGCAAAAGGGAAACTTCAAGAAGGGTGGTAAGAAAGTTGCCGCACCGGCGAAGAAGACCAAGGCTGGACCTAAGCCTGATACAGAGTGCTTTTACTACAAGGGAGAGGGTCACTGGAAGCGGAATTGCCCAAAGTACTTGGCGGATTTGAAGAACAGCAACATCAAGAAGAAAGGTATATCCGATATACATGTTATTGATGTGTATCTCACTAGTACTCGTAGTAGTGCCTGGGTATTTGATACTGGTTCGGTTGCTCATATTTGTAACTCGAAACATGTGCTGCAGAATAAACGAAAGCTAGCGAAGAACAAGGTGACGATGCGCGTTGGAAATGAATCAAAGGTTGATGTGATCGCGGTCGGCACGCTACCTCTTCATCTACCATCGGGATTAGTTTTATACTTAAATAATTGTTATTTGGTGCCTGCGTTGAGCATGAACATTATATCTGGATCATGTTTGTTGCGAGACGGTTACTTGTTTAAATCCGAGAATAATGGTTGTTCGATTTATATGAGTAATATGTTTTATGCACATGCACCTTTGATAGATGGTCTATTCTTATTGAATCTCGATAGTGGAAATACACATATTAATAACATTGAAGCTAAACGTTTGAAATTGAGCGATAACTCGACCTATATGTGGCACTGTCGTCTTGGTCATATT
Organism: Avena sativa; assembly: GCA_916181665.1. NCBI lineage: Eukaryota > Viridiplantae > Streptophyta > Magnoliopsida > Poales > Poaceae > Avena > Avena sativa. The sequence continues at coordinate 72,176,732 of OV702284.1, forward strand.
GGAGTGAAGCGTAGGAAGAAACTCCATTCCGATGGACTTCTTGAATCACTTGAAAGATGCGAAGCATGTCTGATGGGTAAAATGACTAAGACTCCATTTTCTGGTATGATGGAGCGAGCTACGGACTTATTGGAAATCATACATATCAATGTGTGTGGTCCAATGAGTGTAGCATCGCGCGGTGCCATGGGAATGACCACGGCAGATGCTGCAATCGGCAGCGAGTAGTAGAACATGGGGCAAGGGCGGCCAGCCATCTGCGGTGCGAGATAAGGGCTGAGACACAAGGATTTACCCAGGTTCGGCCCCCCGGAGGGTAAAGAACTACTCCTGCTAGATTGTATTATGGTGAGAGTACAATGGGGCGAGCTCGGCGGCTAGGCAGCGAGTCGCTTGGGTGTATGATGGAACGTATCTCTATGCGTCCTCTAGGGAGGTTTATATAGACTCACCTCCCTAGGGTTTACAGATCTCAACCGAATCAGTTAAGGTTACAACAATTCTTTAACCTAATCCGACTGGGCCTATCTACGCTTCTGGGCCTTTAGCTTCCAGTCGCTTGAGTCCACGCCGGATCTTGATCTACCACCGTCCTGCAGGCCCACTCGATGGCACCTGGGCCAATAGGAAATGTCCTGCTGGGTATACCCCGGTAGGCATATCCCCATCAGTAGTCCCCGAGGCCGTCGTTGATTGGTCGCAGGCATTCGCTGGCAGTCGGAGTATACGGGTCCAATGCGGACGCCCAGTCTAATCGGCGGTGGACTCCTGAATAAAGGAACAACTAGTTATTCCAGTCGCAATAACGGTGACCAATCGGGTCGCAGCTCGGCGAACGGGTCGGCGAATACCCAGTCACTGTTATAGTGATCGGGTCGGCGAATCTTCGAGTCGCGCGGAGCTACGAGTCGAATGGATGTAGTTGGACCATCAAGTGGGGTCAAAACTAGCCGTTGGGGTAATCCAACGGTAACTTTGGCGTAATTACCGCGCAGTAATGGCTCCCGAAATTGGCGGGTAGCAACCGCTATATAAGGAGAATGACAGGCTAACGGGGAAACACTCCTTCGTCCTTCCTCCGATCTCGCCCATCTACGTTTTCCACTCTGCATCGCGATCCAACCAATCCAGAGAGACCCTACCTCTGCGAACTTCCAACCAATGGCCTCCTCCACCAAACCATGGGGCAGATCCAAGTGTACCAGGGCGCTACTGGCGTCCTTCGAGGAGGCCGGAATCCTGCGCGCCGGCAGATGGCGCATCCCCGCGGCCGGAGAAGTGACTCCGGACCCGCGCGAGGGAGAATTCATCTGCTTCACCAGCCACCTGGAGCTGGGGCTGGGGTTTCCCACTTCTCTCTTCTTCCGGCGCTTCTGCGCCTACTACGGGATCCATCCGTCGGACCTAGGCCCGCATAGCATCGAGCAACTCGTCATTTTCGTGGCATTCTGCGAGTGCTATCTGGGCTGTAGGCCTTACTTCCCTTGTGGCAAGATCTGTTCTATGGGAGGATCAGCCGCGAAGAATCAGGCGGCCCGATGCTGGCTGCGGGGCCTGACGTTCCATCTGAAGTCGAAGGTGTCGTTCTTCGACCTGATGCTTCCCGCCAAGGCGGAAAACGAATGAAAGAAATCCTGGTTCTACGTCACCGAGTCGACTCCAGACGGCGAGGTAGCGCTCCCAAAGTACTCCGCCGACTGGCCCGAACCGCGTCGGCTCTAGGTCGGCAAGCTTCCGCTGGATCAGCGGATGGTTGTCGATGAAATGTTGCAAACCATCCGCGGCCTGAAGAAGAAGGGCCTCCAGACCATCAAACTCTACAACTGCTGGTTCGGGCGGCGGCTCGTGCCTTTGGCCCGCCGCGACCACTACATGTATGAGTATACGGGTAAGGACGACTCGACGAAGTCCTCCTTCGCCGAATGGCATCTTGACGACTACACCCTATGTAACACCCTCAGAATCGGCCCTATGCAAGTTTCAGCGATTCCCGCCAAACCCGCATCGAAACGATTCAAAGGTGCCCGCCAGGCACTTTCGTGCGGGTGGAAAACGAAGTAATACCAGTACACAATAGTCCACGATGGAACCCACATAACAGATATATACAACAGCGACTCAAGGAGTCAAGAATACAGATATACAGTACAAAGATCCAAATCACCTTGAAAACGATACAGCGTCCGAGTACGGACAAGATGCAAATTGAGCTAAGAGCCCTGAAGAATAACCAATGGCGTCCATAACCCTGCCCAGGCCAAGCCGGAAGGGTAACCCTGCTAACGACGTCGATCTCGAAACCTGCTTAACAAAAGGGGTGCCGACAAAGGGCAAAGGAAAAAGAGAGAGCGGTCAGTACTGAGGCCAGTACACGGCGAGACTAGAATTCGGCGGTCCTCGCCTACATAGGTATGGTGGACTGAGCGGCAGCGCGGCATGCACTAAACCACCTATAGAGACTCGAGATAACTGTCGGCTATCAGAGAGGGATAAGAAAGACCTATTCGGAACCATCCTGATACTACCACCAAACATACCCATCCTGGTATTTCCCCCTCGAGACCAAACGAGGAAGTCAACCGAGGAACTCACACAGTTGGCAGTTTTATTCATTCCGTTATAATGGCGGCAATTACTAGTCAAATATAGATAGTCATCCTGATATAGTAAGCAGTGGGCACTTTTAGTTAACCTTTCCGTTGTAGTTGCATCACTTACTAGTCAGTTACAATTAGCATGAGATATCCCCAAACCCAACAGTTGTTGGTACTTTCATTTAGCCATTCCGTTGCAGTGAAGCTGATTACTAGTCATATCGGACACAAGTCAAATTATAACAGTAAACTTTAGTTATGGTTGTCTATGATCAAGAACTGTGCTCCAAGTCGTCCATAACCGCGGACACGGCTTTTTGAAAAGATTAAACCCTGCAGGGGTGCACCAAAGTATCCACACGCACTTCGACCCTTTTTGCCAGATCAGTTAACATACACCCATCGGTATGTCGGCGGGGCCTAAGTCATGACGTTTCCCAGACCCAAAGCAAGTACATGGGGGCCACCCCACTAAGCTACCCGCAACGAAGTCGGCCGGTCTCCGAGACGGACTCAGGGTTTGCGTCAATGGCTGTAAACGACTGGGAACCCGAAAATGAGACTGGGCTTGTCGATACCGCGAAAACACTCCGCTTACCTAAACAGTACAGGTGCAGTACCTCGCACAATTTAAATTAAGCAGTAAAGCATGGCATAAGTACAGAATAGTAATAAAGCCCCAAACTACTTGTGGCCCCCAGTACAGTACTTGGAATCAGGTACTAAATCGATGGGTTGCCCATACACCCCACCTGTGGTTAGCGCGCTCGATCTCGGAACAGGTGTCAAGAACTCGGGGTCCTACGGGACACCAGTGAGCGGTTAAAATCCAAATATTGTCTATTACCCACCGGTGCCTCTGCATTTACCTACTTTCAATTTTATTTATTAAACAATAATTAAAGCCATGATCATCTCCAACATTAAACATGCGTCAACACTCCAACAACTGTGGTACTTGACGACACGCAACAGCACTTGAGCAAGCGACTACGACGCGCAGGTCCAACTATCTACCAAACAACAGGTAATAGGATGTGTCCAAGGCAATATAAGGCCGCAAGGGATATCACGGGTATGGAAACTAGAGCATCACAACACAGATAGCAATAGATCAACAGGAGGAAATAAAGACTATAAATGCAAAATAGGTAGAAGGGGAAGGGATGCTCACCTGAAAACATTGTCGAAGGTTCAACCGAATATCGGGTCGACACTCGCATCCACTCATCGGCCTAGTCCGTGAAGAAGCAAAGCACTAGAAGAAACACCGGATGGACTATTTCATATTATGGCAGAAGATCGGCATGATGCATGTATGATGTATGACATGGCAAAGGTGCGATGCATTAAGGCAATATTAAGCGGAACCGGGGTCCCGACATTTAATTAGATGGTTTATGTTATTTAGATACCCCGCAATTTCAATGTTGTCTTAACAAGGCAAAATATATCACAGGTTCGCTACACAAATTTAGATGGGGCCAATATTGGACTAGATTCGCCCGCATATGGGCCCCATATTTAATGATGAGGTGAATCGGCATAAGGCCCCCAAACCACATGATGAGATACATGCATGAGTAATTAAATATGCAACAAGTTGTATGATATTAATAAAATAGGGTATCGGGGAGGGGTCACACACGGGGGACGGCGATCTTGGTTAGTGTTCGACGGGGTTCGGGATCAGGCTCGCCGGGATCGGTCTTCGGAGTCCATGAAGGAGAGCATGGAGTCGAGATGGAGATCTTGGGGTTCCATGGTGCCATTATCAGGGAGAACTCGTTGGCGTCGGGGTCTTCGGAATGGCGTCGGCCCTTGCACGATTCATGGGATTCAACCGGCAATTGTAGGAGAACTTGCTCTCGGATCAATTATCCTTTGAAGATCTTGTCGAGAGGTTGATCCGAAGGAGTGTCCGTAGCTTCACGATTTTATCACCCTCGAAGAACCATCTTATCAGCGTCAGAATACACATACAACACCCATCCGCAGGTACATCACCACAACAAACATCAGGTCGTTTCCCCAACTCATCGGAAACACATGTATGTCGCTAAGGTCACCTATAGAGGCAGAAGAAGCACCGACAGAAGGTGTACTGCAGCGACATGGAGATAATACGCAGGACCGGGCTCGCGCAGGCGGACGCGTCGACAGAGATGAGGCCGACGGCGGCAGAGGGCGATGGCACCGGGAGGAGCTCGGGCGGCCTCGCGCGCTGCTCGACGGGGTGAGGGCAGCGAGGTCGCGGCAGAGGGCGGCCATCGGGAAGGCGTCCCTGGCGGCGCTAAAGGTGGGCGACGTCGGCATACAGGGCAACAGCGGAGAGGCGAGGAAGGGGCAGAGGAGCTCGGGCTCGGGCGGACGCGAGGACGACGTCGTCGGGGTGGCGGTCGGACGCAGGAGGAGGCGAGGAAGGGAGGCGAGGCCAGCGCTGGGTCGACAGGGCGGCGCCAGGCGAGGAGGGAGGAGCCGACGCGGCGAGGCGGCCGAAGGTTGCAGGGGAGGCGACCGAGAGAGGCGGCAAAGAGGGCGCGTCCGGGACAGGGTGGAGGCACCAGAGGGCCTGTGAGGGCGTCGGCGAGGTCCTGCCCGCGGGGTCGACGCCGGCTTGCAGAGGCATGGAGGAGGCGCATGGGGAGGGGCGGCGGTCGGCCAGGAGAGGCGAAGGAGGAGGGAGCCCCAGGCGGCGGTGGGCGGTTGGCGGACGGGGTCGATCGGGAGGATGGGGCAGGTGGCGTTGGGTGAGCTCGAACGGCGGCGAGCCCCGAGAGGAGAGGAGCACACAAAGGCCGAGGGGAGAGGAGGAAGGGGGCGGGGAGGAGCTGAGCAGAGGCGGGGCTCGCGCCGAGCGGAGGTGGCGGCTTCGGCGCCTGGGAGGATCCCGTGTACGGGGGTGGGGAAACAGGGGGAGTGGGAGAGGAGCGAGGTGGGGGAGAGGGAAGCAGGACCCACGGGGTGGTGGCTGAGGTGGCGGGCTGGGATTGGATGGGGGAAAGGGAGAGGTGAGGTGGCACGAGGTGATAGGGTGGAGTGAGGTGGAGGGGGCTGGGTAGACTAGGTTTAGGTAGAAAAGGGTTTGGGGGAATCTGGGTTTTGTACCGGGGGTGGCCGACTGGGTCGGATCGGCCCGGTACGGCTGCCCCTAAAAATAAAGTAAATATTTTATTATTTTAAAACGGGGCTTTTGAAGTCCATTGGTAGACGAAACAAAATAATCCGGAGACCCGGGTTTTGGATTTTGAAATAAAGGCGGGGTATTTAGAAAACCAAATATGTTTTTCGGAAATAGTTTCAGACAAACAAATGCATGATGATGACGATGCTCAAATGCAATGTGGCATGATGACATGAGCATGCGGTCATGATGATGCAATGCACAAAAACAACGCGATTTTCTAGTAGTGGTTTTTGCGGGATGCCACAATTCGACACCACTAACAATGGATCTCGCCCTCGAGATCCGCCTCATGGTACCGGGAAGAAGGGCGGCGATCTGAATCTTCTCGCATCGTGTAGATCCTCGCGACACCACTAACAAGAGGTCGTTGTCCGTGATCGTCGAGGGAACACTCCGGGAACAAAAGGTCAAAGGTAGAGGTATCAACAAATAAAGTCACCTCTAACTCCGATAGAAAGAGAGAATCGATGCATTCTCATCCACTTCAATGTACACAAGCGAATAGAGTGAGTAGTCGGCATGGGGGCCAATCCATCACGCACCCAAACTATTACTCTGCACAATCAGTAGAAAAGCGTGCAACCATTCTCGGAATCAGACTGAAGATCTCGACAATCGAGGTTCAGAAACAAAGGAGTGATGCAGACTCTGCATCGGATCTGGCGTAGATGATGTCGTCACGTCGGAAAACACCGGAAGGCACGAGAAGGAACAAAGAGAAGTCCACCAGACGAAGGATTCCTCGGATAGCATGAAGACCAGATGTAGCAACACCGTTACCAAAGGAGGAAGCGAAACCCTGAAGGTACGACGGAAAACCCAACCACGAGAAGTCCTGGACTTGAAGAAAGATAAGAGAGCAGACTCAAAACACGCAGAGGTAAGAGGAGAATAGCAGAGGGTAAGGAGTAAAATCAGACCTAATCAGATCTATCCAACCGATTTTTTTTAAAAATAGTTTTGACACTCTACTTCGGCCGTTAGCTAGGTTATCCTACAGGCTGGACTTGTGGGGTATCGCAACTGCTGAGCTCTGATACCACTCTGTAACACCCTCAGAATCGGCCCTATGCAAGTTTCAGCGATTCCCGCCAAACCCGCATCGAAACGATTCAAAGGTGCCCACCAAGCACTTTCGTGCGGGTGGAAAACGAAGTAATACCAGTACACAATAGTCCACGATGGAACCCACAGAACAGATATATACAACAGCGACTCAAGGAGTCAAGAATACAGATATACATTACAAAGATCCAAATCACCTTGAAAACGATACAGCGTCCGAGTACGGACAAGATGCAAATTGAGCTAAGAGCCCTGAAGAATAACCAATGGCGTCCATAACCCTGCCCAGGCCAAGCCGGAGGGTAACCCTGCTAACGACGTCGATCTCGAAACCTGCTTAACAAAAGGGGTGCCGACAAAGGGCAAAGGAAAAAGAGAGAGCAGTCAGTACTGAGGCCAGTACACGGCGAGACTAGAATTCGGCGGTCCTCGCCTACATAGGTATGGTGGACTGAGCGGCAGCGCGGCATGCACTAAACCACCTATAGAGACTCGAGATAACTGTCGGCTATCAGAGAGGGATAAGAAAGACCTATTCGGAACCATCCTGATACTACCACCAAACATACCCATCCTGGTATTTCCCCCTCGAGACCAAACGAGGAAGTCAACCGAGGAACTCACACAGTTGGTAGTTTTATTCATTCCGTTATAATGGCGGCAATTACTAGTCAAATATAGATAGTCATCTTGATATAGTAAGCAGTGGGCACTTTTAGTTAACCTTTCCATTGTAGTTGCATCACTTACTAGTCAGTTACAATTAGCATGAGATATCCCCAAACCCAACAGTTGTTGGTACTTTCATTTAGCCATTCCGTTGCAGTGAAGCTGATTACTAGTCATATCGGACACAAGTCAAATTATAACAGTAAACTTTAGTTATGGTTGTCTATGATCAAGAACTGTGCTCCAAGTCGTCCATAACCGCGGACACGGCTTTTCGAAAAGATTAAACCCTGCAGGGGTGCACCAAAGTATCCACACGCACTTCGACCCTTTTTGCCAGATCAGTTAACATACACCCATCGGTATGTCGGCGGGGCCTAATTCATGACGTTTCCCAGACCCAAAGCAAGTACATGGGGGCCACCCCACTAAGCTACCCGCAACGAAGTCGGCCGGTCTCCAGACGGACTCAGGGTTTGCGTCAATGGCTGTAAACGACTGGGAACCCGAAAATGAGACTGGGCTTGTCGATACCGCGAAAACACTCCGCTTACCTAAACAGTACAGGTGCAGTACCTCGCACAATTTAAATTAAGCAGTAAAGCATGGCATAAGTACAGAATAGTAATAAAGCCCCAAACTACTTGTGGCCCCCAGTACAGTACTTGGAATTAGGTACTAAATCGATGGGGGTGCGCATACACCCCACCTGTGGTTAGCGCGCTCGATCTCGGAACAGGTGTCAAGAACTCGGGGTCCTACGGGACACCAGTGAGCGGTTAAAATCCAAATATTGTCTATTACCCACTGGTGCCTCTGCATTTACCTACTTTCAATTTTAGTTATTAAACAATAATTAAAGCCATGATCATCTCCAACATTAAACATGCGGCAACACTCCAACAACTGTGGTACTTGACGACACGCAACAACACTTGAGCAAGCGACTACGACGCGCAGGTCCAACTATCTACCAAACAACAGGTAATAGGATGTGTCCAAGGCAATATAAGGCCGCAAGGGATATCACGGGTACGGAAACTAGAGCATCGCAACACAGATAGCAATAGATCAACATGAGGAAATAAAGACTATAAATGCAAAATAGGTAGAAGGGGAAGGGATGCTCGCCTGAAAACATTGTCGAAGGTTCAACCGAAGATCGGGTCGACACTCGCATCCACTCATCGGCCTAGTCCGTGAAGAAGCAACGCACTAGAAGAAACACCGGATGGACTATTTAATATTATGGCAGAAGATCGGCATGATGCATGTATGATGTATGACATGGCAAAGGTGCGATGCATTAAGGCAATATTAAGCGGAACCGGGGTCCCGACATTTAATTAGATGGTTTATGTTATTTAGATACCCCGCAATTTAAATGTTGTCTTAACAAGGCAAAATATATCACAGGTTCGCTACACAAATTTAGATGGGGCCAATATTGGACTAGATTCACCCGCATATGGGCCCCATATTTAATGATGAGGTGAATCGGCATAAGGCCCCCAAACCACATGATGAGATACATGCATGAATAATTAAATATGCAACAAGTTGTATGATATTAATAAAATAGGGTATCGGGGAGGGGTCACACACGGGGGACGGCGATCTTGGTTAGGGTTCGACGGGGTTCGGGATCAGGCTCGCCGGGATCGGTCTTCGGAGTCCATGAAGGAGAGCATGGAGTCGAGATGGAGATCTTGGGGTTCCATGGTGCCATTATCAGGGAGAACTCGTTGGCGTCGGGGTCTTCGGAATGGCGTCGTCCCTTGCACGATTCATGGGATTCAACCGGCAATTGTAGGAGAACTTGCTCTCGGATCAATTATCCTTTGAAGATCTTGCCGAGAGGTTGATCCGAAGGAGTGGCCGTAGCTTCACGATTTTATCACCCTCGAAGAACCATCTTATCAGCGTCAGAATACACATACAACACCCATCCGCAGGTACATCACCACAACAAACATCAGGTCGTTTCCCCAACTCATCGGAAACACATGTATGTCGCTAAGGCCACCTGTAGAGGCAGAAGAAACACCGACAGAAGGTGTACTGCAGCGACATGGAGATAAGACGCAGGACCAGGCTCGCGCAGGCGGACGCGTCGACAGAGATGAGGCCGACGGCGGCAGAGGGCGATGGCACCGGGAGGAGCTCGGGCGGCCTCGCGCGCTGCTCGACGGGGTGAGGGCAGCGAGGTCGCGACAGAGGGCGGCCATCGGGAAGGCGTCCCTGGCGGCGCTAGAGGTGGGTGACTTCGGCATACAGGGCAACAGCGGAGAGGCGAGGAAGGGGCAGAGGAGCTCGGGCTCAGGCGGACGCGAGGACAACGTCGTCGGGGTGGCGGTCGGACGCAGGAGGAGGCGAGGAAGGGAGGCGAGGCCAGCGCTGGGTCGACAGGGCGGCGCCAGGCGAGGAGGGAGGAGCCGACGCGGCGAGGCGGCCGAAGGTTGCAGGGGAGGCGACCGAGAGAGGCGGCGAAGAGGGCGCGTCCGGGACAGGGTGGAGGCACCAGAGGGCCTGTGAGGGCGTCGGCGAGGTCCTGCCCGCGGGGTCGACGCCGGCTTGCAGAGGCATGGAGGAGGCGCATGGGAAGGGGCGACGGTCGGCCAGGAGAGGCGAAGGAGGAGGGAGCCCCAGGCGGCGGTGGGCGGTTGGTGACGGGGTCGATCGGGAGGATGGGGCAGGTGGCGTTGGGTGAGCTCGAACGGCGGCGAGCCCCGAGAGGAGAGGAGCACACGAAGGCTGAGGGGAGAGGAGGAAGGGGGCGGGGAGGAGCTGAGCAGAGGCGGGGCTCGCGCCGAGCGGAGGTGGCGGCTTCGGCGCCTGGGAGGATCCTGTGTACGGGGGTGGGGAAACATGGGGAGTGGGAGAGGAGTGGGGTGGGGGAGAGGGAAGCGGGACCCACGGGGTGGTGGCTGAGGTGGCGGGCTGGGATTGGATGGGGGAAAGGGAGAGGTGAGGTGGCACGAGGTGATAGGGTGGAGTGAGGTGGAGGGGGCTGGGTAGACTAGGTTTAGGTAGAAAAGGGTTTGGGGGAATCTGGGTTTTGTACTGGGGGTGGCCGACTGGGTCGGATCGGCCCGGTACGGCTGCCCCTAAAAATAAAGTAAATATTTTATTATTTTAAAACGGGGCTTTTGAAGTCCATTGGTAGACGAAACAAAATAATCCGGAGACCCGGGTTTTGGATTTTGAAATAAAGGCGGGGTATTTAGAAAACCAAATATGTTTTTCGGAAATAGTTTCAGACAAACAAATGCATGATGATGACGATGCTCAAATGCAATGTGGCATGATGACATGAGCATGCGGTCATGATGACGCAATGCACAAAAACAACGCGATTTTCTAGTAGTGGTTTTTGCGGGATGCCACACCCTATCCCTAAAGAAAATTACCCAGGCGGTGTATCTGGACGCGAAGGCCGGGGTCGCCCCTACACTGCGAGGAGCCCAGCTCCAACGGTAAGTCGTCGTTTCGCCACCACTCGCAGTTGCAGACGATGCATTCGCGGTTGTGCTGACGTTGTCTCAAGTTTGTTGTAGTTGTTCCAAGTGGTGGAAGGCTGGCTCCCACCCGCAGACGACGAAAAATCTAGCTCGTCCGTCCAGGACGGGAGCGAGTCGCCGTCCACCAAAGGCAACGTCGGGAGCGATGATGGTGATGATGATGATGATGATGATGATGGAGAAGACGATCCCGTGGAAGACGCCGCCCCAACAGTTCGCAAGACTCGCGGGCAACATCAGCGCGATCTCGAAGCGAGTAGAAGCCTCGAGCCTCACGATGATGATGACGACGAGCTTCCCGAGCACACCTCACATCGTGAGGCCACGCCGTCAAATAAGAAGAAGAATAAGGAGTCGAAGGCTCCGCTGAAGAGGAAGACGAAGGCGGCAAAGCAGACGTCTCCGCTCCGATCCGCGACCAGTTCTGACGCCACCAGCTCGGCTAAGGGCGAGGTGGGGCGTACGACCGTGGCACCAGATGCTGCAGCCCCCCTGGACGAGGTGCCTCTAGCGGCGTTGCCACCTCCATTCGCCCCGGTCTCTGGGTTGGGAGCTACTCAGGCCGCAACAGCTTCGCCTCCCAAGGAAGATCCCGCAGCAGTCGTCACGGAGGCTCCTGCTGCAGCGTCGTCTTCGAAGAAACCCTCTGTGTCTTGGGTAAGGATGGCAATTTTATCCATGGATCAGGGTATCCACGGATATCCGACCCGGTGGGCAAGGGTATGGAGGCCTAATTACATCCACGGATTTCATGGGACGGATATCCGCTAATTCATGGGGCGGGCATGGGTAGTAGTTTCGCTCCACGGATATCCAACGGATACCCGGCTGACATGTGGGACCCACATGTCAGTGAGATTATTTTTTATGTATACAATATTTACTCAATAAATGACCCCAAATTTCAAGACACTAGCCCAAAAGCCCACCTAAGTAGTAATCCTAATTAACCCTAATTCCCCCAATTATTGTATGGTGTAACCCTCTAGCCCAGGTCGCACTTGTGTCGCCGCCCCATCCCCAGGTCGTACTCGACTCAGCCGCCAGGAGGCAGACGACCACTCAACATTTCTACTATGCATAGTTATATCTATTGAATTTATGAGATGTTGTATTGGAAACTTGTAATAAAAAGCATTCTCTAAGACTGTTATGAGACATCTATGTACTTTGTGATGTTACCGTGTGATATTTTAAGTACTATGTGGTTAAAATATTATTGCTTTGATATTGCTATGTATTATCCATATAATATTTGCTAAAATGCTGATGAAATGCTGTCGGAAATTGCTATTATATCGTAGTTATTCTGAATATTATTATGATTATTGTATATAGTGTGTAAACCAATGGATATCCATGGATACTGGATATCCGGCAGGTTTGGATCTGGAGCGACATCCATGCCCATGGATATCTTCGTGGGCGGGCTAGAGTGAGTTTCATGGATTTGGATTTGGATTTGGTTTTTCTATATCCGTCCAAACCCGCTCCATTGCCATCCCTCTTGGGCACACGGTGTATTCGAGATGGGCCTCAGTCGGAAGTTGGGGCATGAGCTGAAAAGGCCTTCCAGCATCCGCACCGGTGTGCGGTTCATACCAGTCGCCAAGTAAGTCCTTTTCATCCTCTTGTCTTCCGTTGTAGTCGGACAGTCTTACTCATATCGTTGTTTCACAGGACTGGAGTTAAAAAGATCAGCCACCCTTCTGTGGCCAAGGTCCGCCAGTCATCACCGAGGAGGATCCCTCACGGAAGAGGAAAACCGACGAAGTCGCTGCTCCCGCCGACGATTCCAAGAGGGCGAAAGGCGACGACGTCGTCATGGTCTCTGACGACACGGCTGTTGCTCCGAGCGAACCTCCGACTGCGGCGGAGGTGGCCTCGAAGACCAAGGAGGCTTTTGCCTTACCCGAAGTGTTCGAGCCGGCTCCTAGTGGTGCCGCGGCGTCCGCTGCAACTTTCCCTCGCTTCATGGCCAAGGCGGCCGCAGCGAGTGGCACGGAGCCAACGAGCCGGACGCCTGGGGTCACCGAGACGGAGGTCGAGCAGCATCGCGGCCACACCCCGGTCATGCTTGCATCTGTGGACGCGCTGTAACTTCACGGCATGCTGGGCGCAGCCATCCAGATATGTCCAGTCCCCAAGGATCGGGACACCGAATTTCAGTGGTCGGATTCTTAATGTTTTTGTAGCATCCAGTCCCCGAGTGCCTAGTCGCTGAATTTCAACGGGTGGGAACTTAGGATTTTCAGTGTCCAGTCCCCGAGTGCCTAGTCGCTGAATTTCAGCGGGTGGGCACTTAGGATTTTCAGTGTCCAGTCCCCGAGTGCCTAGTCGCTGAATTTCAGCGGGTGGGCACTTAGTATTTCCAGTGTTGTTGACAGTTTATTTTGTGCGCAGGGTCTATAGCGCGAATCGGCCGATCGGCTTGCAGCAAAGTGTCGCATGGAGAAGGAACTCGTTGCCGTCCAGGAGACGAACAAGGGACTCCAAGCAATTGCGACCGAGGCAGAGGAGGTCCACCGGGGACTTGTCCCGGCGGGTGACCTGACGGCGGCTCAATCTGCTATGAGTACGGCCGAGAAGCGAATCGCTGATCTGGAGCGTGAGCTCAAGGAAGCGAAGGCGGAGGCGAGCTTGGCGGAGGGGCGAGCGAAATCTGCTGTTACTGCTGCCGCTAAAGAGCGGAAGGTGTCTGACACACTCGTTGTTGGGCTGCAGAACGACTTCTCCTCGCTTCAAAGCTTCATCACGGGCATCTACCGTCCGCTAATTGGTAAACCTTTCTTGCGCTTTCCTCTGCAACAACTGCGTTGTGGAGTCGTTGGTGTGCTCACTGCCGGTTTCTGTCCACATGCCGTATTATTGATAGCTCGGAGGAGGCGCAGACGTACGACGCACGGCAGTGTGTGACCACTCTGGTCGACTCGGCCGCGTTGTCCGCGACTTGCATTCGAGCATATCTTCAGGATATATCGCCCACGGAAGTGATCCCCAGCGACCTCATCGAGGTATGGCGTTATCTGGAGAAAGCTCCGTCAGTCGTCGAATTCATGACGACATCGGCCTTCCGGCATGGGGCGGCGACAGCACTCAGCCTTGGGCTTGCCCATTTCCCGGAGGACTTTGACCTTGATGATGTGACGAGTGGCTACCCCTTGTCGACGGGCTCTGTGGAGATTGCCGAGGTGCTGAAGCTGACGGACCGGGCCGTGGTTTATTCCGATCGCGTTTGGGCGATGGGTGACCTCCTCCCCTATCAGGAGACGACTGTCGCCCCCAACGATCCCGAACCAAAGCATCTGGACTTCAAAGTCGAGCAGCCGTTCCGTGCGGCGATGGCGGGTGAGTTGACGATGTACCCGTCGAACCCGTACGTGCCCTTCATTCGCAACCGCAGGGGTGGCGGCGAGTCGGCGTCGAAACCTGCAGAGTAGAAGCATTGTGTCCTGGGGCGTTAGTAACAAATAGCCATTGGACTTATCTTGTAATTTGGAACGACTTTGATCTGCTGTAACGGAACTTCGTGTTGTTTTGTGAATTGTTTCGTGATTATAAATGTTGATTGGACGAGTCCCCGAGCGCGTCCGCCCTTTTTATGGGGTTTACCTCGTTTGTTATGTGTTTTTGAATGTTTTGTCAATTGTTTCGCTATTGAGGTCGACTCGCCAGGGCTCGGAGAGCCAGTCGCAGGGCGACTCCCGTGGGTGTTCTATACTTGACCGTTTTCCCGTGCGTGAACGGGGTCGGGTAGCCGAGTCCCCGAGCGTGGTACTTGGTGGTTCTAGTCGCAGCTCCAAGGTAGGTGAGGACTAAGCGCGTTAGAGTAAGCGCGTCATTCCTGCCTGACCCGAAGGATCAGTTGCATGGCGAGTCCTGGGCACGCTCTCATACTGAACTTTTTCCCTAGCCGCTCACATTTGACTGGACGTCAGTCCCCGAGCGTGGTACTTGGTCGTTCGAGTCGCTGTGCCGAGGATGCGGATGACTTTGGTTGCTGTGAGGAGCGAGGGCAGTTGTCTTGGCTCGGTAAGCCAGTCGTGATAGGCGACTCAATGGGGCTCCGGGTTGGCGTTTTTCATGGACATTACAAGGCATGGGGTCTCCCAGTGCCCTTGTACCGCACTACTTGGCCGTGCCGGTCGCTTACCACAGGGGTGACTTCTGCGAATAGCCTAACGCTGTTATTACGAGTGCGAGTGGCACAAGACATGGAGAGTAGGCGCAATTTGCGGTAACCGATCTGTTTTATTTCAGAGCAGGTGGAGGGTACATGAATGTAGTTCTAGGAGTAGAACTTCCGTAGGAGGTTTACATTCCATGGTCGCTTGACGTCGAGTTTCCCGTCTCCTCGGACGTCGGTGAGGTAGTAGGCGTCGTTGCCTAGGACTCGACCGATGGCGAATGGTCCCTCCCAGGGGGGGGGAGTTTGTGCATGCCCTTCTTGTCCTGGATGAGGCGTAGTACCAGGTCGCCTTCCTGGAAAGTGCGAGTCCTTACTCGCCGGCTATGGTAGCGGCGGAGCCCTTGCTGGTAGATGGCGGTGCGGGAGCGAGTTAGGTCGCGTGCCTCGTCGAGCTGGTCGACTCCATCTTGTCGTGCGAGTTCGTTTGCAGCCTCTGTGTAGTTGACCACCCTTGGCGAGTCGTGCTCGAGCTGTGCGAGGGCGAGTCCGCGGTGGCGAGTCCCCGAGCGTGTTGAGTACGCGAGGGTGAGTCCGCGGTGGCTAGTCCCCGAGCATGTTGAGTACGCGAGGGCGAGTGTCCGTGGCGGCGAGTCCCCGAGTGCGTTAAGTACGCGATGGCGGGTCCCCGAGCGTGTTAAGTACGCGAGGGCGAGTCCGCGGTGGCGATTCCCCGAGCGTGTTGAGTACGCGAGGGCGAGTGTCCGCGGCGGCGAGTCCCCGAGCATGGAGAGTATGCGAGTGGAGAGTCCGTGGTGGCGAGTCGATGTGGGCGAGCCGCGGTCGTGGAACCACGCGTACACACATCATGCCTAGGAGTAGTCCCCGAGGCTCGAGTTGGCTTGTAGAGGCGACTTGAGGCTCTTTAGAGATGCATATTCTGAAAATAGTAGTGGTTGCTGCCGACAATGGCGAGTGGCGAGGTCGAGCGACTGGCGAGCGCCGAGCCCCCGACCGCGGCGAGTGGCGAGGTCGAGCAACCAACGAGCACTGAGTCCCCGAGCGCGGCGAGCGGAAAGGTTGAGCGACCGTCGAGTGGCGAGCCCCGAGCGCGGCGAGGTCGAGCGACCGACGAGCGCTGCGACCGGCGAGGTCGAGCGACCGGCGAGTGTCGAGTCCCCGAATGCGGCGAGTGGCGCTGTTTGTAGCGTTCCGAGTCCCCGAGAGCGGCGAGCGGCGAGGTCCAGCGACCGGCGAGTGCCGCTGTCTGTAGCGCGCCGAGTCACCGAGCGCGGCGTGTGGCGAGGTCGGGCGACTGGCGAGTGCCGCTGTCTGTAGTGCACCGAGTCCCCGAGCGCGTCGAGCGGCGAGGCCGAGCAACCGACGGGCGCCGAGTCCCGAGCGCGGCGAGTGGCGAGAAAGACACCGTTTTGCTGAGAAGGAGGAAAAAGTATGACTGCAATAAGGTGTATTTATAAAATATATTGAACATTTGTAAGACGTGCGAATATAGACGTTGAAATAAAATGCACGTTTGTTATGTGGATCGATGGGCAGTATGTAAGGTTTATGCGTGTCTTTTCATGAGTAGGCAGACCTCCAGCATCAAACGCTTGCCGGATAACAAGGACGCGATGCCAGACTGTTGAACCCGGAGACAAGGTCGACCTTTTGGTACCCAGCCTCACTACTTCGACGGACGCGAATAAACAGCAGACAAAACTGAAACCGATCCCAAGTATGATTTTGGTCCGTGAAAGGGTCATATGCACTGCATGATCGGTTTTGGAGAATGAATGGAGATGCACATATATTTTGAACTCACAACATGTATGAGTGTAAAGAAACTTAGCTGTTAGCATGGCAATTCCGCGACGGCAGCCCTCGGGTGTGGCGAGTATGCGAGGGCGAGCTCGCGGTGGTGAGTCCCCGAGCGTGGCGAGTCCGCGATGATTGCGAGTCCGCGAGGGGAGAGTCCCCGAGGGTGGAGAGGTAAGACCGCGGAGGGCGAGGTCGCGATGGCGATCCCGCGGTAGACGGGTCCGCGACGTACTGGTGCGAAGTTTAGCCGGAAGGAGCGGACCCGGTGGAGTCGTCACAGCGAAATCGATGCAGCGAGCGGAGTCGACCAGATTTTTGTCCCTTCGGAATGACATAAATTTTCATAGTCGTCCTTTATGCCGCGGTTGCCGTCTATGCCATGGTTGCCGTCTGGACGAAAGACTATATTAGCATAACAGAGGAGCACTTGTGCGATCAGCTGATGAATTTCATCGGTATACTTAGACATGTTCTGTCCAGCTCTGCATCGACTCTATGTGATTCGTACATGTCAGCAATGTCCATGCAATATATTATATTCAAATAAAATAATTAAAGCAGTCAATGAGAAAGAGAATAAAAGGATCAAGTAGAAAATTCAGCTGTGATTGCAGCCGATCGTGCATCCGTCTTTTGTTTCTTTTCCCTGGAGTTGATCTACCATATCTCGAAATTTGATCCACGGATTTGACACGCGCCTCCTCCTTTTCCTTTAGCTCATGGATTAAGAGCTACGAGTGATTTGCTCCTGCCCTCATGGATCGGTCCTCCAAATAATAGCAGACAAGTAGCATGTATGTCAGACTAAGTTTAAATAAATTTACCGATCGGTAGAGAACTAAACGGAGAAGATGAGATTGGATCAGCGTGCTAAAATTTTCTGCGTGCCCGTGTTCCGCGTCGCCGGGAAGCAGCCAAATCAGATTGATTGGCATCCAATTCTGAGTCATCGGATAGCAATTCTTTGATGGCGCGTCAGATTCTGCTGGTGATGGTGAGAGATCCCGCCCGGATTATCACCCTCCAAGCACCGCTTGCCCCACGGTGGGCGCCACTGTCGTGGGAATGACCACGGCAGATACTGCAATCGACAGCGAGTAGTAGAACATGGGCAAGGGCGGCCAGCCATCTGCGGTGCGAGATGAGGGCTGAGACACAAGGATTTACCCAGGTTCGGCCCCCCGGAGGGTAAAGACCTACTCTTGCTAGATTGTATTATGGTGAGAGTACAATGGGGCGAGCTCAGCGGCTAGGCAGCGAGTCGCTTGGGTGTATGATGGAACGTATCTCTATGCTTCCTCTAGGGAGGTTTATATAGACTCACCTCCCTAGGGTTTACAGATCTCAACCGAATCAGTTAAGGTTTCAGCAATTCTTTAACCTAATCCGACTGGGCCTATCTACGCTTCTGGGCCTTCAGCTTCCAGTCGCTTGAGTCCACGCCGGATCTTGATCCCGTCGCCGTTCTGCAGGCCCACTCGCTGGCACCTGGGCCAATAGGAAACATCCTGCTGGGTATACCCCGGTAGGCATATCCCCATCACGCGGGGGTTATCGTTATGTTCTTACCTTCACGGATGACTTGAGTAGATATGGGTATATCTATTTCATGAAACATAAGTCCGAAACTTTCGAGAAGTTTAAGGAATTTCAAAGTGAGGTAGAGAATCAACGTAACAAGAAGATTAAATTTCTACGTTCTGATCGTGGAGGTGAATATCTAAGTTACGAGTTTGGCGAGCATTTAAAGAAATGCGGAATACTTTCACAATTGACACTGCCGGGAACACCACGGCGTATTGGTGTGTCCGAACGTCGTAATCGAACTCTCTTAGATATGGTTCGTTCTATGATGTCACTTACAGATTTTTTTCTATCATTTTGGGGTTATGCATTAGAAACAGCCGCATTCACTTTAAATAGGGCACCATCTAAATCCGTTGAAACGACACCGTGTGAGTTATGGTTTGGGAAGAAACCTAAATTGTCGTTCCTTAAAGTTTGGGGTTGCGAAGCCTATGTAAAGAAGTTACAGCCGGACAAGCTTGAGACCAAAGCGAAAAAATGCGTCTTCATAGGATACCCGAAGGAAACTATTGGGTATACCTTCTATCATAGATCCGAAGGCAAAATCTTCGTTGCCAAGAATGGATCCTTTCTAGAGAAAGAATTTCTCTCGAAAGAAGTGACTGGAAGGAAAGTAGAACTCGACGAGGTTGTTGAACCTTCTCTCGAACTTGCGAGTAGCGAGCATCGGAAGAAGTTCCTGTGGCGCCTACACCAATAAGAGAGGAAGCTAATGATGATAATCATGAAACTTTGGCTGAAGTTGCTACAGAACCTCGCAGGTCAACAAGAACTCGTACCACTCCTGATTGGTATGATCCCGTTATGAGTGTCATGTTGGTGGACAACACCGATGATCCTGCGACATATGAGGAAGCGATGATGAGCCCAGATTCCAATAAATGGCAAGAATCCATGAAATCCGAAATTGGATCCATGTACGAAAACCAAGTATGGACTTTGGTCGACTTACCGGATGGCCGGAAGGCTGTCGAGAACAAATGGATTTTCAAGAAGAAAACAGATGCTGATGGTAATGTTACTGTCTATAAAGCTCGACTTGTCATAAAAGGGTTTCGAAAAATTCAAGGAGTTGACTACGATGAGACTTTATCACCAGTAGCGAAGCTAAAATCTGTGAGGATTATGTTAGCAATCGCTGCATATTATGATTATGAGATATGGCAGATGGATGTCAAAACAGCGTTCCTCAATGGAGACATTGATGAAGAGTTGCATATGATGCAACCCAAAGATTTTGTCGATCCTAAAGATGCTAACAAGGTGTGCAAACTTAAACGGTCCATATATGGGTTGAAGCAAGCATCCCGAAGTTGGAATCAACATTTTGATAAGGTAATCAAAAGTTTTGGTTTTATACAAACTTATGGAGAAGCTTGTATTTATAAGAAAGTGAGTGGGAGCTCTGTAGCATTCTTAATACTATATGTAGATGACATATTGTTGATTGGGAATGATGTAGACCTTCTTAATAGTGTCAAGGAATATTTGAATAATAGTTTTTCAATGAAAGATCTTGGCGAAGCAGCTTACATATTAGGCATAAAGATTTATAGAGATAGATTGAGATGCCAAATATCATTGTCACAAAGTACATATTTGGACAAAGTTCTAAAGAGGTTTGGAATGGAAGATAGCAAGAAAGGGTTCTGGCCCATGTTTCCCAATACAACGCTGAGTAAAACTCAAAGTCCAGCAACGACAGAAGATAGAGAAAGGATGAGTAAGACTCCCTATGCCTCAGCCATATGATCTCTAATGTATGCCATGCTATGTACTAGACCCGACATTGCATATGCTGTTAGTTTGACTAGCAGATATCAAAGTGATCCAGGAGTGGATCATTGGACAGCGGTCAAAAACATCCTTAAGTACTTGAGAAGAACTAAGGATATGGTTCTTTCTTATGGAGGTGATGAACAGCTCGTTGTTAATGTTTACATCGATGCTAGTTGGACCACCGATCCAGATGATTCTAACTCACAATCTGGATATGTATTTACTTTGAATGGTGCAGCAGTTAGGTGGAGGAGTGCAAATCAAAGCGTTGTGGCGAGATCTTCAACTGAATCGGAATACATAGCTGCTTCGGAGGCTTCACAAGAAGCGATATGGATGAAGGAGTTCATTATAGAGCTCAGTGTGGTTCCAAGTGTGCTGGACCCAATGTCTATCTACTGTGATAACATGGGCGCCATAGCCAATGCGCAAGAACCAAGGTCACACAAGAAGCTGAAGCACATCAAGCTAAGTTTTCACGCTATTCGAGAACATGTCCAAGATGGTGACATAAAGATTTGCAAAGTACACACAGATCTGAATGTGGCGGATCCGTTGACTAAACCTCTCCTGAGGGCAAAACATGACCAACACCAAACTGCCATGGGTGTTTTTTTATATTACCATGTAATCTAGATTAGTTGACTCTAGTGCAAGTGGGAGACTGTTGGAGATATGCCCTAGAGGCAATAATAAATGTAGTTATTATAATATCTTTGTGTTTATGATAAATGTTTACATCATGCTATAATAGTATTAACCAGGAAACATTAATACTTGTGTGATTTGTAAACTAGATTAGAGTCCCTAGTAAAAGCCTCTTCATAATACTAGCTTGTTGGTTAATAGATGATTGTGGTTTCCCTATCATGAACATTGAGATGTTATTAACAACAAGATCATATAATTAGGAGAATGGTATGATGGACATACTCCTATAGATAAGCGTAGCATAAAGATCAAGTCATTTTAATAGTTCAATTGCTATAAGCTTTCTGATACATAGTAACCTAATTCCTTCGACCATGAGATCATGCTTATCACCATCACCGGAAGGATGCTTTGATGACATCAAACACCACACCGTAACTGGGTGGCTATAAAGGTGGCATTGAGTGTTCGGGAAGTATGGGTTGAAACACATGGATCAAGAGTGGGATTTGTCCATCAATATGATGAATAGATATACTCTGGGCCCTCTCGGTGGAATGTCATCCAATTAGCTTGCAAGCATGTGACTGGTTCACAAGCGATCACATATCACGGGAACGAGAAAAGAGTACTTATCGGTAACAAGGTTGAACTAGGAATGCAGAGATACCGACGATCAAAACCTCGGATAAGTAAACTATCGTGAGACAAAGGGAAACTGGTATCGTATGTAAGTGGTTCATTCGATCGCAAAGTAATCGTAGAAATATGTGGGAGCCATATGAATTTCCAGATTCCTCTATTGGTTATTGATCGGTGAAGTGTCTTGATCATGTCCGCATAATTCATGAACCGTAGGGAGACACACTTAAGGATTCGATGTTGTTGAGTAGTTATGGAATGATGAGTAAGAGACCGAATGTTGTTCGGAGTCTTGGATGGGATCCGGGATATCACGAGGATATCCGGAATGGTCCGGAGAATAAGATTCATATAAGGAAAGTCCTGTTTCGGAGTTGGGGAATGATTCCGATGTTTTCATTGGGAATGTTCTAGAAGGTTTTGGAAGGACCGGCACTCCGGAGGGGAAGGGTACATGAATGTGTCATGACAATATGGAATGGTTGCATCATGTACTAGGTCACATGGCTGGGCAAAATAAAGGGAGAAATCAAATCCTAGTTTGAAAGTCAAACGCCAATTTGAAAAAGTCAAGCGGCAAGTTTGCTTGGTGGAGGGAGAGTAGGAAACCTACTTGGGGAGGAGTTCCTCTCCCTCCACCCGCCGGCCAAGGAGGCCGACTTGGGGGAGGACTCCCTCCTCCCAAGCCGCACCCTCCCACCTATAAAAGGAGGGGCTGGGCTGCCCCTCTTCCCTACACCCAACACCACCCAAACCCTAACCCTAGCCGCCGGCCTCCTACAAGTCACCGCCGCCCCTAGGGTTTTTCCTAGTCGCTGACTTGGGGCTTCCCCAAGCCCTAGCCGACGGCCAAGCTCCGCCCCTTGGTGCCTTCTAAACCCTAGACCGCCAAGGCCTCTCTCATAGTCCACCATACTCGCTCCGGCTTAAGGCAAAGCCCTGCGAGATCTCCCCTCTACTTCCGGTACCACGCCGTCGTGCTGCCGGAATCGCGAGGAGAGTGCTACAACCTACGCTGCCTGCTGGAACAAGGGAGAGGAAGGTCTTCATCGAGTACTGAACGTGTGACCGACTGCGGAAGCGCTGCCAGAATGCAGCGCCGGAAGGATCGTCTACGCAATCTTGAGATCGGCAAGAGTACGACTACATCACCCACGAGAATCTGCTCTCATTAAACCGTTTTGGAATCTTCAAGGGTGAGTTCCTCTATCGACTCGTTGCTACAATCTAGTAGATAGATCTTGGCTTGTTTGTTTGCATGCGGTAGAAATTTTTTGTTTTCTATGCTACAAACCCCTACAGTGGTATCAGAGCCGTGTCTATATGTAGATCTGTTGCACGAGTAGAACACAATGGTCATTGTGGGCGGTGGTGCTTTTATTATCAATTGCTTCTTGTGTACTTTGCATCTTGTAGTATGATGGGATGAAGCGGCCCGGGCTAACCTTACATGACATCGTTCATGAGACTTGCTCCACGCTCAGCATGCAACTTGTATTGCATAAGTGACTTTGCGGGTGTCTGTCTCTCCCATTATAGTATAGATCCAATTTACGACGGGACTTGATAGTTCAAACATCAACGTTGTGGTTCTTTTCGTAAGTTAGATCGACACTTATTGAAAGCCCCAAACCACGTAAAATATGCAAATAAAATTAATTGCGTCTAACTTTGTTTTGCAGGGGTGTGTTGTGATGTGATATGGCCATGATTGTGATTATATTTGATGTATGCAATGTTCCTTATTGTAAGTTGGCAACCGGCTGGAGCCATATGGTTGTCTTTAAATTCTGTTAAGACCCGCGTGTCTATTCAAAGTAGTTGTAATAGTTAGAGCAGGTGGACGACAACCATGAAACGGCGCCATTGACCTTGACGCTATGCCGGTGATGATGGAGATCATGTTCGTGCTTGAAGATGGAGATCGGAAGCATAAGAAGAAAGGCCATATCATATCACATATTATGAATTGCATGTGATGTTAATCCTTTATGCATCTTGTATTGCTTAGTTAACGACGGTAGCATTATAAGATGATCCCTCATGCACATAAATGTCAAGTTTTAAAGTGTTCATCCTTAGTAAGCACCGTTGCTAAAGCTTGTTGTTTCGAAGCACCACGTGATGATCGGGTGTGTTAGATTCTGCAAGTGTATACAACGTGAGCAAGCCAGATTTGCTCATGCGGAAGCTAAGGTTTGATATTGACGAGCCTAGCATGTACAGACATGGTCTCGGAACACGGATCACCGAAAGGTAAAGCATGAGTCATATAGTAGATATGATGAACATGTCGATTGTTCTCCATTGAAGCTACATCAACTCTCGTGATGATCGGTTTTGATGTGGTGGATTTGGTTCGTGTGATCACTAAAACAATGTTAGGGATATTGTTTTGAGTGGGAGTTCACCTGATTAATTTAACTATTAATTAGAACTCAATTTGTCATAAACTTAGTCTAAACTATTGCAAATATGTTGTAGATCAATGGCGGCCCCTACCATCAATTTTAATGCGTTCCTAGAGAAAGAAAAGTTGAAAAACAATGGAAGCAACTTCGCGGATTGGTTCCGCAATTTGAGGATTGTCCTCAATGCTAGTAATTTAACCTATGTGCTGGATGCACCGCTGGGTGACCCGCCTGCAGCTGATGCTACCGATGAAGTAAAGAATGTTTACCTCACTCGGAAGAATCAATACTCCACAGTTCAGTGTGCTATCTTGTATGGTTTGGAATCGGAGCTTCAGAAAAGGTTTGAGAACCATGACCCACATGATATTGTCTGTGAACTCAAAATGATATTTGAGGCTCACGCGACAGTTGAGAGTTATGAGGCTTCTGAAAAGTTCTTTAACTGCAAGATGGAAGAGGGCAGCTCCGTCAGTTAGCATGTGCTTAAGATGTCTGGGCACGCAAACAAACTCCAAAGTTTGGGTATAGTGATTCCTAATGCTTTGGGGATTTACCGTGTCCTCCAATCACTACCACCAAGTTACAAGAAATTTGTGATGAACTACAATATGCAAAACATGAACAAGACGTTGCCAGAACTCTTCTCCATGTTGAAATCTGCAGAAGTGGAGATCAAGAAAGAGCATCAAGTGTTGTTGGTCAATAAGACCACCAAATACAAGAAAGGCAAGTCTAAGCAAAAGGGAAACTTCAAGAAGGGTGGTAAGAAAGTTGCCGCACCGGCGAAGAAGACCAAGGCTGGACCTAAGCCTGATACAGAGTGCTTTTACTACAAGGGAGAGGGTCACTGGAAGCGGAATTGCCCAAAGTACTTGGCGGATTTGAAGAACAGCAACATCAAGAAGAAAGGTATATCCGATATACATGTTATTGATGTGTATCTCACTAGTACTCGTAGTAGTGCCTGGGTATTTGATACTGGTTCGGTTGCTCATATTTGTAACTCGAAACATGTGCTGCAGAATAAACGAAAGCTAGCGAAGAACAAGGTGACGATGCGCGTTGGAAATGAATCAAAGGTTGATGTGATCGCGGTCGGCACGCTACCTCTTCATCTACCATCGGGATTAGTTTTATACTTAAATAATTGTTATTTGGTGCCTGCGTTGAGCATGAACATTATATCTGGATCATGTTTGTTGCGAGACGGTTACTTGTTTAAATCCGAGAATAATGGTTGTTCGATTTATATGAGTAATATGTTTTATGCACATGCACCTTTGATAGATGGTCTATTCTTATTGAATCTCGATAGTGGAAATACACATATTAATAACATTGAAGCTAAACGTTTGAAATTGAGCGATAACTCGACCTATATGTGGCACTATCGTCTTGGTCATATTGGAGTGAAGCGTATGAAGAAACTCCATTCCGATGGACTTATTGAATCACTTGAAAGATGCGAAGCATGTCTAATGGGTAAAATGACTAAGACTCCATTTTCTGGTATGATGGAGCGAGCTACGGACTTATTGGAAATCATACATACCGATGTCTGTGGTCCAATGAGTGTAGCATCGCGCGGTGTTTATCGTTCTGTTCTTACCTTCACGGATGACTTGAGTAGATATGGGTATATCTATTTCATGAAACATAAGTCCGAAACTTTCGAGAAGTTTAAGGAATTTCAAAGTGAGGTGGAGAATCAACATAACAAGAAGATTAAATTTCTATGTTCTGATCGTGGAGGTGAATATATAAGTTACGAGTTTGGCGAGCATTTAAAGAAATGCGGAATACTTTCACAATTGACACCGCCGGGAACACCACAGCGTAATGGTGTGTCCGAACGTCGTAATCGAACTCTCTTAGATATGGTTCGTTCTATGATGTCACTTACAGATTTTTTTCAATCATTTTGGGGTTATGCATTAGAAACAGCCGCATTCACTTTAAATAGGGCACCATCTAAATCCGTTGAAACGACACCGTATGAGTTATGGTTTGGGAAGAAACCTAAATTGTCGTTCCTTAAAGTTTGGGGTTGCGAAGCCTATGTAAAGAAGTTACAGCTGGACAAGCTTGAGACCAAAGCGAAAAAATGCGTCTTCATAGGATACCCGAAGGAAACTATTGGGTATACCTTCTATCATAGATCCGAGGGCAAAATTTTCGTTGCCAAGAATGGATCCTTTCTAGAGAAAGAATTTCTCTCAAAAGAAGTGACTGGAAGGAAAGTAGAACTCGACGAGGTTGTTGAACCTTCTTTCGAACTTGCGAGTAGCGCAACACCGGAAGAAGTTCCTGTGGTGCCTACACCAATTAGAGAGGAAGCTAATGATGATGATCATGAAACTTCGGTTGAAGTTGCTACAGAACCTCGCAGGTCAATGAGAACTCGTACCACTCCTAATTGGTATGATCCCATTATGAGTGTCATGTTGGTGGACAACACCGATGACCCTGCGACGTATGAGGAAGCGATGATGAGCCTAGATTCCAATAAATGGCAAGATTCCATGAAATCCGAAATTGGATCCATGTACGAAAACCAAGTATGGACTTTGGTGGACTTACCAGATGGCCGGAAGGCTGTCGAGAACAAATGGATTTTCAAGAAGAAAACAGATGCTGATGGTAATGTTACTGTCTATAAAGCTCGACTTGTCATAAAAGGGTTTCGAAAAATTCAAGGAGTTGACTACGATGAGACTTTATCACCAGTAGCGAAGCTAAAGTCTGTGAGGATTATGTTAGCAATCGCTGCATATTACGATTATGAGATATGGCAGATGGATGTAAAAACGGCGTTCCTCAATGGAGACATTGATGAAGAGTTGTATATGATGCATCGATCCTAAAGATGCTAACAAGGTATGCAAACTTCAACGGTCCATATATGGGTTGAAGCAAGCATCCTGAAGTTGGAATCAACGTTTTGATAAGGTAATCAAAAGTTTTGGTTTTATACAAACTTATGGAGAAGCTTGTATTTACAAGAAAGTGAGTGGGAGCTCTGTAGCATTCTTAATACTATATGTAGATGACATATTGTTGATTGGGAATGATCTAGACCTTCTTAATAGTGTCAAAGAATAATTGAATAATAGTTTTTCAATGAAAGATCTTGGCGAAGCAGCTTACATATTAGGCATAAAGATTTATAGAGATAGATCGAGACGCCTAATATCATTGTCACAAAGTACATATTTGGACAAAGTTCTAAAGAGGTTTGGAATGGAATATAGCAAGAAAGGGTTCTTGCCCATGTTGCCCAATACGACGTTGAGTAAAACTCAAAGTCCAGCAACGTTAGAAGATAGAGAAAGTATGAGTAAGACTCCCTATGACTCAGCCATAGGATCTCTAATGTATGCCATGCTATGTACTAGACCCAACATTGCATATGCTGTTAGTTTAACTAGCAGATATCAAAGTGATCCAGGAGTGGATCATTGGACAGCGGTCAAAAACATCCTTAAGTACTTGAGAAGAACTAAGGATATGGTTCTTTCTTATGGAGGTGATGAACAACTCGTTGTTAATGGTTACACCGATGCTAGTTGGAACACCGATCCGGATTTCTAAATCTCAATCTGGATACGTATTTACTTTGAATTGTGCAACAATTAGCTAGAGGAGTGCAAAGCAAAGCGTTGTGGCGAGATCTTCAACTGAATCGGAATACATAGCTGCTTCGGAGGCTTCACAAGAAGCGATATGGATGAAGGAGTTCATTACAGAGCTCGGTGTGGTTCCAAGCGCGTTGGACCCAATGTCTATCTACTGTGATAACATGGGCGCCATAGCCAATGCGCAAGAACCAAGGTCACACAAGAAGCTGAAGCACGTCAAGCTACGTTTTCACGCTATTCGAGAACATGTCCAAGATGGTGACATAAAGATTTGCAAAGTACACACATATCTGAATGTGGCGGATCCATTGACTAAACCTCTCCCGAGGGCAAAACATGACCAACACCAAACTTCCATGGGTGTTCGGTATATTACCATGTAATCTAGATTAGTTGACTCTAGTGCAAGTGGGAGACTGTTGGAGATATTCCCTAGAGGCAATAATAAATGTAGTTATTATTATATCTTTGTGTTTATGATAAATGTTTGCATTCATGCTATAATAGTATTGACCAGGAAACATTAATACTTGTGTGAGTTGTAAACTAAATTAGAGTCACTAGTAAAGCCTCTTCATAATACTAGCTTGTTGGTTAATAGATGATTGTGGTTTCCCTATCATGAACATTGAGATGTTATTAACAACAAGATCATATCATTAGGAGAATGGTATGATGGACATACTCCTATAGATAAGCGTAGCATAAAGATCAAGTCATTTTAATAGTTCAATTGCTATAAGCTTTCTGATACATAGTAACCTAATT
Organism: Avena sativa; assembly: GCA_916181665.1. NCBI lineage: Eukaryota > Viridiplantae > Streptophyta > Magnoliopsida > Poales > Poaceae > Avena > Avena sativa. The sequence continues at coordinate 72,205,194 of OV702284.1, forward strand.
CCTTCGAACATGAGATCATGCTTATCACCATCACCGGAAGGATGCTTTGATGACATCAAACACCACACCGTAACTGGGTGGCTATAAAGGTGGCATTGAGTGTTCGGAAAGTATGGGTTGAAACACATGGATCAAGAGTGGGATTTGTCCATCCATATGACGGATAGATATACTCTAGGCCCTCTCGGTGGAATGTCATCCAATTAGCTTGCAAGCATGTTACTGGTTCACAAGTGATCACATATCACGGGAACAAGAAAAGAGTACTTATTGGTAACAAGGTTGAACTAGGAATGCAGAGATACCGACGATCAAAACCTCGGATAAGTAAACTATCATGAGACAAAGGGAAATTGGTATCGTATGTAAGTGGTTCATTCGATCGCAAAGTAATCGTATAAATATGTGGGAGCCATATGAATTTCCATATTCCTCTATTGGTTATTGATCGGATAAGTGTCTCGATCATGTCCGCATAATTCACGAACCGTAGGGAGACACACTTAAGGATTCAATGTTGTTGAGTAGTTATGGAATGATAAGTAAGAGACCGAATGTTGTTCGAAGTCTCGGATGGGATCCGGGATATCACGAGGAGATCCGGAATGGTTCGGAGAATAAGATTCATATAAGGAAATTCATGTTTCGGAGTTAGGGAATGATTCCGGTGTTTTCATTTGGAATGTTCTAGAAGGTTCCGGAAGGTCCGACACTCCGGAGGGGAAGGGTACATGAATGTGTCATGACAATATGGAATGGTTGCATCATGTACTAGGTCACATTGCTGGGCAAAATAAAGGGAGAAATCAAATCCTAGTTTGAAAGTCAAACACCAATTTGAAAAAGTCAAACGGCAAGTTTGCTTGGTGGAGGGAGAGTAGGAAACCTACTTGGGGAGGAGTTACTCTCCTTCCACCCGCCGGACAAGGAGGCCGACTTGGGTGAGGACTCCCTCCTCCCAAGCCGCACCCTCCCACCTATAAAGGAGGGGCAGGGCTGCCCCTCGTCCCTACACCCAACACCACCCAAACCCTAACCCTAGCCGCCGGCCTCCTACAAGTCGCCGCCGCCCCTAGGGTTTCTCCTAGCCGCCGACTTGGGGCTTCCCCAAGACCTAGCCTCCGGCCAAGCTCTGCCCCTTGGTGCCTTCTAAACCCTAGATCGCCAAGGCCTCTCTCATAGTCCACCATACTCGTTCCGGCTTAAGGCGAAGCCCTTCGAGATCTCCCCTCTACTTCCGGTACCACGCCGTCGTGCTGCCGGAATCGCGAGGAGAGTGCTACAACCTCCGCTGCCTGCTGGAACAAGGGAGAGGAAGGTCTTCATCGAGTACCGAACGTGTGACCGACTGCAGAAGCGCTGCCGTGACGCAGCGCTGGAAGGATCGTGTAAGGTTCCCAACCTTTAATAAGGTAGAGATCCCTATGTTTACAATGCTAGTCCCTGGATCAATCGCTAGCATCCACAGTTAAGATGTAATATCAAGAAGCAAAGGTCATAATACAACTTTATAACCAGGAATAAAATAATTTATTACATCTTACATAGCTCATTTGGCTATCTCATTAAAATGCAGCAGAATATAACAATAGCATGGGGTCCTTCATCTTCAAAGTGCCACAGGCAGTCATGTTGGTTGTAGACTTGTAATCCTAATCAATAAACTTCACTAACATCAAATAAACCTGCAACATAAAAAGTTACAGCCACAAGGGTCAATACATTTGAAATTTTATTGGCAAGTGATACTATTGTAGTATAATGGAGTCTATCATCTATATGCATTTGGCTAAGTGGAGCTTAGGCTTGCTTTGCTCAAAATAGATTTTCCTTATCATTTGAAAACACTAAGTTTTTACTTGACAAAATCTTTCCCAAGGAACCACCAATAGACATTGGGGTCCTTCACCTTGTTCAACCACAAGTTTTTACTTAGAAATTGGGATGAGGAGATTCTTGATAGCTTCCATGTCTTGATGCTCAAGTTGTCCAATACCAGGGACATGGCTAAGTACTTAGATTCTTCCATCTACAGAGGTTGTGCACTTTCCCCACAAGACTTGGTTTCCCAAGACAAGATCTTTTAGAAGCCTTCCCTTAGACCAGAATGGACGCGTTCCAACCTATCATTCCCCTACCACCAACTGTCCAATTGGCTAAGTTATTGCAACCTATATGATCCAGGCAGAGCCCATAATGCCAAGTGGCTGCACTTGAAGCTTCTCAACATTTGACATCTCAAATCTCTTTGTTCCTGGGTGGCCATCCACAAGTGAGATACACAAGGTAAACCATATAAATGGGCCTTGTGAACCACTCAACACAAACCATTCCTTCCATTCCACCCAGGTGATTCATTCACTTAGTTGTTTTATTAAACAAAACACAAGTCCTTGACTTAGAAATATTCCATAGTATGAATATAATCCACCCTTGTTTTCTACTAGCTAAGCTAAGCATGATAGTAGTAGGAATCGTAACTTAGGAGAATTCTACTAAGGTTTCATCTACTAGGATTTCCCATGGCAAGGTTTATACTTAGCAAAAATTCCATGCAAGTCCTACTTAGAAATATCTCTAATGCATAGTGAAAATAATGGGACAAAAGTATGAAGCATCACTTGCCTTTTTGGTAGAGAATATAAGTTCACTCCTTGTCTTTGCAATGATCACACTCTTCAAATCACTACAATTCAATCAAGCAAGGGCACAATTTCAATCCACCATTCAAGCAAACATCACATAAAATAATAGAAACAAAACAATGCATGCAAGCATGCCAAAGATTTTTTTATTTGTAAAGTGGTTCTTTAATGGGTTATAAACATTCTAAAACACCTATTGGTCACTTTATAAAAGTGGCAAAACCATTTTCAAAAATATTTTACTTATAAACCATTTTAAAACCAAATCATTATTTTATGTGGTTGAAAATGCCTTTATCAAAGTAACAATCTTTATAGGGTTCACCAAATACATTTTTAAATCATAAAACTTGGTGCTTGGGGTCAGAGAGTTTAAATCAAAACATTTCCAAAAGATTTTCTTCCAAAAAGTATTTTTAACATATAACAACATTTTTATTTGACTAGAAATGGTCTAAAACAAAGATTTATTCTTTTGCTTCACAAAATATGTTTTTGAAACCACAAATTGATATCTATGATCAGTAGGTTCAAAACAAACCATTTGCCAAAAGTTTTATCTAAAAAATCATTTTAGAACAAATTTTATATTCTAAATATGCTTACATAAGTTTCTGCAAAACATTCAATTTAATAGAAACATTTTACTAAACAAGTGTAGGGTCAGAAAGTACTTGTTTTGCTGAATCCATTGATATAAAATTTGCAAAATTTGGACGTGTGGTTTGAAAGTTATGAATTTTGCAAGTTTACTATTACAATAGATCAAATTCTGTTTTTAAAATAACACACTGGCCACGCGTCGTGATTCTATTCGCCCATACCAGTTCGTGCGGATCGCTTACTCTGGTGCGTTGGATCTAAGTATAATCGTGCGGCTCAGGGCACTACTTACCCCTTCGGGTTAGTTCTAATCTCAATCGTCAGATCAAGATCCTACGGACCTCAATGCTTTGACCAAGAAGTAGCGGCGCTGGCGGCGGCGTGTGGTGGCGCGCGGTCAGACGGTGACGGTGTCGACGTTACAAGAAGCGAGAGAGCGAAGGGAGATGCTCACCAGAATTGCGGGGTCATGGTGATGCTCAAGGTGGTGGTAGCTCGTCGAGGGGCGCACGGTGGTGACGGCAATCACTCGCCGAAGTTGTCCCTGGAGTCGGGCTTCTCAGTCTGTTGTCGTTGGTGAAGATACGGTGCCCGCTAGAGAGAAAGGAGGCTTCCATTAGACGCGCAAAGACGTGGCGAGTACGGGAGTGTCAACCAGGGAGAGAGGGGCGGTCGGGTTTACCGGGGAGAGGTCGCCGGAGACGAGACAGACGGCGGTGGCGCTCAGTCGAGGTAGCTGCCGACGATGGGGGGCACGCGCGAGCGAGCTGAGGCCACTGGGAGGTTCAGGGAGTGATGGGGATCAGGCTTGTGTGGTCGAGAGAGCGAGGGGCGACGGCTACTGGCCAGAATTGCCGCCGGAGGATGTCGGAGACAGCGGTAGTGCAAGGCAAAATGGAGACAGCCTGGTGGCTCTAGAGGTGTGGAGTCTGGGGGGAAATGGAGAGGGGAGGGAGGTGTTTAACAGGGCGTGGTCATGGGGAGGATTTACTGCGCCATTACTCGTGAATTTAACTCGCGAAATCAACGCAGGGAACATTCGGACGAACTGGTCATGGGGAGGAAGATGACTACGTGGTAGTGGGGCCGCTTGGCAGCGAGAGAGAGAAAGAGGAGGTGGGTCCTGGCAGTCAGTGACCGAGTGGGTTTGTCTGTGAGTGTGAATCGTTTTTCTGCGGGAGAGAAGGAGTGGGCTGGTGTTGGGCTTAGTGGGCTGGCCAGATGGGTTGGGTTTGTTTCCATTTTTTATACTAAACCTTTTTCTTTTCCATTTCTTTTATTCTATTTTGATTTTGATTAAACAATTCAAACACTCATTTGAATTCAAACCTTTGCCAAATTTTGTGAATAATCAAACACTGTTTATTACCACATTCTAAAGTCACATTTAGAATAAATCTTTTTATTCTTTTAGTGTCTTTTAATTATTTAAAGCAGGTTCTTATATTAATTCAAATAAGATCAAATATATTTTTCATCCTTATTTAAATTTCATTTTTCCATAAAACCTTTTCAATAAGTTTTATTTATTTATTAGGGTGTCAAACAATTCACTTTGAATTATTTGAAAATGTTTTTAATATGTTTTATTAATCATTTAAAATTGGATTTGTCTTTATTCAATTAGAATTTATTTTATGCCATTTTATTTATTTTAGAAAATTCTTTATCCTTATATTTCAGTTGGATTTGGATTATATTTATTCCATTTGCTTATGGATTAGGTCAAGAATTAATTTGTCCTTTAAATATTCCTCATTTAATATTTCTTTCTTTACCTTATAAAATCCATATCTTTTTATTTAAAGGTCCAAACTTGGTGATTCCAATTTTTAAAATCTTATTTAATATTTATTTATCTTTTTAAATATATTTAGGATTATTGTAGTGACCTCGGATCGGTAAGGATCCTAAGTCCCTGTGATTAACATGCTAGTCCCTGGATCAATAGCTAGCACTCACAGTCGATGGAATATCATGTAAAACACAAGTCTTTATTACATGAATCGAATAATCTAGAGTTTACATTATTACAACAGAAGCGATATAAATACAACTTGGAGTCCCATCAATGCCACAGGCAGGTTGAGTGAAGACCCGCGATCCTAGCGCACCTTTCAATGATCTCTGAAATTCTGCACATGAAACGTGCAGCCAACAAGTTGGGTCAATACTTTGAATGTATTGGGAAATTACACCAAGGAAAGAAAAGACTATCTCTACATGCAAGGCTAGTTTAGGCTGTAGAGTTCATTTGCTCAAAGCTAGTTTTCTTAAGTAGAGAGAAGAAGAGAGGATTGTCCTACTTTGTAAACATTTGCTTGGATAAAATAAGGTCGAGTGGTACACGAGGATATTACGCACCAAGTGTCCAAACAACCAAACACTTGGATATTACGCACCAAGCGTCACTTGGATATTACACACCAAGTTCCCAAATTCCCACCCATTAGCGATATTACGCACGCCATGGGGTTTCAAAACTTTGTTTTAGAAAAGAGAGAGGAAGATCCTTCAGAGGCTCCATCCTTCAGACGCTCATTGTTGTTCTGTTACCGTGAACGCGGCTGATCGATCAGATTGCAATACTCTCGAGAGTTTGTGCACTTTACCCACAATCCACGATCAAGTCCTTTTACAGACGAGACCATGGCGAGGCTTTCCCTTAGTAGCCCCTCTACCTTCCGGATCCAACCGTGCCAAGAACCTCCAAATGTTGGTACCCAGGTGAGGTTTCCCACTAAGTACTAGGCCAAGACAGAGCCCATAATGTATTGTGGTTGCACTGGAAGCTTTTGAATTCTGAAACATGGCAGACTTCTTTAATTCCTGGGCGGCCGTCCTCCTCCAAAATCTCACTCGTTGACCCGACAACCATTCCGCCCAGAAGAAAACTTAGTTTTATTTTGAAGTGGATTTGAGAAGAAAAGTTTGCTCTAGAGAGCCTTTATACTTAGAAAAATTCTTTGTCTTTCGAACCCCACAACGGTACTTTGCATATATAGCATAGCAAGCAATACTTAGCAAAAACAGGGGTAACCTATTAGGATGGAGATCCTAAGTATAGAGCTACTCATGGCATACTACAAAATCATCGCACTTGCAAAATAATACTAAGGAAAAAATTCTACTAAAACATCCTACACATGCATACTACAGAATTTTGAAGATCACATGCATAGAATCAAAACTGGGACAAAAATTATGAACAAGTGGTGTAACTTGCCTTATGTTGATAATATGGGTGTTAGATTGTATTTCTCCGTAGCAATCGCACTCTCCGAACAATCTAATACGAGGACAAGGTAGTTCCAATCAAAACAATTGCAAACATAGCAAACACAACAAGGATGATCAAAAACATGCATGATGGTTTAGTAAGTCATGATGGTTGTAATTAGTTCTCTGAACAATACTACAACACATGATGCATGCAGGAGATCATTTAATGCAATAGGATATCTATTGTTAATACTTGATTGCCAATCTAGGGGTTTTAATAGTTCTGTTGAAACTTCTGTACTAATTGCCGTATTAAATTTGTATCTAAAGTGTACTGGATAGAGGGCATTAATACGAACCAGTAGCAATTGGATTCAACTTAATCGGAGTTATAAATCTTTTCTTATGATTTAAATAGTGTTTAATGGAGTTTAAATCATTTAAACAATTTCTGTTGTCTAAAATTCAAACTAAATACACATATGTAATCTACATGATAATGTGATTCCAGAGACATATTATTCATATTTTTCTGAGTTATAAATTATTTAATATGAATTTAATACTCTAAAAGTCCATTAAAACTATTTAAATCACTACAGCAATTTTACACTGCAAAATTTGGATCTAACAGCATATTAACGTTTTATATGAAATTATGAATCCAGAGACACTTTATTTGTATTTTTAGGATCTACAGATAATTTACTATGATTTATTATGTCTAAAAAGCTCATTAAACCATTTAATTTATTATAGTAAATATGTACTGTAAAAGCTATATCTAATCTCGTATTATTGTTCTACACAATTTTATGAAACCAACCATATATTATTTATAATTTTTGGACATGTATTCAATTTTATATGAATTTTACAAGATTGGACAATATTCTGCCTATTTAAATCAATTTCAATTAAAAAGGGAATATGCTTTGCTACGTGGACAGTGACTGGGCGCTGACCTGCTGACTAGCATCGACGTGGCTGCTGACAGGGCAGAGTGACGAGGATGGCCACATGGCGTAACCAGGTTGGTCGGTACCCCTTCTCTGGTTCTATCTAATCCTGGCCATCAAAGAGGGATCTGACGGATGCGACTCTCCCGGGGTCTTAGTGGTGGTCAACGGCAAGGTGGAGGGTGGCTTCGGCGGCGGCGGCGGCTCCAGATGATGGTGGCTGGCGGCTGACGGTGGTCTCTGGCGTCGCTCCGGTGGTCAACGGTGACGAGGATTAACACCGCGGGACGGAGGAGAGGTCGGGGAGGCGAACGGCGTAGTCGATCTCTTCCTTCTCTTCCTGTAGCGACGACTGCGAGCGGATAGAGGTCAGCGGCGACGGTGGAGCTCCGGCGAGCAATCGAGGGTGTTCCGACGATCTGCGCAAGGGGAAAGTAGCATGAGGAGACGCGGTTGAGTATGGGGAAGAGAATAGGAGGAACACCAGGGAGAGGGGCGACGGAATTCGTTGGGCTCGAGCTTGACCTGCAGCTTGTCCTCAACAATGGCGGCGGCGAGATCCGAATTGGGTCGGGGCCAGGGTTTCCGCGGTGTTTTTGAAAGGGGAAAGACTTCGGGGTAGGGAATTTATATGCGGGTGGATTTCGTGCAGAGGGGCGTAGAGCGATACGGATTCGGCAAGGAATCCGCGGGATTCGTCTTCGATCAGGTGTTCTTCCCGTCCACGGCTGGAGGAAGGAGGTGACCGCGCGGGCCCCGCATGGCAGTGAGAGGGGGAGGGAACGCGGGCTGCGGCTAGGCTTGCGATGGGCCTTTAGCGGGTTGTTGCTCGCTGCTGCGCGCGGTAGGGAAGTGGAGGCTGGCTCGTGCGCGGGCAGTAGCTCGGCTGGTGGGCTGGGCCGGTCTAGCTCGCGGGTAGGGTTTAGTTAGGGTTTTTTATTTCTTTTCCTTTTTTCTATTTCAATATTTCTTTTATAACTTTTTCATACTAAGTCCAAAAGAGTTGAAATTTGTTTCTAAAATTTTGTGATTTTCAATATATCATTTTAGGACCATTTTTTGTATCCTTTTATTGAGTTCAATTATATTGTATTTATAAAATCCATATTTATTCCCTATAGGAATATTTGCAAAACTTATTAGGATTTTTGAATTCGATTCTTGCAATTTTGCATAGATGCAATGCGATGAACATGAATGATATGTAATAACAAGTTTTTTTTTTGGTCCCAATTTCTAAAATCTTGGGATGTGACAATTATTTGCTCACCATTTGGTATGGATTTATAGATAGCCGCCTTATTAGCTTTGGAAATTCAATTTCCTTATCTTATTAAATTTATAAGATTTTATCTATGGTTCCAATTTAAGTGAAACCAATTTCTATGGTTTTATAATATTTCTATTTGTCATTCTTGACCATTTATAAATGTTTGTTGACAAATTTTTGTATGGATCAAATTCATAGGCTTGGAGATAACTTGGAAATGATTTTTATTCTATTAGGGTTTAGGGTTTTGGTTTATTCTCCAAGTGTTTAAATTTCAAGATGCATTTTATGAGGAATGCATTCCACTTGATTTGAATTTTAGTTGGACTCAAATAATAACCAAAGTTTGTTCAAGATGGGTTTTTAAGTTCCCACTTAGAAACAAAAGTTTCTTTTCACCCTAAATTTCAACAATTTTATTTTGTTTATTTATTTTTCACATTACAAGATTTAGAAAATCTTGGGATGTGACAGGCTACCACCCTTAAAATAAATCTCGTCCCGAGATTTGGGAAGGATAGGGGTTACAAGTTGGCTCAAAGCAACTAGGGTACTACCACCCTTAAAATTTTTCCAACTAGATTACTTCTTGGCTTTCTTGGGCTCTTGTTGAAACCTCTCTGGGCAAACATCTGCATAGTGTCCTTTGTTTCCACACTTGAAACATGTGACAAGGCTGAGATCCTTCATAGGCTTTATCTTGTGCTTCATCTTTTCTGGACAATTGCTTGCATAGTGTCCTTGGTTACCACAGTTGTAACATGTGATAAGATTGAGTTCTTCAGGTATCTTCTGTGGACAAGTTGACACATAATGGCCTAGCTCTTTGCAGTTGTTGCACCACACTTGGTTAATCTCCTTGTATTTCTTCTTCTTCTCTGGACATTTATTGGCATAGTGTCCCATCTCTTTGCAATGGCAACACTGCACTTGACTTTTGTCCTTCTTCTTCTTGGGTTTCTCCAAGGCTAGGAGTGCTTCTAGTTCATGCTCTTCATATCTTATCTCAAAGGTGGGAAAGTTTCCTGGTCTCCTTGACCTTTTCCTTGGATAATACATATGTCTCCTCTTTGGTCCTTTAAATTGAGTCATATTGCATGGAGGTGCAAGCTAAGATTTTCCTTTGTCTTCATCCTTCTTGGTAGAAGTTGTTTTCTCATGGTAGTCTGCAATCAGTTGTTGCACTCCACCTTGTTTCCTTTGTTGAACTATGGAATAGATGGGGCATTGGATAGGGACATGATTATTTCCTTCACATAGGAAACAAGTAGCTTGAGATGTGGGGCATTGGTCAATTGGATGTTTCTCTTCACAATTGGGGCATTGATCTTCATGCTCTTTGGAAGTGTGATCCTTGTCTCCACAAATATTACAAGCTTGGGTTCCTTCTAGAATATCATACTTGACAACCTTGTTGTCACAAACTCCTTGGGAAGAGTTGTCTCCCATGTTGATCATTTGATCTGTCACCTTGTGCAACAATTGGGTTTGGGTTTCCAGAAACCTTTGCATGGTTGGATCTAACTCACTGGTGTTGGCTACAAATTGAGCTGTCACTTGGTTCAACTGGGTTTGGGTTACTATGAGTTCCCTCATGTTGATCTCTTGGTTGTTGTTGTTGTCACCATCCTTGATGTTAGAGTTCCTTGGAGTAGTCATCTGTTTGGGTTGGATTGGGATTAGAATAGGCAAAAGATTTCTAAGGAATCAATTCTAATCACACACATCACAATTCACTCAAGCAATGTGCAAGCAATCACAAACAAATATTCCACTCAAACCACAAGTTACAATCACATTTTTAGGCAACAAAATATTTTTGCTACACCACATAAGTTGGTGTGTTTGATTTAATCTAAATATGGTGGTCCAACTATATGGTTCACTTGAGATCTTTCCATCCTTCTTAGTTGATTCCTCATGAATGAAATCATGGTTTCCTTGGGAAAATTTCTTGTGTCTTGGTCACAAAACTTCAAAGGTGATGATGATTCCTTCTAAGTTGTGTTTCCTTAGTCCTCAAGTCTTGAGTAACATTTCTTGTCTCACTTTTAGTCCTTAGTGATATCCAAGGTTGAAGTCCTTGTTGAGAATAAGGTTGAAATCACTTGAAGATGTTGAAGTCATTTGAGTTGATGAAGTCCTTTGCACATGGTGAAGTCTTTGGCCATGGAGAAGGCTTTATCCATCAAGTTGAGTTAGAAGAGATGTAGAGTTAAAACCAAAAATGGTTGAGGAAAGAGTTTACAAGATTGTTTGTAAATAAGTTTTGGAACAAATACAACTCCTATTTTTCTAAGGGGTTTTGTCCAATCCTAGGGTTACAATCCTATAGGCAACACAATGCTCTGATACCATCTGTAAGATTCCCAACCTTTAATAAGGTAGAGATCCGTGTGTTTACAATGCTAGTCCCTGGATCAATGCTAGCATCCACAGTTAAGATGTAATATCAAGAAGCAAAGGTCATAATACAACTTTATAACCAGGAATAAAATAATTTATTACATCTTACATAGCTCATTTGGCTATCTCATTACAATGCAGCAGAATATAACAATAGCATGGGGTCCTTCATCTTCAAAGTGCCACAGGCAGTCATGTTGGTTGTAGACTTGTAATCCTAATCAATAAACTTCACTAACATCAAACAAACCTGCAACATAAAAAGTTACAGCCACAAGGGTCAATACATTTGAAATTGTATTGGCAAGTGATACTATGGTAGTATAGTGGAGCCTATCGTCTATATGCATTTGGCTAAGTGGATCTTAGGCTTGCTTTTCTCAAAATAGATTTTCCTTATCATTTGAAAACACTAAGTTTTTGCTTGACAAAATCTTTCCCAAGGAACCACCAATAGACATTGGGGTCCTTCACCCTTGTTCAACCAGAAGTTTTTACTTATAAATTGGGATGAGGAGATTCTTGATAGCTTCCATGTCTTGATGCTCAAGTTGTCCAATACCAGGGACATGGCTAAGTACTTAGATTCTTCCATCTACAGAGGTTGTGCACTTTCCCCACAAGACTTGGTTTCCCAAGACAAGATCTTTTAGAAGCCTTCCCTTAAACCAGAATGGACGCGTTCCAACCTATCATTCCCCTACCACCAACTGTCTATTTGGCTAAGTTATTGCAACCTATATGATCCAGGCAGAGCCCATAATGCCAAGTGGCTGCACTTGAAGCTTCTCAACATTTGACATCTCAAATCTCTTTGTTCCTAGGTGTCCATCCACAAGTGAGATACATAAGGTAAACCATATAAATGGGCCTTGTGAACCACTCAACACAAACCATTCCTTCCATTCCACCCAGGTGATTCATTCACTTAGTTGTTTTATTAAACAAAACACAAGTCCTTGACTTAGAAATATTCCATAGTATGAATATAATCCACCCTTGTTTTCTACTAGCTAAGCTAAGCATGATAGTAGTAGGAATCTTAACTTAGGAGAATTCTACTAAGGTTTCATCTACTAGGATTTCCCATGGCATGGTTTATACTTAGCAAAAATTCCATGCAAGTCCTACTTAGAAATATCACTAATGCATAGTGAAAATAATGGGACAAAAGTATGAAGCATAACTTGCCTTTTTGGTAGAGAATATAAGTTCACTCCTTGTCTTTCCAATGATCACACTCTTCAAATCACTACAATTCAATCAAGCAAGGGCACAATTTAAATCCACCATTCAAGCAAACATCACATAAAATAATAGAAACAAAACAATGCATGCAAGCATGCCAAAGATTGTTTTATTTGGAAAGTGGTTCTTTAATGGGTTATAAACATTCTAAAACACCTATTGGTCACTTTATAAAAGTGGCAAAACCATTTGCAAAAATATTTTACTTATAAACCATTTTTAAACCAAATCATTATTTTATGTGGTTGAAAATGCCTTTACAAAGTAACAATCTTTATAGGGTTCACCAAATACATTTTTAAATCATAAAACTTGGTTCTTGGGGTCAGAGAGTTTAAATCAAAACATTTCCAAAAGATTTTCTTCCAAAAAGTATTTTTAACATATAACAACATTTTTATTTGACTAGAAATGGTCTAAAACAAAGATTTATTCTTTTGCTTCACAAAATATGTTTTTGAAACCACAAATTGATTTCTATGATCAGTAGGTTCAAAACAAACCATTTGCCAAAAGTTTTATCTCAAAAATCATTTTAGAACAAATTTTATATTCTAAATATGCTTACATAAGTTTCTGCAAAACAATCAATTTAACAGAAACATTTTACTAAACAAGTGCATGGTCAGAAAGTACTTGTTTTGCTGAATCCATTGATATAAAATTTGCAAAATTTGGACGTGTGGTTTGAAAGTTATGAATTTTGCAAGTTTACTAATACAATAGATCAAATTCTGTTTTTAAAATAACACACTGGCCACGCGTCGTGATTCTATTCGCCCATACCAGTTCGTGCGGATCGCTTACTCTGGTGCGTTGGATCTAAGTATAATCGTGCGGCTCAGGGCACTACTTACCCCTTCGGGTTAGTTCTAATCTCAATCGTCAGATCAAGATCCTACGGACCTCAATGCTTTGACCAAGAAGCAGCGGCGCTGGCAGCGGCGTGTGGCGGCGCGCGGTCAGACGGTGACGGTGTCGATGTTACAGGAAGCGAGAGAGAGAAGGGAGATGCTCACCAGAATCGCGGGGTTGTGGTGATGCTCAAGGTGGTGGTAGCTCGTCGAGGGGCGCACGGTGGTGACGACAATCGCTCGCCGGAGTTGTCCCTGGCGTCGGGCTTCTCTGTCTGTTGTCGTTGGTGAAGATACGGTGCCCGCTAGAGAGAAAGGAGGCTTCCATTAGACGCGCAAAGACGTGGCGAGTACGGGAGTGTCAACCAGGGAGAGAGGGGCGGTCAGGTATACCGGGGAGAGGTCGCCAGAGACGAGACAGACGGCAGTGGCGCTCAGTCGAGGTAGCTGCCGACGATGGGGGGCACGCGCGAGCGAGCTGAGGCCACTGGGAGGTTTAGGGAGTGATGGGGATCAGGCTTCTATGGTCAAGAGAGTGAGGGGTGACGGCGACTGGCCTGAATTGCCGCCTGAGGACGTCGGAGACAGCGGCAGTGCAAGGAAAAATGGAGACAGCCTGGTGGCTCTCGAGGTGTGGAGTCTGGGGGGAAATGGAGAGGGGAGGGAGGTGTTTAACAGGGCGTGGTCACATGGAGGATTTACTGCGCCATTACTCGTGAATTTAACTCGCGAAATTAATGCAGGGAACGTTCGGACGAACTGGTCATGGGGAGGAAGATGACTACGTGGCAGTGGGGCCACTTGGCAGCGAGAGAGAAAGAGGAGTTGGGTCCTGGCAGTCAGTGACCGAGTGGGTTCATCTGTGAGTGTGAATCATTTTTCTGCGGGAGAGAAGGAGTGGGCTGGTGTTGGGCTTAGTGGGCTGGCCAGATGGGTTGGGTTTGTTTCCATTTTTTTATACTAAACCTTTTTCTTTTCCATTTCTTTTATTCTGTTTTGATTTTGATTAAACAATTCAAACACTCATTTTAATTCAAACCTTTGCCAAATTTTGTGAATAATCAAACACTGTTTATTACCACATTCTGAAGTCACATTTAGAATAAATCTTTTATTCTTTTAGTGTCTTTTAATTATTTAAAGTAGGTTCTTGTATTAATTCAAGTAAGATCAAATATATTTTAATCCTTATTTAAATTTCATTTTTCCATAAAACCTTTTCAATAAGTTTTATTTATTTATTAGGGTGTCAAACAATTCACTTTGAATTATTTGGAAATGTTTTTAATATGTTTTATTAATCATTTAAAATTGGATTTGTCTTTATTCAATTAGAATTTGTTTTATGCCATTTTATTTATTTTGGAAAATTCTTTATCCTTATATTTTATTTGGATTTGGATTATATTTATTCCATTTGCTTATGGATTAGGTCAAGAGTTAATTTAGCCTTCAAATATTCCTTGTTTAATATTTCTTTCTTTACCTTATAAAATCCATATCTTTTTATTTAAAGGTCCAAACTTGGTGATTCCAATTTGTAAAATCTTATTTAATATTTATTTATCTTTTTAAATATATTTAGGATTATTTGCTCACCATTTGGTATGGATTTATAGATAGCTTCCTTATTATCTTTGGAAATTCAATTTCCTTATCTTATTAAATTTATAAGATTTTATCTACGGTTCCAATTTAAGTGAAACCAATTTCTATGGTTTTATAATATTTCTATTTGTAATTCTTGACCATTTATAAATGTTTGTTGACAAATTTTTATATGGATCAAATTCATAGGCTTGGAGATAACTTGGAAATGATTTTTATTCTATTAGGGTTTAGGGTTTTGGTTTAATCTCCAAGTGTTTAAATTTCAAGATGCATTTTATGAGGAATGCATTCCACTTGATTTGAATTTTAGTTGGATTCAAATAATAACCAAAGTTTTTTCAAGATGGGTTTTTAAGTTTCCACTTAGAAACAAAAGTTTCTTTTCACCCTAAATTTCAACAATTATTTATTTTGTTTATTTATTTTTCACATTACAAGATTTGGAAAATCTTGGGATGTGACAGATCCTCTACGCGATCTTGAGATCGGCAAGAGTACGACTACATCACCCACGAGAATCTATTCTCGTTAAACCGTTTTGAATCTTCGAGGGTGAGTTCCTCTATCGACTCGTTGCTACAATCTAGTAGATAGATCTTGGCTTGTTTGTTTGCATGCGGTAGAAATTTTTTGTTTTCCATGATACGAACCCCTACAGAAATTCCTCGAAGGACTGAATGATGAGTTGAACCTGCAGCTGTCTGTTGCCTATGTCCCAACCTACCAATCACTTTGTGACAAGGCTACCATCTTGGAAAACAAGATGAAACAGGTTGAGAGCAGAAAAAGGAAGCATAGCTTTGATAAGCACAACTCGGGATCGTATCACAAGCGTTCCCATCATGATGATAGTGGGGGTTCTGGATCTCACAAAATGTGAAGTACAACAACCACCACAGCCACAACTGCCATCATGACAACAAGCATCACCGCAGTCATGATAATGACAAGTATAAGAACCACAAGAGTGGACACAAGAGCCACCATAGTGGAGGTGGAAGTGGAAGTGGGAGTCAGCCTGTAAAGAAAGATCTCAGTCAGGTTGAATGCTTCAAGTGTAAGAAGATGGGGCACTATGCTAATGGGTGCCCAGAAAATAAAGTTGAAGGTGCCAACAAGCCCAATCCCTTCCAAAAGGGACAAGTGAACCACCTCAATGTGTAAGAAATATATGAGGAATCTGATGTTGTGGCTGGTAAGTTCAAACTCAATT
The DNA here is from genome assembly GCA_916181665.1 of Avena sativa. Taxonomy (NCBI): domain Eukaryota; kingdom Viridiplantae; phylum Streptophyta; class Magnoliopsida; order Poales; family Poaceae; genus Avena; species Avena sativa. The sequence continues at coordinate 72,221,225 of OV702284.1, forward strand.
CTATTCCAACACTTGTTATTTTTGATACTGGCGCATCGCATTCATTCATATCAAGAGCATTTGTTGATAGAAATGGATTTCCAACTGAAAATATTGGGTGTCCTATAAAAGTAAGTCCTCCCGGTGGAGATATGATAGTAAGTCTTGGATGTCGTGATCTAGTAATAGAATTTGGAAAGCATAAGTTTCCAGTTTGTTTGATAATTCTTGATTCCCAAGGATTGGATGTCATTTTGGGAATGGATTGGATGACTAAGTACGAAGGAGTACTAGATTGTGCCAATCGTACTGTCACACTCACAACCCCGGATAAGAAATGGATTAGATTCAAGTCTAACTTTGAATCAAAAGGGAGTAAGCTAAATTCTATTAAGGGGGTTAGCATAGACAGTGTGCTAATTGTGAGAGAATATCCGGATGTGTTTCCGGAGGAATTACCAGGAATGCCACCAGATCAGGATGTGGAGTTTCTGATTGACTTGCTGCCAGGATCAGGACCAATAGCAAAGAGACCTTACAAGATGTCAGTTGATGAGTCGAAAGAACTCAAGAAACAACTTGGAGAACAGTTACAGAAAGTATTTATTCAACCAAGTTCTTCATCTTGGGTGCACCAGTTTTCTTTGTTGAAAAGAAAGATAGAAGTCAAAGGTTATACATAGATTACCGTTCACTCAATGAGGTGACTATCACGAACAAGTATCCTTTGCCCAGAATCAATGATTTGTTTGATCAGTTAGAAGGAGCCCGTGTGTTCTCAAAGATTGATCTCCGATTAGGCTATTTTCAGCTAAAGATAAGGGAACAAGACATACCTAATACTGCTTTCACCACTAAGTATGGATTGTATGAGTACACCGTGATGCCATTTGGTTTGAAAATGCACCAGCCTACTTCATGAATATGATGAATAAGGTGTTCATGGAATTTCTTGACAAATTCTTTGTCGTTTTCATTGATGACATTTTGATCTATTTGTAAGAGCAATGAAGAGCATGAAGGACATTTGCGATTGATACTTGAAATTAGGGAGCATAAGCTATATGCCAAATTCAGCAAGTGTGAATTCTGGCTGAATGAAGTTGGATTTCTTGGACACATTGTATCAGGAGATGGTGTAGCAGTTGATCCCACAAAAGTGTCAGCCGTAACTGAGTGGGAATCTCCTAAGTCAGTGAGAAGTTCGTAGTTTCCTTGGCTTGGCAGGATACTATAGAAGATTCATTGAGAATTTCTCAAAGGTAGCTAAGCCAATGACGGAATTACTTAAGAAAGACAAGAAATTTGATTGTACTAAAGGATGTGAACTCACTTTCCAAGAGTTGAAGAAGAGACTAGTGATAGCAATAGTCTTATGTTTGCCAGATTTGGAGAAGGATTTCCAAGTTTATTGTGATGCATCTCACCAAGGATTAGGTGTAGTTTTGATGCAAGAAGGGAAAGTTGTGGCTTATGCCTCAAGACAACTCAAAACTCATGAAGTGAATACCCTAATCATGATTTAGAGTTAGCCTCTGTTGTCCATGCACTTAAAACATGGAGACACTATCTTTTGGGAAAGTGTTGTGAATTGTTCACAGATCACAAAAGTTTGAAGTATATCTTCACTTAGAAAGAAATCAACATGAGACAAAGAAGATGGCTAGAACTCATCAAGGACTATGACTTGAGTTTGGAATACCACCCCGGTAAAGAAAATGTTGTAGCAGATGCATTAAGCCGTAAGGTTTATGTGAATGGCATTACTAAGAGAGAATTGCCAGATGATTTGTGTGCCTAATTCAAGGACCTCAGATTGGAGATAGTGCCTGAAGGACATCTCATGTCATTGGATGTTCAACCCACCTTGTTGGACAAAATCAAGGAAGCCCAAAAGATGGACAAGGAAATTGAAGAGATTAAGGAAAAGATTATCAAGGGAAAAGCCAAAGGATTCCATGAAGACGAACAGGGTACTTTATGGTATGGAAAATGTATCTGCATTCCGCAAGATCCGGAGCTATGGAAACTGATTCTACAAGAAGCACACAACTCACCATATTCCATTCATCCGGGTAACACCAAAATGTACATGGATGTGAAGGAAAGATTTTGGTGGAGTAATCTCAAGAAGGACATCGCTGAACATATTGCTTTGTGTGATGTATGTTGTAGAGTGAAAGCGGAACATCAGAAACCATCAGTATTGTTACAACCACTACCAATTCCTGATTGGAAGTGGGACAATATTGGCATGGATTTCATCACTGGACTGCCAAGGACTAGATCATGATATGATTCCATTTGGGTCGTAGTAGATCGCCTAACTAAAGTGGCTCATTTCACACCTGTGAAGACAACCGATACAAGTGCCAAGTTAGACAAGATTTATATGAATAGGATCGTGTGTCTGCATAGAGTACTCAAGAGTATTGTGTCTGATAGGGGAACTCAATTCACTTCCCATTTTTGGAGGCAACCGCATGAGTCATTGGGAACTGAAGGGTTCGCAGCATAGAAAACAAAAATTTTCCTACGATGGGAACTATGTACGAAGATCTATCTACTAGATACAAACAACGGGCGGATGTATATCCGTAGAGAACATACCCTTGAAGACCAACAAAGCTTAACGAGTTCGACTCGTGGTTGATGTAGAAGATCTCTTGCCGATCTCAAGATCGAGAGGAAGTCCTAGCGCCGCAAATCAGCAGCGCATCCGTGCTCGCACACACGTCCGAGGCACCGAGCAACCACCACCTCCTCGCTCCAGTGATGCAGCGGAAGCAAAACTCTTTCTTTCCAAATAGCCACCAGAAACATGTATCTCGCTAGTCCGAGACCATGGGGGATAGATTCTAGAGGGGGAGAGAGATCCTTCACGAGGAGGTGTAAGTGAGAAGTGAGAGGAGGGGCTCCTTATATAGGGGAGGGGGGCAGACCAAGGGGGCATGGCCGCCGGCCATGGAGGGTGCCCCCACCTCTCCCTCATTCATGTGGGTGGACACTCCACTCACAAAATGGCCCTTAAATTTTCTCCACTCAAAACTCCACTCAAATTCCCATTAAATTTCCACCAAATTTAATGCAAAATCTCATTAAATAAAACTCCTTTTATTTATTCAGAATTTTGTCAATTACTTTAATGACAAACATTCACATATAACCCCTTGCTAGAATTCTATTTCACATGCATAACCTCTTTATGCAATTTCACCCGAAAACCTGTTTCGGTATCTAGTGAAATAAATTCCTGCGCTTGTTTATTCTTTCGGCATGAAACTTTTGCTCCAATTGGATGTCGGTGTCTCTTAAGTGTGTCACCCTACGGTTCGTGAATAATGCGGACATGATCGAGACCCCTCTCAGATCAATAATCAGAAGCGGGATCTGGAGACCCATACTGACTCCCACACATTCAACGATGACTTTCTTGTGATCGTCGGAACCTTTTACGCTCGTATCTTAATCCCTTTGTTTCATGATATATTACATGCCCGAGATTCGATCATCGGTATCTCCATACCTAGTTTGATCTCGTTACTGACATGCACTATTTTCTCGTTCCCGTGATATAACATTCTAGTGATCAAATCACTTGCTTGCAAGCTAACCAATGTGATATCACCGAGAGGTCCCAGGGTATATCTATCCGTCATCGGGATGAAAAAATTCCACTCTCAATCCATGGGCCTCAACATAACACTTTATTAGTCCTGAACCCATCTTTATAATCACCCTATTACGGTGTGACGTTTGATGTTATCAAGAAACTCTTCCGGTGTTAGTGATTGACATGATCTCATGGTCTAAGGATTAGGATCACTTCGTAAGTTGTTATAGCAATATAAAATCAATGACTTTGATCGTAATGATATACTTCGGATGAATGTTCATCACACCATTACACTAATGTTGTGATCCCGTTATTAACAACATCCAATGTCTATGATCAGGAAACCTTGATCATCTTGTTAATCAACGAGCTAGTTTATGAGAGAGGCATAACTAGGAACTTTCTGTTTGTTTATTAAACACACATGTATTAATGTTTCCGTATTAATACAATTATAGCATGCAAAATAAACATCTATCATATACTTGGAATACACATAATAAACACTTTATTATTGCCTCTCAGGGCATATTCCCTTCAGTCTCCCACTTGCACTAGATAAAATAATATAGTTACATAGTGATGAATCTAACACCCATTGAGTTCTGGTGTTGATCATGTTTTGTTCTAAGGAGAGTTTTAGTCAAAGGATCTGCTACATTGAGATCCGTGTGTACTTTACAAATCTTTATATCTCCATCCTTGACATGCTCGCGGATGGAGTGAAACCGGCGTTTAATATGCTTGGAATGCTTGTGAGACCTTGGCTCTTTGGCATTGGCAATGGCACCATTGTTGTCACAATAGATCACCATTGGGTCCAACGCGTTTGCAACCACTCCTAGTTCGGATATGAACTCCTTCATCCAAACCGCTTCCTGAGATGCTTCCGAAATAGCAACATATTCGGCCTCCGTTGTTGATCCCGCCACCACAGGTTGTTTGGAGCTCCTCCAACTAACCGCTCCGCCATTCATGAGAAATACGTATCCGGATTGAGACTTAGAGTCATCTGGATCGGTGTCAAATCTTGCATCAACATAACACTTAGCAACGAGCTCTTCTTCACCTCCGTATACAAGAAACATATCCTTAGTTCTTCGTAAGTACTTAAGGATATTCTTGACCGCTATCCAGTGTTCTGAACCTAGATCTGATTGGTACCTACTAGTCAAACCAATAGCATGTGCCACATCCGGTCTTGTACATAGCATGGCGTACATTATAGAGCCTATGGCTGAAGCATAGGGGACTTTGTCCATTATCTCTCTTTCTTCCGCTGTAGCTGGACTTTGAGTCTTACTCAATGTCTTGCCTTGCAACATAGGTAAGAACCCCTTCTTACTTCCGGCCATTTTAAACTTATTTAAAATCTTATCAAGGTATGTACTTTGCGATAGCCCTATTAGGCGTCTAGATCTATCTCTATAGATCTTTATGCCTAATATGTATGACGCTTCACCTAGGTCCTTCATTGAAAATTTGCTGTTTAGATAACTTTTAACACTGTTTAAAAGATCTATATCATTTCCGATCAATAATATGTCATCCACATATAATATAAGAAATGCCACATTACTCCCACTCACTTTCTTGTAAATACAAGCTTATCCATAAGTTTGGACAAATCCAAACTCTTTGATCACCTCATCAAAGCGGAGATTCCAACTTCGTGATGCTTGCTTCAATCCATAGATCGATCGTTGAAGCTTGCACACCTTGTTAGCATCCTTAGGATCGACAAAACCCTTTAGTTGTATCATATACAACTCTTCTTCAATATTAACATTGAGAAACGCGGTTTTTACATCCATCTGTCATATCTCATAATCGAAATATGCAGCAATTGCTAACATAATCCTAACTGACTTTAGCATCGCTACGGGAGGGAATGTCTCATCGTAGTCAACTCCTTGAATTTGTCGAAAACCCTTTGCGACAAGTCGAGCTTTATAGACGGTCACATTACCATCAGCATCAGTTTTCCTTTTGAAAATCCATTTGTTCTCCACGGCCTTTCGGTCGTGAGGTAAGTCCACCAAGTTCCAAACTTGATTTTCATACATGGATTCCATCTCGGATTTCATGGCTTCTAACCATTTGTTGGAATCCGGGATCATCATCGCTTCTTCATACGTCGCAGGGTCATCATTTTCATCAACCATGAAATTCATGACAGGATTTCCGTATAGCTCGGGAGCTGCACGCATCCTGCTAGACCTGCGAGGTTCGGTAGTATTCTCTTTTGGAGTTTCATGATCATTATCATTAGTTCCCTCTTCAACTGGTGAATCCAACTCCGGAACTACTTCCGGCGCTGCGCTACTCGCCATACTTTGAAAAGAAGGTTCAATAACCTCTTCGAGTTCTACCTTCCGACTACTCACACCTTTCGCGAGAAACTCTTTCTCTAGAAAGGATCCATTCTTGTCAACAAAAACTTTTCCCTCGGATCTGTGATAGAAGGAATACCCAATAGTTTCCTTAGGCTATCCTATGAAGACGCATTTTTCCGCTTTGGGTCCGAGTTTATCCGGTTGAAGTTTCTTCACATAAACATCGCATCCCCAAACTTTAAGAAATGATAGCTTAGGTTTGTTTCCAAACCACAATTCATACGGTGTCTTTTAAACGGATTTATATGGTGCCCGATTTAAAGTGAATGCAGCAGTTTCTAGTGCATAACCCCAAAATGACAATGGCAAGTCCGTCAGAGACATCATAGATCGAACCATATCCAATAAAGTACGATTACGACGTTTTGACACACCATTTCTCTGTGGTGTTCCGACAGGTGTGAGTTGTGAAACAATTCCACACTCTTTCATGTGAGTGCTAAACTCGTAACTTAGATACTCACCTCCATGGTCGGACCGTAGAAATTTGATCTTTCTATTACGATGATTTTCCACTTCATTCTGAAATTCCTTGAACTTTTCAAAGGTTTTAGACTTATGTTTCATCAAGTAGATTTAACTGTATCTACTCAAATCATCCGTGAAAGTAACAAAATAACGATATCCACCTCGCGCCGACACACTCATTGGACCACATACATCAGAATGTATGATTTCCAATAAATCTGTCGCCCGTTCAATTGAACCGGAAAACGGCGTTCTAGTCATCTTGCCCATAAGGCATGGCTCACATGCATCAAATGATTCAAAATCAAGTGATTCTAAAAGTCCATCTGAATGGAGCTTCTTCATGCGTTTAACGCCAATATGACCTAGAAGGCAGTGCCACATATATGTGGATATATCATCATTAAGCTTAATCCTTTTAGCATCAACATTATGAATATATGTAACATTATCATCGAGATCTAATAGAAATAAACCATTCATCATCGGTGCATGACCATAAAATATTTCATTCATATAAATAGAACAACCATTGTTCTCGGATTTAAATGAATAACCACTTCGCATCAAACACGATCCAGATACAATGTTCATGCTCAGTGCAGGCACCAGATAACAATTATTCAAGTTTATAACTAATCCCGATGGCAAATGGAGAGGTAGCGTTCCGATGGCGATCACATCAACGCTTGATCCATTGCCGACACGCATCTTGACCTCACCCCTTGCTAGCGGTCGCTTGTTCTGCAACCACTGATTTGAGTTACAAATATTAGCAACTGAACCGGTATCAAATACCTAGGTGATACTGCGAGCACTAGTCAAGTACACATCAATAACATGTATATCATATATACCTTTGTTTGCCTTGCCGGCCTTCTTGTCTGCCAAATACTTGGGGCAGTTACACTTCCAGTGGCCAGTCCCCTTACAATAGTAACACTCGGTATCAGACTTAGGTCCAACTCGGGGTTTCTTTTCAGGCACGGCAACTGGCTTGCCGTCCTTACTTCCCTTCCGTTTTCCCTTCTTGTCTTTCTTGAAACCAGTGTTCTTATTGATCATCAACACTTGATGTTCCTTTTTGATCTCCACTTCTGCAGTTTTAAGCATTGACACAAGCTTGGGGCGAGACTTCTTCATGCCTTGCATATTATAGTTTATCACAAAGCTCTTATAGCTAGGTGGTAGAGACTGCAGAAAACGATGGATGCCTAAGTCAATGGGAATCGATATTCCCAAGGACACAAGCTTATCGGCGTAACCCGACATCTTGAGTACATGCTCACTAACGGAGCTGTGCTCTTCCATCATGCAGCTAAAGAACTTTTCTGAAGCGTTGTAGCTCTCTACAGCAGCATGTGTGTCAAAAATCATTTTCAACTCACCCATTGTATCAAATGCATTGCCGTTTTCGAAACGCTTTCGAAGTTCTGGCTCTAGCCCATACAATATGCCGCAATGAACTAAGTTGTGGTCCTCCTGACGAGTATGATAGACATTCTTCTCCTCGTCAGGGGCATCCTCAAAAGGTGGGGGGCCTAGCGGCGCTTCTAGCACATATTGCTTTTGTGCAGCAAAGAGGAGAATCCTCAAATTCATGGCCCATTCGGTAAAGTTGCTACCATTCGTTGCAAGTTTCTCTTTCTCCATGAACACATTGAAATTAAAAGCAGGTGGTGCCATCTACAACAGAATTTGTAAAGTTTAGACTAAGTTTATGATAGATTGAGTTCAACTAATCCATATTATGAATGAACTCCCACTCAAAAACAACATCCCTCGTGTATTTTTGGTGATTACATGAACCAAATCCACTAGACCAAGTCCGATCATCACGTGAGTCGGTATAGCTTCAAAGGCGAGCATCAAATGGGCATCATATCTACTATATGACTCATGCTTAACCTTTCGGTCCGTGTTCCGAGGCCATGTATGTACATGCTACGCTCGCCAAGTAAGAACCTTAATATTCGCGCGTGTAACTGTCTTACACCTGAAATATGGTCGTGGATCCAAGAACACCCGATCATCACGTGATGTCTTGGAGCGACGAAAACATAATCAGTGCATACTAAAGGAAGAACACATTCTTATCTTGATATTTAAATGAGGGATCATCTTATTATGCTAATAAAACGCCAAACAAGCAATATAAGATGCTATCAAACATCACATGTTTATTAGTGAAATGATATGGTTCCCGCATATGATGTCTATCATGTGCATCGTGGTATGATCACTATCATACCTATATGTGTAAGACCAAGGTCTATGGAACTTACACGTTATGTGTGTTGTAAGAGTATCATCTCATACTCCTACTTACAACATCACCATATCATAACACTAGCCCAGCAACAATCTAAACTAGACGCCTCTAATTTATCCATTGCAAGTTTTACGTGGCTTAGGGCTTTCGAGATAGAACCGTTCATACCTACGAACATGAACCACAACGAGGATAACCAAATTGTTGACAACTCATTGCAAAATAGATATTGACTATAGTAGGAGAGACATACACCCGCTAGCCACTTATGCAAACTAGTTGCATGTCAAGCATGGAATAGGTCTCATGTGCGAGGACATGTAAAGTTTGTCCGGGCCGCTTCATCCCACTATGCCACCAATATACAAAATTACAACTAAGGAGCAACAACATGATCATCATCGCCCACATACTCATATGTGTACTACCCGTGTAAAGCATCTACGCATAGATCCGGCTCTGATACCAGTGAAGGGTTCGTAGCATAGAAAACAAAAATTTTCCTACGATGGGAACTATGTACCAAGATCTATCTACTAGATACAAACAACGGGCGGATGTATATCCGTAGAGAACATACCCTTGAAGACCGACAAAGCTTAACGAGTTTTACTCATGGTTGATGTAGACCATGCAACTCAAGATCGATAGGAAGTCCTAGCGCCGCAAATCAGCAGCGCATCCGTGCTCGCACACACGTCCGAGGAACCGAGCAACCTCCGCCTCCTCGCTCCAGCGATGCAGCGGAAGCACAACTCTTTCTTGCCGAATAGCCACCGGGAACATGTATCTCGCTAGTTCGAGATCATGGGGGATAAATTCTAGAGGGTGAGAGAGATCCTTCACGAGGAGGTGTAAGTGAGAAGTGAGAGGAGGGGCTCCTTATATAGGGGAGGGGGGAAGCCCAAGGGGGCATGGCCGCCAGCCATGGATTGTGCCCCCACCTCTCCCTCATTCATGTGGGTGGACACTCCACTCACAAAATGGCCCTTCAATTTTCTCCACTAAAAAATCCACTCAAATTCCCATTAAATTTACAGAAATTTAATGCAAACTCTCATTAAATAAAACTCCTTTTATTTATTCAGAATTTTGTCAATTACTTTAATGACAAAAATTCACATATAACCCCTTGCTAGAATTCTATTTCACATGCATAACCTCTTTATGCAATTTCACCCGAAAACCTGTTTCGGTATCTAGTGAAATAAATTCCTGCGCTTTTTTATTCTTTCGGCATGAAACTTTTGCTCCAATTGGATGTCGGTGTCTCTTAAGTGTGTCACCCTACGGTTCGTGAATAATGCGGACATGATCGAGACCCCTCTCGGATCAATAATCAAAAGAGGGATCTAGAGACCATACTGACTCCCACACATTCAACGATGACTTTCTTGTGATCGTCGTAACCTTTTACGCTCGTATTTTAATCCCTTTGTTTCGCGATATATTACATGTCCGAGATTCGATCATCGGTATCTCAATACCTAGTTTGAGCTCGTTACTAACATGCACTATTTTCTCGTTCCTGTGATATAACATTCTAGTGATCAAATCACTTGCTTGCAAGCTAACCAATGTGGTATCATCGAGAGGGCCCAGAGTATATCTATCCGTCATCGGGATGAGAAAATTCCACTCTCGATCCATGGGCCTCAACATAACACTTTATTAGTCCTGAACCCATCTTTATAATCACCTTGTTACGGTGTGACGTTTGATGTTATCAAGAAACTCTTCCGGTGTTAGTGATTAACATGATCTCATGGTCTAAGGATTAGGATCACTTCGTAAGTTGTTATAGCAATATAAACTCAATGACTTTGATCGTAATGCTATACTTCGGATAAATGTTCATCACACCATTACACTAATGTTGTGATCCCATTATTAACAACATCCAATGTCTATGATCAGGAAACCTTGATCATCTTGTTAATCAATGAGCTAGTTTATGAGAGAGGCATAACTAGGAACTTTCTGTTTGTTTATTAAACACACATGTATTAATGTTTCCGTATTAATACAATTATAGCATGAAAAATAAACATCTATCATATACTTGGAATACACATAATAAACACTTTATTATTGCCTCTCAGGGCATATTCCCTTCAGGAACGAGATTGGAATTTAGCACTGCTTTTCATCCCCAGACCGATGGACAGACAGAAAAGACCAACCAGATTTTAGAGGATATGTTGAGGGAATGTGCCCTAGATTATGGAGCTAGTTGGGATGAAAGTCTGCCTTACGCAGAATTCTCTTACAACAATAGCTATCAAGCCAGTATTGAGATGGCACCGTTTGAATTTATCTATGGAAGAAAGTGTACTACACCATTGTTATGGAATGGTGTTGGAGAAAGAAATTTGTTCGGGCCAGAACTAATCAAGGAAGCTGAAGAGAAAGTCAAGTTGGTAAAGGAAAGATTGAAGATAGCATAGTCCCGACAAAAGAGCTACGCAGATCCAAAGCGTAGAGAAGTCACTTATGAGGTGGGTGATAGAGCTTATCTTAGAGTATCACCACTTCGTGGAGTGAAGGTTTGGAGTCAAAGGAAAATTGGCACCAAGATATGTTGGACCATTCAAAATTTTGAGCCACAAAGGAGAAGTGGCTTATGATATTGAGTTGCCCGAATCACTGTCTGCCGTTCACAATGTGTTTCACGTGAGTCAGTTGAAGAAATGCCATCCGGAAATGGAAGAGACTTCTTTGAAGGATACTATACCTTTGAAAGAGGTCCAGTTGGAAAGTGATCTCACTTATGAGGAAAATCCTATCAAGATTCTTGAGACCGCAGAAAGAGTTACTCGGACTAAGACTATCAAGTTTTGCAAAGTTCAATGGAACCACCATTCCAAAGAGGAAGCAACTTGGGAAAGAGAAGATGATCTTCGGAAAGACCACCCTCACCTATTTGCTAGCCAATCCGAATATCGAGGGCGAGATTCACCTTAAGGGGGTTAGATTTGTTACATCCCAAAAATCATGATTTATAAAGATTGCACATTATTCATGCATCCTCATCCATTTTAAATTATTTTCAAATAGATTGCAAAACAGAAGCCATATTGTTTGCCTATTATTTCATGTAAGAAAGGCAATGGCTTTATTTCCATTTTCAAATAATGAGAACACTTTTTTTCAACCAGGAAAGATTTGAATGTTAATTTCAAAGCTTGTCCAAAGTTTCAAAATAATAATCTAAATTTAAAACCATTTGTATGCCTATTATAAATATTTAAATAAGGCATGGTTTTAAATCTGTTTTTCAATGGGACAATGCATTTATGAGCAAACAGCAAAGTTTTATACACAAATATGTGCTTGGGTCACTTTACAAAAATCTAGAGGAAGTTTGAATTCAAACTCATTTGAATAGAATTTGAAAATGATTTCAGAAAATCAAATCAGAAATAGAAAAGGAATAAGAAAATAAGAAAAGGCCGGCGCCACCATTCCAGCCCAATAGCAAAACCGGCCCAAAAGCCAGCCCATCCAAGTTCCCCTCTCCTCTCTCTCTCACCCGCACCCGCTCTGCCCCGCTGACGCTGCCACTAGGCCCAATGTAACACCCTCAGAATCGGCCCTATGCAAGTTTCAGCAATCCCCGCCAAACCCGCATAGAAACGATTCAAAGGTGCCTACCAGGCACTTTCGTGCGGGTGGAAAACGAAGTAATATCATTACACAATAGTCCGTGATGGAACCCACAGAACAAATATATACAACAGCGACTCAAAGAGTCAAGAATACAGATATACAATACAAAGATCCAAATCACCTTCAAAACGATACAGCGTCCGAGTACGGACAAGATGCAAATTGAGCTAAGAGCCCTGAAGAATAACCAATGGCATCCATAACCCTGCCCAGGCCAAGCCGGAAGGGTAACCCTGCTAACGACGTTGATCTCAAAACCTGCTTAAACAAAAGGGGTGCCGACAAAGGGCAAAGGAAAAAAGAGAGCGGTCAGTACTGAGGCCAGTACACGGCGAGACTAGAATTCGGCTGTCCTCGCCTACATAGGTATGGTGGACTGAAGCGGCAACGCAGCATGCACTAAACAACCAATACAGACTCAATTCAGCTGGCGGCTATCAGATAGGGATAAGAAATACCTATTCAGATCCAACCTGAAACTATCACCAAACATACCCATCCTGGTATTTCCCCCTCGAGACCAAACGAGGAAGTCAACCGAGGAACTCACACAGTTGGCAGTTTTATTTATTTAGTTATCGTTGCGGCAATTACTAGTCAGGTATCGATAGTCATCCTGATATAATAAGCAGTGGGCACTTTTAGTTGACCATTCCATTGTAGTTGTAGTACTTACTAGTCAGATACATATAGGTGAGGCATCCTAAAACCCAGCAGTTGTTGGTACTTTTATTCAGCCATTCCGTTGTAGTTGTAATACTTACTAGTCAGATACAATGTTAACAGGTAACAACTCAAACCAGCAATTGTTGGCACTTTTATTTAGTCATTCCATTATAGTAAAGCTGATTACTAGTCATTATAAAGTCAAATTTATAGCACTACTTTAGTTATAGTTGTCTATGATCGAGATACTGTGCTCCAAGTCATCCATAACCGCGGACACGGCTTTCAGAAAGTTTTACCCTGCAGGGGGCACAAATAGCAACACACGCACGATCAACCTCGGAAAAACCAAATAAAACCCAACGAGGCATCACGACAAAGAAATCGCAAGATTCATATAATATTTCAAGGGGCCACCCCACCAAGCTACCCGCTACGAAGTTGGCCGGCTCCGAGACGGACCCAGAGGTTTGTGACGACAGCTGTAAATGACTGGGAACCAAAAAGTGTGACTGAGCTTATCGATACCGCGAAAATGTGGCACGGGGTTCCAAAACAGTACAGGCGCTCCATGCGCAATCATAAATAAAGAAGTAAAGCATGGCATAAGTACAGGATAGTAATAAAGCCCCAAACTACTTTGTGGCCCCAAGAAATAAGATATGACTCAAGCTCATGCTAAGGGGATTCATGGTCCCACATGCGGATAGTGCGAATATTCAAAGAACAGGTATCAAGTACTCGGGGTCCTACGGGACACAAGTGGACGGTTAAAAACCAAATAACATCTATTGCCCACCTGTGCCTCTGCATTATTTACCTACTTCAATTTTAGTTATTAAACGGTAATTAAAGTTATAATCATCTCCAACATTAAACATAAGGCATTACTCCAACAACTGTGGAACATCGACGGCGCGACGCAACACCTGCGCAAGCAACTACGACTCGCAAGGCTGACTATCTACCAAACAACGGGTAATAGGATGTTTCCAAGGCAATTTAATGGCTGCAAGGGATATCACGGGTACGAAAACTAGAGCATCGCATCACAGATAGCAATAGATCAACAGGAGGAAATAAAGACTATAAAGTAAAATAGGTAGAAAGAGGGAGAATGCTCGCCTGAGAAACATTGTCGAAGGTTTATCCAAAGATCGGGTCGACTCTCGCATCAACTCATCGGCCTAATCCGTGAAGAAGCAAAACACTAGAAGAAACACCAGATGCACTATTTAATACTACGCCAAAAGATCGGGCATGATGCATGTATGATGTATGGCATGGCAAGGATGCGATGCAATTAGGCAATATTAAGCGAAACCGGGGTTCCGACATTTAATTAGATGGTCTAAGTTGTTTAGATACCCCGCAATTTAAGCGTTGTCTTAACAAGGCAAAAACATGGCATCGGTTTGCTACACAAGTTTAAATGGGGACAATATAAGGCTAGATTTGCCCGCATATGGTCCCCATATTTAATTATAAGGTGAATCGACATAATGCCCCATACCACATGATATGTATGCGACATGATCAATTTAATATGCAGCAAGTATATATCATTTATAAAAAATAGGTGTCTCGAGAAAAGGGTCACACTTAGAGGCTCGGCGATCTTGGTTCGATGTGGTTCGGGTCGCCAGGATCGGTCTTCGGACGCTAGGAACAAAGCTTAGAAATCCGTGTGGCGATATTGGCGCTCCGAGGAGGTGATCTTGGTTCGGGGTTCCGATCCTAGAGACGGGGGCCATCGGTCCCCTTTCGACGATCTTGGGGTTTGCGGTGAAGATCCTGGAGTCCCGACGCTGTTTGTCGATGATGAACTTGGAACGAAACCAAAGGTCTTCGATTGACATCGCGGTGGACCCTGGCAGGTACTTTCCCAAAGTGTAGATCTTGTCCACCAGGGAGGTCTCGGGCAACATCACCAGCTTGTACCAGAAATGGAGTAGCATCGCTACCAAACAACAGCCCCGAGATTAGATCAAAGAGCTACAGGAGAAGCAAAACAAAGAGGCTTGTGCGTGTCCTGAAACAGAAGACACATGCGAACAACAGAACACCCAGCGCTAGCACCAGGTAGAGGTGGCACTAGCGCATGCGCTGTAGGGGCCTTGGCGACGATGTCCTAGGCGGGGAGGAGACCGGCGTGCGCGGGTGCTGGCCGACGCGAGGCTCTCGTGGCGGCGAGGCAAACGCATGTGAGGCCGGGGAGGGCTCGGGCGGAGGTGAGACCGAGGGCAGCACCGATAGCGGCCTCGGAGCTCGACAAGGAGGTGGGGCGACGCGGCCCATTGCCGAAGGCGGCGGCGGTCGAGGATAAGGACGCGTGGTCGACGCGGGGAGGTGAGCGCGTTCATGGAGTGGAACTCCTGGAGGAACCGGTAGAAGGCGCTGCCGGAGGAGGACGGCAGCCCGACAGCCCGGCGGAAGGGGAAGACAATGTCACCTGCGGCGGCTGGTGTCGATGCGTCCAGGGAACGACGGAGTGCGGGCGGCTCCGGAAGCGGTCCGAGGCGACGAAGGCGGATGCTGGGGAAGGCGCGCAGGCGGCAGAGGCCTGGGGCGGCGAGGAGAGAAGCCCCCTGGCGGTAGGGTCGGGGATGTAGGGGGGAAGGGGGCGGCGGCGGTGGATCGATCGGGTGGGGGGCGGCACAGAGAAGAACGGGGGGAAGGGAGAAACGCGGGGTGGGTGGAAGGATTGGGTCGCGCTGGGTGGGGCCAGGGGCGCCAGCGGTGGAAGCGAATGGGAGGGTGGACTCGGTCTGTACGCGTGGAGGCGGGCGGTTTCGACACGGGAAGTGGGCCAGGGAGGGGCACGAGGGGTGTGGCGTGCGTGGGTGTGTGTGTGAGTGGCTCGGGTCGGTGGGGTGCAAATGGCTGGGTGGCGGCGGCTGCTGGGGGAGTAGTGGAAGGTGGTAGGGTTAGGGTTTGGAGCTACCGGGGTTGTAGACTGCTGCTGGCTGGGCCGTTGGGCCTGGCCGGTGGCGGTCTCCCCCGGGTTTTATAAAATAGGATTTCATTTATTTGTTTTGTTTTAAGTAGTTTTTGATAAATAGTTTTAGGCAAATAAAAGGGTCCGGACGGACTGATGTTTTATATTTGAAATAAATAGGACGCTATTTAGAAAATAAAAATAGGGCTTTTAGAAAAATACTTTTAGGCAAACAAATGCATGCCGATGTCATGATGATGCACAAAATATAAAAAACATGCGAATTTATATTAGTGGTTTTACCCGGGGTGCTACAATTAGACACCACTAACAATGGATCTCGCCCTCAAGATCCGCCTCATGGTACGGGGAAGAAAACCGACGGTCTGAATCCTCTCGCTTCATGTAGATCTTCACGACACCACTAACAAAGATTCCTTCTCCACCTTGAAATCAGCGACACCACCAACAAGGGTGTTGCTCATGTTCGTCGAGAGAGCACTCCGGATAAATAAAAGACGAAGGTAGAGGCATCAAACGATAAGGCCACCTCTAACTTCTATGGAAGGAGTGAAATTGTATCGATCCACCATTCAATGTACAAAAGCGAATGATAAGAGTAGTCGGATGGTGATCAGTCCATCGCGCACCCAAAGCATTACTCTATACATGAATAGGATAATCGTGCAACCAACTCTCAGAATTCAGACTGAAGATCTCGACAAGCGAGGTTTGGAAACAAAGGAGGGATGGAGATTCTCATCAGATCTGATGTAGATGACTTCGTTGTATTGGAAAACACCGGAGGATAGAAAGAAAATTTTTAGTGAACTTGCGGTCCACTGAAAGGTTCAACAGATGAAAGATTCATCAGATAGCATGAATGTCGGATGTTGAAGCACCGTTACAAGAGGATGGAAGCGAAACCCTGAAGGTATGACGAAAACCCAACCACGAGAAATCCTAGACTCGTAGAAAAGATAAGAAAGCAGATTCAAAACACGTCGAGATAAGAGGAGAATAGCAGAGGGGTAAGAAGTAAAAGCAGACCTAATCAGATCTATCCAACCATTTCTTTTTCAAAATAGTTTTGACACTCTACGACATCCGTTAGCTAGGTCATCCTACAGGCTGGACCAGTGGGGTATCGTAACTGCTGAGCTCTAATACCACTCTGTAACACCCTCAGAATCGGCCCTATCCAAGTTTCAGCGATCCCCGCCAAACCCGCATAGAAACGATTCAAAGGTGCCCACCAGGCACTTTCGTGCGGGTGGAAAACGAAGTAATATCATTACACAATAGTCCGCGATGGAACCCACAGAACAGATATATACAACAGCGACTCAAAGAGTCAAGAATACAGATATACAATACAAAGATCCAAATCACCTTCAAAACGATACAGCGTCCGAGTACGGACAAGATGCAAATTGAGCTAAGAGCCCTGAAGAATAACCAATGGCGTCCATAACCCTGCCCAGGCCAAGCCGGAAGGGTAACCCTGCTAACGACGTCGATCTCAAAACCTGCTTAAACAAAAGGGGTGCCGACAAAGGGCAAAGGAAAAAATAGAGCGGTCAGTACTGAGGCCAGTACACGGCGAGACTAGAATTCGGCGGTCCTCGCCTACATAGGTATGGTGGACTGAAGCGGCAACGCAGCATGCACTAAACAACCTATAGAGACTCAATACAGCTAGCGGCTATAAGATAGGGATAAGAAATACCTTTTCAGATCCAACCTAAAACTATCACCAAACATACCCATCCTGGTATTTCCCCCTCGAGACCAAACGAGGAAGTCAACCGAGGAACTCACACAGTTGGCAGTTTTATTTATTTAGTTATCGTTGCGGCAATTACTAGTCAGGTATCGATAGTCATCCTGATATAATAAGCAGTGGGCACTTTTAGTTGACCATTCCATTGTAGTTGTAGTACTTACTAGTCAGATACATATAGGTGAGGCATCCTAAAACCCAGCAGTTGTTGGTACTTTTATTTAGCCATTCCGTTGTAGTTGTAATACTTACTAGTCAGATACAATGGTAACAGGTAACAACTCAAACCAGCAATTGTTGGCACTTTTATTTAGTCATTCCATTATAGTAAAGCTGATTACTAGTCATTATAAAGTAAAATTTATAGCACTACTTTAGTTATAGTTGTCTATGATCGAGATACTGTGCTCCAAGTCGTCCATAACCGTGGACACGGCTTTCAGAAAGTTTTACCCTGCAGGGGGCACAAATAGCAACACACGCACGATCAACCTCGGAAAAACCAAATAAAACCCAACGAGGCATCACGACAAAGAAATCGCAAGATTCATATAATATTTCAGGGGGCCACCCCACCAAGCTACCCGCTACGAAGTTGGCCGGCTCCGAGACGGACCCAGAGGTTTGTGACGACGGCTGTAAACGACTGGGAACCCAAAAGTGTGATTGGGCTTATCGATACCGCGAAAACGTGGCACGGGGTTCCAAAACAGTACAGGCGCTCCACGCGCAATCATAAATAAAGCAGTAAAGCATGGCATAAGTACAGGATAGTAATAAAGCCCCAAACTACTTTGTGGCCCCAAGAAATAAGATATGACTCAAGCTCATGCTAAGGGGATTTATGGTCCCACATGCGGATAGTGCGAATATTCAAAGAACAGGTATCAAGTACTCGGGGTCCTACGGGACACAAGTGACGGTTAAAAACCAAATAACATCTATTGCCCACCTGTGCCTCTGCATTATTTACCTACTTCAATTTTAGTTATTTAACGGTAATTAAAGTTATAATCATCTCCAACATTAAACATAAGGCATTACTCCAACAACTGTGGAACATCGACGGCGCGACGCAACACCTGCGCAAGCAACTACGACTTGCAAGGCTGACTATCTACCAAACAACAGGTAATAGGATGTGTCCAAGGCAATTTAATGGCTGCAAGGGATATCACGGGTACGAAAACTAGAGCATCGCATCACAGATAGCAATAGATCAACAGGAGGAAATAAAGACTATAAAGTAAAATAGGTAGAAAGAGGGAGAATGCTCGCCTGAGAAACATTGCCGAAGGTTTATCCAAAGATCGGGTCGACTCTCGCATCAACTCATCGGCCTAATCCGTGAAGAAGCAAAACACTAGAAGAAACACCAGATGCACTATTTAGTACTACGCCAAAAGATCGGGCATGATGCATGTATGATGTATGGCATGGCAAGGATGCGATGCAATTAGGCAATATTAAGCGAAACCGGGGTTCCGACATTTAATTAGATGGTCTAAGTTGTTTAGATACCCCGCAATTTAAGCGTTGTCTTAACAAGGCAAAAACATGGCATCGGTTTGCTACACAAGTTTAAATGGGGCCAATATAAGGCTAGATTTGCCCGCATATGGTCCCCATATTTAATTATAAGGTGAATCGACATAATGCCCCATACCACATGATATGTATGCGACATGATCAATTTAATATGCAGCAAGTATATATCATTTATAAAAAAATAGGTGTCTCGAGAAAAGGGTCACACTTAGAGGCTCGGCGATCTTGGTTCGATATGGTTCGGGTCGCCAGGATCGGTCTTCGGACGCTGGGAACAAAGCTTCGAAATCCGTGTGGCGATATTGGCGCTCCGAGGAGGTGATCTTGGTTCGGGGCTTCCGATCCTAGAGACGGGGGCCATCGGTCCCCTTTCGACGATCTTGGGGTTTGCGGTGAAGATCCTGGAGTCCCGACGCTGTTTGTCGATGATGAACTTGGAACGAAACCAAAGGTCTTCGATTGGCATCGCGGTGGACCCTGGCAGGTACTTTCCCAAAGTGTAGATCTTGTCCACCAGGGAGGTCTCGGGCAACATCACCAGCTTGTACCAGAAATGGAGTAGCATCGCTACCAAACAACAGCCCCGATAGTAGATCAAAGAGCTACAGGAGAAGCAAAACAAAGAGGCTTGTGCGTGTCCTGAAACAGAAGACACACACGAACAACAGAACACCCAGCGCTAGCACCAGGTAGAGGCGGCACTAGCGCATGCGCTGTAGGGGCCTTGGCGACGATGTCCTAGGCGGGGAGGAGACCGGCGTGCGCGGGTGCTGGCCGACGCGAGGCTCTCGTGGCAGCGAGGCAAACGCATGTGAGGCCGGGGAGGGCTCGGGCGGAGGTGAGACCGAGGGCAGCACCGACAGCGGCCTCGGAGCTCGACAAGGAGGTGGGGCGACGCGGCCCATGGCCGGAGGCGGCGGCGGTCGAGGATAAGGACGCGTGGTCGACGCGGGGAGGTGAGCGCGTTCATGGAGTGGAACTCCTGGAGGAACCGGTAGAAGGCGCTGCTGGAGGAGGACGGCAGCCCGACAGCCCGGCGGAAGGGGAAGACGATGTCACCTGCGGCGGCTGGTGTCGATGCGTCCAGGGAACGGCGGAGTGCGGGCGGCTCCGGCAGCGGTCCGAGGCGACGAAGGCGGATGCTGGGGAAGGCGCGCAGGCGGCAGAGGCCTGGGGCGGCGAGGAGAGAAGCCCCTTGGCGGTAGGGTCGGTGATGTAGGAGGGAAGGGGCGGCGGCGGTGGATCGATCGGGTGGGGGGCGGCACAGAGAAGAACGGGGGGGGGGAGGGAGAAACGCGGGGTGGGTGGAAGGATTGGGTCGCGCTGGGTGGGGCCAGGGGCGCCAGCGGTGGAAGCGAATGGGAGGGTGGACTCGGTCTGTACGCGTGGAGGCGGGCGGTTTTGACACGGGAAGTGGGCCAGGGAGGGGCACGAGGGGTGTGGCATGCATGGGTGTGTGTGTGAGTGGCTCGGGTCGGTGGGGTGCAAACGGCTGGGTGGCGGTGGCTGCTGGGGGAGTAGTGGAAGGTGGTAGGGTTAGGGTTTGGAGCTACCGGGGTTGTAGACTGCTGCTGGCTGGGCCGTTGGGCCTGGCCGGTGGCGGTCTCCCCCGGGTTTTATAAAATAGGATTTCATTTATTTGTTTTGTTTTAAGTAGTTTTTGATAAATAATTTTAGGCAAATAAAAGGGTCCGGACGAACTGATGTTTTATATTTGAAATAAATAGGACGCTATTTAGAAAATAAAAATAGGGCTTTTAGAAAAATACTTTTAGGCAAACAAATGCATGCCGATGTCATGATGATGCACAAAATATAAACAACATGCGATTTTCTATTAGTGGTTTTACCCGGGGTGCTACACCCAAGCCAGGTCAGCACCTTCTTCCCCACCCCCACGCGCGCAGACTCCGTCGCCACCGCCGTTTCCTCCAGAAACGCCCTGTTGATTCCTCGCTTAATTCCCATTGATTCAGCGCGTAATTGTCGCCCTTGCTCTGGCTACATAATCACCTCACCACCCCGCATCTTTCCCCTCACTCACCACTGTCTAAGCGCCACCAGGCTGTTCTTATTGGAGCTCACACCGCCGCGGTACCGAGCGTCTCCGGCGACTAATTTCGGTGAGCCCCGACCACCCCTTCACTTCTGGTTCAAACGAGTGTGATCCTTGTGTCTTTGTGCATCTTCTGATGACTTTGGTTTGCCTACACATGACCCAGGTCGCCGTCCCATCCACCTCTGCAAACGACCGAGCCGCCGCCCAACTCTGTCGAGCAATCTAGGTAAAACCCAAGCGCCCCTTGCCTTCTTCCTGACCCTATCGTGTTCGCCTGGTCGCCAGAACATCGTCAACATCGCCATCTGCACGAACTCGACGCCGCCCGCAACTCCGACGAGCGCTAGCCTCTGCTACAACCCGCCCCTGTCCACGCCAGCAGCACGTTGAGCTTCCTCGTGTTCTTGCGAGTCTGGTAAGCCACACCACAACCCCCATCCCCTCCTGTATTCGCCGAAACATCGCCGCTAGTAGCGCCGCCGCCGCTGCAACCACGTGCGCCGCCAGTTCTTGGCCAAGCCATCGTGGGTCGTTGGATCTAGATCTAGCGAGTTAGATTAGATCACTTATCGAAGGGGTACGATTAGATCTGGCCCGTGCGATTTTATTTAAATCCTGCGGCTCTCGTTGATCGATCCAGCCGAAATGGTACGGGCCAATCATACACGCCCACGTGTCTGGGTTTTTAACTTAAAATCTGTTTTTGAATCTATTAGTTATTTAAAATTGTAAATTCAATAACTTTTGTTATGTTTATCCAAAAAATACAAATAATATATCATTGGAATCACAAAAATAAATCCTACACATCTGTAGGCTTGGTTTTGTGATTTTCTTCTGTTAAAATTTAAATTTATGCAGAGACATTTGTAGGCCTATTTTGTGTGTAAAAATTATTTGGAAAATGTTTTAAATCCAAATTAAGTTTAATTGGTGTATAAATGTTTAGTTTATCATTCAGTACTGTTTTAGTTGTCTTGTTTAGTTTATAAAAATCATCACATGGCATTTGCATGCATTCATATATTTTTTCTTGATTATTTGAGATATGAATTTGGTGCTATCGTTTTATGTGTAGATTTTGGTGCTAGTGGTGATTGTGACTGTGAGAATTGTTGTTAGTCCCCCAACTACCAAGGCAAGTGGTGCTTCATGTTTTTTTCCCAATATTTTGACTATGCATTAGTGATATTTTGTATAGGGCTTGCATGATAATTTTTGCTAAGTATCTATATGCTATGCTTGGGAAATCCTAGTAGTTGTAGAATGGTTAGAATTTTCTCTAAGTTAAGATACTTGCTATTTCCATGCTTAGACTAGCTAGTAGCAACCAAGGGTGGATTATATACATGCTATGAAAAATATTGCTAAGTCTTTGACTTGTGTTTTGCTTAATAAAACAACTAAGTGAATGAAACACCTAGGTGGAATGGTATGTTTGGGTTATGTTGAGTGGTTACACAAGGCCCATATCTATGGTCTACCTTGTGTATCACACTTGTGGAAAGACACCCAGGAACAAAGGGATTTGAGATGCCATATGTTAAGAAGCTTCTAGTGCAGCCACATGGCATTATGGGCTCTGCCTAGATCATATAGGGTGCAATAACTTAGACAAATGGACAGTTGGTGGTAGGGGGTGATAGGTTTGGAGCGCGTCCATTTTGGTCTAAGGGAAGGCTTCTGAAAGGTCCCGTCTCGATGCATGTCGAGTCTTGTGGGGAAAGTGCACCACCTCTGCAGAAGGAAGAATCTAAGTACTTAGCCGTGTCCCCGGAAATGGACAAATTGAGCATCAAGACATGGAAGCTATCAATAATATCCTCATCCCAATTTCTAAGTTAAAAACTTGTGGTTGAACAAGGGTTAAGGTTCACCAATGTCTATTGATGGTTCCTTGGGAGTTTTGCCAAACAAAAAATTAGTGTTTTCAACTGATAGGTAAAAGCTATTTTGAGCAAAGCAAGCCTAAGCTACACTTATCCAAATTCATGTAGAAGCTAGATACTATTATTCTACTAAGGTATCACTTGCCAATACTATTCAAATGTATTAACCCACTGTGGCTGTAACTTGTGATGTTGAAGGTTACTCTGATGAGGATTAGGGTTATGAGTCTATACTCCACATGCTTGCCTGTGGCACATGAAGATGAAGACTTTTATTTATATTGTTAAGTTAAACTCTTGTACTAGCCTATGGCTATGGAGTTGTAAAAGACTATGTTATGTCTGGAATGACGATGTAATAATGACCTTTGTTTCTGTGTAATTCATCTTAAACTATGCATGCTAGCATTTGATCCAGGGTCTAGCATTGCAATCATAGGGACATTTACCTTTATAAAGGTGGGGTCTTACAGGTATTTTGGTCTGGTCTCTTCATTTTGTCTACTTCGGCCTTGGTTCCGGCGGGATGGCAGAGGTGCCTGCAACCCCGGTAGCCATGATTTTCTGCCCCTGAATTTGGCTAAGAGGATTGTGCATAGTGGTGATGGTACTAGGATTATTTCTTTCTCTGACTCCAGCGGGATGGTATTCTCTACAACCCCGGCGTCTGTTTCCTGGTATGTTTTGGTTACTATGGTCCCTCTATAACTCCTTATATTCTATTCCAGGTAATTACGATGGGACCGGCCTTTGAGCCGATGAACTGGTCTAGTATTTTTTTAGGTTTAGAATTTCTGTAATTCTAGAGTTGGATATTGTGAGATTTGGTTATTGATTGAGTATATGTGCTTGAATATTGGTGGCTTGTAGTGTTGTTTGAGCTACTGCTGTTGTGGGACAAGCCTTTTGGATTCGATATTGAGCTTGAGCTATTCATGCTCCTGGTTGGGTGCTTTGTATAAGTAGATTGCAATAATTTTCCTTGAGATGTGATATTTGTTGTAGTATGGTGCGATTTAGAAGAGTTCCTACTAATTTTACTTAATTCATGTACAGATGTTGTGCAAGAGTGTGAATGAACTCATGTAGGCATACCAAAGCATGTAAACAATCATCTACAAATTGTTTAGTGTGTAATAAAGTAGTAAAGCTTTTGTTTTAATCTGGACTACAAAATAGAAGTGTGTGAGTATGTGGAATATATGGTAAATTGTAGTTCGAATGCCTCATTGCATAACAACAGTAATCCTGCCAGGCTTTTGATCTATGTAAGTGTATATAATTTGCCTTATTGTTTACTATGTAATTCTCCTATGGATGAATTGTGAAGAGTCTGATGCCATGGTAATTTTTAGGTATTCCTGATAGTGTTTAATCTTAGTTAACATGTCAATAAATCACTAGAATGGCTGCTAAACTATGAGTAAGTGATTGTGCCAGAGGTGCAATTCCAATTCTTTTGGATTTGTGCCCAGCAATCTTTCCTGCTTGCTGGTTTGTGCAAAGATGATTTGTATGCTTTTATGGGATGATTGATGGAGATAATGATTTCCTTGAGATGGTTACTATTCTTCCTGTTTGTCCATACATGATGAACAAGTGGTTGTTAAGGATATAAAAAATTTCATGCGTACTGATGGTTTTAAAAGAAGAATATGGTGATTAAGTCTAGCTTAGTAACTTATGTGTCACTAGCTAGGCATGATGGGAAGCTATGTGGTACTTCCTTGGAAGATGCACATATATCCACTTGCTTAGCTAGCTTGTGTGCTGCAGATGGCTAGCTGTATTGATTGCCATGATTCTTTTTGAGACCAAATGATGTATTTGGCTAAATGTTGAATTTATATATGAAATGTGCATGATGAACTGAACCTATGGTTCAATAATGATATTAGTCACATATCCTAAAATGATTCCTAGCTTACTGAACTAGGGAAATGATTTAAAATCATGTGGATTATATGAATGGATGATATATCAGCTTATGGATGCTTTTATGAGTGGATTGATTAAAATAAAGTTCTCTGCTGTTAAACTAGTACTTGATCCTACTATTATCCAAGTTTGGCCAGTGATGCAAAGGCTGAGGCCAAATCCTTTGGGATAAAAACAGATATGATTGGTTGGCTTTAATCTTCTGTGATGAACCTTGCATGGCACCTCCATGCAATTCTGAGAACATAACTCCATATATTCCCTTTAGATGAGAATCTAATGGAATAGTAGCTGGAGCTAGTTGATGTATTTGATTGTCCTTATATGCCCAGATTTATATGCAAGATATGATTACATTTACTGTATAATCTGGTGGATGATTCAGCTGATTTTTACCTGTTGCTGGTAAGTGGTCTATTGCCTGTTAGAAAGCTTGGTTTATCACAACTACTTCTGGATTCACTTGCTGTAAGCTTGATCCACCTTCTCCCCTTGCTCCTGTGATCTGATACTGGTGTATGACCAGTTACTCTTTGCTATTACTGGCCTGGCCTTCTCCACCTTGTTCTTGCCATTGGATGGCTTCTTGAAGCAACCATGGTGCAAATGATGTGGTGGTGATCTGGGCTAGTGTCTTGGTTGGTGAGATAAGGATTGGTTGTGATGAATTCTCAAGAGAAATGAGTTCTTGAGTTTTTTGTAGTCATAGAATGGATCAGACCGTGTTGGTCTTGTGGTATGCAAACTAAGAATGGGATACTATTTTGGCTAGCTGTTGTGGCTATCCTCTTATATTACCACTACTACTGCAGCTTCTACTGCTGTGTCGACAACACAACATTGTGCATGGTTGTGTGAGCTGCTTGCACTGTTTTGGATCAGTGCAAGGCAAAATATCTTGATTCCACTCTTTTACTGCCACTACTCTGGTGAAACTTGCCCCACATATGAATGCCAATGAAGTGGTACTGAGGCAGTTTATCTGATTAAGAATAGATACCATTAATTGGTGAAACTTGCCCCTTCCTATGATGCATAAGCCTAAGGCAAAAACTCTAGATAAGAACTGATTTTACATTGCCCCTTTTGATTTAATACTACTCAATGATGAGGCAAAGCAATGCATCACACTGAGAGTGCAACTAACACTAACCCCTCACACTTTCCTTTTTTTTATCTATTTCTTTTTGCAGGAAACAAGTGCAAGACAAGTATGAGAAGAATTGAAAATACCAGATTTAGTTTAGGTTTTCTTTTTAATATTATCTTGTAATCCTATTTACCTTGGATATTGTAATTTGATAGTGTAATATTGTATAATATTAATAAAGTTACTTTTTTCTTTTAATTTTAATTTTAATCTTGTAAAATTTATATCTGGTTTATAAATTTGAATTCAATTCTTATTTATTGTTGTAATTCATTTTATAGGTATTACAATTACAATTTCCTTTTCCTTGTAAGAACAATGTAATATGTTCATGTGTAGAATAAAGAATTCTTGTAACATTATTGATGTATTAACTATTATTTCTTTTCCTTTATTTTTTTATTGTTATGTCCTTTTCTAGTATTGTTCTGTATTAACATTCTTTTCTATTTGTTATTGTGATTCATTTATTCATTTATAATTCAATTTTAAATTTTCTTGAATTCAAATATATGATTTGAATCTTCAAATTCAAATTGCTTACACCCTAATGCAAAGGATTCAACCAAGGTCATGTCAAAATCCAGAGCACTAGCCCTAACCTTTCCATCATAAAATATATATCGATCCCTCTATAGCTTCTTTAATTTTGTGGGAAAATTTCCCGGATTTTCTATGCATGAATGCAATGCACACACCTGGGTTCATCTTATTTCTAAGCTCTAATGCTGGGATGTTATAGACTCTCCCCCTTAAAATAAACTTCGTCCCCGAAGTTCGTAAACTCTCACGTTTCAGAGTAAAGAATTGACTTGTGTTGATCGCACAATTTTCAACTCCATGGTAACCTCAAAATGGGAATAATTATAGTATCCCATATCCAAATTCTTTCTTGGAATTCTCATCACACTTAACAATCTCCAACTAGTTGTCTTCCATATCCCAAAGTTATTTTTTACTATCATCCCTTAGGGATATGTCTTTATTATAACATCCTTAAATTGGGGTCTCTTCTTTAGTTCATTTGACTGGTTAGGTATCCTAATCCAACTCCTTTACTTGATCATAAAACTTCCTTGCTATACTATATAAGGTTTAGGAAGTCTCACTAAAATAGGGTTTTAACTTTATTAAACAATAAAAATAGTCAAAAGACTAACCTTTGATCTGTGATTGTATGGTTTATACTGGTAGTCCTCCTAAAGATTGGATTTGAACACATTTAGTCCATACCCATTGGAATTTCCTTGTTCCTCCATACATGTCTAATTTGATGTGATTATTCACTCTTAAAGATCACTTAAGAGTTGTTTCCTCTAGAATTAGTTCGTTAGAATTAATCTATTCTATCTCCTTCAAGATTTTACCTTAGCAGGATTTAGACAATCTATTATTATCACCTTTATTACTTCTTCAACTTCCTTATATTAATTGCTTTAAGGTTTGAGTACTACTACCTTGAAGTACACTTCGATCTTGCATCTAGACATACTTTTGAAAATACTTCAATAATAATGAATCCTTATGAAAATAAGGCTTAAGTTCTCATAGGTTAGCATTTCTTATCCAACCTTTACATGGAATTCGGATAACATGTAAGGTTCCCAACCTTTAATAAGGCAAAGATCCCTGTGTTTACAATGCTAGTCCATGGATCAATAGCTCGCATCCATAGTTAAGATGTAATATCAAGAAACAAAGGTCATATTACAACTTTATAACCAGGAATGAAATAATTCATTACATCTTACATAGCTCATTTGGCTATCACATTACAATGCAGCAGAATATATAGCATGGAGTCCTTCATCTTCAAAGTGCCACAGGCAATCATGTTGGTTGTAGACTTGTAATCCTATTCAACACACTTCACTAACATCAAACAAACCTGCAACATAATAAGTTGCAGCCACAAGGGTCAATACATTTGAATTGTATTGGCAAGTTTCACTATTATGTAGAAATAAGTGGATCCTATCATTACATGCATATTTGGCTAAGTAGGGTTTAGGCTCTTTTGCAGAAAGCAATATAGTTTTATCCTATCTTTTCAAAATACTTTTGATCTTTTGTCAAATCTTTCTGAACTCCTTGAAAAACTCCAAGTGCTTCTAATCCCTTGTTGTCACCATCAAGTTTTACTTTGAGAAATTTAAATGTCGATATCTTCCATAGCTTTAGGCCTTAGTTGCTCAGAGTTGTCCATAACCGAGGACACGGCTAAGTACTTAGAATTTGATCTTCTGCAGAAGTTGTACACTTTACCCACATGACACAATCTCGTCTTGACGCCACCAGTGGCCGCTGGATAAGTACACACCAAATGGAGTACCGTCAGATCGAGAATGTGACAAAGTCTTTCCATAGAAGTCCTCCCAATACACAATGCTATCTTGTCTACCAGCCACCAATGTAAGGATATATTTCCAATACACAATTCTAGTTAACCTGAAGATGCCAATGCAAGGGTCTTCCACTATGTAGTTGACTAAGCCAGAGCCCATTTAGCATGTGGTTGTATACGGAAGCCACTGTACGAGAAACATGTTCAATCTCTAAGTCCCTGGGTGGTTTTCTTCTAGTGCACATACAAAAAGATAGCCATATAAACATGGTTCCCTTTGTTGCCACCTTGTCCAAATCTTGAGTATCCTTTTCCACCCAGGTGGTTCATTGAGTACTTGTTTTATTATAGAAAACATATATCTTTCCAACACTTCATAAAATCATATCATGTATCCCATCCCAAGTATATAGCAGGGCTAAGCTTACTACAACTACAATGTTTTCACTAAGGAAGATATAAAGGATTTTCCTAATAGGACATAGCATAGCATAGTAACATAGTAGCTCTATCATGCGTATTACAAAAATTCCACTAAGTGTAATGAAAATAGTAGGACATGGATGATAGTGCCACTTGCCTTTTTAGTAGAGAATGTTGGTTCACTTCTTGATCTTGCAAATATCACACTCTTCTAACTTCACTACAATTCAATCAAGCAAAACACAAATTCAACTAGCATTCAAACCAATTCACCACATAAAATAACAAAAACAAGGTCATGCATGCAAGCATGAAAAAGGTAGTTTTATTTGGAAAAGTGGTTTCTACTAGGCTCTAAACATTTTAAAGCTCATATTGGTCAATTACAAAAGTGGTAAAACCATTTGCAAAAGGTTTCATCTCATAAACCAATTATTATGCTAAGGTGATATTTTATGTTGTTGAAAATATATTTTAGCAAAGTAATAACTTTATATGGTTCATCAAATATGTTCTTAATTCACAAAACTTGGTGTTTAGGGTCAGAGAGTTTAATTAAAATCATTTCCCAAAGATTTTACTCAAAAGGCATTTTTAACACGTAAACACCATTTTTATTTGACTAGAAATGCTCTAATTCAAATATTTATTCCCTAACTTCACAAAATACATTTTTAAATCCATAAGTTGGTTCCTATGGTCAGTAGGTTCAAAACCAAACAATTAGCAAAGATTTCATCTTAAAAATATTTCTAGAACAAATTTTATATTCATATTATGTGTACACATGTTTCTGCAATTTCAACCAACTTTCCAGAAGCAAAACATTAAAAAAAGCGCATGGTTGCAAAGTACTTGTTCTGCTGAATCCATTGATATAAAATTTGCAAAATTTGGACGTGTAGAATTAAAGTTA
This sequence comes from Avena sativa, assembly GCA_916181665.1. NCBI lineage: Eukaryota > Viridiplantae > Streptophyta > Magnoliopsida > Poales > Poaceae > Avena > Avena sativa. The sequence continues at coordinate 72,251,279 of OV702284.1, forward strand.
TGAATTTTACAAGTTTGCATATCTAATAGATTCTAATTTCTGTTTTAATTCAAACTCTGTCCACGTGGCTCGATCCTATTGGTCGGTAACGGTTCATGCGGATTGACTAATACTGGCCGTAGGATTTCACTTAAAACGCACAGCACAGATGGACGCGTACCCCTTCGTTTATAATCTAATCTCAACCACAAGATCAAGATCCAACGGGCACAGCGTGTTTGACCAAGGACTGGCGGCGCTGGCAGCGGCGGACGGCGGCGCACGCTCGGGCGGTGAGCTTGCCGATGATTCAGGAAGCGAGGGAGAGGGAGGAGTATCTCACCGTTCTCTCAGGGGTGCGGTGAAGCTCGAGGTGAGGTCGGCTTGTCGAGGGGCGCACCGGAGCAGCGGCGATTGCTCGTCGGAATCAGTGGTGGCGTCGGGTGCTTCGGTTTGTCGACGGGGACGGAGTTTGAGAGCGCGCTAAGACCAACGGAGCATGCGGTTAGATGGGCTGGGGATCCTGGGAGCATCAACGAGAAGGTTCGGGGCGGTCTGTGCTTACCAGGGGAGCTCGCCGGAGAAACGGCAGACGACGGTGGCGCTCAGGTGTCGAGGTTGCCGAGCCTAGGGATCGCGCGCGGGTGAGTGGAGCACATGGGCAGGTGCGCACGGGACTGGGGAGTAAGCTTGTGTGCTCTGGGAGGCGAGGGGCGGCTGGACGTCGCCGAAATTGACTGGTGAAGCTCGTCGGAGCAAAGAGGTTCGAGCTCACGATTCTTGCAGCCTGGAGGCAGAGGGAAGGTGTGTCTTGGGGGAAAAGAGAGAGGAGGGCGTGGGATTTAATCGAGCATGGTCTCTAGAGGAATTAACCCTGCCATTTACTTGAATTTAACGGAATTAAATCGTGGCAGAACGGCGACGAGTGATGGGGGAAACGGTCGGCGCGGGGTAGACGATGATGAGGTGGCCAGTGGGTCCTGGCTGTCTGTGTGTGAGAGAGAGACAGTGGGGCCGAGCATTCAGCGACTATGTGGGTGAGCGCGTGGGTAAAAAAACGTTTCGTCAGAGGGGGAGTAGGTGGGCTGTGAGTGGGCTGGACTGGGCCTTGGCAGTGGGCTGCTTTGATTCATTTTTTTATACTGAATGCTTTTGTTTTTTCTTTTTTGATTTTATTTCAAACAATTCAAACTTCAAATGAATTCAAACTTCCACAAATCTTTGTGTTGAATTTAATACTTTTTAACAATACAATCTAAAGTCAAATTTAAAACAATAGTTTTTAGGGTTTACTACTTATTAAAAATAAATAAATAGACTTTAGTCTTTATTTTAAATAGGATTTAATATATTTTAAAACTCTATTTGAAATCTAAATAATACCAAAACCTTTTCAGTAGGTTTTATTAAAATCATAACACTTTGAAATATAATTGAAAATACTTTAATAAGTTTTTAATGATCATTCAAAATAGGAAAATGTCTATACTTAAATGAAATTTGGATATAAATAAATCCTCATGGTTTTATTTAAATAAACCTTTACTATTTTTATCAAACAAAATATTTTATTTTAAATGCTTGGCCAAGATTAAATTTGACTCTTTAAAATAGTCCTTATTTATATTTCTACCTTTGCTTTTGTAAACCATATCTTTTTATTAAAAGATCCAAAAATGGTGCCAACTTTTATAACTTTATTTATTATTTGTTTATCTTTTTAAATCGCTTTAGGATTTTATTTGATCAAAATAGGTTTTGATGTTTCCAATTGGAATCAAAAAGTCTCTTCTCACCCTAAATTTCAACAATTATTTATTTTGTTTATTTATTTTTCACATTTCAAAATTTGGAAAATTTTGGGATGTGACATAACAATACTTTCTTTTACTATTTACTCTCCCCCTTAGGGTTTAATAATGGCCTCTGAACTTCATATATAGTAACCATTGGCTTTATAATTAGATTGTTGGTCCTTGTTCAGCTTATACTTTACCTAATTAAGGTCTTATGAAAGATTATACGGTGTATCCACACAATTGTGGATCTCCGAAGCGAATATTGTAGCATTATTTTTCTTACTTACTATTTGGACATTTTCACTTGGATAGGTCTGACTTCGCGAAGCGCCTCGAAAGACGGTCGCTTTAATGTTTATACTCCTTCATGCTTTCCTTAACTTAGGCCAAGTTTTATGCTCTTTATGCAACTTTTAAGAAGATCTGGTTAACTAAGTGGACCAAATACTAGCTGCGGACATGATACCAACTGTGAACCATCCTAGGGTGTATGAATGTCCCTACGGTTCCCAACATACTATTGGCTGGTGTATGAATGTCCCTACGGTTCCCGACATACTATTGGCATTCTCTCTGAATTGTCAGAGCTTGAATACCATTTTGGTTCCAAAACTTCTTCTTTTTTCACTAATTCATGATACTTCCATGAACTTGGTACTACTACTCTGTTACTTCTTAGCAATATTACCTATTCTGGGTGAAATTAATTTCATCCCTTCTTGTTGCTCCTTATATTTCCTATATTAATCTTCCTTCTTATAGCTGGCTAAGAATCATCTGAACTTGATCCATCCTTCAAATTGTGTTGATACATCTTATACTTAGCTTCACTCTTAAAGTAAGCCTTCATCTTGATCTTTGGAACTCGTCACTCCCTCACACGAATTCCCTTATTCTATCTAGATCTATAACATCAAGTAATGACTGGATGTTGCAACATGCATTTGCACACCAGGTCAACTTCATGTATAGATCTAGTCAATCAAGAAGATCCAAGAAAAACCAATAAATCCAAATGTGGTACATATAACACACAATATTCTAAGCCCGGAATATAGTAGTTGAGTATAGTATCTCTAGAATTTAGGCTTAGTTGTGTAATATATGACACCTCCTCATATAGGTTTAAATTGTGATACTTAGCACTTAGGGTCAATCTATTTCCTTGTTTCAGTATTTACCCAAATTGCTCAATTGCAACAGGATAATTCTAAACAAAGTGATCTTAATTTGGTTTTGACTAACCTTTTGTCTCACTTTTGAAAGGATTATCTATAACCAACCTTTCTCTATTAGTAAACAAACCTCACATGAACTCTCAATATGACTAATAAGTTTCCATTGAACACCTGTAACTAAATTTTATCAAGAATCATGACACCTATGACTTCTTTCATAGTTCTATCATGCTATTTTCTTACTTCTACTTTAGAATGATTTACTAATTACTGGTCATATTTACACTTATATCATGGTTTCGGAGCTAACCTCACCATGATATTGTTATGTTTTACCTATACATCATGATTTAAGAGCTAATCTCACCATGATGACTTTGTTTCTCACTACTATAATTCAGTCTTAACATAATTTCACTTCATCACATAGAATTCCAAAGTGAATCCCACATGATTTACTACCCATTACAACTATACATGCTCCAATGGTATCTATTATACTATCTAGTGTTATCAATTAACAATAAGATTTGTCTATATTTCATAAATTCTATGATTAGGCTACACCATTAATACTACTTCAATTGATGTCTTAAACTTGATCCTAACCTACTGTGACCAATTGGCTTTCCTACAGTATCTTGGTGGTTTTGTATCTCCTTCGGAAGACGCTAATTAGCACTATATTTAGAAAATATAACTTCTCTGAAGAAAGATGATTATGGCATTTGGTGACGAAGTTATCCTCAAGTGGATACTCATCACAAGTCATAACAATATTTGGTTTAGACAAGATGGCTTCTATAGTCACTATCCAACCTACATATCTTCCTAAAAGGGTTTTAATCCTAAGGTCAAAGCATATGCTCTGATACCAACTGCGGTGACCCAGCATACCACTGCATGATGTAGTACACTATAGTCGTTGACATAACACTAATGAAACACCGTCCGCTAGTATTACATCCCTCAGAGTGGTACAACAGAAACACAGCAGGTCCAAGACATGACTATAGGTTACAACTCAACTCTTTACACAAGATCCAGAGAACACTCTAGGTTAAAGAGAGAGAAAGAAACTTCTTACAAAGAAGAATCAGAAATAAACAACTCAAAACTATCATACTATTAAGACTAGTATCTTAACTAATGGTCTGGCATTGCTGCTATCGCAATACACTATAGAAATAGGTTCTATGGCTAGAGATTATATTCCTATCTAATCAGTAACTTCGTCTTCACTTGAGTTGGTGTATATGTTGACTTTCTTGACTTCATTGAAGAGCTTTAGCTTTTGATGATGATTCCCGGAGCATGACTTGATGTAGACGTCATCTTAATGGCTTCAGAATCTAGCAAGGGTTAAGAAGATACTTTGAGTACGAGTGTACTCAGCAAGTTCACTAGAAACGGAGTGTTTGATGCACTATATCTATAGCCACAGACCATAGGTCATAGGCAATGCAAGTTTTTGTAAACATTTCTTCAAAGGTTGCTTTTATTCTGAAAAGCTATGTCCGTCAGCCTTCATGGGTTTACCAGAACTTTCATGGAGTTCCTGTCCTGCCACGTTCGCAACTCCTTCCCAGAACAGGGAGTAACAAGTTACAGTTCTTACACTCTATAGAGGTGCATTACTTTACCCATGAGAGATCAAATCCTTGTTGCACAACCTGGCGATCTTACCCGTCCACACATCCTATGGTGTGGGGCCTAGTAGATGATACAAGCCAATCACTGTCCTTCTCCGCGACCCCGCATACCCGACAGATTGCACATCAGGCCTAGGATAAAACTTGTTTCCATTATCAGCCTAAGGTGTACAACCCTCATAGATACCAGAAGCCGTGGGACGTTGAGGGATCCCACCCATAACCTGCTAACCCTCTACAAGAGGAGTTGCAACAATGGCCCGGTCATCCATTGGCATGCGAGAGAGAGCCGATCTAGCTGACTTCTCCGTTCCATTCCAAATCTCATGGTTAACGCGTAATATACGGCGCAAGAATCACTGGTGACATTGGTTGTTAAGTCCTAGATAATATGTTCCTTTACCACTAAAACTTTCATAGTAGGTTATTACCTCATGGTAAATAACCTATAATCATATTATTATGAAAATAGTGTTTTCTAACCTTTTTCAAATGCAGGTGATGACAACACTGGATTTGCAAAATACTTTACAGAAAATAATCAAAGGACATGAGGAAGTGTGAACTTGCCTTTTGTGATTACAATATTATGCACTCACGGTCTTCGAGACTATATAAGATCCAATATCTGAAATCAGCATCATTGTTCCGGTAAGGACTAATGTTTAAAGAAGCAATATGAATTTATGCATAAGTAATTCTATGCATTTTGTAAAACTCCCAAAGTGAATCCCCAATACTTTGAGTGAAGTGAGTTTAGGTAATTCTTTTAAGAGTTGGTTTATCTTCAAATTTTACTTTATAAGTAATGAACTTTATAAAGGAGCTTAAGTGTTAACAATTCAAAATATACAAGTAAAGTATAAAATAATGTTATTTATGGTTAATTGTCATTTGGTGACTATTGATAAACATCCTTGGGATTGAATTGTTTAAGAATTGAAGAACTTATTATAAGATTATTGTTTGAAGTGGCAAAAAGAATAACATTTGAAGAAAATATTTCTTTTTTAAGGTTTAAACAATCTTTATTGTTAATAGAACATGATCAAAGTCTTTTGGTGTTTGATATATTAGTATGGACTTGAGATGCTTTATTTCTTAATTTAAATAGACCAAAGTTAACTATAAAAACATAAGTAGTTTATTAGACATGATGTTTAAAAGCTTTTGAGACTAAAGTTAACTTTAAAAGGGTAAATAAACTTAAGGTGGAATTGGTTTTAATTATTCTCTAGTTTTGGATTTATGATAAGTATGACTAAGGTGTGAAATTATTCACTTTATATGTGAATGATTAGATTAAATTTGTTTTGCTATTATGAAAATAATATGCAACTATTAAATGAAAGTACAATTTGGATAATATTATTAATGTGTTAGATTTAAAGTCATGTTGATTATTATTTAGATATTAAGATCCTTCCCTCCTAATATCAATGAATGGTGTATAAAATTATCTTAAAGGTTGTGGGTTTGAATTTTTATTTAAGGTTTCAAAAGAATATTATAAAGTTGATGACTTATGCTTAAGTTTTATTATAAATCTTAGTTATGGTTTAGAACTTTGGTTATTAGATTTTTAAGTTTTAATATATCAAATGAAATATAATTTTTTTACTTAAGACATGTTCTTAAAGAATTTCCAAAAATATATAATAGATAAGGATTTATTATTTTAAAATATTAAAAACTTTTCTACTAATATATTCAATATTTTTTTGTGTAATAAATTTATTCAAGATCTTAAAATGATTTTTTATTTATTTTTAGGTATTTTCTTATATTTATAAAATTCTATAAAGGATTAAATGTCTTTGAATATTTACTTCATATTTTATTAATAAAAAAAATTTAGGCTAGAAATTTTATAACATAGTGTATTTATTTTTATACACAAAAATGATTTTTATTCATTTTTTTTGGATTTTTCCTTATTTTATGAAATTTCACTTAGGATTTAATGGTGTTAATATTTATTTGCTTTATATTTTTCTTTAACAAGTAAATTTATATTTTTATTAAGTAGATCTTATTTTTGTGATGATTTAAATACATTATTTATATATTGTTAGGTTTTTCTATAATTTTCTAGAGCTAAAAAATTTATTTATAGGGTATTTTGGTAATTCATTTGTTTTACTTCTCATTCTATTTACTCTAGTCTATTTGGTTGGGAACATGGGCTGGCCTGGCCCAGCTAGACCAGGCCCGGCACTACAAACCGACCCACCCCTCTCCACACCATCCACACACGCACACAGACCCCTTCTCCTCGTTCCCCTCCAGGCGCGTACGCCGCCGCCTGCCGCCACTCCGGCCAGTCACCGGCAAAGTCTAGCGCCGCCACTCGCCGTCCTAGCTCTACCTCGACCTCCTCCCTATTTGCCTAGCCACCATAGCCTGCGCATGCATCCTCTTCGCGTACCAAAGGCGAACCCTCGCTCTCTGGCCCTCCTGGGTCAGATGCGCCGGTGTCCCCTTCGCCCCGGATGCTTCTCTTTGGATCCCGCATCTCCTTTGCTGTTGAGGAATAACCATGGGATCTTCCTCAGTGTTCTTGGCCTCTGGTGCTTCGGTTTGGTCTCTTCATTTTGTCTACTTCGGCCTTGGTTCCGGCGGGATGGCAGAGGTGCCTGCAACCCCGGCAGCCATGATTTTCTGCCCCTGAATTTGGCTAAGAGGATTGTGGATAGTGGTGATGGTACTGGGATTATTTCTTTCTCTGACTCTGGCGGGATGGTATTCTCTACAACCCCGGTGTCTATTTCCTGGTATGTTTTGGTTACTATGGTCCCTCTACAACTCTTATATTCTAATCCAGGTAACTATGATGGGACCGGCCTTCGAGCCGATGTACTGGTCTAGTATTTTTTTAGGTTTAGAATTTCTGTAATTCTAGAGTTGGATATTGTGATATTTGGTTATTGATTGAGTATATGTGCTTGAATATTGGTGGCTTGTAGTGTTGTTTGATCTACTGCTGTTGTGGGACAAGCCTTTTGGATTCGATATTGAGCTTGAGCTATTCATGCTCCTGGTTGGGTGCTATGTATGAGTAGATTGCAGTAATTTGCCTTGAGATGTGATATTTGCTGTAGTATGGTGCGATTTAGAAGAGATTCTACTAATTTTACTTAATTCATGTACAAATGTTGTGCAAGAGTGTGAATGAACTCATGTAGGCATACTAAAGCATGTAAACAATCATCTACAAATTGTTTAGTGTGTAATAAAGTAGTAAAGCTTTTGTTTTAATCTGGACTTCAAAATAGAAGTGTGTGAGTATTTGGAATATATGGTAAATTGTAGTTCGAATGCCTCATTGCATAACAACAGTAATCCTGTCAGGCTTTTGATCTGTGTAAGTGTATATAATTTGCCTTATTGTTTACTGTGTAATTCTCCTGTGGATGAATTGTGAAGAGTCTGATGCCATGGTTATTTTTAGGTATTCCTGATAGTGTTTAATCTTAGTTAACATGTCAACTAAATAACTAGAATGGCTGGTAAACTATGAGTCAGTGATTGTGCCCAGCAATCTTTCCTGCTTGCTGGTTTATGCAAAGATGATTTGTATGCTTTTATGGGATGATTGATGGAGATAATGATTTCCTTGAGATGGTTATTATTCTTCCTGTTTGTCCATACATGATGAACAAGTGGTTGTTAAGGAAATAAAAAATTTCATGTGTACTGATGGTTTTAAAAGAAGAATATGGTGATTAAGTCTAGCTTAGTAACTTATGTGTCACTATCTAGGCATGATGGCAAGCTATGTGGTACTTCCTTGGAAGATGCACATATACCCACTTGCTTAGCTAGCTTGTGTGCTGCAGATGGCTAGCTGGATTGATTGCCATGATTCTTTTTGAGAACAAATGATGTATTTGGCTCAGTGTTGAATTTATATTTGAAATGTGCATGATGAACTGAACCTATGGTTCAGTAATGATATTAGTCACATATCCTAAAATGATTCCTAGCTTACTGAACTAGGAAAATTATTTAAAATCATTTGGATTATATGAATGGATGATATATCAGCTTATGGATGCTTTTATGAGTGGATTGATTAAAATAAAGTTCTCTGCTGTTAAACTAGTACTTGATCCTACTATTATCCAAGTTTTGCCAGTGATGCAAAGGCTGAGGCCAAATCCTTTGGGATAAAAATAGATATGATTGGTTGGCTTTAATCTTCTATGATGAACCTTGCATGGTACCTCCATGCAGTTTTGAGAACATAACTCCATATATTCCCCTTAGATGAGAATCTAATGGAATAGTAGCTAGAGCTATTTGATGTATTTGATTATCCTTATATGCCCAAATTTATATGCAAGATATGAGTACATTTACTGTATAATCTGGTGGATGATTCAGCTGATTTTTACCTGTTGCTGGTAAGTGGTCTATTGCCTGTTAGAAAGCTTGGTTTATCACAACTACTTCTGGATTCACTTGCTGTAAGCTTGATCCACCTTCTCCCCTTGCTCCTGTAATCTGATACTGGTGTATGACCAGTTACTCTTTGCTATTACTGGCATGGCCTTCTCCACCTTGTTCTTACCATTGGATGGCTTCTTGAAGCAACCATGGTGCAAATGATGTGGTGGTGATCTGGGCTAGTGTCTTGGTTGGTGAGATAAGGATTGGCTGTGATGAATTCTCAAGAGAAATGAGTTCTTGAGTTTTTTGTAGTGATAGAATGGATCAGGACGTGTTGGTCTTGTGGTATGCAAACTAAGAATGGGATACTATTTTGGCTAGCTGTTGTGGCTATCCTCTTATATTACCACTACTACTGCTGCTTCTATTGCTGTGTCGACAACACAACATCGTGCATGGTGTTGTGAGCTGCTTGCACTATTTTGGATCAGTGCAAGGCAAAATATCTTGATTCCACTCTTTTACTGCCACTTCTCTGGTGAAACTTGCCCCACATATGAATGCCAATGAAGTGGTACTGGGGCAGTTTATCTGATTAAGAACAGATACCATTAATTGGTGAAACTTGCCCCTGCCTATAGGGGTGGGCATTCAGTTTTTTCGGTTAATTCGGTTCGGTTTTTCGGGTTTTTCTATAATTCGGTTTCTATAAAATAGGCACCGAAATTATTTCGGTTTTCTAATTAATCGATATTTTGGTTAGTGGACAATTCGGTTCGGTGTTCGGTTTTTAACCGAACTTCTGGAAATAACAACACCGTGCCATAATTTATGTCAGATCCATACGAGCTAAACCACTCATCGGCGCACCGGAAGCAACCTCCAGGTCGGCGAGTACCTGAAGCAATACATGGCTAGCTGATGTCTTGAACGCATGTGTAAAAAAAATATAATAAGCATGATGTCTATCTTGCTCGTTTAAAAAAATGATGTCTATCTTTCAAGCCGTATACATTCAACAAATTGTATGTATTAAGAGTTCAGCTAAAATATATGGTTATATCAGAAACAGGAAAACAATTGAAAGGCTTCCAACAAAATTCATAGACACAATTGATAGTTAAACCATGAACATGTACGTACATGTGGATGGAGACATACGTACATGCATGGGCTGCCTGGCAGCTTTTCCATGCATGTCTTTTTATCGCATGAGCTAGTACCTACGTACATTAATGGACGCCTAAGACAGGATCACAAATATATTTAGCTCTTTCACGTATATTTTTCGGTTTATTCGGTTATTTCGGTTAACAGAGAGTCAAAACCGAAATAATATTTATAAATTCGATTAATCATATTTACTAATCGAAATTAGATTCGGCTAATTCGGGTTCAGTGTATTCGGTTTCGGTTCCGGTTAATTCGGTTTCGGTTTTTTATGCGCACCCCTACCTGCCTATGATGCATAAGCCTGAGGCAAAAACTCTAGATAAGAACTGATTTTACATTGGCTCCTTTTTATTTAATACCACTCAATGATGAGGCAAAGCAATGCATCACATTGATAAAACCTGAGAGTGCAACTAACACTAACCCCTCACACTTTCCTTTTTTTATCCATTTCTTTTTGCAGGAAACAAGTGCAAGACAAGGATGAGAAGAATTGAAAATACCAGATTTAGTTTAGGTTTTCTTTTTAATATTATCTTGTAATCCTATTTACCTTGGATATTGTAATTTGAAAGTGTAATATTGTATAATATTAATAAAGTTACTTTTTTCTTTTAATTTTAACTTTAATCTTGTAAAGTTTATATCTGGTTTATAAATGTGAATTCAATTCTTATTTATTGTTGTAATTCATTTTATAGGTATTACAATTTCAATTTCCTTTTCCTTGTAAGAACAATGTAATATGTTCATGTGCAGAATAAAGAATTCTTGTAACATTATTGATGTATTAACTATTATTTCTTTTCCTTTATTTTTTTATTGTTATGTCCTTTTCTAGTATTGTTCTGTATTAACATTCTTTTCTATTTGTTATTGTGATTCATTTATAATTCAATTTTAAATTTCTCTTGAATTCAAATATATGATTTGAATCTTCAAATTCGAATTGCTTCCACCCTAATGCAAAGGATTCAACCAAGGTCATGTCAAAATCCAGAGCACTAGCCCTTACCTTTCCATCATAAAAATAGAGATCTCTATCCCTCTATAGCTTCTTTACTTTTGCGCGAAAATTTCCCAGATTTTCTATGCATGAATGCAATGCACACACCTGGGTTCAGCTTAGTTCTAAGCTCTAATGCTGGGAAGTTACAATCATGTGTTAACATGATGAGCTATACTTTACAAGAATATTCTGATCCACCTTTTATTCTTCTAAATCTATATTTGATTATATATATATATATCAAATTCTACTTTACCTCATGTGTTAGTATTTCCCAAGAGGAAACTACTACTTCTATTATCCAATGTTGCTCCAGCATCATCTTAATCATACTATCTTGTCTCTACTTAACTTCAGTATCTAATATTCCAACCTCACATTATATTAATGTGACTTGTAATGACTAATCTAAGATAATATATCTAGACTAGGGTTTAATCATGTTCTATCCACAAATGTCACTTATACATGATATAAGCATTCAATCTTGGTGACTAAAGCATGATCATTATAATCCTTTGATTATTTATGGTTTAGGTTTCCAGTGGGCTAATCAAGGATTTCATCCATGCAACATTACAATTGTATTATAGTTATCTTCTTAATATCTCTATCTAACCATGAGATATTACTCATTGACTATACCTACTGGATCCAATATGATTACTCCTTGGTAACTATCTTCAGAATTCATCCTTATAATCCTCTTTGTTACCACATATAATTATGTCTTCCAAATAACTCTTCTATCCATTCAGGAGTGACTTAACTCCATCAATTATCATAATGATTTCATTCTCTTCAAACTCTTCCATCCTATAGATGATATCTAAGACTAGCATTATCATCTACCTCTTCTCACTTCATTCTCTAAAGGACTTAAGAGTGATTGTTATGATAAGGACAAGAGTTAATAGATCAAGAATTGTTAGGTTAAGAATTGGTGAATCAATAGTTGATTACTCAACATTGATGAACAACAGATATTAGAATAAGGTTCAATAGAGATGATAAGGATTTATATGGAAAGAAAGATATATGGTTAATGGTCTTGAATTGGTTTCTATCCTACTCAATCTCACTAAAGAGTTAAGGTTAGGTATTACCATGATACTCATGGTATAAGTATATGAGATTAAGATTTAGTTGTTACATTCCTTTTGCTTAAGTTATATTTATAACTTGGTATTCACGAGGGATGGTAATGAATACTAGGATATGATTACTTAAGGATCAAATATAATCATTAAATAATATATTAGGGTTTAACTTTCATTACATTTGATCTACCCTTAGATCAAATATCCTTTACCCAAAACAAGGTTTTAACAAAGGTCATATTGAAACTTATCGCAGTCAACTTGATGATCTACTTCAATTCCATCAAGTTGAGAGAAGCTTCAATCACTTTGACAAGTTTTTTATTTAAAAGTGCGAAAATTATTTGGATTTTCTATGCATGAATACAATGCACACATCTGTGTTCAGCTTATTTCTAAGCTCTAATGCTAGGATGTTAAAATTACATATTGTTTTTTCATTCCTCTGGCGCAGGTGACTTTGACGCAGCATCATCAGCAGCAGGAGAGCCATCCTCCTCGAAGTCGGCGGTGTTGAGGGACTCGGAGGAGCTTTGATTATCGCCGTCAATAGTCTCCATGGGCACGAAGACGTTAGGGTCGACCAACTCGAAGAGTCTGGTATCAAAACCCGCGAGCGACGCCAAGATAGATTTGTGATCTATTTTCTAGCCATCATCGTCCACATCGGGGATACCGGAGGTCACCATGTTGATGTCGGTGTTTTCGTAGTGCACCTTGACCATTGACAGCGCCATCCTCGCGCCAGCCCGGGTACATGAAGCTTTCAGCTTACAATACGCTCGGGGGCTTGGTGCAAGATCTCCGAGCACTTCATCACAGAATCCACCGCTTTGATGTTGATCTGGAGGGGCTTGGCTATCTCCTTGGCCTACTTGATGGCGGTGTTGAAAAAGTTACCAGCAAGGACCATGCATTCTTTTGGTGGAGGAGGCGACTGGGTCAAACCAATAGAAGTACAAGGCGGAGAATTGCTTACTAAAGATGCTAATCTCAGCCTGCTGGAGGGTATCTGCCATGGAGTCCCGTCCTTGTCGGAGGATCTTGTATGCTTCAAGATTGCGCTAATTTTTCTCATCGGCAGCTTTCTTCTACTCTTTCAGCATCACGATCTCCTCCTTCAAGCGGTTCATCTCCGTGTGAGCAGATTCCTGTAGGACCTTCATGAATTCTTCATGCATCTTCAGCATATCCTTCCTCTCCTGCTTAAGGATCTTGTTTTCGCTATCCAACAACTGAATATGCTTGGATTGCTCCACAATGTCCTTGGCCTTGTCAATGGCTTCTGCAAGTCGGAGAAAGAATAGTACGCAATGAGTACTTGGAGAATGTTGGCACAAGACCAAGTCAGAATACGAAAAATAAATGAAAAACATAGCTTGCTTTTGATGATTTGTTCCTTCAAGAAGGCAGTTTTACCCTTTTCAGCTTCCAAATCCGCACGCATCTTTTGGAACTTCTCATTGGACACGCCTCTCCGAGCATTCTCATTCCATGGAAAGAAAATTTAAAGCTGTTTAGTCTACTTGGAGCATCTAGCCGGATAACTATCCACCTAGAGGCTTGGGGGCTATAGTGAGAGTTTTTTAACTTGGCAATATGCTTATTTTTCTTTAAGCATCTAGTCGGAACTGATTCAGTTTTCAGCTAGAAGCTTGGGGGCTACAGTATAAAGTTTTTAACTCAGTCATATACTTAGTCTTTCTTTAAGTATCTAGTCGGAACTAATTCAGTTACAACTAGATACTTGGGGTCTATAGTATCGAAATTCACAAACACTGCGTATGGTACTCTGAAAGTATCTAGTCGAAATAATTCGTTCAAACTAAATACTCGGGGGCTATAGTGAGAAGTTTTCTATCTTAGTCACTCTTAGAGCATTTAGACGCAAAGACCTATTGTTTTCCGTCTAAATCCTCGGGGGCTCCAGTGGGATACTCATATGGAATGCAAAAGGCAAATAAAACTTACAAGTGCGATGATCTTGAGGTTGGTAGCACTCACAGCAAGCAACTTGCCGAAAGAAAGGTTGTTTCCTTGCAAGATATCTGCTTGTCGGAGCAGATCCTCAAGACCGCAGGTTGGAGATGTCGGCACTGCACCAGGAACCAAAGATGAGCTGCTTGGCGTGAGCGCCGGGAAGACTATCTTTGGAAACTCTGTGGTTGTCCTGGGTGCGGAGGCGCCTCCTTCAGCAGACGTTCCACCCACCACCACCGCCTTACCGCTACCGATGGCATCCTTAGCCGGAGCTTCAGCCATTTGAATTGTGGTACTTTCTTGCTTCGCCTATTCGCCGACAACGACGAGCTCCGCGGAGGCACCTGAGTCCACTTCCATGGCGGAAGGGCCAGATGCATCTTTGGCCTGTGAGCTTGTCGAGGCGGATGTAGGCTGGACGCTGGGAGTGGCAGGGGCGATGGCGGGAGATGCATGGTGAGGCATGTCATGGTGCAACATATCTTTAATATTTCTAGAAGCCCCCAAAGTTTTGGAGGACTTCTTCAAACTAGTAGTGGCCTTTTTCCTGAAACGTGCAAATAGTATAAGTACAGGAAGAAGACGAGCAATGGAAAAATGTCGGAGAGAAAGAGGCTTACACAACAGGGGGTGCTTTAGCAAAAGGAATCCCGGTAACTCTTCTTTTCTCTGCCTCCAGGGCAGTAGTGGACTTCTTGGAGACTCCACTCTCCGTCTTCTTTTTCTTGCCTCCGTCGGCAGCGTTAGAGGTGGAGCTCTTCCGTTTTCACGCCAGCGGGACATTGTCGTCAAACACGACAGTGACTTCCTTCATCTTTGGGTCATAGATTTGAACAGCCATGCTATCCTCCTCTAGACTGCTGAGCTGTTAAGAGCAATCCCAAAAGTGTTAGATGAGATGGTAATGGTTAGACGAAAGAACTGGAGTATATGTCCTACACCGAAAATAAACAGGTACCTCTGGGCACTGGCCCTCCACGAACATGTCATAGGTGATGGTGAAGCCATGCTTCCTGTCCTTCACCATGACGATGTATTTGAGGCGAAGCTTGACGGAGTCACTCGAGAAGTTGTCCTCAGAGATGCAGAGGCTATCCTTCCTCTCCTTAGAGTACTCGTGCATCATCTTGGAGCGGTGCTACAGAGGCTGGATCCGCCTGACGAACCAGCACATGGCTAGGTCCAACCCGGTCAGACCCGTGTCTACGAACCACTCTATCCGCCTAATGGCGCAGGAGGCTTCGTTGTCGGAGGAAAGGGTGGCTTGGGACCACCATGTAGGGGCTTTGGTAGCGGCTCCATCTACAAAGTCCGGATACGTTTCTTCTCGGCCATCCAGAGGGATATCTAGGCCGTAGAAGTACGTCCGTTGACAGTTCTTGCAAGATCCATGGCCGACAATGTCGGGGAACCGCCGGCCAGGCCGGATCTTAAAACTAATTGTCCCACAGTTCCTGAGCTCGTCCTTGCTGGCTCCGGCTTTCTTTCCTCTTGACGGTGAAGAAATAAAAGAGATCTAGCCTAGGCCTAATCCCTAAGTAACCCTCATAGAGCGCCGCGTAGTTGCTAAGCGCGAGGATGCTATTGGGGGAGAGGTTCTGAGGCTGTACTCGGTAATGGCTAAGGACAACTAGAAAGAAATTGGAGATGGGCAAGGAAACGCCGCGTACCAATTGGGCCTTGAGGTACACCTTCTCTCCGGCTTGGGGAGAAGGGGTGACCTCGCCGGCCGGCTCCGTCCTCCAGACGAGCCCCTCCGTCGCAGGGAGGTAGCCCTCGACAAGCAGTTCTTTGATGTCGCGGTCTGTGATGCCCGAGCCGCGCCAGTACCCTTTATGGGAATCGCTATCCTCTTCCAGAAACTCCAGCGCTGCTGGATTGTGGTTGCCGCCGGTGGATTTGACCACCGTAGACTTGGGGATCACCAGGCCCTCTGGGGGCACATGAACGATGCTCGCCGACTTCGCCGCAACATCGCTTGGCGCCGCCATGGAGGGAGCAGGGCTGCTGCTTGCAATTGGAAAGCTTGGGGTGATGACTGGAAGGATTGAGGGGCTAGGGTTTTTCGCGAACACGCGGAGAGATTGATGAGGTGCTCGCTGGAGGAAGAAGACGACGCAGGAGGAGAATGAGGTGAAAAGTAAAAATCCACCGCAGTTACAATTTATAACCCCTGGCGTCAAGATTCATGCAAGACGATTGAATGGTCGGCGCGTGGACGACATGTACAGGTGTGTGCGCGGAAATTTCGCCACGTTCCCAACCTTCATCGCCAACGATTCGTATCACTCGCGCAGGAAAAACGGACATGATTGTGTTCTCTGCATATGTGAGTTACGAGGCGTCGCTGACCTATGTCTACGTCGTCCTAGATGTCACTAGCAGGTGAACCATCACATCGGAATATTCTGGCATGGACGGATCCAGTCCATCTACGGAAGAGTATGATAGAAGATTCAGCAATTCTCCGACTTACAAGTTGAAGACGGAGAAAACCTTGCAGGGTCCTTGGGAGGACTACAAGATATTGCTTGACGATCTGCCGAAATCCATCTAGACGGAGCATTCAACCTGAAGAGGCAAGACGGCGCAATATCTCGGAGTTCTCTAGGGGCTACTGTTGGGGATATGCTATATGGGTATCCTCATAGCATGTCTCCTATCCGGATAACCCGGGTGGCCCACAGTTGGTAGCATGGCCCATGGCCAGCTGGGCGGCCCAGTTAGATGGATCCAGAAGGGAGGCCCATGCCGGATAAAGGAAGGCTACGTAGGAGTCACCGACGTACCCGGAGCCTTGGAGTACAAGACATGCTAGACTAGATGTAAGCAGTGCAGGACTCTGTAACCTGTCCGGCTAGGAATTTTCCCTGTAACCCTAGGACCTGGCGACTATATAAGTCGGGCCTATGGGAGCCTTTAGGGCACAACCTAGTATCGATTAACATACACCTCGCACAGCGAACCAATCCCTGTAACTCGGCGTATTGCCATTATAGTGATTTATAGCAGGACTAGGATTCCGCCACCGTTGTGGGATCTAAACCTGGGTAAGCTGTGTAACCTCGTACCCGTCAACCGTCCGCCTTCCCTCACGTCTCTAAACACGCACTATGAGGAACCCTCCATGGCGTACTCGTCGGTAATACCACGATAGTTGGCTCCCACCGTGGGGCAAGAGGCGCTTCAGGCTCTCCAGCTGGCGAGGACTAAGATCTTCGCGGGAATCGGCGAAACCATAGCCATCGGTCGTGCGGTGACCCAGCATACCACTGCAAGATGTAGTGCACTATAGTCGTTGACATAACACTAATGAAACAACGTTCACTAGTATTACATACCTCAGAGTGGTACAACAGAAACACAATAGGTCCAAGACATGACTATAGGTTACAACTCAACTCTTTACACAAGATTCAGAGAACATTCTAGGTTTAAGAGAGAGAAATAAACTTCTTACAAAGAAGAATCAGGAATAATTAACTCATAACTACCATACTTATAAAACTAGTATCTGAACTACTAGGCTTGCATTGCCGCTATTGCAATATTCTACAGAAGTAGGTTCTATGGCTACAGATTATATTTCTATCTAATCAGCAACTTCGTCTTCACTTTAGTTGATGTATATGTTGACTTCCTTTACTTCATTGAAGAGCTTGAGATTTTGATGATTACTCCTGGAGCATAACTTGATGTAAAAATCGTCTTAATGGCTTCAGAATCTAGCAAGGGTTAAGAAGATACGTTGAGTACGAGCGTACTCAGCAAGTTCACTAGAAAAGGAGTGTTTGATGCACTATATCTACAACCACAGACCATAGGTCATAGGCAATGCAAGTTTTTGTAAACATTTCTTCAAAGGTTACTTTTATTTGGAAAAGCTATGTCCGTCAGCCTTCACGGGTTTACCAGAACTTTCATGGAGTTCCTTTCCCGCCGTGTTCGTAGCTCCTTCCCAGAACATGGAGTAAAAAGTTACAGTTCTTACACTCTGTAGAGGTGCGTCACTTTACCCATGAGATACCTTAGGCTTTGTTGCACGGCCAGGATTATGTTCTCGTTCAAACTTCCTTGGTTTGAGGCCCAACCTAAGATCCAAGCCAATCACTGCCTTCTCCGCGACCCCGCATGTCTCCTTGGTGTACGCCAGCCCACCTATTGAATTACAGCAATTGGCAGTATAGACCGTTCAGATGCCGGAACTATCATGGGACGTTGAGGGCTCCCACCCATATGTTGCATATCCTCTACGAATTACCAATTAATATGTACGCTACGAGTGATAACAGCCACGACCCGCACATCCAGCTCCATGCGAGAGGGAAAAGATACAGCTGACTTCCCCGTCCCATTCCAAATCTCATGGTCAACGCGTAATATATGGCGCAAGAATCACTGGCGACATTGGTTGTTAAGTCCTAGGTAATATAGTCCTGTATAGTATTCCCACTGCCAGACTTAATAGATTAGTTGATCACCCTAGATCAGTAACCGATAGTTCACATTATTATAAAAAATAGTGTTTTCTGACCTTTTTCAAGTGCAGGTGATGACAACAATGGAATTGCAAAATACTTTACAGAAAATAATCAAAGGACATGAGCAAGTGTGAACTTCCATTTTGTGATTGCAAGATTATGCACTCACGGTCTTCGAAACAATATAAGATCCAATATCTGAAATCAGCATCATTGGTCCGGTAAGGACTAATGTTTAAAGAATCAAGATGCTTTTATGCATAAGTAATGTAATGCAAGTTGATAAACTCGAATCCCAGGGATAACGTTGATCTAGGGTTTGGAAAATGGAAATGTTTTTTTAGAATATGTTGTCCTTTTAGATAAGTTACATACTTGTGCTTCTTATTAAGGCTTGTGAGTGTGTGTGAAACAACATGTAATGATAATGGTATACAAAAATAAGATACAGGAATGTGGAATGCTACTCAAAGACTACTTATATAAGAATTGCCTTATCTCCAAATCTTACTTTACAAGTATTGACATTTATAAGTAACTTAAGTGTTAACAATTCTAAGGATACAAGTAAATTATAAAGTAATGTGATTACGATTAATTGTCATCTGCTGACTGAAGTGGCAAAACGAATAACTTTTGAACAAAAGATTTCTTTATTACGGTTTAAACAATCCTGATAGATTTTAGAATATGATTGATAGAATGTGATTGATGTTGTTTATGCTTGCTTGAATAGTTTGGACTTGAGATGCTTTATGACTTAACTATAACATACCAAAGTTAACTATAAATCACATAACAAGGTGTTAGCACTATATTTAAAGGCTTGTAGACTTAAAGTTAACTTTAAGAACATAGATGGACTTAAGATGTAATGCTTATGATAATTGTACTTTGTTCACTTCATAAGGTTTCTTAAAGGTAAATTAGAGAAGGTATTACTTTTATTTGAGTAGTGGTTTCTTAATTTTTATAATGGAATAGAAGCTTTTATCTCCTTATAAAGGTGTGTTTTTGATTTGTATCTAAGGAATAATATTACTTAACTACTTATGGATTTACTATAGTGTGGTGATATGTTTATAAGCTTGTAGTTGAAGTAATGGGAAAGATTTTATTTAGTCACAATTATTCTTGAAGATTTCATAATGGATAAGGATCCTTTTAGAAAATAATCTACACTTATGGTCGAAGGATATTTCAATAAAATTGTATTTAAAATGTGTTGAACCATTTTGACTTAATAGAAACAAGGCAATGCATGCAAACATGCCAAAGGTTGTTTTATTTGAAAAAGTGGTTTCTAATAGGTTATAAACATTCTAAAACACCTATTGGTCATTTTATATAAGTGGTAAAATCATTTGCAAAAGATTTTACTTATAAATCATTTCTAAACCAAATCAATATTTTATGTGGTTAAAAATGCCTTTAGCAAAGCAATAATTTTTATAGGGTTCACAAAATATATTTTTCAATCCTAAACTTTGTGTTTGGGGTCAGAGAGTTTAAATCAAAATATTTCCCAAAGGTTTTTCTCCAAAAAGCATTTTTAACATATAAAGAATATTTTTATTTGACTAGAAATGTACTAAATCAAAGATTTATTCTTTTGCTTCACAAATTATGTTTTTGAATCCACAAGTTGGTTTATATGGTCAGTAGGTTCAAAACAAACCATTTGCCAAAGATTTTATCACAAAAATAATTTTAGAATGAATTTTATATTCAAAATATGCCTACACAAGTTTCTGCAAATTCAACCAATTTTTCAGAAGCAAAACATTAAATAAATTGCATGGTTGCAAAGTACTTGTCTTTTTTATTCTAGTGATATAAAATTTGCAAAATTTGGACGTGTAGATTAAGAGTTATGAATTTTGCAAGTTTGCATATCCAATAGAACAAAATTTTCTGTTTTAAACAGACTCTGGCCACGTGGCTCAATATTATTGGTCGGTACCGTTTCGGTTGGATTGCGCTACGAGGTGCGTTGGATCTAGGTGAGACTGAACGGTGCAGATAAGCTCGTACCCTTTCGTTTAAATGACTCTATCTACGCCACAGGATCAAGATCCAACGGTCCTCAGTGCATTGACCTAGAACTGGCGGCGCTGGAGTCTGACGCGCGTTGGCGGCGGCCTGGCAGTGGCGTCGCCGGCGATGCAGGAAGCGAGAAAGAGAGAGAGGGGGCTCACCGAGTTCTCCGCATGCTGCTGATGCTCAAAGTGTTCACGAGGAGGCAGGGGTAAATGAGGACGATCGTAATTGCTCGCCGGAGAGGTGTCTGGCGTCAGGTGCGGTCTGTCGTTGTCGGGGGAGAGATTGTAGGCCACCAGAAGGTAAGAGGAGGGTACAGTTAGATGCGAGCGAGTGTGGCGGTTACAGGAGTATCGACTAGAGGGTCAGGGGTGGTCTGAACTTACAAGGAGGACTCGCCGGAGTCGAGGCAGACAGCGGCGATGCTCAGTTGTCATTGTTGCCGACGCTGTGGGTCAAGCGCGAGCAAGCCGAGACTACTGGGAGAAGCAGTGGTTGATGGGGAACAAGCTTGTGTGGTCGAGGGGGCAAGGCGCGATGGAGGATGGCCGGAATTTTTCGGGGAGGCTCGTCGGAGCAGTGGCGATGTGAGGATGAATTGGGATAGCCTGGGGGCTCCGGTGGGGCGATGATTGGGGGTAAAGGAAGAGGGGAGCGTGGAGATTAAGTACGCATGGTCGCGATGAGTTTTGAGAACGGGATTGATGGAATTAAATGCCGGCATTCAACGCCTGAGAAACGGCTAGAGGGCGTGGTCTTCGCGCGCGGGTGGGAACGAAGGTGATCTGGCAGTGGGGTCGTTTTGTCAGCGAGGGAGAGAGAGTGGGTGTGGGGCCCGCTAGTCAATGACTACGCGGTGAGTTTCTGAGTACAAATCGTTTTCTGCGGGGAAGAGGAATATGGGCTTGCTGGGCCAGTGGGCTGGTTTGCTGGGCTGGCTACTTTGTTTCATTTTTTTTTGTACAGATTGTTTTTCCTTTTTATTTTTCTATTTATCTGTTTTGATTTTGTTTAATCAATTCAAACACTATTTGAAATCAAACCTCTATCAAACTTTGTGTATATTCAATTACTGATTAATAGTTCATTCTAAGGTCAAATTTAGAATAATTATTTTATTCTTTTTAGGGTCTTTTATTTATTTTATAAATGGACATTTGTCTTTATTTCAAATAGGTTTTAATGTGTTTAAAAACTTTATTTGAAATCCATATTTTTACCAAACCTATTCAGTAGGTTTTATTTATTTATTTGGGTGTCAAATAATTCACACCTTGAATTATTTGGAATAATTTTAATATGATTTACAAATCATTTAAATTGGGTATTTGTTTTTATTCCAATGAAATCAATTGTAGTTTTAATTCCATAAATTTTATTTAGGTGATTTTCTTGATTCCATTTAAGTTAAATAAATGACTTTTAATCCACTTGGGTAAAATCCAAATACTATTTTCCCATGATTTAATTAATCATTCTTATCAGATTTGACTTTTTTTCAAATAGAATTTGGTTAATGCCATTTTATTTTATTTGGAAAATTCTTTATCCTTTTATTTTATTTGGATTTGGATTATATTCATTCCATTTGCTTATGGATTAGGCCAAGATTTAATTTGGTCTTTAAATATTCATCATTTAATATTTCTTTCTTTATCTTATAAAATCCATATCTTTTTATTTAAAGATCCAAACTTGGTGATTCCAATTGGTAAATCTTATTTAATATTTGTTTATCCTTTTAAATCTCTTTAGGATTATTTGCTCACCATTGGGTATGGATTTTTAGATAGGTGCTTTATTAGCTTTGGAAATTCAATTTCTTTATCTTACTAAGTTCATAAGATTTTATCTTTGGTTCCAAATTGATTGAAATCAATTTCTATGGTTTTATAACATTTCTATTTGTCATTCTTGATCATTTATAAATGTTTGTTGACAAATTTTTATTTGGATCAAATCCATGGTCTTAGAGATATCTTTTGAAATGATTTTCTTCCATTAGGGTTTTAGGGTTTTGGTTTATTTCCAAGTGTTTAAATTTCCAGATGCATTTATGAAGAATGCATTTCACTTGATTTGAATTTAGTTGGATTCAAACTTTATTCAAAGTTTTTTCAAGATGGGATTTTAAGTTTCCATTTAGAAACAAAAGTTTCTTTTCACCCTAAATTCCAACAATTATTTATTTTGTTTGTTTATTTTTCACATTACAAAATTTGGAAAATTTTGGGATGTGACGTAACACCAATGAAACAACATTCACTAGTATTACATCCCTCAGAGTGGTACAACAGAAACACAGCAGGTCCAAGACATGACTATAGGTTACAACTCAACTCTTTACACAAGATTCAGAGAACCCTCTAGGTTAAAGAGAGAGAAAGAAACATCTTACAAAGAAGAATAAGAAATAAACAATTCAAAAAATATCATACTAATAAGACTAGTATCTGAACTATTGTTCTAGCATTGCTGCTATTGCAAAACACTACAGAAATAGGTTCTATGGCTAGATATTATATTCCTAACTAATCAGTAACTTCGTTTTCACTTTAATTGGAGTATCTGTTGACTTCCTCAACATCATTAAAGACTTGAGATGTTGATGAAGACTTCTTCGAGGAGATGTTGATGTAGACGTCGTCTGTATTGGCTTTAGAATCTAGCAAGGGTTAAGAACATACGTTGAGTACGAGCGTGCTTAGCAAGTTCACTAAAATGGAGTGTTTGATGCACTATATCTACAGCCACAGACCGTAGGTCGTAGGCAATGCAAGTTTTCATAAACATTTCTTCAAAGGTGGCTTTTATTCTGAAGAGCTATGTCCGTCAGCCTTCACGGGTTTACCAGAACTTTCATGGAGTTCCTTTCCCGTTGTGTTCGCAGCTCCTTCCCGGAATAGGGAATGACAAGTTACAGTTCTTACACTCTGCAGAGGTGCGTTACTTTACCCATGAGAGACCTTAGGCTTGTTGCACAACCAAGTCATGAGATTGTCCACACTTCCTTGTTATGGGGCCCAGTCTAAGATCCAAGCCAATCACTGTCCTTCTCCGCGACCCCGCATACACCGCAATTGTTGTATGCCCAAACTCAAGCTAGACCTTTTCCTGTATAAAACGGCTATACCTTAGTTGGATACACACAACCATTAACACTAGAAATCTGTCTTTTGTAAGCCCAGATCCACGGTAGACCTTTCCCTGTATAAAACAGCTATACCCACGATGTGCAACTTACAAATGCCCAGAACAGTGTCCAATGCATGCGAAAGGGAGCCGATCCAGCTGACTTCTCCGTCCCATTCCAAATCTCATGGTTAACACGTAATATACGGCGCAAGAATCACTGGCGACATTGGTTGGTAAGTCCTAGATAATATATTCCTGTGCAGTGGTATTCCAACTGCCATATTTAAGAGATTAGCTGATCACCCTGGATCAGTAACCAATAGTTCACTTTAATTATGAAAATAGTGTTTTTGACCTTTTTGAAATGCAGGTTATGACAACACTGGATTTGCAAAATACTTTATAAAAAATAATCAAAGGACATGAGCAAGTGTGAACTTGTGTTTTGTGATTGTAAGATTATGCACTCACGGTCTTCGAGACAATATAAGATCCAATATCTGAAATCAGCATCATTGGTCCGGTAAGGACTAATGTTTAAATAAGCAAGATGCTATTATGCATAAGTAATGTAATGCAATTGATAAACACGAATCCCCAGAATAAGCGTTGATCTAGGTTTTGGAAACTGGAATGGTTTCTTTAGAATGTGTTATACTTTTAGATAAGTTTTACATTTGTGCTTCTTATTAAGGATTGTGATTGTGTGTGTGTGAAACATCATGTGTTTATAATATCATACAATAATAAGATACACAATTGTGGAATGTTATACAAAAGACTTCTTATAAAAGAATTGTTGTTTGAAGTGGCAAAAAGAATAATATTTGAAGAAAAGATTTCTTTTCTAAGGTCTAAATAATCTTTGTGGTTAATCAGAGGTGGTCGATGTTGTTTGTTCTTACTTGAATAGTTTGGATTTGAGATTTTTTATAACTTAATTATAACAGACCAAAGTTAACTATAAAACACATAACAATATCTTTAGCATAATATATAAAGTCTTGAGACTAAAGTTAACTTTAAATAAAACATAGATGGACTTAGGGTGTAATGCTTATGCTATTTGTATCTTGTTCACTTTATATTGTTTCCTTAATAGTTATTTAAGAATGGCATTACCTCTATTTGAGTAGTGGTTTCTTAATTTTATAATGGAATAGAAGCTTTTAACTCCTTATAAAGGTGTGGTTATGATTTGTATCTAAGGAATAATATTACTTATCTACTTATGGATTTACTATAGTGTTGATATGTTTATAAACTTGTAGTTGAATTAATGGAAAAGAATTTATTTAGTTGCAAACTATACTTGAAGATTTGGTATTGGATAAGAATTTTCTTTTAAAAGATATTCTATACTTATGGTGGAATTATAATTCATTAAGATTGTTTTAAAAATGTGTTGAACCATTTTGTTTTCATATACTCAATATTTAAGACTAATATTATTTATTAGACCTTAGTTGGTTGATTTTAGAATATTAACAAATTTTATTTACCCTTATATGAATTATTGATTTAGGACTTTGGATTTAAATTCAAGTTATTAAGGTGTTTAAATTTTTATTTATCTCAAGAGTGCAATATTATATTTTTAACATGTAGGTATTATTTTTGTGATCATTTTGGTATATTACATTTATTTTTGTGATTTATAAATAATAAGATATGATTTTTATAAGGTTTATTACTTTATAACTACTTAATAAATAACAAATATTTAATTAAGTGAAATAATAATGCATGATTATAGTTGTAAATTATAGTTCTTATTTTTCTAAGATTTTTGGTATTTTATTTATATTTTTAATATTTACCAATATTAAAAGATGAATTTTCAAAGTATTAAAACTTATAAAATCTTTATTAAATAATAATTATTTAAATTGTTGCCATAATAAAGTTTAATAATAGTTTTAAGTTGTAGATTTTATTTTTCTAAATATTTTCATATATTACACATATTTTTCTGAATTATAAAACAATAGTTATTGAATTTACAATGTTTATTCATTTCTTAAATTTTTAATTGAATATCTAAATGTGTTTATGCGGTAATGCTGATGTCAGCATGGGTGAGGAACTTTTCGCACCCGATCTATTTCTACCCCAATCATTGACTAGTGGGCTTATGCCACGGCATATGCATATTTTTAATTTATTACAGAAAATAATAACACAATTTATGAAATGATAACAAAATGGATTATGACATCAGCGTGATGTCACGCTGACATCATCCAAGGATGATCCTCAGATCGTGGTTTGATCTTCGGGTTGAGAGCATGCGGGCACGCGGGTTTGGTCCAGTTCGACTCAGTGAGATGCGGGAAGTCTAATAGTGGCGGTGCGGCTGGTTTTTGGTAGCCGGAGCAAAAGCTCCGACGAGCTTCGACGGTGGCATGCTCTGATCTTCGTGGGCAAGATGATAGAGAGGGCTAAGAGCGAATCGAAAGGACTATTGAGATGCGCAGGCTCACCAGGAACGCGAAGAAGGTGATGGGGAGGCAAATCATGACCGGAGTCGATGGCGAAAGCAATGGCCGGACTTCAGGAAGATGAGTCCGTGGAGATCGATTAAGAGGATGGCCGGTCGATTCCTTCCACGAGCTGAACCAGGACATCACAGTGGCTCCAACGGTGAGCTCGATAGGGCAAGAGAGGCTTCAGAGCGATGGCGACGAGCTTCTCCGGGGAACTAGGGTTTCGGTATGAGGGGAAATTTGAGAGAGAGAGAAGAAGAGGTGGCGTGTTGGGCTTCTCCACGGCAGCAGGAGTACATCTTATATGACCTGAAGAGCGGCGGCACGAATCTAGACGGAGGCGAACGTCACAGCGCGACGGCGGACGGCGGCGATGCCGACAGGCAGTTGCTTGTGACGTTGCGAGGAAGACGACAATTGGCATTTTTGCGGAAAACCCCGTGGGAAACTTCTGTTTCCACCCACAGTCCCTTAGCTGGCCCGCTTGTCAGCCAGAGTGGTTAACTTAGAGTTGTTCCCTTGCTGGGTTGTTACTGGGCTGCTGAGAGTTGCTCGCGAGCAGCAGATAGAGAAAGAGAGAATGGGCTTCGGGCTAAGAACTGTTGTGATCTATTTCTTTTTTTTCTATTTTCTGTTTTAAAACTTTGTTTTAAATTTGAATTTCCTTAATGATTTAAATGCTATAAATTCTATACAGTATCCCATTATCTCAAAGATAATTATTCTAATTGTTTGCTCTAACCATGGTGGTGTTTTCCAATGCTCATAATTATATCAGAAGTTATTTATTGAATAAAATAAATAAGAATTAGGGTTTTAGGGATTTGTTAATTATACTATACTCTTATAGAATGATTTTTATTATTTCTTCTTCATGAATGTAATTAGAATGGTTTAAGATAGTTAAAGATATGTAAATAATATATCCATATTTATTATTATATAGCAATCATTATATAAGATGTTTTAATTATTAAAGTTCTTAATATGGTAACTTCTATTATCCTAATTTCTCTAATAGGTGAATATTGTTTTAATAATCTTGGTTATGACCTTACTTAAATATTGACAGTCATGATTGAAATAGAAGTTAGGGTTTTGAATTATAAATATTTACCATGATTTTTAGGAGATTCAAAATAAGTGTATTATTTTCTGAATGTGGATGAACACTATAGGTGAAGACATATTGCCCTCATGTTTGTGATCAAAAATTATATTACCTATTTAAAATAGAAATTTATTCTCTGGAATGTCTTATGGAAAAGAATTGATAAAGATAACTCCTAAGCACATATGGTTATGATATTTGGAAATGATAAAGATGTGCTTAAGTGATTTGATATAGGAAAATATTACTATAAGCCATAGTGGAAAATAAGATGATTGATCAAATATATGAAATGGATATTTGGTTTGGTTATAGAATTAAGGTTCCATGTTTACCAAGAATTCATTTCTTCCATATTTCATAATTCTTGACTTCTACTTAAATAATTCCTTTCGTAGATATATTACTCCTTCATATCCATCATCATGTGTTAACATGATGAGCTTTACTTCACAAGAATATTATTATCCACCTTTTATTCTTATAAATCCAATGAGCTTGACACTAAAGCTTTCATAGTCTTCTCATATTCACACTTGGTTATATCAACTACTCTACTGCTGATAACCTCCACTCCAACAAGTAGTTACTTCTAAATCCATTCATACTCTTCCTTAATCATCCACCACTAATATTACTCCAGTAGATGTATATATGTCAAACTACTTTCCTCAAAAGCTTACTATTCTTTAAGAGGAATAACACTAATTCAATAACTCCATTCTACTCTAGCTTTAACTTAGTCATGCTATCTTATATCTACTTTACTCCAGTATCTTATGTCCAGCTTTACATTATAACATGGTGACTTATCATGGCTAACCTAGGATAACATATCTATACTAGAGTTTAAGCATGTTCTATCCACCAATGTCACTTATACATGATATAAGCATTTAATCTTGGTGACTAAATCATGATCATTATAATCCTTTTATAAATTATGGTTTAGGTTTCTAGTTGGCTAATCAAGGCCTTCATCAATACAACATTACAGTTGTATTACACTTATCTGCTTAGTGTCTCTATCTGACTAAGAGATATTATTCATTGACTATGCCTACTTAATCCAATAGGATTACTCCTTGGTAACTATCTTCATAATTCATTCTTATGATCCTCTTTGTTACCACATATAATTATCTCTTCCAGATTACTCTTCTATCCATTCAGGAGTGAGTTAACTCCCTCAATTGTCCTATTGATTGTATTCTCTTCCAACTCTCCCTTTCTATAGATGATATTTAAATCTAGCATTACTAATTACCTCTTCTTACTTCCTTCTCTAAAGGATTTAAAGTGAATGTTATGATAAGAGCAAGAGTTGATAGATCAATAATTGATAGGATAAGAATTGGTGAATCAATAGTTGATTACTCAACATTGATAAACAACAGATATTAAGCTAAGATTCATTAGAGATGATGAGGATTAATATGGAAAGAAAGATATGTGGTGAATGATCTTTTAATTGGTTTCCTTCCTACTCCATATAACTAAAGAGTTAGGGTTAAGTATTACCATGATCCACATGGTAGAAATAAATAAGGATAAAATAGGTCAAGATTTAGTTATTACATTCTTGTCACTTGAATTATATCCCTAGCTTGGTATTCATGTATTGTTGTGATGAACACTATGGAATGATCACTTAAGGATCAAATATAAATCATTAAGAAATGTATTAGGGTTTAACTTCTATTACATTTGATCTACCCTTAGATCAAATCTCCTTTACCCAAAATAAAGTTTTAGCAAAGGTCATATTGAAACTTATCGCAGTCAACTTGATGATCTACTTCAATTCCATCAAGTTGAGATAAGCTTCAATCACTTTGGCAAGTTTTGTTCAAAAGCGCGAAAATTATTCGGATTTACTATGCATGAATGCAATGCACACATCTGAGTTCAGCTTAATTCTAAGCTCTAATGATCGAATGTTACAATTGGCCTCCACTCCCGCAACTTCTTAGTTATTATCCATGGTCTGCAGCCAGTCATCCGCATCTAATGGCTCTTCAGACTTACTAAAGATGGGTGGATTGATGTTCTTAATGTTCTTGAGCTTGGATCCATGGTTGTCCTGGTTTCCATGGCCTTGATTGTTGTTGGCCATCTGAGCTATGTGTTGAAGGGTGGGTAAGTTGGCTTGTCGTTTGGCTCTTTAAGCTTCACGATCAGAAACCAACATTTGTAAGATTTGCAGCATTGGGTCCGGGGATGAGCTGCTTCCTCCACGAGGCATCTGAAGATTGAGATGGATCATGAGACAAGGGGGAAATTTTTAAGGTTCAGGGGTTTGTTTTTGAAAAACTTTTAAACTGTGAGTTTGACTCAGGTTTTGCCACTAGCAACTTGCTTTTCATTCATTCATTCATAGCACACAATACAAACACACACCACACTAAGGCAACAGATGGTTTTAAGAACCATTCTGTGAAACTACGATACAGTTGGACCAGATAGAACTCACAAATGGTGATCGCTATCGTAG
This sequence comes from Avena sativa, assembly GCA_916181665.1. Taxonomy (NCBI): domain Eukaryota; kingdom Viridiplantae; phylum Streptophyta; class Magnoliopsida; order Poales; family Poaceae; genus Avena; species Avena sativa. Next base: position 72,281,288 of record OV702284.1, read on the forward strand.
GTGTGAGTTCTACTAAAGTGATCTAGTGCTGCTACTCATCAGAATCGGTGGCTCATCATCATCATCATCATCATCAATGAAGGCGGAGTCATGATCGTCGGTGTGGAAGTCCATGGCTTGGTCCTCCAGGTAGTCATCATCATCACTGAGGTAGGAGTAAGGGTCTCCACGGATATCTTCCCCTGCATTCTCCCTCTCCTCAAGCTGCATGTCCCGCTCATGGATGGTCTCCTCCAAGTTTGTCACTTTGTGACGAAGGCGAGCAATGATGCGATCCTTCTTGTCACGCAGATGGTGAAAAGTCTTGCGCTCCTTTGGAAGGATGGCGATGGTCTGGTCCTTCTTGACTACAATGGCATAGTTGTGGTTGGCGTAGGAGCGGGCGTTGTCCAATTCCTTCTGCCTTTCATACAGCATGAAGCTGAGATGATCCACTTGATGCTTTAGCTCCGGGTGATATGGAACCTCCAATGGCTGTCCCATAGCATCAAGCCTTGCGTAGAACCCAAAGCGGGTGCCCTTGATCTGATTGATGATTTGCCCACATAGACGGGCAAGAGCTTCCTGCATGGCCCTGGCGAGTCCGTCTAGCCAGTTGTTCTCTCTTAAGGTGAATTGGGTTCCCCCTGAGGTGGGTGCTTTCATCTTGCCTCTGAGGCTTGCAACAATCATCCATTGTAGTTCTCCTCCTTGCTGATCGTTGAGTTGTGCTCCAAAGAACTCGGGGTGCGGGTGCTTAAGAAGTTCCGAGAGTTGTTCTAAATCGCGCTCAAAGATGAGCTCTCCTCCATTGCCCAACTGGTAGAACTTGCTATACTTCACTTCCATCTATAAGAATGTAGGATGAGTAAGTTATTAGAGTGATCAAGTGTGTCAAATTTTATGTAAGTTTGCAAGAGTTTTTGAAGGACATGAATTTTCATGAAAGAATCTAAGTGATAAGAATGAGAATAAGCTTTCATAAATACTCACTTCTTTTTTTTGAAACTAAGTTTCTGATTCAAGCGTCCATTCTAACTCGGGTCTCTTATGGTCAAGATGGCTCTGATACCAACTTGTCAACACCCGGATTTTTAATCCCAGATGCCTGTTATGCCATACATCGCAATCCCAGGATTACCATTTTTGTGAGACATAACAGATTGGTACCATAGTTCATCATCCATTACAAACCATAATAAGGTCTTACAAATAAATAATCTCATGATGCAGTCTTAATACAATCAACGCAGTGGAAATAATATAATAACGATAGCATGGGCAAAGCTCCATCTTCAGAGTCACAGGCAATGCTGACGATGGGATATAATCCTAGTTGTTATAGACTTCCTGCTGTCCATCATCCTGGTAGTCCTCCTCATAGTCTGGCCATAGGAATAGCCAGGGACAAAGCCATGAGTACTCTTTAAGTACTCGCAAACTATCACTAACAAGTAAGGTGGTTCAAGTAGGAATCCTAAGCTCTAGGTTGTTTTGCAAAAATCCAGGTTTATCTCTAACTGAGTTTAGAAGTAAATAAAACCAGTTTAATGTTCTAAAAAACCTCAATGGGAACTGAAGTTTCATATCACAACCCTGTTGTGGTCAAGTCAAGTCATGATTCATTTCACAAGTCATTTTTGAAAACATCTGACGACAGAACAGTATGGCCACTCCAACTGTCCATAACCGCGGACGCGGCTATTCAAATAGTTTGACACTCTGCAGAGGTGGTACACTTTCACCACAATATTCGATACATTCGTCAGGAACAATCCTGAATCACCATACTCAGTATGCGGATAATCAATCCTAACCTTTCAATTACACAACCAAGTATAGGCACCTCCCCTATGAGTTTGTCTTCCCAACCATGACCATCTGTCATCTTGGGAACTGCGCAGGTGGACAATCATCACGAGGTAGCCTCATCTCAAACCTCAGCCGCAAGGGAACCCATACTAAGATATATAAATTTCCAGTCAAGCCCTACCCAAATTCGGGTATTGTGGTTGTACGATAAAATGGGAATGGTATTGCATCCGAACTCAACCATTAGTTTTATAAAGGGATAATGTTCATGCCTCAACATTTCATCATCAAATCATCTGGTGTTCACAACCATGTCAAAATATTTCATTAGAATGACTCATCATTCTAAGGTTTTCATAATCATTTTCACCAAGTATTCCCATCTAAAGTGATCAAGTTTTATGCTTAGCACTAGCCACTAAAGTTGGGGGTAGTCACTAATGAGGTGTGCTAATCAAGTGTGACTTATCCAAGTCCAATCTCATGCCTCAGTATGACATCTTGTTCTATCTAACTTAGGCCAAGTTTTATGCTCTTTATGCTACCTCTAATATCCTTCCAAAATATCACCAACACTAACTAAAAATAATAAAGAACTTTACTAAAGAAATAAAAGAATAAAGCTTGTAAGTAAAACTGGGATTTGGTGTCATCAAGGTTGCATAACCAAATATGCCTAAGGCATCTGGTAGGTTTAGGTTTGCAAGTAAAACTTGCATGGTTTAGCTTAGCTTGCATAGTTAGTAGCTTGCCAATTTGCAAGTGGGAGCTTGCCTTGAGTAGTGCAGTGGTTGAAGTTCTCCTCTGCTTCCTCTTCGTAGTAGTCTCCTTCCTCTTCGTATCCTTGGTCGGTACTAGCATCTATAAATAAATACGAGGTACACAATCACCAAACAATACTTAACTACTTCTATTTAGCACACAAAGGTTCACACTAGATGATCTAGCATCATCACAATCATCACAAGGATTAAAGCATGGGTCTTATTTATTTTATTTTAGAAAAGTAATTTCTACTCATTGAAAACTACTTAAGATTTAATATTCTCCAATTAAAATATGGGATCATGTTGACACATGTCATCACCACATATTTCAATACTTGGGAATGTGATTTAAAGTGGTCTAACAATTCAATAAGGTTTAACATTATTATTTTAATTAATTCAACTGGCTAGAAATGCCTATGGGGCATGCTTTTAGTACTTGTCCATTATTACTGCAAGTAAACCTAGATCTTTTTACATATACAAAAAGACCTTATCAAATGTGATTTTTGAGAGTTGTAATCAACTCAAAAGCATTAATGGTTGATTTTTGAAAAATGTTTGAATGCAGAAAAGTCTTTGCCTTGTTATTTTTACTATATATGATCTATAATTCCAAACTATTTGAATCCAATGGGCTTGGATTAAAATTTTCAATACCTTTCTAACAAAATTAGTTTCATGCATTTTGGTTCAGTGAATCTCCCTGAATTGATTTTTGGGGTTTGAACTAAATTGAAAAATTTAAATTTGAATTAACTGGGTTGCGCGGGAACTAACTGGGTCGGCCCACTATGCACAGTGCACACGCGGGCTAACTTAAAGGATGGCCCCATGCGTCAGTGAGACAGGGGATGCCGAAGGGGTATGGGAGGATTGTGACCGTAGGATAGATCCCAGATCAACGGCTCACGGCCATCTTCCTCACTGGAACAGGACACGACGGGGGGACACCCTAGCAAGGTCAGTGAGGGTCAAGGGAGGCTTACCGGAGCTCTGCCCAGGGTTGGCGATGGGGGCAAAAGAACGAGGAGGCTCCGGCGGTTCTCTTGGTACCGGCGGCGTCTCCTGCGGTGGCCTAAATCGACGGATCCCTTCTCCTCCTGCCACGGCGGTCTCCGGTGGAATTGGGGAGCTACAGGCAGTGGCTTTCTCTAGGGTTTCTCGAAGGCATTGCTGAGGATGTGTGGAGTGAGATGGTGTGAAGAGTTGGTGCGGAGGAGCTCTCTTTTTATAGCGGGGTGAGGGGTGCATCATGGCGTGGGCAGAGGTCGTTGGGGCTGGTGTCACAGCGCGCTATCAGCATGTTTCGGAGGCTACAACAGTGGGCAATTGCCTGGCGGTCATCATGGACATTATGGCCCAGTAAATGGAGGCCTACAGCGGTCGGCAGCTTCGATGCACGCCGATGATGCTGACCGGTGAACTTCGTGGCGTCCGGCGGCTACGTGTAGATATCCATGTGTTTACAATGCTAGTCCCTAGTTCGATTAGCTAGCACCCACAGTTTTAAGATGTAATATCAAGAAACAAAGGTCATATTACAACTTATAACCAGGAAAAAAATAATTTCATTATAACTTACATAGCTCATATGGCTATCTTATTACAATGCAGCAGATAAATCTATAAGCATGGGGTCCTTCATCTTCATGTTCCACAGGAAAATCATGTTGGTTGTAGACTTGTAATCCCTACTCAACAAACTTCACTAACATCAAACAAACTTGCAACATAATAAGTTACAGCCACAAGGGTCAATATATTTGAATTGTATTGGCAAGTGATATCATATTGACATGGAGAATCTATCATCTACATGAATATATGGCTAAGTAGAGTTTTGGATAGCCTTTGCATAAAATAAGTTTTTCCTATCCTTTATAAACTGGTTTTCTCTTTTCAAAACACTTTATCAAACAATGGCACACTAGATACACACCAGGTGCTTCCCTTGTTCACCCACAAGTTTTAAGCTTAGAGAAATTGGGATGAGGAGATCCTTGATCATTTCAATGTCTTTGATGCTCAAAATTTCCATTACCGGGGACACGGCTAAGTACTTAGGTTTTACCCTCTCGAGAGGTGGTGCACTTTTACCACAATACTCGACATGCATCAAGACGATACTTTTCAGAAACAATCCCTCAGATCAGCACATACGCGTTCCATCCTATCATCACTACCACCAACTGTCTCCCTGTCCGAGTTCTTGCAACCTAGTTGGTCAAGGCAGAGCCCATATGCCATGTTGCTGCACTAGAAGCTTCTCAACACAAAACATCTCAAATCTCATTGTTCCTGGGTGGCCATCCACAAGTGAGATACACAAGGTAAACCATAGACATGGGCCTTGTGTAACCACTCAACACAAACCAATCTTCCCATTCCACCCAGGTGATTCATTCACATAGTTGTTTTATTAATCAAAAACATAGTCATAGACTTTGCATAATATCATAGCATGAATATTCCACCCTTGAGTTCTAATAGCTAGGCTAAGCATACTAGCATAACATTTTTCTTAACTTAGGGATATTCCAACCAAGATATATTCTATAGGATCTACTATAGCATAGCAATATATAAAATTAGTCATATCATGCATACTACAAAAATATCAGTAATGCAATATTTGAAAGATAGGACTTTTGATGACCAAAGTATCACTTGCCTTTTTAGTAGAGAAACTAGGTACTCTCCCTGATCTTGCAATTGTCACACTCCTCAAAGTTCACTACAATTTCAATAAAGCAAGGCACACATTCAAAACTAGCACTCAAACAAATAACAAAACAAAATAATAAAAACAAAGAAATGCATGCAAGCATGCAAAAGGTTGTTTTATTGAAAAAGTGGTTTCTAACAAGGCTCTAAACATTTCAAAACACCTACTGGTCTTTTATAAAAGTGGTAATTCATTTAAAATCAAGTTAGTGAAAATAGGCATCTTAATCATTTTTTTACTAGAAATGCTTTTATTCAAAGTAATAATTTCTAGTGTTAGCCAGATATATTTTTTAAATTCAAAAGTTAGTGTTTATTGTCAGAGGGTTCAAAACAAACCATTTTCAAAAGGTTTCACTCAAAAATCATTTTTATAGGAATTTTTATACTCAAAATAGTCCTACAAATGTTTTCTGCATAAAAACCTAAATTTTCAGAACAAATGGCCAAACTAAGGCCATAAGTTCAAAGTACACGTTTGAATCCATTGATATAAAATTTGTAATTTTTGGACAAATATATCAAAAGTTATGGATTTTACAAATTCAAACATCTAATAGATAGTTTTCTGGATTTAAATCAAAACCTTGGCTACGTGTCTTGTTTCTACTGGCTGATACCGTTTCGGGTGGATCGAGCAACACAGGCCGTTAGATCTAAGCGGATCTGAGCAGCTCAGATCGAGTGATACCGCTTTGTCTATTTGATCTATCTCAGCCACAAGATCTAAATCTAACGGGTCAAGATGCATTAACCATGGATGGGCGATGCTGGCGACGGTGCGCGGCGGTGGCGCGTCTGGTGGCGGTGGTCCGGCGATTCAGAGGGGTAATAGGAGGGGAATAGGGTGCTACCATGGTCGCAGGGTCATGGTGATGCTCAGGGTAGTCGTGGTTGGCGAAGGGGCACACGGGCTTGGTCAGAATCGCTCGCGGGTGTTGCTGCCACCGTCGGGAGCTTGCAGACGTAGATTGAGGCGAGCCTATAGATCACGAGCAAGGAAACGGCGAGCATCAGGAGACTCACAGGATAAGGGATAACAAGACAGTAAGAATTAGAGGACAAGGAGCGCACGGGGCTCACCGGGAAAACTCGCCGGAGCTACGGGTCGTCGATGGCGTGTAGACGAGTTCATTGCCGAGTGTCAGGGGCACGCGCGAGCAAACGGGGGCTGCTGGAAGGTGCAAGCAACGATGGAGAGCAAGCCTCCATGTTCTAGCGGGTAGGGGTGGTCGGGGTCCGCCAGAATTAGCGCGAGAGCTCGCTGGAGACAGTGGCGGTGTGGGTCAAATTGCTGGCAGCCTAGGGTCTCTCTGGGAGCGGCGTCTAAGGGGAAATAGAGAGGATTGGGAGGCGTTTAAGCGAGCACGGTCGTAGGAGGATTTAATTCACGGAATCAACGCAATTTACATGATTCATTATTGGGCATAAATGGCAGAGAGAGAGGGGAACGGGTCAGCACGCTGGAGACGACGAGGTGACGTGGACGTGGGTCCAGTCCGTCAGCGAGGGGGTGCGGGGAAGGAGAGGGTGAGAAAAGATCTGGGGAAGAGAAGAAGTGGCCCGGGTGGGCTGTGTGTTGGGCATGGGTTGGGCTAGCTGGGTTGGGTAGGTTAGTTCCCCTTTTTTCTCTCTTCAGAACCTTTTTCTTTTTCTATTTCTATTTTCTGTTTTAATTCAAATCAAATGATTTAAACCTCAATTTGATTTCAAAAATTTTCCAAACCTTTTCAGTAGGTTTTATACTTTTTAATAATGTGTTATTTTTTCCAACTTGGAGTAATCCAAATTTTTCTTGTGATTTAATATTTATTTAAGTTAAGCATTTTGCCTTTTATTTAAATAAAATTTAATATGGTTCATAAACTCATATAATTTTATTTAAATAATCTTTTAATATTTTATTTTATTTGAATTACTTTTATTCCATTTTCTTATGGATTTGGCCAAGGTTTAAATTGTCTTTTAAATATTTCTTATTTATTTAATTATTTCTTTATCTTATAAAATTCATATATTTTTATTTATAGCTCAAAAATTGGTGATTCCACTCTGTATATTTTTATTTAATATTTATTTATCCTTTTAAATCCTTTTAGGATTAATTTGCTCACAATTTAGTGTTGATTTTAGTTAGAAGCTTTATTAGCCTTGGAAATTAGTTTCTTTTATCTTATTAAAATCATAAGGTTTTATCCATGGCTCCAAATTGAGTGAAACCAATTTCCATGGTTTTGTAATATTTTTTATTACCATTTTTGATCATTTTGAAATGTTTGTTGCTAAATTTTTATATGTAACAAAGCCATAGTCTTAAATTGATCTTGGAGATGATTTCTTTCATTAGGATTTTAGGGTTTTTGGTTTACTTTTTCCAAGTGCTTTAAATTCAAGGTACATCCATTTATGAATGCATTTGATTCTTACAAAATTTGTTTGTTGCCTTTTCATTCAAATTTTGTTCAAGTAGGGTTTTGATGTTTCCATTTAGAAGAAAAAAGTTTCTTTTCCACCTAAATTTCAACATTTGTTTCTTTTGTTTGTTTATTTTTTGACATTTCAAAATTTGGAAAATTTTGGGATGTGACAGACTACCACTCTTAAAAGGAATCTCGTCCCGAGATTCGGGAAGGCTAGAAGCAACAAGTTGGTTTCAAGACAACTAGGGTACTACCACCCTTAAAAGGTTTTTGACTAGATTACATCTTGGCTTACTTGGTGTCTTGGTGTAACTTCTCTGGATAGTTGTTTGCATAGTGTCCTTTGTTACCAGATTTGAAACATGTGATAAGGTTGATGTCCTTTCCAAATTTCCTTATCTTGGTCTTCTCCTTTTCTGGGAAATTTGATGCATAATGGCCTAGCTCTTTGCATTTGTGACACATCACCTTGCTAATATCTCTCTTTATCTTCAATATATCTATCTCTTGTTTGTTTCCTTGGCCCTTCTTTTTGGGTCTCTCCAAAGCTAGGAGGGCTCTTAGTTCATGTTCTTCATACTTCACCACAAATGTGGGAAAACTTCCTCGGTTCTTAGAACGGTTCCTAGGATAACGTCCATGTTTCCTCTTTTGTCCACCATAGTGGGTTACAATGTATGGAGGTGCATACTGAGGTTTGACTTTGTCTTCATCCTTCTTGGTAGAGGTTGTTCCTTCATGGATGTTTCCAAAGACTTGATGTTTTCAATCTTTAGCTTGATATTTCATCTGTTGAACTATAGGATAGATGTGGCATTGGACAGGGACATGATCATTTCCTTCACATAGGAAACAAGAAACTTGAGATGTGGGGCATTGTCTAGCTGGATGTTTCTCTGCACAATTAGGGCATTGGTCCACATGTTCTTTGTAAGTGTGTCCTATGTCTCCACAGATTTTGCAGGCTTGAGTTCCTTCTATAATATCATCCTTGATATCATTGTTGTCACAATCTCTTTGGGAAGGGTTGCTTCTCATGTTGATCATCTGATTGGTCATCCTTTGCAACAATTGAGATTGGGCTTCCAAGAAATTTAGTATGGCTGGGTCTAACTCAATGTTGTTGGTTGAAAACTGGGTTGTCACTTGATTCAACTGGGTTTGGGTTGCTAGCAGTTGTTCTGTCATGTCATCTCTTGGTTGTTGTTGTCACCATCCTTGTTGTTGGAGTTGTGGTCTCTTGGAGAAGTCATCTACCTGGGTTGGATTGGGATTAGATTAGGCAATAGATTTCTAGAGGAAGATTTCTACCCACACACAACAAATCAGACAAAGCAATGTGCAAGCATTAACAATCAAACATTTCACTCAAATAAAAAGACTCAAGCATAATTTTAGGCAACAAAATATTTTTGCTACACCACATAAGTTGGTGTGATTATTAAATTGATTTAAACTAAACACCAGTATGGTGTTCCAACTATGGTTATCACTTGAGATCAATCCATTCTTCTTAGTTGTTACTTCATGAACAAGATCATGGTATCCTTGGAAGAGATTCTTTCATCTTGGTCACAAAGTTCAAAGGTGATGATGGTTCCTCCTAAGTTGTGTTTCCTTAGTCTCCAAGTCTTGAGTATTATTCTTATCTCACTTGAAGTCCTTAGTGATGTCCAAGTTGAATTCATTGGTGAAACTAAAGTTGAAGTCATTGGTGATGGTGAAGTCCTTGCTCATGTTGATCTTTGTCCAACAAGTTGAAAAAGGGAGAGATGTAGAATCCAAACAAAATTATTGATGAAAGAGTTTACAAGATTGTTTGTAAATAATTTTGGAACAAATACAACACCTATTTTTCTAAGGGGTTTTGTCCAATCCTAGGGTTATAATCCTACAGGAAACACAGTGCTCCGATACCATCTGTAGAGGTCCCAACCTAATAAGGTCTGTGTTTACAGTGCTAGTCCCTGGATCGATTAGCTAGCACCCACAGTTTTAAGATGTAATATCAAGAAACAAAGGTCATATTACAACTTATAACTAGGAATAAAATAATTTCATTACAACTTACATAGCTCATATGGCTATCTTATTACAATGCAGCAGATAAATCTATAAGCATGGGGTCCTTCATCTTCATGTGCCACAGGCAATCATGTTGGTTGTAGACTTGTAATCCCTACTCAACAAACTTCACTAACATCAAACAAACCTGCAACATAATAAGTTACAGCCACAAGGGTCAATACATTTGAATTGTATTGCAAGTTATATCATATTGACATGGAGAATCTATCATCTACATGAATATATGGCTAAGTGGAGTTTTGGCTGGCCTTTGCATAAAATAAGTTTTTCCTATCCTTTGTAAAATGGTTTTATCTTTTCAAAACACTTTATCAAACAATGGCACACTGGATACACACTAGGTGCTTCCCTTGTTCACCCACAAGTTTTAAGCTTAGAGAAATTGGGATGAGGAGATCCTTGATCATTTCAATGTCTTTGATGTTCAAAATGTCCATTACCGGGGACACGGCTAAGTACTTAGGTTTTACCCTCTCGAGAGGTGGTGCACTTTTCACACAAAACTCGACATGCATCGAGACGAGACTTTTCAGAAACAATCTCTCGGATCAGCACAGACGCGTTCCGTCCTATCATCACTACCACCAACTGTCTGTCTATCTGAGTTCTTACAACCTAGTTGGTGAAGGCAGAGCCCATATGCCATGTTGCTGCACTGGAGGCTTCTCAACACAAAACATCTCAAATCTCTTTGTTCCTGGGTGGCCATCCACAAGTGAGATACACAAGGTAAACCATAGACATGGGCCTTGTGTAACCACTCAACACGAACCAATCTTCCCATTCCACCCAGGTGATTCATTCACATAGTTGTTTTATTAATCAAAAACATAGTCATAGACTTTGCATAATATCATAGCATGAATATTCCACCCTTGAGTTCTAATAGCTAGGCTAAGCATACTAGCATAACATGTTTCTTAACTTAGGGAGATTCCTACCAAGATATATTCTATAGGATCTACTATAGCATTGCAATATATAAAATTAGTCCTATCATGCATACTACAAAAATATCAATAATGCAATATTTGAAAGATAGGACTTTTGATGACCAAAGTATCACTTGCCTTTTTAGTATAGAAACTAGGTACTCTCCCTGATCTTGCAATTGTCACACTCCTCAAAGTTCACTACAATTTCAATCAAGCAAGGCACATATTCAAAACTAGCACTCAAACAAATAACAAAACAAAATAATAAAAACAAAGAAATGCATGCAAGCATGCAAAAGTTTGTTTTATTGAAAAAGTGGTTTCTAACAAGGCTCTAAACATTTCAAAACACCTACTAGTCTTTTATAAAAGTGGGAATTCATTTAAAATCAAGTTAGTGAAAATAGGCATCTTAATCATTTTTTTACTAGAAATGATTTTATTCAAAGTAATAATTCCTAGTGTTAGCCAGCTATATTTTTAAATTCAAAAGTTAGTGTTTATCGTTAGAGGGTTCAAAACAACCCATTTTCAAAAGGTTTCACTAAAAAATCATTTTTAGAATAAGTTTTATACTCAAAATAGTCCTACAAATGTTTTCTGCATAAAAACCTAAATTTTCAGAACAGATGGCCAAACTAAGGCCATAAGTGCAAAGTAAATATTTTTTTGAATCCATTGATATAAAATTTGTAATTTTTGGACAAACAGATGAAAAGTTATGGATTTTACAAATTCAAACATCTAATAGATAGTTTTCCGGATTTAAATCAAAATCTTGGCCACGTGTCTTGTTTCTACTGGCTGATACCGTTTCGGGTGGATCGAGCAACACAGGCCGTTAGATCTAAGTGGATCTGAGCGGCTCAGATCGAGTGATACCGCTTCGTATATTTGATCTATCTCAGCCACAAGATCTAAATCTAACGGGTCAAGACGCATTGACCATGGATGGGCGGCGTTCGATGCACGGCGGCGGCGCGTCTGGTGGCGGTGGTCCGACAATTAGGAGGGGTAAGAGGAGGGGAGTAGGGTGCTATCGTTGTTGCAGGGTCGTGGTGATGCTCAAGGTATACGTGGTTGGTGAAGGGGCGTACGGGCTCGGTCGGAATCGCTCACTAGAGTTGCTACCACCGTCAGGAGCTTGCATATGCAGATGGAGGTGAGCCTACAGATGACGAGCGAGGAAACGGCGAGCATCAGGAGACTCAAAGGACAAGGGCGAACAAGGCAGTAAGAATTAGAGGACAAAGCGCGCACGGGGTTCACCGGGAAAACTCGCCGGAGCTGCGGGGTCATCGGTGGCGTGCAGACGAGTTCGTTGCCGAGCATCAGGGGCATGCGCGAGCAAACGGGGGCTGCTGGAAGGTGCACGCGACGATGGCTAGAAAGCCTACGTGTTCTAGGGGGTAGGGGGTGGTCGGGGTCCGTCGGAATTAGCGCCAGAGCTCGTCGGAGACAGTGGCAGTGTGGGTCAACTTGTTGGTAGCCTGGGGCTCTCTCGGCGCGACATCTAAGGGGAAACAGAGAGGAGAGGGAGGCGTTTAAGGCAGCGTGGTCGCGGGAGGATTTAATTCGTAGAATCAATGCAATTTACACGATTCATTATCGGGCAGAAATGACAGAGAGAGAGGGGAATGGGTTCGCACGCTGGAGACGACGAGGTGACGTGGACGTGGGTCCAGTCCGTCAGCGAGGGGGTGCAGGGAAGGAGAGGGTGAGAAAAGATCTGGGGAAGAGAAGAAGTATCCTAGGTGGGCTGTTTGTTGGGCCTTGGGTTGGGCTAGTTGGGTTGCGTAGGTTAGTTCCCCTTTTTTCTCTTTAAAACCTTTTTCTTTTTCTGTTTCTATTTTCTGTTTTAGTTCAAATCAAATGATTTAAACCTCAATTTGATTTCAAATTTTTGCCAAACCTTTTCAGTAGGTTTTATACCTTTTAATAGTGTGTTATTTAGTCCAACTTAGAGTAATCCAAAATTTTTCTTGTGATTTAATATTTATTTAAGTTAAGCATTTTATCTTTTATTTAAATTTTTTTTAATATGCTTCATAAACTCATATAATTTTATTTAAATGATCTTTTATTCTTTTATTTTATTTGAATTACTTTTAATCCATTTGCTTATGGATTTGGCCAAGGTTTAAATTGTCTTTTAAATAATTATTATTTATTTAATACTTTCTTTATCTTATAAAATTCATATCTTTTTATTTATAGCTCCAAAATTAGTGATTCCACTATGTATATTTTTATTTAATATTTATTTATCCTTTTAAATCCTTTTAGGTTTACTTTGCTCACAATTTAGTGTTCATTTTAGTTAGAAGCTTTATTAGCCTTGGAAATTACTTTCTTTTATCTTATTAAAATATTAAGTTTTTATCCATGGCTCCAAATTGAGTGAAACCAATTTCCATGGTTTTGTAATATTTTTATTACCATTTTTATCATTTTCAAATGTTTGTTGATAAATTTTTATATGGAACAAAGCCATAGTCTTAAAGTGATCTTGGAGATGATTTCTTTCATTAGGGTTTTAGTGTTTTTGGTTTACTTTTTTCCAAGTTCTTTAAATTCAAGGTACATCCATTTATGAATGCATTTGATTCTTAGAAAACAAAATTGTTGCCTTTTCATTCAAATTTTGTTCAAGTAGGGTTTTGATGTTTCCATTTAGAAGCAAAAAAGTTTCTTTTCCCCCTAAATTTCAACATTTGTTTCTTTTGTTTGTTCATTTTTCACATTTCAAAATTTGGAAAATTTTGTGATGTGACACTATGGGGATGGGGGCTCAAACGGGGATGTCCGTAGTGCTCCTGGTACACTGGTGATCATTGAGGCGAGCGGAGCGAGCTCGAGGTGATCGGGTTGAGCGGGAATAGGCGTGAACTGCGGTGCGCGTCGGCATGGTCGACAGCGGCTCGGGCATGGCGTTCCCGGCTTCTCCTCTCTCTGTCCTTGAGCTAGGGCTGGTCTAGAGGGTGAAGTGAGGCACGGGAAACATGCTAGACATGGTAGGCGAGGCCGGCGTGTCTTGCATCATTCTGTCGCCGGTGGGGGTGACAAATGTGCTCGGCCATGTATGCCATTGATGAACTGGTCGTGCACAGTGGGCTAGGTTTGTAGGGGGGTGGTGGGTGATGTACTGGGAGTGTTGGAGGCTGTAGAGGGAACAAGTTTGGCCAAAACACTGATCACTATAGTGTTTGTTGCTTTATTTAAATTATGCTCAGAAGGTGTTTGACAAAATGGCCGCAAGAATTCAAGTTTGAAATTTTTGAATGAAATTTGGTGAGTGTACTGGTCACATACTTGGTAGTGTCTGGCTGCTTGGTTTGTCAAGGTGAACTGGTTTGAGTGGTTTTTGAGAAATGGTGATCTTAGTACCTACACTTGATTCAATTTTCAAATGTCATTTGAATAGATTTGAAATATGTTTCTGTTGGTTTACAAAGTGGGCTTGGGTTCACTTTTATTTGGTATAGCATGGGGTGAAAATAATTGGATTTGTTTCTATTAGAAAACTTGGACTAGAAACACTCAAAGTGGTCTAGTGGTTAACTTTGGTCAAAATGACCATTAGCTCATATTGTTTATATTTGAATTTCTATTGATTTAATTTTTCTTGGAAATTATTTAGATGATGTTGTTTTCATCCTTAAACTAATCCTTGCCATTCATAGCAATCAAACAAGTCATGGCAAGCATTCATGCATCCATCACATACACACATGCATTCATATTGATTTTAATAACAAAAGTTTTTGTTAACCCTAAACTTGGGTGATTAGAACTTGATAGTCTTGATTAATATTTTTGGGATGTTACACTCTCGCTAATCCAAAAGCCAATGTGAGGGGGAAGAGATCTTGTACTAGCGTGTGAGTATGTGAGGAGCACCACACCTCCTTATATAGGGGGAGGGTCTTCCACCATGAGGTGGCCACCAGCCACCATGGGGTTCCCCCATCTCTCCCCTATTAAGTGGGTGGGAGCTCCACTCACTCCCCCATAAATGCTAGTGTACTTTCCACTCAAAAAATGCATTTAAGTAATAAAAAATATTATTTCAGAATTTTGATATTGTTAATTATTTTAGTTAACAAACATTAGCTGTTACCCCTTGTCCTTTTTCTATATCCCCAAAACAATTTTGCTGTCTCTCGAAAATAGTCCTTGAAACGATTCAGATGATTGCTAAACTTTTCTCCAACATACATTATATTCTCAAACGTGTCAACGAGCCTTAAGTGTATCAACCTATGGTTCGTGAATAATGCATACATGATTGAGAGACATCTCAGATCAATAGTCAATAGCGGGACCTAGAGATCAGTAATGACTCCCACATATTCAATAATGAATCGTGTGATCACGTGAACCAATAACGTTGTACCCAATTCATTTTGTCTCGCGATATTTTATTATTCCGAGATCTGATCATTGGTATAAACCATACCTTAGTTTGATCTCGTTACCGACAAGTACTCTTTACTTGTTCCATGATACAACATCCTTGTGACCTAGTCACATGCTTGCAAGCAGCGTTGATGTGATATCAGCGAGAGGCCTAGAGTATATCTCTCCGTCATCTGGATGGACACAATCCCATTCTTGATTAATGAGCCTCAACTAATACTTTTAGAGTATCGAATGACACCTTTATAGTCACCCTATTATGGTGTGATGTTTGATGCCATATAAGCACTCCTCCGGAGTTAGTGATTGGCATAATCTCATGGACTAAGGATTATGGTTACTTCGTATGTGTTTGATATACAAATGTAAAGTTAATGACTAGATCTTATTGATAAACTTACTTTGGGTGTGTGTTCATCACATCATCCTTCTAATGGTATGATCCCATTATTAAAAACATCCAATGTTCAAGATTAGGAAACCTTGATCATCGATTAATCAATGAGCTAGTTTAATGAGAGGCATTACTAGGAACTCTGGTTGGTTTATTAAACACACATGTATGAACGTTTCCGATTAATACAGTTCTAGCATGAGAAATAAATATCAACCATAAACTTGGAATAATATAATAAGATTTTTATTATTGCCTCTCGGGCATATTCCCTTTAAGTCTCCCACTTGCACTAGAGTCAATAATTACATTGTGATGAATCTAACACCCATTGAGTTCTGGTACTGATCATGTTTTGCTCTTGGGAGAATTTTAGTCAATGGATCTTCAACATTCAGATCCATGTGCACTTTGCAAATATTTAAATAATTAACGAGTCCATTTTTTAAGCATATTTATCTTATGTTTTGCATAAGTAGAGTAGGATTTTTGGTATTTTAATGCATTCGCGCACATCTTTTGTCCTTGTTTCAACAAGATCCTGAATTATTAAGTCTTTTGTGAATATATCCATTAGGACTGTCATGTTATGCAATAATATGATATTTATAAGTGATAAATTTCATTAAATAATTTTGCGCACACTTGGGAGAAGAGAGGTTGCAAATATACTAGTGAAGGTTTAACGACCATCGGTACGGGCAGAGCTTGCCCATACCGTACACTCGTATGACTTGTCAGTATGTCTACCTCGTCAAATACTCTCACCATGCAAAGACGGATCTGAGATCCGACATTCATAGAAACCTCCAGCTTCGAAATACCAGGTCAGGAAGGGATCTGAAGGAGGAACCTGGAGAAGGGAGAATCCTTGATGCTTCACGGATCATCGAAGGACATCACATCATCCCCTTCATCATCAACCACTGTATATCCATCACCATTATCATTCCCTTCGCTTATCCATTATATCTTATTGTAATTCCAATACAATTGTGGTTTGCACTAGATTTACCTTTGCACTTTCGATCCATCTATATGAATATGATGATGTTGTTGATTGCTTCCATGTGTAAGTGGTTTCCTTTGTTCTTGGGTAGATGGAGAAACCCTAGCATTATTATGAAATGAAATAAAGATGATCTATAACTTTGGTCCATCATATAGTTATCTATGATATTGTGTTAGATCTCTCACTTTAGATGGTATGTGAAGTCGATCACATAGCATTTTCCCTTCGAGACTAAAGAGAGGGAGATACCCTTGGGATGTGCATGGGATTATATCTAGTGCTACTTTGTGACTACAAGCATTGGCTTACAACCAACTGATACGTCGTAAACGTATCTATAATTTTTGATGTTCCATGCTTGTTTAGTATCAACTTTGCTTTGCTTTGTATACACTTTGAGGTATTTTTATACACTTTCTGGAACTAACCTATTGACAAGATGCCAGAGTGCCAGTTGTCTGTTTTCTATTGTTTTTGGTCTCAGAAAGCTAAAAATGAATATTCTCGGAATTGGACGGGACAAAATCCAAAGTTCATATTTTTTCCTGAACGATATAGGAAATCGAAGACGAGATGGAGGAGGACACCAGGGTGGCCACACCCTATGTGGGAAAGGGGGCCACCCTGGCCACGCCCACAAGGGGTGTGGGACCCCTGGCCCTCCACCGACCTTGCCTCCTTCGCGTATAATAATCCCCCGACTCAAAAACCCTAAAGAATTGACTAGAAAGCCAAGAAAACCTCTGTAGCGCCACCGCCACCGAAGGGGAGATTCGGAGGACAGAAAGGCTCTGTTCTGGCACCCTGCCGGGACGGGGAAGTGCCCCAGAGCCATCTCCATCGATCTCCACCACCATATTCTTCGCTGTTGTTGATTCCCATGATGAGGAGGGAGTAGTTCTTCCTCGAGGCTAAGGGCTCTACCAGTAGCTATCTGTTCATCTCTATTTATGCCTGATCATGTTGTGATCATGAGCTTTGTAATCAAGTAGATCTACCTTGCTACTCAAGTGCCTTAATAGATCTCTGCTCTCCCCATGTGTGTGAAAGTGACAGCATGCACGCCATGGTGGCACTTAGGCTAGAGTCTACATAAATACTCATCGTGCTTTAATAGATCTATGCTTTTCCCCACGTGTGTGAAAGTGACAGCGTGCAGGCCGTGTGTGGCACTTAAGCTAGACTACATATATATTTGTTATGAGTTATATTTGGATTTGGATGTCTTTATGAAATTGTGGTGTTTGTTGGAACCTTCTAGAGCTTAGGTGAGAGTGTGGGGTTATCTAGATTGGGAAAGGTGGACTTTGAGGTGTGCTGTTATAGCCCTACCATGGATTAGATTGTCCAACCGGAGAGTAGTTAAGAGTAGTATCATGAAGATAATATATTTATATGAGAGAGTGTTCACTAGTGAAAGTATGATCCCTAGGCCTTGTTTCTAAACATTGAAGCACCATTTGCTACTAGATATGTTGCATGTTTGCTTGCTTCCTTCTTTTTGCCTTTAGTATTTACCTCACCGTCATGCTATTTTCTGGCACCATTACCACTTGTATTTCACTATATCTTCGCTGAACTAGTGCACCTATACACCTGACAAGTGTATTGGGTGTGTTGGGGACACAAGAGACTTCTTGTATCTTGATTGCAGGGTTGATTGAGAGGGAATACCTTTTACCACTTCCTCCATGAGTTTGATAAACCTTGGGTAATCCACTCAAGGGAAACTTGCTGCTATTCTAGAAACCTCTACACTTGGAGGCCCAACAACTGTCTACAATAATAGAAGTGCGTAGACATCAAGCTATTTTCTGGCGCCGTTGCTGGGGAGGTAAGGTAAAAGGTACTCACATCCTCCGGTGTGAGTGCTCGAAGTTATTTCCTTTAGATTCTGCAATTTTGTCTTTTTGTTTCTTGTTTTCACTAGTTAGGCTTAATGGAAAACAACAACAAAAATAGAGAGCTTTATATTGTTTATCTTGAGTTAGGGCATGAAGTGTTTGAAGATAAAATTAAAAAACCTATGGAACTTTATGTAACATCCCAGCATTAGAGCTTAGAAATAAGCTAAACCCGGATGTGTGCATTGTATTCATGCATAGAAAATCCAAATAATTTTCGCGCTTTTGAACAAAACTTGTGAAAGTAATGGAAGCTTCTCTTAACTTGATGGAATTGAAGTAGATCATCAAGTTGACTGCGATAAGTTTCAATATGACCTTTGCTAAAACCTTATTTTGGGTAAACATGATTTGATCTAAGGGTAGATCTAATATAATAAAACTAAACCACCAACACATTACTTAATGTTTGATGTTAATCTTTAAGAGATCATATTATATAATTCATTACAACCAAATCTTAACCTATCTTAATCTTATCTACTTATACCATGAGTATCATGGTAATACCTAACCTTAAATCTTAAGTAAGGTTGAGTAGGAAAGAAACTAAGACAAGATCATTCACCATATATCTTTCTTTCCATATCAATCCTTATCATCTCTATTGATTCTTATTTTAATATCTGTTGTTCATCAATATTGAGTAATCAACTATAGATTCACCAATTCTTAACCTATCATCTTTTGATCTATCAACTCTTGCCCATATCATAGCATTCACTTAAGGTCTATAAAGAAATAAGTAAGATTAGGAAGTAGTAATGCTAGTCTCAGATATCATCTATAGGATGGGAGAGTTTGAAGAGAATAAAATCAATATGATAAGTGGTAGAGTTAACTCACTCCTGAATGGATAGAAGAGTTCTTTGAAATAATGGTACGTGTGGTAACAAAAAGAATTATAAGGATGAATTCTAGGATAGTTACCAAGGACAAATCCTATTAGACCAAGTAGGTATAGCCAATGAATAATATCTCTTCATCCAATAGGGATACTCATAAGATAATTATACAACTCTAGTATTGTATTGATAAAGCCTTGGTTAGCCAACTGGAAACCTAAGCCATAAATGATCAAAGGATTATAATGATAATGATCAAGTCACTAAGAGGGAATGATTAAATCATGTATAAGTGACATTAGTAGTTAGAACATAACTACACTAGTGTGAATATGTTATCCTAGATTAGTCATGATAAGTCATAATGGTGTAATGAGAGGTTGGAGTATGAGTTCATGGATAAGTAGAGATCAGCTAGTATGATTAATATAGTGCCAAAGCAACATTGAGTTATAGAAGTAGTATATTTCTCTTAGGAAATACTAAACACTAGAGGTGAAGTAGGATTTGATATATACATCTATTAGAGTAATGTTGGTGATGGATGATTAAGGAAGAGTCTTAATGGAGTTACCTATAACCCTCTGTTGGATTGGAGATTATAATTAGTAGAGTAGTTTGATATAATCAAGTGGAGGTATGAGAAAGTTATGAAAAGCTTTAGTGTCAAGCTCATTGCATTCACAAATGGATTTAGGAGGAGAAATTATTGATAAGAATATTCTTGTGAAGCAAAGCTCATCATGTTATCATATGATAATTGATATGAAGGAGTAGTATATATAGGAAAGGAACTCCTTAAATAGAAGTCAAGAATTATAAAATATGGAAGATAGGAATACTTGGTAAACACCTAGCTTTCAATCTTTAACCAAACATAATATCCATTTCATGTGATTGAGCTATCATCCTATTTTGACAATTCCTTATAGGAATATTTTCCTACAGCAAATCACTTAAGCATATCTTTGTGATTTCAAAACATGAAAACAATAAGTGCCTAGGAACTATAATTATTAACCCTTATTCTTAAGCCATTCTAAAAAGAATAACTCTATTACTTTATCATAAATAATGATATCATTCCCATGCATAAAGTCAATAAGTCTTAAACCTTAAATGTTATTCCTACATACTAGATCATGAATAAATTTAAGCCTCCTAAGATAGATAGTAAATGTCAACACTCGGATTTTTAATCCCAGATGCCTGTTATGCCATACATCGCAATCCCAACATTACCATTTTTGCGAGACATAACAGATTGGATATCACAGTACATCATCCATTACAAACCATACATAAGGTCTTAATACAATTCAAGCAGCGGAAATAACATAATAATAACGATAGCGTAGGTGAAGCTCCATCTTCATAGTCACAGGCAATGCTGACGATGGGAGATGATCCTAGTTGTCATAACCTTCCTGCTGTCCGTCCTCCAGATAGTCCTCTTCATAGTCTGGCAATGGGAATAGCCAGGGACAAAGCCATGAGCACTCTTTAAGTACTGGCAAACTAATACTAACAAGTGAAGTGGTTTTTGAGTAGGATATACTAAGATCTAGGGTTGTTTTGCCAAAAGCCGGATTTGTCTCTACTGAGTTCAGAAGCAAAGAAAGCTAGTTTAAAAGTTTTATAACACCTAAAGGGGAACTTGAATTTCATATCACAACCCTGTTGTGGTCAAGTCAAAGTGATGAATCATTTCACAAGTCATTTTGAAAACATCTGACGACGGAATAGTATGGCCACTCCAACTGTCCATAATCGCGGACGTGGCTATTAGAATAGTTTGACACCCTGCAGAGATGGTACACTTTCACCACAACATTCGATACATCCGTCAGGAACAATCCTGAATTCACCATACTCAGTATTCGGATAATCAATCCTAACCTTTCAATTACATGCCCTAGTATAGGCACCTCTCTTGTGAGTTTGGCCTCCCAACCATGACCAACTGTGTGACATCCCAAAAATATGAAACAATGATCATCAAACTCTAATCACTAAAATTAGGGTTAACAAAAACTTTGATTAAATAAAAACAAAATGAATGCATGTGTGTATGTGATGATTTGATGAATGCATGAATGGACTTGTGTGATTCAACTAAATAACAAGGAATGGTTCAAAGATGAATATAACATCATCTAAAACATTTACAAGCAGAAACAAATCAATAGAAAATCAAAAACAAATCAAATAAAGCAAATGGTCATTTTTGCCAATCTTGCTCACTAGGTCACTTTGAGTGTTTCTAGTCCAAGATTTCAAACAGAAACTTTTCCAACTCTTTTCACCCCTTGCTAGACCAAGTAAAAGTGAATCAAAGACCACCCTTCAAACTTGCAGAAACATTTAGCAGCCCCATTCAAATTACAATTCAAAATTGAATCTTTAACATATGTGAAGATCACACATTTTCAAAACCCAACCAAACCAGTGCCCCTTGACCAATCCAACTAACCAGATACTCCCTAGTATGTGCCTAGCAAACCCACCAAGCTTGAACCAAAAATTAAAATTTTGAATTTCTTGCGGCCATTTCATCAAACACTTGGAGACAGAAAATCAAATTGGTCAAACTTCACTGTTTTGAGCAGTAATTTGGCTAAGCATTGTTCACCATTGATCACCCTTGTCTCCCCCAGTGCCAACCAGTTCCTTGACCACCCCTAGCCCCTACCCATTGCACCATGCCATGCCAACCCAAAGGAACCCTTGCCAGCCGACCATGGCTAGCTAGCCAGAACAAGCACCAAGCCTAGCCACCTTGTCTAGCAGGCACTCCACCGTCCACCGCCACCCCCTATCCAACGCTCGAACCCTTCTAGCCACTTGACCACCCAGATCGCGCGCGACCATTCTCTCTGGGACCATGCCGAGAGCGCGCCAGAGCGCTAGGCTCGACACGCTCGCACAAACCACGCGCCACCCTCACCGCTTGCAGACGTGATCACCACCACACCAGGAACCGCCCAGACATGCTCGTTCACCGCCGCGCGACCAGGAGCACCTGTGCGCCATTAAGACTTCTGCCGGAGCCGCCCAGAGCGTCGATGTGTTCCAACCGATTCGCACCGCCCCATGCCTCGCCATCAAGCCGTTGAGCTTCTCCAGGAGGCAATGCACCGTCCCCTAACTTCGGCCATGCCGTTAGCTCGCTGTGCAGCCGAACCCGACGAGCTCAGCCCGCACCCTTCAGGCCCCTTCAGCCACTATAAAAGGAGGCCCCGCCCGCTCATTTTCTTCACACTAATTCACTCCCCACCTCTCACTGATCACACCCACTCACTCCCGGAGCAAGGCGAGCACCAGGTGGCCGGAATTTCACCGAAGTTCGCCGCTGCAGAGGAGGAGAGGCGCCGTCGACTGGAGCCGCCCCAGGAGAAGCTGCCGGTATCAGGAGAATCGCCGTTGTTGACTCTGTTCGTTCGCCCCCATCGCCGACCATCGCTTGAGCCCCGGTGAGCCTCCCACGACCCCCACCTGTCGCGCTAGCGTTCTGTCTCGCCGGCGCTGCCCGACGTGGACGATGAACGAGAGCCATTCGATTAGAGTTAGATCGTGCGGCCTAGATCACCCTGTACCGCTTCGCCACTCGTTGTCTCACTGACTAGTGGGGTCGCTCACTTAACCAGCCCACGCGTGCGCTGTGCGTAGTGGGCCGGCCCAGTTAAAAATCCCGCGCGACCCACTAATTCAAATTTATATTTATTCATTTAATTTTAAATCCATTTTTGTACCTAGATTGAAAAATCAACCAAGCTCGATTCACTAAAAAAATGCATGAAACCAATTTTGTTAGAAAGGTACTGGAGTGATTAATCCAAGCCCGTTGGATTCAACCCATTTAGATTTGTAGATCACCCATGGTAAAAATAACAAGGCAGAAGCTTTTCTGCATTCAAACATTTTTCAAAATTCAACCATAAGATCTTTTGAGTTGATTCCAACTCTCAAAAATCACATTTAACCATACATTTCAGAATATATAAAAATATATAGGTTTACTTACAGAAACAATGATCAAGTAATAAAAGAATGCCACTTAGGCATTTCTAGTCACTTTAATTAAATAAAATAAAAAGGTTAAACCTTATTAAATGGTGACACCACTTTAAATCACATTCTCATGTACTGAAATATGTGGTGATGACATGTATCAACATGATCCCATGTTTTAGTTGGAGAATATTAAATCTTAAGTAGTTTTTCAATGAGTAGAAATTACTTTTCTAAAATAAAATAAATAAGACAAGTGCTTTAATCTTGTAATGTTAGTGATGATGCTAGATCATCTCGTGTGAACCTTTGTGCAATAAATAGAAATAGTTAAGTATTGTTTGGTGATTGTGTACCTCGTATTTAATTATAGACGCTAGTACCGACCAAGGATACGAGGAGGAAGGAGGATACTACGAGGAAGAAGCCGAGGAGAACTTCAACCACTGCTCTGCATAAGGCAAGCTAACACTTCCAAGATACCCTACTTATGCAAGCTACTAATTGCTTGTTACTATGCTAACCATATGCCTTAATCATATGTGATTATACCCACTTGACATACCATCCTAGTTTTACTTGCAAGCTTAGTATTTTATGTTCTTTATTAAAAGCTTTCTATCAAAAGTTTACTTAGTGACTTGTAGATTCCATAAAGATAATTGAAGATTGCATAAAGAGCATAAAACTTGGCCTAAGTTAGATAATCTTGATGTAATCCTGAGGCATGAGATTTTACTTAGATAAGATACAATTGTTTACCACCTGAAAGTGTAAGATGGTTAACCTAGAGGGGGGGTGAATAGGTTTCTACAAAATTCTTTATAATCTTTTGCAACTTTTAGGATTTGCGGAATATAAGTGAGCCTAAATGCAAACTAGGTGAGGCAACCTAGATGATGAACAAGATACTTCAAGCTCGAAGTCTATCACAAGGTGAACAACAAAAGTAAGAGATCGGTTAAGGAATAACCGAAGCACGCGGAGACGGAGATGTATTCCTGTGTTCACCACCTTTGGGAAGGGGGTTATGTCACGTTGGAGAGGTGTGAGGTTCCACGAAGGATTCCTCACGCGCCACAAAGGCTCACCTTCTTCTCCGAGCCTATCCCACGAAGGAATAGCTCACTTACTCGTGGTAGACTTTAAGGTAGTCTCCAAACCCTCACAAACTTTCCACGGAGCAAATCACAAGCCGAATGCCTCTGGGCGACCCTAGCCGCCTAGTGTTTCCCACAAACCCAAGAGTAACAAGCTAACTCGATGAAATCAAGGGGTAATGAACTTTGGCTTGGTGGAAACGTAGATCGGGACCTCCTCTTCCTTTCTACCAAAGGGATTTGGATTTGGTTGGGTAGAATGGGAGATCCTCAAGCTTTTGTGTTTCAACAATGGGGGAAAGAGAGAGCTTCAAGAAATGGATGTTATACTGAAATGCCTAACCTCATAGCGGAGAAGAAATGGGTATATATAGTATGGGTGGAAAAAGAGCCGTTTGGGGGTTCCTACGATAGAACCGGCAATAAGTCCGGTCGGACCGAGTTGCTCGCTGGAATTTTCGGCGACAGCTCCGGTGGACCGGACCACACGACAGAATTTTCGGCGGCGACCGAAATTCCTAGCGAACAACCGAAAGGCTATTCTGTTAGCCATATCGGTGTGCACCGGGAATTTCCGGTGGCGACCAGAAATTCCAGCGACAGCACCGGCGCAGCCGACACTTTTGCCGATTTCGCAGAAGCCCCTTTTTGACTCATTTTTCAGGGCTAACTTTCTCTCTTTCTTCGAAAGAGTGTGTGGTGGTGGATAAAGAGAAGTATATTTCATATGGAACATCCCCAAAGAGTGCATCGAGATCACCCCTCTTAATAGTGCGGTGTTTCCTATTTGACTCAAGAGTAAATAAGAGAGAATAATAAATAACACCACCGGCTCTTCATAAAGAAACAAATGGGGGGTCATCCATCGCCTTTCACCAACAACCTGCGGACTCTCACCTATAGAGAAGCTAATAGAAACATTAGTCCGCTCTTTAGCCTCGATGTCATAGTTAACCAAAACACTAGGTAAGGGCTATTTTCCCTTTCAATCTCCCCCTTTTTGGTTAACGATGACAAACCGAGCTAGTGTCAAAACAAATATTATGTTACTATCTAGATCTAGCACATAATAGCAAGCATATAGTGATAGGTAATCCAGGTACAATAGGAGGACTGCAGAGTTGTCCAAACACACACAAATAGTTCGATAAAGCAAATAAAAGCACAAGCCCATGAAAGACAAACGAACAAAGTAGATCTTGTGCAAGAGGCAAGTCATGAAAGAGGCGACTCTACTCTCTCTCCCCCTTTGGCATCGAGACCAAAAAGGGAGAAAGAAGTGGAGAAAACGATCTAGCCAGCAAAGTTTCCTCATCGGCATCATCATAATCTCCTTCCTCCTCTTTTTCTTCGTCACCCTCCTCTTCGTCCTTGTCCTCATCCTCATTATCATTCCTTGTAGGTGCAACCCGACGCTGAGAGGAGCTGGAAGTGGCAAACCCGGGGAACATAGATGGATCAAATCCCCTGAACATGTCCTCATCCAGCAGGGGCTTCTCAAAGTTGACATAGGGGACAGGAGCTAGAGCATTGCCCAAGTCTGGCACTGGGCGACCACGCTCTGTCAAGAAAGCATTGTGCTGCCTCCTGTTCTCCTGACTGAGCTCCAAACTATGATGGGAAACATCATAGGAAGAGCGACACGTATCCCACAAGATGTTGAAGAACTAGGCAAGACCTTTCTTGCGAGGAAGAGCATGGGGAAGGTCCCTACAAGAGCACGAGCCACCAGCAGAAAGAGGATCATGAGCATGCTTGGTCTAGTGTTTAGATGGCATCATCTGAGGGAGATCCACATGAGAGCCCCGATGAGGTAAGGTGAAATCCTCCATATATTCATGCAGACCTCTAGGGAGAGCAGCTGCAGGAACGGTGGCCTCAATCAGACGCTGACCATGCTGATAGAAATTGGGAGTCATGCGCTTCTCAATGGACCGCTGAATCTCACAGTAGATGAAATCACACACATTGATCTTCCGGAGGCGTCGAGGCTCACAGTAGTACAACAGATTCTTGTGGTGACCGCGGACATCAACAACATCACCAGCCTTGCTCACAAGATTGTAGCGAAAGAACCGAGAAAGCACCATGTAGTAGTAGTACATCCCTGACAAGCAGGGAGGTCGATGGCTGGGATCACTGGGATAACAGAAAAGGAGCTGGTTGTCACTGAAAGCCTTCTCAGAATGAATGTAGAAGACAGAGACACTGTCAGGAGGGTAACCCAGGGCATGGAAGAAAGCATCAAAAGGCGCCGAGTACGGCTTGGTGCCGGTCATACAAGTGACAGTGCGAGCATCATCAGTGTGAAAGTAAGCTATGCAGAAGAACTGGCGAATGAGATCTGGCATTAGCTTAACCTTGATAGTAGCAATAGCAAAGACATCCATCTGCTTCAGGGCCACATCCACATGCTCGAAATCGGAGGAGAGGTAATGAGCATAGTGGTCATCATTGAGATACCTGGGAGGAACAAAGAAACCCCGCTTCATACGAGTTGGCTCATTGTAAAGGTCATCCCAAAAGCACTTCTGAGTGTCAGTCCAGAACATCTTGTCAGCCCCTTGGTAAGTGCGGTTGGGAAAGCGGTACGGATTCTACCTCCTCAAGTCTTGCCACTGATTCACATTAATATCTGAAGCAGTATTGTAGTTGGGAGGAACTTCTTCTTTGGTAGGACCAACACTGGACTTGCCCTTGACACTGGATCTTCCAGCAGAGGCTTTGTTCTTCTGTCCACTTGCAGATCCAGAACCCCCTGTGATAGAAGCTTTCTCTAGTTGACGCTGGGTGAGGCGAGGATGAGGAGGAGGAGGCCGTTGAATAGTAAGATTTCTCTTTTTGCTGGTGTCAGGCTCAAAGTCGCTGTGGTCAGACTCTGCACAAGAAGCACACAAGAACGCAAGGCAAAGAAAGCAAATGAGTGTACATGCCATAGAAGATCTCACAAGAACACATAATGAAGGTTGAGCAAGCGCATGGACAGAAACATAGGCAAAACAAAATTTCGGCTCCAGGTCCGGCGGAACCGACCCTGTCGCCGGAATGATCGGCGACGGGTCTGGCGAACCGAAAGCTCGACCGAAATTTCCGGCGAGCATGTCGGTTGACCGGAACTGTGACTAGAAATTCCGGCAGCAGTTTTGGCTCAACCGGGCCTGGGACCGAAAAATTAGGGCAATCGATAGTGATACTATCCATGACTTAGTACTTGCGCAAACAACATCATGAGGGAGAAAAGTGGGTGAAACTAGGGTAAAGCTAGCCTAGTTACTCTATTAGGAGGATAGAGAGAACTAAGGGAGCACAAGAGACCATGAAGGCTAGGGTTTCACCACCAACAAGAAAGGGAACAAAGAGAGGAAAGAGCAAAAATACCCTCGGATGCCGAAGACGAAGCTATGCCCCCTCCCTTGCCAAGGATAGGCACGAAGAAAGCACCACACGAGAAAGTGGGGAAGCACTCCCCGATCTCCCAATGCGGGAAGGAGAGAGTAAAACCTTTGGTGAGAAGACTTGTAGAGGACCTATCTACAACTTGGTGGAGCGGGGAGGGTTTTGGGTGGAGGGAAGCGCCTATGGGGGGTGGGGAAGCTTGGGGAGGCGGCCATGGAGGAGGGGAGGGCATGGGGAAGAAATAAAGGAAGAGAATGGAACTGCCCCATGCGCGGGCTATAAATACCCCCCTTAAAAATCATGAATAAGTCCGGCCGGACCGGTGCCCACGCCGGAATTTCCGGCGAGAACATCGGCGAACCGACCTCGTGACCGGAAATTCCGGTGGCGACCAAAATTTTCGGCATAGAACCGAAAACATGTTCTGTAAGGGTTTTCGGTCTGCTGCCGGAATTTTCGGCGGTCGCCGGAATTTTCGGTCGTCAAGCCGGCGAACCAGAATTTTTGCCGAAAAATTTCTGAAGACAGCGAAAAAAATTGTTTGATGTTTTGGAGATGAAATATTGTGAGGAATCATATGAGCATATACACAAGATCCAAATGAAGACCAGAGAGAGCACTGTCCATATGGCAAGGTCATGAAGAAACAAAAACAAAGAGAGGCCATGGACAAAGGATTTAGCTTGAAGCAACAATGCACCCAATACATAAAACCGACGATTTGGCGGAGGATTTCTCCCCCTATGTTTAAGAACACATGTCATGGCGCCTCAAAGATAGATGCTTGGACCCATATCATGACACAAGATCAATTTATGTTGCACACATAGTTAAGCATCAAACCAAGACATGGTGAGATGACCATCCCTACATGTGCTGCGCAACTAGTCTACATAGCACATTAAGAGCAAGAATATATTGCAAGAAGCAAATCAATCCAAGTTTTGGGGATCTAGGATACCGAGTTCTCGCCTCAACATGACAAACCGGGCTTCATCCAAAGGCTTCGTGAAGATATCGGCCAATTGGAACATCGTACCCACATGAGTGAGATTGATATCACCATTTGCGACATGGTCACGTAGGAAGTGGTGGCAAATGTCAATATGTTTGGTGTGGCAATGTTGGACGGGGTTGTTGGCGATCTTTATTGCGCTTTCATTGTCACATAGAAGAGGCACCTTACCAAGAGACTCACCATAGTCTTTCAAGGTTTGCCTCATCCATAACAATTGAGCACAACAATATGCCGTGGATATGTATTCGGCTTCGGCAGTGGATAGGGCTGTGGAGTTTTGTTTCTTGGATTACCAACTCACCAACGACCGGCCAATAAATTGGCAAGCCCCGGAGGTTGATTTCCAGTCAACCTTATCACCTGCCCAATTGGCATCCGAATAGCCAACAAGCTCAAAGGTTGACCCCTTTGGATACCAAAGCCCGAGAGTAGGAGTGAGAACAAGGTACCTAAAAATCCGTTTGACCGCCATCAAGTGGCACTCCTTGGAAGCGGATTGAAAACGAGCACACATTCCAACACTTAACATGATATCCGTCCTAGAAGCACAAAGGTAGAGCAAGGAACCAATCATAGAACGATATACCTTTTGATCCATGTCCTTCTCACCTACTCCAAGGCCAAGTTGTCCATTTAGTGGCATGGGTGTCTTCATGGGATTAGCCTTGGCCATCTCGAACTTATTGAGCATATCCTTAATGTACATCTCTTGAGAGATGAAAGTACCATGAGGAAGTTGCTTTATGATGAAGCCTAGAAAGAACTTCAACTCCCCCTTCATGGACATCCTAAATTTCATAGTCATCAACTCAGCAAAAGCTTTGTTATGAGATTCGTTAGTTCCACCAAATATAATATCATCAACATAGATTTGAACAATAAATAATCCACCCCCTTTAACCCGTGTGGTGAAAAGGGTGGAATCGACCTTACCCACGCTAAAACCATCCA
The DNA here is from genome assembly GCA_916181665.1 of Avena sativa. NCBI lineage: Eukaryota > Viridiplantae > Streptophyta > Magnoliopsida > Poales > Poaceae > Avena > Avena sativa. Next base: position 72,311,066 of record OV702284.1, read on the forward strand.
TGAGTAGAAAATCCCTAAGGTGCTCATACCAAGCACGAGGAGCTTGCTTTAGTCCGCAGAGAGCCTTATGGACTATATACACATGGTTGGGATAGCGTGTGTTTTTTAAACCCGGGGGTTGAGCTACATATGAAACCTCTTTCAAGGGACCAATAAGAAATGCACTTTTCACATCCATTTGATAAAGCTTGAAGTTATGGAAAGATGCATAAGCAAGCAAGAGACGAATAGCTTCAAGACGAGCAACGGGCGCAAATGTTTCCTCATAGTAAATACCTTCTATTTGGGCATACCCTTGCGCCACTAACATTTCTTTGTTTCTTGTGACGACCCTGTTCTCATCTTGCTTGTTCTTGAACACCCACTTGGTCCCAATGACATTGATGCGATGATATTTATGCCTCTCCACTAGAGACCAGACTTCATTACGGGTGAAACACTCGAGTTCTTCTTGCATGACAATGACCCAATTCGGATCCTCCAAAGCCTCATGAACCTTAAGGGTCTCAAAGTTGGACACAAAAGCATGATATCCACAAAAGGTTGTGAGGTTCTTCTTCCTGGCACGGGTCTCGATCCCTCTTGATATGCTTCCAAGGATATTGTTGACTTGAAGTCCACTTGCAATGGAGGCAGCCTTAATCTTCCGAATTGTGCCTTCATGATCAAAAAATTCATCTTTTGAGGGGCCTTGATCATTAACACCATCTTGAGCTTGGCCTTGAGATGGAGGTTGATCTTCTACTTGGTCTTGCTCAAGGGTTTGAGGGCTTGATTCTTGTTCTTCGGTTTGCATGGCATCTTGAGTGAGATGTTGATCTTGTGATGCATTTTATGGCTCAACTTGGGTAGAGCTTGGCTCTTCTTGAGTTGAGATTGATTCTCCCCCATAATATTGTTGAACATGCATGTAAGACTCGGTGGGCAAGATGTGCCCAATACCCATCAACTTGATGACTTGAGAAGAATCACCATCTCCTACATCACGAGAAGAAACTTGCCCCTCATGGGGGCCATTATTCTCCCAAAACTCCACGTCACAAGATAATTTAACACTACCATTGGTCTTGTTGTAGTATCTATAGGCATGAGAGTTTTCCGCATAACCAACAAATATACCCTCTATAGTTCTAGATTCGAATTTACTGAGCTTTTCCTTTTTGTTCTTGATGAGGCACTTGCATCCAAAGACACAGAAGTAGTTGACGTTGGGCTTCTTATTTGTGAGAATCTCGTATGGAGTCATGTCAAAGGGAGCTCGGAGGAAGAGCCGGTTCGTGTAGTGAACCGCGGTAGCAATAGCTTCTCCCCAAAAATTGTGAGGGGATTTGAATTCACTCAACATTGTTCTTGCCATCTCAATGATTGTCCGATTCTTACTTTCAACAACACCATTTTGTTGAGGGGTATAAGGAGCTGAGAATTCATGCTTGATCCCCTCATCTTCAACAAATTCTTGCATGGTGTAGTTCTTGAACTCGGTGCCGTTGTCGGTTCTAATGGTCTTGATCTCCACTCCATGAGTAAGTTGAGCTTGCTTGGCGAAGATCATGAATTCCTTGAAGGTCTCATCCTTCGTCTTGAGAATAAATACCCAAGTATAACTTGAGTAATCATCAACAATGAAAAGACCATATCTTCTTCCACCAAGGGAGTCATATGTTGATGGCCCGAAGAGATCCAAATGGAGCAGCTCCAAGGGTCTTGACATGGCCACCTTGGTAATGGAAGGATGATGCTTCCCAATTTTCTTTCCTAAAATGCAAGCACTACACACACAATCTTTCTCAAAGGAGATACCAGTTAGTCCAATAATATGCTCACCCTTTAGGAGTAGATTGAGATTTCTCATGTTAACATGGCCTAGGCGACGATGCCAAAGGAGATTGGCTCTCTTTCGAGAGGTCCACCACATAAAGGTCGTCTTCCACGTGTCCAATGAGAACCAAGCTGAGATCATCACCCCTAAAGACCTTCACAAAAGTTCTAGAGAAATAGGAGTCATAGCCAGCATCCGCGAGATGTTTAATAGTAAGCAAGTTGTAACCAAGGTTTTCAACATGTAAGACTGTCTCTAGAGTCAAAACCTTGGATATTACCAACTTACCATAACCTAGTACCTTTCCTTTAGAGTTATCTCCAAAAGTGATGCTTGACGTTGAGTTGACATCGTGAATGAATTGGTCAAGCCCACTCCTACCTCCGGTCATGTGATTGGTGCATCCACTATCAAACACCCATTTTGATCCACCGGAGGCATAACCCTACAAAATCAATTCTTTGACTTAGGAACCCATTGAGTAATGGGTCCCCTATCATTAGCAACAAGATCTTTAGGTACCCTAATTGAGTACCACCTATAAGTATAACCATTTCAAGGGCCAACATATTTGGCATATACATCTCCTTGAGTGCCCTTACATAGCACATAGGAAGGATTAGACTTTCCCGCATACTTGTGATTGGGATTGCCCCTCATGGCTCCCTCATTCACCACATTCCTTTTGACTTGGTCAACCACCTTGTCACCTTCTTTTACAAAGGTTATCTTCTTTGGTGAAATGTCATTGCTCGTTTTGTTCTTTGGATCAAAACTGACACCTTCCTTGGAAATTCTCGTCTTTTGACGGGATAAAATCTCATCTAGGATCTTTCCCTTGGAGGTAGGTGCACGGCGCTCTTTCTCAAGTTGCTCTTTCAACTTCTTATTTTCCTCAATGAGGTGAGCTTGATCAAAGGTAGAGTTAGAGGTATAAGAATCATTTTCAACAATAATTGGATCCTTCAATGTACCAAGAGCCTTCTCATAGGACACTCGAAGTTGATCATGGTTCTCTCCAAGTTTTATGAGATCACGCTTGACAAGCAAACTAGCCTTCTCAAGGTGCTCAAGGTCCTTGGTAAGAGAAGAATGGGCAACTTCAAGCTATTTCTTTGAGGCATCAAGCTCTTGGGACAATGAGTTAGCCCTATCAATAGTGTCCATGTCTTTTGCTTTATCAATTTCAAAAATTTCAATTTGTAGTTTAAGAAAAGAATTGGTATTATTTTCCTCACAAAGCTCTTGCTCAAGAAGATTGAATCTTTGTTTCTCATCATCAATATGAGATTCCAAGCTATCAATGGCCTCATCACGTGAGCTAACAAGTTCCATTAATTTCTTGACTCTAGCACGAGAAATGGGAGGAAGAGACTTCATGATAGCATACATTTCTTTTATATATTCTTGACCAAATTCATCACTATCACTATCACTATCACTATCATGATCACTCTCAAGATCATCCAAGACACTAGATAGGGATGGAGGAGAGACAATTACCTTGGATCTTCGTGCCATAAGACAAGAACCGGTGATCTTGGGAATAAGAGAACTCTCGATGTAGTCCTTGGAGTAGTCATAGGTGAGAGGTGAACCGGGTTCGACATATGCCAAACCGGTCACACCCACCACTTTCTCCTTATCCCCACACTCCACGTCGGACTCTTCCTTGGAGCTCCTTGCCATGAGGCAAGTGGCGGTGACCTTGGGAGTAGGAGAGTCATCGGTGTAGTCCTTGGTGTATTCATAGGTGAAGACAAACCTGGGTTTGGCAAAGGCCAAACCGGCCACTCCAACCACCTTCTCTTCATCCTCTTCCTTCTTGTCGGATATGTATTCTTGGCCTAGGAAGCCCTTGCCATCACGCCTATTGTTCCGCTTGTATCTTTCATTGATGGGGTTGGGCTTCAATCTTGGTTTGGCACCTTCTTTATACTTAGGCTTGTCAAGCCTCTTCTCATATGGACACTTGTCGGAAAAATGGGCTGACCCATCACAATTGTAGCACGTCCTCTTCTTCTCACTTGATCCCATTGAACTTCTCCTTCTTCGGAACTTCATGTTCTTGGTTAAGAGAGAAAGTTGAGAGAGCATATCATCAACTCCATCAACATCGCTTTCTTCATCACTATCAACATCTTCTTGCACATTCTTGGCCTTTAGTGCTAGAGAGTGGGAAGACCCAATAGCACGGTTGATCTCCTTGATCTTTTGCCCTTCATCCGCCAAGTTATCCGCAGCAACTAGATAAGAGACTAGATCATCAGGAGTGAATTGATTAGCTCTATCAAGGAGTTGCAAGTTCAAGGCAAGCTTCTTGTCGGTGACCGCGATCATGGAGACAATCTTGGACTTGATAAGTTCATCATTCAAATTGAATCCATCATCATACTTCTCACACCCTAGGCCACCAATATTCACGCGGAGGGCAACAAGTCTCTTGTATGCTTCAGCGATAGTCTCACCATCATGGTTCATGAACATGTTCATCTCTGACTTGGCGGCTTCATACTTGGATTTTTGGATAAGAGAGGTTCCCTCTTGGAGAATGACAATCCTATCCCAAAGATCCTTTGCGGTGGGGATGTTGCTGACTTGATCATGGAGAGTGCGGTGAATGCCACTCCTTATCTTGTCACAAGCCATTGCATTTAGTTGACGGTCATAGTACTCTCCCGGGGTGAGGTTATTGGGATCATGAGGGTGGAAACCGGTGCATACAATCTACCAAAGCTCAACGCTGCAGCTGCGAAGATGAGATTCCATAGAAGCTTTCCAATGAGAGAAATGAGTTCCATCATAGAGGTGCAGGACCCGAACCATTAATATGAGGCATGATGTTCTTTTGCTTAGGATAAACATAAGGGAATTTATTAGGGGGCGTGGAAGTTTTTGACGAGCCACCCTCATGAGCGGACTCGGCATCCTTATCCTTTTCGGTGTCCATTGGTATCCCTTGAGGTGCTACCAATGGATTACCAAAAAAGAACCATCGCCAATGGCCTTAACTTGTACTTCTAGGTAACTCATTCGAACAAGGAGATCGGAATCCGCCTTGGCCTTTTCAAGGGCACCCTTGGCTAAGATTTCGTGAAGCTCCTTGACTGAATAAGTCTTTTCTTCCTCATCATCGGACAAAACCATCTTTTCTCTTAGGCGGTAAAGCCCTTAAAAGATCCCTTTACTATGATACCAATTGAAAGTGTAAGATGGTTAACCTAGAGGGGGTGAATAGGTTTCTACAAAATTCTTTATAATCTTTTGCAAGTTTTAGGATTTTCGGAATATAAGTGAGCCTAAATGCAAACTAGGTGAGGCAACCTAGATGATGAACAAGATACTTCAAGCTCAAAGGCTATCACAAGGTAAACAACACAAGTAAGAGATCGATTAAGGAATAACCGAAGCACGCGGAGAAGAAGATGTATTCCCGTGTTCACCACCTTTGGGAAGGGGGCTAGGTCACGTTGGATAGGTGTGAGGTTACACGAAGGATTCCTCACGCACCACAAAGGCTCACCTTCTTCTCCGAGCCTATCCCACGAAGGAATACCTCACTTACTCGTGGTAGACTTTAAGGTAGTCTCCAAACCCTCACAAACTTTCCACGGAGCAAATCACAAGCCGAATGCCTCCGGGCGACCCTAGCCACCTAGGGTTTCCCACAAACCCAAGAGTAACAAGCTAACTCGATGAACTCAAGGGGGAATGAACTGTGGCTTGGTGGAAATGTAGATCGGGACCTCCTCTTCCTTTCTACCAAAGGGATTTGGATTTGGTTGGGTAGAATGGGAGATCCTCAAGCTTTTGTGTTTCAACAATGGGGGAGAGAGAGAGATCTTCAAGAAATGGATGTTATACTGAAATGCCTAACCTCATAGTGGAGAAGAAAGGGATATACATAGTATGGGTGGAAAAAGAGCCGTTTGGGGGTTCCTGCGATAGAACCGGCAATAAGTCCGGTCGGACCGAGTTGCTCGCCGGAATTTCTGGCGACAACTCCGGTGGACCGGACCACACGCCGGAATTTTTGGCGGCGACCAAAATTCCCGGAGAACAACCGAAAGGCTATTCTGTAAGCCATATCAGTGTGCACCGGGAATTTCCGGTGGCGACCTGAAATTTCGGCGACAGCACCGGCGCCGCCGGCGCTTTTGCCGATTTCACAAAAGCCCCCTTTTGACTCATTTTTCAGGGCTAACTTTCTCTCTTTCTTCGAAAGAGTGTGTGGTGGTGGATAAAGAGAAGTATATTTCATATGGAACATCCCCAAAGAGCGCATCAAGATCACCCCTCTTAATAGTGCGGTGTTTCCTATTTGACTCAAGAGTAAATAAGAGAGAATAATAAATAACACCACTGGCTCTACATAAAGAAACAAATGGGGGGTCACCCATTGCCTTTCACCAACAACCTGCAGACTTGCACCTGTAGAGAAGCTAATAGAAACATTATTCTGCTCTCTAGCCTCGATGTCATAGTTAACAAAAACACTAGGTAAGGGATATTTGCCCTTTCACCACCCCTCATTAGTATTTATCCCCACTTGTAGATGCTAGTGCTAAGAATAAAACTTAATCAACTTTAGATGGGAATACTTGGTGAAAATGGTTATGAAAACCTTAGAATGATGAGTCATTCTATTGAAATGTTTTGACATGTGTGCTTGAACACCAGATGATTTTGATGATGAAAATGTTAAGGCATGATCCTTAGCCCTTTATAAAACTGATGGTTGTCTGGATGCGATACCATTCCAATTTTACCGTATAACCACAATACCCGAAATTTGGGTAGGGCTTGACTAAAAATTTATATACCTTAGTATGGGTTCCCTTGCGGCCAAGGTCTGAGCTAAGGCTACCTTGTGAAGATTGTCCACCTGTGCAGTACCCAAGATGACAGTTGGTCATGGTTGGGAGGCCAAACCCATAGTAGAGGTGCATATACTAGGGCGTGTAATTGAAAGGTTATGATTGATTATCTGCATACTAAGTATGGTGAATTCAAGATTGTTCCTGACGGATGTATCGAATGTTGTGGTGAAAGTGTACAATCTCTGCAGAGTGTCAAACTATTTGAATAGCCGCGTCCGCGGTAATGGACAGTTGGAGTGGCCATACTGTTCTATCGTCAGATGTTTTCAAAATGATTTATGACTTTGACTTGACCACAACAGAGTTGTGACATGAAATTCAAGTTCCCACTTAGGTGTTATAAAAATTTCAACTAGCTTTCTTTGCCTTTGAACTTAGTAGAGGTAAATTTGGCTTTTTGGTAAAACAACCCTAGAGCTTAATATATCCTATTCAAAGCCACTTGACTTTTTATTATTAGTTTGTGAGTACTTAAAGAGTACTCATGGCTTTGTCCCTAGCTATTCCCGTGGTCAGACTATGAAGAGGAGTATCAGGAAGAAGGACAACAGGAAGGTTACGACAACTAGGATCATCTCCCATCGTCAGCATTGCCTGTGACCCTGAATGTGGAGCTTCGCCTATGCTATCATTAGTATTACGTTATTTCGCTTCTTGAATTGTATTAAGAACTGGATCATGAGATCCTTATTTGTGTAAGAACTTATGTATGGTTTGTCATGGATGATGTACTATGATATCCAATCTGTTATGTCTCGCAAAAATGGTAATCCTAGGATTGCGATGTATGGCATAACAGGCATCTGTGATTAAAAATAGGGTGTTGACAAGTTGGTATCAGAGCCATCCTGACCATAGGAGACCCTAGTTAGAATGGACGTTTGAATCAAAAACTCAGTTTCAAAACCAAAGTAAGTGAGTATTTACAAAAACTTATTCTTATTCTTATCACTTAGACTCTTTCATGAAAATTCATGTTCCTCAAAAAATCTTGCAAACTTACATAAAATTTGACACACTTGATCACTCTACTAACTTACTCATGCTATATTATTATAGATGGTCGTGAAGTACAACATGTTTTATCAGTTGGGAAATGGAGGAGACCTCATCTTTGAGCGTGACTTGGACCACCTGTCGGAGATGCTGGAGCATCCGCACCCCGAGTTCTTCGGAGCTCAGCTCAATGATCAAGAAGGGGAAGATTTGCAGTGGTTAGTTGTTGCAAGTCTCCGAGGAAAGATTGAACCCCCCACTGCAGAGGGAATTAAGTTCACCTTAAGAGAGAACAACTGGCTCGATGGACTTGCCAGGGCCATGCAGGAAGCTCTTGCCCGTCTATGTGGGAAGAGTATCAATCAGATCAAGGGTACCCGCTTTGAGTTCTACCCAAGGCGTGATGCTATGGGACAGCCACTGGAGGCCCCATATCACCATGAGCTGAATACGCAGTTGGACCACCTCAGCTTCATGATGTATGACCATTAGAAGGAGTTGGACAATGCCCGCTCCTACGCCAACCACAAGTACGCCATAGCCGCCAAGAAGGATCAGACCATTTGTAACTACCTCGGTGAATTACGCTCCTAGTTACAAGCCTGGATGAGCGGAAATGGTTGAAATAGTACGGTGGGGCCCAAATGCCACTCACAGGTAGACCTTTCGGCCGTCCCAACCATTTCCAAACATCGGGACAAGAACGGGCGGCGTAATCGGCAGGCGAAGGGATCAACTACATACACAAATGAGTATGTATGCAAGCCACCATACAACAGTACATCAGAGCCATTCCATCTAAAAGAAAGGAAATATAGCAATGCCATACGGCAAGATTCAAATGTCCTAGATAGATATAATAGTTTGGGATATCTCCTCATACATCAAACATCAGAGTATCAGGCGGAAGCGGCAAACAAGATCCGAGTACGGATAAGAAGCAAATTGGCATAAGATGCCCCATAAATAAACACATCCCGCCCACAGATCTCACGGATCCCCGTTCCCGGAATCTCTACACCGAATGTTCGTTGCCCACATCGTCCGTCTCCTCCACCCAGTATCCATCTCGTGAGTGTACCTGTTCATCTGAATCAAATAATTTATCGTGTGAGACCCTAGGGGTACTCAGCAAGTCTTTATGCCTCTAAAGGGGACACAACCTGGGGTGACGCAACTGCAGCAAAAGATAAACCCTAACAGTTCTATAGATACTCGCTAACCATCCGCCTAACCAAAGATAGACGGATGTCCGTGAATTAATGACAACAGTTATAACAGTAATATCAACAGATCCATCCTCCTCCTCGCTTACCAACGAGGAAGCGGACGAACAACCCCCCATCCGTTGGCAGTTTTATTATCCATTCCATGAGTGTTGCACTATTTACTAGTCAGTTATTTAGTCAAGTTAAAAGCGGTACTTTAGTTATGCTTGTCTATGATCGAGAAACTGTGCTCCAAGTCGTCCATAACCGCGGACACGGCTTTCAGAAAGTTTTACCCTACAGGGGTGCACAAATAGCAACACACACTCGATCAACCTCGGAAAAACCAAATCAAAACCCAACGAGGCCTTCACGACAAAGCAATCACAGGATTTAGAAATATTTCAGGGGGCCACCCCATTGAGTACACCCGCAACGAAGTTAGCCGACTCCGAGACGGACTCAAAGTTTGCGCCAGTGGCTGTAAACGACTGGGAACCCGAAAATGTGACTGGGCTTGTCGATACCGCAAAAACACTCCGCTGACCTAAACAGTACAGGTGCAGTACCTCGCACAATTTTAAATAAAGCAGTAAAGCATGGCATAAGTACAAGATAGTAAATAAAACCTCAAACTAGTTTGTGGCCCCAAGAAATAAGAATGAATCAAGCTCTGGCTCAGGGGGGGTCCCATAAGCCTCCCGGATGTGGATAGCGCGAATATTCAAGGAACAAGAATCAAGTACTCGGGGTCCTACGGGACACAAGTGAGCATGAAAAACCAAATAGCAGATATTGCTCACCGGTGCCACTTTCATTGGTTATCCCATTACTACTTAGGTTAAGTTGTTTAGGTACCTCGTTATCCATCAGACACTCACATACCCTACACATGCTGTTCTACGACTCGCATGGCTCAAACAACTCCTGTAGTAATGGCTCATGGGATGGAGGAACAAGCTTTGGTGGGGTTTAAAAGTAAAGGCTATGCAATACTTGGGATTCAGTTTAATGCAATCGCGACTCAATGATGCAAGAATAAGATAGAGGCAATAGGTACTATATGTATGCAAGCATGTGGTAGTGCTTTCCTGGCAGCTCAGTTGAAGCGAGAGAAGGATCTGGGTAGTGCTCCTGGGTTTCTTGATATATCCCCTGCTCAGCGTCTATTCGAAGAAGAACCAAACAAACAAGGGACAACATAAATAAAGTGCACAAGCATATGAATAAGATGCGACAAGCAGACAATCATGCCATGATGAATGATGCACAATTTTCATGGCAATAAAGTAGCATGGCATGGGTGAGGTGTGGAATACAAGAATAAGCATTTTATTGAGTTTTGGGCACATTTTATACTCAAATAAGTTGCTGTATACTTTATATTTATATGATGGATGCTGCAATTCAGAACATGGAATGCATAAACAGAAAGGTCTCGTCGAGCTGATCATTTTAGACATATCATTTGTTAAATTTGGAGTTATAAAACAAAAGTTATTAATTAATTAAGGGAGAAGGGCATTTTCTTGTAATTTTAGCCAACTTGAAATTTAAAGTGTTCAAAATATATTTTGGATGGCATATTTGAAATCCTCACATTTTTCTGATTTGAAAACATATATTATTTGTATTATTTGGATTTATGAATTTAAATTTATTTTTAAGTCAAAATTAGTCAAATGGAGTCAAAGTCAAAGGTTGACTAGTTTGAATTAGTTTTGAAAATATTTGACTAAAGATTTGAATTAACATTCAAAAACAAAACATTTTTCATATAAGGTTTGAATTCAAATTCCAAACCATTTGAAAGTTATGAATTAATTCATATTTAAACAGATTTGAAATTTGAATTTGAATTGATTTAGAAAAGTTTGAATTTGAATCAGATAACAGCAAATACTTTCTATACTCAGCTAAACCTAGCCATAGACACTGACCAGTGGGGTCAGGGCTGACTGGGACACAGCGCGCGGATAAAAGATTTTTACACCGCAGCTAACCTAGTCCCTGTGAATGACAGGTGGGGCCATGGCACACGCGGACCCGCACGTCAGTAGGCGAGAGGGGGCGTGCCACGCGACACAGAGAGGGAGCGCGAGTTAAAAAGTCTAGGGGGTGTTCTGCAAAATGCACGGAGAGGCTGGCGGGTGGGCTCTGTGTACCGCGGATTAAGCAGAAAAAAACGGAGGGGCTATTTGCAAAAACAGCGCCCGTACTGTTCCTCTTCCTGCAAAAGCGCGGACAGGGCGGTGCGCGACCGACGCAGGGCGCGGCGCGTGGGGTTCGAACTCACGTCGCGGGCGCGTGCGCTGCGGTTGGTAGCCAGTGCGGCTGGTTACGGGATGTGACAGAGGAGCGGCGGGCAGCTAGATGTGGTTCTGCGCGACGCGGGAGCAAGCCAACGAAGTGGCCGACGGCGCGCGCAGCGTGTTTGACGAAAAGTACGACGGATCTAGACGACGACAGCAAGGCGGAGGTTGTCAGGGAGGGAGAGGGTCTTACCGCGGAGAGATCGGTGCGGTTGGATCGGGCTGGGAGGCACTGGAGCGGCGAGGACGCAGGCGCTCCCCGGAGCTAGGGTTTTCGTCGGAGCGGCGTCGGCCTGGAGCCCCTGGTCCTCCTCCTCCTCGTTGCCGTGTGCAAGGCGAAGCAGTTGACACCCGTGGTCCTCCCCGACACCCGCGTCTGCACGCCCGCCTCCTTGTTCTGTAGATGGACGGCGACACCGAGAGCGGCAGCCGGGGTAGACGGGGTAGGGGTAGCTGGGGAGGGAGGAGGCGGTCTGGGGAGATCTGGGAGGGGCAGAGAGGTTGTGAAGGAGATAAAGTAGAGAGGGAGAGAGAGGTGGCGTGCGGGAGTGGGTAGAGGAAAAAGGTGGCTCGGGTGCCACCTTTCCCTCCTCCTCGAGCACGTGATCGAGCTGGAGCTCGGGGCAGGAGCAGGGTGAGGTGGTGATGGGGGCTGCCAGGTGGGGACGGCAGGGACGGTGGAGGAGGGAACTGGCTCGGGTGGGGCTGCTGGCAGAGAGAAGGAGAGAGGGGAGGTAGGCTCGGGTGAGCTAGGGTTGGAGGAGAGGCTCGGGCTAGGGGGCCCTCATGGCAGGGAGAGAAGAGAGGGAGAGAGAGAGGGGAGGCTCGGTTAGGGTTTTGCTAGGGATGGGGTAGGGTAGCTCGGGTTGGTGAGAGGAGAGGTGAGGTGAGAGAGGGGGAGATGGGTGGTTTGGTTTAGCCAAACAAAGGTAGGTTTAGGGTTTTGGTTGAGCTAGATTAGAGAGGGAGAGGTGAGGGCTTAGGGTTTTAGTGCCCAAGACAAAGAGAGGAGGCCAAGATGTGAGGGTTTTAGGGTTTGAACAAGATCCACTCAAAAACCAAAGAAAACCCAAAGGAGATCACAGGATGATGATGGTTGCATGGCCCATGCAAGCATTTAATGCCATGTGTTAAACTTGTGAAAACAAAAATAAATCCCATGGCATTTATTTATGTGCATCCTCAAAAGATGGAGTAAGGGCCAAGCTAAGGATTGAAGGAATGTTCCATGTGGAGTGAATGAGGATGACCATATTTGAATATATTTTGGACATGCTAGTGTGTAAATTCCACTATGTGCATATTATCCTCAAAATATTCCAACATGAACAACCTTCCCATAGCATTCCATATGGAAGCAAGTAGAATGGAAAAGAGTCCATTCCAACAACATGAGCTAGAGATAAACACAAGTAAAATGCAATGCTCACATGTGGTGGAATGGTGGAATGTTGGGGTGGTGACAAGAAAGGTGGTGGAGTCAATAAAAGATATGCCCCCAACTCAACTTGGGCATTTACACAATATATCAAGAACCAAATACAATATCAAGAGGCAAATACAATTTACAATGCAGATGAGAGAAGAACCAAATCAAAAGGGTTTTATATGTTGCTCAAATGCAAGGTGGCATGATGACATGAGCATGATATAATGATGATGCAACAATTATATATAGGAAGTAGCATTTATATAGACTAGGCTAGTAGCATTGCAATTGTTAGACAATTGGGATGCTACAACTCTTCCCCACTAAACAAGAATCTCGCCCCGAGATTCCTAGGAAAAAGGAAACAACACAAGGAGAGGCGGGTGTTCGAACGAAGGTGACCCTTACGTTCCCAAGTTGATGAACAACGGAATGGTGCGACCACTACACCTTGCAAAACTTGCTAGACTTGTTGCGAGTCTTGCGTTTTGCTTCAAGAACAACGGATTAGAAGAATTGAAGGATTATCGCGAGACAAGAAGGATAGGATGGACATAGCTCCGGTTTTCCCAAGAATCATGATAAAAGAATATAACCACTTGTGAAAGAAAAGGAGAATATGATGTATCATGGATAAAGAAAGACACACCATTAAGATTAAAGATTTACCGATACGAGAGAGGATGAATCTTTGTCTCGCCGGAAGAAAGGAGCTAGATTGGAGAGGTTTTGAACCATTATTACAATAGCATCGTATCTTCTCTCGGATTTGAGAAAAGAAGTTCGGAAACAATATTGCCTTCAAACAATAGAGTCCCTTGATAACAACAGAAAGATTTAGTTAGACATCGTCGGATTAGATTCTTGTTGCGCCGGTAAGAACCAAGGATCACGCAATTTAGGTGCGCAGATATAACTTCCAGAGATGGATGTGAAGCCAGATCATGGTGGAATCCCGAGAAGCAAAGAATATGGAGGATCTGGAGTTTATTGTAGAGATACTTATTGCTTTCTTTAGCCTTGAGGCTAACGCAATAGATTTGCGGCTGATGGCATCAACCATAATTGGCTTTACCACAGAAAAAGAATTGATGAAACAAAGAGAGATAGTTTCCTTTCATCTTGTTTGGGGATATCGAGCATTGGTAGAAAAACGAGGATAGAAAAAGGTTTGCATTTGTTTCCACTAGATACTTGAAGATTTTGCTCCATCTAGAATAGACAGACCAGCAACAAGAGATTATTGATTACTTTCTTCGAAAGAGCACTCCGGAAAAACAAGGACGGAAGTAAAAGTATCAAGGGATAAAGGCCACTTCTAACTTCCGTGGAATGAGTGAAATCACATTAATTCACCAATTCAATGTACAAGAGCGAATGATAAGAGTAGTGGTATGGTAGCTACTCCATCCCGCACTCAAAGCATTACTCCGCACATGAATAAGAAAATCATGCAACCCAACTACCGAAACAGACTGAAGGTGTTGGCAAAAACTCATAGAACTCCGTTAGAAAACAAGGATAGATGCAAACGACTCGCCGGATTCATAGATAGATAAAGATGATGATGTTGTCGTCATGTCGGAAGTACCAAGCCACCGGAAAGATATAAAGGAAGATCACGGAGACAACTGCAAAATTTCACAGATATAGAGAAAGATAGCACCACTTGAACAGAAGGAAACAAGATCTGGAAGGTCTTCATGGCCTCTGGTGGATTGAGCATAGACGATAGAGCGAGAGGGTTTCAAGAGATTACTTAACGAGATTGAAGTGAAAGAACTCCATGTTCTTCTTGAAATGATTGAGAGAGATTTAGCAGCCTTGAGGAAATCTTCAGCGGAACGACGATGATAACTTGCCAACAAGGAACAACTCCGGATTGGTTGAAGATGGAGGATGGAATTAACAATGGACTTGCTGATTCTAGAGTTGAAGTAATGTATCTAGTAGAAGGACGTGGTCGAGATATGTGACTTCAAAAAGTCAGAATTCTCATTTTGAGACTTTGCATAGAGGCAGTGCTCACGAAGCTCGAGAGAAGAGACACAGATGATCTTCCATGTCCTTCCATAGATATCAAATAGGCAAGCATATTATCAACATATACCACCATGGATTAACAAGATATTCCCAGAATACCAAGTTCAAGAGGCGGGAGAACGAACAAATGCTCGAAACACTTTCTGAGCTCAACGCTCTTTGAAAGATCAACGTTACGAGTAAGGATTCCTGTTGAAGAAGATGCGCCGACAGAATAGGTTAACTGGTCCTTCGGAAGAAAAAGAGATGTCACCTGGTTCATATTGTCGATCGGATCACCGGTTACAAAGATAAAGAGATCTTGGATAAGAACCGATGATAGCTCATACCTTAAGCAAAGCTATCGGAGACGAAAAGATGCAATTCCCTCGTATCCAGGGGAATTGTGCAGATATGGGGTTCAAAAGGATGTGCAGCATGATGGACAGATGATAGACCGCCGTAGTGCTTTGAGAAAACTCCGGATTGCCAAAGATGCTTGAATATGCATAGATATGATCGCGGTGTACTCAAATTCACAGGAGATAACCGTCACCATTTGGAGGATAGTGGTGATTGCATTTTCCATATTCCACTCCATCATTTCGATCGATATGACACTTATCATGAGTGGAATATAACTATGCCGAGAACCAAATTACAATCACCAGCATCGGATCGACACATGTTATGTAATTAGCCCAAGAGAATTGGAGATGAAATGAAACTCCAGGATTAAGCGCCGGTGACAAAAGAATGAGTTAGCATGGACATGCTGATAAAAGGGAGATAGATAATGTTTCACACACGACTGGAAAGGAGTGTGGAAACACAGATGTATCAAAGAAAATTTTTCCGCATTTTTTGGCATTAAAATACCAATAGATGCGCAAAAACACTTATCAGGTAGCGATTAGCAACTGATGGTTTCACAGAATGTGGAGTTGCTAGAAGGAAGGACACCCTTAAGAAGATGGCACCGGTTATCAAGGAGTCGGATAGATCGCGCCGGTTTTCAAAAGCCTGTCAGTATGGAATGTACCAACAGTTGATAACCAAAGGCAGATAAAGATAACATGTTGGATGCAACAGATAGACAAGGAATTACACACACACACACAACCTATGGTACTACGGAAACCCAGAACACGTGAATCCTAGTTTGAACTTTTAAGAAGAGGATTGAAAACGTTACACTTCCTTACCAGAAAAGGGTGGTTGGGTGGGTAAGAAGAAAAGTGGAAGCAGTCCTACTCTCGCGTTTTGTTTTTCCCTAGTATACATAACTACCAAAAATATTTGCTAGACTGACAACGACCATTTGGCTGAGACCCTGAAGGGCGGGATGGCTCTGATACCAATTGTAACTACCTCGGTGAATTACGCTCCTAGTTACAAGCCTGGATGAGCGGAAATGGTTGAAATAGTACGGTGGGGCCCAAATGCCACTCAAAGGTAGACCTTTCGGCCGTCCCAACCATTTCCAAACATCGGGACAAGAACGGGCGGCGTAATCGGCAGGCGAAGGGATCAACTACATACACAAATGAGTATGTATGCAAGCCACCATACAACAGTACATCAGAGCCATTCCATCTAAAAGAAAGGAAATATAGCAACGTCATACGGCAAGATTCAAATGTCCTAGATAGATATAATAGTTTGGGATATCTCCTCATACATCAAACATCAGAGTATCAGGCGGAAGCGGCAAACAAGATCCGAGTACGGATAAGAAGCAAATTGGCATAAGATGCCCCATAAATAAACACATCCCGCCCACAGATCTCACGGATCCCCGTTCCCGGAATCTCTACACCGAATGTTCGTTGCCCACATCGTCCGTCTCCTCCACCCAGTATCCATCTCGTGAGTGTACTTGTTCATCTAAATCAAATAATTTATCTTGTGAGACCCTAGGGGTACTCAGCAAGTCTTTATGCCTCTAAAGGGGACACAACCTGGGGTGACGCAACTGCAGCAAAAGATAAACCCTAACAGTTCTATAGATACTCGCTAACCATCCACCTAACCAAAGATAGACGGATGTCCGTGAATTAATGACAACAATTATAACAGTAATATCAACAGATCCATCCTCCTCCTCGCTTACCAACGAGGAAGCGGACGAACAACCCCCCATCCGTTGGCAGTTTTATTATCCATTCCATGAGTGTTGCACTATTTACTAGTCAGTTATTTAGTCAAGTAAAAAGCGGTACTTTAGTTATGCTTGTCTATGATCGAGAAACTGTGCTCCAAGTCGTCCATAACCGCGGACACGGCTTTCAGAAAGTTTTACCCTGCAGGGGTGCACAAATAGCAACACACACTCGATCAACCTCGGAAAAACCAAATCAAAACCCAACGAGGCCTTCACGACAAAGCAATCACAAGATTCAGAAATATTTCAGGGGGCCACCCCATTGAGTACACCCGCAACGAAGTTAGCCGACTCCGAGACGGACTCAAGGTTTGCGCCAGTGGCTGTAAACGACTGGGAACCCGAAAATGTGACTGGGCTTGTCGATACTGCGAAAACACTCCGCTGACCTAAACAGTACAGGTGCAGTACCTCGCACAATTTTAAATAAAGCAGTAAAGCATGGCATAAGTACAAGATAGTAAATAAAACCCCAAACTAGTTTGTGGCCCCAAGAAATAAGAATGAATCAAGCTCTGGCTCAGGGGGGTCCCATAAGCCTCCCGGATGTGGATAGCGCGAATATTCAAGGAACAGGAATCAAGTACTCGGGGTCCTACGGGACACAAGTGAGCATGAAAAACCAAATAGCAGATATTGCTCACCGGTGCCACTTTCATTAGTTATCCCATTACTACTCAGGTTAAGTTGTTTAGGTACCTCGTTATCCATCAGACACTCACATACCCTACACATGCTGTTCTACGACTCGCATGGCTCAAACAACTCCTGTAGTAATGGCTCATGGGATGGAGGAACAAGATTTTGTGGGGTTTAAAAGTAAAGGCTATGCAATACTTGGGATTCAGTTTAATGCAATCGCGACTCAATGATGCAAGAATAAGATAGAGGCAATAGGTACTATATGTATGCAAGCATGTGGTAGTGCTTTCCTGGCAGCTCAGTTGAAGCGAGAGAAGGATCTGGGTAGTGCTCCTGGGTTTCTTGATATATCCCCTGCTCAGCGTCTATTCGAAGAAGAACCAAACAAACAAGGGCCAACATAAATAAAGTGCACAAGCATATGAATAAGATGCGACAAGCAGACAATCATGCCATGATGAATGATGCACAATTTGCATGGCAATAAAGTAGCATGGCATGGGTGAGGTGTGGAATACAAGAATAAGCATTTTATTGAGTTTTGGGCACATTTTATACTCAAATAAGTTGCTGTATACTTTATATTTATATGATGCATGCTTCAATTCAGAACATGGAATGCATAAACAGAAAGGTCTCGTCGAGCTGATCATTTTAGACATATCATTTGTTAAATTTGGAGTTATAAAACAAAAGTTATTAATTAATTAAGGGAGAAGGGCATTTTCTTGTAATTTTAGCCAACTTGAAATTTAAAGTGTTCAAAATATATTTTGGATGGCATATTTGAAATCCTCACATTTTTCTGATTTGAAAACATATATTATTTGTATTATTTGGATTTATGAATTTAAATTCATTTTTAAGTCAAAATTAGTCAAATGGAGTCAAAGTCAAAGGTTGACTAGTTTGAATTAGTTTTGAAAATATTTGACTAAAGATTTGAATTAACATTCAAAAACAAAACATTTTTCATATAAGGTTTGAATTCAAATTCCAAACCATTTGAAAGTTATGAATTAATTCATATTTAAACAGATTTGAAATTTGAATTTGAATTGATTTAGAAAAGTTTGAATTTGAATCAGATAACAGCAAATACTTTCTATACTCAGCTAAACCTAGCCATAGACACTGACCAGTGGGGTCAGGGCTGACTGGGACACAACGCGCGGATAAAAGCTTTTTACACCGCAGCTAACCTAGTCCCTGTGAATGACAGGTGGGGCCACGGCACACGCGGACCCGCACGTCAGTAGGCGAGAGGGGGCGTGCCACGCGGCACAGAGAGGGAGCGCGGGTTAAGAATGAAAAAGTCTAGGGGGTGTTCTGCAAAACGCACGGAGAGGCTGGCGGGTGGGCTCTACGTACCGCGGATTAAGCAGAAAAAAAACGGAGGGGCTATTTGCAAAAACAGCGCCCGTATTGTTCCTCTTCCTGCAAACGCGCGGACAGGGCGGTGCGCGACCGACGCAGGGCGCGGCGCGTGGGGTTCGAACTCGCGTCGCGGGCGCGTGCGCTGCGGTTGGTAGCCAGTGCGGCTGGTTACGGGATGTGACAGAGGAGCGCCGGGCGGCTAGATGTGGTTCTACGCGACGCGGGAGCAAGCCAACGAAGTGGCCGACGGCGCGCGCAGCGTGTTTGACGAAAAGTACGACGGATCTAGACGACGACAGCAAGGCGGAGGTTGTCAGGGAGGGAGAGGGTCATACCGCGGAGAGATCGGTGCGGTTGGATCGGGCTGGGAGGCACTGGAGCGGCGAGGACGCAGGCGCTCCCCGGAGCTAGGGTTTTCGTCGGAGCGGCGTCGGCCTGGGGCCCCTGGTCCTCCTCCTCCTCGTTGCTGTGTGCAGGGCGAAGCAGTTGACACCCGTGGTCCTCCCCGACACCCGCGTCTGCACGCCCGCCTCCTTGTTCTGTAGATGGACGGCGACACCGAGAGCGGCGGCCGGGGTAGACGGGGTAGGGGTAGCTGGGGAGGGAGGAGGCGGTCTGGGGAGATCTGGGAGGGGCAGAGAGGTTGGGAAGGAGATAAAGTAGAGAGGGAGAGAGAGGTGGCGTGCGGGAGTGGGTAGAGGAAAAAGGTGGCTCGGGTGCCACCTTTCCCTCCTCCTCGAGCACGTGATCGAGCTGGAGCTCGGGGCAGGAGCAGGGTGAGGTGGTGATGGGGGCTGCCAGGTGGGGACGGCAGGGACGGTGGAGGAGGGAACTGGCTCGGGTGGGACTGCTGGCAGAGAGAAGGAGAGAGGGGAGGTAGGCTCGGGTGAGCTAGGGTTGGAGGAGAGGCTCAGGCTAGGGGGCCCTCATGGCAGGGAGAGAAGAGAGGGAGAGAGAGAGGGGAGGCTCGGTTAGGGTTTTGCTAGGGATGGGGTAGGGTAGCTCGGGTTGGTGAGAGGAGAGGTGAGGTGAGAGAGGGGGAGATGGGTGGTTTGGTTTAGCCAAACAAAGGTAGGTTTAGGGTTTTGGTCGAGCTAGATTAGAGAGGGAGAGGTGAGGGCTTAGGGTTTTAGTGCCCAAGACAAAGAGAGGAGGCCAAGATGTGAGGGTTTTAGGGTTTGAACAATATCCACTCAAAAACCAAAGAAAACCCAAAGGAGATCACAGGATGATGATGGTTGCATGGCCCATACAAGCATTTAATGCCATGTGTTAAACTCGTGAAAACAAAAATAAAATCCCATGGCATTTATTTATGTGCATCCTCAAAAGATGGAGTAAGGGCCAAGCTAAGGATTGAAGGAATGTTCCATGTGGAGTGAATGAGGATGACCATATTTGAATATATTTTGGACATGCTAGTGTGTAAATTCCACTATGTGCATATTATCCTCAAAATATTCCAACATGAACAACCTTCCCATATCATTCCATATGGAAGCATGTAGAATGGAAAAGAGTCCATTCCAACAACATGAGCTAGAGATAAACACAAGTAAAATGCAATGCTCACATGTGGTGGAATGGTGGAATGTTGGGGTGGTGACAAGAAAGGTGGTGGAGTCAATAAAAGATATGCCCCCAACTCAACTTGGGCATTTACACAATATATCAAGAACCAAATACAATATCAAGAGGCAAATACAATTTACAATGCAGATGAGAGAAGAACCAAATCAAAAGGGTTTTATATGATGCTCAAATGCAAGGTGGCATGATGACATGAGCATGATATAATGATGATGCAACAATTATATATAGGAAGTAGCATTTATATAGACTAGGCTAGTAGCATTGCAATTGTTAGACAATTGGGATGCTACACCATCGCCATGCTAGTGAAGGATCGCAAGTCTCGTCGCCGTCAGCTCGACAAGAAGGAGCGCATCATTTCCCGTCTTCTCCACCGGATCACGGATTTGGAGGAGACCATCCACGAGAGAGATATGCAGTTAGAGGAGAGGGAGAATGCAGGAGAAGACCTTCGTGGACACGCCTACTCCTATCTCAGCGATGATGATGACTTTCTGTAGGATCAGGCCATGGACTTCTTCACCGATGAGGATGACTTCGCCTTCATCGATGATGATGATGATGAGGAGGACACTGACTCCGAGGAGTAGTAGCACTTGAGCACTAGCGTTAGTGAGTTGTATTCGGTCCCACTGTATCGTAGTTTCCCAGAATGGTTCTTAAAACCATCTATTTTTCTTTGTTGTAGTGTGTGTTTGTATCGTGCGCTATGAATGAATGAAAAGCAAGTTGCTAGAAAAATCTGAGTCAACACTTGAAAAATTTAAAAACTTTCCAAAAACCCCTGAACCTTACAAATTTCCCTCTTTTCTCATGATCTATCTCAATCTTCAGATGCCTCGCGGAGGAAGCAACTCAGCCCCGGACCCGACGTTGCAACTCTTGCAAATGTTGGTTTCTGACCGCGAAGCCGAAAGAGCCGAACGTCAAGCCAACGTAGCCACCCTTCAACAGATAGCTCAGATGGCCAACAACAATTAAGGCCATGGAAATCTGGACAACCATGGATCTAAGCTCAAGAATTTCCAGAACACCAATCCACCTATTTTCACTAAGTCAGAAGAGCCCCTAGATGCAGATGATTGGATGCAAACCATGGAGAACAATCTGGAAGTTGCAGGACTGGAAGCTAACGAGAAAGTGTTGTTTGCTACCCACTATCTGGCAGGAGATGCAAGAGGATGGTGGAACAGCGTTGGCACAATGACAGGTGGTCAGCTGATGACTTGGGAAGAGTTCAAAGTCAAGTTCAGCAGAACCCATGTGCCACTGGGTTTGATCAAGAGGATGGGAGATGAATTCAGGGAACTGGAGCAAGGAAGGATGACAGTAGTGGAATACCGTGACAAATTCTTGTCATTGGCTAGGTATGCACCAGATGAAATAGACACTGAAGCCAAGAAGAAAGAGAGATTACTGAATGGTCTGCACGATGAGATGCAGACAGTGTTAGTCAATATCCCCTTTGCAGATATTGAAGCCTTAGTTGACTCTACCATTCAGATGGAAGGAAAGATCAACCAAGCTAATGAGAACCGCAAGCGTCGCATCATGCATCAACCAGGAACCCACCATACACCAAAGTGTCGCCCCAACCCATCTCCAGTATTTTCCCCAAGAACCAACAGACCCCCGATGAACCGTCCGACCTACCCCAACCGTGGAAACCCAAGGCCCGAAGGAAACCACAACAACCCCGGCAATCCCAGCAATTTCAACTGTACCCCACCCTAGTTCAACAACAACAATGCTGCCACCAACACCAACACTGCCCCAAGGACTAGAAGCAATGATGTGCCTGTTGCAGCAAAGGACAAGTCGCAAGTAACTTCTTATGAATGTGGAACCAAGGGTCACTATTCCAATGAGTGCCCCAAGAAGATTGCCGCAGCCCCCAATGCAAATGCCCCAGCTCAGCAGTAGCGTCATGTTCAGCGCGGAAGAAGGTTTGCCCTAGGGAACTCACTCAACCGCAACGGCTGTCTCTTTCTCATGCATGCTGAAGAAGCCCAGGAAACGCCAGATGTCGTGCTGGGTATGTTTTCTATTAACTCAGTACTTGCAAGAGTGTTGTTTGATTCTGGAGCATCGCACTCATTTGTTACTGAAGAATTTGCATGCACTAGTAAGATTCAACCAACCAAATTCAAGCATGTTATGATTGTTCAAATACCTGGTTCAACCACAAAAGCTAGGCAAATTTGCAAAGCCGTCCCTATCCGAATCCATGGCATAGATTTTTATGCTAATCTAATAGTACTCAGAACTAAAGGTCTGGAAGTACTACTAGGAATGGATTGGATGTCCAAACACAAAGGACTAATTGATTGTGCCAAGAAAGCCATAACCATGACCAGTACAGCCGAAATATCAGTCAAGCATGTATTTGAAACCTTGCCCCGTCAATTCAAGTGCAACAAGAGTATAACCCAACCGACCATTGACCAAGTCCGGATAGTCTGTGAATACCCTGATGTATTTCCAGATGTTTTGCCCGGTATGACCCCAGGTCGGGATATCGAGTTATCATTGAACTAATACCTGGAAACGGACCCATAGCCCAGAGACCATATAGTATGAACCCATCTGAACTAGTGGAACTAAAGAAGCAACTGTATGCCATGCTTGAAATTAGATTGATTCAACCAAGTGCGTCACCATGGAGATCACCTGTTTTGTTTGTGGACAAGAAAGATGGAGGTAACCGTTTGTGTACGGATTATCGGAAGTTGAATAATGTCACCATCAAGAACAAGTACCCGTTGCCAAAGATAGAAGATCTGTTTGACCAGTTGACTGGTGCCAAAGTGTTTTCTAAGATTGATCTTAGAAATGGTTATCATCAACTCAAGATTCACCGAGAGGATATTCCAAAGACTGCCTTTACCACCAGATATGGATTATACGAGTATATTGTCATGTCTTTTGGATTAATGAATTCTTCCGCTTATTTCATGGACCTCATGAATAAGATTTTTATGGACTTCCTGGATAATTTTGTCGTTGTTTTTATCGATGACATTCTGATTTATTCCAAATCAGAAGACGAACATGAGATACACCTAAGGACCATTCTTGGAACCCTAAGAGAGCATAAGCTATATGACAAGTTTAGCAAATGTGAATTATGGTTACAGGAAGTAGGATTTCTCGGACATATCGTATCAGCCGGAGGAATTGCCGTTGACCCTGCAAAGGTGAAGGATGTTGAAGATTGGCAAGCCCCAACCACTCAAACCCAAGTTCGTGCATTTATCGGATTAGCGGGATACTACCGCAAGTTTGTAGAAGGATTCTCGAGTATTGCAAGACCCATGACCCAATTGCTAAAGAAGGACAGGAAGTTTGAATGGACAGACAAATCTGAAGCGAGCTTTTAGGAACTCAAGAGGAGATTGATTTCAGCCCCAATCTTGATCATGCCGGATATCACGAAGCCCTTTGATGTGTATTGTGACGCGTCCAAGATCGGTCTCGGATGTGTACTAATGCAAGAAGGAAAAGTTATATCTTATCTATCCCAACAACTAAAACAGCATGAACAGAATTATCCAACCCATGACCTTGAACTAGCAGCCGTAGTTCTAGCCCTAAAGACATGGAGGCATTATCTTATGGGTAACCATTGTGAGATTTATTAGGATCACAAGAGCCTGAAGTATATATTCACTCAGAAGGAGCTGAATATGAGGCAGAGAAGATGGATTGAGCTAATCAAGGACTATGATCTGGACATTCACTATCACCCCGGTAAAGCCAATGTGGTAGCAGATGCCCTTAGCAGATTGCCGTGCCACTTGAACTCCATGATTTTGAAGGAGCAACCAAGTTTGCACAAAGAGATGGAAGATTTCCGAATGGAATTAGTAAGTGAAGGATTTTTGGCTAGCATAGAACTTCAACCCACATTGATCAGTCAGCTCAAGGAGGCGTAGAAAGGAAATGCTTGTATCGAAGGAATCAAACATCGTATAGGTACAGGCAAAGTACCCGGATTCACCGAAGACGAAGGAGTCATGTGGTACAAAGGACGTCTCTGTGTACCAGTAGATTCGGAGTTGAAAGAAGTTATTTTGAAAGAGGCCCATGATACTCTTTATTCTATCCACCCGGTGGAATGAAGATGTATCAGGATTTGAAGGAGCAATTTTGGTGGCATAAGATGAAGAGATAAATCGGAAGCTATATCGCCAAGTGTGATATTTGTCAGAGAGTCAAGGCGGGACATCAAATACCCGTAGGACTGTTGCAACCATTACAGATTCCAAAATGGAAATGGGGTTCAGTTGGAATGGACTTTATCACCGGATTGCCTACTTCTAGTAGGGGAAATGACTCTATCTGGGTCATAGTTGACAGATTGTCCAAGGTAGCCCATTTCTTACCAGTCAAGACCACATACCAAAGTTCGAAGCTAGCGGAGTTGTACATCGCTAGAATCGTTAGTTTGCATGGAGTCCCCAAGAACATCATATCGGATCGAGGAACTCAGTTTACCTCAAGATTCTGTTAGAAAGTCCAAGAAGGTTTAGGAACCCGACTGGATTTCAGCACAGCGTATCACCCTCAGGCCGATGGACAAACGGAGCGAGTAAATCAAATACTCGAATATATGTTGAGAGCATGTGTGCTAGAGTATGGATCTAAATGGGAAGACTGTCTGCCTTTCGCAGAATTTTCATACAACAACAGTTATCAAGCTAGTCTACAAATGGCCCCATTTGAATTCATGTATGGAAGGAAGTGTCGCACCCCTTTGAATTGGTCGAAAGTGGGAGAGAGTCAGATTTTTAGACCCGACATCCTACGAGAAGCAGAAGAGAAAGTTCACAAGATTCGTGAGCACCTCAAGACTGCCCAGTCAAGACAGAAGAGTTACGCCGACAAGAGACGTCGCGACCTTGCTTTCAATATCGGAGATTTTTTGTATCTCAAAGTGTCGCCTTTGAAGGGAATGCAGCGTTTCCAACTCAAAGGAAAGTTAGTCCCCAGATATATCGGACCCTTCAAGATTCTGAATTGCCGAGGAGAAGTATCATATCAATTGGAACTGCCAGACGAAATGTCAGCGGTACACAATGTGTTCCATATATCGTTACTTCGCAAATGCCTTGAAGTTCCCAAGAAGACCGAAGTTTTCAAGAACATTGATCACCGGACCATAGAGATCAACGATGACCTGACGTATCCTGAAGTACCCATCTGTATTTTGGAAGAAGCTTTCAGAACCACCAGAACCCGAAGCATCAAATTTCTCAAGATCCAGTGGAGCAACCACACTGAAGAAGAAGCTACCTGGGAGCGAGAAGATCACATCAGGACGGAGTTTCCCGATCTCTTTAAATGCTAGGTAATCTTTTTCTTCTTTTTCAAAACTCGGGACGAGATTTCGTTTAAGGAGGGAAGGTTTGTAACATCCCAAAAATATAAAACAATGATCATCAAACTCTAATCACTAAAATTAGGGTTAACAGAAACTTTGATTAAATAAAAACAAAATGAATGCATGTGTGTATGTGATGATTTGATGAATGCATGAATGGACTTGTGTGATTCAACTAAATAATAAGGAATGGTTCAAAGATGAATATAACATCATCTAAAACATTTCCAAGTAGAAAAAAATCAAGAGAAAATAAAAAACAAATCAAATAAAGCAAATGGTCATTTTTGCCAATCTTGTTCACTAGGTCACTTTGAGTGTTTCTAGTCCAAGATTTCAAACAAAAACTTTTCCAATTATTTTCACCACTTGCTAGACCAAGTAAAAGTGAATCAAATCCCACCCTTCAAACTTGTAGAAACATTTATCAACCCCATTAAAATTACAATTCAAAATTGAATCTTTAACATATGTGAAGATCACACATTTTCAAAACCCAACCAAACTAGTGCCCCTTGACCAATCCAACTAACCAGATACTCCCTAGTATGTGCCTAGAAAACCCACCAAGTTTGAACCAAAAATTCAAATTTGAATTTCTTGCGGCCATTTCATCAAACACTTGGAGACAGAAAATCAAACTGGCCAAACTTCACTGTTTTAAGCAGTAATTTGGATAAGCATTATTCACCCTTGTCTCCCCCAGTGCCAACCTGTTCCTTGACCACCCCTAGCCCCTACCTATTGCACCATGCCATGCCAACCCAAAGGAACCCTTGCCAGCCGACCATGGCTACCTAGCCAGAACAAGCACCAAGCCTAGCCACCTTGTCTAGCAGGCACTCCATCGTCCACCGCCACCCCCTGTCAACCGCTCGAACCCTGCTAGCCACTGGACCACCCAGATCAGGTGCGACCATTCTCTCTGCGACCATGCCGAGAGCGCGCCAGAGCTCCGCGCTCGACATGCTCGCACAAACCACGCGCCGCCCTCATCGCTTGCAGGCGTGATCACCACCGCACCAGGAATCGCCTAGACATGCTCGTTCACCGCCGCGCGACCATGAGCACATGTGCGCCATTAAGACTTCCGTCGGAGCCACCCAGAGCGTCGACGTGTTCCGACCGATTCGCACCACCCCACGCCTCGCCATCAGGTTGTTGAGCTTCGCCAGAAGGCAATGCACCGTCCCCTACCTTTGGCCATGTCGTTAGCTCGATGTGCAGCCGACCCCTACGAGCTCAGCCCGCACCCTTCGGTCCCCTTCAGCCACTATAAAAGGAGGCCTCCCCCGCTCGTTTTCTTCACACTAGTTCACTCCCCACCTCTCACTGATCACACCCACTCACTCCCGAAGCAAGGCGAGAACCAGGTGGCCAGAATTTCACCGGAGTTCGTCGCTGCATAGGAGGAGAGGCACCGTCGATTGGAGCCGCCCCAGGAGAAGCTGCTGGTACCAGGAGAATCGCCGTCATCGACTTCGTCGTTCGCCCCCGTCGCCGACCATTGCCTGAGCCCCGGTGAGCCTCCCACGACCCCCACCTGCCGCGCTAGGGTTCTGTCTCGCCGGCGCTGCTCGACATGGACGATGAACCAGAGCCGTTCGATTAGAGTTAGATCGTGCGACCTAGATCACCCCGTACCGCTTCTCCACTCGTTGTCTCACTGACGAGTGGGGTCGCTCACTTAACCAGCCCGCGCGTGCGCTGTGCGTAGTGTGCCGGCCCAGTTAAACATCCCGCGCGACCCACTAATTCAAATTTAGATTCATTCATTTAATTTCAAACCCTGTTCTGTACCTAGATTCAAAAATCAACCCAGCTCTATTCACTAAACCAAAATGCATGAAACCAATTTTGTTAGAAAGGTATTGGAGTGCTTAATCCAAGCCAGTTGGATTCAACCCATTTAGATTTGTAGATCACCCATGGTAAAAATAACAAGGCAGAAGCTTTTCTGCATTCAAACATTTTTCAAAATTCAACCATAAGAGCTTTTGAGTTGATTCCAACTCTCAAAAATCACATTTAACCATACCTTTCAGAATATATAAAAATCTATAGGTTTACTTATAGAAATAATGATCAAGTAATAAAAGAATGCCACATAGGCATTTCTAGTCACTTTAATTAAATAAAATAAAAGGTTAAACCTTATTAAATGGTGATTCCACTTTAAATCACATTCCCATGTACTGAAATATGTGGTGATGACATGTGTCAACATGATCCCATGTTTTAGTTGGAGAATATTAAATCTTAAGTAGTTTTTCAATGAGTAGAAATTACTTTTCTAAAATAAAATAAATAAGACAAGTGCTTTAATCTTGTAATGTTAGTGATGATGCTAGATCATCTAGTGTGAACATTTGTGCAATAAATAGAAATATTTAAATATTGTTTGGTGATTGTTTACCCCGTATTTAATTATAGACGCTAGTACCGACCAAGGATACGAGGAGGAAGGAGGATACTACGAGGAAGAAGCTAAGGAGAACTTCAACCACTGCTCTACACAAGGCAAGCTAACACTTGCAAGATACCCTACTTATGCAAGCTACTACTTGCTTGTTACTATGCCAACCATATGCCTTAAGCATATGTGATTATACCCACTTGACACACCATCCTAGTTTTACTTGCAAGCTTAGTATTTTATGTTCTTTATTAAAAGATTTCTATCAAAAGTTTACTTAGTGACTTGTAGATTCCAGAAAGATAATTGAAGATAGCATAAAGAGCATAAAACTTGGCCTAAGTTAGATAATCTTGATGTCATCCTGAGGCATGAGATTTTACTTAGATAAGATACACTTGTTTACCACCCCTCATTAGTATTTACCCCCACTTGTAGATGCTAGTGCTAAGCATAAAACTTGATCAACTTTAGATGGGAATACTTGGTGAAAATGGTTATGAAAACCTTAGAATGATGAGTCATTCTATTGAAATGTTTTGACATGTGTTCTTGAACACCAGATGATTTTTATGATGAAAATGTTAAGGCATGAGCCTTAGCCCTTTATAAAACTGATGGTTGTCTGGATGCGATACCATTCCAATTTTACCTTACAACCACAATATCCGAAATTTGGGCAGGGCTTGACTGGAAATTTATATACCTTAGTATGGGTTCCCTTGCGGCCAAGGTCTGAGCCGACGCTACCTTGTGAAGATTGTCCACCTGAGCAGTACCCAAGATGACAGTTGTTCATGGTTGGGAGGCCAAACTCACAGGAGAGGTGCCTATACTAGGGCGTGTAATTGAAAGGTTAGTATTGATTATCCGCATACTGGGTATGGTGAATTCAGGATTGTTCCTGACGGATGTATCGAATGTTGTGGTGAAAGTGTACAATTTCTGCAGAGTGTCAAACTATTCGAATAGCCGCGTCCGCAGTTATGGACAGTTGGAGTGGCCATACTGTTCTATCGTCAGATGTTTTCAAAATGACATATGAAATGATATATGACTTTGACCTGACCACAACAGAGTTGTGACATGAAATTCAAGTTCCCACTTAGGTGTTATAAAAATTTCAACTAGCTTTCTTTGCCTTTGAACTTAGTAGAGGTAAATTTGGCTTTTTGGCAAAACAACCCTAGAGCTTAGTATATCCTATTCAAAGCCACTTCACTTGTTAGTATTAGTTTGCAAGTACTTAAAGAGTACTCATGGCTTTGTCCCTGGCTATTCCTGTGGCCAGACTATGAAGAGGAGTATCAGGAAGAATGACAGCAGGAAGGTTACGACAACTAGGATCATCTCCCATCGTCAGCATTGCCTGTGACCCTGAATATGGAGCTTCGCCTACGCTATCGTTAATATTACGTTATTCCGCTGCTTGAATTGTATTAAGAACTGGATCATGAGATTCTTATTTGTGTAAGACCTTATGTATGGTTTGTAATGGATGATGTACTGTGATATCCAATCTGTTATGTCTCGCAAAAATGGTAATCCTGGGATTGTGATGTATGGCATAACAGGCATCTGTGATTAAAAATCTGGGTGTTGACAAACTATCATCTTGGGAACTTGATGCAGCCCGACCTACGGTCGTTGCCACATCAGGTCTCAAACTTATGCCAAGTCGTCATGGACTCTAAAGGTGAATCCTATCCTCTTTGAGATCCCACTTCCTACCCTATTGAATGGTATACTACTTCATTCTCCGCCCTCTGACCATGATAGGTTCACACCGATGAGTACGGAGACGAGGGAGGAAGCCCGAGGACTCACACCCGACAAGACGGAGGCTTGGAAGAGGAGACGGAAGAAGCTCCAGCTGGAATCGGCGATAGAACCGGTGAACCGGAGCCACCACCGGAATCCCCGGCGACAGCACCGGCGAACCGGGTGCACCGTCGGAAATCCCGACACCAGGACCGGTCGACCGGACCCACCACCGGAAACGCTCACTGTATGCTGTTCCGGTGCGCGACCGGAATCTTCGGCGACGACCGGAATTCCCTGCCTGCACGCGGATCTGGGTTTGATGCCCTATAATATTCCCTTTAGTTACCCCTTTGCCTATTTTATTCCCAAACTACCCCCTTTTTTAGTGGTTAGCCTATAAATAGATCCCCCACCCCTTATGTGTCCCTTAGGCATAGATGATAGAATAAAGACAACCCCCTTGTGTGGAATCTCTATTTTTGCCTCATCCACGCATCCATCATTGAACAAGGCCTTGGAGTTCGATGTCTTGTCTCCAAGTTGTCAAGACCCTCCCCAAGGTGTTCTTCCCTCTCCGATGTGGATTTGAGGGAGCACGTTGACCGATCTTTCCTTGCGAGGATTCTATCGGACCAGTGGTCGCCATTCAGGAGCAATTGGCCTTGTATCGTGTGAGTTTTGTGTGTGTTCTTCGCGAGGTGTGTGTTCGCTTCCATTACCTTATCCCTTTCCCCTCGCTTTCCCATCGATTTGACCACGAGATCCGTGATTATCGGGCCACCCAAGAGGTTAACCCCTTTATCATCTGGTATCAGCAACTTTTGGTTGCCACGGATTCCTCATTGATTTGGTCTTTTCCCCATAAATTCGAAAATTTCACCAAAAACAGCCCCAATTCGTGTTTTGCATCGATCTATGATTTGAGTGAGTTTTGGTAGGTTTTGATCCGTGGATTACTTGCTAAACTTGTTGATCTATCTTCCTTTGTGTTCCCATGGCCTAATTCCATCATTTGACCCTCCGATTTGAAGTTTCCCATCGAGTTTTTCCGCAGAAAATCGAGTTTTTGTGTCCCTAAACTCCCGGTGCCAGATTTGACGAACCGGAGTTCCCGCCAGAATTTCCGGTCAAACTGGACCCACCGCTGGAAATTCCGGCGAGATTTCCGGTCCGCCGACCTGGTCGCCAACAGATTCAGCCCCACACGGTTTTGAGCATAACTTTTGCATTCGAACTCAGATTTTGGTGTTCTTTAGCTCATTTCGAAGAGGAGAAGGAGATCTACATCATCATACACGTTGTTCATGCTATCTACTCCATCCAAATTCCGTGAGCAAGGCGGAATCCAACAATAAAGGGTGAAGATCATCGACGAAAGGTATAAACATTTCGCGACTTTTCCCCACTTGCATTCCTTTGTGAACCCCACTATCTTTGTGAGCAACAAACACCTATTGAGATTAGTTCCTCTTATGATTGCTTGGTCTATGCACATTTTATACCTTGTAGATTCCGAGCAAACATTATGAGCGCTATCTCATATAGTTATCTTGTATAGTTGTTGGCACAAGGAAGAGGCAAGTGAAAAAAAAAGAAGGAAATAAAAAGAAAAAGAGAAAAAATAGAAAAATTAAGAAGAAAGTAAAGAAATATACATGTGCCTCATAGAATAGGAAGCGCAAGCTCGATGAACATCATATAGGTGGTACTTATTGTGCATATCTTGTAGCCCACCAATTTTGTGCAATCGAACTAGCGTCTCTCCTTGTACTTGTGTGACACGAGCTTATAGTCTTCGCTAGGTAATCATTTGGTTCTTAGCTCACTTTCTCCGTCACACAAGTCCCATTTGTCCCACCGTGTGTGTTTCCTTGTACATATTTCCTATCTTGTAGATTGACTTCTTTTGCTTTGTGATCATTGTGGTTCTTTACTTGACATTACAAAATCTTGATTTCGGATTGGTCCTTGACATGCCACTTTTCATACCTATCCACCATAGGCCTTGTGTGTGTGTGTTTTTTGGTTAGTAGTTGGTTTTGGTGTTCCATGTGAACTTCACTTTGCTTGGTTTATTGCTCTCAAGTGTGGCCACTTGCACGATACGATCTTCCAAGGTAAAATAAGGTTTGACGTTGTATCCCTAACACCCTCTACCACTTCCATATACAACACTTGGTCTTATGAAGCATGTCTAGGGACTCCGGGACCGAGAATGATATCTATGAAGAATCCATGATGAGCCACCATGACTACGACTCCACAAGTATAGAGGACATGACAGAGCACAACACCGACAACGGATCCACATGCTTTGAGGACCCAGAGCACTACACCTATGACGACTCCACATGCATGGAATACATGGAGCATGACATCAACTATGGCTCCTCAATCATGGAAGACTTGGAGCTCTACATCGACAATCGATCCTCGTGCATGGAGGATATGGAGCACTACACCGACAATGGCTCCACATGCTTGGGTGATATGGAGTACTACACCAACAATTACTCCCCAAGCATGGACGACTTCAAGTGCGACATTGATGATGCCTCGCCGAGCATGGAGGACACGGAGAACTTCATCGACTTTGATGGCTCCTCCATGAGCCATGAAGAATTCCTCCACCGCTTGGAGATGGAAACCTACTACGCCAAGCAAGAGGAGGCGCATCATCAAGAATCCATGACCTTCAAGACCAAGCATGCCACACCAAAGGGCACCACCTACTTCGATGATCCACCTCCAAGGCGACAAGCGCCACCACCTCCAAGGCGTCAAGCGCCGCCATCGACAAGGAATCAAGTGCCACCACCTAGATGGCGTCAATCTCCTATCGAAAGAAAAGTGGCGTCCAAACATCATATACATCAAGAGGCGCCAAGAAACAAGAATCTTCATCGACAAACATCCTCTCATGAGCATCGCTACCATAAAGAGGATACAAGACATCGTCAAAGGCATCTTTGCCACCAAGACGAAGAATTCGTGATGAGCACCAACCATAATGCTCAATCAAGCTCAAGAAGGCACCAGAAGCACAAGAAGAGTGCCAAGGAAAATGATCACCATCGCGAGCGTCATGTGGATGACCAAGTGCTTCACCAACATCAACCGTCGGCAAGGCACGCCAATGACCTCCGTCGACACCATCATAGGGCACCTTCGACTACTAGTTCCACCACCACAATGGCACCAAGAGCAATCCTTCCTCCATGCCATCGAGCTTCAGCGCCTACGCTTGACTTCCGCGACCTCGCGAATGAGGAAAATAAAGACCACTACTTTGCCAAGTTGGTTGCGTATGGCAAGAGGGTGTCTACACGCCAAGATGGAGGAAGCCAAGGCCACATATGTGATGAAGTCGATCTGAGCACCGCTCTCGACAACAACATGAGCCTACTTCCACCACTACTAGATGGCCACAAGTCGGTCGAGCATGGGATTTTCCCTTCGACCATGGAGGCAAGCGATGATGCCCATCTTATGGCATCCAACCTTGGAGGCGACAAGGTCAATAATGGTGAGCATGGGATTTTCCCTTCACCAAAGGAGGCGCATGGAGTTGAGGAAACCGAGCCTACCCCTATATGCTTGAGTGATGACGTGATACCAATCCCATGTGAGTATGAGAGCCACTTAGCCCACTTGAGTGAGATGAGAGACTCCACTATATGTGAGATTGAGTGCTTCCACTTTGAGGGCATGAGAGATACACCGAGTGAGTCGAGAGTGGTAGTTGATAGGTCAAGTGAGACCATTTCTATTTTTAATGACTTACCCTCTACCTCTAGTGTGTTCTCTTATGTTGTGCTAGGTTCCATGGATGACGACGCCCGAAGACTTGAAGCAAGGATGCCTCAATTGGAGAATATGTACATGGTTCATGACGATGAGGCTATGCCATGGCTACATAAAGAAGACAAAGTCGTCCACAAGGAGGCCACTACTTCCACAACACCCAATCATATGAGAGGTATGACCAAGGTAACAACAAGGGTGTTGATGATGCCATGATCCCACTAGTGGACATGATGAATTGTGAGTATATGCATGTTTTGGATGATACTTGTGACATTGCATATGCTTCACTCATATTCCCATGTGATGCTTTGACTTTGCAATATATTGATCATGTGGAATTGTTTGATTGCGATATCATTGCCATAAACATGCCATGCTATGCATCTTGTGTGTATCCTCCAATTGCTTCGGACATGCTTTGTCATGCTAGTCATTCAATTTCTCCCGTTGCTTGTGATAAGATGAATGCTTGCTATTTCACTTGTTTTGCTTGCAACAATATTGATCATATGCGTTATAATGAGATGGCCCCCATAGCTTTCTCAATTTTTGGAGATTTTGATGATTGCCATGATAAGCATGTTACCCACTTGCATACTCACCATGCATCTATTTCATACTTGATTGACATTAATGGTGATGTGCACAAGAAGAGATACGTCATGATGGATGATGTGTATCTCTACCATGCACACATGTTCTTCCTTGTGTGTATGATGTGTGTAGGTACCCGCACAAGAATGTCAATCTCGGTTGAGCACGAGTTGACAAAAAGAGCTCTAGAGAGCATCCCACAAGTGAGTTCAAGATCCAACCCAGCTCTAATACCTTTTGCATTCTTTGTATCTTTCATGTTGAACAATTGAGCTTTCCTATGGTTTGATTGCAAGCATGTTGATGGTATTATCTCACCTTGTGACATTCATGTTTCTTTGCTATTGGATATTAATGCTTTGTGTGTTGCAACAAAAATGTTGAACAAATTCTCTTTTCGATGTTTTGTGTGCAACCATAATGCCATTAAGAGCATGTATTGTCATGAGAGCTTCCAAGAATCTCGTCTTGTTGTTGCAACAAACATAAGGACCACTTTCTCTTTCATTTGGTTTGTTTGCAAACATGTTGTTTTTGCTTCCGCTTGGGATACTCATATTCCCATGATATTTGCTTTGGATGAGTTGTATGTGGCATCCAACATTTTGAACAATTTCTCTTTCAATGGTTGGTTTGCACACATAATGATGTTGTTTTGGATATTCTTACTTTTGTGTTTTTGCCAAATTATCCTAGCTTTGCATCAAAGATGTTGATCAAATTTCTATTTGATTGCTTTGAGTGCAACACAAATATGTTATATGGAATTTTTGAGTTCCCACATTTGGATGATTTTGCAATGATTTCCATGCACTTTGACCTTGCATATGCATCCTGTTTGCTATACTTGAGTAGTGCTAATAGTGTTGTGAACAAGAATGGACATGCCAATGACATGCTCCTCTATCACACACAAACATATGTTGCTTTGTATTTGTTGTATGAAGGTACAAATGCATACACGTCAACCTCTACCAACCATGGGTTGACAAGAAGAACCGAAGAGAGTTACCTATGGCTACCCTTCATCGAGCTATCTCTACAAGCTAAGGTGACTTCCTTCTACATGAGGACTCATGTTATAATCTTCATGAATTGGCTACGCTTTGAGTGTTGCTTCGCTTTTGTTGTGAGATGTGTAGGCTTCATGGAAGGTGACAGAACATTGAAGTGTTGTCAAGTCAATATTCCCAAGGACGACTATATGGTGAACCCCAGGATCAAGAAGGTCTCTCGACCTCTTCTACTTTGTGATGAGCATGTAGAGTCGAGGACGACTCTTTTTGAAGGGGGAGCTGATGCTGCCCGACCTACGGTCGTTGCCACATCAAGGTCTCCAACTTATGCCAAGTCGTCATGGACTCCAAAGGTGAATCCTATCCTCTTTGAGATCCCACTTCCTACCCTATTGAATGGTATACTACTTCATTCTCCGCCCTATGACCATGATAGGTTCACACCGACGAGTACAGAGATGAGGGAGGAAGCCCGAGGACTCACGCCCGACAAGACGGAAGCTTGGAAGAGGAGACGGAAGAAGCTTCAGCTGGAATCGGTGAACCGGAGCCACCACCGGAATCCCCGGCGACAGCACCGGCGAACCAGGCGCACCGCCGGAAATCCTGGCGCCAGGACCGGTCGACCAGACCCACCGCCGGGAACACTCACTATATGCCATTCTGGTGCGTGACCGGAATCTCCGGCGACGACCAGAAATCTCGGCGCCAGATCCGGCGCCGCCGGACTTACCGCCGAAATTCCCTGCCTGCACGCGGATCTGGTTTGATGCCCTAGAATATTCCCTTTACTTACCCCTTTGCCTAGTTTATTCCCAAAGTACCCCCTTGTTTAGTGGTTGGCCTATAAATATAGCCCCACCCCTCATGTATCCCTTAGGCATACATGATAGACTAAAGACAACCCCCTTGTGTGGAATCTCTAGTTTTGCCTCATCCCCTTACAAGGGGACCGACTATCGTCACCAACCTCGATTGGACTTTGCATCACGCATCCATCGTTGAACAAGGCCTTGGAGTTCGATGTATCATCTCCAAGTTGTCAAGACCCTCCCCAAGGTGGTCTTCCCTCTCCGATGTGGATTTGAGGGAGCACGTTGACCGATCTTTCCTTGCGAGGATTCTATCGGACCGGTGGCCGCCGTTCGGGAGCAATCAGCCTTATATCGTGTGAGTTTTGTGTGTGTTCATTGTGTTCTTCGCGAGGTGTATGTTCGCTTCCGCTACCTTTTCCCTTTGCCCTCGCTTTCCCATCGATTTGACCATGAGATCCGTGAATATCGGGCCACCCAAGAGGTTGACCCCTTTACCAGAACTGCACAGGTGGACAATCTTCACAAGGTAGCCTCAGCTCAACCTTGGCCGCAAGGGAACCGATACTAAGGTATATAAAGTTCCAGTCAAGCCCTACCCAACTTTCTGGTATTGTGGTTGTATGTTAAAATTGGAATGGTCTCGCATCCAGACAACCATCTGTTTTGTAAAGGGCTAAGGCTCATGCCTTAACATTTTCATCATCAAAATCATCTGGTGTTCAAGAACACATGTCAAAACATTTCAGTAGAATGAATCATCATTCTAAGATTTTCATAACCATTTTCACCAAGTATTCCCATCTAAAGTTGATCAAGTTTTATGCTTAGCACTAGCATCTACAAGTGGGGGTAAGCACTAATGAGGGGTGGTAAACAAGTGTGAATTAGCTAAGTTCAATCTCATGCCTCAGGATGACATCAAGATTATCTAACTTAGGTCAAGTTTTATGCTCTTTATGCTACCTTCAGATATCTTTCTAAAGTCTACAAGGTACTAAGTAAACTCTAAGAAAAAGCTTTGATAAAGAAATAAAATACCAGGCTTGCAAGTAAAACTAGGATTGGGTATCATCAAATCTAGCTAACCAAGCATGCTTAATGCATTGCATAGGTTATCTAACTTTCATAGTTGCAAGTGTTAGCTTTCTCATTTAATAGCTTGCCTTGTGCAGAGAAGTGGTTGAAGTTCTCCTCGGCTTCTTCCTCATAGTATCCTCCTTCCTCCTCGTATCCTTGGTCGGTACTAGCGTCTATAAAGGCATGGGCGATGATAGGGGGCGGTGCGTTTCCTCCTGGCGAAGCTCAACGTCTTGATGGCGAGGGTGGGGCGGTGCGGAACGTTCCGAACGTCGTGGCGCTCTAGTAGGCTCCGACGGTGGCTTTAATAGTGCACAACATCTATGGTCCGCACGGTGGCGAACGGGCATGTCCGCGGTGTTGCTAGGGTGCTGGCGATCCTGCTTGCACGCGGCGAGGGCGGCATGCGGTCTGTGGGTGTATGTCATGGGTGACGCTCTGGCGCGCTCTCGACTCACTCGCAGAGAGGCTGGGCGCGAGCTTTCTGTGTGGTATAGTGGCTGGCAAGGCTCGGGGCTTGGACAGGGGGTGGCGATGGACGGTGGAGAGTGTACCAAACAAGGTTGGCGAGGCTAGTGCTTCTCCTAGATCGCTGGCAACATTGGGGTGGCAAGGGTGCTCTCGGCCTGCTTGTGATTCATGGCATGGTCTGCTTTACAGTGAGCTAGAGGGGTTAAACAAGTTAGATGATCTACTGAGAGTGTAGGGTGAGCTAGATAGGGAACCAGTTAGGCACTGATCACTGCTCACAATAGTGTTTCTGGTTTGTTTGTTTGGTGCTAGCAAGGTGTTTGATGAAATGGGCACAAGAGATTCTAATTTGAATTTTTGAATCAAACTTTGTGGGTGTGCTAGTTACATACTAGGGAGTCTCTGGTTAGTGGAATTGGTTTGGTTGGGTTTTGAGAAAGGGGTGATCTTCACATATGAATCAGATTCAATTTTGAAATGTGATTTGAATCAAGTTGCCAAATGTTTCTGCAAGTTTGAAAGGTGGGCTTTGATTCAATTTCACTTGGTCTAGCAAGGGGTGAAAAGAAATGGAAAATTTTCTATTTGAAATCTTGGACTAGAAACACTCAAAGTGGCCTAGTGAGCAAGATTGGCAAAAATGACCATTTGCTTATTTGATTTGTTTTTTATTTTCTCTTGATTTGTTTCTGCTTGGGAATGTTTTAGATGATGTTGTTTTCACCTTTAAACCATTCCTTGCTATTTAGATCAATCACACAAGTCCATTCACGCATTCATACAATCATCACATACACACATGCATTCATATGATCTTAATTAACAAAAGTTTTTGTTAACCCTAATTTTGGTGATTGGAATTTGATAATCATTGTTCAACATTTTCGGGATGTTACAGTAAACAATTATAATTTTAAACCTTAAATTCTATGCAAGTTATAACCAACTAATTACCTTAAAATCAATTAAGTCTATGAGAATAACACTAATCATTTTTAGTTCTCAAGAATTACATGTGACAAATAATAAGAGGGTTTACTATATAATAATTTCTTAAATTTTAACTTGATAAGAATTAAATCTCATGAATTAATAGTAATGCATTCCTTAATAAACTATGGTTTATTTAGGTAACCAAACTCATAACGAAAACCTCTACATAATGTTAACAAAAAACGGAAAACAAATAAAGGAAATAAGGAAATAAGGAAAATATAAACCTTATCAAATAAAGGTTCATTAAATGAATCTAAATACATATTATTATGCTGCATGTATCAAATAAATTTTATAAAGAAAGATTCAAAAAAATGTAAAATACAAATCTGAAAATTGAAATAGAAAATAGTAAAGGAAAAATAGAAAGAAAAAGAAATTTGCGCCGAGCAGCAGGCCGGCCTAGAGTTTCCTCTACCTATCCATCTCTCGCGAGCCGCAGCCAGTTCTCTCTGCTCACTACACCACAGCCCAACACCGGCCTAGGCCTGCGTACCTCGTCGTCTACCTCGTGCTCTCCCCGAAGCAGCTCGATGGCAGTAGCGCCGCCGCTCGTTGGCGTGGAGATTCGTGCCGCCGACCGCCAGAGGGGATAAGGAGGCCACGACAACGCAGCTCTGCTTCATCCTCATCCACTCTTTATCCCTCTGAAGCTCTCTCTCTCTCTCAAATCCTCCTTTGTCCTGAAACCCTAACTAACCTCGCCGACAAATCGCCGCCGTTGAGCATCTCCCCTCTTCTTCCCGTATATCCCTGGAGAAGCACTGTGTGCCGTAGGTCCTCTAGGTGGAGTTCAGCATCAAGGGGAGCACTGGGGAGGGCGAATTTTGCCGTTCCTTTCTGCTGTTGTTTGTCGGAATCCTCGTCGGAATCTCTCCTCCGACCGCGCCCGTCCTCACCGACACCACCGCTGCAACCAGGGTGAGTCACCGATGCTCAAGCATCTTTCCTCTACCCATATCGCACTCTCTAGGCTGCTCGCGCCATAGCGCCGCCGTACGCTGTCGTCAGTCGTCATCGTTACAGTAGCTCCGGTGACCAATCGGGGGCGGTGCAACCATTCCCGGGTTCTACTCATTTGAACGTGTAGTCTCGCTTGGCCGCGCGTGATGATCCACAAGTATAGGGGATCGCAACAGTCTTCGCGGGTAGTATTACCCAATTTATTGATTAGACACAAGGGGAGCCAGAGAATACTTGCAAGCCTTAACAACTGAGTTGTCAATTCAGCTACACCTGAAAATAGTTCTTGCTCACATAAGTTTATCAGTAGCAGCAGTTTGGTAGTAGCAACAGTAAAGCAATAGCAGCAGTGAAACAGTAGAAATAGTAACAGTAACGGTAAACAGTGGGATTCTAGTGCGGTAGGCATAGGGATGGATGGACGGGAGTTGCATGGACGAGTCTAAACATGTAACTTCAAGATCTAGGGCATTGCAGATAAATAATAACAAGCATCCAAGTACTAAACAATCCTAGGCATGTGCTCCAAATATAGTCATACGTTCTCGTAATGAGAACTTGCACAGCATCTTCTGTCCACCAAGCCCGTGGCAGCGGGGCCTCTAGGGAACTACTGGCAATTAAGGTGCTCCTTTTAATAGAGCACCGGAGCAAATCATTAACACTCCGTGAACACATGTGATCCTCACACCATAGCCATCCCCTCCGGTTGTCCCAATTATTGTCACTTTGGGGCCTTTGGATCCGAACAATGATATGTGTACACAACTTGCAGATAAGATCACAAACAATACTATCATAATGATTCAATAATAAGTTCAGATCTGAGATCATGGCACTCGGGACCTAGTGACAAGCATTAAGCACAAGTTGCAACAAAGTCAAATAGCACTAATAGAGATACTAGGCACTATGCCCTAACAGATCTTACTCGATTACATGATAGAACTCATCCAATCCCTACCATCCCCAAGCCTACAGCGGGGGATTACTCACTCATGGATGAGGGAAACATCGGTGGTCGATGGAGATGCGTTGGTGATGATGATGGCGATGATCCTCTCCAAATTCCCCATCCCGGCAGGGTGCTAGAACGGAGTTTCTATATCCGAATCTTGGTATCTGGTGGCGGCGGCGGAGCGCAACTCTTTCTAGAAAACTATCGAACCCCCCTCGGTTTTTAGGTTGAAAGGCAACTTATAGCGCAGAGGGAGGCCGAGGGGGTGCCTGGGGTGGTTGCACCCCCCCAGGCGCGGCCAGTGGTGGGCCCGCGCCTGGGGCATGGGTGTGAGCCCCTAGGCTCCTTCTCCGTCTCTTCTTCTGGCTCTATGGATCTTCTGATGAAATATAATTTTTGGCATATTTTCCAGGATTTTTCCTGATAGTTGATTTTCTGCACAAAAACAAGACACCAAGGTAATTCTGCTGAAAACAGCGTCAGTCCGTGTTAGTTGTATCCAAATCACATAAGTGTAGTGAAGAAACAATAGCAAAGTTTTTGATAAAGTAGATACATTTTGGACGTATCAACTCCCCCCCCCCCAAGATTAGCTCATTGCTTGTCCTCAAGCAATTCAGTTGAAAACTGAGTGCGATAAAAGAACTTTCACGAACACATTGCTTCATATGATGTAAATATTCTTAGCACAGGAGTAGATGCTTAGACAATTCATAATAAAGAGTATGCAACTACGTCTACTCAATAGTCATTGCAAGCTATGAAGAGAAACCAACTCAATAATAATAAGTAGCATGGAACATAAACATAAGCAACATTGCAATGCTCATAATAAGGTATGATAGAGTGGTATCTCACTTGCCTTTGTTTGAAGAGCACAATATAAATGCCAAGGCACCTCTGAAGTTCAATTGAAGACTAGAGATAAAGATATCAGAGATACAAACATCAAAGTCATGACATAATTAACCAAGTTTTGGAACAAACACAAGAATGACAACTATGCTCTCAAGAAGGTGCTCATAGAATAAGTGGTGACTCAACAAGGTGGTGAAAACGGTTTTGGAAAGTTTGAAAGGCTTCCAAATGCTGAAAGGAAGGTACTCATTATCTTTGAGCTCTCATTGCCCCTATCATAGGCATCTTCATGTGGTTAAGGTGAAA
Organism: Avena sativa; assembly: GCA_916181665.1. Taxonomy (NCBI): domain Eukaryota; kingdom Viridiplantae; phylum Streptophyta; class Magnoliopsida; order Poales; family Poaceae; genus Avena; species Avena sativa. Next base: position 72,352,932 of record OV702284.1, read on the forward strand.
GTGAGGTCCACTCTGAATCATATGCTTGACAGACCATAGACTGGAAATCCCAAGTCCCTTGAGTATGAGGGTCGCTCCGCATGCTACTCAACTTTGGTCACCTGAAAGTTCTTGTCATTGTAAATACATGCATATCATCGAGAACCGCCAACGGGGTACCCCTTGCACATGGTACATGAGCATTCCCATGACCAAAATGACAAGGCAAGCAGACAATGAGAATCTTAGCAATCTTTTTATTTACCATATGCATATCTTTTTATTGAGGATGCTTCATAAATGCTCATTATGGTGATGCTGCAAGTTTCCACCATGATTAGGCATGGCTTAGGCTAGCGGCCTAGGCATTTCTCTAACACAATGTATAGACTCCATGAACTCACAACCTCCCCTTTTATTTCACACTGTCGACATCCATAAACAAAAGAGCAAGGTATCAACTGGATAGGATATCCAACAAGTGTTGAAAGCGTTCCCCATGACAGCACGGTTCTGCTGACTCCCAACATATAACTTTCATGGACAGGTCACAGTGGTTCAGGATTATGAATCGCAAGGAATAAAGTGTGCCATCAAGTTCGTGAGAGCTTTACTAACTAACTTTCTCAAAACAGACAAACATTTTATTTTGGAAGAAAACACGGCATATAGAATATGCACTGAAGTAGCAAATGATGCTAATAGGTAGGTCTGGTGGACACGGCTAGCAATATTGGTTTTGGGGAGTTGGAAGCATAGGTAGAGCACATACTCAGTGCAAGTGAAGGCTACCAATAGAGAGGGAGCGACAAACGAGAGAGCAATAGCTGTCATAATCATGCTTGCAACAAAACAGGACTAATTATGGTATGAAAGTGATACAAGAACTCTGAGGCAAAATAAATCATCGAGGCTTATTGACTATTGATTAGTCATATGCATGCGTGAGCATGTGCCAAGTCGATTCACATGAACATTCAGAGGAGGATACCACAATATCATACCAAAATATGAATAAAATAATGCAAGCAAAACATGCATATGACATGCTACAAACTATTAGCAAGCTGGAGCTAATCATAGACAAGCAAGAACTACTAAGCATCCATAATGACATACACCTTACACAAACAGGCTAAGCATGCCCACAATGAAGAGTATATGTAAAAAATGAAACAAATAGAGTTCGTTACTAGCCTCTTACCACTCCTCAAGTTGTCTTAATCTTCATTATTGCCCTTCACTTGTGTGGCTTGAATAATAACATGAAACCAAAATCCATTGAGGACGGATGAACCCTGCAAAGAACTCACAAAACCAAAGAAGAAGAACAATTATTTTTGGTGTTTTCGATTTTTTAAAAGAAAGCAAACAAAGCAAAACCAAAAAAAAATAAAAAGGCAAACCAAACAAGAAGCAAACAAAGCAAAGCAAACAAAGAAAAATCTTTTTGGATTTTTCTTTTTTAAGGCAAACCAAAGCAAAGAAACAAACCAAGAGAAACAACGAAAATATTTTTGGTATTTTTGGGTTTTTAGAAAGAAGCAACAGAAACCAAAAAGAAAACGAAATAATGGATATACAAAGAACCGACCGAACATGATATATATATGAGTGTGACGTCGGTATACCTCCCCCCAAGCTTAGGCTTTTGGTCTAAGTGGGGCTCAATCCCATGGTGTCCAAGAGGATGAACATCTGTAGTATGTCGAGGAAGTTCCCTCGTCCTGGTACGAGCTCGAGGCATCCCCTGTGTAATACGCAGAGGGGTCATATGATGGTGCTTCCTCCTGATAGTGCCCGTGGAAGTTGAGAGAGCGCAGCTTGTCATCCATCTCCGCCTTCGAGCGTGACCAAGTTCCCTAAGAAATACTAAACAAAGTGGTTTGGGGTAGAGTGATCTCTCTCTCTTCCCCGTCAATAAACCACATTCTATAAACCAAGTTCTCAAGAGTAGATCTAGTGGTGAAAAAGTGGTGCGCCTTCATGGCAGCAAGATCAAGCCTCTGAGGAGCCAAAACTGTATCATGTGGATCAACAACAATGTTCAAGGCAGCAGCAACACGAGTAGCAATAATTCCCCCATAAATAGGTCCCTTAGCAGCTAAGCGACGAGCAATGAGAGAACCAAGATTATACTTATCCTCATTGTTGAGCGCAGTAGCTAAGAAGGCCAATTGATAGTTGGAAATATTACTAGTGATCTCCCTACCAAGAACACTGGTGGCAAGATAATAGGAAAAGTACCTGATGGCTGGGAGTTGAATATTCTTTATCTTCCCTCGCTGAGCTCTGCGGTCATCATCATTGGTTATTCCTCGGTAAAGCTCCAACAAATCAGCGGGAATAGCTAGAATCTTCTTTGATGACCCAGTTGTACCAAGTACCAGGGCCTTGCAAAATTGCTTCAAAGTCATAGAATGAGCCCTGCCATAAATTTTGAAAGACACGGCAGGCTTGAACACACTGTTAGTAAAAGAAAAACTTTCCATAAATGTTTTAGTGAGCAAAGAATATTGTGCGCTCTCATCCTGCATGTAACTTTTTAGTCCAGCCTTCCGAACCAAAGTCATAAAATCATTAAGAATCCCAGTAGCCCGCAAGAAAGTTTGGCAAGGAAAGCTGGAGGCGTGCGCATCCCCTTCATCTCCCTCGTCACCAAATCGCGGAGTAATGAGATCCTCATTGTATGAGGGTCTAGTACTGGTGGATGACCTTGGAAGCTTTGCCCTTCTAGGAGCATCACTCTCAAATATTTCACCATGTATGGTTGTCCATGACCTTTCTTTAATTCTAATTTTTTTGGACAAACATCAAACCAAGTGATTTCTAAGTCGATAAATGATGAGCAACTACTATAGGAACTTGCTAGAGGGCTACACATGCATCAAAATGAAATCTCTAAGCATAGAACAAGCATGCAAACTTAAACAACCTGACACCTATATAAGAAAAATACTCAAGATACAATCTACCAATCACAAATCTAATTGGACAAGTGGAGGAGACACATACCAAGGAGCAAACCCTCCAAAAATCAGCACTTGAGATGGGATGAACAAGGAGATCGAAAATCGCGAGCAAGAACAGCAAGAACTCGAGCTTGAGAAAGTTTTCCGGTGTTTTTCGGGAGAGAGAAAGAAGATGGCTTTGAAGAGGTAGCCTGGAGGGACCCAGGTGGGCCAGACCCCCCTAGGCGCCACCCCCTGGTAGGCCACGCCTACCATGGGTGTGGTGGCCTAGGGTGGCCCATGGGTCACTTCAGGTGCCTCTCTGCCCTTTTTTCGAGGAAAAACTTATTTTGAATTTTCTGGGATTTTTCGGAAACTTTATTTTTCGCTAATTTTCAGGGTATGAAAATTGATTTTCTCGCAGAAACAGTTTTTTTAGAAGAAGCAAAAGCAAACCAAAAGCCAAACTACAACAGCTCTAAGAAACTCTAACAAGCAAACAACTAGAAAAACTAAGGCTAAAGAAAAGACTAGGAAGGAGAAAAGTAGAAGGAAGTAAGAATAACCACAGTGGAAACATTATTTTGTTCATTAAAATCCTTTTGTTAACAAGGTTGATCAAGTCTTGTTACCAAAACAATCTTATATGAAATTTTTTTTTGCATTCCACAAGGTGATTAAGTTACCTCATACTTGATAGCAATGGTCCCAATCATAATAGTTTCAAAATTTTCTTGTGGAATGGGACAATGTATTTCTCCAACCTTGATGCTCTCAATATTTTCAATGGAATTCAAGCAATAGCTTGTAACAATCTTCTTGGGGAAATTGAGAGTGTGCTCTTTGTTAATAATATTGAATGTTACTTTTCCTTGATTGCAATTGATGACAACACCTGCAGTATTAAGAAAAGGTCTCCCAAGAATAATAGACATATTATCATCTTCAGGCATTTCAAGCACAACAAAATCAGTTAAAACCATGCAATTATGAGCTACTTGAATAGGAAAATCCTCACTTATACCATCAAGAATAGTATTTGACTTATCAGCCATTTGCAAAGATATATCAGTTGGTATCAACTTTTCTAGCTGGAGTCTCTTGTAGAGAGAAAAAGGCATAACACTAACTCCATGTCAACACCCGGATTTTTAATCCCAGATGCCTGTTATGCCATACATCGCAATCCCAGGATTACCATTTTTGCGAGACATAACAGAATTGGATACCACAGTACATCATCCATTACAATCCATACGTAAGGTCTTACACAAATAAGGATCTCATGATCCAGTTCTTAATACAACTCAAGCAGCAAAAATACGTAATGATAAAGGTAGCTTAGGCGAAGCTCCATCTTTGGGGTCACAGGCAATGTTGACGATGGGAGATGATCCTAGTTGTCGTAACCTTCCTGGGGTCCATCATCCTGGTACTCCTCTTCGTAGTCTGGCCACGGGAATAGCCAGGGACAAAGCCATGAGTACTCTTTAAGTACTCGCAAACTATTACTAACAAGTGAAGGTGGTTTTTGTAGTAGGACACTAAGCTCTAGGGTTGTTTTGCAAAAGCCAGATTTACCTCTACTAAGTTCTGGAGCAAAGAATGCTAGTCAAATTTTATAACACCTAAGTGGGAACTTGTATCTCATGTCACAACCTTGTTGTCGTCAAGTCAAATTCTCAATTCATTTCACAAGTCATTTTGAAAACATCTAACGGGGGAACAGTATGGCCACTCCAACTGTCCATAACCGCGGACGCGGCTATTCGAATAGTTTGACACTCTACAGATATTGTACACTTTGACCACAACATTCGATACATCCGTTAGGAACAAATCCTGAATTCACCATACTCAGTATGCGGATAATCAATCCTAACATTTCAATTACACGCCCTAGTATAAGCACCTCTCCTGTGAGTTTGGCCTCCCAACCATGACCAACTGTCATCTTGGGTACTGCACAGGTGGACAATCTTCACAAGGTAGCCTCAGCTCAGACCTTGGCCGTAAGGGAACCCATACTAAGGTATATAAGTTTCCAGTCAAGCCCTACCCAATTTTCCGATATTGTGGTTGTACGGTAAAATTGGAATGGTATCGCATCCAGACAACCATCAGTTTTATAAAGGGCTAAGGCTCATGCCTCACATTTTCATCACCAAAATCATCTGGTGTTCGGAAACACATGTCAAGACATCTCAGTAGAATGACTCATCCTTCTAAGGTTTTCATAACCATTTTCCACCAAGTATTCCCATCTAAAGTTGATCAAATTTTATGCTTAGCACTAGCATCTATAAGTGAGGTGAGTACTAATGAGGGGTGGTAACAAGTGGAGTTTTAACAAAGTTCAGTCTCATGCCTTTGGATGACATCAAGATTATCTAGCTTAGGCCAAATTTAATGCTCTTTATGCAACCTTCAATTATCTTCCTAGAATCTACAAGTCACTTAAATAAACTCTAAGGAATAGCTTTGATAAAGAAAATAAAGTAGGAAGCTTGCAAGTAAAACTAGGATTGGGTATCATCAAATGTGTCCAACCAAGCATGCTTAGTGCATTGCATAGGTTATCTGCTTTCATAATTGCAAGTGTTATCTTGCAAGTATTGTCTTGCATAGGTCACTTGATTAGTAAGGCTTGCCTTGTGCAGAGCAGTGGTTGAAGTTCTCCTCTGCTTCTTCTTCGTAGTATCCTCCTTCCTCCTCGTATCCTTGGTCAGTACTAGCGTCTGTAAATAAATACGAGGTACACAATCACCAAACAATACTTAACTACTTTCAATCATCAAACAAAAGGGTTCTATAGATGATCTAGCATCATCACTAACATTACAAAGATTAAAGCATTTGTCTTATTTATTTATTTTTAGAAAAGTAATTTCTACTCATTGAAAAACTACTTAAGATTTAATATTCTCCAAACCAAACATGGGATCATGTGGACACATGTCATCACCACATATTTCAGTACATGAGAATGTGATTTAAAGTGGTGTCACAATTTAATAAGGTTTAACCCTTTTATTTTTAATAAATAAAGTGACTAGAAATGCCTATGTGGAATTATTTTATTACTTGGACATTATTTATGTAAGTAAACCCATATGTTTTTATATATTCTGAAAGGTATGATCAAATGTGATTTTTGAGAGTTGGAATCAACTCAAAAGCTATTATGGTTTAAATTTGAAAAATGTTTGAATGCAGAAAAACTTCTGCCTTGTTATTTTTACCAAGGTTGATCTATAGATCCAAATGATTTGAAGCCAACGGGCTTGGATTAAGCATTTCAATATATTTCTAACAAAATTGGTTTCATTCAATTTGGTTCACTGAATCGAGCTGGGTTGATTTTTGAAACTAGGTACAGAACTGAGTTTGAATGAAAATAGAAAAAGCTAAATTCAAATGAGTGGGCTGCGCGGGAAGGTTTAATGGGCCGGCCCAGTGTCACTCCGCAGCGCGGGGCGCAACTGACAGGGGGTTCTACTGGTCAGTGGCTCTTTAAACGCGAAGCGACACTGGGCGAGGTGGTGCGTTGGATTAGAATGAAGATCGACGGCTGAGGGACGTCGTCGACGATGAACAGGTCACCGGCGAGCTCGAACCCTAGCGGATCGGTGGGGTGCATAGGGGGCATACCGGGGCTCCAGTGATGATGGCGAGGCGGGCAAACGACAAAGTCGACGACGGCGAACTCAGGGGTGGTCGCGGCAGCTCCGGGGGTGGACGAAATCAACGGCTCCTCTTCTCCTCTGCAGCGGCGAGCTCCGGCCAAATTCTGGCGATGCGCTGCTCGCCTTGGTCCGGCTAAGGGGTGGAACGATCAGTGAGGTGAGGGGAGTGAGATGGTGTGAAGAAATCGAGCGGGGGTGGCCTCCTTTTATAGGCCCGACGGCGAGACCGAGAGGGATGGGCGGGTGACGGTGGTGACACAGCTACGGGCGGCTAGAGGCATGGCCGAGGTTGGCGTTCGACGGGTGGTCTCCTGGCGATGCTCTAGAGATTTAATGCGCGTGTAGGGGCGGTGGCAAATGGTCGGGAACGTGCGATGCTCTGCGCGGCAGAGGCGGCGTCTTCGATGGCGAGAAGTGGCTGCAGGGTACAGGCGGTGAAATGAACATGTCTGGTGGTCTCCTGGGATGGTGGGGTGCATGCTGGCGGGCGGTGAGGGCTCGAGGTGGTCGGGTTGCTTGGGAACGGCGCGTGCTCTACGGTGCGCGTCGGCATGGTCGACAGCGGCACGGGCGCGGTGTTCCTAGCGGTTCTGTTCATTGTCTTTGAGCTAGGGCTGGTCAAGAGGGGGCGGTGAGGCATGGGCTGCATGCTAGACAAGGTTGGCACGGCTAGTTCTTCTCCTAGCTTGCTGTCCACACTAGGGTGACATGGGTGCTCTCGGCCTGTTCACCATTGATGACATTGGCAAGCTTACAGTGGTGCTAGAGCTTAGTTAAGGTTGCTATATGATCTACTAAGGCTAGTGTAACCAGAGAGGGAACAAGGTTGGCTCAAAACACTGCTCAAAATAGTGTTTGTGATTTTGTTGATTTGAATCTGCAACCTGTTGGATGAAATGGCCGCATGAACTTAAGTTTTGAATTTTGAAAAGATTTTTGGTGGGTGTGCTAGGCATGTGTTGAGGATTCTGTGGATGCTTGGGTTTTGAAAATTGAGCTTGTTTGAGTGGTTTTTGAAATAGTGGGATCTTCCCATATGAAATAGATTCAATTTTAAACTGTCATTTAAACTAGGCATTCAAATGTTTTTGGATGATCACAAGGTGGGCCTTGGTACCTTTTTATGAGTACTATCAAGGGGTGCAAATATCCATACATATTTCTGTTAAGTTCTGAAAGTTAGAGATAGCCAAAGTAGGCATGGGAGTTAATTTGGCCAAAATGACCATTCACTTAATTTGTTTGTTTTGATTTGTTTGTCTTTGGGAAAAGTGTGGGGATTGTTTAGATGATGTTTATTTCACCTAAGAATCAATTTACAAGCAAAGAAACACAAAACTATGGCAATTCAAAAGAATCCAAATTGTAATGCATACACATATGAATGCTTTCATATTTTTAATTGGAAAAGTTTTTATTAACCCTGATTTTGATGATTAGAGTTTGATGATCCAAGTTCAATATTTTTGGGATGTTACAAACCTTCCCCCCTCAAACAAAATCTCGTCCTGAGATTTGAAAAAGGACTAAAAAGATTACCTAGGATTTGAAGAGATCGGGAAACTCCGTCGTGATGTGATCTTCGTGCTCCCAGGTAGCTTCCTCTTCTGTGTGGTTGCTCCACTGAATCTTGAGAAACTTGATGCTCCGGGTTCTAGTAGTTCTGAAAGCTTCCTCCAAAATATGGATGGGTACTTCGGGATAGGTCAGGTCATCGTTGATCTCTATGGTCCGATGATCGATATTCTTCAACACTTCAGTATTCTCTAGAACTTTGAGGCACTTGCGAAGTAATGAGATATGGAACACATTGTGCACGGCTGACATATCTTCGGGTAGTTCCAATTGATACGACACTTCTCCTCGACGGTTCAGAATCTTGAAGGGTCCGATATATCTAGGAGCTAACTTTCATTTCAGTTGGAAACGCTGCATTCCTTTCAGTGGTGACACTTTAAGATACACAAAATCTCCTATGTTGAAGGCGAGGTCTCGACGTCTCTTGTCGGCGTAACTCTTCTGTCTAGACTGGGCTGTCTTGAGGTGCTCATGAATCTTGTGAACCTTCTCTTCTACTTCTCGTAGGATGTCGGGTCCGAAAATCTGACTCTCTCCTACTTTCGACCAGTTCAAAGGGGTGCGACACTTCCTTCCATACATGAATTTAAATGGGGCCATTTGCAAACTAGCCTGATAACTGTTGTTGTATGAAAATTCTGCAAACGCAGACAGTCTTCCCACTTAGATCCATATTCTAACACACATGCTCTTAGCATATCTTCGAGTATTTGATTTACCTTTGCAGGGTCAACGGCAATTCCTCCGGCCGATACAATTTGACCGAGGAATCCTACCTCCTGTAACCAAAATTCACATTTTCTAAACTTGGCATACAACTGATGCTCTCTAAGGGTTCCAAGAATGGTCCTTAGGTGTAGCTCATGTTCTTTTTCTGATTTGGAATAAATCAGAATGTCGTCGATGAACACAACAACAAACTTATCCAGGAAGTCCATAAAAATCTTATTCATGAGATTCATGAAATAAGCGGGGGCATTGGTTAATCCAAAAGACATGACAGTATACTCGTATAATCCATATCTGGTGGTAAAGGGAGTCTTGGGAATATCCTCTGCCCGAATCTTGAGTTGATGATAGCCAGTTCTAAGATCAATCTTAGAAAACACTTTGGCACCGGTCAACTGATCAAAAAAATCTTTTATCTTGGGCAATGGGTACTTGTTCTTGATGGTGACATCATTCAATTTCCGATAATCCGTACACAAACGGTTTCCTCCATCCTTCTTGTCCACAAATAAGACAGGTGATCTCCATGGGGACGCACTTGGTTGAATCAATCCAATTTCCAGCATGGCCTCCAGTTGCTTTTTCAGTTCTTCTAGTTCAGACGGGTTCATACTATATGGTCTCTGAGCTATGGGTCCTGTTCCGGGGATTAGTTCAATGATAAACTCGATATCCCGATCTGGGGGCATACCAGGCAAAACATCTAGAAATACATCAGGGTATTCACAGACTATCCGGACTTGGTCAATGGTAGGTTGGGCTATACTCTTGTTGCACTTGAATTGACGAGGTAAGGTTTCAGATATATGCTCGACTGATATTCCAGCGGTACTGGTCATGGTTATGGCTTTCTTGGCATAGTCAATCAATCCTTTATGTTTGGACATCCAATCAATTCCTAGAACTACTTCCAAACCTTTAGTTCCGAGTACTATCAGATTAGCATAAAAATCTATGCCATGGATTCGGATGGGGACAGCTTTGCAAATTTGCCTAGCTTTGGTGGTGGAACCGGGGATTTGAACAATCATAACATGCTTCAGTTTGGTTGGTTGAATCTTACTAGTGCATGCAAATTCTTCGGTGAAAAATGAGTGTGATGCACCAGAATCAAACAACCTCGAGCAAGTAATGAATTAACAGAAAACATACCCAGCACGACACCTGGCGCTTCCTAGGCTTCTTCAGCATGCATGAGAAAAAGACGGCCGTTGCGGTTGAGCGAGTTCCCTAGGGCAAACCTTCTTCCAAGATGAACACGACGCTGCTGCTGAGCTAGGGCATTGGCATTGGGGGCTGCGGCATTCTTCTTGGGGCACTCATTGGAGTAGTGACCCTTATTTCCACAGTCATAACAAGTCACTTGCAACTTGTGCTTTGCTGCAACAGGCACAACATTGCTTCCAGTCCTCGGGGCAGTGTTGGTGTTGGAGGTAGCATTGTTGTTGTTGAACTTGGGTGGTGCACGGTTGAAATTGCTAGAGTTGCCAGGGTTGTTGTGATTTCCTCCGGGCCTTTGGTTTCCACGGTTGGGATAGGTCGGACTGTTCATTGGGGGTCTGTTGGTTCTTGGGGAAATCCTGGAGATGGGTTAGGGCGATACTTTGGGGTCTGATGGGTTCCTGGCTGATGCATCATGCGACGCTTGCGGTTCTCATTGGCTTGGTTGATCTTTCCTTCCATCTGGATGGCAGAGTCGACAAGGGCTTCAATATCAGCAAAGGGGATATTGACTAACACAGTCTGCATCTCATCGTGCAGACCATTCAGGAATCTCTCTTTCTTCTTGGCTTCGGTGTCGATCTCATCCGGGGCATACCTAGCTAATGACAATAATTTGTCACGGTATTCCACTACGGTCATCCTTCCTTGCTTCAGTTCTCTGAACTCATCTCTCATTCTCTTGATCAAACCCGGTGGCACATGGGTTCTGCTGAACTTGACCTTGAATTCTTCCTAGGTCATCATCTGTCCTCCGGTCATTTCACGAACACTGTTCCACCATGATCTTGTATCTCCGGCTAGATAGTGGGTGGCGAATAGAACTTTCTCATTAGCTTCCACTCCGGCGACTTCCAGGTTGTTTTCCATGGTTTGCAGCCAATCATCAGCGTCTAAGGGCTCTTCCGACTTAGTGAAAACAGGTGGGTTGGTATTCTGGAAATTCTTGAGCTTAGATCCATGGTTGTCCTGATTTCCTTGGCCTTGATTGTTGTGGGCTAGCTGGGATATCTGTTGAAGGGTGGCTAGGTTGGCTTGACGCTCAGCTGTTTCAGCTTCGCGGTCAGAAACCAACATTTGCAGGATCTGTAACATCGAGTCCGGGGATGAACCACTTCCTCCACGTGGCATCTAAAGATTGAGATAGATCATGAGAAAAGAGGGAAATTTCTACGGTTTAGGGACTTTGAAAAGTTTTTAAAGTTTGGCTCAGATTTTCTAGCAACATGCTTTTCATTCATTCATTCATTCATTCATAGCACACGATACAACACACACCACAACAAAGGAAAGCAGATGGTTTTAGGAACCATTCTGGAATCTACGATACAGTGGGTCCGAATACAACTCACTACGCTAGTGCTCAAGTGCTACTACTCCTCGGAGTCGTTGTAGTCGTCATCCTCATCATCCTTATCGTCATCGATGAAGGCGAAATCATCCTCATCGGTGAAGAAGTTCATAGCCTGATCCTCCAGAAAATCATCATCATCGCTGAGATAGGAGTAGGGGTCTCCGCGAAGGTCTTCTCCGGCATTCTCCCTTTCCTCCAGTTGCATGTCTCTCTCGTGGATGGTCTCCTCCAAATCCGAGATGCGGTGGCGAAGACAAGCAATGATGCGCTCCTTCTTGTCGAGCTGACTGCAGCGAGACTTGCGATCCTTTGCTAGCATGGCGATGGTCTGATCCTTCGTCTTGATGATGGCGGACTTGTGGTTGGAGTAGTCACGGCAATTGTCCAATTCCTGCTGACGATCGTACATCATGAAGCTAAGGTGGTCCAACTGGGTCTTCAGCTCGGGGTGGTATGGGGCTTCCACTGGTTTTCCCATAGCATCACGCCTTGGACAAAACTCAAAGCGAGTACCCTTGATCTGGTTGATACTCTGCCCACACAGACGGGCAAGAGCTTCTTGCATGGCCCTGGCAAGTCCATCGAGCCAGTTGTTCTCTCTTAAGGTGAATTGAATTCCCTCGACAGTGGTAGGTTCAATCTTTCCTCAGAGACTTGCAACAATTATCCACTGCAGATCTTCTCCTCCTTGATCATTGAGCTGAGCTCCGAAGAACTCGGGGTGTGGACGCTCCAGAAGTTCCGAAAGCTGGTCCAAATCCCGCTCAAAGATAAGGTCTCCTCCATTCCCCAACTGATAAAACTTGCTATACTTCACGTCCATCTATTAAGAATATAGGATGAGTTAGTTAGTAGAGTGATCAAGTGTGTCAAATTTTATGTATTTTGCAAGAGTTTTTGAGGAACATGAATTTTTACGAAAGAATCAAGGTGATAAGAATGGGAATAAGTTTTTGTAAATATTTGCTTCCTTTGATTTTGAAACTAAGTTTTTGATTCAAACGTCCAGTCTAACTAGGGTCTCCTATGGTCAGGATGGCTCTGATACCAACTTGTCAACACCCGGATTTTGAATCCCGGATGCCTGTTAGGCCATACATTGCAATCCCAGGATTACCATTTTTGCGAGACATAACAGAATTGGATACCACAGTACATCATCCATTACAAACCATACATAAGGTCTTACACAAATAAGGATCTCATGATCCAGTTCTTAATACAACTCAAGCAGCGGAAATACGTAATGATTAAGGTAGCGTAGGCGAAGCTCCATCTTCGGGGTCACAGGCAATGCTGACGATGGGAGATGATCCTAGTTGTCGTAACCTTCCTGGGTTCCATCATCCTGGTACTCCTTTTCATAGTCTGGCCACGGGAATAGCCAGGGACAAAGCCATGAGTACTCTTTAAGTACTCGTAAACTAATACTAACAAGTGAAGGTGGTTTTTGTAGTAGGACAATAAGCTCTAGGGTTGTTTTGCAAAAGCCAGATTTACCTCTACTAAGTTCTGGAGCAAAGAATGCTAGTCAAATTTTATAACACCTAAGTGGGAACTTGTATCTCATGTCACAACCTTGTTGTGGTCAAGTCAAATTCTCAATTCATTTCACAAGTCATTTTGAAAACATCTGACGGGGGAATAGTATGGCCACTGCAACTGTCCATAACTGCGGACGCGGCTATTCGAATAGTTTGACACTCTGCAGAGATTGTACACTTCCACCACAACATTCGATACATCCGTCAGGAACAAATCCTGAATTCACCATACTCAGTATGCGGATAATCAATCCTAACCTTTCAATTACACGCCCCAGTATAAGCACCTCTCCTGTGAGTTTGGCCTCCCAACCATGACCAACTGTCATCTTGGGTACTGCACAGGTGGACAATCTTCACAAGGTAGCCTCAGCTTAGACCTTGGCCGTAAGGGAACCCATACTAAGGTATATAAGTTTCCAGTCAAGCCCTACCCAATTTTTTGGTATTGTGGTTGTATGGTAAAATTGGAATGGTATCGCATCCAGACAACCATCAGTTTTATAAAGGGCTAAGGCTCATGCCTCACATTTTCATCACCAAAATCATCTGGTGTTCGGAAACACATGTCAAAACATCTGAGTAGAATGACTCATCCTTCTAAGGTTTTCATAACCATTTTCCACCAAGTATTCCCATCTAAAGTTGATCAAATTTTATGCTTATCACTAGCATCTACAAGTGAGGTGAGTACTAATGAGGGGTGGTAACAAGTGGAGTTTTAACTAAGTTCAGTCTCATGCCTTAGGATGACATCAAGATTATCTAGCTTAGGCCAAATTTAATGCTCTTTATGCAACCTTCAATTTTCTTCCTAGAATCTATAAGTCACTTAAATAAACTCTACGGAATAGCTTTGATAAAGAAAATAAAGTAGGAAGCTTGCAAGTAAAACTAGGATTGGGTATCATCAAATGTGTCCAACCAAGCATGCTTAGTGCATTGCATAGGTTATCTGCTTTCATAATTGCAAGTGTTAGCTTGCAAGTATTGGCTTGCATAGGTCACTTGATTAGTAAGGCTTGCCTTGTGCAGCGCAGTGGTTGAAGTTCTCCTCTGATTCTTCTTCATAGTATCCTCCTTCCTCCTCGTATCCTTGGTCGGTACTAGCGTCTATAAATAAATACGAGGTACACAATCACCAAACAATACTTAACTACTTTCAATCATCACACAAAAGGGTTCTATAGATGATCTAGCATCATCACTAACATTACAAGATTAAAGCATTTGTCTTATTTATTTATTTTTACAAAAGTAATTTCTACTCATTGAAAAACTACTTAAGATTTAATATTCTCCAAACTAAACATGGGATCATGTGGACACATGTCATCACCACATATTTCAGTACATGAGAATGTGATTTAAAGTGGTGTCACAATTTAATAAGGTTTAACCCTTTTATTTTAAATAAATAAAGTGACTAGAAATGCCTATGTGGCATTATTTTATTACTTGGACATTATTTCTTTAGGTAATAACATATGTTGGATTAGAATGAAGATCGACGGCTCAGGGTCGTCGTCTACGATGAATAGGTCACCGGCGAGCTCGAACCCTAGCGTCTCGGTGGGGGTGCATAGGGGGCATACCGGGGCTCCAGTGACGACGGCGAGGCGGGCAAACGACGAAGTCGACGACGGCGAACTCAGGGGTGGTCGCGGCAGCTCCGGGGGTGGACGAAATCAACGGCTCCTCTTCTCCTCTGTAGTGGCGAGCTCCAGCCAAATTCCGGCGATGCGCTGCTCGCCTTGGTCCGGCTAAGGGGTGGAACGATCAATGAGGTGAGGGGAGTGAGATGGTGTGAAGAAATCAAGCGGGGGTGGCCTCCTTTTATAGGCCCGACGGCGAGACCGAGAGGGATGGGCGTGTGACGGTGGCGACACGGCTACGGGCGGCTAGAGGCATGGCCGAGGTTGGTGTTCGACGGTGGTCTCCTAGCGATGATCTAGAGCTTTAATGCGCGTGTAGGGGAGGTGGCAA
Source organism: Avena sativa (assembly GCA_916181665.1). Classification (NCBI taxonomy): domain Eukaryota; kingdom Viridiplantae; phylum Streptophyta; class Magnoliopsida; order Poales; family Poaceae; genus Avena; species Avena sativa. Next base: position 72,367,960 of record OV702284.1, read on the forward strand.
ACAGTCGGGAAAGTGCGATGCTCTGCGCGGCAGAGGCGGCGTCTTCGACGGCGAGCGGTGGCTGTGGGGTACGGGCGGTGAAATGAACATGTCTGGTGGTCTCCTGGGATGGTGGGGTGCATGCTGGCGGGCGGTGAGGGCTCGAGGTGGTCGGGTTGCTTGGGAACGGCACGTGCTCTACGGTGCGCGTCGGCATGGTCGACAGCGGCACGGGCGCGGTGTTCCTAGCGGTTCTGGTCATTGTCTTTGAGCTAGGGCTGGTCGAGAGGGGGCGGTGAGGCATGGGTTGCATGCTAGACAAGGTTGGCACGGCTAGTTCTTCTCCTAGCTTGCTGTCCACACTAGGGTGACATGGGTGCTCTCGGCCTGTTCACCATTGATGACATTGGCAAGCTTACAGTGGTGCTAGAGCTTAGTTAAGGTTGCTATATGATCTACTAAGGCTAGTGTAACCAGAGAGGGAACAAGGTTGGCTCAAAACACTGCTCAAAATAGTGTTTGTGATTTTGTTGATTTGAATCTGCAACCTGTTGGATGAAATGGCCGCATGAACTTAAGTTTTGAATTTTGAAAAGATTTTTGGTGGGTGTGCTAGGCATGTGTTGAGGATTCTGTGGATGCTTGGGTTTTGAAAATTGAGCTTGTTTGAGTGGTTTTTGAAATAGTGGGATCTTCCCATATGAAATAGATTCAATTTTAAACTGTCATTTAAACTAGGCATTCAAATGTTTTTGGATGATCACAAGGTGGGCCTTGGTACCTTTTTATGAGTACTATCAAGGGGTGCAAAGATCCATACATGTTTCTGTTAAGTTCTGAAAGTTAGAGATAGCCAAAGTAGGCATGGGAGTTAATTTGGCCAAAATGACCATTCACTTAATTTGTTTGTTTTGATTTTTTTGTCTTTGGGAAAAGTGTGGGGATTGTTTAGATGATGTTTATTTCACCTAAGAATCAATTTACAAGCAAAGAAACACAAAACCATGGCAATTCAAAAGAATCCAAATTGTAATGCGTACACATATGAATGCTTTCATATTTTTAATTGGAAAAGTTTTTGTTAACCCTAATTTTGATGATTAGAGTTTGATGATCCAAGTTCAATATTTTTGGGATGTTACACTCCATCTCCCAAATCACATAAAGCAGTTCTAACATAATTATTCTTAATGGAGCAATGAATAGTTGATATACCTGGATCACCAAGTTTCTTTGGAACCTTACAATTGAAGGAATAATTAGCAAGCAAAGTAGAAATCTCCTCATTAGGAATCTTCCTTTTATTAGAGACAATATCCTTCATATACTTTGAATAAGGAGGCAACTTAATAGTATCAGTCAAAGGAATTTGCAAGAATAAAGGTTTCATCCACTCATAAAACTTGTTGTAGTGTTCTTCCTCCTTTGACTTGTGTTTCTTACCTGGAAAAGGCATAGGTTTCTGCACCCAAGGTTCTCTCTCTTTACCATGTTTATTAGCAATAAAATCTTCCTTTGTGTTCCTAGTGTTCTTAGTGTTCTTCTCAGGTTCTTCCTCACCTTCCTCCTTATCAGGAGACTCATTTTTATCATTACTACTCTCAGTTTCAGCATTAGAGACAGATATACTATTAGGATCTACAGCAGGTTCAAGGGGTTCCTCAACTATCTTATGTTTCTTTTTCTTTATCTTACGAGGACTACCACTATCTTCACCTTGTTGGGAATCCTGCTCTATTATTTTAGGGTGTCCTTCAGGATATAAAGGATCTTGAGTAGTTATACCACTCCTAGTTCTAATTCCATAAGCATGTTTATCTCCTGAAGCATTAACTAGCATATCTTTTTGTACCTTAGGAAGTTGATCAAGTTGGGTTTGAACCATTTGAAAGTTTTCACAAAGCATTTTAATATCATTAGAAGTTCTTTCCACAATATCTTTCAACTCATGGATAGCTCTAGAGTTTTCCAACAAATGATTCTGAACTTGTTTATTAAAATACCCTTGTTTAACAATAAATGTGTCAAGTTCCTCTAAACATTGATCAGGAGGCTTACCATAAGGAATATCACCTTCATCAGAGTGTTGGAGAGAGTGTACCTCAATAGTGGATGAGTGGGGAATTGGCTTACATAATTCTTCTATAGGAGGTAGATTCTTCACATCTTCAGCTCTAATACTTTTCTCCTTTAGACACTTCTTAGCTTCCTTCATCACTTCATCATTTAATGCAATAACTCCCCTCTTCTTTGTTGTTGATGTTGGAACTGGTTTAGGCATAACTGGTTCAGGAGTAATAGGCTCATGTATTCAGCTCAATTGAAGTCCAATCATCATAATTCTTGCTTATTTTAGCCGTTAATTCTTCAGCATCTGTAGGAGTTCTTTTCCTGAAAACACAATCAGCAAAGCTATCTAGATATGTCCTAGAATCATCAGTTAGTCCATTATAATAAATATCAAGAAGCTCATTCTTATGTAATGGACATCCAGGATGTGCATGAATCAAGGCATAGAACCTTGTCCATGACTCAGGCAATTTATCTTCTTCTCCCTGTTTAAAATCAAAAAGTCTCTTCAAAGCAGCATGTCTAGCACTGGGAGGAAAATATTTCTGGAAGAAAGAAGCAATCAAGCAATCAGGGCTATCAATGGAACTAGGAGGTAATCTATTAAACCAAGCCCTAGCTTCTCCTTTTAGTGAAAAAGGGAAGATCTTAGTAACAAAGTACTTCCGCATCTTAAAATCATCAGAGAATAAAGCACCCATAGTAGAAAGATCATTCATATGAGCCACAACACTCTCATTTTCAGTCCCACAGAAAGGTTCTTTCTCAACAATATCTAAATAAGATAAACCAAGAGAGAAATCATAATTTTTATCTTTAATATCTATGGGAGAGGTGGCAAACTTAGGATCAGAGGACAACTTAGGCATAATAGTACATATAGCAAGGAGACTCTTAATAGCACTAGTACCATGTGTGTTTCGACACTCTTCAACAAAATCATCAGTGAACTCAATGTAAGCATCATTAATATCATAACTCTCACTAGCCTTAGGTGAGCTAATAGGTGTAACAATGTCTTCACTAGGAGTTTTGGTATTTCCTAGACTAGCCATAGTAGCATCTAGAAAAGGACCTAATGAACCACTCGCATAAAGCACAGTAGAAGTAACATCATGAGCATCAAAAGCAGTTTCAGACTCAGCAGTAGTAGCAGTGTGCGTAGCATGAGTATGTGGTGGTGGTGTAACAAGCTTACTTATAACAGACGGTGAATCAAGAGTAGCAGAGGTGTTTAGGATTGTACCTCTTCTTATAGTGGATGGCAAAATAGGGAACTTTCCATCACGAGACTTACCCATGATGAAAGGACTAGCAGTGAACAATAATAGATCCAAGTGAACTTACAAATAAAGCTATGCTCCTCAGCAACGGTGCCAGAAAATAGTCTTGATGACCCACAAGTATAGGGGATCGCAACAGTCTCCGTGGGTAGTATTACCCAATTTATTGATTCGACACAAGGGAGCCAAAGAATACTTGCAAGCCTTAACAACTGAGTTGTCAATTCAGCTGCACCTGGAAATAGTTCTTGCTCACAGAAGTTTATTAGTAGAACAGTTTGGCAGTAGCAACAGTAAAGCAATAGCAGCAGTGAAATAGTAGCAATAGTAATAGTAACGGTAAACAGTGGGATTCTAGTGCGGTAGGCATAGGGATGGATGGACGGGAGTTGCATGGACGAGTCTAAACATGTAACTTCAAGATCTAGGGCATTGCAGATAAATAATAATAAGCATACAAGTACTAAACAATCCTAGGCATGTGCTCCAAATATAGTCATACGTGCTCGCAATGAGAACTTGCACAACATCTTCTGTCCAGCCAGCCCGTGGCAGCGGGGCCTCTAGGGAACTACTAGAAATTAAGGTGCTCCTTTTAATAGAGCACCGGACAAAAGCATTAACACTCCGTGAACACATGTGATCCTCACACCATAGCCATCCCCTCCGGTTGTCCCAATTATTGTCACTTTGGGGCCTTTGGATCCGTACAATGATATGTGTACACAACTTGCCGATAAGATCACAAACAATACTATCATAATAATTCAATAATAAGTTCAGATCTGAGATCATGGCACTCGGGCCCTAGTGATAAGCATTAAGCACAACAAGTTGCAACAAAGTCAAATAGCACTAATAGATACACTAGGCACTATGCCCTAACAGATCTTATTCGATTACATGATAGAACTCATCCAATCCCTACCATACCCAAGCCTATAGTGGGGGATTACTCACTCATGGACGAGGGAAACATCGGTGGTCGATGGAGATGCATTTGTGATGTCGATGGCGATGATCCTCTCCAAATTCCCCATCCCGGCAGGGTGCCAGAACGGAGTTTCTGGATCCGAATCTTGGTTTCTGGTGGCGGCAGCGGAGCGGAACTCTTTCTGGAAAAATATCGAACCCCCCTCGTTTTTTAGGTCAAAAGGCAAATTATAGGCGCAGAGGGAGGCCGAGGGGGTGCCTGGGGTGGCTGCAACCCCCTAGGCGCGGCCATTGGTGGGCATGCGCCTGGCATGGGTGTGGGCCCCCTAGGCTCCTTCTCCGTCTTGTCTTCTGACTTTGTGGATCTTCTGGTGAAATATAATTTTTGGCATATTTTCCGGGATTTCTCCTGATAGTTGATTTTCTGCACAAAAACAAGACACCAAGGTAATTCTGCTGAAAACAGCGTCAGTCCGTGTTAGTTGTATCCAAATCACACAAGTTTAGAGAAGAAACAATAACAAAGTGTTCGAGAAAGTAGATACGTTTTGGACATATCAGCGCGTGCTCGCGAACACCGACTCCGACGACCATCTAAGGGTGGCCGGCGAAGTGGGGTTGCGCTGATGTCATCTTGTCACATCCCAAAATTTTCCAAATTATGAAATGTGAAAAATAAATAAACAAAATAAATAATTATTGAAATTTAGGGTGAAAAGAAACTTTTTGTTTCTAAATGGAAACATTAAAACCCATCTTGAGCAAACTTTGAATAAAATTTGAATCCAACTAAATTCAAAACAAGTGAAATGCATTCTTCATAAATGCATCTTGAAATTCAAACACTTGGAAAATAAAAACCAAATCCCTAAAACCCTATGGAAGACAAACATTTCCATGTTATCTCAAAGACTAAGGATTTGATCCATATAAAAATTTATCAACAAACATTATAAATGATCAAGATTGATAAATAAAAGTATTATAAAACCATAGAAATTGATTCTATTCAATTTGGAAACATGGATAAAAACTTATGAATTTAATAAGTTGAAAGGAATTAAATTTCCAAAGCTAAATAATGCTCCTATCTAAAATCCATACCAAATGGTGATCAAATTAATCCTAAAGAGATTTAAAAGGATAAACAAATATTAAATAAGATTTTACAATTGGAATCACCAAATTTGGAGCTTAAATAAAAAGATATGGATTTTATGAGATAAGAAAGAAATAATAAATAAGGAGTATTTAAAAAAAAAGCTAAATTAAACCTTGGCCAAATCCATAAGAAAATGAAAATAAAGATAATCCAAATAAAATAAATGGATAAATATTATTCCAATAAAATTATATGGTATTAAAACCATAATCAAGTTTTATTTATTTCAAGACAAATGCTCATTTTAAATGATTAATAAATCATGTTAAAAATATTTCAAATAATTCAAAGTGAATTATTTAACACCCTTTTAAATTAATAAAACCTACTGAAAAGGTTTGGTGAAATTTTGATTTCAAATAAGGGTTTGGAGAATTTAATTAAATCTTATTTAATAAAGGAAAGTGCCCTTTTTAAATAAAATATAAACCATAAAATAATAAAAGAAATATCTGAAAAATTATCTTTAAAATCCAGGTTTAAACAGTATAGAAACTACTAAAAAGTTTTGAAAAGAATGGATAAATAAATCTGATTCAAATAAGGGTTTGAATTTGAAAATAGAAAATCAAAATGGAAAAAGAAAAAGAAAACAGAGAAGGAAAAAAATATAACAAGCCAGCCCAGCCCAACTAGCCCACTCTCCCTCTCTCTAACGCGAAACGTTTTTCACCACAGAACAAACCCGCCCCCTCGCTGGCACCCAGACCCCACCATCCCCCTCTCTCTCTCTCGCCGACGAAGCGACCCCACCTCCTAGTCATCTTTCTCACCCGCGCGCTAACCTCGCCGGCTGTTTCCTGCCTTTGATGCCGACGATTAATTCGCTTAAATTCCGTACTAAAACCTCGTCGTGACCATGCTCGATTAAAGGTCTGCTCCCCCTCACCATTTCCCCCCAGAAGCCACCAACCCTCTGCCACCAGGCCGCTCAAATTTTGCTCGAGAACGCCCACTGCTCCGGCAAGCATTTCCTTCGATTCCGGCCAGCCACCATCGCTCCTTGCCCCTCGACCATGCGAGCCTATTCCCCATCTCCTGGCGAACCTCTCCATAGCGCCATCTCGCCCGCACGTGCTCCGCATCATTGTCAACGTCAACACTAAGCACCGCTGTCGTCTGTTTCCACTTTGGCGAGTTCCCCAGGTAGCGTCTAACCGCCCCTCTCCTCCTTCTTCACATGCGTGTACTCACCACTCTCCCGCGCATCTAACGGCACCTCCATTTTGCTCTAGCATGCACCGTAGCCTCGCCTTCGACGATGTCTGAGCGCACCCGACAGTTGCACGAACTCCGGCGAGCAATTCGAGCCAGCACCGTGCGCCCCTCCATCGACAGAGACCATGTTGAGCATCAGCATCGCCCTGCAACCTCGGTGAGCCTCTCCCCTATCTCTTTTGCTTCATGTATCGCCGTCTCTGACACTGTCTGACCGCACCGCCGCCGTTCGCCACCGCCAGCGCCGCCAGATGATGGCCAGTAGCTGTGAGCCGTTAGATGCTAATCCAGTGGCGTAGATAGATGACTTTAGCGAAACGTTTTTAGTCGATCTGTGTCGTGCGATGCCCATTAGATCCAACAGCTGTAGCTACTCGATCCACCCGAACCAGTACGCGCTAATGAGAACGTGACACGTGGCCCAGCTTCTGTTATAAAAACAGAAATAGAACTATTAGATGTTTGATTTTGTAAATTGCATAACTTTTGATCCACACGTCCAAATTTTACAAATTTTATATCAATGGAATCAGCAAAACAAATTCTATCCAACCATGCAATTTGTTTAATAAATTGTATATGTTAAACTGGTTTTTTTGCAGAGACATGTGTAGGCATATTTTGAACATAAAAATTATTCTGAAAATATTTTTATGGTAAAATCTTTGGCAAATGGATTTTTTTGAACCTACTGACCATAGAAACCAACTTATGGATTTAAAAATATATTTTTTGAGGTTAGAGAATAAACCTTTGAATAAAAGCATCTCTAGCCAAATAAAAATATTGATTGTGGTTTAAAAATGATTTTTGAGAAAAACCTATGGAAAATGGTTTGATTTAAACTCTCTGGCCCTAAACACCAAGTTTTAGGATTTAAATATATATTTGATGGACTCTAGAAAATTATTACTTTGTTTAAAAGCATTTCTAATGAAACAAAATATTGATTTGGTATAAAAATGGTTTATAAGTAAAACCTTTTGCAAATGGTTTCAATATTAAACACTTGATCTTAAAACACTAACATTTGTATTAAAATATATTTGGGAACCACTAGAAAATCTTCCTTTGATTTAAATCATTTCTAGCAAAACAAAAATGATTTAAATGGACTTTTTCACTAACTTGATATCAAATGGTTTTACCACTTCTATAAATGAACATTGGGTGTTTTCAAATGTTTATAACCTAATAAAAACCACTTTTTCAAATAAAACAATCTTTGGCATGCTTGCATGCATTGCTTTGTTTTTATTATTCTATGATGAATTGCTTGATTGGTAGATTGAATATTTTCTTGCTTGATCGAATTGTAGTGGAATTTGAAGAGTGTGACTATTGCAAGATCAAGGAGTGAACTTATAATTCTCTACCAAAAAGGCAAGTGATGCTTCATACTTTTGTCCCATTATTTTCACTATGCATTAGTGATATTTCTAAGTAGGACTTGCATGGAATTTTTGCTAAGTATAAACTATGCCATGGGAAATCCTAGTAGATGAAACCTTAGTAGAATTTTCCTAAGTTAAGACTCCTAATACTATCATGCATAGCTTAGCTAGTAGAAAACAAGGGTGGATTATATTCATGCTATGGAATATTTCTAAGTCAAGGACTTGTGTTTTGTTTAATAAAACAACTAAGTGAATGAATCACCTGGGTGGAATGGAAGGAATGGTTTGTGTTGAGTGGTTCACAAGGCCCATTTCTATGGTTTACCTTGTGTATCTCACTTGTGGAATGCCACCCAGGAACAAAGAGATTTGAGATGTCAAATGTTGAGAAGCTTCAAGTGCAGCCACTTGGCATTATGGGCTCTGCCTGGATCGTATAGGTTGCAATAACTTAGCCAAATGGACAGTTGGTGGTAGGGGATGACAGGTTGGAACGCGTCCATTCTGGTCTAAGGGAAGGCTTCTGAAAGATCTTGTATTGGTGAAAATCAAGTCTTGTGGGGAAAGTGCACCACCTCTGTAGAGTGTAAAATCTATGTACTTAGCCATGTCCCCGGCAATGGACAATTTGAGCATCAAGACATGGAATCTATCAAGAATCTCCTCATCCCAATTTTCTAAGTTAAAACTTGTGGTTGAACAAGGGTTGAAGGATCACCAATTTCTATTGGGGGATGCCTTGGGTATTTTTGCCAAACAAAAACTTAGTGTTTTCAAATGATAAGGAAAATTTATTTTGAGCAAAGCAAGCCTAAGATCCACCTAGCCAAATGCATATAGATGATAGATACCACTATACTACCATAGTATCACTTGCCAATACAATTCAAATGTATTGACCCTTGTGGCTGTAACTTATTATGTTGCAGGTTTGTTTGATGTTAGTGAAGTGTGTTGATTAGGATTACAAGTCTACGACCAATGTAAGATCCCTCCCTTATAAAGGTAAGGATCCATGTGATTGCAATGTTAGTCCCTGGATCAATTGCTAGCATCCACAGTTTAAGATGAAGTACACAGAAACAAAGGTCATTATTACAATGTCATTCCAGAGATAACATAGTCTTTTACAACTCCATAGCCATAGGCTAGTACAAGAGTTTAAATTAACAATATAAAATAGAAGTCTTCATCTTCATGTGCCACAGGCAAGCATGTTGAGTGTAGACTCATCACCCCTAATCATCATCAGAGTAACCTACAACATCACAAGTTACAGCCATAGTGGGTCAATACATTGGAATAGTATTGGCAAGTGATACCTTAGTAGAATATTAATATCTAGTTACTACATGAATTTGGCTAAGTGTAGCTTAGGCTTGCTTTGCTCAAAATAGGTTTTACCTATCATTTGAAAACACTAAGTTTTTGTTTGGCAAAAACTTTCCCAAGGAACCACCAATAGAAATTGGTGTACCTTCACCCTTGTTCAACCACAAGTTTTAACTTAGAAAATTGGGATGAGGAGATTCTTGATAGCTTCCATGTCTTGATGCTCAAGTTGTCCAATACCAGGGACATGGCTAACTACTTAGATTTTCCCATCTGCAGAGGTTGTGCACTTTCCCCACAAGACTTGATTTTCACCAAGACAGGACCTTTCAAAAGCCTTCCCTTAGACCAAATGGACGCGTTCCAACCTATCATCCCACTACCACCAACTGTCCAAATGGCTAAGTTATTGCAACATATATGATCCAGGCAGAGCCCATAATGCCATGTGGATGCACTGTAAGCTTCTTAACATTTGGCATCTCAAATTCCTTTGTTCCTGGGTGGCTTTCCACAAGTGAGATACACAAGGTAAACCATAGAAATGGGCCTTGTGTAACCACTCAACACAAACCATTCTTTCCATTCCACCCAGGTGTTTCATTCACTGAGTTGTTTTATTAAGCAAAACATAAGTCAAAGACTTAGAAATATTTCTCATAGCATGAATATATAATCCACCCTTGGTTGCTACTAGCTAGGCTAAGCATGGAAATAGAAAGTATCTTAACTTAGAGGAAATTCTCACAATTCTACAACTACTAGGATTTTACAAGTATAGCATATTGATATTTAGCAAAATATTCATGCAAGCCCTATACAAAATAATTCTAATGCATAGGTAAAAATATTGGGACAAAAATATATGAAGCACCACTTGCCTTGGTAGTTGGGGGAGTAGCAACAATCCTCACAATCACAATCACCACTAGCACCAAAATCTACACATAAAATGATAGCACCAAAATCACATATCAAAATAGACAAACAAAAATATATGAATGCATGCAAATGCCATGTGATGATTTTTTTCTAAGTCAAACAAGACAAGTATACAGTACTGAATCATAAACAAGACAAAAACACTCTAAATAATCTTTATTTAGTCTTTAAATCATTTTTCAAATAATTTCTATACTCAAAATAAGACTATAAATGTCTCTGCAAAACTAACCAATTTTACAGAAGCAAAACATTAAACACATTTCATGGTTGGATAGAATTCTTTCTCCTGATTTCAATGATATAAAATTTGCAAAATTTGAACGTGTGGATCAAAAGTTATGAATTTTGCAAGTTTGAACTTATGAAAAGTTTCTGTCTTTTTTAATATAACTCAGGCCACGCGGCAGAGTCTGATTGGACGGTACCGGTTCGCGCTGGATCACACTCGCGGGCCATTGGATCTAACTAACTGCGCACGGCCTAGATTAAATCATACTGCTTCACCCTCTAATCTAATCCTAGCCTCTAGATATGGATCCAACAATCCTTGATGCTCAGACCAAAGATGGGCGGCGCAAATGGCTGCTGGCAGCAGCGGCGCTACTGGCGGCGATGGTCCGGCGAATACAGGTGGGGCTGGGGGTGTGGTGTGGCTTACCAGACTTGCAAGATCATGAGGAAGCTCTAGATGTTGCTGGCGTGGACAGGGGCGAGTTGATGTGGCTGTGGGAACTCGTCAGAGTTGAGCGCAGCGTCGGGTGCACGATGACGAAGACGTTGGCGATGCTCTGGATCACCCTAGCACGAACTAGGTGTATCAGGAGGTGCGCAAGGCTACGACGAACACTACAGGATCAAGGAGAAGACAAGGGGCGGTCGGGTTTTACCTCAATCACTCATCGGAGTCGAGCGGCGGTTCTGGCGTTTGCGGGCGTGAACAAGGAGGGCGACCTGGGTCACGAGAAAGCAAACGAAAGGCATCAGGGAACGCGCAAGAACATGATGGTCACGCTTGTTTGAACCAGAGACAGGGGGCGGTCGGAGCTCACCGGAATCAGTCGCCGGAGGTCGTTGGTACCGCGGGGGTTTGAGCTCGAATGCGCGCAACCTGGTGGCGGAGTGAGTGAGGAAAGTGAGGGGAAATGACCGTGGTGGCGAGGTGATTAAGTAGCCAGGAGCGGGGCGAGAATTAAGCGCTGAATCAATGGGAATTAACCGAGGTTTAACGCAGCGTCACTGCGTGGTGGTAATGGCGGAGCGGTGACTGTGCGCGAGATTCTGGGGAAGACGACGCTGACGTGGAGAGGGCCCAGTGTCAGCGGCTGCGGGGTACGCTTCGCGTGGGTGAGAGAGGGTAGAGGGGGAACTGGCCCGGGTGGGCTTAGTGGGCTGGATTCTGTGCTGGGCCAAATTGGCAGCGCCGGCCTTTTCTGTTTTCTTTATCCTTTTTTATTTCTATTTTGATTTTCAGGAAACATTTTAAAATGAGTTTCAAATAAGTTTGAATTCAAACCACTTCTGGATTTTTATAAAGTGAAATTAGTACACATTTAGCTGCACAACAATGTTGTATACTTGAAAATAATTTGGCACATTGGAATTTTAAAATAGACAATGTCTTTATCAATTTCTTAGTAAGGACATAAAAATGGTTTTAAATTTGTTCTTTGTTTTGAAATCTTTTTTCCAAGCTTTGGAAAACATCAATCAATCATAGGATCAAATATCTTTGGTTTAAAACAAATAATCTCCTATTAGAGAGTAACATTGGGCCAATGTCTTGCTTACATAAAATAATAGATATTCAAATGCTCCTGTTTTTGTAATGACTTTGAAAATGATCCTAAAATGATTATGAATGCATGGATGATATGCAAACTTTGAAAACATGATTTTTGGGATGTTACAAATCTAACCCCCTTAAGGTGAATCTCGCCCTCGAGATTCGGATTGGCTAGCAAATAGGTGAGGGTGGTCTTTCCGAAGGTCATCTTCTCTTTCCCATGTTGCTTCTTCTTCGAAATGATGGCTCCACTGTACTTTGCAGAATTTGATAGTCTTTGTCTGAGTAACTCTTTCTGCATTCTCAAGAATCTTGATAGGTTTTTCCTCATAAGTGAGATCACTTTCCCATTGGACCTCCTCCAAAGGTATAGTATCCTTCAAAGAAGTCTCTTCCATCTCTGGATGGCATTTCTTTAGCTGACTCACATGAAACACATTGTGAACGGCAGAAAAAGATTCCGGTAATTCAATCTCATAAGCTACTTCTCCTTTACGACTCAGGATCTTGAATGGTCCAACATATCTTGGGGCCAATTTTCCTTTGACTCCAAATCTCTTCACTCCACGAAGTGGTGACACTCTAAGATAAGCTCTATCACCCACTTCATAGGTGACTTCTCTACGCTTAGGATCTGCATAGCTCTTCTGTCGAGACTATGCTATCTTCAATCTGTCCTTTACTAGCTTGACTTTCTCTTCAGCCTCTTTGATTAGTTCTGGCCCGAACAAGTTTCTTTCTCCCACACCATTCCATAGCAATGGGGTAGTACACTTTCTCCCATAGAGAAACTCAAACGGTGCCATCTCAATACTGGCTTGATAGATGTTGTTGTAAGAGAATTCCGCGTAAGGCAGACTTTCATCCCAACTAGCTCCATAGTCTAGGGCACATGCCCTCAACATATCCTCTAGAATCTGGTTGGTCCTTTCTGTCTGTCCATCAGTCTGGGGTGAAAAGTAGTACTGAATTCCAATCTCGTTCCCAATGACTCATGAAGTTGCCTCCAGAAATGAGAAGTGAATTGAGTTCCCCTATCTGACACAATACTCTTGGGTACTCCATGCAGACACACAATCCTATTCATATAGATCTTGGCCAACTTGGCACTGTCTTCACGGGTATGAAATGAGCCACTTTAGTTAGGAGATCCACTACTACCCATATAGAATCATATCCTGACCTGGTCCTTGGCAATCCGGTGATGAAGTCCATGCCAATATTATCCCACTTCCAATCAGGAATAGGTAGTGGTTGTAGCAATCCTGCTGGTTTCTGATGTTCAGATTTCACTCTACTACACACATCACACAAAGAAATATGTTCGGCGATGTCCTTCTTGAGATTATTCCACCAAAATCTTTCCTTCATATCCATGTACATTTTGGTGTTACCCGGATGAATGGAATATGGTGAGTTGTGTGCTTCCTGCAAAATCAGTTTCCGAAGCTCCGGATCTTGCGGAACGTAGATACGTTTTCCATACCATAAAGTACCATGTTCGTCTTCATGGAATCCTTTGGATTTTCCCTTGCCAATCTTTTCCTTAATCTCTTCAATTTCCTTGTCCGCCTTTTGGACTTCCTTGATTTTGTCCAACAAGGTGGGTTGAACATCCAAGGACATGAGATGTCCTTCAGGCACAATTTCCAACCTGAGGTCTCTAAATTGGGCACACAGATCATTTGGCAACTCTGCCTTAGTAAGGCCATTCACAAATACCTTACGGCTTAGAGCATCCGCCACAACATTTGCTTTACCAGGATGGTATTGCAAACTCAAGTCATAGTCCTTGATGAGTTCTAGCCATCTTCTTTGTCTCATGTTGATTTCTTTTTGAGTGAAGATATACTTCAAACTTTTGTGATCTGTGAACACTTCACATCGCTTTCCCAAAAGATAATGTCTCCATGTTTTGAGTGCATGGACAACAGAGGCTAACTCCAAATCATGAGTAGGGTAATTTACCTCATGAGTTTTGAAGTAGGCTAACTCCAAATCATCTGGCAGACATAGGACTGGTGCTGTCACTGGTCTCTTTTTCAATTCTTGGAAACTGAGTTCACATCCTTCAGACCAAGGAAACTTCTTGTCTTTCTTTAGTAACTCTGTCATTGGCTTAGCTACCTTGAAGAAATTCTCAATGAACCTTCTGTAGTATCCTGCCAAGCCAAGGAAACTACAAACTTCTTTCACTGACTTAGGAGATTCCCATTCAGTTACAGCTGACACTTTTGCGGGATCAACTGCTACACCATCTCCTGACACAACATGTCCAAGAAATCCAACTTCATTCAACCAGAATTCACACTTGCTGAATTTAGCATACATCTTATGCTCTCTAAGCTTCTCAAGTATCAAACGCAAATGTCCTTCATGCTCTTCTTTGATCTTGGAGTAGATCAAAATGTCATCGATGAAAACGACAACAAACTTATCAAGGAACTCCATGAACACCTTGTTCATCATATTCATGAAGTAAGCTGGTGCATTGGTCAAACCAAATGGCATCACAATGTACTCATACAATCCATACCTAGTGGTGAAAGCTGTCTTAGGTATGTCTTGTTCCATTATCTTAAACCAAATGGCTCCTTGTAGCTGATCAAACAAGTCATTGATTCTGGGAAAAGGATATTTGTTCTTGATAGTCACCTCATTGAGTGAATGATAATCTATGCATAACCTTTGACTTCTATCTTTCTTTTCCACAAACAAGACTGGTGCTCCCCAAGATGAAGAACTTGGTTGAATAAATCCTTTCTGCAACTATTCTCCAAGTTGTTTCCTGAGTTCTTTCAACTCATCGACTGACATCTTGTAAGGTCTCTTTGCTATTGGTCTTGATCCTGGCAGCAAGTCAATCATAAATTCCACATCTCTATTTGGTGGCATTCCCGGCAATTCTTCCGGAAACACATCCGGATATTCTCTCACAATTGGCACACTGTCTATGCTAACCCCCTTAAGAGAATTTAGCTTACTCCCTTTTGATTCAAAATTAGTCTTGAATCTAATCCTTTTATTTTCTAGGGTTGTGAGTGTGACAGTATGATTGGCACAATCAAGCACTCCCTTGTACTTAGTCATCCAATCCATTCCCAAAATGACATCCAATCCTTGGGAATTTAGGATTATCAGATTAACGGGAAACTTATACTTCCCAAATCATATGACTAGGTCATGACATCCTGAGTTCACTATCATTTCTCCACCAGGAGAACTTACTTTTATAGGACACCCAATAGTTTCAACTAGAAGTTCATTTCTATCAACAAATGCTCTTGATATGAATGAATGTGATGCGCCAGTATCAAAAAGAACAAGTGTTGGAACAGAATTGAGTTTGAACTTACCAGCCACAGCATCAGGTTCCTCATAGATCTCTTCCACATTGATGTGGTTCACCTGTCCCTTTTGGAAAGGGTTGGGCTTGTTGGCACCTTCAACTTTCTTTTTTGGGCACTCATTACATAATACCCCATCTTCTTACACTTGAAGCATTCAACCTGACTGAGATCCTTCTTGACAGGCTGGCTTCCACTACCACTTCCACTTCCACTTCCATTGTGGTGGCTCTTGTATCCAATCTTGTGGTTCTTGTACTTGTCGTTATCATGACCACGGTGATGCTTGTTGTCATGATGGCGGTTGTGGTTGTGGTGGTTGTTGTCTTTCCATGCTTGTGGGATCCAGAACTCCCACTATCATCATGATGGGAACGCTTGTGAGACGATCCCGAGCTATGCTTGTCAGAGTTGTGCTTCCTCTTTCTGCTTTCAACATGTTTCATCTTGTTCTCCAAGATGGTAGCCTTGTCACAAAGGGATTGGTAGGTGGGGACATAGGCCACAGATAGCTGCGGATTCAGTTCATCGCTCAGTCCTTCGAGGAATTTCTCCTTCCTCTTGGCATCTGTATCAACTTCATCTGGTGCATAACGCGCCAGATTGTTGAACTCCTCAATATATTCAGCCACGCTGCGGTGGCGCTGCTTCAAGTTATGGAACTCCTTCTTATTCAAACTCATCACCCCGGATGAGATGTGAGCTGTACGGAAACCATCTTCAAAGATAGCCCATGTCACATCCTCAATGGGAGTGCTGATCTGGAAGTTATCCCACCAAGTAGCTGCTGGTCCTTCCAACAGATGTTCTGCAAACCTGACTTTCTCCTCGTCGGTGCAGCCGACAATTACCAAATCCTTGTTCACCGAACATAGCCAATCATTGGCCACCATGGGATCAGTGGTTCCTGAGAACTTTGCAGGCCTTAGTCTTAGGAATCTGGTGAGCATGTCAAACCCTGGTGGATTGTTCTGATTGTTGTTGTTGTTGTTATTGTTATTGTTGTTGTTGTTATGATTCTTCATAAAAGTGGTCATCATCTGCATCAGTTGTGCCTGTGCTGTCATTAGCTGCTGCATCTCGGGAGTGACATTGTTGTTGATTGGGTTGGGGTTGGCACGTCGAGGAGGCATATGTGGTTTTCATAAGGATAAGAATGAGATACCCATAGATGCTTAACATGCACAATACATCACATAGACAATCACCAAAACAAACATTAAAATAACATAAATTTCAACGACATAAACAACAAGTTTGAAAAGCAAACACACCATAGCAAACCATCCACATGTTGGATGGTCATTGTGACTCAATAATCATAAGCATGGTAAATGAAAGATAAATGAGTAGTCATCACTACTCCTCTGCATCAACCTCCTCATCAACAAGTGTAAGACCTGCATTCTCCATAGCAGTCTTGTATTCCTCGACATTGGTAGTCAAGGCCTCTCTCTTGGACTTAAGATCCCTCTTATGTGAACGAAGTCTCTCAATCACACCCTGCTGATGCTCGAGCTCGAAGTCCTTGGCCTCTAGTTCTGCATTCATCTCTCGAATCCTCTTGTTCCTGTCTTGGACTCTTTTCTCTTGGCTCTTGAACTTCTTGTCCTGGCTCTCAAACTTGGCCTCCATTTCCTTGACTATCTTGTCTTGCTCCGCGAAGAGCTTGTCCTTCTCACGAAGCTGCACCTGGAGCTCATCATTGCTAAGCATGACGTTGGTCCTATCAGTATCTAGGTGCCTAATAATAACCTATAGATCCTGAAGGTACAGACGAATCGGCTCTGCCGTATCTCTAGCAGCATCCTCGAACTCAATAGCCTCACCCTCCTCGTCGCGTATTCCGAAGGCGTGAAAGAAAAGACCTCTAAGCTCTCTGGAGTGCCTCCCTACCAGACGCCCAAGTAAATCATTCATGACTACCTCTAAGCCTCTCTCCTTGTCGTCATGCATTAGCTTGAAAGTGATAGCCTTCGTGGATGGCTCAGTCTGGCGTCCTGGCTGAGTAACTTTGAATCCCCAAAGGTCCTTCCTCTCAAACTTGGTGAGGGGAAGCGTCATGATGCTAGGGAGCGTAAGGTTGAGCACACTAGTGAGCTCAATTAGAAGAGTTCCAAAACGAGTTCCCTTGAACTCTTCAGCCATGCTGATAGTAACATTAGGCATCTATTTTATAAGATAGAGAAAAGTTAGAATCAACATCAAATGGAGAAAAATCACAAGACAAAGTATCACTAGCATATCTTTGGCAATCAAACACACAAGTCATGGAATACATAAATCCATTACAAGCATCCAAGGTTCAACATAATTTAGACAAAAAAATTGGAAATAAAACGATAAGTGTGGTGGTCCAACTAACGAAGTACATTACAGTCCCATCTCACTTGCCAAGTTGGCTAACAGGGCATCCCTAGAGGTAATCTGTCTGTAACATCCCTAAAATCATGACTTCAAAAGTTTGCATATCATCCATGCATTCATAATCATTTTAGGATCATTTGCAAAGTCATTACAAAAACAGGAGCATTTGAATGCCTATTATTTCATGTAAGCAAAGCATTGATCCAATGCTACTCTCTAGTAAGAGATTATTTGTTTTAAACCAAAGATGTTTGATCCTAAGTTTGTTTAATAACTTCCAAATCTTGGACAAAGGTTTCAAAACAAAGAAACGAATTTAAAACCATTTTTATGTCTTTTCTAAGCAATTGGTAAAACATTATTTATTTTAAAATTCCAAAGTGCCAAATTATTTTCAAGTGTACAACATTGTTCGGCAACCAATTGTGTACAAATTTCACTTTACAAAAATCCAGAACAATTTTGAATTCAATTTGGTTTGAAACTCATTTGAATTTGATTCCTGGAAATTCAAACAGAAAAAGAAAAAGGTTAAAGAATAAGAAATGGGTCGGCGCTACCCTTTCGGCCCAGTAGCCAAAACAACCCACCTGGGGTTTCCCTTCCCCCTCTGTTTCTCATTGCAACCGCGCGCACCCACTCGCTGACAGCCCGACCCCACATGCCTCGTCATCGTTGTCCCCAAACCTCGCCCACGACCTGGCCTCGCCGTTTCCTCCCTCTCCTTCACTGCCACGTTTTAAATCGGTTAAATGCCGTTGATTGCGTGCGTAATCCTCGCCCTCGCTCCGCATACTTAATCCCCTCCCCCTCGCGGCCATTTCCCCCAACATAGCCAGCTAGAAGTGCCGCCAGGCTCCACGAATTCTCGCTTGCACCGCCGTTGTCCCGACGAGCTCCGGCGACTGATTCCGATGAGTTCCGAGCGCCCCTCGCCTTCTGCTTGACCCTGTCGAGTTCGCCATGTCTCTGTGCTTCTCCTAATGCCTTTGGTTTGCCCGCACATTACCCAGGTCGCCATCCCCGACCACCTCAGCAAGCGACAGAGCCGCCGCCTAACTCCGGTGAACGATTTAGGTAAAACCCGACCACCCCTTGCCTTCTCTCTGACCCTATCTTGATCGCCAGATTGTTGTGCACACCCTGACGCCTTTGGTTTGTGTTAGGGCGGTCCACATCGTCGGCAACATCGCCGTCTGCAGGAACCCGACGTCGCCCGCAACTCCGACGAGCCCCAGTGACCTCCACAGCACGCACCCGTCCACACCAGCAAGTAGTTGAGCATCAGCGCGACCTCGCGAGTCTGGTAAGCTCCTCTGCTGACCTCAGCCCCCTCCGTAGCCACCGGAACACCACTGGCAGAGCCGCGCCACCGCGCCGCCGTCGCTAGCGTCGCCCATCCATGGTCGCGTGCTCGACAGCCGTCAGATCTGAATCCAGCGCTTAGGATTAGATCTGTAACGAAGCGGTATGTTTTGATCTGGACCGTGCGCAGTTAGTTAGATCCAACGGCCCGCGAGCGTGATCCAGTGCGAAGCGGTATCGTCCAATCAGACGCTTCCGCGTGGCTTGTTATTTGATTTAAGAATCTGATTTAGATCTGTTAGATATTCAAACTTGCAAAATTCATAACTTTTGATCCACACGTTCAAATTTTGCAAATTTTATATCATTGGAATCAGGAGAAAGAATTCTATCCATTTATGCAATTTGTTTAATGTTTTGCTACTGTAAAATTGATTATTTTGGCAGAGACATTTATAGGCTTAGTTTGAGTATAAAAATTGTTTGAAAAATGATTTAAAGACTAAATAAAGTTTATTTAATGTGTTTTTGCCTTGTTTATGATTCAGTACTGTATACTTATCTTGTTTGACTTAGAAAAATCATCACATGGCATTTGCATGCATTCATATATTTTTGTTTGTCTATTGTGATATGTGAATTTGGTGCTATCATTTTATGTGTAGATTTTGGTGCTAGTGGTGATTGTGATTGTGAAGATTGTTGTTGCTACTCCCCCAACTACCAAGGCAAGTGGTGCTTCATATAATTTTTTCCAATATTTTTACATATGCATTAGAAATATTTTGTATAGGTCTTGCATGAATATTGTGCTAAGTATCTATATGCTATGCTTGGGAAATCCTAGTAGTTGTAGAAATGATAGAATTTCCTTCAAGTTAAGATACTTGTTATTGCCATGCTTAGCCTAGATATCAGAAACCAAGGGTGGAATATAATCATGCTAAGGAAAATATTGTTAAGTCTTTGACTTATGGTTTGCTTAATAAAACAACTAAGTGAATGAAACACCTGGGTGGAATGGTAATTGCTTGGTGGATTTTGGTTGAGTGGTTACACAAGGCCCATTTCTATGGTTTACCTTGTGTATCTCACTTGTGGATTGCCACCCAGGAATAAAGGGATTTGAGATGCCAAATGTTAAGAAGCTTCTAGTGCAGCCATATGGCATTATGGGCTCTGCCTGGATCATACAGGTTGCAATAACTTAGCCAAATGGACAGTTGGTGGTAGGGAATGATAGTTTTGGATGGCGTCCATTTTGGTCTAAGGGAAGGCTTCTGAAAGGTCCTGTCTTGGTGAAAATCAAGTCTTGTGGGGAAAGTGCACAACCTCTGCAGATGGAAGAATCTAAGTACTTAGCCATGTCCCTGGTATTGGACAATTTGAGCATCAAGACATGGAAGCTATCAAGAATCTCCTCATCCCAATTTTCTAAGTTAAAACTTGTGGTTGAACAAGGGTGAAGGTTCACCAATTTCTATTGGTGGTTCCTTGGGAAAATTTTGTCAAAGAAAAACTTAGTGTTTTCAACTAATAGGTAAAACCTATTTTGAGCAAAGCAAGCCTAAGCTACACTTAGCCAAATTCATGTAGTAACTAGATGTTAATATTCTACTAAGGTATCACTTTCCAATACGATTCCAATGTATTGACCCACTGTGGCTGTAACTTGTGATGTTGCAGGTTACTCTGATGATGATTAGGGGTTATGAGTCTATACTCAACATGCTTGCCTATGGCACATGAAGATGAAGACTTTATTCATATTATTATGATTAAACTCTTGTATTAGGCCTATGACCATGGAGTTGTAAAAGACTATGTTATCTCTGGAATGACGATGTAATAATGACCTTTGTTTCTGTGTACTTCATCTTAAACTGTGGATGCTAGCAATTGATCCAAGGACTAGCATTGCAATCACAGGGATCCTTACCTTTATAAGGGTGGGATCTTACAGATGGTATCAGAGCACTGTGTTGCCTGTAGTATTATAACCCTAGGATTGGATTAGAAACCACTAAGGAAAAAATTTCAACCATTTCCTCACTTGTCCTTTTCTTCTCGTAAACTTTTCTAATGTTCTTTCTCATCTCTATTTGTAGATGAACTCCATCAATGAAGCCGTGAGGAAGGGACCACTCATGAATATGACCTTAGAGTGTGAGACAGAATTCCCCAAGGCTCTCAAGGACCTCATGGTTGCAATGGGAATACATGGTGCAGCTATGTACAAAGGATTTCCCGTGATGGATGAAGGAGTAGAATACTGGTGGGTGCAACTTCACTTGTACAAAAACAAGGAAGACAACCACAAGGAATCAGGATTCTGCATGGTCACCAACTCAGTGATGCACACCACATTCTTTGAATCTGCAAGGATGCAGCTTGGAAGGCCATCAAGGAGCTTGGTGATAGACTCAAGTGCAGAATGATTAACACCCAAAATGACCTTAGGGAATAAAATAATCATACCCAAGAGTTGGAGACTACCAACCAACAACTAAGGGGAGACATCATAGACTTGATTTGGGAATCTTGTGAACAAGATAGACAGATGGCTACTAAGGATGCTTTTATAGCCATTTTGTCTAGTGAGTGGGAGTTGTAACGTACTTCGCTAGTTGGACCACCACACTTATCATTGGTATTTCCAAAAATTTGTCTAAGTTATGTTGAACTTTTCGATGCTTGTAATGGATATGTGTATGCCATGACTTGTGTGTTTGCTATGAAAGATATGCTTGTGTTATTTTGTCTTGTGATTTTTCTCTATTGATGTTGATTCTAATTTTTCTCTATCTTATAAAATAGATGCCTAATGTTACTATCAGCACGGCTAAAGAGTTCAAGGGAACTCGTTTTGGCACTCGTCTTATTGAGCTCACTAGTGTGCTCAATCTTCCGCTCCCTAGCATCATGACGCTTCCCCTCACCAAGTTTGAGAGGAAGGACCTTTGGGGATTCAAAGTTACTCAGCCAGGACGCCAGACTGAGCCAGCCACGGAGGCTATCACTTTCAAGCTAATGCATGACGACAAAGAGAGAGGCTTAGAGGTAGTCATGTAGGATTTACTTGGGCGTCTATTAGGGAGGCACTCCAGGGAGCTTAGAGGTACTCACTTTCACGCCTTCGGAAGACGCGACAAGGAGGGTGAGGCTATTGAGTTCGAGGATGCTGCTAGAGAGACGGCAGAGCCGATTCGTCTGTACCTTCAGGACCTAGAGGTTCTTCTTAGGCACCTAGATACTTATAGGACCAACGTGATGCTTAGCAATGACGAGCTCCAGGTGCAGCTTCGTGAGAAGGACAAGCTCTTCGCGGAGCAAGACGAGATAGTCAAGGAAATGGAGGCCAATTTTGGGAGCCAGGACAGGAAGTTCAAGATTCAAGAGAAAAGAGTCCAAGATAGGAACAAGAGGATTCGAGAGATGAATGTAGAACTAGAGGCCAAGGACTTCGAGCTCGAGCATCAGCAGGGTGTGATTGAGAGACTTTGTTCACAGAAGAGGGCTCTTAAGGCCAAGATAGAGGCCTTGACTACCAATGTCGAGGAATACAAGACTGCTATGGAGAATGCAGGTCTTACACTTGTTGATGAGGAGGTTGATGCAGAGGAGTAGTGATGACTACTCATTTATCTTTCATTTACCATGCTTATGATTATTGAGTCGCAATGACCATCCAACATGTGGATGGCTTGCTATTGGTGTGTTTGCTTTTCAAACTTGTTGTTTATGTCATTGAACCTTATGATTATTTTGATGCTTGTTTTGGTGATTGTCTATGTAATGTATTGTGCATGTTAAGCATCTATGGGTATCTCATTCTTATCCTTATTGAAAACCACAGATGACCCCTCGATGTGCCAACCCCAACCCAAACAACAACAATGTCACCCATGAGATGCAGCAGTTGATGACAGCACAGGCACATATGATGCAAATAATGACCACTTTCATGCAGAATCAGAATAACAACAACAACAATAATAATAATAACAACAACAACAACAACAACAACAACAACAACAACAACAATCAGAATAATCCACCAGGTTTTGACATGCTCACCAGATTCCTAAGACTGAGGCCTGCAAAGTTCTCAGGAACCACTGATCCCATGGTGGCCAATGATTGGCTATGTTCGGTGAACAAGGATTTGGTAATTGTCGGCTGCACCGACAAAGAGAAAGTTAGGTTTGCAGCACACCTGTTGGAAGGACCAGCAGCTACTTGGTGGGATAACTTCCAGATCACCACTCCCATTGAGGATGTGACATGGGCTATCTTTGAAGATGGTTTCCGTACATCTCACATCTCATCCGGAGTGATGAGTTTGAAGAAGAAGGAGTTCCATTACTTGAAGCAGCGCCACCGCAGCGTGGCTGAATATATTGAGGAGTTCAACAATCTGGCGCGTTATGCACCGGATGAAGTTGATACCGATGCCAAGAGGAAAGAGAAGTTCCTCGAAGGACTGAACGATTATTTGAATTTGCAGTTATCTGTGGCCTATGTCCCAACCTACAAATCCCTTTGTGACAAGGCTACCATCTTGGAGAATAAGATGAAATAGGTTGAAAGCAGAAAGAGGAAGCACAGCTCTGACAAGCATAGCTCGGGATCGTCTCACAATCATTCCCATTATGATGATAGTGGGAGTTCTGGATCCCACAAACATGGAAAATACAACAACCACCACAACCACAACCGCCATCATGACAACAAGCATAACCGTAGTCATGATAGTGACAAGTACAAGAACCACAAGGGTGGACACAAGAGTCACCACATTGGAGGTGGAAGTGGAAGTGACAGTCAGCCTGCAAAGAGAGACATCAGTCAGGTTGAATGTTTCAAATGTAAGAAGCTGGGGCATTATGCAAATGAATGCCTAGAAAAGAAAGTTTAAGGACCCAACAAGCCCAACCCTTTCCAGAAGGGACAAGTGAACCACATCAATGTGGAGGAGATTTATGAGGAGTCTGATGCTGTGGCTGGTAAGTTCAAACTCAATTCTATTCCAGCACTTGTTCTTTTTGATACTGGCGCATCACATTCATTCATATCAAGAGCATTTGTTGATAGAAATGAACTTCTAGTTGAAACTATTGGGTGTCCTATAAAAGTAAGTTCTCCCGGTGGAGATATGATAGTAAGTCTTGGATGTCGTGATCTAGTGATAGAATTTGGGAAGCATAAGTTTCCAGTGAGTCTGATAATCCTAGATTCCCAAGGACTGGATGTAATTTTGGGAATGGACTGGATGACCAAATATGAAGGAGTACTAGATTGTGCCAATTGTACTGTCGCATTCACAACCCCGGAAAAGAAACGGATAAGATTCAAGTCTAACTTTGAATCAAAAGGGAGTAAGCTAAATTCTCTTAAGGGGGTTAGCATAGACAGTGTGCCAATTGTGAGAGAATATCCGGATGTGTTTCCGGAAGAATTGCCGGGAATGCCACCAGATAGAGATGTGGAATTTCTGATTGACTTGCTGCCAGGATCAGGACCAATAGCAAAGAGACCTTACAAGATGTCAGTTGATGAGTTGAAAGAACTTAAGAAACAACTTGGAGAACAGTTGCAGAAAGGATTTATTCAACCAAGTTCTTCATCTTGGGGAGCACCAGTCTTGTTTATAGAAAAGAAAGATAGAAGTCAAAGGTTATGCATAGATTATCGTTCACTCAACGAGGTGACTATCAAGAACAAATAACCTTTGCCCCGAATCAATGACTTGTTTGATCAGCTAGAAGGAGCCTGTGTATTCTCAAAGATTGACCTCCGGTCAGGTTATTTTCAGCTTAAGATAAGGGAACAAGACATACCTAAGACAGCTTTCACCACTAGGTATGGATTGTATGAGTATACAGTGATCCCATTTGGTTTGACCAATGCACCAGCATACTTCATGAATATGATGAACAAGGTGTTCATGGAGTTCCTTGACAAGTTTGTTCTCGTTTTCATCGATGACATTTTGATCTACTCCAAGAGCAAAGAAGAGCATGAAGGACATTTGTGTTTGATACTTGAGAAGCTTAGAGAGCATAAGTTGTATGCCAAATTCAGCAAGTGTGAATTCTGGTTGAATGAAGTTGGATTTCTTGGACACGTTGTGTCAGGAGATGGTGTAGCAGTTGACCCCGCAAAAGTTTTAGTTGTAACTGAATGGGAATCTCCTAAGTCAGTGAAGGAAGTTCGTAGTTTCCTTGGCTTGGCAGGATACTACAGAAGATTCATTGAAAATTTCTCCAAGGTAGCTAAGCCAATGACGGAGCTACTAAAGAAAGACAAGAAATTTGCTTGGTCTGAAGGATGTGAACTCAATTTCCAAGAATTGAAAAAGAGACTAGTGACAGCACCAGTCCTATGTCTGCCAGATTTGGAGAAAGATTTCCAAGTGTATTGTGATGCATCTCATCATGGATTAGGTGCAGTTCTAATGCAAGAAGGGAAAGTTGTGGCTTATGCCTCGAGACAACTCAAAACTCATGAGGTAAATTACCCTACTCATGATTTGGAGTTAGCCTCTGTTGTCCATGCACTCAAAACATGGAGACATTATCTTTTGGGAAAGCGATATGAAGTGTTCACAGATCACAAAAGCTTGAAGTATATCTTCACTCAGAAAGAAATCAACATGAGACGAAGAATATGGCTAGAACTCATCAAGGACTATGACTTGAGTTTGTAATACCATCCCGGTAAAGCAAATGTTGTAGCGGATGCACTAAGCCGTAAAGTATTTGTGAATGGCCTTACTAAGGGAGAGTTGCCAGATGATCTGTGTGCCCAATTTAGAGACCTCAGATTGGAGATTGTGCCTGAAGGACATCTCATGCCATTGGATGTTCAACCCACTTTGTTGGAAAAAATCAAGGAAGCCCAAAAGACGGACAAGGAAATTGATGAGATTAAAGAAAAGATTGGCAAAGGAAAAGCCAAAGGATTCCATGAAGACGAACAAGGTACTTTATGGTATGGAAAACGTATCTGTGTTCCGCAAGATCCGGAGCTTCAGAAACTGATTCTACAGGAAGCACACAACTCACCATATTCCATTCATCCGGGTAACACAAAAATGTACATGGATATGAAGGAAAGATTTTGGTGTAATAATCTCAAGAATGACATTGCAGAACATATTGCTCTGTGTGATGTATGTACTAGAGTAAAAGCGGAACATCAGAATCTAGTAGGATTGTTACAACCACTACCTATTCCTGATTGGAAGTGGGACAAGATTGGCATGGACTTCATCACCGGACTGCCAAGGACCAGGTCAGGATATGATTCAATTTGGGTAGTAGTGGATCGCCTAACTAAAGTGGCTCATTTCATACCCGTGAAGACAACCTACACAAGTGCTAAGTTGGCCAAGATCTATATGAATAGGATTGTGTGTCTGCATGGAGTACCCAAGAGTATTGTGTCTGATAGGGGAACTCAGTTCACTTCTCATTTTTGGAGGCAACTACATGAGTCATTGGAAAAGAGATTGGAATTCAGCACTGCTTTTCATCCTTAGACTGATGGACAGACAGAAAGGACCAACCAGATTCTCGAAGATATGTTGAGGGCATGTGCTCTAGACTATGGAGCTAGTTGGGATGAAAGTCTGCCTTACGCAGAATTCTCTTACAATAACAGCTATCAAGCCAGTATTGAGATGGCACCATTTTAGTTTCTCTATGGGAGAAAGTGTACTACCCCATTGCTATGGAATGGTGTGGGTGAAAGAAATTTGTTCGGACCAGAACTAATCAAAGAGGCTAAAGAGAAAGTCAAGCTAGTAAAGGACAGATTGAAGATAGCACAGTCCCGACAGAAGAGTTACGCAGATCCTAAGCATAGAGAAGTCACCTATGAAGTAGGTGATAGAGCTTATCTTAGAGTATCACCGCTTCGTGGAGTGAAGAGATTTGGAGTCAAAGGAAAGTTGGCCCCAAGATATGTTGGACCATTCAAGATTCTGAGTCGTAAAGGAGAAGTAGCTTATGAGATTGAATTGCCAGAATCATTGTCTGTCGTTCACAATGTGTTTCATGTGAGTCAGCTAAAGAACTGCCATCTAGAGATGGAAGAGACTTCTTTGAAGGATACTATACCTTTGGAGGAGGTCCAATTGGAAAGTGATCTCACTTATGAGGAAAAACCTGTCAAAATTCTTGAGACTGTAGAAAGAGTTACTCGGACAAAGACTATCAAATTCTGCAAAGTTCAATGGAACCATCATTCCGAAGAAGAAGCAACATGGGAAAGAGAAGATGACCTTCGGAAAGACCACCCTCACCTATTTGCTAGCCAATCCGTATCTCGAGGGTGAGATTCACCTTAAGGGGGTTAGATTTGTAACATCCCTAAAATCATGACTTCAAAAGTTTGCATATCATCCATGCATTCATAATCATTTTAGGATCATTTGCAAAGTCATACAAAAACAGGAGCATTTGAATGCCTATTATTTCATGAAGCAAAGCATTGATCCAATGCTACTCTCTAGTAAGAGATTATTTGTTTTAAACCAAAGATGTTTGATCCTAAGTTTGTTTAATAACTTCCAAATCTTGGACAAAGGTTTCAAAACAAAGAACCAAATTTAAAACCATTTTTATGTCTTTTCTAAGCAATTGGTAAAACATTATTTATTTTAAAATTCCAAAGTGCCAAATTATTTTCAAGTGTACAACATTGTTCGGCAACCAATTGTGTACAAATTTCACTTTACAAAATCCAGAACAATTTTGAATTCAATTTGGTTTGAAACTCATTTGAATTTGATTCCTGGAAATTCAAACAGAAAAAGAAAAAGGTTAAAGAATAAGAAATGGGTCGGCGCTACCCTTTCGGCCCAGTAGCCAAAACAACCCACCTGGGGTTTCCCTTCCCCCTCTGTTTCTCATTGCAACCGCGCGCACCCACTCACTGACAGCCCGACCCCACATGCCTCGTCATTGTTGTCCCCAAACCCCGCCCACGACCTGGCCTCGCCGTTTCCTCCCTCTCCTTCACTGCCACGTTTTAAATCGGTTAAATGCCGTTGATTGCGTGCGTAATCCTCGCCCTCGCTCCGGATACTTAATCCCCTCCCCCTCGCGGCCATTTCCCCCAACATAGCCAGCTAGAAGTGCCGCCAGGCTCCGCGAATTCTCGCTTGCACCGCCGTTGTCCCGACGAGCTCCGGCGACTGATTCCGATGAGTTCCGAGCGCCCCTCGCCTTCTTCTTGACCCTGTCGAGTTCGCCATGTCTCTGTGCTTCTCCTAATGCCTTTGGTTTGCCCGCACATTACCCAGGTCGCCATCCCCGACCACCTCAGCAAGCGACAGAGCCGCCGCCTAACTCCGGTGAACGATTTAGGTAAAACCCGACCACCCCTTGCCTTCTCTCTGACCCTATCTTGATCGCCAGATTGTTGTGCACACCCTGACGCCTTTGGTTTGTGTTAGGGCGGTCCACATCGTCGGCAACATCGCCGTCTGCAGGAACCCGACGTCGCCCGCAACTCCGACGAGCCCCAGTGACCTCCACAGCACGCACCCGTCCACACCAGCAAGTAGTTGAGCATCAGCGCGACCTCGCGAGTCTGGTAAGCTCCTCTGTTGACCTCAGCCCCCTCCGTAGCCGCCGGAACACCACTGGCAGAGCCGCGCCACCGCGCCGCCGTCGCTAGCGTCGCCCATCCATGGTCGCGTGCTCGACAGCCGTCAGATCTGAATCCAGCGCTTAGGATTAGATCTGTAACGAAGCGGTATGTTTTGATCTGGACCGTGCGCAGTTAGTTAGATCCAACGGCCCGCGAGCGTGATCCAGTGCGAAGCGGTATCGTCCAATCAGACGCTGCCGCGTGGCTTGTTATTTGATTTAAGAATCTGATTTAGATCTGTTAGATATTCAAACTTGCAAAATTCATAACTTTTGATCCACACGTTCAAATTTTGCAAATTTTATATCATTGGAATTAGGAGAAAGAATTCTATCCATTTATGCAATTTGTTTAATGTTTTGCTACTGTAAAATTGATTATTTTGGCAGAGACATTTATAGGCTTAGTTTGAGTATAGAAATTGTTTGAAAAATGATTTAAAGACTAAATAAAGTTTATTTACTGTGTTTTTGCCTTGTTTATGATTCAGTACTGTATACTTATCTTGTTTGACTTAGAAAAATCATCACATGGCATTTGCATGCATTCATATATTTTTGTTTGTCTATTGTGATATGTGAACTTGGTGCTATCATTTTATGTGTAGATTTTGGTGCTAGTGGTGATTGTGATTGTGAAGATTGTTGTTGCTACTCCCCCAACTACCAAGGCAAGTGGTGCTTCATATAATTTTGTCCAATATTTTTACATATGCATTAGAAATATTTTGTATAGGTCTTGCATGAATATTGTGCTAAGTATCTATATGCTATGCTTGGGAAATCCTAGTAGTTGTAGAAATGATAGAATTTCCTTCAAGTTAAGATACTTGTTATTGCCATGCTTAGCCTAGCTAATAGCAACCAAGGGTGGAATATAATCATGCTAAGGAAAATATTGTTAAGTCTTTGACTTATGGTTTTGCTTAATAAAACAACTAAGTGAATGAAACACCTGGGTGGAATGGTAATTGCTTGGTGGATTTTGGTTGAGTGGTTACACAAGGCCCATTTCTATGGTTTACCTTGTGTATGTCACTTGTGGATTGCCACCCAGGAATAAAGGGATTTGAGATGCCAAATGTTAAGAAGCTTCTAGTGCAGCCACATGGCATTATGGGCTCTGCCTGGATCATATAGGTTGCAATAACTTAGCCAAATGGATAGTTGGTGGTAGGGGAATGTTAGTTTTGGAGCGCGTCCATTTTGGTCTAAGGGAAGGCTTCTGAAAGGTCTTGTCTTGGTGAAAATCAAGTCTTGTGGGGAAAGTGCACAACCTCTGCAGATGGAAGAATCTAAGTACTTAGCCATGTCCCTGGTATTGGACAATTTGAGCATCAAGACATGGAAGCTATCAAGAATCTCCTCATCCCAATTTTCTAAGTTAAAACTTGTGGTTGAACAAGGGTGAAGGTTCACCAATTCCTATTGGTGGTTCCTTGGGAAAAAAATTTCAAAGAAAAACTTTGTGTTTTCAACTAATAGGTAAAACCTATTTTGAGCAAAGCAAGCCTAAGCTACACTTAGACAAATTCATGTAGTAACTAGATGTTAATATTCTACTAAGGTATCACTTGCCAATACTATTCCAATGTATTGACCCACTGTGGCTGTAACTTGTGATGTTGCAGGTTACTCTGATGATGATTAGGGGTTATGAGTCTACACTCAACATGCTTTCCTATGGCACATGAAGTTGAAGACTTTATTTATATTGTTATGATTAAACTCTTGTATTAGTCCTATGGCCATGGAGTTGTAAAAGACTATGTTATCTCTGGAATGATGATGTAATAATGACCTTTGTTTCTGTGTACTTCATCTTAAACTGTGGATGGTAGCAATTGATCCAGGGACTAGCATTGCAATCATAGGGATCCTTACCTTTATAAGGGTGGGATCTTACAGATGATCCTGATCACATGACTCCATTGCTAAGTCTATGATGTCCTCTCTTAAACATTGGTTGGTAGCCTCTAACTCTTGAGTATGCTTCTTTTCTTCCCTAAGGTCATTTTGGGTGTTAAGCAGTCTGCACTTGAGTCTATCACCAAGCTCCCTGATGGCCTTCCAAGCTACATTTTTTGCAGAGTCAAAGAATGTGGTGTGTATTACTAAGTTGGTGACCATGCACAATCCTGATTCCTTGTGGTTGTCTTCCTTGTTTTTGTACAAGTGAAGTTGCACCCACCAGTATTCTACTCCTTCATCCATCACGGGAAATCCTTTGTACACAACTGCACCATGTATTCCCATGGCAACCATGAGGTCCTTGAGGGCTTTTGGGAATTCGGTCTCACACTCCAAGTTCATAGTCATGAGTGGTCCCTTCCTCACGGCTTCGTTTATGGAGTTCATCTACAAATAGAGAGGAGAAAGAAGATTAGAAAAGTTTTACGAGAAGAAAAAGACAAGTGTGGATATGATTGAAATTTTTTCCTTAGTGGTTTCTAATCCAATCCTAGGGTTATAATCCTACAGGAAACACAGTGCTCTGATACCATCTGTAAAGATCCCTCCCTTATAAAGGTAAGGATCCATGTGATTGCAATGCTAGTCCCTGGATCAATTGCTAGCATCCACAGTTTAAGATGAAGGACACAGAAACAAAGGTCATTATTACAACGTCATTCCAGAGATAACATGGTCTTTTACAACTCCATAGCCATAGGCTAGTACAAGAGTTTAACTTAACTATATAAAATAGAAGTCTTCATCTTCATGTGCCACAGGCAAGCATGTTGAGTGTAGAATCATAACCCCTAATCATCATCAGAGTAACCTGCAACATCACAAGTTACAGCCATAGTGGGTCAATACATAGTGAGTAACCTGCAACATCACAAAAACTTTCCCAAGGAACCACCAATAGAAATTGGTGAACCTTCACCCTTGTTCAACCACAAGTTTTAACTTAGAAAATTGGGATGAGGAGATTCTTGATAGCTTCCATGTCTTGATGCTCAAGTTGTCCAATACCAGGGACATGGCTAACTACTTAGATTTTCCCATCTGCAGAGGTTGTGCACTTTCCCCACAAGACTTGATTTTCACCAAGACAGGACCTTTCAGAAGCCTTCCCTTAGACCAAATGGACGCGTTCCAACCTATCATCCCACTACCACCAACATTCCAAATGGCTAAGTTATTGCAACCTATATGATCCAGGCAGAGCCCATAATGCCATGTGGCTGCACTAGAAGCTTCTTAACATTTGGCATCTCAAATCCCTTTGTTCCTGGGTGGCTTTCCACAAGTGAGATACACAAGGTAAACCATAGAAATGGGCCTTGTGTAACCACTCAACACAAACCATTCTTTCCATTCCACCCAGGTGTTTCATTCACTTAGTTGTTTTATTAAGCAAAACATAAGTCAAAGACTTAGAAATATTTATCATAGCATGAATATATAATCCACCCTTGGTTGCTACTAGCTAGGCTAAGCATGGCAATAACAAGTATCTTAACTTAGAGGAAATTCTAACAATTCAACAACTACTAGGATTTCCCAAGTATGGCATATTGATACTTAGAAAAATATTCATGCAAGCCCTATACAAAATAATTCTAATGCTTAGGTAAAAATATTGGGACAAAAATATATGAAGCACCACTTTCCTTGGTAGTTGGGGGAGTAGCAACAATCCTCACAATCACAATCACCACTAGAACCAAAATCTACACGTAAAATGATAGCACCAAAATCACATATCAAAATAGACAAACAAAAATATATGAATGCATGCATATGCCATGTGATGATTTTTTTCTAAGTCAAACAAGACAAGCATACATTACTGAATCATAAACAAGACAAAAACACTATAAATAAACTTTATTTAGTCTTTAAATCATTTTTCAAATAATTTCTATACTCAAAATAAGCCTATAAATGTCTCTTCAAAACTAACCAATTTTACAGAAGCAAAACATTAAACAATTTGCATGGTTGGATAGAATTCTTTCTCCTGATTCCAATGATATAAAATTTGCAAAATTTGAACGTGTGGATCAAAAGTTATGAATTTTGCAAGTTTGAACTTATAATAGAAAAGTTTCTGTCTTTTTAAATATAACTCAGGCCACGCGGCAGCGTCTGATTGGACAGTACCGGTTCGCGCTAGATCACACTCGTGGGCCATTGGATCTAACTAACTGCGCACGGCCCAGATTAAATCATATCGCTTCACCCTCTAATCTAATCCTAGCCTCTAGATCTGGATCCAACGATCCTTGATGCTCTGACCAAAGATGGGCGGCGCAAATGGCTGCTGGCAACAGCGGCGCTACTGGCGGCGATGGTCCGGCGAATACAGGAGGGGCTGGGGGGTGTGGTGTGGCTTACCAGACTCGCAAGATCACGAGGAAGCTCGAGATGTTGCTGGCGTGGGCAGGGGCAAGTTGATGTGGCCATGGGAACTCGTCAGAGTTGAGCGCAGCGTCAGGTGCACGGTGACGAAGACGTCGGCGATGCTCTGGATCACCCTAGCACGAACTAGGTGTATCAGGAGGTGCGCAAGGCTACGGCGAACACTACAGGATCAAGAAGAAGACAAGGGGCGGTCGGGTTTTACCTCAATCGCTCGTCGGAGTCGAGCGGCGGTTCTGGCGTTTGCGGGCGTGAACGGGGACGGCGACCTGGGTCACGAGAAAAGCAAACGAAAGGCATCCGGGAACACGCAAGAACATGTTGTTCATGCTTGTTTGAACCAGAGACAGGGGGGCGGTCGGAGCTCGCCGGAATCAGTCGCCGGAGGTCATCGGTACCGCGGGGGTTTGAGCTCGAATGCGCGCAGCCTGGTGGCGGAGTGAGCCAGGAAAGTGAGGGGAAATGACCGTGGTGGCGAGGTGATTAAGTAGCCAGGAGCGGGGCAAGAATTAAGTGTTGAATCAATGGGAATTAACCGAGGTTTAACGCGGCATCACTGCGCGGTGGTAATGGCGGAGCGGTGACTGTGCGCGAGATTCTGGGGAAGACGACGCTGACGTGGAGAGGGCCCAGTGTCAGCGGCTGTGGGGTACGCTTCGCGCGGGTGAGAGAGGGTAGAGGGGGAACTAGTCCGGGTGGGCTTAGTGGGCTGGATTCTGTGCTGGGCCAAATTGGCAGCGCCGGACTTTTCTGTTTTCTTTATCCTTTTTCTATTTCTATTTTGATTTTCAGGAAACATTTTCAAATGAGTTTCAAATAAGTTTGAATTCAAACCACTTCTGGATTTTTATAAAGTGAAATTAGTACACATTTAGCTGCAGAACAATGTTGTATACTTGAAAATAATTTGGCACATTGGAATTTTAAAATAGACAATGTCTTTATCAATTGCTTAGTAAGGACATAAAAATGGTTTTAAATTTGTTCTTTGTTTTGAAATCTTTTGTCCAAGCTTTGGAAAACATCAATCAATCATAGGATCAAATATCTTTGGTTTAAAACAAATAATCTCCTATTAGAGAGTAACATTGGGCCAATGCCTTGCTTACATAAAATAATAGACATTCAAATGCTCCTGTTTTTGTAATGACTTTGAAAATGATCCTAAAATGATTATGAATGCATGGATGATATGCAAACTTTGAAAACATGATTTTTGGGATGTTACAACCAACATGATTGCGTGTGGCACTTTGAAGATGAAGGACTCCATGCTATAGTTATTTCTGATGCATTGTGATGAGATAGCCAAATGAGCTATGTAAGATATAATGAATTATGTTTGTTATAAAGTTGTATTATGACCTTTGTTTCTTGATATTACATCTTAACTGTGGATGCTAGCTATTGATCCAGGGACTAGCATTGAACATAGGGATCTCTACCTTATTAAAGGTTGGGACCTCTACAGATGGTATCAGAGCACTGTGTTGCTTGTAGGATTGTAACCCTAGGATTGGACAAAACCCCTTAGAAAAATAGGAGTTGTTTTTGTTCCAAAACTTATTTACAAACAATCTTGTAAACTCTTTCCCCAACCATTTTTGGTTCTGATTCTACATCTCTTCCTTTTCAAACTTGATGGACAAAGCCTCAACATGAGCAAAGGACTTCACCAACTCAAATGACTTCAACCTCAACATCATCAAAGACTACAACTTTATTTTCACTAAGGACTACAAGTGAGACAAGAAATACTATTCAAGACTTGAAGACCAAGGAAACACAACTTAGAAGGAACCATCATCACCTTTGAAGTTTTGTGACCAAGATACAAGAATTTCTCCAAGGATACAATGATCTCATTCAAGAAGAAACAACAAATAAGAATGGAATGATCTCAAGTGAACCATATAGATGGACCACCATATTTAGTTTAGATCAAACCCACCAACTTATGGGGTGTAGCAAAAATATTTTGTTGCCTAAAATGTGCTTGAAACTTGTTGTTTGAGTGGAATGTTTGTTTGTGATTGCTTGCACATTGCTTGTGTGAATTGTTGTGTATGATTAGACTTCTTCCTTAGAAATCTTTTGCCTATTCTAATCCCAATCCAACCCAAATAGATGACTTCCCCAAGAGACTCCAACATCAAGAATGGTGACAACAACAACAACAACAACAAATCCACTCTAACCGAACTATGTTAATTATGGAATACCGCCTATCCTTAGAAAATAAGATTGTCCTTGTACTTGCTCTCTCATTCCTGGGAGTCCTTCAAGGGTATCAGATCTAACAACAACCAAGAGATGCACATGAGAGAACTCATAGTAACCCAAACCCAGTTAAACCAACTGACAAGTCAATTTTGGGCCAACAATAATGAGTTAGACCCAAACATGCAAAGTTTTATGGAAACCCAAACCCAATTGTTGCAAAGGATGACAAATCAAATGATCAACATGGGAGACAACCATTCCAAGGAGATTGTGACAACAATGATGTCAAGGATGATGTTATAGAAGGAACCCAAGCTTGCAATATTTGTGGAGACATGGATCACATTTCCAAAGAGCATGAAGATCAATGCCCTAATTGTGAAGAGAAACATCCAACTAATCAATGCCCCACATCTCAAGCTACTTGTTTCCTATGTGAAGGAAATAATCATGTCCCTATCCAATGCCCCATATATTCCATAGTTCAACAAAGGAAACAAGGTGGAGTGCATCAACAGTTTGTAAACCCCCATGAGGAAACAACTTCTACCAAGAAGAATGAAGACAAAGGAAAATCTCATCTTGCACCTCCATGCAATATGACTCACATTGATGGACAGAAGAAGAAACATATGTATTATCCAAGGAAATGATTAAGGAGACCAGGAGACTTTCCCACCTTTGAGGTGAGATATGAAGAGCATGAACTAGAAGAACTCCTAGCTTTGGAGAAACCCAAGAAGAAGAAGGACAAAAGCCAAGTGCAGTGTTGCCATTGCAAAGAGATGGGACACTATGCCAATGAATGTCCAGAGAAGAAGGAGAAGTATAAGGAAATTAGCCAAGTGTGGTGCAACAACTGCAAAGAGCTAGGACATTATGCATCAACTTGTCCACAGAAGATACGTGAAGAACTCAACCTTGTCACATGTTACAATTGTGGTAACCAAGGACATTATGCAAGCAATTGTCCAGAAAAGATGAAGTACAAGACAAACAAGCCTATGAGAGATCTCAGGCTTGTCACATGTTTCAAGTGTGGAAACAAAGGACACTATGCAGATGCCTGCCCAGAGAAGATTCATCAAGCCCCCAAGCAAGCCAAGATGTAATCTAGTTGGAAATTTTTAAGGGTGGTAGTACCCTAGTTGCTTTGAGCCAACTTGTAACCTCTAGCCTCCCCAAATCTCGGGACGAGATTTCTTTTAAGGGTGGTAGCCTGTCACATCCCAAAATTTTCCAAATTTTGAAATGTGAAAAATAAATAAACAAAATAAATAATTGTTGAAATTTAGGGTGAAAAGAAACTTTTTGTTTCTAAATGGAAACATTAAAACCCATCTTGAGAAAACTTTGAATAAAATTTGAATCCAACTAAATTCAAAAAAAGTGAAATGCATTCTTCATAAATGCATCTTGAAATTTAAACACTTGGAAAATAAAAACCAAATCCCTAAAACCCTATGGAAGAAAAACGTTTCCAAGTTATCTCAAAGACTAAGGATTTGATCTGTATAAAAATTTATCAACAAACATTTATAAATGATCAAGATTGATAAATAAAATTATTATAAAACCATAGAAATTGATTCTATTTAATTTGGAAACATGGATAAAAACTTATGAATTTAATAAGTTGAAAGGAATTAAATTTCCAAAGCTAAATAATGCTCATATCTAAAATCCATACCAAATGGTGATCAAATTAATCCTAAAGAGATTTAAAAGGCTAAACAAATATTAAATAAGATTTTACAATTGGAATCAGCAAGTTTGGAGCTTAAATAAAAAAGGTATGGATTTGATGAGATAAGAAAGAAATAATAAATAAGGAGTATTTAAAAAAAGCTAAATTAAATCTTGGCCAAATCCATAAGCAAATGAAAATAAAGATAATTCAAATAAAATAAATGGATAAAGATTATTCCAATAAAACTATATGGTATTAAAACCATAATCAAGTTTTATTTATTTGAAGACAAATGCTCATTTTAAATGATTAATAAATCATGTTGAAAATATTTCAAATAATTCAAAGTGAATTATTTAACACCCTTTTAAATTAATAAAACATACTGAAAAGGTTTGGTGAAATTTTGATTTCAAATAAGGGTTTGGAGAATTTAATTAAATCTTATTTAATAAAGGAAAATGCCCTTTTTAAATAAAATATAAACCATAAAATAATAAAAGAAATATCCCAAAAATTATCTTTAAAATCCAGGTTTAAACAGTATAGAAACTACTAAAAAGTTTTGAAAAGATTGGATAAATAAATCTGATTCAAATAAGGGTTTGAATTTGAAAACAGAAAATCAAAATGGAAAAAGAAAAAGAAAACAGAGAAGGAAAAAAAATAAAACAAGCCAGCCCATTCCACTGGCCCAACTAGCCCACTCTCCCTCTCTCTAACGTGAAACGTTTTTCACTGCAGAACAAACCCGCCCCCTCGCTGGCACCCAGACCCCACCATCCCCCTCTCTCTCTTGCCGACGAAGCGACCCCACCTCCCAGTCATCTTCCTCACCCACGCGCTAACCTCGCCGGCCGTTTCCTGCCGTTGATGCCAACGATTAATTCGCTTAAATGCCGTACTAAAACCTCGCTGCGACCATGCTCGATTAAACGTCTGCTCCCCCTCTCCATTTCCCCCCAGAAGCCACCCACCCTCAGCCACCATGCCGCTCAAATTTTGCTCGAGAACGCCCACTGCTCCGGCGAGCATTTCCTTTGATTCCGGCCAGCCACCGTCGTGCCTTGCGCCCTCGACCATGCGAGCCTGTTCCCCATCTCCTGGCGAACCTCTCCATAGCGCCAGCTCGCCCGCGCATGCTCTGCATTGTCGTCAACGTCAACACTAAGCACCGCCGTCGTCTGTTTCTACTCCGGCAAGTTCCCCAGGTAGCGTCTGACCGCCCCTCTCCTCCTCCTTCACACGCGTGTACTCACCACTCTCCCACACATCTAACGGCACCTCCCTTTTCCTCTAGAGTGCACCTTAGCCTCGCCTTCGACGACGTCTGAGCGCACCCGATGGTTTCACGAACTCCGGCGAGCGATTCAAGCCAGCACCGTGCACCCCTCCATCGACAGAGACCATGTTGAGCATCAGCATCGCCCTACGACCCCGGTGAGCCTCTCCCCTGTCTCTTTTGCTTCCTGTATCGCCGGCTCCGACCGTCTGACCGCACCGCCGCCATTCGCCACCACCAGCGTCGCCAGATGATGGCCAGTAGCTGTGAGCCGTTAGATGCTAATCCAGTGGCGTAGATAGATGACTTTAGCGAAACGTTTTTAGTTGATATGTGCAGTGCGATGCCCATTAGATCCAACGGTTGTATCTACTCGATCCACCCGAACCGGTACGCGCTACTGAGAACGTGACACGTGGCCCAGCTTCTGTTTTAAAAACAGAAATAGAACTATTAGATTTTGATTTTGTAAATTGCATAACTTTTGATCCACACGTCCAAATTTTGCAAATTTTATATCAACAGAATCAGCCAAACAAATTCTATCCAACCATGTAATTTGTTTAATAAATTAAATCTGTTAAATTGGTTGTTTTTGCAGAGACATGTGTAGGCATATTTTGAACATAAAAATTATTCTGAAAATATTTTTATGGTAAAATCTTTGGAAAATGGATTGTTTTGAACCTACTGACCATAGAAACCAACTTATGGATTTAAAAATGTATTTTGTTAGGTTAAAGAATAAACCTTTGAATAAAAGCATTTCTAGCCAAATAAAAATATTGATTGTGGTTTAAAAATGATTTTGAGAAAAACCTTTGGAAAATGGTTTGATTTAAACTCTCTAACCCTAAACACCAAGTTTTAGTATTTAAAGATATATTTTATGGACTCTAGAAAATTATTACTTTGTATAAAAGCATTTCTAATGAAACAAAATATTGATTTGGTATAAAAATGGTTTATAAGTAAAACCATTTGCAAATGGTTTCAATATTAAACACTTGATCTTAAAGCACTAACATTTGTATTAAAAATATATGTGGCAACCACTAGAAAATCTTCCTTGATTTAAATCATTTCTAGCAAAACAAAAATGATTTAAATGGCCTTTTTCACTAACTTGATATCAAATGGTTTTACCACTTCTATAAATGACCATTGGGTGTTTTCAAATGTTTATAACCTAATAGAAACCACTTTTTCAAATAAAAAAATCTTTGGCATGCTTGCATGCATTGCTTTGTTTTTATTATTCTATGATGAATTGCTTGATTGGTAGATTGAATATTTGCTTGCTTGATTGAATTGTAGTGGAATTTGAAGAGTGTGACTATTGCAAGATCAAGGAGTGAACTTATAATTCTATACCAAAAAGGAAAGTGGTGCTTCATACTTTTGTCCCATTATTTTCACTATGCATTAGTGATATTTCTAAGTAGGACTTGCATGGAATTTTTTGCTAAGTATAAACTATGCCATGGGAAATCCTAGTAGATGAAACCTTAGTAGAATTTTCCTAAGTTAAGGCTCCTATTACTATCATGCTTAGCTTAGCTAGTAGAAAACAAGGGTGGATTATATTCATGCTATGGAATATTTCTAAGTCAAGGACTTGTGTTTTGTTTAATAAAACAACTAAGTGAATGAATCACCTGGGTGGAATGGAAGGAATGGTTTGTGTTGAGTGGTTCACAAGGCCCATTTCTATGGTTTACCTTGTGTATCTCACTTGTGGAATGCCACCCAGGAACAAAGGAATTTGAGATGCCAAATGTTAAGAAGCTTAAAGTGCATCCACATGGCATTATGGGCTCTGCCTGGATCGTATAGGTTGCAATAACTTAGCCAAATAGACAGTTGGTGGTAGGGGATGATAGGTTGGAACGCGTCCATCTGGTCTAAGGGAAGGCTTCTGAGAGATCTTGTCTTGGTGAAAATCAAGTATTGTGGGGAAAGTGCACCACCTCTACAGAGTGTAAAATCTAAGTACTTAGCCATGTCCCCGGCAATGGACAATTTGAGCATTAAG
This sequence comes from Avena sativa, assembly GCA_916181665.1. Classification (NCBI taxonomy): domain Eukaryota; kingdom Viridiplantae; phylum Streptophyta; class Magnoliopsida; order Poales; family Poaceae; genus Avena; species Avena sativa. The sequence continues at coordinate 72,408,341 of OV702284.1, forward strand.
ACATGGAATCTATCAAGAATCACCTCATCCCAATTTTCTAAGTTAAAACTTGTGGTTGAACAAGGGTTGAAGGATCACCAATTTCTATTGGGGGATGCCTTGGGTATTTTTGCCAAACAAAAACTTAGTGTTTTCAAATGATAAGGAAAATTTATTTTGAGCAAAGCAAGCCTAAGCTCCACCTAGCCAAATGCATATAGATGATATATACCACTATACTACCATAGTATCACTTCCCAATACAATTCAAATGTATTGACCCTTGTGGCTGTAACTTATTATGTTGCAGGTTTGTTTGATGTTAGTGAAGTGTGTTGATTAGGATTACAAGTCTACAACCAACATGATTGCCTATGGCACTTTGAATATGAAGGACTCCACGCTATAGTTATTTCAGCTGCATTGTGATGAGATAGCCAAATGAGCTATGTAAGATGTAATGAATTATTTTTTGTTATAAAGTTGTATTATGACCTTTGTTTCTTGATATTACATCTTAACTGTGGATGCTAGATATTGATCCAGGGACTAGCATTGTAAACACAGGGATCTCTACCTTATTAAAGGTTGGGACCTCTACACATCTTGACGCCATGCTCGCGTCACCTTTAACCCAGTACACCAATTGACCAGTCCAGGCCCAGGTAGCATACTGACGTGGCCCTGACCCCACTGGTCAGTGACCTAGGGTAGCTCTGGATGTGGTGTAAAAAGATATTCCCTGTTTAGGAAATAGATAATTTGTTATAAGTCCAAATTTAAATATTCCAGGAATTAAATAAAATCATTAAATCTTGTTAAATCAATATCTTTTATTTTATAATTCAGAAAAATATGTGTAGTATATGAAAATGTTTGGAAAAATAAAATCAATAATTTAATTATATCATCCAACATCATTATGTTAATTATTTAAATAAATATAATTTAATCAAGATTTTATAAGTAATAAAACTTTGATAATTCATATTTTAATAATGGTAAATGATAAACATATAAATAATATACCAAAATTCTTAGAAAACCAAGAACTAAAATTTAATATTATAATCATGTATTATTACTTCACTTAATTAAATATTTATTATTTATTAAGTGTTTATAAAGTGTTAAATCTTATAAAAATCATACCTTATTATTTATAAATCACAAAAATAAATGTAATATACTAAAATGATCACAAAAATAATGTTTACATGTTAAAAATATAACATTCCACTTTTGAGGTAAATAAAAACTTAATACCCTAATAACTTAAATTTAAATCTAATTTCCTTACTTAATAATTCATATAAGGGTAAATAAAATTTGCTAATATTTCTAAAATTAGTCGGTCTAAAAAATAATATTAGTCTTAAATATTGATATTATGAAGTCAAAATGGTTCAACACAATTTAAATATAATCTTACAGAATATTATTCTACCATAAGTGTAGAATATATTTGAAGAACATCTTAATCTAATATAAAATCTTCGAAGATTAATTGTGGCTAAATAAAATTTATTCCTTTACTTCAACCACAAGATTATAAACATGCCAAAAAACTATAGTGACTTCACAAGTAGTCACCAATATTGTTTACTTATCCCCAAACCATAACCATATCTTTATAAGGAGATAAATTATTCCACTCTAGTATAATGATAAGAAATCACTACTCAAATAGAAGTACTACCAATCTTAAGTAGATTTAAAGAAACATTATGAGGAGAACAAAGTACAAATATCATAAGCATTAAACCTGAAGCTTATCTATATTCTTAAAGTTAACTTTAAGTCTACAAGCCTTTAAATATAATGCTAAAACCTTGTTATGTGAAGATCAAGTCCTAGGCAAGAGGACCTAATTTTAACAGCCGGTACGGTAACATTTTATAGTTAACTTTGGTCTGGTATACTTAAGTCGTAAAACATCTTAAGTCCAGACTATTCAAGCAAGCACAAACCACATCAACCACCTTTGATTAACCTCAAGGATTGTTTGGACCTTAGAGAAGAAATCTTTTCTTCAAATGTTATTCTTTTTGCCACTTCAAACCACAAATAACAATTAATAATAATCACATTACATTATGCTTTACTTGTATACTTAGGATTATTAACACTTAAGTTACTTATAAATGCCAATACTTGTAAAGTAAAATTTGAAGATAAGGGAATTCTTATATAAGAAATCTTTGAATATCATTCCACATTCGTGTATCTTATTATTATATTACATGTTGTTACACACACACTCACAAGTCTTAATGAGAAGCACAAGTGTGAAGCTTATCTAAAAGTACAACACATTCTAAAGGAATCATCTCCATTTTCCAAAATCTAGATCAACGCTTATTCTGGGGATACGAAAATACCAAATTGCATTATATTACTTATGCATAATAGCATCCTGCTTCTTTTAACATTAGTACTTACCGGACCAATGATGCTAATTTCAGATATTGGATCTTATATTGTCTTGAAGACCGTGAGTGCATATTCTTGCAATCACAAAAGACAACTTCACACTTGCTCATGTCCTTTGATTACTTTTTGTAAGGAATTTTGCAAATACAGTATTGTCATCACCTGCATTTCAAAAAGTTCATAAAACATTATTTTCATAATAATATGATTATAGGTTATTTACCAGGAGGTAATAACCTACTATGAAAGTTCCGGTGGTAAAGGAACATATTATCTATGATTTAACAACCAATGTCGTCAGTGATTCTTGCACCGTATATTACGCGTTAGCCATGTGATTTGGAATGGGACAGAGAAGTCAGTTGTGTCCTTTTCCTTTCGTATGGAGGAAAGACTACCTTAACGTGACATTGTGATTCCTTGTGCGGATCCAACATATGGGTGGGCACCCTTAGGCCCCATGTTTTTGGGGTCTAGATTATCTATGAGTGGCTGTCAGAGATTTAGCCGGACCTATAAGGTACTTGCCAGGGGCATCACCAGATTATCGAGTCTTCGGGAACTCATCAGGGTTTTAGCCTGCCCGAAAGGGGGCTTAACGGAGGTGAGACAGCCCCGAAGGATCGTGCAGACATATGGGGTCGCGGAAAGGGAAGTGATTGGCTTGGATCATCTACTGGGCCCCACAACATGGAATTGTGGACGGGTAAGCTGCCCGGTTGTGCAACAAGGAGTTGATCTCTCATGGGTAAAGTAACGCACCTCTGCAGAGTGTAAGAACTATAACTTGTTACTCCCTATTCCGGGAAGGAGCTACAAACGTAGCGGGAAAGGAACTCCATGAAAGTTCTGGGAAACCCGTGAAGGCTGACGAACATAGCTTTTCAGAATAAAAGCAATCTTTGAAGAAATGTTTACAAAAACTTGCATTGCCTATGACCTATGGTCTGTGGCTATAGATATAGTGCATCAAACACTCTTTTTCTAGTGAACTTGATGAGTACGCTCGTACTCAACGTATATTCTTAACCCCTGCTAGATTCTGAAGCCAATTATGACGATGTCTACATCTAGTTATGCTCCAGGAATCACCATAAAAAAGCAAGATCTTGAATGAAGTGAAGGAAGTCAACATATACATCAACTCAAGTAAAGATGAAGTTGCTGATTAGTTAGGAATATAATCTCTAACCCTAGAACCTACTTCTATACATTATTGCAATAGAAGCAATGCCAGACCAATATTTCAGATACTAGTCTTATTAGTATGATAATTTTTGAGTTGTTTATTTCTGATTCTTCTTTGTAAGAAGTTTCTTTCTCTCTCTTTAACCTAGAGTGTTCTCTGGATCTTATGTAAGGAGTCGAGTTGTAACCTTTAGCCATGTCTTGGACCTGCTGTGTTTCTGTTGTACCACTCTGAGGTATGTAACACTAGTGAACGGTGTTTCATTGGTGTTATGTCAACGCATATAGTATACTACATCATGCAGTGGTATGCTAGGTATTCGCAGCTGGTATCACAGCATATGCTTTGACCTTAGGTTGGAAACCTAGTAAATGGGTAGAACTTGTAGGAAACATATATGCAATAATAAAGAGTTCTCTAGTGATATGATGGATATTAAACTGAGAATAATCATGTCATGTTGCTAGTGCGATAATTCTTTAGTATGATTGCAATTTTTATTATTACCAAGAGTTTTAACTCTATGTGACTAATGAAAATTTCTTATCTATAGTTCTACATGGCACCTCGATATCCATCCCGGAATGTTCAGGTGATGAACAGGACGTTAAATGACTATGGAGGGGATTGGACAAACACTCCCCAACAACTTCTATGGAGTTTGGATTGTGAATCACGACTTTTGGTCAAGATTTATAGTTACTATGATGGGAAGGTATTAGATAAATATCGTGTCATGGTCATGCTACCCAAGAAGTTAGGACTTAATGGAGAAATGCCATCAGGAGAGGCAAGGTGCATGGCATATGCATATCAGATTGCAGTAACAGCGGCCATAACCATGATCCGAGAACAGAAATCCCAAGCTCTAGAAGGTAGTACTCATACCACTATACCCCATGAAACCTCAAGTACGGAGCATGAGCTAGATCACTCTACTCTGGTTCAGATTGAACCTACTCTAGCTGTAGAGTATATGGATCGTTATCAGTCTTTACTAAACACTTATCATAACACTCACCAAGTCCTAGTTCAGGAGCTGGACACTTTCATTGAGGATTTTACTGATCCTATTAAAGCCATGACACGTAGGAAGAGGTTAGATAAAGAATCTAGGCATCCCAAAAACATCTTTTCAGGTGAAGTGTATGAAGAAACCAAATTTGATGATCCACTGTCAGAAACCTATGCCTACTACCAAAATAAACCCTAGTCACCTGAAGATCAATGGACAAAGTATATCTCCGAACAGAAAGTTTGGGAGGGAGCTATTCCGAATAACCCTGAGCAGAACCATTATGAATGGGTAGTTGAATCTAAGGATGGAACTATAGGAAATCCTATACCTTGTTATACATGTATCGGAGAAGAAACCAATTATAACCTTAGAGAGCCTTATGGACCATATGGGGGTAATACCAATCCAATCGACTAAGAGGAATATTCCGGTAGTTACTATACCAATATGTATGAATGGACCCAAGAAAAAGCGAAGGAACCATCTTACTTTGAGGAAGCGTTGCCCGAAACGCAGGTATATCCTGCAGAAGATTATGCCAACTCCAGTCATTTTCAATGACTAATCTTAGGCTAGGTACTTATAATCAAGAATATGCACCTCCTGGATGCTCTTACACTCCAGAAGGCAGTCATAGGACTTCACGTCATCATGGACGGAACTCCAGGAAGCACTAGAAGAAGATGAAAGTAAGAATGGAAGGAAGTCCGAAGGGATGAATGATTGAATAATGTACCTAGAGGGTTATGCGTATTGTAGTTTGAGAGGTTTGTTGAAATAAGTGAGGATATACTCACAGGAACAAGAATTTCGTGTAAGATAGTTATGTAATGTATGTGAGAGGTAAACCGTCGGAACATTCAGTTCATCTGTAAATTATCTAAAACCTATGTATAATACATGGTATATGTTTGTTGTTTATCAACTTTTGGATTTTCTTGAATCTTCTTGATTGGCTAGATCTGTGCATGAAGTTTGACTTGGTGTGCAAATGCATGATGTAACACCCAGTTATTACTTGATGTTATAGACCTAGATAGGAAAGGGAATTCGTGTAAGGGAGTGACGAGTTCCGAAGACCAAGAAGGAGATTTACGTGAAGAATGAAGCAATAAGAAGTGGTGAAATTAAGTTCACACAAATAGGTGAGGCTGTTAAGAAGTTAATAATAGTATACCATATTCATGGAGGTATCATGAATGAGTACAAATAAGAAGTTTTGGAACAAATTGGTATTCAAGCTCTGATAATTCAGAGAAAATACCAGTATTAGGTCATAAACTGTAAGGTAATACCTATACCCTAGGATGATCCGCAGCTGGTATTTTATCCGCAGTCGGTATTTGATCTACAGCTGGTATCTTGTCCGTAGCTTGTGCTTGGTTGACATAGTTAACCAGATCATCTTAATGGGTGCATAAAGATCATTAAACTTGGCCTAATTTAGAAAAGTCATAAAGAAGTATAAAATTAAGGCGACCGAATTTCGAAAGGTCTCGCGAAATCATCCCTACCAAAGATAGAATGTCCAAACAGGAAGTAAGTCAAGTAATGCTGGAAGAATTTACTTCAGAGATCCACAATTGTGTGGTTATACCTTAAACCTTTCGTGAAACCATAAATAAGTTGAGTATAAGTTGAACAGAGACCAACATACGAGTTATAAATTCAATGGTTACAGTGTCAGAAGTATAGAGACATTAGTAAAACCTAAGGGGGAGAGTAAACAGTAAACGTAAGAATTTCTATCTAAATATCTGGGTAATGTTATTGAAAAAAGAGTTTAAGTCATAGCAAAAAGTTGTTTAAAATCTTGATAGAGTAAAGGCTTGATAGTGATAGAATAGGTTTGTTCTAATGGACTAATTCCGAAGGAGGCAATTCTTAAGTAATCCTTAATAGGTGATACAACACACCTAATTAGGTCATGTATAGTGGAACAAGAAATTCTGAAGGGGATGAATTAAATGTGTTCAACACCAATCTTCGGAAGGGTTACAAGTATAACTCATATTATGATAAATCAAAGATTAGTCTTTTAGCCTTAACTATAGACTAATAAAAATTTAACAACTTGTTTAGTTGAGACTTCCTAGACCTTACCGAGTGTAACAAAGAAGATCAATGATTAAATAAAAGGATAGGATTAGAATATTTAATCAAGGAAATGAACGAGATAAAAGACACTCATCAAAGAATTTGTAATAAGGACATATTCTTAGGGGACTGAAGAAAAAGGAACTTTGGAGAATAGGAGACAACAAGTTGAATATTGCTGAAGTATGGTGAGAATTTAAGAAAAATATCTCGATATGGAATACCACAATTATTCCATTTGAGGTTATCATGGAGTTGATAAATGCCGTAACCAACACAAGTCAATTCCTTACTCCGAAACATAAGAGTATACGAACTTCGGGGACGAAATTTATTTTAAGGGGGAGAGTCTGTAACATCCCAGCATTAGAGCTTAGAAATAAGCTAAACCCAGATGTGTGCATTGCATTCATGCATAGAAAATCTGAATAATTTTCGCGCTTTTGAACAAAACTTGTCAAAGTAATGGAAGCTTTTCTTAACTTGATGGAATTGAAGTAGATCATCAAGTTGACTGCGATAAGTTTCAATATGACCTTTGTTAAAACCTTATTTCGGGTAAACATGATTTGATTTAAGGGTAGATCTAATATAATAAAACTAAACCACCAACACATTACTTGATGTTTGATGTAAATCTTTAAGAGATCATATTATATAATTCATTACAACCAAATCTTAACCTATCTTAATCTTATCTACTTATACCATGAGTATCATGGTAATACCTAACCTTAACTCTTAAGTAAGGTTGAGTAGGAAAGAAACCAAGACAAGATCATTCACCATATATATTTCTTTCCATATCAATCCTTATCATCTCTATTGAATCTTATTTTAATATCTGTTGTTCATCAATGTTGAGTAATCAACTATACAATACCAATTATTAACCTATCAATTCTTGATCTATCAACTCTTGCCCATATCATAGAATTCACTTAAGGTCTATAAAGAAATAAGTAAGATTAGGAAGTAGTAATGCTAGTCTCAGATATCATCTATAGGATGGAAGAGTTTGAAGAGAATAAAATCAATATGATAAGTGGTAGAGTTAACTCACTCCTGAATGGATAGAAGAGTTCTTTGAAATAACTGTACATGTGGTAACAAAAAGAATTATAAGGATGAATTCTGAAGATAGTTACCAAGGAGAAATCCTATTAGACCAAGTAGGTATAGCCAATGAATAATATCTCTTCATCCAATAGGGATACTCATAAGATAATTATACAACTCTAGTATTGTATTGATAAAGCCTTGATTAGCCAACTGGAAACCTAAGCCACAAATGATCAAAGGATTATAATGATAATGCTCAAGTCACTAAGAGGGAATGATTAAATCATGTATAAGTGACATTAGTAGTTAGAACATAAATACACTCTATGTGAATATGTTATCCTAGATTAGTCATGATAAGTCATAATGGTGTAATGAGAGGTTGGAGTATGAGTTCATGGATAAGTAGAGATCAGGTAGTATGATTAAGATAGTGCCAAAGCAACATTGAGTTATAGAAGTAGTATATTTCTCTTAGGAAATACTAAACACCTTAGGTGAAGTAGGATTTGATATATACATCTATTAGAGTAATGTTGGTGATGGATGATTAAGGAAGAGTCTTAATGGAGTTACCTATAACCCTCTATTGGATTGGAGATTATAATTAGTAGAGTAGTTTGATATAATCAAGTGGAGGTATGAGAAAGTTATGAAAAGCTTTAGTGTCCAGCTCATTGCATTCACAAATGGATTTAGGAGGAGAAATTATTGATAAGAATATTCTTGTGAAGCAAAGCTCATCATGTTATCATATGATAATTGATATGAAGGAGTAGTATATCTAGGAAAGGAATTCCTTAAATAGAAGTCAAGAATTATAAAATATGGAAGATAGGAATACTTGGTAAACACCCAGCTTTAAATCTTAAACCAAACATAATATCCATTTCATGTGATTGAGCTATCATCCTATTTCCATAATGCCTTATAGGAATATTTTCCTACATCAAATCACTTAAGCATATATTTGTCATTTCAAAACATGAAAACAATAAGTGCCTAGGAACTATAATTATCAACCCTTATTCTTAAGCCATTCTACAAAGAATAACTCTATTACTTTATCCTAAATAATGATATCATTCCCAATCATAAGCATAAAGTCAATAAGTCTTAAACCTTAAATGTTATTCCTACATATTAGATCATGAATAAATTTAAGTCTCCTAAGACAGATAGTAAACAATTATAATCTTAAACCCTAAATTCTATGCAAGTTATAACCAACTAATTACCTTAAAATCAATTAAGTCTATGAGAATAACACTAATCATTTTTAGTTCTCAAGAATTACATGTGACAGATAATAAGAGGGTTTACTATATAAAAATTTCTTAAATGTTAAGTTGATAAGAATTAAATCTCATGAATTAATAGTAATGCATTCCTTAATAAACTATGGTTTATTTAGGTAACCAAACTCGTAACAAAAACCTCTACATAATGTTAATAAAAAAGGAAAACAAATAAAGGAAATAAGGAAAATATAAACCTTATAAAATAAAGGTTCATTAAATGAATCTAAATACATATTATTATGTTGCATGTATTTAGCAAATAAATTTTATAAATAAAGAATCAAAAAATGTAAAATACAAATCTGAAAATTAAAACAAAAAATAGTAAAGGAAAAAATAGAAAGAAAACTAAATCTGACCCGAGGAGCAGGCCGGTCCAGAGTTTCCTCTAGCTATCTGTCGGTCGCGAGCTGCATCCAGTTCTCTATGCTCATTGCACCACAGCCCAACACCAGCCCAGGCCCGTGTACCCCTTTGTCCACCTAATTGTTGTTGTCTACCTCGTGCTCGCCCCAAAGCAGCTCGTTGGCACCAGCGCCGCCGCTCGCCGGCGTGGAGATTCGTGCCATCGACCGCTAGAGGGGATAAGGAGGCCACGACGACGCAGCTCTTCCTCATCCTCATCCACTCTTTCTCCATCTAAATCTCTCTCTCTCTCTCTCTCTCTCTCTCTCTCGAATCCTCCTTTGTCCCAAAACCCTAACTGACCTCACCGAAAAATCGCCGCCGTTGAGCATCTCCCCTCTTCTTCCCATATAGCCATGGAGAAGCACCGTGCGCCATAGGTCCTCTGGGTGTAGTTCAGCATCAAGGAGAGAACTGGGAGGGCGAATTTTGCCGTTCCTTTTCGATGTAGTTTGTCGGAATCCTCGTTGGAGAGGTCGCCTCCGACCGCGTCCGTCCTCACCGACACCACCGCTGCAACCAGGGTTAGTCACTGATGCTCAAGCATCTTTCCTCTACCCCTATCGCACTCTCTAGGCTGCTCGCGCTGTAGCGCCGCCGTACGCCACCATCAGTCGTCATTGTTACAGTAGTTCCGATGAACAATCGGGGGCGGCGCAACCACTATTAGAATCCCCGTGTTCTACTCATTCGAACATGTAGTCTCGCTTGGCCACGCGCGCTCATGAACGCCAACTCCGACGACCATCTGAGGGTGGCCGGCGAAGTGGGGCCGCGCTGACGTCATCTTGACGCAATGCTTGCGTCACCTTTGATCCAGTCCACCAATTGACCAGTCCACGCCCAGGTGGCATACTGACATGGCCCTGACCCCACTGGTCAGTGACCTAGGGTAGCTCTGGATGTGGTGTAAAAAGATATTCCCTGTTTAGGAAATAGATAAAATGTTATAAATCCAATTTTAAATATTCTAGGAATTAAATAAAATCATTAAATCTTGCTAAATCAATAAATTTTATTTTATAATTCAGAAAAATATGTGTACTATATTAAAATGTTTGGAAAAATAAAATCTATAATTTAGTTATATCATCCAACATCATTATGTTAATTATTTAAATAAATATTATTTAATCAAGATTTTATAAGTAATAAAACTTTGATAATTCATATTTTAATAATGGTAAATGATAAACATATAAATAATATACCAAAATTCCTAGAAAAAGTAGAACTAAAATTTAATATTATAATCATGTATTATTTCTTCACTTAATTAAATATTTATTATTTATTAATTGTTTATAAAGTGTTAAATCTTATAAAAATCATACCTTATTATTTATAAATCACAAAAAAATGTAATATACTAAAATTATCACAAAAATAATATTTACATGTTAAAAATATAACATTCCACTTTTGAGGTAAATAAAAACTTAATACCCTAATAACTTATATTTAAATCTAATTTCCTTACTTAATAATTCATATAAGGGTAAATAAAATTTGCTAATATTTCTAAAATTAGTCAATTGAGGTCTAATAAATAATATTAGTCTTAAATATTGATATTATGAAGTCAAAATGGTTCATCACAATTTTAAATATTATCTTACAGAATATTATTCTACCATAAGTGTAGAATATCTTTGAATAACATCTTAATCTAATATAAAATCTTCAAAGATTAATTGTGTCTAAATAAAATTTATTCTTTTACTGCAACCACAAGATTATAAACATGGCAAAACACTATAGTGACTTCACAAGTAGTCACCAATATTGTTTACTTATCCCCAAACCATAACCATATCTTTGTAAGGAGATAAATGATTCCACTCTAGTATAATGATAAGAAATCACTACTCAAATAGAATTACTACCACTCTTAAGTAGATTTAAAGAAACATTATGAGGAGAACAAAGTACAAATATCATAAGCATTACACCTGAAGCTTATCTATATTCTTAAAGTTGACTTTAAGTCTACAAGCCTTCAAATATAATTCTAAAACCTTGTTATGTGTTTTATAGTTAACTTTGTCTGTTATACTTAAGTCGTAAAACATCTTAAGTCGAGACTATTCAAGCAAACACAAAAAACATCAACCACCTTTTATTAACCTCAAGGATTGTTTAGACCTTAGAGAAGAAATCTTTTCTTCAAATGTTATTATTTTGGCCACTTCAAACAACAAATAACAATTAATAATAATCACATTACATTATGCTTTACTTGTATACTTATGATTATTAACACTTAAGTTACTTATAAATTCCAATACTTGTAAAGTAAAATTTGAAGATAAGGCAATTCTTATATAAGAAATCTTTGATTAGCATTCCACATTTTTGTGTATTATTATTATATTACATGTTGTTACACACACTCACAAGTCTTAATGAGAAGCACAAGTGTGAAGCTTATCTAAAAGTACAACACATTCTAAAGGAACCATCTCCATTTTCCAAACTCTAGATCAATGCTTATTCTGGGGATACAAAAATACCAAATTGCATTACCTTACTTATGCATAATAGCATCCTTCTTCTTTAAACATTAGTCCTTACCGGACCAATGATGCTAATTTCAGATATTGGATCTAATATTGTCTTGAAGACCGTGAGTGCATAATCTTGCAATCACAAAAGGAAAGTTCACACTTGCTCATGTCCTTTGATTACTTTCTATAAAGTATCTTGCAAATCCAGTATTGTAATCACCTGCATTTCAAAAAGGTCATAAAACATTATTTTCATAATAATATGATTATAGGTTATTTACCAGGAGGTAATAACCTACTATGAAAGTTCTGGTGGTAAATGAACATATTATCTAGGATTTAACAACCAATGTCGCTAGTGATTCTTGCGCCGTATATTACGCGTTAGCCATGATATTTGGAATGGGTCAGAGAAGTCAGTTGTATCCTTTTCCTTTCGTATGGAGGTAAGACTACCTTAACGTGGCGTTGTGATTCCTTGTGAGGATCCAACATATGGGTGGGCACCCTTAGGCCCCACGTTTTTGGTGTCTAGATTATCTATGAGTGGCTGTCGGAGGTTTAGCCGGACCTATAAGGTACTTGCCAGGGGCATCACCAGCTCATAGAGTCTTTGGGAAATCATCAGGATTTTAGCCTGCCCGAAAGGGGGCTTAACAGAGGTGAGACAACCCCAAAGGATCGTGCAGACTTATGGGTTCGCGGAAAGGGCAGTGATTGGCTTGGATCATCTACTAGGCTCCACAACATGGAATTGTGGACGGGTAAGTTGCCCGGTTGTGCAACAAGGAGTTTATCTCTCATGGGTAATGTAACGCACCTCTTGTCACATCCCAAGATTTTCAAAATATTGTAATGTGAAAAATAAATAAACAAAATAAATAATTGTTGAAAATTAGGATGAAAAGAAACTTTTGTTTCTAAATGGAAACTTAAAAATTCCATCTTGAACAAACTTCGGTTAACATTTGAATCCAAATAAATTCAAATCAAGTGGAATGCATTCTTCATAAATGCATCTTGAAACTTAAACACTTGAGAAATAAATCCAAACCCTAAACCCTAATGAATAAAATCATTTCCAAGTTATCTCCAAGCCTATGGATTTGATCCATATAAAAATTTATCATCAAACATTTATAAATGTTCAAGAATGATAAATAGAAATATATTAAACCCTATAAATTGGTTTCACTTAATTTGGAGCCATAGATAAAATCTTATGAATATAATAAGATAGGGAAAAGTAATTTCCAAAGTTAATAAATCACTTGTCTAGAAATCCATACCAAATGGTGAGAAAATAATCCTAAAGATATTTAAGAGGATAAACAAATATCAAATAAGATTTTACAAATTGGAATCACCAAGTTTGGATCTATAAACAAAAAGATATGGACTTTACAAGATAGAGAAAGAAATAATAAATGAGAAATATTTAAAGGCCAAATTTAAACTTGACTAATCCATTAATCAAATGGAATGAATAGAATCCAAATCCAAATAAAACAAAAGGATAAATAATTTCCAAAATAAATTAAAATGGCATTAATCATTCTATCCCTATTTTAATAAAGACAAATCTCTAATAAGAATAATGATATAATTCATGAGAAAATAGTATTTTGGAATTTACCCAAGTGGAATAAAAGTTGTTTAATTAGATTAAATAATAAGATCAAAGGAAACTTCTAAATAAAATTATGGAATTAAAACTATATTTAATATCATTGGAAATAAAACAAATACCCAATTCAAATGATTTATGAATCATATTAAATATATTCCAAATGATTCTAGATGAATATTATGACACCCTATTAAATAAATAAAAACCTACTGAAAAGATTTGGAAGGTTTAAGAATTCAAATGGTGTTTTGAAATTATTGTTAAATCTTATTTGATTTAAAACAAGGGCCTAATTAAATAATTAAAAGACCCTAAGAGAATAAAAGAAATATTCAAATATTGACTTTAAAATGAACTATTAATCGGAATATGAATTTACACAAATTTTGGTTGAGGTTTGAAATCAAATTGTTGTTTGAATTAGTTAAACAAAATCAAAACAGAATAATAAGAATAGAAAAAGAAAAACAAAACAGATCAAAAAAATGAATCTGGCCAACCCAGCCCAGCTAGCCCACTAATCCCATCAGCAGCCCACTCCATCTACCCCGTAGTGAAACGTTATTCACTCACCAACGAACCCGCAGAGACACCGACGGATGGACCCCACCTCCTCTCTTCCTCTCTCGCTGACGCCAGGCCCCACCGCCAGCTCCCTTCTTCCTCACCCTCCCGTTGACCTCGTCGGCCGTTGCTGCCAAATGAATGCCGGCGTGAATACGCGTTAACCACGCCATTAAATGACCCCTCGATCACGTGTACTAAAGCGCCTTCGCCCCCTCTCTCTTTCCCCTCCATCGCCATACTTTCCTCGCCACCGGGCTGCACTAATTCGCCCAGATACCACGCACTGTTCCGACGAGCTCCGCGAGAAATTCCGGCAGCCCCGCGTCGCCCCTTGCCTCCTCAACCACGCTCACTTGCTCCCCACCCCCTGGCGAACCTCCCCGTAGCTCCAGCTCGCCCGCACGTGCCCCCCAGCGTCGGCAACAACAATGACCAGCAACGCCGCCGTCTGCCATTTGTCCGACGACGCCTCCAGGTAGTCTCTGACCGCGCCGCCCCTTCTCTGTGATTCTCCCGCACTCCCTAATCTTCTACGCATCTAACGCTACCGTTATTTTGCCTTCTCGTGCGTTGTAGCCTCGCCCCGTCGACGTCTGAGCGCGCGTCGAGCTTCCCCACGTCGAGCGCTGTAGCCTCCCTAATCTTCTAGAAGCACGTCGAGCTTCCCCACGTCACTGCGATCACGGTGAGCTATCCCTCTTCCCTTCTCGCTTCCTGCATCGCCAGCTCCACCGCCGTCTGACCGCGCGCCGCCACCTGCCGTCGCCAGCGCCGCCACTCGATGGCAAGCGTGTTCGCCGTTGGATACAGATCCAAAGGACACGATAGAACCTTAGCTCGAAGGGGTAAGATCGATCATGCGCCACACGATTTACTTTAAATCCTGCGGTCCTCAATGCATGATCCGAATGAACCGGTACCAGCGAATAGCAACTAGACACGTGTCCCTGTCCGTTTGAAATAAAAACAGAAATGTCTATTAGATGTTCCAATTTGAAAAATTCATAACTTTCAAACCACACGTCCAAATTTTGCAAATTTTATATCAATGGATTCAGCAAAACAATTACTTTATTACCATGCACTTTTTT
The DNA here is from genome assembly GCA_916181665.1 of Avena sativa. Taxonomy (NCBI): domain Eukaryota; kingdom Viridiplantae; phylum Streptophyta; class Magnoliopsida; order Poales; family Poaceae; genus Avena; species Avena sativa. The sequence continues at coordinate 72,423,620 of OV702284.1, forward strand.
TAGTAAAATGCTTCTGTTAAATTGATTGTTTTTGAAGAAACTTGTGTATGCATGTTTAGAATATAAAAATTGTTCTAAAATGATTTGTGAGATAAAACCTTTGGAAAATGGTTTGTTTTGAACCTACTGACCATATAAATCAATTTGTGGTTTCAAAAACATATTTGGTGAAGCAAAAGAATGAATCTTTGATTTAAACCATTTCTAGTCAAATAAAAATATGGTTTATTTGTTAAAAATGCTTTTTGAAGAAAACCTTTAGGAAATGTTTTGTAATAAACTCTCTGACCCTAAACACAAGGTTTTATGGTTTGAAAACATAATTTGTGAACCCTATAGATTGTTTCCTTATTAAAAACATTTCTTCACCATATAAAATAATGACTTGGTTTAAAAATGGTTTATGAAGTGAAATCTTTTGCAAATGATTTTGCCACTTTATAAAATGATCATTAGGTGTTTTCAAATGTTTGTAACCTATTATAAACCACTTTTATAAATAAAATAAAGTTTGGCATGCTTGCATGCATTGTTTTGTTTCTATTATTTTGTGTGATGTTGCTTGAATGGTAGATTGAAATATTGCTTGTCTTGATTTAATTGTAGTGAATTGAAGAGTGTGAACATTGCAAAGATCAAGGAGTGAACTTATATTCTCTACCCAAAAGGCAAGTGATGCTTCATACTTTGTCCCATTATTTTCACTATGCATTAGTGATATTTCTAAGTAGGACTTGCATGGAATTTTGCTAAGTGTAAACTATGCCATGGGAAATCCTAGTAGATGAAACCTTAGTAGAAATTTCCTAAGTTAAGATTCCTACTACTATCATGCTTAGCTTAGCTAGTAGAAAACAAGGGTGGAATATATATTCATGCTATGGAATATTTCTAAGTCTGTGGACTTGTGTTTTGTTAATAAAACAACTAAGTGAATGAATCACCTGGGTGGAATGGAAGGAATGGTTTGTGTTGAGTGGTTCACAAGGCCCATTTCTATGGTTTACCTTGTGTATCTCACTTGTGGATGGCCACCCAGGAACAAAGAGATTTGAGATGTCAAATGTTGAGAAGCTTCAAGTGCAGCCACTTGGCATTATGGGCTCTGCCTGGATCATATAGGTTGCAATAACTTAGCCAAATGGACAGTTGGTGGTAGGGGATGATAGGTTGGAACACGTCCATTCTGGTCTAAGGGAAGGCTTTTGAAAGATCTTGTCTTGGTGAAACCAAGTCTTGTGGGGAAAGTGCACCACCTCTGTAGAGTGAAAAATCTAAGTACTTAGCCATGTCCCTGGCAAAGGACAATTTGAGCATCAAGACATGGAAGCTATCAAGAATCTCCTCATCCCAATTTCCAAGTTAAAATCTTGTGGTTGAACAAGGGTTGAAGGATCACTAATTTCTATTGGTAGATGCCTTGGGTGATTTTTTCAAACAAAAACTTAGTGTTTTCAAATGATAAGGAAAATCTATTTTGAGCAAAGCAAGCCTAAGCTCCACTTAGCCAAATGAATATAGATGATAGACTCCACTATACTACCATAGTATCACTTGCCAATACAATTCAAATGTATTGACCTTTGTGGTTGTAACTTATTATGTTGCAGGTTAGTTTGATGTTAGAGAAGTTATTGATTTAGGATTACAAGTCTACAACCAACATGTCTGCCTATGGCACTTTGAAGATGAAGGACCCCATGCTATTGTTATATTCTGCTGCATTGTAATCAGATAGCCAAATGAGCTATGTAAGATGTAATAAATTATTTTATTCCTAGTTATAAAGTTGTATTATGACCTTTGTTTCTTGATATTACATCTTAACTGTGGATGCTAGCTATTGATCCAGGGACTAGCATTGTAAACACAGGGATCTCTACCTTATTAAAGGTTGGGAACCTTACAGATGGTATCAGAGCATTGTGTTGCCTATAGGATTTGTAACCCTAGGATTGGACAAAACCCCTTAGAAAAATAGGAGTTGTATTTGTTCCAAAATTTATTTACAAACAATCTTGTAAAAAGCTTTCCTTAACCATTTTAGTTTTGACTCTACATCTCTTCTATTTCAACTTGATGCACAAGCCTACCCCATGGCCAAAGACTTCACCATGAGCAAAGGACTTCATCAACTCTAATGACTTCAACATTTTCAAATGATTTCAACCTTATTCTAAACAAGGACTCCAACCTTGGAAATCACTAAGGACTACAAGTGAGACAAGGAGTGTTGCTCAAGATTTGAAGACTAAGGAAACACAACTTGGGAATCATCATCACCTTTGAAGTTTTTGTGACCAAGAATTTTCCCAAGGAAACCATGATCTTGTTCATGAAGAATCAACTGAGAAGGATAGAAAGATCTCAAGTGAACCATATAGATGGACCACCATGTTTAGTTTAAATTAAACCCACCAACTTATGTGGTGTAGCAAAAATATTTTGTTGCCTAAGGGTGTGCTTGAAACTTGTTGTTTGAATGGAGTGTTTGTTTGTGAATGCTTGCACATTGATTGAGTGAATTGTGATGTGTGTTATTAGAATTCTACTTAGAAATCTTTTGCCCATTCTAATCCCAATCCAACCCAAACAGATGACTTCTCCAAGAAACTCCAACATCAAGGATGGTGACAACAACAACAACCAAGAGGACAACATGAGAGAACTCATAGTAACCCAAACCCAGTTGAACCAAGTGACATCTCAATTTATAGCCAACACCAATGAGGTAGATCCAACCATGCAAAGGTTTTTGGAAACCCAAACCCAATTGTTGCATAAGGTGACAGATCAAATGATCAACATGGGGAACAACTCTTCCAAAGGAGTTTGTGACAACAAGGATGACAAAGATGATATTTTAGAAGGAACTCAAGCTTGCAATATTTGTGGAGAAAAGGATCACACTTCCAAGGAACATGAAGATCAATGTCCCAATTGTGAAGAGAAACATCCAACAAATCAATGCCCCACATCTCAAGCTACTTGTTTCTTGTGTGAAGGAAATAATCATGTCCCTATCCAATGCCCCATCTATTCCATAGTTCAACAAAGGAAACAAGGTGGAGTGCAACAAATGATTGCAGACTACCATGAGAGAGCAAAGTCTACCAAGAAGGATGAAGACAAAGGAAAATATCAGCTTGCACCTCCATGCAAGATGACTCAATTTAAAGGACCAAAGAGGAGACATATGTATTATCAGGAAAAGGTCAAGGAGACCAGGAAACTTTCCCACCTTTGAGATAACATATGAAGAACATGAACTAGAAGCACTCCTAGCTTTGGAGAAACCCAAGAAGAAGAAGTATAAGGAAATTAGCCAAGTGTGGTGCAAAAACTGCAAAGAGCTAGGCCATTATGTGTCAACTTGTCCACAGAAGATACGTGAAGAACTCAACCTTATCACATGTTACAATTGTGGTAACCAAGGACATTATGCAAGCAATTGTCCAGAAAAGATGAAGCACAAGATAAATCCTATGAAGGATCTCAGCCTTGTCACATGTTTCAAGTGTGGAAACAAAGGACACTATGCAGATGTTTGTCCAGAGAGATTTCAACAAGATCCCAAGAAAGCCAAGATGTAATCTAGTTGGAAAATTTTTAAGGGTGGTAGTACCCTAGATGCTTTGAGCCAACTTGTAACCCCTAGCCTCCCCAAATCTCGGGATGAGATTTATTTTAAGGGTGGTAGCCTGTCACATCCCAAGATTTTCCAAATCTTGTAATGTGAAAAATAAATAAACAAAATAAATAATTGTTGAAAATTAGGATGAAAAGAAACTTTTGTTTCTAAATGGAAACTTAAAAATCCCATCTTGAACAAACTTTGGTTAACATTTGAATCCAACTAAATTCAAATCAAGTGGAATGCATTCTTCATAAATGCATCTTGAAACTTAAACACTTGAGAAATAAATCCAAACCCTAAACCCTAATGGAATAAAATCATTTCCAAGTTATCTCCAAGCCTATGGATTTGATCCATATAAAAATTTATCATCAAACATTTATAAATGATCAAGAATGATAAATATAAATATATTAAACCCTATAAATTTGTTTCACTTAATTTGGAGCCATAGATAAAATCTTATGAATATAATAAGATAGGGAAAAGTAATTTCCAAAGTTAATAAATCACTTGTCTAGAAATCCATACCAAATGGTGAGCAAATAATCCTAGAGATATTTAAGAGGATAAACAAATATCAAATAAGATTTTACAAATTGGAATCACCAAATTTGGATCTATAAACAAAAAGATATGGACTTTACAAGATAGAGAAAGAAATAATAAATGAGAAATATTTAAAGGCCAAATTTAAACTTGACTAATCCATTAAGCAAATGGAATGAATAGAATCCAAATCCAAATAAAACAAAAGGATAAAGAATTTCCAAAATAAAATAAAATGGCATTAACCATTCTATCCCTATTTTAATAAAGACAAATCTCTAATAAGAATAATGATATAATTCATGAGAAAATAGTATTTTGGAATTTACCCAAGTGGAATAAAAGTTGTTTAATTAACTTAAATAATAAGATCAAAGGAAACTTCTAAATAAAATTATGGAATTAAAACTATAATTAATATCATTGGAAATAAAACAAATACCCAATTCAAATTATTTATGAATCATATTAAATATATTCCAAATGATTCTAGATGAATATTATGACACCCTATTAAACAAATAAAAACCTACTAAAAAGATTTGGAAGGTTTAAGAATTCAAATGGTGTTTTGAAATTATTGTTAAATCTTATTTGATTTAAAACAAGGGCCTAATTAAATAATTAAAAGACCCTAAGAGAATAAAAGAAATATTCAAATTTTGACTTTAAAATGAACTATTAATCAGAATATGAATTTACACAAATTTTGGTTGAGGTTTGAAATCAAATTGTTGTTTGAATTAGTTAAACAAAATCAAAACAGAATAATAAGAATAGAAAAAGAAAAACAAAACAAATCAAAAAAAATGAATCTGGCCAACCCAGCCCAGCTAGCCCACTAATCCCATCAGCAGCCCACTCCATCTACCCCGCAGTGAAACGTTATTCACTCACCAACGAACCCGCAGAGACACCGATGGATGGACCCCACCTCCTCTCTTCCTCTCTCGCTGACGCCAGGCCCCACCGCCAGCTCCCTTCTTCCTCACCCTCCCGCTGACCTCGCCGGCCGTTGCTACCAAATGAATGCCGGACTGAATACGCGTTAACCACGCCATTAAACGACCCCTCGATCGTGTGTACTAAAGCGCCTTCGCCCCCTCTCTCTTTCCCCTCCATCACCATACTTTTCTCGCCACCGGGCTGCACTAATTCGCCCAGATACCACGCACTGTTCCGACGAGCTCCGCGAGAAATTCCGGCAGCCCCGCGTCGCCCCTTGCCTCCTCAACCACGCTCACTTGCTGCCCACCCCCTGGCGAACCTCCCGTAGCTCCAGCTCGCCCGTGCGTGCCCCCCAGCGTCGGCAACAACAACGACCAGCAACGCCGCCGTCTGCCATTTCTCCGACGACGCCTCCAGGTAGTCTCTGACCGCGTCGCCCCTTCTCTGTGATGCTCCTGCACTCCCTAATCTTCTACGCATCTAACGCTACCGTTATTTTGCCTTCTCGTGCGCTGTAGCCTCGCCCCGTCGACGTCTGAGCGCACCCGACGCCTTCGCGAACTTCGGCGAGCAATCGCTAGCACATGCGAGCGCCCCTTCGTCTACAACCAGCACGTCGAGCTTCCCCACGTCACTGTGATCACGGTGAGCTATCCCTCTTCCCTTCTCGCTTCCTGCATCGCCAGCTCCGCCGTCGTCTGACCGCGCGCCGCCACCTGTCGCCGCCAGCACCGCCACTCGATGGCAAGCGTGTTCGCCGTTGGATACAGATCCAAAGGACACGATAGAACCTTAGCTCGAAGGGGTAAGATCGATCATGCACCACACGATTCACTTTAAATCCTGCGGTCCTCAATGCATGATCCGAACGAACCGGTACCAGCGAATAGCAACTAGACACGTGTCCCTGTCCGTTTGAAATAAAAAACAGAAATGTCTATTAGATGTTCCAATTTGAAAAATTCATAACTTTCAAACCACACGTCCAAATTTTGCAAATTTTATATCAATGGATTCAGCAAAACAAGTACTTTCTGACCATGCAATTTTTTAGTAAAATGCTTCTGTTAAATTGATTGTTTTTGCAGAAACTTGTGTATGCATGTTTAGAATATAAAAATTGTTCTAAAATGATTTGTGTGATAAAACCTTTGGAAAATGGTTTGTTTTGAACCTACTGACCATAGAAATCAATTTGTGGTTTCAAAAACATATTTGGTGAAGCAAAAGAATGAATCTTTGATTTAAACCATTTCTAGTCAAATAAAAATATGGTTTATTTGTTAAAAATGTTTTTTGAAGAAAACCTTTGGGAAATGTTTTGTAATAAACTCTCTGACCCTAAACACAAGGTTTTGAGGTTTGAAAACATATTTTCTGAACCCTATAGATTGTTTCCTTATTAAAAACATTTCTTCACCACATAAAATAATGACTTGGTTTAAAAATGGTTTATGAAGTGAAATCTTTTGCAAATGATTTTGCCACTTTATAAAATGATCATTAGGTGTTTTCAAATGTTTGTAACCTATTATAAACCACTTTTATAAATAAAATAAAGTTTGGCATGCTTGCATGCATTGTTCTTTTTCTATTATTTTGTATGATGTTGCTTGAATGGTAGATTGAAATATTGCTTGTCTTGATTGAATTGTAGTGAATTGAAGAGTGTGAACATTGCAAAGATCAAGGAGTGAACTTATATTCTCTACCAAAAAGGCAAGTGATGCTTCATACTTTGTCCCATTATTTTCACTATGCATTAGTGATATTTCTAAGTAGGACTTGCATGGAATTTTGCTAAGTGTAAAATATGCCATGGGAAATCCTAGTAGATGAAACCTTAGTAGAAATTTCCTAAGTTAATATTCCTACTACTATCTTGCTTAGCTTAGATAGTAGAAAACAAGGGTGGAATATATATTCATGCTATGGAATATTTCTAAGTTTGTGGACTTGTGTTTTGTTAATAAAACAACTAAGTGAATGAATCACCTGGGTGGAATGGAAGGAATGGTTTGTGTTGAGTGGTTCACAAGGCCCATTTCTATGGTTTACCTTGTGTATCTCACTTGTGGATGGCCACCCAGGAACAAAGAGATTTGAGATGTCAAATGTTGAGAAGCTTCAAGTGCAGCCACTTGGCATTATGGGCTCTGCCTGGATCATATAGGTTGCAATAACTTAGCCAAATGGACAGTTGGCGGTAGGGGATGATAGGTTGGAACGCGTCCATTCTGGTCTAAGGGAAGGCTTTTGAAAGATCTTGTCTTGGTGAAACCAAGTCTTGTGGGGAAAGTGCACCACCTCTGTAGAGTGAAAAATCTAAGTACTTAGCCATGTCCCTGGCAAAGGACAATTTGAGCATCAAGACATGGAAGCTATCAAGAATCTCCTCATCCCAATTTCCAAGTTAAAATCTTGTGGTTGAACAAGGGTTGAAGGATCACCAATTTCTATTGGTAGATGCCTTGGGTGATTTTGTCAAACAAAAACTTAGTGTTTTCAAATGATAAGGAAAATCTATTTTGAGTAAATCAAGCCTAAGCTCCACTTAGCCAAATGCATATAGATGATAGACTCCACTATACTACCATAGTATCACTTGCCAATACAATTCAAATGTATTGACCTTTGTGGTTGTAACTTATTATGTTGCAGGTTTGTTTGATGTTAGAGAAGTTATTGATTTAGGATTACAAGTCTACAACCAACATGTCTGCCTGTGGCACTTTGAAGATGAAGGACCCCATGCTGTTGTTATATTCTGCTGCATTGTAATGAGATAGCCAAATGAGCTATGTAAGATGTAAGAAATTATTTTATTCCTGGTTATCAAGTTGTATTATGACCTTTGTTTCTTGATATTACATCTTAACTGTGGATGCTAGCTATTGATCCAGGGACTAGCATTGTAAACACAGGGATCTCTACCTTATTAAAGGTTGGGAACAGAGGGATCTTATGTAAGGAGTCGAGTTGTAACCTTTAGCCATGTCTTGGACCTGCTGTGTTTCTATTGTACCACTCTGAGGGATGTAACACTAGTTAACGGTGTTTCATTGGTGTTATGTCAACGACTATAGTATACTACATCATGCAGTGGTATGCTGGGTCTCCGCACTTTATTTGCATGCTAATAGAAATGTTATTAGTATGAATTCTTTATTATGATGATACCAAACCTCCAATATATGATGAGTACAATGATGAATATGATATTTTAAGTCCACCTACTATTGAGGAGGAATATAATTGTGGTTACAATATGCCTCCTATATTTGATGATTATGGTGATGAGAATAATAGTGATAGCTATTTTGTTGAATTTGCTCCCACTACAATTAATAAGAATTGACTATGGTTATGTGGAGAGTAATAATCATTTTATGCATGTGGCTCATGATAAGAATGTTTTATGTGATAGTTATATTGTTAATTTTATTCATGGTGCTACTGAAAGTTATTATGAGAGAGGGAAACATGGTCTTATGCATCTCAATAATATTAAGTTTCCCCTCTTTATGTTGAAAATCTTGAAGTTGCACTTGTTTTGCTTTCCTATGCTTGTTGCTTTGTGCTTTCATGACTTGTTTCTTTACAAGATTCCTATACATAGGAAGAGGGTTAGACTTAAATGTGTTTTGAATTTGCTTCTTGATGCTCTCTTTTACTTCAATTCATATTTCTTATGTGAGCATCTTCTCAAACTATCAAGCCTAACTTAAAGGCGTTAAAGAAAAGTACTTCTTAGGAGATAACCCAATAGTTTTATTGAGTCTTAGAAGTTATTACTTCTGTAATAACCTCTCCTTATCCTTTTTGTTTGCTTTTGTGCCAAGAATGACCTCTAATGAGAGGGAAGTAAGATTTGGGGAGTTGCTGTCCCAAAACAGATTTTTGTGCTCCACCGTAAAAATTCGTGAGGAATCTCTGTATGTCGGATTGAGCTGAAAATTTACGAATAAATCCCCAGTATGCAAGATAAATTTAGTTATTTAAACACTTTTTTATTTGAGCAACATAAGGTCTTCGAACAAATCGGTTTCTACTTGCTGGTCTGTTTTGACAGATTTTTGCCATTATTTGCATTTGCTTCTTATTGATTCCTTTTCGGGTTCTTTTTGGGAAATTGAGATTTTTGAGGGAATTGCTACAGTATCTTGTGTTTTTAGTGAAGGTTTTGTTGTTCTAAAGCTAAACCCAAGGGTCTATTATCTTTTGAGTACAGTAATGTTGCTAATGAAGATTATGTGAAGTTTTGTATGAAGGAAAAATTTCAGGTCTAGAGGGAGAATGATATAATGACATGAATAATGGACAAAAGCTCAAGCTTGGGGATGCCATCCCGTTTCACCCCAAGAAATATTCAAGAGTTACAAGCGTCAAAGCTTGGGGATGCCCAAGGTATCCCCTTCTTCATCAATAAAAATCTCAGGTCTTTCTAGACACTTCATTTTTATTGTTTCATGCACTATTGTGTTGTTCTTGGAGCGTCTTTGTTTTTAGATTTCTTTTGCTTAGTTTTCTTGAGTAAGTTGGTTTGATTACAGAACACTTATTTTGGAGAGAGAGAGAGAGAGACACTTTGTTTTCATTGCCTAGAACACTCTAGTTTTCATTCTTATTGTTTTGTGAGTATTCTCTTTTGCTAGCACTGCGTTTAGCTTTAGTTTTCTTGTGCTTTCAGCTTAGAACTTTTTAGTTCTTCTTTGTGGATTTGTGAGACTTTATCACTGATATTTATTGATTATTATCTTTGTGAGTTGTTTCAAATAAGTCGATTGGTGTTGGAAATGAGTAGGAAGCTTCATGCTTAAGTGGTACAAAAGGGAGCTTGTTTTGACTGTGGCTTAGACTTTATCATGTCATGCTAGATGTTATTTTGACCTTATGCTTAGTGATTATTGCTGTAGCATGACTTGTTCCAAACAATTAGGATTGTTTAATGTGCCTTGAAAGAATCATGTGTTGTTTTAGCATACAAAAGCATAGTATTGTGGTATTCTTCTTTGATGCTTTGTTTGGGTTGACTTGGCACATGCTCACACCATGTTATGACTATGAATCAGTCACCATAGCCTCTATGATCATTTAGTTTTTTACTTGTGGTACCACTTTATGCTTTGATTAGTAATGTTTTGTCGCTCTGCATTATTATGGCCATTATTGCTCTCTTAGTTGGTCGCTCCCAGTATTTTGCTAGCCTCCACTTGTATGAGTAAGCTCTACTCATGCATCCAACTCCCAAGAAACCAAGTTATTCCAAAGTGTCCACTATAAATTCCTATGCATGGTGTGTTACACCATTCCAAGTATATTCTTGTTTTATCTATCTTCCAAATTAAACTTGTTATGTGAAAACTTAGTGATTAAATCTCTCACAAACTTGATGGCACACTTTATTTTTATTGCCCCTAATAAACTTGAACCATTGTGTCATCTATGTTGTATATGCTTGCACTTATACGTTGGAATTAGCAGAACCGTGCTGTCATGGGGAATGCTTTCAACATTGCACATGTATATTGTTACACAGTTGATATCATGATCTTTTGTCTACGGATGTCGTCAGTGTGAAATGAAAGGGGCGCTTGTAAGTCCATGGAGTTATGTATGTGTGTTAGAGAAACGCCTGGGCTGCTAGCCTGAGCCATGCCTGATCATGGTGGAAACTTTCAGCATCACCATAGTGAGCAATCTATGAAGATTTCTTCTTATAAAAAAAGAGACATATTGAAAAGAGGAAAGAGAGGAAAAAAGCACCATTTTACCATGGTAAATAAGAAGATTTCTGAGATGCTCATTGTCTGCTTGCCTTGTCATTTTGATTATGGGATAGCTCCTGTATCATGTGCAAGGGGTACCCCATTGGCGGTTCTCTATGATACACATGTACTTACTATGACAAGAACTTACAGGTGACTAAAGTTGAGTAGCATGAGGAGCGGCCCTCGTATACAAGGGACATGAGATTACCAACTTATACTTTGTCAAGCATATACTCCATAGTTTGTTCACTTTAACCTTAATAACTTCAAGATGCTTATGATAGGGGCAATGAGAGCTGAAAGCTAACAAGTACCATAATTTTTGGAAGCTCTTGATGAAACTTGAAAACCCTGCTTCCCATTGAAGGGACTTTCTTCCACTTTTATATTGAGTCTCCACCTTATATCCTTAGGAACCAGTTAAGAGAGCATAGTTGCCATTCTTAGTTCTATGTGCATTGTCCCAAAACTTATTGATTGATGCATATTGTTTATATTACTTGTTCTTGTGATATTTGTATCTAGTCACTCTTATAAACTTTGAAGGTGTCCTATGCATCTATTTGCTACTCCATGAGGGACAAGCTGAATGCCACTATGCTATGTTTTTTATATGTGAAACAAACAAACGTCTTTCAATGCATGCTATTCATGATCTTTGTTTGTGACCTTTCATGTTGCATGCATAGTTACTTTGTCTTACTGTTAGAACTCCGTCTTTCATGCTCATGTTTAGAGTTCTTTGATCCCAGCTTTTAATTCTTGCAAGTGGTTTGATCTTGATTGTGATGGTGCATGTCACCTCAAAAATTATTCTTTTTATCACTTACCTACTCGAGGACGAGCAGGAGTTAAGCTCGGGGATGCTTGATACGTCGTAAACGTATCTGTGATTTTTGATGTTCCATGCTTGTTTAGTATCAACTTTGCTTTGCTTTGTCTACACTTTGAGGTGTTTTTATACACTTTATGGAACTAACCTATTGACAAGATGCCATAGTGCCAGTTGCCTATTTTCTGCTGTTTTTAGTTTCAGAAAGCTAAAAAATGAATATTCTTAGAATTGTACGGGACAAAAGCCAAAGTTCATATTTTTCCTGAACGATACGGAAAATCAAAGACAAGACGGAGGAGGACACCAGGGTGGCCACACCCTAGGTGGGCGTGAGGCCCACCCTGGCCGCACCCACAGGGGGTGTGGGCCCCCTAGCCCTCCATCGACCTTGTCTCCTTCGCCTATAAGAAGCCCCCGACTCAAAAACACTAAAGAATTGACTAGAAAGACAATAAAACCTCCATAGCGTCGCCGCCACCGAAGGGGAGATTCGGGGGACAGAAAGTCTCTGTTCCGGCACCCTATCGGGACGGGGAAGTGCCCCCAGAGCCATCTCCATCGATCTCCACCACCATCTTCATCACCGTTGCTGATTCCCATGATGAGGAGGGAGTAGTTCTTCCTCGAGCCTAAGGGCTCTACCGATAGCTATGTGTTCATCTCTGTCTCTCTATGCATGATCATGTTGTGATCATGAGCTTTGTAATCAAGTAGATCTACCTTGCTATCAAGTGCTTTAATAGATCTCTGCTCTCCCCATGTGTGTGAAAGTGACAGCGTGCACGCCATGGTAGCACTTAGGCTAGAGTCTACATAAATACTCATCGTGCTTTAATAGATCTATGATTTTCCCCACGTGTGTGAAAGTGACAGCGTGCGCGCCGTGTGTGGAACTTAAGCTAGACTACATATATATTTGTTATGAGTTATATTTGGAGTTGGATGCCTTTATGAAATTGTGGTGTTTGTTGGAACCATCTAGCGCTCAAGGTGACAGTGTGGGGTTATCTAGATTGGGGAAGGCGGACTTTATGGTGTGTTGTTATAGCCCTACCATGGATTAGAGTGTCCAACCGGAGAGTAGTTAAGAGTAATATCATGAAGAGAATATATTTATATGAGAGAGTGTTCACTAGTGAAAGTATAATCCCTAGGCCTTGCTTCTAAACATTGAAACATCGTTTGCTACTAGATCTGTTGCATGTATGCTTGATTCCTTCTTGTTGCCTTTAGTATTTACCTCACCGTCAAGCTATTTTCTAGCACCGTTACCACTTCTATTTCACTATCTCTTCGTCGAACTAGTGCACCTATACACCTGACAAGTGTATTGGGTGTGTTGTGGACACAAGAGACTTCTTGTATCTTGATTGCAGGGTTGCTTGAGAGGGAATACCTTTGACCACTTCCTCCCTGAGTTTGATAAACCTTGGGTAATCCACTTAAGGGAAACTTGTTGTTGTTCTACAAACCTCTGCACTTGGAGGACCAACAACTGTCTACAAGAATAGAAGTGCGTAGACATGACCAACACGGTAAAAGGGGGAATTAAGAGAGATTCACTAAGCTTATTCGATATCCATGGGGAAACCCTTAATTGTCATGGTCTGTAGAAGTGGGTTGCTCACATGCATCATAGTGGTTATTTAGAGATGACCTCAATACTTGACTCAAGAAGCGTCTTCTCACGAGACTAGTAGTGAACATCTTATTACGGAGCTCTCTCCACGCATGTCATGACAAAATAAATAGATTATCCTAATCATGAATAATTGTCATATGATAGTGGTGTATCCTACATCCCCGAGAATATTTTAGCCTTATTGAGTTCCAACACCATTTCCCAACGCTTTCATTACTTGTTTACTTTACTTACTTTTATTACTTTCTTGCACACAAACACAAATCCTTTCAAACACCCTTTAATTGAGATCAAGGGAAGATTACAAGTAATCTTTGGTAGATAGTGATGAGGGGCATAAAGACCTTAACCAAATAGCTCGATGTGGGTTCAATACTTTTATTTCAAAACTAGCTACAATTTATCTATGCAATTGTAATCATCAAGCTATTTTCTGGCGTTGTTGTCGGGGAGCTAAGCGCTTTTGGTATTTGTTCTTAGTTGTTGATTCTACTAATTGTGTTACTAAAGTTGTTTACTAGTTTTCGGTGAACACCATGACTACACTTGGGCTGATCAATCAGCTTGATGCAACTAAATACCTCAGGAAGTTTAATAGGTATTAGTTACGGAATTCTCGAGTGGGAGCGAACTAGAATATGAGGTTAACCCTCATTTTATCACTATTTTTCATAAGAAAACTTTTGTAGTAGATGATCCATATGAGGATCCATATGCTCACCTTATGCATTTCACCAAGTTATGTTGCACACTTAAATTGAGAGGTCATTCTGATGATGAATTAAAACTTAAATTGTTTAGCCAATCTCTAACCAACACCGCTTTAGCTTGGTATAGAATTTGCCCTGCAGAAAAGATTGATACTTGGGAAAATCTTAAAGGAGAATTTGTATTTCGATTCTTTCCCAAAGTGAAGACTACTGAAGTAAGACTGCTGAACTATGGTGTGGATCTCCTTTCATGGTGTTTTGATGCAATCTGAGAATGGTGGTCCTCTGTGCGGCATCTCGGACCTCGAAATATATATGCTCCTTCATGAAAGTTGTAGGGTTTGACGAGACGAGGCCACCGGCACATGGTACGAGCGGGCCATACGGGTGGGCCCTGCCCATACCAGTGGCCATTATGGCCCCTGATGCCTGGTAATTGTTCCATGATTACTTGGTCGTGTAGACTTCCTCAAAATCTTCATTTATGGCTCTTGATTTCACATTCAAAAGTGTGATTTCCTGCACAACACAATTCAAAGCAATGGTTTGCATATCTTTGCAATAATTAGTCATTAGTGGCAAGGCTAGAGAGATTATTGTCAATTGCTTGACTAAAAACAATGATTAAACGTGGAAAAAGATGGTTATTTTCAGAGCCATCAACCTCCCCAAAGCTCAAACCTTGATCGCCCTCGAGTAATAAAAACAACAAAACTATAAGGAATTCAGCATTTAATCTGAAACAACGAGAATATGAATTCTCTTACAGTTGGTAGTCATATGTGTCCAACACTTCTTCCATTTGAAAGGCTCATCAAAGTTAGAGAGATGTCAAGAACACTATACAAGATTTTATAACTCGAGACAATTAAAGTAGAGTTTAATATAAGTATAAATAACTACAAGTGTAACAATCAATCTAATTCCTCTAGTTAACTCTCAGCTTGCCAAGGAACACTAGGATATTTAATATAGCAATATTGAGTAAGAGAGTTCATGTCCCAAGTAGAATAACAGTGAAGTGTCTTATTTAGACCCACATTGGTAAATCAATACCATCTAAAACACTACCATTCCAATCATTGCTTCTCAAGAAAATTCATAAAGTAGTAACAAGATCATGCCAAAGACTTGTTATGTGGATCATCATATCTTTTTATTTTCCTTTTTCTCTTTATCTTTTTTCCTTCTTGCAAGGATATTTCTCAATAAATATCATTGAGTGATGCTTTCAACCAACGGTTAGCACAACGGAGTCAGGGGTTATACCATTTATCATTCGTAGGCCAGCGGAGTTGTTGGCATCCAAAGGTGTGCGTCAAAAACATAGAACTCTTTAAATCGTATCACAATTTGATCCACAAGGTTAGCTTTGGCATGCATCAAAATAACCACTAGACTTAATTTTTGTCAAACAACTCCTTTCAAGAGTGCTATCAAGTCTATCAAAACATCTATGGGGTTAAGTATCTTCAAGAGAAAACTCTCAAGACAATCATTCATCAAACAAGTCATAAATTTGAGACCTTTTCTTGTTGTACTTGTTTGGCAATATTATTTCCAAGGAAAGAATCAGTTAGCTACAAGAACTAGAGCAAAAGCTTCCACAACTAATTATTCATGCAAATAAAAATCTTTACTCTAACTATTTTGAATTACTCCCACTATCATAGCATCTTAGAAAATCAACTAACTAAGATAAACAATTCAAATTTCTAAAGTGGGAGACATAGGACATACCTCGCATGAGTGACTTCACAATTCTCTTCCTTCTGGGGATGTGTTCCTTCAAAACTTAAGTCAAAATCACTCATACTAATATTAAAGCAAAGAGGCAATAGGCAAATACACTTTTGTGAAAAGGGAATAAAAGGAAAATATTTTTGTATTTTTTAGGATGGGGATTAAAGAATAGAAAGGAACTTGCGACCAAGCAAGTAACTAAGAAAATAAAAACAAAAGCAAACAAAAAACAAAAGAAAAGCAAAGTGTTGGAACATACCAACATGAGTGTTTCAAAGCTCACAAGCAGATGGAGTACAATCTCATTGTTACACAAATAAAAATGTCGGGGGACACATCCCCAAGGTCAGGCTTTTGTTTCTCATTATGGTGGTGGTGGATAATCTTCCATGTTCCATTGGCTTCTCTAATTGTGGAACTAGGTGGCGAGGTTGGCAGTAGCATCTTGAAGGTTGATGGAGAGGTTGTTAATATTTTGGATGTTTCCTTCAAGAGCATATATATCATCATAGGTGGTGTAGAAGTTTGGTGGATGCACATCTTGTTCGGGTCCTTCTTGTTTTACTTCTTCATCTTCTCCTTCTTCATCCACGGGTACTTCTTATTGGGGTAGACTTTCCTCAACCTGTGCTTCATAACGCAAATGTCCCTCGTCGATAGATAATAGACCATTAGGCAAAGGAGATGGGATCAAGTGATCCGCTCTAGGTATATCAAGGAAGTATCTACCATTAGTTCTAGAAATCATACCACAAGCTCTTAGAGTAGAAAAACCAAGATGGCGGTCTCCTGCCAACGGTTGGATATTACCTTGGTTGACGTAAAGTGCACGTGCAAGCATGGTTATGACTCCTCCTCTGGATATGGGACCACGAGACTACAGAGCTTGATGCTTAAGATAAAACAAAATAAGGGTGCCCAAATTTGGTGTTAGGTTACAGTTACGAATAGCAGCTTTAGCGAGGATCATCATGTCCTCCTCATTAACTCTAGTAAACTCACCACATGCCTGCAAGGTGTTAGCAATAACATAAAACAAATAACAAAAAAATAGGATGATCAATTTGGTTTCCCTTGGGTGTGTTTCCATGAATTCTCATTCTATTAATGTAAGCCAATGGTGTTGGATTCGGAACAAAGGTGGTGGATCGTATGTCAGTGGCGTTGTTGGCAAACCCAAAGTGGTAATCCCATTGGTCGATTCTCAAGGAATACTCACAGTTCGTAAGACAGAAGTTGATACGATCAACTCTAGGCATTTTCTCCTCTGGGAAGTAGTGTGAGCACACCGAATGTGTCAAGGTGCTGAGAAACTCAAGCGTCAAGCGGCAGTACATGACGACATCCTGAAAAACAAAGTTATTCAAACCAACATTGTTGCAAAGTAAATCGTAATTAGCGTGAATGCCAAGTTGGTTTAGGATGTAGGGACACGCCCACTTAGTTGACTTGATCTCTCGGAGCTTGAGACGGTTAAAACGGTTTAGCTAAAACTCCTCGGTAAACTCGATACCAAGTGACTCGGGGGTTAGAGTATCAATGGGTGGTGTGGCTTGTTCTGTAGCCATCACACGTGTACGACTCCTCGTGTTCATTTAAAACAAAATAAATAATAGTGCTAATCAAAAAATTTAATCCAATGAAACATAGCATAAATGATCCTCTACACTTATTACAAAAAAAAGTCCTCTAGAAACTAAACTAATCATGCTTAATAACAAGATTAGCTCAAGAACAAGACCTAAGTCTAGATTGATAATGGTGAAAGATTGAGCAAGGTTTGGATGTAAATAAGTTAGGGATCAGAGGAGAAACATAGCTTAGACCGAATGGGTGCGAGGAATCAAAGAAAGAACAAGGAGAATTGAAGATCCAATGGAGGTGGTTTGGAGTTTGGAGGTAGAAGAAAGAGAAGGGTCTCGGTGTAGCATCCCAGGTAAAACAACTACTAGAAAATCGCTCGGTGTTTTATGCATCATCATTACAACATGCTTGTGTCATCATGGCAAATTGCATTTGAGCATCCTCATGATTGCATTCATATTATTTTCCTAAAACTATTTCCTAGAAGCCTATCTTTGTTTTCTACATATCCCCTTCTTCGTTTCAAATTATAAAGCCCGAGCCTTTCAGATATTTTATTTGTCTAAAAATCTATTTACAAATGATTTGTTTTAAACAAAACAAAATAAATAATAAAAACCTACTTGTATAAAACCCCCAGGAGAGGCAGCCTAGCCCGTAGGCCAGGCCACCTACCACCCCAGCAGGCCCGGCCCAAAACCACCTAGCTAAACCTAAACCCTAACCCTAGACAAACCCTATCCTCCCTACCTATCCCCACCCACCATCGTTGGACACACACACAAAACCCACACACCACACACCCTGACGTGGCCCCACCCTGCAGCGCAACCAGCACACGTTGACCAACCCCGTGATAACCGCCACCCACACCACACCCCACCCGACACACCCACAGCGTGCGCACCACCTTACCCTACCAGACATGTTCCATGCTCTCCCAGTTTCC
Organism: Avena sativa; assembly: GCA_916181665.1. Classification (NCBI taxonomy): domain Eukaryota; kingdom Viridiplantae; phylum Streptophyta; class Magnoliopsida; order Poales; family Poaceae; genus Avena; species Avena sativa. Next base: position 72,441,988 of record OV702284.1, read on the forward strand.
GCACCCATGTGGTCACCTGGCCCCACCACGATCACGACCAGCACCCTCTCCCGTCACTCATCTCGCATCTCCCACCCTACACCCTGCTCCTCTCCTTCCTCCTGGAAACCACCATCTGCCGCCCCTTGCTTGGGCCTCTCCTCGCCCAGCTTCCTTCTAGCCTGCCGCGCGACCCGGCCGTCCCCCTCGCCCACTTCAACCACCAGGGCCACCCTCTTCTCCGCCGGTTGCCTATGCTGCGCGTGAGTGCGCGAGCCGCCGCTAGGTGCTCCTCCGTCGGCCGAGCCCGCGTCACCGAGCCCGTCGCCTCTCCTCGCCCGCGTCCAGACGCCATGCCTCCCACCTTTCTTGCGCCCTTCCCCGAGCTCCTCACAACATCGCCTACGGCCAGCGTCGTCTGCCCGCATGACCCCGCCGCCGGGGACCTCGCCCCATCAGCAAGCCGGTCACCTCCTCTACCCCTCCTCCTTGGGCCCGTCGCTGTTGTCATCCCTGGCGAAGCCCGCGTCCTACCGCGGCCCCGATCTCCCTGTCCATGTCGAGCCGGCGAGCCCCTCCATCACTGTTGTCTACCATGCCACAAGGCCTGGCCCTCTCCGCTTCCACCCTACCCCCATGTCGTCCGCCTGTGAGCGGCGCCGTCCCCGCCTCTAGCCGTCGCCTTTCTCCCGGCACAGTCCAAGCTCGTCCATGACCACCTGCAGAGGTTCTTTGGTGCTCTGTCCAGACACAGGCGTGGCCACTGATTGAATTTGGTGGCTTCCTGCTCGTGTGTTCCTTTGCACCACTGTTGATCTATGTGTGGCGCTGAGGTGCTATGAAGACAACGATTGCAGCGCGGTGATGTTAAGAAGACGACGTTCTCCTGAAATCGAGTCGAATAGCCATGTTCCGCTGCACAAGTCTAAGATCTCCAGTGTTTGTGTCACGACCAATACCAAAGCAATGACAAGACCTCTGATGCCCTTTATGAGAATAAGACCAACACGATACCCTGATAAGTCCGTGCAAGACCACCGGCACCGAACTCCAAGATCTCCGTCACGGATCCCAAAGTTCACCATCGAAAACAAAATCCAAAACCCTAGGTCGACACCGAAGAGGATACGGACGACAAGATCTCCTTCCCAGAGCCGATGGTCGAGACCCTAAAGACCGATATCAGCATCCGAAGCCCGAGACCCCCGGATCCGAACCCCCTAATGTGTGACCCTTTTTGCGAGCCCCATATTTTTATAATATATGATATCCACCTTGTTGCATACAACTGTTCATGTTTGCACACATATCATGTGGTTTGGGGGCTTTTATCCGATTCACCTAATAATTAAATATGGAGATCGTATGTGGGCAAATCTAGCTTCATACTACCTCCATTTAAATTTGTGTAGCGAATCGGGGCCATGATTTTCCTTGTTAATATAACATTTAAATTGCGGGTTATCTAAACAACAAGAACCTATTAATTAATTGGCGGGACCCTAATTTCACTTAATATTGCCTAGTCGCATCGCATATTTGCCATGTCATGCATCATACATGCATCATGCCCGATCTTTTTCCGTAGTATTAAATAGTGTATCCGATGTTTCTTCTAGTGCTTTGTTTCTTCACGAATTAGGCCGTTGAGTTGATACAAGCTTCGCCCCGTTCTTTGAATGAACCTTCGGCAGTGTTTCCCAGGCGAGCATTCTCCTCTTTTCTACCTATTTTGCATTTATAGTATTTACTTCCTCATGTTGATCTATTGCTATCTGTGTTGCGATGCTTCAGTTTTCGTACCTTTCATATTTTCCTACAACCTATATTTCCTTGGACACCTCCTATTAAATGTTGTTTGATAGATAGTTGGCCTTGTGAGTCATAGTTGCTTGCTCAGGTGTTGCTTCGTGTCATCGTGTTTCACCGTTGTTGGAAGGTTGGCACATGCTTAATGGTAGAGATGATCGTGGATTTAATTACAACTTATTAATTAATTGTTGAGAGTAGATAAAAATTAATGCAGAGGCACATGTGTGTAATTGTAGAGATCTGGTTATTATCCGCCACCTGTGTCCACCTATGACCCAAGTTTTGGACACCTGTTTCGAGACTGAGCACGCTAACCATATGTGGGGTGTATGGGAACTCCTATTGTCTTAGTGCCTGATTTTAAAGTACTATTATGGGGGCCACAAACTAGTTCAGGCTATATACGTTATCTACTGTACTTATTCCATGTATGCCATGTATGAGATGTTTATTATGTGTTACTCGATAAGGGCTTATTACAGTTGCGTAGGTGCGTCATCTGTCACGGGAATATATTATATATGGCCTCTGCACGCAACCTCAGGGTCCATACAAGGATTAGCTAAACCTCATACGGATAGCTCTTTCGGGTGGCCCCATGTACTTGCTTTGGGTCTAGGAAAACGTCGTGTTCGGGGCCCCGCCGACATATAGATGGGTGTATGTTAATTGATCTGGCAATAAGGATTAAAGTGCGCGTGGAAACTTTGGTGTACCCCTGCAGGGTTAAATATTTTCGAAAAGTCGTGTCCGTGTTTATGGACGACTTGGAACACAGTGTCTCGATCATAATCAACTATAAATAAAGTTTACTGTTATAATTTAACTTGTATCTCATATGACTAGTAAGTTGATTGATCATCATGGAAAGAATAAATAAAACTTTCAACCATGTGAATTTCCTCGGCAGGACTTCCTCGTTTGGTCTCGAGGGGGAATACCAGGATGGGTATGTTTGGTGTTAGTATCATGTTGGTTTTGAATATGTCTTTCTTATCCCTCTCTGTTAGCCGATAGTTGTATTGAGTCTCTATAGGTTGTTTAGTACATGTTGCGCTGCCGCTTAAGTCCACCATACCTATGTAGGCGAGAGCCACCAAATTTTAAGTCTCGTTGTATACTGGGATTAGTACTGACCACTCTCTTTTTTCCTTTGCCCTTTGTCGACACCCCTTTTGTTTTAGCATGTTTGAGATCGACGTCGTTAGCAGAGTTACCCTTTCGGCTTGGCTTGGGCAGGGTTATGGACGCCATTGGTTATTCTTCAAGGCTCTTAGCCCAATTTGCATATTATCCATACTCGGATGTTGTATCATTTTGTAACACCCTCAGAATCGGCCCTATGCAAGTTTCAGCGCTTCCCGCCAAACCCGCATAGAAACGATTCAAAGGTGCCCACCAGGCACTTGCGTGCGGGTGGAAAACGAAGTAATATCATTACACAATAGTCCTCGATGGAACCCACAAAACATATATACAACAGCGACTCAAAGAGTCAAGAATACAGATATACAATACAAAGATCCAAATCACCTGGAAAACGATATAGCGTCCAAGTACGGACAAGATGCAAATTGAGCTAAGAGCCCTGAAGAATAACCAAAGGCGTCCATAACCCTGCCCAGGCCAAGCCGGAAGGGTAACCCTGCTAACGACGTCGATCTCAAAGCCTGCTTAAACAAAAGGGGTGCCGACAAAGGGCAAAGGAAAAAGAGAGAGCGGTCAGTACTGAGGCCAGTACACGGCGAGACTAGAATTCGGCGGTCCTCGCCTACATAGGTATGGTGGACTGAGCGGCAGCGCGGCATGCACTAAACAACCTATAGAGACTCGAGATAACTGTCGGCTATTAGAGAGGGATAAGAAAGACCTATTCGGAACCATCCTGATACTACCACCAAACATACCCATCCTGGTATTTCCCCCTCGAGACCAAACGAGGAAGTCAACCGAGGAACTCACACAGTTGGCAGTTTTATTCATTCCGTTATAGTGGCGGCAATTACTAGTCAAATATAGATAGCATGAGTCATCCTGATATAATAAGCAGTGGCCAGTTTTAGTTAACCATTCCGTTGTAGTTGCAACACTTACTAGTCAGATACAATTAGCATGAGATATCCCCAAACCCAGCAGTTGTTGGTACTTTTATTTAGCCATTCCGTTGCAGTGAAGCTGATTACTAGTCATATCGGATACAAGCCAAATTATAGCAGTAAACTTTAGTTATAGTTGGATATGATCGAGAACTGTGCTCCAAGTCATCCATAACCGCGGACACGGCTTTTCGAAAAGATTTAACCCTGCAGGGGTGCACCAAAGTATCCACACGCACTTCGACCCTTTTTGCCAGATCAGTTAACATACACCCATCGGTATGTTGGCGGGGCCTAAGTCATGACGTTTCCCAGACCCAAAGCAAGTACATGGGGGCCACCCCACTAGGCTACCCGCAACGAAGTTGGCCGGCTCTGGAACGGACCAAGGGTTTGCGTCAGTGGCTGTAAACGACTGGGAACCCGAAAGTGTGACTGGGCTTGTCGATACCGCGAAAACACTCCGCTTACCTAAACAGTACAGGTGCTCCTCGCACAATCTTAAATAAAGCAGTAAAGCATGGCATAAGTACATAATAGTAATAAAGCTCCAAACTACTTTGTGGCCCCCAGTTCAATACTTTGAAATCAGGTACTAATCGATGGGGGTGCCCATACACCCCACCTTTGGTTAGCGCGCTCGATCTTGGAACAGGTGTCAAGAACTCGGGGTCCTACGGGACACCAGTGAGCGGTTAAAATCCAAATATTGTCTATTACCCACCGGTGCCTCTGCATTTACCTACTTCAATTTTAGTTATTAAACGATAATTAAAGCCATGATCATATCCAACATTAAACATGCGGCAATACTCCAACAACTGTGGTACTTGACGACACGCAACAGCACTTGAGCAAGCGACTACGACGCGCAGGTCCAACTATCTACCAAACAACAGGTAATAGGATGTGTCCAAGGCAATATAAGGCCGCAAGGGATATCACGGGTACGGAAACTAGAGCATCGCAACACAGATAGCAATAGATCAACAGGAGGAAATAAAGACTATAAATGCAAAATAGGTAGAAGGGGAAGGGATGCTCGCCTGAAAACATTGCTGAGGGTTCATCCGAAGATCGGGTCGACACTCGCATCAACTCATCGGCCTAATCCGTGAAGAAGCAAAGCACTAGAAGAAACACCGGATGGACTATTTAATACTACGGCAAAAGATCGGGCATGATGCATGTATGGTGTATTACATGGCAAAGGTGCAATGCAATTAGATCATATTAAGCGGAACCGGGGTCCCGACATTTAATTAAACGGTTCAAGTTATTTATCTACCCCGCAAATTAAATGTTGGATTAGCAAGACCAAACATGGCTTCGGTTCGCTATGCCAATTTAAATGAAGTCCGGAATAAGACAAAGATATCCCGCATATAGACTCCATATTTAATTATGAGATGAATTGGCATAATGCCCCCAAACCACAGACAAGTATGCATGCATGAACAATTTAATATGCATCAGTTGATAATGTCATATTATAAAAATAATGGGGTCTCGGATAGGGAATCACTTCAGGGTTCGGCGAACTTGGGCTCCGAGGGGTTCGGGGTCGAGTCTCAGGGTTCGACGGGAGAATGGCTCGACGAGATCGGTCTCGGACAATGGAAGCCGATCTTGTCGCATCCGAGAAGAAGGACTTGGTTGGCGTCGGGGGCACATCGGATCCGCCCTGGTCGGTGCCGATCTTGTCGTCACGAAGGTCTTGTCGGGTCATCGGTCTTGTCGTTTCACGGCGGAGATCTTGGTGTCCCGGGTCTCGGCGTCTTCGGATCCGAGAGGAAGAACTTGACGTGCCGGGATGAAGAACTTGACGTCCTTCGGTTCCATGTCGACGGTCTTGGTGTCCTAGATGGAGAACTCGGTGTATCCGTGTTGGCGGCCTTGGCGGTTATCGGGTTCGGTCTTCGAATCCGTGTAGATGGTCATGGCGTTCGGGAGTCGATCTTGGTTCAGGGTTTCGGATCTTCGGGAGGGTCGGTCTTCGAACTCCGGGATCGGTCTTCGGATCTCAACATGGGTCGGTCTTGGTGACGATCTTGTCCGATGGGGATCTTGGTTCAACATCATCGCGGTCTTCAGGTCCGAGAGGTAGATCTTGGCGTCCGAGGGGAAGTTCATGTCGTTCCGTGACGGTCTTGTTGACGGTACTGAGATGGAAATGAACGCCTTGTCATAGACACGGTCCTGGGCAGTATCCTTCGGTGGCACCACACTACATCCACCGCAACTTCACCACATATCGCAACACCACGAGCACCGGAGAGGATCAAAGGCAGGAGCAAGGTCTATGGCATCATACAGATACGTGCAAGTGGACTTGGACAGGGGAGCGACCGGCTCTGCAGGAGGTCGTGGACGACCTCGGAGGCGCGAGACAGAGGCGAGCAGAGGCGACGCGCGCTGGGGAGGCGACGCGGCAGGGACGCGGGCCCGGGGCGGCCGGAGATGCAGAGAGGCGAAGGGCGAGGACGCGCGGTCGGCGAGCTCTTCTGCGGGGAGGTCAAGCGCGGCGGCGCTCGCCTGGGACGCGAGGAAGAGAGGTTGCCGGTGGCGGGGTGGTGGTGACGGAGAGGGCCGGGCTCGGCCGGAGCGGGGCGGGCCCGAGGCGGTCGTCGGGGTGGAGGCGGAGCTCGGTGAGAGGGCGGGGGAGGACGCGGCCGAGCGGGAGGGAGAGGAGGAGGGGCCGCGGGCGTACGCGGGGGGGGGGGAGAAGAGAGCCAGGGGAGAGAGCAGGGTCGGGGAGGGAATCCCGGGGTGGGGCCCAGCGGCAGAAGCCTATCGGGAGGAGGGGGCTCCCTCCCGGGCGGTTGGTGTGGAGGCGTGGGGTGTGGGTGGGGCCAGCGGGTGGCTGGCGGCAGGTGGAGTGGGTGGCGGGCAGGGGCCAGGGGTGAGGTGGCGCGTGGTGGTTGGCTGGAGGAGGAAGGAGAGATGAGGTGGCGTGCACCGATTGGTGCAGGTGAGGTGGAGGGGATGACGTGGCAAATCGTGAGTGGTGGGAGTGAGGTGGAGGGGCTAGGTAGCTAGGCTGGGTAGGTTATCTGGTAGCATAGGTTTCGGGTGTTCTGGGGTAGGTAGGGTTTTTGTCTGGAGGTGGCCGGCTAGGCTATCGGGCCTGGCTGGCTGCCTCCCAAAATAATTTAACTATTTTATTTATTAAAAACAAGGCGTTTGAAAACTGTTGGCAGACAAAACAAAATATTCCGGAGACCCGGGTTTTGTGTTTGAATAAAGACGGGGCGTTCAGAAGACAAAAATAGATTTTTCGAAGATAGTTTTATGCAAACAAATGCAAGATGATGACGATGCTCAAATGCAATGTGGCATGATGACATGAGCATGCGGTCATGATGATGCAATGCACAAAAACAACGCGATTTTCTAGTAGTGGTTTTTGCGGGGCGCCACAATTCGACACCACTAACAATGGATCTCGCCCTCGAGATCCGCCTCATGGTACCGGGAAGAAGGGCGGTGATCTGAATCTTCTCGCATCGTGTAGATTCTCGCGACACCACTAACAAGAGGTCGTTGTTCGTGATCGTCGAGAGAACACTCCGGGAACAAAAGGTCAAAGGTAGAGGTATCAATAAATAAAGCCACCTCTAGCTTCGATAGAAAGAGGGAACCGATGCATTCTCATCCACTTCAATGTACAAAAGCGAATAGAAGGGGTAGTCGGCATGGGGGCCAATCCATCACGCACCCAAACTATTACTCCGCACAATCAGTAGAAAAGCGTGCAACCATTCTCGGAATCAGACTGAAGATCTCGACAATCGAGGTTCAGAAACAAAGGAGTGATGCAGACTCTGCATCGGATCTGGCGTAGATGATGTCGTTGCGTCGGAAAACACCGAAAGGCACAAACAAGGAACAAAGAATGGTACCACAATAGACGGATTCCTCAGACAGCATGAACACCGGATGGTAGAACACCGTTATCAAAGGAGGAAGCGAAACCCTAAAGGTACGACGGAACCCAACCACGAGAAATCCTGGACTTGAAGAAAGGTAAGAGAGTGGATTCATAACACACAGAGGTGAGAGGAGAGCAGCAGAGGGGTAAGGAGTAAAATCAGACCTAATCGGAACTATCCAACCGATTTTGCAAAAATAGTTTTGACACTCTACTTCGGCCGTTAGCTAGGTTATTCGAGGGTGTTGCAAAGTGGTATCAGAGCTCAGCAGTTACGATACCCCACTAGTCTAGCCTATAGGATAACCTAGCTAACGACCGATGTAGAGTGTCAAAACTATTTTACAAAATTGGTTGGATAGATCTGATTGGGTTTGCTTTTACTCCTTACCCTTCTAATATTCTCCTCTTACCTTTATGTATTTTAAATCTATTCTCTTATCCTTTCTTTAAGTCCAGGAATTATCATGGTTGGGTTTCCGTCGTACCTTCAGGGTTTCACTTCCTTCCTCTTGTAAAGGTTCTTCGACATCCGACCTTCAAGTATCTTCTGGCGTTTTCTGATGCGATGACATCATCTACGTCGCTCAAAACAGGGAACTACATAGGTGCCCATACTATAGAAATGATCTACCCCATATATGGTCCACAACAAATACCCTGACGTACAGTAAGCAATCTAAACAAACGACACTCTAAAATGATGTATAAAAAAATACTTGGAGCCGATTAAGAACTACTAAATTAATACATTGACTGTAGAAAATTGACCAACAAACAACAACAAAAACAGAAGGCATCATCCAGCAGACTAAAATCCTTCTCAAAGCTTTGACATCATGATGACGCCCAGCACTGTCGTGGGACTCTTCGTTGGAAACCTCAAGAGCAACGTGTGATGAGCACAGCAGCATGTTTTCCCTCAGTAAGAAACCGAGGTTATCGAACCAGTAGGAGGAAGGAAACGTCTCAAAGGTGTTGCAAGCAACGTGGAAACCTACACAACACAAACTCAAGACTTTGCCCCAACGAATCAGTGAGGTTGTCAAGCTCACCGGTTTGTTGTAACAAAGGATTAAACGTATGGTGTGGAAGATGATGGTTTGCAGCAAGTAAACAAGTAACAGTGGAAGATGTATCAATGGTAAAGATTGGACCGGGGTCCATAGTTCACTAGAGGTGCTCTCCTTAGATAAACAACATGGCATGAAGGGTAAACAAATTACAATAGGGCAATTGACAGGAACTGGGCAAGGCATAACAGTGCAATACCAGACAAAAAGATCCTATGAGATTCGATTGGGCAATACAAAAATATACATAGACCGCCATCCAACTGCATCTATGACTAGAAGTCCACCTTCAGGTTATCATCTAAACCCCCTCCAGTATTAAGTTGCAAGCAACAGACAACTTCTTTATGCAAAGTGTGTAAGGTAAACAATCTACTTGTTCCATGAACAAGAGACCGTTGTTTTCTCCCTAGTAGCAACATCACATCTACAACCGAACAGATTTCTGTCACTTCCCTTGGAAACTAGAGGCATGAACCTACTATTGAGCATAAATACCCCCTCTTGGAGTCACTAGCAACTACTTGGCCAAGATAGCTACTAACAACAGAGAGCATGCAAGATCACAAACAACACATACATGATAGTATCAAATAGACAAAACCATTAATCAGTCTGACATAGTAATCTCAATATCCATCGGATCGCCGCAAACACAACATGCATGATTACAAATAGATTAGATCTTGATCATGAACGGAGCTCACAAGATCTATACATGAAAGCACAAGGAGGAGATACAACCATCTAGCTACTACATGGACCCATAGTCCAAGGTGGAACTACTCATGCTTCATACCGGAGAAGAAGGCCTCCGGGATGATCTCCCCTCCGGCAGGGTGCCCGGAAGAACTTCAGATCCTCCGATCTAGGGATGATGGTGGCGGCAGCTACAAAAGGTTTCGGGGAGTTTTGATCGGGTTCCTAGGGTTTCTGCATCGGGGGCTTCTTATAGGCGAAGAGGCAAGGCTGGGAGGCGGTCGGAGGGCCCACACCCTACCCAGGCGCGGGGTGGGCCCACCCGTGCCTAGGAGGTGTGGCGGCCCTGGCTCGCCTCTCCGTCTCTCCTCTGGACTTCGTGACGCCCACGGTAAAATATTGACGTTGGCTTTTGTCCCGTCCAATTCCGAGAATATTGATTTTCTGCCTTTCTGGAACCAAAAACAGAAGAAAACAGGCAACTGGCACTGTGGCAACTTGTTAATAGGTTTGTTCTAGAAAAGATATAAAAACACCTCAAAGTGTAGACAAAGCAAAGCAAAGTAGATACTAAACAAGCATGGAGCATCAAAAATTATAGATACGTTTCCGACGTATCAAGCATCCCCAAGCTTAACTCCTGCTCGTCCTCGAGTAGGTAAGTGATAAAAGAATAATTTTTGATGTGACATGCACTGTCAAAACCAAGATCAAACCATTTCCAAGCATTGAAAGTTGGGATCAAAGAACTCTAAACATGTGCATGAAAGATGGAGTTCTAACAATAAGACAAAGTAACTATGCATGCAACATGAAAGGCTACAAACAAAGATCATGAATAACATGCATTGAAAAACGTTTTTTGTTTCAGATACAGAAAACATGGCATAGTGGCATTCAGCTTGTCCCTCATAGAGTAGCAAATAGATGCATAGGACACCTTCAAAGTTCATAAGAGTGACTATATGCAAATATCACAAGAACAAGTAATATCACAATATGCATCAATCAATAAGTTTTTGGACACTGCACACAGAATGGCAACTATGCTCTCTTAATGGTGCCTAAATGTAGAAGGTGGAGACTCAAATAATGGTGGAAGAAAGGCCTTTCATAAAGAAAGCAGGGATTTCAAGTTTCAAAAAGAGCTTTCAAAAATTATGGTACTTGTTAGCTTTCAGCCCTCATTGCTCCTATCATAAGCATCTTGAAGTGGTTAAGGTTAAAGTGAACAAACTATGGAGCATATGCTTGACAAAGTATAAGTTGGCAATCTCAAGTCCCTTGAATACGAGGGCCACACCTCATGCTACTCAACTTCAGTCACATGTAAGTTCTTGTCATAGTAAGTACATGCATATCATAGAGAACCACCAACGGGGTACCCCTTGCACATGGTACAGGAGCTATCCCATAACCAAAATGACAAGGCAAGCAGACAATGAGCATCTCAACGATCTTTTTTATTTACTATGTGCATAGCTTTTTATTGAGGATGCTTCATAGATAGCTCACTATGGTGATGCTGCAAGTTTCCACCATGATTAGGCATGGCTTAGACTAGCAGCCCAGGCGTTTCTCTAACACAAAATACATAACTCCATGGACTTACAAGCTCCCTCTTTATTTCACACCTCCATAGACAAAAGAGCATGATATCAACTGTGTACAAAGTACAAGTGCAATGTTGAAAACGTTCCACGTGACCGCACGGTTCTGCTAATTCCAACGTATAAGTGCAAGCATATACAACATAGATGACACAATAGTTCAAGTTTATTTGGGGCAAAGAATATAAAGTGTTCCATCAAGTTTGTGAGGGCTTTAATCACTAAGTTTTCACATAACAAAATACTTTTTAATTGGAATATAGGTGAAAACAAGAATATACTTGGAATGGTGTAACACACCATGCATAGGAGTTTATAGTGGACACTTTGGAATAACTTGGTTTCTTGGGAGTTGGAAGCATGAGTAGAGCTTACTCATACAAGTGGAGGCTAGCAAAAGACTGGGAGCAACCAACTAAGAGAGAAATAATGGCCAAAATCATGCAGAGCAACAAAACATTACTAATCAAAGCATAGAGTGGTACTACAAGTCAAGGACTAAATGATCATAGAGGCTATGGTGACTTGTTCATAGTCATAACATGGTGTGAGCATGTGCCCAGTCAACCCAAACAAAGCATCAAAGGAGAATACTACAATACTATGCTTTTGCATGCTAAAACAACACATAATTCTTTCAAAGCACACTAATCAATCCCAATTGTTTGGAACAAAACATGCTACAGCAATAATCACTAAGCATAAGGTCAAAACAACACCTAGCATGTCATGCTAAAGTCTAAGTCACAGTCAATGCAAGCTCCTCTTACACTTATCAAGCAAGAACTTTCTACTCCTTTCCAACACCAAGCAACTTATTTCAAAACAGCATAGCGAGAACGGGCAAACTACTTTATTCAAGCAAGCTAAACAAACTAAGCAAACCAAATGAAAATTAAGACGCTCCAAGAATAACACAACAGTGCATGAAACAATAAAAACAAAGTGTCTAGACAGACCTGAGCTTTTTATTGATGAAGAATGGGATGCCTTGGGCATCCCCAAGCTTTGACGCTTGTACCTCTTGGATATTTCTTGGGGTGACACCGGGGTGGCATCCCCAAGCTTGAGCTTTTGTCCATTCTTCATCTCATTACATCATTCTCTCTCTACACCTGAAATTTTTCCTTCATACAAAACTTCACACAATCTTCATTAGCAACATTAGTGTATTAAAAGATAATAGACCTTTGGATTTAGCTTTGGAACAGCAAAAAAATTCACTAAAAACATGTGCTACTGTTGACATGGTTATACCCTACTGGTACATGATCTTAGCATACCTAGTCCAGCCCAAGGAAGGCCCACGAGAACATGCGCCAGCCCATGAAGACTTTCGGGTGGCCAGGGCCCATGACGCCTTCGGATCCTTGGAGAACAAGACTAGAGTAGATAGAATATTCAAAGGGGCAAACCCTAAAACCTGTAACCAACTCGATCTGTGCCTGGGACCTGCCTATCTCTATATAAAGGCTAGGAGGGCACAACGAGGAGGACACCTTCATACTACCGCATACACACCTCCACGCCAGATTGCATCTGCGCACCCCTGTACTTTTCGGTTCCGCCATAATCAAGAGCAGACAAGCAGGAGTAGGGTTTTCCCTCCGGGGGCCTGAACCTAGGTAAACCTCGTGTCCCCGTGTTGCTTGTTTGCTAACCATTCCGCGATCTCCAACATCCCCATCTTCTCCAAAACCCAAGCTCATAACAATGGGCATTGACGAGATTAAACCTCGTCAATTGGCGCCGTCTGTGGGAACTAGGGACGCTGATTGTGCAATCGTGACGGTCCCAACCAAAGCGATCTACAACTCCGCGGCGACAGAGAGTCATCTCCTCTTTGGCGCTTTCGACTTCACCGCCTACTCGCCAGCCACCCTGAAGGACTTCGAGCCCGTTGGCGATGGGCTCGAGATCCTGTTCGGGAGCTTCTGCTTCCAGGTGGGGCAGACCGGCACTCTCCGTCTCCCAGAGCGGGTGCCCCTGCCATCGATCAGGCCCGCTTCATGGGCTCCACACCCTGTGTTACGCACATCGCCATCAACAGATGAGTCCTATGACAGCAGCAGCTGCAACTCAGATCTATGTGATCCACCATCGGAGAAAGGGACCTACGGTTCCGGATCCGAAAGCTGCGGCAGCAGCGATCCAATCTATGAGCGCTACCAATGTGCCGCAGTCATCTAGAGCGGCGTGGATCAGGAGCACAACCCGCCACCCAACCCGCAGGGTAGAAACGGCGAAAAGAGGAGAAACCAGTCCCCCCCCCCCCCGCCCAACGAGGAGGACACCGATCCCAATCGGATCATCCACCTCAGCGATGAAGGATGGGCTCAAGCACGCGAAGCCGTGGCAAGCAACAAGATCCTGCCCGTGAGTGCCTCACGGGACCTACTGATGGCGTACCACCTGCTCCTAGTCGAAGAGCACAAGAAGCAGGTGAAGATGCAAGAGGTGCTTGACAAACGCAAGCAAGCAGCCTCAGAGTCCAGTGCACGGCGAGCTGCGCTCTCCGCCATGGGCGGCTCCAGACCACACGGCAACCATGGCAACAAGCACCGTTCTCGCATGGAGAACATGGATCCCAAGGCACGTCGTGAGGTGACTCGGACCCTCAACACGTCCTTCATGGAGATGGATGTCGAAGACAACGTCATCCCGAAGACACCAAAATCTGCGATCATGGCAGCCACCACATACCTCGCGTCCCATCCACCTCAGGTGGGGGACCTGAAAAGGGCCATGCACAAGTCCGCACTTACCGGACTCGGACTCATTGGAGCTGCGCTCCACGGAGAAGCTCCTGCGGAGCCAAAGAAGAAGGTTGCGGTCAGGTTCAACCGCAGCCCCACGCCTTCATCCGACGATGAAGAGCACGACCTACCTCGAAGGCACAAGAGCTCGCGCCATCGTAGTCGCGATTACGATGCTCGAAGAGAGCTCACCCAGCGCAAGATCGACAAAGCGCGCGCCAAGCGTGTATGCTCGTCTGAATCCGAGGAGGACGATGACGAAGGAGAACTCTGCGGAGCCCGAGGCTTCAGCAGATCCGTACGGCGGACACGAATGCTGCGGAACTTCAATCTTCCTTCGGACACTCCGAAGTTCAACGGCACACAGGACCCCAAGGCATGGCTCAGCGACCACCTGTCGTCCGTCAAACTACACGGCGGAAACAAGGACACCGCCTTGCAATGCCTTTAGCTGCAGCTGACAGGCGCAGCCCGGATCTGGCTCAGCAGCCTATCCTCGGGATCCATCCGAAGCTGGGAGGAACTTGCGTACAGTTTCATCCGAAACTTCAAAGGCACCAGCAAAAGGCCAGCCTCGATCGAGGAGCTGCAGGCCTGCACCCAACGAACGGGCGAATCCATTCGCTCGTACATATTACGCTGGTCCAACACCAAGAACTCGGTGGCGCACATCTCTAAGGAGAGAGCGATAGACGCATTCAAGGATGGCGTCAAGCGCTAGGACTTCAAGGAAGAACTTGGGAGTGTCAAGCCCAAGACACTCGACCACCTCATGGACATCGCCAACAGGTGGGTAGATGGCGAGGACTCCATCCACCGAGCTCACTCGGAAGAGGAAGATGACTACGGCCGGCGATGTGAATGCCATAGAAAGAGAATATCGTGCTTCTACGACGATCGCGACGGACCCGACATGGTCGCGGCTGGCTACACCGACCGCCGCAGCGACGGCAACTGCAGCAGCGGCGGATACCGCGGAAGCACCTTCCGTGACGGAGGACGCCCAGCGCAGTCATGGCAACATCGCGGCCGCGTCGATGGACCCTCGGCATACGACAAGCTGTCGGGTCCATGCACCATCCAATTCTACATCGACAAGCAGGATGGTAAAAAGAAGGCAAGCCACATGCTCAAGGATTGCCGCGAGTTCCAGAAACTCAGCGAGAGCATGTCCCAGATGAAGCAACAAGCCACGAACCCCGGGTACGGGAACACGCCCGCACCAGGCGACATCGCCCACGGAGCTCCTCCACCACCACCCGTGGGACCTTCGAATCATCCAATCGCACCCGCGCAGAACAACGGCGGAAACGGACACCCCGTGCCAAAGGGATCACTGATGATCCAAAAGGGGCGTCCAACGAACAGGGTGTAGAAGAAAATCACCCGTCAGATCAATCTGGTTGTAACCGCTCCACCCGCCATCCCTGAGTATCTCAGCGGACCAGAGTCCTACATCACGTTTAGCCATTCAGATCACCCTTGCCAGGTCCCTCGCCCAGGTCATGCTGCCCTGGTGCTTGAGGCGCATATCGGAGGATTCGATATGAGCCGTGTCTTCATGGACGGTGGCAGCGGCATCAATCTCATGTTCGCCAGCACCTTAGCAGCAATGCGGATCCCGCTGTGCAGCCTGGAACAATCCGATACAACGTTCCACGACATCATCCCAGGGAAGGGTATATTCCCCCTGGGAAAGATATGGCTCGACGTCATCTTCGGGAAGCCCGACAACTTTTGGTGCGAGCGACTCGAATTTGAAGTGGTGGACTGGCCATCACAATACCACGCCATCCTCGGGCGTGTGGCATTCGCACGGTTCCTAGCAGTACCGCACTACGCGTACCTGCTACTCAAGATGCCAGGACCGAAGGGCGTCATCACGGTCCACGGGATCTTCACCCGATCGGACCACTGCGACAGGGACTTCAACAGAATCTCCCAGTCATTCGGCATGCAGGAGGAGCTCATAAGGCTCCGAGAGGTGACGGACAATGGGGCACCCCCAGTTGCAAGACAGAACGCACCCAACATGTCTTTCGACTCCACCGTCAATAGAAAGAAGGTGCAGGTCCACCCGACGGACGCCTCCAAGACAGCGCTGATAGCCAACAACCTCATCCCCGCATAGAAAAGCGCGCTCGTCGAATTCCTCCGTGAGCGCTGGGAAATCTTCGCCTGGTGTCCTGTGGACATGCCAGGAGTTCCCAGGGAATTAGCCAAGCACGCACTCAACGTCTTTCCAGACGCCAAGCCCGTCAAACGGTCAATCCGACGACTGTCCTAACCACGGGTCGAAGCCATCGGAGTCGAAGTCAACAGACTACTCGACGCAAACTTCATCAGGGAGATCAAGGAAAGCGAGTGGCTCGCCAACACCGTGATGGTCCCCGAAAAAGACACAGACATCCTGCGGATGTGCGTGGACTTCACATCGCTAAACAAGCACTGCCCGAAGGATCACTTCCCTCTCCCTCGGATCGATCAGATCATCGATTCGACTGCAGGATGTGAGAAGCTCTCCTTCCTCGACGCCTACTCAGGCTACAACCAGATTCGACTGAAGGTCGAAGATCAGGAGAAAACGGCATTCATCACGCCGTTCGGAGTGTTCTGCTACAACACAATGCCCTTCGTGTTGAAGAACGCAGGCGCCACGTACCAACGGTGCATGTAGGCATGCCTGAAGGACCAGATCGGCCACAACATCCAAGTCTATGTCGACGACATAGTAATCAAAACAAGGGAGGCCAAGACACTCATCGACGATCTCCGCGAGACGTTCGACAACCTTGATCTACACAAGGTCAAGCTAAACCCAGAAAAGTGCGCCTTCGGCGTCCCATCTGGTCAGCTACTAGGCTACTTCATCTCCCAGCAAGGAAACAAAGCGAAACCAAAGAAAATCCGGGCCATAATGGCCATGGAGAAGCCAAAGAACCTCAAGGGCGTCCAGCAGCTTGCTGGGCGAATCGCGGCATTGAGCAGGTTCATCATCCGCATGGGCGAAAAGGTCCTGCCCTTCTATCAGCTGCTACGCAAAGCAGACAAATTCGAGTGGACGCCTGAAGCAGACGACGCATTCGAAGACCTGAAGCGGCTACTCTCTACCTCGCCCGTCTTGGTCACGCCAAAAGAGCGTGAGCCTCTACTGCTATACATAGCAGCTACACACCAGGTGGTAAGCACCATGCTTGTGGTCGAAAGACCCGAAGACGGCAAGACCCATGGGGTCCAACGCCTAATCTACTATCTCAGCGAGGTATTGACGCCGACAAAGCAGAGGTACCCTCACTACCAAAAACTCGCCTACGACATATTCATGACGGCTCGTCGGCTGAGCCACCATTTCTAGGAGCACCAGGTGATGGTCGTCAACGAGGCACCCCTGAACAGCATCCTGAACAACCCGAAGGCCACAGGGCGTGTGGCCCTATGGGGCATCGAGCTGTCACCTCTAGACATCATCTATGAGAAGCGCCACGCGATCAAGTCTTAGGTCCTTCCGGACTTCCTCATCCACTGGATGGAACTGCAGCTGCCAGACACACCGTACATGACACAGTCATGGACGATGCACTTCGACGGCTCCAAGCGCGAGGCCGGAGCAGGAGCCGGGGTCATACTAACCTCCCCGCAGGGCGACAAGATGAAGTACGTCCTTCGGATGAAATTCTGGGCTTCCAATAACGAGGCCGAGTATGAGGCCCTCATCCACGGCATGAGGATGGCCAAGATCTGCGGCGCGACGTGCCTATTCATCTACGGCGACTCGAACCTCGTCGTCCAGCAAACAATGAACGAGTGTGATGCACACGCGGCCGACATGATTGCGTACCGCGCAATCAACAACGCACTCGAAGGAGACTTTGACGACTGCAAACTTCGGCATGTTGGGAGAGAAAGCAACGAAGAGGCCAACAGACTCGCCAACATCGGCTCCACCTGCACACGGGTGCCACCAGGTGTGTTCCTCGAACAGATCTGCGTGCCATCCATCAAAAGTAAATTCCCAATGGGATCACCCGAAGAAGCAGATCACTCGGGGGCTGCGCTACCCGAAGGACAGGAAGGACCAGAAAAACTCGACACAGAGGTCGCAGTGGTCAACCTGATGCAGGTCATGGCAGCGGAAGAAACATGGACACAGCCATACCTCCGATATCTGATAGACGGGGAGCTGCCTGACAGCCCGACAGATGCCCGGCGCATATCTCGCCGGTCCAAGGCCTTTACCATCATCAATGGCGAGCTCTACAAGCGCAGCATTTCGGGTGTACTCCAAAGGTGCGTCACCATCGGTGACGGCAAAACCATCCTCCAAGACATCCATGAGGGCATCTGCGGCCATCACGCGGGTAGCCGCGCCCTTGTCTCCAAAGCTCTACGAGCTGGTTTCTACTGGCCAACGGCCATGAACGATGCCAAGGACATCGTCCGAAGGTGCAACAGGTGCCAGAGGTTCGCAGATAAACCACACGCACCAGGATCGGAGCTCAGGCCCATACCCCTGGCCTGGCCCTTCGCCCAATGGGGCCTCGACATGATCGGCAAACTGCCCAAGTCCTCGAAAGGAGGCCACGTTTACCTCCTGTTCGCAGTTGACAAATTCACCAAGTGGATCGAAGCCATGCCCGTTACTAACCAAAAGGGCAAAACGTCCGTCAAGTTCTTCGAATCCATTGTTTACAGGTTCAGCGTGCCGCACAGCATCATCACAGACAATGGGTCGAACTTCATCTCCAAGGAATTCTAGGACTTCTACGAAGACCTCGGAATCAACATCACATACGCATCCATGGCGCACCCGCAAACAAACGGGCAGGTCGAAAAAGCCAACGGCCTCGTCGGTGGCGGCATCAAGAAGCGCCAAATTGTCAACACCCGGATTTTTCAATCCTAGATGCCTGTTATGCCATACATCGCAATCCCAGGATTACCATTTTTGCGAGACATAACAGAATTGGATACCATAGTACTTCATCCATTACAACGATACATAGGTTCTTACACAATTAGGGATCTCATGATCCAGTCCTTAATACAACATCAAGCAGCGGAATACGGAATAGTAACGGTAGCGTAGGCGAGGCTCCATCTTCGGGGTCACAGGCAATGCTGACGATGGGAGATGATCCTAGTTGTCGTAACCGTCCTGGGGTCCATCCTCCAGGTACTCCTCTTCATAGTCTGGCCATGGGAATAGCCAGGGACAAAGCCATGAGTACTCTTTAAGTACTCGCAAACTAATACTAACAAGAAAAAGGGGGTTTTGGATAATAGGACACTAGGCTCTAGGGTTGTTTTGCAAAAGCCAGATTTATACTACTAAGTTCCCAAGCTAGTCACAATTTTATACTCCTAAGTGGGATCTTGTATTTCCAGTCACAACTCTGTTGTGGCCAAGCCAAAGTCTCAAGTCGTTCACAAGTCATTTTGAAAAGTCTGACGGGGGAACAGTATGGCCACTCCAACTGTCCATAACCGCGGACGCGGCTATTCGAATAGTTTGACACTCTGCAGAGATTGTACACTTTCACCACAACATTCGATACATCCGCCAGGAACAAATCCTGAATTCACCATACTCAGTATGCGGATAATCAATCCTAACCTTCCAATTACACTCCCTAGTATAAGCACCTCTCCTGTGAGTTTGGCCTCCCAACCATGACCACTGTCATCTTGGGTACTGCACAGGTGGACAATCTTCACAAGGTAGCCTCAGCTCAGACCTTGGCCGTGAGGGAACTAATACTAAGGTATATAAGTTTCCAGTCAAGCCCTACCCAATATTCGGGTATTGTGGTTGTACGATAAAATTGGAATGGTATCGCATCCAGACAACCATCAGTTTTATAAAGGGCTAAGGCTCATGCCTCAACATTTTCATCACCAAAATCATCAAGTGTTTGGAAACACATGTCCAAAACATTTCAATAGAATGATCCATCATTCCAAGGTTTTCATAACCATTTTTCCACTAAGTATTCCCATCTAAAGTTGATCAAGTTTTATGCTTAGCACTAGCATCTACAGGTGGGGTAGTACTAATAGAGGGGTGGTAACTAGTGGAGTTGCAACTAAGTCCAACCTTATATCATAAGCTGATATCAAGGTTTCTAGCTTAGGTTTCTAGCTTAGTCCAAATTTTAATGCTCTTTATGCAACCTTCAGCACAACAGTCTAGTATCTACCAAAATTCTTGGGTAGCCTCTAAGTAAACTTTGATAAAGAATTAAAGTAAAAAGCTTGCCATAAAACTAGGATTGGTTTAGCAAGTGGGTATGGTTACATACGCTGAGGGCATATAGTAATCATATCACAAGCATGGGTTGTGGCAACAATAGGGTGTCTTATGCGCTTGCATAGGTATAGTATCTTGCAAGTGTTAGCTTGCATCAGTATACTTGGTTGGTATAGCTTGCATCAATATCAGCATAAGCTTGCATCACTATCAGTATAAGCTTGCATCAATATCAGTATAAGCTTGCCTTGTGCAGAGCAGTGGTTGAAGTTCTCCTCGGCTTCCTCTTCGTAGTATCCTCCTTCTTCCTCGTAGCCTTGGTCGGTACTAGCGTCTATGAATAAATACGAGGTACACAATCACCAAAAAATACTTAACTACTTGCAATCATCACACACAAGGGTCCTATAGATGATCTAGCATCATCTCTAACATTACAAGGTTAAGGATTGGTTTAAGTCTTCTTATTTTAGAAAAGTAATTTCTACTCATTGAAAAACTACTTAAGATTTAATATTCTCCAAACTAAACATGGGATCATGTTGACACATGTCATCACCACATGTTGTAGTCCATGGGAATGTGATTTAAAGTGGTGTCACAATTTAACAAGGTTTTACCCTTTTATTTTAATTAATTAAAGTGGCTAGAAATGCTTATGAAGCATTCTTTTATTCCTTGAACAAAATTCCTGCAAGTAACCTATATATATTTTTATATATTCCGAAAGGTATGGTTGAAAGTGATTTTTGAGAGTTGGAATCAACTCAAAAGCTATTGTGGTTTAAATTTGAAAAATGTTTGAATGCAGAAAAGCTTCTGCCTTGTCATTTTTGCTAAGGGTGATCTACAGATCCAAATGACTTGAATCCAACGGTCTTGGATTAAGCATTCACAGACCTTTCCAACAAAATTGGTTTCATCTAATTTGGTGCACTAAATCGATCTGGGTTGATTTTTGAAGTTGGGTATAGAACTGTGTTTGAAATTAAAAAGAAAAGATTTAATTTGAATTATTGGGCTGCGCGGGAAATTCTAACGGGCCGGCCTGCTAAGCGCAGTGCTCCCGCGGGCTGCGTAAGTGGGTGTCCCCACTTGTCAGTGACACGGGGCTGGGCGAAGCGGTATGGGGCAACGTGGTTCGTTCGATCTGGTTCTAATCCAACGGCTGAGGGTCATCGTCGATGCGAGACAGCTCCGGCGAGAACGAAACCTAGCGCGGCCAGTGAGGGGTGCTGGGGGCTCACCGGAGTACGGGCGAGGGTCGGCGAGGCGGGCGAACGACGAAGTCGACGACGGCGAACCTCCTGGTACCGGTGGCTTCTCCTGGGGCGGCTCCAATCGCTGGCTCCTTTCTTCTCCGGCAGCGGCAGGCTCCAGTGAAATTCCGGCGGGGTGGTGCTCGCCTTGCTCTGAGAATGGTGTGGTACGATCAGTGAGGAGAGGGGAGTGAGATGGTGTGAAGAAATCGTGCGGGGGTGGCCTCTATTTATAGTCGAGCAAGGGGACCGTCGGGGCGCAAGGTGAGCTCGTCGGAGGCGACGTTACAGGCAGCTAATGGCATGGGCAAGGGTAGGGGACGGTGCTGTGTCTCCTGGCGATGCTCAACGACATGGTCGCGAGGGATGGGGCGGTGTGGTTTGGTCTGGAACGGGCGGTGCTCTGCGCGGCAGAGGCGGCGTTCTCGACGGCGGGCGGTGGCTGTATGGCGCGGGGCGTTAAACGGGGATGTCTGGCGGTCTCCTGGGTCGGTGGTGATCGTGTGTGCGCGCGGTGAGGGCGGCGTGCGGTCTGTGGGTGGTGGTCGAGGGTGGCGCTCTGGCGCACGCTCGGCATGGTCTGGGCGTGTCTGGTGCGCGTGGTCCAGGGCTTGGCAACGCTCGCGGCTGGGACAGGCAGTGGCGGTGGACGGTGGGCTGCCTCCCAGACAAGGTTGGCACGGCTAGTTCTTCCTCTAGCCTGCTGTCGACTATGGGGTGGCATTGAGGTGCTCGGCTGTTCACCATTAATGGCAATGGCAAGCTCACGGGGGTGCTAAAGCTGGTCTAACCTGTCTAGATGATCTACTGGATTGTGTGAGAGCTAACTAGGGAACAAGTTAGGCTCAAAACACTGCACACTATAGTGTTTTGTGTTTTGTTTGATTTGTGTCTGCAACCTGTTTGATGAAATGGCCGCATGAAATCAAGTTTTGAATTTTGAAATGATTTTTGGTGGGTTTGCTAGATTGGTTCTGGTGAGTCTGCAGATGCTTGGGTTTTGAAAATTGAGCTTGTTTAAGTGGGTTTTGAAAAAGTGGGATCTTCCCATATGAAGAAGATTCAATTTTTAGTTGTCATTTAAACTATGCATTTGAAAGTTTCTGGATGATCACAAGGTGGGCCTTGATACTTGGTTATGAGTACATTCAAGGGGTGCAAAGATCCAGAAAAGTTTCCGTTAGGTTTTGAAAGTTTGAGACAGCCAAAGTAGGCATGGGAGTTAAATTGGTCAAAATGACCATTCACTTAATATATTGGTTTTGACTTATTTTTCTTTAGGAAAAGTGTGGGGAATGTTTTAGATGATGTTCTTTTCACCTAAGAAACATTTTACAAGCAATGGATCACACAAACAAAGTAGTTTTTAAAGAATTTCAAAATTCATGCATACACATATACATGCTTTCATGAATTGATTTAGAAAAGTTTTTGTTAACCCTAAACTTTAGGATTAGTGTTTTGTTGATCTAAGTTTGATATTTTTTTGGGATGTTACAAACCTTCCCCCCTTAAACAAAATCTCGTCCCGAGATTTGAAAAAGGACGAAAAGATTACCTAGGATTTGAAGAGATCTGGAAACTCCGTCCTGATGTGATCTTCGCGTTCCCAGGTAGCTTCCTCCTCTGTGTGGTTGCTCCACTGAATCTTGAGAAACTTGATGCTTCGAGTTCTGGTCGTTCGAAAAGCTTCCTCCAATATACGGATGGGTACTTCGGGATAGGTCAGGTCATCATTGATCTCTATGGTCCTATGATCGATATTCTTGAACACTTCGGTCTTCTCGGGGACTTCGAGACATTTGCGAAGTAACGAGATATGGAACACATTGTGCACTGCTGACATCTCTTCTGGTAGCTCGAGTTGATACGATACTTCTCCTCGACGGTTCAAAATTTTGAAAGGTCCGATATATCTGGGGGCTAACTTTCCTTTGAGTTGGAAACGCTGCATTCCCTTCAATGGCGACACTTTCAGGTAAACAAAGTCTCCAATGTTAAAGGCGAGGTCTCGATGTCTCTTGTCGGCGTAACTCTTTTGTCGGGATTGGGCTGTCTTGAGATGCTCTCGAATCTTGTGAACCTTCTCTTCTGCTTCTCGTAGGATGTCGGGTCCGAAAATTTGACTCTCTCCTACTTCCGACCAGTTCAAAGGGGTGCGGCACTTCCTTCCGTACATGAATTCAAATGGGGCCATTTGCAAACTGGCTTGGTAACTATTGTTGTAGAAAAATTCTGCAAACGGCAGACAGTCTTCCCACTTGGATCCATATTCTAGCACACATGCTCTAAGCATATCTTCGAGTATTTGGTTTACTCGCTCCGTTTGTCCATCGGTCTGAGGGTGATACGCGGTACTGAAATCTAGGCGGGTTCCTAAACCTTCCTGGACCTTCTTCCAGAATCTCGAGGTAAACTGAGTTCCTCGATCCGATACGATATTCTTGGGGACTCCGTGCAAGCTAACGATCCTAGCGATGTACAACTCTGCTAGCTTCGTACTCTGATAGGTGGTTTTAACGGGCAAGAAATGGGCGACTTTGGACAATCTGTCCACTATGACCCAAATAGAGTCATTTCCCCTACTAGAAGTAGGTAGTCCAGTGATAAAGTCCATTCCTACAGAATCCCATTTCCATTCCAGAATTTGCAAAGGTTGCAACAATCCAGCGGGTCTTTGATGTCCTGCCTTGACTCGCTGACATATATCACACTTGGCGATATAGCTTCCGATTTCTCTCTTCATCTTATGCCACCAAAATTGCTCTTTCAAATCTTGATACATCTTAGTTCCTCCTGGATGGATAGAATAAAGAGTATCATGAGCCTCCTTCAAGATAACTGCTTTTAACTCAGAATCTGCTGGTACACAAAGGCGTCCTTTGTACCACAAAACTCCTTCTTCGTCCTCGGTGAATCCGGGTACTTTGCCTGTACCGATACGACGTTTAATTCCGTCGATACTAGCATTTCCTTTCTGCGCCTCTTTAACCTGAATGATCAAAGTGGGCTGAAGTTCTATGCTAGCCAAAAATCCTTCACTTACTAATTCTATTCGAAAATCTTCCATCTCTTTGTGCAAACTTGGTTGCTCCTTCAAAATCATGGAGTTCAAGAGGCACGGCAATCTGCTAAGGGCATCGGCTACTACATTGGCTTTTCCAGGGTGATAATGAATGTCCAGGTCGTAATCCTTGATTAGCTCAATCCATCTTCTCTGCCTCATAGTCAGCTCCTTCTGAGTGAATATATACTTTAGGCTCTTGTGATCCGAATAAATCTCACAACGGTTTCCCATAAGGTAATGTCTCCATGTCTTCAGGGCAAGAACTACGGCTGCGAGTTCGAGGTCATGGGTTGGATAATTTTGTTCATGCTGCTTCAATTGTCGCGATAGATAGGATATAACTTGGCCTTCTTGCATTAGCACACATCCGAGACCAATCTTGGATGCGTCACAATACACATCGAAGGGCTTCGTGATATCCGGCATGATCAAGATTGGGGCGGAAATCAATCTCCTTTTGAGTTCTTGGAAACTTGCTTCACACTTGTCTGTCCATTCAAACTTCTTGTCCTTCTTCAGCAATTGGGTCATGGGTCGGGCGATACTAGAGAATCCTTCGACGAATTTGCGGTAATATCCCGCCAATCCGAGAAAAGCACGAACTTGGGTTTGAGTGGTTGGGGCTTGCCAATCTTCTACATCTTTCACTTTGGCAGGGTCAACGGCAATTCCTCCGGCGGATACAATGTGATCGAGGAATCCTACTTCCTGTAACCAGAATTCACATTTGCTAAATTTTGCATACAGCTGATGCTCTCTAAGGGTTCCAAGAATGGTCCTTAGGTGTAGCTCATGTTCTTCTTCCGATTTGGAATAAATCAGAATGTCATCGATGAAAACAACGACAAACTTATCCAGGAAGTCCATAAAAATCTTATTCATGAGGTTCATGAAATAAGCGGGGGCATTGGTTAATCCAAAAGACATGACTGTATACTCATACAACCCATATCTGGTGGTAAAGGCAGTCTTTGGAATATCCTCTGCACGAATTTTGAGTTGATGATAACCAGTTCTAAGATCAATCTTAGAAAACACCTGGGCACCGGTCAACTGATCAAACAAATCCTCTGTCTTGGGCAAGGGGTACTTGTTCTTGATGGTGACATCATTCAACTTTCGATAATCCGTACACAAACGGTTACCTCCATCCTTCTTGTCCACAAACAAGACAGGTGACCTCCATGGGGACGCACTTGGTTGAATCAATCCGATTTCTAACATGGAATCCAGTTGCTTCTTCAGTTCTTCTAGTTCTGACGGGTTCATACTATAGGGTCTCTGGGCTATAGGTCCTATTCCGGGGATTAGTTCGATGATAAACTCGATATCCCTATCTGGGGGCATACCGGGCAAAACATCTAGAAATACATCGGGGTATTCACAGACTACTCGAACTTGGTCGATGGTAGGTTGGGCTAGACTCTTGTTACACTTGAATTGGCGAGGTAAGGTTTCCGATATATGCTCGACTAATATTCCGGCGGTACTAGTCATGGTAATGGCTTTCTTGGCACAGTCAATCATTCCTTTATGTTTGGACATCCAATCCATTCCTAGTACTACTTCCAAACCTTTAGTTCCGAGTACTATTAGATTAGCATAAAAATCTATGCCATGGATTCGGATAGGGACGGCTTTGCAAATTTGCCTAGCCTTGGTGGTCGATCCGGGAATTTGTACAATCATCACATGCTTCAGTTTGGTTGGTTGGATTTTACTAGTGCATGCAAATTCTTCGGTGACAAATGAATGCGATTCACCAAAATCAAACAACACTCTTGCGAGTACTGAATTAACAGAAAACATACCCAGCACGACGTCTGGCGCTTCCTGAGCTTCTTCAGCATGCATGAGAAAAAGGCGGCCATTGCGGTTGAGTGAATTTCCTGGGGCAAATCTTCTCCCTGGCTGGACACGACGCTGCTGCTGGGCTGGGACATTGGTATTAGGGGTTGTAGCGTTCTTCTTGTTGGGGCACTCGTTGGAATAGTGGCCTTTATTTCCACAGTCATAACAGGTCACTTGGGACTTGTCCTTGGCTGCGACAGGCACAGCATTGCTTCCAGTCCTCGGGGCGGTATTGGGGTTGGCGGTAGCATGGTTGGTGTGGAACTTGGGTGGGGCACGGGTGAAAGTGCTAGAATTGCCGGGGTTGTTGTGATTTCCTCCGGGTCTAGGGTTTCCACGGTTGGGATAGTTCGGACGGGTCATAGGGGGTCTGTTGGTCCTTGGGGCAAATCCTGGAGATGGGTTGGGGCGATACTTTGGGGTCTGATGGGTTCCTGGTTGATGCATCATGCGAAGCTTGCGGTTCTCATTGGCCTGGTTGATCTTTCCTTCCATCTGGATAGCGGAGTCGACAAGGGCTTCAATATCAGCAAAGGGAATATTGACTAATACTGTCTGCATCTCGTCATGCAGACCATTCAGGAATCTTTCTTTCTTCTTGGCTTCGGTGTCTATCTCATCTGGGGCGTACCTAGCTAATGACAAAAATTTGTCACGGTATTCCACTACAGTCATCCTTCCTTGCTTCAATTCTCTGAACTCGTCTCTCATTCTCTTGATCAAACCTGGCGGCACATGGGTTCTACTAAACTTGACCTTGAATTCCTCCCAGGTCATCATTTGGCCTCCGGTCATTGCACGAACACTGTTCCACCATGCCCTGGCATCTCCGGCTAGATAATGAGTGGCGAACAAGACTTTCTCGTTGGCTTCTACTCCGGCTACTTCTAAGTTATTCTCCATGGTTTGCAGCCAATCATCGGCGTCTAGGGGTTCTTCTGACTTGGTGAAAACGGGTGGGTTGGTATTCTGGAAATTTTTGAGCTTAGATCCGTGGTTGTCCTGATTTCCATGACCTTGGTTGTTGTGGGCTAGCTGGGCTATCTATTGCAGAGTGGCTAGGTTGGCTTGCCGTTCCGCTCGTTCAGCTTCGCGGTCAGAAGTCAACATTTGCAGGATCTGCAACATTGGGTCCGGGGCTGAACCACTTCCTCCACGTGGCATCTGAAGATTGATATAGATCATGAGAAAAGAGGGAAATTTCTAAGGTTTTGGGTCTTTGAAAAGTTTTTAGAGTTTGACTCAAGTTTTCTAGCAACTTGCTTTTTCATTCATTCACTCATAGCACACAGTACAACACACACCACAACAAAGCAAAACAGATGGTTTTAAGAACCACTCTGGGAACTACGATACAGTGGGACCGACTACTACTCACTACGCTAGTGCTCAGTGCTACTACTGCTCGAAGTCTGTGGCTTCATCATCTTCCGCATCATCGATGAAGGCGAAATCATCCTCATCGGTGAAGAAGTCCATGGCCTGATCCTCCAGAAAATCATCGTCATCGCTGAGATAGGAGTAAGGGTCTCCACGAAGATCTTCTCCGGCATTCTCCCTTTCCTCTAACTGCATGTCTCTCTCATGGATGGTCTCTTCCAGAGCTGAGATACGATGGCGAAGACGGGCAATAATGCGCTCCTTCTTGTCGAGCTGACGGCGTGGAGACTTGCGATCCTTTGCTAGTATGGCGATGGTCTGATCCTTCGTCTTGATGATGGCAGACTTGTGGTTGCAATAGTCACGGCAGTTGTCCAGTTCCTGCTGACGATCATACATCATGAAGCTAAGCTGGTCCAATTGAGTCTTCAGCTCGGGGTGGTATGGGGCTTCCAGTGGTTGACCATTTGCATCACGTCTTGGGAAAAACTCAAAGCGAGTACCCTTGATCTGATTGATGCTCTGCCCACACAGACAGGAAAGAGCTTCCTGCATTGGTCTGGCAAGTCCATCGAGCCAGTTGTTTTCCCTCAAGGTAAACTGAATTCCCTCCACAGTGGGAGGTTCAATCTTTCCTCGGAGGCTTGCAACAATTAGCCACTGTAGATCTTCTCCCCCTTGATCATTGAGCTGAGCTCCGAAGAACTCGGGATGCGGGCGCTCCAAAAGTTCCAAAAGCTGATCCAGATCCCTCTCAAAGATAAGGTCTCCTCCATTTCCGAGTTGGTAAAACTTGCTGTACTTCACGTCCATCTATAAAAATAGAGGATGAGTAGTTTTAGCAAAGTGATCAAGTGTGTCAAAATTTTATATATTTTGCAAAAGTTTTTGAGGTACATGAAGTTTATTAAAGAATTTAAGAGGTAAGAATGAGAATAAGTTTTCGTAAATAGTTTTGCTTTTGAGTGTTGAAACTAAGTTTTTGGTTCAGCGTCCAATCTAACTAGGGTCTCCTATGGTCAGGATGGATCTGATACCAACTTGTCAACACCCGGATTTTTCAATCCTAGATGCCTGTTATGCCATACATCGCAATCCCAGGATTACCATTTTTGCGAGACATAACAGAATTGGATACCATAGTACTTCATCCATTACAACGATACATAGGTTCTTACACAATTAGGGATCTCATGATCCAGTCCTTAATACAACATCAAGCAGCGGAATACGGAATAG
Source organism: Avena sativa (assembly GCA_916181665.1). Taxonomy (NCBI): domain Eukaryota; kingdom Viridiplantae; phylum Streptophyta; class Magnoliopsida; order Poales; family Poaceae; genus Avena; species Avena sativa. The sequence goes on from OV702284.1 coordinate 72,470,987, forward strand.
TAACGGTAGCGTAGGCGAGGCTCCATCTTCGGGGTCACAGGCAATGCTGACGATGGGAGATGATCCTAGTTGTCGTAACCGTCCTGGGGTCCATCCTCCAGGTACTCCTCTTCATAGTCTGGCCATGGGAATAGCCAGGGACAAAGCCATGAGTACTCTTTAAGTACTCGCAAACTAATACTAACAAGAAAAAGGGGGTTTTGGATAATAGGACACTAGGCTCTAGGGTTGTTTTGCAAAAGCCAGATTTATACTACTAAGTTCCCAAGCTAGTCACAATTTTATACTCCTAAGTGGGATCTTGTATTTCCAGTCACAACTCTGTTGTGGCCAAGCCAAAGTCTCAAGTCGTTCACAAGTCATTTTGAAAAGTCTGACGGGGGAACAGTATGGCCACTCCAACTGTCCATAACCGCGGACGCGGCTATTCGAATAGTTTGACACTCTGCAGAGATTGTACACTTTCACCACAACATTCGATACATCCGTCAGGAACAAATCCTGAATTCACCATACTCAGTATGCGGATAATCAATCCTAACCTTCCAATTACACTCCCTAGTATAAGCACCTCTCCTGTGAGTTTGGCCTCCCAACCATGACCACTGTCATCTTGGGTACTGCACAGGTGGACAATCTTCACAAGGTAGCCTCAGCTCAGACCTTGGCCGTGAGGGAACTAATACTAAGGTATATAAGTTTCCAGTCAAGCCCTACCCAATATTCGGGTATTGTGGTTGTACGATAAAATTGAAATGGTATCGCATCCAGACAACTATCAGTTTTATAAAGGGCTAAGGCTCATGCCTCAACATTTTCATCACCAAAATCATCAAGTGTTTGGAAACACATGTCCAAAACATTTCAATAGAATGATCCATCATTCCAAGGTTTTCATAACCATTTTTCCACCAAGTATTCCCATCTAAAGTTGATCAAGTTTTATGCTTAGCACTAGCATCTACAGGTGGGGTAGTACTAATAGAGGGGTGGTAACTAGTGGAGTTGCAACTAAGTCCAACCTTATATCATAAGCTGATATCAAGGTTTCTAGCTTAGTCCAAATTTTAATGCTCTTTATGCAACCTTCAGCATAACAGTCTAGTATCTACCAAAATTCTTGGGTAGCCTCTAAGTAAAATTTGATAAAGAATTAAAGTAAAAAGCTTGCCATAAAACTAGGATTGGTTTAGCAAGTGGGTATGGTTACATACGCTGAGGGCATATAGTAATCATATCACAAGCATGGGTTGTGGCAACAATAGGGTGTCTTATGCGCTTGCATAGGTATAGTATCTTGCAAGTGTTAGCTTGCATCAGTATACTTGGTTGGTATAGCTTGCATCAATATCATCATAAGCTTGCATCACTATCAATATAAGCTTGCATCAATATCAGTATAAGCTTGCCTTGTGCAGAGCAGTGGTTGAAGTTCTCCTCGGCTTCCTCTTCGTAGTATCCTCCTTCTTCCTCGTAGCCTTGGTCGGTACTAGCGTCTATGAATAAATACGAGGTACACAATCACCAAAAAATACTTAACTACTTGCAATCATCACACACAAGGGTCCTATAGATGATCTAGCATCATCTCTAACATTACAAGGTTAAGGATTGGTTTAAGTCTTCTTATTTTAGAAAAGTAATTTCTACTCATTGAAAAACTACTTAAGATTTAATATTCTCCAAACTAAACATGGGATCATGTTGACACATGTCATCACCACATGTTGTAGTCCATGGGAATGTGATTTAAAGTGGTGTCACAATTTAACAAGGTTTTACCCTTTTATTTTAATTAATTAAAGTGGCTAGAAATGCTTATGAAGCATTCTTTTATTCCTTGAACAAAATTCCTGCAAGTAACCTATATATATTTTTATATATTCTGAAAGGTATGGTTGAAAGTGATTTTTGAGAGTTGGAATCAACTCAAAAGCTATTGTGGTTTAAATTTGAAAAATGTTTGAATGCAGAAAAGCTTCTGCCTTGTCATTTTTGCTAAGGGTGATCTACAGATCCAAATGACTTGAATCCAACGGGCTTGGATTAAGCATTCACAGACCTTTCCAACAAAATTGGTTTCATCTAATTTGGTGCACTAAATCGATCTGGGTTGATTTTTGAATTTGGGTACAGAAGTGTGTTTGAAATTAAAAAGAAAAGATTTAATTTGAATTATTGGGCTGCGCGGGAAATTCTAACGGGCCGGCCTGCTAAGCGCAGTGCTCCCGCGGGCTGCGTAAGTGGGTGTCCCCACTCGTCAGTGACACGGGGCTGGGCGAAGCGGTATGGGGCAACGTGGTTCGTTCGATCTGGTTCTAATCCAACGGCTGAGGGTCATCGTCGACGCGAGACAGCTCCGGCGAGAACGAAACCTAGCGCGGCCAGTGAGGGGTGCTGGGGGCTCACCGGAGTACGGGCGAGGGTCGGCGAGGCGGGCGAACGACGAAGTCGACGACGGCGAACCTCCTGGTACCGGTGGCTTCTCCTGGGGCGGCTCCAATCGCTGGCTCCTTTCTTCTCCGGCAGCGGCAGGCTCCAGTGAAATTCCGGCGGGGTGGTGCTCGCCTTGCTCTGAGAATGGTGTGGTACGATCAGTGAGGAGAGGGGAGTGAGATGGTGTGAAGAAATCGTGCGGGGGTGGCCTCTATTTATAGTCGAGCGAGGGGACCGTCGGGGCGCAAGGTGAGCTCGTCGGAGGCGACGTTACAGGCAGCTAATGGCATGGGCAAGGGTAGGGGACGGTGCTGTGTCTCCTGGCGATGCTCAACGACATGGTCGCGAGGGATGGGGCGGTGTGGTTTGGTCTGGAACGGGCGGTGCTCTGCGCGGCAGAGGCGGCGTTCTCGACGGCGGGCGGTGGCTGTATGGCGCGGGGCGTTAAACGGGGATGTCTGGCGGTCTCCTGGGTCGGTGGTGATCGTGTGTGCGCGCGGTGAGGGCGGCGCGCGGTCTGTGGGTGGTGGTCGAGGGTGGCGCTCTGGCGCACGCTCGGCATGGTCTGGGCGTGTCTGGTGCGTGTGGTCCAGGGCTTGGCAACGCTCGCGGCTGGGACAGGCAGTGGCGATGGACGGTGGGCTGCCTCCCAGACAAGGTTGGCACGGCTAGTTCTTCCTCTAGCCTGCTGTCGACTATGGGGCGGCATTGAGGTGCTCGGCTGTTCACCATTAATGGCAATGGCAAGCTCACAGGGGTGCTAAAGCTGGTCTAACCTGTCTAGATGATCTACTGGATTGTGTGAGAGCTAACTAGGGAACAAGTTAGGCTCAAAACACTGCACACTATAGTGTTTTGTGTTTTGTTTGATTTGTGTCTGCAACCTGTTTGATGAAATGGCCGCATGAAATCAAGTTTTGAATTTTGAAATGATTTTTGGTGGGTTTGCTAGATTGGTTCTGGTGAGTCTGCAGATGCTTGGGTTTTGAAAATTGAGCTTGTTTAAGTGGGTTTTGAAAAAGTGGGATCTTCCCATATGAAGAAGATTCAATTTTTAGTTGTCATTTAAACTATGCATTTGAAAGTTTCTGGATGATCACAAGGTGGGCCTTGATACTTGGTTATGAGTACATTCAAGGGGTGCAAAGATCCAGAAAAGTTTCTGTTAGGTTTTGAAAGTTTGAGACAGCCAAAGTAGGCATGGGAGTTAAATTGGTCAAAATGACCATTCACTTAATATATTGGTTTTGACTTATTTTTCTTTAGGAAAAGTGTGGGGAATGTTTTAGATGATGTTCTTTTCACCTAAGAAACATTTTACAAGCAATGGATCACACAAACAAAGTAGTTTTTAAAGAATTTCAAAATTGATGCATACACATATACATGCTTTCATGAATTGATTTAGAAAAGTTTTTGTTAACCCTAAACTTTAGGATTAGTGTTTTGTTGATCTAAGTTTGATATTTTTTTGGGATGTTACACAAATGAGCCCACTCCAGTGACTCGTAGGATCCTGGACACAAGAGCTACCCTCCATCCTCTGGAGTTTGCGCACAACTCCAAATAGCTCAACTAGCTACACGCCCTTCTTCACGGTGCACGGAGCCGAAGCCGTGCTGCCTGCAGAGGTACGCCACAAGGCCCCACGGGTCGTCGCCTACATCAAAGCCGAATCGATGGCCGCACTCGAAGACGCCGTCGACACCCTCGACGAGGCACGCGACATCACCGCAGCTCGATCAGCGGTCTATCAACAGAGCCTCTGCAACTACCATAGCCGTCGGCTGCGCCCAAGGTCCTTCGTCGAAGGAGACCTAGTCTTATGACTCAAGCAAGAGCGACCAAAGAAGCTCGAGTCGCCCTGGGAAGGACCCTACATCGTCACTGAAGTCATCCCAGGTGGCGCCTATCGCCTCAAGCACGTGGAGTCTGGAGTAGCATACTCCAACCCATGGAACGTCGCATAACTGCGACGCTTCTACCCCTAGCTACCCCCCCTCCTTTTTACTTTCAATAAGGCTATTCACCCAAGGCTACTCAGTCGAACAATGTACCTCCTCCTTACGATATAAATAAAGCTAAGTGTCTCGCCCCAAAATTTGTCTATTATTCGCATTTTCTTGATGTTACAACACACTCGGGGGCTACCCTCACCTCACGACTTCGTCGACTGAGGATAACGCATGTACACCTGAGTAGCTGACCACGTCAGGCTAACGAAAAGGGCACGCATACAAACAAAGCACCACGTGCTAACAACAATTAACCTTTATAGCAAAGGGCATAATACGCCCAGTTGAATACATACAAATTTTACATCTATCTTTTTACAGGTCCTACCTATTCTGAAGAATCACCTGCGCACGCTGCTCAAAAATATCTACAACTTGTTCGGCATACTGCCTTATAGCCGCATAATGTGGACGCATGACCCACATGCCACCATCCGTCCGAAGAGGCGGCCCAGCCGCCACAGCAGAAAGATCTACATCAGGGCGATGCAACCGCACGAGGGAAAGCGCAGCCTTCACCCCTGTAACCAGCTGATGCTGCACCAGCTCCCTGACATGATACACATCCTGAAACTTCGCCAGCAGGCCCCATAGAGTTGATGGTGCCTCATCCAGGGGAAACATCACATGCAGAATTGACGCCAAGGAAGTCTTCGCTTGCCGCAGCACACGCGACACCTGGTGAACATGATCCTGCATAGTCGCAAGGACCATTGCACGATCTCGATCCATCTAGAAAAAGCCGTCGGCCTCCATGTCCTGCTGGGTCAAGCAATTGATCCGAACAGCAACACGCTCTTTTTCCTCTCTGGGAACAAGGTTAGCACCTGCAACAAACTGCAACGTAAGATGACAAGCAATAGGCGCATCCGAAAAATGAGCAGCAGTTCGAGGAAACTCACATTGAAGCTGTTCTGCCAAACGCCGCAACTCCCCCATTAGATACTCCTCCCTGGCGGAGCCCCGTTCCGCCTTCGACTTCCAAACATCCGCGTGGCCTCGAACGCCAACCAACTCTTTCTCAAGACTACGGATGCGGTCATGAAGAAATACAAGCTCAGACGCACCATCCAAGGAGGGTCACAGCTGTGGCGCAGGCGAAGTCTCAACGGGATCAGCACCCGAAGGTCCCTAGAGGAAAAAAGGCAAGGATATGAACAAACGCACGAATAAGCAAACAGCCCGAAGATTCATTATATACAGCAAAAGCCACTGTGTGGCACAAGGAGTGTTCATAGATACATCACAACAAAAGAAACAAAAGCTATCCTACAACTACAAGGCCTAAGAAGCTGCATCCTGGGTAGCCTCGGAACCGGACTGCCTGCTCTTGGCCTCTCCCTGTTGCCTCACCGTGTACTCCGCCAGCAAGTCAATCAGCTTTGGCCCATAGCGTTTGCAATGGGCAGCATAGAGGGCGAACGCTACCTCGGATCTGTCGGCCGCTATCGGCATCTGGGAGGTGACCTGATAAAGATCCAGCTCCGCTCCAGACGCCATGGCCATCGCCAGCCCCATGGACGCGCCGATACCCTTCTGCTTGCGCTTGTACGCCGCGGGAGCCTCAGCTGACAGTGCGTCTGCCAACAATTCGACATCCTCGAGGGCGACGCCCTTGGGGACGAGCTCCTTGTAGAAGCGCCTGAGAACTACCTTGGCCTTGGCAAGCGAGCCAACCACGGTACTACAGCGGTCTTCGACCGCCGCAGTGGCGTCATCCAGAGCACTTCCGTGCTCCAGGGCACCACGGTCAAACTCGATGCCCGTGGCATCTAGGAAAACGGAAGAGGCAACGTGAAAACCAAGCAAAACAAGAGAAACAAGGAAGCCAAAAAGAAATAGATGAAACTACTCACCCGAAATAGCCTTGGCAACATCCATCATCTTGTCGGCTACCTCCTTCTCACGCGAGGCCGTAGCGGTGGCAAGTTGCTCCTCGCGATTCGTGGCCTCCTGCTGCAGGCGCTCCTTGGCCGAAGCCACAACGGCTAGCTCCTACTCAAGGCGCTCCTTAGAGCCAACGGCGTCCTCAGCTTTTTTCTCCGCTCGCCCGAGGCTCTTTTTGAGAGCATCAAGCTCGCGGAGGGCAGTGTTATTCTCCTCTACAACAAAGAACAAGCATGAGATTCGTGAATAAGCAAGCAGCCAAAGAAGGAGAAGATTGATAAAAACACACGAACCTTGGAGCCGCTTAAGGCTGGCCTCCAATGCCAGATGCTGCTTCACTAGCTGGCTAGCACCTTGAACAAAAGGCTGCAAGAAGACGCAACTCGTCAGGAAAAGGCTCGGGGGCTGCGCTCAAGAAAACAAGCAAAGCAAATCACGCATACGAAAATGCTCGGGGGATCCCCCCGAGACACAAAACAAAAATGATCAGCAGATCATCCGAAATATGCTTGGGGGCTCCCCCCGAGACACAAAACAAAATAATCAGCAGATCATCCGAAAAATGCTCGGGGGCTCCCCCCACGGCAAGAACGAAAAAACTTACGTGGTCAGACGGCGACTCCGAAGGTTCGCCTGTAGTCTTCTGGGGGACAACCACCCGAGCCTCCTGCGGAGAAGGGTTTGGAGCAGAGCCCTCAGAGGTGGCCACCGTCTGAGGAGGAGGAGGAGCAACCTTCGAATCCCCCACCATCTCCCGAGCGCCATCACTGAAGGATCCATCGGAAGAGTGGCTACACAAGGAAAAATCAGACAAGTACAAGCAAGAAGACGAGAGAGAGCAAAACGCAATGACAGATACTTACGAGTCGAAATCGCTCAAGTCAAAGACAGGAGGGTCCCTCCTGCCTTTCTTCTCTTCCTTCTTCCGCTTCGCCGACGGCTGCGGCGCTACAGCCCGCACGAGCACGGCCAGAATAGGAGAGGAAGATCCACCATGACCCCCACTGTGACGCTCAAGGCACGACGGGTTCCTGGGGGTCGGCGGATTCGAAGCATCCGACGCTTCGCTCGAGCTCCGTGTCTGCTCCTCGCTAGACTCATAAGTTTCTTCGGCTGGTGATCGCGCCGAGGGAAGCTCAGACACGGAATCCACTACCTCATTGTCCGGCGCATCCGGAAACAGTTCGGGTAGTGGAGGCGACATGCCCGGTACCTTGAACCCCTGCGCAAAAGAAACAAATTTTCAAAACAGAAGCAAATGCAAGGAAAAAGCAGTCGAAATGTGCTACACGCACGCCCCAGATCTACACCTGTGGAACCAGACGAGAGGCGGCGAACGGAGGAGTCAGCGACTTACCGGGGAGATCTTCTTCAGCTTTGTACTTTAGCAGCGGCCGAAGAATCCTGTCGAGATCCCCCTTGGAGAGCTCCTCAGCCGAAACCCTAGTCGGATCGTGGCGACCAGAATAAAGGAACATCGGGTGTGCCCTAGCCTGGAGCGGCTGCACTCGATGTTTGAGGAAGGTGCGGATGATATCCACATCGTTCACCTCTTTATCCGGAATCAACTGGAGATCCTTCACCCGACGGTAGAGCCCCTCTATCTCCGCCACCTCACCATCCAAGATGTGGTTCTTCCAGGACCTCTTCGGCTAGATTTTCTGGGAGGGGTCGAAAGGAGCAAGGCCAAAGTCCTGCCCAGCCACTGTGGAGTCGCGGATGTAAAACCATCGCCTCCGCCAGTGCTGGACAGATTCAGACATAGAAAAAGAGAAGAAGAGAAAGTTGGATTTAAGGGAAATGATGCAGCCGCCGATGGGATAAACGCCATCGGAGCCGGATTGCCTCTTCACGGAATAGAGCTTCCGAAATAGGCCAAAGTGCGGCTCGACACCGAGCCATCACTCGGAGAAAGTGATGAAGCAGGCGATATGAAGAAGAGAGTTCGGTGAAAGATGATGGAGCTGGATGCCATAAAAGAAAAGCAATCCACGGAGAAAATCGTGGATCGGGAAGGAAAGGCCCCGAAGGACAAAAGCCATGAACATGACCCGAAACCCAGCGGGAGGACGGGGAATTACCTCATCGTCGGGAACTCTGACGGCCTCCCTATCCTGCAGGATCAGACCCTGCTCACGGAGCTTGCGGAGGTCACCCTCGCGCGTCTCCGATCGCCGCCAGCCACCATCGGTGACGCGAGTAGCGGCGGAACCCTTCTTGCCGTCGCCGGCAGCACTAGTACCAACTATAGTGGAGGCCTTCTTGGACTTCCCCATCGCAGTGCAGCGATGATGATGACGCGAACGCAAAAAAAAGGATGGAAAGGTTCGAAGAAATTCCAGCGCGCAGCGAGAAAATCTCAAAGAAGATGGGAGCAGTGAAATGAGAATGGCTGCGGTGAAAAACAAACTAACTTTTCCTCAATGATTATAAGGACGAGGACGATACACGACGACCGTTCATCAGGAAGACCTAAAGCCAACATCCAAATCCAACCGTCCACGTTTCGGCACAGTAGCGAACTGTCGCTCACACGCCGTCCACTACGCACGGAAATCGAGGCGACGTCGTAATTATCTCCACGCCGCGTGTGACTAGTCAACTCAAAGTCAGAAGGTGGGACCCATGTTCGTCCAGTCACGTCATCTCTGGTGCCGCAGACGCCTGAGGTCACAGATCGTCAGCAATGACGTCATCAAAAACTATACTAGCAACGGTTACAATTCTTCGGCTACATAGCTAAAAGTACTCAGTCAAATCTACGATTCGACTATCTACTCGGGGGCTACTCCTATCAGGAGCGCTGGCCGCGCACCCGAAAAACGATCAAAATACTACACCATTGAACTATTCTTCGAGTCCTACGTCGAGTCTACGACTCCACTAGGGACTCGGGGGCTACTCCCATAGGGAGGATGGATTCAAGCATCCGAAAAATTTGTGTCCTACGGACCTAAAAGTCAACAAAGACTGAATTAAAGTCTCTGCTCGAGTCTGCGACTCGAACAGACACTCGGGGGCTACTCCCATAGGGAGCGCTGGTCGCGCACCCTATGAATCTTCGACTGTGATTTTGCAGATCAGTATGCAAAAAACTTTTCGGCAACTCTGCCCCAATTAACGCTAAGTGACCAACGTCCTCCTTGGCCACCCGAAACACCTCCGCGGTGATAAACATTCGTATGTTGCGTCTGCGACGCAAAGATAAGACCTACAGATACCATCTGATGGCCTGGTAACGCACACGAGTGCGCTCTGCTAGTGAAAATCCGTGCCAGCAGGCGCGATGAAAAATCCCGATGGACGCGTTGGGTACACCATTTAAAATTTACTGGAATTCCACTCCTGTAAGTCCTCCGCGTCCTGAGTCGAATTACGCCAGCATATGTTCCGGATTCGAGTCGAGGGACTCGAATCTGAAGAAGGTCGTGTTGTTTTGTCCTAACAGTTAACTGACCCTGATCTGTCAGGAGAGTCAGGCACACGCATCAACAATCCCTACACACTCAAATCATTCTCTGGACAAACAGAGATAGCTGCACCCGAAGGATTAAAGAGACCTCAGCCGAATATACGATTCGATTGAACACTCGGGGTCTACTGACATGGTTATACCCTACGGGTACACGATCTTAGCATACCTAGTCCAGCCCAAGGAAGGCCCACGAGAACATGCGCCAGCCCATGAAGACTTTCGGGTGGCCAGGGCCCATGACGCCTTCGGATCCTTGGAGAACAAGACTAGAGTAGATAGAATATTCGAAGGGGCAAACCCTAAAACCTGTAACCAACTCGATCTGTGCCTGGGACCTGCCTATCTCTATATAAAGGCTAGGAGGGCACGACGAGCAGGACACCTTCATACTACCGCATACACACCTCCACGCCAGATTGCATCTGCGCACCCCTGTACTTTTCGGTTCCGCCGTAATCAAGAGCAGACAAGCAGGAGTAGGGTTTTCCCTCCGGGGGCCTGAACCTAGGTAAACCTCGTGTCCCCGTGTTGCTTGTTTGCTAACCATTCCGCGATCTCCAACATCCCCATCTTCTCCAAAACCCAAGCTCATAACAATGGGCATTGACGATATTAAACCTCGTCAATTGGCGCCATCTGTGGGAACTGGGACGCTGATTGTGCAATCGTGACGGTCCCAACCAAAGCGATCTACAACTCCGCGGCGACAGAGAGTCATCTCCTCTTCGGCGCTTTCGACTTCACCGCCCACTCGCCAGCCACCCTGAAGGACTTCGAGCCCGTTGGCGACGGGCTCGAGATCCTGTTCGGGAGCTTCTGCTTCCAGGTGGGGCAGACCGGCACTCTCCGTCTCCCAGAGCGGGTGCCCCTGCCATCGATCAGGCCCGCTTCATGGGCTCCACACCCCGTGTTACGCACATCGCCATCAACAGATGAGTCCTATGATAGCAGCAGGTGCAACTCAGATCTATGCGATCCACCATCGGACGAAGGGACCTACGGTTCCGGATCCGAAAGCTGGGGCAGCGGCGATCCAATCTACGAGCGCTACCAATGTGCCGCGGTCATCCAGAGCAACGTGGATCAGGAGCACAACCCGCCACCCAAACCGCAGGGTAGAAACATCGAAAAGAGGAGAAACCAGTCCCCCCACCCCGCCCAACAAAGAGGACACCGATCCCAATCGGATCATCCACCTCAGCGATGAAGGATGGGCTCAAGCACGCGAAGCCGTGGCAAGCAACAAGATCCTTCCCGTGAGTGCCTCACGGGACCTACTGATGGTGTATCACCTGCTCCTAGTCGAAGAGCACAAGAAGCAGGTGAAGATGCAAGAGGTGCTTGACAACCGCAAGCAAGCAGCCTCGGAGTCCAGTGCATGGCGAGCTGCGCTCTCCGCCATGGGCGGCTCCAGCTCGCACGGCAACCATGGCAACAAGCACCGTTCTCGCACGGAGAACATGGATCCCAAGGCACGTCGCGACGTGACTCGGACCCTCAACACGTCCTTCATGGAGATGGATGCTGACGGCAACGTCATCCCGAAGACACCAAAAGCTGCGATCATGGCAGCCACCACATACCTCGCGTCCCATCCACCTCAGGTGGGGGACCTGAAAAGGGCCATGCACAAGTCCGCACTTACCGGACTCGGACTCATTGGAGCTGCGCTCCACGGAGAAGCTCCTGCGGAGCCAAAGAAGAAGGTTGCGGTCAGGTTCAACCGCAGCCCCACGCCTTCATCCGACGATGAAGAGCACGACCTACCTCGAAGGCACAAGAGCTCGCGCCACCACAGCCGCGATTACGATGCTCGAAGCGAGCTCACCCAGGGCAAGATCGACAAAGCGCGCGTCAAGCGTGTATGCTCGTCTGAATCCGAGGAGGACGATGACGAAGGAGAACTCTGCGGATCTCGATGCTTCAGCAGATCCGTTCGGCGGACACGGATGCTGCGGAACTTCAATCTTCCTTCGGACACTCCGAAGTTCGACGGCACATAGGACCCCAAGGCATGGCTCAGCGACCACCTGTCGTCTGTCAAACTACACGGCGGAAACAAGGACACTGCCCTGCAATGCCTTCAGCTGCAGCTGACAGGTGCAGCCTGGATCTGGCTCAGCAGCCTATCCTCGGGATCCATCCAAAGCTAGGAGGAACTGGCGTACAGTTTCATCCGAAACGTCAAAGGCACCAGCAAAAGGCCAGCCTCGATCGAGGAGCTGCGGGCCTGCACCCAACGAACGGGCGAATCCATTCGCTCGTACATATTACGTTGGTCCAACACCAAGAACTTGGTGGCGCACATCTCTAAGGAGAGAGCGATCGACGCATTCAAGGATGGCGTCAAGCGCCAGGACTTCAAGGAAGAACTTGGGCGCGTCAAGCCCAAGACACTCGACCACCTCATGGACATCGCCAACAGGTGGGTAGATGGTGAGGACTCCATCCACCAAGCTCACTCGGAAGAGGAAGATGACTACAGCCGTCGACGTGAACGCCGTAGCAAGAGAAGATCGTGCGTCTATGACGATCGCAACGGACCCGACATGGTCACGGCTGGCTACACCGACCGCCGCAGCGACGGCAACCACATCAGCGGCGGATACCGCGGAAGCACCTTCCGCAACGGAGGACGCCCAGCGCAGTCATGGCAACATCGCGGCCGCGACGAGGGACCCTCAGCATACGACAAGCTGTCGGGTCCATGCACCATCAACTTCTACATCGACAAGCGGGATGGTAAAAAGAAGGCAAGCCACATGCTCAAGGATTTCCGTGAGTTCCAGAAACTCAGCGAGAGCATGTCCCAGATGAGGCAACAAGCCCCGAACCCCGGGTACGGGAACGCGCCCGCACCAGGCGACATCGCCCACGGAGCTCCTCCACCACCACCCGTGGGACCTTCGAATCATCCAATCGCACCCGCTCAGAACACCGGCAGAAACGGGTACCCCATGCCAAAGGGATCACTGATGATCCAAAAGGGGCGTCCAACGAACAGGGTGCAGAAGAAAATCACCCGTCAGATCAATCTGGTTGTAACCGCTCCACCCGCCATCCCTGAGTACCTCAGCGGACCAGAGTCCTGCATCACGTTCAGCCGTTCAGATCACCCTTGCCAGGTCCCTCGCCCAGGTCATGCTGCCCTGGTGCTTGAGGCGCATATCGGAGGATTCGATATGAGCCGTCTCTTCATGGACGGCGGCAGCGGCATCAATCTGATGTTCGCCAGCACCTTAGCAGCAATGCGGATCCCGTTGTGCAACCTGGAACAATCCGATACAATGTTCCACGGCATCGTTACCTAAAACATTCTTTTCATGATCTACAAACACATAATTTCTATCAAGCTCAAAAATAGTGGGATTAAAACCTTCACAGGTTTTACCAAAGTAGATATTTCAAAAGGATCCACAGGAACATAACATTCATCCTACTTTGGCAAGCTTGGGGGACAGTCAAATAATGTAAGGGATAAATAGTTACTCTTATTAGAAGGTAGGCATGGGTAGGTAATCCATTCTTCCTCCTTTTGTTCATCACTCTCCTCCTCTTTTTCATCTAATGAGATTCCAGTTTCAACAATTTCTTCTTCCATAGGCTCCTGCAAGGCATTAGTCTCTTCCATTTGTGGAAAACACCTATTAAAATATTCAAGAATATTGCCATTTTGTTCCTTGTAATTGTCAAAGCAAAATTTAAGTATCTCATAAACCTCATATTCATAAGGTGCATCATCAGTATTTTCAAGCAAACTAGCAAGTTCCAATGCACCCTTGAAGGCAATAAACTCTTCAATTTGTTCCACATCATAAAAGTCATAAATTCCTTTAACATAAGAAGATATGGTAACATTATCATTATACTCACATTAAAAAGGGAGGTGTTTATACCTCCTACAGCAACAAGATTTATCGAAGCAATAAGTAACATTATAAGTAGAGCACACCTCTCTACCAATAGTATTCAATTTATCAATTTGTTCCCATAGGTGTTTCCCATTTTGTGACAAACGGTGTTCCTTATAATAATTCTTTTGTTCTTCCGTGAACCCACCTTGCCAATAAGAACTAGTTTCAAAGAAACCATCCATTGATATAAAGCATGACCAAGCAACGCAATAACAGACCAGCAACTAGAGTAGGAACTATTTTTTTGTGTTTTTGATAAGGGAAAGCAAACCAAACTAAACTAAAAAAATTGGAGTATTTTATTAAAAGAGGCAAACAAAACCAAGCAAAAGAAACTAAGCAAACTAAAAACAAAGTAAATAGAAAGGTTGAGGAGGACTCCCCTTGTGAAGACGTCCTTAGCCTCCCCGGCAATGGCGCCAGATAGACTTGATGACGCCCAGCACTATCATGGGACGCTTCATTGGAAACCCCAAGAGCAAGGTGTGATGAGAACAGCAAAAAGTTTTCCCTCAGTAAGAAACCGAGGTTATCGAACCAGTAGGAGGAAGGAAACATCTCAAAGGTGTTGCAAGCAACGTGGAAACCTTCACAACACAAACTCAAGACTTTGCCCCAACGATTCAGTGAGGTTGTCAACCTCACTGGTTTGATGTAACAAAGGATTAAACGTATGGTGTGGAAGATGATGGTTTGCAGCAAGTAAACAAGTAACAGTGGAAGATGTATCAATGGTAAAGATTGGACCAGGGTCCATAGTTCACTAGAGGTGCTCTCCTTAGATAAACAACATGGCATGAAGGGTAAACAAATTACAGCAGGGCAATTGAAAGGAACTAAGCAAGGCATAACAATGCAATACCAGACAAAAATATCCTATGAGATTCGATTGGGCAATACAACAATATACATAGACCGCCATCCCAATGCATCTATGACTAGAAGTCCATCTTCAGGTTATCATCTGAACCCCCTCCAGTATTATGTTGCAAGCAATAGACAACTTCTTTAAGCAAAGTTTGTAAGGTAAACAATCCACTTGTTCCATGAACAAGAGACCGTTGATTTCTCCCTAGTAGCAACAGCACATCTACAACCGAAGAGATTTCTGTCACTTCCCTTGGAAACTAGAGGCATGAACCTACTATCGAGCATAAATACCCCCTCTTGGAGTCACTAGCAACTACTTGGCCAAGATAGCTACTAACAATGGAGAGCATGCAAGATCACAAACAACACAGACATGATAGTATCAAATAGACAAAATCATTAATCAATCTGACATAGTAATCTCAATATCCATCGGATCCCCGCAAACACAACATGCATGATTACAAATAGATTAGATCTTGATCATGAACGGAGCTCACAAGATCTATACATGAAAGCACAAGGAGGAGATACAACCATCTAGCTACTACATGGACCCGTAGTCCAAGGTGGAACTACTCATGCTTCATACCGTAGAAGAAGGCCTCCGGGATGATCTCCCCTCTGGCAGGGTGCCGGAAAGAACTTCAGATCCCCCCCCCACCGATCTAGGGACGATGGTGGCGGCGGCTATAGAAGGTTTCATGGAGTTTTGATCGGGTTCCTAGGGTTTCTGCATCGGGGGCTTCTTATAGGCGAAGAGGCGAGGCTGGGAGGCGGCCGAAGGGCCCACACCCTACCCAGGCGCCGGGTGGGCCCACTCACGCCTAGGGGGTGTGGCGGCCCTGGCTCACCTCTCCGTCTCTCCTCTGGACTTCGTGACGCCCACGGTAAAATATTGACTTTGGCTTTTGTCCCATCTAATTCCGAAAATATTGATTTTCTGCCTTTCTGGAACCAAAAACAGAAGAAAACAGGCAACTGGCACTGTGGCAACTTGTTAATAGGTTATTTCTAGAAAAGATATAAAAACACCTCAAAGTGTAGACAAAACAAAGCAAAGTAGATACTAAACAAGCATGGAGCAGCAAAAATTATAGATATGTTTCCGACGTATCACATCACAACAATATGAACTGGTTAATCTATAAGCTTATGTATAATGATCAAGGTGCATAACCAAGTTCCTCCTTACACGAATTTAGGAACCCTTAATTCACTTCGCTACAAACACGGTAAAAATATTACTTTTTGCATGAACAAATTATGTTTGAAGGCAGAATTAGATGTTTGTCTTATACTTTCTAATGGACGTATAGTAGATATCTCCTCATCAATTAGCATATATAGAAAACTAAAAAAGTTGAATTTACACAATGCACTAAAGTGAGTAAATTTTGTTTTTCTAATTGTGACTTAGACTACACCATTATCAGTTTGAGGGAACAAATATGTCATTTACTCACTTGCTATGAACACATGAGTGCTGCTAGACAGGCATTTTGTGATGCCTTAGCCATACAAACAAAGAATGTGTATTAGGCATCTCAAGCTCTCTAATTTGTCTACTCATTAGTCATGCACTACACAATAAGGTGTCATAATAAGCTAAAATATTGTAAACACACATCACTCTTCTATAGTTCTCTAACTAAGATGTACTGATAACAATTATGCAACTACAAATTAAAATTAGTAATATTAGGAGAATGATTTGCATTTGTACGCTTCCTAAATATTTGATAAGAGAATAACATGCAAGATCCATCCATAAATGCATAACGTGATACTACTACTACTACTACAATTACTACTTGTAATCCGGCAATCGATTGCAAGTGTAGCTCAAAGCTTCAAACAAAAAATTAGAGGTGATCCATACACTATAATATTACAACAAACAATCAATATTGGCATGGAGATGACAAGGAAGATTAGTATAACGGAAAGGAAAACCTGGCACCGAAAGGACATTGATCTTTGAATTGGGGCATTGATTCCTTAGTCCCTAGGGACATCTCGTAAAAGGACTGGCATAGGGTAGCGCTAGGCATAAAGACTTAAGGAGCGCCAAGGTCGTGCATCGCTTCTGAGCCTAGCCTCTAGCACCACATGGTCTCCACTTGCATCTAGTCCTTCCCGTCACGGCATGCCACACCGACGCCACGCCACCATGTGCTAGCGACAATGTGATGCTTAGCTCCCATGCCCAAATCCGCGGTGACCAGCTAGCTCTGCTGGCCGCCGATCACTCATGTTGCACGTGGCCTTGGTCGTTGCCGCACAGCTCGACCCCATGCTACAAGAAACTGCTTGGTTACCTCCCGCGCTCGCGTGTTGTTCGCACGCTGTCTGCGGGAAGCCAAGTGCAGCCATAGAGAACCACGTGTGTGTCTTCCTGCGTTGTGGGGTGTGTGACTCCCTGTCGTTTCCTCGTCCAAGCGGCGAAACAACGACATTACCACAAGAATGTTGTGGGCATCTCGGAACCTTATCGTGGAGGAGTCTATCGCCTGCCTGTAGACCAAGACAATTGAGATGGTACCTTGCGACTGACCTGCAGAACACGGTGCATCAGGCTGACCTTGCCATGGACGCGATAGGGGACAGGGAGTTAGCTAGGTCGCATCCAACGCTGCCAAGCAGGCAGCTAGCTGTTGTAGTACCGCCTAGTGTCCTCATGCACATGAGCACATCCAAGCAAGCAACTAGCTCTCTGTTGTGACCTTGGATCAATAAAGATCTTAAGTCCCTGTGATTTACATGCTAGTCCCTAGATCAATAGCTAGCACTCACAGTCGATGAATATCATGTAAAATACAAAGTCATTATTACACGAGGAATCCAGAGTATAAAATTATTATAAATTTGCTTAGCATTAAGCTAGCTTAAATAACAGCGGAAACATAAAACAGCTTGAGTCCATCAACGCCCCAGGCTTGTTTAGTGTATACTCGTGATCCCTACGCACCTTTCAATCTTCGGATTCTGCACATAAGACATGCAGCCAACAAGTTGGGTCAATATTTTAAATGTATTGGCAAATAACAACAAGGAAATAAAAAAGACTAAATCTACATGCAAGGCTAGTTTAGGCTGTGGAGTTCATTTGCTCAAAGCTAATTTTCTTAAGTATGGAAAAAGAGAGAGAATTTCCCTACTTTGTAAACATTTGCTTAAGTAATATATGGTCGAATGGCACACGAGGATATTACTCACCAAGTGTCCAACAACCTAACACTTGGATATTACTCACCAAGTTCCCAATACCCACCCAATAGCGATATGACTCACTCCTTGGGTTTTTAGAAAACTTTAAGTTTTGAAAGAGAGAGAGGGGAAGATCCTTCAGAGGCTCCATCCTTTAGATGCTCAATGTTGTTCTATTTCCATGAACACGGCTGATCGATCAGATTGCAATACTCTCGAGAGTTTGTGCACTTTACCCACAATCCACGATCAAGTCCTTTTACAGACAAGACCACGGAGAGGCTTTCCCTTAGTATCCCCTCTACCAGCTGGATCCAACCGTGCCAAGAACCTCCATATGTTGGTACCCCGGTGAGGTTTCCTACTAAGTACTAGGCCAAGACAGAGCCCATATGTATTGTGGTTGCACTGGAAGCTTCTGAATTCTGAAACATGGCAGACTTCTTTGATTCCTGGGCGGCCGTCCTCCACCAAAATCTCACTCGTTGACCCGACAACTATTCTGTAGGGTTCGCAGCATAGAAAACAAAAAATTTCCTATGATGTGAACTATATAACAAGATCTATCTACTAGATACAAACAACGGGCGGATGTATATCCGTAGAGAACATACCCTTGAAGACCGACAAAGCTTAACGAGTTCAACTCGTGGTTGATGTAGACGATCTCTTGCCGATCTCAAGATCGATAGGAAGTCCTAGCGCCGCAAATCAGCAGCGCATCCGTGCTCGCACACACGTTCGAGGCACCGAGCAACCTCTGCCTCCTCGCTCCAGCGATGCAGCGGAAGCACAACTCTTTCTTGCCGAATAGCCACCGGGAACATGTATCTCGCTAGTCCGAGACCATGGGGGATAAATTCTAGAGGGGGAGAGAGATCCTTCACGAGGAGGTGTGAGAGACAAGTGAGGAGGGGGGCTCCTTTTATAGGAGGAGGGGGGCACCCAAGGGGGTGGCCGCCGGCCATGGGGGCTGCCCCCTCCCCTCCTTCATTCATGTGGGTGGACACTCCACTCACAAAATGCCCTTTAAAATCCCTCCACTCAAAAGTCCACTCAAATTCCCATTAAATAAAACTCTTTTATTTTATTCAGAATTTTGTCAATTACTTTAATGACAACATTCACAAATAACCCCTTGCTAGAATTCTATTTCACATGCATAACCACTTTATGCAATTTCACCCGAAAACCTGTTTCGGTATCTAGTGAAATAAATTCCTGCGCTTGTTCATTCTTTCGGCATGAAACATTTGCTCCAATTGGATGTCGATGTCTCTTAAGTGTGTCACCCTACGGTTCGTGAATAATGCGGACATGATCGAGACCCCTCTCAGATCAATAATCAGAAGCGGGATCTGGAGACCCATACTGACTCCCACACATTCAACGATGACTTTCTTGTGATCGTCGGAACCTTTTACGCTAGTATCTTAATCCCTTTGTTTCACGATATATTACATGTCCGAGATTCGATCATCGGTATCTCCATACCTAGTTTGATCTCGTTACCGACATGCACTCTTTTCTCGTTCCTGTGATATAACATTCTAGTGATCAAATCACTTGCTTGCAAGCTAATCAATGTGATATCACCGAGAGGGCCCAGAGTATATCTATCCGTCATCGGGATGAACAAATTCCACTCTCGATCCATGAGCCTCAACATAACACTTTATTAGTTCTGAATCCATCTTTATAATCACCCTGTTACGGTGTGACGTTTGATGTTATCAAGAAACTCTTCCGGTGTTAGTGATTGACATGATCTCATGGTCTAAGGATTAGGATCACTTCGTAAGTTGTTATAGCAATATAAACTCAATGACTTTGATCGTAATGCTATACTTCGGATGAATGTTCATCACACCATTACACTAATGTTGTGATCCCGTTATTAACAACATCCAATGTCCATGATCAGGAAACCTTGATCATCTTGTTAATCAACGAGCTAGTTTATGAGAGAGGCATAACTAGGAACTTTCTGTTTGTTTATTAAACACACATGTATTAACGTTTCCGTATTAATACAATTATAGCATGCAAAATAAACATCTATCATATATTTGGAATACACATAATAAACACTTTATTATTGCCTCTCAGGGCATATTCCCTTCAGTCTCCCACTTGCACTAGAGACAATAATCTAGTTACATAGTGATAAATCTAACACCCATTGAGTTCTGGTGTTGATCATGTTTTGCTCTAGGGAGAGTTTTAGTCAACGGATCTGCTACATTGAGATCCGTATGTACTTTACAAATCTTTATATCTCCATCCTTGACATGCTCGCGGATGGAGTGAATCCGGCGCTTAATATGCTTGGAATGCTTGTGAGACCTTGGCTCTTTGGCATTGGCAATGGCACCATTGTTGTCACAATAGATCACCATTGGGTCCAACGCGTTTGCCACTACTCCTAGTTCAGATATGAACTCCTTCATCCAAACTGCTTCCTGAGCCGCTTCTGAAGCAGCAACATATTCGGCCTCCGTTGTTGATCCCGCTACCACAGGTTGTTTGGAGCTCCTCCAACTAACCGCTCCGCCATTCATGAGAAATACGTATCCGGATTGAGACTTAGAGTCATCCGGATCGGTGTCAAAGCTAGCGTCGACATAACACTTAGCGACGAGCTCTTCTTCACCTCCGTATACAAGAAACATATCCTTAGTTCTTCGTAAGTACTTAAGGATATTCTTGACCGCTATCCAGTGTTCCGAACCTGGATCCGATTGGTACCTACTAGTCAAACTAATAGCATGTGCCACATCCGGTCTTGTACATAGCATGGCGTACATTATAGAGCCTATGGCTGAAGCATAGGGGACTTTGTCCATTATTTATCTTTCTTCCGCCGAAGCCGGACTTTGAGTCTTACTCAATGTCTTACCTTGCAACATAGGTAAGAACCCCTTCTTACTTCCGTCCATTTTAAACTTCTTTAAAATCTTATCAAGGTATGTACTTTGCGATAGCCCTATTAGGCGCCTAGATCTATCTCTATAGATCTTTATGCCTAATATGTATGACGCTTCACCTAGGTCCTTCATTGAAAATTCGTTGTTTAGATAACTTTTAACACTGTTTAAAAGATCTATATCATTTACGATCAATAATATGTCATCCACATATAATATCAGAAATGCCACATTGCTCCCACTCACTTTCTTGTAAATACAAGCTTCTCCATAAGTTTGGACAAATCCAAACTCTTTGATCACCTCATCAAAGCGAAGATTCCAACTTCGTGATGCTTGCTTCAATCCATAGATGGATCGCTGAAGCTTGCACACCTTGTTAGCATCCTTAGGATCGACAAAACACTTTGGTTGTATCATATACAACTCTTCTTCAATATTACCATTGAGAAACGCGGTTTTGACATCCATCTGCCATATCTCATAATCGAAATATGCAGCAATTGCTAACATAATCCTAACTGACTTTAGCATCGCTACGGGAGAGAAAGTCTCATCGTAGTCAACTCCTTGAATTTGTCGAAACCCCTTTGCGACAAGTTGAGCTTTATAGACGGTCACATTACCATCAGCATCAGTTTTCCTTTTGAAAATCCATTTGTTCTCCACGGCCTTTCGGTCATGAGGTAATTCCACCAAGTTCCAAACTTGATTTTCATACATGGATTCCATCTCGGATTTCATGGCTTCTAACCATTTGTTGGAATCCGGGCTCATCATCGCTTCTTCATACGTCGCAGGGTCATCATTTTCATCAACCATGAAATTCATGACAGAATTTCCGTACAGTTCGGGAGCTGCACGCGTCCTGTTTGACCTGCGAGGTTCGGTAGTACTCTCTTTCGGAGTTTCATGATCATTATCATTAGTTCCCTCTTCAACAGGTGGAGCCAACTCCGGAACAACTTCCGGCGCTGCGCTACTCGCCATACTTTGAAGAGAAGGTTCCACGACCTCTTCGAGTTCTACCTTCCGACTACTCACACCTTTCGCGAGAAACTCTTTCTCTAGAAAGGATCCATTCTTGGCAACAAAAACCTTGCCCTCGGATCTGTGATAGAAGCAATACCCAATAGTTTCTTTAGGGTATCCTATGAAGACGCATTTTTCCGCTTTGGGTTCGAGTTTATCCGGTTGAAGTTTCTTCACATAAACATCGCATCCCCAAACTTTAAGAAATGACATCTTAGGTTTGTTTCCAAACCACAATTCATACGGTGTCTTTTCAACGGATTTAGATGGTGCCCGATTTAAAGTGAATGCAGCAGTTTCTAGTGCATAACCCCAAAATGACAACGGCAAGTCCGTCAGAGACATCATAGATCGAACCATATCTAATAAAGTACGATTACGACGTTCCGACACACCATTTCGCTGTGGTGTTCCGGCAGGTGTGAGTTGTGAAACAATTCCACACTCTTTCATGTGAGTGCTAAACTCGTAACTTAGATACTCACCTCCACGCTCGGACCGTAGAAATTTGATCTTTCTATTACGATGATTTTCCACTTCATTCTAAAATTCCTTGAACTTTTCAAAGGTTTCAGACTTGTGTTTCATCAAGTAGGTATAACCGTATCTACTCAAATCATCCGTGAAAGTAACAAAATAACGATATCCACCTCGCGCCGACACACTCATTGGACCACATACATCAGAATGTATGATTTCCAATAAATATGTCGCCCGTTCCATTGAACCGGAAAACGGCGTTCTAGTCATCTTGCCCATAAGGCATGGCTCACATGTATCAAATGATTCATAATCAAGTGATTCCAAAAGTCCATCCGAATGGAGATTCTTCATGCGTTTAACGCTAATATGACCTAGACGGCAGTGCCACATATATGCGGATATATCATCATTAAGTTTAATCCTTTTAGCATCAACATTATGAATATGTGTAACATTATCATCGAGATCTAATAGAAATAAACCATTCATCATCGGTGCATGACCATAAAAGATTTCATTCATATAAATGGAACAACCATTGTTCTCGGATTTAAATGAATAACCACTTCGCATCAAACACGATCCAGATACAATGTTCATGCTCAGTGCAGGCACCAGATAACATTTATTCAAGTTTATAACTAACCCCGACGGCAAGTGGAGAGGCAGCGTTCCGACGGCGATCACATCAACGCTTGATCCATTGCCGACACGCATCTTGACCTCACCCCTTGCTAGCGGTCGCTTGTTCCGCAGCCCCTGATTCGAGTTACAAATATTAGCAACTGAACCGGTATCAAATACCCAGGTGCTACTGCGAGCACTAGTCAAGTACACATCAATAACATATATATCATATATACCTTTGTTTGCCTTGCCGGCCTTCTTGTCTGCCAGATACTTGGGGCAGTTGCGCTTCCAGTGGCCAGTCCCCTTACAATAGTAGCAGTCGGAATCAGACTTAGGTCCAACTCGGGGTTTCTTTTCACGCGCGGCAACAGGCTTGCCTCCCTTACTTCCCTTCCGTTTTCCCTTCTTGTCTTTCTTGAAACTAGTGTTCCTATTGATCATCAACACTTGATGTTCCTTTTTGATCTCCACTTCTGCAGTTTTAAGCATTGGCAGAAGCTCGGGGAGAGACTTCTTCATGCCTTGCATATTATAGTTCATCACGAAGCTCTTATAGCTAGGTGGCAGAGACTGCAGAACACGATGGATGCCTAAGTCAATGGGAATCGATATTCCCAAGGACACAAGCTTATCGGCGTAACCCGACATCTTGAGTACATGCTCACTAACGGAGCTGTGCTCTTCCATCATGCAGCTAAAGAACTTTTCTGAAGCGTTGTAGCTCTCTACAGCAACATGTGTGTCGAAAATCATTTTCAACTCACCCATTGTATCAAATGCATTGCCGTTTTCGAAACGCTTTCGAAGTTCCGGCTCTAGCCCATACAATATGCCGCAATGAACTAAGTTGTGGTCCTCCTGACGAGTCTGATAGACATTCTTCTCCTCGTCAGGGGCATCATCTAAAGGTGGGGGGCCTAACGGCGCTTCTAGCACATATTGCTTTTGTGCAGCAGAGAGGAGAATCCTCAAATTCATGGCCCATTCGGTAAAGTTGCTACCGTTCATTGCTAGTTTCTCTTTCTCCATGAACACATTGAAATTAAAAGCAAGTGGTGCCATCTACAAAAGAATTTGTAAAGTTTAGACTAAGTGTATGATAGATTGAGTTCAAATAATCCATATTATGAATGAACTCCCACTCAAAAACGACATCCCTCGTGCCTTTTTGGTGATTACATGAACCAAATCCACTACACCAAGTCCGATCATCACGTGAGTCGGTATAGCTTCAAAGGCGAGCATCAAATGGGCATCATATCAACTATATGACTCATGATTAACCTTTCGGTCCGTGTTCCGAGGCCATGTCTGTACATGCTAGGCTCGCCAAGTTAGAACCTTAGTATTCGCGTGTGTAACTGTTTTACACCCGAAATATGGTCGTGGATCCAAGAACACCCGATCATCACGTGATGTCTTGGAGCGACGAAAACATAATCGGTGCATTCTAAAGGAAGAACACATTCTTATCTTGATATTTAAATGAGGGATCATCTTATTATGCTAACAAAGCGCTAAACAAGTAATATAAGATGCTATCAAACATCATATGTTTATTAGTGAAATTATATGGTTCCCGCAGATGATCTCTATCATGTGCATCGTGGTATGATCACTATCATACCTATATGTGTAAATCCAAGGTCTATGGATTTTACACGCTATGTGTGTTGTAAGAGTATCATCTCATACTTCTACTTACAACACTACCATATCATAACACTATCCCAGCAACAATCTAAACTAGACGCCTCTAATTTATCCATTGCAAGTTTTACGTGGCTTAGGGCTTTCGAGATAGAACCGTTCCTACCTACGAACATGAACCACAACGAGGATAATCAAATTGTTGACAACTCGCTTGCAAAATAGATATTGACTATAGTAGGAGAGACAGACACCCGCTAGCCACTTATGCAAACTAGTTGCATGTCAAGCGTGGAACAGGTCTCATGTGCGAGGACATGTAAAGTTTGTCCGGGCCGCTTCATCCCACTATGCCACCAATATCCAAAATTACAACAAAGGAGTAACAACATGATCATCATCGCCCACATACTCATATGTGTACTACCCGTGTAAAGTATCTACGCATAGATCCGGCTCTGATACCACTGTAGGGTTCGCAGCATAGAAAACAAAAATTTTCCTACGATGTGAACTATATACCAAGATCTATCTACTAGATACAAACAACGGGCGGATGTATATCTGTAGAGAACATACCCTTGAAGACCGACAAAGCTTAACGAGTTCAACTCGTGGTTGATGTAGACGATCTCTTGCCGATCTCAAGATCGAGAGGAAGTCCTAGCGCCGCAAATCAGCAGCGCATCCGTGCTCGCACACACGTTCGAGGCACCGAGCAACCTCCGCCTCCTCGCTCCAGCGATGCAGCGGAAGCACAACTCTTTCTTGCCGAATAGCCACCGGGAACATGTATCTCGCTAGTCCGAGACCATGGGGGATAAATTCTAGAGGGGGAGAGAGATCCTTCACGAGGAGGTGTGAGAGACAAGTGAGGAGGGGGGCTCCTTTTATAGGAGGAGGAGGGCACCCAAGGGGGTGGCCGCCGGCCATGGGGGAAGCCCCCTCCCCTCCTTCATTCATGTGGGTGGACACTCCACTCACAAAATGCCCTTTAAAATCCCTCCACTCAAAAGTCCACTCAAATTCCCATTAAATTTCCACCAAATTTAATGCAAACTCTCATTAAATAAAACTCTTTTATTTTATTCAGAATTTTGTCAATTACTTTAATGACAAACATTCACAAATAACCCCTTGCTAGAATTCTATTTCACATGCATAACCACTTTATGCAATTTCACCCGAAAACCTGTTTCGGTATCTAGTGAAATAAATTCCTGCGCTTGTTCATTCTTTCGGCATGAAACATTTGCTCCAATTGGATGTCGGTGTCTCTTAAGTGTGTCACCCTACGGTTCGTGAATAATGCGGACATGATCGAGACCCCTCTCGGATCAATAATCAGAAGCGGGATCTGGAGACCCATACTGACTCCCACACATTCAACGATGACTTTCTTGTGATCGTCGGAACCTTTTATGCTAGTATCTTAATCCCTTTGTTTCACGATATATTACATGTCCAAGATTCGATCATCGGTATCTCCATACCTAGTTTGATCTCGTTACCGACATGCACTCTTTTCTTGTTCCTGTGATATAACATTCTAGTGATCAAATCACTTGCTTGCAAGCTAATCAATGTGATATCACCGAGAGGGCCCAGAGTATATCTATCCGTCATCGGGATGAACAAATTCCACTCTCGATCCATGAGCCTCAACATAACACTTTATTAGTTCTGAATCCATCTTTATAATCACCCTGTTACGGTGTGACGTTTGATGTTATCAAGAAACTCTTCCGGTGTTAGTGATTGACATGATCTCATGGTCTAAGGATTAGGATCACTTCGTAAGTTGTTATAGCAATATAAACTCAATGACTTTGATCGTAATGCTATACTTCGGATGAATGTTCATCACACCATTACACTAATGTTGTGATCCCGTTATTAACAACATCCAATGTCCATGATCAGGAAACCTTGATCATCTTGTTAATCAACGAGCTAGTTTATGAGAGAGGCATAACTAGGAACTTTCTGTTTGTTTATTAAACACACATGTATTAACGTTTCCGTATTAATACAATTATAGCATGCAAAATAAACATCTATCATATACTTGGAATACACATAATAAACACTTTATTATTGCCTCTCAGGGCATATTCCCTTCACATTCCTCCCAGAAGAAAACTTAGGGTGTGTTTGGTAGCCCGTGTGAACACAGATTGCCTTTCTCTCTTCATACATGCTGACCCCAGCTATGTTGAGCTGGGATTTTGTCATGTGTTTGGTAGCCTATGTCTATTGAGCTATGCTGAGCTGAGATGTTGTTTGGTAGCCCTGGTATATTTACGCATGCTGAGCTCAGACTTTGTTTGGTAGACCGTGGGTAATATGTGTGTAAGGTTCCCAACCTTTAATAAGGTAGAGATCCCTGTGTTTACAATGCTAGTCCCTGGATCAATAGCTAGCATCCACAGTTAAGATGTAATATCAAAAAACAAAGGTCATAATACAACTTTATAACCAGGAATAAAATAATTCATTACATCTTACATAGCTCATTTGGCTATCACATTACATTGCAGCAGAAAATCTATAAGCATGGGGTCCTTCATCTTCAAGGTGCCACAGGCAATCATGTTGGTTGTAGACTTGTAATCCTATTCAACAAACTTCACTAACATTAAACAAACCTGCAACATAATAAGTTGCAGCCACAAGGGTCAATATATTTGAATTGTATTCGCAAGTTTCACTTCTATGTAGAAATAAGTGGATCCTATCATTACATGCATATTTGGCTAAGTAGGGTTTAGGCTCTTTTGCAGAAAGCAATATAGTTTTGTCCTATCTTTTCAAAATTGTTTTGATCTTTGTCAAATCTTTCTGAACTTCTTGGAAAACTCCAAGTGCTTCAAATCCCTTGTTGTCACCCTCAAGTTTTAACTTTGAGAAATTGGAATGTCGAGATCTTCCATAGCTTCAGGCCTTAGTTGCTCAATATTGTCCATAACCGGGGACACGGCTAAGTACTTAGAATTTGATCTTCTGCAGAAGTTGTACACTTTACCCACATGACACAATCTCATCTTGATGCCACCAGTGGCCACTGGATAAGTACTCACCAAGATGGAGTACTGGCAGATTGTGAATGTGACAAAGTCTTTCCATAGGAGTCCTCCCAATACACAATGCTAGCTTGTCATCCAGGCACCAATGTAGGGTTTCAAGTTCCCTTACACAATCCTAGTTAACCTGAAGATGCCAATGCATGGGTCTTCCACTATTAGTTGACTAAGCCAGAGCCCATTTAGCATGTGGCTGTACACGGAAGCCACTGTATGAGAAACATGTTCAATCTCTAAGTCCCTGGGTGGTTTTCTTCTCGTGCACAACAAAAAGAGATAGCCATATAAACATGGTTCCTTTTGTTGCCACATTGTCCAACCTTGAGTATCCTTGTCCACCCAGGTGGTTCATTGAGTACTTGTTTTATTATATAAAACATATATCTTTTCAACTCTTCATATAATCATAACTTGTATCCCATCCCAAATATATAGCAGGGCTAAGCATACTACAACTACAATGTTTCCACTACGGAATATATAAGGGTATCCTATTAGGATTTAGCATAGCATAATATATAGTAAACCTTTTCATGCATGTTACAAAATCCACTAAGTGTAATGAAAATAGTTGGACTTGGATGATAGTGTCACTTGCCTTTTTAGTAGAGAATTTTGGTTCACTTCTTGATCTTGCAAATATCACACTCTTCTAACTTCACTACAATTCAATCAAGCAAACACATATTCAACACAACATTCAAACAATTTGTCACACATAAAATAACAAAAACAAGGTCATGCATGCAAGCATGCAAAAGATAGTTTCATTTGCAAAGGTGGTTTCTACTAAGCTCTAAACATTATAAGGTTCAAAGTGGTCATTTAATAAATTGGTAAAACCATTTGCAAAAGGTTTTATCTAAAAACCATTTTTAAATCAATTCATTATTTTATGTGGTTGAAAATGCTTTTAGCAAAGCAATATTCTTTAAAGAGTTCACCAAATATATTTTAATTCTCAAAACTTGGTGTTTAGGGTCATAAGGTTTGAATCAAATCATTTCCCAAAGGTTTCATTCCAAAATCATTTCTAAACCATAATCAATATTTTTTATTTGACTAGAAAATGAGCTAATTCAATTATTTATTCCTAAACTTCACAAAATACATTTTTAAATCCATAAGTTGGTTCCTAGGGTCAGTAGGTTCACAACAAACCATTTTGCAAAGATTTCACATTAAAATTATATCTAGAATAATTTTTATATTCAAAATAAGCCTACACATGTTTCTGCAAATTCAACCAATTTACCAGAAGCAAAACATTAAACAAAGTGCATGGTTGCCAAGTACATGTTCCACTGAATCCATTGATATAAAATTTGCAAAATTTGGACGTGTAGAACTAAAGTTGTGAATTTTACAAGTTTGTAATTCAATCAGATTCTATTTCTGTTTTTAAACTAAACCTTGTCCACGTGGCGCAATTCTATTGGCCGGTACCGCTTCGGGCGGATCAGCCTCTGTGAGTCGTTGGATCTAACTTAAATCGCTCGGCTCAGATGCGCTCATACCCTTTCGCCTAAATCTAATCTTAGCCGCAGGATCAGGATCCAACGGGCTCAGCTGCTTCGACCAAGGACTGGCGGCGCTGCGCGGCGGCGAGCGGCGGTGCACGCTCAGATGGTGGCGTCGCGGTGATTCCAGGAAGCAAAGGAAGAAGGTAAACAGCTCACCGTGTTCGCGTGGTCGAGGTGAAGCTCGAGTTGGTCGCAGCTGTCCAAGGGGCGCACAGGAACGGCGGTAATTCCTCGCCGGAGTGTGCAGCGGCATCGGTTGTGCTCAGGCGTCATCGCTGGCGTCGTTTAGGACCGCACTAAGACAAGGTAGAGGCATGGTTAGGTGCGCACGAGGGTCGTGAGTAAGGGAGCATCATCGGGAGGTGCTGGGGAGGTCTGAGCTTACCAGGGGAGTTCGCCGGAGCCAAGGCAGACGGCGGCGACGCTCAAAATCGAAGTTGTCGTCGTTGTGGAGCGGGCGAGGTCAAACGGTTGGCACAGGGAGGTGCGCAAGAGGCTGCTGATGAAACCCGTGTGAAGCAGGGGCCGAGGGGAAGTCTGTCCTCACCGGAATTGACGAAGGAGCTCGTCGGAGCAGAGAGGGCTCGAGCTCACAATTGGGGCAGCCCGGTGGCAGAGGGGTGGCGTGGTTTGGGGGGAAAGAGAGAGGGGACATGGGCGAGTAAGTACGCATGGTCACTGGAGGATTTAACGCAGGCATTTACGCGAATTCAACGTCGGAGTAAATCGGCAGCAACGGCAGGAGGAATGGCTGGCGCGAGGTTGATGATGCTGAGGTGGCATGGGGTCGTGCTGTCAGCGAGGTGGAGGAAGAGGGAGTGGGGCCTGCCTGTCTGCGACTCTGCGGGTGCGAGATTGAGTGAAAGAAAATGTTTCGCTGGGGGGAATAGTTGGGCTGTGAGTTGGGCTGCTGGGCCTGTTGGGTTGGGCTGTGTCTGTTTCATTTTTTTTTACACAGATTGCTTTTTTTTCTATTTGATTTTCTATTTTGATTTTATTCAAATAATTCAAACACCCAAATGAATTCAAACCTTTGCCAAAACTTTGTGTAGTTTCTAATTCTGTTTAACAACATAATCCAAAGTCAAAATAAAATAATACTTTTATTCTTTTAGGATCTATTTAATAATCAAATAAAATAGTCCTTAGTTATTAATTCAAATAGGATTTGATTTATTAAAAACTCCATTTGAAATCTAAATAATACCAAAATCATTTCAGTAGGTTATATTTGAATAATTAAAACACTTGGAAAAACTTATTTAAATTAAACTAACAAGTTTTAGTGTTTATTTAAAATGGAAACGCCTTTACTTAAATAAAATTGGTTATTAATAAATCCTCATTATTCATTTAAATAAACCCTTACTCTTTTTATCAAATAGAAATATTTTATTTCAAAAGCTTGTCCAAGATTTAATTTGGCTCTATAAAATAATCCTTAATCATAATTCTACCTTTGCTTTTGAAAATCAAATCTTTTTATTAAAAGATCCAAAAAAAGTGATTCCAAATATTTTAACTTTATTGTTTATTTATCTTTTTAAATCCCTTTAGGATTTTATTTGATCAGAATAGGTTTTGATATTTCCAATTGGAATCAAAAAGTTTCTTTTCACCCTAAAAATCAGCAATTGTTTATTTATTTTTCACATTTCAAAATTTGGAAAATTTTGGGATGTGACAGGCTACCACCCTTAAAATAAATCTCGTCCCGAGATTTGGGAAGGCTAGGGTTACAAGATGGCTTCAAGGCAACTAGGGTACTACCACCCTTAAAATAAAGTCTCATAGGATTACATTGATGGTTCACTTGACTATGGGTTCAACACTTGATATCTAGACAAGGAATCCTTATTTGACTCTTCTGAGTTAACTAGTTCCTGACATCCACTTCTTCTATCTCTTCAAAGTTTCCATCCATGTCAATGTCGTTCACATGTCCTTTCTGGGTCACATTGGAGTCACTTCCATTGGCTCTTCTAGCATCCTTTTTCTTTTTCTTCTCAGGACAGTCTGATGCATAGTGTCCAAGCTCCTTACAATTATAGCATTGCAACTGGATAATGTCTCTCTTCTTGAAAGTGTCATGTTGGTTCTGACCAAGGTCATCTCCACTGTCAGTATCATTTCCATTATTCTCACTTCCATTGTTGTTGTGGTGATACTGATGTGGTTCAGAATCTTCATTGCTCTTTTTGAATGAATGCTTCTTTTTTGATGATCCTGAGTGATTCTTGAGTTTATGCTTCCTTTTTCTGTTCTCAACTTGATTCATCTTGTTTTCCAAAATAGTGGCTTTGTCACAGAGTGATTGATAAGTTGGAACATAGGCAACAGCTAGCTGCAGGTTCAACTCATCTTTAAGTCCTTCAAGAAATTTCTCCTTTCTCTTAGCATCTGTATCAACTTCATCCGGTGCATAGCGTGCCAGATTGTTGAATTCTTCAATATACTCAGCCACACTGAGGTGACGCTATTTCAGATTGTGAAACTCCTTTTTCTTCAAGTACATCACTCCGGGTGAGATGTGAGTTATTCTAAATCCATCCTCAAAAATAGCCCAAGTTAAATCTTCAAGGGAAGTGGTGATCTGAAAGTTGTCCCACCATGTTGCTCCTGGTCCTTCAAGCAGAAATGCTGCAAACCTAACTATTTCTTCATCGGTGCAGCCAACAGTCACTAAGTCTTTGTTCACTGAACGTAACCAATCATTGTCTTCCATTGGATCAGTTGTTCCAGAGAATCTTGCAGGCCTAAGTTTCAGAAACTTGGTGAGCATGTCAAGTGCTAGAGGATTATTCTGATTGTTGTTGTTGTTGTTGTTGTTCTGATTCTGTATGAATGTGGTCATCTCCTGCATCAACTGTGTCTGAACTGCCAACATCTGCTGCATCTCAGGGGGAATGTTGTTGTTTTGGTTGGGGTTGGCACGACGAGGAGGCATCTGTTGGTTTGATAGGAATAAGTATTGGTGGATAGGTTTCCAAGAAGTTTTAACACACAACTCAAAAACAACCAAGTTCAATCAAACAATCAAACAATCAACAAGCAACTATCCACTTAACAACTTATGAGCTTAACTCATGAGTTGAAGGAAACAACAAGTTTTCTTGAAAATAATAACTTAGTATAATCATACCTCATAGGTCAATATGATCCATACTCTAGTTTGATATCAATGTCTTTTGGTAGGCAATCTAGTGTCTCTTGGTTTTTCACTTGTAGTCCTTAGTAAAATCCTTGGTGAAACTAAAGTTGAAATCACTTGAAGATGTTGAAGTCATTAGAGTTGATGAAGTCCTTTGCACATGGTGAAGTCTTTGGCCATGGGGTAGGCTTGTCCATCAAGTTTGAAATAGAAGAGATGTAGAGTTGAAACCAAAATGGTTGAGGAAAGAGTTTACAAGATTGTTTGTAAATAAGTTTTGGAACAAATACAACTCCTATTTTTCTAAGGGGTTTTGTCCAATCCTAGGGTTACAAATCCTACAGGCAACACAGTGCTCTGATACCATCTGTAAGGTTCCCAACCTTTAATAAGGTAGAGATCCCTGTGTTTACAATGCTAGTCCCTGGATCAATAGCTAGCATCCACAGTTAAGATGTAATATCAAGAAACAAAGGTCATAATACAACTTTATAACCAGGAATAAAATAATTCATTACATCTTACATAGCTCATTTGGCTATCACATTACATTGCAGCAGAAAATCTATAAGCATGGGGTCCTTCATCTTCAAGGTGCCACAGGCAATCATGTTGGTTGTAGACTTGTAATCCTATTCAACGAACTTCACTAACATCAAACAAACCTGCAACATAATAAGTTGCAGCCACAAGGGTCAATACATTTGAATTGTATTGGCAAGTTTCACTTCTATGTAGAAATAAGTGGATCCTATCATTACATGCATATTTGACTAAGTGGGGTTTAGGCTCTTTTGCAGAAAGCAATATAGTTTTGTCCTATCTTTTCAAAATAGTTTTGATCTTTGTCAAATCTTTCTGAACTTCTTGGAAAACTCCAAGTGCTGCAAATCCCTTGTTGTCACCCTCAAGTTTTAACTTTGAGAAATTGGAATGTCGAGATCTTCCATAGCTTCAGGCCTTAGTTGCTCAGTATTGTCCATAACCGGGGACACAGCTAAGTACTTAGAATTTGATCTTCTGCAGAAGTTGTACACTTTACCCACATGACACAATCTCGTCTTGACGCCACCAGTGGCCGCTGGATAAGTACACACCAAATGGAGTACCGTCAGATCGAGAATGTGACAAAGTCTTTCCATAGAAGTCCTCCCAATACACAATGCTAGCTTATCATACAGGCACCAATGTAGGGTTTCAAGTTCCCTTACACAATCCTAGTTAACCTGAAGATGCCAATGCATGGGTCTTCCACTATGTAGTTGACTAAGCCAGAGCCCATTTAGCATGTGGCTGTACACGGAAGCCACTGTACGAGAAACATGTTCAATCTCTAAGTCCCTGGGTGGTTTTTTTCTAGTGCACAACAAAAAGAGATAGCCATATAAACATGGTTCCTTTTGTTGCCACCTTGTCCAACCTTGAGTATCCTTGTCCACCCAGGTGGTTCATTGAGTACTTGTTTTATTATATAAAACATATATATTTTCAACTCTTCATATAATCATAACATGTATCCCATCCCAAATATATAGCAGGGCTAAGCATACTACAACTACAATGTTTCCACTAAGGAATATATATATAGGTATCCTATTAGGATTTAGCATAGCATAATATATAGTAAACCTTTTCATGCATGTTACAAAATCCACTAAGTGTAATGAAAATAGTAGGACTTGGATGATAGTGTCACTTTCCTTTTTAGTAGAGAATGTTTGTTCACTTCTTGATCTTGCAAATATCACACTCTTCTAACTTCACTACAATTCAATCAAGCAAACACATATTCAACACAACATTCAAACAATTTGTCACACATAAAATAACAAAAACAAGGTCATGCATGCAAGCATGCTAAAGATAGTTTCATTTACAAAGGTGGTTTCTACTAAGCTCTAAACAATATAAGGTTCAAAGTGGTCATTTACTAAAGTGGTAAAACCATTTGCAAAAGGTTTTATCTAAAAACCATTTTTAAATCAATTCATTATTTTATGTGGTTGAAAATGCTTTTAGCAAAGCAACATTCTTTAAAGAGTTCACCAAATATATTTTAATTCTCAAAACTTGGTGTTTAGGGTCAGAAGGTTTGAATCAAATCATTTCCCAAAGGTTTCATTCCAAAATCATTTCTAAACCATAATCCATATTTTTATTTGACTAGAAAATGAGCTAATTCAATTATTTATTCCTAAACTTCACAAAATACATTTTTAAATCCATAAGTTGGTTCCTAGGGTCAGTAGGTTCACAACAAACCATTTTGCAAAGATTTCACATTAAAATTATATCTAGAATAATTTTTATATTCAAAATAAGCCTACACATATTTCTGCAAATTCAACCAATTTAACATAAGAAAAACATTAAACAAAGTGCATGGTTTCCAAGTACATGTTCCACTGAATCCATTGATATAAAATTTGCAAAATTTGGACGTGTAGAACTAAAGTTGTGAATTTTATAAGTTTGTAATTCAATCAGATTCTATTTCTGTTTTTAAACTAAACCTTGTCCACGTGGCGCAATTCTATTGGCCGGTACCGCTTTGGGCGGATCAGCCTCTGTGAGTCGTTGGATCTAACTTAAATCGCTCGGCTCAGATGCGCTCATACCCTTTCGCCTAAATCTAATCTTAGCCGCAGGATCAGGATCCAACGGGCTCAGCTGCTTCGACCAAGGACTGGCAGCGCTGCGCGGCGGCGAGCGGCGGTGCACGCTCAGACGGTGGCGTCGTGGTGATTCCAGGAAGCAAAGGAAGAAGGTAAACAGCTCACCGTGTTCGCGTGGTCGAGGTGAAGCTCGAGGTGGTCGCAGCTGTCCAAGGGGCACACAGGAACGACGGTAATTCCTCGCCGGAGTGTGCAGCGGCGTCGGTTGTGCTCAGGCGTCGTCGCTGGCGTCGTTTAGGACCGCGCTAAGACAAGGTAGAGGCATGGTTAGGTGCGCACGAGGGTCGCGAGTAAGGGAGCATCATCGGGAGGTGCTGGGGAGGTTTGAGCTTACCAGGGGAGTTCGCCGGAGCCAAGGCAGACGGCGGC
The DNA here is from genome assembly GCA_916181665.1 of Avena sativa. Taxonomy (NCBI): domain Eukaryota; kingdom Viridiplantae; phylum Streptophyta; class Magnoliopsida; order Poales; family Poaceae; genus Avena; species Avena sativa. The sequence goes on from OV702284.1 coordinate 72,506,317, forward strand.
GACGCTCAAAATCGAAGTTGTCGTCGTTGTGGAGCGGGCGAGGTCAAACGGTTGGCACAGGGAGGTGCGCAAGAGGCTGCTGATGAAACCCGTGTGAAGCAGGGGCCGAGGGGAAGTCTGTCCTCGCCGGAATTGACGAAGGAGCTCGTCGGAGCAGAGAGGGCTCGAGCTCACAATTGGGGCAGCCCGGTGGCAGAGGGGTGGCGTGGTTTGGGGGGAAAGAGAGAGGGGACATGGGCGAGTAAGTACGCATGGTCACTGGAGGATTTAACGCAGGCATTTACGCGAATTCAACGTCGGAGTAAATCGGCAGCAACGGCAGGAGGAATGGCTGGCACGAGGTTGATGATGCTGAGGTGGCATGGGGTCGTGCTGTCAGCGAGGTGGAGGAAGAGGGAGTGGGGCCTGCCTGTCTGCGACTCTGCGGGTGCGAGATTGAGTGAAAGAAAATGTTTCGCTGGGGGGAATAGTTGGGCTGTGAGTTGGGCTGCTGGGCCTGTTGGGTTGGGCTGTGTCTGTTTCATTTTTTTTACATAGATTGCTTTTTCTTTTTCTATTTTGATTTTATTCAAACAATTCAAACACCCAAATGAATTCAAACCTTTGCCAAAACTTTGTGTAGTTTCTAATTCTGTTTAACAACATAATCCAAAGTCAAAATAAAATAATACTTTTATTCTTTTAGGATCTATTTAATAATTAAATAAAATAGTCCTTAGTTATTAATTCAAATAGGATTTGATTTATTAAAAACTCCATTTGAAATCTAAATAATACCAAAATCATTTCAGTCGGTTTTATTTGAATAATTAAAACACTTGGAAAAACTTATTTAAATTAAACTAACAAGTTTTAGTGTTTATTTAAAATGGAAAAGCCTTTACTTAAATAAAATTGGTTATTAATAAATCCTCATTATTTCATTCAAATAAACCCTTACTCTTTTTATCAAATAGAAATATTTTATTTCAAAAGCTTGGCCAAGATTTAATTTGGCTCTATAAAATAATCCTTAATCATAATTCTACCTTTGCTTTTGAAAATCAAATCTTTTTATTAAAAGATCCAAAAATAGTGATTCCAAATATTTTAACTTTATTGTTTATTTATCTTTTTAAATCCCTTTAGGATTTTATTTGATCAGAATAGGTTTTGATATTTCCAATTGGAATCAAAAAGTTTCTTTTCACCCTAAAAATCAGCAATTGTTTATTTATTTTTCACATTTCAAAATTTGGAAAATTTTGGGATGTGACAATGTGGTTCTTCCAACTGATGCGAATTTTAACAAGTCAATAATAATTTCAGAACATAATAAATCACAAATTTCTAGCACCAAAATAACACATTTAATATTACAAAGTACATACGAGTGCATCAACCACCAGTATGCATGCATTTGTGAGTTGCTCATACAACTCCATACCAATAATAATTCAACTGATGCAAATTTCAACAAATAATAAGCACCAACATTATAAGCACCAACAAAAGAGTCATACATTCAAAGTGACAAATTTGCAATTCATAATAAGTTACTCCCTCCGTTTCGGTTTACAAGTCCTACACGTAGTTCTATGTCGCCAAATTGAGCAACTTAGTATGATGTATATATTACGAAAAAATATCACCGGAAACTTTAGACTTCGTATTTTCCAATGATATAATTTTTATATTATATAATTCAAATTATATAGGTTAAATTGATAACCTAGATATACGCGTAGGACTTGTAAACCGAAACGGAGGGAGTATTACAAGTTCTCAATAATAGATCCATATAGCAAAGTCAACAATGCATTAGTTCTACAGCATCACAAAAGAGGATGTTTCCCAACATGCATCAACCAACAACACATCAAACAAGATCAGGATTTTTAGCTATGATGCGCTTGAATGAGGCCTCACGAACTTCATCTTCCATTTTTATGAAATTAAGGCCTTTACCTTTATGCTCATTCAAATAATCTAAAACAGCCAAGCGTTGCTCCATCTCGAATTGGGTAAGGTCCATCACAGTTTTGCACAAATCAGGGTGAGTTTCGGTATGGCAAGTGTTGTTGATAGCACCATCCACATCACGCAATGCTTCTGACATGTTGGTAACCTGAATCATATCTTCGTCGGCCAAAATAGGACCCCTCTTCCTCTTCCTGTTTGAGCTAGAAGGTGAAGGAGTAGTGGCATCAATGCCATGACCACCTAACTCATGTGTGGCTTGACCTTCAACAAATCCTTCTCCATGGCCATGTAGGCTATCCAAATCAATTGGGTTCCCCGAACCCTCTACCTCAATGGGTTTACCCAGAGGCTCATTAGACCCCATTGCAAACTTACCTGTGGCTAATTTATTGGCAAAGCAAGTTTCCATATATTCAAAGTTGACAAGTGGTGTGTTTAGATATTCAGAATCCTTAGGAGTATCCTACATATAATATTAAGAACAGATTTCAGGACATATTTCAGCAATAACATGACATATTTCATCAATAAAGAGTGGATTTCAGCAAAAAAGAATGTGTTTCAGCACTAATGACATACCTGAGTGTGACCCAAATAATGTTGCTCTTCTAAAACTATCATTTTTTGATCATCATCCCAAAGCGCCCCACTTAACATTCTCAATTTCTCGATTTTTTTGATATCTAACCTTCCACTTGTGGAGATGATTGGTCACTTGGGTGTTGCTCACTTCATAACCGACAAGTTCGGTCAAGTCTTTTGCAACTTTGGTAATATGGATTTCTTTGAATCCTTTGTCTGTCTTAACACCTTTTCTTGCTATGGCAGCGAGACATCGGAGCATGCATGCTGACATAGGAGGGGTCCAATTCATGATCTTCGCTGTCTTCTTGGCTTTAGCACCTACATCCGGAACTTCCTCCATAGATTCAGCCATCTACACCAAACAAATTGCATCAGTATAACAAGTTTCAGCACCAAAATGACATATTTCAGCAATAAACAATATATTCCAGCAACCCATACCAATTTTTAGCACTATAGAATATATTCCAGCAGCACATAACCGATTTCAGCACGAAAATGACAGATTTCAGCACCAAAATGACATATTTCAGCAATAAACAATATATTCCAACAACCCATACCAAGTTTCAGCACTATAGAATATATTCCAGCAGCATATAACGGGTTTCAGCACCAAAATGATAGATTTCAGCACCAAAATGATATATTTCAGCACATAAAGAATAGATTCCAGCACATAAATAACAAATTTCAGCACATAAAGAATAGATTTCAGCACTAAAGAACAGATTTCAGCACATAAAGAATAGATTTCAACACCAAAATGTCATATTCCAACAACACATAATGCAATTATTACATCAAGTCACAACATGATACATCAAATGTGTGCAGCCCCCCTATTTGCCCACATCGCTTGAGCAAATCCATTCCTCTTTTGTTTCCAAGAAGCATTATCATATGCAATGTCATTATGCTCCTCATTGGTTGGTTCTAGTTCCCATGTGGCCTCCGGTGGAAAATATTCATCCTCCCCAAACTGAAGTATCCAATTATGAAGAATGGCACAAGCTATCACTACTTTTACTTGGGTCTTGTATGGATGGAAGGGTCTATTGTAAACAAACTTCCATCGATTCTTGTATGTTGCAAAGGCCCGCTCAATCGCTATCCTCAGAGAAGAGTGTATTAAGTTGAACAACTCTTTATAATTTTCAGGATGATTCCCCGCACCATACTCCTTCAAGTGGTACCTTGTTTTACGGTATGGTGGAAGGAAACCCGGTCTCACAGCATACCCAGCATCGACAATGTAGAATTTTCCAATGATAATTGAACTATTAGGTATGGCAGAAACCATTGAGAAATATGTAACTATAGGTTTAAGTTATTACCTGGAGGAAGTGACAACCCATCATCCCTTTCCACAGCATCAGCAAGTATAAGGGCATCATGGGCTGACCCCTCCCAACCAGCAAGTACATAGGTAAACTTTAAATCAAAATCTATGGCAGCCATGACATTTTGGGTAGTCCCCTCTTTTCTACCCCTAAAGGCAGCTGAGATATTTCTTGGGACTCTTGCGGACACATGAGTCCCATCTATTGCTCCAATACAATCCTATTTCAGAAAATAGAAATATTTGTCATTCATTGGTCTTATCAAATTCCAGCAATATCCAGACTTTTCAACCAAAATAATTTACCTTGAAGTAAGGATTGAAGCGGTTGTTTTCCTGAATTTTAGGATGGATATGAGTAGATGGAGGATGAATCATCTCAGCTCGTAACTCTCCAACGGCATATAACACCGCCTTAAAATACCTACTGATTACTTCAATAGATCTTCTAAAAATTGGTTGTAGAGCTCTAAACCGTGTGTTGTGACCAACTACTAGGAGAAACATGGCTACTTGTTCCTCGATAGAAGTATGGATACTATATTTCAATAATTCTCTCTCTCTAAACAACGTGCACAAACGAAAAAAGGGAGCTCTTTTCATTCTTAGCTGATTTGAGCAATTTGTATCAGTTGAATGATAGATAAATCTTAGATTTGATTCCCTAGCAATGTCCATGTCAATTCTACGACCCATTGTTATCATCGGAGTTTTCCTAGCTTTTCTTGAGATAAAAACCATATAAGCACCCAATACAGCTGCGAGGCCGGCTGCTTTCACAATTAATTGCCTTCGTTTTCTTGCCAAATTGTCCATCTAAAGAAATAAAAAATGAATCATGTTGGTACTAAGATATAGCAGTGAGCAAAGCATTGTTTCCAAGTGATTCATTGCTCTCAGTACACTATGCACAACAACACAGATTAATTGGTGAGCAAAGCATTGTTTCCAAGTGATAAAAACGAATCATGTTGACTGTACCTTGCAGGCTCAAATGCTACTGCTTGTTGTAGATGAGGTCGGGGACGATGCAGATCGGGGCGGAGCAGAGCGGCAGCAGCCGGGAAACGAGGTGGACGGGCAAGATCGGCTGATTCCCGCCCTATTTCTGCTCGAAGGAGGCCGCTACAGAAGGGCGGCGGCTCCTCCACATCTGGCACCGACCATCTCCATGGCTTGCTGCAACGTGGAGCTTTGGACAAACAACAGGAGGTCAGCAGAAAGGGAATAGGATGGGGGAGATTTCGGGAGAGAGGAGGAAGGGCGGGGAGCCTCACCGGCGGCGGGATCTAGGGGCGGGTCGGAAGGCGACGGCGGCGTCTGGAGCGAGCGAGCCAGAGAAAGAAGAAACACAGGGGGAGGGGGGATGCTCGGTCGAGGCGGGGTCTGGGGGTCGGGTGGTTTCCAGCGGGGCCAGGGTGGGCGGGCCTAGAGAAAAAACGAGACGCGGGGGGAAGATTTTTCGGGACGAACGCGGCAGGGCTACGGTGCGAACCCCGTTTTGAGCTTCGCAGGTGGGCAGTGCCCAGACGTCTTTTTCGTATCGAGTGGGCAGTGCCCAGGCTACAGACCCGACCTACCAATCAGCTAAATTCGGTACGAGGTGGGATTTGCTTGGTGCAGCAGGTCCACCAAACACACGCTTAGTTTTATTTTGAAGTGGCATTGAGAAGAAAAGATCGCTCAAGAGAGCCTTTATAGTTAGAAAATTTCTTGTCTTTCGAAACCCCCCAATGGTACTTTATATATACATAGCATAGCAAGTACTTAGCAAAAAAAAGGGGTAACCTATTAGGAGGGGGAAAATCCTAAGTATATAGCTACTCATGGCATACTACAAAATCATCGCACTTGCAAAAATAATACTAAAAAATATTCTATTAGAACATCCTACACATGCATACTACAGAATTTTGAGGATTACATGCATAGAATAAGTCTAGGACAAAATATGAACAAGTGGTGTAACTTGCCTTGATCCGAGCAGCAATCTACACAATAGTATCCCCCAGGGCACTCCGAACAATCTAACAAAACACAAACATAGATCTAATCACAACTTGCTCAAAATAATGCCACAGAAAAAGTATGCATGCATGCAACATGGTAATATGCAAGATTGTGTTCTAATTTGACCAAGGTATCCTTCTTGGGTTGCTAATGTGTTGGGAGTGTCGTTAGTATTAGTTTCCCATATATTTTAATTAATTCAGATCATTACTTTAATTTATAGGCTCATAAGGAGATCCAACCATCTAATCAGCCCCGAATCAGATCTAAAGATCTTAAGCAAGATTTTATAATTTTTGTCAGTAGGTATTGTAAAAAAATCCAACGCAACAAGAATCAACTAAAATGGAGTTCTAATTATTTTTCTATGAATTAAATACTCCAATCTAGAGATTAAGTTCTACATAGAATATACTACTTCAAACTCGCCAAATTATTTCAGATCTATGTTCTACACAATTTTTTGAATCCAACGATATATTATACGCGATTTTTGGCCAAGTGTTTGAATTTCTATGAATTTCGCAAGATTCAAATATAATCTGCCAATTTAAAACCTAAATCTAACGGATCCAAGACAAGTGGCAGTTTCTGATTGGCCCAGCTAAGTGACGCGGCGCTGACGCGAGAAAGTGCCACATGGCACAACGTGATTCGACGGTACCCCTTCGCTAGGAAGGTCTAATCTGAACTGTAGATTTTAAATCTAACGGACGGGGAAGACAGCAGCGACTTACAGGCGGTGTCGATGGCGAGGAGAGGCAGACGGCGGCGGCGCTGTCGGGCAGTGGTGCTCGGCGGCGGTCTGGTGGCTACTCGAGACAGTAGAGTAGACGACGGCGCGTGTCTCCTCCTCGCGGTCCCGTTTGTGAGCTCGGCTCCAACCCTCCCTTCCTCGCCCAGCCGCAAAGCTCCCCTGGTCTCTGCAAACTCCGGCGATGCGTCGGCGAGAAATCGTGGGCGTTCTAGCGCTCTGTAGAAGGGGGAAAAGGGTCAGAGGGAAGCGGCAGAGCACGATAGAACAATCAACGGAGAAAGAGGGTCGGGGTGACGCAATTCGTCGTAGGCTTGACCTACCCGAGCGCAGCAACGGCGAGCAAGATCTGCAGCGGTTCGGGGCGTTTTAGCTAGGGTTTTCGGGGGGAAATGATGAGAGGGGTCGTCTTTTATAGTCCGGAGACTTGGAGGAGGGGGCGGCCGAATCGGTTAGGATTTGAGCTTATCCCGACGCGTCCGATACGGGGGGAGTTTGAGTTCGCCGCGGACTCCAGGAGGAAGACGACGCGGTGGGGCCCCGGCGTTAGCGGGTGCGGCGCTGGCGGGCTGCATGAGGGCTGGGGGAAACGGGTCGGCCCACACGCTGTGCGGCGCTGGCGGGTTTGCGCGCGGCGGCAGATAGGTCGCGGGCTGGCCTAGCTGGCCCACTTAGGTTAGTTAGTTTTTTTTGTTATTCTTTTTATTTTATCATTTTTCTGTTTTACCAAAACTTTAATAACTTTTGCATAACAAACCCAAAATTAGTGAAACTAGTTTCTAAATTTTTGTAATAATATGGTGGTCATCATAGAACCAGAAAATATTATTTTTACCAAGCTTTAGGAAGGTCAAGCAAGATTACTTCCTTCTTGCTCAATAGAGGGATTTTTTATTAGGGTTTTGATAGGGTTTGGTGATAGGGTCTTTAATGTAAATTTTAACTTATAGGATGCAATGATGCAAGGACGATGCATGCTCCTAGTAACATCTTAATATAAAATCTGGGATGTTACAAATCTACCCCCCTTAAGAAGAATCTCGTCCCCGAGATTCGGGTTGGCTAGCAAATAGGTGTGGGTGTTCCGCCTTCAAATCTTCTTCACGTTCCCACGTGGCTTCTTCCTCGGAGTGGTGGTTCCATTGGACTTTGCAGAATCTGATAGCCTTGGTACGGGTAATCCTTTCGGCTGTTTCCAATATTTTGATGGGTTTTTCCTCATAGGTAAGGTCATTTTCCAATTGAACTTCATCTAGGGGAACCATATCTCTTAGCGGTGTTTCGGCCATTTCCGGGTGACACTTCTTTAGTTGTGACACATGAAACACATCATGAACAGTCAGTCCTTCTGGTAACTCCAACTGATAAGTAACTTCTCCTCTACGGGCTAGAACCTTATATGGTCCTATGAATCATGGGGCTAACTTACCCTTGATTCCAAACCTCTTAACTCCTCGTAGTGGTTAAACTCGTAGGTACGCACGGTCCCCTATTTTATAAGTCACATCTCTGCGCTTGGAATCAGCATAGCTCTTTTGTCGGGATTGGGCTACCTTTAGCCTATCTTGAATCTCCTGTACCTTCTCCTCGGCATCCTTGATCAGTTCAGGTCCAAACAGACTATGTTCTCCAACCCCACTCCATAACAGCGGAGTCCTACACTTCCTGCTAGAACTTCAAACGGAGCCATCTTGATACTTGTTTGGTAACTGTTGTAGTGCGAGAACTCAGCATACGGCAAGTTATCATCCCAACTAGACCCATAGTCTAGTGCGCAAGCTCTCAACATATCCTCCAGAATCTGGTTCACCCTTTCTGTTTGGCCATCTGTTTGAGGGTAGAAAGCAGTACTGAATTCTAGTCTGGTTCCAAGTGATAGCATCAATATCCGGGTGGGTGACTTGGTAGTTATCCCACCATTCTGCAGCAGGTCCTTCAAGTTGGTGCGCGGCATAACGCACCATGTCGGCTCCAATAGCTTGCACGGTGTCTAACTTCTTATTAATTATGCGGAGCCAGTCATCTGCAATGATTGGTTCAGCGCTGCTAGTGAAGGTAGGTGGGTCCAACCTCAAAAATCGAGTCAAGCGATCCTGTTGAGGTGGTGGTTGAGGTGGGGGTGGCGGAGGTGGCGCGTTGTTGTTGTTGTTGTTGTTGTTGTTGTTGTTTTGCATGTTCTGAGTGAGCAGTTGGATCAGCTGGTTCTGAGTGGCCAAAAGTTGTGCAATCTCTGGAGGAATTTCGGGGTTCGCACGTCTTGGCGGCATCTGTGGAGTTTGAGAAACAAGTTAAGGAATAGATAGAAAGACTAAGTAGTAAACTCCTACCCTTATGAAAACACACAAGACACACAAGGCATGCAAGGCAGCATAAGCAGCACAGGTAAAACACATAAATCATCCAAGTTTAACTAAACCAAACATGTCTTGGTATTTATTACAATCGCGAATAACATTCAACTATAGAATTTAAAGGTGGTCCGACTACTACACATCTTCCACGCCTTCCTCTTCCTCGTCCTCGAACGAGTAGCCCTCCTTCTCTAGGGTTGAATTGTACAGCTCCATCTCCTTTGTGGTGGCTTCAAGCTTCTCTTGGAGGTCCTTTATTTCATCCTGCAGCTTCTTGGTAGTGGCTTCTAGCTGCTCCTGAAGTCCCTCCTTCTCGCCCTGCAGTTCTTCCACTAGTCTTGACTTCTTTGCGGCTTCAAGTTGCTTTGCCAAGTCCCTCTTGGTAGCACGCACATCATTGATTATCTTGCAAAGGCCCTCGGTTTGCACATCAGTTTCCTCGATTTCCTTCTTGAGTTCCCTAATCCTCTTGTTTTTATTTATCACCCTCTTCTCTTGGTTAGTGAACTTCTTCTCCTGGTCCTGGAACTTCATCTCTTGGGACTTCATTGCCTCCTCATGCTGCTTGATTATTTCCTCCTTCTCCTTGATGAGAGCGCATAGCTCAACGTTCCTTGGCATCTCGAGGGAGCTACCTTTTTCAAGGTCATGGATGTGGCACTCCAAGTCTTGATATTTCGTCCTTTGGCGCTTGGTAGAAGCCCTTTCTTCAAAGGTCAACTCCATGGGAACTCCTTCCTCATCACGCCTTCCAAAAAAGACCGCCGTAGTGTCCTTGGAGATCTTCTTGATGGAGTCCACATAGGCGACCAATGAGCTGCTGCAAGGTGATGCTAAGGGCCTTCTCCTTGGAGTCGCTAATGATGTGGATTGCTATGTCTTCCTCCGGGCACTCGCCTCTATCTTGTCCTGGTTGGATGACCTTGACTTCCCAGCAGCCGTCCTTGTGGAGTTTCTTCATTGGCTTCCCTGGATTGTTGGCAGGGGAAGTTCGAAATGTGTGAGGAGGTCCATGAGGCATCCACCAAAGCGAAGGGGCTCAATGTCCGCGACGGTGTCGTAGCAGAATCTCATCATCTTTAAGTTAGAGGAATGAATATTATATACTTAAACAAGTAGAGGAAAAGCGGATACTAGAAGTGCGTGAAATTAACTTAGAAGAAAAAGTAAGGCACATAAGTTAGAGGTGATTCCAATCCTAGGGTCACGTCCTACAGGCAACGATGTGCTCTGATACCATATGTTGTGACCTTGTATCAATAATGATCCTAAGTCCCTGTGATTTACATGCTAGTCCCTGGATCAATAGCTAGCACTCACAGTCGATGAATATCATGTAAAACACAAAGTCATTATTACACGAGGAATCCAGAGTATGAAATTATTACAAATTTTCTTAGCATTAAGCTAGCTCAAATAACAGCAGAAACATAAAACAACTTGAGTCCATCAACTCCGCAGGCTTGTTGAGTGTAGACTCGCGATCCCTACGCACCTTTCAATCTTTGGATTCTGCACATAAGACATGCAGCCAACAAGTTGGGTCAATATTTTAAATGTATTGGCAAATTACACCAAGGAAAGAAAAAAGACTAAATCTACATGCAAGGCTAGTTTAGGTTGTGGAGTTCATTTGCTCAAAGCTAATTTTCTTAAGTATGGAAAAAGAGAGAGAATTTCCCTACTTTGTAAACACTTGCTTAAGTAATATATGGTCGAATGGCACACGAGGATATTACTCACCAAGTGTCCAACAACCTAACACTTGGATATTACTCACTAAGTTTCCAAAACCCACCCAATAACGATATGACTCACACCTTGGGTTTTTAGAAAACTTTAAGTTTTGAAAGAGAGAGAGGAAGATCCTTCAGAGGCTCCATCCTTCAGATGCTTAATGTTGTTCTGTTTCCGTGAACACGGCTGATCGATCAGATTGCAATACTCTCGAGAGTTTGTGCACTTTACCCACAATCTACGATCAAGTCCTTTTACAGATAAGACCATGGCGAGGCTTTCCCTTAGTAGCCCCTCTACCAGCTGGATCCAACCGTTCCAAGAACCTCCATATGTTGGTACCCCGGTGAGGTTTCCCACTAAGTACTAGGCCAAGGCAGAGCCCATATGTATTGTGGTTGCACTGGAAGCTTATGAATTCTGAAACATGGCAGACTTCTTTGATTTCTGGGCGGCCGTCCTCCACCAAAATCTCACTCGTTGACCCGACAACCATTCCGCCCGGAAGAAAACTTAGTTTTATTTTGAAGTAGCATTGAGAAGAAAAGATCGCTCAAGAGAGCCTTTATACTTCGAAAATTTCTTGTCTTTCGAACCCCCCAACGGTACTTTATATATACATAGCATAGCAAGTACTTAGCAAAAAAAAGGGGTAACCTATTAGGAGGGGGAAAATCCTAAGTATAGAGCTACTCATGGCATACTACAAAGTCATCGCACTTGCAAAAATAATACTAAGAAATATTCTACTAGAACATCATACACATGCATACTACAGAATTTTGAGAATCACATGCATAGAATAAGTCTGGGACAAAATATGAACAAGTGGTGTAACTTGCCTTGATCCGAGCAGCACTCTACACAACAGTACTCCTCAGCGCACTTCGAACAATCTAACAAAACACAAACATAGATCTAATCACTACTTGCTCAAAATAATGCCACAGAAAAAGTATGCATGCATGCAACATGGTAATATGCAAGATTGTGCTCTAATTTGACCAAGGTATCCTTCTTGGTTTGCTAATGTGTTGGGAGTGTCGTTAGTATTAGTTTCTCGCAGATTTTAATTAATTCGGATCATTACTTTAATATATAGGCTCATAAGGAGATCCAACCATCTAATCATCCCCGAATCAGATCTAAAGATCTTAATCAATATTTTATAATTTTTGTTAGTAGGTATTGTAAAAACAAAGCCAACGTAACAAGAATCAACTAAAACGGAGTTCCAATTATTTTTCTATGAATTAAATACTCCAATCTAGAGATTAAATTATACACAGAAGATACTACTGCAAACTCGCCAAATTATTTCAGATCTGTGTTCTACACAATTTTTTGAATCCAACGGTATATTATACGCAATTTTTGGCCAAGTGGTTGAATTTCTATAAATTTCGCAAGATTCAAATATAATCTGCCAATTTAAAACCTAAATCTAACAGACCCGAGACAAGTGGCAGTTTCTGATTGGCCTAGCTAAGTGACGCGGCGCTGACGCGGCGCGCTGCCGCGAGCGTGCCATGCGGCACGGCGTGATTCGACGGTACCCCTTCGCTAGGAAGGTCTAATCTAAACCGCAGATTTTATATCTAATGGACGGGGAAGACAGCGTCGACTTACAGGCGGTGTCGATGGCGAGGAGAGGCAAACGGCGGCGGCGCTGTCGGGCAGTGGTGCTCGGCAGCGGTCCGGTGGCTTCTCGAGGCAGTGGAGTAGACGACGGCGCGCGGCTCCTCCTCTCAGTCCCGTTCGTGAGATCGGCTCCAACCCTCCCTTCCTCGCCCAGCCGCAAAGCTCCGCTGGTCTCTGCAAACTTCGGCGATGCGTCGTCGAGAAATCGTGGGCGTTCTAGCGCTCTGCGGAAGGGGGAAAAGGGTCAGAGGGAAGCGACGGAGCACGGGTAGAACAATCAACGGAGAAAGAGAGTCGGGGGTGACGCAATTCATCGGCGGCTTGACCTTCCCGAGCGCAGCAACGACGAGCAAGATTGGTAGCGGTTCGGGGCGTTTTAGCTAGGGTTTTCGGGGGGAAAACGACGAGAGGGGTCGGCTTTTATAGTCCGGAGACTTGGAGGAGGGGGCGGCCGAATCGGTTAAGATTTGAGCTTATCCCGACGCGTCCGAGGCGGGGGGAGTTTGAGTTTTCCACGGACTCCAGGAGGAAGACGACGCGGTGGGGCCCCGGCGTCAGCGGGTGCGACGCTGGCGGGCTGCAAGAGGGCTGGGGGAAACGGGCCGGTCCACGCGCTGTGCGGCGCTAGCGGGTTTGCGCGCGGCGGCAGATAGGTCGCGGGCTGGCCTAGCTGGCCCGCTTAGGTTAGTTAGTTTTTTTTGTTATTCTTTTTATTTTATCATTTTTCTGTTTTACCAAAACTTTAATAACTTTTGCATAACAAACCCAAAATTAGTGAAACTAGTTTCTAAATTTTTGTAATAATAAGGTGGTCATCATAGAACCAGAAAAATATTATTTTTACCAAGCTTTAGGAAGGTCAAGCAAGATTACTTCCTTCTTGCTCAATAGAGGGATTTTTTATTGGGGTTTTGCTAGGGTTTGGTGATAGGGTCTTTAATGTAAATTTTAACTTTTAGGATGCAATGATGCAAGGATGATGCATGCTCCTAGTAACATCTTAATATAAAATCTGGGATGTTACAATCGCATCCATCCCAGGAGCTCCCGGCGGTCCCGCAACATAAACACCAGTGCCACCATAGATGGTGTGGTGTGTTGTGGGCGCCATATCGGAGAACTAGAGTAGCCAACTTGGAAATCTCGGGCAGGGATGGAATCCACGTCTCCAAAAAATGCGATGGCCTCCTCGCAAGCGGCAGCAGGTGGTGAGGACGTGGGAAAGATCACCCGGTTCTGCTTGTGGATCAAGAGAGCATATTGTAATTGACGTTATTTGTGGTGTGGTTTTAGGTGGATGCAAGGCCAGGATAGCAGCCTGAGCGGAAGGGGCACCATCATCAATGTCGATAGCTTCCTATTGTAGCTGCATAGGTACAGCCTCCGCAAGTCCTAGAGTCTCTTGCCTACAATCACGTGCACGGGCCATATCAATCCCCACCAACCCCCCTGGAGAGACCCAGGAAAAGCAACCCACAGCCGGATGAAAAAAAGAGATCAACAAACCTGAAAAGGTCGCATACAATGGGGAGCCACACAAATATCCATAGAAAAGAGATTGGAATAGAGTGGATCAATCACGAAGCAGCACATGTGGACGTCCAAGCTCCATCATGTGCCACCCACCCTAGCGTGAGACCCTGGCGCATGGCTTAACAGGATTAATAGTACACCCATATTAACAAGTTGTAACTTCTTTTTCGGAAGCTCATCTAAAAAGAACTCTAAGGATAAACGTGTTTGGCCTAGAGCAATTTAAGGATGGGTGATCGACCGAGAATTGGGTACCGGGTGCGCACGAGTGAGGACAAAGTGCGCATAAAGACTAGTGTTGGTTTGTGGAGTTAGTCTAGAGATCCTATTGAGCTGCCAGGAGTGACAGCCGCTAGTCCGGAGAGTCCATCGTCTTACAATTGGTATCGAAGCCGATCCTCGCGGTTATACGGGTGTGTGCGGGTCAGCGGCGGACATGTGACGCATGGCGCGTGTGGCCCAGAGTGGACACGACATGGCCCATGTGTCGATACTGGACACACAGACGTATGCCAAGAGAGGACGTTCTTGGCTTGTGATTGATCGACGAGGGCGTCGATCTTCTAAGGGTGGGTGTATGTAAGTCCCTGGCGCATGGCTTAATAGTATTTGATAGTATACCCATATCAACAAGTTGCAACTTCTTTTCTGAAAGTTCATATGAAAAGAACTATGAGGCTTGGCCTAGAGCAATTTAAGGATGGGTGATCGACTGGGAAGTGGATACCGGGTGCGCACGAGTGAGTACAAAGTGCGCAGAAAAAAAACTATTATTTGTCTATGGAATTAATTTAAAGATCCTACTGAGCTGTCAGGAGTAACAGCCGCTGGTCCAAATAAGATGTTATACCTAGCCCATACGCAGTGGAACAAATCGGGAGAGGCCTAGGAGCAGGCGGCGGCATGCATGGCGGAGCCAGAAAAAAAAGCATAGGAGGGAGGGGGAAGCAATGCGCGTGATTCTAAAATGCAAAACTGTACGAAGTATATATGTTTTTTTACAATAAACACATAGCAACATATGTACTGCCATTATACCCTCAATTGACAACATATTTAGACATCTAAAATAAGATGTAGCATGGAGACAATCATATGTTTTGATAACGGGGAACTAATGATTTTCAGTCGAATTGCACACGGTATTATACCGAATTCATAAATAATTCCAACCAGGATGCATTGCAATCATTTTCGCGATGTATGTTAACAAGCTATCCACTCTTGCACAAATGACTTGGAAATCAAAGATCAAAATGAACTATATTACATATTGCATGTGCTCCAAATCGGAGAAGAAATAAGATCAGGGGTTGATCTGGGGCTTGGTCGCTTGGATGCTTTGAATATTGAAGAATAGAAAGAATGGGGAGATCATACGAAGGAGAAAACCACATGTGGTATGCAGACTCAGCTGAAAAGTCAAAAAGCTACTCAACGAAATCTTCTGTGAGCAGCATACGTGTGACCAGGAGGGGTGTTGGCCCCTGCTGGTCCTATGTCCCCCTGCTGGTCCCCCAGCTCCGCCGTTGGAAAGATGGCCTTGCATGCGCTCAAGCTTAGAGTAATACTAGGTAAGTTGGCGCGGCGAGACGCCGCGCCCGTGGCGTTAACTCATTTGTGTATACAGCAAATTTCGATGTTGACACGCATTCAAGTAGTTTTTAGATGTTAGCTACATAAGTGAAGTAGTAGTAGCAGCGGCTCTCGTTTTGATATTTCTTTGAAAAAGTACTAAACATGTAAATTCGACCGTATGATCTAAATCTGCAAAATAGTTGTGAAATATTGTGCTATTCTTTAGGTCTGCAAAACTGCTTGTCCTTAAACATAGGTTTTTACATGACAAATGACAGAATAAAGCAGTGTTCAACCTGAGGGCACCAGCTTTTGTTCGGTGCTTGTCTGGGTGATCACAGTCTCTCTCCGAACCAACTGGCATTGGCCTTTCAGGAATTGGAAGCGCTCAAGGTCCGTCTTCGCACTTCTGCTAGTCAATCAGAAGCAATACTGGTCACATCTTCCCCATTAGGCGTAGACAAAAAATCCAACAACGACATATCTTTTTCCTTGCTCAGCAGTAGCAGTCTCCAAGAGTGTATGTAACGGATCGTAGGATCCCAAAAGCAGTTCAACCTTTTTCATTGTTCTCCCTGAAGAGATTGTTACGCAACTTCCAGATAGACCACATAACTATAGAAGTACATATAGTTGTGCAATAGTGTATTTACATTTTTCTTCATTTAGAGCAAATAGAATTTCTTGGATCATTTCTCAGGTCATGAGTACTCGTATCATCTTACTTTTCATGAAACAGAAACACAAAGTGAATCGTGTGTAAATCATTACTATCATTAATGGTTCATCATAGTAAATGACACAATAGTGAAACATAAACAATGTCGGGACATCTAAAAATCTGTTACAAAATACCAAAGCTACAGGAGACGATTACATGTTTACTCATAGCATCTCACATTTGATCTTGCTAGCAAGTAGATGGCATGTCACATAGGACGTCACCATCGCTCGCAACTACTGATTTGGACAAATATAGCCATAGTTTCATAAACCATATAAGATTGAACTTGCAAGGTTCAAACAAAATTAGTGGACACCTAAATGTGATAAGAAAAATTCCACCAATTAGTAACACAAAGAAAGAAAGTGAAACTTTGTATCTAATTACAATTCTTCAGGCCAGCAATGTTCTCCCTACTCCTTACTCACCTTCCCAATGGCGCTGATTACAGGAAGTGAGGTGCACTTGCACAATCATCTCTTCTATATTTCTTCTGCGAGCAAGTCTAGTTTTTTTCTTCAGCATAAAGATGAGACGAAATGCCAGAAAGTGCTGAAGAAATACTCTAGAATCTTAAATTTTTGAAGTGAGGAGATATAAATGTATCTATAATTAATATATTTTAAGTAGAAACATATTTTGATATTTTTTTCTAAAGAAATAGTCTAGATTATTGTTGTCAACAAAAATAGTTAAATTATACAGGAAAAGCACTACTCAATCTAAGATTTTAGCCTAATTTGAGTTCAGCCTAATAGATGTACAGAGCCAATAATCTGCGAAAAGAAAAATATATCCGATACTTTATCCTCCTAGAAAAATATATCCAATAGTTTATCCTCCTAGAACCTGATGAATATATTTCTCTAACAGCACTGTGTCTTACAAATACTAAGAAAATCAACAGTTGGAATAGGGGTCTTCTAACTTTTTTAATGACAATGTTTTTTTGTGTTTACTGCTTCCTCTTCGTGTTATATTTTTTAGAGTACAATTGCATTGTACTAATTAAACATTAGTCGGCCGAAGGAAGCAGCTCCTGCTTGATTATCAAAGTTTGTGAGCTGCAGCTATGTGAAATTGTGAAGAATTAACGTATCTGCACCATGAATGACGGCTAAAATCAATCAGCCCATTGTTGTGGGTTGTGCGCTGACCATGTCTTCGGCGACCATGCTCCGATGGCTAGACCATGCTGGCACACCTGCACCGCTATCTTCAGTATCAGCATGACAACGGTTCTGAACGCCAGCTAATAGATGGATTAATCCGACTATCATCGTAGCCTATAGCAATTAGTCAAGCACCTAACAAAAACAGACAGCAAATTTAATTGGCTGAACACGGCTGACCTTCTCTGCGTGCTTGCCGTAAGGAATACTACCCACCGGTGGTAGTTGTCAGTCAATCTACCATGTAGCCGAACTCTGATTAGGAGCAAAATTAGTACCATAGAAAGGATAAGATAATCAAATAGCATGATAACTCGAATTTCTTTCATACAAAGTAGACCAAGTCATCGTATTGTTAACACCAGCCGCTGCCTTGCGCCATGCTTAACCCAAGGAAGAGAAAATTGTACCAGTTGCAGCTAGGATTAATGGATGGCAAATCCCAAGGAAGAGTAACCAGTACTACCAATTGCCGCTGGAATTAGTTAACGTTGTGCTGTGCTCACCCGCCGTCGGAGTAACGTGAGGAAGATCAGATGTATCAATCTGGAGTCCGATCAATTGGATGTGGAAAATCTGCTAAGAACGTGCGGCACCTACTCTGCTGGCACACACACACGGCCGGCTCAGCGACGGCCGGCGGCGGCTTAGGAAAAGGGGATGCCGGTGATGGAAGCTTGGCGGGGCATGGGTCGCGTGTACTGCGGAGAGTTAGCCGCGCCGAGAAAAATCAGGATAGGCGGTGGAAGGCACCGAATTGTTGTTGGAAAAAAATTCCACGCACACCGCTTTGACCATCTCACAATCCGGAACAACCGTATCAGGCCGTAAATCCCGGCACCCGGCACAGACAGAGGAGACGATCGATGACACTGTAGATGTGCAAACTTTACACATCTACAGTGCGTACGGTGACGTGGACATCTTTATAAAGCGTTGTAAGGGTTCACTTTCATATATGTAGTTATTTTCATCATGATAGAGGGAGTAGTTTAGAATTCACTTATATAGTATTGCAGTGCTCGTATGACCTCTTGCTAGTGGAGATCAATGTGCCGCTAGCTCCTCGCTGCATGTTTCCAGGACAACTCACTATTCCAACAATAGATAACTTTGCTAGCAACTAAAACCAATACTCCCTCCGACCCAAATTAGTTGAGGGAGTACATCTTTCACAAGTTCTATTATGTTTTGTGACCAACTGGTGTTCGTTTCCTACCCCTTCAATTTCATAGCTAAAAAAGCTTATATTGTAGAACAGATCCCAAAATAAGTGACTTGGGTTTGTCTTGGAGTATATTTTAGACATTGTATACCATACAAGACAGAATTCTCTATCATGAATATCAGGTGTCAAACAAAATTTCTGGAAAAAAAACCCAATCTCCAGTGTCTACCTATAAAATCAAGAACTCACACGGAGAGATTTATCCATCAGCTGCACCACACAAGAATGACAGGATCCAGGACATGCAGATGATGCCGAGACTACGGATTAGCACAACGCCCACCTCTCTGCAACCCAATTACCCAAATACTGCTCTCTACATGCGTGTCCCTGTAAATATTCTGCACCTTTCCTCCTTTCCTACTAGCATTAAGAACTTTGACCCATTTTCTTTTCTATTTCTTCCTCAGATTCCATTTTACATACATATAAGCAATAATAATGGAGAGCTATAGCTGGAACTATATCAAACCATGAAGCAACACATGCAAAAAGGAGAAACAAAACAGCAGCCGTACGGGTTGGCAAAAAGGAGCAGAAGGGGGGCAGAACAACGACAGCGCAGAGGAGGCAAGAGGCGTCAAAATGTTACAACCATGCCAGCCCTTGCGTGTGCGTTCTACCATGAGCTTCAGCTAAAGAAACAGCCATGGAATACATCATTTGTTCTTCAATGCTCTCGGGGCGGAAGTGGCTTGGTGCCATATTGTAGTTTTCAGCAAAAGGCAATGGTGGCATAGTCC
The DNA here is from genome assembly GCA_916181665.1 of Avena sativa. Taxonomy (NCBI): domain Eukaryota; kingdom Viridiplantae; phylum Streptophyta; class Magnoliopsida; order Poales; family Poaceae; genus Avena; species Avena sativa. The sequence continues at coordinate 72,525,677 of OV702284.1, forward strand.
CTGCATCTGCCATGATGTCTGAGCCAGCGTAGCTTGTTCCAGCCTCAGCACCCTCCGACCAGTGGTCGGTTGAGCACTCCCCTTCCTCTCTTACCACTTCTCTGCTGCAACTTGGTGCGATCCCGCTCCAGCTATCTGGTGAACTCTCGACAGCACACATACTTCCACCAGCAATGTTACATGGTCGGCGGAACATGTCAAAGACAGGGAACGCACTATTACCAGCCATGTAATTGAAATCCATGCTTGGTGGTTGGTGCTCAGTCATAGCAGCAACAGCACAAGAATATCCACCAGGATGAGGTATTTCTAGAGGAGCTGGAACAAATGCCTGCCGTTCACGTGGAGGTGGCTCGATTATAGGCATAAAGCTACCACAAACAGGATTTCCTATACTTCCCTGCTCCTGCTAAGAGAGAACATGTGAACATATTAGAACCACATATGTATTCAAACTTTTCTTTATTTTACTCCCTCCGACCCAAATTAGTTGACTCAAATTTGTCAAGATACGTATGAATCTAATACTAAATCATGTCTAGATACAATCGAATCTAGACAAATCTAAGTCAACTAATTTGGGTCGGAGGGAGTATTATAAAATGAGCAACGGAAATTTTCCAATCCTAGCATTTTGTTTGTTATAGCAATGAGTGCAGAAATTGAAAGTACATGAGTTAGACAAATTCGAAATGGCTTTTAGATTGCGCATATGGACATTATCAAGTTTAAAACATAAATCTCATCTCAAAAGTTCAAGGAAATAAGTGCGTCCTGTAACCAAAACTATGTTTCCTTATCATCAACTTATGACAATTTAAAATCAGAACTTTCATGATCAGTGGGAAGATGAGACTATACTAGAACATACTCTGTGTGCTCAACTGATTTTTGTTCTGTAGAAAACAATATGCAGCCTAGGCTCATAAGAAAACTAAGATATAGTTCGTGTCTATTATATTACAAGTGCAAAAAAATCAAATTACATTCAGTACTTAGAATTTTACACAATTTTTAGATTGCGCATCTGGCAATATCCATTTATTTATAAGTATCAAATTACATTCAGTACTTAGAATTTTACACAATTTTTAGATTGCGCATCTGGCGATATCCAGTTTATTTATAAGTTAAGTATCCTCTCAACAGTTCTAGAAGAAAATAAGTGTGACCAATAACAAAAACTATATTTCTTTATCAATTGGAGACAATTTTAAATATAAAAAATCATTTCAGTGGGAAGGTGAGAGTATACTTATAAACATATTTCTACTGAAAAAAACTAGAAAATCATAGGCAGTCTAGGCTCATATGAAAAATTAAGATTAAAACCTCCCTAAGATCAGCATGTTCTGGAGCCGATGTCGGTCTTGAAAATTCTATGTAGTGTGTTTGCATTGGTCTTTGTCTCTCTTTGCTTAATCATATGAACATTTGATTGTAACTTGCAAACATTAACAAATAACAAGCACGAGGCTAGGAACTATATGCATGTTTGAGCAGGAACTGTCTGGAACCTTTGGCTTAATAACAACAGTATGATTAAACATGGTACTGTTAATTTTGCTTTCATACTCCTAACTTTAAATATACTTTAAGGAAATTACCAAAATAAGTACTCCCTCCGTCCCAAAATAAGTAACTTTGATTTGTCTAGATTCGAATGTATCAATACACTAAAATGTGTCTAGATACATACGAATCTAGACAAATCTAAGTCACTTATTTCAGGGCGGAGGGAGTAAGATATCTCATTATCTGCCACCACATTGTTTGAAGAACAGTAACAACACAAATGGGCTACTGTAAACTCAAACGGCAGGACAGTAAGAACGAAGAAAATAAACCGTTAACTTTTCTGTGGCTCATATAGAAAACCTATTCTTTTACCAGGTATAGAAAACCATTTATTCAAATCAAATACTCCCTCCATCCCAAATTAGTTGTCTTAGATTTGTCTAGATGCGGATGTTCTAGACATGTTTTATAACTAGATACAGCTGTATCTAGACAAATCTAAGACAACTAAGTTGAGACGGAGGGAGTACGTCACATACTCTTAATATGTTCATTCAAGGGTCATGTGAAAAGCTTTTACTTTACCTGAATCGAACGCCAAATCGCTTCCATAACCATCATATCCTCTATATTCATGTCAATGTTATCATCACTGTAAGCAAAAAACAATTCACAGAATGTCACAAGACAGCTTTATCTCTACAGCATTGAGGATTATCTTGACCATAATGCTAAATATGCTTAGTAGTACAATAAAATGTAGAAGAGAGATGGCAAATTGGGCCCTCACAGGGCGAAATACTTAGCGAGCATCATACCGCAAGAGTAGGCTTTTGTGTTTCACCTCCTGCTTCGCTCCCTGCCACCGGCGCCTTGCCCCTGCGCCGCCTCTCCTGTGACGGCCGCTGCCTGCAAAGCTCGTCCCCGACGCGTGCACCCATGACCTTCCTTGCAGTCGACCTGCGTGTACCCCCTCCATCTGCCTCCATGTACCCCAACCTCGCGCGTGTCTTGCATCTCCGTCCGCTCCGCGCGCCTCCCGCGAGCTCCCATCGGCGCTCGCTTGCGCAACCCGCGTTGTCACCACGACAACCCCTCCTCTTGTTCCCCACAGTCTCAGCCGGCACCGCCGCCCCACCGTCTAATGGCCATGCCGCGGCGGCCCAGGTCCAGGCAGGTGCCCCTGGAATTTTGCTTCCACCGTCGCCAGGTCCGGCCGCTGCCGCGCGAGGCGGTGGGCTTTGGTCGCCGCGCCGGTCACGTGAGGCAATGGGAAATAGTTCCCGGCGGCTCCTCATGTAGGGCCTACGCAGCGGGTCGCGTGCTGCTCGACCGGATTTGGGGAAGTAGCTTAGGACCGATGCGGTGGAGGAGAAACGACCCGTTTTGACTTTGCGGTGGCAGCCTTGTAATACATTCAAACCACGACGGGCAAAACCGTCCAGAAAAAATTAGAACAAAAATCAGAGGTGCGGATGAACCTACCTCAAGAAAAATTTGTATATAGATTAAAAAGTAACTCGCTTAAAAATGTAAGCTTTAGTGAAGTTTGATGTTCAACATAAGGCTAGTATCCCCCTCAAAAAAAAGTAAATACTCCTATGAAGCATAAAATGAAAATAACATACCGAGTATGCCTAGAATGGAAAGGCCGTATATTAGCCTGGGCAGAGCATGAAGGCTCAGATAAACAACATTCGGTTTCTTGCTCGGTACATCGGTATGATGGCACTGGAAATGACGTAACACATTGTAAGTCATCAGATTAAGCTACATAAAAAATAACATAAGTAGATGAATATATTGGTCCCATGTAGTCCATACCTGAATAGGATGTGCTACAGATATCTCGATACTCCACTTCTGTTGTTGGAGCGATTGTTCTGCTAGAAGAGCACCTGCTCTGTTTTCTTTTCATCTTATCCTCTTCATCTTGAAGTGCTTGCCGGCGCATCCTCATCTGTGCTTCAATGACTTTTTGCTCTTCCTGTAACAAGTTTATACAAGGTTAAGTCAATTCATTTGCTTTGCAAATACTAAATAAATACTGGCACTATATCAACAAAAAAGCGAACACGTTCGGGCATAAGACTTACAAATTGTTCTATGCTCTTTTCTTCCTTTGTCTTCACACCACGATACTCAACAGCATAGTTGGGAGTTTTGCAGAATGGGCATCTTCATTGGTTAAGTATTAACAATGACAACTGAAAATACCTATATATTACCAACAGTATGCAAGGATATATGAAATAAGAGCAGAGACAATATGAAGGATACTGTGTAGGCCGAGCAGTATGAGTTGGTTTCATTTGAAGAAAGCACTCTGCAAAAATATCAACCATGGCATGTAAGGACATTTGCACCTAAGTAACACACAATCATTGGTGGTAGCAAGTAGGACAGATGGATTACCTGTGCATATCCCTTTGGAGCAACATTTTGATCGGTTAAGACTTGGATAGTACTACAATAAGGAAAAAAGATGCATTTTAGGACATAGGAAATTACAGTGGTTGCCCAGCTTAACAGAATCTTAATTTTAACAAGTTAAAACGGGGAAATACTAGAAGTGCTAAATAACAGAAACTCCTAGAATACAATGCCCGTCTCTGCACATATTCACCCAGATATTTGACACTAATGATAACATGCAACAGAACTAACATCAATTGCAGAAATGTTCGAACTTCAAACAACACTGGCACTAAGAACATATAGCTGGTGCCACACAAGTGCACCCAAAAGCAGAACCATTTCCAGTTATTTACAAATAATATAGAACTATCAAGAGTATCCCGGAACAACAGCTAACCATTCACAAGAATCAGGCGTTATCCTTTACGCAACCTAATCAAGGGTACTACAGCAGCAGGAAGATTCTCAATCCTAGTTCCAGACAGCACCAAAACATTCTGTGTAACGAACACTTCCACCGCAACACCTCCCTACAGCCTATACGCTTTCAAAACCAAAAGTTACTGAATATCTCGGAACAATTAGCCAAATTCATTGTTTATGAATTAGTCAAATCCCTTCTAAGATCTGTGATACTCTTATCCGAGTAGCACTGACAAGCACGAATGCATAGTACTACTACTAACACCAGGTAGGCCTATAAAATTAGAATATAATGAACATATGCATTGTTTCTCTAGAACATTAGTAGAGACACATCCACCAAACCCTTCTAGAATAGCAGTTACCGAGACACATAAAAACGAAATACATTGACAGAACTCTCCTACAGGATGTGACAATCTCAGGGACACTCAGAACCGCGTATTGGACAATGTATATACAACAAGCGCTGTATGGTGTCACTAGCAGAGAGGCGAACACACACACAGGCACTTAGCACAATGTCCTAGTACTAATTTTGCGAAAAAATGGTTACACTACTTGATGAAGAAAAATACAAGTAATAAACTACAAAAAGTTGCTTACTGCTTGAGTAAAATTCTGCTCGTAGGAGACATTAATTAGAAGGCATTAACTAGAATCACGTGAATACTCCCCGACAGGCTCACGCCAACGGCAGTCGACAGTAATCGACCCAATCAATACGCATGGACGCGTCAAACATTCCATTCCGGTGGCATGGAAGCCGGCACGCCCAACAGCTAAATTTCGCAGGCGGTGGGGAGGAAGAGGGGGGAGAGGGGGGGGGGGGGGGGGGGGGGGGGGGGGGGGGAGGAGAAAGATCTGTTACCAGGAAGCAGATGGGGCACTCCTCGAGGTCGCCCCCCATGGCGTCGTCGGCGCCCGGGTAGCAGGGCGCGAGCTTGGCCTCGAGGATCAGCTTGCGCAGCTTCTTCTGGTCGATGTCCCGGTGCTCGTAGAGGCCCTGCGGCCTCGTGTACCGCTCCTCCACCCCCGCCTTCCTCCTCCCCCCAATCCTGTTCCCCATCCCTCCCAGATCTAACCTCCTCCTCCTCCTCCAACTCCAACTCCGCGCCCGCCGCCGCCGCCGCCGGAGACGAAACCCTCGCGCCGCACCACTACGCCCCGCACGCGCCGCCTCACTGTAGATACATACGGTATACGACGCACGCGTGCGCGATGTTTCCGGGGCTTGGGGAGAGGCGACGCGAGGTGGTGGGATTACTCTGTGGTGGTGCTATTTTTAAAATGCTTTTTTGGCCTCGGGGTGGGAGGGAGAGGAAGCAAAAGAGAAGGGCGGAGCGCACGCGACACTCCACAGACCACAGCACAGCAGGCAGGCGGGCACACTAGGCTTCGGCTTCCCTGCCGCTGCGCTGCGCTGCTGCGAGAGATACTGCGAGCTCTGTAACTCCTGCCGCGGTCGCCATAATAACCTCGGTGCCAGAGCCTCGGTTCTGCGAGGGAGGGAGGGGCGGCTGCCTGCCTGCCTACTGCCTAGCTTAGCTAGCGCCTAGCGTGGAGCCGTGGAGTGATGAGTGCACCTGCTCGATGGGGCCACTGATGTGTGGGGTTGCTTGCTTGGTGCCGTTGGTTTTTATACAAAGCCCCAACGCTTGGGCTGCTTTTTTTTTTTGGCCGAATTTCATAAAAAGAAAATACAAGCAAATATTAAACCGATACGTACTTATTACAAAATAAAAAGTGGCGGCCGAAATCGCGTGGCGACGCGGAGCCACCAAGGTAGGGTTTTCTGCGCGGTGGGAGAGGGGAAACATGGATACGGTGACCCGCAAATCCCCCCTCCAACCAGCACATATAGAGTCAGCGGGGTTCATTTGCGAGAAAACGTATAAAAATTTGCAGGACGAGGTTATTTGTAGTGTCCGGTCTAGCTAGATTTCGCTGCAGAAACCGCATATCGCCAAAACTTTTACGGGTCATGCCAATATGCAGTATCTTCTACAGATGCTCTTACATTGCACCATTTTTATTAAACATTGTCCCTAAAATGGCATTGTAGACACATTTGCCTAGTCTTCTAGAAGTTTCTAGGTCCTACACTGGTCATGGTATCATAAGTATACAAATGTACTTATATCTACTGTGTGTTATAAAAGTACAAATTATTTTACTTCCTAGGAAACCATGATTTTGGACAATTAAAATACGTTTTCTATTGGAATGGGGGTAAGTTTGTTGTTGGTAAAAGAGTGCTCAAGATATGTGAGGTTCTTTGCATGGGTTGAGATGTTATGGCATACTATGTTGTGGTATGTGCATGCACATGTCCGTGTGTCATTTGTGTATGGATTTTGAGATTTATATGTGCATATTTATTTGCTTAGTTGGCGGTATGGTGGAAGGGTCTCTGGACAGGTCAAATGTGAATATCGGTGCAAGAGTGTCTGTTGTATGTATGGTTCTATGACTTTTAGTGTTTCGTGTGTGCGGGGTCTCTATTTGCGTGGTTGTATTTGCATGCTATTAGCAAAAATGGTGTTCTAGATTGGCGTGGCCTAGGCTAGAGATATGTATGATGTGTTGTAAGTATGGTTGTATGTGGAGCAATCGGTTGCTTCGGATCAGAGGTGTTTCAACAAACTGTGTACATATGTTTATTTGCTCTGTTGGAAATGTGCAGGTTGATTTACAATTATGGGTGTATGTGCATGTTATTGCTGAGATAAGATTGTGTCACTTTACACGGATGACGCATGTGAAATGGTTTATCCGTTTGGCTATGTGTACACGTTTTGCCGACGAAAGAGTGTTCAAGATACGTGGGATTTTGACATTTTGCGCTTTAGTCTTCAGACCGAAGTAGAAGGATGGAGAGCGTGTGTCATCAACCATGTGTGTGTTGCTCGCAAGAGGTTTTTAGTCTCGTGGTGTATGCTAGTTTGCTCACCATTAGGTGGATTATAATATTTATCAAGTGGCTTGTATATGCATTATTGCCTTATTGGTGAAAGAGTTTTTAGCCTGGTATTATTTTGGTTTCCATTGGTATGTTACCGTGGTTCCAATGCTTGGGTTCTTCCTTCGCGATCAATTGCTCTATCGGTACTGAACACTCATATGTGGAGTATATTTACATTATGATGAAGTGTGTGATGCATCCTTTCATTTGGCAACATACACAGTTTTTCCTAGGCTACTTTGATTGAACACATCAGCATTTCACCGTGGGCGACCTACATATTAATTCGTACGTGACATTGCAAGCGAGGTCCTCATGTGCAGCATTTAACCAAATGGTACAAGTGCATGAGTAGTTGGAAGGGAGGCACCAACCTCCCCACTCCGGTCAGCAAATAATGGGAAAGACTAGGCCTACCATTCACGAGAGGAGTAAACTGCACACTTCCATCAGGACTCGGGAGATAAAGCTAGTATTTGAAAGAAAATCCTGCTGACTTCCAACGATCTTGCTGAATATTGTGGCAAGTGAATATATGTTTGTTACCAATTGAATGATAAGACTTTGGAACACATTACAGGTGGAGAAAACAGAGGGGAAAGAAATCAGTGTTTTCAGTGTCTGGACAAAAGTCTGAAAACATAAAACTCAATTTTTCATCTGTACAGGCAATGCATGCAAGGGAAGGAAGCAATCGGATGGTCAATTTTGTTCCGCCTTCTGATCCCCAACCTGTGACGCGAAAGCTTTCTGGAGCTGCTGCTGCAGCAGTGCTCTGAACTGGCGGGCTGAAGCCAGGCTCTCCTCCAGCTTCGCCTTCTTCGCCGTGAGATCGGACTTCCTGGCTTCTGCTGCCGTGATCTCAGCGTCGTTCGAGTACATCCCACCGCTCTGCAGCTCTTGCAGGGATGATTGCAGCTGCAACAGTTAAAGTAGTTGTCACCCGGCAATCACATAGTATAAACTGTTATGTGCTGGCAACAATCCAGCCGCTGAAGGATAAACATTAGTTAGGGAGTTTAAATATGTTAAAAAGTCGGTTTAGATTACCAATTACGTTAGTCAAATAATTAGTTAGGAGTTCTTCTGTTCCTCCAAGTCAGTTTAACCCGCACGCATTATTATGTCCTGGGTCGTTATTCAAAACCAAGTAATGAATTAAACACAGAACAGATCTAAGTCCCAGTCCCCTTGTTCATATCAGCTAGCGGCTCTTGGGCGCCGAGGCTACAGGTCCCGGCCACCCATCGAGTACCCATACAACCTTAGATCAGGGTCGGGAGCTACCCTATCCCCAAGTTCTACCATGAACAGATATGAATTCAGAATAATTCATCTATGAATTACAGAGCCAATAATAGTTATTTTGATGCAAGTGTCTGATAGGATCTCGGATCACTGGCTTCCCACTGGTTGTTTTAGATCAACACATCGTATACCACAGAATCATTGTGCTCCAAACCTCACAAAGTGGACCAGTTAATAATGTATTAAATTAGGGGGAAACTCATATAATAAATAGCATGTTGTCTTTTAAAATTAAGATTAATGCTATTTGGATGCTTGTGAAGTTAGTGGTGTTGTACAGACTGGTCCATGAGTCCCCAGTCCCCATGGTATTGTTTTCTCAACATTGGCCAATAAAACCGCTGCGCACTGCTAGATAACAGAAGTTCGCATTAAGTAAAAAATATTTACAGGAAGCTTTACTAGATAAGGAAGATGTTTTGTTCTAAAAATGATAGTTGAAGATGGTACAAGATTACTTTTACACAGATTTCAGGTACTGACTGTGGCTTCTTTCTACACTGGAAGAGGCAACAAGTCAAGAACCTTGATCAGAAGTAACGGACATTTTCAGCCGCGATGAAAATTTTTACAGATATACCATCGTGAACTTCTGAATTCTGATCCATGGACAGTGCTTAGCTAATGGCCAGCATTTCCCCGTTTGAGCATAGTTTAGAAATGACACACATTAAATTTGGGACATTAACCATTTGGACATCAAGCATGTTAGTAATCAACAGGCCAGGTCTCAAGCAGATTAGTCTTTACCAATGTGTGTGATTTCAAGTTACAAGTGTTGCGACAGATCAACACAAGCTTAAATTAAAAAAAAATATCTAAGGAGGCAGCCATGACCGAAATCTATCACCTGCTTCTATGTGTACCAGCAGGATTACAGTCAAATGGACCATTTGACTGAGAAGATAGCTTTCAGCGTGGCCTGTGGTCCATTGGCAAGGCCAAGAAAAGAGCAATGTCCACACTACCACATGCTAGCTAGTGACCATTAAGACGAACCTATTAAACCCCCTGCCATAATGCCATATAAACATTGCACGGTAAACAGAGTTAACATACTAATTATAAGATTCACCCAACTGTGTTGTCAACTTGTCATTGGTACACATGACAATTAGGTTAAGCAAGCTAGCAGGGACTAGAATAATCTCGTAGTTTAACAATACAAATGACCGGGACCTTACTTGAGATACCAAATCCTTCAGCCTCTGCACTTCCTTACGAGCTTCCGCCTCGAACTGCTGAGACATTGCCTGGAAGTCCTCCATCTCCTTCCTTTTGGACTGGTAGAAGCGGTCCCAGTCCTCCTCCTTCCGCTCTGCCTCCTCGATCTCGCCCCTCGTCGAGCTGCGCGCGTGCCCAATTCAAACACACCGATGTGGATTTTTAGTTATTGAAATGCAGTTCTAGGTCACAGTTCAAACACACTATGTTGGGTGGAAAGAGTGGGGCACGAGTTCCGTGCCTGAGGTCACGGGCAAGGACGAGGCGGCGCGCGTGAGTGGCGTCGATGTCGGCGCGGGCGGCAAGGGCGCGGGAGGCGAAATCGGCGGCGCGGCGCTCCAGGAGGAGACGGCGGCGCTCGAGGCGGCGGGCGGCGGCGATCTTTGCTTCGAGGAGGCGATACTTGGCGGCCTGGATCTCCTTCTCGGCCTGCGGGACAAGGGAAGAAGGCAAGGAGGTGTCATGGTGAGATGTGGGCGTTAGGGTTTGGGGTTTGGGAGGGAGAAAGGGAAGGGATGGAGGAGAGACTTGAAGAAGGGAGAGGCGGTGGTTGCGAGCGTCCTCCATCTGCCGGACGCGCTCCTCGAAAGCGGCCGACAGCTCCATCCCGCAGCCGATGCGGCCGCCGCCGTCGGCGAGGGGTTCAGGTGATGGCCAGATAGAAGTGTGTTTTGTGCTTTTTTTTTTCTTTACCGAGGCCTGATTTGTGTTTGATTGGGCGGGAAAAAATGCTTGCAGCTGTCCATGAATTCGACCTTTTTTCTTTGAATGAAACGATGTATGTTAAGCACCCAAGTCGTCTTATTAAAACCTTTCGGTTTCTTTAGGTAGTGCGTCTAAAACTTGCAGCCCGTCAAACAATTGTTACATCGTTTATGAGTTTGTCTAAGAGAAAGCTAGGGGGTCATGGACCCAATTACAAAAAATAATCATAGAAAAACTAGATCTAGCTAGCTCGTGAGCTACTCCATTCGTCTCCCTCGGACAATATTGAAAAATAACCTTTCCAATCATAGATGTTTTGTCAATACAACTAGCCAACACTGCTGAGGATTCAGTCCACCAAGCCTCTTCTCCATTGCATGCCTCAATAATCTTCATCGAGTCCGATTCTGCAACAACATTGTTACATCCAAGGCAATTAGCTAAAGCAAGTCCTTCACACATAGTCGTTGCTTCAGTTGTCGCCAGAGATAATGCATTTGGAATATAAAGTGTTGAAGCTGCTATAAACCGACCATCCTTGTCCCGAGCAACAATCCCAGTAGAGCCTGAAAAGCTAATCCTTGTCCATGAATTCGACCTAATGCCAAAAAAAATAGAGTATATTTCATGGTTCGAAAAAAATAGAGCATGTTTTAAATTTGATCAATGGAATTAGAAATAAATAAATTAAAATAAAATATTATCTTGGTTGCACGGCACCATGGGCGAACCTAGCGGGTGCTTAGAGTGTGGCGTGACACACCTAGAAAATTTAAAGAATTTTTTTACCCTTGTCTCCCCTCAGGTACCGGTCCAACGGGCAAGAAAAAAACATAGCTAGCAAAGCATGGCCGATTCATTATTAATTAATCGATCCATAATTCAACACGTTAACCTCTAAGCAACAGCAGCCGTCGGCGTCACCCGCACAAGCCGTCCCTTGCATGGCTACGTCTCTCGCTCGCCTCCCTCCTGCAGTCCCTCGTCGGTCACACTGTTGCCTCCCTCTTGCGGCCCCTCGTCGGCTAGCACGCGTCGTCCCTTGCGTTCCCTCGTGGCCTCGCCGGTCGCCCTCGCGTTGCTCGTCGCTCGGCCATATCGAACATGAGTAGCCAGCCGGCTATGAAGTTGCTTGTTTGCATGTCGGTTAAATTCATTTGCTTCTTATGATACTTAAAAGGTAATGAAACTTGCCCAATTCTATCTTAATGACATATCAAGCTCGAATTTGATAAGACTTGAATACCAATTTGATACCTTTATCAATGATACGAGAACGGATGATAGACTCAAATGTGTAAATCGTCTTGGTGAGCTCTCTATTATGCTTGTTGAAACAAACAAGCATGTTGTTTATGATATTGTATATCTACTTCTAAAGTTGATATTGCTCTTACCAGTGGCGGCGAGTGCTAAAAGAGTATTTTCTTCTATGAGTCTAGTGAAAAACGTACGGGGACCTGACTCTCGCTCCCCTCGCGTCGCCTCCTCCTGGCGACCGAGGGGGCCTATCCCTAGCGCCTCCGCCACCTCCCCCTCCTTGCCCCTCCCTCCTGGTCGCCCCCAAAGGCCCGCCGGCCTAAGAGCACGACGCCGATGATGGGGGCGGCGGGGATCCAGCCTCCCGGCCCCAACATGGTGGAGGGAGGGATTCCCTGACGTTGGACAGGGCCTGCGTAAGGAGCTGGTGTCGTGGCCGCTCTTGGCGAGGTGGAGGGGCGGCGGTTGGGGTGGAGCGGCGATGCGACGACGTGCTCAGATCCGGTTGGCGACACGGCAGACTAGCAGACCATCTGATCTGATCTGGGATGGTGGGCTACGGGTCGGTGCTTGTTCATCTAGTCTCCACCTTCGGTGTTGTCTCTTCGTCGAGCTAGCAGTCATGGCGGCCTGGGTCACCATGGATCTGCCATTCTATTCCGATGGGTCTTGGTGACTGGTGAAGACCGGCGGTGTGGGGGCTTCCAGTATTGCTTTGAATAAAGGGGGTTGGTCCTAGGATCCATCTCGCGCCATGATGAAGATCTACCTGCTCCATGACTTTATCGATCTGGTCGGAGTGTTGTGTTCCGGAAGATTCCACTGGTGAACTCCAATGGACGACATGCCGGAGTTCGCCAGATTGGATGGATCTCGGTCGCACGCAACCATGTTTTATCTAACCGTTTGGTTTCAGAGGGAGTGTTGTGAAGCTTTACAGACTGTTGCCATCAAGGACATGCCATTAGTCCCATGGTGAAGTCAGTCGTGGAGAATAACATAAAGCCAAGGTCTGGAGAATGGTAATGGTGGTGTGATTCCTGTTTGCGATGAGGTTTTGGCTTGGTGTTCTAGGTCTTGGAGCAGTGACATTGGAAAGTGGGTGCAACAGTACAGGAGATTTCCAGAGTTCAAGTTGTGGGATAAAAATCCAAGGTCTGGCCTTAATTGGTTGTGCCTGGCAATGACCTTGTTGAAGGCATTGTTTTGTCAGCGCAGACTTTCTCCAGGGTAAAAACCTATGATCGATGATCAAGGCGATGACGGTGCTAGTGCACTGTTCCCTTCTCGGATGCATCGCTTTTGGAGAGGATGGATTTCTAGTGCTGCCTTGGTGGTGTTTGGTCGCTGTTGTAGGGCATAGATCACTAAAACGGGACTTTTTTCCCCTGTAATTCTTCTTTCTTTTTTTGTCTGTGTGTATTCGTAATGCTATTAGGGTAATGCGTTGTTATAGAGGCTGGGTGTAATTGGTATCTTGTGATATTAATATATGCTCATTTCAAAAAAAATGAGTCTAGTGAAAAATAAGTTGCGGAATAGTATAGGTGATGAGATCTTAAAACATTGCTTAGTGACATTTATTGAGCGAGATATGTTCTTGAAAGTAAGTGAAGATGACATTGTTGAAACCTTCATAGGAATGAAAGAGCGTAGAATTACCAAATCTTAGTGAGGTAATTTTCTATTTATGTTATATTTTGTAATGTATGACTTTGTTCATGTTTTGAGTATTGGGATCATGTATATTTGAAACATATGTATTGAAGTATAATGTTGTGAATCAATTAGCTATGTATATTACTCATTTGGCAAAAATTTCGCATGTATGCTAGTGCGGGAAAAAGAGTGTACACACCCTCCATTTTTTTCCTGGGTCCGCCACTGCATGGCACAAAGAAAAAGACTCGAGTGGTGCCTCAACCCTGGTACCACCACTTCTCCTTCTACCAAACCTGGCCATCCTGCTGGGCCTAGGGCGGTCCGGCCCATGGCACGTGAAATTGGCTCGACCCGTGACATGCTGAACCAGCCCTAGTTAGGTTCCGTTTGGAATGAAGGATTTTTAAAGGAATTGTACATGTTATTTTTCCTATTGAATTCTTTCCCTTGGTGGCGTTCGGAAACAAGGGAACAGTAGAAACCATTCTTGGGAAAGGCTTATTTTCCTATGATTTTAGGACATTTCACAGGTGACGAGAGTTCGACTCGTCAATGCCCATTGTTATGGACTTGGGTTTTGGAGAAGGAAGGGAAGCTGGAGATCGCGGAACAGCTAACAGATTTGCAACACGAGGACACGAGGTTTACCCAGGTTCAGGCCCCCGGAGGGAAAACTCTACTCCTGCTTGTCTGTTCTTGATTTATAGCGGTGTCGATGATTACAAGTGTGCGTAGATGCAAATTGGCATGAGGTGTGTTCTATGGTATGAGGTGAGATATGTAGATCTGTTGTGGCGATGGAGATCGTAGATCTGTCTATTGGGGGGTTTATGGCGTAGCCCTCCTCGTTGGACCCTCCTAGCCTTTATATATGGGGGAGGCTAGGTCTTAGGTACCAATACAAGTAGGTTACAAGTGTTAGAGTTGTATATGTGTGCGTGTATGTATCGGTTTGTAACCGGTTTGTAAGTACTTGTTGTACAAGTTCATCCACTAATATAAATCAATGCCAGCCGGTTGGGGCTAACCACGGCAAACAATTCTTTTTGACTTGGTATCAGAGCGAGCCGACCTGACCTAGGGTTTCCGCTCGCACCCCGCACTTCCTCCGCCGCCGCAGCTCGCGCCCCGCGCGTGACACCGTCGCGACCACTCGACGCGATGTCTTCCTTCGTGTTGACGCTCTCCACCGCCGGCGTGTTGGCCTCATCATCCGCCACATACATCCCCGTCGGCACTATCATCTCCGCCCCCACCAGCCATAACACCAACACCATAACGGTGTGCCTAGATCGCACTAATTTTCTTCTTTGGAAGATGCAGGTCGTCCCCAACATCGCCGGCCAGGGATGGTACGGCTTCCTCGACGGCTCCTGCAAACCGTTTCCGGCCACGGTCATCGAAAAGGAGAAGGTGCCAATGCTGTGACCAAGGCTAACCCGGACTATGCCCTATGGTTCTACACGGATCAGCGCGTCCTCAGCATCATTGTAGGATCCATGACTGAGGAGATCCTCGGCCACCTCGTTTGCCGCACCACCGCATCATCCGTGTGGGCGTGCCTCCTGTCCATGTTCTCCGCGCGGAACAGGGCGGTCGTGCACTAGATGTGGTGTCAGCTCACGACGCTGCGGAAGAACGACCTCATCGCCGTCGCCTACTTTCACAAGATGAAGGGTTTCGCAGATGCCATGGCCCAGGTGGGGTCGCCTATCTCCGATGACGAGTTGATCGACTACATCGTCGTCAGTCTCGGGCCTCAATTTGAGTCCCTCCAGCACTCCCTCACGGTGCTGGCCGCCGCAGGCGCCGACACCCTCAGCCTGTTGGACTTCTACTCCATGCTCCTCTCATGTGAGTCCCTCAAGGAGAAAAACTCCCCCGCCCCAGAGTTCTCCACCTTCGCCAATGCCGCGGCATGGCAAGGGGATGTCCGTGGAGGTGGCCGCCCCTTCGCTGACACGAACAACAATGGCGGCCGCTCCGGGGATCGCCCTACTGGCCCGCAAGGCGGCGGTCAGCAGCAGCATGCCCCCCATGGCAACCGCTCCAACCAGGGGGCGGTGGTGGTGGTGGAAATGGCGGAGGAGGCCAGGGCAACGGCGGTGGCAGGCGCTACAACCGCTAGCGCGATCGCCCCTGCTGTCAAGTCTACAAGTATTGGCGGCATGAGGCCCTCTAGTGCAAAAATCGCTTTAACCAAGCGTTCCAGTACGAGGAACCCCGTGCTGGCAGTTCTGTCGCCTACCAGCCAGGCCCTAGTCAGCCGTGGATTTTCGACACCGACGCCACCGACCACCTCACCAACGACATGGGCAGGATGAACATCCAGGAGCACTGCAACGGCACGGATCAAGTGCAAGTCGTCAACGGTGCAGGTTTGTCTATTACGCATGTTGGTCACTCTTGTTTGTCTGGTTCATCCTCTCCCATTGGGCTTAAAAATATTCTACTTGTCCCTAAACTTAGCAATAGTTTGCTCTCTGTCTATCGCCTTGTTTACGATAATAAAATCTTTGTTGAATTTCATAAATCCTTTTTCTGTGTCAAGGACAAGGTCACGAAGAAGTTTCTTCTTCGCGGTAGGAGTCGTGGCGGTCTTTATCCTCTCCCGTCCAACCACGTCGTAGCTTCTGGGCATCGCGCGTCGTCCGACGTTCGGCTGACTTCCGAGCAGTGGCGTCGGTGTCTTGGTTATCCGTCAAATAAGATAGTTCATATTATTGTTAGTGTAGGGGTTCGTAGCATGGAAAACAAAAAATTATACCGCATGCACACAAACAAGCCAAGATCTATCTACTAGATTGTAGCAACGAGTCGATAGGAGCACTCAACCTCGAAGATTCCAAATCGGTTAACGAGAGTAGATTCTCGTGGGTGATGTAGTCATACACTTCCCGATCTCAAGATCGCGTAGACGATCCTTCCGGCGCTGTGTTCTGGTAGCGCTTCCGCAGTCGGTCACATGTTCGGTACTCGATGAAGACCTTCCTCTCCCTTATTCCAGCAGGCAACGGAAGTTGTAGTTCTCCCCTCGCGATTTCGGTAGCACGACGACGTGGTGTCGGAAGTAGAGGGAAGATCCTGCAGGGCTTTGCCTAAGCCGGTGCGATTTATAGTGTATCTAGGGTTTCCCGGCAATCTAGGTTTAGAAGGCCGGGAGGAGGAGGAGGTGTCGGTGGCGGCGACGATGCTAGGCGGTGGCGCGGAGGCGGCGGCTTGGCGGCGGCGGCGCGGGGTGGAGGGATGGCTCTACTGTGTTTGGGGCAGCCCTCCCCCTCTATTTATGAGAGGGGGGCAGCCTTAGGAGGGGAGGGTTTGAATCCAAAGCCAAGCCCAAGTTGGATTGAAGGAAGGACTCTTTCCTTCTTCCACTAGGAAACCATTGTTCCAGTTTGACTTTTCAAACCTCCCGTTTGACTTTCAATTTAGAGCTTAATTCTCTCTTGCAAATTCCCAAACCAAGTGACCTAGGATTTGATCCAATCATTCCACTTATCCATGACACATTCATGGTCCATTCCCCTTCCGGTCCGGTGAACCTTCTAGAACCTTCTAGAATCTCTCCGATGAAAACATTGGAATCTTTCCCGAACTTCGGAATCAGACTTTCTGTGGCATCCCGCAAAACCACTACTAGAAAATCGCGTTGTTTTTGTGCATTGCATCATCATGACCGCATGCTCATGTCATCATGCCGCATTGCATTTGAGCATCGTCATCATCTCGCATCTGTTCGCATAAAACTATTTTGGAAAAGCCTGGCTTTGTTTCCTAAACGCCCCGTTTTTGTTCAACACGCAAAGCCGGGTCTCCGGATTAATTGTTTTGTCGGCTATCGATTTGCAGAGGCTTTGTTTTAATCAAATAAAAATATTAAATTATTTTAGTGGGGCAGTCGAACGGGCCGGATAGACCCGAACGACCACCCCAGAAATTAAATCGGTCCACCCTAGACCCTTTTCCTACCTACACCTAGTCTACCCACCCCTCCTCCACCTCACCCCAACCAATAGCCCCTCGCCACCTCATCTCCCCTCTCTCCCTCAACCAATCCTGAGCTGCCACCTCAACCTACCCCACTCCCCATCCCCAGCACACACCCTGGGCCACACACACACAAGCACACACGCCACCACACACACCACCCCACACCCCCACCCGCGCACTCACCCCCTGGTCCTCTGCCCCGTGTCCCCACCTTCCCCCTGGGTCCCACCCCTCTGCCCCCGCGTTCTCCTCGTTCCCCTCATCTCTCGCTCGCGTCCTCCCGCACCGCGCTGCGCCTCCCTCCTCTGCAACCACCGGACCCCGCCGCCTCCGGCCCCCCCTCCTCCGACTTCCTCTCCAACCGCCGGCGAGCTCCGTCGTCCGCCGCCTCCCCTCCCGTGCCCGTGAGCTCGCCGTACGGCCTATCCAGCTCTGCCCCGCGCGTGTGTGCTAGCCATCTCGTTGCACCGGTTTCTGGGAGGATCTGTCCAGTAAGTTGCTACCTGTTTGGTACGGGAGAATTAGTCAAGATCGCCAACGGCAACCGAAGCCATGTTGATCAAGACCTTCGTCACGGGATGCCATGTTCTCCCTCCTGAACTCCGAGACCTCCATCGAAGAACCCTGAAGGTGCCCGATGAACCACGGCGCCGGAACCGGAAACCGAACCTCGACACGCCAAGTTCGCCGAGACCCCGTCCCCGAAGGCCTCCGACAAGGACCCGACAAGATCGTCGCAACGACAAAATCGACACCGACCCGGAAGAACCCGATGCGCCCCCGACACCGAACCAAGTACTCCCTCGAGGACGCCGAGTACTTCACCCCGGACACCGAGATCCCGGTGCGACAAGTGCTTCATCCCGAACGCCATGACCGTCAACACGACCCGAAGACCACGGATACGCCAAGATCTACCCCGCTACCCGAGAACGATCCAGCCGAGACCGAACCCGTCGAACCCTGGACCCTGTCGAACCCCGAAACCCGGAACCCCAAGTTCGTCGAGACCCTCTTATGTGTGAACCCTTCCCGAAAACCCTATTTTATAATATAATACAACTTGTTGCATATTAATTGTTCATGCATGCATATTGCCTGTGGTTTGGGGGCCTTATGCCGATTCACCTTATAATTAATATGGGGCCCATATGCGGGCAAATCTAGCCTTATATTGGCCTCATTTAAATTTGTGTAGCGAACCGGTAACTCATCTTGCCTTGTTAAAACAACATTTAATTTGCGGGGTATCTAAATAACTTGAACCATTTAATTAATCGTCGGGACCCCGGTTCCGCTTAATATGACCTAATTGCATCGCATCTTTACCATGCCATACATCATACATGCATCATGCTGATCTTCTGCCGTTATATTAAATAGTGCATCGGGTGTTTATTCTAGTGTTTTGCTTCTTCGCGGATAAGGCCGTTGAGTTGATGCGAGTGTCGACCCGATCTTCAGATGAACCTTCGACAATGTTTTTCAAGCGAGCATCTCCCCCTTTCTACCTATCTTACCTTTATAGTATTTATTCCCTCCTGTTGATCTATTGCTATCTGTGTTGCGATGCTCTAGTTTCCGTACCCTTGATATCCCTTGCAGCCATATATTGCCTTGGACACATCCTATTACTTGTTGTTTGGTAGATAGTTGGACTTGCGCGTCGTAGTCGCTTGCTCAAGTGCTGTTGCGTGTCGTCAAGTGCCACAGTTGTTGATGTATTGCCGCATGTTGATGTTGGAGATGATCATAGTTTTACTTATCGCTCACTTTAATTCCTGTTTAACAACTAAAATTGAAATAAGCAGAGGCATCGGTGGGTGATAGATAATATTTGGTTTCCGAACGCCCACTTGTGTCCCGTAGGACCCTGAGTACTTGATACCTGTTCCTTGATTTATCGCGCTATCCACATCCGGGAGGTATATGGGACCCCCCTGAGCCAGAGCTTGATTCAGTCTTATTTCTTGGGGCCACAAACTAGTTTGAGGTTTTATTTACTATCATGTACTTATGCCATGCTACTTCTGTATTTACGATTGTGCGAGGAGCACACTGTACTGTTTAGGGATTGTGACCCGTTTTCGCGGTATCGACAAGCCCAGTCACACTTTCGGGTTCCCAGTCGTTTACAGCCGGCCCCACAAACCTTGAGGCCGTCTCGAAGTCAGCTAACTTTGTTGCGGGTCTACTTTAAGGGGTGGCCCCCTGAAATATTTCTGAATCTTGTGATTACTTTGTCGTGAAGGCCTCGTTGGGTTTTGATTTGGTTTTTCCGAGGTTGATCGAGTGTGTGTTGCTATTGGTGCACCCCGGCCGGGTAAAACTTTCTGAAAGCCGTGTCCGCGGTTATGGAAGACTTGGAGCACAGTATCTCGATCATAGACAAGCATAACTAAAGTTTATTGCTATAAATTTGACTTTATAATGACTAGTAATCAGCTTCACTATAATGGAATGGCTAAATAATACTGCCCACAATTGCTTGTTTGGAGTGTCGCTTGCGACCATTGTACCTGACTAGTAATTATGGCAACTACAACGGAATGGCTGAATAAAAGTACCAACAACTGCTGGGTTTTTGGGGTTATCTCATGCTAATTGTATCTGATTAGTAATTGTTGCAACTACAACGGAATGATTAACTAAAAGTGCCCACTGCTTATTTTATCAGGATGATTATCCAAATATGACTAGTAATTGCTGCAACGATAACTGAATAAATAAAACTGCCAACTGTGTGAGTTCCTCGGTGGACTTCCTCGATTGGTCTCGAGGGGGAAACGCCAGGATGGGTTTGTTTGGTGGTCGTATCAGGTTGGTTCCGAATAGGTCTTTCTTACCCCTCTCTAATAGCCGCCAGTTGTGTCGAGTCTCTATAGGTTGTTTAGTGCATGCTGCCGCTGCCGCTTTAGCCCACCATACCTATGTAGGCGAGGACCGCCGAATTCTAGTCTCGCCGTGTACTGGCCTCAGTACTGACGCTCCTCTTTTTCCTTTGCCCTTTGTCGGCACCCCTTTTGTTTAAGCAGGTTTTGAGATCGATGTCGTTAGCAGGGTTACCCTTCCGGCTTGGCCTGGGCAGGGTTATGGACGCCATTGGTTATTCTTCAGGGCTCTTAGCCCCATTTGCATCTTGTCTATAGTCGGACGCTTTATCATTTTCAAGGTGATTTGGATCTTTGTATATTATATATGTATTCTTGACTCTTTGAGTCGCTGTTGTATATATCTGTTCTGTGGGTCCCATCGAGGACTGTTGTGTAATGTTATTACTTCGTTTCCACCCGCACGAAAGTGCCTGGTGGGCACCTTTGAATCGTTTCTATGCGGGTTTGGCGGGTTTCGCTAAAACTTGCATAGGTCCGATTCTGAGGGTGTTACACTTTCCTTATATGAATCTTATTCTCCGAACCATTCCGGATCTCCTCGTGATATCCCGGATCCCATCCGAGACTCTGAACAACATTCGGTCTCTTACTCATTATTCCATAACTACTCAACAACATCGAATCCTTAAGTGTGTCTCCCTACGGTTCGTGAATTATGCGGACATGATCGAGACACTTCTCCGATCAATAACCAATAGAGGAATCTGGAAATTAATATGGCTCCCACATATTTCTACGATTACTTTGCGATCAAATGAACCACTTACGTATGATACCAATTTCCCTTTGTCTCACGATAGTTTACTCATCCGAGGTTTTGATCGTCGGTATCTCTGCATACCTAGTTCAACCGCATTACCCATAAGTACTCTTTTCTCGTTCCCGTGATATGTGATCCCTTGTGAGCCAGTCACATGCTTGCAAGCCAATTGGATGACATTCCACCGAGAGGGCCCATAGTATATCTATCCGCCATATGGATGGACAAATCCCACTCTTCATCCATGTGCCTCAACACATACTTTCCGAACACTCAATGCCACCTTTATAGCCACCTAGTTATGGTGTGGTGTTTGATGTCAGCAAAGCATACTTTCGGTGATGGTGATTAGCATGATCTCAGGGTCGAAGGAATTAGGTTACTATGTATCAGAAAGCTTATAGCAAATGAACTATTGAAATGACTTGATCTTTATGCTACGCTTATCTATAGGAGTATGTCCATCAACCATTCTACTAATGATATGATCTTGTTGTTAATAACATCTCAATGTTCATGATCGAGAAACCACGATCATCTATTAACCAACAAGCTAGTATTACAAAGAGGCTTTACTAGGGACTCTAATTTAGTTTACAATCACACAAGTATTAATGTTTCCGGTTAATACTATTATAGCATGAATGTAAACATTTATCATAAACACAAAGATATAATAATAACCACTTTTATTATTGCCTCTAGGGCATATCTCCAACAGTTAGTTCCAAAAATTTGCCATGTTCTTCAAACATTGAATCTTCCGTGTGTGATGTTTGTCAGCATGCAAAAAGTCACCAATTACCATACAATTATTCTACTTGTGTTTATACATCACTACTTGATCTTATTCACTCCGATGTTTGGGGTCCTTCTTTGCCCTCTTCTAGGGGTTTTAAGTATTATGTCAATTTTATTGATGACTAAAGTCACTATTGCTGGATTTATTTGATCAAAAATAAGTCTGATGTTGAGAGTATTGATACATCCAAAACGTATCTACTTTCTCGAACACTTTGTTATTGTTTCTTCCTTAAAGTTGTGTGATTTGGATACAACTAACACAGACTGACGCTGTTTTCAGCAGAATTACCTTGGTGTCTTGTTTTTGTGCAGAAAATGAACTATTAGGAAAAATCCCGGAAAATATGCCAAAAATTATATTTCACCAGAAGATCCACGGAGCCAGAAGACGAGACGGAGAAGGGGCCTGGGGGGCCACACCCATGTCAGGCGCGGGCCCACCACTAGTCGTGCCTGGGGGGGTGCAGCCACTCCAGGCACCCCCTCGGCCTCCCTCTTTGCCTATAAGTTGCCTTTCGACCTAAAAACCAAGGGGGGTTCGATAGTTTTCCAGAAAGAGTTCCGCTCCACTGCCACCACCAGAAGCCAAGATGGATCCAGAAACTCCGTTCTGGCACCCTGCCGGGACAAGGAATTTGGAGAGGATCATCGCCATCGTCATCACCAACGCATCTCCATCAACCACCGATGTTTCCCTCATCCATGAGTGAGTAATCCCCCACTGTAGGCTTGGGTATGGTAGGGATTGGATGAGTTCTATCATTTAATCAAATAAGATCTGTTAGGGCATAGTGCCTAGTATCTCCATTAGTGCTATTTGACTTTGTTGCAACTTGTTGTGCTTAATGCTTGTCACTAGGGCCCGAGTGCCATGATCTCAGATATGAACTTATTATTGAATCATTATGATAGTATTGTTTATGATCTTATCTGCAAGTTGTGTACATATATCATTGTCCGGATCCAAAGGCCCCAAAGTGACAATAATTGAGACAACCGGAGGGGATGGATGTGGTGTGAGGATCACATGTATTCACAGAGTGTTAATGCTTTGCTCTGGTGCTCTATTAAAAGGAGCACCTTAATTGCTAGTAGTTCCCTAGAGGCCCCGCTACCACGGGCTGGCTGGACAGAAGATATTGTGCAAGTTATCATTGCGAGCACGTATGAATATATATGAAGCACATGCCTAGGATTGTTTAGTACTTGGATGCTTGTTATTATTTATCTGCAATGCCCTAGAACTTGAAATTACATGTTTAGACTCGTCCATGCAACGCCCGTCCATCCATCCCTATGCCTACCGTACTCGAATCTCACTATTTACTGTTACTATTACTATTGCTCTTGTTCCACTGTTGTTGTTGCTTTGGTGTTGCTGCTACCAGACTATTGCTACTGATAAACTTCTGTGAGCAAGAACTATTTCCAGGTGCAGCTGAATTGACAACTCAGTTGTTAAGGCTTGCAAGTATTCTTTGGCTCCCCTTGTGTCGAATCAATAAATTGGGTAATACTACCCGTGAAGACTATTGCGATCCCTTACACTTGTGGGTCATCAAGACTATTTTCTGGCGCCGTTGCCGAGGAGCATAGCTTTATTTGTAAGTTCACTTGGATCTATTATTGTTCACTGCTACTCCTTTCATCATGGGGAAGTCTCGTGATGGAAATTTCCCTATTTTACCATCCACTACAAGAAGAGGTACAATCCTAAACACCTCTGCTGCTCTTGATTCACCGTCTGTTATAAGTAAGCTTGTTACACCACCACCACATCCTCATGCTACACACACTGCTACTACTGTTGAGTCTGAAACTGATTTTGATACTCATGATGTTACTTCTACTGTGCTTGATGCGAGTGGTTCATTAGGTCCTTTTCTAGATGCTACTATGGCTAGTCTAGGAAATACCAAAACTCCTAGTGAAGACACTGCTACACCTGTTAGCTCACCTGAGGCTAGTGAGAGTTATGATATTAATGATGGTTACATTGAGTTCACTGATGATTTTGTTGAAGAGTACCAAAACACACATGGTACTAGTGCTATTAAGAGTCTCCTTGCTAGACGTACTATTATGCCTAAGCTGTCCTTTGATCCTAAGTTTGCCACTTATCCCATAGATATTAAAGATAAAGATTATGATTTCTCTCTTGATTTATCTTATTTAGATATTGTTGAGAAAGAACCTTTCTGTGGTATTGAAATGAGAGTGGTGTGGCTCATATGAATGAGCTTTCTACTATGAGTGCTTTATACTCAAATGATTTTAAGATGCACAAGTACTTTGTTACTAAGATCTTCCATTTTCACTAAAAGGAGAAGCTAGGGCTTGGTTTAATAGATTACCTCCTGGTTCCATTGATAGCCCTGATTGCTTGATTGCTTCTTTCTTCCAGAAATATTTTCCTCCCAATGCTAGACACGCTGCTTTGCAGATACTTTTTGATTTTAATCAGGGAGAAGAAGAGAAATTGTCTGAGTTATGGACAAGATTCTGTGCCTTGATTCATGCACATCCTGGATGTCCATTACCTAAGAATGAGCTTCTTGATATTTATTATAATGGACTAACTGATGATTCTAGGACCTACCTAGATAGCTTTGCTGATTGTGTTTTCAGGAAAAGGACTCCTATAGATGCTGGAGAATTAATGGCTAAAATAAGCAAGAATTATGATGATTAGACTTCAACTAAGCTGAATACACCTGAGCCTATTACTCCTGAACCAGTTGTGCCTGAACCAGTTCCAACACCAACACCAAAGAAGAGGGGAGTTATTGCATTAAATGATGAAGTGATGAAGGAAGCTAAGAAGTGTCTAAAGGAGAAAGGTATTAGAGCTGGAGATGTCAAGAATTTACCTCCTATAGAAGAATTATGTAAGCCAATTCCCCACTCATCCACTATTGAGGTACACTCTCTCCAACACTTTGATGAAGGTAATATTTTTTATGGTAAGCCTCCTGATCAATGTTTAGAGGAACTTGACATTTTTATTGTCAAACAAGGTCATTTTAATAAACAAGTTCAGAATCATTTATTGGAAAACTCTAGAGCTATCAATGAGTTGAAAGATATTGTGGAAAGAACTTCTAATGATATCAAAATGCTTTGTAAACACTTTCAAATGGTTCAAACCCAACTTGATCAACTTGCTAAGGTACAATAGGATATGTTAGTTAATGCTTCAGGAGATAAACATGCTTATGGAATTAGAACTAGGAGTGGTATAGCTACTCAAGATCCTTTATATCCTGAAGGACACCCTAAAAGAATTGAGAAGGATTCTCAGCAAGGTGAGAGTAGTGGTAGTCGTCGCAAGAGGAAGAAAAAGAATCATAGAATAGTTGAGGAACCACTTGAACCTATTGTAGATCCTAATAGTATATCTCTCTCTGATGCTGAAACTGAGAGTGGTGATGATAAAAATGAGTCTCCTCATAAGGAGGAAGTTGAGGAAGAACCTGAGAAACACATTAAGAACATTAGGTACACAAAGGAAGATTTTATTGCTAATAAACATGGTAAAGAGAGAGAACCTTGGGTGCAAAAACCTATGCTTTTTCCAGGTAAGAAACACAAGTCAAAGGAGGAAGACCACTACAACAAGTTTTGTGAGTGGATGAAACCTTTATTCTTGCAAATTCCTTTGACTGATGCTATTAAGTTGTCTACTTATTCAAAGTATATGAAGGATCTTGTCTCTAATAAAAGGAAGATTCCTAATGAGGAGATTTCTACTTTGCTTGCTAATTATTCCTTCAATGGTAAGGTTCCAAAGGAACTTGGTGATCCAGGTATACCAACTATTCTTTTATCTATTAAGAATAATTATATTAGAACTGCTTTATGTGACTTGGGAGCTGGATTTAGTGTTATGCCTTTTTCTCTCTATAAGAGACTCCATCTTGAAAAGTTGATACCAACCGATATATCTTTGCAAATGGCTGATAAGTCAACTACTATTCTTGTTGGTATATGTGAGGATGTTCATGTTCAAGTTGCTCATAATTGCATGGTTTTAACTGATTTTGTTGTGCTTGAAATGCCTGAAGATGATAATATGTCTATTATTCTTGGGAGACCTTTTCTTAATAATGCATGTGCTATCATCAATTGTAATCAAGGAAAAGTAACATTTAATATTAATGACAAAGAGCATACTTTTTATTTCCCCAAGAATGTTGCTAAGAGCTATTGCCTGAAATCCATTGAAAATATTGAGAGCATCAAGGTCGGAGAAATATATTGTCCCATTCCACAAGAAAATTTTGAAACTATTATGATTGGGACCATTGCTATCAAGTATGAGGTAACATAATCACCTTGTGGAATGCAAAGTTTTGTTTCATATAAGATTGTTTTGGTAACAAGACTTGATCAACCTTGTTAACAAAAGGGTTTTAATGGACAAAATAATGTTTCCACTATGGTTATACTTGCTTTCTTTTACTTTTGTCCTTCCTAGTCTTTGTCTTTCTTTTGCTAGCTTTGGTTTTGTTAGTTGTTTTTTTTGTTTGAGTTTCTTAGAGCTGCTGTAGTTTGGCTTTTGGTTTGCTTTTGCTTCTTCTAAAAAAATGTTTTTGCGAGAAAATCAATTTTCATACCCTGAAAATTGGCCAAAAATAAAGTTTCCCCAAAAATTCCAAAAAATTCAAAATAATTTTTTCCTCGAAAAAAAGGGGCACATAGACACCTGAAGAGACCCAGGGGGCCACCCCAGGCCACCACAGCCATGGTAGGCGCGGCCTACCTAGGGGTGGCGCCTAGGGGGGGTTTTGGCCCACTTGGCCCCCTCCAAGCTGCCTCCTCAAAACCACCTTCTTTCTCTCTCCCGAAAAACACCGGAAAACTTGCTTAAGCTCGAGTTCTTGCTGTTCTTGCTCGTGATTTTCGATCTCCTTGTTCAGCCCATCTCAAGTGCTGATTTTTGGAGGGATTGCTCCTTGGTATGTGCCTCCTCCACTTTTCCAATTAGATTTGTGATTGGTAGATTGTATCTTGAGTATTTTGCTGCTATAGGTGTCAGGTTGTTTGAGCTTTTTCTATGGTTAGAAACTTTATTTTGATGCATGTGTAGTCCTCTAGCAAGTTCCTATAGTATTTTATCATCATTTATCAACTTAGAAATCACTTGGTTGGATGATTGTCTAAAAATTTCAGAATTAAAGAAAGGTCATGGACAACCATACATTTGGTGAAATATTTGAGAGTGATGCACCTAGAAGGGCAAGGATTTCAAGGTCATCCACTAGTACTAGACCCTCATACAATGAGGATCTCATTACTCCGCGATTTGGTGACGAGGGAGATGAAGGGGATGCACACACCTCCACCATTTCTTGCCAAACTTTCTTGCGGGCAGCTGGGATTCTTAATGATTTTATGAGTTTGGTTCGGAAGGCTGGACTAAAAAGTTACATACAGGATGAGAGCGCACAATATGCTTTGCTCACGAAAATGTTTGTGGAGAGTTTTTCTTTTACTAACAGTGTGTTCAAGCCAGCTGTGTCTTTCAAAATTTATGGGAGGGCTCATTCTATGAATTTGAAGCAATTTTGTAAGGCCCTGGGACTTGGTACATCTGGGTCAGCAAAGAAGATTCCAGCTCTACCCTCTGATTTGTTGGAGCTTTACCGAGGGATAACCAATGATGATGACCACAGAGCTCAACAAGGAAAGATAAAGAATATTCAACTCCCAGCCATCATGTACTTTTCCTACTATCTTGTCACTAGTGTTCTTGGTAGGGATAACACTAGTAATATTTCCAACTATCAATTGGCCTTCTTAGCTGCTGCGCTCAACAATGAAGATAAGTATAATCTTGGTTCTCTCATTGCTCATCGCTTAGCTGCTAAGGGACCCATTTATGGGGGAATTATTGCTACTCGTATTGTTGCTGCCTTGAACATTGCTGTTGATCCACATGATACAGTTTTGGCTCCTCAGAGGATTGATCTTGCTGCCATGAAGGCACATCACTTTATCACTACTGGTTCTACCCTTGAGAACTTGGTTTACAGAATGCTGTTTATTGACGGGGAGGAGAGAGAGATCCCTCTACCCCAAACCACTTTGTTCAGTATTTCTCAGGGACCTTTGTCACGCTCGAAGGCGGAGATGGATGATAATCTGCGCTCTCTTAACTTCCACGGGCACTATCAGGAGGAAGCACCATCATATGACCCCTTTGTGTACTATATAGGGGAGGCCTCGAGCTCATACCAAGACGAGGGAGCTTCCTCGACATACTAGGGAGGTGCATCCTCTTGGACACCATGGGATTTGTCGTGGTATTTCCGACGAGTACGCCATGGAGGGGTCCTCACAGTGCGTGTTTAGAGACGTGGGGTAAGGCGGGCGGTTGACGGGTACGAGGTAACACAGCTTACCCAGGTTCAGATCCCACAACGGTGGCCGAATCCTACTCCTGCTATAAATCACTATAATGGCAATACGCCGAGTTACAGAGATAGGTTCGCTGTGCGAGGTGTGTGTAAAACGATGCCCTAAAGGCTCCCATAGGCCCGACTTATATAGTCGCCAGGTCCTAGGGTTACAGGGAAAAGTCCTAGCCGGACAGGTTACAGAGTTCTACACCGTCTATTACTAGTCTTGTGTATCTTGTACTCCAAGGCTCCGGGTACGCTGGTGACTCCATCGTAGCCTTCCTTTATTTGGCATGGGCCTCCCTTCTGGATCCACCTAACTGGGCCGCCCAGTAGGCCACAGGCCATGCTACCGACTATGGGCCACCCGGGTTAGTCGGATAATGTAACACCCTCATAATCGACCCTATGCAAGTTTCAGCGATTCCCGCCAAACCCGCATAGAAACAATTCAAAGGTGCCCACCAGGCACTTTCGTGCGGGTGGAAAACGAAGTAATAACATTACACAACAGTCCTCGATGGGACCCACAGAACAGATATATATACAACAGCGACTCAATGAGTCAAGAATACAGATATAATATACAAAGATCCAAATCACCTTGAAAATGATAGAGCGTCCGACTACGGACAAGATGCAAATGGGGCTAAGAGCCCTGAAGAATAACCAATGGCGTCCATAACCCTGCCCAGGCCAAGCCGGAAGGGTAACCCTGCTAACGACGTCGATCTCAAAACCTGCTTAACAAAAAGGGGTGCCGACAAAAGGGCAAAGGAAAAAGAGGAGCGTCAGTACTGAGGCCAGTACACGGCGAGACTAGAATTCGGCGGTCCTCGCCTACATAGGTATGGTGGACTGAAGCGGCAGCGCAGCATGCACTAAACAACCTATAGAGACTCGATGCAACGGTCGGCTATCAGAGAGGGATAAGAAAGACCTATTCGGAAAACAACCTGATGCTACCATCCTACAAACCCATCCTGGTGTTTCCCCCTCGAGACCAAACGAGGAAGTCAACCGAGGAACTCACACAGTTGGCAGTTTTATTCATTCAGTTATCGTTGCAGCAATTACTAGTCAGGTATAGATAATCATCCTGATATAATAAGCAGTGGGCCATTTTAGTTAACCATTCCGTTGTAGTTGCGACACTTACTAGTCAAATACAATTAGCATGAGATATCCCGAAACCCAGCAGTTGTTGGTACTTTTATTTAGCCATACCGTTGTAGTGAAGCTGATTACTAGTCATATCGGGTACAAGTCAAATTATAACAGTAAACTTTAGTTATAGTTGTCTATGATCAAGCACTGTGCTCCAAGTCGTCCATAACCGCGGACACGGCTTCTCGAAAAGATTTAACCCTGCAGGGGTGCACCAAAGTATCCACACGCACTTCGACCCTTTTTGCTAGATCAATTAACATACACCCATCGGTATGTCGGCGGGGCCTAAGTCATGACGTCTCCCAGACCCAAAGCAAGCACGGGGGCCACCCCACTAAGTCTACCCGCAACGAAGTCGGCCGGTCTCCGAGACGGACTCAGGGTTTGCGTCAGTGGCTGTAAACGACAGGGGATACCAAAACTGGGCCTGCCGATACCGCGAAACACTCCGCTTCCAAAATAGTACAGCGTGCTCCTCACACAATCGTAAATAATGCAGTAAAGCATGGCATAAGTACATGATAGTAATAAAGCCCCAAACTACTTGTGGCCCCCGGTACAATACTTTGAAATCAGGTACTAAATCGATGGGGGCCCATATCTCCCCACATGTGGTTAGCGCGCTCGATCTCGGAACAGGTGTCAAGAACTCGGGGTCCTACGGGACACCAGTGAGCGGTCGGAAAACAAAATTATCTATCGCCCACCGGTGCCTCTGCTTACCTACTTCAATTTTAGTTATTAATCAATAATTAAAGTGAATGATAATTAAAGCCATGACCCTCTCCAACATTGAACATGCGGCAGAACTCCAACAACTGAGGTACTTGACGACACGGAACAGCACTTGAGCAAGCGACTACGACGCGCAGGTCCAACTATCTACCAAACAACAGGTAATAGGATGTGCCCAAGGCAATATAAGGCTGCAAGGGATATCACGGGTACGAAAACTAGAGCAACGCATCACAGATAGCAATAGATCAACCGGAGGGAAGTAAATACTATAAAAGTAAGATAGGTAGAAAGGGGGAGATGCTCGCCTGAAAACATTGCCGAAGGTTCAACCGAAGATCGGGGCGAAGCTCACATCAACTCAACGGCCTTATCCGCGAAGAAGCAAAACACTAGAATAAACACCGGATGCAATATTTAATACTACGGCAAAAGATCGGGCATGATGCATGTATGATGTATGACATGGCAAAGATGCGATGCAATTAGGCAAGATTAAGCGGAACCGGGGTCCCGACAATTAATTAAACGGTTCAAGTTATTTATCTACCCCGCAAATTAAATGTTGTAATAACAGGGCAAGATAAGTTACCGGTTCGCTACACAAATTTAAATGAGGCCAATATAAGACTAGATTTGCCCGCATATGGGCCCCATTTTTAATTATAAGGTGAATCGGCATAGGGCCCCCAAACCACATGACAAGTATGCATGCGAGTATGACAATTTAATATGCAACAAGTTTTATATTTAGCATTTATAAAATAGGGGCTCGGGAAAAGGTTCACACATTAGGGTTCGACGATCTTGGGGTTCCGGGGGTTCGGGGTCCGGTCTCAGGGTTCAGGGTTCGACGGGATCGTTCTCGGACTCCGGGATTTAGGGTCTTCGGATCGGGGAAGTAGATCTTGTCGCATCCGTGGTGGTCGGGCCATGTTGTCGGTCTTGTCGTCTCACGCGGAGATCTTGGCGTTCCGGGAGGAAGTACTTGGTCTGGCGTCGGGGCATCGGACTCGCCCTGGTTGGTGTCGGTCTTGTCGTCGATGGCGAACTTGAGTGGGTCGGGTACCGGGGTCTCCGAATCCGTGAAGTAGATCTTGTCGCACGGGCGCCAATGCTTCCGGAAGGAGAACTTGGCGATCCCGAGGGTCTTGGTGTTCGACGGGGTTCAGGCGCGCCGGGATCGGGCTTCGGGGTTTGCTTTTCGGATCCTTGAAGAAGGTCATGGTGGTTCCGGGGAGGAAGGCTTGGTGTTCCGTGATGAAGTTCTCGAGGGTCGGTGTCGGGCTCGGATTGGCGTCGATGGAATCAGGCTTTCGAACTTGTCATATACGCACATCCTCGGGGTATCACGACCATGTCGATGACGAGATCTTGGCATTGCGGACCTTGGCAGCTAGTGCGGCTCTCCATCTTGGACTTGGCAGATCCGCCATCTTATCACCTACAACAGTACTAACTCACCCGAAACGGCAAGGCTCCATAGACGTGGGGCAACAATACCACAAAGCAACAGGGCAAGGAACCCCATGTTGCGCAACATGACGGGGAGGCGGGGTCAACCCAGGGCGGCTCTGCAGAGGGGAGGTCGGGGTTCCTGGGCGGCGGCGCGACGGAGAGGAGGGACGCTGGCAGGGCGAGGAGGAAGGGCGGCGGTGGTGCAGGCTCGGAGGGGACGCCGGCGGTGGCGGGGACGGCGGAGCGGGGGTCGGCAGAGGAGGACGCGGAGAGGGGCGCAGGTCCGCTGGAAGAAGGGTCGGCGCCACGACGATAGGCGGCCAGAGGGGAAGGGGCCGCGGCCGGCGGAGCAGGTGGCGAGCTCGACGAGGAGCGCGTCAGGGAAGGCTCGCTGGCCGAAAGGGGAGCTCGGAGGCGACGTGGGGTCCGGCGAGGCGGCGCCCTGCGAGGAGGAGCCTGGCGGGGTCGGCCCCAGGGAGGCGACGCGGCGGCGCTTGGAGGAGCGGTGAACGGCGATGGGGGATGAGGGGTGCCGGCGAGGTCGAGGGGGGCGGGGCCTGGGGCGGCCCGGAAGCGGTGAGGGCGGCAGGGGGAGGATGCGACCGGCGGAGGGGAGGAGCGGCCGAGAGGGGGGTGAGAGGAGGGGCGGGCCCGACGGCGGCCGGCGGGCCGCTGCGCGAGGCGGCCGGGCGGAGAGGTGGCCGGCGACCGGGGCCAGCAGGGAAGCGCCGGGGGTGGAGAGGCTAGGGAGAGAGAGGGAACGGGTCACGGGGACGCCAGGGAGAGAGGAGAGAGGTGGGCGTCGCATGCGTGGGTTGGGACGCGCCAGGGGTGGGGCCGGGGCCAGGGGGGAAGCGGGTCTGGCGGGTGGGCCTGGGGCGGTTGGTGGGGCAGGGAGAGAGGGGGTTGGCCAGGGAGGCGCGCGCGCGTGTGTTGCGTGTGTGTGCTGTGTGCGTGGCAGGTTGAGAGGGGAGTGGGGTGAGAGATGTTGGCCAGGTGGCGGGCTGGGATTGGGTAGAGGGAAGGAAGAGGGTGAGGTGGCAGCCAGAGATTGGTGGGGGTGATGTGGTTGGATGGGTGGGTAGATTAGGTTGGGTGGCCTTAGGATTTTGGTGGACCGATTTTTATTCTGGGGGTGGTCGACTGGGTCGAATCGGTCCGTTCGACTGCCCCCTAAAAATAATATAACTTTTATTTAATTTGCAATAAACTTTTGTAAATAGTTTTTAGACAAACAAAATATCCGGAAGCATCCGGGGTTTAATTTGAAATAGAAGGAGGGCTAGTTTCAGAAAACAGTAGACTTTCGCAACATAGTTTCAAGTAAAAATAATATGCATGATGATGACGATGCTCAAATGCAATGTGGCATGATGACATGAGCATGCGGTCATGATGATGCAATGCACAAAAACGACGCGATTTTCTAGTAGTGGTTTTGCGGGATGCCACAGATAAGAGACATGCTATGAGGATACCCATATAGCATATCCCCAACAGTAGCCCCCGGAGAACTCCGAGATCTTGCGCCGTCTTGCCTCTTCCCGTGGAATGCTCCGTCTAGATGGATGTCGGCAAATCGTCAAGCAACATCTTGTAGTCTTCCCAAAGAACCCTGCAAAGGTTTCTCCGTGTTATATAAGTAAGCCGGAGAAATGCTGAATCTTCCATCGCACGCTCCCGTTGTCGGATTAAATCCGTCCATGCCGGAATCTTCGATGGGACGGATCATCTACCATGTCAGTTATGGCGACGTAAGCTGTAGGTCAGCGACGCGTCGTAACTCACACATGCAGAGAACGCAATCATATCTGATTTTCCCGCGCGAGCGATACGAACTGTTGGCGACGGTGGTTGGAGACGTGACAAAATTACCGCGCACGTTCACGAACACGTCGTCTACGCGGCAACCGTCCGATTAGCTACACGAATCTTGACGCAGAGTAAGATAAATAGTAACCATGGGACACTTGCCACTTTTTCACCCCATTCTCTCGCGTCATCGTCTTCTTCCTCCAGCCGCACACCTCCTCGAGCTCTCCACGGAAAACCTCGAGAAACCCTAGCCTCTCTCTGCACCAGTATCTCCCTTCCATTCCTTCCATGGCCAGCAGCAGCTCCACCCTGTCGATGGCGGCGTCAAGCGAAGCCATGGCGAAGCCGGCGAGCTCCGTCGTCGTGCCCCCAGAGGGCCTGGTGATCCCCGCATCGGCGGTGATTGAAACCACTGGCGGCGACCAAAATATGGCGGCGCTGGAGCCCCTGGAAGAGGAGCCAGACTCGCACAAAGGCGATTGGCGCGGCTCGGACATCACCGGCCACGACATCCAAGAGATGGTTGTTGAGGGTTATCTTCCCGGGACGGAGGGGCTCGCCTGGCGGGCGGCGCCGGCCGGCGAGGTGACCCCTTCTCCCCAAGCCGGAGAGAAAGTGTACCTCAAGGCGCAATTGGTACGCGGCGTTTCTCTGCCCGTCTCTCACTTCTTTCTGTCCGTCTTGAATCACTTCAAGGTCCAACCCCATAACCTCTCCCCCAATAGTATCCTAGTGCTTAGCAACTTCGCGGCACTTTGTGAGGGTTACCTAGGGATTAGGCCTAGGTTAGATTTGTTTGTATACTTATTCACCATCAAACATGAAGCCGGACACAATAGAGAGGAGCTTAGGAACTGCGGCACCATAAGCTTCAAGATCCGTCCTGGCCGGCGGTTCCCCGACATCGTCGGCCACGAGTCGTGCAAAAACTGGCAACATACGTACTTCTACGGCCCCGACATTCCTTCGGCGGGCCAAGAAGTAACGTACCCGGACTTCGTGGATGGAGCCGCCGCTGAAGTCCCCACATGGCGGTCCCATGCCTCCCTTCCCTCCGACCTCAATGCTTCTCGTGCAATAAGGCGGATCGAGTGGTTCGTAGAGACGGGTCTAACCGGCTTGGACCTAGCCATGTGCTGGTTCATCAGGCGGATCCAACCTCTGCAGCACCGCACGAAGGTCATGCACGAGTACACCGGCGACTGAAGGGATACCCTCCGGATCTCCGAGGACAACTTCTCGAGCGACTCCGTCAAGTTCCGCCTTAAGGACATCATCAAGGTGAAGGACAAGAAGCGTGGCTTCACCCTCACCTACGACATGTTCATAGACGGAAAGTGCCCAAAGGTAGATATTTATTTTCTGTGTATGACATTGCTCCAGTTTTTCCGTCTTGCCAATACCATCTTGTCTAACATGATGACTTCTCACTTAACAGCTTAGCGATCTAGAGGAGGGCAACCTGGCTGCCCAAATCTACGATCCAAAGATGAAGGAAGTCACAGTCGTGTCCGACGACGATGTCCCGTTGGCGCGAAAGCGAAAGAGCTCCACCTCTGACGCTGCCGACAGAGGTAAGAAGAAAAAGACGGAGGGTGGAGCCTCCAAAAAGAGTACTGTCGCCCTGGAGGCGGAAAAGAAGAAAGCCACCAGGATGTTTGCCAAAGCGCCCCCCTAGTGTAAGCTTCTTATTCTCCGACATTGTCTCATTTATTTGTCTTATTCCTGTACTTATGCACTTTGCACGTTTCAGGAAGAAAGCCACAACCAGCCTCAAGAAGTCCTCCAAGACTCTTGGGGCTTCTAGAAATATCAAAGATATGCTGCATCGCGACTCCTCCCCCTCCATCGCCCCTGCCACTCCTGCCGTCAAGCCCTCCTCTGCTCCGACAAGCTCCCAAGTCCAGGAGGCACCAGGCCCTTCTGCCATGGAAGTGGATTCTGGCGCCTCTACCGAACTAGCTGTCGTCGGCGAGCAGGCGACGCAGGAGAGTGCTACTCTTCAAATGGCTGAAGCTCCGGCTAAGGATGCCATCGGTAGCGGCAAGGCGGTGGTAGGTGCTGGTACTTCTGCAGAAGGCGGCGCCTCTGCTCCCCAGGAACCCTTCGAGTTCCTGAAGATTGTTTACCCGTCGCTCATGCCAAATAACACAACTATGGTTTTTGGAGGAGTGTCGTCATCTCCGACGTGCGGTCTTGAGGAGCTACTCCGACAAGCGGACATCTTGCGCGGGAACAACATTGCCTTTGGCAAGCTGCTAGCCGAGAGCGCTACAAGCCTCAAGATCATCGCACTTGTAAGTTTTACTTTACCTTTTGCATTTCGTATGAGTATCCCACTGTAGCCCCCGAGGATGTAGACGGAAAACCATAGGTTTTGCATCTATATGCTCTAAGAGTGACTAAGTTAGAAAAAACTCTCAATGTAGCCCCCAAGCATGTAGATGGAGTGAATTATTCCGACTAGATGCTTTAAGAGTAGCACAAGCAGTGTTCATGATTTTCCATGCTGTAGCCCCCAAGCCTCTAGTTGCAACTGAATTAGTTCTGACTAGATGCTTTAAGAGTAGCACAAGCAGTGTTCATGATTTTCCATGCTGTAGCCCCCAAGCCTCTAGTTGCAACTGAATTAGTTCTGACTAGATGCTTAAAGAAAAGCTAAGCATTTTCCGAGATAAAAACTTTATACTGTAGCCCCCAACCTTCTAATCGAGAACTGAATTAGCTCCAACTAGATGCTTTAAAGAAAAGCTAAGTATATTGATAAGTTTAAAAACTCTCGCTGTAGCCCCCGAGCTCTTAGATGGAAAATTTCCGACTAGGTGCTCAAAGCAGACCAAACAACGACTTAACTTTGTATTTGTTTCCACAGAATGAGAATGCTTGGAGGGGCATGGCCAACGATAAGTACCAGAAGATGCGCGCAGATCTTGAAGCCGAAAAGGGTAAAACTGCCATCTTGAAGGAACAGATCATCAAAAACAAGAGTCTGTTTTCTTTTTGCGCATTTCCGTCTTACTTTTGTGCCCACAATCTCCGAGTACTCACTGTGTACTTTGTTTTATCCGACTTGCAGAGCATGTCGCCAAGGCCAAGGATATTGTTGAGCAGTCGAAGCACATCCAGCAGCTGGACAGCGAGAACAAAATCCTTAAGAAGGAGAGAGAAGAAATGCTGAAGATGCACGAGGATTCCATGAAAGCCCTGCAGGACTCCGCCTCCGTGGAGATCAATCGCTTGAAGGAGGAGCTTGCAATCCTAAAGGATCAGAAGCAAGCTGTCGATGAGAAAAACCTTCGCCACAGCGAGGCGTTTAAGCTCCTCCAACAAGAGAAGGAATCCTTGGCGGACACCGTCTGGCAGGCTAAGGCCAGCATCTTCAGTAAGTGTCCTCCGCCTTGTATTTCTGTAGTCTGGATACTAAGAGTTTATTGAACTCATGCGCTCCTTGTCAGAATTTTTAGCGCCTATGGGTTTAATCCGCTCGCCTCCTTCGGATAAGGAATGCATGATTCTTGCCGGCAACTTCATCAACACCGCCATCGCCCAAGCCAAGGATATTGCCAAGCCCCTTCAGATTTATATCAAGGCCTCGGACTCCGTGGTGAAATACTCGGAGATACTGCGCCGAGCCCCCGAGCGCGTCGCAAGCTGGAAAGCTTCATGTGCACGGGCTGGCGCAAGGATGGCGTTGTCCATGGTGAAGGCACACTATTAAGATGCCGACATCGACACGGTGACATCTGGTATCCCCGACGTGGATGATGACGGCAAGGAGATCGATCACGAAGCCATCCTGTCATCACTCGCGGGGTATGATACCAGGGTTGCCGAGTTGGTGGACGTTGACGTCTTCGTGCCCAGGAACTTTCTCGACAACGCCAACCCGGATTCCTCCGAGTCTCGCCACAGTGCTGACGCTGAGGGTGATTCTCCGGCTGGTGATGATGCGGCTTCCAAGTCCCCTGCACCCAAAGAGTGAAAAACACTTTGTAATTCTTGTTTCACCCTTGACGTGTGCATTGAAAAAACTTGGTGATGTAATCTTAAGGAGGAAAACAGTTGTTGTCGTATCCTGCTACTTAAGAATTAATTCCCAGTATGTATATATTTTTTAAGCAAGTGCTAGCTTATCCATTACTTTGGTTCTTATGCTTGACGGAAGACTCGTTGTCGGAACTATGCGCTTAGGTGATGATGCCCAATGGCCCAGTCAATAACCTGAGCACAAAATCACCGACAATAAGTGCCGAAAGTCACTACTCCAGAATCCACATAAAAACAACAAAGAACGTGTAGACCAGAAAACTTAAGCTAACGCCCGTAGGCGGAATTTTCACAAGTGCAATCGCAAAGCTTGTGCATAAAGGTTTATATGATCCAAAAATGAACACTAAAGGAGGTAAAAGACTCAGCAATATGAGTGAACCAAAGAGCTTTATTTCATTGATCATATAAGAGGTACACAATTAGATAAAAAATGCTAAGTGTAGAAAGGACGTAGCTGTGCTATGTTCCATGACCGATCAAGCTCCGGGTAGTCATCATCCGGGTCACGTCGCTTACACTTATGATCCTCGTTGGGTCTATCCTTGAGCTCACGATTGTCGACAAGGTAGTAAGACCCATTGAGTAGTGCCTTGCTTATGATGAACGGTCCTTCCCATGGCGGGGATAGTTTGTGTGACTTCTTCTGCTTAAGTCGGAGCACTAAATCCCCCTCTTTAAACGAGCGATGCCGAACATGGCGACTATGGTAGCTGCGTAGCTTCTGCTGGTAGATGGCGGATCTTTGGCATGCCAAAACGCGCTCCTCCTCGAGAAGGTCCACATCAAGGCGTCTAGATTCTTCAGTGTCATCTTCGTCGTAGGCGGAAACTCTTGGTGCATCGTGGAGGATGTCGGAGGGTAAGATGGCTTCTGCTCCATATACCATGAAGTAAGGGGTGTAGCCGGTGGATCTGTTAGGTGTAGTTCGTAAACTCCACAACACAAATGGCAATTCTTCCGCCCAGGCTCCAGCTGCTCTATGTTGCGGTGCCTCAAGACGTGGCTTGATTCCCTGCAGAATTAGCCCATTGGATCGCTCAACTTGACCATTGGATTGTGGGTGTGCCATAGACGCAAGGTCAAGTCGGATGCCTTTGTCCCAACAATAGGCATCCACTTATCCGAGTGACAAGTTGCTTCCATTGTCGGTGATGATGCTATGTGGGAGACCAAATCTCACCACTAGATCCCGGACAAACCTGAGGGAAGTTGCCCCATCAAGCTTTCTAATGGGTTTAGCTTCTATCCATTTGGTGAATTTGTAAACTGCTACAAGCATATGCATAAATCCACACGGTGCCGTTTGTAAAGGTCCCACCATGTCTAGCCCCCATACTACAAACGACCAAGTTATTGGTATTGTTCGCAATTCTTCAGCAGGGACATGTGGTTGTCGGGCATAATACTGGCATCCTGTGCATGTCTCAACCAGCTTGTCGGCGTCCGCCTTCGCGGTCAGCGAGTAGAATCCTTGCCGGAAGGCTTTCGCGACCAACGATCGAGGAGCGGCGTGATGCCCGCAATCTCCGAGATGGATTTCGCGTAGGATTTCCATGCCTTCTAGCGGGCAAACACACTTTAGGTATACACCAGTAGTGCTCCTTTTGTTGAGTTGCCCATTGATTATGGTATAACCCTTTGCTCGTCGTACTATCTGCCGTCTTTCGACCTTGTCATCGGGCAAAGTTACGTGTTCGAGATATTCCATGAACGGTTTTGTCCAAGCCGGAGGGATCTTTGTCACCATGTTGACGAAAGAATCAGCTCTATTCGGGTTGTCGATGTCGGTGCCCTTCACGGATGGTGTTCGTAGATGCTCTAGGAAAACTCCTGGCGGAATTTTCTTGCGCCCTAATCCAAGCTTAGATAGCAGATCAACCGCCTCGTTTTGCTCCCTAGGCACATACTTGACTTCGTAGCCCAAGAAGCTCTTGGCTATCTCGTCAACTTCGTCTCGATATGCCACCATCATAGGGTTCCACGCATTCCAGGTGCCAGCCACCTGCTGGGCAACCAAGTCGGAATCTCCACAGCAAACTATGCGCTTGATGCCAATATCCTTGGCTACACGTAGTCTGTGAATGAGTGCTTCATACCCCGCCATGTTGTTTGTAGCCTCGAAGTGGATCTGCAGAACATAATGTAGCTTGTCTACTTTTGGTGACTGTAGCAATACACCAGCCCCCGAGCCGTTGAGCAGCTTTGATCCGTCAAAGTGCATCACCCAGTACTCTGGTTCTGGCAACAGAGTGGCATCCGGCATCTCCGTCCAATCTGCAATAAAATCCGCCAAGGCTTGTGACTTGATAGCGCCGCGTCTCTTATAGGTGATCTCGAAAGCGGCAAGTTCAATGCCCCACTTCGCGACCCTTCCTGTAGCGTCGCTGTTTTTGATAATGTCGGACAGTGGAGTCTTGCTCACTACTGTGATTGGGTTCTCCTGAAAGTAATGCCTCAGCTTTCGAGAAGCGAGGAATAGTCCATAAGCTATTTTTTGGTAGTGCGGGTAATGCTGCTTGGACTCCGTCAAGACCTCGCTTACATAGTAAACTGGTCGTTGAACTCCATGCTCATAGCCTGGTTCCTTCCGCTCTACCACGATGATGATGCTAATAACCCGGTTGGTTGCCGCCATGTAAATTAACAGGGGCTCCCCAGGCTCGTGTGCTGCAAGGATAGGCGTTGAGGAAAGAATCTCCTTGAGCTGCTTCAATGCTGCATCTTCCTCGTCTGTCCATGTGAATTTGTCCGCCTTCTTCAGCAACTTGTACATCGGCAGAGCCTTGTCTCCAAGTCGGCTGATGAACCGACTAACTGCTGCAACACAACCTGTTAGTCGTTGGATGTCCTTTAGGCATGTCGGACGGTTTATGTTTAAGATGGCCTTGATTTTCTCCGGGTTGACCTTGATTCCGCGCTGGGAAACGATGAAGCCCAACAGTTTGCCGGCTGGAACCCCGAAGACGCATTTCTTAGGGTTGAGCATCATGTTGTATTTCCGGAGATTATCAAAGGTTTCTGTTAAGTCGGAGATTAAGTCGTTTGACTTTTTAGACATCACCGCGATATCGTCCACATAGGCGTGAATGTTCCGACCAATTTGGTCGTGAAGGCAACGTTGCATTGTCCGCTGGTAAGTGGCACCTGCGTTTTTCAGCCCAAAGGGCATCGTGACATAGCAAAACGTGTCGTATGGGGTAGTGAACGAAGTGGCCAATTTGTCCGACTTCCTCATCTTAATCTGGTGGTATCCTGAGTATGCATCGAGAAAACACAAAAGTTCCGAGCCAGCCGTCGAGACAATGACTTGGTCAATGCGAGGCAAAGCAAACGGATCTTTGGGACATGCTTTGTTCAAGCCGGTGTAATCAACGCACATTCTTAATTCATTGGTTCCCTTTTTGGGGACAAGTACAGGATTGGCCACCCATCGGGTGTGAAGGACTTCTCGGATAAACTCAGCCTTAAGTAACCTAGCTATCTCTTTGCCAATGGCGTGTCTCTTCTCATCTCCGAAGCGTCGTAGAGGTTGTTTCACTGGTTTAAATTTTGGATCTATGTTTAAGCTGTGCTCGGCAAGTTCCCTAGGTACACCTTTCATATCGGCAGGTTGCCAGGCAAAGATGTCCCTATTCTCACGGAGGAACTCGACGAGCACGCTTTCCTATTTGGGATCCAGGTTCGTCCCAATGGCGACGGTCTTGGAGGCATCGCCTACCACAAGTTCCACCGGCTTGGTCTCGATGGCGGCCTTGAACGCAGGAGCGGAGTCGGAGATCTGCTTCTTCGACGTGGGCATCTCTGAGTCATTGACCTTGCTCTGGATCTCCTTGAATTCTTCGCTGTAGAGGACAACTTCTGCAATGGCTGCTTCATTGATCTCGCAGTCCCTTGCCTTGGTAAAGCTTCCGGATACGGTGATGACACCGTTTGGTCCGGGTATCTTGAGTTTGTTGTAGACGAAGCATGGCTTGGCCATGAATGTGTGGAATATGTCGCGGCCGAATATGACGTGGTACACGCACTTGAAGGGGACCACCTCAAAGGTCATGCGCTCTTGGCGGTAATTATTAACGTCACCAAAGGCTACCTGAAGTGTAATGCACCCAAGGGATCGAGCATCCCGTCTAGGAACTACGCCATGGAACACGGTGTTGGTCTGACTTAGGTTTGCCTCCGTCAAGTTCATCTTCTGCAGTGTATCCAAGTACATGATGTTGATGCTGCTTCCACTATCCACCATGCACTTGGTGAACTCCACGCCATCAATCAATGGGTTGATGACCATGGCGTACTGGTTCTCCGTGGGCACAAGGTCTGGGTGGTCCGTCCTGTCCCAAGTGATTGGAACCTCCGACCAGCGCAGGTATTGGGGAGCTGGGGGGAGAGTGGCCATAAGGATCCTTAGAGAGGTCTTCTGTTGTCAGACGGTGGGGGTACCAAGGAAAGTGTGGTAGACTGGGGCCTTCTTTGAGAAGGGGTTCTTGTCCTTGTCATCGCTCTTGGCGGCGTGCTTTGGGTCAACGTCCTCGTCCATGTCACTTGAATCCTTGGACTCCTCCTCCTTCTTCTTCCCCTTGCCCTTGCCTCGCGGTCTGTTCTTCCGACTTCGCTTGTAGCCGGACTCCGGGTCTTCCTTGAGGTCGTTGACGAACTTGCATTGTCGATTGGTATGGGTGGCCTTTCCGTTGACATCGAGGTGTACGAGGCACGGCATATCGCGGTACTCTTTGTACGTTTGGGGAATGTGGAGCGGCGCCGACCTGGTTTCACTTTCTCGCTGCTGCCTGCGGCCTGCTCCCCTTCCTCGGCCATGTTGTCCGCCTTCTCCTCGTCCTGCAAAAGTCATGGCGACCATGTCGGTAGATTGCTTTTCTTCTGGAGCGGTTTTCCACTTTGTACTGCTGTTCCTCCGAGCTTGGGTTGGAACGGCCGTTGCCCGCAATGAGCCATGAGCATCGTCGTTGACAGCTGCGAACTCACTAGCTAACTGAATCATCTGATTCAAGTCAAGCTGATGATTGTACCGCAAGCGCTTTAGCTTATGTCGGAGTAACGTGCCCCTTTCCAATCCATCAATGAAGGCGGCCATAGCGGTCTGAGCGTGCACTTCTGCGCAGGAATTCTTCATGTCCAGCCAGCAGGAGAGGTAGGCGCGAGATGTCTCGTCTTTCTCTTGCACGCACCGCTGTAGATCGCCCACAGTGCAGGGACGCTTGTATGTACCCTCAAAGTTCTTGGTGAATGCTTCTTGCATGTCCAGCCAGTTGTAGATAGATTTCTCCGGCAAGTCGTCGATCCATTGATGGGCCGTACCCGCCAACATTAACGGGAGGTACTTGACGGCGACATTGGGGTTGCCTCCAGCAATCTCCACCGCGTTGCCGTAGTCTTGCAACCATGTGGCAGGCTTGGCGGTGCCGTCATAGGGCTTGATGGTCTTGTCAATCCGGAAACCTTTGGGGTAAGTTGCGGACCGTATTGCAGTTCCAAAGCAACGTGGTCCCAGGTATGGTCCTTCCCGGGCCTCGTGGATCTTATCGATCCGTGAACGTGCATCGTATGGCTCCGGGTTATTCTTCTTGTTGTCAACAGGGGATGGGCTGCGTGAACGACGCGGGCCTCGTTCGCCATGGTGATTGCTTAGCGGTGACGGAGGTGGAGGTGGAGGTGGCGGTGGGTTAGCCTTCTTGCTGTTACCCTCCCGCGACACCCCACGCCTGTCCCGGTTGCTTGTCGGACGCGGAGGGTCATGGTGTGACATGCTCTTATGTCCTTGGTGGCGCTCTTCGTCATGACGGGTCTGTGCCGCATTGTCGCGGATGACGATGCCGCACTGCTTTGGAGGGGGCATATCCGTATGATGGTGAGTCTTGTAATCTTCCTGACGTCGGGGGATCGGGGCGGTCGATGGGCGACGAGGTTGGGCTCTTTCTCTGTTGTCGGAGGATATGGGGATAGCATCCTTCCTGTTGCACGCATCCCTCCGTGTTCGTTCTGATGAACCCGTCTATGATCCGACATCCTGAGGAGATCTGTCCCTTGGCGGTTTGTACTGGCTAGATCGGCAGAGCGCTGGGTCAGACTCCAGCCTCTGAGAGGTGGCCTTTTCCTGCTGCTTTACCGCCTTGGCCACTAGGTCATAGACCTGTTCTACTGCCTCGGGCGATCTATCCTGCTCCAGAAGGGTCTTGGCGACAACGAGTGGGGTGGGCATCGCCTGCTTGCCTTCACTATAAATGTATGGCTTGGCCTGTGCCGGC
The DNA here is from genome assembly GCA_916181665.1 of Avena sativa. Taxonomy (NCBI): domain Eukaryota; kingdom Viridiplantae; phylum Streptophyta; class Magnoliopsida; order Poales; family Poaceae; genus Avena; species Avena sativa. The sequence continues at coordinate 72,569,500 of OV702284.1, forward strand.
TTCGAGGGAGCCCATCCTAGGTTGCACCGTACACCATGGTCGTTGATGACGCGAGCCGGAGCTTTCTTAGCCTTCTGCTGCTGCAGCAGAGTCTTGTACTCGGCCTCCATTACTCTTGCTTTCTCTATGGATTTCTGCGCGTTGACCAGATCTCGATCTAGTTTAGCGCCTTGCTCCGCGATGGCTTGCGCCTCCTCCAGCAGCTGCTGGCGCTTCTCGTCAAGCTGAGTCATGTTCCGGATATGATCAACAGTTAGTGGCTCAACGAGGAGATTGCCGTACATCACTCTATCAACTGGAGTAACATGGGCCGCTGCCGACGTGGATGCTGGAGGCGGCAAGTTCGCGGTGTTGTTTTTGCTCGGACCGGTGCCGAGTTCCTGCGGCTGCTGCACTGGATTAGGCGGAGGAGGCGTGACCTTTGCGCGATCACTGTCGACAGCAATAAGTGGCCCCTTCCCCTTTTCCAGCGCCGTAGGCAGAACTTGCCCGGGTTGATCTTCATCCATCGCTGTCCCAATGGTGACGAACACCCCTCGAGACATGACGGTGTTATTAGCTTGCTCGTCGCGCGAGTACTCCTCCTCCATCTCCTGCATAGCGGAGTCTAGCTCTTCTGGACTGAAGTCTATTTCCTCTGAATCTGCACTGAAATCAGCATAAAGCGCGTCAATGACAGAGTCGGAGGGTGCCAGGACTTCCTCGATGACGGGCGGTGGAGGTGCAACAGCCTCGACGATGACTGGAAGTGGTGGTGCTGCTGCGACGATGGCGGCCGGAGGCGGTGGTGGTGGCTGAATCGGAGGGGCTCCGTCAATGAGCGCAAGCGCTGTCTGAGCTGCCGCTTCAGCCTCCGCGTAGTTGTTGACGGTGTTCACCATGCCTTCGAAGGTAAGGCGTCCTGACGCCTGTTGCCATCTTAGAGAGTGTCGGAGAAGCGTGCCATGGTCCAGTCCTTCCACAAAGTGATAGATGGCATCATCATTGGGGTAGTGGGCCAGATCGGCTCGTATACGGAGCCACCTGGCCAGGTAATCGTGGGGGTTTTCGCCCTCTCTCTAAATGCAGCGCGCCAGATCGAAGATGGTAACCACGCCGACGAACTTGGATCTCTGCTGTCCAGACGCACGGACAAAGCCGGCAGATTTGCAGTGATCTTCCACCTTTATAATTTGCACAGGGGCGGTTTGGGTGGGTCTTGAATTTTTCCGATCTTTGCCGGCAAACTCCAAGGAGAGATCCGACATCGATCCTTCCGCGAACGTATCCTGCCCGTAGGTGGTCCGTGCGGGTCTTGATGCTTTCCGATCTTTGTCGGCAAACTCCGAAGAGAGGTCCGACATTCATCCTTCCGTGAACGTATCCTGCCCGTAGGCTGTTCGTGCGGGTCTTGATACTCCTCCGACTCCGAGGGAACTAGTGCTCGAGTCGGTTTCGCTGATGAAGAGGTGGATGTCTCTGATAGGAACGACCGAACACCGCGTAGGGTTCGTCTTCGCCGGGATCCAGAACTCGTCGGGGGGGGGGGGGAGGGGACGATCGGAACATTGCCGGAGAAGAGAACGCGATTGATGGCTACGGTTTCGCCGATTCCCGCGAAGATCTTGGTCCTCGCCCACTGAAGAGCCTGAAGCGCCTCTTGCCCCACGGTGGGCGCCAACTATCGTGGTATTCCCGACGAGTACGCCATGGAGGGGGTCCTCACAGTGCGTGTTTAGAGACGTGGGGTAAGGCGGACGGTTGACCGGTACGAGGTAACACAGCTTACCCAAGTTCAGATCCCACAACGGTGGCGGAATCCTACTCCTGCTATAAATAACTATAGTGGCAATACGCCGAGTTACAGAGATAGGTTCGCTGTGCGAGGTGTGTGTAAAACGATGCCCTAAAGGCTCCCATAGGCCCGACTTATATAGTCGCCAGGTCCTAGGGTTACAGGGAAAAGTCCTAGCCGGACAGGTTACAGAGTTCTACACCGTCTATTACTAGTCTTGTGTATCTTGTACTCCAAGGCTCCGGGTACGCTGGTGTCTCCACCGTAGCCTTCCTTTATCCGGCATGCACCTCCCTTCTGGATCCACCTAACTGGGCCGCCCAGCAAGCCACAGGCCATGCTACCGACTATGGGCCACCCAGGTTAGTCGGATAAGAGACATGCTATGAGGATACCCATATAACATATCCCCAACAGGATTGAGCCCCACTTAGGCCAAAAGCCTAAGCTTGGGGGGAGGTATACCGACATCACACTCATTTATATATCATGTTCGGTAGGTTCTTTGTATATCCATTGTTTCGCTTTATTTTTGGTTCTTGTTGCTTCTTTCTCGAAAACACAAAAATACCAAAAATATTTTCGTTGTTTCTCTTGGTTTGTTTCTTTGTTTTGGTTTGCCTTAAAAGAAAAATACAAAAAGATTTTGCTTTGTTTGCTTCTTGTTTGGTTTGCTTTTCTTTGTTTGCTTGTTCCTAAAAATCGAAAACACCAAAAATATTTGTTTTTCTTTTTTGGTTTTGTGAGTTCTTTGCAGGGTTCAGCCATCCTTAGTGGAGTTTGGTTTATTGTTATTATTCAAGTCACACAATTGAAGGGCAATAGTGAAGATTAAGACAACTTGAGATGTGGTAAGAGGCTGGTAACGAACTCTATTTGTTTCATTTTTGTACATATACTCATCATTGTGAGCATGCTTAGCCTGTTTGTGTAAGGCATATGTCATTATGGATGCTTAGTAGTTCTTGCTTGTCTATGATTAGCTACAGCTTGCTAATAGTTTGTAGCATGTCATATGAATGTTTGCTTGCATTGTTTTATTCATATGTTGGTATGATATTGTGGTATCCTCCTCTAACTGTTCATATGAATCGACTTGGCACATCCTCACGCATGCATATGACTAATCAATAGTCAGTAAGCCTCGATGATTTATTTTGCCTCAGAGTTCTTGTATCACTTTCATGCCATAGTTAGTCCTGTTTTGTTGCAAGCATGATTATGACAGCTATTGCTCTCTTGTTTGTCTCTCCCTCTCTATTGCTAGCCTTCACTTGCACTGAGTACTATCTCTACATGTGTTTCCAACTCCCCAAAACCAATATTGCCAACTATGTCCACCATACCTACCTATTAGCATCATTTTCTATTTCAGTGCATATTCCATATGCCGTGTTTTCTTCCAAATAAAATGTTTGTCTGTTTTGAGAAAGTTAGTTAGTAAAGCTCTCACGAACTTGATGGCACACTTTATTCCTTGCACTTAATAATCCTGAACCATTGTGTCGTGTCCATGAAAGTTATATGCTTGCTAATTATATGTTGGGAGTCAGCAGAACCGTGTTGTCACGGGGAACGCTTTCAACACTTTTTGGATATCATATCCAGTTGATACTTTGCTCTTTTGTTTACGGATGTTGACGATGTGAAATAAAAGGGGAGCTTGTGAGTTCATGGAGTCTCTACATTTTGATAGAGAAACACCTAGGCCGCTAGCCTAAGCCATGCCTAATCATGGTGGAAACTTGCAGCATCACCGTAATGAGCATTTATGAAGCATCATCAATAAAAAGCTATACACATGGTAAATAAAAAGATCGCTGAGATGCTCATTGTCTGCTTGCCTTGTCATTTTGATCACGGGATAGCTCCTGTATCATGTGCAAGGGGTACCCCGTTGGCGGTTCTCTATGATATGCATGTATTTACAACGATAAGAACTTTCAGGTAACCAAAGTTGAGTAGCATGCGGAGTGACCCTCATACTCAAGGGACTTGGGATTTCTAGTCTATGGTCTGTCAAGCATATGATTCAGAGTGGGCCTCACTTTCACCTTAACCACATGAAGATGCCTATGATAGGGGCAATGTGAGCTCAAAGCTAATGAGTACCTTCCTTTCATCATTTGGGAGCCTTTTCAAACTTTCCAAAACCGTTTTCACAACCTTGTTGAGTCACCACTTATTCTATGAGCACCCTCTTGAGAGCATAGTTGTCATTCTTGTGTTTGTTCCAAAACTTGGTTAATTATGTCATGACTTTGATGCTTGTATATCTGATATCTTTATCTCTAGTCTTCACTTGAAATTCAGAGGTGCCTTGGCATTTATATTGTGCTCTTCAAAACAAAGGCAAGTGAGATACCACTCTATCATACCTTATTATGAGCATTGCAATGTTGCTTATGTTTATGTTTCATGCTACTTATTATTATTGAGTTGGTGTCTCTTCATAGCTTGCAATGACTATTGAGTAGACTTAGTTGCATACTCTTTATTATGAATTGTCTAAGCATCTACTCATGTGCTGAGAATATTTACATCATGTGAAGCAAATGTGTTCGTGAAATTTCTTTTATCGCACTCAGTTTTCAACTGAATTGTTTGAGGACAAGCAATAAGCTAAGCTTGGGGTGTGTGTGTGTGTGTGGGGGGGGGGTGTGATACGTCCAAAACGTATCTACTTTCTCGAACACTTTGCTATTGTTTCTTCTCTAAACTTGTGTGATTTGGATACAACTAACACGGAATGACGCTGTTTTCAGCAAAATTACTTCGGTGTCTTGTTTTTGTGCATAAAATGAACTATCAGGAAAAATCCCAGAAAATATGCCAATAATTATATTTCACCAGAAGATCCACGGAGCTAGAAGACGAGACGGAGAAGGGGCTTGGAGGGCCCACACCCATGCCAGGCGCGATCCCACCACTGGCCGCGCCTGGGGGTGCAGCCACTCCAGGCACCCCCTCGGCCTCCCTCTGCGCCTATAATTTGCCTTTCGGCCTAAAAACCGAGGGGGTCGATAGTTCTCTAGAAAGAGTTCCGCTCCGCCGCCGCCACCAGAAACCAAGATCCGGATCCAGAAACTCCGTTCTGGCACCCTCCGGGACGGGGAATTTGGAGAGGATCATCGCCATCATCATCACCAACGCATCTCCATCAACCACCGATGTTTCCCTCATCCATGAGTGAGTAATCCCCCGTTGTAGGCTTGGGGGAGGGGTAGAGATTGGATGAGTTATATCTTGTAGTCGAATAAGATCGGTTAGGGCATAGTGCCTAGTATCTCCATTAGTGCTATTTGACTTTGTTGCAACTTGTTGTGCTTAATGCTTGTCACTAGGGCCCGAGTGCCATGATCTCATATCTGAACTTATTATTGAATCATTATGATAGTATTGTTTGTGATCTTATTTGCAAGTTGTGTACACATATCATTGTCCGGATCCAAAGGCCCCAAAGTGACAATAATTGGGACAATCGGAGGGGATGGCTATGGTGTGAGGATCACATGTGTTCATGGAGTGTTAATGCTTTGCTCCGGTGCTCTATTAAAAGGAGCACCTTAATTGCCAGTAGTTCCCTAGAGGCCCCGCTGCCACGGGCTAGCTGGACAGAAGATGTTGTGCAAGTTCTCATTGCGAGCACGTATGACTATATATGGAGCACATGCCTAGGACTGTTTAGTACTTGGATGCTTGTTATTATTTATCTGCAATGCCCTAGATCTTGAAGTTACATGTTTAGACTCGTCCATGCAACGCCCGTCCATCCGTCCCTATGCCTACCGCACTTGAATCCCACTGTTTACTGTTACTATTACTATTGTTCTTGTTCCACTGTTGCTGTTGCTTTGCTGTTGCTACTACCAGACTGTTGCTACAGATAAAATTCTGTGAGCAAGAACTATTTCCAGGTGTAGCTGAATTGACAACTCAGTTGTTAAGGATTACAAGTATTCTTTGGCTCCCCTTGTGTCGAATCAATAAATTGGATAATACTACCCGCGAAGACTGTTGTGATCCCCTACAATTGTGGGTCATCAAGTATCTTTTACACCTTTCAAAACCATGTTGAGAGTCAGTTAAATGCTAAGATTCGTTTTGTTCAGTCGGACTGGGGTGGTGAGTATCATCGCCTGCATGCTTATTTTCATCGTGCTGGCATCGCTCATCATGTGTCTTGTCCACATACTTCTCAACAAAATGGCATAGCGTAACGCAAGCACCGTCATCTCGTCGAGATGGGTCTAGCTTTCCTAGCGCACTCCTCGCTGCCCCTTCGGTTTTGGGATCAGGCGTTTCTTACTGCTTGATATATTATTAACAGGATGCCCACGCTGGTCATCAACCACGCCACACCCATGTTCTGAATCCTCAATATGACTCTCGAGTACTATTTCTCTGTATGTTTGGTTGTGCGTGTTGGTCTAGTTTATGTAGGGTTTCGTAGCATGGAAAACAAAAAATTTCTACCGCATACAAACAAACAAGCCAAGATCTATCTACTAGATTGTAGCAACGAGTCGATGGAATAACTTACCCTCGAAGATTCCAAAGTGTTTAATGAGAGCGGATTCTCGTGGGTGATGTAGTCGTACTCTTCCCGATCTCAAGATCGCGTAGACGATCCTTCCGGCGCTGCGTTCCGGCAGCGCTCCCGCAGTCGGTCACACGTTCGGTACTCGACGAAGACCTTCCTCTCCCTTGTTCCAGCAGGCAGCGGAGGTTGTAGCACTCTCCTCGCGATTCCGGCAGCACAACGGCGTGGTACCGGAAGTAGAGGGGTGATCTCGCAGGGCTTCGCCTTAAGCCGGAGCGAGTATGGTGGAGTATGAGAGAGCTCCTCGGTGATCTAGGGTTTAGACACACCAAGGAGGAGAGGCTAGAGCCGGTGGCTAGGGTTCCGGGGACCCCCAAGTCGGCGGCTAGGGCAAAACCCTAGAGGGGCGGCGGCTATGGTGGTAGGCGCCAAGCTAGGGTTTGAGGAGAGGTACTTGTGTGTGCTAGGAGGGAGCCCTGCCCCTCCTTATATAGGTGGAGGGGCCGGCGGCCAAGGGGAGGGAGGGGAGTCCCTCCCCAACTCGGCTTGGGTGGTCCGCCGGCTTGGGGAGGAGGACTCCCTCCCCAACTCGGTTTCACCTTCCTCCTCTTTTCCTCTTTCCAAAACTTGCCGTTTGACTTTCAAACTAGCCATTTGACTTTTCAATTTAGGATTTGAATAAACCCTTTATTTTGGATAGCGAAGACACTTAGTACATGATGCAATCATTCCAACTTGCAATGACACATTCATGTACCCCTTCCCCTCCGGAGTGCCGGACATTCCGGAACCTTCTAGAACATTCCCGACGAAAACACCGGAAACATTCCCCAACTCCGAAACGGGACTTTCCTTATATGAATATTATTCTCCGGACCATTCCGGATCTCCTCGTGATATCCCGGATCCCATCCGAGACTCCGAACAACATTCGGTCTCTTTCTCATTCATTCCATAACTACTCAAACAACGTCGAATCCTTAAGTGTGTCTCCCTACGGTTCGCGAATTATGCGGACATGATCGAGACACTTCTCCGAACAATAACCAATAGAGGAATCTGGAAATTCATATGGCTCCCACATATTTCTACGATTACTATGCGATCGAATGAACCACTTACATACGATACCAATTTCCCTTTGTCTCATGATACTTTACTTATCCGAGGTTATGATCGTCGGTATCTCTGCATACCTAGTTCAACCTCGTTACCGATAAGTACTCTTTTCTCGTTCCCGTGATATGTGATCCCTTGTGAGCCAGTCACATGCTTGCAAGCTAATTGGATGACATTCCACCGAGAGGGCCCAGAGTATATCTATCCGTCATATGGATGGACAAATCCCACTCTTGATCCATGTGTCTCAACCAATACTTTCCGAACACTCAATGCCACCTTTATAGCCAACCAGTTACGGTGTGGTGTTTGCTGTCATCAAAGCATCCATCCGGTAAAGGTGATATGCATGATCTCATGGTCGAAGGAATTAGGTTACTATGTATCAGAAAGCATATAGCAATTGAACTATTAAAATGACTTGATCTTTATGCTACGCTTATCTATAGGAGTATGTCCACCATATCATTCTCCTAACGATATGATCTTGTTGTTGATAACATCTCAATGTTCATGATAGGGAAACCACAATCATTTATCAACCAACAAGCTAGTGATGCATAGAGGATATACTAGGGACTTCAAATTAAGTTTACAAATCACACAAGTATCAATGTTTCCTTGTTAATACTATTATAGCATGAATGTAAACATTTATCATAAACACAAAGATATAATAATAACTATATTTATTATTGCCTCTAGGGCATATCTCCAACAGTCTCCCACTTGCACTAGAGTCATCTAATCTAGATTACATGGTAATATACCGAACGCCCATGGCAGTTTGGTGCTGGTCATGTTTTGCCCTCGGGAGAGGTTTAGTCAACGGATCCGCCACATTCAGATCTGTGTGTACTTTGCAAATCTTTATATCCCCATATTGGATATGTTCTCGAATAGCGTGAAAACGTAGCTTGATGTGCTTCAGCTTCTTGTGTGACCTTGGTTCTTGCGCATTGGCTATGGCGCCCATGTTATCACAGTAGATAGACATTGGGTCTAGCGCACTAGGAACCACACCCAGCTCTGTAATGAACTCTTTCATCCATATCGCTTCTTGTGAAGCCTCCGAAGCAGCCATGTATTCCGATTCAGTTGAAGATCTCGCCACAACGCTTTGCTTTGCACTCCTCCAGCTAACTGCTGCACCATTCAAAATAAATACGTATCCAGATTGTGATTTAGAATCATCCGGATCGGTGTTCCAACTAGCATCGGTGTAACCATTAACAACGAGCTGTTCATCACCTCCATAAGAAAGAACCATATCCTTAGTTCTTCTCAAGTACTTAAGGATGTTTTTGACCGTTGTCCAATGATCCACTCCTGGATCACTTTGATATCTGCTAGTTAAACTAACAACATATGCAATGTCGGGTCTAGTACATAGCATGGCATACATTAGAGATCCTATGGCTGAGGCATAGGGAGTCTTACTCATCCTTTCTCTATCTTCTGCCGATGTCGGACTTTGAGTTTTACTCAAGGTCGTATTGGGCAACATGGGCAAGAACCCTTTCTTGCTATCTTCCATTCCAAACCTCTTTAGAACTTTGTCCAAATATGTACTCTGTGACAATGATATTTGGCGTTTCGATCTATCTCTGTAAATCTTTATGCCTAATATGTAAGCTGCTTCGCCAAGATCTTTCATTGAAAAACTATTATTCAAATATTCCTTGACACTATTAAGAAGGTCTACATCATTCCCAATCAACAATATGTCATCCACATATAGTATTAAGAATGCTACAGAGCTCCCACTCACTTTCTTGTAAATACAAGCTTCTCCATAAGTTTGCATAAAACCAAAACTTTTGATCACCTTATCAAAACGTTGATTCCAACTGCGGGATGCTTGCTTCAATCCATAGATGGACTGTTGAAGTTTGCATACCTTGTTAGCATCTTTAGGATCGACAAAACCTTTGGGTTGCATCATATACAACTCTTCATCAATGTCTCCATTGAGGAATGCTGTTTTGACATCCATCTGCCATATCTCATAATCGTGATATGCAGCGATTGCTAACATAATCCTCACAGACTTTAGCTTCGCTGCCGGTGAGAAAGTCTCATCGTAGTCAACTCCTTGAATTTGTCGAAACCCTTTTGCGACAAGTCGAGCTTTATAGACAGTAACATTACCATCAGCATCTGTTTTCTTCTTGAAGATCCATTTGTTCTCGACAGCCTTCCGGCCATCCGGTAAGTCCACCAAAGTCCATACTTGGTTTTCGTACATGGATCCAATCTCGAATTTCATGGCTTCTTGCCATTTATTGGAATCTGGGCTCATCATCGCTTCCTCATATGTCTCAGGGTCATCGGTGTTGTCCACCAACATGACACTCATAACGGGATCATACTAATCTGGAGTGGTACGAGTTCTCGTTGACCTCCGAGGCTCTGTAGCAACTTCAACCGAAGTTTCATGATCATCATCATTAGCTTCCTCTCTAATTGGTGCAGGCACCACAGGAACTTCTTCCGGTGCTGCGCTACTCGCAATTTTGAGAGAAGGTTCGACAACCTCGTCGAGTTCTACTTTCCTTCCAGTCACTTCTTTCGAGAGAAATTCCTTCTCTAGAAAGGATCCATTCTTGGCAACGAAGATTTTGCCCTCGGATCTATGATAGAAGGTATACCCAATAGTTTCCTTCGGGTATCCTATGAAGACGCATTTTTCCGCTTTGGGTTCAAGCTTGTCCGGCTGTAACTTCTTTACATAGGCTTCGCAACCCCAAACTTTAAGGAACGACAATCTAGGTTTCTTCCCAAACCATAATTCATACGGTGTCGTTTCAACGGATTTAGACGGTGCCCTATTTAAAGTGAATGCGGCTGTTTCTAATGCATAACCCCAAAATGATAGCGGTAAATCTGTAAGTGACATCATAGAACGAAACATATCTAAGAGAGTTCGATTACGACGTTCGGACACACCATTATGCCGTGGTGTTCCCGGTGGTGTCAATTGTGAAAGTATTCCGCATTTCTTCAAATGCTCGCCAAACTCGTAACTTAGATATTCACCTCCACGATCAGAACGCAGAAATTTAATCTTCTTGTTACGTTGATTCTCTACCTCACTTTGAAACTCCTTAAACTTCTCGAAAGTTTCAGACTTATGTTTCATTAAATAGATATACCCATATCTACTCAAGTCATCCGTGAAGGTAAGAACATAATGATAACCACCGCGCGATGCTACACTCATTGGACCACACACATCGGTATGTATGATTTCCAATAAGTCCGTAGCTCGCTCCATCATACCAGAAAATGGAGTCTTAGTCATTTTTCCCATCAGACATGCTTCGCATCTTTCAAGTGATTCGAAATCAAGTGATTCAAGAAGTCCATCGGAATGGAGTTTCTTCATACGCTTCACTCCAATGTGACCAAGACGACAGTGCCACATATAGGTCGAATTATCGCTTGATTTCAAACGTTTAGCCTCAATGTTATTAATGTGTGTATTTCCACTATCGAGATTCAACAAGAATAGACCATCTATCAAAGGTGCATGTGCATAAAACATATTACTCATATAAATCGAACAACCATTATTCTCGGACTTAAACAAGTAACCGTCTCGCAATAAACAAGATCCCGATATAATGTTCATGCTGAACGCAGGCACCAAATAACAATTATTTAAGTATAAAACTAATCCTGATGGTAGATGAAGGGGTAGCGTGCCGACCGCGATCACATCAACCTTTGATCCGTTTCCCACGCGCATCGTCACCTCGTTCTTCGCTAGCTTCCGTTTATTCTGCAGTACCTGTTTCGAGTTACAAATATGAGCAACCGAACCAGTATCAAATACCCAGGCACTACTACGAGTACTAGTGAGATACACATCAATAACATGTATATCAGATATACCTTTCTTCTTGATGTTGCCGTTCTTCAAATCCGCCAAGTACTTTGTGCAATTCCGCTTCCAGTGACCTTATCCCTTGCAGTAAAAGCACTCAGTTTCAGGCTTAGGTCCAGCCTTGGTCTTCTTCGCCGGTGTGGTAACTTTCTTACCACCCTTCTTGAAGTGTCCCTTATGCTTAGACTTGCCTTTCTTGAATTTGGTGGTCTTATTGACCAACAACACTTGGTGCTCTTTCTTGATCTCCACTTCTGCAGACTTTAACATAGCAAACAGTTCTGGCAACTGCTTGTTCATGTTCTGCATGTTGTAGTTCATCACAAAGTTCTTGTAACTTGGTGGTAGTGATTGGAGGACACGGTAAATCCCCAAAGCATTAGGAATTACTATACCCAAGATTTGAAGTTTGTTTGCGTGCCTAGACATCTTAAGCACATGCTCACTGACGGAGCTGCCCTCTTCCATCTTGCAGTTAAAGAACTTTTCAGAAGCCTCATAACTTTCAATTGCCGCATGAGTCTCAAAGATCAATTTGATATCCTCGACAATATCATATGGGTCTGAATTCTCAAACCTTTTCTGAAGCTCCGATTCCAAACCATACAAGATAGCACACTGAACTATGGAGTACTGATTCTTCCGAGCGAGGTAAACATTCTTTACTTCATCGGAAGCATCAGCTGCAGGTGGGTCACCCAGCGGTGCATCCAGCACATAGGTCAAATTACCAGCTGTGAGGACAATCCTCAAATTGCGGAACCAATCCGCGAAGTTGCTTCCATTGTTTTTCAACTTTTCTTTCTCTAGGAACGCATTAAAATTGATGGTAGGGGCTGCCATTGATCTACAACATATTTGCAATAGTTTAGACTAAGTTTATGACAAATTGAGTTCAAATTAATAATAAAGTTAATCTAGGTGAACTCCCACTCAAAACAACATCCCTCACATTGTTTTAGTGATCACATGAACCAAATCCACTACATCAACACCGATCATCACGAGAGTTGATATAGTTTCAATGGCGAACAATCGTCATGTTCATCATATCTACTATATGATTCATGCTTTACCTTTCGGTGATCCGTGTTCCGAGACCATGTCTGTACATGCTCGGCTCGTCAAGATCAAACCTTAGTTTCCGCATGAGCAAATCTGGCTTGATCACGTTGTATACACTTGCAGAATCTAACACACCCGATCATCACGTGGTGCTTCGAAACAACAAGCTTTAGCAACGGTGCTAACTAAGGGTGAACACTTTATGACTTGAAATTCATGTGCATGAGGGATCATCTTATAATGCTACCGTCGTCTACTAAGCAATACAAGATGCATAAAGGATTAACATCACATGCAATTCATAATATGTGATATGATATGGCCTTTCTTCTTTGTGCTTCCGATCTCCATCTTCAAGCACGAACATGATCTCCATCATCACCGGCATTGCATCAAGGTCAATGACGCTTGTCCATGGTTGTCGTCCACCGGCTTCAACTATTACAACTACTTTGAATAGACACGCGGGTCTTAACATAAATTAAAGACAACCATATGGCTCCTGCCGGTTGCCAACTTACAATAAGGAACATTGCATACATCAAATATAATCACAATCATGGCCATATCACATCACTGCACACCCCTGCAAAACAAAGTTAGACGCCTCTACTTTCTTTGCATGTTTTACGTGGTTTGGGGCTTTCAATAAGTGTCGTTCTAACTTACGAACATGAACCACAACATTGATACTAGTATTGTTAATCACCCGTTGTAAATTGGATCTTAACTATGCTAGGAGAAACAGGCACCCGCAAAGCCACTTATGCAATACAAGTTGCATGTCAAGCGTGGAGCAAGTCTCATGAACGATGTCATGTAAGGTTAGCCCGGGCCGCTTCATCCCAACATACCGCAAGATGCAAAGTACACAAGAAGCAATCGACAATAAAAGAATCAACGCCCATAATGACCATTGTGTTCTACTCGTGCAACAGATCTACATATAGACACGACTCTGATACCACTGTAGGGTTTCGTAGCATGGAAAACAAAAAATTTCTACCGCATACAAACAAACAAGCCAAGATCTATCTACTAGATTGTAGCAACGAGTCGATGGAATAACTTACCCTCAAAGATTCCAAAGTGTTTAACGAGAGCGGATTCTCGTGGGTGATGTAGTCGTACTCTTCCCGATCTCAAGATCGCGTAGACGATCCTTCCGGCAGCGCTCCCGCAGTCGGTCACACGTTCGGTACTCTACGAAGACCTTCCTCTCCCTTGTTCCAGCAGGCAGCGGAGGTTGTAGCACTCTCCTCGCGATTCCGGTAGCACAACGGCGTGGTACCGGAAGTAGAGGGGAGATCTCGCAGGGCTTCGCCTTAAGCCGGAGCGAGTATGGTGGAGTATGAGAGAGCTCCTCAGCGATCTAGGGTTTAGACACACCAAGGAGGAGAGGCTAGAGCCGGCGGCTAGGGTTCCGGGGACCCCCAAGTCGGCGGCTAGGGCAAAACCCTAGAGGGGCGGCGGCGGCTATGGTGGTAGGCGCCAAGCTAGGGTTTGAGGAGAGGTACTTGTGTGTGCTAGGAGGGAGCCCTGCCCCTCCTTATATAGGTGGAGGGGCCGGCGGATCCCTCCCCAACTCGGCTTGGGTGGTGCGCCGGCTTGGGGAGGAGGACTCCCTCCCCAACTCGGTTTCACCTTCCTCCTCTTTTCCTCTTTCCAAAACTTGCCGTTTGACTTTCAAACTAGCCGTTTGACTTTTCAATTTAGGATTTGAATAAACCCTTTATTTTGGACAACGAAGACACTTAGTACATGATGCAATCATTCCAACTTGCAATGACACATTCATGTACCCCTTCCCCTCCGGAGTGCCGAACATTCCGGAACCTTCTAGAACATTCCCGACGAAAACACCGGAAACATTCCCCAACTCCGAAACGGGACTTTCCTTATATGAATCTTATTCTCCGGACCATTCCGGATCTCCTCGTGATATCCCGGATCCCATCCGAGACTCCGAACAACATTCGGTCTCTTTCTCATTCATTCCATAACTACTCAAACAACGTCGAATCCTTAAGTGTGTCTCCCTACGGTTCGTGAATTATGCGGACATGATCGAGACACTTCTCCGAACAATAACCAATAGAGGAATCTGGAAATTCATATGGCTCCCACATATTTCTACGATTACTTTGCGATCGAATAAACCACTTACATACGATACCAATTTCCCTTTGTCTCACGATACTTTACTTATCCGAGGTTATGATCGTCGGTATCTCTACATACCTAGTTCAACCTCGTTACCGATAAGTACTCTTTTCTCGTTCCCGTGATATGTGATCCCTTGTGAGCCAGTCACATGCTTGCAAGCTAATTGGATGACATTCCACCGAGAGGGCCCAGAGTATATCTATCCGTCATATGGATGGACAAATCCCACTCTTGATCCATGTGTCTCAACCAATACTTTCCGAACACTCAATGCCACCTTTATAGCCAACCAGTTACGGTGTGGTGTTTGCTGTCATCAAAGCATCCATCCAGTAAAGGTGATATGCATGATCTCATGGTCGAAGGAATTAGGTTACTATGTATCAGAAAGCATATAACAATTGAACTATTAAAATGACTTGATCTTTATGCTACGCTTATCTATAGGAGTATGTCCACCATATCATTCTCCTAACGATATGATCTTGTTGTTGATAACATCTCAATGTTCATGATAGGGAAACCACAATCATTTATCAACCAACAAGCTAGTGATGCATAGAGGCTATACTAGGGACTTCAAATTAAGTTTACAAATCACACAAGTATCAATGTTTCCTTGTTAATACTATTATAGCATGAATGTAAACATTTATCATAAACACAAAGATATAATAATAACTATATTTATTATTGCCTCTAGGGCATATCTCCAACAGTTTACGTAAGTATAATTCACGTAAGCTCAAGTTCCGCTCTCGGATGTGTGCGTTTCTTTGCTACTCCCGGTGTTATTGTTGATGTCACCAAACTTCTTTCGGTGTCCTTTCCATCTGATGCACCAGTTACTCAGAGTACCGACACACATAGTTATGACATCACCCCGTTACCGGCTAATGCACCTGGTTTTGTTGTTAGTTCTCCTATGCAGGTCCCAGCGGCGTCCCATTCACCGATCGACATGCAGGCGCACGCGATGCCACCACCTCTGCGTACCTCGGCCGGTGTGCCAGGGCCCGCCTTGCATGCAGACCCCTTGCCTCCCCTCGCGCCGACTCGGCTTTGGCCTCCTCCCGCGCTGACTCGGCCCCGGCCCATGACCAGTGTGTGCGCTCCCTGTCGCCTACATGGTCGACAGCATCGATGTCGCCCGCCTCTCCGGATTGCGATGGGTTGGCCACCTCGACCCGCGACGGACCTGCTCCATCGACCTCATCGTCGCTCGCGTCACCGCATGCGCCTCCTAATGCTGATGTTGTACCGCCTCGGTTCATCTTCACACGGCAGCGCAAAGCTATCTCCCGTCCCAAGGTGTATTGGGACGACACGGTTCGGTATGATCCCTATCGTCGTCGTGCTTTTATGGTGGAGCCTGCATCTCATCGCATCGCTCTCTTCGAGCCGGCATGGTGCACTGCTATGGAGGCTGAGTTCGAGGCTCTTCAGGCGAACAAGACATGGACCTTGGTTCCCCGTCCACCTGGCACGGATATTATTTGCAGCAAGTGGATCTTCAAACGAAGTTCCGTCCTAACGGTTCAGTTGACAAATACAAGGCAAGGCCTTTGGCTAGAGGCTTCACACAGCAGTACGGTATTGATTATCATGATACTTTCAGTCCTGTGGTTAAACCAGTCACAGTTCCCCTGATACTCTCTCTTGCTGTTTCTTGTGGTGTCTTCGTCAGATTGATGCCTTCCTTCATGATTTTCTTACTTAGGAAGTGTATATGCAGCAACCTACTGGTTTTGAGGACTCGAGGTGTCCCAAGTATGTTTGCAAGCTGCAGCATGCTCTCTATGGTCTCAAACACTCTCCCCGTGCCTGGTATGCACGTTTGAGTGACAAACTTCATCAGCTTGGTTTTATTGCTACCAAGGCGGATGCTTCTTTGTTCATCTTTGATCATCAGGGAGTTGTGATATATATGCTTGTGTATGTTGATGACATCGTCTTGGCTGGATCATCTACATCTGTTGTTGAGAAGCTGGTTTCCACTCTTTTGGGTTCTTTTCCTATCAAGGACCTTGGACGTATGGAGTATTTTCTCGGGATTGAGGCTTCTTACACTCCTGAGGGTATGGTGTTGACACAGCACAAGTATGCTCTTGATCTCTTGCACCGGGCCAACATGGAGCAATGTCGGTCAGTTACCATGCTTATGTCTACTTCTGATAAGTTGTCTCGAGATCAAGGAGAATCGCTCAGTTCTAGGGATGCTTTCAAGTACACGAGTATTGTTGGGGGTCTACAGTATCTTACTCTTACCCATCCTGACTTATCGTTTGCTGTCAACAAGGTGTGTCAGTACTTGTCGCAGCCTACTACCGCTCATTATGAGGCGGTCAAGCACATCCTGAGGTATATCCGAGGCTCTATGTCTACTGTCTTACATTTTTGGCGCTCCTCGTCTACGGGGTTGAGTATTTTCACTAATGCGGATTGGGCTGGTTGTTCTGATGATCGTTGTTCCACTGGCGGTTTTGTAGTTTTTTGTCCCAATCTTATGTCTTGGAGTTCTCGCAAGCAACCAACGGTTTCTTGCTCCAGTATTGAGGCAGAGTATAAGGATTTAGCCAATAGCACCGCAGAGGCTATGTGGATATAGTTGGTATTGAAGGAGCTTGGTGTGTTTCTTTCCCAACCTCCTGTTTTATGGTGCAACAACATTGGAGCTATGTACTTGTCTGCCAATCCAGTGTTTCATGCCCGCACGAAGCATATCGAGTTTGATTTCCACTTCATGCGTGAGAGAGTTGCTTTGGGAACACTTGATTTTCTATTCATATTCACCGATGATCAGTTGGCTGACGTGTTCACGAAGCCGGCTACCCAGCTCACAGTTCGAAGATTTAGTTCCAATCTCAACCTTGTCCACGATGGTTTAGATTGAGGGGGGGGTGTTATAGTTGTATATGTGTGCGTGTATGTATCGATTTGTAACCGGTTTGTAATTCCTTGTTGTACAAGTTGATCCATGTCGTCGGATTGTCGACAAGTATGCCATAGGGGGTCCTAGTGGCGTTGGAAGGATGGGGTGTGAGACGTCGGATGTTCTAGGAGCGGTGAGCACAAGTTTACCTAGGTTCAGATCCAACTGCGGCGATCGGATCCTACTCCTGCTAGCAACCCAGTAATATATCGGCGTAAGCCGGATGTTAAAGCGGCGGTTCACCTGTGCGAGCTGATTGTGGTGTTACGATTTATTGGTTGCCCTAAAGGCTCCCATAGGGCCGGTTTATATTGTCATCGGGGCCTAGGGTTACAGTGAGAGACCTATCCGGCTACGTTACAGAGTCAGTAACTATGTACAGCTTGGACTACAAGTAATACTATAGGCCTAAGTCGGTAACTCTTCTAGGCCTTGCCGTAGCCGGAACTGGCTCCTACTCTTTCTCTGACTAGGCCGCCCGTGAAGCAAATCTCTAACCCATTGGTGGGCCACCCTGGTCAGCGAGTCCTGTGGGTATACCCGGAAAGTATATCCCCAACAGTAGCCCCCGGAAGTCTCCAAGATCTGAAGTCGGATAAATTGTCTAGCTTGAAGGTTTCTTCGTCTTGAGAATCTTGAAGGGTTCCCGAAAACTTCTTTCATTAATGTAGGATTCCGAGTCAATCGAGTCGGATATATTTTGCTCTGACCTTAGTCTTTTCCTTGCTTAGTTTGAAACATAAGCCGAATTTTTCAGCGGCGTGCGAACTCACAGCTTTCCAGACCAGGTCCTGTCTCTGATAGGATTTCCATCAGCACGACCGTTGGTGGGTCCATTCCTTATGAAACAGAACGCCGTTTCAATGCCTGTACGAAAATCGAGGGGCAGAAGAGTCATGAGGAACCTAACTCCCCCTCTCCTATACGCGTGGCGATAATCGTGCGTGTCATCACACGAATCTTGACGTAAAGGTAAATAAAGAGGGGAGAAAACCCTTTCTCTCAGATTCACCTCTTCATCGATTCATTCATTGCTTCATCGTACTCCTCGAGCGCTCCGCACCAGTTCCCATCTACGCACTGTTGAGAAAAAATCTCTCCTTCCCCCACCAGCCTTTTTGTAACTACCTCGGTGAATTACGCTCCTAGATACAAGCCTGGATGAGCGGTAGTGGTTGAAATAGTACGGTGGGGCCCCAAAAGCCACTCACGGGTAGACCTTTCGGCCGTCCCAACCACTTCCATCTCATCAGGACCTGTACGGGCGGCGTAATCGGCAGGCGAAGGGATCAACTACATACACAAGTGGGTATGTATGCAAGCCACCATACAAGAGTACATCAGAGCCATACCATCTAAAAAGAAAAGAAATATAGCAACACCATACGGTAAGATTCAAATGACCTAGATAGAGATAATATGTTAGGATAATTCCTCATACATCACACAACAGAGTATCAAGCGGAAGCGGCAAAACAAAGTCCGAGTACGGATAAGAAGCAAATCGGCATAAGATGCCATAGAAATAAGCACATCCCGCCCACAGATCTCACGGATCCCCGTTCCCGGAATCTCTACACCGAACGATCGTTGCCCACATCATCAGCCTCTTCCACCCAGTATCCGTCCTGCGAGGGTACCTGTTCATCTGAACCAATAATTTATCGTGTGAGACCCTAAGGGTACTCAGCAAGTCTTAATGCCTCTAAAGGGGACACAACCTGGGGTGACGCAATTGCAGCAAAAGATAAACCCTAACAGTCCTATAGATACTCGCTAACCATCCGCCTAACCAATGATAGACGGATGTCCGTGAATTAAGACAACAGTTATAACGGTAATTCACCAGATCCATCCTCCTCCTCGCTTACCGACGAGGAAGTGGACGAACAACCTCCCCATCCGTTGGCAGTTTTATTAACCATTCCATGAATGTTGCACTATTTGCTAGTCAATTACTTAGTCAGATTAAAGTGGCACTTTAGTTATGCTTGTCTATGATCGAGAAACTGTGCTCCAAGTCGTCCATAACCGCGGACACGGCTTTCAGAAAGTTTTACCCTGCAGGGTTGCACAAATAGCAACACACACTCGATCAACCTCGGAAAAACCAAATCAAAACCCAACGAGGCCTTCACGACAAAGCAATCACAAGATTCAGAAATATTTCAGGGGGCCACCCCTTAAAGTAGACCCGCAACGAAGTTAGCTGACTTCGAGACGGACTCAAGGTTTGTGGGGCCGGCTGTAAACGACTGGGAACCCGAAAGTGTGACTGGGCTTGTCGATACCGCGAAAACGGGTCACAATTCCTAAACAGTACAGTGTGCTCCTCGCACAATCGTAAATACAGTAATAAAGCATGGCATAAGTACAGGATAGTAAACAAAACCTCAAACTAGTTTGTGGCCCCAAGAAATAAGACGGAATCAAGCTCTGGCTCAGGGGGGTCCCATATACCTCCCGGATGTGGATAGCGCGATAAATCTTGGAACAGGAATCAAGTACTCGGGGTCTTACGGGACACAAGTGAGCAGGAAAAACCAAATAGCAGATGTTGCTCACCGGTGCCACTTTCATTAGTTATCCCATTGCTACTCAGGTTAAGTTGTTTAGGTACCTCGTTATCCATCAGACTCTCACAAACCCTACACATGCTATTCTACGACTCGCATGGCTCAAACAACTCCTGTAGTATGGCTCATGGGATGGAGGAACAAGCTTGATGGGGTTTAAAGTAAAGGCTATGCAATACTTGGGATTCATTTTAATGCAATCGCGACTCAATGATGCAAGAATAAGATAGAGGCAATAAGTACTGTATGTATGCGAGCATGTGGTAGTGCTTGCCTGGCAACTCAGTTGAAGCGAGAGATGGATCTGGGTAGTGCTCCTGGTTCTCTTGATATACCCCCTGCTCAGAGTCTATTCGAAGAAGAACCAAACAAACAAGGGCCAACATAAATAAAGTGCACAAGCATAGGAATAAAATACGACAAGCAAACAATCATGCCATGATGAATGATGCACAAGTTGCATGGCAATAAAGTAGCATGGCATGGGTGAGGTGTGGTATACAAGAATAAGTCGTTTTATTAAGGTTTGGCCACATTTTATTGTCATATTAGTTGCTGTTTATTATATATTTACATGATGCATGCTGCAATTGAAGTCAAGGATAGCATAAACAGAAAGGTCTCGTCGCGCTGATCATTTTAGACATATCATTTGTTAAATTCGGAGTTATAGATCAAAAGTTATTAATTTACTAAGTTCCAGTGGCATTTTGTTGTAATTTACTCAACTTGGAATTTAAAGTGTTCAAATAATATTTTGAATGGCATATTTGAATTCCTCACATTTTTTTGATTCAAAAACATATATTATTTGTATTATTTGGAATTATGAATTTAAATTTATTTTATAGTCAAAATTAATAATTAGGGTCAAAGTCAAAGGTTGACTATTTAAATTAATTCTGAAAATATTTGAATATGGATTTGAATTATAATTCAAAAACTAAACATTTTTCATATAAGGTTTGAATTCAAATTCCAAACCATTAATAAGTTATGAATTCATTTAGGTTTAAACATATTTGAAAATTTGAATTTGAATTCAGAAAACGGAAACCATTTTTATACTCAGGCTATCCTAGCCTAGACACCGACAGGTGGGACCCGGGGGTGCTGACTGGGCTGCCACGTGGGACAAAGGTGGGGTGTACCGCGGGTTGAGAAACTAGAAAAGCGGGGTGCCTTTTTACAAAAAGACTGGGCATCGAGGGGCTGAGGGTTGAACTCCGCATAGTCCAGGGGCCTATTTAGAAAAACGTCCTGGGCTAACTGACGAAACTGAATTTCTACTCGCGAAAAACAGCTAGCTGTTCCGAGCTTTGAATGAAGATGGCGAGGAAACGGTGGAGATTTTGAACATGACACAAAAAGCAAAGTTGAAGAGGGGATACCAGACTACAAGTTTCATGTTGGGAGTTTCGCCAACGGAGGTCTGCAGCGGACGGGGCAAAGGGATGAACAGAGGCAGAACACGTTCGTGAAAAACTGAATTTTGTGTTCGCAAAAACGCCTAGCTGGTGCCATCTTCGGGCGACGATGGCGATCGAACTAAGGCAGATCTCACGATGCCGCAAAAAGAAAACTTGTAGAGGGACGAAAGGGCTACAACTTTTATTAAGGGGTCGTCGCCGGATCTTGGCCGCAGCGGTGGGGAAACGGTGACGAACGGAAGCCGAGATGTTGATCGCTAACTGACGGAACGTTCTAAGCACAACTGAACCCGCTCAGACATGGCGGAAGGGCGTGAGCAGCGGCGGAACAACATCATGGCGGACTCGAATTGGGGTCGGAGGGGATATGGGGAGGACATAAAAGGGACGAGGGCTCTCACCTCGACCGGTTCCCGCTGGAATCGGACTCCGCGGTGGATGAACGAGGACGGGGCGATGGCGCTCTAGAACACGTACAGGATGGCGACGACGAGGCAGCACATAACAGCTCCGGCTCCTTCCTGGCGAGCTGCTTGGTCGCAAACGAGAAGAAGAAGGCGGCACCCGCGGCTCAGCTCGGCTCGGTCCTGCCCATGGTGGCGAGGAGGCGAGCGGAAACAGGGGTGTAGGACGGTAGCTTCCGAGAGGGAAGCTGGCGGCGCAAGGCGGAAGAGGGGAAGGGCTAGGGCTCAGAGGCGGCTGGGGAAGGGAGGAAGCTAGGGTTCGGAGGCCGCTCGGGGGGATAAGAAGAGGGGCAGGAGGTGACGCGACTGACGTTGGGCGACGCTAACCTGCTCCCTCCCGTTACCTGCAGAGAGAAGGGGGTCGAGAGGAAGACGGTGAACAGGCACGGCGTGAGGGGGTTGAAGGGGTATCGGGCTGGGAGGAAGGTGGGCTGAAGGAGGGTGACGCGCTGATGGGCTGCTACTCTCTCTTGGGCTGCTGCGGCTGGGCTGAAGCAGGCTACTCTCTCCTTGGCTTAGGTTTTAATTACTATTTGTTTTGTTATTTAAAATTCAAACAAGCATCTGATTTTAAATTCTTTTGAACTTTTTCAGGGGAGTGTGAACAGAGGGTTTGACCAAGAGGAGAGGCAAAAGAGACCAAGATACAAAAGGAGAGGGAAAACCCACATGATCACATGATCATGCATGGATGGGGAAAGGTGAATAGGGTAGGGTCTAAAGTTAGCAAGAGAGATAGAGGAAGGAGGGGTAAAGGTGAGGGTTTGCTAAGCCAAGCAAGATCAAGCAAAAGAAGAAGAGGTGATCCATGCAAGCATTACAAATAAAAAATCAAATGCAAGAGAAAAGTGGTGCTTGCATGGCCCTAGCTAGACCAAGCAAAGAAGGAGAGAGAGAGAGAGAGTGAGAGTGATCCACCCAAGAACTTCAAATGAAAACCAAAGGACCTAGATGTGGTAGAGTTGCATGGCCCATGCAAACAATAAATGCCCTGTGTTCATATTGTGAAAACAACATAAAATCATGGGGCATTATTCCATGCATTCCCAAAAGGTGGGAAAAGCCAAGCAAAAGATTATGAGTGGAATCCACCCAACCCACATGAACTAGAGGTAAACTCCTTTAAAATGCCAAGCTCATGTTAATTGGATGGTGGGATTAAAAGGTGGTAAGAAAAAGGTGGTGGAGTCAATAAGAGATATGCCCCCAAATCAACTTGGGCATTTAACAATATATCAAGAACCAAATACAATATCAAGAGGCAAACACAATTAATAATGCACATGAGATAAGAACCAAACAAGAAGGGGTTTTATATGATGCTCAAATGCAAGGTGGCATGATGACATGAGCATGATATGATGATGATGTAACAATTATATGTAGGAAGTGGCCCTTTTATTACTAGAACAAGTAGCATTACAGGTGTTAGACAACTGGGATGCTACACTTTTTCCCCAAGATCTATGGCTTCTGCCTTATCCTCAGGAGCGGCGGCGGCGGGTTCGTCGGCGGAGGAAGAGAAGAAAATGTGAGGTCTTTGGATCCCCAGCGCCATGGATAACATGGAGATCCAAGTCATGGAGGATGAAGGGTTCATCGTTGCCGGTGCGTGGAGGATCTCCTTAGGACACGTCGTCCCCGCGCCACTCGATGGCGAGAGGGTGTTGTTTGGCACTCACGTCCACCGCGGACTTAGCTTGCCACCGTCGGACTTCATCGTCGAGGTCCTCAATCACTACAGTGTGCAACTCCATAACCTTCCTCCCAACTCCCTGCTTGAGCTCAGTACTCACGTAGCTTTGTGCGAGGGGTTTCTTGGCATTAGGCCAAGTCTCACCCTTTTCCGGTACTACTATGGTACTCGGAAGAATTCCATCAGTGTTGGTGTGCCTTATGTCACCGGCACTCTTAGCTTAGTCCTTAGGAGGAATCAGATCTATCCTAGGATTAATGCTAGTGAGTCCGTCAAACGCTGGGCAGGAACTTTCTTCTATCATAAGGATATTCCGACTCCTAGAAAGGCAGAAGGTCTTCCGGCGTTCGTCAACGGTGCCGCTCCACACCAGGATTCATGGGACACGGAGGCACCGGAGCTGTCGGATATTTTGATCCTCGCCAAGAGTCGGATTGAGTATTTGATGAAGCATGAGGGACTCCTTGGATCCAATTTGATCCACTGCTGGCTAGAGCGCCGGATTTAGCCTCTCTAGCACCACGGATACCGCCTCATGCACCAGATCACGAGCGACAAGAAGGACAAGATGAGGGTCAGTTCTAGCCGGCTCGCGCCGAAGGACTACAAGACCTTTATACAATATTTGATCAAGGAAAGAGTGGAACGGAAAGTTCCAGAAGTTTCCATGAAGATGTATACGACCAACCATCCTCTGACTCCGGTAAATATTTCGACTCTTCTTTTGCATTTCATCGTTCTTTTCTGTTCTTTCTCTGACTCTATTTTCATCGATGCATTTTGACGTTGTCAGCTCAAGAAACTCTCCGAGTCTGATCTAGCTCCACTAGAGGGCTATGCTTTAGACGACCCGGAGGCGATGGAGGATGATGAGGTGCAAGAAGTTACCGCCCCTGCCTCCAAGAAGCGTAAGGCGAAGGAAGTTGCTGCTGCTGGTAGCCACGTGCTGCCAGTGGTTAAAAAGTAAGCACCCTACCTTTCATTTTTAGTACTCCTATACCTTTATTTATTTCCAGAGCACACCTAATATTTAGGATTTTCGTGTTCTAGAGTTAAATCAGTGTTGAAGAGAAAGATAAAGCCGGACAGCAAGTCGGGCAAGCAGATGCGCCAACAAAAGCTTGTTATTTCCCCTGATGTGCGGCCATCGACCCCATCCAGTACTCCATCAGCATAGGGAGCTTCTGCATCCCCTGATGCTGGCAAAATATCGAAAGCCCTAGTCATCGTTGATGACCAGGCAACTAACAAGGGTGAACCCGTCAAGGGTAATGATCCCATGGTAATGCCTACAGAAACGATGGATAAGGTGGTTGATTCCACTGTCCCTGGCCTCAAGAGGAAATAAAAGGAAGAGATCCTCAGACTGGCTCAATCCAGTCTTGAGAAGCAAACCTTGACTCCAGAGGCAACGAGCCAAGAGGAGGAAGACGCCAAGCTGGTTAGCCTCCTGGACCAAATTTTGGTCCGGGGTGCTAAAGTCACATCTGGCGAACTTCCAGCGACGGATGTTCCGTCCCTCACCTTTACGAGAAGGTGTTTCACAGCACCAAACATGGATTTGAAAAGATGCACCTAGAACACATTGTAAGTTTCCAATTCTTATTTGCATTTATTATCATATCCTCTAGCCCCCAAGCATAAAGTCGGATAAACATTGTTGGATTCCGAGTTGATGCTTTTAGGTTGCAAAAGAACGATGTAGTGTAGCCCCCAAGGCTCGTGCTATAATTTTACTTAGTTAAACTTGCAGCCCGAGTCTTAGTAGCCGTCTGACGGTATTCCGTCTCTAAACTTACAGAAAATTGCATCTTCCAACTAGGAATTGCTCAAGAATATTATCAATAAGCGCAAAGAAATCAAGGCTTTGCGCTTTGAGAATTCAAAGTTGAAAGATGAAAAAGATGAAGCAGAAGGTAAAATTTTCCGACTTCTTCTTTGCCAATTATCTTTTTTGTCATAGCCAAACTTTTGTTTTGTCCGACTGATATTTTGTCTTTGCAGAAATGTTATGTCAGTCTAGCAAGATGGTGGATCAAGCTAAAAACTTCAAGGTCTTGGAGATAGAAAATGCTGAACTCCGGGACAAGCTTGTGTAACATCCCAAAAATATAAAACAATGATCATCAAACTCTAATCACTAAAAATTAGGGTTAACAAAAACTTTGAGTAATTAAAATCATATGAATGCATGTGTGTATGTGATGATTTGATAAATGCATGAATGAACTTATGTGATTAACCTAAATAGCAAGAAATGGTTTAAAGATGAAAATAACATCATATAAAACATTTCCAAGAAGAAACAAATAAATAGAAAATCAAAAACAAATCAATTAAGGCAAATGGTCATTTTTGCCAATCTTGCTCACTAGGTAACTTTGAGTGTTTCTAGTCCAAGATTTCAAACACAAACTTTTCCAATTCTTTTCACCCCTTGCTAGACCAAGTAAAAATGAATCAAAGCCCACCTTTCAAACTTGCAGAAACATTTGGCAACCTCATTCAAATCACAAGTAAAAATTGAATCTTTATCATATGTGAAGATCACACATTTTCAAAACCCAACCAAACCAGTGCCCCTTGACTAATCCAACTAACCAGAGACTCCCTAGTATGTGCCCAGCAAACCCACCAAGTTTGAATCCAAAATTCAAATTGAATCTCTTTCGGCCATTTCATCAAACACCTTGTTTGCAGCAAACAAACAAACAACAATCACTATAGTGAGAAGTGATTTTGGCCAACCTTGTTCCCTCTATAGCTCTCACTACACTCTCAGTAGATGATCTAGCCCAATTAACAAGACTTAGCACCACTATGAGCTTGGCATAGCCATTAATGGTGACCATGTCGAGCCTAACTTGCCACCCACATGTCGGCAGCGAGCTAGGAGAAGCACCAAGCCTAGCAAGCATGTCTGGAGCACTGACCACCGTCCATCGCCACCCCTGTCCAAGCCTCGAGCACTGCCAGCCCCTGGACCACACTGCCTGAGCTTGCCAAGTCTCTCTACGTGCGAGCCGAGAGTGCGCCACACTCGACTAGCGCCCACAGAACGCGCGCTGCCCTCGCCGCTTGCAGACGTGATCGCCAACACTCCAGCACCCCGCCAGACAACCTCGTTCGTCGCCGCGCGGACCACGCACGCTGTGTGCCATTAAAATCACCGTCAGACCCGCTCAGTGTGTTGACGCGTTCCGACCGATCAGCACCGCCCCACGCCTCGCCACCAAGCCGTTGAGCTTCGCCATGGAGCACAGAACCGCTCCCTATCGTCGCCCATGCCATTAGCCCTCTATGCCGTCGACCACGACGAGCTCAGCCCGCGCCCGTCGGTCCCCTTCAGCCACTATAAAAGGAAGCCTCCCCCGCTCGTTTTCTTCACACCAGTTCACTCCCCACCTCTCACTGATCACACCCACTCACTCCCGGAGCAAGGCGAGCACCAGGTGGCAGGAATTTCACCGGAGTTCGCCACTGCAGAGGAGGATAGGCACCGTCGATTGGAGCCGCCCCAGGAGAAGCTGCTGGTACCAGGAGGATCGCCGTCGTCGACTTTGTTGTTCGCCCCCGTCACCGACCATCGCCTGAGACCCGGTGAGCCTCCCACGACACCCACCTGTCGCGCTAGGGTTCTGTCTCGCCGGTGCTGCCCGACGTGGACGATGAACCAGAGTCGTTCGATTAGAGTTAGATCGTGCGGCCTAGATCACCCTGTACCGCTTTGCCCCTCATTGTCTCACTGACGCGTAGGGACAACCACTTAACCCGCCCGCGCGTGCGCTGTGCGTAGTGGGCCGGCCCAATTAAACTCCCCGCGTAACCCACTGATTCAAATTTAGTTTTATTCATTTAATTTCAAACCCAGTTCTGTACCTAGATTCAAAAATCAACCCAGCTCGATTCACTAAACCAAAATGCATAAAACCAATTTTGTTAGAAAGTTACTGGAATTCTTAATCCAAGCCCGTTGGATTCAAACCATTTATATTTGTAGATCACCCATGGTAAAAATAACAAGGCAGAAGCTTTTCTGCATTCAAACATTTTTCAAAATTCAACCATAAGAGCTTTTGAGTTAATTCCAACTCTCAAAAATCACATTTAACCATATCTTTCATAATATATAAAATTATATAGGTTTACTTACAGAAATAATGATCAAGTAATAAAATAATTCCACATAGGCATTTCTAGTCACTTTAATTAAATAAAATAAAAAGGTTAAACCTTATTAAATTGTGACACCACTTTAAATCACATTCCCATTTACTAAAATATGTGGTGATGACATGTGTCAACATGATCCCATGTTTGAGTTGGAGAATATTAAATCTTAAGTAGTTTTTCAATGAGTAGAAATTACTTTTCTAAAATAAAATAAATAAGAAAAGTGCTTTAATCTTGTAATGTTAGTGATGATGCTAGATCACCTAGTGTGAACCTTTGTGTGATGATTAGAAATAGTTAAGTATTGTATGGTGATTGTGTACCTCGTATTTATTTATAGATGCTAGTACTGACCAAGGGTACGAGGAGGAAGGAGAATACTACGAAGAAGAAGCCGAGGAGAACTTCAACCACTGCTCTGCACAAGG
This sequence comes from Avena sativa, assembly GCA_916181665.1. Taxonomy (NCBI): domain Eukaryota; kingdom Viridiplantae; phylum Streptophyta; class Magnoliopsida; order Poales; family Poaceae; genus Avena; species Avena sativa. The sequence continues at coordinate 72,597,755 of OV702284.1, forward strand.
CAAGCCTATACTTGCAAACTTGCAAGCTAACACTTGCAAGATACCCTACTTATGCAAGCTATTACTCGCTTGTTACTATACCAACTATATGCCTTAAGCATATGTGATTATACCCACTGGACACCCATCCTAGTTTTACTTGCAAGCTTAATATTTTATTTTCTTTAATAAAAGCTTCTATCAAAAGTTTACTTAGTAACTTGTAGATTCTAGAAAAATAATCGAAGGTAGCATAAAGAGCATAAAACTTGGCCTAAGTTAGATAATCTTGATGTCATCCTAAGGCATGATATTGAAGTTGCTAACTCCCACCTGATTATTACCCATCATTAGTATTTACCCCCACTTGTAGATGCTAGTGCTAAGCATAAAACTTGATCAACCTTAGATGGGAATACTTGGTGAAAATGGTTATGAAAACCTTAGAATGAGGAGTCATTCTACTGAAATGTTTTTGACATGTGTTTCCGAACACTAGATGATTTTGATGATAAAAATGTTAAGGCATGAGCCTTAGCCCTTTATAAAACTGATGGTTGTCAGGATGCGATACCATTCCAATTTTACCGTACAACCACAATACCTGAAAATTGGGTAGGGCTTGACTGGAAAATTATATACCTTAGTATGGTTCCCTTGTGGCCAAGGTCTGAGCTGAGGCTACCTTGTGAAGATTGTCCACCTGTGCAGTACTCAAGATGACAGGTGGTCATGGTTGGGAGGTCAAACTCACAGGAGAGGTGCCTATACTAGGGCGTGTAATGGAAATGTTAGGATTGATTATCCACATACTAAGTATGGTGAATTCAGGATTGTTCCTGACGGATGTGTCGAATGTTGTGGTGAAAGTGTACAATCTCTGCAGAGTGTCAAACTATTCGAATAGCCACGTCCGCGGTTATGGACAGTTGGAGTGACCATACTATTCCCCCGTCAGATGTTTTCAAAATGACTTGTGAAATGATTTGTGACTTGGACTTGACCACAGCAGTGTTGTGATATGAAATTCAAGTTTCCACTTAGGTGTTATAAAATTTTCAACTAGCTTTATTTGCTTTTGAATTTAGTAGAGTAAATCTGGCTTTTTGCAAAACAACCCTAGAGCTTAGTATCCTACTACAAAAACCCCCTTCACTTATTAGTATTAGTTTGCGAGTACTTAAAGAGTACTCATGGCTTTGTCCCTGGCTATTCCCATGGCTAGACTATGAAGAGGAGTATCAGGATGACGGACCGCAGGAAGGTTACGACAACTAGGATCATCTCCCATCATCAGCATTGCCTGTGACCCCGAACATGGAGCTTCGCCCATGCTATCGTTATCTTTACGTTATTTTGATGCTTGAATTGTACTAAGAACTGGATCATGAGATCCTTATTTGTATAAGACCTTATGTATGGTTTGTAATAGATGATGTACTGTTATATCCAAATCTGTTATGTCTCGCAAAAATGGTAATCCTGGGATTGCGATGTATGGCATAACAGGCATCTGTGATTAAAAATCCGGGTGTTGACAGCTTGAGAAACTAACTTGGAATCGGAGAAATCCGTGGCCGCAGTCCTGGAGTCAAGAAATCACGAGACTATGAGGCTCAAGAAGCTCCTAGCCCTCCGAGATAAAGAATTATCTGATCTCAAGAAGGATTTTGATATTCAGAGGGATCTTGCCCAGGCCTCAGCTAGTGAACTGAACAGTCTCCGCAAGGAGCATGCACAATAGAATCACTCTGTGCTAGGTAAGATTTCTGAATCTTTCTTTTACTTTTGTTGTTTGATTTTTCGACTTTCTTTTCAGCCGAATTTTGACTTTTTGGTTTTTTCCCAGCCCCCATGAATCTTTCCTACTCTCCCACCTTTGAACCTCGCGTCGAGCGCATTAAGCTCGTTGGAGATGTCTTGTATGACTTTTGCTAAACTCTAGAAGAGGCTGGCGAAGCCGTCAAGCTTTCTGACTTGCACACAATGTCAGTGCACGAGGTGAGGGACAAGGTCAAGGATATTCCGAAATTGATCGAAGACTGGAAGATCTCCTATGATAGGACTGCTACGCAAATAGCTCTGACCATGGTGATGAGCCACCATAGCGAGATGGAAATCTGGCACGTCACCAAGGGCATTACCAAGGAGGAGGATGAGGGTAACCCACAGGACATCAAGGTCATCCAAGAGTCTTGTGCAGGTTACGCTTGTCAGGTGGTGGATATGACCAACTACATGACACCATTCTTCGAATCCGTCGCCGCGCCTCCTTCGCCTCAAGAGCCAGAAATCAGCAATGCTCCCGAGTCTGAGATCGAGGGCGACACTGCTATTGACTCCAATGCTCCACCTGCTTCATCACCACCGCCTGCAGCATAAACAATTTATATGCATTATCTTAAACTTATGACAATGCAATGATGGATACAATGTTTATTTTGTGTTGGTCTGTAAAAACTGATGCTTTTACTATCTTAGCACTTTTGTTTATATATTTTTATGCATGTGCTTGAATTTTTTTGAAGCACTTTGCGTTTTTTTATTTATGCCTATACTTATCGGTTTATTTGGCTCTCTGCCTCGTCCCTTTCATGGGTCGGCCAACCTTTAGCACGGAAACTTTGCCGAGCAACGGAGCGCAATTGCTAAACCATTTTAAACTCGAAAACAAAGCCGGCTTCCAGTACCAACAACTCATTACTCAGAAAATGCCCGCGTCTAAGCAATCAGATAAAGAATCAAAGCATGGACAATAATTTAAACTTTGTACCCTAAGGTAACATTTTTATATATTCAAAAATCGTAACCAGAACGAACATGAGCATAAAGTACTTTCAAGCATTCTAGGATTTTTGAAAAAAATTACATGCTCTTTTGGAAATAAGATGGCAAAAACGTATCAAAGATAACAATATGAGGAAACCAATACTTTATTTCACTTTGAACATGTACATATATGATTACAAGGAAATATAACTAAGAATAGAAGGGATGTAGCTATGCAATATTCTATGGACGGTCTATTTCATCCGGGTCTGTGCTGCCACCAGCTCTCTTCCTTTTCCGAGTATCAGGTCTTTCCTTGACTGGTCTCATGTCGGTTAAATAATATGATCCATTATGCAGAACTCTGCTAACCATAAAAGGTCCTTCCCAAATTGGGGAAAGTTTGTGTTTTCTCTTTTGCACAAGTCGGAGAACCAAATCGCCTTTTCTGAAAGAACGGTTTTGCACCCTCTGACTATGATACTTGCGCAACTTCTGCTGATAGGCTGTAGATCTATGCTCAGCAACAACGCATACTTCTTCGATTATATTGAGATCATCTTGCCGAGAAACTTCTACATCTTCTTTGATATACGCTTTAACTCGTGGAGCCTGATGAATCAGATCACTTGGAAGAACTGCTTCTGCACCGTAGACCAAGAAGAAAGGAGTATAGCCGGTTGACCTGTTAGGATTTGTACATAAGCTCTATATCACAGACATTAATTCTTCCGCCCAAGCCCCCGCGGCCCAACGAAGCGGTTCCTCGAGGCGAGGTCGGATTCCTTGTAGAATAAGGCCATTAGTTCTTTCGACTTGTCCATTGGCTTGTGGATGTGCGACTGATGCAATATCAAGTAGGATCCCTTGTTCTTCGCAGAATTCGGCAAGTTCACCCATGGAAAAGTTGCTCCCACTGTGAGTAATTATACTGTGCGGATATCCGAATCTGATGATTACGTCCTTGACGAATCTTCTGGCTGTGGCTCCATCGCAACTTGTTATGGGTTTAGCCTCAATCCATTTTGTAAATTTATCCACCATCACTAGTAGGTGAGTAAATCCACATTTTGCCGTGCGAAACGGCCCTACCATATCAAGCCCCTAGACCGCGAACAGCCAAGTAATAGGAATTGTTCGCAGTTGTTCAGTCGGAACATGTGTCCGATGAGCATACTTTTGGCAGCCTTTGCACATTTTGACCAGTTTATCGGCATCTGCCTTAGCTGTAAGCTAAAAGAATCCGTGTCGAAAAGCTTTTTCCACTTAGGATCTGGCTGCAGCGTGGTGACCACACTCGCCTTCGTGGATCTGTTTTAAGATTTCCACTCCTTCTTCCGAAGAAATACATCTCTAAAACATGCCAGAAACACTTCGTTTATAGAGCTCACCGTTTATTATAGTGTAAGCTTTTGCTCGTCGGACAATCTGCCGGCTCAAGACTTTGTCTTCAGGTAGTTTTTTGTTTATTAGGAAATCCAGATAGGGTTTTGTCCAGCTGGGAATTACAGCCAGAACTGCTATTAAAGGTGAGTCGGATTTTTTCGGATAATCCTCATCAACTCCTACTATGGAGGGGACCCTTAAATGCTCTAGAAAAGCTCCATCTGATACTTGTTTCCGCGCAGAACCTATTCTTGATAGTGCATCTGCTTCCTCATTTTCTGCTTGAGGGATGTGTTGAACCTTAAAACCCTCGAACGATTTGGATAGTTCATCCACAACAGCTCTGTATGCCGCCATGTGCTTGTTTGCGTTGCAGATATCGCACACTTGTTGAACAAATAAATCCGAGTCTCCGTAACACATGAGTCTTGATATGCCAATGTTTTTGGCCATGCGTATTCCATATAGCAATGCTTCGTACTCGGCAATATTATTGGTTGTCGTGAAGTGTATTTGCAACACATAGAACAGCTTATCTCCTTGGGGTGATTTGAGCACCATGACAGCCCCCGAGTCTCCTCGTGCTTTTGATCCATCGAAGTGGAGGGTCCAAAATTCCGAGTCTGGAGGGCCTGTGTTTTCTGCCGTTTCTGTCCAATCGACAACAAAGTCAGCAAGAATTTGGGACTTAATTGTTGTACATGGTTTGTACTCAATGTCGAAAGCTGCAAGCTCTATTCCCCACTTCGCGACACGTCCTGTGGCGTCGTGGTTGTTGAATATATCTTGCAGAGGAGCTATGCTCACTACTGTGATATTGTGCTCTTAAAAATAGTGGCGTAGCTTTATGGATGCAAAGAACACTCCATAGGCTAGCTTTTGATGATGTGGATACCGTTGCTTTGATTCTATCAGGACCTCGCTTAGATAATAAGTTGGCCGCTGCACCTTATGCTCGTGGCCTTCTTCCTCGCGCTCAACCACTATTACCACGCTTATGTCCTTGTTGGTCGCTGCAATGTAGAGTAACATAGGTTCCCGAGGTTCTGGCGCTGCGAGACTGGTGGGTTTGAAAGCAGATCTTTCAAACTTTGCAGGGCAGTTTCGGCTTCTGGGGTCTAGACAAATTTGTGGATTTTCTTCAAGAGTTTGTACAAAGGTGCGGATCTTTCACCGAGACGGCTGACGAACCGACTCACCGCTGCAATGCAACCAGTGAGGCGATGTACGTCCTTTAGGCGAGTCGGCCTGGTAATGTTTTAGATAGCCTTTATTTTGTCCCGGTTCACCTCTATGCCTCGCTCAGAGACGATGAACCCTAACAATTTTCCGGCTGGAATTCTGAAGAAACACTTCTTCGGATTTAGCATGATATTGAATTTTCGTAGACTAGCAAACGTTTTATCCAAGTCGGAAATTAAAGTTTCCTTCTTTTTGGACATAACTGCTATGTCATCTACGTATACATGGATGTTGCATCCGATTTGGTCGTTGAGACAACGTTACATAGTACGTTGATATGTTGCTCCTGCGTTCTTTAAGCCAAAAGGCATAGTTTTATAGCAGAAGGTTCCGAAAGGAGTGACGAAAGACTTCTTAATTTGATCTGACTTTTTCATCGGTATTTGGTGATATCCAGAATATGCGTCGAGAAAACAGAGTAATTCCGACCCTGTCGTTGAGTCGATAACTTGATCGATTCTTGACAAAGGGAACGAATCTTTTGGGCATGCCTTGTTCAAAGCGGTATAATCAACACAGATCCTTAAATCAATGGTGTCCTTTTTAGGGACAAGTATAGGATTTGCCACCCAATCTGTATGGATGACCTCTGTTATGAAATCCGCTAACTCTAGGCGGGCTAATTCCTTGGCTATTGCTTTGCGCTTTTCATCACCAAACCGTCGTAAGGACTGTTTGACGGGTTTAGCGTCTGGGTACATATTAAGAGAGTGCTCGGCAAGTTCCCTAGGTACTCCGGTCATGTCAGACGGCTGCCATGCGAAGATAGCACTATTAGCTTTGAGGAACTCGAGGAGCGCGCTTTCCTATGTGTGGCCTAAGCCTACCCCTATGTTCGTCGTCTTGGAGGGATCATCTTCTTTCAGCGACATTTTCTTCGTCTCTTCCGATGCCTTGAACTGTAAACTTGGCTTCAGCACCTCGTTCTTCATAGCGGGCATCTCAGACGGATTGATGGTTTTCTTGATCTCCTGGTACTCCTGGGCATGTAGCACGGGTTCGGTGAAGGCAGCAGATCCTTCGTCGCACTCTCGCGCCTTCCTCGGATTTCCTCATACAGTGATTGCGCCCTTTGGACCTAGAAGTTTAATCATGTTGTAGATGTAACAGGGACGGGCCATGAACGCTCAGTAAGCCGGACGCCCGAATATGGCGTGGTAAGCACTTTTGAACTATACCACCTCAAAAGAGAGTGGCTCGGTCCGGTAATTATCTCGGGTTCCGAATGTCACGTCCAGAGTAATCTCACCCAGAGAATCCGCCTGTCTCCCTGGTACAATGCCATGGAAAGTTACACTACTCTACTCAACTGGCTCTCATGTAGCTTCATACGGTGGAGTGTCTTAATGTAGAGGATGTTGATGCTGCTCCCACCGTCCATGAGTGTTTTTGAGAACTCATAGCCATCAATAAGAGGATTGACAACTAGAGGGTACTTTCCCCGATGATGTGTTTTCCTCGGGTGGTCTGAACGATCAAAGGTGATGGTCACCTCTGACCAGTCCAAGAATTGTGGGACAGCCGGAACCATGGCATTGAGCTCACGAAGAACCGCCTTTTTGTCCTTAGCTGGTTGGGATCCAAGGAAGCAGACGTATGCGTCTTTCTTTGTCGGAAAAGTTTTCTTTCCATATGGCTTAGGCTCTGCAGCGGCTTCCACTTCTTCCATGTCAGAATCTTCCTTGGGCTCCTTTCCTTTCTCGGATTTTTTCTTTCCTTTTCGTCGCTTGGCTCTGTAGCCAGCGGTTTCGTCTTTATTGATGTCGTCATTGAAACGACACTCGGCATTTGTGTGGGTAGATCCTCCGTTACTATCCAAGTGGTGGACACAGGGATTATTGGCAATGTCAGCCCAGGTATAGGTTCTTCCGGGTTGCTGGTCTCCTCTGCCCTGGATTCGGGAAGTTCCTCGGCCTCTACCCTGGCCGCCTCCGTGCCCTCCTTGTCCCCCGGATGCAAATGTTGCGTTGACAGATGCGTTGTCCGGAGCCAGCTTTTCATCCGAGGTGTTCCTGCGCTTCTGAGTTTGTTTTGGTTGTTTGTCCGTATTGGGATTCGCCACAATATTTAGCAGCCCTTCTGAATCATCATCGGCGTCAGCATATTTGCTTGTCGTCTCTATCATTTCTCCCAAATCTGTGACGTGGTCACGATTCAGCCTGTGACGTAAAAGTCCAAATGGAAGTTGTAACACCCTCAGAATCGGCCCTATGCAAGTTTCAGCGCTTCCCGCCAAAACCCGCATAGAAACGATTCAAAGGTGCCCACCAGGCACTTGCGTGCGGGTGGAAAACAAAGTAATATCATTACACAATAGTCCTCGATGGAACCCACAAAACATATATACAACAGCGACTCAAAGAGTCAAGAATACAGATATACAATACAAAGATCCAAATCACCTTTAAAACGATATAGCGTCCGAGTACGGACAAGATGCAAATTGAGCTAAGAGCCCTGAAGAATAACCAATGGCGTCCATAACCCTGCCCAGGCCAAGCCGGAAGGGTAACCCTGCTAACGACGTCGATCTCAAAACCTGCTTAGACAAAAGGGGTGCCGACAAAGGGCAAAGGAAAAAGAGAGAGCGGTCAGTACTGAGGCCAGTACACGGCGAGGCTAGAATTCGGCGGTCCTTGCCTACATAGGTATGGTGGACTGAAGCGGCAGCGCGGCATGCACTAAACAACCTATAGAGACTCGATACAACTAGCGGCTATCAGAGAGGGGTAAGAAAGACCTATTCGGAACCAACCTGATACTACCACCAAACATACCCATCCTGGTGTTTCCCCCTCGAGACCAAACGAGGAAGTCAACCGAGGAACTCACACAGTTGGCAGTTTTATTTATTCAGTTATCGTTGCAGCAATTACTAGTCAGGTATAGATGGTCATCCTGATATAATAAGCAGTGGGCAGTTTTAGTTAACCATTCCGTTGTAGTTGCAACACTTACTAGTCAGATACAATAAGCATGAGATATCCCAAACCCAGCAGTTGTTGGTACTTTTATTTAGCCATTCCGTTGTAGTGAAGCTGATTACTAGTCATATCGGATACAAGTCAAATCATAACAGTAAACTTTAGTTATAGTTGTCTATGATCGAGAACTGTGCTCCAAGTCGTCCTTAACCGCGGACACGGCTTTTCGAAAAGATTTAACCCTGCAGGGGTGCACCAAAGTATCCACACGCACTTCGACCCTTTTTGCCAAATCAGTTAACATACACCCATCGGTATGTCGGCGGGGCCTAAGTCATGACGTTTCCCAGACCCAAAGCAAGTACATGGGGGCCACCCCGCTAAGCTACCCGCAACGAAGTTGGCCGGCTCCGGAACGGACCCAGGGTTTGCGTCAGTGGCTGTAAACGACTGGGAACCCGAAAGTGTGACTGGGCTTGTCGATACCGCGAAAACACTCCGCTTACCTAAACAGTACAGGTGCTCCTCGCACAATCTTAAATAAAGCAGTAAAGCATGGCATAAGTACAAGATAGTAATAAATCTCCGAACTACTTTGTGGCCCCCAGTACAATACTTTGAATTCAGGTACTAATCGATGGGGGTGCCCATACACCCCACCTGTGGTTAGCGCGCTCGATCTCGGAACAGGTGTCAAGAACTCGGGGTCCTACGGGACACCAGTGAGCGGTTAAAATCCAAATATTGTCTATTACCCACCGGTGCCTCTGCATTTACCTACTTTCAATTTTAGTTATTAAACAGTAATTAAAGCCATGATCACCTACAACATTAAACATGCGGCAATACTCCAACAACTGTGGTACTTGACGACACACAACAGCACTTGAGTAAGCAACTACGACACGCAAGTCCAACTATCTACCAAACAACAGGTAATAGGATGTGTCCAAGGCAATATAAGGCTGCAAGGGATGTCCCGGGTACGAAAACTAGAGCATCGCAACACAGACAGCAATAGAGCAACAGGAGGGAATAAATACTACAAAAGTAAGATAGGTAGAAAGGGGGAGATGATCGCCTGAAAACATTGCCGAAGGTTCATCCGAAGATTGGGTCGACACTCGCATCAACTCATCGGCCTAATCCATGAAGAAGCAAAGCACTAGAAGAAACACCGGATGGACTATTTAATACTACGATAGGAAATCAGGCATGATGCATGTATGATGTTTGACATGGCAAAGGTGCGATGCAATTAGTCAATATTAAGCGGAACCGGGGTCTCGACAATTAATTAATAGGTTTATGTTGTTTAGATACCCCGCAATTTAAATGTTGTAGTAACAGGGTGAAACATGGCATCGATTCGCTACACCAATTTAAATGGAGGCGGTATAATACAAGTATATCCCGCATAAACACTCCATATTTAATTATGAGGTGAATCGGCATAATGCCCCCAACCCACATGATATGCATGCAAGATGAACAATTAATATGCAACAAGTTTTATATAAAGCATTTATAAAATAGGGCTCGGGAAAAGGTTCACACATCTGGGTTCGGAAGATCTTGGTTCCGGGGGTTCGGGGTTCGGTCTCAGGGTTCGACGGGGATCAGGTGCGGATCAGGGCTACTGGGTCCGAGATGAAGAGCTTGGCGTTCGGCGTCCTTCGGTTTCATGTCGACGTGCTTGACGTCCAAGATGGAGAACTCGGCGTTCCGGGGAGAAGACCTTGGCGTGTCGAGGGCTCGGCCTTCGGATCCATGTCGGTGCACTCGGTGTTCCGGGTTGGAGATCATGGTGTTCCATGATGAAGTGCTTGTCGTTCCGGTGACGATCTTGGCGGTCTTCGGATCCGGGTCTTGGCGTGGCCTTTGGATCACCGGGATCGGGCTTCGGGGTCTCGGTCATCAGATCTGTGAAGGAGATCTTGGCGTGCCGAGGGTCTCGGTGGGATCGGTCTTCGGTTCCAGGAAGGAGTTCTTGGTGCTCCGTGAGGTAGATCTTGTCGGTTCCACCCCCAAAGGCCTTGTGGTTCCGTGACGGAGATCTCCGGGTTCGGTTCGCGGTTCCTCGTCGACGGCTCGGGGTCATGGTACCCGGAAGGAGATCTTGGCAATGATCTTGTCAACTCGAGAGACCGGTAATAGTCTTTTACCAAAGACATATCACCAAAACACGACAGCAGACACTAAACAAGACGCTACACGGAGGCCTGTGTCCCATTCATACATTAACTCGAACACCTTGCTGATGGGGCACACACGGATGACAACAAACTGGCTCGGTGGCGGGACTCGCGCGCAGGCAGAAGTGCAGGCGGGGGGGGGGGGGGTTCTCTGGCCGCAGACAGAGGAGGTCCCCGCGAGGCCGGCTTGCAGCAGGCGGAGGCGCTCGTGGTCGGGGAGGAGCAGAGCAGCAGAGGGGGGACGTCGCGACGGCGGTGCTCCCGGTCCGTGCTGTGAAGGCCGGCGCGGTGGAGCTCGCAGGTTCCGCGGGCGTGCAGGGAGGAACCGAGCAGGGTCAGGACAGAGGCGCAGGACGCGGCGCGGCCGGACGCGGACCCGCGTGTCATCGGCGGTGGTCAGCGGCCTTCGGGGTCGAGCGGCCTAACCGGTACTCACAGGGCGCGGTCGCACCAGACGAGGAAGAAGGGGATCGGGGAGGAGCTCAGTGGCGCATGGAGGTGGCGGCCGGCGGAGCTCGGGGCCGGCGGCGGAAGGCGTGGAGGTCGAGGCAGAGGCTCCCGGCGGTGGCGGAGCTGGAGATCCTCCAGGCCGTCGAGGGGGCACGCGGATGGCCAGGGATAGCGACAACGGCTCCGGGCGAGGCCGGCGGCGGATCGGGGATGGGAGCAGAGGTGGTTGGTGGCGTCGGGATACAGAGAGAGAGGAACGAGGTGAGAGGAAGGGGAACGCGAGCGAGGTTGGGGGCGCGTGCAGGAGAGGCGCGTGAGGAAGGTGGGGCCGGGTGGAGTGCGGGAGGCGGGGGTCGTGCGGTGACAGGGCAGGGCCGAGGCAGATGCGCGCGCGTGTGGCTTAGGGTAGTGGCGGCGGCAGGGGTGAGGTGGCAGGCGGCGATTGGTGGGGATTTGGGTCAGGCTGATGTGGCGAGCTATGGTTGGCCGGGGTGATGTGGAGGGGGCTGGGTAGAATAGGATTGGGTAGTTTTAGGATTAGATATTTTTGACTAGGGTTTTAGAGGTGGCCGGCCGGGTTTTCGGGTCTGGCGGGCTGCCTCCCTAAAATAAATAAATATTTTATTTATAACAAAACGAGGCCTTTGCAAACCGTTGGCAGACAAAACAAAATATTCCGGAGACCCAGGTTTTGTGTTTGAATAAAGACGGAGCGTTTAGAAAACAAAAACAGACTTTTCGAAAATAGTTTTTAAACAAACCATGCAAGATGATGGCGATGCTCAAATGCAATGTGGCATGATGACATGAGCATGCAGTCATGATGATGCGCAACACAAAAACACAATGATTTTCTAGTAGTGGTTTTAGCGGGGCGCCACAGAAGTCCTGCAATAAAAGCTTCTATTGCAGTTTGCTCATTTACTCCTATGCAGGAGTTCTTCGTATCGATCCAGCATCCGAGGTAATCTCGGCAGGTTTCTCCGGGTATTTGGGTGCAACGTTGCAAGTCTCCGACTGTGCAGGGCCTCCTGTATGTTCCCTCAATGTTTGAAAAGAATGCACTTTGCATATCATACCAGTTATCAATTGAATTCTATGGTAGTTCATTGAGCCATGATTGAGCCGTCTTCCTCAGCATCAGTGGGAGATCGGAGTGCAACCAGGCTGTTTCCTCCTTTGGCGATGCAGCAAGCCTGGAAAAAATCCTGGAGCCAAATATCTGGCCGAGCTGCACCGTCATAGGGCTGAATATGTTTGGCAATGCCAAAGCCAACCGAAAATTTGGTCTGACGTATACGTGGACCAAAGCACTTGGGTCCCACGTACACATCTTCTTCCTCGTATCGCCGTGCTTCTATGTTCCATTCGATGCGATGGCGAGCGTCGTTTGGCGAGAGAGATCTGCGCCTTGGAGGCTCACGACTTCTGCGCGGTGGATTCGGATTTCTGCTTCTCCTCTCACCATTGCCGCCTCTGCCCCTGCGGATCCCATGGCTATGACGTGATCCTTCATGGTCGCTGCTGGGAGGCGATGGTGGCCCTGGTGGATTATTTCCAGCTGGATTTCTTGGTGGTGGCAGTGGAGCCTCATTATGCTGACTCCGATGCCTGTTTCTTCGGGCATCGTCCCTACTTGATTCAGGACGATTCAGATCATCTTTTCGTCCGGCGTTGCCAGCCGGACGACTTGGTGGTGGCATCCTTAGCCGATCTTGCTCTTCTTGCTGGCGGCGTGTTTTCAGATCTTCTCAATAGCGGTTATTTTGCCGACGATGGTCTTGATGAGGAACCATTGCCCTGATGGCATATTTGTACGCAGCCGGAATAACTCTTGCCTAGTCACGTGCCAGCCTGCGAGAGTGGCCGTTTGAGACGGTTCTTGAGTTCTCTTCTTCTCCACGGGGACGATAACGTTGAGTCGTATCCCTACGAAGCCTTACGTCAGCGCTTTGGTCAGCACCAGTGTGGCAAAACTCGGATTTTGAGGCCAGTTTGCCACTAAATGACGCGGCCGTCTTCTGCTGCTTTAATCCTTTGTCCATCAATGCGACGCACTGCTGGACCTACTGCGGAGACAGATTGTTGGCGAGGATGGCTCGAGCTGTCGTGGTATTGCCGACGAGTACGCCATGGAGGGGTCCTCACAGTGCGTGTTTAGAGACGTGGGGGAAGCCGGACGGTTGACGGGTACGAGGTAACACAGCTTACCCAGGTTCAGATCCCACAACGGTGGCGGAATCCTACTCCTGCTATAAATCACTATAAGGGCAATACGCCGAGTTATAGATATAGGTTCGCTGTGTGAGGTTTTGTGAGATTATCTAAGTTATCGTGTCCTAAAGGCTCCCATAGGCCCGACTTATATAGTCGCCAGGTCCTAGGGTTATAGGGAAAAGTCCTAGCCGGACAGGTTACAGAGTCCTACACCATCTATTACTAGTCTTGTGTGTCTTGTACTCCAAGGCTCCGGGTACGCTGGTGACTGCACCGTAGCCTTCCTTTATCCGGCATGGGCCTCCCTTCTGGATCCATCTAACTGGTCCGCCCAGCAGTCCATCTGCCATGCTACCAACTGTGGGCCACCCGGGTTATCCAGATAAGAGACATGCTATGAGGATACCCATATAGCATATCCCCAACAGTAGCCCCAGGAGAACTTCGAGATCTTGCGCCGTCTTGCCTCTTTACGTTGAATGCTCCGTCTAGATGGATGTCGGCAAATCGTCAAGCAATATCTTGTAGTCCTCCCAAAGAACCCTGCAAGGTTTTCTCCGCCTTCAACTTGTAAGTTGCAGAATTGCTGAATCTTCCATCGTACTCTTCCGTAGCCGAACTGGATCCGTCCATGCCGGAATCTTCTGATGTGATGGTTCATATTCCTATGTCAGCTAGGGCGACATAGACGTAGGTCAGCAACGCCTCGTAACTCACACATGCAGAGAACGCAATCATGTCCACTTTTCCCACGCGAGCGATACGAACCGTTGGCGGCGATGGTTGGTACGTGGCGAAATTTCCGCGCACGTCTCCGCACACGTCGTCTACGCGGCAAACGTCCGATCAAGCTGCACGAATCTTGATTCTGGGTATCATAAATAGTAACTGTGGTGGAAATTTTACTTTTTCACCTCATTCTCCCATGCATCTTCTTCTTCCTCAGGCAAGCGTCCTCGAGCTCTCCGCGCCTCGCACGAAAAACCCTAACTCCCAATCTCACCAGTCACCTCCGAATCACACCCAATGGCTAGCAGCAGCTCCTCCCCTTCGATGGCAGCGTCGGGCGAAGCCGCGGCTAAACTGGCGACCGCCGTCGTCGTGCCCCCAGAGGGCCTGGTCATCCCTATGTTCGCGGTGGTCGAGACCACCGGCGGCGACCACAATCCTGCGGCGCTGGAGCTGCTGGAGGAGGAAAACGACTCCCACAAAGGAAAATGGCGCGGTTCGGACATCACGGACCACGACATCAAGGAGTTGATCGTCGCAGGCTACCTTCCTGCGACGGAGGGGCTCGCCTGGCGGGCGGCGCCGGCCGGCGAGGTCACACCTTCTGCCCAAGCCGGAGAAAAGGTGTACCTCAAAGCGCAGTTGGTACGCGGCGTCTCCCTGCCCATCTCTAACTTCTTCCTCGCTGTCCTCAATCATTACCGAGTTCAGCCACAAAACCTTTCTCCCAATAGTATCGTAGCGCTTAGCAATTACGCGGCACTTTGCGAGGGTTACTTAGGGATTAAGCCTAGGCTAGACCTCTTCATCTATTTCTTCACCGTCAAGCGCGAAGCCGGGGCCAGCAAGGACAAACTTACAAATTGTGGCACCATTAGCTTCAAGATCCGACCTGGCCGGCGCTTCCCTGACATCGTCGGCCACGAGTCTTGCAAGAACTGGCAGCGGACGTACTTCTATAGCCCAGATATCCCTCTGGTCGGCCGAGAAGTAACGTACCCGGACTTCGTCGATGGATCAGCCGCCGAAACATCGTCATGGAGATCCCAGGCCTCCCTCCCCTCCGACATCAATGCTTCCCGCGCTATAAGGCGGATAGAGTGGTTCGTAGAGACGGGTTTGACCGGGTTGGACCTAGCCATGTGCTGGTTCATCAGGCGGATCCAATCTTTGCAGCACCGCTCGAAGCTGATGCACGAGTATACCAACGATAGAAGGGATAGCCTCCGCATCTCCGTGGACAACTTATCGAGCGACTCCATCAAGCTTCGCCTCAAGGACATCGTCAAGGTGAAGGACAAGAAGCGTGGCTTCGCCATCACCTACGACATGTTTGTAGAGAGCAAGTTCCCAAAGGTAACTGTATATCTTCCATGTATGACATATACTCCAGTTCTTCCGTCTAACCATTATCATCTTGTCTAACACGGTAACTTCTCACTTAACAGCTTAGCGATCTAGAGGAGGATAGCATGGTTGTCCAAATCTATGATCCAAAGATGAAGGAAGTCACGGTCGTGTCCGACGGCGATGTTACGTTGTCACGAAAGCGGAAGAGCTCCACCTCTGACGCTGGCGACGGAGGCAAGAAAAAGAAAGCGGAGGGTGGAGCCTCCAAGAAGACTACCGCTGCCCTGGAGGTGGAGAAAAGAAAGACTACTGGGATCCCCTTTGCCAAAGCACCCCCTCTTGTGTAAGCTTCTTTCTCTCCGACATTGTCCATTTATCTGTCTTGTTCCTGTACTTATGCATTTTGCACGTTTCAGGAAGAAAGCCACGACCAGCTTGAAGAAGACCTCCAAAACATCGGGGGCTTCTAGAACTATCAAGGATATGCTGCATCGCGACGCATCTCCCGCCATCGCCCCTATCACTCCCATCGTCAAGCCCTCATCTGCTCCGACAAGCTCTCAAGCCAAGGAAGCAGCTGGCCCTTTCGCCATGGAAGTGAACTCAGGTGCATCTACCGAGCTTGCTGTTGTCGGCGAGCAGGCGACGCAGGAGAGTGCCGCACACCAAATGGCTGAAGCTCCGTCTAAGGATGCCATCGGTAGCGGTAAGGCGGTGGTGGAAGCTGGTACTTCTGTCGAAGGCGGCGCCCCCGCACCCAAGAAAACCATTGAGTTTCTGAAGATAGTCTATCCGGTACTTACGCCGGGTAGCACTGCTCTGGTTCCTGGTGCGGCGCCGACATCTCCGACGTGCGGTCTAGAGGAGCTTCTCCGTCAAGCAGAGATCTTGCAAGGAAATAGTTTATCCTTCGGCGAGCTGCTGGCTGAGAGTGCTACTAACCTCAAGATCATTGCACTTGTAAGTTATTTTTTGCCTTTTTGCATTTCATATGAGTATCCCACTGTAGCCCCCGAGGATTTAGATGGAAAACCATAGGTCTTTGCTCTAAGAGTGACCAAGCTAGAAAACTTCTCACTGTAGCCCCCAAGCATATAGGTGGAATGGATTATTCCGACTAGATGCTTTAAGAGTAGCATACACAATGTTTATAAATTTCAATACTGTAGCCCCTAAGCTTCTAGTTGTAACTGAATTAGTTCCGACTAGATGCTTAAAGAGAAACTAAGCAAACATCCGAGTTAAAAACTTTATACTGTAGCCCCCAAGCTTCTAATCAAAAACTGAATTAGTTCCGACTAGATGCTTAAAGAAAGACAAAGCATATTGCTAAGTTAAAAACTCTCGCTGTAGCCCCCGAGCTTCTAGGTGGAAATTTTCCGGCTAGATGCTCCAAGTAGACCAAACAACGATTAACTCTTTCCTTTACACAGAATGAGAATGCTCGCTGGGGCATGGCCAACGAAAAGTACCAAAAGATGCGCGCGGACTTGGAAGCCGAAAAGGGTAAAACTGCCTTCTTGAAGGAACAGATCATCAAGAGCAAGCGTCTATTTTTCCTTTCTTCTTCGTATTCCGACTTGATCTTGTGTATTCTTTGAGTACTCACTGTGTACTATCTTTTATCCGACTTGCAGAAACCATTTCCAAAGCTAAGGATATTGTCATGCAATCCAAGCACATCCAGCAGCTGGATAGCGAGAACAAAATCCTCAAGCAGGAGAGGAAGGACATGCTGAAGATGCATGAAGAATCAATGAAAGCCTTGTAGGACTCCGCCACCGAGGATATGAACCACTTGAAGGAGGAGATCTCGATCTTAAAAGATCATAAGAAAGCTGTCGATGAGCAGAATCAACGCCATCATGAAGCGTACAAGCTCCTCCAACAAGAACGGGACTCCATGGCGGATACCCTTTGGCAAGATGAGTCCAGCATCTTTAGTAAGTGATTCTCCGTCTTGGATTTCTGTAGTCTAGATACTCTGAATTTTTGAACTCATACACTCCTTTGTCGGAAATTCGCATCTCCTATGGGTTTAACCCGGTCGCCTCCTACGCAAAAGAAATGTATGGTCCTTGCCGGCAACTTCATCAACACCGCCATCGCGCAAGCCAAATAGATTGCCAAGACCCTCTAGATCAATATCAAGGCATCGGATTCTGTGACGAAGTTCTCGGAGATCCTGCGCCGAGCCCCCGAGCGCATCACAAGCTGGAAAGCTTCATGTGCACGAGCCGATGCAAGGATGACGCCGTCCATGGTCAAGGCACACTACGAGGATGCCGACATCGACACGGTAACCTCTGGCATCCCCGACGTAGATGACGAAGGACAAAATATAAATCACAAATCTATATTGTCGTCACTCGCGGGTTATGACACCAGAGTTGCCGAGTTGGTCGACGTCAACGTCTTTGTGCCAATGAATACCATCGATGGCGGCAACCAAAGCTCCTCCGAGTCCCTAAACACTGCCGACTGCGAGTGTGACTCTCCTGCTGCCGATGATGTTGCTTCCAAGTCGCCTGCGCCAGAGGAATAAAAAACAATTTGTAATATTTGTTTCCTCTGTGATGTATATGCGGAAAAAACTATGTATTAACTTAAGGCGGAAAACAATGATGTATGTCCTGCTACCTAAGAACTAGTCCAGCATGTATATATTTTTTAAGCAAGTGCTGGCTTATCCATTACTTTGGTTCTTATGCTTGACTTTTCGTGAGTCGGAAGACTCGTTGTCGGAACCATGCGCTCAGGTGATGATGCCCAATGGCACCATCAATAACCTAAGCACAAAATCGCCAACAATAAGTGCCAAAAGTCACTACTCCAGAATCGACATAAAAACGACAAAGAACGTGTAGACAAGAAAACTTAAGCTAACGCCCGTAGGTGGAATTTTCACAAGTGCAATTGCAAAACTTGTGCATAAAGGTTTTATACGATCCAAAAATGAACACTAAAGGAGGTAAAAGACTCAGAAATATGAGTGAACCAGAGAGCTTTATTTCATTGATCATATAAGAGGTACACAATAGATAAAAATGCTAAGTGTAGAAAGGACGTAGTTGTGCTATGTTCCATGGACGATCAAGCTCCGGGTAGTCATCATACGGGTCACATTTCTTACGCTTATGATCCTCATTGGGTCTATCCTTCAGTTCACGATTGTCAATGAGGTAGTAAGACCCATTGAGTAACGCCTTGCTTATGATGAACGGTCCTTCCCATGGCGGGGATAATTTGTGTGACTTCTTCTGCTTAAGTCGGAGCACCAAATCCCCCTCTTTAAACGAGCGATGCCGAACGCGACGACTATGGTAGCTGTGTAGCTTCTGCTGGTAGATGGCGGATCTTTGGCATGCCAAAACGCGCTCCTCCTCGAGAAGGTCCACATCTAGGCGTCTGGATTCTTCAGCGTCATCTTCGTCATAGGCGCCAACCCTTGGTGCATCGTGAAGTATGTCGGAAGGTAGGATGGCTTCTGCTCCATATACCATGAAGTAAGGTTTGTAGCCGGTGGAACTGTTGGGTGTAGTTCGTAAACTCCACAACACAGATGGAAATTCTTCCGCCCAGGCTCCAGCCGCTCTATGTAGCGGTGCCTCAAGACGTGGCTTTATTCCCTGCAGAATTAATCCATTGGCTCGCTCAACCTGACCATTGGATTGTGGATGTGCCACAGATGCAAGGTTAAGTCGGATGCCCTTCTCCCAACAATAATCCTCCACTTCTCTGAGTGACAAGTTGCTACCATTGTCGGTGATAATGCTATGTGGGAGACCAAATCTCACCACTAGATCCCGGACAAACCTGAGGGCAATTGCCCCATCAAGCTCTCTAATGGGTTTAGCTTCTATCCATTTAGTGAATTTATCAACTACTACTAGCAGATGTGTAAACCCACATGGTGCCGTCTGTAACGGTCCCACCAAGTCTAGCCCACAGACTGCAAACGGCCAAGTTATTGGTATTGTTCGCAATTTTTTAGCAGGAACATGTGGTTGTCGGGCATAATACTGGCATCACATGCATGCCTCAACCAGCTTGTCGGCGTCCGCCTTCGCGGTCAGCCAGTAGAATCCTTGCCAGAAGGCTTTCGCAACCAAAGATCGAGGAGTGGCGTGATGCCCGCAATCTCCGAGATGGATTTCATGTAGGATTTCAATACCTTCTAGCTGGGAAACACACTTAAGGTATACCCCAGTAGTGCTCCTTTTGTAGAGCTGTCCATTGATTATGGTATAGCCATTCGCTCGACATACAATTTGCCGTCTTTTGACCTCGTCATCGGGCAAAGTTCCGTGTTCAATATATTCCATGAACGGTTTTGTCCAAGCCAGAGGGACCTTTGCCACAATGTGGACAACAAAGTCAACTCTATCCAGGTTATCGATGTCGGATCCCTTCACGGATGGTGTCCGCAGATGCTCTAGGAAAACTCCTGGTGGAATTCGTTTGCGCCCTGATCCAAGCGTAGACAGCAGATCAGCCGCCTCGTTTTGCTCCCTAGGTACATACTTAACCTCGTAGCCCAAGAAGCTCTTGGCTATCTCATCCACTTCGTCTCGATATGCCACCATCATAGGGTTCCGCGCATTCCAGGTGCCAGCCACCTGATGGGCAACCAAGTCGGAATCTCCACAACAAACTATGCGCTTGATGCCAATATCCTTGGCTACGCGTAATCCGTGAATGAGTACTTCATACTTCGCCATGTTGTTCGTAGCCTCGAAGTGGATTTGCGGAACATAGTGTAGCTTGTCTCCAGTTGGTGACTGTAGCAATACACCAGCCGCCGAGCCGTTGAGTAGCTTTGATCCGTCAAAGTGCATCACCCAGTATTCCGGCTCCGGCAATGGGGTAACATCTGGCATCTCCGTCCAATCTGCGATAAAATCTGCCAAGGCTTGTGACTTGATAGCGTCGCGTCTCTTGTAGGTGATCTCAAAGGCGGCAAGTTCATTGCCCCACTTCGCGACCCTTCCTGTAGCGTCGCTGTTGTTGATAATGTCGGACAGTGGAGTCTTGCTCACCACTGTGATTGGGTGCTCCTGAAAGTAATGCCTCGGCTTCCGAGAAGCAAGGAATACTCCATACACTACAAGGAATGTGTTATTCTATGACCTTCTAATAGTGACTGTGGACAAAATCGTCATAGAATTATGACGATTTTGCACTAAATGGTCGTAAGATATTTAGGAGGTTCAAAACCTTAGAAAATTACGACGATCTTGCTTAAAATCGTCATGGTTTTATTAGCTCAAATCGTCATAACCCAGTAAATGCATCTCGGGAGGTATTGGTAGCTCACTATGACGATTTTAAATCGTCATCTCGTCTAAATTAGAAAATAAGAGGTTGGCCACGTCAACAATTGTGCCTACATGTCATGTCTGCGTGTCACTTTTTGACTATATATCATATTCATGTATTAATATCCGCCTAGGTGGCACTACCGAGACCAAAGAGACTTGACGTGCTTGCCTTGTGAATTATTTCCAAAAAAAATTTAGCCAGCGATTTGAACTCGCGACCTACCTTTGTTCACGAGCGCACCTTACCACCAGACCACAAGTTCCTTGGTGGCATATTACTACGATGACCGATTATAAACATTAAATATGCTATATCGCGAATTTAATAGGCAAAAAATAGAGGGCTAAGCACTCGAACTCGCAACCTCCCTCTGTTTGCGGGCGCACCTTACCACCAGACCACAATTTCATTTGTGGCATATTACTACGGCGAATCCTTATAAATATTCAATGTGTTATATCGCGAATTTAATAGGAAAAAATGGAGCGCTAAGCACTCGAACCGTGGAGCTCCCACCATATAAAAGGAACCTGACCACCACGACAACATAAATTATATGTACACTCTCTGTACTCCTCCTATTTGAGTAGAACACGCGGTTTCAACTGGGCCTGGTGCCCACATTTTCCCTAATGGGCCTCGATGGGACTAGGTTTTTTCTTTTTGTGTTTTTATATTTCTTTTGTATCTTTTTCATAATAAGTCTAAAATAATTTATTTTTGTCTCTAAATATTTATGAATTTCATTAGATCATACTAGGATGTTAATTATAAATAGTATGATTATTTTAAATTGTGGATCTACTAATCCCATATTACTCCAAGTAGGGACAATATCATAATTCAAAATATGATTTTGAAACTAGGGTTTTGAATTTAAAAACTTTGGCCTTAAGTATCGCTAACCTATGTCACATAATAAGACACCACGCGAAGGATTTGCATTGATTGGACCGTTTTTGAATTTTTTATGCCCGTTTCAAACTATGGTCAAAACGGCGGGCATAAAGATTCTTAGCTCGGGGCTGAGTCTCGCTAAACTTGCATTGGATCTCTGAAGAAACGTGGTATTATGAGTCTAAAAATGATTTTTTTCAAAAAATCATGGGCATCGGATCATGTACCCGTAGTTCAAATCGGACCCACTTCCTGCCGATTCGGCAGGAATTTGTCTTTTTGCCAGGGGTGGACGGAAAGGTTTGAGATACCCCGGTTGGTACTTTTGTCCATGTAAGGTGTCCTATTATTTTTAAAAAATGGTATGGTAGCATCTTGAAACTTTCATTTGGTGGTTGCTTCATAAAACGACCCGTTTTTTGCGCTCGGAAAATAGAAAATGGTTTTTCCGTGCGACGAAAAGGAAAACTTCCTTCTGCAACATTGTTCATCATCTCATGATACATATGTGTGTACAATATGGGAACAGTATCACAAAATATGCCGCGATTCTGGCCATAACATTGGTCGTTTGCCTCAAAAGCCATGAAACCTCGAACATGATAGGTTATTTCTGAGAAGGTTTTTTGAGAAACTTGCAATATACCAAGTTTGGTATTTTTACTTGCAACTATGTCACATAATAAGACACCACGCGAAGGATTTTCATTGATCGGACCGTTTTTGAATTTTCTATGCCCGTTTCAAACTATGGTCAAAACGGCGGGCATAAAGATTCTTAGCTCGGGGCTGAGCCTCGCTAAACTTGCATTGGATCTCTAAAGAAACATGGTATTATGAGTCTAAAAATGATTTTTTCAAAAAATCATGGGGATCGGATTATGTACCCGTAGTTCAAATCGGACCCACTTCGTGCCGATTCGGCAGGAATTTGTCTTTTTCGCCAGGGGTGGACGAAAAGGTTTGAGATACCCCGGTTGGTACTTTTGTCCATGTAAGGTGTCCTATTACTTTTAAAAAATGGGATGGTAGCATCTTGAAACTTTCATTTGGTGGTTGCTTCACAAAACGACCCATTTTTTTTGCGATGGGCAATGGTTTTTCCGTGCGACGAAAAGGAAAACTTCCTCCTGCAACATTGTTCGCCATCCCATGATACATACGTGTGCACAATATGGGAACAGTATCACAAACTATGTCGCGATTCTATCCATAACATTGGTCGTTTGCCCCGAAAGCCATGAAACCTCGAACATGATAGGTCATTTCTGAGAAGGTTTTTTTGAGAAACTTGCAATATACCAAGTTTGGTATTTTTACTTGCAACTATGTCACATAATAAGACACCACGCGAAGGATTTGCATTGATCGGATCGTTTTTGAATTTTTTATGCCCGTTTCAAAATATGGTCAAAACGGCGGGCATAAAGATTCTTAGCTCGGGGCTGAGCCTCGCTAAACTTGCATTGTATATATGAAGAAACATGGTATTATGAGTCTAAAAATGATTTTTTTCAAAAAATCATGGGCATCGGATCATGTACCCGTAGTTCAAATCGGACCCACTTCGTGCCGATTCGGCAGAAATTTGTCTTTTTCGCCAGGGGTGGACGGAACGGTTTGAGATACCCCGAATGGTACTTTTGTCCATGTAAGGTGTCCTATTATTTTTAAAAAATGGGATGGTAGCATCTTGAAACTTTCATTTGGTGGTTGCTTCATAAAACGACCCGTTTTTTGCGCTCGGAAAATGGAAAATGGTTTTTACGTGCGACGAAAAGGAAAACTTCCTCCTGCAACATTGTTCTCCATCTCATGATACATATGTGTGCCCAATATTGGAACAGTATCATAAACTATGCCGCGATTCTGGCTATAACATTGGTCGTTTGCCCCGAAAGCCATGAAACCTCGAACATGATAGGTCATTTCTGAGAAGGTTTTTTTGAGAAACTTGCAATATACCAAGTTTGGTATTTTTACTTGCAACTATGTCACATAATAAGACACCACGCGAAGGATTTGCATTGATCGGACCGTTTTTGAATTTTTTATGCCCGTTTCAAACTATGGTCAAAACGGCGGGCATAAAGATTCTTAGCTCGGGGCTGAGCCTCGCTAAACTTGCATTGGATCTCTGAAGAAACATGGTATTATGAGTCTAAAAATGATTTTTTCAAAAAATCATGGGCATCGGGTCATGTACCCGTAGTTCAAATCGGACCCACTTCCTACCGATTCGGCAGGAATTTGTCTTTTTTGTCCGGGGTGGACGGAAAGGTTTGAGATACCCCGGTTGGTACTTTTGTCCATGTAAGGTGTCCTATTATGTTTAAAAAATGGGATGGTAGCATCTTGAAACTTTCATTTGGTGGATGCTTCATAAAACGACCCGTTTTTTGCGCCCGGAAAATGGAAAATGGTTTTTCCGTGCGATGAAAAGGAAAACTTCCTCCTGGAACATTGTTCGCCATCCCATGATACATATGGGTGCACAACATGGGCACATTATCACAAACTATACCGCGATTCTGGCCATGACTGTCCCAAGCCCTCTTTTTGGCACTTAGAAAATGGAAAATATTTAACAACCAATCAAATCACAGCAAATCACCTCCCACAGATCGTCCATTCTTGTTTGATCTGAACCGTTCAGTGCCCATCCAACGTCTTAGTCTCTCAATGAAGAAACACACATCCCATCCCGCCCGCTGCATCACCAAGTCCCCACTACCCAGACCCACGCAACCACCTACCTCACTCCACGTCCATAGATTACAGAAACCCTAGACCTATCCTCCCCTCCACCGCCGCCACCACCTCGTAGCCGCCCCTGATGACCCTGATGCCCACCTCCTGCCGCTCCGATGCCCCTGATGCCCACCTCCTGCCGCTCTGATGCCCCTGATGCCCACCTCCTGCTGCTCCGATGCCCATCTCGCAGCAGATTCCCACTCCCTCGCACAGCCAGACCCACCCACGAGCGCCGCCGCCTCCCTCCTCTCCTCTCCCACCCACCCACGAGCCCCGCCTCCACTCTACCTTGATACGATCCCCTTCACATCTCCTCCTTCCCCGGCTAGCCACCAACGTCCCTCCTCCCATCGGTACCACCTCCGCCCCAAACCATCTCCTTCCGTCGCTAGGATCTCCTTCCGTCGCTAGTTTGCCCCGCCTCGCCCCTCAATCTACCAAGTGAAACTACCTGCCTGGCTTCCCAAGGCTAGTCCGGCCGCCCCTCTGCCTCGCGTCGGCAGGATCCATCTTCTCGGGAGCTCGCCGTCCAGACCAGGGGTCCTACCTCTCCTGGTTCCTAGGGCCGCCTGTCGACTTGCAGAGCGACGAGTTGAAGGTCCTCCACTACTTCCTCAGGCACTATAAGGCCTTCCACGGGCCTTCCACGGCGAGCACGACCAGGACGTCAAGCGCCTCTACCAAACCTACAAGCAGTACCCCAGGCATGATGGCACCGTGTCCCTCGACGCCCTCAGGATGCGCTCCATCACCACCATCCTCCTCTTCTCCGGCCGAATCAGGTACTACTACTACTCCTTCGTAGATTTTCTGAGCAGTTGTTTTATTTATTTCAAACATTTAGATATATACTTGTATATGCTCATTCTGATGGGTGGGACACAGAATGGGATTTGTTTATATCCTGGGAGATTTATTTTTAATTATAGTTGAAGGCCATGAACCCTACTACCTCCGTTTCAAGGCTTAAGGCGCACACGCTTTCCAAAGCAAAGTTTGATCAAAAGAATTGAGCAATAAAATCTTGATTATATTGTACATAATTAGTATCGTTGGATTCGTATTGAAAAATACTTTCCAGTGATACTAGTTTTATACCAGAACTCTTTATGTATTTAGAGTAATTCTTGGTTAAAGAAAAAACACGCAAAACAAGGACGCCTTAAGCCCTGAAACGGAGGGAGTATATGACAATGGCTGCCTTGTAAAATTACAGACCCTGAAATCAACACAAGCAATATGGGAAGCCATGAAGGGTGTCACCAAGGCCATGTCACAGATGAACAGGCAGATGAATCTGTCGGCACTGCAGAATATAAACTTATTGCGCTTACTCCAATAATATTTCTTTTTTGCTCTGTGATTTGTATTTGAGTGCAGTTAACTGAATCTGTGAGGTTGCTTGAAACTGACTAGTCCTGCAAATCAATTGCTATTGTACACACTTGCTATTGTCCAATAATCTTTCTAATCAGACACACTGTAGTCCCACTTCTTGTATATGTTATGTTACGCACTAGTCCTGCAACTCAATTGTGTCTCACTCTAGTGCATTAGACGTGTTCCTTGATGGAAAAACTTCTCTGAAGGTTGAAGTTGAATAGTAATAGGTAGGCACATGCATTAAATAGAACCCGCGCGTGTCTGTCCTGTTTAAATTACGCCATCACTGGCCTATTTAATGCATATTAAACGCGCACCCTGACTGTATTCACCATATTCCTTGCCGTATACTTCAATTCTTCTCATTTTCCTAACCAGTTTCAGTTCTGAATGTACTAGGATGTTTGCATGAATATTTTTTCCAGTGGGGTAGGAACATACAACTACTTGCATTGATATATTTGTTGCTTCATTTACTTTGATTTCACAAATTATTTGACCTTAGTATATACATATTATGTTGTATCCTGTAGAAATAAACAAGCTCCCTATTTGTAGCATGGACTGTATACCTTTATGGTCTGAAATTGATTTCATTCTTTGATGGAAAGGAAGATCACATTCTTTTTCCTAGGTTGTTAATTCATCTGGACATTAGCTCTTGCTTGTATGCCTGATACAAGCTTGAAAGTCTAATCAGTTTTAGATGTAGTTTGTTTGTCCTAGTATAGTTTCATCTGCAAGAACTTGTTTCAGGCGTGCTATTTGTTTAATAAAGGCTTAACTTATAACCTTTTTTTTGTTTCCTAGGAACTGTCATCTTCATTTATCACCATGCGCCTTAGGGGCCTCCTTGACCTGATCCTCTTCGGCTAGATCTTCCTCGACAAGTACATATAGTAAGATGCATGCGCCAGTGGTTCTTAAGGTAATAGGATTGCGATGTTGTTGCTCTATTTTTCTCGTACTCCTTAATTTGTATGTTGATAGCTAGAGAAACTGAAGAAAGGCTAGGAAACAAAAAGTTGAGAGTGAGAAAAGTTTATATGACCCGTTTCCATGTCCTCAGATTTGTCCCTTTCAAGTCTCATCGACTATATTTCTGGTTAGTTAGAGTAGTTGGGCTGTATTGTCAGTTTGTTATAAATTATTCCATCAGGTTTCTAAGGTTGTCTCCTTGCTTCTAGTAAGAAGTAAATACTCACTTTCAAATTCTTCCACACAAATCATGTCCTTTTTGGTTTTCTTCTTTATAGTGTTGTCAAATGAAGAGAGACCAGGAAACTGTATCTTTGTAGTGTTGTTAAATGACTTGACTGAAACTACTTATCATTTGTGTGAAACTACTTGACTGAAATTTTGGGTGATTGGGAGATTACTTCGTACACTAATGAGATGCAGGCATGCTGTGTAGAGAACATATGTTCTTCCCGTGTCCTTGTTTTTTCCTCGGTAAAAATAGTAGTTCCGAACAAGTGGGATTTCAGAATGTTTTTATCTAAAAAATAGTGGACCTTATTATTTCTCCTGTTAATCAAACTATTTGTTTTCTTTGAATGTGCAGATGTTTTTTATCAGCCTGTCATTGCCAAGGAAGACCACACTGGAGGAACAAACCTTTTGGTTAAGCATATTATATGTCCTGCCAAAACTGTTAGGCTAGTTCATATTTACTGCCGCGTGTGTGACATATATATGGTTGTGACTTGTATATCGCTGTGACATGTATATGGGTGTGATGTATATATGGCTATGATATATTTGATCTCATATTTATTGTCATCTTGAATGTGACCTGTTATACAATTGGTTGTTTGTGAATCTTGTTTTTGTAATTTTGGATCGAAATTTAGTGGGCAGGCCATAGAAAGGCCATAAGCCCAAAGAATGAGGAGCATATGACAAAAAAAGGAGATGAACTGGTATTGGGCTTTGCCCTTTTTATATGAAAGAACTGATCTGAAAATAATAAATGGGCTAAATCTGACATATCAGAAAAGGCCGAATATTGAAAAATGAATGAATCTAAAAAGGCTAAAGCCCAAAAAATGGAACCTAAAAGGCTACGGTGCACAAAATAAAAAGGCCGAATTAATGGGTTCGGCCCATATAATTGACCATATTGGACCGGGCTGAATTTGCAATACAACGATATCATTTAGTCACAATTTTTCCATGTAGGATCAGCCACGTAGGATCTGACTTGGCGTGGCTAGATGGCCCATGATGATATTGGATCGTCATAGAGGTTATGACGATTCAATATCGTCATAGACGGTTATGACGATTTTACCAAAATTGTCGTTATAGTTCATTTGCGACGCTCAGCTTTCGACGATCTTAAAATCGTCATAGAATCGTCATAAACGGACTACTATGACGATTCTGTGACGAAAATGGAGGGTCATATATAGCCATATTCCTTGTAGTGATAAGCTATCTTCTGGTAGTGCGGGTAACACTGCTTGGACTCCGTCAAGACCTCGCTTACGTAGTAAATTGGTCATTGAACTCCGTGCTCATAGCCTGGTTCCTTCCGATCTACCATGACGACGATGCTGATTACCCGGTTGGTTGCCGTCATGTACATTAACATGGGCTCTCCAGGCTTGGGTGCTGCAAGGATGGGAGCTGAGAAAAGAATCTCCTTGAGCTGCTTCAATGTTGCATCTGCTTCATCCGTCCATGTGAACTTGTCCGCCTTTTTCAGCAACTTGTATAGCGGCAGAGCCTTCTCTCCAACACAACCTGTTAGTCGTTGAATGTCCTTTAGACATGTCAGACGGTTTATGTTTAAGATGGCCTTGATTTTCTCCGGGTTGACCTCGATTCCACGCTGGGAAACAATGAAGCCCAACAATTTTCCGGCTGGAACCCCGAAGACGCACTTCTTAGGGTTAAGCATCATGTTGTATTTCCGGAGATTATCAAAGGTTTCTTTTAAGTCGGAGATTAAATCATTTCACTTTTTAGACATCACCGCTATATCATCCACATAAGCGTGAACGTTCCGACCAATTTGATCGTGCAGGCAACGTTGCATTGTCCGCTGGTACGCGACACCTACATTTTCAGCCCAAAGGGCATCGTAACATAGCAAAACATGTCGTATGGAGTAGTGAACGAAGTGGACAATTGGTCCGACTTCCTCATCTTGATCTCGTGGTATCCTGAGTATGCATCGAGAAATCACAAAAGTTCCGAGCCAGCCGTCGAGTCAATGACTTGGTCAATGCGAGGC
Source organism: Avena sativa (assembly GCA_916181665.1). Taxonomy (NCBI): domain Eukaryota; kingdom Viridiplantae; phylum Streptophyta; class Magnoliopsida; order Poales; family Poaceae; genus Avena; species Avena sativa. Next base: position 72,626,593 of record OV702284.1, read on the forward strand.
AAAGCAAACGGATCTTTGGGGTATGCTTTGTTCAAGTCGGTGTAATCAACGCACATTCTTAATTCTTTAGTTCCCTTTTTGGGGACAAGTACAAGATTGGCCACCCATTGGGTGTGAAGGACTTCTCGGATAAAACTAGCCTTAAGTAACCTGGCTATCTCTTTGCCTATGGCGCGTCTCTTCTCATCTCCAAAGCATCATAGAGGTTGCTTCACTGGTTTGCATTTTGGATCAATGTTCAAGTTGTGCTCGGCAAGTTCCCTAGGTACACCTTTCATGTCGGAAGGTTGCCAGGCAAAGATGTCCCTATTCTCACAGAGGAACTCGACGAGCGCGCTTTCCTATTTGGGATCCAGGTTCGTCCCAATGGCGGTGGTCTTGGAGGCATCGCCTACCACAAGTTCCACCGGCTTGGTCTTGATGGCGGCCTTCAATGCAGGAGAAGAATCGGAAATCTGTTTCTTCGACGCGGGCATCTCTGAGTCATCGACCTTGCTCTGGATCTCCTTGAATTCTTCGTTGTAGAGGATAGCTTCCGCGTAGGCTGCTTCATTAATCTCGCAGTCCCTAGCTTTGGTAAAGCTTCCGGATACGATGATGACACCGTTTGGTCCGGGTATCTTGAGTTTGTTGTATACGAAGCATGGCTTGGCCATGAAGGTGTGGAATATGTCGCGGCCGAATATGATGTGGTACACGCTCTTGAAGGGGACCACCTCAAAGGTCATGCGCTCTTGGCGGTAATTATTAACATCGCCAAAGGCAACCTGAAGTGTGATGCACCCAAGGGACCGAGCCTCCCGACCAGGAACTATGCCATGGAAGATGGTGTTGGTCCGCCTTAGGTTTGCCTCTGTCAAGTTCATCTTCTGCAGTGTATCCAGGTACATGATGTTGATGCTTCTTCCACTATCCACCATACACTTGGTGAACTCAACGCCGTTAGTCAAGGGGTTGATGACCATGGCGTATTGGTTCTCCGTAGGGATAAGGTCTGGGTGATCCTTCCTGTACCAAGTAATTGGAACCTCCGACCAGCGTAGGTACTGGGGAACTGGGGGTAGAGTATCCATCAGTATCCTCATAGAGGTCTTCTGTTGTCGGACGGTGGGGGTGCCAAGGAAAGTGTGGTAGACTGGCGCCTTCTTCACGAAGGGGTTCTTGCCTTTGTCGTTGCTCTTGGCGGCGTGCTTGGGGTCAATATCCTCGTCCATGTCACTTGAATCCTTGGACTCCTCCTCCTTCTTCTTCCCTTTGCCCTTGCCTCGTGGTCTGTTCTTCCAACTTTGCTTGTAGCCGGACTCCGGGTCCTCCTTGAGGTCGTTGACGAACTTGCAGTGTCGATTGGTATGGGTGGCCTTGCCGTTGACATCGAGGTGTATGAGGCACGACATATCGCGGTATTCTTCGTACGTTTGGGGAACGCGTAGCGCTGCCGAGGTAGTTTCACTTCCTCGCTTATGCCCACGACCAGCTCCCCGTCCTCAGCCATGTTGTCCGCCATCACCTCGTCCTGCAAAGGTCATGGCGACCATGTCGGGAGTTTTCTTTTCTTCTGGAGCGATTTTCCGCTTTGTGCTGCTGTTCCTCCGAGCTTGAGTTGGAACGGCCGCTGCCAGCAGAGAGCCGCGAGCATCGTCATCGGCAGCTGCGAACTCACTAGCCAACTGAATCATCTGGTTCAAGTCAAGCTGGTGATTGTCCTGCAAACGCTTCAGTTTATGTCGGAGAAACGTGCCCCTTTCCAACCCATCGAGGAAGGCGGCCATGGCGGTCTGAGCGTGCACTCCTGCGCAGGAATTCTTCATATCCAGCCAGCGGGAGAGGTAGGCGCGAGATGTCTCGTCTTTCTCTTGCACGCACCGCTGTAGATCGCCAATAGTGCATGGATGTTTGTACGTGCCCTTGAAGTTCTTGGTGAACGCTTCTTGCATGTCCAACAAATTGCAGATGGATTTCTCCGGCAAGTCATCAATCCATTGACGGGCTGTGCCCGCCAACATCAATGGGAGGTACTTGAAGACAACATTGGGGTTACCTCCGGCAATCTCTACCGTGTTGCCGTAATCCTGCAACCATGTAGCTAGCTTAGCTGTGCCGTCATAGGGCTTGATGGTCTTGTCAATCCGGAAACCTTTGGGGTAAGTTGCAGACCGTATCGCAGGTCCAAAGCAACGTGGTCCCAGGTATGGTCCTTCCCGAGCCTCGTGGATCTTATCGATCCGCGAACGTGCATCGTATGGCTCTGAGTTTCTTTTCTTCTTGTCAACGGGGGATGGGCTGCGTGAATGACGCAGGCCTCCTCCGCCATGGTGACTGCTAGGCGGCGACAGAGGTGGCGGTGGTGGTGGGTTAGCCTTCTTGCTATTACCCTCCTGCGATGCCTCACACTTGTCGCGATTGCTTGTCGGACGCGGAGGGTCATGGCGTGACCTGCTCTTGTGTCCTTGGTTGTGCTCTCCATCATGACAGGTCTGCTCCGCGTTGTCGCGGATGACGATGCCGCCCTGCCTTGGTGGGGGCATATCTGTACGACGGTGAGCCTTGGGGTCTTCATGATGTCGGGGAGAGTGGGGTGGTGGCGATGGCGACGAGGTTGGGCCTTTTCTCTATGGTCGGAGGATATGGAGATAGCATCCTTCCTGTTGCACGCATCTCTCCGTCTTTGTTCTGATGAACCTGTCTGAGACCCAACATCAAGAGGAGATCTGTCCCTTGGCGGCTTATGTTGGCTAGACTGGCAAAACGCTAGGTCAGACTCAAGCCTCTGAGAGGTGGCCTTTTCCTGTTTTTTCACCGCCTTGGTGTAGCACCCCTGGTAAAACCACTACTAGAAATCGCCTGCATTTACATGTGTGCATATCATGATATCTGCATGCATGTTTTAATCTAAAACTATTTTGCTAAAAGCCTATTTTTGTTTTCTAAATTATCCCCTTTCTATTTCAAATGTAAAACTCTCGGTCCGTCCGGATCTTTTGTTTGCCTAAAGTATTTTACCAAAAGGATATTTTAAAACTAAATAAAATAATAAAACTATTTTGACCGGAGAGGCAGTCTAGCGGGTCAGGCCAGAGGCCCAACCGGCCAAACCACCCACTATCCGGCCCATCTAAAATAAAACCCTAACCCTAAAAACCACCCTAGACCTACCCCAAATCCCACCCTACCTATCACCCGCCGCCACCCCGTGGCTCTACATGCTCACACCTGACCACACACACTCTCACGTTGTGTACACACACCACACCCCAGACCCAAACTGTTTCAAACACCACACACGCAACACCATGCACGCACACCACACCTCCCTGACCGGCCCCAACGCTGGCCTCGATCCCCGCATCCCACCCTGCGTTCTCCTCCTCCCCTTTTTCCGCCACTGCCATCGCTCCATCCCCATCCTCTGCCCCGCTCGTCTCTCCTCCTAGCGCCGCCACGAATGCCCTTTGCCCCGTAGAGATCCTCTGCCGGCCATGACCTCTTTCCCCGAAGAGGCTGACCTCCTCGCGTAGGACCCCGCCACCACCAGGATCGAGGCCTCCGCCCGCTTCACCTCTCCCTGGTCGCCCGGCCGCCAGAGCCCCCGGCCGGGGCTCCTTCTCCTCGTGTGCCGCTGCCGGGAGGAGTCTCGCAGCGCCTCAGCCTCCTCCCGTCCCCGCCAGCGACCATACCTCCGGCCGCCATCGACCTTCGTCTGGGGAGACCCCGTCGCCGCAACAACCTGGCATTCTGCCTCCGCGGGTCACCTTCCTGCAGAGCGCCGCCGCCGCGCGAGGCCTCCCCAGTCCTGAACCTCTCTGCCAGCGCCTGCCGCCTCCTGCAGCATGCCGTCGGCCGCCCCTTGTGATCCTCCGCCCCGTCCTGCACCCGTCGTCTCCACGGGACCCCATCGTCAGTCGCCTCGTCATCATGGTGGCCGCCTCATCCTGAAGCCAGCGTCGGCTTGCTGCTTGCAGTGATTTATTTTGTGACCAAGTCACCTGGGCATGTGTGTCTTCTTTTCTGCTCATGTCCCTGTAGCCCGATCCGACCACACCGTCCGGTTTGTTTTTCCTGATGTCCTGCTTACTGCATCCTCGCTTCTGTTTGAAGCCAAGTATGTGCTCGTGTGCTCCCAAGCCCGGCTTTATCCTGTGGCATCACAAGGTCCTCCTCCTTCGTGTCTAAGCGTTGCAAGATCTCCCAGACACCGACAAGTGATGATGCAACCCTAGACCACCGGTGTTGTATCCCAAGGTCTCCGACATGGATTCGACGCACCCGAAGATCGCCTACCCGGAGCGCCAAGATTGCCTCACGGATTCCGAAGCCGTTCCTGGAACCCAAAGACCAAACCCGAACCCCTTCGAGCCCCAAGATCTTCGATCCAAGATGTGTGACCTTTTTCGAGCCCCTATTTTATAAATTGCCAACTATATAAATTGTTGCATATTTAATTGTTCATACTCGCATACATATTGTGGGTGTTTGGGGGTATTTTGTCAACTCACCTAATAATTAAATATGGAGGTCATATGCGGCTCATCTAGTCTTATATTGGCCCCAATTAAATTTATGTAGCGAACCGGTGACATGTTTTGCCTTGTTAAGCCAACATTTAAATTGCGGGGTACCTAAACAACTTGAACCCTCTAATTAATTGTCGGGACCTCGGTTCCGTTTAATATGGCCTAATTGCATCGCATCCTTGCCATGCCATACATCATACATGCCTCATGCCCGATCTTTTGCCGTAGTATTAAATAGTGCATCTGGTGTTTCTTCTAGTGCTTTGCTTCTTCGCGGACTAGGCCGATGAGTTGACGCGAGTGTCGATCCGATCTTCGGATGAATCTTCAACAATGTTTTCAGGCGAGCATTCTCCCCCTTTCTACCTATTTTATATTTCTAGTCTTTATTTCCTCCTGTAGATCTATTGCTATCTGTATTGTGATGCTTTAGTTTTCGTACCCGTGATATCCCTTGAAGCCTCTATATTGCCTTGGACACATCCTATTACCTGTTGTTTGGTAGATAGTCGGCCTTGCGAGTCGTAGTTGCTTGCGCAGGTGCTGTTTCGCGCCGTCGATGTTTCACGGTTGTTGGAGAAATGCCTCATATTTAATGGTGGAGATGATTATGGCTTTAATTATCATTTAATAACTAAAATTGAAAGTAGGTAAATAATGCAGAGGCACCGCTGGGTAATAGACAATATTTGGGTTTTAACCGCCCACTTGTGTCCAACTAGGACCCGAGTTCTTGACACCTGTTCCGAGATCGAGCGCGCTAACCACAGGTGGGGTGTGTGGGCACCCCCATCGATTAGTACCTGATTTCAAAGTACTATACCGGGGGCCACAAAGTAGTTTGGGGCTTTATTACTATCCTGTACTTATGCCATGATTATGCCATGCTTTACTGCTTTATTTACTATTGCGCGTGGAGCACATGTACTGTTTTGGAACCCCGTGCCACGTTTTCGCGGTAACGACAAGCCCAGTCACACTTTCGGGTTCCCAGTCGTTTACAGCCGTCGTCACAAACCTTTGGGTCCGTCTCGGAGACCGGCCAACTTCGTTACGGGTAGCTTAGTGGGGTGGCCCCCACGTGCTTGCTTTGGGTCTGGGAAACGTTGTGTCTGAAACCCCGTTGACATACCGTTGGGTGTATGTTTTGTGATCTTGTACCTACCTGATCTGACAACAAGGGTGTAGGTGCGTGTGGAAACTTTGGTGCACCCCTGCAGGGTTAAATCTTTTCGAGAAGCCGTGTCCGCGGTTATGGACGACTTGGAGCACAGTTCTCGATCATAGATAACTATAACTAAAGTTTACTGTTATAATTTGACTTGTATCCGATATGACTAGTAATCATCTTCACTACAACGAAATGGCTAAATAAAAGTACCAACAATTGCTGGGTTTGGGATATCTCATGTTATTTGTATATGACTAGTAAGTGTCGCAACTACCACAGAATGGTTAAATAAAAGTGCCCACTGCTTATTATATCAGGATGACTATCTATCCCTGACTAGTAATTGCTGCAACGATAACTAAATAAATAAAACTGCCAACCGTGTGAGTTCCTCGGTTTGACTTCCTTGTTTGGTCTCAAGGGGGAAATACCAGGATGGGTATGTTTGGTGATAGTATCAGGTTGGTTCCGAATAGGTCTTTCTTATCCCTCTTTGATAGCCGACAGTTATAACGAGTCTCTATAGGTTGTTTAGTGCATGTTGCGCTGCCGCTTCAGTCCACCATACCTATGTAGGCGAGGACCGCCGAATTCTAGTCTCACCATGTACTAGCCTCAGTATTGACCGCTCTATTTTTCCTTCGCCCTTTGTCGGCACCCCTTTTGTTTGAGCAGGTTTTGAGATCGACGTCGTTAGCAGGTTTACCCTTCTGACTTGGCCTGGGCAGGGTTATGGACGCCACTGGTTATTCTTCATGGCTCTTAGCTCAATTTGCTTCTTATCCGTAGTCGGATGCTGTATCGTTTTCAAGGTGATTTGGATTTTTGTATTGTATATCTGTATTCCTGACTCTTGGAGTCGTTGTTGTATATATCTGTTATGTGGGTTCCATCGTGGACCATTGTGTAATGATATTACTTTGTTTCCACCCGTACGAAAGTGCCTGGTGGGCACCTTTGAATCGTTTCTATGCGGGTTTGGCGGGAATCGCTAAAACTTGCATAGGGCCGATCCGAGGGTGTTACACTTGGCCACTAGGTCATAGACCTGGTCCACCGCCTCGGGCGATCTATCCTTCTCCAGAAGGGTCTTGGCGACGGCGAGGTTGAGGAGAGGAGTGGGCATCACCTGTCAGCCTTCACTGTCAATGTATGGCTTGGCTTGTGCCGGCTTCGGGGAAGCCCATCCTAGGTTTCGCCGTACACCAGGATCGTTGATGACACGAGCCGGAGCTTTCTTGGCCTTCTGCTGTTGCAGCAGAGTCTTGTACTCGGCCTCCATTGCTCTAGCTTTCTCTATGGATTTCTGCGTGTTGACCAGATATCGATCTAGCTTAGAGCCTTGCTCCGCGATGGCCTGCGCTTCCTCTAGCAGCTGCTGGCGCTTCTCGTCAAGATGGGTCATGTTCCGGATATGAGCTATGGTTAGTGGCTCGACGAGGATATTGTTGTACATCATTCTATCAGCTGGAGTAACTTGGGCAGCAGCAGACGTAGATGCTGGAGGTGGCAAGTTTGCGGTGTTGTTGTTGCTCGGGCCGGTGCCGACTTCCTGCGGCTGTTGCACTGGGTTAGGCGGAGGGGGCATAACCTTTGCGCGATCATCTTCGACAGCAAGAGGTGGTCCCTTCCCTTTGTCCAGAGCTGTAGACGGAGCTCATCCGGGTTGATCTTCATCCATCGCCATCCCAATGGTGACGAACACCTCTCGAGACGTGACGGCGTTGTTGGCTTGCTCGTCGCGCGTGTACTCCTCCTCCATCTCCTGCATGGCGGAGTCTAGCTCTTCTGGACTGAAATCTATCTCCTCTGAATCTGCACTGAAGTCGGTGTATAGCGCGTCAATCACAGAGTCGGAGGGTGCTAGGATCTCCTCGATGACGGGGGGTGGAGGTGCAATAGCAGCGACGATGACTGGAGGTGGTGGCTCCGCTGCGGCGATGGCGGCTGGACGCGGCGGTGGCGGTGGCTGAATCGGAGGGGCTCCGTCAATGAGCGCAAGCGCTGTCTGAGCTGCCGCTTCGGCCTCCGCATAGTTATTGACGGTGTTCACCATGCCTTCGAAGGTACTGCCGCCTTAGAGAATGCCAGAGAAGCGTGCCATGGTCCAGTCCTTCCATAAAGTGATACATAGCATCATCATTGGGGTAGTGGGCCATATCGGCCCATATACGGAGCCATCTGGCAAGATAATCACGGGGGTTTTCGCCCTCTCTCTGAATGCAACGCGCTAGATCGAAGATGGTAACCACGCCGACGAACTTGGATCTCTGCTGTCCAGACGCACGGACGAAGCCGACGGACTTGCAGTGATCTTCCACCGTTGTATCCTGCACAGGGGCGGTTTGGGTGGGCCTTGAATTTTTCCGATCTTTGCGGGCAAACTCTAAAGAGAGATCTGACATCGATCCTTCCGCGAACGTATCCTGCCCGTAGGCGGTCCGTGCGGGTCTTGATGCTCCTCCGACTCCCATGGAACTAGTGCCCGAGTCGGTTTCGCCGATGAAGAGGTGGATGTCTCCGATAGGAACGATCGAACACCGCGTAGGATTCGTCTTCGCCGGGATCCAGAACTCGTCGGGAGGGACGATCGGAACGTTGCCGGAGAAGAGAACGCAACCGATGGCTATGGTTTTGCTGATTCCCGTGAATATCTTGGTCCTCACCCACTGAAGAGCCTGAAGCGCCTCTTGCCCCACGGTGGGCGCCAACTGTCGTGGTATTGCCGACGAGTATGCCATGGAGGGGTCCTCACAGTGCGTGTTTAGAGACGTGGGGGAAGGCGGACGGTTGACGGGTACGACGTAACACAGCTTACCCAGGTTCAGATCCCACAACGGTGGCGGAATCCTACTCCTGCTATAAATCACTATAAGGGTAATACGCCGAGTTACAGAGATAGGTTCGCTGTGCGAGGTTGTCTGAGATTATCTAAGTTATCGTGTCCTAAAGGCTCCCATAGGCCCGACTTATATAGTCACCAGGTCCTAAGGTTACATGGAAAAGTCCTAGCCAGACAGGTTGCAGAGTCCTGCACCGTCTATTACTAGTCTTGCGTGTCTTGTACTCCAAGGCTCCGGGTACGCTGGAGACTCCACCGTAGCCTTCCTTTATCCGTCATGGGCCTCCCTTCTGGATCCATCTAACTGGGCCGCCCAGCAGGCCATGGGCCATGCTACCAACTGTGGGCCACCCAGGTTATCCGGATAAGAGACATGCTATGAGGATACCCATATAGCATATCCCCAACACGAGCCGCAACAGCGTTTTACACCGGCGTGCTGTAGACTCGGATCTTCTCTCCTTCTTTTCCATCGAATAGATCTTTGTGGATAGACGAATTCTTGTTAGCAAGAAACGGACCTCCCCTTGTTTTGTTTGGATGTCGCTTGAAATCTGACTGATATCTGGCAGGATCACTGTCTAACTGCTGTCTCATCTCGACAAGGCGCGCGACCTCTTCAAGTAGAAACAAGCGGTGCTTTTCCAAGTCCTCAGCCCTTTTCTCCAGCGCCTCCGGCGTAAGATCCGAAGCCGTCAGGATTGGAATTGTGAGAGCATCTCCGTAAATTTCACGTGCACCCTTGGTGACAACGTGTCCATCCACAGGATCGATCGGGGTGGTATTAATCGGATCTCCGTCCTGATTCTCCATCTCGATATCTTCATCAACTTTTCTTTGTTGGTTTCCTCGACGTCCGGCTCTATCGGTGTCGGATTCTTGTTCTTCTTTTTCTTCTTCTTCTTTGACCGCCCAGTAGCCTTAACGTGCGTACCAGTGGCAAAGACGGCTTTTGGTCCGATACCGGGGGATAGGTTTCCGTCGGTACTTTCCGTCATGGTTGGCTTGTAGACCTCAGAGGAATCTCCGGTGTCCATGTCATCCTGTGAGGTGTAGCTTTCATTCATGCTATCATATGGACTAGGAGGAGTTTCCGGCTCACCTGGCATTTGCCTAGAGACGTGCTGTTGCTCGTACTCCTCTATCTCCTTGTCGAAGTCTCGAAGTTCCTGCGACGTGATTGGTTCCATTGGGGATCCAGGTAAGTCGGCGTTTTCTTCGATTGCGTCTAGGACCGAGTCGCTACCAGCTCCAGCATCGACAAAGTCGGATCCAGTGCTTATGTGGTATATGAAACAGTGCTTCTTCTTGTTCATGTTCTTGAGGTATTTGTATAACTTGGTTTCCGCTTCGACTTCAGCAAAGCTGGATCCGTAGCGGATGTATTCCTCGTCTGTGTATCCGATCTCGTTAGAGAGATCGAATCTGGATTCTTCTTCCACTACATGAGTGGGTTGGGTGGGTTTGATTTTCTCCGGGACCCTGAACTCTTCCGCCTCTACGGACAAAGTAGATCCGGATTTTTCTTCCGCCATGGTCATTACCTCAAGGGTGGGTTGGGCGGGTTCAGCGAAACCGAGATAGATATCGATCTCGCCGATTGACATGATCGTGTAGGTCGCCACGGGTTTCGAAGCCGGAATCCAAGCCTCATAAATTAAGGATGAGAGGGACATCACTGGCGTAGACCACGCGACCCATGACGATTGTTTTGCCGATTCCTGCACGCCCAGATTCCGCCTGGAACGATGCTCCAAAGGTCACCTACCCCACGGTGGGTGCCAACTATCGTCGGATTGTCGACAAGTACGCCATAGGGGGTCCTAATGGCGTTGGAAGGATGGGGTGTGAGACGTCGGATGTTCCAGGAGCGGTGAGCACAAGTTTACCCAGGTTCAGATCCGACTGCGGTGATCGGATTCTACTCCTGCTAGCAACCCAGTAATATATCGGTGTAAGCCGGATGTTACAGCGGATTATAAGAGAGGTTCGCCTGTGCGAGTTGATTGTGGTGTTATGATTGATTGGTTGCCCTAAAGGCTCCCATAGGGCCGGTTTATATAGTCACGGGGCCTAGGGTTACATGGAGAGACCTATCCGGCTACGTTAAAGAGTCGGTAACTATGTACAACTTGGACTACAAGTAATACTGCAGGCCTAAGTCGGTAACTCTTCTGGGCCTTGCCGTAGCCGGAACTGACTCCTCCTCTTTCTCTGTCTGGGCCGCCCGTGAAGCAAAGCTCTAACCCGTTGGTGGGACACCCTGGTCAGTGAGTCCTGTGGGTATACCCAGAAAGTATATCCCCAATAATCCACTAATATAAATCAATGCGAGCCGGTTGGGGCTAACCATGTCAAACAATTCTTTTTGACAACAAGTTGTATTCAAACTCTAGTCTTGAATTTTCCTTGTCTTGTGTGCTTGGAGTCTGTGTCCATATGAGCTTCGTATCAGCCGAACCTTCTTAGGCATCATAGACCCTAGCATGCCGCATCCCGCAACCCGCGGCGCGCGTCGTGACGAGGCGAGGCGAAGCGAGCGAGGAGGAGAAGCGTGTGTATATGACTTCTCTTCTCAAGCTCGTACAAGTGGTGGAAGAGCTCTCCTTATAAGCTGGTCCAATTTCCACTCAACTAGCAAAATGGGACTAAACTTTTATCCCAGCTCTTGCCTTGCATGAATGGGCCAAATGGGGCTCTAGGATTTCAGGAATTTATTGGCATATAATAAATAGGCTGCCTATTTAGACAAAAATTCCAACAAAACGTTCGCCTCAACTTGTTCCCCTTTCATGAAATTATTCGAACAATTGGATATTATTCGAGCACATATCTCATTAATATTCGCAAAAATCGCCGTAGTCTCCTGTGTCTCACAAACGCCTTGTTAAAAACTGAACCGCAAAAATAAATTAGTCATTGAGCTTGCTGTTGTCTTAATATTTATTCTGAATTCAACCAAAATACCTACCATCGCACCTAGACTGTCACATTCCCAACCCACACAAAAAGGATCACTCATACTCTCTAGGTCCACGCCATGGACAGAGTCAAGCTAAAGCTATGCAAGCTAAGCTTCAACAACTTCCTATAGAACTCATTAAAATGGAGCCGCTGAACCAGATCATCGGCAGTTATGCCGAGGAGATGCTGGATATTCTGCCCAAGGATAGCGGGTCCTTCCACGTGAAGGCGTGGCTTGAGGACCCCGACAGCCTCCCAAAGGAGTACAAACTCGTTATTGTCCGTGACAAACCTAAATCACCGATCGTCTACAAGCATCGGGTCACCATGCTTATAGCTGACGACACCAGTAGGCCACCACATGTGGATGGAGGACCCAGCCCCAGGCCATCAGCGAAAGATAGACAAAGTATATAAATCAGTTCTTATTGCCACTGCATCAGAGCACAAGCTGACGAAGATAGATTGTGAAGATGGACAAGCACATAAGCATCAAATACTTGCAGATTGTGATCTAATTGTATATTTTGTATCTGGTTGTTAATAAATGATATTTGTTCGAATAGTTGCCATCTACTTATTTCAACAAGCACATAGCGATCAGCACTCACATTAGATCCAAACTTGGCTCAAACTTTATTTTTCATGAATCTTATGTTCCTATGGTAATAGACGTGTGGTTTCGAATGTGAGTTAGGTTTCACATGTAAGAAGGCAGAAAAATATATTAATTTCAGCGTAACTGATGGGCAAATGAGAGGTCCCGCATGAAAAAAATAAACAAGGTTAGCCATAGTAAACGACATCCGGCGTCATGTCTGTTTACGGGTATAAACCTAGCGAGTTGGTGATACCTTATTACTATATACATTGGACCAGTCTAGCGGGCGTCGGGACACTGGATTGATGTCCCGAGCGCTTCGTATCGCAAAGTTTCTTTCCCCCCGTTGACCAAATGGAAATGAAGAAAAATTCAAACCGACAAACCCACGTGGTCCATTAATTACCAACTCTTTCAGATGCATGCAAATAGAATGTCGTCATGTAATAAATTCTTTTTTAAGACTTTTGAACCTCGTATCGAAATTACGATCCGTTTTCATTTTTGATACCCTTGCGACAGGATCTTCAAAACTAGATCCCATTTGTCTATGTTTCGACAAACTTTTTTAATAAGCAACTTAAAGCAACTTTTGTGCACGAGGCAACTTCACGATAAAAATAACTTTGGTGTCTAGCGAAGCAACTTTATTGTCTGACATAGCAAGTTTGTTGCCTACTGGGCAGCTTTGGTGTCCGGGGAAGCAACTTTGGTAACGACTAGGCAACTTTTGTATGCGGCGAAACAACTTTGATGTCGACGAAGTAATTAGTGTCTGACATAGCAACTTTGGTGTCGACCAAACAACTTTGGTGTACGACAAAGCAACTTTAGTGCGCAAAAAATGATGCCTTCTTCGGATGCCCTATCGAGCAAATTTGGTGCCTGATGAGGCAACTTCAAAGCTCGACAAGGCAACTTGTTACCTACTGAGCAATTTTGATATCCGACGAGGCAACTTCGAAGCCCGACAAGGAAACTTGTTCCCTACTGAGCAACTTCGGTCTTCGAAGTTGCCTCAGCGGGCAACGGCTTACCCGAAGAAGGGACGTCCCCACCCACTGCCACATCGCCATCCTAATGGACTACCAAAGTTGCTTTGTCAGGCATAGAAGTTTCCCCGTCGGGCTCTGCAGTTGAGCAACTTCGAGCTTGGGGAGACAACTTCGAAGTCCGGCGAGACAACTTTGGTGCCCGACTTAGCAACTTTCAAAAACTTTGAAGCCTGGAGAGGCAACTTCGGAGCCCAACGAGGCAACTTTTGTCCGGCGAGGCAACTTTGGTGCCCGGTGAGGCAACTTCGGATCCCGCGAGGCAACTTCGGATCCTGGCGATGCAACTTTGAAGCCCGGCGAGACAATTTTGGTGCCCGGTGAGGCAACTTCGGAGCCTGGCGAGACAACTTCGGTGCCCGACGAGGCAACTTTTTCCTGGTGAGGTAACTTTAAAGCCCGGCGAGGCAACTTTTTCCCTGCGGTGTCCGGCGAGGCAACTTCGGTGCCCCACGAGGCAACTTTGGTGCCCCACGAGGCAACTTTGGTGCCCGACAGGGCAACTTTTTCCCGACGAGGCAACTTTGGTGCCCGGCGAGGCAACTTTGAAGCCCGGCGAGGCAACTTTGAAGCCCGACGAGGCAACTTCGGTGCCCGGCGAGGCAACTTCGGAGCCCGACGAGACAACTTTTGCCCGGCGAGACAACTTCGGTGCCCGGCGAGACAACTTCAGTGCCCGGCGAGGCAATTTCGGAGCCCGGTGAGGCAAATTTTTCCTGGCGAGGAAACTTTGAAGCCCGGAGAGGCAACTTTTGCCCGGCGAGGAAACTTTTGGTGCCTGGCGAGGCAACTTTGGATCTCAACGAGGCAACTTTGCTTACTGGGGCATAAAAGTTGTCTCGCCAGGCTCATTAGGTGACTCAAATTTGTCAAGATACGAATATTGCTCAGACGGACACCAAAGTTGCTCAGATGGGCACTAAAGTTGCCTTATCGGACTCTGATGTAGTTTTCCCTCAGCGTACAAAAGTTACTTTGTTATGAATGAAAGTTGATCGGTCGCACACAAAAGTTGTCTGTTAAGTTTTTTTTCCGAAACATATATAAATAAGATCTAGTTTTGAAGAGTTCACTGCGAGGGTTTCAAAAGTAAAAAATGGATCTTAATTCCGACATGTGGTTCAAACGTTATAGTATTTCCAATTTCTAGAAAAAGAAAATCAATGCACGAAACTTTCTCTTTTGTTGGTGTACTCGGGACTACAATGTGGCATAGCGGTAGGTACAAGGTACGGTAATTACATTTTTCTTTTTTTTAGACAAAGACAACAGAGACTTGCCTTCGCCCGTGCCAGCAAGTAAATAGAATATAACATTTTTAAATAGACGAATTCCTACGCAATGGAAAATTAATGACACAATCCTAAAAACACTAAAAAAAAGCAATTAGCCCGCCGCCCCCACCTAGTCGTTGAGGCCTCCGTGCGTGTGCCGCATTTTTTTCCGCAATGCTACTCGGTCGACGGATGGGCGGATGGCCCGACCCAGCTGCCCCAACCCTCGAATCGATACCCTTGCCGTCGTCATCAACCGCTTCCCGCTCGATGAATCCCAGAGTCAGCCGCCTCAGCTCGATCCGTTTCATCTCGGCGTTCCATTCCAGGTGAGAGGTGACCTACCACGATATCACTTGGCCCTTCCTATCCTAAACTCCTGTTCCTGTACCATGTTGCCCCTTCTAAAAGCTCGTTTATTTTGTTAGTAAGACCACCAGCAAGTTGTAATCCCTCTTTAATTCCATCGACCGCTAATGTATTCTAGTATGTGTTGAGATTCTGTGATTTAGCGAGGTGTGCTTTTTAATTTGTGGCTAGCATTAGCGACCAAGTAATTTGATCATAACTTTCCTAAAGTAATTTGCGGAGTATTACAGCATCTTGAAACATTCAGTGTTATTTTTCTCCGAAGGGACCATGGGAATGGCCTCACTGAGGAAGAGTATATAATAAACACCAGGTTTTTTCTGCTATGTTCTTTTGTATCCAAATGTTCCAACAGTCTGATTTGATTCCTTGAAGTATAATTTCGATGAGGCCAGCTTTCTTCTTGGCATGCGACTTTATTTCTTCAAGGATTGATAAGAAAACTCATAGTTATTTACTGAATTGATACTCTAAGAAAGATGCATCCGCTCTCCCATGAACTGATTGCCGCAAAAGTTACTGCTTTCACATTAGAAATCAAATGTCTTGATTGAATTCGACAAGCAGTAAAATCCATAACAACACTCTATGTTTTAGCATACATTTTTTTTCATACCCACTTCAATATTTGTGATACTTAAACATTTCCAGAAAGAACCAAACAAGTATTTTTGAGAAAGAATCTGAATTCCGACCAATAATGTGATGTTAGCATGCATTAATCAAGAGGAATCTCTCCCCTATTTGCACTCCTGATAAAAGCTTCAGAGTTGGTGTTTGCCCAGTGAGTACTGAGTAGTTGTTTTTCCTCTTTTCTGCTTAAACTGAACCATGTTTGCTAATTTATGGATTTATGATGTTCATCTATAAAGGCAGAAAGATCATGTTTTGAATCATAACAATTTTTTGGAGAAAGAGGAGGTTAGCAACACCTACTCTCTGTCACTTACTATGTCCTACTTAGTTAGCTGTCCTGTTCTCTCAACAATTTTTTTATATTTGATCCCAAACTTTCAAACATTAGTGCTGAATTTCCATTGTTCATATGTTTGCACAGTGACCTTTCTAACGCGCCATTCAAAGTTTCTGGGTAAATGAGAAGTGATTCCATGCATGAAGACTATTAACTACTTTTCTTGGAAAAGAAAGCACAAATTGCCACTTCTGATTCAAAGCTTCTATAAAAGAAACTGAGAAATGCTTTTGCCCACTGCTTTCATGGCTTCTGCACGTCTGCATGTGTCAAGCTACATGTTTATCGTACAATGATAAGCATTGAATTGATGCTAATGTTAGTAATGATCAAAACTCTGTGTAAGAATGTGGAATTGCCCTTCCCCTTTATATCTTCAGTTAGAAGCTGTGTTGTGCATCCATTACTTTTGCTAGATTGGATCACTTCAAGTTCTGTGAGTGTCTGGTTAGGCTCGTATGTGCTATATCCTTTACATCTGAAGAAAGAATAAGTGGTCGCCATCTCGGATGACACCTATATCATCTATTTCTGCGTAATCTTTACTGACCACTTTCGTAGGATGGATATCTGGA
This sequence comes from Avena sativa, assembly GCA_916181665.1. NCBI lineage: Eukaryota > Viridiplantae > Streptophyta > Magnoliopsida > Poales > Poaceae > Avena > Avena sativa. Next base: position 72,642,925 of record OV702284.1, read on the forward strand.
AACTTCTGTCCTGCATAGCAAGAAATATTTGATGAGGAAAATGCATGTTATAGTATCTAATTTACTATAAACTGCAGTGTATATCTGATCTTTGCTAAACACTACTCATAGTCCATGGAAAAAAATCATAGTCTAAAGCTAGAAACTTTTTCACTTACTGCCAATTTTGATAAGCTCCTCCAGTGAACCAGGCAGCTTGATAAGCTTCCCATTTTGTACTGTAGAACCTGTTGTATTATGAGGGTATGTATGAATTGTAACTCTTTTATTGGCTTCTTTTATGCAACTGTAATCTTGATATCTGTTCCTTGCTATGTTTTCGGTTGTCCTGTAGGGAGAACCTGGCTGCATTGTTGTATGTATTGTTTGCCGACTGCTTACTTCACTGCTGTCTTCAGAATTTATTTTAATGCAGAACTCTTCAGCACTTGTTTTGGTCTCACAGTTTATGTGAAGCTCCTTGAGATCCTCTTCTTTGTCTATTATTCCATCTGGTATCCTACACTTGGAATTTGACTTGTTATGGATGTTTTCTTGCTGTGACACTTCTCCAAGTAACTTTGTTGAATCAGTACCATCTCCAAATATTGGAATCTTGTTACTGAAATCTGTACCTTTCTGTTCTGTATAATGTAGGTGTGACCATGGTAACATCCGTTCTTCTCGAGGAATATGAAATAGGTCATACTTGCTCAAAGATCTTATGTCTGGTTGACTGACTTCAGGTAAAGTTTCCTGTAGCTTCAGTTTCTGAACATTTGAATAAAAAAATGTTAACTTATACTTAGGCGAATTTAACTGTTTAATAGTTTGAGGTGTATTTAAAATCGAAGATATACCTGAAATAGATTGTTCATTAGAATGTTATGGTCTTCCTTGTGATTTTGAATGGCCTCTGTAAGTCTCTTCCTGCTTATTCTCAGGAGTTGTGACAGTTCAACCGTGCGGAAAGTAAATGGCTGGGGCATGTTACATAGAGCACCAACCTCTCCAAACATATCACCATTTGTAACTTTCACATATACCTGCTTACAAGAATTCATACTATTTCAGTAATGAAAATATTCTATAGAAATATTAGCTATATCTGGAATCTCTGCACTGTAGTGGAATAAACTTATACCTGTTCGTTCCCATTTATGGTTGTTATCATATTCTGAAAAAGATCACAGATAGTGGTAATTAGCTTACTGGTACAAACTTGCACAAACTTGCACAAACTTTGTTCATAGCTTTGTCAGAGAAAACAAACTAACCACTGCTCCTGAAACTATTAGGTAAACGTCTGCTGCCCGTTCATTCTGCAATATGATATCTTCCTTTGGTGGAAAATACTCAACCTGCACTTCCATGACCTATTTTCCAAAAAAATAAATTAGAACATATTTTTGAGGAAACATCAACTCTCTGCTGATTTTTTATATATTTTTGGTTTTATAAATTATTACATGTTACCAGTTCTCCAAAGATAGATAGATAAACATCGAGTGAGTGACTATATTACCAGTTCTGCTATGAAACTGTTGGACACTCCATGGAAGAGGTAGGCCTGTCGCATGATTGGGAAGAATAAGCTGTATGCTATGTTTGAACGGATTCCTTTTGGGAGACCATTTAACAGGGTTTGCTGGTTATAGCCTTCTGTCTTGAACTGTAGACAGAAGTGAGATAGCATTTGCTGCTTAATGTTCATAGGCAGCTGATTTCGTGCTGCGAACTCTGAAGCCGCATGGATTGAATCCCTCTGCATCATTTTAAAATACATCAATATAGAACTATATTTATGGAACAGAATGATGGTAACCATTCTACCGAAGTCATTAATTGTGCTGCTTGCAGTTGCTTGAGTTTTTCTTTGTATAAGACCTTGATTAGCATGTTGTTTTGTATGTGTCCTTGTTACCTAAAACTGCGGAGTGATTAAGGGATACGAGAACTTGGTACCTAAAACTGTGGCATCCATGCAAAAATAGGATTCCACTGATTTATTCCCTTCCCTGGCTGTTTGAAATCCTACTTTGGAAGTTTGAATAACAAATTTAGACCTTAGTAGAATGGTCCAGTCTGGACTATTTTCCATCATGGGACTAGGAAAAAGATGGTTCTGATTCCCATTCAATTCACGGAGCATTATGGTGCTTCCTACTTGGAGTTTGTCCCCCTTGAGTTCTTAGTTGCAAACTTGCAGCTAATATCATAGTATAATGCAGTGTGTATGACTCTGGTACCATACATTTCTATTTGCCATCTTATTTCAAGATACTAACAACTTAAGCTGTATGGGACCGAAATACAGATTATTTCTTTCTTTTTTTGGTCAAATAAGGATATGAATACCTACCACCAATCTATATCCTGAATATTGATTTTTTTTATGGATACAGAATGACCGAGTATGACATTGAGATATTCTTCGAATAAGTTGAGAAACTTACAAATTTCTGGGTGCGACTGGTGCCATGAACAACCAGGTTGGTCATATTGCCAATGAGATAAGCTGTCAAGCCCAGATTAAAGAGCATATAGAAAATATCAAAGAGCATCTCTCTTGGGTTCTCAGCATGTAGGTCCCCATATCCCGTTGTTGTCAGTGTTGTAATGGACCAGTAAAGCGCAGTAACATATCTAGTCCATAAGCTCTGTGATCTGAATGTAGGCATCACGGCACCAATCCATGTACTCTCTGGGTAGGGGTATCTGTCAGCAATCATATAGTTGAAGCATCCCGCGCAATGTACCGCAAAGAGGGTGACCTGCATTTGATCAGTACATGTTTTATACACACAGAATAAACGGATTCTTTTTCCTGGAAAAAATAGAGTATTTTGCATGGCTGAAACATTTGAAGTGGAAGGTATGTTCTAATCTGAAATACTTACGGAAATAAGCTTTGAGCACCTAGTCCAGAAATAGTTGAATCGGATATCCTTCTCCAGTCTGGTTAAAAGAAGATGATCAGATTTGTGGCGTATGTCATTCATCATTCAAATATGAAGAAGGTGGAAAAGATTGAACCTGGCAAACAGTGTACTAACTCGGTGAAGACGCCACAACCTAAGCATATTGAGTATCTTAAAAGAAAGGTCGTTTCCCTCGTGTGTAAATAGGAGGATAATCGGTTGAAATGGAGCTGTTGAACACACATCAAAGATGAACCAACTTGATAGGTATCTGCGGAGGATCATATTTTTGTTAACGTCAGGACAGAATCACCTGGGCCATCTCACTTCCAAATGTGGGGTTATTAAGATCAAAGAAATTATGAACCAGGTACAAACCTTACTGCAATTCTCTTCCGATCGTCCACAAGAAGATGTGTTTTGCTGTCGACATAAGCTACAAAGAATGTCAAAACAATATCAATGGCAAAGAAGCTATTGACAATGTTCTCAACTAGCAAAAGCTTAGAGGGCATGTCCCTCAAGAATGCTAGTTCAAACGGGCAAATCCAGGCGGAGTAAATGACTAGGACTATAAGGAAGAGCTCCCAACATCTGAGACACAGAAAAAAGCAGAGGAAATCATGTCAGCTGCTGCTGTTTTCTTCTTCTTACAACATGAAAGGTACAGCGGGAATCTCACCTGTAGCGGGGATCATAGGGAGATATGACGAACTTCTTCAACTTATTGGAGTGGTTTATAGTTGCACCAAGAGATGGCAGTAGCTCGATGGAGAAGCTGTCACTACTCCCATTGATTTGAAGTCCATCCCAGAATTGGTGGAAGTGAGATTTTGAATGAGCTTGAGTCATGCTTGGTTTTGCTGTTCTTTGCCACTCAACTCTATATGCAGAAGGCGTGGAGGCTGGAACCTATATTTATATATGCTGCAGCTGATATACATGCAGAGATAGGGGGTCAAAGTAGAGAATCTGGAAACAAAGAAGAAGCTGCTCTTGTTTTATACCTTACGAGGAAAACAACAGGGCACACATGTTTTCTATGTGCTGCGGGAAGCCGTTGGCCACGCACAGTGAACAAGGTGTATCACACGTTCTCCTTGAAGCCTTGTGCTTCTTTTGGTAAATCAACTAAATAAAAGTACTAAAGCAATTTGCTAGTTGATCTTTTTTGCCATGCCTCCTATTATGCAAGAACCAGCATGCTTTTCTGGACCATTTGCTCTGTTTCACTGCAGGCCCCTCCTATAGACTGGTACTATCACTTCAGCCATGAACAGTCTGTGGTGTGCATTATTTTGATGGAGTGTTGTGCATCCAGTCCTTGCGTTGAAGAGGTTGTGACTCACATTGAATTCATCAACAGCTATCCTCCCATCTTCTGAAATACGTAGCAATCGTGAGTATCCAAGTCAAAGTATAACTAAGGATGTATGTCACCGGTGAGCAGTGTTGTGGTAGCCTAGTTCAACAGTACCTTCCACATGTTCGTGCAAATGTGAACAGCATAGCTCTGAATATTGGATGTCATTTCTGGAAGTAATTTGTGGCGGGCTTATCATCTTTGGGTATATTCGTTTTGGTAGGTGGGTGTTCAAGACTTGTTTTAGTGGCATGCGGACGATCCAGTCCCTTGGTCTCATTAGCGCAGACGAAAGGTTAATAAGTTGTCCAAGATATCTTGTCAAGTCTAATCCAAGCCTCCGTGTTCTGATGCCTACCATTTACTGCCATCAAGATTTAGCTGGTGTACTGATTGGACTGCCCTTTTTCTTGGGACCATTGAGGACTGAACAGACTGGTTCTCCATTATTGTGATTTCTGGCAAAAGTTTTAGTTGTATACAATCTTATTTGAAGTTCTGTCTTGTTTTGCATTCGTGCTGAATCAGCCACTCCTTGGACGTACCCAACACATATCTCTTGCCTTCTGGTGGGCCCATATGTAGATTCCGGACAAAGGAGAAAAACCTACTTCTTGGTACACTTATTGATGTTCTTGTCGATGTGCTAACCGAATAATTAGTGTCTGGTTTATTTTTTGCAATGACTTTTCTTCTTCAATAGTATTCACTATCTTAAAAATGCTCATACCATCACATGTCTTGCAGATTAACATAGCTGCTTCATACAGAACAAATATTGTCTGGCATCAATAAGACAGCTAGTGGTGCCAACTTTGGTGATATGATATGGTGCTGATCTATAACTGACGATATATACTGCATCTTGTTCTGTAAGATTGACCATTTCTGATTTTATTGTCACTCAGATTATATTTACTGATTTATCGATTCTTCTGGATAGACTTCATTTCAGTTGTACTGTCGAAATTAATCTTCATTCTTCCTTGCATGTCATATGTTGTTTAAACTAACGTTTACTCTTAACTGCTTTCCAGAAACAAAATAGTTTCTGAAGGTAGAAACAAAAAGGTTCATTTAGAACTTCCATTTTCTCGAATAAAAGTTATCTAGAACTTGAAACTATTTATTTGTTAAAAATAGAGTTAGGATATCATTTGTTTGTTGAGATTTTCTACTTGTCAATCATTAGGCAACTGCACGTGTTTATTTGAACGCGTTGAGGAAATAGACATGTAGTAGCTATTTGCTTATTACTTCCTGTGGGCCTGGCGAATGGCTAAACCATACAAGTCTCTATCTGCTCTGCTCTCCATACATTGAAATGGCTACAATTCTATTTCATGTGGCTATTGGCCCAGCCTCTACCTTGGATGTCAAGTCGTCAACACTACCCACATCCCTGTTTAACAAAAATATTTTTTTGCAAATATATTAACTGTTTGTAAACTAAGAAATTGGTTGATTACTTTGCACCTCCTATAATATTCATGCTTACCGGCTTTTCCGAATTTATCCCATTAACTCAATTTTTTAGCGTAAATTACTGTGAACTCATTGTGCTAAATGATATCTTGGTACCAATAATCTTGCTACATTTTGCAAGGACTTACTCAACAATGTGTCTTGAAGATGATTAATCAAAATTTCAAATAATAATACAATGCAATAGAACTATATATAGTGGTCCCTATAACTGTTAAACTTGGCCCAGAAGAAATGGATACATAATTTTAAGTTTTGAGGATCCCAACTAGCTTTTTTAGTTTATTTGCACACGATATTGTGTTGTGAACTTGGGCACAAGATGGCTTTGTTAATTTTGGTATCGTGAGCTAGTTGCTTTTTCAGGGTTACTCAAGCATGCTCCCATCCAATGCTACAGCCCCTTTCTTATGACCTCCTGTGTTTCTGATCTCTTTCTGCTGTAATGCCCCTGCATTATCACAGGTGACCATGTGAGAGTGGGGAGTGATGAAGTGGCGGTCCTTGCACGCATGTGCATGCATGTGTGTATTATCGCCCCCTTTTTGTTGCATCTTTCAACTCTGTATGATGTATCTGGCTTCTTCTTGTTGGATAATGGAGACTTGTAGACGGAGTTCTTCCCCATAATGAGCCGGTGGAATTGACGCTGCCATTATTATTGAACATCATGGATAATGGTCTCACATGGGCAGTATCATTCATATCTGATCGTGTCTGAAAAAGGTTGATTACAGCTCAAATTCGTTCTGTTTATCAATCACGGTACTTATTTGTTGTTTAAGTGTTGATAAATGATAATGTATCCACGCAAAAAAATAAATATAAATGATAATTGAGGGTAAATTTCCTGTGGACCATAGTCAGTGTTTAGATGAATAAACAATTAGTGAATCGGTTCCCTTCTGACTAGTCATTTTCATGGAGCTCGTACTTTTTGGATTCTGTACTTTTTGCATGGTCTTATCTAATTGTATTCCTTGTTGTTATCTAGCTTATATGATATCCTCATTGAGCACTCCTGTTGCAACATGAACAGTTTGGAATCATTTGTTTGCCCACAAAGCCAAACTATTTATGTTCCTTTTTTGGTAGCATGATTCTATTTGGAAACTCCACGACGGTATTCTGAGTGTGTACTGTGTGTCTGTTAGTTCACATACCACTAGGTTATCTGACTGTAATTGTTTTGTGTTTTTTTCTTGGTTCACCAGCTATCTAAAAATCTGGTCAAGTAGATCTTTGCGGAACACGGCGACAGGATTACGATCCCGCGTAGGGTGACCGGGGTAAGAGTAAGACACAAGTCTTCCGTTTCTGTCGGTACATAGATCTTTTACTACTACTTGTCTTGGTGAAAACAACATGTTGAATGTTCAGAATGTGCACATCCTTTTGATGGTAACTAAGCTATGGCCTCCCCACGCTGGATATGTCCCCATTTGAAGCACAGATTTGCCAAAGAGATGAAGAGGAATCCATGAAAAAAGGCGATAGCGCGGCCGCAGAAAACGAAATGATTCGATCGGGAGGTGGTGCTGGTGCTGAAGGTGTGGTAGTTAGTAAAAAGAATCGCTGCCGGTCATTATGGACAGAGATTTGGGGGTATTGATATGATACGCCGATTTTTTTTCCCTCTCTCCTTTTCTGCGAGCATTTGTTTAGGCATTTTTTATATGTTTATTATCTAATAACTATGGTCTATTCTTATCTTATGAACAGATAATATTCGAAGAAGTTTTCAGAGAGTTTCTGTATGTACTTGGGCAGGAGTCTGATCTTGACATACAGGTTACCATCTCACTCAGCCCCCAGTAGTTGTAATCTGCTCATCATGCATGCATCACATGTACTGTATGTAGTACGTAGAATACATGATGTGGGACACGCCGACGACTAATAATCTGGAGATCGAGGTGTGGGCCCCACGTGTATACTGGAGATGAGGCTCCTTGTATATATATTGCGATGGAGTTGCCAGTGGGCTACTGTTGGCCGATGTTCACATCGCTCTAAAATTAAACCAGCCAGCCGGCCGGATCGAGTTCTTTGCGCCGGAGAGTCCATACCATACCCAGGGTTTGGGGTTGGGGGGGGTGGATCTGATGCGGGTGGGGGAGTGCGGATGCGCCCATGAAAAGGACCCGGTGTGGTACGTGGGGGCAAAGGCTACCGCCCGCCCACATCGTGGCGCAGGTGTGGCTCCGTAGTTGTCTCATCTTGATTAGGATTCGCTTGAAAGGGGAATAATGCGGCGATGATAATAAACCTAATGGTGGGAGATCAGTGGATCATGCTGGCCGTCCGTGTGTCTGTCCACGGAGAATGCAGGCGGCAGCATGTAGGCGGAGTCTCTCCGTGTTGAACCAACTCCAAAAAGGCAGCGGCAGCATGGAGGTGGAGTCTCCGTGTTGAACTCCAGAAAGAAAGCAGCAGAGTTCGGCACGAAACAATGGCGCCTACTACTCAAGATATGGGGTGATCAATCAATGGCAGGTGATCGTGATCAATTGCCAATTCGCCTAATTACACTGATCAGCTTCAGCTAATTGAACAGCACAGCCCATCACTCCATCAGCATATCCGACTTCGGATCGTGGACGCCACACCCACACCCACCAAAGGGGACTCTCGTCGGCGCCAAGAGTCGGTTTAAGTGGGGGCACACCAAGATTCTCCTGCGCTTCGTTATCGAATTTGGAAAACGGAAAATAGAAAAAAAAAAGCATAATACAAGCACCTATCCTCGAGTGGGTGTGGATGCAGGTCCAAAACGCAATTAGCCTTTCCGGGAGCTATTCCCGGAATACTGGAATAGAGATCATGTGGCTGGGAGCCTAGGAGAGCAGAATTCTTGCGCCTAGGCCCACGCGAACCCGCGATTTGCTTTGAAGACTTCAAATACAAATCGATTCTTCTAAACAAAATATGTTACTCAGTCATATTTAGAGGAGAAAAACAATGGGACCACCTAGATCTGAGACAACACTTCTTATGTCTAAGAGCATCTCCACTCGGCTTTCCAGGATGCCGATTCCAGGGCGAATTTTTGATCTGGACGCCGAAAATTGGCTCGGTCGCATTCCCAGAACCCCGGCCAACTTTGGTTCAGACTTTCCATGCCATTTCCGGGTTGCTGGGAACACCCTGAGAACGCCGGCCAACGGTAGACCAGCTCTGTCGGCGCGACAGTCCCATTTCCCCACACCCACTCGCCCAGACTGCGGCGAAGAGCTCCCAGCTGCCTCTGTCGCCATGACTTCGCCGACAAAGCTTCACCACGCCGAGCCGTATCCATGCCTCTAGATAGGCTCTCCATAGTCGTCTCTGCTTTCGCTGCCCAAACTTCACCGTAGCTCGGCTTCGCTAGGAGCTCCCACCACCTCGCCCGCCAAGTGTTTGGCGTTTTGCCGGTTCGGCCATGGACTCCGACTACGAGGAGATATTCGCCGTGTTGCTAGAGGAGAAGAACGCCGTTGCCACCGAAGATGCAAATCACATGCAGATCCTCGCCTCCCTCGCCCGGCTGTACATGCAGACGGCGACGCCGAAGCGTTGAGGTTCGGCGAAGGGTCGCCGAAAGTGCAAGACAAGGCAGAGGATGGAGGCCTACTGCATGTTGTACGCCGACTATTTCGCGGACGAGCCGCTGCATGAAGAGGCCGTGTTTCGGCGTAGTTTCAGGATGAGTCAGAAGCTCTTCCTCAAGATTGTGCATGCCATCCGTGAATTCGACCTGTATTTCGTGTGCAAGAAGGCCAACATTTGTGAAGACTATCTCAAACCCAATACTCCCTAAGCATTCTCAGTTTACCAAAAAAAAGGAAGCTTGCAAGAAGGACGTGGAGCGGGCATTTGGTGTGCTCTAACAGAGATTTGCAGTTGTCCGGTTCCCTGCTATGACCTGGTCAAAAGATCAGATGTGGAAAGTGATGAACCGTTATATGATCTTGCACAATATGATCATTCTCATTGCAACTTAGAAAATTTGCAGTTATTTGGTTAGCTGACGTTATCCTACTATTTGTGCTAATTCTCAGTTGTAACTTAGAAAATTTGTACTAATTCTTAGTTACAACCTAGTTACAACTCAATAAATTCTCAATTACAACCTAGTTGTAATACATGTATAAGTCTCATGGACTGAGACATAGCAAATCCAAAAAACAATTGCAATTTGTTTCATTGTATTTTTCACCAAGTTCCCCATGTTTTTCATCCAACAGTTTACACGCATACATTGGATATTTTAGAAGCTTGGATGGGGGCAAAATCACCTCTGCGAGTGCGTGCGCCGCTGTTTTTTCTTTCTGTGAAAGTATCCTCCATCAGGTGAGGCCGAGAAGTAGAAGCCATTACTGTGGCGCTATCACCAGCCGCATTTCTCAGAAAGAGACGAGAGAAAAAAAAAATGCACAAGAAGATATGCATGCCCCTCTACGGTTACACTTGGATTCCGAAACCCTGTGGTCCTCGCTCGAGATAGTCCAACAGTACCAAATGCGGGGGATGCGTGCACACATATGGGGCTTGCCCAAAGATCCTATTCCGGCAATGTATTCTTTGATGTTTATAGGCATGATGATCGCTGGAATTTCCCTTGAAAGGCGAACAATGTGAAGAGGGAATTTCATCAGAATGTGGCCAGAAGGTGCTTTTTGACTTGCCTTTTGTTACACCCTTGTGTGTTTGATTGCTGATCCAATCATTCCCGTTGGGAAATTCTAGAGAAAGAGCTTGCTCAGGCTTCTCCACTCATCTTGATCTCTTGGCATATCATGGGTAGAGGAACCGTGCAAGTTGTGTGGCTTTTGTAGTTTGACGCAATCTAATTCGGAGAGTGACTACACTCAATGTGCTCCCAGAAAGTGACTGCACGACCCCATTTTTATCGTACGTGTTAAGCCCTTAATCTTCTCCTTTTTTGTTCGAATGATGCTTTTCTAAGCGCGCAGAACCCATATACTAGTTCCCGATTTTCTTGCCTTATTGGCCTCAAACACACGGTCGACTACTTCTCATTGACCTTTCCATACTACCGACCTCGCCTACCTCTTCGTGGTGGCATCGTCCTGTTAAGCCCTTACCAAAGTGGTGATGTCAATTTCCATCGGAGTCTAGAGAGAGGACATAGACGAACCTAAACCGCAGTCCAATGAGCACTTTTTTTCCTTTTACGAGACCATGCCAAAGATGTGGCTTACCCTTACAATGCCAAAGAAGACACGACCCAATCGAATCAGTGATACGATTGAAACAACCCTAAACGACCTAACGATCACCAGCATAAGTGACGACGACAACCCAAGACCCGAAACATCAACCCTTAGAACACGACCAAGAAGGACCCGTAGTGAGAGTCTAGTGAGACTAGACAAGAGCTTGCAACTGCAACCAACACATAACATACCCGACCATGATGAGCACAAACACCACAAGGACATCCACCATCAGCGAGCCACATAGAGCGGCTATCACTTGCACGAGCCAAGGTTGGCTAGAGAGACATGAGAGCGACCAATACGAAACGACCATAACATCGTCACATAGAGAGGCATCAACGCCGCATCGGCGGACCAGTTGCTACTCAAGTGGCCGGGAGAGGGAAGGGTTCCAAAGGGGAAAGCTCTCTTGACAATAGGGTGGGGCGCTCGCCGAAAATCGACTACAACCAGAAACACGGCATATCCAGACCAGATGAGCTCATGAGCATCAACTCAAGCGTGTGGCTATCACAAATGTGGTGCAGCACAAAGACAGGCAGTGTTTACATTACAGAGTACAGAGCTCCATGTGTCGCACTGACAGGCAGTGTACGTAAAGTAGGATTCGCTGACAGCTCTCCAATTGTTTACACAAAGCTAAGCTCTCGCGATAAAGAGCCTACAGCAACTAGGAAATGTTTGCCAAAAAAACTAGGAAATGGGTTGGGCGTATGGCCTTATGGGCCAAAACCTAATCCACCGTGTTATGGTCTAAATTACTGCATAAGCCCATGATAATGGGCTCGCTTCTGTCAGCCCATAGCAGTGTCTACTCGCAAAACTAAAGATCGCTCTAGGCTGACCGAAAGCCCAAACCGGAAAAAGAGAAGACAACGCCGCCTCCACATTCACATTCACACTCCCACGCCCGAAGCCGGCGACGAGAGGCGGCGGCGGAGGTGGAAGCAGCGGCAGGCCATGGCGTCCTCCTCGGCACAGGCACCGGCTGCCGTACGCGAGATGCAGCGCGATCTCGAGTCCCAGGCCAACGCCCTCAGCAAGATCCAGAAAGGCACGTGCGCTCGCCCCCCTCCCGCAAACCCCTCTGGAGAGGGGGAGAGGAACCCATCCTTCCCGCCCCGCAACCCTAACCCTAACTCTTCTGTTCCCCTCGCAGACATCTCCAAGAACCACGAGGTCCGCAAGCAGTTCACCATACAGGTCGGCGAGAACGAGCTCGTCCTCAAGGCACGCACCCTCAGCTTCCTCTCGTGCCCTGTTCAGCTCCAAGCGCTTGGATTCGTGATCTCGTGCGAGTGTATATGATTTAATCTTTCTTGCGGTTTGCGCGTAGGAGCTGGAGCTGCTGAATGATGGCGCAAACGTGTACAAGCTGATCGGGCCGGTGCTAGTGAAGCAGGACCTCGCGGAGGCCAAGGCCAACGTGAAGAAGCGAATCGAGTACATCTCGGCCGAGCTGTGAGTGGCTTGGAGCTGGTCTAGTTTGTGATTTGATCGGTTTCAGTTGTCGGGATGCTGTGGTGATTGTGTGGAATTACTTGGTATGCAGGAAGCGAATGGATCGGGCGCTTAAGGACTTGGAAGAGAAGCAGAACAGCAAGAAGGAATCAGTATGTTCTTGTTTCCATATCATTTATTGTTTGAGTTTTCTTGAATATATAGGGACAACCATTAGAGATGGTATGCGGAACTTGTCTAGATTCATTATCAGTACGTATCAACTTTTTGAACTTGTTTGAAGTGGGGGAGCAGTGGTTATTGTTCTGGTGGACCAGATGGTCTGCCATCACTATGAATTATGTACAACGATATGTAACATGTCCTTGAATTGGCTGTGCAATGCTATGAACACTTGGTGTTTATAGTGCAGTTTGAACTTCGAATCAGTAAGTTGAATTGGATACCATGACACTGATGAGAAGTAAAAAATGATAATGAGGCAAGATAATAAAAGGGGAAACTACAGGAGGGCCTATGACCATGGATGGAGAAGGCGGAGTATCAGTATACATGATTAGAATGACTACATCACCAATATTTATGGTTAAGACTTAAGAGATGATTTAGTGCGTGAGAATGAAGTAGAACAAATGGGTGTGAAACTCGATAGTACTTTTGAGGAGGCTACCTGATTGTACTTATGTACATGTATTCTGAGCTCATGCAATCTTGTGCCCTTGTCCTTGTCTGTTTTTCCATTAATCTAGTATGCTAGGATTATTTGGTAATCTTAAGCCATGACAGGACTAAGGGGCTGTTTGGTTGTGCTTATTTAAGCTTTTCGCTTTTGGCTTATAAGCCACAAAAGCACCTAAATAGGTGCTTTTTATTTTGGATTTTGGCTTATACCATCATACTACTATGTTCAGTTAAAAGCCAAAAGCCAAAGCCGAAAGCACCTATTTTGGTGCTTTTGTGGCTTATAAGCCAAACTCTAAAAGCTAGATTTAAGCCCAACCAAACAGGCCCTAAATCTCATTTTAAAGTGAAGAATTGCATTAGTAGTCCTTGAAATATGAAGCTTATCTCACTGTTGTCCGCTGCGACTATCAGTACATCTGGTTGCAGTTCTAGTTTGGATCTTTGTATAGAATGGCCCGGTAAATAATTAAATTATAATGATTATTCACAGTAACGATTTAACTAACTTTGAATCCAGAAGCAAGCCTACCAAGCAAAATAGTTCAATACAAGTGAATGTGAACCAATGTGGATATACTTGGCGTCCTAATCGAGGACTCAAGGCTTTCTGTCTTTCCTGAAGGTGGAAATGATGCGTGAAATTGCCGTCTAGCAAAGCTTGGATCCCATCTTTGAAGAACCAATGTGCCTAGGACTAGGAGTTGCTGTACCCTACCTTGGCATACACCAGATACTTGTAAAGTTCTAATACGCCTTTGTACATATTATGGTACGGTCTTGTTTCTCTTTTAATAAAAGGAAAAATTGACACCGACACATTCCCAAAACATGCAACTATGTTGTTGCTCAGCTCACACTAGAAGTCCACCTTCCTCCAAAGAACCTTCAAACAAGGAGAAGGGTGCATAGTGAATGAAAACGAGGAGACCGTTACCTTCACAGGTTCTTCTGGTAGAAAACAGGTGGACGGAAGAGTCTGCAGCTTGGAGGAAAGTAAGCTGGTGCACAATCCTGTAACCGCCTGCCCTCATGCTAGCCCGAATGCCTCTTCTGTTTATTTTTCTCTCACCAGCTGTGCCTCCTGACTTCCCTCTTCATCTGTTTTATTGTGGATATTGGGTCATAGGTTTCCTTTTCCCAGTTTGCACCCTGATCTATTGGATATTATGTTATGTTGGTTCCTAGGCTTGGCTTGCCCATCCCGGTGAGGAGAAATTAGCGAATTTGAACTATTGCCCTCATCGTTCTGGCCATTCATCTGGTTCTCGCTGCTCTTTCTTTTTGTAATAATAATAGCTATGAGAGGAAGAGCTTCATTATTCAATGTCAGTTTAGAGAGCGTGCCTTCCTGACGATAGAACTTCAAATTGGCTCTGTTACGGGCAATGATTTTCTTGCTTTGTTGGGCAAGCTAACTTGGGAATGGGAGATTTTAGGGAGGTTCGGTCCTTAACCTTGCTAGGCAAGGGCAGAATAACTCTTGTGTAGCTCCAAGCACACCATGCCATATTGGCATATTTTTGACTATTTTCCCTGCTTAGTTGTTTTATGCTGCTTTTGTGTATAATTTTAATATCTTATACTTTATAAGTTGCCAACTTTGTAAGAAAATTAGATATTTCTGTACCGCGATCTGTATGCTAGAAATCAATTTATATTCAATAACATACTTACCTGCCATATTATGATGCTAGTTTTTGTTGGGAGCAAAATTTGAGGTAAACACATTGAATAGTTTTATGTATTCCCTTTGCCTAATGGAACCAAATTGATAAGTGCATAAAATTAGCTTATTTCTACCCAGAAGAAAATAATGTAGCTTATTAATGGGGGTGAAGAAGGTGCATTTGAATCTGGATATTCTGATTTGTGAACCCACCTGAATATTTTTGTCGGCAGCACCCACCAAAATCGCTTATTTTCTATTTTCATTACTCACCAAAACTAGGTTGTAGCTACGGGTGGCCATTCGGGTTCTTCCTTTCTTGGTTAAGTTTTTCTTGTTTTTAATTATTTCGTCTTTCCAGAAACAACAACCATATTAACCTGCAAATATCTAGTAACGGGCATTTCGACTGGCATTTTGGTTTTGTTCCTGGTTAAATCGAAGACAATCCGAAAGGAGGATCGGTAGAGGTGGAATATAAGGAGGCAGAGAGGAGCTGGCCGTCGGGCTGAACGACTGAAGATGAGCTGTTCTCTGGGGACTCGTCGATGCCTGCTGTTTGTGCCTGGCCATGGGCGGCGGTGGCTGTAAGACGACAAATGAGGAAGTGGGCGATGCTGGCCACAGAAGAACAAAGTGGAGGAGCCTGTTGCAGGATGGAGAAGATACTGAGTGAGCCGGCAAGGAGTGCACGACGCAAACAACGCCAGAACACGAGCTATAGATCTGGATAGATGACCCACTGCTGCTCTTGTTCTTTTGGAGATGCTGATTCTTTTTCTCTTGTTTGTATAAGGAGATGATATGGAGTAGGAGCTGCTACGAGTGCTCTAGTCATGTGAACGGGCTTTGGGTCGCGAGGAATAGAAAAATTAGAGGCGTTGTTAGCAGGCCTAGAACCTTTGGGAATGGGCTTGCGCCAATGTAAATGGTCAATCGGGTTAACCGAGTGCAACAACCGAATTGACCAGTATTAGTTGGGTTTTCAGTTTTGGCAACCAAGTTAAGCACCAAAAACTGAATTAATCACTAAAAAACGGATTAGACTGCTACTTTGGTTTTTCTGGCCCGGGTTCAGATTTTGATTTTTTTATGCCCACCGTAGCTGTAGCAAACTCTTCTTGTCTACTAGTCAGTGTGTTGAGCTTTGACACTCTTCGGATTAGCCTATTCTCTCCTATTAAAAACCGCTTAGTTCTCGAGAGGTTTGGTGAAGTAGGTCCCTTTTTCAGGGCACTGAGGTAAACTAAAAAGTAGTAACCAGATTTTATGCATCCTGGTGTGTTGCCAGCCATTATTCTTGTTGATAGCTGCAACTGTTGCCGGGACCAGCTTCAGATTCTGCCTACAGAGTAAGGAACAAAAACGTAACATTCACTCTTGTTTAGCCACCTCTGTGCTGTTGTTCTACACTCTATATACTCTATGAAGGAACCAACAATCATAGATCATATATGGCATCCAAGCACATAGCTGCTAGACAAGCTTCGTCTTCCTTCCTTTGCCAATGCAGCTTGTCATGTAGAATTCATGTGTGTAGTTTTTCCCTTTGCCACTCACATATAAGCCATTAGCAAGGTCTGACCGGACAATCAATCGTCTGTAGTGGGTTACCTCCATTATGGGGTGCCATGGGGCCCAGAAACAAGTTTCTGGTGTCCACATGAACTAAATATTGCAAGCATCTATTGCTTTCTGATTTGAGAGACGAGTTCAGTTTGGCTTTGCTTGACTACTAATAATCTAAGCAGTCTATTGGATAGAACAAAAACATAACATTCACTCTTGTTGAGCCACCTCTGTGCTGTTCTTCTACACAATGTACTCTATCAAGGAACCGACATTGATACATCATATATGGCATCCAATCACATAGCTGCTAGACAAGCTTTGTCTTCTTTCGCTAATGCGGTTTGTCATGTAGAATTCATGTGTGTAGTGTTCCCTGCGGCACCCACATGTAAGCCATTAGCAAAATCCTACTGAACAACCAAATTGTCTGTAGTGGATTGCTATGGACCTAGTAACAAGTTCTGGTGTCCACATGAACTAAATTGCAAACATCTATTGCTTTCTTGATTTAACAGTTCAATTTTGGCTTTGCTTGACTTACAATCTAGGCGGTCTATTGGATACTTGACTTGTGATAGCTTAGTAGTCTTAGTTCCATGAGTTGGTTGTCAGCTTCAATCAGGGATTGGACAGCACATCTATTTGGATTCTCTTAGCTCCGTGAGTTGGTTGTCTGTCTGTCCATACAGGTTTCTAGCATGTTAGGAGACCAGACATATATTTGGATTCTCTTAGTACTCATTTTTACGTGTATTAAGTAAGGGAGGATATCTCACAGGAGTCAGTTCATCAGGAACAGCAAATTTCTCCCGTTGCAAAAGAGGCCTAAAGGTTCAATATACTCCCTCCGTCCCATGATATAAGATGAAATGACAACCAATATATGATTAGTATCTGTGGCTTCCTTGAAAGCACAGGTGGCTGATTTCTCTGATGCTGAACCGTTGCAAGACTGCAAATGAACACTTTGACTATGATCATATGATGTCAGCACCATAGAAGATTCAATGAGTTATGTTTAAATCACATACTATAGTGTCAGAACCTGCATTTAGTCAACCCTAATGCTCGGAATATTTCAATATTATATATTTTCTTTTTGTTAATGTGTTTCCGCTATGCAGATAATCAGGCTGCAACAGAAGATGCAGGCTGTACAAGCGAAGGCATAGGGGTCTGTTGCTAGTTTTAGCTGAACTGAAGGCCACCCTGCATCAACCGTTGTCCTCAAGCGTTTGATCTGTACAAGGCGAAGTTAGCTGTCTTGTGTTCTCTATCCCCTGGGAAAGAAGTCTGTATTCAGAGACTGAGAAGTGTTCAAGGTATGTGTAGTGAGAGATTTTGTTGTAGATGTACCTCTTACTGGCTTGGCTTCTAGTGAGCTTGAATCAACTTTGTTTGAAGGAATTCGGTCAACTTAATATTCAATTTCTACCATCGATTCTTGACAAGAATGCCGGGCAGTGTTCTTATGGAAACGTTGATTCGAAGAGTCACACAATGTTTTGATTTCTTGTGCCATGGAGTTTGGTCCTCCGCCGGCCTGATCCTTTGATGGGCTTGCGAGAAGCACTTGAGAGTCAAATTTGCACCACAAGCAAAATTAAATAAAAATTTCAGCGATTTCGGTGGTTCTGCAATACTGCTCCCTGGGAGTATGTTGCCAGGTTGCGATGTGGTCTTCTCTTCGGCAGTCTTGGCCTTTACCTTTCCATTTTGCTCTCTAGAAGCATGTTTTAGTTCATGAGTGGTGACAGAAGTGTATATGCAATGTTCTATGTCGTGTGACATACCTGCATGATGTTAAAGAGTATTAAAATGAGCAACTAAAAGATAAACATAGATGTGGATATACCTCACTGAACTAGAACTGAGACCAGCATCCAACACTGCATTGGTTGCGTAAACAGAAATATCACCCATGATTGTTGTTTGAAAGATGTACAAGTGACGGAAGTTTACAACAACATTACCTAGATGGTGGATCCCATGATAGGCGTAGTCTTAGAAGCACATGCAACTATAATTTCTTTCCTAATGTTCTCTATGTTACTTTTCTTTGCCCTCTTCTTTGGTGAACCCCTGTAGAGAAGAAAAAAATATCAAACATAGAAATTCAGAAACGAGTTTCCTACATTTGAAGGTGTGTCAATTTGGCACCAGAACTCCATGGAGCTCGTTTCTGAAAGCTTCAAAAAAATATACTTAGAATATAGTTAATGATTTATTCCACCATATATATAGCCAGGTTAGGCGTGTGCGTCGTGTTCCCGCTCTGCATTTGGGAGTAGTATCAAAGATGAGCAGGATCGGGAAGATGGAGAGAGCCTCGCCAGTCCTGATTGCGCCGCCACCGTCGTGCTAGAGCAGAGTGCGGGAGATGGTAGAGGAGAGCAGAAGTGCACTTTGGGGTTGTTCGGGATGGTATGAGAGGATACGAGAGATGAATGAATTTCGGATTTTCGATGGAGAGTTTTCTTTTCTTACGGGTTCTACTTAAGGACAAGATCATTTTTCAAGGAAAACTGGCAAGCTTTTGAGGTTGTCTCACGTTTACGCTTTCGATGAAGAAGTGCAATTCTTTTTTTTTTTGGCATATTTGAAATTGAAAGAGGAAATATTTTTTAAAACTGGAGTCCTTAGCCCCGTATTAAATTAAGCAAATTGGTATAAGGGTGCTGAGAACAGCTTGCAAAAAACAGAAGCAAGCAACAAAGATTTTATTTCATACCGGTCGCTCTCGCAATCGCAAAACGATACCACATTGGAACTGATTGTCGCAAAATGCACCGATAGTCCTTCGCTATATTGACACCGTCTAAGACATGCGGGCCCATCTGTCAGGGTCATATGGCAACATGAGACAGCGTGGCATCTGCCGTTTTGTACGCAGGGTCCTCAAGTTTTGACAAAAAAGTGTGTAGAAGTCCCTGGCACTATTAAAACCTTCATAACTTTTGAATACGAATTTAAATGAAAAAACTTTAAATACGAAAAGTGCTCAGAATTTTCTGAAATTTTAAATATAAAATTTATTTATTATTTTATATAATTAAAATATGCAAAAATATAAAAAATATTTTATTAATTATAAGAAATTATTTTATTAATTATACAAAACCTTTGGAAATTCATAACTTTAACTATATAACTCCAAATAATATAAATAATATGTCTAAATTTATTAGAAAAATCCAAGGAATCCATTTCTTATATTTATAATGCATAAATCATATCCGTTCCTATCAGATATTTTGATTATGCAAGTAATCATAATAATAAATGTGTGTCGTTTTATTTATTTCTTGCATATTTGTAGATGCACTAGAAATTGGAGATTTCGGAAGTCGGAACGAGTAAAGACTGTGTGTACACGCAATGTACGTGCATGATAGCTGGCTACTATAATAGTATTTTAATCGATTGTATGTACGGCGGTGTGATTCACTAGGTCCTCTTGGGGCACCTCTGGTCGGTGCTGTCGTCGTTGTGGAGCACACAGCGCCTGCCGTTCCTAGGAGCGCACACGCACCCGTCGATCTTATTCTCTTGGTTCCTGACTTCCCGTAGTTCTTGCAGGTGATGTACCCTCCTTGGGCGCACCTGACCGTGTCGCGGGTCGCCACGGCATCTCCCACTCCCACGTCGGCGAGCACGGCGAGAGCTGTTTGATCCGGAGACCAACAGATCGACCACACACGCACGCACGACCAAGTGTCAGAGACAGTGTTAGTGTGTATCTCAAAGTTCCCAATGAGCTAGCCAAGCAAATGTAATTCGTGATTAAAATATTGTTAGAGTAGCCAACTACCATGTACGTACATTACGCGCAAATAAAGGACCCGCATAAATTGGAACCGTATAAATTGAACCCGCACATAGAGGAATATTTCGGTCGTTAGCGCGCCGTTCCGCGTGATCCGGAAGATTCGGTCGAGTTCCACATATAGAGGAATATTTCGTTCACGGGACTACCTGGTTTCGTTCCTTTCATCTGACCAAACACACGAACGGGCTAGACGCGGAAAGGATCGGTTCTTCTCATCGATAGTCACAGGTTCATGGATGCATATAATTACTGGCTGACTAATTAGGAAAACATAACAGTATTTTAATCGATTATCGCGGTGCATGTGGCTTGGTCATTCACGCGCGTAAGCACATACGTCGCACATTTTTATGCAAGTTTCTAGTGCATATTTCTAGTGCATATTTGCGTGCATATTTCTTATGACGCGGTGTTGTATTGTGCGTGTGTGTTTATAGGTGCAATGCAGCACGACACGTTAGGTGTGCGGTGTGTGCATGAATGAAGGCGATTGGGAGTTGTTCACGTGCAGCTCCGAGATCATCATTAGTCTAGGTATACGTATGTACGTACGTACGTACGTAGTTAGGTGCTGTTGTCGGATCAGTTGGTGGATTACTTTAGTGCATATTTGCATATCTCTAGTGCATATTTACATATTTCTTGTGCATATTTGCATATTTCTAGTGCATCTACAAATATGCAAGAAATAAATAAAACGATACATATTTATTATTATGATTACTTGCATAATCAAATATCGGAGTTGAACGGATATGATTCATGCATTATAAATATAAGAAATGGATTCCTTGGATTTTTCTAATAAATTTAGACATATTATTTATATTATTTGGAGTTATATAGTTAAAGCTATGAATTTCCAAAGTTTTTGTATAATTAATAAAATAATTTCTTACAATTAATAAAATAATTTCTTATTTTTGCATATTTTAATTATATAAAATAATAAATAAAGTTTATATTTAAAATTTTAGAAAATTCTGAGCACTTTTCGTATTTAAACATTTTTCATTTGAATTCGTATTCAAAAGTTATGAAGGTTTTAATAGTGTCTGGGACTTCTGCGCAATTTTCTATCAAAACTTGAGGACCTGCGTTCGCGTTGCCAGGTGGCCCTGACAGGTGGGCCTACGCGTTTTAGGCGGTGTAAATTCGCTATCAGAAAGCAATCAGTGCATTTTGCGACAATCAGTGCCCAGGTCTGCTCATCAACCATAGCCAACGATGGATACCTTGAGAGTAGCTTCGGGACGACACCACATCGAAGAAAAAAACATGCAATCGAAGGGGCGAACTGGAGTTGCAAAGGAGAGTAGCGCCATGCACTCGAACAAAGGACCAGCCTGCACTCACAGGGATGAAGAACCCGGGCATCGACGCCAACCTTGCCGTCACCATTGCCGAAGGGGAACCCTATCCCCTCACTAGGGTGGCAAGCGGCACCCGCATAACGACCCACAAAAAAAATATAGACAAAAGGAGGTCTCAAAAGCTAGCAAAATTAAAGGATTAGTTAAAAAGTAGTGCCGCAACCCTCCCCGCTTGACACCCTACCCCTCACCCAGGCTCGAGGTTGTCGAACCGCCAGCGAGCTGAGAGGCAAGGATTCCAGCATCGCAGCCCCAAAAGATACCTGCATCAGAGGACACAAGCTAGAGAACATCATCCAGAGACAAGGCCCGACTCACCGTACGCCGCCGCACATCTGACGACCAAACCACTACACGGTGGGAGTATCTCGTCTTAAGGCAGTGTCTTCAAGAAGCCTACGCCGCAAAAAGCGTCGTCACTGCCCGGCCCAAAGAGCCTAGGGTTTTCACCCAAGACAGAGGATGTAGATGGAGACCACCACGACGCCTCCAAGAAGGACCGTGGTACCCGCATACTTTGCCGTTGTCGGGGCTGGTCAACGCCAGCCAGGGCTTTTGCCCGGTCTCCCATGACCACGGGCTCTCATTACTCCAACTCCTCACCCGACGCATATTAGGTAGCCAAAAGGCAGTACCAACACGGATCCGGTGAAGAGAGAGCAGGGGAGAGGAGATCAACACGGCGACCTCTAGATCTGGTGACGGGCCGCCGAAATAGCCCAAACGCCACTTGCTGTCCTACCCGCCGCTCCTGCGGTCGAGAAGGAAGGCCAGCATCCCCACGCGTTTCTTGCCGCCAGGCCAACGCCACATCCACCTCCCAGGGAAGCCGCCCCGGCGTCCGAGCTCCCCTGCAACAAAAACACCAGGCTGGAAACCACCAAGGCATCCCAAGGCAGGAGAGGAGCGGGTCTCCCTGCTGCCACCATCCACCGCACGGACTAAGACCGACGGTTTCCTCTGACGACGGCGGGAGAGGGAGATAGAGAGAGGAAGGAGAGGAGCTCTTTTTGTGTGTGGGGGGGACTAGGGTTCCGCCACCCGAGTCGCCCCAAGCAGAGCGACGCGGGGGACGAATGAGAATTCCATAGAGGAAATATCTAACTGGTATTGCCGCTCTGGCAGCGAGAGGGGAGTCCTGGTGCCACAGCTCGGCTAATAGTTTGGGATATGTTTTTCCCTCGCAGTGGTGGTGCTTAGGCGGGTATTAACACGTCATCTTTGAGATGGTATTCCGGGCTCTGATCCTCCTTAGATCTGTTTGTTAGTACAAAGTCGATGGAGCTCTGGCGTAGATTCTTGTCATCTCCTTGGGGCAGCGAGGTTAGTGTTTCTCTTTGTGCGTGAAAGAGGGTGTGATTTGGTGATAGAGGTTTCATATTGATTCAAGGGTTCAAGGGCGATGACTTCGGCTCAAGGGATCTTAATGTAATTTTTATTATGTTTCAGGTGTTTTGTAGTTCTGGTGAACCTTTATAACACTACAGGACGCGCGTGCTACGCCGAGGGTAAAAAGCCGTCGGCGTAGGCTAAAATTCCCTCGGCGTATGGTACGCCGACGGCTGCCCTCGGTGTAGCCTCCTCGGCAAAAGGCTCCTTCGGCGGAGCACATAGCGGCCGTCGGCATAACTTGTCGACAGGTTGCAAAAACATTTTTTTAAAAAAAATAAAAATATTTTTTTTTTTATTTTTTTCTCAATTTTTGAATCTTTCAATTGTTTGACTTGTTAATCTCTCACTTTGAACATTTTTAACACTAATTACATTTAATATTTAATTAAATTGTAGTCTTGGTCGAACTTCCCGGCCGGTCACTCATCCTAATGCTACTCCAGCTCCAGCACACTTAACTTCCTCGTTCCTTCCTTCAGAATCAGTTTCCGCAAAGTAATTCATACATTGTTGTCAATACTATGATATCAATCCTATTAACCCTTATATCAACATGTCACATGTTTGTATTTTTTTAAACTACAAACAATTATTTAAGTAAACATTAATGAATAAGTAAAAATATTATTGAATTCAAATAAAAATATAATAATTTTACTTTTTTGTATTTTTCTATTTAATATGGAATAATTAATATCTTTAAATCTGTAAATCGGAATTTAACAAATAATATGTCTAAATTGATCAGAAAAATGAGAGGAGTCCAAATATGATATCCATATCAACTAATCACAAACCCTCCGTTTTTGAATTATCTATTTGGTGGTTGCTTTAGAAAATTCCTTTTTTGCGCTCGGATAATGAAAAATGGCTTTTTGATGCGATGAAAAGGAAAACTTGCATTGAATATTTGATAAAATAGCATATTGTGAACCTAAAAATGATTTTTATAAAAAAACATGAGCATCGGATCATGTACATGTAGTTCATATCTGACCCACTTCCTACCGATTCGGCAGGAATTTGTCTTTTTCACCAGAGATGGACGGAAAGGTTTCGGATCCTCCTGTTGGGACATTGTCCATATAAGGTGGTATAGTATTTTTGTAAAATGTAGTGGTAGAATTTTGAATTATCCATTTGGTGGTTGCTTCACAAAATCGTCCATTTTTTGTGCTCGGAAAATGGGAAATGGCTTTTTGGTGCGACAAAAAGGAAAACTTCCTCTTGCAACATTGTTCGCCATCCCATAATGCATGTGTATGCACAATATGGGAATATTATCACAAACTATACCTTGATTCTAGCTATAACATTGGTCATTTGACCCGAAAGCCAAGAAACCTCGAATGAGATAGGTCATTTTGTGAAGGTTTTTTGAGACATAATCAATATATCAAGTTTAATATTTTTGATTATAACTATGTCATATAATATGACACCACGCGAAGGTTTCACATTGAAAGAGCATTTTTCTATCCCTCGGATTTTGATGTTTGATAACAATACACTTATCGATTTAACTGTGTACTAAGTTTATCACAGGATTGATAAAAGGAGGCACAAGTTATGGCATAACATTTCCCCTTGCAAAATATTCTGTGTCAACCGGTAGTACCGGATCTGCAACCGGTACTACCGCTTGACACCGGTACTACCGGTTCCAGTACCGGTTGGCACTGATCAAAAGAGAGAAGGGTGAGTACTAGTCAGTACCCACCGGTACCACGGAGCGGCACTACCAGCCCAACCGGTAGTACCGCTTGGTACAAGCGGTACTACCGCTTGAGGCGGTCGTACCGCTCGTCGGTACCGCTCCATACTGACTAGCACCCTCCCCTCTCCGTTTTGGTCAGTACCAAGCGGTACTTGGGACCGGTACTACCGCTCGAACCGGTAGTACCGCTTACTACCTCTGGTACTACCGCTTGGGGGTAGTACCGCAAGGGCGTACCGCCCAAAGACTGAAGAACACTGAAGAACAAGGTCACCACCGGTACCTGGTCCGGTACTGGACCGGTAGTACCGCTTGCAAGCGGTACTACCGCTTGAGTACCGGTACTACCGGTCATTAAATGCTCCAACGGCCATTTATTTCGTGGAGGGGTATAAATACCCCTCCACCTACCTTGGGACAAATTGCTCAGCACATTAAAGTCATTGCCCACCATTGGAGTCCATTGGAGCCACTCAAATTCTCAAGATCTCCTCATCCAACCACCCAAAGTCCTTGATCTTTGGGGAATCGAAGGAGGAGGCCCCGATCTACTACTTCACCAAAAGAGATCTTCATTTCCCCCTCATTTCATTGAGGGCCCCTTTGCTCTAGTGTTTTGTTGGAAACCCTAGCTCTTGTTTTGTTCTTACAAGCTTGTCTTTGATTGCTTTGACAGCTTGCTTGTATTTGGGAGCCTCCGATTAAGTTGTGGATGTGTGCCCCAAACTTGTAACGGTGCCGGCTTCCACCTTGAAGGTTGCCGATATAGTGGAAGGTGAATCGATCCCATTGGGGTGAGATTCATCGGAGAACAAGGGAGGCCTCTCGTGGCGTTGGTGGTTTGAAACCACCCCCTCTCCAAACGTAGACGTACTTCCCCTCAAAAGGAAGGAACTACGGGAAACAAATCCTTGTGTCTCCGCGTCCAATTTTCGGTTACCTCTATCCTTTACCGCACCTTACTTACTTGTTACTACTTTGTGTTGTGGTAACTCTTGCATATTTGTCATATAGGTAAATTCACCATAGTTGCATTATCTAGGGAATTTACCTTATTGTCAAACCTTAATTTGAAAAAGAAGAAAATTTGAAGTAGCACCTATTCACCCCCCCCTCTAGGTGCCCATACGATCCTTTTCAATTGGTATCAGAGCCTCGGATCTTTATTCGGGCTTTACCGCCTAAGAGAATATGGGTAGCCAAGAAGGGGATGGTGGTAGTGAGTCAACCCCGGTGACCATGGAAGATCTCAGAAACTTGGAAACAAGATTGAGCTCTTCCTTGGTCAACGAAGTCAAGAAGATGCTTGAGCAACTTCTTAAAGACAAAGATGGCTCATCACCCCCATCTCCTCAAGAGGAACTACCATCCGCACCTAAAGGGAATACTCCGGTATCCCCCGAAGGTATGGTGGTAGGGGATAAACTAGACAATGCTAATTCCTCCACACGACTTGATGGGGGGAAGGGCGAGCACCGTGATTCTTGGTACTCTCCCGATCCTCCCATCCCTCACCCTCATGTGTACAATAGAGGTGACCCACCTAAGCTAGAAGAGTCTGCTACTTTTGCTCAATGGCAATCACTGATGAGAACTCATATGCGCAGCTCTTGCATTGAACTATGGAACATCATCGAGCATGGACTCTTTATTGGGGATCCAAACAACTTGACAAGAAGAGAGGTTGTCAATAGTCAACTCAATGCCACTGCTTTGCATATGATTCAACAAGGATTGGGAACAAAGGATTATCCACACATTGAGCACTTTAGCATTGCCAAGGAAGCTTGGGATGCTCTCACTGTGTTGTTTGTTGGAAATGAGAGTATGAGGAGGAACAGATATGATGCTCTAAGCAATGAAGCCGAAGGTTTCTACATGAAAGAAGGTGAAGATCACGAAGACATGTATCGAAGGCTCAAGACCACCGCCACCGCTTTTAGAAATGTGGGTGCCTCACATGTGGATGATGCATGGATAAAAAGGAAATATGTGAGTGCACTCATGCCTTTTGAGCCCACAGACTTGAAGAGCTTACAAGGAAGACACAACTACCATCTCATGACCTCAAACGAAGTTATGCAAGAGATGGCCGCTTTCAAGGGTGCCGCCAAGAACGCCAAAGATGCCCGTGCTCGTGCCCTCGGTATGAGCAATGTGGTCAATGTTGCTTTAAAGGCCAAAGCTATGGACTTTGAAGATGAAGATGATAGTGATGAAGGCCTCTCCTTGGACCATCCCGATGATGTCAAGATTGCTCATAGTCAATATATGGCTTTCTATGCAAAGAACTTTTGGAAGAATCCCGCCAAGGCCAAGATGGAAATGCAACGAAGAAGCAATCCAAATGGGAAAAGAGAGAATGCCACTAGGTTGAGAACTTGCTTCAACTGTGGTGACCGCTACCACTTTGTGGCAAGCTGCCCCTATGAGAAGAGAGAAGATAATGGTGGGAAGCTTGTGTTGAAGAAGACTCTCAAGGCACCCTACAAGAAACCTTTCATAAAAAAGAACCCCATCAACAAGAAATCGGGAGAAATTGTCTTGATCACTCATGAAGAATACTCCTCCGATAATGAAGATGATGAAGATGAGGAAGAAGAAGAAACCTCACATGGTATGGCTGCTCTAGCCACCACCTCTACTCCGACACTCTCACTCTTCGACTCTCCAAATGAGAACTCTTCCTCCAAGGACGTCACTTGCCTTATGGCAAGAGGAACGGAGGTATCCTCATCATCCCACTCTACTCAATTAGATAATGATGAAATTGATGATGAAATGTCTCTTGATGTTAAAAAGGAATTAATTGCCTTTGATGAGTTCATGACTAACCTAGAAGGTGATGCTAAACTACATTTTGGGAACATCTTAGATCAACTCTCCCACACTCAAGAGCTTCTAGATGTTAGATGTAAACTTGGGCATGAACATATGATTGAACTAGAGGCTTTAAGCAATGCTCTAGAAGAAGAACAAGAGACTAGGTTGTCCCTTGAGTCAAAACTTGAAGGGCTTGATGAGGCCAATGACATCATTATTAACAAACTCATTAAAGAGCGTGATCATGCTATTGCTAAATACAAAAGAGCTAAAAAGGACAAAGTTGAGTTTGGTGTGGTTCATGAAAAACTTGCCGAGGACTTTAGCTTGCTTAACAAGGCCCACAAAGCCTTGGAGAGTGAACTCTTGTCTCTCACAAAGTCCCATGAAACACTTCAAACTCAATTGGCCAATATTCCTTCACCTAGTAACTTCATTCCATCGAGTAGCACGACTATCCTTGAAGAGAATGCTAGGTTGAAGGGGGAGCTTGCGAAGACCACATTTCCACAAGGTAATAAGTCTATTGATGATCTTTTGAGCAAGCAAAGGCGTAGTGGTGATAAAGGGGGCATTGGTTTTGTCTCCAAAACAAAGAAGAAGAACAACAAGAAGAAGAAGGACAAGCCCGCACAAGAGACCAACAAGACCATTGTGGGAAGTAAGGCCACAATTGGCAAAACTATGTCTCATGACGATTTTGCGGGAAGTGCTAACCCTCACTATGTTCTAATGCGTGATTACTATGGTGATGTGTATGCACAATATGTAGGTCCTTATGATGGTTATATTGCTTGGTCTATTTGGGTTCCCAAGACCCTTGTTGCTAACAAAAGAGGACCCATTGAAAAATGGGTACCTAAAAACTAGCTTGATCTTTTGGAGACCTATGCTTCCGGAGGTTCAAAATGGGTACTTGATAGTGGTTGCACTTGTCATATGACCGGAAGCTCGTCTATTGTCAAGGACTTGGTGTCAAATGAAGATCAAATCACCGTCACATATGCCGACAAGTCAAAATCTACGGTAATGGGTTTCGGCAAGGTAGTGGTGGCTCACGACATTACACTCGTGAATGTCATGCTTGTTGAAACCCTTGGATACAATTTACTTTCTGTCCGTGCTCTTGGAAAGATGGGCTTTGCCGTCTTTATTGATAATGATATTGTGGTCCTCATGTGGAGCAAGTCTCTCAAGGTCGCTTTCGTTGGGTACGTCGAAAATGACTTGTATGTGGTGGACTTCTCGGGGCAAGCCACTGCAGGTCCGATGTGCTTATACGGAAAGGCCGATGTGGGTTGGCTATGGCACCGCCGACTAGCCCATGTCAATATGAGAACTTTGCAAAGTCTCCATAAAGAGGGCCATATTGTTGGACTAAAAGAAAATGTTTCCTTTGCCAAAGATCGTGTTTGTAGGGCATGTGTTCTAGGGAAGATGCATGACGCTCCTCATAAGCCCACGAACCAAATCAAGTCTAATAAGATCTTGGAACTCCTTCATGTGGACCTATTTGGTCCTCCATCTCATGCAAGTCATGGTGGGAAGAAATATTGTTTGGTGATTGTTGACGACTTTTCAAGATACTCTTGGGTTTATTTCTTCAAGTTGAAGAGTGAAACTCAAAGGACTTTTATCGACTTCATCAACTTGGTTCAATGGCAACACAATGTTCCCGTGTTGATTATAAGAAGTGACAACGGCACCGAGTTCAAGAACTACACCTTGAATGACTTTCTTAGTGATGAGGGGATTAAGCATCAATATTCCGCCGCATACACCCCTCAACAAAATGGTGTGGCCGAAAGGAAGAACCGGACTCTTATTGAGATGGCTAGGACCATGTTGGCGGAGTTTAAATCTCCATACAACTTCTGGGCCGAAGCCGTCTCCACCGCTTGCCATGCTTCAAACCGGCTCTACCTCCGCAAGAAAATCAACAAGACTCCATATGAGATACTTACCGGTAACAAGCCCAACATATCTTATTTCTGGGTGTTCGGTTGTAAGTGTTTCTATCTCATCAAAGGTGTTTGTTTGTCTAAATTCAAATCTAAAGCATTAGAGGGTATTTTTGTTGGCTATGGTCTCGAATCTCACACTTATAGAATCTATGACAAGCTCTCCGGAGCCGTCATAGAATCTTGTAGTGTGACCTTCGAAGAATATGATGGTCCCCAAGGGGGGCGTGTTGATGCTTGTGATGCAGATGATGAAATTCCTCAGGATGCCATAGGAAGAATGGGTGTGGGTTATATCCGCCCCATTGAGGAACCCCTTATGGCGGATCGAGAAGAACTATGCTCCACTCGAGTGGAGCCCTCATCTTCACAACCTCAACATGCTCCATCTACCGAGGAGGACATTGACTCAAGCCAAAGACAAGATGTGGACCCTCAACATAGTGATCAATGTGTGAACTCTAGTCAAAGGTAGCTTGGTCCATTTGATGGGGTGTCAAGTGGAGTCAAGTCAATTTGCCAAGGAAGATCCATCCAAGCTGTTTTGAGGGGTGCTCAAATTGAGGCTAGAAGAACATTTGATCAAGACCAAGGTCAATCCTTGCCTCCCAATATAGAGGATGAGTCCAATGATGATCAAGGTCAATTTGATGGTCAAGACGAGGATCAAAATGATGAAGAGGGTCCTCCAAGAAACAATGAGGAGATCCACGCTCTTCGCGAAGCTAGAAAGGAAAGAATGTTGGAAATAAGAGACCACACCCTCCAAAATGTTGTTGGAGATTTAAGGAAAGGAATTTCCACACGAGCACAATTGAAGAGGTTCAGTGAACATCAAGCTCACATTTCCATTATTGAACCAAAGAAAGTGTGGGAAGCTCTTGAAGATTCGAATTGGTTAGAAGCTATGCACAAAGTGCTCAACAACTTTGAGAGAAATAAAGTGTGGAAGTTAGTTGAGAAGCCAAAGGATTGCCGCAATGTTATTGGAACAAAGTGGATATTCAAGAACAAGCAAGATGAGCATGGGATTATTGTAAGGAACAAGGCTAGATTGGTTGCACAAGGTTATTCCCAAATTGAAGGCATTGATTATGGAGAGACTTATGCACCCGTGGCTCGCCTTGAGTCCATCCGTATCCTTCTTGCTTATGCGGCACATCATAACTTCAAGTTGCAACAAATGGATGTAGAAAGTGCTTTCCTCTATGGTCCTTTGAATGAATTGGTATATGTTAAGCAACCCCCGGGATTTGAGGACCCCAACTTCCCAAACCATGTCTACAAACTTGATAAGGCGCTCTATGGGCTCAAGCAAGCCCCACGCACATGGTATGAGCACCTTAGAGAGTTATTGTTTGACCGTGGCTTTGAGGTTGGGAAAATCGATCCCACTCTTTTTACTAAGAGGGTTAATGGGGAGCTTTTTCTATGCCAAATCTATGTTGATGATATTATCTTTGGCTCATCTAACAAAGCTTTTAATGATGAATTCTCAAAGCTTATGACTAGTAGGTTCCGGATGTCCTTGATGGGGGAGTTGAAAGTATTCCTTGGCTTTGAGATCAAGCAAGTTAGAGGAGGAACATTCTTCAATCAAGCCAAGTATACTCAAGATATGCTCAAGAGATTCAAAATGCAAGATTTAAATGGATCCCCAACTCCCATGGCAACAAAAACTCATCTAGAACAAAATCCAAATGGTAAAGATGTGGATCAAAAGGTATACCGGTCTATGATTGGTTCTTTGCTTTACCTTTGTGCATCTAGACCCGATATTGTGTTGAGTGTAGGTGTGTGTGCAAGATATCAAGCGGCTCCTAAGGAAAGTCATTTAATGGCGGTCAAGAGAATCTTTCGATATTTAGTTCATACCCCATTTTATGGTCTTTGGTACCCTCAAGGCTCAACATTCGCTCTTTGTGGTTACACGGACTCGGATTGGGTGGGAGACAAGGATGATAGAAAATCAACATCCGGGGCTTGCCAATTCCTTGGTAGGTCCTTGGTATGTTGGTCTTCTAAGAAGCAAAATTGTATATCTCTCTCCACCGCCGAAGCCGAGTATGTTGCTGCTGCTAGTGCTTGCACCCAATTGCTGTGGATGAGGCAAACTTTAAAGGAATACGGTGTCCATTGTGACAAAGTGCCTCTTCTATGTGACAATGGAAGTGCCATCAAGATTGCATACAACCCGGTGGATCACACAAGGACAAAGCATATTGAGATTCGACATCACTTTATTAGAGATCATGTTGCTAGAGGTGATATTGATCTATCCTATGTATCAACCAAAGATCAACTTGCTGATATCTTCATGAAGCCACTTGATGAAGCAAGGTTTTGCTACTTGAGGAATGAACTAAATATCGTAGATTCTAGGAGTTTGACTTGATTATCTTGCACTCTCACCTAATACTCGACCCATGTTTGGTTTAGGTGTAGGCATGGACATAGGGGGAGTGCGGTCCTAATTGATTGGACTATCCCTCCCCCCATTATGCGCAAATTAAACAAAAATCATTCCTCTTAATATCATTTTGTGATATGTGAGCTCAATGATGAGTTTCGGTAATGGACCCAAGATATATCTTCGTGGTGCCAAGCCGAGTATACTCAAATATGGTGGCCTAGGCCACCGCCCCCTCTCAATCGAGAGGTTTGATGTGCTTACTCATGTTTGTCACTTAGTTGATTTGGTCTTCACTCTTAATTGCCATCTATTTGAATTGTCTTCATCTTTCTTAGTCTCATGCACTCTAGTTTGGTATTTATTTGTTTCTTCCTTTGTTTCTAGAGTGCATGTGCTTCTCTGCTCACCTGTCTTGACCCAAGCCCCCGTACTCCCTCTCGAAAACCCTATCTCTATCCGCACAAGAATCATCCTTGATCCCTGGCTTTGGAGTCAGACGGGACCGGTATTATCGGATGTGCGAGCGGTACTACCAGACCTGGAAAGGTCCCAAGTCGTCTCCTAGCAAAACTGCTCCAGGAACGGTACTACCGCCAGCATGTCCGGTCCTACCGGTAACCGGTACTACCGGTCATGGAACTGGTACTACCGCTTCCAAGCGGTAGTATCGCTCCAACAACCGGTACTACCAGTTGACAGTTCCAGGTATATATTGGCCGCGTGGGGAGAGGCACCCCTCAGTGCCTCATTATTTCCCACGTCCTCCACTCCAACCTGCGCCGCCACCGGCGATTTTGAAGCCACCGGAGCCCTGCCGCGCCCTCCTCTCTCCGGATTCTCCTTGGATCTGGCCTCCAGGCGGGCTCCCCCTACTTTCCACCGCCATGGATCCCGGTACAACCGCCCCTTCTCTTCTTGTTTGGTTTCCCCATTAGATCTAGGTTTTGGCTTAGATTTGTGGAGAAATTGACTACTTGCAAGGTTGTACTGCCATATTATTCCTCGTCACCGCGTAGAATCGCCAATTTAGCAGTTCATACCGTCAATTTGGCCCGTTCCCATCAGATCTGACAACTGGTGTGCCGCTCAACCGGTAGTACCGGAACTTTTTCCGGTACTACCGCTTGAAGCGGTACTACCGGTTGTCAGGTCCGGTAGTACCGGTCCACTCTGACCACATTGTTCTACCCAAATTGTAGATTCTCTTGGTTTTTTCCTTCTTGATTCTTGTGTCCTTATCTTCTTGCTGTCCTCCCTCGTGCTTTCACAGATGCAGGTGGTTCTCGGGGTGCACGGAAGTGCTCCAAGTCTGACCGTGAGATTGTTGAGGAAGAGACTGAGTCTGAGGAAGAAGTTATGCCACAGCCAAGACACCGTTCCAAGTTGCCTACCAATCGAGGTGGTCGTGGGGGTCGTGAAGGGGTAACCAAGCGCTCAGCTGGGCGTGGAAGAGCCCCTCCCTCTCGCCCCCTTCCATTGGGCGTACCAAGAGTCTCAGCTCTGGGCCATCTGGGCCAAAGAAACTCTCTGACATCTCTGAGGCAGACTTTAGGGCTCTCCGGATGGACAATGCATACTCCCACAGCAGGAGCGCGTCAAGGGCAGACAGTCTTTTCTATGATGACTTCCAAGGGCGTGTGTATCATGAGGTTCTTATGACCAATACCCAGCTGGTGGTGCCTCAGCATTGGATTGACATGGGACACATTGACAAGAACTCTGACTACTTTGCTGAAGCTAAGGAAGTCTGCTCAAACCTTGGCATGTTCCCCATTATGGAGTTTCAGCATGACTATGATCCCCTACTCATCTGCCAGTTTTATGCCACTGCACACTTCCACAATGGCCGCAATCGGAAGATTACCTGGATGACTCAAGGTGCTGTCAAGGAAGCTACACTTGCGGAGTTTGCTGCCATCTTGGGGTATGAGGACCGCGGCCGGGACGTTCCTTATGGTTTCCGCTGTCACATGCGGGAGCATCCCTCCAAAAAGGATGTTCTCAGACCTTTGTATATTCGAGGCCATGGGATTGCTAGCAAGATTAAGGATCTCCTCCCCACATATGATATTCTCCATCGCATTTTCCGTGAGACTATTGCTCCTCGTGCGGGCAACAAGGACGAGATACATGGGTTCTCCGTTGACTTGCTGTTCAACACCTTCCTCAACAGAGAATCAGGCCAACCTCTTGATGTGGTGGACTTCATTTGGAATGAAATGGTTGCTGCCGCACACACTCGGAGGGTTCCACCATTTGCTCCTTACATTATGGCCCTCATTGTGTCCAAGTGCCCCGTCATTGCTAGGACGCTCTCCTCTCGCTCTCTCGTTGTGCACAAGCCAAAGGCACTCAAGATCAAGACACATGCTAAACCTCGCGCTGCGCCAGGTGAGGAGGATGAGCATGAGGATGACTCTGAGCATGCTGATAGTGGTCATGACACTGACGACGTTGTCTCACGCCGCAAGAACGCCAAGTCCTCTTGGGCCAAAAGGATGGAGGTCAAGCTCAAGAAGATCTTCTGCTTCCAGGTTGACAACCAGAAGCGTATGTATGAGGCGCACGTGTATGCAAAGAAATCCTATGCTCGTCAGAAGGAACTCATGTCTGCTCAAGGGTTGACCATCTCCGAGGGATCCGAGAACAACATCACTCCAGAAAATCAGTGGATTTCTCGGCATAGCCGTTGGGACGATGATGTCTCTTCCTCGCACCGCGCCCCACCTACGTATGATGATGAGGAGGACCTTGAGGATGAGGATGAGGAGGAGGAGGAGTATGATGATTGACCTTTGGGGCGGTAGCTCTGCCCTTGTCCCTTTTTGGCGTCTTGATGCCAAAGGGGGAGAAGTTGCACTTTAGGCACGGGTGTTGCATGGGAAGTCACAAGCTCGTTCTTCCCTTTGATCCTTTCATTGCTTGTGAACTTCGATTTCCCTCTATTTTATGTGTGAGACTATGTGTGTTTATGTCCTGTGAGACTATGTGGTTTATGTCGTGTGAAACTATGTGGTTGGATCCATCTTATGCGACTATGTGGTTTATCTCCTTGGATCCATCTTGTGATGTTATGCAATATCTATTGTCTATATATTCCTCATCACATGTTTTGTGCAAAGGTATGTTCTCAAATGCTAGTATCCATACTTGTGTACCCATGTTGGGTTTGTAAAATAGAGGGGGAGGTTTGTCTCTACACATCTAGGGGGAGTCTCTTCTCTATTTTACAAATATCATTTGCCTATTGTTAAAATCATCCTGCAAAAGTGTATTGTCATCAAACACCAAAAAGGGGGAGATTGAAAGAGCATTTTTCTATCCCTCGGATTTTGATGTTTGATAACAATACACTTATCAATTTAACTGTGTACTAAGTTTATCACAGGATTGATAAAAGGAGGCACAAGTTATGGCATAACATTTCCCCTTGCAAAATCTTCTGTGTCAACCGGTAGTACCGGATCTGCAACCGGTACTACCGCTTGACACCGATACTACCGGTTCCAGTACCGGTTGGCACTGATCAAAAGAGAGAAGGGTGAGTACTAGTCAGTACCCACCGGTACCACGGAGCGGCCCAACCGGCCCAACCGGTAGTACCGCTTGGTACAAGCGGTACTACCGCTTGAGGCGGTCGTACCGCTCGTCGGTACCGCTCCATACTGACTAGCACCCTCCCCTCTCCGTTTTGGTCAGTACCAAGCGGTACTTGGGACCGGTACTACCGCTCGAACCGGTAGTACCGCTTACTACCTCCGGTACTACCGCTTGGGGGTAGTACCGCAAGGGCGTACCGCCCAAAGACTGAAGAACACTGAAGAACAAGGTCACCACCGGTACCTGGTCCGGTACTGGACCGGTAGTACCGCTTGCAAGCGGTACTACCGCTTGAGTACCGGTACTACCGGTCATTAAATGCTCCAACGGCCATTTATTTCGTGGAGGGGTATAAATACCCCTCCACCTACCTTGGGACAAATTGCTCAGCACATTAAAGTCATTGCCCACCATTGGAGTCCATTGGAGCCACTCAAATTCTCAAGATCTCCTCATCCAACCACCCAAAGTCCTTGATCTTTGGGGAATCGAAGGAGGAGGCCCCGATCTACTACTTCACCAAAAGAGATCTTCATTTCCCCCTCATTTCATTGAGGCCCCCTTTGCTCTAGTGTTTTGTTCGAAACCCTAGCTCTTGTTTTGTTCTTACAAGCTTGTCTTTGATTGCTTTGACAGCTTGCTTGTATTTGGGAGCCTCCGATTAAGTTGTGGATGTGTGCCCCAAACTTGTAACGGTGCCGGCTTCCACCTTGAAGGTTGCCGATATAGTGGAAGGTGAATCGATCCTATTGGGTGAGATTCATCGGAGAAGGGAGGCCTCTCGTGGCGTTGGTGGTTTGAAACCACCCCCTCTCCAAACGTAGACGTACTTCCCCTCAAAAGGAAGGAACTACGGGAAACAAATCCTTGTGTCTCCGCGTCCACTTTTCGGTTACCTCTATCCTTTACCGCACCTTACTTACTTGTTACTACTTTGTGTTGTGGTAGCTCTTTCATATTTGTCATATAGGTAAATTCACCATAGTTGCATTATCTAGGGAATTTACCTTATTGTCAAACCTTAATTTGAAATAAAATAAAATTTGAAGTAGCACCTATTCACCCCCCTCTAGGTGCCCATACGATCCTTTCACACATTGTTTCGATCGTTTTTGAATTTTTTATGCCCATTTTAAACTATCGTCAAACTTTGTCGAACGGCGGGCATGAAGATTCTTAGCTCGGGGCCTAGCCTCGCTAAAATTGCATTGGATCTTTGATAAAATAGCATATTGTGAACCTAAAAATGATTTTTTTTAAACATGAGCATCGGATCATGTACCTGTAGTTCATATCTGACTCACTTCCTACCGATTCAGCAGGAATTTATCTTTTTCACCAGAGGTGGACGAAAAGGTTTCGGATTCCCCTGTTGGAACATTGTCTATATAAGGTGGTATAGTATTTTTGTAAAATGTGGTGGTAGCATTTTGAATTAGCCATTTGGTGGTTGCTTCACAAAATCGTCCGTTTTTTGTGCTCTGAAAATGGGAAATGCCTTTTTGGTACGACGAAAAGGAAAACTTCCTCATGCAATATTGTTCGCCATCCCATGATGCATGTGTATGCACAATATGGGCACATTATCACAAACTATGCCTTGATTCTAGCCATAACATTGGTCATTTGACCCGACTATGTCACATAATATGACACCACGCGAAGGTTTCGCATTGTTTCGATCGTTTTTAAATTTTTTATGCCCGTTTTAAACTATCTTCAAACTTTGTCGAACGACGGGCATGAAGATTCTTAGCTCGGGGCCGAGCCTCGCTAAACTTGCATTGGATCTTTGATAAAATAGCATATTGTGAACCTAAAAATGATTTTTGTAAAAAAATATGAGCATCGGATCATGTACCTATAGTTCATAACTGACCCACTTCCTACCGATTCGGTAGGAATTTGTCTTTTTCACCAGAGGGGACGGAAAGGTTTCGGATTCCCCTGTTGGGACATTGTCTATATAAGGTGGTATAGTATTTTTGTAAAATGTGGTGATAGCATTTTGAATTAGCCATTTGGTGGTTGCTTCACAAAATCGTCCGTTTTTTGTGCTCCGAAAATGGAAAATGGCTTTTTGCTGCGACGAAAAGGAAAACTTCCTCCTGCAACATTGTTCGTCATCCCATGATGCATGTGTATGCACAATATGGGCACATTATCACAAACTATGCCTTGATTCTAGCCATAATATTGGTCATTTGACCCGAAAGCTAAGAACCTCGAATGAGATAGGTCATTTTGTGAAGGTTTTTTTGAGACATAATTAATATATCAAGTTTGATATTTTACTTCTAACTATGTCACATAATATGACACCACGCGAATGTTTCGCATTGTTTCGATCAAAGACTATCGCGGAGCTCACTAATAATAATTAGGATACGTTTGGATTACAACCAAAGACTACCACACCAAAATATTGGCGAGCCCACGCGATTTGGTCTCTCTTTGGATTGATGCCAACAAATTGGCTGGCCAAAAAACGCCCCAGCCCGTCTGTACAATTTTCGCCCGCGCGAGGGCGAGCTAACGGCGCGGAAATCCTTCGTCAAAATATTGGTAGCCCGCCCGCTCACTTCTCCTTGGTGGGTCCCATAGTCATTAGTGCTAGTACTTGATACTCTACAGCCCAACTCCTGACAACGTCCAGCGATCCAGCGTTCTATTCTTTGACAAAGCCAGCTTTCTGCTAGCAATTAGGTCCCTAAATAAACTTCTAGGAAGCATATTTATCTAGACTGCCTCCTAAAAAATTAATTATTCAAGTTAAAAAAAAATTAACATTGTTTTGATTGAATTGGAGTCAAATCAAACACAAGTTGTCAATAAATGCTAAGCGAGTTTGGTTGCATACCAAAGGCACTATTCTACCAAAATTTTGGAAGAGCGATGGCTATAATCCAAACAACAAGCCCTTACCAAAATTTTGGTCTTGCCCTTGATTTGATCATGCCAAAATTTTGGCAGGGTTTGTTGGGGTACAAACCAAACACACCCTTAGTCTTTAGGCCACGGCCTGTGATGTCCAATCCCTCACAGAATCGGTTATCCTAAGACTCGCCAAAAATTAAAAAAAAAAACGAACATGGATCCTACGCTTCGAAGATTGGTTACCTGTCTCATCATCTCCTCGGTAGCCATGGAGCGTACCAAATATTGCCGGATCATGTCCCCTCCAGCTCACGCACACCTCATATCGCATCTTCACAATCATCAACATTTGTTTTTGAACACATGGCAGGCATGTCACCTTTGCATTATGCGCATAGTGGCCAAGTGGGATGATGGAATGATTAATTCCGAACTAATCAAGCATCCTAATCTTCCCTAATCCTTCCTTAGTTAAACAAGCGTGCGTGCTTGCTAGACTAATGCCAAACTGGCGGCCACTGGCTAGCTAGTGCACAAGGTATCTTCTAATCTTGCGTGTGCTCTGGCCGAATTAGAGACTGACTTTATCCCTTTCTAGTCTTAGAGTTTAGTTAACTAAATTACCAAGTAATGCCGCATCATTTCGAGAAAAATAAAACAAGTAATGCCGCATGATTAGCACCGCAAATTGGTCGGCCGGCAGCGGCTGGATTCCTGCAGGTCCAGATGTTTATGCACACTACTTGCCATGGCCCGTGGAGACAGGGTTAGAAGTTGGAGGATTTTTAGTGCTTCGATCGGCAAGTGTGGATTGTTTAGTACAACTGGCTTCGATGTGCGTGTGAGAAAACAAAAGAGAAGGTTCGATATGACTTCACTTTTTCTCCAGATCATATGAGATACGGCCGAGCTGGCAATCACATCCTGCGCGCGTGCCCAAGTGACTATAGACAAAATCCGACAAAATGCATATACGCATGTATGGTTTAGTTTTCAAGCTCGCATAGACAAACTGGCCTGCTTGGGGCAAAAGAACTGTAAAGGAATATCATTGGAATCAGGGGCGGATCCAGGATTTGAGCATGAGGGGGCCGAACTGACTGTTCCTCTCACCCCTATAAACAACTAGACCACTCGAAAAAATACTGGTTTAGATATAGTTTCATACAGATATAACAAACTGTAGTCAAATTTCATATATTCAAATTTTGAAACTTCAGAGCAGCAAATGGATGTATAACAGGTAAAAGGTCGTCGATTTCCCATTGGGATATTTATTTATTGGTATTGTCTTCCTTTTTGTTTTTGATGTACTCTCCGGTTCATATTAATGACCTTAACTTTGTGTAGATACGGATGTATCTAGTCTAATCTAGATAAAGTTGAAGCCATTTATATTAACAGGAGGAAGTATAAAAAATAATACTCCTATAAAACTCTTTGAATAAGTTAGAATTTGAATTGATCTCTCATACTATAAAACTCTAGGGTGGCACAGAACAAGCTAATTAAGCGTGTAATTTATTTATCTAACAAGAATTCTACTAAGTCGATTGTATAAATCAAAAATCAATTACTATGTAGTTTGACTAAATTTCGTACACTTGCGACATACCTATGGTTCAGATTACCTGAGAGCCATGAGGTGTGGACAAAGGGGTTAGGCAGATCGGCTGGCCGTGTCGCCGGCAAGGACGGAGCCAACTTCTAACCTTGAGGGGGGCAAAATGTGTGTGTGTGTGTGGGTGGGGGGGGGGGGGGGGGGGACCATGGGGGTGGATAAGCCCCCCCCCCCTCGTCCTCCCTTGTCTCTGTCCCTGGCCTCCGGGCAAGTGCATGGTAGCAATCGCGGTAACCAAAGCTTGAGGACTACGGTTCCATGCGACGAGCGGTGCCCATACCCTAGCTTGGCAGCGATTGAGATCAGCCGTATCGAGCGGGATAGCTTCAAGCCACCAATACTTGTATGCCATCAACTAGTGGGACATATGTATCGTGGGCTAATTAGTTTAGGTTTGGGCCGTTGGGCACTTAGAAATTAGGCGTCTAACTTTGCTAACTAAGGCCTTCTACTAATTTGCTAATTAGCACAGTTGTACCAACTAAGATTACCGGTAGCCCCCGCTAGCAATCCATGGGGAAGGCCCGTTGATAGGGGGGGCCTGGCCACCGCCCGCCCCCCCCTTGGATCCGCCACTGATTGGAATAGAAAACGATTCTATGATGGCAAGGTTCAAAGAAAAAACATACAGTATGAAAATTTTCCTTTGGTATCAGTTTTCAAAGGAAGAACTTAGAAATTTCGCAATCCGCCTAGATCTTCTTTTTCAAATCCCTGTGAGACCAGTGTTTTTAATGGCATCATAATTATATCTTTTCATGTGGTTTGATTTCAATTTGACCATGTTTATTAAGATTCATGGCCTTTTTCTTTATTTTGCACATGTATTCTAATCTTTTTTCTGTGTTTTTTCTGCTCCTACGTTTCTCGAATGCTCCAAACCAAGTAGAGCAAAAGCTTTTTATGATCCACCGGCCGTACGTGTGCAGCAGTGTAGGAAAAGGCGATTGATACCTAATTTACGTCTGAGCTCAAAAGCTTATGCATCACGTAGGAACAGATCAGACCAAAGCACGTACAGCAGCAAATTTCGGACAGCAGCAAACAAACATAATAATGTGTGGACAAGAACTAGCCCAAAGACTTTTGTCCTAAAAGCATCTCCAATACATGATGCAAACCTAACTTTTGCATCACATATGGCAAAAACATGCTCCAACAGATGATATAAAAATGTTTTGTGATGTAATTTTTTTGGGCAGCCCCAAATTTTAGACCCATGTGATGCAAATATACATCACCTCGCCTGCTGGCTGCCGGAAAACAAATTGCAGCACGTGGGAGGGGCCAACTGCTGCTAAAACTTAATTCCCCCTCCCGCTGCTTCCCTGCCACCTAACCCTGACCCGTCGCCGACAAAAAATCCTGCCACCCACCAGAAATCGGCTCCATCAGACACTGTCGAACCTTCGTCGACCCTCTGCCGTCCTCTTTGTCTCTCTTTCGCCCATCCCATCACCCCTTTGCGCCACAGTCGATGGTCCCATCCGCCCTACCATTGATCTAAATTAGGGACTACATCACCAACGCTCCTCTGCAGCTGTGACACTGTTATCTTCGCCATGGAGGTGCCCCCACTACCCCCCGACATGCCATAGTCGTCCCTGCTGCCGATGTTGGGGGGGGGGGGATGACCCAGGTAGGGTCAAGCTAAGGTAAAAGGGCAAAGCCTACCGAGGTATTGATCGGGCCAAGGCATGACCCGACCAAGATATATTAGGGTCGGCCGAATAAGGGCCGGATTACCCTAAGCTAAACAACATTGGCTTGACTCGGTCGACATATGAGGCATGTCGGCATGATGTCTAGCGCCCTTTCTATTTGCAGGTACGAACTTGAATGAGTCAGAATGGACGAGGTCGAGTTAGGCATTGTCTTGATCTAGAAGGAAGGGGTGAGCCCCAAGGTCAACATTGTCCTCTGTGTCTCCCTCGGTAATCCAAGCAGAGACAA
The DNA here is from genome assembly GCA_916181665.1 of Avena sativa. Classification (NCBI taxonomy): domain Eukaryota; kingdom Viridiplantae; phylum Streptophyta; class Magnoliopsida; order Poales; family Poaceae; genus Avena; species Avena sativa. Next base: position 72,684,837 of record OV702284.1, read on the forward strand.
GTGCTATAGACAAGAGCCAGAGGGACAGAGATAGAGATGTCACAGAAGTGACAGTCCTAGAGCCCAACAATCACATGTCGTGGACTCTGGGTATTTGTCGTTCATAGGAGGGTGGCAAGGGAAAGGAGCCCGCTGAATTACGACTTTGGGAAGAGCATATACTAGGAATATGTTGTCCAACTCAGCCCTAATTATAACCCGGCCACCCTTTTATAAGGTGAGTCAGGGCCTCCTAGAGAGGGGTTGATTCATTCTGTAGAGGAAAAAACCCTAAGGAGAGGAGAGAGCACTCTAATTCTTCTTCTTCCTCTCCCTGATACAGCTCAAGGAGCAAATGTACACCATTATAGATAAGAATACAAGATCTTGAGAGTATTGTTTGTGTGTAGATCCACTATGCTATCCTTTCCTAGATCCCACTAGTACACATTGACCCCATCTTTAGCCTACCCATGGCATCTTCCGTGCCACCACCACGCCAGTTGGCGTCCACCATGGGGACAGAGTGGTGCTAGCTAGAGTCAAGATCCGGATGGGAAACTTCATCGCTACCGGCGAGCGCATCGTCTTCGGGTTGGTCCAGAAATTCGACTTGCGGGACTATGTCAGCGACAACATGTGCAACTTCGGCAAGTGTCCTCCTCCGTGCAACGGTGTCTTTATCAACCTTGGCGCACACAAGATCTACGTCAGTGTGGACGTCTCCTGTGTGTACCCGCAATGAGTCATTCTAGCGGGAGAGCCTCCCTTCTGTGTTGCTCGCGGCTAGCATATCACTCGCCCTGCAGGCAGCGTCGAGGTGATGATGACTGCACCAGCCGCAGGCGCTGGAGCCGGCACAAGCAGAGACCCGATAATAGTAAACCTGGAGGAAGCGGGGAATGTGACTCCAAGAGTACCTCGTTCGAAGGGCCCTCCGCCAGAGAGACCGGAAAATATCCTGCAGGAAGCCATAGATAGCTTAACTACACTTGTAGCTCCTATTGTAGATCCGGCTCAGGCATAGGCCGAGCTAGAGGAGACCCGACAGAAAGTGTTGAGCTAAAAAAGTAGCAGCTGCTCAGCAGTCACTTAACATTACCTTGCGTGAGTATGCTAGGACAAATAAGATTAACACTAGCCCAACCCGAATGGATGGTGTAAGAATAAGAGGAAAGAATCTCTTTAGTGATATAAACAAGAAACATGTGCCAAGGCCAGGTGACTCGGTTGACCCAAGGTTGCCGAGGTATAGCACACCGGCAAAAAAACTCAGGGCGGCAGATGCAACAGCTGCCGAGATATCTGCTTTGTCCGGCGAAGCCTGACAAAGGCATGAAGAAAGATTCAATGAGCTAGTACGCATAGCAAATCAACCGAATGAGGAACTGCTCAAAAACAACCCGATGAGGCCAGGAGGTTCTCGTGTCTTTCATTTGGCTGGGGGTGCTCCGGCAAGATCAGTTTTCACAACCTCTTCACCCGGTGGAGGCCCGAGGAGAGAAGTGGTGGTAACCTTGGGGAGAAGAAACAAGCAAATGGTGCCTTATGACCCGGCCGTGGCTGGGAAAGCAAAAATAGCACAAGCTCATGATCAGGAAAGTGTAAGCCGAGGCGATAGAAACCCTGGCCAAGGTCATGGTGGCCATCATAACTCGACTAGAGGAGGGCAACATCCACCTCAGCAATATTAGCCGAGGTATATGCCTCGGCAGGAACGGAGTGCAGGACCAGTACCGCAGAACCTGGAGTAAAATAGGACAATGATGGTTACTCAGTAATGGAAAACATCGGGTTTCCCAGGCGGGATCACCATATGATGGGAGCAAGGATGGGTAACAGGAATTTGTAGCCAGATGATGCAAGATTGAAACTGGACATAATATATAGGTCCGAGCTATTGGAAGAACAAGGGCCTCCAGATCCAGCATGCTTTGGACCTCGGATAATGAGAGAATTACCTGTGTCGAACTTTTAATTGGCTAGAGGAACAAAAACATATGATGGTAGCACAAAGCCACAAGATTGGTTGATAGATTATGCCACTACTGTGAACATCGCAGGGGGCAATCTTAGATGGGCAGTGAGATATGTACCTCAGATGCTAGAGGGACCGACAAGGGTCTGGTTGAATAATTTGCCAGCAGGAAGTATCAACTGCTAGCTGGATTTTGAGGAGATGTTTGTAAGCAACTTCATAAGTACATTCAAGAGGACAAACATACCTCGGCATTTAGCAATGTGCAAGCAAAGACTGAATGAAACCGACCGAGAATTTCTGTCTCGGTGGTGCAACCTGAGAAACTCGTGTGAGGCAGTAATCGAGTCACAAGCAATCACATGGTTTGCACAGGGGTGCAGATATAGAAGTGTGTTATGGCAAAGATTGCAGAGATATATGCCAACTATGTTGGACGAGACAATCAAGATCGCCGGCTCATACGCTTTGGGTGATCCGGCCCAGCCCGAGCTTATGTCGGCAGAGCAACACGAATAGCATTACGCCTGTGATGGAGCTGGGTCAGCCCGGAGAAGTGATTCCATAGGTAAAAGGAGAGATGACAAACCAGATTACCGATATAACTCGAGCCATGTTGCTGCGTAATCCAAGATCAGCCAGGAGTGCGGTAACCCAAGAAAAATAGTGCACAACAGTGGACACCAAAAACGATGGCAAGAAGCAATGGAGTGCTGAGAAAAAAAAAGCAATGGCATGAAAGGCCGAAGTATACATATGAGTCTATGTTGGATCAGCCCTGCAAGTTCCATACACTAATCCGGCTAAACCGGCGAAACACACAACTCGGCAGTGTGCATGGATGAAGCAAGCAATGGGAGGAGCAGGACCAACTCAGCTGAATCACCCACCGCAGCTTACATGAGGGAACGCTCAGCAGCAGTTGGCTTTACCTCCACCATCGCCGAGGTACGAGAACCATGATAGAAGAGAAATTGTTTACCAATTGGCGAATCGGAACCAAGGCTTTATTTCCGCTGCAATTGCATCACCCTCAGATCATTCCCTTTAGATGCATAAAGACTTGCTGAGTTTCTTAGGGTCTCACACGATAAAATATTGATTTATATGTACAGGTATATCCACATGAAGGCTTCTGGGTCGAGGAGACCGATGATGGTGGCAACGACCGTCTAGTGTAGAGATTTCAGGGATGGAGATCCGTGAGATCTGTGGGCGGGATGTGCTTATTTTCAGGGCATCTTATGCCAATTTGTCTCTTATCCGTACTTGGATCTTGTTTCCGCTTCCGCTTGATACTCTGATCTGTGCTGTATGAGGATATATCCTAAACTATTAGCTATCTAGTATTTTGGATCTTGCCGTATGGCGTTGAATATTTCTATTTCTTTTAGATGATTTGGCTCTGATGTACTCTTGTATGTCGCTGACATACACACTTGTGTATGTTTTATTCGCATGCATGTCGACTAATACACTCGCACTTGATACGATGTTTTTGCAAAGTGGATAGGGTGGTGTCCGGTACCGTGTCCTGCTCCGGTTAGACGGGCCTACACGTGGGTGGCCTTCGGGCCTCCGCAGTAGTATCACCTTATGCACTTTGGGTTCGTCCTGGCTTGTTGCTTAGAGCGTAGTATCCGAGGTATTACATTAAGCCCATAGAGAATTGGTTTCATGGTTGTTTGATTTGAATATCTCCCCATAGTTATGTAGGTGTACTAATATTTTCCATTTTCTACACAGTCTGATCTAGACAAATTGTCCCTAAGGATTTTAGGCCATCGTGTGTCTGAGTGTGTAAGCCTTAAGATGAAGTCTAGCGTGTAATTTGTCAATAAAATGAAGTGCAAATTCTTTTGAGTTTTCTTGAAGAAATGAGTAATTCAGCCGAGTAGATTAGATGTGCCAAAATTGAGTAGATTGAAGACTGTTTGCTACAGCCTTGCAGGCTTGCGCTTTGAAATTTTAGTGGATACTTAGTTTTTTTTAACTCAACTAGGACAAGTGCCCGTGCGTTGCAGCGGAACCCATCAAATTATCAGAAAATTTATATTTGAAATGTCTTGATTGAAAAATCACGAATTTAACTCATCTATGTCAACAAGAAGTTTGAACCGTGTATTAGCTAATAAATTATAAAGTTCATGTAAACAAACATGCACCAATTACTGAAATATTGTTTACATTGAATCTGTCAAAACATCTAAAATCTAAAGCAAAAGTATGTACATCTCATACGATTATCTATGTATAACATGCAAAATTATGATGGTTTACCCAAACATACAATTAAAATTATTGGTTTAAATAATGATCGTGGTACCAAGAAACCGAAACAGAAATATTATGAATAGCCATTCTTTTGTCGGTCAAATAATAACAAACATCTCGCTTAGAAATTAATCACAAATAACATTAACTGGAAAATGCATTTACCAACCGAATGGTTGATGCTAAAGGCGTATAAGACATCTTTTTTAGCACCTGACGTGTTTGCATTGATCATCAACAGTGAAACAAAGCAACATGTAATTTGGATAGATGACTTCCATTTCGGCATAATAAATAATAAATGCAATCCATGAAAATCTCAAGCCAAGCATTTTATGTTGCAATACAAATTGTTGCTTAATATGGCCGTGCTAGATGCACATTCTCTCCTTACTCTTCCCCAAATGTGAGCACATTGGCCACAATGCCAGGTAATGTTATTTGTGCAGAGTATAAATTTAGCCCACTATTGTGGTAAACTGCTACTGCAGTTATTTTTTTAGTATTTTACATTTAACTCGAGTAATGCATGGCTATGACTAAGCTATATTTCTCCAAGAAACGTTGAAATCTGAAGATAATAGAACTAAAATTTGTGGACTAAATTGCAAGCGCCTTGTGCCACTGCCATCGATACCATGTTGATCGTCATGCCACTTCATGCCCATGGAAAGCAGATTAGTGTGGTAGTGTCCATAATTATGTTGCAACACAAAAATTGTTGCTCAATATCACTACATTTGACAAATACAAATACCTAAGATGCAATGGGACCGATGGTTGGCTTCATTCTAGGTCCCACATGTATCTACCTGATTAGAGAAACAAAATGTTATACACATCCCAAATTAACTCTATCCAAGTCAGCCCCACCGAATACATATTACCCACAAAAATATGAATAAATAAAACAATGATCAAAAAATACTTACGATTTGATTAACACACACTACACACTATTTGTCTCCACTGATTCAAAAGTGCGGTAAAAAAATCCGTGTACGATAGTGATAATATGAAGTAGGGCGTACCACCATCACCACAACGACCACCACAAGCTCCGAGTTAGATATTTAGAATCTGACCCTAAAAGATGTTAGCAGAGCTTATTTAGTTACAAATCAGTGCACATTGCTAGTAAACAAGAGATATATTTGCAAAAATAGTAAGAAGTATCGGTGCACATTGCTAATAAACAAGAGATGCATTTGCAAGAAATATCACTTCAGATAACTAATAAATAAGACATATATTTGCAAAACTATATACCTCGTGTGAGTTGACTTCCTACAGTAAAAACATATTTTTCATAAATAAGTTTCAATAACGAGCTAGCTAAATACTCATGCATTGCTAGGGAACTATAAGTATACCCAATAATCAAAATACATTGGTCAAAGGATCACAAATTATACTTCACATGAGTGTAAGGCAACACCACCGCAATTTTTCATGTAGTTTTCTTCGGAAAATGTTTAGGTCAGTTGAGAATAGAATAATCGTGATATATTACTCTAGAGTAAAAAACACAGACGCAACAATCTCCTACTACAGCTGATACAACTACAATTAGTCAGTCCAACTAAAATCTTTACTCTATCAATTTCTGCACATTAATTTCTCTAAAAAATCACTAAGACAATTTAACTGTCCTTTTAAGTACTCATGTATCATATGACCAATCACACTCTAACCTCGACAACCAACAAGCTTTACCACTTGCAAGGACGAACCTGCATGTGACCTAAAAAAAAAAACAAATAGCTTAGTATGCTAATGCTTTGTCAAGAAATCATTAATCAACATAGACATGAAAAAATACCAATTGTTAATTTCCAAATATAGAGGTTACGAACCGATAAATCTGAAAACAAAAAACGAAATGTAATCTCGCATAAAATATGAGATAAAAAACAAGGGCAGCTGCTACAATATATGTCACCTGTCTAACTTAGCATCTCATGAAAAGACCATATACAAGTAGGAGACTGACGAGCTCCTTAACTCATGCACTCACCATTATATTGATGAGATTAGTTGACTGAGCATTTAAATAGTAGCGGTACTTGCCAGCGTGAAGCAGATGAATTGGATTGGATTATTTTGGATTGCCTCATCATGGTCTTTGATCAATCCCATGGAATATCGCATTCAACTTTCTGACCTCGGAGATGTTCGGCATCCCCACGTCGAGTTATGGATCCTGGGCTGCGCCATGTTCAGCTTGGCCGTTAAGAACTCAAGTGCTCCCAGGTCCGACTTCTCAAGTCTCAACCATCCTAGATGGACATATGAAGATATATACACAAACACATACATATGAAATCAAATCGAAGAATAGTAGTAGTTCTCCATCTAATTTGGATCACCGTGGACATAGAAAGCAGCAAACCTGTGAAAACTGTACGAGACGCAATTGACAGGACATATCCGGATTGCGTGGGTGATGGAGTCGTGAGGTGCCGTCCCACTGGACGACAACGCGGATGCCGCAGTGGATGAACTTGATGCCGAAGGTTCGTCTGGCCAAGACCGCGCACTCGAGGCAGTCGACATAGTCTGTATCAACGATGAACACGGCATGTATCTCTCCTTCTCCACTCCACCGCTCTACATCGAATAGAGCGACCTCGTGACCTCGCCGTCCCGGCGCGGCTGCCCGTCTACACGAAGAAAACGGACCGCCTGGTGTGCTCCCGGTCGCGCGGCTGCCTCGCCGCCGGATAGGAGAGAGCGTACACCTTTCGTTGGGTACCGGAGGAGGCAAGGGATCACAACCTGATTTTTCATTGGGAGAGATTAACGGGAGTAGATGTATCACGTCCTGAATTTTTGGTCGGGAGAGACGTACGTATGTTAGGGCCTAGGGGATTGTCTCCCGAGCTTTTCAAGGGCGCATTAATTTGGGAGAGATTAACGGGAGTTAGTATCACGTCCTGATTGTCTCCCGAGATTTCTCGTGTGCATTAATGGGGCAAGTGATTGCATCGTTCGGGAGCGGGATGTGATCCAGAAAATCAGGGCGAGGGGAGAGGAGGGCGACGAAGGACGACGACGTAGTGCGGAATGGCAGAAAACGGAACCAGCATATTCCTTTTAGATAGTAGAGATATGTATATCAATCTCTTGATTCTCTTCAATGGATATTAGAATCTGAACAATTTGTAGGAAATACACAAATATGAGCAAGGGGTACACGTTGTATAAATCTAAACTGATTAAGATATACTGGTTGAAATTACTAGGAACCTAATGGTTTTCTTAGTCTATGGAAAAAGTCTTTGCCCTGTTGGCGTCCTAGTTGTAGGAAACATATAAAGCCACTTAGCATGGATGGATGTAGGGATAGAGGGTCCTGCTGCTGCAGCAGTTCATCATCTCAACTCCCATATTATGAAGTATGTTCCTTTACAAATAATTATCCCATTGTTTTGGGATTCAGTTGGCAGATTGTAATATACACTATTGATATGTACTCTCCTCTCCAGCGCCGCCCCTGCGAGGCGACGGGGAGGGAACCCTAGATCCCTGTCGCGCCCCCCTTCATCTCCCTCCTTCTCCCTCGCCGCCGCCAGGGGCACAGCCGGGCAAAGCACGGTAGGTGCCGACGGCGGCGGGGATCCTTCGGTCTCCTGCTCGGTGGGGCGGGCGCGGGACGGCGCCGCCGGTCCAGGGCGTGGTCTTCCCGCTCGGGACCATGGCGAGGCGGAGCTCCAGCGGGCTACGGCGTGACGGGTGGCAAGGTGGCGGTGTTGCGCCCGGCCATGGGGCGGCAGGGGCCATGGATGGCGCAGGTCATGGTCGGCCTCCTCTGCAGCGACCGGCGGGAGGAGGCGCCGTGGTGGTTGCTGCTGCTGGCGGTTGCTATGGCGGGGCCCCGAGCCCCTTGCTCTTGGGCGGCGGCGGTTGGCAGTAGGGGTGGCTGGACGACGGCAGTTCCCGTGGAGACAGTGAGGGACGGGGACACCCGTGGGTCCTGGTATGGGGACGGGGTATAGCGGTGGATGACAGAGGGGTTGGAGGCAGCGGCGCCTTGTCGGCCAGATCTGGGCCACGGCGGGCCTGATCTGGGCCTGACAGGTCGTGGCCGGCGTCCACCCTTTCCTGGCTGTGTGGGGTTGGGGGCCAGTCTTGGGTCATGTGCCCAGCGCTGGTTGCTGTCGGGCAAATCCTGGCGAGTTCGGCAGAGCGCGACTCATCGGTGGCATGGAGGTGCCGTGCCTGTTGTGGGAGTCCGCCTTCTTCTCATCTCTGTCGACGTGTACTAGCCCCCGGTGTCTGTGTCCTGGCTCGTCAAAGTGGTGGCTCGGGGTGTTGTCCTAGGTGGCGTTCCTTAGACCGGCGGTGGTCTGGATGTTCCGGGTGCGCACGGTGGTGCTGGCTCTTGGCTGCGGGGATATGCGGTGACAGCGGATCCACCGGGGGACGGAGGAGTAGGGACTAGGGCTAGGGTTGGTGGCGTCAGTGACACCCTTGCTGCAGTGTGGCGACGGGGCTTCACGTGCCCATTTGGGTTTGGCCAGGCCAGCGAGGGCCTGGTTTGCCCTTGTTGCTACATCTGGTCGGCTATCGCCCCCGGCGGTGGAGGCTGTTCCCTCCCGCGTGTTACTGTACCACCGACCCCTGTCGAGGTCGCCTCTTCTTGGTTGTACGAGCCACACATCGTGGGTCGTGGTGAGATGATGGGGGTGACGACAAAACCGTGGGGGCATATGCTAGTGGGCGATGAGTTTGGTGGAGCACTTCGAAGCGTTTGGGAGCGTGGTTTTTTGAGGGGTCAGGAGAAATCCTTGTCGTCTTGACACCGACGTGATGTCGCCTGCGGGTGTCCCCATCCTTCCTGAAGGGCGTCGGGTGTATCTCTTCCCCACCTCTCATAGCGTATCGGGGGAAACCCTAGGACCGGTCCGGGCAGCAGCGTCGTTGTCGTCGCTTCCTTCTTGAAGGTGCTGCTTCATACGTGACGCGTCGATGCGCTAGGAGCATGGTGGGAATTCTTCGGAGGGCGCAACGGTTACGGGTCATCCCTGTTTTCGTCGAGCCACTGTGTTCGGCTTTCTTTTCTCTTCTTTTTATTTTTCTTTTTCTTGTCTTTTTTCTTTTTCTTTGTTGTTTCGTTTGGACGATGTGTTGTCTGATCCAGCAGCGGTCTCAATCGTGGTTGTTGTATTTATATAGCTGGACGTATGGCTATTTCGAGGATATACTCGTGCTCCTTTCAAAGACTCATTCATACTTTATAATGGTTGGTTTTACTAGGAGTGTAGTTTCCAATCAAAATATCACTCAGACGTTGATTGTACCTTGATCATTACCTTGATTGTTTGTGGAGGGGTAGATGAGTTGGTACTGGAAAATTGTATCAAGGAACGATCACCTTTTGTGCCGTTGTTTACGTGGTCAGAAAACCAGCAACAGAGTTGTTGGACGGGTAATACTCTCTTCTCCAAAGATCAACATCGCTCTACTGCGTTTATCTAGGAGCTAACTGTCACTCTTTGAGTCATTTTCCCGGATATTGTTGCATGTTTTAGTTGTAGTCCTCTTTGTCCTTGAATATTATCTATCTCTGTCCGCGAGCCTGTATCTCGAGGTACCAGCACTAAGCATTGTGAAACTTGATGTTAAAAGCTTTGCACTACCGTTGCATGTTTAGATGATGTGAAACTTCATGTTAAAAGCTTGGTACTACATTTGCATATTTAGATGGTGAAATATTTTCAGTAGCAGCATGTGAGCACTGATTTCATAGAAGCATACACGAACTTTATCTAGCATTAAGCATGCCTAGCAAGAGTTGCTTACTGGAACCGTCAATGTACCTAAATTTTCTAATACCACACATTCTCCTTTCTTTTCCATATGTTCTTTAATTTATTTTGTTGCTCTTGTGTAAATTTCAGCTCATTCCATGCAATTATGTGCAAAAGATGTCAAAATTATCACAGAAACTTCAGATTTCCTATTTAAGCCGAGTTGATAGCATAAAACTACCACTTTGTATGTCGATTTTTCCATTCATACCACTCGCCTTCAAAATCGCATAAAACTACCATATTGGATCTTGGTTGTCGAAAAAAGGACTGATCGCTGTCTAAACACGAATTGACATGATTTAAGACGGGCGGGCCCACCCGTCAGGCTGATGTGGCAGCGCGAGACGGCGTGATGTCTGCCGTTTGCACGCAGGTCCTCAAATTTTGATAGAAAATTGCGTAGAAGTCCCTTGCACTATTAGAACCTTCATAACTTTTGAATATGAATTCAAATGGAAAAAAATTAAATACAAAAAGTGTTTAGAATTGTTTTAATATTTAAATATAAACTTTATTTATTATTTTATATAATTAAAATATGCAAAAAATATAAAAATTATTTTATTAATTATATAAAAACTTCGGAAATTCATAACTTTAACTATATAACTCCAAATAATATAAATAATATGTCTAAATTTATTAGAAAAATCCAAGGAATCCATTTCTTATATTTATAATACATGAACCATATCCGTTCCTCTTGGATATTTTGATTATGCAAGTAATCATAATAATAAATGTGCGCCATTTTATTTATTCTTGTATATTTGTAGATGCACTAAAAATATGCAAATATGCACTAGAAATATGCAAGTAATTCACCAATTGATCCGACAACAACACCTAGCTATGTACGTACGTACACCTGGACTGATGATCGATCTCAGAGCGTCTCGTAAATTGCTCTATCTTCCCGCACGCGGAAAAAACTTTGCCACGAGCGTGGTTGCGCTTTTTTTGATGCACCGCTTAGCGCGTGCTCGTTAAATGCCACGCCGCCCGTGAAAGCAAATAATCAGCAATTCAGCGCGCATGGACTCGTCTTCTTCCCCTTCCCACCGCTTCTCTGCCGACGCGCCCGCGCCCGCGCCATCGCCGCCATGTCGCCGTGCCGGGGAAGCTCAGGGTACAGTGGCGTATGCGCGCTCCCGACCGGCAACTACTATGCCAAGATTCGGCCCGACGACGACCTTATCATCCTCGACACCTTTGACACCGCGCACGAGGCCGCACACGCCTATGACTTCGTGGTGTGGAGGCTCGGGCGCCCGCACCCTTTGATGAATTTCCATGGCGTCTGGACGCGCGAGGAGGCCGAGGCGCTCGCACCACCGCCTCGCCTCGTGACGGAGGAGGAGCGTCGCCTGCTCATCGCCGAGCGCGATGAGCGCCTGTAACAAGAGTGGCGCAGGCGTTTCCCCGAAGACGTCAAAGCGTAGCACACACACGACGCCGAGCAGACCGTGACCAAGGTGGCAGCAAGGGTGGATGACGAGGGTTCGACTCGTCAATGCCCATTATTATGGACTTGGATTTTGGAGAAAGAGGGGACGCTGGAGATCGTAGAACGGCTAACAGACAAGCAACACGGGACATGATGTTTACCCAGGTTTAGGCCCCCGAAGGAAAAAACCCTACTCCTGCTTGTCTGCTAGCTCTTGAATGACGGCGAAGCCGAATGTTACAGGGGGTGAGCAGATTGGATCTGGCGGGGTGTACGCTAGGGTTATGATGTGTTCTCCTCGTCGTGCCCTCCTGGCCTTTATATAGATTGGCCGCCAGGTCCCGGGGTAGGCCGAGTCGGTTACATGTTTAGGGGTTTCCCTTTGAATTTCTATCTAGAGTTTAGCCGTATTCTTCAAGGAAACACACTCCTCTTGGGCTTGGACCATCCAAAATCCTCCCGGGCTTCACCATCAGGGGTATATAATCTCATGGGCTTCCGCTAGGCCAGAACTGGTAGGCTAACATTAGGCATTCGTAGGGCATACCCATGTCAGCGGCGAAGCACCAGAACCGCCTCGAGCGCCGGATGGACAAGGCACGGAGGCACGTCTTCATCGACATGCAGATGGCTAGGCCGTCACCGATCTCCGACGACGATCCTCGTTGGATGGACGCGTTTTCGTCGACCCCGGTGTCCGACACGACACGAGTCTCGTCCAACGATGACTATATCTCAGTCTTCTCGTCGTACTAGATCTAGTACTCCCTCCGATCCAAAATAAGTGTCACGGTTTTGAACTAACTCTAGTTCAAAATGGCGACACTTATTTAGGATCGGAGGTAGTAGTATATTTTTTCATGTTCTATATAATATATTTTTGTTTTAATTTCTTTGGATATATTTTCTATCATATTTGTTATAAAATCTTGTTTGCGCGCTCGAATTTAGTATGCGAGGGGTTTGTGCTACAAATTTATCGCGCAGGCGCCTCTGCCAAGGAGATTCGCGCGCAATCGCACTATAACCAAATCACACGCGCTGCATACGCATATATTAACGCGCCAAAATATACAGCATACGCTGAAGTTGCTCTAACCACCCAACCAAAGGTTAAGCTTGATTCTCCGCGCGCACACACACACCCAATTCAGTCATGCGCCCAATGATTATGCTCACGAACCTATAGCTAGCAATTATAGCTATGCTCTTAATACTAGTATCTCCTTTTCCTCTCCGGCTCTCTGTCGGCAACGAGACATCACAAGCTATAGCCAACTAGGGCTATACGAGAAGCAAAGCGCCGAAAGCTGTAGTTTGATTTGGACGGACGGATGGACGTCCGGCACGGTAGTTAGCAGCAGCTAAATGCGCGTTGAGCGGTGGCCGTCTGTAGAACATCTCGCATCGATCTGTTCGTACATGACATCAGGCGTTGTGCTCAAGCAACTAGACATCACCATGTGACCCGACTCCTCAGTCTTGGTGTCGGCGACAGAGACAGTTCAATCGTGGTTATGTCCCAAAACCATACTTCAATCATCTAACTCGAGGGTGACCATGGCATGGTTGCAAGCTGAGGATCGGGTAAATTTGCGATGTAAATTTGGGCAATATACATGCACTCACGGATGAGATTAATGTACTCACAATAGCTAAATATTGTGATAAACGTGACATGAAGAAAAACAAAGCACGGAAACGAGATCACAACAGAGGGACGCATGATTTAAATGGAAAACCTCTTTAACAAAGAAAAAAACACGGACAACAGCCAACGGAAATTTACTATAATGAAGAATGTTTACATAATGCCGGAGATTTTATAGATGCAACTTATCCCAAGCCTATCCGGCGACGGGTCTTTGCTCCGCTAGTTAGAAGTTAATATTTTTAATGAATTTAGATCATACTTCAACAAAGTCCACCATGAGACAGATTTTTTCTTATAGCGTCAACAACAACATTGTCTCTAACAAAATGGTAAATGACATCAATATGCTTTGTTTTTTGATAGAACATCTGATCCTTTCTAAAGTATATGGCACTTTGAATCTCACAAAACAAAGTAATACAAGAATTATTTTTACAAAGCTTACTAAATAAATCTTCCAATAAACAGATACTTTGCAAGTTTCAGTAATAGCTATGTATTTAGCTTCACTGGTAGATTGGGCAACAACTGCTCACAGTGCAGCCTTCCAGCTAACGGTGTAAATCTGCCTAAGCCTATCCGGCGAAGGGTCTCGTTTCGCTCGTCAAAATTTAGCCTTCTTAATAAATTTGGATCTTTCTTTAACAAATATATTTGATGTGCGCTTTGCAAACTTTTTGAAAGAGACGCAGCTTAGTTGAGAGGAGCAAGCACATTACGTGGTTGATCTTGCCTGTAGTCAAATGATTGTCTCTAAGATCATTGCCCATACACCACAGAAACACGTCAGTACACCGACGGCCAGAAGCCATTGACATAGGTCAAATTGCTATCGGCATAGGTCTATGCCGACGGCGGCCGGCGGTATAGCCCCGTCGGCGTAATACTACGTCCACCTAGACTAATATGCCGCCGATGTAATAAAGCCGTCGGCGTAGACATAGATTATTTGTCCCTACCTAGACGGCTAACATGCGTTAGGATACGCCGACGGTTTAGCCGTCAGCCTAGTTTTTGACCTTTTTATTTTTTCAATTTTTTTATTTATTTTGTTCCAAAAAAATTAGAATTTCTTTTCCAATTTTTTTGAATTGTTTGACTTTTTAATCTCACAAACGATTTTTTAACTCTAAGTATGTTTAATCTTCGGTTAAATTGCACTAATGGTGAAACTTCCCGATCGAAGCTTCTGATAAAGAAATTAGACATTGTTGATAATACTACCATATCAATCCCATTAACTCTTAGAACATAGTGTCACGCGTCTTTATTTTTAAAAGTTCAAAAAATTATTTAAGTAAACAAAACTGAATAAGTAATAATAATCTTGAATTCAAATGACAATAAAATAATTTTTGTTTGCCTTTTTCTATTTAATATGGAATAATTCATATCTTTAAATTCGTAAATCGGAATCCGACAAATAATATGTGTAAATCAATTAGAAAAATGAGAAGACTTCAAAAATGACATCCATATCATATTTTTAATCATGCATCATGTATTTTTAAATAAAATTTATTTAATAGTGTTCAAATTTTCAAAAAATCATATTGTGAGTCTAAAAATAGTTAAAACGGCGAGCATGAAGATTCTTACCTATGTGATGATTCTCGCTAAACTTGCATTGGATCTCTAAAAAAATTCATATTGTAAGGTTAACAATGATTTTTGCAAAAAATCATGAGCATTAGATCAAATACCTGTAGTTTAAACCGGACCCACTCCTATCGGTTCGGCAAAAAATTGTCTTTTTCACTAAGTATGGACAGAAAGGTTTGCGATATCCCAGTTGAAACATTTTCCATATAAGGTGGTCTAGTATTTTTTTTAAATAGTATGATAGCATTTTGAATGAACATTTTGGTGGTTGCATCACAAAACGCCCATTTTAGGCGTTCGAAAAATGGAAAAAGGCTTTTCCTTTAAACGAAAAGAAAAACTTCTTCCTGCAACATTGTTTGCCATACCATGAAGCACGTGCGTGCATAATATGGATGCAATATCACAAACTATGTCCAGATTGTAGCCATAACATTGGTCATTTGACCCGAAAGCAAGAAAACCTCGAACATGATAGATCATTTTGTGAAGGTTTTTGAGACATAATCAATTTACCAAGTTTGGTATTTTTCTTACAACTATGTCATATAATATGACACACGAAGGATTTACATTATTCGGACCATTTTTAAATTTCTTATGGTTGTTATAAAATTTTCCTGTTTCAAACTATGGTCAAAACGGCGGGCATGAAGATATGTGATGAGCCTCACTAAAACTTGCATTAGATATCTGAAGAAACATCATATTTTGATATAAAAATTATTTTTAAAAAAAATCATGAGCAGTAGATCATGTACCTGTAGTTTAAA
Organism: Avena sativa; assembly: GCA_916181665.1. Classification (NCBI taxonomy): domain Eukaryota; kingdom Viridiplantae; phylum Streptophyta; class Magnoliopsida; order Poales; family Poaceae; genus Avena; species Avena sativa. The sequence continues at coordinate 72,700,360 of OV702284.1, forward strand.
CCGGACCCACTTCCTACCCGTTTGGTAGATATTTGTCTTTTTCACCAGGGGTGGACGAAAAGGTTTGAGATACTCCGGTTGGAATGTTCTCTATGTAAGTTGGTCTAGTATTTTTGAAAAATGGGTTGGTAGCATTTTTTAATGACCATTTTGGTGGTTGCTTCACAAAACACCTCGTTTTTGGCACTCGAAAAATAGAAAATGGTTTTTTCATGCGATGAAAAGGAAAACTTCCTCCTGCAACATTGTTCGCCATCCTATAAAGTAGATGTATACACAATATGGGAACGGTATCACAAACTATGCCTTGTTTTTAGCCATAACATTGGTCATTTAACCAAAAAACCAGAAAACCTTGAACATGATAGGTCATTTTGTGAATGTTTTTTTGAGAAATAATCAATTTACGAAGTTTGGTATTTTTTCTTGCAACTATGTCATATAATATGACACCACGCGAAGGATTTACATTGTTCTGACCGTTTTTCAATTTATCATGCCCGTTACAAAAATTTCCCGTTTCAAACTATGGTCAAAACGGCGGGCATAAAGATATGTGATGGGCCTCGCTAAAACTTGCATTGGATCTCTTAAGAAACATCATATTGCAAGTTTAAAAATAATTTTTTTAAAAAATCACGAGCATTAGATCATGTACATATAATTTAAACCGGACCCACTTTCTACCGGTTCGGCAGAGATTTGTCTTTTTCACCAGAGGTGGACGGAAAGGACTAAGATATGCCGATTGGGACATTGTATATGTAAGATGGTCTAGTATTTTTTGAAAAATAGGGTGGTAGCATTTTGAATGAGCATTTTGGTGGTTGCTTCACAAAACATCCTGTTTTTGGCACTCGGAAAATAGAAAATGGCTTTTCCGAGCGACGAAAACGGAAATTTTCTCCTGCAACATTGTTCGTCATCCCATGAAACACATATGTGCATAATATGGGCACAGTATCACAAACTATGTCCTGATTTTAGCCAGAACATTGGTTATTTAACCCAAAAGCCAGGAAACCTCGAACATGATAGGTCATTTTGTGAAAGTTTTTGAAACATAATCAATTTACCAAGTTTTATATTTTTCCTTGCAACTATGTCACATAATATAACACCACTCGAAGGATTTACATTGTTTGAACCGTTTTTGAATTTCTTATGCCTGTTACAAAATTTCCCCGTTTCAAACTATGGTCAAAACGGCGGGCATGAAGATATGTGATGAGACTCCCTAAAACTTGCGTTGGATCTCTAAAGAAACATCATATCGTGAGTCTAAAAATGATTTTTTTCAAAAGACCATGAGCAATAGATCATATACCTGTAGTTCAAACTGGACCCACTTCCTGTCGGTTCGGCAGATATTTTTCTTTTTCACCAGGGGTGAATAGAAAGGTTTGAAATCTCCCGGTTGGGACATTGTCCGGTCTAGTATTTTTTAAAAATGGGGTAGCAACATTTTGAATGAGCATGTTGACGGTTGCTTCACAAAATGCCCCGTTTTTTGCACTTGGAAAATAGATAATATGTTATACAAAAATATATGTAATGTTTTTATATTTTATTCAATAAAAATATTTAGTATTTGAGTTTAGTTAGATAGATCTTATTTTTCTGCAAATTTTGGTATATTATATGTATTTTTTGAATTAGAATGATTTATTTATGAATTTTTCTAGTATTAATATGACAAAAAGAGAAAATAGCAAGCCGTTGGCGTAGCCTTGACGCCATCGCATCACCGTCACGGCTTATCTACTACGCCTACAGCCCGGCTATGCCGACAGTTATTTTTACCTACGCCGACGGCTATTTTGGACCAACGGCCCATTCGCTGGCCCGCCTAACTCACGGTTCTAGCTGACAGCCCCGATAAAAAGTCGTCGGCGTAGCATATGGTCCGTCGGCGTTTTAGGTGTTTCCTGTAGTGATACGAATGACGACGGGAGAACCATATCTCGGATGCATCCGGGACACTGACGTGGATAAGAGCATAAAATGATAATAATGCAGGCCACTGCCGGATCTTGCCCACCCCACCGCCACCGGTCGCCATCACAATCTCCATTTCTCACCCACATATCACCTTTTGCTTACCTGGAACAAGGAACACGGGTACGGCCTCTTCTTGGCCACCCTAAACCAACCGAACCATAATCTGTCTTTGCCAAAGCAAAAAAAGAAAAGAATCTAATTAAGTAAGCACGCAATGATGTCGCACATGGGAAGAACCAGGTGCCTAGTTTAGTTGAACGAACATCGCCGGGCTCTCCTCTATATAAGCACCTCGCCCCTCTTCGCCTTTGGCCACCCAGACCCACTTCCATAAATCTGCAAGTATTGCGAATTTGTGACTATTGAGCTATCTCGCTCGCCAAGCCATACAGATGGATCAGGTGCTGAGCCAAGAGGGGGACAGCAACCGCGCGACGCAGGAGTACCACCACGTTGGCCTCGACAGGGCAACGGGCCTGTCGGAGGCCGACGGGGTTCTCCTGATCATGGAGCTGATGGAGGACTCGCTGCCGCCACCCGCCGTCGACGACGACGTCGACCGGCTGAGCCACGTCATCCGGTCGCTCGAGGCCGAGATCTTGAGAGGAGGCGCCGAGACGACGGTGCCCAAGGACGGCGGCGACTGCTTGACGGTACCACCGAGCGAGGACAGCTGTATGATCGACGAAATGCTGATGGCCGACCTCGATGGCTATGGCGGCGGGGCGTCCATGCCGATGGAGTACTGGCCGGAGGTGCCGCCGGTGGGGGGATGGTACTTGTACACGGAGGGGGGTGAAGGCACCATCGTTGGGCAGTACTGTTGGGCAGATCAGGGCTGCGTGGAGGAAGTGTACAGCCCGTTGTGGGAATGAGAATACGAGAATTAAAACAAGAGGGGTCATAGAGATGTGTAGCCGTAGTTTTCTTGCCACCAAATGCACATAAACAGTTCCATGCGCTGAGAAAAAAAACAGAGATTTTGCAGAACCTGTTGAATGAAATTGCTAATTTCGTTCTATTAGTTGGGCTCTCTTTTTTTGTATATAGCCCTACTTTATACTCATAGATCAAAGGCACCGAAAAAAACGTGAAACAACAACTATTGATCGGTTATCAGACCAAGAGTTACATCAACATTCTTCAAAGTCATCGTCTCTGTCCTTATCAGACCAAGAGTTACATCAACATTCTTCAAAGTCATCGTCTCTGTCCCGCCCTCTTACATCTCGAGTTTGACCATACCTCCGATGAAGGGAACTGTGCAAGACCGGACCTGCACAAACTAGCTAACGATTTGCAGAACCAAATGAGTGGTACCTACTATATGGCTGGGGAATTAGAGCATCCCACTTGTTGGGCGATCCTAGGCCGAAATCCAGAAGAATTTTGGGCCGGACGAAACTCGTTTTCGGTCTGAAAACGCCGAGTTTTCCACTCGCGTTTCCAGGCTGAGTTCTGATGTTCAGCTAAATTCAGTTAAACACGGCGAAATTTGGGCGAATATAGGCGGATTTCATTAATTAGGACGAGGACGCATATATTACATCGAAATTAAACTAGGAAAACATTAAATTTAAACTAGGCAAAGGCCGCCGCTGTGTCCGACGCCGATGCCGATGCCGAACGCCGCTTCTACATGTCGAGGCGGGGGTGGTTGCCGGCCTGGATGTGCTCCAGCACGGCGGCGAGCGTTCGCCCGGGAGCGCTCCACCAGCGGCGGCGGAACGCCGCATTGTTACGCGTCGGCGTCGAGCCCGGCGGTCCCTCATGTCGGGCGAGCTCCTGGAGCCGTCTGTCGACGAAGAACTGCTCCCAGAAGACCAGGTTGTCAGGATCCTCGGCGTGATCCGGGTCTTTCATGACGGCGACATCGTCTGGATCTCGCCGGCGATGTCCTCGTCGGTTGGCACAAGCGGAATTAGGATCCCACCGGCGCTGAGATTCCAGCCGACGGGGAGACGAAAGTCCGGCGGCGTCATATAGCCCGCGTCGTGGAGCAGCCGGGCCTCCCACGACTGCAGCGTGCGGCGGCCGTTCGCCGCCGCGGGTCGCCAGGGAATCTCTCGACCGTGTCTTTTCGACGGAGTTGTAGAGGTGCGAGCGTTTGGAGTTCGCCGGAGTTGGAAGAGCTATGAGTGTGAAGCAAGACGGCGAGATGTACGGCTTTTGTAGGCCGAGACCGGCGGCCAGGACGAGAGGGGTGTAGCGGCGAGGGCGGGAAAAGGGGAAACAACGGGAAAGATGACGACTACTCGGCTTCTATCGCTGACAGGACTGGTCCACTCGGCGAATTTGCTTCGTCCGGCGTTCCCAGGATGGGATCCTGAGAATGGCCTGGAAAGTCCGTACCAAAGTTGTCCCAAATCCAGACGAAAACAGGTTCCTGAAAACACGGCTAAACCGAAATTCGACGTCCGAACCTAATTTTCACCCTGGGATCGACGTTGTGCGAAGGTGAGTGGAGATGCTCTTAGCACTCCTAACTATCGACCATATTGTGGGGACCGGAAAATCTCTTTGAATGACGGGCTCGACGGAGCCCTTCTTAAATATTTTTTTGATCGTTATTTTCGAGTTTCCATTTTTTTTAAAAAATCCTAGATGCTGACAATATCGTAATTCTACAGCCCTGCAAAATATCAACGCGAAATAGTTTGTATTCTGGCCTACACAAAAATGAAAATCCTATAAATCCGAAGGTTTTTGAAATTTGCATGGTTCTTGATTCAAAAAAAATTCATTTTTACATAGCCGTGCATTTTTTTTTGACATGCAGATAGAAGTCGTCATTATCTACATACAAGGTTTTTTTGAAACTTAATAGTGTCGATTTCAAAAAAATAAAAAAACGTGTCCATACTGACCGTCCTCCAAAACGGCGCACTCGTCTGGGGACACCCTAATAATTCCAAACAATATTTAATTTTGCTTCTCTTGTGCAACATACCATGTCAGATAGGAGAAAATCGTAGTACCATACCATGCTTCTACTATGGATAATAGTCAATCCTAGTCCACTCGACAAATATTTTTACCCCGTTGTTCGAAATGTTAAACTTGTATTTCTCATCTTCCTCCGCAAGCTTTCACTTTTGGGTTAATTGACAAGTAAATACACAATCCTATTATTTTTCGAGAATCATCCTACTTCAGAGCTGAAATCTTTTGAGTTCAAGATGTGATCAGCACACCAAATAAAACTCAGCACACTTTGGGTCATGTTTAGCTATGAGGGGTCACATGCGAGTATACGACAAACCACTAGTGGAGAAGACACCTCTAGTCCCTGCCGTAATGGCCTCTAGTTCCGGTTTTTAAAACCGGGACTAGCTATGCGGGACTAGAGACCCGAGCATTAGTCCCGGCCTATTTATCGTTCGGGACAAATGGTCCTCTACATGGTCACCGCAGCGCACAGCAGGCTCAAACCAAGACAAATAGAGTCTAACTGTCACATCCCAAATTTTAGATTTGGTCTTGCATATCATTCATATCATTGCATCATGCTTTTCCATGCAATACCGTCGAGTGATAAGGTTTGGCGAAACGCCATTTACAAAACCTTATTTTATTTTGCTACGAGGTTCCTGCGGGAAGCTTTAGTAGGACTTGCGACAACCACCCCTGTAAGTTAGTGGTTTCGCTCAAACCTTGACGTTAGATTCTTCCCCTCGACCATACGAACCCGTAGGCGCAAGAATCGCTTGAATCAGAGCTCGTACGGAAAAGCTTCGGCTGTTTTAGTAAACCGCCGGAAAACGGTCCGAAAATCTGGACCGATTTTCGAGTCCTAAACTAACTCCGGACCGAATCTGAGTAGGATTTCGCGCGAGAGGGCCACTTAAGGCGGACCCCAGCCTCGGGATCCGCACCCACCTGCGCCGACCCCGCCGCCGCCGCCCTCCGCCCTGGCCGCCGCCGCCGCCTGCGCTGCTGCCGCGCTGCCGCCGCCGCCTCGCTGTGCGCGCTGCACGCGCCGCCGCTGCTGTGCGCTGCTGCTGCCGCGCGCGCATGCGTTGCTGCTGCCGCGCGCGCATGCGCTGCTGCGCGCTAGTTGTCGCACTCACGCGTGCACGCATACACACATGTATGCGCGCCGCGTTGATTTTTATCGACCCGTTCGTTGACCGTATCCGTCCGTGCAGGAAAACCCCCGACGCCGGAACCGATCGCCACCGCCGTCCGGAACTCGCCGCACCTTCCGGAGTCCGTTTCGCCGCTTGTTTCCGGTAAGACAACAACCACCGTCAGATCTCAGATCAGCGGCTCAGATCGTTAGTTGACCGGTCAGACTCAGGCGTTGACTAGTCAGACGCCCAGTCAGCGTCCAGTCAGCAGACGCTTTGACCAGTCAACAGACACAATTGATTGGTCAATTTCGTTAATCCTTCTAATTGACAGATTTCGGTAGAAACTTGTAAATTGCGTAGTAATTAAACCGCTTGGCCAAAAATTGCAAATAAAATATGTGTAGATTCAGTGAGTCGTGGAGACTCTCGCTGTACCTTTGGTTCAGGCTTTTGCTGCAAGGTTTAGTACAGTTTAATCAAACTAGTTAGTGGCCTTTTTGGAGTAATAAATTCGTAGAAAAAGATCCGTAGCTCCAAAAATCGCGTATGATATGTCCCTGGATTCAGTGGAACGAGGGGAATCCCATCGTGAATTAAAAAGATAGGCTTACAGTAAAAACTTCTGCAGAAACTGTCTAGGGGCTTTCTGCAGTGTTTTAATTACTCGGGGAGTTTTATAATTCCTTTTTGAGTAATTCCAGTTGGTACTGTTTCTAATCAGCGATGCCCATACTGTAGATTTTTCCCATGATTTTACAAACAGTATACTACCGGTAGTGAATTATTTAAGTTCTAGCTCTAGTTTGGAGCATTACCTTTGTCTAATAGTTTTCCTTGCGCTAAAACTATTTTCCATGCATGCAATCGGTAGTATTATGGTATAGGATGTTGTGGTGCAGCTGTAGCACCAATTCACTTGTCGTTCTTGCATTTCATGCATCATATTTGTTGCATATGTTGTGGATTGTTTGTTTATGAATGCAATTGTATCGTGTAGATTGTGACGAGTGCAACGCTTGCTCGTGTGTGGATTGTTCTTCCGACCGCTACAACCAAGGCAAGTAGATGCTACTTTGTTCATGATATCGTCCTACTATTTTCTATGCATTGTCGTGTTTTTTTTGTAGACGCATGTGTAGGATGATACTATCGCTATGCTATGTCCTATTATGTGGTAGGGCCTTCCTTGTAGATGAACCACCGTTGGGTAGATGTGCTTAGACATGCTATGTTGAACGAGGGCTGGGTTACATCATGAGACTTGTTTCTAAAAGTATTGGTTTGTGAAAACTAAAACAACATAATCAATGAATCTCCTGGGTGTGATGGTATTGATAATTTTTGGTGGTTTTATTGCGGAAAGGCACCCAGGTATCAAGAGAAATTGATTGGCTTCTTTATTGTGTAGCTTACGTGTACAACCACGTGCCAATAATGAAATGGGCGGTTGGTTGGACTTAGTAGGTTGTGGTAACTCGAACCCGCGTATCCAGAGATGTAGAATTTTGGTAGGTTGGACCGGTGCGCGTCGGGATTGAGGAGCTACTTCCCGAACAGTCTCTTCTTGGTCTTCTCCCTATCATCACCCAAAATGAGAGTGATGGTACGAGCTGGGCTGGCCAAGTCACATGGATAAAGTGTACTAACCTCTGCAGAGTGTATAATCTAATCGATTAGCCGTGTCCCCGGTTATGGACATCTGAGTTGCTAGATATTGATTCCATGACATGTTTCTCGCTCATTCTAATTTCATAATTGTTTTAATATGGATGGGTTAACTTAATTGGGATCTTTTCAAAGAAAATCAAAAACTGTTTATGAAAGTAGGACAAATGTATTTGCAAATGCAAGCCAGACACAGCCCCAATTGCCAAATATGCATGTAGATGTTAGTACTATTGTCTCCTTTACTAGTTCTACTTGCCATACATTCCATGTATTGACCCTTCGGGGCTGCTACGTTTCATGTTGCAGGTTATTCCGATTCTGATTGATCGTTATAGGCCACGGTACTTCACTCGGCACTTGTTCACTTGTGGGCAATTTGAAGAATGGAGGATTTACTTTATTTATGTTGCTACCTGAATAATTTGAGCTAGCTCTGTGCTAAGCTTTTATTGTAATAATGGTACTCTGGATCTTCGTTATCTATGATACACGGATATTTTGCTATGTTATCTATCTTACTCTATTGTGGGCCAATGAACCGATCCAGGGATTGGCATGTCACATAGAGGCCACGGTCTTTTCAGAACCGGGGTGTTACAGGATGGTATCAGAGCCCGTGTGTCGACTGTAGGATCGTGACCTAGGATTGGATTAGGAAGCCATAGATTTATTAAAGCCTATATTAACTCTATCTTTCATCTTATGCCTTTCACCCTCGTAAATTCTTACCATATGCTATTCTCACACTTTCCTCTTTTACTTGATAGATGGGAGAAGTCAGGACTGAGTATGCCACCATGGAGTCACCAAGGCCCTTTGCAAGGCAGTTAGCTCAGCTCTCGCAGTCATTGGGATTGCCACTGCCCATGTTTAAGGGAAGAAGGTTGTACACCTATGGATATGGAGAGGATGCATGGGAGATCACTACCTTCATATTCAGGGATGCCGCCTTGCCAAACCCCGTGCACTTGGTCTACACCAAGACATACTGCAACTGGGGACTTGGAATCAACTTGGCCATACATGAAGCTCTGTCTCGCCGGTGCCATAATGTCCGACACCTACTACCAGCAGATTCACCCTACCGTGACTATGGAAGGCGTGATGAAGATGGGAACATTGTGGTTACCCCGGGCGACAGGAACAACATGCCGCCCCGTCGAAGGCACATAGAGGACATGGAAAGGGAGAATGGAGCTCTAGCAGAGAAGGTGAGGATGATAAAGGAGATTGCAGATTTCACAAGCAATGGTATGGTGGTCCAAGGACAGGAGATTGACACTTTGCATGAAGCCGTGGGAGTTCTGGAGAATGCCCTGATAGCCAGAGATGCAACCATAGCACATATTCATGGTACTGTGCAGGATAACACCCAGAACATACAGCAATTGCAAGGGACCGTCCAGGAAAGGGATCAAACTATTGAAGCTATGACAGCCCAGATTGCCGCTCTCCAAGCACAGCTGAATCCACCCTCTGATGATGACAATGGAGATGAAGGCAACAATGGGGATGATGATGACAGTGGAGATGATGATGATGAGGACGAGGATGATGATGATGGAGACGATGATGGTGGAGGAGATGAAGCTGTTGCAGTTGCAGCTGAGAGTGAAGAAGAAGAGGAGGATCCAGAGGAGGTGGAGTTTGAGGTTTCAAGTGATGGTTCCGGAGAGGTGTACACTCTGCCGCCATGGTTGTACCGCGAGCCAAAGCGCCAACGCATGACCGCAAGGACCTACCTCAACCTCTTCAAGAAATAGATAGAAGTCCACCAATTAGTCCACGTTAGGAAAATTCGTTAGGTTTAGTCTCGATCATTGTGAAGCTTAGTTCGTGTTAGTTTAAGAGTGATTAGTTGCTTATTTGTGTACTCCAATATCCCAGGAATTATTTGTGCGAATTTTAATGAAAGAGTTATGGCAATTTGGTTACTATCTGTGTTATTTTCGCTGCAGTTTTCTGCTGATACAGCAGTACTGCGCGATTTTTCATATTTTTCTGGTAACTCTGAAAAATCTGAAAAAACTTGGGCTGATGCGAAACTCTCTGTGCTATATGCACAAAAATCAGCTAAATTTTCTGACGAGTTTAAGTTAGGCGGAAAAATTTGTGAACGCTGCTGGACTGTTCTGGCAGATTGCTGTTTTTGTTGTTTAGATGATCAACTGTTTAGTTAACCATTGCCAACTCTTGTAAAACTATTTCAGTAGGTATATACTGCTAGGATAACCCCTGGGATGTTGCTGGATCGCTTGTTTGTTGATGTGTTGCTTGCTTGTGATTGTCTGCTACTGTTTGTTGATGTTTGATCATATGCATGGGTAGAATCCTATTATCGTAGTTGATTCTTTCTAAACTTACCTGTGCTGAACCACAGATGCCTCCCCGCCGTCACCCCACTGAGTTGGAGAAGATCATGGAATCTCAGGCACAGCTGACCCAAGTGATGACTCAGTTCATGGCGAATCAGAACAACAACAATGGAAACAATCAGCCTCAGGGAGATGCTCTCACCAGATTTCTGAGGTTAAGGCCAGCTAAGTTCTCTACTGCAATGGAACGAATGGTTGCTCTCGACTGGTTGAGTTTCGTCAACAAGGATCTAGTAACCGTTGGATGCACTGATGCTGAGAAGGTGAGGTTTGCCGCTCACCTACTGGAAGGACCAGCCGCTTCTTGGTGGACACATTTCAGATCACCCACCCGCTGGATACCGTGACTTGGGCAATGTTTGAGGAAGGTTTCAGGACCAACCACGTGTCCTCAGGAGTTCTGAGCCTGAAAAGGAAGGAGTTCCACAACTTGCGCCAAACCAATCGCACCGTGGCCGAGTACATTGAAGAGTTCAACAACCTGTCCCGTTATGCACCTGAGGATGTTGACACTGATACTAAACGGAGGGAGAGATTCCTGGATGGCCTCAGTGATGAGCTTTCAGTACAGCTACTGGTGGTTTATTGCCCCACTTTCCAGGAGCTTATGGACAAGGCCAGGATCTTGGAAGGGAAGCACAAACAGGTGGAGAACCGCAAGAGAAAGAACAACAATCACCACTCTGGTTCACACCACAAGTCTCGCACTTCGTATGATGGATACTCCAAGCATGGAGGGAGTGACCTGGGATCCATGACCGCCGCGATGGGCATCGTCATGACAACCATAGGAGCAACCACCACAGCCACAAGGGAGTACACTCTCACCACTCTGGAGGACACGGTGGACATGACCGCAACCGTGATCGCAGCTTTGTGAAGAAGGATCTGAGTGAGGTGACATGCTTCAAGTGTAAGCAGAAGGGACACTATGCTGACAACTGTCCGGAGAGGAAGGGACTGAAGCCAACCAACAATGAGAAGGCCACAGTGAACCACATGAATGTGGAGGAGATTCCAGATGAGCCTGACCTTGTGATTGGTAAGTTCCCAATCAACACTTACCCTGCACTTATACTTTTCGATACTGGTGCATCGCATTCGTTCATATCAAGGGCATTTGTGGATAAGTATAAGTTACCTACTGAGTCTATGAAAAGGTCATTTAGAGTGAGTTCACCTGGAGGAGATATGATAGCTAGTGCGGGATGCCGCGATTTAACTGTGAGGATTGGAACACACAACTTCATTGCACATTTGGTAGTGTTGGATTCACGGGGATTAGATGTTATTTTGGGTATGGATTGGATGTCTATGCATGGGGGACACATAGATTGTGCACAACGAGCTGTTTCACTCAAAACCCCGGATGGTGAGAGGATTAGATTCAAGTCAATTGTACGACCAGGAAGGTGTAAGTTGAATTCTCTTAAGGGGGTTAGCATGGATACTGTGCCAGTGATTAGGGATTACCCCGACGTGTTTCCAGAAGAGCTGCCAGGGATGCCACCTGACAGGGAAGTAGAGTTTCTTATCGACCTGATGCCGGAAACAGGACCAATAGCAAATAAACCATATAAGATGGATGTGGATGAGCTGAAGGAATTGAAGAAGCAATTGAAAGAGCAGCTGGAAAAGGGATTCATTCAGCCTAGTGCGTCGTCATGGGGAGCACCTGTTCTGTTTGTGGAGAAGAAAGACAGCACCAAGAGATTAGTGGTGGACTATCGTTCGCTGAATGAAGTAACCATCAAGAACAAGTACCCTCTGCCGAACATAAATGATTTGTTTGATCAACTGGAAGGAGCAAAGGTGTTCAGCAAGATTGATCTGCGATCTGGCTACTTTCAATTGAAGATCCGGAAGGAGGATGTATCAAAAACCGCCTTCACCACTAGGTATGGTTTATATGAGTATACGGTTATGTCTTTTGGACTAACGAATGCCCCGGCATACTTCATGACCATGATGAACAAGGTATTTATGGAGTATTTGGACAAGTTCGTGGTGGTGTTTATTGATGACATACTGATATATTCCAAGGATGATGCTAAGCATGAGAAACATCTGCGACTGATTATGGAGAAGCTGAGGGAACACAAGCTGTATGCCAAATTCAGCAAGTGTGAATTCTGGCTTAACACCGTTGGGTTTCTTGGACACGTAGTGTCAGGAGAAGGAGTCGCTGTTGATCCAAGCAAAGTGACTGCAGTAACTGATTGGGAAGCACCCAAGAATGCAGGAGAGATTCGAAGCTTTTTGGGACTTGCTGGATATTACAGGAGGTTCATTGAAAACTTTTCCAAGATTGCTAAGCCGATGACTCAACTTCTGAAGAAGGAGAGGAAGTTTGAATGGTCAGACGTATGTGAAGCCAGCTTTCAGGAACTGAAGCGTCGACTAGTGACCGCGCCTGTTCTGTGTTTACCAGATCTTCAGAAAGATTTCCAAGTGTACTGTGATGCTTCACGACAGGGACTGGGGAGTGTGCTGATGCAAGATGGGAGAGTAGTGTCATATGCCTCGCGACAACTCAAGCACCATGAGCGGAATTACCCCACACACGACTTGGAGTTAGCGTCAGTGGTTCATGCGCTCAAGGTATGGAGGCATTACTTAATGGGAAAACACGGTGATGTGTACACCGACCACAAGAGCCTGAAGTACATATTTACACAGAAGGAATTGAACATGAGACAAAGGAGATGGTTGGAGCTTATCAAGGATTATGATATGAATCTACAATACCACCCAGGAAAGGCCAATGTAGTAGCAGATGCTCTGAGCCGGAAGGTTTATGCCAATGGATTGACAATTGGTGAATTGCCTGAGGACTTGTGCAAGCAATTCAAGGACCTTAGACTGGAGGTAGTATCTGAAGGATACTTAGCAACAATGGAAGTCCAACCGACGCTACAGGACAGGATCATAAAGGCTCAGATAGGAGACAAAGAGATAGATGAAGTTAAGGAAAAGATGAAGGAAGGTCGAGCAAGGGAATTCCGCGAGGATGAGCAAGGAACCCTGTGGTACGGAGATCGTTTGTGCGTTCCCAACGATCCCGAGATAAGGAAGTTGATTCTGCAGGAAGCTCATGACTCGCCATATTCCATACATCCGGGCAATACGAAGATGTATATGGACCTAAAGGACAGGTTCTGGTGGAACAACATGAAGGGAGACATCGCGGAGCATATTGCCCTATGTGATGTATGTAGCCGAGTAAAGGCAGAACACCAGAAGCCAGCAGGACTGCTACAGCCGTTGCCTGTGCCGGAATGGAAGTGGGATAGAGTGGGGATGGATTTTATCATAGGATTGCCCAGGACCAGGTCAGGGTATGACTCCATTTGGGTAGTGGTCAACCATTTGACCAAGGTAGCCCACTTCATACCGGTAAAGACGACCTATACGAGTGCAAAGTTGGCCAAGATTTACATGGACAAGATTGTGTGCCTACACGGAGTTCCCAAAAGTATCGTATCTGACAGAGGCACCCAATTTACCTCACACTTCTGGCGCCAGCTGCACGAGTCACTTGGTACTAGGTTGGAGTTTAGCACAGTGTTTCACCCACAGACCGATGGACAGACCGAGAGGGTGAATCAGATTTTGGAGGACATGCTGAGAGCTTGCGCTTTGGCTCATGGTTCTAGTTGGGATGAGAATTTGCCTTATGCTGAGTTTTCCTACAACAACAGCTATCAAACCAGCATCAAGACGTCACCGTTTGACGTACTATATGGGAAACGGTGTCGGACACCATTGCTATGGGATGGAGTAGGAGAACGTCAGTTGTTTGGGCCTGATTTGATCAAGGACGCTGAGGAGAAGGTCGCCTTGATTAGGGACAGGCTGAAGGTAGCACAATCAAGGCAGAAGAGCTATGCTGACGCCAAGCGCAAGGAAGTGGTGTATGAGATAGGTGATAGAGCATACCTCAGAGTAAGCTGGCACCTCGATTTATTGGACCGTATCGGGTCTTAGCACGCAAAGGAGAAGTTGCTTATCAGTTGGAGTTGCCAGAGGCTCTGTCCGCTGTTCACAACGTGTTCCACGTGTCCCAGCTGAAGAAGTGCCATCCGGAGATGGTGGATACACCATTGAGAGACACTGTTCCGCTAGAGGAGGTTCAGCTGGAGAATGATTTGACCTATGAGGACAAACCGGTCAAGATTCTGGAGACAGCAGAGAGGATTACCCGAACCAAGACGATCAAATTTTGCAAGGTACAGTGGAGTCACCACACTGAAGAGGAAGCCACTTGGGAGCGTGAGGATGACATCCGAGAGGACTACCCACACCTATTTGCTAGCCGCGCCGAATCTCGAGGACGAGATTCATCTTAAGGGGGTTAGTCTTGTCACATCCCAAATTTTAGATTTGGTCTTGCATATCATTCATATCATTGCATCATGCTTTTCCATGCAATACCGTCGAGTGAAAAGGTTCGGCGAAGCGCCATTTGCAAAACCCTATTTTATTTTGCTACGAGGTTCCTGCGGGAAGCTTTAGTAGGACTTGCGACAACTACCCCTGTAAGTTAGTGGTTTCGCTCAAACCTTGACGTTAGATTGTTCCCCTCGACCATACGAACCCGTAGGCGCAAGAATCGCTCGAATCAGAGCTCGTACGGAAAAGCTTCGGCCGTTTTAGTAAACCGCCGGAAAACGGTCCGAAAATCTGGACCGATTTCCGAGTCCTAAACTAACTCCGGACCGAATCTGAGTAGGATTTCGCGCGAGAGGGCCACTTAAGGCGGACCCTAGCCTCGGGATCCGCACCCACCTGCGCCGACCCCGCCGCCTCTACTCCTCCTGCGCGCGCGCCTCCCGAGGTCGCCCGCCGCCGCCGCCCTCCGCCCTGGCCGCCGCCGCCGGCCATCGCCCCGCCGCCGTCGCGCCACATCCCCGCCGCCCGCAGGTCCGGCCGCCGCCGCCGCCCCTCTCCGCTTCCTCTTCCTCTCGCTGCGCGCCGCCGCCAGCACCCCCGCATCGCCGCCGACGCCGCCTCCCGCGCGAGCCGCCACCGCCCTCCACTTGCCCCTCGCCGCGCCTCGCCATCCCCGCCGCCATCGCGGCCAGCCGCCGCCATCGCCCGTGTCGCCGCCACCGAGCCGACGCCGCCGCCTGCGCTGCTGCCGCGCTGCCGCCGCCGCCTCGCTGTGCGCGCCGCACGCGCCGCCGTTGTTGTGCGCTGCTGCTGCCGCGCGCATGCACTGCCGCGCGCGCATGCACTGCCGCGCGCGCATGCGCTGCTGCGCGCTAGTTGTCGCACTCACGCGTGCACGCATACACGCATGTATGCGCGCCGCGTTGATTTTTCTTGACCCGTTCGTTGACCGTATCCGTCCGTGCAGGAAAACCCCCGACGCCGGAACCGATCGCCACCGCCGTCCGGAACTCGCCGCACCTTCCGGAGTCCGTTTCGCCGCTTGTTTCCGGTAAGACAGCAGCCACCGTCAGATCTCAGATCAGCGGCTCAGATCGTTAGTTGACCGGTCAGACTCAGGCGTTGACTAGTCAGACGCCCAGTCAGCGTCCAGTCAGCAGACGCTTTGACCAGTCAACAGACACAATTGATTGGTCAATTTCGTTAATCCTTCTAATTGACAGATTTCGCTAGAAACTTGTAAATTGCGTAGTAATTAAACCGCTTGGCCAAAAATTGCAAATAAAATATGTGTAGATTCAGTGAGTCGTGGAGAATCTTGCTGTACCTTTGGTTCAGGCTTTTGCTGCAAGGTTTAGTACAGTTTAATCAAACTAGTTAGTGGCCTTTTTGGAGTAATAAATTCGTAGAAAAAGATCCGTAGCTCCAAAAATCGCGTATGATATGTCCCTGGATTCAGTGGAACGAGGGGAGTCTCATCGTGAATTAAAAAGGTAGGCTTACAGTAAAAACTTCTGCAGAAACTGTCTAGGGGCTTTCTGTAGTGTTTTAATTACTCGGGGAGTTTTATAATTCCTTTTTGAGTAATTCTAGTTGATACTGTTTCTAATCAGCGATGCCCATACTGTAGATTTTTCCCACGATTGTACAAACAGTATACTACCGGTAGTGAATTATTTAAGTTCTAGCTCTAGTTTGGAGCATTACCTTTGTCTAGTAGTTTTCCTTGCGCTAAAACTATTTTCCATGCATGCAATCGGTAGTATTATGGTATAGGATGTTGTGGTGCAGCTGTAGCACCAATTCACTTGTCGTTCTTGCATTTCATGCATCATATTTGTTGCATATGTTGTGGATTGTTTGTTTATGAATGCAATTGTATCGTGTAGATTGTGACGAGTGCAACGCTTGCTCGTGTGTGGATTGTTCTTCCGACCGCTACAACCAAGGCAAGTAGATGCTACTTTGTTCATGATATCGTCCTACTATTTTCTATGCATTGTCGTGTTTTTTTTGTAGACGCATGTGTAGGATGATACTATCGCTATGCTATGTCCTATTATGTGGTAGGGCCTTCCTTGTAGATGAACCACCGTTGGGTAGATGTGCTTAGCCATGCTATGTTGAACGAGGGCTGGGTTACATCATGAGACTTGTTTCTAAAAGTATTGGTTTGTGAAAACTAAAACAACCTAATCAATGAATCTCCTGGGTGTGATGGTATTGATAATTTTTGGTGGTTTCATTGCGGAAAGGCACCCAGGTATCGAGAGAAATTGATTGGCTTCTTTATTGTGTAGCTTACGTGTACAACCACGTGCCAATAATGAAATGGGCGGTTGGTTGGACTTAGTAGGTTGTGGTAACTCGAACCCGCGTATCCAGAGATGTAGAATTTTGGTAGGTTGGACCGGTGCGCGTCGGGATTGAGGAGCTACTTCCCGAACAGTCTCTTCTTGGTCTTCTCCCTATCATCACCCAAAATGAGAGTGATGGTACGAGCTGGGCTGGCCAAGTCACATGGATAAAGTGTACTAACCTCTGCAGAGTGTATAATCTAATCGATTAGCCGTGTCCCCGGTTATGGACATCTGAGTTGCTAGATATTGATTCCATGACATGTTTCTCGCTCATTCTAATTTCATAATTGTTTTAATATGGATGGGTTAACTTAATTGGGATCTTTTCAAAGAAAATCAAAAACTGTTTATGAAAGTAGGACAAATGTATTTGCAAATGCAAGCCAGACACAGCCCCAATTGCCAAATATGCATGTAGATGTTAGTACTATTGTCTCCTTTACTAGTTCTACTTGCCATACATTCCATGTATTGACCCTTCGGGGCTGCTACGTTTCATGTTGCAGGTTATTCCGATTCTGATTGATCGTTATAGGCCACGGTACTTCACTCGGCACTTGTTCACTTGTGGGCAATTTGAAGAATGGAGGATTTACTTTATTTATGTTGCTACCTGAATAATTTGAGCTAGCTCTGTGCTAAGCTTTTATTGTAATAATGGTACTCTGGATCTTCGTTATCTATGATACACGGATATTTTGCTATGTTATCTATCTTACTCTATTGTGGGCCAATGAACCGATCCAGGGATTGGCATGTCACATAGAGGCCACGGTCTTTTCAGAACCGGGGTGTTACACTAACGGGGCGGACAAATGGTTTGGGAGGGTTTAAACCATCTGGTTCGGACCATTAGTCCCGGCCCCAGCCACAGCCGGGACTAATGGCCCAAACCAAAGACCCTTTTTCTACTAGTGAACGTTTAGGTATTAGTGCATTATTCGCCTTTCTCCACCTGTTTGAGTTCTTGGATAAAATGCCTTCTAAGACAATGAAATCATGTTAATCACTCACTTGATGCAAGTCCACATTTGTTTTGAGTGCACCAATTCAAGTGCACAGATTCTATCTTCTATATATTCTGCATTTTTATAAGAAAAAAGTGTCTTCCATTCCCTTGCTAGGCCGTTCAAAGCAAGCCCAGCACTCAAAATAATTACATGGACTTAATCTGGGCCGAGGTCTGAGTCTAAACAAAAACATGGGAACCATCCTGTAAATCATGTTGGGCTTCTCGTCTTTTTTAACGTATTAGGTTTTCCACCCGTGTCACTAACTCTTCGAGCATTCTGAAGTTTGAGAACTTGCTTCTACTTTATTAATCAAGCAGAAATAGAGTCATTATAAATTGTTTCCCGTATATATTTCGGGATCACAACACGCCATAAAGATAAACCAGAGAACTCACTTGATCGAGCTAAACAACATTCTGCACATGCCTGATATGACGTAGGGTGTCAAGTGAGATTTACCAAAATCCCGCTTCTAGTTCATTTATCAAAATCTAGTGTAAATTTTTGCTTAAAATTTAAACTAGATTTTGGCAAATAAACTAAAAGTGGGATCTCACTTGACACTCTATTACGATAATGGAGCAGCTTACAAAAAAAAAAGGAGCAGCTTACAAAATCATTTGCTAGTCGCTTCATATCATAGATCACCACCCTGCAGCTGGAGCGGTCTTTTTCGCCGGTCTTCATGCGCTGCACAACAGATAAGCAATCCAATGCAACAACAAAACCGCCCATACCTTCCTCCTTCGCCCAGGAAACAGCAAGCCTAATAGCCACTTGCTTCCGCCAGCTCTGGGCTTGAAACATTACGCAACTGTCTCCAATACAAGCGACGGAATCCCCAACATTATCATGGGCTACCACACCATCTCCCATCCTTCCCGAAGATGCAAACAGAGCGGCGTCGATATTGAGTTGAATCATACCAGCCGGCAGCGGAGACCAAGAAACTCCTGTGGAGGTCTCACGAATATGAATGGCAACGTGTTTTGTCATATGCATGTGTTAAGAACAACTCAATCGCAGGCTTTAGTTTTTTTTATTGTTAGATTATGAGTTTGTCTTGTAATACAAGTTGGTTAGGCTGGCCGAGTCGGTTAGAGTTTTGGCTAAATCGGTTGTGACTCTAGCCTCATATATACTCCTTGTACTTGCTACAATCAATATACGTGAGATTTATTATAATTTTACATGGTATCAGATTAGTTTTGTTCCTAGGCCATGGCCGCGCCCCCCACACCGCCGCCGCCGCTTCCATCCGGCTACTTCGAACGCCGGGCTGCCCTCGTCACCGCCAAATCCGCCTCTCTCGCGGCGTCCTCTTCCAATCCATCCACTCAAACCCTAGCCCCAACTATCCCCACTAGCAACTATGCCGACACGATCTCAGATGTCAGCCCGTTCATCCCAATTACCCTAGATTTACCAAAGCATAATTACTACCATTGGCGCCATCTCTTCGAAGTTCACCTCGGTCGCTGCAATCTTCTCGACCACGTCGCCGCCGACACCGTCCCTCGGCCCTCGGATCCGCGCTGGGTCAAGGACGATCTTGCAATCATCCAATGGATCTATCAGTGAGTCTCCACCGAGATCTTCAACCTCGTCTTCCGCGACGCCACCAACGCCGCCGCCCTCTGGGTGGCTCTACGCCACCTCTTCCAGGACAACGTCGACGGTCGCGTCAACACTCTCCACACGGAGCTCCGCAACACCGTCCAAGGAGACTCACAAGTCGGCGTCTACTGCCAGCGCCTAAAGTCCATCGCCGACGAACTTCGCGGGCTTGGGGATCCTATCGATGATAAGCAACTCATCAACGTCCTCCTTGTCGGCCTTGTCGAACGCTTCGAGAAACAGGCGTCCTTTATCCCCATGATGCGACCACCACCCTCCTTCGCCGAGGTCCGGTCCATGCTCCAATGGGCCGATCGTGCCATGACCAACAAAGAGTCGCGTCACCAGGTCTTCGTCACCATGCCACGGCCACCGCCTCCACCACCGGCCGCTCCTCCAGCTCCTCCAATGCACCCCCCCCCCCCCCCCCCGCGGGATGGCGCCCGAGCCCGAATTACCGTGGCAAAAACCCGATCGACCGCCCGCCAACGCCACGCCCACCAGCTGCACCAACCCCGCCAGCTCCGACGCCACCTCCGAGCGTCGCCCCTTCCCCTGCGCCTCCAGGTTGGCGCCCGTCACATGATCCTTGGACCGGGCTTGTCCAAGCCTGGCTGATGCCCTGGACTCCACCGTCCCCGATTGGCGCGCCTCCTGCAAAGTCTGGCTCCTGGATGCCGGGACTCTGCCCCCACACGGGATCGCCAGGACTTTTGAGCCCTCGTCCCCCAGCGCAGGCGTACCACGCTGCCCCGTCGACCTATACCTATGGCGCTCTGTCTCCTGCGTCATACTACACCGACAGCAGCGGTATCTACCACCTGCAGCCTCAGCTGACATCTGCTCCGACAGCCTCCTACACGATGCATGCTCCGCCACCATCGACGGCTCCGCCTCTACTGCCTTCACCAACCCCCCATTGGGACCAAGCCGCCTTATTGCAGGCCATGAACAATTTTGCTGCCCAGGGAGCATCAGGTATGGACTGGATTTTCGATTCTGGTGCTTCTAGCCACATGTCTAATTTGAATATTATGCTGTCAAATTGCACCTCTTCCCCTTTTTCTTCAATTACCCTAGGCAATGGCTCCACTATTCCAATCTATAGCACTGGTCACGTCAATTACCCACACCCATTAAACCCTTTTTACTTCGAGATGTTCTAGTTGCTCCTGCTCTTATCAAAAACTTAATTTCTGTTCGCAAGTTTACCTTCGATAATCTTGTCTCTATTGAATTTGATCCCTTTGGCCTATCTGCGAAGGACCTTCGAACCAAGGAGGAGATCGCACGCTTCAATAGCTCCGGTGATCTCTAGTCTCTCCATGGAGCTCCTACCGCACGTCCACCCTCCTCCATGATGGCCTCCGTCCACCTCTGGCACCAGCGTCTAGGCCACCCCAATGCCGTCACCACTACAAATTTTCTTAGTGAATTTTGTCTTCCATGTAATAAAGATCTTCATGATCCCTTAGTGTGTGAGTCGTGTCAACAAGGCAAACATGTGCGTCTTCCATTTAGTTCTTCTAGTTCCTATAGCAGTTTTCCTTTCGAGCTTCTACATTGTGATATATGGACCTCTCTTCATACTAGTATTTCTGGTTTTCAATACTATCTTGTTATTCTAGATGACTTTACTCATTTTATTTGGAAGTTTCCTCTCAAGCACAAATCAGATGTACACACCACCTACCTCAATTTTCAACGATATGTTTCCACACACTTCTTTCTACCCATTCGGTTTATCCAATGTGACAATGGCCGTGAATTCAACAATATTACAAATCGAAACCTTTTTCTTCAACATGGCATTCTCTTGTGTTTTTCTTGCCCCTACACTTCTCCCCAAAACGGCAAGGCAGAACGATCTCTCCGTACTCTTAATGATATAGTCTGCATCCTTCTAATTCAATCATCTATGACACCAAAGTTTTGGGCAGAAGCTCTTCGAACAACCACTTTTCTCTTAAACATCCACCCCTCTACTGTTAACCCTAAAACAACACCCTTCTATTCTCTTTTCCTAAGCCATCCCAGTTATTCCGAGTTAAAAGTTTTCGGTTGCCTTTGTTTTCCCAACATATACGCCACCACTCCCAATAAACTATCTCCTCGCTCCACCCCCTGTGTATTTCTCGGTTACTCTGACAAGCATAAAGGATATCGCTGTCTAGATCTTACCAATAGTCGCGTCCATATATCCCGTCACGTCACTTTCGATGAAACAACCTTTCCTTTTGCTACTCGGTCATCTTCCCCTGAACCTACCTCACCAACAACTCCAACTCACTCCCCTAGCCTCCCACATCCTCTCCTATACAACCCTAGCGTCGCCAACTTCCAGCCCCTAGTCGCGGCAGAACCGACCCAACCCCCTGCCGCGGCACATGAAATGACGCAAAACTCTGCCACAGCAGACCTCCCTGCCGCGCCTGAGCCTGCCGAACCCTCTGCCGCGGCAGAGATTCAGGCTCCAACCGCTGCCGCGGCAGCGCGCGCTGCCGACGCATCATCACATGTGCCTGATCGTTCCGCTGTGCCGGGCACCTCCTCTGCTCATTTACCCTCACGTGTCGTCCCTACTACTGCTCCTAGCAATGACCATGTTATGCATACTCGTGCTAAGTCTGGTTTTCGCCTTCAACCTAAAGAACGTCTCACTCTTCTTGCCGAATCCCAAATTTCACCTATTCCTCGTACCAACAAAGCTGCTCTTCTAGATCCTCATTGGTCCTCAGCCATGCGAGATGAGTTTTAAGCTCTCTTACAAAATGACACTTGGCAACTTGTTCCCCGACCACATGGTGCAAACATTGTCTTCGGCAAATGGGTCTTTTGCCAAAAATTCCACTCCGATGGATCTCTTGCTCGTTATAAAGCTAGATGGGTTTGTCGGGGTTTCTCTCAGCAACATGGAATTGACTATGATGAAACCTTTTCTCATGTTGTTAAGCCAAGCACAATTCATACTGTCCTTAGTCTTGCTATTTACTCCTCTTGTCCTATTCATCAACTCGACGTTAAAAATGTGTTCCTTCATGGAAGTCTTAATGAAATAGTCTATTGTCAACAACCTCTTGGATTCGAAAATCCTAATCTACCCGATCATGTTTGTCTCCTACAAAAATCTCTTTATGGCCTTAAACAAGCCCCATGGGCCCGGTTTCAACGATTTTCTACTTTTATCCAAACAATAGGTTTTGTTTCCTCTCTTTCTGATTCCTCTCTTTTTGTCTACAATCAAAATTCACAAACTTCTTATTTAATTATCTATGTTGATGATATTGTCCTCACAGCTTCTTGCACCCCTTTTCTCAACCATATTATTTCTCTTTTAAACACCGAATTCTCCATGACTAATCTAGGTCACTTACATCATTTTCTTGGTATTTCTGTCACTCGTACTTCCAATGGTATTTTTCTATCTCAACGACAATATGTTCTTGATCTTCTCTCACGGGCAGGGATGCAGGATTGTCAACCCTCTCGTACTCCTATTGACACATCCTTTAAACTTTCTGCTGATGGTGAGTCTTTTTCCGATTCTACTCTTTATCGTAGTCTTGTAGATGCTCTACAATATCTCACTCTTACACGTCCTAAGATTTCTTATGCTATCCAACAAGCTTGTCCCTATATGCATAACCCCCGTTTCCCACATCATAACCATGTCAAACGTATTCTTAGATATCTCAAAGGCACTCTTGATCACGGTGTTCACATTAATTCTTCCTCTCCTACTACTTTGACGGCATATTCCGATGCCGACTGGGCTGGTTGTCCAGATACTCGTAAATCTATGTCTGAATACTGTGTTTTTCTTAGTAACAATTTGGTTTCTTGGTCTTCAAAAACACAGGTTACAGTCTCAAGTTCTTATGCAGAGGCTGAGTACAGAGCGGTTGCGCACACGGTTGCTGAAACGGTTTGGCTACGCCAGCTACTATCGGAGTTGCACCGTCATATTCATCAAGCAACCATTATTTATTGTGACAATGTTTTAGCTATATACATGTCTAGCAATCCAGTGCAACATCATTGCACCAAGCACATCGAGATCGATATCCACTTTGTTCGGAAGAAGGTTACTTTGGGCCAAATACGGGTTCTGCATGTTCCTACCACATCGCAATTTGCTGATATCTTCACCAAGGCTCTTGCTACTACGGCTTTCGCTGACATTCGATTCAGTCTCAATGTTGTTGAACCCCACGATGAGACTGTGGGGGATCTTAGATTATGAGTTTGTCTTGTAATACAAGTTGGTTAGGCTGGCCGAGTCGGTTAGGTTTTTGGCTGAGTCGGTTGTGACTTCAGCCCCATATATACTCCTTGTACTCGCTACAATAAATATACGTAAGATTTATTATAATTCTATATTTATCAATAACAAGAGGGTTGACGGTACCACCCTCCTCCCTCAACTAGTGGGCATCCCAATTGTGCCAAAAGGTCACCGCCAGAACCGTCGCATGTTGCTCACCATTCGTAGCTAAAAACTCAGTGAGTCATGTCTTCATTGAGGTAAAACCATTTTGATTGAGGTGGACATCAAATAATTGCTTCACTGCATTCCACACTTCCCTTGCGAGGTCATACAACTTGTCTCGCGTGTATAGATAAGTCACACTTCTTATAAAATAGATAAATTGGTTACACTACTTGTTAAACGCGTGTACCGCAGGTCATAAACAGGTCAACCGGCTGATTTTTGACAAAAAAAGCACGGGTGCTTCTTACGTGAGTATCTCAAGTCAGTCACAAGTCAGTCAATATATTACAGAAACCCTCCTAGTATTGCTAAATATTTTTACATTTATTTTAAATCAATTTTTCATTGGTTAAATTTAACCAGATCGCTACATATGTATGTCTCTGAATCGATAATTGGCTAGTTAATTTTTAATTTAAAGTTACAATTCGTATACAACAACAGTTGGCTACTCGACCATATATACTTTGACAGGAACTTGTATTCTAACTAGCCAATGTCAGATATAAAATTGATCTAAACCCTATCTAAAAATATTTGACAATACTAAGGATTTTTCATAAGTTATTAACTGCCTTGAGATGCTCACGTGAGACACACATGCTTTTTTTTGTCAAAAACTGCCGGTTGACCTATTTGTGATCTGCGGTACACGCGTTAGACAAGTATGTGAGGTTTGTCTATTTTACAAAAAAGTGTAACTTATCAGCACATGCAGGACAAAAGTTGTATGGACACCGCTGCCATTTACTCCGAATGAACATAACAGAAATGTGTGCTCCACGCTCTCCTGAACTGAACAATGTATGCATGCAGGAGATGTGGGGATCTGTTGACTCTAAAGTCGCTCTCCGCTCAGGAGACAGTTATGTGCAAAGCGCCACATTGTAATGCGTGTCTTTCCGGGGGCTTGGATCATCTGCTTGTACATCTGACGCCATCACCGGCCCTTTGCACTCCTAGCTGTTAAAGTGCATAAGTGGATTATACTAGTTTTTTTCATCAGTTCAGACTTTTGGTTGCGTTGGCTAGTGCATGAAGCTTAACATGGTATCGAGTCTAGATTAGAGTTTTTTTTTTAACGCACAACTCGTCCGCTAAATTCCATCGCCGCCGTCCGTCTGGTGCTCTATGATCCGTCCGCCGCCTCCCTCTGGCAGCTGCCTGGCTGCCGCTCGTCCGCTGCCCGGCCGGCCGTCTGCCGCTCGTCTGCCTATCGCCCGGCCGTTGCTCGTCTACTGCCCGGCCGTCGCCTCTCTCCGGTCGCCGTCCGCTTGGCCGCTATTTTCCTCTGGCTCTCCTGCGCGTGCGTGCGTCTCTGCCTTTCTCTGGCTCGCATGCATGTGATCCCCTGCTGCTTCTCATGTCTGGCTCGCATGCGTGTGATCTGCTGCTGCTTCTCACGTCTCTAGCTAGTGCTTCTCATATCTGTTTTGATCAGTAGTTGACCAGGCAAAAAAAAAGCCTTCTGGCATAGTTTCCTGCTTCAATGATGTCACTTTCGCTGCTCCCGTCTTGCACCCATGTCCTTCCTCGTTACTTGGTGCTCGTCCGCCGACTCCCTCTTTGCCGACTCTGTCTCCATCGGTTTGCCGATCTACACCGACTTTCGCGGCCTCTTCACGCGCCTATGGCCGCCCTTGGCCGACTTCGTCTACGTCGGCCTGCCGCTCTACATCGATTTTTGCGGCCTCTTCACGCGCCTATGGACGCCCTTCGCCGACTTCTTCTACGTCGGCATGCCGCTCTACATCGATTTTTGCGGCCTCTTCACGCGGCTATGGCCGCCCTTCGCCGACTTCGTCTACATCGGCCTGCCGCTCTACATCGATTTTTGCGGCCTCTTCACGTGGTTATGGCCGCGCTTCGCCGACCCCGTCTATGTCGGCTCGCCGCTCGACATTGACTCTTGCGGCTTCTTCAGGCAGTTGTGACCGTCTTTCATCCACTCCGTCTTCATCGGCGTGTTGCTCTCCGTCGCCACCTTTGGCGGCCTCTGTGTGTGTGGGTGACAGCTCCTCGTCGGCACCTGATTGTACCTCGACCTCTCCAGTCGTGCCCCTTTCTGCGCATGAGATAGCGCAACTTCGATGCCTGCTTGATGCTTGGGACTCTTCACCGACAGGTTCTGCTGGTTCTACGACTGAGTTTTCTAGCATTGAGCGACCACCTCCTCCTTCTCCAGGTACATCCCCATGGCTTCTTGATACTGGAGCTTCTTTTCATATGACTCCTGATTCTTCCTTGTTGCATTATGTTCGACCTGTCGACCCTCCTGTTCGTGTTCTTACTGCCGATGGTACCCCCCCTCCCAGTCATTAGTCGAGGCATTCTTAGTACTTCCTCGTTTCATGTTCCTTCTGTTGCACATGTTCCTCAACTTAACATGCAACTCTTTTCTGGTAGTCAGATCGTCGACTCTCATTGTAGCATCACTCTCGACTTTGATCCCTGTTTTGTTCAGGATCGTCGCACCGGCACTATGCTTGGTGCTGGCCCCCGCCGCCATGATGGCCTCTGGGAGCTTCACTGGCTTCGTCTTCCCTCTGATGCCACCATCGCCAGTTTCTCGGCATCTGTAGCCGTCGCTACTAGCTCTTTTCAGCAGTGGCATCATCGTCTTGGACATTTATGTGGTTCTCGACTCTTGTCTTTAGTTCATCATGGTGTTCTGGGGTCTGTCTCCGGAAACGCTTCTTTTGATTGTCAGGGATGTCGGCTTGGTAAGCAGATTCAGCTACCGTATCCTTACAGTGAGTCTGTGTGTCAACACCCGGATTTTTAATCCCGGATGCCTGTTATTCCATACATCGCAATCCCAGGATTACCATTTTTGCGAGACATAACAGAATTGTATACCATAGTACATCATCCATTACAAACGATACATAAGTTCTTACAGAAATAGGGATCTCATGATCCAGTTCTTAATAAAACATCAAGCAGCGGAATACGTAATAATAACGGTAGCGTAGGCGAAGCTCCATCTTCGGGGTCACAGGCAATGCTGACGATGGGAGATGATCCTAGTTCTCGTAACCTTCCTGGGGTACATCCTCTAGGTACTCCTCTTCATAGTCTGGCCATGGGAATAGCCAGGGACAAAGCCATGAGTACTCTTTAAGTACTCGCAAACTAATACTAACAGGTAAAGGGTTTTTTGGATAATAGGACACTAGGCTCTAGGGTTGTTTTGCAAAAGATAGATTTATACCTACTAAGTTTAGAGGCAACGAATGCTTGTCACAATTTTATAACTCCTAAGTGGGAACTTGTATTTCATATCACAACTCTGTTGTGGTCAAGTCAAAGTTTCAAATCATTTCACAAGTCATTTTGAAAAGTCTGACGGGGGAACAGTATGGCCACTCCAACTGTCCATAACCGCGGACGCGGCTATTCGAATAGTTTGACACTCTGCAGAGATTGTACACTGTCACCACAACATTCGATACATCCGTGAGGAACAAATCCTGAATTCACCATACTCAGTATGCGGATAATCAATCCTAACCTTTCGATTACACGCCCTAGTATAAGCACCTCTCATGTGAGTTTGGCCTCCCAACCATGACCAACTGTCATCTTGGGTACTGCACAGGTGGACAATCTTCACAAGGTAGCCTCAGCTCAGACCTTGGCCGTGAGGGAACTAATACTAAGGTATATAAGTTTCCAGTCAAGCCCTACCCAATCTTCGGGTATTGTGGTTGTACGATAAATTGGAATGGTATCGCATCCAGATAACCATCAGTTTTAGAAAGGGCTAAGGCTCATGCCTCATCGTTTTCATCACCAAAATCATCAGGTGTTTGGAAACACATGTCCAAAACATTTCAATAGAATGATCCATCATTCCAAGGTTTTCATAACCATTTTTCCACCAAGTATTCCCATCTAAAGTTGATCAAGTTTTATGCTTAGCACTAGCATCTACAGGTGGGGGTAAGCAATAATGAGGGGTGGTAAACTAGTGGAGTTCTAACTAAGTTCAATCTCATGCCTTAAGATGACATCAAGATTATCTAGCTTAGGCCAAATTTTATGCTATTTATGCAACCTTCAGATATCTTTCTAGTATCTATAATTCACTTAAGCAAACTCTAAGGAATAGCTTTGATAAAGAAATAAAGTATAAAGCTTGTAAGTACAAACTAGGATTGGTTGGTCAAGTGGGTTGGATCATATATGCTTAAGGCATATAGTGGGCAGAGTAACAAGTAGTGGGTTGTGGCATCAGTAGGGTATCTGGCAAGGGTTAGCTTGCACAATATCAGTATAAGCTTGCTAAATTGCAAGTGTTAGCTTGCAAGGTTAATAGCTTGCCTTGAGCAGAGCAGTGGTTGTAGTTCTCCTCGGCTTCTTCTTCGTAGTATCCTCCTTCCTCCTCGTATCCTTGGTCGGTACTAGCGTCTATAAATAAATACGAGGTACACAATCACCAAACAATACTTAACTACTTGCAATCATCACACACAAGGGTCCTATAGATAATCTAACATCATCACTAACATTACAAGATTAAAGCTTGGTTTAATTCTTTTTATTTTTAGAAAAGTAATTTCTACTCATTGAAAAACTACTTAAGATTTAATATTCTCCAAACCAAACATGGGATCATGTTGACACATGTCATCACCACATATTTTAGTCCATGGGAATATGATTTAAAGTGGTGTCACGATTTAATAAGGTTTTACCCTTTTATTTTAGTTATTTAAAGTGGCTAGAAATGCCTATGTAGCATTCTTTTATTACTTGAACATTATTTCTGAAGGTAAACCTATATATTTTTATATATTCCGAAAGGTATGGTTAAATGTGATTTTTGAGAGTTGGAATCAACTCAAAAGCTATTATGGTTTAAATTTGAAAAATGTTTGAATGCAGAAAAGCTTCTGCCTTGTTATTTTTACCATGGGTGATCTATAGATCCAAATGACTTGAATCCAACGGGCTTGGATTCAGCATTCTCAGACCTTTCTAACAAAATTGGTTTCATTCAATTTGGTGCATTGAATCGATCTGGATTGATTTTTGAAGTTGGGTACAGAAGTGAGTTTGAAACAAAATGAAAAAGGTTTAATTCAAATAACTGGGTTGCGCGGGAAAAGTTAACGGGCCGGCCTGCTAAGCGCAGTGCTCTCGCGGGCTGCTTAAGTGGGTGTCCCCACTCGTTAGTGAGATAGGGAGGGGAGAAGCGGTACGGGGCGATGTGGATCGTTCGATCTAGTTCTAATCCAACGGCTGAGAGTCATCATCGACGTTGAGCAATGCCGGCGAGAAAGAAATCTAGTGCGGCCAGTGAGGGGTGCTGGGGGCTCACCGGGGTGCAGGCGAGGGTCGGCGAGGCGGGCGAACGACGAAGTCGACGACAACGAACTCAGGGGTGGTCGCGGCAGCTCCTGGGGTGGACGAAATCGATGGCGTCCTTCTTCTCCAGAGGCGGCGGGCTCCGGTGAAATTCTGGTGAGGTGGTGCTCGCCTTGCTTTGGGAACATGTGGCACGATCAGTGAGGAGAGGGGAGTGAGATGGTGTGAAGAAATCGAGCGGGGGTGGCCTCTATTTATAGTCGAGCGAGGGGACCGACGGGGCGCACGTTGAGCTCGTCGGGGGCGATGTTACAGGCGGCTATTGGCATGGGCGAAGGTAGGGGCGGTGCGGTGTTCCCTGGCGATGCTCAACGACATGGTTTTTAGGCGTGGGGCGGTGCGGTTTGGTCTGGAACATGCGACGCTCTGTGCGGCAGAGGCGGCGTATTCGACGGCGAGCGGTGGCTGTGCGTCACGGGGCGGCGAATGAGGATGTCTGGTGGTCTCCTGGGTCGGTGGGGATTGTGTATGCCCGCGGTGAGGGCGGCGCGCAGTCTGTGGGCGCTGGTCGAGGGTGGCGCTCTGTCGCACGCTCGGCATGGTCGCTGGCGGTCTGGGCGCGGTCCGTGCGTGTGGTCCAGGGCTTGGCAACGCTCGCGGCTGGAACAATGAGTGGCGGTGGACGGTGGGCTGCCTCCCAGACATGCTGGCTAGGCTTGCTTTTCTTCCTAGCTTGCTGTCGACATGGGTGTGCTCGGCTGTTCACCTTTGATGGCAATGCCAAGTTTACAGTGATGTTAAGGGTTAGTTTAGGTTGTTAGATGATCTACTAAGGCTAGTGTTGTCCAGAGAGGGAACAAGTTAGGCTTCAATCACTTCTCACTATAGTGTTTAGATTTTGTATGATTTGTGTCTGCAACCTGTTTGATAAAATGGCCGCATGAATTCAAGTTTTGAATTTTAAAAAGATTTTTGGTGGGTTTGCTAGATTGGTGCTGGTGAGTCTGCAGATGCTTGGGTTTTGAAAGTTGAGCTTGTTTGAGTGGTTTTTGAAAAAGTGGGATCTTCCCATATTATAAAGATTCAATTTTGAATTGTCATTTAAACTATGCATTTGAAAGTTTCTGGATGATCACAAAGTGAGCCTTGATACCTTGTTATGAGTACATTAAAGGTGTGCAAAGATCCAGAAAAGTTTCCATTAGGTTCTAAAAGTTTGAGACAGCCAAAGTAGGCATGGGAGTTAAATTGGTCAAAATGACCATTCCTTTATTTTATTGGTTTTGATTTATTTGTCTTTAGTAAAAGTTTGGGAAATGTTTAGATGATGTTTATTTCACCTAAGAAACATTTTACAAGCAAGGAAACATACAAACAAGGTGGTTCAAAAGAATTTCAAATTAAATGCATACACATATGCATGCCTTCATAATTTTAATTAGAAAAGTTTTTGTTAACCCTAATTTTGATGATTAGAGTTTGATGATTTAAGTTTAATATTTTTGGGATGTTACAAACCTTCCCCCCTTAAACAAAATCTCGTCCCGAGATTTGAAAAAGGACAAAAAGATTACCTAGGATTTGAAGAGATCGGGAAACTCCGTACTGATGTGATCTTCGCGTTCCCAGGTAGCTTCCTCTTCTGTGTGGTTGCTCCACTGAATCTTTAGAAACTTGATGCTTCGGGTTCGGGTAGTTCGAAAAGCTTCTTCCAAAATACGGATGGGTACTTCGGGATAGGTCAGGTCATCGTTGATCTCTATGGTCTGATGATCGATATTCTTGAACACTTCGGTCTTCTCAGGGACTTCGAGACACTTGCGAAGTAACGAGATATGGAACACATTGTGCACGGCTGACATTTCTTCGGGTAGTTCCAATTGATACGACAATTCTCCTCGACGGTTCAGAATTTTAAAAGGTCCGATATACCTAGGGGCTAACTTTCCTTTGAGTTGGAAACGCTGCATTCCCTTCAATGGCGACACTTTCAGATAAACAAAATCTCCTATGTTGAAGGCGAGGTCTCGACGTCTCTTGTCAGCGTAACTCTTCTGTCGGGATTGGGCGGTCTTGAGGTGCTCACGAATCTTGTGAACCTTCTCTTCTGCTTCTCGTAGGATGTCGGGTCCGAAGATCTGACTCTCTCCTACTTCCGACCAGTTCAAAGGGGTGCGACACTTCCTTCCGTACATGAATTCAAATGGGGCCATTTGCAAACTGGCTTGATAACTGTTTTTGTATGAAAATTCTGCAAACGGCAGACAGTCTTCCCACTTGGATCCATATTCTAACACGCATGCTCTCAACATATCTTCGAGTATTTGGTTTACTCGCTTTGTTTGTCCATCGGTCTGAGGGTGATACGCGGTGCTGAAATCTAGACGGGTTCCTAAACCTTCTTGGACTTTCTTCCAGAATCTCGAGGTAAACTGAGTTCCTCGATCCGATACTATGTTCCTGGGGACTCCGTGCAAACTGACGATTCTAGCGATGTATAACTCCGCTAGTTTCGAACTCTGATATGTGGTCTTGACGGGCAAGAAATGGGCGACTTTGGACAATCTGTCCACTATGACCCAGATAGAGTCATTTCCCCTACTAGAAGTAGGTAGTCTAGTGATAAAGTCCATTCCTACAGAATTCCATTTCCATTCTGGAATCTGCAAGGGTTGCAACAATCCAGCGGGTCTTTGATGTCCTTCCTTGACTCGCTGACATATATCACACTTGGCGATATAGCTTCCGATTTCTCTCTTCATCTTATGCCACCAAAATTGCTCTTTTAAATCTTGATACATCTTAGTTCCTCCGGGATGGATAGAATAAAGAGTATCATGAGCCTCCTTCAAAATAACTCCTTTCAACTTGGAATCTGCTGGTACACAAAGGCGTCCTTTGTACCACAAAACTCCTTCTTCGTCCTCGGTGAATCCGGGTACTTTGCCTGTACCGATACGACGCTTGATTCCGTCAATACTGGCATTTCCCTTCTGCGCCTCTTTAATCTGACTCATCAAAGTGGGCTGGAGTTCTATGCTAGCCAGAAATTCTTCACTTACTAATTCCATCCGAAAATCTTCCATCTCTTTGTGCAGACTTGGTTGGTCCTTCAAAATTATGGAGTTCAAGAGGCACGGCAATCTGCTAAGGGCATCGGCTACTACGTTGGCTTTACCAGGGTGATAGTGAATGTCCAGATCGTAATCCTTGATTAGCTCAATCCATCTTCTCTGCCTCATATTCAGCTCCTTCTGAGTGAATATATACTTTAGGCTCTTGTGATCCGAATAAATCTCACAACGGTTTCCCATCAGGTAATGTCTCCATGTCTTCAGGGCTAGAACTACGGCTGCGAGTTCGAGGTCATGGGTTGGGTAGTTTTGCTCATGTTGCTTCAATTGTCGAGATAGATAAGATATAACTTTGCCTTCTTGTATTAGCACACATCCGAGACCAATCTTGGATGCATCACAATACACATCGAAGGGCTTCGTGATCCGGCATGATCAATATTGGGGATGAAATCAATCTCCTCTTGAGTTCTTGAAAACTCGCTTCACACTTGTCGGTCCATTCAAACTTCTTGTCTTTCTTCAGCAATTGGGTCATGGGTCTGGCGATACTCGAGAATCCTTCTACGAATTTGCGGTAATATCCCGCCAATCCGAGAAATGCACGAACTTGGGTTTGAGTGGTTGGGGCTTGCCAATCTTCTACGTCATTCACTTTGGCAGGGTCAACGGCAATTCCTCCGGCTGATACAATGTGACCAAGGAATCCTACCTCCTGTAACCAGAATTCACATTTGCTAAACTTTGCATACATCTGATGCTCTCTAAGGGTTCCAAGAATGGTCCTTAGGTGTAGCTCATGGTCTTCTTCTGATTTGGAATAAATCAGAATGTCATCGATGAAAACAACGACAAACTTATCCAGGAAGTCCATAAAAATCTTATTCATGAGATTCATGAAATAAGCGGGGGCATTGGTTAATCCGAAAGACATGACTGTATACTCATACAATCCATATCTGGTGGTAAAGGCAGTCTTTGGAATATCCTCTGCACGAATTTTGAGTTGATGATAGCCAGTCCTAAGATCAATCTTAGAAAACACTTTGGCACCGGTCAACTGATCAAACAAATCTTCTATCTTCGGCAAGGGGTACTTGTTCTTGATGGTGACATCATTCAATTTCCGATAATCCGTACACAAACGGTTACCTCCATCCTTATTGTCCACAAACAAGACAGGTGATCTCCAAGGTGACGCACTTGGTTGAATCAATCCAATTTCCAGCATGGAATCCAGTTGCTTCTTCAGTTCTGCGAGCTCGGACGGGTTCATACTATATGGTCTCTGGGCTATGGGTCCAGTTCCAGGAATTAGTTCAATGATAAACTCGATATCCCGATCTGGGGGCATACCGGGCAAAACATCTGGAAATACATCGGGGTATTCACAGACTATCCGGACTTGGTCAATGGTAGGTTGGGTTATACTCTTGTTGCATTTGAATTGGCGAGGTAAGGTTTCAGATATATGCTCGACTCATATTCCGGCGGTACTGGTCATGGTTATGGCTTTCTTGGCACAGTCAATTAATCCTTTATGTTTGGACATCCAATCCATTCCTAGTACTACTTCCAAACCTTTAGTTCCAAGTACTATCAGATTTGCATAAAAATCTATGCCATGGATTCGGATAGGGATGAATTTGCAAATTTGCCTATCCTTGGTGGTTGATCCGGGAATTTGAACAATCATAACATGTTTCAGTTTGGTTGGTTGAATTTTACTAGTGCAGGCAAATTCTTCGGTGACAAATGAGTGCGATGCACCAGAATCAAACAACACTCGTGCAAGTACTGAATTAACAGAAAACATACCCATCACGACGTCTGGAGCTTCCTGAGCTTCTTTAGCATGCATGAGAAAAAGACGGTCGTTGCGGTTGAGCAAATTCCCTGGGGCAAATATTCTTCCTGGCTGAACACGACGCTACTGCTGAGCTGGGACATTGGTATTGGGGGCTGTAGCATTCTTCTTGTTGGGGCACTCGTTGGAATAGTGGCCTTTATTTCCACAATCATAACAGGTCACTTGCGACTTGTCCTTGGCTGCTACAGGCACAGCATTGCTTCCAGTCCTCGGGGCAATGTTGGTGTTGGCGGTAGTACTGTTGTTGTTGAACTTGGGTGGGGCACGATTGAAATTGCTAGAGTTGCCGGGGTTGTTGTGATTTCCTCCGGGTCTAGGGTTTCCACGGTTGGGATAGGACGGACGGTTCATCGGGGGTCTGTTGGTCCTTGGGGCAAATCCTGGAGATGGGTTAGGGCGATACTTTGGGGTCTGATGGGTTCCTGGCTGATGCATCATATGACGCTTGCGGTTCTCATTGGCTTGGTTGATCTTTCCTTCCATCTGGATAGCAGAGTCGACAAGGGCTTCAATATCCGCAAAGGGGATATTGACTAACACCGTCTGCATCTCATCATGCAGACCATTCAGGAATCTTTCTTTCTTCTTGGCTTCAGTGTCTATTTCATTCGGGGCATACCTAGCTAATGACAAATTTTTTGTCACGGTATTCCACTACAGTCATCCTTACTTGCTTCAGCTCTCTGAACTCGTCTCTCATTCTCTTGATCAAACCCGGTGGCACATGGGTTCTGCTAAACTTGACCTTGAATT
Source organism: Avena sativa (assembly GCA_916181665.1). Taxonomy (NCBI): domain Eukaryota; kingdom Viridiplantae; phylum Streptophyta; class Magnoliopsida; order Poales; family Poaceae; genus Avena; species Avena sativa. The sequence continues at coordinate 72,735,361 of OV702284.1, forward strand.
CCTCCCAGGTCATCATCTGGCCTCCGGTCATTGCGCGAACATTGTTCCACCATGCTCTGGCATCTCCGACTAGATAGTGGGTGGCGAACAGGACTTTCTCGTTGGCTTCCACTCCGGCTACTTCTAAGTTATTTTCCATGGTTTGCAGCCAATCATCAGCGTCTAGGGGCTCTTCGGACTTAGTGAAAATAGGTGGGTTGGTATTCTGGAAGTTCTTGAGCTTAGATCCGTGGTTGTCCTGATTTCCGTGGCCTTGGTTGTTGTGGGCTAGGTTGGCTTGACGTTCCGCTCTTTCAGCTTCACGGTCAGAAGTCAACATTTGTAGTATCTGCAACATCGGGTCTGGGGTTGAACCACTTTCTCCACGTGGCATCTGAAGATTTAGATAGATCATGGGAAAAGAGGGAAATTTCTAAGGTTTTGGGGTCTTTGAATTTTTTTTAAAAGTTTGACTCAGATGTTTCTAGCAACTTGATTTTTCATTCATTCATTCATTCATAGCACCCGATACAACACACACCACAACAAAGAAAAGCAGATGGTTTTAAGAACCATTCTGAGAACTACGATACAGTGGGACCGAATACTATTCACTATGTTTGTGCACTAGCGTAGTTGTGAGTTTTACTAAAAGTGATCTAGGGTGCAAAATTTGATGTAAGCTTTGAAATAATTTTGGATTAGCATGAATTTTTATGAAAGATTCCAAGAGGGAAGAAGGAGAATAAGTTTTTGTAAATATTTGCTAGCGTGAATTTTTATGAAAGAGTCCAAGAGGTAAGAATAAGAATAAGTTTTCGTAAATATTTGCTTCCTTTGGTTTTGAAGCTAAGTTTTTGATTCGAACGTCCAGTCTAACTAGGGTCTCCTATGGTCAGGATGGCTCTGATACCAACTTGTCAACACCCGGATTTTTAATCCCAGATGCCTGTTATGCCATACATCGCAATCCCAGGATTACCATTTTTGCGGGACATAACAGAATTGGATACCATAGTACATCATCCATTACAAACGATACATAAGTTCTTACACAAATAGGGATCTCATGATCCAGTTCTTAATACAACATCAAGAAGCGGAATACATAATAATAATGGTAGCATAGGCGAAGCTCCATCTTCGGGGTCACAGGCAATGCTGACGATGGGAGATGATCCTAGTTGTCGTAACATTCCTGGGGTCCATCCTCCAGGTACTCCTCTTCATAGTCTGGCCATGGGAATAGCCAGGGACAAATCCATGAGTACTCTTTAAGTACTCGCAAACTAATACTAACAGGTAAAGGGGTTTTTGGATAATAGGACACTAGGCTCTAGGGTTGTTTTGCAAAAGCCAGATTTATCCCTACTAAGTTTAGAGGCAACGAATGCTCGTCACAATTTTATAACTCCTAAGTGGGAACTTGTATTTCATATCACAACTCTGTTGTGGTCAAGTCAAAGTTTCAAATCATTTCACAAGTCATTTTGAAAAGTCTAACGGGGGAACAGTATGGCCACTCCAACTGTCCATAACCGCGGACGCGGCTATTCGAATAGTTTGACACTCTGCAGAGATTGTAACTTTCACCACAACATTCGATACATCCGTCAGGAACAAATCCTGAATTCACCATACTCAGTATGCGGATAATCAATCCTAACCTTTCGATTACACGCCCTAGTATAAGCACCTCTCCTGTGAGTTTGGCCTCCCAACCATGACCAACTATCATCTTGGGTACTGCACAGGTGGACAATCTTCACAAGGTAGCCTCAGCTCAGACCTTGGCCGTGAGGGAACTAATACTAAGGTATATAAGTTTTCAGTCAAGCCCTACCCAATCTTCGGATATTGTGGTTGTACGATAAATTGGAATGGTATCGCATCCAGAAAAGCTTCTGCCTTGTTATTTTTACCATGGGTGATCTATAGATCCAAATGACTTGAATCCAACGGGCTTGGATTCAGCATTCTCAGAACTTTCTAACAAAATTGGTTTCATTCAATTTGGTGCACTGAATCGATCTGGGTTGATTTTTGAAGTTGGGTACAGAAGTGAGTTTGAAACAAAATGAAAAAGGTTTAATTCAAATAACTGGGCTGCGCGGGAAAAGTTAACGGGCCGGCCTGCTAAGCGCAGTGCTCCCGCGGGCTGCTTAAGTGGGTGTCCCCACTCGTCAGTGACACAGGGAGGGGCGAAGCGGTACGGGGCGATGTGGATCGTTCGATCTAGTTCTAATCCAACGGCTGAGAGTCATCGTCGACGTTGAGCAACGCCGGCGAGAAAGAAACCTAGCGCGGCCAGTGAGGGGTGTTGGGGGCTCACCGGGGTGCAGGCGAGGGTCAGCGAGGCGGGCGAACGACGAAGTCGACGACGACGAACTCAGGGGTGGTCGCGGCAGCTCCTGGGGTGGACGAAATCGATGGTGCCCTTCTTCTCCAGAGGCGGCGGGCTCCAGTGAAATTCCGGCGAGGTGGTGCTCGCCTTGCTCTGGGAACGGTGTGGCATGATCAGTGAGGAGAGGGGAGTGAGATGGTGTGAAGAAATCGAGCGGGGGTGGCCTCTATTTATAGTCGAGCGAGGGGATCGACGGGGCGCATGGTGAGCTCGTCGGGGGCGATGTTACAGGCGGCTATTGGCATGGGCGAAGGTAGGGGCGGTGCGGTGTTCCCTGGCGATGCTCAACGACATGGTTTTGAGGCGTGGGGCGGTGCGGTTTGGTCTGGAACATGCGACGCTCTGCGCGGCAGAGGCGGCGTCTTCGACGGCGAGCGGTGGCTGTGTGTCACGGGGCGGTGAACGAGGATGTCTGGCGGTCTCCTGGGTCGGTGGGGATTGTGTATGCACACGGTGAGGGCGGCGCGCGGTCTGTGGGCGCTGGTCGAGGGTGGCGCTCTGGCGCACGCTCGGCATGGTCGCTGGCGGTCTGGGCGCGGTCCGTGCGTGTGGTCCAGGGCTTGGCAACGCTCGTGGCTGGGACAGTGAGTGGCGGTGGATGGTGGGCTGCCTCCCAGACATGCTGGCTAGGCTTGCTTTTCTTCCTAGATTGCTGTCGACATGGGGGTGACATGGGTGTGCTCGGCTGTTCACCATTGATGGCAATGCCAAGCTTACGGTGATGCTAAGGGTTAGTTTAGGTTGTTAGATGATCTACTAAGGCTAGTGTTGTCTAGAGAGGGAACAAGTTAGGCTTCAATCACTGCTCACTATAGTGTTTAGATTTTGTATGATTTGTGTCTGCAACCTGTTTGATGAAATGGCCGCATGAATTCAAGTTTTGAATTTTGAAAAGATTTTTGGTGGGTTTGCTAGATTGGTGCTGGTGAGTCTGCAGATGCTTGGGTTTTGAAAGTTGAGCTTGTTTGAGTGGTTTTTGAAAAAGTGGGATCTTCCCATATGATAAAGATTCAATTTTGAATTGTCATTTAAACTATGCATTTGAAAGTTTCTGGATGATCACAAAGTGGGCCTTGATACCTTGTTATGAGTACATTCAAGGGGTGCAAAGATCCAGAAAAGTTTCCATTAGGTTCTGAAAGTTTGAGACAGCCAAAGTAGGCATGGGAGTTAAATTGGTCAAAATGACCATTCCTTTATTTTATTGGTTTTGATTTATTTGTCTTTAGGAAAAGTTTGGGAAATGTTTAGATGATGTTTATTTCACCTAAGAAACATTTTACAAGCAAGGAAACATACAAACAAGGTGGTTCAAAAGAATTTCAAATTAAATGCATACACATATGCATGCCTTCATAATTTTAATTAGAAAAGTTTTTGTTAACCCTAATTTTGATGATTTAAGTTTAATATTTTTGGGATGTTACACTGTGTCCGAGCGTCCTTTTGATCTTGTTCACTCTGATGTTTGGGGTCCAGCTCCCTTCCCCTCGAAAGGGGGTCATCACTACTATGTTCTCTTTATAGATTATTTTTCTCGTCACACTTGGAAATATTTCATGTCTTCTCGTAGTGAGGTCTTGTCTATCTATAAGAAATTTGCTGCCATGGTTCTTACCCAGTTCTCCACTCCTATTTGTGTGTTTCGTGCAGATTCTGCTGGCGAGTATATCTCTCATTCACTGCGCGCTTTTCTTGCTGGGGAGGGTACTCTTGCTTAGTTTTCTTGTCCTGGTGCTCATGCTCAGAAAGGTGTGGCTGAGCGCAAGCATCGTCACCTTCTTGAGACGACTCGTGCGTTGATGATTGCCGCTTCTCTTCCGCCTCACTTTTGGGTTGAGGCTGTTTCCACTGCCACCTATCTCGTCAATATTCAACCCACTACTGCTCTGCAGGGTGGTATTCCTCTAGAGCGCCTCTCTGGTCATCCTCCTAATTACTCGACGCTTCGTTCGTTTGGTTGTGTTTGTTATGTCCTTCTTGCCCCTCGTGAACGCACCAAACTGACCGCTCAGTCTGTTGAGTGTGTCTTTCTTGGATATAGTGATGAGCATAAGGGATATCGGTGTTGGGACCCCGTTGGTCGTCGGATGCGCTTTTCTCGTGATGTCACGTTTGATGAGACGCGTGATTTCTATCCTCGCCCCACCTCCTTGACCTATCCGATGGAGGATATCTCCTTTCTACTTTTTCCTGACACACCTCCCTCTGTTCCTATTGATCCTCCTTCGGGACCTATTATTGCTGATGTCTCACCTTCGACCTCGTTGTCTTCCTCCCCACCTAGTTCTCCTCCTTCTTCTCCTGATCCTCCACCCACCTCACTGTTGTCTCCTTTTCCCTTCTATTATTCTCGTCGCTCTCATGTTCCGGATCCTCCTCCTGATGTCCCTTCTTCTTCTTCTGATATGTCTTCTTCTTCTGACGAGATTCCCTCTCCTCTTCCGGCGACTTGTCTTCGTCGTCCACCTGATCGTTACTCTCCTAGTCAGTACGGTCTCTCTGTTGCCCTCGAGCCGACTTCTTATCGGGATGCTGAGCGTCATCCCGAATGGCAGCTTGCCATGGCTGAGGAGATTGCTGTGCTTGAGCGCATTGGCACCTGGGATCTTGTATCTCCCCCTCCCGGTGTTCGTCCCATCACGTGCAAGTGGGTCTATAAAATTAAGACCCGCTCTTATGGATCTCTTGAGCATTATAAAGCGCGTCTTGTGGCTCGTGGCTTTCAGCAGGAGCACGGCCGTGACTATGATGAGAATTTTGCCCCTGTGGCTCATATGACCACTGTGCGCACTCTTCTTGTTGTTGCTTCTGTTCGACACTGGTCTGTGTCTCAGCTTGATGTTTATATGCAGCCTCCTCCTGGGTATTCTGTTCCCGATGGGATGGTTTTTCGTCTTCGGCGTTCTCTTTATGGCCTGAAACAGGCCCCTCGTGCCTGGTTTGAGCGCTTTGCCTCTATGGTGACTGCTGCTGGTTTCTCTCCCAGTGCTCATGATCCAGCGCTGTTCGTTCACACTTCTCCTCGTGGACGCACTCTTCTCCTTCTCTATGTTGATGATATGATCATTACTGGTGATGATCCTGAGTATATTTCCTTTGTTAAGGCTCGTCTTCATGATCAGTTTCTTATGACTGATCTTGGTCCTCTCTGCTACTTTCTTGGGATTGAGGTCTCCTCCACTTCTGATGGCTTTTCTATCTCTCAGGAAAAGTATATTCAGGATCTTCTTGCTCGTGCTGCTCTTGGGGATGAGCGCACTGTTGAGACTCCTATGGAGCTTAATGTTAAGCTTCGTCCTAATGATGGTGATCCTCTTCCTGACACGACGCGTTATCGCCATTTTGTTGGGAGTCTTGTTTATCTTGCTGTCACTCGTCCTGACATATCTTATCCTGTTCATATTCGGAGTCAGTTTGTCTCAGCTCCTACCACTGTTCACTATAGTCATCTCCTTCGTGTTCTTCGCTATCTTCGTGGCACGATCACTCATCGCCTTTTCTTTCCTCATTCCAGCTCCCTCCAGCTTCAGTGCTACTCGGATGCTACGTGGGCGAGTGATCCTACGGATCGTCGTTCCCTTTCTGCTTACTATGTGTTTCTTGGTGGTTCGCTCATTGCTTGGAAGACGAAGAAACATACAGCGGTTTCCCGTTCGAGTGTTGAGGCTGAGTTGCGAGCTATGGCCTTGTTGACTTCTGAGGTGACTTGGTTACGGGGGTGTTGAAGTATATAAGTGGATTGAACTAGACCTTTCCATTAGTTCGGACTTTTGGTTGCGTTGGCTAGTGCATGAAGATTAACATGGTATCAGGGCCTAAGGTCTCGAGTTCGATTCCTAGCTTTCACAATTTATCCTAAAATTGATGTTGACCCCTCTGTGTCCACGTATAGGCCTCTTGAGTCATACGTGAGTTTCGCGCGCCGTCGCTCTCTTCCGGTTGCACGTGCTGACTTCTCCCCGTCACACGTGAGAGGGGGTGTTGAAGTGTATAAGTGGATTGCACTAGTCTTTTCCATCAGTTCGGACTTTTGGTTGCGTTGGCTAGTGCATGAAGCTTGACACTAGCAACAAAGGTAGATTCAGAATGCGCCAAGTAATTGTCTGTCGCACTATGTAGGTGCCAAACTGGCTGTGTGGCCATGAGAGGAAGTCACTAGTAGAAAAAGGCTCATTGGCGGCGTTTAGAAAATAGCATTGGCGGCGGCCAACCGACACGCTACAAATATAGTGCCACTGATAAGGTATATTGGCAGTGCTGCTGTAATATCCCGAAGAATAGGAAATAGAGGGATCAATTAAGAACTTGTGCATTTCATATAAAAGTATCTTAGAAAAATGAGGGGGAAATTTGAACTTTTTGTGTTTTGAATGTTAACACTTGAAACTAAAGCTAGAGTTGAGTTTGACTCAAGTCAAACCTAGGACTTTAATTCAAATTCCAAAGTGTAATGTTTGAGAGTCATTCGAGAGAATATTTCCACAAAACCTAAAACACTTGTTCATAATCACACTCACTTATGATCAAGACAAAAACAAGACAACTCAAATACATACTTGGAATTCAAAATTGAGGTTTGAATAATTCAAACTTGAGTTCACAAGATAATACATGTAGCAACTTAAGAGAAATTCATCACAAGTGAAATCACATCAAACTTAAGTAAATTTGAAACTGATTCATAATCCAAATGACTACAAGTTTGAAAGTTACAAATCTTGATACAAAGGAAGAAGAAAAATCCTAAAACTAAACCTATCTACTTCTTATCCATCTTCTCATCTTCTTATCTTCATTCTACTCTTGATTCTCATCTTGATTTTGCTGAACTTGCAAAACAAACAATAAAACAAAAGGGAAACCCACATTAGGTTAAAATGTTGCATTCACCAAAGGTGAATCCATTTGCTTTGGAATCAAAAATAAGTTCCAGGAACTACTCCTGAAACCATGCCTAGGAGTATAGCAAACAAAGACCAAATGAAAACAACATGAGAAAAACCCAAAGAACTTAATTTCCAGTAGTCACAGATCACCAAGACCAGACCAATAAACAAGCTGTAGAAAACAATGTAGCAAAGTAAGAAGTACCAAAACCATTTCACAATGAAGCACCACTAGAAAACAAGTACTAATAACTTCTGTGAATAAGAAACTACGAACAAAACCATAACTAAATCAGAAACTACCCAAGCCTTGGATTCCTTAATAAAGAACAATACAATTGGAGGAGGAATACTTCACAGTTCATCATTCCAACACATAAGCCAAAGGAAAAGTAGTAATTATCAAGACAACCTAAAATCCCAACTAGAACAACTAACAAATCTAAACCAGTAGAAGTAAGTGTCATCATAATATAAGACCTTTGGCCAAAGGAAATTCAAAGGCTTTTATTTCCAACTAGGAATATAATAGTACCAGAATTAAAAGGGTTAATTGGATTGACACCATCGCAATTTCTGACTATTTGAAAAACGCCACTACAACTTTTAACTTTTGAAAAATGCCACTCCAATTGTCTGTACGTTCCATAGACACCATTATACCCATTTCAATACACACCACACAATATACAACCGTATTTCTACTGTATGTACATATACACGGGTCCCCACTAAAATTATCTGGGACATGGTCCAAAAGAAGGAATTTTTTACACTGGTAGATATTATCAGCCGGCACCTCTGCAGTTCTATCCATTTTAGGCTAGCTGAAAATCAGTACTGCGCATATTTGCAAGTTCAGCAATGAGCAGTACGAGTGACTAAGTATTCAAGTACCGTGCCGGCTAAACGGAGACGTCGGCTTTGTCAAGACTGCTACAGCCGGTGTGGGCCATGCAAGTCCAGCAATCAGCTGCTGCAAGTTCTGCTCCTCCAAGTCCTGCAATATGAGCAGATACAAGTTTGGTGATAAGTTTATTTCTAATTTTGTGCACAGGGATATACAAAAGGAGGACCTTTTGATTAAAATTTATGTTACGAAGTATTATACGTGTACGTGTACACCAATAGAATTGCAGAAGAGCCGGCTGATAATAACTATCATGTCAGTTTTATCCCAAATGCAGTACGAATTCCTTCTTTTGGACCATGTCAAAGCTGATTCTAGTGGACCCCACCATGTATATGTACTTATGACAGAAATACAAGTGTATTTTGTCTGGTATATGTGTTAAAATGGGCATAATGGCATCTATGGAATGTATATAGAATTGAAGTGGTGTTTTTCAAAACTTAAAATTTATAGTGGCATATCTCAAATAGGCAAAATTTGGAGTGACGTCTATCCAATTCGAATTAAAATGATGACCAATCAAATAAGTAAACCAATCAAAGTACTCAGTACCTAACACTAATACGGTTCATCCAAATGAAATTGCAAGGCCTCATCAAGAAAATCCAAACCTAAAACTACTATTTAGTAAATAAAATTACACTTGTCAATGTCCAAGACAAGTATGTAACAAAACTCAAACGACATGCTTTTAATAGCCTCGAATCGGCATTATGCAGATTTAAGTGATCTCCGTCAAAATTCGCATAGAAAAGTTTCAATGATGTCCACCATGCACATGCGTATGGGTGGATAACGAAGCAATACGATTACACAATAGTCCTCGATGGAACCCACAAGAAAACACACACACACACACACACACATATATATATATATATATATATATATATATATATATATATATATATATATATATATGGGAAATAATTAGCTATTCACCCAGCTAGCTGTGCATGCCTGCAACGCCATAGGATTAAAAGACGGGAGCATAGTCTGATTAACAGGTGTGATATAAATCCATTAGAGAAACTAACGACCGTTGTATCGGGAGTAAGAGGTTGATTTCAGTAGTAAATGACGCATGCCATCCACACACATGAGTTATTATCGCGGTATTAAACATGTCATCCACACATATGAGTTTTTACCACGACGTTACATGTCATCCACACACATGAGGTCTTTCCATGGTCTTATCCATCCACACACAGAAGTTCACTCCACATGGCTTTAAAATTTACCATGATAACATCCTATTTTTTATGTCACGCATGCTAGGACACACAATCAAGAACATGCGTCATGCTAGGACATAGATCCAGAACATGCGTCTTCCCATGAACCAAAAACATACGCTTTTCTCTAAAATAAAATAGGGCGTCCTCTCGCTCAGCCGGCACAGGTCCATTAATGTGTCAAGAAGGTACCAATTTTTTTGGTATTTCATATATGCGATTTTCCATCCACATGCATCAATTTGCCATCATCTCAGGCACCACCACCAGAGAATTTAGATGCCATTGCCAGGGCGAGCCAATCCGTCATAGGACACAACGCCACACTCTCAAATGAAGAGATGCCTCAGTACTACTCCATGCTCAGCGATGCTAACGGTTTCAAGTTGGTGTTCCCCTCCGACTCCGATGACACCAAGGACTACTTACCGAGCGACACTGACTCCATCACCGACTCCGTCACCAACTTCGACACGGATGACGAAGACTACAAGCTCCGTACAGAGATGGAAGCGGAAGCAAGCCAAGCTGCTCAAAAAGAAAACATAAAGGAGAACGAGACGGTCGATGATTGGCTTGAAGCCGACCACAACATCACATACAACGATGTGGAAGGGTCATCTGTCAAAGTGGAGCAAGCTTGCAACAAACATGAAGGCGGTGGCAAAGGGAAGAACATCGTCATCATCGACATCTCTAATGATGACGAACCATGAATCCTAGCAGCAGCACGTGCTACTAAGGGTATCGTGCCCGCTTGTCTGTTTCGCTTCCCATTATAGCTCGTTGTTTAGTATCGCTTGTTAGTCGTTGTCCACACAGCACCATCCAACATAGCCAAGCACCTTTTAATATTTCTCGGATGTAATAAAACACACCACTATTTTTATCAATAGTTGTTTGTTTACCAATACGCCTTTGTTATCATATACTAACTATGGCGGTCTTTTAGTAACTACGTGCATCTTTTATTGCCCAAATTCACCTGGTGCGATCTGTGGAAAGAGACATAATATTGTTTTGGGGGAAACAGGGGATGATGCCATTGACCATCAAGCCGGTGTTCAAGCGTGGCCGCAATAATAATAGCAAAGGAAACTTAGTTGTACTCGCATTTTTTCATTTTTAGAAGTTAGACTTTGGTGGCTATGTGGGTCATATAATTTTTTCTGCACACGAAGTACGATATATATACAATCCTCGACCAAATAAATAGTGACATCTTAAGATTATTCTGCACGAGAGTGTGTACAATAGGATACTTCCGTTACACCTCCAAATCTTTGTGGTTTTGTCTTTTCACCTTTTGGGATATTTATTAATCAAGCGGCGCGTAGGACAGAGTCGACGCGGGCTGGAAGATTGTTCATAAACCTTTCGCGGGATGCTACACTTTTATAGTCGTGAGCAATGGTGCATGTGTGGTGTTTGTTAGTTTTTTTGCGGTACCCCATGTTCATTTGTCACCTATATATAGTGTCATGCAGCTTTCGTGGGAACGGATGATAGAAAGCGTGAAAAAATAATAAGTCCAGTTGGCCAGACAAGCCTCAAACAAATGTACGTGGTATCGAGTGCACTCTCTGAAAATCACAAAACATGTGACTGTGGTGTCTACAACACATGTCAAAAACCACAAAGATATGACAATGGTGTCTAAGACATAAATGAAAACCACAATGATGTGAGGATGGTGTCTAAGACACAAGTGAAAGGACAAAGGACATCTCCTACGACCTATTTTTAGAAGAATTTAACGGATGGAAAGAGAACGTCGTTAGCAGAATAATGCCAACAACCAACGATGCGGATATTACGGGATCATATGGTGGCTATATCAGATGACAATGCATGCGTGCATAGGTGTAGCATGGTGGGTAGAAAATCCGTGTTGATATATATATATATATATTACAAAGATCCAAATCATATTGAAAATGATACAATATTTAAGTAAGGATAAGATGCAAATTGGACCAAGAGTTCTGAAGAATAATTAATAACGTTCATAACCCTGCTCAGGCCAAGCCGAAAGATTAACCTTGCTAACATCGTCAAGCTCATACATGTCAAAGCAAAAGGGTGCCAACAAAGGGCAAAGAAAAAAGAGCGATCAATACTGAGGTCAATACACAACGAGTCTTAGAATTCGGCAGCTCTTGCCTACATTGGTATGGTGGACTAAAGCGGGCAGCAAAGCATGAACTAAACAACCTATATAGACTCGATACAACTGTTGGCTATCAGAGAGGGATAAGAAAGACCTATTCGGAACCAACCTGATACTAACACCAAACATAACGCATCATGGAGTTTCCCCCTCGAGACCAAACGAGGAAGTCCTTTCAAGAAACTCACATAGTTGGCATTTAATTAATCATTCCATTATAATTGCAATACTTACTAGTCAGATACAGATATCATAAAACATCCCAATATCACCATCTATTGGCACTTTTAATTTTCCATTCCGTTGTAGTGGATCTAATTACTAGTCATGCCAAAGTCAATATTATAGCACTACTTTAGTTTGAGTTGTCTATGGTTGAGGAACTATGCTCCAAGTAGTCCAGAACCATGGACATGGATTTTTAAAAAGATTTTACCTTACAGTGGTACACAAATAGCAACACACGCACGATCAACCTCGGGAAAACCAAATGAAAGCAAAGAGGCATCACGACAAAGCATTCATAAGATTCAAAAATGATTTTAGGGGACCACCCCACTAAGCTATCCACAACGAAGTCGGTCCGACTTCAAGACGGACCCAAAGATTCTCGACAATGGATGTAAACGACCAGGAATCCGAAAATATGACTAGAATTGTCTATCTCTAATTCGTATACATATTCTAATAGTCCATATGTTCTTAGCATGTATGTTTGTATCCACGCGTAGAGGAACACAATTCCTAGATCGATGCATGTTTTTATGTCTATCTTTAATTTGCGTACATGTGGACACTATCGTGGACCCGCAGCGATGTGTTCCCTTGTCCTTGTTGAGAATATAATATATTGGCTAGACCTTTCAATTAATTTGGATAGGGTCCTCATGCAATATTAAAAAAAAATAGGTTGGCTACACCAAGCCCACACTATAGTGACTAAAGTAGCCTAGACGCCAAGTGAAGTGTTGATATATAATATATTGGTTAGATATTCACATCAGATCATACTTTTGAAATAGTTAGCTAGTGTACAAATTCAATAGTCCTCTCTTGGCTCGCACATCAGTAATCCAGCCCACTCCAAATCCTCCATTCGACACCCCCCCACCTTGATTTTTACATGCTCTTGTTTGCCGCCAGGCCTCTTCCTTCGTTGTTCATGTCTGGTTATGCCACCCCAGTGCCGCTAGTGCTAGCTAGAGGATTTCGGGCGTGTTGTAGTTGTTTTGAGTCCTTACGTTGCCATGTCATCGATCGGGCGAATACGAGCCAAACACTTATTCCATTAGGCAATACCAACGTTCCACCACAAATAGACATTTGGTGTTCGTTGGGGTCTCGCAGACACGCAAATGGCAAAACCACGCTCCAACAAGGCAACGCAAATGGACAAGAGGCCCAGACTGACGCATTCTCGACCCAAATTTGGGTCGGGTTTTGCGATATGTCGACACCCGCGCGTTCCTCCTCTTCTCTATGTCGGTTCCACTCATTAGCGGAAGCCACTCCCATTTCACTCTTTCCTCTCCCACACCGTATCTATCCAAGCCCTAGGGACTCATGGAGGATATGCCGCCGCCCACTGCCACTGCAGCCAACAGTGCCACCGCAGGTGTCGCGGACCTGCCCAGCCTAAGAAAGATCATACATGGGAATAGAGGTCCCTATAGAGTAGGAAGAGGGACGGACAGAGGGCCGACGCCAAGCACGAGCGATCAACGACACATCAGAATCCATCACAGCGGTAGCGGTGGAACAGATGGCCGTAACACATGCACGCGCCACCAACAAGGCCATCATTTCCCACACGCATGCCATCATAAACAAATTGATCAAGGCGGACACGTTAAATGCGGCCATCGCCAACACTGACAATGTTTCGATGGTCGTGAGTTAGGTGACGCCCGTCACCCGGCAGCCACCTCTACATACATCGAGCAGCATCTCACCACCGGCGCCCCAACATGGACGAAAGGCCAGCCACACCGTGCATGTGACCCGCTTGTTTGTCTCGCATGAAAAGTCACCATAGGTCGGCGAATTAGTGACGCCATGCCTGATACTTGCTTTCCTCTACCTCAACATGACACCCGTGGCCGTAGACTCGTCGGTGGTGCATAGCAAGGCCCCGCGAGACTGCAATACCAGCGACGCCCTAGTTCGCTGCAACCTGTTTGGTGGAATGTCAGCCCCGATATTTTCCACGAGGTATGATCTATCTCACCTCTCCTTTGATGACAATTCTCGCAAGTGGTGTGAATTATATGTAATTGTGTGTATGAGTATGGTGATGTTGATATGGAAGACCTAATCTGTGGGGAGGGGACTGAACGAGCAACTCAATAAGATGGAATCTCAATTGATCACGAACCATTGTTTGAGGTTGTTCTCACCCTCCTAGCTCTGGAATGAGTAGGAGAACCAAAGCATACACAGATAATGAGGACAAGTGTCTTTGCGATGCTTGGATGGAAGTAGGGCAAGACCCAATTTGTGGTTCCCAACAAGAGGGAGGAGCATTTTGGAAGAGGGTTTATGATCACTTCCTTGAGCATCACCTATTGCATCCCTACAACTTTTTCAGTGATTGGAATCATAACTCCCTTCAAAAGAGATGGACGTTTATCTCGGGGGAGTGTAGCAAGTTCCAAGGCTCTTACAATCATGTGATCAATCCGCCCGTGAGTGGAGTTGGTGTGAAAGACATGGTGATCCAAGCATTGGCTTACATCAAGGAGTAATATGACAACAAACCCTTCACTATGACACGGTGGCTATCAATCAAGATGTATCTCAAGCAAAAGTAAAAGATCACGGATGCCGCCTAGAGGAGGGTGAATAGCGGTTAAAAACTTTTACGAGATGGGCTTAACAATGGAAGAATAAAACTAGCATTTTCTTTTGTCAAGAACAAAGCCTATATATACTAAGGTTCACCTATGTGCACTGATACGTCCATTTTGCATCACTATTCTATATTATAATTTACTACTATTCATTGATATGTTTCTTATTAAGAGATTATACTTATGTTATTTTATCTATTTTCGCATGTTGGATGATTTTTGGAGGATGAACTGCCTAATTCAGGATTCTGATGGAAAAAAGCGGTGTTTGGATGCAATTTTCGCGAAGATCAGAAAATACCAGAAAATACACGAAAAATCCTATTTTTCCAGAAGACAAAGGATGCCAGAAGGGGAGGCTGAGATGGGCCACAGGGGGCCACACCCCCATGCGCGGGCCACCCTAGGTCGCGCCACCAGGGGGTGTGGCCGCCCTGGCCCACCTCCTGCTTCGCCCTTTCGCCTATATCTTCTCCTCGAAACCCTAATACACGGGGAGCGACCATAGAAAGATTCCACCGCCTCTGCGGGGCGGAAACCATAGAGAGAGAAAGAGCTCTCCGGTAGACAGATTTTTGCCGGAGAGATTCCTTCCTGGAAAGGGGAGATCATCGCCATCAACACCATCATCAAGCTAGACTTCATCTGGATCATCATCATCATCCACACCACCATCTCCACCAGCACCATCATCACCACTCCATCCCGCTGTAACAATTGTGTTGAATCTTGCTTGGTTCTTAGGGGGAAACTTTCCTGGTGTTGATTACTTTTGTAGTTGATGCTTGTGAGTGGAACCATTGAATTATTGTTTATGTTTAGATTCTTATCTATCATTATTGTTTATTGATCTTGATCCATATGATGTCTCGTGAGTAGTTCGTTTAGTTCTTGAGGACATGGGAGAAGTCATGTTGTTAGTAGTGGAATTGTGTTGAGGTATTATTCAATGGTTGACATTTAAGTTGTGGTGCTATTCTTCTAGTGGTGTCATGTGAACGTCGACTATATGATACTTCACCATTTATGGGCCTAGGGAAATGCATTGTGTATTTGGATACTAATTGTGGGGTTGCCGGAGTGATAGAAACCTGAACCCCCGTTAGGAAACCTTTGCACAAGGGAGTGTAGGATCTCAGAGTTTAAGGCTGTGGTTAAGTTTTTATCTTAATTACTTTCTTATAGTTGCGGATTCTTGCAAGGGGTTTAATCAAAAGTATGTATTAGTCCTAGTAAGGTCAGTACATTAGCACATGTTCACCCATACACCACTTATCAAATCAAATAAGATTAATCAACTATATGAAACGAAAGCACTTGACCGTATTCCCATGTGTCCTAGAGAACGTTTGGTCCTCATAAGTAATACAACCGGCTTGTCCTTTGCTAAGAAAGGATTGGGCCTCTTTTTGCAATTATTTGTTGTCTTTATTTACTTGCACTTTATTTATTTGCTTTATAAAAACCCCTAAAAATCCATTTGCTAAGTATTTACAGATATTTCCTGCTCCAAACCACTAGTCAACACCTTCTGCTCCTCGTTGGGATCGACACTCCTATTTATCGAAAGTACTATGATACACCCCCTATACTTGTGGGTCATCATGCACCAGCAACTTATGTTAAGAAATAAAAAGAATAAAGTGACAGCAAGATAGATTACTTCAAGCATGAAGGCTATCACAATGTAAAGTGCATAAGTAAAGAGATCGGGTATAGAGATAACCGAGGCACACAGGGATGACGATATTTTACCGAGTTCCTTTCTACAAGGAAGTACGTCTCATTGGAGGGGTGGGCGGTACTAAGACCACCAACGCCACAAGAGGCCTCACCCTATTCTCCCGAGCACCCGTCGCACGGCAAACACCCGATCCACTATGGGACACTTGAGGGCGGTCACCAAACCCGTACAAGATTGGGGCAATCTCCACAACTTAATTGGAGACTCCTAATAAACACCACCAAGGCCACTAACTTGAGGATAGCTTCACAACTTAATTGGAGGCCCCAAGAACACACCACAAAGGCCACACACCGTCTAGGATTCCAAGAACCCAAGAGGGACAAGCTTCTTGATTTCACCAAACCAAATTCTCCAAGGATAACTCAAACTGATGCACCTAATGCAAATGGCAAGAACACCACAAAGATGCTCCAATCCTTCACTCTCAAGTTCCAAAAAAGATACTAAAGATATTGGGGGAACAAGAGAGGAAGAACACAAGGAGAACACCAAATCCTCCAAGATCTAGATCCCAAAGAATCACTCACAAAGAGATGGTATGGTTTGGTCAGTTTGTAGATCTAGATCTCCTTAATCTTCCTCTCAAATATGTGTAAGAACCATTGAAGGGGAAGAAAGAAATCAAGCTCAAGATGGGTCAAATAAATGGGGAAAAGATTGAGAAAAAGAGGAAGAAGAAGAAGCCAAAAAATAGAAAGAGTGGGGGCTTAAAAAGAGCCCAAGGGAATCTGCCCGTTAGGGAAAATCCAGGCCTGGGCTGGTAGTACCGCCGATGGGCCGGTACTACCGCCTAAGAGCAGGCAGCTCACAGCCCAGGCGCGGTCTGTTGGCGCTTGGCGAGCGAGAGAGTGGCGAGAAGGGGATCGGGGGGAGCGCGCGCGTGCAAGCGATGGGCGGGAGCGGGAGCACGCGCGAGGGAGAACAGCGAGCAGAGAGGGCCAACCCAGTAGTACCGGCCCAGTAGTACCGACCTGGCCGGCGGTACTGCCGCCTGGGCCGGTACTACTATTCCTAGGCCTGCCTTGCAACTGGGCGGGGCAAAGAGATAAGTCGCGTGCCGGGCGGCCGGTAGCAGCAGCGGTACTACCGCTCCCTAGAAGCTTTTCTTTTTTCTTTTTAAATCAAATGACAAGCAAACTTCAAAACAAAATAACTTGATTTAGGAAACTCCGATCGACCCGAAACCAACTTTGTTGGAAAGAGGACGGCAAGAGCTATCCAATAAAAAGTGAAAAATACTGGATACCACCAAGTGAGAATGTATTATAATGTGAGATACCTCCCTTGGTGAAAAACTAGAAATCCTCCAAGATAAAAAAAACACAATAAGATAGAATGGGAGAATCTGTTTTTTATGAACTACAACTTGTTATGAATATTACCACAAGCTCTAGAATCTCACATGGATAAGATCCAAATAACAACCAAGAAAGATGATGCTAAGAATGCAAAGGTTTGAGCTCTCTCTGAACGATATGATCGAGTTACTCACTCGAGATCCCCTCTTGATAGTATGGCTATCTATCCTAAACCCAATCTCCCAACTAACAACATGAGACCGGCAAAAGGGAAAACCTATCAATATTATACCTTTGCCTTGAGAATTCCACTTGAGCTCGATGTAGATGATTTTGTCCTTCTCAAGATGGACACATTTCTTAATTCCTCTTCCTTACGCTTTCTTGATGAAGACTTGCACCTTTCTCCCCCATATACCATGTGGAAACCTTTACTTTAACCTTGTCTTCATCGATCGATGATCACCGAGGATGGCAAGCATCAAACATGAGATCTTCTAGAGATGGCACAATTTGAGCTTGCACACACTTCTTCTGACTTCATCTCTTTTACCTTAAAGCCAACACATGCTCCA
The DNA here is from genome assembly GCA_916181665.1 of Avena sativa. Lineage (NCBI taxonomy): Eukaryota > Viridiplantae > Streptophyta > Magnoliopsida > Poales > Poaceae > Avena > Avena sativa. Next base: position 72,753,423 of record OV702284.1, read on the forward strand.
AGCGATGCCAATGGACAATTATTACAAGTGCAACTTAATACACGCATTATTAGTCCATAAAGATTGTCATTGATGGCTCAGATAATGTAGAGCTCATTGGGAACCCCAAGAGGAAGGTATGATGAGCACAGCAACAAGTTTTCCTCAGTTTTGAAACCAAGGTTATCGAACCAGCAGGATAAAGGAAACAACTCCCAAGGTGTTGCTAGGAACTTGGAACCCGCATAACACAACCACAATACTTTGCCCCAACTTACAGTGAGGTTGCCAATCTCACTGGTTTGCTGAAAACAAAGAATTAAACGTATAGTGTGGAAGATAGTAATTACTTGTGGTAATTACAGAAAGTAAACAGTAAATAGTAGATGGTATATCAATGGGAAGGAATGGACCGGGTCCATAGTTCACTAGAGGTGTTCTCCAAATAACATGGTGGGTGAACAAATTACAGCGGGGCAATTGATAGATTGAGAATGCATAACAATGCATATACTAGACATCTTGATCTCTACGAGACTTGTTTGGGCATTACAAAATGATACATAGACCGTAATCCAACTGCATCTATGACTAATAATCCACCTTCAGGTTATCATTCGAACCCCTTCCAGTATTAAGTTGCAAGCAACAGATAATTGCATTAAGCAAAGTATGTAAAGTAAACAATACAATTTCCCTTGGACAAAGGATTGTTGTTTTCTTCCTAGTAGCAACAACACATCTACAACCTTAGAGATTTTTGTCACTTTCCCAGATTACTGGAGGCATGAACCTACTATCGAGCATAAATAACCCCACTTGGAGTTACAAGCATCTACTTAGCCAAAGAATATACTAGCAACGGAGAGCATGCAAGATCACAAATAACATAGACATGATATAATCAATAATCAATCTGACATAGTATCTCAATATCCATCGAATCCCCGCAAACACAACATGTAGCATTACAAATAGATGATCTTGATCATGAACGAAGGTCACACGATCTAAACATGATAGCAAAAAAGAGGAGAAACAACCATCTAGCTACTATATGGACCCGTAGTCCAAGGGTGAACACTCACGCATCATTCCGGAGGCTGGCATGGTGATGAAGAAGGCCTCCGGGATGATCTCCCCTCTCCGGCAGGGTGCCGGGAAGAGCTTCGGATCCCTCTCGATCTAGGGATGGAGATGGCGGCGGCTACGCACTTTTTCGTGGATTTCTGATTGAATACTTAGGGTTTCTGCCTCGGGTTGTTTATATAGGCGAAGGGGCAAGGTCGGTGGACGCCCGAGGGGCCCACACCATAGGGCGGCGCGGCCTAGGGTGGACCCGCGCCAACCCTAGGTGTGGACGCTTCGTGGCTCCACTTCGTCTCTCCTTCGGAATCCGTGTTGCGTCTGGAAAAATAGGAACTTCGGCTTTTGTTCCGTTCAATTTCGAGAATATTTCTTTACTAGCTTTTTTGAAACAAAAAACAACAGAAAACAGGCAACTGGCACTGTAGCATCTTGTCAATAGGTTAGTTCCAGAAAATATATAAAAATGCCTCAAAGTGTAGACAAAACATAAACTAGTTGGTACAAAAAAGCATGAAGCATCAAAATTATAATACATTTACAACATATCAGTCATTAATTACTAAAACCACACATAGGAGCCCACATGCTCTTTCAAAAAGAAAGCTGAGTTCAAGCTACTCACAGGGGAGAACCATATTATGATGATCGACACGAGCAGGAACCATATTATGATGATCGACACGAGCAGGATGGATCCGAGCCAACGGGTTTGGACAAAGAAGAGGTGAAAGATGATCCTCAAAAGGTATGTGATCACTCCATATTTATTTCCTACTGTATGTAGAACTACGTTGGTCCTTTATGTGAACAATTTGTGTGGTGATCTATTTGTATGTAAAAATATTTGTGTGCTTCATGTTGAACCCCAACATGTGTGCTATTTTATTTATGCGGTCACATCTTTTTAATTATTTTATCCTGTTTATGAAAAAAATAAAAAATGTAAAAGGAATGGTCTCTATGGCAGGAGAAATGGCCAAACATGCCGAAATGGAGTGAGAAATGGCGCACACGGTTGATGACACCCGTAGATAGGAAAATGTTTGTCTCTCGATCCTCCCCCGATCCAAACGTACATGTTGGAACAATAATTTTGTCCAAAATATGGTGGTCCGTTGAGTATGCCCGATCTACACCGACAAAATGGGCACATCCCACGTCGATATTGAGTCCTTGCCATTTTTTTTGCAAAACTCAGTATAAACGCAGTCGCTTACAAATACATATATACATTCTTTCTATAATCATACATACACATATCCTATTCTTATGAGTACCTTTGAGAGACTGATCCAACGGGTCTTGAGATTGATAAAGTCACATATGTCTATCGATGAAACGTCGTCTTCCACTAAAGAATATTTCGCCTTTTATAATATACAAAATATTGAACATGGAATGTGAACTCTAGTAAGCTAACCGTGTTACTGATCTACTAACCATCCAAACGCAGATTGGTTCTCTATTAAGTCCTTGCTTCGAAGTTGCCCTTATGTATTGTTCATGCCGTCACAGGCACAAACATTTACGATAGTAGCAGCGCACGTTGCCAATTCCCCCCTACAAGTGGATCACACTGGTCCTTATCTCAGCTTTTGTTTCCTTTTCCCAGTGGATCTGTGTAGACTGTGTGCCACTTTCTGAAAAGAAATTGGATCGGTGTGGGCAGGGCGAAAGTATATAACAGGCTTAAAAAGCAGGCAGTTGTCTGTCGAAAAGAATTGCGTACATCGACCTGACCGTCGGTCTGAGATCCACATCTAAAGCTAGCAGATGTAGAGTAGTGATATGTACGTAGCCAGCTGACACTGCTCACCTTTTGGTTCATTGATGATCCGATGACCAGTCACAGGCAGCCGATTTTCTTCTATACAACATGTTGAAGCCCTCCCGTGGCCTCAACTTTCGCGTAGGCAATGCATGCGAAATCGAGCAATTTTCTTTTGATAATTTTTGTTTGAGGAAATAGCTGCGATTATTATTACTGCTTGGAAATATCCGTAGCCATCAATGGCCTAAAGATCAAGCTTCATCATCACATTTTTTATGTCCGTTTCCAGAACGATCCTCGAGAGATTCAACTCCTTAGCTAGCTCGATCGCCCCGCTTACAACCCCGCAAATTCATCTTCTCTGGGTCAGTAGCCGAAGGAAAAAAAATTATAAGCCCCTACAAGGAAAACCCTCATGGTCTCTCGAAATAGTCTTTCGCCCCATTTTATAAATAAAGCAACCGTTAACATCAAGTATCACAAAACGAAGTCACCCACACATCACATGCTGGGGCCACAGCACAAAACGACCCAGCTCGGCACAGAACAAAACAAAAAAGGGGGGCGCCTCGCTACGAGAGGGGACACCAAAGACGAGGAGCTACGCCGGACTAGGGTGGGAGCCGCCAGACCGCCTCCAAGAGCCGTCGAAGAGTCGCGTCCAGCCTCGTCTTGTCCCGCTGTCTACACAACGGATACCATAGCTGCAGAGAGGCCAGAAAGTGGAAAACCGAGTCAGAGGCACGTCTAGGAAGAATCTTCTCAATAACCATCTTATTGCGGATATTCCAGAGGGACCACGACATCGCCGCAAACACTAGCCAGAAAAGGCGGCGACCCTTTCCTGCCTGGTTTGCTTGGGTTTCTAGGAATTCACCGAGATCGTGGGCCAGCCAATCCGGGCCCAACGCCTCTCTGATGAAATTCCACAGAAACCGGGCCGCGGGACAAGTGAACATTATGTGGGTGCCCGTTTCGGGGATCCCACATAATGGACATAACCCATCCCTTGCAGTGGCGGATCCAGGATTTTACGCTAGGGTGGGGCAACTAATTTTTTTCCCAGTATCACAAATATAACAAAGGACAATGTACATGTATTAAGCATACTATATATAAAGGCACGCCAGAAATAGATTTATAAAGTCTCACAAGTAGCATAAATTCAATGATTATATGTCAAATTTGCATATAGAAATATAACATACCATAGCTATTTTAAAGACCACTACAATACTACTATTTCTTCTTATTCTTCTCAGGATAACGTTTTCTCATGGCCATGAAAGTCTCAACTATATCATCATCGTTTATCTTGATAAAAGTATCCCGCTCAATGAATGTGACCAGACAATCATCCAGAAGACCATCACCCATCTTATTCCTCAACTTATGCTTCACTAAATTCATTGCAGAGAACACTCTTTCAACACTTGCCGTCGCCACCGGTAGAAGCAGTACCAATTTGAGAAGAGAGTAGACCAGATCGTGAACAATATGTCTCTTTGTTTCAACAAGTTTGACCGATAGCTCAACAAGATTCTTTAGACCTTTGAAGTTTTCATCTTTTCTCATGTCATCAATGTAGTTAACAAGTTGTGTCTCAAGTCTTATCAGATCAACCTTGAAAATATTAGTAGGATAAAATTCAGCAAGTCTGCGTACCTTTTTTGCATCAAAAGAAGCAAATGAGTTGACAGGATTCAAGGCTACCATACAACCAAGTAACTCCATGTTGACCTCATCAAATCGACTGTCAAGCTCTTGACTAATTTTATCAATGACACCAATGTATACTTCTCTTCTGAAATGATCATCATTTGTTTGATCTGAAGAAAACCGTGTTGATCTCCCATAAGGAACATAATTACCATCCGGTGAAGGAACTTGGATGCCATGCTCATTACAAAATGAAATCACTTTTTCATAGAATGAATCCCAACCATCAGACCTCATCTCCTGCATTCTTCTCTTTGCCATACCAACAAGTGAGATAGCACTAACAATATCTTGCTCTCTCCTTTGTAAACACTCGGATAAATCATTTGTGTATCCAAGAATTACAACCATCAATTGTGCACTAAAAACAAAATCAAATGATTCAAACACTCCAAGCACAGCATGTATTTTCGGCCAATCACCCTTTTGCCCAGGATCTTCTCCAAGAATAATGAGCACATCTCGAATTGTGGCATACATACCAATGATGCGCATGATGGTTTTAAAATGAGAGCCCCATCGAGTCTCACCTGGCCTAGCTAACCCCATCTCTTGATTTAATCCGCTGCCAGTTTCTAGTTCACCCACTTCAAGAGATTTCAAGAGGTTAATAGCTCTAACATTTCGAAGCAAGTCATGGCACTTACAAGAGACTCCCACAATACTCATCAAGAGAGAGACTTGAGCAAAAAACCAAGAACAATATGTATTGTCCTTAGCAACAGCAACTAGGACTAGCTGGAGTTGATGTGCAAAGCAATGAACATAATAAGCAGAAGGTGAATCTTTCATGATCAAAGTTTTCAGTCCTTTAATCTCTCCTTTCATGTTACTAGCTCCGTCATAACCTTGTCCACGGATTTGAGTGGGAGTCAAATGGTGATGACTAAGTAAACCATAAATTGCATCCTTAAGTGACAAAGAAGTAGTATCACCTACATGAACAACTCCAAGAAAATGCTCCTTTGGCCTTCCCACTTTATCTACATAACGCAAGCAAATAGCTAGTTGTTCCTTATGCGATATATCACTACTCTCATCAGCAAGAATTGCATAATTATCATCACCAAGTTCTTCTATAATTTCCTTCCTCGTGTGTATGGCACAACATTCAATAATTTGCTTCTGTATCTCAGGGGAAGTCAAGGTACAATTACCTGGAGCATTTTTCAAAACCAATTTATTCACTTCTTCATTATTTGCTACAAGCCATTCCAGAAGCTCAAGAAAGTTCCCTCTATTGTGAGAATCATCCTTTTCATCATGTCCACGGAATGCCAATCCTTGACCCAGGAGAAATCTCAAGCATCTAAGAGAATAAAGCAACCTGAGCTTGTAAAGACGTAGTTTCTCGTGGTTTACCTTGACAATAAGATTATCAACTGCCGTATTGGGATTCACAAATAAGTTATATCTCTCCTGAGCATGATTGTGTACACTTGTTACACCACCCACATGTTTGTCAAGTGCATCATCCCTATTCCAATTTCTCCAACCACCATCAACAAAAACCCCGGTACCCTTTCCCTTGCTTTTTTTTTCTCTTTGAACAAGTAGCATACGAAGCAAAATGCAGCATCCTTCTTGATACTATATTCAAGCCAATTATACCTCTCAAACCAAAGAATACTAAAATGCCGATCTTTACCTCCAATATTCCTTGATTCAAACCGATGTGCATATGGTCGACATGGACCTTTAAGGATGTATGATCTCCGAACTGCATCCTGATCATTAACATTATAGCTTGCAATGGGTAATCTTTCTCCTGGATCATGTGGAAGACGATTAATATCATACACTTGTGGTGGTGGCGGCGGTGGCGGCGACGGTGGTGGTGGCGGCGGTGGCGGTGGTGGCGACGATGAGAGCGGTGGTGGCGATGTTGTATCTTTAGGTGGAACTACAATTTGCCGTTCGGCAGCCGTCAAGGCAGAAGATGCGATCTTCTTTGCTTCATGCTTCTGAAAAAGTGATGCAATGTCCGAGTTCCTCTTCTTCATGTTTCCGTCAGTCTGCAATGCAAAAAACACAGCTGATTTATCAATTCCCTAATTACAGTGAATCAGTTTTCTGTATCACAATCAATATAGAACAGTTAGAGAAGAGAAGAGAAAGAGACAAATTTATTTTTCTACTAATGGATCGACACAGAATAAAAAATAAAAGCTGATTCAAAGTTATCGCTAATTTTACTCTTCTATTTTGAATAAACTATTCACAATTAAAATACTCCCTCCGACCCAAATTAGTTGACTTAGATTTGTCTAGATTCAAATGTATCTAGTCTTATTTTAGACTAGATACCTTCGAATCTAGACAAAACCAAGTCAACTAATTTAGATCGAAGGAAGTACAACTAGGGAAGAGAAAGAGGCATGTAGCTTAGCTAACAGGGTGAAACCTCACCTGATCGACCGATTGATTAGCAGATCGGAAATTGTAGAAGCTCCGGCTGCAGACTCTCTATGAACGGAATCAACAGTCTAACAATCAAGCAGCTCTCGCAACATATTTTATTTTAAGGAGGATTGAATCGAGATTGATCAGGACTCTGGACTCGGCTCGGGGAATCGTGAAACACAGTTTGTGCCGTCTACGGCTTAACAGAACTAGACGAATTGAGAAACGTGTGTCTGCTTTCCACGCCTGGGCCAGGCCTATCCCATTATGTTTAGACAATATGTATTAGGCTAACGGGCCAAATTTTAGGGTGGTCCACGCCCCACCCTTACACCCTACTAGCTCCGCCCATGATCCCCTGGCCCATGTCTCTTGGCCACCTCAACCTCCGACGGGAGCCTATCGCATAGAAGTTGCCACACAATTTATTTTTCTTCAGCGGGAGGGGAACCTTCCAGAGGGTCTTGGTCCATGGAAGGTCCGTGCGACCAAAGAGGGCCCGATAGGCCGAGCTAACCGAGAAGGACCTGGAAGGCGTGAGGGTCCAAGATACTCTATCGGGTTCGTCAGCCAAGGAGACCGGGAGCTCCACCCTAAGTTCCCTCCAGGTTTCAGTTTCCTCCGGGCCGAAGGTACGACGGAACAAGATGTTCCATGTTCCTTCGTGTGCCGCGGTGGAGACACGAAGCGCTGGATTGGAACATTGGCGAAGAGGCTCAGATATACCTCCTGTAAAGGATGCTCCCTGAGCCAGGAGTCCAGCCAGAACATGGTCCCCTCCCCGTTTCCAATAGAAACGGAGACCCCAAGCCTGATCTCGTTCTTGATCTCCTGGATGGAGTGCCAGAACTGGGAGTCGTCCCGCTGGTCACAGTCCAGAAGGGGGCAACCTCGTAGGTACTTAGCCTTAATGAGTTTGAGCCAGAGACCGCCATCATCACGCAGAATACACCAAACCCATCTAAGCATTAAGGCCTTGTTGAACTGCCGGGATGCGAGGATACCTATGCCCCCAAATTCCTTGGGGGCGCAAATGCCTGCCCACTTGACCATGTGGTACTTCTGGCATCCCACGGGATCTTGCCAGAAGAACCTAGACAGCTCCTTGTCAAATTCCCCATGCACCCCCTCGGGGAGGAGGTACATGCCCATCATATACATGGGCAGGCTGGACATGCATGAGTCAATACGGACGGTCTTGCTGCCTTTAGACTTGAATCTCCCACACCAAGGTTCGGATCTTGAGCACACCCTGTCCACGAGCGGGTCTAGGTCCCTGATAAGGACCCTGGTGTCGCGGACCGGCATCCCCAGGTAAGTGATTGGGAAATAGGCAAGCCGACAATTGAAATTGTCAGCTATTCTCTGCTGCTCGTCCTGAGAGAACCCTAGTACGACGATCTCACTCTTGTCGAAGTTGATCCGGAGGCCAGACATTTCCTGAAAGCATAGGAGGAGGAACTTGAGGTTCGCAATGTCCAGAGTAGATCCTTCAATCATGATCATTGTGTTGTCTACGTATTGGAGATGGGTGATGCCCCCCCTAGAATAAGGTGGCCTACCACTCCGGAGATGTGGCCAACTGCCTTGGATTTTTCAAGCATTTCCGCGAGGGCGTCCACTGCCGCGTTGAAGAGAAGTGGGGACAGGGGTCACCCTGGCGAGCACAACAGGAGGGGTGAAAGTATGGACCAATCTCGCCGTTGATGTTAATCGCGTTGCTCTCGGTCATGATGAATTGCATCACCCAGGTGATCAGGCGGTCGTCAAATCCCCGTCTAATGAGGACCTGCCGAAGAAACCGCCAGTCCAGACGATCGTAGGCCTTCTGGAAGTCTAGCTTCAAGAAGATGCCCTTCATTCATCTGGACTTGACCTCGTGGATAATCTCATGGATGGCCAAAATCCCATCATGTATAAATCTGACCTTGAGGAAGGCAAATTGGTACTGGTGGATGAGGCGCTCCATGACCGGGGCAAGGCGAGAGGCGCAGACTTTCACGAAGATCCGTTGAATGTCATTGAGGACCATGATGGGCCTGAATTGGCGAATGTCCGAGGCTCCTATCACTTTAGGGATCAAGGTGATTACGCCCAGATTCAATCGTCCCATCACTAGCGTCCCCGTGTAGAATTCCTGGAACATGGGCATGATGACCGGTTGGAGTTCCCTCCAGAAGGTCTGGAAGAAAGCTACCGGGAGGCCATCGGGACCCGGTGCGGAGTTGGCCTTCATGGCCTTCACCGCCCGCTCTACCTCCTTTAGCAGGAATGGGAGGGTGAGCTCCACGTTCTCATCAGCTGTGACCCTGGCCCTACTCGGCCAGAAGTCTGCTGCTAACACGACCCCCGAATGGGGTCCTGCCGAGAAAAACTCCTTATAGAAGGAGTAAATATGGGAGGAGAGCGCCCCCGCTCCTCTATGAGGTGCTCATCGTCCCAAAGTCAGGGGATCGAGCATTTCCTACAGCGTCCATTAGCCACCGCATGGAAATATGCTATGTTCGCGTCTCCCTGGAGGAGCCAGTTTTGGCGGCTGCGCTGCCTCCAAAACAGCTCCTCCCCCTTGTAGATCTCAACTAGAGATGTCTCTAAGGCATAACGGTGGGACCACTCGTCTGCGAAGAGGCCCACCGAGTATGCCGCCAAGTACAAAGCACGGATCTCTTCTAGCAGCGCACCCTTCTGGAGTCTCGTCGCTGCGCCCAAATTGGCCCCCCAACCCCTCATGAATTGGCGGGCGGTTTTGGCGCAGTGGTGCCAGACGTCCACAACATTAAATCGTCTAGGGGGAGTAGCCGCCGCGGCCAGCCACTTGGCCTATACCGCTTCCACAAAGCCTGGCTGGTGAAGCCAGAAGTTCTCGAAGTGGAAGCGGTTTAGCCGTGGTGGTGAGCTCCCCTCTGTCGAAAGAAGCAGTGGGACGTGGTCCGAGCCTACCCTGGTAATGGCGCGGAGGGAGCAGAGAGGGAAGGCAACTTCCCAATCCACTGAGACTAGCACTCGGTCGAGGACACTCCTGACAGGATCGACCCTGTTGTTCGTCCACGTGAAGCGGGCTCCCACTCACGTGATCTATCTAAGAGCGAGGTCAGCGATGCAATCGTTGAACATCCTCATGCGTAGGACATCCACGTTGCAGGAGCTCTTGTCTTCAGGGGAGCAAATCAGGTTGAAGTCACCCGCCACAACAAATGGAGTGGTGCAGTGCTCTACCTTGTCCTTCAGTTCCTCGAGGAAGGCTGGGGATTGACTATGATCCACGGGGCCATAGACGATGATGACCTCCCACCGGAGGTTGGATCGTCTGTGGGTGAGGGACATGCTCACAAAGAATTCCCCACGGTCCATATCCTCCACCTTGAAGGTATCCTCCTTGATGCCAAGGAGGATGCCCCCAGAGTGTCCCGAAGCCGGGAGCCAGTTCCAAGAAAACTTGGTGATCGTGAACGACCACTCCTCTGCCTCCATTACCAGCAGACTTTGCCATAACACCGTCAACATTTTAGTTTTGTCTATCCCTCCATGTGAGGGAGCCAGCGCTCCTTGGGGGTAGAAACTGAAACAAGCTTTGGGATCGTGAACATTGCGCTACTCCTCCATTAGGTGTATTGCTCTCTTTGCTACCCCACTAGGATCCTGAATCTCTTGCGAGTCCCTCGCACCGTTCCTCGACAACCACATCAGGTATAACACCATCGCCGTGGTGTCCATATGGGAGTCCTTAACCGTACCAAGCCATTCCAGGAGCCATTGTGTCAAATCCTATTGAGATCATATGTTACCGGGTGGGTCAACCGAGGATTTCTCTCACACAGGCTTCCAGACATGCATGGAATGAGGGCATTGCCAAAACCTGTGAATGGCAGTCTCCTCCGGCCCACATGCCACACGCCTAACTTGATGTTTCCACGTTGCTGCTCAGACCCCACAGCCAAACCATTCCTTAGCAACCTCTTGACATGGATTTTTTACTTTTCCTAGTACTAGAGATCCCCATAGGATCAACCATCCCTTATGGGACGCCGCTAATCTATTATGGTGGACAATGGAATCATGGTTGGAATACATGAGGGAAAATCATGTGGATGTGGATTTCATTATACTAGAAAAGTAAACCTAGGAATAGTCAGCTAATGTAGTCAGTGATTATTGTGTCGTATAGAAAGCACTAACCACAGACACCGGAATGGGATGGGAAACTCAGTTGTACCTTCCTTTTGTATTTCCTCATACACTAAGTCGGGCTGTGATCCATAGTAGAGATTAGCGGGTGGGAGCCCGTAACATCTCTAGCTTGTGTTGTAGGATGACGACTAAGTGTATTAGAAGAGATGGTAATTGAGTATAGGACCTGTGACTGAAGCTCATTACAGAGGGTGAACTGTAGGATCGTGGCGAAGAACAATGATTGGCTTGAATCTTTAACTGAGCCTCTAACCAAGGAAGTTTAAACGGGAAGGCATACTCTATTATGCACTCAGGATTAAAATTGTTTGTAGGAAAAGTAGTGCATCTCTATAGAGTGTATAAAACATGACATGTTACTCCCCATCCTGAGAATGGATTATGAACGAGCGAGAAAGGGTTTCCATGAAATCCGGTACAACCCGTGGAGACTGACGGACATAGATTTTTTAAACTAAAACTTACCTTTTCTAAAAACCGGATTGCGAAAAACATAAGCTTAGGATTATTATCCACGACTATAGATAGCGCATAAAAAAACCACCTATCAAACTTGTTGAGTACGCGTAAGCCTGTACTCAGCCATACCTTCTTAACCCTTTCATAGGTATCAAGAAGACCGCATAAGACACTTTAGAGAATCTCGAAGAAGGATAGGTCTACTACGAGGAATCAGATCTCTCTGGATGCACTGAAGGTGTAGACTATGGTATAGAGTTTTAAAATAAAGATGAAGATGTAGGCATATAGAACTAGAGTTTCATACATAGGATAGTCGAGTTACGCAACTTAGTCCATACCAAATAAAGTTGCAAAGATACGACGGTACTAAGTTTAGTAGTACCATTATCTTTCAAGCTAGTGCTTTTGAATTGACTTTTATTTGTGAATTTTTATTGGAACAAGGAGGATCTCGAAGTTTGTATTTCTCTTTGGTTGTCATCAAGAAATAAATAAGAACTTCGACCCACAATGGTTATATTGTACCATTCTGAAGGGTATAATATTTGTGAAACGGTATTTTATGATTGTTATTTTAACAACTTGTACACCACAACATGCAGTGGTGTATGGAATCACCACACTTGCATACTACCATAAAAGATCTCTAATGTTCACAACATTAGGCATGTTCCGTGAATGGTAAATCATCCACCAAACCGTATACTAACTAAAGTTTAGGTGTCTACATATCTTTATTGATTAGGGCCCATTAGAACAATCACCAAACACTTTATAGTCTCAGAAACAAGTCACATACTGGTTAATACGTATCAGTGATCATTTTTCAAACACAATATAAACATCTCATGAATACATATAGAAGTAATATCCTCACATAATTGCCTTTAGGGCATATTTTTAAACGTGAGGACATTAGAGCACCTTTAGCGGCAAGATTATATACCACCATATGCGAGATGGATATATTAGTTGTGTTGGAGAAATTACTATGCTTATAAAATCAGATTGATTACATTTGGCTATGTAATTATTGTCCGATATGTTATTCGCAAAAATAAATAAATTATTGTCCTATATGAACCAAACAACCCCTTAGCATCGTGTAATACTTTATTACACTACATATATTCAGAAACCTTAGCCATGAGCCCCATCACCCTGCATTATTTCCCCAAAGTAGATCACTCTTTCCTTGGGATGACAAAGCAGACCACTTAGCTCAAATCAGCATTGTTTAGCTAGTGCTCCATAAAGCACTATACCCCACCTAGCAATGGTCACACGACAAAGCAAAGGCAAATGCAATTTTTTTTCTCACAGAGAGAGCACACAAAGAGAAGAGAGGCAAATCTCAGGTACTACAGTAAACTTAAGCAAAGCACAGGCGTTGCTTAACCCCACTCGAGACGTTCAAAAAGCCGCTTCCCTCTCTCCCCCATCGTCTTTTCCCGCACTTGCTTCTCACTTCCGTCTCTCCCAGTCTCGCAGAAAAGCCTCACTGGTCACCACTCCAGGCACATAGACGACGGCCAAACCAACCAAATCGAAGATCGAAAGCAGGAGGCAGGAGATCGCCAAAAAAGCGAAAGCCGCCACCTCCGCGCCGGCCCGGGGGGGGTGAAAAAGCGGTAAAGCTTAGCGGCGAAGGCGAGGGCGAAAGTGAAAGCGAAGGGCGCCCGGCGCAGATAGATAAAAGCAGCGCGATGGTGGTGGCGCGGCTTGCTCGTCTCCCCAGCACGCGCGATGGAGCTGGAGATCGTGGAGATCGGGCCATCCAGCCGGCCGCTGCGGTACGTGCCGGCGCCGGCGCCGCCGCATTGGCGGCCGCCCCCACCCCCGCCGCCGCTCCCACCGCCGTCGATGGCGGCCTCCTCGAGCGCGAGCACCTCTGAGCAGGCGACCGCCAGCGCCGTGGCGCAGGCGCTGCAGTTCGACAGCGAGAAGCTGCCGCAGACGCTCGTGTCGGAGATACGGCCCTTCCTGCGCGTCGCCAACCAGATCGAGGCCGAGTCCCCGCGCGTCGCCTACCTCTGTAAGCGCCCGCGCGTTAACGCTCTACGTGTCATCTAGGCTGTTTTCGTCTTACAGTGGTGATGGGTTGCGGCTCGCTGGTGCCCGCAACATGTTCGAGGAAATCCCGGGACCTTGGCGCAACATGGACGTTGAGCGCCTACGTGCTTACGTGGTGTGGTGCGTTTATCATTGGAGATTATATTGTTGACTCTGTTCATAATAAATAAAGAGACCAGGCTGAGGAGATTCGAAGTGGATTTGGTGCCATTCGTTTCAGTTAAGGAATATTCTGTCTTCTGCAATCCTCTGCTGTTGGAAGTTCATGGTTGTTGATCACGAGTCCACGGTGCTTACTCATCTACTGATGCTTTCAAACATGGCTTAGCAACACCGATGCTATGCTAGTCACATGTGGTGCTTTGGAGATTCCTCAACGGAAGAGGGGGCTATTTGGCAGCTTGAGAAAAATATTCTTCTCGAATATTCTCATCCTTCACTTTCATGTAAAAGAAGAATACGATGTAGGATTGATCTTAACTGATTATATTCCTAAGGCTGGGTGGTCTGTTCTTCAATCATTGGTCAGTTAGCTATCAGCAACTAATCAGCCAAAGTTTCTTCCACAGAGAACATTCTTCTCTAGTACCTCTTCTGCGTATTTACCTTCATTAGCAGAGCAGTTTTTTTTTCAAATTCATGAGTAGAGTAGGTTGTTGGAAGCCATGAAAGTAGAGGTGGTTCCAAAAAGCACATTTCAGGTCGCATAATTACTGATCAGGTGGCTTAACTCTCATCGAAGAGCTCATTGGGTAACTACTAGCAAAGAAATGTCAAATACCTCAATTAATGTCTTGATTCACTCTGCTTAAACCTTTCTTTCTTCGTGGCACTAAGCATTTTCCTTGGTCAACTACTCAATTTGTTTCCAATCCAGAACAAAATATTGTAATCATTGAATGGATCTTGGAAAGCAAAAGTGAATCATGACCATAATTTTCCTAATATGTGTCTTTTATAGGTCGTTTTCACGCTTTCGAGAAGGCTCATATGATGGATGCCCGTTCAACAGGGAGGGGTGTTCGGCAATTTAAAACTGCACTTCTTCAGAGGCTGGAGCAGGTATATGCATGACGAAAATTAATTTCATTCTCATTGCATAAATGAAAAAAAAAACCTTCATATCGTGAGGATTGGAGCAAATATAAATGGCGGTACGTGTATATCACATCTTAGCAGACATACTTGTTCCATAACACAATGCACATTTTCTTTCTGTTCCACTAGATATATGCAACTAGTCACTATATTTGTTGGCTAATGATGTGCCTCATGTTGGATTTACTTTCCAAACAGGATGAGAAAAGTACATTCTCGAAGAGGAAAGAAAGAAATGATGCTCGAGAGATTAAATCATTCTATGAGAAGTAAGATTTTCTTCTCAGATTCAAACCTGTAATGCAGACTACTTTCTTAATATCCACTACTGAACCCCTATCCCAAAACCAAAATGTGATTCCCACTTTTTTTCCTACCATTTGTAGAAAAAGGCAAGCTAATGCACATGAACTCATGCCTGTCCTGGCAGAAGTTCTGAAGGCTGTTCTCATCGGGACTGGCTTGGAGGTTGTGATGTTTTTCAGAAAATGATAATTATTATGTATGATGTGCTATGTAGTTAACACTTCCATAATTTTGCAGAGCGTTGTTGCTAGCGAAGATTTTGCTGACAAGTCGGGCTTATTCCGATACAATATTATTCCTCTTCATCCTAGATCAAGTCAACAACCAATCATGCTTCTTCAAGAGGTTTGCATATATTTTAACTCAATCCTCAATAAGTTACCTTCCAGGCATAGTATTTATCCAAGAACAATTGAAGTAATCTTTGCAGAAGAATGTTAAGTATGACCTTCTAATAGGGTCGCGACTCGTTGCATCTTCATGTTTGATATGATGCAAAAGCCTCTGGATCGTTCTTGTCGCCAGGGCATGTACTGAGTTATCCAGATGATATTTGCCAGGAAAAGTTTCCTGTACAAATAATACGGAGTAGTAGGAATTGGCTAGTGTTATAACCAATCTGTTTTCTCGTTTTCTCAGTATGGATATGCAATTCTAATGCTATGTGTTGTTCTGATAATAATAAAAAGTACCGTACTTCTCTTTGGAAATTACACACTTTGACCTGTCACTTGGTTATCGAGGCCACATTTTCATTTAAGCTATACACTACTATTAAATACATTTCCTAGCTTGGATGAAGATTGTTATGAGATACTATTGTGCAGATCAAAGTTGCCGTGTCAGCGGTGTTTAATGTCCGCAGTCTTCCATTGGCTAACATCAAGGATGAAAAAACTCATACAGATATTATTCGATGGCTGCAAAGTTGGTTCGGGTTCCAGGTAGAGTAGTTTTTAATTCAAAATCTCAGACTAATACCAGTGGTTTTCTCTTGCATTTCAGCTCAGTAACTTGGCTTTGTTTTTTTTGGGGGGTGGGCTAGAAAGGGAATGTTGCCAATCAAAGGGAGCATCTCATTCTTTTACTTGCAAATATGCATGCTCGGATGAACCCAAAGTCATCCTCTGCTCCAATGGTACTCATACATAGATATCGTTTACTATATTTATCTTGTGGTCGACATATTATAATAACATGACATGCCTATTTCTAGCTTGATGACAGAGCAGTAGATGAATTATTAGCGAAAACGTTTGAGAATTATCTGACCTGGTGCAAATTTTTGGGGAGAAAAAGCAACATATGGTAAATATATGCAATTTTCATTTATTTTGATTGTGCTAAATATAGTTGAAAATCAGCTTGGGTGAATTTTGAAGAAGTATTGTCTTGTACTCCTATTTTTAATTTTTTATTGCACCTGCAGGTTGCCCTCTGTGAAGCAGGAAATTCAGCAGCATAAACTTCTGTACATAGCTCTTTATCTTCTAATATGGGGAGAAGCATCAAATTTACGACTTATGCCAGAATGCTTGTGCTACATCTTTCATCATGTATGTAAACTATTTTTCTTCATAATTTTCAAAGTGCTTTCACTGAATCAAGATTCCAACAATGACTAGATATACATTTTTGTTGGAATCATCTCTGAAGTCTGAGCATTTGATGTATGTTTTTTAGTTGATATCGGTCATATGAATTTTCACTGCTTGGTAGCAAAAAGCTACCTTGTAGATGCTTTTTCGAGAAGAATCTTTTTATACACTTGAATATAATAATACTAGTTTTAAGTGTAGTTCTTAGACATTTGTCGCTAACAAAGGACGAGAATGGCTTAACAAAAGCATGCTTGTATAATTAACATATGCTAACTGTTTTGGTTAAATCGTTTTTAGCACCCATTTTCTTTTCTAAACTGTGTTGTTAAGTCGGGTAAATCAATGGTATGCAAATTTGTGAGCATAAAGATGGCCACATCTGCACTATATGAAAAGAGAATCGACGACTCTACTCATATTTGTATGCTTGTCTTCCTTGTATTTTTTGTATGGTGCAGCTATGATGACCTCAAGCACAAACTTCTGCAAATGCGTGTGTACATTCTAACTTATCTGAAAGAACACCAGAATGTAAATTTCCCACTATGTTTCCACAGAAAATAGCCAACTTTAATTAGCAGGAAAATGATCCTAAAGTGATCTTCATCGCAAAAAAACTGACATAATTGAATAAGAGAAAATGGCCAGAGCTACCTGCTTTAATTACCAGTGTCAAATTTATCTCCCTCTCTCTCTAATTTTGTGTAGCACTACTTTGAGTTGAATTAGAGGTCCTCTATCCAAGTTTAAACTTGTGATTAGCTTTTGCCTTCCCAGATAAGATTCTTAAACAGAACATGTCTACTGTTACTACTCGAGGGAATATATTTTCTTAAAAGCAATTCTTGCTTCTAAGTAGTCTCGGTATTTTTTGTGCCAAGGACGTTGACACAAAGCTGTTCCCACTTGTTACGAATAATGATAACCACTTGTTATTTCAGATGTCATATGAGCTATATGGAGTGCTTTCTGGAGCTGTAAGCTTAATTACTGGAGAAAAAGTCAGACCTGCATATGGTGGAGAAGACGAATCATTTCTTAACAAAGTAGTGACACCAATATACGCCGAGATATCCGCGGTTTGACATCCCTACTTTTCAACACTTTGATTTAACACAGCTTTGGAAGCTGTAAAATGATGGCATTTTTTTTGTAACAAAGGAAGCTCTAAAGAATAAAAATGGAGTATCTGATCACTCAACATGGAGAAACTATGATGATCTCAACGAATTCTTCTGGTTAGTTACCATGTTTTCTTGGCGGCCCTTTGGTACTAAAATTTAGTACTAAATATGTTTACACTGTAGGTCTGCTGACTGCTTCAAACTTGGCTGGCCCATGCGCCTTAACAATGATTTCTTTTTCACATCGACTAAAAATAAAATGTCTCCTCAAACTGAGATACAAAATTCCCAATTGCCTCATGGATCCTCATCAGCACAAAGCATCGCTAATTCAGAAGTACCTGACCAAACGCAGCAGGTAATAAATATCTGAACAATGACCATCTCACAATATAATATAATATTTTTTATCATTTATCTAGGATTTTCCATTTATATATTCAGTCGCGTAAATCAATCTCACAATTTTGTTATGGGAAGAAAATCTTATATTCTTATTTCTCAGTATTGAGAATATAAGGCTAAGTTCCCAAATATTCGGTGCTTAAAGTTTATTCTAGAAGTAAAGTCCCATGCAGCTTACTTGACACTGAAATGTAGTATGAAATACATTGATTATCTTAATGTATAATAATTGTAACTCCACATTTTGAACAGCTATGTTCCCTAAACTTCTGTTTTATAAAAACTTGCCACATTATTATTTTCCATAGTGCAATCTAAAGGATTTTCATGTACATTCATGACAGAAATGCACATGTTTGAGTATATTCATTTAGAATAGTTGTTTACCTGTGCTCTTTTTCTCTCCATTTTTCTGCTATTTCAATAGCAAACAGCAAGTGACACATCTCAGCAGAGGTGGTTGGGAAAAACAAATTTTGTTGAGGTTCGTTCCTTTTGGCATCTCTTCAGAAGCTTTGATAGGCTGTGGACACTCCTTGTGCTTGGGCTGCAGGTTTGGTTCTCAAACTAATGGTTGGGAGTGATACATTTAGATATTTTTTCACCACTGCCAGATCTTTTGACACATTTTCTCATATGTTCTTTTTTCAGATTCTAATAATAATGGCATGGCATGGATTGGAAAGCCCTCTTCAGTTACTAGATCCAAATTTTTTTGAGGATCTCCTGAGTATTTTTATAACCAATGCAGTACTTCGAGTTATTCAAGGTCAACTTGGATTTCTATTGCATATGTATACCATGGATTTCTGTCTTTTGATGAATTACTACTAACACAGTGATGTAACTCTTTTCCTATTGTTCTGTCTTCATTCTTTTGTAATGTCTCTACTTTTTCGTGCAGTTGTCCTTGATATTGCTTTTTCATGGAGAACAAAGGGAACAATGAGATCGAGCCAGAAACTAAGATTTGCCATAAAACTCTCTCTTGCAATTACATGGGCGATCATTCTGCCCATATTTTATTCCAGTTCTCAAAATTACAAGGCTTGTTCTGCTAGACGCCCTAAAAACTTTCTGGGAATGTTCTGCCTGTCAAAGTATATGGTGGTTGTGGCATTTTACCTTACAAGTAATGTGATTGGGATGGCATTGTTTTTTGTTCCAGCTGTAAGCAGCTATATAGAAACATCTACCTGGCGAATTTGCAATATATTGTCCTGGTGGTGCCAGGTATATTCTTACATTTTCTCAAAAGCAGAACTTGTTTTTGTTTACATCTTGTAGACTCCAGTTAACATCAGAGAATATTGTTTGTCATGAAATCAGTTCAGTGGAATACATTGTCCTGCTATCTTACTTGCGAACATAACTTGAGTCTACCTAAATTTCCAGCATAGTTCTTATCTGTTTATAGTATTATTAGTCAGCTCTTTGTACTGCACCACACGACCTGCTTATCTCATGCATGGCATTATACCCCAATGAAGTACTCATAAATTGCCAATGATATTTGCAGCCCCAGTCCTATGTTGGAAGAGGAATGCATGAAGGACAAGTACCTTTACTAAAGTAAAATATGTGTATCATTATTATTCCTGTATATTGTTTTTGCCATTTGATATGAGCTAAATATTCTTTTCTTTGCATCAACAGGTATACGTCATTTTGGACGATTCTTCTGTCAAGTAAATTTTTATTCAGCTACTACTTCGAGGCAAGATCAATCTCCCTCCCTCCCCCTCTCTCAACATATAGCATACATAACACATTTGTAGTTTCTATCTACCTTTTGCTATATTATACAATACAACTAGATTTGTTCTGATAATTGAAAATGCATCTCTGTAGCTCCAACTCAGTTAAAATTTGTGATGTATCTACAATTTGTATAGGTTGCAATGATACAACATATTAGCAGCATGAGTAGTTCTTTTGTTATTTTTGTACTCTACATCTACTTTGTATCACCCTGCCTCCTGCTAAATTGTTTTTCTGTATATAACTTGAGCAGATTAAGCCTCTTGTGGAACCTACAAAAATAATCATGAACATCAATGTGAAAACATATGAGTGGCATGAATTCTTTCCACAAGGTCTTCTACGTGCCATCTTCCTTTGTCCATGTTCATATTTTTTACCCAATAGGGTATTGCATTAATAATCAAAGCTGAGCTCTCAGTGACAATTCTACCTGTTATGTTTTGCACCAGTCAAGAGCAACGCTGGTGCAATTCTTGCTGTATGGTCCCCTATAGTTCTTGTAAGAACTCTTCTGAACTTCCAATATTTAATTTTCATATGGCTCACAAACTAATAAATTCCGTTTCATTTTCAACAGGTCTATTTCATGGACACACAAATTTGGTATTCTGTATTCTGTACCATTTTCGGTGGCATGTGTGGTATTGTTCATCATCTCGGTGAGGTGAGATGAGGTGCCACTAAACACTTATTGTTTATTCACATGTTTACATATTCTTATTTTTGTCTACCATTTCGTAGATTCGTACAATGGGAATGGTTCGAAGTCGATTCTGTACCTTACCAGAAGTGTTCAATGCTTGCCTTGTGCCTCGCTCAATGCTGAAAGAGAAAAAAGGGATATTGCCTAGTTTTTTGGAAAAGAAAATATTTAAGGTGGAGTTTGTTCAGGTCCTCTTTACCTTGAAGGTGCTTTCCTTCCTTCTTGTTATTTCTCAGATGATATTATTTTTCAGAACTTAGGTAAATCTGAAAGACAAGACCCGACAAAGTTCGCGCTGGTTTGGAACCAGATAATAAATAGCTTTCGCTCAGAGGATTTAATAAGCAATAGGTATGTTTTGATTATTTCAGTGCAACAGAAGTTTCATCAGGTTTACATCTTTTCTCCTTCATATTTCATTGGTTTTGCAGAGAGATGGATCTGATGACAATGCCCATGTCACTAGAATATAGTTCTGGTTCTATTCGTTGGCCATTGTTTTTACTTGCCAAAAAGGTATGTTGATCTATTATCTGTACGTTGCAACCCATGGCCTGGGTGCAATACACTCTGCTCTTGTAAGGTGCTGCTTAAGTTAACATACACAATTTATTTTCGAAGATCTGCTACAAATTGAGAAAATCTACAGTATATTTATAGTAAGTGAATCATACTATAAGACAGCTAGCTCAAAGTATAATATAATTTGGAAATATACAGCACAGACCTGTCAATAGTCGCTCTTTCTATCACGTATAAAGTTTACGCTTAAACATCTCAAACCTGTATTTCAAGTTGACTAAAAATTTCAAATAGACCCATTACCTCCACGGTCGGAGATACACCTTGTCCAACGAGCGGGAGACACCTACACTGGTCCGCCTAGACAGGGTGTTCTGCTCGTCGGACTGGGAGGAGTTGTACGGCAGCTCTCCTTGCGTTGCCTCTCGACGGTGATCTCTGACCACTGCCCTCTGCTCCTGGACTGCACCCCGGTGGCAGCCGGGCAGTGATGGTTCCAGTTCGAGCAGTTCTGGCTGAAGTTGGACGGTTTTTACAAAGTGGTGGAATCTGCCTGGACGACCATAGATGGCGACCCTGACCCCTTTCGGAGGCTTGTGGCTAAGCTCAAATGCACCGCAAGGCAGCTGATGAGCTGGGCCGACAAGAAGGTGGGATCGGTTAAACTGCAACTTATGACAGCGCGGGTCATTGTCTATCACCTGGACGTTGCCATGGAGAACAGACAGCTTTCACCGATGAGCGCACCCTTCGCGCAATGTTGAAGCGCACCTATATGGGGCTCGCCTCCCTGGAGCGCACGATGGCACGCCAGCGGGCCAATATTAGGTGGTTGGAGGAGGGGGACTCCAACACGGCATTCTTCCACCAACCCACCTCCTGCCGACGTCAGAAGAACGTGATTCGCAGCCTGCGGGTTGATGGCGCGATAGTGGTGGATCACGCGGCCATGGCTGAGGCCTCGTTCAACCACTTTCAGGGCCTCCTCGGTACTGATGTGGCGCGACTACACTCGCTCGACCTCGACTTCCTTGGACACCACCATGAGGAGCGGCGAGTTATGCTCAAGCTAGATATAGCTAAAGCATTGACTCGGTATCCTAGGCGCTGTTGTTCGAGGTGCCGAGGAAGGCTGGATTTGGGCGCCGATTTCGCGAATTGGTGGCCATCCTACTTTCGACGGCGAGCTCTCGGGTGATGCTCAATGGCGAGCCGGGGCCCCCGATTTGGCACCGACGGGGCCTGAGACAGGGGGACCCCTTGTCGCCGATGTTGTTCGTGTTGTTTATCAACACGCTCAACAAGGTGCTGGCCAGAGCCCTAGAGTTCGGTATTCTAAAGCGGGTCGCCCCCCGCAAGCTGGTGATGACCGTCTTCCTTTACGCGGACGACGTGGTGATCTTCTGCCATCCGGATGAGACAGATCTGCGCACCGTGCGCGCTCTCCTGGCGCTCTTCGGAGAAGCCTTGGTACTTCGCACCAACTACGATAAGTGCTCGATTTTCCCGATTGCATGCTCCGAAGAGGAGGCCCTGCAGGCTGAAGCGGCTATGGGTTGCCGGCTGGCGCCATTCCCGGTCAAGTACCTAGGGAACCCCCTTTCGCTGCGACGGGTATCCGCGGCGGCTCTCCATCCCCTGGTGGATAGTATTGCGAATAGGCTGCCAACCTGGAAATCCGCCATGATGGCAAAGGCTGGGCGCCTGGCGTTGGTTAAGTCGGTTCTCATGGCGATCCCCCTACACCAGATCATCGTGTTGGGGCTCAACAAGAAGACGCTCAAACAGATCCAGAAGATAGCAAGGGGCTTCCTCTGGGCCAGGAGGGCCGAGGCCAACGGCGGTCACTGACATGTCAACTGGGAGAGGGTGTGCCGACCAAAACACCTTGGAGGCCTAGGGGTCCTGACCTTGCCTGCACCGCGATCAGTCTTCACACCCGCTGGATTTGGAGAATGAAGACGGACCCGCTGCGGCCTTGGCGTGGCCTGGATGTGCACTTCTCCGAGAGAGAGAGCTGCAGGTGTTTGACGCCTCCACCACGATGAGGGTCGGCGACAGGGGCACGACGCTTTTCTGGCTTGACCGCTGGCTCGGCGGGCAGACCGTCCAAGAGATGGCGCCATCGCTTTTCGCGCTTATCCCCAAACGCGCTAGGAAGCGCAGGACGGTGCGAGAGGCGCTTCTGGAGCGTAAATGGATCACTGACATTCAGAGCACGCCGAGTCTGCTTTCCCTATGGAAGTACGTGCAGCTTTGGATACGGGTACGGAATGTCGTGTTGTCTGTGAGCCAGACATCCTGCTCTGGCGCTGGACTTCGAACGCCCAGTACTCTGCCAAATCCTGCTACGAGTTCCTCTTCCAGGGATCTATCACATTGAGGTCTTGGCAACTGAACTGGCGCACCTGGGCTCCACCCAGGGTCAAGTTTTTCGTCTGGTTGGCCTGCCAGGACTGCTGCTGGACGGCTGAGTGGCTTGCGAGATGGGGACTAGCTCACCTCCGCGCTGCCCCCTGTGTGACCAGTCGGATGTGACCATGACTCACCTCTTGGTGGGTTGCCCCTTCTCCAAGGCAATCTGGCATGAGGTTCTGTCTTGGATTCGATCCACGGCCACACCACCGGATGGAGAAGGGGACTTCGTGGACTGGTGGCTGCAGGCTTCGTCATCCACCCCTCGCGCTTTGTGCAAAGGGACGTCTTCGCTGATCATGCTGATGGTCTGGTAGATTTGGAAGCAGAGAAATGCGGTCGACTTCGAGTCACCAAGCATGGGTAGCCTTCTCGGTACGATTCGATCCGAGGCTCGGGCTTGGGCTGTGGCCGGCGCGACTGATCTTCGTGCCCTGTTGCCGCCAGCCTAGTAGACCTAGGGGGTTGAGTTGTACGGGATGTCGGCTCTCTTGAGCTTGTATATATGTTGTACAGAACTCTCTTTTTCTATCAATGAATCGAAACGCAAAGCTTTTTGCATTTTCGCGAGAAGGATAATATTAATACTAGATTTCTTGCGTTGTTAGTCAAAGTACCAGCTAATCTTTCTTAAACAACATGGGTTAGCGTTAGCATTAGCGATTTGCTTACTTTATGTTATGAAATTTGGGTAGGAACTCTACCATCCAATATTAGCGGTGAATACCTGACCGGTTCAGCGGGGATCTTGGGTGGTTGACTCCACTCCTTGCTGACTAAGCAGCAGTCTGTTCCCACCAGCCATATGTTTAGAAGCATATTTGAAATATTTCTTGTACTGTCTGCGCATATTTGATATATGCCTATTCTCTCTATCTATAAAATAGGTCAGTATGATCTGATGCTTGTTTTGTTTCCATGATAGTTTTCGAAAGCAGTTGATATGGCAGCAAATTTTACTGGAAAAAGTGAACATCTCTTCTGGAGAATTAAGAAGGATAACTACATGTTTTGTGCAATCAATGATTTCTATGAATTGACAAAAGGTATATTCAGATTTCTCATTATCGGCGATGTAGAGAAGAGGTAATCATTTTACTTCAACACTACCTCTGTTACTACATTTTATCCCATGTTTGCAATGCATTAGCAGTACATGCTCCTGTGAATATTATCATGATATTCTACAGATTATATTCAGGGTGATAGCTGCCATATTTGCTGAAATAAAAAAGAGTATCCAGAACTCAACTTTATTGGTAGATTTCAACATGGATTACTTGCCTTTGCTGGTTGAAAAAATCGAACGGTTGGCTGAGCTTCTGGTAATCACTTCACTAGTACTATTATCGTTTTTTATTTTCTAGTTCACCATTTCACTGTAACCTACGCAAACCTCAAATCCATATCTCTTTCCTGCATTTGTAATTGATGAGGACAAAATGGTTACAAGGGCGATGACAGAGATGGCTGGAATTACAGAAGTAGTTATCCGGGGATACCGATAACGACGGGCATGGGGGAGGAGTTCTTGTAGTTCAGGAAATGGATAGCTAGCTTTTTTTCGTGCACATCCCTTTAGTGGCTGACGAGATGGTGCACCAGAGATCCAGAAGCAATCTAGGTCTGTCTGAGATTATTTTGCTATCTTTAATTAGTGGTAGGATTTTTCTTCTCGAACAAATATATAGCAAAAAAATGTGGAAAAACAGCAATGCTAAGGCCTTATTAGTGGTAGGTATCTCTGTCTGACTGAATGCTCAGTTTGTTAGTTGGAAAGATAAGAGTATGGCTCTGGCATCATTTTTTTGGAAGTAATATAAAGTAGACAAAGTCCTTAAAACTTCAAATATCATACAGCATTATTCTTGAAAATATCTATTGCCGTTCGACCTCCCTCCCAGTTCTTATCTCCTGTTACTTACTAGCGTACAGTACATAACCGTTCCGTCATACAGAATAACAAGGTATTACAGTGGCATCTCATATGATGATATGTCCATATGGAGCCAACAATTTAATTTTAATTTTCATAGGGCGGGAGTGGATGGTAGTAGCATCTAAGTTGGGTCGACACAGCCTAGTTTGCTGATGGGGAGTGTATATGTTCTTCTTGTATATTCAATCCTATTATGTCAGCATATATAATGAAATTTCTGCCCAATGGTTACCCAGTATAAGAACAAACAAGGCCTTCGGTATGAGGTGACAATTTTACTTCAAGATATCATTGATACGCTGATCCAAGATATGCTTGTGGATGCTCAGCGGTAAGAACAATGGGATATTTGATCATTATATGCTTTTGCATCCTTTAAATTGTTGTTACCATGAAAATGATCTCCTCTTTCTACAGTGTATTGGATCAGATTAACTCTTCTGACACACTGATCTCTGATGACGATGGAGTATTCGATTACTACAAGCCAGAGCTCTTTGCATCAATCAGCTCAATATCAAAAATTCGTTTTCCATTTCCTGATAGTGGTCCGCTCAAAGAGCAGGTCCAACATAACCTTTGATTAGCTATGGCAGATTGAGAACTGTTGCAACTCTCTAATGATGACATGCTTTGGCATATTCAGGTTAAACGTCTCTACCTACTTCTTAATACAAAAGAGAAGGCTGCGGAAGTGCCATCGAACTCAGAGGCTCGACGACGCATTTCATTTTTTGCCACCTCTCTATTCATGGATATGCCTGCTGCTCCCAAAGTACGCAGCATGCTGTCATTTAGGTAATACTTGTGCTCTTGTAAATCTGTTACAACTTATTTGTTTGTAAGATCCTCACTAGCAGGAAGTCGCTATAGCATAGGAACCAACTTGACATGTTATCAGCATTGGTATCCATAATATTTAATATAGAAAATGCAAGAAACTGAAATGGTCTTTAAAAAATAAAAGTAAACTTCGAAAATTCCAGAAGACATTACGGGGATATAATCACCCCCGTCCAAATAAAATACTAACTACTCAGTATTGAACTACAATTAATCAAACTAAATCCTTCTGGCTTGAGAAAAATAATATAAAATGCTTCAATTTTGCAAGAAAATTCATGAAATTATTTAAATCTGTTCCTTAAATACAAGCTTTTGGATACATCAGATGTTGTGATTTTATCTCTCCCCTGATACTGATAAAGTACCAGCAGCATGCCTACACAACATGACACTCGCGCATATTATTTGGTGCCAGACATTCTGCAAAACTTGCATTTTTCTGACTCCATACATTTTGCAAGTAATTAGCCCAAAATCCACATAAATACTTCAGTAAGCCATTAAAATGGAACCAAAAGCTACATAAATATTTTAAGCTCTCAATGTTTTGGACATTTCTGTGTCAAGCAGATCACATCAATAAGATCTTGTTTACTTACCACTACTAGTACTTTAGTAGGAGTTCACATCGATATAACCAAGTCATGTTGCCTATATCAATCACAGAAGAAAGAAAATATATTGAACATTTGATGGCTTACTGACATCACGGTACTTTGTCCAGCATAGTAACTCCCTATTTCATGGAGGAAGTGAAGTTTTCAGATGAAGAGCTTCATTCAAATCAAGATGAAGCATCCATCCTTTCCTACATGCAGAAGATATATCCAGGTCAGTTAGGATCCATATTTCCATTTTCGCCTACTTTTGTTTTTTTATTGCAGTAGCTTTCACCAGTTTCATTTTGTTACCAAGACTAAGTTCTCATTATTTTAGATGAATGGACAAATTTTTTGGAACGCCTTGGTTTAAAGGTAACAAATGAAGATATCAGATATTGGGCTTCTTTCCGTGGTCAAACACTAAGTCGAACCGGTAATCTGGAGTATGGTTCTCTTTTTTTTTGTAGAAACTTATCACTGGAATCCCTGTCTACAAGCTGTCTGACTCTTTCCATTATGTATTATCTAGTTCGGGGTATGATGTATTACAGAAAGGCATTGAGACTACAAGCTTTCTTAGACAGGACAAATGACCAAGGTGCATAAAAACTTCACAACCTCTCTGACTATTTTCAGCCTGCTCTTGTCATTAAATTTGGAAGCATGTTCGCGTTTCCGAAAAGGGCGGAATTCAAATCAAACTAGAACAATTAGCACCTCAAGTTTTATCAGATAAAAAAGGGTGATTTTGTACTTCTCACCTTCATATTACTTTGGAAACTGGTAATATGCTTCCAAGTACTCATCTTTTTTTCAAATGAGCAGAATTATATAAAGGACCTGCGGGCACTGAGCGAGGACAAAATAAGAAAAACATCCACCAGTCATTATCAACTGAACTAGATGCACTTGCAGATATGAAATTTTCATATGTCATCTCATGTCAAAAATTTGGGGAACAAAAATCTATCGGTGATCCCCATGCTCAAGACATTATTGACCTGATGGCAAGGTAAGCTTCGGAAAATAATAACCTGTGGAGTAATTAGTATCCCTAGTATCATGCTGATATTCCCATTTCTTCTGTGCTCAATGAAGGTATCCAGCTCTTCGTGTTGCCTACATTGAGGAGAAGGAAATTATAGTACAAAATATGCCTCATAAGGTTTATTCATCAGTTTTAATAAAAGCAGAAAATAATTTAGACCAGGTAATGATCTTATCTTGAGCTAAAACAGGAGGAAAATCTTGTACTTTTTTACATCTAAGCCTATGGTTTTTTGTGTTCATCACATTCTCAAAATATGATTGTTAGCCTACCCCAACTTGCTTGTGATAAAGGCTTTGATGTTGTTGTTGATCACCTTTTCATTTTTTTTCTGTTCGACTATCGCTTGCTAAGAAAAATTGCATAACCATTATACTTTCTTGAAGAAAATATTATTATTTTTATCCAATTCCTCAAATACTTTTGACTATTTGTTGATTATTTACATAGGAGATTTACCGTATAAAGCTGCCTGGCCCACCCATCATTGGAGAAGGGAAGCCCGAAAATCAAAACCACGCAATTATATTCACCCGCGGAGAGGCTCTCCAAACAATTGACATGAATCAAGTAATTAACTAGACATTCTTCTATACTGGTCTCTTTGTAGAAACTAGTTTTTTTTTACTTACTTAAGGTGCTATCAGGACAACTATTTGGAAGAAGCTTACAAAATGAGAAATGTCCTTCAAGAGTTTGTTAGGCGCCCCAAGGACCAAGCTCCAACTATACTTGGGCTTAGAGAGCATATCTTCACGGGAAGGTCTGTAGGTTCTCCAACATATACCTTTCAAACATATAATGTTCTTTTAGTTGATATGATATTATTCTTTGTCCAGTGTTTCATCACTTGCTGGATTTATGTCATATCAAGAGACAAGCTTCGTTACAATTGGACAGAGATTCCTTGCTGACCCCCTTAGGTGAAAACATGCTTTTTATTTTATCTTATGTTGGCAATGGTGCCATAAAATAATTCCTTATTTGCTAAAGTTTATGTTACCTATTTCCTGAAGTAATTAGTGTGTATGTGTATGCAAAAGATCCATTCTGTAAAGTACATCTGCTATCTAAATCATCATTGCGATGACTGCAGGGTACGGTTTCATTATGGTCATCCAGATATTTTTGACCGGATGTTTCATTTAACAAGAGGTGGCATTAGCAAAGCATCTAAAACTATAAACTTGAGTGAGGATGTATTTGCTGGTAAGTAAAATTTTCCTTCTACTGAAACTAAAGTTGTGATGTCATTTTCAAAGGAGTATTACATGTTTAATATCAACTTTACAGGGTATAACTCCATACTGCGTCGCGGACATATAACTTACAACGAGTACATTCAAGTTGGCAAAGGGCGTGATGTTGGTCTTAATCAGATTTCAAAATTTGAAGCTAAAGTTGCAAATGGCAATAGTGAACAAACACTTAGCCGTGATATCTACCGGCTAGGTCGGCGATTTGATTTTTTCAGGATGCTTTCATGCTATTTCACGACAGTGGGGTTTTACTTCAATAGCCTAGTATGCTCTCCCTCCCTCCCTTCCTCTGCCTCTCCCTCTCGATGTGCATGCACAGTGTGGGGCTCACATGCAATTCGGTTAGAACAATGAAGTATAGCAATTCCATGAGGAGAACAAAACATTGTGATGAATAACAAAAATGTGTATAAAGAAAGTTGAAAAAGAACTGTCAGAATAAAATAATAGCAGAAAAGGGAATTTGTTTAAGCTGCCAATTGACACTTGTTTTTCTGGCAATCCTCTGTTCAAATTTACCTAGCATGAAAAAGGTTTATCCAACTGCAGTTCAAGGATCCCAGTATAATCAAGAAAATATCCAGTTTTCAACCTTGAGCTCTGAAACCGGTTGCTTTTAACCTTAAACTCTTGAATCACGTTACTTTACCTTCTTGTCCCTACCCCAAACGGTTTTGTGTTGACTGCGACGAACCCGATGACACGTGGCATCACTTTTACACGAACGGTAGCAACTTTGCCATGCTAGCAACTTCATAAAAATTATTGGAAAAATCGAGAATCAGGAAAAACTTAATTACAATCATATATCTTGGAAAAATATGGAATCTTTTCCGAAATTTGAGAAAACTTCTTTCATGTTCATTACAGAATCCTGTTTCAGTTTGACCATTGGAAAAGAACGGTTTATGAAATCAGGATTTCTTTCTACAAATGACTATTACGATACTTATCTACACGGCATTTGTGGACTATTGAAAGCGGTTTTCAGATTGTGTTTTTGCTATTTTTATAAGTTTCAGATTTTTCGACCAAATTCTAACTTTTTATCTTTGCTATTGTTTTTGGGAAGATACTTAATTTTCTGACATGGGAGGATAGAGCCTAGGGGTAAAGTAAAGGATTTGTCATTTAAGGTAAAAACGCCAGTTTCAGAGTTCAAGGTTGGAAAGTGAACCTCTGCAATAGTTTAGGGTTGAAAGTTGCACTTTTTTTGTAATTAATGGTTAACTTGCTGACTAACTCAAACCAAACACCGATTGAAAAATCTGTACTCTATTCGGCTATTTCTCAAACCAAACAGGCTCTTGATGTGTAGCGAATTGTATTTGATGTAAACTAGGAGGTTGAAACCTGAATTCTAAACTAGTCGCTTTGCTTTGAGGTTTTCGTTGAAATTTTATTTTATTTGAATAACGAAATATATTACCTCTTCATGTCTAAAGATGATGAAAAGTCACACCTACTCGTTTAAATTTTGGAGGTTAAGACTGTCTTCTATAGTCTTTTATCTAATCATTATCCAAGCGACCCATCAAAATACAAGTATTTTATGTTTTCTCTTCATACAAGCATTTCCAAGTGACCCCTAACATACAATGTTTTATGTCAATATAACCGCTAAGCTTATCACCAACAATGATTCTTACTGTTTCAATTGGTCCATATGTTTTGCAGATATCAGTTGTAGGTATTTATGTTTTCCTGTATGGACAACTGTACCTGGTTCTTAGTGGAGTACAGAATGTTCTAATGGTTAAAGCAAAGACTCTGAATATGAAATCACTAGAAACTGCCCTTGCATCTCAATCTTTTCTCCAGCTGGGACTGCTTACAGGACTGCCTATGGTGATGGAGCTAGGGTTGGAGAAGGGTTTCCGAGCAGCTTTGAGTGACTTCATTCTCATGCAACTGCAGGTTTCTTCAGTTTTCTTCACATTCTCTCTTGGAACGAAAGCACATTATTATGGACGTACTATTCTTCATGGGGGTGCTAAATACCGACCAACAGGGCGTAAATTTGTTGTTTTTCACGCAAGCTTTACAGAAAACTATCAGTTGTACTCCCGGAGTCACTTTGTCAAAGCATTTGAGTTATTGTTCCTTTTGATAATCTATCATATCTTTAGGAAATCTTATGGGAAGATTCATGTCATGGTCACATATTCAACATGGTTTATGGCAATGACTTGGTTGTTCGCGCCTTTTCTTTTCAATCCTGCTGGTTTTGCTTGGCATAAGATTGTTGACGACTGGGCAGATTGGAATAGATGGATGAGAAACCAAGGGGGAATAGGAGTGCAGCCTGAAAAAAGCTGGGAGTCATGGTGGAATGCTGAGAATGCACATCTCCGTTACTCGGTGCTGAGTTCTAGGATTCTTGAAGTATTGCTCTGTTTACGCTTCTTTGTTTATCAATATGGACTTGTCTATCATCTCAAGATATCTCATGACAACAAAAATTTCCTTGTCTACTTGCTTTCTTGGGTTGTAATAATTGCCATTGTTGGATTGGTCAAGGTACATGCTTCATCTCCAAACTCCATGTCCGTGTTTCACGCAATTGTGATGCTTTATGGTCATACTGATTTATTTCTGTTTTTTTTTTTGTAGCTCGTGAATTGTGCTAGCCGTCAGTTGAGCTCAAAGCACCAACTCGTGTTCAGGTTCATTAAGTTGTTGACATTCCTGGCAGTTGTGACTTCATTTATCCTTCTCTCTTGCCTGTGCAAACTATCCATCATGGATTTGATCATCTGCTGCCTTGCATTTATACCAACTGGTTGGGGTCTCCTCCTTGTAAGTGTCAGACATTGCCCTCTTTGAATTATGCAACGCTGTCATTCTTTTCCACAGTTTCTCTAACTCCTTCCATACCACACAGATTGTTCAGGTTTTGAGGCCAAAAATAGAATACTATGCAATCTGGGAGCCTATTCAGGTCATTGCGCATGCTTACGACTACGGAATGGGTTCTCTGCTCTTTTTTCCAATTGCTATACTAGCATGGATGCCTATTATCTCAGCCATCCAGACTCGGGTTCTGTTCAACAGGGCCTTTTCACGCCAACTTCAGATCCAACCTTTTATTGTTGGCAAAACTAAACGGAAGTAGTTGATGGTTTCAAGCGGATGGGAACCAGAGTTGTGAATATGATACAGGTTGCTCAGGATTATAACAAACCTCTGTATTCTTGTGTACATATATATTAGGTGAGATTACAGTGTGATCGGTCATTCTTTGGTACACCATGCGATTGACGAATCTAACTGCTCGGCTTTGATGTGGACTTTGTTGTATATTCATGTTAGACGAACTGTTATATTTTGCATTTTCTTAAGAAAATGGAACAGTTATTCTGTTGCTATTGGACAGGTCATGTTAGATTACCGAATATATATATATATTAGAGTAACACGGGTCCCCGCTTTCTTAGTGAAATGTACACCATTGATTATATTTGTCCATTTTTTTGTACAATTATATTACTCCCTCCGTCCTAAAATAGATGTCTTAAATTTGTCAAAATTTAGATGAATCTAAACACTATTTAGTATATAGATTCATTCAAAATTTGAAAAACCCAAGACATCTATTTTTGGACAGAGGGAGTATATGCTCTGTTTCTTGAAAAAGTGGAACTGTCCTCGCCAGTTATGCGTGGGTGTTGATAAGGTTGTGTGGCTCCATCGCAGGAGACAGCCGTGTGTGGACGCGGGAAAAAAAATCTCCGCTCCTGCTCCATCTCCAGGTCGATGCTTTTTTTTACTCTCTCATGTCTATATTAGTTGAATTAGATATAAATATAGCTAATTAAGTTTTAGTGTTAGATACATCCGTATCTAAGATAAATTTAAGTCAACTAATATGAGTCAGAGTAGTATTTTCTTTTAAAAATTCAGAAAATATTAATCTGATTTTTTTAAAAATAATGCACCATAGCTCTAGGCTGGAGAGATAATAAGTGGCCGTTCTTGCTAGGCGGTGCACGATCCTAATACTCTTCTGCTGGCTGCACAAGACTGGAGTATGCTAAAAGTTGAACTAGAATCTGATGCGTAGAACCTGGTACAAGCAACAAAGGGGGACGATTTTGACTTGGCTCCAAATGGACTTCTTTTCTGGGAGATTAAATCCCTCTAAGCTCTGAATTTTAATTATTTCTCGCTTTTTTGTTGCCCGGGAGTTTGTAATATGCATGGTTACGGATGCTCTCGTGACGCACACTGCAAAGCTCCCCAGGCCAAGCAGCATTCAACAAGGCTTTCTCGTTTTGCCAAGAGTAGTTGTGCAGCAATTCGACCAGGAAACCCGGGCCTATTTTAGATTTTTGCACAGGGTCTCAAATTTTACCGGCTCGGCCCTGCCTGGAGTAGCTGCTTCTTGTGTCTTCTCTTCCATGCTTCTTTCTTGGGGATCTTGGCTCCTCGAGCATCCACTACAATTACTCTTGTCGCCATGATCATGGGTATGGATCTAGTCATACGAGATGCATTTGGCTCAATTAGGATTCCATTCAAGTGGGAACTAGCGAAGGGCAAGAGATGGAAGGAGTTCACCGTATGTGCCATGGTTGGAGTAGCATGACATGGCTCAATGGTGATTGACATATGGTGAGCTATATCAAAGTTACTATCCACTATAAAAACGATAACATGGGCCAATAACATATGCAACATGGGCTAGTAACATATGGATGACACTAGCTTATGTTACTTCCCACTATAACTAGTCTATCAAAAAACCATGTAACTCCATGATATAAAAGTTGCAACAAAATGATCCAACTCGAGTAAGGATATACATTTTTGGTATCTTTTACACTAAGTAACATCGAAAAAAGTTACATAAACATCTCAAAACAAATTTCTCGCTAATAAATTATTAAAGCCGCTGAAAAAAAAATAATACACTATCACAGTGATTTAACACCACCAGTAGGGGCCGCCGTGCATGTGATGCTTGCCGGCGAAAAGAAACACGCTCACTCGTTGAGAAAAAAAAGAGGGCCGACGACAGCCGTAGGACAGCAAGAGACGCGCGCGAACGCGCATCGAAGGAGAGAGAGACGCGGCGGGCACGCTAGCTTGGGATAAGAAATGGTACTCCCTCCGTTTCAAAATATAAGATGTTTTAGGTTTGTGAAAAAAATGAATCTAGACTTGTTTTAATATGTAGGTTCACTCAACTTTTGGATGAATCTACACATTAAAAGAAGTCTAGATTCATTTTCTTCACAAACCTAAAACATCTTATATTTTGAAACGGAGGGAGTACTACTTAGCAAAATTCACATGCCTTTGCAAGGAAGGCACCACGCAACGCATCATACGGCAACAAAGGGTGCGAGCAGCAGTCTCGTGTAGCCTACACATGTTGGGAGCGAACAAAGTAGGAAGGAAGGAGCCGGTGCATGCATGTGACACGCATGTGGAATCATGCATGCATGCGATCGACCCTGCTGTTTGATCGATCCATCTTGAGAATGTCCTACGGCCAGCGAGCACATGGCCATGGGGGCAACGCATTATTTGCGCACTTGCTTGCTTAAGTGGACTTTTTGATGAAGAGTCGGAATAACTAGTCTATACATGTTTTTTTTCCTTAACCACCTTACAGTCGCAACCAGTACGGCTGGTCTATAGTA
The DNA here is from genome assembly GCA_916181665.1 of Avena sativa. Classification (NCBI taxonomy): domain Eukaryota; kingdom Viridiplantae; phylum Streptophyta; class Magnoliopsida; order Poales; family Poaceae; genus Avena; species Avena sativa. Next base: position 72,788,387 of record OV702284.1, read on the forward strand.
CCCTAGATGTATCTTGTAAGCCACGTTGAGAAATGTTCTCATATGCCCGGCCATGCTATATACTACTATATGCTTTGTGTTTTCTATGTATCCTAGTAGACGATAAGGAGACAGCGCATGACAGAAGAGAGGGAATATACCACCGTTTTAGTTCTATCGTAGATGCGCTAGCTAGCTAGCTTCACTTGTGAAGCTTGTGCACACAATTTCCAAAAATCACACCAAGTCATTACGGTTTCTCACTGGAAGCGTGTTTGGTTGCGTGCATGAAGATCAATCAGGTCTGCTGGCCACTAGTAAAAAACGGCCCTTTTGTCCGAGTCATTAGTCCCGGTTGTGGCTGGGACTAGGACTAATGGTCCGGACCGGACGGTGTTAGATATAATGGGCTATTCTATTTAGGCCCATGTATATTTTAGATTTTCTCTAAATCTCAAAACCCAGATTTGTGGCAGCCCATATGTGTTTGGGCCTATGTTTGTGGCAGCTCACATGTGAGTGGAGTGGGAGCTAAAGTTTAGTCTCACATGGGAAGTTGAAGGAGAGTTGCACCACCTTATAAGGTGGAGTGTTGCACCACTTTGTAAGTGAGTGGCAATAAGAGATACATGCGTGCGCTCCTCCTCCGACGACGCCGCTCGCACGCCCGTTCGTCTCGTCTCAACGCGCGGGTTGCGGGAATCTCGCCGAGCCGAGGTTTATTTTGTTGCTCAGGAATCATAGGCTACTGTAACCGACCCGAACGTGCGCAACGTGGACTCGGCCCATGTTCGCCTCAGTTAGGGTTTCCTGAGCTACTCTATATAAAGTCCTGCGCGGCTACCGCCACAACACCACCGAAAACCAATCTAGGGTTTGCCATCCTCTCTACTTGCGCCGTCACCGTAGTCTACTCCATCCCGCTTGCAGGCGTGCACCGGCGGACGGGAGAGCAGGTCTCCAGAACCACTCGCCCTTGTGATCCTGTACGGGAGATGGCGAATAAGGTTTTTGGGAAGCGCTCCGCGTGACTGCTCGAGTTCTCCATCACGGGTCGTCTTCCATCCAAGTCAGGCGGTGCTGCCTACCGCCGTCTTCGTCGCCATCTGCTTCGATCAGTCTTCCCCAAAGTTTCTACTACGACAACCGAATGGTACGTGCTACGTGCTCTTGTTTGGTTATTCATCATGTTCTGTGAGTACATGTTAAGCTGTTGTTTGTTTCCGTTTATCCTGTTGTTTAGTACATCTAGTATGTTCGAGTTACATGAGCTAGTAGCTGGTTTTGTCATGCTTAATATTCTGGATTTAATCATGGAAATTATGCCTAATATTTCAACAATCCAAAAAACTTATTGTAGGCAATTTCCTGAATTAACAATGGCTGGTTTTACCGATGCACTGAGGTCGGATAAGTTTACCGGTGTGCACTTTAAGAGGTGGCAGTACAAGGCTAAGCTTTGGCTGACCACGATAAAAGTGTTGCAGATTAGTAAAGCCAAACCTGAAGGAACTATGTCTGACGAGGATCAGAGGAAGTTCGAGAAAGCCAATACTATCTTTGTGGGATGCATTCTAAGCATTCTTGCCGACCGTATGCGTGATGTGTTTATGCACATAAAAGACGGGAAGGAGCTCTAGGACGCACTGGACGCAAATTTTGGTGCTGCAGATGCTGGCAATGAACTGTACATCATGGAGAGCTTTCATGATATTAAGATGACAAAGGACCTTTCTGTGGTTCAACAAGCTCATGAGATATAGTGCATTGCCAAAGAGCTTGAACTCCTTAAGTGTACCTGTAGCATCCCATTTGTCTAACAATTGTAATGCTACTTGGTCTAGTAATATAATGGCTACTTCCTATATATAATTGTTGCATCATCATTATATCATGCTCATGTCATCATGCCACCTTGCATTTGAGCATCATATAAAACCCTTTTTGTGTTGGTTCTTCTCTCATATGCATTGTAAATTGTATTTGCCTCTTGATATTGTATTTGGTTCTTGATATATTGTTTAAATGCCCAAGTTGAGTTGGGGGCATATCTTTATTCCACTCCACCACCTTTCTTTGTCACCACCTTATACTTCCACCATTCCAATAACCCATGAGCTTGTAATTCTTTTCTTTGGATTTTTATTCTAGCTCATGTGGGTTGGGTGGATCCAACTCTAATTTCTTTTGCTTGGCCTTTATTCCACCTTTTGGGAATGCATGGAATCATGCCATGTGATTTTATTTTGTTTTCACAAGATTAACACATGGCATTAAATACTTGCATGGGCCATGCAACCATCACCATCTTTTGTCCTCCTTTGTTTTTATTTGTTTTTGAGTGGATCATCTTCTCATCTCTCTCCTTCTCTCAATCTTTTCTACCTTGCTTAGTTGCTTGCCTTGTGCCATCAAACCCCATCACCCTCTCTCTCTAAACCCTCATCTCTATCCAAAACCCTAACCCTAATCACCTACCCTCTATCACCATCCACCCTACCTAGCTAAAACCGAGACCACCTCTCTCTAACCCTAAGACAAACCTAACCCGAGCCCCATCTAACCCTAAACCGAGGCCACCCTCTAACCTCAACCGAGCTAGCTCTCCCTCTCCTCTCTTCCTCACGCCGGCCCCACCCCGTAGCCTCACTACCCTCCCTGGCCTCACCTTGCCCCACCTGCCAGCTGCCTACCTGCCCCTGCCCTGCCTCCCAGCTCGATCACGTGAGGAGAGGCAGAAAAGGTGGCCGAAGCCACCTTTATCTTCACCACCTCCCCCACGGCACCTCTCTCTCCCTCTCTGCTTTATCTCTTTCCCCACGCCTCCTCTGGCCTCCCCAGATCCACCCAGGGCCTTGCCCTCTCCCCCTCTTCTCCACCGCAACCATCTACACCGTCGCTGGCCAATCGTCGGTCTCCACCATCCCCCGGTGATCCAAGAGGCGTAGGCGGGCAGGAGGTTGTCGGCAAGGTCGAGGAGGCCCTCCGCATCGTCCCTGTACCCGCAGAAGAGGAGGAGAAGGACCAGCCTCGCTGCACACCGACGCGTCCCGCCAAAACCCTAGCTCTGCCCGGCCTCTGCTTCGCCGTCGCTCTGCTGCTCCCCGGCCCGATCCAACACCGCCAGCAGCCTCGCGGTGAGCTCCTCTCTCGCCCTGACACCTCCGTTCTCGCCGTGGCTCCCTGTGCTCGCCGGACCTTTCGTCGAGCGCCCTCAGCGCGCCGCCGCTCGCTGCGGTCTGCTCGCTCCCGCATCGCATAGAGCCATATCTAGCCGCGATCCCCCCTCCTAACACCAATCCCACCTACCGCAGCGGCTCCGCTTCTCTGCGCGCGCGCCTCGCGTCGCGGGTTCGATCCCCCGTGCGCCGCTCCCTGGCGAGCACCGATCGGCCTCTGCACGCGAGAAGAAAAACAGTACGTGGCACCCCTTTTTGCAGATAACCCCCACCCTTTTTCCTCTGCTCAACCCGCGCTCCCCTCTGTCCCCACAGGTCAGTCTCTCTGGTGTTTTTACAAAAAGGGACCGCAGCTTCGTTTCTCTCAACCCGCGGTCCCTGGCTCTGCCGCGTGGCCTCAGCCCGCCCAGTCAGCCTGGCCCCACTTGTCTGTGGCTGTGGCTAGGACTGGGTTGAGTAGGAAAAGATTTCTGTATTTCTGTTTTCATTTAAACTTTTTCAAATTAATTCAAATTTCAAATTTAAATCTGTTTTTAATAACTTTTGAATTCTAATTCCAAATAATACAAATGATATATGTTTTTGAATCAGAAAAATGTGAGGATTTCAAATATGCCCTTCAAAATATATTTTGAACACTTTAAATTTCAAGTTGATTAAAATTACAATAAAATGCCCTTTTCTTAATTAATTAATAACTTTTGATTTATAACTCCAAATTTAGCAAATGATAGGTCTAAACTGATTAGCTCGACGAGACCTTTCTGTTTATGCATTCCATGTTCTGTTTTGCAGCATGCATCATATAAATATAAAGATTACAGCAACTTATATGAGGTTAAAATGTGACCAAAACTCAATAAAATGCTTATTCTTGTATTCCACACCTCACCCATGCCATGCTACTTCATTGCCATGCAAATTGTGCATCATTCATCATGGCATGATTTTTTGCTTGTCGCATTTTATTCCTATGCTTCTGCACTTTATTTATGTTGGCCCTTGTTTGTTTGGTTCTTCTTCGAATAGACGCTGAGCAGGGGATATACCAAGAAACCCAGGAGCACTACCCAGATCCTTCTCTCGCTTCAACTGAGCTGCCAGGCAAGCACTACCACATGCTTGCATACATATAGTACCTATTGCCTCTATCTTATTCTTGCATCATTGAGTCGCGATTGCATTAAACTGAATCCCAAGTATTGCATAGCCTTTACTTTCAAACCCCACCGAAGCTTGTTCCTCCATCCCATGAGCCATTACTACAAGAGTTGTTTGAGCCATGCGAGTCGTAGAACAGCATGTGTAGGGTATGTGAGAGTCTGATGGATAACGAGGTACCTAAACAACTTAACCTGAGTAGTAATGGGATAACTAATGAAAGTGGCACCGGTGAGCAATATCTGCTATTTGGTTTTTCATGCTCACTTGTGTCCCGTAGGACCCCGAGTACTTGATTCCTGTTCCTTGAATATTCGCGCTATCCACATCCGGGAGGCTTATGGGACCCCCCTGAGCCAGAGCTTGATTCATTCTTATTTCTTGGGGCCACAAACTAGTTTGAGGTTTTATTTACTATCCTGTACTTATGCCATGCATTACTGCTTTATTTATGATTGTGCGAGGAGCACGTGTACTGTTTAGGATCGTGACACGTTTTCGCTGTATCGACAAGCCCAGTCACATTTTTCGGGTTCCCAGTCGTTTACAGCCGTCCCCACAAACCTTGAGTCCATCTCGAAGTCAGCTAACTTCGTTGCGGGTATACTTAATGGGGTGGCCCCTGAAATATTTCTGAATCTTGTGATTGCTTTGTCGTGAAAGCCTCGTTGGGTTTCGATTTGGTTTTTCCGAGGTTGATCGAGTGTGTGTTGCTATTTCTGCACCCCTGCAGGGTAAAACTTTCTGAAAGCCGTGTCCGCGGTTATGGACGACTTGGAGCACAGTTTCTCGATCATAGACAAGTATAACTAAAGTACCGCTTTTAATTTGACTAAGTACCTGACTAGTAAATAGTGCAATACTCATGGAATGGATAATAAAACTGCCAACGGATGGGGGGGTTGTTCGTCCGCTTCCTCGTTGGTAAGCGAGGAGGAGGATGGATCTGCTAATATTACTGTTATAACTGTTGTCATTAATTCACGGACATCCGTCTATCTTTGGTTAGGCGGATGGTTAGCGAGTATCTATAGAATTGTTAGGGTTTATTTTTTTGCTGCACTTGCGTCACCCCAGGTTGTGTCCCCTTTAGAGGCATAAAGACTTGCTGAGTACCCCTAGGGTCTCACACGATAAATTATTTGATTCAGATGAACAGGTGCACTCACAAGATGGATACTGGGTGGAGGAGACGGACGATGTGGGCAACGATCATTCGGTGTAGAGATTCCGGGAACGGGGATCCGTGAGATCTGTGGGCGGGATGTGTTTATTTATGGGGCATCTTATGCCGATTTGCTTCTTATTCGTACTCGGATCTTGTTTGCCGCTTCCGCCTGATACTCTGATGTTTGATGTATGAGGAGCTATCCTAAACTATTATATCTATCTAGGATATTTGGATCGTGCCGTATGGCGTTGCAATATTTCTATTTCTTTTAGATGGAATGGCTCTGATGTACTGTTGTATGGTGGCTTGCATACATACTCATTTGTGTATGTAGTTGATCCCTTCGCCTGCCGATTATGCCGCCCGTTCTTGTCCCGATGTTTGTAAATGGTTGGGACGGCCGAAAGGTCTACCTGTGAGTGGCATTTAGGCCCCACCGTACTATTTCAACCATTTCCGCTCATCCAGGCTTGTAACTAGGAGCGTAATTTACTGAGGTAGTTACAATTGGTATCAGAGCCATCCCGCCCTTCAGGGTCTCAGCCAAATGGTCGTTGTCAGTCTAGCAAATATTTTGGTAGCTATGTATACTAGGGAAAAACAAAACGCGAGAGTAAGACTGCTTCCACTTTTCTTCTTACCCACCCACCCACCCTTTTCTGGTAAGGAAGTGTAACGTTTTCAATCCTCTTCTTAAAAGTTCAAACTAGGATTCACGTGTTCTGGGTTTCCGTAGTACCATAGGTTGTGTGTGTGTGTGTGTGTGTGTGTGTGTGTGTGTGTGTGTAATTCCTTGTCTATCTGTTGCATCCAACGTGTTATCTTTATCTGCCTTTTGGTTATCAACTGTTGGTACATTCCATACCGACAGGCTTTTGCAAACCGACGCGATCTATCTGATTCGTTGTATACCGCCGCAATCTGTCTTACCCTTTGTTATCCGACGTTATCTTGTTTGGGGTGTTCGTTTCCGTAGTTACTAATCTTTAGGTTCATCGTGAGAAGAAGGGGTTAGGATATGTGTTCTACTTATTCATGTGCGGAGTAATGCTTTGAGTGCGGGATGGAGTCGCGACCATACCACTACTCTTATCATTCGCTTTTGTATATTGAATTGGTAGAGTCACTAATCTTGATTCGTTAAGTGATTTTGCGCATCTATTGGTATTTTAATGCCGAAATTTGCGGAAAATTTTTCTTTGATATATCTGTGTACCACACTCCTTTTCAGTCGTGTGCGATATGCTTAATATCTTCTAGGTGCTTGAACTTTGTTGATATTTTAATATCATCTTAGTAAATTGTATCCTTTAATCTTGGTTAATTCCATCTTGGTACTATTTTAGATTATTATTATTCTCCATTATAGTACTGACTTGTGTTTTATATCAATCACAGGATGGCACCACCACGCCGTTCTGATGAGGACATACCACCTGAACTGGGGTCCGCGTTGTCAAACATCGCCAATGCCTTGGTAGCAATGCAGCAGAACCAGCAGCGTTTCGAAGAAAGTGTCAGGAGGAATGAGTTTGCTCCGCTACCTCCACCTCCCAAGCGAGGAGACATCAAAAGCTTCCTGAAGTTCAACCCACGCCAATTTGATGTGTCCGATCAACCACTTGATGCTGATGATTGGTTGCATGAGATGTCAAGGCTACTGGAGACTGCTGATGTTCCTGAGCAAGAATGGGTAAAATGTGCTACTCACCTTCTGAAGGGAGATGCAGCTCTCTGGTGGGAGAATTACCTGAAGGCAAACTGCATTGGTTTTCAGCCTACTTGGGAACAGTTCACTGGAGCGTTCAAAGAGCAGTATCTGTCAGAAATTGTCATGGAGAGGATGAAGGAAGTGTTTCTCAACCTCAAGCAGGGAAATGACAATGTCAATACCTACATCAGGAACTTCATGAACCTTTCTCGTTATGGTGGCGATGAGATCTCTGATGACAAGAAGAAGCAAAAGAGGTTCCGGCAAGGGCTCAATGCATCGATTAAATATGCAATCACACATGCAAGGCCGGCGTCTTTTCTGGAACTTCAGCATACAGCTCTGCAGGAAGAAGCAAGTAAGCAAGTGTTTGAGGAGTCAAAGAAACACAACCGCGAGGCAGCAAGCTCTTCAGCTATGTCAACTCCTTCTAAGCGTCGTGTCTGGGTTCCTAACACCCCACCGTCGCTCCCGGCTCCACCAAGACCTTCAAGCTTCGCGTCAAGGCCACCAAACTTCCTCACTGCGGCTCCCAGGGGCTACAACCACCACTACCCTGGAGCGCCTGGCGGAGTCCCTGGCTACGTTGCTCCACGTCCACCTGGTGCTTGTTTCACTTGCGGAGACTCTGGGCATCAAAACTGGAACTGTCCGATGAAAAACAAAGCTCTTCCTCCACCACCTCCAAGATCTGCGGCAAGCTCTCCTTTGGTTCGTGCACCACCACCTCGGGCTCTCAACATCAACACCAAGCCCGGGTCTACTGTTGCTCGTGCCAACTGTGTCAACGCCGCTCAAGCTGAGCATACACCTGGAGTTGTGATGGGTATGCTTCCCGTTAACTCAGTCCCTGCACGAGTTTTGTTTGATTCTGGTGCTTGCATTCTTTTGTTTCGCATAAGTTTGCGCAAGAGCATGACCTGGCTAGGGTTCCTTTATCACGTCGTCTGGTGGTACAATCTCCTGGTTCAAACATGAGGGCTGCTCATATCAGCCATGGCAATCAAATTGAGATTGGTGGCTCTTCGTTCTCGGCGTCCTTAATTCTTCTGGGTAATTCTGACATTGATGTCATCTTGGGCATGGATTGGTTGACAGCAAATGCAGCTGTGATTGATTGTGCTGAACGCTCGGTTTCTCTGAAGATTCCTGAAGGCCATATAGACTATTCTCCAAGTCTGACTCCTGCTATCCAGCTTTTCTCTTTGGCGGCTCTGAATGATGATGCTATGGAAGCTATTCAGAGTGTTCCGGTGGTCTGTGAGTTCCCAGATGTTTTTCCTGAAGAGTTACCAGGTATGCCTCCGGATCGTGAGGTTGAGTTTGTAATTGAGCTTGAACCTGGAACGGCTCCTATCTCCAAGCGGCCTTATAAAATGGGTCCTGCTGAGTTGGCTGAACTCAAACGACAACTTGATGAACAAGAGAAGTTGGGTTTCATTCAACACGGTACTTCTTCTTGGGGTAGCCCAACAATCTTTGTGAAGAAGCGAGACAGGACTGATAGACTTTGTGTTGACTATCGGGCTCTCAACGCTAAAACCATCAAGAATAAATATCCCCTTCCGTGGATTAATGATCTCTTCGATCAGCTAGCTGGAGCTGTGGTGTTCTCTAAGCTTGACTTGAGAAGTGGTTATCACCAAATCAAGATTCGCAAGGAAGATGTTCCTAAAACAGCTTTCACCACCCGCTATGGCCTGTATGAGTACACGGTCATGTCTTTCGGTCTCACCAACGCACCTGCCACCTTCTCGAGGCTCATGAACTCGGTTTTCATGGAGTATCTTGATAAGTTCGTTGTGGTCTATCTGGACGACATCCTAGTCTATTCTAAGTCAAAGGAAGAGCATGAAGAACACCTTCGGTGTGTCCTAAACAAGCTTCGTGAGAACCGCTTGTATGCAAAGTTCTCCAAGTGTGAGTTTTGGCTGCCTCAAGTAACCTATCTTGGTCACGTCATCTCTGCCAAGGGCATTGCAGTCAACCCGGAAACTGTAAAGACAATTGTTGAATGGCTTCCTCCTGTTAATGTCAAAGAAGTGCGGAGTTTCCTTGGTTTGGCTAGTTATTGCCGTCGCTTCGTTCAGAACTTTTCGAAGATAGCGAAGCCTCTTACCGATCTCCTCAAGAAAGGCAAGAAATACCTTTGGACTCCTGCATGTCAAGCAAGCTTTGAGACACTCAAAGAGAAGCTCACTTCCACACCAGTCTTGGTTCCTCCGGATACATCTAAGCCTTTCCAGATATTCTGTGACGCCTCTTTGCAAGGATTGGGTGCGGTCCTTATGCAAGAAAAACAAGTTGTTGCTTATGCCTCTCGACAGTTGAAGACGCATGAGATCAACTATCCTACACATGACCTCGAGCTCGCAGCAGTTGTCTTTGCTTTGAAACTATGGAGGCATTACTTGCTGGGCAACCGTTGTGAAATCTTTTCTGATCACAAGAGTCTGAAGTATATCTTCACTCAGCCTGATCTCAACCTTCGGCAGAGGAGGTGGATTGAAGCAATCAATGACTTTGATTTGACCATCAACTACACTCCGGGCAAAGCTAATGTCATGGCCGATGCTCTCAGCCGCAAAGCTTATGTCAACAACCTCATGATGGAAGAACAACAGCCTCTCTTGTGCGAGCAATTCCGTCAGCTCAACCTTCAAATTGTGGAACAAGGGTATCTCCTGAACCTTCTACCTACTCCTCTCTTGGAAGAAAAGGTTCGCTCCTTTCAGCGTGGTGATCCGCACACCAAAAAGATCATCTCAAAACTTCAGCTTCCGAAGTATGATTCCTTCCACGTCGATGATCAAGGCACGCTTTTCTTTGAACACCGGATGTTTGTTCCGAACTACCCGGGTTTGAGAGAGCAAGTTCTCAAGGAGGCGCATGATTCTGTTCTTTCTATCCACCCTGGCAGCACAAAGATGTACATGGACTTGAAAACACAATATTGGTGGCCGGGATTGAAACGATATTGTGCCAAGTATGTCTCAGAGTGTGATGTCTGCCGTAGAGTGAAAGCTGTCCATCAGAAACCTTATGATCTTCTACAGCCATTGAAACCCCCGGAATGGAAATGGGAGAAAGTAGAGATGGACTTCATCACTGGTTCTCCAAGGTCGCAGAAGGGCAACAATGCAATCTTTGTTGTCATTGACAGGCTTTCTAAAGTGGCTCACTTCTTCCCCGTCAAGGAAACAATTTCTGGAATTCAGTTGGCTGAGCTCTATATCAACAGAATTGTCTCTCTGTATGGGGTTCCGCTTGAGATCAGTTCAGACCGTGGGAGCATCTTCACTTCCAAGTTCTGGGAAAGTTTCCAAAATGCTTTGGGAACAAAATTGAACTTCAGCACAGCTTACCACCCTCAGTCGCAAGGACAAGTCGAAAGGATCAATCAGATTCTGGAGGATATGCTTCGTGCTTGCGTCATCTCTTTGGCATGAAGTGGGAAGAATGTCTTCCTTATGCTGAATTCTCTTACAACAACAGCTTCCAGAAAAGTCTAAAGATGGCACCATTTGAGGCTCTCTATGGCCGCAAATGCAGAACTCCGATTGGTTGGTCGGGTGCAGGAGAAAGAATATGGTTTGGCCCTGACATTGTAACTCAAGCGGAGGAGAAGGTGCACATCATTCTTGAAAATCTGAAGATTGCTCAAAGTCGCCAGAAGAGCAATTATGACAGGAAGCACACGGACATGGTGTATGTCCCTGGTGATCTCGTTTACCTTCGTGTCGCTCCCATGAAAGGCACGCACCGTTTTGGTATCAAAGGAAAGCTGGCTCCTAGATACATCGGTCCTTTCAAAATTCGTGGAAGAAGAGGAGAAGTTGCTTATGCTCTTGAGCTCCCGGAAAAACTCAAGGTTCATGATGTTTTCCACATCTCTCAACTCAAGAAGTGCTTCAAGGATCCCGGCAGGACCGTGGATCATGAGCTAATCAATCTCCAAGAAGACCTGTCTTATCAAGAACACCCCACAAAAATCCTTGAGATCGCAGAAAGAAGGACTCGCAACAAGTCCATCAAGTTCTGCAAGGTGCAGTGGTCGCACCATTCCGTTGATGAAGCCACTTGGGAGCGTGAAGATGAACTCCGTGCCAACTATCCTACCCTCTTTGTGTCTTCTTCTTCTTCCTAGAATCTCGGGGCGAGATTCCTGTTTAGTGGGGGAGAATTGTAGCATCCCATTTGTCTAACAATTGTAATGCTACTTGGTCTAGTAATATAATGGCTACTTCCTATATATAATTGTTGCATCATCATTATATCATGCTCATGTCATCATGCCACCTTGCATTTGAGCATCATATAAAACCCTTTTTGTGTTGGTTCTTCTCTCATATGCATTGTAAATTGTATTTGGTTCTTGATATATTGTTTAAATGCCCAAGTTGAGTTGGGGGCATATATTTATTCCACTCCACCACCTTTCTTTGTCACCACCTTATACTTCCACCATTCCAATAACCCATGAGCTTGTAATTCTTTTCTTTGGATTTTTATTCTAGCTCATGTGGGTTGGGTGGATCCAACTCTAATTTCTTTTGCTTGGCCTTTATTCCACCTTTTGGGAATGCATGGAATCATGCCATGTGATTTTATTTTGTTTTCACAAGATTAACACATGGCATTAAATACTTGCATGGGCCATGCAACCATCACCATCTTTTGTCCTCCTTTGTTTTTATTTGTTTTTGAGTGGATCATCTTCTCATCTCTCTCCTTCTCTCAATCTTTTCTACCTTGCTTAGTTGCTTGCCTTGTGCCATCAAACCCCATCACCCTCTCTCTCTAAACCCTCATCTCTATCCAAAACCCTAACCCTAATCACCTACCCTCTATCACCATCCACCCTACCTAGCTAAAACCGAGACCACCTCTCTCTAACCCTAAGCCAAACCTAACCCGAGCCCCATCTAACCCTAAACCGAGGCCACCCTCTAACCTCAACCGAGCTAGCTCTCCCTCTCCTCTCTTCCTCACGCCGGCCCCACCCCGCAGCCTCACTACCCTCCCTGGCCTCACCTTGCCCCACCTGCCAGCTGCCTACCTGCCCCTGCCCTGCCTCCCAGCTCGATCACGTGAGGAGAGGCAGAAAAGGTGGCCGAAGCCACCTTTATCTTCACCACCTCCCCCACGACACCTCTCTCTCCCTCTCTGCTTTATCTCTTTCCCCACGCCTCCTCTGGCCTCCCCAGATCCACCCAGGGCCTTGCCCTCTCCCCCTCTTCTCCACCGCAACCATCTACACCGTCGCCGGCCAACCGTCGGTCTCCACCATCCCCCGGCGATCCAGGAGGCGTAGGCGGGCAGGAGGTTGTCGGCAAGGTCGAGGAGGCCCTCCGCATCGTCCCTGTACCCGCAGAAGAGGAGGAGAAGGACCAGCCTCGCTGCACACCGACGCATCCCGCCAAAACCCTAGCTCTCCCCAGCCTCTGCTTCGCCGTCGCTCTGCTGCTCCCCGGCCCGATCCAACACCGCCAGCAGCCTCGCGGTGAGCTCCTCTCTCGCCCTGACACCTCCGTTCTCGCCGTGGCTCCCTGTGCTCGCCGGACCTTTCGTCGAGCGCCCTCAGTGCGCCGCCGCTCGCTGCGGTCTGCTCGCTCCCGCACCGCATAGAGCCATATCTAGCCGCGATCCCCCCTCCTGACACCAATCCCACCTACCGCAGCGGCTCCGCTTCTTTGCGCGCGCGCCTCGCGTCGCGGGTTCGATCCCCCGTGCGCCGCTCCCTGGCGAGCACCGATCGGCCTCTGCACGCGAGAAGAAAAACAGTACGTGGCACCCCTTTTTGCAGATAACCCCCACCCTTTTTCCTCTGCTCAACCCGCGCTCCCCTCTGTCCCCACAGGTCAGTCTCTCTGGTGTTTTTACAAAAAGGGACAGCAGCTTCGTTTCTCTCAACCCGCGGTCGCTGGCTCTGCCGCGTGGCCTCAGCCCGCCCAGTCAGCCTGGCCCCACTTGTCTGTGGCTGTGGCTAGGACTGGGTTGAGTAGGAAAAGATTTCTGTATTTCTGTTTTCATTTAAACTTTTTCAAATTAATTCAAATTTCAAATTTAAATCTGTTTTTAATAACTTTTGAATTCTAATTCCAAATAATACAAATGATATATGTTTTTGAATCAGAAAAATGTGAGGATTTCAAATATGCCCTTCAAAATATATTTTGAACACTTTAAATTTCAAGTTGATTAAAATTACAATAAAATGCCCTTTTCTTAATTAATTAATAACTTTTGATTTATAACTCCAAATTTAGCAAATGATAGGTCTAAACTAATTAGCTCGACGAGACCTTTCTGTTTATGCATTCCATGTTCTGTTTTGCAGCATGCATCATATAAATATAAAGATTACAGCAACTTATATGAGGTTAAAATGTGACCAAAACTCAATAAAATGCTTATTCTTGTATTCCACACCTCACCCATGCCATGCTACTTCATTGCCATGCAAATTGTGCATCATTCATCATGGCATGATTGTTTGCTTGTCGCATTTTATTCCTATGCTTCTGCACTTTATTTATGTTGGCCCTTGTTTGTTTGGTTCTTCTTCGAATAGACGCTGAGCAGGGGATATACCAAGAAACCCAGGAGCACTACCCAGATCCTTCTCTCGCTTCAACTGAGCTGCCAGGCAAGCACTACCACATGCTTGCATACATATAGTACCTATTGCCTCTATCTTATTCTTGCATCATTGAGTCGCGATTGCATTAAACTGAATCCCAAGTATTGCATAGCCTTTACTTTCAAACCCCACCGAAGCTTGTTCCTCCATCCCATGAGCCATTACTACAAGAGTTGTTTGAGCCATGCGAGTCGTAGAACAGCATGTGTAGGGTATGTGAGAGTCTGATGGATAACGAGGTACCTAAACAACTTAACCTGAGTAGTAATGGGATAACTAATGAAAGTGGCACCGGTGAGCAATATCTGCTATTTGGTTTTTCATGCTCACTTGTGTCCCGTAGGACCCCGAGTACTTGATTCCTGTTCCTTGAATATTCGCGCTATCCACATCCGGGAGGCTTATGGGACCCCCCTGAGCCAGAGCTTGATTCATTCTTATTTCTTGGGGCCACAAACTAGTTTGAGGTTTTATTTACTATCCTGTACTTATGCCATGCATTACTGCTTTATTTATGATTGTGCGAGGAGCACCTGTACTGTTTAGGATCGTGACACGTTTTCGCTGTATCGACAAGCCCAGTCACATTTTTCGGGTTCCCAGTCGTTTACAGCCGTCCCCACAAACCTTGAGTCCGTCTCGAAGTCAGCTAACTTCGTTGCGGGTATACTTAATGGGGTGGCCCCTGAAATATTTCTGAATCTTGTGATTGCTTTGTCGTGAAAGCCTCGTTGGGTTTCGATTTGGTTTTTCCGAGGTTGATCGAGTGTGTGTTGCTATTTGTGCACCCCTGCAGGGTAAAACTTTCTGAAAGCCGTGTCCGCGGTTATGGACGACTTGGAGCACAGTTTCTCGATCATAGACAAGTATAACTAAAGTACCGCTTTTAATTTGACTAAGTACCTGACTAGTAAATAGTGCAATACTCATGGAATGGATAATAAAACTGCCAACGGATGGGGGGGTTGTTCGTCCGCTTCCTCGTTGGTAAGCGAGGAGGAGGATGGATCTGCTAATATTACTGTTATAACTGTTGTCATTAATTCACGGACATCCGTCTATCTTTGGTTAGGCGGATGGTTAGCGAGTATCTATAGAATTGTTAGGGTTTATTTTTTTGCTGCACTTGCGTCACCCCAGGTTGTGTCCCCTTTAGAGGCATAAAGACTTGCTGAGTACCCCTAGGGTCTCACACGATAAATTATTTGATTCAGATGAACAGGTGCACTCACAAGATGGATACTGGGTGGAGGAGACGGACGATGTGGGAAACGATCATTCGGTGTAGAGATTCCGGGAACGGGGATCCGTGAGATCTGTGGGCGGGATGTGTTTATTTATGGGGCATCTTATGCCGATTTGCTTCTTATCCGTACTCGGATCTTGTTTGCCGCTTCCGCCTGATACTCTGATGTTTGATGTATGAGGAGCTATCCTAAACTATTATATCTATCTAGGATATTTGGATCGTGCCGTATGGCGTTGCAATATTTCTATTTCTTTTAGATGGAATGGCTCTGATGTACTGTTGTATGGTGGCTTGCATACATACTCATTTGTGTATGTAGTTGATCCCTTCGCCTGCCGATTACGCCGCCCGTTCTTGTCCCGATGTTTGGAAATGGTTGGGACGGCCGAAAGGTCTACCTGTGAGTGGCATTTGGGCCCCACCGTACTATTTCAACCATTTCCGCTCATCCAGGCTTGTAACTAGGAGCGTAATTTACCGAGGTAGTTACAGTACCTTACCCGACAAGTTTGTGGCGGCTTGCATTTCCCCCTTCATGGAGGAACTTTGCCATAGCTCTCGAACACAAGAGACAGGAGATATCAGTGGAAAATCTGATAGCATCCCTTGATGTTGAGGAGAAGGCTCGGGCTAAGGACACTACTGAGAAAGGAGAGAGTCATGTCACTGCTAACTTTGTGCAGAAAGGCAAATCCGTAGGCAAGAACAAAGGGAACTTCAAAACCTCTTTTCACAAGACTGTAAAGACTACAACCTTCAAGAAGAAGAAGACGAACAGGGACAAGAGTGATATGTCTTGTTACAATTGTGGAGAGCCCGGCCACTTTTCCAAGGACTGTCCAGAGCGTGCAGACCGCAGAGGGAAAAAGGCCAATACTGTCAACGTCATGACCGCTAGCAATACTGATGGGTATGATAATTTATTTACTGCTCTTTCAGTATTTCAATCATCATGTTGGTGGCTTGATACGGGTGCTAATGTTCATGTGTGTGCTGACATCTCTATGTTCACTTCTTATCAGGTCGCTCGGGATTCATCCATCCTAATGGGGAATGGATCACATGCTTCTGTTCATGGTCTTGGCACGGTGGATCTGAAGTTTACTTCCGGAAAGATCGTGCAGCTGAGGAACGTGCAGCATGGCCCTACTATGAACAAGAATCTCGTTAGTGCCTCCCTTCTATGCAGAGATGGGTTTAAGGTTGTTTTAGAGTCTAATAAAGTCGTTGTTTCGAAACATGGACAATTTATTGGTAAAGGTTATGAGTTCGGAGGCTTGTTCCGGTTTTCACTTTCAGAGTTTTGTAATAAATCCGTGAATCATATTTGTGGTGGTGTTAATGATGATACCAGTGTTTGGCATTCTCGTTTATGTCACATTAATTTTGGTTTGATGTCTCGGATGTCCAGTATGAGTTTAATTCCAAATTTCACTATTGCCAAAGGTTATAAGTGCCATAGTTGTGTGCAGTCAAAGCAACCTCGAAAGTCTCACAAGGCTGCCGAGGAGAGAAACTTGGCACCTCTAGAACTCATACATTCTGATCTATGCGAGATGAATGGTGTGTTGATAAAAGGTGAAAAGAGATATTTCATGACGTTGATAGATGATTCTACTAAATTCTGCTATGTTTACTTGTTGCAAACTAAAGATGAGGCTTTAGACTACTTTAAAATCTATAAGGCCGAAGTTGAAAATCAACTAGAGAGAAAGATCAAGCGTCTTAGGTTGGATCGTGGTGGTGAGTATTTTCCCAAAATATTTGACGAATTCTGTCAGGAACACGGAATTATTCATGAGAGGACGCCTCCCTACTCGCCCCAATCAAACTGGGTTGCCGAGAGGAAAAACCGCACGCTGACTAACTTGGTGAATTCCATGTTAGCCACTGCTGGTTTATCAAAGGCATGGTGGGGGAGGCTTTGTTGACTTCATGTCATGTCCTAAATAGAGTTCCTAACAAGAATAAAGAAAAGACCCCTTATGAGGAGTGGGTTGGGAGAAAACCATCACTTTCGTATCTGCACACTTGGGGGTGTTTGGCAAAGGTCAACATACCGATCCCCAAGAAACGCAAGCTCGGACCCAAGACAGTGGATTGTATCTTTCTAGGGTATGCTCCATGGAGTGTAGGATATAGATTTCTAGTGGTTAAATCTAAGGTGCCTGATATGCATGTTGATACTATAATGGAATCTCGTGATGCAACATTCTTTGAGAATATTTTTCCTATGAAAGATATGCATAGCATTGGTAGGATTTCTTCTGAAATACTTCTTGAATCTAGTGCATCTATTGAGAATTCTTAACAACCACATGAGGAATTCCTTGAGAAGGATGATGATGAACCTCTCACGAGGAGTAAGAGACAGAGGGTTGCAAAATCCTTTGATAATGACTTCATCATGTACCTTGTGGATGATACTCCCAGATCCATTACTGAGGCATATGCATCTCCTGATGTAGATGATTGGAAAGAAGCTATCCAAAATGAGATGGACTCGATTCTTTTTAATGGAACTTGGGAATTATCAGAACGGCCCTATGGTTGTAAACCTGTGGGATGTAAGTGGGTGTTCAAGAAGAAGCTAAGGCCCGATGGTACTATTGACAAATACAAGGCGCGTCTTGTAGCTAAGGGATACACACAGAAAGAAGGCGAAGATTACTTTGACACCTATTCACCTGTCGCTAGACTAACCACCATTCGAGTACTACTATCCCTGACTTCCTCTTATGGTCTTCTCATTCATCAAATGGATGTGAAGACAACTTTCCTTAATGGAGAGTTGGAAGAGGAGATCTATATGGATCGGCCGGATGGGTTTGTGGTAAAAGGTGAAGAGACAAAGGTGTGCAAGTTATTAAAATCTTTATATGGCCTCAAACAAGCACCTAAGCAATGGCATGAGAAGTTTGACAGAACTCTACTTTCTGCTGGCTTTGTCCTTAATGAGGCTGATAGGTGTGTTTACTATCGCCATGGTGGGGGCGATAGTGTTATAATATGTTTGTACGTGGATGGCATTCTGATCTTTGGTACAAACATGAAAGTGATAAATGAAGTCAAGTCTTTCCTGTCAAAGAGTTTTGATATGAAAGATCTGGGAGAGGCTGATGTGATTCTGAACATCAAGCTTATTAAGAACAAGAATGGGATTACTTTAACGCAATCTCATTATGTTGAGAAGGTCTTGAGCCGATTTGGCTTTAATGATGGCAAGACTTCTCCAACACCTTATGACCCTAGTTTGACATTACGAAAGAATAAGAAGGAACCAACAGATCAGCTGAAATATTCACAAGTTGTTGGTTCTCTCATGTACTTAGCAAGCGCTACAAGACCCGATATCTCTTTTGCTGTGAGAAAGTTGAGTAGGTTCATGTCTAACCCGGGTATTGATCATTGGCATGCACTTGAAAGGGTCATGCGCTATCTATGTGGTACAATGAGCTATGTGATTTACTATTCAGGGAACCCTGCTGTGCTTGAAGGATATAGTGATTCAAATTGGATCTTTGACGTTGATGAACTTTACGCCACGAGTGGGTATGTGTTTACCCTTGGAGGTGGAGTAGTGTCATGGAGGTATCGTAGACAAACCATATTGACGAGGTAAACTATGGAAGCAGAACTTACTGCTTTAGACACAGCCACTGTTGAGTCAGAATGGCCGCGTGAGCTCTTGATGGACTTGCCTGTGGTTGAGAAACATGTGCCGGTAATCCTTTTGAATTGTGACAACCAAACTGTTATTGTCAAAGTGAACAATTCTAAGGATAACGCAAAGTCATCAAGACACGTGAAGAGACGTTTGAAATCTGTCGGGAAATTGACAAACTCCAGAGTAATAACTGTTACATATATTCAAACAGACAAAAACCTGGCAGATCCCTTTACAAAGGGACTATCACGAAATGTGATAGATAGTGCATCGAGGGAGATGGGGTTGAGACCCATGGATGTCACACCTAGCGGTAACCCAACCTATGTGATTGGAGATCCCGTGAATTAGGACCTGAGAAGAACAAGCTAGTGGGTGGACTGAGGAGAGTATTTTGTAACCCTCTCTAGGTGAAGATGCATAACTCTCATAATCTGCAAGGCAGGTTGGCAACATGCCTTAATGTGTTTTTGTTGGCTTTAATTAGCAAAGATGTCGTCCTACAAGGGATTCTTGAAAGAACACACCGATATGAGCTCGACTGTAAACGTCGCGGTCTATAAGACTTGGGTGATCTCTAGTAAACTCATGAAGAGACCAGGGAGTATGACTCATATGCTCCAACCCACGGGGTAGGCTACTGGCAGCCAGGTACTAGTTATGATTTTGAGTGAAATCTATTGGCACCAAACTTTCAATTCAAGGTTCGTCCATTGTTCAAGTTGTTGATAGACGTAGTTTAAGATTCTAGATGGAAGTTCAACTTAACAGTCTCTGCTGAAACACTGGTATATAAACAAGTAGCAAGGATTGGAAAATCTTCAAATGGGCATTTGAGATCTGGTGGGGGATTGTTAGAAATAATGGGCTATTCCATTTAGGCCCATGTGTATTTCAGATTTTCCCTAAATCTCAAACCCCAGATTTGTGGCAGCCCATATGTGATTGGGCCCATGTTTGTGGCAGCTCACATGGGAGTGGAGAGGGAGCTAAATTTTAGTCCCATATGGGAAGTTGAAGGAGAGTTGCACCACCTTATAAGGTGGAGTGTTGCACCACTTTGTAAGTGAGTGACAATAAGAGAGATACACGCACGCGCTCCTCCTCCGACGACACCGCCGCTCGCACGCCCGCCCGCCCATCCGTATTGTCACGACGCGCGCGCCACGGGTTGCTGGAATCTCTCCGAGCCGAGCTTTATTTTGCTGCTCAAGAAAATTGTGAGGTTTTTGACAGACGTGTTAAATGGTTAGCTTATTCGGGTCGCTCCCAAATCGTGGGCTACTGAAACCGACCCGAACATGCGCAACGTGGACTCGGCCCACGTTCGCGTTCGTTAGGGTTTCCTGAGCTGCTCTATATAAAGTCCTGCGTTGTCTGTAAACCTTTGTAAGATACTTTGCCCCTTTCTTTGGGGTATTATCAATATAGTTCGAGAGGCAGTAGGTCCCATTGGGATCCTACTGTCATAATGCTCAAAAAAAAAACACTACCAAAAACAAATCTAGGATTTGCCATCCTCTCTACTTGCGATGTCACCTTAGTCTACTCCATCCCGCTTGCCGGCGTGCACCAGAGGACAGGATAGCAGGTCTCCGGAACCACTCGACCTTGTGATCCTGTACGGGAGAGGGAGAATAAGGTTTTTGGGAAGCGCTTCGCGCGACTGCTCGAGTTATCCATCACGGGTCGTCTTCCATCCAAGTCAGGCGGTGCTGCCTACCACCTTATTCATCGCCATCTGCTTCGATCAGTCTTCCCCAAAGTGTCTACTACGACAACCGAACGGTACGTGCTACGTGCTCCTGCTTGGTTATTCAGCATGTTCTGTGAGTACATGTTAAGCTGCTGTTTGGTTCCGTTCATCCTGTTGTTTAGTAGATCTAGTATGTTCGAGTTACATGAGCTAGTACCTGGTTTTGTCATGCTTAATATTCTGGAATTAATCATGAAAATTATGCCTAATATTGCAACAGACGGCCCAGATCGTACGACACCATAGGTCCCGGCCCATTAGACACCACTAGTCCTGGTTTGAGATACAAACCGGGACTAAGGCACCCCCTTTAGTCCCGGTTTGTATCTCAAACCGGGACTAGTGGTCTGACCCTATATATATGGCACATCCCCTCCCTCTCTCAACTATTTTTTTTTCTGGTGAGAGAGTGGTGGGTTTGTGCTATTTTTTTCTTGTTCATATGCACTAGAGGTGTTCGGTGAAATGCTTGTTAGAGCGATGCGACTTTAGGTCACACAAGACAGACTTGATATGAGGTGCCCGAGCCACACTTAAGTTTTCTCATCTTTGTTTCCAAGTGTGCTAAAAGGTTAGCAACTATTTTCTCGTTTAGACCGTGCGGTACTAATTTTGGCATCGTGATTGCGTTTGATATATATTTGTATGATACAAATGAGCCATCCATGGATGTACGATGACCGACGCTCTACCGCTTTTAGAGAAGGCGTGCATTCTTTTCGTCTTGTGGTCGAGGCAAACAAGCGGCGGGATGGTTTTATGTGTTGTCCATGTGTTGACTGTAGGAATGCGAAGGCTCACACTTCCGCAAGAATCATTTAGATCCACCTGCTTCGGTCTGGTTTTATGTCCGGCTATAATGTTTGGACCAAGCACGGAGAAAGAGGGGTTGCGATGGAAGACGACGATGAAGAAAAGAACGATGATGACAACTACCGATCTATGTTCCCTGAATACGCTGATACCGCAATGGAAGACAATAAAGAAGAAGGAGGTGAAGAACGGGAACCAGATGAGCCCGCTGATGATCTTGGTTGGGTCATTTCTGATGCAAAGCGAGACTGCGACACAGAAAAGGAGAGGTTGCAGTTCGTGCAGATGTTACAGTACCACAACAAATTGTTGTACCCAACTTGGGAAGATGGCCAGAAGAAGCTGGGTAGCACACTGGAATTGCTAAAGTGTTAGGCAGAGACCGGTGTGACTGACTCAGGATTTGAAAATTTGCTGGTACTAATGAAGAAGTTGCTTCTAAGAAATAATGAATTGCCCGCCAGTACGTACGAAGCAAAGAAGCTCGTCTGCCCTCTAGGATTAGATGTGCAGAAGATACATGCGTGCCCTAATGACTGCATCCTCTACCGCGGTGAGAAGTACGAGAATATGGATAAATGCCCGGTATGCACTGCATTGCGATATAAGATCAAAAAAGATGACCCTGGTGATGTTGATGGCGAGCCACCCAGGAAGAGAGTTCTTGCCAAGGTGATGTGGTATGCACCACGGTTGAAACGTTTGTTCAGAAACAAAGAGCATGCCAAGTTGTTGCGATGACACATGGAAGAACGTAAGAAAGATGGGATGTTGAGGCACCCCGCTTATGGTCGGCAGTGGAGAAAAATCGAGAGAGACTTCCCGGACTTTGCTGGTGACGCAAGGAACTTATGGTTTGGTCTAAGTATAGATGGAATGAATCCT
This sequence comes from Avena sativa, assembly GCA_916181665.1. NCBI lineage: Eukaryota > Viridiplantae > Streptophyta > Magnoliopsida > Poales > Poaceae > Avena > Avena sativa. The sequence goes on from OV702284.1 coordinate 72,810,601, forward strand.
TTTAGGGAGCAGAGCTGCAGTCACAACACCTGGCCCATGACTCTATATATCTACAACCTTCCTCCCTGGTTGTGCATGAAGCGGAAGTTCATTATGATGACAATGCTCATCCAAGGCCCGAAGCAACCCGACAATGACATTGTTGTGTACCTAAGGCTATTAGTTGATGAACTTTTATAGTTGTGGGCCGAACCAGGTTTACGTGTGTGTGGGATGAGCACAAAAAGTAGCCATTCGACCTACGAGCGTTGCTGTTCATAACCATCAATGATTGACCTGCTCTTAGTAACATCTTAGGACAGACGAAGAAGGGATACAATGTATGCACACACTGTTTAAATGAGACTGAAAGTATATATCTGGATAAATCTAGGAAGAATGTGTACCCGTACAATCATCGTTTTCTTCTGCCCAGACATCCCTTAAGGAAAAAAGGCAAGCATTTCGATGGCGAGGCAGATCACCGAAAGAAGCCTGACCTCCGTACTGGTGTTGATGTATTTGGTATGGTCAAGAATTTAAATGTAATATTTGGAAAGGGTCCTGGAGGACAACCTGTTCTAAAAGATGCCGACGGACACGCACCCATGTCGAAGAAGAAATCTATAATTTGGGAGCTACCCTATTGGGCAGTCCATGAGGACCGCTCTGCAATCGACGTGATGTACCTGACGAAGAATCTTTGCATGAATATTCTAGGATTCCTAGGCTTGTATGGGAAGTCAAAAGATACACCGGAAGCACATGAGGACCAACAACGTCATAAAGGACGAGACGACAAGCATCCAGGGCATTTTCAAGAGCATGCCATCTATGTTCTTACCAAGGAAGAGAAGGAAATCTTTTTTGAAGTCTTTTTTCAGTATCAAGGTCATGTTCGGCTTCTCGTCTAACATAAAGGGAATAGTAAATATGAAAGATAAAAAATTCCAAAACCTAAAGTCTCATGACTGCCACGTGCTTATGACGCAATTGCTTCCGGTTGCATTGAGGGGAATTCTACCGGAAAATGTTCGACTGGCCATTGTGAAGGTATGTGCATTCCTCAATGCAATTTCTCAGAAGGTAATCGATCTATAAAGTCTATCAGGGTTATAGATTGATGTGGTTCAATGTCTGGTCAGCTTCGAGTTGTCGTACCCTCCATCCTTCTTCAATATTATGACGCACCTCCTAGTTCACCTAGTCGAAGAGATTAGAATTCTCGGTCCTATGTTTCTACACAATATTTCCCCTTCGATAGGTTCATGGGAGTCTTAAAGAAATATGTTCATAACCATGCTAGGCCAGAAGGAATCATCTCCAAGGGCTATGGAACAGAGGAGTTCATTGAGTTTTGTGTTGGCTTTCTTCCTGACCTTAAGCCAATTGGTGTTCCTGAATCTCAGTATGAGGGGAGGCTAACTGGAAAAGGCACACTAGGAAGGAAAGCAACGGTCTGTATAGACATGGATTCTTTCAGTAAAGCACACTACACAGTTCTACACAATTCCACCTTGGTGGATCCATATATCGAGAAACACAAGATTATTCTATGCTCGGAAAACCCGGGGAAGCCTGACTCCTGGATTAAAGTGGAGCACGAGGCTACTTTAGGCAGTTGGTTGCAGACACATTTCAGGAATAACACCACTGTTGGAGATCAGTTGTACTTGTTGGCCAGGTTACCATCTTCGACTATATGTACTTTCCAAGGGTAGGAGATAAATGGTAATACATTTTACACGATCGCCCAATATAAAAAAACACCAACCAAAACAGTGGTGTCCGATTTGATGCAACAAATGGCAATGGGCATAAGGACACATATTATGGGTACATAGAGGAGATATGAGAACTTGAGTATGGACCTAATTTTAAGGTCCCTTTGTTTCGGTGCAAATGGGTCAAGATGACAGGAGGCGGGGTACATGTAGATGAAAACTATGGCATGACAACAGTGGATCTCAACAATCTTGCGTACATGGACGAACCATTCGTCCTAGCCAATGATGTGGCTAAGGTTTTCTATGTGAAGGACATGTCTACGAAATTGAGAAAAAGAAATCAACAAAAGAATACATTGTCCGATAAGCCAAAGCGTCACAAGACAGATATGTGTTGGAGATATGCCCAAGAGGCAATAATAAAGTGTTTATTATCATATCTTCGTACTTATGATAAATTTTTACATACCATGATATAATTGTATTAACCGGAAACATTAATACTTGTGTGATTTGCAAACATAAAAGAGTCCCTAGTAAAGCCTCTTGTTAAACTACCTTGTTGGTTAATATATGATCATGGTTTCCTGATCATGAACATAGAGATGTTATTAACAACGGGGTCATATCATTAGGAGAATGATGTGATGGACATACTCCTATAGTTAAGCGTAGCATAAAGATCAAGTCATTTAATATAGTTCATTTTCTAAAAGCTTTCTGATACATAGTAACCTAATTCCTTCGACCATGAGATCATGTTAATCACCATCACCGGAAGGATGCTTTGATGACATCAAACACCACACCGTAACTAGGTGGCTATAAAGGTGGCATTGAGTGTTCGGAAAGTATGGGTTGAGGCACATGGATCAAGAGTGGGATTTGTCCATCCATATGACGGATAGATATACTCTAGGCCCTCTCGGTGGAATGTCATCCAATTAGCTTGCAAGCATGTGATTGGCTCACAAGGGATCACATATCACGGGAACGAGAAAAGAGTACTTATCGGTAATGAGGTTGAACTTGGTATGCAGAGATACCGACGATCAAAACCTCGGATAAGTAAACTATTGTGAGACAAAGGGAAATTGGTATCGTATGTAAGTGGTTCATTCGATCGCAAAGTAATCGTAGAAATATGTGGGAGCCATATGAATTTCCAGATTCCTCTATTGGTTATTGATCGGAGAAGTGTCTCGGTCATGTCCGCATAATTCACGAACCGTAGGGAGACACACTTAAGGATTCGATGTTTTTGAGTAGTTATGGAATGATGAGTAAGAGACAGAATGTTGTTCGGAGTCTCGGATGGGATCTGGGATATCACGAGGAGATCCGGAATGGTCCGGAGAATAAGATTCATATAAGGAAAGTCCTACTTCGGAGTTCGGAAAAGATTCCGGTGTTTTCACCAGGAATGTTCTAGAAGGGTCTGGAAGGTCCGGCACTCCGGAGGGGAAGGGTACATGGATGTGTCATAACAATGTGGAATGGTTGCATCATGTACTAGGTCACTTGGCTGGGCAATTTGGAGAGAGAAATCAAATCCAAGTTTGAAAGTCAAACGCCAATTTGAAAAAGTCAAATCTGAAGTTTGCTTGGTGGAGGGAGAGTAGGAAACCTACTTGGGGAGGAAGTCCCACTCCCTCCACCCGCCGGCCATGAAGAGGAGTTGGAGGAGGACTCCCTCCTCCCAAACCGCCCCTCCCACCTATATAAGCAGGGGTAGGGTGCCCCCTACCCCTCATACCCAAACCCTAGCTCTAGGCGCCACCACCCCTCCAAGTGCTACCGCCACCTAGGGCTCCTCTAGCCGCCGAATTAGGGTTTCCCCAAACCCTAGCCGCTGGCCAAGCCAAACCCCCTTGGTGACTATAATCCATAGATCGCCAAGGCTCTCTCTTACTCCACCATACTCGCTCCGGCTTAGGCGAAGCCCTGCGGGATCTTCCCTCTTCTTCCGACACAACGTCGTCGTGCTGTCGGAATCACGAGGAGAGTGCTACAACCTCTGATGCCTGCTGGAACAAGGGAGAGGAAGGTCTTCATCGAGTACCGAACGTGTGACCGACTGCGGGAGCGCTGCCAGAACGCAGCGCCGGAAGGATCATCTACGCGATCTTGAGATCGGAAAGTGTACGACTACATCACCCACGAGAATATGCTCTCGTTAACTGCTTTGGATCTTCGAGGGTTAGTATTCTATCGACTCGTTGCTACAATCTAGTAGATAGATCTTGGCTTGATCATAGATTAGATATTGATTGTGTGTTCATGCGGTAGAAATTTTTTGTTTTCCATGCTACGAACCCCTATAGTGGTATCAGAGCCGTGTCTATATGTAGATCTATTGCACGAGTAGAACACAATGGTCATTGTGGGCGGTGGTGCTTTTATTATCAATTGCTTCTTGTGTACTTTGCATCTTGTGGTATGGTGGGATGAAGCGGCCCGGGCTAACCTTACATGACATAGTTCATGAGACTTGCTCCACGCTCAACATGCAACTTGTATTGCATAAGTGGCTTTGCTGGTGTCTGTCTCTCCCATCATAGTAAAGATTCAATTTACAACGGGCACTTGATAGTTCAAGCATCAACGTTGTGGTTCTTGTTCGTAAGTTGGAACGACACTTATTGAAAGCCCCAAACCACGTAAAATATGCAAATAAAATTAGAGGCATCTAACTTTGTTTTGCAGGGGTGTGCTGTGATGTGATATGGACATGATTGTGATTATATATGATGTATGCAATGTTCCTTATTGTAAGTCGGCAACCGGCAGGATCCATATGGTTGTCTTTTAAATTCCGTTAAAGACCCGCGTGTCTATTATTCAAAGTAGTTGTAATAGTTGATGCTGGTGGATGACAACCATGAAGCGGCACCATTGACCTTGACGCCATGCTGGTGATGATGGAGATCATGTTCGTGCTTAAAGATGGAGATCGGAAGCACAAGAAGAAAGGTCATATCATATCACATATTATGAATTGAATGTGATGTTAATCTTTTTATGCATCTTGTATTGCTTAGTTAACGATGGTAGCATTATAAGATGATCCCTCAAGCACACAATTTCAAGTTTTAAAGTGTTCGTCCTTAGTAAGCACCGTTGCTAAAGATCGTTGTTTTGAAGCACCACGTGATGATTGGGTGTGCTAGATTCTGCGAGTGTATACAACGTGAGCAAGCCAGATTTGCTCATGCGGAAGCTAAGGTTTGATCTGAGCCTAGCATGTACAGACATGGTCTCGGAACACAGAATACCGAAAGGTAAAGCATGAGTCATATAGATGATATGTTGAACATGACGATTGTTCTCCTTTGAAACTATATCATGACACGTGGTGATCGGACTTGGTGTAGTGAATTTGGTTCGTGTGATCACGAAAACAATGTGAGGGATATTGTTTTGAGTGGGAGTTCAACAGCAATATGATTAAAAGTTGAACACTATTTATCATAATTTAAATCAAAGTGAATTTGCATAGTTGTTGTAGTCATTGGCATCCGTTTACCACCTTGCGCTTAGTTGAGATAATAGAACTATAGAATTCTGGTTAGTGACTTTACGAACTGGTATCGTATTGTTTTGAAGTGTTAATCTAAAGTTTAAAAGTCCTATTGCAAACTTCCAGTAAGTTCCGGTTACTCCATGAAGTTTAATAATTGGTATTAAATCAAGAGTGACAATTCCAGTGTTAGTCTATAAGTATCATGTTTGTCTCCATGATTCTTGATATTCAAAAGATTGTCTTAATATCAAGGTTATCTAGGATCTGAAAGAGTTGTTTCAGAAACCATGATGTGTGGAAGATATTGTGATATCTGAAACGAAGTTTTGGTTGCAACATGATAGAGTATAATATGGCAAAAGACATGTTCTCGTATTTGATGAGAATGTGCAAAAGGTTGGAGACGCTGGTCTTCTTAATTATCCAAAAGGTTTGGAGAGCAACATTATACTCGCGATTCACCGTTATAAGCTAAAATTAGCTTGATCATGAATTTCCATGATAAGGGTGAATTTTGATAAAATGTTTACTACACTAAAAGATTACTAAAGAATGGAATTTGAAAGAACACCAAGTATTTGATGATGGTGATCTACTTCAAAGTGCAAGTCCAAAGACATTGGTATTTAACTATACATGCTTTGGACTATGTGTCATGTGTATGGCTCCACTATTGATGTTGATAGATTCTTTCAAACAGAAAAGGAAATACTGAAAGAGAATCTCATAAATATATGGCAGAAAATAAAAGACTAGAATTGTTCAGCTTAGGTATATAGAGGATATACATGTTATGGATATATTCTTTGCTTATTAAACAATGTGGTTCTTAAGTATTTGATACTGAATTTGTTGGTGTGAATCGTCATACGAAACAACACAATTCATGAACTATAATGGCCTAAGTAACTAGCAAGAGAATATGTGATGATGTTCATCGAGAACAAATAAAGTATTGATATGTTTCTCGTTAACATCAAGCTTGCCTTCAAGATTTATTTTATCAGGTATTATGAGAACAAAAGGGCGTAATCCATAAAATATGGATGATTTACAAATCTCGTTGGATCAATCACATCCATAAAATAAGTGCTAAAAATGTCGAAACACAATTGATTGAAAGATCACTTAGGAAGTGACATCGCCGTTTAAATTATATTGGAAATAAAACATGAAGAAAATCCATGTGGATGGAATTTTGGAGTCTTTTGATTTTTGATCAAATGATGCTTGTGAAACTTTCCTAGAGATAATTAAAACTCCGTTCATAGACCAAAGGGAACGGATGACTAGCTTATTGAAACTTGTACATAATGTTGTATGAAGTCCATTATGTATAGTCAAGAGCGATGGATTTCAACTTCATATGCTTTCTTCGAAAATTTGAGTGAATATATGAATATTTACTTAATAAGGATAAAGTATCAAACATTTGAAAAGTTCAAAGACTTTCAAGATGAAGTGCAAAATCATTGTAACAAGAATATAAATACTTTATGATAAGATCATAAAGGAAGATATTTGAGTTACAAGTTTAGCATAAAAACATCTAAGATTTAAGGAATCGTTCCGTGTTCCCGAAACACCATAACAGTATGGAACGTTCGAGATATGTAATTGAACCTTGTTTAACATGGTAAGATCAAAGGTGTAATTCATAAAACTGCCATTATATTTTAAAGATTAAAAGTTTTAGAGACTACCGTTTTTCCACTGAAAAGAGCTCCATCATAATCCGTTGAATTGACACCATATAAAGTTATGGTTTGGGATAAAACCCAAGTTGTCCTTTCTTAAAAATTGGTATGCTATGCATAAGAAAGATGTTTGCAACCAAAATCGGATGAACATATCTTTGTATGTTATTTTGAATAATAGTTGAGTATTCCTCCATAACACCGAAGACAAAAGTGTTTGTCGCTTAGAACGTCAAGTTTCTTTGATAAGGAATTTTCCATGAAAAGTTAAGTGGGAGGACAATAGAACTTTGATATGGTTAAAAGAACCTTAGCTATATGTGCAAAGTTGCACAGCGCCGAAAAGTGTTCCAGAGGCAGCAACAATGCTCATGGCTCACGTGCCTCAAAGGTTGTGGTCACAGAGGTCTAAGTTCCTATTGAAACAAGTAGGTCGGGTAAACAATCAAATACCAAGATTTGAGAGTTAAATCATTATTTGACAATAATGATCCGACTACATGCAAAGAAGCGATGATGGGTCCTGACTCCGTCAAATGGCTTGAAGCCATAAAATCCGTGATAGTTCCATATACGAGAGATCAAGCTTTGAACTTGAAAGACCCTCTGGAAAGGTACAAGACCTTACAGTCATATTTGGATCTATAATGAAATAGACATGGATGTTTCACATCTATGAAATTATCGACATGTCGGGAAAGAGTTCACGACAATATTCAAAGAGTTGACTATGACAAGATCTGATCTTTCATTAAGCGATATTTAGTCTAGATGGATTAATGTAGCAATCACTACATATAATTTTGTTATGTGTTGAATAAACAAAACAAGTTCTTCTAATAGAATGGTTACCTAGGATGTGTGCATGACATGGTCCAAAGGGTTTTGATAATTCAAAGGATGCTAAAAGCATATGCAAACTTCAATGGTTGAAGTAAGCATCGCGGAGTTGGAATCTTCACTATGATGAAACTGTTAAAAGAGTTTAATTTCATCGGAGACGATGAAGATGCTTACATTTGCAAGAAATTAAGTGGGAGCGATAAGACATGTTTCTAATACATTATGTGGAAGACATATTGTTGATTGGAAATGATGTATCTCTTTATTAACACAGGATAATAATTTCATCTCGATGAAAGGCTTAGGCAGAACCCGAATATTTGGCATCAATATCTATATGGATAAATTGTGACGCAAATATGGTTGTGCCAGAAGTACATAGATGAGATATTGAATGAGTTCAATATAGAAACTACAAGAAAGGTTCTTGTTGCACAGGAAGGATTGAATAAAAATTTAAGTATTTTTGATACTTGATAGATACAATCACAAAGAGTATTTTATCAATCATGCTGTGATGTGTACAAATCCAGATATGTCTTATGCTCTAAATGTTATGAGCATATACCAGAATGATTCATAAGATTATTGGACGATAGTAAAGATATTCTTATGATCTTTTAGAAGAACTGAGAATATATTATTTTGTAGAAGTGACAAATAGATGGTTAGTTCATTGTAAAAATATTACATTGATACTAGTTTTGTCACAAAGTACAAATTAAGTTTATCTCAATCTAAACTAAGGGTGGCACAATATGATGGAAAGTAAGTTCCATAATGAATTTGGATGAATTCCAAAGTTAAGACATTGTGACATATACTACAACATAAGGCTAAGTATATGACTGCTATTATAGCAGCAAAAGAGAGCATTTGTGTCAAGTAGTTTGTTATCAAAGTAGGTGTAGTTCACAGCGGGATAGTACTATGAAGATATATTGTATGACAATATTATCAACATGTTTTAAACCCCAAGGAACTAAAGGTCTCACCAAAGGACCAAATTTGTACAAAGCCATCTCATTAAGAGAATGAGTGATGCGTAGAGACGCAAAGACATGCAATTACACACGGACCTGAAAGTGTCGGATACGGAGATCAGCTGACCACTAGCAATCGTGTAAATACAACACTGGAAAGCCATAGATGTTGAATGCACAAAGGTTTGAAACTAGATTATTGACTCTAGTGCAAGTGAGAGACTGTTGGAGATATGCCCAAGAGGCAATAATAAAGTGGTTATTATCATATCTTCATACTTATGATAAATGTTTACATACCATGCTATAATTGTATTAACCGGAAACATTAATACTTGTGTGATTTGTAAACATAAAAGAGTCCCTATTAAAGCCTCTTTTTAAACTAGCTTGTTGGTTAATATATGATCATGGTTTCCTAATCATGAACATAGAGATGTTATTAACAACAGAGTCATATCATTAGGAGAATGATGTGATGGACATACTCCTATAGTTAAGCGTAGCATAAAGATCAAGTCATTTAATATAGTTCATTTGCTATAAGCTTTCTGATACATAGTAACCTAATTCCTTCGACCATGAGATCATGTTAATCACCATCACCGGAAGGATGCTTTGATGACATCAAACACCACACCGTAACTGGGTGGCTATAAAGGTGGCATTGAGTGTTCGGAAAGTATGGGTTGAGGCACATGGATCAAGAGTGGGATTTGTCCATCCATATGACAGATAGATATACTCTGGGCCCTCTCGGTGGAATGTCATCCAATTAGCTTGCAAGCATGTGACTGGCTCACAAGGGATCACATATCACGGGAACGAGAAAAGAGTACTTATCGGTAACGAGGTTGAACTAGGTATGCTGAGATACCGACGATCAAAACCTCGGATAAGTAAACTATCGTGAGAAATATGTGGGAGCCATATGAATTTCCATATTCCTCTATTGGTTATTGATCGGAGAAGTGTCTCGGTCATGTCCGCATAATTCACGAACCATAGGGAGACACACTTAAGGATTCGATGTTGTTGAGTAGTTATGGAATGATGAGTAAGAGACCGAATGTTGTTCGGAGTCTCGGATGGGATCCGGGATATCACGAGGAGATCCGAAATAGTCCGGAGAATAAGATTCATATGAGGAAAGTCCTATTTCAGAGTTCGGAAAAGATTTCGGTGTTTTCACCAAGAATGTTCTAGAAGGGTCTGGAAGGTCCGGCACTCCGGAGGGGAAGGGTACATGGATGTGTCATAATAATGTGGAATGTTTGCATCATGTACTAGGTCACTTGGCTGGGCAATATGGAGAGAGAAATCAAATCCAAGTTTGAAAGTCAAACGCCAATTTGAAAAAGTCAGATCTGAAGTTTGCTTGGTGGAGGGAGAGTAGGAAACCTACTTGGGGAGGAAGTCCCACTACATCCACCCGCCGGCCATGAGGAGGAGTTGGATAAGGACTCCCTCCTCCCAAACCGCCCCCTCCCACCTATATAAAGAGGGGTAGGGCGCCCCCTACCCCTCACACCCAGAACCTAGCTCTAGGCGCCACCACCCCTCCAAGTGTTGCCGCCACCTAGGGCTCTTCTAGCCGCCGAATTAAGGTTCCCCAAACCCTATCCACCAGCCAAGCCAACCCCCCTTGGTGCCTCTAATCCGTAGATCGCCAAGGCTCTCTCTTACTCCACCATACTCGCTCCGGCTTAGGCGAAGCCCTGTGGGATCTTCCCTTTTCTTCCGACACCACGCCGCCGTGCTGCCGGAATCACGAGGAGAGTGCTACAACCTCCGCTGCCTGCTGGAACAAGGGAGAGGAAGGTCTTTATCGAGTACCGAACGTGTGACCGACTACGGGAGCGCTGCCGGAACGCAGCGCTGGAAGGATCGTCTACGCGATCTTGAGATCGGCAAGTGTACGAGTACATCACCCACGAGAATCTGCTCTCGTTAACCGCTTTGGATCTTCGAGGGTTAGTATTCTATCGACTCGTTGGTTATAAAGGTGGCATTGAGTGTTCAGAAAGTATGTGTTGAGGCACATGGATCAAGAGTGGGATTTGTCCATCCATATGACAGATAGATATACTCTGGGCCCTCTCGGTGGAATGGCACCCAATTGGCCTGCAAGTATGTGACTGGATCACAAGGGATCACATATCACAGGAACGAGTAAAGAGTACTTATCGGTAACAAGGTTGAACTAGGTATACAGAGATACCGACGATCAAACCTCGGATAAGTAAAGTATCGCGAGACAAAGGGAAATTGGTATCGTATGTAAATGGTTCATTCGATCACGAAGTAATCGTAGAAATATGTGGGAGCCATATGAATTTCTAGATTCCTATATTGGTTATTGATCGGAGAAGAGTCTCGGTCATGTCTACATAATTCACGAACCGTAGGGAGACACACTTAATGATTCGATGTTGTTTAGTAGATATGGAATGTGAGTAAGAAGACCGAATGTTGTTCGGAGTCTCGGATGGGATCCGGGATATCACGAGGAGATCCAGAATGGTCCGAAGAATAAGATTCATATAAGGAAAGTCCAATTTCGGAGTTCGGGAATGATTCCGGTGTTTTCACCAAAATGTTCTAGAAGGGTCTAGAAGGTTCACCGATCCGGAAGGGGAAGAGTACATGGATGTGAGATGACAAAGTGTAATGGTTGCATCATGTCCTAGGTCACTTGGCTGGACACTTGTAAGAGAGAAATCAAACTCTAATTTGAAAGTCAAAAAGGCAGTTTGAAAAAGTCAAATCCCAACATGGTTTCCGAGTTAGGGAGGGTTTCTAAGTTAGGGAGGGTTTCCACCTGGGCTAGGAACACCCTTGGACGCCCCCACCTATATAAGGAGGGGTGTGGGAGCACCCCAAGGTATCCTGCCTGCCCTAGGAGGCCAAGACCCAATCCCTAGGCCACCGCTGCCCCCCAAGCCGTCGGCGCCCTAGATCCCCTCTAAACCGCCGCTGTCGTCTAGACGTCGGCTGCCATCTTCCCTCGGCATCTAAAACCTGAATCACCGAGGACCTTTTATACTCCACCATAGTCGCTCCGGCTTAAGAGAATCCCTGCGGGATCTCCCCTCTACTTACGACACCATGCCGTCGTGCTGCTGGAATCGTGAGGAGAGAGCTACAACCTCCGCTGTCTGCTAGAACAAGGGAGAGGAAGGTCTTCATCAAGTACCGTACGTGTGACTGACTTCAGGAGCACTGCCGGAACATGGCGCCGGAAGGATCGTCTACGCGATCTTGAGATCGGCAAGTGAAAGACTACATCACCCATGAGAATCTGCTCTCATTAACCGCTTTGGATCTTCGAGGGTTAGTACTCTATCGACTCATTGCTACAATCTAGTAGATAGATCTTGGCTTGTGTGTGTTCACGCGATAGAATTTTTTTGTTTTCCATGGTACGAACCCCTACAGTGGTATCAGAGCATGTCTATTTGTAGATCTGTTACACGAGTAGAACACAATGGTCATTGTGGGCGGTGGTGCTTTTATTATCAATTGCTTCTTGTGTACTTTGCATCTTGCGGTATGGTGGGATGAAGCGGCCCGGGCTAACCTTACATGACATCGTTCATGAGACTTGCTCCACGCTCAACATGCAACTTGTATTGCATAAGTGGCTTTGCGGGTGTCTGTCTCTCCCATCATAGTAAAGATTCAATTTACAACAGACACTTGATAGTTCAAGAATCAACGTTGTGGTTCTTGTTCGTAAGTTAGAATGGTACTTATTGAAAGCCCCACACCACGTAAAATATGAAAAGAAAATTAGAGTCGTCTAACTTTGTTTTGCAGGAGAGTGCTGTGATGTGATATGGCCATGATTGTGATTATATGTGATGTATGCAATGATCCTTATTGTAAGTCGATAACCGGCAGGAGCCTTATGGTTGTCTTTTAATTTCATTAAGACCTGCGTGTCTATTATTCAAAGTAGTTGTAATAGTTGATGTTGGTGGATGACAACCATGGAGCGGTGCCATTGACCTTGACGCCACGCCGGTGATGATGGAGATCATGTTCGTGCTTTAAGATGGAGATCAGAAGCACAAGAAGAAAGGCCATATCATATCACATATTATGAATTGCATGTGATGTTAATCCTTTTATGCATCTTGTATTGCTTAGATTGCGACGGTAGCATTATAAGATGATCCTTGTAACATCCCAATTTCAGCAACCCTGAATTGTTGTCCAAAGGCAAAAATCAGGGGGAACAAAAACTTTTTCTGGTTACATGTGCAGATGTTTGCTTACTTGTTTGCTTGTGTTCAAGCAACTGATTGTGTAATAGGTAGTATATTCTCATATCAACACTAGTTGACAAAAGCTATTTTACAAAAGAAATGTTTTAGCTCCTCTTTCATATTCTCAAATGTTCTAACAATTCAAACTTGAGCCAAGATAAATTTTCCACAAAAAAAATATTTTACTAGGTCTATTAACAAAACTATGGCGACCTATATATTATCTCCTTATGTTTTCAAGACAGAACTTCAACTACTCTTACTTCTAGTTTTACCAAAACCTTTATTAAAACCTTTTCTTTCCAATCTTGGTAAAAAAACCAAGAGGTACTCATCTCACTTAAAAACACAACCTCTTCAAAATACCAATCCTTACCCCAAGCTAGGCTTGATGGTAACCCTAGTAGTAGTTGGATAAGTTTGATAAGATGAATTGCCTTGATCTGCTATCTGATGAATTGCCTTGATCCGCTATATGATGAATTGCCTTGATCTGCTGATTGCATTGTTTTCTTAGGAACTAGAGTGATATAATCTAGTAGCTCATCCCTTAGGACCCAATCAATGCTTGTGATCATCAATATCAAATCAAGAATCCAAACCTGGGTCTATCCTAAGCCACTAAGGTGATCATCTCCCCTCCTAATCAGACCAATCCATGGATAATCCCTTCTAATAGTTCCAACTCAGTGCAGACCCAATCCAAGCATAGATCCTATCTACTTAGTTAACACTTCAACATAATATCCTTGATCAAGTTAGCATCCTCTCAAAATCATCTACACTTGCACTCTGCCAAAATGGCTAAGTCTGGAATTCTTATCTAGATTCAATCTTTGGAGCTCTACCTATTCCAACCTATGCTCATTCTTGAGAATGTAATAGAACCATCTTGTAGTACATCATTAGTACTACCAAATACCACTCTTGCCCTTGGGTAAACCGTTCTTAATCCATCTCATCCATGATGGTTTTGTTGACCTCATGGTAATCTTTTCTGCAAAACTAGTCAACATGCCTACTTTTGCAGAAGCTCACATCTATATGCCACCTCCCCTTGACCAAATATTTGCATGGTGATGATCTACAAACCATGGACCATCAACACCCACTTATCTTGTTCACATTGAAGCTTTGTGGTTCTTAAACCCACATGGTTTAGGAGGCTACCTGATGTATCTACTATGGCAGCCTTATTTTCAACAAAGTTTGCCATCTCTTCTAGACCACCTCTAGTCCAAACAAGCTCAACCCTTGCCTCCATGATCATCTACTTAACTTATTATATCTATCCATATGTCCCTTGTATCAAGGTGAGCTCTGAGCTCCCTGATCCCACCATGTTTTGGTGGCATGAAAATAACAAAACCCTAGATTCCCAAAAATCTAGTTTCTTTCCTTTTCACCAAAATCCTTCAAAACCCAAGTGGAAAATTAGGTTTAAATAAATCCTGCATCATCTACCTTGGTTAGGATATTTTCCCAAATAATTCCCATAATTATTTGGAGCCAAAAACTATTTAAATTCTTTTTCTAGCAAAACCCTAAAACCCCTGTCTATAAAGACAAGTTTGTTTTTCTCCGAGTAACTTTGTCAACCCAATGCACATATGAGTTCTCTACCTCATACCCTATCTTCCAAACTGAAAAATAAATATTTTTGAGATTCTATATTATTTATTTTTGCCCTTTTTCTTAAATGGCAGAAGCAAGAAATAATTCCTTAAAAATACTTTCCCGTCTCAATAAATTCAAATAAAATTCTCCAATGTGTAATATGGTATTCAGAACCATCTCACATCAAAAACCAACCTTGTCTAATGTAAAAATATTACATTAGCTTCCATAATCTATTTCTACACTTTTTGAATAAATGATGTTAAATGGGCTTATAATCTTTAGAAAAATCCCAAATAATTCATAGGGTTATGAAATGACCCTATACACACACCACTACCTTTTCTCACCTTTCCTAATACAAATTTTCAAACTTCCCTCGCAAAGCATCATATTGATCAATTATTGCAAACCCCTTAAACCTTGTTTCAAACCAACACCAAACCCCATCAAACCTTGCCAAGAACTCCTCCCCATCACCATGACACCCCCCTGGTCGTGCACTATAGCCAAGTTACTGTAGGACACCCCTGTCTTGTCTTTAGTGCTTGGAAGAGAGAGAGGGAGAGGGCTAGTTATTACAAGCTTTGAAAATACCTCCACCCCAGCCCTCCCATGTCCTCCTTGGTCGAGCTGCTGGTCCCACACACCTCTCAGCACCAACCCTCTTGCCCAATACCTGGCCAGTACCCCTCTTTCTTTGCCCTAGTGGACAAGGTCCACCATGGACCCCCTCCTCCTCAAATAAATTGGCCAGAGGCCACCAACCCTACTACCACTCCCTCATTTGCACCTCATAGCTCCTCAGAGCCTCCCCCTAAGCTCCCACTCGCCCCTTGCTCTCCTTCGCCCTAGACAGAGAGCTTCGGGCACAAACGGCTGCAAGGTAGGAGGAGGCCGTATGCCCTCCATACTGCTTCTCTCCCTCTCATTTTTGTTCTGGTGTGACCCCCTCCTCTAGCCACATCTGACCCTCCTTCTTTTTCAACCTACATGCGTCTCTAGGGAGAGCTCCGGCGAGCCCCTGAGCGTTTCTCGCATGTGCCAACGCGTGGGACCTCTCCTGGCGACTACCCCCACCAAGCCGCCCCTCATCCTGATCGCCTACGTCGACCGCTCACCTACGACACTCTCCGATGCTCCTCGGAGCCCTGGTAAGCTGTTGAAAGAGCATTTTTCTATCCCTCTGATTTTGATGTTTGATAACAATACACTTATCAGTTTAATTGTGTGCTAAGTGTATCACAGGTTTGATAAGGGTATGGCACAAATATTGTCCTAACTATTCCCTTTGCAAAAAACCACTGTGTCAACCGGTAGTACCGGAAATATGTCCGGTACTACCGCTTGGCACTGTACTACCGGTTGGTGTAGTGCAAGAGTGATAAGGATGGGTTTTATTCAATACCACTCAGTACTACCGAGCGGCACTACCGGTCCAACCGGTACTACCGCTTGGACACGGTCGTACCGCTCGGTAGTACCGGGCCGTTCTGAAGAAAAACCACCCCTCTCTATCTTGCCCTGCACCAAGCGTTACTTGGGACCGGTACTACCGCCCAGACCGGTAGCGTCATACGACCGGTACTACCGCTTGGGGGTAGTACCGCAAGGGAATACCGGGCAAGACTGGTGTTGGCTCGACCATTCAAGTCATCTCCGGTACCTGGTCTGGTACTGGACCGGTAGTACCGCTTGCCAGCGGTACTACCGCTTGAGTACCGGTACTACCGGTGCATTAATGGCTCCAACGGCCAGATTCCCTGGAGGGGTATAAATACCCCTCCACCTACCTTGGGACAAGTTGCTCATGCTCATTAAAGTCAAGACCACCATTGGAGCCACCAAATCTCAAGATCTCCTCATTTCACCACCCAAAGTCGTTGGTCTTTGGGGAATCGAAGGAGGAGGCCCCGATCTACTACTTCACCAAAAGAGATCTTCATTTCCCCCTCATTTCATTGAGGGCCCCTTTGCTCTAGTGTTTTATTGGAAACCCTAGTTCTTGTTTTGGTTCTTACAAGCTTGTCTTTGGTTGCTTTGATAACTTGCTTGTATTTAGGAGCCTCCGATTAAGTTGTGGATGTGTGCCCCAAACTTGTAAAGGTGCCGGCTTCCACCTTGAAGGTTGCCGATATAGTGGAAGGTGAATCGATCTCGTTGGGGTGAGATTCATCGGAGAACAAGGGAGGCCTTTCGTGGCGTTGGTGGTTTGAAACCACCCCCTCTCCAAACGTAGACATACTTCCCCCAAAAGGAAGGAACTACGGGAAACAAATCCTTGTGTCTCCGTGTCCAGCACTTTGGTTACTTCTATCCTTTACCGCACTTTACTTACTTATTCTTACCTTGTGTTGTGGTAGCTCTTGCATAAGTGTCATATAGGTAAATTCACCTTAGTTGCATTATCTAGAGAATTTACCTTATTGTCAAACCTTAATTTGAAAAATAAGAAAATTTGAAGTAGCACCTATTCACTCCCCCCCTCTAGGTGCCCATATGATCCTTTCAGCTGTCCCGACCCGCTCCTGTCGCCCGCGAGGGTTTCCTCGTCGCCCCGTCGGCCGCGGGAGGACGACGAGAAACTGCCGTCGGATCCTCTCTAATACGAAGGTCGCCCAGCGCCCTTACCCCTTTGCCCCAGTTGGGACCCTTCCCGGTTAACGCCTACGCGCGCGCCTGTGAGCGCAGATGGGCTGGCCCAGCGATGCTGGCCCGATGGCCCGTTAGAGCTGGCCCGTCCCTTTTTTTAACCTTTAATAAATTTTTATAGATCTGAATATTAGTGCTTTGGTTTAAATGCAAATAAATACGAAAACTATCAAAAGGCCTAGATCTAAATTTCCTTGGATGCACTCATGTTCTCTCTAACATGCAGAACCATTTTTGTAACAAAATAATGAATAGATGATCTATGATAAATCATCTACTTGAATGTGTCCATTTCACAAATCAAATCTTCTAGAGAGTTTAGTATTTCCAAATGGAGCTAAACCAATTGGTAATGAAATCTATTAGCCATACCTTGCTTGTCCCACTGGCCCCACATAAAATTGCTTCCTAATTTACCTGTAGCAAAAATAATAAAACAGGGCATTTCTGACTTTAGAAATTTCTCTAGGTCAAACCAAAAGAGGTTTTGACGTAATACCAACTCCCAGTAAACCTATATACCATTATGTACCAAAATCCAGGAGCCCAAGATTTATTGAGCTTTTATTGAATTATGGTGAATTAAACATTTCTGTGCATGGTTTGTTCACCAATAAATTCACCATTTGAGTTTTGTAAATCCCAAAAGCGTGATTCTAATTTCTACAGAAAGGAAATATAAATACCTAACATGTGCCCTTTCAATTACATCAAAATCTTATGTAGTTTAAATCTGGTGAAAAAGGAAAATATCATATAATACTGCCTCTATGAATTTCTTGAGGGCATTCTGGTAATTGTTTTGAGATGATTCCAACTCTCAGTGAACCAGTCCATCAAATACTACCTAATCACCGAAGGAATTAATTTTTGGATCTCTAGAATTTGTCTGGTGAATTATTTCCTAAAATTAGAGTTTTATCCACTATAAAAATCATTATAAATCAATGGAAATTGATAAAATAGTGAAACCACTTTTGTTGGATTCATTTATCAATACCTATCTGATGGTATCATTTTTGCACAATATTATCATATGAACTTGACCTTGATCTAAAACCCCCTTTCTAATTAATTTTGGACTATCAATCTTAAATAAGTCAATCCATAAATGCAACCAAAGCATTTTCTTTGTATCCCCGTGCAAATCCTCAATTCTTACTGATATACAACTTGTTTGTTAATTTTTTGCTGTATGTATTGATGCTTGTATGCCTTGTCTTGATCGTGGTGTTGCTTGTTTGCATGTATGCTCGATAAAGGCGATAGTTGCGATTGTGTGCCGTCGAGAAGAAGGAAGGCTCGGAGCATTATTATCACTATCATTATTATTGGTTTCCTGGTATTCTAAAGAAGTCACAGGACATATCGCTGGTCACAGACAAGCCACCTTCTTGATCATACGCCTTGTCCTATTATTTTATCTACACATGTTTTATTTACCCGTTTATGCAAATTGCATCTTTTTACTCTATTATATTATGTGGGGAAAGTTTGGCTCCTCCAAACCATTACCCCTTAGTACCATTAGGTACAAACCACTTTTATGATACCTACCTGCCCCTAGCATGATACATGGTGACTTAACACCATAACTCCTTAGAGACCCCATTTTAGCCGAAGCAAAAGTATAGGATGGGAAGACCCTAGGAAAAAGGTTTATAGAAGTGTTTTATGAGAAAACCTTGGAAGGCTTGGCCTACCAAGTGATGTTGAAAATGAGAAAGGTTTTTGGTTTACAAAATGGTCGGACAAATGATGGAGGAAAAATGTTTACGAAACCGCACCCGGTTCTTTGCAGTTTTGCTAGAACAATTAACCCATGCAACCACATTACTCTGGAATGGGACGGGGCTGGGCTGGAATTTTGTCCAGTTCGGTATAGGTGTCTCAGACTACAACGGGGGAGAACAAATCCCAGAGGCTGGGCTTTCCCCTATAATGGCCCTCGTGAAACATCGGTCTGGGGAAGGTAAATACCGTCTAATGGCGGCCAGATGATACTATGAACCCCTCATTGAAAGCACACACCCTGCTAGGTGCAAAAAGCGCTCTGGTTGGCTTGTGACTATATAGGGCGTCCCGGTTTTGAGGGGGTTAACCTCATAGGGTAGGCACTTCATGGTGGTGTCACGACAGATGCCATGGGTAGGCTTAAGTTGGGGGCGAATGAGTGCTTGTGGTCACCGGGGAGGGAGTGCACGGTCTTGCCATGAACGAAGAACAAGATGAACTCTCCACACTTTGGGATTTGATTGATACTTGGGAATTACAAGTGCTCCTTGAGCTGTATGGACTAGTGTTCTGGGCACTAGTTCCCTACTTCGTCCAACTTCCTTCTACTACTGCTATGCCCCTCCTTATATAGGTGGTGCTAGATAGGTTATACCCCTTTGGGTTCTAGGGTTACTGTTTGGATCCTGGTCCCTACTATGCGGGCCGGGTCATGGGCTTTCCCTAAGCCCAATGGTCCAGTCCATAAAGCTTGACAACTAATGGTCTTCTGGTACGTCGCCTCCTATTCCTTTTGGCACCATGCAGTAACTTTGTACGTCAGCCCTTGCTTTGGGTGTCATCCGGCTCCTTTTGTGTCACCCGGCGTCGCCCTTCTCTTTTGACCACGCTTTACCATGGTCCCTCCTGAACCTCACTTGGAAAGGTGCCACGCGTCCTATCTGACTCGGCCCTTCCTTGGAAGACTCGGATCGTTGGTTCCTGCAAGATTAACAACTTTGTCTTATACGGGCCGACATAGTTCATATGTCAGTTGCACACGATTCTCTCTCCCGACCGTACTTACCCGGCCTGGTTCTTTCTTTACTCGGAGCTAACCAAGCTGGGCTATGTTTCACCCCTTGTGACCCTACCGGGGGTTATCCCCCCGACATTAGTCCCCGAAGCTGGTGAGGTCTATAAGTTCAAGCTGTTAGGCGTCTCCAGGTTCCTTTAATGTGATTAGAACTTAATTTTTGTCTTTATTTGTCGCCTAGGTCACACTGTTTGGCGCAACCTTACACCTTGCCGAGTTTGTCTGACAGTTTTTAGATCCACTCTTTGACTTCTTGGCTCATTTTTGCCTCGTGCCGAGTCACTTTGGCCAATTCCGAGTCATATTCGGCGTGCGTTAGTCACTGACAGCTGATAATCATGGTAACTTGCCTCAAGTTTTGTTCCAAGCTCTGGCGGCACAGTGATGGCTGCGCAGTTATTCCCCATCATTGTGGTTGTCCCATCGGTATGCGCCCCTTGTCCTTCCTTTCATGACACGGCAAGGGATTTTCCGTGTATTGTTTCCACGTAGCGTCCACTGATTGGCTTACTCGGCCGGGTACACGGCCACACGCAGGCCGCACGGCGCAGAGGGATCCCATGATTGGGGTTTTTACTGCCCTTAAGTAGGGGTGAGGGGGTTACAACTTCCCCCATGCCCGTTCAGTTTTCCCCTGCCTCTTTTCCTTCCTTGCGCCTAGGAAATCAAACCTCCCCCTTTGCGGTTCTTCCTTCTTCCTGTTCTTGCCCTGCGATTGCTCCATTTCTCTTCTCATTCCACAATGGGTCCCTATTCTTCCAAACCTCTTCCAACAGCGGAGGAGATTGAATCTAGGAGGATCATGGACGCACGCGACGGTGCTGATGGGGCGGAGGAGCAGGAGGTTCCCGCCGGCGAGCGCGGCAGCTAGGAGGGCTCAGAGGTCTCCACCGAGGAGGTCGAATGGCTCTGCTCCACCAGGCGCATCCCACTGCAGGTGGATTGCCGTCTTCCCACTGGTGAGATCTCTCCCAAACCCGATGCCAATGAGAGGGTGGTCTTCCTTTCTCACTTTGAGCGAGGTTTCGCTCTTCCAGTGAGCTCCTTCTTTTCTTCATTTCTATCCACTTTCCATCTCTAGACCCATCATCTTCCTGCCAACGCGATTGGCTCATTATCTTGCTTTATTTCTGCTTGCGAGGCCTACCTTGGGATTTGGCCTATAGTTCTTCTGTGGTCCAAGTACTTTAGTTTTAGGGTCCAAGTCGTTCCCCAGCCTGGTGCTCCTCGAGCCGAGAAGAGGCTGACTCGGTGCGGGGCCGCTAGCATCACACCCAGGAGAGAGACTCCATCTTTCCTCGGGTTACTGGCCTTGACTCTTGCAAGAAATGGCATAGGACTTTCTTCTATGTCAAAAATAGCGGGTCCACCGATAACATCCGACTCCCCCTTTATCGGACGAGGTCCCCAGCAAGAAGCTCTGGAAGCTTGACCCGTGCAACCAAGATGCTACGGTGAACGAGGCTAATGTGATCCTGGAAAGGCTGCTGTCGCCGGATGAGAACCTTCATCTCGCCGACACAGACCTCATGTGCACCTTCATCTCACGCCGGGTAAGCCCTATCCAAGCTAGGAGCCACAAGATGTGCTTCATGAGTGGCTCCCACGACCCTACTCGGCACTCCACGAAGGAGCTCACCCATGATTCCATTGCTCGCAGAGTAAGCTCGATCTTCAAACTGAACTTGGCGGATGATTGGGCTTGGAGCTGCCCTCCATTTAGTCGGGTCAAGCCTGTCCCTTGGGTTAGTTTTCCGAGATGTTTTCATTGTCGAGCCAGCTTTAGCTTGTTTGCCACTCTCAGTCTAGTTCTCTATACTTATTTTTTTGTCTCTCGCAGAACCTCGTTCACCAGGTTGATGACAGTATTGTCCCTCCTTGCGGTTATAACGAGGATCGCTCTGACTCCGACGAAGTCGAGTTCGACCTGGAGTGCTTCATGCCCATCCAGCTGCTGCTTTAGCTTCGGGTAAGAGACAATCTCGCAACCCTTTGGTCTGACGATGATGAGGATGTTGATTGTACGATTTTGGAGGTACATGCCTTGTGACCTTAGCCTCCTAACTTATTCGAGTAAGCCTGTCATTTACTTATGCAACTGGCTAGGTACATGACACTCCTCCTCTCACCGTGGGCGGAGTCAGCAAGATCCCCGTCGCCAAGCCGAAGAGACGCGGGGCCTCTTCTAGCACTCAACCGACAAAGAAGAGCAAGCCCACTCCCGTTGATCCTGCTTCTGCCATGCTGGCTGAGACTCGCAAATCTGCTAGGCGCCGAGTCACACGCCATGTAACGCGAGATCCGGTTGTCACCCGGTAAGCTTTCGTGTTGTGCTTACATTATATTTTTCCTTCTTATGCATTGCTATTATTTTCTTATGCGTGTCTTGTTATTTTTTAGTGTTGCGCCTCTGTCAGCTAGCCAGGCTGCTTCCAGCATCGCCTCGCTGCTAAGGCCCGCACCTGCTCCGATTGACTCTATGGTGCAGAACCCCATCCGAGTCGAGGCTCCCACTATTGAGGCTCATGCTTCTCAGTGTCAGTCAGACCCAGTGGTTCACCCGGCAGAGGCGACTCGGCCCAGCACCCCTGGTGCTGGCCAGGAACAACTTCCTGATCTTGGTGCCAGCAATGCTGGTGCCGAGAAGACCTTCACCACCAGTTCCTCTGGCATCAGCCCTCAAGCTGGTGCGAATGAACAACTTCCTGATTTTGGTGCCAGCAAAACTGCTGAGCCTAGTCAGTCGGCTCCACCTTCTTCTCCGAACAATCTTTCTCACTCTCTTCTTCTGTCAAAGAACCAGTCCCGGCCTACGGCTCCTGGTCCGGCTCGCTCTTCATCCGGCAAGACCACCTCCACCAAAAAAACAACCTTGGTTTGTGCTCCGGGTACCGCTCCTCAGATATGGCCCCCCACATTTGCAACAATTCTCGCGCCAACGGGTAAACCGAGCGGGTCTGCGGATGCCGGGTCAGGTGATGGCTCTAAAGCTATTGCCCTTCATACTAGTGTCGCTGCCACCCGCGCCAATGTAGGAACTACCCTGAAAATGGGTCAAGTTCTTACTTGGACGCTCAGCGGGAATGACCTTGGTTCGGCTGAGCCTTATGCTTTGGCGTGGAATGCAGCGGGCGAGCAGGAGGTCAGCACCCATGCTGGCAAAAAACTGAAGATGGGCCCCAAGGCCGTCTCTGACATGACCCAGCAAGCCATCACCTTAATGGCTCACGCGGATGAAGTGAATGAGGTAAATGATTCTTCTACTCTTTTGTGTCAATGGGTATTATCGTTATACATATCACCCAGTCCCCGAGGTTACTGCCGAGTGAGGAACTTACTCGGCCGTCAGCTCTAAGCAATAACTTAGCCTTTAATTTCCTTAGCCAAGCTCATATGTTAGACTTTCGATCCCTAGTCCCCGAGGTTGCTGCCGAATGATAAACTTATTCGGCTGCAAGCTCTAAGCCATAACTTAGCCTTTTATTTCCTTATGCCAAGCTCATATGTTGGACTTTCGATCCCTAGTCCCCGAGGTTACTGCCGAATGAGAAAATTATTCGGCTGTAAGCTCTTAGATAGGAGTCATCCTTTATCTGTCTAGGAGCTTGATTTTTCCATTTATTCACTGTCTTTTTCCCTTTGCAACTCACGCATAATGAGCGCACCAAGGTGCATCAAGCTCTCCTCCTAGAGCATCGCAAGCTCGAACTTGCGTATGAAAAGCTGCAAATTGACACCCAAGGCCAAGGTAACTTTCTTATTCGCCCTATCTTTATTCGGCGTATCTTCCTTCAATTCACTTTCTTAGTTTTTCTCGCTCTTTTCCCACAACCTCTGCCCAATCCACCATCGAGGCGCTCCACTCGCAGATCAGCGAGACGGAGAGCAAGTTTTTTGCCTTCCTCGTGCTGTTTTGTGTTCATGCCATTTTCCTGCCTAGGTCAAGATATTTCTATCGCTGCTGATGAGTAGTTTGTTTTGAATAATCAGAGAATCACCAAGACGAACTCCAGAAGGAGCGAGATGAGGTGACTCGGCTGAAGAAGCTATTGGCCGACATGGAGCAGAAAAACTTGGCCGAGGTGAAGGGGCTGAAGGAAGAGCTTGCCGAGAAAGATGACCAGCACGCCGCCAGTGCCGAGAAAACCAGGGAGCTGCTCAAGGAGGCCGAGTCAGCGGTTAGACGGCGAACCTGGATCTGGACGCACTTCAAGCCAAGGCCAAGGCTTGGCAAACCAGACTCGGCACCATCAACTCTTTTCTCGGTAGTGAGTCCTTACTCTTTTTCACACTATGCTTTCTTGTTCTTGATCTTGTCCTCTTTGTTTGCTAATATTATCTTTTGTTTGCAGAGAATTTTCCCGAAGCGAATTTGTTTGCTATTCGGGCCATGAAGAAGATGAGAGCTGAGTCGGGTGCTCCAGCTGACGGCAAGGTGACCAACGATGAGCATCTCGAAGCACTGTGGGAGCGCATCAATACCCTCAAATCTTGTGGCGTGGACTTGCTCAAATCGGCTATTCATGCGTTTCACATGCTCTGGCCGGATGAAGATGCACCTACACTCATTGAGCCCCTTGCTAAAAGATTGCTTCACACTGAGGACAGGCTGGATCAGTGGTGTGAGTCGGCCGACCGAGATGCAGCAGACAAGGCCCTCTCGTTCGTGCTTTCATGGTACGAGGACATCAATCTTGATGTTCTTTCTCGCATAAGGGGAGACGACAAGTGGCTGAATGACCCTGAGTTGATCAAGAGACGCCAGGAATGAGCCTACACCATGATCGAGTACACCATGGTAAACGCTTGGTGTGACGGGCCCAGCTTCCTTGACCTTGGTGACCCACTTGTCGAAGTTGCTGATGAAGAGGGTGCCGACAGCGAGGCCACCGAATCAGATGATCCCGAAGACTCGGCTACTGACGCCCTTGACTCAGCAGATGCTCCAACCGATGCTCCTAGATCCAAGGCTGCTCCTCCGAGTCCTGCTGCTTCTTAGACTGAATAGAACAAGTACTTGAACTTTTGATGAGATCCCCGGTATGTCGGGTACAAATGTAATATACATTGCACTTATGTTTGGTTATGTGTCTTTTGATAAGGTTTTAAATTTTTGTTATGTTCTGAGTGTGAATCATCCAAGGGCAAGTCCCCGAGTCTCATTTTGCTGTTTCACCTTTCCTCGACTTTGGCTCCTGTCTACCTCTTTTGGCGTTCGACATTAGAGCCTCAAAGTACTAAGGATATATGTCAACACCCGGATTTTTCAATCCTAGATGCCTGTTATGCCATACATCGCAATCCCAGGATTACCATTTTTGCGAGACATAACAGAATTGGATACCATAGTACATCATCCATTACAAACGATACATAAGTTCTTACACAAATAGGGATCTCATGATCCAGTTCTTATACAACATCAAGCAGCGGAATACGTAATAATAACGATAGCGTAGGCGAAGCTCCATCTTCGGGGTCACAGGCAATGCTGACGATGGGAGATGATCCTAGTTGTCGTAACCTTCCTGGGGTCCATCTTCCAGGTACTCCTCTTCATAGTCTGGCCATGGGAATAGCCAGGGACAAAGCCATGAGTACTCTTTAAGTACTCGCAAACTAATACTAACAGGTAAAGGGGTTTTTTGGATAATAGGACACTAGACTCTAGGGTTGTTTTGCAAAAGCCAGATTTTTCTCTACTAAGTTCTAAAGCTAGTCACAATTTTTATAACTCCTAACTGGGATCTTGTAACTCATGTCACGACTCTGTTGTGGTCAAGTCATAGTCTTAATTCATTTCACGGGTCATTTTGAAAAGTCTGACGGGGGAACAGTATGGCCACTCCAACTGTCCATAACCGCGGACGCGGCTATTCGAATAGTTTGACACTCTGCAGAGATTGTACACTTTCACCACAACATTCGATACATCCGTCAGAAACAATCCTGAATTCGCCATACTCATTATGCGGATAATCAATCCTAACCTTTCAATTACACGCCCTAGTATAAGCACCTCTCCTGTGAGTTTGTCCTCCCAACCATGACCATCTGTCATCTTGGGTACTACACAGGTGGACAATCTTCACAAGGTAGCCTCAGCTCAGACCTTGGCCGCAATGGAACCCATACTAAGGTATATAAATTTCCAGTCAAGCCCTACCCAATTTTCGGGTATTGTGGTTGTACGATAAAATTGGAATGGTATCGCATCCAGACAACCATCAGTTTTATAAAAGGCTAAGGCTCATGCCTCAACATTTTCATCACCAAAATCATCAGGTGTTCGGAAACACATGTCCAAAACATTTCAATAGAATGATCCATCATTCCAAGGTTTTCATAACCAGTTTTCCACCAAGTATTCCCATCTAAGGTTGATCAAGTTTCATGCTTAGCACTAGCATCTACAGGTGGGGGTAGTACTCATGAGGGGTGGTAACTAGTGGAGTTTCAACTGAGTACAACCTTATGTCTCAGGCTGAATGTCAATGTTTCTAACTTAGGCCAAATTTTATGCTCTTTATGCAACCTTCAACATCTTTCCAATATCTACCAGTCACTTAAGTAAACTCTAAGTAAGCTTTGATAAAGATATAAAGTACGAAGCTTGCACATAAAACTACGATTGGTTTATCAAGTGGGTATGATCACATATGCTTAAGGCATATAGTAGTCATAGAACAAGTATGGGTTTGTTGCATCAGTAGGGTATCTTGCAAGTGTTAGCTTGCATAGGTCAACTTGATTAGTAAGTCTTGCATAGGTATAGTATCAGCTTGCATCAATATCAGTATAAGCTTGCCTTGTGCAGAGCAGTGGTTGAAGTTCTCATCGGCTTCTTCTTTGTAGTATCCTCCTTCCTCCTCGTATCCTTGGTCGGTACTAGCGTCTATGAATAAGTACGAGGTACACAATCACCAAACAATACTTAACTACTTGCCATCATCACACACAAGTGTCCTATGGATGATCTAGCATCATCTCTAACATTACAAGGTTAAGGCTTGACTTAATTCCTTTTATTTTAGAAAAGTAATTTCTACTCATTGAAAAACTACTTAAGATTTAATATTCTCCAAACCAAACATGGGATCATGTTGACACATGTCATCACCACATATTTTAGTCCATGGGAATATGATTTAAAGTAGTGTCACAATTTAATAAGGTTTTACCCTTTTATTTTAATTAAATAAAGTGGCTAGAAATGCCTATGTAGCATTCTTTTATTACTTGAACAATATTTCTGCAAGTATACTTATATATTTTTATATATTCTGAAAGGTATGGTTAAATGTGATTTTTGAGAGTTTGAATCAACTCAAAAGCTATTATGCTTTAAATTTGAAAAATGTTTGAATGCAGAAAAGCTTCTGCTTTGCTATTTTTACCATGGGTGATCTTTAGATCCAAATGAATTGAATCCAACGGGCTTGGATTCAGCATTCACAGACCTTTCTAACAAAATTAGTTTCATTCAATTTGATGCACTGAATCGATCTGGGTTGATTTTTGAAGTTGGGTACAGAAGTGTGTTTGAAATGAAATAGAAGAAGTTTTAATTTGAATAACTGGGTTGCGCGGGAAAAGTTACTGGGCCGGCCTGCTAAGAGCAGTGCTCCCGCGGGCTGCTTAAGTGGGTGTCCCCACTCGTCAGTGACACAGGGATGGGCGAAGCGGTATGGGGCAACGTGGATCGTTCGATGTAGTTCTAATCTAACGGCTGGGAGTCATCGTCGACGCGAGACAACGCCGACGAGAACGAAACCTAGCGCGGCCAGTGAGGGGTGCTGGGGGCTCACCGGGGTACGGGCGAGGGTCGGCGAGGCGGGCGAAGGACGAAGTCGACGACGGCGAATCTCCTGGTACCGGTGGCTTCTCCTGGGGCGGCTCTAATCCCTGGCTCCCTTCTTCTCCAGAGGCGACGGGCTCCGGTGAAATTCTGGCGGGGTGGTGCTCGCCTTGCTCTGAGAACGGTGTGGCACGATCAGTGAGGAGAGGTTAGTGAGATGGTGTGAAGAAATCGTGCGGGGGTGGCCTCTATTTATAGTCGAGCGAGGGGACCGTCGGGGCGCACGGTGAGCTCGTCGGGGGCGATGTTACAGGCGGCTAATGGCATGGGCAAGGGTAGGGGACGGTGCGGTGTCTCCTGGTGATGCTCAACGACATGGTCTCGAGGCATGGGGTGGTGTGGTTTGGTCTGGAACGGGCGATGCTCTACGCGGCAGAGGCGGCGTCTTCGACGGCGGACGGTGGCTGTGCGGCACGGGGCGGCAAATGGGGATGTCTGGTGGTCTCCTGGGTTGATGGCGATCGTGTGTGCACGCGGTGAGGGCGGCGCGCGGTCTGTGGGCGCTGGTCGAGGGTCGTGCTCTGGCGCATGCTCGGCATGGTCTCTGGCGGTCTGGGCGCGGTTTGTGCGCGTGGTCCAGGGCTTGGCAACGCTCGCGGTTGGGACAGGGAGTGGCGGTGGACGGTGGGCTGCCTCCCAGACAAGGTTGGCACGGCTAGTTCTTCCTCTAGCCTGCTGTCCACAATGGGGTGGCAAGGGGGTGCTCGGCTATTCACCATTGATGGCAATGGCAAGCTCACAGGGGTGCTAGTCCTTAGTTAAACTTCCTAGATGATCTACTGAGCTAGGTGTGAGCTAACTAGGGAACAATTTAGGCAAGAATCACTGCTCACAATAGTGTTTGAGGTTTGTTTGATTTGTGTCTGCAACCTGTTTGATGAAATGGCCGCATGAATTCAAGTTTTGAATTTTGAAAAGATTTCTGGTGGGTTTGCTAGATTGGTGCTTGCGAGTCTGCAGATGCTTGGGTTTTGAAAGTTGAGCTTGTTTGAGTGGTTTTTGAAAAAGTGGGATCTTCCCATATGATAAAGATTCAATTTTGAATTGTCATTTAAACTATGCATTTGAAAGTTTCTGGATGATCACAAAGTGGGCCTTGATACTTTGTTATGAGTACATTCAAGGGGTGCAAAGATCCAGAAAAGTTTCTGTTAGGTTCTGAAAGTTTGAGACAGCCAAAGTAGGCATGGGAGTTAAATTGGCCAAAATGACCATTCATTTCATATATGTGTTTTGATTTAATTGTCTTTAGGAAAAGGGTGGGAAATGTTTTAGATGATGTTTATTTCACCTAAGAAACATTTTACAAGCAATGAAACAAACAAACCAACAAGGTGGTTTTAAAAGAATTCAAAATCATTGCCTACACATATGCATGCATTCATGATTTTATTTAGAAAAGTTTTGTTAACCCTAATTTTGATGATTAGAATTTGATGATCCAAGCTTAGTATTTTTGGGATGTTACAAACCTTACCCCCTTAAACAAAATCTTGTCCCGAGATTTTAAAAAGGACGAAAAGATTACCTAGGATTTGAAGAGATCTGGAAACTCCGTCCTGATGTGATCTTCGCGCTCCCAGGTAGCTTCCTCTTCTGTGTGGTTGCTCCACTGAATCTTGAGAAACTTGATGCTCCGGGTTCGGGTAGTTCAAAAAGATTCTTCCAAAATGTGGATGGGTACTTCGGGATAGGTCAGGTCATCGTTTATCTCTATGGTCCGATGATCGATGTTCTTGAACACTTCGGTCTTCTCGGGGACTTCGAGACACTTGCGAAGTAACGAGATATGGAACACATTGTGCACAACTGACATTTCTTCAGGTAGTTCCAATTGATATGATACTTCTCCTCGACGGTTCAGAATTTTGAAAGGTCCGATATATCAGGGGTCTAACTTTCCTTTGAGTTGGAAACGCTGCATTCCCTTCAATGGCGACACTTTCAGATAAACAAAATCTCCTATATTGAAGGCGAGGTCTCGACGTCTCCTGTCGGCATAACTCTTCTGTCGGGATTGGGCGGTCTTGAGGTGCTCACGAATCTTGTGAACCTTCTCTTCTGCTTCTCGTAGGATGTCGGGTTCGAAAATCTGACTCTCTCCTACTTCCGACCAGTTCAAAGGGGTGCGACACTTTCTTCCGTACATGAATTCAAAGGGGGCCATTTGCAAACTGGCTTGATAACTATTGTTGTATGAAAATTCTGCAAACAGCAGACAGTCTTCCCACTTGGATCCATATTCTAGCACGCATGCTCTAAGCATATCTTCGAGTATTTGATTTACTCGCTCCGTTTGTCCATCGATCTGAGGATGATACGCGGTACTGAAATCTAGGCGGGTTCCTAAACCTTCTTGAACTTTCTTCCAGAATCTCGAGGTAAACTGAGTTCCTCGATCCGATACTATGTTCTTGGGGACTCCGTGCAAACTGACGATTCTAGCGATGTACAACTCTGCTAGCTTCGAACTCTGATAGGTGGTTTTTACGGGCAAGAAATGGGCGACTTTGGACAATCTGTCCACTATGACCCAAATAGAGTCATTCCCCTACTAGAAGTAGGTAGTCCAGTGATAAAGTCCATGCCTACAGAATCCCATTTCCATTCCGTAATTTGCAAAGGTTGCAAAAATCCAGCGGGTCTTTGATGTTCTGCCTTGACTCGCTGACATATATCACACTTGGCGATATAGCTTCCGATTTCCCTCTTCATCTTATGCCACCAAAATTGCTCTTTCAAATCTTGATACATCTTAGTTCCTCCGGGATGGATAGAATAAGGAGTATGATGAGCCTCCTTCAAGATAACTTCTTTCAACTCAGAATCTGCTGGTACACAAAGGCGTCCTTTGTACCACAGAACTCCTTCTTCGTCTTCGGTGAATCCGGGTACTTTGCCTGTACCGATAGGACGCTTGATTACGTCGATACTGGCATTTTCCTTCTACGCCTCTTTAATCTGACTGATCAAAGTGGGCTGAAGTTCTATGCTAGCCAAAAATCCTTCAATTACTAATTCCATTCGAAAATCTTCCATCTCTTTGTGCAAACTTGGTTGCTCCTTCAAAATCATGGAGTTCAAGCGGCACGGCAATCTGCTAAGGGCATCGGCTACCACGTTGGCTTTACCAGGGTGATAATGAATGTCCAGATCATAATCCTTGATTAGCTCAATCCATCTTCTCTGCCTCATATTCAACTCCTTCTGAGTGAATATATATTTTAGGCTCTTGTGATCTGAATAAATCTCACAACGATTTCCCATCAGGTAATGTCTCCATGTCTTCAGGGCTAGAACTACGGCTGCGAGTTCGAGGTCATGGGTTGGGTAGTTTTGCTCATGTTGCTTCAATTGTCTAGATAGATAAGATATAACTTTGCCTTCTTGCATTAGCACACATCCGAGACCAATCTTCGTGATATCCGGCATGATCAAGATTGGGACTGAAATCAATCTCCTCTTGAGTTCTTGAAAACTCGCTTCACATTTGTCTGTCCATTCAAACTTCTTGTCCTTCTTCAGCAATTGGGTCATGGGTCTGGCGATACTCGAGAATCCTTCTACGAATTTGCGGTAATATCCCGCCAATCCGAGAAAAGCACGAACTTGGGTTTGAGTGGTTGGGGCTTGCCAATCTTCTACATCTTTCACTTTGGCAGGGTCAACGGCAATTCCTCTGGCTGATACAATGTGACCGAGGAATCCTACCTCCTGTAACCAGAATTCACATTTTCTAAACTTTGCATACGGCTGATGCTCTCTAAGGGTTCGAAGAATGGTCCTTAGGTGTAGCTCATGTTCTTCTTATGAGTTGGAAAAAATTAGAATGTCATCGATGAAAACAACGACAAACTTATCCACGAAGTCCATAAAAATCTTATTCATGAGGTTCATGAAATAAGCGGGGGCATTGGTTAATCCAAAAGACATGACTGTATACTCATACAATCCATATCGGGTGGTAAAGGCAGTCTTTGGAATATCCTCTGCACGAATTTTGAGTTGATGATAGCCAGTCCTAAGATCAATCTTAGAAAACACTTTGGCACCGGTCAACTGATCAAACAAATCTTCTATCTTGTGCAAGGGGTACTTGTTCTTGATGGTGACATCATTCAATTTCCGATAATCCATACACAAACGGTTACCTCCATCCTTCTTGTCCACAAACAAGACAGGTGATCTCCAAGGTGACGCACTTGGTTGAATCAATCCAATTTCCAACATGGAATCCAGTTGCTTCTTCAGTTCTTCTAGTTCTGACGGGTTCATACTATAGGGTCTCTGGGCTAGGGGTCCAGTTCCGGGGATTAGTTCGATGATAAACTCGATATCCCGATCTAGGGGCATACCGGGCAAAACATCTGGAAATACATCGGAGTTTTCACAGACTATTCGGACTTGGTCAATGGTAGGTTGGGCTATACTCTTATTGCACTTGAATTGGCGAGGTAAGGTTTCAGATATATGCTCGACTGATATTCCGGCGGTACTGGTCATAGTGATGGCTTTCTTAGCACAGTCAATCAATCCCTTATGTTTGGACATCCAATTCATTCCTAGTACTACTTCCAAACCTTTAGTTCCGAGTACTATTAGATTAGCATAAAAATCTATGCCATGGATTCGGATAGGGACGGCTTTGCAAATTTGCCTAGCCTTGGTTGTTGTGGGCTAGCTGGGCTATCTGTTGCAGAGTGGCTAGGTTGGCTTGACGTTCCGCTATTTTAGCTTCGCGGTCAGAAGTCAACATTTGCAGAATCTGCAACATCGGATCCGGGGCTGAACCACTTCCTCCATGTGGCATCTGATGATTTATATAGATCATGATAAAAGAGGGAAATTTCTAAGGTTTTGGGTCTTTGAAAAGTTTTAAAGGTTTGACTCAGGTTTTTGGTCTAGCAACTTGCTTTTTCATTCATTCATTCACTCGATACAACGCACACCACATCAAGGAAAAACAGATGGTTTTAAGAACCATTATGGAATCTACGATACAGTGGGACCGACTACTACTCACTACGCTAGTGCTCAGTGCTACTACTCCTCGGAGTCTGTGGCTTCATCATCTTCGTCATCATCGATGAAGGCGAAATCATCCTCATCGGTGAAGAAGTCCATGGCCTGATCCTCCAGAAAATCATCGTCATAGCTGAGATAGGAGTAAGGGTCTCCACGAAGATCCTCTCCGGCATTCTCCCTTTCCTCCAACTGCATGTCTCTCTCGTGGATGGTCTCCTCCAGAGATGAGATGCGGTGGCGAAGACGGGCAATAATGCGCTCCTTCTTGTCGAGCTGACGGCGGCGAGACTTGCGATCCTTTGCTAGCATGGCTATGGTCTGATCCTTCGTCTTGATGATGGCAGACTTGTGGTTGCAATAGTCACGGCAGTTGTCCAACTCCTGCTGACGATCATACATCATAAAGCTAAGGTGGTCCAATTGAGTCTTCAGCTCGGGGTGGTATGGGGCTTCCAGTGGTTGTCCATTTGCATCACGCCTTGGCCAAAACTCAAAGCGAGTACCCTTGATCTGATTGATGCTCTGCCCACACAGACGGGAAAGAGCTTCCTCCATTGCTCTGGCAAGTCCATCGAGCCAGTTGTTTTCCCTCAAGGTAAACTGAATTCCCTCCACAGTGGGAGGTTCAATCTTTCCTCGGAGACTTGCAACAATTAGCCACTGCAGATCTTCTCCTCCTTGATCATTGAGCTGAGCTCCGAAGAACTCGGGGTGCGGACGCTCCAGAAGTTCCGAAAGCTGATCCAGATCCCTCTCAAAGATAAGGTCTCCTCCATTCCCAAGTTGGTAAAACTTGCTGTACTCCACGTCCATCTATAAAAATAGAGGATGAGTAGATTAGCAGGGTGATCAAGTGTGTCAAAATTTTATGTATTTTGCAAGAGTTTTTGAGGAACATGAATTTTTAGGAAAGAATTAAAGAGATAAGAATGAGAATAAGTTTTTGTAAATATTTGTTTTCTTTGGTTTTGAAACTAAGTTTTTGGTTCAAACGTCCAGTCTAACTAGGGTCTCCGTGGTCAGGATGGCTCTGATACCAACTTGTCAACACCCGGATTTTTCAATCCTAGATGCCTGTTATGCCATACATCGCAATCCCAGGATTACCATTTTTGCGAGACATAACAGAATTGGATACCATAGTACATCATCCATTACAAACGATACATAATTTCTTACACAAATAGGGATCTCATGATCCAGTTCTTAATACAACATCAAGCTGCGGAATACGTAATAATAACGGTAGCGTAGGCGAAGCTCCATCTTCGGGGTCATAGGCAATGCTGACAATGGGAGATGATCCTAGTTGTCGTAACCTTCCTGGGGTCCATCTTCCAGGTACTCCTCTTCATAGTCTGGCCATGGGAATAGCCAGGGACAAAGCCATGAGTACTCTTTAAGTACTCGCAAACTAATACTAACAGGTAAAGGGGTTTTTTGGATAATAGGACACTAGGCTCTAGGGTTGTTTTGCAAAAGCCAGATTTTTCTCTACTAAGTTCTAAAGCTAGTCACAATTTTTATAACTCCTAACTGGGATCTTGTAACTCATGTCACAACTCTATTGTGGTCAAGTCACAGTCTTAATTCATTTCATGGGTCATTTTGAAAAGTCTGACGGGGGAACAGTATGGCCACTCCAACTGTCCATAACCGCGGACGCGGATATTCGAATAGTTTGACACTCTGTAGAGATTGTACACTTTCACCACAACATTCGATACATCCGTCAGGAACAAATCCTGAATTCACCATACTCAGTATGCGGATAATCAATCCTAACCTTTCAATTACACGCCCTAGTATAAGCACCTCTCCTGTGAGTTTGGCCTCCCAACCATGACCAATTGTCATCTTGGGTACTGCACAGGTGGACAATCTTCAAGGTAGCCTCATCTCAGACCTTGGCCGTGAGGGAACTAATACTAAGGTACATAAGTTTCCAGTCAAGCCCTACCCAATATTCGGTTATTGTGGTTGTACGATAAAATTGGAATGGTATCGCATCCAGACAACCATCAGTTTTATAAAGGGCTAAGGCTCATGCCTCAACATTTTCATCACCAAAATCATCAGGTGTTCGGAAACACATGTCCAAAACATTTCAATAGAATGATCCATCATTCCAAGGTTTTCATAACCATTTTTCCACCAAGTATTCCCATCTAAGGTTGATCAAGTTTTATGCTTAGCATTAGCATCTACAGGTGGGGGTAGTACTCATGAGGGGTGGTAACTAGTGGAGTTTCAACTGAGTACAACCTTATGTCTCAGGCTGAATGTCAATGTTTCTAACTTAGGCCAAATTTTATGCTCTTTATGCAACCTTCAGCATCTTTCCAATATCTACCAGTCACTTAAGTAAACTCTAAGTAAGCTTTGATAAAGATATAAAGTAAGAAGCTTGCACATAAAACTAGGATTGGTTTATCAAGTGGGTATGATCACATATGCTTAAGGCATATAGTAGTCATAGAACAAGTATGGGTTTGTTGCATCAGTAGGGTATCTTGCAAGTGTTAGCTTGGATAGGTCAACTTGATTAGTAAGGCTTGCATAGGTATAGTATCAGCTTGCATCAATATCAGTATAAGCTTGCCTTGTGCAGAGCAGTGGTTGAAGTTCTCCTCGGCTTCTTCTTCGTAGTATCCTCCTTCCTCCTCGTATCCTTGGTCGGTACTAGCGTCTATGAATAAGTACGAGGTACACAATCACCAAACAATAATTAACTACTTGCAATCATCACACACAAGTGTCCTATGGATGATCTAGCATCATCTCTAACATTACAATGTTAAGGCTTGAATTAATTCCTTTTATTTTAGAAAAGTAATTTCTACTCATTGAAAAACTACTTAAGATTTAATATTCTCCAAACCAAACATGGGATCATGTTGACACATGTCATCACCACATATTTTAGTCCATGGGAATATGATTTAAAGTGGTGTCACAATTTAATAAGGTTTTACCCTTTTATTTTAATTAAATAAAGTGGCTAGAAATGCCTATGTAGCATTATTTTATTACTTGAACAATATTTCTGCAAGTATACCTATATATTTTTATATGTTATGAAAGGTATGGTTAAATGTGATTTTTGAGAGTTTGAATCAACTCGCGGCTGGGACAGGGAGTGGCGGTGGACGGTGGGCTGCCTCCTAGACAAGGTTGGCACGGCTAGTTCTTCCTCTAGCCTGTTGTGCACAATGGGGTGGCAAGGGGGTGCTCGGCTGTTCACCATTGATGGCAATGGCAAGCTCACAGGGGTGCTAGTCCTTAGTTAAACTTCCTAGATGATCTACTGAGCTAGGTGTGAGCTAACTAGGGAACAAGTTAGGCAAGAATCACTGCTCACAATAGTGTTTGATGTTTGTTTGATTTGTGTCTGCAACCTGTTTGATGAAATGGCCGCATGAATTCAAGTTTTGAATTTTGAAAAGATTTTTGGTGGGTTTGCTAGATTGGTGCTGGTGAGTCTGCAGATGCTTGGGTTTTGAAAGTTGAGCTTGTTTGAGTGGTTTTTGAAAAAGTGGGATCTTCCCATATGATAAAGATTCAATTTTGAATTGTCATTTAAACTATGCATTTGAAAGTTTCTGGATGATCACAAAGTGGGCCTTGATACTTTGTTATGAGTACATTCAAGGGGTGCAAAGATCCAGAAAAGTTTCTGTTAGGTTCTGAAAGTTTGAGACAGCCAAAGTAGGCATGGGAGTTAAATTGGCCAAAATGACCATTCATTTCATATATGTGTTTTGATTTACTTGTCTTTAGGAAAAGGGTGGGAAATGTTTTAGATGATGTTTATTTCACCTAAGAAACATTTTACAAGCAATGAAACAAACAAACAAACAAGGTGGTTTTAAAAGAATTCAAAATCAATGCCTACACATATGCATGCATTCATGATTTTATTTAGAAAAGTTTTTGTTAACCCTAATTTTGATGATTAGAATTTGATGATCCAAGCTTAGTATTTTTGGGATGTTACAATATAGTTAGCGGGTATGAAACCTAGATCACTTGGCCGAGCATCATTCAACACACAATACTTTCCTACAGTGGGTTAGACAAAGACATAGGGTCAACTCGCGTTTTTCCTTGTACTTATCCAGCATTCGTGTTTACTCGTCATGCATCCTTTCCCCTTGCTTTTAATGAAGCCGTGTTTTCGTATAACAGCATAGTCGAAGAGTTGATTTGTTCCGAGTAAACATTACTTGTTCCGAGATAAGCTTTGGGTGTCACGCCAGCCGACATAAAATAATTGAAAGGGAAAACATAAGGGGCAGTCCCTGAGTCAGTTTTTCGAGTCATACCATTTTATTATCAGAGCATAGCCGGCACAAGTGTCCGACATATGAGAGTTCAAGTGATACATGCATTGCTTCTCCTAAGTATAGAAGGGACGAAGCAGTGCCACATTCCATGGCCTTTTGGTCTCATCTCCTGATATGTCCACCTTGTTATTTTGTGCTTCACGAGCATCTATGCGATAATATGAATCATTGTGCAATGCTTTGTTTACAATGAATGGACCTTCCCATGGGGTGATAATTTATGCATTCTCGATGTGTGCTGCACTAGCCTTAGCACCATATCCCCTTCTCGAAAAACACGAGGTTGAACTTTCCGGCTATGGTAGCGTCGGAGATTTTGCTGATATATAGCGGATCTGGATAATGCCAGTTCCCTTGCTTCTTCGAGTAAGTCGACTCCATCTTCTCGGGCCTCCTTTACCTCAGCTTTCGAGTATTGCCTTATCCTTAGCGAGTCATACTCTATGTCGGCAAGCAAAACTTCTTCTGCCCCATACACAAGAAAAATGGCATATAGCCTGTTGACTGATTCGGAGTTGTCCTTAGACTCCATAGCACTGAGGGTAGTTCCTCTATCCAACAACCAGGTGATCTCTGGAGTGGTTCCATTAAGCGGGGTTTTATCCCTGATAGAACTAAGCCATTAGCTCGTTCAACTTGTCCATTTGATTCAGGATGAGCGACTGATGCTACATCGAGTCTTATTCGGTTTTTTCCGCAGAAACGGGCAAAATCTCCTTCAGCAAAGTTTGTGCCATTATCTGTGATTACACTATGTGGGTAACCATATCTTAAGATTATGTCCCTTAAGAATGTGACAGATGTTTTACCGTCCAATTTTTTGATGGGTTTCACTTCTATCCATTTGGTGAACTTATCAATCATCACCAAAATATGAGTCATGCCTCCCCTTGCTGGTTTGAATGGTACTACCATATCTAGGCACCATACTGCAAATGGCCAAGTGATTGGTATAGTCTTTAATTCAGATGCTGGTAAATGTGACTTGGATGCATAATGTTGGCAACCATTGCATTTTCCGACTAGCTCTTGTGCCTGTGCCAATGCACTTGGCCAATAAAATCCATGTCGGAACGCCTTGGCCACCAATGTTCTTGACGATGCATGGTGCCCACATTCCCCTTGATGAATATACAACAAAATCGCCCGGCCTTTCTCTGAGCTGATGCAACGCTGCAGTACACTCGTGACACTTCTCTTGTACAGTTCCTTGTTGATAATGGTGTATGCTTTTGCTCTTATTTGTGTTTGCCTTGCCAATATCTCATCATTCGGCAAAGTTCCATCTTTTAAGTAGTTTAATATTGGATGTGCCCATGTTGGTATTAGCGGCTCCGGGTCTGCTTCACCATCAATTTCCATTGGCTCCACCGACATATGTTTTGCCGACATGACCTGAGGAGTACCCCGAGTGTGATTCGGCAACCCCTGAAGTGAGCGGGTCAGTCCCCGAGTGAGTCGAACCTGCCCCTGAGTCAATGTCCATTGGTGCAACGTTGACTCTTGTATTGCCGGGATAAATATGGACTCGGATTCTGGCAAGGGCTTGATTGATGGTTTTCTGAGATGTTCCAATGCTTTTCCTGGTGGTATTGCTTGCCTAGATGAACCTAGCTTGGATAATACATCTGCTGCTTCATTCTCTACTCTTGGGACGTGGTGGAATTCACACCCGTCAACGCGTGGAAACTATATAATGCCATGTTTGCGTACAGCGCGTCCCAATGTCCAGACACTTGCTGAATCACCAAATCCGAATCGACAGAACACATGATCCTTTTGATGCCAATCTCTTTGGCCACTTTGATGCCGTGGAAAAGTGCTTCATACTCGGCAACGTTATTGGAAGCAGCAAAATGAATTTGTAGCACATACTTGAGCTGATCCCTCTTTGGTGATGTGAGCACTATCCCGGCGCCCAGACCCATTTTCGTCTTGGACCCGTCAAAATGCATTTTCCAGTAGTTCGGGTCTGGCAGTGGTGGTTCGTACTGCATTTCCATAGAATCTACGAAGAAGTCTGCAACAGCTTGAGATTTAATTGCATATCGCCTATCATACTGTCGAGTATATGGTGCTAGCTCTATGGACCATTTTGCTACTCGGCCACTGGCATCTTTGCTGCCTAATATATCCGAGATAGGCGCTTCACATATGACCCAGATTGGGTGTTCTTGAAAATAGTGCTTCAGCTTTTTTGCTGCCATATACACCCCATACGTCATTTTTTGGTAATGGGGGTAGTTTTGCTTTGATATAGAGAGCACTTCGCTCAAATAATAACTGGCCTTTGGACTGATTTGCCCTCTTCTTCAAGT
Source organism: Avena sativa (assembly GCA_916181665.1). NCBI lineage: Eukaryota > Viridiplantae > Streptophyta > Magnoliopsida > Poales > Poaceae > Avena > Avena sativa. The sequence continues at coordinate 72,850,249 of OV702284.1, forward strand.
TCGACCACTATGACTGCACTTATAACTCTGTTGGTTGCGGCGACATAGAGAAACATTGGCTCTTTTGATAATGGTGATGCTAATATTGGTGTTGTTGCCAACATTTTCTTGAGTTCATGGAAAGCGCTATCAGCTTGCTGTGTCCATGTGAATTTGTCTGATTTTTTCATCAGTTGATATAGCGGTAGGGCTTTTTCCCCTAGCCGACTAATAAATCTACTCAATGAAGCCAGGCATCCTGTGAACTTCTGGACATCGTTGAGGGTTTTTGGCAATTCCATTCTTTCGATGGCCCTGATTTATGTTGGGTTAGCCTCAATTCCTCGGCTGGATACAAGAAATCCGAGTAACTTGCCAGCCGGGTAACCAAACGTGGAATCTCCTTAAGTTTGCGAATGTTTGACGCAAGTCCTCAATTAGAGTGTGACTTTGCTTGGTTTTTATCACCACGTCATCGATGTATACTTGAACATTTTTGTCCAATTGATCTTGCAAGCATTTTTGCATGCATCTTTGATATGTTGCACCTGCATTTATCAATCCGAATGGCATGATACGATAGCAATAAGCCCCGTATGGGGTGATAAAAGCTGTGTTTATTTGATCATTCGGATTCAGTGGTATCTAATGGAATCCATAATACGCATCCACAAATGACAACAACACACACCCAGCTGTGGAATCTATGAATTGGTCGATCTGTGGTAGGGGAAATAGATTTTTTGGACACGCCTTAGGTTCGTGTAATTAATACACATGCGCCATACCACTGCCACATTCGGGTCATTTTTTTTCTTTTCGACCAAGACTGGATTTGATAACCAATCCGGGTGTAGTACTTCCATGATGAATCCAGCAGCCAAGATCCTGGCAATCTCGGCAGGTATTACTTTCCTCCTATCTTCGGCAAAGCGGCGGAGGGGTTGCTTCACCGACTTGGCATCTGGCCTTACATTAAGAGAGTGCTCAGCCAACTCCCTCGGAACTCCTTGCAAATCCTGTGTAGACCATGCAAAGATATCCCGATTCTCATGGAGGAAGCTGGTGAGCTCGCTTTCCTATTTGTCAATGAGGCCAGCCCCAATGGTAACTGTACGCTCTGGGAAAGTCTCATCCACCTGTACCTTCTTAGTTTCTTTGGTATCTTGAAATGACACATTGCCATGCGGGTTAGTGAGTGCCGGCATGGACATTTGTGCTGCTTTGGCCAATGCTGCCACCTCCAACATTTGATGCTTTTCCTGTGCTATGACCAGTGACTCGGCCAATGATGATCCAGCTGAGGCACAAGCGATAGATCTTTTGTAATCTCCTTCAACTGTGATTACCCCACATGGGCCTGGCAGCTTCATTTTCAAGTAAGCAATGTGAGGAGTAGCCATAAAATTTGCCATAGCCGGCCTGACGAGTAAGGCATGATATGAGCTGACCAGATCAACCACTTCAAACTCTATGGCTTCAGTTCGACAATTTTCTCTGTTGCCGAATAGGACGTCGACCCAGATTTTGCCAATTGGCTCATAGGACAATCCCGGCACAATTCCATGGAAAGTTGTCTTAGTCGGCTCCAGCATGTTCATGGTAATGCCTAATTTGAGCATGGTATCCTTGTCCATGATGTTGATGCTACTGCCATCGTCAATCAGTACCTTGGAAAACTTTACATTGATATCAGGGCCCATGAAAGTTGGATCCAAGACTAGAGCATAACCCCCTGGGGTTGGCATGATCTTGGGGTGATCCTTTATGCTCCAAGTTATTTCTTGCTCAGACCAATGCATGTACTTTGGAATTGCCGGCATTGTGGCATTCACTTCCATCATTCGTCTCTGCTGACTCTTTTTGTCATTCGACTTTGTGACGAAAACAACATAGCTCTGGTGATGTTCTCTGTACTTATTTCTAGTTCCATGGCCGACATGAGCGTCGTCACCTCTTGGGTTGTGCACCTGGTGCACAGCTTCCCTTATTTATTGATTATGGTACCTAGGCTGTCTGTTTTCATATCTATTATCAGTTCCAACAGCTTGAGCATTTCCTCCAGTGAGTGGCGGAGGTGGAGGCGGTGGTAGTTGCTTATTTTGCGAATCCACTCTATCTCCTTTCTGAAACCAAGTGCATTGTATTGTTGTGTGATTTGGTGGCTTACTCGGACTAGGCGTGTGAAACTTACACGGCTAGTCCAGCATCATCTCATAAGTATACTTCTGTCTGTCCTGATACTTCTTTCTTTGTTCATATGGCTTTTTCCATCATTCTTCGGTATCCACTTTGTTGTCCACTTGTCCTTTGACGTTGTCTATTTCCAGCATCTGGATGATCCTGTCTCACTGCGGCAACCTGAGTCGAACCATATATGTAGTCTAGTCTTTCATCTCTTCTTTTGATTCTATATTCAGCTCTTTCCTGGCGCCTTTGCGATCCGGCTGTATCATAGATCTGAGTCTCAGTCATCCCGTCTGACGACATGAGCAGCGGCTGAGTCAGATCTCCTAACGCATACGAATCAACAATTCTTATTGTTTCTACCAAACTTGCCGACATATCCCTCTGTAACCTTTGCCACATCACACCTCCATGTCTGCACCCTTGTGCAAACCAAGCGATTGCCTGTGACTCGATTACCCCTTCACAAGAGTTGCGCATTGTGCACCACCTTGTGAGGAACTCTCTGTCTATCTCATTCGGCCTTTGCTTGCACATTAATTGCTAGTTGTTGTGGGCGATTCGGCCTCTTGTAGGTGCTTGTGAAATTGCTCACAAAAGCGTCTTGAAAATCTATCTAGCTGTTGATGCTTCCGGGTGGCAAATTGTTCAGCCATACCCGAGCTGGTCCATCTAGCATTTGCGGTACAATCGTACTGCCCATCTCAAATTCCCCTGCGCGATTTTCACAGCTGTTCCATAATCTATGAGCCAATCCTATGGCTTTGTGCTTCCATCATATATTTTTTTTCCTCTGGCCAGCTGGAAATTTGGTACATGTGGCTCCTTCATGATCCTTGGGCCAAAGCATGGTTGACCCTGCGGACCTTGCGACTCGATCAGTTCTGCCATCTTTATTCGGTCAAGCTTCAGCCTCACATCATCCGGTCGAAGGTTCATGCCTCCGAGTCTAGCTCCCATTGCTTGATATGCGTGATCCGGCAGTTCATATCCGTCGTTTACCATCGCCGAGTAACCATCATTGTACCTGTTCGCGTTCGGCTCAGCAGGCTATTGTGCTGCTTTTCCCGCGCTTTGCTGTCTTCTTTCGGGTTGATCTGGTGCGTTCGGCACTAGATTTTCTCCTCCTACCGAGTGAGCTCCACGCCTAGGTTGAGGCGCAAAAATTTGCCCTCCATTGTCGTTTCTTTGCCCTGCTTGCCTTTCCCGGCCTGCATTTTCCTGGTTCTCATTTCCTTGGGCATTATTCCTTCTCATTCCCTGTTGCATGCGCTGGGTTTCCCTGAGCCATTTCTGGGTCATAAGTGATCATCTGCTTGTTTATCCCTGAATCCACACTTTTTTCTTTTCTCGGTCTTGGCGCCGCTCCGGGTGAGGATGATGTGTGACCTGCTAATCTTGACGGGACAAGAGTCGCCGAGTGAACCAGCAGTGACCTCTCGGCTATACCCGGATTCGCTATGTAGTATGCTTCATTCAGCATGCTAGCTTCTCTTACCAGTTCATTTAATCGCTCTTGTTGTATTTTCTTTGCTTCTCCCGTCAAGTGGGGTAATTCTGCCATTGCTGCTTCTGCGGCTCGCAGGTTAGCTGTTGTTGTATTGTATGTTGGCCGCATAGCTGTTTCATTGCTGTTATCCGGCATTATTTTTGACGTAGCATCGGCAAACTCCTTGTTGAGATTTATTCCTCTCAATCTCGTCGCATCAAGACGGGTATTTGCGCCCTTGACTCGGTTTGCCGAGTTGAGCTCTCGAATTGTGATATCCACATCTTGTTGTAACTGTGCTAACTCCTTGGCTTTCTCTAGAACCTTTATCCTGGCCTCCTCGAACTTGGTTGCACACATGCCGGGTCAGTTTCTTGCGCAACTGGCTCTACCAACTTATCTATCGCATCTTGCAGCTCTATTGCCCTTTTACTCCTTGCTATGTTTTCTGGCTTTTCCAGCGGTGCCTTTGCTGTTCTCGTGGCCTTTGGTGTCTCCTTATGATTTCCTCCTTCAGCATTCTCATTCACTACTGGAGCTATCTGTGGAGCTGCTGGATTAGGAGTTGTCATCATTACCTCCACGAAGACGAGTTGGTGAAGCTTCCCAGCGACAGGAACCGCTGGCGGATCCGGCACCAGGACGACGCGCTCTGGATATGCGCGCTCCACGCGCACAGCGACGCAAACCTGGTGCTCGCCGAACTTGATGAAGCGACCACCCTTAGGGAACGGCTTAGTCCTGAAGCACCCCGCATTGTCGCTGACGAAGTTGAGCTCTCCAAACCTCTAGATGAGGCCGGAGTAGATGCGCTTGCCGGTCTTGGCGATGATGTTGCCCGTCCGGATGAAGACTCCATCACGCACCTGCTTCTGCCCCACGGTGGGCGCCAACTGTCGTGGTGGTGTCACGGCAGATGCCATGGGTAGGCCTAAGTTGGGGGCCAAATGGGTGCTTGTGGTCACCGGGGAGGGAGTGCACGGTCTTTCCATGCACGAAGAACAAGATGAACTCTCCACACTTTGGGATTTGATTGATACTTGGGAATTACAAGTGCTCCTTGAGCTGTATGGACTAGTGTTCTAGGCACTAGTTCCCTACTTCTTCCAACCTCCTTCTACTACTGCTATGCCCCTCATTATATAGGTGGTGCTAGATAGGTTATACCCCTTTGGGTTATAGGGTTACTATTTGGATCCTGGTCCCTACTATGCGGGTCGGGTCATGGGCTTGCCCTAAGCCCAATGGCCCAGTCCATCAATCTTGACAGGTGACGGTCTTCTGGTACATCGCCTCATGTTCCTTTTGGCGTCACGCAGTAACTTTGTACATCAGCCCTTGCTTTGGGCATCACCCGGCTCCTTTTGTGTCACCTGGCATCGCCCTTCTCTTTTGACCATGCTTTACCATGGTCCCTCCTAAACCTCACTCGGAAAGGTGCCACGCGCCCTATCTGACTCGGCCCTTCCTTGGAAGACTCGGCTCGTTGGTTCCTGCAAGATTAACAACTTTGTCTTATACGGGCCAACATAGTTCATATGTCGGCCGCACATGATTCTCTCTCCCGGCCGTACTTACCCGGCCTGGTTCTTTCTTTACTCGGAGCTACCCAAGCTGGGCTATGTTTCACCCCTTGTGACCCTACCGGGGGTTATCCCCCCCGACAAGACCCCATTTTAGCCGAAGCAAAAGTACAGGATGGGAAGGCCCCAGGAAAAAGGTTTACAAAAATGTTTTATGAGAAAACCTTGGGAGGCTTGGCCTACCAAGTGATGTTGAAAATGAGAAAGGTTTTTGGTTTACAAAATGGTCAGACAAATGATGGAGGAAAAATATTTACGAAAATGCACCCGGTTCTTTGCAGTTTTTCTAGAACAATTAACCCATGCAACCACATTACTCTGGAATGGGATGGGGCTGGGCTGGAAGTTTGCACAATCCGGTATAGGTGTCTCGGACTACTACGGGGGAGAATAAATCCCCAGAGGCTGGGCTTTCCCCTGTAATTGCCCTTGTTAAACATCGGTCTGGGGAAGGTAAATACCGTCTAATGGCGGTCAGATGATACTATGAACCCCTCATTGAAAGCGCACACCCTGCCAGGTGCAAAACGCGCTCCGGTTGGCTTGCGACTATATAGGGCATCCCGGCTTTGAGGGGATTAACCTCATAGGGTAGGAACTTGTATCGGAGAGGTCATTCAGAAGGTCTTGACCGGTTATTCGACCCACGATCGGTGTAGATCAGGGACGGGTAATCGGATGGTGTGGGTAAAGTGTACAACCTCTGTAGAGTGTAAATCTATACGAATAGCCAAGTCCTCTATCATGGACGGTTGGGAAGGTTGTTGTAGAGCGGTGCTGGTGTTGTTTTCAAAAAGGACTTCGGAAAAGAAATGGCTTGGAAATGTTTTGACCATGAGATGGTTGGAAAAAGGGAGGAAGGAGTTTAGTCATTAGATGACCGGAAGGAAAAACAAATGGGTGACCCAAATCCTAGTGTTTTCTTAAAACTTTTAAAAAAGGTTTCCAAATGTTTTACATATGTTTTTCAACAAAGATATAGAGACATGCTATATCTACAAGAGAAACTAGTTTATAAAAGAACCTCTCTTGGAGCCATCCTACCATAGCCATATTGCATATCCTTTATTATTTGTTCTCTTAAGGTGGTTTGCGAGTATATTCAAAGTACTCACCGACATTGTCCCTGGCTATTTACTTGGTCAGACTTTCAGAAGCAAGAGGAGCGATGGAGTTTGCTGGCGTCTATGCGAGCTAGGTCGTCTTCCTAGTCAGTTGCATGTAGGTTAAGGCATGACATGGGCTCTGCGCTTGAAGACTTTCGCTACTGATGTTGTATCGCCATAATGGCATAAATGTAAGTACTCATAATCATTAATTATGGATGTTGTAATGATACTTGTCGGTTATGCTCACGGCTCACTGATCATGGGAACGTGAATTGCAGGCATAACGGGTATTCTCGGACTGTAAATCCGGGGTGCCACAATCCCTCTCACAAAATATAAAGTTATAGAGTGTTCATCCTTAGTAGGCACCGTTGCCAAAGCTCATTGTTTCGAAGCACCACGTGATGATCGGGTGTGTTAGATTCTGCGAGTGTATACAACGGGAGCAAGCCATATTTTCTCATGCGGAAACTAAGGTTACATCTTGACGAGCCTAGCATGTACAGACATGGTCTCGAAACACGGATTACTGAAAGGTAAAGCATGAGTCCTATAGATGATATGATGAACATGATGCTTGTTCTCCTTTGAAACTACATCGTGTCACGTGATGATCGGACTTGGTGTAGTGGATTTGGTTCTTGTGATCACTAAAACAATGTGAGGGATATTGTTTTGAGTGGGAGTTCAACAGTAATATGATTAAAAGTTGAACACTATTTATCATAAATTAAATAAAAGTGAATTTGCATAGTTGTTGTAGTCATTGGCATCCGTTTACCACCTTGTGCTTAGTTATAATTGAGATAATAGAACTATAGAATTCTGGTTAGTTACTTTACGAACTGGTATCGTATTGTTTTAAAGTGTTAATCTAAAGTTTAAAAGTCCTATTGCAAACTTTCAGTAAATTTCGGTTACTCCGTGAATTTTAATAATTGGTATTAAGTCAAGATTAACAATTCCAATGTTAGTATATAAGTATCATGTTTGTCTCCATGATTCTTGATATTCAAAAGACTGTTTTAATATCAAGGTTATCGGGGAGGTGAAAGAATTGTTTCAGAAACCATCATGTGTGGAAGATATTGCAATATCTAAAATAAAGTTTTAGTTGAAACATGATGGAGTGTAATATGACAAAATTTATGTTCTCATATTTGATGAAAATTTACAAAAGGTTGGAGACACTAGTTGTCCTAATCCTCCAAAACGTATTGGAGAACAACATTATACTCGCGATTCACTGTTATAAGCTAAAGTAGCTTGATCATGAATAGTTCCATGATAAGGATGAATATTTGATGTAGGTAAAATGTTTACTACACTAAAAGATTACTAAAGAATGGAATTTGAAAGAACACCAAACATTTGATGATGGTGATCTACTTCAAGGTGCAAGTCCAAAGACATTGGTATTTAACTATACATGCTTTGGACTATGTGTCATGAGTATGGCGCCACTGTTGATGTTGGTAGATTCTTTTGAAAGGATAAATAAATACTAAAAGAGAAATCTAAGAAATATTTGGCAGAAGAGAAAAGACTAGAATTGTTCAGCTTAGGTATATAGATGATATACATGTTATGACTATATTCTTTGCTTGTTAAACAATGTGTTTCTTAAGTATTTGATACTAAATTTGTTGGTATGCATCGTCATACGAAACAACACAATTCTTGAACTACAATGGCCTAAGTAACTAGAAAAATAATATGTGATGATATTCATTGAAAAAAAATAAAGAGTTATTATGTTTCTCGTTGAAATCAAAACTTACCTTCAAGATTTATTTCAATAATTGTTATTTCGATCAGGTATTATGAGAACAAAAGGGTTGTTCAATTTTTTTTCGTAATCCATAAAATATGGATGATTTACAAATCTCTTTGGAGAAAGCACATCCATAAAACTAGCGCTAAAAATGTCGAAAGACATTGATTGAAAGATCACTTAGGAAGTGACATCGCCGTTTAAATTATATTGAAAATAAAACATGAAGACACTCCATGTGGATGGAATTTTGGAGTCTTTTAATTTTGATCAAATGACGCTTGTGAAACTTTCTTAGAGATAATTAAAACTCCGTTCATAGGCCAAAAGTGAACGAATGGCTAGCTTATTGGAACTTATACATATAGATGTATGAAGCCCATTATGTGTAGTCAAGAGCGATGGATTTCAAACCTCATATGCTTTCTCCGAAAATTTGAGTGAATATATGTATATTTAATTAATGAGGATGAAGTGTGAAACATTTGAAAAGTTCAAAGAGTTTCAATATGAAGTGCAAAATCAATATAACAAGAAAATAAATAATTTATTATAGGATCATAAAGAAAAATATTTGAGTTACAAGTTTAGCATAACACCTAAGATTTGAGGAATCGTTCCATGGATTTGCGTTTCCCGAAACACCATATGAGTATGGAATAATCGAGATATGCAATGAAACCTTGTTTGACATGGTAAGATCAAAGGTGTAATTCGTAAAACTGCCATTATATTTTAAAGATTACAATCTTTAGAGACTACCGCTTTTTCACTGAAAAGATCTCCGTCATGATCTGTTGAAATGACACCATATAAAGTTATGGTTTGGGATAAAACCCAAGTTGTCATTTCTTAAACATTGGTATGTTATGCATAAGTTAGATGTTTAATACCAAAGTCGGATGAACATATCTTTGTATGTTATTTTGAATAATCGTTGATTATTCCTCCATAACACCGAAGACAAAAATGTTTGTTGATTAGAACGTCAAGTTTCTTTGAGAAGGAGTTTTCCGTGAAAACTTAAGTGGGAGAACAATAGAACTTTGATAATGTTAAATGAACCTTAGCTATATGTGCAAAGTTGCACAACGCTAAAAAGTGTTCCGGAGGCAGCAACAATGCTCATGGATCACGTGCCTCAAAGGTTGTGGTGATGGAGGTCTAAGTTCCTATTGAACCAAGTAGGTCGGGTAAACAATCAAATACCAAGATTTGAGGGTTGAGTCATTATTTGACAATAATGAACCGACTACATGCAAAGAAGCGATGATGAGTCCTGACTCCGTCAAATGGCTTGAAGTCATAAAATCTGTGATAGTTCCATACACGAGAAATAAAGCTTTGAACTTGAAAGACCCTTTGGAAAGGTGCAAGACCTTACAGTCATCATGTTGGGAAAGAGTTCACAGCAATGTTCAAAGGTTGAGTATGAAAAGATTTGATCTTTCATAGCAATATTTAGTCTAGACAGATTAATGTAGCAACCACTACATATAATTCTGTTATATGATAGTTGAACAATCAAAACAAAGTTCTTATAATAGAATTGTTACCTAGGACATGTACGTAACATGATCCAGAGGGTTTTGTTAATTCAAAAGGATGCTAAAGGTGTATGCAAACTTCAATGGTTGAAATAAGCATCGAGGAGTTGGAATCTTTACCGTGATGAAATTGTTAAAGAGTTTAATTTCATCGGAGACGATGCTTTCATTTGCAAGAAATTAAATGGGAGCGCTAAGACATATTTCTAATACATTATGGGGAAGACATATTGTTGGTTGGAAATGATGTATCTTTTATTAACACAGAATAAGAATTTTATCTCGATGAAAGACTTAGGAAAAACCCGAATATTAGGCATCAATGTCTATAAGGATAGATTGAGGCGCTAATATGGTTGTGCCAAATGTACATAGATGAGATATTGAAAGAGTTCAGTATGGAAATGACAAGAAAGTTTCTTGCCACACAGAAAGGATTAAATCAAAATTCAAGTGTATCGACGCTTGATAAGTGAAACAAATATTCGAGTATTTTTGATACTTGATGAATAAAACCACAAAGAGCATATTAATCATACTATGATATGTATACATCCAGATATGTCCTATGCTCTAAATGTTGTGAGCATATACCAGAATGATTCATAAGATGATCATTGGACGATAGTAAAGATATTCTTATGATCTTTTGGAAGAACTAAGAATATATTTGTAGAGGTGAAAAATAGATGGTTAGTTCATTGTAAAAGTACTACATTGATACTAGTTTTGTCACAAATTACAAATTAAGTTTATCTCAATCTAAACTAAGGGTGGCACAATATAATGGAAAGTAAGTTCCATAATGGATTTGGATGAGTTCCAAATTTAAGAAATTGTGACAGATACTACAACAAAAGGCTAAGTATATGACTGCTATTATAGTATCAAAAGAGAGCATTTGTGTTAAGTAGTTTGCTATTAAACTAGGTGTGGTTCACAGCGGGATAGTAATATGAAGATATATTGTACGACAATATTATCAAACATGTTTTAACCCCAGAATTTATACAAACTAAAGGTGTCACCAAAGGACCAAATTTATACAAACCATCTCATTAGAGATGAGTGATGCGTAGAGACGGGAAGACATGCAATTACACATGGACCTAAAAGAGTCGGATCCGAAGATCGGTTGATCACTAGCAATCGTGTAAATACAACACCAGAAAGCCATAGGTGCTGAATACAAAAAGTTCCGAAACTAGATTATTGTCTCTAGTGCAAGTGGGAGACTGTTGGAGATATGCCCAAGAGGCAATAATAAAGTGGTTATTATCATATCTTCGTACTTATGATAAATTGTTTACATACCATGATATAATTGTATTAACCAGAAACATTAATACTTGTGTGGTTTTTAAACATAAAAGAGTCCCTAGTAAAGCCTCTTGTTAAACTAGCTTGTTGGTCAATATACGATCATGGTTTCCCGGTCATGAACATTGAGAAGTTATTAACAACAAGGTCATATCATTAGGAGAATGATGTGATGGACATACTCCTATAGTTAAGTGTAGCATAAGATCAAGTCATTTAAATAGTTCACTTGCTATAAGCTTTCAAATACATAGTAACCTAAATCCTTCGACCATGAGATCATGTTAATCACCATCACCAGATGGATGCTTTGATGACATAAAACACCACTTCGTAACTAGGTGGTTATAAAGGTGGCATTGAGTGTTCGGAAAGTATGTGTTGAGGCACATGGATCAAGAGTGGGATTTGTCCATCCATATGACAGATAGATATACTCTGGGCCCTCTCGGTGGAATGTCACCCAATTGGCCTGCAAGCATGTGACTGGATCACAAGGGATCACATATCATAGGAACGAGTAAAGAGTACTTATCAGTAACAAGGTTGAACTAGGTATACAGAGATACCGACGATCAAAACTCGGATAAGTAAAGTATCGCGAGACAAAGGGAAATTGGTATCATATGAAAATGGTTCATTCGATCAAGAAATAATCGTATAAATATGTGGGAGCCATATGAATTTCCAGATTCCTCTATTGGTTATTGATCGGAGAAGAGTTTTGGTCATGTCTGCATAATTCACGAACCGTAGGGAGACACACTTAAGGATTCGATGTTGTTTAGTAGATATGGAATATGAGTAAGTAGACCGAATGTTGTTCGGAGTCTCGGATGAGATCCAGGATATCAAGAGGAGATCCGGAATGGTCCAAAGAATAAGATTCATATAAGGAAAGTCCAATTCTAGAGTTCTGGAATGGTTTCAGTGTTTTCACCGGAATGTTCTAGAATGGTATAGAAGGTCCACCGAACCGGAAGGGGAAGGGTACATGGATGTGTCATGACAAAGTGGAATGGTTGCATCATGTCCTAGGTCACTTGGCTTGTCACTTGGAAGAGAGAAATCAAACTCTAATTTGAAAGTCAAAAAGGCAGCTTGAAAAAGTCAAATCCCAACATGGTTTTCAAGTTAGGGAGGGTTTCCGAGTTAGGGAGGGTTTCCACCTGGGCTAGGAACACCCTTAGACGCCCCCACCTATATAAGGAGGGGTGGGGGTGCACCCCCAAGGTATCCCCCTTGCCCTAGGCTCCCAAGACCCAATCCCTATGCCGCCGCTGCCCCCCAAGCCATCGGCGCCCTAGATCCCCTCTAAACCGCCGCTGCCATCTAGCCACCGGCTTCCCTCTTCCCTTGGCATATCAAACCTAGATCGCCGAGGCCCTCTTCTACTCCACTATACTCGCTCCAGCTTAGGCGAAGCCCTGCGGGATCTCCCCTCTACTTCTGACACCACGTCGTCGTGCTGCTAGAATCATGAGGAGAGAGCTACAACCTCCACTGCCGGCTGGAACAAGGGAGAGGAAGGTCTTCATCAAGTACCGTACGTGTGACCGACTGCAGGAGCACTTCCGGAATGCGGCGCCGAAAGGATCGTCTAAGTGATCTTGAGATTGGCAAGTGAACGCTACATCACCGAAGAGAATCTGCTCTAATTAACCGCTTTGGATCTTCGAGGGTTAGTACTCTATCGACTCGTTGCTACAATCTAGTAGATAGATATTGGCTTGTGTGTTCACATGATAGAATTTTTTTTCCATGCTATAAACCCCTAAAATATGTCGGAAGATTATAATAAGTTTCATGAAATCCTGCCCTTCAAAGTGAAAACTGACCCAAGCCTCTTGTTAAATGATGAAGATTCTCCATGGCTACAGCGCAGAAGAAAACCACAACACTAGATAGGGATGTTAGTGATCTATGTAATATATTAAACCTTTTATGTAATATCATATTGTGAATCATACTGTGAGTCAAATATTTTACCCAGATCCACATGCATGCGGGACTGAAGGGATTGCAGCAGGTTGGGGCAGGCAGCACTAATGATAGGGGTGAGTGTTGACATTATGTAGTGCGGCTTGTACCTTGTCCCGGATGGTGTCGCCAACTGGGACTAAAGATGAATTTTACTCCCGAATCGAGACACCAACCGGGACAAAACATGGGTCAGCACTAATGATAGGGGTGAGTGTCAACATTATGTCATGAGTGTCGACACTATGCCGTGCTGCTTGTACTATAAATAGGCATCCTTGTGAGTCCAGTCCTCCAGCGAGTTTGAGGGAGCTGCAAGATGGTGTGCGAGAGCAGGGACACCACTACGGCCAGTTTGAGGGAGATGCCGCCGGAGCCCAGTCCTCCGGCATCTCCAACAAACTGGTCATAGAGGCACTCCCTAATATGTGAAATTAGTTAGCTCCCAGACGTATTGATCTAGTTAGAGAAGTTACAAGCTGCAAGATGGTGTGCGAGAGCAGGGACACACTACGGTCAGTTTCACGGAGATGCCTCCGGAGCCCAGTCCTCCGGCATCTCCAAGAAACTGGTCATAGAGGCACTCCCTAATATGTGACCACGCACATTTGAAGATCAGATCTTAATGGTAAGTACGAATCGGGACACCATCTTCATATTTTGGGAAAGCCGTTCTATGAATCGGGACTAAAGGCTCCCCTTTAGTCCCGGTCCAGCCACAAAACGGGACTAACACACTCAAGATGGTTTACGGACAACACTGTGCAATCCCGGTCTAGCCACAAATCGGTACTAACACTCAATACCTTTATTAATATTAAAAAACCGAGGCTATGGAATCGGGACTAAAGACCCCCCCTTTAGTTATGCTCATATCTAGGCCTATAGTACTCAGCTTCAGGGTCGTCTTCGTCATCATCGTCATCATCGTGGTCGTTGCTAGGCACACGCGGCTGGATCCTTAGCCCAGCCATGGCATATTGTGGGGGCACATACCACTCCGGCCTCGGATTGACAATGCGTGTGGGAGGGGGATCCCGGATGACGATGCCGCTACACCCGCGACCTTCACCACCGCCACCCTTCTTATGGCTCTGTGGCAGTTGCGGGTACCGCAGGCGAGGATAGTCTCCCCGGTGATATATCGTATCACGCCAATGATAGTCTGGTTCGCCCACCACAGGCGACGACCGGCTTTGTTGTGGTTCACCGGGGGAGGGCCGTCACCCTCGTACCTAGTGATCTCCCTTTCCTGTCGGTTAGCAAAGAAGGCATTCCAGGTGTCATAGTTGTTAGGATCCCACTTGGGATCCATCCGCTGCTCCAGCGTGAGCTCGTTGTAGAAGTGGTTCGTGATGGCCGCCTATCGTGCGGAACCTTGAGGGATAGAAGGGACAGGAACCCATCCAGCGCTCAGCATCTAGCCGGCGGGCGGCCGGTAGCCCGGCGGGCAAGGGTAGCTGGAGGCTGTTGGAATTATACCCTAGAGGCAATAATAAAGATGTTATTATTATAATTCTTGTTCATGATAAAGTTTATATTCCATGCTAGAATTTTATTAAGCGGAAACATTAATACTTGTGTGGTTTGTGAACAACACCGTGTCCCTAGTACGCCTCTATGGACTAGCTCATTGATCAATGATGGTTAAGTTTTCCTAACCATAGACATGAGTTGTCAATTGATAATGAGATCATATCATTGGAGAATGATATGATGGACAGACCCAAACTAAGCGAAGCAATTAGATCGTTTCATCGTGTTCATCTTTGCGAAGCTTTTCCTATGTCAAATATTGTATTCCTTAGACCATGAGATAATGCAACTCCCTGGTACCGGAAGAAAGCTTTGAGGTCATCAAACGTCATCCTATGAGAGGGTGATCATAAAGGTGTCTCTCAGGTGATCGGAAAGTATTTGTTGGGTTGTATGTATCGAGATGGAATTTGTCCCTCCCAAGTCGGAGAGATATACTTCGGGCCCACTCGGTAATCGATATCAACACCTCTTGCAAGCATGTGGTTAAGGAGTTAATCACAAAGTGATATCGGATTACGGAACGAGTAAAGTACTTGCTGTGAACGAGATTGAACTAGGTATGACGGTACCGACGATCGAATCTCGGGCAAGTAAAATATCGCGAGACGAAGGGAATATATATATGGGATTGATTGAATCCTGGCATCGTGATTCATCCGATATGATCATCGATGAATGTGTGGGAGTCAATATGGGTGCCCAGACCCCGCTGTTGATTATTGATAGAAGATCATGTCTGCATATTCTCGAACCCGCAGGGTCACACACTTAACGTGTCTTGACGCTAGGATAGATTGGATAATTGGTTTATGAATTTTTGTTTGGACTCTCGGATGGGATCCGGGACATCACGAGAGGTTCCGGAATGGTCCGGAGAATAAGATTCATATAAGGTAGTGCAGTTTTTGGAGTTCGGAATTGTTCCGGGTTAATCGGTATTGTACCGGAAGCTTCTAGAACCTTCCGGAAGGGGACCAACGTGGCCCCACCTTCCGGGAGGGGGCATGGGCCTATGAGGGAGTGTCCTGGCCGCATTGGGCCAGGGGCACAAGGCCCCATAGGGCCCAGCCGATCCTAGAGAGTTTAAATCGTTTAAACTAGAGATAGGGTTTCTAGAAGAGGGGAGAGTCCATGCCCCCCACTCCTTATCCTTTGGGCTTGGGGGAGGGGCTAGGGCTGCGCCCCCCCTCTATATAAAGAGGGGTGGGGGCGCACCAACCCACACACCTCTCCTCCAAACCCTAGCCGCCTTGCTAGCTTTCCTCTCTCCCTCCGGACTGTTTGTAGGCGAAGCCCTGCTGCAGAAATTCTCCACCATATACACCACGCCGTCGTGTTATAGATCCAATCTATCTCTCCACCATACTTGCTGGTCCGAGGAAGGAGGAGACGTCGAGGTGCTGCACGTGTGCATCTCACGGAGGCACCGCCACTTGTGGTGCTAGATCGGATCGGATCGCGAGGAGGAGAAGCGAGTACGACTACATCACCCACGTTCCGACGAACGTTCCGCTGTGCGAATCTTCAAGGGTATGAAGATCTAATCCAATCTCTCTCGTTGATTGCATCTCCTAGATTAGATCTTGGCTTCCCCTCTGTTCGCATCCGTAGAAAATTTTGATTTACTATGCCGCGAAACCCTTCAGTGGTATCAGAGCTAGATCTATGCGTAGATGTGTTTCACGAGTAGAACGCAACATGGTTGTTGCGGGCGTTGATGTTTTCTGTTGCAAGCCTCTTGTTTGTGTTCTTCTTATGACGCGGGATAGTGAGATTGAAGCGGTCCAGGCCAACCTTACGTGACGTCGTTCGCGAGACCGGCTCCGCACTTGACGTGTGGCTTGTTCCACACATGCGGCTGGTGGATGTCAGTTTCTCTCACTATAGTTGTCATGGGATTAACACCGGAGTTTGGCAACCATAATATCACCGTTGTGGCTTTCCGTAGGTAAGAATCGTTCTTAGCATCTACTCCCATAAAGCCACGTAAAACATGCAACAACAAAGTAGAGGCGTCTAACTTGTTTTTGCAGGAAGTGTTTTCTGTGATATGGTATGGCCCAAGATGTGATGTGTATATTGTATGCGATGATCATGTTTTGTAATGTTTCACGACTTGCATGTCGATGAGTACACAACCGGCAGGAGCCATATGGTTGTCTTTATAATTGTGTATGACCTGCGAGTCAACTTCTTATACGCCATGTAATAGCTTTACTTTATCGCTAAGTAGTTAGCAATAGTTGTAGTTGCTATTCGTGGTGGAGGCAATCATGGTGGAGTGATGGAGATCATGCCGGAACGCACAAGATGGAGATCATTGCGCAAGGATTGGCTATACCATGTCACATAAAGTTATATGCATGTGATGTTTATCCCTTTATGTATCTTATTATGCTTAGATCGCGACGGTAGCATTATAAGATGATTCCTCACTTAAAGATCAAGATAAAAACTGTGTTCTCCCCAAGTATGCACCGTTGCGAAAGTTCGTCGTGTCCAAGCATCACGTGATGATCGGGTGCTATAGACTCTACGCTCACATACAACGGGTGCAAGCCAGTTTTGCAGACGCGGAAATACTTGGGTCTAGCTTGACGAGCCTAGCATGTACAGACATGGCCTCGGAACACAAGAATCGAAAGGTTAAGCATGAGTCATATGAATGATATGATCGACACTTTGTTGTCCACCATTGAAACCACATCTCTTCTCGTGATGATCGGATTAGGTGTGGTGAATTTGGATCGTGTTCACTAAACAACTTGAGGGATGTTGAATTTAGTGGGAGTTCATCTAGTAATTTGATTAAATTGAACTATTTATCATGAACATAGTCTAAATTGTACTTGCAAATACTGTAGATCACATGGCCAAGTCCAACTTCAACTTCAACGTTTTTGCTGAGAAGGAAAAGCTTAGAAACAATGGGTCTAACTTCACCAATTGGTTCCGCAATCTAAGAATCATTCTGTCTGGCGGACAAAAGGACTATGTCCTTGGGAAAGCGTTAGGTGACCCCCCTGCTGCAACTGCGTCGGCTGATGAGAAAGCTGTCTATCAGTCGCGCAAAGATGATTATGGTGTGATTAAGAGCACCATGTTGTTTGATATGGAACCGGAGCTTCAAAATCGTTTTGAAGAGTATCCCGGGCCCTTCGAGATTCTCGAGGAGCTGAAAACCATGTTTCAGACTCAGGCCCGTTCTGAGAGATATGAGATATCCGAGAAGTTCTTTAACTTCAAGATGGAGGAAGGGAGTTCCGTTAGTGAGCACGCCATAAAGATGTCGGGCTACACTCAACGTCTTGAGCAACTGGAATGCACGATTCCAGAGGAGCTCAAGATTGACAGGGTTCTGCAATCACTCCCTCCCAGCTACAAAAGTTTTGTAGTGACTCATAATCAGATTGGTTCCACTGATACGATCACCGAGCTCTTCGCAAAGCTGAAGGCTGCAGAGGTGGACATCAAGAAGGATAATCATGTGTTGATGGTCAACAAGCCCTCCTTTAAGAAAGGTAAGGGAGCAAAGAAACCCTTCAAGAAGGGCGGCGGCAAGCGCAATGCCCCTGCTGAGAAGAAGCTCAAGTCTGGTCCTAAGCCCGACACTGAGTGCTTCTATTGCAAGGACAAGGGTCACTGGAAGCGCAACTGTCCGAAGTACTTAGCGGACAAGAAGGCTGGCACCATCAAAGGTATATTTGATATACATGTTATTGATGTTTTCCTTACTAGCCCTCGTTGTAGTGCCTGGGTATTTGATACCGGTTCAGTTGCTAATATTTGTAACTCGAAACAGGAGCTACGGAATAGACGGCAGCTTGCGAGGGATGAGGTGACGATGCGCGTTGGCAACGGATCAAGAGTTGATGTGATGTCCGTCGGCACGCTCTCCTTAGTTTTACCTTCGGGATTAGTTTTAAACCTTAATAAGTGTTATTATGTGCCTGCGTTGAGCATGAACATTATTTCTGGATCGTGTTTATTGCAAGACGGTTATTCATTTAAATCGGAGAATAATGGTTGTTCTATTTATATGAGTAACATCTTTTATGGTCATGCACCTCTTGTGAATGGTTTATTTCTTCTAAATCTCGAAAGGGATGAAACACACATCCCTAACATTGAGGCTAAGAGATGCAAAGTAGATAGTGATAATACTACTTATTTGTGGCACTGTCGTCTAGGTCATATTGGTGTAAAGCGCATGAAGAAACTCCATTCTGATGGACTTTTGGAGTCTCTTGATTTTGAATCATTTGACACATGCGAACCATGCCTCATGGGCAAGATGATCAAAACCCCGTTCTCCGGTATGATGGAGCGAGCAACGGACTTGTTGGAAATCATACATACCGATGTATGCGGACCGTTGAGTGTTTCGACGCGCGGTGGATATCGCTATTTCCTCACTTTTACCGATGACTTAAGTAGATATGGGTATATCTATTTAATGAAACATAAATCTGAAACATTTGAAAAGTTCAAGGAATTTCAGAATGAAGTGGAGAACCATCGTAACAGAAAGATTAAGTTTCTACGATCCGATCGTGGAGGTGAATATTTGAGTTATGATTTTCTCACGCATCTTAAAGCAAGTGGAATCGTTTCACAACTCACGCCACCCGGAACACCACAGCGCAATGGTGTGTCTGAACGCCGGAATCGAACCCTATTAGATATGGTCCGATCAATGATGTCTCTTACTGATTTGCCGTTATCATTTTGGGGTTATGCATTAGAAACCGCTGCATTCACTTTAAATAGGGCTCCATCTAAATCCGTTGAGACGACACCGTATGAACTGTGGTTTGGTGCTAAACCTAAGTTGTCGTTTCTTAAAGTTTGGGGATGCGAAGCTTACGTCAAGAAGTTGATGCCGGACAAGCTCGAACCCAAAGCGGAGAAATGCGTCTTCATAGGATACCCTAAGGAAACTATTGGGTATACCTTCTATCACAGAACCGAAGGCAAAGTGTTTGTCGCAAAGAACGGTTCCTTTCTTGAGAAGGAGTTTCTCTCGAAAGAAGTGAGTGGGAGGAAAGTAGAGCTAGACGAGGTTATTGAACCTTCTCTTGAATTGGAGAGTAGCGCAGCACCTGAAATTGTTCCAGTGCCGCCTGCACCAACAATAGAGGAAGCTAATGACAAGGATCTTGAAACTTCGGACGATGCTGCTACTGAACGTCGCAGGTCGACAAGGTCGCATGCCCCTCCTGAGTGGTACGGCAACCCTGTCTTGACTGTCTTGTTGGTAGAAGACAGTGAACCTACGAACTATGAGGAAGCGATGATGAGCCCAGACTCTGAGAAATGGCTAGAAGCCATGAAATCCGAATTGGGATCCATGAGCGAAAACCAAGTATGGACTTTGGTAGACCCTCCTAGCGACCGAAAGGCCGTTGAGTGCAAATGGATCTTCAAGAAGAAAACAGACGCGGATGGTAATGTTACCGTCTATAAAGCACGGCTTGTCGCGAAAGGTTTTCGACAAGTTCAAGGTGTTGACTACGATGAGACTTTCTCTCCCGTAGCGATGTTTAAGTCCATTCGGATTTTATTAGCAATTGCTGCGTTTCATGATTATGAAATATGGCAGATGGATGTCAAGACTGCGTTCCTCAATGGCAACATTGATGAAGAGTTGTATATGATGCAACCCGAAGGTTTTGTCGATCCTAAGGATGCTGATAAAGTATGCAAACTTCAGCATTCCATTTATGGACTGAAGCAAGCATCTCGGAGTTGGAACCTTCGTTTTGATCAAGTGATCAAGAGCTTTGGATTTGTTCCAAATTGCTATGAATCTTGCATCTACAAGAAAGTGAGTGGGAGCTCGGTGACGTTTCTGGTACTATATGTGGATGACATATTGATTATCGGAAATGACATCAACATGCTTAACGATGTGAAGAGTTATTTGAACAAGTGTTTTTCAATGAAAGACCTAGGTGAAGCTGCTTATATATTGGGCATCAAAATCTATAGAGATAGACAAAGACGCCTGATAGCATTAAGCCAGAGTACATACCTAGACAAAGTTCTGAAAAGGTTCAGAATGGATAAGGCAAAGAAAGGTTCAGTGCCTATGTTGTCAGGTAAGATATTGAGCAAGGCTTAGTGTCCAGCTACGGTAAATGATAGGGAAGCTATGAGCAAAGTGCCTTATGCCTCGGCCATAGGTTCCATCATGTATGCCATGATGTGTACTAGACCGGATGTGTCCAATGCTCTTAGTTTGACGAGCAGATATCAAAGTGATCCAGGAGTGGAACACTGGACAGCCGTGAAGAACATCCTAAAGTACCTAAATAGAACTAAAGAAATGTTCTTAGTCTATGGGGGTGATGAACAGCTTGTCGTAAAAGGTTACGTCGATGCTAGTTTCGACACCAACAAGGATGATTCCAAATCTCAGACAGGATACGTTTATATTTTGAATGGAGGAGCTGTGAGCTGGAGAAGCTACAAGCAAAGCGTGATCGCGGGATCTACAGTAGAAGCGGAATACACGGCTGCTGCAGAAGCGTCAAGTGAAGGAGTTTGGATCAGAAACTTCATCACTGAGCTTGGTGTGGTTCCAAGTGCATTGGACCCACTGGAGATATTGTGTGACAACACTGGCGCCATAGCACTCGCTAAGGAACCAAGGTATCATCCAAAGACCAAGCATATCAACCGCAAGTTTCATATAATCCGAGATTATATAGCAGATGGAGATCTGAAGATTAGCAAAGTACATACGGATCTGAATGTCGCATATCCATTGACTAAACCTCTTCCACGTGTAAAACATGATCAACACCTCAGTGCCATGGGTGTGAGATTGTTGCCAGATGTAAACTAGATTATTGACTCTAGTGCAAGTGGGAGACTGTTGGAATTATGCCCTAGAGGCAATAATAAAGATGTTATTATTATAATTCTTGTTCATGATAAAGTTTATATTCCATGCTAGAATTGTATTAAGCGGAAACATTAATACTTGTGTGGTTTGTGAACAACACCGTGTCCCTAGTACGCCTCTATGGACTAGCTCATTGATCAATGATGGTTAAGGTTTCCTAACCATAGACATGAGTTGTCAATTGATAATGAGATCATATCATTGGAGAATGATATGATGGACAGACCCAAACTAAGCGAAGCAATTAGATCGTTTCATCGTGTTCATCTTTGCGAAGCTTTTCCTATGTCAAATATTGTATTCCTTAGACCATGAGATAATGCAACTCCCTGGTACCGGAAGAAAGCTTTGAGGTCATCAAACGTCATCCTATGAGAGGGTGATCATAAAGGTGTCTCTCAGGTGATCAGAAAGTATTTGTTGGGTTGTATGTATCGAGATGGAATTTGTCCCTCCCAAGTCGGAGAGATATACTTCGGGCCCACTCGGTAATCGATATCAACACCGCTTGTAAGCATGTGGTTAAGGAGTTAATCACAAAGTGATATCGGATTACGGAACGAGTAAAGTACTTGCTGTGAACGAGATTGAACTAGGTATGACGGTACCGACGATCGAATCTCGGGCAAGTAAAATATCGCGAGACGAAGGGAATATATATATGGGATTGATTGAATCCTGGCATCGTGGTTCATCCGATATGATCATCGATGAATGTGTGGGAGTCAATATGGGTGCCCAGACCCCGCTGTTGATTATTGATAGAAGATCATGTCTGCATATTCTCGAACCCGCAGGGTCACACACTTAACGTGTCTTGACGCTAGGATAGATTGGATAATTGGTTTATGAATTTTTGTTTGGAGTCTCGGATGGGATCCGGGACATCACGAGAGGTTCCGGAATGGTCCGGAGAATAAGATTCATATAAGGCAGTGCAGTTTTTGGAGTTCGGAATTGTTCCGGGTTAATCGGTATTATACCGGAAGCTTCTAGAACCTTCCGGAAGGGGACCAACGTGGCCCCACCTTCCGGGAGGGGGCATGGGCCTATGAGGGAGTGTCCTGGCCGCATTGGTCCAGGGGCACAAGGCCCCATAGGGCCCAGCCGATCCTAGAGAGTTTAAATCGTTTAAACTAGAGATAGGGTTTCTAGAAGAGGAGAGAGTCCATGCCCCCCACTCCTTATCCTTTGGGCTTGGGGGAGGGGCTAGGGCTGCGCCCCCCTCTATATAAAGAGGGGTGGGGGCGCACCAACCCACACACCTCTCCTCCAAACCCTAGCCGCCTTGCTAGCTTTCCTCTCTCCCTCCCGACTGTTTGTAGGCGAAGCCCTGCTGCAGAAATTCTCCACCATATACACCACGCTGTCGTGTTGTAGATCCAATCTATCTCTCCACCATACTTGCTGGTCCGAGGAAGGAGGAGACGTCGAGGTGCTGCACGTGTGCATCTCACGGAGGCACCGCCACTTGTGGTGCTAGATCGGATCGGATCGCGAGGAGGAGAAGCGAGTATGACTACATCACCCACGTTCCGACGAACGTTCCGCTGTGCGAATCTTCAAGGGTATGAAGATCTAATCCAATCTCTCTTGTTGATTGCATCTCCTAGATTAGATCTTGGCTTCCCCTCTGTTCGCATCCGTAGAAAATTTTGATTTACTATGCCGCGAAACCCTTCAGAGGCGCGCAGCGCCTCGGTCTCCTCGAGGGTCAGAATGGCCCAGTAGGCGTTCTCCATTGTTGTGAGAGAGGAAGGTGTGGATGTGTGCATAACCATGGGGCGGTCGGCCTATATTTAGATGGAAAGGGAGGGAAAACATGGCGGGAAGCGGTGGGAAATGGCGGGAAATATCTTTAGTCCCGGTTAGTGGCTACAACCGGGACTAAAAGCTCAGTTCAGAGGGAAAGGGCGGGAAAAAATGGCGGTAAGCAGTGGGAAATGGCGGGAAATATCTTTAGTCCCGGTTAGTGTCTACAATCGGGACTAAAAGCTTAGTTCATAGGGAAAGGGCGGGGAAACTTAGCGGGAAGCGGTGGGAAATGACGAGAAATATCTTTAGTCCCTAGTAGTGGCTACAACCAGAACTAAATCTTCGGTCGGAGGGATTACTTATTCAAATTCAAGCACTTTTCATTTTCAAAGTTTAGTAAGATTCAAAAATATGCAAAATATAGTAGTTAATGCATATTTAAATTGATAATGGCAAAATGGTTAATATTTGACTAGTTAAAATAATTATTTTATAAAATAGAAAATGGATTTGGATTACTTATTCAAATTTAATCACTTCTCATTTTGAAAGTTTAGTGAGATTCAAAAATATGCAAAATATAATATTTAATGCATTTTTAAATTGATAATGGTAAAATGGTTAATATTTGACTAGTTAAAATAATTATTTTATAAAATAGAAAATGGATTTGGATTACTTATTCAAATTTAAGAACTTTTCATTTTGAAAGTTTAGTGAGATTCAAAAATTAGCAAATTATAATAGTTAATGCATTTTTAAATTGATAATGGCAAAATGGTTAATAATTTGACTATTTAAAATAATTATTTTATAAAACAGAAAATGGATTTGGATTACTTATTCAAATTCAAGCACTTTCATGTTGAAAGTTTTCTCAAATTCATAAGTATGCAAAAAATGTATAATTTAAATGTTTTAAACAATATATTCAAAATTAAAAAAAAGCAAAGTGCACGCTGGTTTTGGCCTAGCATGCGCAAATTTGGGCCTTTAGTCCCGGCTCAAATAACCATCCGGGACTAAAGGGTTGCCCAGTGATGAGCTCAAATCACTATAGAGCTTCGTTGGGAAACCCCAAGAGGAAGGTGTGATGAGCACAGTAGTAAGTTTTCCCTCAGTTATGAAACCAAGGTTATCGAACCAGTATGAGGAAGGAAATAACTCCAAGGTGTTGCTAGAAACTTGGAATCCTGCACAACACAAACTCAATACTTTGCCCCAACTTACAATGAGGTTGTCAATCTCACTGGTTTGTTGAAAACAAAGGATTAAACATAGAGTGTGGAAGGTAATGGTGCTTGCAGAAAGTAAATGGTAACAGTCGATGATGTAACAATGGTAAAGATTGGACCAGGGTCCACAGTTCACTAGAGGTGTTCTCCTTAAGAAAGATAACAAAACATGTTGGGTGAACAAATCACAACAGGGCAATTGACAGGACTGAACAAGGCATAACAATGCAAATACTATACATTCAATATTCCTATGAGATTTGATTGGGCATTACAACAATATGCATAGACAGCCATCCAACTGCATCTATGACTAATAATCCAACTTCAGGTTATCATCTAAACCCCCTCCAGTATTAAGTTGCAAGCAACGGATAACTGTATTAAGCAACGTTTTGTAAAGTAAATAATACAATTGTTCCATGAAAAAATATTATTGTTTCCTCCCTAGTGGCAATAGCACATCTACAACCTTAGAGATTCCTGTCACTTCCCCAGATTACTAAAGGCATGAACCCACTATCGAGCATAAATACCCCCTCTTAGAGTCACTAGCATCTACTTGGCCAAGATAGCTACTAGCAACGGAGAGCATGCAAGATCACAAACAACACAGACATGGTAGAATCAATAATCAATAAGACATGCTAGAATTAATAACCAATCTGACCAAGTATCTCAATATCCATCGAATCCCCGCAAACACAACATGCATGATTACAAGTAGATGATCTTGATCATGAATGGAGCTCACAAGATCTAAACATGATACCGCAAAGGAGGAGAAACAACTATCTAGCTACTGTATGGACCCATTGTCCAAGGGTGAACTACTCACCCATCATACCGGAGGCTGACATGGTGATGAAGAAGGCTTCCGGGATGATCTATCCCCTCCGGCAGGGTGCCGGGAAGAGCTTCAGATCCCCCCGAACTAGGGACGATGGTGGCAGCGGCTACGAACTGTTTAGTGTAGATCTGATCGGGTGCTTAGGGTTTTGGCATCGGGGGCTTTTATAGGCGAAGAGGCAAGGCAGGAGGGCGGCCAGGGGGCCCACACCCTGCCCTGGCACGGCCTAGGGTGGGCCCGCGCCTGTGGGGTGTGGCCGCCCTATGGCGCCCCTCCGTCTCTCCTCTGGACTCCGTGTTCTCCTCGGTGGAATATTAACTTTGGCTTTTTTTCCGTCCAATTCCGAGAATATTTACTTACTAGATTTTCTGAAACCAAAAACAACAGAAAACAGGAAACTGGCACTGCGACATCTTGTTAATAGGTTAGTCCCAGAAAATGTATAAAAATACCTCAAAGTGTAGAGAAAGCATAGCAAAGTTGATATTAAACAAGCATGGAATATCAAAAATTATAGATATGTTTACGGCGTATCACCCAGCGCACGCGCAGCCAAAAATCTCCCCCTTCTAATCCCGGTGTGTGGCACCAGCCGGGACTAGATGCCCCTCTTTAGTCCCGGTTGGTGCCATGCACCGGGACTAGAGGGGGGGTTATAAAAATAGGCCTCCTCCCCCGGTGCGTTCCACGCATCGGGACTTGGAGGCCAAATCGATGAACCAGACGCCGCCAGGCTGCCCGATACACCTACGAGAAGCACCGTACCACCTTCGCGCCTTCCTCCACGCCGTCCTGCCGCCACCTCCGGGCCCGCGCCCCCCGTGCCCGCCTCTCCCTCCTTCGTGGAGACCCGCAGCTCCCCTCCACCGGCACACGTCCGGCCACCGCCTGCGCCACCCTCCTTCTCATTAGGTAATATTTTAGTGTAGGATTATTATTAGTTTAGGATATATAGTGT
Organism: Avena sativa; assembly: GCA_916181665.1. Taxonomy (NCBI): domain Eukaryota; kingdom Viridiplantae; phylum Streptophyta; class Magnoliopsida; order Poales; family Poaceae; genus Avena; species Avena sativa. The sequence continues at coordinate 72,876,464 of OV702284.1, forward strand.
ATTTTTATATAGTGTAGGATTATTATTAGTTTAGTGTAGGATATATAGTGTATTTTCTTATTATTAGAATTTTTATATGATTAGTATAGGATTCTGATTAGTTTAGTATATGATTATGATTAGTTTAGGATTATTTTAGTATATGTAATCTAGTATTATTTTAGTATATGATTATGATTAGTATAGGATTATGATTAGTATAGGATTATTTTAGTATATATAGGAATTATTTTAAATTACTATGATTACTGTAGGATTATTTTAGTGTATATATTTTTATTGTAATATAATATTGTAAGTTTTTTAGGGTATGAGGTATATTATAATATTGTAAGTTTTGTATTGTAATATAATAGCGTAATATAGTATTTTTATTGTAATATTGTAAGACCCTCTTTGTAACCGGAGTTAGGGTTAGGGTTAGGGTGTTGGTGCTCTGTGGTGATCGGAGTTAGGGTTAGGGTGGTGGTTCTCGCGGGAAGCCGGAGTCGCCCGCCTCTCCCGCGGCCACCGCCACCGGCTAACGGCCACCATCATCGGCACCGGCCACCGCCACGGGACCTCCTGGTTTAGGGTTTATTTCTATTATTTTGTATAGAAATATTTTGTATGAGAATATTTTTTGTTATGTTCAAAAAAATATTGTGTGCATCTCGCATTTTGCCGAAACTATGGATCCACCCAGTCCAATCCACAGAGACCCATATTCAGAACACATTCTCGAGGATATGATTCACGATGTTGATCCATCCGGTGAGGGATCTCTCTAGAGGTATTTGAACTCATCCGGTGAGGGAGAGGAGATCAACCAACAAGAGGAAGAAGCCGACAACTCCAATGATGCAGAATCCCATGTACGCATAACGAAGACCGACAAGGTATATATATATATATATATATGATGTCCGATGATCACTAGATGTCCGGGAGTAGCTGTATGTACTGAGTTGTATATATATTATATTGACAAATGTTTCTTCTCTTAGGCCTCCACATCGAGCAAAAAATCCAAGCGTGGCCCAGCCAAAAAGTTGGATGCCCGTACTATTTTTGAAATTACGGTGGTCTCAGCACAAGGCGAAGGAACCGAAAAAAGCAAAAATGTATTTATACAGCAACGCAGAGTTGTTGTTAGAGATCGCGTACCGATCACCATTCGAGAGTGGCATAAGCCCAAAGAGGCGGAAGCAAAGAGTGATATGTATTTCGATGAAAGGTACAAAGAGGGTGTTTTTAATGACCTCATGGCACATTTTAAGATGCCAGAATGTGAGACTGATATCGAGACGGCTGAAATGACAAAGAAAGTCAAGTAGTTTACTCTTAAGAAGATGGCCGAACTATTTAAGAACTGTAAGAAATCATTATGGCTAAAGTATCAGAAGGACAAGAAAACTCCAATATTCGAAGGCTATCTAGTGAAGTAGCAGGATTAGTGGGATGCATTTGTGGAGTATAGGAAGTTATGAGTTGCAAAGGAAAATTCAAAAAAAAACAAGATAAATGCTGCGAAGAAAAAATATCACCATAACATGGGGCCAAAGGGCTACATGACTGCCATGCCAAAGTGGGATGCAAAAGAGAAAGAGTTGTCTGCTAAAGGGATCATTCCAGAACCAATTTGCGAAGAATGGGATTTGAGGGCAAGAAATTGGTTCCTTGGGCATGGGAGTGAGTATGACGAACTTACAGGGGACCTTGTTTGCAGTGACGGGCTTAGGGTACCCAGGAATACATGGCTGAAAGAGGTGAAAGAGATTAAAGATGGGACAAAAAAGTTCCATCCAGATAGAGAGAAAGACTTGCTAACCTTGGTCCTCGGCAATGACGAACACGGAGGACGAGTCCGGGGCCTTGACTCTAGTTTCACGTGGGAGACTGGGTTTCCTAAGGACCAAGGTACTTATAGAAGCCGAGAAAGAGCAAAGAAGCGACAGGAGGAGGAGGAGGGAGACATTCAACCAGCTGCTAGCAAGATTTGATAAGCAATGGCAACAGATCGACGAACTTAGAGGAGTAGCGCACCTACAAGATACTCCACAAGATATTACCGCCAACCCATCTCAGCGGAGAAGCAGCGTGGTTGAATTGGAGGTCCCGTCTGACAATGCAAGGATGATAGATGGCGGTCCCGGCTACCCCGTGGATGGAATAAAGGAACAGATATCTTGTGAGCTCCATCAGAAGGTGAAGAACATATCTGTCAAGGTGGCGATCGGATCTGCTTTACCTTGTCCACCTGACGCACGCTGGCATGGCCGTGAGATTCCAGCTGGCTACGATAAATTTGGGGTGGATGACATCTTAACGGTGGGACTCAATGGAGCTTGACATACCTAGACCTAAAGGTGAGACGATACTCGGAGAAGTACTAGGTGGTATCGTTCTATGGGACAAGAACAACATCAAGTTCCTAGGCTTAGCCCCAAGGCCAATACCGCCTTCGAGTCGTCGCAGGTCACCTTCACCTCAATGACCTCCAATAAGCCCACCCCATGATGACTACGACCACCACATCGCGAGTCCATCTCGATCTCCACCGCAGGTTCAGCAGTATTCGTCGCCCTCTAAGGACAATAAGCGAAAGCGTGCTCCGATAGTGATTACTAAACAACGCGGCATCCCAAAACGAAAAATGTCGCCCCTCCCAACAGTGCCTCATAAGAATATTCCCATCAGACCTTACGATCGTACTGACGCGGAAGCTAAAGCGATAGCAAATGACGAAGTTGCGGCGCATTTTGAGAAGAAGAAACCCGAGCCCGCTCTAGTATACACCGAGAAGCAAAAGGCGTATGCAATTGAGTTTCTAAACACAAAATCGCAATATGATTTGCACCATAAGCTAGATGACTATCTACACACATTTTAGAAAGAAGTGACGAAGAGCAAATCAAGTAAATCAAGTGCAAGTGGGAAAAATCAGCAAGTACAGGTGTAAGCGGGAGCAAAATAGAAAGCAGTAAAAGATCAGACGTTCGCCTTCTCGGACAATAGGCCAAACAAATGATCGCACCCCTCAAGGTGTTTTCCAAAAACGTTCCCCAACCACTAGATATGGAAGCAGCTGTGGAGTTGGCGGCCAGTATGAAAGTTAGTATTGCTGAACTGTTAGGCTCCCAAGACGACCTTCTACCCAAGGTTGTTGTAGCCCGTAGATATGTCAAAGCTGAGGATTTGGTCAGCCAAGAGAGGCTGGAAGAACTTCCAACACAAATTCGGAATATCCATCAATGGTACTCGACGGTCATAAAGCAGGAGAGAATGATGCTCATAGCCAAAGTCCCACGTGAGTACTACTTCAGACCAGAAGAGGTCCATATTGAGTTTCCAAAACTATTCCAGTTATACCATCTCGACGCCCTGGACAAATCCATCCTCAGCTGCTATTGTATGTAAGTTGTTGAATTCATTGTCTACATGTTCAGTTTTCAGTTGTTCAGTTCATTACATGTAATTATCCTTATTATATCCTTTTATACTCTATTATTATGCAAAATGAAGATCCTGAAATGTAAAAGAATAAGAATCTATAATGTTGGATTCATTGACCAAGATAAAGTGCATAGAAACATGCTAACGTCAAACCCCTAGGAGACGAAGGAAAACATTCTAAGGTTTCTAATGGAGCAAAATTTCTCTGACCACATACTATTTCCTTACAATTTCAAGTGAAGGTCTTACTCTATTGTACACATTCACTTTTTATTAGTTGATGCTAAGTGTAATTGATGAGTTATTTATGTATATATAAATGTTTGCAGCTTCCACTGGATTCTGCTAGACATTCAACTTGATAAGGGAAGAGTTGATGTCATGGACCCATCAAAGAGAAACTTGGAAGATTTCCGCAGCATGCAGGACATGCTCCAGAAGTAAGTTTCGCGCTATATCGGTCTCTTTTGTTGATTTCCTAAGATATCAGGTAATGAATAACTCATTCATTCATTTTCTTCGTTGGGCAGGGTTTGGATCCGGTTCAAGCACGAGGTTACGGGTGTATTTAGTCAGAAGCTGACGTTTAAGGCGGTCTTGGTAAGTATCACGTGATATGTCCGCGCATCTCTTTACTTCTAGTTTCAATACAATAATGATGCTGAATTATTATTTTGATTGAATTCTATTCTCGTAAAGTGCGCGAGGCAGCCACAGGGGTCAAATCTATGTGGATTCTACGTTTGCGAGTTCATTCGCACGTTTACCACTAAGCACAAATATTATATAGTCGACGCAAGCAATACATTGACACCATCATTTTATAACCGTCATGTTCTGTTATCATGATTGATATTCATATTGATCTCCTTTTTCTTATATAGTTCGAGAGAATACGGGATCAACTCCTACCAGAGCAACGCGTACTAGGAATTGCGGAGGAGCTGACATGATTTATTATCAAAGAGATCGTAGACGATTCCGGAGAATTTAGTGTGAATAGGCGCTACTGATCTCCATGTAATCGAACAGACGGGCTCTAGTCCCGGTAATTATGATATCCATGTAACTATCAAAATTGTATATATTTGTATGCTCAATATCGTAATACAAGTTATCTTATATATACATGAACATGTACGATATGTGGTGGTGTAGAAATATTTAAAAACTATGTTGAAATAAAAAACAAATAAATAAAACAATTCAAAATGAATGCTCTGCCGCGACAGAGAAAGGGCACAAAATGCTTCCGCGGCAGAGAACCACTAGTCTCGGTCCTTAACACCAACTGGGACTAGTGGGGGTGCAACCGCAGCGCTCCACGGCGGCCACGTGGACAACCATTAGTCCCAGCTGGTGAGTGGGCCGGGACTAGTGGTTGGGCCTCAAGTCTCGCTTGGTTAGTCCCGGTTCTAAAACCAGGACTATAGGCCCTTACGGCCTGAGACTGGAGGCCCTGTTTCCACTAGCGTAGACATAGAATTCTACCCACACGCTCCTAAAAGTGCACCTGAGCTAGGGATGCTGGAGAACGTTGTTTCATGTGATCTGGTTGTGTGTTTGTTGGGTGAAGGGGGGGGTAGGGGATAGGAGTAGGAAAAATGGAACAACACTGACTCCTCCTCTTTCATCTCTGTCACCACGTCAACTCACCCTCTCCCGACTCTATCAACCCCTACCCCATCTTCGGCAGCGGTGGTTGAGGTATAGCTAGGTCAATTTCCCATATTAACAAAATTTCTCGCTTTATATACTTTATAGCAGAATGAAAAAAAACTAGACATATAGTCAACCTAACCTAGCTAGAGGGGCAAGAAGCTAGCTAATATAACCAATAAGCATAGACTAAAAGGGAAGATCAAAAAGTACATCCTAAGAAATATGCTATACTTAACACTTTTCATAACTGCATGGGCTTATAAAGCACTAAAAATGGAACTATTGACACTACCACTACTGTAATAAAAGAAGTGAAGAGGTAAGACAAATTTCTACAGGCTTGCCAAAATTGACTACATTCAATATAGAACGCACAGATGAACTTTGTCATACAAACAGATGCATACATAGTTGTGATTCATGCATTTCTTATTTTGGTCCGCAAGAGTGCTTTTCAACACTCTTTCCCAATGTTCGCATATGGTCTTGTGGTGGCCCGAGATCTAGAGAGGCGAGCAAGTTTGAACAACAACTACAATTGCAACCATATAGAGGTTGTCAACATGCTTTGAATAAGGAGATCCCCAATTTACCACCTTTGCAAGACGCTTAGGGAGAGGCATTTTATAGAATATAACATTCACACATCTATGGAAAAGCATCCCTCAATGTTTTCTCAAGTCATATGTCATAACCAGTGGTTTAAAACAATTCATGACACTTTTAAAAGATCCATAGAAACAATATTCTCATATTTCAAGAAAGTCTTGTATGCAATGTGAGTTGAGAGATGAGATGAGATCAAGGCACCAATTTGTCAAAAACCATCGAAGCTACGAGGAAGCCCAAGATGGTATCCATATTTCAATTTTAGCTTCATGCCATCACATGACTTTATTGTGTGAAACGTAATTGTTTATTCATCTCACCATAAGATTGCACTGAGATAATTGATGGTATTCATGTGACATCTAGAGTTCGAGATCAATGGCTTCAACATTCACAGGCAGAAAGCAATACACCAACAAAATGTACTTGATGTTGTTGATTTTGATTTCAAATTCACATATGTCTTAACTATCTAGGAAGGATTGGCCCATGGTGGAGGCATTCTTGCACATAACATTGTAAATCTCATGAGATAAGTGTCCATCAAGGTAAGTTCTACCTAGTAGATGCTATAAATCGATGTTGGCATGGATTCGTTCCACCCTCTATGCACTAGGTACCATATTAATGATTCCTCCTCAAGGACATGTCCTGATATTGCCAAAGAATTGCTCAATCTCACATACTCAAGCACTATAGTACATCCGAGAGAGCAACTGTTGCATTGAATAATATATTTAAGATCCTAGATCAGAAGAAGTTCCACCTTTTCACACTCAAGTTAAGCTTGTTCATGCATGCATCCTTCACAACTATATCTTAGGGTTTAGTTTATATGATCATGTGTTGGTAAAGGATGATGTGATTGACACCACTCACTAAGGGCATGGTGTGGTAACACATGATAATGTTGATTGGGTAGGCAAGAGGGATGGATGGCATGAGGAGGTGTGGGAAAATAGACGTAAAACAAGGATTTGAATAGGGAAGAGATGACAATGATGTCGTTCTTATGTGATGAACTCCTCCTATTGGGGATATACTTTCTGGGTATACCCATAGGACTCACTGACCAGGGTGGCCCACCAACGGGTTAGAGCTTTGCTTCACGTGCGGCCCAGCCAGAGAAAGAAGAGGAGCCACTTCCGGCTATGACAAGGGCCGGAAGAGTTACCGACTTAGGCATGTAGTATTACTTGTAGTCCAAGCTATATCTAGTTACCGACTCTGTAACGTAGCTGGATAGGTATCTCCTGTAACCCTAGGTCCCGGTGACTATATAAACTGGACCTATGGGAGCCTTTAGGGCACAACCAATCTAACAATACCACAACCTACTCGCACAAGAGAACCTCTCTTGTAATCCATTATAACATCTGTCTCTCCCCGATATATTACTGGGTTGCTAGCAGGAGTAGGATCCGATCACCATAGTCGGATCTGAACCTGGGTAAACTTGTGTTCATAATTCCCGGAACATCCGACGTCTCACACCCCATCTTCTCAACGTATTCAGGACCCCCTATGGTGTACTTGTCGACAATACGACAGTTGGCGCCCACCGTGGGGCGGGTGACTTTCGGAGCTTTGTTACAGGCAGAATCTGCGCGTGCAGGAATCGGCGAAACAATCTCTATGGGTCGCGTGGTCTATGCCAGTGATGTCCCTCTCGTTATTCTTGACGAGAATTGGATTCCGTCTAGTAATCCCATGACAACCTACACGATCATGTCCATCGGCGAGATCGATATCTACCTCGGTTTCGCTGAACCCGACCAACCCACCCTTGAGGTGAAGACCATGGAGGAAGAACAATCCGAATCTACTCTGTCCGTAGAGGCGGAAGAGTTCAAGATCCAGGAAAAACTCGAACCCTCCTAGCCCATTCCTGCAGTGGAAGAACAATCCGGATCTAATCTCCCTGTTGAGATCGGATACACATATAGGAATATATCCGCTTCAGATCCGGTCCCACCAATGACGTAGCAGAAAAATCACTCTTGAGGCACAGGATAAAGAAGATGACGAAACGCCCCTACATCGATTACGAAGCAATCGCTGACATAAAGGAAAGATTTGAGATGGCAGAGGCGAAAACCGAGTTGTGCCGCTACCTTCAGAACATGAACAATAAGAAGCACTGCTTAGTATACCACGTAAGCTCTAGATCCGACTCTGTCGATGCTGGAGTCGGAAACGATTCAGTTCTCAATGCAATCAAAGAAAATGCCGAATTACCTGGTTCCCCTCAGGAGTCAATACCGTCGCAGGAACTTCGATACTTCGAGAAGGAGATGGAGGAGTACGAAGAAGACTACGCCTCCAAACCAGCGCAAGGTGAGCCGAAGACACCTCCAAGTCCGTACGATAGCAAGGACAAAAACTACACCTCGCAAGACGACATGGACACCGGAGACTCGTCCGAGGTCCAGCAGCCAACCACTACGGAAAGTACCGATGGAAGTTTATCTCCCGGTACGAGACCGAAATCCTTCTTTGCCACCGGTACGCACGTTAAGGCTATTGGGTGGTCAAAGAAGAAGAAGAACAAAAATCTGACACTGGCAGAGCCGAACGTCGAGGAAACCAACGAAGACAAAGTTGACGAAGAGATTAAGATGGAGAATCGGGATGGAGATCTGATTAATCCCACACCAATCGACACGCCTGTGGATGGACACGTTGTCACAAAGGGTGCACGTGAAATTTACGGAGATGATCTTGTTGGCGTGTTGATGACGCCTCATTGGGAGACCCCAAGAGCAAGGTGTGATGAGCACAGTAGCAAGTTTTCCCTCAGTAAGAAACCGAGGTTATCGAACCAGTAGGAGGAAGTAAACGACTTCAAAGGTGTAGCTAGCAACTTGGAGACCTGCACAACACAAACTCAAGACTTTTACCCAACGAACAGTGAGGTTGTCAATCTCACCGGTTGCTGTAACAAAGGATTAACTGTATGGTGTGGAAGGTAATAGTGGTTTGTGTTGGAGATATGCCCTAGAGGCAATAATAAATATAGTTATTATTATATATCTTTGTGTTTATGATAAATGTTTGCATTCATGCTATAATAGTATTAACAAGGAAACCATTAATACTTGTGTGATTTGTAAACTTAATTTGAAGTCCCTAGTATAGCCTCTATACTTCACTAGCTTGTTGGTTGATTGATGATGTGGTTTCTTTGTCATGAACATTGAGATGTTATCAACAACAAGATCATATCGTTAGGAGAATGATATGGTGGACATACTCCTATAGACAAGCATAGCATAAAGATCAAGTCATTTCAATAGTTCAATTGCTATATGCTTTCTGATACATAGTAACCTAATTCCTTCGACCATGAGATCATGCATATCACCTTTACTGGATGGATGCTTTGATATCATCAAACACCACACCGTAACAGGGTGGCTATAAAGGTGGCATTGAGTGTTCGGAAAGTATTGGTTGAAACACATGGATCAAGAGTGGGATTTGTCCATCCACATGACGGATAGATATTCTCTGGGCCCTCTCGGTGAAATGTCATCCAATTAGCTTGCAAGCATGTGACTTGGTCACAAGGGATCACATATCACGGGAACGAGAAAAGAGTACTTGTCAGTAACGAGGTTGAACTAGGTATACAGAGATACCGACGATCATAACCTCGGATAAGTAACATATCGTGAGACAAAGGGAAATTGGTATCGTATGTAAGTGGTTCATTCGATCGCAAAGTAATCGTAGAAATATGTGGGAGCCATATGAATTTCCAGATTCCTCTATTGGTTATTGTTCGGAGAAGTGTCTCGATCATGTCCGCATAATTCACGAACCGTAGGGAGACACACTTAAGGATTCGACGTTGTTTGAGTAGTTATGGTATTATGAGAAAGAGACCGAATGTTGTTCGGAGTCTCGGATGGGATCCGGGATATCACGAGGTGATCCGGAATGGTCCGGAGAATAAGATTCATATAAGGAAAGTTCCGTTTCGGAGTTGGGGAATGGTTCCGGTGTTTTCATCGGGAACATTCTAGAAGGTCCCGGAATGTCCGGCACTCCGGGGGGGAAGGGGTACATGAATGTGTCATTGCATGTTGGAATGATTGCATCATGTACTAAGTGTTCTCGCTGTCCGAAATAAAGGGTTAATTCAAATCCTAATTTGAAAAGTCAAACTGCCAGTTTTCGGTCAAACTGCCAGTTTCGGAAAGTGGAGAAAGAGGAGGAGAGGTGGAGGCCGAGTTGGAGGAGGGTTCCTCCCCTAGGCCGGCGCACCTCCCTAGGCCGAGTTGGGGAGGAACTCCTCCCCATGGCGCCGGCCCTCCCACCTATAAAAGGAGGGGCAGGGCCTCCTCCTCTAGACACAACACAAGTTTCCTATCCTCTAAACTAAACCCTAGATCTAGACCCCGGTTTAGAGCTATTCGGTTTAGAGCCTTCTAATTGGTTTAGAGCCCTCTAATTGGTGTGTCTAATTACTAGACCACTAATAGCCTCTCTCATAAGCTCCACCATACTCGCACCGGCTTAAGGCGAAGCCCTGCGGGATTTCCCCTCTACCTCCGGTACCACGCCGTTGTGCTGCCGGAATCGCGAGGAGAGTGCTACAACCTCCGCTGCCTGCTGGAACAAGGGAGAGGAAGGTCTTCGTCGAGTACCGAACATGTGACCGACTGCGGGAGCGCTGCGGGAACGCGGCGCCGGAAGGATCGTCTACGCGATCTTGAGATCGGAAAGAGTACGACTACATCACCCACGAGAATCTGCTCTCGTTAAACACTTTGGAATCTTCGAGGGTGAGTTATTCCATCGACTCGTTGCTACAATCTAGTAGATAGATCTTGGCTTGTTTGTTTGTATGCGATAGAAAATTTTTGTTTTCCATGCTACGAACCCCTACAGTGGTATCAGAGCCGTGTCTATATGTAGATCTGTTGCACGAGTAGAACACAATGGTCATTGTGGGCGTTGATGCTTTTATTGTAGATTGCTTTTTGTGTACTTTGCATCTTGCGGTATGTTGGGATGAAGCGGCCCGGGCTAACCTTACATGACATCGTTCATGAGACTTGCTCCACGCTTGACATGCAACTCGTTTTGCATAAGTGGCTTTGCGGGTGCCTGTTTCTCCTAGCATAGTAAAGATCCAATTTACAACGGGTGATCAACAATGCTAGTATCAATGTTGTGGTTCTTGTTCGTAAGTTAGAACGACACTTATGGAAAGCCCCAAACCACGTAAAATATGCAAAGAAAGTAGAAGCGTCTAACTTTGTTTTGCAGGGGTGTGCAGTGATGTGATATGGCCATGATTGTGATTATATTTGATGTATGCAATGTTCCTTATTGTAAGTTGGCAACCGGCAGGAGCCATATGGTTGTCTTTAATTTCTGTTAAGACCTGCGTGTCTATTCAAAATAGTTGTAATAGTTGAAGCTGGTGGACGACAACCATGGAGAAGCGTCATTGACCTTGATGCTATGCCGGTGATGATGGAGATCATATTCGTGCTTGAAGATGGAGATCGGAAGCACAAAGAAGAAAGGCCATATCATATCACATATTATGAATTGCATGTGATGTTAATCCTTTATGCATCTTGTATTGCTTAGTAAACGACGGTAGCATTATAAGATGATCCCTCATGCACATAAATTTCAAGTCTAAAGTGTTCGCCCTTAGTTAGCACCGTTGCTAAAGCTTGTTGCTTCGAAGCACCACGTGATGATCGGGTGTCTTTGATTCCACGGGTGAATACAACGTAAGCAAGCCAGATTTGCTTATGCGGTAGCTAAGGTTTGATCTTGACGAGCCTAGCATGTACAGACATGGCCTCAGGAACACGGATCGCCGAAAGGTAAAACATGAATCATATAGCAGATATGATGAACATGTCGATTGTTCGCCATTGAAAACTATATCAACTCTCGTGATGATCGGTGTTGATGTAGTGGATTTGGTTCATGTGATCACTAAAACAATGTGAGGGATGTTGTTTTGAGTGGGAGTTCACCTAGTTTAATTTCATTAATTAATTTGAACTCAATTTGTCATAAACTTAGTCTAAACTATTGCAAATATGTTGTAGATCAATGGCAGCCCCTACCATCAATTTTAATGCGTTCCTAGAGAAAGAAAAGTTGAAAAACAATGGAAGCAACTTCGCGGATTGGTTCCGCAATTTGAGGATTGTCCTCACAGCTGGTAATTTGACCTATGTGCTGGATGCACCGCTAGGTGACCCACCTGCAGCTGATGCTACCGATGAAGTAAAGAATGTTTACCTTGCTCGGAAGAATCAGTACTCCATAGTTCAGTGTGCTATCTTGTATGGTTTAGAATCGGAGCTTCAGAAAAGGTTTGAAGAGTCAGACCCATATGATATTGTCGAGGATCTCAAATTAATTTTTGAGACTCATGCGGCAATTGAAAGTTATGAAGCTTCTGAAAAGTTCTTTAACTGCAAGATGGAAGAGGGTAGCTCCGTGAGTGAGCATGTGCTTAAAATGTCTGGGCACGCAAACAAACTTCAAAGCTTGGGTATAGTGATTCCTAATACTTTGGGAGTTTACCGCATCCTCCAATCACTACCACCAAGTTACAAGAACTTTGTGATGAACTACAACATGCAGAACATGAACAAAGAGTTGCCAGAACTATTTGCTATGTTAAAGTCTGCAGAAGTGGAGATAAAGAAAGAGCACCAAGTGTTGATGGTCAATAAGACCACCAAATTCAAGAAAGGCAAGTCTAAGCAGAAGGGACACTTCAAGAAGGGTGGTAAGCAAGTTACCATGCCGACGAAGAGGACCAAGGCTGGACCTAAGCCTGATACTGAGTGCTTTTACTGCAAAGGGGAAGGTCACTGGAAACGGAATTGCCCAAAGTACTTGGCGGATTTGAAGAACGGCAACATCAAGAAGAAAGGTATATTTGATATACATGTTATTGATGTGTATTTCACTAGTATTCGTAGTAGTGCCTGGGTATTTGATACTGGTTCGGTTGCTCATATTTGTAACTCGAAACAGGAGCTGCAGAATAAACGAAAGCTAGCGAAGAACGAGGTGACGATGCGCGTGGGAAACGGATCAAAGGTTGATGTGATCGCGGTCGGCACGCTACCTCTTCATCTACCATCGGGATTAGTTTTATACTTAAATAATTGTTATTTGGTGCCTGCGTTGAGCATGAACATTATATCTGGATCTTGTTTATTGCGAGACGGTTACTTGTTTAAATCCGAGAATAATGGTTGTTCGATTTATATGAGTAATATGTTTTATGCACATGCACCTTTGATAGATGGTCTATTCATATTGAATCTCGATAGTAGAAATACACATATTAATAACATTGAGGCTAAACGTTTGAAATCAAGCGATAATTTGACCTATATGTGGCACTGTCGTCTTGGTCACATTGGAGTGAAGCGTATGAAGAAACTCCATTCCGATGGACTTCTTGAATCACTTGATTTTGAATCACTTGAAAGATGCGAGGCATGTCTGATGGGTAAAATGACTAAGACTCCATTTTCTGGTATGATGGAGCGAGCTACAGACTTATTGGAAATCATACATACCGATGTGTGTGGTCCAATGAGTGTAGCATCGCGCAGTGGTTATCGTTATGTTCTTACCTTCACGGATGATTTGAGTAGATATGGGTATATCTATTTCATGAAACATAAGTCCGAAACTTTCGAGAAGTTTAAGGAGTTTCAAAGTGAGGTAGAGAATCAACGTAACAAGAAGATTAAATTTCTACGTTCTGATCGTGGAGGTGAATATCTAAGTTACGAGTTTGGCGAGCATTTAAAGAAGTGCGGAATACTTTCACAATTGACACCGCCGGGAACACCACAGCGTAATGGTGTGTCTGAACGTCGTAATCGAACTCTCTTAGATATGGTTCGTTCTATGATGTCACTTACAGATTTACCGCTAACATTTTGGGGTTATGCATTAGAAACAGCCGCATTCACTTTAAATAGGGCACCATCTAAATCCGTTGAAACGACACCGTATGAATTATGGTTTGGGAAGAAACCTAAATTGTCGTTCCTTAAAGTTTGGGGATGCGAAGCCTATGTAAAGAAGTTACAGCCGGACAAGCTTGAACCCAAAGCGGAAAAATGCGTCTTCATAGGATACCCGAAGGAAACTATTGGGTATACCTTCTATCATAGATCCGAAGGCAAAATCTTTGTTGCCAAGAATGGATCCTTTCTAGAGAAGGAATTTCTCTCGAAAGAAGTGACTGGAAGGAAAGTAGAACTCGACGAGGTTGTCGAACCTTCTCTCGAAATTGCGAGTAGCGCAGCACCGGAAGAAGTTCCTGTGGTGCCTGCACCAATAAGAGAGGAAGCTAATGATAGTGATCATGAAACTTCGGTTGAAGTTACTACAGAGCCTCGGAGGTCAACGAGAACTCGTACCACTCCAGATTGGTATGATTCCGTTATGAATGTCATGTTGGTGGACAACACCGATGACCCCGAGACATATGAGGAAGCGATGATGAGCCCAGATTCCAATAAATGGCAAGAAGCCATGAAATCCGAGATTGGATCCATGTACGAAAACCAAGTATGGACTTTGGTGGACTTACCGGATGGCCGGAAGGCTGTCGAGAACAAATGGATTTTCAAGAAGAAAACAGATGCTGATGGTAATGTTACTGTCTATAAAGCTCGACTTGTCGCAAAAGGGTTTCGACAAATTCAAGGAGTTGACTACGATGAGACTTTCTCACCGGTAGCGAAGCTAAAGTCTGTGAGGATTATGTTAGCAATCGCTGCATATTATGATTATGAGATATGGCAGATGGATGTCAAAACAGCATTCCTCAATGGAGACATTGATGAAGAGTTGTATATGATACAACCCAAAGGTTTTGTCGATCCTAAAGATGCTAACAAGGTATGCAAACTTCAACGGTCCATCTATGGATTGAAGCAAGCATCCCGAAGTTGGAATCAACGTTTTGATAAGGTAATCAAAAGTTTTGGTTTTATACAAACTTATGGAGAAGCTTGTATTTACAAGAAAGTGAGTGGGAGCTCTGTAGCATTCTTAATACTGTATGTGGATGACATATTGTTGATTGGGAATGATGTAGACCTTCTTAATAGTGTCAAAGAGTATTTGAATAATAGTTTTTCAATGAAGGATCTTGGCGAAGCAGCTTACATATTAGGCATAAAGATTTATAGAGATAGATCGAAACGCCAAATATCATTGTCACAAAGTACATATTTGGACAAAGTTCTAAAGAGGTTTGGAATGGAAGATAGCAAGAAAGGGTTCTTGCCCATGTTGCCCAATACGACCTTGAGTAAAACTCAAAGTCCGACATCAGCAGAAGATAGAGAAAGGATGAGTAAGACTCCCTATGCCTCAGCCATAGGATCTCTAATGTATGCCATGCTATGTACTAGACCCGACATTGCATATGCTGTTAGTTTAACTAGCAGATATCAAAGTGATCCTTCAGTGGATCATTGGACAGCGGTCAAAAACATCCTTAAGTACTTGAGAAGAACTAAGGATATGGTTCTTTCTTATGGAGGTGATGAACAGCTCGTTGTTAATGGTTACACCGATGCTAGTTGGAACACCGATCCAGATGATTCTAAATCACAATCTGGATACGTATTTATTTTGAATGATGCAGCAGTTAGCTGGAGGAGTGCAAAGCAAAGCGTTGTGGCGAGATCTTCAACTGAATCGGAATACATGGCTGCTTCGGAGGCTTCATAAGAAGCGATATGGATGAAAGAGTTCATTACAGAGCTGGGTGTGGTTCCTAGTGCGCTGGACCCAATGTCTACCTACTGTGATAACATGGGCGCCATAGCCAATGCGCAAGAACCAAGGTCACACAAGAAGCTGAAGCATATCAAGCTACGTTTTCACGCTATTCGAGAACATATCCAGGATGGGGATATAAAGATTTGCAAAGTACACACAGATCTGAATGTGGCGGATCCGTTGACTAAACCTCTCCCGAGGGCAAAACATGACCAACACCAAACTGCCATGGGTGTTCGGTATATTACCATGTAATCTAGATTAGATGACTCTAGTGCAAGTGGGAGACTGTTGGAGATATGCCCTAGAGGCAATAATAAATATAGTTATTATTATATATCTTTGTGTTTATGATAAATGTTTGCATTCATGCTATAATAGTATTAACAAGGAAACCATTAATACTTGTGTGATTTGTAAACTTAATTTGAAGTCCCTAGTATAGCCTCTATACTTCACTAGCTTGTTGGTTGATTGATGATGTGGTTTCTTTGTCATGAACATTGAGATGTTATCAACAACAAGATCATATCGTTAGGAGAATGATATGGTGGACATACTCCTATAGACAAGCATAGCATAAAGATCAAGTCATTTCAATAGTTCAATTGCTATATGCTTTCTGATACATAGTAACCTAATTCCTTCGACCATGAGATCATGCATATCACCTTTACTGGATGGATGCTTTGATATCATCAAACACCACACCGTAACAGGGTGGCTATAAAGGTGGCATTGAGTGTTCGGAAAGTATTGGTTGAAACACATGGATCAAGAGTGGGATTTGTCCATCCACATGACGGATAGATATTCTCTGGGCCCTCTCGGTGAAATGTCATCCAATTAGCTTGCAAGCATGTGACTTGGTCACAAGGGATCACATATCACGGGAACGAGAAAAGAGTACTTGTCAGTAACGAGGTTGAACTAGGTATACAGAGATACCGACGATCATAACCTCGGATAAGTAACATATCGTGAGACAAAGGGAAATTGGTATCGTATGTAAGTGGTTCATTCGATCGCAAAGTAATCGTAGAAATATGTGGGAGCCATATGAATTTCCAGATTCCTCTATTGGTTATTGTTCGGAGAAGTGTCTCGATCATGTCCGCATAATTCACGAACCGTAGGGAGACACACTTAAGGATTCGACGTTGTTTGAGTAGTTATGGTATTATGAGAAAGAGACCGAATGTTGTTCGGAGTCTCGGATGGGATCCGGGATATCACGAGGTGATCCGGAATGGTCCGGAGAATAAGATTCATATAAGGAAAGTTCCGTTTCGGAGTTGGGGAATGGTTCCGGTGTTTTCATCGGGAACATTCTAGAAGGTCCCGGAATGTCCGGCACTCCGGGGGGGAAGGGGTACATGAATGTGTCATTGCATGTTGGAATGATTGCATCATGTACTAAGTGTTCTCGCTGTCCGAAATAAAGGGTTAATTCAAATCCTAATTTGAAAAGTCAAACTGCCAGTTTTCGGTCAAACTGCCAGTTTCGGAAAGTGGAGAAAGAGGAGGAGAGGTGGAGGCCGAGTTGGAGGAGGGTTCCTCCCCTAGGCCGGCGCACCTCCCTAGGCCGAGTTGGGGAGGAACTCCTCCCCATGGCGCCGGCCCTCCCACCTATAAAAGGAGGGGCAGGGCCTCCTCCTCTAGACACAACACAAGTTTCCTATCCTCTAAACTAAACCCTAGATCTAGACCCCGGTTTAGAGCTATTCGGTTTAGAGCCTTCTAATTGGTTTAGAGCCCTCTAATTGGTGTGTCTAATTACTAGACCACTAATAGCCTCTCTCATAAGCTCCACCATACTCGCACCGGCTTAAGGCGAAGCCCTGCGGGATTTCCCCTCTACCTCCGGTACCACGCCGTTGTGCTGCCGGAATCGCGAGGAGAGTGCTACAACCTCCGCTGCCTGCTGGAACAAGGGAGAGGAAGGTCTTCGTCGAGTACCGAACGTGTGACCGACTGCGGGAGCGCTGCGGGAACGCGGCGCCGGAAGGATCGTCTACGCGATCTTGAGATCGGAAAGAGTACGACTACATCACCCACGAGAATCTGCTCTCGTTAAACACTTTGGAATCTTCGAGGGTGAGTTATTCCATCGACTCGTTGCTACAATCTAGTAGATAGATCTTGGCTTGTTTGTTTGTATGCGATAGAAAATTTTTGTTTTCCATGCTACGAACCCCTACAGTTTGCAGCAAGTAAACAGTAACAGTAGAAGATGTATCAATGGTAAAGATTGGACCGGGGTCCATAGTTCACTAGAGGTGTTCTCCTTAGATAAACAAACATGGCACGCTGGGTCAACAAATTACAACAGGGAAATTGACAGGACTGACAATGCAATACTAGACATTCATGATCCTATGAGATTCAATTGGGCAATACAACAAGATACATAGACCACCATCCAACTGCATATATGACTAGAAATCCACCTTTAGGTTATCATCTGAGCCCCCTCCAGTATTAAGTTGCAAGCAACAGATAACTGCTTTAAGCAAAGTGTGTAAGGTAAACAATCCACTTGTTCCATGAATAAGAGACCGTTGTTTCTCCCTAGTGGAAACAACACATCTACAACCTTAGAGATTTCTGTCACTTCCCTTAAATTAAATAGAGGCATGAACCCACTATCTAGCATAAATACCCCCTCTTGGAGTCACTAGCATCTACTTGGCTAAGATAGCTACTAGAAACGGAGAGCATGTAAGATCACCGACAACATAGACATGATAGAATCAATAAGACAAAACCATTAATCAATCTGACATAGTAATCTCAATATCCATTGGATCCCCGCAAACACAACATGCATGATTACAAATAGATGATCTTGATCATGAACGGAGCTCACAAGATCTAAACATGATAGCACAAAGGAGGAGATACAACCATCTAGATGCTACATGGACCCGTAGTCCAAGGTGTAACTACTCACACTTCATACCGGAGGTTGGCATGATGAAGAAGAAGGCCTCCAGGATGATCTCTCCTCCGGCAGGGAGCCGGGAAGAGCTTCAGATCCCCCCGATCTAGGGACGATGGTGGCGGTGGCTACAAACGGTTTAGTGGAATATGGATCGGGTACTTAGGGTTTATGCATCGGGGGATCTTTATGGGCGAAGAGGCGAGGCAGGGGGCGGCCAGGGTGGTCACCCCCCAGACGCGGCTAGCCCTAGCCTGCGCCGCCAGGGGGTGTGGCCCCATTGTGCGTCCCCTCCGTCTCATACTCTGGCTCCGTGTTCCCCATGGTAAAATTTTGAATTTGGCTTTTGTCCCGTACAATTCCGATAATATTGATTTTTTGCCTTTCTGGAACCAAAAACAGAAGAAAATAGGCAACTAGCACTGTGGCATCTTGTTAATAGGTTAGTACCAGAAAACATATGAAAACACCTCAAAGTGCATACAAAGCAAAGCAAAGTAGATACGAAACAAGCATGGAACATCAAAAATTATAGATACGTTTCCGACGTATCAAGCATCCCCAAGCTTAACTCCTTCTCGTCCTCGAGTAGGTAAGTGATAAAAAGAATAATTTTTGAGGTGACATGCACCATCAAAATCAAGATCAAACCATTTGCAAGCATTGAAAGCTGGGATCAAAGAACTCTAAACATGATCATGAAAGATGGAGTTCTAACAATAAGACAAAGTAACTATGCATGCAACATGAAAGGTTACAAACAAAGATCATGAATAACATGCATTGAAAAACGTTTGTTTCTTTCACATACAGGAAACATGGCATAGTGGCATTTAGCTTGTCCCTCATGGAGTAGCAAATAGATGCATAGGACACCTTCAAAGTTCATAAGAGTGACTAGATACAAATAGCACAAGAACAAGTAATATCAACAATATGCATCAATCAATAAGTTTTGGGACAATGCACATAGAGCTAAGAATGGCAACTATGATGTGGAGGTCCCAACCTGATAAGGTGGAGATCCCTGTGTTTACAGTGCTAGTCCCTGGATCGATTAGCTAGAACCCACAGTTTAAGATGTAATATCAAGAAACAAAGGTCATATTACAACTCATAACCAGGAATAAAATAGTTCATTACATCTTACATAGCTCATATGGCTATCTTATTACAAAGCAACAGATACAACTATAATGCATGGAGTCCTTCATCTTCATATGCCACAAGCATTTATGTTGGTTTTAGACTTGTAATCCCTACTCAACAACTTCACCAAAATCAAACAAACCTGCAACATAATAAGTTACAACCACAAGGGCCAATACATTTGAATTGTATTAGCAAGTGATATCATATTGATATGGATAATATAACATCTACATGAATATATGGCTAAGTGGAGTTTTGGATGGCCTTTGCATAAAATAAGTTTTTCCTATCCTTTGTAAAATAGCTTTTATCTTTTCAAAACATTTCATCACACATGGCACACTAGATACACACCAGGTGCTTCCCTTGTTCACCCAAAAAGTTTTAACTTAGAGAAATTGGGATGAGGAGATCCTTGATCATTTCAATGTCTTTGACGCTCAAAATGTCCATTACCGGGGACACGATTAAGTACTTAGGTTTTACCCTCTCGTGAGGTGGTGCACTTTCCCCACAAGACTCGACATGCATCGAGATGAGACTTTTCAGAAACAACCCCTCAGACCACCATGGACGCGTTCCATCCTATAATCACTACCACCAACTGTCCATCTCGCTGAGTTCTTGCAACCTAGTTGGTCAAGGCAGACCCCATATTCCATGTGGGTGCATTGGAAGCTTCTCAACACAAAACATCTCAAATCTCTTTGTTCCTGGGTGGCCATCCACAAGTGAGATACACCAGGGTAAACCATAGAAATCGGCCCTGAGTAACCACTCAACACAAACCAATCTTCCCATTCCACCCAGGTGATTCATTCACATGTTGTTTTATTAATCAAAAACATAGTCATAGACTTTGTATAATACCATAACATGAATATTTCACCCTTGTATTCTAATAGCTAGGCTAAGCATACTAGCATATCATGTCTCTTAACTTAGGAAGATTCCTACCAAGATTTATTCTATAGGATCTAACATAGCATAGCAATATACAAAATAGTCCTATCATGCATACTACAAAAAAATTCACTAATGCAATATTGAAAAGATAGTACTTTTGATGACCAAAGTATCACTTGTTTTTAGTAGATAATCTAGGTACTCTCCTTGATATTGCAATTGTCACACTCCTCAAAGTTTGCTACAATACATTCAAGCAAAGCACACATTCAAAACTAGCACTCAAACAATTCAAAGCACAAAACAATAAAAACAAAGAAATGCATTCAAGCATGCAAAAGGTTGTTTTATTAAAAGTGGTTTCTAACAAGGCTCTAAACATTTAAAAACACCTACTGCTCTTTTATAAAAGTGGGAATTCATTTAAAATCAAGTTAGTGAAAATAGGCCTTTTAAATCATTTTTGTTTTACTAGAAATGCTTTCATTCAAAGGAATAATTTCTAGTGTTAACCAAATATATTTTTAAATTTAAATGTTAGTGTTTATGGTCAGAGGGTTCAAAACAAAACCATTTGCGAGAGGTTCCACTCAAAAATATTTTTTAGAACAATTTTTATGTCCAAAATAGCCCTAAACAAATCAATGCATAAAAACCTAATTTTTTCGAATAAAATGACCAAACTAAGGCCACAGGTGCAAATTACACATTTTTTTGAATCCATAGACACCAACTTTGTAATTTTTGGACTAGCAGATCAAAAGTTATGATTTTTTCAAGTTTAAACATCTAATAGATCAAATTTCTAGATTTTAAAACAAACTCACAGACACGTGGCCTATTCTGGTTGGTCGGTACCGTTTCGTGCGGATCAATCAACACGAGCCGTAGGATCTAAGTGGAATTGCATGACGCAGATGGACTGATACCGTTTTCATTTAAGTGTTCTATCGTAGCCCTTAGATCTAGATCCTACGGTTCAAGGTGGACTAACCAAAGATGGGCGGCGCTGACTACTGCGCGTGGCGGCGGCACGTCTGGTGGCGGTGGTCCAGCGAAACCAGGAGGCAAGGAAGGGGTACAGGGTATTACCAAGTTCGCGGGGTCGTCGCGGTAGTCAAGGTGGTCTCCATTGACAAAGGGGCGCACGAGGTCGTCAGGGATTCCTCGCCGGAGTCGGGCACGCATGGGGGTCATTGGAGGCAGTGCTACGGAGCACGAGCAGGCGAATGGCGAGTATCAGAGGATGCACAAGACGATGGCGAGCACGGTGGTTTGAACGAGAGGGCAAGGATGGTCGGGCTCAGCAGAATTTTCTCGCCGGAGTTGTGGAAGACGTCGGTTGTTTGAAGGGGAGGTCATTGCCGAGTGTCCGGGGATCGTACGAGCACACGGGGAATCCCGGAAGGTGCGCACGATGATGGCGATCAAACCTGAATGAACCAGTGGGAAAGGGGCAGTCGGAGTCCGCCGGAATCATTGCCGGAGCTCGTCGGTGGCCCCGGCGGTGTGGTTCGAATTAGGGGTAGCCTGGGGGCGCTCGGGTGCGGGAACTTGAGGGGAAATGGGGAGGGGCAGAGGGGTTTAAGATGGCATGGTCGGAGGAAAGATTAACTCTAGCAATCAAACGAATTCAATCAAATTTAATCGGCTAGAAATGGCAAGGAGGAAATGGGGGCGGGTTCATCGCGCGCGCGCAAAGCTGACCTGGCGGTGGGTTCTGGGCGTCTGGGAGGGTGCGGGTGTGTGCGTGGGTGCAAAAAGAAAGCAGGAGGAGAGAGGGTGTGACCCGGGTGGGCTGTTGCTAGGCCAGGTGGGGATGGGGTGCCGGGTTGGGTTCGTTTCCTCTTTTTTTCCTTCAAAACCTTTTTCTTTTTCTGTTTTCTGTTTTCTATTTTTTGTTTTTGCTCAAATCAATTGATTTAAACCTCTTTTTGATTTCAAATCTTTTCCAAAATTTCAGTAAGTTTTTATACCAATTATGAGTTGATGGATTTGTCCACTTTGGAACAATCCAAATATTTTCTTATGATTTAATATTCATTTTAAGTGAGGCATTTTGTCTTTATTTAAATAAAATTGAATATGTTTCATAAACCCCTATAATTTTATTTAAATAATCTTTTATTCTTTTATTTTATTTGAATTACTTTTATTCCATTTGCTTAGGGATTTGGCCAATGGTTTAAATTGTCTTTTAAATATTTCTTATTTATTTAATTCTTTCTTTATCTTATAAAATTCATATCTTTTTATTTATAGCTCCAAAATAGTGATTATAATTTGTATAATTTTATTTAATAATTATTTATCTTTTTAAATCCTTTTAGGATTACTTTGCTCACAATTTAGTGTTGATTTTTGTTAGGAGCTTTATTAGTCTTGGAATTATTTCCTTTTATCTTATTAAAATCATAAGTTTTTATCCATGACTCCAAATTGAGTGAAACCAATTCCCATGATTTTGTAATATTTTTGTTTACCATTTTTGGTCATTTAGAAATTTTTTTGTAAAATTTTATATGGAACAAGGACATAGTCTTAGAGTGATCTTGGAGATGATTTCTTTCATTAGGGTTTAGAGTTTTGGTTCAACTTTTCCATGTTCTTTAAATTCAAGATACATTCCATGCAGGGATGCATTTGACTTGTTTGAAAATTTGTTTATTGCCTTTTCATTCAAATTTTGTTCAAGTAGGGTTTTGATGTTTCCATTTAGAAGCAAAAAGTTTCTTTTCACCCTAAATTTCAACATTTGCTTCTTTTGTTTGTTTATTTTTCACATTTCAAAATTTGGAAAATTTTGGATGTGAAATATTCTCTCTTAACTCGTGTCTAAGGATAGAAGGTGGAGACTCAATACAATGGTGGAAGAAAGGCCCTTCATAAGGGAAGCAGGGATTTCAAGTTTCAAAAAGAGCTTCCAAAAATTATGGTACTTGTTAGATTTCGGCCCTCATTGCCCCTATCATAAGCATCTTGAAGTGATTAAGGTTAAAGTGAACAAACTATGGATTATATGCTTCACAAAGTATAAGTTGGCAATCTCATGTCCCTTGAATACGAGGGTTGCTCCTCATGCTACTCAAGTTTAGTTACTTGCAAGTTCTTATCATAGTAAGTACATATGTATCATAGAGAACCGCCAACGGGGTACCCCTTGCACATGATACAAGAGCTATCCCATAATCAAAATGACAAGGCAAGCAGACAATGAGCATCTCAGCAATCTTATTTACCATGGGAATATGGTGCTTTTTCTCTCTTTCCTCTTTTCTCGTATTTTTTTTCTTTTTATCAATATTTTTTTTATCTCTTTTTTTATAAGAACAATGCTTCATAGATGTCATTATGGTGATGCTGCAAGTTTCCACCATGATTAGAAATGGCTTAGGCTAGCGGCCCAGGCGTTTCTCTAACACACATACATAACTCCATGGACTTACAAGCTCCCCTTTTATTTCATACCGACAACATCCATAGACAAAAGAGCATGATATCGACTGTGTACAAAGTACAAGTGCAATGTTGAAAGTGTTCCCCATGACAACATGGTTCTGCTAATTCCAACATATAAGTGCAAGCATATAGAACATAGATGACACAATGGTTCAAGTTTATTAGGGGCAAGAAAAATAAAGTGTGCCATCAAGTTCGTGAGAGCTTTAATCTCTAAGTTTTCACGAGGTGTGATTCCATAGACCCCCCACTCTAAAAAGTTGTAAACATCCCAAAGGATAGAATTGCCCATGTGCGTATTAGAGGAGGGAGAACGTGGGTAGCCCGCTGATGGGCCCAAAAGAACACACTCTAAATCATGTACACGGTGTTGCCACGTCAGCGGACACGTGCAAGTGTTGTATTCGAGTTAGACACTTAAATTTCAATGTTGCATGGGCAGAGTACCCGCATATACTGATGTGCTTCGGGCCTGTATGAGCTATGGCGGCAGTACATACACGGTCTAATTTTTTTAAATCCCTATCATGCCCCAACATGCGAAGTTGTATCGATCGATCCGAGCCATCAATCTAATATGTCTCCTTCTTTTCGTTCCTTTGGGGGTCTATTGAATCAGAAGTTTTCACATAACAAAATAAGTTTTAATTGGAAGATAGATGAAAACAAGAATATATTTGGAATGGTGTAACACACCATGCATAGAAATTTATAGTGGACGCTTTGGAATAACTTGGTTTCTTGGGAGTTGGATGCATGAGTAGAGCTTACTCATACAAGTGGAGGCCAGCAAAAGACTGGGAGCGACCAACTAAGAGAGAAATAATGGCCATAATCATGTAGAGTGAAAAAACATTACTAATCAAAGCATAAAGTAGTACTACAAGTCAAGGACTAAATGATCATAGAGGCTATGGTGACTTGTTCATAGTCATAACATGGTGTGATCATGTGCCAAGTCAACCCATACAAAACATCAAAGGAGAATACCACAATACTATGCTTTTGTATCCTAAAACAATGCACGATTCCTTCAAGGCACACTAAGCAATCCCAATTGTTTGGAACAAGTCATGATACAACAATAATCACTAAGCATAAGGTCAAAACAACATCTAGCATGACATGATAAAGTCCAAGTCACACTCAAAGCAAGCTCCTCTTGTACTACTCAAGCAAGAACTTTCTACGCCTCTCCAACACCAATCAACTTATTTGAAACAACACAGCTAGAACGGGGGTCCAAACTACTTTATTCAAGAAAACTAAATGAAAACTAAGACGCTCCAAGAACAACACAACAGTGCATGAAGCAATAAAAACGAAGTGTCTAGAAAGACCTGAGCTTTTTATTGATGAAGAAGGGGATGCCTTGGGAATCCCCAAGCTTTGACGCTTGTACCTCTTGAATATTTCTTGGGTGACATGGGGTGGCATCCCCAATCTTGAGATTTTGTCCATTCTTCATCTCATTACATCATACTTTCTCTACACCTGAAAATTTTCCTTCATACAAAACTTCACACAATCTTCATTAGCAACATTAGTGTATTCAAAAGATAATAGACCTTTGGTTTAGCTTTAGAATAGCAAAACTTTCACTCAAAACACAATATACTGTATCAATTCCCTCAAAAATCTCAAATTCCCAAAAAGAACCCATAATGGAATCAATAAGAAGCAAATGCAAATAATGGCAGAAATCTGTCAAAACAGACCAACAGGTAGAAACCGATTTTTTCGAAGACCTTCTGTTACTCAAATCAAAAAGTATTGAACTAACAAAAGTTATCTAACATACTAGGAGATTTATTCAGAAAATATCAACTCAATACGACTTACTGATATTCGTCACGAATGTTTACGGTGGAGCACAAAAATCTGTTTTGGGACAACAACTCCCCAAATCTTACTTCCCTCTCATTAGAGGTTATTCTTGGCACAAAAACAAATAAAAAGGATAAGTAGAGGTCATTACTGAAGTAATTACTTCCAAGACTCAAGAAAACTTTTGGATTATCTCCCAATAAGTACTTTTCTTTAACGCCTTTAAGTTAGGCATGGAAAGTTTAAGAAGATGCTCACATAAGAAATATGAATTGAAGTAAAAGAGAGCATCAAGAAGAAAATTCAAAACATATTTAAGTCTAACCCACTTCCTATGCATAGGAATCCTGTAATAAAATAAATCAAATAAGCACATAGTAACAAGAAGGGGTAGATAAAACATGAGCAACTTCAAAACTTTCAGAACATAGAGAGGTCTTTCAGTACCATGAAAACTTCTACAACCATATTTTCTTCTCTCATAATAATTTTCCATGGCCCCATGAATAAAATAAAAAATATAACTATCACACAAAACATGCTTTTCATGATATATAAACACATAGTTTTTATCAAGCTCAAAAATAGTGGGATTAGAACCAAACCCACTTTTAATAATTTTATAACAAGGTGACTGATCATTCAATATAGGACCATCATCTAGAGCTTTATCATAAACATTTTATAAGAAAAACTCTTTAGTACCATGCATTTCGAAGTTAGGCACAAATATAGGATTATCATAGATAACAGGAGCATAACTATTATCACAAGTTTTACCCATAGCAGATATTTCAAAAGAATCCATAGGAACATAACATTCATCCTCATTTGGTAAGCATGGGGGACAATCAAATAATGTAAGGGATAACGAGTTACTCTCATTAGAAGGTAGGCATGGGTAGATCCATTCTTCCTCCTTTTGTTCATCACTCTCCTCCACTTTTTCATCTAATGAGCTTCCAGTTTCAGCAATTTCTTCTTCCACAGGCTCCTGTAAAGAATTAGTAACTTCCATTTGTGGGAAGCATCTATTAAAATATTCCATAATATAACCATTTTCTTCCTTGTAATTATCAAAGCAAAATTTAAGTATATCATAAACCTCATATTCATAAGGTGAATCATCAGTATTTTCAAGCAAACTAGCAAGTTCAAATGCACCCTTGAAAGCAATAAATTCTTCAATTTGTTCCACATCAAAAAATCATAATTTCCTTTAACATAAGAAGATATGGTAACATTATCATTATACTCACATTGAAAAGGTAGGTGTTTATACCTCCTACAGCAACAAGATTTATCAAAGCAATAAGTAACATTATAAGTAGAGCACACGTCTCTAGCAATAGTATTCAACTTATCAATTTGTTCCCATAAGTGTTTCCCTATTTGTGACAAACGGTGTTCCTTATAATAATTCTTTTGTACTTCCGTGAACCCACCTTGCCAATAAGAACTAGTTTCAAAGAAACCATCCATTGATATAAAGTATGACCAAGCAAGGCCATAACAGACCAGCAACTAGAGCACGAACTAATTTTTTTGTGTTTTTTATAAGAGAAAGGAAACCAAACTAAACTAATTTTTTTGGAGTTTTTGATAAAAAGAGGCAAACAAAACCAAGAAAAAGAAACTAAGCAAAAGAAAAACAAAGTAAAGAGAAAGGTTGTGAAGGACTCCCCTTGTGAAGACGTCCTTAGCCTCCCCGGAAACGGCGCCAGAAAAAGCTTGTCGGCGTGTTAATGGCACCTTGTTGGGAGACCCCAAGAGCAAGGTGTGATGAGCACAGCAGCAAGTTTTCTCTCAGTAAGAAACCGAGGTTATAGAACCAGTAGGAGGAAGGAAACGACTTCAAAGGTGTTGCTAGCAACTTGGAGACCTACACAACACAAACTCAAGACTTTGCCCCCAACGAACAGTGAGGTTGTCAATCTCACCGGTTGCTGTAACAAAGGATTAACTTTATGGTGTGGAAGGTAATAGTGGTTTGCGGCAAGTAAACAGTAACAGTGGAATATGTATCAATGGTAAAGATTGGACCGAGGTCCATAGTTCACTAGAGGTGTTCTCCTTAGATAAACAAACATGGCATGCTGGGTAAAAAAATTACAGCAGGGCAATTGACAGGACTAAGAAAGGCATAATAATGCAATACTAGACATTCGTGATCCTATGAGATTCGATTGGGAAATACAACAAGATACATAGACCGCCATCCAACTGCATCTATGACTAGAAATCCACCTTCAGGTTATCATCCGAACCCCCTCCAGTATTAAGTTGCAAGCAACAGATAACTGCTTTAATCAAAGTGTGTAAGGTAAACAATCCACTTGTTCCATGAACAAGAGACCGTTGTTTTCTCCCTAGTGGCAACAAAACATCTACAACCTTAGAGATTTCTGTCACTTCCCTTAGATTAAATAGAGGCATGAACCCACTATCTAGCATAAATACCCCCTCTTGGAGTCACAAGCATCTACTTGGCCAAGATATCTACTAGAAACGAAGAGCATGCAAGATCACAAACAACATAAACATGATAGAATCAATAAGACAAAACCATTAATCAATCTGACATAGTAATATCAATATACATCGGATCCCTGGGAACACAACATGCATGATTACAAATAGATGATCTTTGATCATGAACGGAGCTCACAAGATCTAAACATGGTAGCACAAAGGAGGAGATACAACCATCTAGCTACTACATGTACACGTAGTCCAAGGTGGAACTACTCACAATTCATACCAGAGGCTGGCATGATGAAGAAGAAGGCCTCCGGGATGATCTCCCCTCTAGCAGGGTGCCGGGAAGAGCTTCAGACCCCCCCCCATCTAGGGACGATGGTGGCGGCGGCTATAGACGGTTTAGTGGAATATTGATCGTGTACTTAGGGTTTATACATTGGGGGTCTTTATAGGCGAAGAGGCGAGGCAGGGGGCGGTCAGGGTGGTCACACACCCCCAGGCGCGGCTAGCCCTAGCCCGCGTTGCCAGGGGGTGTGGCCCTCTGGTGCCTCCCCTCCTCTCATACTCTGGCTCCGTGTTCCCCACGGTAAAATATTGACTTTGGCTTTTGTCCCCTTCAATTCCGAGAATATTAATTTTCTACCTTTCTGGAACCAAAAACAGAAGAAAATAGGCAACTAGCACTATGGAATCTTGTTAATAGGTTAGTACCAGAAAATATATAAAAACACATCAAAGTGTAGACAAAGCAAAGCAAAGTAGATACTAAACAAGCATGGAACATCAAAAATTATAGATACGTTTCTGACATATTAGCTCTCACAATACCAATCCCAACTGCTTTGGATCTTACTCCGGATGCGCTAGAGAAAAGGGTGAGGACCTGGAAAAGCACCGTTTGTTTTTACTCGAAGAGGCTGCGCGCATCGTCGATCTTAAATAGCAGTTAGACAGCGATCCTACCAAATATCAGTTTGAATTCAAGCAACTACCAAACAAGAAAAGGGGAGGTCTGGTTCTTGCTAATAGGAACCTGGATATTCAAAGAGATTTATTCGATGGTAAATCTAGAGAGAAGATCTGAGTCTATAGCACGCCTTTGGAGAAAGCTGCAGCAGCTCGGGCTATCCTCGCCAATAATCCGTCTCCCGAGCAAGTCCGGCAATGCGTTGTGTTGTTGGACAAAGGATTGAAACAACAGAAGATGGCCGCGTCATTCAGTGGCAAGATGGCCTCAAAGTCGGAATTTTTTCACACTGGCGTTAAACAAAGCACTGACAAGAGACCCCGCAGGGACATGGATCAATGCTATCGTCCCCGGGGAGAAGAAGAAAATTCAACGACCAGATCAAACGGTCATCATCGCAGGCCCGCACGTGACTGGGCGAGAGTTATTTCGGCTGTGTACGAAGATGCCATCAGGGCAATGGTACCTCTCCAGGGCCATCGCCGGTAGAACAACCGCTACAGAGAAGTCCCGGAAGTGCACTGCCAGCGAGAACAGGATCGGCTAAGAATGCCACCACCAAGCCGCCCGGCTGGTAACACCAGACGAAGAGATGATCCGGATTGTCCTGAATCAAGTAGGGACGGAGCCCGAAGAAACCAACCTCGGAGTCAGCATAATGAGGCTCCACCACCACCGCGTAGCCCATCCAGAAACAATCCACCAGGGCCACCATCGCCTCCAGGCAGCGACCATGAAGGATCTCATCGCAGCCACGGAAGCGGGCGGAGGCGTCAATGGTGAGAGGAGAAGAAGAAATCCGACTCTGCCGCGCAGAAGCAGCGAGCCTCCAAGGCGCAGATCTCTCTCACCAAACGTCACTCGCCATCGCATGAGAAGAAGACATATACGTGGGACCCAAGTGCTTTGGCCCACACATCCGTCAAACCAAATTTCCGGTTGACTTTGGTATCACCAAACACATCCAACCCTATGATGGCGCGGCTCGTCCAGATACTTGGCTTCAAGATTTTTTCAGCCTTGCTGCATCGCCAAAGGAGGAAACTGCCTGGTCGCAGTCTGATATCTCCCGCTTATGCCGAGGAAGACGGCTTGATCATGGCTCAATAAACTGCCAGAGAATTCAATTCATAACTGGTATGATATGCAAAGTGCGTTCTTTTCAAACTTCAAGGGAACATACAAGAGGCCCTGCACAGTCAAAGACTTGCAGCGTTGCACTCAAAGACCCGAAGAAACTTGCCAGGATTACCTTGGACGCTGGATCGACACAAAGAACTCTTGTGAGGGAGTAAACGAGCAAACTGCGATTGAGGCATTCATCATAGGGCTCCCAGTTGGATTATTAAGGCACAAGCTTAAGCGTGACCACGTAACTGATCTGGGAGAGATGATAGAAACATCGAGCAAGTATGCAGACGCATATGATGATTCAAAAGGGCTGCTAAATATTTTGGCCAATCCTAATGTGGCCAAACAGCTAAAACAACAAACTCAGAAGCGCAAGAACACCTTGGAAGATAAACCGGCTCCGGACAACATAGTTGTCAACACAACATTCAGATCCGGAGGACGAGGAGGGCGCGGAGGCAGCCGGGGTCGAGGACGCATAACTTCCCGAATCCAGGGCAGATGAGAGAAGCAACCCGGAAGAACCTACACCTGGGCCAACATTGCCAACAATCCCTATGTCCACCACCTGGATAGTAACGGAGGATCTACCCACACAAACTCCGAGTGTCGTTTCAATGATGACATTAAGAAAGACGAATCCGCTGGCTACAGGGCCAAGCGACGAAAAGGAAAGAAAAATTTCGAGAAAGGCAAGGAGCCCAAGGAAGATTTCGACATGGAAGAAGCGGACGCCGCACAACCCAAGTCGGATGGAAAGAAGGATTATCCCACAAAGAAAGACACATACGTCTGCTTCCTTGGGACTCAGTCGGCTAAGGTCAAGAAGGCGGTTCTTCGTGAGCTCAATGCCACGGTTCCGGCTATCCCCCAGTTTCTGGATTGGTCGGATGTAACCATCACCTTTGACCGCTCAGATCATCCGAGGAAAACACATCGTCGGGTAAAGTACCCTATGGTCGTCAATCCTCTTATTAATGGCTATGAGTTCTCTAAAACCCTCATGGACGGTGGTAGCAGCATCAACATCCTCTACATCGAAACGCTCCACCGCATGAAGATCCACCAAATCCAATTGAGTTAAAGCAGTGTAACTTTTCATGGCATTGTACCAGGGAGACATGCGGATTCTTTGGGTGAGATCGCACTGGACATGACATTCGTAACCCAAGACAATTATCAGACTGAACCACTCTCTTTCGAGGTGGTACCATTCAAAAGTGCTTACCATGCCATCTTCGGGTGTCCGGCTTACTAGGCGTTCATGGCTCGCCCCTGTTACATTTACAACATGATAAAACTTCCAGGTCCAAAGGGCATCATCACCATCCGGGGAAATCCGAAGAAAGCGCGATAGTGCGACAAAGGATCTACTGCCTTTGTTGAAGACGTGCTACACGCCCAGGACTACCAGGATATCAAGAAGACCATTGATCCGTTCGAGATGCCTGCTATGAAGAACGAGGTGTTGAAGCCAAGCATGCAGTTCAAGGCATCAGAAGAGACGAAGAAAACATCGCTCAAGGAAGATGATCCCTCCAAGACGAAGAAAATAGGGGTAGGCTTAGAACGCGCATAGGAAAGCGCGCTCGTCGAGTTTCTCAAAGCTAATAGTGATATCTTTGCATGGTAGCCTTTTGACATGACCGGAGTACCTAGGGAACTTGTCGAGCATTCTCTTAATGTGTATCCTGATGCTAAACCCATCAAATAGTCCCTACGATGGGTTGGTGATGAAAAGCGCAAAGGAATAGCTAAGGAATTAGCCCGACTAGAATTAGTCGGATTCATAACAGAGGTCATCCACACAGATTGGGTGGCAAATCCTATACTGGTCCCTAAAAAGGACACTATTGAATTGAGGATGTGTGTTGATTATACCGCTTTGAACAAAGCCTGTACAAAAGACCTGTTCCCTTTGCAAAGAATCGATTAAGTTATCGACTCAATGGCAGGATCGGAATTACTCTATTTCCTCGACGCATATTCCGGATATCACCAAATACACATGAAAAAATCATATCAAATCAAGACGTCTTTCGTCACTCCTTTCGGAACCTTCTACTACAAAACTACGCCTTTTGGCTTAAAAAATGCAGGAGCAACATATCAACGTATTATGCAACATTGTCTTAACGCTCAAATCGGACACAACGTCCATGTATACATAGATGACATAGCATTTATGTCCAAAAAGAAGGAAACTTTAATTTCTGACTTAGAGCAAACATTTGCTAGCCTATGAAAATTCAATATGATGCTAAATCCGAAGAAGTGTTCCTTTGGAATTCCAGCCAGAAAATTGTTAGGTTTCATCGTGTATAAAAGAGGCATAGAGGTGAACCGGGACAAAATTAAGGCTATACTCAACATTACCAGGCCGACTTGCCTGAAGGACATGCAACGCCTCACTGGTTGCATCGTAACAGTGAGTCAGTTCGTCAGCCGGCTCGGAGATAGAGTCGTACCTTCGTACAAACTCTTGAAGAAAACCGACAAATTCGTCTGGACCCAGGAAGCCGATATTGTCCTACAAAGTTTGAAAGACCTATTTTAAAATCCACCAGTTCTCGCAGCGCTAGAGCCTCGGGATCCTATGTTACTTTACATTGCAGTGACTAACAAAGTCATAAGTATGGTAACAGTAGTGGAGCGTGAGGAGGAAGGCCATGAGCATAAGGTGCAGCATCCAACTTACTACCTGAGTGAGGTTCTAACAGAATCGAAACAGCGGTATCCACACCATCAAAAGATAGCCCATGGAGTGTTCTTTGCATCCATAAAGCTACGACACTACTTTCAAGAGCACAAGATCACAGTGGTGAGTACTGCTCCCCTGCGAGATATAGTCAATAATCACGACGCCATAGGATGTGTCGCAAAGTGGGGAATAGAGCTTGCAGCTTCCGACATTGAGTACAAGACATGTACATCAATCAAGTCCCAAATACTTGCCGATTTCGTCGTTGATTGAACAGACACGGCAGAAAATACAAGTCCTCCAGACTCGTAATTTTGGACCCTTCACTTTGACGGATCAAAAGCACGAGGAGGCTCGGGGGCTGGCGTGGTGCTCAAGTCACCCCAAGGAGACAAGTTGTTCTATGTGTTACAAATACACTTCACGACAACCAATAATATTGCCGAGTATGAAGCATTATTACATGGAATACGCATGGCCAAAAACATTGGCGTAAAAAGACTCATGTGATACGGAGAATCGGATTTAATTACTCAGCAAGTATCCAACATCTGCAATGCAAACAAACACATGGCAGCCTACAAAGCTATTGTGGATGAATTATCTAAATCGTTTGAGGGTTTTGAGGTTCAACACATCCCTCGAGCAGAAAATGAGGAAGCAGATGCTTTATCAAGCATAGGCTCTGCACGGATACAACTCCTGTATGGCGCTTTTTTTAGAGCATTTAAAGGTCCCTTCCATCACTGGAGTTGATGAGGAATATCCGACGAAATCCAACTCACCTTTAATAAAAGTTTTGGCTGTAATTCCCAGCTAGAAAAAACCCTATCTGGATTTCCTGATAGACGGAAAATTACCCGAAGACGAAGTCTTGAGCCGGCAGATCATCCGACGAGGAAAATCCTATATAATAAAAAATGGTGAGCTCTATTATCGGAGTGGTTTTGGGGGTTTTCAACGATGTTTCTCTTCGGAAGGAGTGGAAATCTTGCAAGAAATCCACGAAGGCGAGTGTGGTCACCACGCTGCAGCAAAATTTTTTGTGGCAAAAGCTTTTAGACACGGATTCTTTTGGCTTACAGCTAAGGCGGATGCCGATAAACTGGTCAAATCATGCAAAGGCGACTGAGCTGGAGGAAGCTCGGACTTAGAGTCCACCTCTTCATTGTCTGGCGCCTCCGCATACTTCTCAGGTAGAGGGGGCATCATCCCAGCTACCCTGAGGGCCTGGAAAACAATGACAGAAGATCAATAACATTGCAAGCTGAACAAGCCAACACTCGAAAAAAGCGCTACACGCTCGAATAAATATCACCTGAGAAACGACTTTCTTGGCACTAAAAGGAGAAGTCAACGACTTCCCCGGGAGATCCTCACTGGCCTTAGCTTTCAGCAGGGGCCGCAGGGCCCTATCCAGATCACCCGAAGACAGTTCTTCGGATGAAACTCTTGACGGTTCGATGGGGCTGGCGTAGAGGAACATGGGGTGCACCCTCGCTTGGTGTGGCTGTACCTGGCACTTGAGGAAGGTGCGGATGATTTTGACACCATTGACCTCTTTGCCTGGCACCAGCTAGAGAGCCTCCACTCGCTGATAGATCCCCTCTATCTCTTCGGATTCACCCTCCAAGATGTGGTTCTTCCATGATCTCTTACGGATGATCTGCTGAGTAGAGTCGAAAAGGGCAAGCCCATAGTGATGACTGTCCAGCTTAATGTCACGGATGTAAAACCACTTCCGACGCCATTGCTGGACATACTCGCAGATAGAAAAGGAGAAGAATTGGATGGAAGAATGAATGAAAATGATGCAGCCACCGAGCGGATAGACTCCGCCAGTGCTGGACTGCCTCTTCAAGGAATATAACTTCCGAAAGAGACCAAAGTGTGGCTCTATCCCGAGCCAGCACTCGCAAAGGGTGATAAAACAGGCGATATAAAGAAGAGAATTGGGAGACAAATGATGCAACTGAATCCCATAGCAAAAAAGAAGCCCACGAAGGAATTAGTGAGCAGGAAGATAAAGACCACAGATGACGAAGGCTAAAAACATCACCCGAAACCCTTCGGGTGGGCGAGGGATTACCTCATAACCGCGGAGGATGGCGTCCTCCTTGTTCTGAGGGATCAACCCAGCGTCACGCAACTTGCGTAGATCAGCATCGCACATCTCCGTGCGCCTCCACCCACCGTCGGTGATGCGGGCAGCAGCAGCAACAACCTTCTTTCCGCCGCCATCGGCGCTCGAACTGGCTCTAGCGGTGGTCTTCTTCGGCTTCCCCATCATGCGGCGGCGAGGGCGGTGGTGCGTGTGGAGAAAAGCAGAAGCAAAGGTACAAAAAATTTCTAGTGCGCACTGAAGGAAAGCAAAGCTCATGAAAATGGAGGCAATGGCGACGAGCAAATGACGAAGGGTAAAAGAAAACTACTGTTTATCTATGGTATAAAAGGAGAAAGACGACGCATACTAGACATTGATCCAGAAGCCCTAGCGCGCACGCTCAATATAACCATACATGTGTCAGCACAACAACAAACCGTCGCCAGCACGCCGTCCACTACGCACGGAAACCGAGAAGACGCCGTAATTTTCGCCACGTCTGCGCGTGACTAGTCAACTTCAAGTCAGGCGGTGGGACCCACGATCGTTTCGTCGCGTCATTTCTGCCACCGCACATGGTTGAGATCATCAATCGTCATCACTGACGTCATCAAGACCAAGCTAACAACGACTGGATGTTTTCGGCTGATCAATCAAGTACTTACTCGAATCTACGATTCGAGTAACTACTCGGGGGCTACTCCTATCAGGAGCGCTGACCGCGTACCTGAGACATGATTAAGATACTACACCCCGCAACTATCTTTGAGTCCTACGTCGAGTCTATGAATCCACTACGGACTCGGGGGCTACTCCCATAGGGAGGATTGGTTCGACATCCGAAAAAAATGTGTCCTTCGGACCTAAGCTAAAAATAACTGAACTAAAGTCTCTGATCTAGTCTACGACTCGAACAGACACTCGGGGGATACTACCATAGGGAGCGCTGGCCGTGCACCCTATGAACTCTTCGAATGCGATCCTTCGGATCAAACACGACAAAATCCTTTTGACAACTTTTCCCAAACCAACACTAAGTGAGAAGCAATCTCCTTGGCCACCCGAAACACCTCTGCGGTGATAAAATTTTGGATGATGTGTATACG
This sequence comes from Avena sativa, assembly GCA_916181665.1. Classification (NCBI taxonomy): domain Eukaryota; kingdom Viridiplantae; phylum Streptophyta; class Magnoliopsida; order Poales; family Poaceae; genus Avena; species Avena sativa. Next base: position 72,912,755 of record OV702284.1, read on the forward strand.
ACACAAAGATAAGCCCTACAGATCTCATCTGATGGCCTGGTAACGCACCTGACTACGCTCTGCTAGTAAATCTTCGTGTCAGCATATACGATGAAAAATCCTAACGGACGTGTTGGGTACATTACCTGAAAACCACTGGGATTCAAATCCTGTAAGACCTTAACAGCCTGAGTCGAATTACACCAGCAATCATTCCGAATTCGAGTATGGGGACTCGAGTTTGATGAAGATCGTGTTGTTTTTTCTATGACAGTTAACTGACCCTGATCCGTCGGGAGAGTCAGGCACATGCATCAACAATCCCTATGAACTAAACATTTTCCTCCTAGTGAAACAGGTTCAACTTAATAGCATCCGAAAGATTAAAGAGTCTCCAGCTGAAACTACGATTCGACTGAACACTCGGGGGCTACTGACATGGTTATACCCCACGAGTACACAACATTGGTATACCTGGTCCAGCCCAAGGAAAGGCCCACGACAATACACGCGACCTGTGGAGATTTTGGGTGGCCCAAGCCCATGATGTCTTCGGATCCTTGGAGAGCAAGACTAGAGTAGATAAAATTTCAAAGGGTGCAAACCCTAATCTGTAACCAAATCGACCTAAGCCCGAGACCTGCCTATCTATATAAAGTCTAGGAGGGCACGGCAAGAAGGATCTCTCTCAACTCATCGCATACGCACCCCCATGCCAGATTGCATCTACGCACCCTTGTTACCTTCGGTTCCGCCGTAGTCAAGAGCAGACAAGCAGGAGTAGGGTTTTCCCTCCGGGGGCCTGAACCTGGGTAAACCTCGTGTCCCGCATTGCTTGTCTGTTAACTGTTCCACGATCTCCAGCATCTCCATCTTATCCAAAACCCAAGCCCATAACAATGGGCATTGACGAAATCAACCCTCGTCATCTTCAGGGAGACATCCGGAACTTTTTGTTACACTCTCTCCTTGATCTAAAAATGCATGCGGTTCTTGTAATCCTTCGTCGAAATACGATGCGGGATGACACGTAGGTTGTCCTTCTTGTCGTCGGTGATTGTGTGCATGAGGCAATCTCCATGATGCTGCAGAGGCTGGATCCGACGATCCAACCAGTAGTGGATCAAGTCAGATCCATGGAGGCCCTTATGTTTTATCAGAAATTCAATCCACCTTTTGGCGAGGATCAAGATATCTGAAAGTTCCGGCGCTTCCACGTCCCATGATTCCTGGTGGGGAGCGGCACCGCCGACGAAGGCGGGAATACCTTCCGCCTTTTCAGGAGCCCGAATATCCTTGTTGTAAAAGAAGGTTCCGGCCCAACATTTTACAGATTCACTAGCGTTAATCCTAGGATAAACTCGGTTTCTCCTAAGGACTAAGCTAAGAGTGTCGATGGTGTAAGGAACACCAGCGCTGATGGAGTTCTTTCGGGTACCATAGTAGTACCGGAAAAGGGTGAGACTTGGCCTAATGCCAAGAAACTCCTCGCTCAAAGTTATGTGAGCACTAAACTCTAGCAGGGAGTTGGGAGGAAGATTGTGAAGCTACACACCGTAATATTTGAGGAACTCGATGAAGAATTCCGACGGTGGGAGGCTGAGGCCATGGTCAACGTGCGTGCCGAACAACACGCGCTCGCCGTCGCCCGGTGTGGGACTGGTGTCTCCAGCGGCGCTCCGCCATTCACCGGCGATGAGGTAGCCCTCGTCCTCCATGACCTGGAGCTCGGCATCGTCCATGACGCTCGGGACCCAAAGGCCCCGCATCTTCCTTTCGTCCGCCGCTATCGTTCTCGCTGCCGCCGCCCCAGAGCTAGATGTTGTTGCCATTGCGCTTGGGGAAGATGAAAGATTGGAGGTTGGGGTTTTCTCGCAGCGCGTAGATGAGAATGGATGCGGAGAGCTCGAGGAGTACAAGGAGGCAATAAGTGAAACGGTGGAGAGATGAATCTAGGGGAGAAGGGTTTCCTCTCTCTTTTATTTACCTTTGCGCCAAGATTTGCGTTCAAATCGGTGATTTGCGCCACGCGTATAGGAGAGAGGGAGGTGGCTTCCTCGCGACTCCTCCGCCCCCTCGATTCTCGCGTGAGAATTAAAACAGTGCTTTGTTCCGTAGGGAGCGGACCCACCAACGTTCGTGTTGACAAGACTCTCGTCAGTGACAAGACCTGGTCTAAAAATTTGTCAGACAGCACACCGATGTTTAAAATCCGGCTCATGTTTCAAACTGAGCAAGGAAGAGACTAAAGGTCAGAACAAAACATATCCGACTCAGATGACTCAGAATCCTACACTACTGAAATAAGTTTTAGGGAACCCTTCAAGATTCTCAAGACGAAGAAACCATCAAGCTAGACGATTTATCCGACTTTGGATCTTGGAGACTTTCGGGAGCTACTGTTGGGGATATACTTTCCGGGTATACCCACATGACTCACTGACCAGGGTGGTCCACCAACGGGTTAGAGCTTTGCTTCACGGGTGGCCCAGTCAGAGAAAGAAGAGGAGCCACTTCTGGCTACGACAAGTTCCAGAAGAGTTACCGACTTAGGCCTATAGTATTACTTGTAGTCCAAGTTGTATCTAGTTAGTGACTCTGTAACGTAGTCGGATAGGTATCTCCTATAACCCTAGGTCCCGGTGACTATACAAACCGGTCCTATGGGAGCCTTTAGGGCACAACCAATCTAACAACACCACAACCTACTCGCATAAGCGAACCTCTCTTATAATTCATTGTAACATCCGGCTCTCGCCGATATACTGGGTTGCTAGTAGAAGTAGGATCCAATCACCGCAGTCGGATCTGAACCTGGATAAACTTGTGTTCACCGTTCCCGGAATATCCGATGTCTCACACCCTATCTTCTCAACACCATCAGGACCCCCTATGGTGTATTTGTCGACAATACAACGACGCCTCCTTGGTCGCCGTTGATGAAATTCATCCTTATATGACTATAATGATAAGTTATCGTTTGTTTCATAGGAATATAAATTTTTAACTTCGTACTCCCAGACACGCTACTAATTTTGGTTGCTCGTAGGTTACTATCTTATTAGATATATGTGTGGTGGTGTAGTTTGTTGGTAAGGTCACCACTTGTGAGAAAATGTGGCCACAAACATAGGATGCAAGCAATCAAACATGGTGTCGTTACATCTTGAGAGCATCTTTTCCTTGCGCCAAACATTGAGTATCAAATGACCACTTTAGAGCATCTCGGATACATGCAGCATACCGGAAAACTCGTTTGGGGTACACCCTAAACATGTTTTGCGGTATGAATTTTATCTGCCTATGAATTGGTGCTACAAATTTAAGAAAAATCACTGGCGCTAAATTTTCACTACGGTCGTGATCCGACAAATAATTTTTAAGCTAGATAGTTCGATACATTGCTATCACGCAAAAAAAAACTAGCTAGATAGTTGGATGGTCTAACCCTAACCCTAGATCTAACCTTAACTGTACTCCTTGTACCGAGGTAATGGTCGATGATGGAGCACTCTGCCAGAGCGAGCTCCTCCCATGCCGCATCGAGGTGTTGGCATTCGGTATCAACATCGGGATTCGTCGTTGCTTCGGCTTCGCGGGCATAAAATATCTTCCTAGCTTTGCAAATGCGGAAGACTGTAGAAAGGATGTGCTCGCCAAACACATAGAATTTGTGTCGTCCTATCTGGCCCAGCTCTAGAACACGGCACCACGAGCATACGCATCCTATCAACACCAATCCGGGTAGCGATTTGTCTCCTGTGGGATGTACTATGTAGCTCCCCTCCTCCGCGTCATAAGTGTGATTCTTCTCGATGAATATCGCGCAACTCGTTTCAGTGGGTGAGTCAGAAGGCGCCACAACTTTTGGGCAAACTTAAAGTGAACCACAAATGCTCCCTCCTTGATTTTGTTCTTAATATGTTCTAAATACTGTGCAATGAAGATCAACTATTGGTCATGGTTTCTAATAGTGGTATTACCGGGTAAACCATTAGACATAGAACTTAAGATTTAATGTTATGTATACCTTGTTAAAACATATTTTTTTGGTGGCATACGAGGTTGTCGCCGACTTGCTGGATATTAAAGCTCCATGACTCCAATCTCTAATGAGTGTTATGGGAGTAGTTATTTGTACCAGAGTCGATACCTTTTTCAAAACGGAGACATTGCTCTGGTCTCTGCACCGATTGATGCATGCGTCTTTTTATTAATTTGTTATCATTTTGATCTTATAAAATATTACATTATGGATCATACAGTGTCATATATCAACCATTTTAAAAAAAGATAACATGAAGTGATGCCGTCTCAACATGCTATCTTCCAATAAAAAACGTCAGTTGCATTGGCTGTATAAATTTCGTGCAACCATTTCTAGTTGGTTGTACACAATATTCATTGTCTGATGCTTTTCTGCTGGCTGCAGATAGAACCGCGTACGAATCTAATGGGTAGGCATAGATATAACTTTCATAAAGAAAGATGATTTTGCATTGTTAAAAATACAATCATTATGATATGTTCCATATGCTTCATTATAAAGCACAAATTTCTACTCGAGTTTGTACTTTATATTTTTTCACTACACCCCTTAATCAATTGCCAAAAAGATTCATGATGTTATTTGGAGGTATTATGTTGAACAATACGCCATAAAATTTGTACCGGAGTCGATATAATGCTCCTTGTTTTGCTCTACCAGAATGCCATGGCCGTGCAATGTTACCACGTTGGCTCCCGAGCTATTACCGCGAGAGTGTGCTGGCTGCAACCCATTTCTCTGTTTTTTCAAATTATTCCCATCATCGAGTGGCAATCGGCGCTGAATACAGGAGTACATGTTTAACGATACTCTGCGGCAACAAGCTCTGACACATTCGATCTTAATGTCGTGGATGAAAAAGGTTAGATTGCTCCAGTTCAGTCCTCCGGCCTGATCTATATGTGGAAAGAAAAGGCAAAATGACCCATTAAATGCAAGATCCACTCACCCACCACAAACTGGATCTAAATCGATGCCTGATTTGAACTGCATCCATCCACCACGGAATGGCAGATTGGCAACGAAATGGAGGGGAACATCATCAACTCTCTCTCTCTCTCTCTCTCTCTCTCTCTCTCTCTCTCTCTCTCTCTCTCTCTCTCTCTCTCTCTCTCTCTCTCTGGGCCACCGAGGGCAGCATAGCACGTGGTTGCCGAGAGGCGATGAACTGCTGGCCCAGCTGAAATCCACAAGCAGGCAGGCAGGCAGGGATAACTTCTCCCTGCAACTCCATGATTAACTAGTGAAGAAATTATATACATATACTCCGATCTACTCCTACAGTAGCACTCTCTCACTTAGCTGTTGCTAGCTGTCTCCTTTCCGCCCATCATGTGACCTCCATCCTTGTTCCTACCTAGCTGCTGCCTTTATCCCTTTTTAAAATCTGTCAGACTTCTTCTAACTAACTAACTAACTAGCTCAGACTAGTTAGTTAAATGTCACCCTTAACATGGCCAGTTACATCTCTCCCCCTTAAGCTCTGAACATACAATGTCATCTCATTATTTCTTGCAAGCAACAAAACATTTGTATTACCAGGAGTTAATTACTCCTAGCAGCAAAGTTGGCGACTTTATGTAAGCATTGACATGAGATGAAATTATTGGCATTGTAGTACGTATTGCTACCACTAACCACCATATCTCTTGGATCTAATCTGATTGATGCGGCGTAGTCCTAAACACATGCAGCATGATGCCACGAATAATGGCCATCAAATCACCAACTTATAGCGTGCATCCACACTGCTGCTACTAATGCAGCGTGCCCCCACCATGCATGTGATGTGCACCTACACACTTGCACGATATATACGCATCTCCACCTACACTCTCTCTCTACACTTGTAGCCCAGATACACATACTCCTCCATCTATAGCGCCGTAGTGCTGGCTAGCTAGCTATAGCTTCTACGGGGGGCGACCGGAGGACACAGCAGTAGCGCGAGATAAATGGCGCACCTTCCGCCGAGAGCGCCCACCGCGGCGGGGCAGGACTGGTCGTCGGCCGGCGACTTCCTGGGGTTCGCGGCCGCGAGGCGGGGCGCGCACCGCCGCTCGGCCAGCGACTCGGCGGCGTTCCTCGAGGCCGTCCCCATGGACGACGTCCTCAGCGGCGGAGGCGGCGGCGGAGGAGACGAGTTCGACAGGCTCGACGACGAGCAGCTCATGTCCATGTTCTCCGACGTCGACGCGCCGGCCGTCTCGTCCGACGGTGGGGGGTTCATGGACATGGGGGACGCGGAGGAGGGGACGGCCGGGGCGCGCGCCACGGACGGCTTCGGTGACCCCAAGAGGGTCAAGAGGTCAGCTACATTTGCTAGCCAACTTAAATTTTGCGCGTTTTATTTTACCAGGGTAAAACAGTAGAAACACACATATGCTTTGCTTTTATGACATGGTTACATCGATTTGGTTGCTCAAATCTTGGAGTATCTCTAGAGCGTAAAAAATAATGTAACTTCCTGAATTACGAGTAGCTGTTTCAAATCTACAACCCTGCATATTAGTACTAGTTACTACTGCCTCGCAGAGTAACAGTTAGAAGTCATTTTAGAAGCGGGAAAATTTACCATAAAATCTACAAAACTGAAATTTCTAAAGATTTCCTTAAACACAACTCCTACAGCGAGAGAGCACATAAATGTAGGGTACGATAGTTCACATGCGACCCCCAGAAATAAGATTAGAGTACATTTTAAATCTGCATCTGTAACTCTGAGAGCAAATTCAGCATTCAGGTCTAAATATAACTCAAAATGTGCATTCTCTCTTGTCAAAACTTTACCCATACTGTATGCATGAGTAAGCTGAACGTACTACCAAACACCGGAAATCTGATAGCAAACTGGTTCGGTACTTCTCTTTCAGGATATTAGCGAACAGGCAGTCAGCACAGAGGTCAAGAGTTCGGAAGTTGCATTACATCTCCGAGCTTGAACGCAGCGTCACCGGTCTACAGGTAACCACTTCGCTTCTCTCTCATAAACACTGACCACAACGAAAAACTGCAGAAAAAACTCATGTCTTGATTCCTGCCGGAATTGACATTTCTTGTGGATTTCCTGCGCAAGTATTTCATTTCAAACAAATAGTCCCTAATTTTGTGTGTGAAGAATCAACTAGCAGTGGTATTCTTGAAACAGAGTATTTAGGTATTACTTGAGGCAGTTTAAGGACAACACAAACAGAGAAACTAACTTACCAGAAAAGAACCAAATTTTGATTGGTCGTTTACTCGGTGCAGATGGAGGTGTCAGCACTGTCCCCTCGCGTGGCCTTCCTGGATCACCAGCGGTCATTACTGACCGTCGGCAACAGCCATCTCAGGCAAAGAATTGCCGCCCTCGCACAAGACAAGATCTTCAAAGATGGTACCTAACCTTCCTGTCTATTTTGTCCAGTTTCTGCATTTCTCTAGAAATGGACTCTGGTTTCAGTTTCACACACCAACCATCACACTAAACACTTCAGTAATTCGAAAGAAAATGCACGATTCTACATGTGTATGCAAACCAAATTACTTACCAGGGGAAATAAACATTCTGCAAAACGTTTTTTTATTATGTCTCTAGTTAAGCATAGTCTTGAGCTTATTTGCTTATACTCACCAGAAAGATGTAATGCAGCTCATCAAGAGGCGCTCAAGGAGGAGATCGAGAGGCTACGGCAGCTGTACCACCAGCAGCAGATCAAGGCCACAGGCGGCGCTGACATCGCCACGGCCGCCTCAATGCAGGCCAAGCAAGAGCTCCTCGTGTGCGAGGGAGCAGCAATGCGATAGCCTGGCGTGGCGTGACAAGCTTTTTGTTGCTGGTTTTTTCTTTTCTTTTGACGATTCATCGTGTGGAAAGACACGGCTGTTAGTAGATTATTTTGTGCAGTTCGATACGTTCATTGTTTTATTTTTGTATGTGGTTGTTTGCTCACCCAGCGAAAATTGTGCTGGGATGGGAATTTGCTGTGGATGTATTGTTTGGACATTTGTGTTGGTAAACATGTTCTCGAGACTGTTTCTAAGTTTCTTGCATTTCTGCCATCCCGAGAGACTGGGATTCTTGCAAACTTTCACTAGACTATATACAGCAGCTGAGTATGAATGCAGGAGCAAGAATTGGATTCGGTGGGTAGCGACTGGGCACAACTAAGCTTGGCTCCTGCCTGCCCCTAGTATGTCCTAGTGTGCACATTTGTCTTTCAATTCTCTGTCCTTGTCCACTATTTTTTACAGGAAATTCGCACTCATGGTTATCAAAATTCATTATGTTTTTGACCAAGTTGTTCATGTTTGATTTTTCATTTCTTACATACATGAACACAAGTTGTGATTACTAATGTCATTTTTTGCTTAGTATCTTAGCTTTGTTTCCGTGTTACTACCTCCATTTAAACCTGGGCATGGAAAACCAGACCGGGCCCGAAAAAGCCTGACGGCCAGGCTTTTTTGGCCCATGGGCTGCTCCTGGGACTTGAAAATACGGCCCGGTGGGCATCTCGGGCCGGGCCTGGGACTCGGAAAGAAAGAAATTAAGGAAGGCCCGCCCGATGGCCGGGTATTTTCTTCATGTTTTGGTTGGTTCTGGGAAAGAAATTTTGTCCCGATAGTCAGACCCGGCCGTGCTCAGGCCTAGGTTTTGCGCAGCGGTTTTTTTCCGGCCCGACCAAAAAAATGCCAGCTATACCTCCATTTCAGTGAATAAGATTTATAATTAGCAAAGACAAAAGGATAAGGCATATAGAAAAGATACCAACGTCTACGATATAAAATAGATACTCACTCTTTTTCTAAATTAGATGTCTGGATGTCTATATTCGCATATATCTTATCGTGTTTTAGAGTATAGATAAATATAAATTTTGACGATATACTTTTTGGGATGGAGGAAGAACAGATGAAAATATATTTTATTTTGAATCTGTTGTCATTTATTTGATACTATAACTAGTTAAATGTCAAGACGTTGCTACGGGTTTTTAATTTCTTTTGCAGACGCAAATTTAAATATAAGACATGTGGATAATTTCAAATAGTGTGGATGATATATACGAAAGAAGACATCTTGTTAATCAACTTTTGAAAGGTAGGCAAAACCATCCAACCATGGAAATAACATGCAGTTTAAGTCGATCAAACTACAAATCATGTTCTTAATTCTTTATACACAAAATATTTTTCTGAATTATCGATCTTCCTCTCTTTCTCAAGACATGACAAGGATGTATATGTCATCACTTCTCTTTTCGTCATTGTGCCTCACCTCTTGTCACCATTGTGCTTCACCTCTTATCGCCATTGTGATTTAAGGTGACTTCACTCAGACTACACCGGCATTGTACGTAGTCTCTCTTTTACACACATGATATTACTATGGGATGATAAAAATATGCATTGAAGCAATCATCAAAAAATCTTTATGTTTTGTGGGCATGCCCATGTGTTTGCCATAGGTGCATAACTTTTTTTTTCCTTTCACACATGTAAGCATAGTGCACATTAACATTGCCAATGATTTGAAGATTCGAACAAAGACAGCGTTAGGATTCCTCCTCATCTTGTCACCGGAGCTACGAATGGAGGAACTTACACTTCTAGCAACCACTGGCGGCATTGTGAGGGAACTATGATCACCTCCTCTGTCGTGAGATCAGGGGAAGGAGAAAGTAAACCGTTCTCTCTCTTTTCGACACACGGGATGGATATCAAAATTATCTTCTCCCATCCAGATGTACAGGCCGCTGCAATTCCTACTCAAGGCGGTTGTCAACATTTGGCACTAAATGTTGTACTCACTCTAATTCATAATAAGTATCGCTTATTTTGTACTAAGCTAGTATAAACTTTATAATAAATGGACGACACTTATTATGGATGAGAGGGAGTAGCAATTACGATCTTTTTGTATAGCTGCAAGTTGAGTGAGCTTCTTAAATATACGTATAGTTCATGCAATTTCATATGTCAAACGGTCTTCTAATATAATTTGAATGATAATGGAATCATGCAAGAATATTATTTTATGGACACCAAGTTACCTGTATGCTTAACTAATTACTGCCACACTTCAGTGCATAATTAACATGTAAACAAGCAAGCCAGAAATCTGACAATGGTCTGAAGAACAACACCACACATATGTATTGACAAAAGAATCATAAATCTAATATACTGTATATAATTGGTAATATCCACCAAGATATATAACCTGATGTGCGTGTTCCATCATCTAACCAAAGAGAATGCGAGTAGCAAGTGTGGTTAGAAAGAAGACAAATAGGACACATATGAATTCTCTTCTCCCTCTTGGCCATGCCCATCGGCACCACCGTGAAGCTACTTGTGGCGGACTCCATGGTCAGTAGTGCCTGCGACCTCTACAGCAGCATCGCAAAGGTTGCCGCTACCTACCCATTATTATAGTAAAGATTCATCCTCCAACCTCTACAAACAATGAAATAAGTTAGGAAGAAGAAGTGGCCATTATGAAAGGATAGATATGTCGCCTAGAGGGGGGTGAATAGGCAATTTCAAAACTACTAGGGGGATATGCGCGCTTCGCCAATTCTTTGCCTCCTATGCATCTCAATGTTTCCACTCTTGAGGCCTTATGAGTTCATTTGCAAATTCTTGTGGTTCTTGATAATTCGAATGCATACCCAGTGTTGCTATTCCCTTATTATTTGCTTTTAATCCAATGGGGATGTCTTGAATACCTGTTTTTGTGTATCTAAGTACATGTCACATTCATTGCATGACTTACACAATCAAAATCTATGCCTTTTACCCCTTTTCGGAGTGCTTCCTCTTGTTTATGTGTGTTCTGCGAAACTTTTGGCGCCATCGGATCTGGCTCTGGAAATTTTCTGTCTCTGCCGAACTGGGTTCCTGACTCCCATTTCGGCGACAACAGGAAATTTCTGGCGTCCACTGGAAATTTCTAGCGACAAAGCCGGTGATGCCAAACTTATCACCGGAACAACCCTCCTATATATTTTCTTCTCCCTCATGCGCATGGGTAGTAGTTGCTTATTTTCCCCTCCTCTTCCCCATGCTCCCAGCCACCATGGCCGCCGCCTCTTGCCCCTCCACCCTTCCCTAGCCTCTTCCCCCACCCAAACTCCCCCAATCTCCATAGAAATCATAGATCGGGCCTTTGGCAAGCTTTTCACCGAAGCTTTTATTGTTTCTTGGACCGCATTAGGAGATCGTGGATTTTCTCCAAGTTCTCCCTTGAGGCTCCTCCCTTTGCGAAGGTGTGGCTCGGAGAACCATGTCGGGTAATCTTGTTTTCCTCTCTCCCTAATCCTTGTTCACTCTTCTAGATGTACTCCATGCCCATGTATGTTGTAGATCTAGAGTTTGAGCTTGGTTAGTCCTTGTGCCCTTGGTGATCTCTCACATCACATCCTGGTTTCCCTTACTCGCTAAATTAGGTTTGTACAAGTTGTTTGAGTCATGGGTGTGGATATTTTGAGACTTGCACGCTTTTCAGCGACCCTTCCGGTGACGCCGGGAATCACACCGAAAAGTTCCGGTCGCCAGCGAATTTTTTTGGTCCCCGCCGAAACCCTAGTCTGTCTAGCATTTCGGTTGGCTGCCAAAAAATTCCGGTCGCCGCAGGAAATTTCCGGTGAGATTCCCGGTTCGCCGAAACAGCCGTCGAAAAAATTTCGGTCCTATTTCCGGCGCCACTGGATCTGGCACCGAAACTTTCTGTCTCCAACTGTCCTTTTCACCCATGCACTTGTACCAACCCAATTCTTGATGGGTTCCTTTTCCATGACGTGTACTCTCATTTTTTTCCTTCTCTCTATTCTTCTTGTTCTTTTGCAGAGTCTAAGGAAAGTGAGCACAAATGTATAGCGGGGTCTGAGGCACAGTTTGATGGCAAGAAAATAAAGCTTCTCCCTCCACCAACAAGGGGCCGTTCTAGTGACCGTCTCTCCACCAAGCAAGCTCAGAAAGCCGAGGCTCCACCCAATGGCTCTCGAGCAGGAGGGAATGCCTCTGCCTCTAAAAAGAAAGTCAGTGCCAACAGAAAGTCTCAAGCTGAGAAGGGAAAGAGCATTGTTCCCTCTATTGAGGATGGTGTCCCACTTGACACTCACTATGTGAAGAACATGTAGGGTTCGCAGCATAGAAAACAAAAAAATTCCTACCATGGGAAGAACTAAGTACGAAGATCTATCTACTAGATACAAGCAACGGGTGGATATACATCCATAGAGAACATACCCTTCTAGACCGACAAAGTTTAATGAGGTTATACTCATGGATGATGAAGATGAACGCTTGCCGATCTCAAGATCGAGAAGAAGTCCAGCGCCGCAAATCAGCAACGTATCCGTGCTCGCACACATGTTCAAGCCGCTGAACAACCTCCGCCTCCTCGCTCCAGCGATTCAGCGAAAGCAACAACTCTTTCCAAATGAAAATCCACCAGGAACATGTATCTCGCTAGTCCGAGACCATGGGGAATAAACTAGAGGGGAGAGAGATCCTTCACGAGGAGATGTGAGTGTGAGAGAGGGAGTAGGGGTCTTTTATAGGAGGAGAGGGCACCCCAAGGGGTGTGGCCAGCGGCCATGGTGGCCGCCCCCATCCCTTCCTCCATTCATATGAGTGGATCTCCCACTCACCAAAAGTCCCTCTATATTCTCCACTAAAAAACCCCACTCAAATTCCCATTAAGTTTCCACAAAATTTAATGTAATCTCTCTTTAAATAAAACTTCTTTTATTTATTTATTTATTCAGAATTTTGTCAATTACATTAATTAACAAACATTCACATAAAACCCCTTGCTAGTATCCAATTTCACATGTAGAAACAATTTAAGCAATTTCATCCAAAACAATTCCGGTGTCTAGTGAAATAATTTATGCGCTTTATAATTCTTTCGTCTAGAACATATTTGTTCCAAATGTTGTCAGTGTCTATCAAGTGTGTCACCCTACGGTTCGCGAATAATGCGGACATGATCGAGACCCCTCTTGGATCAATAATCAGAAGCGGGGCCTGGAGATCCATACTGACTCCCACACATTCAGCGATGACTTCTTGTGATCGTGAGAACCTTTTACGCTAGTAACTTAATCCCTTTGTCTCGCTATATATTACATGTCCGAGATTCGATCATCGGTATCTCCATACCTAGTTTGATCCCGTTACCGACATGTACTCTTTTCTTGCTCCCGTGATATAACATTCTAGTGATCACATCACTTGCTTGCAAGATAATTAATGTGATATCACCGAGGGGGCCCAGAGTACATCTATTTGTCATCGGGATGGACAAATTCCACTCTTGATCCATGAGACTCTACATAACACCTTTGTAGCACTGAACCCACCTTTGTAGTCACCCTGTTATGGTGTGACGTTTGATGTTATCAAGATACTCTTCTAGTGTTAGTGATTGACATGATCTCATGGTCTAAGGAGTAGGATTACTTCGTATGATGTTATAGAAATATAAACACAATGAATTTGATCATAATGATATACTTCGGATGAATGTTCATCACATCATTCTAATAATGTTGTGACCTCGTTATTAACAACATCTAATGTCCATGATTAGGAAACCTTGATCATCTTGTTAATCAACGAGCTAGTTTATAAAAGAGGCATAACTAGGAACTTTCTGTTTGTTTATTAAACACAAATGTACTAACGTTTCCGTATTAATACAATTATAGCATGCAAAATAAACATCTATTATATACTTGGAATATACATAATAACAACTTTATTATTGCCTCTCAGAGCATATTCCCTTCAGAACATTCATGAGTGGATGAGGCTTAGGCGGATCAATCCTTATCACTTCCATCAATGCACCTATACCGACACTAACCAAGAGTTATGGAATCAAACCCAATGCTGTTTTGTGATGATTTATATACCCAAAAGGATCTCTTGAAGAGAGGATTCTATCTTCCCCCAAGGCTCTCAATGAGGCTCACTATCGGCTGAAGGGAATATTCCCTAGAGTCAAATATAAGATGACATATTTCATAAAGTTTATGATTAAGTTTTATATCATGCTATAACTGTATTGATAGGAAAACATCAATACACGTGTGATGTATAAACAACCAGTAGTTCCCGATGAAACTCTAGTTACTGGTTCATTGGTCAACGAATGATCATAGGTTTCCTGATCATGTTGGTGTCGTGGCCCCTAATTGACAATGAGGTCATTTCATTGGGGAATGAGATGGTTAACATACCCTATCTATAGAAACGTATCACGATAATGTCACAGAGTTAAGGTTCGATGATTAAGAAACATAGTGACTCTTTCCTTAGACCGTGAGACCATATCAAATCACTATCTCCTGAGGTTGCTTTGATGGCACATAACGTCACTCGGTGAAATGGTGATCATAAAGGTGTCATTGGGTATCCGGAGAAACGGGTTGAGGAGACTGCATCAAGAGCGGGATTTGTCCATCCGCATGACGGAAGATAATCTGGGCCCACTCGGATAAGTTATATCTATAAGCTGCGCAGCGTGCGACTAGGTCATGGGGATACCACTTATCAGATCGAGTAAAGAAGGTGTTGTCGGTAACGAGGTTGAACACTGACATGGGGATGTCACTTGATCAAAACCTCGCACAATATAGTATAGCAGATACAAAAGGAATAGGACACAGTGTTTATAGTTCAACAACAAATATCGTTGAGTACATAGGTGGTCATTATGGGCATCTAGGTCCCGTTGTTGATCATTGATCATAGAGTAGTCTTGACCATGTTTGTAGTATTCTCGAACTGTTGGGTAGCACGCTTAAGGGCTTGACGAGGCTTAGAGATCGTTAATGACTAGTTTGAATCACTGAAAAAGTGAGAAGAGAGAGACCAGAAAAGTTCTGAAAAGATTCGAAGGTGTCCGAAGAAAGGATAAAGGATAAAGGAAAAAGGAAAAAGGAAAAAGGACAAGAAAAGGGTTTTTAGATAAATGGTTATTTAAATATATTTATTGTATATTTATTATGAATTAATATATTGTAAAATAATATTTAAATAAATATTTATAAAATTCTTCCTAAAAGTTAGGCAAAATCCCGTAGCGATTTTACCTAAAAAGAAACTGACGTAAAAAGGCAAAAGGGGCTGTTTTTGAAATAGCCCACGTGGGCAGCATATAGTATGCGTCGCATGTGGGCGGCCGCCACTCTGCGTTGCGCTCCATAGCAGCAGCTATCGCTGGTTGGCTGCAGCTAGGATGGCCCACCTCGGAGCCGCCTCGACTGGCTGCTGCACGGGCGAGTGCCAGCACACGCGGGCCGCCAGGCCGGCCCATCTGGTCCAGGCACTGGGCGTCGCCGCGGGCAGCTCTGCCTCGCAGTTAGCCACCTGGTCGGCCCACCCGGGGCCCTCTCCCCTCCACCACCTCAACCTTGATGGGCCACACGCGGGTGGGCAGTGATGACCCACAAGTATAGGGGTGTATCATAGTACTTTCGATAAAAAGGAGTGTCGATCCCAAGAAGGAGCAGAAGGTGCTGAACAATGGTATGGAGCAGGAAATCCCTGTGAATACTTAGCAAACGGATTTTTAGTGGTTTTCTGATAAGGCAACAAAACAAAGAGCAAATAACAGAAGTAACGAATAAACGGAGCAAGTGCCCCAATCCTTTCTTAGCAAAGGACAAGCCGGTGGAAATACTTATAAGGACCAAACATTCTCGAGGACACATGAGAATTCTGTCAAGTGCTTTCGCTTCAAATAGCCGAGTACTCTTCGCTGGTGTTGTAAGTGTTGTGTGGGTGAACCTGTGCTAACATACCGCCCTTCCTAGGACTAATACATACTTGTGATTAAACCCCCTACAAACATCCGTAACTACATGAAAGTAATTAAGATATAAATTTAACCATAGCCTTAAACTCTGAGATCTTACGCTCCCTTGTGCAAAGGTGTCCTAACGGGGGTTCAGGTTTCTGTCACTCCGGCAACCCCACAATTAGTAGCCAAATACACAATGCATTCCCCTCGGCCCATAAATGGTGAAGTGTCATGTAGTCGACGTTCACATGACACCACTAGAAGAATAGCACCACAACTTAAATACTAAACCATTGAATAATATCTCATCACAGATTCACTACTAACAACATGACTTCTACCATGTCCTCAAGAACTAAACGAACTACTCACAAGACATCATATGGATCAAGATCAAAGATGATATGGTAATGGATAACAATATGAACATAAACAATAATCCAATGGTTCCACTCACAAGCATCAACTACAATAGTAATTAACACCAGGATAGTTTCCCCTAAGAACTAAAGCAATATCCAACACAATTGTTACAGTGAGACGGAGTGGTGATGATGGTGCTGGTAGAGATGATGGTGTGGATGGTGATGATCCCGACGAAGCCTAGCTTGATGCTGGTGTTGATGGCGACGGTCTCCCCTCTCCGGGAAGGAATTCCCCCGGCAGAAATCTGTCTACCGGAGAGATATTTCTCTCTCGGTGTTTTCCGCCTCCAGAGGCGGCAGAAATCTATCTGTGGTCGCTCCCCGAGCCTTCGGGTATCGAAGGGAAGATATAGGAGAAGGGGCGGAGTCGGAGGCCGGGTAGGTGGGCCACACCTGCCCTAGGCGCGGGGTCAGGTGGGCCCGCGCCTAGGGGGTGTGGGCCCCCTGAGGCCCCACTTCGTCCCTCCTTCTGGCTTCCTTCGTCTTCTAGTAAAATAATATGTTTCCATATTTTTCTGGTATTTTTCTGATCTTTGCGAAATTGCACCGAAATGCCTTCTTTTCCATCAGAATCCAGACTCCCGCAGTCCATCCTCCAAGAATCATCCAACATGCATAAACAGATGAAAAGCCATAAGTAATACCTCATAATAAGACAAATATAAGTGAACAGAGGTAAATTATGATATAGAATGGTGATGCAAATTGGACATATCAACTCCCCCAAGCTTAGACTTCGCTTGTCCCCAAGCGAATACTGAGATCATTAAACATGTCCACAGGTTTATGGAGTGAAGTGTCGATAAAAGAATACGAACAAGAAGCATCACACTTACCGTTGCACAACTCATAGAAGAAAGCAAGTCGCCATTATATAACTTAGCGTGCAACCAAGTACAACAATCACAATAGAGATGCATAAAGATACATCATAATTGGAATTGGCAAACTTGTTCTTGGTCAGAGAACACCTGGCAAACAGTTTCACAAAAGCTTTTTGTAGAGTTTCAAAACAGGAACACTCTTTTCTCAAAAAGGTTTTTCACAAGTGAAGGCTTTCAAAGTAATACTCAATAGATAAGAGTTCTGTGCAAACAACGAAGATAAAGAACATGATTGAATAAATCACCATATGAACGCTTGAAACACAACAACTCAAAATCTTGCTGGAGATAGAGAGGAAGTAGGTTTACTGACTCAACTGGTAACTAGGAGAAAGGTCCCTTCTTAGAGGGTAGCGGGGATTACAAGTCATAAAGAGCTTTCAAAAGATTATGGCACTTACTAGCTTTGAGCCCTCATTGCCCCTATCATAAGCATCTTGAGATGATTAAGGTTAAAGTGAACAAAGATGGAGTATATGCTTGACGAAATATAAGTTGGCAATCTCATGTCCCTTGAATACGAGGGCCACTACTCATGCTACTCAACTTTGGGCCTAGGTAAGTTCTTGTCATTGTAAGTATTTGCATATCATTGAGAACCGCCAACGGGTACCCCTTGTACATGGTACATGAGCTTTCCCATAACCAAAATGACAAGGCAAGCAGACAATGAGCATCTCAACGATCTTTTTATTTACTATGTACATAGCTTTTTTATTGAGGATGCTTCATAGATGACTCACTATGGTGGTGCTGCAAGTTTCCACCATGATTAAGCATGGCTTCGGCTAGCGGCCCAGGCGTTTCTCTAACACAGGATACAAACTCCATGGACTGACAAGTTCTCTCTTTATTTCACACTGTTGACATCCATAGACAAAAGAGCACGATATCAACTGTGTACAGAGTACAAGTGCAATGTTGAAAACGTTCCCCATGACAGCACGGTTCTGCTAATTCCAACGTATAGATGCAAGCATATACAACTTCGATGTTCACAATGGTTCAAGTCTATTAGGGGCAAGTAAATAAGGTGTGCCATCAAGTTCGTGAGAGCTTTACTAACTAGTTTTCTCATAACAAAATACTTTTTTAATTCGAAAGGTATATGAATCTTGAGAATTTGCTTGGAATAGCAAAAGCTACTAGGTAGATATGGTGGACACAAGTGGAAAAAGTTTAGTTCAAAGGATTTTGGAAATATGAGAAGTATGCCTTCTCAAAACAGGTTTTTGGCTAGCAAGGCTAGGTAGCAAGCAAGAGAGTTGAAAGAAACAAGAAAACATACAAGTAATAAAGCCAAACATGCAATCTTCCTTGAAGACACAAAATAATCTTAAATAAACAATACTAAGCTTATGAGCCAATAAGAAAGAAAACAAATGATACAAAATACATGTAAGCTTTTTCTTTCTTTTTCTCTTTCATAGTAATGCTACTGACCAGAGCCCGGTTTGCCAAAACCAATTTAGATCCACTTGATGATCCCAAAGTGGTGCCAATACTGATTAACAAGATCCATCACATAATAGAGATTGCAAACTAAAATAAGAAGTGCAAAAAGTAAAAGATGAGACTTCTCATTAATATTCCAATAAAGTCACTCACACCAAGGGATACATAGATAACCAACTAAAGGAGAGATACTTCCACATGCAAACCAAACTATAAGATAACCTCTCTACCATAGATATGAATCCGCTAAAAAGGTAAAAGATAAAAGATAATGGTGGTGATACCGCGACACTCCCCCAAGCTTGGAACAAGCCAAGGGGATGCCAAACCTGATGACGAATTACTCCTTCGGTGGTGGTGGTGTTTTCTTGTCATAGGTCAGAAAATCTTCCAGCATCTTACTAAGCCTGTTATTCTCCTCTTGAAGCATATCCACCTTCACCCTCGAAGCACGGTACTTATCACAAAACTTGTTGGTGGTTCGAAGGGCTTCTGCTGCCTCAGGGCAGTATCTGAGTTCTGGACCGAACGCTATGATTCCCTGCATGTGATGAGAGAAAGCATCTGCAGTGTTAATTGCTCCTACAAAAGTAGGTTTCCTTCCCCTTGTTCCTGTGGTGGTTTGTTCTTCCAACTCTATCTCCATGGGCTTCTTGCCTTTGTCGTTGGCAGAGGCCATGGTGCTCTAAACTTGAGAAGATTTCCTGACAGAAACAGATTGAAACGAAAACACGACGAGAACATAATGCATGAACCTCGGGGGATCTGGGGGGTTATATATTACGAAGTTTCAATGCATAAGGAAGGTTTTGACACGGAAACGAGGAGGAACAGAGTTCGAGGGTTGAACACCCCCCTCAGGCGCGGCCAGGCTGGGCCCGCGCCTGGGGTGGGTTTGTCCACCCCGGGCTTCGTTTCCTCTTCATTTTCGTCTCGTGACTTCCCTTATGTATTAAAAACATCAAAAATATAAAAAGATTGGGGTTTCACGAACCTTCTGTTTTCACCACTTTTACATATTCAAATACGAACTCTGCAGATTCCTTTTCTCTTTCTCCTGAAATTTCCTTCTTACAAAAACCCTTGCACAAACTCAATGACAACATTAGTTTAAGCAAAAACAATAAACCTTTGGTACACACTTCAACTAAAAACCCATCAAGACAAAAGCTTCTATAAGAGGCAAATGCAAATGATGATAGAAATCTGTCAAAACAGACCAACAGGTAAAGATTGATTTTTCTGAAGACCTTCTCTTGCTCAAATAAAAAAGTGCAGAACTAATGAAAGTTGGGTAACAACTTGGAGAACAAACTCAGAAAAATGCATCTTCATCCGAAGTACTGAGCTTCCTCACAAATTTTTACAATATATCACAAAAATCTGTCCCAGGACAGCCACTTTTCACAACTCCTCTACTTCACAAAAGTAGTTGAACTTGACACAAAGACCAAAACAAAAAGGATAAGGAGCGGTTATCACAGAGGTAATAACTTCCAAGACTCGACAAAACTCTTCGGTTATCTCCCAACAATTACTTTTCTTTAATGCCTTTAAGTTAGGCTTGAAACTTCCAAAGATGCTCACATAGGATATATATATTTGAAATGAAAGAGAGCATCAAGAAGCAAATAACCAACACACTTGAGCCTAACCCACTTCCTATGCATGGGGGTATCATGAGAAAACAAATTGTTGAAACAAAAGGACACAAGCATAGGAAGACAAAACAGATGCAACTTTAAAGCTTTCAATATAAAACGGGGAAACTTAACATCATTCAGATGCATAAAACCATGTTTCCCTCTCTCAAAATAACTTTCAGTAGCACTTTGAATAAAGTTGACAATATAACTATCACTGGAAACAACTTTATCATCAGAATAAGCATACTTACAGTCACCAAAAAGAGGTCCAAGGTCATAGAACGGAACAATAGAAGCAAGTTGTTCCACCCTGAAATCTTTATTAGGCAAGCTATTTCCACAAGGAGCTTTAGCAAATTTGGAAAAGTTAAACTCATAAGAATCTCCATCAAACTTAGTTAAAACTTTTTCCTTCTTACAATCAATAATATCTCCACAAGTGTTCAAGAAAGGTCTACCAAAAATGATAGGACAAGTTTTGCTAGTTGCTGAATTAAGCACTAGAAAATCAGCAGGATACTTAATCTTACCACAGAGAACCTCCACATCTCTTACAATGCCAATGGGGCAAATGGTCTCCGTATTAGCAAGGTGTATAACCACATCAATGTCCTCAAGCTCACAAGGACAAATATCATGCATAATTTTCCTGTAAAGCTCATAAGGAATAGCACTAGAACTAGCACCAATATCACATAAACCATAGTAGCAATGATCACCAATTTTAACAGAAAGCACAGGGACACTATCTTTTCTAGCCTTACTAGGATGAGAGATAATATTAGAAGCGTCTTCACAGAAGACAATGTGCTCATCCTCTATATTTCTAGTGACAGTGTCTTTCACAATAGCTACCACAGGTTCATTACTCAAATGCTTACCAGGCTCCACAGTTTTCATTGTACCTTTGTTATTTGCACTAATAATCATAGAATACTCCATTACCTTAGCTAGGAAAGGCATTTTCTCAACACGAGGTTCAGGCACAATATGATTAGTAGTACAAACTTGAGTACTTCTAACTGGAGCATGACTAACAACATCTTTATAAGGAGCATGGTACTTATTCCACTTCTTCTTGGGAATTTCTATGTAAGAGGCAAAGGCCTTAAAACAGTTGGCAATACTTTGGGAATCAAGACCAAACTCATAATTAATATCACGCGAGTCGTCAGTTCCCATAAAAGATCTAATGCATTCATAATCATAGTTTATACCTGACTTTCTTCCTTTGTCATCCTCCCAAGCTTCAGTGTTATCATGAATACGGTCTAGAAGATCCCATTTAGCTTCTTCCTTCATATGTGTGAATGATCCAGCACAAGAAGCATCTAGTATATCTTTATCATGAAGAGAAAGCCTAGCATAAAAGCTATTGAGAATAATATTGTTAGGGAGTTCATGAATAGGACATTTAAGCATTAGTAACTTCAATCTCCCCCAAGATTGAGTTGTACTCTCTCCATCAAGAGGCCAAAAGTTATATATAAGATTTCTATCCTTATGAAGTTCACTGGGAGGATAAAATTTAGAGTAAAATAGAGATGCCATCTCCTCCCATTCCATGGATTGTCCATTCTTCAGCACCTTATACCATTCTTCAACTCTCCCTTTCAAGGATATGGAGAGTAACTTCTTCTTCACCTGTTCAGCTGTGATACCTACACACTTAAACAACCCGCATAATTCATGGATAAAAAGCAAGTGATCACCAGGATGGACAGTTTCATCCCCAAAATAATAATTAGCCATAACATGATTAACAATACTTGTAGGTATCTTAAAAGGATCTATCTCAATAGGAGGTGGTTCATCTACTACCCTAGCAATGGTAGTAGTTTTCCCAAATAGAAAACCAAGTGGGTTATCCATATTGGAAACAAAGTAACAAGCAGTAACAAAAGCAATACTCATAGTAAAAGTTTCCCTTACCAGTTCCACTCTTCAATAGCGCTTCACTCCCCGGCAACGATGCCAGAAAATAGTCTTGATGACCCACAAGTATAGGGGGTGTATCGTAGTACTTTTGATAAATAGGAGTGTCGATCCCAACGAGGAGCAGAAGGTGCTGAACAGTGGTATGGAGCCGGAAATTGATGTCTACGCACTTATATTCTTGTAGACAATTGTTGGGCCTCCAAGTGCAGAGGTTTGTAGAACAACAGCAAGTTTCCCTTAAGTGGATTACCCAAGGTTTATCATACTCAGGGAGGAAGTGGTCAAAGGTATTCCCTCTCAAGCAACCCTGCAATCAAGATACAAGAAGTCTCTTGTGTCCCCAACACACCCAATATAGGTGCACTAGTTCGACGAAGTGATAGTGAAATACAAGTGGTAACGGTGCCAGAAAAGAGCTTGACGGTGAGGTAAAGACTAAAGCAAGCAAACATGCAACAGATCTAGATGCAAACAGTGTTTCAGTGCTTATAAACAAGGCCTAGGGATCATACTTTCACTAGTGAACACTCTCTCATATAAATATCTTCTCTTCATGATACTACTCTTAACTACTCTCCGGTTGGACATTCTAATCCATGGTAGGGCCTTCCCCAATCTAGATAACCCCACACTGTCACCTTGAGCGCTAGATGGTTCCAACAAACACCACAATTTCATAGAGACATCCAACTCCAAATATAACTTATAAAAAATATTCAATCTAGCCAAAGTGCCACACACGGTATGCATGCTGTCACTTTCACACACGTGGAGAAAAGCATAGATCTATTAAAGCACAAAGAGTATTTATCTAGACTCAAACCTAAGTGCCACCATGGCGTGCACGCTGTCACTTTCACACACATGGGGAGAGCACAGATCTAATGAAGCACTTGAGTAGCAAGGTAGATCTACTTGATTACAAAGCTCATGACCACAAGATCATGCATAGAGAGAGAGATGAACACATAGCTACCGGTAGAGCCCTTAGCCTCGAGGAAGAACTACTCCCTCCTCATCATGGGAATCAGCAACAGTGATGAAGATGGCGATGGATATCAATGGAGATGGCTCCGGGGGCACTTCCCCGCCCCGGCAGGCTGCCAGAACAGAGACTTTCTGTCCCCCGAATCTCCCCTTCGGTGGCAGCGACGCTACGGAGGTTTTCGTGGATTTCTTCTGGATGCCCTAGGGTTTTTGGGTCGGAGGCTTCTTATAGCCGAAGGGGCGAGACCGGGAGGCGGCCAGGGCCACCAAACCCTAGCCAGGCGTGGGGCCACCTGCCCTTGCGCCTGGGGTGGGTCTGGCCCCCCTGGCTGGCCCTCCCCGGCTCTCCTCTGGACTTCTTGTTCCCCACGGAAAGTAATTGACTTTGACGTTTGTCCCGTCCAATTCCAAGAATATTTCTTTACTAACTTTTCTGAAACCAAAAACAGCAGAAAACAGGTATCTGACACTGTTGCAACTTTTTAATATGTTAGTACCAGAAAACATGTAAAAAGCACCTCAAAGTGTAGACAAGCAAAGCAAAGTCGATACAAAACAAGCATGGACCATCAAAAATTATAGATACGTTTCCAACATATGAGAAATCCCTGTGAATACTTAGCAAACGGATTTTTAGTGGTTTTCTGACAAGGCAACAAAACAAAGAGCAAGTAATAGAAGTAACGAACAAACGGAGCAAGTGGCCCAATCCTTTCTTAGCAAAGGACAAGCCGGTGGAAATACTTATAAGGACCAAACGTTCTCGAGGACACATGGGAATTCTATCAAATGCTTTCGCTTCAAATAGTTGAGTACTCTTCGCTGGTGTTGTAAGTGTTGTGTGGGTGAACCTGTGCTAACATACTGCTCTTCCTAGGACTAATACATACTTGTGATTAAACCCCCTAGAAACATCCGTAACTACGGGAAAGTAATTAAGATATAAATCTAACCACGGCCTTAAACTCTGAGATCCTACGCTCCCTTGTGCAAAAGTGTCCTAACGGGGGTTCAGGTTTCTGTCACTCCGGCAACCCCACAATTAGTAGCCAAACACACAATGCATTCCCCTAGGCCCATAAATGGTGAAGTGTCATGTAGTCGACGTTCACATGACACCACTAGAAGAATAGCACCACAACTTAAATACTAAACCACTGAATAATATCTCATCATAGATTCACTACTAACAACATGACTTCTCCCATGTCCTCAAGAACTAAACGAACTACTCACAAGACATCATATGGATCAAGGTCAAAGATGACATGGTAATGGATAACAATATGAACATAAACAATAATCTAATGGTTCCGCTCACAAGCATCAACTACAATAGTAATTAACACCGGGAAAGTTTCCCCTAAGAACTAAAGCAATATCCAACACAATTGTTACAGCGGGACGGAATGGTGATGATGGTGCTAGTGGAGATGATGGTGTGGATGATGATGATCCCGATGAAGCCTAGCTTGATGACGATGTTGATGGCGACGGTGACCCCTCTCCGGGAAGGAATTCCCCCGGCAAAAATCTATTTGCCGGAGAGATCTTTCTCTCTTGGTGTTTTCCGCCCCCCTAGAGGCAGCGGAAATCTATCGGTGGTCGCTCCCCGAGCCTTAGGGTTTCGAAGGGAAGATATAGGCGAAGGGGCGGAGTCGGAGGCCGGCCAGGTGGGCCACACCTGAACTAGACGCGGGGTCAGGTGGGCCCGTGCCTAGGGGGGTGTGGGCCCCCTGAGGCCCCACTTCGTCCCTCCTTCTGGCTTTCTTCGTCTTCTAGTAAAATAATAGGTTTCCATATTTTTCTAGTATTTCTCTGATCTTTGCGAAATTGCACCGAAACGCCTTCTTTTCCATCAGAATCCAGACTCCGGCAGTCCATCCTCCAAGAATCATCCAAAATGCATAAACAGATGAAAATCCATAAGTAATACCTCATAATAAGACAAATATCAATAAATAGACGTAAATTATGATATAGAATGGTGATGCAAATTGGGCGTATCAGGCAGGCGGCCCACCCGACCGGTGATACGCTGGAAACGTATCTATAATTTCAGATGCTCCATGCTTATTTTGTATCTACTTTGCTTTACTTGTCCACACTTTGAGGTGCTTTTTACATGTTTTCTGGTACTAACCTATTAACAAGTAGCAACAGTGCCAGATGCCTGTTTTTTGTTGTTTTTGGCTTCAGAATAGTTAGTAAATAAATATTCTCGGAATTTGACGGGACAAAGGAAAACGTCAATTACTTTTCGTGGGGAACAAGAAGTCTAGAGGAGAGCCGGAGGGGCCAGCCAGGGGGGCCAGACCCACCCAGGCGTGGGGGCAGGTGGCCCCACGCCTGGCTAGGGTTTGGTGGCCCTGGACACCTCTTGGTCTCGCCCCTTCGCCTATAAGAAGCCCCCGATGCAGAAACCCAGAGTACCCGATCATAAATCCACGAAACCGTCTCTAGCCGCCGCCACCATCGTCCCTAGATCGGGGGGAGCTGAAGTTCTTCCCGGCACCCTGCCAGAGGGGAGATCATCCCGGAGGCCTTTTCTCGGGTATGATGCGTGAGTAGTTCCACCTTGTGAGCTCCGTTCATGATCAATATCTAATCTATTTGTAATCATGCATGTTGTGTTTGCAGGGATCCGATGGATATTGATATTATTATGTTGGTTTGATTAATGGTTTTATCTTTATGATTCTATCATGTCTGTGTTGTTTGTGATCTTGCATGCTATCCATTGTTAGTAGCTATCTTGGCCAAGTAGTTGCTAGTGACTCCAAGAGGGGGTATTTATGATCAATAGTGGGTTTATGCCTCTAGTTTCCAAGGGAAGTGACAATAATCTCTTCGGTTGTAGATGTGCTGTTGCTACTAGGGAGAAAACAACGGTCTCTTGTTCATGGAACATGTGGACTGTTTGCCTTAAACACTTTGCTTAAAGCAGTTGTCTGTTGCTTGCAACTTAATACTGGAGGGGGTTCGAATGATAACCTGAAGGTGGACTTCTAGTCATAGATGAAGTTGGATTGCGGTCTATGTATATTGTTGTATTGCCCAATCAGCCTCATAGGATCTTTCTGACTAGTAATTTCATTGTTATGCCTTGCTCAGTTCCTGTCAATTGCCCCACTTTAATTTGTTTACCCTTCATGCCATGTTGTTTATCTAAGGAGAGCACCTCTAGTGAACTATGGACCCGGTCCAATCTTTACCATTGATACATCTTCCACTGTTACCTGTTTACTTGCTGCAAACCACCATTACCTTCCACACCATATGTTTAATCCTTTGTTAAAGCAAACCAGTGAGCTTGACAACCTCACTGATTCATTGGGGCAAAGTCTTGAGTTTGTGTTGTGTAGGTCTCCGCGTTGCTTGCAACACCTGTATGACGTTTCCTTCCTCCTACTGGTTCAATAACCTCGGTTTCTTACTGAGGGAAACTTGTTGCTGTGCTCCTTCATACCTTGCTCTTGGGGTTTCCAACGAAGCGTCCCACGACAAGTACTGGGTGCCATCAAGCTATTTTCTGGCGCCGTTGCCAGGGAGGATAAGGACGTCTTCACTAGGAGAGACATTCACTTCCTTCCTCTTTACTTTGTTTTTAGTTTGCTTTGTTTCTTTTTCTTGGTTTTGTTTGCCTCTTTTCAAAAAACCCAAAAAAATAGTCTAGTTTGGTTTGCTTGCCTTATTCAAAAACACAAAAAAAATAGTTCATGCTCTAGTTGCTGCCATGTCAAGGTCTGCCTTTATTTCCCCTATGGTAGAAATCTCCACTTTTAAGCAAAAAAGTGAAGAAATTTTCTAGGAAGCTTGGTCTAGAATCTCTGCTTTCCAGAGGGAAACTGAGCCTGAGGTAAGCCTCAGCTTGGTAATTGATAGTTTGCACCGCGGTATTGCTCTTTGTTATAGATATGCTTTGGATGTTGTGGCTGAAAATGATTTTTTTCTTTGTACTGAGGATGAAGCTTATGATTCTATAAGGAAATTAATCATGATCTATGGTACACCTGGCAAGTCTGATTCCTCTTTCACAAGTATTTTTGCTAGGTTGAACCATCTTGAGACCAGTATTGCTGCCATGAATAGTTGCTATCACACTCTTAGGGCTTAGCATGATTATATTCCCATAAATTATGATCCTTCAAATTTGTTTCCCAAAATTAAAGTCTCAATAAACACTACACTTTTTGATGCTCGCTGTGATATCATGTCTGAATTTTGTCTCATGCCTAAAGATATTTTTGATTCCTTGGGTCTTTGGGGGATTATTGAAGGAGGAGAGGAAATCTCTCTTACCAACAATGCCACTATATTTCCCATTGGAATAGATGAAGGTGTATTTACAAAAATCTCAGGGAAAATGGTGTCTACTGATTATCTTGTTATTGAATGTGTAGGCAAAGGACAGATCACACTTGAAAGATCTCTACTGAAACACCTTGGGGCAGTAATAGATGTGGGATAAGGCATCATGCACTTTACTCCCCCGATAAGCAATCATATATTCCCGAAGAAGAAAAATAAAGTTAAGAAAAGAAGGAACAAGAGGGGAAATTCCTCATTTGAAAATACTTGATTCTTCTTGCTTCTTTTGCCTAACTTCAAGGCGTTAAAGAAAAGTACTTGTTGGGAGATAACCCAAGAGTTTCCTTGAGTCTTCGAAGTTATTACTTCTGTAATAACCTCTCCTTATCCATTTTGTTTGCTTTTTGTGCCAAGAATGACCTCTAATGAGAGGGAAGTAATATTTGGGGAGTTGCTGTCCCGAAACAGATTTCTGTCCTCCACCAAAAACATTCATGAGAAGGCTCTATAACTCAGCTTGAGCTCCACACATAAATCCCGCAGTATGTTAGATAACTTCCGTTAGTTCAACACTTTTTGATTTGAGCAACCGAAGATGTTTGAAAAAATCGGTTTCTACCTGCTAGTCTGTTTTGACAAATTTCTGCCATTATTTGCATTTGCTTCTTATTGATTCCTTTTTGAGTTCTTTTTAGGTAAATTGAGCTTATTGAAGGAGTTACTATAGTAGCTTGTGTTTTTAGTGAAAATCCTTGCTATTCCAAAGCTTTACCAGTGGTCTAATATATTTTGAATAAGCTAATGTTGCTAATGAAGATTGTGTGAAGTTTTGTATGAAGGAAAATTTTCAGGTGTGGAGAGAGAATGATGCAATGAGATGAAGAATGGAAAAAAGCTCAAGCTTGGGGATGCCACCATGGTGTCACCCCAAGAAATATCCAAGAGGTACAAGCGTCAAAGCTTGGGGATGCCCAAGGCATCCCCTTCTTCATCAATAAAAAGCTTAGGTATCTCTAGACACTTCGTTTTTATTGTTTCATGCACAATTGTGTTGTTCTTGGAGCATCTTAGTTTTTTTTGCTTTGCTTAGGTTGTTTAGTTTGCTTGAATAAAGTAGTTTGTACCCCCGTCTTGCTGTGTTGTTTTGCAAATAAGTTTGCTTGGTGTTTGGAAGGGAGTAGTAAGTTCTTGCTTGAAATGCAAGAGGAGCTTGCATTGACTGTGACTTAGACTTTAGCATGACATGCTAGGTGTTGTTTTAGCATTATGCTTAGTGATTATTGCTGTAGCATGTCTTGTTCCAAACAATTGGGATTGCTTAGTGTGCCTTGAAGAAATTATGCGTTTGTTTTAGCATGCAAAAGCATAGTATTGTGGTATTCTCCTTTGATGTTTTGCTTGGGTTGACTTGGTACATGCTCACACCATGTTATGACTCTCACAAGTCACCATTAGCCTCTATGATCATTTATTCCTTGACTTGTAGTACCCCTCTTTGCTTTGATTAGTTTGCTTTGTTGCATTGCATGATTATGGCCATTATTGCTCTCTTAGTTGGTTGCTCCCAGTCTTTTGCTAGCCTCTGATTGTATGAGTAAGTTCTACTCATGCTTCGAACTCCCAAGAAACCAAGTTATTCCAAAGTGTCCACTATAAACTCCTATGCATGTGTTTTACACCATTCCAAGTATATTCTTGTTTTCATCTATCTTCCAATTAAAAACTATTTTTTATGTGAAAACTTAGTGATTAAATCCCTCACGAACTTGATGGCACACTTTATTCTTTGCCACTAATAAACTTGAACCATTGTGACAACTTTGTTGTATATGCTTGCACTTATAAGTTGGAATTAGCAGAACCGTGCTGTCACGGGGAACGTTTTCAACATTGCACTTGTACCTTGTTGTACTCTGTTGATATCATGTTCTTTTGTCTATGGATGTTACCGGTGTGAAATAAAGAGGGAACTTGTAAGTCCATGGAGTTTGTATCCTGTGTTAGAGAAACGCCTGGACCGCTAGACTAAATATTGGTGATATGCTATGTGGGTATCCTCATAGCATGTCTCTTATCTGGATAACTTGGGTGGCCCACAGTTGGTAGCATGGCTCATGGCCTGCTGGGCGGCCCAGTTAGATGGATCCAGAAGGGAGGCCCATGCCGGATAAAGGAAGGCTACGGTTGGAGTCACCGACGTACCCGGAGCCTTGGAGTGCAAGATACACAAGACTAGTAATAGACGGTGTAGGACTTTGTAACCTGTCCGGCTAGGACTCTTCCCTGTAACCCTAGGACCTGGCGGCTATATAAGTCGGGCCTATGGGATCCTTTAGGGCACAACCTAGTATCGATTCATACAACCTCGCACAGCGAACCAATCTCTATAACTCGGCGTATTGCCCTTATAGTGATTTATAGCAGGAGTAGGATTCCGCCACCGTTGTGGGATCTGAACCTGGGTAAGCTGTGTTACCTCGTACCCGTCAACCGTCCGCCTTCCTCCACGTCTCTAAACACGCACTGTGAGGACCCCTCCGTGGTGTACTCGTCGGCAATACCACGACAGTTGGCGCCCACCGTGGGGCAAGAGGCGCTTCAGGCTCTTCAGCGGGCGAGGACCGAGATCTTCGCAGGAATCGGCAAAACTGTAGTCATCGGTCGCGTTCTCTTCTCCGGCAACGTTCCGATCATCCCTCCCGACGAGTTCTGGATCCCGGCGAAGATGAACCCTACGCGGTGTTCGATCGTTCCTATCGGAGACATCCACCTATTCATTGGCGAAATCGACTCGGGCACTAGTTCCCTGGGAGTTGGAGGAGCATCAAGGCCCGCACGGACCGCCTACGGGCAAGATTTGTTCGCGGAAGGATCGATGTCAGATCTCTCTTCGGAGTTTGCCGGCAAAGATCAGAAAAATTCAAGGCCCACCCAAACCGCCCCTGTGCAGGATATAAAGGTGGAAGATCACTGCAAATCCGCCGGCTTCGCCCGTGTGTCTGGACAGCAGAGATCCAAGTTCGTCGGAGTGGTTACCATCTTCGATCTGGCGCGCTGCGTTCAGAGAGAAGGCGAAAGCCCCCATGATTACCTGGCCAGGTGGCTCCGTATACGAGCCGATCTGGCCCACTACCCCGATGATAACGCTTTGTATCACTTCGTGGAAGGACTGGACCGTGGCACGCTTCTCCGGCATTCTTTAAGACGGCAGCAGGCAATAGGACGCCTTACCCTTGAAGAGATGGTGAGCATCGTCAACAACTACGTGGAGGCTGACGCAGCAGCCCAGAAAGCGCTTGTGCTCATCGACGGAGAACCTCCGATTCAGTCACCGCCACCACTGCCTCCGGCCGCCATCGTCGCAGCTGCACCGCCACCTCCAGTCATCGTCG
The DNA here is from genome assembly GCA_916181665.1 of Avena sativa. Taxonomy (NCBI): domain Eukaryota; kingdom Viridiplantae; phylum Streptophyta; class Magnoliopsida; order Poales; family Poaceae; genus Avena; species Avena sativa. The sequence goes on from OV702284.1 coordinate 72,943,620, forward strand.
TTGCTGTTGCACCTCCACCGCCCGTCATCGAGGATGTCCTGGCACCCTCCGACTCTGTTATTGACGCGCTTTATGCTGACTTCAGTGCAGATTAAAAGGAGATAGATTTCAGTCCAGAAGAGCTAGACTCCGCTATGCAGGAGATGGAGGAGGAGTACACGCGCGACGAGCAAGCCAACAATGTCATCACGTCTCGAGGGGTGTTCATCACCATTGGGACGATGATGGATGAAGATCAACCCGGACGAGCTACGCCTACAGCGTTGGAAAAGGGGAAGGGGCCACTTATTGCTGCTGACGATGATCGCGCAAAGGTCATGCCTCCTCCGCCTAACCCAGTACAGCAGCCGCAGGAACTCGGCACCGGCCCGAGCAACAACAACACCGCAAATTTTCCACCTCCAGCATCTACGTCTGCAGCAGCCCGAGTTACTCCAGCTGATAGAGTGATGTACGGCAATCTCCTCGTCGAGCCACTAACCGTTGCTCATATCCGGAACATGACCCAGCCTTACGAGAAGCGCCAACAGCTGCTGGAGGAAGCATAGGCCATCACGGAGCAAGGCGCTAAGCTAGATCGAGATCTGGTCAACGCGAAGAAGTCCATAGAGAAAGCTAGAGAAATGGAGGCCGAGTACAAGACTTTGCTGCAGCAGCAGAAGGCCAAAAAAGCTCCGGCTCGCGTCATCAACGATCCTGGTGTACGGCGCAACCTAGGATGGGCTCTCTCGAAGCCGGCACAATCCAAGCCATACATTAACAGTGAAGGCAAGCAGGTGATGCCCACACCACTCCTTAACCTCGCCGTCGCCAAGACCCTTCTGGAGCAGGATACATCGTCGGAGGCAGTGGAACAGGTCTATGACCTAGTGGCCAAGGCGGTGAAGCAGCAGGAAAAATCCACCTCTCAGAGGCTTGAGTCCGACCCAGCGCTTTGCCAGTCTAGCCAGTACAAGCCGCCAAGGGACAGATCTCCTCTTGATGTCGGGTCCCAGACGGGTTCATCAGAACGAAAGGCGGAGGGATGCGCACAACAGGAAGGATGCCATCCCCATATCCTCTGACAACAGAGAAAAGGCCCGACCTCGTCGCCCATCGCCACCGCCCCGGTCCCCCCTACATCGCGAAGATTACAAGGCTCACCATCGTATGGATATGCCCCCACCAAAGCAGTGCGGCATCGTCATCCGCGACAACACAGAGCAGACCCGTCATGACGGAGAGCGCAACCAAGAACACAGGAGCAGGTCACACCATGACCCTCCGCGTCCGAAAAGCAACCGTGCCAGACGTGAGGCGTCGCAGGAGGGTAACAGGAAGAAGGATAACCCACCTCCACCTCCGCCTCCGTCACCACCAAGCAGTCACCATGGCGGAGGAGGCCCGCGTCGTTCATGCAGCCCATCCCCTGTTGACAAGAAGAATAAGAACCTGCAACCGTAAGATGCACGTTCGCGGATCGATAAGATCCACGAGGCCCGGGAAGGACCATACCTAGGACCACGTTGCTTTGGACCTGCAATACGGTCCGCAACCTACCCTAAAGGTTTCCGGATTGACAAGACCATCAAGCCCTATGACGGCACCGCCAAGCCAGCCACATGGTTGCAGGACTATGGAAACGCAGTGGAGATTGCCGGAGGCAACCCCAACGTCGCCGTCAAGTACCTCCCATTAATGTTGGCGGGCATGACCCGTAAATGGATCGACTACTTGCCGGAGAAATCTATCTACAACTGGTTGGACATGCAAGAAGCGTTCACCAAGAACTTTGAGGGTACATACAAGCGTCCCTTCACTGTGGGCAATCTACAGCGGTGCGTGCAAGAGAAAGACGAGACATTTCGCGCCTACCTCTCCCTCTGGCTAGACATGAAGAATTCCTGCGCAGGAGTGCACGCTCAGACCGCCATGGCCGCCTTCATCGATGGGTTGGAAAGGGGCACGTTGCTCCGACATAAGCTGAAGCGCTTGTAGGACAATCACCAGCTTGGGCTGAATCAGATGATTCAGTTGGCTAGTGAGTTCGCAGCTGCCGACGACAATGCTCGCGGCTCCTTGCCGGCAACGACCGTTCCAACTCGAGCTCGGAGGAACAACAGTACAAAGCGGAAAACCGCTCTAGAAGAAAAGCAATCTACCGACATGGTTGCTATGACTTTAGCAGGACGAGGTGATGGCGGACAACGTGGCCAAGGAAGAGGAGTTGGTCGTGGGTAGCAACGAGGAAGTGAAACTACCTCGTTGCCGCTCCGCGTTCCCCAAACCTACGAGGAGTACCGTGATATGTCGTGCCTCATACACCTCGACGTCAACGGCAATGCCACCCATACCAATCGACACTGCAAGTTCGTCAACGACCTCAAGGAAGACCCGGAGTTCGGCTACAAGCAAAGTCGGAAGAACGGATCGTGAGGCAAGGTCAAGGGGAAGAAGAAGGAGGAGGAGTCTGAGGATTCAAGTGACATGGACAAGGACGTTGACCCCAAGCACGCCGCCAAGAGCGACGATGAGGGCAAGAACCCCTTCGCGAAGAAGGCTCCAGTCTACCACACTTTCCTTGGCACCCCCACCATCCGACAACAGAAGACCTCTCTGAGGATCCTGATGGCACTCTCCCCCTAGTTCCCCAGTACCTGAGCTGGTCAGAGGTTCCAATTACTTGGGACAGGACGGACCACCTAGACCTTATACCTACGGAGAACCAGTACGCCATGGTCATCAACCCCTTGATTGACGGTGTCGAGTTCACCAAGTGTATGGTGGATAGTGGAAGCAGCATTAACATCATGTACCTGGATACACTGCAGAAGATGAAGTTGACGGAGGCAAACCTAAGGCGGACCAACACCATCTTCCACGGCGTAGTTCCTTGTCGGGAGGCTCGGTCCCTTGGGTGCATTACACTTCAGGTCGCCTTTGGCGATGTTAACAATTACCGCCAAGAGCGCATGACCTTCGAGGTGGTCCCCTTCAAGAACGTGTACCATGTCATATTCGTACGCGACATATTCCACACGTTCATGGCCAAGCCATGCTTTGTCTACAACAAACTCAAGATACCCGGACCAAACGGTGTCATCACCGTATCCGGAAGCTTTACCAAGGCAAGGGACTGTGAGATCAATGAAGCAGCCGTTGCACAAGTTGTCCTCTATAGCAAAGAATTCATAGAGATCCAAAGCAAGGTCGATGACTCAGAGATGCCCGCGTCGAAGAAGCAGATCTCCGACTCCGCTCCTGCGTTCAAGGCCACCATCGAGACCAAGCCGGTGGAACTTGTGGTAGGCGATGCCTCCAAGGTCACCGCCATTGGGACGAACCTGGATCGCAAATAGGAAAGCACGCTCGTCGTGTTCCTCCGTGAGAATAGGGACATCTTTGCCTAGCAACCTGCCGACATGAAAGGTGTACCTAGGGAACTTGCCGAGCAGAGCCTAAACATTGATCCAAAATCCAAACCAGTGAAACAACCTCTACGACGCTTTGGAGATGAGAAGAGACGCGCCATTGGCAAAGAGATAGCTAGGTTACTTAAGGCTAGATTTATCCGAGAAGTCCTTCACACCCAATGGGTGGCCAATCCTATACTTGTCCCCAAAAAGGGAACCAATGAATTAAGAATGTGCGTTGATTACACCGGCTTGAACAAAGCATGTCCCAAATATCCGTTTGCTTTGTCTCGCATTGACCAAGTCATTGACTCGAGGGCTGGCTCGGAACTTTTGTGTTTTCTTGATGCATACTTAGGATACCACCAGATCAAGATGAGGAAGTCGGACCAATTGGCCACTTCATTCACTACCCCATACGGCACGTTTTGCTATGTTACGATGCCCTTTGGGCTGAAAAACACAGGTGCTATGTACCAGCGGACAATGCAATGTTGCCTTCACGACCAAATTGGTCAGAACGTTCACGCCTATATGGACGATATCGCGGTGATGTCTAAAAATTCAAATGACTTAATCTCCGACTTAAAATAAACCTTTGATAATCTCCGGAAATACAACATGATGCTTAACCCTAAGAAGTGCGTCTTCGGGGTACCAGCCGGCAAATTGTTGAGCTTCATCGTTTCCCACCGCGGAATTGAGGTCAACCCAGAGAAAATCAAGGCCATATTAAACATAAACCGTCTGACATGCCTAAAGGACATTCAACGACTAACAGGTTGTGTTGCAGCAGTTAGTCGGTTCGTCAGCCAACTTGGAGAGAAGGCCCTGCCGCTGTACAAGTTGCTGAAGAAGGCAGACAAATTCACATGGACGGACGAGGCATACGCGGCATTGAAGCAGCTCAAGAAGATTCTTTCCTCAGCATCCATCCTTGCATCGCCCGAGCCTGGCGAGCCCCTGTTAATCTACATGGCGGCAACCAACCGGGTAATCAACATCGTCGTTGTGGTAGAGCGGAAGGAACCAGGCTATGAGCACAGATTTCAACGACCAGTTTACTACGTGAGCGAGGTCTTGACGGAGTCCAAGCAGCGTTACCCGCACTACCAGAAGATAGCTTATGGAGTATTCCTTGCTTTTTGGAAGCTGAGGCATTACTTTCAGGAGCATCCAATCACATTGGTGAGCAAGACTCCACTGTTCGACATAATCAACAACATCGGCGCTACAGGAAGGGTCGCAAAGTGGGGCATTGAACTTGCCGCCTTCGAGATCACTTACAAGAGACGCGACGCTATCAAGTCACAAGCCTTGGCGGATTTTGTTGCAGATTGGACGGAGATGCCAGATACTACTCCGTTGCCGGAACCAGAGTACTGGGTGATGCACTTTGACAGATCAAAGCTGCTCAACGGCTCGGGAGCTGGTGTATTGCTACAGTCACCAACAGGAGACAAGCTACACTACGTTCTGCAGACCCACTTCGAGGCTACAAACAACATGACGGAGTATGAAGCACTCATTCATAGATTACGTGTAGCCAAGGATATTGGCATCAAGCGCATAGTTTGCTATGGAGATTCCGACTTGGTTGCCCAGCAGGTGGCTGGCACCTGGAATGCGCAGAACCCTATGATGGCGGCATATCGAGACGAAGTGGACGAGATAGCCAAGAGCTTCTTGGGCTACAAAGTCAAGTATGTGCCTAGGGAGCAAAATGAGGCGGCTGGTCTGCTGTCTAAGATAGGATCAAGGCGCAAGCAAATTCCGCCAGGAGTTTTTCTAGAGCACCTACGCACACCATCTGTGAAGGGAGCCGACATCGACAACCCGGATAGAGCTGACTCTTTCGTCAACATGGTGACCAAGGTCCCTCTGGCTTGGACAAAACCGTTCATGGAATATCTTGAACACGGAATTTTGCCCGACGACGATGTCGAAAGACGGCAAATAGTACGACGAGCAAAGGGTTATACCATAATCAATGGGAAACTCTATAAAAGGAGCACTACTAGTGTATACCTAAAGTGTGTTTCCCAGCTAGAAGGTATGGAAATCCTACACGAAATCCATCTCGAAGATTGCGGGCATCACGCCGCTCCTCGATCGTTTGTCGCGAAAGCCTTCCGGCAAGGATTCTACTGGCTGACCGCGAAGGCGGACGCCGACAAGCTGGTTGAGACATGCATGGGATGCCAGTATTATGCCCGACAACCACATGTTCCTGCTGAAGAATTGCGAACAATACCAATAACTTGGCCATTTGCAGTCTAGGGGCTAGACATGGTGGGACCGTTACAGACGACACCTTGTGGGTTTACGCATATGCTTGTAGCAGTTGATAAATTCACTAAATGGATAGAAGCTAAACCCATTAGAAAGCTTGATGGGGCAACTGCCCTCAGGTTTGTCCGGGATCTAGTGGTGAGATTTGGTCTCCCACATAGCATTATCACCGACAACGGCAGCAATTCGTCACTCGGAGAAGTGGAGGCTTATTGTTGGGAGAAAGGCATCCGACTTGATCTTGCATCTGTGGCACACCTATAGTCCAATGGTTAGGTTGAGCGAGCTAATGGATTAATTCTGCAGGAAATCAAGCCACGTCTTGAGGCATCGCTACATAGAGCAGTTGGAGCCTGGGCGGAAGAATTGTCGTCTGTGCTGTGGAGTTTACGAACTACACCCAACAGATCCACTGACTACACCCCTTACTTCATGGTATATGGAGCAGAAGCCATACTACCTTCCAACATCCTTCACGATGCACCAAGAGTTGCCGCCTACGATGAAGATGACGCTGAAGAATCCAGATGCCTAGATGTGGACCTTCTCGAGGAGGAGAGCGTTTTGGCATGCCAAAGATACGCCATCTACCAGTAGAATCTACGCAGCTACCATAGTCGCCGCGTTAGGCATAGCTCGTTTAAAGAGGGGGATTTGGTGCTCTGACTTAAGCAGAAGAAGTCACACAAATTATCCCCGCCATGGGAAGGACCTTTCATCATAAGCAAGGCGCTACTCAATGGGTATTACTACCTCGTTGACAATCGTGAACTGAAGGATAGACCCAACGAGGATCATAAGAGTAAGCGACGTGACCCGGATGATGACTACCCGGAGCTTGATCGGCCATGGAACATAGCACAGCTACGTCCTTTTTACACTTAGCATTTTCTATCTAATTGTGTACCTCTTATATGACCAATGAAATAAAGCTCTTTGGTTCACTCATATTTCTGAGTCTTTTACCTCCTTTAGTGTTCATTTTTGGATCATGTAAAACCTTTTATGCACAAGCTTTGCGATTGCACTTGTGAAAATTCCGCCTACGGGCGTTAGCTTAAGTTTTCCGGTCTACACGTTCTTTGTTGTTTTTATGTGGATTCTGGAGTAGTGACTTTCGACACTTATTGTCGGCAATTTTGTGCTTAGGTTATTGACGGTGCCATTGGGCATCATCACCTGAGTGCATGGTTCCGACAACGAGTCTTCGGACTCACGAAAGGTCAAGCATAAGAACCAAAGTAATGGATAAGCCAGCCCTTGCTTAAAAATATATACATGTTGGAAACTAGTTCTTGAGCAGCAGGAAATAACAAACCATTGTTTTTCGCCTTAAGTTACATAAACAAGTTTTTTCCGCATATGCACCAAAGATGAAACAAATATTACAAAGTTGTTATTCATACCTTTGGCGCAAGTGACTTGGAAGCAACATCATCACCAACCGGAGAACCACCCTCGAAGTCGGCGATGTGGTGGGACTCAGAGGAACCTTGGTTGCCACTGTCGTATGGTGTTCATTGGCACAAAGACGTTGACGTCTACCAACTCGGCAACTCTGGTGTCATATCCCGCGAGCGACGATAAGATGGATTCATGGTTAATCTCTTTGCCATCATCGTCTATGTCGGGAATGCCAGAGGTCACCGTGTCGATGTCGGCATCTTTGTAGTGTGCCTTCACCATTGACAGCACCATCCTTGCACCAGCCCTTGCACATGAAGCTTTCCAGCTTGTGATACGCTCGGGGGCTCGGCGTAGAATCTCCGAGTTCTTCACCTCGGAGTCTGATGCCTTGATATTTATTTGGAGGGGTTTGGCGATCTCCTTGGCTTGCACGATGGAGGTGTTGATGAAGTTGCCGGCAAGAACCATGCATTCCTTGGCTGGAGGGGGCGATCGGGTTAAACCCATAGGAGATGCAAATTCCGACAAGGAACGCATGAGTTCAACAATTCAAAATACCCAGACTACAGAAATCCAAGATGGAGAAAACTTACTGAAGATGCTGGCCTCAGCTTGCTAGAGGGTGTCTGCCAAGGATTCTTTCTCTTGTTGGAGGAGCTTATACGCCTCGCTATGGCGTTGATTCTGCTCATCGGCAGCTTGCTTCTGATCTTTTAAGATTGCAATATCCTCCTTCAAGCGATTGATTTCCTCGATGGTGGAGTCCTGCAGGGCCTTCATCGACTCCTCATGCATTTTCAGCATGTCCTTCCTCTCCTGCTTAAGAATTTTGTTCTCGCTATCCAGCTCTTGAATGTTCTTGGATTGCTCAACAATATTCTTGGCCTTGGCGATGGTTTTTGCAAGACGGAGAAAGCAAAGTACACAGTGATTACTCGAAGAATATGGGCACAATACCAAGGCGGAATGCGAAAAAGAAAACAGACGCTTGCTCTTGGTGATCTGTTCCTTCAAGAAGGCAGTTTTACCCTTTTCAGCTTCCAAGTATGCGCGCATCTTCTGGTACTTGTCATTGGCCATGCCCCTCTGAGCACTCTCGTTCTGTCGAAAAAAGGTCAAAGTTAAAACGATTGTTTGGTCTGCTTGGAGCATCTAGCTGGAAATTTTCCACCTAGACGCTCGGGGGCTACGGCGAGATTTTTTGACTTAGAAATATGCTTAGCTTTTCTTTAAGCACCTAGTCGGAACTAATTCAGTTCTCGATTAAAATCTTGGGGGCTACAGTATAAAGTTTTTAACTCGGATATATGCTTAGCTTTTCTTTAAGCATCTAGTCGGAACTAATTCAGTTACAACTAGAAGCTTGGGGGCTACAATATGGAAATTTGTAAACACTGCGTATGCTACTCTTAAAGCATCTAGTCGGAATATTTCATTCCACCTATATGCTTGGGGGCTACAGTGAGAGGTTTTCTAACTTAGTCACTCTTAGAGCATATAGATGCAAAAACCTATGGTTTTTCCGTCTACATCCTCGGGGCTACAATGGGATACTCATATGAAATGCAAAAGGCAAATAAAACTTACAAGTGCGATGATCTTGAGGTTTGTAGCACTCTCGGCCAGCAGCTTGCCAAAGGATTCGCTGTTTCCTTGCAAGATTTCTGCTTGTCAACGGAGCTCCTCTAGACCGCACGTCGGAGATGTCGGTGCCGCACCAGGGACCAAAGCAGTGCTACCCGGTGTAAGTACTGGATAGACTATCTTTGGGTAGGCTATGGTTTTCTTGGGTGCGGGAGCGCCGCCAACGACAGAGGTACCTGCTTCCACCATCGCCTTACCGCCACCGATGGCATCCCTAGCCGGAGCTTTAGCCATTTGGTGGGCGGCACTCTCCTGCGTCGCCTGCTCCCTGATGACGGCAACCTCGGTAGAGGCACCTGAGTCCACTTCCATGGCGGAAGGTCCAGATGCCTCCTTAGCTTGTGAGCTTGTCGGGGTAGACGAAGGCTTGACGGAGGGAGTGGTAGGGGCGATGGCGGGAGATGCATCGCGACGTAGCATGTCCTTCATGGTTCTAGAAGCCCCTAATTTGGAGGTCTTCTTGAGGCTGGTCGTGGCTTTCTTCCTGAAACGTGCAAAATGCATAAGTACAGGAGCAAGACAGATAAATAGACAATGTCGGAGGAAGAGAAGCTTACACAAGTGGGGGTGCTTTGGCAAAGGGGATCCCAGTAACTTTTCTGTTTTCCGCCTCTAGGGCGGCGGTAGTCTTCTTGGAGGCTCCACCCTCCGTCTTCTTATTCTTGCCTCCGTCGGCAGCGTCAGAGGTGGGGCTCTTTCGCTTTCACGCCAACGGAGCATCGTCGTCGGACACGATCGTGACTTCCTTCATCTTTGGATCGTAGATTTGGGCAGCCAGGTTGTCCTCCTCTAGATCGCTAAGCTGTTAAGTGATAAGTCACCGTGTTAGATGAGATGACATTTGCAAGACGGAAGAAAGGAGGACGAATCGAGACCGCTTTCTGGTTGAAGGGGAGAAAAAGTACTCAAGTTGTCGTAACTTATGCGGGTGCCAATCGACCTTTACAAATGCTGATAAAGTGGGTTGTGGCTCACCCTAAGGGGCTTCTGGCTGGTGCTTCTGCCAAGTTTTTGTTCTGGCTCCAGCAATAACATCGAGGGTTCTCTCGACACTGGAAGACTGCTCCTTCTCATGAGCAGCTAACTTCTTTTTCTGAGCAGCTTCAACTGGAGTATACAGAAAATAAATACCTACCTTTGGCCACTTGCCGTCTACGAACAAGTCGTAGGTGATGGTGAAGCCAGAGGAATGCCTGGGCCGTAGAAGTACGTCCATTGCCAATTTTTGCAGGACTCGTGGCCGACGATGTCGGGGAACCGCCGGCCAGGTCGGATCTTGAAGCTTATGGTGCCGCAATTACTAAGTTCTTCCTTACTAGCTCCGGCTTCATGTTTGACGGTGAAGAAGTACATGAAGAGGTCTAGCCTAGGCTTTATCCCTAAGTAACCCTCGCAGAGCGCCACGTAGTTGCTAAGCGCTAAGATACTGTTGGGAGAAAGATTCTGGGGTTGGACTCTATAGTGGTTTAAGATGGAGAGGAAGAAGTTGGAGATGGGAAGGGAGACGCCGCGTACCAGTTGGGCTCTGAGGTACACCTTTTCTCTGGCTTGGGGAGAAGGTGTCACCTCGCCGGCCGGCGCCGCCCGCCAGGTGAGCCCCTCCGTCGCAGGGAGGTAGCCCTCGGCGATCAGCTCTTGGATGTCACGGTTGGTGATATCTGAGCCGCTCCAGTCGCCTTTATGCGAATCTAGCTCCTCCTCCAACGGCTCCAGCGCCGCCAGATTGTGGTCGCCGCCGGTGGACTCAATCACCGCCGAGGCGGGGATGACCAAGCCCTCTGGGGCACGACGATGGAGCTCGCCGGCTTCGCCGCGACTTTGCTCGACGCCGCCATGGAAGGAGAGGTGCTGCTGCTGGCCATGGAGAGAGGTTGGATGTGACTGGTCCGGATTGAGGCTAGGGTTTTTTGCGAGTTCGGCGTGGAGAGCTCGAGGAGGCACGCGCTGGAGGAAGAAGATGATGCGAGGAGATAATGAGGTAAAAAGTGGAAACTCCACCACGGTTACTATTTATCATCTCCGCCGTCAAGATTCGTACAGCTTGATCGGATGGTTGCCGCGTAGACGACGTGTTCGTGAACGTGCGTGGAAATTTCGCCACATCTCCAACCGTCGCCGCCAACGGTTCGTATCGCTCGCGCGGGAAAATCGGACATGATTGCGTTCTCTGCATGTGTGAGTTACAAGGCGTAGCTAACCTAAGCCTACGTCGTCCTAGCTGACATAGGCAGATGAGCCATAACATCAGAAGATTACGGCATGGACAGATCCAGTCCGGCTACGGAAAAGTACGATGGAAGATTCAGCATTTCTCCGACTTACATATTGAAGGCGGAGAAAATCTTGCAGGGTTCTTTGGGAGGACTACAAGATATTGCTTGACGATTTGCCGACATCCATCTAGACGGAGCATTCCACGCGAAGAGGCAAGACGGCGCAAGATCTCAGAGTTCTCCAGGGGCTACGGTTGGGGATATGCTATATGGGTATCCTCATAGCATGTCTCCTTTCCGGATAACCCGGGTGGCCCACAGTTGGTAGCATGGCCCATGGCCTACTGGGCAGCCCAGTTAGATGGATCCAGAAGGGAGGCCCATGAAGGATAAAGGAAGGCTACGGTTGGAGTCACCGACGTACCCGGAGCCTTGGAGTGCAAGATACACAAGACTAGTAATAGACGACGTAGGACTCTGTAACCTGTCCGGCTAGGACTTTTCCCTGTAACCCTAGGACCTGGCGGCTATATAAGTTGGGCCTATGGGAGCCTTTAGGGCACAACCTAGTATCGATTCATACAACCTCGCACAGCGAACCAATCTTTGTAACTCGGTGTATTGCCCTTATAGTGATTTATAGCAGGAGTAGGATTTCGCCACCGTTGTGGGATCTGAACCTGGGTAAGCTGTGTTACCTCGTACCCTTCAACCGTACGCCTTCCCCCACATCTCTAAACACGCACTATGAGGACCCCTCCATAGCATATCGTCGGCAATACCACGACACTAAGCGATGCCTAATCATGGTGGAAACTTGCAGCATCACCATAATGAGCTATCTATGAAGCATTCTCAATAAAAAGCTATGCATATGGTAAATAAAAAGATTGCTGAGATGCTCATTGTCTGCTTGCCTTGTCATTTTGGTTATGGGAAAGCTCCTATACCATGTGCAAGGGGTACCACGTTGGCGGTTCTCAATGATATGCAGATACTTATAGTGACAAGAACTTACCTGGACCCAAAGTTGAGTACGCATGAGGTGTGGCCCTCGTATTCAAGGGGCATGAGATTGCCCACTTATACTTCGTCAAGCATATACTCCAGCTTTGCCACTTTAACCTTAACCACTTCAAGATGCTTATGATAGGGGCAATGAGGGCTGAAAGCTAACAAATACCATAATTTTTGGAAGCTCTTTTTGAAACTTGTAATCTCTGCTTCCTTTACAAAAAGGCCTTTCTTCCACCATTATTGAGTCTCCACCTTCTACCTTTAGGCACCATTAAGAGAGCATAGTTGTCATTTTGTGTGCAGTGTTCGAAAGCTTATTAATTGATGCATATTGTGTTATTACTTGTTCTTGTGCTACTTGTTTCTAGTAACCCTTGTGAACTTTGAAGGTGTCCTATGCATCTATTTGCTACTCTATGAGGGACAAGCTGATTACCACTATGCTATGTTTTCTGCATGTGAAACAAACAAGCATTTTTCAATGCATGTTATTCATGATCTTTGTTTGTAGCTTGCCATGTTACATGCATAGTTACTATGTCCTATTGTTAGAACTCCATATTTCATGCACATGTTTAGAGTTCTTTGATCCCAGTTTCAATGCTTGCAAATGGTTGGATCTTTATTGTGAGGGTGCATGTCACCTCAAAAATTATTATTTTTATCACTTACCTACTCGAGGACGAGCAGGGGTTAAGCTTGGGGATGTTGATACGTCGTAAACGTATCTATAATTTTGATGCTCCATGCTTGTTTTGTATCTACTTTGCTTTACTTGTACACACTTTGAGGTGCTTTTTACATGTTTTCTGGTACTAACCTATTAACAAGTTGCAACAGTGCCAGATGCCTGTTTTCTGCTGTTTTTGGTTTCAGAAAAGTTAGTAAAGAAATATTCTCGGAATTGGACAGGACAAAGGAAAAAGTCAATTACTTTCCGTGGGGAACAAGAAGTCTAAAGGAGAGCCGAAGGGGCCAGCCAGGGAGGCCACACCCACCCCAGGCGCGGGGGCATGTGGGCCCGCGTCTAGCTAGGGTTTGGTGGCCCTGGACGTCTCCCGGTCTCGCCCCTTCGCCTATAAGAATCCCCCGATGCAGAAACACTGAGTACCCGATCAGAAATCCATGAAACCGTCTATAGCCGCCGCCACCATCGTTCCTAGATCGGGGGGATCTGAAGTTCTTCCCGGCACCCTGCCGGAGGGGAGATCATCCCGGAGGCCTTCTCTCCGGTATGATGCGTGAGTAGTTCCACCTTGGACTATGGTTCCATGTAGTAGTTAGATGGTTGTATCTCCTCCTTTGTGCTTTCATGTATAGATCTTGTGAGCTCCATTCATGATCAAGATCTAATCTATTTGTAATCATGCATGTTGTGTTTGCGAGGATCCGATGGATATTGAGATTATTATGTTGGTTTGATTAATGGTTTTATCTTTATGATTCTATCATGTCTGTGTTGTTTGTGATCTTGCATGCTCTCCGTTGTTAGTAGCTTTCTTGGCCAAGCAGTTGCTAGTGACTCCAAGAGGGGGTATTTATGCTCGATAGTGGGTTCATGCCTCTAGTTTCCAAGGGAAGTGACAATAATCTCTTCGGTTGTAGATGTGTTGTTGCTACTATTGAGAAAACAACAGTCTCTTGTTCATGGAACATGTGGACTGTTTCCCTTACACACTTTGCTTAAAGCAGTTGTCTGTTGCTTGCAACTTAATACTGGAGGGGGTTCGGATGATAACCTTAAGGTGGACTTCTAGTCATAGATGCAGTTGGATGGCGGTCTATGTATATTGTTGTATTGCACAATCAGCCTCATAGGATCTTTCTGACTAGTAATTGCATTGTTATGCCTTGCTCAGTTCCTGCCAATTTCCCCGCTGTAATTTGTTTACCCTTCATGCCATGTTTTTTATCTAAGGAGAGCATCTCTAGTGAACTATGGACTCTGGTCCAATCTTTACCATTGATACATATTCCACCGTCACCTGTTTACTTGCTGCAAACCATCATTATCTTCCACACCATACGTTTAATCCTTTGTTACAACAAACCGGTGAGCTTGACAACCTCACTGATTCGTTGGGGCAGAGTCTTTAGTTTGTGTTGTGCAGGTCTGCGCATTGTTTGCAACACCTGTGTGACGTTTCCTTCCTCCTACTGGTTCGATAACCTCGGTTTCTTACTGAGGGAAACTTGCTTTTGTGCTGCTTCATACCTTGCTCTTGGGGTTTCCAACAAAGCGTCCCACGACAAGTACTGGGCGCCATCAACCGGCGGAGGGTTTCCCCTTTTTTCCTTTATTTGTTTAGTCCCACATGGGAACCCTAAGGTGGAGGGACCCCCTCCCTGCGCCTATATAAAGTGGTGCCTATGGGAGAATTAAAACACAACAATTTCCACCTGCAAATAAATAAAAGGTATGTGTTGCCTATCCTCTCTCTCTCTCTCTCTCTCTTGCGACCGCGGCCCCCTTGTCAGGGTTGTGCGAGCACGGAGTTCTTCACCGTGGAGCTCCGTCGCGCTGCGGGATTCAGATCCGGGAGATCTACTTGCGCAATATTGGCTGGATCAGAGATAAGCGGGGTCGTCATCAAGCATCATACGTTTGTGACTCCCTCTGGTGGTATCGTGCTTTCAGTGCTAGGAGTTTTCGTGGATCTGCAGGACCTCGAGGTCAGCGTCAGGGCGTCTTCTTCATCCACGTCCCTTGCAATACGTTAACCGCGTTCGGTCTTCAAAGGTATGAATACCGTATCCCCTCATGTTATTGCATTACTAGTAGATAGATCTTGGGCTTCTAGGGTTTGCCGTGTAGTAATTTTTTTGATTTTCTGCACCGAACCCCAACATCAGCAACATGTCAATGGGGATTTTCGTTTTGTTGATGAATCCCTGCGGAAGATGGATTTATTCGATCTCACTACCATCAACGAGGTGCTTCAGCCTAAGCTTCTTCCTCAGATTCATTGTACGGTGTTCTTTCACTCGGATGTTGAGCGCTCTATCACTTGGACGATGGGAACTTCCCCATACACCATCACTTTTGCTCAATTCTGTGATGCTTTGGGCTCTGGGATGGCAGGGCTGAGGGTTTTTGCATTCACTCGGAGAAGAACGTGAATTCCACTAACATTTCTCATTGTTATCCTAAGGATCTAGTCATGCCTCCCCCAGTCTCTCTGGCATGTACTACTACTACTACTATGCTCTCGTCAAGCTCTTCCGATTCAACCTTGTGAGTAAGGCAGGTGATGATGCGAATGCACGTGGCTATCATCGCAACTTGTTGTACTATTGTCACCCCGATAGGTTGCGCAAGATCAATGTCTCTGACTTTATTTATCGTGAGATTCAGTGGGCCATCGAGAAGCACATGACCCCCAATTAATGTCAGTTAATTCACAGTATACTCAACACCTTCACTGACCAGTCCATGACCAGAGGACAGGGTGTGCTAATGGAGATTTTTGATATTCCTTTTCGTGGCCATCTTGTGTATCTTCCGTGCATGATGCCCCTCTGAGCGTAGGACCAAAGCCATTCTTGATCCTCAACTTCGGGGTTCTGGTTCCCGTTCCTCGAGCCGTGTTGCTCCCCCTCGCAAGAGAGGTCTTGCCAAATTCTTCATTGCTCTCTTTGATGTATGTTGTAGCTCCTATGATGTTGCACACAAGAGTCTTGAGATCAGCCAAGAGAATTGGAGGCTCCACAATGCCTTTCTAGAAGAAAGCGGTATGCCAGTTCCTCATGATGGCATTGAATTGGCTCCAGTTCCCTATCTGAACCATGTCATGCCTCCCATCCACGACGACATGTACCAGGGATATGACTTCTATCAATTTGCCAGATTTTAGCCTCACCGCACTTCAACCTTTGCCTGTACTGGTGATGATGATGATGATAATGATGAGGAGGAGGATGCTGACGATGATGATGGTGATGGTGAAAGGATACGGATGTCGCCTAGAGGGGGGTGAATAGGCGATTAAAACTTTTCCTAGAGTGGCTCAAAAAAGGCGGAATAAAACTAGTGTTTACTTTTTTAAGAACAACCTAGAAACAACTAAGGTTCACCTATGTGCACCAACAACTTATGCTAAGCAATACAAGCAACAAAGTGATAGCAATATATATAGTACTTCAAGCACGAAGGCTATCACAATGTAAAGAGCATAAGTAAAGAGCTCGGGTAGAGAGATAACCGAGGCACGCGGGGACACCGATGTTTTACCGAGTTCCTCCCAACATGGAGTACGTCTCGTTTGGAGAGGGGGTGGTATCAAACCACCAACGCCACAAAAGGCCTCCCTTATTCTTCGGTGAATCTCACCCCAATGGGATCGATCCACACTTCCACTATCGGTGCACTTGTCGGTGGCAACCGGAACCTCTCACAAGGTTGGGGCACAACTCCACAACTTAATTGGAGGCTCCCAACAAATGCCACAAAAGGCCTCAACAAATGCCACCAAGGCCACAATGCCACCAAGGCCACAAAACCGTCTAGGGTTCCAAGAACCCAAGAGGGACAAGCTCCAATGAGCAATTCAAACCAAATCCTCCGAGGAGAACTCAAACCGATGCAACAAATGCAAATGGTAAGAACACCACAAAGATGCTCAAATCCCTCACTCCCAAGTTCCAACAAAGCTACTAAAGCTATTGGGGGAACAAGAGAGGAGGAATCAAAGAGAGACACAAAATCCCCCAAAATCTAGATCCCCAAAGATACACTCACAAAGAGATGTTTTTGTTTGGTCAAAACGTAGATCTAGATCTCCTCCAACAACCCCTCAAATATATGCAAGAATCAATGGAGGGGTGTGTAGAAATCAAGCTTAAAGAGTAGAGCAAATGGAAGCAAAGCTTGGACAAGAAAAGGAGGAAGAAGTCACACTAAATGAAAATGGACAAAAAACTTATATAGGGCTAGCCAAAATATGGCCGTTGGGGTATTTTTCTGGACGGTCCGATAGTTCCGGAATTAACCGGTAGTACCGGACCCAGCCCAAAAAAATAGCAACAGCACGAGTTGGGGAGAGAGAGAAAAAGCAGCAGCGTCACAGTGCAGCACGCGGGGCCCAGCAGCATGCGCAGCGCCGCAGCAGCAGTGCGCGCGCGCGGTCGCTTGCGGCAAAGCAGCGCAGCAGGGGGCCAGCAGGGGCATGCAGGTGGGGGCCGCATGCGGCAGCAGCGCAGCAGCAGCTGCAGGCAGTGCGGCAGCAGCGCATGCAGCAGGCAGCGCGACAGCAGCGGCTCGGCAGACGCGCGCGGGCGCGCAGCAGCTAGCAACGCAGCGGAGCGGTGGGGCCCAGCGTGCAGCGACCTAGCAGGCGCGCGGGTGGGCGGCATGCGGGTGAGAAGCGGCGCGCGCAGAGCCAGCAAAACAGATCTGGATCTAGGCAAATTTCTGGGCCGACCGGTAGTACCGGCCCACCCGAGCGGTACTACCGGGCCAGACCGGTACAGCCGGTGCGTGTACCGGGCCAGACAGAAAATAGGCTGCGCGCCAGGCCCGAGCGGTACTGAACTGCGGTAGTACCGCTCGGCCCAGTTTTTCTTTTTCTTTTTCATTTAAAACGGCAAATATTCAAACAGTCATAACTTTTAAACGGTAGATCCGATTAACCCGATTCAAAATGCGTTGGATAGAGGACGACAAGGGCTTTCCAATAAAAAGTGGAAATATTGATTATCACCAAGTGAGAAAGTATCAAGTGGAATAATGTGATATACCTCACTTGGTGAGAAACCGAAAAGCCGCATAAATCAAAATCGCAACAAGATACAAATGGAAGATCCGATTTTGATGAACAAGAGCTTGTTATGGAGATTACCACAAGCTTTATATCCTCACATGGATAAGACCAAATAACAACCAAATGCGATGATGCAAGTATGCAAAGGTTTGATCTCTCTCCGAACGATGTGACCGAATTACTCATACGAGAGCCCCTCTTGATAGTACGGTTATCTATCCTAAACCCGGTCTCACACACACACAACGTGAGACCGGCAAAAGGGAAAACCTATCAATATTATACCTTTGTCTTGAGCATTCCACTTGAGCTCGATGTAGACGATCTTGCCCTTCTCAAGATGGAACGCCTTTCTTAATTCCTCATCATCGACCTCGCATATTGAGCTTGCACGATAAAACTTCTTTGCATTTCATCGACCTTGAAGCCAACACATGCTCCAAGCGATGCCAATGGACAAATCCTACAAGTATAACTTAATACACACATTAGTCCATAAAGATTGTCATTAATTACCAAAACCACACATGGGGCCCAACATGTTCTTTCAGATGGCGAGGACGCCTAAGATGCTGCGACCGCTCGTTCTCATGATGACTCGCACTTCCTGTTTTGAGTGCTAGCATCGTCTACTCTCTTGTTGCTTTTTGGTGTTCCGATGCCAAAGGGGGAGAGGAGAGTAGAGACTATTTAGGACACGGGTTCCTTTCCGGGGTTTTCCAGGGTTCACCATTTGCACAAGCCTCGCCTTGCTACTCTATTTGGTTCTTATGGCTTGTGTGACTATTATTTTATATTCCTGTCGAACTTCTTTTCTATTTGTGTGTTGTGTGTTGGACAAGGGTGTATTATTTAAGTACTTGGATATCCTTATGCCATCATGCTTACTTATCTCTAGATATACATGCCTTTAACTTGTCTATATCTTACTTGTTTCCTAAAGATATTGTGGGCTCTCCACACTCCGATTGTTGCACTTTGCATTCCAAAAGCAAATTCAACCAAGTGCATACATTATGGGGGAGTTCAACCAACATATCTATGGGAACACCGTTTTTAAGCTCATCATAATATCCTATTGTGACTCTAGCTCGGTTTGTCATCATTAATCAAAAAGGGGGAGATTCTAAGGGCAAAATGCACTTATCCATTATTTTGGTTATTGTTGACACCGGAGCTAGAGTCTGTACTAATGTGTTGCTCTAGTTCTTACATAGGTTATAGCTCACAAGAGATGATGAGAGGTGGTGTGAGACCCCCCATTCACTAAGCAAAAGAAGAAGCCGGTGTTTTTGTTACATTTCTCGTCATTTATATTGGGTGTCCTTTAGAAATCACCGCACTATTAAGAGGGCTGGTCTCGATGAGCACGTTGGGGATGCAAAACCTCAAATACACATCCAGTACCTATCAGCCAACACACTGATGGCGCCCGGTTTTGACGTGGGAGCGCTTCGTTGGAAACCCCAAGAGCAAGGTGTGAAGAGCACAACAGCAAGCCTTCCCTCAATAAGAAACTGAGGTTATCGGACTAGTAGGAGGAAGGAAACATCTCAAAGGTGTTGCAAGCAACGTGGAAACCTGCACAACACAAACTCAAGACTTTTCCCCAATGAACCGTGAGGTTGTCAAGCTCACCCATTTGCTGAAAACAAAGGATTAACTGTATGGTGTGGAAGGTGATGATGGTTTGCAACAAGTAAACAGTGGAGGATGTATCAATGGTAAAGATTGGACCGGGTCCATAGTTCACTAGAGGTGTTCTCCTTAGATAAACAAACATGGCATGAAGGGTAAACAAATTGCAGTAGGACAATTGACAGGACTGAGCAAGGCATAACAATGCAATACTAGACAAAAAGATCCTATGAGATTTGATTGGGCAGTACAACAATATACATAGACCGCCATCCAACTGCATCTATAAATAGAAGTCCACCTTCAGGTTATTATCCGAACCCCCTCCAGTATTAAGTTGCAAGCAACAAACAGCTGCTTTAAGCAAAGTATGTAAGGTAAACAATCCACTTGTTCCATGAACAAGAGACCGTTGTTTTCTCCCTAGTGGCAACAAAACATCTACTACCTAAGAGATTTCTGTCACTTCCCTTGTAAAAGAGAGGCATGAACCCACTATCGAGCATAAATACCCCCTCTTGGAGTCACTAGCAACTACTTGGCCAAGATAGCTACTAACAACGTATAGCATGCAAGATCACAAACAACACAGACATGCTAGAATCAATAAGACAAAACTATTAATCAATCTGACATAGTAATCTCAATATCCATCAGATCCCCGCAAACACAACATGCATGATTACAAATAGATTAGATCTTGATCATGAACGGAGCTCACAAGATCTAGACATGAAAGCACAAGGAGGAGATACAACCACCTAGCTACTACATGGACCCGTAGTCCAAGGTGGAACTACTCAAGCTTCATACCAGAGGCTGGCATGATGAAGAAGAAGGCCTCCAGAATGATCTCCCCTTCGGCATGGTGCCGGGAAGAGCTTTAGATCCCCCCGATCTAGGGACGATGGTGGCGGCGGCTACAGACAGTTTTGTGGAATTTTGATCGAGGGTTTCTTATAGGCGAAGAGGTGAGTCTGGGAGGCCACCAGGGCGGCTGCACCCCCCAGGCGCGAGGTGGGCCCACCCACGCGGCTAGGGGGTGTGGCCCCCTGGTGAGCCTCCTCCGTCTCGTATTCTGGTTTTTGTGTTGCCCACGGTAAAATATTGACTTTGGCTTTTGTCCCATCCAATTCTGAGAATATTGATTTTCTGCCTTTTTGGGATCAAAAACAGAAGAAAACAGGCAACTAGCACTGTGGCAACTTGTTAATAGGTTAGTACCAGAAAACATATAAAAACACCTCAAAGTGTAAACAAAGCAAAGCAAAGTTGATACTAAACAAGCATGGAACACCAAAAAATTTAGATACGTTTCCGACGTATCAAGCATCCCCAAGCTTAACTCCTGCTCGTCCTCGAGTAGGTAAGTGATAAAAACAATAATTTTGAGGTGACATGCACCATCAAAATCAAGATCAAACCATTTTCAAGCATTGAAAGCTGGGATTAAAGAACTCTAAACATGTGCTTGAAAGATGGAGTTCTAACAATAAGACAAAGTAACTATGCATGCAACATGAAAGGCTACAAACAAAGATCATGAATAACATGCATTGAAAAACATTTGTTTGTTTCACATACATAAAACATGGCATGGTGGCATTCAGCTTGTCCCTCATACTGTAGCAAATAGATGCATAGGACACCTTCAAAGTTCATAAGAGTGACTAGATACAAATAGCACAAGAACAAACAATATCACAACATGCATCAGTCAATAAGTTTTGGGACACTTGAAAGAACATTTCATAATCCCTAGTGTTTTGTGTGTTAGATAACAATATCAAGGATTATTTAATGTGTGTTGAAGTGCTGCAGATATATATCTTAAAAAGGGAAAAGAAACTGCCTTTGGGGGCGGATAATCCACCCCTACCCCCAGAGAGGGGGCGGATCTTCCTCTGGACTTTCTGGCTCTAGGGCAGACTTTCTCCCCAGGCCGGATAGTCCGCCCCTTGAGGGTGCGGATAATCCGCCCCCTCGAGGAATTTCACCAAGTCAAGACCTGGGTCGCTCTCTGTATGGGGTGCGGAGTTTTCCCTGGAGTTTCCATCCGCCCCTCTCTGGGGGTTGCGCCTTGGTAAACTTGAAGTGATCCTAGGGGGCGGATTATCTGGCCAGGCTAGAAAATCCGGCCGAAAATCTACCCCCTCTCTGGGGGTTGCGCTCTTCTGGAAATGGGGTGGGGCGAATTATCCGCCCCCCAAAGGCAGTTTCTTTTCCCTTTTTAAGATAGATATCTGCAGCACTTCAACACACATTAAATAATCCTTGATATTGTTATCTAACACACAAAACACTAGGGATTATGAAATGTTCTTTCAGTCTCCCCCCTTTTTGGTGTTAGATGACAATACTAGGATTTGCAATAAAACCTACTAACAGCACCTTAAGGAAATGAAAGCGACTCCCCCTAAATGTGTGCATATTTATAATTTTCATTTGAATACAAATGCACACACTAAAGATCAAGCCACTTTCAAAACAAAGACAAGTAAAACAAGGTTAGTTAGGAAATGAAGTCATACCACCGGGATGTGAAAATAGCCAAAGTGAATAATGAAATTATTAGGCTCCAAGCACATCCCACAATATTAATGTAAGCAATAGATAATACCATATGTCCATATGCCATCAATAAATAAATCCAGAATTCCATATGTGTAGATCCACACGATAAATCCAGAATTCCAGAGAACCATACATAGTATTACACGACAGAGTCTTATACAAACCAAGCACAAATAACAAATAAGTTCATGCTAAAAAGGGCACAAGCAAGCAAATAAAACGAATGAAAACGCAAGTGCTTGCGCCCGACCCATGCAAATCCGTGACCTAATAAAACTACTTCTCCCCCTTTGGCATCAAAACGCCAAAAAGGAAGAAGAGCGATGCTAGCGCCCCAGAAGATCGCTCCTCCTCGTCCTCGTCCTCATCGTAGTCATCCCCGTCCCCTTCCTCGTCATCATACTCCTCATCATCAGCAACTGGGGGAGTGGGCACCCTCGGCGGTGGAGGAAACAAGTGACTCTCGAGCTCGCCATAGTTGAACCTATAACTGTTCCACTGTGCATAGGGCTCCGGAGCTGTAGGAGCAGGAGGATGGCCAGTGGCACCTGACACATGGTGAAGAATAAGCTGCTAAGTGTGAGCCATCTCATGGCTCCTCCGGTACTCCTCATATTGGCCCTTGTGAGTATCTATGCCCATGCAGAGAATGTGCCGCTGGAACCAATTGAGCTGCTTGACCTCACGAGCCATTGGGGACTCAGCGAGACGACGACCACTAGCCCTTGCATCACGCATAAAGGACTCAAAGGCAGTGTAAGGGCGAGAGGTCTTCTGAGCCTTGTTGTAGATCTATGACTAGAAGTCCACCTTCATGTCATCATCCGAACCCCCTCCAGTATTAAGTTGCAAGCAACAAACAACTGCTTTAAGCAAAGTGTGTAAGGTAAACAATCCACTTGTTCCATGAACAAGAGACCGTTGTTTTCTCCCTAGTGGCAACAACACATCTACTACCGAAGAGATTTATGTCACTTCCCTTGATTAAATAGAGGCATGAACCCACTATCGAGCATAAATACCCCCTCTTGGAGTCACTAGCAACTACTTGGCCAAGATAGCTACTAACAACGAAGAGCGTGCAAGATCACAAACAACACAAACATGATAGAATCAATAAGACAAAACCATTAATCAATATGACATAGTAATCTCAATATCCATCAGATCCCCACAAACACAACATGCATGGTTACAAATAGATTAGATCTTGATCATGAACGGAGCTCACAAGATCTAGACATGAAAGCACAAGGAGGAGATACAACTATCGAGCTACTACATGGACCCGTAGTCCAAGGTGGAACTACTCACGCTTCATACTGGAGGCTAGAATGATGAAGAAGAAGGCCTCTGAGATGATCTCCCGTCCGGCAGGGTGCCGGGAAGAGCTTCAGATCCCCCGATCTAGGGACGATGGTGGCGGCGGCTACAGACGGTTTCGTGGAATTTTGTTTGGGGGTTTCTTATAGGCGAAGAGGCGAGGCTGGGAGGCCACGAGGGCGGATGCACCCCCCAGGCACGGGGTGGGCCCACCCGCGTCCAGGGGGTGTGGCCCCCTGGTGATCCTCCCCCGTCTCGTATTTTGGCTTCGTGTTGCCCACGGTAAAATATTGACTTTGGCTTTTGTTCCGTCCAATTCCAAGAATATTGATTTTATGCCTTTCTGGAACCAAAAACAGAAGAAAACAGACAACTGACATTGTGGAAACTTGTTAATAGGTTAGTACCAGAAAACATATAAAAACACCTCAAAGTATAGACAAAGTAAAGCAAAGTTGATACTAAACAAGCATAGAAAATAAAAAATTATAGATACCTTTTCCGACGTATCACACACCCACCTGAGATGAGCCAAGTGTCTAGTTAGAAAATAGCTCGAGTAAGGGTTTCTATGAAACCATCAAGAAATCGGGCGCCGCCAAAAATCTCACCGGAAAAGTCCGATGGCCACTGGAAATTTCCGGTGCACGCCGAATCACAACTCTATCTAGTGGTTCGGCTGAGCACCGAAATTTCCGGCGGTCATCATAAATTTCCGGCGAGGTTTTGGTTCACCGGGTCTGGCGCCGGAATATCCGGTGGAAGGTTACGGTTAGCCGAGTCTGCCGCCGAAAATTTCTGGCACAGAATCCGGCGTCACCGAAACTTATCGCCGGTTCCTTCGTAGTCACCCCAAAATGGCTAGTCTTCCACCTAGACTATATATACCCACTTTCTTCTCCATTGAGATATTAGGCATTCTATTCAGATTCAACCTTGAGCTCTCTCTCTCACCGTTGTTGAAACACCAAAAGCTTCAGGCTCTCCCATTCTACCCAACCAAATCCAAATCTCTTTGGTAGAAAGGAAGAGGAGGTCCCGATCTATGTTTCCACCAAGCCTTGAGTTCACCGAGTTTGCTTATTACTCTTTGTTTTTGGGAAACTCTAGGCAGCTAGGGTTGCCCAGAGGCATTCATCTTGTAATTTGCCCCGTGAAAAGTTTGTGAGGGTTTGAAGACTACCTTAAAGTCTACCACGAGTAAGTGAGCTATTTCTTCATGGAATAGGCTCAGAGACGAAGGTGAGCCTTAGTGGCATTGGAGAATTCTTCGTGGAACCTCACACCTCTCCATCGTGACGTAGCCCCTTCCCAAAGGGTGTGAACACGAGAATACATCTTCGTCTCCACGTGCTTTGATTATTCCTAAACCGGATCTCTTACTTGTGTTGCTTACTTTATGATAGCTTTCGTGCTTCAAGTATCTTGTATGATTATTTAGGTTGTCTCACCTAGTTTGCATTTAGGCACACTTATATTCCGTAAAGCCTAAAACTTGCAAAATATTATAAAGAAATTTGTAGAAATCTATTCAACCTCCCTAGGTTAACCATCTTATCTTTTTATTTGTCAAATGAATGCATCTAAACAGTTTTTATGTATACATTAACCTATACACGAAATAACATCTACTCCCTCCGTTTGAAAATATAAGATGTTTTAGGTAGATGTATCTAGACATCTTTTAGTGCGACACACCTAAAATATCTTATATTTTCAAACGGAGGAAGTACATACATTCGTTACATAAAGCTAAAATATCTTATATTTCTAAACTGAGGGAGTAAATGTTACGAGAAAAATACTTTATTCATAGCTAAATATACTCCCTCATACCCATATTAATGATTTAGATTTGTTAAAATTTAAATGAATCTATATATTAAATAGTGTCTAGATTTAGATAAATATGAGTCAATTAATATGGGTCTGGAGGGAGGAACATTTTTTTAACTGCAAGTAACTTCAAAATAAAAGTAATATATTTTATTATTGTGATTCCCAGCGGCCAAACAACATAATTGCAAGTTCTGTCTTCTGTAGGTGAGATGCCGGGTAGAATCGATGCCCCCGTTCAGCTAAAGCAACCACACGGCCCCAACAACGGAAGAAATGGTAGTAAATACTCCCTTCGTTTTATTTTAAAATATAAGATGTTTTAATTTTTGTAACGACGCGGATTTACTAAACAAAGGCTTAGCTACGCATAGACTTAAGACCGTTGGATAAAGAGATCACATGTAATGCTAGTTTAGATGGTAGTGGCTGACTCTTGAAAGGAGTAACGGTTTCTAACGGCGTTTGCACCACACCGTGTGTGTACATGCATGCAATGCCTAGGAGATCGAGCAAACCCTAATTTTTTAGCTCGCTGTTTGGCAAAGAAACTTTTAGCATCTAAAATAGAAAGATAAAGTGAACAAGGCTTAAAATGAGTTCTGTATGCAAACGTTTCCTGCTATGCATCACGTGACTCTTAGCGTAGACAAGGATTACAAGGGTACCAGAAAATATTTCGCAATTATTTATTGGACTGTGCTATCGGTGAAGACATAAGAGATGGCATTCTACTTACTGATAGATAAGTGACTTGGTTAGGGTTTAGTTTGGTTAGGGTTTACCGCATGTAGTATATTAGGGTTTGCCTCACCTAAATAAAATTTGATAAGCTTTGTTTTGCTAGGGCTTCATGCATGCATTGAAGGAATTGGGTTCAACGCAATGAAACAAGGCTTAGTTTGGTTAGGGTTTACCGTATGTAGTATATAAGGGTTTGCCTCACCTAAATGAAATTTGATAAGCTTTGTTTTGCTAGGGCTTCATGCATGCATCAAAGGAATTGGGTTCAACGCAATGAAATAAGGCTTAGTTTGGTTAGGATTTACCGCATGTAGTATATTAGGGTTTGCCTCACCTAAATGAAATTTGATAAGCTTTGTTTTGCTAGGGCTTCATGCATTCATCAAAGAAACACTAACGGTGTTACTACTGAGCCAACGTCCTGGGTCTGGAAACATGTGCTCCCTATATCAAAAGGAAAGATAATTAACAGTGGATACGCTATGTGCACCTATTCCCTATATCTTGTGTATATATTCGAAGTGAACCATATACTAAAATACGTCTAGATATATTTGTTTTATAAAGCTAAAATATCATATATTATAAATTGAAGGTAGTAATAGCCGGCAGTCGTATATAAATAAATCTATATAATAAAAGATATATATTAAACACAACCTAAAACATTTTATATTTTTAAACGGATGGAGTACATGTCAAACGATCGTAGTGATGTCTCGCCGGCTCGCCGCTGCCCGCTGGCCACCTAGGGGTTTCATCGTGCGACGGCACCGCTGCATCGGGCAATTTAAAAATACCGAAGAAGCGAAAGAGGAGGCGTTGCCGCTCCACACCTGTTGTCTCGTCACGACTCGTGTCGTCAGGCCGGCACACCTGCTTTTTTCTGAGATGAGAGGAAAACCGCGTCATCCCTTTCCGACCCCACTTGATTCTGCGCGTCCCCTAGATAACAGAATGCACCAGATTTCCTCCACGGAACGCTACATTCCAGAACAACCAAGAAAGATACTAACGGACCACGCTTTCGTCCCACGCGTCGGCCTACCAATCGTCGCACGCCAAGGCCGAACGATTTGCATCATCTCGCGACCTATCCACGTAGCCGTTGCTGCCACATCCCGTGCGCCGGCGCAGGCCGTCGTACACCAGCGAGGCCCCGAGAATCCGGGCCGGACCACCACGGTCACACCCATATCTGTCGCGACCGCGCGCCTCCTTTAATTGCCCCAGCGCTCACACCGCCGCGGCCGCATCATTCGCTCGCGTTCCACTCCCTCGCTCACACGATGCCGCCGCCGCCGCGCCTACTCCTCGTCCTCCTCCTCGCGGTCCTCGTCGGCGCCGTCTCGGCCCATGGGCGCATCCTCCTCGCCTTCGACGGCCTCCCGCGGAGCGCCGACTCTACCGCTCTCCGCCTCCCGTCGGAGTCGGAGGGGCAGCGGCCGTTGCCGCGGGCGGGCGGGGCGGAGCAGGGGTGCGAGATGACGTACGGGTTCCTGCCGTGCACGGAGACGGCGGCGGGAAACCTCTTCCTCGCCCTGGCCTACGGCTTCCTCATGTTCAAGTCCGCCACGTACCTCTCCGCCGGCAGCGAGCTGCTGCTCGAGATCCTCGGCCCAGGGATCGTCGGCGGCCTATTCCTCCCCATCCTCGGAGCGCTCCCTGACGCCCTGCTTATCCTCGGTGCGTTCCCTGCCAGCCCTTCTTCACCATCATGTTTGTGTCATCTCGTGATGGTCCTTCGCTTTTCTTTTCTTAGAGAGTGGATGACCCTTCGCCTGTTGCACCCGTGTCATGACTGATCACTCCTCTTAGTTTTCTGATCGTTTCTGCGTAGTTATGCATTTGCTTATGTACCATTTCTTGGTATTTCTGCAGTTGTTTGAGTCGTTAAACTCCTTTATTTTAAAAAGAGCGGTTGAGCTTTCGATAGCTGACACACGAGAATATAAGTTTCTTTATTTTTAGATTGCTCACCACATGTGCCATGTGGTATAAGTTGACTACCTTGACGACTCAAAGTTCAGTTGTGGACTGATTCGACTGAAACGTTAACCGTGGTGCTTCAATTTGCTTACTAGCTAGATGAACTGGTTGTCACAATTTTAATTACTCGTCCTGCAGGTGCTTTACTGCTTGTGAAATTGTGTGATACTGCAACAGTTAGATGAATAGTACTCCCTCTGTCCCAAATTAATTGATGCAGATTTGTCTTGATATGACGTCTTTTAGTGTATATATACATGTGAATCTAGACAAACGCGTGTCTTAGATTAATTTGGATGGATGGAATAGTGTAATACAATAGTACAAACTTAATACACTTTCGAATGATCATGCCTTGTAGCTTGAAATCTACCAAGGCAATACTCAACTAATAACTGTTTTATTGCCTTTCTTGTTATCCAGCTGATCTGAGCTTTTCATAAGAGTGCTTTTAATATTCATAAAATCATATTCTTTGTGTCCCACTTCTACAAACACTGAAGTTCTATTTTGCATGCATAACGTGTATATTCTGTGTATTTCAGTTTCTGGCCTCTCTGGCTCTAAGGAGGTTGCTCAAAGTCAGGTTTTGATCGGAATGGGCCTGCTTGCGGGATCGACGGTCATGCTTTTAACCATCCTTTGGGGATCTTGTGTTGTTGTTGGTAAATGCGATCTCTCAGAGAATTCAACTACAGTTGATTCTCAAGATACGAAAGCCTTCAGTCTTTTTGGTAGGTCAACTCATTTCTCAAATTCCACTCTGAGGTCTTACCTGAGAAAATGCCATTAAATTCAGCTGACATTCTGGACTTCCAAGAAAATCGTTGAACAATCTTACCAGCTAATTAATTCATATATTTAGTTTCATTCCGGCACTCCACATCACCACAATAGTTTAGATAGGGTCTTCAATTCTTTTGTTTGGACTCAAGGGTTAGGCTTCATGAAACTCAATGCATTTGTTGAATCACGCAGGATAACAAATTCTGATTTTGTTCTGTTCTAACTGTTCCATGAACATTAATTTCAACATTATATCAGTATCATGGCTGCTAGTAGTTATCTTCTGCAGCGTAGTTAATTAGTTTCCATGGTTTGTATCAGTACAAACAATCGTATCTTTCTGATATTTTGCTAAATAACATCTGTACTGTTGCAGGCTCTGGTGTTTCCACTGATCTTCAGACCAGCTATGCAGCAAGAATCATGGCAATATCAGTTCTTCCATTTATTGTTGTTCAGATCCCGTCAATTTTGAAGCTCCAATCTGGTCATCGGTTAACTCTAATGCTTGGGCTTATAGTTGCTGTGCTACTTCTACTCACTTATTGTCTATATCAGGTATGTCCTGGCCTCAGGAAAAAAGTGAACTCTGTGTTTCACCTTCTCTGCTTCATGACAAATTATGGTCCTCCAACTGCAACCTCTGCAAGTTCATGTATGGAAGTGTGCATCTGGAGCTAGTTCGTGTACTGCGGGTGCATTTTATTTTTTAATAATTATATTTCTCAGTAGTATTTGTATGTACAGTTGTCTGAAAAAGGTATGAATATTTCGACACTTTATGAAATCTAGAAGGTCATGTCTTTTAACAAGAATAAATGGTGCCGATCTACCATCCATCTGAAATCTTGTGGCATATGTTCATTTACGTCTCTTTTAACAAGAATAAATGCTGCTGATCTACCACCCATTCTAAAATCTTGTGGCACATGTTCATATAGTGTTGCTAATTTTCCAAGGGTGAAATTGCACATACTTACTATTGATTACGATCATATTTCTCTGTTGAACAATGCTCGCATCGTCGACAAACAGATCTTTCAGCCATGGATCCAGAGGAGAAAATTAGAATATTCAAGACTGAAGCATGTAATGTCGGGACTTCTGAAACATGCTCAGATGCATACTTTTGGTCGCCTTATGGATGGTGATGGCAGCCCAAATGTTCATGTCATAGAGAAGTATGCACTGGTCTGCAGTTTGTCTTTTACCTATTTTTCATCCAAGAAAACTCTTCTAAATGATATCCTAAAACTGGCAGGTTATTTCACAAAATTGATCTGGATAATGATGGAAGGATAGAGCGTGGTGAACTACAAGCTTTCATCGTTGGTATCAATTTTGAAGATATTGACTTGGATAGTAACCTAGCAGTGGATCAAGTCATGGCTGACTTTGATAGATCTCAGAATAATCTCATTGAAAAGGGGGAATTTATTGATGGGGTCCTTAGATGGCTGGAAGAAGCTAAGCGTGCAGTCGTTACTTCTGGTGTCTACTCGAAAAAGTTCATGGAGGATTTTCACACTGTAAGTCTAAGCCACATGTTTGTGCAGTCATTTTTTCCATAGAGATAAACTGCGTCATCCTTGAATTATGCAGACAACAAGGGACGAACATAATGCGCTGCTTGACAAGGATGAAGATGATGGCGAATCTATTGAAAATCCAACCTGGACCTGTTCTAAGGCCATTGCACTTTTGCTTCTCGGAACTGCAATGGCAGCGGCATTTGCAGATCCACTTGTTGATGCTGTGCACAACTTTTCAAGTGCAACGAGTATACCTTCTTTTTTCATTTCCTTCATTGCGATGCCCTTGGCTACCAATTCCAGTGAGGCTGTATCAGCAATTATCTTTGCAAGCAGAAAGAAGCAACGTACTTTGTCTCTAACATTCTCTGAGGTATGTCTGCTGCATGCTTTATGTTTACTGTTGACTATTGGAGATACCTTGGTCTCAATGTTTTTCCCATTTTTCTCTAAACTTTCTTGTATTTGTTTCTGCTATACCGTTGTCTTAGTTATTTGATACCTTTATATATTGCAAGGTATTTTCTGGAAGAAATTAGAAATTCTTTTTTCAAAGAAGTGATAGTTGTTATAGACTGTATACTTGAGCTTCATTGGCGCTTTGCTGTTACAGTGGATTCTCATATTCTTGATTTTAGCAGCAGCTTTTAGATACATAAGAGTGTTATGCTACATTCTTCTTTTTTCTTCATCGAACAGCAAATAAATATTTATTCCATTCAAAGACATAGATAGAATGTGAGAGGACAATCTTTAGATTTTAGATACATAGAAGCTTCAAAAACATGGTACTATAATTTTCCAAACAGTTTAAAATATACACACGACACAACACATCCCACGAATGCTCAAACTGAGTGTTAGAAGGCCGCAAAACACATGTGTTGATGCTATTAAGTGCTTGACCATGCAAAAATATGGTATTGAGCGCTTGAGCTCCTAGTAGGTTGAGTGCAGTTTGCTAGAAGTTGGTTTTTTTTTTTTTTGGAATTGCTAGAAGTTGGTTGAAATAGCATATCTCTCGTAATTGAAAATTCTACTCCAATGAGATAATTCAAAATCTGATTGACTGAATGATTTTTGGCATCACTATATACAAGTCACTGTCGACTCTTTTTGCAAAATCTGATTGATTGAATGGTTTTGGCATCACTACATATAAGTCACTGTTTGGCCTTTGCATGAATATACGATGCATATACAAGACTGGCCACATGAAAATGATTTTTAAGCTGTCACACTTTTTCTAGGATATACGTACGAAAAGGGCACCAACGGTCATTGGGTTTTCCCTCGAGCTCTCGTTTGTCGGTAGCTAGGATTTTCAATTGGACATGCAGCCATAGACATAGTCATGCTTAAATACCACAAAAATGAAAATCTACCTATGTACTAGCGACTAAGAGACATCATACTGGCTGCTCTCGTTGGTTCAAGCAGATTTTATGAATTTCAAAGATAGGAGACTGGACTGTCGTTACTTTTGACTTAATGTGCAACTGCAAAAATAGTTAGAGAAAATTCCATAATTTATTGTTGTTTGAGGTATGTTCTATTGGAGCCTCTCGCATTGCATGTTTGTGATAGGGCGGTACTGCACTTTGTTCACACCCCATTTCTAGCCTTACTATGCCGCAGTTTCTGCAGTTTTCAGAAATTCCAAACAATAGAATTACATGCGATGTTGTCATTTGAATGCAGGTCTACGGTGGAGTGACTATGAACAACACGCTCTGCCTGGCCGTGTTCTTGGCTCTTGTTTACATCAGGGGCTTAACCTGGGACTTCTCGTCAGAGGTCCTTGTGATCTTCCTCGTGTGCATTATAATGGGCCTCTTCACCAGCTTCCGGACCACGTTCCCGCTGTGGACGTGCTTCGTCGCTTTCCTTCTGTACCCATTATCGCTGATCTTGGTCTACATCCTCGACTACAAGTTTGGCTGGTCGTAGACCTGACCTGAGTAGTGATTAGTTGATACCTCTGATATAGAGGGGAGAGATGTTGGCATGGACCACTCTTCTTCTGCTTGTAAACCTCATCTGGTAGACTGGTACGGTGTTCTGCTCGGGTGGATGCAGTGCAGACTACGCTTTGACATACTGCATACTTATGACAGTCACTAGTAAAGCTAAGATGAACTCTCTTCTTCTCCTTGTGTTCATGATTGCAATTACAATTGCTTTTCACATTGGGTACTGGATATTAGCCCAACAACAGAGCTCTTAACTCATGATATTAGCCAGTGTCCAAATGCCTACTGAATTGAGGAGCGAAACTACACGCTGTCGGAACTGTGTACTAGATTCCCAGATCTGGGACTTGGCTGTCCTGGAGCGACGGCTGGAGTAGGGGGCTGGCGGCATGGCCATGCCAACGAAGTTAGGTGAGATGAACGAGGAGGAGGAAGAAAGCCGACGGATGTCAGGAACGTTTCCACCTAAGCCTTAAAATGTGGCATCATCTCCACCGGGCCGACCCACGGTCTGTTGTTTTTATTCGGCCAGCCGCGTCCAGCGATGCGATCCATTTGTCTGTGCTGGGCAAGGCAACTTTATTTTTCAGATTCAAACACATCACGCTAAAACAAGCATAATTCATACTTAATTTACATTCAAAATGTAAAATACAGAATTTGACCTAATCCTAGCCTTAACTATCGATCTTCGCGCACCGGCTCCGCCTCGTCCATCTATGGGTCGAGGTCGGTGTACTCTGAAGACGTCCAAAGGTTGAGCGGCGGCAGGGCCGGAGCAGGAGCGGGCGCAGGCGGGTTGATCGCCCGCACATGCCACAGACCGTGCTGGAGGTGCGCCCGATTGGAGGCGTCCAAACCGGCAGCAGCGGCGGCGGAGACAGCTGGGCGTCCGTCTCAGCCACCATACGGGTGAGCTCGAGGGCCTCCTTGTAGCCGCGCCACTGGGCTTCCTCCTCATGCACAGACCGTGCTGGAGGTGCGCCCGATTGGAGGCGTCCAAACCGGCAGCAGCGGCGGCGGAGGCAGCTGGGCGTCCGTCTCAGCCACCATACGGGTGAGCTCGAGGGCCTCCTCCTAGCCGCGCCACTGGGCTTCCTCCTCCTGCGCGCTGGCCGTGATGGCCTGCTTGATGAAGGCGTCCTTGTCGTAGCCCCGCGCCAGTACCTCGTGGTACTCCCGGGGCAGGTTCGCGGCGACGTCATCCACCGTCTCCTGCTTGACGACGATGTCATCATCGCCGCCCTCGTCGTTGTCGTCCTCGCTGTTAAACTCGGCGTCAGAGTGGTTGACGGCGCCCTCCTCGTCCGAGTCGATGTCGGGGCCGGGGTAGACCTTCCCCGGCTGCAGGTCATGGCGGATGGTGGTGGCGCGGCGCACCTTGTGCTTCCAGTCGAGGAACTTCTTCCAGTAGGTCTCGCTCTGGTAGGCGGCATCCCACCGTTGGGCCGATGGGAGGCCCCTGATCCGGCGGTGGATTTTCTCCAGCCCTTTGCCCTCCTTGGGAACGGGCGGCACCGGGACACAGTCCCGGTTGAGGTGCCAGCCGATAGGGAGGGACACGTCGTTGTGTCCGATGCTCCGTCCCTCTCTCTAGCGGCACTCGCACTCCACGATGCGAAAGTACTGCCGCTCGCGGCGCTCTCCCTCCGGCCGTGGTGGCAGGCGAGCCTCCACGTGGCGGTCTCGGAAATCCTCCGTCCGTGGTGGCACGCAAGCCTCCACATGGCGACCTCGGAAATCCTCTGGCCGCGGTGGAGGCGGCAGTGACGTGCCGCGGAGGAAGGCCGGCAGCCGGCCAAAGCGCTGGCTGCTAGAGCCAGATGCCTTGTGGTCGTTCTTGCCCCTCCCCCTCTTTAGCCATGACGACGTCTTTATCGTTCGCGGTGGTGGTGGCTGACGGGTGGGCCAATGGCACGTGCGGGCACGACGTCCGTGTTGTGTGTCCGGGCCGAGGCAACCGAGCCCTAGAATTGATGCATGGATCGGTCGATCCGGACGCGTTTCTCCGAATTGGTCGTCCCGCTAGGCGCCGTGTATGTCCCACGCGTCTGCGCGGACAGTTTCGAACACGCGTGGACCGAATAGGTCAGCCCGATAGAGATACCCTTAGAGCATCCCTAACAAATCCTTAAAAAAACATAAAACTGGTACTCCTTAAAATGTGGAACCATAAAGCATCTCAGATCCTTGGAAAAAGCAATAAACTGGAAAACTCTGGCCGTTTTTTGGTTATGGGCTTTTTGTGCCCTGATGAGCTTCGCGTGGATATATATCTTTATCTTTATACTATTATTTTAAATAAAATATTATATATTAACATACAAACCGTATTATTAAAAAATTTCAGTTCTCTTAGGTACCCTGGTGACATGGTTATACCCCGCGGGTGCATGACCTCAGCATACCTAGGTCAGCCCAAGGAAGGCCCACGGCAAAAGTACGTTGGCCCATAAAGACTTTCGGATGGCCCAGGCCCATGGTGCCTTCGGATCCTTGGAGAGCAAGACTAGATTAGATAGGAAATTCAAAGGGGTAAAACCCTAGAACCTGTAACCGACTAGGACTATGTCCGGGACCTGCCTAAGTCTATATAAAGGCCAGGAGGGAACGACCTAGATCTCTCGACTCATACTCTCGCATACACACCTCCACGCCAGATTGCATCTGCGCACCCTGTAATCTTCGGTTTCGCCGTAATCAAGAGCAGACAAGCAGGAGTAGGGTTTCCCTCCGGGGGCCTGAACCTGGGTAAACCTTGTGTCCCCGAGTTGCTTGTTTGCTAACCGTTCCACGATCTCCAGCATCCCATCTTCTCCAAA
This sequence comes from Avena sativa, assembly GCA_916181665.1. Classification (NCBI taxonomy): domain Eukaryota; kingdom Viridiplantae; phylum Streptophyta; class Magnoliopsida; order Poales; family Poaceae; genus Avena; species Avena sativa. The sequence goes on from OV702284.1 coordinate 72,978,561, forward strand.
ACTCAAGTCCATAACACTGGGCACTGATGAGATCAAACCTCGTCAATTGGCGCCGTCTGTGGGAACTGGGGGTGCTGATTGTGCGATCGTGACGGTCCCAACCCGATCGATCTACAACTCTGCAACAACGGAGAGCCATCTCCTCTTCGGTGCTTTCGACTTCACCGCCCACTCGCCGGCCACCATGAAGGACTTCGAGCCCGTAGGCGACGGACTCGAAATCTTGTTCGGGAGTTTCTGCTTCCAAATGGGGCAAACTGGCACCCTCCGCCTACCTGAGCGGGTGCCCCTACCATCAATCAGGCCCGCCTCGGGGGCCCCACACCCCGTGCTACGCACAACATCATCAGCAGATGATTCCTACGACAGCAGCTGCTGCAACTCCGATCTGTGCGATCCGCCATCGGATACAGGGACCTACGGTTCCGGATCTGAAAGCTGCGGCAGCAGCGGACCAATCTACGAGCGCTATCAATGCGCCGCAGTCATCCAAAGCGACGTGGATCAGCAAAAAGAGTGCGTCTAAAACTTGCACCCATCAAACCATTGTTATATCATCTAGAAAAGTTTGTAAAAGAAAACTAGAGGGCTCATCGACCCAATTACAAAAATATCTCGAAATGAAACTCTCCCTAACTATTTCATGAACAACCTTATTGCAATTTCTACCGCAATGATTGAACTAAACATTCCCAACAAAAATCTTATGTTCTTAATGGTTTGGTACATTATTTTTAGTTTCTGATTCTACCTTGTTAGAAAATATTACTCTTTTGCCATCACCAAGTAAGATTACCGTTTCGTTGTTTCCACGTTATAGTGTTTAGCCCAACACGGAGCAAGTCTCTTCTCTAAACATGTGCAACCAGCCTAGCTAAGCAGATAATTAAATCTCAGTCACTCTATTTAGGTTTTTCTGTCCTAGCCGCCGTTTCTCCTAGAGTTAGCCGCCCCCAACACCTCTTCTATTCGGTTTCCCTCCTTTGGCCGGCTTCGTCATGTCGTGAGGGGTGGGAAACTCGATCTATGAGTTGAGTTCTTGATAAAAGTACTGTTTTTAGAAGATTAAGTTAGGGTTTTGGTAGACATCTTGTTGGCGTCTACATCAATAGAGATATCTTTGTTTGCAATAAGTGATCGTCGGTCCTTCGTTTGATGACGAGATCTTCCTGGTGTAATGGTGGTGTTGTATTGAAGTTCTATATGTATGGTCTTTCAGATCTTGCTTCGCCAGATCGATTTTTGAATTTTTTTTCTTATGGTTGCCGTGAGAAGGATTATCCTTGTAATATTCGTCCTGGCTACGTCCTTGACAATGAAGATTCATACTCTTAATTCTTCTGCGACGTCGATCAGCCTGTTTGGTTTCTTTTTCCCGAAATACTAGTGGTGGTATTTTTGTCGATGCGTGCATACACGTAGCCTTAGTATTGCGACTTAAATTAAAATTATAGAAGAATTCTAATTAGTATTTACATGTCTATGTTTGATATGTGACGTTGCCGAGACGATCACTAGCGAGGAACTGGAAAGAGAAAGAGTGCGAGGATGAACACGAGAGAGTTTTTGCATCACGTACGACCGTGCGACCTTTTCCGGTTTGCCTTTTATTATCAGGAGTCTGATCCACAGAACTTGCTAACTAACAACTGAAAAAAACGCCACACACTGGAGAACTTACTGTCCGTGCCATCCCACGAAGTCCAACGTGCAGCAGCTACCTACTCCTCCACGATCGCAATAAAACTGGATCGGGACGAGGAACTAGTCTATGCTATGACTAACTCAAACTCTGAACATGGTGTAGACACACACACTTCACGTCAGGTTTATTCAGAGACTAACAGAAAACTACTTAGCAATAGATATTTATTCCTACAAATCACCCCCTAAAACTTGTTGCTACTTCAGCTCACCTTGATCACTCCAAGCGTCCGCCTCAGCTCCACAAACTTGGCTCGTGCAAGTGACTTGGTGAGGATATCTACTAACTGCTCATATGTTTGAATATGATCAACATCCACCTTGTCCTTCTCGATGCACTCTCTGATGAAGTGGAATCGAGTGTCTATGTGCTTGCTCCTGTCGTGGTGCATAGGATTCTTGTAAAGTGCGATTGCTGATTTGTTGTCCATGTAGAGCTTCACTTTCTTCGGCTTCTCTCCAAGCATTTCTCCTAGCAATCTGCTCAACCAAACTGCCTTGCAAGACGCTGTTGAGGCTGCAATATACTCTGCTTCACAGTTGGACAGCGCAACGATTTTCTATTTCTAAGAAGCCCGTGTTACTGCCCTTGATCCGAGAAGAAAAACGAGCCATGTTGTGCTCTTGCGATCGTCCAAGTCGCCAGCCAGGTCACTATCACTATAACCCGTGATGACTTCTGGACCAGCTTCCCTCCTAAACACGAAGCCAAGGCCGGCAGTTCCTTGAACATGTCGAAGAATCTGCTTTAGAGCTTCCCAATGCTGCCTGCCCAGAGTTTCCTTATATCTGCTGACGATCCCAACTGAATAGGCAAGATCGGGTCTTGTATTCACCAAGTAGCGCAAGATACCAACGAGGCTTCTGTATTTGCTCGCATCGATCACCTCACCATCAACCAACTTACCAATTTTCAGGCGATTCTCCATCGATATCTGACATGAATTGCATTCCTCCATGCCTGCCACCTGAAGAATTTTCTTGGCATAGCTTGACTGAAACAAGGTGATCCTATCTTCCTCCTGCTTGACCTTGATTCCTAAGTAATAACTCAGGGCACCAAGGTCACTCATCTGAAACAGCTTGTGCATCTGGAGTTTGAACTGCTCGATCACTTCGCTGCTAGTGCCGGTGATGATGAGATCATCGACATAGATGCCGACAATGAGGAAGTCATGGTTCTCTACACGTCGGTATAGAGCATGATCAAGATGACACCTGGTGAACCCGAGGGACTCCATGGAGGCATCAAGTTTGGCGTTCCAAGCGCGTGGAGCCTGTCGGAGCTCATACAGGGCCTTGTGCAGCTTCAGAACCTTGCCTGCATTGTGGTTGTCAACAAAACTAGCAGGTTACTACACGTACACTTCTTCGGCAAGATCACCGTTGAGGAATGCGGACTTCACGTCCATATGATGAACGGTCCAGCCACGGTGCGCTGCTATGGCGAGAAGAAGCCGCACCATCTCGAGCCGCGGTCCACCAACATGACACTCATAATGGGATCATACCAATCGGGAGAGGTACGAGTCCTCGTCGACCTGCGGGGTTCTGTAGTAACTTCGTTCGAAGTTTCATGATCACCATCATTAGCTTCCTATCTTATTGGTGTAGGCGTCACAGGAACTTCTTCCGGTGCTGCGCTACTCTCAAATATGATATAAGATTCGACAACCTCGTCGAGTTCTACTATCCTTCCAGTCACTTCTTTTGAGAGAAACTCCTTCTTTAGAAAGGATCCATTCTTGGCAACGAAGATTTTGCCTTCAGATCTATGATAGTAGGTATACCAAATAGTTTCCTTCGGTTATCCTACGAAGACGCATTTTTCCGCTTTGGGTTCAAGCTTGTTGGGCTGTAACTTCTTTACATAAGCTTCGTAACCCCAAACTTTAAGGAACTACAATTTAGGTTTATTCCCAAACCACAATTCATACGGTGTCGTTTCAACGGACTTAGATGGTGCCCTATTTAAAGTGAATGCGGTTGTTTCTAATGCATAACCCCAAAATGATAACAGTAAATCTATAAGTGACATCATAGAACAAACCATATCTAAGAGAGTTCGATTACGATGTTCGGACACACCATTATGCTATGGTGTTCCCGACGGTTTCAATTGTGAAAGTATTCTCGCCAAACTCGTAACTTAGATATTCACCTCCACGATCAGATCATAGAGATTTAATCTTCTTGTTATGTTGATTCTCTACTTCACTTTGAAATTCCTTAAACTTCTCGAAAGTTTCAGACTTATGTTTCATGAAATAGATATACCCATATCTACTCAAGTCATCCGTGAAAGTAAGAACATAACATAACCACCGCGCGATTCCACACTCATCGGGCCACAAACATCGATATGTATGATTTCCAGTAAGTCCGTAGCTCGCTCCATCATACTGGAAAATGGAGTCTTAGTCATTTTTCCCATCAGACATGCTTTGCATCTTTCAAGTGATTCAAAATCAAGTGATTTGAAATCAATTGATTCAAGAAGTCAATCGGGAATGGAGTTTTTTCATACGCTTCACTCTAATGTGACCAAGACGATAGTGCCACATGTATGTTGAATTATCATTCAATTTCAAATGTTTAACATCTATATTATGAACATGTGTATCACACTATCGAGATTCAATAAGAATAGACCATCTATCAAAGGTGCATGACCATAAAAGATATTACTCATATAAATGGAACAACCATTATTCTCATACTTAAACAAGTAACCATCTCGCAATAAACAAGATCCTGATATAATGTTCATGCTCAACACAGGAACTAAATAACAATTATTTAAGTATAAAACTAATCCTGATGGTAGATGAAGAGGGAGCGTGCCGACCGCGACCACATCAACCTTTGATCCATTTCCAACGCGCATTGTCACCTCGTCTTTCGCTAATCTTCGTTTATTCTGCAGCACCTGTTTCGAGTTACAAATATGATTACTAGTAAGATACACATCAATAACATGTATATCAAATATACCTTTCTTTTTGATATTGTCGTTCTTCAGATCCACCAGGTACTTGGGGCAATTCCGTTTCTAGTGACCTTCTCCCTTGCAGTAAAAGCACTCATTATCAGGCTTAGGCCCAGCCTTGGTCTTCTTTGCAGGCGCGGTAGCTTTATTACCGCCCTTCTTGAAGTTACCCTTTTTCTTAGGTTTGTCTTGCTTCTTGAAATTTGTGGTCTTATTGACCATCAACACTTGGTGCTCTTTCTTGATCTCCACTTCCGCAGACTTCAACATAGAGAAGAGTTATGGTAACGACTTATCCATGCGTTGCATGTTGTAGTTCATCACAAAGTTCTTGTAACTTGGTGGTAGTGATTGGAGGACACGGTGAATCCCCAATGCATTAGGAATCATTATCCCCAAGCTTTGGAGCTTATTGGCGTGCCCATACATCTTAAACACATGCTCACTAACGAAGCTGCCCTCTTCCATCTTGCAGTTAAAGAACTTTTCAGAAGCCTCATAACTCTCAACTACCGTGTAAGCCTCAAATGTCATTTTGCGTTCATGGACAATATCATGTGGGTCAAAGTTCTCAAACCTTTTCTGAAGCTCCGATTCCAAACCATACAAGATAGCACACTGAACTGTGGAGTACTAATTCTTCCGAGTAAGGTAAACATTTTTCACCTCATCGGTAGCATCAGCTGCAGGTGGGTCACCCAGCGGTGCATCCAGCACATAGGTCAACTGACCAGCATTAAGCACAATCCTCAAATTGCGGAACCAATCCGCGAAGTTTCTTCCATTATTTTTCAACTTTTCTTTCTCTGGGAACGCATTAAAATTGATGGTAGGGGCCGCCATGATCTACAACATATTTGCAATAGTTTAGACTAAGTTTATGAAAAATTAAGTTTAATTAATACTTAAATTAACTAGGTGAAGTCCCACTCAAAACAATATCCCTCATATTGTTCTAGTGATCACACAGACCAAATCCACTACAGCAAGTCCAATCATTACGAGAGATGATGTAATTTCAAAGGCGAATAATCAACATGTTCATCATATCTACTATATGAATCATGCTTTACCTTTCGGTATTCCGTGTTATGAAACCATGTCTGTACATGCTAGGCTTGTCAAGGTTAACCTTAGTATCCGCATGAGCAAATCTGGCTTGCTCCCGTTGTATGCACACGTAGAATCTATCACACCCGATCATCACGTGGTGCTTCAAAATGATGAGTCTTAGCAACGGTGCCTACTAAGTACGAACACTTTTATTACTTGATATTTTGTGAGAGGGATCATCTTATAATGCTACTGTCACGATCTAAGAAAAACAAGATGGATAAAAGGATTAACATCACATGCAATTCATAATATGTGATATGATATGGCCTTTATTCTTGTGCCTTCAATCTCCATCTCCAAGCACGAACATGATCTCCATTATCACCGATGTGGTGTCAAGGTCAATGGCGCCACTCCATGGTTGTCGTCCACCAGCATTAACTATTACAACTACTTTGAATAATAGACACGCGGGTCTTACCGAAATTAAAAGACAACCATAAGGCTCTTGTCGGTTGCCAACTTACAATAAGGATCATTGCATACATCATATATAATCACAATCATGGCCACATCACATCATAGCACACCCCTGCAAAACAAAGTTAGACGCCTCTAATTTTCTTTGCATGTTTTACGTGGTTTGGGGCTTTCGAATAATAACCGTTTTAACTTATGAACAAGAACCACAACATTGGTACAAGTATTTTCAAGTTCCCATTGTAAAATGAATCTTCATTATGGTGGGAGAGACAGACACCCACAAAGCCACTTATGCAATACAAGTTGCATGTTGAGCGTGGAGCAAGTCTCATGAACGATGTCATGTAAGGTTAGCCCGGGCGACTTCATCCCACCATCCCGCAAGATGCAAAGTACACAAGAAGCAATCGATAGCAAAAGCATCAACGCCCATAATAACCATTGTGTTCTACTCGTGCAATAGATCTACACATAGAGACGACTCTGATACCACTGTAGGGGTTCGAAGCATGGAAAACAAACAATTTCTACCGCATGAACACACATAAGCCAAGATCTAATCTACTAGATCGGTTCAACGAGTTGATAGAGTACTAACCCTCAAAGATTCCAAAGCGGTTAACGAGATCGGATTCTCGTGGGTGATGTAGTCGTTCACTTGCCGATCTCAAGATCGCATAGACGATCCTTTCGACGCCATGTTTCGGCAGCGCTTCCGCAGTCGGTCACACATTCGGTACTCGATTGAGACCTTCCTCTCCCTTGTTCTAGCAGGCAGCGAAGGTTGTAGATCTCTCCTCGTGATTCCAGCAGCATGACGGCGTGGTGGTGGAAGTAGAGGGGAAATCCTGCAGGTCTTCGCCTAAGCCGGAGCGGGTATGGTGGAGTAGAAGAGGGCCTTAGAGATGTAGGTTTTGGAGGGCCGAGGTTTAGAGGTGGTGGCTAGCGGCTAGTAGAGGGCTAGGCGGCGGCTTTAGAGGGCTCTAAATCGACAGCAACTTGAGAGGGCTGCGCCCAATCTAGGGTTTCAAGTGGGAGGGCAAGGGGGCGCCCCCTCCCTTCTATTTATGAGAGGGAGAGGCAGTTTGGGGGGAGGGGAGTCCTCCCCCAACTCCTCCTTGTGGCCGGCGGCAAGGGGAGGAAGTAATCCTCCCCTAGGTGGGATTGCTTTCCTCCCTCCACTAGGCAACCATGTTGGGATTTGACCTTTTAAATTGGCATTTGACTTTCAAACTAGAGTTTGATTTCTCTCTTCCCATTGCCTAGCCAAGTGAACTAGGACATGATGCAACCATTCCACTTTGGTATGACACATCCATGTACCATTCCCACTCTGGATCGGTGGACCTTCTAGAACCTTCTAGAACATTCTGGTGAAAATATCGAAACCATTCCCGAACTATGAATCTTATTCTTCGGACCATTCTGGATCTCCTCATGATGTCCTGGATCCAATCCGAGACTCCGAACAACATTTGGTCTCTTTACTCACTTTCCATATCTACTAAACAATATCGAATCCTTAAGTGTGTCTCCCTACGGGTCATGAATTATGCAGACATGATCGAGACTCTTCTCCGATCAATAACCAATAGAGGAATCTGGAAATTCATATGGCTCCCACATATTTCTACAATTACTTCATGATCGAATGAAGCATTTACATATGATACCAATTTCCCTTTGTCTCGTGATACTTTACTTATCTGAGGTTTGATGATCGGTATCTCTGCATACCTAGTTCAACCTTGTTACCAATCAGTACTCTTTACTCGTTCCTGTGATATGTGATTGATACATTGGAAACGTATCTATAATTTTTGATGCTCCATGCTTGTTTAGTATCTACTTTGTTTTACTTGTCCACACTTTGAGGTGCTTTTTACATGTTTTCTGGTACTAACCTACTAACAAGTTGCAACAGTGCCAAATGCTTGTTTTTGATGTTTCTGGTTTCAGAAAAAGTTAGTAAAGAAATATTCTCGGAATTGGATGGGACAAACGTCAAAGTCAATTACTTTCTGTGGGGAACAAGAAGTCTAGAGGGGAGCCGGAGGGGCCAGCCAGGGGGGCCAGACCCACCCCAGGCGCGAGTGGGCCCATCCCCACGCCTGTCTAGGGTTTGGCTACCCTGGCCGCCGCCTCGGCCTCCCCCTTCGCCTATAAGAAGTCCCCGATGTAGAAACCCTAAGTACCCGATCAAATATCCACGAAACTGTCTGTAGCCGCCCCCACCATCGTCCCTAGATGGGGGATCTGAAGTTCTTCCCGGCACCCTTCCGGAGGGGAGATCATCCCGGAGGCCTTCTCTCTGTTATGATGCGTGAGTAGTTCCACCTTGGACTATGGGTCCATGTAGTATCTAGATGGTTGTATCTCCTCCTTTGTGCTTTCATGTATAGATCTTGTGAGCTCCATTCATGATCAAGATCTAATCTATTTGTAATCATGCATGTTGTGTTTGCAGGGATCCGATGGATATTGAGATTATTATGTTGGTTTGATTTATGGTTTTGTCTTTATGATTCTATCATGGATGTGTTGTTTGTGATCTTGCATGCTCTCCGTTGTTAGTAGCTATCTTGGCCAAGTAGTTGCTAGTGACTCCAAGAGGGGGTATTTATGCTCGATAGTGGGTTCATGCCTCTAGTTTCCAAGGGAAGTGACATAAATCTCTTCGGTTGTAGATGTGTTGTTTCCACTAGGGAGAAACAAATGGTCTCTAGTTCATGGAACATGTGGACTGTTTACCTTATACACTTTGCTTAAAGCAGTTGTCTGTTGCTTGCAACTTAATACTGGAGGGGGTTCAAATGATAACCTGAAGGTGGACTTCTAGTCATATATGCAGTTGGATGGCGGTCTATGTATATTGTTGTATTGCCCAATCGAATCTCATAGGATCTTTCTGACTAGTAATTGCATTGTTATGCCTTGCTCAGTTCCTGTCAATTGCCCTGTTGTAATTTTGTTACCCTTCATGTCATGTTTGTTTATCTAAGGAGATCACCTCTAGTGAACTATGGACCCCGGTCTAATATTTACCATTGATTCATCTTCCACTATTACTTGTTTACTTGCTGCAAACCATTACCTTCCACACCATATGTTTAATCCTTTGTTACAGCAAACCGGTGAGCTTGACAACCTCACTGATTCGTTGGGACAAAGTCTTGAGTTTGTGTTGTACAGGTCTTCGCGTTGCTTGCAACACCTGTGTGACGTTTCCTTCCTCCTACTGGTTCGATAACCTCGGTCTCAACTGAGGGAAAACTTGCTGCTTGCTCTTTGCACCCTGCGCTTGGGGTTACCAACGAAGTGCCACGTCGAGCATCATCAGTGATCCCTTGTGAACCAGTCACATGCTTGCAAGCCAATTGGATGATATTCCATCGAGAGAGCCAGAGTATATCTATCCATCATATGGATGGAAAAATCTCACTATTGATCCATGTGCCTCAACACATACTTTCTGAACACTCAATGCCACCTTTATAACCACCCAGTTACGAAGTGGTGTTTGATGTCATCAAAGCATCCATCCAGTGATGGTGATTAACATGATCTCATGGTCGAAGGATTTAGGTTACTTTGTATCTGAAAGCTTATGGCAAACAAACTATTGAAATGACTTCATCTTATCCAATGCTTAACTTGTTGGAGATATGCCCAAGAGGCAATAATAAAGTGGTTATTATCATATCTTCATACTTATGATAAAATTTTACATACCATGCTATAATTGTATTAACCGGAAACATTAATACTTGTGTGATTTGTAAACATAAAAGAGTCCCTAGTAAAGCCTCTTGTTAAACTAGCTTGTTGGTTAATATATGATCATGGTTTCCTGATCATGAACATAGAGATGTTATTAACAACAGGGTCATATCATTAGGAGAATGATGTGATTGACATACTCCTATAGTTAAGCGTAGCATAAAGATCAAGTCATTTAATATAGTTCATTTGCTATAAGCTTTCTGATACATAGTAACCTAATTCCTTTGACCATGAGATCATGTTAATCACCATCATCAGAAGTATGCTTTGATGACATCAAACACCACACCATAACTGGGTGGCTATAAAGGTGGCATTGAGTGTTCGGAAAGTATGGGTTGAGGCACATGGATCAAGAGTGGGATTTGTCCATCCATATGAAGGATAGATATACTCTGGGCCCTCTCGGTGGAATGTCATCCAATTAGCTTGCAAGCATGTGACTGGCTCACAAGGGATCACATATCACGAGAACGAGAAAAGAGTACTTATCGGTAACAAGGTTGAACTAGGTATGCAGAGATACCGACGATCAAAACCTCGGATAAGTAAACTATCGTGAGACAAAGGGAAATTGGTATCATATGTAAGTGGTTCATTCGATCGCAAAGTAATCGTAGAAATATGTGGGAGCCATATGAATTTCCAGATTCCTCTATTGGTTATTGATCGGAGAAGTGTCTTAGTCATGTCCGCATAATTCACGAACCGTAGGGAGACACACTTAAGGATTCAATGTTGTTGAGTAGTTATGGAATGATGAGTAAGAGACCGAATGTTGTTAGGAGTCTTGGATGGGATTCGGGATATCACGAGGAGATCCGGAATAGTTCGGAGAATAAGATTCATATGAGGAAAGTCCTATTTCGGAGTTCGGAAAAGATATCGGTGTTTTCACCAAGAATGTTCTAGAAGGGTATGCAAGGTCCGGCACTCCGAAGGGGAAGGGTACATGGATGTTTCATAACAATGTGGAATGGTTGCATCATGTACTAGGTCACTTGGCTGGGAAATATGGAGAGATAAATCAAATCCAAGTTTGAAAGTCAAACGCCAATTTGAAAAAGTCAGATCTGAAGTTTGCTTGGTGGAGGGAGAGTAGGAAACCTACTTGGGGAGGAAGTCCCACTCCCTACACCTGCCGGCCATGAGGAGGAGTTGGAGGAGGACTCCCTCCTCCCAAACCGCCCCTCCCACCTATATAAGGAGGGGTAGGGCGCCCCCCTACCCCTCACACCCAGAACCTAGATCTAGGCGCCACCACCCCTCCAAGTGCTGCCGCCACCTAGGGCTCCTCTAGCCACCGAATTAGGGTTTCCCCAAACCCTATCCGCCGGCCAAGCCAACCCCCCTTGGTGCCTCTAATCCGTAGATCGCCAAGGCTCTCTCTCACTCCACCATACTCGCTCCGGCTTAGCCGAAGCCCTGCGGGATCTTCCCTCTTCTTCCGACACCACGCCGTCGTGCTGCCGGAATCACGAGGAGAGTGCTACAACCTCTGCTGCCTGCTGGAACAAGGGAGATGAAGGTCTTCATCGAGTACCGAACGTGTGACCGACTGCGGGAGCGCTGCCGGAACGCAGCGCCGGAAGGATCGTCTACGCGATCTTGAGATCGGCAAGTGTACGACTACATCACCCACGAGAATCTGCTCTCGTTAACCGCTTTGGATCTTCGAGGGTTAGTATTCTATCGACTCGTTGCTACAATCTAGTAGATAGATCTTGGCTTGATAATAGATTAGATCTTGATTGTGTGTCATGTGGTAGAATATTTTGTTTTCCATGCTACGAACCCCTATAGTGGTATCCGAGTCGTGTCTATATGTAGATCTGTTGCACGAGTAGAACACAATGGTCATTGTGGGCGGTGGTGCTTTTATTATCAATTGCTTCTTGTGTACTTTGCATCTTGCGGTATGGTGGGATGAAGCGTCCCGGGCTAACCTTACATGACATCGTTCATGAGACTTGCTCCACGCTCAACATGCAACTTGTATTGCATAAGTGGCTTTGCGGGTGTCTGTCTCTCCCATCATAGTAAAGATTCAATTTACAATGGGCACTTGATAGTTCAAGCATCAACGTTGTGGTTCTTGTTCGTAAGTTAGAACAAAACTTATTGAAAGACGCAAACCACGTAAAATATGCAAAGAAAATTAGAGGCGTCTAACTTTGTTTTGCAGGGGTGTGCTGTGATGTGATATGGCCATGATTGTGATTATATATGATGTATGCAATGTTCCTTATTGTAAGTCGGCAACTGGCAGGAGCCATATGGTTGTCTTTTAAATTCTGTTAAAGACCCGCGTGTCTATTATTCAAAGTAGTTTTAATAGTTGATGCTGGTGGATGACAACCATGAAGCGGCGCCATTGACCTTGACGCCATGCTGGTGATGATGGAGATCATGTTCGTGCTTAAAGATGGAGATCGGAAGCACAAGAAGAAAGGTCATATCATATCACATATTATGAATTGCATGTGATGTTAATCTTTTTATGCATCTTGTATTGCTTAGTTAACGATGGTAGCATTATAAGATGATCCCTCAAGCACACAATTTCAAGTTTTAAAGTGTTCGTCCTTAGTAAGCACCGTTGCTAAAGATCGTTGTTTTGAAGCACCACGTGATGATCGGGTGTGCTAGATTCTGCGAGTGTATACAACGTGAGCAAGCCAGATTTGCTCATGCGGAAGCTAAGGTTTTATCTTGACGAGCCTAGCATGTACAAACATGGTCTCGGAACACGGAATACCATAAGGTAAAGCATGAGTCATATAGATGATATGATGAACATGATGATTGTTCGCCTTTGAAACTATATCATGTCACGTGGTGATCGGACTTGGTGTAGTGAATTTGGTTCGTGTGATCACTAAAACAATGTGAGGGATATTGTTTTGAGTGGGAGTTCAACAGCAATATGATTAAAAGTTGAACACTATTTATCATAATTTAAATCAAAGTGAATTTGCATAGTTGTTGTAGTCATTGGCATCTGTTTACCACCTTGCGCTTAGTTGAGATAATAGAACTATAGAATTCTGGTTAGTGACTTTACGAACTGGTATCGTATTGTTTTGAAGTGTTAATCTAAAGTTTAAAAGTCCTATTGCAAACTTCCAGTAAGTTCCGGTTACTGCATGAAGTTTAATAATTGGTATTAAATCAGGAGTGAGAATTCCAGTGTTAGTGTATAAGTATCATGTTTGTCTCCATGATTCTTGATATTCAAAAGATTGTCTTAATATCAAAGTTATCTAGGATCTGAAAGAGTTGTCTCAGAAACCATGATGTGTGGAAGATATTGTGATATCTGAAACGAAGTTTTGGTTGCAACATGATAGAGTATAATATGGCAAAAGACATGTTCTCGTATTTGATGAGAATGTGCAAAAGGTTGGAGACGCTGGTCATCTTAATTCTCCAAAAGGTTTTGGAGAGCAACATTATACTCGCGATTCACCGTTATAAGCTAAAATTAGCTTGATCATGAATTTCCATGATAAGGGTGAATATTTGATAAAATGTTTACTACACTAAAATATTACTAAAGAATGGAATTTGAAAGAACACCAAGTATTTGATGATGGTGATCTACTTCAAAGTGCAAGTCCAAAGATATTGGTATTTAACTAGACATGCTTTGGACTATGTGTCATGTGTATGGCTCCACTATTTATGTTGATAGATTCTTTCAAACAAAAAAGGAAATACTGAAAGAGAATCTCATAAATATATGGCAGAAAAGAAAAGACTAGAATTGTTCAGCTTAGGTATATAGAGGATATACATGTTATGGATATATTCTTTGCTTATTAAACAATGTGGTTCTTAAGTATTTGATACTGAATTTGTTGGTGTGAATCGTCATACGAAACAACACAATTCATGAACTACAATGGCCTAAGTAACTAGCAAGAGAATATGTGATGATGTTCATCGAGAACAAATAAAGTATTGATATGTTTCTCGTTAACATCAAAGCTTGCCTTCAAGATTTGTTTTATCAGGTATTATGAGAACAAAAGAGTTGTTCAATTAATTGTTGTAATCCATAAAAGATGGATGATTTACAAATCTCGTTGGATCAATCACATCCATAAAATAAGTGCTAAAAATGTCGAAAGACAATTGATTGAAAGATCACTTAGGAAGTGACATCGCCGTTTAAATTATATTGGAAATAAAACATGAAGAAACTCCACATGGATGGAATTTTGGAGTCTTTTGATTTTTGATCAAATGACGCTTGTGAAACTTTCCTAGATATAATTAAAACTCCGTTCATAGACCAAAGGGAACGGATGACTAGCTTATTGAAACTTGTACATAATGTTGTATGAAGTCCATTATGTATAGTCAAGAGCGATGGATTTCAACTTCGTATGCTTTCTTCGAAAATTTGAGTGAATATATGAATATTTACTTAATAAGGATAAAGTATGAAACATTTGAAAAGTTCAAAGACTTTCAAGATGAAGTGCAAAATCATTGTAACAAGAATATAAATAGTTTATGATAAGATCATAAAGGAAGATATTTGAGTTACAAGTTTAGCATAAAAACACCTAAGATTTAAGGAATGGTTCCGTGGATTTGCATTTCCTGAAACACCATAAGAGTATGGAACGTTCGAGATATGTAATTGAACCTTGTTTAACATGGTAAGATCAAAGGTGTAATTCATAAAACTGCCATTATATTTTAAAGATTAAAAGTTTTAGAGACTACCGTTTTTCCACTGAAAAGAGCTCCATCATAATCCGTTGAATTGACACCATATAAAGTTATGGTTTGGGATAAAACCCAAGTTGTCCTTTCTTAAAATTTGGTATGATATGCATAAGAAAGATGTTTGCAACCAAAATCGGATGAACATATCTTTGTATGTTATTTTGAATAATAGTTGAGTATTCCTCCATAACACCAAAGACAAAAGTGTTTGTCGCTTAGAACGTCAAGTTTCTTTGAGAAGGAATTTTCCGTGAAAAGTTAAGTGGGAGGACAATAGAACTTTGATAAGGTTAAAAGAACCTTAGCTATATGTGCAAAGTTGCGCAGCGCCGAAAAGTGTTCCGGAGGCAGCAACAATGCTCATGGCTCACATGCCTCAAAGGTTGTGGTCACAGAGGTCTAAGTTCCTATTGAAACAAGTAGGTCGGGTAAACAATCAAATACCAAGATTTGAGAGTTAAATCATTATTTTCAATAATGATCCGACTACATGCAAAGAAGCGATGATGGGCCCTGACTCCGTCAAATGGCTTGAAGCCATAAAATCCGTGATAGTTCCATATACGAGAGATCAAGCTTTGAACTTGAAAGACCCTCTGGAAAGGTACAAGACCTTACAGTCATATTTGGATCTATAAAGAAATAGACATGGATGTTTCACATCTATGAAATTATCGACATGTCGGGAAAGAGTTCACGACAATATTCAAAGAGTTGACTATGACAAGATCTGATCTTTCATTAAGCGATATTTAGTCTAGACGGATTAATGTAGCAATCACTACATATAATTTTGTTATGTGTTGAATAAACAAAACAAGTTCTTCTAATAGAATGGTTACCTAGGATGTGTGCATGACATGGTCCAAAGGGTTTTGATAATTCAAAGGATGCTAAAAGCATATGCAAATTTCAATGGTTGAAGTAAGCATCGCGGAGTTGGAATCTTCACTACGATGAAACTGTTAAAAGAGTTTAATTTCATTGGAGACGATGAAGATGCTTGCATTTGCAAGAAATTAAGTGGGAGCGCTAAGACATGTTTCTAATACATTATGTGGAAGACATATTGTTGATTGGAAATGATGTATCTCTTTATTAACACAGGATAATAATTTCATCTCGTTGAAAGGCTTAGGCAGAACCCGAATATTTGGCATCAATATCTATATGGATAAATTGTGATGCAAATATGGTTGTGCCAGAAGTACATAGATGAGATATTGAATGAGTTCAATATAGAAACTACAAGAAAGGTTCTTGTTGCACAAGAAGGATTGAATAAAAATTTAAGTATTTTTGATACTTGATAGATACAATCATAAAGAGTATTTTATCAATCATGCTGTGATGTGTACAAATCCAGATATGTCTTATGCTCTAAATGTTATGAGCATATACCAGAATGATTGATAAGATTATTGGACGATAGTAAAGATATTCTTATGATCTTTTAGAAGAACTAAGAATATATTATTTTGTAGAAGTGACAAATAGAAGGTTAGGTCATTGTAAAAGTATTACATTGATACTAGTTTTGTCACAAAGTACAAATTAAGTTTATCTCAATCTAAACTAAGGGTGGCACAATATGATGGAAAGTAAGTTCCATAATGAATTTGGATGAATTCCAAAGTTAAGACATTGTGACATATACTACAACAAAAGGCTAAGTATATGACTGCTATTATAGCGGCAAAAGAGAGCATTTGTGTCAAGTAGTTTGTTATCAAACTAGGTGTAGTTCACAGTGGGATAGTACTATGAAGATATATTGTATGAAAATATTATCAACATGTTTTAAACCCCAAGGAACTAAAGGTCTCACCAAAGGACCAAATTTGTACAAAGCCATCTCATTAAGAGAATGAGTGATGCGTAGAGACGCAAAGACATGCAATTACACACGGACCTGAAAGTGTCGGATCCGGAGATCAGTTGACCACTAGCAATCGTGTAAATACAACACTAGAAAGCCATAGGTGTTGAATGCACAAAGGTTTGAAACTAGATTATTGACTCTAGTGCAAGTGGGAGACTGTTGGAGATATGCCCAAGAGGCAATAATAAAGTGGTTATTATCATATCTTCATACTTATGATAAATGTTTACATACCATGCTATAATTGTATTAACCGGAAACATTAATACTTGTGTGATTTGTAAACATAAAAGAGTCCCTAGTAAAGCCTCTTGTTAAACTAGCTTGTTGGTTAATATATGATCATGGTTTCCTGATCATGAACATAGAGATGTTATTAACAACAGGGTCATATCATTAGGAGAATGATGTGATTGACATACTCCTATAGTTAAGCGTAGCATAAAGATCAAGTCATTTAATATAGTTCATTTGCTATAAGCTTTCTGATACATAGTAACCTAATTCCTTTGACCATGAGATCATGTTAATCACCATCATCAGAAGGATGCTTTGATGACATCAAACACCACACCGTAACTGGGTGGCTATAAAGGTGGCATTGAGTGTTCGGAAAGTATGGGTTGAGGCACATGGATCAAGAGTGGGATTTGTCCATCCATATGAAGGATAGATATACTCTGGGCCCTCTCGGTGGAATGTCATCCAATTAGCTTGCAATCATGTGACTGGCTCACAAGGGATCACATATCACGGGAACGAGAAAAGAGTACTTATCTGTAACAAGGTTGAACTAGGTATGCAGAGATACCGACGATCAAAACCTCGGATAAGTAAACTATCGTGAGACAAAAGGAAATTGGTATCATATGTAAGTTGTTCATTCGATCGCAAAGTAATCGTAGAAATATGTGGGAGCCATATGAATTTCCAGATTCCTCTATTGGTTATTGATCGGAGAAGGGTCTCAGTCATGTCCGCATAATTCACGAACCGTAGGGAGACACACTTAAGGATTCGATGTTGTTGAGTAGTTATGGAATGATGAGTAAGAGACCGAATGTTGTTCGGAGTCTCGGATGGGATCCGGGATATCACGAGGAGATCCGGAATAGTCCGGAGAATAAGATTCATATGAGGAAAGTCCTATTTCGTAGTTCGGAAAAGATATCGGTGTTTTCACCAAGAATGTTCTAGAAGGGTATGCAAGGTCCGGCACTCCGGAGGGGAAGGGTACATGGATGTTTCATAACAATGTGGAATGGTTGCATCATGTACTAGGTCACTTGGCTGGGCAATATGGAGAGAGAAATCAAATCCAAGTTTGAAAGTCAAACGCCAATTTGAAAAAGTCAGATCTGAAGTTTGCTTGGTGGAGGGAGAGTAGGAAACCTACTTGGGGAGGAAGTCCCACTCCCTACACCCGCCGGCCATGAGGAAGAGTTGGAGGAGGACTCCCTCCTCCCAAACCGCCCCTCCCACCTATATAAGGAGGGGTAGGGCGCCCCCTACCCCTCATACCCAGAACCTAGATCTAGGCGCCACCACCCCTCCAAGTGCTGCCGCCACCTAGGGCTCCTCTAGCCACCGAATTAGGGTTTCCCCAAACCCTATCCGCCGGCCAAGCCAACCCCCCTTGGTGCCTCTAATCCGTAGATCGCCAAGTCTCTCTCTCACTCCACCATACTCGCTCCGGCTTAGCCGAAGCCCTGCGGGATCTTCCCTCTTCTTCCGACACCACGCCGTCGTGCTGCCGGAATCACGAGGAGAGTGCTACAACCTCTGCTGCCTGCTGGAACAAGGGAGAGAAAGGTCTTCATCGAGTACCGAACGTGTGACCGACTGCGGGAGCTCTGCCGGAACGCAGCGCCGGAAGGATCGTCTACGCGATCTTGAGATCGGCAAGTGTACGACTACATCACCCACGAGAATCTTCTCTCGTTAACCGCTTTGGATCTTCGAGGGTTAGTATTCTATCAACTCGTTGCTACAATCTAGTAGATAGATCTTGGCTTGATCATAGATTAGATCTTGATTGTGTGTTCATGCGGTAGAATTTTTTTTGTTTTCCATGCTACGAACCCCTACATAACTATAGGAGTATGTCCATCACACCATTCTACTAATGATATGATCTTGTTATTAATAACATCCAATATTCATGATTAGGAAAGCATAATCATCTATTAATCAACAAGCTAGTATTACAAAGAGGTTTTACTAGGGACTCTTACTTGTTTACAAATTACACAAGTTTTAATATTTCCGGTTAATACAATTATAGAATGAATGTAAACATTTATCATAAACACAAAGATATAATAATAACTACTTTTATTATTGCCTCTTGGGCATATCTCTAACAATCTGGAGGACGGGTCCTATCATTAGAGCCTGCTTGAGGGTCTGGAATGCCTCGGTCGCCTCCTCATCCTAGAAGGTGTCGCGGCACAGGAGGTGCGTCAGTGCGCGGCGATGAGGCCGAATTCCTGGATAAATTTCCGGTAGTAACCCGCGAGACCCAGGAAACCGCGTAGAGCCCGTGGAGACTGCGGTGTTGGCCATGTCGCGACCGCCGTGACCTTGTCGGCATCCATCGCGACGCCCTCCACCGAGATGACGTGTCCCAGGTACACGACGGAGGTCATACCGAATGAGGACTTCGAGCGCTTGAGGTGTAGATGGTGCGCTCTAAGCTCGTTGAAGATGATTGCCACATGTTGCAGGTGCTCCGCCAAGACGAGCTATATATAAGAATGTCATAAAAAAACAAGCACGAAGTGGCTCAAGTAGGGGCTGAGCACATCATTCATTAGTGCCTGGAACATCGCCGGGGCATTGGAGAGGCCAAACGGCATCACCAAGAACTCGAAGTGGCCATGATGAGTCCAAAACTCAGTTTTTGCAATATCGTCCGGGTGCATCCACACCTGGTGGTAGCTGGAGAGGATGTCAAGCTTGGTGAAGAACCGTGCCCCATGTAACTCGTCCAAGAGCTCATCCACAACGGGGATAGGAAATTTGTCCTTGGATGTACTGGCATTGAGAGAATGGTAGTCGATGCAGAAATGCCATGAGCCACCGGGCTTGCGCATGAGGAGAACCGGCATGGAGAAAGGCGATGTCGAGATCCGAATGATGCCCTGGGCGAGCATGATTGCACACTGGCGCTCGAGCTCATCCTTCTACAGCTGGGGGTAGCGGTACGGCCGCACAGCCACATGAGTTGTGTCCGGCAGCAGGTGGATGTGATGGTCACAGGCCTGGGCTGGAGGAAGGCCCTGCGGCTCGTCGAAGAGATCACTGTGCTGCTGCAGTAGGCTGGCCAATAGGGGGTGCTCCACGTCGATGGTGGTGGCCTCCAGCTGGGGTGGAGGGACCGCCGGGGAGGTTCCCCGTATACCCTCCCACCGGACGCGGCGACCCCGATGCCCGAAGACCAACGTCAGGGTGTCGAAATCCCAGAGAATAGGGTCGAGAGTCCGTAAGAAGTCGACGCCCAGGATGAGGTCGAAACATCCCAAGTCGATGCCGACGCAGGTGATAGAGAAGTGCTTGTCACCGATGATGATGGGGACATGCTGAGCAAGGCCCTAGCATGCCAAATGATCCCCGTTGGCGACGGTAACGCGGAACTGCGCCCCGCCGGCTAGCTGCAGTCCTAAGCGGCACATGATGGCCCCAGACAGGAAGTTGTGAGTAGATCCCATGTCCAGGAGTGCGATGAGCCGTTCTGCATTGATCGTCACCGGCAGCAGCATAGTCTTCTCCATCAAGAGGCCGGCGAGTGAATGGAGGGAGACACCGAAGGCAGCTTCCTGTGCTGGCCCTGCGGGGCCTGTGTCGGTCGCAGGGTGGTCCCGGTCGCCCAACGCGGCATCCGCATCATCCTCCTCAATGTAGTCCGCGGCCTCCAAGTAGAACAGGCGCGGGCAAACATGGCCCGACACATAGGGCTCGTCGCAGTTAAAGCACATCCCTTTGCGACGACGCTCGAGCTGCTTGGCCGGGGTCAACCGACGGAACGGCTGCGTCGCGGCCGGGACGGAGGCAACTGCGGGGGCCTAGGCCGGGCGTCCCGGAACCGGTGTTGTCGGGGGAGGCCGGGCAGGAGGGCGGGCGCCTCTGGGCAGAAATGCCTGCTGCATAGCTACCACGCGATGCTCGAAGGCGCGAGCATAGTACATGGCCATCTGGAGGTCCTGGGGTTCCCACAGCTTGACGTCCACGCGGATGTGATCCGGAAGGACTCCCACGAAGAGCTCGGCCCGCTGACGGGCCGTGACGCCGGGCGCGTGGCACGCCAGGGCCTGAAAGCGGTCAGCGAGGAGGTGAAGGGTAGCCGCCCAAACTCCGCTATCCGGCTCCCTTGGTTCGGTGGCCCGAAGCGTAAGAGGCAAAGCTCGCGGAAGCGCTCCCATGTGGGCATGCCTCCCGTGTCCTGCTCGAGGGCGTAATACCACGTTTGTGCAGCGCCGCGAAGGTGATAGGAGGCGAGCCAAGTGCGGTCTGACGCGAGTGTGCGTTGCCTCCAGAAAAACTTGTCGCACTGGTTGAGCCAGTTCAGGGGGTCGGCCGTCCCGTCATAGGTGGCAAAATCCAGCTTGGAGTAGCGTGGCGGCGGCTGACCGTGGCCGGGGACGGGGTACGCCTCCTTGTGGCGGCCCAACGTTGATGTGGAGGGGTCGGTGTAGCCCGAGGGTCCGTTGAAGTGGCCGGTCGAGGGCAATGCCGGCGGTGCCGGCACGCTTGGCTGCCCCGACACTGTCGTGTAAATTGGCGCCACGAGCCAGTCC
Organism: Avena sativa; assembly: GCA_916181665.1. Classification (NCBI taxonomy): domain Eukaryota; kingdom Viridiplantae; phylum Streptophyta; class Magnoliopsida; order Poales; family Poaceae; genus Avena; species Avena sativa. The sequence goes on from OV702284.1 coordinate 72,999,994, forward strand.
GGCAACGGAGACGGCGAGGGAGGAAACCTGATCTGGGTGATGGGCACCCCTTGTGCCGTCGAGGGTGGGGTTGGAACCCAAGGGGCCGGGGACGAAGCCGGCGTCCATGGAGGCTGCTGTGGTGGCGGGGTGGACGCGAAGGATCCCATCGGCGGTGGCCCATAGGAGCTTGCGAGGAACGTACGGATGCCCGTGACCGCCAGGGTGAGGTCCCGGAGGGCGGAGGTCATATCCCCGGGCGAGTAGACGATGGTGGGGGTGATCGGCGTGGGCGAGGCGCGGAGGGTGGCGGCCCGGAGAGGGCCGACGCGGCCGCCCCAGAGGTTGCCGGGAGCGTGGGGGCGGTGGAGGTCGAGGTAGACATGATCGAGCCTGACACAGCTGATACCATATTGATAGGAACCGAGATCCTACCAGGCCTAGGTCTTAGGTTATATGGGTGGAAGGAGGGGTGGCGGGGATCTGAGCGCGCTCGACGGCGAGCTGGCATCGTGGTCATGCGGAAGAAGGAGGCGGCTAGGGCTAGGGTTCCGACTCCTTAGGGAGTCGGCAACAAATAAGATTTATTGCTTATCTCAAAATGTAGTACAAGTGTTTATATAATAGTCCAGCTAACAAAAATAACGATAAGTTACGCCAAATCCCTAAGTCGATTCGCTATTGGGCTTCTTCCGGCTATATGTTATGCCGGTCATAACAAAACTATTTTGCCTTGCCTATAATAAGATGAGAAGAATGTGTATATACTGGTTGGTAGACGCTGGAGTGGAGGCTGCCTGAATGTACAGACAAGATAGTACATGCTTTGGGTAATGAAAACCTGATCAAGGGTGATTACTGAGCCATCGCATCGTTGTCCAAGGAAGCGATCTGCTGACTTGTACTTTGTCTGTGCTACGTGCATCCTAGATCGTCACCGACCGAAACTGTTCATCTATCGGCTTTTGCTGATTTAGTTATGCTTTTAGTTCAAGCAGTATGTAGTGGCTGTATCTAAGGTGTGTTCGTTCAGCTTCTCCCTCGTGTTCTGGATGGATTAATGTATGAAACAGTTTGAACACGATCGATTTTCAATGGAAATAGCAGAGGCTCAAGGGTGGTCTTTCTAATTCTAACCAGTGGTTATGTGCTACTACCATCGTTTATGTCGGATTTTTTCGCACAGATTTATGGATGTTTGAACTGAATTATCCACAAAATATGCTTTTTGTTTCTCTGCATAAAGAAGATGTTTTCAGAATTAGTTGTCTACATGTTGTACAACAGCCAGTTCAATGGTGTGTTCTTTTTTCGGAGTCAAATCAATTACAGAGAAAATTATATTGCTAGCTATTCGTAAACGCTGGCAGGTGTATATTATTCTTGTCAGAGTTGAAGAGTGAGAGAGAACATTCTTCGTCAGGAAAGAACTCAAATAAAGACGAGGAGATAACATGAAACATGGCCACCAAATCATGGATTATACGCAGTGCCCATACATGAAAAACAATAGTACCGATTAATCACACCCATGGAAGTTACAACAGAGCACAAAAAGACCTCTTAATACTGCTAGTGTATATGTAAAATGCACACCAAATTAAGAGTGAATTCCACTTTTTACCCTCTACTTGTGTATTTGTGACACTAATTATCCTATATAGTGAAAATTTATTTAAATTACCATGTTCGGAAACTTTAAACCCTTATTTTCTGATGCATATCTATTGGACAAGGTGTGAGGTGATGAGTGAACCTCGAAATTATCGAGATGTCAACAAAGAATAGAACATTTGGTGCAGATAAGGATATATATGATCGACGATGATATCGTCCGATATTCACATATTTTGTGGCGGCACATCGTCCTAACATGTCAGCATTATCCAAGAACACGTGTTAAATGCTAAAACGGGACAAAATCATACTTAGAATTTTCTTAAATAGGACATTCGGATACAACTTCTACTAAATGGGGTAATTAGTGTCTCAAATGCATAAATAGAGGGTAAAAATTGGAATTCACTCCCAAATTAATTAAGAGAATAGAAAAGGAAGAAGAAGATCCATTTCCAAAAAAAGAAAAAGAAGAAGATGCAGAGACGATTGCAGTAGACGCTCTGCCTTCAAATCAAAACAAAATTTACACTAGACACATGCTGCAGCACACCGTTGAGATATGAGATCATATCAGAGGAAGATGAAGCAGTCCATGGATATGAGCGGGTTGTTGAGATCCTCCACCAATTCCCCGCCACCAATGCCGGCGCCGGCCGTCGTTGTCGCCGGTGATCCGCACGAAGAGGAAGAAGTTGAAAGCCTCTTCTTCCTGCAGGACGCCGAGCCTCCTGCCCCTGCAGGCGGCGCTCGAGGGGGCAACAGCCGCACGCGCCTCGTCGCCGTCGCCGTCGGAGTTGTTGCTCGGCGGCCGGTGCCGGTGGTGCCAGGCTTCTTCTTCGTCGGAGACCTGACCACGGACAGAGCCGGCGGCGTTCTTGGTAACAGTGGGCGTGGAGTGGCGGAGGCGGGCCGGGAGAGCTTCCTTTTGTTTTTGTTTGGATCGAGCACGACGACCTCCATCTCCCTGCAAGTGCGGACCTTGAGGTACCCGGCCGAGAAGGGCCGCGAGGACGAGGAGGAGGAATAGCTTGTAGTAGTAGCTGAGGAGGAGGAGGTGGCCATGGAGTTGGAGGAGCTTGCGGCGGATAGCACAGAGGAGGAGGAGGTTGACGTGGTGGGCGCGGTAGAATTGGAAGCGAGTGGGAGCGGGTGCACGGCGACGCCGTGTTTGGCGGTATGGAGGTGTGGAGAATCGCCGCCGCACAAAGACAACGAGTGGTCGCCGGCGGTGGAAGGGGGAGATGAAGAGCATGGGTAGCATCGGCTCACACAGGTGCCCATGGTGTAGCCTTGCTGATGCTCTTTGCCTCTCAATTGATCTCAGGTCTCAGACCAGACAGAATTAGAGAGGGCGTATATGTGCCATTAAGGGCAACGTGCTAGCAAGTTAGTAAGTGCTAACGGGCGGCATGCCAATAAAATTTATGCAAGAAAATATAGGGACAAAGAAAAGGCAAAAAGGCAGAGTAGTTGCAGACTTTTTGCACCAAACAAGAGCTGGCAGTGCCATGGTCAAACAGAAGCGAGCGAGCGCAAAGCGTTTAAATTTGCAACGGCAGGCACCGTCACAGACACGCTCTGATGATGAATATCCAGCCAAATGCAACAAATCACTTCACTTCCAAACAACACTCTACACCCATGAAGGTAAAAACATATTCCCTCCGACCTAAAATATGTTGCACATATTTTTTTTGGTGAAATCAAGATTTGCAAAGTTTGACCAACTATACCGATTAAATATCAACATTCACAATATAAAATTGGTAAAATTAGTATCTTCAAGAAATATATTTTTTATTTTATATGCATTTGGTATTATAGAAATTCACCTATTTTCCTATATATTCATTCAAAGTTTAAAAGGTTTGACTTTGACTAAAAATTAAATACAATGTACTTTGGGTAGGAGGGAGTAGATTAGTAACATCTACATGCTACTAGTCTAAGTTACTTCTAATATGACCAGACTTACACACTTACACTTAGAGCATCTCCACCGACGGACCACAACCCGGCTCCCAACCGACTTTGGGTTGAAGGCCAAAAAGGCCCACAAAAAGTCCGCCAACTAGTGTCAACAGTTTTGCCCGCCCACTGAACGGTACGGCACACCCTTGCTGCCCCAGGAACCGGGGCCTTATGCCAACTCCAACCCCCCCCCCCCCCCCCCCCCCCCCCCGCATTTCGGACATGCCTTTTGACCGATTCGGTCCGTTTGTGGGGCGGGGTGGACAGGCCCCGGGACGGCGTTTGGCCTGGAATGGACGGTGCACCTGACGGTGCCCCCATCTGTCCGACCTTTTCTTCCCAGGACCAACTGAACCAAATTAAAAGAGGACCAGCAGATTACCAAACTGAAGCAAATTTAAAGGACCATCGGAGTACGAAATCAGCACACATTGTTCATACATCCATGCAAACATAAATAGAGGAGGAATCTATGCATCTCTCTCTAGATCATCTTTCTCTTCTTCTTGAACCAACTTCGTTGAATTGGGTCCATCTCGGTGAGATCCACGGTCATGATCCGGTTTTCTTCGGCAAGTCGCTGGAGCTCTACCTTCTCCTTTCTTGCATGGATGTTGATCTCTTCTATCTCAAGATGCTTTGACTGGATCTCATAGTAGTTCTTCGCTGCATATTCTCTCTTCTTGCTTTTCCTCTCTTCCCTCTTGTCGATGGACACCTCCTTGTTGGTGATCAACTCTTTCAATGTCTCCTGGATGGCAACTGACGAAGCTTCACGCTTGAGCTCTAGCTTGGAGCTATTCCTCCCTCTCGGCCTTCTGGTTTTCGGCCATTCCTCGTCGATGATGATTCCGACGCCTCCTCCCTTTGCACTTCCCGCATAGAGCTCTTTTTACTTCTCGCACTCTTTGAGCTTCGTCCAACAATGGCCCAACGTGAAAGCTTTCTTATCATGGCTTCATCCAACAATGCCTCGCAAAGAATCTTGTCCTCGAGGGATGAGTATGATCCGCTCCTTCGGCTACCACCTTGTGTTTTGAATTTATCGGACTAGTTCCTCCACAAACAAAGGCTCGTGGTCGATAGAGATACCATCTTCTTGGGTACCAAGGCCGCCTTCTTGGGTACCAAGGCCAGGATCCTACAAGGGCCTATGGTTGGATTATCTACACTAGGAGAGCAAGAACAAGGGACAAGTTTACCTGTGTCGGATCTAGGGTCGGAACTGGGGTCGTAGTTGGGGCCGACGTTTCATCAAAGAGCCTGCGGGGAGCGGGCATGCTGCCAGCGGGGATGCTCCTCCCGGTCTTGCTGCTGCATGAATGTCATCACCCAGATTTTTAATCCCAGATGCCTGTTATGCCATACATCGTAATCCCAGGATTGCCATTTTTGCGAGACATAACAGAATTGGATACCACAGTACATCATCCATTACAAACCATACATAAGGTCTTACACAAATAAGGATCTCATGATCCAGTTCTTAATACAACTCAAGCAGCAGAAATACGTAATAATAAAGGTAGCGTAGGCGAAGCTCCATCTTCGGGGTCACAGGCAATGCTGACAATGGGAGACAATACTAGTTGTCGTAACCTTCCTGGGGTCCTTCGTCCTGGTACTTCTCTTCATAGTCTGGCCATGGGAATAGCCAGAGACAAATCCATGAGTACTCTTTAAGTACTCGCAAACTAATACTAACAAGTGAAGGGTTTTTTGTAGTAGGACACTAAGCTCTAGGGTTGTTTTGCAAAAAGCCAGATTTACTTCTACTAAGTTCAGAATCAAGAAAAGCTAGTTGAAATTTTATAACACCTAAATGGGAACTTGAGTTTCATATCACAACTCTGTTGTGGTCAAGTCAAAATCTCAATTCATTTCATAAGTCATTTTGAATACATCTGACAGGGGAAACAATATGGCCACTCCAACTGTCCATAACCGCGGACGCGGCTATTCGAATAGTTTGACACTCTGCAGAGATTGTAACTTTCACCAGAACATTCGATACATCCGTCAGGAACAAATCCTGAATTCACCATACTTAGTATGCGGATAATCAATCCTAACCTTTCAATTACACGCCCTAGTATAGGCACCTCTCCTGTGAGTTTGGCCTCCCAACCATGACCAACTGTCATCTTGGGTACTGCACAGGTGGACAATCTTCACAAGGTAGCCTCAGCTCAGACCTTGGCCGTGAGGGAACCCATACTAAGGTATATAAGTTTCCAGTCAAGCCCTACCAATGTTCGGGTATTGTGGTTATACGGTAAAATTGGAATGGTATCGCATCCAGACAACCATCAGTTTTATAAAGGGCTAAGGCTCATGCCTCAACATTTTCATCATCAAAATCATCTGGTGTTTGGAAACACATGTCAAAACATCTCAGTAGAATGAATCATCATTCTAAGGTTTTCATAACCATTTTCCACCAAGTATTCCCATCTATATTTGATCAAGTTTTAGGCTTAGCACTGGCATCTACAAGTGGGGGTGAGTACTAATGATGGGTGGTAAACAAGTGGAGATTAATTAAGTTCAATCTCGTGCCTTAGGATGACATCAAGATTATCTAGCTTAGGCCAAATTTAATGCTCTTTATGCAACCTTCAATTATCTTCCTAGAATCTACAAGTCACTTAAGTAAACTCTGAGAGAAAGCTTTGATAAAGAAATAAAGTATAAAGCTTGCAAGTAAAACTAGGATTGGGTTATCAAGTGGGTAAGATCACATATGCTTAATGCCTATAGTTGGCATGGTAACAAGCAAGTATTAGCTTGCATAAGTAGGGTATCTCGCAAGGTTTAACTTGCTAAGTTAATAGCTTGCATAGGTCAACTTGGTTAGTAAGGCTTGCCTTGTGCAGACCAGTGGTTGAAGTTCTCCTCGGCTTCTTCTTCGTAGTATCCTCCTTCCTCCTCGTATCCTTGATCGGTACTAGCGTCTATGAATAAATACGAGGTACACAATCACCAAACAATACTTAACTACTTTCAATCATCACACAAAAGGGTTCTATATAGCATCATTACTAACATTCAAGATTAAAGCACTTGCAATATTTATTTATTTTTAGAAAAGTAATTTCTACTCATTGAAAAACTACTTAAGATTTAATATTCTCCAAACCAAACATGGGATCATGTTGACACATGTCATCACCACATATTTCAGTACATGGGAATGTGATTTAAAGGGGTGTCACAATTTAATAAGGTTTAACCTTTTTATTTTAAATAATTAAAGTGGCTAAAAATGCCTATGTGGCCTTCTTTTATTACTTGAACATTATTTCTGTAAGTAAACCCATACGTTTTTATATATTCTGAAAGGTATGATCAAATGTGATTTTTGAGAGTTGGAATCAACTCAAAATCTATTATGGTTGAAATTTTAAAAATGTTTGAATGCAGAAAAGATTCTGACTTGTTATTTTTACCAAGGTTGATCTACAGATCCAAATAATTTGAATCCAATGGGCTTGGATTAAGAATTTCAATACCTTTCTAACAAAATTGGTTTCATTCAATTTGGTTTACTGAATCGAGCTGGGTTGATTTTTGAAACTAGGTACAGAACTGAGTTTGAATATAAATAGAAAAAGCTAAATTCAAACGAGTGGGCTGCGCCGGAAATGTTATTGGGCCGACCCAGTGTCACTCCACAGCGCGGGGCGCAACTGACAGGGGGGTTCCACCCGTCAGTGGCTCATAACACGCGAAGCGGTACGGGGCGATCTCGGCCGCACGATCTAAGTCTAATCGAACGACTATGGCTCATCGTCCACGTCGGGCAGCGCCGGCGAGACAGAACCCTAACGCGGCAGGTGGGGGTCATGGGAGGCTCACCGGGTCTCAGGTGAGGGTCAGCGATGGGTGCAAATGACGAAGTCGACGACGACGATCCTCCTGGTACCGGCAGCTCCTCCTGGGGCGGCTCCAATCGATGGCTTCCTTCTTCTCCAGCAGCGGCGGGCTCCGGTGAAATTCCGGCGATGCTCTGCTCGCCTTGCTCTGGGAGTGAGGTGGGGTGGTTCTGGGTGAGAGGAGAGTGGAATGATGTTAAGAAATCGAGCGGGGGATGCCTCTATTTATAGTGGCGAGAGGGGACCGACTGGCGCGGGCTGAGCTCGTCGTGGTCGACGACACAGAGGGCTATCTGCGTGGGCGACGGTAGGGGGCGGTGCGGTGCTCCCTGGCGAAGCTCAACGTCGTGGTTGCGAGGCGTGGGGAGGTGCTGATCGGTCGGAACGCTTCGGCGCTCTGAGCGTGTTCAACGGAGGTTTTGATGGCGCACAACGCGTGTGGTTCGCGCGGCGGTGAACGGGCGTGTCTGCGGGGTTGCTGGGGTGGTGGTGATCACACGTGCACGCGGTGAAGGCGGCGCGCGGTTTGTGGGCATGTGTCGAGGGTGGCGCACGGGCGTGCTCTCGGAATGCTCGCAGAGGGGCTTGGCATGGCTTGGGCGTGTGGTCCAATAGCTGGCATTGCTCGAGGCTGGGATAGGGAGTGGCGGTGGAGTGCTGGCTAGCTCCCAGACAAGGTTGGCGAGGCTAGTGTTGCTCGCAGCTTGCTGTCGACCATGGGGTGGCAATGGTGCTCTCGGCCTGCTCACCATTGATGACAATGGCCAGCTTACAGTGGTGCTAGAGATTAGTTAAGGTTGTTAGATGATCTACTAAGGCTAGTTGTGTCTAGAGAGGGAACAAGTTAGGCCCAAAACACGGCATTCCCTTCAATGGCGACACTTTCAGATACACAAAATCTCCTATGTTGAAGGCGAGGTATCGACGTCTCTTGTCGGCGTAACTCTTTTGTCTGGAAATCGGACGTTATATCACGAAATGTGACATATGTCAGCGAGTCAAGGCGGGACATCAAAGACCCGCTGGATTGTTGCAACCCTTACAGATTCCGGAATGGAAATGGGATTCCGTTGGAATGGACTTTATCACCGGATTGCCTACTTCTAGTAGGGGAAATGACTCTATCTGGGTCATAGTGGACCGATTGTCCAAAGTCGCCCATTTCTTACCCGTCAAGACCACATATCAGAGTTCGAAACTAGCGGAGTTGTACATCGCTAGAATAGTTAGTTTGCATGGAGTCCCCAAGAACATTGTATCGAATCGAGGAACGCAGTTTACCTCAAGATTCTGGAAGAAAGTCCAAGAAGGTTTAGGAACCCGCCTAGATTTCAGCACCGCTTATCACCCTCAGACCGATGGACAAACGGAGCGAGTAAATCAAATACTCGAAGATATGCTGAGAGCATGTGTGTTAGAATATGGATCCAAGTGGGAAGACTGTCTGCCGTTTGCAGAATTTTCATACAATAACAGTTATCAAGCCAGTTTGCGAATGGCCCCATTTGAATTCATGTACGGAAGGAAGTGACGCACCCCTTTGAACTGGTCGGAAGTAGGAGAGAGTCAGATTTTCGGACCCGACATCCTACGAGAAGCAGAAGAGAAGGTTCACAAGATTCGTGAGCACCTCAAGACCGCCCAGTCCAGACAAAAGAGTTACATCGACAAGAGACGTCGAGACCTCGCCATCAACATAGGAGATTTTGTTTATCTGAAGGTGTCTCCTTTGAAGGGAATGCAGCGTTTCCAACTTAAAAGAAAGTTAGCCCCTAGATATATCGGACCTTTCAAAATTCTGAACCATCGAGGAGAAATGTCGTATCAATTGGAACTACCCAAAGAGATGTCAGCCGTGCACAATGTGTTCCATATCTCATTACTTCGCAAGTGTCTCGAAGTCCCAGAGAAGACCGAGGTGTTCAATAATATCGACCACCGGACCATAGAGATCAACGATGACCTGACCTATCCCGAAGTACCCATCCGTATTTTGGAAGAAGCTTTCCGAACTACCCGAACCCGAAGCATCAAGTTTCTCAAGATTCAGTGGAGCAACCACACAGAAGAGGAAGCTACCTGGGAGCGCGAAGATCACATCAGGACGGAGTTTCCCGATCTCTTCAAATCCTAGGCAATCTTTTCATCCTTTTTCAAATCTCGGGACAAGATTTTGTCTAAGGGAGGAAGGTTTGTAACATCCCAAAAATATTAAACAAGAATCATCAAACTCCAATCCCCAAATTTAGGGTTAAAAAAAACTTTTCCAATTAAAATATGAAAGCATTTCATATGTGTAGGTATTAAAATATGGATTCTTTTGAACTGCCATGATTATGTGTTTCTTTGCTTGTAAATGGATGCTTAGGTGAAATAAACATCATCTAAACAATTCCCAAACTTTTCTCAAAGACAAGTAAATCAAAACAAATAAAATAAGGGAATGGTCATTTTGACCAATTTAACTCCCATGCCTACTTTGGCTGTCTCAAACTTTCAGAACCTAACAGAAAATTTTCTGGATCTTTGCACCCCTTGATTGTACTCATAACAAAGTATCAAGGCTCACTTTGTGATCATCCAAAAACATTTAAATGAATAGTTTAAATGACAGTTCAAAATTGAATCTTTATCATATGGGAAGATCCCACTTTTTCAAAAACCACTCAAACAAGCTCAACTTTCAAAACCCAAGCATCTGCAGACTCACCAGCACCAACCTAGCACACCCACCAAAAATCTTTTAAAAATTCAAAACTTGAATTCTTGCGGCCATTTCATCAAACACTTGGCAGAAACAAATCAAACTGGCCTAACTTCACTGTTTGAAGCAGTAATTGGGCTAAGCAATGTTCACCATTGATCACCCTTGTGTCCCCTAGTGCCAACAAGTGCTTAGACAAACCCTAGCCCCTACCCTTTGCCCCATGCCATGCCAACCCGAGCATCCCCTTGCCAGCCGTCAATGGCTAGCTAGCCAGAGCAAGCACCAAGCCTAAACAACATGTCTAGGAGGCAGCCAACACCCCACCGCCACTCCCTGTCCAGCGCTCGAACCCTGCCAGCCACTGGACCACGCGCACGAACCATGCCAAGCTCGCCAGCAACCATGCCGAGCATGCGCCAGAGCGCCACCATCGACCGAAGCCCACAGACCGCGCGCCGCCCTCGCCGCGTGCATATGTGATCACCACCGTCCCAGTAACCCCGCAGACACGCTCGTTCGCCGCCGCGCGGACCACGCGCGCTGTGGGCCATTAAATCTTCCGTCGGGCACGCGTAGAGCATCGTCGCGTTCCGACCAAACCACACCGCCCCACGTCTCGCCACCGCGTCGTTGAGCATTGCCAGGGAGCACCGCACCGCCCCCTACCGTCGCCCACGCCGATAGCCGTCTATACCGTCGACCACGACGAGTTCACCTTGCACCCCGTCGGTCCCCTCGCTCCACTATAAATAGAGGCCACCCCCAGCCGAATTGAGCACACCATCTCACTCCCCTCTCCTCACTGATCGTGCCACCCCGTTCCCGGAGCAAGGCGAGCAGCTCATCACCGGAATTTCACCGGAGCCTGCCGCTACTGGAGAAGAAGGGAGCCAGCGATTGGAGCCGCCCCAGGAGAAGCTGCCGGTACCAGGAGGTTCGCCGTCATCGACTTCGTCGTTCGCCCGCCTCGCCGACCCTCGCCTGAACCCCGGTGAGCCCCCAACGACCCCCACTGGCCGCGCTAGGTTTCTGTCTCGCCGGCGTTGCCCAACATCGATGATGACTCTCAGCTGCTCGATTAGAACCAGATCGAACGCATCACATCGCCCCGTACCGCTTCGCACCCCCACGTCTAACTGACACGTGGGAACATCCACTTAACCAGCTCGCGTAAGCGCTGTGCTTAGCAGGCCGGCCCAGCATCACTTCCCGCGCAGCCCAGCTATTTGAATTTAACCTTTTCCATTTTATTTCAAACACACTTTTGTACCCAGTTTCAAAAATCAACCCAGGTCGATTCAGTGAACCAAATCGAATGAAACTAATTTTTTTAGAAAGTCCTAGAAGTGCTGAAACCAAGCCCGTTGGATTCAAGTCATTTGGATCTGCAGATTATCCTTGGTAAAAATAACAAGGCAGAACCTTTTCTGCATTCAAACATTTTTCAAATTAAAACCATAATATCTTTTGAGTTGATTCCAACTCTCAAAAATCACATTCAACCATATATTTCAGAATATATAAAAATATATAGGTTTACTTACAGAAATAATGTTCAAGTAATAAAAGAATGCCACATAGGCATTTATAGTCACTTTATTTAATTAAAATAAAAGGGTAAAACCTTATTAAATTGTGGCACCACTTTAAATCATATTCCCATGGACTAAAATATGTGGTGATGACATGTGTCAACATGATCCCATGTTTGGGTTGGAGAATATTAAATCTTAAGTAGTTTTTCAATGAGTAGAAATTACTTTTCTAAAAATAAAAGGAATTAAACCAGGCCTTAATCTTGTAATGTTAGAGATTATGTTAGATCATCTATAGGACCCTTTTTGTGTGATGATTGCAAGTAGTTAAGTATTGTTTGGTGATTGTGTACATCGTATTTATTTGTAGACGCTAGTACCGACCAAGGATACGAGGAGGAAGGAGGATTCTACGAAGAAGAAGCTGAGGAGAACTTCAACCACTGCTCTGCACAAGGCAAGACTTATGCTACTAGTTGAATGTGCAAGCTAACACTTGCAATTTAGCAAGCTTATACTAATAGTGATGCAAGCTAATACTTGCTTGCTACCATGCCAACTATATGCCTTAAAGCATATATGATCATAACCACTTGATAAACCAATCCTAGTTTTACTTGCAAGCTTTATACTTTATTTCTTTATCAAAGCTCTTACTTAGAGTTACTGAAATAAATGGTATATACTAGAAGGATATTTGAAGGTTGCATAAAGAGCATAAAATTTTGCCTAAGCTAGATAATCTTGATGTCATCCTAAGGCATGAGATTAAACTTAGTTAAACCCCACTAGTTTACCACTCCTCATTAGTGCTTAATCCCACTTGTAGATGCTAGTGCTAAGCATAAAACTTGATCAACATTAGATGGGAATACTTGGTGAAAATGGTTATGAAAACCTTAGAATGATGGATCATTCTACTGAGATGTTTTGACATGTGTTTCCGAACACCAGATGATTTATGGTGATGAAAATGTTGAGGCATGAGCCTTAGCCCTTTTAAAAACTGATGGTTGTCTGGATGCGATACCATTCCAATTTTATCGTACAACCATAATACCTAGGAATTGGGTAGGGCTTGACTGGAAACTTATATACCTTAGTATTAGTTCCCTCACGGCCAAGGTTTGAGCTGAGGCTACCTTGTGAAGATTGTCCACCTGTGTAGTACCCAAGATGACAGTTGGTCATGGTTGGGAGGTCAAACTCATAGGAGAGGTGCTTATACTAGGGCGTGTAATTGAAAGGTTAGGATTGATTATTCGCATACTGAGTATGGTGAATTCAGGATTTATTCCTGACGGATGTATCGTATGTTGTGGTGAAAGTGTACAATCTCTGCAGAGTGTCAAACTATTCGAATAGACGCGTCCGCGGTTATGGACAGTTGGAGTGGCCATACTGTTCCTGTGTCAGACTTTTCAAAATGAGTTGTGAAATGAATTGAGACTTTGACTTGACCACAACAGGGTTGTGATATGAAATACAAATTCACACTTGGGAGTATAAACTTCAACTAGCTCTCTTGTTTCTGAACTTAGTAGAGATAAATCTGGCTTCTTGCAAAACAACCATAGAGCCTAGTGTCCTATTACCAAAAAAAACCCTTTCACTTGTTAGTATTATTTTGCGAGTACTTAAAGAGTACTCATGGCTTTGTCCCTGGCTATTCCCGTGGCCAGACTATGAGGAGGAGTACCTGGAGGATGGACCCCAGGAAGGTTACGACAACTAGGATCATCTCCCATCATCAGCATTGCCTGTGACCCCGAAGATGGAGCTTCGCCTACGCTACCGTTATTATTACGTATTCCGCTACTTGAAGTTGTATTAAGAAATGGATCATGAGATCCCTATTTGTGTAAGAACTTATGTACGGTTTGTAATGGATGATGTACTATGGTATCCAATGTTATGTCTCGCAAAAATGTTAATCCTGGGATTGCGATGTATGGCATAACAGGCATTTGGGATTAAAAATCCGGGTGTTGACAGATAAGCGGTGCTGAAATCTAGTCGGGTTCCTAAACCTTCTTGGACTTTCTTCCAGAACCTCGAGGTAAACTGAGTTCCTCGATCCTATACGATGTTCTTAGGGACTCCATGCAAACTGACGATTATAGCGATGTATAACTCCGCTAGCTTCGAACTTTGATATGTGGTCTTGACGGGTAAGAAATGGGCGACTTTGGACAACCTGTCCAATGACCCAAATAGAGTCAGTTCCCCTACTAGAAGTAGGTAATCTGGTGATAAAGTCCATTCCAACGGAATCCCATTTCCATTCCGGAATCTGCAATGGTTGCAACAATCTAGCGGGTCTTTGATGTCCCGCCTTGACTTGCTGACATATATCACACTTGGCGATATAGCTTCTGATTTCTCTCTTCATATTATGCCACCAAAATTGCTCTTTCAAATCTTGATACATCTTCGTTCCTCCGGGGTGGATAGAATAAAGAGTATCATGAGCTTCCTTGAGAATAACTTCTTTCAATTCAGAATCTGCTGGTACACAAAGGCGTCCTTTGTACCACAGAACTCCTTCTTCGTCTTCGGTAAATCCGGGTACTTTGCCTGTACCGATACGACACTTGATTCAGTTGATACTAGCATTTCCTTTCTGCGCCTCTTTGATCTGGCTGATCAAAGTGGGTTGAAGTTCTATGCTAGCCAAAAATCCTTTACTCACTAATTCTATTCGGAAATCTTCCATCTCTTTGTGCAAGCTTGGTTGCTCCTTCAAAATCATGGAGTTCAAGCGGCACGGCAATCTACTAAGGGCATCTGCTACCACGTTGGCTTTACCGGGGTGATAGTGAATGTCCAGGTCGTAATCCTTGATTAGCTCAATCCATCTTCTCTGTCTCATATTCAGCTCCTTCTGAGTGAATATATACTTCAGGCTCTTGTGATCCGAATAAATCTCACAATAGTTTCCCATCAGGCAATGCCTCCATGTCTTCAGGGCTAAAACTACGGCTGCGAGTTCGAGGTCATGGGTTGGGTAATTTTGCTCATGTTGTTTCAGTTGTCGAGATAGATAAGATATAACTTTGCCTTCTTGCATTAGCACACATCCGAGACCAATCTTGGATGCGTCACAATACACATCAAAGGGCTTCATGATATCTAGCATGATTAAGATTGGGGCTAAAATCAATCTCCTCTTGAGTTCTTGAAAACTCGCTTCACATTTGTCCGTCCATTCAAACTTCTTGTCCTTCTTCAGCAATCGGGTCATGGGTCTGGCGATACTCGAGAATCCTTCTACGAACTTGCGGTAGTATCCCGCCAATCCGAGAAATGCACGAACTTGGGTCTGAGTGGTTGGGGATTGCCAATCTTCGACATATTTCACTTTTGTAGGGTCAACGACAATTCCTCTGTCTGATACAATGTGACTGAGGAATCCTACCTCCTGTAACCAGAATTCACATTTGCTAAACTTGGCATACAACTGATGCTCTCTAAGGGTTCCAAGAATGGTCCTTAGGTGTAGCTCATGTTCTTCTTCTGATTTGGAATAAATTAGAATCTCGTCGATGAAAACAACGACAAACTTATCCAGGAAGTCCATAAAAATATTATTCATGAGATTCATGAAATAAGCAGGGGCATTGGTTAATCCAAAAGACATGACGGTATACTCGTATAATCCATATCTGGTGGTAAAGGCAGTCTTGGGAATATCCTCTGCGCGAATCTTGAGTTGGTGATAGCCGGCTCTAAGATCAATCTTAGAAAACACTTTGGCACCGATCAACTGATCAAACAAATCTTCTATCTTGGGCAATGGGTATTTGTTCTTGATAGTGACATCATTCAACTTCCGATAATCCGTACATAAACGGTTACCCCCATCCTTCTTGTCCACAAATAAGACAGGTGATCTCCATGGTGACGCACTTGGTTGAATCAATCCAATTTCCAGCATGGCATCTAGTTGCTTCTTCAGTTCTGCTAGTTCAGACGGGTTCATACTATATGGTCTCTGGGCTATGGGTCCGGTTCTGGGGATTAGTTCAACTATAAACTCGATATCCCGATCTAGGTGCATACCTGGCAAAACATCTCGAAATACATCGGGGTATTCACAGACTATCCGGACTTGGTCAATGGTAGGTTGGGCTATACTCTTGTTGCACTTGAATTGACGAGGTAAGGTTTCAGATATATGCTCGACTGATATTCCGGCTGTACTGGTCATGGTTATGGCTTTCTTGGCATAGTCAATCAATCCTTTATGTTTGGACATCCAATCTATTCCCAGTACTACTTCCAAACCTTTAGTTCCAAGTACTATCAGATTAGCATAAAAATCTATGCCATGGATTCGGATGGGGACGACTTTGCAAATTTGCCTAGATTTGGTAGTTGAACCGAGGATTTGAACAATCATCACATGCTTCAGTTTGGTTGGTTGAGTCTTACTAGTGCATGCAAATTCTTCGGTGACAAATGAATGCGATGCACCAGAATCAAACAACACTCTAGCAAGTACTGAATTAATAGAAAACATACCCAGCACGACGTCTGGCGCTTCCTGGGCTTCTTCAGCATGCATGAGAAAAAGACGGTCGTTGCGGTTGAGAGAGTTCCCTGGGGCAAACCTTCTTCTGGGCTGAACACGACGCTGCTACTGAGCTGGGGTATTTGCATTGGGGGCTGCAACATTCTTCTTGGGGTATTCGTTGGAGTAGTGACCCTTATTGCCATGGTCATAAGAAGTCACTTGCGACTTGTCCTTTGCTGCAACAGGCACAACATTGCTTCCAGTCCTCGGGGAAGTGTTGGTGTTGGCGGCAGTATTGTTGTTTTTGACTTGGGAGGGGCATGGTTGAAATTGTTAGAGTTGCCGGGGTTGTTGTGATTCCCTCCTGGCCTTGGGTTTCCACGGTTGGTATAGGTCAGACGGTTCATCGGGGATCGGTTGGTTCTCGGGGCAAATCCTGGAGATGGGTTAGGGCGATACTTTGGGGTCTGATGGGTTCCTGGCTGATGCATCATGCGACGCTTGCGGTTGTTATTGGCTTGGTTGATCTTGCCTTCCATCTGGATGGCAGAGTCGACAAGGGCTTCAATATCAGCAAAGGGGATATTGACCAACACAGTCTGCATCTCATTGTGCAAACCATTCAAGAATCTCTCTTTCTTCTTGGCTTCGGTGTCGATCTCATCCGGGGCATACCTAGAAAATGACAAGAATTTGTCACGGTATTCCACTACGGTCATCCTTCCTTGCTTCAGTTCTCTGAACTCATCTCTCATTCTCTTGATCAAACCCGGTGGCACATGGGTTCTGTTGAATTTTACCTTGAATTCCTCCCAGGTCATCATCTGTCCTCCGGTCATTGCACGAACGCTGTTCCACCATGCTCTTACATCTCCGGCTAGATAGTGGTGGCGAACATAACTTTCTCGTTGGCTTCCACTCCGGCGACTTCTAGGTTGTTTTCCATGATTTACAGCCAATCATCTGCGTCTAAGGGCTCTTCCGACTTAGTGAAAACAGGTGGGTTGGTATTCTGGAAATTCTTGAGCTTAGATCCATGGTTGTCCTGATTTCCGTGGCCTTGATTGTTGTGGGCTAGCTGAGCTATCTGCTGAAGGGTGGCTAGGTTGGCTTGACATTCAGCTCTTTCAGCTTCGCGGCCAGAAACCAACATTTGCAGGATCTGCAACATCGGGTCCGGGGATGAACCACTTCCTCCGCGAGGCATCTGAAGATTGAGATAGATCTTGAGAAAAGAGGGAAATTTCTAAGGTTCAGGGACTTTGAAAAGTTTTTAAAGTTTGACTCAGATTTTCTAGCAACTTGCTTTTCATTCATTCATTCATAGCACACGATACAACACACACCACAACAAAGGTAAAAAGATGGTTTTAAGAACCATTCTGGAAACTACGATACAGTGGGACCGAATACAACTCACTACGCTAGTGCTCAAGTGCTATTACTCCTCGGATTCGGTGTAGTCTTCATCCTCATCATCCTCATCGTCATCGATGAAGGCAAAATCATCCTCATCGGTGAAGAAGTCCATAGCCTGATCCTCCAGAAAATCATCGTCATCGCTGAGATAGGAGTGGGGGTCTCCACGAAGATCCTCTCCGGCATTCTCCCTTTCCTCCAGCTACATTTCTCTCTCATGGATAGTCTCCTCCAAATCCGAGATATGGTGGCGAAGACGGGCAATGATGCGCTCCTTCTTGTCAAGCTGACGGTGGCGAGACTTGTGATCCTTTGCTAGCATGGCGATGGTCTGATCCTTCGTCTTGATGATGGCGGACTTGTGGTTGGAGTAGTCACGACAATTGTCCAATTCCTGCTGATGATCTGTAAGATCCCTCCCTTTATAAAGGTAAGGATCCCTGTGATTGCAATGCGAGTCCCTGGATAAATGCTAGCATCCACAGTTTAAGATAAAGTACACAGAAACAAAGGTCATTATTACATATCATTCCATAGACAAAAATAGTCTTTTACAAACTCCATGGCCACATGCCTAATACAAGAGTTCAAATATATAATAAGATAAATAAGTCTTCATCTTCATGTGCCACAGGAAAGCATGTTGAGTGTAGACTCATAACCCCTAATCATCATCAGAATAACCTGCAACATCACAAGTTACAGCCACAGTGGGTCAATACATTGGAATAGTATTGGCAAGTGATACCTTAGTAGAATATTGGTAGACTAGATACTATATGCATTTTGGCTAAGTGTAGCTTAGGCTTGCTTTGCTCAAAATAGGTTTTACCTATTAGTTGAAAACACTAAGTTTTTCTTTGACAAAAATTTCCCAAGGAAACACCAATAGAAATTGGTAAACCTTCACCCTTGTTCACCCACAAGTTTTAACTTAGAAATTGGGATGAGGAGATTCTTGATAGCTTCCATGTCTTGATGCTCAAGTTGTCCAATACCAGGGACATGGCTAAGTACTTAGATTCTTCCATCTGCAGAGGTTGTTCACTTTCCCCACAAGACTTGATTTTCACCAAGATAGGACCTTTCAGAAGCCTTCCCTTAGACCAAATGGACGCGCTCTAACCTATCATCCCACTACCACCAACTGTCCAAATGGCTAAGTTATTGCAACCTATATGATCCAGGCAGAGCCCATATTGCCAAGTGGCTGCACTAGAAGCTTCTTAACATATGGCATCTCAAATCCCTTTGTTCCTGGGTGGCTTTCCACAAGTGAGATACACAAGGTAAACCATAGAAATGGGCCTTGTGTAACCACTCAACACAAACCATTCCTTCCATTCCACCCAGGTGTTTCATTCACTTAGTTGTTTTATTAAACAAAAACACAAGTCCATAGACTTAGAAATATTTTCTCATAGCATGAATATATAACCACCCTTGGTTGCTACTAGCTAGGCTAAGCATGGCATTGATAAGAATCTTAACTTAGAAATTTCTAGCAATTCTACAACTACTAGGATTTACCAAGCATAGCATATAGATAAAAATATTCATTGCAAGACTAGCAAAAATATTTCTAATGCATAGTTGAAAAACATAGGAATAAAATCATGAAGTACCACTTGCCTTGGTAGTTTGGGGAGTAGCAACAATCCTCACAATCACAATCACTATTTGCACCAAAATCTACACATAAAATAATGGCACAAAATCACATACACAAAATATACAAGCAAAAATACATGAATGTATGCAAAATGCCATGTGATGATTTTCTACACCAAACAAGACAAGTGCACAATACTTAATCATAAACTAGTACAAAACAAGCCAAATAAACTTTATTTGAATAACAAAACATTTTTCAAATAATTACTATACTCAAATTATGCCTACAAATGTTTCTGTAAAAACAATCATTTTAACAGAGGCAAAACATTAAACACATTGCATAAACAGAAAGGTTTTTCTCTCCTGATTTCAATGATATAAAATTTGTCAAATTTGGACGTGGGAATCAAAAGTTATGAATTAAACAAGTTTAAACATCTAATAGATCTAATTCATATTTTTAAAATGAAACACATGCCACGCGGCAACGCACTGGATCACACTCGTGCACCGTCAGATCTAAATAAAATCCAACGGCTAAGATCTGCCCGTACCTCTTTGGCCTGGCGTCTAATCTAGACCACTGGATCTAGATCCAGTGGATCTAATCGTCTTGACTCTAAATCGGCAGTGCTCATGGGCACAGCGGCGGCGACGGTTCTGCCGGTGATGGATCGGCGATTCTAGCAAGGGCTGGGGATGGTGATGTTGCTTACCAGACTCGCACATGAACGAGGAAGCTCAACGTGGTCGCCGTTGGGACGGGGGCGTGGTGTAGCGGCGGCTAGGGGTCGTCGGAGCTGCAGGCGGCGTCGGGTTCACGTGGACGGAGACGTTGCTGATGCTCTGGACTGTCCTAGCATGAATGAAGAGTATCAGGAGGTGCGCAAGGTCATAGTGAGCACGACAGTATCAACGAGAAGACAAGGGGCACTCGGAGATTACCGTAATTGCTCGTCGGAATTGGGCCAGTCGTCGGTGGCGCTCAGTTGAGAAAGGAGTCGACGCTCTGGGGCAGTACAAAGCATACCAAGGACACAGTAAGCTTCACGAGAACAAGGAGAGCACGATAGTATGGTTTAGCAGGCAAGGGGCAGACGAGGCTCACCGGAATACTTCACCGGAGTTCGTCGGGCAGCGGTGGTTCGAGCTTCAATACGAGCAGCCTGGGGGCGATTGGGTGTGGGTGTTTGGGGGAAAAGGACCGTGGCAAGGTGGTAATTAAATAGCCATAGCAGGGGCGAAAATCTCGCGGTGAATCACTGGAATTGATCACGGCAGTGAAGAGGAGGAAACGGCCGGCGACAACGTGGTCGCGCGCGGGATTTGGGGAAGAAGAGAGTGAGCTGGCGTGGGGCCACTGGCAGTCTCTGCGGGGTAAGTTTGCGCGCGTGGAAGAGGGAGAGGGAAGGGGCTACTCCGGGTGGGCTTGCTAGGCCGGTTCTGGTGCTGGGCTCAATTTGCAGCGCTGGTTTTTATTCTTTTCCTTTTCCCTTTTCTTTTTCTAATTTGATTTTCATGAATGTTTTTCAAATGAGTTTGAATTCAATCTTATTCTGGATTTTTGTAAAGTGTAGCCTTCATATTTTTGGGCATAAAACCATGTGGTCTCTCTGAACTTGCTTGGTCCCTTTTGAAATAATCAAAATAAACAGTGTCATAACACTTGATATGAATATGTTTTGAAGATGGTTTTGAAACCATATTTGTTTTTGTAAATTTTTGTCCAAACTTAATCATTCAACCAAGACACCAAGGAAGCAAACAAAGCTTGGTTTAAAACATTTATACTCTCAATTGAGAATGGTATTTGATTAATGGTTGCTCACATAAAATAATGAGCATCAGATGCTCCTGTTTTTGAATTGGTTTTGAAAAAGAACCCTAAATGATCATGGATGCATGGATGATATGCATGAGTTTTGAAACATGATTTTAGGGATGTTACAAATCTAACCCCCTTAAGGTGAATCTCGCCCTCGAGATTCGGGTTGGCTAGAAAATAGGTGAGGGTGGTCTTTCCGAAGATCATCTTCTCTTTCCCATGTTGCTTCTTCTTCGGAATGATGGTTCCATTGAACTTTGTAGAATTTGATAGTCTTAGTCCGAGTAACTCTTTCTGCAGTCTCAAGAATCTTGATAGGTTTCTCCTCGTAAGTGAGATCACTTTCCAATTGAACCTCCTCCAAAGGTATGGTATCCTTCAAAGAAGTCTCTTCCATTTCTGGATGGCATTTCTTAAGCTGACTCACATGAAACACATTAAGAATAGCAGATAGTGATTCGGGCAATTCAATCTCATAAGCTACTTCTCCTTTACGACTCAGAATCTCGAATGGTCCAACATATCTTGGGGCCAATTTACCTTTGACACCAAACCTCTTCACTCCACGAAGTGGTGACACTCTAAGATAAGCTCTATCACCCACTTCATAGGTGACTTCTCTACGCTTAGGATCTGCGTAACTCTTCTGTCGGGACTGTGCTATCTTCAATCTGTCCTTAACTAGCTTGACTTTCTCTTCAGCCTCTTTGATTAGTTCTGGTCCAAACAAACTTCTTTCTCCCACACCATTCCATAGCAATGGGGTGGTACACTTTCTCCCATAGAGAAACTCAAATGGTGCCATCTCAATACTGGCTTGATAGCTGTTATTATAAGAGAATTCTGCGTAAGGCAGACTTTCATCCCAACTGGCTCATAGTCTAGAGCACATGCTCTCAACATATCTTCAAGAATCTGATTGGTCCTTTCTGTTTTCCCATCAGTTTGAGGGTGAGAAGCAGTGCTGCATTCCAACCTCGTTCCCAATGACTCATGTAGTTGCCTCCAAAAATGAGAAGTTAATTGAGTTCCCCTATCAGACACAATACTTTTGGGTACTCCATGTAGACATACAATTCTACTCATATAAATTTTGGCCAACTTAGCACTTGTATAAGTTGTCTTCACGGGTATGAAATGAGCCACTTTAGTCAAGCGATCCACTACTACCCAAATAGAATCATATCCTGACCGGGTCCTTGGCAATCCGGTAATGAAATCCATGCCAATCTTGTCCCACTTCCAATCAGGAATAGGTAGTGGTTGTAACAATCCCGCTGGTTTTTGATGTTCCGCTTTCACTCTACTACATACATCACACAAAGCAATATGTTCGGCGATGTCCTTCTTGAGATTATTCCACCAAAATCTTTCCTTCATATCCATGTACATTTTGGTGTTACCCGGATGAATGGAATACGGTGAGTTGTGTGCTTCTTGTAAAATCAGTTTCCGAAGTTCCGGATCTTGTGGAACACAGATACGTCTTGCATACCATAAAGTACCCTGTTCATATTCATGGAATCCTTTGGCTTTTCCATTGCCAATCTTTTCCTTAATCTCCTCAATTTCCTTATCTGTCTTTTGGGCTTCTTTGATTTTGTCCAACAAAGTGGGTTGAACATCCAATGACATGAGATGTCCCTCAGGCACAATCTCCAATCTGAGATCTCTAAATTGGGCACACAGATCATCTGGCAATTCTCCCTTAGTAAGGCCATTCACAAAAACCTTACGGCTCAAAGCATCCGCTACAACATTTGCTTTACCGGGGTGGTATTGCAAACTCAAGTCATAATCCTTGATGAGTTCTAGCCATCTTCTTTGTCTCATGTTAATTTCTTTCTGGGTGAAGATATACTTCAAACTTTTGTGATCTGGGAATACTTCACATCGCTTTCCCAAAAGATAGTGTCTCCATGTTTTGAGTGCATGGACCACAGAGGCTAACTCTAAATCATGAGTAGGGTAATTTATCTCATGAGTTTTGAGTTGTCTCGGGGCATAAGCCATAACTTTCCCTTCTTGCATAAGTACTGCACCTAATCCATGATGAGATGCATCACAATACACTTGGAAATCCTTCTCCAAATCTGGAAGACATAAGACTAGTCCTGTCACTAGTCTCTTCTTCAACTCTTGGAAACTGAGTTCACATCCTTCAGTCCAAGCAAATTTCTTGTCTTTCTTTAGCAATTCTGTCATCGGCTTGGCTATCTTGGAAAAGTTCTCAATGAACCTTCTGTAGTATCCTGCCAAGCCAAGGAAACTACGAACCTCTTTCACTGACTTAGGAGATTCCCATTCAGTTACAGCTAAAACTTTAGCAGGATCAACTGCTACACCATCTCCTGACACGACGTGTCCAAGAAATCCAACTTCATTCAACCAAAACTCACACTTGCTGAACTTGGCATATAGCTTATGCTCTCTAAGCTTCTCAAGTATCAAACGCAAATGTCCTTCATGCTCTTCTTTGCTCTTGGAGTAGATCAAAATGTCATCGATGAAAGCGACAACAAACTTATCAAGGAACTCCATGAACACTTTGTTCATCATATTCATGAAGTATGCTGGTGCATTGGTCAAACCAAATGGCATCACGGTATACTCATACAATCCATACCTTGTGGTGAAAGCTGTCTTAGGTATGTCTTGTTCCCTTATCTTGAGCTGGAAATAACCTGATTGGATATCAATCTTTGAGAACACACAAGATCCTTCTAAATGATCAAACAAGTCATTGATTCTTGGCAAAGGATAATTGTTCTTGATAGTCACCTCATTGAGTGAATGGTAATCTATGCATAACCTTTGACTTCTATCTTTCTTTTCCACGAACAACACTGGTGCTCCCCAAGATGAAGAACTTGGTTGAATAAATCCTTTCTGCAACTGTTCTCCAAGTTGTTTCTTGAGTTCTTTCAATTCATCAACTGACATCTTGTACGGTCTCTTTGCTATTGGTCCAGATCCTGGTAGCAAATCAATAAGAAATTCAACATCTCTATCTGGTGGCATTCCCGTCAATTCTTCCGGAAACACATCAAGATATTCACTCACAATAGGCACACTTTCTATGCTAACCCCCTTAAGAGAATTTAGCTTAATCCCTTTTGATTCAAAATTAGACTTGAATCTAATCCGTTTCTTCTCCGGGGTTGTGAGTGCAACTGTACGATTGGCACAATCTAGTACTCCTTCATACTTGGTCATCCAATCCATTCCCAAAATTACATCCAGTCATTGGGAATCTAAGATTATCAGACTCACTGGAAACTTATGCTTTCCAAACACTATCACTAGATCCCGGCATCCAAGACTTACTATCATATCTCCACCTGGAGAACTTACTTTTATTGGACACCCAATGTTTTCAGTTGAAAACCCATTTCTATCAACAAATGCTTTTGATATGAATGAATGAGATGCACCTGTATCAAAAAGAAAAAGTGCTGGAATAGAATTGAGTTTGAACTTACCAGCCACAGCATCAGGTTCCTCATAGATTTCCTCCACATTGATGTGGTTCACTTGTCCCTTTTGGAAAGGGTTGGGCTTGTTGGGTCCTTCAACTTTCTTTTCTGGGCATTCATTTGCATAATGCCCCATCTTTTTGCACTTAAAAAATTCAACCTGACTAAGATCCTTCTTGACAGGCTGGCTTCCACTACCACTTCCACTTCCATTGTGGTGGCTCTTATATCCACTCTTGTGATTCTTGTACTTATCATTGTCATGACTGCGGTGGTGCTTGTTGTCATGATAACGGTTGTGGTTGTGGTGCTTTTTGTACTTCCCATGCTTGTGGGATCCAGAATTCCCACTGTCATCATAATGGGAACGCTTGTGAGACGATCCCAAGCTGTGCTTGTCAGAGTGCTTCCTCTTCCTGCTTTCAACTTGTTTCATTTTGCTCTCTAAAATAGCATCCTTGTCAAAAAGAGACTGGTATGTGGGAACATAGGCCACAGTTAACTGCAGGTTCAATTCATCATTCAATCATTCAAGGAACTTCTCCTTCCTCTTAGCATCAGTGTCAACTTCATCCGGTGCATATCGCGCCAGATTGTTGAACTCCTCAATATATTCAGCCACACTGCGGTGGCGCTGCTTCAAGTTATGGAACTCTTTCTTCTTCAAACTCATCACTCCGGATGAGATGTGAGCTGTACGGAAACCATCTTCAAAGATAGCCCATGTCACATCCGCAATGGGAGTGGTGATCTAGAAGTTATCCCACCAAGTGATTGCTGGTCCTTCCAACAAGTGTGCTGCAAATCTGACCTTCTCTTCATCAGTACAGCCAACGGTCACCAAGTCCTTGTTCACAGAGCGTAGCCAATCATTGGCCACCATAGGATTAGTAGTTCCTGAGAACTTTGCTGGCCTCAGTCTTAAGAACCTGGTAAGCATGTCAAAACCCGGTGGGTTGTTCTGATTGTTGTTGTTGTTGTCGTTATTATTATTATTATTATTGTTGTTGTTGTTGTTGTTGTTGTTGTTGTTGTTGTTGTTGTTGTTGTTGTTGTTGTTGTTGTTGTTGTTGTTGTTGTTGTTGTTGTTGTTGTTGTTGTTGTTGTTGTTGTTGTTGTTGTTGTTGTTGTTCTGATTCTGGATGAACGTGGTCATCATTTGCATCAACTGCGTCTGAGCTACCATCATCTGCTGCATCTCAGGGGTGATGTTGTTGTTGTTGGGGTTGGGATTGGCACGTCGGGGAGGCATCTGTGGTTTTCAATAAGGATAAGAATGAGTTACCCATAGATGCTAACATGCACAATACATCACATAAGAAACCATAATCATGCATCATAGTAGTAAAAGTTCAACAACACAGACAACAAGTTTTTGGAAAAGTAAACACACCAATAGCAAGCCATCCACAAGTTGGATGGTCATTGCGACTCAATAATCAAAAGCATGGTAAATAAATGGTAAATGAGTAGTCATCACTACTCCTCTGCAGCAACCTCCTCATCAACAAATGTAAGACCTGCATTCTCCATTGCGGTCTTGTATTCCTCGACATTGGTGGTCAAGGCCTCTACTTTGGCTTTGAGAGCCCTCTTCTATGCACGAAGCCTCTCAATCACACCTTGTTGATGCTCGAGCTCGAAGTCCTTGGCCTCTAGTTCTGCAGTCATGTCTCGAATCCTCTTGTTCCTATCTTGGACTCTCTTCTCTTGACTCTTGAACTTTCTATCCTGACTCTCAAACTTGGCCTCCATTTCCTTGACTATCTCATCTTGCTCTGCGAAGAGCTTGTCCTTCTCACGAAGCTGCACCTGGAGTTCGTGATTGCTGAGAATGACGTTGGTCCTATCAGTATCTAGGTGCCTAAGAAGAACCTCTAAGTCCTGGAGGTATAGAAGAATCGGCTCTGCCGTCTCTCTCAAAGCATCCTCGAAGTCAATGGCCTCACCATCCTCATCACGTCTACCGAAGGCGTGGAAGTGAGTACCTCTAATCTCTCGAGAGTGTCTTCCTAGTAAACGTCCAAGCAAATCCTGCATGAATACCTCTAGGCCTCTCTCCTTGTCATCATGCATGAGCTTGAAGATGATTGCCTCCGTGGTAGGCTCAGTCTGGCGTCCTGGCTGATTAACCTTGAAGCCCCAAAGGTCCTTCCTCTCGAACTTGGTGAGGGGAAGCATCATGATGGTAGGAAGTGGGAGATTGAGCAAACTAGTGAGATCAATAATACGAGTGCCAAAACGAGTTCCCTTGAACTCTTCAGCCGTGCTGATAGTAACATTAGGCATCTATTTTATAAGATAGAAAAAGTTAGAATCAACATACATAGAGATAAATCACAAGACAAGGCATCACATGCATATCTTTGACAATCAAAACATTCAGGTCATCCCATCTCACTTGCCAAGTTGGCTAACAGGGCATCCCTAGAGGCAATCTGTCGATCTTGATCACATGACTCAATGGCTAAGTCTATGATGTCCTCTCTTAAACGTTTGTTGGTAGCCTCTAACTCTTGGGTATGCTTCTTTTCTTCCATAAGGTCATTCTGGGTGTTTAGCATTCTGCACTTGATTCTATCACCAAGCTCTTTGATGTCCTTCCAAGCTGCATCCCTTGCTGAATCAAAGAATGTGGTGTGCATCACTGAGTTGGTGACCATGCAGAATCCTGAGTCCTTATGGTTGTCTTCCTTGTTTTTATACAAGTGAAGTTGCACCCACCAGTACTCAACTCCTTCATCCATCATAGGAAAACCTTTGTACACAACTGCACCATGTATTCCCATGGCAACCATGAGGTCCTTGAGAGCCTTGGGGAATTCTGTCTCACATTCCAAAGTCATAGTCATGAGTGGTCCCTTCCTCACGGCTTCGTTGATGGAGTTCATCTACAAATAGAGATGAGAAAGAAGATTAGAAAAGTTTACGAGAAGAAAAGACAAGTGTGGAAGTTTGTTAAATTTTTTTCCTTAGTGGTTTCCAATCCTAGGGTCATAATCCTACAGGCAAACAGTGCTCTGATACCATCTGTAAGATCCCTCCCTTTATAAAGGTAAGGATCCCTGTGATTGCAATGCTAGTCCCTGGATCAATGCTAGCATCCACGGTTTAAGATGAAGTACACAGAAACAAAGGTCATTATTACATATCATTCCAGAGACAAACATAGTCTTTTACAAACTCCATGGCCACAGGCCTAATACAAGAGTTCAAATATATAATAAGATAAATAAGTCTTCATCTTCATGTGCCACAGGCAAGCATGTTGAGTGTAGACTCATAACCCCTAATCATCATTAGAATAACCTACAACATCACAAGTTACAGCCACAGTGGGTCAATACATTGGAATAGTATTGGCAAGTGATACCTTAGTAGAATATTGGTAGACTAGATACTATATGCATTTTGGCTAAGTGTAGCTTAGGCTTGATTTTCTCAAAATAGTTGAAAACACTAAGTTTTTATTTGAAAAAACTTTCCCAAGGAAACACCAATAGAAATTGGTAAACCTTCACCCTTGTTCACCCACAAGTTTTAACTTAGAAATTGGGATGAGGAGATTCTTGATAGCTTCCATGTCTTGATGCTCAAGTTGTCCAATACCAGGGACATGGCTAAGTACTTAGATTCTTCCATCTGCAGAGGTTGTGCACTTTCCCCACAAGACTTGATTTTCACCAAGACAGGACCTTTCAGAAGCCTTCCCTTAGACCAAATGGACACGCTCCAACCTATCATCCCACTACCACCAACTGTCCAAATGGCTAAGTTATTGCAACCTATATGATCCAGGCAGAGCCCATATTGCCAAGTGGCTGCACTAGGAGCTTCTTAACATATGGCATCTCAAATCCCTTTGTTCCTGGGTGGCTTTCCACAAGTGAGATACACAAGGTAAACCATAGAAATGGGCCTTGTGTAACCACTCAACACAAACCATTCCTTCCATTCCACCCAGGTGTTTCATTCACTTAGTTGTTTTATTAAACAAAAACACAAGTCCATAGACTTAGAAATATTTTCTCATAGCATGAATATATAACCACCCTTGGTTGCTACTAGCTAGGCTAAGCATGGCATTGATAAGAATCTTAACTTAGAAATTTCTAGCAATTCTACAACTACTAGGATTTCCCAAGCATAGCATATAGATCAAAATATTCATGCAAGACTAGCAAAAATATTTCTAATGCATAGTTGAAAAACATAGGAATAAAATCATGAAGTACCACTTTCCTTGGTAGTTTGGGGAGTAGCAACAATCCTCACAATCACAATCACTATTTGCACCAAAATCTACACATAAAATAATGGCACAAAATCACATACACAAAATATACAAGCAAAAATACATGAATGTATGCAAAATGCCATGTGATGATTTTCTACACCAAACAAGACAAGTGCACAATACTGAATCATAAACAAGTACAGAACAAGCCAAATAAACTTTATTTGAATAACAACACATTTTTCAAATAATTACTATACTCAAATTATGCCTACAAATGTTTCTGTAAAAACAATCATTTTAACAGAGGCAAAACATTAAACACATTGCATAAACAGAAAGGTTTTTCTCTCCTGATTCCAATGATATAAAATTTGTCAAATTTGGACGTGGGAATCAAAAGTTATGAATTAAACAAGTATAAACATCTAATAGATCTAATTCATATTTTTAAAACGAAACACATGCCACGCGGCAGCATCTGGTTGGTTGGTACCTATTCGCACTGGATCACACTCGCGCACCATCAGATCTAAATAAAATCCAATGGCTCAGATCTGCCCGTACCTCTTCGGCCTGGCGTCTAATCTAGACCACTGGATCTAGATCCAGTGGATCTAATCGTCTTGACTCTAAATCGGCGGCGCTCATGGGCACAGCGGCGGCGACGGTTCTGCCGGCGATGGATCGGCGATTCTAGCGAGGGCTGGGGATGGTGATGTTGCTTACCAGACTCGCACGTGAACAAGGAAGCTCAACGTGGTTGCCGTTGGGACGAGGGCGTGCTGTAGCGGCGGCTAGGGGTCGTCGGAGCTGCAGGCGGCGTCGGGTTGACGTGGACGGAGACGTTGCCGATGCTCTGGACTGTCCTAGCATGAATCAAGAGTATCAGGAGGTGCGCAAGGTCACAGCGAGCACGACAGTATCAACGAGAAGACAAGGGGTGCTCAGAGATTACCGTCATTGCTCGTCGGAATTTGGCCAGTCGTCGGTGGCGCTCAGTTGAGAAAGGAGTCGACGCTCTGGGGCAGTACAAAGCATACCAAGGACACAGTAAGCTTCACGAGAACAAGGAGAGCACGATAGTATGGTTTAGCAGGCAAGGGGCAGACAAGGCTCACCGGAATACTTCACCAGAGTTCGTCGGCCAGCGGTGGTTCGAGCTTCAATACGAGCAGCCTAGGGGCGATTGGGTGTGGGTGTTTGGGGGAACAGGACCGCGGCGAGGTGGTGATTAAATAGCCATAGCAGGGGCGACAATCTCGCGGTGAATCAATGGAATTGATCACGGAAGTGAAGAGGAGGAAACGATTGGCGACGACGTGGTCGCGCGCGGGATTTGGGGAAGGAGGGAGTGAGCTGGCGTGGGGCCACTGGCAGTCTCTTCGGGGTAAGTTTGCACGCATGGAAGAGGGAGAGGGAAGGGGCTGCTCCGGGTGGGCTTGCTAGGCCGGTTCTGGTGCTGGGCTCAATTTGCAGCGCTGGTTTTTATTCTTTTCCTTTTCCCTTTTCTTTTTCTAATTTGATTTTCATGAATGTTTTTCAAATGAGTTTGAATTCAATCTTATTCTGGATTTTTGTAAAGTGTAGCCTTCATATTTTTGGGCATAAAACCATGTGGTCTCTCTGAACTTGCTTGGTCCCTTTTGAAATAATCAAAATAAACAGTGTCATAGCACTTGATATGAATATGTTTTGAAGATGGTTTTGAAACCATATTTGTTTTTGTAAATTTTTGTACAAACTTAATCATTCAACCAAGACACCAAGGAAGCAAACAAAGCTTGGTTTAAAAAATTTATACTCTCAATTGAGAATGGTATTTGATTAATGGTTGCTCACATAAAATAATGAGCATCAGATGCTCCTGTTTTTGAATTGGTTTTGAAAAAGAACCCTAAATGATCATAGATGCATGGATGATATGCATGAGTTTTGAAACATGATTTTAGCGATGTTACACGATCGTACATCATGAAGCTAAGGTGGTCCAACTGAGTCTTCAGCTCGGGGTGGTATGGGGCTTCCAGTGGCTGTCCCATAGCATTACGCCTTGGACAAAACTCAAAGCGGGTACCCTTGATCTGGTTGATACTCTGCCCACATAGACGGGCAAGAGCTTCCTGCATGGCCCTGGCAAGTCCATCGAGCCAGTTGTTTTCTCTTAAGGTAAACTGAATTCCCTCGGCAGTGGGAGGTTTAATCTTTCCTTGGAGACTTGCAACAATTAGCCACTGCAGATCTTCTCCTCCATTCCCCAACTGATAAAACTTGCTGTACTTCACATCCATTTATAAGAATATAGGTTGAGTAAGTTAGTAGAGTGATCAAGTGTGTCAATTTTTAGGTATTTTGCAAGAGTTTTTGAGGAACATGAATTTTTATGAAAGAAACCAAGTCATAAGAATGGGAATAAGTTTTTGTAAATATTTGCTTCCTTTGGTTTTGAAACTAAGTTTTTGATTCAAATGTCCAGTCTAACTAGGGTCTCCTATGGCCAGGATGGCTCTGATACCAACTTGTCAACACCCGGATTTTTAATCTCAGATGCCTGTTATGCCATACATCGCAATCCCAGGATTACCATTTTTGCGAGACATAACAGAATTGGATACCACAGTACATCATCCATTACAAACCATACATAAGGTCTTACACAAATAAGGATCTCATGATCCAGTTCTTAGTACAACTCAAGAAGCGGAAATACGTAATAATAAAGGTAGCATATGCGAAGCTCCATCTTCGGGGTCAAAGGCAATGCTGACGATGGGAGATGATCCTAGTTGTCGTAACCTTCCTGGGGTCCTTCGTCCTGGTACTCCTCTTCATAGTCTGGCCATGGGAATAGCCAGGGACAAATCCATGAGTACTCTTTAAGTACTCTCAAACTAATACTAACAAGTGAAGGGGGTTTTTGTAGTAGGACACTAAGCTCTAGGGTTGTTTTGCAAAAAGCCAGATTTACTTCTACTAAGTTCAGAAGCAATAAAAGCTAGTTGAAATTTATAACACCTAAATGGGAACTTGAGTTTCATATCACAACTCTGTTGTGGTCAAGTCAAAATCTCAATTCATTTCATAAGTCATTTTGAAAACATCTGACAGGGGAAACAATATGGCCACTCCAACTGTCCATAACCGCGGACGCGGCTATTCGAATAGTTTGACACTCTGCAGAGATTGTACACTTTCACCACAACAATCGATACATCTGTCAGGAACACATCCTGAATTCACCATACTCAGTATGCGGATAATCAATCCTAACCTTTCAATTACACGCCCTAGTATAGGCACCTCTCCTGTGAGTTTGGCCTCCCAACCATGACCAACTGTCATCTTGGGTACTGCACAGGTGGACAATCTTCACAAGGTAGCCTCATCTCAGACCTTGGTCGTGAGGGAACCCATACTAAGGTATATATGTTTCCAGTCAAGCCCTACCAATTTTCGGGTATTGTGGTTGTACGGTAAAATTGGAATGGTATCGCATCTAGACAACCATC
This sequence comes from Avena sativa, assembly GCA_916181665.1. Lineage (NCBI taxonomy): Eukaryota > Viridiplantae > Streptophyta > Magnoliopsida > Poales > Poaceae > Avena > Avena sativa. The sequence goes on from OV702284.1 coordinate 73,032,280, forward strand.
ATTTTTATAAAGGGCTAAGGCTCATGCCTCAACATTTTCATCATCAAAATCATCTGGTGTTCGGAAACACATGTCAAAACATCTCAGTAGAATGACTCATCATTCTAAGGTTTTCATAACCATTTTCCACCAAGTATTCCCATCTAGAGTTGATCAAGTTTTAGGCTTAGCACTGGCATCTACAAGTGGGGGTGAGTACTAATGAAGGGTGGTAAACAAGTGGATATTAATTAAGTTCAATCTCGTGCCTTAGGATGACATCAAGATTATCTAGCTTAGGCCAAATTTAATGCTCTTTATGCAACCTTCAATTATCTTCCTAGAATCTACAAGTCACTTAAGTAAACTCTAAGAGAAAGCTTTGATAAAGAAATAAAGTATAAAGATTGCAAGTAAAACTAGGATTGGGTCATCAAGTGGGTAAGATCACATACGCTTAAGGCCTATAGTTGGCATGGTAACAAGCAAGTATTAGCTTGCATAAGTAGGGTATCTTGCAAGGTTTAACTTGCTAAGTTAATAGCTTGCATAGATCAACTTGGTTAGTAAGGCTTGCCTTGTGCAGAGCAGTGGTTGAAGTTCTCCTCGGCTTCTTCTTCGTAGTATTCTCCTTCCTCCTCGTATCCTTGATCGGTACTAGCGTCTATGAATAAATACGAGGTACACAATCACCAAACAATACTTAACTACTTTCAATCATCACACAAAAGGGTTCTATAGATGATCTAGCATCATCACTAACATTCAAGATTAAAGCACTTGCATTATTTATTTATTTTTAGAAAAGTAATTTCTACTCATTGAAAAACTACTTAAGATTTAATATTCTCCAAACCAAACATGGGATCATGTTGACACATGTCATCACCACATATTTCAGTACATGGGAATGTGATTTAAAGGGGTGTCACAATTTAATAAGGTTTAACCTTTTTATTTTAAATAATTAAAGTGGCTAAAAATGCCTATGTGGCCTTCTTTTATTACTTCAACATTATTTCTGTAAGTAAACCCATATGTTTTTATATATTCTGAAAGGTATGATCAAATGTGATTTTTGAGAGTTGGAATCAACTCAAAATCTATTATTGTTGAAATTTGAAAAATGTTTGAATGCAGAAAAGATTCTGACTTGTTATTTTTACCAAGGTTGATATACAGATCCAAATGATTTGAATCCAACGGTCTTGGATTAAGCATTTCAATAACTTTCTAACAAAATTGATTTCATTCAATTTGGTTCACTGAATCGAGCTGGGTTAATTTTTGAAACTAGGTATAGAACTGAGTTTTAATATAAATAGAAAAAGCTAAATTCAAACAAGTGGGCTGCGTGGGAAATGTTATTGGGCCGGCCCGGTGTCACTCCGCAGTGCGGGACGCAACTGACAGGGGGGTTCCACCCGTCAGTGGATCATAACACGCAAAGCGGTACGGGGAGATCTCGGCCGCACGATCTAAGTCTAATCGAACGGCTACGGCTCATCGTCCACGTCGGGCAGCGCCGGCGAGACAGAACCCTAACGCGGCAGGTGGGGGTTGTGAGAGGCTCACCGGGGCTCAGGCGAGGGTCGGCGATGGGGGCAAACTATGAAGTTGACAACGGCGATCCTCCTGGTACCCGCAGCTCCTCCTGGGGCGGCTCCAATAGATGGCTTCCTTCTTCTCCAACAGCGGCGGGCTCCGGCGAAATTCCGGCGATGCTCTGCTCGCCTTGCTCCGGGAGTGAGGTGGGGTGGTTCTGGGTGAGAGGGGGAGTGGAATGATGTCAAGAAATCAAGCGGGGGATGCCTCTATTTATAGTGACGAGAGGGGACCGACGGGCGCGGGCTGAGCTCGTCGTGGTCGACGGCATAGAGGGCTATCAGCGTGGGCGACGGTAGGGGGCGGTGCGGTGCTCCCTGGCGAAGCTCAACGTCGTGGTGGCGAGGCGTGGGGCGGTGCTGATCGGTCAGAACGTTTCGACGCTCTGATCGTGTCCGACGGAGGTTTTGATGGCGCACAGCGCGCGTGGTCCGCGCGGCGGTGAACAGGCGTGTCTGCGGGGTTGCTGGGGTGGTGGTGATCACGCGTGCACGTGGCGAAGGCGACGCGTGGTCTGTGGGCGTGTGTGGAGGGTGGCACACGGGCGCGCTCTTGGCATGCTCGCAGAGGGGCTTGGCATGGCTTGGGCATGTGGTCCAGTAGCTGGCATTGCTCGAGGCTAGGACACGGAGTGGCAGTGGAGTGCTGGCTAGCTCCCAGACAAGGTTGGCGAGGCTAGTGTTGCTCGCAGCTTGCTGTCGACCATGGGGTGGCAATGGTGCTCTCGGCCTGCTCACCATTGATGACAATGGCCAGCTTACAGTGGTGCTAGAGATTAGTTAAGGTTGTTAGATGATCTACTAAGGCTAGTTGTGTCCAGAGAGGGAACAAGTTAGGCCCAAAACACTATTAAAAACAGTGAAGTTGATTTGGTTGATTTGAATCTGCAACCTGTTTGATGAAATGGCCGCATGAACTTAAGTATTGAATTTTGAAAAGATTTTTGGTGGGTGTGCTAGGCATGTACTAGGGAATCTGTGGATGCTTGGGTTTTGAAAATTGAGTTGGTTTGAGTGGTTTTTGAAATAGTGGGATCTTCCCATATGAGATAGATTCAATTTTAAACTGTCATTTAAACTAAGTATTTAAATGTTTTTGGATGATCACAAAGTGGGCCTTGGTACCTTGTTATGAGTACTATCAAGGGGTGCAAAGATCCATACATGTTTCTGTTAATTTCTAAAAGTTAGGGATAGCCAAAGTAGGCATGGGAGTTAAATTGGCCAAAATGACCATTCACTTAATTTGTTTGTTTTGACTTGTTTGTCTTTGGGAAAAGTTTTGGGATTGTTTAGATGATGTTTATTTCACCTAAGAATCATTTTACAAGCAAGTAAACACAGAATCATGGCAATTCAAAGGAATCCAAATTTTAATACACACACATATGGATGCTTTCATATTTTTAATTAGAAAAGTTTTTGTTAACCCTAAATTTGATGATTAGAGTTTGATGATCCAAGTTTAATATTTTTGGGATGTTACAATGAAGAGCCTACGCCAGCAGGTGCCGCGTTCAGGTCAAGGGCAAGCGGTGGAAATGAGTCGCCAATGATCTCCACCCCCTTGTGATGGTTGCCGCTTCGATAGCAGCTGGTTTGTTCACGAACGCGGATGTGGTTGCTATGCCCGCGAAGGCAACTAGATACTGCTCCTTTATTAGGAGCAAGGTGGCAGCCTACGCCACGATGGCCTCGGCGATTGATATCCCACAAGTATAGGGGATTGTGTGTAGCCTTTTCGATAAGTAAGAGTATCGAACCCAACGAGGAGCTAAAGATAGGATAAATGTTCTCTCAATTTCTATCAACCACTGATACAACTCTACGCACACTAAATGTTTGCATTATCTAGGGAATAAAACTAGAGCAACAAAACAAGTACTAGAGAAAGCTTTGCAAGATAGTAAATAACAAGAAAGTAAAGCTAGTTGCTGCACCAGTGAAATACACTAAACTAACGGAACCATGAGTATGGAATAGTGGTGATAATTGTGGTGGCTTTGTCCAAGTTTAGTTGGCGAATAAATCGGATTTCATTGTCCTCGATGTAGTTTTCTATGTGGGAGAGGCTAAATAGACATGCACTTCACTACTTGGAATTACATGTACTATATGATTAGATTGTTAGCAAACATTCGTAACTACTAATAATGAACTAAGATTTTCCCAACCATAGCCTTAAGTTAATGGTCCTCTCACTCCCATACGTGCAACGTTACGGTTCGCGTCCTTAGGTTTCTGTCACTCCGGCAGAACTTCCCCTTCCTCTTACACATACTACAAACCCTATAATGTTTAATCCATGTGCGCACAGATATAATAGACACCAAAGGACTATACCATATCAACATACAACTCTAATGAACCAAAAATGTTCAACCATTCAATCTAAAAACAAAGAAACTACACAAACATGACATAGATCATAGGATTATAACTTATAGCATCAAACACCACGTTTACATATGGCGGTACAGAGGTGTGTGGGAGGATGAACCACTTCATACTAGGAGGATTAGGTGATGGATATGGCGATGAAGATCGTGAAGAGGGCGGCGGCGGCGCAGGGACTCCTTCCCCGCCGCCGGTATCACGGGGGAGCACCGCCCCTTATCCCCCTTCCTTCATGGAGATAGGATCCATAGGGGAGGCAAAAACGTGGATTTGGTGGCTGAAAATTCGTGGGTGGAGGTGTCTCCCACGAATTAGGTTTCCTCCCTTTATATAGCTTCTCAGATTCCCGTCACCCCATCTTGGGCTGCAGTAAATCGGTCCTAGCGGGCCCGTTTGGACTCGGAATCAGCTAAATTTTATGTCCAGAACGATAGCCACAAATTTTGTACAACTTTGTAGTTGAAGAGTTTTTCATTTGACGCCGTCTTTGACCCAAAACGTGACCATCTTCAAAAAGAGTTCTCAGACAGATTTCTGAAAAATCCCAATTTGACTTCAACAAGGGTTCCACTTGTATTCTTAATAATTCCTACACATCAAAGTGTAAAACAAGAACATTGTGCACTTTTGCAACTATTAGTAGGTTAGTCCAAATGAATCATGAACTTTATATAAAAAGAAGTGTCAAAAGCATAATAATAACATGAAACCATCAAAAATTATAGATACGTTATGAACGTATCAACATCCCCAAGCTTAGTTCCTGCTCGTTCTCGATTAGGTAAATGATAAAAATAATATAATTTTTTAGGTGACATGCACCATCATAATCTTGATCAAACCATTTGCAAAGCATGGATAGCTGGGATTAAAGTACTCTAAACATGAGTTTGAAAGATGTAGTTCTAACAATAAGACATAGCAACCAAGTTGCAACATGAAAAAGTTACAAACAAAGATCATAAATAACAATGCATTGAAAAACGTTTGTTTGTTTCATATAAAGAAAACATAATAAGAGTGGTATTCAGCTTGTCCCTCATGGTAGAGAAAATCATAAATGCATATGACACCTTCAAAGTTCATAAGGGTGACTAGATACAAATAGTTCAAGAACAAGCAATATCAATCTTATGAATCAATCAACAAGTTTTGGGACAATGCACATAGAACTAATAATGGCAACTATGCTCTCTTAATTGGTGCCTAGGGATAGAAGGTGGAGACTCAATATAATAGTGGACGAAAGGCCCTTCTAAGGGAAGCAGGAATTTCAAGTTTCATAAAGAGCTTCCAAAAATTATGGTACTTGTTAACTTTCAGCTATCATTGCCCCTATCATAAGCATCTTGATGTGATTAAGGTTAAAGTGAACAAACTATGGAGTATATGCTTGACAAAGTATAAGTTGGCAATCTTATGTCCCTTGAGTACGAGGGCCGCTCCTCATGCTACTCAACTTTAGTCACCGGTAAGTTCTTGTCATAGTAAGTACATGTGTATCAACGGGGTACCCCTTGCCCAATGATACAGGAGATATACCATAACAAAATGACAAGGCAAGCAGACAATGAGCATCTCAGCAATCTTCTTATTTACTATGGGAAAATGATGCTTTTTATCTCTTTCCTCTTTTCAATGTCTCTCTTTTTTATAAGAAGAAAGCTTCATAGATTGCTCACTATGGTGATGCTGCAAGTTTCCACCATGATTAGGCATGGCTTAGGCTAGCGGCCCAGGCGTTTATCTAACACACATACATAACTCCATGGACTTACAAGCTCCCCTTTTATTTCACACTGACGTCATCCGCAAACAAAATAGCATGATATCAACTGAGTACAATGTATAGGTGCAATGTTGAAAGCGTTCCCTATGACTGCATGGTTCTGCTAATTCCAACGTATAAGTGCAAGCATATACAACATAGATGACACAATGGTTCAAGTTTATTAGGGGCAAGAATAATGAAGTGTGCCATCAAGTTTGTGAGAGCTTTAATCACTAATTTTCACATAACAAAATGACTTTTTAATTAGAAGATAGATAAAACAAGAATATACTTGGAATGGTGTAACACACCATGCATAGGAATTTATAGTGGACACTTTGGAATAAATTGGTTTATTGGGAGTTGGATGCATGAGTAGAGCTTACTCAATACAAGTGGAGGCTAGCAAAAGACTGGGAGGGACCAACTAAGAGAGCAATAATGGTCATAATCATGCAGAGCAGCAAAACATTACTAATCAAAGCATAAAGTGGTACCATAAGTCAAAAACTAAATGATCATAGAGGCTATGGTGACTAGTTCATAGTCATAACATGGTGTGAGCATGTGCCAAGTCAACCCAAACAAAACATCAAAGGAGAATACCTCAATATTATGCATTTGTATGCTAAAAACAGGATGATTCTTTCAAGGCACATTAAGCAATCCCAATTGTTTGGAACAATTCATGCTACAGCAATAACCACTAATCATAGGGTCAAACAACACCGAACATGATATGATAAGGTCTAGGCCATAATCAAAACAAACTCCTTTTATACCACATATAAACATGAAGCTTCCTACTCCTGCTCCAACCCCAATCAACTTATTTGAAACAACACAGCGAAAACGGGGGTCCAACCACTTTATTCAAGCAAAGTAAGAAAACAAAAACCAAAAACAAAACTAAGACGCTGATGTCTATGCACTTCTATTCTTGTAGACAGTTGTTGGGCCTCCAAGTGCAGAGGTTTGTAGAACAGCAGCAAGTTTCCCATAAGTGGATTACCCAAGGTTTATCGAACTCAGGGAGGAAGTGGTCAAAGGTATTCCCTCTCAAGCAATCCTGCAATCAAGATACAAGAAGTCTCTTGTGTCCCCAACACACCCAATACACTTGTCAGGTGTATAGGTGCACTAGTTCAGCGAAGAGATCGTGAAGTATAAGTGGTAACAGTGCCAGAAAATAGCTTGACGGTGAGGTAAAGACTAAAGCAAGCAAACATGCAACAGATCTAGATGCAAACGGTATTTCAATGTTTAGAAACAAGGCCTAGGGATCATACTTTCACTAGTGAACACTCTCTCATATAAATATCCTCTCTTCATGATACTACTCTTAACTACTCTCCGATTGGACACTCTAATCATCGAAAGGGCTATAACAACACTCCTCAAAGTCTGCCTTCCCCAATCTAGATAACCCCACACTGTCACCTTGAGCGCTAGATGGTTCCAACAAACACCACAATTTCATAGAGACATCCAACTCCAAATATAACTCATAACAACTATTCAATCTAGCCAAAGTGCCACACACGGTATGCACGCTGTCACTTTCACACACGTGGGGAAAAACATAGATCTATTAAAGCACAAAGAGTATTTATGTAGACTCAAACCTAAGTGCCACCATGGTGTGCACGCTGTCACTTTCACACACATGGGGAGAGTAGAGATCAATTAAAGCACTTGAGTAGCAAGGTAGATCTACTTTATTACAAAGCTCATAATCACAATATGACCATGCATACAGAGAGAGATTTACACATAGCTATCGGTAGAGCCCTTAGCCTTGAGGAAGAACTACTCCCTCCTCATCATGGGAATCAGCAACGGTGATGAAGATGGCGAAGGAGATCGATAGAGATGGCTCCGGGGGCACTTCCTCGTCCTGGCAGGAAACCGGAACAGAGACTTTCTGTCCCCCGAATCTCCCCTTTGATGGCAGCGGCGTAGCGGAGGTTTTTCTGGAAGTATGATGGATTATTTAGGGTTTATGCATCGGGGGCTTCTTATAGGCGAAGAGGCGAGGCTGGGAGGCGGCCGGAGGGGCCACACCCTGCCCAGGCGCGGGTTTACCCTAGCCCGCGCCTAGGGGTGGGGGATGTGGTGGCCCTCTGGCACCTCTCCGTCTCCCCTTCTGGCTTCGTGACGCCCACGGTAAAATATTGACTTTGGCTTTTGTCCCGTCCAATTCCGAGAATATTGATTTTCTGCCTTTCTGGAACCAAAAACAGAAGAAAACAGGCAACTGGCACTATGGCATCTTGTTAATAGGTTAGTACCAGAAAGTGTATAAAATACCTCAAAGTGTAGACAAAACATATCAAAGTAGATACTAAACAAGCATGGAGCATCAAAAATTATAGATACGTTTTCGACGTATCAAGCATCCCCAAGCTTAACTCCTGCTCGTCCTCGAGTAGGCAAGTGATAAAAGAATAATTTTTGAGGTGACATGCACCATCAAAACCAAGATCAAACCATTTGCAAGCATTGAAAGGTCGGATCAAAGAACTCTAAAAATGAGCATGAAAGATGGATTTCTAACAATAAGACAAAGTAACTATGCATGCAACATGAAAGGTTACAAACAAAGATCATGAATAATAATGCATTGAAAGACGTTTGTTTGTTTCACATATAGAAAACATAGCATAGTGGCATTCAGCTTGTCCCTCATGGAGTAGCAATTAGATGCATAGGACGCCTTCAAAGTTCACAAGGGTGACTAGAAACAAGTAGCATAAGAACAAGTAATATCACAATATGCATCAATCAATAAGTTTTTGGGCACTGCACACAAAATGACAACTATTCTCTCTTAATGGTGACTAAAGGTAGAAGGTGGAGACTCAAATAATGGTGGAAGAAAGGCCCTTCACAAAGGGAAGCAGGGATTACAAGTTTCAAAAAGAGCTTCCAAAAATTATGGTACTTGTTAGCTTTCAGCCCTCATTACCCCTATCATAAGCATCTTGAAGTGATTATGGTTAAAGTGAACAAACTATGGAGTATATTCTTGATAAAGTATAAGTTGACAATCTCAAGACCCTTGAATACGAGGGCCACACCTCATGCTACTCAACTTCAGTCACCTGTAAGTTCTTGTCATTGTAAGTACATGCGTATCATAGAGAACTGCCAACGGGGTACCCCTTGCACATGGTACAGGAGCTATCCCATAACCAAAATGACAAGGCAAGCAGACAATGAGCATCTCAACAATCTTCTTATTTACCATGGGAATATGGTGCTTTTTTCTCTCTTCCCTCTTTTCAATATGTCTCTTTTTTAAGAAGAAAGCTTCATAGATTGGTCACTATGGTGATGCTACAAGTTTCCACCATGATTAGGCATGGCTTAGGCTAGCGGCCCAGGCGTTTCTCTAACACACATACATAACTCCATGGACTTACAAGCTACCCTTTTATTTCACACCGACGACATCCATAGACAAAAGAGCATGATATCAACTTTGTACAAAGTACAAGTGCAATGTTGAAAGCGTTCCCCGTGACAGCACAGTTCTGCTAATTCCAACGTATAAGTGCAAGCATATACAACATAGATGACACAATGGTTCAAGTTTATTAGGGGCAAGAAAAATAAAGTGTGCCATCAAGTTTGTGAGAGCTTTAATCACTAACTTTCACATAACAAGTTTAATTTGGAAGATAGTTAAAACAAGAATATACATGGAATGGTGTAACATACCATGCATAGGAATTTATAGTGGACGCTTTGGAATAACTTGGTTTCTTGGGAGTTGGAAGCATGAGTAGAGCTTACTCATACAAGTGGAGGCTAGCAAAAGACTAGGAGCAACCAACTAAGAGAGCAATAATGGCCATAATCATGCATAGCAACAAAACTACTAATAAAAGCATAGATTGGTACTACAAGTCAAGGAATAAATGATCATAGAGGCTATGGTGACTTGTTCATAGTCATAACATGGTGTGAGCATGTGCCAAGTCAACCCAAACAAAGCATCAAAGGAGAATACCGCAATATTATGTTTTTGTATGCTAAAACAACGCATGATTTCTTCAAGGTACATTAAGCAATCCTAATTATTTGGATCAAGTCATGATACAGAAAAAATCACTAAGAATAAGGTCAAAACAAGATCTAGCATGACATGATAAATTCTAAGCCATAGTCAAAACAAACTCCCTTTAGTACCACTATAAGCATGAGACTTTCTACTCTTTTCCAACACCAAACAACTTATTGGAAACAACTCACAAATATAATAATCAATAAAGATCAGTGAGCTTGTCTCACAAATTCACAAAGAAGAACTAAAAAGTTCTAAGCAATAAGCACAAGAAAACTAATGCTAAATATAGTGCTAGCAAAAGAGAACACTCATAGAACAATAAGAGTGAAAACTAGAGTGTTCTAGGCAATGAAAACACAGTGTGTCTCTCTCCAAAAGAAGTGTGTTGTGATCAACCAACTTTGTTCAAGCAAACTAAGAAAACGAAAACAAAAAAAACATAGACGCTCCAAGAACAACATAACTGTGCATGAAACAATAAAAACAAAGTGTCTCGAAAGACCTGAGATTTTTATTGATGAAGAAGGGGATGCCTTGGACATCCCCAAGTTTTGACGCTTGTACCTCTTGGATATTTCTTGGGGTGACACCAGAGTGGCATCCCCAAGCTGGAGCTTCTGTCCATTCTTCATATCATTACATCATTCTCTATCCACACCTGAAATTTTTCTGTCATACAAAACTTCACACAATCTTCATTAGCAACATTAGTGTATTCAAAAGATAATAAACCTTTAGGTAAAGCTTGGGAACAGAAAGACTTTTTACTAAAAACACAAGCTACTATAGAAACTCCTTTAAAAATCTCAATTCCCCAAAAGAGAACTCAAAAAGGAATCAATAAGAAGCAAATGCAAATAATGGCAGAAATCTGTCAAAACAGACCATCAGGTAGAAAAAGATTTTTTCGAAGACCTTATTTTTCTCAAATCAAAAAGTGTTGAACTAACAAAAGTTAGCTAACATACTGGGAGATTTATTCATACATTTTCAGCTCAATCCGACTTACATAGACTTCTCACAAATTTTTATGGTGGAGGACATAAATCTGTTTCGGGACAGCAACTCCCCAAATCTTACTTCTCTCTCATTAGAGGTCATTCTTGGCACAAAAAACAAACAAAAATGATAAGTAGAGGTTATTACAGAAGTAATAACTTCGAAGACTCAATAAAACTCTTGGGTTATCTCCCAACAAGTACTTTTTTAACGCCTTTAAGTTAGGCTTGATAGTTTGAGAAGATGCTCACATAAGAAATATGAATTGAAGTAAAAGAGAGCATCAAGAAACAAATTCAAAACACATTTAAGTCTAACCCACTTCCTATGCATAGTAATCTTGTAAATAAACAAGTCATGAAAGCACAAAGCAACAAGCATAGGAAAGCAAAACAAGTGCAACTTCAAGATTTTTAACATAAAGAGGGGAAACTTAATATTATTGAGATACATAAGACCATGTTTTACTCTCTCATAATAACTTTCAGTAGCATCATGAATAAAATTAACAATATAACTATCACATAAAACATTCTTATCATGATCCACATGCATATAATAATTATTACTCTCCACATAAGCATAGTCATTCTCAACAAAATAGATATCATTACTATTCTCATCACCATAATCATCAAATATAGGAGGCATATTGTAATCATAATTAATTTCCTCCTCAATAGTAGGTGGACTGAAAATATCATATTCATCATTGTAATCATCATATATTGGAGGTTTCGTATCATCATAAGCAATAGAATAGCTATCTTCCAAAGCTGGGGGACTAAAAAGATCATTTTAATCAAAACTAGCTTCCCAAGATTAGACTTTTCCATAGCATTAGCAATAATAGTGTCCAGAGAATTCATACTAATAACATTGCTATTAGCATGCAAACAAAGTTCCATAGGTTTTTTAATTTTCTATTCAAACACTTCATGTCCTAACTCAAGATAAATGCTATAGAGCTTTCTAATTTTGTTGTTGTTTTCCATTAAGCCTAAATAGTGAAAACAAGAAACAAAAAGACAAAATTGCAGAATCTAAAGGAAATAACTTCGAGCACTCACATCGGAGGATGTGAGTACCTTTTACCTTACCTCCCCGACAACGACGCCAGAAAATAGCTTTGATGGAGCTTGACTTGGAGGAAAGGTAAAAGGCCAAATCCTCCCGGCAACGGTTCCAGAAAAATAGCTTGATGTCTATGCACTTCTATTCTTGTAGACAGTTGTTGGGCCTCCAAGTGCAGATGTTTGTAGAACAGCAGCAAGTTTCCCTTAAGTGGATTACCCAAGGTTTATCAAACTCGGGTAGGAAGTAGTCAAAGGTATTCCCTCTCAAGCAATCCTGCAATCAAGATACAAGAAGTCTCTTGTGTCCCCAACACCCAATACACTTGTCAGGTGTATATGTGCACTAGTTCGGCGTAGAGATAGTGAAATACAAGTGGTAACGGTGCCAGAAAATATCTTGACTGTGAGGTAAAGACTAAAGCAAGCAAACATGTAATAGATCTAGATGCAACGGTGTTTCAATTTTTAGAAATAAGGCCTAGGGATCATACTTTAACTAGTGAACACTCCCTCATATATATATCCTCTCTTCATGATACTACTCTTAACTACTCTCCGGTTGGACACTCTAATCATCGGTAGGGCTATAACAACACTCCTCAAAGTCCGCCTTCCCCAATCTAGAACCCCACACTGTCACTTTGAGCGCTAGATGGTTCCAACAAACACTACAATTTCATAGAGACATCCAACTCCAAATATAAGTCATAACAAATATTCAATCTAGCCAAAGTGCCACACACGGTATGCACGCGGTCACTTTCACTCACGTTGGGAAAATCATAGATCTATTAAATCACAAAGAGTATTTACGTAGACTCAAACCTAAGTGCCACCATGGCATGCACACTGTCACTTTCACACACATGGGGAGAGCAAAGATCTATTAAATCACTTGAGTAGCAAGGTAGATCTACTTGATTACAAAGCTCGTGATCATAATATGACCATGCATAGAGAGAGAGAGAGAGAGAGAGAGAGAGAGAGAGATGAACACATACATACCGATAGAGCCCTTAGCCTTGAGGAAGAACTACTCCCTCCTCATCATGGGAATCAGCAACGGTGATGAACATGGCGATGGAGATGGCTCCGGAGGCACTTCCCTGTCCCGACATGATGCCAGAACACAGACTTTCTATCCCCCAAATCTCCCCTTCGATGGCGGCGGCATAGCGGAGGTTTTTCTGGAAGTATGATGGATTATTTAGGCTTTCTGCATCGGGGGCTTCTTATAGACGAAGAGGCGAGGATGGGAAGCGGCCGGAGGGGCCACACCCTGCCCAGGCACGGGTGCACCCTCGCCCACGCTTGGGGGGGTGTGGTGGTCCTCTGGCACCTCTCCGTCTCCCCTTCTGGCTTCATGACGCCCTCGGTAAAATATTGACTTTGAATTTTGTCCCGTCCAATTTCGAGAATATTGATTTTCTGCCTTTCTGGAACCAAAAACAGAAGAAAACAGGCAACTGGCACCGTGGCATCTTGTTAATAGGTTAGTACCAGAAAGTTTATAAAAATACCTCAAAGTGTAGACAAAACATAGCAAAGTTGATACTAAACAAGCATGGAGCATAAAAAATTATAGATACGTTTTCGACGTATCAGACGCTCCAAGAACAACACAACAGTGCATGAAACAATAAAAACGAAGTGTCTAGAAAGACCTGGGGTTTTTTTGATGAAGAAGGGGATGCCTTGGGCATCACCAAGCTTTGACGCTTGTACCTCTTAAATATTTCTTAGGGTGACACGGGGTGGCATCCCCAAGCTTGAGCTTTTGTCCATTCTTCATCTCGTTACATCAGTCTTTCCTTACACCTAAAAATTTTCCTTCATACAAAACTTCACACAATCTTCATTAGCAACATTAGAAACATTAGTGCATTCAAAATATAATAGACCTTTGGGTTTAGTTTCAAAACAGCAAAATTTTCACTAAAGACACAAGCTACTGTAGCAATTCCCTCAAAAATCTCAATTTCCCAAAAAGAACCCCAAAAGGAATCAATAAGAAGCAAATGCAAATAATGACAGAAATCTATCAAAACAGACCAGCAGGTAGAAACCGATTTTTATTAAGACCTTCTGTTGCTCAAATTAAAAAGTGTTTAACTAACGAAAGTTAGCTAACAACCTGGGGGATTTATTCGGAAAATTACAGCTCAATCCGACTTACAGAGATTTTACACAAATTTTTACAGTGGAGCACAAAAATCTGTTTCGGGATAGCAACTCCCCAAATCTTACTTCCCTCTCATTAGAGGTTATTCTTGGCACAAAAATCAAACAAAAAGGATAAGGAGAGGTTATTACATAAGTAATAACTTTCAAGACTCAAGAAAACTATTGGGTTATCTCCCAAAAAGTACTTTTCTTTAACGCCTTTAAGTTAGGCACAAGAAGCAAGATTCAAGTATTTTCAAATAAAGAAGCATTAACAGCAACTTTTGTTTTAATAGGAGAAGCAAAAGGTATTCTATACCTTTCTTAAATGGAAATTGATATTTTAAGATGCCTTCCTTCAGTTGAAAAGCTTTCATGGGAAAATTTGTTTTGGTTTCATAGGCATGAACACAAGTGTTCAAGGTCGACCCCCACTTAACCATTACTCATCTTTCCAATCATTTTCCTTTTTGAAATTTTTTTTAGGTAACAACTACAACTAATTTTTTTGTAATTCGCAATCCCTATCCATACTAAGATAGAGACCAACTTAAAACTGAAAGTAAAAACTACTTAGAGATAAAGCAAACAAGTGCACACAAGAATATTTACCCACACGCTATTGCTCCCCAGCAACGGCGCCAAAAAGGTCTTGATATCCCACAAGTATAGGGGATCGTGTGTAGCCTTTTTGATAAGTAAGAGTGTCGAACCCAACAAGGATATAAAGGTAGGATAAATGTTCTCTCAAGTTCTATCAACCACTGATACAACTCTATGCTTACTAAATGTTTGCATTATCTAGGAAATAAAACTAGAGCAACAAAACAAGTACTAGAGAAAGTTTTGCAAGCTAATAAATAACAAAAAAGTAAAGCTAGTTGCTGCAGCAATAAAATACACTAAACTAACGGAACCATGAGTATGGAATAGTGGTGATAATTGTGGTGGCTTTGTCCAAGTTTAATTGGCGAATAAATTGGATTTCATTGTCCTCGATGTAGTTTTCTATGTGGGAGAGGCTAAATAGACATGCACTTCACTACTTGGAATTACATGTACAATATGATTAGATTGTTAGCAAACATCCGTAACTACTAACAATGTATTATGGCTTTCTAAACCATAGCCTTAAGTTAATAGTCCTCTCACTCCCATACGTGCAACATCCCGGTTCACGTCCTTAGGTTTCTGTCACTCTGGCAGAACTTCCCCCTTCCTCTTACACATACTACAAACCCTATGATGTTTAATCCATGTGCGCACAAATATAATGGACACCAAAGGACTGTTCCATATCAACATACAACTCTAATGAACCAAAGACGTTCAACCATTCAATTTAAGAACAAAGAAACTACACAAACATGACATATATCATAGGATTATAACTTATAGCATCAAACACCATGTTTACATAGGACGGTACAGAGATGTGTGGGAGGATGAACCACTGCATACTAGGAGGATTAGGTGATGGAGATAGCGATGAAGATGGTGAAGAGGGTGGCGGCGGCGCTGGCGGCGGCGCTGGCGGCGGCGCGGGGACTCCTTCCCCGCCGCCAGTATCATGGGGGAGCACTGTCCCTTAGCCCCTTCATGGCTTCTTGGGATCCCTCCCCCATGGAGATGGGATCCATAGGGGAGGCAAAAACGTGGCTTTGGTGGCTGCAAATTCGTGGGTGGATGTGTCTCCTACGAATTAGGTTTCCTCCCTTTATATAGCTTCTCAGATTTCCGTCACCCCATCTTGGGCTGTAGTAAATCGGGCCTGGCGGGCCCGTACAGACTCGGAATTAGCTAAATTTTATGTCTAGAACGATTGTCGCGAAATTTCTTACTCCCTCCGACCCATATTACTTGACTCAACTTTGTCTAGATACGGATGTATCTAGACTAAATACTTAACTAGATACATATGAATCTAGAAAAACTTGAGTCAACTAATATGGGTCTGAGGGAGTACAACTTTGTAGTGGAAGAGTTTTTCCTTTCACGCCGTCTTCGACCCAAAACGTGACCATCTTCAAAAAGAGTTCTAAGACAGATTTCTAGAAGATCCCAATTTGACTCCAACAAGAGTTCCACTTGTATTCTTAATAATTCCTGCACATCAAAGTGTAAAACAAGAACATTGTGCACTTTTCCAACTCTTAGTAGGTTAGTCCAAATAACTTATAAACTTTATATAAAAAGAAGTGTCAAAAGCATAATAATAGCATGAAACCATCAAAAATTATAGATACATTATGAATGTATCAGGCGTGAACTTGGCCTGGACGGCCGCGGCGTGCTCAAGGGCGGCGGACCTATCATGGACAGCAAGACTGGGCGTTTCCTCGACTCCTCCTTCCTCTGGTCGTTCGTCAATTCCTTCTTCACCTTTATGCCAGCAGTAGATTTGTCGTCTGCTTTTGACGGGCGAGCGATGGCCCGCTGTAGCAGATCAACGGTCGGTGGCGGTAGATCAGGGGCCTGAGGAAAGGCGGCCAGAGCAGCTCCTAGAGGCACGAACATGCCACGGCTAGGGAGGGCAGGTGTCAGGGAGGGTGGAGGTTGTGCGTCCATGGCAGCGTGTGCTAGGGATTGTTGGTGCGAGTGGTGGAGACTAGTGCTACGGTCTCTGGCTAGCGCGGCAGGGAAGGACATCACCCGGCAACCTCTCGGACAAGAGGGCAGTCTGAGCCCCCGCAAACCAGCCCCAGCTTTTGTCCCGGTATGCACCAAAACGGACTGGTCCGGGGCTAGATCACGATTTGCAGGTGCGCGTTGGGCCTTGGCCTCGGTCCGGGAGGATGGGATCGGACGCATGGAGTCCGTTTGCGGGGGGCCACTGGAGTTGGCCTTAGTTGGTAGCAACAGTTTGGCCCGTTCACTGAACTGCACGACACACCCTTGCTGGAAACCCAGTGCCGGGCCCTCTTGCTAGCAACCAAAAACGCCCGCTCGTGATGGATCCTCTCCTGATGACGGGAAAGGGTTCTGTCGCCACCATTTCATGCCTGTTCTGGCTGGTTCCCGCCATTTTCAATAGGTCCCCATAGCTTCGCACGAGCTTTCATGCCAGAGCGGATACTCCGCTATAAAAAGGGGCGAGCCCCGTGGAGTAGCAGCGCAGCACCACACCTCCAAAACAGTCATGCCTGGCCGCCTTCTTCCTTATGGACCCGCATGTCGCCCTCTTCCTCCTGCCTTCCCCCACAAAGCTCACTCGATGGCCGCGCCGCCGATGACAACGATGATAGCGATGACATCTTCTCTGACTTCAACGAGCCGGAAGAGATGCTAATCGACCAGCGGGCGATACTGACCGATATCCAAGCGACACGCGGTGTTGTGTCGTAGCAGCGAAGGCCCTGTAGTCCGTCGTCGTTGTACCAACGTCCCGTTAACCGGACCATCGAAGAGAGATTCGGCTTCGACGTCCTCCACCGCGTCTTCTATCTGCATCACATCCGATGACAAGAACTCCAGTACGCGTATGTCGACTGCTTGCGTGCCTCCCGTGCCAACCCTGGCAACCCGGCCTTGCGTGTCCTCCTCGACCGAGCTAGGGAGGAGTTGGAGAAGGAGAAGGCAATCTTTCGCTCTCTCGAAGATGAGCAGGGCCTCAATAAGCCAATGCTGATCCGACCTCGCGAGGGAACCTCTAGGCGCCACCGCCCGTAGAGCCCCGCTAGTTGTTTTAATTTCTATGTAAAAAAATCAATTTCTATGTAATTTGAATGAAATTATGTGTAATTTATTTATGGCTTTATTGTTGGGGTCCACCGGTGTGGGGTGCCTCCCCCAAAGCGCGAGTAGTTTGTGCGCATGACCCCGCCATCTTTGGGGCGCCTCGATGGAGATGCTCCTACACCTTCCAAAGATCGATGACACGTGCCCAAAAACGTGGCAAATCAACTTCAACGACGATTGACTAAATTGTGATTGAGAAACAAAGCCTTCCCAGAAGTTCCTCCTCCAAAGTCAGTACCACTTTTCCTTTTTTTTTTCCTGTTTAGCTTAGCGAGCTAGCTAGAGCCTTTTTTTGTTTTACAGTTTTGCTCGTGTACTATGTGCTTCTACGATCAATGAAAAAACAGCTCCGACTGCCTTTTTCGTCAAAAAAAAAGAAAGAAATTTCCAATCTGCGACACTATTTCTGTGTAGTTACACCACAGGCTTTGTTCACCTTTCGAAAGGAGTTCCGAATTCCCTTTGGAGCACCAATTAATTGCATCACGGCCCGACGTCCAGCACCACCTCCGGTGGGCGTTCCGGCGGAGGGATGACGCTGCACCGGCAGATCGGGCACGTCGCGTGCGAGCGCAGCCACTGGTCGATGCACTGGGTGTGGAAGACGTGCAGGCAGAGCGGCATCCGCCGCACGGAATCCCCCTTCTCCACCTCGCTGAGGCACACCGCGCACTCGGGGGCGACGCCCTCTCCCGGTCCCGCGTGCTCGTAGCACGGGACGAGGTTCGCGGCGAGAGCGGCCCGCAGGTCGTCGCGCGACATCAGCGTCAGCTCGGGGTGGCGGAGCTGCTCGTGCGACGACTCGCGGCCGTCCTGCCGACGATGTCGATCGCGCTCCTCCGTGGACGCTTCCGTGGGCCGCGCCAGCCACCGGGGCCAGGGCGGCCGCTTGAGGTCGGCGTAGAAGCTGCAGCAGAGGATGAAGCTGATGGTGGTGCAGAACGCGGCGAACGCGGCGAAGAGGACGGCGTGGCCGGAGTGGGGCCGCTTGGCGAGGTGCATCACGGCGACCGGCGCGGTGACGAACCCGCTGACGAATATGGCGTGCGCGCACGCGAAGTCGACGCACCAGTGGTAGCAGGAGGCGCGCCTCCGCCCCTGGTCGGGCATGCGCCGCCGCCTAGTCCGTGCCGCTCTACTCTGGGTTTTCTTCGCGTGGAACGAGAAGTTGAGTTGATTGGCTAGTTAAACGCGCGGAAAGTGGCTAAGCTGCGAGAATCGAGGTAAATACCGTAGCAATTCCGCGGCTTCGACATCTCAGTGGCCGTCGTTGTTCTATGCGCGGCACATAGCTGGGGGATGCAAACAATGAACTTACGCGCGGACGTTCATTTTGTCGCTCGGTTGGATTGTTTTTAGTGTTGTCTTGTACTCCAACGAACAGGCCTGACCGTACTGAGTTTATCAGTTTAGCAATTATTACACACTTAGGACTCCTTTGATTCTCACAAAGGGATAGGAACTGTATAGGATTGAGTTGCCCTATCCCATGAAATCCTCTATGCATAGAAAATCTTCGCAGGATTTTTTCATAAGATCCGACCTGATGTTAAATTTTTTATGAAAATACACTACCCAATTCCTATGGAAAAAATTCCTACATGATACAATCCTATGAATCAAACACTATCCAAAGAAAAAATCCATAGGGTCTAAATCCTATAAAATTCCTAAAACAATCCTATGAATCAAAGGAGGCCTAGCATAAACACGGGATAAGGCCACTCTCGGTCTAACCTAAAACAACAACCAAAGCACATGGAGCATCTCCTTGCCTCCTCTTTCCCGTAGAAATACAATGTTGCATGAACATATACATTTTGAACATGCGGTCAGTAGGATGGTTTGGAATAGCCCAATCCATTGTCAACTTATTCCTGAAGGTCCCAACAACATCTCCACTCCCCCCTCCCTCCAAGATAGTCGTCCTCCAAAACCCTATGGGGGCACCAGCAATGAAATATCAGCCCCCGGCTCCTCCATAGCCCAAATACATCCAATAAGGCCTCTTTTTTACATCTGGCGCCACAGGCCGAAGCCGACCCATGCGCGCTTATATCATGTCTGTCTTGTGTGACCTAAAGTCGCATCGCTCTAACGGGCATTTCACCGAACACCTCTAGTGCATATGAACAAGAAAAAAATAGCACAAACCCACCACCTCTCCCACCAGGAAAAAATAGTTGAGAGGGGGTGGGGGGGGGGTTGTGCCATATATATATATATATATATATATATATATATATATAAGGCCAGACCACTAGTTCCGGTTTAACATACAAACCGGGACTAAAGGGTGCCCGCAGCGAGCGATACAAACCGGGACTATTGGTTGTCTAACGGGCCGGGACCTATGCCCTAGGTGGCTCGGGGCCGTCCGGTCCGGAACATTAGTCCCGGGTCCAGACACAGCCAGGACTAATGGCCCGGACGAAAGGGCCATTTTCTACTAGTGTTTGTACTGCCGAGTTGAAGATAAAACGGTTTTTACTTATTGGAAAGAACAAAATATTTTCTTAACTAATTTGTGTTCAACATAATCTGAATTAGCTAAGAGATGATCTCTTCAAATGAAACATAAGTCTCCATTGTATGAGTTATTTTATTTTTCATCAAAATTTATTTTAATTAATTTAATCATCATATGATTTTTGTATAGGTGCGAGAGATTACAGTTAAAGATAATCTATCATATAACATATATTTCGTCCTCTCCAAAAGATATGAGAGTCACAAGCATAAAGTTCATCAGCTATATGCATGCCCTTCTTTGATTCAGAGTATCCTAGCTTTAGAAAACTCCAGAGTTGTTCATTTTATAGAACACATGGAGTGAAAGACAAATGTAGACTGGAAAATAAAGAATTCATACGAATCCTACCAACACTGAAGATTATAAAAGTTGTGTAAAAGAACTTGTAAATGGAATTGCTCGCTCAAAGAGAAATTTAGCTTGAAGGAATGTACAAAAATATTGACACAAAGAAATGCCACCCTACTTCGGACATGTACATATGCTGTTGTACTATGCGGCTACATGCCTACACAGGCGGCAAAGCATCAGCAGCCGACGGTTCCATCTCTACAGCAGCTACTTTTGCAGTAATCGTCCGCGGTGGCGAGAGGTCGCACCGGCAAACTGGGCACGTCGTGTGGGAGTGCAGCCACATATCGATGCACTCCACATGGAAAATGTGCTTGCAGGTTGGCAGCTGCCGCACCAGCTCGCCGTCCTCAAGGTCCTCTAGGCACACGGAGCACAGCTCGCCGACATCGACCTGGCCGGATTCGAGGTCGTCAGCTGCCTCGACGCCATTGGGCGCGTACGCGAACGTGGGCAGCGCGTCGATCACAGACTTCGCGAGCCCGAACTGGAACGCCGGCCGCAGCACACCCGCACCCGCACCCGCCCTAGTCTCCTGGTTGTCGCCGGTGCCGCCCGTCGGCTTGAGGCATTCTACGACCCCGAAGGCAACCAGAACCAGGCCGGCGAACACGAACGCCTTCCAGACACTGACCGTGGCGACGAGCACGCAGAAGACGAGCATGGATACGAAGGACACCACGACGCCGTACCATGGTCGGCGCCCGCCGTTCTCGTCTCCGCGGAACCATATCGGGAGTCTTACCAACAGGTTAGGCATGATCGCTAAGTAGCGTCGGTAGTAGCTGTAGCCCTGTGAAATTGTATATGCTGCTGCAGCTGCACAGGTTGCCTTGTGGGAATTGTGGTGATCTGCGCGCGGCAGGATATATATAGCTAGGCTGCGTTTCAGCCCGGCCGGTGCTAGTGATCGAGCACGTACGGCACCCGCGCGCGCCGCCTGTAGCTGCCTGGCGCGCGGAAGACAAGCTCAGCGTTTCTTTGACGAAAAGTGCATATTTTCAGCTCCGATTATGGTCAACTTTCATTCGCCGGCTATTAGCTTATTGTCAGCACGGTAAATGATACGGCACGGTGGAAAGCGACCCAAGCTTTACCCTCACAAGCACATGTCCATGGATCAGCAGGACTACGCACAACTGCTTACTAAAAATAATGGTTCAAGATTTGATCGAGAAGGAGAGACGTCAACGATAGCCAGGAGTAAATATGGTCAACCGAGGAATGCTTCATTTGCTAATTTTAGGAGGCACTGCAGGCTGACTTGGCATGCTTTGTAAAACTAGTGTGTTATCTTTACCCTTTAGCAAATTTCTAGTATATCCTTTATTGTAAAAAATTCCAATATATTCAAATAAGTATATATTTCAATCGGCCATCTCACATGTTAGCATAATTACAGAACAAGTTCGCGTGCATGTTCACAAATAAAAAATTGTGCTTCGTAATTAAAGAGCAACAAGTTTATATATGCTTGCCCGCAAAAAAAAATATATATGCTGATTTAAAAAATCAATGCTTAGATGCAATTTTTTTATAAAATATGCATTTTTTGCAATGTCTAGAAATAAACTTTACAAACAGTTTTGTATGGCCTCTATGATTTGTGGGACTCCTACAACATATGTATAGGAATAACATACAATTAGAGTGGCATGTCGATTTGTTCCCATGTCTTCTCTCTCCTCCCCGCATTGAGAGTCGTTGCCTGCCTTCGAGCTCTCCTCTGAGCCTTCTCCGGCGGCGGCGCTACCGCTCAGAGTGGAGGAAGAGGTGATGCTCGATTTGTAGAGAGTAGTAGTAGTGGTAGGGTTCTTGTCCTCGTGCCGGTAGTTTGGAGCAGGGTGAAGGATCTGTGTGGCTCGGTTTGGAGCCATCTAGGGTTCTTCCTCTTAGTTTTGTTGTGTTCTCTGGCCGGCCATGGTGGCGAGGGGAGAGCAGAGTTGACGACGGAGGGGAGAACCACAGTCTCTATAATAAAGAAGTCGTGTTTGACCACCTCTTGTAGTGGTGTGGTGGTGTTGTCCAGTGCGGTCCATCCGGCCGTGGAGGCGAGTGTAGTTTCTACTGCCTGGCGCCGACTGCTCCTCCTTGAGGGTGGGAAGAGTTTCTGCTGCTGAATCGAGGAAATCACATGGTGGTCATGGTCGTCATCATGATCCGTGGCCAAAAGGGCAGCCCTTTCCGACACCATGCATGGAGGTGTCTTTTCGACCTCCAGAGTGGAGGCCCCTTGGAGCTTTGCGGCGGAGCTCACCGCCTTCTCCCCGCCAAGTGATATGTCCCCGACAGCATCAAGGTGGCCGGCAGCCGAGGTTCAACAATGGTGGAGAGGTTAAAGGACCTGAACGCCTTTTCTATCCTAATTACAGGGTCCTACATGCAATGTCTATGACTATTTTGTAATTTTCCTTCTTTCTCGGTGTCATGATTATACCGTGTACCCACCGTGGATAATAAAATGGCAGCCTCGGGGTTCTCCGAGACCCCTCTCCTATTAAAAAAAGTGGCATGCCATGTTCAATATATACTACTCCCTCTGGTTCGAAAAGAATATCATTGATTTACTATAAAGTTGCACTAAATCAGTGACACTTACTATGGATCGGAGGGAGTATCTGATAGGAGGTTGTTTGGTTGTGCATGGGAAAAAATAGAATTCTTTCAAACATGTAAAAGTGGATGGATATTTTCCTTATAATGTAGTACAAATGGATTCAGAGGAAAAGTTACTATGGGTAATCCTATGCCAATTAAGGACTCGAAATGTTGACATCAATAGAGAATACACAAACCGCTCTTGGTTCCTGTTTATTTGCTCCTTTTGGGGGTTGTTTTTTTGAAACGAGGCAAAAGCTTTGCCTATATATTGATAAAGGAGGAACAAAACAGGGGGCCTAAGCCATCAAAAAGAAAAAAGAAAAAAGGACCGGCTACATCCAAGAAAAGATTAACCCATGCGAATTGCCAAGATAAGAGAACATGAATCAACTCGCGATATCCGGCGAGATCTTTAGCACCGGCCAAGATCCAAAATTTTCCTTCCTCCTTGATTCTTTTCATGAGGTCCGAAGGCATAGAAGATTTGTTATTAAAAACCCTCCCGTTCCTTTCTTTCCAAATTTCCCAAGAGATGAGAATGATGGCGGTCCTTAGGCCTTTGGTGGAAGAAGAGGGCGTCTTGACGATGGCGTGCCAGTAATCCTGAACCTTAGATCGTCCCGAGCCCAAGCAAAGCAGCAAGTCTGGGCAGGAAAGCCAGGTGGCTGCAGCGGCCCAAAGCCTTTTGGAGTAGCGGCATTCGAAAGGGATATGACGCGCCGTTTCAGGGACACACCTAAAAAGCTGACATGTAGGTTGGTGCGGCCAACCGCGTCTAGCGAGGCGGTCGGCAGTCCAGAGACGATTCTGAACGGCGAGCCAAGCGAAGAAGCGACACTTTGGGGGGGGGGGGGGGGCATGTCTTCCAAACAAATTGGGAGAAGGAACAAGGCACAGAGGCCATGAATTGGGCCTTGTAAGCAGAGCCGGATGAATAGCATCCATTTGGCTACAAGGTCCACAAGATGGAGTCGTCAGTGTTGGGCGAAAGCTGAACCATCGAGAGAAGATCCCATAGGCAAACGAACTGCTTGATGTGCTCAGCCGTGAAAGAATCCACCGCAATATCAGCAACCCACATCTGGTAAGTCAAGGAGTCCTGTACCGACCGGTTTTTCCTTTTTGAGGCTTTGTAGATCAAGGGGGCTATGTCCTTTGGTGGAGTGCCCTCCAGCCATGAAGAGGACCAAAAGGAAGCCTTTCTCCCATTGCCAACTGTAACTCTTGTAGCAGCATTGAAGAGTTGTCTATCAGACTCGTCGTTTGGAGTTTCGGTGCCTACCCAAGGTTTCTCCGGGGCTGACCACTCGTACCAAAGCCAACGAAGCCTGAGTGCACGAGCGAACTTATCCAGGTCTAGGATACCCAAACCGCCAAGCTCCTTAGGGCGGAAGACCTTTTGCCAGTTTACCTTACACTTCCCTCCGCTAACCGCCTCTTTGCGGGCCCAAAGCATACCGCGGCTGATTTTGGCAAAAGCCCTCAGGAATCCCTTGTCATCCTTCAAGGCGGTCAACAGGAAGATCGGCAGGGAGGAGAGGACGGACTTAACCAAGGCAGTACATCCAGCCTTATTTAGAAACTTTCCCTTCCAAGGGCTTAAACGAGAAGCCGCTTTATCAATATAGGGCTGAAGGTCGACGCGTCTGAGCCTGCCAAGCGAAATAGGAAGTCCCAGGTACTTGAGAGGGAACTAAGTAATGGCAGCCGGGAAGTTGGCCAGGACCGGGTCGAGGTTGATATCCGAGCACCGGATTGGGGCAATGGAGCTCTTGGCCACATTGGTCATCAGACCTGTTACTTCACCAAAGTTCTGAAGAATGCCAGCCAAGCTCGAGACATCCTGCTCGGAAGGGTTCAAGAAAATAGCCGCATCATCCGCATAGAGAGAAACACGGGGCCCATGCAAATCACCCGGCATCTCCTGCAGCAGGCCCGAAGTGGTGGCACACTCCAAAATGCGCGGTATAGGGTCGATGGCGATGTCGAAAATAAGCGGCGATAAGGGGTCCCCATGTCGGAGACCGCGGCCATGAGAGATGTCTTTTCCAGGGATTCCGTTAAGCAAGACACGTGAGGAGTCCGTGGAGAAGAGAACCGAAATCAGAGCACGCCATCTCTGAGGGAAACCCATACGTTGCATGAGGTCCAGCATATTGTCCCATCTAACCATGTCGAAGGCCTTAGCAATGTCGAGCTTAATGAGGAGAGCCGGGGTCTTGCTACGATGAAGCCGACGAGCCGTGTTCCTGACATACATAAAGTTGTCGTGAATTGTCCTGGATTTGGTGAAGGCGCTTTGGCTGCGAGAAACGATGTCATTCATCTTCGGGCCAAGACGTCGGGCCATGGCTTTGGCAATGATTTTTGGGACCACGTGGATGAGGCTAATGGGCCTAAAATCCGTAACATACTCGCCCCGTCCTTTTTCGGCAGAAGGATGATGTTTGTCGTGTTCATGATGTGGAAGTTAGAAGCTGACAACTCAGAGAAAGCGGTGATGGCTTGCATGAGATCCTCCTTGACAGTGTCCCAACATGAACAGAAGAAGGAAATGGAAAAGCCATCAGGTCCAGGAGCCTTATCTGGGGGCATGTCATCAATTGCCTCTTTTATCTCAGATTCGGAGAAAGGCAAGCCCAAGTCTTCCAAGGAGTGGAAAGTTTGATTTATGATGGCCCAATTAAAGTCCAGTTGTCGAGGAGGGGGCGGCCCAAAGTTTGGGAGAAATGGTCGAAGATGAGCTTCTCCTTATCCTCGTGAGTCGTTAACCATCCTTCATTGTTCTTCAGGCTCAGGATGAGATTCTTTCGCTTCCTAGAGTTAACCCGAAGGTGGAAGAACTTGGTGTTGGCGTCTCCCTCTCTAAGATAATTGATTCTAGAAGCCTGCCGTTTCCGGGAGCGTTCCAAGGCCGCGAGCCCCATAACACGTCGCTTAAGACCGGCCCGAAGTGCCCTTTCATCTGCCGAAAGAATGTGAGATTCTTGCGCGATGTCCAGCTGAAGAGTAACATCAAGAGCCATAATAAGTTGGAGTTTACAGTCAGAAAATAGGCCCTTGCTCCAGGATCTTAAGCTGCGAGCCGTGTACTTCAGCTTGTGATTAACAACATGGATCGGCTGGGTATGGCTAGTCGGCGCCGACCAAGCCTGAAGGACCTTGTCATGGAAACCCGGCATTTTTGTCCAAAAATATTCGAAGCGAAAGGGAGGCGGCTTACGAGGTCCACTTTGATTGGAGAGGAGAAGCGGGCAGTGATCCGAAAGGGAAGACGACATTGCGTTAAGCACATGGTTGCCGAAAGCCAGATCCCAGCTAGTGTTGCAGAAGGCACGATCAAGCCTTACAAGAGTTGGAGTTTCTCTTTCGTTGCTCCAAGTGTACTTTCTGTTTTGTAACTTGATCTCCTTTAGAAGACAGGTGTTAAGGGCACGCCTAAATTGACCCATAAGACGAAGGTTCAGGTTGGAGTTGCTCTTGTCCTCTGCCTGGTAGATAAGATTAAAGTCACCGATGATGAGCCATTTTTTATCAACCCCCGGCAGCCGTGATGGCTTCGGTTAGAAAGGCTCCCTTATCTGCATCCGTGCTAGGCCCGTAAACTGTGGTGAGCTTGAAGGAGGTACCGCAGACGCGAATGGTGACTTCGGCGGAAATCAGGTGGGTGCCGATGTGGATGTTGGAGATTGTGACGTGCTCCTCATTCCAAAGGAGGAGGATCCCACCCCGAGTGCCAACGGCCGGCCTGTGGGCGAAAGCTCTGAGTTGGGTTGTAAAGAAATTTTGGTCTCCTTGGATTTTATGATAATGGTTCAGGCCGATCTTTGTGCCCACTATAGTTCTTCTCGTAAAACAATATTGTGGTTACGCGTCAAAATGCAGAAAAGTTACTTTTTTTACTTTTTCTTTTGCAATTCACTCTTCTCCAAAGATGTGGAATGCATATGAAAATAATATTATCACATACACAAATGCCCTCATTTTCTTGGAAGTCCATTTTATATAACATGACCTAAAAGAGTTATGTAGATGAGAAAAGAATAAATTCGTAAGAGTCCTACACTTGGAAGACTCGAAATGCTGGGGAAACAAGTTGTAACTGGAATGCTGGTTTGAAAGACAGTAGTTCGATGGAATGTACAAAAATATGAAACGAAGAATGTCACCGTACTGGCCTAGTTCAGACATCGCTTCCACAAAAATATGAAACATTTCCTCAAAAAAAAAATGGAAAAATAGAAATGTCACCCTACTTCAGACATGTCTACCCCCAAGATATCTGCTGTCCTACTACTGGACTACACAGGCGGCAAAGCATCATCAGTAGTAGTAGTCGGTTGTTCCCTGTCTACAGCCGGCGGTACTT
Source organism: Avena sativa (assembly GCA_916181665.1). Taxonomy (NCBI): domain Eukaryota; kingdom Viridiplantae; phylum Streptophyta; class Magnoliopsida; order Poales; family Poaceae; genus Avena; species Avena sativa. The sequence goes on from OV702284.1 coordinate 73,059,933, forward strand.
TTGTAGCAATCGTCCGCGGTGGCGAGAGGTCGCACCGGCAAACGGGGCACGTCGTGTGCGAGTGCAGCCACATGTCGATGCACTCCACATGGAAGAGGTGTTTGCACGTTGGCAGCTGCCGCACCATCTCGCCGTCCTCAAGGTCCTCCAGACACACGGAGCACAGCTTATCGGTCCCAGACTCGAGGTCGGCACTTCCCTCGGTTCCACTAGGCGAATACGCGAACGTGGGCAGCGCGTCGATCCTGGCCTTGGCGAGCCCGAACCGGCACGCCGGCCGCGGCACACCCGCCGCACCTGCCGTAGCCTGATGCTCAGCGCTCCTCTGCTGCTCGACGCGCCAGCTCTCGGGCACGAGGCACTCTGCGAGAGCACCAGGCCGGCGAACACGAAAGCCTTCCAGTAGCCGACGGTGGCGACGAGCACGCAGAACACGAGCATCGACACGAAGGTCACCGCGACGCCGTAGCATGCTCTGCGCCTGCCGTTGTCGTTCCCGCGGAACCACGCCCGGAGCCTCGCCAACAGGTCAGACATGATCGCTCACTAGCGTTTGAGGTATTGGCCCTGTGAACTTGCACCAAAGTTCACTCCTGCTGCATGTCCAGGTTGACTTGTGCAAAGTAGCTAGGTGTTCTGACACGCCAATATATAGTCTGCGGTTGAGCTCGCTCCAGAATTAGGGCGCAGTGCTAGAGAGATCAGGCGCGGCGGGCGCCGCCCTTACCTGCCTGGCGCGCGGAAGATAAGCTTGGCGTCTTTGACGAAAAATGCACGGTACGTCTCTTTGACGTTCATATTCTCAGCTCCCATTCTGGTCAACTTTCATTCGCTGCCCATTAGCTTATTGTTAGCATGGTAAGGCGACAGGAGTTTTTTAGCCACGACGACTACACTTTTTTTTTCTACAAAGACGACGCGACCACACGTAGCAGCATAGTAAAATGGCAACGGAGACTTGAGGATAGACGTCAACAATAGCGAGTTAGCCACTAGCCAGTCGGGAGCAATTTTCAGATTCCACCGGCTTTGATAGAGTGTCCGGCAGCCACCATACGGTGCTTTGCCCGTATTAAGAAACACAAATATTTAGTCGTAAAATCAGAATCTCCACCACTAAAATCATGGCCAGCCATCGAGTCCGGCCACCAAAAGGCCATCGAGTTTGGGCATTGCAATACATCACATATGCACAGAAATCAGTTTTGGATCCCTAGGATGTGCTTATACGAGTTGCACCAAACCACAAGCCTTCACGTCGGGGTCCATATTGCTCGTGTTGGCAACAACGATCTTTGTTAGATGTATATATATATGTATACTGTATTTCCCCGATATGTTAGGGGGCTTCCTGCATATTTGTCCTGTACCAGTACTATATATTATGGTCTTTGACCCCAGAGGAATACAAGTTGCATATTCCTGACATGGTATCAGAGCTAGGTTAGCCTCTTCGCAACTTCGTCAGCCGCCACCGTCCCTGTCGCCGATGGCCTTGCCGTCGTCGCCGTCGCCGGTCGCCGCCCGTTCCATCTGTGTATTCTGTCTGGATCACTACCGCGTTCTGGACGTCTGGATCCCATCCTCTGCGCTGCCTCACGCGTAGGACCTGCTCCGATCTGCCTCACGCACAGGACCTGCTCCGATCCTCTGCGCTGCCTCACGCGCAGGACCCTCCGTCGGTTCCAGGCCTCCAACTCCCTGGCCCCGCATCGCCTGCCCCGCACCTTGCCTGCCCGTCGCTGTCCCTGGTCAACGCGCGGCACGCCCGCCAGTCCCGTCTGCCTGCGGCACGCACGCCAGTCACGTCTGCCTGCCCCCACGCGCAGGACTCCCGTCTGCCTGCCCCCACGCGCAGGACTCCTGCTCCACCCCGACGCACGCCAGGCACGCCTGCCCCGCACCCTGCCGCCCGCGTCCTGTCCCTGACGCGCGCCTGACAACCCTGCTGCTTCCCGGCAGTTGTCCGCCCTGCTGCTTCCCGATCGGATCTGGGCGCCCGGATCTAAAAAAAATGTCTTATGCATCGGGCTATGTTGCGATCCCTCGCTGCCCGGTGATCTTCGATGGCGCTGATTTCGCTGCTTTTATGCGCGTTCACATGCGCGGTCTCCGTCTTTGGGGTGTGCTCTCCGGCGAGGTCTCCTGTCCGCCGTGCCCCATGCTCCTGTGGCTCCTCTTCCATCGACGCCGATTGTTCTTGGTGCTGATGCTTCTTAGGAGGCCAAGGATGCTGCCCAGAGTGCCGATGATAGTGCTGTTGCTGCTTATGACCTGAAGTTCAAACAGTACTCTGCTGATCTCGAGACCTATCGCCACGCTCTGACTGCCTACACTCAGTGGGTCGATGAGGATGCTCGTGCTGCTGCTGTTCTCACCTCCAGTGTTCTGCCCCAGTATGCTGCTGAGTTCATGAGTCTCCCTACCGTTGCCGCTTAGTGGGCACATCTTCGTCAGCGCTATCAGCCGTCTGGGGATGCTCTTCACCTATACGTGGTTCGTCAGGAGCATGCTCTTCAGCAGGGTGATTCCACTATTGATGAGTTCTATACTCAGAGTGCTGCTATCTGGCGTCAGCTTGATTCTCTCCGTACTGCTGTTTGTAGCACATGCTCGTGCTGCCAGATTGTGCGCTCAGATTTGGAGTTTCACCGCATCTATGAGTTTCTGTATCGGCTTCGCCAGGAGTTTGAGCCCCGGCGTGCTCAGCTGAATGCTCGTGGTCGTGTTCCGCTCTCTGAGGTGTTGTCTGAGCTTCGGGCTGAGGAGACCCGTCTCCGTGGTGCTGGTCTTCTTGCGGTTCTATCTGTGCTTGCTACTCGTGGTGCTCCTTTGCCGTCTGCTCCCTCGACTCAGCCGCAGTCCCCTGTGCCACCGCCGCCGATACTGCCCACTCCTCCAGGTCAGGGTCAGGGTCAGTTTCAGCACTAGTAGTCTCAGGGTCAGAGTCAGCAGCAACAGGCTCGTGGTCAGGGTTGTCGTGGTTCTCTTCGTCACTGCTCTTACTGCAACAGGGATGGCCACACTTGGGCCACCTGTTATACACGGGATCCTAGTTTACGTCAGCAGCACCAGGCTCGTGGGCAGTTGGATCCTTCCGGGTCTTTAGCAGTTGCTCTCTCTGATCAGGACATTATCAGGAGTCTTCGCGGTCTGCTTGCTGCTACAGGCTCTTCTTCGACGGGTACTGCTGGTTCTGTGACTGATTCTTCTGGCACTGCACGACCACCATCTTCTACACAGTCAGGTACGTCCCCGTGGTATCTGGATTCTGGAGCTTCCTTTCATATGATCTCTGAGTCTTCTTTTCTGTCTGCTCTTCGTTCTCTCCCTTACCCTGTACGTGTTTTCACGACTGATGGTACCTCTCTTCCTGTTTCTAGTCGGGGCACCCTTTCTACTTCTTCTTTTCTGTTCCTGATATTTCTCATGTCCCTCTTCTTAAGATGAATCTGTTCTCTGCTAGCCAGCTTACTGACTTTGGTTGTCGCGTCATTCTTGATGCTGATTCTTGTGTTGTCCAGGACCGTCGCACACAAGCCCTGGTTGGAGCTGGCCCTTGCAGCCGTGACTCTTCAGGACTTTGGGAGTTAGACTGGCTCCGTGTTCCTTCCGCTGCCACTTCATCTGCCAGTTCTTCTCCGGTCATCGCCTCTGCTACCAGCTCCTTTTAGCAGTGGCATCATCGTCTTGGTCACCTTTGTGACTCTCGCCTATCGTCATTAGTTCATCGTGGTCTTCTAGGGTCTGTCTCAGGAGATGGGTCTTTACATTGTCAGGGCTGTAGGTTGGGTAAACAGATTCAGCTTCCCTATCCTAATAGCGCGTCGGTATCTCAGTGACCTTTTGATTTAGTCCATTCTGATGTTTGGGGTTCGGCTCCTTTCGCTTCGAAAGGGGGTCATCGCTACTATATTTTATTCATTGATGATTTTTCTCGGTACACTTGATTGTATTTTATGCGCTCTCGCAGTGAAGTGCTTTTCATATATCAGCGTTTTGCAGCCATGGTCCGTACTCAGTATTCTACCCCCATCCGTGTTTTTCGTGCTGATTCTGCTGGTGAGTATATCTCCCAGATGTTGCGAGGTGTTCTTGCTGAGCAGGGCACCCTTGCTCAGTTCTCCTGTCCTGGCACACATGCCCAGAATGGCGTTGCTGAGCGTAAGCATCGCCATCTTCTTGAGACCACTCGTGCTATGATGATTGCTTCTGCTCTCCCGTCGCATTTCTGGGCTAGGGTTGTCGCTACGTCGGCTTACCTCATCAATATTCAGCCTTCTGCCGCCTTGCAGGGTGGTATCCCTCTTGAGCGCCTATCTGGACAGTCTCCAGACTACTCCATGCTTCGCTTGTTTGGTTGTGTTTGCTATGTTCTCCTTGCTCCTCGCGAACGCACCAAACTGACCGCTCAGTCTATTGAGTGCGTCTTTCTTGGATACAGTGATGAGCATAAGGGCTATCGCTGTTGGGACCCCGTTGGTCGTCGGATGCGTATCTCTCGTGATGTTACTTTTGATGAGACGCGTCCTTTCTATCCTCGTCCCACCGCTGGTACTACCCGGTGGAAGATATCTCGTTTCTTCTATTTCCTGACACACCCCCTCTGTCTACTCCTTCTACTCCTATTGTGTCTTCTTCTGGATCTCCTACCCCTGATGTCTCTTCTTCTACACCGTCCTCCTCAGTTCCGTCTAGTTCTCCTAGTTCTTCTCGTTCTCCGGAGTCTTCCTTTGCTATTCCTTCTTCTTCCTTGTCGTCTCCTGGTTCGTCTTCCTCTGACGAGCTTCCCTCTACTCGTCCTGTTCGTCAGCGTCGTGCCCCCGATCGTTACTCTCCTAGTCAGTATGGTCTTTCTGTTGCCTCCGAGCCGACTTCTTATCGGGATGCTGAGCGTCATCCTAAATGGCAACTAGCCATGACTGAGGAGATTGCTGCGCTTGAGCGCACTGGCACCTGGGATCTTGTTTCTCCCCCTCCCGGTGTTCGTCCTATCACGTGTAAGTGGGTCTATAAGATTAAGACCCGCTCTGATGGATCTCTTGAGCGCTATAAAGTGCGTCTTGTGGCTCATGGTTTTCAGCAGGAGCATGGTCGTGACTATGATGAGACCTTTGCTCCTGTGGCCCATATGACCACTGTGCGTACTCTTCTTGCTGTTGCTTCTGTTCGTCACTGGTCTGTGTCTCAGCTTGATGTTCAGAACGCCTTTCTCAATGGTGAGTTGAGTGAGGAGGTTTATATGCAGCCTCCTCCTGGGTATTCTGTTCCCGCGGGGATGGTTTGTCGTCTTCGACGGTCTCTTTATGGCCTCAAACAGGCCCCTCGTGCCTGGTTTGAGCGCTTTGCTTCTGTAGTGACTGCTGCTGGTTTCTCCCCTCTTGCTCATGATCCAGCGTTGTTTGTTCACACTTCTCCTCGTGGACGCACTCTTCTTCTTCTCTATGTTGATGATATGATCATTACTGGTGATGATCCTGAGTATATCGCCTTTGTTAAGGCTCGTCTTCGTGATCAGTTTCTTATGACTGATCTTGGTCCTCTTCGATACTTTCTTGGATTGATGTTTCCTCCACTTCTGATGGCTTTTACATCTCTCAGGAAAAGTATATTCAGGATCTTTTTGCTCGTGCTGCTCTTGGGGATGAGCGCACTGTTGAGACCCCTATGGAGCTTAATGTTAAGCTTCAACCTACTGATGGTGATCCTCTTTCTGATCCGACGCGTTATCGTCATCTTGTTGGGAGTCTAGTTTATCTTGCTATCACTCGTCCTGACATATCTTATCCTGTTCATATTCTGAGTCAGTTTGTCTCTGCTCCTACCACTGTTCACTATAGTCATCTTCTCCGTGTTCTTCGTTATCTTCGTGGTACGATCACTCGTCGCCTTTTCTTTCCTCGTTCCAGCTCTCTCCAGCTCTAGTGCTATTCGGACGCTACGTGGGCGAGTGATCCTTCGGATCGTCGTTCACTTTTTTCTTACTGTGTGTTTCTTGGTGGTTCGCTCATTGCTTGGAAGACGAAGAAACAGACAGCGGTTTCCCGTTTGAGTGTTGAGGCTAAGTTGCGTGCTATGGCCTTTTTGACTGCTGAGGTGACCTGGTTACGGTGGTTACTTGCGGATTTTGGGGTCTCTATTACCACACCCACTTTGGTTTTGTCTGACAGTACAGGTGCTATTAGTGTTGCACGTGATCCGGTCAAGCATGAGCTTACCAAGCATATTGGTGTTGATGCTTTCTATACACGTGCTCAGGTGCAGGCTCAGGTTGTTGCGCTTCAGTATGTGCCTTCCGATTTACAGTTGGCGGATTTCTTTACAAAGGCACAGACCCGAGCGCAGCATGATTTCTTACTCTCCAAACTCAGTGTTGTGGATCCACCATGAGTTTGAGGGGGGGTGTTAGATGTATATATCTATATATTGTATTTCCCCCATATGTTAGGGGACTTCCTGCATATTTGTCATGTACCTGTACTATATATTGTGGCCTTTGTCCCCCAGAGGAATACAAGTTGCATATTCCTGACAATCTTCACCTCTTGTTTCATTTTTGCAACCCCACTCGTGCCATCTCCGATAACGTCTTGATCTTGACGTTTCGGCGTTGATCTTATCAGACTCAAACTTTTGCCTCTTTAATCTCAAGCTTCCCGGCCGCTGCCCGGTTGGCGCCGACGAAGGAAGATTGCTTTTTATCATGGCTTGGAGGCGAGTTCGGGCATCCATCCCTCCCGGCGGCGACGCACCAATGGCGGTGGAGGTCCGGCTACGGCTGGGAGAGGTCGATGCAGCGGCGCGGCCTTGGGCGGTAGGGTAGCGTCGGCCGTGCCATGGCAGCCTAGATCGGGCCCTTTGAGATGAGATCGGCCTTGTGGGCATAGATCTATGTAGCGAGCGGGCGGGTCTGCCCTTCTCTCCACATGTTTTCTAGGTGGCAGTGATGTAGTCTGTGCAGGGATCAGCGGCCACCATGACCAGCAGGTTGTTGTGTGATTGTGGGCTTTACAGGCCTGTCTGAACCCTCTTGGCACCGATGTGCCTTTGTGGAGGCTTTATGGGCCCGATGGGCCCGACCGCACCTTGTCGAGAATATAAATATGTTGCCAATCGTCTTTCCATCAGTTTAGACTTTTTGAACAATTGGCTGGGGCAACAATTCAAAATGGTAACAGAGCCAGAGGTCTTGAGTTCAAATACTGGCTAACGCAGTATTAAAAATAAATATATGCAGACACTGCACGTCCTAGGCGCATGAAAAAAGGGACACCGTCCTAGCCGTGAGGGGGAGTGTTGAGAATATAAATATGTTGTCTACCGTCTTTCTATTAGTTTGGACTTTTGGAATAATTGGTTAGGGCAATAATTCAATACACCCAACTAGTACTAGTGTGCCTACGGTCGCGTCGAGCATCATCTTTGGCGGAGGAGGCCATTCCCTCCCAGGTGGTTGTGATTGGCTTTTCTTCTTGAAGGTGTTTTTTGGTGCTTGACGAGTCCTTGCTAGGAGCATGGTTATATTTCTCTGGAGGGCGCAATAGTTGCGTGTCACTTACGTTTAGTTGCTCCACCTCTTTCTCCATTTTGTTTTTTCCTCATGTTTCTTTTGGGCGTGAGGTTGCAACTGTCCTAGCATTTTCTTCATTTCGATACTCGTGATTGTATCTTGTGGTTGCTATATTAATATAGCTAAACGAAAGCCTGTTTTGAGGAAGAGTAGGCTCTCCACCTTTCACTATTCTTTTGATGAATTTGGAGGTGAATATCAAGGCGGTGGTGCGCCTCAACACATTATGGATATTAGTGATATCAAGATCAAGACTTAAGACGGTGAGGAGCTGGTGCTCCAGTACCATGAGAGTAAGGAAGGACAAAAACCTGGCGATGAAGGACATGAGTACGAATAATTATCTGTACAATCTGCATGTGAACAACATTCCATATAGAACTAAAAAGGAGCAAGACGAGACGACATATTCAGTTGGGTAGCCGACTCCAAGTCCAATATACACAGGTGTTCGCGTGAAGATGGCGACATCAAGAAGACAACATATACGGGAATGTGAAGTTTGTTAAAGTTGTGTCGAATATATTTATATGATACAATTGGACTTGGATTATGTGTATGTTAAGTATGAGTCAAACACTTGTAACCTAGCCTAATATATATAAGAATATCAGGAGTAGTCAAAATAGACTAGATGCAATCTGAAGGTTAGACACGAGATTACAATTGAGGCCGGTATGGTATCCATGGGGAGAGCTTGGCGTTGGTAACAATGATGTGTCTGTTGATCTTGACACACTTGTGATCCATGATATTGTGAATAGTTCATGAGGATGAGAAACCCTAGTTAAGCATGACCGCGAAGGTATACGTTGCTCAAAAAACATTGTCTCATGTCTACTTTCTGCAATAATGCATATCTCCATTTCTACCCACTTCCAACATGACTTGGAAAAATTGTATTTTATACACACCAAGGTATCTACATGATGTTGTACTATGCGGCTACACGTCTACATAGGCGGAAAAGCATCGGCAGTTGGCTGTTCCATCTCTCTCTCTATATATAGCAGCTAATTTTGTAGTGATCGTCCATGTTTGACCAGGTGATTTGATCATCTTTTCTCTGAGCTCTCCAATAGTATAATAGACTTAGTTGGAATAGCAGGAAATTGTTTCTATGGATCTTTTGAATGTGTTGTGGATGACTCTGATTCTCTAGTAATGTCCTACAACATGAAGAAATATAGCCACTTGCTTTTCAATAGGGGTGTGGATGCTATCTTGCAACAATCCTCTCTCCCTAAACCTTTTAACAAATTCACAGAAAGGGGCTCTTCTCATCCTAAGCATTTGGACAACCTCTACATCGTTCGTGTTGTAGATGAAGTTCAGATTGGCAATCCTCTCCTAATCTCTGACCAGCATAGGATCATACGTAACTCTCGGATAAGCAGCTTGCCTCACTGCTCTTTTGTGGATCAGTAGGATCCAGGCCTGAATAACAGCTATCGGTGATGTTGCCTGATGGATCAGACTCATCCGGCCGGTCTATTCAATTAGATCTAACATAACTATCTGCTAAATCTATCGTACAGGCTATCAAGAAACTATGGGGATAGAAAGTAGGGGACGACACGATGGTTTACCTTCGCCATTGCAGCCAAGAGAGACTTGTCGGGGCCGGAGAAGAATAGGACCTCGTGGCGAAGCTGGTGACTCGCATGCGGAGCTCTGCCTAGAGCCAAAGGACATCAGCTTTTGCGTCATGCCTCTAAGCTCGCGGGTGAGGTAGACAGGGAAAAGAGGGTGGTGTTTTGCTGGTAGGTGACAAAATAGAGGAGGCGACTCTCCATTTTGCCGCGAAACGCAACCTCCAATTTCCAATCTCCTCGCCTCAGCCTCGCGTGCACGTTGTCTATGTTTTTTGCACCACTAGGGCCTGGCTCCACCGAACCAAATTTGAGTGTTTCCCTCGGGTCTGGTCGAGCACTGCTTTATGTACTATCGTGCTGACAACACATGCTCAGCCCAGGACATCAACCACTCGGTTTTTGCATCCAGTGGACATGTTTGGAGAGGATGCGGGCTACCAATCACTTCATAGACATGGTAGTGACCGTGCGGGGTTGTGCGTGATTCAGCCATTCGATGGCTCGTGCACCCATAGGCGGGGCTACAAGTCGCGGGAGGGAGTCCAAGGGATAGCTGTAGCACCGCCTCGTTAGTTAGGAGCCTAAGATCTTGGAAAGAAGAATAAGGCTAGGTCTTGCGCCGCTTGACTAGGTTGTAGCCATGTCTTTGGTATACCAAGTAAACCCATGCCAACACTAATATGTATTATGTGTCACGATGCAGAGAAGTTGTGGTATTGTTTAACATCGAGCCAATAATTTTGTTTTGAAATTCTCTCTTCTCCAAAGATGTGGAATGCATATGAAAATAATATTTATCACATATATAAATGCCTATATTTATTTAAAAAATGCCTTTATTTTCTTGAAACTCCATTTTATATAACACGAGCTAAAAGAGTTATGTGGACGAGAAAAGAACAAATTCATAAGAGTTTACATTTTGGAAGACGGGAAATGTTGCGGGAAACAACTTGTAACTGGAATGCTAGCTTGAAAAACATTAGTCTGATCGAATGTACAAAAATATGAAATGAAGAAATGTCACCCTAATTCAGACATGACTTACCCCAAAGTTGCGCTTTTTACATTTTTTTTGCAATTTACTCTTCTTCAAAGATGTGGAATGCATATGAAAATAATATTTATCACATACACAAATGCCCTCATTTGCTTGAAAGTCCGAGCTAAAAAGTTATGTAGATGAGAAAAAAACAAATTTGTAAGGGTCCTACACTTGGAAGACTCGAAATGCTTCGGAAAACAACTTGTAACTGGAATGCTGCTTTGAAAAACATTAGTCTTGTGGAATGTAAAAAAAATATGGAACGAAAAAGTGTCACCCTAATTCAGACATGACTTGCACAAAAAATATGAAACAAATAAATGTCACCCTACTTCAGACATACCCTACCCCAAAGATATGTACTGTACAATATATGCTGTTCTCCTATGCGGCTACGTTACACAGGCGGCAAAGCATCATGAGTAGTCGGTTGTTCCCTGTCTACAGCCGGCGGTACTTTTGTAGCAATCGTCCGCGGTGGCGAGAGGTCGCACCGGCAAACGGGGCACGTCGTGTGCGAGTGCAGCCACATGTCGATGCACTCCACATGGAAGAGGTGTTTGCACGTTGGCAGCTGCCGCACCATCTCGCCGTCCTCAAGGTCCTCCAGACACACGGAGCACAGCTTATCGGTCCCAGACTCGAGGTCGGCACTTCCCTCGGTTCCACTAGGCGAATACGCGAACGTGGGCAGCGCGTCGATCCTGGCCTTGGCGAGCCCGAACCGGCACGCCGGCCGCGGCACACCCGCCGCACCTGCCGTAGCCTGATGCTCAGCGCTCCTCTGCTGCTCGACGCGCCAGCTCTCGGGCACGAGGCACTCTGCGAGAGTGAAGGCAGCCAGCACCAGGCCGGCGAACACAAACGCCTTCCAGTAGCCGACGGTGGCGACGAGCACACAGAACACGAGCATGGACAGGAAGGTCACCGTGAGGCCGTAGCATGCTCGACGTCTGCCGCTGTCGTTCCCGCGGAACCACGCCCGGAGCCTCGCCAACAGGTCAGACATGATCGCTCACTAGCGTTTGAGGTATTGGCCCTGTGAACTTGCGCTTTTAGGCCTACAGTTTCACTCTCCAGCTGCATGTACAGGTTGACTTGTGGAAAGGAGGTGTTCTGCGCGGCAATATATAGTCCGCGGTTGAGCTCCTAGAGCGTTGTGCTAGAGAGATCGGGCGCGGCGGGCGCCGCCCGTAGCTGCGTGGCGCGCGGAAGATAAGCTCGGCGTCTTTGACGAAAAAACATACACGCTACGTTTCTTTGACGATCGAGAAGTGCATAATCTCAGCCTCGATTCTGGTCAACTTTCATTCGCTGCCCATTAGCCTATTGCTAGCATGGTAAACGATACGGCACGGGCACGACGAGCACTGCGTGGTAGCTGCATAGTAAAATGGCAATGGACATTAGAGGAGAGACGCCAACAATAGCGAGTTAGAGCGTCTCCACCGTAAAAACTCGACTCGTAAAAAACGAATATAGTTCACAGAAAAAGTGCTCACGGGTCAAAAAAATGACGATGCGGAATGGAGCCTTTAAACCAAAGTGAACTACGTTGGGCCGACTTTTAGCCCACCATTTTCCTTTTATTTTCTTTCTTTATTTTTTTCTCTTGCCTCAGCCAACCGCCGCCTGCGTGTTCCCGCCACCTGGCCGGCAGCACGCTCCCGCCACCCGCCAGCGTGTTCCTGTTTCCCGCCCGCGCGCTCCCGTCGTTGGCCCGCCCTCCCGCCTCCCGGCCGCTGCCTTCCCTCGTGTCGCCTTGCCGCGGTGTGCCCTTGCGTTGGCCGGCTGCGACACCACTACACCGGCCGCACACGCCCGTGCGCTGGCTGCCCGCGCCCGACGTGTCCCTGCGCTGGCTGCCCCGTCGTTTCCCTGCGCCCGGCCGCCCGCGCGCGCCACTGTGGTTCTCTAGTCGGAGCTGGCCGGAGCTCGAGAAATTTCTTGAACCGATTTGCGGGAAAATTGTATAGACATGGTTGGAATTGAATCGGGGACACCGGATATCTGATCGGCGGTGCACGATTTTGTCTAAGCAGTGCGAATTTTATGGCTAGAGGAGTGTGCCCTTGCGTTGGCCGGCTGCGACACCACTACACCGGCCGCACACGCCCGTGCGCTGGCTGCCCGCGCCCGACGTGCCCCTGCGCTGGCTGCCCCGTCGTTTCCCTGCGCCCGGCCGCCCGCGCGCGCCACTGTGGTTTTCTAGTCGGAGCTGGCCGGAGCTCGAGAAATTTCTTGAACCGATTTGCGGGAAAATTGTATAGACATGGTTGGAATTGAATCGGGGACACCGGATATCTGATCGGCCATCCGGTCGGCTACCACCTGACGGTGGTGGAGGTCGTTCCCTCCCGCGTGCTGTTGGCATGCCGGCCATCACCGAAGTCTCCGCTCTTTCGGTCTACCGGTTGCGCTCCGTGGTTCTCGGTGTGACGGCGGTGGCGACTTCAAGACCTGGGTGGCGCGTGTTCGTGGGTGGCCTGATGGGTGGGCTTTACCAAGTGCTCAGGCGGGTGGGTCTGGAGGGGTCGGGAGAAATCCTTGTCTGTTGACACTGACACGGTGACGCCCGCGGGTATCACCTTCCTTCTTGAAGGGTGTCGGGGGCCTCCCTTCCCTACCCCCGCTGCGTACCGGGGGAAACCCTAGGCCTTCGGCCGGACAGCAGTGTCGTCGTCGTCACTTCCCTTCTTGGAGGTGTTGTCTTGGTGCGCAGGCGCTTTGGACTGCGAGATGTGTGGTGGTACTTCTCCGGGGGGCGCTCTGGTCGCGAGTTGTTTCCGTTTTCGGCACACCGCTGTCCTCGTCTTTCTTTTTTCTTTTATTTCTTCTTGCGTTTCGTGTAGGTCTTGGGTTCGCTCCTGCGCCTTGTATCCTGTGGTGTTTGTTCCTTTGGGCGATGTGCTGTCTGGCCCAGCAGCGGTCTCACCTGTGTGCTTTATTTATAAAGCGGGGCGAAAGCCTATTTCGAGGAGGAACGGTGTACGAACGACGGCCGGCAGACATGAGTGGCATACGAGTACCGTTTCGGCGTTGTATACGTCTCTTGGAGCGCTATATATACCGACCGCAGGATCGGATTCTCAGTCCCCTCTAAATATTTTACAGGTCGGGTTCTTTTTACATGTTTTGTTAGATCGACCAACTGCTCGCAAAACTGTATTCTCGCTGGATTTCTACAGGTGCCGAAGCTTTATAGTTTCTGTTAGAGATGCTCTTAGCCACTAGCTAGTTGGGAGAAATTTTCCGATTCCACCGGTCCTGATAGTGTGTCTCGCGACCACCAAACGGTCCTTTTCCCGTATTAAGAAACACAAATATAGTCATAAAATCAAATTCTCCACCACTAAAATCACGATCAGCCTTCAAGTGCGGCCACCAAAATGGCACCAAGGGAACAAAGAGATCCCCTCCCTTAGATCGTCCTCCGCAGGAGACCAGGGGTCTTCATCGCCGCTACACCCACCCACCCCCTCCCTCCCCCCCGCCGCCGGGCAAACCCCATGCGATGCCGGCGGCGGCAGATCTCCTAGTCTCTGCCCACAAGAAGGCTGTGTGGGGTGGCTCTTCATCGCGGCGGGCGACTTCAGCGACGACCATCTTCCCCTCGCGCGGTGGGCCGGCGATCGTGGCCGAGGCGTCCCCTCGTGGTGGAGGAGGAGGAGCACAGAGGCGCTACCTCCTCCTCGAGCGATGGTTGTGGCGATGGATTCTTCTTGTGACCCCTTTTGGCGGATGTCTTTGGCTCCAATAGTGCAGGTGGGTGGACGGCACTCCGATGCAGGTACGAGTAGTGGCGGGGCGGACGGGCACTACTAGTTTGGTGGTGCAGGTGGCGGTGCTCTTGGCTCTGGCCGTCGGCTCTACGTGCCCAAATCTAGGACCTTTTGGGCCCGATCTAGGTCAGGTCGGGCCAGTCAGGCTCTGACGCGCCACCTCTGGTTGGACTGAGGAGTAGGTGGCGATGTGGGTGGTGGTGTTGGCACTGCGTCTGCTGTAGCGAGGTGGCGGAGCTTCACGAGTCCAATCTGGACCTGGCCAGGACTTGGGTGCCCAACCAGAGGGTAGCAACGGCGGTGACCTACATGCTGCAACATTGTGGCAGGGACTTCATGAACCCAACTTGGGTCCGGCCAGGCCTGCTCAGCCTGGTGTGTCCTTGCTATTGCGTCCAGTCGTCACCCGCCACTGACGGTGGAGGACATCCTCTAGGTGTCCATGATGCAGCTGCCCTCCGACTCTATTGTTTTCCCTCGTGTGTGCTTGCCATGGCGTCCGGTCGGCTACCACCTACGATGGTGAAGGTTGTTCCCTCTCGCGTGAATACAATACTATCGTCCCTTGTTTACGACTCTTTCTCTCGGTCTGGCCAGCCTCGCAGTGTTGCCATGGTGAGACGACGATGGTGACTACAAGACTGTGGTGGCGCATATTGGTGGGTGCAAGCTTGGTGGAGCACTTCGATTTGTTCGGGGTGGTGGTTTCTGGGGGTCGAGAGAGTTTCTGGGGGTCGAGAGAAATCCTATCGGTGTTGCCGGTACCAACGAGGAGACGCCTGCGGGTGCCACCGTTCCTTCTTAAAGGGCGTCGGGTGCTCCTCTTCCACAACTCCCTCCGTGTTCCTGGAGAAATCCTAGGATCATTCCGGGTAGCAACGTCGTCATCGTCGCATTCCTTCTAGAAGGTGTTTCTTGGTATACGGTGATTCGGAGGCTTAGGAGCATGGTGGGACTTATCAGGAAGGCGCAGTGATCTCGGGTCAACATTGTTTTTTTTATCCGGGGCTGTCAACATTACTTTGTCTTGTCTTTATTTTGGGCTAGATTGTGTTATTTGCTCCAGCAGTGGTCTTAATCGTGTAACGTGTGATTGGTATATTAATATAGCAGAGAGAAATCCTGTTTCGAAGAAAATGGCACCAAGTTTCGGCATCACAATACATCACGTATGCACAGAAATCAGTTTTGGATCCCTAGGAAGTGTTTACTAGTTGCACCAAACCACAAGCCTTCACTTTGGGGTCTGTCGGAGAAAGTGTCCCCTGAAGGAACATGGGTCCAACAAGCCCTGAGTTCATGAGGGGTCTGAACACGCGTTCCAAGTGAACTCGGCGACGACGGCGATGACTGAGCAAGGGCACGACAGAGAGTAAATACGGAGGGGTTTTAACCAAGGTTTGGTACCCTCGTGAGGTGATATAGCCCATACTCCTTCTTTGTTGTATTGCTCGTGTGATTTGCAAGGGTAAAGTGGTGGATGAATGTCTAGGGTTTTAGATCTCTAGGATCGACTTGTTCTAAGGTAGGAGAATGTCTCCTTATATAGAGGCGTCGGGCCTCTTCCCCCAATTCTTGGGTGGGAAGGTTCACCACATTGCCGCCCTTCGAGGTCCTAGTATACAAGGCTACTTTGTGTGGAATTGGTCTTGCATGTCGAGGACTTCTCCCTTCTTCTATAAAGTGGGCTTCGTTGGCGTCGCTTGTCCCTGTTCGGCACCATCGGCTCTCTACCTTGCGCCAAATCGGCAAAGGAGAGGACTGCCAGTACTGAGGTCGTCTGTCCCGCTTTAGCACCGAAGGGGCCGGGCCAGCTTTTTCTTTACCGAGGCAGACTAGGGGTATGCAGGGTCGTAGTGCCCTTTGTCGGGATGTGTTATCACTACTACCTCTGCGGTGAGATTACTGGTGTGACTCTAGATATGCTCCAAGGTATCCAAAGCCCCGTAGCATGGTGAGATGACGCACGGGCCTCTCCATAGGACGCCCTCTTGAGGTCACGTCATGTCTGGGTCAATCCTCGTGAGGGGTCATTTCCAGTGCTGCATCCAGAGGTATCGTGTCCTCCTAAGGATGCCTCCACCCAGACGAGGGACCTGTCAACCATCGGGACGGGGCACCCCGATTGCCAAGATCCTGACAGTAGCCCCCGAGCGCTTGTCGTGCATGTGTCCCCTGGTAGACACGATGGGGCAAGGGCGCTAGAACGATCGATGGGTCAAGGTGCCATTTCAGTCAACTCGGGTCTGCTGTATTCTCATCTCGACCGTGGATTTAGAATGGTCATGTGCTCTCTAACGCTGGTCATGGGCGTGATCTCTCCGCTCCGGGAGTCATTCCCACGACGCGATGATGTGTGTGGCCAGTAGTTAATGTTGCATGCCTGGAGCGGCGTTGTGTCCATTTTCCTTATCCTGTCACATAGTGACACGGGCGCGCTGCCCTTCACTCATCGTTATTTCCTATGCTTCCCTATTCCCCTTCTCGTTCAACAGAGCTGGGCCCCGTTTTTTATGATGACGCCCTCGTGCTTCTCTTCCAAAAAGAAGGGAAAGTCCGCGGTGGTCGAGGCCGACGAGACCCTACCGGTAAAGCACGATCGCAGGCAACCGCGTGGGAGCAGCGGCAGGAGGCACGGAGGCCGCGATGCTTCCCTAGTTATTGCCTCCTCCTCTCGAGCAGTAGTAGGAGAGGCGTCGGGCAAGCGCGGAAGCGTTCGGGGGAACCATGGAGGACACGGCAGAAGGCCTGGCGGCGAGCAGGAGTCTATGCCGCTCGCCTTCCCGCTCCCTCCGATGGTCATGATCAAGATTGAAGATGACCCAGAGCCGGAGCGAGTTATCGATTCCGTCCTCATTCTCTAGGATGTGGACTGGTTCGTGAGGGTGAATATACCCTAGCGTTTTACCCTTGGAGTTGCCAGCAACATTCCAGGAGGCGTCCTGCTAAGGCATTCTGATGGGGGCGACAGGTGGATCATGAATGTCGAGATCCCCGCGTCGGGCGAGATGTAACTCACCGTTGTCTAGGAGCGCTTCGTCTGCGACCACGACATCAAGTGCGGATCGGTGTTGTGCCTTCGCTATACCAGCACGTGATGCTTCTCTGTGTTAGTGTTTGACTCCTTGATGTTCCACATTGACTACCTGTGCCACCTCAGGTAGGTCCGAGCGGGGTTTTTGTCATATCCACCATAGTGCCAATGGGGCAGCGAACCTTTTGTTAACATAGGTGCAATGTCACGGGGCTTGTTAGCTCCCTTCTTTGTAAGCATGACTATAATGAACCTTTTTAAGTGGATTTCTCACGCAGGTGGTGTTTCTTTCCGGATTCTTTGTTGTGATGCCAACCCCCGAGGAAGGTCATGTCGCGCTGCCGGCCCGAGGGGACCGGTAGTGGTTCCCTGTGTAGTTATCTCGGGCGACTCACCTCGCGAGGCCCCTTCATACCCGCTTTCCGCAGGTCAGCTCTTGGCCATACCTGGGACACATTCTTTGCCAGGAGGAAAGAGGGGGTGCCTCACAGGGAAGCAGAGATGACTCTGAGCTCTGTCACCCGACCTTATACTCTGCTATCACGACTGTATCATGCCCAAGCTAGCTGATAAGGCGAACCTGTTCGCAAGCTGCCCCACGCCCCTTTTCCTGTGAGGCTTGTGCGTTTCCTGCAGCTCTCCGGAGAGGCGTCAGTAGGCATTGCGTGTCCCAGCCCGTACGTTCTCTTGTGGAGGGGCTCGTGGGACTACGCTCCCCATATTGGATCTCCTAAGGAACGTCATGGGCGAGGGGCCTTCCAAGCAACGCTGCGGGTTTCCGAGTAGGAAGCCCCCTGTCCTCGTGGAAGATGTCGGGTAGCGGTTGTGGAGATCCACGTGAGTCTTCGTGAGCCGGGTTTGAGCATGAATAACTCCCCCGTGAGCCATCCCAAAGGGGCGCACTACTGGCCCCTTGTGCCAAAAGCACCTGGCAGGTCGATCCCTCTCATATGCTCCTCAGCCTGGAGGAAGGAGAACGCACATGCTCAGGTTTCAACCTTTCGAGGGGTACTACCCTCATGAGCCCTGTGCGAGTCCTTTCTCACTGGCGGGAAGCAATTTTGCGAGCCACCTTTAAAGTAAAGGGGGTATGGGGTAGGCATTTACCACACAGGATCTAAACAGAGGTCCAGATGCACGTGTAGCCAGTGTTTAGGCTGACGGTAGGGTTTCCCCCCGTAAGCCTCCTAAGGAGGAGGTTGTAGGGCGAACGCCTAACCTGTTGGCTCTTCGAGAAGGAGACCGTAGGTCTGGCAAGATGTTAGGACACCGGAGGGGGTGCCCCATGAGACTCTCGAGGAGAAGTACGTAGGACAAATACGCGTGCCACGAAGATCCCGAAGATGTGTCGTGTAAGGTTCTTCAAACACTAGGAACCGTGGGTGAGGAGAATTATTGCTGGAGTTGGTCCATAAGTTTAGAGCTCAACACTTAAGGCCCTGAAAGTTTGGCCACTGGAGGGAGTGTGCCTCATGAGACGCCCCATGATCCTCTCGAGGAGAAGGCCGTGGGTAAAATACACGTTCCACAAAGATCCCAAGCATGTGTCGTGTAAGGTTCTTCGAGCACCAGGAACCATGGGTGAGGTGACTTATTGCTGGGGCTAGTCCGTAAGTTCAGAGCTCGAAACTTTAGGCCCTAAAAGTTTGGCCGCTAGAGGGAGTGTGCCTCACGAGCCGCCCAAGCCTCTCGAGGAGAAGGTCATAGGGAAAACGTGTATGGCCAAGATTCCATACATGTGTCACGCGAGGGTTTCAAGAACCAAGAACCATGGGTGAGGTGACTTATCGCCGGATCTAGTCTATAAGTTCAGAGCTCGACACTTTATGCTCTGGTGTTGACGGGGAGTGACCCGGTGATGGACATCGTGCCTAACCCCCCCCCCCCCCCCCCCCCCCCGCTCGCGTGGCGTATTTAGGGGAACTCCTTCCAAGCACGACACTGAAAGATGTTTTTCATTGGAAGAAAATATCACAATGGGCGCGTAGCGCAAGATCCAAAAAACCTCTAGAGAAGTTCAAGCTTATTATAATGCCGCCATGATCTGCACGTGGTCATACAAGAGATAAGGATGTAAAGGATGAGAGTTTGAGAGTCACCTTCAAACGGTTGAGAAGACAAGCACGTCGCTCGGAGAGGTTTGTCCACCTTCATGACACCCGGTTTTGGTTCTAGGTTGGTAGCCTTTAGATGATGTTGGGGATGGTCGACATTGTACAACTGCTTGGTGCAGTCCACCAGGAAGTCAGGAGCCCCCCGGATCGGCACCACCGCGAGCCTCTTTGGTGTTCATGAGTCATGAGCGTGAGATGCGGTGGTCCTGAGGCCGTCCCGAGGGTGCGGGTGTCAGATGTGGTCTGTCCCTCCTAGGATGGGTACAAGGCGGCGGCCTCCCTCTTTACCATGACGTTTTCCTGGGCCACCATTTGCTTCCTCCTCGTGGTGCCCTCGACGTAGTCAACGGTGCGCATTTCCTCAGGGTAAGTAGTAGCCGCGGTCTTGTAGGCACACTCGAGGAGTGCATGGCCTCTTTATCGTTGCAGTGGCCAGTGATGACTTCGTCGTTACCCCTGGCATATTTACAATGTTGTAAGCATGGTGGGTGGCTTCCATCAACTTGGCTAGAGCGGGGTAGCCGAGGATGACGTTGTAGGGGAAACTGATGTGTGCCATGTCGAAGTCCATGACCTCGTTTTGGTAGTTTTCACGGGACCCAAACGTGATGGTGAGGCGCACCTTCCTGATGGGTATGGTAGTCCCGTTGGTCACTCCATAGAACGGCATGGTGATAACCCCCAAGTGCAGGAGGGCACCATAGTACCTCTCAATGTGGAAGTAGGGTGTCGATCTGCAGGAGCAAGAAGGAAAACCTATCTATTCTATACAACTAAAGTGTCACAGGTTTTTGTTGATTATGCACTAAACAAGTTTTAAGGAATAAGATGGTTGTTTTAATAGATGCAAATTTAATGTAACAAAAAAATAATGTAAAAGTGTCCGAATCCTCTTAAATGCAAGAGAACAAGACAAGGGGTTTTCTATTATGGGAACAATGTACATGGGTTCATGGGTTTACTTAATCCTCTCTTCTCCATCTATGGTGATTATCATGTTATGGATAGTAAAGGTACATATAATTGCAATGTTTTAATGATACTTTTATGGTGGCTACATGTCGTAAAACACATAGGTGAAATAAGTACTCCTTTGTGTTGTTAGGTCACCCTTGCAATAAGGCTATCATTTGGTTTGTGCCATGCCACACATCATACTTCTCCCTTTTTACCCCTAGATAAAGCATGATGGGTTGCATTGCTGTCACTCAATACATATGTCGTTGTCACTCGGCCACCCGTTACCTACATACATCATAATTCTTAATGGAAAACATTCTGAACACTACTGCAATGATTCATATGTTGTGATATGTTGTTAGTATTATCACATCTCTCTCTACCCCCCCCACTTGGTGGTGTCAATCACCTCATGATATCGATAAACAATGCATTATGTATAGATCTAAACCATTACATGCATCATAGAATATTTCCAAAGTATGACAAACCATACAAGATCCAACACAACGGTAAATGAATAACAAGTACTATCTCATAACACAATATCCACCATAGGAATTACATAGATAGATCCAACTCATGAAAGGCACATCATATGGACTTCAACAATGATCATACATAGAGAGATTAGCTCAAGACCAACATAAACCCAAAGTCCAGGGGGTGGAATACTGCCCTCTCATCATGGAGAGTGATGAGGAGGCATTGATGAAGGAGGATACGTGGTCGGAGGCGATTTCCCCTCCAATCTTCCTCCGGGGGGTGGTCTGCTGGCTCTTTGTTACTTGGTTTTCGATCTTCGCCTCCGTGTGTCTCAAGAAAGGCCGAAAGGGGGTATATATAGATGGTTTTAGGTCAAAACAAAGTGAATGGCGGTATAATCGACGACATCAGAGTTTCGACGGCTGAGATAGCCCCAGTGGAACACCCTCTAGTAAATGGGCTCCTATTTTCAGCTCGTTGGTCCCCTTGGAATCTACTTTAGATCATTGGATTCATATGGAAATTATCTAATAGATCCTGTTCATCTAGCTCCATTTCAAGTTCCGTAGCTCCTGCAAAGTCAAAAACACTAACAGAAGGTTTTCTGCCAGAAAAATTTAGAACCAAAAAAGAGGGGATTGTTTAGAAAATCCCCAAAATCAATGTAAAACATGGATCTAACATCATATATGTTGCAAATATGTGTGAAATCATGTCAACAAACTACAAAGTTCATGTATGCATATTACATGCATCACATGGTTGGCATGAGCCGGTCCTACGACACCTGCAGCTTGGCGAACGTCTCTATGGAGATCACGTTCAAACTGGCACCTTCATCGATGAGAGTCTTTGCGACTGCAATGTTGTTGATGGTGGGGGTGCAGATCATGGGTAGGGTACCCATGGCCCTGGTGGAAGCAGGGTGGTCGCTGACATCGAAGGTGATGGTGCTCTGTCACCACTTGAGCTTTGGGGACAGAATCCCGGGCCGAGCAGCGGAGACCTCACGAGTGAGCAGCTTGAAGTTCCTGTTGGATTCCGGGGCCTGGGAGCCACCAAGGATGAAGGTCATGGCACCTTGCGGCTCCTGGTAGCCCAAGTGTTATCTCGGCACGCCTCTTCTCCGGGACATGGTGATGTTGTTTCACGGCTTTGGCCAGATGACCCCCCTGGTGGGTGCCTTAGCGTCATGGTCATTGTTCTAGCGTCCCCCTCCTTGGTGTTCGCCGCTCCCATGGTTCTGCTTGCCTCCCTTCCTTCCCTTCCTCTGGCTGTTATGCAGGTCACGGATCTTCTTGAGCTCGTAGCAGTCATCAGTGGGGTGCCTAGGATTCTTGTGGAAGAGCAGTATGTGCAATCTTCTCGCTCCCCTTTGTCGTTGCCCTCGTCAGGTATTTTATGGTCAGGTTCAGTAGCGATGACAGCGACGGTCTTCCGATTGGGGTCTTTGCTCTGGATCTTGGATGAGCTTGAGGACTTGGGGATGGTATCTGCTTAAGCGAGACCAAACATCTAACCCACCTCTACCTTGGCACACTTCTCCTCCATGACAAAGAGCTCGGCCGCCGTGGTGAGGTTTTCACCTTGGATGCCGATATTCTCCCTCAGTCAGACATCCTTGATGCCCTCGAAGAAGGCGGTGATGGCGTTAGATTCCGAGATCTTGGGGATATTGTTGTGGATTAGGCTGAACCTTTGCATGAACTTGAATAGGGTCTCTCCAGGATGCTGTCATACCTGGAAAAGGTCGTAGTAGGCAAGTGGGTGCTCGTAGGTTCCCTTGAAGTTGGCAATGAAGAGGGAACAGAGGGCCGACCATGAGCTGATGGATTCTTCAGGAAGGTTCATCATCCAGGTACGGGCCGTTCCTTCAGGCAAAGGGGGAAATAGTTTGCCATGACGCGGTTGTCGCCACCCACGGACTCAATTCCCATGGTGTACAGTTGTAGGAACTCACATGGGTTGGAGGTTCCATCATAGCGCGATGGTATTTACGGGCGGAACTTGTGTGGCCAAACCATGCGGCATATCTCCCTGGTGAAGGCAAGATAGCCGTTGGCGAGGTCCACGCGGTTTTGCTGACCCGCCACAGCGATCTTAACGAGGTGTTCTTCATGCCCACGCGGGGAAGCGGTGACCGCAGGAGGCGAGAAGTTCTGGTAGCTATTGCCTTGTGGCGCGAGCGGCGTTGCCCAGCTTGGGGGTGCTGTCGGGGCGCTAGGCCGAGTGATAGAAGCTTCGTTGGGAGACCCCAAGAGGAAGGTATGATGAGCACAACAACAAGTTTTCCCTCAGTAAGAAACCAAGGTTATCAAACCAGTAGGAGGAAGGAAATGACTCAAAGGTGTTGCTAGTAACTTGCAAACCTGCACAACACAAACTGAAGACTTTGCCCCAACAAACAGTAAGGTTGTCAATCTCACCGGTTTGCTAAAAACAAAGGGATAACTGTATGGTGTGGAAGGTAATAGTGGTTTGCAGAAAGTAAACAGTAACAGTGGAAGATGTATCAATGGTAAAGATTGGACCGGGGTCCATAGTTCACTTGAGGTGTTCTCCTTAAGATAAACAAACATGGTTTGTTGGGTAAACAAATTACAGCAAGGCAATTGACAGGACTGAGCAAGGCATAACAATGCAATACTATACATTCATGATCCTATGAGATTCGATTGGGCAATACAACAAGATACATAGACCACCATCCAACTACATCTATGAATAGTAATCCACCTTCAGGTTATCATCCGAACCCCCTCCAGTATTAAGTTGCAAGCAACGGATAACTGCTTTAAGCAAAGTGTGTAAGGTAAACAATCCACTTGTTCCATGAACAAGAGACCGTTGTTTTCTCCCTAGTGGCAACAATACATCTGCAACCTTAGATATTTTTGTCACTTCCCTTAGATTAAATAGAGGCATGAACCCACTATCGAGCATAAATACCCCCTCTTGGAGTAACTAGCATCTACTCGTCCAAGATAGCTACTAGAAACAGAGAGCATGCAAGATCACAAACAACACAGACATGATAGAATCAATAAAACAAAACCATTAATCAATCTGACATAGTAATCTCAATATCCATCGGATCCCTGCAAACACAACATGCATGATTACAAATAGATGATCTTGATCATGAACGAAGGTCACAAGATCTAAACATGGTAGCACAAAGGAGGAGATACAACCATGTAGCTACTACATGGACACGTGGTCCAAGGTGGAACTACTCACACGTCATACCGTAGGCTGGCATGATGAAGAAGAAGGCCTCCGGGATGATCTCCCCTCCGGCAGGGTGCCGGGAAGAGCTTCAGATCACCCGATCCAGGGACGATGGTTGCGGCGGCTACAGACGGTATCGTGGAATATTGATCGGGTACTTAGGGTTTCTGCATCGGGTGGTCTTTATAGGCAAAGAGGCGAGGCAGGGGCAGCCAGGGCGGCCGCACCCCCATGCGCGGGCTAGGGTTAGCCACGCGGCCAGGGGTGTGCCCCCCTGGTGGCTCCCCTCTGTCTTGTACTCTGGCTCCGTGTTCCCCATGGTAAAATATTGACTTTGGCTTTTATCCCGTCCAATTTCGAGAATATTGATTTTCTGCCTTTTCTGGAACCAAAAACAGAAGAAAACAAGCAACTGGCACTATGGCATCTTGTTAATAGGTTAGTACCAAAAAAACATATAAAAACACCTCAAAGTGTAGACAAAGCAAAGTAGATACTAAACAAGCATGGAACATCAGAAATTATAGATACGTTTCTGACGTATCAAGCATCCCCAAGCTTAATCCCTGCTCGTCCTCGAGTAGGTAAGTGATCAAAAGAATAATTTTTGAGGTGACATGCACCATCAAAATCAAGATCAAACCATTTGCAAGCATTGAAAGCTGGAATCAAAGAACTCTAAACATGACCATGAAAGATGGAGTTCTAACAGTAAGACAAAGTAACTATGCATGCAACATGAAAGGTTACAAACAAAGATCGTGAATAACATGCATTGAAAAACGTTTGTTTGTTTCACATACAGAAAACATAGCAAAGTGGCATTCAGCTTGTCCCTCATGAGTAGCAAATAGATGGATAGGACACCTTCAAAGTTCATAAGAGTGACTAGATACAAAAAGCACAAGAACAAGTAATATCAACAAGATGCATCAATCAATAAGTTTTGGGAGAATGCACATAGAACTAAGAATGGCAACTATGCTCTCTTAATTGGCACCTAAGGATAGAAGGTGAAGACTCAATATAATAGTGGAAGAAAGGCCCTTCATAAGGGAATCCAGGATTTCAAGTTTCAAAAAGAGCTTCCGAAAATTATGGTACTTGTTAGCTTTTATCCCTCATTGCCCCTATCATAAGCATCTTGTAGTGATTAAGGTTAAAGTGAACAAACTATGAAGTATATGCTTGACAAAGTATAAGTTGGCAATCTCATGTCCCTTGAATACGAGGGCCGCTCCTCATGCTACTCAAGTTTAGTTACTTGCAAGTTCTTGTCATAGTAAGTACATGTGTATCATAGAGAACCGCCAACAGGGTACCCCTTGCACATGATACATGAGCTATCCCATAATAAAAATGACAAGGCAAGCAGACAATGAGCATCTCAGCAATCTTCTTATTTACCATGGGAATATGATGCTTTTTTCTCTCTTTCCTCTTTTTCTCATTTTTTTTTTGTTTTTTCTCAATCTCTCTTTTTATAAGAACAATGCTTCATAGATGTCATTATGGTGATACTGCAAGTTTCCACCATGATTAGGCATGGCTTAGGCTAGTGGCCTAGGCGTTTCTCTAACACACATACATAACTCCATGGACTTACAAGCTCTCCTTTCATTTCACACCGACGACATCCTTAGACAAAAGAGCATGATATCAACTGTGTACAAAGTACAAGTGCAATGTTGAAAGCGTTCCCCGTGACAGCACGGTTCTGCTAATTCCAATGTATAAGTTCAAGCATATACAACATAGATGACACAATGGTTCAAGCTTATTAGGGGCAAGAAAAATAAAGTGTGCCATCAAGTTCGTGAGAGCTTTAATCACTAAGTTTTCACATATCAAAATACTTTTTAATTGGAAGATAGATGAAAACAAGAATATACTTGGAATGGTGTAAGACACCATGCATAGGAATTTATAGTGGACACTTTGGAATAACTTTGTTTCTTGGGAGTTGGATGCATGAGTAGAACTTACTCATACAAGTGGAGGCTAGCAAAGACTGGGAGCGACCAACTAAGAGAACAATAATGGCCATAATCATGCAGAGAGACAAAACATTACTAATCAAAGAATAAAGTGGTACTACAAGTCAAGGACTAAATGATCATAGAGGCTATGGTGACTTTTCAAAGTCATAACATGGTGTGAGCATGTGCCAAGTCAACCCAAACAAAACATCAAAGGAGAATACCACAATACTATGATTTTGTATGCTAAAACAACGCATGATTCATTCAAGGCACATTAAGCAATACCAATTGTTTGGGACAAGTCATGATACAACAATAATCACTAAGCATTAGGTCAAACCAACATCGAGCATGACATGTTAAAGTCTAAGTCACAGTCAAAGCAAGATCCTCTTGTACTATTCAAGCAAGAACTTTATAGTACTTTCCAACACCAATCAACTTATTTGAAATAACACAGCAAGAACGGGGGTCCAAACTACTTTATTCAATCAAACTAAGTAAACCAAACGAAAACTAAGACGCTCCAAGAACAACACAACTGTGCATGAAACAATAAAAACGAAGTGTCTAGAAAGACCTGAGCTTTTTATTGATGAAGAAGGGGATGCCTTGGGCATCCCCAAGCTTTGATGCTTGTACCACTTGAATATTTCTTGGAGTGACACGGGTCGTATCCCCAAGCTTGAGATTTTGTCTATTCTTAATCTCATTACATCATTCTTTCTCTACACCTGAAATTTTTCCTTCATACAAAACTTCACACACAATCTTTATTAGCAACATTACTGTATTCAAAAGATAATATACCTTTAGGTTTAGCTTTAGAATAGAAAACTTTCACTAAAAACATAAGCTACTATAGAAATTCCCTCAAAAATCTCAATTTCCCAAAAAGAACCCAAAAAGGAATCAATAAGCAGCAAATGCAAATAATGGTAGAAATCTGTCAAAACAGACCAGAAGATAGAAACCGATTTTTTAGAAGACCTTATGTTGCTTAAATCAAAAAGTGTTGAACTAACTAAAGTTATATAACATACTGGGGGATTTGTTCAAAAAATATCAACTCAATCCGACTTATAGAGAGTTTACACGAATTTTTACGGTGGAGCACAAAAATATATTTCGGGACAGCAACTCCTCAAATCTTACTTCCCTCTCATTAGAGGTCATTCTTGACACAAAAAGCAAACAAAAAGGATAAGGAGAGTTCATTACTGAAGTAATAACTTGGGTTATCTCCTAATAAGTACTTTTATTTAACGTCTTTAAATTAGGCACAAGAAGTAAGAATCAAGTATTTTCAAATGAAGAAGGATTGACATCAAACCTTGCTTTCAAAGGAGGAGCAAAAAGCAACTTCTCTCTCCTCATAGGGAAGTGTTCAATACCTTTCTTGAATGGAAATTGATAATTAATGGTGCCTTCTTTCATATCAATAACGTCACTAACAGTTCTAAGAAAAGGTCTTCCCAAAGTAATAGGACAAGAAGCATTGTATTCAACATCCAAAACATAGAAATCAATGGGGACATAAGCATTGTTAACCATAATAATAACACCATTAACACTCCCCATGATTTTATTCTTAGCATTGTCATTAAGTGGTACATCCAAATAACAATCTTCCAAAGGTGGCAAATCAAACATTTCATAAATCTTTCTAGGCATAATAGAGACACTAGAACCAAGGTCACATGAAGCTTTGAGATCAAAGTCATTCACTTGCATATTAATAATGGGTTCCCAACTATCTTCTACTTTCCTAGGAATAAAGGCTTTGTGTTTCAACTTATCTTCCTTAATTTTAATAAGAGCATCTGTAATGTGTTTGGTAAAAGCCACATTCATATCACTAGCATTAGGACTTCTAGCAAGCTTTTTTGGAACATAATCACTTCAGAAATATTGCAACCATCAAGATCAAAATCAAACTTAGCATCACTAGTAGTAAAATCATTGGGTTTAGGCATTGTGGTAGGAGTAATAGGGACTTCTTGTGGTTTAGTGGCATCCATATTGGTGGTGGTGATAGTGCACACACTATTGTTTCTATCAATTTCAGTTTCTCTTTGCCACTTAGCATGGAGTTGGGAGAACAATCTAACATTTTCATCAATAGTAACTTGTATGGCATGAGTAGCAGCAAAGGTACTTTCCAACGTTTCAGGTTTAGCAGCCATTTTATTAATCAAAGAGGATTGTGCTTTAGACAAATAGGAAATATTTTTCTCAACATTCAAAAGCTTTTCCTCCACACTCTTGTTGAAAGTGGTTTGTTTACTAATAAAGTCTTTGAGCATGACTTCAAGTTCAGAGGGGGCACTTCTAGTGTTGTTGTAGGAGTTTCCATAGGTATTGCCATTATTAGGAGGATACAGCCTATAATTGTTGTTACTACCAAAATTATTCATATAGGCATTATTGTTGAAATTGTTGTTTCTAATGAAGTTCACATCAACTTGCTCTTCTTGAGCAACCAAAGAGGCTAAGGGAACATTATTAGGATCTATATGAGCTTTCCCATTAACAAGTATAGCCATGATAACATCAATCTTATCACTCAAAGAGGAGGTTTCTTCAACAGAATTTACCTTCTTACCATGTGGAGCTATCTCAGTGTGCCATTCAGAATAATTAACCATCATATTATCAAGGAGCTTTGTTGCAGAACCCAAGGTAATGGTCATAAAGGTACCTCCAGCAGCTTAATCCAACAGGTTTCTTGAGAAGTTCAAACCTGCATAAAAAGTCTGGATAATCATCCAAGATGTAAGTCCATGAGTGGGACAATTTTTAACCAAAGATTTCATTATTTCCCAAGCTTGAGCAACATGTTCATTATCAAGTTGTTTAAATTTCATTATTTCACTTCTCATAGATATAATCTTAGCAGGAGGATAGTATTTTCCAATAAAAGCATCTTTGCACTTAATCCAGGAATCAATACTGTTTCTAGGCAAGGATAGCAACCATTCTTTAGCTTTTCCTCTCAACGAGAAAGGAAACAACTTGAACTTAATAATATCTCCATATACATCCTTATATTTTTGCATCTCACAAAGTTCAATAAAGTAATTGAGGTGGGCAGCAACATCATCAGAACTAGCACCAGAAAATTGCTCTCTCATCACAAGGTTCAACAAAGCAGGCTTAATTTCATAAAAGGTAGCATCAGGAGCAGGTGGAGCAATAGGAGTACTTAGGAAATCATTGTTGTGTGTGCTAGTGAAGTCACACAACTTGGTATTCTCAGCAAAGTTCATTTTGGCAAAAGTGGAGCAAGCCAACAGCAGCAGCTAGAGCATGAACTAATTTTTTTGTGTTATTTGTATAAGAGAAAGCAAACCAAACTAAACTAGTTTTTTTGAGTTTTTGATCAAAAAGAGGCAAACAAAACCAAGAAAAATAAACTAAGCAAAACAAAAACAAAGTAAATAGAAAGGTTGTGAAGGACTCCCCTTGTGAAGACGTCCTTAGCCTCCCCGGCAACGGCGCTAGAAAAAACTTTGATGGCGTGTTGTTGACGTGGGAGATTCTTCTTCTTTAATTCCCCGGCAATGGCGCCACAAAAGTCTTGATGGTTCTTAGAAGCTTCATTGGGAGACCCCAACAAGAAGGTATGATGAGCACAGCAACAAGTTTTCCCTCAGTAAGAAACCAAGGTTATTGAACCAGTAGGAGGAAGGAAACGACTCAAAGGTGTTGCTAGCAACTTTGAAACCTGCACAACACAAACTCAAGACTTTGCCCCAACGAACAGTGAGGTTGTCAATCGCACCGGTTTGCTGAAAACAAATGGTTAACTGTATGGTGTGGAAGGTAATAGTGGTTTGCATAAAGTAAACCGTAATAGTGGAAGACGTATCAATGGTAAAGATTGGACCGGGGTCCATAGTTCACTAGAGGTGTTCTTCTTATGATAAACAAACATGGCATTGTTGGGTAAACAAATTACAGCAAGGCAATTGATAGGACTGAGCAAGGCATAACAATGCAATACTATACATTCATGATCCTATGAGATTCGATTGGGAAATACAACAAGATACATAGACCGCCATCCAACTGCATCTATGACTAGTAATCCACCTTCAGGTTATCATCCAAACCCCCTCCAGTATTAAGTTGCAAGCAACGAATAACTGCTTTAAGAAAAGTGTGTAAGGTAAACAATCCACTTGTTCCATGAACAAGAGACCGTTGTTTTATCCCTAGTGGCAACATCATATCTACAACCTTAGAGATTTCTGTCACTTCCCTTAGATTAAATAGAGGCATGAACCCACTATTGAGCATAAATACCCCCTCTTGGAGTTACTAGCATCTACTCGGACAAGATAGCTACTAGAAACCGTGAGCATGCAAGATCACAAACAACATAGACATGCTAGAATCAATAAGACAAAACCATTAATTAATCTAACATAGTAATCTCAATATCCATCGGATTCCCGCAAACACAACATGCATGATTACAAATAGATGAACTTGATCATGAACGGAGCTCACAAGATCTAAACATGGTAGCACAGAGGATATACAACCATCTAGCTACTACATGGACCCGAAGTCCAAGGTGGAACTACTCACACTTCATACCGGAGGCTGGCATGATGAAGAAGAAGGCCTCCGGGATGATCTCCCCTCCGAAAGGGTGCTGGGAAGAGCTTTAGATCCCCCGATCTAGGGACGATGGTGGCGGCGGCTATAGACGGTTTCATGGAATATTGATCGGGTACTTAGGGTTTCTGCATCGGGATGTCTTTATAGGCAAAGAGGCGAGGCAGGGGCAGCCAGGGCAGCCCCCCCAGGCGCGGGCTAAGGTTAGCCGCGCAGCCAGGGGGTGTGGCCCCCTGGTGGCTCCCCTCCATCGCGTACTATGGCTCCGTGTTCCCCACGGTAAAATATTGACTTTGGATTTTGTCCCGTCCAATTCCGAGAATATTGATTTTCTGCCTTTTCTGGAACCAAAAACAGAAAAACTGAACAGGAAACTAGCAATGTGGCATCTTGTTAATAGGTTAGTACCAGAAAACATATAAAACACCTCAAAGTGTAGAAAAAGCAAAGCAAAGTAGATACTAAACAAGCATGGAACATCAAAAATTATAGATACGTTTCCGACGTATCACCGAGCGCGAGACCCTAGCCCCTACGCCTTGTCCTCGGCCTAAGCCCCCTGCCCAGCCAGGGAGAGGGTGGTGATGTCGAGGAGCTCGTATGAGCGGTCACACCACTTCCCCTAGCCGGGCTCAGCCGGCGGGTGGTCTAGTAGCTCGTGCACCATGCGCTTGGCGTCCTCCGGCGTGAGACGCTCGGTTTGGCCGCAAGAAGACGCAGTGAAGGTGATACTTTGGAAACGTATCTATAATTTTTGATGCTCCATGCTTGTTTAGTATCTACTTTGCTTTACTTGTCCACACTTTGAGGTGCTTTTTACATGTTTTCTGGTACTAACCTACTAACAAGTTGCAACAGTGATAGTTGCCTGTTTTCTGCTGTTTTTGGTTTCAGAAAAGTTAGTAAATAAATATTCTTGGAATTGGAGGGGACAAACATCAAAGTCAATTACTTTCCGTGGGGAACAAGAAGTCCAGAGGGGAGACGGAGAAGCGTGCCAGGGCAGCCAAACCCCCCTAGGCGCGGCCAGGGGCGCGCCTGGGTAGGGTTTGCCCCCTCTGGCCGCCGCCTCAGCCTCCCCCTTCGCCTATAAGAAGCCCTCGATGCAGAAACCCTAAGTACCCGATCTAATCTCCATGAAACCGTCTGTAGCCGCCGCCACCATCGTCCCTAGATCAGGGGATCTAAAGTTCTTCCCGGCACCCTGCCGGAGGGGAGATCATCCCGGAGGCCTTCTCTCCGGTATGATGCGTGGGTAGTTCCACCTTGGACTATGGGTCCATGTAGTAGCTAGATGGTTGTATCTCCTCCTTTGTGCTTTCATGTATAGATCTTGTGAGCTCCATTCATGATCAAGATCTAATCTAGTAATCATGCATATTGTGTTTGCGGGTATCCGATGGATATTGAGATTATTATGTTGGTTTGATTAATGGTTTTGTCTTTATGATTCTATCATGTCTGTGTTGTTTGTGATCTTGCATGCTCTCTGTTGTTAGTAGCTATCTTGGCCAAGTAGTTGCTAGTGACTCCAAGAGGGGGTATTTATGCTCGATAGTGGGTTCATGCCTCTAGTTTCCAAGGGAAGTGACAATAATATCTTTGGTTGTAGATGTGATGTTGCTACTAGGGAGAAAAAAACGGTCTCTTGTTCATGGAACATGTGGAATGTTTACCTTACACACTTTGCTTAAAGCAGTTGTCTGTTGCTTGCAACTTAATACTGGAGGGGGTTCGGATGATAACCTGAAGGTGGACTTCTAGTCATAGATGCAGTTGGATGGCGGTCTATGTATCTTGTTGTATTGCCCAATCGAATCTCATAGGATCTTTCTGACTAGTAATTGCATTGTTATGCCTTGCTCAGTTCCTGCCAATTGCCCTACTATAATTTGTTTACCCTTCATGCCATGTTGTTTATCTAAGGAGAGCACCTCTAGTGAACTATGGACCCCGGTCCAATCTTTACCATTGATACATCTTCCACTTTTACTTGTTTACTTGCTGCAAACCATTACTGTAAAGATCCCAACCTGATAAGGTAGAGATCCCTGTGTTTACAATGCTAGTCCCTGAACCAATAGCTAGCATTCACAGTTTAAGATGTAATATCAAGGAACAAAGGTCATAATACAACTTTATAACCAGGAATATAATAATTCATTACATCTTACATAGCTCATTTGGCTATCTCTTTACAATGCAGCAGAAATAACTATATAGCATGGAGTCCTTCATCTTCAAAGTGCCACAGGCATTCATGTTAGTTGTAGACTTGTAATCCTATTCAACACACTTCACTAACATCAAACAAACCTGTAACATAATAAGTTGCAGCCACAAGGGTCAATACATTTGAATTGTATTGGCAAGTTTCACTACTATGTGGAAATAAGTGGAACCTATCAATATATGCATATTTGCCTAAGTAGGGTTTAGGCTCATTTGCAGAAAGCAATATAGTTTTATCCTATCTTTTCAAAATAGTTTTGATCTTTTGACAATCTTTCTGAACTCCTTGTAAACCTCCAAGTTCTTCTAATACCTTGTTGACACCATCAAGTTTTACTTTGAGAAATTGGAATGTCGAGATCTTCCATAGCTTCAGGCCTTAGTTGCTCAGAGTTGTCCGTAACCGGGGACACGACTGAGTACTTAGAATTTTGATCTTATGCAGAAGTTGTACACTTTACCCACATGACACAATCTCGTCTTGACGCCGCCAGTGGCCACTGGATAAGTACACACCAAACGGAGTATTGGCAGATCGAGAATGTGACAAAGTCTTTCCATAGAAGTCCTCCCAATACATGATGTTAGCTTGTCTACCAGGCACCAATGTAAGGATATTTCCAATACATGAATCCAGTTAACCTGAGTAGATGCCAATGCAAGGTTCTTCCACTATGTAGTTGACTAAGCCAGAGCCCATTTAGCATGTGGCTGTACACGGAAGCCACTGTACGAGGAACATGTTCAATCTCTAAGTCCCTGAGTGGTTTTCTTGTAGTGCACATACAAAAAGATAGCCATATAAACATGGTTCCCTTTGTTGCCACCTTGTCCAAAATTGAGTATCCTCATTCAACCCAGGTGGTTCATTAAGTACTTGTTTTATTATATACTAGCTGAATATCCGTGCGTTGCTACGGATTGCCAGACGCATAAGTGGGCTCATGGATTCAATATACATCCTTTTTTCCTCCCTTGCCATGTCTGCTTGTCATGTGTCCCTCTTCAAACAAAGAGTTCAAATAAATATTTAACACATTTCAATTTTAACTGTCCAAATAAAACACGTGATGTGCTGAATTCTATTTTTCATGAAATTACAGCAGTATGTAGGACCACTAAATTTAGCATTTTAGTTGACACCGAGAATATTAAACCATGTTTATATATGCTTGATTGCTTGCGAGCGAGAATATTGTAAAAGGGAAACTGGTGGAAAACTGAATCCATAAGCCCAGTTCATTTTGTCTGTTCTTTTTATACACTATTAGTTATACATTTGTTCTATGATTACTAATAAATATAAGACGATAAAGTGTACCAGGGAGAAAAAAGAGAACGATCTTATAAAAACAGCTACGTAAATTAACTTCAAACAAATTTATATCATGTCAACAGTAGATCAGGAAATACTGTATTCTTGCAATCCTTCTGGATATAAAAAAATTTCAGACGCAGTCTAGATACAGATAACTACCCTGCTGACACAAGAACACAATATTGATTAAAAAAGAGCAAAGGAAGGAATGGACCGGTTAACTGGATAACAAAATTGATAGAGGAAGGTCAAGCATGGAGCACAAGAATCAAGTAAGGAAACCAGATACATATGAGAACACACACTGTCGCGGAGGCAGTTCCAAAACAAGAGAACATGGCTGTCGTGCACTCACGGGAGGGATTTGCTACCAGGATTTGAAGAACGCCGGCATTTGGTGCTGTTGGACGTGAACACCAGGCTAGTAAGCGCACCACCTGTCTTCTGGGTGGGCGCCTCGTCCCAGGCGTGTCAGTTCCTGCTTTCTTATGGCCAGGAGAGTCATCTCTGTATTGCGGCGATGGTTCCAGATACAAGCACGGTCGTGATAGGCAGCGTACCATGACCTTCTCCACCAGCATGCCTTCGGAGGCGCTTGTCGTGTCTACGCCGCCATGGATAATGTGACGCTCATCAATTCAGAACAAATGCAAAAAAAAATTGAAGTAGAACAAATGCAACTTTTTAGTTGTGCAGGTGCCGATAGATACAGGAGTGATTAGTGGAGATTAATTAGGCAGGATTACAGGAGATTGTTCTTGCAACAAGATGTGTTACATGTACAACATACAATGTTGAACCAATATAAAATATTGGATTTAAGCGGTTTAAAAGTGGGAAATGATACATATCTCTCGGGAGGATCGCTCGCTATGATCTCCTGCCTCCTTCTGCGCATGTCATTACATCTTCCTCCCTCCATCTCGTTCTCTTCTTTTCCACACGGAGCAGCGCCATTTTTTTCTTCCCGCATGACGCCGCATCTCATCCGGCGCAACCTCCACTGGACCCCGCAGCCCCCGGCTATCGTCGTCTTCCCCAGCACCCACCACCTTCCTATTTCCCTACCCCACGGCGCAGAATATCCTTAGTCGGCTCCTCCAGCCCTGAGTACCGCTGCACCGGTGGTGGTGTTGCCCATGCACAGTGGTTGAGCCGCCCGCGCCGGTGGTGTTGCCCGCTCTCCTATGAGAGAATGGCGGCCCTGCTCATAGCCGCACCGGCGTTGCTCCCCACGGAAGTCGGCTGTACTATCCATAACGTCCAGAGTTATAACCTATGGCAACCGTTGTTGCTTTGCTACCTACAGAGGTCGGCGTTGCTCCCTGCGGCGACCACCGTTGCTACATACGGAGGCTGGCATTGATCCCTGCGGCGTATCGCCTTGCTACATCTGGCGGCTGGGTTGCTACCTACGGCTATAGGTTTTTCTATGTCAACACCCAGATTTTTAATCCTAGATGCCTGTTATGCCATACATCACAATCCCATGATTACCATTTTTGCGAGACATAACAGAATTGGACACCATAGTACATCATCCATTACAATCCGTACATAAGTTCTTACACAAATAGGGATCTCATGATCCAGTTCTTAATACAACATCAAGCAGCAGAATACGTAATAATAACGGTAGTGTAGGCGAAGCTCCATCTTCGGGGTCACAGGCAATGCTGACGATGGGAGATGATCCTAGTTGTTGTAACCTTCCTGGGGTCCATCCTCCAGGTACTCCTCTCCATAGTCTGGCCATGGGAATAGCCAGGGACAAAGCCTTGAGTACTCTTTAAGTACTCGCAAACTAATACTAACAAGTGAAAGGGGGTTTTGATAATAGGACACTAGGCTCTAGGGTTATTTTGCAAAAGCCAGATTTATCTCTACTAAGTTCCAAAGCTAGTCACAATTTTATAACTCCTAAGGGGGATCTTGTACTCATGTCATAACTCTGTTGTGGTCAACTCAAAGTCTCAATTCATTTCACAAGTCATTTTGAAAAGTCTGACGGGGGAACAGTATGGCCACTACAACTATCCATAACCGCGGACGCGGCTATTCGAATAGTTTGACACTCTGTAGAGATTGTACACTTTCACCACAACATTCGATACATCCGTCAGGAACAAATCCTGAATTCACCATACTCAGTATGCGTATAATCAATCCTAACCTTTCAATTACACGCCCTAGTATAAGCACCTCTCCTGTGAGTTTGGCCTCCCAACCATGACCATCTGTCATCTTGGGTACTGCACAGGTGGACAATATTCACAAGGTAGCCTCAGCTTAGACCTTGGCCGTGAGGGAACTAATACTAAGGTATATAAGTTTCCAGTCAAGCCCTACCCAATCTTCGGGTATTGTGGTTGTACGATAAAATTGGAATGGTATCGCATCCAGACAACCATCACTTTTATAAAGGGCTAAGGCTCATGCCTCAACATTTTCATCACCAAAATCATCAGGTGTTCGGAAACACATGTCCAAAACATTTCAATAGAATGATCCATCATTCCAAGGTTTTCATAACCATTTTTCCACCAAGTATTCCCACCTAAAGTTGATCACGTTTTATGCTTAGCACTAGCATCTACAAGTGGGGGTAAGCACTAAATGAGGGGGGGGGGGGGGTAAACTAGTGGAGTTCAAACTAAGTTCAATCTCATGCCTTAAGATGACATCAAGATTATCTAGCTTAGGCCAAATTTTATGCTCTTTATGCAACCTTCACACATCTTTCTAGTATCTACCATTCACTTAGGTAAAATCTAAGTAAGAGCTTTGATAAAGAAATAAAGTAAGAAGCTTGCAAGTAAAACTAGGATTGGTTTATCAAGTGAGTATAAGCACATAGGCTTAAGGCATATAGTTGTCATGGTAACAAATAGTGGTGTGTGGCATCAGTAGGGTATCTTGCAAGGGTTAGCTTGCATTGGTCCACTTATTTAATAAAGCTTGCTAAAGTAGAGTGTCTTGCAAGTGTTAGCTTGCCGTGTGCAGAGCAGTGGTTGAAGTTCTCCTCGACTTCTTCCTCGTAGAATCCTCCTTCCTCCTCGTATCCTTGATTGGTACTAGCGTCTATAAATAAATACGAGCTACACAATCACCAAACAATACTTAACTACTTGCATTCATCACACACAAGGGTCCTATATATGATCTAGCATCATCTCTAACATTACAAGGTTAAGGCTTGGTTTAATTCCTTTTATTTTTAGAAAAATAATTTCTACTCATTGACAAACTACTTAATATTTAATATTATCCAAACCAAACATGGGATCATGTTGACACATGTCATCACCACATATTTTAGTCCGTGGGAATGTGATTTAAAGTGGTGTCACAATTTAATAAGGTTTTACCCTTTTATTTTAATTAATTAAAGTGACTAGAAATGCCTATGGGGCATTCTTTTATTACTTGAACATTAGTTCTGCAAGTAAACCTATATATTTTTATATATTCTGAAAGGTATGGTTAAATGTGATTTTTGAGAGTTGGAATCAACTCAAAAGCTATTATGGTTTAAATTTGAAAAATGTTTGAATGCAGAAAAGCTTCTGCCTTGTTATTTTTACCATGGGTGATCTATAGATCCAAATGACTTGAATCCAACGGGCTTGGATTCAGCATTCCCAGATCTTTCTAACAAAATTGGTTTCATTCAATTTGGTGCACTGAATCGATCTGGGTTGATTTTTGAAGTTGGGTACAGAAGTGAGTTTGAAATAAAATGGAAAAGGTTTAATTCAAATAACTGGGCTGCGCGGGAAAGGTTAACGGGCCGGCCTGCTAAGCGCAGTGCTTCCGCGGGCTGCTTAAGTGGGTGTCCCCACTCGTCAGTGAGACAGGGGTGTGAAGCGGTACGGGGCAACGTGGGTCGTTCGATCTGATTCTAATCCAACGGCTGGGAGTCATCGTCGACGTTGGGCAACACCGGCGAGAAAGAAACCTAGTGCGGCCAGTGGGGGTTGCTGGGGGCTCACCGGGGTGCTGGCGAGGGTCGGCGAGGCGGGCGAACGACGAAGTCGATGACGGCGAACTCAGGGGTGGTCGCGGCAGCTCCTGGGGTGGACGAAATCAATGGCGCCCTTCTTCTCCAGAGGCGGCGGGCTCCGGTGAAATTCCGGCGATGCGCTTATCTCCTTGCTCCAGGAACGGTGTGGCACGATCAGTGAGGAGAGGGGAGTAGAATGGTGTGAAGAATTCGAGCGGGGGTGGCCTCTATTTATAGTCGAGCGAGGGGACCGACGAGGCGCACGGTGAGCTCGTCGGGGGCGATGGTACAGACGGTATTGGCATGGGCGAAGGTAGGGGACGGTGCGGTGTTCCCTGGCGATGCTAATCAACATGGTTTCGAGGCGTGGGGCGGTGCGTCTTGGTCTGGAACATGCGACGCTCTGCGCGGTAGAGGCGGCATCTTCGACGGCGAGCGGTGGCTGTGCGTCACGGGGCAGCGAACGAGGATGTCTGGCGGTCTCCTAGGTCGGTGGTGATCATGTATGCACGCGGCGAGGGCGGCGCGCGGTCCGTGGGCTTCGGTCGAGGGTGGCGCTCTGGCGCATGCTCGACATGGTCGCTGGCGGTCTGGGCGCGGTCCGTGCGTGTGGTCCAGGGGTTGGCAAGGTTCGAGCGGTGGACATGGAGTGGCGATGGATGGTGGGCTGCCTCCCAGACATGATGGCTAGGCTTGCTTCTCCTCCTAGCTTGCTGTCGACATGGGGGTGACATGGATGCACTCGGCTGTTCACCATTGATGGTAATGCCAAGCTCACAGTAGTGCTAGTGCTTGGTTTAGTTAGCTAGATGATCTACTGAGGTTGCTGTGAGCTAGAGAGGGAACCAGTTAGGCAAGAATCACTGCTCACAATAGTGTTTAGATTTTGTATGATTTGTGTCTACCAAGTGTTTGATGAAATGGCCGCATGAATTCAAGTTTTGAATTTTGAAAAGATTTTTGGTGGGTGTGCTAGATTGGTGCTGGTGAGTCTGCATATGCTTGGGTTTTGAAAGTTGAGCTTGTTTGAGTGGTTTTTGAAAAAGTGGGATCTTCCCATATGATAAAGATTCAATTTTGAATTGTCATTTAAACTATGCATTTGAAAGTTTCTGGATGATCACAAAGTGGGCCTTGATACTTTGTTATGAGTACATTCAAGGGGTGCAAAGATCCAGAAAAGTTTCTGTTAGGTTCTGAAAGTTTGAGACAGCCAAAGTAGGTATGGGAGTTAAATTGGTCAAAATGACCATTCCTTTATTTTATTTGTCTTTGGGAGAAGTGTGGGAAATGTTTTAGATGATGTTTATTTCACCTATGAAACATTTTACAAGCAAGGAAACATACAAACAAGGTGGTTCAAAAGAATTTCAAATTCAATGCATACTCATATGCATGCATTCCTAATTTTATTTAGAAAAGTTTTTGTTAACCCTAATTTTGATGATTAGAAATTGATGATCCAAGTTTAGTATTTTCGGGATGTTACAAACCTTCCCCCCTTAAACAAAATCTTGTCCCGAGATTTGAAAAAGGATGAAAATATTACCTAGGATTTGAAGAGATCGGGAAACTCTGTCCTGATGTGATCTTCACGCTCCCAGGTAGCTTCCTCTTCTGTGTGGTTGCTCCACTGAATCTTGAGAAACTTGATGCTTCGGGTTCGGGTAGTTCGAAAAGCTTCGTCCAAAATATGGATGGGTACTTCAGGATAGGTCAGGTCATCGTTGATCTCTATGGTCCGGTGATCGATATTCTCGAACACTTCGGTCTTCTCGGGGACTTCAAGACACTTGCGAAGTAACGAGATATGCAACATGTTGTGCACGGCTGATATCTCTTCGGGTAGTTCCAATGATATGATACTTCTCCTCGACGGTTCAGAATCTTGAAAGGTCCGATATATCTGGGGGCTAACTTTCCTTTGAGTTGGAAACGCTGCATTCCCTTCAATGGCGACACTTTCAGATAAACAAAATCTCCTATGTTAAAGGCAAGGTCTCTACGTCTCTTGTCGGTGTAACTCTTCTGTCTGGATTTGGCGGTCTTGAGGTGCTCACGAGTCTTGTGAACCTTCTCTTCTACTTCTCGTAGGATGTCGGGTCCGAAAATCTGACTCTCTCCTACTTCCGACCAGTTCAAAGGGGTGCGACACTTCCTTCCTTACATGAATTCAAAGGGGGCCATTTGCAAACTGGCTTGATTATTGTTGTTGTATGAAAATTCTGCAAACGGCAGACAGTCTTCCCACTTGGATCCATATTCTAACACACATGCTCTCAGCATATCTTCGAGTATTTGGTTTACTCGCTCCGTTTGTCCATCGGTCTGAGGGTGATACGCGGTACTGAAATCTAGGCGGGTTCCTAAAACTTCTTGGACTTTCTTCCAGAATCTCGAGGTAAACTAAGTTACTCGATCCGATAAGATGTTCTTGGGGACTCCATGTAAACTAACGATTATAGCGATGTACAACTCCGCTAGTTTCGAACTCTGATATGTGGTCTTGACGGGTAAGAAATGGGCGACTTTGGACAATCTGTCCACTATGACCCAGATAGAGTCATTTCCCCTACTAGAAGTAGGTAGTCCAGTGATAAAGTCCATTCCTACAGAATCCCATTTCCATTCCGGAATCTGCAAGGGTTGCAACAATCCAGCGGGTCTTTGATGTCCTGCTTTGACTCGCTGACAATATAACACTTGGCGATATAGCTTCCGATTTCTCTCTTCATCTTATGCCACCAAAATTGCTCTTTTAAATCTTGATACATCTTAGTTCCTCCGGGATGGATAGAATAAAGAGTATCATGAGCCTCGTTCAAGATAACTTCTTTCAACTCAGAATCTGATGGTACACAAAGGCGTCCTTTGTACCACAGAACTCCTTCTTCATCTTCGGTGAATCCGGGTACCTTGCTTGTA
The DNA here is from genome assembly GCA_916181665.1 of Avena sativa. Taxonomy (NCBI): domain Eukaryota; kingdom Viridiplantae; phylum Streptophyta; class Magnoliopsida; order Poales; family Poaceae; genus Avena; species Avena sativa. Next base: position 73,100,836 of record OV702284.1, read on the forward strand.
CCGATACGACGCTTGATTCCGTCAATACTAGCATTTCCCTTCTGCGCCTCTTTAATCTGACTGATCAAAGTGGGCTGGAGTTCTATGCTAGCCAAAAATCCTTCACTTAATAATTCCATTCGAAAAGCTTCCATCTCTTTGTGCAAACTTGGTTGCTCCTTTAAAATCATGGAGTTCAAGCGGCACGTCAATCTGCTAAGGGCATCGGCTACCACGTTGGCTTTACCAGGGTGATAGTGAATGTCCAGGTTGTAATCCTTTATTAGCTCAATCCATCTTCTTTGCCTCATATTCAGCTCCTTCTGAGTGAATATATACTTCAGGCTCTTGTGATCTGAATAGATCTCACAACGGTTTCCCATCGGGTAATGTCTCCATGTTTTCAGGGCTAGAACTACGGTGCGAGTTCGAGGTCATGGGTTGGGTAGTTTTGCTCATGTTGCTTCAGTTGTCAAGATAGATAAGATATAACATTGCCTTCTTGCATTAGCACACATCCGAGACCAATCTTGTATGCATCACAATACACATCGAAGGGCTTCGTGATATCCGGCATGATTAAGATTGGGGCTGAAATCAATCTCCTCTTGAGTTCTTGAAAACTTGCTTCACATTTGTCGGTCCATTCAAACTTCTTGTCCTTCTTCAGCAATTGGGTCATGGGTCTGGCGATACTAGAGAATCCTTCTACGAATTTGCGGTAATATCCCGCCAATCCGAGAAATGCACGAACTTGGGTTTCAGTGGTTGGGGCTTGCCAATCTTTTACATCTTTCACTTTGGCAGGGTCAACGGCAATTCCTCCGGCGGATACAATGTGACCGAGGAATCCTACCTCCTGTAACCAGAATTCACATTTGCTAAACTTTGCATACAACTGATGCTCTCTAAGGGTTCCAAGAATGGTCCTTAGGTGTAGCTAATGTTCTTCTTCTGATTTGGAATAAATCAGAATGTCATCGATGAAAACAACGACAAACTTATCCAGGAAGTCCATAAAAATCTTATTCATGAGACTCATGAAATAAGTGGGGGCATTGGTTAATCCAAAAGACATAACGGTATACTCGTACAATCCATATCTGGTGGTAAAGGCAGTCTTTGGAATATCCTCTGCACGAATTTTGAGTTGATGATATCCGGTTCTAAGATCAATCTTAGAAAACACTCTGGCATCGGTCAACTGATCAAACAAATCTTCTATCTTAGGCAAGGGGTACTTGTTCTTGATAGTGACATCATTCAATTTCCGATAATCCATACACAAACGGTTACCTCCATCCTTCTTGTCCACAAACAAAACAGGTGACCTCCAAGGTGACGCACTTGGTTGAATCAATCCAATTTCCAGCATGGAATCCAGCTGCTTCTTTAGTTCTGCGAGCTCTGACGGGTTCATACTATAGGGTCTCTGGGCTATGGGTCCGGTTCCAGGAATTAGTTCAATGATAAACTCGATATCCCGATCTGGGGGCATACCGGGCAAAACATCTGGAAATACATCGGGGTATTCACATACTATCCGGACTTGGTCAATGGTAGGTTGGGCTATACTCTTGTTGCATTTGAATTTGCGAGGTAAGGTTTCAGATATATGCTCGACTGATATTCCGGCGGTACTGGTCATGGTTATGGCTTTCTTGGCACAATCAATCAATCCTTTATGTTTGGACATCCAATCCATTCCTATTACTACTTCCAAACCTTTAGTTCCGAGTACTATCAGATTTGCATAAAAATCTATGCCATGGATTCGGATAGGGACGGCTTTGCAAATTTGCCTAGCCTTGGTGGTTGATCCGGGAATTTGAACAATCATAACATGCTTCAGTTTGGTTGGTTGAATTTTACTAGTGCATGCAAATTCTTTGGTGACAAATGAATACGATGCACCAGAGTCAAACAACACTCTTGCAAGTACTGAATTAACAGAAAACATACCCAGCACAACGTCTGGCGCTTCCTGAGCTTCTTCAGCATGCATGAGAAAAAGACGGTCGTTGTGGTTGAGTGAATTCCCTGGGGAAAATCTTTTTCCTCGCTGAGCACGACGCTGCTGCTGAGCTGGGACATTGGCATTGGGGGCTGTAGCATTCTTCTTGTTGGGGCACTCGTTGGAATAGTGGCCTTTATTTCCACAGTCATAACAGGTCACTTGCGACTTGTCCTTGGCTGCTACAGGCACGGCATTACTTCCAGTCCTAGGGGCAGTGTTGGTGTTGGCGGTAGCATTATTATTGTTCAACTTGGGTGGGGCACGGTTGAAATTGCTAGAGTTGCCGGGGTTGTTGTGATTTCCTCCAGGTCTAGGGTTTCCATGGTTGGGATAGGTCGGACGGTTCATCGGGGGTCTGTTGGTCCTTGGGGCAAATCCTGGAGATGGTTGGGATGATACTTTGGGGTCTGATGGGTTCCTGGTTGATGCATCATGCGACATTTGCGGTTCTCATTAGCTTGGTTGATCTTTCCTTCCATCTGGATAGCAGAGTCGACCAGGGCTTCAATATCAGCAAAGGGGATATTGACTAACACAGTCTTCATCTCATCATGCAAACCATTCAGGAACCTTTCTTTCTTCTTGGCTTCGGTGTCGATCTTATCCGGGGCATACCTAGCTAATGACAAAAATTTGTCACGGTATTCCACTACAGTCATCCTTCCTTGCTTCAGCTCTCTGAACTCGTCTCTCATCCTCTTGATCAAACCTGGTGGCACATGGGTTCTGCTAAACTTGACCTTGAATTCTTCCCAGGTCATCATCTGGCCTCCGGTCATTGCACGAACACTGTTCCACCATGCCCTGGCATCTCCGGCTAGATAGTGGGTGGCGAACAGGACTTTCTCGTTGGCTTCCACTCCAGCGACTTCTAAGTTATTTTCCATGGTTTGCAGCCAATCATCGGCGTCTAGGGATTCTTCTGACTTAGTGAAAACAGGTGGGTTGGTATTCTGGAAGTTCTTGAGCTTAGATCCGTGGTTGTCCTGATTTCCATGTCCTTGGTTGTTGTGGGCAAGTTGGGCTATCTGCTAAAGTGTGGCTAGGTTGGCTTGACGTTCGGCTCTTTCAGCTTCGCGGTCAGAAGTCAACATTTGCAGAATCTGCAACATCGGGTCCGGGGTTGAACCACTTCCTCCACGTGGCATATGAAGATTGAGATAGATCATGAGAAAACAGGGAAACTTCTAAAGTTTTGGGTCTTTGAAAAAAAATTAAAAGTTTGACTCAGATTTTCTAGCAACTTGCTTTTTCATTCATTCATTCATTCATTGCACACGATACAACACACACCACAACAAAGAAAAGCAGATGGTTTCAAGAACCATTCTGAGAACTATGATACAGTGGGACCGAATACTACTCACTACGCTAGTGCTCAAGTGCTACTACTCCTCAGAATCTGTGGCCTCATCATCCTCATCATCATCGATGAAGGCGAAATCATACTCATCGATGAAGAAATCCATAGCCTGATCCTCCAGAAAATCATCGTCATCGCTGAGATAGGAGTAAGGGTCTCCACGAAGATCCTCTCCAACATTCTCCCTTTCCTCCAACTGCATGTCTCTCTCATGGATGGTCTCCTCCAGAGATGAGATGCGGTGGCGAAGACGGGCAATGATGCGCTCCTTCTTGTCGAGCTGACGGCAGCGAGACTTGCGATCTTTTGCTAGCATGGCGATGGTTTGGTCCTTCGTCTTGATGATGGCAGATTTGTGGTTGCAGTAGTCACGGCAGTTGTCCAACTCCTGCTGACGATCGTACATCATGAAGCTAAGGTGGTCCAATTGAGTCTTCAGCTCGGGGTGGTATGGGGCTTCAAGTGGTTGTACATTAGAATCACGCCTTGGGCAAAACTCAAAGTGAGTACCCTTGATCTGATTGATGCTCTGCCCACACAGACGGGAAAGAGCTTCCTGCATGGCCCTGGCAAGTCCGTCGAGCCAGTTGTTCTCTCTTAATGTAAACTGAATTCCCTCAGCAGTGGGAGGTTCAATCTTTCCTCGGAGACTTGCAACAATTAGCCACTGCAGATCTTCTCCTCCTTGATCATTGAGTTGAGCTCCAAAGAACTCGGGGTGCGGACGCTCCAGAAGTTCCGAAAGCTGGTCCAAATCCCTCTCAAAGATCAGGTCTCCTCCATTCCCCAACTGGTAAAAATTGTTGTACTTCACGTCCATCTATAAGAATATAGGATGAGTAAGTTAGTAGAGTGATCAAGTGTGTCAAAATTTTATGTATTTTTGTAAGAGTTTTTGAGGAACATGAATTTTTATGAAAGAATAAAAGGGATAAGAATGAGAATAAGTTTTTGTAAATATTTGTTTTCTTTGGTTTTGAAACTAAGTTTTTTGATTCAAACGTCCAGTCTAACTAGGGTCTCCTATGGTCAGGATGGCTCTGATACCAACTTGTCAACACCTGGATTTTTAATCCTAGATGCCTGTTATGCCATTCATCGCAATCCCAGGATTACCATTTTTGCGAGACATAACAGAATTGGATACCATAGTACATCATCCATTACAATCCGTACATAAGTTCTTACACAAATAGGGATCTCATGATCCAGTTCTTAATACAACATCAAGCAGCGGAATACGTAATAATAACGGTAGCATAGGCGAAGCTCCATCTTCGGGGTCACAGGCAATGCTGACGATGGGAGATGATCCTAGTTGTCGTAACCTTCCTGGGGTCCATCCTCCAGGTACTCCTCTTCATAGTCTGGACATGGGAATAGCCAGGGACAAAGCCATGAGTACTCTTTAAGTACTCGCAAACTACTACTAACAAGTGAAAGGGGGTTTTGATAATAGGACACTAGGCTCTAGGGTTATTTTGCAAAAGCCAGATTTATCTCTACTAAGTTCCAAAGCTAGTCACAATTTTATAACTCCTAAGGGGGATCTTGTACTCATGACACAACTCTGTTGTGGTCAAGTCAAAGTCTCAATTCATTTCACAAGTCATTTTGAAAAGTCTGACGGGGGAACAGTATGGCCACTCCAACTGTCCATAACCGCGGATGCGGCTATTCGAATAGTTTGACACTCTGCAGAGATTGTACAATTTCACCACAACATTCGATACATCCGTCAGGAACAAATCATGAATTCACCATACTCAGTATGTGGATAATCAATCCTAACCTTTCAATTACACGCCCTAGTATAAGCACCTCTCCTGTGAGTTTGGCCTCCCAACCATGACCAACTATCATCTTGGGTACTGCAAAGGTGGACAATCTTCACAAGGTAGCCTCAGCTCAGACCTTGGCCGTGAGGGAACTAATACTAAGGTATATAAGTTTCCAGTCAAGCCCTACCCAATCTTCGGGTATTGTGGTTATACGATAAAATTGGAATGGTATCGCATCCAGACAACCATCAGTTTTATAAAGGGCTAAGGCTCATGCCTCAACATTTTCATCACCAAAATCATCAGGTGTTCGGAAACACATGTCCAAAACATTTCAATAGAATGATCCATCATTCCAAGGTTTTCATAACCATTTTTCCACCAAGTATTCCCACCTAAAGTTGATCACGTTTTATGCTTAGCACTAGCATCTACAAGTGGGGGTAAGCACTAAATGAGGGGGTGTAAACAAGTGGAGTTCTAACTAAGTTCAATCCCATGCCTTAAGATGACATCAAGATTATCTAGCTTAGGCCAGATTTTATGCTCTTTATGCAACCTTCACATATCTTTCTAGTATCTACCATTCACTTAGGTAAAATATAAGTAAGAGCTTTGATAAAGAAATAAAGTAATAAGCTTGCAAGTAAAAGTAGGATTGGTTTATCAAGTGAGTATAAGCACATAGGCTTAAGGCATATAGTTGGCATGGTAACAAATAGTGGTGTGTGGCATCAGTAGGGTATCTTGCAAGGGTTAGCTTGCATTGGTCCACTTAGTTAATAAAGCTTGCTAAAGTAGAGTGTCTTGCAAGTGTTAGCTTGCCTTGTGCAGAGCAGTGTTTGAAGTTCTCCTCGGCTTCTTCCTCGTAGAATCCTCCTTCCTCCTCGTATCCTTGGTCGGTACTAGCGTCTATAAATAAATACGAGGTACACAATCACCAAACAATACTTAACTACTTGCATTCATCACACACAAGGGTCCTATAGATGATCTAGCATCATATCTAACATTACAAGTTAAGTCTTGGTTTAATTCCTTTTATTTTTAGAAAAGTAATTTCTACTCATTGACAAACTACTTAAGATTTAATATTCTCTAAACCAAACATGGGATCATGTTGACACATGTCATCACCACATATTTTAGTCCATGGGAATGTGATTTAAAGTGGTGTCACAATTTAATAAGGTTTTACCCTTTTATTTTAATTAATTAAAGTGACTTGAAATGACTATGGGGCATTCTTTTATTACTCGAACATTATTTCTGCAAGTAAACCTATATATTTTTATATATTCTGAAAGGTATGGTTGAATGTGATTTTTGAGAGTTGGAATCAACTCAAAAGCTATTATGGTTTAAATTTGAAAAATGTTTGAATGCAGAAAAGCTTCTGCCTTGTTATTTTTACCATGGGTGATCTATAGATCCAAATGACTTGAATCCAACGGGCTTGGATTCAGCATTCCCAGACCTTTCTAACAAAATTGGTTTCATTCAATTTGGTGCACTGAATCGATCTGGGTTGATTTTTGAAGTTGGGTACAGAAGTGAGTTTGAAATAAAATGGAAAAGGTTTAATTCAAATAACTGGGCTGTGCGGGAAAGGTTAACGGGCCGGCCTGCTAAGCGCAGTGCTTCCGCGGGCTGCTTAAGTGGGTGTCCCCACTCGTCAGTGAGACAGGGGGTGCGAAGCAGTACGGGGCAACGTGGGTCGTTCGATCTGATTCTAATCCAACGGCTGGGAGTCATCGTCGACGTTGGGCAACGCCGACGAGAAAGAAACCTAGCTCGGCCAGTGGGGGTTGCTGGGGGCTCACTGGGGTGCTGGCGAGGGTCGGCGAGGCGGGCGAACGACGAAGTCGACGACGGCGAACTCAGGGGTGGTCGCGGCAGCTCCTGGGGTGGACGAAATCGATGGCGCCCTTCTTCTCCAGAGGCGGCGGGCTCCGGTGAATTCCTGGCGATGCGCTGCTCGCCTTGCTCCGGGAACGGTGTGGCACAATCAGTGAGGAGAGGGGAGTAGAATGGCGTGAATAATTCGAGCGGGGGTGGCCTATATTTATAGTCAAGCGAGGGGACCGACGGGGCGCACGGTGAGCTCGTCGGGGGCGATGGTACAGACAGCTATTGGCATGGGCGAAGGTAGGGGACGGTGCGGTGTTCCCTGGCGATGCTCAACGACATGGTTTCGAGGCGTGGAGCGGTGCGGCTTGGTCTGGAACATGCGACGCTCTGCGCGGCAGAGGCGACGTCTTCGACGGCGAGCGGTGGCTGTGCGTCACGGGGCGGCGAACGAGGATGTCTGGCGGTCTCCTGGGTCGGTGGTGATCATGTATGCACGCGGTGAGGGCTGCGCACGGTGTGTGTGCTTCGGTCGAGGGTGGCGCTCTGGCGCATGCTCGGCATGGTCGCTGGCGGTCTGGGTGCGGTCCGTGCGTGTGGTCCAGGGGTTGGCAAGGTTCGAGCAGTGGACAGGGAGTGGCGGTGGACGGTGGGCTGCCTCCCAGACATGCTGGCTAGGCTTGCTTCTCCTCCTAGCTTGATGTCGACATGGGGGTGACATGGATGCACTCGGCTGTTCACCATTGATGGTAATGCCAAGATCACAGTGGTGCTAGTGCTTGGTTTAGTTAGCTAGATGATCTACTAAGGTTGCTGTGAGCTAGAGAGGGAACCAGTTAGGCAAGAATCACTGCTCACAATAGTGTTTAGATTTTGTATGATTTGTGTCTGCCAAGTGTTTGATGAAATGGCCGCATGAATTCAAGTTTTGAATTTTGAAAAGATTTTTGTTGGGTGTGCTAGATTGGTGCTGGTGAGTCTGCAGATGCTTGGGTTTTGAAAGTTGAGCTTGTTTGAGTGGTTTTTGAAAAAGTGGGATCTTCCCATATGATAAAGATTCAATTTTGAATTGTAATTTAAACTATGCATTTGAAAGTTTCTGGATAATCACAAAGTGGGCCTTGATACTTTTTTATGAGTACTTTCAAGGGGTGCAAAGATCCAGAAAAGTTTCTGTTAGGTTCTGAAAGTTTGAGACAGCCAAAGTAGGTATGGGAGTTAAACTGGTCAAAATGACCATTCCTTTATTTTATTTGTCTTGCTTTATTTGTCTTTGGGAGAAGTGTGGGAAATGTTTTAGATGATGTTTATTTCACCTAAGAAACATTTTACAAGCAAGGAAACATAAAAACAAGGTGGTTCAAAAGAATTTCAAATTCAATGCATACTCATATGCATGCATTCCTAATTTTATTTAGAAAAGTTTTTATTAACCCTAATTTTGATGATTAGAAATTGATGATCCAAGTTTAGTATTTTTGGGATGTTACATTCTACCTACGGTGTCTAGAGTCTTACTGTTTTGCTACATTAGCATAATTTTTTTGTTACAAAGTATCCGATGAGTAATCAAGGAGTCTTCAATGAAATAGGTTTTTCTACATTACTATAATTCTTTTGCTACGGTATCTCCGATGAAGCCTGCGATGAAGGGTAGTCTTTTTTTTCTATTCTTGTGCAAACCATGTTTTCCTACAGTGTAGAAAAAGTGGGATATTATATATAGCAAAAGTGGGATATTATGTAGCAAAACCGGGACATAGTATAGCAGAAATGATATTTGAGACTTTTTAGAGGACATGTGTCAGTAGGAGGCCCCGGAAATGCGTAGTACACCCTTTAACTGTAGAGGTATTGGTGCATGTTGGAGGTAGAAAAATGAAATATATTTGGTAAGTAGTATTCCATTCTATTATTTGATTGGATAGCCTGCCTTTTTAGAGAAAAACTTGCATGATTTTCTATTACTCCATGGTGATATCAAATTGATAGCATGCCTTTTTATCACTCGCCGAGAATGAAATTTCAGAGCTCCAATCATGATTTTCTATTACCTCCGTTGAGATTATTAGGAAATAAATATTAGTCATTCAATGTTCATTTGGCAATGATTGGCGCTATTATGACTTCGTATGTAATTTCGTTTATTGTGAGTTTCCTTGTGGACCTTTGATTGTGAGTTTCCTTGTTTCCAGATGTAGGAGGGGAAGTCTGAGATTCGATGGTTAAGATTGATCCAATGTTTTATGTCTGCTATTTGATGGCTGAGATTGCTCCAATGTTTGACGTGACCTATGATCCATAACATTCTTTTAATAGTAAATAAAACATACAATTTTCCAACACTTCATATAATCATATCATGTATTCCATCCCAAGTCTATAGCAGGGCTAAGCATACTACAACTATGATGTTTTCACTAAGGAAGATGGATTTCCTAATAGGACATATCATAGCATAATAACATAGTATCCCTATCATGCATACTACAAAAATACCACTAAGTGTAGTGAAAATAGTAGGACTTGGATGATAGTGTCACTTGCCTTAGTAGTTGGTGGTGTTGGTACACTCTTCGCAATAACACACTTGACAATCAACACAATCTATCAAGCAAAACAACCAAGACAAAACATACACAAGATCAACACTAATGGCAACACAAAAATCATGCAAAGTATGCAAACATGCAAGATGACAATTTTTATTCTACAATTTTTTATAACAAGGTTCTAAACATTACTAAGTGATTTCTGAACATTTTATATTTTCAAGATTACAAATGCAACCATTTGTGCAATTGTAGCAATTAGCAATGTTTTCTAACACTTGAAAATGTCATTCTCACTAAATAATTGCCACGGTCTTATTTATACTAGAATAAAATTATATTTTGGTCTTACTGTACAGAGGGTTCAATTTACAACCATTTGCAAAAGGATTCACTTAAAATAATTTACACAACAATTTTTATACTCAAAATACTCCACAAATGGTTCTGTATAAAACGTGATTTTAACAGACTCAAAAATACCGAATTATGGCTCCACTGTGTTCTACTCGTTTTTGTGAATCCATAGACATATTATTTGCTAAATTTGGATATACAGAAATAAAGATATGATTTTTGCAAGTTTGTGTGTTCTTATGTATAAAAATCCAAAAATAGGAATATATATGACACTTGGTAGATTCTAATTGAAGGATACCCCTTCGTTTAAGTGATCTATGATGACCTTTAGATGAAGATCTAATGGTTTAGGATGGCTCACCGGAAAAGCTCGCCGGAGAAGTTCGCCGGATTTGCGGGCACGGGCTTGGCGTTGTCGTTCCCGTCGCTAGGGACGTATCGGAGTAGAAGAAGATGCGGACGGCGTATAGGACGTCGAGGCGGTGCTACTAGACGTGATTTAGAGCTCGTTCATCTCCAACGATGAAGGCAATCCACGGCTGGAGCAATGTGCGACGTCGGCGGCGCGGCCAACTACAACAATATGATGAACAATCATGTCCTGGAGGTAGCCAACAACAACAGTAGTCTTCTGGTAGAAGGAATTGACAAGGGACTCACTGATGGCGACATGATCTGACGATGAACTCTGTTTTTAGGCTAATCTTCGCATGGATCGTATGGGCTCTATAGAGCTCCTCTCGAAAATGTTTTGGAACGAAAATGATGGAGGAGGACTAGAGGTACACGCTGGACCTTTTGGTTCGTCTTGATTAGGTCTAGAGAGGGAGATCGGGAGACGTATGCCGATGTATGACACTCGGAGCACCGGTTCGATTTGATGTATTTACTCCCCTAAATGCAAAATTACTTCCCTGAACGGATACCCCAAATTTATAATAAGTTTTATGTTTATGTCGACAAGAAACGTTCAATAGAATTGATAGGGAGGAGAGGAAGAGATGGTCATGGTTCTCACAGCCATGTACGTGCTCTTGCCAAGAGGAAGAAGAGCTCGAGCGCTCGTATCGTTTAGTTCCTAAATGGGCCAGGGAAATTTGGCCCAAGAAAAAATAAACGGTAGAGGAAAAAAATATAAAAATAGAGGGATACTTGGGCTTGGGCTGCTGCTGCCCTGCTCTTGTTTTTTTAACCGATTTCTTCTTATTTTTTTCTGTTTTATCAATTGATTTAAACTTCCAAATTGATTCAAATTTATACCAAATTTTTTTAAAAAATTTATGTAAAATATAAGTTGATAGTTTACTCTGATTAGCATATTTGGAATATTTTTTTAAAAAAAATTGAGCACGACACGTAGGCCTATACAGTATATTTTCTTAATTCTTGTTTATTTCATATCTTTTGATTTAGAGCTCCAAAAAATTTCAAACAAATTTCCTTAGCTTTATAATTTTATTCTTTATCATAATCTCTCATTTAAGAATACTTTTATTTTGTTTTAGTCATTGCCTTAACCTGACTTTAGTTTTCTTCCTATATTTTTATAAATTCCATATCATTTTATGTGGAACTTCAAATAGAGTCAAACTAATTTCTATGGTTTTATAATTTTTCCCTTTATCTTTTTATCCCACTTAGGAATTCTTTTGTATATTTTAAATATGGAATATGTCCAAAGTCTCATGTTGTTAGGTGGTCATTTCAATTTTGAGAAGAAAGTTATTTCTCTTAGTTTTAAAATACAACCATGTATGCTTCATGATTTTGAGGTTTTGAAAACATGCATATAACTTCACAAACAAAATTGTTTTATTTAATTTTTGTTTTGAAGTAGTTATATTGAATAGTCAAAAAGTTGTTGTTCCCTCTGAATTTCCAAGACTTAGTTTTTATTTTGTTTAAGTTTTTCCACTTTTCAAAATTTGCAAAATTTTGGGATGTGACAGACTACCACCCTTAAAAGGAATCTCGTCCCGAGATTCGAGAAGGCTAGAAATAACAGGTTGGGTTTTAGAATAACTTGGGTGCTACCACCCTTAAAAGGAAATTTTATAGGGTTTCATTTGTGCTTTTGCAGCCATCAGTTGTTGCATCTCATTGACATTGTTGTTGTTGTTGTTGGTGGTGTATCTCGGAGGCATCTGTTGGTTTAATAGGGATAAGTAATGATAGATAGATCTAAAGAAGTTCTAACACACAACCCAAAACAAACAAGTTCAATCAAACAATCAACAAGCAACTCATCACTTAACAACTTATGAGTTTAACTCACGAGTTGAAGAAAACAACAAGTTTTCTTGAAACAATCAACCTAGTATAGTCATACCACATAGGTCGGTATGATCCATACACGAACACGATACGAAAGTCTAAAATAATTGGTAGGCAGTCTAATGTCTCTTGGGTCACACTATGATAACATCAGTGGGATCTCTCTTTTGAGTTTGGCAATCATCGGTGAAGTGTCCTGTCTTCTAGCAGCGATGGCAAAACACTTTCGTCATGTCTCGGGTCCTTTTCCTTGAAGTGTTGTTGTGGTTGTCTTGAAGTTCCTTCTCTACACATTCATTAATATTGTGTCCTTTCTTCTTGCATTTGGAGCAGGTGATATGGCTAAGTTTTACTTTTATCTTTTTGAGAGCTTGATACATTCCATCCTTGACTTGTTCTTTCACTTGTTGCACTATGAAGTCGAGATGGCACTTGGCAGGAATGTGGTTGGTTCCTTCACATAGGAAACAAGTGACTTGAGATACGGTGCATTCTTCAACTGGATGGTTGTCATCACAAAAGGGGCATTGATCTTGATGTTCCTTAGAGGTGTGTCCTACTTCTCCACATGTTTTGCAAGCTTGAGTTCCTTCTATAATATCATCCTTGGTATCATTGTTGTCACAATCACTTTGGGAAAGGTTGTTTCTCATGTTGATCATCCTTTGCAACAATTGAGATTGGGTTTCCAAGAATTTTTGCATGGTTGGGTCTAACTCATTGTTGTTGGCTAAAAACTAAGTTGTCACTTGATTCAACTAGGCTTGGGTTGCTAGCAGTTGTTCTCTCATGTGCATCTCTTGGTTGTTGTTGTTAGCATCCTTGATGTTGAAGTCTCTTGGAGAAGTCATCTGTTTGGGTTGGATTGGGACTAGAGTAGGAAAAAGATTTCTAGAGGAAGAATTCTACTCACACACAATAATTCACACAAAGCAATGTGCAAGCAATCACAATCATGCATTCCACTCAAACAACAAGATTCAAGCATATTTTTGGGCAACAAAATGTTTTTGCTACACCACATAAGTTGGTGCGATCAACAAATCGATCTAAACTAAACACTAGTATGGTGGTCCAACTATGGGATTTACTTGAGATCATTCCATTCTTCTTAGTTGTTTCTTCATGAACAAGATCATGGTATCCTTGGAAATTTCTTGCATCTTGGTTACAAGATTCAAAGATAATGTCTACAATGTTTCTTCATGAGTTGAGTTTCCTTAGTCTCCAAGTCTTGAGTAATATTTCTTATCCCACTTGTAGTCCTTAGTGATGTCCAAGTTGAAGTCCTTGGTGATATTGTAGTTGAAGTCATTGGTGATGTTGAAGTCCTTACTCATGTTGAAGTCTTGTCCAACAAATTGAAAAGGAAAAGATGTAGAATCAAAACCAAAAAGGTTGAGGAAAGAGTTTACAAGATTGTTTGTAAATAAGTTTTGGAACAAATACAACTCCTAGTTTTCTAAGGGGTTTTGTCCAATCCTAGGGTTACAATCCTACAGGCAACACAATGCTCTGATACCATCTGTAAAGATCCCAACCTGATAAGGTAGATATCCCTGTGTTCACAATGCTAGTCCTTGGATCAATAGCTAGCATTCACAGTTTAAGATGTAATATCAAGGAACAAAGGTCATAATACAAATTTATAACCAGGAATAAAATAATTTATTACATCTTACATAGCTCATTTGGCTATCTCTTTACAATGCAGTAGAAATAACTATATAGCATGGAGTCCTTCATCTTCAAAGTGCCACAGGCATTCATGTTGGTTGTAGACTTGTAATCCTATTCAACACACTTCACTAACATCAAACAAACCTTCAACATAATAAGTTGCAGCCACAAGGGTCAATACATTTGAATTTTATTGGCAAGTTTCACTACTATGTGGAAATAAGTGGAACCTATCAATATATGCATATTTGGCTAAGTAGGGTTTAGGCTCATTTGCAGAAAGCAATATAGTTTTATCATATCTTTTCAAAATAGTTTTTATCTTTTGATAATCTTTCTGAACTCCTTGGAAAACTCCAAGTGCTTGTAATCCCTTGTTGACACCATCAAGTTTTACTTTGAGAAATTGGAATGTCGAGATCTTCCATAGCTTCAGGCCTTAGTTGCTCAGAGTTGTCCGTAACCGGGGACACGGCTAAGTACTTAGAATTTTGATCTTCTGCAGAAGTTGTACACTTTACCCACATGACACAATCTCGTCTTGACGCCACCGGTGGCCACTGGATAAGTACACACCAAATGGAGTACCGGCAGATCGAGAATATGACAAAGTCTTTCCATAGAAGTCCTCCCAATACATGATGCTAGCTTGTCTACCAGGCACCAATGTAAGGAAAAATTTCCAATACATGAATCCAGTTAACCTGAGTAGATGCCAATGCAAGGGTCTTCCACTATGTAGTTGACTAAGCCAGAGCCCATTTAGCATGTGGCTATACACGGAAGCCACTGTACGAGAAACATGTTCAATCTCTAAGTCCCTGGGTGGTTTTCTTCAAGTGCACATATACAAAGATAGCCATATAAACATGGTTCCCTTTGTTGCCACCTTGTCCAAAATTGAGTATCCTCATTCCACCCAGGTGGTTCATTGAGTACTTGTTTATTATATAAAACATATACTTTTCCAACACTTCATATAATCATATCATGTATTCCATCCCAAGTCTATAGCAGGGCTAAGCATACTACAACTATGATGTTTTCACTAAGGAAGATGGATTTCTTAATAGGACATAGCATAGCATAATAACATAGTAGCCCTATCATGCATACTATAAAAATACCACTAAGTGTAGTGAAAATAGTAGGACTTGGATGATAGTGTCACTTGCCTTAGTAGTTGGTGGTGTTGGTACACTCTTCGCAATAACATACTTGACAATCAACACAATCTATCAAGCAAAACAACCAAGACAAAACATACACAAGATCAACACTAATGGCAACACAAAAATCATGCAAAGTATGCAAACATGCAAGATGGCAATATTTATTGTACAAATTTTTATAACAAGGTTCTGAACATTACTAAGTGATTTCTTAACATTTTATATTTTGAAAATTACAAATGCAACCATTTGTGCAATTGTAGCAATTAGCAATATTTTCTAACACTTAGAAATGTCATTCACACTAAATAATTACCACGGTCTTATTTATACTAGAATAAAATTATATTTTGGTCTTACTGTATGAAGGGTTCAATTTACAACCATTTGCAAAAGGATTCACTTAAAAATAATTTACACAACAACTTTTATACTCAAAATACTCCACAAATGGTTATGTATAAAACATAATTTTAACAGACTCAAAAATACCGAATTATGGCTCCACGGTGTTCTACTCGTTTTTTTAATCCATAGACATATTATTTGCTAAATTTGGATATACAGAACTAAAGATATGATTTTTGCAAGTTTGTGTGTTCTTATGTCTAAAAATCCGAAAATAGGAATAGATATGACACTTGGCAGATTCTAATTGGAGGATACCCCTTCGTTTAAGTGATCTATGATGACCTTAAGATGAAGATCTAATGGCCCAGGATGACTCTCCGGAAAATCTCGCCGGAGAAGTTCACCGGATTTGCGGGCACGGGCTTGGCGTTGTCGTTCCCGTCGCTAGGGACGTATCCGGAGTAGAAGAAGATGCGGACGACGTAGAAAACGTCGAGGCGGTGCTACTAGACGTGATTTAGAGCTCGTTCGTCTCCAACGATGAAGGCAATCCATGGCTGGAGCAACGTGTGACGTCGGCGGCGCGGCGAACTACAACAATATAATGAACAATCATGTCCTGGAGGTATCCAACAACAAGAGTAGTCTTCTGGTAGAAGGAATTGACAAGGGACTCACCGATGGCAACACGATCTGACGATGAACTCTGTTTTTAGGCTAATCTTGGCATGGTTCGTATGGGCTCTACAGAGCTCCTCTCGAAAAAGTTTAGGAACAAAAGTGATAGAGGAGGACTAGAGATACGCACTAGACCTTTCGGTTCGTCTTGATATGGTTAGAGAGGGAGATCGGGAGACGTATGCCGACGTATGACACTTGGAGCACCGGTTCGATTTGATGTATTTACTCCCCTAAATGCAAAATTACTTCCCTGAACGGATACCCCACTAAATTTATAATAAGTTTCGTGTTTATGTCGACAAAAAACGTTCAATAGAATTGATAGGGAGGAGAGGAAAAGATGGTTATGATTCTCACAGCCATGTAAGTGCTCTTGCCAGGAGGAAGAAGAGCTCGAAAGCTCATGTCGTTCAGTTCCTAAATGGGCCAGGAAAATTTGGCCCAAAAAAAATTAAACGGTAGAGGAAAACAAATATAGAAATAGAGGGCTGATTGGGCTTGGGCTGCTGCTGCCCTGCTCTTGTTTTTTTAACCGATTTCTTCTTTTTTCTGTTTTATCAATTGATTTAAACTTCCAAATTGATTTAAATTTATACCAAATATTTTTAGAAAATTTATGTAAAATATAAGTTGATAGTTTACTCTAATTAGAATATTTGGAATACTTTTTTAAAAAAAATTGAGCACGGCACGTAAGCCTATACAGTATATTTTCTTAATTCTTGTTTATTTCATATCTTTTGATTTAGAGCTTCAAAAAGGTTCAAACAAATTTCCTTAGCTTTATAATTTTATTTTTTATCATAATCTCTCATTTAAGAATACTTTTATTTTGTATTAGTCATTGCCTTAACCTGACTTTATTTTTCTTCCTATATTTTTATAAATTTCATATCATTTTATCTGAAACTTCAAATAGAGTTAAACTAATTTCTATGGTTTTATAATTTTTCCCTTTATCTTTTTATCTCACTTAGGAATTATTTTGTATATTTTAAATATGAAATATGTCCAAAGTCTCATGTTGTTAGGTGGTCATTTCAATTTTGAGAAGAAAGTTATTTCTCTTAGTTTTAAAATGCAACCATGTATGCTTAATGATTTTGAGGTTTTGAAAACATGCATACAACTTTACAAACAAAATTGTTTTATTTAATTTTTGTTTTGAAGTAGTTATATTGAATAGTCAAAAAGTTGTTGTTCCCTCTGAATTTCCAAGACTTAGTTTTTATTTTGTTTAAGTTTTTCCACTTTTCAAAATTTGCAAAATTTTGGGATGTGACAATTACCTTCCACCAGTGAGATTTACAACCTCACTGTTAGTTGGGACAAAGTCTTGAGTTTGTATTGTGCAGGTCTCCGTGTTGCTTGCAACAACCGTGTGACGTTTCCTTCCTCCTACTGGTTCAATAACCTCGGTTTCTTACTGAGGGAAGACTTGCTGTTGTACTGCTTCACACCCTGCTCTTGGGGTTCCCAACATACTCCACATAAGCCGTGCAAGCCATCAAGCTTTCTAGCACCGTTGCCGGGGAGGCTAAGGACGTCTTCACCAGGGGAGTCCTTCACTTCCTTTCTCTTTACTTTGTTTTTAGTTTTATTTGTTTCTTTTGCTTGGTTTTGTTTCCCTCTTTTCAAAAAACCCCAAAAAATTAGTCTAGTTTGGTTTGCTTGCTTTATTTAAAAACACAAAAAAATAGTTTATGCTCTAGTTGCTGGTCTGTTATTGCCTTGCTTGGTCATGCTTTCTATCAATGGATGGTTTCTTTGAAACTAGTTCTTATTGGCAAGGTGGATTCACGGAAGAACAAAAGTATTATTATAAGTAACACCGTTTGTCAGAAAAAGGGAAACACTTATGGAAACAAATTGATAAGTTGAATACTATTGCTAGAGACGTGTGCTCTACTTATAATGTTACTTATTGCTTTGATAAGTCTTGTTGTTGTAGGAGGTATAAACACCTGCCTTTTCAATGTGAGTATAATGATAATGTTACCATATCTTCTTATGTTAAAGGAAATTATGACTTTTATGATGTGGAACAAATTGAAAAATTTATTGCTTTCAAGGGTGCATTTGAACTTGCTAGTTTTCTTGAAAATATTGATGATGCACCTTATGAATGTGAGGTTTATGAGATACTTAAATTTTGCTTTGATAATTACAAGTAAGACAATGGCTATATTCTTGAATATTTTAATAAGTGTTTTCCACAAATGGAAGAGACTAATGCCTTGCAGGAGCCTATGGAAGAAGAATATGTTGAAATTGGAAGCTTATTAGATGAAAAAGAGGAGGAGAGTGATGAAAAAAAAGAGGAAGAATGGGTCTACCCATGCCTACCTTCTAATGAGAGTAACTCCTTACCTCTTATATTATTTGACTGTCCCCCATGCTTACCAAAGGAGGATCAATGTTATATTCCTGAGGATCCTTTTGAAATATCTACTTTGGATAAAACCTGTGGAGGTTTTAATCCCACTGTTTTTGAGCTTGATAGAAATTATGTTTTTGTAGATCATGAAAAGCATGCTTTATGTGATAGCTATATTGTTTCGTTTATTCATGATACTACTGAAAATTATTATGAGAGAGGAAAGTATGGTTGTAGAAGTTTTCATGGTACTAAAACACCTCTCTTTATGCTGAAAGTTTTGAAGTTACTCTTGTTCTCTCTTCCTATGCATGTCACTTTGTTCTTTGTGAACTTATTTGTGTATAAGATTCCTATGTATAGGAAGTGTGTTAGACTTAAATGTGTTTTGAATTTGCTTCCTGATTCTCTCTTTGACTTTAATTCATATTTCTTATGTGAGCATCTTCTCAAGCTTCTTGTGCCTAACTTAAAGGCATGTAACACCCTCAGAATCGACCCTATGCAAGTTTTAGTGATTCCCGCCAAACCCGCATAGAAACGATTCAAAGGTGCCCACCAGGCACTTTCGTGCGGGTGGAAAACGAAGTAATAACATTACACAACAGCCCTCGATGGGACCCACAGAACAGATATATACAACAGCGACTCAAAGAGTCAAGAATTCAGATATAATATACAAAGATTCAAAATCACCTTGAAAATGATAAAGCGTCCGACTACGGACAAGATGCAAATGGGGCTAAGAGCCCTGAAGAATAACCAATGGCGTCCATAACCCTGCCCAGGCCAAGCCGGAAGGGTAACCCTGCTAACGTCGTCGATCTCAAACCTGCTTAAACAAAAGGGGTGCCGACAAAGGGCAAAGGAAAAAGAGGAGCGTCAGTACTGAGGCCAGTACACGGCGAGACTAGAGTTCGGCGGTCCTCGCCTACATAGGTATGGTGGACTGAAGCGGCAGCGGCAGCATGCACTAAACAACCTATAGAGACTCGATACAACTGGCGGTTATCAGATAGGGGTAAGAAAGACCTATTCGGAACCAACCTGATGCCACCATCAAACAAACCCATCCTGGTGTTTCCCCCTCGAGACCAAACGAGGAAGTCAACCGAGGAAGTCACACAGTTGGCAGTTTTAATTATTCGGTTATCGTTGCAGCAATTACTAGTCAGGTGTAGATAATTATCCTGATAAATAAAGCAGTGGGCAGTTTTAGTTAACCATTCCGTTGTAGTTGCGGCACTTACTAGTCAGATACAGATAGCATGAGATAACCCAGAAACCCAGCAGTTGTTGGTACTTTTATTTAGCCATTCCGTTGTAGTTGCATTACTTACTAGTCAGGTACAATGGTCGCGAGCGACAACTCAAGCAAGCAATTGTTGGTAGTTTTATTTAGCCATTCCATTATAGTGAAGCTGATTACTAGTCATTATAAAGTCAAGTTTATAGCACTACTTAAGTTATAGTTGTCTATGATCGAGATACTGTGCTCCAAGTCGTCCATAACCGCGGACACGGCTTTCAGAAAGTTTTTAACCCGGCCGGGGTGCACAAATAGCAACACACACACGATCAACCTCGGAAAAACCAAATCAAAACCCAACGAGGCTTTCACGACAAAGCAATCACAGGATTCAGAAATATTTCAGGGGGCCACCCCTTAAAGTAGACCCGCAACGAAGTCGGCCGGCTCCGAGACGGCCTCAAGGTTTGGGTGGACGGTTGTGAACGACTGGGAACCCAAAACTGACCTTGTCGACACCGCGGAATCGTGTCCCGATCCTAAACAGTACAGTGTGCTCCTCGCACAATCGTAAATAAAGCAGTAAAGCATGGCATAAGTACAGGATCGTAAATAAAACCTCAAACTAGTTTGTGGCCCCAAGAAATAAGAATGAATCAAGCTCTGGCTAAGGGAGGCCCATAATTCCCCGTATGTGGATAGCGCGATAAATCAAGGAACAGGTATCAAGCACTCGGGGTCCTACGGGACACAAGTGGACGGTTAACAACCAAATAACATCTATTGCCCACCTGTGCCTCTGCTTACCTACTTCAATTTTAGTTGTTAAACAATAAATAAAGTGAACAATAAATAAACCATGATCATCTCCAGCATTCAACAGGCGGCATCACTCCAACAACTGTGGTACTTGGTGACACGCAACAGCACTTGAGCAAGCGACTACGATACGCAAGTCCAGCTATCTACCAAACAACAGGTAATAGGATGTGTCCAAGGCAATATACGGCTGCAAGGGATTACACGGGTACGGAAACTAGAGCATCGCAACACAGATAGCAATGGATCAACAGGAGGGAATAAATACTATAAAAGTAAGATAGGTAGAAAGGGGGAGATGCTCGCCTGAAAATATTGTCGAAGGTTCAACCGAAGATCGGGTCGACACTCGCATCAACTCAACGGCCTTATCCGCGAAGAAGCAAAACACTAGAATGAACACCGGATGCACTATTTAATACTACGGCAAAAGATTGGCATGATGCATGTATGATGTATGGCATGGCAAAGATGCGATGCGATTAGGTCATATTAAGCGGAACCGAGGGTCCCGACAATTAATTAAACGGTTCGAGTTATTTAGAACCCCCGCAATTAAATGTTGCATTATCAAGACAAAAGATGGCACCGGTTCGCTACACAAATTTAAATGAGGCCAATATAAGACTAGATTTGTCCGCATACGGGCCCCATATTTAATTATGCAGTGAATCGGCATAGTGCCCCCAAACCACACAAAGGATGCATGCATGAACAATTTAATATGCGACAAGTTGTATTATATTATAAAATAGGGTTTCGGGAAGGGGTTCACACATTGAGGGGTCTCGACGGTCTTGGGGTTCCGGGGTTCGGGGTCGGTCTCAGGGTTCGGATCTGGGGTTCGGCGGGATCGAGGTTCGGGCTCCGGGATCGTTCTCAGATAGCGGAGTAGATCTTGGCGTTCCGTGGTCTTCGGGTCATGTCGACGGTCATGTCGTTCGGGATGAAGGACTTGGCGTGCGACGGCGAAGTGCTTGTCGTTCCGGTGGCGATCTTGGCGTCAGGGTTCTCGGTCATCGGTAGATCTTGTCATTGCTTTGGTGTTGGACTCGACACATACGATGGAGATCTTGGGGTACCATCTTGATTATCGGAGGCGAACTTGGGGCTCATCACCGAGGTCTTCAGGGTTCCCTGTCGGAGTACTTGATGTTCCGTGATGGAGTTCTTGTCGGGGATTATCCGGACACCTTCGGCTCGGTACGGTCTTGGAGTCTCGCGCCCGTGGTCTTGTGGGTTCCTTCGGGGTCTCGAGTTGGTCTTGGCTTCCGCTAGAGCACCAGCGGGCACACACACGCGGAACGGGTTCAACAGCGGCAACAACTGACAACATCCGACATGCAGAACGTGGCAGAGGCACACAGGACCCGTACTGGCTCGACCGAGGCCTTCACACGCGGCCGAGCCGACGACGATGGAGGAGGCCGGCAGGCGGTTGGAGGTGCTCGGGGCCCGCTGGCGGCGGCAGCTCGCCGGAGGAGGAGAAGGCGAGGTCGCCCAGGCGGCGGGGACGCGCGGCTCCTGGCGGCGGGGTCCTCCTGGCGACGGCGGCGGGCGGCCAGAGCTCGCAGGCGGAGGCGGCGGGATCGCCTGGCGCGGTCGGAGGAGCTTCTGGCGGCACGAGCGCGACGCTGGGCGGCCGGCACAGAGAGGGGAGGCGGGCTGGCGAGGAGCTCGACGCGGAGGGGCCGGGAGGCGCGGGCTCGGCCGCGGGGACGGAACGGAGGAGGCCGGAGGCGAGGAAGGAGGCCGGCGGGGAGGGGCGAAGGAGGATGGAGGGCACCGGGCGCGGAGCTCGGTGGCGGAGCCGATGGCGGCGGGGAGGAGGACGGGCGGGGACGAGGTGAGGGCGACGCCGGCGGAGGCGGCCGGGGCTCGGACGGCCGGAGAGGAGGAGGAGCACGGCGGCGCGGGCCGGCGACGGGAGGAGGCGCGGCGGGGCGCGGTGGAGGGTGAGGACGCCGGAGAGGGAGGAGGGGCGGGCGCGCGCATCGGGGTCGGCCATGGGAGGGAGAGGCAGAGAGGAGGAAGGTGGGGGAGAGGGAAGCGCGTGGGGGACGCGGGGTCTACGGGGGGGGGGGGGAGGGAGGAGAGATGGGGTGGGGCCGGGGCGAGGTGGGACCTGGGGGACAGGGAGAGGTGGCTGGGTGGGTGGACGCGGGCGCGCCGCGTGGGGAGCGCGTGGGCGCGTGTGAGTGTGCTGTGTGGGGAGTGGGGTGAGTTGAGAGGGGCTGTGGGGAGAGAGAGGGGGTGGGAATGAGGTGGCAGCGTGGGATAGGGTGGGGGAGAGAGGAGAGGTGAGGTGGAGAGAGGGCATTGGTCAGGGTGAGGTGGAGGGGGTGTGGGTAGATAGGACTGGGGTAAGAAAAGATTTGGGGTGGGGTCTAAGCTGGACCGATTTTATTCTAGGGTGGTCGTTCGGGTCGAATCGGCCCGTGCGACTGCCCCACTAAAAATAATTAACTATTTTATTTATTTCAAACCGGGCTTTTGCAAACCGATAGCAGACAAAACAAAATAATCCGGCGACCCGGGTTTGCGTTTGAATAAAGACGGGGCGTTTTAGAAAACACAAAATAGGTTTTTCTGCAAATAGTTTTATGCAAGCAAATGCAAGATGATGACGATGCTCAAATGCAATGTGGCATGATGACATGAGCATGCGGTCATGATGATGCAATGCACAAAAACAACGCGATTTTCTAGTAGTGGTTTTGCGGGATGCCACAATTCGACACCACTAACAATGGATCTCGCCCTCGAGATCCGCCTCATGGTACCGGGATGGAGGTCGGTGATCTGATCCTTCGCGCTTCGTGTAGATCCTCGCGACACCACTAACAAGGGGTCGTTGTCCGTGATCGTCGAGAGAACACTCCGGGAACAAAAGGTCGAAGGTAGAGGTATCAACAAATAAAGCCACGTCTAGCTTCCGTGGACGGAGTAAAACTGATGTATCCACTGATTCGATGTACAAGAGCGAATGATAAGAGTAGTCGGATGGTGATCAGTCCATCACGCACCCAAACCATTACTCTGCACACGAATAGGCGGATTATGCAACCAACTCTCGGAATTAGACTGAAGATCTCGACAATCGAGGTGCAGAACAAAGGAGTGATGCAGACTCTGCATTGGATCTGGCGTAGATGATGTCGTCGCGTCGGAAAACACCGGAAGGCACAAACAAGGAACAAAGAATGGTACCACAGATAAAGGACCACTCAGATAGCATGAAGACCAGATGTAGCAACACCGTTACCAAAGGAGGAAGCGAAACCCTGAAGGTACGATGGAACCCAACCACGAGAAATCCTGGACTCGAAGAGAGAGAAGAGAGCGGATTCAAAACACGCAGAGGTGAGAGGAGAGCAGCAGAGGGGTAAGGAGTAAAATCAGACCTACTCAGAACTATCCAACCGATTTTGCAAAAATAGTTTTGACACTCTACTTCGGCCGTTAGCTAGGTTATCCTACAGGCTGGACTTGTGGGGTATCGTAACTGCTGAGCTCTGATACCACTCTGTAACACCCTCAGAATCGACCCTATGCAAGTTTTAGCGATTCCCGCCAAACCCGCATAGAAACGATTCAAAGGTGCCCACCAGGCACTTTCGTGCGGGTGGAAAACGAAGTAATAACATTACACAACAGTCCTCGATGGGACCCACAGAACAGATATATACAACAGCGACTCAAAGAGTCAAGAATTCAGATATAATATACAAAGATTCAAAATCACCTTGAAAATGATAAAGCGTCCGACTACGGACAAGATGCAAATGGGGCTAAGAGCCCTGAAGAATAACCAATGGCGTCCATAACCCTGCCCAGGCCAAGCCGGAAGGGTAACCCTGCTAACGGCGTCGATCTCAAACCTGCTTAAACAAAAGGGGTGCCGACAAAGGGCAAAGGAAAAAGAGGAGCGTCAGTACTGAGGCCAATACACGGCGAGACTAGAGTTCGGCGGTCCTCGCCTACATAAGTATGGTGGACTGAAGCGGAAGCGGCAGCATGCACTAAACAACCTATAGAGACTCGATACAACTAGCGGTTATCAGATAGGGGTAAGAAAGACCTATTCGGAACCAACATGATGCCACCATCAAACAAACCCATCCTGGTGTTTCCCCCTCGAGACCAAACGAGGAAGTCAACCGAGGAACTCACACAGTTGGCAGTTTTAATTATTCGGTTATCGTTGCAGCAATTACTAGTCAGGTGTAGATAATTATCCTGATAAATAAAGCAGTGGGCAGTTTTAGTTAACCATTCCGTTGTAGTTGTGGCACTTACTAGTCAGATACAGATAGCATGAGATAACCCAGAAACCCAGCAGTTGTTGGTACTTTTATTTAGCCATTCCGTTGTAGTTGCATTACTTACTAGTCAGGTACAATGGTCGCGAGCGACAACTCAAGCAAGCAATTGTTGGTAGTTTTATTTAGCCATTCCATTATAGTGAAGCTGATTACTAGTCATTATAAAGTCAAGTTTATAGCACTACTTAAGTTATAGTTGTCTATGATCGAGATACTGTGCTCCAAGTCGTCCATAACCGCGGACACGGCTTTCAGAAAGTTTTTAACCCGGACGGGGTGCACAAATATCAACACACACACGATCAACCTCGGAAAAACCAAATCAAAACCCAACGAGGCTTTCACGACAAAGCAATCACAGGATTCAGAAATATTTCAGGGGGCCACCCCTTAAAGTAGACCCGCAACGAAGTCGGCCGGCTCCGAGACGGCCTCAAGGTTTGGGTGGACGGTTGTGAACGACTGGGAACCCAAAACGGAGCTTGTCGACACCGCGGAATCGTGTCCCGATCCTAAACAGTACAGTGTGCTCCTCGCACAATCGTAAATAAAGCAGTAAAGCATGGCATAAGTACAGGATCGTAAATAAAACCTCAAACTAGTTTGTGGCCCCAAGAAATAAGAATGAATCAAGCTCTGGCTAAGGGAGGCCCATAATTCCCCGTATGTGGATAGCGCGATAAATCAAGGAACAGGTATCAAGCACTCGGGGTCCTACGGGACACAAGTGGACGGTTAACAACCAAATAACATCTATTGCCCACCTGTGCCTCTGCTTACCTACTTCAATTTTAGTTGTTAAACAATAAATAAAGTGAACAATAAATAAACCATGATCATCTCCAGCATTCAACAGGCGGCATCACTCCAACAACTGTGGTACTTGGTGACACGCAACAGCACTTGAGCAAGCGACTACGATACAAGTCCAGCTATCTACCAAACAATAGGTAATAGGATGTGTCCAAGGCAATATACGGCTGCAAGGGATTACACGGGTACGGAAACTAGAGCATCGCAACACAGATAGCAATGGATCAACAGGAGGGAATAAATACTATAAAAGTAAGATAGGTAGAAAGGGGGAGATGCTCGCCTGAAAACATTGTCGAAGGTTCAACCGAAGATCGGGTCGACACTCGCATCAACTCAACGGCCTTATCCGCGAAGAAGCAAAACACTAGAATGAACACCGGATGCACTATTTAATACTACGGCAAAAGATTGGCATGATGCATGTATGATGTATGGCATGGCAAAGATGCGATGCGATTAGGTCATATTAAGCGGAACCGAGGGTCCCGACAATTAATTAAACGGTTCGAGTTATTTAGAACCCCCGCAATTAAATGTTGCATTATCAAGACAAAAGATGGCACCGGTTCGCTACACAAATTTAAATGAGGCCAATATAAGACTAGATTTGTCCGCATACGGGCCCCATATTTAATTATGCAGTGAATCGGCATAGTGCCCCCAAACCACACAAAGGATGCATGCATGAACAATTTAATATGCGACAAGTTGTATTATATTATAAAATAGGGTTTCGGGAAGGGGTTCACACATTGAGGGGTCTCGAAGGTCTTGGGGTTCCGGGGTTCGGGGTCGGTCTCAGGGTTCGGATCTGGGGTTCGGCGGGATTGAGGTTCGGGCTCCGGGATCGTTCTCAGATAGCGGAGTAGATCTTGGCGTTCCGTGGTCTTCGGGTCATGTCGACGGTCATGTCGTTCGGGATGAAGGACTTGGCGTGCGACGGCGAAGTGCTTGTCGTTCCGGTGGCGATCTTGGCGTCAGGGTTCTCGGTCATCGGTAGATCTTGTCATCGCTTTGGTGTTGGACTCGACACATACGATGGAGATCTTGGGGTACCATCTTGATTATCGGAGGCGAACTTGGGGCTCGTCACCGAGGTCTTGAGGGTTCCCTGTCGGAGTACTTGATGTTCCGTGATGGAGTTCTTGTCGGGGATTATCCGGACACCTTCGGCTCGGTACGGTCTTGGAGTCTCGCGCCCGTGGTCTTGTGGGGTCCTTCGGGGTCTCGAGTTGGTCTTGGCTTCAGCTAGAGCACCAGCGGGCACACACACGCGGAACGGGTTCAACAGCGGCAACAACTGACAACATCCGACATGCAGAACATGGCAGAGGCACACAGGACCCGTACTGGCTCGACCGAGGCCTTCACACGCGGGCGAGCCGACGACGTTGGAGGAGGCCGGCAGGCAGTTGGAGGTGCTCGGGGCCCGCTGGCGGCGGCAGCTCGCCGGAGGAGGAGAAGGCGGGGTCGACGAGGTCGCCCAGGCGGCGGGGACGCGCGGCTCCTGGCGGCGGGGTCCTCCTGGCGACGGCGGCGGGTGGCCAGAGCTCGCAGGCGGAGGCGGCGGGATCGCCTGGCGCGGTCGGAGGAGCTTCTGCGGGGACGAGCGCGACGCTGGGCGGCCGACACAGAGAGGGGAGGCGGGCCGGCGAGGAGCTCGACGCGGAGGGGCCGGGAGGCGCGGGCTCGGCCGCGGGGACGGAACGGAGGAGGCCGGAGGCGAGGAAGGAGGCCGGCGGGGAGGGGCGAAGGAGGATGGAGGGCGCCGGGCGCGGAGCTCGGTGGCGGAGCCGATGGCGGCGGGGAGGAGGACGGGCGGGGACGAGGTGAGGGCGACGCCGGCGGAGGCGGCCGGGGCTCGGACGGCCGGAGAGGAGGAGGAGCACGGCGGCACGGGCCGGCGACGGGAGGAGGCGCGGCGGGGCACGGTGGAGGGTGAGGACGCCGGAGAGGGAGGAGGGGGGGCGCGCGCGTCGGGGTCGGCCATGGGAGGGAGAGGCAGAGAGGAGGAAGGTGGGGGAGAGGGAAGCGTGTGGGGGACGCGGGGTCTGCGGGGGGGGGGGGGAGGGAGGAGAGATGGGGTGGGGCCGGGGCGAGGTGGGACCTGGGGGACAGGGAGAGGTGGCTGGGTGGGTGGACGCGGGCGCGCCGTGTGGGGAGCGCGTGGGCGCGTGTGAGTGTGCTGTGTGGGGAGTGGGGTGAGTTGAGAGGGGCTGTGGGGAGAGAGAGGGGGTGGGAATGAGGTGGCAGCGTGGGATAGGGTGGGGGAGAGAGGAGAGGTGAGGTGGAGAGAGGGCATTGGTCAGGGTGAGGTGGAGGGGGTGTGGGTAGATAGGACTGGGGTAAGAAAAGATTTGGGGTGGGGTCTAAGCTGGACCGATTTTATTCTGGGGTGGTCGTTCGGGTCGAATCGGCCCGTGCGACTGCCCCACTAAAAATAATTAACTATTTTATTTATTTCAAACCGGGCTTTTGCAAACCGATAGCAGACAAAACAAAATAATCCGGTGACCCGGGTTTGCGTTTGAATAAAGACGGGGCGTTTTAGAAAACACAAAATAGATTTTTCTGCAAATAGTTTTATGCAAGCAAATGCAAGATGACGATGCTCAAATGCAATGTGGCATGATGACATGAGCATGCGGTCATGATGATGCAATGCACAAAAACAACGCGATTTTCTAGTAGTGGTTTTGCGAGATGCCACAAGGCATTAAAGAAAAGTACTTGTTAGGAGATAACCCAAGAGTTTCTTTGAGTCTTGGAAGTTATTACTTCAGTAATGACCTCTTCTTATCCTTTTTGTTTGCTTTTTGTCCCGAAACAGATTTCTTTCCTCCACCAAAAAAATCGTGAGGAGTCTCTGTAACTCGGATTGATCTCAAAATTTACAAATAAATCCCCCAGTATGTTATCTAACTTTTGTTAGTTCAACACTTTTTTATTTGAGCAACAAAATATGTTCAAAAAAATCGGTTTTTACCTGCTGATCTGTTTTGACAGATTTCTGCCATTATTTGCAATTGCTCCTTATTGATTCCTTTTTAAGATTTTTGAAGGAGTTAATACAGTAGCTTGTGTTTTTAGTGAAAAGCCTTGTTGTTCCAAAGCTTTGCCAGAGGTCTAATATCTTTTGAATACACTAATGTTGCTCATGAAGATTGTGTGAAGTTTTGTATGAAGGGAAAATTTCAGGTGTAGAGAGAGAATGATGTAATGAGATGAAGAATGGACAAAAGCTCAAGCTTGGGGATGTCACCATGGTGTCACCCCAAGAAATATCCAAGAGGTACAAGCGTCAAAGCTTGGGGATGCCCAAGGCATCCCCTTCTTCGTCAATAAAAAGCTCAGGTCTGTCTAGACACTTCGTTTTTATTGTTTCATGCACAGTTGTGTTGTTCTTGGAGCGTCTTAGTTTTTGTTTACTTTGCTTAGGTTGTTTAGTTTGCTTGAATAAAGTAGTTTGGACCCCCGTTCTCGGTGTGTTGTTTTGCAAATAAGTTGCTTGGTGTTGGAAAGGAGTAGTAAGTTCTTGCTTGAAGTGCAAGAGAAGCTTGCATTGACTATGACTTAGACTTTAGCATGACATGCTAGGTGTTGTTTTGACCTTATGCTTAGTAATTGTTGTTGTAGCATGTCTTGTTCCAAACAGTTGGGATTACTTAGTGTGCCTTGAAGAAATTATGCGTTGTTTTAGCATGCAAAAGAATTGTATTGTGGTATTCTCCTTTGATGCTTTGATTGGGTTGACTTGGCACATGCTTACACCATGTTATGACTCTCACAAGTCACCATTAGCCTCTATGACCATTTAGTCCTTGACTTGTAGTACCACTCTTTTCTTTGATTAGTATGCTTTATTGCACTGCATGATTATGGACATTACACTCTCTTAGTTGGTTGCTCCCAGTCTTTTGCTAGCCTCCACTTGTATGAGTAAGTTCTACTCATGCCTCCAACTCCCAAAAAAACAAGTTATTCCAAAGTGTCCACTATAAACTCCTGTGCATGGTGTGTTACACCATTCCAAGTATATTCTTGTTTTCAGCTATCTTCCAATTAAAAACTATTTTGTTATGTGAAAACTTAGTGATTAAAGCCCTCACGAACTTGATGGCACACTTTATATTCTTTGCCTCTAATAAACTTGAACCATTGTGACAACTTTGTTGTATATGCTTGCACTTATAAGTTGGAATTAGCAAAATCGTGCTGTCACGGGGAACATTTTCAACATTGCACTTGTACTTTGTACTCAGTTGATATCATGTTCTTTTGTCTATGGATGTCACCGGTGTGAAATAAAGAGGGAACTTGTAAGTCCATGGAGTTTTTATCCTGTGTTAGAGAAACGCCTGAGCCGCTAGCCTAAGCCATGCCTAATCATGGTTGAAACTTGCAGCATCACCATAGTGACATCTATGAAGCATTCTTCTTAATAAAAAAGAGACATTGAGAAAAGAGGAAAGAGAGAAAAAGGCACCATATTCCCATGGTACATAAGAAGATTGCTGAGATGCTCATTGTCTGCTTGCCCTGTCATTTTGGTTATGGGAAAGCTCTTGTACCATGTGCAAGGGGTACCCCGTTGGCGGTTCTCAATGATATGCAAATACTTATAATGACAAGAAATTACATGGACCTAAAGTTGAGTATGCATGAGGTGTGGCCCTCGTATTCAAGGGACTTGAGATTGCCAACTTATACTTCGTCAAGCATATACTCTAGCTTTGCCACTTTAACCTTAACCACTTCAAGATGCTTATGATAGGGGCAATGAAGGCTGAAAGCTAACAAGTACCATAATTTTTGTTAGCTCTTTTTGAAACTTGTAATCCCTTCTTCCCTTACAAAAAGGCCTTTCTTCCACCATTATTGAGTGTCCACCTTCTACCTTTAGGCACCATTAAGAGAGCATAGTTGTCATTCTGTGTGCAGTGTTCCAAAGCTTATTGATTGATGCATATTGTGTTATTACTTGTTCTTGTGCTATTTTTTTCTAGTCACCCTTGTGAACTTTGCAGGTGTCCTATGCATATATATTGCTACTCTATGAGGGACAAGCTGATTGCCACTATGCTATGTTTTCTGTATGTGAAACAAACAAATGTTTTTCAATGCATACTATTGATGATCTTTGTTTGTAGCTTGTCATGTTGCATGCATAGTTACTATGTCCTATTGTTAGAACTCCATCTTTCATGCACATGTTTAGAGTTCTTTGATCCCAGCTTTCAATGCTTGCAAATGGTTGGACCTACTAACAAGTTGCAACAGTGCCAGATGCCTGTTTTCTGCTCTTTTTGGTTTCAGAAAAGTAAGTAAAAAATATTCCCGGAATTGGACGGGACAAACGTCAAAGTCAATTACTTTTCGTGGGGAACAAGAAGTCCAGAGGGGAGACAAGGAGGCATTCCAGGGCGGCTAAACCCCCCTAGGCACGGGTGGGACCTACCCTGCGCCTGGGTAGGGTTTGCCCCCTCTGGCCGCCTCCTCGGCCTCCCCCTTCGCCTATAAGAAGCCCCCAATGCAGAAACCCTAAGTACCCGATCAAATCTCCACGAAACCGTCTGTAGCCACCGCCACCATCGTCCCTAGATCGGGGGGAATCTGACGTTCTTCCTGGCACCCTTTCGGAGGGGAGATCATCCCGGAGGCCTTCTCTCCGCTATGATGAGTGAGTAGTTCCACCTTGGAATATGGGTCCATGTAGTAGCTAGATGGTTGTATCTCCTCCTTTGTGCTTTCATGTATAGATCTTGTGAGCTCCGTTCATGATCAAGATCTAATCTATTTGTAATCATGAATGTTGTGTTTGTGGGGATCTGATGGATATTGAGATTCTTATGTTGGTTTGATTAATGGTTTTGTCCTTATGATTCTATCATGTCTATGTTGTTTGTGATCTTGCATGCTCTCTGTTGTTAGTATCTATCTTGGGCAAGTAGTTGCTAGTGATTCCAAGAGGGGGTATTTATGCTCTATAGTGGGTTCATGCCTCTAGTTTCCAAGGGAAGTGACAATAATCTATTCGGTTGTAGATGTGATGTTGCTACTAGGGAGAAAACAACGGTCTCTTGTTCATGGAACATGTGGAATGTTTACCTTACACACTTTGCTTAAAGCAGTTGTCTATTGCTTGCAACTTAATACTGGAGGGGGTTCGGATGATAACCTGAAGGTGTACTTCTAGTCATAGATGCAGTTGGATGGCGGTCTATGTATCTTGTTGTCTCGTAGGATCTTTCTGACTAGTAGTTGCATTTTTATGCCTTGCTCAGTTCCTTTCAATTGCCCTGCTGTAATTTGTTTAACCTTCATGCCATGTTGTTTATCTAAGGAGAGCACCTCTAGTGATCTATTGACCCCGGTCCAATCTTTACCATTGATACATCTTCCACTGTTACTTATTTCCTTGCTGCAAACCATTACCTTCTACACCATACGTTTAATCCTTTGTTACAGCAACAGGTGAGATTCACAACCTCACTGTTAGTTGGTGCAAAGTCTTGAGTTTGTGTTGTGCAGGTCTCTGTGTTGCTTGCAACAACTGTGTGACGTTTCCTTCCTCCTACTGGTTCGATAACCTCGGTTTCTTACTGAGCGAAGACTTGCTGTTGTACTGCTTCACACCCTGCTCTTGGGGTTCCCAACAGGCTCCACATAAGCTATGCAAGCCATTAGCAGGAGAGCGGCGTGGCGTCGCGCGAGGACGGTTGGGGCTCATGCGACGGGCGTAAGGCGGAGCCCCCCTCATACTCCGTCCACGGGGTATTCTCTCGGATGGTGCATCGTGGGATGGTCTCCGTCTAAGCCTTGCTTGCCGCGTGGCGGTGGGCATGCTCGGCCCGAGTCTTCTTGTGAGTTGACATACCGACGAGGTTGGTGAAGGTCTTGAAAGCGTTCCCTAGCCCCCTACCTACCGCACCAATTGTCGGATAAAGTGTCCTATGAAGTAACATGGGTCCAACAAGCCCTAAGTTCGTGAAGAGGCTGAACACACGTTCTAAGTGAACTCGGTGAGAGCAGAAACGATGGAGCAAGGGCACGATAGAGAGTAAACATAGGGTTTTTTACGCGGGTTTGGGACCGTCGTGATGAGGTAAAGCCCTACTCCTTCTTTGTTGTATTGCTCGCATGCTTCGTGAGGGTACAATGGTGGATGACTAGGGTTTTAGATCTCTGGGATCGACCTGTTCTAAGGTAGGAGAAGGTCTCCTTATATATAGGCATCGGGCCTCTTCTCCCAATTATTTGGCGGGAAGGGTCACCACATTTCCTCCCTTCAAGGTCCCGGTCTACAAGGCAACTTTGTGTGGACTTGGTATTGCACATCGGGGACCTCTCCCTCCTTCTGTAAAGTGGGCTTCGTTGGCATCACTTGTCCCTGTCTGGTGCCATCGACTCTCTACCTTGCACCAAAACGGCAAAGGAGAGGACGGCCAGTATTGAGGTTCTCCATCCCTCTTTAGCACCGAATGGGCCGGACCAACTTTTTCTTTACCGAGGCAGACTGGGGGTATGCAGGGTCGTAGTGCCCTTTGTCGGATGTGCCATCCCTGCTTCCTCCACAGTGAGATTACTGGTGTGACCCTAGATACGCTCCAAGGTATCCAAAGCCCCGCATCATGGTGAGATGCCACACGGGAGCCCCTCTCAACGGGGCACCCTCTTGAGGTTACGTCACAATGAGGTAAATCCTCGCGAGGGGTCAACCTCAGTGTTGCCTATCGAGGTATCATGTCCTCCTGAGGATGCCTCCGCCCAGAGAGGGACCTATCGACCGTAGGGACGGGGTACCCTGGTTTCCAAGACCCTGACAGGGTCCATATTGCTCATGTTGGCAACAAAGTTCTCCTCCTCTTATTTGTTTTTTCAACCCCACTTGCGCCACCTCCCTTGACTTGACATTTCAGCATTGATCTTGTCGGACTTAAATTTTTCCTCTTTAATCTCAAGATTTTGTCTTGCTCCCCAAAGTAGGATCTCCATCCTTCACTTTTATTTTGGTGAATTTGGATTTGTATATCAAGGCGATATTGTGCCTCAACATATTATAGGCATATCAAGATCAAGACTCAATATGGTGACAGGCGCTCTAGGACCATGAGAGTCAGGAAGGACAAATAAACAGATGATGAAGGGCAGGAGTACGGATAATTATCTGTACAAGCTGCATGTGAGCAACATTCCAGGTGGATCTGGAAAGGAGAAGGACAAGACGACATGTTTAGTTCAGCAGCCAAGTCATATGATGACTCAAAGTCCGACTCATGCGAGTGAGCAATAAAAAAACCAATTCCAACATACACACGTGTTCGCGTGAAGACGATGCCATCAAGACAGCGACATATGTGGGAATGTGAAGTTCATTAAAGTTGTGTCTAAATAAATTTATATATTTTTTGGAAATAAGAGTTATTAATTAAATTGTTTACATCCGGCCTCTGCATAAATAAAATGCACACAACTGATCAATCCACATGACTAGAGAACAAAGTAAGAAGACCAACATTACAAATAAATATATCAAAACAAACAGCCTCGAGCTATGGCAGATCGATCCGCAATTCACGCGGCCATTCATGTCAGGAGAAAATATCCATCGATGTGTCCTCCAATCGCGTACACCCCTCCGCTAACAAGTCACGAAACCCCATATGTTGGAGGGTAGTCCATGATCGGAGAATAGTCGTGGCCCGATAGATAATCTGCAGGGAAGAAGACACAATGTTATTAAAAATCTTATCATTTCTACATAGCCAAAACACAAATAATATCAAGATCTCCCACCCTAAAAAAAGTCTTGAACTTATCATCTATCCCATGCAACCAATTATCAAATACATTGGCCACCAAACATGGGGGAGATAAACCAGAGTCTACTTGAATGATTGACCATATAGACCGAGCAAATTTACACTAGAAGAAAAAATTACAGGTTGTCTTATCATGCTGACAAAAAAGGCATTATGTACTTCCATGCCAATTCCTCTTAAGAAGATTAACTTTTGTAAGAATTACCCACTTATAGAGATATCAAGCAAATATCTTTGTTTTAGGGGTATTTTCATCTTCCAAATTTTACTATTATCATCGACCGGAATATCATGTTGAATCAAGGCTCTATACATGGAGTCAACTAAAAATTTACCACTCTCTAGTAATTTCCATTTGAACTCATACACACCCTCCGACAGCTGTATCGTGGATAATCGTAATAAAATATTATTTCAAGATACCAGTATAGGACCTACGAGACTTCTTCTAAAAGACACATTAGGAGGATTAGATTCTATTACTATGGAAGGTGTATCCCCTTTGTTCCTAACAATCAAATATAGATCTGGGTATTTTTTATGAAGAGAAGTTTGGCCAAGCCACTTATCTACCCAGAAACTAATATGCGATCCATATTTAATATCAAAACACCAAAACAGAAGAAATGCTTTTTGGACGCTATTAGTCCAGCCCCAAAGTGTGAATCACCGGGTTTTCAAACCACTTGAGACAACTTTGGAGCCAACATATTTCCTCCATAGGATAGTTTGCCAGACACCATCTTCTATGAGTAGTTTGAAAATCCATTTACCCAGAAGCATGGTATTTTTGACTTGTAAATCGTGTATGCCAAGTCCACCGTATTCTTTCGATCAGCAAACCACATTCCATCTGACCAGTCGATATTTCTTCTTTTCCAAAAGAATCTTGATCAGAAATAATCCACTTTATTTAAGACATCTTTTGGTAACTGGAAAAACAAGATCATATACAGTACCATGTTGGTGAGTAAGGAATTTATAAGCACAAGTCTTCCACCAAGGGATAGAAATTTACCTATCCAACTATTAAGACGTTTTTGGAGTCTTTCCTCGACGAGTTTCCATTTAGCAATTATGATACGCCGATAGTGAATCGGTATTCAAAGATAGTTGATTGGAAATTGCCTCTAGACATAGAAAAATAATTTAGCATATAGGTGGGCCTCATTTTGAGCCTCGCCAAAACAATACAAATCAATCTTATGAAAGTTAATTTTCAATCCAGAGAGTTGATCGAATGCTGATAATATTAATTTTAGATTCTTAGCTTTCTCTAGATCGTGTTCCATAAATAGGATAGTATCGTCAGCGTATTGAAGAATAGAGAGTCCGACATCAACAAGATGGGGAACTAATCCTTCAATTTGTCCATCAGTCTTGTCTCTCTCGATAAGGATAGTCAACATATCATCCACTATATTAAAAAGTATAGGCGATAGTGGATCCCCTGCCTCAGACCCTTCTTGGTTTGGAAGTAATTGCCAGTGTTGTCATTTACTTTTATGGCAACACTACCTCCATATACAAAGGATTGTATGAGAGAATGCCACTCCTCTGATAAACCTTTCATATGGAGTGTTTCTTGGAGGAAACACCAATTAACTTTGTCATACACCTTCTCAAAGTTAATCTTAAACAATACACCATTAGTTTTTTGATTGTAGTTCATGGATTGTTTCATGCAGTATTACTACACCATCTTGGATGTTTCTTTCTTGCATGAAGGCAGTTTGAGAATAACGGATAACATGGCCAGCCACTGAATTTAGTCTAATAGTGGCAACTTTTGTAAAAAGTTTAAAACTAACGTTAAGAAGATAGATTGGACGATAAGGTTGTGTATGTTCTGAATTATTAACCTTAGGCAATAAAATTTTGTTGCTAAAATTTAGTATAAAAATATCTAGTTGATCGACCTATAAAAACCCCAAAAATATCATTAGGTCCACCTTAATAACTTTCTATATTTTTTGCTAAAATTTCGCCGCGAAACCATCCGGCCCTGGCGCTTTGTTATGTTCCATTTGAAAAACAACTGTCTTAACCTCCTCCTCCTCGATGTAAGAGGCGGTTAGGAAGTTGTTTTCCTTAATAGATACTTGTGAGAAAGACTTGGGGGTCTTCTGTCCAGCACATGAGGTGGTGTGTGATACGTCGTAAACGTATCTATAATTTTTTATGTTCCATGCTTGTTTAGTATCAACTTTTCTATGTTTTGTCTACACTTTGAGGTATTCTTATACATTTTCTGGGACTAACCTATTAACAAGATGCTGCAGTGCCAGTTGCATGTTCTCTGTTGTTTTTGGTTTCAGAAGAGCTAGTAAGGAAATATTCTCGGAATTAGACGGGACGAAATCCAAAGTCAATATTTTACCGGAGAGACCACATGGTCCGAAGGGTAGACGAAGGGGGGGCATGAGGTGGCCACACCCTAGGGCCGCTCGGCCTAGTGGGTTGGCGCACCGCCACCAGGTGTGGGCCCCTCGGGCGGCCACCGACCTTGCCCATTTACCTATAAAGTCACCCCGATGCAGAAACCCTAAGCACCCGATCAAACCTCCATGAAATAGTCTGTAGCCGCCGCCACCATCGTCCCTAGATCGGGGGGATCAGAAGCTCTTCCCGGCACCCTGCCGGAGGGAGAGATCACCCCGGAGGCCTTCTTCATCACCAAGCCAGCCTCCGGTATGATGCGTGAGTAGTTCAGCCTTGGACTATGGGTCCATACAGTAGCTAGATGGTTGTTTCTCCTCCTTTGTGCTACCATGTTTAGATCTTGTGAGCTCCGTTCATGATCAAGATCATCTAATTGTAATCATACATGTTGTGTTTGCGAGGATCCGATGGATATTATATACTATGTCAGATTGATTATTGATTCTATCATGTCTGCATTATTTGTGATCTTGCATGCTCTCCGTTGCTAGTAGCTATCTTGGCCAAGTAGATTCTTGTGACTCCAAGAGGGAGTATTTATGCTTGATAGTAGGTTCATGCCTCTAGTAATCTGGGGAAGTGATATAAATCTCTAAGGTTGTAGATGTGTTGTTGCTGCTAGGGAGAAAATAACAATCTTTTGTTCATGGAACAATTGTATTGTTTACTTTACATACATTGCTTAATGCAATTATCTATTGCTTGCAACTTAATACTGGAAGGGGTTCAGAGGATAATCTGAAGGTGGATTATTAGTCATAGATGAGGTTGGATTATGGTCTATGTATATTGTTGTAATGCCCAATCAAATCTCATAGGAGTCATGATGTCTAGTATTTGCATTATTATGCTTTCTCAGTCTGTCAATTTCCCCGCTGTAATTTGTTCACCTAGCATGTTATCTATCTTAAGGAGAACACCTCTAGTGAACTATGGACCCTGGTCCAATCTTTATCATTGATACATCATCTACTGTTATTGTTTACTTTCTACAAGAAACTACTATCTTCCACACCATATGTTTAATCCTTTGTCTTCAGCAAACCAGTGAGATTGACAACCTCATTGTACGTTGGGGAAAGTTTTGAGTTTGTGTTGTGTAGGTTCCAAGTTGTTAGCAACACCTCGGAGTTTTTTCCTTCCTCCTACTAGTTCGATAACCTTGGTTTCATAACTGAGGGAAAACTTACTGTTGTGCTCTTTACACGTTCCTCTTGGGGTATCCCAATGAAGCTCTACAGTGAACTAAGCCGCATCAAGATGTTTTTTTGGCGCCGTTGCCGGGGATTTAAGGATAGCTTCAATCTCTTCCTCCTCGTCAGTCACCTTTCAGGGAGAAAGAAGATTCTCGCAATGTGAGTCTCTCACAACCAATCTCTTTACTTTGTTTTTGTTTTGCTTTGTTTCTTTTGCTTTGTTTTGCTTGTCTCTTTCTTTCAAAAACACAAAAAATAGTTTTGTTTGGTTTGCTTTTTCTTATAAAAAACACAAAAAAATTAGTTCCTACTATAGTTGCTACTACTTTTGGCTTGTCTCACATTTACAAAAATGAACACTCATGAGAACACCAAGTTGTGTGACTTCACTAGCACAAACAAAAATGATTTACTTTGCACACCTATTGCACCACCTGCTCCTGATGCTACCTTTTATGAAATTAAACCTGCTTTGTTGAATCTTGTTACGAAAGAGCAATTTACTGGTGCTAGTTCTGATGATGCTGCTGCTCACCTTAATAATTTTGTTGAACTTTGTGAGATGAAAAAATATAATGATGTAGATGGAGATATTATTAAGCTCAAATTGTTTCCTTTCTCTTTGAGAGGAAAAGCTAAAGAATGATTGGTATCCTTGCCTAGAAATAGTATTGATTCTTGGATTAAATGCAAAGATGCTTTTATCGGAAAATACTATCCTACTGCTGAGATTATATCTATGAGAAGTGAAATAATGAAATTTAAACAACTTGATAATGAACATGTTGCTCAAGCTTGGGAAAGAATGAAACCTTTGGTAAATAGTTGCCCCACTCATGGACTGACTGCTTCGATGATTATCCAAACTTTTTATGCAGGACTAAATTTTTCTTCAAGAAATCTGTTGGATTCTGCTGCTGGAGGTTCCTTTATGACCATTACTTTGGGTGCTGCAACAAAGCTTCTTGATAATATGATGGTTAATTATTCTGAATGGCACACTAAGAGAGCTCCACAAGGTAAGGAGGTAAATTCTGTTGAAGGAACCTCTTCCTTGAGTGATAAAATTGATGTTATTATGTCTATGCTTGTTAATGGAAAAGCTCATATTGATCCAAATAATGTTCCTTTAGCCTCTTTGGTTGCTCAAGAAGAGCATGTTGATGTGAACTTCATTAGAAATAACAATTTCTGCAACAATGCCTATAGGAATAATTTTGGTAATAATAATTATAGGCCTTATCCTACAAATAATGGTAATGCTTATGGAAATTCCT
Source organism: Avena sativa (assembly GCA_916181665.1). NCBI lineage: Eukaryota > Viridiplantae > Streptophyta > Magnoliopsida > Poales > Poaceae > Avena > Avena sativa. The sequence continues at coordinate 73,140,217 of OV702284.1, forward strand.
AGAACAACAACAGAAGTGCACCCTCTGAACTTGAAGTCATGCTTAAAGACTTTATTAGTAAACAAACTACTTTCAACAAAACTATGGAGGAAAAGCTTTTGAATGTTGAGAAAAATATTTCATCTTTGTCTGAAGCACAATCCTCTTTGATTAATAAAATGGCTGCTAAACCCGGAACCATGGAAAATACCTTTGCTGCTACTCATGCCATACAAGTTAGAATTGATGAAAATGTTAGACTGTTAGCTAAATTGCATGCTAAGTGGGAAAGAGAGGATGAATTTTCTAGAATCAATAGTATTTGTACTATTACCACCACCAATGTTGATGCTAGCAAACCACAAGAAGTCCCCATTCCTTTTACAAAAATGCCTAAACCCAATAAGAATGCTGAAATTTTTCGAACTATGGGAAACAATAACTCTATTACATGTGATGCTAAGTTTGATTTTGATCTGGATGGTTGCAATATTTTTGAAGTGATTATGTTCCTACAAAATCTTGCTAGAAGTCCTAATGCTAGTGCTATGAATATGGCTTTTACAAAACACATTACAGATGCTCTCATTAAAATTAAAGAAGAAAATTTGAAACATAAAGCTTCTATTCCTAGGAAATTAGAAGATGGTTGGGAACCCATCATTAATATGAAAGTGAATGATTTTGATCTCAAAGCTTTATGTGACCTTGGTTCTAGTGTCTCTATTATGCCTAGAAAGATTTATGAAATGCTTGATTTGCCACCTTTGGAAGATTGCTATTTGGATGTCCCACTTGATGATACTGCTAAAAAGAAACTTATGGGGAGTATTAATGATGTTATTATTATGGTTAACAATGCCTATCTTCCTGTTGATTTCTATGTTTTGGATGTTGAATGCAATTCTTCTTGTCCTATTACTTTGGGAAGACCTTTTCTTAGAACTATTGGTGCCATTATTGATATGAAAGAAGGCACCATTAGATATCAATTCCCATTCAAGAAAGGTATATAACATTTCCCTATAAGGAGAGATAAGCTACCTTTTTATCCTCCTATTAAAGCAAAATTTGATGTCAATGCTTCTTCATTTGAAAATACTTGATTCTTGCTTCCTATGCCTAACTTAAAGGCTTTAAAGAAAAGTATTTATTGGGAGATAACCCAATATTTTTTGTTGAGTCTCGAAAGTTATTAATTCTGTAATAACCTCTCCTTATCCTTTTTGTGTGGTTTTTGTGCCAAGAATAACCTCTAATGAGAGACAAGTAAGATTTGGGGAAGTTAATGTCCCGAAACATATTTTTGTGCTTCACAGTAAAAATTCTTGAAAAATCTCTGTATGTCGGATTTAGCTGTAATTTTCTGATATTGTGCCCCATGTTGTTATATAACTTTCTTTAGTTCAACACTTTTCGATTTGAGAAACATAAGGTCTTCAAAAAAATCGGTTTTTACCTGTTGGTCTGTTTTGAAAGATTTCTGCCTTTATTTGCATTTGCCTCTTATCGGTTTCTCTTTGAGTTCTCTTTGATCACTTGAGATTTTAAAAGGAATTGATATAGTAGCTTGTATTTTAATGAAATTTTTACTTGTGTTGAAACTAAACCCAAAGGCCTATTATTTTGAATACTCTAATGTTGCTAATGAAGATTGTGTGAAGTCTTGTCTGAAGGAAATTTTCAAGTGTAGGGGAAGAATGATATGATGAGATGAAGAATGGACAAAATATCAAGCTTGGGGATTCCACCCCGTGTCACCCCAAGAAATATTCAAGAGGTACAAGCGTAAAAGCTTGGGGATGGCCAAGGCATCCCCTTCTTCATCAATAAAAAATCTCAGGTCTCTTTCTAGACACTCTATTTTTATTGTTTCATGAACTGTTGTGTTATTATTGGAGTGTATTAGTTTTCATTTTGGTTTTTATTTGTTTAGTTTTCTTGAATAAAATTAGTTGGACCCCTGCATTTGCTCTTCTGTTTCAAATAAGTTGATTGGTGTTGGAAAATAGTAGAAAGTTTCATGCTTATAGTGGTACAAAAGGGAGCTTGTTTTGACTGTGGCTTAGACTTTATCATATCATGCTAGATGTTGCTTTGACTTTATGCTTAGTGATTATTGCTGTATCATGAATTATTCCAAACAATTGAGATTTCTTAATGTGCCTTGAAAGAATCATGCGTTGTGTTAGCATACAAAAGCATAATATTGTGGTATTCTCCTTTGATGCTTTGTTTGGGTTGACTTGGCACATGCTCACACCATGTTATGACTATGAACCAGTCACCTTAGCCTATATGTTCATTTAGTTTTTGACTTGTAGTACCACTTTATTCTTTGATTGATAATGTTTTGTCGCTCTACATGATTATGGCCATTATTCCTCTCTTAGTTGGTCGCTCTCAGTCTTTTGCTAGCATCCACTTGTACTGAGTAAGCTCTACTCATGCATCCAACTCCCAAGAAACCAAGTTAGTCCAAAGAGTCCACTATAAATTCCTATGCATGGTGTGTTACACCATTCCAAGTATATTCATGTTTTATCTATCTTCCAAATTAAACTTGTTACATGGAAATTAGTGATTAAAGCTCACACAAACTTGATGGAACACTTTATTTCTTGCTCCTAATAAACTTGAACCATTGTATCATCTATGTTGTATATGCTTGCACTTATAAGTTGGGAATTAGCAGAACCATGTTGTCATGGGGAATGCTTTCAACACATGTACATATTACCCAGTTGATATCATGATCTTTTGTTTACGGATGTCAGCGGTGTGAAATAAAAGGGGAGCTTGTAAGTCCATGGAGTACTATATATGTGTTAGAGAAACGCCTGGGTGGATAGCCTAAGCCATGCCTAATCATGGTGGAAACTTGCAGCATAACCATAGTGAGCAATCTGTGAAGCATCCTCAATAAAAACCTACGCAAATAGCAAATAAAAATATCGCTGAGATGCTTATTGTTTGTTGCCCTGTCATTTTGATATGGGATAGCTCCTGTGTCATGGGGAAAGGGGTACCTCGTTGGCGGTTCTCTATGATACACATATACTTACAATGACAAGAACTTGCTTGTAACTAAAGTTGAGTAGCATGAGGAACGACCCTCGTACTCAAGGGAAATGAGATTACCAACTTATGATTCGTTAAGCATATACTCCATATTTGTTTCACTTTAACCTTAATCACTTCAAGATGTTTATGATAGGGTCAATGAGATCTGAAAGCTAATAAGTACCATTATTTTTGGAAGCTCTTTATGAAACTTGAAATCCCTGCTTCCCTCTATGAAGGGCCTTTGTTCTTACTTTTATTTTGAGTCTCCACCTTCTATATTTATGCACCAATTAAGGGAGCATAGTTGTCATTCTTAGTTCTTTATGCATTGTCCCAAAACTTATTGATTGATTCATATTGTTGATATTGCTTGTTCTTGAACTATTTGTATCTAGTCACCCTTATGAGCTTTGAAGGTGTCCTATGCATTTATGTTTTGCTACTCCATGAGGGACAAGTATGCCATGTTTTCTATATGTGAAACAAACAAACGTCTTTCAATGCGTTGTTATTCATGATCTTTGTTTATACCTTTTCATGTTACAACATAGTTGCTATGTCTTATTGTTAGAACTACATCTTTCATGCTCATGTTTAGAGTACTTTGATTCCAACTATCAATGATTTGTAAATGGTTTGATCAAGATTGTGATGGTGCATGTCACCTAAAAAATTATTCTTTTTATCACTTACCTACTCGAGGATGAGAAGGAGTTAAGCTTGGGGATGCTTGACACGTTGTAAACGTATCTATAATTTTTGATGTTCCATTCTTGTTTAGTATAAACTTTGCTATGTTTTGTCTACACTTTGAGGTATTCTTATACATTTTCTGGGACTAACCTATTAACAAGATGCCGCAATGCCAGTTGCCTGTTTTCTGCTGTTTTTGGTTTCAGAAAATCTAGTAAGGAAATATTCTCGGAATTGGACGGGACAAAAGCCAAAGTCAATATTTTACCGGAGAGACCACAGGGTCCGAAGGGTAGCCGAACGGGGGGGCACGAGGTGGCCACACCCTAGGGACGCTCGGCCTAGTGGGTTGGCGCACCGCCACCAGGTGTGGGCCCCTCGGGCGCCCACCAACTTTGCTCCTTTACCTATAAAGTCACCTTGATGCAGAAACCCTAAACACCCGATCAAATCTCCACGAAACAGTCTGTAGCCACCGCCACCATCGTCCCTAGATCGGGGGGATCTGAAGCTCTTCCCGACACCCTACCGGAGGGGAGAGATCACCCCGGAGGCCTTCTTCATCACCATGTCATCCTCCGGTATGATGCGTGAGTAGTTCACCCTTGGACTATGGGTCCATATAGTAGCTAGATGGTTGTTTCTCCTCCTTTGTGCTACCATGTTTAGATATTGTGAGCTCCGTTCATGATCAAGATCATCTATTTGTAATCATACATGTTGTGTTTGCGAGGATCCGATGGATATTGATATACTATGTCAGATTGATTATTGATTCTATCATGTCTGCATTATTTGTGATCTTGCATGCTCTCCGTTGCTAGTAGCTATCTTGGCCAAGTAGATGCTTGTGACTCCAAGAGGGAGTATTTATGCTCGATAGTAGGTTCATGCCTCTAGTAATCTGGGGAAGTGATAGGAATATCTTAGGTTGTAGATGTGTTGTTGATGCTAGGGAGAAAACAACAATATTTTGTTCATGGAACAATTGTATTGTTTACTTTACACACATTGCTTAATGCAATTATCTGTTGCTTGCAACTTAATACTGGAAGGGGTTCGGATGATAACCTGAAGGTGTATTATTACTCATAGATGCAGTTGGATTACGATCTATGTATATTGTTGTAATGCACAATCAAATCTCATAGGAGTTAGGATGTCTAGTATTTGGATTATTATACTTTCTCGGTCTGTCAATTTCCCCGCTGTAATTTGTTCACCCAGTATGTTATATATCTTAAGGAGAACACCTCTAGTGAACTGTGTACCCCGGTCCAATCTTTATCATTGATACATCATCTACTATTACCGTTTACTTTCCACAAGCAACTACTATCTTCCACACTATACATTTAATCCTTTGTTTTCAGCAAACCGGTGAGATTGATAACCTCACTGTACGTTGGGGCAAAGTTTTGAGTTTGTGTTGTGCAGGTTCCAAGTTGTTAGCAACACCTTGGAGTTTTTTCCTTCCTCCTACTGGTTCGACAAACTTGGTTTCATAACTAAGGTAAAACTTACTGTTGTGATCTTCACACCTTCCTCTTGGGGTATCCCAACGAAGCTCTACAGTGAACTGAGCCGCATGAGTGTGCTAGACATACCAAGTCCAAATCTCACCTTCTCCTATATATGAGTAGTGTGTAGTTCCTCCTAGACACACTTTCATCTTTTTTAACAGATACTTGTGGGATATCCGTCGTTTGAGACTCATCCATAGAAAAAGAGTTTTCTAGAGGTGTGCCAAACAAGGATTTGTAATAACTTGCAATATAAGACTTTAGTTGCTCTTGTCCCTCAATCATACCCTCATCCTGATTTAGAGAGTGAATAAATTTCTTCTTATGCTTTCCATTGGCAATAGAATGGATTTATCTTATATTCGCATCTCCTTCTAGAATAAATTTTGCTTTAGAGAATTGGAACCATTTGAGTTCCTCCTCTTGCATTAGTCGGGCTATCTTCAATCTCTTGTGCAGATAATGGCATGACTTCCACAGAAGCTTCTTGATGACCTACAAGTATAGGGGGTGTATCGTAGTACTTTCTATAAATAGTAGTGTCAATCCCAACGTGGAACAAAAGGTGTTGACTAGTGGTTTGGAGCAGGAAATCTCTGTAAATACTTAGAAAATGGATTTTTAGGGGTTTTCTGATAAAACAAGGAAATAAAGTGCAAGTAAATAAAATAGCAAACAATTGCAGCAAATGGCCCAATCCTTTCTTAGCAAAGGACAAGCCGGTGGAAATACTAATAAGGACCAAACGTTCTCGAGGACACACGGGAATACTGTCAAGTGCTTTCGCTTCATATAGCTGAGTAATCTTCTTTGGTTTTATAAGTGTTGTGTGGGTGAACCTGTGCTAATGTACCGACCTTACTTGGACTAATACATACTTGTGATTAAACCCCTTGCAAGCATCCGAAACTATAAGAAATCAATTAAGATATAAACCTAACCACAACCTTAAACTCTGAGATCCTACACTCTCTTGTGTAATGGTTTCCTAACAGGGGTTCAGGTTTCTCTCACTCCGGTAACCCCACAATTAGTATCCAAATACACAATGCATTCCCCTAGTCCCATAAATGGTGAAGTATCATGTAGTCGACGTTCACATTACACCACTAGAATAATAGCACCACAACTTAAATATTAAACCATTGAATAATACCTCAACACAATTCCACTACTAACAACATGACTTCTCCCATGTCCTTAAGAACTAAACTAACTACTCACGAGACATCATATGGATCGAGATCAGAGATGATATGATGATGAATAACAATCTGAACATAAACAATAATTCAATGGTTCCACTCACAAGCATCAACTACAATAGTAATCAACACCGAGAAAGTTTCCCCTAAGAACTATGCAAGATTCAACACAATTGTTACAGCGGGATGGAGTGGTTATGATAGTGCTGGTGGATATGATGGTGTGGATGATGATGATGATGATCCCGATGAAGTCGAGCTTGATGATGGTGTTTATGGCGACGATCTCCCTTCTCCGGGAAGGAATTTCCCCGGCAGAAATCTATCTGCCGGAGAGCTCTTTCTCTCTCGGTGTTTTCTGCCCCGCAGAGGCGACAAAATCTTTCTGTGGTCGCTCCCCTCTGTATTATGGTTTCGAGGAGAAGATATAGGCGAGAGGGCGGATCCAGAGGTGGGCCAGGGTGTCCACACCCCCTGTAGGCACGACCTATGGTGGCCAGCGCCTGGGGTGTGTGGGCCCCCTGTGGCCCAACTCCGCCTCCCCTTCTGTCATCCTTCGTCTTCTGGGAAAATAGAATTTTCCATAGTTTTTATGGTATTTTTCTTATCTTCGTGAAATTGCATCAAAACACCGCTTTTTTCCATCAGAATCCTAACTCCGACAGTTCATCCTCCAAGAATCATCCAACATGCAAAAACAGATGAAAAGACATAAGTAACACCTCTTAATATGAAATATATCAATGAATAGAGGCAAATTATGATATAGAATGGTGATGCAAAATGGACGTATCAACTCCCCCCAATCTGAGACCTCGCTTGTCCCCAAGCGAAAACTAAGCCCAGTAACATGTCCACAGGTTTATAGAGTGAAGTGTCGATAAAAGAATACGGACAAGAAGCATCACACTTACCAATACACAACTCATAGAAGAAAGCAACTCACCATTATATAACTTAGCTTGCAGCAAGTATGGGAGTCACAATAAAGATGCATAAAGATAAATCATAATTGGGATTGGCAAACTTTGTTCTTCGTTAGAGAACAGTTGGCAAACAGTTTTTAAGTAAATCTTTTGTAAAGAGGTTTACAACCGGGGTCCTTTTTGCTCAAACATAAAAGGTTTTTCACAATGATGGCTTTCAAAGTAATACTCATTTAGATAAGAGTCTTGTGCAAACAAGGAAGGTAAAGAACATGATTGAATAAATCATCATATGAATGCTTGAAACACAACAGCTCAAATGCTTGCTAGAGATAGAGAGGAATAGGTTTACTGACTCAACTTAGAAGTAGGAGAAAGGGCCCTTCATAGAGGTAAGCAGGGATTTCAAGTTCATAAAGAGCTTTCAAAAGATTATGGTACTTACTAGCTTTGAGCTCTCATTGCCCATATCATAAGCATCTTGAGGTGATTAAGGTTAAAGTGAACAAAGATGGAGTATATGTTTGACGAAATATAAGTTGGTAATCTCATGTCCCTTGAGTACGAGGGCCGCTCCTCATGCTACTCAACTTTAGTTACCGGTAAGTTATTGTCATAGTAAGTACATGTGTATCATAGAGAACCGCCAACGGGGTACCCCTTGCACATGATACAGGAGCTATCCCATAATCAAAATGACAAGGCAAGCAGACAGTGAGCATCTCAGCAATCTTCTTATTTGCCATGTGAAAATGGCGCTTTTTTCTCTCTTTCCTCTTTTCAATATGTCTTTTTTTCTCAATCTCTATCTCTTTTTTCATAAGAAGAATGCTTCATAGACTGCTCACTATGGTTATGCTGCAAGTTTCCACCATGATTAGGCATGGCTTAGGCTAGCGGCCCAGGCGTTTCTCTAACACATATACATAACTCCATGGACTTACAAGCTCCCCTTTTATTTCACACCGACGACATCCGCAAAAAAAAGAGCATGATATCAACTGGGTATGTATTTATAGGTGTTGAAAGCGTTCCCCGTGATAGCACGGTTCTTCTAATCCCAACGTATAGATGCAAGAATATACAACTTCGATGACACAATGGTTCAAGTTTATTAGAGGCAATAAAATAAGGTGTGTCATCAAGTTCGTGAGAGCTTTACTAACTAGTTTTCACATAACAAAATAATTTTTAATTCGAAAGATAGATGAATCTTGAGAATTTACTTGGAATAGCAATAATGCTAATAGGTAGATATGGTGGACACAAATGGCACGGGTTTTGGTTTAAGGGAATTGATGCATGAGAAGTATGCCCTCTCAAAATAGGTTTTTGGCTAGCAAGGTTGGGTAGAAAGCAAAAGAGTTGAGGGAAACAAGCAAACATACAAGTGATAAAGCCAAACATGCAATCTTCCTTGAAGAGACAAAAGATCTTAAATAAAGAATACTAAGCTTATGAGCCAATCAAGAAAGAAAATAAATGATACAAAATACATGTAAGTGCTTTTTCTCTTTTCCTTTCAAACCTCAAAAAGTGTTGCTACTGACCAGAGCTCAGTTTGCCAAAACCAATTTAGATCTACTTGATGCTCCCAAAGTGATATCAATACTGATCAACAAGATCAATCATATAATAAGATTGCAAACTAAAATAAGAAGTGCAAAAAGTAAAAGATGAGACTTCTCATTAATATTCCATAAAGGCACTCACACCAACGGATACATAGATAACCAACTAAAGGAGAGATACTTCCAAAATGCAAACCAACCTATAAGATAACTTCTGTACCCAAGATATGAATCTACTAAAAAGGTAAAAAGATAGAAGATAATGATGTGATACCGCGGCACTCCCCCAAGCTTGGAACAAGCCAAGGGGTGCCAAACCTGATGACGAATTACTCCTTCTGTGGTGGTGGTGTTCTCTTGATAAGATCTTCAATCAGTTCCCTCAAATTCTCAATCTCAAAGGTTAGAGTACGAATCAACTCCGAATTATGCTCAATGCGGTTCATGATGATGTCGGTCCGAGAATCCCAGTCCTTGTTATTCTTTCCCCACTCTTCCTTTTCAGTGTGTTCCTTCCATGCATGGTTAGTACGAGGCAGATCCCAAACAAAGGGCAACCTCCCTTGGGGCACCTTTTGGTATTGTTGCTCAAGTATGAGAGTATTGAAGGGATTCTTGGTATGTGGAGGAAGTGACCGCGGAGCAAGGCAATGGCGCGAAGGTTTCCCTCCCATATACATCCATGTTGTCCTCCTAAGCTTGATAGGGTTTGCCACCACTCCAATGCTTGCAACGGTAGCGCGGGTGTCCGGATGCTCGTCCTCCTTCACGTCTTCTTCGTCCCCAACCAAGATCTCCTCCTCCTTGGGGTTTTGAGGATCATCTTCCATGGGCTTCTTGCCCTTGTCGTTGGCGGAGACGATGGTGCTCTAAACTTGAGTGTATTTCCTGACAGAAACATATCGAAATGAAAACACGACGAGAATACGATATACGAACCTCGGGGTATCCGGGGGTTATATATTACTAAGTTTCAATGCATAAGGAAGGTATTGTGCGAAAACGAGGCGGAGACGGACTCCAGGGGCTCACCCCTGTAGGCGCGGCCATCTGGGGCCCGCGCCTAGGGTGGGTGTGGCCCACCTGGCCTCCGTTTCCTCGTATGTTTCGTATCGTAACCTTCCATATGTAATAAAACATCAAAAATATAAAATGATAAGGTTTTCACAAACCTTCAGTTTGTAGCACTTTTACCTATTCAAAGATGGACTCTACAAATTCCTTCTCTCCTTCTCCTGAAATTCCTTTCATACAAGGCCTTACACAAACCTCATTACAACATTAGTGTATGCAAAAACAATAAACCTTTAGGTTCAAACTTCAACTGAAATCCATCAAAACAAAAGATACTGCAGCAAATCCTTTCCAAAATCCCAAAAAGAATCTGAAAGGGAATCAATATAAGAGGCAAATGCAAATGATGACAGAAATTTATCAAAACAGACCAGCAGGTAAAGATTGATTTTTTCGAAAAACTTCTGTTGCTCAAATCAAAAAGTGCAAAACTAATGGAAGTTGGGTAACAACATGGAGAACAAGTACACAAAAATACAGATCCATCCTAATTACTGAGATCCTTCATGATTTTTTCCAATGTAGCACAAAAATCTGTCCCAGGACAGCCACATTTCACAACTTCTCCACTTCACAAAAGTAGTTGATCTTGACACAAAAACCAAAATAAAAAGGATAAAGAGCGGTTATTACTTAGGTAATAAATTCCAAGACTCAACAAAATTATTGGGTTATGTCCCAAGAAGTACTTTTCTTTAATGCCTTTAAGTTAGGCTTAATAATTTCAAAGATGCTCACATAGGGGATATGGATTTGAAATGAAAGAGACCATCAAGAATCAAATATCCAACACACTTGAGTCTAACCCACTTCCTATGCGAGGGAGTCTCATGAGAAAACAAATTATTGAAACAAAACTCCACTAGCATAAGAAGACAAAACAAATGCAACTTCAAAGCTTTCAACATAAAATTGGGAAACTTAATATTATTGAGATGTATAAAACCATGTTTCCCTCTCTCGTAATAACTTTCAGTAGCACTTTGAGTAAAGTTGACAATATAACTGTCACAAGAAACAACTCTATCATCAGAATGAGCATACGTACAATCATCAAAAAGAGGTCCAAGGTCATAAACTGGATCAATAGAAGCAAGTTGTTCAACCCTGAAATCTTCATTAGGCAAACTATTTTCATAAGGAGCTTTAGCAAATTTGGAAAAGTTAAATTCATAAGAATCTCCATCAAACTTAGTTAAAACTTTCTCCTTTTTACAATCTATTATAGCTCCACAAGTTTTCAGGAAAGGTCTACCAAAAATGATAGGACAAGTTTTACTAGCTGCTGAACCAAGCACTAGAAAATCAGCAGGATACTAAATCTTACCGCAAAGGACTTCCACATCTCTTACAATACCAATAGGGCAAATGGTTTCCTTATTAGCAAGGTGAATAACCACATCAATATCCTCAAGCTCATAAGGACCAATTTAATGCATTTTCTTTGTAAATCTCATAAGGAATAGCACTAGAACTACCACCAATATCACATAAACCATAGTAGCAATGATCACCAATTCTAACAGAAAGCACAAGGACACTAGTTTTCCTAGCTTTACTAGGATAAGAGACAATATTAGAAGCATCTTCACAAAAGACAATGTTCCCAACTTCTACGTTTTTAGTGACAAGATCTTTCTCAATGGCTACTACAGGTTCATTGTTTATTTGCTCAACAGGTTCCACAGTTTCCTTTGTACCTTTGTTATTCGCACTAATTATCATAGAATACTCCTTTACCTTAGCTGGGAAAGGTGTTTTATCAACAAGAGGTTCAGGCAAAATATGATCAATAGTACAAACTTCAGTAGTTCTAGCAGGAACATGATTAACAACATCTTTATAAGGTGCATGATACTTATTCCACTTCTTATTAGGAATTTATATATAAGAGGAAAATGCCTTAAAACAATTGGCAATTCTTTGAGAATCAAAACCATACTCAGTACTAATATCACGGAAGTCATCAGTTACCATAAAAGATTTAATGCATTCATAATCATAGTTTATACCGGTCTTTCTTTCTTTGTCATTCTCCCATGCTACAGTGTTCTCTTGAATACGTTCTAGGAGATCCCATTTAGCTTCTTCCTTCATACGTGCGAATGATACAGCACAAGAAGCATCTAGTAAATCTTTATCATGTAGAGAAAGCCTTGCATAAAAGTTATTGATAATAATATTGTTAGGGAGTTCATGAATAGGACATTTAAGCATTAGTAACTTCAATCTCCCCCAAGCTTGAGCTGTACTCTCTCCATCACGAGGCCAAAAGTTATATATTAGATTCCTATCCTTATGAATCTCATTGGGAGGATAGAATTTAGAATAAAAGAGAGGTACCATTTCCTCCCATTCCATGGATTGTCCATTCTTCAGCAGCTTATACCATTCTTCAGCTCTTCCTTTCAACGATATAGAGAGTAACTTCTTCTTCACCTATTCAGTTGTGATACCTGCACACTTAAACAACCCGTATAATTCATGGATAAAAAGCAAGTGATCACCAGGATGGCCAGTTTCATCCCCTAAATAATAATTATCCATAACATGATCAACAATACTTGTAGGTATCTTAAAAGGATCTATCTCAACAAGTGGTGGTTCATCTACTACCCTAACAGTGGTAGTAGTTTTCCCAAACAGGAAACCAAGTGGGTTATCCATATTGGAAACAAAGTAACAAACAGAAATAAAAAACAATACTCACAGTTGAAGTTTCCTTTACCAGTTCCACTCTTCAATAGCGCTTCACTCCCCGGCAACGGCGCCAGAAAATAGTCTTGATGACCCACAAGTATAGGGGGTGTATCGTAGTACTTTTGATAAATAGGAGTGTCGATCCCAACAAGGATTAGAAGGTATTGACTAGTGGTATCGAGCAGGAAATATCTGTAAATACTTAGCAAACAGATTTTTAGGGGTTTTCTGATAAAGCAAGGAAATAAAGTGCAAGTAAATAAAATAGCAAACAATTGAAGAAAGTGGCCCAATCCTTTCTTAGCAAAGGACAAGCCGGTGAAAATACTAATGAGGACAAAACATTCTCGAGGACACATGGGAATATTGTCAAGTGCTTTCGCTTCATATAGCTGAGTAATCTTCTTTGGTTTTATAAGTGTTGTGTGGGTGAACCTGTGCTAATGTATCAACCTTACTTGGACTAATACATACTTGTGATTAAACCCCTTGCAAGCATCCGCCACTAAAAGAAAGGAATTAAGATATAAACCTAACCACAGCCTTAAACTCTGAGATCCTACACTCCCTTGTGCAATGGTTTCCTAACGGGGGTTCAGGTTTTTGTCACTCTGGCAACCCCACAATTAGTAGCCAAATACACAATGCATTCCCCTGGTCCCATAAATGGTGAAGTATCATCTATTCGACGTTCACATGACACCACTAGAAGAATAGCACCATAACTTAAATATTAAACCATTGAATAATACCTCAACACAATTCCACTACTAATAACATGACTTCTCCCATGTCCTCAAGAACTAAACGAACTACTCACGAGACATCATATGGATCAAGATCAGATATGATATGATGATGAATAACAATCTGAACATAAACAATAATTCAATGGTTCCACTCACAAGCATCAACTACAATAGTAATCAACACCGGGAAAGTTTCCCCTAAGAACTATGCAAGATTCAACACAATTGTTACAGCAGGATGGAGTGGTGATGATGGTGCTGGTGGAGATGATGGTGTGGATGATAATGATGATCCCGATGAAGTCTAGCTTGATGATGGTGTTGATGGCGACTATCTCCCCTCTCCGGGACGAAATTTCCCCGGCAAAAATCTGTCTACCGGAGAGCTCTTTCTCTCTCAGTGTTTTCCACCCCGTAGAGGCGGCGGAATCTTTCTATGGTCACTCCCCTCTGTTTTAGGGTTTCGAGGATAAGATATAGGCGAAGGGCGGAGCCAGAGGTGGGCCAAGGTGGCCACACCCACTATAGGCGCGACCTAGGGTGGCCCGCGCCTAGGGGTGTGGGCCCCCTGTGGCCCAACTCCGCCTCCCCTTCTGGCATCCTTCATCTTCTCAGAAAATATAATTTTCCGTAGTTTTTCTGGTATTTTTCTGATCTTCGCGAAATTGCATCACACATCTCTTTTTCCATCAGAATCCTGACTCCGGCGGTTCATCCTCCAAGAATCATCCAACATGCAAAAACAGATGAAAAGATATAAGTAACACCTCTTAATATGAAATATATCAATGAATAGAGGCAAATTATAATATAGAATGGTGATGCAAAATTGACGTATCACTTCTAGGTCATCAATGATAGTTGAACGACGTATTTTCTCTTTCTTAAGGATTCCTGCAGTGTGTCTACCAATGTCGAAGGAACTTACATAAAGCACGCATTTTATTATTCCATCCCTGTATAGGCTTTTGAACACTAACAGGTTTTTCCCAAATAGCCTTCACTATATCATAGAAACCATCACGAATCATTCAGCCAAGTTCAAGTTTGATCTCATCCTTAGATTTTTGTGGAATTATCCCAACAGATAAAATTAACGGAGCATGATCTGACAAAGCCTCAATACGCTATTTAGTTTTTTATATGTTGGCTCTGGGAACTTATCTTCCCACTCGGTATCGATAAACACTCTATCTAGTTTTTCGTATGTTGGCTCCGAGAAGACTATTAGCCCAAGTAAACTGTCTTCCTAACATGGTAACCTCTCTTAAGTCTAATCTATCTATGACATCATTAAACAGGAAAGGCCAATGTTCGTCAAAACGTCCCTGGCTTTTCTCATGAGCAACTCTTAGTAAAATAAAATTGCCACCTATAAGAATAGGATACAGATTGTCTTGTGCTAGATTCACCAACTCACATAAAAAATCTGCCTTATAGACATCCTGGGCGTCTCCATAAAAAGCGACTAGAGACCATGTGAAATCATCAGCCTTGTTCTATATATGGAGTTTTATGAAAAATCTCCAATCGAACTAGCTAAGACTTCCATATTCTCATCTCAGACACCTAACAGGAACCCCCCGGATCTACCACGTGGTTGATGTGATATCCACGTAAAGTCCACTCCACCATAAAGGTGATTGAGTAGGTGATGGCTCAGATATGTAGAGCTCGTTGGGAACCCCAAGAGGAAGGTATGATGAGCATAGCAGCAAGTTTCCCTCAGTTATGAAACCAAGGTTACCGAACCAGTAGGAGTAAGGAAACAACTCCAAGGTGTTGCTAGCAACTTGGAACCTGCACAACACAATCCACAATACTTCGCCCCAACTTACAGCGAGGTTCTCAATCCCACCAGTTTGCTGAAAACAAAGGATTAAATGTATAGTGTGGAAGATAGTAATTGCTTGTAGAAAGTAAACAGTAAATGGTATATCATTGGTAAGGAATGGACCGGGGTCCATAATTCACTAGAGGTGTTCTCCATAAGATAGATAGCATGTTGGGTGAACAAATTACAGCGGGGCAATTGACAGATTCAGAAAGCATAACAATGCATATACTAGACATCTTGATTCCTATGAGATTTGATTGGGCATTACAACATAATACATAGACCGTAATCCAACTGCATCTATGACTAATAATCCACCTTCAGGTTATCATCCGAACCCCTTCTAGTATTAAGTTGCAAGCAACATATAATTGCATTAAGAAAAGTGTCTAAAGTAAATAATACAATTGCCCCATGGACAAAGGATTGTTGTTTTCTCCCTAGTAGCAACAACACATCTACAACCTTAGAAGTTTCTGTCACTCTCCCAGATTACTAGAGGCTTGAACCTACTATCGAACATAAATACTCCCTCTTGGAGTTACAAGCATCTACTTGGCAAAAGTATCTACTAGCAACGAGGAGCATGCAAGATCACAAATAACATAGACATGATAGAATCAATAATCAATCTGACATAGTATCTCAATATCCATTGGATCCCCACAAACACAACATGTATGATTACAAATAGATGATCTTGATCTTGAACGGATCTCACAAGATCTACACATGATAGCACAAAGGAGGAGAAACAACCATCTAGCTACTGTATGGACCCATAGTCCAAGGGTGAACTACTCACGCATCACTCCGGAGGCTGGCATGGTGATGAAGAAGACCTCTGGGATGATCTCTCCCCTCCGGCAGGGTGCCGGGAATAACTTCATACCCCTCCTCGATCTAGGGACAATGGTGGCGGCAGCTACGGACTGTTTCGTGGGTTTCTTATCGGGTCCTTAGGGTTTCTGCATCGAGGTGTTTAAATAGGCGAAGGGG
This sequence comes from Avena sativa, assembly GCA_916181665.1. Lineage (NCBI taxonomy): Eukaryota > Viridiplantae > Streptophyta > Magnoliopsida > Poales > Poaceae > Avena > Avena sativa. The sequence continues at coordinate 73,156,539 of OV702284.1, forward strand.
CAGGGTCGGTGGACGCCCGAGGGGCCCACACCATGGGGCAGCGCGCCCTAGGGGGTGGCCGCGCCAGCCCTAGGTGTGGCCACCTTGTGGCCCCACTTCGTCTGCCCTTTTGACTCCGTCTTCGCTCCTATAAAATATTGACTTTGGCTTTTGTTCTGTCCAATTCCGAGAATATTTCTTTACTAGCTTTTCTGAAACCAAAAACAGCAGAAAAATGCAACTGGCACTGCGACATCTTGTTAATAGGTTTGTTCCAGAAAATGTATAAAAATGCCTCAAAGTATAGACAAAACATAAGAAAGTTGATACAAAACAAGCATGGAGCATCAAAAATTATAGATATGTTTATGACATATCAAGCATCCACAATATTAACTCATGCTCGTCCTCGAGTAGGTAGGTGATAAAAATAATAATTTTTGAGGTGACATGCACCATCACAATCTTGATTAAACTATTGTAAAACATTGATAGATGGGATCATAGTACTCTAAACATGAGCATGAAATATGTAGTTCTAACAATAAGACATAGCAACTAAGGTGCAACATGAAAATGTACAAACAAAAGATCATGAATAACAATGCATTGAAAGACATTTGTTTGTTTCACATATAGCAAACATAGCAAGAGTGGTATTCAGCTTGTCCTTCATGGAGTAGCAAAACATAAATGCATAGGACACCTTCAAAGTTCATAAGGGTGACTAGATACAAATATTTTAAGAACAAGCAATACCAACATTATGAATCAATCAATAAGTTTTGGGACAATGCACATTGAACTAAGAATGAAAACTATGCTCTCTTAATTGGTGCATAAAGATAGAAGATGGAGACTCAACATAAAAGTAAAAAAGAAAGGCCCTTCACAGAGGGAAGGAGGGATTTCAAGTTTCATAAAGAACTTCCAAAAATTATGGTACTTATTAGCTTTTAGCTCTCATTGTCCCTATCATTGGCATCTTGAAGTGATTAAGGTTAAAGTGACACAAATATGAGTATATGCTTGACAAGTTATAAGTTGAAAATCTCATGCCCCTTGCGTACGAGTACCGAACCTCATGCTACTCAACTTTGGTCACAAGCAAGTTCTTGTCATTGTAAGTATATGTGTATCATAGCGAACCGCCAACGGGGTACCCCTTGCCCCATGACACAGGAGCTATCCCATATCAAAATGACAAGGCAACAGACAATGAGCATCTCAGCGATCTTTTTATTTGCTATTTGCATAGGTTTTTATTGAGGATGCTTCACAGAATGCTCATTATGGTTACGCTGTAAGTTTCCACCATGATTAGGCATGGCTTAGGCTAGACGCCTAGGCGTTTCTCTAACACATATACAAACTCCATGAGCTTACAAGCTCCCCTTTTATTTCACACCCCCGGGATCCTTAAACAAAACAACATGATATCAACTGAATAAAAATAAGTGCAATGAAAGTGTTCCCTATGACAACATGGTTATGCTAATTCACAACTTATAATTTACAAGAATATAAGCAACATAGATGGGCACAATGGTTCAAGTTTACTAAGTGCAAGAAATGAAGTGTGTCATCAAGTTTGTGAGAGATTTAATCACAAATTTTCACATAACAAAAGTTTAATTTGGAAGATAGATAAAAACATGAATATACTTGGAATGGTGTAACACACCATGCATAGGAATTTATAGTGGACTCTTTTGAATAACTTGGTTTCTTGGGAGTTGGATGCACGAGTAGAGCTCATACTCAGTACAAGTGGAGGCTAACAAAAGACTGGGAGCGACCAACTAAGAGAGCAATAATGTTCATAATCATGCAAAGCGATAAAACATTATTAATTAAAGCATAAAGTGTAGGGTTCGCAGCATAGAAAACAAAAAATTTCCTACGATGTGAACTATATACCAAGATCTATCTAATAGATACGAACAACGGGCGGATGTATATCCGTAGAGAACATGCCCTTGAAGACCGACAAAGCTTAACGAGTTCAACTCGTGGTTGATGTAGACGATCTCTTGCCGATCTCAAGATCGAGAGGAAGTCCTAGCGCCGCAAATCAGCAGCGCATCCGTGCTCGCACACACGTTCGAGGCACCGAGCAACCTCCGCCTCCTCGCTCCAGCGATGCAGCGGAAGCACAACTCTTTCTTGCCGAATAGCCACCGGGAACATGTATCTCTCTAGTCCGAGACCATGGGGGATAAATTCTAGAGGGGGAGAGAGATCCTTCACGAGGAGGTGTGAGAGACAAGTGAGGAGGGGGGCTCCTTTTATAGGAGGAGGGGGGCACCCAAGGGGGTGGCCGCCGGCCATGGGGGCTGCCCCCTCCCCTCCTTCATTCATGTGGGTGGACACTCCACTCACAAAATGCCCTTTAAAATCCCTCCACTCAAAAGTCCACTCAAATTCCCATTAAATTTCCACCAAATTTAATGCAAACTCTCATTAAATAAAACTCTTTTATTTTATTCAGAATTTTGTCAATTACTTTAATGACAAACATTCACAAATAACCCCTTGCTAGAATTCTATTTCACATGCATAACCACTTTATGCAATTTCACCCGAAAACCTGTTTCGGTATCTAGTGAAATAAATTCCTGCTCTTGTTCATTCTTTCGGCATGAAACATTTGCTCCAATTGGATGTCGGTGTCTCTTAAGTGTGTCACCCTACGGTTCATGAATAATGCGGACATGATCGAGACCCCTCTCGGATCAATAATCAGAAGCGGGATCTGGAGACCCATACTGACTCCCACACATTCAACGATGACTTTCTTGTGATCGTCGGAACCTTTTATGCTAGTATCTTAATCCCTTTGTTTCACGATATATTACATGTCCGAGATTCAATCATCGGTATCTCCATACCTAGTTTGATCTCATTACCGACATGCACTCTTTTCTCGTTCCTGTGATATAACATTCTAGTGATCAAATCACTTGCTTGCAAGCTAATCAATGTGATATCACCGAGAGGGCCCAGAGTATATCTATCCGTCATCGGGATGAACAAATTCCACTCTCGATCCATGAGCCTCAACATAACACTTTATTAGTTCTGAATCCATCTTTATAATCACCCTATTACGGTGTGACGTTTGATGTTATCAAGAAACTCTTCCGGTGTTAGTGATTGACATGATCTCATGGTCAAAGGATTAGGATCACTTCGTAAGTTGTTATAGCAATATAAACTCAATGAATTTGATCGTAATGCTATACTTCGGATGAATGTTCATCACACCATTACACTAATGTTGTGATCCCGTTATTAACAACATCCAATGTCCATGATCAGGAAACCTTGATCATCTTGTTAATCAACAAGCTAGTTTATGAGAGAGGCATAACTAGGAACTTTCTGTTTGTTTATTAAACACACATGTATTAACGTTTCCGTATTAATACAATTATAGCATGCAAAATAAACATCTATCATATACTTGGAATACACATAATAAACACTTTATTATTGCCTCTCAGGGCATATTCCCTTCAGTCTCCCACTTGCACTAGAGACAATAATCTAGTTACATAGTGATAAATCTAACACCCATTGATTTCTGGTGTTGATCATGTTTTGCTCTAGGGAGAGTTTTAGTCAACGGATCTGCTACATTGAGATCCGTATGTACTTTACAAATCTTTATATCTCCATCCTTGACATGCTCGCGGATGGAGTGAAACCGGCGCTTAATATGCTTGGAATGCTTGTGAGACCTTGGCTCTTTGGCATTGGCAATGGCACCATTGTTGTCACAATAGATCACCATTGGGTCCAACGCGTTTGCCACCACTCCTAGTTCGGATATGAACTCCTTCATCCAAACTGCTTCCTGAGCCGCTTCTGAAGCAGCAACATATTCGGCCTCCGTTGTTGATCCCGCTACCACAGGTTGTTTGGAGCTCCTCCAACTAACCGCTCCGCCATTCATGAGAAATACGTATCCGGATTAAGACTTAGAGTCATCCGGATCGGTGTCAAAGCTAGCGTCGACATAACACTTAGCGACGAGCTCTTCTTCACCTCCGTATACAAGAAACATATCCTTAGTTCTTCGTAAGTACTTAAGGATATTCTTGACCGCTATCCAGTGTTCCGAACCTGGATCCGATTGGTACCTACTAGTCAAACTAATAGCATGTGCCACATCCGGTCTTGTACATAGCATGGCGTACATTATAGAGCCTATGGCTGAAGCATAGGGGACTTTGTCCATTATCTCTCTTTCTTCCGCCGAAGCCGGACTTTGAGTCTTACTCAATGTCTTGCCTTGCAACATAGGTAAGAACCCCTTCTTACTTCCGTCCATTTCAAACTTCTTTAAAATCTTATCAAGGTATGTACTTTGTGATAGCCCTATTAGGCGCCTAGATCTATCTCTATAGATCTTTATGCCTAATATGTATGACGCTTCACCTAGGTCCTTCATTGAAAATTTGCTGTTTAGATAACTTTTAACACTGTTTAAAAGATCTATATCATTTCCGATCAATAATATGTCATCCACATATAATATCAGAAATGCCACATTGCTCCCACTCACTTTCTTGTAAATACAAGCTTCTCCATAAGTTTGGACAAATCCAAACTCTTTGATCACCTCATCAAAGTGGAGATTCCAACTTCGTGATGCTTGCTTCAATCCATAGATGGATCGCTGAAGCTTGCACACCTTGTTAGCATCCTTAGGATCGACAAAACCCTTTGGTTGTATCATATACAACTCTTCTTCAATATTACCATTGAGAAACACAGTTTTGACATCCATCTGCCATATCTCATAATCGAAATATGCAGCAATTGCTAACATAATCCTAACTGACTTTAGCATCGCTACGGGAGAGAAAGTCTCATCGTAGTCAACTCCTTGAATTTGTCGAAACCCCTTTGCGACAAGTCGAGCTTTATAGACGGTCACATTACCATCAGCATCAGTTTTCCTTTTGAAAATCCATTTGTTCTCCACGGCCTTTCGGTCGTGAGGTAATTCCACCAAGTTCCAAACTTGATTTTCATACATGGATTCCATCTCGGATTTCATGGCTTCTAACCATTTGTTGGAATCCGGGCTCATCATCGCTTCTTCATACGTCGCAGGGTCATCATTTTCATCAACCATGAAATTCATGACAGGATTTCCGTACAGCTCGGGAGCTGCACGCGTCCTGTTTGACCTGCGAGGTTCGGTAGTACTCTCTTTGGGAGTTTCATGATCATTATCATTAGTTCCCTCTTCAACAGGTGGAGCCAACTCCGGAACAACTTCCGGCGCTGCGCTACTTGCCATACTTTGAAGAGAAGGTTCCACAACCTCTTCGAGTTCTACCTTCTGACTACTCACACCTTTCGCGAGAAACTCTTTCTCTAGAAAGGATCCATTCTTGGTAACAAAAACCTTGCCCTCGGATCTGTGATAGAAGGAATACCCAATAGTTTCTTTAGGGTATCCTATGAAGACGCATTTTTCCGCTTTGGGTTCGAGTTTATCCGGTTGAAGTTTCTTCACATAAACATCGCATCCCCAAACTTTAAGAAATGACAGCTTAGGTTTGTTTCCAAACGACAATTCATACGGTGTCTTTTCAACGGATTTAGATGGTGCCCGATTTAAAGTGAATGCAGCAGTTTCTAGTGCATAACCCCAAAATGACAACGGCAAGTCCGTCAGAGACATCATAGATCGAACCATATCTAATAAAGTACGATTACGACGTTCCAACACACCATTTCGCTGTGGTGTTCCGGCAGGTGTGAGTTGTAAAACAATTCCACACTCTTTCATGTGAGTGCTAAACTCGTAACTTAGATACTCACCTCCACGGTCGGACCGTAGAAATTTGATCTTTCTATTACGATGATTTTCCACTTCATTCTGAAATTCCTTGAACTTTTCAAAGGTTTCAGACTTGTGTTTCATCAAGTAGATATAACTGTATCTACTCAAATCATCCGTGAAAGTAACAAAATAACGATATCCACCTCGCGCCGACACACTCATTGGACCACATACATCAGAATGTATGATTTCCAATAAATCTATCGCCCTATCCATTGAACTGGAAAACGGCGTTCTAGTCATCTTGCCCATAAGGCATGGCTCACATGTATCAAATGATTCATAATCAAGTGATTCCAAAAGTCCATCCGAATGGAGCTTCTTCATGCGTTTAACGCCAATATGACCTAGACGGCAGTGCCACATATATGCGGATATATCATCATTAAGTTTAATCCTTTTAGCATCAACATTATGAATATGTGTAACATTATCATCGAGATCTAATAGAAATAAACCATTCATCATCGGTGCATGACCATAAAAGATTTCATTCATATAAATGGAACAACCATTGTTCTCGGATTTAAATGAATAACCACTTCGCATCAAACACGATCCAGATACAATGTTCATGCTCAGTGCAGGCACCAGATAACATTTATTCAATTTTATAACTAATCCCGACGGCAAGTGGAGAGGCAGCGTTCCGACGGCGATCACATCAACGCTTGATCCATTGCCGACACGCATCTTGACCTCACCCCTTGCTAGCGATCGCTTGTTCCGCAGCCCCTGATTCGAGTTACAAATATTAGCAACTGAACCGGTATCAAGTACCCAGGTGCTACTGCGAGCACTAGTCAAGTACACATCAATAACATGTATATCATATATACCTTTGTTTGCCTTGCCGGACTTCTTGTCTGCCAGATACTTGGGGCAGTTGCGCTTCCAGTGGCCAGTCCCCTTACAATAGTAGCACTCGGAATCAGACTTAGGTCCAACTCGGGGTTTCTTTTCAGGCGCGGCAACAGGCTTGCCGCCCTTACTTCCCTTCCGTTTTCCCTTCTTGTCTTTCTTGAAACCAGTGTTCCTATTGATCATCAACACTTGATGTTCCTTTTTGATCTCCACTTCTGCAGTTTTAAGCATTGACAGAAGCTCGGGGAGAGACTTCTTCATGCCTTGCATATTATAGTTCATCACGAAGCTCTTATAGCTAGGTGGCAGAGACTGCAGAACACGATGGATGCCTAAGTCAATGGGAATCGATATTCCCAAGGACACAAGCTTATCGGCGTAACCCGACATCTTGAGTACATGCTCACTAACGGAGCTGTGCTCTTCCATCATGCAGCTAAAGAACTTTTCTGAAGCGTTGTAGCTCTCTACAGCAGCATGTGTGTCGAAAATCATTTTCAACTCACCCATTGTATCAAATGCATTGCCGTTTTCGAAACGCTTTCGAAGTTCCGGCTCTAGCCCATACAATATGCCGCAATGAACTAAGTTGTGGTCCTCCTGACGAGTCTGATAGACATTCTTCTCCTCGTCAGGGGCATCATCTAAAGGTGGGGGGCCTAACGGCGCTTCTAGCACATATTGCTTTTGTGCAGCAGAGAGGAGAATCCTCAAATTCATGGCCCATTCGGTAAAGTTGCTACCGTTTGTTGCTAGTTTCTCTTTCTCCATGAACACATTGAAATTAAAAGCAGGTGGTACCATCTACAACATAATTTGTAAAGTTTAGACTAAGTGTATGATAGATTGAGTTCAACTAATCTATATTACGAATGAACTCCCACTCAAAAACGACATCCCTCGTGCCTTTTTGGTGATTACATGAACCAAATCCACTACACCAAGTCCGATCATCACGTGAGTCAGTATAGCTTCAAAGGCGAGCATCAAATGGGCATCATATCAACTACATGACTCATGCTTAACCTTTCGGTCCGTGTTCTGAGGCCATGTCTGTACATGCTAGGCTCGCCAAGTTAGAACCTTAGTATTCGCGTGTGTAACTGTTTTACACCCGAAATATGGTCGTGGATCCAAGAACACCCGATCATCACGTGATGTCTTGGAGCGACGAAAACATAATCGGTGCATACTAAAGGAAGAACACATTCTTATCTTGATATTTAAATGAGGGATCATCTTATTATGCTAACAAAACGCTAAACAAGCAATATAATATGCTATCAAACATCATATGTTTATTAGTGAAATGATATGGTTCCCGCAGATGATCTCTATCATGTGCATCGTGGTATGATCACTATCATACCTATATGTGTAAATCCAAGGTCTATGGATTTTACACGCTATGTGTGTTGTAAGAGTATCATCTCATACTTCTACTTACAACACTACCATATCATAACACTAGCCCAGCAACAATCTAAACTAGACGCCTCTAATTTATCCATTGCCAGTTTTACGTGGCTTAGGGCTTTCGAGATAGAACCGTTCTTACCTACGAACATGAACCACAACGAGGATAATCAAATTGTTGACAACTCGCTTGCAAAATAGATATTGACTATAGTAGGAGAGACAGACACCCGCTAGCCACTTATGCAAACTAGTTGCATGTCAAGCGTGGAACAGGTCTCATGTGCGAGGACATGTAAAGTTTGTCCGGGCCGCTTCATCCCACTATGCCACCAATATCCAAAATTACAACAAAGGAGCAACAACATGATCATCATCGCCCACATACTCATATGTGTACTACCCGTGTAAAGTATCTACGCATAGATCCGGCTCTGATACCACTGTAGGGTTCGCAGCATAGAAAACAAAAAATTTCCTACGATGTGAACTATATACCAAGATCTATCTAATAGATACAAACAACGGGCGGATGTATATCCATAGAGAACATACCCTTGAAGACCGACAAAGCTTAACGAGTTCAACTCGTGGTTGATGTAGACGATCTCTTGCCGATCTCAAGATCGAGAGGAAGTCCTAGCGCCGCAAATCAGCAGCGCATCCGTGCTCGCACACACGTTCGAGGCACCGAGCAACCTCCGCCTCCTCGCTCCAGCGATGCAGCGGAAGCACAACTCTTTCTTGCCGAATAGCCACCGGGAACATGTATCTCGCTAGTCCGAGACCATGGGGGATAAATTCTAGAGGGGGAGAGAGATCCTTCACGAGGAGGTGTGAGAGACAAGTGAGGAGGGGGACTCCTTTTATAGGAGGAGGGGGGCACCCAAGGGGGTGGCCGCCGGCCATGGGGGCTGCCCCCTCTCCTCCTTCATTCATGTGGGTGGACACTCCACTCACAAAATGCCCTTTAAAATCCCTCCACTCAAAAGTCCACTCAAATTCCCATTAAATTTCCACCAAATTTAATGCAAACTCTCATTAAATAAAACTCTTTTATTTTATTCAGAATTTTGTCAATTACTTTAATGACAAACATTCACAAATAACCCCTTGCTAGAATTCTATTTCACATGCATAACCACTTTATGCAATTTCACCCGAAAACCTATTTCGGTATCTAGTGAAATAAATTCCTGCGCTTGTTCATTCTTTCGGCATGAAACATTTGCTCCAATTGGATGTCGGTGTCTCTTAAGTGTGTCACCCTACGGTTCGTGAATAATGCGGACATGATCGAGACCCCTCTCGGATCAATAATCAGAAGCGGGATCTGGAGACCCATACTGACTCCCACACATTCAACGATGACTTTCTTGTGATCGTCGGAACCTTTTACGCTAGTATCTTAATCCCTTTGTTTCACGATATATTACATGTCCGAGATTCAATCATCGGTATCTCCATACCTAGTTTGATCTCGTTACCGACATGCACTCTTTTCTCGTTCCTGTGATATAACATTCTAGTGATCAAATCACTTGCTTGCAAGCTAATCAATGTGATATCACCGAGAGGGCCCAGAGTATATCTATCCGTCATCGGGATGAACAAATTCCACTCTCGATCCATGAGCCTCAACATAACACTTTATTAGTTCTGAATCCATCTTTATAATCACCCTATTACGGTGTGACGTTTGATGTTATCAAGAAACTCTTCCGGTGTTAGTGATTGACATGATCTCATGGTCAAAGGATTAGGATCACTTCGTAAGTTGTTATAGCAATATAAACTCAATGAATTTGATCGTAATGCTATACTTCGGATGAATGTTCATCACACCATTACACTAATGTTGTGATCCCGTTATTAACAACATCCAATGTCCATGATCAGGAAACCTTGATCATCTTGTTAATCAACGAGCTAGTTTATGAGAGAGGCATAACTAGGAACTTTCTGTTTGTTTATTAAACACACATGTATCGTATTAATACAATTATAGCATGCAAAATAAACATCTATCATATACTTGGAATACACATAATAAACACTTTATTATTGCCTCTCAGGGCATATTCCCTTCAGTCTCCCACTTGCACTAGAGACAATAATCTAGTTACATAGTGATAAATCTAACACCCATTGATTTCTGGTGTTGATCATGTTTTGCTCTAGGGAGAGTTTTAGTCAACGGATCTGCTACATTGAGATCCGTATGTACTTTACAAATCTTTATATCTCCATCCTTGACATGCTCGCGGATGGAGTGAAACCGGCGCTTAATATGCTTGGAATGCTTGTGAGACCTTGGCTCTTTGGCATTGGCAATGGCACCATTGTTGTCACAATAGATCACCATTGGGTCCAACGCGTTTGCCACCACTCCTAGTTCGGATATGAACTCCTTCATCCAAACTGCTTCCTGAGCCGCTTCTGAAGCAGCAACATATTCGGCCTCCGTTGTTGATCCCGCTACCACAGGTTGTTTGGAGCTCCTCCAACTAACCGCTCCGCCATTCATGAGAAATACGTATCCGGATTGAGACTTAGAGTCATCCGGATCGGTGTCAAAGCTAGCGTCGACATAACACTTAGCGACGATCTCTTCTTCACCTCCGTATACAAGAAACATATCCTTAGTTCTTCGTAAGTACTTAAGGATATTCTTGACCGCTATCCAGTGTTCCGAACCTGGATCCGATTGGTACCTACTAGTCAAACTAATAGCATGTGCCACATCCGGTCTTGTACATAGCATGGCGTACATTATAGAGCCTATGGCTGAAGCATAGGGGACTTTGTCCATTATCTCTCTTTCTTCCGCCGAAGCCGGACTTTGAGTCTTACTCAATGTCTTGCCTTGCAACATAGGTAAGAACCCCTTCTTACTTCCGTCCATTTCAAACTTCTTTAAAATCTTATCAAGGTATGTACTTTGTGATAGCCCTATTAGGCGCCTAGATCTATCTCTATAGATCTTTATGCCTAATATGTATGACGCTTCACCTAGGTCCTTCATTGAAAATTTGCTGTTTAGATAACTTTTAACACTGTTTAAAAGATCTATATCATTTCCGATCAATAATATGTCATCCACATATAATATCAGAAATGCCACATTGCTCCCACTCACTTTCTTGTAAATACAAGCTTCTCCATAAGTTTGGACAAATCCAAACTCTTTGATCACCTCATCAAAGTGGAGATTCCAACTTCGTGATGCTTGCTTCAATCCATAGATGGATCGCTGAAGCTTGCACACCTTGTTAGCATCCTTAGGATCGACAAAACCCTTTGGTTGTATCATATACAACTCTTCTTCAATATTACCATTGAGAAACGCAGTTTTGACATCCATCTGCCATATCTCATAATCGAAATATGCAGCAATTGCTAACATAATCCTAACTGACTTTAGCATCGCTACGGGAGAGAAAGTCTCATCGTAGTCAACTCCTTGAATTTGTCGAAACCCCTTTGCGACAAGTCGAGCTTTATAGACGGTCACATTACCATCAGCATCAGTTTTCCTTTTGAAAATCCATTTGTTCTCCACGGCCTTTCGGTCGTGAGCTAATTCCACCAAGTTCCAAACTTGATTTTCATACATGGATTCCATCTCGGATTTCATGGCTTCTAACCATTTGTTGGAATCCGGGCTCATCATCGCTTCTTCATACGTCGCAGGGTCATCATTTTCATCAACCATGAAATTCATGACAGGATTTCCGTACAGCTCGGGAGCTGCACGCGTCCTGTTTGACCTGCGAGGTTCGGTAGTACTCTCTTTGGGAGTTTCATGATCATTATCATTAGTTCCCTCTTCAACAGGTGGAGCCAACTCCGGAACAACTTCCGGCGCTGCGCTACTTGCCATACTTTGAAGAGAAGGTTCCACAACCTCTTCGAGTTCTACCTTCTGACTACTCACACCTTTCGCGAGAAACTCTTTCTCTAGAAAGGATCCATTCTTGGTAACAAAAACCTTGCCCTCGGATCTGTGATAGAAGGAATACCCAATAGTTTCTTTAGGGTATCCTATGAAGACGCATTTTTCCGCTTTGGGTTCGAGTTTATCCGGTTGAAGTTTCTTCACATAAACATCGCATCCCCAAACTTTAAGAAATGACAGCTTAGGTTTGTTTCCAAACGACAATTCATACGGTGTCTTTTCAACGGATTTAGATGGTGCCCGATTTAAAGTGAATGCAGCAGTTTCTAGTGCATAACCCCAAAATGACAACGGCAAGTCCGTCAGAGACATCATAGATCGAACCATATCTAATAAAGTACGATTACGACGTTCCAACACACCATTTCGTTGTGGTGTTCCGGCAGGTGTGAGTTGTGAAACAATTCCACACTCTTTCATGTGAGTGCTAAACTCGTAACTTAGATACTCACCTCCACGGTCGGACCGTAGAAATTTGATCTTTCTATTACGATGATTTTCCACTTCATTCTGAAATTCCTTGAACTTTTCAAAGGTTTCAGACTTGTGTTTCATCAAGTAGATATAACCGTATCTACTCAAATCATCCGTGAAAGTAACAAAATAACGATATCCACCTCGCGCCGACACACTCATTGGACCACATACATCAGAATGTATGATTTCCAATAAATCTATCGCCCTATCCATTGAACTGGAAAACGGCGTTCTAGTCATCTTGCCCATAAGGCATGGCTCACATGTATCAAATGATTCATAATCAAGTGATTCCAAAAGTCCATCCGAATGGAGCTTCTTCATGCGTTTAACGCCAATATGACCTAGACGGCAGTGCCACATATATGCGGATATATCATCATTAAGTTTAATCCTTTTAGCATCAACATTATGAATATGTGTAACATTATCATCGAGATCTAATAGAAATAAACCATTCATCATCGGTGCATGACCATAAAAGATTTCATTCATATAAATGGAACAACCATTGTTCTCGGATTTAAATGAATAACCACTTCGCATCAAACACGATCCAGATACAATGTTCATGCTCAGTGCAGGCACCAGATAACATTTATTCAATTTTATAACTAATCCCGACGGCAAGTGGAGAGGCAGCATTCCGACGGCGATCACATCAACTCTTGATCCATTGCCGGCACGCATCTTGACCTCACCCCTTGCTAGCGATCGCTTGTTCCGCAGCCCCTGATTCGAGTTACAAATATTAGCAACTGAACCGGTATCAAATACCCAGGTGCTACTGCGAGCACTAGTCAAGTACACATCAATAACATGTATATCATATATACCTTTGTTTGCCTTGCCGGACTTCTTGTCTGCCAGATACTTGGGGCAGTTGCGCTTCCAGTGGCCAGTCCCCTTACAATAGTAGCACTCGGAATCAGACTTAGGTCCAACTCGGGGTTTCTTTTCAGGCGCGGCAACAGGCTTGCCGCCCTTACTTCCCTTCCGTTTTCCATTCTTGTCTTTCTTGAAACCAGTGTTCCTATTGATCATCAACACTTGATGTTCCTTTTTGATCTCCACTTCTGCAGTTTTAAGCATTGACAGAAGCTCGGGGAGAGACTTCTTCATGCCTTGCATATTATAGTTCATCACGAAGCTCTTATAGCTAGGTGGCAGAGACTGCAGAACACGATGGATGCCTAAGTCAATGGGAATCGATATTCCCAAGGACACAAGCTTATCGGCGTAACCCGACATCTTGAGTACATGCTCACTAACGGAGCTGTGCTCTTCCATCATGCAGCTAAAGAACTTTTCTGAAGCGTTGTAGCTCTCTACAGCAGCATGTGTGTCGAAAATCATTTTCAACTCACCCATTGTATCAAATGCATTGCCGTTTTCGAAACGCTTTCGAAGTTCCGGCTCTAGCCCATACAATATGCCGCAATGAACTAAGTTGTGGTCCTCCTGACAAGTCTGATAGACATTCTTCTCCTCGTCAGGGGCATCATCTAAAGGTGGGGGGCCTAACGGCGCTTCTAGCACATATTGCTTTTGTGCAGCAGAGAGGAGAATCCTCAAATTCATGGCCCATTCGGTAAAGTTGCTACCGTTCGTTGCTAGTTTCTCTTTCTCCATGAACACATTGAAATTAAAAGCAGGTGGTGCCATCTACAACAGAATTTGTAAAGTTTAGACTAAGTGTATGATAGATTGAGTTCAACTAATCTATATTACTAATGAACTCCCACTCAAAAACGACATCCCTCGTGCCTTTTTGGTGATTACATGAACCAAATCCACTACACCAAGTCCGATCATCACGTGAGTCGGTATAGCTTCAAAGGCGAGCATCAAATGGGCATCATATCAACTATATGACTCATTCTTAACCTTTCGGTCCGTGTTCCGAGGCCATGTCTGTACATGCTAGGCTCGCCAAGTTAGAACCTTAGTATTCGCGTGTGTAACTGTTTTACACCCGAAATATGGTCGTGGATCCAAGAACACCCGATCATCACGTGATGTCTTGGAGCGACGAAAACATAATCGGTGCATACTAAAGGAAGAACACATTCTTATCTTGATATTTAAATGAGGGATCATCTTATTATGCTAACAAAGCGCTAAACAAGCAATATAAGATGCTATCAAACATCATATGTTTATTAGTGAAATGATATGGTTCCCGCAGATGATCTCTATCATGTGCATCGTGGTATGATCACTATCATACCTATATGTGTAAATCCAAGGTCTATGGATTTTACACGCTATGTGTGTTGTATGAGTATCATCTCATACTTCTACTTACAACACTACCATATCATAACACTAGCCCAGCAACAATCTAAACTAGACGCCTCTAATTTATCCATTGCAAGTTTTACGTGGCTTAGGGCTTTCGAGATAGAACCGTTCTTACCTACGAACATGAACCACAACGAGGATAATCAAATTGTTGACAACTCGCTTGCAAAATAGATATTGACTATAGTAGGAGAGACAGACACCCGCTAGCCACTTATGCAAACTAGTTGCATGTCAAGCGTGGAACAGGTCTCATGTGCGAGGACATGTAAAGTTTGTCCGGGCCGCTTCATCCCACTATGCCACCAATATCCAAAATTACAACAAAGGAGCAACAACATGATCATCATCGCCCACATACTCATATGTGTACTACCCGTGTAAAGTATCTACGCATAGATCCGGCTCTGATACCACTGTAGGGTTCGCAGCATAGAAAACAAAAAATTTCCTACGATGTGAACTATATACCAAGATCTATCTAATAGATACAAACAACGGGCAGATGTATATCCGTAGAGAACATACCCTTGAAGACCGACAAAGCTTAACGAGTTCAACTCGTGGTTGATGTAGACGATCTCTTCCCGATCTCAAGATCGAGAGGAAGTCCTAGCGCCGCAAATCAGCAGCGCATCCGTGCTCGCACACACGTTCGAGGCACCGAGCAACCTCCGCCTCCTCGCTCCAGCGATGCAGCGGAAGCACAACTCTTTCTTGCCGAATAGCCACCGGGAACATGTATCTCGCTAGTCCGAGACCATGGGGGATAAATTCTAGAGGGGGAGAGAGATCCTTCATGAGGAGGTGTGAGAGACAAGTGAGGAGGGGGGCTCCTTTTATAGGAGGAGGGGGGGCACCCAAGGGGGTGGCCGCCGGCCATGGGGGCTGCCCCCTCCCCTCCTTCATTCATGTGGGTGGACACTCCACTCAAAAAATGCCCTTTAAAATCCCTCCACTCAAAAGTCCACTCAAATTCCCATTAAATTTCCACCAAATTTAATGCAAACTCTCATTAAATAAAACTCTTTTATTTTATTCAGAATTTTTTCAATTACTTTAATGACAAACATTCACAAATAACCCCTTGCTAGAATTCTATTTCACATGCATAACCACTTTATGCAATTTCACCCGAAAACCTGTTTCGGTATCTAGTGAAATAAATTCATGCGCTTGTTCATTCTTTCGGCATGAAACATTTGCTCCAATTGGATGTCGGTGTCTCTTAAGTGTGTCACCCTACGGTTCGTGAATAATGCGGACATGATTGAGACCCCTCTCGGATCAATAATCAGAAGCGGGATCTGGAAACCCATACTGACTCCCACACATTCAACGATGACTTTCTTGTGATCGTCGGAACCTTTTACGCTAGTATCTTAATCCCTTTGTTTCACGATATATTACATGTCCGAGATTCAATCATCGGTATCTCCATACCTAGTTTGATCTCGTTACCGACATGCACTCTTTTCTCGTTCCTGTGATATAACATTCTAGTGATCAAATCACTTGCTTGCAAGCTAATCAATGTGATATCACCGAGAGGGCCCAGAGTATATCTATCCGTCATCGGGATGAACAAATTCCACTCTCGATCCATGAGCCTCAACATAACACTTTATTAGTTCTGAATCCATCTTTATAATCACCCTGTTACGGTGTGATGTTTGATGTTATCAAGAAACTCTTCCGGTGTTAGTGATTGACATGATCTCATGGTCTAAGGATTAGGATCACTTCGTAAGTTGTTATAGCAATATAAACTCAATGAATTTGATCGTAATGCTATACTTCAGATGAATGTTCATCACACCCTTACACTAATGTTGTGATCCCGTTATTAACAACATCCAATGTCCATGATCAGGAAACCTTGATCATCTTGTTAATCAACGATCTAGTTTATGAGAGAGGCATAACTAGGAACTTTCTGTTTGTTTATTAAACACACATGTATTAACGTTTCCGTATTAATACAATTATAGCATGCAAAATAAACATCTATCATATACTTGGAATACACATAATAAACACTTTATTATTGCCTCTCAGGGCATATTCCCTTCATAAAGTGATATCACAAGTCAAAAACTAAATGATCATAGATGATAGGGTGACTAGTTCATAGTCATAACATGGTGTAAGCATGTGCCAAGTCAACCCAAATAAAGCATCAAAGGAGAATACCACAATATTATGCTTTTATATGCTAAAACAATGCATGATTCTTTCAAGGCACATTAAGCAAACTCAGTTGTTTAGAACAAGTCATGCTACAGCAATAATCACTAAGCATAAGGTTAAAGCAACATCTAACATGACATGATAAAGTCTAAGCCACAGTCGAAACAAGCTTCCTTTCGTACCACTATAAGCATGAAACTTCCTACTCTTTTCCAACATCAATCAACTTATTCGAAACAAAATGAGAATGCGGGGGTCCAACTAATTTATTGCAGCAAACCAAGCAAAATAAAAATAAAAACAAAAACAAAGACACTCCAAGAATAACACAATAGTGCATGAAGCAATAAAAATAAAGTTTCTAGAAAGAAGACCCGAGATTTTTATTGATGAAGAAGGGGATGCCTTGGGCATCCCCAAGATTTGATGCTTGTACCTATTGAATGTTTCTTGGAGTGACACGGGTGGCATCCCCAATCTTGATCTTTTGTCCATTCTTCATCTTATCACATCATTCTTCCCCTATACTTGAAAATTTCCTTCATACAAAACTTCACACAATCTTCATTAGCAACATTAGTGTATTCAAGATAATAAGCCTTTGGGTTTAGTTTCAACACAAGTAAAACTTTCACTAAAACACAATCTACTGTAGAAATTCCTTTTAAAAGCTCAAGTGATCAAAGAGAACTAAAAAACGATTAAGAGGCAAATGCAAATAATGGCAGAAATCTATCAAAACAGACCAGCAGGTAAAAACCGATTTTTTAGAAGACCTTCTATTGCTCAAATGGAAAAGTGTTAAACTAACGAAAGTTGGATAATAACCTGGGGCATATGCTAAGAAAATTACAGCTCAATCCGACGTACTGGGATTTTTCACGATTGTTTACAGTGAAGCACAAAAATCTGTTTCGGGACATAACTCCCCAAATCTTACTTCTCTGTCATTAAAGGTTATTATTGGCACAAAAACCACACAAAAAGGATAAGGGAGGTTATTACAGAGGCAATAACTTCCAAGACTCAACAAAATAAAAACTTACTAGAAGTAAAAATAATTTGGGTTATCTCCCAATAGTTCTTTTCTTTAACGCCTTTCAGCTAGGCATAGAAAGCAAGAATCAAGTATTTTCGAATGAAGGAGAATTACCATCAACTTTTGTTTTAATAGGAGAAGCAAAAGGTATCTTCTCTCTCTTTCTAGGGAAGTGTTCTATACCTTTCTTGAGTGGGAATTGATATTTAATGGTGCCTTCCTTCATATCAATATGGCACCAACAGTTCTAAGAAAAGGTCTTTCCCAAAATAATAGGACAAGAAGAATTGCATTCAACATCGAAAACATAGAAATCAACAGGGACAAAGGCATTGTTAACCATTATAAGAACATCATTAATGCCTCCCATAAGTTTCTTTTTAGCATTATCATCAAGTTGGACATCCAAATAACAATCTTATCAAGCATTTCATAAATTTTTGTAGGCATAATAGAGACACTAGAACCAAGGTCACATAAATCTTTGAGATCAAAATCATTCACTTTCATATTAATGATGGGTTCCCAACCATCTTCTAATTTCCTAGGAATATAAGCTTTATGTTTCAATTTTTCTTCCTTAATTTTCATGAGAGCATTTGTAGTGTGTTTTGTAAAAGCCATATTCATAGCACTTGCATTAGGACTTCTAGCAAGATTTTGTAAGAACATAATTACTTCAGAAACATTGCAACCATCAAGATCAAAATCAAAATTAGAATCCAAAGTAGTAGAATTATTGTTTCCCATATTTTGAAGAATTTCAACAATCTTATTGGAAAAAGGAATGGGGACTTTAGGTGGTTTGCTAGCATCAACATTGGTGGTGGCAATAGTACAAATACTACTATTTCTAGCAATTTCATCTTCTCTTTCCCACCTAGCATGTAATTCAGCTAACATTCTAACATTTTTATCAATTCTAACTTGTATGGCATTAGTAGCAGCAAAGGGATTTTCCATGGTTTCAGGTTTATCGACCATTCTATTAATCAAAGAAGATTGTGCTTCAGATAAAGATGAAATATTTTTTTCAGCATTTGAAAGCTTTTCCTCAACAGTTTTATCTAAGGCAGTTTTTTTACTAATAAAATCCTTAAGCATGACTGTAGCATCCCAGTTGTCTAACACCTGTAATGCTACTTGATCTAGTAATAAAAGGGCCACTTCTTACATATAATTGTTGCATCATCATCATATCATGCTCATGTCATCATGCCACCTTGCATTTGAGCATCATACAAAAACCCTTGAGCTTTGGTTCTTATCTCATATGCATTAATATTTGTATTTGCCTCTTGATATTGTATTTGGTTCTTGATATATTGTTAAATGCCCAAGTTGAGTTGGGGGCATATCTCTTATTGACTCCACCACCTTTTCTTCACCACCTTATAATTCCACCATCCAACTAATATGAGCTTGGCATTTTAATTGAGTTTACCTCTAGCTCATGTGGGTTGGATGGATCTCTCTCCACTTCTTTTGCTTGCCCTTACTCCAACTTTGGGAGGATGCAAATAAACAAATGCCATGGAAGTTATTTTGTTTTCACAAGAGTAAACAAGGCATTAAATATTTTGCATGGGCCATGCAACCATCACCCTTGTTTTCTTTTCTTCCTTTTGCTTGTTCTTGTGGACCTTGTTTTTGATCTTGCTTGGTCTTGTTTAATGCATGTAAGCACCATGATCTACCCCATCCTAGCTAAACCCTAATCTACACCTAATCTAAACCAAACCCTAAACCCTACCCCCTCTAAACCCCATCCCTATCCATGCATGCACATGTGACCATGTGGGCATGCCAAGCCCTAAACCTCCCCTCTCTCTTTTCATCTCAAAACCCTAACCCAACCACCCCTTCTAGCCTAGCTGGCCCCACCGGCCACCCTCTCCCTTGGTCACCCCCACCTGCCCTAGCTAACCTAGACCGAACCCACCCCCTCTCCTTTCTCTCTCTCTCTGCCTGGCCTGCCCCACCCCGAGCTCCCTCCTCCCTGGCCCTACCTGGCAGCCTCTCCGCCAGCTCTCCCCACCTAGCTACCCCCTGCCCTGGCCGATCACGTGAGGGAGGAGAAAGGTGGCACCGAGGCCACCTTTTCCCATCTTCCCCTCCCCCACGCAACCTCACCTGCCCCTCTCGTTCTTATCCACCCCCTCGCCCCTCTAGCCTCCCCCAGATCCGCCCAGGGCGACGCCCTCGCCCCTCCTTCCTTCCCACCTCTAAGCAGCACCCACGCCGGCCACCGTCGGTCTCCTTCTCCCCCGTCGTTCCAGGAGGCGCAGGCGGGCAGCAGCGTGTCAGCGAGGACGAGAAGACCGCCCTGCTTCGCCCCTGTACCTGCAGACGGAGGAGGAGAACGCCCAGGCCGAGGAGCACCCGCGCCGCCCGACGAAACCCTAGCTACGTCGGCCTCTGCCTCGTCGTCGATCGCCGGCGCCTTCCCCCGTTCCAACCACACCATCGCCCCCACGGTAAGCCCTGCTACCTCCTAGACATGGTCTGCCCCGCTCTACCGTCCTAGCGCCGCCGTGCGATCCGTCGAGCACTCTCGGTGCACCGGCGGCCGCGCGCGACCACTCGCTTCCTCGGCGCAGAAACCCTACCTAGCCGCACCCCCCTGCTAGACAACTCCCCCTACCTACCGCAGCGGTAGCCGCCTCTGCTAGCCCGCCCGCGTCGCGGGATCGAACCCCGCCTCGCCGCGCTTTTTCTCTGTCTTTTTCCGTCAGAGGCAGAGCTAGGAGATCAACAGTAGCCGTGGCCACTTTACACATACCCCCCCCTCTTTTGTTTTCCTAAGCCGCGGTCCAGCCCAGGGCCACAGTCAGCGTCGGAGGCGTTTTTGTAAAAAGGATCCCGTGGTTTCTAGGAATTAACCCGCCGTCCCCCCTCTCCTGTGCGCGCGTGTGGTGCTGAGTCAGCACAGGGCCCACCTGTCATTGACAGAGGCTGGGCTCCCCTGAGTATAAAAAGTAGATATGTTTGTCTATTTTAATTTAAACCATTTTTCAAATTAATTCAAATTCAAATATAAATCTGTTTTCAAATAACTTTTCAATTATAAAACCAAATAATGCATATAATATATGTTTTTGAATCAGAAAAATGTGAGGATTTCAAATATGCTATTCAAATTACCTTTTGCACATTTAAAATTCCAAGTTGATTAAATTACAACAAATGCCACTAGAACTTAATAAATTAATAAATTTTGATTTATAACTCCGAATTTAACAAATGATATGTCTAAAATGATCAGCTCGACGAGACCTTTCTGTTTATGCTATCCATGACTTCAATTGCCGCATGCATCATATAAATATAAAGTATACAGCAACTAATATGACAATAAAATGGGATCAAAACCCCATAAAAAGGTTATTTCTTGTGTTCTACACCTCACCCATGCCATGCTACTTTATTGCCATGTAACTTGTGCATCATTCATCATGGCATGATTGTTTGCTTGACGCATTTTATTCCTATGCTTGTGCACTTTATTTATGTTGGCCCTTGTTTGTTTGGTTCTTCTTCGGATAGACTCTGAGAAGGGGATATATCAAGAGAACCAGGAGCACTACCCAGATCCGTCTCTCGCTTCAACTGAGTTGCCAGGCAAGCACTACCACATGCTTGCATACATACAGTACCTATTGCCTCTATCTTATTCTTACATCATTGAGTCGCGATTGCATTAAATTGAATCCCAAGTATTGCATAGCCTTTACTTTTAAACCCCACCAAGCTTGTTCCTCCATCCCATGAGCCGTTACTACAGGAGTTGTTTGAGCCATGCGAGTCGTAGAACAACATGTGTAGGGTATGTGAGAGTCTGATGGATAACGAGGTACCTAAACAACTTAACCTGAGTAGTAATGGGATAACTAATGAAAGTGGCACCGGTGAGCAACATCTGCTATTTGGTTTTTCCTGCTCACTTGTGTCCCGTAAGACCCCGAGTACTTGATTCCTGTTCCAAGATTATTCGCGCTATCCACATCCGGGAGGCTTATGGGACCCCCCTGAGCCAGAGCTTGATTCCGTCTTATTTCTTGGGGCCACAAACTAGTTTGAGGTTTTATTTACTCTCCTGTACTTATGCCATGCTACTGCTTTATTTACGATTGTGCGAGGAGCACACTGTACTGTTTAGGATCGTGGCACGATTCCGCGGTGTCGACAAGCCCAGTTTTGGGTTCCCAGTCGTTCACAGCCGTCCCCACAACCTTGAGTCCGTCTCGGAGCCGGCCGGCTTCGTTGCGGGTCTACTTTAAGGGGTGGCCCCCTGAAATATTTCTGAATCCTGTGATTGCTTTGTCGTGAAGGCCTCGTTGGGTTTTGATTTGGTTTTTCCGAGGTTGATCGAGTGTGTGTTGCTATTTGTGCACCCCTGCAGGGTAAAACTTTCTGAAAGCCATGTCCGCGGTTATGGACGACTTGGAGCACAGTTTCTCGATCATAGACAAGCATAACTAAAGTACCGCTTCAATCTGACTAAGTAAATGACTAGTAAATAGTGCAATACTCATGGAATGGTTAATAAAATTGCCAACGGATAGGGGGTTGTTCGTCCGCTTCCTCGTTGGTAAGCGAGGAGGAGGATGGATCTGATGAAATTACTGTTATAACTGTTGTCATTAATTCACGGACATCCGTCTATCATTGGTTAGGCGGATGGTTAACGTTTATCTATAGAACTGCTAGGGTTTATCTTTTGCTGCAATTGCGTCACCCCAGGTTGTGTCCCCTTTAGAGGCATTAAGACTTGCTGAGAACCCTTAGGGTCTCACACGATAAATTATTGGTTCAGATGAACAGGTACCCTCGCAGGACGGATACTGGGTGGAAGAGGCTGATGATGTGGGCAACGATCGTTCGGTGTAGAGATTCCGGGAACGGGGATCCGTGAGATCTGTGGGCGGGATGTGCTTATTTCTGTGGCATCTTATGCCGATTTGCTTCTTATCCGCACTCGGACTTGTTTTTCCGCTTCCGCTTGATACTCTGATGTGTGATGTATGAGGAATTATCCTAAAATATTATATCTATCTAGGTCATTTGGATCTTGCCGTATGGCGTTGCTATATTTTCCTTTCTTTCTACATGGAATGGCTCTGATGTACTTTTGTATGGTGGCTTGCATACATACTCATTTGTGTATGTAGTTGATCCCTTCGCCTGCCGATTACGCCGCCCGTACAGGTCCCGATGAATTGGAAGTGGTTGGGACGGCCGAAAGGTCTACCCGTGAGTGGCTTTTGGTGCCCCACCGTACTATTTCAACCACTTCCGCTCATCCAGGCTTGTATCTAGGAGCGTAATTCACCGAGGTAGTTACAATTGGTATCAGAGCCATCCCGACCTTCAGGGTGTCAGCCAAACGGTCGTTGTCAGTCTAGTAAATATTTTTGGTAGTTATGTATATTAGGGAAAAATAAAACGTGAGAGTAGGACTGCTCCATTTTTCTTCTTACCCTCCCACCCACCCTTTTCTGGTAAGGAAGTGCAACGTTTTCAATCCTCTTCTTAAGATTCAAACTAGGATTCACGTGTTGTGGGTTTCCGTAGTACCATAGGTTGTGTGTGTGTGTGTGTGTAATTCTTTGTCTATCTGTTGCATCCAAGTTGTTATCTAATCAGCCTTTTGGTTATCAACTGTTGGTACTTTCCATACCGACAGGCTTTTGCAAACCGACGCGATCTGTCTTACTCTTTGTTATCCGACGTTATCTTGTTTGGGGTGTTCGTTTCCGTAGTGCTAATCTTTAGGTTCAACGTGAGAAGAAGGGGTTAGGATATGTGTTCCACTTATTCATGTGCGGAGTAATGATTTGAGTGCGGGATGGAGTCGCGACCATACCACTACTCTTATCATTCGCTTTGGTATATTGAATCGGTAGAGTCACTAATCTTGATTCGTTAAGTAATTTTGCGCATCTATTGGTATTTTAATGCCGAAATTTGTGGAAAAATTTTTCTTTGATATATTTGTGTACCACACTCCTTTTCAGTCGTGTGCGATATGCTTAATATCTTCTAGGTGCTTTGAACTTTGTTGATATTTTAATATCATCTTAGTAAATTGTATCCTTTAATCTTGGTTAATTCCATCTTGGTACTATTTTGGATTATTATTATTCTCCATTATAGTACTGACTTGTGTTTTATATCAATCTCAGGATGGCTCCACCACGCCGTTCAGATGAGGACATACCACCGGAATTGGGGGCCGCGTTGTCAAACATAGCCAATGCCTTGGCAGCAATGCAGCAGAACCAGCAGCGTTTGGAAGAGAGTGTTCGGAGGAATGAGTTTGATCCACTCCCTCCACCTCCCAAGCGGGGTGACATCAAAAGCTTCCTGAAGTTCAACCCACACCAATTTGATGTTTCTGATCGACCACTGGATGCGGATGATTGGTTACGTGAGACGGCAAGGCTACTGGAGACTGCTGATGTTCCTGAGCAGGAGTGGGTAAAGTGTGCTACTCACCTTCTAAAGGGAGATGCAGCTCTCTGGTGGGAGAATTACCTGAACGCAAGCTGCACTGGTTTTCAGCCTACTTGGGAAAGGTTCACTGCAGCTTTCAAAGAGCAATTCCTGTCAGAAATTGTTATGGAAAGGATGAAGGAAGCTTTTCTCAACCTTAAGCAGGGAAATGATAATGTCAACACCTACATCAGGAACTTCATGAACCTTTCTCGTTATGGTGGCGATGAGGTATCTGATGACAAGAAGAAACAAAAGAGGTTCAGGCAAGGGCTCAATGCATCGATCAAGTATGCAATCACACATGCAAGGCCGGCATCTTTCCTGGAACTACAGCACACAACCCTGCAAGAGGAAGCAAGTAGGCAAGTGTTTGAGGAGTCCAAGAAACACAACCGGGATGCATCAAGCTCTTCAGTTATGGCAGCTCCTTCTAAGCGGCGTGTCTGGGTTCCTAACACCCCACCGTCGCTCCCGGCTCCACCAAGACCTGCAAGTTACGCGTCAAGGCCACTAAACTCCATCACTGCTGCTCCCAGGGGCTACACCAACCACTACCCTGGAGCGCCTGGCGGAGTCCCTGGCTACGTTGCTCCACGTCCACCTGGTGCTTGCTTCACATGTGGAGATCCTGGACATCTGAACTGGAACTGTCCGTTGAAAAGCAAAGCTCTTCCTCCACCCCCGCCAAGATCTGCAGCAAGCTCTCCTATGGTTCGTGCACCACCACCTCGGGCTCTCAACATCAACACCAAACCCGGGTCTACTGTTGCTCGTGCCAACTGTATCAACGCCACTCAAGCTGAGCATGCACCTGGAGTTGTGATGGGTATGCTTTCCGTTAACTCAGTCCCTGCACGAGTTTTGTTTGATTCTGGTGCATCGCATTCTTTTGTTTCTCACAAGTTTGCAAATGAGAATGTGTTAACTCTGGATCCTCTCCTTAAGAAGTTAATGGTCCTTTCTCCTGGAACAAATATGGTAGCTTCTAAAGTCAGCCATGGCAATCAAGTTGAGATTGGTGGCTCTTCGTTCTCGGCTTCTTTAATTGTTCTGGGCAATTCTGACATTGATGTCATCTTGGGCATGGATTGGTTGACGGCAAATGCAGCTGTGATTGATTGTGCTGAACGCTCGGTTTCTCTGAAGATTCCTGAAGGCCATATAGTCTTTTCTCCAAGTCTGACTCCTGCTGTCCAGCTTTTCTCTTTGGTGGCTCTGAATGATGATGCTATGGAAGCTATTCAGAGAGTCCCAGTGGTCTGTGAGTTTCCGGATGTTTTTCCTGAAGAGTTGCCGGGTATGCCTCCGGATCGTGAGGTTGAGTTTGTAATTGAGCTTGAACCTGGAACGGCTCCTATCTCCAAGCGGCCTTATAAAATGGGTCCTGCTGAGTTGGCTGAACTCAACCGTCAGCTTGATGAACAAGAGAAGTTGGGTTTCATTCAACACAGTACTTCTTCTTGGGGTAGCCCAACAATCTTTGTGAAGAAGCGTGACAGGACTGATAGACTTTGTGTTGACTATCGGGCTCTCAATGCTAAAACCATCAAGAACAAATATCCCCTTCCGCGGATTAATGATCTCTTTGACCAGCTAGCTGGAGCTGTGGTATTCTCTAAGCTGGACTTGAGGAGTGGTTATCACTAAATCAATATTCGCAAGGAAGATGTGCCTAAAACAGCTTTCACCACCCGCTATGGCCTGTATGAGTACACAGTCATGTCTTTCGGTCTCACCAACGCACCTGCTACCTTCTCGAGGCTTATGAACTCGGTCTTCATGGAGTACCTGGATAAGTTCGTTGTGGTCTATCTGGATGACATCCTGGTCTATTCTAAGTCCAAGGAAGAGCATGAAGAACACCTTCGTTGTGTCTTAAACAAGCTTCGCGAGAACCGCTTGTATGCAAAGTTCTCAAAGTGTGAGTTTTGGCTGCCTGAAGTAACCTATATTGGTCATGTCATCTCTGCCAAGGGCATTGCAGTCAACCCGGAAACGGTAAAGACAATTGTTGAATGGCTTCCTCCTGTTAATGTCAAAGAAGTGCGGAGTTTTCTTGGTTTGGCTAGTTATTGCCGTCGCTTCGTTCAGAACTTCTCGAAGATAGCGAAGCCTCTTACCGATCTCCTCAAGAAAGGCAAGAAATACCTTTGGACTCCTGCATGTCAAGAAAGCTTTGAGACACTCAAAGAGAAGCTCACTTCCACACCAGTCTTGGTTCCTCCGGATACATCCAAGCCTTTCCAGATATTCTGTGACGCCTCTTTGCAAGGATTGGGTGCGGTCCTTATGCAAGAGAAGCAAGTTGTTGCTTATGCCTCTCGACAGTTGAAGACGCATGAGATCAACTATCCCACACATGACCTCGAGCTCGCAGCAGTTGTCTTTGCTTTGAAGCTATGGAGGCACTACTTGCTTGGCAACCGATGTGAGATCTTTTCTGATCACAAGAGTTTGAAGTATATCTTCACTCAACCTGATCTCAACCTTCGGCAGAGGAGATGGATTGAAGCAATCAATGATTTTGATTTGACCATCAACTACACACCGGGTAAAGCTAATGTCATGGCCGATGCTCTCAGCCGCAAAGCTTATGTCAACAACCTCATGATGGAAGAACAGCAACCTCTTTTGTGCAAGGAATTCCGTCAGCTCAACCTGGAAGTTGTGGAACAAGGGCATCTCCTGAACCTTCTGGCTACTCCTCTCTTGGAAGAAAAGATTCGTTTTCGTCAGCGTGGTGATCCGCACACCAGAAAGATCACCTCCCAGCTTCAGCTTCCGAAGTATGAGTCCTTCCACGTAGATGATCAAGGCACGCTTTTCTTCGAACACCGGATGTTTGTTCCGAACTACCCGGGTTTGAGAGAGCAAGTTCTCAAGGAGGCGCATGATTCTGTTCTATCTATCCACCCTGGCAGCACAAAGATGTACATGGACTTGAAAACACAGTATTGGTGGCCTGGTTTGAAACGATATTGTGCAAAGTATGTCTCGGAGTGTGATGTTTGCCGCAGAGTGAAAGCTGTCCATCAGAAACCTTTCGGTCTTCTACAGCCATTGAAACCCCCGGAATGGAAGTGGGAGAAAGTAGAGATGGACTTCATCACTGGTTTTCCAAGGTCACAGAAGGGCAACAATGCAATCTTTGTTGTCATCGACAGGCTTTCTAAAGTGGCTCATTTCTTCCCCGTCAAGGAAACAATTTCTGGAATTCAGTTGGCTGAGCTCTATATCAACAGAATTGTCTCTCTGTATGGGGTTCCGCTTGAGATCAGTTCAGACCGTGGAAGCATCTTCACTTCCAAGTTCTGGGAAAGTTTCCAAAATGCTTTGGGAACAAAGTTGAACTTCAGCACAGCTTACCACCCTCAGTCGCAAGGACAAGTTGAAAGGATCAATCAGATTCTGGAGGATATGCTTCGTGCTTGCGTCATCTCTTTTGGCATGAAGTGGGAGGAATGTCTTCCTTATGCTGAATTCTCTTACAACAACAGCTTCCAGAAGAGTCTGAAGATGGCACCATTTGAGGCTCTCTATGGTCGCAAGTGCAGAACTCCGATTGGGTGGTCAGGTGCAGGAGAAAGAATCTGGTTTGGCCCTGACATTGTAACTCAAGCGGAGGAGAAGGTGCATATCATTCTTGAAAACCTGAAGATTGCTCAAAGTCGCCAGAAGAGCAATTATGACAGGAAGCACACGGACATGGTGTATGCCCCTGGTGATCTCGTGTACCTTCGTGTCACTCCCATGAAAGGCACACACCGCTTTGGTATCAAAGGAAAGCTGGCTCCTAGATACATCGGTCCTTTCAAGATTCGTGGTAGAAGAGGAGAAGTCGCTTATGCCCTTGAGCTTCCGGAAAAACTCAAAGTCCATGATGTTTTCCACATCTCTCAGCTCAAGAAGTGCTTCAAAGATCCCGGCAGGACCGTGGACAATGAGCTAATCGATCTCCAAGAAGACCTGTCTTATCAAGAACACCCCACCAAAATCCTTGAGACCGCAGAAAGAAGGACGCGCAACAAGTCCATCAAGTTCTGCAAGGTGCAGTGGTCACACCATTCTGTTGATGAAGCCACTTGGGAACGTGAAGATGAACTCCGTGCCAACTATCCTACCCTCTTTGTGTCTTCTTCTTCTTCCTAGAATCTCGGGGCGAGATTCCTGTTTAGTGGGGGAGAGTTGTAGCATCCCAGTTGTCTAACACCTGTAATGCTACTTGGTCTAGTAATAAAAGGGCCACTTCCTACATATAATTGTTGCATCATCATCATATCATGCTCATGTCATCATGCCACCTTGCATTTGAGCATCATACAAAAACCCTTGAGCTTTGGTTCTTATCTCATATGCATTAATATTTGTATTTGCCTCTTGATATTGTATTTGGTTCTTGATATATTGTTAAATGCCCAAGTTGAGTTGGGGGCATATCTCTTATTGACTCCACCACCTTTTCTTCACCACCTTATAATTCCACCATCCAACTAATATGAGCTTGGAATTTTAATTGAGTTTACCTCTAGCTCATGTGGGTTGGATGGATCTCTCTCCACTTCTTTTGCTTGCCCTTACTCCAACTTTGGGAGGATGCAAATAAACAAATGCCATGGAAGTTATTTTGTTTTCACAAGAGTAAACAAGGCATTAAATATTTTGCATGGGCCATGCAACCATCACCCTTGTTTTATTTTCTTCCTTTTGCTTGTTCTTGTGGACCTTGTTTTTGATCTTGCTTGGTCTTGTTTAATGCATGTAAGCACCATGATCTACCCCATCCTAGCTAAACCCTAATCTACACCTAATCTAAACCAAACCCTAAACCCTACCCCCTCTAAACCCCATCCCTATCCATGCATGCACATGTGACCATGTGGGCATGCCAAGCCCTAAACCTCCCCTCTCTCTTTTCATCTCAAAACCCTAACCCAACCACCCCTTCTAGCCTAGCTGGCCCCACCGGCCACCCTCTCCCTTGGTCACCCCCACCTGCCCTAGCTAACCTAGACCGAACCCACCCCCTCTCCTTTCTCTCTCTCTCTGCCTGGCCTGCCCCACCCCGAGCTCCCTCCTCCCTGGCCCTACCTGGCAGCCTCTCCCCCAGCTCTCCCCACCTAGCTACCCCCTGCCCTGGCCGATCACGTGAGGGAGGAGAAAGGTGGCACCGAGGCCACCTTTTCCCATCTTCCCCTCCCCCACGCAACCTCACCTGCCCCTCTCGTTCTTATCCACCCCCTCGCCCCTCTAGCCTCCCCCAGATCCGCCCAGGGCGACGCCCTCGCCCCTCCTTCCTTCCCACCTCTAAGCAGCACCCACGCCGGCCACCGTCGGTCTCCTTCTCCCCCATCGTTCCAGGAGGCGCAGGCGGGCAGCAGCGTGTCAGCGAGGACGAGAAGACCGCCCTGCTTCGCCCCTGTACCTGCAGACGGAGGAGGAGAACGCCCAGGCCGAGGAGCACCCGCGCCGCCCGACGAAACCCTAGCTACGTCGGCCTCTGCCTCGTCGTCGATCGCCGGCTCCTTCCCCCGTTCCAACCACACCATCGCCCCCACGGTAAGCCCTGCTACCTCCTAGACATGGTCTGCCCCGCTCTACCGTCCTAGCGCCGCCGTGCGATCCGTCGAGCACTCTCGGTGCACCGGCGGCCGCGCGCGACCACTCGCTTCCTCGGCGCAGAAACCCTACCTAGCCGCACCCCCCTGCTAGACAACTCCCCCTACCTACCGCAGCGGTAGCCGCCTCTGCTAGCCCGCCCGCGTCGCGGGATCGAACCCCGCCTCGCCGCGCTTTTTCTTTGTCTTTTTCCGTCAGAGGCAGAGCTAGGAGATCAACAGTAGCCGTGGCCACTTTACACATACCCCCCCCTCTTTTGTTTTCCTAAGCCGCGGTCCAGCCCAGGGCCACAGTCAGCGTCGGAGGCGTTTTTGTAAAAAGGATCCCGTGGTTTCTAGGAATTAACCCGCCGTCCCCCCTCTCCTGTGCGCGCGTGTGGTGCTGAGTCAGCACAGGGCCCACCTGTCATTGACAGAGGCTGGGCTCCCCTGAGTATAAAAAGTAGATATGTTTGTCTGTTTTAATTTAAACCATTTTTCAAATTAATTCAAATTCAAATATAAATCTGTTTTCAAATAACTTTTCAATTATAAAACCAAATAATGCATATAATATATGTTTTTGAATCAGAAAAATGTGAGGATTTCAAATATGCTATTCGAATTACCTTTTGCACATTTAAAATTCCAAGTTGATTAAATTACAACAAATGCCACTGGAACTTAATAAATTAATAAATTTTGATTTATAACTCCGAATTTAACAAATGATATGTCTAAAATGATCAGCTCGACGAGACCTTTCTGTTTATGCTATCCATGACTTCAATTGCCGCATGCATCATATAAATATAAAGTATACAGCAACTAATATGACAATAAAATGGGATCAAAACCCCATAAAAAGGTTATTTCTTGTGTTCTACACCTCACCCATGCCATGCTACTTTATTGCCATGTAACTTGTGCATCATTCATCATGGCATGATTGTTTGCTTGACGCATTTTATTCCTATGCTTGTGCACTTTATTTATGTTGGCCCTTGTTTGTTTGGTTCTTCTTCGGATAGACTCTGAGCAGGGGATATATCAAGAGAACCAGGAGCACTACCCAGATCCGTCTCTCGCTTCAACTGAGTTGCCAGGCAAGCACTACCACATGCTTGCATACATACAGTACCTATTGCCTCTATCTTATTCTTGCATCATTGAGTCGCGATTGCATTAAATTGAATCCCAAGTATTGCATAGCCTTTACTTTTAAACCCCACCAAGCTTGTTCCTCCATCCCATGAGCCGTTACTACAGGAGTTGTTTGAGCCATGCGAGTCGTAGAACAACATGTGTAGGGTATGTGAGAGTCTGATGGATAACGAGGTACCTAAACAACTTAACCTGAGTAGTAATGGGATAACTAATGAAAGTGGCACCGGTGAGCAACATCTGCTATTTGGTTTTTCTTGCTCACTTGTGTCCCGTAAGACCCCGAGTACTTGATTCCTGTTCCAAGATTATTCGCGCTATCCACATCCGGGAGGCTTATGGGACCCCCCTGAGCCAGAGCTTGATTCCGTCTTATTTCTTGGGGCCACAAACTAGTTTGAGGTTTTATTTACTCTCCTGTACTTATGCCATGCTACTGCTTTATTTACGATTGTGCGAGGAGCACACTGTACTGTTTAGGATCGTGGCACGATTCCGCGGTATCGACAAGCCCAGTTTTGGGTTCCCAGTCGTTCACAGCCGTCCCCACAACCTTGAGTCCGTCTCGGAGCCGGACGGCTTCGTTGCGGGTCTACTTTAAGGGGTGGCCCCCTGAAATATTTCTGAATCCTGTGATTGCTTTGTCGTGAAGGCCTCGTTGGGTTTTGATTTGGTTTTTCCGAGGTTGATCGAGTGTGTGTTGCTATTTGTGCACCCCTGCAGGGTAAAACTTTCTGAAAGCCGTGTCCGCGGTTATGGACGACTTGGAGCACAGTTTCTCGATCATAGACAAGCATAACTAAAGTACCGCTTCAATCTGACTAAGTAAATGACTAGTAAATAGTGCAATACTCATGGAATGGTTAATAAAATTGCCAACGGATGGGGGGTTGTTCGTCCGCTTCCTCGTTGGTAAGCGAGGAGGAGGATGGATCTGATGAAATTACTGTTATAACTGTTGTCATTAATTCACGGACATCCGTCTATCATTGGTTAGGCGGATGGTTAGCGTTTATCTATAGAACTGCTAGGGTTTATCTTTTGCTGCAATTGCGTCACCCCAGGTTGTGTCCCCTTTAGAGGCATTAAGACTTGCTGAGAACCCTTAGGGTCTCACACGATAAATTATTGGTTCAGATGAACAGGTACCCTCGCAGGACGGATACTGGGTGGAAGAGGCTGATGATGTGGGCAACGATCGTTCGGTGTAGAGATTCCGGGAACGGGGATCCGTGAGATCTGTGGGCGGGATGTGCTTATTTCTGTGGCATCTTATGCCGATTTGCTTCTTATCCGTACTCGGACTTGTTTTGCCGCTTCCGCTTGATACTCTGATGTGTGATGTATGAGGAATTATCCTAAAATATTATATCTATCTAGGTCATTTGGATCTTGCCGTATGGCGTTGCTATATTTTCCTTTCTTTCTAGATGGAATGGCTCTGATGTACTTTTGTATGGTGGCTTGCATACATACTCATTTGTGTATGTAGTTGATCCCTTCGCCTGCCGATTACGCCGCCCGTACAGGTCCCGATGAATTGGAAGTGGTTGGGACGGCCGAAAGGTCTACCCGTGAGTGGCTTTTGGGGCCCCACCGTACTATTTCAACCACTTCCGCTCATCCAGGCTTGTATCTAGGAGCGTAATTCACCGAGGTAGTTACAATGACTTCAAGTTCAGAGGGTGCACTTCTATTGTTGTTGTAGGAATTTACATAAGCATTACTATTATTGGGAGGATATGGCCTATAATTATTATTACCAAAATTATTCCTATAGGCATTGTTGCTAAAATTGTTATTTCTAATGAAGTTCACATCAACTTGCTCTTCTTGAGCAACCAAAGAGGCTAAAGGAACATTGTTTGGATCAATATGAGCTTTTCCATTAACAAGCATAGACATAATAACATCAATTTTATCACTCAAGGAGGAGGTTTCTTCAACAGAATTTACCTTCTTACCTTGTGGAGCTCTCTCAGTGTGCCATTCGGAATAATTAACCATCATATTATCAAGAAGCTTTGTTGCAACACCCAAAGTAATAGTCATAAAGGTACCTCCAGCAGCAGAATCCAACAGAATTCTTGAAGAAAATTTTAGTCCTGCATAAATTTTTTGGATAATTATCCAAGCAGTCAGTCCATGAGTAGGACAATTCTTTAGCAAAGATTTTATTCTTTCCCAAGCTTGAGCAACATGTTCATTATCAAATTGTTTAAATTTCATTATTTCACTTCTCATAGATATAATCTTAGCAGGAGGATAATATTTTCCAATAAAAAAATCTTTGCATTTAATTCAAGAATCAATACTATTTCTAGGTAAGGATAGCAACCATTCTTTATCTCTTCCTCTCAAAGAGAAAGGAAACAATTTAAGCTTAATAATATCTCCATCTACATCCTTATATTTTTGCATCTCACAAATTTCAACAAAATTATTAAGGTGAGCAGCAGCATCATCAGAACTAGCACCAGAAAATTTCTCTTTCATAACAAGATTCAGCAAAGTAGGTTTAATTTAAAAGAAAGTAGATTCAGGAATAGGTGGAGCAATAGGTGTACACATAAAATCGTTGTTGTTTGTGCTAGCTAGTGAAGTCACACAACTTAGTGTTTTCAGGAGTATTCATTTTTGCAGAAGTAAAGCAAGCCAACAGAAGTAGTAACTAAAGTAGGAACTAATTTTTTTTGTGTTTTTTATAAAGAGAAACAAACTAGCACAAATATTTTGTGTGTGTTTTTGATAAAGAGAAACAAGAAAAAGCAAAAGAAACAAAACAAAACAAAAACAAAGTAAAGAGTGGTTATGAGAGACTCCCCTTGCGAGAATCTTCATTCTCCCTGAAAAGTGATTGACGAGGAGGAAGAGACTGAAGTTGTCCTTATCTCCCCGGAAACGGCGCCAAAAAAGTGCTTGATGGCTCAGATATGTAGAGCTCGTTGGGAACCCCAAGAGGAAGGTATGATGAGCACAACAGCAAGTTTCCCTCAGTTATGAAACCAAGGTTATCGAACCCGTAGGAGTAAGGAAACAACTCCAAGGTGTTTCTAGCAACTTGGAACCTGCACAACACAATCCACAATACTTTTCCCCAACTTACAGTGAGGTTATCAATCTCACCAATTTGCTGAAAACAAAGGATTAAACGTATAGTATGGAAGATAGTAATTGCTTGTAGAAAGTAAACAGTAAATGGTATATCAATGGTAAGGAATGGACCGGGGTCCACAGTTCACTAGAGGTGTTCTCCATAAGATAGATAACATGTTGGATGAACAAATTACAGCGGGGCAATTGACAGATTGAGAAAGCATAACAATGCATATACTAGACATCTTGATTCCTACGAGATTTGATTGGGCATTACAACATAATACATAGACCGTAATCCAACTGCATCTATGACTAATAATCCACCTTTAGGTTATCATCCGAACCCCTTCCAGTGTTAAGTTGCAAGTAACAGATAATTGCATTAAGCAAAGTGTGTAAAGTAAACAATACAATTGCCCCATGGACAAAGGATTGTTGTTTTCTCCCTAGTAGCAATAACACATCTACAACCTTAGAAGTTTCTGTCCCTCTCCCAGATTACTAGTCGCATGAACCTACTATCGAGCATAAATACTCCCTCTTGGAGTTACAAGCATCTACTTGGCCAAAGTATCTACTAGCAATGGAGAGCATGCAAGATCACAAATAACATAGACATGATAGAATCAATAATCAATCTAACATAGTATCTCAATATCCATCGGATCCCCGCAAACACAACATGTATGATTACAAATAGATGATCTTGATCATGAACGGAGCTCACAGAATCTACACATGATAGCACAAAGGAGGAGAAACAACCATCTAGCTACTGTATGGACCCATAGTCCAAGGGTGAACTACTCACGCATCACTCCGGAGGCTGGCATGGTGATGAAGAAGGCCTCCGGGATGATCTCTCCCCTCTGGCAGTGTGCCGGGAAGAGCTTCAGATCCCCTCGATCTAGGGACGATGGTGGTGGCGGCTACAGACTATTTCGTGGATTTCTGATTGGGTCCTTAGGGTTTCTGCATCGGGGTGTTGAAATAGGCGAAGGGGCAAGGTCGGTGGACGCCCGAGGGGCCCACACCATGGGGAGGCGTGCCCTAGGGGGCACTTCGTCTGCCGTTTTGACTCCGTCTTTGCTCCGGTAAAATATTGACTTTGGCTTTTGTTCCGTCCAATTCCGAGAATATTTCTGTACTAGCCTTTCTGAAACCAAAAACAGCAGAAAACAAGCAACTGGCACTGCAGCATCTTGTTAATAGGTTAGTTTCAGAAAATGTATAAAAATGCCTCAAAGTTTAGACAAAACATAAGAAAGTTCATACAAAATAAGCATGGAGCATCAAAAATTATAGATACGTTTACGACATATCAGTAGGGCTTGTGAAAAATCACGTCTACCAGTCTCAGAAATACCCAAAAAATCCAACTTATAGTCTCTCACACAATCATCAAAGAACAAATGTTTAGCCAAGTTCCGAAGACCTCTTCTATTTGAAAACATTCTATTCATTAAGAAATTAAAGAAATTTTGAATACACGGGGTATCTTATGAGACTTCTGGCTCTTTGATCCACGAGCGAAAGCTTTAAGCTCATACAAATAACCAAGCCCAGTCTCATCAAATTCCTCCTCCGACACTTCACCAACTAAGTGAGAGAGGAGTTGACCATCTATTGTGGCATGCAATTCCTCCTCCTTCATTGGTGAGGAATCGGGAACAACATCGACCTTAGGAGTAACCGTTAGACGGTCATCCTCTATGTGACTCAAAACATTAGAGGAAAAAAGGACTTCCTTTACAGAGATACCCAAGCTAATGCCAACATTGGCCAACTTAGAACTAATAACATGGGTAGAAAAAGAAAGGAATGATTTAGAAGGACTCATTATACCGGGCGAATCTAAATTCTTCTTGGCCTTACGATGCATTGCCTTGACCAAAGAATCTTCATCCGCAGCCGATGCACCAGAGGCATCAACCCCGTGGTGAGTGCTCCTCCTGAACAGTGTACCACCACCCTGCACGGTGGTCGGGGCAGCAACAACAATAGAAGAAGCGCATGTCCTAGACAGGGCGACACCAACCCCTCCTGGGTCCGACCACCCTATCTGCCAATGACCTAACCTAGACCGATTGAGACTCCAAAGGAGACCCATCGTCAGAATGTAGCTCCTGGTCCTCCCTGGCCGCAGCTGGCCGCCCCACCTGGGCTTCCTAGGACGTGTGGCCCACCTGGCCTCCCATGGGCGCGTCGTCGAGCCCAACCAGCATAGCCGGGATTGCAAGTTCCAGCGCCCCTAGGCTAAGACTGATTCGGCCTGCTCCTCCAGGCCAGCACCCACACGCTCCTGGGTTAGCTTCCGCGAGCTCTCCATAGGAATAACCTCCTCGAGCACCGGCTGAGGGCGATCGCAAGGAATGGACCTACCCAAAACATGTGTCCTAGACCATGCCGGTGAAGCAGACCGAGCCCGCTGAGCAGCCGCTTAAGCTTTCTAAATGACCTCCTGCAACTGAGCTTGCGAAACACATGGTGAGGACGAAGTGCTCCTTGCACGAAGGGGAGAATTCACAGGTAACGCTGCAACCCGTTCCCTTCCACGAGGGATAGTCGGGTTAGCATTAAATAGCGTGACTGCAAACACTACATGCGACCCCTGCCTAGAAGAGGATGGTGCCGAGCCCCTGCCCAGGCAAGACCGAAAAAGAGCCACACGCAGCAACCTGGGTACCACTGACCGGATCAAAAGTATCTATATCATCATCAGAGGGCTTCCCATTGGCATCATCATCTGTATCACCACCCCCTTTCCTTCACAAGAAAGGAACAAACTCAGGCTCCGGAATATATCCATCTAATTCTAACTGGAAGCAAAACTCATAGCCTTTAAGATTAAACACAACATCATATGTAATAAAATAACCCAGCACGTCATGCTGCTTCAAGAAAACCTTGGTAGCATACATTGCAACAAAAATACGGATGACCCCACATTTCCGCAAACTGAACAAATCCAGATCCAGAGTAGTCCCCATGAGACCTCCAACAACCCACAACCCCCAAAAAAGAGCGCAAAGTATGTGATACCCCTTCGACATGTAGCCAAATCTGTTGGAGCTCACATATGTGCGGCACTTCCTGTGTCCTATATGCAGAAAAAGTAAGTTGAGAGGTACTCAAGGACATTGGCATCTGAATCCTATCAACTCTGTCCAGGTCCTTAAAAGACGGGTAGCTTACTAAACGGACATTCTCCCCATAAGGCAAAGCATCACACTTCCACTGATCACGAACAGAACAAAACAATTGAACTTGGATTATGCGTATATATAAAGGTATCACGGTACATATAAAGGTATCACGAGTACCAAAATACACTAGATACAAGTTGAAGTTTAGACAATAGATTACATTTGAGGACGGTTTGGCATTTGCACGCTAGACATGCGTGGTGTTGATGATCGTGATGCTTTTGTTAGATTTGGCAAACTTGTGATCGATGACATGTGATTAGTTCATGAGTAAGAGAAACTACCGTCAAGCATACCCGCGAAAGTATGCGCTGATCAGAAGCGGTACCTAGCAGCCACCAGGGGAGGTGATTAGAGGAACTAGCAAAATCCATCCAGGGTTTTATCCACTCGTTGGTGATGTGGTCGGTCCGCTCCGCCTTCGGTGGCCCTAAGGCCTTAGAGGTGTTGCGGACCATGGACTATCGCCAGTGCGAGGTTTTCTGTTATTTGTTTAGCCTACTTTTTAATGTTTTTTTGGGAAGTTGAGGTGACGACTATGTCCTGACGCTAGAATAAGGTCATTCTCGCTCTATCCTCGCTTCGGTGGTGTATCTAGCGCCGATGGAGAGCGCGTGGAGTCATTTGTCCAGCAGATCTTCTGGGATCCGGTCCATTTTCGTGTTCGTTGATGTGATTTAAGATCAGTCTTTTTGGATCTATGGTTGTCATCTTTTGTGATGGTTGCTGCTCTGGTGTGCTAGTCTTTTGTGGCCTTAGCACCGGTGATGGAGGGGCAAGGACGGGGCGCGCCATCGGCTCACGCTAGTGATTGTAGTCGTTGTTATGTGATCTAATGATCTATTTGTATTTTTTTATTACTTTTGGTCTCTTTATACTACCGTTGATTATTTTGTGTACGGGTTGAAAGGGCATTTATTGCCATAATCACTTTTGGTGTTCGTCAACAACAAGTAGATCATTTTACAGTTTGTCACTGTCCACAGGTTGGTATTATGATAAGTGAAAAGCACCCTCACACTTGGGAAAAGTCCCTACTCATGTGACACAGTTCTGGAAATTCCAGACCGGAGTCTCCAGTCTGCCCAGACCGGAGTCTCCAGTGTGGTCCGGAGGTTCCGGATATGTCTCCGGGGGTGACTTCAGAATCTGGGATGGGACATACTGTATGGGGGTCCCCGGAGCCCTGTCCGGAGGATACCCTGGAGTCTCCGGTGTTGGCTCAGTCCGGATTTCCGGTGTTGGAAGACCGGAGTCTCCGGTCTTGTTGGGTCATGGATGGCCTGGGTCATTCAGATGGGCGATCTGGAGGCTGGTCCGGAGATTGGCCGGAATCTCCGGTGTAGACCGGAGTCCGGAGTCTCCGGTCTGACTTTTGTACAACGGTCAGAAAACGGTTCGTGGAGGGAGCTGCCTATAAAAAGGGACCCTTATCTTCTTCCTCCAGTTGCTCGAGCTGCTCAAGAACACCAACTCCATTAGAGCCACCAAATCTACAAGATCTCTCCATCCAACCATCCAAAGTCATTGATCTTTGGAGAATCGAAGGAGGAGACCTTGATGTACAGCTTCACCAAGAGAGATTTTCATTTCCCTCTCATTCACTTGGGGGCCCTCAAGCTCTAGTGTTTTTTTAAAAACCCTAACTTTGATTTGGTTCTTACAAGCTTGTCTTCGATTTGTCTTGATAGCTTGGGAGCCTCTAATTAAGTTGTGGATGTGTGCCCCGAACTTATTGTAAAGGTGCCGGCTTTTACCTCGAAGGTTGCCGATATAGTGGAAGGTGGATCGATCCCGTTGGGGTGAGATTCATCGGAGGACAAAGGAGGCCTCTCGTGGCGTTGATGGTTTGAAACCACCCCCTCTCCAAACGTAGACGTATTCCCCCTCAAAAGGATGGAACTACGGGAAACAAATCCCTGTGTCTCCGCGTCCACTCCTTTGGTTACTTCTATCCTTTACCGCATTTTATTTACTTGTTCTTGCTTAGTGTTGTGATAGTTATTGCTTGGTTGATATATAGGTAAATTTAGCATAATTGCATAATCTAGAGAATTTACCTTTCTTATCAAACACTAATTTAAAAAAAAAAAATTTAAAGTAGCATCTATTCAACCTCTCTAGTTGTCCATACGATTCTTTCACAGATGCCTTCTAAAAAGCGGAACTGCTGCGCGTCCTTGTGGACATTTCTAGTCAGCCTGTGCTCTGTTGTTCGCGTTTCATCGTCTACTCTGCCTGTATGTACGGGTGCTTAGATTAATTCGGCAGGAGACCACCGTGACAGAATCATCGAACACGTTTGTGTACTGGTCACTTTCACTCCATCAGGCTAATAAGACCATGTCAATTGTTGGTTTGCTCGGGTGCCGCGTCATCATGCTTCCGTCTGAAGTCTGAACATGATGACCAGTCGTACACTAGTACTCCGTATCAGTACATGACATGGAGTCCAATATATCCAGCTGAAGTTTAAAGTCTGAAGACAGCTATTTGAGCTATACAGTATTTCGTCTGACCCATATTTTTGACTTAATATTTTCTAGATTCATATGTATCTAGTTAAGTATCTGGTCTAGATTTATCCGTA
This sequence comes from Avena sativa, assembly GCA_916181665.1. Lineage (NCBI taxonomy): Eukaryota > Viridiplantae > Streptophyta > Magnoliopsida > Poales > Poaceae > Avena > Avena sativa. The sequence continues at coordinate 73,196,780 of OV702284.1, forward strand.
TCTAGACTCAACTAATACGTCGGAGTTAGTATTCTTCGGAATCAGATCAACAATTCCAAGAGTATATACCGTAGATTAAAAGCTCAGCAAACATTTGCATAATTGTGTACAAATTTGTTTGAACTTGAGTCTGGTGTAGATGATCGGTAGGGCTGTTGCGTAGTACATTTTTTTTCAATCCATTTTCCATGTTCTTGGTACAGATAAGTGAACTCTCCTCATCACGCATTACTACACGGAGTCTTTCTCCTCTCGTCGTCGGTCGCCTGATTAGAATACCCCGCCGAGCACCGAGGCGACCCACACCCAGACATTACTGTTCCCACCGTTTCTAATTTGTCTACAACCTTTCGCCTGTTTTTCTCTTCTCTTCTCTGCTTTCGCCATCCACCATTCTTCTTTTCGTCGTCTCCCCCCTTTCCCGCTGGGACGCGTTCCCCGAACGCGGAAACTGCTCCTCTACTCTTCCTCGCCATCGCCTGGTAGGAAGCCCAGGCGGAGGGTCTAAGCTCCGGGAAATGGAGGCGTTCCGTGGTAATACTACTTCTCGCGCCTCCTTTATTCCTCCGCTGCTCCTCCTCCTCCTCTTCGTCGCACTGTCGGCGCTCGCCCCCGGCCGGGCGGCCGCCACCGGCGTCTTCGAGGTGCGCCGAAAGTTCCTGCGCCATGAGGGCAGAGGCCCCGGCGGGGACGAACACCTGGCGGCCCTCCGGGAGCACGACGGTCGCCGCCACGGCCGACGCCTCCTCGGCTCCGTCGACCTGCCCCTCGGCGGCAACGGGCTCCCCACCGAGACAGGGTAACCAATTCCTCGATCCGTTCCTTGTACAGTACTCCATATGGCAATCGCTCTTCGGCGCGTCTTTATTGCTTGTTTCGGTGGCAGTCTATACTTCACGGAGATTGGGATCGGCACGCCGGCGAGGACCTACTACGTGCAGGTGGACACCGGAAGCGACATACTCTGGGTCAACTGCATCTCCTGCGAGACCTGCCCCCGCAAGAGCGGCCTCGGGGTACTCCTACCTCACCTGCCTTGTTTCGGTTGCTTGCCTTTGATTTGATTTTGGGCGGCTTGAACTTGAATGACGGACGACGGTGGCGGCTTGCAGATTGAGCTCACGCTCTACGACCCGTCGGGATCGGGGAGCGGCAGCGCGGTGACGTGCGGCCAGGACTTCTGCGTGGCTACTAACAACGGCGTGACCCCCACCTGTCCCTCCACCGCCTCGCCGTGTCAGTACAGCATCACATACGGGGACGGGAGCTCCACCACTGGATTCTTCGTCACAGACGTCTTACACTACAACCAGGTGTCTGGCGACGCCAAAGCTGTCGTGGCCAATACAAGCATCACCTTTGGGTTGGGTCGCTCTCTAGAAACCACCTGCTTTTATTCTTTTCCCAGTTCCAGGCTTCCAACAGCTCATGATTCTGCCTCTGTTTGTGTTTGCAGGTGCGGTGCTAAGATCGGTGGGGGGTTGGGGTCCTCGGACCAGGCCCTGGACGGGATCTTTGGATTTGGCCAGTCTAATTCATCCGTGCTGTCACAGCTCGCGTCTGCAGGAAAAGTCAGCAAGATCTTCTCACATTGCTTGGACACCGTAAATGGTGGAGGGATTTTCGCTATTGGCAATGTCGTGCAGCCCAAAGTGAAGACGACGCCATTGGTGCCTGGCATGTATGTCATCTTACTGGTCCATGTTTACTTCTTTGGGACCTATCTTCAGCTGAGCTATCCTGTTCAATTTCATTCATTCAGCTTTCTATAGTCTAGCATACCCGTTATACTCCAACTGGTCCATGTTTACTTCTTTTGGACCTATCTTCAGCTGTCTCATGTAGATCTATCCTGTTTAATTTCATTCATTCAGCTTTGTATAGTCAGCATACGGTTATACTCCTTGCTATGGGGCAGAATTGGTACACCATGTGTGGTGTCTGTCTTTACATCAAAAGAAGCTGATTCCAGCGATTTCTCTCTGCAGTATGTGCCAAAAGTAATTATCCAACATTGCTTTCCTAATTAGGAAAAGCCGGTCAAGATTAGGTACAAGCTGATGAAGGCTTTAAGAGCTAGCTGATGGTACGTAGTAGTGACTTGTTCAACTCAGCATTGAGAGCTTTCAAGCAGTGCTCCCCTTTAACTCCTGATTGTTAGACCGTTGATCAACCAGCCTTTCCGAGAAACGAACCAGCTCCTGACTGTAGGATGATAAATAAATAAATAGAGTCCCAGTGTAGAACCTTAGAGATCTGGTTTCTAATAACACGCTACATCAGATACTTGGTGGAGTCTCCATGTCAGACACTGATCTATGTTCATGTGTCTACAATTTAAATTAAAAGGGTAGTGATAATTGTGTCCTACTACTAGCTGTAAGTAGGATGGTGTCTCCCTGGCCTATGCACCTATTGATGAGTGCAACCATCTTTATTGCGGATTTTTAATCCTTCAAAAATATAAAGAAATGGTCCGATCAAAGATCTAGAACAACCGCAATAGCTATTTAATTATATCTAGCACAGAAACAACCGCAATAGCTATTTAAAATATATGTATCACAATTCAGCCGCAGACATAATTTAGTAGGAAGAATCCAGGCATCGCTATCCTTACGCATGATTTAGGAGACTAGTAGTCAATGGCAATTGTGACGCTTACTAGTTTTAAAAAACATGCATTCATTGCTATAATGCACATGTAAAGCATATATTTTTGCTATTGAAGTCATCACAATCTTTTATTTGTGACACCTTATGAAAACTTACTTTGTAGGCCGCACTACAATGTTAACTTGGAATCAATTGATGTTGGTGGTAAGACGCTACAGCTCCCGACAAATATTTTTGATATAGGTGAAAGTAAAGGTACTATCATTGACAGTGGTACAACACTGGCGTATCTACCAGAGGTAGTTTATAAGGCTATTCTGTCTGAGGTACGCAAGCTTCTCTGTTAACCAATTCTTGCAGCGGAAGGCAGGGTGTGCTAATTGTTATATCGTCTTGATTGTTTGTAGGTATTTGCTCAGTATGTAGATATTTCCTTAAAAAATGTTCAAGATTTTCTTTGTTTCAAGTATTCTGGAAGGTATGCCCGCTCCACAATAATGGCCGCTTATACACTCACTCGCATGAAGTTCACATTAGAGGGTAGATATTGATACTAGCCTTCAATTCGACACAAAGAAATATATGTCCTCATTTGGTCTCTTTTTCTACTAAACAGGAGTAGACTAGGCCGAATGGGATATCACAAGTAAAAATAAGATTATTTCGGTTTTTGTTATCAAATGTTTCTAACTCTTTCTCCCAAATCTCTTGCAGTGTAGATGATGGATTCCCTATAGTCACCTTTCACTTTGAAGGAGACCTTGCACTGAATGTTCATCCACATGATTATCTTTTTCAAAATGGGGTAATAAACCATTTCTCTTGTCCTGTTTCTTAGAAACATATAACTAGCACCATTGCAATGAAAGTCACGTGGCAACAATTGAGTTGTCCTCCTTCTAGGCAACATATAACTAGAAATGATAGGTTTGAGATTCTAGAAAATCATTATAGTTTTTTCTTCAAATACTGAAACAAAACAAAAGTTACTCCACATTTGAGAACTGGATGAGTACATTCTGCATGTTTGTGATGGGCTTGCTTACACATTTTCCTTGTGCAACTTCAACAGTTTATCACTTATTAGAGTTTTGAAGAGAATTCAAAATTATTAACTCAAGAGTCAACATCTTCATGTAGTGGAACAAATTTATTAGTTTTATTAGGATACATCACTTACGAAAATTGAATGTTAGAAGTTCATTGAGTCATTGTTTTAGCATCTATATTTCAGTCCCTCTATTAGGTGCACGATACAGAATCTGGGATGACCTGAACCCCAAGTGATTTCCAGAAGTCCCCTTTTGATTTCTATTTTTAATCGATCTTAACTTGATGTCTTAAAAGACTGTGATGCCTCTTCTGACAGCGGCAAAATTTGGGAGTTTAGTTTTTATCTGAATTCTGGGCAGAATGTTGTGGAACTTATTAACCCTTATTTCTATATATGGATATAAGTTGCTATTTCCTATTTTTTCCTCTAAGATAGGTTACCATTATACTGGTGCTAAGTTTACAATGCCAAGTTAATTTACCGTCATAGTACATATTTCATACTTGAATATACTTCTCTATTATGCAGAACGATTTGTACTGTATGGGATTCCAGAGCGGTGGATTACAAACCAAGGATGGGAAAGATATGGTGCTTTTGGGAGGTAAGCGTTGCTTCCAACTATTATCGTATGAGTTTTGTCCAGTTGCTGCGCCTGATGTTTGCCCACTTACTTTCAGATGTAGCATTTTCAAATAAACTGGTTCTTTACGACTTAGAAAATCAAGTTATTGGATGGACCGATTACAACTGTAAGTTTCTTGTGCATTTTCCTTGAAAATACTCACTTTATATACTTGATCAGAGACCATCTCGCGCTACGGGAGTGTTTATGGAGAGAATATTTCTCTCCAACATATGGGAACAATAGTTCATGTCGAACCTGCTCCTTTTGGTTTCAGGCTCCTCTAGCATTAAAATCAAGGATGACAAGACTGGATCAGTATACACTGTGAATGCACATGATATCTCCTATGGGTGGAGATTTCAGTGGCACAAGTCCTTGTTTTCGTTGTTACTAATGACTGTGTGTAGCTATCTAATGTTTTAGCACGACTTTGGATTGGAACTCTATTTGCTTGTAACAATATTTTTTGTTGTTACGGAGAAAAGAAAGGATAGTGGCTAGATCGTATACACCTATTTGGGAGGACGAGGGGAAAGGAAATACACCGACCACCATCTAAGGCTTGGTCAACTGATTGTCACGGGAATATCATCTAAGTGATCTGCCTAGTTTTTTTTGCTGCTAGCATCTGACCATCTGTAATGCCTTCGATGTTCTGGTAGTTGGAGAATGCTTCCTTTTCATCAGAAATAACATTCCTTTGATTGATTTCTATGTACGCGTAAGAGAGAGAAAGAGAGGAGGGGAGGGGGGGGGGGGGGGGTGGTTTCTGAAGCTTAGATTGTCTTTCTTAGAAAACCCCCATGACTGGGGGCAGAGGGTGACCAACGAACGGACTGCAGCAAAAGAAAGTCATAGTTGGTGGAGGAAGGATCTGGGATCGCTTGTTTGTTTCGAGGGAATAAGACAGGGAATGGGAGTTTAAGCAGCGAAGAGTTTTATTCCATCGATTGTTTGGAGGGAATGGAAATTAACAAGGTAAGAGGAAAGAGAATTCATGTGTTAAACTCCCACTAATCTCTTAGCTGAGGTACCCTGGTAATTGAGACGAGGGATGGGGAAGAGGTGTTGAACTCCCATTTGTTGAGAATATAAATATATCGTCTATTGTCTTTTCATTAGTTTAGACTTTTAAAATAATTGGTTAGGACAATAATTTAATATATGATATTAGAGCCAGAGATCGAGTTTGAATCCTGGCTAACCTAGTAGTATTAAATATAAATATATATATACAGTTAATTATTTCAAAAGTCCAAACTATATATATATATATATATATATATATATATATATATATATATATATATATATATATATATATATATATATGTCACCATTGAAACCCACGTCATAGGCCTGTGAAAAAGAAAAAAACTAGTTTGGACTTTTGAAATAATTAACTAAGATAACAATTCAATACCATTCCCTCACGAAATGCACAATCTGACAATTACTCGCCCCTAGGTGGCCAGCACTTTGACCCGGAGATACGACCTGATAGGTCCCACCAAGAGTAAGCAGGAGCGACTGGTATAGAGAGAAGAACAGGATAGGGAGCGTAAGACAAATACTATAACAGAGAGAGGCCAGCCCTTGGTCGTTATGTTTTCTAGTTCCAGTTCCGTTCTTGTCTTGGAAGTACTGAAAGGTAACCTTTCTATCCATATTAATTGACTTTGATTTGTTAAAATTTAGATGAATTTATATTCTAAGTAATATCTAGATTCATTTAGATTTAGACAAATTTGAGTCAATTAATATGGACAGGAGGGAGTAGTTGTTTCTGTTCGGATATGGCGTTTTGGCTCTCAGATCTAGATGAATTTGTTATGAAAAATATATTTAATATGAATTTTAAAATTTTGAAAAAATCCAAAACAAAATCTTGGGTGCACATTTGGACATGCTATGTTGTTACACAAAGTTTTTACGGTGAAATGACATTTTTTGTGGTCTATGTAAAAAACACAAAAATATGTCTGTGTGAAAAGCTATTTTAGAAGATAAAAAATTGTCTTTTTTATACAAGCCACATAAAATATTTTTTCTTTATAAAATTTCATGTACGAACATAGAATATGGACATATACACCTAGGTATTTTTCTGAATTTTTAAACATTTTGAATTACAGCATTTTGGCAGTGGGTGCATCTACGCCTACGAGCCAAAGTGAATTTTCCTTTCTATTCTCCTTTCACAAGTAGAAAAATCTAGTTCCTTGTTCTGATTTTCCAGTACTTGTTCTATCTCTCGAGGGAGCCCCAAGATTGGGGTGTGGAGTTGATGGTTTGATCTTTTGATAAGCCTCGTGATTAGGGTTGATCAAGTTTGGGAAGGGGGAGAGGGGAGGCCGATAGGATGATCCTCGTGAGGGAAACCTTTTAAATTAGGAGTACAAGTGAGATAAGGGCATCTTTAAAGTTAGAAGAGTAAAAATCGTAAGGGACGCATATAATCGATCTCCAAAACAGTTAGAGAAGTAAATATTTAGGAGTCAGAGGAGTAAACTTGGCCGCGGAGGAGTAAATTTAGGAGTCGATCATCACTTTAGAGAAAAACTCCTGCCTCCCCTCTGTCGATTCCTGCGCTCCGCCGTTCTTGCCCGCACACCTCCCTGCCGACATCGATGTCGTCGCCTCCGCCCGAAATCGATGCACAGCTCTCGGCCGCACCTTCGACGGCCATCCCCGGTGTCTTTGACACCCTGCCGCCGCAATCGAACATCTCCGCCGTGATCGCCAGGAGGAAGAGGTTGGGGCCAACAATGTGGTCCGACCGGTCGTGAAGCCCTCCGGCAAGGCAGGAGGCAAGCGCGTGGAGGCTCTGGAGGCGGCGCCTTGTCCTCCGCTAGCTCCGGTGGCCTACCAGCAATAGATCAAGCCAAGTCCCGTGAAAGTGGCTCTCGCCAAGGCGGTGGCCAACAAGAAGAGGAAGAAGGAGAAGGCAGCGCTTCCGAAGGCTACACCAACCCCTCTGTCTTGCAAGGCCTCGCCGACAAACCCTCCTTGAGGCCGAGAGGAGAGAGGAGAAGGTGTCAAGGTGGGCCGAGCTCAAGGCCATGGAGGAGGAGAAGTGGAAGAAGAAGATGGCCACCAAAGAGAGGAAAGCCATTGTGGAGGAGAGGAGGATTGCACTTGAGGAGGAGAGGATAGCAAAAGAGAAAGAGATAGATGAGCGTGGTATCATGTTCATGGACCCAAGCAGCATGGATGCCATGGCAAGGAAATATTGGGAGCTCACTCGCGCGAAGATCCTTCAAAGATCTTTTAGTGGTGATGGAGTTGGCCAAGGAGGAGGAGGTGGTGATGGTGATCATGGTGGTGGTCTTCGAGGAGGTGGAGATGAGTTCGTTGGAGGTGGATATGAGTTCTTTGGAGGTGGAGATGAGTTCTTCGGAAATGGTGTTTGATCTTTTCGGAGATTGTCCACAACCTATGAGGTGATATGTTGATGATTTTTTTTGGATCAAACAAGGTCGATATGCTTATTTTTAGGTGACCTTAATCGATGTGATGATGGAGTCTACTTTTGGATGAACTCTATGCATGTTTTATTTCGAATTGTCCATATGTTTGAATTGCTTGTATGAACTATATTTAAGATGCATAAATTCATATGTGGAGTGCTAAAAAGAAATGGTACAAAAAAATTTACTCCTCTAAATATAGGGGTTCGGTTAGGAATGGCCTATCTTTAGAGAAGTATTTTTACTCCTCTAAAATTTACTCATCCGTTTACTCCTCTAAAGTTTAGGGGATCGGTTAAAGATTCCCTAAAAGATCTAGTTTCAATAACTTAGGGGTTGTTGAAGGAAGCGCTGAGGATTTTTTTTACCGCTTGATTTTAGCCACATTTGCCTATAAAAGTAAGGTCCGTGAGACCCCTCCTTCAACTGCATGTGAAAACAGGTCTTCGATAGATATTATTCCCGAGGGATGCTTGTTGATTTAGAGCATTCTAGTTTAGTGAAAATATCCTTTTCTCTTTTTCGGACGTGCGACTTTTCGGTTTGCCAGATTTGGGATTGCTAGCTCTAAATATTTCGGTTGGTCGAAGGAAGACAGTAGAATCGATAAACTTATTACTAAGTGACTTCATATGTATGGAGAAATTCAATATATATTTATAAAGAATATTTTGATGCCCGCGTGATTTTTCTCACGAAATATGGGCCCCGTCTGTTAATCTCTCCTACTTGGAATAGCTAGAGAAAGAAAAGAAATGAAATGGGTATGTTTGTTAATCAGTGGGGAGCGAAGGGGGATAGTGGTATTGCATATGATCAAAAATTAGTTATCGCAGATTTATGAATCGATAGATCTAACAACATTTTATCTTGGTGGAATCGAGGCTCCAATACTCAAAATTAGTATGATGAGCATTTGTTTTATTGGCACGGTTTTCTGCATCCTTTCGAGATTTTTTCTTGGTGGAATTCAAACTCCAATACCCACATAGTGTTGCCTAATCAGTGTGTGATATTTTATCTCCACAACCATTAATGTTCTAAACGGTCAAGTCAGGTTTGTAATATAACTTCTTCAACATTCTTTCAAAATCATGCCATTTCTTCCTAACTGAGCTTATCAACCAATCTTTACACAGTGAATAAATATCGAAATATTTCTGCATTTTGAGAAACAAGTGTCAAGATAATAACACTGATGTAAAATAGCAAGAAGTGTTAACATGGAAAAGTTTTAGTTATGTCCACTACATCCCAGAACTTCTGCTTCTGATAAGTATTCCTCTAGTCTGTAAACCAGAAGGGTGTGTCACCTTTTTTTTGCCAGGTAGGAAATATAGTTAGCAAAGTTGGTCGTAGTCCACAAAGCTAGCCTAATTTGTTGAATTTGACCACAAATTTTGAAACATTATGTCAAACTACCTAAGGATAATGCTATACTCTGTTTGTTCTTGATTCTAGATTGCATGATGATGCATATAAAATGCATCCATGAACTTTATAGTTTATTGTGCCAAAATCCAATTATCTTGCAACTTTATTATATTTATTGATACTAACCTACTAATAGTTACAAAAAATGCACAAGTTCTTGTTTCATACTTTGTTGTGTAGGAAAAAAGCGAATATGAAAAGAAACCGGCCATTACGGTGAAATTCGAAGTTTTCTAAAATCTATCCCTGTAGAACAGTTTTCGAAGATTGCCACGGCATACCCTGAAGATGGCGTCAAATGAAAAAACTCAGAACATGAAAGTTGTGGGTAAATTCACGCTGATGATCCTAGATATTAAATATTCCTTAATAGGAGTTCGTACGCGACTTTTAGTCACGGATTACTGAAGGATACAGAAGCAGTTTCGGGATTCCAAGATTTTTGACATAATTGACTCCAACTCTTCCCATGCTCGATGGATTCGGCCAAGTCATAACCCAACGAGCTCCCAAAGGACAGAGGGGGCCTAGGAAGGTTCTAGAGGTGCCCAAGAGCCCTTAGATCAAAGGGGCATCCATCCCATGACCTAGCTTGCATCTTCACCTCTATATATTGAGGGGAAACCCTATTTCTGAATGCATTCACCCATAGCCACAAAAATCCTCCTCCTTGGCAGCCGATCAGCACCATGTCCAAGGAATAAAAATGGGCAAGGGGCCTCCGCCCCCTAGGGCCACTGACGCCCTGGCAGGGGGCTGGGGCGCCGCTGCCTCGGCGCCTCCTCCACGCCGGTGTCGCCTCTCCCACATGGTAAGGCTCATCTCCATCACCATATCCATCAACTCTCAGTGATCCCTCACTATAATTTCTTGGAAAACATGATGTATGATGTAATATATTGTTTTCCCATGATCTATTGTATCTCTATGTTGATGTTTGAGTAATGACTTGTTTATGGCAATTGTGATATAGTTTGTTATTTGTTGAATACAAGTATATGCTATCTTCTATGATGATCTTGTTGTACTAACATATGAATGCACACATATGTTGGGGGATGCACAAGGTTATCACCGTTGCATGTTGATAGGATGAGGGATAGCCGTAGTTTGACAGAAACCGAATCCCATATCTTAGATATACATGTTGTATTAATTCATGGTTAATCAACGGGGATATTATCATGGGGATCTTAGATCTAAATGTTGTTGTTGGATTTTATGTCCTAATAATTCCCTTGTTTACTCTTAATTGGCCTTGGGATCAATCACTAAGGGTGTATTTTCTCATGCATATGGCTGTACCTATTCATGGCTCTTCCTTAGAAGAAACAATAAAAGAATATCTTTGTGCTTTACTAATTGTGAAAATCAAACAAATGAAATAGCAATTTTCCTAAGTACTTGCTCCCTTGGGTTATCCACATCCACTTCACTAGCTTCATTTTACTTGCACTAGTTTATCTATAGTATTTGCTTCCAAAAAATTTACTGTTTTGTAGTTAGTACCAAAAACAACCACACACACACTATAGTTCTTAGCTTTGCATAGAAGGCCATATAAGTTGGTTATAGGGATTTAGAGAATAGATAGTTTACCTTCAGATCCTCGTGGGTTTGATACTCAAATACTTATTGATTTGTACTACGGTGATCCCCTACACTTGGGGGTTATCACATGGAGTTTCCCCTTTCTAGAGGAGTAGAAGTGGCATGTGTTGTATCATCTTTATATTAGGATGTGATGTCCATATGAATGCTAATCAAACACCATAATAAAGTTTCATAAATATTATGTCTTTTATGAATATTTTTATGTCCATTACACTTTATGAGAGAGTAGTTAAGTGAGCCCATGATCCCCTGTCCACCTTTTATCATAAAAAATCACTTTCCATTAGTTTTATTGCCTTTTATATTTCCTACACTAATTAAATCCGAAAATAAAAAAAAATAATTTTGCTATTAGAAAACACAAACAAAAACCCACAAAAATTACTTTATTGTTTTTACTTTCCTTGCCTAGATATAGATTGTTTACTTTTATTTATTTACAATTTTACTTATACGAAGCATTGTGCTTGACAACCACACGATTGAGTTGGATACACAAGGCAAATACTTTATTTTGTAGGTTGCTTGAAGAAGATAAGAAGAGAGGTCTTGAGACATTTTCCCGAGAGTTCAATATAAACCCTCAAGTCATCCTTGTGAGGAAAACACGCTTGCTACATGATACGTCGGAAACATATCTATAATTTTTTGATGTTTCATGCTTGTTTAGTATCTACTTTGTTTTGCTTTGTCTACACTTTGAGGTGTTTTTATCTATTTTCTGGTACTAACCTATTAACAAGATGCCACAGTGCCAGTTGCCTATTTTCTTTTGTTTTTGGTTCCAGAAAGGCAGAAAATCAACATTCTTGGAATTGGACGGGACAAAATCCAAAGTCAATATTTTACCGTGGGGAACACAGAGCCAGAGTACGAGACGGAGGGGAGGCACCAGGGGGCCACACCCCCTGGCGGCGCAGCCTAGGGTTAGCCGCGCCTGGGGGGTGTGACCACCCTGGCCGCCCCTGTCTCGCATCTTCGCCTATAAAGACCCCCCGATTCATAAACCCTAAGTACCGATCAATATTCCACGAAACCATCTGTAGCCGCTGCCACCATCGTCCCTAGATCGAGGGGATCTAAAGCTCTTTCTGGCACGCTGCCGAAGGGGAGATCATCCCGGAGGCCTTCTTCTTCATCACGCCAGCCTCCATTATGAAGCGTGAGTAGTTCCACCTTGGACTACGGGTCCATGTAGTAGCTAGATGGTTGTATCTCCTCCTTTGTGCTATCATGTTTAGATCTTGTGAGCTCCGTTCATGATCAAGATCATCTATTTGTAATCATGCATGTTGTGTTTGCGGGGATCCGATGGTTGAGATTACTATGTCAGATTGATTAATGGTTTTGTCTTATTGATTCTATCATGTCTGTGTTGTTTGTGATCTTGCATTATCTCCGTTTCTAGTAGCTATCTTGGCCAAGTAGATGCTAGTGACTCCAAGAGGGGGTATTTATGCTCGATAGTGGGTTCGTGCCTCTATTTAATCTAAGGGAAGTGACAGGAATCTCTAAGGTTGTAGATGTGATGTTGCCACTAGGGAGAAAACAACGGTCTCTTGTTCATGGAACAAGTGGATTGCTTACCTTATACACTTTGCTTAAAGCAGTTATCTGTTGCTTGCAACTTAATACTGGAGGGGGTCCAGATGATAACCTGAATGTGGATTTCTAGTCATAGATGCAGTTGGATGGCGGTCTATGTAATTTGTTGTATTGTCCAATCGAATCTCATAGGATCATGAATGTCTAGTATTGCATTGTTATGCCTTGCTCAGTCCTGTCAATTGCCCTACTGTAATTTGTTTACCCAACATGCCATGTTTGTTTATCTAAGGAGAACACCTCTAGTGAACTATGGACCCCGGTCCAATCTTTACCATTGATACATATTCCACTGTTACTGTTTACTTTCTGCAAACCACTATCACCTTGCACACCATACAGTTAATCCTTTGTTATAGCAACCGGTGAGATTGACAACATCAATGTTCATTGGGGCAAAGTATTGAGTTTGTGTTGTGCAGGTTTCCACGTTGCTAGCAACACCTTTGAGACATTTCCTTCCTTCTACTGGTTCGATGACCTCGGTTTCTTACTGAGGGAAGACTTGCTGCCGTGCTCATCAAAACTTGCTCTTGGGGTTTCCCGACGAAGCGCTATCAGGCGCCATCAACAAGTTTTCTAGCGCCGTTGCCGGGGAGGCTAAGGACGTCTTCACATGGGGAGTCCTTGTCAACCTTTGGAAGGATCATATGGGCACCTAGAGGGGGGGGGTGAATAGGTGCTACTTCAAATTTTATTCTTTTTTCAAATTAGGGTTTGACAAGAAAGGTAAATTCTCTAGAATATGCAACTATGGTGAATTTACCTATATGTCAACCAAGCACAAGCTAACACAACACTAAGCAAGAATAAGTAAGTAAAGTGCAGTAAAGGATAGAGGTAACCAAAGGAGTGGACGCGGAGACACAATGATTTGTTTCCCGTAGTTCCTTCCTTTTGAGGGGAAGTACGTCTACATTTGGAGAGAGGGTGGTTTCAAACCACCAACGCCACGAGAGGCCTCCCTTGTTCTCCGATGAACCTCACCCCAAAGGGCTCGATCCACCTTCCACTATATCGGCAACCTTCGAGGTGGAAGCCGGCACCTTTACAACAAGTTCGGGGCACACATCCACAACTTAATTGGAGGCTCCCAATTGCAAGCAAGCTGTCAAGACAAATCAAAGACAAGCTTGTAAGAACCAAATCAAAGTTAGGGTTTCCAATGAAACACTAGAGCTTGGGGGACCTCAAGTGAATGAGGGGGAAATGAAGATCTCTCTTGGTGAAGATGTAGATCAAGGCCTCCTCCTTCGATTCTCCAAAGATCAATGACTTTGGATGGTTGGATGAAGAGATCTTGTGGATTTGGTGGCTCTAATGGGGTTGGTATTCTTGAGCAGCTGGAGGAAGAAGATAAGGGTCCCTTTTTATAGGCAGCCCCCTCCACGAACCGTTTTCTAACCGTTGTAGAATAGTCAAACCGAAGACTCCGGTCTACACCGGAGATTCCGGCCAATCTCCGAACCAGCCTCCGGACCGCCCATCTGAATGACCCAGGACAATCTTGGCCTAGCAACACCGGAGACTCCGGTCTTCCAACACCGGAGACTCCGGTCTTCCAACACCGGAGACTCCGGACTGAACAAGGTCCGGAGACTCCAGAGTATCCTCCGGTGCAGGCTCCGGACCCCTAGTCAGAATGTCCCAGCCCAGATCCTGAAGACCCCACCGGAGACAAGTCCGGAAACTCCGGACCACACCGGAGACTCCGGTCTTGGCAGATCGGAGACTCCGGTCTTGGCAGACCGGAGACTCCGGTTTGGAGTTTCCAAAAATATGTCACATGAGTGTGGACTTTTCCCAAGTGTGAGGGTGCTTTTCACTTATCATAATATCAACCCGTGGACAGTGACAAACTGTAAAATGATCTACTTGTTGTTACCGAACACCAAAAGTGATTATGACAATAAATGCCCTTTCAACCTTTCTCTTTACTTTGTTTTTGTTTTGCTTAGTTTCTTTTGCTTGGATTTGTTTGCCTATTTTTATCAAAAAACTCCAAAAAAATTTAGTTTAGTTTGGTTTGCTTTCTCTTATCAAAAACACAAAAAATAGTTCCTGCTCTAGTTGCTACCATGTCTGGTTTGGGTCTAATCCCTGTGTCACATATGGAAAGGATCTTTACTTTCAAGCAAGAAAGTGAAGAGATTTTCAAAGAAGCTTGGTCTAGAATCTCTGTTTACAGAGGGAAACTGAGCCTAAGATGAGTCTTAGCTTGGTTATTAATAGTTTCTATAGTGGTATTGCTCTTTGTTATAGACTAGATTATACCCCGCGCATTGCTACAAGATTCTTAGGTGAAATTTAAGAAACAGAATACCAAATCTTATTTGAGAAATCCAGAGAAGGTAATTTATCCACTCGTTGTACATACGATCTTCTAAGCATGAGGTACTATATAGCAAGCCTATTTTATTCGGATGAGTATATCTTGATTATCTAAGAGTGTCAACTTTGATAATCAAAATTGTAACTGTATAGAAATAAGTTAGAGGACAAAGAAAGGAAAATGTTGAGAGCTCATCATCAAAACAGGACAATCTCCCCAGTCATAGTGTGTTGTCTGCGAGTAGAATTAAGACACAACATAGGCTAAGCTCAAAAAGTATGAAGTATGTGTTCTAGCTGTTTTTCTCTGGGAGACTGCAAGAGACTTGCAATTTTCATTGACTAAAAAGAAGGTTAGCTTTCTGTCTTATTTTTTTGCAATGCCAAAGCAAGGAAACAATGAATTTCTTATTTGAATTGAACATATGAATGATGCCCTAAAATAGTAGTTTGGAATTGATTGAACATGATAGCAAATATAACCTCCATGTAGATCAAATGGTGAACTCAGGCGACTGAAAAGGAGAAGACACCTTCTCGATGTTAGCTTGCATCTATCGATGTCCATCAAATATGCTGTTTTTCTCTCGCATAAAGTACAATAGTTCATCAAATGGGCACTTCTTCGTAACCTTACCTATCCAAAAACATCAGTTCTTGTACAATCTCAGGTTAACACACCAGACAAAGGTATACCTGAGATTAAATTATGAAGACTCAATATCAAGTCAACGTACCAAATATTTGTTGGACACAAAGCGATGCATAGGTTTTATGTAAGAAGAAGACTAAGCTAGCTCCAGCTAGCACCACGTGGGACAAAATCGATTACGAAAAATATGAGATCTGTACCTAATATTTCGATTCAATTAAAAATCCCTGTATTTTTCCAATAATTAACCATCCCTGTAAGTGATGCTTGTCTACAAAAAACTCAACCTGTGTCATATTATTCATGTGATCAGCAAAAAGGAAGTCGGTGATGCTTTGCTCCAGCCACATATGACTAAAACATTTAGAGGAAAATGTGGAGAAAATAGTACATAGTAATTATGTAGTGATGGTCTGCCTACAAATAACAGACAAATGGCAGTAGAATACCATGAAAATCTGATTATCTAAATATACACCAAAGATGCATGAAAATTGGAGCTAGCAGATTGATATGGGCGAGAGGACTGGTTGAGGCATCAGTCTAGAAACTACTATCATCATCCACAGTCCAGTTTGGACTTTGAAAGAACATGAACAACCACGTATCCTGCAGCATAAATCTGCCGCAGCAAAAAGGTCAGTGCTCTTTGATGTTCTAGTCAAATATACACGGACGAAAAAAAATATTGCTTCCTCCAATTAAAACTGAACACCTTGAACCTGGTACATGAACAAATTAGCATATTAGTGAGGAGACTGTACCCGTCAGAGGATGCAGAACGCCGAGCAGGCAGCAACGACGTCACATCGAGTCGATTGTTCCAGATTTCTCTCATGCGACCCGAACCGATGGTTGTGGAATGAATGACGGCATATCGAGTTGATTGTTCCAGATTGCTCTCGTGCGACCCGACCCGATGGTTGTGAAATGATTCAAAGCATGTTGAATTTCTGATAGTTAAACTTGTTGGATCTGGAGTAGCCACACGAACACCAAGCTGTGTTGGAGATGACAGAAAATGAGGAACTCCATTACTTAAAGGGGAGGGAGAATAATTCCATCGTTATTCCTCCCGCAGAAGTTGAGGCGGGGGAATAAATGGCGTCAGTTTCTTTGTAGAATAATTTAGTAGGGAGATGAAGAGGAAGAGAAGGGAAAGAGAAGGTTATGATGGCCAGAGTGTTGAGAACGCTGCATCACGGCATGAGCTCCAGAAAAAAAAGAATGGAAAAACTGACGAGGCCATGCGGTGAAGAAACGGGACGAGGCTGACCTGGCATACAGTTAAAACAAAACTGATGTAGATGACGTGGAAGCCTTGCATGTTGAGAGAAATCATTTAGTGGGGGGTTCCTATTTAGATATAGAAGATATGCTTTGAATGCTGTAGCTGAGAAAGATATTTTTCGATGTACCGAGGATGAAGCTTTGGATTCCATAAAGAAATTGATTATAATTTATAATATGCCTAGCAAGTCTGATTCTTCTTTTATAGACATTTATGCTAGGTTGAACACTCTTGAGACCAGTACAGTTGCTTTGAACAATTGATATAATGTGCTTAGAGAGCACCATGGTTATGTTCCAATAAATTCCGAGCCTTCAAAATGGTTTCCTACAATAAAAGTTTCTACAAATAGTGCAACTTTTGATGCTCGCTGTGATATCATGTCTGAATTTTTGCCTTATGCCTAAAGATATCTATGAGTCTTTGAGTCTTTGGGGACTTTCTAAAGGAGGGGAAGAAATATCTCTTACCAATAATGCAACTTTATTACCCATTGGAATAGCTGAAGGTGTGTTTACAAAAATCTCAGGGAAAATGGTGTCTACTGATTATCTTGTCATTGAATGTGTAGGAAAAGGAAAAATTACACTGGGAAGATCCCCGCTGAAACGCCTTGGAGCAATAATAGATGTGGGAAAAGACATTATGCATTTTTATTCTCCAATAAGCAATCACATATTCCCTAAAGAGAAGAAGAAAGGTAAGAAAGGTAGGAGCAAGAGAGTTGGTGTTAATGCTTCTTCATTTGAAAATACTTGATTCTTGCTTCTTGTGCCTACCTTAAAGGCGTTAAAGAAA
The DNA here is from genome assembly GCA_916181665.1 of Avena sativa. Classification (NCBI taxonomy): domain Eukaryota; kingdom Viridiplantae; phylum Streptophyta; class Magnoliopsida; order Poales; family Poaceae; genus Avena; species Avena sativa. The sequence goes on from OV702284.1 coordinate 73,214,273, forward strand.
AGTACTTGTTGGGAGATAACCCAAGAGTTTTCTTGAGTCTTGAAAGTTATTACTTCAGTAATAACCTCTCCTTATCCTTTTTATTTTATTTTTGTGCCAAGAATGACCTTTAATGAGAGGGAAGTAAGATTTGGGGAGTTGCTGTCCCAAAACAGATTTTTGTGCTCCACCGTAAAAATTCGTGAGGAATCTCTATAAGTAGGATTGATCTGATATTTTGTGAATAAATCCCCCAGTATGTTAGAATAACTTTTGTTAGTTCAACACCTTTTGATTTGAGCAACAGAAGGTCTTCGAAAAAATCGGTTTCTACCTTCTGGTCTGTTTTAACAGATTTCTGCCATTATTTGCATTTGCTTCTTATTGATTCCTTTTTGGGTTCCTTTTGGGAAATTGAGCTTTTTGAGGGAATTGCTACAACAACTTGTGTTTTTAGTGAAAGTATTTCTGTTCTAAAGCTAAACCCAAGGGTCTACTATCTTTTGAATACACTAATGTTGCTAATGAAGATTGTGTGAAGTTTTGTATGCAAGAAAATTTTCAGGTGTAGAGAAAGAATGATGTAATGAGATGAAGAATGGAAAAAAGATCAAGATTGGGGATGGCACCCCATGTCACCCCAATAAATATTCAAGAGGTACAAGCGTCAAAGCTTGGGATGCCCAAGGCATCCCCTTCTTCATCAATAAAAGCTCAGGTCTTTCTAGACACTTTGTTTTTATTGTTTCATGCACTATTGTGTTGTTCTTGGAGCGTCTTAGTTTTCGTTTGGTTTGCTTAGTTTGCTTGAATAAAGTAGTTTGGACCCCCGTTCTCACTGTGTTGTTTCAAATAAGTTGATTGGTGGTGGAGAGGAGTAGAAATTTCTTGCTTGAGTAGTACAAGAGAAGCTTGCTTTGACTGTGACTTAGAGTTTAGCATGTCATGCTAGGTGTTGTTTTTACCTTATGCTTAGTGATTATTGCTGTAGCATGACTTGTTCCAAACAATTGGGATTGCTTAATGTGCCTTGAAGGAATCATGCGTTGTTTTAGCATACAAAAGCATAGTATTGTGGTGTTCTCCTTTGATGCTTTGTTTGGGTTGACTTGGCACATGCTCACACCATGTTATGACTACGAACAAGTAACCATAGCCTCTATGATCATTTAGTCCTTTACTTGTAGTACCACTTTATGCTTTGATTAGTAATGTTTTGCCGCTCTGCATGATTATGGTTATTATTGCTCTCTTAGTTGGTCGCTCCCAGTCTTTTGCTAGCCTCCACTTGTATGAGTAAGCTCTACTCATACATCCAACTCCCAAGAAACCAAGTTATTCCAAAATGTCCACTATAAATTCCTATGCATGGTGTGTTACAGCATTCCAAGTATATTCTTGTTATCATCTATATTCCAATTAAAAAGTATTTTGTTATGTGAAAACTTAGTGATTAAAGATCTCACGAACTTGATGGCACACTTTATATTTTTTGCGCCTAATAAACTTGAACCATTGTGTCATCTATGTTGTATATGCTTGCACTTATACGTTGGAATTAGCAGAACCATGCTCTCAAGGGGAACACTTTCAACATTGCACTTGTACTTTGTATACAATTGATATCATGCTCTTTTGTCTATGGGTGTCGTCGGTGTGAAATGAAAGGGGAGCTTGTAAGTCCATGGAGTTATATATGTGTGTTAGAGAAATTCCTGGGCCGCTAGCCTAAGCCATGCTTAATCATGGTGGAAACTTGTAGCATCACCATAGTGACATCTATGAAGCATTCTTCTTATAAAAAAAGAGATAGAGAAAAAGAAAAAAAAATAAGAAAATAGGAAAGAGAGAAAAAAGCACCATATTCCCATGGTAAATAAGAAGAATGCTGATATGCTCATTGTCTGCTTGCCTTGTCATTTTGATTATGGGATAGCTCCTGTATCATGTGCAAGGGGTACCCCGTTGGCGGTTCTCTATGATACACATGTACTTACTATGACAAGAACTTGCAAGTAACTAAACTTGAGTAGCATGAGGAGCGGCCCTCGTATTCTAGGGACATGAGATTGCCAACTTATACTTTGTTAAGCATATACTCCATAGTTTGTTCACTTTAACCTTAATCACTTCAAGATGCTTATGATAGGGGCAATGAGAGCTGAAAGCTAACAAGTACCATAATTTTTGGAAGCTCTTTATGAAACTTGAAATCCCTGCTTCCCTTATGAAGGGCCTTTCTTCCACCATTATATTGAGTCTCCACCTTATATCCTTAGGCACCAGTTAAGAGAGCATAGTTGCCATTCTTAGTTCTATGTGCATTGTCCCAAAACTTATTGATTGATGCATATTGTTGATATTACTTGTTCTTGTTCTATTTGTATCTAGTCACTCTTATGAACTTTGAAGGTGTCCTATGCATCTATTTGCTACTCCATGAGGGACAAGCTGAATGCCACTATGCCATGTTTTCTGTATGTGAAACAAACAAACGTTTTTCACTACATGTTATTCATGATCTTTGTTTGTAGCCTTTCATGTTGCATGCATAGTTACTTTGTCTTATTGTTAGAACTCCATCTTTCATGCTCATGTTAAGAGTTATTTGATCCTAGATTTCAATGCTTGCAAATGGTTTGATCTTGATTTTGATGGTGCATGTCACCTAAAAAATTATTCTTTTTATCACTTACCTACTCGAGGATGAGCAGGAGTTAATCTTGGGGATGCTTGATATCCGGGAACGTATCTATAATTTTTGATGTTCCATGCTTGTTTAGTATCTACTTTGCTTTGCTTTGTCTACACTTTGAGGTGTTTTTATATGTTTTCTGGTACTAACCTATTAACAAGATGCCACAGTGCCAAGTGCCTGTTTTCTTCTGTTTTTGGTTCCAGAAAGGCAGAAAATCAATATTCTCGGAATTGGATGGGACAAAAGCCAAAGTTAATATTTTACCGTGGGGAACAAGGAGCCAGAGTACGAGACAGAGGGGAGTCACCAGGGGGCCACACCCCTTGGTGGCGGGGGCTAGGGTTAGCCTCGCCTGGGGGGTGTGACCACCCTGGCCACACCCTGCCTCGCCTCTTCGCCTATAAAGACCCCCAGATGCATAAACCCTAAGTTCCCGATCAATATTCCACAAAACCGTCTATAACCGCCGCCACCATCGTCCCTAGATTGGGGGGGGGGATCTGAAGCTCTTCTCGGCACCCTGCCAGAGGGGAGATCATCCCGGAGGCCTTCTTCTTCATCATGCCAGCCTCCAGTATGAAGCGTGAGTAGTTCCACCTTGGACTACAGGTCCATGTAGTAGCTAGATGGTTGTATCTCCTCCTTTGTGCTTTCATGTATAGATCTTGTGAGCTCCGTTCATGATCAAGATCTAATCTATTTGTAATCATGCATGTTGTGTTTGCGGGGATCCGATGGATATTGAGATTATTATGTTGGTTTGATTAATGTTTTTGTCTTTATGATTCTATCATGTCCGTGTTGTTTGTGATCTTGCATGCTCTCCGTTGTTAGTAGCTATCCTTGCCAAGTAGTTGCTAGTGACTCTATGTTGGTTCATGCCTCTATTTAATCTAAGGAAAGTGATAGAAATCTCTAAGGTTGTAGATGTGCTATTGCCACTAGGGAGAAAACAACGGTCTCTTGTTCATGGAACAAGTGGATTGTTTACCTTACACACTTTTCTTACATCAGTTGTCTGTTGCTTGCAACTTAATACTGGAGGGGGTTCGGATGATAACCTGAAGGTGGATTTCTAGTCATAGATGCAGTTGGATGGCGGTCTATGTATCTTGTTGTATTGCCCAATTGAAACTCATAGGATCATGAATGTCTAGTATTTCATTGTTATGCCTTGCTCAGTCCTGTCAATTGCCCTGTTGTAATTTGTTTACCCATCATGCCATGTTTATTTATCTAAGGAGAACACCTCTAGTGAACTATGGACCCCGGTCCAATCTTTACCATTGATACATCTGCCACTGTTACTGTTTACTTTTTGCAAACCACTATCACCTTCCACACCATACAATTAATCCTTTATTACAGCAACCAGTGAGATTGACAACCTCGCTGTTCGTTGGGGCAAAGTCTTGAGTTTATGTTGTGCAGGTTTCCACGTTGCTAGCAACACCTTTGAGATGTTTCCTTCCTCTTACCGAGGGAAGACTTGCTGCTGTGCTCTTCACACCTTGCAGGGCTTGGAGGAGGGGCCAAGATGGCATCCAACCCTATATAAAGAGGAGGAAGGGGCCGGGGCGCATAACACAATCCCTTGTAGGTCGTCGTCTCCCTCTCTCCCTCCATACTCCTCTGCATACACGCAACACTTAGCAAAGCGCTGCAATTTTCTCCACCATAACCCTCCGAAACACCATCGTAATGTGGGTATATCCTCTCCTCTCTCTCCCATCTTGCTGGATCAAGTAGAGGAGAAGACGATGCTCATGATTTACATGTGCAAGCCTCGGAGGTGTCGTTCATGCAGTGCTGCATCAAATTGATTCCACGAAAGTATGAATACATCGACATGATCTTTTTGATCATTAAATGCTTTGGATATATAAGGGTGTGTGGATCTCACTCCTCTTGTTACCAGCATACTGCTAGAATGGATCTTGAGTTTCTTCCGCTAACATGTATATACCCCACGGGTACACAACATTGGTATACCTGGTCCAGTCCAAGGAAGGCCCACGTCAAGACACACGGCCCATGAAGATTTCGGGTGGCCCAAGCCCATGACGTTTTCGACTCCTTGGAGGACAAGTCTAGATAGATAGAAATTCAAAGGGTACAAACCCTAATTTGTAACCGACTCGACCTAAGCCCAGGACTTGCCTATCTATATAAAGGCCAGGAGGGTACAACGAGAAGGATCTCTATCACCATCATATACACACCTCCATGCCAGATTGCATTTGCGCACCCCTGTAATCTTTGGTTCCGGCGCAATCAAGAGCAGACAAGCAGGAGTATGGTTTTCCCTCCGGGGGCCTGAACCTGGGTAAATCTCGTCTCCCGCGTTGCTTGTCTGTTAACCGTTCCGCGATCTCCAGCATTCCCATCTTCTCCAAAAACCAAGTCCATAACAATGGGCATTGACGAAATCAACCCTCGTCAATTGGTGCCGTCTGTGGGAACTGGGGACGCTGATTGTGCGGCCGTGACGGTTCCATCCGGAGCGATCTATAACTCATCGGCGATCGAGAGTCACTGTGACACCCCCGGGATCAGGGCTAAACAAATCTCAGACCTCCATCTGAAATAAGCTTAACCTTGAGCTCGAGAATATCCAGTGAAGAATTGGTAACACATCAGTGACCCTACGACACAAAAATTATTATAGCAAGCTCATAATTGAGCGAAGAACCAAAATATTACAAGCAGAGGTCACTGACCACAAACATCAAACAACGGAAGGCAAATTATGCTATTAAGTATAGCAAACTTAACAAATGGCCTAAGATGCCTGAAGCATAACGATGGCTTCCCATTCCATAGATTCCAGGTTGCCGGCCGGGAACCCCAAGCTACTCATCGATGTCGATACCGTACCAAACTCATCTTCTATGGTAATACTTACTCTGCTGCAAAAGTATCAACAAAGCAAGGGTGAGTACATGGTGTACTCTGCAAGACTTATGGCTAGTGGAGTTGTTTTGCATAAAGCCATCTTTGTTTATAAAACAAGAAGGAGGAGAAGCTCGTCTAATCAGAGTGTTTTAAAAGGGGATAAGAAAACAATATCTCCAAATTATTGATCGTCATCTTTTGATATCCACCAAGTCATCATCCCTCATCTAGGATCACCCCCTCGTACCCAAGAGGAAGCATCCTTAAGCACACATTAGTTTGCCAAGTTTTACGATTAGGTTCATGTTCTCTATGATCCCACGTCCATTCCCAAGTCGTCCATAACCGTGGACACGACTTTTCGAAAAGATTAATACCCTGCAGGGGTGTACAACTTTACCCACACGCACTAACCGGCTCTTAGCGTCACTTGACACACTTCCTTGGTGTGCTGACAAAGGGTGGTCGACTGAAACCTTTCCCTTGCTTTTTCCTAATCCATGAGTCACCAGAAGGGCTCCCGGCTGCGGTAGTTGGCCATATTCCCAGGTAGTCCTCGACTCTGTGTACCGGGATCCAGTTCAATGCCGAGCATCCTTCACCCGGCCACGTCCTATATGCTTGCACCATTTTATAAAACCTTTTTCCATGCGGGTGCCGAATAAATCCTCAAACTACGGACTCATGGATCATACTAGGCAAGTTGGGGTCAAGAGGGTCCCCATAAACCCTCGTGTGGCTGTACGCTCATCTTGGTTCAAGAGGCAAGAACCTTGGGTCCTAAGGGTGGCAAGTATGGGACTGCAAAAACCACAACCCTCGTGGACTCCCATACAAGCCTTAGCATGTTTAACTCATGTTGGGAATATGCCCTAGAGGCAATCATGTATGATGAGATTTCCCATTGTATTCATAAAGATATTAAGTAGTCCTTGTATAAACATCTGATGTGTATCATTGAATATGTGATTCGGTTGTGGAACTATGCATTCATGTTGTTTGTACTAAATATCCTTGGTCATTGAGATTGTGCTGGACACACAACTTAGACCAATGTGAAAGTTGGCTTGATGACTCGGTTCCACTTGTCATGGGCATGGAGATGCTATTCCAACTTACACAGTTTCAGCTAAAGAGTTTAGCGAGTCGGATTGACCCATATTGAGGTACAACGAACAAGTTGTCATTTGTATATCTCAATCAATGTAATCCTTTGACCTGAGGTTATTGCATAGTCCGAGTTGAGGATCACCGACTTAGGTTCTGTCAAACACTGATCCATAACTGGGCAGTTATAAAGGCAGAGTTCAGGTCGACTAAGAATCAAACTGCGTGATGTGAATAACCAAGATGGGATTTTGCCCCTCCACTTGGAGAGATATTCTCTGGGCCCTCTCGTGAGATATGATTCGGAAAGCATGGCCATGCACGACTCGGTTAAGTGTTAACCGACGCGATCGACTAAGAGTTAGTCGGGTGAATCACTTATCTTGGATCGAGAAGAGAGTCAGACTATTTAAGGGATGACATATATTCGCCTATAGTCTGACAAGGTATATCGTGAGGCAAAAGGGACTCGGACGTAAGTCGCATTGGAAAGGCAAGTCGTCATGACTCTTTGGTACTTGGGAGTCGGCACGTTCTGCTAGGAGCCGCTACCGACTGATCGATTGAGAGTCGGACTCCAATCGTGTCCAAGTAGCCATGAGCCTGCGGGGTCACACACTTAAGAGCGGGAGCAAGTTCGGATTGGATCTGAACCTGTAATCTGGTTGGGTTGGACTTAAACCGGATTAGGACTGAGTTAGTGAGTTGGACTCACGGTGACTAGTGTTATATGGGCTTTAGTGAATGGGTCGCGCGAGCAGAGCCCACGTTCACTCCCTATATATAGTGGAGCACCGTAACCGAGAAAGGTTAATCGTTGTTCGGTTAGGTCATTCCATGTGTTGGAAACCCTAGCTCCACAACAGTCCTACCGTCGATACGAACCTAGCAGTTCGCCGCCGGTGCTCCTCCTTGTACGTGTGGATACCAGCAGAGGTGTTGTGCGATCAACACCAGGACGATCGGATCATGAGGACTGCACTGCATCAACTGACGCGCTTCATCAGTAATCCGCAACTGCGCGTCTAGTGGTAAACCTCGTGGCCTTCTACCTCAGCTAGATCTTGGGATCACCATGTTAGAGGAAAAGTTTTGTTTTATCTCTGCGTGGCCCTACAGTGGTATCAGAGCGATAGCTTCTGGTTTTAGGCTCAAGATCTCGCATATGTGATATGCGGTAGACTGTAGATGAGATCTATATGCTATTTTGGTGGTCGGTTTTGTACGAGGTTGATTGGATCAACTGTGCTCGGGGAATGGTAGATCTGATTTCCGTGGTCATACTGCTAAGGTCGTGGAACGACATACCCCTACCGGTCGGCTTCCGCCATCGGGGTAGACTGTGACACGTAAATCCAGAAGCGGTGATCGAAGATCCAAGAGTTTGATCGAATCGGAACGATGGTCGGAATCCATATTCGGATCGTAGATGAGATCTACGTTTTTGGAAAAATTGTCGGGCGCTGCCCCTTCTATCCCCGCCCACTATCCGGCTAGAGGGACCGCCGGCTTCGCCCTGTCGTAGCGCCTTAGATGTCGTTGCGAGATTCACAACGCTGGTAGATATTGTATCTATGCATAACTTGTTTTTGCAGGAAGTTGTGAATGGTATGGTTCATGTGCATGTGATGTATGTGTGTAATCCATACGTGATCTGCGAATCACGGTTTTTGTCAGCCGGCTGGAGCCTAGGTGCTGTCATTTTATTGTATAACGACCTGCGTGTCGGATTCTCCTTGTAATTTACTTTACTAAGCTAGTGTAGCTGTTTAGAGAACCCGGAAGGCATGCAAGGCGATGTACATGTCGGCGACATGGAGTAAGACGGCAAGTGACAAGAGTTGGCACGAGTTGGATTACAGGCTTTGTGGAGATGGAGATCGCCATGAAGGGGCCATACCATTTCACATTATAATTTCTTTATTTTGTGTTATTGTTATGTCTCTGTTTTACCTCTATTAGATAGTCGGTAAAATCCAATCCCTCAAAGAAGGTCTAGTCGGTTTTCCCGCCAGTGTTTGCACCATCACAAGTCGGACATTTTGGTAGTGGGCTCATAAAATTGAGGTGCTGCCAATTCTTTCCGACTAGGTGGGTTCGAGTCGGACTCTTACTGCAGAAACACTCGGTAAGCTAGACGGGTCTATCACAATGGTTGTGGGGCTCGGGGAAAAGTCGGATGGGAGCCGGGGCATGTGATGCCACCCGTCCAACAGGAGTCGTATGAGATACGATTGACAAGGAGTTGTCTACCTAGATCACTTGGCGGCTAGCGGTGATGCTAAAGCTCACTAGCTGACTTGCTTATTTAGGATCCTGAATCACTAAGCAACCATCAGAGGGGTGTTGGTTCTAGTGGGAGCATAAAATATTAAAATGTTTAATATGCTTGCTCTTTTATGAATAGATGTCTTAAGTGTTTTGCATATTTTCTGTTGTAGATCATGGCACCAAGTAGCAGTCACTCTCAGATATCCGGTTTTGCGTTGAGAACTATCCTTGAGAAAGATAAACTGAACGACACTAATTTTACCAACTGGTATCGAAATCTGAGAATTGTTCTCAAACAAGAAAAGAAGGACCATGTCCTAGACAACCCACTTCCAGATGCGCCAGATGAGAATGCAACTATTGCTGCCACCAATGCCTACCGTTGGGCTAAGGATGAGTCCATGGATATTAGCTGTCTTATGCTTGCTCACATGGAACCGGACTTGCAAAAGAAGTTCGAGCATGTTGAGGCCTACGATATGATCGAAAGCCTCAAAAGTATGTTCCAGGCTCAGGCGAAGACTGAGAGGTATCAAGTCTCTCAGGCTTTGCTGAGTTGCAAGCTTAAGGATGGTGATCCACTGAGTCCGCATGTGATCAAAATGGTTGGTTATGTGCAGTCTCTGGAGAGGCTTGGCTACCCCATTAGCGAAGAGTTCGCTACGGATATAATTCTGAACTCTCTTCCTAGTGCATATGGGCAGTTCATTTCGAACTACCACATGTATGGTATGGATAAGAAGCTCACTGAATTACATGGGATGCTCAAGCAGGCAGAGGCGGATCTCAAGAAGGGCGCCAGTCAAGTGTTGATGGTGCAGAATAAGGCTAAGTTCAAGAAGAGTTCTTGGACTAAGAAGAAGGCTAAGTCAGGAGGAAAGCATGCTCCAGACCCGGTCCCAAGCACTTCCTCAGGGACTAAGTCATCTCCTTCAGCCGGCTCCACTTGCTTCTACTGCAAGGCGGATGGCCACTGGAAGAGGAACTGCAGCAAGTACTTGGCCGACAAAGCCAAGAGTGGAGGTATGACTTCCGACTCAGGTACACTTGTTTGTAATGTTATAGACATATATCTTGCTGATGCACCTAATAGTTCTTGGGTATATGATACCGGATCAGTTATTCACATCTGCAACTCGTTGCAGGGACTGGTAAGAACTAGGAGCGTAGCAAGAGGCGAGGTTGATATTCGAGTCGGCAACAAAGCAAGAGTTGCTGCGCTGGAAGTCGGCACGATGCAACTTCATTTACCTTCCGGATTCATTATGGAACTGAATAATTGTTATTATGTTCCAGTGCTCAGTCGAAACATTATTTTTGCTTCATGTTTGATGAGGCAAGGCTATGAGTCGAATATCAAGAATAATGGTTGTTCTTTGTATTTGAATGATATGTTTCACGGCTTTGCACCTGTCCAGGACGGGTTATTTATTTTGAATCTTGATGGTGAGTCGGTTTATAACATAAATATTAAAAGGTTGAAACCAAATGATCTGAATATGACTTACTTTTGGCACTGTCGGCTTGGTCATATAAGTTGGAAACGCATGAAGAAGCTCCATGATGATGGACTCCTAACTTCGTTCGACTTGGAGTCGTTCGAGACATGCGAATCTTGCCTACTCGGCAAAATGACCAAGACACCTTTTGCAAAGAGTTGCGAAAGGGCGTCCGACTTGGTGGGACTAGTACATAGTGATGTATGTGGACCAATGAGCACGACAGCCAGGGGTGGTTATGAGTACTTCATTACCTTCACTGATGATTTGAGTAGGTATGGATATATCTACTTGATGAAACATAAGTCGGAAGCCTTTGAAAAGTTCAAAGAATTCCAGAATGAAGCACATAATCAACTCGGCAAGAAAATAAAGTTTCTTCGGTCGGACCGAGGAGGCGAGTACATGAGCCATGAATTTGATGACCATCTGAAAAGTTGTGGAATAGTTCCTCAACTTACTCCGCCAGGAACGCCACAAACAAATGGTGTTTCGAAAATGCGGAATCGAACCTTGTTGGACATGGTACGGTCAATGATGAGTCAGACAGATCTGCCTTTATCATTTTTGGGGTTATTGTTTAGAAACAGCGGCGTTCACACTAAACAGAGTACCATAAATATCGGTAGAGAAGACACCGCATGAGATGTGGACAGGCAAAAAGCCGAGTTTGTCTTTTCTTAAGATTTGGGGTTGTGAAGCATTTGTCAAGCGACTTCAGTCGGACAAGCTTACAGCCAAGTCGGATAAGTGTATTTTCGTGAGTATCCGAGGGAAACCTTGGGTTACTACTTCTACAACCGAGAAGAGGGCAAAGTGTTTGTCGCTCGGAACGGTGTCTTCCTTGAGAAAGAGTTTCTCAGTCGGGGAGTAAGTGGGAGCACGGTGCAGCTCGAAGAAATTCGAGAGGAACCGGCTAGTAGTGATTCGGCGAAAACCTTGGAGGTTGAGCCGGCAGAAGCACCTGTACCACGAAGATCGGCGAGATTACGAAGAGTTCGTGATGTGTTACTGTTAGATAGTGATGAGCCTGCAAATTATTCGGAAGCGATGGTGGGATATGATTCCGAGTCATGGCTTGGAGCCATGAGATCCGAGATGAAGTCCATGGATGAAAATCAAGTTTGGAACTTGGTTGATCTGCCAGACGGTGCAAGACCCGTCGAGTGCAAATGGGTCTTTAAGAGGAAAGCTGATATGGATGGAAATGTTTCAATCTATAAAGCACGCCTTGTCGCGAAGGGGTTTCGACAAGTTCAAGGAGTTGATTATGACGAGACTTTCTCTCCCGTAGCGATGCTTAAATCAGTTCGGATCATGTTAGCTATAGCAGCCTATTTTGACTACGAGATATGGCAGATGGATGTCAAAACGACTTTCCTTAACGGAAATTTAACTGAGGACGTGTATATGATACATCCTGAGGGTTTTGTTGATCCGGCTAATGCTGACAAGGTGTGCAAACTTCAGAAATCCATTTATGGGTTGAAGCAAGCATCTCGGAGTTGGAATATTCGCTTTGATGAGGTAGTCAAATCGTTTGGCTTCATCAAGAGTGATCATGATTCTTGTTTATACAAGAAGTTTAGTGGGAGCAAAGTAAATTTTCTAATCTTATATGTGGATGACATATTACTGATTGGAAATGATATCCAGATGTTGCAAGAAACCAAGGAATCATTGGAAAGGAGTTTCTCTATGAAAGACTTGGGTGAGGCAACATACATCCTCGGAATCCGGATCTATAGAGATAGATCAAGGAGGCTCATTGGATTGAGTCAGAGTACTTATTTGGACAAAGTGTTGAAGAAGTTCAACATGGAATCGTATAAGAAGGGGTTCTTACCGATGTCCCATGGTGTAAAACTTAGCAAGACTCAGTGTCCTTCGACAACTGATGAGCGAAGTCGGATGAGTGCGATTCCATATGCTTCTGCAGTCGGATCCATCATGTATGCCATGATTTGTACTAGGACGGATGTTTCCTATGCTCTAAGTGTTGTGAGCAGATACCAGGCTGATCCTGGATAGATCCACTGGACAACGGCTAAAAATATCCTAAAGTACTTGAGAAGGACTAAGGATATGTTCTTGGTTTATGGTGGTGAAGATGAACTCAGTGTAAAGGGTTATACGGATGCGAGTTATCTTACCGACTCTGATGATTCTCGTTCGCAATCCGGATACGTGTTTATTATAAACGGAGGTGCTGTGAGCTGGAAGAGTTCCAAGCAAGAGACTGTGTCTGCGTCTACAACAGAGGATGAGTATATTGCCGCCTCGGAGGCAGCAAAGGAAGCTGTTTGGATGAGGAATTTCCTCATGGATCTTGGTGTGGTTCAGGGCTCGTCCAGTTCGTTGGACGTGTATTGTGACAACAATGGTGCTATTGCACAAGCCAAGGAACCTAGACAACACCAGAAGAACAAGCACATACTCATGCGGTACCACCTGATTCGCCAGTTCGTGGATCAGGGTGATATCAAGTTATGCAAGGTACACACGGATGCAAATATTGCGGATCCGTTGACAAAGCCGTTACCACAGCCAAAGCATGAGGCGCACCTGAGAGCCATGGGGATTAGATGCTTAGACATGTGATGTCGGAAGATTGACTCTAGTGCAAGTGGGAGACTGTTGGGAATATGCCCTAGAGGCAATCATGTATGATGAGATTTCCCATTGTATTCATAAAGATATTAAGTAGTCCTTGTATAAACATCTGATGTGTATCATTGAATATGTGATTCAGTTGTGGAACTATGCATTCATGCTGTTTGTACTAAATATCCTTGGTCATTGAGGTTGTCCTGGACACACAACTTAGACCAATGTGAAAGTTGGCTTGATGACTCGGTTCCACTTGTCATGGGCATGGAGATGCTATTCCAACTTACACATATTCGGCTAAAGAGTTTAGCGAGTCGGATTGACCCATATTGAGGTACAACGAACAAGTTGTCATTTGTATATCTCAATCAATGTAATCCTTTGACCTGAGGTTATTGCATAGTCCGAGTTGAGGATCACCGACTTAGGTTCTGTCAAACGCTGATCCGTAACTGGGCAGTTATAAAGGCAGAGTTCGGGTCGACTGAGAATCAAGCTGCGTGATGTGAATAACCAAGATGGGATTTTCCCCTCCACTTGGAGAGATATTCTCTGGGCCCTCTCGTGAGATATGATTCGGAAAGCATGGCCATGCACGACTTGGTTAAGTGTTAACCGAGGCGATCGACTAAGAGTTAGTCGGGTGAATCACTTATCTTGGATCGAGAAGAGAGTCGGACTATTTAAGGGATGACATATATTCGCCTATAGTCTGACAAGGTATATCGTGAGGCAAAAGGGACTCGGACGTAAGTCGCATTGGAAAGGAAAGTCGTCATGACTCTTTGGTACTTGGGAGTCGGCACGTTCTGCTAGGAGCCGCTACCGACTGATCGATTGCGAGTCAGACTCCAATCGTGTCCAAGTAGCCATGAGCCTGCGGGGTCACACACTTAAGAGCGGGAGCAAGTTTGGATTCGATCTGAACCTGTAATCTGGTTGGGTTGGACTTAAACCGGATTAGGACTGAATTAGTGAGTTGGACTCACGGTGACTAGTGTTATATGGGCTTTAGTGAATGGGTCGCGCGAGCAGAGCCCACGTTCACTCCCTATATATAGTGGAGCACCGTAACCCAGAAAGGTTAATCGTTGTTCGGTTAGGTCATTCCATGTGTTGGAAACCCTAGCTTGACAGCAGTCCTACCATTGATACGAACCTAGCAGTTCGCCGCCGGTGATCCTCCTTGTACGTGTGGATACCAGCAGAGGTGCTGTGCGATCAGCACCAGGACGATCAGATCGTGAGGACTGCACTGCATCAAATGACGCGCTTCATTAGTAATCCGCAACTGCGCGTCTAGTGGTAAACCTCATGGCCTTCTACCTCAGCTAGATCTTGGGATCACCACGTTAGAGGAAAAGTTTTGTTTTATCTCTGCGTGGCCCTACAACTCACATCACCTGTCATACCACGTTCTCCTGTCCAACTAGGTCATTCAAATCTCGGATCCATCAACCAAGTGAATCAGCAGAACCACTAAGCATGGCTAAGCACAACATATAAAGTAGCTCTAGAAGCGCTCACAAAGCCAAACCCTAGTTATGCTAGGAGAAGTGGATCAGGGATTATAGGTTCAAGGGGAACATGCATCAGATAGGTGAAGGGAATATGCCCTGAGAGGCAATAATAAAGTGTTTATTATGTGTATTCCAAGTATATGATAGATGTTTATTTTGCATGCTATAATTGTATTAATACGGAAACATTAATACATGTGTGTTTAATAAACAAACAGAAAGTTCCTAGTTATGCCTCTCTCATAAACTAGCTCGTTGATTAACAAGATGATCAAGGTTTCCTGATCATAGACATTGGATGTTGTTAATAACAAGATCACAACATTAGTGTAATGATGTGACGAACATTCATCCGAAGTATAGCATTAAGATCAAAGTCATTGAGTTTATATTGCTATGACAACTTACGAAGTGATCCTAATCCTTAGACCATGAGATCATGTCAATCACTAACACCGGAAGAGTTTCTTGATAACATCAAACATCACACCGTAACAGGGTGATTATAAAGATGGGTTCAGGACTAATAAAGTGTTATGTTGAGGCCCATGGATCGAGAGTGGAATTTGTTCATCCCGATGACGGATAGATATACTCTGGGCCCTCTCGGTGATATCACATTGGTTAGCTTGCAAGCAAGTGATTTGATCACTAGAATTTTATATCACGGGAACGAGAAAAGAGTGCATGTCAGTAACGAGATCAAACTAGGTATGGAGATACCGATGATCGAATTGTTGGAATTATGCCCTAGAGGCAATAATAAAGATGTTATTATTATAATTCTTGTTCATGATAAAGTTTATATACCATGCTAGAATTGTATTAAGCGGAAACTTTGATACTTGTGTGGTTTATGAACAACATCGTGTCTCTAGTACGCCTCTATGGACTAGCTCATTGATTAATGATGGTTAAGGTTTCCTAACCATAGACATGAGTTGTCGATTAATAATGAGATCATGTCATTGGGAGAATGATATGATGGAAAGACCCAAATCAAGCAGAACAATTAGATCGTGTCATCGTGTTCATCTTTGCGAAGCTTTTTCTTATGTCAAATATTGTATTCCTTAGACCATGAGATAATGCAACTCCCTGGTATCGGAAGAAAGCTTTGAGGTCATCAAACGTCATCCTATGAGAGGGTGATCATAAAGGTGTCTCTCAGGTGATCGGAATGTACTTGTTGGGTTGTATGTATCGAGATGGGATTTGTCCCTCCCAAGTTGGAGAGATATACTTCGGGCCACTCGGTAATCGATATCAACACCGCTTGCAAGCACATGGTTAAGGAGTTAATCGCAAAGTGATATCGGATTACGGAACGAGTAAAGTACTTGCTGTGAACGAGATTGAACTAGGTATGCCGATGCCAACGATCGAATCTCGGGCAAGTAAAATATCTCGTGACGAAGGGAATATATATATGGGATTAATTGAATCGTAGCATCGTGGTTCATCCGATATGATCATCGATGAATATGTAGGAGTCAATATGGGTTTCCAGACCCCGCTGTTGATTATTGGTAGAAGATCATGTCTGCATATTCTCGAACCCGTAGGGTCACACACTTAACGTGTCTTGACGCTAGGATAGAATGGATAATTGGTTTATGAGTTTTTGTTCGGAGTCTCGGATGAGATCCAGGACATAACGAGAGGTTCCGGAATGGTCCGGAGAATAGGATCCATATAAGGGAAAGCAGTTTTTGGATTTCAGAATTGTTTTGGATTGTCCGGTATTGTACCGGAAGGTTCTAGAAGCGTCCAGAGTGGGACCAACGTGGCCCCACTTGTCGAGAGGGGGCGTGGGCCTACGAGGGAGTGCCCTGGCCGCATTGGGCCAGGGGCACAAGGCCCCATAGGCCCAGCCGGCCAATCCCTAGGGGAAACCCTAGGGAGAGCTTCTAGAAGGGGGGGGGGAACTTGCCCCCCACTCCACCCATGTGGCCGCCGACCCTAGGGCTTGGAGGAGGAGCAAGGGAAAGCCAGCCAGCCCTCTATATAAAGAGGGCAGGGGCGCACCCTCCCCCAACCTAGCCACCTAGTTGCTGCCCTCCTCTCTCTCTCTCTCTCTCTCTCTCTCTCTCTCTCTCTCTCTCTCTCTCTCTCTCTCTCTCTCTCTCTCTCTCTCTCTCTCTCTCTCTCTCTCTCTCTCTCTCTCTCTCTCTCTCTCTCTCTCTCTCTCTCTCTCTCTCTCTCTCTCTCTCTCTCTCTCTCTCTCTCTCTCTCTCTCTCTCCCGACTGCGCGTAGGCGAAGCCCTGCCGCAGAAACTCTCCACCTTTGCACCACGCCGTCGTGTTGTAGATCCAATCTATCTATCCACCCCACTTGCTGGACTGAGGAAGGAGGAGACGTCGAGGTGCCGTACGTGTGCATCTCTCAGAGGCGTCGCCACTTGCGGCGTTGGATCAGATCGGATCGCGAGGAGGAGAAGGCTAGTACGACTACACCAACCACGTTCCGTTGAACGTTCCGCTGTGCGATTTCTTCAAGGGTATGAAGATCTCATCTATCCCCCCTCGTTGTTTGCATCTCCTAGATTAGATCTTGGCTTCCCATTCACATCCGTAGAATTTTTTTGATTTACTATGCTGCGAAACCCTTCAGTTGTATCAGAGCTAGATCTATGTGTAGATGTGTTTCACGAGTAGAACACAACATTCTTGTTGCGGGCGTTGATGTTTTCTGTTGCAAGCCTCTTGTTGTGTGCTTCTTATGACGCGGGATAGTGAGATCGAAGCGTTCCAGGCCAACTTTACGCGACCTCATTCGCGAGACCGGCTCCACACTTGACGTGTGGCTTGTTCCACACATGCGGCTGGTGGATGCCAGTTTGTCTCAGTATAGTTGTCATGGGATTTACACCGGATGTTGGCAACCATAATATCACCGTTGTGGCTTATCGTAGGTAAGAATCGTTCTTAGCTTGTTACTCCCATAAGCCACGTAAAACATGCAACAACAAAGTAGAGGCGTCTAACTTGTTTTTGCAGGGAGTGTTTCTGTGATATGGTATGGCCCAAGATATGATGTGTATGTTGTATGCAATGATCATGTTTTGTAATGTTTCATGACATGCATGTCGATGAGTACACAACCGGCAGGAGCCATATGGTTGTCTTTATAATTGTGTATGACCTGTGTGTCAACTTCTTATACGCCATGTAATAGCTTTACTTTATCGCTAAGTAGTTAGCAATAGTTGTAGTTGCTATTCGTGGTGGAGGCAATCATGGTGGAGTGATGGAGATCATGCTGGCACGCACAAGATGGAGATCATTGCGCGAAGATTAGCTATACCATGTCACATAAAGTTATATGCATGTGATGTTTATCCTTTTATGTATCTTATTATGCTTAGATCGCGACGGTAGCATTATAAGATGATTCCTCACTTAAAGATCAAGATAAAACTGTGTTCTCCCCATGTATGCACCGTTGCAAAAGTTCGTCGTGTTCAAGCATCACGTGATGATCGGGTGCTATAAACTCTACGTTCACATACAACGGGTGCAAGCCAGTTTTGCACACGTGGAAATACTTGGGTTTGACTTGACAAGCCTAGCATGTACAGACATGGCCTCGGAACACACGAACCGAAAGGTTAAGCATGATTCATATGAATTATATGATCGACACTTCGTTGTCCACCATTGAAACCACATATCTTCTCGTGAAGATCGGATTAGGTGTGGTGAATTTGGATCATGTTCACTAAGCAACTTGAGGGATGTTGAATTTAGTGGGAGTTCATCTAGTAATATGATTAAGTTGAACTAGTTATCATGAACATAGTCTAAATTGTACTTGCAAATTTTGTAGATCAAATGGCTAAGTCCAACTTCAACTTCAACGTTTTTGCTGAGAAAGAAAAGCTTAAGAACAATGGGTCTAACTTCACCAACTGGTTCCGCAATCTGAGAATCATTCTCGCTGGCGGACAAAAGGACTATGTCCTTGAGAAAGCGCTAGGTGACGCCCCTGCTGTAGATGCGCCGGCTGATGAAAAAGTTGTTTATCAGTCGCGCAAAGATGATTATGGTGTGATTAAGAGCACCATGTTGTTTGCTATGGAATCGGACCTTCAAAATCATTTTGAGGAGTTCGCCAGGCCCTTTGAGATTCTTGAGGAACTGAAAACCATGTTTTAGACTCAGGCCCGTTCTGAGAGATATGAGATCTCTGAGAAATTCTTCAACTACAAGATGGAGGAAGGGAGTTCCATTAGTGAGCACGCCATTAAGATGTCGGGCTACACTCAACGCCTTGAGCAACTGGACTACAAGATTCCAGAGGAGCTCAAGATTGACAGAGTTATGCAATCACTCCCTCCTAGCTACAAAATCAGATTGGTTCCACTGATACGATCACTGAGCTCTTCACTAAGCTGAAAGCTACGGAGGTGGACATCAAGAAAGATAAT
This sequence comes from Avena sativa, assembly GCA_916181665.1. Taxonomy (NCBI): domain Eukaryota; kingdom Viridiplantae; phylum Streptophyta; class Magnoliopsida; order Poales; family Poaceae; genus Avena; species Avena sativa. Next base: position 73,233,282 of record OV702284.1, read on the forward strand.
CATGTGTTGATGGTCAACAAGCCCCCCAGATTTAAGAAAGGTAAGGGTGAAAAGAAGCCCTTCAAGAAAGGCAGCGGCAAGAGCGTTGCCCCTGCTGAGAAGAAGCTCAAGTCTGGACCTAAGCCGGACACTGAGTGCTTCTATTGCAAGGACAAGGGTCATTGGAAGCGCAACTGTCCGAAGTACTTAGCGGACAAGAAGGCTGGCACCATTAAAGGTATATTTGATCTACATGTTATTGATGTTTACCTTACTAGCGCTCGTTGTAGTGCCTGGGTATTTGATACTGGTTCAGTTGCTAATATTTGTAACTCGAAACAGGAGCTACAGAATAGACGGTGGCTAGCGAGGGATGAGGTGACGATGCGCGTTGTTAACGGATCAAGAGTTGATGTGATGGCCGTCGGCACGCTCTCCTTAGTTTTACCTTCAGGATTATTTTTAAACCTTGATAAATGTTATTATGTGCCTGTGTTGAGCATGAACATCATATCTGGATCGTGTTTATTGCAAGACGGTTATTCATTTAAATCGGAGAATAATGATTGTTCTATTTATATGAGTAACATCTTTTATGGTCATGCACCTGCTATGAATGGTTTATTTCTTCTGAATCTCGAAAGAAATGAAACACACATCCATAACATTGAGGCTAAGAGATGCAAGGTAGATAGTGATAATATGACTAATTTGTGGCACTGCCGTCTAGGTCATATTGGTGTAAAACGCATGAAGAAACTCCATTCTGATGGACTTTTGGAGTCTCTTGATTTTGAATCATTTGACACGTGCGAGCCGTGCCTCATGGGCAAGATGATCAAAATCCCGTTCTCCGGAATAATGGAGCGAGCAACGGACTTTTTGGAAATCATACATACCGATGTATGCGGACCAATGAGTGTTTCGACGCGCGGTGGATATCGCTATTTTCTCACTTTTACTGATGACTTAAGTAGATATGGGTATATCTATTTAATGAAACATAAATATGAAACATTTGAAAAGTTCAAAGAATTTCAGAACGAAGTGGAAAACCATCGTAACAGAAAAATTAAATTTCTATGATCCGATCGTGGAGGTGAATATTTGAGTTATGATTTTCTCATGCATCTTAAAGCAAGCGGAATCGTTTCGCAACTCACGCCACCCGGAACACCACAGCGAAATGGTGTATCTGAATGCCGGAATCGAACTTTATTGGATATGGTGCGATCGATGATGTCTCTTCAGATTTGCCGTTATCATTTTGGGGTTATGCATTAGAAACCGCTGCATTCACTTTAAATAGGGCACCATCTAAATCCATTGAGACGACACCGTATGAACTGTGGTTTCACTACAAGGAATCTGAGCTTCTATGACCCTCCATTTTCGTCACAAAATCGTCACAGTAGTTCATCTATGACGATCTTATGATGAAAATGAAATCGTCGAAAGCTGGGCGTCGCAAATGAACTATAACGACGATTTTTGCGAAATCGTCATAACCGTCTATGACGATATTGGATCGTCATAACCTCTATGATGATTCAATATCGTCATGGACCATCTAGCCAGGCCAGGTCAGATCCAACGTGGCTGATCCAACGTGGCAAAATTATGACGAAATAAAATCGTCGTAGTCTGAATTCAGCCCAGTCCATTCGGTCATTTATGTGGGCCAAGCCCAATAATTCAAATAAGCTTTTCTAATCAATTCCATTCAGCTACATGGCTCAAGCCCAACATATTGGCCTTTTTATTTCTAGGCCCAGGCCTTTTTCTACAATGATTTTGTTCTGCATTTTTTGAATTATTCACTGCTGCAATTTAATATTGTTTGGGCCACAACCATTTTAAAGCCCAAAAATTATTTGGGTCATTTCTTACTAGCCCAAATATCTTTTGGATCATTTCCTGTGACCGAGCAGTCAAGAACCAAAATCAAATAAATTTTCACAAATGACATCAAAAATTATAATGTATATTTCAATCAAGCCGTATTACATAACCTGGAATATAAAACATTTGGGGATATGTAGTATATTACAATCATTCATAGTTCAGACCACCCAAGACCATGTATAACTACCTAGAAAACATGACTATCTACTCCACTTTTTTGAGTATGCAATAAAATCTTCCCTTCTTCCAACTTCAGCCTTGAGCTCCTGTATAAGAGAGAAAAAGATGGCCATCGAGTCAGAATGAAATCATATCTTCTAGCAATAACATAGAAAATTAGAAACACAATAAATAATAGATTTACAAGAACCCAACTCCAAATCAACAGATTGCAGTTCACAAACTAATTGCTATTAGCACTCAAATATACACATGTAGTTCATCAAATGCACGACCTAGACACTACAGGTACTAGATAGAACAAATATACTAGCACACATTAAGCTCCAGGAAATGCTCTGTGTATACGAAAAGAGCAGCAGCAAGAAAATTAAGCTTCAGGAAATACTCCACAGGTTAAGCAGGCAACAAAAAGGGAACCTAATAAAACGCTATTCAGACAATACCTTTCCACATCACATAGGAACTCGACAAAATAATATGTCATGGAACCTTGGCCTATCAACCAAGTAATAAAGGAATAGGATGGGAGAGATCAGAGACTTATCTATTCCATAAAGGGAACACCCCTACCGTGGCAGCGTGCTGATATCGACGCTGCAAATGTGGTAACATGGCAAAGGATGATGCGCTTCAGCACACAAGCAGCAGGGCTAGCTCCTTTGGTTCTGTGAGAACAATGGTTTGGGTCAATAAGGATCAAGAATGCTACTCTTGCATGTCAAACTAATGCATTACAGGGTTATTAAATGATTTTGAATCATAGTAGCAGCAGGTGAACTCAGACTGACTAGCAAAAGGCCAACATATTCAAAAATCACATATGGATTTAACATATTCTCAACAGCAGATATTACCAATTGTTTTCACAGATTCCATAAACCTATCATTAAAATCACCTACTAGTGCCTTGCATATGGAATTAAGTATGCCTAGATGAGCTTATGTACACTCCAGCACATCATATACATTTCAATTTACTAAAAACAACATGATTATGCTCTAGTTATACATAATAACTCCATCTGCATCTACTAGACCACCTAATCTACAACACAATAGGAGCTATAAACCAACCAGAAGAAGTACCACACTCCTAAGTGATCAACATATCACCAGGAACCAATTTATTAATTCACTCATTTAAGACCATCAGCATTACCACATGATTAGTACCAGAACAGGAACTAGAAGTTGAACTCTATAAATTACATTAGTAGTACACCACATGCTCTGTACCACAAACATGGTACAAGTCCAGGATACCACCAATACAACCAAATTGCACAAACGCCATGGCTCCACTGGCTTGGGCACTTGGCTGGTTTCTGGTTACACCATGCTCTTGTGCAAACAACTATGGTATTACCAATGGTAATGTGAGAACAATACACCAAGAATTTGAGCACAACGTTTAGGAAGAAATGTAAGCTATTTTTCCTCCCGAGGGATCCTATTTAGTGCACAAATTCTACAGATGTTGGAACTATGAGAAGTACTAATGGTTCTCGTGCTCGCCTTTATCCCGGGCTGGCATTCACCAAATTCAAGACCACACAATTGAGTCATGAACCTGAATCAGTTGGACATATTTGCTAGCTTAATTAGCAAACAGACATACTGTGGGAGAGAGATGTACCATGATGATGGTGTCTCGGATCTCTAGGACGTGAACTAGCTCCAAGTATCCAAAAATCTGGAAGGGGTGCGAGTAAACAGAACATGATTAGAGCATGAACAATTGAAGAGGATAAAGGGAGGAACCGGAGACAGTGGATCGCTGGATCAGAACGTGATGGTTTTGGGGTCAAGCATCCATGGAACGAACGCAACCATGATTTTGGAATCACGAATAGATCCAGAGGAGATGGGAGGATAAGGTAGGTTGGCGGATATATACCTCGGGTTGGTGGAATCACGAATAGATCCAGAAGGCCTTAGCGACGCGCTTGGGCGTCCTGCGCAGCCCCTCCCAATGGTCGTCCCTGCTGAAGCCCACCAGCAGCACGGGCCACCCACGCCTCCATCTGCATCGGCGGCAGGCCACCCACGCCCACCCACGTCTCCATGATCGCGGTAGCGGCGCATCTGGAAGATCCGGGCATCCTTCCGACGGACCTCCCCTCCTCTTCGGGCACAGGTGTTACTTGTGGTAGGGCTCGCCGGCGATGCAGAGGATGTCGTTGAGGCCGCCGACGGTGGGTGTGAGGGCACAGGATCGAGTAGGGAGGTTCGGGCGGTGGTTCTAGTGCTTGGAGGAAGAAGGGAAACATGTACGCGGATGGAGAAGCAGCGACATGAGAGGGCCGGGGAGGATGTGGATGGAAGACGGCGTTGATTAGGGGTGGGGTAGGGGTGGCGGCGGCATCATGGATTGGATCTTGGGAGGCAGCATGGATTGGATCTTGGGCGACAGCTCTGGGTGGGTCGGGTCGACACGGAGGCACGGGGTGGCTCGGGATCTGACACAAGGGAAGAGAAGAGAGGAGGAGGTGGTGGAAACGGCGGGAAGCAACCACGTCGCACGGCCATGGCGGCCTGGCCGCCATCCACGATTGAGAGAGAGGAGAGGCAGGTCGGGTGGCGAGCGATGCAGTGAGGAGCAAGGGGATTAGGGTTGCTGTCGAGCAGAGAGAGAGGAAGGAGTGGCGGCGGGGTCTGCGAGGAGGAGCGATGGGATTAGGGTTTGGCACATGAATATACAATATATAGAAATTGACATGTAGACATGCCACATAGACAGAATTGCTGATGTGGCCAACAAGTCAATTCAACGTATCAGATTTTAGATTATATGACGATTTAAATTCGTCATAATGGAGCATAAATAATCCTCTAAGTTGTATCCTAGTGATTATGACGATTTTATATGCTGAAATTACGACGATTTGACACAAATCGTCATAATTTTATAGGATTTTGACCTATACAAATAGCCTATGGCCAGCTTATGCCAAATCGTAATATATTTATGACGATTTCATTTCCCGTCACTATGAGAAGGTCACAAGTTAACACATTTCTTGTAGTGTTTGGTGCTAAACCTAAGTTGTCGTTTCTTAAAGTTTGGGGATGCGAGGCTTACGTCAAGAAGTTGATGCCGGATAAGCTCGAACCCAAAGCGGAGAAATGCATCTTCATAGGATACCCTAAGGAAACGATTGGGTATACCTTCTACCACAGATCCGAAGGCAAAGTGTTTGTCGCAAAGAACGGATCCTTTCTTGAGAAGGAGTTTCTCTCGAAAGAAGTGAGTGGGAGGAAAGTAGAGCTAGACGAGGTTATTGAACCTTCTCTTGAGTTGGAGAGTAGCGCATCACCGGAAATTGTTCCAGTGCCGTCTGCACCAACAATAGAGGAAGCTAATGACGAGGATCATGAAGCTTCAGACGATGCTACTACTGAACGTCGCAGGTCGACAAGGTCGCGTGCCCCTCCTGAGTGGTACGGCAACCCTGTCTTAACTGTCTTGTTGGTAGACAACAGTGAACCTGCGAACTATGAGGAAGCGATGATGAGCCCAGACTCTGAGAAATGGCTAGAGGCCATGAAATCCGAATTGGGATCCATGAGAGAAAACCAAGTATGGACTTTGGTGGACCCTCCTAGCGACCGAAAGGCCGTTGAGTGCAAATGGATATTCAAGAATAAAACGGACGCGGATGGTAATGTTACTGACTATAAAGCTCGACTTGTTGCGAAAGGTTTTCGACAAGTTCAAGGTGTTGACTACGATGAGACTTTCTCTCCTGTAGCGATGTTTAAGTCCATTCGGATTTTATTAGCAATTGCTGCGTTTCATGATTATGAAATATGACAGATGGATGTCAAGACTGCGTTCCTCAATGGCAACATTGATGAAGAGTTGTATATGATGCAACCCGAAGGTTTTGTCGATCCTAAGGATGCTGATAAGGTGTGCAAACTTCAGCGTTCCATTTATGGACTGAAGCAAGCATCTCGGAGTTGGAACCTTCGGTTTGATCAAGTGATTAAGAGCTTTGGATTTGTTCCAAATTGCTACGAAGCTTGTATCTACAAGAAAGTGAGTGGGAGCTCAGTGACATTTTTAGTACTATATGTGGATGACATATTGATTATTTGAAATGACATTGATATGCTTAACGATGTGAAGAGTTATTTGAACAAATGTTTTCAATGAAAGACCTAGGAGAAGCTGCTTATATATTAGGCATCAAAATCTATAGAGATAGACAAAGACGCCTAATAGCTTTAAGCCAAAGAACATACCTAGACAAAGTTCTGAAAAGGTTCAGAATGAATAAGGCAAAGAAAGGTTTAGTGCCCATGTTGTCAGGTAAGATATTGAGCAAGGCTCAGTGTCCAGCTACGGTAAACGATAGAGAAGCTATGAGAAAAGTGCCTTATGCCTCGGCCATAGGTTCTATCATGTATGCCATGCTGTGTACTAGACCGGATGTGTCCAATGCTCTTAGTTTGACGAGTAGATACCAAAGTGATCTAGGAGTGGAACACTGGACAGCCGTGAAGAACATCCTAAAGTATTTAAATAGGACTAAAGAAATGTTCTTGGTCTATGGAGGTGATGAGCAGCTCGTCGTAAAAGGTTACGTCGATGCTAGTTTCAACATCGACAAGGATGATTCTAAATCTCAGACAGTATACGTTTATATTTTGAATGGAGGAGCTGTGAGCTGGAGAAGCTGCAAGCAAAGCGTGATCGCGGGATCTACAGTAGAAGCGGAATACATGGCTGCTGCAGAAGCGTCAAGTGAAGGAGTTTGGATCAGGAACTTCATCACTGAGCTTGGTGTGGTTCCAAGTGCCTTGGACCCACTGGAGATATTGTGTGACAACACTGTCGCCATAGCACTGGCTAAGGAACCAAGATATCATCCAAAGACCAAGCATATCAACCGCAAGTTTCATATAATTCGAGATTATATAATAGATGGAGATCTGAAGATTAGCAAAGTACATACGGATCTGAATGTCGCAGATCCGTTGACTAAACCTCTTCCACGAGCAAAACATGATCAGCACCTTAGTGCCATGGGTGTTAGATTGTTGCCAGATGTAAACTAGATTATTGACTCTAGTGCAAGTGGGAGACTGTTGGAATTATGCCCTAGAGGCAATAAAAAGATGTTATTATTATAATTCTTGTTCATGATAAAGTTTATATTCCATTCTAGAATTGTATTAAGCGGAAACTTTGATACTTGTGTGGTTTATGAACAACACCGTGTCCCTAGTATGCCTCTATGGACTAGCTCATTGATTAATGATGGTTAAGGTTTCATAACCATAGACATGAGTTGTCGATTAATAATGAGATAATGTCATTGGGAGAATGATATGATGGACAGACCCAAATCAAGCAGAGCAATTAGATCGTTTCATCATGTTCATCTTTGCGAAGCTTTTTCTTATGTCAAATATTGTATTCCTTAGACCATGAGATAATGCAACTCCCTGGTATCGGAAGAAAGCTTTGAGGTCATCAAACGTCATCCTATGAGAGGGTGATCATAAAGGTGTCTCTCAGGTGATCGGAAAGTACTTGTTGGGTTGTATATATCGAGATGGGATTTGTCCCTCCCAAGTCGGAGAGATATACTTCGGGCCCACTCGGTAATCGATATCAACACCGCTGGCAAGCACGTGGTTAAAGAGTTAATCACAAAGTGATATCGGATTACGGAATGAGTAAAGTACTTGTTGTGAACGAGATTGAACTAGGTATGCCGATGCCAACGATCAAATCTTGGGAAAGTAAAATATCGTGTGATGAAGGGAATATATATATATATGGGATTAATTGAATCCTAGCATCGTGGTTCATCCGATATGATCATCGATGAATATGTGGGAGTCAATATGGGTTTCCAGACCCCGCTATTGATTATTGATAGAAGATCATGTCTGCATATTCTCGAACCCGTAGGGTCACACACTTAACGTGTCTCGACGCTAGGATAGAATGGATAATTGGTTTATGAGTTTTTGTTCGGAGTCTCGGATGAGATCCAGGACATCACGAGAGGTTCCGGAATGGTCCGGAGAATAGGATTCATATAAGGGAAAGCAGTTTTTGGATTTCGGAATTGTTTTGGATTGTCCGGTATTGTACCGGAAGGTTCTAGAAGCTTCCAGAGTGGGACCAAAGTGGCCCCACTTGTCGGGAGGGGCGTGGGCCTATGAGGGAGTGCCCTGGCCGCATTGGGCCAGGGGCACAAGGCCCCATAGGCCCAGCCGGCCAAGCCCTAGGGGAAACCCTAGGGAGAGCTTCTAGAAGGGGGGGGGTGAAACTTGCCCCCCACTCCACCCATGTGGCCGACGGCCCTAGGGCTTGGAGGAGGGGCAAGGGGCAGCCGGCCAGCCCTCTATATAAAGAGGGAAGGGGCGCACCCTCCCCCAACACCTCCTCAAACCCTAGCCGCCTAGTTGCTGCCCTCTCTCTCTCTCTCTCTCTCTCCCGACTGCGCGTAGGCGAAGCCCTACCGCAGAAACTCTCCACCTTTGCACCACGCCGTCGTGTTGTAGATCCAATCTATCTCTCCACCCCACTTGCTGGACGGAGGAAGGAGGAGACGTCGAGGTGCCGTACGTGTGCATCTCTCGGAGGCATCGCCACTTGCGGTGTTGGATCGGATCGAATCGCGAGGAGGAGAAGGCTAGTACGACTACACCAACCACGTTCCACTGAACTTTCCGCTGTGCGATTTCTTCTAGGGTATGAAGATCTCATCTATCCCCCCTCGTTGTTTGCATCTCCTAGATTAGATCTTGGCTTCCCCGCTCGCATCCGTAGCAATTTTTTGATTTACTATGCTGCGAAACCCTTCACGAATCTCGGACATGTAATATATCGCGAAACAAAGGGATTAAGATACTAGCGTAAAAGGTTCCGACAATCACAAGAAAGTCATCGTTGAATGTGTGAGAGTCAGTATGGGTCTCCAGATCTCGCTTCTGATTATTGATCCGAGAGGGGTCTCGATCATGTCCGCATTATTCACGAACCGTAGGGTGACACACTTAAGGGACACCGACATCCAATTGGAGCAAAAGTTTCATGCCGAAAAAATAAACAAGCGCATGAATTTATTTCACTAGATACCGAAACAGGTTTTCGGGTGAAATTGCATAAAGAGGTTATGCATGTGAAATAGAATTCTAGCAAGGGGTTATATGTGAATGTTTTTCATTAAAGTAATTGAAAAAATTCTGAATAAATAAAAGAGGTTTATTTAATGAGAGTTTGCATTAAATTTGGTGGGAATTTAATAGCAAGTTTGAGTGGGATTTTGAGTGGAGGGATTTGAATGGATTTTTGTGAGTGGAGTGTCCACCCACATGAATGAAGGAGGGGAGGGGGCAGCCCCATGGCCGGCGGCCACCCCCTTGGGTGCCCCCCTCCTAATATAAAAGCACCCCTCTCCCTCTCTCTCACTCACACCTCCTCATGAAGGATCTCTCTCCCCCTCTAGAATTTATTCCCCATGGTCTCCGGCTAGCGAGATACATGTTCCCGGTTCTATTCGGCAAGAAAGAATTGTGCTTCCGCTGCATCGCTGGAGCGAGGAGGCGGAGGTTGCTCGGTTCCTCGGACGTGTGTGTGAGCACGGATGCGCTGCTTATTTGCGGCGCTAGGACTTCCTCTCGATCTTGAGATCGGCAAGAGATCGTCTACATCAACCACGAGTCGAACTCATTAAGCTTTGTAGGTCTTCAAGGGTATTTTCTCTATGGATATACATCCGGCCGTTGTTTGTATCTACTAGATAGATCTTGGTACATAGTTCACATCGTAGGAATTTTTTTGTTTTCTATGCTGCGAACCCTACAATAGGATTATTCTATCTATCGATAAAAGACTTTAGAATTGTATGCACATGGAAAGAATTGAAATACTTTGAAAGCATAGGATTCATATGTATGTGTGGGGCTTCGCTTGCCTTAGCGGGTTGATATCCAGAAAGCAGAGCTTCGGACATCAGGTACTTGACTTGATTACAGTTGGTCAAGTATTGGTCTTCGAGCTTCGACGGTGTTGATCTCGGTCTTCAGTCTTGGACTTGATCTCGATTCCGATATAGTATTCTATCGGGAAGAACCAAACACCGGAAAGAAAGGGGAAACAATCAACACATGGCATCGATGCAATGCTCAGACAAAGATGATGATATGACAAGTTAAAAGTTATTGAAATTTAAACCCTAAACATGCTCGACCATTTAATCGGGGTTCCGATGGGTTAAAACCCTAATTCGGAGAAACCCCGGATGCATATGAGAGGGGTTGGTTTGTTATCTAATTAAACTTGTCATATGAGTTGATTATCAATGCATGATTATAGCTTAAATAGATAGGTCTCATTTTTTGAACATTTTGGTATATTATTTGTATTTTTCTGAATTAAAATGAATTAGTTATTGAATTTACAAGTTTAAACAATTTCTGGAAATATTAAACCAATTAAAAATGCTTTACTGCATCACTGTGACATCAGCACAGGGGTAGGGGTCATTTCTTAGTAGGGCTGAGTCTAGCCATAGTGACAGACCAGTGGGCCATATGCCCACGTCAGCCTCGAAGGTGGCAGTCAACAGGTCAAAGGGCCATGGCGACGTCAGCACCGCGTCGGCGTGACATCAGCCGGCGGTCAATGACGGACGGTGATCGTCGGCGACACCACAGGGCAAGCCAGCTCGCGTGGCCAGTCTTGTTCGGATGAGGGCGACGCAAGGAACCTAAATATGCAGGCGCCGCTCCCTAATGGTCATCGAAGCAACGGCGACGATGAGGACCGGCGGCGGCACACGGTGGTGCACGACGGTGAACCGATACAGAGCAGGAGGGGGAAAGCGAAGAGGTCCAGGACGATCGAGAGCTCACCCTAATGAGGTTGATGGCGACAGTGAGGCAAGACGAGGACCGGAGTAAGAGCTAGGCCGGCGGCAGAACACGTCGGGCTTGGAGAGGACAAACTCGGCGACGGTGATTTGAGGCACCTGGCGTCGATTCCTTGGACGAGTAGAAGCAGGGGAGAACGGCGGTTCTATTGGTTAGCTCGGGAAGGCATGGGGTAGGCCAGAACAACGGTGATGCACGGCGACTGCGGCAGCTAAGGTTCGGTTCTGAGTGGGGAACGAAAGAAAGAGAGCCTACGGGGAGGAGAAAGAGGATAAGGCCAGGAGAGGAGACACAGGGGATCTTATCCTCGCTTCCAGGAAGGGCGGCAGTGACGATCTCCTCGCTGGGATCAACGGTTGCACCATGGTCACGCAGGTGCTTGCTGTCTGGAGGAAGACGACGAGGGGATGAGAGGAGGTGGACTGGGCTGCACATGGGCTGCAGGCTTACGCGCGTGGGCGCCAGGAAGGGAGAAGAGAGAGATGGGCCACGGCCCAGTAGCTAGGTTCATTTGTTTTCAATAGAACTATTTTTCTTTTTCTATTTTTTTGATTCTCTTTTGTATTTCAAATGCTCTTGTCTTTTTTAATAGTTCCAAAATACAAAGAGGTTTATAAATTTTTTAAAACTTTACAGGGGACCTTATAAACAATTTGGGATCCATAATTTTTGTAGTTTTCAAAACTCAAAACCATTTTGAATATGTTTCAAATAGGAAGGGGAAAATAGGGTTTAGGATTTTGTGAATCTATTTGTTGCATGCATTTTAAATTATGATGCTCATATATGCATAAACAAATCCTATTTACCATTAATAAAACTAGGGTTGTTACAATTCTATCCCCCTTAAAAAAATCGCGACCCGAGATTCCTAGGTAGGAAGATAGAAGGAACAGGTTAACACTAGACTTCGACGATCTTCTCGAAGAGGTTGATCCATGCCACCATGATGAGTGGACGAAGCGCTTCATAATCTTCGAGGTGGTTGCTCACACTGAAGATAAGAGGGAATAACACGGAACCACAAACCAAGTATCTCATGGTTAACTCATGGATAGATGCTTTATAACATCTCTAGAGCCAATGAACATGAAACACGCCCAGGTAACGGAGGAAACAAAAGGAGAAGGTTTCAAGGTGTCAAATAATTGGTCTTCATAAGGATTGAGACCATGGAGCTTGCAGAAGAGTTTTGAATTCTGAGGGAAGGAAAGCTTCCAATAGATGGAGAAAGTTACACAGACTTCGAGAGATAAACCTCTACTAGACAGCTTAAGTAGAGCTTTATAGGTGGAAGAGGTAGATACTGGCAAAACCAAGCTGTTGAACTACTTTTGACACAGAAGGGTCACTTGTTCATTCAACAGAAGGCCAAGACAGAAAGGTGTTTTGTGGGGAGGACTCATAAGAGTCACAAGGAACATGCAGCAAGAGGAACTTCTAATTGTCAAAATCATAGTCACTCTTAAAACATGATCGATAAACGAAGGAAACTCTTTATTCATCCAGGTCTATCAAAATCTTTGCCAAAGATCACGATATCACTTTACACCACCAAGACGAATAGTTGAGAAGATTCCTGATGACACGAGAAAAAGAAACTTCACTCTCAGACTCCAAGTACTTGGCATAACAATACGCTTGCCATCACAAAAGGGTCTGGAAGATCGACCGAGAGACATTTAGCAATACTACTTTAAATGTTCTCCTTGATGTTTGAAACAATGATATCAGGCTACTAACAAGACTTCTATCAGTCATCAAGTAAAGGCCGAACTTTGGATACAAGGGAAACCATAAGCACAACTCCTACAATAAGTCATAGAAGAAACCTTATGAAGAGTGGTTGTTATTGCTGAATCAAGAGAATATGACAAAAGGTCTTTCCAGCTAAGTGTGTCAACCATTACATCAATTTTGCCAGATGTATAGAGAGACCTATGTCAAAACCTTGAGGAACACCAACCATCATTCTGCTTGAGATTCAGATTTGGTTAAGTGGAGAGGTACTTCAGACTCAGCATATCCGAATAGAAAGTGTGCAACATTTACCGCAAGGTAAAGTTACTAGATTCTCAAGACATAGACTACAATGTCAAGCTCCAAAAGATGAGCTAGATTGCGAAACAAATGTATTAGCAAGTTGTCAAAGGACAATTGCACCTACATCAATTATTGCAATGAAACACAATTGAATCCTTGTTGGGAAGCATTTAGGAGGATATAGAAGTTTTGTTGGACTTCTTATCTTTCATGACAAATCAGTCAGTGGCTTAAGATGCTTGGAGGATCTTCTTGATACGTGAAGGTATCAACCTACCATATCAAGAATTCTTTGCACATGCTTGACTAACTTGAAATGATTTTTGAGGAAGCAGTGATAACTCTACTCGAATCCACGACGACATCTTTCAACAATTGCACGTGAACTAGAGAAGGTTACTTCTAACATCCACAACACATACTTCGAGATAACACGAGGTTGGTTCACAAAAGTTTCCAACATTAATGCCAAATGTTCCATGTGAATCTAATCTAGGTTGGAGAAAATAAGGATGTCATCGATGGGCTCAACAACAAACTTACGTATACACTCCAAGAAAACGGGCTCATATGTTGTATAAACAAGGCATAGACGTTGGTCAGACCAGTGGACAAGAGGATGCACTCAAGTGGAACACCACAAGTAGAAACATCATCAAGATGGTCCTTGGAACTGAGTATGATTTGACGATAACCCAAATCAAATCAAAGGCAGGAAAGATAACATATCCACAAAGGAGATACTATCATGCTTCAATACGAACCCAACTAGATATCCCTTTAAGAAGGAACTGAGTTGGATGGAACTTTTGTCTTACAACTCTCCAAGTTGTTATTCAAGCTCAACCAACTAGTTCAGGGTTATCCAGTACGGATCCTTGGATAAAGGAACGGTTTAAAGAAACAACTTACTCAGGAACCTGGCAACACGGTCATGTGGCAACATGGCGATACTTCTAGAAGACATCCAGAATATCACAGACCACCGATATGTCACATAGTTCTAGTGGGAAACTTGCCTGGTAAGGCAAGAAGACATAGTCTCAGAGCTTCGGTATGAACCTAACTCTTTGACCAAGGAGAGCACACCGGAATAACGTACTTGGTAGCACAATAATCCTTTGCTCATTGATTAGATTAACCATCACGCTAGGAATGATATAGATGTCCTTGAAGTTCAAAGCAATAATAATTGCTAAGAATCTCAGATGACCACATTATTACGCACATGCATCATTCAAGAGCACGAAAGCTCGGGGAAAGGGTGAGTAATATGTGTAAGAGCGTCACTTCATTAAGGGGTCCTGAAAATCAGCACGACCTCTTAGTATAAAAGGGTGTGACACTTTAAGGTAGAACAGGAAGAAGCTAATCAATGCCTCTTGATCTGCAGATTACAACACTTTGACCTGGTCTTAGAAGTGACGAGGTATTGGATTTTGTTTCTCCTGACATCCCGAAATGGTTTGTCATGATGGACCACAAGAGTATCTTGCATCAGAAGATACCAATGCACATTTACTACTTGTCTACCAACTGGTAGACAAAGGTCAGAAAACAACAAGGAAGGAGGAACACGCTTAGAATAGAATTCCGAGATGTAGATGCATAAGTCAACAATCTTCCGAGGACCAATGCAAAGAAGGGAAGGTGTGTTAGAGTCACAGATGTAGATGCGAGACTCGCGAGGAGCACTCTTGTCGTGATCTATTTGGTTCCGTTAAAGAACATATGCCATAGCATGTGGTAGGGGAAGTCCTTTATCGTCACTGTTCAAAGGCGACAATATTCACAAGATTGAAGGCTATACTAGAAGGTATTAGCCATCCTGAGGTAATGTATAAACATTAACAACAGGGGTGAAATGGATGGATCTTGAGTTAAAGGTCATCTTCATGTACAAGATTCAGAACACCAGAATTGTTGGGGATATGCTATATGGGTATCCTCATAGCATGTCTCTTATCCGACTAACCCGGGTGGCCCATAGTCGGTAGCATGGCCTATGGCCTGCTGGGCAGCCCAGTTAGGAGGATCTAGAAGGGAGGCCCATGCCGGATAAAGGAATGCTACGGTGGAGTCACCAGCGTACCCGGAGCCTTGGAGTGCAAGATACACAAGACTAGTAATAGACGGTGTAGGACTCTGTAACCTGTCCGGCTAGGACTTTTCCCTGTAATTCTAGGACCTGGCGACTATATAAGTCGGGCCTATGGGAGCCTTTAGGGCACAACTTAGTATCGATTCATACAACCTCGCACAGCGAACCTATCTCTGTAACTCGACGTATTTGCCCTTATAGTGATTTATAGCAGGAGTAGGATTCCGCCACCGTCGTGGGATCTGAACCTGGGTAAGCTGTGTTACCTCGTACCCGTCAACCGTCCGCCTTACCCCACATCTCTAAACACGCACTGTGAGGACCCCTCCATGGCGTACTCGTCGGCAATACCATGACAGTTGGCGCCCACTGTGGGGAAAGAGGCGCTTCAGGCTCTTCAGCGGGCGAGGACCAAGATCTTCGTGGGAATCGGCAAAACCGTAGCCATCGGCTGTGTCCTCTTCTCCGGCAACATTCCGATTGTCCCCCCTGACGAGTTCTGAATCCCGGCGAAGACGAACCCTACGCGGTGTTCGATCGTTCCTATCGGAGACATCCACCTCTTCATCGGAGAAACCGACTCGAGCACTAGTTCCCTGGGAGTCGGAGGAGCATCAAGACCCGCACGGACCGCCTACGGGCTGGATACGTTCGCGGAAGGATCGATGTCAGATCTCTCTTCGGAGTTTGCCGGCAAAGATCAGAAAGCACCAAGGCCCGCACGGACCACCCACGGGCAGGATACGTTCGCGGAAGGATCAATGTCGGACCTCTCCTCGGAGTTTGCCGGCAAAGATCTGAAAAATTCAAGGCCCACCCAAACCGCCCCTGTGCAGGATATAAAGGTGGAAGATCGCTGCAAATCCGCCGGCTTTGTCCGCGCGTCTGGATAGCAGAGATCCAAGTTCATCGGCGTGGTTACCATCTTCGATCTGGTGTGCTGCGTTCAGAGAGAAGGCGAAGACCCCCGCGACTACCTGGCCAGATGGCTCCGTATACGAGCCGATCTGGACCACTACCCCAATGATGATGCCATCTATCACTTTGTGGAGGGATTGGACCATGGCACGGTTCTCCGACTTTCTCTTAGGCGGAAGCAGGCGTCAGGACACCTTACCTTCGAAGGCATGGTGAACACCGTCAACAACTACGCGGAGGCCGAAGCGACAGCTCAGACAGCGCTTGCGCTCATTGATGGAGCCCCTCCGATTCAGCCACCACCACCACCGTCTCCGGCCGCCATAGTCGTAGCAGCACCACCACCTCCAGTCATCATCGAGGCCGTTGCACCTCCACTGCCCGTCATCGAGGAAGTCCTGGCACCCTCCGACTCTATCATTGACGCGCTTTATGCTGATTTCAGTGCAGATTCAGAGGAGATAGACTTCAGTTCAGAAGAGCTAGACTCCGCTATGCAGGAGATGGAGGAGTAGTACTCGCACGAAGAGCAAGCTAACAACACCGTCATGTCTCGAGGGGTGTTCATCACCATTGGGACGACAATGGCTGAAGATCAACCCGGGCAAGCTCCTCCTACGGCGCTTGAAAAGGGGAAGGGGCCACTTATTGCTGCTGACGATGATCGCGCAAAGGTCATGCCTCCTCCGCAAACCCAGGGCAGCAGCCGCAGGAACTCGGCACCGGCCCGAGCAACAACAACACCACAAACTTGCCGCCTCCAGCATCCACGTCGGCAGCAGCCCATGTTACTCCAGCTGATAGAGTGATGTACGGCAATCTCCTCGTCGAGCCACTAATCGTTGCTCATATCCGGAACATGACTCATCTTGACGAGAAGCGCCAGCAGCTGCTGGAGGAGGCACAAGCCATCGCGGAGCAAGGAGCTAAACTAGATCGAGATCTGGTCAACGCGTAGAAGTCCATAGAGAAATCTAGAGCAATGGAGGCCGAGTACAAGACTCTGCTACAGCAGCAGAAGGCTAAGAAAGCTCCGGCTCGCGTCATCAATGATCCTGGTGTACGGCGCAACCTAGGATGGGCTCCCTCGAAGCCGGCATAGGCCAAGCCATACATTGACAGTGAAGGCAAGCAGGTGATGCCCACCCCACTCCTTAACCTCGCCGTCGCCAAGACCCTTCTGGAGCAGGATAGATCGCCTGAGGCAGTAGAACAGGTCTATGACCTAGTGGCCAAAGCGGTAAAGCAGCAGGAAAAGGCCACCTCTCAGAGGCTTGAGTCTGAACCAGCGCTCTGCCTATCTAGCTAGTACAAACTGCCAAGGGACATATCTCCTCAGGATGTCGGATCACGGACGGGTTCATCAGAACGAAGACGGAAGGATGCGCGCAACAGGAAGGATGCTATCTCCATATCCTCCGACCACGGAGAAAAAGCCCAACCTCGCCGCCCATCGCCACCGCCCCGATCCCCCCGACGTCAGGAAGACTACAAGGCTCACCATCGTACGGATATGCCCCCACCAAAGCAGTGCGGCATCGTCATACGCGACAACGCGGCACAGACCCGTCATGATGAAGAGCGCACCAAGGACACAAGAGAAGGTCACACCACGACCCTCCACGTCCGACAAGCAACCGTGACAGGCGTGAGGCGTCGCAGGAGGGTAACAGCAAGAAGGCTAACCCGCCGCCACCTCCGCCTCCGTCGCCGCCAAGCAGTCACCATGGCGGAAGGGCCCCACGTCGTTCACGCAGCCCATCCACTATCGACAACAAGAAGAAGAACCCGGAGCCGTACGATGCACGTTCGCGGATCGATAAGATCCACGAGGCCCGGGAAGTACCATACCTGGGACCACGTTTCTTTGGACCTGCAATACGGTCCGCAACTTACCCCAAAGGTTTCCGGATTGACAAGACCATCAAGTCCTATGACGGCACCGCCAATCCTGCCACATGGTTGCAGGACTACGGCAACGCGGTGGAGATTGCCGGAGGCAACCCCAACGTCGCCATCAAGTACCTCCCGTTAATGTTGGCGGGCACGGCCCGTCAATGGATTGACGACTTGCCGGAGAGATCTATCTACAACTGGCTGGATATGCAAGAAGCATTCACCAAGAACTTTGAGGGTACATACAAGCGTCCCTGCACTGTGGGCGATCTACAGCGGTGCGTGCAAGAAAAAGACGAGACATCTCGCGCCTATCTCTCCCGCTGGCTGGATATGAAAAATTCCTGCGCAGGAGTGCACGCTCAGAACGCCATGACCACCTTCATCGATGGGTTGTAAAGGGGCACGTTGCTCCGACATAAGCTGAAGCACTTGCAGGACAATCATCAGCTTGACTTGAATCAGATGATTCAGTTAGCTAGTGAGTTCGCAGCTGCCGCCGACGATGCTCGTGGCTCTTTGCCGGCAACGGTCGTTCCAACCCAAGCTCGGAGGAACAGCAGTACAAAGCGGAAAACCGCTCCAGAAGAAAAGCAATCTACCGACATGGTCGCTATGACTTTTGCAGGATGGGGAGAAGGCGGACAACGTGGCCGAGGAAGGGGAGCGGGCCGTGGGCAGCAACAAGGAAGTGAAACCACCTCAGCGCCGCTCCGCGTTCCCCAAACCTACGAGGAGTACCGCTATATGCCGTGCCTCGTACACCTCGACGCCAACGGCAAGGCCACCCATACCAATCGACACTGCAAGTTCGTCAACGACCTCAAGGAAGACCCGGAGTCCGGCTACAAGAAAAGTCGGAAGAACAGACCGCGAGGCAAGGGCAAGGGGAAGAAGAAGGAGGAGGAGTCCAAAGATTCAAGTGACATGGACGAGGACATCGACCCCAAACACGCCGCCAAGAGCGACGACAAGGGCAAGAACCCCTTCGCAAAGAAGGCCCCAGTCTACCACACTTTCCTTGGCACCCCCACCGTCCGACAACATAAGACCTCTCTAAGGATCCTGATGGCCACTCTCCCCCAGTTCCCTAGTACCTGCGCTGGTCGGAGATTCCAATAACTTAGGACAGGACGGACCACCCAGACCTTGTGCCCACGGAGAACCAGTACGCCATGGTCATCAACCCATTGATTGACGGCGTGGATTTCACCAAGTGCATGGTGGATAGTGGAAGTAGCATCAACATCATGTACCTGGATACACTGCAGAAGATGAACTTGACGGAGGCAAACCTAAGGCGGACCAACACCGTTTTCCATGGCGTAGTTCCTGGTCGGGAGGCTCGGTCCCTTGGGTGCATTACACTTCAGGTAGCCTTTGGCGATGTTAATAATTACCGCCAAGAGCGCATGACCTTTGAGGTGGTCCCCTTCAAGAGCGTGTACCACGTCATATTCGGCCACAACATATTCCACACGTTCATGGCCAAGCCATGCTTCGTCTACAACAAACTCAAGATACCTGGACCAAATGGAGTCATCATCGTATCCGGAAGCTTTACCAAGGCAAGGGACTGCGATATCAATGAAGCAGCCGTTGCAGAAGCTGTCCTCTACAGCAAAGAATTCAAGGAGATCCAGAGCAAGGTCAATGACTCAGAGATGCCCGCGTCGAAGAAGCAGATCTCCGACTCCGCTCATGCGTTTAAGGCCGCCATTGAAACCAAGCCGGTGGAACTTGTGGTAGGCGATGCCTCCAAGACCGTCGCCATTGGGACAAACCTGGATCCCAAATAGGAAAGCGCACTCGTCGAGTTCCTCCGTGAGAATAGGGACATCTTCGCCTGGCAACCTGCCGACATGAAAGGTGTACCTATGGAACTTGCCGAGCACAGCTTAAACATAGATCCAAAATGTAAACCAGTGAAACAACCTCTACGACGCTTCGGAGATGAGAAGAGACGCGCCATTGGCAAAGAGATAGCTAGGTTACTTAAGGCTAGGTTTATCCGAGAAGTCCTTCACACCCGATGGGTGGCCAATCCTGTACTTGTCCCCAAAAAGGGAACCAATGAATTAAGAATGTGCGTTGATTACACCGGCTTGAACAAAGCATGTCCCAAAGATCCGTTTGCTTTGCCTCGCATTGACCAAGTCATTGACTCGATGGCTGGCTCGGAACTTTTGTGTTTTCTTGATGCATACTCAGGATACCACCAGATCAAGATGAGGAAGTCGGACCAATTGGCCACTTCGTTCACTACCCCATACGACACATTTTGCTATGTCACAATGACCTTTGGGCTGAAAAATGCAGGTGCTACCTACCAGCGGACAATGCAACGTTGCCTTCACGACCAAATTGGTCGGAACGTTCACGCCTATGTGGACGATATCGCGGTGATGTCTAAAAAAATCAAACGACTTAATATCCGACTTGAAAGAAACCTTTGATAATCTCCGGAAATACAACATGATGCTCAACCCTAAGAAGTGCGTCTTCGGGGTTCCAGCCAGCAAATTGTTGGGCTTCGTCGTTTACCAGCGCGGAATCAAGGTCAACCCGGAAAAAATCAAGGCCATCTTAAACATAAACCGTCCGACATGCCTAAAAGACATTCAACGACTAACACGTTGTGTTGCAGCAGTTAGTCGGTTCGTCAGCCGACTTGGAGAGAAGGCTTTGCCGCTGTACAAGTTGCTGAAGAAGGCGGGAAAATTCACGTGGACAGACGAAGCAGATGTAGCATTGAAGCAGCTCAAGGAGATTCTTTCCTCAGCGCCCATCCTTGCAGCACCCGAGCCTGGAGAGCCCCTGTTAATTTACATGGCGGCAACCAACCGGGTTATCGGCATCGTCGTCGTGGTAGAGCGGAAGGAACCAGGCTATGAGCACGGAGTTCAACGACCAGTCTACTATGTGAGCGAGGTCTTGACGGAGTCCAAGCAGCGTTACCCGCACTACAAAAAGATAGCTTATGGAGTATTCCTCGCTTCTCGGAAGCTGAGGCATTACTTTCAGGAGAACCCAATCACAGTGGCGAGCAAGACTCCACTGTCCGACATTATCAATAACAGCGACGCTACAGGAAGGGTCGCGAAGTGGGGCATTGAACTTGCCGCCTTCGAGATCACCTACAAGAGACGCGACGCTATCAAGTCACAAGCCTTGGCGGATTTTATTGCAGATTGGACGGAGATGCCAGATGCTACTCCGTTACCAGAACTAGAGTACTGGGTGATGCACTTTGACGGATCAAAGTTGCTCAATGGCTCGGGGCTGGTGTACTGTTACAGTCACCAAAAGGAGACAAGCTACACTATGTTCTGCAGATCCACTTCGAGGCTACAAACAACATGGCGGAGTATGAAGCACTCATTCATGGACTACGTGTAGCCAAATATATTGGCATCAAGCGCATAGTTTGCTGTGGAGATTCTGAATTGGTTGCCCAGTAGGTGGCTGGCACCTGGAATGCGCAGAACCCTATGATGGCGGCATATCGAGACGAAGTGGACGAGATAGCCAAGAGCTTCTTGGGCTACGAAGTCAAGTATGTGCCTAGGGAACAAAACGAGGCGGCTGATCTGCTATCTAAACTTGGATCAGGGCGCAAGCGAATTCCACCAGGAGTTTTCCTAGAGAATCTATGCACACCATCCGTGAAGGGCGCCGACATCGACAACCCGGATAGAGCTAACTCTTTCGTCAACATGGTGACAAAGATCCCTCCGGCTTGGACAAAACTGTTCATGGAGTATCTCGAACACGGAACTTTGCCCGACGACAAAGTCAAAAGACGGAAAATAGTACGACAAGCAAAGGTTATACCATAATCAATGGGAGACTCTATAAGAGGAGCACTACTGGTGTATACTTAAAGTGTGTTTCCCAACTAGAAGGTATGGAAATCCTGCGCGAGATCCATCTCGGAGATTGCGGGCATCACGCCGCTCCCCGATCATTGGTCGCAAAAGCCTTCCGGCATGGATTCTACTGGCTGACCGCGAAGGCGGACTTCGACAAGCTGGTTGAGACATGCACAGGATGCCAGTATTATGCCCGACAACCACATGTTCCTGCTGAAGAACTGCGAACAACACCAATAACTTGGCCATTTGCAGTCTGGGGGCTAGACATGGTGGGGCCTTTACAGACGGCACCGTGTGGATTTACGCATCTGCTTGTAGCAGTTGACAAATTCACCAAATGGATAGGAGATAAACCCATTAGAAAGCTTGATGGGGCACCTGCCCTCAGGTTTGTCCGGGATCTAGTGGTGAGATTTGGTCTCCAACATAGCATCATCACCGACAACTGAAGCAACTTGTCACTCGGAGAAGTGGAGGCCTATTGCTGGGACAAAGGCATCCGACTTGACCTTGCATCTGTGGCACACCCACAATCCAATGGTCAGGATGAGCGAGCCAATGGATTAATTCTGCAGGGAATCAAGCCACGTCTTGAGGCACCGCTACATAGAGCAGCTGGATCCTGGGCGGAAGAATTGCCATCTGTGCTATGGAGTTTATGAACTACACCCAACAGATCCACTGGCTACACCCCTTAATTCATGGTATACGGAGCAGAAGCCATCTTACCTTCAGACATCCTCCACGATGCACCAAGAGTTGCCGCCTACGATGAAGATGACGCTGAAGAATCCAGACGCCTAGATGTGGACCTTCTCGAGGAGGAGCGCGTTTTGGCATGCCAAATATCCGCCATCTACTAGCAGAAGCTACGCAGCTACCATAGTCGCCGCGTTCGGCATCGCTCGTTTTAAGAGGGGGATTTGGTGCTCCGACTTAAGCAGAAGAAGTCGCACAAATTATCCCCTCCATGGGAAGGACCGTTCATCATAAGCAAGGCGCTGCTCAATGGGTCTTACTACCTTGTTGACAATCATGAACTCAAGGATAGACCCAACGAGGATCATAAGCGTAAGCGACGTGACCCGGATGATGACAACCCGGAGCTTGATCGGCCATGGAACATAGCACAGCTACGTCCTTTTTACACTTAGCATTTTTTATCTAATTATGTACCTCTTATATGATCAATGAAATAAAGATCTTTGGTTCACTCATATTGCTGAGTCTTTTACCTCCTTTAGTGTTCATTTTTGGATCATATAAAACCTTTATGC
Organism: Avena sativa; assembly: GCA_916181665.1. Taxonomy (NCBI): domain Eukaryota; kingdom Viridiplantae; phylum Streptophyta; class Magnoliopsida; order Poales; family Poaceae; genus Avena; species Avena sativa. The sequence goes on from OV702284.1 coordinate 73,256,357, forward strand.
ACAAGCTTTGCATTTGCACTTGTGAAAATTCCGCCTACGGGCGTTAGCTTAAGTTTTCTGGTCTACACATTCTTTGTCGTTTTTATGTGGATTCTGGAGTAGTGACTTTTGGCATTTATTGTCGGCGATTTTGTGCTCAGGTTATTGACGGTGCCATTGGGCATCATCACCTAAGCGCATGGTTCGGACAACGAGTGTTCCGACTCACGAAAAGTCAAGCATAAGAACCAGAGTAATGGATAAGCCAACACTTGCTTAAAAAATATATACATACTGGGAATTAGTTCTTAAGTAGCAGGACATAACAATCATTGTTTTCCGCCTTAAGATTACATCACCAAGTTTTTCCCGTGCACACACTAAAGGTGAAATAGAAATTACAAAGTGTTTTTCATTCTTTGGGCGCAGGAGACTTGGAGGCCGCATCATCACCAGCCGGAGAATCACCCTCAACGTCGGCGCTGTGATGAGACTCGGAGGAATCTTGGTTTGACGCTCTCGATGGTGTTCCTAGGAACGAAGACGTCAACGTCCACCAACTCGGTAACCCTGGTGTCATAACCCGCGAGTGATGACAGGATGGCTTCGTGATCGATCTCCTTGCCGTCATCATCCACGTCGGGGATACCAGAGGTCACCATATTGATGTTGGCATCGTCATAGTGTGCCTTCACCATTGACAACGCCATCCTTGCGCAAGCCCATGCACATGAAGCTTTCCAGCCCGTGACACGCTCGGGGGCTCGGCGCAGAATCTTCGAGTACTTCGTCACGGAGTCCGATGCCTTGATGTATATCTGGAGGGGCTTGGCAATCTCCTTGGCTTGGGCGATGGCGGTGTTGATGAAGTTGCCGGCAAGAACCATGCATTCCTTGTCCGAAGGAGGCGAGCGGGTTAAACCCATATGAGCTACAAATTCCGACAAGGAGCGCATGAGTTTAATAAACTCTAAGTATCCAGACTACAGAAATACAAGGCGGAGGAAACTTACTGAAGATGCTGGCCTTGGCTTGCCAGAGGGTGTCCGCCAGGGATTCCTTCTCCTGTTATAGGAGCTTAAACGCCTCGCTGTGGCGTTGGTTTTGCTCATCAGCAGCTTGCTTCTGACCTTTTAAGATCGCAAGCTCCTCCTTCAAGCGATTAATTTCAGCGGAGGCGGAATCCTGCAGGGCCTTCATGGAATCCTCGTGCATTTTTAGCATCTCCTTCCTCTCCTCCTAAAGGATCTTGTTCTCGCTGTCCAGCTGCTGGATGTGCTTGGACTGCTCGACAATGTCCTTGGCCTTGGCGACATGTTCTGCAAGTCGGAGAAAACAAAGTACACAGTGAGTACTTGGAGTTTGTGGGCACGAAAACAAGACAGAAATGCGCAAAGAGAAAACAGACTCTTATTTTTGATGATCTGTTCCTTCAAGATGGCAGTTTTACCCTTTTCAGCTTCAAGATCTGCGCGCATCTTCTGATACTTGTCGTTGGCCATGCCCCTCCGAGCATTCTCGTTCTGTAAAAAAAAGTATAAAGTTAAACCATTGTTTGGTCTGCTTGGAGCATCTAGTCGGAGGTTTTTCCACCTAGACGCTCGAGGACTATAACGAGAGTTTTTAACTTAGCAATATGCTTAGCTTTTCTTTAAGCATCTAGTCGAAGCTAATTCAGTTCTCGATTAGAAGCTTGGGGGCTACAGTATAAAGTTTTTTAACTCGGAATCTGCTTAGCTTTTCTTTAAGCATCTAGTCGGAACTAATTCAGTTACAACTAGAGGCTTGGGGGCTACAGTATTGAATTTATAAACACTTCTTATGCTACTCTTAAAGCATCTAGTCGGAGTAATTCATTCCATCTAAATGCTTGGGGGCTACAGTGAGAGTTTTTTCTAACTTAGTCACTCTTAGAGCATATAGATGCAAAACCTATGGTTTTCCGTCTACATCCTCGGGGGCTACAGTGGGATACTCATATGAAATGCAAAAGGCAAAGTAAAAACTTACAAGTGCAATAATCTTGAGGTTTGTAGCACTCTCGGCTAGCAGCTTGCCGAAGGAAATGCTATTTACTCGCAAGATATCCGCTTGTCGGAGTAGCTCCTCAAGACCGCACGTCGGAGATGACGACACTCCTCCAGGAACCAGAGTTGTGTTACTCGGCGTGAGCACCAGGTAAACTATCTTCAGAAACTCAAAAGGTTTCTGGGAGTAGAGGCACCGCCTTTGGCAGAGGTACCAGCTCCCACCACCGCCTTGCCGCTACCGATGGCATCCTTAGCCGGAGCTTCAGCCATTTGTATAGCAGCACTCTCCTGCGTCGCCTGCTCGCCGACAACAGCGAGTTCGGTAGAGGCACCAGAATCCACTTCCATGGCGGAAGGGCCTGGTGCCTCCTGGACTTGAGAGCTTGTTGGAGCAGAGGAGGGCTTGACGGCAGGAGTAGCAGGGGCGATGGCGGGGGAGGAGTCGCGATGCAGCATGTCCTTGATATTTCTAGAAGCGCCCAAAGTTTTGGAGGACTTCTTGAGGCTGGTCGTAGCTTTCTTCCTGAAACGTGCAAAGTGCATAAGTATAGGAATGAGGCACATAAATAGAAAATGTCGGAGAATGAGAGGCTTACACTAGGGGGGCGCTTTGGCAAAAATCCCGGTGGCTTTTCTCTTTTCCGCCTCCAGGGCGGCGATAGTCTTCTTGGAGGCTCCACCCTCCGTCTTCTTCTTCTTTCCTCCGTCGGCAGCGTCATAGGTGGAGCTCTTCCGCTTTCGCGCCAACGGGACATCGTCGTCGGACACGACCGTGACTTCCTTCATCTTTGGATCGTAGATTTGGGCAGCCAGGTTGCCCTCATCTAGATCGCTAAGCTGTTAAGTGAGATATCACCGTGTTAGATAAGATGGTATTGGCAAGACGGAAAAACTGGAGCGATGCCATACACGGAAAATAAATACCTACCTTTGGGCACTTGCCGTCTACGAACATGTCATAGGTGATGGTGAAGCCATGCTTCTTATCCTTCACCTTGACGATGTCCTTAAGGCGGAGCTTGACAGAGTCGCTCGAGAAGTTATCCACGGAGATCCGGAGGGTATCCCTTCGATCACTAGTGTACTCGTGCATGAACTTCGCGCGGTGCTGCAGAGGTTGGATTCGCCTGATGAACCAACACATGTCTAGGTCCAATCCGGTCAAACCCGTCTCTACGAACCATTCGATCCTTCTTATTGCACGAGAAGCATCGAGGTAGGAGGGAAAGGAGGCATGTGATCTCCATGTGGAAACTTCATCGCCGGATCCATCCACGAAGTCCGGGTACGTCACTTCTTGGCCCACCAAAGGAATGTCGGGGCCGTAGAAGTACGTCCGCTGCCAGTTCTTGCAGGACTCATGGCCGACAATGTCGGGGAACCGCCGGCCAGGACGAATCTTGAAGCTTATGGTGTCGTAGTTCCTAAGCTCCTCCCTACTATGTCCGGCTTCACGTTTGACAGTGAAGAAGTACATGAACAAGTCTAACCTAGGCCTTATCCCTAGGTAACCCTCACAAAGTGCCGCGAAGTTGCTAAGCACTAAGATGCTATTGGGAGAGAGGTTGTGGGGTTGGACCTTGTAGTGGTTCAAGACGGAGAGAAAGAAGTGGGAGATGGGCAAGGAAACGCCGCGTACCAGTTGAGCCTTGAGGTAAACCTTTTCTCCGGCTTGGGGAGCGCCGGCCGGCGCCGCCCGCCAGGCAAGCCCCTCCGTCGCGGGGAGGTAGCCTTCGGTGACCATCTCCTAGATGTCGCGGTCGGTGATGTCCGAGCCGCTCCAGTCACCCTTGTGCGAGTCTGGCTCTTCTTCCAGTGGCTCTAGCGCTGCCAGATTATGGTCGCCGCCGATGGTTTTGATCACCGCCGATGCGGAGATGACCAGGCCCTCTGGGGGAACGACGACGGAGCTCGTAGGCTTCGCCGCGGCTTCGCTCGACGCCGCCATCGATGGGGAGGAGCTGCTGCTGGCCATGGAGTGTTGGAAGGATGCGACTGACGCAGATGGAAGCTAGGGTTTTCGAGGTTTCTCGTGGAGAGCTCGAGGAGGCGTGCGACTAGAGGAAGAAGATGATGACGCGAGAGAATGAGGTAAAAAGTGGCAAGTGTCCCACGGTTACTATTTATCATGCTCTGCGTCAAGATTCATGTAGCTAATCGAACGGTTGCCGCATAGACGACGTGTTCCTGAACGTGCGCGGTAATTTCGCCACGTCTCCAACCGCCGCCGCCAACGAATCGTATCGCTCGCGTGGGAAAATCGGATATGATTGCGTTCTCTGCATGCGTGAGTTACGAGGCGTCGCTGACCTAAGCCTACGTCGTCATAACTGACATGGTAGATGAGCCGTCACATCGAAGATTCCGGCATGAACGGATTTAATCCGACTACGGAAGAGTACGATGGAAGATTCAGCATTTCTCCGGCTTACAAATCAAAGACGGAGAAAACCTTGCAGGGTTCTTTGGGAGGACTACAAGATATTGCTTGATGATTTGCCGACATTCATCTAGACGGAGCATTCCATGTAAAGAGGCAAGACGGCTACTGTTGGGGATATGCTATATGGGTATCCTCATAGCATGTCTCTTATCCGACTAACCCGGGTGACCCATAGTCGGTAGCATGGCCTATGGTTTGCTGGGCGGCCCAGTTAGAAGGATCCAGAAGGGAGGCCCACGCCGGATAAAGGAAGGCTACGATGGAGTCACTAGCATACCCGGAGCCTTGGAGTGCAAGATACACAAGACTAGTATTAGACGGTGTAGGACTCTGTAACCTGTCCGGCTAGGAATTTTCCCTGTAACCCTAGGACCTGGCGACTATATTAGTCGGGCCTATGGGAGCCTTTAGGGCACAACTTAGTATCAATTCATACAACCTCGCACAGCGAACCTATCTCTGTAACTCGGCGTATTTGCCCTTATAGTGATTTATAGCAGGAGTAGGATTCTGCCACCATCGTGGGATCTGAACCTGGGTAAGCTGTGTTACCTCGTACCCGTCAACCATCCGCCTTACCCCACGTCTCTAAACACGCACTGTGAGGACCCCTCCATGGCGTACTCGTCGGCAATACCACGACAAGAATCTAGTATAATCGGGGATCTTAAGTTCAAGTCCAAGGGTTATAACCCGAGAAAGGAGTAACTACTATCTTAGTAGCACCGAGGGTACCACAAGGTAGTAATCATGAGGTAACTTCCAAAATAAGAAACGACTTCTGAAGTACCCGAACAAAGTAAAAAGGAGGCTCACGAGGCGATAAGAAACCTCGAGACCTGGAGCAGAACAGTATGGAACCATAAACATAATGTTGTGGACCCAAAAGGCAGAGAGATCATGATAGAAAGGAATCTCTCAGAAGAAACAGAACAAGGGAAAAAAAGGAGCACACACACACCAAACTCTAGAGAACTCTACACTAGGTCAACTGCTTGAGAAACGACATGCCTGAAGAGGCATCTAAGCTTTGAAAGATGAGATGAGATAGCAAAACTTTTCCAAATCAACACAAGATAAGATGACCTAGAATTAGAGCGAAACTGGATAAGGAGAAAAAGAAGCATACCAGAGTTTTCGCAAATAATTTTCATCTTTGCAAATAGTTTTCACAAGCACTAGACTCAACATCGACCAATAGAAAGGGTTTCCTACAGTCGGTACTGCTCTGGTACCAGAAACCTATGACACCCCCAGGATCAGGGCTAAACAAATCCCAGACCTCCGTCTGAAATAAGCTTAACCTTGAGCTCGTGAATATCCAGTGAAGAATTGATAACACATCAGTGACCCTACGACACAAAAATTATTACAGCAAGCTCATAACTAGGCGAAGAAACAAAATATTACAAGCATAGGTCACTGACCACAAACATCAAACAAGGGAAGACAAATTATGCTATTAAGTATAGCAAACTTAACAAATGGCCTAAGAGGCCTGAAGCATAACGATGATGTCTCATTCCATAGATTCCAGGCTGCCAGCCGGGAACCCCAAGCTTACTCTGCTGCAAAAATATCAACAAAGCAAGGGTGAGTATAGAGTGTACTCCGCAAGACTTATGGCTGCTGGAGTTGTTTTGCATAAAGCCATCTTTGTTTATAAAACAAGAAGGAGGAGAAGCTCGTCTAATCAGAGAGTTTTAAAAGGGGATAAGAAAACAATATCTCCAAAGTATTGATCGTCATCTTTTGATATCCACCAAGTCATCATCCCTCATCTAGGATCACCCCCTCGTACCCAAGAGGAAGCATCCTTAAGCACACATTAGTTTGCCAAGTTTAACGATTAGGGTCATGTTCTCTATGATCCCACGTCCATTCCCAAGTCGTCCATAACCGTGGACACGGCTTTTCGAAAATATTAGTACCCTTCAGGGGTGTACAACTTTACCCACACGCGCCGACCGACTCTTAGCATCACTTGACACACTTCCTTGGTGTGCTGACAGAGGGTGGTCGACCGAAACCTTTCCCTTTCTTTTTCCTAATCCATGAGTCACCAGAAGGGCTCCCGGCTGCGGTAGTTGGCCATGCTCCCAGGCGGTCCTCAACTCTGTGTACCGGGATCCAGTTCAATGCCGAGCATCCTTCACCCGGCCACGTCCTATATGCTTGCACCATTTTCCAAAACCTTTTTCCATGCGGGTGCCGAATAAATCCTCAAACTACGGACTCATGGATCAGACTAGGCAAGTTGGGGTCAAGGGGGTCCCCATAAACCCCCGTGTGGCTGTACGCTCATCTTGGTTCAAGAGGCAAGAACCTCGGGTCCTAAGGGTGGCAAGTATGGGACTGCAAAAACCATAACCCTGGTGGCCTCCCATACAAGCCTTAGCATGTTTAACTCACATCACCTGTCGTACCATGTTCTCCTGTCCAACTAGGTTCATTCGAAGCTCGGATCCATCAACCAAGTGAATTAGCAGAACCACTAAGCATGGCTAAGCACAACAGATAAAGTAGCTCTAGCAGCGCTCAGAAAGCCAAACCCTAGTTGTGCTACGAGCAGTGGATCAGGGATTATAGGTTCAAAGGGAACATGCATCAGATAGGATTATTCTATCTATCGATAAAAGACTTTAGAATTGTATGCACATGTCAAGAATTGAAATACTTTGAAAGCATAGGATTCATATGTATGTGTGGGGCTTTGCTTGCCTTTGCCAGTTGATATCCAAAAAGCAGAGCTTCGGACATCAGGTATTTGACTTGATTACAGTTGGTCAAGTATTGGTCTTCGAGCTTCAACGGTGTTGATCTCGGTCTTCAGTCTTGGACTTGATGTCAATTCCGATATAGTATTCTACGTGGAAGAACCAAACACTGGAAAGAAAGGGGAACTAATCAACACATGACATCAATGCAATGCTCAGACAAAGATGATTATATGACAAGTTAAAAGTTATTGAAATTTAAACCCTAAACATGCTGGACCATTTAATCGGGGTTCCGAGGGGTGCAAACCCTAATTCGGAGAAACCACGGATGCATATGAGAGGGGTTGGTTTGTTTATATAATTAAACTTGTCATGTAAGTTTATTGTCAATGCATGATTATAGCTTAATTATATAGGTCTCATTTTTCTGAACATTTTGGTATATTATTTGTATTTTTCTGAATTAAAATGAATTAGTTATTGAATTTACAAGTTTAAAAAATTTATGGAAATATTAAACCAATTAAAAATGCTTTAATGCATCACTGTGACATCATCACAGGGGTGGGGGTCATTTCTTACTGGGCTAAGTCTAGCCATAGTGACAGACCAGTGGGCCATATGCCCACGTCAGCCTCCAAGGTGGCAGTCAACAGGTCAAAGGGCCATGGCAACACCAGCCCCGCGTCGTCGTGATGTCAGCCGGCGGTCAATGATGGACGGTGATCGTCGACGACACCACAGGGCAAGCCAGCTCGCGTGGTTAGTCTTGTTCGGACGAGGGCGACGAAAGGAACCTAAATATGCATGCACCGCTCCCTAATGGTCATCGGAACAACGACGGTGATGAGCACCGGCGGTGGCACATGGTGGCGCATGACGGTGAACCGATACAGAGCAGTTGGGGGAAAGGGAAAAGGTCCAGGACGATCGAGAGCTCACCCTAATGCGGTTGATGGAGACAGCGAGGCAAGTCGAGGACCGGAGTAAGAGCTACGCCGGTGGCAGAACACGTCGGGCTCGGAGAGGACGAACTCGTGGGCAACGATTTGAGGCACCTGGCGTCGATTCCTTGGACGAGTAGAAGCAGGGAGCACGTCGCTTCTAGTGGCTAGCTCGGGAAGGCATGGGGTAGGGCAGAATGACGGCGATGCACGACGACTACGGCAGCTAGGGTTTGGTTCCGAGTGGGGAACAAAAGAAAGAGAGCCCACGAGAAGGAGAAAGAGGATAAGGCCAGGAGAGGGGACACAGGGGATCTTATCCTCGCTTCCAGGAAGGGCGGCGACGACGATCTCCTTGCTGGGATCGATGGTTCCACCACGGGTGTCGTGGTGGTGGCACGGCAGATGCCATGGGTAGGCTAAAGTATGGGGCCAATGGATGCTAGTGGGAACCAGGGAGGGAAGATGTAGTGATTTCTACACTCAAATGTCTAACACATAGATCTTTATTTCTCCTCACAAGGACTACAAATGCTCCTTGAGCTGTTTGCTGGAAGAAGAGAGCTACTACACAAGCTTACGGTGTAGAATGAATCGATCTCCCTCCCAGGAGCCTGCATCCCTGCTTATAAAGAGGTGCATTGGTTCCTTCTAGGGTTGACGTGGCAAGCATATTCTTGGAATATGCTTGTCCCAATATGGTAACTCGGCGGCCCCCTTTCCGTGTCCCCCTTCTATCGGCGGCAATGTTCCAGGGAGCTTCACATGCGCGCCTCGGGCTCCCTGACTGTCACCTCCGTGACCTTCTTCTGCCCTTCTGCTGCTCTGCTCTTTGTCCTTTGTGCTTGGCTCTGTTTAGATTCCTCCTAGCCAGTGACTAGGGTTTGACTATAGGCACCTCCTTCTCCTGCAAGCTGCATGTTACTCGGCCTTCTCTCACATAACTCGGCTTGGCCTTCACCTGCATTCAAGTTAGCCAGACTCATCTGGCCGACTTAACTCATATGTCGGCCGGATAAGGCATTACTCATTCTGTAGCTGTCATGGCCTTGCTTATCTCGGCCATCTCTTACATGACCCGACCGACACAAACAGTAACTCGGCTCATGACAAGGGAGACTCCTTTCGTCTTTCCCCTGTCTTGACCGTATCCGGGGTCACCTCCCCAACATTAGTCCCCGAAGCTGGTGTGGTCCTGCCTGTAACCTCGGCCGGGCCACATCAGTTTGCCATCATATGCCTCTCCTTATTTGCGAGTTACTTCTTTCTGTTCGAGGTATCCGTGCACCTTCCTGAGCACGCCTCGTCCTACGTGTACCACTCATCATTATTCTTCTAGTTTTTGTTCCTCTACAGTGCCCACTGACAAGCTACAGTAATTACTACGCCCGTCGGTCGGCACAGTGACGCCTCGAGTACCGCATCAGTCAGGAGACCCGATCCCCTCCTGTGCCGTGTGGTCTTTGGTGTGGCTCCACTTAGGAGCGAACGGTTTCACCGCATGCGTGACCCACACTGTTACCGTGCGCACCCACGATCCCACTATCGCCAGGACCGCACGGTTATAAGGAGGGGAGAAGGGCCAGATGGTTTTACTTTCCCCCTTCGTTTGCCCTTCTTCCTCCTTCTATCGCCCGTGCCTCTGTTCGTGTGCTCGTGGCTGCGCCATTGCCGATCTCCCCGACGGTGAAGCTACAGTCCTTCTGCTCCGATGACCTCACCGCCGTGCGCTGGCTCCGGCGCCTCCGCCGGTTAGTTTTTCTACGGTCCCGTCGTTAGGTTCCTTTCCTAGGCGCATCTTCTGCTTTTCTAGATTTCTTGCGGTGGTTCTTTTTCGTTCCGCCACCGTGCTTGCTTAGAATCACGACGGGGCCCTGCGCCTCTAAGCCTCTCTCCGTCGCTAGTCCTTCCTCCGTTGATTCCTTCGACGACCCCATGTCTAGTTCTGTCAGTGGAGCGCTCTTCGAAGATGATGACCTTGAGTCCGGTCCAGAACGACGATCTTGGCAGGGCTCCTCCGTCACTCGTCTTGAGACTGAGTGGTTGATTAGGACACGTCGGATTCCTGCCGAGGTAAGCTATCGCATGCCTGACAAAGAATCCTCTCTTATACTCAACGAAGGCGAGTACGTTGTCTTCATGTCCCACTTTGCTCGTGGGTTTGGTCTCCCCCTTAGCGATTTTGCTAGGGAGTTCCTTGATTACTTCAGCCTCCAGCTGCATCACCTTCCGGCTAACGCTATCGCCTCCTTGTCTACTTACATCTCGGCCTCGGAGGGGTACTTTGGCCTCTGGCCCTCCGTGCCTGTTTGGTCTAAATTCTTCCAGATCTGATCTAATGTCGTTCCGGACAAATCTCTTCACCCCTCCGAGAAATCCCTTACCCAGTGTTGGGCCGCGTCCATTACACCTCGGAGGAACTCCGAGTTCCCTCGTGTCGTCGGCCTCGAGTCTTGCAAGAAATGGCATAGATCATTTTTCTATGTCAAAAAACACTAGAAAAGAAGACAAGATTCGGCTCCCTGCCTTTTCTATTGGCACCCCTTCCAAGAAGAATTGGAACTACAATCCCAGGAAGAGCCATGCTTTGGCCGAGGCATTCGAGATTCGGCTCAAGGAGTTGATCCGCGCCGGGCTCCGTGGTGAGGATCTGATGACCGTATTCATCAGCAGCCGAATCTTCCCTTTCCAGCTTCGCTCTCAAAGCTTTGTTACATGAGCGGTCCTCTCGATCCCAACCGATTTTCGATGGTTGAGCTCGACGACTATCTCTTTTATAAGCGAGTCCGAGCTATTTTCAAGGCCGATATGCCGGAGGATTGGGCATGGGTATTGAAGCCGTTCACTCGCGGGAATCCCCCTCCTCAGGTAAACTTACGCATTGATGTTTGTTTTCGAGTTTCGTTTGTGGCTGTTCTTTTGCTAACTTTACTTTGTTTCTTCTCTCGCAGAGGTTTGCGGAGCAAAAGATTGAGGATGCCGAGGTTCTGGCTCTTCCGTGGACTGCAGATCGGAATACCCCGGACAGCGGGACACCTGACTCGGAGGAGTTTGTCCCTAAGTCGGATGTTGCTCCGGCTCGCGCCCGTGGCAAGACCTCGGCCCACGGGGATGAAGGTGACTCGGACGACGTCCAAATTCTTGAGGTAGTCGCCGCGATGCCTATCTCTTATGCATTTCCGGCTTCTACTTTCCTAGCTAATCAGGTCGGTCAGGTGCACGACGCCGAGCCTCTCGCTTCTCAAGCTCCTGCTACCTCGAGGAAGCGCAAAGCTCCGGCAGATCCCTCCGAAGCTGCTCCCAAGAAGCGAACGAAGAAGTCTGCCCAGCACATTCTGAGGCGTAAAACCATGCCCGGAGTTACTGGTGAGTTTATTTTCATTTGTACTTCTTGTTTCTCTCTTTCTGTCTTTTGATTCGACTCTTTGTCCTTTGCAGAGCTCCTCTCTCTGCCAAGCCAAGCGGTCCGAGTATGACAAGTCATACAACTCTGCTGCCTTCTCCTCCGCCCCCGGAGGATACTCGGGTTCCCAGTCCCTCTCGTGTTGACTCTCCTCCTGTGCCGACTCATATATCGCCTCGGCGAGATGTACCCACAGCTCCCACCGTTAACGCCGACATAATTCCGCCAGTAGATCATCCTGTTGAACCTGTTGCCCCTGCTATGACCACTGAGATTTCCTCCAATACTCCTTTGACCACCACAATTCCAGCTGCTACTCTAACTCCAGCCGAGAATATCACCATCTCGGCCCCCTTGGAAACCATAGTTCCTCCTGCATCCAAGGATGCCACTCCTAGTGCCGAGGTTGCTTCCCCTGCCGAAACCTCTTCTAAGACTAGGAAGGTTGTCGTCACCAAACCTTTAGCATCTCAGAAAGGGCCGGCTAGCTCTTCTCAACCCAACATAGCTGATGCACTCCGCAAGGGGGCTTCCTCTGCTAAGCCTGTTGTCACCCCGGCTGCTGATACTCAGCTTACTCTTCACAAGAGTCCTGCGGCGGCGGTAGTTACCCAACGGGTCCGAGGTAAAGTACTGACCCGTCCTGAGAGTAGTAACAACCTCGGCTCTTTGGTGGAATACGCCAATAACTGGAACGCCCCTGATCAGCTTGAGGGCAATCCTAGTAACCAGCCATTTCAGCTTTCCAACATCAGCAGTCATTTGCATATGGCTGCTAAAATTGTTCTTGATAGTGATAAGATGAACGAGGTAAGCGCTTTTGTTGGTACTTTGTCTGTTACTCAAAGGATAGTATATATACACTAGTCCCCGAAGCTTGCAACCGAAGAATTTGTTGTTCGTTTGGAAGCTTTGTTAGGCTTCAAATGCCTTATTTGCTAAATCAATTTCCTGCATTAGTTGGATTGATCGTGGTCCATTTATATTCCGAATTAAGTTTTGCTTAATCCGGATCTATTGCGGCTTTGAATATCCAGCCACCTAGATCTGAGTTAAGTTTTATTTTACTCGGATATGTTTTAGCTTTGAATATCTAGCCACCTAGATCCGAGTTAAATTTTATTTGACTCGGATCTGTTTTAGCTTTGAATATCCAGCCACCTAGATCCGAGTTAAATTTTATTTCACTCGGATCTGTTTTAGCTTTGAATATCCAGCCACCTAGATCCGAGTTAAATTTTATTTGACTCGGATCTGTTTGAGCTTTGAATATCCAGTTGTGTAATTCACTTTGGTACTTAGGTTGCCCATGATCGGCGGATAGCCAAATTTCAAAGGTTGCTCTTTGCACACAAGAAATTGTAAGAGAAATATGAGAAAGTTCTCCCCATGGTGAAGAAAACTGGTAATTTAATAAATCTTTGTATTGTTCCCTAAGTTCTTAACATTTTTGGCTTGATGTGCTAATTCATTCTTTGTTGGTATGCAGCTAATATCAATAATATTCATACCCGCCTTACCAAGAAAGTTAATGCTCTGGAAGGTTAGTTATCCTTATGTCTTGTGACTTGTTGACTTTTGTTCGAGACAAATCCTGGGTTTCTTATAACCTTCCGGCTTTGGTATATCCAAGTTACAAACACTTGCAGCATCTCATCAAGAATGCATATCCATGCCTGATATGATGCCGCATTTTTTAGAACAAGCCGCAGGTTACGTGCCGAGGTTGAGTCTCTCAAGCTTTCGCAGAAATCCGAGTTGGAGAAAGTTAATCAGGAGTTCTCTGAAGAGAAGAATCGACTGAGTCTGCAACTGCAGAAAGATAAAGAACTCCTCGAGGCTGCCAAGCTGAAGAACCGGACGATGAGCGAGGAAATCACTCGCTTTGAGAAGACTAAGGCCGACTGGACCCAGGATCTCCAGAAAATGTTGAGTTATATTCATCGTAAGTTTTCGACCGTGGCCGAGTTATTTTCTTCTCTTTCCTATTTTTAACTGATATGTTTTCCTTTTATGTAGATCATTTTCCGGAAGCTAAATCAGTGAGCTCTAAGGTAGTGATTTCTGCTCGTCAGCGCCGAGGTGTCTCCGCTGACTCGAGTCCAGAATACTCAATGGAAGTTTTCGTGATTGCTGTCGGCGCTGCCATTGGGCCAATGAAGATTATGGGAAGAGATCTGGTGCAAGACGCCATTCGGGCCTACCATGTTCTTTGGCCGAATACCTCGGGAACACCTGATATTGACGAAGTCAAAATACTTGTGGAGAGATTAATAGCATCTCAGACCCAGCTATATCTCTGGAGGGAATCTGCTGGGAGGGCTGGTGCTGATATGGCACTTACAGCCGTTTTGTCTTGGTACGAGGATATCTCAGTCGATACACTAATGAATCTGCGCACTGGCTCTCGTTGGGTTGAGGATCCAGAGTTCGTCGCTCGCCGCCAAGCTCGTGCCTTCCAACTTATTGAGTATGCTGACGTGCATAACTGGATTGAAGGGCCGAGTTTTCTTTCCAATCCGGCGGATGATGTCGAAGTTGAAGATGCCTCGGATGATGATTCGGCCGATCAGGATGAAGCATAAGGTGACTCGGACAACTCTCGTGACTCAAATGCAAGCTCAGATGAGGATGGCGACGCGCGATCGTCTTCTAAGGGGACTGATAATTCTCGAGCTAATGTTTCTCAGCAGCCGAGGCTTGCCCCCGAGGTTACTATTACTTCTATTGAAGGCGAAGTAACCTCGGCTGAGGCGCCCGCTATCTCGGAGCACCCAGTTCCTGAGAATACCCCTGCGCAGGAGATCGAGGTTGCACCGCCGTCATCCGAGATACCCTTTCCTGATGTTCCCGATCATACTCCTGCCCCTTAAGGGTGCTCTGGCCCTTTTCGCTATCTAGGTTCAAAAAAACTCTTAAGTTATTTTCAGTCCCCGGTATGCCGGGCGTATGATGTCTGTGGAACAATTGTCCGGCTTTTCGTGTGGTGTGAACCTTTTTGCCTTTCTCCGCTGAGGCATGGGTGATGGTAATTATTATTACTCTATCTGAACAAATCTCATTGCTTTATATCTTTGCTTTGGCGAACTTTGATTTCGTAATTTTGGATTGTATTTTTCCATGTGGTTGACCTTAGTTCGGCATTTACCTTGCTTGCCCTTCGTAAACTCGACTGCGTAGCTGTTGTGTCTTCAACTTCTATCTGAAGTACAATGCCCGAAGCCCATATCTGATAAGGTGATACAATAAATTGCATCCCTTATCATACTTTGATTTGCTGGGGTTGTTATTCTTTTTTGCATTATCCTTAGAGATCTTTATTTGTTTTCGCTTTGCTGTTCCTCTGATTATCGAGACAAGCTTATATCATATTTTGCAAGTTATGATCATCAATTTTGGGTAGTCCCCGAATCTGTAGCTGAGCTATGGAGCTTTTATGTGTCTGGCGACAAACAGCGGGTAATACAAATTAGTCCCCGAATTATCACTCGGGTTATCGAGTTCTTGCGTATGCTCAAAGAATTATCTTGCATCATGCGGCAGTCCCCGAGTTACGAACTGGGTTGCCGAAATATAATTCATGGGTCAATGCAGAGAATACTATGGGGTAGTCCCCGAGTCATCGCTCAAGGTATCGAGGTTTTAATGCATAATTCGAAATAAGGAATAATACGATGCATTCCCCGAGTCGCTGCTCGAGGTGTTGAAACTTAACACATAATTCAGAAATAAGAAATAACACGGTGCAGTCCCCGAGTCACTGCTCGAGTTGCCGAGGTTTAACACGTAATTCAAAATAAGAAATAACACAGTGCAGTCCCCGAGTCACTGCTCGAGATGTCGAGGTTTACTACATAGTCTTAAAAAAATAGAAACAACATTGTGCAGTCCTCGAGTCGCTGCTCGAGGTGCCAAGGTTCAATACACGCTTGATACTACAACTTGATGCGTCACATTACGACGTACATCATATGGCTCCTAAGTGTAGAATGGGCGAAGTAAAACTATGTTCCACGGTCTTTTTGATTCGTCGCCGGCTTTGTTTGCCTTGTTCTTTTCTGGTGACTGATCATTGATTAGGTAATATGCATCATTGTGCAATGCTTTACTCACGATGAATGGTCCTTCTCATGGGGGTGATAGTTTGTGCATGCCGGCTGTGCGCTGCACTAGCCGAAGAACCAAATCTCCTTCTTTAAAAACTCTTGGATTGACTTTCTTGCTGTGATATCGTCGGAGGTATTGCTGATAAATAGCTGATCTTGATAATGCCAATTCCCTGGCATCTTCTAGCAAATCGACATCGTCTTGCCGAGCTACCTCATTTACCTCAGCAGTTGTGTACTGGGTCACTCTTGGCGAATCATGCATTATGTCGGCTGGAAGCACAGCTTCTGCCCCATATACCAGAAAAATGGGGTATACCATGTTGACCTGTTTGGTGTAGTCCTGAGGCTCCACAGTACTACTGGTAGTTCCTCGATCCAACATCCTGCCGACCTTTGCAGAGGTTCGACAAGCCGGGGTTTTATTCCGGACAATACCAGCCCATTTGATCTCTCTACCTTCCCGTTTGATGCTGGGTGAGCCACGGAGGCAACATCTAGTCTTATGTGCTTCTCTTGGCAGAACCTAGCAAAGGCTCATTCAGCAAAATTTGTGCCATTGTCTGTAATAACACTGTGTGGATAACCATATCTCAAGATAATATATTTGATGAATTTTACTGTTGTTTGTCCATCACATTTTCTTATCGGTTTTACCTCGATCCACTTTGTGAATTTATCCACCATGACTAGAATGTGAGTCATTCCGCCTCGGGCTGGCTTGAACGGGCCTACCATATCCAAGCACCATATAGAAAATGGCCAAGTAATTGGTATTGTCTTTAATTCGGACGATGGCATATGTATCTTGCTGGCGTATCTCTGGCAACCGTTACATTTTTCTACCAATTCATTTGCCTCCTTCAACGCCGTCGGCCAATAAAATCCATGTCTGAATGCTTTGGCCACTAAAGCTCTGGACGAGGCGTGATGCCTGCATTCTCCCTGATGTATATCCAGGAGTATTTCTTGGCCTTTCGCCGAGTCAACACATCTTTGCAGCACGCTTGTGACGCTTCTCTTATACATCTCATTGTTTATGATTGTGTAAGCTTTTGCTCTTCTTATTGTCTGTCTAGCCAGTACCTCATTACTCGGCAAGGTTGCGTCCTTAAGGAAGGAGAATATGGTTCGCGCCCATGTCGGCGTGATTTTCTCTGGGATAGTCTCATCGTCGATTTCCATGTTTTCTGCCGACATAACAGCTTCGGATTTTTCTGTATTCATTCGTGCGATGGCCGGGTTCACTTTCAGAAAGTCCGGGTTGTATTCTTTGTCGATTTCCATCGGCGCAGTTCCATCTTTCAATTCTGCCGAGATATGAATTGACTCGGACTCTGGCGATGTTGTGATCGATGGTTTTCTCAGGTGCTCTAGGGCGATACCTGGGGGAATTGACTGCCTAGTTGATCCGAGTTTTGACAGTGTGTCCGCAGCGTCATTTTCCGCCCGAGGTATATGATGAAACTCACATCCATCGAAGTATCCACTGATTTTTTGCACATGGAATCTATATAGGGCCGTATTCGCATCTAATGCGTCCCAATTGCCTGATACTGGCTGTACTACTAGATCTGAATCCCCGTAGCATATGATCCGATGTATACCAATCTCCTTTGCCACCTCTAACCCATGGACGAGTGCTTCATACTCGGCTACATTGTTTGATGCGGCGAAATGTATTTGCAGCACATATTTCAGCTGATCTTTTTTCGGTGAAGTCAACACTATCCCTGCCCCCAAGCCATTTCACAGCTTGGATCTATCGAAATGCATTATCCAATAATTCGGATCTGGTAATGGTGGTTCATATTGTACCTCGGCCAATCCACAAAGAAGTTGACCACTGCCTGAGACTTGATTGCGTCCCGCCTATCGAACTACGGAGCATAAGGTGATAACTCGATTGCCCATTTTGCTATTCGGCCACTTGCATCTTAATTGCTCAATATCTCGGCTATGGGCGCTTCACAAATCACTTTTATCGCATGCTCTTCGAAGTAATGTTTAAGTTTTTTCGCCGACATGTATACTCCATAAGCCATCTTCTGGTAGTGCGGGTAGTTCTGTTTTGAGGCTGATAATACCTCGCTTAGGTAATATACCGGCCTTTGTATCGACTTATCTTCTTTGTTCCGTTCCACGACAACCACCGTGCTTACCACTCTGTTAGTAGCAGCTACATAAAGTAACATAGGTTCTTTTGACAGTGGAGAAGCCAAGACTGGCGCTGTGACCAACATCTTTTTTAACTCATGGAACGCATTATCTGCCTGTGGTGTCCAGATGAATTTATCAAACTTTTTCATCAGTTGATATAGAGGTAATGCCTTTTCCCCCAGCCGACATACGAATTAACTCAGCGAGGCCAGGCAGCCCGTGAATTTTTGTACATCATTCAGACACCTTGGCAGATCCATTTTTTCAACTGCTCAGATTTTAGTTGGATTTGCCTCTATACCTCGGCTGGACATGAGGAAACCGAGTAATTTTGCAGCCGGCACACCAAAGGTGCATTTCTCCGGGTTAAGCTTCATTCTGAATCTTCTCAAGTTTGCGAACGTCTGCCGAATATCGTCAAGGAGAGTTTTGCTCTCTTTGGTCTTTATGACCACATCGTCTACATATACTTGTACATTTTTTCCTATCTGGTCATGTAGACACTTTTGCATGCATCTTTGGTATGTTGCTCCTGCATTACGCATGCCGAATGGCATGGTGCGATAGCAATAAGCCCCATACGGGGTAATAAACGCAGTCTTTATTTTATCGGCCGGATTTAACGGTATCTGGTGGAAACTAGAATACGCGTCTACAAATGACAATAGCTCACAACCAGCAGTCGAATCAATGACTTGGTCTATCCTAGGTAAAGGAAAAGGATCTTTGGGACACGCCTTGTTTCGGTTCATGTAATCGATACACATTCGCCATACGACGGCTACATTTGGTTCATCATTTTTATTTTCTACTAACACCGGATTTGATAGACAATCCGGATGAAGCACTTCCATGATGAACCCGGCCGCAAGGAGCCGAGCTATCTCATCCCCTATTATTTTTCTCCTGTCTTCGGCGAAGCGGCGGAGAGGTTGCTTCACCGGCCTTGCTCCTGGCCTTACATGCAAAGAGTGCTTAGCCAACTCCCTCGGCACACCTTGCAGGTCTTGAGTTGACCACGCAAAGATATCCCGATTCTCATGGAGGAAGTTGGTGAGCTCGCCTTCCTATTTGGCATCTAGGCCGGCACCAATCATGATGGTGCGCTCTGGGAACTGCTCATCTATCTGGACCTTTTTTGTCTCTTTAGTCGGGTGAAAAGAAACACTTCCATGTGGGTTGGCTAATGCCGGCATATTCAGCTGTGCCGACTGAGCGAGAGCCGCTACCTCATGAATCCTTCTTTTTTCTCTTGCAATCACCAGTGACTTGGCCAGGTTTGATCCGGCCGAAGCACATTCCATCGATTTCCTGTAATCTCCGGCTACTGTCATCACCCCTTGTGGTCCGGGTAACTTCATTTTCAAGTAAGTAATGTGGCAGCTGCTCATGAATTTGGCCAATGCAGGCCGTCCGAGTAAAGCATGATAGAAACTTTCTAGGTCCACCACTTCAAACTCCAAATTTTCCGCTCTGCAATTCTCCCTTGTGCCGAATAATACATCTACTCGGACTTTCCCAATGGGTTCGCATGAAAGTCCTGGCACTATTCCATGGAATGTGGTTCTTGTGGATTGCAGCATATTTTGCGCTATTCCGAGTTTATGCATCGTATCTTTGTACATGATATTGATACTGCTCCCATTGTCAATGAGTACTTTTGAGAATTTCACATTAATGCTGGGCCCGACAAATGTCGGATCTAGTACGAGTGCGTACGACCCTGGATTCGGCATTATTTTCGGGTGATCCTTTATGCTCCAGGTTATTTCCTGATCTGACCAAGGAAGATATCTTGGTACCGCCGGCATAACTGCATTCACTTCCATATACCGGCGTTGTACACTTTGCCTGTCTTGTTGTTCTGTTGTGAACACGCAATATGATTGATGATGCTCCCTGTAATCATTACGTCCATTATTTCCGGGGTTTGTCCTTCCATCCCGACCTTGATTTATCACTTGATGCACTGCATCTCTCTGGTCCGAGTTATCATACCTCAGAGGAGGTGGGGGTAACATTAACTGCTTTGCATTTGCTCCAGTTAATTGCGGCTGCTGCTGCTACTGATGCGCTTGATGAGAAGACACTTGCAGGCCCGCCGGGTTCCCCATTGCATTTTTCATCCAGGCGCATTGCCGAGTTGTATGATTAGCTGGCTTGGCCAGGTTTGGAGTGTGAAACTTACACGGTTGATCCAACATGGACTCAAACGTGTATTTAGGCCTTTCCTGCCACTGCTTCTTCTGTTCTGGTGTCCACTTTCTCTTCCCTTCATTCCTCGGTGTCCATTGTTGAGGACCATTTTTCTGCCACTGACTGTTTCCGTGACTCGGCTGATCTTGCACTACCGCTGCCACCTGATTGGAGGCATATCTGTAATCCGTTCTTTCCTCTCTTCTTCTACCTCTGAACTCGTTCCGCCTCGATGATCCAGCTGCATCTCTTGCATATTGATCTTGATGCTCCCGATGCTCTACCGACATTAGTTCTGGTTGTGTCGGATCCCCCAATGCATACGAATCCGCTATCCTGATGGTTTCTGCCAAGGTGGCCGGCATATCTCTCTGCAGCCTCTGCCACAATAGACTGGCATATTGGCAGCCTTGAGCAAACCAAGCTATCGCTTGAGATTCTATAACCCCTTCACATGAGTTTCTAAGGTTACAACACCGAGTCAAGAATTATCTATCTGTTTCATTCGGCCTCTGCTTGTACATAGCGAGCTGCTGTGGCCTGTTTGGCCTTTTATAGGTACTGGTGAAGTTGCTGACAAACATCTCTTCAAAATCTAGCCAACAGTTGATACTGCCTGCTGGCAGATTGTTCGGCCATACTCTGGCTGGTCCTTCCAGCATTTGCGGGACATACCTCACCACCCATCGCAAGTTTCCACTAGCTATTTTCACTGCAGTGGCATAGTCAATCAACCAATCCTATGGTTTTGTGCTCCCTTTGTATGTTTTCATGCCCCTTGCTAGTTGAAAGTTTGGCATAGGTGGCTCGCCCATGATCCGAGGTCCGAAACACGCTGGACCAGGCGGACCCTGTTCCTCTAACAACTCGTACCGATACAACCTGTCTAGTTTTAATCTTGCATCACTTGATGGCAAGTTTCTGTAAATGATTCTCTCCTGCATTCCATAATGGTTATTTCCACCATGTACTGCATACTCCATGTCTGAGTAACCATCATTGTACCTTTCGATGCCTGATTATGGTGAGCTGGTCTCACTTCTCGCTCTTGCCGAGGCTCATACCTCGGCTGAGGATCGGGCGGTGGGTCTCTCCTTCCCTCCACCGGGTTATTGTTCTCATGATTTCCTCTTCCGAGGTCTCCATTACCTCGGCTTCCATTGCCTTTGTTGGCATGGCCGGGGTTTCTTTCGCCACTGTTACCTCGGCTTCCATTGCCTCTGTTCTCATTGACCTTTTCGGCTACTGCCGGATCATACGGAACAATTTTCTTATTTATTTTTCCTGAAGTTACTGCTCTATCTTTTCGCGCGTTGTTTCCGGGTGAGGATTCTGCTACCACTGATAGTGCGGGCACTACTCTAGCCGAATGAACCATACGCGAGGCTCCCGGTCTTGCCGGGTCTTCCCTAAGCATTTCTTCATTCTGCTGGTTCGCA
This sequence comes from Avena sativa, assembly GCA_916181665.1. Classification (NCBI taxonomy): domain Eukaryota; kingdom Viridiplantae; phylum Streptophyta; class Magnoliopsida; order Poales; family Poaceae; genus Avena; species Avena sativa. Next base: position 73,277,777 of record OV702284.1, read on the forward strand.
ATGCATACCAGCTCATTCACTCTTTCTTGTTGTTTCTGCCGGGCTTCGCCGGTTAATCCTTCTAACTCCAATGCATCGGCATTTGCCGCCCTTAGGTTCTTTGCCGGGGTGCTATACCTCGGCAAGCCTAGATCAACTGAATTTGCCTTATGAGTCTCATGCTCTTTGTTGATATCATTCATGAGGTTTTTTCCTCTCAATCTTAATTCATCTACCCGCTCGGGGGTAACATCTAGTTTATTTGCCTTAGCATGCTCTCACAGGGTCCTGTTCAAGGACTCCCGCAAGGCCGACACCTTTTTTGCCTCTACCAGTACTTTCTGCCTAGTCTCTTCCAACTCTGCTTGAGCATTAGCCGGATCAAGTATCGGCGCCACAGGCGTGGTTAGATTATCTATAGTTGCCTAGAGAATATTCTCTGGTCTTTTCAGAGGTGGACATCTTACCCTTGCTTCCTTTGGGGTTGTCTCCTGCACCTCGGCTGATTTGGCTGCTGACGGATCTACCTCGGTGGGCTGTGGAGCTGCTTGCTTCGTGGTCACCTGTCCTCCCACCTCCGGGTCCTTGCTTGATCCGGCGCCTGCTGCTGCCGCCTATGCCCCGGCTGCGACCATCACCTCGACGCCGCCGACGGGGCGTGCCCCACGCGGACCATTAGCGACACTGAGGGGAAGTTCTCCTGCATCAACAACTTGGTGAGGATAAACGCAGGAGGTGTCGACGCCGACGTAGACCTTGTGCGTGCCCAAGTTGATGAAGACGCCGTTGCGCGGAGGCGCTTTCCTCCTGAAGCTGCCTGTGTTATCGCTGACATAGTCCCAGAGATCGAATCTCTGGACTAAGCCAGAGACAACGCGCTCGCCGGTGTGGATGAAGTTTCCCATCCAGATCTTGACTCCAGCTAGCACCGCTACTGGCCCCACGGTGGGCGCCAACTGTCGTGGTGGTGGCACGGCAGATGCCATGGGTAGGCTAAAGTATGGGGCCAATGGATCCTAGAGGGATCCGGGAAGGGAAGATGTAGTGATTTCTACACTCAAATGTCTAACACATAGATCTTTATTTCTCCTCACAAGGACTACAAATGCTCCTTGAGCTGTTTGCTGGAAGAAGAGAGCTACTACACAAGCCTTACGGTGTAGAATGAATCGATCTCCCTCTCAGGAGCCTGAATCCCCACTTATAAAGAGGTGCATTGGTTCCTTCTAGGGTGACGTGGCAAGCATATTCTTGGAATATGCTTGTCCCAATATGGTAACTCGGAGGCCCCATTTCCATGTCCCCCTTCTATCGGCGGCAATGTTCCAGGGAGCTTCACATGCGCGCCTCGGGCTCCCTGACTGTCACCTCCGTGACCTTCTTTTGCCCTTCTGCTGCTCTGCTCTTTGTCCTTTGTGCTTGGCTCTGTACAGATTCCTTCTAGCCAGTGACTAGTGTTTGACTATAGGCACCTCATTCTCCTGCAAGCTTCGTGTTACTCGGCCTTGTCTCGCATAACTCGGCTTGGCCTTCACCTGCATTCAAGTTAGCCAGACTCATCCGGCCGACTTAACTCATATGTCGGCCGGATAAGGCTTTACTCATTCTGTAGCTGTCATGGCCTTGCTTATCTCGGCCGTCTCTTACATGACCCGGCCGACACAAACATTAACTCGGCTCATGACAAGGGAGACTCCTTTCGTCTTTCCCCTGTCTTGACCCTATCCGTGGTCACCTCCCCAACAACGGGCACGCAGGTGCTTTCCATATGGAGGAAGACGACGATGGGATGAGAGGAGGTGGGTTGGGCTGCATGTGGGCTACAGGCTTATGTGCGCGGGCGCCAGGAAGGGAGAAGAGATAGATGGGCCACGTCCCAGTAGCTAGGTTTATTTTTTTCAAATGAACTATTTTTCTTTTTCTGATTTTTTATTCTCTTTTGTATTTCAAATGCTTTTGTCTTTTTGAATAGTTCCAAAATATAAAGAGGGTTATAAACTTTTTAAAACTTTACAAGGGCCCTTATAAAAAATTTGGGCTCCATAATTTTTGTAGTTTTCAAAACTCAAAACCATTTTGAATATGTTTCAAATAGGAAGGGGAAAATAGGGTTTAGGGTTTTGTGAATCTATTTGTTGCATGCATTTTAAATGATGATGCTCATGAATGCACAAACAAATACTATTTACCATTAATAAAACTAGGGTTGTTACAATTCTATCCCCCTTAAAATAATGTCGACCCGAGATTCCTAGGTAGGAAGATAGAAGGAACAGGGTAACACTAAACTTCGACGATCTTCTCGAAGAGGTTGATCCATGCCACCATGACGAGTGGACGAAGCACTTCATAATCTTAGAGGTGGTTACTCACACTGAAGATAAGAGGGAATGACACGGAACCAGAAACCGAACATGAAACACGCCCAGGTAACGGAGGAAACCAAAGGAGAAGGTTTCTGCCATTATTTGCATTTGCTTCTTATTGATTCCTTTTTGGGTTGTTTTTGGGAAATTGAGCTTTTTGAGGGAATTACTACAGAAAATTGTGTTTTTAGTGAATGTTTCTGTTCTAAAGCTAAACCCAAGGGTCTATTATCTTTTGAATACACTAAAGCTAAACATGCTAGACACTTTGTTTTTATTGTTTCATGCACGGTTTTGTTGTTCTTGGAGCGTCTTAGTTTTCGTTTGATTTGCTTAGTTTGCTTGAATAAAGTAGTTTGGACCCTTGTTCTCGCTATGTTGTTTCAAATAAGTTGATTGATGTTGGAGAGGAGTAGAAAGTTCTTGCTTGAGTAGTACAAGAGGAGCTTACTTTGATTGTGACTTAGAGTTTATCATGTCATGCTAGGTGTTGTTTTGACCTTATGCTTAGTGATTATTGCTGTAGAATGACTTATTCCAAACAATTGGGATTGCTTAGTGTGCCTTGAAGGAATCATGCATTGTTTTAGCATACAAAAGCATAGTATTGTGGTGTTCTCCTTTGATGCTTTGTTTGGGTTGACTTGGCACATGCTCACACCATGTTATGACTATGAACAAGTCACCATAGCCTCTATGATCATTTAGTCCTTGACTTGTAGTACCACTCTACGCTTTCATTAGTAATGTTTTGTCGCTCTACATGATTATGGCCATTCTTGCTCTCTTAGTTGGTCACTCCCAGTCTTTTGCTAGCCTCCACTTGCATGAGTAAGCTCTACTCATGCATCCAACTCCCAAGAAACCAAATTATTCCAAAGTGTCCACTATAAATTCCTATGCATGGTGTGTTACACCATTCCAAGTATATTCTTGTTATCATCTATCTTCCAATTAAAAAGTATTTTGTTATGTGAAAACTTAGTGATGAAAGCTCTCACAAACTTGATGGCACACTTTATTTTTCTTGCCCCTAATAAACTTGAACCATTGTGTCATTTATGTTGTATATGCTTGCACTTATACGCTGGAATTAGCAGAACCATGCTCTCATGGGGAACGCTTTCAACATTGCACTTGTACTTTGTATACAATTGATATCATGCTCTTTTGTCTATGGGTGTCATCGGTGTGAAATGAAAGGGGAGCTTGTAAGTCCATGGAGTTATATATGTGTGTTAGATAAATGCCTGGGCCGCTAGCCTAAGCCATGCTTAATCACGGTAGAAACTTGTAGCATCACCATAATGACATCTATGAAGCATTCTTCTTATAAAAAAAGAGATAGAGAAAAATAAAAAAATGAGAAAAGAGGAAAGATAGAAAAAAGCACCATATTCCCATGGTAAATAAGAAGAATACTGATATGCTCATTGTCTGCTTGCCTTGTTATTTTGATTATGGGATAACTCCTATATCATGTGCAAGGGGTACCCCGTTGGCGGTTCTCTATGATACACATGTACTTACTATGACAAGAACTTGCAAGTAACTAAACTTGAGTAGCATGAGGAGCGGCCCTCGTATTCAAGGGATATGAGATTGCCAACTTATACTTTGTCAAGCATATACTCCATAGTTTGTTCACTTTAACCTTAATTACTTCAAGATGCTTATGATAGGGACAATGAGAGCTGAAATCTAACAAGTACCATAATTTTTGGAAGCTCTTTATGAAACTTGAAATCCCTGCTTCCCTTATGATGTACCTTTCTTCCACCATTATATTGAGTTTCCACCTTCTATCCTTATGCACCAGTTAAGAGAGCATAGTTGCCATTCTTAGTTCTATGTGCATTGTCCCAAAACTTATTGATTGATGCATATTGTTGATATTACTTGTTCTTGTGCTATTTGTATCACTCTTATGAACTTTGAAGGTGTCCTATGTATCTATTTGCTACTCCATGAGGGACAAGCTGAATGCCACTATGCCATGTTTTCTGTATGTGAAACAAACAAACGTTTTTCACTGCATGTTATTCATGATCTTTGTTTGTAGCCTTTCATGTTGCATGCATAGTTACTTTGTCTTACTGTTAGAACTCCATCTTTCATGCTCATGTTTAGAGTTCTTTGATCCCAGCTTTCAATGCTTGCAAATGGTTTGATCTTGATTTTGATGGTGCATGTCACCTCAAAAATTATTCTTTTTATCACTTACCTACTCGAGGACGAGCAGGAGTTAAGGTTGCGAATGCTTGATACGTAGGAAACGTATCTATAATTTTTGATGTTCCATGCTTGTTTAGTATCTACTTTGCTTTGCTTTGTATAAACTTTGAGGTGGTTTTATATGTTTTCTGGTACTAACCTATTAACAAGATGCCATAGTTCCTGTTGCATGTTTTCTTCTGTTTTTGGTTCTAGAAAGGCAGAAAATCAATATTCTCGGAATTGGATGGGACAACAGCCAAAGTCAATATTTTACCATGGGGAACACGGAGCCAGAGTAGAGACGGAGGGGAGGCACCAGGAGGCCACACCCCCTAGCGGCACGGGCTAGGGTTAGCCGCGCCTGGGGGGGTGTGTGACCACCCTGGCCACCCCCTGCCTCGCCTCTTCGCCTATAAAGACCCCCCAATGCATAAACCCTAAGTACCCGATCAATATTCCATGAAACCGTCTGTAACCGCCGCCACCATCATACCTAGATCACGGGAGAGGGGATCTAAAGCTCTTCCTGGCACCCTGCCGGAGGGGAGATCATCTCGGAGGCCTTCTTCTTCATCATTCCAGCCTCCGGTATGAAGCGTGAGTAGTTCCACCTTGGACTACGGGTCCATGTAGTAGCTAGATGGTTATATCTCCTCCTTTGTGCTATCATGTTTAGATCTTGTTAGCTCTATTCATGATCAAGATCATCTATTTGTAATCATGCATGTTGTGTTTGCGGGGAGCCGATGGATATTGAGATTACTATGTCAGATTGATTAATGGTTTTGTCTTATTGATTCTATCATGTCTGTGTTGTTTGTGATATTGCATGCTCTCTGTTTCTAGTAGCTATCTTGGCCAAGTAGATGCTAGTGACTCCAAGAGGGGGTATTTTTGCTCGATAGTGGGTTCATGCCTCTATTTAATCTAAGGAAAGTGATAGAAATCTCTAAGGTTGTAGATGTGTTATTGCCACTAGGGAGAAAACAACGGTCTCTTGTTCATGGAACAAGTGGATTGTTTACCTTACACACTTTGCTTACAGCAGTTATCTGTTGCTTACAACTTAATACTGGAGGGGGTTCGGATGATAACCTCAAGGTGTATTTCTAGTCATAGATGCAGTTGGATGGCGGTCTATGTATCTTGTTGTATTGCCCATCGAATATCATAGGATCATGAATGTATAGTATTGCATTGTTATGCCTTGCTTAGTCCTGTCAATTGCCCTGCTGTAATTTGTTTACCCAGCATGCCATGTTTATTTATCTAAGGAGAACACCTCTAGTGTACTATGGACCCCGGTCCAATCTTTACCATTGATACATCTGCCACTGTTACTGTTTACTTTCTACAAACCACTATCACCTTCCACAGCATACAATTAATCCTTTATTACAACAACCGGTGAGATTGACAACCTCGCTGTTCGTTGGGGAAAAGTCTTGAGTTTGTGTTGTGCAGGTTTCCACGTTGCTAGCAACACCTTTGAGATGTTTCATTCCTCTTACCGAGGGAAGACTTTCTACTGTGCTCTTCACACCTTGCTCTTGGGGTTTCCCGACGAAGCGCTATCAGGCGCCATCACTACAACATTATACTTGGAGTCCCAATGAGTTGGTACATAAGGATTTTTTGCCATCATGACCCTAGGGCTTGGAGGAGGGGCCAAGATGGCATCCAACCCTATATAAAGAGGAGGAAGGGGCCGGGGCGCATAACACAATCCCTTGTAGGTCGTCGTCTCCCTCTCTCCCTCCATACTCCTCCACATACACGCAACACTTAGCGAAGCGCTGCAATTTTTCTCCACCATAACCCTCCAAAACACCATCGTAATGTGGGTATCTGCTCTCCTCTCTCTCTCTCATCTTGCTGGATCAAGTAGAGGAGAAGACGATGCGCGTGATTTACATGTTCAAGCCTCGGAAGGTGTCGTTCATGCAGTGATGCATCAAATTGATTCCACGAAAGTATGAATACATCGACATGATCTTTTTGATCATTAAATGCTTTGGACATATAAGGGTGTGTGGATCTCACTCCTCTTGTTACTAGCATACTGCTAGATTGGATCTTGAGTTTCTTCCGCTAACATGGATGTACCCCACGAGTAAACAACATTGGTATACCTGGTCCAGTCCAAGGAAGGCCCACGTCAAGACACACGGCCCATGAAGATTTCGGGTGGCCCAAGCCCATGACTTCTTCGACTCCTTGGATGACAAGTCTAGATTAGATAGAAATTCAAAGGGTACAAACCCTAATTTGTAACCGACTCGACCAAAGCCCAGGACTTTCCTATCTATATAAAGGCCAGGAGGGTACAGCGAGAAGGATCTCTACCACCATCGCATACACACCTACATGCCAGATTGCATTTGTGCACCCCTGTAATCTTTGGTTCCGCCGTAATCAAGAGAAGATAAGAAGGAGTAGGGTTTTCCCTCCGGGGGCCTGAACCTGGGTAAATCTTGTGTCCCCTGTTGCTTGTCTGTTAACCGTTCTGCGATCTCCAGCATCCCCATCTTCTCCAAAAACCAAGTCCATAACAATGGGCATTGACAAAATCAACCCTCGTCAATTGGCGCCGTCTTTGGGAACTGGGGACGCTGATTGTGTGGTCGTGAAGGTCCAATCCGGAGCGATCTACAACTCATTGGCGACAGAGAGTCACTGTGACACCCTCGGGATCAGAGCTAAACAAATCCCAGACCTCCGTCTGAAATAAGCTTAACCTTGAGGTCGAGAATATCCAGTGAAGAATTGGTAACACATCGGTGACCCGACGACACAAAAATTATTACAGCAAGCTCATAACTGAGCGAAGAACCAAAATATTACAAGCAGAGGTCACTGACCACAAACATCAAACAACGGAAGGCAAATTATGCTATTAAATATAGCAAACTTAACAAATGGCCTAAGAGGCCTGAAGCATAATGATGACTTCCCATTCCATAGATTCCAGGCTGCCGGCCGGGAACCCCAAGCTACTCGTTGATGTTGATGCCGTACCAAACTCATCTTCTATGATAACACTTACTCTGCTACAAAAGTATCAACAAAGCAAGGGTGAGTACAGGGTATACGCCGCAAGACTTATGGCTGGTGGAGTTGTTTTGCATAAAGCCATCTTGGTTTATAAAACAAGAATGAGGAGGAGCTCGTCTAATCAGAGTGTTTTAAAAGGGAATAAGAAAACGATATCTCCAAAGTATTGATCGTCATATTTTGATATCCACCAAGTCATCATCCCTCATCTAGGATCACCCCCTCATACCAAAGAGGAAGCATCCTTAACCACACATTAGTTTGCCAAGTTTTACGATTAGGTTCATGTTCTGTATGATCCCACGTCCATTCCCAAGTCATCCATAACCGTGGACATGACTTTTCGAAAATATTAATACCCCGCAGGGGTGTACAACTTTACCCACATGCGCCGACCGACTCTTAGCATCACTGGACACACTTCCTTGGTGTGCTGACAAAGGGTGGTCGACCAAAACCTTTCCCTTGCTTTTTCCTAATCCATGGGTCACCAGAAGGGCTCCTGGCTGCGGTAGTTGGCCATACTCCCAGGCGGTCCTCGACTCTGTGTACCGGGTTCCAGTTCAATGCCGAGCATCCTTCACCCAGCCACGTCCTATATGCTTGCACCATTTTCCAAAACCTTTTTCCATGCGGGTGCCGAATAAATCCTCAAACTATGGACTCATGGATCAGACTAGGCAAGTTGGGGTCAAGGGGGTCCCCATAAACCCCCGTGTTGCTATACGCTCATCTTGGTTCAAGAGGCAAGAACCTCGGGTCCTAAGGGTGGCAAGTATGGGACTGCAAAAACCACAACCCTCGTGGCCTCCCATACAAGCCTTAGCATGTTTAACTCACATCACCTTTCATGCCATGTTCTCCTGTCCAACTAGGTTCATTCGAAGCTCGGATCCATCAACCAAGTGAATCAGCAGAACCACTAAGCATGGCTAAGCACAACAGATAAAGTAGCTCTAACAGCGCTCACAAAGCCAAACCCTAGTTATGCTAGGAGTAGTGGATCAGGGATTATAAGTTCAAAGGGAACATGCATCAGATAGGATTATTCTATCTATCGATAAAAGATTTTATAATCATATGCACATGGCAAGAATTGAAATACTTTGAAAGCATAGGATTCATATGTATGTGTGGGGCTTCGCTTGCCTTTGCTAGTTGATATCGAGAAAGCAGACCTTCGGACATCAGGTACTTGACTTGATTACAGTTGGTAAATTATTGGTCTTCGAGCTTCGACGGTGTTGATCTCGGTCTTCAGTCTTGGACTTGATCTCGATTCCGATATAGTATTCTACCGGGAAGAACCAAACACCGGAAAGAAAGGGAAACAATCAACACATGGCATCGATGCAATGCTCAGACAAAGATGATGATATGACAAGTTAAAATTTATTGAAATTTAAACCCTAAACATGCTCGACCATTTAATCGGGGTTCCGAGGGGTGCAAACCCTAATTCGGAGAAACCCCGGAAGCATATGAGAGGGGTTGGTTTTTTTATATAATTAAACTTGTCATTTAAGTTGATTATCAATGCATTATTATAGCTTAAATAGATAGGTCTCATTTTTCTGAACATTTTGGTATATTATTTGTATTTTTCTGAATTAAAATGAATTAGTTATTGAATTTACAAGTTTAAACAATTTCTGTAAATATTAAACCAATTAAAAATGCTTTACTGCATCACTGTGACATCAACACAGGGGTGGGGGTCATTTATATTACTGGCGCTGAGTCTAGCCACAGTGACAGACCAGTGGGCCATATGCCCACGTCATCCTTGAAGGTGGCAGTCAACAGGTCAAAGGGCCATGGCGACGTCAGCACCGCGTTGGCGTGACGTCAGCCGGCGGTCAATGATGGACGATGATCGTTGGCGACACCACAGGGCAAGCCAGCTCGCGTGGCCAGTCTTGTTCGGAAGAGGGCGATGCAAGGAACCTAAATATGCACGCGCCGCTCCCTAATGGTCATCGGAGCAACGACGGCGATAAGGACCGGCGGCGGCACAAAGTGGTGCATGACGGCGAGCTGATACATAGCAGGAGGGGGAAAGGGAAGAGGTCCAGGACGATCGAGAGCTCACCCTAATGAGGTTGATGGCAACAGCGAGGCAAGGCGAGGACCAGAGTAAGAGCTAGGCCGGCGGCAGAACACGTCGGGCTCGGAGAGGACGAACTCGGCGGCGATGATTTGAGGCACCTGACATTGATTCCTTGGACGAGTAGAAGTAGGGGAGCACGGCGGTTCCAGAGGCTAGCTTGGGAAGGAATGGGGTAGGCCAGAACGACGACGATGCACGGCGACTACGGCAGCTAGGGTTCGGTTTTGAGTGAGGAACGAAAGAAAGAGAGCCTGCGGGAAGGAGAAAGAGGGTAAGGCCAGGAGAGGGGACATAGGGGATCTTATCCTTGCTTCCAGGAAGGGCGACGGTGATGATCTCCTCGCTGGGATCGGCGGTTACACACAGGCACGCAGGTGCTTGCCATCTGGAGGAAGATGACGAGGGGATGAGAGGAGGTGGGCTGGGCCGCACGTGGGCTGCAGGCTTACGCGTGCGGGCGCCAGGCTAGGTTCATTTTTTTCAACAGAACTGTTTTTCTTTTTCTTTTTTTTGATTCTCCTTTGTATTTCAAATTCCTTTGTCTTTTTGAATAGTTCCAAAATACAAAGAGGTTTATAAACTTTTTAAAACTTTACAGGGGCCCTTATAAACAATTTGTGCTCCATAATTTTTTAGTTTTCAAAACTCAAAACCATTTTGAATATGTTTCAAATAGGAAGGGGAAAATAGGGTTTAGGATTTTGTGAATCTATTTGTTGCATGCATTTTAAATGATGATGCTCATGAATGCACAAACAAATCCTATTTACCATTAATAAAACTAGGGTTGTTACAGTCACCTCCTCTTCGACGCCTTCAACTTCGACGCCCAGTCACCGGCCACCCTGAGGGATTTCGAGTCCATCGGCAACAGACTCGAGATGCTGTTGAGGAGCTTCTGCTTCTAGGTGGGGCAGACCGGCACTCTCCGCCTACCAGAGCGGGTGCCACCACCATCCATCAGGCCCACTTCGTGGGTCCCACCTATCAGGGTGTTACACGCGTCGACGCTGACAGAAGAGTCAAACGACAGTGGTAGCTGCAACTCAAATCTATGCGGCCCTCCCTCAGATAAAGGAACCTACGGTTTCAGATCCGAAAGCTGTGGCAGCAATGATCCAATCCGCGGGTGCTACTTATGCGCTGTCGTTATCCAAAACGAAACGAAACTGCCACCAGGTTCGACTGCACCCAACCCTCCTCTCAACCCGCAAGCTGAGAACGGAGGAAACATGGGAAATCCGCCTAACAAGCACAATGAGGGCGATGCTCACGCCTACAACAAGATCAATCTCAACGATGAAGGCTGGCGCCTAGCATGCGAAGCCGTGGTAGGCAACATAATCCTACCTGTGAATGCTTCACGGGATCTACTGATGGCCTACCACCTCCTCCTCATCGACAAGCATAATCGGCAGGTGAAGCTGATGGAGGAGCTTGACAAGTGCAAGAAGGGAGCTGCGGAATCCAGCGCGTGGTGAGCTGCGCTCTCCGCCGCTGGAGGCCCCAGTTCGCATGGCAACAACGCCAACAAGTACCGCTCCTGCACGGAGCACATGGACCCTGCCGCGCGACGCGATGTCACTCGGGCCCTTAACATGTCCTTCATGACGATAGACTCGCACGGCAATGTCATGCCAAAAACACCGCAGGCTGCAATCATGGCGGCCACTACATATCTCGCGTCCCATCCACCTCCGGTGGGTGACCCGAAGAGCGCCATGCACAAATCTGCGCTAGCTGGCCTAGGACTCGTCGGAGCCGCGCTCCGCGACGAGGCTCCTGCGGAGCCGAAGAAAAAAGCTACGGTCCAGTTCACCCGCAGCCCTATGCCCTGATCCGAGGAGGACAAGCACGATCTCCCCAATGAGCAAGAGCCCATGGCGCCAAAGCAGTGACTACGACGCTCGAAACGATCTCACCCAGCGCAAGATCAACAGGGCACGTGCTAAACGCGCGTGTTCAACTGAATCCGACGAGGAAGACGATGGAGAGCTATGCAGAGCTAGATGCTTCAGCAGATCCATTCGATAAACTCGGATGCCGAAAAATACCAAGCTCCTTTCGGACACTCTGAAGTTCGACGGTACGCAGAACCCAAAGTCCTGGCTCAGTGACCACCTTTCATCCTTCAAGCTGCACGGCGGTAACAGGAACATCGCCTTACAATGCCATCAGCTGCAGCAGACAGGCGTAGCTAGGATCTGGCTCAGCAGCCTGTCCTCCGGCTCCATCCAAAGCTAGGAAGAGCTAGCATACAGCTTCATCTGCAACTTCAAGGGCACCAGCAAGAGGCCAGCCTCGATTGAGGAATTGCAAGCCTGCACCCAACGTACCGGCGAGTCCATTCGCTCGTACATACTACGCTGGTCCCATATCAAAAATTCTGCCGCACATACCTCCGGATAAAGGACAATCAATGCCTTCAAGGATGGTGTCAAACGCCCATATTTCAAGGAAGAATTCGGGCGCGTCAAGCCCAAGATGCTCGACCACCTCATGGACATCGCCAAGCGAGGGGAAGATGGCGAGGATTCCGTCCACCGAACGCATTCGGATGACGAGGACGAATACGGCCGCAGGCGAGAACGCCGCAGCAAAAGAAGATCGCGCGTCTACAACGATCGCGACGGAGTCGACATGGTCGCGGCTAGATACGCCGACCGATGCAATGATGGCAACCACAGCAGCGGATACTGCAGAGGCAACTACCGAGACGAAGGGCGACCCACACAGACGTGGCAACGTCGCAGCCGCGACAACGAGCCTTCGGCATACGAAAAGTTGTCTAGTCCGTGGACCATCCACTTCTACATCGACAAACAGGATGGTAAGAAAAAGGCCAGCCACATGCTTAAGGACTGCCACAAGTTCTATAAGCTCAGCGAGGGTCTCACCCAAATGCGACGCCAGATCGTGAACCCTGGATTTAGGCCTGCACCCGTACCATGTGATATCGCCCATGGAGCTCCTCCACCACCACCCGTCGTTCCATTGCAACCGGCGATAGCAGCCGTGCCAAATAACGGTGCGGGAGGATACCTGTCACGACCCGGGATCAGGGCTAGAAAAATACCAGATCCTCACCTGATATAAGCCTAACCTAAATTCCAAAGCGCGCAGGGAAAGATCGGTAACATTACAGAACATACAAACCATACATTAATAAGGTATACTCTTAACAGAGTTACAAACCAGTCATACAAGCCAGGGGTCACAGACCCATCATTACATCAAACAACGGAAGCAAACAAGTTTTTCTAAATAACAAACTTAGCAAAGGGCCTAAGAGGCCTTAAATAGAAGTAGGGACCCTTCCATAGATCCTAGGATGCTGCCCGGGAACCCCAACTACTCGTCGACTTCGACGTAGAAACCACCTTCAGTTGGAGTAGCTTCATCTGTAGAAAACATCAACGAAGCAAGGCTGAGTACAGGGTGTACTCCGCAAGACTTATGGCTAGTGGAGTTATTTTGCATAAAGCCATCTTTTGTTTTCAAAACAAGAGGGAGAAGAAACTCGTCTAGTCAGATCATTTTAAAAAGGGAATAAGAAGACTTCAACTCTAGCTCTTAAAATCATCTTTGATATCCACCAAGAACCATCATCAACTGACCTCTCTTCCCGGACTACCCCCTCAAACAGCCCCGAGGAAGTACTCCGGATCTCACTTTAGTTGACAAGTTTTAGCATTCAGTTATAGTTCTCTATGATCTTCACGTCCGTTCCCAAGTCGTCCATAACCGTGGACACGACTTTTCAAAAAGATTAATAACTCTGCAGGGGTGCACAACTTTACCCACACGTACCAACCGATTCTTAATGCCAAATTATTAGCCCTCTTCCTTGGAAGGCCGGCAGAGAGTGGTTGACCACGACCTTTACCTTTCTTTCGCCAAGACCATGAGTCACGCACTAAGGAAATTCCGCCGTAACGAGTCGAGTCCCGAAGTCGGTCCCTAGCGATGTGAACAGGGTTTGAGATTACGGATGCTAGGCATCTCCCATTCCCTGCCACGCTTACCTACCTGTATGAATGCACCTCCTTCACCTCCATTCAAGAACAACCAAGATGCGTATGTCGAATGGAAAACCCGAACTATGTGACTCATGGAATCTACTAGGCATGTTAATTGGTCGAGGGGGTTTCCAGGCCCCCGTGTGGTTGTACACTTGTCTTGGTTCAAGAGGCAAGAACATCGGGTCCTAGGGGTGGCAAGTATGGGACTACAAAAACCACAACCCATGTGGCCTCCCATACAAGCCTTAGCATGTTTATAATCCATCTCTGATCACATCATCACATCCTACCATACATGATTCCTTCACATCTCCGGTGCATCACCTGAATGATCAGCATCGGACCACTAAGCATGGCTAATCTTGACTTAACTGTGGCACTAGCGATGCTCATAAGCCAAACCCTAGTTATGCTAGGAGCGGTGGATCAGGTATTTAGTTCACAAGGAGAAACATGCATCAGATAGGATTACTCTATCTACTGATAAAAGACTGTTGAACCGAATGCATATGAAGAGAATGAAATACTTTGTAAACATAGGATTCATATGTATGAGTGGGGCTTCGCTTGCCTTGTCCGTTGTTTGACTGGTACTGCTCTTCGGTGGCATTGACTTCAACTTCGGGTTCGGTTCCTATTCGCGAAGAACCAATCACCGGAAAAGAGGAAGCAACACTCAACACATGGCATGTGCAATGCTCATACAATATGAACGATATGACAAGTTGAACAGTGTTGGAATGAACCCTAAAACATGCTTGGTCAATTTAAAGGGGGTCCAAGAGGTCCAAACCCTAGAACAGGGGGATCCTCGGATTCACCTGTAGGGTTCAATTGGTTCTTCTAATTAAACTTGCCATCAAAGTTGATTAACAATGTATGATTATAGCTTAGTTAGATAGATTTCATTTTTTCTGATCATTTTGGTATATTATTTGTATTTTTTGATTTAAAATTAATTAGTTATGAATTTCCCAAATTTTAATTCATTTTAAATCATTTTTGGAATATTTGAAATAATTTACAAACTTGGGCCCACACGTCATAGATTTATTCATTTCAGAAAATGTTTATAGAAAATATTAAAACCCTGACAGGCAGGGCCCACCTGTCATAGATTTTCCATTTACAGAAATAATTACAGAATTAATTAATAGAACAAGATTACTGCATCAGCATGACGCAATGCTGATGTCACGACGCGTTTAACCCATTTCTCACTAGATGTTGGTCTAGCCCCAGAGGCTGACCTGTGGGCCAGGCACCACGTCGGGTTGCCACATGGGCTCGCCGGCAGGCGCGTCGGCGACGGTGAGGGACGGCGGAGGACGGCAAGCGGGGCTGCGTGGGTATATGCGTTCGAACCAGTGAGTCGAGGAGAACACGATAGAGGCAGCGCTTCCCGGGTTTGGTCACCGGAACGACGTCTGCAATGATGTCCGACGGCGGCGGACGGCGAGCTAAGGCATGGGCTCGAACCAAAGGGAGAGGAGGGGATTAGAGGGGTCCTAACGGACCAGGGGCTCACCATGGAGCGGACGGTGGGTTCAGCGAGGGTTGGGGTGGCCGGAGTCGATGGAGGAGACGGTGGCCGGAGCTCGACAAGGCGGTGACGTTGGCGACGATTGGGAGCTCCCCGCGTCGATTCCTTCTGCGGGGATGCTCACAGCGGCGAGGCGAAGCTTCCAGGAGCAACAACAAGGCTCGAGGCAGCCTCTGGCAGCGGCACGAGGCGGCTAGGGTTTCGGCAGAGGAGAGGAACACGAGAGGGAGGTCGAGGGAGAGAGGGGAAATTGATGATGACGAGAGAGACGTGTCGCGGCGGTTCTTATCCACCCCGTAGCTCGACGGACGACCGAGAGAAGGCGGTGGCGATCAACGGCGCCGGCGGTGACAGGCAGCTCCCTGCCTGTCTAGAGGAAGACGACGGGGAACAGGGTGAAGGGGTACGCGGGCCGGGGTGGGCTTCTGCTGGGCCGCGAGCTACGCTGGCTCCTGCGCGCGTGCGGTAGAAAGAGAGGAGAGGGGAGATGGGCTCGGCCCAGTAGTTAGGTTTAGCTATTTTTTTCTCCTGAAAACCTTTTTCTTTTCTGTTTTCTAATTTCCCATTTGTATTTTGAATTCAAATCTGTTTTGAATAATTTCAAAATAACAGGGTTTTGTAAAATGTATCAAAATATTGCAGGGACCCTTGGTACTGATTGGGCTCCATACATTTTGTGTTTTCCAAATATTTCAAAACCAAATGAAGGTTTCAAATAGAGAGGGGAGTTAGGGTTTAGGGTTTTGTTTGTTCTTTCTTGATTAAACCAAAGTGCAAATGTTATGCATGCATGCAATGCTCAAACATGTCTTTATTTATATTACACCAAAGGGTGGTATGTTACAATACCCGCCGCCAAAAGGATCCCTAATGATCTAGAAGGTGTGCCCAACCAATAGGGTGCAAAAGAAGATCACCCGCCAAGTCAGCCTGGTCGTGACCGCTCCACCTGCCATCCCTGAGTACCTCAGTGGCTCGGAGTCCCGCATCAAGTTCGATTGTTCGGATCACCCACATCAGATCCCTCGCCTAGGTTATGCTGCCCTCGTGCTCGAGGCGCAGATCGGTGGGTTCGAGATGAGACGCGTCTTCATGGACGGTGGCAACAACATCAATCTGATGTTCGCCAGCACACTCACAGGAATGCGGATTCCGCTGTGCAGCCTGGAACAATCGGACACAACTTTCCATGGCATAGTCCCAGGGAAGGGCATATACCCTCTGGGCAAGATATGGCTCGACGTCATCTTCGGCCAGCCCGGAAACTTCAGGCGCGAGCGGCTAGAATTCGAAGTGGTGGACTGGCCATCTCAGTAGCACGCCATCCTTAGGCGCGTAGCATTCGCACGATTCCTGGCAGTACCACACTACGTGTACCTGCTACTGAAGATGCTAGGACCTAGGGGCGTCATCACCGTGTAGGGAAGCTTCACCTGATCCGACCACTGCGACAGAGACTTCAACATAATCTCCCAATCGTTCAGTATGTAGGAGGAGCTCACAAGGCTTAGAGAGGTGACAGACAACGGGGCACCCCCAGTCACCAGGCAAAATGCAACGGACATGAAATTTGACTCCGTGGTCAAGGCAAATAAGGTGCAGGTCCACTTGACGGACACATCCAAGACGACGTTGATTGCCAATGACCTCAGTCCCGCATAGGAAAGCACGCTCGTCGAATTCCTCCACGAGCGTTGGGAAATTTCCGCCTGGTGTCCTGCGGACATGCCAGGAGTTCCTAGGGAATTCACCGAGCACGCACTCAATGTGTTTCCTGACGCGAAGCCAGTCAAGCAGTCGATCCAAGGATTGTCCGAACCAAGAGCTGAAGTCGTTGGAATCGAAGTCAACAGACTGCTCGATGCCAACTTCATCCGGGAAATCAAGGAGAGCGAGTGGCTGGCCAACACCGTGATGGTCCCCAAAAAGTACATGGACATCCTGCGGATGTTCGTGGACTTCACATCGCTCAACAAGTATTGTCCCAAGGACCACTTCCCTTTACCGCGGATCGATCAAATCATCGATTCGACTGCAGGATGCGAGGAAATCTCCTTCCTCGATGCCTACTCAGGCTACAACCAGATTCGGCTGAAGGTTGAAGACCAGGAGAAAATGACATTCATCACGCTGTTCGGCGTGTTCTGCTACAACACCATGACCTTCGGGCTGAAGAATGCAGGTGCCATGTATGATAGGTGCATGCAGGCGTGCCTGAAAAACCAGATCAGTCGCAACATCCAAGTCTATGTCGATGACATAGTAATCAAGACCAGGGAGGCCAAGACACTGATCGACGACCTTCGCGAGACGTTCGATAACCTTGATCACTACAAGATCAAGCTAAACCCAGAAAAGTGCGCTTTCGGCGTCCCATCTGGCCAGCAACTTGGCTACTTCATCTCCCAGCACGGGATTGAGGCGAATCCGAAGAAAATCAGGGCCATACTAGCCATGGAGAAGCCGAAGAACCTCAAAGGTGTCCAGCAGCTGGCCAGGCGGATCGCGGCACTGAGCAGATTCATTAGCCGCATGGGCGAGAAGGCCCTACCCTTTTACTAGCTGCTGAGCAAGGCGGACAAGTTCGAGTGGACACCTAAAGCAGACGACGCATTTGAGGACCTGAAGCGGCTGCTCTCCACCTCACCTGTCTGGTCACGCCAAAAGAATGAGAGCCTTTGCTGCTATACATCGCAGCTATGCATCAGGTGGTAAGCACCGTACTCGTGGTCGAACGACCCAAAGATGGCAAGACCCATGGGGTACAACATCCAATCTACTATCTCAGCGAGGTACTGACTCCAACAAAGTAGAGGTACCCTCACTACCAGAAGCTCTCCTACGACGTATTCATGACGGCTCGTCGGCTGAGCCACTACTTCCAGGAGCATCAAATCATGGTCATCAACGACGCCCCACTGTCCAACATCCTGAACAACCCCGAAGCCACGAGACGCGTAGCCTTATGGGGCATCAAGCTCTCTCCTCTAGACATAGTCTACGAGCGGCGCAAGGCCATCAAATCTTAGGTCCTTCCTGACTTTCTCGTCCACTAGATGGAACTCCAGCTGCCGGACACTCCGGACATGTCGCAATCATGGACGATGCACTTCGACGGCTACAAGCGCGAGGCTGGAGAAGGGGCCGGCGTCATACTGACGTCCCCTCAAGGCGACAAGATGAAATATGTCCTTCGGATGAAATTTCGCACCTCGAACAATGAGGCCGAATACGAGGCCATCATCCATGGCATGAAGATGGCCAAGATCTATGGCGCAGCACGCCTCTTCATCTATGGTGACTCGAATCTTGTCGTCCAGCAGACGATGAATGAGTGTGATGCTCACAATGCCAACATGATCGCGTATTGCGTGCTCTACAACTCACTCGAATGAGACTTTGATGGCTGTGAGCTTTGGCACATCGGAAGAAAAACAACAGAGAAACGGACAGACTCGCCAACATCGGCTCCACCTGCGCACGGGTGCCACCAGGTGTGTTACTCGAACAAATCTGCGTACCCTCAATCAAGAGAAAATTCCCAAAAGGCTCAGCCGAAGAAGCAGAGCACACAGGGGCTATGCTACCCGAAGGACAGGAAGGACCCAAAAAGATCGACACTAAGGCCGAGCTGGTCAGCCTGATGCAGGTCATGGCAGTTAAAGATACATGGACAAAGCCATACCTTCGGTACCTGATAAACAATGAACTGCCCGATGACCCGACAGATGCCCGACGCATATCTCGCCGATCAAAAGCCTTCACCACAATCAACGGCGAGCTATACAAGCGCAGCATTTCGGGTGTGATCCAATGGTGCGTCACCATCGGTGATGGCAAAAGCATCCTCCAGGACATCCACGAGGGTATCTGCGGCCACCACGCAGGCAGGAACGCACTAGTTGCCAAAGCTCTACGAGCTAGGTTCTACTGGCCAACAACCATGAACGACGCTAAGGACATCGTCCAGAGGTGAAAAGCCTGTCAGAGATACGCGGACAAGCCGCACGCACCAGGATCCAAGCTAAGGCCCATACCATTGGCCTGGCCCTTCGCCCAATGGGGCCTCAACATGATAGGAAAATTTAGAAAGTCCTCACTAGGAGGTCACGTTTTCCTCCTGGTCGGAGTCGACAAGTTCACCAAGTGGATCGAGGCCATGCCCGTCACCAACCAAAGCGGCAAAACTGTCGTCAAGTTCTTCGAGTCCATTGTCTATAGATTTGGCGTGCATCATAGCATCATCACGGACAACGGCTTGAACTTCATCTCGAAGGAACTTTAAGCCTTCTGCGGGAACGTCGGCATCAACATATCCTACGCCTCCGTGGTGCACCCGCAGACCAACGGACAAGTCGAAAAGGCCAACGATCTCATATGGAATGGCATCAAGAAGCGCTTGTTGTGCCCACTTGAAAGGCTTGCGGGAGCTTGGGCGGATGAGCTACCCTTCGTTCTATGGAGCCTGCGTACAACGCCAAACAGCTCAACCGGCTACACGCCCTTCTTCATGGTGCACGGAGCCGAAGCCGTGCTGCCTGCTGAGGTACGCCACAAGGCCCCACGGGTCGTCGCCGACAGCGAAGCCGAATCATCGGCCGCACTCGAAGAGGCCGTTGACACACTCGACGAGGCACGCAACATTGACACGGCTCACTCAGCGGTCTACCAACAGAGCCTCCGCAACTACCACAGCCGTCGGCTACGCCCAAGGTCCTTCGTGGAAGGAGACCTCGTCCTACGACTCAAGCAAGAACAGCCCAAGATGCTCGAGTCACACTGGGAGGGACCTTACATCGTCACCGAAGTCATCACAAGTGGAGCCTATCGCCTCATGGATGTCGCATCAGGAGTCGAATACTCCAACCCCTAGAACATCGCGCAACTGCGATGCTTCTACCCCTAGTTACCCTTTACTTTCAATAAGGCTACTCAGCCAAGGCTACTCAGCCGAACAATGTACCTCCTCGTTTACCATGAATAAAAGCTAAGTTCCTTGGCCCAAATATATTTACATTAATTATCGCTAAAAACTCTCGGGGGCTACGCCTCACCCGATGACTACGTCAACTGAAAACAAACGCATACAACCCGAGTAGCTGACCACGTTAGGCTAAGAAAAGGGACATGCAAACTACAGAGCACAACGTGCCAATATACACATAACACTTTACAAAGGGCACTATGAGCCTACTCGAATAAATACAAATTTTACATTAATTCTTTCTTTACAGGATCTACCTATTATGAAGCATTACATTTGCCCGCTAATCGAACATATCTACAATCTCCTTAGCATGCTACTCCACAACCGCATAATGTGGGCGCATCTCCCATAGACTGCCATCTGGTCGAACGGGCAGCCCAGTCGCCACCTCTGCAAGATTGACATCATGGCGATGCAACCGAACGAGCAACAAGACAGCCTTCACCCCAGCAATCATCTGATGCCGCACCAACTCTTTGACGTGGCCCACGTTCCGAAATTTTGCAAGAAGGCCCCAAAAGGTGGAAGGTGCCGCATCCAACGGGAACATGACGGACCAAATGGCCGCCAGAGAAGTCCTATCCTGCCTAAGCACCCGAAGAACCTGGTGCACGCGATCTTGCACCGTCCCAAGGACGATGGTCTGATCACGGTCCATACATAAGAAGCCACCAGCCTCCAGGTCCTGTTGTGTCAAGTGGTTCATCCGAATCGCAACGCGCTCCTTCTCTTCCCTCGGAACGAGATTGACATCTGCACCAAGCACGGAATGAGATGGCATACAAATAGGGTGCACCCGAAAGAACATCGGCTGTCAAAGACTTACATTGAAGTTGCTCCCCCATCTGCCGCAACTCCCCAAGCAAGAAGTCCTCCCTGGCCATGGCTCGCTCAGCTTTGGACTTCCACACATCCGCGTGACCTCGAATGCTAAGGATGTCCTTCTCCAAGTTGCGGACATGATCGTGAAGAAAAGCCAACTGCGACGCATCATCCAAAGATGGTCGCGGCTCAGGAGTAGTCAGAGTGATAACCGGAACCTCACCTAAAGGACCCTAAAGGCAAATAAATCAAGCATGAACATCACAAGCATTTCTGGCAGCAGCTCAAAAGATAAACTTATATACTTCAATAAAGCCACCTCGTGGCATAGTTGGGCTTGTTCATTAGCAAAAGGTTACAGAAGGAAGCAATAGAGGAAACTACGCTATCTACATTACAAAGGCCTAAGCACCCGCGTCCGGGGTGGCCTCGGAGCCAGACTGCCTGCTCTTAACCTCCTGCTGCTGCTTCGCCGTGTAATCAGCTAG
Organism: Avena sativa; assembly: GCA_916181665.1. NCBI lineage: Eukaryota > Viridiplantae > Streptophyta > Magnoliopsida > Poales > Poaceae > Avena > Avena sativa. The sequence goes on from OV702284.1 coordinate 73,299,365, forward strand.
GAGATCGATGATCTTAGGCCCATAGCGCTTACAGCGAGAAGCAAGGAGGACGAAAGCTACCTCAGAGCCATCTGCAGCCATCGGCATCCGGGACGTGATTTGTAGCAAGTCTAGCTCCGCTCCGGACGCCATCGCCATGGCCAGCCCCATGGAAGCGCCAAGGCCCTTCTGCTTGCGCTTGTATTCCGTCGAGGCCTCCTCTGACAGAGCATCCGCCAAGGCATCGACATCGTCAAGGACAACGCCCTTGGGGACGACCTCCTTGTAGAAGCGTGCAAGCACTTTCCTAGCCTTCTCCAAAGAGCCAGCGGTGGTGGCGCAACGATCTTAGACCGCAGAAGCAGCATCACCCAAAGCATCTCCATGCTCCAGCACATCACGATCAAATGTGATGTCTGAAGCATCTGAAATAAACAAGGAGAAAGACTCGAATGAGAAAGGACAATTCGCAGTTAAAAGAACACAACACCCAAACGAGGCAAAAGAGACTCACCAGAAATAGCTTTGGCTGCAGCCATCTCCTTCTCGTGTGCGGCAGATGCAGCCACGAGCTGCTGCTTGCGATCGACAGCCTCCTTCTCCTTGGCTTCAGCAGCATCAGCTGCCCTCTTATCTGCCTTGCTGAGGCTCTTTTCGAGAGCGTCCAGCCTTCGGAGCTCATCATTGTTTTCATCTGCAACATGAAACAACCCAGGATCAATACAAGAAAAACCTTGGAGCAGACGAACAAAAACCGGGATGAAAAAGTCATGTACCTTGAAGCTGCTGCAGGTTAGCCTCCAACGCTATATGTTGTTGAATAAGGAGATTGGCGTCGTGCACAAAGGGCTACAAAAGAAACAAAAATATAAGTCATTAAATAAAGGGCTCGGGGGCTCACCCCTCAAACCGAAAAGATCAACAAGTCAAAAAGAAAAGGGCCCCGGGGATTCCCCCATGGAGTACGCAGCGTAATACTTACGTGTTCATGTGTGGACTCCAAAGGTTTGCGAGCTACCTTCTGAGTCACGACCGCCCGAGCTTCTCACTTAGCGTATTTCGGGCCATCATCCTCAGAGTCAGCCACCACCTGGGGAATAGAAGTCGTCGGCTTCGATTCGGCCATAAATTCTTGAGTGTCCCCGCCAAGGGACTCCTTCGAAGAGTTGCTTCAAGCAAAAATCATATTAGCAACACATCGCGACCGCAAAGACAAACAATAAGAAAAATGCCCGGACGAAGCAAATTATGACTCGATGTCTGATAAGTTGAATGGGAGCCGCCTTCTGCTTCTTCTTCTTGGCCGGCGGCTATGGAGCCACTAAACGAAGAGGCACAGCAGGATAAGGTGCAGACGATACACCATCATCCTCACCATGCTGCTCAAGGAACGACGAACCCCTTGGATTTGGAGGGGTAGATGCATCTGAAGACTCGCTCCGGGTGCACTTTCGGGTCCGCCCTTTGCTCGGCTCGTGGGCGTCCGCCGTAGGAGATTGCACCGGAGGAAGTTCGGACTCGGAATCCACAACTTCATTGTTCGGTGCAACCGGAAACTTCTCATGCAGAGGGGGCATCATCCTAGCCACCTTGAGATCCTGCAAACCAAAGATGTAAAAGAACATGATTAGTGACACTAATCAAAAGAAAATAGCACTAGAAAAAAGAGCGCAACACGCAGGATACAAGTCTCCACCTGAGGAACTACATTTGTAGCACTGAAGGGGGCGGTCAAGGATTTCTCCAGGAGGTCCTCATCGGCCTTGTTCTTCAGTAGAGGCCGAAGGGCTCTATCAAGATCACCCTTGGACAACTCCTCGGATGAGAAACATCAGATGAGCCCTCGCTTGGAGCAGCTGCACCCGATGCTTGAGGAAGGTGCGGATGATGTCCACACCATTTACCTCTTTCCCAGCCACCATCTGGAGCGCCTGCACGCAACGGTAGAGCTCCTCCACCTCCACTGTTTCTCCCTCCATGACGTGGTTCTTCCATGATCTCTTCGGGATGATCTTCTGAGAGGAGTCGAAAGGGGCGAGGCCAAAATCTTGTCCGTCCACCTTGGCATCGCGGATGTAAAACCACTTCTTCCTCTAGTACTGGACAGACTCGCACATAGAAAAGGAGAAGAAAAGAATAGAAGATCAAATAGAGATGATGCAGCCACCGAGCGGATAGACTCCGCCGGTGCCAGACTGCCTCTTCACAGAATAGAGCTTCTGGAAGAGGCCAAAGTGCGGCTCGATACCGAGACAGCACTCGCAAAGAGTGATGAAGCAGGCGATATGGAGGAGAGAATTGGGAGACATATGATGCAACTGAATCCCGTAAAAGAGAGGAGTCCACGAAGAAAATCATGAACAGGAAGAGAGAGACCACGGATGACAAAGGCGTAAAACATGAGCCGAAACCCTTCGGGTGGGTGCGGGATTACCTCGTTGCCGGGGAGGATGGCGTCCTCCTTGTTCTGGGGAATCAACCCAGAATCGCATAGCTTGCGCAAGTCCCCGTCACACATCTCTGTGCGCTTCCACCCGCCGTCAGTGGCATGGGCCGTTGTGGCGATCTTCTTACCGCCGGCGGCGGTGCTCGACCTAGCTCCAGCAGCGGTCTTATTGGTCTTGCCCATCTTGTAGCAGCAACGGTGGCGGTGTGCGCGCAAGAAGGAAGAGGGAAAACAGCGAAGAATATCCAGAGCACAGTGAAGGGAAGCGAAGCTCGTGAAAATAGAGGCCATGGAGATGAACAAGTGACAAAGGGTAAAATAAAACTACTGTTTACCCACGGTATAAAAGGACGAAGACGGCGCACATGATCCGTTGATCCAGAAGCCCTAGCGTGCACCTCAAATCTAACCCTACACGTGTATACACTACACCGAATTGTTGCCAGCACGCCATCCACTACGCACGGTAATCGAGGATACACCATAATTTTCGCCACGTCTACGTGTGACTAGTCATCTTCAAGTCAGGCGGTGGGACCCACGATCATCTTGTCGCATCATCTCTACTGCCGTAGACGTTTGAGATCTCCAATCGTCAGCACTAACGTCATCAAGGCAAAGCCAGCAACGGCATGAAGTTTTCGGCTGATCAATCAACTACTTACTCGAATCTACGATTCGAGAAAATACTCGGGGGCTACTCCTATCAGGAGCGCTGGCCGCGCACCTGAGAAATGAGTAAGGTAACTACACCTTGCAAATATCTTCGAGTCCTACGTCGAGTCTGTGACTCCACTACGGACTCGGGGGCTTCTCCCATAGGGAGCATCGGTTGAGCATCCGAAAAAATCGTGTCCTTCGGAGTTAAACTGAAAATGACTGAAAGTCTCTGCTCGAGTCTACGACTTGAATAGACACTCGGGGGCTACTCCCATAGGGAGCGCTGGTTGCGCACCTTATGAATTCTTCGATTGCGATCCTTCGGATCAAATACGACAAAATCTTTTTGGCAACTTTGTCCAAATCAACGCTAAGTGAGAATCAGTCTCCTCGGCCACCCAAAACACCTCTGCGGTGATAAAATTTCGGATGTTGTGTCTACGACACAAAGATAATCCTACAGATATCATCTGATGGCCTGGTAACGCACCTGACTGCGCTCGGCCAGTAAATTCCCGTGTCAACAGGCACAATGAAAATCCTGACGGACGTGTTGGGTACATCACTTGGAAATCACTGGGATCCAACTCATGTCAGTCCACAAATGTCTTGAGTCGAATCACACCAGCAATCGTTCTGAATTCGTGTCCGAGGACTCGGGTTTGATGAAGATCATGTTGTTTTGTCCTATGACAGTTAACTGGACCTAATCCATCGGAGAGTCAGGCACACGCATCAACAATCCCTATGAACTAAAACATTTTCTCTTTAAAATAACTGGCTTAAACTGCACCCGAAAGATTAAAGAGTCCTCAGCCGAATCTATGATTCGACTGAACACTCGGGGTCTACTGACATGGATATACCCCACGGGTACACAACATTGGTATAACTGGTCCAGTCCAAGGAAGGCCCATGTCAAGACACGCGTCCCATGAAGATTTTGGGTGGCCCAACCCATGATGTTTTCGACTCCTTGGAGGACAAGTCTAGATTATATAGAAACTCAAAGGGTACAAACCCTAATTTGTAACCGACTCGACCTAAGCCCATGATGACCCACAAGTATAGGGGATCGCAACAGTCTTCACGGGTAGTATTACCCAATTTATTGATTCGACACAAGGGGAGCCAAAAAATACTTGCAAGCCTTAACAACTGAGTTGTCAATTGAGCTGCACATGGAAATAGTTCTTGCTCACAGAATTTTATCAGTAGCAACAGTTTGTAGTAGAAACAGCAAAGCAACAGCAGCAGTAAAACAAGAGCACTAGTAAAAGTAGTAGCAAACAATGGGATATGAGCGCGGTAGGCATAGGGATGGATGGACAGGCGTTGCATGGACGAGTCTAAACATGTAACTTCAAGATCTAGGGCATTGCAGATAAATAAGAACAAGCATCCAAGTACTAAACAATCCTAGGCATGTGCTCCATATATAGGCATGCGTGCTCGCAATGAGAACTTGCACAACATCTTCTGTCCAGCCAGCCCGTGGCAGTGTGGCTTCTAGGGAACTACTGGCAATTAAGGTGATCCTTTTAATAGAGCACTGGAGCAAAGAATTAACACTTCGTGAACACATGTGATCCTCACACCACAACCATCCCCTCTAGTTGTCCCAACTTCTACCACTTCGGGGCCTTTGGATCCGTACAATGATATGTGTACACAACTTGGAGATAAGATCACAAACAATACTATCATAATGATTCAATAATAAGTTCAGATCTGAGATCATGGCACTCGGGCCCTAGTGACAAGCACTAAGCACAACAAGTTGCAACAAAGTCAAATAGCACTAATAGAGATACTAGGCACTATGCCCTAACAATCTTAGCTGATTACATGATAGAACTCATCCAATCCCTACCATCCCCATAGCCTACAACGGGGGATTACTCACTCATGGATGATGGAAACATTGATGGTTGATGGAGAGGCGTTGGTGATGATGATGGTGATGATCCTCCCCAAATTCCCCGTCCCGGTAGGGTGCCATAACGGAGTTTCTGGTTCCGAATCACGGATTCTGGTGGTGGCGGCGCAGCGGAAGTCTTTTTTGGAAAACGTCGAACCCCCCTCAGTTTTAGGTCAAGGGGTAACTTATAGGCGTAGAGGGAGACCGAGGGGGGTCCTGGGGTGGCCGCACCCCCCTAGGCGCGGGTTGGGCCCACCCGCGCCTGGCAGGGGTGTGGGCCCCCCAGGACTCCACTTTGTCTCGTCTTCTGGCTCCGTGGATCTTCTGGTGAAATAGGATTTTTGGCATATTTTCCGAGATTTTTCCTGATAGTTGATTTTCTACACAAAAACTAGACACCAAGGTAATTCTACTGAAAACAGCGCCAGTCTGTGTTAGTTGTATCCAAATCACACAAATTTAGAGGAGAAACAATAGCAAAAGTGTTTGGGAAAGTAGATACGTTTTGGACGTATCAACTCCCCCTAAGCTTAGCTTATTGCTTGTCCTGAAGCAATTCAGTTGAAAACTGAGTGCGATAAAAGAACTTTCACGAATACATTTGCTTCATATGATGTATATATTCTCAGCACAGGAGTATATACTTAAACCATTCATAATAAGAAGCATGCTACCAAGTCTACTCAATAGTCATTGCAAGTTACAAAAAGAAACCAACTCAATAATAATAAGTAGCATGGAACATAAACATGAGCAACATTGCAATGCTCATATTAAGGTATAATAGAGTGGTATCTCGCTTGCCTTTGTTTGTAGAGCACAATATAAATGCCAAGGAACCTCTGAAGTTCACATGAAGACTAGAAGTAAAGATATTAGAGATACAAGCATCAAAGTCATGACATAACTAACCAAGTTTTGAGACAAACACAAGAATGACAACTATGCTCTCAAGAAGGTTCTCAAAGAATAAGTGGTGACTCAACAAGGAAGTGAAAAGGTTTTGAAAAGTTTGAAAGGATTCCAAATGCTGAAAGTAAGGTACTCACTAGCTTTGAGCTCTCATTGCCTCTATCATAGGCATCTTCATATGGTTAAGGTGAAAGTGAGGTCCAATATGAGTTATATGTTTGACAGACCATAAACTGGAAATCCCAAGTCCCTTGAGTACGAGGGCCGCTCCGCATGCTTCATATGATGTATATCATAGAGAACCGCCAACGGGGTACCCCTTGCACATGATACAGGAGCTATCCCGTGATCAAAATGATAAGGCAAGCAGACAATGAGCATCTCAGCGATCTTTTTATTTACTATGTGCATAGATTTTTATTCAGGATGCTTCATACACGCTCATTATGGTGATGCTGCAAGTTTCCACCATGATTAGGCATGGCTTAGGCTAGCGGTCCAGGCTTTTCTCTAACACATATATATACCCCATGAACTCACAAGCTCCCCGTTTATTTCACACCAACGACATCCGCAAACAAAAGAGCAAGGTATCGACTGGATAGGTATCCATAAAGTGTTGAAAGCGTTCCCCGTGATAGCACGGTTCTGCTAACTCCCAAGATATAATTTGCAAGCATATAACTTTCATGGACAGGTCACAATGATTCAGGATTATTAAGTGCAAGGAATAAAGTGTGCCATCAAGTTCGTGAGAGCTTTACTAACTAACTTCCTCAAAACAGACAAACATTTTATTTGGAAGAAAACAAGGCATATAGAATATGCACTCAAATAGCAAATGATGCTAATCGGTAGGTATGGTGGACACAGTTGGCAATATTGGTTTTGGGGAGTTGGAATCACAACTCATACTCAGTGCAAGTCAAGGATAGCAATAGAGAGGGAGCGACAAACGAGAGAGCAATAACTGTCATAATCATGCTTGCAACAAAACATGACTAATTATGGCATGAAAGTGATACAAGAACTCTGAGGCAAAACAAATCATCGAGGCTTACTGACTATTGTTTAGTCATATGTATGCGTGAGCATGTGCCAAGTCGATTCACATGAAACGTCCAGAGGAGGATACCACAATATCATACCAAAATAGGAATAAAACAATGCAAGCAAACATTCATATGACATGCTAAAAACTATTAGCAAGCTGGAGCTAATCATAGACAAGCAAAAACTACTAAGCATCCATCAGAAACATACTCCTTACAATGAACAGACTAAGCATGCTCACAATGATGAGTATATGTACAAAAATGAAAAAAATAGAGTTCTTTACCAGCCTCTTATCACACCTCAAGTTGCCTTAATCATCATTATTGCTCTTCACTTGTGTGACTTGAATAATAACATGAAACCAAAATCCACTGAGGACGGCTGAACCCTGCAAAGAACTCACAAAACCAAAGAAGAACAACAAATATTTTTGTTTATTTTTTTTTAAACAAGCCAACAAAGCAAACACAAACCAAACAAAGCAAAATCTTTTTGAATTTTTTCTTTAAGGAAAACCAAAGAAAAGAAACAAACCAATAGAAACAACGGAAATATTTTTGGTATTTTTGTGTTTTGAGAAAGCAGAAACAAAAACCAAAAAGAAAGCGAACGATGGATATACAAAGAACCGACCGAACATGATATATAGATGAGTGTGATGTCGGTATACCTCCCCCCAAGCTTAGGATTTTGGACTAAGTGGGTCTCAATCCCATGGTGCCCAAGTAGGTGCACCTCCGTAGTACGACGAGGAGGCTCCCTCGTCCTGGTACGAGCTCGAGGACTCCCTTGTGTAGTATATAGAGGGTCGTATGAGGGCGCTTCCCCCTGATAGTGTCCGTGGATACCAAGAACGCGCAGATTTTCATCCATGTCCTCCTTGGAGCGTGACAAAGGTCCCTAAGAAATATTGAACAAAGTGGTTTGGGGGAGAGCGATCTCTCTCTCTTCCCCATCAATAAACAGCATTCTATAAACCAAGTTCTCAAGGGTAGAGCTAGTGGTGACAAAGTGATGTGCCTTCATGGCAGCGAGATCAAGCCTCTGAGGGGCCAAAACTGTATCATTTGGACCAACAGCAAGTCCAAGGCAGTAGCAACACGTGTAGCAATAATTCCCCCATAAATGGGTCCCTTAGCAGTTAGGCGATGAGCAATGAGAGAACCAAGATTGTACTTAGTTTCATTATTGAGTGCAGCAGATAAGAATGCCAAATGATAGTTGGAAATATTACTAGTGTTCTCCCTACCAAGAACACTAGTGGCAAGATAGTAAGCAAAGTACCTGATGGCTGGGAGTTGAATATTTCTTATCTTTCCCCGTTGAGCTCTACGGTTATCATCATTGGTTATCCCGTGGTAGAGATCCAACAAATCAGCGGGTTGAGATGGAATCTTCTTTGCTAACCCAGCTGTACCAAGTCCTAGGGCCTCACAAAATTTCTTCAATGTCATATTATAAGACCTGCCATAAATTTTGAAAGAAACATCTGGCTTGAACATGCTGTTAGTAAAGGAGAATCTCTCCACAAATGTTTTAGTGAGCATAGCATATTGCACTCTCTCATCCTGCATAAGGCTTGTTGGTCCAGCCCTCCGAACCAAGGTTTTAAAATCATCAAGAATCCCAGCAGCCCGCAAAAAGGTTGGGCAAGGAAAGGTGGATGGGTGAGCATCCCCCTCATCTCCCTCGTCGCTGAATCGTGGAGTAATGAGATCCTCATTGTATGAGGGCCTGGCTAGGGAGGATGATCTTGAAAGCCTTGCCCTCCTAGGTGCATGACCCTCAATTATTTCTCCAAATGTGTGGTTATCCATGACACCTCTTTTCTAAAAACCAAGTGATTTCCAAGTTGATAAATGATGAGAAACTACTATAGGAACTTGCTAGAGGGATACACATGCATCAAAATGAAATCTCTAAGCATAGAACAAGCATGCAAGCCCACACAACTTGTCACCTATAGCAGCAAAATACTCAAGATACAATCTATCAATCACAAATCTAATTGGACAAGTGGAGGAGGCACATACCAAGGAGCAATATCTCCAAAAATCAACAGCAAAGAGGGCTGAGCAAGGAGATCGAAAATCACGAGAAAGAACAGCAGGAACTCGAGCTTGAGCAAGTTTTCCAGTGTTTTTCGAGAGAGAAAAAGAAGATAGCTGGGAGGAGACACTTTGGAGGGGCCCAGGTGGGCCACACCCCACCCAGGCGCCACCTGTAGTGGGGCCACGCCCACTAATGGTGTGGGTGCCTAGGGTGGCCCCTGGGTCACTCCAGGTGTATCTCTGCCCCTTTTTTCGAGGAAAAATTTATTTTGAATTTTCTGGGATTTTTCAGAAAACTTTATTTTTGGCCAATTTTCAGGGTATGAAAATTGATTTTCTCGCAGAAACATTTTTTTTAGAAGAATAAAAAGCAAACCAAAACCAAACTACAGAGGTTCTAAGACACTCCAACAAGCAAACAACTAGCAAAACCAAAGCTAGCAAAAGGAAAGGCAAAGACTAGGAAGGAGAAAAATAAAAGAAAGCAAGTATAACCATAGTGAAAACATTATTTTGTTCATTAAAATCCTTTTGTTAACAAGGTTGATCAAGTCTTGTTACCAAAACAATCTTATATGAAACAAAACTTTGCATTCCACAATGTGATTATGTTACCTCATACTTGATGGCAATGGTCCCAATCATAATAGTTTCAAAATTTTCTTGTGGAATGGGACAATATATTTCTCCAACCTTGATGCTCTCAATATTTTCAATGGAATTCAGGCAATAGCTTCTAGCAACCTTCTTGGGGAAATAAATAGTATGCTCTTTGTCATTTATATTGAATGTTACTTTTCCTTGATTGCAATTAATAACAGCACCTACAGTATTAAGAAAAGGTCTCCCAAGAATAATAGACATATTATCATCTTCAGGCATCTCAAGCACAACAAAATTAGTTAAAACCAAGCAATTATGAGCCACTTGAATAGGAACATCCTCACATATACCAACAGGAATAGTAGTTGACTTATCATCCATTTGCAAAGATATATCAGTTGGTATCAACTTTTCTAGCTGGAGTCTCTTATAGAGAGAAAAAGGCATAACACTAACTCAAGCTCCCAAATCACATAAAGAAGTTCTAACATAATTATTATTAATAGAGAAAGGAATAGTTGGTATACCTGGATCACCAAGTACCATTGAAGGAATAATTAGCAAGCAAAGTAGAAATCTCCTCATTAGGAATCTTCCTTTTATTAGAGACAATATCCTTCATATACTTTGAATAAGGAGGCAACTTAATAGCACCAATCAAAGGAATTTGCAAAAATAAAGGTTTCATCCACTCACAGAACTTGTTGTAGTGTTCTTCCTCCTTTGACTTGTGTTTCTTACCTGGAAAAGACATAGGTTTCTGCACCCAAGGTTCTCTATCACTACCATGTTTCTTAGCAATAAAATCTTCCTTAGTGTACCTGGTGTTCTTAGTGTGCTCCTTAGTTTCTTCCTCAACTTCCTCCTTATCAGGAGCATCATTCTTATCATTACCACTCTCAGTTTCAGCATCAGAGACAAATATACTATTAGGATCTACAACAGGTTCAGAGGGTTCCTCAACTATTTTGTGTTTCTTTTTCTTTCTCTTACGAGGACTACCACTACTTTCACCTTGTTGAGAATCCTGCTCAATTATTTTAGGGTGTCCTTCAGGATATAAAGGATCTTGAGTAGCTATACCACTCCTAGTTGTAATTCCATAAGCATGTTTATCTCCTGAGGCATTAACTAGCATATCTTTTTGTACCTTAGCAAGTTGATCAAGTTGGGTTTGAACCATTTGAAAGTGTTTACAAAGCATTTTAATATCATTAGAAGTTCTATCCACAATATCTTTCAACTCATTAATAGCTCTAGAGTTTTCCAATAAATGATTCTGAACTTGTTTATTAAAATTACCTTGTTTAACAATAAATGTGTCAAGTTCCTATAAGCATTGATCAGGAGGCTTACCATAGGGAATATCACATTCATCAAAGTGGAGAGAGTGTACCTCAATAGTAGATGAGTGGGGAATTGGCTTACATAACTCTTCTATAGGGGGTAGATTCTTCACATATTCAGCTCTAATACCTTTATCCTTTAGACATTTGTTAGTTTGTTTCATCACTTCATCATTTAATGCAATAATTCCTCTCTTCTTTGGTGTTGGTATTGGATTTGGTTCAGGCACAACTGGTTCAGGAGTAATAGGCTCAGGTGTATTTAGCCCAGTTGAAGTCCAATCATCATAATTCTTGCTTATTTTAGTCATTAATTCTTCAGCATCTATAGGAGTTCTTTTCCTGAAAACACAATCAGCAAAACTATCTAGGTATGTCCTAGAATCATCAGTTAGTCAATTATAATAAATATCAAGAAGTTCATTCTTAGGTAATGGACATCCAGGATGTGCATGAATCAAGGCATAGAACTTTGTCCATGACTCAGGCACTTTCTCTTCTTCTCCCTGTTTAAAATAAAAAGTCTCTGCAAAGCAGCATGTCTAGCACTGGGAGGAAAATATTTCTGGAAGAAAGAAGCAATCAAGCAATCAAGGCTATCAATGCAACCAGGAGGTAATCTATTAAACCAAGCCCTATCTTCTCCTTCTAGTGAAAAAGGGAAGATCTTAGTAACAAAGTACTTGCGCATCTTAAAATCATTAGAGAATAAAGCACTCATAGTAGAAATCTCATTCATATGAGCCACAGCACTCTCATTTTCAGTCCCACAAAAAGGTTCTTTCTCAACAATGTCTAAATAGGATAAATCAAGAGAGAATTCATAATCTTTATCTTTGATATCTATGGGAGAGGTGGCAAACTTAGGATCAGAGGACAGCTTAGGAATAATAGTACGTCTAGCAAGGAGACTCTTAATAGCACTAGTACCATGTGTGTTTCGGCACTCTTCAACAAATTCATCAGTGAACTCAATGTAACCATCATTAACATCATAACTCTCTCTAGACTCAGGTGAGCTAACATGGGTAATAGTGTCTTCACTAGGAGTTTCAGTATTTCCTAGACCAGCCATAGTAGCATCTAGGAAAGGACCTAATGAACCACTCGCATCAAGAACAGTAGAAGTAACATCATGAGCATCAAAAGCAGTTTCAGACTCAGCAGTAGTAGCAGTGTGTGTAGCATGAGTATGTGGTGGTGTAACAAGATTACTTATAACAGACGGCGAATCAAGAGAAACATAGGTGTTTAGGACTGTACCTCTTCTTGTAGTGGATGGTAAAATAAGAAAATTTCCATCACGAGACTTACCCATGATGAAAGGAGTAGCAGTGAACAATAGTAGATCCAAGTGAACTTACAAATAAATCTATGCTCCCCGGCAACGGCGCCAGAAAATAGTCTTGATGACCCACAAGTATAGAGGATCACAATAGTCTTCGCAGGTAGTATTACCCAATTTATTGATTCGACACAATGGGACCAAAGAATACTTGCAAGCCTTAACAATTGAGTTGTCAATTCAGCTGCACCTGGAAATAGTTCTTGTTCACAGAAGTTTATTAGTAGCAATAGTTTGTAGTAGCAACAGCAGCAGTAAAATAAGAGGAATAGTAACAGTAGTAGCAAACAGTGGGATATGAGCGCGGTAGGCATAGGGATGGATGGACGGGCGTTGTATGGATGAGTCTAAACATGTAACTTCAATATCTAGGGCATTGCAGATAAATAAGAACAAGAATCCAAGTACTAAACAATCCTAGGCATGTGCTCCATATATAGTCATGCGTGCTCGCAAAGAGAACTTGCACAACATCTTCTGTCCAGCCAGCCCGTGGCAACGGGGCCTCTAGGGAACTACTGGCAATTAAGGTGCTCCTTTTAATAGAGAACCGGATCAAAGCATTAACACTCCGTGAACACATGTGATCCTCGCACCACAGCCATCCCCTCCGGTTGTCCCAATTTCTGTCACTTCGGGGTCTTTGGATCCGGGCAATGATATGTGTAAACAACTTGTAGATAAGATCACAAACAATACTATTATAATGATTCAATAGTAAGTTCAGATCTGGGATCATGGCACTCGGGCCCTAGTGACAAGAATTAAGCACAACAAGTTGCAACAAAGTCAAATAGCACTAATAGAGATACTAGGCACTATGCCCTAAAAATATTATGTGATTACATGATAGAACTCATCCAATCCCTACCATCCCCATAGCCTACAGCGGGGATTACTCACTCATGGATGAGGGAAACATTGATAGTTGATGGAGAGGCGTTGGTGATGACGATGGCGATGGTCCTCCCCAAATTCTCCGTCCCGGTAGGGTGCCAGAACAGAGTTTCTGGTTCCGAATAGCGGCTTCTGGTGGTGGCGGCGCAACGGAACTCTTTTCTGGAAAACGTCGAACCCCCCTCGGTTTTTAGGTTAAGGGGCAACTTATAGGCGCAGAGGGAGCCTGAGGGGGTGCCTGGGGTGGCCGCACCCCTAGGCGCAGGCTGGGCCCACCCGCACCTGGCAGGGGGTGGCCCACCTAGGCCTCCACTCCATATCGTCTTCTGGCTCCGTGGACCTTCTGGTGAAATAGGATTTTTGGCATATTTTCCAGGATTTTTCCTAATAGTTGATTTTCTGCACAAAAACTAGACACCAAGGTAATTCTGCTGAAAACATCGTCAGTCCGTGTTAGTTGTATCCAAATCACACAAGTTTAGAGGAGAAACAATAGCAAAAGTGTTCGGGAAAGCAGATACGTTTTGGACGTATCAGCCCAGGACCTTCCTATCTATATAAAGGCCAGGAGGGTATGGCGAGAAGGATCTCTACCACCATCGCATACACACCTCCACGCCATATTGCATCTACGCACCCTTGTAATCTTCGGTTCCGCCGTAATCAAGAGCATACAAGTAGGAGTAGGGTTTTCCCTCCAGGGGCATGAACTTGGGTAAATCTCGTGTCCCGCGTTTCTTGTTTGTAACCGTTCCGCGATCTCCAGCATCCCCATCTTCTCCAAAACCCAAGTCCATAACAATGGACATTGACGAAATCAACCCTCGTCATCCGTAATCTCGTAGGAGAATTTTTGTTTTCCATGCAACAAACCCTTCACTAATGTGCAAAATCCAAGCAATTATAGATTAAATAGTCCCAATAGGTAGATCATAGTGTGACTCACAAAGGAATGCAAGTGGGGAAAAGATGTGCAACGTTTATAAGTTTTGGCACCGACATTGACCCTTTATTTTTCGTTATGTCCTTCCTCACATAAAATTGATGGTTTGATATGAAATTAAAATCAAGATGATGTAGATATCCTTGTACTCTTTGAAACAAGCTAAACAACACTAAAATCCGAGTTCGTGTGCAAAAGGTATGCTCAAAATGGTCTGTAAGCTGACATATTCTTTTTTGTCAAAACAAATATCGTGCAAGCCCTGGGGGGCTCCAGCCTAGGGCGGATATTCCGGTCAAGGACGAAATTTATGGCCCCATCGGGTCACTTAGAGCAGAGACTTTGACCTAGGGGGAGTCTCTGGCCTATAAGGTGTAGGGTTCGTAGCATGGAAAACAAAAAATTTATATCGCTTGAACTCACACAAGCCAAGATCTATCTACTAGATTGTACCAACGAGTTGATAGAGTACTAACCCTCAAAGATCCAAAGCGGTTAACGAGAGCAGATTCTCGTGGGTGATTTAGTCGTTCACTTGTCGATCTCAAGATCACGTAGACGATCCTTCCGGCACCGCGTTCCATCAACGCTCCCCCAGTCGGTCACACATATGGTACTCGAAGAATACCTTCCTCTCCCTTGTTCTAGTAGGCAGCAGAGGTTGTCGCTCTCTCCTCGCAATTCCGGCGGCACGACGGCGTGGTGTCGGAAGTAGAGGGGATATCCCACAGGGCTTCGCCTAATCCAGAGCGGGTATGGTCGAGTAGAGGGAGCCCCGGCGATCTACGGTTTAGAGGGCTGAGGTTTAGAGGTAGGTAGAAACTAGGGTTTAGCTAGTCGATAGCGGTTTAGAGGAGATCTAGATTGGCTGCAACTAGAGAGGGGGGCGGCAGACAACCTAGGGTTTCTTGTGTGGTTTAAGGGGGGTGCCCCCTCCCCTCTATTTATGAGAGGGAGGGGCGGTTTGGGGGGAGGAGAGTCCTCCCCCAACTCCACTTTTAGGCCGACACAGGGGAGAGGGAGGAATCCTCCCTTAGGTAGGATTCCTTCCCTCCATCCACTTGGAAATCGTTGTCCTAGTTTGACTTTTTCAAACTGGCTTTTTGTCTTTCAAACTAGAGTTTGATTTCTCTCTTCCAAGTGTCCAGCCAAGTGACCAAGGACATGATGCAACCATTCCACTTTGTCATGACACATCCATGTACCCTTCCACTCCGGATCGGTGGACCTTCTAGACCCTTCTAGAACATTCCGGTGAAAACACCGAAACCATTCCCGAACTCCGGAATTGGACTTTCCTTATATGAATCTTATTCTCCAGACCATTCCGGATCCCATCCGAGACTCCAAACTACATTCGGTCTCTTTACTCACTTTCCGTATCTACTAAACAACATCGAATCCTTAAGTGTGTCTCCCTAGGGTTCGTGAATTATGCAGACATGATCGAGACTCTTCTCCGATCAATAACCAATAGAGGAATATGGAAATTCATATGGATCCCACTGTTGGGGATATGCTATATGGGTATCCTCATAGCATGTCTCTGATCCGGATAACCCGGGTGGCCCACAGTTGGTAGCATGGCCCATGGCCTGCTGGGCGGCCTAGTTAGATTGATCCAGAAGGGAGGCCCATGCCGGATAAAGGAAGGCTACGATGGAGTCACCAACGTATCCGGAGCCTTGGAGTACAAGACAAGCAAGACTAATAATAGATGGTTTAGGACTCTATAACCTGTCCGGCTAGGACTTTTCCCTATAACCCGAGGACCTGGCGACTATATATGTCGGGCCTATGGGAGCCTTTAGGGCAAAAACACAGACAATCTAGTGTCGACTACGATGCACCTCGCACAACGAACCAATCCCTGTAACTTGGCGTATTGCCCTTATAGTGATTTATAGCAGGAGTAGGATTCCGCCACCGTTGTGGGATCTGAACCTGCGTAAGCTATGTTACCTCGCACCCGTCAACCGTATGCCTTCCCCCACGTCTCTAAACACGCACTGTGAGGACCCCTCCATGGCGTACTCGTCGGCAATACCACGACAGTTGGTACCCACCGTGGGGCCAGAGGCGCTTCAGGCTCTTCAGCGGGCGAGAACCAAGATCTTCGCGGGAATCGGTGAAACCGTAGCCATCGGTCGCGTTTTCTTCTCGGGCAACGTTCTGATCGTCCCTCCCGACGAGTTCTGGATCCCAGCGAAGACGAACCCTACGCGGTGTTCGATCGTTCCTATCGGAGACATCCACCTCTACATCGGCGAAACCGACTCGGGCACTAGTTCCCTGGGAGTCGGAGGAGCATCAAGGCCCTCACGGACCGCCTACGGGTAGGATACGTTCGAGGAAGGATCGATGTCGGATCTCTCTTCGGAGTTTGCTGACAAAGATCGGAAAAATTCAAGGCCCACCCAAACCGCCCCTGTGCAAGATATAAAGGTGGAAGATCACTGCAAGTCCACCGGCTTCACCCGTTTGTCTGGACAGCAGAGATCCAAATTCGTCGGCGTGGTTACCATCTTCGATCTAGCGCGATGCGTTCAGAGAGAGGGCGAAAACCCCTGCGATTACCTTGCCAGGTGGCTCCGAATACGAGCCGACCTGGCCCACTACCCCAATGATGATGCTATGTATCACTTTGTGGAAGGACTGGACCATGGCACGCTTCTCCGTCATTCTCAAAGGCGGCAGCAGGCGTAAGGGCATCTCACTTTCGAAAGAATGGTGAACACCGTCAATAGCTACGCGGAGGCGGATCTTGCGCGCATTGGCAGAACGCCGCCGCCTCAGCAACCGCCTCCACCACCTCCAGTCGCCATCGCGCAGCAGTGCCACCAGCCCAGTCATCATCGCTGATGTTGCACCTCCACCCCCTGTCATGGAGGAAGTCTTGGAACCCTCCGACTCTGTGATTGACGCGCTATACACCGACTTCAGCGCAGATTCAGAGGAGATAGATTTCAGTCCAGAAGAACTAGACTCCACCATGCAGGAGATGGAAGAAGAATACACACGCGACGAGCAAGCCGCCAACGCCGTCACGTCTCAAGAGGTGTTCGTCACCATTGGGACGGCGATGGATGAAGATCAACCCAGACGAGCTCCGCCTACAGCGCTGGAAAAGGGGAAGGGGCCACTTATTGCTGCTGACGATGATCGCGCAAAGGTCATTCCTCCTCCGCCTAACCCAGTGCAAAAGCTGCAGGAACCTGGCACCGGCCCGAGCAACAACAACACTGCAAACTTGCCGCCTCTGGCATCTACGTCTGCTACTACCCAAGTTACTCCAGCTGATAGAGTGATGTACGACAACCTCCTCGTCGAGCCACTGACCATCGCTCATATCCGGGACGTGACCCAGCTTGACGAGAAGCGCCGCCAGTTGCTGGAGGAAGCGCAGGCCATCACGGAGCAAGGCGCTAAGCTAGATCGATATCTGGTCAACGTGCAGAAATCCATAGAGAAAGCTAGAGCAATGGAGACCGAATACAAGACTCTGCTACAGCAGCAGAAGGCCAAGAAAGCTCCAGCTCGTGTCATCAACGATCCTGGCATACGGTGAAACCTAGGATGGGCTCCCACGAAGCCGGCACAGGCCAAGCCATACATTGACAGTGAAGGCAGGCAGGTGATGCCCACTCGCCTCCTCAACCTCGCCGTCGCCAAGACCCTTCTGGAGCAGGATCGATCACCTGAGGCGGTGGAACAGGTTTGTGACCTAGTGGCCAAGGCGGTGAAATAGCAGGAAAAGGCCACGTCTCAGAGGCTGTAGTCTGACCCAGCGTTTTGCCGGTCTAGCCAGCACAAGCCGCCAAGGGAAAGATCTCCTCTTGATGTCGGGTCTCAAACGGGTTTGTCAGAACGAAGACGAAGGGATGCATGCAACAGGAAGGATGCTATTCACATATCCTCTGACCACGGAGAAAAGGCCTGACCTCGTCGTCCATCGCCACCGCCCCGCTCCCCCCGACATCACGAAGACCCCAAAGCTCACCATCGTACGGATATGCCCCCGCCAAGGCAGGGCGGCATCGTCATCCGCGACAACACGGAGCAGACCATCATGACGGAGAGTGCAACCAAGGACACAAGAGCAGGTCACGCCATGACCCTCCGCGTCCGACAAGAAACCGCGACAGACGTGAGGCGTCGCGGGAGGGTAATAGCAAGAAAGCTAACCCATCGCCACCTCCGCCTCTGTCGCCACCCAGCAGTCACCATGGCGGAGGAGGCCCGCGTCGTTCACGCAGCCCATCCCCTGTTGACAAGAAGAAGAAAAACCCGGAGCCATACGATGCGCGTTCGCGGATCGATAAGATCCACGAGGCCCGGGAAGGGCCATACCTGGGACCATGTTGCTTTGGACCTGCAATACGGTCTGCAACTTACCCAGAGGCTTCCAGATTGACAAGACCATCAAGCCCTACGATGGCACCGCCAAGCCAGCCACATGGTTGCAGGACTACGACAATGCGGTGGAGATTGCCAGAGGCAACCCCAACATCGCCGTCAAGTACCTCCCTTTAATGTTGGCGGGCACGACCCGTCAATGGATTGATGACTTGCCGGAGAAGTCCATCTGCAATTGGTTGGACATGCAAAAAGCGTTCACCAAGAATTTCGAGGGTACGTACAAACGTCCCTGCACTGTTGGTGATCTACAGCGGTGCGTGCAAGAGAAAGATGAGACATCTCGTGCCTACCTCACGCACTGGCTGGATATGAAAAATTCCTGCACAGGAGTGCACGCTCAAACCACCATGGCCGCCTTCATCGATGGGTTGGAAAGGGGTACGTTGCTCCGACATAAGTTGAAACGCTTGTAGGACAATCACTAGCTTGACTTGAACCAGATGATTCAGTTGGCAAGTGAGTTCGCAGCTGCCGACAATGATGCTCGTGGCTCCTT
Source organism: Avena sativa (assembly GCA_916181665.1). Taxonomy (NCBI): domain Eukaryota; kingdom Viridiplantae; phylum Streptophyta; class Magnoliopsida; order Poales; family Poaceae; genus Avena; species Avena sativa. The sequence goes on from OV702284.1 coordinate 73,318,439, forward strand.
GCCGGCAACGGCCATTCCAACTCAAGATCGGAGGAACAGCAGTACAAAGCGGGAAACCGCTCCAGATGAAAAGAAAACTCCCGACATGGTCGCCATGACCTTTGCAGGACGAGGTGATGGCGGACAACATGTTCGAGGATGGGGAGCTGGTCGTGGGCAGCAGTGAGGAAGTGAAACTACCTCGACAGCGCTCCGTGTTCCCCAAACCTACGAGGAGAACCGCGATATTCCCCGTACACCTCGATGTCAATGTTAAAGCCACTCACACCAATCTACACTGCAAGTTCGTCAACAACCTCAAGGAAGACCCGGGGTCCGTCTACAAGCGAAGTCGGAAGAACAGACCGTGAGGCAAGGGCAAGGGGAAGAACAAGGAGGAGGAGTCCAAGGATTCAAGTGACATGGACGAGGACATCGACCCCAAGCACTCCGCCAAGAGCGACGACAAAGGAAAGAACCCTTTCATGAAAAAGGCGCCACTTTACCACACTTTCCTTGGCACCCCCTCCGCCCGACAACAGAAGACCTCTATCAGGATCCTGATGGCTACTCTACCCCTAGTTCCCCAATACCTACGCTTGTTGGAGGTTCCAATTACTTGGGACAGGAAGGATCACCCAGACATCATTCCTACGGAGAACCAATATGACATGGTCATCAACCCCCTGATTGACGGCAATGAGTTCACCAAATGTATGGTGGATAGTGGAAGCAGCATCAAGATGATGTGCCTGGATACACTACAGAAGATGAACTTAACGGAGGCAAACCTAAGGCGGACCAACACCATCTTCCACGGCGTAGTTCCTGGTCGGGAGGCTCGGTCCCTTGGGTGCATCACACTTCAGGTAGCTTTTGGTGATGTTAATAATTACCACCAAGAGCGCATGACCTTTGAGGTGGTCCCCTTTAAGAGCGTGTACCACGTCATATTCGGCCGCGACATATTCCACACCTTCATGGCCAAGCCATGCTTCGTCTACAACAAACTCAAGATACCCGGACCAAACGGTGTCATCACCGTATCCGGAAGCTTTACCAAGGCTAGGGACTACGAGATTAATGAAGTAGCCTATGCGGAAGCTGTCCTCTACAGCGAAGAGTTCAAGGAGATCCAGAGCAAGCTCGATTACTCAGAGATGCCCGTGTCGAAGAAACAAATCTCCGACTCCGCTCCAGCATTCAAGGCCGCCATCAATACTAAGCCGGTGGAACTTGTGGTAGGCGATGCCTCCAAGACCACCGCCATTGGGACGAACCTGGATCCCAAATAGGAAAGCACGCTCATCGAGTTCCTCCATGAGAATAGGGACATCTTTGCCTGGCAACCTGCCGAAACATTGATCCAAAATGCAAACCAGTGAAGCAACCTCTACGACGCTTTGGAGATGAGAAGAGATGCGCCATTGGCAAAGAGATAGCTAGGTTACTTAAGGCTAGTTTTATCCGGGAAGTCCTTCACACCCAATGGGTGGCCAATCCTGTACTTGTCCCCAAAAAGGGAACCAATGAATTAAGAATATGCGTTGATTACACCAGCTTGAACAAAGCATGTCCCAAAGATCCATTTGCTTTGCCTCGCATTGACCAAGTCATTGACTCGACGGCTAGCTCGGAACTTTTGTGTTTTATTGATGCATACTCAGGATACCACTAGATCAAGATGAGGAAGTCGGACCAATTGGCCACTTCGTTCACTACTCCATACGACACGTTTTGCTATGTCACGATGCCCTTTGGGCTGAAAAATGCAGGTGCTACATACCAGCGGACAATGCAACGTTGCCTACACGATCAAATTGGTCGGAACCTTCACGCCTATGTGGACGATATAACGGTGATGTCTAAAAATTCAAATGACTTAATCTCTGACTTAAAAGAAACCTTTGATAATATCTGGAAATACAACATGATGCTTAACCATAAGAAGTGCGTCTTCGGGGTCCCAGCCGGCAAATTGTTGGGCTTCATCGTTTCCCAGCGTGGAATCGAGGTCAACCCGGAGAAAATCAAGGCCATATTAAACATAAATCGTCCGACATGCCTAAAGGATATTAAACGACTAATAGGTTGTGTTGCAGCAGTTAGTCGGTTCGTCGGCCAACTTGGAGAGAAGGCTCTGCCGCTATACAAGTTGCTGAAGAAGGCGGACAAATTTACGTGGACGGACGAAGCAGATGCAGCATTGAAGCAGCTCAAGGATATTCTTTCCTCAGCGCCCATCCTTTCAGCACCCGTGCCTGGAGAGCCCATGTTACTTTACATGGCGGCAACCAACCGGGTAATCAGCATCGTCATCGTGGTAGAGCGGAAGAAACCAGGCTATGCGCACGGAGTTCAACGACCAGTTTACTATGTAAGCGAGGTCATGACGGAGTCCAAGCAGCGTTACCCGCACTAACATAAGATAGCTTATGGAGTATTCCTTGCTTCTCGGAAGCTGAGGCATTACTTTCAGGAGCACCCAATCACAGTGGTGAGCAAGACTCCACTGTCCGACATTATCAACAACAGCGACACTACACACTACTAGGAAAACTGCTATAGGTAATCCACAGTTCTGTGGCGCACTTGCTAGTGGTGCCCCACAGGTAAAATAGGCGTGGCGCACTGCCCACAGGTGCCCTACGGCTAACTGTCATAAGCGTGGCGCACATGGGGGTAGTGCGCCACGGCTATGTGTGGGCCAGGGCACATGTGGCCACATCACACATACCCGTAGCGCACTAGGTCAAGGTGCGCTACGGATGTTTCACTTATCTGTAGGGAACCTTGACCTAGTGCGCTACGGGCATGTTTGCTGCTGCAGCTGGGTCAACTTAGCCGAAGTGGCATGCACCAACTCCACACCCCCCCCCCCCCCCCGTGGATCGCCTTTTTAGGCTTTGCAAAAAATAAAAGAAAATGATAAACACTTCAAAAAATTAAATCATTTCATATTTAGGTAGGTAATGTGGTATAGCTTCTAGTAAAATTAACAAACATGAGTTTCGACTTTATCTGCAAAAAAAAGTCATGCCACGGTAAAAAGGCCGTAACTTTTGCATACGATATCGAAAAAAATCGTATAATATACCAAAATGACGAGAACGAGATTTCGCATACGCTCGTAACCACCTCCGGTCGTTTAACGATTTTTTAGATTTTCAAAATTCGAAAAGAGCAAAATGTTACGGTCAAAAGACCGTTTTTTCCTGCAGAAAAAAAAATAGAGGGCGACTTACCCGTAGCGCACCACCACCTAGTGCGCCACGGATAAGCTTGGGCGGGATTCAGGGATTCAAATTTGAATCCCCACCCCGCCCTCCTCCCTTTTCCTTTCCCCTTTTCCCTTCCCCTTTTCCCTCTTCCTCTCCCTTTCCCTTCTCCTTCTTCCTTCTTCCTTCTCCCTTCTTCCTTTTCCTTCTCCTCCTTCCCCTTCTCCTCTCCTTGCAGTGGCGGTGCGATGTCGGCCTCCTTCTCCTCCTCCTCATAGTGACAACGGGCGACGGCGGTGCAACGGTGGCCTCCTTCTCCTCCTCCTCGCAGTGACAACGGGCGACGGCGACATCCTTCTCCTCATCGACCTCCCTTCCTCCCTCTCTTCCTTCCTCCCTCTCTTCCTTCCTCCCTCTCTTCCTACCTTCCTTTCTCCAACCACACACTTCCTACCACCTCGACGCCAGCGAGGACTAGAGCGGCCACGACCCCTCCCGCACCTCCCTGCAACGGCCATGCTCCGGCGAGGTGACACGACTGCGGCGGCGATGCACGGACCCGATTGCTTTTGCAATTCAAAACGAGGGTGTTTTTTGCATTTTTTTTTGTTTTTTGAAAAACACATCTGTGGCTCACCCTGTACCCCTACTCGTGGCGCACCTGGTAGTGCGCCACGCCTATCTCGATATAACCGTGGCGCACCATGCAGTGCGCCACGACTACGAGATAGCCGTAGCACGATGCCCATGGCGCACTGCTAGTGCGCCACGGAAGGCCTTTTCAGGTGCGCCACGAATAGGCGTTTTTCTAGTAGTGACAGGAAGGGTCGTGAAGTGGGGCATTGAACTTTCTGCCTTCGAGATCACGTACAAGCGACGCGACGCTATCAAGTTAGAAGCCTTGGCGGATTTTATTGCAGATTGTACATAGATGCCAGATGTTACTCCGTTGCCGGAACCAGAGTACTGGGTGATGCACTTTGACGGATCAAAGCTGCTCAACGGCTCGGAGTTTGGTGTATTGCTATAGTCACCAACTGGCGACAAGCTACACTACGTTCTGCAGATCCACTTCGAGGCTACGAATAACATGGCGGAGTATGAACCACTCATTCACGGACTACGCGTAGCCAAGGATATTGGCACCAAGCGCATAGTTTGCTGTGGAGATTCCGACTTGGTTGCCTAGCAAGTGGCTGGCACCTGGAATGCATGGAACCCTATGATGGTGGCATATCGAGACGAAGTGGACGAGATAGCCAAGAGCTTCTTGGGCTACGAATTCAAGTATGTACCTAGGGAGAAAAACGAGGCGGCTGATCTGCTATCTAAGCTTGGATCAGGGCGCAAACGAATTCAGCCAGGAGTTTTCCTAGAGCATCTATGGACACTATCCATGAAGGAAGCCAACATCGACAACCCGGATAGAGTTGACTCTTTCGTCCACATGGTGGCAAAGGTCCCTCCGGCTTGGGCAAAACCGTTCATGGAATATCTCGAACACGGAACTTTGCCCAACGACGAAGTCGAAAGATGGCAAATAGTACGTCGAGCGAAGGGCTATACCATAATCAATGGACAGCTCTACAAAAGGAGCACTACTGGTATATACCTAAAGTGTGTTTCCCAGCTAGAAGGTATTGAAATCCTACGCGAAATCCATCTCGTAGATTGTGGGCATCACGCCGCTCCTCGATCGTTGGTCGCGAAAGCCTTCCGAAAAGGATTCTACTGGCTGACCGCGAAGGCGGACGCCGACAAGCAGGTTGAGACATGCATGGGATGCCAGTATTATGTCCGACAACCACATATTCCTGCTGAAGAATTGCGAACGATACCAATAACTTGGCCGTTTGCAGTCTGGGGGCTAGACATGGTGTGACCGTTGCAGACGGCGCTATGTGGGTTTACGCATCTGCTAGTAGTAGTTGATAAATTCATTAAATGGATAGAAGCTAAACCCATTAGAAAGCTTGATGGGGAAACTGCCCTCAGGTTTGTCCGGGATTTAGTGGTGAGATTTGGTCTCCCACATAGCATTATCACCGACAACGGCAGCAACTTGTCACTCGGAGAAGTGGAGGCTTATTGTTGGGAGAAGGGCATCCGTCTTGACCTTGCATCTGTGGCACATCCACAATCCAATGGTCAGGTTGAGCGAGCCAAAGGATTAATTATGCAGGGAATAAAGCCACATCTTGAGGCACCGCTACATAGAGCAGCTGGAGCCTGGGCGGAGGAATTGCCATCTGTGCTGTGGAGTTTACGAACTACACCCAACAGATCCACCGGCTACACCCCTTATTTCATGGTATATGGAGCAGAAGCCATCCTACCTTCCGACATCCTTCACGATGAACCAAGAGTCGCCGCCTACGACGAAGATGATGCTGAAGAATCTAGATGCCTAGATGTGGACCTTCTCGAGGAGGAGCGCGTTTTGGCATGCCAAAGATCCGCCATCTACCAGCAGAAGCTACGCAGCTACCATAGTCGTCGCGTTCGGCATTGCTCGTTTAAAGAGGGGGATTTGGTGCTCCGACTTAAGCATAAGAAGTCACACAAATTATCCCCGCCATGGGAAGGACCGTTCATCATAAGCAAGGTGCTACTCAATGGGTCTTACTACCTCATTGAAAATCTTGAACTGAAGGATAAACCCAACGAGGATCATAAGCGTTAGCGACGTGACCCGGATGATGACTACCCGGATCTTGATCGGCCATGGAACATAGCACAGCTACGTCCTTTTTACACTTAGCATTTTTTATCTAATTGTGTACCTCTTATATGATCAATGAAATAAAGCTCTCTGGTTCACTCATATTTCTAAGTCTTTTACCTCCTTTAGTGTTCATTTTAGGATCATATAAAACCTTTATGCACAAGTTTTGCGATTGCACTTGTGAAAAATCCGCCTACGGGCGTTAGCTTAAGTTTTCTGGTCTTCTTTGTCGTTTTTATGTGGATTCTGGAGTATTGACTTTTGGCACTTATTGTCGGCGATTTTGTGCTTAGGTTATTCACGGTGCCATTGGGCATCATCACCTAAGCACATGGTTCCGACAACGAGTCTTCCGACTCACGAAAAGTCAAGCATAAGAACCAAAGTAATAGATAAGCCAACACTTGCTTAAAAAATATATACATGCTGAAATTAGTTATTAAATAGCAGGACATACATCATTGTTTTCCGCCTTAAGATTAATACATAGTTTTTTCCACATACGCATCACAAAGGAAATAAATATTACAGATTGTTTTTCATTCCTTTGGCGCAGGCGACTTGGAAGCAGCGTCGTCGGCAGCAGGAGAATCACCCTCAAAGTCGGCAGTGTGAAGAGACTCGGAGGAGCTTTGGTTGCCGCCATCGATGGTATTCATCAGCACGAAGACGTTGACATTGACTAACTCAGCGACTCTGGTGTCATAACCCGCGAATGACGACAAGATGGATTCGTGAATAATATCTTTGCCATCGTCATCCATGTCGGGAATGCCAGAGGTTACCATGTCTATGTCGGCATCTTCATAGTGTGCATCTACCATGGATAGCGCCATCCTTGCACCGGCCCGTGCACATGAAGCTTTCCATCTTGTGATACGCTCGGGGGCTCGACGCAGGATCTCCGAGAACTTCGTCACAGAGTCCGATGCCTTGATATTGATCTGGAGGGGCTTGGCAATCTCTTTGGCTTGCGCGATGGCGGTGTTGATGAAGTTGCCGGCAAGAACCATGCATTCCTTTGCTGGAGGAGGCGACTGGGTTAAACCCATAGGAGCTGCAAATTCCGACAAAGGAGCACATGAGTTCAAAAATTCAGAGTATCCAGACTATAGAAATCCAAGACGGAGAATCACTTACTGAAGATGCTAGCCTTAGCTTGCCAGATGGTATCCGCCAAGGAGTCATGTTCTTGTTGGAGGAGCTTGTACGCCTCATGATGGCGTTGATTCTGCTCATCGGCAGCTTTCTTCTGATCTCTTAAAATTGAGATCTCCTCCTTCAAGTGGTTCATATCCTCGGTGGCGGAATCCTGCAGGGCTTTCATTGATTCTTCATGCATCTTCAGCATGTCCTGCCTCTCCTTCTTAAGGATCTTGTTCCCGCTATCCAGCTCTTGAATGTTCTTGGATTGCTTGACAATGTCCTTAGCCTTGGAAATGGTTTCTGCAAGTCGGAAAAAACAAAGTACACAGTGAGTACTCGGAGAATACACAAGTTTAAGTCGGAATACGAAAAAGAAAGGAAAAACAGACGCTTGCTCTTGATGATCTGTTCCTTCAAGAACGCAGTTTTACCCTTTTCGGCTTCCAAGTCTGCGCGCATCTTCTGGTACTTGTCGTTGGCCATGCCCCTCCGAGCATTCTCGTTCTGAAAAAAAAAGTTAAACGTTGTTTGGTCTACATGGAGCATCTAGCCGGAAAATTTCCACCTAGATGCTCGGGGGCTACAGCGAGAGTTTTTAACTTAGCAATATGCTTAGTCTTTCTTTAAGCATCTAGTCGGAACTAATTCAGTTTTCGATTAGACACTTGGGGCCTACAGTATTAAGTTTTTAACTCGGATGTATTCTTAGCTTCTCTTTAAGCATCTAGTCGGAACTAATTCAGTTACAACTAGAGGCTTGGGGGCTACAGTATTGAAATTTATAAACACTGCGTATGCTACTCTTAAAGCATCTAGTCGAAATAATTCATTCCACCTATATGCTTGGGGGCTACAGTGAGAAGTTTTCTACCTTAGTTACTCTTAGAGCATTTAGACGCAAAGACCTATGGTTTTCCGTCTAAATCCTCGGGGGCTACAGTGGGATACTCATATAAAATGCAAAAGGCAAATAAAACTTACAAGTGCAATGATCTTGAGGTTAGTAGCACTCTCAGCCAGCAGCTTGCCGAAGGATACACTATTTCCTTGCAAGATCTCTGCTTGCCGGAGAAGCTCCTATAGACCGCACGTCGGAGATGTCGGTGCCGCACCAGGAACTAGAGCAGTGCTACCCGGTGTAAGTACTGGATAGACTATCTTTGGATACTTTATGGTTTTCTTGGGTGCGGGGGCACCGCCTTCGGTAGAAGTACCAGCTTCCACCATCGCCTTACCGCTACCGATGGCATCCTTAGCCGGAGCTTTAGCCATTTGGTGTGCGGCACTTTCCTGCATCGCCTGCTCGCCGACAACAGCGAGCTCGGTAGAGGCACCTGAGTCCACTTCCATGGCGGAAGGGCCAGATGCTTCCTTAGCTTGTGATCTTGTCGGAGCGGAGGAAGGCTTGACGATAGGGGTAACAGGGGCGATGGTGGGAGATGTGTTGTGATGCAGCATGTCCTTGATGGTTCTAGAAGCCCCCAATATTTTGGAGGTCTTCTTCAAGCTGGTCGTGGCTTTGTTCCTGAAACGTGCAAAAATGCATAAGTACGGGAATAAGACAGACAAATGGACAATGTCGGAGAGAAAGAAGCTTACACAAGTGGAGGTGCTTTAGCAAAGGGGATCCCGGTATCTTTCTTTTCTCTACCTCTAGGGCGGTGGTAGTATTTTTGGAGGCTCCACCCTCCGTCTTCTTCTTCTTGCCTCCATCGGCATCGTCAGAGGTGGAGCTCTTCCACTTTTGTGCCACCAAAGCATCGTCGTCGGACACGACGGTGACTTCCTTCATCTTTGGATCATAGATTTGAGGAGCCATGCTGTCCTCATCTATGTCGCTAAGCTGTTAAGTGAAGAACCACCGTGTTAGATGGGATGGCAATTGCTAGACGGAAGAACTAGAGTATATATGGCATACACGGAAAATAAGCAGTTACCTTTGGACACTTGCTCTCTACGAACATGTCGTAGGTGATTGTGAAGCCACGCTTCTTGTCCTTCACCTTGACGATGTCCTTGAGGCGAAGCTTGACGGAGTCGCTCGAGAAGTTGTCCACGGAGATGCGGAGGCTATCCCTTCTGTCGTTGGTATACTTGTGCATCAGCTTCAAGCGGTGCTGCAGAGGCTGGATTCGCCTGATGAACTAGCACATGGCTAGGTCCAAGCCGGTCAAACCCATCTCTACGAACCACTCTATCCGCCTTATAGCGTGGGAAGCATCGCTGTCGGAGGGAAGGGAGGCCTGGGATCTCCATGTTGAGGCTTCAGCGGCGGCTCCATCGATGAAGTCCGGGTACGTTACTTCTCGGTTAGCCAGAGGGATATCTGGACCGTAGAAGTAAGTACGATGCCAGTTCTTGCAGGACTCGTCGCCGACGATGTCGGGGAACCGCTGGCCAGGACGGATCTTGAAGCTAATGGTGCCACAATTTCTAAGTTCATCCTTGCTGGCCCCGGCTTCACGTTTGATGGTGAAGGAATACACAAAGAGATCTAGCCTAGGCCTAATTCCTAGGTAACCCTCACAAAGCGCCGCGTAATTGCTAAGCGCTAGGATACTGTTGGGAGAAAGGTTTTGGGGATGTACTCGGTAGTGGTTCAAGACGGCAAGGAAGAAGTTAGAGATGGGCAGGGAGACGCCGCGTACCAATTGTGCCTTGAGGTACACCTTTTCTCCGGCTTGGGGAGAAGGTGTGACCTCGCTAGCTGGCGCCGCCCGCCAGGTGAGCCCCTCCGTCGCGGGGAGGTAACCCTCGACGATCAGCTCCTTGATGCCGCGGTCCATAATATCCGAACCGCGCCAGTCGCCTTTGTGGGAGTCGCTGTCCTCCTCTAGCAGCTCCAGTGCCGCTGGATTGTGGTTGCCGTCGGTGGACTCAACCACCGTAGAGACGGGGATGACCAGGACCTATGGGGGCACGACGACGGAGCTCGCCGGCTTCGCCGCGGCTTCGCTCGACACCGCCATCGAGGGAGTAGGACTGCTACTGGCCATTGCGAGTGTTTGGAGGTGACTGGCGAGATTGGAGTTATGGTTTTTTGCAAAATTGCGCGGAGAGCTCGAGGGGGCGCTCGCTGGAGGAAGAAGATGATGCTAAGAGAGAATGAGGTGAAAAGTAAAATTTCCACCATAGTTACTATTTATGGTCTCCATCATCAAGATTCGTGCAGCTTAATCGGACGGTTACCGCGTAAACGAAAAGTGCGCGAACATGCGTAGAAATTTTGCCATGTCCCAACCATCGCCGCCAACGGTTCATATCGCTCGCGCGGGAAAAAACCGGACATGATTGCGTTCTCTGCATATGTGAGTTACGAGGCGTCGCTGACCTATGTCTGTGTCACCCTAGCTGTCATAGGCAGACGAACCATCACATCAGAAGATTCCGGCATGGACGGATCCAATCCGGCTATGGAAGAGTACGATGGAAGATTTAGCATTTCTCCGACTTATAAATTGAACACGGAGAAAACCTTGCAGGGTTCTTTGGGAGGACTACAAGATAGTGCTTGACGATTTGCCGACATCCATCTAGACGGAGCATTCAACGTGAAGAGGCAAGACGGCGCAAGATCTCGGAGTTCTCCGGGGGCTACTGTTGGGAATATGCTATATGGGTATCCTCATAGCATGTCTCTTATTCAGATAACCCGGGTGGCCCACAGTTGGTAGCATAGCCCATGGCCTGTTGGGCGGCCCAGTTAGATGGATCCAAAAGGGAGGCCCATGCCAGATAAAGGAAGGCTACGGTGGAGTCACCAGCGTATCCGGAGCCTTGGAGTACAAGACACACACGACTAATAATAGACGGTGTAGGACTCTGTAACCTGTCCGGCTAGGACTTTTCCCTATAACCCTAGGACCTGGCGACTATATAAGTCGGGCCTATGGGAGCCTTTAGGGCGAAAACACAGACAATCTAGTGTCGACTACGACGAACCTCGCACAGAGAACCAATCCCTGTAACTCGGCATATTTCCCTTATAGTGATTTATAGCAGGAGTAGGATTCCGCCACTGTTGTGGGATCTGAACCTGGGTAAGCTGTGTTACCTCGTACCCGTCAACCGTCCGCCTTCCCCCACGTCTCTAAACACGCACTGTGAGGACCCCTCCATGGTGTACTCGTTGGCAATACCACGACACCCACATATTTCTATGATTACTTCGTGATCGAATGAACCATTTACATATGATACCAATTTCCCTTTGTCTCGCGATACTTTACTTATCCGAGGTCTGATCGTCGGTATCTCTGCATACCTAGTTCAACCTCTTTACCGATAACTACTCTTTACTCGTTCCTGTGATATGTGATCCCTTGTGATCCAGTCACATGCTTGCAAGCTAATTGGATGACATTCCACCGAGACGGCCCAGAGTATATCTATCCATCATATGGATGGACAAATCCCACTCTTGATCCATGTGCCTCAACACATACTTTACGAACACTCAATGCCACCTTTATAACCACACAGTTACGAAGTGGTGTTTTATGTCATCAGAGCATCCATCCGGTGATGGTGATTAAGATGATATCATGGTCGAAGGATTTAGGTTACTATGTATCTGAAAGCTTATAGAAAGTGAACTATTTTAAATGACTTAATCTTATGCTACACTTATCTATAGGAGTATGTCTATCACATCATTCTCCTAATGACATGACATTGTTTTTAATAACATCTCAATGTTCATGATCAGGAAACCATGATCATATATTAACCAACAAGCTAATTTAACAAGAGGCTTTACTAGGGAGTCTTACATGTTTACAAATCACACAAGTATTAATGTTTACGGTTAATACAGTTATAACATGGTATGTAAACATTTATCATAAGTATGAAGGTATGATAATAACCACTTTATTATTGCCTCTTGGGCATATCTCCAACATAAGGTTCCAGACCATCAAGAATATGTCTGAGACTCGATTTCGGCGGGAAAAGTTGCACCGAAAACCAAATTGGTGGAAATGAAAGAATTAGGCTATGGGAACACAAAGTAAATTATATCAAAAGCTTTTGCAATGAATCTATGGATCAAAACCTACCAAAACACACTCGTCGGGAGTTGTACAACTCGAAACACGAATTTGGAGGTATTTTGGGGGATTTTTGAATTTATGTGGAAAAGACCAAATCAAAGAGAAATCTATGGATACCAAAGGCTATTGATGCCACTTTATGATGGTATCAAAAGAACAAACAAATTTGTGGATAATTTTGTGATAGTTTGGAATTTCTCAAGAATTTTTTATGGTGGTGGATGATGAAGAAAACATCAAATCCGTGAGAAATCTTGGCTCTAATGCCACATGATGAGGGCTAGGCTCTAGGGTGTACCTGATCTTCATAGTTCTCATGTTATAAATCTTGGGAATAGCGTGGGAAAGGGGTAGCAGTAAGGGAATCAAAAACACACCACACCGAGGACGTGATGAACTCTACACAAAACACAACACGATACTTGTCCAATTGCTCCCATCGACAACCACCAGTCCAACAGAATCATCGCAAGAAAATATTAGGCTAAAGCGTTCCCTTGACCCCAATCGGAGAGGGATGAACACCTTGGGGATGGACTTGAAAACCAACTCATGATTACACAAGGTTGGGCATTGCACAACTCAAAGATAAAAGTCGATTGAGATATTGCAGACAAAGGCTCCCTTGGACGGGAGATGAGACACAACTAGAAGATCCAAATTTGGATTTTAGTATTATCATCTATGTCTAAGGAATAGAGGTGAGCCATAGGTGATATTTGTAGTGCAAGGCATAAGAGGGTGGGTAACAAAGGATAAGGTAGGATGGAAGCACGGGCCACGGGGACTAAAGGATGATTCCATGCATGGAAGCATGGAAGAGAACAAAGAAGAAGCATGCACATCTGCCCCGTGGTCTACAACCCAGTAAGCTCGGAGTTTCTGGCCCACTACTCCGAGACCGTAATATCTACCCATCCATGAAATAAGACTTTGACTCATCTCATGAAGTCCAAATGTTGCAAGATCCTAGAGCCGATCTGGAGTCTCTACCAAAAAAAAGGAGTCTCCGTCCCAAGATTCCTAGACCGGAGTCTCCGGTCCCACCACCCCAAAGTATTCGACATATAACTGATGGGCTTGCGCGCCTAAGAGTCGGGCCACATCCCATGTACCCTCTTTGTGACCTAGCTGATGTACTCGTCAATGCAGACCTAACATGGTGATACATCGAAAACGTAACTATAATTTTTGATGTTCCATGCTTGTTTAGTATATCTACTTTGCTTTGCTTTGTCTCCACTTTGAGATATTTTTATATATTTTCTGGGACTAACCTATTAACAAGATGCCACAGTTTCAGTTGCCTGTTTTCTTGTGTTTTTGGTTCCAGAAAAGGCAGAAAATCAGTATTCTCGAAATTGGACGGGACAAAAGCCAAAGTCAATATTTTACCGTGGGGAACACGGAGCCAGAGTACGAGACAGAGGAGATCCACCAGGGGGCACACCCCCTGGCCACGCGGGCTGGGCCCAGCCGCGCCTGGGCGGTGCGGTCACCCCGGGTTCCCCCCTTCCTCGCTTCTTCGCCTATAAGAAGCCCCCGATATTAAAACCCTAAGTACCCGATAAATCTTCCATGAAACAGTCTGTATCCGCCGCCACCATCTTACCTAGATCGGGGGGATCTGAAGCTCTTCCTGGCACCCTGCCAGAGGGGAGATCATCCCGAAGGCCTTCTTCATCACCATGCCAGCCTTCGGTATGAAGGGTGAGTAGTTCCACCTTGGACTACGAGTCCATGTAGTATCTAGATGGTTGTATCTCCTCCTTTGTGCTACCATGTTTAGATCTGGTGAGCTTCGTTCATGATCAAGATCATCTATTTGTAATCATGCATGTTGTGTTTGTGGGGATTCGATTGATATTGAGATTACTATGCCAGATTGATTAATGGTTTTGTCTTATTGATTCTATCATGTTTGTGTTGTTTGTGATCTTGCATGCTCTCCGTTTCTAGTAGCTATCTTGGCCAAGTAGCTGCTAGTGACTCCAAGAGGGAGTATTTATGCTCGATAGTGGGTTCATGCCTCTATTTTAATCTAGGAAAGTGACAGAAATATCTAAGGTTGTAGATGTGTTGTTGCTACTAGGGAGAAAACAATGGTCTCTTGTTTATGGAACAAGTGGATTGTTTACCTTACACACTTTGATTAAAGTAGTTATCCGTTTCTTGCAACTTAATATTAGAGGGGGTTCGGATAATAACCTGAAGGTGGATTACTAGTCATAGATGCAGTTGGATGGCGGTCTATGTATCTTGTTGTATTGCCCAATCAAATCCCATAGGAAAATGAATGTCTAGTATTGCATTGTTATGCCTTGCTCTGTCCTATCAATTGCCCTGCTGTAATTTGTTTACCTAGCATGCCATGTTTGTTTATCATAAGGAGAGCACCTCTAGTGAACTATGTACCCCGGTCCAATCTTTACCAATGATACATGTTCCACTGTCACTATTTACTTTCAGCAAACCTCTATTACCTTCCACACCATATAGTTAATCCTTTGTTTTCAGCAAACCGGTGAGACTGACAACCTCACTGTTCATTAGGGCAAAGTCTTGAGTTTGTGTTGTGTAGATTTCCAAGTTGCTAGCAACACCTTTGAGTCGTTTCCTTCCTCCTACTGGTTTGATAACCTTGGTTTCTTACTGAGGGAAAACTTGCTACTGTGCTCATCATACCTTGCTCTTGGGGTTTCCCGACGAAGCTCTAAAGTCAACTGAGATACCATCACATGGTCATGGCACGGAGCAAGAAGTAGTATAGAATTCAAAAGGGAGGAATTGGACTCCCATATGAGATTGAATTCATCTTTGATGTCCGTGATGACTTGGGATATGCTGGTGATCTTGTCAAGGTACTTGATGTGGTCACTACCGTAGGTTGGGATACATCACGGGGCTTACTTTATTCACAATTTTCATTCATTTGATTTGAATGAAGTGAGCATAGTAAAATTTGAGGAATTTTTCTTAGGTTCAAATGGGAAAGAAAAGTATTATAAGATCTACTCGCCTCTTTCTTACATTCTAAATTCACAAAGACAAGGTAAATGCCACAAGTTTCCTAATCATGGCATAATGTTACATGTGCTTTTGTGTTTAACCTTGATTTGATTATGTTTTCTTATTTCCCTGTATTCCTTATTTCTACAAATCAATCCGGTTTTTTTAAATTCTTGTGTTTTCACAATACTCTTTTTTGCATATGATATCTGACTATTCTCTAGGCGAGAAATTTGTTTGAGTGGGGGAGGGGGAGGTGGAGGGGGTTCAGCAGGCTCAACTGATAGCACACGGGGCTCAGATGATAGCACACGAGACACAAATGTATACATGTTCGGGCAACAAAAATAGTGTCTCGTAATGACCCTACTCATGTTGGGACGACTCTACAACTCGAGGAGGTCTCAAGGTTGCCTATGGTTGTGGATGGTGTATTACATACCGTTCGGAATGCCCCTAGAGTCCTTCTTATATACATGGTGGGACTAGGGTTACATGTACTTGGTCGGTTATTTACATATGGTAAAGGATAAGGTATCTACTTTAATGTCGTTTTATTGGGTTAGGTATCGTTAAACTTGTATTAGACACATTCAATAAATTTGTCATTGCAAAAGTGTTAGGTATCTACTTTAATGTCGTTTTATTAGGTTTCAGAATGCATACCAATGTATTATTGGGTATTAAAATACATCATGACATTCCATTGTGTTTCCAAATTCAAGGTTCATTTTTTGTCGAGCAAAACCTATTTTGGGCTTATTTAAAACATATCGTGAAAGTAAATACACAAATTTAAACATACTGTCAATTTGATAACCTACATATACAACCCTTTTAAATCTTAAAGCAATCACAAAGTCCATCAACGGTGCACACATGCACTATATATAGAATCTTAACAACATTGTGTGACTTTTTCCTACATGTTATTCTTATGAAGTAGGGATCTAGCCTAGTGCCACCATGTGAAGGGGACTAACATGATAGTTTTACGTGCGTTAAGTGATACCCTTCCGACTTCCAACTTGTTCACCTCGCATAGAGGACATTTAAAGAGGTTGATTTCAAGATGCAGAGAAGACTAGAAAAGGGAGTTTTCTCTCTAAGCCTCTTACTTCTTCTCCCACTGCCTCCCGCTAAGAGTCGAGCATGCGAGTCAGACTTGCTCCTCTTCCCTGCCCGGCTACGCTATAGGCTGATGTAGCGAAGGGAGTACAATGGGGGATCCCCTTGTACATTTTAGGAGTAGATCAAGTCCTTTGTCTATTTCATGCCTAGGTTTTGTTGTATTTGGCATTATGTCGTTTGTCTGGAGTGAGTCATCATCGTAGGCAAGTAGCGGTCGACGATTTTTAATGGCGGGGTTTCTGCCGGTTCTTCTCGTGAGCTAGTACCACGCCGGCAATGAGTCATTGACATCTTCTTCAAAGCTCGTCCAGATCCCTGCGCTAGAAGGAACCATCTCCCTCATCTTCTTCTGGCAAGATTGAAGATTTCAAGATTCAAAGAAGACTAGAAGTTCTAGATTAGGTTCATGCTTACTCATGGTGGCTTATTTGGAGAGGCCTAGACAACTGCACATGCGGTTGTTGGTTGGCTATCGCAAGTAAGGGTCGACAATGTTCAATGGCATGATTTCTACTGGTTTTTGTCATGAGCCAGTACCACGCTGACAATGAGTCATCGACATATCCTTCAAAGCTTGTCCAGATACCTGCGCTAGAAGGAACCATCTCCCTCATCTTCTTCTGGCAGGATTAAAGATTTCAAGATTCAAAGAAGACTAGAAGTTCTAGATCAGGTCCATGCTTACTCATGGTGGATTATTTGGAGAGGCCTAGACAACTACAACTGTGGTTGTTGGTTGCATGTCTCTAAGTTGCTGCTGAATTTGTTGGCTGATGGGCGGCCTTTTCCAGCTCATCCTCACAGAATCTTGAGCAGGGCTGCACTTCTCACGCTTGGGGATCTTTTCCTCGGTGATGGATGGGTTGTCTCAAACGTTTCGGTGACTTATCTGGCTGAGTGGCATCCCCGGGTGGGTATAGTTTGATC
Organism: Avena sativa; assembly: GCA_916181665.1. Taxonomy (NCBI): domain Eukaryota; kingdom Viridiplantae; phylum Streptophyta; class Magnoliopsida; order Poales; family Poaceae; genus Avena; species Avena sativa. The sequence continues at coordinate 73,335,628 of OV702284.1, forward strand.
CAACCGTAATTTCGAACCATGTGGCATCATGCCAATGTGGAGGCCCTGCTTCTTCTGCTCGGAGACCAAAGTTCAGTGTCATGGCAGCCTTGCCGGTCCAAGTGGCCCCGTCCCTGGCAACGACAAGGTGGACCCCGTGCAGAATGATGGACTTAATCGTGTTTCTAGTTTTTATTTCAAGGTCCTATGTGTAAGTGTCTAGGGACCTATTAGTAATTTCCTTTATGAGCTAAATTATATTGTAATATATCATGTATTACTGCTTCCAAATTAATACAACTACGGTTCCTTGGGGCCCTTCTTTGTTAAGAAAGCATAGATGACACTTTGGACTACGTATATTTTACCTCACAAATATTGATGAACTTTATATTTTACCTCACAATTGTGCAGTTGTGACATATATTATACAATTTAGTGGAAATTCTATGAGCATGCTCAATCTAAGCTTTTAACGCGCTTTGGTTCCAATTTAACATTTCGCCGGTTCTGCTACATAGGAACATGTTAGGTCGACGTGGCGTGTTCCCAATGTATAAAGATTGGATATTCTAAAATATATGTCCCTCTCTTCTCTATCTATTCCAAACCATATGGCGTCATGCGGATGTCGAGGCCCTGCTTCTTCTGCTTGGAGGCCAAAGTTGAGTGCCATGGCAGCCTTGCCACCCAAAGTGGCTCCATCCCCGGCGACGACAATGTGGATCCCGAGCATAACGATAGACTTAATCGTGTTTCTAGTTTTTAGATCAAGGTCCTTTTTGTATGTGTCTAGGGGCCTATTTGTAATTTCTCTTATGAGTTGGATCATGTTATAATCTATTATGTATTACTGCTTCCAAATTAATGTAGCAACAGTTCCTTCTGGACCCTTCTTTGTTAAAAAAACATAGAGGACACTTTGGACCGCATATTTTTTACTTCACAAATATTGATGAACTTCACTTTTTACCTATCATTTGTGCATTTGCGGCACATATTATCATGTTTAGTGAAAATTCTATCAAATGAAACTCGCTTTGGTTCCATTTTAACATTTTGCCAATTCTGCTAGATAGGACCGACATGCTAGGTCAACGTGGCGTGTTTCCTATTGTGCAAAGCTTGGATATCCTAGAATCTACATTCCTCTCTTCTCTATCTATTCCGTACCTCGTCATCGGATATCCTAGAATCTTAATTATCACCTTAGATTTTGCTCAACGGATATGCAGGGTCTATGTTATAATCGCGACAAGCAAATAACGAAGAACGGAAAGGAAATCACAACAAGGAGATATAGATTTAACATGAAAAACCTCTCCAACAAAGAGAGGAAAATATCTCGGACACCAGCTTGCGAAACTTCACTATACCGAAGAGTATTTACAAACGGTGGGGATTTTCAAAGATGCAACTTATCCCAACCAACGACTTACAAGAGGTTTATATAGCGGTGGAAACCTATGTCAAAAGTTAGCCTTCTTAATGAATTGGATCATACTTCAACAGTCTAAAGTTTATTAGCAGGGGTAATTGGAACTGATTTTCACAAATAGGATAATTGGTGCACAAATGCATACCTTAGGGAGCAGAATTACACTGGACGAAATGCATATACAATAGTATAATGTTTGATGAGCAGTATTTATTACCAAATCAGGTCACAAATTTTGTTTTCTTTACAAAATAGCAATTTTTCACCATGTGTGCAACCCCTAAAAAATATTTTTTAACTGCTTTGACACCATCGTGCACCCTGGTTGTCGACACCCTGGTACATCTCCATAGTTGGCTGCCTACACCGGCGGCAACGACTCATTCGACGACTCCGGCACCTCTTCTGTCGCCGCCGCCTTCAGTGTCAGCATTACCGGCGGCTTGATCACGTAGCGGCACACCGGGCACGTCCGGTGCGACTGCAGCCAAATGTCGACGCATTCCACGTGGAAGATGTGCCTGCACTCCAGCTGCCGCACCATCTCGCCGCCCTGCACGTCCTCCAGGCACACCGGGCACATCACGCAGCGCGCGGTGGCCTCCTGGTTGCCGCCGCCGTCGCTCTCGAGCGGCCCCACGTACGCGAACGCCGGCGGCAGCGGCACGTTCGCGGGCAAGACGCATGCGCACCCTGGCGCCCGTGCCCGGCCAGGCGTGGCCGTGAGAGCGAGAAGAGCGCTCGCTGGCCTCCCCCTCCCACGAACGCATGTCTTGGGAGCGAGGTAGCCAATGACGCCGAGGAGCAGCGCGGCCAGGGTGGCGACGGCGCACGCCTGCCAGACGGCGATGGAGGAGGAACCGACGAGCGCACAGAAGATGAAGATGGAAACGCAGACGACAGAGATTGCGTAGAAGACGCGGTATGCGTTGACGACGGCGTAGTCGCCGTCCCCGTCGCCGTCGGTGGAGTTCGCCGACATCCTCGGGTACAGATTCAGCATGACTGCCGGGTTGATGGCCTCGAGAGTAATTGGCGCTCGTAATTAGTAGGTTTCCTGCCAAAACGTATGAGTATATAAACAACAGAGGTGCTAGCAATTAACTTTCGTGGCCAATACATATACAGTACTAGTGGTGCTCTCGTATGTGGTTTTGGCGTCTCACAGCAGCTGTTACGTGAATTGATAAAAGAATGGTTAAGCGAGTAATAGCCGCCTAATCACTTATTTTTGCTGGGTAATAGTCGTCTAATCACTACCTCGTGGCCGGATCGAAAATGACGGCGTTGCCTTGACGTGTGCACTCGGTGGCGTTCAGTTCGGATGCAAGGTACGGAATTTACACGGATCATATTAATTTTATTTTTTGCACCAGGTTTGGACGACGTTGCGTGGCAAGTACGACCGCACGAGACGAGCTTAATTTTTCGGTGTCGGTTGGGCGATTGATATATCAGAGGAGACAACGTACGCAAGGCCGATGGGCGATGGGTGGACCTGGAATACTTGGGCAGCCGGGCAAATGGGCTTAGAATCACCTTCGTTAGGAGTTCGCTTCCTTTCTATTAATGGCGGGCACATACTCACTTCATTTTAAAAATATAATATGTTTTAATTTGTGAAGGTAATGTATCTAGACACCTTTTAGTATAGATTCGGAATAAAAAATTTCAACCTACAAAGCTAATATTCCCTATGTTTCCAAATATAAGATGTTTTAGATTTGTGAATAAAAGGTATTTAATTTTTTTTAGTAGTAGGTTTATTTCAAACTTGAGTGAACCTATACACCAAAAGAAGTCTAGATACATTTCATTGACAAAGCTAAAACATCTTAAATTTTGAAATGGAGGGAGTACATCTTATAATATGAAATGGAGGGAGTATAAGAGATTAACCATTTTTTTGGGGCATTTGATAAAAAAAACGGTGCTCCAGCATGCCCGTCCTCATCTCTTTATTCCAGAGACGCATCTGTCTTTTGTTGCTTTATTGAGCAAGTTCACAAATTATTACAATTAATAGGTCACACAGAGTCAACACGTGTATCGAAACCATCCTAACAAAAGCAGTATCATGAAGGGCGTTCACATCAACATACAAAACGTTTATCAAAAGACCAACCATTTGGTTGTACATAGCCCGTGTGACTGTCTCTGAAACATAATAATAATAGACAATTAAAAGTCAATAGCTAATTAATAAAGCAAGTCTACAAGAACTGTTCACACACCGGATTACAAAATAACATAGTACATAGGTCTAGACCATAATTATTAAAATATATGAAGACACACACGAAACACAATCTGATTAACAAAGTTTGCAACACTCGAGAACTACTTCTTCAACGGATGAAATGGAAGAATGCCGTCATAGGTCATATGAACAACGGTACCTGTCCACTGTGGTGTCGAACCAAGTGAATGATGTGATGCATGATGTAGTAGATATCCATAATACCATTTTGGAAAGAATCATGATTCGGTTGCTGCACGCAAGGGAATGATTCTTTGACGCAGAAGTCTGGCAAGTTGCCCCTACCTTTCCTTTTGTTAATCTTAGGTATGTGTCCTCCATGGGCATGGAAGTGGAAGAGAGCTTCATCCATATCCTCGCGTATTAATATGTAGTCTTTCTTATTGCTTCTCGACGAATCCATGATGTAAGCTTGGCAAGTCTATGGGTGCATAACGATGAGAACATGGTGATTGCTCCACAAATAGTTCACCAAACCAATCATATAATGGAAAATATATATGATGAAAGCATATCTTAATTAGCTTAGATGACAAATATATATAATGACTTACGGGGGAGAGTGAGGAAGGATAATTGTGTTCTTATCCTTATAGGTAAGGAGAAATTCTAAAAGGTACTTCCTCGCCACTTGGCGGCCCTCTAGTTCCTTCAAGTTGTTCTCGTTGAATTCCACCACCGCGACGTTTTTGTTGTCCTCGGTGCTGACGGTGACACGTGCCATATGGAGCGCCCATAGGCTGAGAAAGTTACTATCCAGGGGCTTTAGGTGCATCATCTTGAAGATATCATCACAACACATGTAGAACTTGTCCACAGGGAATGTAGTGTTCCAATGAATACCCGACGATGGTACACACAGAGGAAAGACCGGGAGGAGATGTCCTGACTTCAGCACTACTCTCTCCTTTTTGAGAATCGTGTCATTTAGAATTCCGAGTTCCACATCGGCGTTGATGTATCTATCAGGCAAAAATATGCTCTGTTCGGCTACATGCATGATCGCCTTTTTCCGTAGATGACCCTCTGATTCACCTCATCTAGCGGGGCAACAATACGGATGCTTAGGAGTTGGATGCCTGGTGCTGCTGGCCTTGGGCACCTTGGCATAATTTGGTTGTTTCTTGTGCTTCTTCGTCTTTTCTAGTACTAGATGACTTACCATTGCTCCCTTGGCAACATTGTGAAACATGTTTGGACTGATGATCTTGTCTCGCTGGGTGTCCTGCTAGGTGTACTTCTTCGGTGTATGATCATCAAATAGATTCTTCGCGCAAGTTTTTAACACGGTCAGTTGCTGGTACTTTAGGTGGGAAGAGAAATTCTGGTTGTGATGGTACTTCGGGCTGGAGAGAAATTCTGGTTGGGATGATGGTGCTTCAGGTAGGAATGGTGGTCCTTGTGGTTGGTACCTGCCAGCTACAAGCATATCGATGGGACCCAAGCATGTATAGACATTATCCTCGTACAGGGGCAGAGCTCCTAGTAGGGAAAAGTAGGGAAGCCTGCCTACCTTGATTTTTGGAGAAAACCTTTAGATGCGTATATTTTTTCTGAACAGTTTGAGTGGTCATACTCTAAAAATGGATTTCGTATAGAAAGTTATTCTTGTTTTAGTGAACATTGCGCAAAACTTATTACGAAGTAAAATAAGGACTAGGTATAGTCTAGTTTTAAACCAAATCTTTCTCTTTGCAATCACTAATTCTCAATCTAATAAAAATCAACTCTAAACAATGTCCTAGATGCGATATCTAAGGAGGCCATGAGAGTATTTTGGCCACCTTATGTCAAGTGGCCAAAACAAACTCTTATTATATGGCGGTTTATGTTTTATATTTGTACTTTGGTTTAGTATTCATAAAAATTATAATTCATGCTTTCTCAATTAGAGAAATGATGGTTTGGATCCCTCCTAAATATGTGAATTCGCACAAAAAATAAGATCACAATCCTAAGTATGGACAAAATGGAAACAAAAAATGAGTGAAAATTCATTAAAAGCGAGAAGACACTAGGTCACTATTGATTATTTTGGTGTGTGGACACATTCTATTTTCTATAAAATCTACTACAACTGATTTTTACCATCGATTTGATGAATTATCGTAAGAGTTTCTTTAGAACTTTTTTTCTTGCCTGAAATGACCCATTTTATAGGTTCAATATGAATAAGGTTCCCTGACTTATAGAGATTTATCATGGGGATCTATATTATTATGAGCATGTGACGAGGTTTAATCTCGTCAATGCCCATTGTTATGGACTTGGGTTTTGGAGAAGATAGGGATGCTGGAGATCGTGGCACGGTTAACAGACAAGCAACCAGGGGACACGAGATTTACCCAGGTTCAGGCCCCCGGAGGGAAAACCCTACTCCTGCTTGTCTGCTCTTGATTACGGCGGAACCGAAGGTTACAGGGTGCACAGATTCGATCTGGCGTGGAGGTGTGTGCGAAAGTATGAGTCGAGAGATCTAGGACGTGCCCTCCTGGCCTTTATATAGACTTAGGCAGGTCCCGGGCATAGTCCTAGTCGGTTACAGGTTCTAGGGTTTTACCCCTTTGAATTTCCTATCTATGCTAGTCTTGTTCTCCAAGGATCCGAAGGCGTCATGGGCCTCGGCCACCTGAAATTTTTTATGGGCCAGCGTATATCTGCCGTGGGCCTTCCTTGGGCTGAACCAGGTATGCTGAAGTCATGTACCCGTAGGGTATAACCATGTCAGTAGCCCCCGAGTGATCAGTCGAATCGTAGATTCGGCTGAGGACTCTTCCATCTTTCGGGTGCAACTATGTATTAATAGTATATGTGTGTAGGGATTGTTGACGCGTGTGCCTGACTCACCCGACGGATCAGGGTCAGTTAACTGTCTTAGGATGAAACAACACGATCTTCTTCAAGTTAGAGTCCCTCAACTCGGACCTGGAACATATGCTGGCGTAATTCGACTCAGGCCGCGGAGGACTTACAGGAGTGGAATTCCAGTGATTTTAATTAATGTACCCAACGCGTCCGTCGGGATTTTTCATCACGCCTGTTGACATGGATTTGTACTAGCAGAGCGCAGTCATGTACGTTGCCAGGCTGTCAGATGATATCTGCAGGTCTTATCTTTGCGTCGCGGACGCAGCATCCGAACATTTGTCACCACGGAGGTGTTTCGGGTGGCCAAGGAGATTGTCTCTCACTCAGCGCTTGTTGGGGCAGAGATGCCAAAAAGTTTTTTGCGTGCTGATCCGAAAGATCTCAGTCGAAGAATTCATAGGGTGCGCGACCAGCGCTCCCTATGGGAGTATCCCCCGAGTGTTTGTTCGAGTCGTAGACTCGAGCAGAGACTTTAGTTCAATCATTGTTCAGTTGTTAAGTCCGTAAGACTCAAAAAATTTCGGATGCTTAAATCCACCCTCCCTATGGGAGTAGCCCCCGAGTTCGTAGTGGAGTCGTAGACTCGACGTAGGACTCGAAGAAAATACTTTGTCGTTATTCATCCTCCGGGTGCGCGGCCAGCGCTCCTGATAGGAGTAGCCCCCGAGTATTTAGTCGAATCGAAGATTCGAGTGAGTACTCTTAGCTGTGGAGCCGAAGAATTGTAGTTGGTGCTAGTATAGCTTTTGATGACATCAGTGCTGACGATCGATGACCTCAAGCGTCTGCTACGCCAGAGATGACTTGACTGGACGAACGTGGGTCCCACTTGCTAACTTTGAATTGACCGGTCACGCGCGGCGTGGAGATAATTACGGCGTCTCCTCGATTTCCGCGCATGGTGGACGGCGTGGTAACGACGGTTCGTTGTGATGCTGACACGTGTACGGTCAGATCTGCCGTTGGCGTTAGGTATTCTGGATGGACGGCTACCGTTCGTCGTCTTCACTGTTATAATCATTGGGGGAAACCGTGGTTTGTTTTCACTGCACCAGTTCTTGTGTTCACTGCCTCCTTGTGCTCGAGCGATTCTTGCTTCGCGCTAGGATTTCCTTCCACATTTCCGTCGTTCTTTCTATGTTTTCACCGCCGGCGCCGCCGTAGCGCAATGGGGAAATCAAATAAATCTTCATCTGCGGTTGGGACCAGCGCCACCGGAGGAAAAAAGGGCACCGCCGCTACTCGCGTCACCGATGGTGGCTGGCGGCGATCAGAGACGCGGGAGAGCGATCTCCGCAAGCTTCGCGAGCGGGGCCTGATCCCGCAAGATAGGGAGGCCGTCAAACTCTCCGGCAATGAGGTAATCCCCCGTCCCCCATCTGGGTATCGGGTTATGTTTCTCGCCTTCGTTTTGCGTGGGTTTTCTTTTCCGGTGCATGACTTCCTCCGTGGACTACTCTTCTTCTATGGGATTCAACTTCATCATCTGTCTCCCAATTCTCTTCTCCACATTGCGTATTTTATCACTTTTTGCGAGTGCTGGCTTGGCATTGAGCCGCACTTTGGCCTCTTCCGGAAGCTCTATTCCGTGAAGAGGCAATCTGGTTCGGATGGTGTGTATCCCATTGGGGGTTTCATCATCTCCCTTAGTCCCAATCTGCTCTTATTTTCCTTTTCCATGTCCGAATCTGTCCAGTACTGGCGGAGGCGATGGTTTTATATCCGCGACTCCGTAGTGCCCGGGCAAGATTTTGGTCTTGTTCCGTTTGACCCCTCCCAAATGATTGAGCGAAAAAGGTCTTGGAAAAACCAATTCTTGGACGGTGAGGTGGCGGAGATAGAGGCCCTTTACCGTCGGGTGGAGGATCTCCAGCTGATTCCGGAGAAGGAGGTGAACGGCGTGGACATCATCCGGACTTTTCTTGAGCGTCGGGTGCAGCCTCTCCAAGCGAGGGCGCACCCGATGTTTCTATATTCTGGGCGCCGTGATCCGACGAGGGTTTCGGCTGAGAAAATGTCCGAGGGGGATCTTGACAGGGCACTTTGCGCGCTGCTGAAGTTCAAAGCCGGAGAAGAAATCCCGGGGAAGTCACTAACTCCTCCATTTTCTTCGACGTTGGCCGTACCGCAGGTGTAGATTTGTGCACGTAGTGCTTTTGGTCAGCTATGTTTTTGTTTCCTTTGTTTGCTAACAAAGTTCCTTCTGATCTTGCAGAGCTTCAAAGTGCCGGGCATGGTACCGCCGTTGCCCGAAAGGTATCCGAATGCCCCGGATAATGAAGTGGTTGATTCCGTGTCCGAGCTACCGTCGGCGCGATCTCCGGTGGAGGATGCCGACGAGTCGAGTGAGGACCATACGCGAAAACGGTCACGGAGCTCCAGCGAGTCTTCGGATGCCTCGACTCCTCCGACTCCCAGAAACCCTCTGGGCCTTGAGCGTCATAGTGGCGGTCATGGAGGTTCTACTTCTCCCATTCCTGCCATTCCTGTGCGGGCTGTAGCGCCGCACCCGCCAGCAAAGCGGAAGAAGGAAGAGAAAAAGGAGGAGAAGAAGGAAGAAAATAAGGAGGAGAAGAGAGCCCGAAGGACTCCTCCTGTCTTTGACCTGAGCTCACTGGGCTCGTAAGTTTCTTGCTGTACTATTGTTCTTTTTCCTTCATGATTGTTGTGCTTGTGCTGATTAGTTTGTGTGCAGGCATTCCTCCCATGATTCCTCCAGTGGCGGCGCGCGGGAGATGATGGGGGAGTCGAAAATTGCATCCCCTCCTCCTCATACGGTGGCGACTTCGGGTGGCGCGGCTCCGGATCCTCCGTTGCAGGAGGTGCAGGTGGTTGCGCCTCAGAATTTCGCAGGCGGTTCTTCGGAGTCACCATCAGAGCATGTAAATTTTCTGCTTCATGTCACGGGGGGAGCCCCCGAGTGTCTTCGTGTGCGAATTTTGTTTTTGCTTCTTTGTGTTGGGCGTAGCCCCCAAGCCCTTTTCTTACTGCTATTTCTTTTTCTGCAGCCTTTTGTGCAGGAGGCCAAGCGGCTGGTGCAAGAGCGCCTGGCGCTGGAGGCGAACCTTCGGCAGCTTCAAGGTATCCATCTGTCTTTGAATGCCTCTATTATTTATCCTGGTCCTAATCTTTGACACTTGCTTGTCTTAAATGCAGAGGAGCATAACGATTCCCTCCGTGAGGTCGACGCTCTCAAAAAGAGCCTTGGTCAATCGGAGCAGAAGGCCGAAGCCGCCATTGGCGCGAAATAACGCCTCGAGCTAGAGCTGACTAAGGCAGCCGAAGCGAATGAGCGTCTGCAGCAGGAGGCCGCAGATCGTGAGGAGCAGCTGGCCACCGTTGCAGCTGCTCGTGAAAGGGAGGTGGCGACGAAGCTCATGGCTGCTGCCAAGGCTATTTCGGGTGAGTGCTAGTTTTGTACTTGTTTCTTTTTCTTCGGGTCTTCTTCTATGCTGCTTTTATTCATGTTTTTCTTCTTATTTTTTTTGTCTCAGATGCCGCAGGCATCGAGTTCGACCGCGGTGCTCTGGAGCACGGTAGTGCTCTAGATGATGCCCCTGTGGCGGTCGAAGACCGCTGCAGCACCGTCGTCAACTCCCTTGCCAAGGCGAAAGAGGTCCTTGGTCGCTTCTACAAGGAGCTTGTCCCGAAGGGCGCAGCCCTTGATGATGTGGATGCTCTGGCGGAGGCTCTGTCAGCCGAAGCGCCTGTGGCGTACAAGCACAAGCAGAAGGGCATCGACGCGTCCGTCGGGCTGGCGATGGCCTTGGCGGCTGGAGCGGAGCTGGATCTGCCCCAGATCACCTCTCGGATGCCGACGGCTGCGGATGGATCCGAGGTAGCCTTTGCTGCCTATTCTGCTCGTTGCAAGCGATATGGGCCCAAGCTCATTGATTTGCTGTCTGAGTATGCACTGCGGCAGCAGGGCGGGGCCAAAGCTAGGCAGTCTGGCTCCGAGGCGACTCAGGGTCCCGCATCTTAGGCATAGTAGACGTAGGGTAGTTTGTAGTCTACTTTTGTTGTAAATATCTTGAAGAACAGCATCCTTGTGCCACGTAGTGGCCTTATATATTTAATGAATTCCTCTGAGTTGTGGCTTATCATTGGCTGAATGTCTGTGTTCCTTTCTTTTGCTGCTGCTCTAGGTTCCTTCGGGTGCTGATCCTGTTGACGCCCCATCCGCAATGCCGTTGTGACCATCCTTGGATGATTCCTCGCAGCTCACTTTCCTTCGGGATCGTGTGCGTAGTCTGGAGAGGGAGTTGCTCGGGTTACGCGGTCATGCCGACGTTTGGAAGTCCAAAGCGGATCATGGTGCAGCCAGAGAGGAGTACTTGATGGTGGAGCTGGTTCGGCTGTCCGAGCAGCTGCAATGTAAGTTGTTCTTTGGTTCGAGCTGTAGCTCGGTTCTTCGCATGAGCCTGCTGGCTTTACTCTTATTTTGTGCGATTGTTGCAGGTGCGAATCTTGCTCCGAGGGAGGAAAAGGAGCGTGTCGCTGTTCGGGTCAATTGCTTGACTCAACAGGACATGGAGGCCGGCGGCTTCTTCTGGATGGATCGTGATCGCGCCATAGCTCTAGCGACGGTGCAGGATCGGGTTCATCAAGTTTCGCGGGTGCTCCGCCAAGTGCGGACATCGCTTGCCTCGGTGCTGCACGTCATGTTCCCTTTGGATGCCGTACCGACAAGCCTTGTGGGTCTTCTGTCGAAGTTTCGGAGCGTAAGCAATGTCAAGGAGTTGGTGCGGCAGCAGCTTGTCGCAGGAGTGAAGGCTTCTTTGTCTCTTGTGAGGCTGCACCGGCCTGACGTGGATTTGGCTACTGTGGCCGCTGGGCCACCTCTTCGTCCTGATGGTGGCGAGTGGGACATGCGTCCGCATTACATGGCTGTAAGGCAGTATGCCGAACAGATTGTAGATTTGTTTGAGCAGCGTGCCCAGATTATTCTTCAACATAGGTAGTACCTGTAAAAAGAGAGAGATGTAAAATTTGTATATTTCGGCTGGGCGTGTTGTGCCCTTTGTTGTAAAGGTTTGTTTGTTTGTGAGCACGCAGTGCTTTGATTGAGTACGTGTCCTTTTTGTTTGCCTGACGTTGTCAGCTACTCAGGTGTACACGTTTGGTCCTCAGTCGATGAAATCGTGAGGTGGGGGGAGCCCCCGAGTGCGTTTGTAGCATGTAGTACAGTTGCAGAAAATAGTGAACCGAAGTTTTGGGGCGAGACACTTAGCTTTATTTATATCGTAATGGAGGAGGTACATTGTTCGGCTGAATAGCCTTGGCTGGAAGCCTTATTGAAAGTAAAAGGGGGTAGGTTGCTACGGATAGAATCGTCGCAGGTGCGAGATATTCCATGGGTTGGAGTATGCGACTCCAGACTCCACGTGCTTGAGGCGATAGGCGCCACCTGGGATGACTTCGGTGATGACGTAGGGTCCTTCCCATGGTGACTCGAATTTATTCGGTCGCTTTTGCTTGAGTCGCAAGACGAGGTCTCCTTCGACGAAGGATCTTGGGCGCAGCCGGCGGCTGTGGTAGTTGCGGAGACTCTGCTGGTACACCGCTGATCGAGCTGCTGCTATATCCCGTGCTTCGTCGAGTGTGTCGACAGCGTCTTCAAGTGCAATCGTGGATTCGGCTTCGCTGTAAGCGACGACCCGTGGGGCCTGGTGGCGTACTTCGTCTGGTAGCACGGCCTCGGCTCCTTGTACCATGAAGAACGGTGTGTAGCCGGTGGAGCTGTTTGGCGTTGTCCGTAAGCTCCACAGGACGGATGGTAGCTCTTTCGTCCAGTTTCCAGCTTTTTGTTCGAGTGAGCTCATGAGGCTCTTCTTGATGCCGGCGCCGATTAGGCCGTTGGCCTTTTCCACTTGCTCGTTCGTTTGCGGGTGTGCCACTGAGGCATACGTGATGTTGATCCCAAGGCCTTCGCAGAAGTCCTGGAATTCTTCGGAGATGAAGTTCGATCCGTTGTCGGTGATGATGCTGTGTGGTACGCCGAACCTGTAGACAATGGACTCGAAGAACTTGACAGCAGTTTTGCCTTTCTAGTTGGTGACCGGCATGGCCCCGATCCACTTGGTGAATTTGTCGACTGCAACCAGGAGGAAGACGTGTCCCCCTTTCGAGGATTTTGGAAGTTTGCCGATCATGTCGAGGCCCCATTGAGCGAAAGGCCAAGCTATAGGTATGGGCCTGAGCTCGGACCCAGGTGCGTGCGGTTTGTCGGCGAACCGTTGGCATCCGTTGCATCTTCGGATGATGTCCTTTGCGTCGCTCATGGCCGTTGGCCAGTAGAATCCTGCTCGTAGAGCTTTAGCGACAAGGGAGTGGCTGCCTGCATGGTGGCCGCAGATGCCTTCATGGATGTCTTGGAGTATGGCCTTGCCGTCGTCGATGGTGACGCACCGTTGAAGTACACCCATGATGCTGCGCTTGTACAGCTCGCCGTTGATGATGGTGAAGGCTTTTGACCGGCGAGATATGCGCCAGGCGTCTGTTGGGCTGTCAGGCAATTCTCCAGTTATCAAGAACTGGAGGTATGGTCGCGTCCAAGCTTCTTTGACTGCCATGACCTGCATTAGGTTGACCATGGCTACCTCTGTGTCCAGCTTTTCGGGTCCTTCGTGTCCTTCGGGTAGCGTAGCTCCCGAGTGTTCTGCTTCTTCGGGTGATCCCTTGGGGAACTTTCGCTTGATGGATGGTACGCAGATCTGTTCGAGGAACACTCCTGGTGGCACTTTTGCGCAAGTGGAGCCGATGTTGGCGAGTCTATCGGCTTCCTCGTTGCTCTCCCTTCCAACGTGCCGAAGTTCGCAGCCGTCGAATTCGCCTTCGAGTGTGTTGTAGAGCGCGCGGTATGCGATCATGTTTTCGGCGTGTGCGTCGCACTCATTCATCGTCTGCTGGATGACGAGGTTGGAGTCGCCGTAGATGACCAGGCGCGTTGCGCCGCATATCTTTGCCATCCTCATGCCATGGATGAGGGATTCGTATTCGGCCTCGTTGTTGGAGGCTCTGAATTTCATCCGAAGAACGTACTTCATCTTGTCGCCTTGCGGGGAGGTCAGTATGACCCCTGCCCCTACTCCGGCTTCACGCTTGGAGCCGTCGAAGTGCATTGTCCATGACTGCGACATGTCTGGGGTGTCTGGCAGCTGCACCTCCATCCAATGTACCAGGAAGTCCGGAAGGACTTGAGATTTAATTGCGTGTCGCTTCTCATAGACGATGTCCAAGGGTGACAGTTCGATGCCCCACAGGGCCACCCGTCCTGTGGCCTCTGGATTATTGAGGATGCTGTTCAGGGGTGCCTCGTTGACCACCATCACTTGGTGCTCCTGGAAGTAATGGCTCAGCCGTCGAGTCGTCATGAACACGCCGTAGGCTAGCTTTTGGTAGTGAGGGTACCTCTGCTTTGTTGGTGTTAGTACCTCGCTGAGGTAGTAAATTGGGCGCTGGACCCCGTGGGTCTTGCCTTCTTCGGGTCGTTCGACCACGAGTACGGTGCTGACCACCTGGTGTGTGGCTGCTATGTACAGCAGCAGGGGCTCGCGCTCCTTTGGCGTGACCAAAACGGGCGAGGTGGAGAGGAGCCGCTTGAGGCTTTCGAATGCGTCGTTGGCTTCTGGTGTCCACTCGAACTTGTCTGCCTTGCGCAGCAGCTGGTAGAATGGTAGGGCCTTCTCGCCCATGCGGCTGATGAACCTGCTTAGTGCCGCTACTCGTCCTGCGAGCTGCTGGACGCCCTTGAGGTTTTTCGGCTTCTCCATCGTCATGATGGCTCTGATTTTCTTCGGGTTCGCCTCGATCCCTCGTTGAGAGATGAAGTACCCGAGCAGCTGACCTGATGGGACGCCGAAGGAGCACTTTTCGGGATTGAGCTTGATCCTGTAGCAATCAAGGTTTTCGAACGTCTCACGGAGATCATCGATAAGTGTCCTTGCCTCCTTAGTTTTTATTACTATGTCGTCGACATAGACTTGGACATTGCGACCGATCTGGTCCTTGAGGCAGGCCTGCATGCATCGCTGGTACGTGGCACCCGCGTTCTTTAGCCCGAAGGGCATTGTGTTGTAACAGAATACTCCAAACGGTGTGATAAATGCCGTTTTCTCCTGATCTTCGACCTTGAGCCAAATCTGGTTATAGCCTGAGTAGGCGTCGAGGAAGGAGAGTTTCTCGCAACCTGCAGTCAAATCGATGATCTGGTCGATCCGTGGAAGAGGGAAGTGGTCCTTTGGGCAATGCTTATTTAGTGACGTGAAGTCCACGCACATCCGCAGGATGTCCGTGTCCTTCTTCGGGACCATCACCGTGTTTGCAAGCCACTCGCTTTCTTTGATTTCCCCGATGAAGTCTGCAGTGAGTAGTCTATTGATTTCCTTGCCGATAGCTTCGGCTCGTGGCTCCGACAGTCTTCGGATGGACTGCTTGACTGGCTTGGTGTTTGGAAATACATTGAGTGTGTGCTCGGCGAATTCCCTGGGAACTCCTGGCATGTCCGCAGGACACCAGGCGAAGATTTCCCAGCGCTCACAGAGCAATTCGACGAGCGCGCCTTCCTATGCGGTGCTGAGGTCATTGGCGATCAAGGCCGTCTTGGAGGCATCCGTTGGATGGACCTGTACTTTCTTGGTGTTGACGGTGGAGTCTAAGGACATGTTAGGTGCGTTCTGCCTTGTGACTGGGGGTACCCCATTGTCCGTTACTTCACGGAGCCTTACAAGCTCGCCTTGCATGCCGAAAGACTGGGAGATTTTGTTGAAATCCCTGTCACATTAGTCCGATCGGGTGAAGCTCCCGTGGACTGTGATGACGCCCCTTGGTCCTGGCATCTTGAGTAGTAGGTATGCGTAGTGCGGGACGGCCAGGAACCTTGCGAATGCTACACGCCCCAGGATGGCGTGGTATTGCGACGGCCAGTCCACCACTTCGAATTCTAGGCGCTCCTGCCGGAAGTTGTCCGGCTTCCCGAAGATAACGTCGAGCCCTATTTTGCCCAGGGGGAATATGCCCTTTCCTGGGACAATGTCGTGGAACGTTGTGTCTGATTGTTCCAGGATGCATTGCGGGATCCGCATAGCTGCTAGCGTGCTTGCGAACATTAGATTTATGCCGCTGCCGCCGTCCATGAAGACGCGGCTCATCTCGAAGCCTCCGATCTGCGCCTCCAGCACCAGGGCAGCATGGCCTGGGCGAGGGATCTGGCAAGGGTGATCCGCGCGAGTGAATGTGATGCAGGACTCCGATCCGCTGAGGTACTCAGGTATTGCAGGCGGAGTTGCCACGGCCAAGTTGATTTGTCGGGTGATTTTCTTCTGCACCCTGTTTGTGGGGCGTCCCTTCTGGATCATATTTAGTGCTCCCTTTGGTGGGGGGTATCCGACCCCGGCGTTGTTTTGCGCTGGTGCGACTGGTTGGTTTGGGCCTCCAATAGGTGGCGGTGGAGGAGCTCTATGTGCTATTTCTCCTGGCGCGGGTGCGTTTCCGAACGCAGGGGTTGGGGCTTGTTGCCTCATCTGCACCATGCTTTCGCTGAGTTTCTGGAACTCGCGGCAGTCCTTGAGCATGTGATTGTCTTTCTTTTTGCCATCTTGTTTGTCGATGTAGAAGTGGATGGTGCATGGACCCGAAAGTTTGTCGAATGCTGAGGGTCCGTTGTCGCGGTCACGGCGTTGCCACGACTGTGCTGGTCGTCCGCTGTCGCGGAAATTTCCTCCGCGGTATCCTCCGCTGTTGCGGCTGTTGTCGTTGCGGCGGTCGGCGTAGCCAGCCGCGACCATGTCTGGTCCGTCGCGGTCTTCGTAGACACGCAATCTCCTCTTGCTGCGGTGTTCTCGCCTTCGGCCGTAGTCGTCCTCTTCATCTGATTGCGCTCGCTGGATGCAATCTTTGCCGTCTGCCCAACTGTTGGCAATTTCCATGAGGTGGTCGAGTGTCTTGGGCTTGACACGCCCAAGTTCCTCCTTGAAATCTTGGCGTTTGACGCCGTCTCTGAAGGCGTCGATGGCCCTCTCCTCGGAGATATGTGCTGCGGAGTTCTTGGTGGTAGACCAGCGTAATATGTACAAGCGAATAGATTCCCACGTTCTCTGAGTGCAGGCTCGCAACTCTTTGATTGAGGCGGGCCTCTTGCCGGTGCCCTTGAAATTTCGGATGAAGCTGTAAGCTAGCTCCTCCCAACTTCGGATGGATCCTGATAATAGGCTGCTGAGCCAGACCCGCGCCGCGCCTGTCAGCTGCAGCTGGAGGCATTGCATGGCGGTTTCTTTGTTACCGCCATGCAGCTTGACGGATGACAGATGATCGCTGAGCCAAGATTTTGGATCTTGCGTGCCGTTGAACTTCGGAGTATCCGAAGTAAGCTTGAAATTGCGTGGCATCTGTGTTCGCCGAACAGATCTGCTGAAGCATCGAGCTCCACAGAGTTCTCCTTCATCTTCATCCATCTCGGACTCGGACGAGCATGCGCGTTTGGCTCGTGCTTTGTCGATTTTGCGCTGTGTAAGCGCGTCTCTGGCGTCATAGTCGCGTTTATGGCGATGCGAGCTCTTCTTCCTTCGAGGAAGGTCGTGCTCCTCCTCCTCTTCGGATGAAGGGGTGGGGCTCCGATCGCGCCTGACCGGAGCTTTCTTCTTCGGCTCCGCAGGAGCGTCTTCGTGGAGCGCAGCTCCGACGAGTCCGAGTCCGGTGAGTGCGGACTTATGCATGGCTCTTTTCGGGTCCCCTTCCGGAGGTTGGTGGGCCACGAGATACTCAGTGGCTGCCATGATTGCAGCTTGCGGTGTCTTCGGGATGATGTTGCCGTCGGCATCCATATCCATGAACGATGTGTGGAGAGTTCGGGTCACATCACGACGTTCCTTGGGATCCATGTTCTCCACCCGTGAGCGGTGCTTGTTTCCCTGGTTTCCGTTCGTGCTAGAGCCGGGTGCCATGGCAGAGAGCGCAGCTCGTCGCGCGCTGGACTCGGAGGCTGCTTGCTTGCGTTTATCGAGCGTCTCCTGCATCTTGACTTGCTTCTTGTGCTCCTCGATGAGGAGGTAGTGGTACGCCATCAGTAGGTCACGTGGGGAGTCCACGGGTAGGACTATGTCGCCTGCAACGGCACGGTGTTCCTGGACCCATCCTTCTTTGCTAAATTGGATGACGTGGCCGTTGTTTCCCCTTCGGGTGGGGGGGGGGGACTGGCTTCTTCTGTTCCCCTCGTTTCTATCCTGCGGGTTCGGGTTCGTGTTGGGCGGCGGGTTAGGCCTTTTTTCTCCTGGATGACTGCGGCGCATTGGTAGCGCTCGTAGATCGGTTCGCTGCTGCCGCAGCTTTCAGATCCGGAACCGTAGGTCCCTTCATGCGAAGGCGGATCGCACAGATCGGAGTTGCAGCTGCTGCTGTTGTAGAACTCATCTGTCAATGGTGATGTGCGTAGCACGGGGTGTGGAGCCCACAAGGCGGGCCTGATCGATGGCATGGGCACCCGCTCAGGAAGGCGGAGTGTGCCAGTTTGTCCCACCTGGAAGCAGAAGCTCCTGAACAAAATTTCGAGTCCGTCGCCTACGGGCTCGAAATCCTTCATGGTGGCCAGCGAGTGGGCGGTGAAGTCGAAAGTGCCGAAGAGGAGGTGATTCTCCGTCGCTGCAGAGTTGTAGATCGATCGGGTCGGGACCGTCACGATCGCACAATCAACAGCCCCGATTCCCACAGACGGCGCCAATTGACGAGGTTTAATCTCGTCAATGCCCATTGTTATGGACTTGGGTTTTGGAGAAGATGGGGATGCTGGAGATCGTGGCACGGTTAACAGACAAGCAACCAGGGGACACGAGATTTACCCAGGTTCAGGCCCCCGGAGGGAAAACCCTACTCCTGCTTGTCTGCTCTTGATTACGGCGGAACCGAAGGTTACAGGGTGCGCAGATTCGATCTGGCGTGGAGGTGTGTGCGAAAGTATGAGTCGAGAGATCTAGGACGTGCCCTCCTGGCCTTTATATAGACTTAGGCAGGTCCCGGGCATAGTCCTAGTCGGTTACAGGTTCTAGGGTTTTACCCCTTTGAATTTCCTATCTATGCTAGTCTTGTTATCCAAGGATCCGAAGGCGTCATGGGCCTCGGCCACCTGAAAATCTTCATGGGCCAGCGTATATCTGCCGTGGGCCTTCCTTGGGCTGAACCAGGTATGCTGAAGTCATGTACCCGTAGGGTATAACCATGTCAGCATGAGCTTATATAAGATAACCGTTTGATATTATTTATTCATATGCGGAGAATTAAAGACTTCAGAGATTATCTTAATATTTGAATGATATATACATCATGTTTCATATCGCTTATCGCCTTGTTGATTTGGAATTGCTTTTACTGGTGGAAACAATAATAGTTTAAAGGGCTTTCTCGATGACAAAGGTCATAAAGACCGAGTTTGTATTTACTTTTTTTTGGAGTTCGCCCTACCTTGGGTTTTTCCGTCCTATGCCACTGTCCTCGTTGTTGTCCAAGTAGCAACTATTGTCTTACAACATCTCGTTAGCATGATGTATTGTGGACTGGGAAAAGCTGCTGCTATGGCTGGCGGGGTCACTCTGACCCAAAGGAGATGGAATCACTAGAGTTTTTCTTGACACTACTAGCGTTGTTATCTGTGGGTTGCTGCTAGTAGTCAAACGAATGTATGCCTTCGGGTACTCCAGCGTACAACCACCCTTGCACTATGAGAGGTTCATGTGGGAGTCTGCATTGAGAGGTTAAATCTGAGGATCGATCTCCTCAAAACCATCATGGACCACATGGGCATTAACCCGAAGGACATCGGTAGCAATTTTCTGATTGTGTAGTTGGTTCTGATTAGGTTGAATTACTCGGCCTAACGCAACGTCCTTTAACTCACCATTCACTATTGTGAGGAGAGTGCACTAAGTGTCCTCCCGTGAAACATGCATGTACTTAGCTAGAGAGATCCAAACAAATAAAGAACAATGACGCAATTAATTTGTTGAGCATGTGCGATGCTCACCGTTAGAGCGTCTAGGTTAGCCCTTGGCAACGCCCTGGTGCCACAAGAGATGGATGGGCTGCTATGATGAGGTTGGCCGGGCAAAATCTCTCCATCGATACTAGAATTAGCATTTGACACACTAACACGTTGTTGGGAAAATTGTGGCATTGGTCCTACATAGTCTCCGACTACCCAAGCTTGGAATGCTTTCGTATAGACAGCCATGAGGCCACATGATCCTTGTAGTGCCGCTTTTCTGCTTTGGCTTTGGACTCGGCATAGGGCTGGACATTTTCTGCTTTCAATTGAGCATTAAGTTTGGCTTTCATCTTTTCGTGCCTCGTCGAATCCATACCTGACTTCAGTGATGGAGCTACATGTACTTTATGTGGTCAAGCGACATCATAAAAATTCTAAGAACAGCTAAAACCAGCTAAGTACACCCATTTTGACCCCAAATGTACTGATTAATGACCACACTAGTCTCATATGTCCTTCGTTTTGAGATATTGACATTGCTTGTTGCCAATCTCAGCTCTGCCACTGCCCGACTTCTCGGCGTTTCTACACTCTCGCCTCTCATCTCTGGTTAAAGTGTTGGGATAGTACACCTTCCATTTTGCACCTACGCCAACACTGACCACGGGTCAGTTTTCGGCTTCTCGTGTACTTCCTTACCCATGGTTATGTTGATCGCCCGGTTAAGAGGGGCGTCCCACGCGTGCTTGTACGATGACTCTGACCCCTACAAGCTTTCAGCAGCTACGAGAGCGTTCTGCTTTTTTCGTAAAGGGATTATGTGAAGTACGGTTACACAAAATCTTTTTCTATAAAGGGATTGTGTGAGAAGAACGGTTACAGAAATAAAATGATTGTCTACTAAATTTCTTACCAGTTCTTTAGTTCTTTAATGAGGCTTTTCATCTTATCATATGTTTTAAATATCTTTAACTCTTTATCATATGTTAAGCGGGCCCTGATGAAGTCATGTTCATGTGGGTTGATGAACACATCCCAAGGGTTGTTGCCATTGGCCTCCTTTAGGAGTTCTTCATCCTCCTTTTTCCATATTTTCTGCTTCCCTTCATAACCACCGCTTCCAAGTCTATGGTCACATATGAGCTGCTTCTGCATCTCCTTTCCACGGTCCGCAAATGCCTTTGCTGAAGTGGTCCCAACTAATCCTTGAAAAGTTCCCAATCTTTTTTCTTAATTTCCGTCATTCTGCAACAATCTTGGAGTATTCTGTATTATTAGAAAGTTTCTCTTTTAACATTGATCTCTAGTTACTTAGGGCCCTTCTGCACTTGTGGATGGCCATCCTATTAATTATCTTCTTCATCTTATCATTGGGCTTCTGAGGGAACACGAATCTTGTGTGCACCTTCGTAAGGATAAGATTAAGGATCCGCCGATTCACCTTCGCCCTTAAGTTGCATGTTTTGATGTTGATGGTATCTCGTACTATGTAACCAATGTCATTGACGTAGGTGGCTAGTGCTTTTCGGACTTGCACGGTCACCCTTATTGTCCACTCTTGTTACCACAAGTGTTTCGGTGCCCAACTTGTTTTCGCCCTTTCCCACTTAGTCTTACCGGCCGGATCTACATCATTTCTGGGTTCTGGAGGGTCACTGGTTTCTTCGGTGCCAGTGTCGGTCTTGTTGTCGTTATCTTAACTATCACTTATATAGCCTTCACCCTCCGTTTCTGGAAAATCCTCACCCTGCCCATCTGTGTACAAGTCTTGTGTATATCCACAATCCGTTGTTCCTATTCTTGCGTCCTCCTCGCTATCATGGGTCGTCTGAGAGTAAATAGAGCGCATGGTGGGGTCATATTCTCTGGACATCTTTGCACTACAAAATTAAAGATCACATCGTTAGCTAGTACAATATATCTACAAAAAACTATGCAAATTCAAACAAAATTTTGGCATGACCTTTACTAAAAGTAGGATATATGACCGCCAAAATTTACGAAATGGAAATTAATAGACATTTTGTTTAAAATTATGGCAACTCTAGTATATTCCTTGCAAATACAAACATAGCAAACCCGAAGTTTGCCTCATCCACACACAATCGAGAAAACCTAAAGGTTGCTACATCCACACACAATCGAGCAAACCCGAAGGTTGCCTCATCCACACACAATTGAGCAAACCCGAAGGTTGTCACATCATATCCATAGATATCACCATTTGCAAATTCACAAATTCACCACTTTTAATTTGTACCATTTGCAAATCCACCAATATTCACATGTAGCACACAAATATTCATCAATAATTGAAGTGGCAATGTCGGCTTTTCTCACCTGCGGGAATGGTGGCGGCTAAGCTGTGCTTGGGCGGGGCAGGGCTGGACTAGGGCGGGGCTTGGCCGGCTGTAGCAGGGCTCGTCCAACGTCAGCGGGATTACGAGAGGAAATTTCGCACCGCGGGGCCGGTGTATCCATCGTGGCGAGGAAGAAGAGACGATGGGGTTTCAATGGACCAGTGCAGGGAGGGGCCGGTTATGACGGGGCTAGGATGGGGCTTGACCGGGGCAGGACGGCACGGGCGGGGGTAGCAGCGATTCCGGGGGAACGAGTGGGAAGGTGTGTGTGTGGTGCGGGGGAATGAAAAGAGAGGAACCACCACATGGGGCGGGCGATGCCTCTAAATTTTTTGATGTCACAGTGGTGGCGTCTAAAATTTCTCAGACGCCACCACTACATAGTAGTTGAGGCGTTCAAAGTAACGAGGACGCTGCCACTAAACTGTAGTTGAGGTGTTCAAATTATAGAGGACGCTGCCTGACGAGGGTAAGACTCATCAATATCCATTGTTATGTACTTGGGTTTTAGAGAAGGAGGGGACGCTGGAGATCATGGAACGACTAACAGACAAGCAACACGGGACAAAGGATTTACCCATGTTTAGGCCCCCAGAGGGAAAACCCTACTCATGCTTGTCTGCTCTGATTGATGGTGAAACAAAAGGTTACAGAGGTGCGCAGATTAGATCTGGCGAGGTGTGTGCTAGATTATGAGGTGTCTAGATCTATTGTGGCGTCTGTTGTGGAGGTAGAGAGGTTACCCCCTCGTTGGACCCTCCTAGACTTTATATGGGGGAGGCTAGGTCTCAGGTACCAATATGAGTTGGTTACAAGTTGTATTCAAACTCTAGTCTTGAGCTTTCCTCGTCTTGATCGCTTAAAGTCTATGTCCATATGGGCTTCGTAGTAGCCAAACCGTCATAGGCGTCCTGGACCTTGGCAGGTCATCGAGTGGACCATCCGTTGGGATGCACCAGGTATGCTATAGTCGGGTACCCATAGGGCATACCCATGTCAGTAGCCTCCGAGTGTCCATCTGAATCGTAGATTTGGGTCAAGACTTACTTGTCTTGAATCTTGCATTTGGTAGTCAAAGTCGGGCGAAGCACTTCACCCAGAAGTTCATCGGGTCAGCCGAATTTGTATCCGTTCATAGGGATGATGGTAAACGTGCCTAGTGCGCTCGACGGATCAGGACCAGTTAATTGCTCTTGGGCAAAAACAACGTCACCTACTCAAACTCGAGTCCCTGGATTCAAAATCGGAAATTGCTGGCGTAGTTCGACTCATGCCATGGAGGCCTTAATGAGCCAAACTCTAGTTGATAAGTATGTACCCAACGCGTCTGTAGGGATTTTCATCACGCATGTAGGCATGGTATTTATCTAGTAGAGCATAGCAGATACGGTTGTCAGGCCATCAGATTGTATCTGTAGGTCTTATATTTATGTCATAGATGCAACATCTGAAGTTTTATCACCACGAAGGTGTTTCGGGTGGCCAAGGAGATGTTGTCTCTGAACTTGACATTTGTATGTAAGTGGGCAGAGTCTCCAATAAGTTTGATTGTTGTAAGCGAGTCTACATTGTGGACGCAGTCGACACAGCAGACGGTACTATGAGTCTTTTGTTTTCTATAGGGTACGCGACCAACGCTCCCTATGGGAGTATCCCATGAGTGTCTGTTCGAGTCGTAGATTTGAGCAGAGACTTGTAGTCGTCAGTTGCGTAGGCACAACGATTAAAAAGTTCTTCGGATGATCTTTGAAATGTCGTCAACGCTGGCACTTTTCCGAATGCACGACCATCGCTCCCTATGGGAGTAGCCCCGAGTTCTTAGTTGAATCATTGGTTCGAGTGAGGAATCGGAGCGTGCCATTCAAAGATCTTGTATGTGCGCGACCAGCTCTCCACTTTGGAGTAGTCCCCGAGTGTCTGGCGGAGACGTAGACTCAGGCAGAGACTCGAGTCTTGTATAGTGCAGTTGTAGTCGATAATATCATGGGCGTACTGCTGAACCGGAAGTACATCAGGTGCATGACCAGCACTCCTAATAGGAGTAGCCCCCGAGTGTCTATTCGAGTTGTAGACTCGAGTGGAAACTTATGCAAGGAGAAGCCACTGACCCAGAAGTGCACCGAGTCAGCATCTCATGCATAATGAGCCAAGAATCAACGATGTCGTCAGAGTCGACGTAGCGGAGTCATGCGGAGTTTTAGCTGGCTGAGTCGATGATGCGGACAGAGTTGACACAATCACTTATGTCGGGAGGCCAGTGTCACGTCTGTTGACAACTGACATGGTCATCCATGGAGAGTGTTGACTCGGGTCCTGGCGTTTATTGACGCAGTTGGTGTTGGTCGACTCCGTTGGAGGACCCGATGGAATAGGCCGATGTATTCGACGACCTTGTAGGCTGCAAAAAACATAAAGAATTGTGAAGTACTTGTATCTTGTAAGCAATATTTGCCTTTCGGCTGGTATAGTAAGATTCTGGTGTTGATCGAGTCAACACTTTTGCACTGTATGCTAGGCCTTTTCGTTAGCCTGGTTACCCTTAGTATCAATACCTTGCCGAGGTACTCGAAGTTCAAGGATTCAACGAGTAGGAAGAATCAGCTACTCGGGCTGTCGCGTATGAGGTACTCGAGTGCACGAATTCGATGGCACATTAAGTTAATCAAGGAGGGCGCAGCCCCCGAGTTTTTTGAGTGCGAGTTAAAAAAGAATTAGCTCTAAGCAGAGGAAACTTAGCTTTATTGGTAGTTATCGTCGAGGTGGATGGACTTGGTGCGTCTAGCGGGTCACGGGAGCCGATGCAACTGGCAGGTCATGGTCCAGGATTGTAGCGGATCGGCGTAGCCGATGGCGGCAACAGGTTGCCGCAGCCGAAGATTGTAGCGGCTCTCGGTCGCGGAAGATGAAGGAGCCCCCTGAGTCACCTAAGCTGAAGACCGCAGCGGGTTGTCGAAGTCGAAGACCACGGCGGGTCACCAAAGCGGAGGGAACCCCCGAGCCCCGGGTCGTTGGAGCCGAAGATCATAGCAGATCGTCAGAGTCGAAGACTGCAGCAAGTCGCGAGATCAACGTTAGACGAGTAGTCAATGTGGGGGTTGAGAGTTGTGCAGCAGACATGTAGTTGACGTGGCAGAGGGTCACACGGAGGACGTAGTCGACGCGACAGACCATAGTTGTATGGTGATGACGAGTTGCTGCATCCGAAGACTATAACATACTACAGTAGTCGAAGACCACATCAGGTTGCCGCATACGGAGACCACAACAGGTCACACGGCAGAGTCGGCACAACCCTCGAGTGTGGAGTTGATGTGGTCGATGTGATCGAGGTGGCGTTCGAGAGCCGATGCGGCGGACCAGAGTCGATGTGACAGCGGGTTGGCGCAGCCCCCGGACGTAAAAGTTGTTGTGTCGAGCCAGAGTAGTTCATGCTGATGGTGAGGTCGAGCCCCTGAGCGCTGAACAGATGATTTTTCGTTGTCGGCCAGATAACCCACGTCTATTTTGTCATTAGTGTTCGGGCCCAAGTCAGATATGGAGCATCTTCCAACTGAATGACCAGACTGAGTTGCTGATTTTTTCTCCAACGCGTACGTCTGCCGATCGAACTTTTCTCCATTGTCATGCATGTTGTCTCTGACCGAAACATGCACGCGCTCATTGTTTTCTAAGGCTTTTGTTGATCCAATGATTGCGTCTCTAAGTAACACCTCCATGTAGCTGCAATTCCTGTCGGACTTGGTCACCAGACATAGGAAGTCTCAACAAAAGAAATACAGATCATGTAGATCGGCTGGAGGATGACGCGACGTAGAGCCTGCACGCCGGTGTTGGTGCAGATGAAGTTGAGCACGCCGCCGATGCAACAAATTGACCAGATGTGATCCGGCCGTTGTTGGATGATGAGAGAGTCGAGGAAGATCTGGCCTCTAGTAGCCGAAGAATCATAGATTGCCGGTGATGGAGCCGTCACGATCACAACATCAGCATCCCTAGTTCCCACATATGGCGCCAATTGACCAGGGTTCGACTCGTCAATGCCTATTGTTATGGACTTGGGTTTTGGAGAAGGAGGGTACACTGGAGATCATGGAACGACTAACGGACAAGCAACATAGGACAAAGGATTTACCCAGGTTTGGGCCCTCGGAGGGAAAAGCCTACTCCTGCTTGTCTTCTCTTGATTGATGGCGAAGCCGAAGGTTACAGAGGTGCATAGATTACATCTGGCGAGGTGTGTGCTAGATTATGAGTTGTCTAGATCTATTGAGCATCTGTTGTGGAGGTAGAGAGGTTACCCCCTCGCTGGGCCCTCCCAGCCCTTAAATATGTGGGAGGCTAGGTCTCAGGTACCAATATGAGTTGGTTACAAGTTGGATTCAAACTCTAGTCTTGAGCATTCCTTGTCTTGCGTGCTTAAAGTCCTTGTCCATATGGGCTTCATACCAGCCGAACCATCATGGGTATCCTGGACCTTGGCAGGTCATCGAGTGGACCGTCCATTGGGCCGCACCAGGTAGGCTGTAGTCAGGTATCCGTAGGGCATACCCCTGTCAACACCACTAAAGTTTTTCCCAGAAATAATATTTGTAATTAAAAATATAACTATGTTGTTTTGTTTTCTGTTTCAACCTTGCACAGAACTAGGATTGTTTGTAACAAATAATTTGGTTTACAAAAAATAAGGTTTGGATGGATTCCGACGTTCTGAACCACCTTCTTCCAACGAATCCCTCACCCGCAGGCCATGGATCATCTACCCCTTCAAATTGCATCAAACGTAGGTCCACCAATGGTCTTTTCCCTTGTTTTGTGTTTGCATAGGCCATAGGAACACAAATAAGAAATGTTTAGGTTACTATGCCACATAAATCTCTCTGGTACACCCGCAGCGGGAGTTTCCCACTCAAGAACCCCTAGAACTAGCCCGATAGCGAATGGATGTCTGCGTGACACACCTATGAGTTAGTTATTGGCTATTTCATCCTTGAAACATGTCTATGAACACATAGTAGGATCACATTCAAGGTTTGGATGGATTTTGATGCTCTGAACTGCCTGCTCCCACGAATCCCACAACCCGTGGGCCCCAGATCATATACCCCTTCAAATCACATCGAACATGGGTCCACCAATGGACTTTTTTCTTGCTTTGTGTTCGCATATGCCATAGGAACACACACAAGAAAAAAATGTTCATATTAGATGCACCTATGGATGACTATTGGTTAGTTTTGGGTCCTACCATTGACGAGGTTCGATCTCGTCAATGCCCATTGCTATGGACTTGGGTTTTGGAGAAGATGGGGATGCTGGAGATCACGGAACGGTTAACAGACAAGCAACGAGGGGACATGAGATTTACCCAGGTTTAGGCCCCCGGAGGGAAAACCCTACTCCTGCTTGTCTGCTCTTGATTATGGCAGAACCAAAGGTTACAGAGATGCGCAGATGCAATCTGGCGTGAGGTGCGTATGAGGTAAGTTGGGGGTCCTCCTCGCCATGCCCTCCTGGCCTTTATATAGATAGGCAGGTCCCGGGTGTAGGTAGAGTCGGTTACATATTAGGGTTTGTCCCTTTGAAATTCTATCTACTCTAGCCTTGTTCTCCAAGGATTCGTAGGCATCATGGGCTTGGGCCACCCGAAATCCTTCATAGGCCGCGTATCTTGTCATGTGCCTACCCTTGGGCTGGACCAGGTATGCCAATATTGTGTACCCGCGGGGTATAACCATGTCAGTAGCCCCCGAGTGCTCAGTCGAATCGTAGATTCGACCGAGGAATCTTCAATCTTTCGAGTGCTATGTAGTTGAACCTGTTTTACAAGGAAACATGTTTAGTTCATAGGGATTGTTGATGTGTGTGCCTGACTCTCCCGACGGATCAGGGCCAGTTAACTGTCATGGGATAAAACAACATGATCTTCTTCAAACTCGAGTCCCTAGACTCGAATCCGGAACAAATGCTGGCGTAATTCGACTCAGGCTATTGAGGTTTTATAGGAGTCGAATCCCAGTGGTTTTCAAGTGATGTACCCAACGCGTCCGTCAGGATTTTTCGTCGTGCCTGTTGAAACGGAAGTTTTACTGGCAGTGCGCAGTCAGGTGCGTTACCAGGCCATCAAATGATATCTATAGGACTTATCTTTGTGTCGCGGACACATCATCCAAAATTGTATCACTGCGGAGGTGTTTTGGGTGGCCAAGGAGATTGCTTCTCACTTAGCGTTGGTTTGGGGAAAGTTGCCAAAAAGATTTTGTAGCATTTGATCCGAAGGATCACAGTGGAATAATTCATAGGGTGCACGGCTAGCGCTCCCTATGGGAGTAGCCCCCGAGTGTCTGTTCGAGTCGTAGACTCGAGCAGAGACTTTAGTTCAATTTTTTTCAGCTTAGGTCCGAAGGACACAATATTTTCGGATGCTCAATCAATCCTCCCTATGGGAGTAGACCCCGAGTCCGTAGTGGAGTCACTGATTCGACTTAGAACTCGAAGATAGTTGTGAGGTGTAGTACCTTAGTTATTTCTCAGGTGCGCGACCAGCTCTCCTGATAGGAATAACCCCCGAGTAGTTTCTTGAATCGTAGATTCGAGTAAGTACTTGATTGATCGGCCGAAAATTTCCAGTCGTTGCTAACTTTAGCCTTGATGATGTCAGTGATGACGATTGGTGATCTCAACCGTCTGCGGCGGCAAAGATGATGCAACGGAATGACCATGAGTCCCACCGTCTGACTTGAAGTTGACTAGTCACGCGCAGACGTGGCAAAAATTACGGCGCCGCCTCGGTTTCCATGCGTAGTGGGCGGCATGTTGGCGACGGTTCGTTGATGTGCTGACACGTGTAGGGTTGGATCTTGGGTGCGCGCTAGGGCTTCTGGATCAACGGCTCGTGTGCGTCGTCTTTTCTCTTTTTATACCATAAGTAAATATTAGTTTTCTTTTACCCTTCGTCATTGGTTCATCGCCATTGCCTTCATTTTCGCGAGCTTTGCTTCTCTCCCTGCACACTGAAAGTTCTTCGCTCATTTACCTCTTCTTTTCTCGGAGCACACCGCCACTCACGACACCGTGAAATGGGAAAGTCGAAGAAGACCACCGCCGGAGCGGGTTCAAGCGCCTCCACTGGCGTCAAGAAGGCCGCTACGACCACCCGCATCACGGATGGTGGGTGAAGGCGCACAGAGGTGCGCGACGTGGATCTGCGCAAGCTGCGCAATTCTGGGTTGATCCCCCAGAACAAGGAGGACATTAGGCTTCCTAGCGATGAGGTAATCCCCCACCCACCTGTAGGGT
Organism: Avena sativa; assembly: GCA_916181665.1. Taxonomy (NCBI): domain Eukaryota; kingdom Viridiplantae; phylum Streptophyta; class Magnoliopsida; order Poales; family Poaceae; genus Avena; species Avena sativa. The sequence continues at coordinate 73,364,799 of OV702284.1, forward strand.
TTCGGGTGATGTTTGTTGCCTTTATCCTTCACGGTCTTTCACTTCCTGTCCATGATTTTCTTCGTGGACTCCTTTTCTTCTATGGGATTCAGATATTGTAGGGTTCGCAGCATAGAAAACAAAAAAATTCCTACGTTGTGAACTATGTACCAAGATCTATCTATTAGATACAAACAACGGGCGGATGTATATCCGTAGAGAACATACCCTTGAAGACCGACAAAGCTTAACGAGTTCAACTCGTGGTTGATGTAGACGATTTCTTGATGATCTCAAGATCGAGAGGAAGTCCTAGCGCCGCAAAACAGCAGCGCATCCGTGCTCGCACACACGTTCGAGGCACCGAGCAACCTCCGCCTCCTCGCTCCAGCGATGCAGCGGAAGCACAACTCTTTCTTGCCGAATAGCCACCGGGAACATGTATCTCGCTAGTCCGAGACCATGGGGGATAAATTCTAGAGGGGGAGAGAGATCCTTCACGAGGAGGTGTGAGTGAGAGAGAGGGAGGGGGCTCCTTTTATAGGGAGAGGGGGGCACCCAAGGGGCCATGCGCCCAGCCATGGGGCTGCCCCCACCTCTTCCACATTCATGTGGGTGGACACTCCACTCACTCAAATGCCTTTCAATTCCCTCCACTCAAAAACCCACTCAAATTCCCATTAAATTTCCACCAAATTTAATGCAAACTCTCATTAAATAAAACTCTTTTATTTTATTCAGAATTTTGTCAATTACTTTAATGACAAACATTCACAAATAACCCCTTGCTAGAATTCTATTTCACATGCATAACCACTTTATGCAATTTCACCTGAAAACCTGTTTCGGTATCTAGTGAAATAAATTCCTGCGCTTGTTATTCTTTTCGGCATGAAACTTTTGCTCCAAATGGATGTCGGTGTCTCTTAAGTGTGTCACCCTATGGTTCGTGAATAATGCAGACATGATCGAGACCCCTCTCGAATCAATAATCAGAAGCGGGATCTGGAGACCCATACTGACTCCCACACATTCAACGATGACTTTCTTGTGATCGTCGGAACCTTTTACGCTAGTATCTTAATACCTTTGTTTCATGATATATTACATCTCCGAGATTCGATCATCGGTATCTCCACACCTAGTTTGATCTCGTTACTGACATGCACTCTTTTCTCGTTCCCGTGATATAACATCCTAGTGATCAAATCACTTGCTTGCAAGCTAATCAATGTGATATCACCGAGAGGGCCCAGAGTATATCTATCCGTCATCGGGATGAACAAATTCCACTCTCGATCCATGAGCCTCAACATAACACTTTATTAGTTCTGAATCCATCTTTATAATCACCATGTTACGGTGTGACGTTTGATGTTATCAAGAAACTCTTCCGGTGTTAGTGATTGACATGATCTCATGGTCAAAGGATTAGGATCACTTCGTAAATTGTTATAGCAATATAAACTCAATGACTTTGATCGTAATGCTATACTTCGGATGAATGTTCATCACACCATTACACTAATGTTGTGATCCCGTTATTAACAACATCCAATGTCCATGATCAGGAAACCTTGATCATCTTGTTAATCAACGAGCTTGTTTATGAGAGAGGCATAACTAGGAACTTCCTTTTTGTTTATTAAACACACATGTATTAAAGTTTCCGTATTAATACAATTATAGCATGTAAAATAAACATTTATCATAAATAAGGAATACGATAATAACCACTTTATTATTGCCTCTCGGGCATATTCCCTTCAGATACATCATCTGTCTCCCAATTCTCTTCTCCATGTCGCCTTCTTCATAACCCTTTGCGAGTGCTGGATCGGTATCGAGCCATACTTTGGCCTCTTTCGGAAGCTCTATTCCGTGAAGAGGCAGTCCGGCACCGGCGGATCCGCTTGGCGGCTGTATCATTTATGTCCACCCTTTCTTCCAATTCTTCTCCTTTTCTATCTGCGAGTCCGTCTAGCAATGGTGCCGGAAGTGGTTCTACATCCGCGATGCTAAGCTGGACGGTCAGCAATATGGGCTTGATCCCTTCGACTCCAAGCAGAAGATCGTCCCGAAGAGATCGTGGAAGAACCACATATTGGAGGGTGAAGCTATGAAGGTGGAGAGACTCTACCAGCGGGTGGAGGCCCTTCAGCTGGTGCCAGGTAAAGAGGTCAACGGTGTCGACATCATCCACACCTTCCTCAAGCGCCGGGTGCAACCGCTCCAGGATAGGACGCACCCGATGTTCTTCTACGCCGACTCCAGCGATCCAACGAGGGTTTCATCCGAAGAGTTGTCTTCGGGTGACCTGGATAGGGCCCTTCATCCCCTGCTGAAGGCCAAGGCCGACGATGACCTTCCGAGGGAATCGTTGACCCCCCCTCTTAGCGCCAATAAAGGGGTTTCTTAGGTGATACTTGTTCGTGCGCGTAGCGCTTTTTCGGGTGTTTGTTGTTGTTGTTACTTATCTTGTTTCTCTTTTTATTTTGCTTGCAGCGCCTCCAGGTTACAGGTTCTATGCCTCCTCTGCATGAAAAGTTTAGGGAGGCGCCAGAAAATGAGGAGGTAGACTCCGAGTCTGAGCTTCCTCCAGCGCAGTCGCCTACTGCAGAAGCTCCCGAGGCGAGTGAAGGGCAGACCCGAAAGCGCTCCTGAAGCGAGTCTTCGGATGCGTCTACCCCGCCAACTCCAAGGGGTCCGTCCTTCCTCGAGCGCCATGGCGAGGATGATGGTGCTTCTTCCACACCTTTTCCTGTCGTGCCTCTTCGGGCGGTAGCTCCGGAGTCACCGGCGAAGAAGAAGAAGAAGAAGAAGAAGGAGGCGCCTGTCTTCAACTTATCGGACATCGAGTCGTAAGTAACTTCACCCGAATCATTTGCTGTCATCTATCTGGGTAATGTAGGTTGCTTGTCTGATGAAGCTTTTACTTGCAGCCATTCTTCAGAGGAGCCTCTTAACGAGGACACTTAGGAGGCTGTAGGGTAGTCGAAGATGACAACTCCTTACCCTCAGGTGGTGGCCGACTCTGAGGATGATGGCCCGAACCTCTCCAAGCGAGAAGCTCGGTTAGTCATAACTCAGAAGACTGCGCGCAGAACTTCGGAGTCCACGCCTGAACACGTAAGTATTTTCTACTTTATCCCTTAGGGGGAGCCCCCGGGCCCTTTTGAGTGACCTGTTGGTCATTTTGCTCTTGTGGGGCGTAGACCCTGAGCCTTTTTTGATGGTTTCTTTTGCAGCCCTTTGTGTACAGCGCCAACCTCCTTATCCAGCACCATATGGCGCTGGAGGCTAGCATGCAGCAGCTTCGAGGTATATAGTTTGCTCACCTCTTTTTTAGTTTGTATGTCCCATGGATTTTGCTTGTATTGATCAGGTGGTACTTGATGTTGCAGATGAAAACAATGCGGCCCTCCGACGGCTGGACGCTCTCGAGAAGAGCCTTGGTCGAGCAGAGAAGAAGGTTGCAGATGCTGCGGCGGCGAAGGAGCGTATGCAGAAAGAGGCTTCCGATCGCGAGAGCATCTCGTTGTTGCTGCGTCTTCCCACGAGAAGGAGATGGCGGATAGGCTTATGGCTACGGCCAAAGCCTTCTCTGGTGAGTTTCCCTTGATTTGTTTGGGTCCCGTGTATTTTCGGCTAAGTCGTCTCTTGCTCTTATTCGGGTGATTTTTCTTCTTTGCTTCAGATGCTTCAGGCATCACATTTGATCATGGTGCGCTGGAGCATGGAGATGCGCTGGCTGATGCCACCGCGGCGGTCGAAGATCGATGCGGCACTGCTGCTGGCTCCTTGGCGAAGGCCAAAGAAGTGCTAGGCGCTTCTACAAGGAGGTCATCCCCACGGGTGTTTCCTTGAAGATGTCGACGCTCTTGCGGATGCTCTGTCGGAGGATGCTCCGGCAGCGTATAAGATCAAGCAGAAGGGCATCGGCGCCTCCATGGGGTTGGCGATGGCGATGGCGTCCGGGCGGAGCTGGACCTACCGCACATAATGTCCCATATGCTGATGGCTGCAGATGGCTCAGAGGTAGCGTTCGCCCTCAATTTAAATGTTGTCTTAACATGACAAAATATATCACCGGTTCGCTACACAAATTTAAATGAGGCCAATATAAGACTAGATTTGCCCGCATATGGGCCCCATATTTAATTATGAGGTGAATCGGCATAATGCCCCCAAACCACATGAGATGTGTGCAAGCATAAATAATGTAAGATGCACAAGTTTATATTACATTTTTATAAAATAGGGCTCGGGAAGGGGATCACACATAGGGGTCGACGATCTTGGTGTTTAGAGGGGTCGGGGTTCGGGTTCGGTCTTCGGATACTCGGGGTTCCGGGAACAGGGTCTTGACGTTCCATGAAGGTGACCTTGGGGCATCGCGGTTACGTTGTTGGTGCCGAATTTCGTTGGTCACGATCTTGTATGACGGCGACACACTATGGCTCCGGGGATCCTTGGCAGAACAAAACCAACAATGCCAAGAACTTGGTTTCCGGATCTTCCGATTAGTGCTTGGACTTGTCGTGGAGGCACTTGAACGGTGACCGCGGAAGATGATCATGAGACGACAACAAGCGGTTATGGATTAAACGGCAACATGTCACAAAAACAGTAGCACACGGCCGAAACATGACCAACATCGAGACAACATGGATGCAGGCATACCAAAGAGATAATGTGGCAAGGGTGTTTGCAACTGCGTGGGCCAGCACAACGGCCACGGTGACGCGCACATACAGAACAAAGGGCGGCCGGAGCTACAGGGACCCACGGCGCGCAAGGCTCAGGAACGGGCTCGAGCGTCCGAAGACGCTGGCGACAGGAGGTGGCTCTCGGAGGAGGGCGGCACCATGGCGACAGGGAGCCGCGGGGAGAGGAGCCAGGCGGCCAGAATAGAGGACGGTGGCCGGCGGCAGCGCAGGCTCGACGGAGAGGCGTTGGTGAATCGGGCCGACGAGCTCCTGGCCCGGCGAGGAGGAGGGAGAGGCAGCTCCTGGGAGGCAGAAGGATGGATGCCGCAATGGAGGTGGCCCGGTTGCGGCCAACGCGAGGCAACTAGAGGGGAAGCAAGGAGGTGGCGCGGATTCTGCGAGGGGATTCCTGGCGGTGGAAGGCAAGGGAGGGGCACGGCGGCTCGCTGGTGGCTCGCGACCTTGGCGCTAGTGACGGTTGCAGGGGCTCGCGTCGGGGAGGAGGCGCTTGGAGGCCGGGCAGAGGGGCCTCGCACGGGATGCGACCGGCGGGGGCGGGCGACATTGTTTGGGAGGAAACGGAGGTAGGGGAAAGCGTGAGGGAGGGCGCTGGCGCCTGGGGTTCCTGAGAGGCGGCGGCGGGGCGAGTAGCAGAGAGAGGCGAGGTTGGGGATCGCGGGGTGGTTGGTGAGCGACGAGGCAGAATCGGGTGGATGGGGTCACGTCCAGGAAGCGAGGCTGCGGGGTGGGGTCCTCGGGAAGGAAAAACGGGGAGGAGGGCGGTTCACGCGGGATGGACGCGGGATTAGTGCGAGGGTGTGTCCAGTGTGGGTGTCAATGGGCTGGGTCGGTCGGTGTGTTTGGCTGGGTGCAGCGCGCGCGTGGAGAGTGTATCCAATGGCGGCGGGTTAGGTAGGGGTCGGTCTAGGGTTAGGGTTTGCCAGGGATTAGGGTTAGGGTTTGGTAGACGGGTGGTAGGCCGGCTGCTGGCTGGGCCTTTTGGGCCTGGCCGGCGGCTGCCTCCCCGATAAAACTAGTTTAATATTATTTTCTTTCTTTCAAAACAAAACATTTGTAAAAAGTTTTAGACAAATAAAAGATCCGAACAGATCTACGGTTTCGATTTGAACAAAGAGGAGAAATCTCTAGAAAACAAAATAGGCTTTAGAAAAATAGTTTTCGGAAAATTGTATGCATGCAAATATGAAGATGCTTAAATGCAATGTGGCATGATGACATGATCATGCGATCAAGAAGATGCACAAAACAAAAACACATCGATTTTCTAGTAGTGGTTTTTGCGGGGCGCCACAATTCGACACCACTAACAATGGATCTTGCCCTCGAGATCCGCCTCATGGTACGGGAAAGAAGGTCGGTGATCTGCATCTTCTCGCTTCGTGTAGATCCTCGTGACACCACTAACAAGAGGTCGCTGTCCGTGATCGTCGAGGGAACACTTCGGGAACAAAAGGTCGAAGGTAGAGGTATCAACAAATAAAGCCACCTCTAGCTTCGATAGAAAGAGGGAACCGATGCATTCTCATCCACTTCAATGTACAAAAGCGAATAGAAGGGGTAGTCGGCATGGGGGCCAATCCATCACGCACCCAAACTATTACTCCGCACAATCAGTAGAAAAGCGTGCAACCATTCTCGGAATCAGACTGAAGATCTCGACAATCGAGGTTCAGAAACAAAGGAGTGATGCAGACTCTGCATCAGAGCTGGCGTAGATGATGTAGTCGCGTCGCAAAACACCGGAAGGCACAAACAAGGAGCAAAGAATGGTACGACAGTAGACGGATTCCTCAGACAGCATGAACACCGGATGGTAGAACACCGTTATCAAAGGAGGAAGCGAAACCCTGAAGGTACGACGGAACCCAACCACGAGAATCCTGGACTCGGAGAGGGAGAAGAGAGAGGATTCAAAACACGCAGAGGTGAGAGGAGAGCAGCAGAGGGGTAAGGAGTAAAATCAGACCTAATCATAACTATCCAACCGATTTTGCAAAAATAGTTTTGACACTCTACTTCGGCCGTTAGCTAGGTTATCCTACAGGCTGGACTTGTGGGGTATCGCAACTGCTGAGCTCTGATACCACTCTGTAACACCCTCAGAATCGGCCCTATGCAAGTTTCAGCGCTTCCCGCCAAACCCGCATATAAACGATTCAAAGGTGCCCACCAGGCACTTGCGTGCGGGTGGAAAACGAAGTAATATCATTACACAATAGTCCTCGATGGAACCCACAAAACATATATATACAACAGCGACTCAAAGAGTCAAGAATACAGATATACAATACAAAGATCCAAATCACCTTTAAAATGATATAGCGTCCGAGTACGGACAAGATGCAAATTGAGCTAAGAGCCCTGAAGAATAACCAATGGCGTCCATAACCCTGCCCAGGCCAAGCCGGAAGGGTAACCCTGCTAACGACGTCGATCTCAAAGCCTGCTTAAACAAAAGGGGTGCCGACAAAGGGCAAAGGAAAAAGAGAGAGCGGTCAGTACTGAGGCCAGTACACGGCGAGGCTAGTATTCGGCGGTCCTCGCCTACATAGGTATGGTGGACTGAAGCGGCAGCGCAGCATGCGCTAAACAACCTATAGAGACTCGATATAACTGTCGGCTACCAGAGAGGGATAAGAAAGTCCTATTTGGAACCATCTTGATACTACCACCAAACATACCCATCCTGGTGTTTCCCCCTCGAGACCAAACGAGGAAGTCAACCGAGGAACTCACGCAGTTGGCAGTTTTATTTATTCAGTTATCGTTGCAGCAATTACTAGTCAGGTATAGATAATCATCCTGATATAATAAGCAGTGGGCAATTTTAGTTAACCATTCCGTTGTAGTTGCAACACATACTAGTCAGATACAATTAGCATGAGATATCCCAAACCCAGCAGTTGTTGGTACTTTTATTTAGCCATTCCGTTGTAGTGAAGCTGATTACTAGTCACATCGGATACAAGTCAAATTATAGCAGTAAACTTTAGTTATAGTTGTCTATGATCGAGAACTGTGCTCCAAGTCGTCCATAACCGCGGACACGGCTTTTCGAAAAGATTTAACCCTGCAGGGGTGCACCAAAGTTTCCACATGCACCTACACCCTTGTTGTCGGATCAGGTAGGTACAAGATCACAAAACATACACCCAACGGTATGTCGACGGGGTTTCGGACACGACGTTTCCCAGACCCAAAGCAAGCACGGGGGGCCACCCCACTAAGCTACCCGCAACGAAGTTGGCCGGCTCCGAAACGGACCCAGGGTTTGCGTCAGTGGCTGTAAACGACTGGGAACCCGAAAATGTGACTGGGCTTGTCGATACCGCGAAAACACTCCGCTTCCAAAACAGTACAGGTGCAGTACTTCGCACAATTTTAAATAAAGCAGTAAAACATGGCATAAGTACAGAATAGTAATAAAGCCCCAAACTACTTGTGGCCCCCAGTACAGTACTTGGAATCAGGTACTAAATCGATGGGGGTGCCCATACACCCCACCTGTGGTTAGCGCGCTCGATCTCGGAACATGTGTCAAGAACTCGGGGTCCTACGAGACACCAGTGAGTGGTTAAAAACCAAATATTGTTTATCACCCACCGGTGCCTCTGCATTTACCTACTTTAATTTTAGTTATTAAATAGTAATTAAAGCCATGATCATCTCCAACATTAAACATGCGGCAATACTCCAACAACTGTGGTACTGGACGACACGCAACAGCACTTGAGAAAGCGACTACGACGCGCAAGTCCAACTATCTACCAAACAACAGGTAATAGGATGTGTCCAAGGCAATATAAGGCTGCAAGGGAGATCACGGGTACGAAAACTAGAGCATCGCAACACAGATAGCAATAGATCAACAGGGGGGAATAAATACTATAAAAGTAAGATAGGTAGAAAGGGGGAGGTGCTCGCCTGAAAACATTGTCGAAGGTTCATCCGAAGATCGGGTCGACACTCGCATCAACTCATCGGCCTAATCCGTGAAGAAGCAAAGCACTAGAAGAAACACCGGATGCACTATTTAATACTACGACAAAAGATAGGGCATGATGCATGTATGATGTATGACATGGCAAAGATGCGATGCAACTAGGCAATATTAAGCGGAACCGGGGTCCCGACATTTGATTAGATGGTTTATGTTATTTTGATACCCCACAATTTAAATGTTGTCTTAACATGACAAAATATATCACCGGTTCGCTACACAAATTTAAATGAGGCCAATATAAGACTATATTTGCCCGCATATGGGCCCCATATTTAATTATGAGGTGAATCGGCATAATGCCCCCAAACCACATGAGATGTGTGCAAGCATAAATAATGTAAGATGCACAAGTTTATATTACATTTTTATAAAATAGGGCTCGGGAAGGGGATCACACATAGGGGTCGACGATCTTGGTGTTTAGAGGGGTCGGGGTTCGGGTTCGGTCTTCGGATACTCGGGGTTCCGGGAACAGGGTCTTGACGTTCCGTGAAGGTGACCTTGGGGCATCGCGGTTACGTTGTTGGTGCCGAATTTCGTTGGTCACGATCTTGTATGACGGCGACACACTATGGCTCCGGGGATCCTTGGCGGAACAAAACCAACAATGCCAAGAACTTGGTTTCCGGATCTTCCGATTAGTGCTTAGACTTGTCGTGGAGGCACTTGAACGGTGACCGCGGAAGATGATCATGAGACGACAACAAGCGGTTATGGATTAAACAGCAACATGACACAAAAACAGTAGCACACGGCCGAAACATGACCAACATCGAGACAACATGGATGCAGGCATACCAAAGAGATAATGTGGAAAGGGTGTTTGCAACTGTGTGGGCCAGCACAACGGCCACGGTGACGCGCACATACAGAACAAAGGGCGGCCGGAGCTACAGGGACCCACGGCGCGCAAGGCTCGGGAACGGGCTCGAGCGTCCGAAGACGCTGGCGACAGGAGGTGGCTCTCGGAGGAGGGCGGCACCATGGCGACAGGGAGCCGCGGGGAGAGGAGCCGGGCGGCCAGAATAGAGGACGGTGGACGGCGGCGGCGCAGGCTCGACGGAGAGGCGTTGGTGAATCGGGCCGACGAGCTCCTGGCCCGGCGAGGAGGAGGGAGAGGCAGCTCCTGGGAGGCAGAAGGATGGATGCCGCAATGGAGGTGGCCCGGTTGCGGCCAACGCGAGGCAACTAGAGGGGAAGCAAGGAGGTGGCGCGGATTCTGCGAGGGGATTCCTGGCGGTGGAAGGCAAGGGAGGGGCACGGCGGCTCGCTGGTGGCTCGCGACCTTGGCGCTAGCGACGGTTGCAGGGGCTCGCGTCGGGGAGGAGGCGCTTGGAGGCCGGGCAGAGGGGCCTCGCACGGGATGCGACCGGCGGGGGCGGGCGACATTGTTTGGGAGGAAACGGAGGTAGGGGAAAGCGTGAGGGAGGGCGCTGGCGACTGGGGTTCCTGAGAGGCGGCGGCGGGGCGAGTAGCAGAGAGAGGCGAGGTTGGGGATCGCGGGGTGGTTGGTGAGCGACGAGGCAGAATCGGGTGGATGGGGTCACGTCCAGGAAGCGAGGCTGCGGGGTGGGGTCCTCGGGAAGGAAAAACGGGGAGGAGGGCGGTTCACGCGGGATGGACGCGGGATTAGCGCGAGGGTGTGTCCAGTGTGGGTGTCAACGGGCTGGGTCGGTCGGTGTGTTTGGCTGGGTGCAGCGCGCGCATGGAGAGTGTATCCAATGGCGGCGGGTTAGGTAGGGGTCGGTCTAGGGTTAGGGTTTGCCAGGGATTAGGGTTAGGGTTTGGTAGACGGGTGGTAGGCCGGCTGCTGGCGGGGCCTTTTGGGCCTGGCCGGCGGCTGCCTCCCCGATAAAATAGTTTAATATTATTTTCTTTCTTTCAAAACAAAACATTTGTAAAAAGTTTTAGACAAATAAAAGATCCGAACGGATCTACGGTTTCGATTTGAACAAAGAGGAGAAATCTCTAGAAAACAAAATAGGCTTTAGAAAAATAGTTTTCGGCAAATTGTATGCATGCAAATATGAAGATGCTTAAATGCAATGTGGCATGATGACATGATCATGCGATCAAGAAGATGCACAAAACAAAAACACAGCGATTTTCTAGTAGTGGTTTTTGCGGGGCGCCACAATTCGACACCACTAACAATGGATCTCGCCCTCGAGATCCGCCTCATGGTACCGGAAAGAAGGTCGGTGATCTGCATCTTCTCGCTTCGTGTAGATCCTCGCAACACCACTAACAAGAGGTCGCTGTCCGTGATCGTCGAGGGAACACTCCGTAAACAAAAGGTCGAAGGTAGAGGTATCAACAAATAAAGCCACCTCTAGCTTCGATAGAAAGAGGGAACCGATGCATTCTCATCCACTTCAATGTACAAAAGCGAATAGAAGGGGTAGTCGGCATGGGGGCCAATCCATCACGCACCCAAACTATTACTCCGCACAATCAGTAGAAAAGCGTGCAACCATTCTCGGAATCAGACTGAAGATCTCGACAATCGAGGTTCAGAAACAAAGGAGTGATGCAGACTCTGCATCGGAGCTGGCGTAGATGATGTAGTCGCGTCGCAAAACACCGGAAGGCACAAACAAGGAGCAAAGAATGGTACCACAGTAGACGGATTCCTCAGACAGCATGAACACCGGATGGTAGAACACCATTATCAAAGGAGGAAGCGAAACCCTGAAGGTACGACGGAACCCAACCACGAGAATCCTAGACTCGGAGAGGGAGAAGAGAGCGGATTCAAAACACGCAGAGGTGAGAGGAGAGCAGCAGAGGGGTAAGGAGTAAAATCAGACCTAATCAGAACTATCCAACCGATTTTGCAAAAATAGTTTTGACACTCTACTTCGGCCGTTAGCTAGGTTATCCTACAGGCTGGACTTGTGGGGTATTGCAACTGCTGAGCTCTGATACCACTCTGTAACACCCTCAGAATCGGCCCTATGCAAGTTTCAGCGCTTCCCGCCAAACCCGCATAGAAACGATTCAAAGGTGCCCACCAGGCACTTGCGTGCGGGTGGAAAACGAAGTAATATCATTACACAATAGTCCTCGATGGAACCCACAAAACATATATATACAACAGCGACTCAAAGAGTCAAGAATACAGATATACAATACAAAGATCCAAATCACCTTTAAAATGATATAGCGTCCGAGTACGGACAAGATGCAAATTGAGCTAAGAGCCCTGAAGAATAACCAATGGCGTCCATAACCCTGCCCAGGCCAAGCCGGAAGGGTAACCCTGCTAACGACGTCGATCTCAAAGCCTGCTTAAACAAAAGGGGTGCCGACAAAGGGCAAAGGAAAAAGAGAGCGGTCAGTACTGAGGCCAGTACACGGCGAGGCTAGAATTCGGCGGTCCTCGCCTACATAGGTATGGTGGACTGAAGCGGCATCGCAGCATGCGCTAAACAACCTATAGAGACTCGATATAATTGTCGGCTACCAGAGAGGGATAAGAAAGTCCTATTCGGAACCATCTTGATACTACCACCAAACATACCCATCCTGGTGTTTCCCCCTCGAGACCAAATGAGGAAGTCAACCGAGGAACTCACGCAGTTGGCAGTTTTATTTATTCAGTTATCGTTGCAGCAATTACTAGTCAGGTATAGATAATCATCCTGATATAATAAGCAGTGGGCAATTTTAGTTAACCATTCCGTTGTAGTTGCAACACTTACTAGTCAGATACAATTAGCATGAGATATCCCAAACCCAGCAGTTGTTGGTACTTTTATTTAGCCATTCCGTTGTAGTGAAGCTGATTACTAGTCACATCGGATACAAGTCAAATTATAGCAGTAAACTTTAGTTATAGTTGTCTATGATCGAGAACTGTGCTCCAAGTCGTCCATAACCGCGGACACGGCTTTTCGAAAAGATTTAACCCTGCAGGGGTGCACCAAAGTTTCCACACGCACCTACACCCTTGTTGTCGGATCAGGTAGGTACAAGATCACAAAACATACACCCAACGGTATGTCGACGGGGTTTCGGACACGACGTTTCCCAGACCCAAAGCAAGCACGGGGGGCCACCCCACTAAGCTACCCGCAACGAAGTTGGCCGGCTCCGAAACGGACCCAGGGTTTGCGTCAGTGGCTGTAAACGACTGGGAACCCGAAAATGTGACTGGGCTTGTCGATACCGCGAAAACACTCCGCTTCCAAAACAGTACAGGTGCAGTACTTCGCACAATTTTAAATAAATCAGTAAAGCATGGCATAAGTACAGAATAGTAATAAAGCCCCAAACTACTTGTGGCCCCCAGTACAGTACTTGGAATCAGGTACTAAATCGATGGGGGTGCCCATACACCCCACCTGTGGTTAGCGCGCTCGATCTCGGAACAGGTGTCAAGAACTCGGGGTCCTACGGGACACCAGTGAGTGGTTAAAAACCAAATATTGGCTATCACCCACCGGTGCCTCTGCATTTACCTACTTTAATTTTAGTTATTAAACAGTAATTAAAGCCATGATCATCTCCAACATTAAACATGCGGCAATACTCCAACAACTGTGGTACTGGACGACACGCAACAGCACTTGAGCAAGCGACTACGACGCGCAAGTCCAACTATCTACCAAACAACAGGTAATAGGATGTGTCCAAGGCAATATAAGGCTGCAAGGGAGATCACGGGTACGAAAACTAGAGCATCGCAACACAGATAGCAATAGATCAACAGGGGGGAATAAATACTATAAAAGTAAGATAGGTAGAAAGGGGGAGGTGCTCGCCTGAAAACATTGTCGAAGGTTCTTCCGAAGATCGGATCGACACTCGCATCAACTCATCGGCCTAATCCGTGAAGAAGCAAAGCACTAGAAGAAACACCGGATGCACTATTTAATACTACGGCAAAAGATAGGGCATGATGCATGTATGATGTATGACATGGAAAAGATGCGATGCAACTAGGCAATATTAAGCGGAACCGGGGTCCCGACATTTGATTAGATGGTTTATGTTATTTTGATACCCCACAATTTAAATGTTGTCTTAACATGACAAAATATATCACCGGTTCGCTACACAAATTTAAATGAGGCCAATATAAGACTAGATTTGCCCGCATATGGGCCCCATATTTAATTATGAGGTGAATCGGCATAATGCCCCCAAACCACATGAGATGTGTGCAAGCATAAATAATGTAAGATGCACAAGTTTATATTACATTTTTATAAAATAGGGCTCAGGAAGGGGATCACACATAGGGGTCGACGATCTTGGTGTTTAGAGGGGTCGGGGTTCGGTTTCGGTCTTCGGATACTCGGGGTTCCGGGAACAGGGTCTTGACGTTTCGTGAAGGTGACCTTGGGGCATCGCGGTTACGTTGTTGGTGCCGAATTTCGTTGGTGACGATCTTGTATGACGGCGACACACTATGGCTCCGGGGATCCTTGGCGGAACAAAACCAACAATGCCAAGAATTTGGTTTTCGGATCTTCCGATTAGTGCTTGGACTTGTCGTGGAGGCACTTGAACGGTGACCGCGGAAGATGATCATGAGACGACAACAAGCGGTTATGGATTAAACAGCAACATGTCACAAAAACAGTAGCACACGGCCGAAACATGACCAACATCGAGACAACATGGATGCAGGCATACCAAAGAGATAATGTGGCAAGGGTGTTTGCAACTGCGTGGGCCAGCATAACGGCCACGGTGACGCGCACATACAGAAAAAAGGGCGGCCGGAGCTACAGGGACCCACGGCGCGCAAGGCTCGGGAACGGGCTCGAGCGTCCGAAGACGCTGGCGACAGGAGGTGGCTCTCGGAGGAGGGCGGCACCATGGCGACAGGGAGCCGCGGGGAGAGGAGCCGGGCGGCCAGAATAGAGGACGGTGGCCGGTGGCGGCGCAGGCTCGACGGAGAGGCGTTGGTGAAGCGTGCCGACGAGCTCCTGGCCCGGCGAGGAGGAGGGAGAGGCAGCTCCTGGGAGGCAGAAGGATGGATGCCGCAATGGAGGTGGCCCGGTTGCGGCCAACGCGAGGCAACTAGAGGGGAAGCAAGGAGGTGGCGCGAATTCTGCGAGGGGATTCCTGGCGGTGGAAGTCAAGGGAGGGGCACGGCGGCTCGCTGGTGGCTCGCGACCTTGGCGCTAGCGACGGTTGCAGGGGCTCGCGTCGGGGAGGAGGCGCTTGGAGGCCGGGCAGAGGGGCCTCGCACGGGATGCGACCGGCGGGGGCGGGCGACGTTGTTTGGGAGGAAACGGAGGTAGGGGAAAGCGTGAGGGAGGGCGCTAGCGCCTGGGGTTCCTGAGAGGCGGCGGCGGGGCGAGTAGCAGAGAGAGGCGAGGTTGGGGATCGCGGGGTGGTTGGTGAGCGACGAGGCAGAATCGGGTGGATGGGGTCACGTCCAGGAAGCGAGGCTACGGGGTGGGGTCCTCGGGAAGGAAAAACGGGGAGGAGGGCGGTTCACGCGGGATTAGCGCGAGGGTGTGTCCAGTGTGGGTGTCAACGGGCTGGGTCGGTCGGTGTGTTTGGCTGGGTGCAGCGCGCGCGTGGAGAGTGTATCCAATGGCGGCGGGTTAGGTAGGGGTCGGTCTAGGGTTAGGGTTTGCTAGGGATTAGGGTTAGGGTTTGGTAGACGGGTGGTAGGCCGGCTGTTGGCTGGGCCTTTTGGGCCTGGCCGGCGGCTGCCTCCCCGATAAAACTAGTTTAATATTATTTTCTTTCTTTCAAAACAAAACATTTGTAAAAAGTTTTAGACAAATAAAAGATCCGAACGGATCTACGGTTTCGATTTGAACAAAGAGGAGAAATCTCTAGAAAACAAAATAGGCTTTAGAAAAATAGTTTTCGGCAAATTGTATGCATGCAAATATGAAGATGCTTAAATGCAATGTGGCATGATGACATGATCATGCGATCAAGAAGATGCACAAAACAAAAACACTGTGATTTTCTAGTAGTGGTTTTTGCGGGGCGCCACACTAAGCTTATCGATCTTCTGGCTGAGTACGCCGTGAAGAAGCAGGAGGAGGCCAAGAGAAGGCAGTCTGGTTCCGAGGCCACTCTGGATGCGGGTGCTTAGGCCCATGTGTTGTAGTTAGGATAGTTTATCCTTTTGCTTTCCTAATGTAACATTTTGCTGATGAACAAACCCGACTTATGCCATGAGGTGGCCTTTATGTATATAAATTTATGTTTCAAGCTATTGCCAGAGATACTTGTGATGTTCATGTCTTGATTTGTTTGCCTCCAGGGTCCTTTGGGTGAGGTTCCTATTGTCACTCCGAATGCTCCTGAGCCGCGACCATCCTTGGATGATGTGTCACAGCTGGCTTTTCTTCACGACCGTGTCCGCGGCTTGGAGAAGGATATCCTTGGCATTCGAGGCCATGCAGATGTGTGGAAGTCGAAGGTTGAGCGAGCCACTGCCAGGGAGGATTTCTTGATGGGGGAGTTGCGGCAAATGAGCAAGCAACTGCAATGTGAGTCTTTGCAAACTGTTGTTCTTTCAGGTGAAGCTCTGCATGTTTGCTCATTGTGTGCTTTCTGCAGGTGCAAATCTCGTTCCGAAGGAAGAGAAAGAGTGATTCGCTATTCGGATGAATTGCCTGACGCAACAGGACCTGGAGGCTGGTGGCTTCTTCTAGATGGACCGCGACCGGGCCATCGTCCTTGCGATGGTGCAAGATCGCGTGCACCAGGTTTCTCGGGTGCTAAAGCAGGCGAGGATTTCGCTGGCGTCCATTTGGACCGTCATGTTCCCATTGGATGAGGCACCTTCCACCCTTTGGGGCCTTCTGGCGAAATTTTGGAATGTAGGCCACGTTAAAGAGTTGGTGCGGCGTTAGCTGATCGCTGGGGTGAAAGCTGCATTGTCCCTTGTTCGACTGCATCGTCGTGATGTCAACCTTGCGGAGGTGGCAACTGGACACCCCTTCGGCCTGATGGCACCCTTTGGGACATGCGCCCGTATTACGCAGCTATGGCGCAACATGTTGAGGAGATAGTAGATTTGTTCGAGCAGCGGGCAAATGTGATTCTCCAGAATAGGTAGGTCCTGTAAAGAAAAACTTGATGTAAAATTTGTATTTTTCGAGTGGGATCGTAGTGCCCTTTGTAAAGTTTGTATATAGTAGCATGCGGTGCTTTGTTATGGGCATGTCCTTTTTGTTAGCCTGACGTGGTCAGCTACTCAGATTGTATGCGTTGTTCTCAGTCGACGAGGTCGTGAGGTGAGGCATAGCCCCTCCGCGTGTTATAGCGAAAAATAATGTAAAGAATAAAAATTTCGGCCAAGGGACTTAGCTTTCATTCATAGCGTAACGAGGAGGTACATTGTTCGGCTGAGTAGCCTTATTTAAATTAAAGAGGAAGCTAGGGGTAGAAGCATCGCAAGCGTGCAACATTCCAGGGGTTGGAGTATTCGACTCCTGATGCGATGTCCATGAGGCGGTAGGCGCCACCTGGGATGACTTCTGTGAGGATGTAGGGTCCTTCCCAGGGTGACTCGAGCTTCTTCGGTCTCTCTTGCTTGAGTCGTAGGACGAGGTCTACTTCGACGAAGGACCTTGGGCGCAGCCGATGGCTGATACACCCAATTTGCATCACCTTTCTATATCATAATTTACCTCTATTCATTGATATTTATATTATTATGAGGTATTGCTTATGTCTTTTCCACTGTTTATGCATGTTGGATGATTCTTAGAGGATGGATTGCTGGAGTCTGGATTCTGATGGAAAAGAGGGTGTTTCGATGCCATTTCGCGAAGATCAAAAAAATACCAGAAAAATATGGAAACATATTATTTTCTCATAAGACGAAGGAAGCCAGAAGGAGGGACAAAGAGAGGCCACAGGGGGCCCACACCCCCTAGGCACCAGCCCACCTGACCCCGCGCCTAGGGTAGGTGTGGCCCACCTGCCCGGCTCCTGGCTCCGCCCCTTCGCCTATATCTTACCTACGAAACCCTAAGGCTAGGGGGCGGCCACAGATAGATTTCCGCCGCCTCTAGGGGCGGAAAACACCGAGAGAGAAAGATCTCTCCGGCAGACAGATTTCTGCTGGGGGAATTCCTTCCCTGAGAGGGGAGATCATCGCCATCAACACTGTCATCAAGATAGGCTTCATCGGGATCATCATCATCATCCACACCATCATCTCCACTAGCACCATCATCACCACTCCGTCCCGCTGTAACAATTGTGTTGGATATTGCTTTAGTTCTTAGGGGAAACTTTCCCGGTGTTAATTACTATTGTAGTTGATGCTTGTGAGTGGAACCATTGGATTATTGTTTATGTTCAGATTGTTATCCATTATCATATCATCTTTGATATATATCCATATGATGTCTTGTGAGTAGTTCGTCTAGTTCTTGAGGATATGGGAGAAGTCATGTTATTATTAGTGGATCTGTGTTGAGTTATTATTCAATGGTTAGTATTTAAGTTGTGGTGCTATTCTTCTAGTGGTGTCATGTGAACGTCGACTACATGACACTTCACCATTTATGGGCCTAGGGGAATGCATTGTGTATTTGGCTACTAATTGTGGAGTTGCCGGAGTGACAGAAACCTGAACCCCCGTTAGGACACCACTTCATAAGGGAGCGTAGGATTTCAGAGTTTAAGGCTGTGGTTAGATTTATCTCTTAATTACTTTCCCGTAGTTACGGATGTTTGCAGGGGGTTTAATCAAAAGTGTGTATTAGTCCAAGTAAGGTCGGTACATTAGCACAGGTTCACCCACATAACACTTACAACACCAAAGAAGAGTAGTCAGCTATTTGAAGCGAAAGCACTTGAGAGAATTCCCATG
The DNA here is from genome assembly GCA_916181665.1 of Avena sativa. Classification (NCBI taxonomy): domain Eukaryota; kingdom Viridiplantae; phylum Streptophyta; class Magnoliopsida; order Poales; family Poaceae; genus Avena; species Avena sativa. The sequence goes on from OV702284.1 coordinate 73,383,322, forward strand.
TGTCCTCGAGAACGTTTGGTCTTTATAAGTATTCCCACCGGCTTGTCCTTTCCTAAGAAAGGATTGGGCCACTTGCTGCATTTGTTCTTTGTTACTTGCTCTTTGTTTTGTTGCCTTATCAGAAAACCACTAAAAATCCGTTTGCTAAGTATTTACAGATATTTCCTGCTCCATACAACTGTTCAGCACCTTCTGCTCCTCGTTGGGATCGACACTCCTATTTATCGAAAGTACTACGATACACCCCCTATACTTGTGGGTCATCAAGACTATTTTCTGGCGCCGTTGCCGGGGAGTGAAGCTCTATTGAAGAGTGGAACTGGTAAAGGAAACTTCTACTGTGAGTATTGCTTTTTGTTACTGCTTGTTACTTTGTTTCCAATATGGATAACCCTCTTGGTTTTCTACTTGGGAAAACTACTACCGCTGCTAGGGTAGTAGATGAACCACCACCTGTTGAGATAGATCCTTTTAAGATACCTACAAGTATTGTTGATCGTGTTATGGATAATTATTATTTTGGGGATGGAACTGTCCATCCTGGCGATCACTTGCTTTTTATCCATGAATTATGCGGGTTGTTTAAGTGTGCAGGTATCACAACTGAACAGGTGAAGAAGAAGTTACTCTCCATATCCTTGAAAGGGAGAGCTGAAGAATGGTATAAGCTGCTAAAGAATGGACAATCCATGGAATTGGAGGAAATGACTTCTCTATTTTATTCTAAATTCTATCCTCCCAGTGAGATTCATAAGGATAGAAATCTAATATATAATGTTTGGCCTTGTGATGGAGAGAGTACAGCTCAAGCTTGGGTGAGATTGAAGTTACTAATGCTTAAATGTCCTATTCATGAACTCCCTAACAATATTATTATCAATAACTTTTATGCTAGGTTTTCTCTTCATGATAAATATTTACTAGATGCTTCTTGTGCTGGATCATTCACACGTATGAAGGAAGAAGCTACATGGGATCTACTAGACCGTATTCAAGAGAACACTAAAGATTGGGAGAATGACAAAGGAAAAAAATTCAGGTATAAACTATGATTATGAATGCATTAAATCTTTTATGGGAAATGATGACTTCCGTGATATTAGTAATGAGTTTGGTCTTGATTCCCAAGGTATTGCCAACTGCTTTAAGGCCTTTGCCTCTTACATAGAAATTCCCAAGAAGAAGTGGAACAAGTACCATGCACCTTATAAAGATGTTATTAGTCATGTTCCTGTTAGAAGTACTCAAGTTTGTAATACTAATCATATTGTGCCTGAACCTTATGTTGAGAAAATACCTTTTCCAGCTAAGGTAAAGGAGTATTCTATGATTATTAGTGCAAATAATAAAGGTACAATGAAAACTATGGAGCCTGTTGAGCAATTGAATGTTGAACCTGTGGTAGCTATTGTGAAAGATCTTGACGCTAGAAATATAGAGGATGAGCATATTGTCTTCTGTTAAGACGCTTCTAATATTATCTCTCATCCTAGTAAGGCTAGAAAATCTAGTGTTCCTGTGCTTTCTGTTAAAATTGGTGATCATTGCTACTATGGTTTATGTGATATTGGTGCTAGTTCTAGTGTTATTCCTTGTGAGCTTTACAGGGAAATTATGCATGAAATTGGTCCTTGTGAGCTTGAGGACATTGATGTGGTTATTCACCTTGCAAATAAGGAAACCATTTGCCCTATTGGAATTGTAATAGATGTGGAAGGACTTTGTGGTAAGATTAAATATCCTACTGACTTTCTAGTGCTTAATTCAGCATCTAGCAAAACTTGTCCTATCATTTTTGGTAGACCTTTCTTGAACACTTGTGGAGATATTATAGATTGTAAGAAGGAGAAAGTTTTAACTAAGTTTGATGGATATTCTTATGAGCTTAACTTTCCCAAATTTGCTAAAGCTCCTTGTGAAAACAACTTGCCTAATAAAGATTTCAGGATGGAACAACTTGCTTCTATTGATCTGGTTTATGACCTTGGACCTCTTTTTTGTGACTATAAGTATGCTTACTCAGATGATAAAGTTGTTTCCAGTGACAGTTATATTGTCAACTTTATTCAAAGTGTTGCTGAAAGTTATTATGAGAGAGGGAAACATGGTTTTATGCATCTCAATAATGTTAAGTTTCCCCGTTTTATGTTGAAAGCTTTGAAGTTGCATTTGTTTTGTATTCCTATGCTAGTGGCTTTTTATTTCAACAATTCGTTTTATCATGATACTCCCATGCATAGGAAGTGGGTTAGACTCAAGTGTGTTGGTTATTTGCTTCTTGATCCTCTTTTTCACTCCAGATTTATATCTCCTTTGTGAGCATCTTTGAAACTCTCAGGCCTAACTTAAAGGCATAAAAGAAAAGTACTTGTTGGGAGATAACCCAAGAGTTTTGTCGAGTCTTGGAAGTTATTATCTCTGTAATAACCACTCCTTATCCTTTTTTGTTTTGGTTTTTGTGTCAAGTTCAACTTCTTTTGTGAAGTAGTGGAGTTGTGAAAAGTGGCTGTCCTGGGACAGATTTTTGTGCTGTACCGTAAAACTTCGTGAGGGAGCTCAGTACGTTGGATGGAGATGTATTTTTCTGAGATTGTTCTCTAAGTTGTTACCCAACTTTCATTAGTTCTGCACTTTTTGATTTGAGCAAATGAAGGTTTTCAAAAAAATCAATCTTTACCTCCTGGTCTGTTTTGACAGATTTCTGTTATCATTTGCATTTGCCTCTTATAGAAGCCTTTGTTTTGATGGATTTCAGTTGAAGCGTGAACCGAAAGGTTTGTTGTTTTGCTTACAATAATGTTGCCATTTAAGCTTGTGTATTTCCTTGTGAGGAAAGGAAACTTTTAGGAGAAGGAGAAAAGGAGTCTTCAGAGTTCGTCTTTGAATAGGTAAAAGTGGTGAAAATAGAAGGTTCGTGAAACCCCAATCTTTTGATGTTTTTAATACATAAGGAAGACTACGAGACGGAACAGAGGAGGAACCGGAGTCCGGGGATGGACAAACCCACCCCAGGCGCGGGCCCAGCCTGGCTGCGCCTGGACGGGATTTGACTCCCCCGAACTCCAACTCCGCCTCGTTTCCGTGTTAAAACCTTCCTTATGCTTTGAAACTTCGTAATATATAACCCCACGGATCCCCCGAGGTTCGTGCATCATGTTCTCGTCGTGTTTTCGTTTCGATCTGTTTCTGTCAGGAAATCTTCTCAAGTTTAGAGCACCATGGTCTCCGCCAACGACAAAGGCAAGAAGCCCGAGGAAGACGATCCTCACAAACCCAAGGAGGAGAAGATTTTGGTAGCTTATGAAGGAGACTTGGAGGAGGACAAGCAACCGGACACCCACGCTACCGTCACAAGCATTGGAGTGGTGGCAACCCACATCAAGCTTAAGAGGATAGCACGGATGTCTACATGAGGGAAACCTCCACGTCATATCCTCTCTCCACGGACACCTCCTCCTTGTACCACTCATACTAACCTTGCAGGGAAGGAACACTCTAAGAAGGAAGAGTGGAGGAAGAATAATAAGGACTGGGATCCTCGGTCCGAATTGATCATGGGCTGCATTGAGCATAATTCGGAGTTGATTTGTACTCTGACCTTCGATATTGAGGACTTGAAGAAACTTATTGAAGAGATTATCAAGACAACAACAACACCACCGAAGGAGTAATTCATCATCAGGTTTGGCATCTCCTTGTCTTGTTCCAAGCTTGGGGGAGTGCCACGGTACCACCACCATTATCTTTTATCTTTTACCTTTTTAGTAGATTCGTATCTTTGGTAGAGAGGTTATCTTATAGTTTGGTTTGCATGTGGAAGTATCTCTCCATTAGTTGGTTATCTATGTATCCCTTGGTGTGAGTGCCTTTATAGGAATATTAATGAGAAGTTTCATCTTTTTACTTTTTGCACTTCTTATTTTTAGTTTGCAATCTATATTATATGATGGATCTTGTTGATCAGTATTGGCATCACTTTGGGAGCATCAAGTGGATCTAAATTGGTTTCGGAAAACCGAGCTCTGGTCAGTAGCAATACTTTTTGAGATTTGAAAGAAAAAGAGAAAAAGCTTACAGGTGTTTTGTATCATTTGTTTTCTTGTTGGCTCATCAGCTCAGTATTCTTTATTTAAGATCTTTTGTGTCTTCAAGGAAGACTGTATGTTTGGCTTTATTACTTGTATGTTTGCTTGTTTCTTTCAACTCTCTTGCTTGCTACCCAGCCTTGCTAGCCAAAAACCTGTTTTGAGAAGGCATACTTCTCATGTTTCCAAACCCTTTAACCAAAACCTTTGCCATTTGTGTCCACCATATCTACCTAGTAGCTTTTGCTATTCCTAGCAAATTCTCAAGCTTCATCTATCTTTCGAATTAAAAGAAGTATTTTGTTATGTTAAAACTAGTTAGTAAAGCTCTCACGAACTTGATGTCACACCTTATTTTCTTGCCTCTAATAGACTTGAACCATTGTGCCATCGAAGTTGTATATGCTTGCATCTATACGTTGGGATTAGCAGAACCGTGCTGTCACGGGGAACGTTTTCAACATTGCACATGTACTTTTGTACTCAGTTGATATCATGCTCTTTTGTCTATGGATGTCAATGGTGTGAAATAAAGAGGGAACTTGTAAGTCCATGGAGTTTGTATTCTGTGTTAGAGAAACGCCTGGGCCGCTAGCCTAAGCCATGCTTAATCATGGTGGAAACTTGCAGCATCACCATAGTGAGCTATCTATGAAGCATCCTCAATAAAAAGCTATGCACATGGTAAATAAAAAGATCGCTGAGATGCTCATTGTCTGCTTGTCTTGTCATTTTGGTTATGGGAAAGCTCCTGTACCATGTGCAAGGGGTACCCGTTGGCGGTTCCCTATGATACGCAAATACTTACAATGGCAAGAACTTACCTGGGCCCAAAGTTGAGTAGCATGAGGAGTGGCCCTCATATTCAAGGGACATGAGATTGCCAACTTATATTTCGTCAAGCATATACTCCATATTTGTGCACTTTAACCTTAATCATCTCAAGATGCCTATGATAGGGGCAATGAGGGCTCAAAGCTAGTAAGTACCATAATATTTTGGAATCTCTTTATGACTTGTAATCCCTGCTACCCTCTATAAAGGAACCTTTCTCCTAGTTACCAAGTTGAGTGCGTAAACCTACTTCCTCTCTATCTCCAGCAAGCATTTGAGTTGTTGTGTTTCAAGCAGTCATATGGTGATTTATTCAATCATGTTCTTTATCTTCCTTGTTTGCACAAGACTCTTATATATTGAGTATTACTTTGAAATCCTTCACTTGTGAAAAACCTTTTTGAGAAAAGAGTGCTCCTATTGTAAAACTTCTACAAAAAGCTTTTTGTGAAACTATTTGCCAGGTGTTCTATGACCAAGAACAAGTTTTTCATTCCAATTATGATTTATCTTTATGCATCTCTATTGTGACTGTTGTACTTGGTTGCAAGTTAACTTATATAATGGTGAGTTGCTTTCTTCTATGAGTTGTGCAATGGTAAGTGTGATGCTTTCTTGTTCGTATTCTTTTATCGACACTTCACTCCATAAACCTGTGGACATGTTTACTGAGCTCAGTTTTCGCTTAGGGACAAGCGAAGGTCTAAGCTTGGGGGAGTTGATACGCCCAATTTGCATCACCTTTCTATATCATAATTTACCTCTATGCATTGATATTTATCTTATTATGAGGTATTGCTTATGTCTTTTCCACTGTTTATGCATGTTAGATGATTCTTGGAGGATGGACTGCCGGAGTCTGGATTCTGATGGAAAAGAGGGCGTTTCGATGCAATTTCGCGAAGATCAGAAAAATACCAGAAAAATATGGAAACATATTATTTTCTCAGAAGACGAAGGAAGCCAAAAGGAGGGACAAAGAGGGTACACATGGGGCCCACACCCCCTAAGCACGGGCCCACCTGACCCCGCGCCTAGGGCAAGTGTGGCCCACCTGCCCGGCTCCTGTCTCCACCCCTTCGCCTATATCTTCCCTACGAAACCCTAAGGCCAGGGGCACGACCACAGATAGATTTCCGCTGCCTCTGGGGGGCGGAAAACATCGAGAGAGAAAGATCTCTCCGGCAAATAGATATCTGCCGGGGGAATTCCTTCCCAAAGAGGGGAGATCGTCGTCATCAACACCGTCATCAAGCTAGGCTTCATCGGGATCATCATCATCCACACCATCATCTCCACCAGCACCATCACCACCACTCTGTCCCGCTGTAACAATTGTGGTGGATATTGCTTTAGTTCTTAGGGAAACTTTCCCGGTGTTAATTACTATTGTAGTTGATGCTTGTGAGTGGAACCATTGGATTATTGTTTATGTTCAGATTTTTATCCATTATCATATCATCTTTTATCTTGATCCATATGATGTCTTGTGAGTAGTTCGTCTAGTTCTTGAGGACATGGGAGAAGTCATGTTGTTATTAGTGGATCAGTGTTGAGTTATTATTCAATGGTTAGTATTTAAGTTGTGGTGCTATTCTTCTAGTGGTGTCATGTGAACGTCGACTACATGAAACTTCACCATTTATGGGCCTAGGGGAATGCATTGTGTATTTGGCTACTAATTGTGCCGTTGCCGGAGTGACAGAAACATGAACCCCCGTTAGGACACCATTGCATAAGGGAGCGTAGGATCTCAGAGTTTAAGGTTGTGGTTAGATTTATATCTCAATTACTTTCCAGTAGTTATGGATGTTTGCAAAGGGTTTAATTAAAAGTATGTATTAGTCCAAGTAAGGTCGGTACATTAGCACAGGTTCACCCACACAACACTTACAACACCAAAGAAGAGTACTCAGCTATTTGAAGCAAAAGCACTTGACAGAATTCCCATGTGTCCTCGAGAATGTTTGGTCTTTATAAGTATTTCCACCGTCTTGTCCTTTGCTAAGAAAGGATTGGGCCACTTGTTGCGTTTGTTCTTTGTTACTTGCTCTTTGTTTTGTTGCCTTATCAGAAAACCACTAAAAAACCGTTTGCTAAGTATTTACAGAGATTTCTTGCTCCATACCACTCTCCAGCACCTTCTGCTCCTCGTTGGGATCGACACTCCTATTTATCAAAAGTACTACGATACACCCCCTATACTTGTGGGTCATCAACGGCTATGGTAATTGTGGAGGCTCTGCTTAGACCGCTAAGCGAGCCGCAGCAATGATGTGTGCCTCGTCGAGTGTGTCGACGGCGTCTTCGAGTGCGGCGGTTCATTTGTCTTTGCTGTAGGCGACGACCCGCGGGGCCTTGTGAAGTACCTCGGCAGGTAGTATGGCTTCGGCTCCGTGCACCATGAAGAAAGGTGTGAAGCCAGTTGAGCTGTTCGGCGTCGTACGGAGGCTCCAAAGGACGGAGGGTAGCTCCTCTGCACAGGCTCCCGCGAGCCTTTCGAGTGGGCATAGCAAGCGTTTATTGATGCCGTTGGCCTTTTCGACCTGTCCATTGGTCTGCGGGTGCGCCACGGAGGCGTACGATATGTTGATGCCAAGGCCCCCGTAGAAGTCTTGGAATTCCTTCGAGATGAAGTTTGAGCCGTTGTCCGTGTTGATGTTGTGCGGCACACCGAACCTGTATACTATGGATTCGAAGAACTTGACGACAGTTTTGCCGCTTTGGTTGGTGATGGGCATGGCCTCGATCCACTTGGTGAACTTGTCGACTGTGACCAGGAGGTAGACGTGGCCTCCTTTCGAGTATTTGGGCAGTTTATCGATCATGTCGAGGCCCCATTGGGTGAAGGGCCAGGCCAGTGGTATGGGCCTTAGCTCTGATCCTGGTGCGTGCAGCTTGTCCGCGTATCTTTGACAGGCGTTGCACCTTCCGACGATGTCCTTAGCGTCGTTCATGACCGTTGGCCAGTAGAATCCAGCTCATAGAGCTTTGGTGACTAGGGCGCGGCTTCCTGCATGATGGACACAGGTGCCCTCGTGGATGTCTTGGAGGATGGTTTTGCCGTCACTGATGGTGACGCACCTTTGGAGTACACCTGAAATACTGCGCTTGTATAGCTAACCATTGTGGATGGTGAAGGCCTTGGACCGGCTAGATATGTGTCGGGCATCTGTCGGGTCATCCAGCAGTTCATTGTTTATTAGGTACTGAAGGTATTGCTGTGTCCATGTTTCTTCTACCGCCATGACCTGCATTAGGATGACCAGCTCGGCCTCAGTGTCGAACTTTTCGGGTATTTCCTGTCCTTCGGGTAGCGCAGCTCCCGAGTGCTCTGCTTCTTTGGGTGATCCCTTGGGGAATGTCCTCTTGATAGAGGGTACGCATATTTGTTCGAGGAACACACTTGGTGGCACCCGTGTGCAGGTGGATCCAACGTTGGCGAGTATGTCGGCTTCCTCGTTGCTTTCCCTTCTGACGTGCCGAAGCTCGCAGCCATCAAAGTCCCCTTCGAGTGAGTTGTAGAGCGCGTGGTACGCGATCATGTTGGCGTTGTGAGCGTCGCACTCGTTCGTCGTCTGTTGAACGACAAGGTTCGAGTCACCGTAGATGATTAGATGCATTGCGCCACAGATCTTGGCCATCTGCATGCCGTGGATGAGGGCCTCGTATTCGGCCTCGCTGTTGGAGGTGCAAAATTTCATCCGAAGGACGTATTTCATCTTGTCTCCCTTAGGGGATGTCAGTATGACGCCAGCTCCTTCTCTAGCCTCACGCTTGGAGCCGTCGAAGTGCATCATCCATGATTGCGTCATGTCCGGAGTGTCCGGCAGCTGGAGTTCTATCTAGTGGACGAGTGTAACACCCTCAGAATCGGACCTATGCAAGTTTTAGCGAAACCCGCCAAACCCGCATAGAAACGATTCAAAGGTGCCCACCAGGCACTTTCGTGCGGGTGGAAAACGAAGTAATAACATTACACAACAGTCCTCGATGGGACCCACAGAACAGATATATATACAGCAGCGACTCAATGAGTCAAGAATACAGATATAATGTGCTAAGATCCAAATCACCTGTAAAACGATACAGCGCCCGACTACGGACAAGATGCAAATGGGGCTAAGAGCCCTGAAGAATAACCAATGGCGTCCATAACCCTGCCCAGGCCAAGCCGGAAGGGTAACCCTGCTAACGGCGTCGATCTCAAAACCTGCTTAAACAAAAGGGGTGCCGACAAAGGGCAAAGGAAAAAGAGGAGCGTCAGTACTGAGGCCAGTACACGGCGAGACTAGAATTCGGCGGTCCTCGCCTACATAGGTATGGTGGACTGAAGCGGCAGCGGCAGCATGCACTAAACAACCTATAGAGTCTCAAAACAACTGGCGACTATCAGAGAGGGGTAAGATAGACCTATTCGGATCTAACCTGAAGCTAACACCAAACAAACCCATCCTGGCGTTTCCCCCTCGAGACCAAACGAGGAAGTCAACCGAGGAACCCACACAGTTGGCAGTTTTACTTATTCATTTATAGTTGCGGCACTTTACTAGTCAGGTTTAGATAATCGTCCTGATAAAGTAAGCAGTGGGCACTTTTAGTTAACCATTCCGTTATAGTGGCAACACTTACTAGTCAGATACAGATAGCATGAGGTAAACCCAAAACCCAGCAGTTGTTGGTACTTTTACTTAGCCATTCCGTTGTAGTTGCAATACTTACTAGTCAGATACAATGGTCGCAAGCGACACTTCAACAAGCAATGGTGGGCAGTATTATTAGCCATTCCATTATAGTGAAGCTGATTACTAGTCATTATAAAGTCAAGTTTAGAGCAATAAACTTTAGTTATGCTTGTCTATGGTCGAGATACTGTGCTCCAAGTCGTCCATAACCGCGGACACGGCTTTCAGAAAGTTTTAACCCGGCCGGGGTGCACAAATAGCAACACACACACGATCAACCTCGGAAAAACCAAATCAAAACCCAACGAGGTCTTCACGACAGAGAAATCACAAGATTCAGAAATATTTCAGGGGGCCACCCCATTGAGTAGACCCGCAACGAAGTAAGCAAGCTCCGAGATGGACTCAAGGTTAGCGCCAATGGCTGTAAGCGACTGGGAACCCAAAAACTCGGGGTGTCGATACCGCGTAATCACTCCGCTTACCTAAACAGTACAGTGTGCTATCTGTCGCACAATTTAAATAAAGCAGTAGCATGGCATAAGTACAGGATCGTAAATAAAACCTCAAACTAGTTGTGGCCCCAAGAAATAAGACGGAATCAAGCTCTGGCTAAGGGGGGCCCATACTCCCCGTATGTGGATAGCGCGATAAATCAAGGAACAGGTATCAAGTACTCGGGGTCCTACGGGACACAAGTGGGCGTTCGGAAACCAAATATTATCTATCACCCACCGATGCCTCTGCTTACTTCAATTTTAGTTGTTAAACAGGAATTAAAGTGGACGATAAGTAAAGCTATGATCATCTCCAACAGCAACATGCGGCAATACATCAGCAACTGTGGCACTGGACGACTCGCAACAGCATTTGAGCAAGCGACTACGACGCGCAAGTCCAACTATCTACCAAACAACAGGTACTAGGATGTGTCCAAGGCAATATAGGGCTGCACGGTATATCACAGGTACGGAAACTAAAGCATCGCAACACAGATAGCAATAGATCAACAGGAGGGAATAAATACTATAAAAGTAAGATAGGTAGAAAGGGGGAGGTGCTCGCCTGGAAAACATTGTCGAAGGTTCAACCGAAGATCGGGGCGAAGCTCACATCAACTCAACGGCCTTATCCGCAAAGAAGCAAAACACTAGAATAAGCACCGGATGCAATATTTAATACAACGGCAGAAGATCGGCATGATGCATGCATGGTGTATGACGTGGCAAAGATGCGATGCAATTAGGTCATATTAAGCGGAACCGGGGTCCCGACAATAATTAGATGGTTCATGTTATTTAGCTACCCTGCAATTTAGATGTTGTCTTAACATGGCAAGATAAGTTACTGGTTCGCTACACAAATTTAAATGAGGCCAATATAAGACTAGATTTGCCCGCATATGGGCCCCATTTTTAATTAGTAGGTGAATCGGCATAATGCCCCCAAACCACAGACAAGGATGCATGCATGAACATTTAATATGCGACAAGTTATATTATATTATAAAATAGGGTTCTCGGATAAGAGGTTCACACATTAGGGTTCGGCAGATCTTGGGGTTCCGGGGTTCGGGGTCGGTCTCAGGGTTCCGGGTCTAGGGTTCGGCCTTGGCGGGATCGTTCTCGGGTAGCGGAGGTAGATCTTGTCGCACTGGGGAGCAGGACTTGGTGCGGCGTCGGGGCGCATCGGGTTCTTCCGGGTCGGGGTCGCTCTTGTCGTATCCGTGGTAGTCGGGCCATGTTGTCGGTCTTGATGTCTCGCGCGGAGATCTTGGCGTCCGGGTCACGGCGTTTTCGGGTCCGTGTAGACGGTCATGGCGTTCAAGGTGGCGAACTTGGCGTTCTGCGAGGAGCACTTGGCGAATCCGTGTCGACGATCTTGGCGGTTATCTAGTGGCACCATGTACACCCCTCGAGCCCATCGGCATTGAGCCGGTCTTGTCGTTGAGCATCCCTGTACGAAGGCCTGGGTGTCCCGGTTCCATTGACGATGGAGATCTTGATTCAACATCATCGCGGCCTTCAAGTTTTCGGCTAGCGGAGCCGGGAAGGAGTTCTTGGGGTCCGGGGAGGGAATCCTGTCGCATCCGAGGGGGTACTTGAAGTCCGTGATGGAGATCTTGGGGAACCATCTTCGGTCCCATAATGGCGATCTTGGCGTCTGTGGGTCTTGTGTCCGACGGGGTTCGGGCGCGCCGGGATCGGTCTTCGGATTCCGAGGAGGAGGTCTTGGTGTTCCAGATTCAAAGAGCGAAGGTGTACCTCACTGACAGATACTATGGGTTGCCGAGCAGAGATCTTGTACAGGACAAGGCGTCAGATGCAACCATATGGGGCTCCATAGGCACCGAGGCAGAGTCTCCCATACAGCAGCACCAGCACAAGGTACGGAGGAGGCCATGCGGCGGCACGCACCAAGCGGAGAGGGCGGCGGTCTGAGCACAGACCAGGGGCGCGGAGCGACTGGAGGCGAGGCGGCGGTGGTCGCAGGCGAGGTTGGCCGGAGGCGGCGGCAGAGGCCAGGGGCGGGCCGCGGCGGAGCTCGGAGGAGGGGGCGACCGCGGGCGCGGGCGGCGCGCGGAGGCGGGTGAAGGGTGGCGAGGGTGGCGGAGGTCGCCGGCGATGAGGGGCGGCACCGGGCGCAGCCTTGGCGGCTCCAGCTAGGCGAGGGGGCTCGAGGCGGAGGTCGTGGGACGGCCGGAGGCGGCGACGGGGGCGCGGCGACGGGCACCTGGCCGGCGGCGAGCCCGCGGGCGGAGGTGTGGGGCGCGGCCGGTGCGCGGTTGGGGCAGAGGCCGCGGAGGGGCGAGCGACGGCCCCGGGCGGGGACGCCGGCGGCGGTCCGGGTCGGGGGTGGCAGCGGTTGAGGCGGGGCGCCGCGCTGCCGGCGCAGCCAGGGGAGGGCGGGTGCGCGCGTCGGGGTAGGTGGGGGGAAACGGGCTAGAGGTGGGGCGCGGGACAGGTTCCAGGGAGGAAGGAGCTCGGGCCGGGTCGCGTGGGGACGTGGGCAGGTGGAGGCGTGGGGCCAGGAGGGAGGAAGGGCCACCGCGTGGGGTGCGTGTGTGGCCGGTTGGGGAGAAGAGGGTTGTGGGGGTGAGAGAGGGAGTGTGTGTGGTGGTAAGGGAGTGGGGATGAGGTGGAGGCTTCTGATTGGAGGGGGAGAGGGAGAGAGGTGAGGTGTCACGAGGGGAGTGGTTGGGGTGAGGTGGAGGGGGTGTGTGGGTAGGTTAGGTTGGTAGAAAAGGGTTTGGGGTTGGGCCGTTTTATTTTTCTGGGGTGGTCGTTCGGGTCATTCGGCCCGTTCGACTGCCCCACTAAATAATCAATTAAATTATTTCTTTCAACCCGCGTTTTTGCAATCCGACAGCGGACAAAACAAAACAATCCGGGGGACCCGGGGTTTGCGTGTTGAACGAAGACGAGGCGTTTGGAAAACAAAAATAGGTTTTCGAAATTAGTTTTTGACAAACAATACATGATGATGACGATGCAATGCACAAATTTAACGCGATTTTCTAGTAGTGGTTTTGCGGGATGCCACAATTCGACACCACTAACAATGGATCTCGCCCTCGAGATCCGCCTCATGGTACCGGAAGGAAGGGTCGGCGATCTGCGTCTTCTCGCTTCGTGTAGATCCTCGCGACACCACTAACGAGGGTTCCGTCTTCATCTGGGAATCGGCGACACCACCAACAAAGGGTCGTTGTTCCTGATCGACGAGAGAACACTCCGGAGAACAAAGGACGAAGGTAGAGGTATCAAACGATAAGGCCACCTCTAACTTCCATTAGAAGAGGAAAAGTTACATTGATCCACCAGTTCGATGTACAGAGCGAACAGTAAGAGTCGGGTAGGGTGATCAGTCCATCCCGTACCCAAACTATCAACTCTATACATGAGTAGGAGAATCAGGCAACTCAACTCTCGAGATTTAGAATGAAGATCTTCATAGGCGGTATCCGGAACAAAGGGATGATGCCAGCAGGAATCGTATGAAAGACACAATGATTAGGTTCCGCGATGATTCCATTGGCATGAACAACACATGCTCAAGGTATACTCCAACTTCACCACTGCTCGTCCTTCTCATATGTTTTTCAACGACACTGATATCCAGCAAGGAACACATATGGATAAAGAGCTCAAGAACAAAAGATTGGAGGAAGGGTACAACAGACAAGTTGCAGATTGATGATCGTAGCACCTCCGTTACAAAAGGGAGAGAGCGAAACCCTGAAGGTACGACGGGAACCCAACCACGAGAAATCCTGGACTCGAAGAGAGAGAAGAGAGCAGATTCGAAACGGGTAGAGGTAAGAGGAGAATAGCAGAGGGGTAAGGAATAAAATTTAGACCTAACCAAGAACTATCCAACCGATTTTTCAAAAATAGTTTTTACACTCTACTTCGGCCGTTAGCTAGGTTATCCTACAGGCTGGACTTGTGGGGTATCGCAACTGCTGAGCTCTGATACCACTCTGTAACACCCTCAGAATCGGACCTATGCAAGTTTTAGCGAAACCCGCATAGAAACGATTCAAAGGTGCCCACCAGGCACTTTCGTGCGGGTGGAAAACGAAGTAATAACATTACACAACAGTCCTCGATGGGACCCACAGAACAGATATATATACAGCAGCGACTCAATGAGTCAAGAATACAGATATAATGTGCTAAGATCCAAATCACCTGTAAAACGATACAGCGCCCGACTACGGACAAGATGCAAATGGGGCTAAGAGCCCTGAAGAATAACTAATGGCGTCCATAACCCTGCCCAGGCCAAGCCGGAAGGGTAACCCTGCTAACGGCGTCGATCTCAAAACCTGCTTAAACAAAAGGGGTGCCGACAAAGGGCAAAGGAAAAAGAGGAGCGTCAGTACTGAGGCCAGTACACGGCGAGACTAGAATTCGGCGGTCCTCGCCTACATAGGTATGGTGGACTGAAGCGGCAGCGGCAGCATGCACTAAACAACCTATAGAGTCTCAAAACAACTGGCGACTATCAGAGAGGGGTAAGATAGACCTATTCGGATCTAACCTGAAGCTAACACCAAACAAACCCATCCTGGCGTTTCCCCCTCGAGACCAAACGAGGAAGTCAACCGAGGAACCCACACAGTTGGCAGTTTTACTTATTCAGTTATAGTTGCGGCACTTTACTAGTCAGGTTTAGATAATCGTCCTGATAAAGTAAGCAGTGGGCACTTTTAGTTAACCATTCCGTTATAGTGGCAACACTTACTAGTCAGATACAGATAGCATGAGGTAAACCCAAAACCCAGCAGTTGTTGGTACTTTTACTTAGCCATTCCGTTGTAGTTGCAATACTTACTAGTCAGATACAATGGTCGCAAGCGACACTTCAACAAGCAATGGTGGGCAGTATTATTAGCCATTCCATTATAGTGAAGCTGATTACTAGTCATTATAAAGTCAAGTTTAGAGCAATAAACTTTAGTTATGCTTGTCTATGGTCGAGATACTGTGCTCCAAGTCGTCCATAACCGCGGACACGGCTTTCAGAAAGTTTTAACCCGGCCGGGGTGCACAAATAGCAACACACACACGATCAACCTCGGAAAAACCAAATCAAAACCCAACGAGGTCTTCACGACAGAGCAATCACAAGATTCAGAAATATTTCAGGGGGCCACCCCATTGAGTAGACCCGCAACGAAGTAAGCAAGCTCCGAGACGGACTCAAGGTTAGCGCCAATGGCTGTAAGCGACTGGGAACCCGAAAACTCGGGGTGTCGATACCGCGTAATCACTCCGCTTACCTAAACAGTACAGTGTGCTATCTGTCGCACAATTTAAATAAAGCAGTAGCATGGCATAAGTACAGGATCGTAAATAAAACCTCAAACTAGTTGTGGCCCCAAGAAATAAGACGGAATCAAGCTCTGGCTAAGGGGGGCCCATACTCCCCGTATGTGGATAGCGCGATAAATCAAGGAACAGGTATCAAGTACTCGGGGTCCTACGGGACACAAGTGGGCGTTCGGAAACCAAATATTATCTATCACCCACCGATGCCTCTGCTTACTTCAATTTTAGTTGTTAAACAGGAATTAAAGTGGACGATAAGTAAAGCTATGATCATCTCCAACAGCAACATGCGGCAATACATCAGCAACTGTGGCACTGGACGACTCGCAACAGCATTTGAGCAAGCGACTACGACGCGCAAGTCCAACTATCTACCAAACAACAGGTACTAGGATGTGTCCAAGGCAATATAGGGCTGCACGGTATATCACAGGTACGGAAACTAAAGCATCGCAACACAGATAGCAATAGATCAACAGGAGGGAATAAATACTATAAAAGTAAGATAGGTAGAAAGGGGGAGGTGCTCGCCTGGAAAACATTGTCGAAGGTTCAACCGAAGATCGGGGCGAAGCTCACATCAACTCAACGGCCTTATCCGCAAAGAAGCAAAACACTAGAATAAGCACCGGATGCAATATTTAATACAACGGCAGAAGATCGGCATGATGCATGCATGGTGTATGACGTGGCAAAGATGCGATGCAATTAGGTCATATTAAGCGGAACCGGGGTCCCGACAATAATTAGATGGTTCATGTTATTTAGCTACCCTGCAATTTAGATGTTGTCTTAACATGGCAAGATAAGTTACTGGTTCGCTACACAAATTTAAATGAGGCCAATATAAGACTAGATTTGCCCGCATATGGGCCCCATTTTTAATTAGTAGGTGAATCGGCATAATGCCCCCAAACCACAGACAAGGATGCATGCATGAACATTTAATATGCGACAAGTTATATTATATTATAAAATAGGGTTCTCGGATAAGAGGTTCACACATTAGGGTTCGGCAGATCTTGGGGTTCCGGGGTTCGGGGTCGGTCTCAGGGTTCCGGGTCTAGGGTTCGGCCTTGGCGGGATCGTTCTCGGGTAGCGGAGGTAGATCTTGTCGCACTGGGGAGCAGGACTTGGTGCGGCGTCGGGGCGCATCGGGTTCTTCCGGGTCGGGGTCGCTCTTGTCGTATCCGTGGTAGTCGGGCCATGTTGTCGGTCTTGATGTCTCGCGCGGAGATCTTGGCGTCCGGGTCACGGCGTTTTCGGGTCCGTGTAGACGGTCATGGCGTTCAAGGTGGCGAACTTGGCGTTCTGCGAGGAGCACTTGGCGAATCCGTGTCGACGATCTTGGCGGTTATCTAGTGGCACCATGTACACCCCTCGAGCCCATCGGCATTGAGCCGGTCTTGTCGTTGAGCATCCCTGTACGAAGGCCTGGGTGTCCCGGTTCCATTGACGATGGAGATCTTGATTCAACATCATCGCGGCCTTCAAGTTTTCGGCTAGCGGAGCCGGGAAGGAGTTCTTGGGGTCCGGGGAGGGAATCCTGTCGCATCCGAGGGGGTACTTGAAGTCCGTGATGGAGATCTTGGGGAACCATCTTCGGTCCCATAATGGCGATCTTGGCGTCCGTGGGTCTTGTGTCCGACGGGGTTCGGGCGCGCCGGGATCGGTCTTCGGATTCCGAGGAGGAGGTCTTGGTGTTCCAGATTCAAAGAGCGAAGGTGTACCTCACTGACAGATACTATGGGTTGCCGAGCAGAGATCTTGTACAGGACAAGGCGTCAGATGCAACCATATGGGGCTCCATAGGCACCGAGGCAGAGTCTCCCATACAGCAGCACCAGCACAAGGTACGGAGGAGGCCATGCGGCGGCACGCACCAAGCGGAGAGGGCGGCGGTCTGAGCACAGACCAGGGGCGCGGAGCGACTGGAGGCGAGGCGGCGGTGGTCGCAGGCGAGGTTGGCCGGAGGCGGCGGCAGAGGCCAGGGGCGGGCCGCGGCGGAGCTCGGAGGAGGGGGCGACCGCGGGCGCGGGCGGCGCGCGGAGGCGGGTGAAGGGTGGCGAGGGTGGCGGAGGTCGCCGGCGATGAGGGGCGGCACCGGGCGCAGCCTTGGCGGCTCCAGCTAGGCGAGGGGGCTCGAGGCGGAGGTCGTGGGACGGCCGGAGGCGGCGACGGGGGCGCGGCGACGGGCACCTGGCCGGCGGCGAGCCCGCGGGCGGAGGTGTGGGGCGCGGCCGGTGCGCGGTTGGGGCAGAGGCCGCGGAGGGGCGAGCGACGGCCCCGGGCGGGGACGCCGGCGGCGGTCCGGGTCGGGGGTGGCAGCGGTTGAGGCGGGGCACCGCGCTGCCGGCGCAGCCAGGGGAGGGCGGGTGCGCGCGTCGGGGTAGGTGGGGGGAAACGGGCTAGAGGTGGGGCGCGGGACAGGTTCCAGGGAGGAAGGAGCTCGGGCCGGGTCGCGTGGGGACGTGGGCAGGTGGAGGCGTGGGGCCAGGAGGGAGGAAGGGCCACCGCGTGGGGTGCGTGTGTGGCCGGTTGGGGAGAAGAGGGTTGTGGGGGTGAGAGAGGGAGTGTGTGTGGTGGTAAGGGAGTGGGGATGAGGTGGAGGCTTCTGATTGGAGGGGGAGAGGGAGAGAGGTGAGGTGTCACGAGGGGAGTGGTTGGGGTGAGGTGGAGGGGGTGTGTGGGTAGGTTAGGTTGGTAGAAAAGGGTTTGGGGTTGGGCCGTTTTATTTTTCTGGGGTGGTCGTTCGGGTCATTCGGCCCGTTCGACTGCCCCACTAAATAATCAATTAAATTATTTCTTTCAACCCGCGTTTTTGCAATCCGACAGCGGACAAAACAAAACAATCCGGGGGACCCGGGGTTTGCGTGTTGAACGAAGACGAGGCGTTTGGAAAACAAAAATAGGTTTTCGAAATTAGTTTTTGACAAACAATACATGATGATGACGATGCAATGCACAAATTTAACGCGATTTTCTAGTAGTGGTTTTGCGGGATGCCACAACGAGGAAGTCAGGGAGGACCTGAGACTTGATGGCCTTGTGCCGCTCGTAGACTATGTCTAGGGGAGATAGCTCGATTCCCCACAGGGCTACGTGTCCCGTGGCTTCGGGGTTGTTCAGGATGTTGGACAGTGGGGCCTCATTGACGACCATGATCTGGTTCTCCTGGAAGTAGTGGCTCAGCTGATGAGCCATCATGAATACGCCGTAGGCGAGCTTCTGGTAGTGAGGGGACCTCTGCTTTGTTGGAGTCAGTACCTCGCTGAGGTAGTTTATTGGGCATTGTACTCCGTGAGTCTTGCCATATTCGGGTCGTTCGACCACGAGTACGGTGCTTACCACCTGGTGCGTATCTGTGATGTATAGCAGCAGAGGCTCTCGCTCCTTTGGTGTAACCAATACATGCGAGGTGGAGAGAAGCCGCTTGAGGTCCTCGAATGCGTCATCTGCTTCGGGTGTCCACTCAAACTTGTCCACTTTGCGCAGCAACTGGTAAAAAGGTAGGGCCTTCTAACCCATGCGACTGATGAACCTGCTCAGTGCTGCGATCCGCCCAGCTAGCTGCTGGACACCTTTGAGGTTCTTTGGCTTCTCCATGGATAGTATGGCCCTGATTTTCTTCGGATTCGCTTCGATCCCCCGTTAGGAGATGAAGTAGCCGAGTAGTTGGCCAGATGGGACGCCGAAGGCGCACTTTTCTGGGTTCGGCTTGATCTTATAATGATCAAGGTTATCAAACGTCTTGCAGAGATCGTCGATAAGTGTCTTGGCCTCTCTAGTCTTGATTACTATGTCGTTGACATAGACTTTAATGTTGTGACCGATCTGGTTTTTCAGGCATGCCTGCATGCACCTTTGGTACGTGGCACCTGCGTTCTTCATCCCGAAGGGAATGGTGTTGTAGAAGAACACTCCGAACAGCGTGATGAACGCTGTTTTCTCTTGGTCTTCGACCTTCAGCCAAATCTGGTTGTAGCCTGAGTAGGCGTCGAGGAAGGAGAGTTTCTCGCATCCCGCAGTCGAATCGATGATCTGATCGATCCGCGGTAGAGGGAAGTGGTCCTTGGGACAGTATTTGTTGAGCGATGTGAAGTCCACACACATCCGCAGGATGTCCGTGTCCTTCTTGGGGACCAGCACAGTATTGGCCAGCCATTCTCTCTCTTTAATTTCTCGGATGAAGTTGCAATCGAGCAGTCTATTGACTTTGATTCCAACGGCTTCAATTCTTGGTTCGGATAGTCGACGGATCGACTACTTGACTGGCTTTGCATCGGGGAACACATTGAGTGCATGCTCGGCGAATTCCCTAGGAACTCCTGGCATGTCCGTAGGACACCAGGCGAAGATTTCCCAGTGCTCACGAAGGAATTCGACGAGCGCGCTTTCCTATGCGGGACTGAGGTCGTTGGCGATCAATGTCGTTTTGTAGGCGTCCGTAGGGTGAACCTGCACCTTCTTCGTGTTGACCATGGAGTCGAATGACATATCAGGTGCGTTTTGCCTAGCGACTGGGGGTGCCGCATTGTTTGTCACCTCTCTGAGCCTCGTGAGCTCCTCCTGCATGCCGAACGACTGGGAGATTTTGTTGAAGTCTTTATCGCAGTGGTTGGATCAGGTGAAGCTTCCCTAGACGGTGATAACGCCTCTGGGTCCTGGCATCTTCAGTAGCAGGTACACTTAGTGTGGCACTACTAGGAATCGTGCGAATGCCACACGCCCGAGGATGGCGTGGTACTGTGATGGCCAGTCCACCACTTCGAACTCCAATCATTCGCGTCTGAAGTTTTCGGGCTGGCCAAAGATGAAGTCGAGACATATCTTTCCCAGGGGATATATGCCCTTCCCTGGGACTATGTCGTGGAACGTTGTATCTGATTGCTCCAGGCTGCACAGCGGGATCCGCATTGCTGCGAGTTTGTTGGCGAACATCAGGTTGATGCCGCTGCCGCCGTCCATGAAAACGCGGCTCATCTCGAATCCTCCGATCTGCGTCTTGAGCACCAGGGCAGCATGACCTGGGCGAGGGATCTGGCGTGGGTGATCCGAACGATCGAATGTGATGCAAGATTCCGAGCCACTAAGTTATTCAGGGATGGCTGGTCGAGAGGCTACCGCCAGTCTCACTTGGCGGGTGTCTTTTGCACCCTATTGGTTGGGCACCCCTTTTGGATCATCAGGGACACTTTTGGCAGCGGATATCCTCCTATGACGTTGTTTGGCATGGGTACAATCGCTGGATTCGACAGTCCAACGGGTGGTGGTGGAGGAGCTCCGTGGGCGATGCCACCTAGTGCAAATGCGGGCCCAAATCCAGGGTTCACGATCTGGCGTCGTATTTGGGTGAGACCTTCACTGAGCTTCTGGAAATCGCGGCAGTCTTTTAGAATGTGGTTGGCCTTCTTCTTTCCATCCTGCTTGTCGATGTAGAAGTGGATGGTGCAAGGACCAGACAATTTGTCGTATGCCGACGGCTCGTCGTCATGGCTGCGACGTTGCCATGTTTATGTGGGTCGCCCTCCGTCGCAGAAGTTGCCTCCGTGGTATCTGCTGTTGCGGTTGCCATCGTTTCGTTGGTCGGCGTATCCAGCCGCGACCATGTAGACTCCGTCGTGGTCGTCGTAGACGCGCGATTTTTTCTTGCTACGGCGCTCTCGCTTGCGGCCATAGTCGTCCTCGTCATCCGAATGTATTCGATGGAGGGAGTCCTCGCAATCTGTCGATCGGTTGGCGATGTCCATGAGGTGGTCGGGCGTCTTGGGCTTGACGCGCCCAAGTTCTTCCTTGAAGTTCGGGTGCTTGACACCATCCTTGAAGGCATCGATTGTCCTTTCCTCGGAGATGTGCGCGGTGGAGTTTTTGATGTGGGACTAGCGTAGGATGTATGAGCGAATGGATTCGTCGGTACGTTGGGTGTAGGCCCGCAGTTCCTCGATCGAGGTTGGCCTCTTGCTAGTGCCCTTGAAGTTGCGGATGAAGCTATACGCCAGCTCCTCCCAGCTTCGGATGGAGCCGGAGGACAGGCTGCTAAGCCAGATCCGAGTTGCGCCTGTCAGCTACAGCTGAAGGCATTACAGGGCGGTGTTCCTGTTTCCGCCATGCAGCTTGACGGATGAGAGGTGATCGCTGAGCCAGGCCTTTGGGTCCTGCGTGTCGTCGAACTTTGGAGTGTTCGAAGGGAGCTTGAAATTTTTCGGCATCCGCGTTCACCGAATGGATCTGCTGAAGCATCTGGCTCCGCATAGCTCTTCATCGTCTTCTTCGTCGGATTCGGTTGAGCATGCGCGTTTAGCACATGCCTTGTCGATCTTGCGCTGGGTGTGATCGTTTCGAGCGTCGTAGTCGCTGCTATGGTGCCATGGGATTTTGCGACGTCGAGGCAAATCGTGCTCGTCCTCGTCGGATGAGGGTGTAGGGCTGCGGATGAACCTGACCGCAACTTTTTTCTTTGGCTCCGCAGGAGCATCATCATGGAGCGCAGCTCCGACGAGTCCGAGACCAGCTAGCGCAGACTTGTGCATGGCGCTCTTCGGTTCACCCACCGGAGTTGGATGGGACGCGAGGAATGTAGTGGCCGCCATGATCGCAGCCTTCGGTGTTTTCGGCATGACGTTGTCATTCACGTCCATTGTCATGAAGGACGTGTTGAGGGCCCTGGTGACTTCACGGCATGCAGCGGGGTCCATGTGCTCCATGCGGGAGCAATGCTTGTTGGCGTTGTTGCCGTGCGAGCTGGAGCCGCCAGCGGCGGAGAGCACAGCTCGCCGCTCGCTAGACTCTAAAGCTGCCTACTTGCGTTTGTCGAGCTCCTCCTGTAGTTTTACCTGTCGGTTATGCTCGCTGGTAAGGAGGAGGTGGTAGGCCATCGACAGATCCCGTGAAGCATTAACAGGTAGGATGACATTGTCTGCCATGGCTTCGCGTGCTTGGCGCCATCCTTCCTCGTTGAGGTTGATCTTCTGGTAGGCGTTGGCGTCCCCTTCGTTGGGCCAGAGCGATGGAGCTCCCCGTTTCCTCCGTTCTCACCTTGCCGGTTGGGAGGTGGGTTGGGCGCACTCGAACCTACGGCAGTTCTGTTTCGCTCTGGATGACCACGACGCATAAGTAAACGTCCGCGGGTTGGATCGCTGTTGTCGTAGCTTTCGTATCCGGAACCGTAGGTTCCTTCGTCTGAGGGAGGGCCGCACAGATCTGAGTTGCAGCTGCTACTGTCATATGACTCGTCTGTCAGCGTCGACATGCGTAACACGCTGATGGGTGGGACCCATGAAGCGAGCCTGATGGATGGCGGTGGCAGCCACTCTGGGAGGCGGAGAGTGCCCGTCTGCCCCACCTGGAAGAAGAAGCTCCCGAACAGCATCTTGAGCCCGTCACCGACAGACTCGAAATCCCTCAGGGTGGCTGCCGAGTGGGCGGTGAAGTTGAAGGTGCCGAAGAGGAGGTGATTCTCCGTCGCCGACGAGTTATAGATCGCTCCGGATGGGACCGTCATGATCGCACAATCAGCTTCCCCAGTTCCCACAGACGGCGCCAATTGACGAGGTTCGATCTCTTCAATGCCCATTGTTATGGACTTGGGTTTTGGAGAAGATGGGGATGCTGGAGATCATGGAACGGTTAACAGACAAGCAACGCGGGGACATGAGATTTACCCAGGTTCAGGCCCCTGGAGGGAAAACCCTACTCCTGCTTGTCTACTCTTGATTATGGCGGAACCAAAGATTACAGAGGTGCGCAGATGCAATCTGGCGTGAGGTGTGTATGAGGTGAGTTGGAGGTCCTCCTCGCTGTGCCCTCCTGGCCTTTATATAGATAGGCAGGTCCCGGGCGTAGGTCGAGTCGGTTACATATTAGGGTTTGTCCCTTTGAAATTATATCTACTCTAGTCTTGTTCTCTAAGGATTCGAAGGCATCATGGGCTTGGGCCACCCGAAATCCTTCACAGGACATGTATCTTGTCGTGGGCCTTCCCATGGGCTGGACCAGGTATGCCAATGTTGTGTACCTGCGGGATATAACCATGTCAACCATAGTAGTGGCGTTTAGGATCAGGCGAACTCCTGTAGTTGATACTCCATTTGTGGCGTTTGGCATAAATCGATCGCCACTACTAGTAGACAGCTTGTTATGGCGTTGAAAGTTTCCGAACTCCATTAGTATGTTCGGTAGTAGAAGTTTTCTGTTGTGTGAACGCCTGGGCTATATTGGTCCTGGCTCGCCTCGTGGTCCCCACTTAGTGTCGGCGTTCATGTTTCCACGAACGCTAGGACTACATTTTAGTGGCGGAGTTCGGATTTTCCTGAATGCCACGACTATTTTGCCTTGCAATGATGGCAACCATATTATTTGACACGCCACTAGGAAAATGACTGCTATAAGCATTTTTCTACTAGTATATACTTGCCTAGAAACCTTGTATGACCATCGCTCAAATCGAGATACACTGACCTAACCATGAAGGACCCCAAGGTAGTTAGGCACCATTTTAAAATGTTATGATGCTCGGTTAGCTGAAACTGAATCAGCCGCTGCACCATATGGTTCCAACATGTCCAATTATTTCCAATCAAAACTCTCTGAAAACCTATGTTTAAAGGACTAATCGACATACCATTCCCCACCAGAACTCCTTTTCGAATGGGTGATGATATAAAGAGATGGGTATTGCTTAGCTAACGACTTATCGCCTAGCCAAGTAGCTTCCCAAAATCTAATACCATGTTTTCAATGTGAAAGGAGCCTCGTTTATCCTTAACATTCACTAAACCTCTCCAGAATGGAGAATCAGATGGTTTTGCTGAAACTTGAGATAAGGTTTTAAAATCCACTTGCAAAGTAAACATCTATTTTTATTTCTAAAAGTTTAACTCCCAACCTTCCTGAGCTTTAGGTCTACAAATTATATTTCACTAGGTTAGTCTATACTTCTTTTTATGCTCATCACTTTGCCAGAAGTCTAATATCTTCATTATCCCTTTAGGTAATTCTACGAAGGACAATATAAATATGGGTAAAATTGTAAAAACGGAATTAACTAAAACCAAACGGTCTCCATAACATAGCATCTTGTTTGGCCAACTACTCAATTTTTTTGCAAAATGTTCTTCGACGGGTTTCCACTCTCCATTCTTGAGCTTTCTAAAATGAATTGGTATTATTCCTAAATAAACTGAACCGATCCTGATTCACAACCATAAAGAATCTTATAATCTTTCTCTCTTTATTTAGCACTTACAAATCAAAATATTTCAATCTTGTGAAAATTAATTTCCAAACCGTATAGTTGTTCAAATATACATAAGATGAAGTTCATATTGAGAGCCTTTTCCAAGTTCATGATCCATAAAAAATATATATGCTAGAAACTCCACCTTCACTACATGAGGAATGAGTCAACTTGACCATCTTCCTTCGCACAGGAAATCAAGATAGCTAACAAGTCATTAACGAGATTAGAAAGAATAGAAGACAATGGATCTCCTTGGCGCAACACTTTTGATTTTAGAAGTAATGACTTGTGTCATCATTTAATCAAATATCCACATCCCCTCTCTGTACAAAGTTATTTATGCATTCACACCATTTAGGATGAAAGCCTTCTATACAGAACACTTGTTGTAGGGAATACCATTTAACATTACCATAAGATTTTTACATTTAATTTTTAAAAGAACACCATCCATTTTCTTCCTATGAAGTTCGTGAATAATTTCATATAGAATCGCTACACCTTCTATGATATGTATACTAGGCATGAAATCCATTTGAGTCGGTCTAACAATAGTCTCAGCAATATTAATTATGTGATTCGGCCTCACCTAAGTGAAGATTAATTATGTGATTCGGTCTAAGAATAGTCTCAGCAATATTAGGCTGGAAACTCTAGGTTCCCTTGACCCGCTTCTCCCCTCCCCTCCCTCCCCGGCCACTGGCATCATGCACCATCAGGCAAAGACCACACGTGTATAGGGGCGGGGGCTCTCCTTTCTGCAACGCACGAAGACCCAAGCGGGGAGCGCTATTTAAAAGGAATATTCCCGAGAGGCAATAATAAAGTGGTTATTATGGTATTACAGGTTTATAATAGATGTTTATTTTTCTTGCGATAATTGTGTTAATAGGAAACATTAATACATGTGTGATTTATAAATAGAAAAGGTTCCTAGTAATGCCCCTCTTAATACTAGCTTGTTGATTAACAGATGATCAAAGGTTTCCTGATCATGAACATTGGATATTGTTAATAACAAGGTTATATCATTGGAGAATGATATGATGAACAGTCACCCTCAGTATATTTAGCAATACAATCAAGTCCTCAAGTTTATATTGCTATCACATTTGTAGTAACTCAATGTCCTTAGACCATAATATCACGTAAATCACTTTCACCTGAAAAGTACTTTGGTTCCATCAAACATAACACCGTAAGAGGGTGATTATAAAAGTGTCATCGGGTACTTGGAAAGTGTTAGTTGAGACTCCTAGATCAAGAGTGGGATTTGTCCATACAGATGATGAAGAGATATACTCAGGTCCCACTCAGTGATATCACGTTGACATAGCTTGCAAGTGAGTGATTTGATCACTAGAATGTTATATCACAGGAACGATAAAAAGAGTACTTGTCAGGAATGAGATTAAACAAGATATTGATGATACCAAGTAATCGTATCTCGGACAAGTAAAATATTGCGAGACAAAAGGAATTTGATTACAGCGAAAAAGGTTCAGACGATCATTGGATTTTCGTGGAGCTAGTGGGAGTCATTATGATTCTCCAGATCCCGCTAATGGTTATTGATCAGAGAGAGTCTCGATCATGTCTACATAGTTCTCAAACCCATAGGGAGAAACACTTAAGGTTATTCTATGCAATTGAGTGGACAGGGAACACGGAAGAAGATAATGGATATCGCAGGAATTTATTCTGTCGAATCTACCGAAATAGTTTCAGGGTATAAAAAAAGCAAGGAAATAAAATGTTAATGTGTTCATTAAATGAAGTACTCATTAAATGAAGTGTTCATAAAATAAAGTGTTCATTAAATTGAGTTGCATTAAAACCAAGATAATTAAAGTGCTTTAATTGAAAGACCTTTGGTTTTTTGAGTGGAAATTCAATGGGAGAAAGTGGAGATGAATTATATGTGAGTGGAGTGTTTAACCACGTGAATGATAGGAGGGGAGGGGCACCTCCTTGGCGCCGTCCAAGGAAGGGGATTGCCCCCTCTACCCTATAAAAGGAGGTGGAGACCTCCTCCCTCTCACACACTTGCCCACTCCTCTCATATGCCCTTTGGTTGGCATCTTATCCCTCTTGCTAGCCTTGTCCATTGCCATAATAAAAGGTGCTTAGGTGAAGCCCTTCTCGAGATCTTCCCCTCCACCACATCTACCATGTCGTAGCACTCCAGTAGTTCTGCTGCCTGGCTGGAGCAAGAGTTCGGGAGTCGTCAGCACACCGTACGTGTGAATGATTACGGAGGTGCTGCCCTCTTGTGACACTGACCATATGCACATACTTGAGGATGGTCATGTACATCTACATCAACCACGTTTGTTTGCAGGAACGTTATCCCGCTAACGGTCTTCGAG
Source organism: Avena sativa (assembly GCA_916181665.1). NCBI lineage: Eukaryota > Viridiplantae > Streptophyta > Magnoliopsida > Poales > Poaceae > Avena > Avena sativa. The sequence continues at coordinate 73,410,370 of OV702284.1, forward strand.
GGTGAGTCCATCTGAAACCGTTACATAGTATCATCTTGATTCGATCTTGGCAGTTGCAAACCATAGGATTTTTTTTGTTTTCTATGCAATGAACCCCATCAGTGGTACCAGAGCTATGTATATGTGTAGATGCTTTGTACGGTTAAAACACATAGATATGTGGGCATTGATGACCATGTTATTGAAAATCTTTTGTACTTCGGATATTGGTGGCATAGTGGGATGAAGCGGCCTGGACAAACTTTATATGTCCTCGCACATGAGACCTGTTCCACACTTGACATGCAACTAGTTTTGCATATGTGGATAGCGGGTGTCTATCTCTCCCACTATAGTTGATATCTGATTTACAACGGTATTCTTAATAACTTGGTTATCACCATTGTGGCCGAAGTTCGTAGGTAGAACGGTTCTTTCCTAGAAAGCCCACAGCCGCGTAAAATATGCACAAATAAATTAGAGGCGTCTAACTTGTTTTTGCAGGGCATGTGATATGATATGGTCTATGATACAAATATTGTTGTATGCAATTTGTTTTATTGTAAGTCAAAACAACTGGCAGCAGCCATATGGTTGTTGTTTTATTTTATGGCATGCGTGCCAAAAAAATGGAAAGCCATGTAATTAGATTAGTGGAGAACAACCATGATGGTGGCGCCATGGACCTTGGTGGCACGCCAATGGAATGATGGATATCATGTGAAGATACACAAGATGGAGATCGAATGCGAGAAGGACCATATGAATTATATATGCATGTGATGTTTATCCTTTGATGCATCTTATTTTTCATTGATTTGATCGCACTATTAGTATTTGATTGCCTCGGTAGCATTATAAGATGATCCCTCCCACTAAATATCAATATAATAATATGTTCTTCCTTAGTATTCACCGTTAAGAAAGTTTGTCGTCTCAAAGCACCACGTGATGATCGGGTGTACAGATTCTACGTTCGCATACAACGGGTGTAAGATAGTTTTACACACACGAATACTAAGGTTCTTACTTGACGAGCCTAGCATGTATAGACATGGCCTCGGAACATGAACCAAAAGGTAAAGCACGAGTCATATGGATGATATGATTCCCATATGATGCTCGCCATTGGAGATGTGCCACCACTCGTGATGATCGGTCGTGTCATAGTGAATTTGGTTCGTGTAATCATTAAAATGACTAGAGTAGTGTCATTTTGAGTGGGAGATCTCATAAATAATTTTTAATTAACTTGAACTCCATCTATTTTAAACCTAGTCTAAATAGTCTTTGCAAATAGATTGTAGATCATGGCACCCCCTGCATTCAATTTTAATGCATTCCTTGATAAAGAAAAGATGCAAGACAATGGGTCTAACTTCACCAACTGGCACTGCAACTTGAAGATAATCCTCGCGGGCATGAAAAGATCCTATGTGCTTGACTGTCTATTAGGTGACACCCCTGCAGATGATGCTCCTCAAAAGGAGCATACTGTGTATGACACAAAGTTTGATGACTACACTCTTGTGTGGTTTGCGATACTCCAATTATTGGAGCCCGAACTCCAAAAGCGCTTTGAACTTACTGATGCTGATGTCATGGTGGAGGAACTCAAAACTATGTTTGGATACCAAATCTATGCCGAGAGATATGAGACCTTTGAAAAGTTCTTTAGCGCAAAGATGGAGGAGCACAACTCTATAAACGAGCACGTCATTAAAATGACGGGCTACGCTCAGCGTCTTGAGACACTGGGATGTGAGATTCCAGCTGATCTCATGATAGATAAGGTTCTGCAATCGCTTCCACCAAGTTACAAAGGGTTTGTAATTAACTACAAGATGAATTGTGCAAACAAGTCGCTCACGGAACTCGCAACTATGCTTAAGACTGTCGAGGTAGACATTAAAAAGGAACACCAAGTGTTGAGGGTCAATAAGACCACCAGTTTCAAAGAAAAGAGGCAACAAAGGCAAGCCTAAAGGTAACTTCAAGAAGGATGGTAAATCTATTGCCGCACCTGAGAAGAAGACCAAGGGAGTCCCTAAGCCCGATACTGAGTGCTATTACTGCAAAGGGACTGGTCACTAGAAGCGGAACTGCCCCAAGTACTTGGCAGATAAGAAGGCTGGGAAAGTGAACAAAGGTATATGTGATATACATGTTATTGATGTGTACCTTACTAGTATTCGAAGTAGAACCTGGGTATTTGATACCGGTTCGGTTGCTAATATATGTAACTCGAAACTTGGACTAAGGAATAGTCGACCACTAGCCAAGGATGAAGTGATGATGCGCATAGGCAATGGGTCAAAGGTTGATGTGATTGCCGTCAGGATGCTTCCACTTCATCTACCATCGAGATTGACAATAAACCTAAATAATTGTTATTTTGTGCTTGCGTTGAGCATGAACATCATGTCTGGATCATGTTTAATGCAAGACAATTATTCATTTGTATCCGAGAACAATGGTTGATCCTTTTATATGAATAACATATTTTATGGTCATGCACCTATGTTGAATGGTTTATTTGTTTCGAATCTTGATATTAAAAGTACACATATTCATAATGTGAATACCAAAGGAATCAAGTTGAATGATGATATTGCTGCATATATGTGGCATTGCCGTTTGGGTCATATTGGTGGTAAACGCATGAAGAAGCTCCATTCTGATGGACTAGTTGAATCACTTGATTATGAATCATTTGAAACATGTGAACCATTCCTTATGGGCAAGATGACTAGAACTCCGTTCTCCGGAACAATGGAGCGTGCGACCGAGTTGTTGGAAATAATACATACCGATGTATGCGGTCCGATGAGTGTGTCGGCACCAGCCTGCCCACGCCCGGTCCCCCCCACCGAAACCGTGCGCTCCGTCGCGGAACGGTGGTGGTCCTGTGCCATCGATCCTTCCAGGCCAACACTGCAGGCGACGAGGACACTTTCTGGCCGCCTCGTCGGGGCCCTGAATGCCATGTACCAGATCTAGAACCTCCTGCAGGTGGATGATCACCGGGTGCTTCCAGCAAAGTTGTCCTCTTGCCCCGCTTAGAATATCCATCTCGTACATCTTAGGAATAGTGTATGGATCTTTCAGCCACGCCTTTACCTCTATGATCCATCTGTCGCTCGGTGGCACAATCTCCACTAGCTCGCCGCCAAGTCTACTGACGACGTGCTTGAGGGCCTCCGGTTCCCAAGCATGCAAAGGGAGCCCATCAAAGCCGAGTTTAGAGAAGAAACAAAGCTTCCCCAAGCGATCGTCCCACCCACAGGCGTGATGCCAACACATGAAGCTCATTTCTCCCCACTGCACTTGAAAAAACGGGAAGAATGCAGAACGCGCTTGCTATCTAAGTTGTGGGCGAACCGTACAAAGAAATCGAATGGTGGCGCACATACCTCAATATTGACCACTTTTCGTCTGATCCTAAAACGAGACATGAAAGCCGACAGCAAGCCTGCCGGCAACACGGCGGGACGCGTTCCCAGCACGGTGGCCATGAGAGTGTTGTCGTCAAACTCCTCTGCCAGGGTTACCATGCCTGGTGTGCGCGATAGCACGCAACTGCCCAAGGCCGGTCGCCGGTCCGGATTGCCCGGCCGTACACGCTCCATCATGCGAGAAGGTCTAGGTAGCAGCGAGAGGCTAGGCTAGGGACGCGAAGCTCCGACACGCCGACTAGGAAAAACGAGGCGAGGGCGACGGTAGCGAGCTTCGATTAAGGGCATGGAGGTTGACCGACCATGGCGGGGACGCAAGGAGATCAACGGCGAGCTCCGATCTGGAGACCAGTAGCCAGAGCTAAGCAAGGTAATGGAGAGGGTAATAATAGGGGATAAGAGCATAGAAGAGAAGAAGATATAGTCCTTGCAGGGGTAAACCAGTCCACGACCGCAAAGGATAACGGGAAATACAGACAAGGTGGGCAAGAAGAGTTGAGCTAATGGCGGGATTTGAGTTCAACCGTTTTTTGACTGGTTCAAACGATCATTTAGTCATCAGATTTGTATTTACCCCCATTTGGCCCCTCTCGACAATTGGCGAAGTTACTATAGCCCTTCCGTGTGATTACACGCAACTCGGACCCCGTGTTGCCTTGGCGTCTGAACTTTCAGGCCGCATATTAAAATTCTCAAAGGAATGGTACAACAACGACTCTATATTGCTAGAGTGATTCACTGAGTTTTTGCCCGAGTATATGGCTCGACTAAATACTTGGGGGCTATTCCTAATAGCAGCACTAGTCGACACCCAAAATACTTCTGGGTCCAATATTAGTATGATAACTACACATGTTAAGATTGCATACTCTGACTCCTTCGAGTCAATGACTCAATTACGGACTCGGGGGCTACTCCCATAGGGAATGCTGGTTGTCATCCGGTAAATGCTAGCTATCAATGGCATTCACAAGATACACATGACTGAAGTCTCTTCTCGCATCTACGACTCGAACAAACACTCGGGAGATACTCCCATAGGGAGTGTTGGCCGCACACCCTATTAATAAAGCTACCACAATCCCTCAGATCTCCTACGAATGACTGCATCACAAGAACTAATACACAATCGACAACATGGTGACTCCGCCCATCACAATAATTGCTAAGAGACGGCGTCTACTTGGCCACCCGAATCGTCTCCGTGATAACAAGCATTCGGATGCTATGTCTAGGACACAAAGATAAGACCTACATACATAGACTGATGGCCTGGTAACGCACCTACTGCGCTCAACCAGAAATATACCGTACCTGCAGGTGCAATGAAAACTCCCGACAGATGTGTTGGGTGCATATCTAATATCACTGGAATTCAACTTCTGTAAGACCTCTGCGGCCTAAGTTGAATTACGCCAGCACTTTTCCAGATTCGAGTCCAGGGACTCGAGTCTGAGTAGATAGCGTTTGTTTTGCCCAAAGGCAGTTAACTGACCCCAATCCATTGGATGAGTTAGGAATGCATATCAACTATCCTTATGAACTAAACATTATGACCCGAAAGCATATTCAGAGTCTCAATTCGAATATGTGATTCGACTAGACACTCGGGGGGCTACTGACATGGGTATGCCCTATGGGTACCCAACATTGGTCTATCCAGTTCGGCCCAGTGGGAGCCGATGTGATGATCCACACCTGATGAAGAAGCCCGGGAAGGATTCGGGTGACCCAGGCCCATGAAGGATGCGGTTCCTTAGAGGATACGGCTAGTTTTAGATAGAAAGTTTAAAGAGAAAACCCTAACCTATAGCCGACTCAACCTTATCCTGAGACCTGGCATACCTATATAAAGGCCAGGATGGCACGACGAGGAGGACCAACCTCAACCCTATCATGCACACTCGCCAGATATCATCTATGTACACCCTATAACCTTCGGTTTCATCGATAATCAAGAGCAGATAAGAAGGAGTAGGGTTTTTCCTCCGGGGGACTGAACCTAGGTAAATCTCGTATCCCGCATTCCTTGTCTATTAGCCGGACGCAATCTCTAGTGCACCCCTCTTCCTCAAAACCCAAGTCGATAACAATGGGCATTGATGATCTTAACCCTTGTCAGAGGTCATTGGAGAAATTGGATGCTCTTTCCCACCCGTATGCCCCTCTTTATGTAGGGGGTGGGAGGGCACCCCCACCCATCCAAGTCCCGTGGTGGGACTAAAGGAGGAGGAGGTGGGGTGCCATGGGCCAGCCGGCCGGGGTGGGCCCCACCCCCGTGCGCAACACTAGGCTGGCCGGGTGGGCCCCATGGGCAGCGGCCTTGGCCCCTTTCTGTTGGAGATATGCCCTAGAGTCAATAATAAATGTAGTTATTATTATATCTTTGTGTTTATGATAAATGTTTACATTCATGCTATAATAGTATTAACAAGGAAACATTAATACTTGTGTGATTTGTAAACTTAAATTGTAGTCCCTAGTAAAGCCTCTTCATAATACTATCTTGTTGGTTAATAAATGATTGTGGTTTCCCTATCATGAACATTGAGATCTTATTAACAACAAGATCATATCGTTAGGAGAATGATATGGTGGACATACTCCTATAGATAAGCGTAGCATAAAGATCAAGTCATTTTAATAGTTCAATTGCTATATGCTTTCTGATACATAGTAACCTAATTCCTTCGACCATGAGATCATGCATATCACCTTTACCGGATGGATGCTTTGATGACATCAAACACCACACCGTAACTGGGTGGCTATAAAGGTGGCATTGAGTGTTTCGGAAAGTATTGGTTGAGACACATGGATCAAGAGTGGGATTTGTCCATCCATATGATGGATAGATATACTCTAGGCCCTCTCGGTGAAATGCCATCCAATTAGCTTGCAAGCATGTGACTGGCTCACAAGGGATCACATATCACGGGAACGAGAAAAGAGTACTTATCAGTAACGAGGTTGAACTAGGTATGCAGAGATACCGACGATCATAACCTCGGATAAGTAAACTATCGTGAGACAAAGGGAAATTGGTATCGTATGTAAGTGGTTCATTTGATCGTAAAGTAATCGTAGAAATATGTGGGAGCCATATGAATTTCCAGATTCCTATATTGGTTATTGTTCGGAGAAGTGTCTCGATCATGTCCGCATAATTCACGAACCGTAGGGAAACACACTTAAGGATTCGACGTTGTTTGAGTAGTTATGGAATGATGAGAAAGAGACTGAATGTTGTTCGGAGTCTCGGATGGGATTCGGGATATCACGAGGAGATCCGGAATGGTCCGGAGAATAAGATTCATATAAGGAAAGTCCTGTTTCGGAGTTGGAGAATGGTTCCGGTGTTTTCATCGGGAATGTTCTAGAAGGTTCCAGAAGGTCCGGCACTCCGGAGGGGAAGGGTACATGAATGTGTCATACCAAGTTGGAATGATTGCATCATGTACTAAGTGTCATCGCTGAACAAAATAAAGGGTTTAATCAAATCCTTGTTTGAAAAGTCAAACGCCAATTTGAAAAGTCAAACGGCTATTTTGGTAAGTGGAGGGAAGGTGGAAACCGAGTTGGGGAGGAGTTCCTCCCCTCCACCGCCGGCCCCCTTGGGAAACCGAGTTGGGGAGGGTCTCCCCTCCCCTGGCGCGGCCCCTCCACCTATAGAAGGAGGGGAAGGGCTGCCCCTCCTAGCACACAAGATTGCCCCCTCTAAATCTAAACCCTAGCCGCCGCCGCACACCATAGCCGCCGCCTAGGGTTTCTCCCCTAGCCGCCGACTTGGGCACCTCCAAGCCCTAGCCGCCGGCCCTAGCACCCCCTCCTTGGTGTGTCTAAACCCTAGAACACCGAGGGCTCTCTCATAGTCCACCATACTCGCTCCGGCTCAAGGCGAAGCCCTGCGAGATCTCCCCTCTACTTCCGGTACCACGCCGTTGTGCTGCCGGAATCGCGAGGAGAGTGCTACAACCTCCGCTGCCTGCTGGAACAAGGGAGAGGAAGGTCTTCGTCGAGTACCGAATGTCTGACCGACTACGGGAGCGCTGCCGGAACGCAGCGCCGGAAGGATCGTCTACGCGATCTTGAGATCGGGAAGACTACGACTACATCACCCACGAGAATCTGCTCTCGTTAAACACTTTGGAATCTTCGAGGGTGAGTTATTCCATCGACTCGTTGCTACAATCTATTAGATAGATCTTGGCTTGTTTGTTTGTATGCGGTAGAAAATTTTTGTTTTCCATGCTACGAAACCCTATAGTGGTATCAGAGCCGTGTCTATATGTAGATCTGTTGCACGAGTAGAACACAATGGTCATTGTGGGCGTTGATGCTTTTATTGTCGATTGCTTCTTGTGTACTTTGCATCTTGCGGGATGTTGGGATGAAGCAGCCCGGGCTAACCTTACATGACATCGTTCATGAGACTTGCTCCACGCTTGACATGCAACTTGTATTGCATAAGTGGCTTTGCGAGTGCTTGTTTCTCCTAGCATAGTTAAGATCCAATCTACAACGGGTGATTAACAATACTAGTATCAATGTTGTGGTTCATGTTCGTAAGTTAGAACGACACTTATTGAAAGCCCCAAGCCACGTAAAACATGCAAAGAAAGTAGAGGCGTCTAACTTTGTTTTGCAGGGGTGTGCAGTGATGTGATATGGCCATGATTGTGATTATATTTGATGTATGCAATGTTCCTTATTGTAAGTTGGCAACCGGCAGGAGCCATATGGTTGTCTTTAATTTTGTTAAGACCCACGTGTCTATTCAAAGTATTTGTAATAGTTGAAGCCGGTGGACGACAACCATGGAGAAGCATCATTGACCTTGATGCAATGTCGGTGATGATGGAGATCATGTTCGTGCTTGAATATGGAGATTGGAAGCACAAAGAAGAAAGGCCATATCATATCACATATTATGAATTGCATGTGATGTTAATCCTTTATGCATCTTGTATTGCCTAGTTAACGACGGTAGCATTATAAGATGATCCCTCATGCACATGAATTTCAAGTTCTTAAGTGTCCATCCTTAGTTAGCACCGTTGCTAAAGCTTGTTGTTTCGAAGCACCACGTGATGATCGGGTGTGTTAGATTCCGCAAGTGAGCAAGCCATATTTGCTCATGCGGAAGCTAAGGTTTGATCTTGACGAGCCTAGCATGTATAGACATGGTCTCGGAACACAGATCACCGAAAGGTAAAGCATGAATCATATAGTAGATATGATGAACATGTCGATTGTTCGCCATTGAAACTATATCAACTCTCGTGATGATCGGTTTTGATATGGTGGATTTGGTTCGTGTGATCACTAAAACAATGTGAGGGATGTTGTTTTGAGTGGGAGTTCACCTAGATTAATTTAACTATTAATTAGAACTCAATTTGTCATAAACTTAGTCTAAACTATTGCAAATATGTTGTAGATCAATGGCGGCCCCTACCATCAATTTTAATGCGTTCCTAGAGAAATAAAAGTTGAAAAACAATGGAAGCAACTTTGCGGATTGGTTCCGCAATTTGAGGATTTTACTCACAGCTGGTAATTTGACCTATGTGCTGGATGCACCGCTGGGTGACCCGCCTGCAGCTGATGCTGCCGACGAAGTAAAGAATGTTTACCTCGCTCGGAAGACTCAGTACTCCACAGTTCAGTGTGCTATCTTGTATGGTTTAGAATCAGAGCTTTAGAAAAGGTTTGAGAATTCAGACCCACATGATATTGTCCGTGATCTCAAATTGATCTTTGAAACTCACGCGGCAATTGAGAGCTATGAGGCTTCTGAAAAGTTCTTTAACTGCAAGATGGAAGAGGGCAGCTCTGTCAGTGAGCATGTGCTTAAGATGTCTGGGCACGCAAACAAACTTCAAAGCTTGGGTATAGTGATTCCTAATGCTTTGGGAATTTACCGTGTCCTCCAATCACTACCACCAAGTTACAAGAACTTTTTGATGAACTACAATATGCAAAACATGAACAAGCAGTTGCCAGAACTCTTTGCAATGTTGAAATCTGCAGAAGTGGAGATCAAGAAAGAGCACCAAGTGTTGATGGTCAATAAGACCACCAAATTCAAGAAAGGCAAGTCTAAGCAAAAGGGACACTTCAAGAAGGGTGGTAAGAAAGTTACCGCGCCGACGAAGAAGACCAGGGCTGGACCTAAGCCTGATACTGAGTGCTTTTACTGCAAGGGAGAAGGTCACTGGAAGCGGAATTGCCCAAAGTACTTGGCGGATTTGAAGAACGGCAACATCAAGAAGAAAGGTATATCCGCTATACATGTTATTGATGTGTATCTCACTAGTACTCATAGTAGTGCCTGGGTATTTGATACTGGTTCGGTTGCTCATATTTGTAACTCGAAACAGGTGATGTAGAATAAACGGAAGCTAGCGAAGAACGAGGTGACGATGCACGTGGGAAACGGATCAAAGGTTGATGTGATCGCGGTCGGCACGCTACCCCTTCATCTACCATCGGGATTAGTTTTATACTTAAATAATTGTTATTAGGTGCCTGCGTTAAGCATGAACATTATATCGGGATCTTGTTTATTACGAGATGGTTACTTGTTTAAGTTCGAGAATAATGGTTGTTCGATTTATATGAGTAATATGTTTTATGCACATGCACCTTTGATAGATGGTCTATTCTTATTGAATCTCGATAGTGGAAATACACATATTAATAAAATTGAGGCTAAACGTTTGAAATCGAGCGATAACTCAACCTATATGTGGCACTGTCGTCTTGGTCACATTGGAGTGAAGCGCATGAAGAAACTCCATTCCGATGGACTTCTTGAATCACTTGATTTCGAATCACTTGAAAGATGCGAAGCATGTCTGATGGGAAAAATGACTAAGACTCCATTTTCTGGTATGATGGAGCGAGCTACGGACTTATTCGAAATCATACATACCGATGTGTGTGGTCCAATGAGTGTAGCATCGCGCGGTGGTTATCGTTATGTTCTTACCTTCACGGATGACTTGAGTAGATATGGTTATATCTATTTCGTGAAACATAAGTCCGAAACTTTCGAGAAGTTTAAGGAATTTCAAAGTGAGGTAGAGAATCAACGTAACAAGAAGATTAAATTTCTGCGTTCTGATCGTGGAGGTGAATATCTAAGTTACGATTTTGGCGAGCATTTGAAGAAATGCGGAATACTTTTACAATTGACACCGCCAGGAACACCACAGCGTAATGGTGTGTCCGAACATCGTAATCGAACTCTCTTAGATATGGTTCGTTCTATGATGTCACTTACAGATTTACCGCTATCATTTTGGGGTTATGCATTAGAAACAGCCGCATTCACTTTAAATAGGGCACCATCTAAATCCGTTGAAACGACACCGTATGAATTATGGTTTGGGAAGAAACCTAAATTGTCGTTCCTTAAAGTTTGGGGTTGCGAAGCCTATGTAAAGAAGTTACAGCCGGACAAGCTTGAACCCAAAGCGGAAAAATGCGTCTTCATAGGATACCCGAAGGAAACTATTGGGTATACCTTCTATCATAGATCCGAAGGCAAAATCTTCGTTGCCAAGAATGGATCCTTTCTAGAGAAGGAATTTCTCTCGAAAGAAGTGACTGGAAGGAAAGTAGAACTCGACGAGGTTGTCGAACCTTCTCTCGAACTTGCGAGTAGCGCAGCACCGGAAGAAGTTCCTGTGGTGCCTGCACCAATAAGAGAGGAAGCTAATGATGATGATCATGAAACTTCGGTTGTAGTTGCTACAGAGCCTCGCAGTTTAACAAGAACTCGTACCACTCCTGATTGGTATGATCCCGTTATGAGTGTCATGTTGGTGGACAACACCGATGACCCTGCGACATATGAGGAAGCGATGATGAGCCCAGATTCCAATAAATGGCAAGAAGCCATGAAATACGAGATTGGATCCATGTACGAAAACCAAGTATGGAATTTGGTGGACTTACCGAATGGCCGGAAGGCTGTCGAGAACAAATGGATTTTCAAGAAGAAAACAGATGCTGATGGTAATGTTACTGTCTATAAAGCTTGACTTGTCGCAAAAGGGTTTCGACAAATTCAAGGGGTTGACTACGATGAGACTTTCTCACCAGTAGCAAAGCTAAAGTCTGTGAGGATTATGTTAGCAATCGCTGCATATTATGATTATGAGATATGGCAGATGGATGTCAAAACAGCATTCCTCAATGGAGACATTGATGAAGAGTTGTATATGATGCAACCCAAAGGTTTTGTCGATCCTAAAGATGCTAACAACGTATGCACACTTCAACGGTCCATCTATGGATTGAAGCAAGCATCCCGAAGTTGGAATCAACGTTTTGATAAGGTGATCAAAACTTTTGGATTTATACAAACTTATGGAGAAGCTTGTATTTACAAGAAAGTGAGTGGGAGCTCTGTAGCATTCTTAATACTATATGTAGATGACATATTGTTGATTGGGAATGATGTATACCTTCTTAATAGTGTCAAGGAATATTTGAATAATAGTTTTTCAATGAAGGATCTTGGCGAAGCAGCTTACATATTGGGTATAAAGATTTATAGAGATAGATCGAGACGCCTAATATCATTGTCACAAAGTACATATTTGGACAAAGTTCTAAAGAGGTTTGGAATGGAAGATAGCAAGAAAGGGTTCTTGCCCATGTTGCCCAATACAACCTTGAATAAAACTCAAAGTCCGACAACGGCAGAAGATAGAGAAAGGATGAGTAAGACTCCCTATGCCTTAGCCATAGGATCTCTAATGTATGCCATGCTATGTACTAGACCCGACATCGCATATGCTGTTAGTTTAACTAGCAGATATCAAAGTGATCCAGGAGTGGATCATTGGACAACGGTCAAAAACATCCTTAAGTACTTGAGAAGAACTAAGGATATGGTTCTTTCTTATGGAAGTGATGAACAGCTCGTTGTTAATGGTTACACCGATGCTAGTTGGAACACCGATCCGGATGATTCTAAATCACAATCTGGATACGTATTTACTTTGAATGGTGCAGCAGTTAGCTGGAGGATTGCAAAGCAAAGCGTTGTGGCGAGATCTTCAACTGAATCGGAATACATGGCTGCTTCGGAGGCTTCACAAGAAGCGATATGGATGAAAGAGTTCATTACAGAGCTGGGTGTGGTTCCTAGTGCGCTGGACCCAATGTCTATCTACTGTGATAACATGGGCGCCATAGCCAATGCGCAAGAACCAAGGTCACACAAGAAGCTGAAGCACATCAAGCTACGTTTTCACGCTATTCGAGAACATGTCCAAGATGGGGACATAAAGATTTGCAAAGTACACACATATCTGAATGTGGCGGATCCGTTGACTAAACCTCTCCCGAGGGAAAACATGACCAGCACCAAACTGCCATGGGTGTTCGGTATATTACCATGTAATCTAGATTAGTTGACTCTAGTGCAAGTGGGAGACTGTTGGAGATATGCCCTAGAGGCAATAATAAATGTAGTTATTATTATATCTTTGTGTTTATGATAAATGTTTACATTCATGCTATAATAGTATTAACAAGGAAACATTAATACTTGTGTGATTTGTAAACTTAAATTGTAGTCCCTAGTAAAGCCTCTTCATAATACTAGCTTGTTGGTTAATAAATGATTTTGGTTTCCCTATCATGAACATTGAGATGTTATTAACAACAAGATCATATCGTTAGGAGAATGATATGGCGGACATACTCCTATAGATAAGCATAGCATAAAGATCAAGTCATTTTAATAGTTCAATTGCTACATGCTTTCTGATACATAGTAACCTAATTCCTTCGACCATGTGATCATGCATATCACCTTTACCGGATGGATGCTTTGATGACATCAAACACCACACCGTAACTGGGTGGCTATAAAGGTGGCATTGAGTGTTTCGGAAAGTATTGGTTGAGACACATGGATCAAGAGTGGGATTTGTCCATCCATATGACGGATAGATATACTCTGGGCCCTCTCGGTGAAATGTCATCCAATTATCTTGCAAGCATGTGACTGGCTCACAAGGGATCACATATCACGGGAACGAGAAAAGAGTACTTATCAGTAACGAGGTTGAACTAGGTATGCAGAGATACCGACGATCATAACCTCGGATAAGTAAACTATCGTGAGACAAAGGGAAATTGGTATCGTATGTAAGTGGTTCATTCGATCGCAAAGTAATCATAGAAATATGTGGGAGCCATATGAATTTACAGATTCCTCTATTGGTTATTGTTCGGAGAAGTGTCTCGATCATGTCCGCATAATTCACGAACCGTAGGGAGACACACTTAAGGATTCGACGTTGTTTGAGTAGTTATGGAATGATGAGAAAGAGACCGAATGTTGTTCGGAGTCTCGAATGGGATTCGAGATATCACGAGGAGATCCGGAATGGTCCGGAGAATAAGATTCATATAAGGAAAGTCCTGTTTCGGAGTTGGAGAATGGTTCCGGTGTTTTCATCGGGAATGTTCTAGAAGGTTCCGGAAGGTCCGAAACTCCGGAGGGGAAGGGTACATGAATGTGTCATACCAAGTTGGAATGATTGCATCATGTACTAAGTGTCATCGCTGAACAAAATAAAGGGTTTAATCAAATCCTTGTTTGAAAAGTCAAACGCCAATTTGAAAAGTCAAACGGCTATTTTGGAAAGTGGGGGGAAGGTGGAAACCGAGTTGGGGAGGAGTTCCTCCCCTCCACCGCCGGCCCCCTTGGGAAACCGAGTTGGGGAGGGACTCCCCTCCCCTGGCGCGGCCCCTCCACCTATATAAGAAGGGGCAGGGCTGCCCCTCCTAGCACACAAGATTGCCCCCTCTAAACCTAAACTCTAGCCGCCGCCTACCATAGCCGCCGCCTAGGGTTTCTCCCCTAGCCGCCGACTTGGGCACCTCCAATCCCTAGCCGCCGGCCCTAGCACCCCCTCCTTGGTGTGTCTAAACCCTAGAACACCGAGGGCTCTCTCATAGTCCACCATGCTCGCTCCGGCTTAAGGCGAAGCCCTGCGAGATCTCCCCTCTACTTCCAGTACCACGCCGTTGTGCTGCCGGAATCGCGAGGAGAGTGCTACAACCTCCGCTGCCTACTGGAACAAGGGAGAGGAAGGTCTTCGTCGAGTACCGAACATGTGACCGACTGCGGGAGCGCTGCCGGAACACAGCGCCGGAAGGATCGTCTACGCGATCTTGAGATCGGGAAGACTACGACTACATCACCCACGAGAATCTGCTCTCGTTAAACACTTTGGAATCTTCGAGGGTGAGTTATTCCATCGACTCGTTGCTATAATCTAGTAGATAGATCTTGGCTTGTTTGTTTGTATGCGGTAGAAAATTTTTGTTTTCCATGCTACGAAACCCTACACTTTCTCCCTTATCTAGGGCGGTTTCCCTCATGGGCCCTTTTCCCTCCGGGGATTTGGCCCATTAGGGAAGTTACCCTTTCAAATTAGATTTTAAATTATATATTTAATATTAATTTCAATATAATACACATTATTAAAATCCGCTTTGATCTGAAACGTTCACTCTGAATGACTTCAGATCCTCCCGAAACGATTCCGATTTTCTCATGGAAGACTTCCGGTTTTCTCTTCTCTTTCATCCTATGATTCGGATATTTCCATAACGATATCCAAGAGTCATCATACCCTTAAATGTGTTACTCCAACCATTTGGGAACATCACAAACATGATCGAGACCTATCTCGGATCAATGATCAATAGCGGGACCAGGATGCCCATAATGACCCATGCGCATTCCATGATGTTTTATGTCGTTTGAACCGGGAAACATCGAGTCCAATTACCTTTGTTTACTTTGATACTGACTTGTCCAAGATCTGATCATCAGTATCATATACCTTGTTCAATCTCGTTACTGACAAGTACTGTTTTACTCATTCCCGTGATATTCCATCCCCGTGACCTAGTCACATGTTGCAACATTATGGATGTAATCTCACTGATTCGGTCGTTTGTATCTTCTCGTCACGCGGGTCAACAAATCCCAATCTTGATACATAGGCCACAACATATCCCTCTAGAATACCCAACATACACCGTTATTGTCACCCAATAATAGACATGACATTTGATATAGTCAAAGCAGCCTCGGGTGATAGTGATTAATACGATCTCATGGTCAATAGAAGGAAGCTACACTTCTAACTATTTAAATGATGAACCATGTGACTTGATCGGTTTGGAATACTTATAGTGGGTAATGTCCATCACATCATTCATAATGAAGTGATCTCATTATTATTTGACGTTAAAGTAAGTCCATGATCGGGAAACCTCGATCATCAGTTGCCCAATGAAGTAGTATAAATAGAGGCTACTAGGGACTTGGTTTGTTTACATACCATACCTGTATCAATATTTCCGCTTGATACAGTTATAGCACAATATGAAACTATTATGAACTAATTGAGATATGGTAATAAAATATGTTTATTATTTGCCTCTAGGGCATAGATCCTTTAGAAATATGACCGTTGGTACATCTCAGGTCGGATAATCCCTCCCTCCCTTGGATATTTTAGTTCATCCACGCCAAAATATGGCTAAGGACCTTTTCACTATGAGGTGCGTGTCAATCAGTATAGGGGATCGCCCCCTGAAAATTGGCAAAAACAACAAAACTAAAATGATCATAACTCGAGCATCCAAACTCCGATTTTGATGACCTTGGGCTTGTTTTGAAGATAGTAACAAACTATACAAGATCATGAAGAGAACCATCATAGTAAGGCAAGGGATGATATGATCAAATTATGAAAGGTTTAACTTATCTATATAAGACAAATAGGTCAAACCTCCAATATCGAAAACGCGATAGAGAATGAATGTGAAATCCATTTTTGATAAACTTGAGCTTTCATGCAGATTAACACAAGATCTAAATCTTCACATGGATAATAAAAAAATAACAACCAAAAAATATGATGCCAAAGATGCAAATATCCGAGCTTTGCCTGAATGATACGATATATGAGCTCTATCCAAAGATGCCCCTCTTGATACTATGGCTACCTATCCTATAAACCGGTCTGCCCAACTAACACCATGAGACCCGTAAGGAAGAAACCCTATCAATAACATATGTTTGTCTTATGCATATTCCAATTGAGCTTGATGATGACAATCGTGTCCACCTAAATATGGAACACCTTTCTTGATTGCGCTAGCTTGGTGAAGACTTGAAAATTGCTCCCCATACTCCATTATGGGAGAGCCTATCTTTTAGGCATATCTTCACATATCCATGATCACCATAAGGATGGCAAGCTTCAAACATATGATCTCTTTGAGATGGGTCATATTGAACTTGCACTTCATTTTTTCTTTATTTATTATATTGGTGTCTTGAAGGTACACATGAGATATCACTCCATCTTATTCTTCAAGATACACTCGCCATAAGCTCAACTCTCTCATGACCAATCTTTGGATCACTACTTAAACATCTTGGTCTTCACTTGATGTTCTTCATTTTCTTCTTATTTCAACCTTGACACCACCATATGGTTCATGCATTGCCTATGGACATATTCTTAAGTATAACTCAATGAAACATTAGTCCATAGGTTTTTTCATTAATTACCAAAACCACACATGGGGATCCATGCCCTTTCAGCGGTTGCCCTAGAAATTGGCATATGCGGGCATTTTCTCGGCGAGCGTCGTGGCGGTGGTGATGGCCTTGATTATTGGTAATGGGGATGGAAAGGAGAGGGTAGCAGGGGGCCCTGTGTTGTCAACGCTTCAGGAAAGGCAGCTCCTAGACCGCGGGAGGGAGGCTGAACTCGGGGATAGTAGGCAGGCCATAATACAAGTGTGGTTCAAGGTTTTTCCTGAGCGAAGCTCAACGCTCCGTTGTTGATGGTGATGCCTATGGGTGTTGTAAATATCTTGGCGAGGTTGGTGTGAGCACCCTCTCCACATACAGCTCCTCATGAAAGCCTTTGACTTCCTGGTCTCACCAATGGCGGCGCGTTGTGTCGTTACCCTCTTGGGGGCGTCGGCGTGGAGCTTTGGTATTCATTGGTCTTGCTTCGCTGTCACTGGTGGAAAGTCTTGGTCCTTCTTCTTTGTTTTATCTTTGATCAAAAACTACTACATAAGGAAAGAGAAATGAAAGTGGTAGCTTTGTGTCACCTCAGTACAACCATCTAGTTATGGAAATATGGAGCTAAGCTAACAACCACTTCTACGCATTAGATGAGCTCATCCAAGTACGCATTATCATCTCTCTTGCCTCCTTTTCCCTCTCTCTTTTCTCTCTTTCTTTCTTTTTATTGTGAAGCAACGGACTCCTCAGCGAGCCACGACTTCTCTTTTGAAACTATTGTTTTACAGGTTTGGAACATCTGAACCTACATGGACATGTGGGACAGTAGATTGAGGCATACCATTGGCAAGTTCATATGAATTTTTCATCATCACCTTGTATCGATTCGGCCATAAGTGACTTTATTTATAAAGCAGGGTGAATTTGAAGAAAAAAGTCGGACTTCCCCAAAGATTTGTCTCATGTTTACAACTCGTCCGTTTTTTCTTTTGCTGCTATAGGCCGCACTCGTCTAGAATATGGGCAGATCCACAATCGGCCTTTTATAGCTTTTCCTACTGTTAGGACCTCTCTGTTGACCAGTGAAGGCTGCTCGGTTTAGTTCCACCTCGCCTATGGGAGGAGGCCACACCCAGCTTATAAGGAAGAGATTTCTTTCTTCCTTCAGTCCGAGCTTTTTTAGAGCAACCACGTATTTCATTAATAGAAAATCAAGTTACATGAGTAAACAAACATGTAAGCTAACAGACAGACCAGGAGAAAACAGATATCCTAAAAACTTTGCAGAAAACTACCCCTAGGGTTTTCTACACTTGTCGAAGCCAGCGGCCGTTGCCAAACACCAACGTCGCCTAGACGTGCGCTGGAATAGACGTCGGGCCTCCACCATTTCTAGATCTAAGGGAGCACCATCGCCAATGAGGCTTTGTGAATCGATGAACATGCCCGTTGCAAACAGCAATGCACATGTCGATGTGGCATGTCGACCGGGGGACGTCCCCATGCTACCTTGAACCAAGATCTGCCGCATGCCAGTGACACGTCGAGATACAGATCTCGCTAGATCTAAAGATCTGTGAGAAGACCAAGCCGCCAATCTAAAGGATCGACAAGAACACGTTGCCATCAACTCAAATACGTCGTCGTGAAGGTCGCCGCGTGTGTGGAACAAGAGTTGAGGCAGATTTATTCGCCTGTATGTCGCTCCCACCACCCTAACAACACACCACAGCAAAAAGAGCCTAACCCTAACTACAGAACGGAGGAACGAGGTCCTCCTTCCTGTTGCCGCCGGAGCGGAGCGACAGGAGGGAGAGGGAACTCACGCTATGGTTGTTGTAGATTGGGGGGATTTTTGTCGCCGCCGCCTCTCATACTAGGGGAGGAGGATGAAACGGTCCTTCAGTCCGAGCTTTTGAAATGAAATGAGCTTTTTTATAGTTAGATTGTATGCACATAAACATATAAAAACGCAGCGTAAGTGCGGCAATTTGGACGAAAATAACCCATAAAAATAATAAATTCACGAAATGAACTCTGGCCAAAAGAAATTTACCGCACTAACCCTTTTTGCAACGCCGTATACAGTGGCGTCGCACCCTGAAGAGCGGCGCCATGAGGCGTGGCGCCTCGCACCTGCCAGCGTGGCTCGCACGTGGCCTCGTGGGCCCCGGTCCCGCTAGTGCGGCGCCTTGACATGTGGCGCCGTACTGTATAGTGCAACGCCATGTCGCGTGGCTACGCACTTTAGGTCTAGTACCAGCGCGCGGCCCGCCCTAGCCCCCGACCCTCATTCTCTCTCAGACCACAGGAAGCTGCAGTGGCATCGGCGGCGGTGAATCTGCTTCCCCCTCCACCTCCTCCCTCCTAGTGGCCAAATCGGAAGCATCTCTCCATGTAATTCGATCCCCCCATATGCCTTGAGGTATTCTTCCCCTTATTCTTTGATTTCACCCATTAATTTCTTGTTTGGTCCATATCTTGCAAACCCTAGGTTGTTTTGTAAGATGCATGGTAGAATGTTGTTGCATTGGCATAGGGGTTAGGTATTGTGTTAATGTTAACATGGGTATCTATTGAGTATGTTGACCATGGTATTGTTGTTGTGATTATATTAAGCATGGTAAGAATTGTTCATGTTCACCATGTAGACAAGGGTGCTTTTTTGAGAGGTAACATAGAACCGGACCCGGACGAGCTCGATTTGGTGTTTGAGAGTACTCCAACCTATGCCGAGGTCTTGGAGAAATTGAGAATTGAATTGAAATGGATGGATCCAAATGATGTTGTTGAGTTGGAGAGAAGACATAATGTTGGCTTGGGAATGCATGTCCATTGGAAGACCATGCGTATCTTCTCCGAGGACCGTTGGCTTGCATACAAGGAGGTGGTGGCCGAATCACTGGACAAGGCTCTTGAGCTATTTGCCACTAGGAAAGTTGGTAGTTCATTGTCTTTGGACTTTAACTGCATGGCATCCCCATTGCATACTATGAGTCCTCCACCCGTAGACCAAGAGCTAAGCCGTGAACCTCCCTTGACCCAAACATTGATCCCAATTTCAAGACACCAAGAAGAAGTGTTCGAAGAGGACAATGATGATTGTGGGGGTGAATATGAAGATGACAATGATGATGTTGAACTCCACGACAACAATGTTGGAGATTTGGACAAATATATCACGCAAGATGAAATGGACCGTGACCTCCCATATTCTCGAGTCTATGCATCAGACTCGGATGATGATGATCCCGAAGAAGAAGTTGACGAGGAGGGGTTCACGGCTAGAGAGGCCGAAATACACGATACAGTATTGGTCCTGGACCATCGGGTGCCTTTATTTCGTGATCTTAGTCTCGCGGATGAAGCCACGGTTGATGGTGGCAAGGGCATAGTGCTTGGACCAAGGACAAGTTCTTACCGGGATGGCAATGAAGTGAATAGTGTCTTTTGCAAAGGATCAAGGTTCAAGACCTTGTTGGAATTTAAGCAATGGATAAAGGACTTCTCGGTGAAGCATCATCGTCCTTACACGGTCGTGCACTCGGACATCAAGAAGCGTTACACAGTGAAGTGCGAGGAGGAAGGATGTCCTTGGATTGTGCGTGCAAGACCATTCAAGGGAGGTCCCGATTGGCACATATCTAGTTGTGTATCAACTCACATGTGCCGAGGCCTGGTGGTGGATGGCAAGGATGCAAATCATGAGCACCGGCAACTCACCTCCGAGTTCCTCGCATATAGGCTTTCCAATGACATCGTGTCATTTCCAATAATGACCATCAAGATGGTCATGGAGCTTGTGAAAGCCCTCTTTCACTACGAGGTGAAGTACAGGAAGGCATGGAAGGCTAATCAAGCCGCATTCAAGATGTTGTACGGTGATTGGGAGGAATCTTATAACCGAATCCCAAGGTTGTTGGGAGCGATGGCCAATGCTAACCCGGGCATGGTTCATGTGCTTGAACCTTATGGGCACAAGACAAGGATTGTAAACGGAAGAACCGTGCGAGTTTTTGGCCGTGCATTTTGGGGTTTCGAGCAATGTGTTCGGGCTTTTGAACATTGTAGGCCGGTCATCTCTGTTGATGGAACCTTTATTACCGGACAATTCAAAGGCACTATCTTGATTGCAATAGCCAATGATGCCAACAACCGGTTGATTCCTTTGGAGTTTGCTTTGGTGGAGGCGGAGAGCAATGATAATTGGGAGTGGTTCTTCTATCTTTTGAGAACCAAGATATTAACCCCTCAAAGGGAAATATGTGTCATCTCTGATCGTCATCAAGGAATTCTCAATGCGGTGATGATTGATATTCCCGGCCATGCTCCATTGCATAATCATTGGTGAATGATACACTTTTGTGCAAACTTCTATAGGGAATGCAAGAACAAGGATTTGTCCGATGATCTACAAGATTGTTGCCTCGCTTTCACAGAACGTCGTTTCTCTAACTTGTACAACAAATTGCTATCCAACAAAGAACTCAATGCGGGTGGTCGCGAGTTTCTCAATAGGAACATTGAACATATGGGAAAGTGGGCATGAGCTTTTGATGATGGTGGCCGGAGGTACGGCCAAATGACAAGCAACATGGCAGAGGCATTTAACAAGTTGCTCAAAGGTGTTCGTGTATTGCCCGTCACGGCAATAATCCGATATACATTCGACATGATGAATGAGTATTTTCTGAAATACTCACATGAAACGGACCGTCATATTGCGAGGGACAACAAGAACAACTACAAATACAAGTACCACCTAAGTTTGACGATTGGATGCAATTTCAGACAAGGAAAGCAGATTCCCAAGTTGTCACAGAATATGACAATGACGAGCTGATTTACCAAGTTATGGAGCCCGGAGGTACAACGGCTGATGGTGTCCAACACGGAGGCCGAGCTTTCAAGGTCTCGCTCAAGACCTGTGAGTGCACATGCGGAAGGCCATCATTGCTTCATCTTGCATGCTCGCACTTGCTCATGGCGTCTCGCAGACGACATTTGGATTACAATAATCCGCTCACGGTGAGAGAGGCTGAGTTCTCTATTGAGACTACTAAGAAGACATGTGCTCCTAGATTTCATCCATACTTGGACCAATCACAATGTCTGGAGTACCATGGAATTCAACTATGGCCCGATCTGAAATTGAAGGTTGTTGGATGTGGAAGACGCAAGACAAAGCTCTTTAGGAATGACATGGATGGGGGGACATGGTGGTGGTCGGGAAACGGGCAACGACCAATTCCAAGAGCCTCGTGAGAGAGTCCGGTGTGGAACGTGCAATGGTGAAGGGCACAATGTAAGAAAGTGTTCTCAAAGGAAAAGAGCAAAAGGAAATCAAGGAAGTAGTAGCCAACAAGCTCCAAGCCAACCAAGTAGTAGCCAACCAAGGACTAGCCAACAAGCTCCAAGCCAACCAAGTGGTAGCCAACCAAGGACTAGCCAACAAGCTCCAAGCCAACCAAGTGGTAGCCAACCAAGGACTAACCAACAAGCTCCAGGCCACAATTTTCTTAGACAACAAGCTCCTAGACAACAAAGAGGTCGACAACTTGGGCTAAGAAGAGGAAGAGGGCGTGGTGGTTTTAATCCCGCTAGTATGATAGGTTACTTAGCAGGACCAAATCCGTATGCTCGTAGGTATGTTCACATTTATGCATATTTTACTATCATTCATGCTTATTGGGTTCAATGCATCCTTTACTAACTTGTACCTTCTATTCTTATAATAGGTATGGCGACTCAACCCAACAAGGGCAATGATGGGGAAGGTGTGAACTACTCGAAGGTCTGGGCGAATGCTATGGAGGTGGTGGAGAAGAGGAAGGAAGCCGAGGAAGAGAGGAAGAGGAAGGAAGCTGAGGAAGGGAGGAAGAGGAAGGAATCTGAGGAAGATAAGAAGAGGAAGGCATTCGAAGAGGTAGTTCAACTTGCTCGTGACTTGGCGAAAAAGAAGGACGAAGAGGACGAGGTGAAGAAGAAGGAAGAGGAAGAGAGGACGGTGCAGCGCCACCATCGCGCGCGTTGCACTGTGCGGCGCCGTCGGGCGTGGCGCCGCACATGGGCTCGAAAATAGTTCGAGCCCATGTGCGGCGCCACGCTGCACGACGCCGGTGCGGCGCCACCATAGTGCACGTTGCACAGTGCGGCGCCATGCAGCCTAGCGCCGCACATGGGCTCGAAAATAGACAGAAGTTGGTGGCGCTGCACCGTGCAGCGTCGTGCAGCGTGGCGCCGCACATGGGCTCGAAAATAGACAGAACCTTATGTCTATTTTCGACCCCATGTGCGGCGCCATGCAGCGTGGCGTCGCACTGTGTGGCGCCACCATAGCGCGTGTTGCACAGTGTGTGGCGCCGTGGAGCCTGGCGGCGCACATTGACTCTGCCCTTTCCTGAGCCTCTTTTCCCAGCACAGACTCCATGTGCGGCGCCGTGCTCCGTGGCGCCGCACTTTCCTGGCATGCACAATCAGGTGCTTGACTCTGTTTGTATGGATGTGCCAGCACCTGAACAATATCTTATATTGCACCAAAGGAAATTGCAGAATAATAATCAGGTGCTTGGATCTGTTCTAGGTGTTGCTTACTAATAATAAAATAACAGCCCTAAATGATAATTGTAGACAACATCACAACACCAAAATCAACATCACAACACCAAATTCAACATCACAACATTCGTCGACAACCATTACAAGTAGCAAGTTGAAACAACCATTACAAGTAGCAAGTTCAAGCAACACCAAAGTACCACATCTACTCTACTTCCCACGGGTGGTCTTCTCTCCTTGGCCCCTTCTCGCGAGCATCTTCCTCCTCCTCCTCCTCGGTTCCTCTTGATCCTCCACCTCTAAACGGTATGGATTCTTGGACTTCTTTGTCTTGGTCGCAGAAGGGTCGGGTGTGTAAGGCTTCTTGGGTTGCGTTGGCTTGAGCACGTAGTCGGACCGCTCGTGGACCTTGTAGCGAGTGTAGTTGCCCAATGTCATCTCATCGGAGACGCTTTCCTCATCTTGGGGCTGTCAACAAAAGATGATTCGTAAGAACAAATTCAGGAGAAATGCAAGGGAGGGTGGGGGATACAATGGTTGTACTACCTTGGGTGTGTGCGACTCGTCCTTGGATGTGGAGTGATGATCGCCAGAATTGTCACCTTGGGGCTTGTTGGACCGTGACGCGGACGGTGTTGCCACCTCGAGGTCACGACAACCTAGCAAGTTCGATAGCCGCCTTAACCGGCCCTGCTTCTTAACAAACTCACGAAATAGACCCTCTCCCTTCTCTCCACTAGGGTATGTGTCCAAAGCGTCCTCGCATGCATCGTTGGACTTCCCTACCTCCGCGCGCTATCATAGACAAGAAACTAGTAAGTTATTCATGCAAGGTGTGAGAAGCGCCAAGATGGAAAAAAATATTCGGCACACTTTACCACAAAGTTGACCAAGGGAGCAAACTCGGCTTGTCTCCCTTCTCTGACCATGATGTTGTATTGTTCAGTTGAAAGCTCATCGAACACCAATGGCTCCTCCAAGATCGAATCCCGAAATGCCCGTGGGTATATCTCCACCCGCGCGTTGTTGGAGATATGCCCTAGAGGCAATAATAAATGTAGTTATTATTATATCTTTGTCTTTATGATAAATGTTTACATTCATGCTATAATAGTATTAACAAGGAAACATTAATACTTGTGTGATTTGTAAACTTAATTTGAAGTCCCTAGTAAAGCCTCTATATAATACTAGCTTGTTGGTTAATATATGATTGTGGTTTCCCTATCATGAACATTGAGATGTTATTAACAACAAGATCATATCGTTAGGAGAATGATATGGTGGACATACTCCTATAGATAAGCATAGCATAAAGATCAAGTCATTTTAATAGTTCAATTGCTATATGCTTTCTGATACATAGTAATCTAATTCCTTCGAACATGAGATCATGCATATCACCTTTACCGGATGGATGCTTTGATAACATCAAACACCACACCGTAACTGGGTGGCTATAAAGGTGGCATTGAGTGTTCGGAAAGTATTGGTTGAAACACATGGATCAAGAGTGGGATTTGTCCATCCATATGACGGATAGATATACTCTGGGCCCTCTCGGTGAAATGTCATCCAATTAGCTTGCAAGCATGTGACTGGGTCACAAGGGATCACATATCACGGGAACGAGAAAAGAGTACTTATCGGTAACGAGGTTGAACTAGGTATGCAGAGATACCAACGATCATAACCTCGGATAAGTAAACTATCGTGAGACAAAGGGAAATTGATATCGTATGTAAGTGGTTCATTCGATCGCAAAGTAATCGTAGAAATATGTGGGAGCCATATGAATTTCCAGATTCCTCTATTGGTTATTGTTCGGAGAAGTGTCTCGATCATGTCCGCATAATTCACGAACCGTAGGGAGACACACTTAAGGATTCGACGTTGTTTGAGTAGTTATGGAATGATGAGAAAGAGACCGAATGTTGTTCTGAGTCTCGAATGGGATTCGGGATATCACGAGGAGATCCGGAATGGTCCGGAGAATAAGATTCATATAAGGAAAGTCCCGTTTCGGAGTTGGAGAATGGTTCCGGTGTTTTCATCGGGAATGTTCTAGAAGGTTCCGGAATGTCCGGCACTCCGGAGGGGAAGGATACATGAATGTGTTATATAAAGTTGGTATGATTGCATCATGTACTCGGTGTCATCGCTGATCAAAATAGTGGGTATACTCAAATCCTAGTTTGAAAAGTCAAACGGCTAGTTTGAATGTCAAACGGCAGTTTTTGGAAAGAGGAGGAGGAGTGGGAAACCGAGTTGGGGAGGAGTTCCCTCCTCCAACCGGCGGCGCCCACCCAAGCCGAGTTGGGGAGGGACTCCCCTCCCTCCCCTTGGCTGGCCGGCCCCTCCACCTATATAAGGAGGGGCAGGGCTCCCTCCTAGAGACACACAAGATCCTCTCCTCCAAACCCTAGCCCCAAGCCGCCACCGCCACCATAGCCGCCGCCGGCCCTAGGGCAAACCGCGGCCGCCTAGCTAAACCCTAGCCGCCGGCTTGCTCCTCCTCGGCGTGTCTAAACCCTAGATCGTCGAGGGACTCTCTCATACTCCACCATACTCGCTCCGGCTTAAGGCGAAGCCCTGTGAGATCTCCCCTCTACTTCCGGTATCACGCCGTTGTGCTGCCGGAATCGCGAGGAGAGTGCTACAACCTCCGCTGCCTACTGGAACAAGGGAGAGGAAGGTCTTCGTCGAGTACCGAACATGTGACCGACTGCGGGAGCGCTGCCGGAACGCAGCGCCGAAAGGATCGTCTACGCGATCTTGAGATCGGGAAGAGTACGACTACATCACCCACGAGAATCCGCTCTCGTTAATCACTTTGGAATATTCGAGGGTGAGTTATTCTATCGACTCGTTGCTACAATCTAGTAGATAGATCTTGGCTTGTTTGTTTGTATGCGGTAGAAAATTTTTGTTTTCCATGCTACGAAACCCTACAGTGGTATCAGAGCCGTGTCTATATGTAGATCTGTTGCACGAGTAGAACACAATGGTCATTGTGGGCGTTGATGCTTTTATTGTCGATTGCTTCTTATGTACTTTGCATCTTGCGGTATGTTGGGATGAAGCGGCCCGGGCTAACCTTACATGACATCGTTCATGAGACTTTCTCCACGCTTGACATGCAACTTGTATTGCATAAGTGGCTTTGCGGGTGCCTGTTTCTCCTAGCATAGTTAAGATCCAATTTACAACGGGTGATTAACAATACTAGTATCAATGTTGTGGTTCTTGTTCGTAAGTTAGAACGACACTTATTGAAAGCCCCAAACCACGTAAAATATGCAAAGAAAGTAGAGGCGTCTAACTTTGTTTTGCAGGGGTGTGCTGTGATGTGATATGGCCATGATTGTGATTATATTTGATGTATGCAATGTTCCTTATTGTAAGTTGGCAACCGGCAGGAGCCATATGGTTGTCTTTAATTTCTGTTACGACCCGCGTGTCTATTCAAAGTAGTTGTAATAGTTGAAGCCGGTGGACGACAACCATGGAGAAGCGTCATTGACCTTGATGCAATGCCGGTGATGATGGAGATCATGTTCATGCTAGAAGATGGAGATCGGAAGCACAAAGAAGAAAGGCCATATCATATCACATATTATGAATTGCATGTGATGTTAATCCTTTATGCATCTTGTATTGCTTAGTAGACGACGGTAGCATTATAAGATGATCCCTCATGCACATGAATTTCAAGTCATAAAGTGTTCACCCTTAGTTAGCACCGTTGCTAAAGCTTGTTGTTTCGAAGCACCACGTGATGATCGGGTGTGTTAGATTCTGCAAGTGTATACAACATGAGCAAGCCAGATTTGCTCATGCGGAAGCTAAGGTTTGATCTTGACGAGCCTAGCATGTACAGACATGGTCTCGGAACACGGATCACCGAAAGGTAAAGCATGAATCATATAGTAGATATGATGAACATGTCGATTGTTCGCCATTGAAACTATATCAACTCTCGTGATGATCGGTGTTGATGTGGTGGATTTGGTTCGTGTGATCACTAAAACAATGTGAGGGATATTGTTTTGAGTGGGAGTTCACCTAGATTAATTTTATTATTAATTTGAACTCAATTTGTCATAAACTTAGTCCAAACTGTTGCAAATATGTTGTAGATCAATGGCAGCCCCTACCATCAATTTTAATGCATTCCTAGAGAAAGAAAGTTGAAAAACAATGGAAGCAACTTCGCGGAGTGGTTCCGCAATTTGAGGATTGTCCTCACAGCTGGTAATTTGACCAATGTGCTGGATGCACCGCTGGGTGACCCACCAGCAGCTGATGCTGCCGATGAAGTAAAAAATGTTTACCTCACTTGGAAGACTCAGTACTCCATAGTTTACTGTGCTATCTTGTATGGTTTAGAATCGGAGCTTCAGAAAAGGTTTGAGAATTCAGACCCATATGATATTGTCGAGGATCTCAAATTGATCTTTGAGTCTCATGCGGCAATTGAAAGCTATGAGGCTTCTGAAAAGTTCTTTAACTGCAAGATGGAAGAGGGCAGCTCCGTCAGTGAGCATGTGCTTAAGATGTCTGGGCACGCAAACAAACTTCAAAGCTTGGGTATTGTGATTCCTAATGCTTTGGGGATTTACCGTGTCCTCCAATCACTGCCACCAAGTTACAAGAACTTTGTGATGAACTACAACATGCAAAACATGAACAAGACATTGCCAGAACTCTTTGCCATGTTGAAGTCTGCAGAAGTGGAGATCAAGAAAGAGCACCAAGTGTTGTTGGTCAATAAGACCACCAAATTCAAGAAAGGCAAGTCTAAGCAGAAGGGACACTTCAAGAAGGGTGGTAAGAAAGTTACCACGCCGACAAAGAAGACCAAGGCTGGACCCAAGCCTGATACTGAGTGCTTTTACTGCAAGGGAGAAGGTCACTGGAAGCGGAATTGCCCAAAGTACTTGGTGGATTTGAAGAACGGCAACATCAAGAAGAAAGGTATATCTGATATACATGTTATTGATGTGTATCTCACTAGTACTCGTAGTAGTGCCTGGGTATTTGATACTGGTTCGGTTGCTCATATTTGTAACTCGAAACAGGAGCTGCAGAATAAACGGAAGCTAGCGAAGAACGAGGTGATGATGCGCGTGGGAAACGGATCAAAGGTTGATGTGATCGCGGTCGGCACACTACCCCTTCATCTACCATCGGGATTAGTTTTATACTTAAATAATTGTTATTTGGTGCCTGCGTTGAGCATGAACATTATATCGGGATCTTGTTTATTGCGAGACGGTTACTTGTTTAAGTCCGAGAATAATGGTTGTTCGATTTATATGAGTAATATGTTTTATGCACATGCACCTTTGATAGATGGTCTATTCTTGTTGAATCTCGATAGTGGAAATACACATATTAATAACATTGAGGCTAAACGTTTGAAATCGAGCGATAACTCGACCTATATGTGGCACTGTCGTCTTGGTCACATTGGAGTGAAGCGTATGAAGAAACTCCATTCCGATGGACTTCTTGAATCACTTGATTTCGAATCACTTGATAGATGCGAAGCATGTCTGATGGGTAAAATGACTAAGACTCCATTTTCTGGTATGATGGAGCGAGCTACAGACTTATTGGAAATCATACATACCGATGTGTGTGGTCCAATGAGTGTAGCATCGCGCGGTGGTTATCGTTATGTTCTTACCTTCACGGATGACTTGAGTAGATATGGGTATATCTATTTCATGAAACATAAGTCCGAAACTTTCGAGAAGTTTAAGGAATTTCAAAGTGAGGTAGAGAATCAACGTAACAAGAAGATTAAATTTCTGCGTTCTGATCGTGGAGGTGAATATCTAAGTTACGAGTTTGGCGCGGATTTGAAGAAATGCGGAATACTTTCGCAGTTGACACCGCCGGGAACACCACAGCGTAATGGTGTGTCCGAACGTCGTAATCGAACTCTCTTAGATATGGTTCGTTCTATGATGTCACTTACAGATTTACCGCTATCATTTTGGGGTTATGCATTAGAAACAGCCGCATTCACTTTAAATAGGGCACCGTCTAAATCCGTTGAAACGACACCGTATGAATTATGGTTTGGGAAGAAACCTAGATTGCCGTTCCTTAAAGTTTGGGGATGCGAAGCCTATGTAAAGAAGTTACAGCCGGACAAGCTTGAACCCAAAGCGGAAAAATGCGTCTTCATAGGATACCCGAAGGAAACTATTGGGTATACCTTCTATCATAGATCCGAAGGCAAAATCTTCGTTGCCAAGAATGGATCCTTTCTAGAGAAGGAATTTCTCTCGAAAGAAGTGACTGGAAGGAAAGTAGAACTTGACGAGGTTGTCGAACCTTCTCTCGAAATTGCGAGTAGCGCAGCACCGGAAGAAGTTCCTGTGGTGCCTGCACCAATAAGAGAGGAAGCTAATGATGATGATCATGAAACTTCGGTTGAAGTTGCTACAGAGCCTCGCAGGTCAACGAGAACTCGTACCACTCCAGATTGGTATGATCCCGTTATGAGTGTCATGTTGGTGGACAACACCGATGACCCTGAGACATATGAAGAAGCGATGATGAGCCCAGATTCCAATAAATGGCAAGAAGCCATGAAATCCGAGATTGGATCCATGTACGAAAACCAAGTATGGACTTTGGTGGACTTACCGGATGGCCGGAAGGCTGTCGAGAACAAATGGATTTTCAAAAGGAAAACAGATGCTGATGGTAATGTTACTGTCTATAAAGCTCGACTTGTCGCAAAAGGGTTTCGACAAATTCAAGGAGTTGACTACGATGAGACTTTCTCACCAGTAGCGAAGCTAAAGTCTGTAAGGATTATGTTAGCAATCGCTGCATATTATGATTATGAGATATGGCAGATGGATGTCAAAACAGCATTCCTCAATGGAGACATTGATGAAGAGTTGTATATGATGCAACCCAAAGGTTTTGTCGATCCTAAAGATGCTAACAAGGTATGCAAACTTCAACGGTCCATCTATGGATTGAAGCAAGCATCCCGAAGTTGGAATCAACGTTTTGATAAGGTGATCAAAAGTTTTGGTTTTATACAAACTTATGGAGAAGCTTGTATTTACAAGAAAGTGAGTGGGAGCTCTGTAGCATTCTTAATACTATATGTAGATGACATATTGTTGATTGGGAATGATGTAGACCTTCTTAATAGTGTCAAGGAATATTTGAATAATAGTTTTTCAATGAAGGATCTTGGCGAAGCAGCTTACATATTAGGCATAAAGATTTATAGAGATAGATCGAAACGCCAAATATCATTGTCACAAAGTACATATTTGGACAAAGTTCTGAAGAGGTTTGGAATGGAAGATAGCAAGAAAGGGTTCTTGCCCATGTTGCCCAATACGACCTTGAGTAAAACTCAAAGTCCGACATCGGCAGAAGATAGAGAAAGGATGAGTAAGACTCCCTATGCCTCAGCCATAGGATCTCTAATGTATGCCATGCTATGTACTAGACCCGACATTGCATATGCTGTTAGTTTAACTAGCAGATATCAAAGTGATCCAGGAGTGGATCATTGGACATTGGTCAAAAACATCCTTAAGTACTTGAGAAGAACTAAGGATATGGTTCTTTCTTATGGAGGTGATGAACAGCTCGTTGTTAATGGTTACACTGATGCTAGTTGGAACACCGATCCGGATGATTCTAAATCATAATCTGGATACGTATTTATTTTGAATGGTGCAGCAGTTAGCTGGAGGAGTGCAAAGAAAAGCGTTGTGGCGAGATCTTCGACTGAATCGGAATACATGGCTGCTTCGGAGGCTTCACAAGAAGCGATATGGATGAAAGAGTTCATTACAGAGCTGGGTGTGGTTCCTAGTGCGCTGGACCCAATGTCTATCTACTGTGATAACATGGGCGCCATAGCCAATGCGCAAGAACCAAGGTCACACAAGAAGCTGAAGCACATCAAGCTACGTTTTCACGCTATTCGAGAACATATCCAAGATGGGGATATAAAGATTTGCAAAGTACACACAGATCTGAATGTGGCGGATTCGTTGACTAAACCTCTCCCGAGGGCAAAACATGACCAGCACCAAACTGCCATGGGTGTTCGGTATATTACCATGTAATCTAGATTAGATGACTCTAGTGCAAGTGGGAGACTGTTAGAGATATGCCCTAGAGGCAATAATAAATGTAGTTATTATTATATCTTTGTGTTTATGATAAATGTTTACATTCATGCTATAATAGTATTAACAAGGAAACATTAATACTTGTGTGATTTGTAAACTTAATTTGAAGTCCCTAGTAAAGCCTCTATATAATACTAGCTTGTTGGTTAATAGATGATTGTGGTTTCCCTATCATGAACATTGAGATGTTATTAACAACAAGATCATATCGTTAGGAGAATGATATGGTGGACATACTCCTATAGATAAGCGTAGCATAAAGATCAAGTCATTTTAATAGTTCAATTGCTATATGCTTTCTGATACATAGTAATCTAATTCCTTTGACCATGAGATCATGCATATCAGCTTTACCGGATGGATGCTTTGATGACATCAAACACCACACCGTAACTGGGTGGCTATAAAGGTGGCATTGAGTGTTCGGAAAGTATTGGTTGAAACACATGGATCAAGAGTGGGATTTGTCCATCCATATGACGGATAGATATACTCTGGGCCCTCTAGGTGAAATGTCATCCAATTAGCTTGCAAGCATGTGACTGGCTCACAAGGGATCACATATCACGGGAACGAGAAAAGAGTACTTATCGGTAACGAGGTTGAACTAGGTATGCAGAGATACCGACGATCATAACCTCGGATAAGTAAACTATCGTGAGACAAAGGTAAATTGATATCGTATGTAAGTGGTTCATTCGATCGCAAAGTAATCGTAGAAATATGTGGGAGCCATATGAATTTCCAGATTCCTCTATTGGTTATTGTTCGGAGAAGTGTCTCGATCATGTCCGCATAATTCACGAACCGTAGAGAGACACACTTAAGGATTCGACGTTGTTTGAGTAGTTATGGAATGATGAGAAAGAGACCGAATGTTGTTCGGAGTATCGAATGGGATTCGGGATATCACGAGGAGATCCGGAATGCTCCGGAGAATAAGATTCATATAAGGAAAGTCCCGTTTCGGAGTTGGAGAATGGTTCCGGTGTTTTCATCAGGAATGTTCTAGAAGGTTCCGGAATGTCCGGCACTCCGGAGGGGAAGGGTACATGAATGTGTTATATCAAGTTGGTATGATTGCATCATGTACTCGATGTCATCGCTGATCAAAATAGAGGGTTTATTCAAATCCTAGTTTGAAAAGTCAAACGGCAGTTTTTGGAAAGAGGAGGAGGAGTGGGAAACCGAGTTGGGGAGGAGTTCCCTCCTCCAACCGGCGGCGCCCACCCAAGACGAGTTGAGGAGGGACTCCCCTCCCTCCCCTTGGCCGGCCGGCCCCTCCACCTATATAAGGAGGGGCAGGGCTCCCTCCTAGAGACACACAAGATCCTCTCCTCCAAACCCTAGCCCCAAGCCGTCGCCGCCACCATAGCCGCCGCCGGCCCTAGGGAAAACCGCCGCCCCTAGCTAAACCCTAGCCGCCGGCTTGCTCCTCCTCGGTGTTTCTAAACCCTAGATCGTCGAGGGACTCTCTCATACTCCACCATACTCGCTCCGGCTTAAGGCGAAGCCCTGCGAGATCTCCCCTCTACTTCCGATACCACGCCGTTGTGCTGCCGGAATCGCGAGGAGAGTGCTACAACCTCCACTGCCTGCTGGAACAAGGGAGAGGAAGGTATTCGTCTAGTACCGAACGTGTGACCGACTGCGGGAGCGCTGCCAGAACGCAGCGCCGGAAGGATCGTCTACACGATCTTGAGATCGGGAAGAGTACGACTACATCACCCACGAGAATCCGCTCTCGTTAATCACTTTGGAATCTTCGAGGGTGAGTTATTCTATCGACTCGTTGCTACAATCTAGTAGATAGATCTTGGCTTGTTTGTTTGTATGCGGTAGAAATTTTTTGTTTTCCATGCTACGAAACCCTAGACGCGTTGTCAATGAACCATGTGATGTAGTTGTTGAAAGCATCCTGACTAAAGGGCCTATCCTATGTTCCTTTTGCTTTCTTAGCCTCGATCACACACCTCCTGAATTTCTCAAGGTGCTTCCTATGAAGCTTGGGCCAATCCCTCTCCTTCCTCTGCTTCTTCCTATCCAAGCTGCACACAACAACACGTCCTAGAGCGTTATTTGGTGAATGATAAGTACATCACATGGTAAGGCAGTTAATAGATTACCTATGGAGCCCTAAGTCTGTGTCCTTCCACTCAGGCGGGACAATCTGAAATAACCCAAACTAGGTCATGACACGCTGTGGCTGGTGATACTCAACAGCCCACATGCACACCATGGGGCAACGCATTAGCCATAGACGAGATTCTCTGAAGCAAATAGGGTTAAGGCGATAGTCCTCCGGAACACCAAAGCGTTCCCCTCGACCACATGGCTCCCACGTCACCTGCAGCATACCACACTCATATCAAGTTCAAAGATTACAAGTTCAAGACATATAATTGACCGCACCCGAGGAAATTACCTGATCCATGGTGATCGTGTCAAACTCGTTGGTGTACCTATTGTACGCCTCCACTGGGTTCGTTGGCGGTTCGGAGACCACATCCCACTTGTAAGGCCACGTGGGGAGAAGGTAGTCGTTGTCGTTATCAATATAAGGATTGAATGTCAACAATATCGGCCGTCCAATGGGGAAGCATTCCCAGCTCCACACTGAAATAAGGAGCAAACAACCACCAATCCCCGAATCGGCGGCTCTCCTAAGACAAGCATCATCCAGCTGCAAATGAAGTGAACAACCATTTGGTAAGAACAAATTTTTTTTGAGGTAATGCATAAATATACAACAATATTTGTAAAGAACTCATTACCTGATGGTACAACCAGGCCAACGCCGTAGAACCCCAACTGAGGGTAGAGTCAAAAGTAAGGAGCAAATTGAGCCAATGCCACTGAGCACGATCCCCACTGTTGTCAGGAAACAGAGTCCTCGTGATGATGTACCACACATACACACGAGTGTATGTCTTGATCATCTCCTCATCGGCATCCTCGGGGCAAATCTTGAAATTCTGTATGATCCAAGTAAAAGTAGCCCCGGCAGCGACCTTCCCTATAAGGTCGACCATCTTCTCACGCCACCCGTCTAAATCCGAGCTTATGCACACAGGGTTTCCCTCGATTGGGAGTGCCAGGATCATGCTCATGTCCTGCAAAGTGATCGTAGTCTCACCGGTCCTAAGGTGAAGGTGTGCGTCTCCGGCCTCCACCGGTCCACAAGCGCGGTGATCGCAGCAGGGTTGAAGGCCGGTGTGGACCGAGTGACCATGTGGATAAAGGGGAGGAGTCCTAGCTGCTGGATGTACAGAGTGTACCGCGCATCATAAGGCATCTTTCCGGACGAGACCTCGTGGTACCTAAGTCGAAGGGGTTGAAGCTCCTGCAAACATACAATGGGAAATGTTTTATTTCCATCTATACAAATATGGCATCTTGTTCGACTTGCATGGAAGTTTTTAGTACCTGTCTCTTCTCCGACATCTTGTAGGCACGGTGTTGAACATCATAGTGAGCATTGCTTAGAAGGGGGTTTAGAGACATCCTATATATTCAAAACAATAGTGCGAATAAAAACAATTACAAAATGTCCATCTTATTCCAACTATAGTTGTCACATATACTCCATCTTACTCTGGCTATAACTGTAACATGAAAAAAATCCTACCCTACTCTACCTATAATTCTAACATGAACAAAAATTGCATACTACTCTACCTATAGTTATAGCATATAATTTATCTACCTATAGTTCTAGGGTTTCACTATCCCATAATAACTGGGTGTAACCATACAATTTCACTACCTATAGTTCTAGCATCTAGATGTAACCATACAATTTCTCACATAAATCCTAGGTTTTCACTATCCCATAATAACTAGGGTTTCACTATCCATCTTACAAGCATTCCTAAACCTAAAGATCAAGTAAACATGGCAATGATTCATACAATGTAGGGTTTCACCATACAATCTAGGGTTTGACCAAAAATTGCAAATAAGGGACAAAAAGGGGGAAATTTGTGGATGAAATTGAGAGGATTAGAGAGAATACCTGGGGGAGGGGATTGGGACCACGATTCTTGGAAGAAATCCCTAAATCTGGCCAAATTCGTGAGGTGTATTAGGTGGAGAGCGCCGCCTCCGCCATGCTTCCTTCTTTGTTCGGGCTAGGAAAGGAATAAGGATGTGGCTGGGGAGGGCTGGCGCCGCGCTGGTACAAGACCTAAAGTGCGGCGCCACGAGATCTGGCGTTGCACTACACAGTGCGGCGCCAGACGGTGTGGCGCCACACTAACGGGACCGGGGCCCACGAGGCCACGGGCGAGCCACACTTGCAGGTGCGGGTCGCCACGCCTCATGGCGCCGCTCTTCAGGGTGCGGCGCCAGCGTCTACGGCATTGCAAAAAAAGGGTTAGTGGAGTAAATTTCTTTCCGCCGGAGTTTATTTTATGAATTTGTTATTTTTATAGGTTATTTTCGTCCAAATTGCTCGATAAGTGCTTGACTGACTCTAACACCTGCCCACTCGTTTGCCTCGGCCTTTCCCACCCACGCTCTTTCTCGGCCCACCTGCTCGCCCGTGAGTGCTCCCCGCTGGGCCATGGCCACCACGCTTGTCCTGTTTTACACTGCTCACCCTTGGCCTGTACGCAACGCACCCGAGACCTAATCCCTGCACCTGCTTCCGGATAGACGTCGTTTGAAACTGTGGTGTGTTTATCGCACATTAGTCGCAAATGGATTTGCCCTGAACCACTCACTCAGGCACTTGACGCAACCCAAGTTGTCATAATTCTCTGAACAAAAGTGACAAGGCTAAAAAGGTCCCTTCTGTCCCAATCGACTGAAAATATCATGCACTTGTTGACGAAGAGATAAACTAATAATCGCCATGTGCATCGTTAGATAACGACGTCGTTCACACCGAAAGAAGGAAAAAAAAAAAGATAAGGCATACTATAGTACGAAACAATCCCAACGTGAAGATAGAAATAGAATACAGTTTCCTGTCCCTCTCTCCCCCACCTCAGGCTTTGACCCTACGTCCCCAAACCCCCCTGAATTGCTGATTAAAAGATCCAGACGCACGCAACTCCACAGCCACACACGCACGCGTGCGCCGGCCGGACGCCGCCATGGCCAGCCCCATCATCCCCACCACCGGCAATGGGGACGAGGCGACCACCAAGCTGGGCCGCCTCAACGCCGCCGTCGAGCGGTCCTGGGTCGGGCGGCGCTTCCGCCTGGCCGCGCGCGGCACAACCTTCACGACGGAGCTCCGCGCCGGCACGGCCACGTTCCTTACCATGGCGTACATCCTCGCCGTGAACGCCTCCATCCTCTCGGACTCTGGTGGGACCTGCACTGTCGACGACTGCCAGGCGCCGTCGCCGCGCTGCAAGTTCCCGCCCGTTGACCCTGGGTACGCCGCCTGCGTGTCCCGCGTGCGCAGGGATCTCATCGTCGCCACCGCGGCGTCGTCCGTCATCGGCTCCTTCATCATGGGGGCCTTCGCCAACCTGCCGCTCGCGCTCGCCCCCGGCATGGGCACCAACGCCTACTTCGCCTACACTGTCGTCGGCTTCCACGGCTCCGGCACGCTGCCGTACCGCACCGCGCTCGCCGCGGTGTTCCTCGAGGGCCTCATCTTCCTCTTCATCTCCGTCGTGGGGCTGCGTGCCAAGCTCGCCCAATTCATCCCCAAACCCGTGCGGATCTCGTCATCCGCGGGGATCGGGCTCTTCTTGGCGTTCATCGGGTTGCAGGGGAACCAGGGCCTCGGGCTTGTCGGGTTCAGCTCCTCGACACTGGTCACGCTCGGCGCGTGCCCGGCGTCGCAGCTCGCGTCCGTGGCGCCAGTGATTACATTCCCTAATGGTACAGTCGCTCTCATGCCTGGCGGCACGGTCTCCGGCGGCATACTCTGCCTCTCGGGTCGGATGACCTCCCCAACCTTCTGGCTCGCTGTTGTGGGCTTCCTCATCATCGCGTTCTGCCTCATCAAGAATGTCAAAGGCGCCATGATATATGGCATCCTCTTCGTCACTTTCATCTCCTGGCCACGCAACACCGCCGTCACAGCATTCCCGGACACGCCGGCGGGCGACGAGAGCTTCAGCTATTTCAAGAAAGTGTTCGACGTCCATCGCATCCAGTCCACCGCCGGTGCCCTCGACTTCAGCGGAGCCGGTCATGGCTTCTTCTGGGAGGCGCTCTTCACCTTCCTCTACGTGGATATCCTCGACACCACGGGCACGCTCTACTCCATGGCGCGGTTCGCCGGGTTCATGG
This sequence comes from Avena sativa, assembly GCA_916181665.1. Lineage (NCBI taxonomy): Eukaryota > Viridiplantae > Streptophyta > Magnoliopsida > Poales > Poaceae > Avena > Avena sativa. The sequence continues at coordinate 73,448,397 of OV702284.1, forward strand.
ACGACGCCACAGGGGAGTTTGAGGGGCAGTACTTCGCCTTCATGTCGGACGCCACGGCCATCGTGTTTGGCTCTTTGCTGGGAACGTCCCCCGTCACGGCGTTCATCGAGTCGTCTACGGGAATCCGGGAGGGCGGCCGGACGGGGCTGACGGCGGTGACGGTGGCGGCGTACTTCACGGCCGCACTGTTCGTCACACCGCTGCTGGCGTCGATCCCGCCCTGGGCGGTCGGCCCGCCGCTCGTGCTGGTGGGCGTGATGATGATGCGGTCGGTGGCGGAGGTGGACTGGGTTGACATGCGGCAGGCCGTGCCGGCGTTCATGACGCTCGCGCTCATGCCGCTCACATACTCCATCGCCTACGGTCTCATCGGCGGCATCGGCACCTACATGCTACTGCACTCCTGGGATTGGGCGTGTCAAGCCGCAACGAAACTTGGCTACCGCGGGAAGGTGGGTGCCGGCGAGGAGGCGCGCGCCGTGACCGAGATGAGTGGCAGTGGCAGTGCTGGTGGTTGTGGCAATAGAGAGCGTATGAATGATGGGGAACATGCTTAGCTGTTTGTGAATTTTTTTTTACAAGTTGTAGGTACGTAGTTTCATTTTTTTTGTTAGTTTAGGATCTGTTATTATTTGTCAGTAGAATTTACTATAGTATGTGCAGTTTATACGTTTAGATACTATAGTAGTAGTATTTTATAATTTTATAGTAGTTTATACGTTTGGATACTATAGTACTATTAATTTATAATTAATGTTTGGATACTATAGTAGAATTTACTATAGTATGTGCAGTTTATACGTTTAGATACTACTGTATAGTACTCCCTCCGTTTGGAAATATAAGATGTTTTAGGTTTATGAAGGAGATGTATCTAGACACATTTTAGTGTCTAGATTCATTTGAACCTATATACTAAAACGTGTCTAGATAAATCTCTTTCACAAACCTAAAACATCTTATATTTTTAAACCGAGGGAGTATTATTTTATAATTTTACAATAGTTTATACGTTTGGACACTATAGTATTATTTTATAATTAACAACGGTCAAAATGATAGTGTCGCTGATTTAAATCAGCGGCGACACTTATTATGAAACTGGGGACAATATTACTTAAGTAGCGGCCGTTAGCATGAAAATTTTAAGTGGTAGCCCTATTAGCAAGAAAATATTAAGCAGCGGCTCTGTTAGCACGAAAATATTAGACATAATGAAAATCAAATGCATAGTCGGAACTAATAAATATATGGAAATACGAATTTAGGAAAACTACAGACTATGAAATAACAAAATGAATTTAGGAGAACAATGAAATCTTGTATACTAGTTGCTAATTTTTGAGGAAAATGAAAATATATTGCAGAAGTATAATGATACAAGATAACTCACAATATAATAACAAAAAATCACCACATTCCCTGAATTTGTTTCTAAATATTTTTTATACTATTGTTGGATTTATTGGTCTTATGTATTTGTGTTTTTCATTCATCATAAATTCATAATTATTTTACCATTTTTTGGGTTTTCATGGTTACTACGAAATATTTGTCATTATATTTTTCCTATTTTTTGAAATAATTTCCGTTAAGGAAATATCTTTCCATTTCCCCTTTCATTCCAAATTCACTAGTTTTAGAATTTTATTTTGCTTTTCAAAATTCATTTTTACATACCATTACCATTTTTGGACCATGTGACGAACCAAAACTGATATGACATGTAATAATTTGGCAATGTATGGTGCGACGACATTTTTGTTCAAACTTTATTAGGACAACGTACCAACATTTGACTAACTTTTTAGGATAAAGTACCAACATTTATGACACTAAATGGATACCATTAGATTTATTTTTAAATCTAGTTTCATAATATGTCAATTTGATATACTATATGTTTTTATATTTCTCTATAAAGTTGGTCAAATTTGGTTATCTTTGACTTAGGCAAAAACTAGATCTACACTTATTTGCGGACGGATGAAGTAACATACAAGGTACACGTGTGTGATGCCAAATTGTGTTTTCTTATATATATATATATGACGAGCAAACCTACAAAAATAATGTCGTTACGTATCAATTGACAGATGTGAAGACATGTCTATGAACGTGGAAGTTCCACCACCGGTCTGGCACTCAAGCTCGGTTGTTTGCGCGCCCCGTTTTCGTCCTTGTGATAGACATTGGCTACGGTTAGACCTCAATAAGAAATTATGTCTAAAACAAACCCCAAAAAGAAAACAATCCAAAGCATTTCTTTTCTTGTTATCAAAAAGAGTTGGTGGATGAAACATTGAGATTTGTTTTCTTCAACCGTGTATATCCACCTTCGCATCTTTACCGTTTTTTCAGTGAGTGGGTAAACAATGAAGGAATGGCGGTGTGCCGACTCGTAAGCATGGCGAACGCTAATCTCAGATGAAGATTGAAATATCTCAAAAGAACAGTTGCTGACAAGCAAGTCAAAGGGAACCCATCTGTCAACCAAGACAATAGTTAATAATGGGGTTAAATATATGACTGAAAATACTTTTCCCTCCCTTCTGACGTCATTGGCCAAATCCCAAATGTCCACTTTCTCAGCCGTTTCTGTTCACACGACAAGCATGCCAACATACGTGCAAGTATTTCTCACGTGGTGGTGGGCGGTGACTGCTGCGCAGTGCCTTTCTCATGTTTCCTTTCGACAAAATTTATTTTGGCTACTTGCGAGTGGACAAGCCGTCCAGCCACTGCCGGAGGAGCGCTGCCTCTGTCTTTTCGGCTCTTCCTGCTGCCCAAATGAGCACGATCGATCAACGGCAGCGACGGCGACGTGCCCTTGTTAGGTTAGGACCCATGTTAGTTGTTAATTAATGGAGATCTGTCAATTTGAGTGGCCTTAGGAAAGGGTGGAGAAAATGTCCTGCAATTTCTTGAACGGTGGTCATATTTAGGCTAAATGCGCTCTATGGCCGATCTTTCCTACTATTCTAAAAATTAGCCTTTTTTCCATATATACAAAAAAGCTTAAATATAATACACTTTTTTTGTTATATACCTAGTGATATTGATTATGCATTATAGAGAAGTTTACAATATTTACAAACTCCTCACAAGAAAAAAAAGTAATATCCAACCCATAGTCTCGTTGGAAACCATAAATTCATTCATTCGTAACCGAAGTCGTGGGTTGCATATCATTCGCAAAAGAGGTCTTGGCGGAGGAGCGGTGAATCAATCATGGAATAAGGATTGGGCGACTTCTATCATTTCCCCTTCCCCTCCGCATCTCTCTTGAGAGTCTCCCACAAAAAGTCGGGCTCCTCCCAAAGCCCCTCTAGCCGAATAGCCAGCCAGAGGTGGCAAAGGAGGGGCGCTGAAGTAGATCTAGGTAGTCACAGTAGTAGTATTAGGGCTAGGGTTTGGCTTTATGCTGTAGTTTGGCCTTTCGTCGAGAGGATAACACAAGATCTCACCGGCCAAATCTGCTGTTGGCTTCTCCTTCAAGCTCTTGTCACGGTGCTCCATCACGGTGGGCGAGTCGGAGTTCCACTCCATTAATAAGGCCTTTGTGCTCACTTGTTCCCAGTGACTTCTTCTGCATCGGTGGCAGCTGTGCCGCTCTTCTCCATCTGCCCTCTGGTCGGCCATGGTGGCAGGAGGAAGGAGAAGGGAGGTACGGTGGCCCGCCCTAGGTGGAGGAGGTCGTGGGAGGCGAGGAGTCTGTAACCCCTGCAGCAGTTTCCAAGCGACGGCGTAGATTCGCCGCCGCTATTTTTTCCACGAGGATGGCCCTACTTCTCTCGAGCTCGTCTGCTGGAGATTGTTCATCCTCCTCTCGAGGACTTCTCTGGCTTTGACGCATCCGCAAAAATCCAATCTTCCCTAAGTAGTGTTGTCCCCGGCGGAAGCAAGGACGACCAAGGCCCATCTTCATTGGCGGCAACCATGTACCCGATCACGATTCTGCGACGTCTTTTAGGGTGCTTAGTGCATAAAAGATGGACTGTGTTATAATTTTTTTTCTTGGAGGTTCTTTCTTAAAAAATACCCACAGCTATTTTAAATGCAGATTTCAGGTCCTTCAGAACTTTTTCCGTTAAAAAAATTCTAAAAGAAATCCTTGGCTCTGACATGAACCATCAAGGGAAATGAGGCGTCCCCGTAGCTGCGGGCAATGCAAACTGTTTTCTAGGATTCCTCATCTGAATGTGCAGGTAGGGCAAGACGCTTTGTCCCCATTAGTGACCCACACTGTTCAAGATAATCATGTCTAATTGTTGTGGTCCCCTAAAGAGCATATTGTAGTACCATTGCCCATTGGCATTAAACTTTGGGCCACTATGTCTGGCACATGAATCATGGTTTCTGGTTAAAGCAACTCGATAGCTTTGCAAGGATAAGGCTTTGATAAGCGCTTATCAGTTATCACTCTTCAATTTCAGTGAAGACGTGATCATAAAGGATAAACCAAATTTATTTTCCTTAAACAAGAAAAGAGGGAAATGTAAGAAGAGAAAAGAGTCATGATTTGTAGCTCCTCTGACGGTGGATACACATACATCCTTTTCTTGCTTGTGATACAACCAGTTTTATTTAATGCGAGAAGGACCTCAGATCTATTGATAAAACCAATGGCCCTATCTTTTTTTCTTTGGAACAGATTCATACATTTACTTACAAGTATTTGGACCAAACTGACAAATGGATTCACCAGACAGACCGTCCTTTAACCGTCCTATCACAGCAATTAATATGGCGTAGCCAGGAATTCATGCTGGAGATTAAGCGACATGCCGATTGATCTCCAATTATGTTTCTTATTTTTTCCTATTTATGTTTGTCCCAGATTATGAACAGTCCACAACTGATACGGTTTAACAAAATTGCAAGACTGTTTGAGTTTGAGTTTTGTTTTCACTTCACTGGTGTTTTTCTCTGAAATGAGATGAATGATTATTACAGATCCTAGGCTTCCTTTCATTTCTCACCTCTTCTCATTTACACATGTATGCAACAATGCACTTATAAACAGAGCAAAGTTAAATTTTCAGTCCCAGAACAGTGCACACTTTAGCCTCTAAATTCAGAGATCTGCATGTATTAATGTGTACTATGGTAAAATGTCATCAACATGAGCTTAGGGTTCAGTTTTAGGTCTTACCTACACTCCTAGATTAAAGAAACAACTCATAATCTCATTTAGGTACCAAACAGCACCACAACAGTTCTGAACTTCCAGAGGCAAATTTTCAGAGATGCACAGTGGAGATTTTTCAGTTGACAAACTAAGCTAAGTGAGCAGCCAGTATTCTTGGTAGCAGAAAATTCTCACGGAATGTGCTATTTGTATAGTTATTCATTCCTTTCTTTAAAACCTGTCCTAACATATATTTGTACACTTGTTCTTCGGATTTCTACTTGTTGTACAGAAAAGTTCAGAACCTTGCTTCCACTGTTCATGATCCAACTTGTGCCACTGTATATCTAAAACTGAACCAAACTATTAGTACTCTCTTCTGATCATTAATCTCAGCTTCTTCTGAAGTTCCTAATGTTGACTCAATCTTACTCACGAATGAAATTCAGAGTTCAGAGAATGAGAGACAAAGTATTTGTGCTGCGTGCAAGTGCAACTGTGCAGCTTTTCTGCTTTCTTCTCTTCCTTTTATTCAACAAGAAGTCAACCGTGCTAGTCTACACGATGGCCACACACGAACGTGCCATCCCACGTCCAGGATATCGAGAGTACATCGCAAAGATCGGGTCAACAACTGAAACTAGAATCCTATCTATCTGACCCTAGAAAATAGCTGAACTGCTAACTGAAACTGACGCGCTAACCTAGACTTATTGACACTTAACTGAAACCTGACAAAAACGACTAGATTATCTAACAAACTCAAATAAGATTCTGTTCATTACCAGATCACTAAGCTAAAGGAAGAAGTACTCCTTTGATCTTTAGCTTGTAACAGTAACTCTCTCCCTCGGTAAACCAACAAAGATTATACTTGGTCCTTGTTCCGTTTGCTCATTGATAGAAATGGCATTAAGCATCTGAAGCATACAAGCATTTTTTTCATATGCTCAAAGCTATGAAAGAAACACATCTATCAAAAGAAAACAACCTATGGTGGTATTGAAATTGTGAGGTCTCTTTTCTCCTCAAATTTTCTTCTTCTCACATCTATGGACTCAATCCCGCACAAGAAGAGGAATCAATCTTATTCAAGAAAACCAATTGTTGGGGGCCTCACATATGAAGCCGTGCCTATACTCGAGGGTGCCTGAAAACATAACGGGGACGTGCTTAGTCTCTTCTTCACTCCCCCCTTGTCTTCCCTAGTGCCCTCCTTGCTCTGCTCCTCTGTTATTTGAGACGTTTGTGATAGATGCTATAGGATCTGTCTAGGCTAGATCTAACCGGGCAGGGTACTTCGACTGTAGATCAAACATCGGTTCTAACTATTGAGAGAGAGAGAGAGAGAGAGAGAGAGAGAGATATCAGGGAGAGGGGTGTGTACCTTCTCCCTAGCTAGAGGAGCTCGACGATGTAGTCATGGTGAGAGGGACAGTGACAGCGAGGTAGGCGACTGGACGGTGGTGGAGATTCCCTCTCCTACTACGTTCTATCTAGATCTGGTAGGGTTGTCGGTGGGGTGTGCGGCTACGTGGTGAACCTCGTGACGCAAGCCAGCTGGACCCCATCTTTTGATATAGCATAGCGCAGCAGGGCCCACCAACCATGGTACGGTTGGGCATCCCTGATCAGGGCCCGGGATCAAAGGGGCCGATGGGCCTCAGATAGAGATCAATCTAACATTCTCCCCCTTGATCTCAACTATTCTTTTAACTGTATACTTTTTACTTTATTCGTTTCATCACCGATCGGTACGTAAAGCATGTTTCATCATCGTAACTCAATTGGCGACAGAATCAGATAGCTATAACATACCTTTCTGTTTTGAAACCAATTCTGTTACTTTTCGGGCCTTCCTTGATCCAGGAATCATAGGCTTTCTCTTAAACACATGTCGGCTAAGTGTTTTTTGAACACATTGGATGGTAAGCCTTTTCGTAAGCGGATCCGCAAGCATATCATTTGTCCTTATATGATCGAGACTTATAGTGTGATCCTGAACTTTATCTTTCACGACATAATACTTTATTTCTATTGGTTTGGAAGCATTACTCGACTTCTTGTGAGTATAGAATACTACAGGATGGTTGTCGCAGTATATCTTTAGTGGTTTGTCAATGCAATCTACCACTTTCAAGTCGGATATAAATTTATTTAACCATATGGCATGCCCCGTGGCCTCATAACATGCTATACATTTTGCATACATCGTGGATGATGCAACTATTGACTGTTTGGAGCTTCTCCATGAAATAGCCCCGTCCGCGAGAATGAAGACGTATCCGGACATGGATTTTCTATCATCTCCGTCTCCCGCAAAATCTGCATCTAAATACCCTCTTATCTCTAGGGAATCAGACCTTCTATATGTTAGCATGAGGGCTTTCATGCCTTGCGCATAACACAATGCTTTATTTACCATCTTGTAGTGATGTATGACTAGATTCTCTTGAAATCTACCGAGTACCCCTGTGATAAAAGCTAAGTCAGGACAAGTGCACACTTGTGCATAATGTAAGCTTCCAACAGCCGAAGCATATGGTACTACTTTCATTTGATCAATCTCGTATTGACTCTTGGGACATTGAAATTTTCTGAAACTATTGCCCTTGACTATACGAGCAGGTGTGGCATTACACGCATGCATACTATATTTATTCACAATCTTCTCTAAGTATGCCTTTTGCGATAGTCCTAGAACCCCATTTTTTTTATCTTGGTGAATTTCTATGCCCAAAACATATGAAGCTTCACAAAGATCTTTCATATCAAAATTTGAGGGCAAGAACTTCTTTGTTTCTAGTAGTAGACTGACATCACTGCTAACAAGCAATATATCATCCACATACAGAATTAGAAAAACACATTTCCCACTTTTAAACTTTGCATAAACACAACTGTCCTCAACATTCTCTTTAAATCCAAATTCCTTAATGGTCTCATTAAACTTTAGATACCATTGTTTAGAAGCTTGCTTTAATCCATAAATGGATTTCTTTAGGCAGCATCCCTCCTTATCGTCCATGACAAACCCTTGGGTTGTTTTGTTGGGAATATGCCCTAGAGGCAATCATGTATAATATAATTCCCATTGTATTCATAAAGTTATTAAGTTGTCCTTGCATGAATATCTGATGTATATCATTGAATATGTGATTCAGTTGTGGAACTATATATTCATGTTGTTCATACTAAATATTCTTGGTCATTGAGGTTGTGCTGAACATACAACTTAGACTAATGTGAAAGTCGGCAGATGACTCAGTTCCACTTGTCATGGGCATGGTGATGCTATTCCGACTTACACGAATTAGGCTAAAGAGTCTAGCGAGTCAGATTGACCCATAGTGATATACAACGAACAAGGTCATTTGTATGGCTCAATCAATGTAATTCTTAGACCTGAGGTTGTTGCACAATCCAAGTTGAGGATCACCGACTTAGGTTCTGTCAAACGTTGTTCCGTCACATGGCAGTTATAAAGGAAAAGTTTGGGTCAACTGAGAATCAAGATGTGTGATGTGAATAACCAAGACGGGATTTTGCCCCTCTACCAGGAGAGATATTCTATGGGCCCACTCATGGTATATGATTCGGAAAGCATGGCCATGCGCGACTCCGTTAAGTGTTAACCGACGCATCAAGTAAGAGTTAGTTAGATGAATCACTTGTATCGAATCAAGAAGAGAGTCGGACTATTTAAGGGATGAAGATTATTCACCTATAGTCCGACAAGGTATATCATGAGGCAAAAGGGACTCGGATGTAAGTCGCATTGGAAATGCATGTCGTCATGACTCTATGGTACTTGGGAGTCGACATGTTATGCTAGGACCCGCTACCGATTGATCGATTGAGAGTAGGACTCCAATCGTTTCCATGTTGCCACGAGCCCACGGGGTCACACACTTAAGAGCTGGAGCAAGTTCGGATTGGATTTGAACCGGAAATCTCTTTGGGTTGGACTTGAACTGGATTTGGACTAAGTTAGTGAGTCAGACTCACAGTGACTGATAAGGGCTTTAGTGAATGGGGCCACGAGTGAGTGGATCCCACTTTCACTCCCTATATATACTGGGGCACACATACCTAGAGAGGTGCTGCAATTAGGTCATTTCATGTGTTGGAACCCTAGCTCCAGTTCAGTCCTCCCGTCGTAACGAACCTAGCAGTTCACCGTCGGCGCTTCTCCTCGTTCGTGTGGATACCAGCAGTGGTGTTGTACGATTAGCACCATGACGATCGGGATTGGATTAGATCGTGAGGACTGTACTGCATTCAACTAACGCGCTTCATCAGTAATTTGCAACTGCACGTCTAGTGGTACTCCTTGTGGCCTTCCACCTCAGCTAGATCTTGGGATCACCGAGTTACAGGGATTTTTTTGTTTTATCTCTACGTGGGCCAACATGTTTCATGTAGACACTTCATCTAAATCTCCGTTTAGAAATGCCGTCTTTACATCTATTTGATGCAGCTCTAAATCAAAATGTGCAACTAATGCCATTATGATTCTGAAGGAATCCTTACATGAGACTGGAAAAAATGTCTCATTGTAATATACTCCTTCTCTTTGTTAAATCCTTTTGCCACAAGTTGTGCTTTGTACTTTTCACATTCCCTCTAGAGTCATATTTTGTTTTGTAGACCCATTTATAGCCTACTGTTTTGGATCCTTTGGAAATTTCCTCTAAGTCCCAAAATTTGTTGGAACTCATCGATTTCATCTCATCTTCCATGGCCTCTAGCCACTTCGCTGAGTGAGGGCTATTCATGGATTCTTAAAATGAAGTGGGATCATTCTCCATATGAACTATTTATGTATTATAAACTTTATAATCAGTAGGAATTGTTGATATTTTAACTCTTTGAGACCTTCTAGGGGGCTCATTTACAGGCACACCATGTGTCTCAACATGTGGCGTATCTTCTGGAGGTGGCTGTTGCTGCTCCCTTTAATGCTCAACAGTGGGTTCAATCGTCTCCTAATGGACATGTTCCGGATCTTCACCCATTGTTGCCATGAGTGGAGTTGCAACAGGTGCTTGCACCACAACCTCAGGGGTTGTCGATGCAGGAATAACAAGTAGCGAGAAGAATGGCTCCTGAGTCATCGGATTAGGTGCATGCACCCTCTTCTCCTCAAGATCAATTTTCTGAGCTACCATGCTCCCCCTCATCATTTCATCCTCTAAGAAGACAACATGTCTTGTTTCTACAAACTTTGTGTATCTGTCTGGACAGTAGAAACGAAAACCTTTTGATCTTTGAGGGTAGCCAATGAAATGGAAACTATCTGTTTTAGCATCTAGCTTTGTAATGTTTGGATTAAACACTTTGGCCTCAACTGGGCTCCCTCACACCCTTAAGTGGTGTAGTGATGGAACTCTACCTATACACAACTCATACGGTATTTTGGGCACCGACTTGCTTGGTACTATACTGAGAATATGAATGGAGGTTTTTAACGCATCCATCCACAATCCCAATGGTAAGGTGGAGTAACTCATCATGTTGCGCACCATATCCATAAGTGTACGGTTACGCCTTTCAGCTACTCCATTTTGTTGAGGCTCACTCGACATTGAATACTAGGCCACTATGCCAGTCTCCTGCAAGAACCTTGCAAAAGGTCCAGGGACTTGGCCATATGGGGTGTGCCAACCATAATACTCCCCTCCAAGGTCAGATCTTATTGTCTTTATTGTTTTACTATGTTGAATCTCAACTTCAGCTTTGAATATCTTAAATTTATCCAATTCTTTCGATCTTTATTTAATTGGATAAATATAACCATAACGGGAGTAATCATCTGTGAATGTTATGAATGAGTCATAACCATCCACACTTTTCACAGGAAATGGTCCACAAATGTCAGTGTGAATGATTTCTAGTGTTTTGGTGCTTCGTTTTGCACCCTTTTTTATTTGCTTTACATACTTTCTTTTAATGCAATATATGCATTGCTCTATGTTGGAGAACTATAATGGAGGAAGAGTATCATTTTTAACTAGTCTTTCTATTCCCCCCTCGAAATATGGCCTAAGCGACAATGCCATAATTTTGACGAATCATGAGTTCTCTTTCTTTTCTTTTGATATTTGTCCGACATGGGAACATGCTCATTCACATTACACACAGAATATACTTTTTCACGAATGGATAACAAATAAAGCTCATTGTGAAGGAAAGCAACAGCCACACAATCATTATTATACCATATGGCACACTTTCCATGTCCAAAATGAAACTGATAATAAACTTTGTTAAAATGTGAAATACTAATCAAGTTTATGTGTAATGAAGGAACATGTAAAACATCTCAAAGAAGGATCGTGAATCCATCATCTAGCTCCAGGGAGATGTCGCTGATAGCTTCAACATCCGCTTGGACTCCATTTTCAACTTCAATGCATCTTTCGCTTCTTTGTATAGTTTGCATCGAATGGAATCCCTGTAAATAATTTGCAACATGAACAGTTGCACCTGAGTCAATCCACCAAGTAGATTTCAAAAACTATGTATACAAGGATTCATTTACAAATAAAACAATGTTGTTACCTCTCTTCGCCATTATTTCCTTTAGCCAAACAGGGCATCTTTCTTGTAATGCCCTGTCTTCTTGTAGTGGATACAAGTATGTTTGTCCACTGGGAGAGGCGTCTGCTGATGCTCATAGTGCATGGGAGCTTTTCCATGTGGCTTTGAAGGGGAACCTTGGTTTCTTTGAGTGAAGTTCCTTTTCTTATTATCCTTCACATAGTTCAAAGAACCACCATTTGGGGTTTTAAGCCTCTCCTATTCTTGCACACACATGGCTATTGTCTTTTCAATGCCCCACTTTCCTAGCGACATGTTGTAGTTGACAATAAAAGTGTCAAACTCTTATGTCAGTGAAGCCATTACCAGGTGGACAAGGAGTGCAGGCTTGAGCTCTAGATCAGCATCCATGAGCTTCAACTTAGCAGCCATGTTATTCATCTTGAGGATGTGCTCCCTTATGGCATGTCCACCTCTAGTATACTTTTATGTCACCGACTGCTTCATCAGCTAGGTATCATATGTCTTTGAAGATCCAGTGAACTGGCTCTTTATCTTTTCAAGATACTCCCCAACGGAAGCACACTCTAATTGAGCCCAAAATAGTGTGCTCAATTGTGTTCTTTATGAAAGCCATGCACTTTTTGTTGGCGGTTAGACACTTTTTGTTCTCTAGGGTGTATGCATCTCCAATGGAGAATATTATTTTTCTTTTTGTCCCATACAACATCATCATATTTATCATCTCTCATTGTCTTTGTCGGCTTGGTGGGTTGCGGGATTTCGACAACCCAGTCCACCTCAGCACACACAAAAGCCAAGTCAACCTTCTTTCTCCATTCTGTGTAGTTTTCACCTCTGAGTGTTGGAACATACTTGATACAACTCATCAAGTAGTGCCCTCCATAAATGCACATAAGTAATAAATGAACATACTTGATACCTCTGAGTGTTGGACAAAACATAGAAATAAATGCACATAAGTAACCACTTTAAACAAAAACACTAATCATGATCATTCTATTAACAATACTGGTCAGAAAAATAACATGAACATAATTAGAATAAGGGATTTCTATTTTTCTGCCCTTGGTTCGTTAGTTGTACTTAGTTTTCCCCAGCCGCTTAACTTTTCCTCACTTTTCCCCTCGCTATGTTACGAAACCCTCTCAGGAGCTCGCAGACGCTCGGACGGTGGGATGCCGTCAGGTCAAAGGCTTGACCGTTACATGCCGACTAGTGGGATCGCGTTGGGACGGGTCGCGCGTTGAGTGTTACGTTACGTGGCCTCAACCGTTACATGCCGACCGGTGGGACCGTGTTAGGGCGGGTCCTGCCGTGGCCGATACGTGCTGACGTGTGGGGGCCAGGATACACATCGGACCCGCCATCCATCTCTCGCTGACTTGTGGGCCGCTTTTTTCCTGATTGGGTGGCCGATGCAGGCAATGACAAATGGGGCCGTTCTGTGGGGCCAACGAAGCCAATGAACAATGGGGCCGTCATGTGGGGCTGTCGAAGCCAATGTCCGATGGGGACGTGATGTGGGGCTGGAGGGGGATTTGCATATTTGCCACATTTTACGTTGCAACTTGCATATTTGCCATTTCATGTGTCACTGACATGTGGTGGTCATGAGGAAAATATGAAAATTTCAAAGAAAAGGTTTGTTCTATGGGGCCATCGAAGCCAATGAACGATGGGGTTGTCATGTGGGGCCATCGAAACCAATGAACAATGGGGCCATGATGTGGGGCTTGAGGGCGTATTTGCATATTTGCCACGTTTTACGTTGCAACTTGCATATTTGTCATTTTGTGTTTCACTGACATGTGGTGGTCATGTGGCAAATATGCAAATTTCAAAGAAAAAGTTCGTTTTGTGGGGCCATCGAAGCCAATGAATGATGGGGAAATCGAAGCCAATGACCAATGGGGCCATGATGTGGGGCCAAAGGAGGGATTTGCATATTTGCCATGTTTTACGTTGCAACTTGCATATTTTCCATTTTGTCTTTCACTAACATGTGGTGGTCATGTGGAAAATAAGCAAATTTCAAAGAAAAAGTTCGTTCTGTGGGGCCATCAAAGCCAATGAACGATGGGGCCGTCATGTGGGGCTATCCAAGCCAATGACCGATGGGGCCGTGATGTGGGGCTAGAGGGGGGATTTGCATATTTGCCACATTTTAGATTGAAACTTGCATATTTGCCATTTTATTGTCACTGATATGTGGTGACCATATGGAAAATATACAAATTTTAAAGAAAAAGTTTGGCAGATATGCAAAATTGGCAAATATGCAAAAATACCGGAGCAGCTACTCCCCCAAACATTGATAGGTGGGGTCGTGTATGACACATGTGAGGTCGAATCTCTCTCTCATCCGCTCCCAGCCCCCAGCCCCGAGCAGCTCCTACCCCACCGTTCGGATAGAGCATCCATCGTCGGCGGCTCCATCCTACAGTGGCATTGGACGGACTTCCGTGCTGCACCTCAACCACGGCTGCAACACCTGTTTTGTCCACATGCATTGTAAGTTGAGGCAGTACCGACCGCAGGCAGGTCCTCCGCCCATGATGACCGGGATTTTGTTCCGCCGCCATAGCTCGACGCTCGGTCGCAGCAATTGCTAGTAGTGCTTGGTAAGACCTTCGCTCCTGCTCTGCCCACCCTAATCAATTCGGTTCCCATAATTTCCTCGATATTGCAGGGGTAAATTAGTATTCAATGTTTGGTCGTAGCGGGTACACCTACGAGGGTGGGGATTCAATCATGCCGTGGACACATTCTCCTTGTCCTACCATGCCGGAAGTGCAGATAGCTCCTTCTCTTTGTACTACTATTGAATTTGAAGTGCCGCCATGGCCTGTTGGACTAATTTTAATTGGGTTTGTTTTGGGATTATTACAGTGTGCTATGTAGGCCGATGATCCATGGTACATTGCATACCAAGATGAATCAACCCAGTGGTATAGCCAGAGGATGGATTTGGAGGAGATGGTTGCCAATTTAGGTGATGAATTGGCCCGTAAAAACCTGTTGATATTAGAGCTGAAGCATACTGTTGAGGAATAGCCAGAGGATGGATTTGGAGGAGATGGTTGCCAATTTAGGTGATGAATTGGCCCGTAAAAACCTATTGATATTAGAGATGAAGCGTACCGTCAAGGAAGAAAAGAAGAACTCAGAGCTTATTCGCAAAGAGAAGTTGACACTTGAGGCTGATCTTTCCGTACCTGATCGAGTGGTAGAAAATCTAAATCATGAACTTCAAGTGAAGAGGGAGGAGAATAGTAGATTCATGTGGGCAGTTTTAGTAGTTGTCATCCCCGTCCTAACATTTACACTATGGGGTTGTGGTGAAGGTGGCACATGTAATGATTAGTTGAATTGATATCTAATTTAGAGAGTAGAATTGTTATTCAATGGACGGTTGTGAGTTCCTGCTAATTTAATCACTTTGCAGTCCCAAAGTTGTCAAGAGAATGCATTGCAGAGCCCAAGTGGCTTGCCATTGGATCTAGCTTCCCAATCCATATTACTACTTATGAATCAGTTTTAGAGCATATCCCTCCAATCCATATTACTACTTGTCACTAAAATGGATATATCTAGACATGTTTTAGTGCTAGATACATCGATTTCAATGACAAGTAGTATGAATCGGAGGGAGTATCAATTTTGATTCAAATGATACATATTTCGATCAAATTTATACAAGCCCACCGGAGATTGTCAAAGCATACTCCCTCCAACCCATATTAGCACTAAAACTTGACTAGATACGTTCATATCTAGATGAATCTAAGTCAACTAATATGGTCTCAAATTTATCCCAATACTAAGTGGACCGTGAGCCGCCCTCCCTGCCGCATCCATCCGGCCATGAGGTACATCCGTCCTTCACCGTCGAACTGCACCTCGATGTGCCAGCCATGGCCGCTGCCTGCCTCCCATGGCATCGGTTCACAAGGGCTTGATCTGCGCCGTCGCGGTGATGTTGCGGATGATGGCTTCAATTATCGTTGCATCGATGACCACTTGCAGCATCGCCGCCGCCTCGGTGTCTTTCACCAGCAACAGATGAGGTGAACATGAGTGAGACGGACAAAGACAGAAATTTTAGACGCTTAGATCCTCACCGCCGCATGCCGTTCCAGCCGCCATGCTTGGATCCGCACCGCCGCAAGATGTTCCGACCCCCACTCTTAGGTCCCTGCCGCCGCACGCCGTTTCGACCGCCAGGCTTAGATCCGTGATGTTGCACGCCATTCTGACCCCCACGCTTAGGTCCACGCGTCGTTCCGACCGCCAGGCTTAGGTCCACGCCACCGCACGCCGTTCAGACCTCCACGCTTAGAACCACGTCGCCGCACGCCGTTCGGACTGTCGTTCCGTCATACGTCGATATGAGGGGAGGAAAATGTGGCTGGTATACGTGCGATAGGGAAAGGTAGGGAGAGACATCCATCTTGTCGGTCTCTCCTCTATGTACATGGTAGGTGCGCCCATTGGGAGAGAGAGAGACCTCCAGCCCATCGGATCATGATCTATCCAATGGTGGTTGGCCAAGATCCGTGTGACATACATCTCGACCAATCAGAGTGCAGCCAAACTGATGCGGCTAGTATACGTGTGGCAGGGAAAGGGAGGGAGAGACATCTAGCCTGTCGGGCTCTCCTCTCCGTACAAGGTACGTGCACCCATCGGGAGAGAGAGACCTCTAGCCCGTCGGTCATGATGTATCCAACGGTGCTTGGCCAAGATCCGTGTGACATACATCTCGACCAATCAAAGCGTAGTAGCCAAACTGAGCGCAAGTTGAGCTGTTGTGAGGGTTTGAGTCAGGAGAGAGGGGAAAAGTGAGGAAAACTTTAGCGGGAGGGGAAAAGTGAGGAAAACTTTAGAGGGAGGGGAAAACTGAGTAGAGCTAAGGAAAACAAGGCCACTCAGATAAAAAATGAGTAAGGGAAATTCAAGCTTTTGGCATAAAAAAATGCAAAATGTGTTATTTGAACAAAATAATTCATCTTGGCCGAAATTATATTGTTTACAACTCAAAGATACACAAGTGTTCCAAATTTGGCCTCATTTAGACAAAGTATGTTTTGGGATGGGTTATTTTGGAAGTTGATGGGGCAGAAAGCCATGCATCTTCATAGCTAGTAGCTCATTCCAAGAAGGGTTTAAGAAGTGGTTTAGGGGATAAGTCTATTTCTCTTTATTTCATTTTCCTTTATTATTCATGCTAGGTTGTAGGCAACATAACAAGACTCCATTTGAAGGTTGCACTATGTTTTGACTTTTTTTGAATTAAACTAACCCTAAAACCATTTTTTGAATTTAATCACTTAGAAAAATAAAATTGTCGCTGATTACAAGTTAATCCAAAATTTCCAATTTCAAATGGTAAATCAATCCAAGATACACAAGTGTGCCAAATTTTGGATCAATTGCACAACGTTTAAGCCATGAACTAGCCAAACCCCATGTGTTGACCACATGTCGAGGGAAAAACTGAGCAGTGCTAAGCAACTAGGTGCATGACCATAGAAACTTGCAAAACACATACATTATGACATTATCCAACATACAAACTTGGGAACGTCACACTAGTTCGAATTCAATATAAACATTGACAGTAGTTCAAAGTTATCATACAAATTCAAATTAATAATTCAAATCCATTTTTTCTTTCTCCTAGTGTTTTTCTCTGGGTTCACCACCTTGCTCCTGGTGATCCTAGATGGAATATTCTCGAAGTCCACCATCAGCTTCTTCCGTTTCTTCTCTTTGTTCTTTTTCTCTACATCCAATGAATCAAGTGTTTCAGTCTGTCATACAATTGGTTCAATCACGTTTCGATCATCTCGTTCATACAGTTCAAAAAGCTTTGTCTCCATTTCTTCAATATCCGCTCGTGTAATTCCTTTATGCTTGAACTCTGCTTCAATCTCCAACACAGTTGATATAATCTCCTCTCGATCGACTGGTTCAATCTCCTCTGCATTTGGTTCAATCTCCTCTAGATCCATTGGTTCAATCTCCTCTCGATCGACTGGTTCAATCTCCCCTGCATTTTGTTCAATCTCCTCTGCATTTGGTTGAGTCTCCCCTGCATTTGGTTCAATCTTCTCTGCATTTGTTTCAATCTCCCCTGCATTTAGTTCAATCTGCTCTACATTTGGTTCAATATGATGTGCCTTTTCTTCATTCTCCTCTCGTTCAAACACCTCATTCTCATATGCATTTGATGCTGCTGCCTGATCATCCATTCCATAATCTGGGTCCACTACATTTTTACAAAGACTAGCAATGTGCCCTAGGATCCCACAACGTTTGCACTTACGTTGTCGAGGTGGTGCACCACCCTCTGCACTAGCTCTTATCCTACTCTTCCTTGGCCTACCTGCTGGTCTAGTAAAAACTGGAGGGTATAGCTTGAAGCCTGGATCCACTTCGGTTTGCAACACGTGTGTGACGTTTCCTTCCTCCTACTGGTTCGATAACCTCGGTTTCTTACTGAGGGAAAAATTGCTGTTATGCTGCTTCACACCTTGCTCTTGGGGTTCCCAACGAAGCGCTCCTACATCAACTTAGTGATGCATCAAGATTTTCTAGCGCCGTTGCCGGGGAGGCTAAGGACGTCTTCACAAGGGGAGTCCTTCACTTCCTTTCTCTTTACTTTGTTTTTAGTTTGCTTTGTTTCTTTTGCTTGGTTTTGTTTGCGTCTTTCCAAAAAACCCCAAAAAAATTAGTCTAGTTTGGTTTGCTTGCTTTATTCAAAAACACAAAAAAATTAGTTCCTGCTCTAGCTGCTGCTGTTTTTGGCTTGCCCACATTTGCCAAAATGAACTCTACTGAGAACACCAAGTTGTGTGACTTTACTAGCACCAACAACAATGATTTCCTTAGCACACCTATTGCTCCACCTGCTCCTGATGCTACCTTTTGTGAAATTAATCCTACTTTGTTGAATCTTGTGATGAGAGAGGAATTTTCTGGTGCTAGTTCTGATGATCCTGCTGCCCATCTCAATAGCTTTGTTGAACTTTGTGAGATGTAAAAGTATAAGGATGTAGATGGAGATATTATTAAGCTCAAGCTTTTTCCTTTCTCTTTGAGAGGGAAAGATAAAGAATGGTTGCTATCCTTGCCTAAAAATAGTATTGATTCTTGGACTAAGTGTAAAGATGCTTTTATTGGAAAGTACTATCCTCCTTCTAAGATTATATCTATGAGAAGTGACATTATGAAATTTAAACAACTTGATAGTGAACATGTTGCTCCAGCTTGGGAAAGAATGAAATCTTTGGTTAAGAATTGCCCCACTCATGGACTCACTGCTTGGATGATTATCCAGACTTTTATGCAGGTTTAAACTTCTCCTCAAGAAATCTGTTGGATTCCGCTGCTAGAGGTACCTTCATGGGCCTCACTTTGGGTGCTACAACAAGGCTCCTTGATAATATGATGGTTAACTACTCTGAATGGCATGTTGAGAGAGCTCCACATGGTAAGAAGGTAAATTCTGTTGAGGAAACTTCCTCTTTGAGTGAAAAGATTGATGTTATTATGGCTATGCTTGTTAATGGGAAAGATCCTCTAGATCCTAATAGTGTTCCCTTAGCCTCTTTGGTTGCTCAAGAAGAGCAAGTTGATGTGAACTTCATTAGAAACAACAATTTCAACAACAATGCTTATAGGAGTAATTTTGGTGGTAACAATCATAGACCTTATCCTCCTAATAATGGCAATTCCTATGGAAAATCTTACAATAATGCTAGAAGTGCCCCCTCTGAACTTCAGGTCATGCTCAAATACTTTATTATTAAACAAACCACTTTCAATAAAGCTATATAGGAAAAGCTTTTAAATGTTGAGAAAAATATATCCTCTTTGTCTGAAGCTCAAACTTCCTTGGTTAATAAAATGGCTGCCAAACCTGAAATCATGGAAAGTACCTTTGCTGCCACTCATGCCATACAAGTTACTATTGATGAAAATGTTAGGCTGTTAGCTCAACTTCATGCTAAGTGGGAAAGGAAAGCTAAAATTGATAGAAACAATAGTGTGTGCACCATCACCACTAAACCACAAGTAGTCCCTATTCCTCCTCCTACTATGCCTAAGCCTATTGAGCCTACTACTAGTGATGCTAAGTTTGATATTGATATTGATGGTTGCAATATTTTTGAAGTGATTATGTTCCTACAAAAGCTTGCTAGAAGTCCTGATGCTAGTGATATGCACGTTGCTTTCACTAAACACATTACATATGCTCTTGTTAAGATTAAGGAAGAGAAGATAAAACACAAAGCTTCTATTCCTAGGAAGGTAGAAGATAGTTGGGAACCCATTATTAATGTGCAAGTGAATGACTTTGATCTCAAAGCTTCATGTGATTTAGGTTCTAGTGTCTCTATTATGCCTAGGAAGATTTACGAAATGCTTGATTTGCCACCATTGGAAGATTGTTATTTGGATGTCCCACTCAATGATAATGCTAATAAGAAACTCATGAGGAGTATTAATGATGTTCTCATTATGGTTAACAATGTTTATGTCCCTGTTGACTTCTATGTTTTGGATGTTGAATACAATGCTTCTTGTCCTATTACTTTGGGAAGACCTTTTCTTAGAACAGTTGGTGCCATCATTGATATGAAAGAAGGCACCATAAAATATCATTTTCCATTCAAGAAAGGTATTTAACACTTCCCTATGAGGATATAGAAGTTGCTTTTTGATCCTCCTTTGAAATAAAGATTTGATGTTAATGCTTCCTCATTTGAAAATACTTGATTTCTTGCTTCTTGTGCCTAACTTAAAGGCGTTAAAGAAAAGTACTTGTTGGAAGATAACCCAAGAGTTTCCTTGAGTCTTGGAAGTTATTACTTCAGTAATGACCTCTCCTTATCCTATTTGTTTGCTTTTTGTGCCAAGAATGACCTCTAATGAGAGGAAAGTAAGATTTGGGGAGTTGCTGTCCCGAAATAGATTTTTGTCCTCCACCAAAAATATTCGTGAGGAGTCTCTGTTACTCGGATTGAGCTGAAAATTTACGAATATGTACCCCAGTATGTTAGCTAACTTTAGTTAGTTCAACACTTTTTTATTTGAGCAACCTAAGATGTTCGAAAAAATTAGTTTCTACCTGTTGGTCTGTTTTGACAGATTTCTGTCATTATTTGCATTTGCTTCTTATTGATTCCTTTCTGAGTTCTCTTTAGGTGAATTGAGATTTTTGAAGGAGTTAATACAGTAGCTTGTGTTTTTAGTGAAAATCCTTGCCGTTCCAAAGCTTTTCCAGAGGTCTAATATCTTTTGAATATACTAATGTTGCTAATGAAGATTGTGTGAAGTTTTGTATGAAGGAAAACTTTCAGGTGTAGAGAGAGAATGATGCAATGAGATGAAGAATGGAAAAAATATCAAGATTGGGGATGCCACCATGGTGTCACCCCAAGAAATATCCAAGAGGTACAAGCGTCAAAGCTTGGGGATGCCCAAGGCATCCCCTTCTTCATCAATAAAAAGCTCAGGTCTGTTTAGAACACTTCATTTTTATTGTTTCATGCACAGTTATGTTGTTCTTGGAGTGTCTTAGTTTTCGTTTTATTTGCTTAGGTTGTTTATTTTGCTTGAATAAAGTAGTTTGGACCCCCGTTCTTGCTGTGTTGTTTTGAAAATAAGTTGCTTGGTGTTGGAAAAGAGTAGTAAGTTCTCGCTTGTAAGTGCAAGAGGAGCTTGCATTTACAGTGACTTAGAATTTAGCATGACATGCTAGCTGTTTTTTTGACCTTATGCTTAGTGATTATTGCTGTATTATGTCTTGTTCCAAACAATTGGGATTGCTTAGTGTGCCTTGAATAAATTATGCGTTGTTTTAGCATGCAAAAGCATAGTATTGTGGTATTCTCCTTTGATGCTTTGCTTGGGTTGACTTGGCACATGCTCACACCATGTTATGACTATGACAAGTCACCATAGCCTCTATGATCATTTAGTCCTTGACTTGTAGTACCACTCTTTGCTTTGATTAGTAATGCTTTGTTGCACTGCATGATTATGGCCATTATTGCTCTCTTATTTGGTTGTTCCCAGTCCTTTGCTAGCCTCCACTTGTGTGAGTAAGATCTACTCATGCTTCCAACTCCCAATAAACCTAGTTATTTCAAAGTGTCCACCATAAACTCCTATGCATGGTGTGTTACACCATTCCAAGTATATTCTTGTTTTCAGCTATCTTCCAATTTAAAACTATTTTGTTATGTGAAAACTTAGTGATTAAAGCCCTCACAAAATTGATGGCACACTTTATATTCTTTGCCCCTAATAAACTTGAACCATTGTGTCTTCTATGTTGTATATGCTTGCACTTATACGTTGGAATTAGCAGAACCGTGCTGTCACGGGGAACTTTTTCAACATTGCACTTGTACTTTGTACTCAGTTGATATCATGCTCTTTTGTCTATGGATGTCACCGATGTGAAATAAAGAGGGAACTTGTAAGTCCATGGAGTTTGTATCATGTGTTAGAGAAACGCCTGGGCCGCTAGCCTAAGCCATGCCTAATCATGGTGGAAACTTGCAGCATTACCATAGTGACATCTATGAAGCATTCTCCTTATAAAAAAGAGACACATTGAGAAAAGAGGAAAGAGAGAAAAAAGCACCATATTACCATGGTAAATAAGAAGATTGCTGAGATGCTCATTGTCTGCTTGCCTTGTCATTTTGGTTATGGGAAAGCTCCTGTACCATGTGCAAGGGGTACCCCGTTGGCGGTTCTCGATGATATACAAATACTTACAATGACAAGAACTTACAGGTGACTAAAGTTGAGTACAATGAGGTGTGGCCCTCGTATTCAAGGGACTTGCGATTGCCAACTTATACTTCGTCAAGCATATACTCCATCTTTGTTCACTTTAACCTTAATCACTTCAAGATGCTTATGATAGGGGCAATGAGGTCCGAAAGCTAACAAGTACCATAATTTTTGGAAGCTCTTTTTGAAACTTGAAATCCCTGCTTCCTTTATAAAAGGTCTTTCTTCCACCACTATTGAGTCTCCACCTTCTACTTTTAGGCACCATTAAGAGAGCATAGTTGTCATTCTGTGTGCAGTGTTCCAGAGCTTATTGATTGATGCATATTGTGATATTACTTGTTCTTGTGCTATTTGTTTCTAGTAACCCGTGTGAACTTTGAAGGTGTCCTATGCATCTATTTGCTACTCTATGAGGGACAAGCTGATTGCCACTATGCTATGTTTTCTGTATGTGAAACAAACAAACGTTTTTCAATGCATGTTATTCAAGATCTTTGTTTCTAGCTTGTCATGTTGCATGCATAGTTACTATGTCCTATTGTTAGAACTCCTTCTTTCATGCACATGTTTAGAGTTCTTTGATCCTAGCTTTCAATACTTGCAAATGGTTAGATCTTCATTGTGAAGGTGCATGCCACCTTAAAAATTATTCTTTTTATCACTTACCTACTCGAGGACGAGCAGGAGTTAAGCTTGGGGATGCTTGATACGTCGGAAACGTATCTATAATTTTTGATGCTCCATGCTTGTTTAGTATCTACTTTGCTTTGCTTTGTCTACACTTTGAGGTGCTTTTTACATGTTTTCTGGTACTAACCTATTAGCAAGTTGCCACAGTGCCAGTTGCCTGTTTTCTGCTGTTTTTGGTTCCAGAAAAGTTAGTAAAGAAATATTCTCGGAATTGGACGGGACAAACGTCAAAGTCAATAACTTTCCGTGGGGAGCAAGAAGTCCAGAGGGGAGACGGAGAGGCGTGCCAGGGCGCCTGCACCCCCTAGGCACGGGTGGGCCCTGCCCCACGCCTAGGAAGGGTGTGGGGCCCCTGGCCACCGCCTCGGCCTCCTCCTTCGCCTATAAGAAGCCCCCGATGCAGAAACCCTAAGTACCCAATAAAATCTCCACGAAACCTTCTGTAGCCGCCACCACCATCGTCCCTAGATCGGGGGGGGGGGGGGGATCTGAAGTTCTTCCTGGCACCCTGCCGGAGGGGAGATCATCCCAGAGGCCTTCTATCCGGTATGATGCGTGAGTAGTTCCACCTTGGACTATGGGTCCTGGTAGTAGCTAGATGGTTGTATATCCTCCTTGTGCTTTCATGTATAGATCTTGTGAGCTCTGTTCATGATCAAGATCTAATCTATTGTAATCATGCATGTTGTGTTTGCGGGGATCCGATGGATATTGAGATTATTATGTTGGTTTGATTAATGGTTTTGTCTTTATGATTCTATCATGTCTGTGTTGTTTGTGATCTTGCATGCTCTCCGTTGTTAGTAGCTGTATTGGCCGAGTAGTTGCTACTGACTCCAAGAGAGGATATTTATGCTCGATAGTGGGTTCATGCCTCTAGTTTCCAAGGGAAGTGACAATAATCTCTTCGGTTGTAGATGTGATATTGCTACTAGGGAGAAAACAACTATCTCTTGTTTATGGAACATGTGGACTGTTTACCTTACACACTTTGCTTAAAGCAGTTGTCTGTTGCTTGCAACTTAATTCTGGAGGGGGTTTGGATGATAACCTGAAGGTGGACTTCTAGTCATAGATGCAGTTGGATGGCGGTCTATGTATCATTTTGTATTGCCCAATCGAATCTCATAGGATCTTTCTGACTAGTAATTTCATTGTTATGCCTTGCTCAGTTCCTATCAATTGCGCTGCTGTAATTTGTTTACCCTTCATGCCATGTTGTTTATCTAAGGAGAACACCTCTAGTGAACTATGGACCCAGGTCCAATCTTTATCATTGATACATCTTCCACTGTTACTTGTTTACTTGCTGCAAACCACCATTACCTTCCACACCATACGTTTAATCCTTTGTTACAGCAAATCGGTGAGCTTGACAGCTTCACTGATTCGTTGGGGGCAAAGTCTTGAGTTTTTGTTGTGCAGGTCTCCGCGTTGCTTCCAACACCCGTGTGACGTTTCCTTCCTCCTACTGGTTCGATAACCTCGGTTTCTTACTGAGGGAAAACTTGCTGCTGTGCTGCTTCACACCTTGCTCTTGGGGTTCCCAATGAATCGCTCCTACATCAACTCAGCGCTGCATCAATTCCCTATGCTCAACTTCGGGGAATACTGCTTCTATAGGTTTTTCCAAACCTTTACAAGCGTCCGTGTGGATAGTAAGTCCTCGTGGATGACCTATAAGGTCACACAAATTATCCAGAAACCAAGTCCAACTTTCGTATGACTGAATCTCCAAAACTTTCGTATCAGCTACTAGCTGTCCTTTAAATCTGCCATGAAGAGCTGTTGCATCCATGGCCAAATAAGGCTTGCAACCATCTAGAAACCCTTGCCAGAAAGCTTTGAAACAAACAAAATCCCTTCTAAATCACTCCTCCATTGTCTTCCCTCTTATTTTGTACTAAACTTTATGCCTGTCTATCTGTACAACACTACCTGGACTAGCCATCTCCACTTCAGCTTTGAAGCTGTAAAGCAACTGAAAACTTTCATTCCATGGGCCATTGATCCTCTCAAGAGCCATATCCTTTGCATAAAACATCCTCATGTAGGGTACTGTAATAGTAAACTTTTTATAAACTTATTTTATGAGCGCTGTTGCACCAAGTGATGGGTTCGCTCTCATCCAATCCATGATTGCATCTGGCAACCACCTAGTCTTTGCTAGTTTTGTTTGTCCTTTGGTTGTGCCCCTTGAGGTGGACAAGAATGTTTGAACCGGTTAACTTTTATCTGAAACATAATGAAAATGTCAGGTACAGCTAACAAACTCTACACAATGATCTAAAATACACAACTGGTAGTAATAACTGAACCAAACTGCTCCTGAGAATAGTGGATGCATGCATCCTCCACCTACACCTCTTGTATGGGCACTTCACTGTGAACCTTGCTGGCTCACTCTTAATAACATCATAATCATTATTGGTGCGAATGCAATATGTAGTAAGGGCATTACGATAGTCCCGCATCGTTTCAAATACGGTGCCTTCTGAAATCTTAGGATCATCCCTGTCCTACTCAATTACTGGCAAGTCTTCACCATCGTACTCGGCTAAAACGAGGCTGTCATTGTTCTCCTTGTTCTCTTCATCATCAGTGTCATCAAATCTGGCACCAGTGGCAATTTCATCCGTGTATTGATCCTCTAGTGCCTGTTTACTGAATCTATCTACAAATTCAGGAAACATCAACTCATCCTCATCATCTAGTGGAGGCGCTCCCTTGTCAGGCTCTGCCTCGTCCTCTACATCGGCCACACGAGCGTTTTGGCTTACACTCGCAATGCACACATATGGTACTACTGTGGACCTACAAGGATCGCCGAGGCGCATACTATTAGCAGAGACAACAGAGACATATGATGCCCAACCACCTAATGATGCGTGACCACCAGATGATAATTTAACACTCTTTCCCCTGTGCTTAACTTTAGGATGCACATGAAGACGAATTCAACCAAAACGTTCGGCAACATTCAAAGAGAAAACCATTACCAGATCATCTTTGCTAGTTAGTGGGAGCAATCTTTGCTCGCTAATGTTGAAATATTGCAAATCAACTGAATCGTCACTGCTCCAGGGGAATTTACAATAGATTTTATCTATCAAATCTCTAAGAGTTATGGAGTTTGCAACCACCGTTAGGAAGTAAAATCTAGAGAGATATTGTTCACAACCACGAATTACGCTACTATCCAGTCTAACTGCCAGCCAAAATGCCCGCACTGGATCAATCCTATTCGAAAAGCAAGGCAGTTAGTTGAGCACCAGCGATTCGCGCACAAATAATTCCATTAATCAATCCACAAAGGGAAACAATGCTTACCCAGATGGAATCCATGCGTTAGATCTCTGCGATTCCACCCAATCTTCTCCCTGCTTGACGCGGATGGTCGGTACACCAGCCGGTGTTGCATACTGTTCTACGAAAGGGGTAGATCTAGCGGGGGAGGGAGCGGAGCCGGAGGTGGAGTGGGCTCCACGACTAGGGGGAGGGGGCGACTCTGGGGCTGGGGACGACATAAGGTAGGAGGGTACAACGGTGGCAGCAGAGGGGCAGTGTGGGAGATGTTCCAGACTCGGGGGGAAGCGAATGCTTTGGCTGAGCGAGAATGGCCCGTCCGACGTGTCTCCATGCGGCCCCACCCTTCGCCATGTATGCAAGACCCGTCCCAACACGGCCCCACCCTTAAGCATGTATGCAGGACCAACCTCAACATGGCCCCTCCCGTCAGCGTGTAATTGTTGATGCCATGTAACATAACGCTCAACGCACGACCCGGCTCAATGCGGTCCCACCAGTGAGCATGTAACGGTCAAGCCTTTGACCTGACGGCATCCCTCCGTCCGAGCGCCTGTGAGCTCCTGCGAGGGTTTCGTAACATAGCGAGGGGAAAAGTGAGAAAAAGTTAAGCGGATGGGGAAAACTGAGTACAACTAACGAACCAAGAAAACAAAAATAGAAATCTCTTAGAATAAACACTTTTACATGCTCTTTTAATTTTAATTGTCACTTTGATTCTATTTAAAAGAGAACATTTGAACTACTTTGCAGCGGAAAATATGAACAAAATGCATAGACTTTATACTTTTCAGAAGCATTTCTGTTACTTTGCTATTTTCTAATACAAACATCTCGTTAGTTCAGTTTGTATATAGAAAACTAGGTGAAAATTGGTCAAAAACTATGCACAATCCATCAAAACCATAAAAACAGCTTCTGTAAACAAACTAGGCGCAACT
The DNA here is from genome assembly GCA_916181665.1 of Avena sativa. Lineage (NCBI taxonomy): Eukaryota > Viridiplantae > Streptophyta > Magnoliopsida > Poales > Poaceae > Avena > Avena sativa. Next base: position 73,475,850 of record OV702284.1, read on the forward strand.
GGGAGGAATTAAACAACCCAGCGCCTATGTGTGTGCTGTGCACGCGCCACTCTCTGCCCTCTCGCGGCCCAAGGCCTGCTACATACCGATGTGCGCCTGTCGGCAGCCCGGCAACGGCCCAACACCGCCCACCCTCTCACGCGTGCTCTCAGCCATCCGATTAATTGGACGGTTACCCTGCGCCATCGTGGGAACAAAACCAGGTGCCCCTGACCTAAGCTTACGCTAATCCCATTCAGCATCTCTCTCTCTCTCTCTCTCTCTCTCTCTCTCTCTCTCTCTCTCTCTCTCTCTCTCTCTCTCTCTCTCTCTCTCTCTCGCGCGCGCGCGCGCTTCTGTCTCGCTCGCTTCCTCACGGCGGCGCAGTCGTACTATGGTTGTCGGCCCGCTCGCGCCGGCGAGGAGCAGTGCGGCTCGACCCTAGGCCGCGACATGCCCCCTTTCCCATTTTCTCTTTCTCTGTTGCGCCCTCCCCTGATACCCTGCTATGCTCAGGCCACGAGAGGAAGAATCAGTGGCATACTGGCGGTTCCCCCTGCTCCCCTTGCCGGCGTGCGCATCCACCCGAGGGTGAGAATGGCCCGTCCGACGTGTCTCCATGCGGCCCCACCCTTCGCCATGTATGCAAGACCCGTCCCAACACGGCCCCACCCTTAAGCACGTATGCAGGACCAACCTCAACATGGCCCCTCCCGTCAGCGTGTAATTGTCGATGCCATGTAACATAACGCTCAACGCACGACCCGGCTCAATGCGGTCCCACCAGTGAGCATGTAACGGTCAAGCCTTTGACCTGACGGCATCCCTCCGTCCGAGCGCCTGCGAGCTCCTGCGAGGGTTTCGTAACATAGCGAGGGGAAAAGTGAGAAAAAGTTAAGCGGATGGGGAAAACTGAGTACAACTAACGAACCAAGAAAACAAAAATAGAAATCTCTTAGAATAAACACTTTTACATGCTCTTTTAATTTTAATTGTCACTTTGATTCTATTTAAAAGAGAACATTTGAACTACTTTGCAGCGGAAAATATGAACAAAATGCATAGACTTTATACTTTTCAGAAGCATTTCTGTTACTTTGCTATTTTCTAATACAAACATCTCGTTAGTTCAGTTTGTATATAGAAAACTAGGTGAAAATTGGTCAAAAACTATGCACCATCCATCAAAACCATAAAAACAGCTTCTGTAAACAAACTAGGCGCAACTGGGCGGAATTAAACAGCCCATCGCCTATGTGTGTGCTGTGCACGCGCCACTCTCTGCCCTCTCGCGGCCCAAGGCCTGCTACATACCGATGTGCGCCTGTCGGCAGCCCGGCAACGGCCCAACACCGCCCACCCTCTCACGCGTGCTCTCAGCCATCCGATTAATTGGACGGTCACCCTGCGCCATCGTGGGAACAAAACCAGGTGCCCCTGACCTGAGCTTACCCTAATCCCATTCAGCATCTCTCTCTCTCTCTCTCTCTCTCTCTCTCTCTCTCTCTCTCTCTCTCTCTCTCTCTCTCTCTCTCTCTCTCTCTCTCTCTCTCTCTCTCTCTCTCTCGCTTCCTCACGGCGGCGCGGTCGTACTATGGTTGTCGGCCCGCTCGCGCCGGCGAGGAGCAGTGCGGCTCGACCCTAGGCCGCGACATGCCCCCTTTCCCCTTTTCTCTTTCTCTGTTGCGCCCTCCCCTGATACCCTGCTATGCTCAGGCCACGAGAGGAAGAATCAGTGGCATACTGGCGGTTCCCCCTGCTCCCCTTGCCGGCGTGCGCATCCACCCGAGGGTGGGAGGCGCCCTCTGCCAGCGGGCCGCCGCCTCTGCCGGCGCGTCACATGGCAGCGGCCGGTGCCTTTTGTTCTTTTCTGTTTGATCTGTGATGTACGGGGTCATGTTCTGTGGGGGAAAACTAAGGTTAGGGTTTCCATTGCTTTTCTATTTTTTGATCTAGGGTTGATACATATCTGTGTCTTTTCTTTCTAGATCAAAGAGGAAACTTTATACCTGAAAAAAATCTAGATCCTACCTTAGCTCTGATACCATTAATAGATGCTATAGGATTTGTCTAGGCTAGATCTAACCGGGGGACAATTGACGCTAACCCCCCAAGTTGGTGATTATGTTGATCATAAACCCCCCTACGCTGTCTCTGACATGTGGGACCAAAATGGCTGGGGGGGGGGGGGGGTTATCATCATCAAGTTCCCCGTGTACCTTCTCCCTGGCTAGAGGAACTCGACGATGTAGCCATGGTGAGAGCGACGGCGACAACGAGGTAGGAAACTAAGCGGCGGCTGAGCTTCCTGTTGCTACCGCATTCTACCTAGATCGGGTAGGATTGTCGGTGGAGCGTGCGGCTGCACGGTGAACCTCGTGACGCGAGCCAGCCGGACCCCATCTCTTTATATAGCGCAGCGCAACAGGGGCCCTTCAACCATGGTATGGTTGGGCGCCCGATCAGGGCGCGAGATCAAGGGGCCAATGGGCCGTTGGTCCCATTGGGATAGAGATCAATCTAATAGTTTGTTGGTTGGGTGGGTAGCTGATGCCTACCAGTTCAAAAGGAGCTGGATAATTTACTCTTGCTGAAAATAACTAGCCTGAGCAGAGAGTTTGTTGTTGGCTACTGGTTACCCCTTCCGTATGAAATATATAGTGCATGCAAGAAAACCATTCTTACTATTTCCTCTCTTCACCTAAACCGAATTAATTTTTATAATTATATTATCCAATTAAGGATCTAATTCATATAGCCCTTTCATCATTTTCAAAATCAAAGTGTTTCACTAGAAAATCATCTTCCAAAATGAAAGTATATAAATTCCATTTGTTTGTGCTATTTTCCCCCTTAAATAACATTTTAGGAGAAAATATGTGTTCAAAATAACTAAATTTATAAATAATATCTGCGCTCCTTGTTGTCTTGAGCGCCCGACGCTCAATGTTATGTGGCGTAAGAACAAGGGCACGGTTTGACATGGAGATGTGGAGACTAGGCAGCCTGCTTGACGCCATGAGATTGGCGCGCTCACACGAGCGCCGTGCACAATGGACACCCCGACAGATCAGCAGCTAGCCCAAGGTGTCCATGAGCCATGTCTTGACTTCGGGGCACCACCTCCACATGCTATCCCAGGATCCCAGCAACACCACCTCCAGGACAGGTGATAGTACCAGCTCCAACAAACCCTCCACGACACACACTTACACCTGCAGAAATGGCAAACCGGTGTGAACATTGTTTTTAGAAAGGAGTATTTTTTTGTGGGGAAAGGAGCATAAATTATTCAGCCTATACAACAACACATACCCTAATGGTATTATGGATGCATAGGCAAAAAAAAAGAATTACAAAAAAAAATCCCGCTATAGTGATGAGATCCTTAGCAATAGTGACACTAGAACCACCAAAACAACACCACAAGTCCAACCTCTCCAAAAGCGACGTCTCCAAGAAGGAAACAGTGTACAAGCGTTGTTATCGTCCGATCAAAGATCCTAAGTTTGCATCCTGAAAAAAGTCCTCGCTAGCAAAACAATGCCTTCTGCAAGACCATTGACAAGCACAAGCAATGAAGTCCAGACATTGGGTTTTCACCCTGCAAGGTAAGACTGTGAACTTCTCCTATGCTGTTGTCCCCTCTAATAGACGATATTGTGAGTCACAGATCACCAAGCCAGGTCCTCATTGCCACAAATACTGAATCCACCATAACTAGCCCTCATGTCCTAGTCTTCAAGAAATTCTCAAGTTATGACTTCACCATGGATCATCAAAGACATGACACATGATGGTAACAGGTAGCAGAGTTTCGACATGCTTCCTTTAAAACCAAACGGCCAGAAAAAACACATGTGCACATGACTGAATTTCTTCTGATACAGCAAACTCCAAGCATGATGTGCCCATGGGAGTTCGCCAACGGAGCCTTCCGGAACTCGCCACTCCTTCAGAGCAACGATGGCCTGCATTCGGCAAATCTTCATCTTGGCGCGAGAGAAACCCAGGAGCACCTCCATTAATCTCAAGACCCACAGGCCCCATGCTCCAGTCAGCATCTAGTACGAAAGTAGTAGACAAAGCAGTAGAAGGAAGGCTCGGTTGAGGATCCATGACCCCCGCACCTGAATCACAACCTGGGCGCCACTAGATCATATTGGAGCCCATGACGTCCAGATCAAGACCCCACATCGCCCCAGATCACGCGTCGCAGGCTGCACCCCGTTGGGCCACGCAGAGATAAACAAAACTTTTTCCCTACGCAGTAATCTCAAGATCTAGGCGAGGTAGAAGTCCACGAGGATTACCACTAGACGCGTGGTTGTAGATTACTGATGAAGCACGTCAGTTGATGCAGTGCAGTCCTCACGATCCAATCTAATCACGATCGTCGTGGTGCTGATCATACAACACCGCTGCTGGTATCCACACCTATGAGGAGGAGCCTCAGCGGTGAACTTCTAGGTTCGTTAAAGAGGTAGGACTAAACTGGATCTAGGATTTCCAACGCATGGAATTGACCTAATCGCAGCACCTCTCTAGGTATGTATGCCCCAGTATATATATAGGGAGTGAAAGTAGGCTCCAATCACTCTTGGCCTATTCACTAAATCCCATATTAGTCACTGTGAGTCCGACTCACTGACTCAGTCCATATCCGATTCGGGTCCAACCCAAACAGATTTTTGGTTTAGATCTAATCCAAACTTGCTCCCACTCTTACGTGTGTGACCCCGCAAGCTTATGGCAACTTGGACACGATTGGAGTCCGACTCGCAATCGATCAATCAGTAGCATCTCCTAGCAGAACATGCCGACTCCCAAGTACCAAAAAGTTATGACAACATGCCTTTCCAATACGACTTACGTCCGAGTCCCTTTTGCCTCACGATATGCCTTGTCGAACTATAGGCGAATAAACTTCATCCCGTAAATAGTCCGACCCTCTTCTCGATCCGAGATAAGTGATTCATCTGACTAACTCTTAGTCGATCGTCTCGGTTAACACTTAACCGGGTCGCGCATGGCCATGCTTTCCTAATCATATCCCATGAGAGGTCCCAGAGAATATACCTCCGGTTGGAAAGGAAAAATACCATCTTGGTTATTCACATCACGCGGCTTGATTCTTAGTCGACCCAAACTCTTGAAGGAAATATGCCCTAGAGGCAATCATAGAGATGATTATATTTCTTATATACCATGAGTTGTTATAATGTTCCTTGAATATTCATATCAGACAACTTGTATTGATTGACAATTATGTGAATTGTTTGTGAAACTCTATACTTGTATGGTTATTTAATAGTTGTCTCTAGTCGGAGTTCATATGAGGACACACGTGAATATTAGACTAGCACATCGATTGGTTGATGACTATGTTTCACAAGTCAGAGACATGGAGATGTCAAACCAATGATGTGGACACATGTTATGAACATGGGGTTGGACTGACCCAACTTGAGACTGACAATTAGACTTGCAGGTCTCTCTACACATCGTGTACGTTTTGTCCTTATACCTGAGGTTGTCGCATGTACTTGAGATGTGGATCGACCTACTTTAGGGCTATCAGGCGCTACTCCGTAACTGGGTAGTTATAAAGGTAGATTTTGGGTTTGTCCTGAAGCATGCTGCAAGGTATGGTCAATCAAGATGGGATTTGCCCCTCTCTACTTGAGAGAGATATCTCTGGGCCCCTCGAGTGATCGGATCCAAAAATGCATGGCCGTGCTACATAAGGTTAAGAGTTAACCTAGTAAAGGGATTCCGAATCACAGTATCGAGAAAGGGAGGTCAGCTTGGAGCTAGACCAAATATCGTGAGGAAAAGGGAAAGGCATGTACTAAACCTTGTGATGGTTCGTCCGATATGATCTTTGTATACGTTTAGGAGTTGGCACGTCTTGCTAGAGGCCGCTACCAACTATTAACAGAATAAGTGTAATCGTGTCATGTCTATACGTATATGAACCTATAGGATCACACACTTAAGGGGCTAGAAGCCTAATGAGGATTAGATCCGAATTAGATCAGGCTTAGGCTACTAATGGGCTGCTAATGTAGAAGCCCATAGAGACACCTATATAAGAGAGGGTAGGGCGAGCTGACCAAGGATAGACCATTCCACCCAGCCGCCACTCCTCATGCCTGTGTTACGCGCGCGGACCTAGCAGTCCGGCGTCTGACGCTTCCACCCCGCACATATGGATACCTCGGAGGTGGTGCATCTGTGGCACTTGGACGAGCCGCGCAAGGGGAGCTGCTCATGGGACGAGGACGAGGAGGAGACGTAGAACATCTACACTGCCTCGATGTGCTTCATCAAGTTTCACAACTGCGCGTCTAGTGGTAATCCCGTGATCTATGACAACAGTAATCCTGGTTTACGCGGTAGAAAATTTTGATTTGCGCTAGTGTAGCCTACCCGTATCCCTTCAACTCTGCCTTTATAACTTCCATGTTACTGATCAGCGTTTCATAGAATCTAAGTTGATGATCCACAATTCGGATTGTGCAATAACCTCAGGTCTAAGGATTATATTGATTGAGATATACAAATGATGACTTGTTCGTTGTATCTCAATATGGGTTAATCCGACTCGTTAAACTCTTTAGCCAAATCTGTGTAAGTTGTAATAGCATCACCATGCCATGACAAGTGGAACTGAGTCATCTGCCAACTTTCACATTAGTCTAAGTTGTGTGTCCAACACAACCTCAGTGACCAAGGATACTTAGTATGAACAACATGAATATATAGTTCCACAACTAAAACACATATTCAATTATATACATCAGATGTTCATGCAAGGATAACTTAATAACTTTATAAATACAATGGGAATCATATCATACATGATTTCCTCTTGGGCATATTCCCAACACTGCCGGTGGATACCGGCGGCCACCCTGGCCACGCGCCGCCACCTCCTCATCACCGCCCGGCTGGACCTCAGTCACCAGCCGCATGGCCGAGCTTCCCATTCCCTCCATAAACTCCGCACCACCTCCCATGTGTCATAGCCGAGCGCACCTCTCTAGCCCTCCTTTAGTTTCAAAGGGGTGGGCGCTGTCACTACCGCTAGTGCTGGCGGCAGTAGCGGCTAGGAGCGCCGAGATAGGGAGGATATTTAGGGTTTGGGGTTGTTACCTCCGGAGTCGCCTCGGGAGGGAAGCGACCCAAGAGGCTATTTTATATGTTGGGGAACGCGCTATGCAAAACAAACAATTTCTAGCGCATAACCAGGATGATATGCGAGGGGGGAGGCAACAGATCATACCCTCGAAGATCAATCTAGAAGATGTTGTCGATAATGAGGTTGGTCGTGCGTAGATCCCCGCAACAAGCCTCAGAGAGTCGCATGGAGATGTATTATACCACAGAAGGCTCCCATGAACATGCACCGATGTATAAGCCGTTGTCAAAGTATTCGGTATGTCGATTCCCGTAGTTAGTCGATTAGCCACGAGAATATTTATCCTTGTGAAGATACCCACGATCAAGTGCTCCAAGTGTTGCACCTCCACCAGTATCCAAAGGTACAAGATCAGAGACACCACTTCAAGGTGTGATCAAGAACACACAGTCGAAGCGGGAACATGTCGATGAAGATCCGGTAGCGCTTTTGCAGTCCCATCTAGATTAGATCCAAACAAAGGTAGAACTTGGGCAGTGCTCCGGCGTTGTAGTAGAAGAAGAAGTACCTAGAGAACACTCTCCATAGAGTTTAGCACCACGACATGGAGGTGGATAAGAGAGGAGGGAGGCATCGGCGGTGAGCCGGGCGGCGGTGCGGCTAGGGTGCGCGACAGCGATGGGAGCAGGGCTCCGATGGCTGGGGGTTTGGGGCGGCAGAGGCGCTGCGTCTTGGGGAGGCTAAGGAAACGAATTGAACTTCCCTTGGGGTACCCCTTGGTGCCCTTTTATAGGTGGAAAGGTACCTTGGATCGTCCTAAAGCCAGCCCACAAGTTTGAGCGAGTTCCGGTAGGTATAGGTCAAACCAATCCTAATCCAAAACTGGCTCCTTTGACCTATGTAAATTGAGGTATGGGACATCTTCTTGCCTCTCAAGGAAGTGTGGTTGCACCTCTTATGGATCCTTCCAGACATCCTAAGATGGAACAGGACGTTCTGGTACCTTCCGGAACTTTCTGCTCCTTTCAAAACCTTCCATATATGCCCAGAACCATTCCGGACACTCTCGAGACCATTCTAGACACTTAAAGGATCATTCAGGACCTCTCATAATCATTCCGAGAAACTCTCGGAACCCTTATCTCATCTCATTAATGCTCAAAACTTATTTCGAACACTCTCGGCAATATTCTAGTCACCTCCGATAAATTTCGAGACACTCCAAACACCTTCGGAATTACTTCTCTACTAAATCTTCATTCGCACTCATATTCTAAATGCCATTGAACTCTTAAGTGTGTGACCCTATGGGTTCAGATATTTGCGTACATGTTCGGAACTCATTTCGCGACAATGATTACTATTGGGGTCTTGATACACATAGTAACCCCCACAAATAACACGACGATCTTTATCGTGTGAACCATTGTATTATGTGCGATACATATCGTATTACTCTGTCTATACTTTACATTGCCCGAGATGAAACACTAGGTTATTCTCATTACCTAGTATATACTCTTTACTCATACCACACTATCTATGTTCATGTGTTCAAGAACTTGATCACGTGTCTAGCCAGACGATGACAAACATCATAGTACATGAGTGGGCCCAGAGTATATCTCTCCATCGTCAGGAGTAGCAATTTCCGCAAGCACCTCATGTGAATAATTGTCATACCATCCGGTAAGATAAAGTATCAACTTTATGATTACTCCGTTAAGAGCAATGTTTGAAGAATCTTGCTATATCTTTATAGTACCCACTTCATATGTGTCTTGTGGTCAAATGATTTTTAGTAAAGGCAATACATTGTCTGTGAGAAACTATCGATAACATATATTGACGACGCGTTTCACGATATCTTGTGTTTGGGTCTATCCATCATCGTTGTTCTCCAACAACTCTGATCACATATACCATTGACAACTCCATAATCACATTGTAATTTTGCCGATAGTTAGGAAACCGAAACTATCGTTGATATATGTACTAGTCTATGAGGCATGACTAGGGATATCATTATTGGTGTTTATTATTCCACAAATGCATTAGGATTTTCCTCCAAATACACATTATCTAGAACTAATATAATTATACCACGGAATAATAAACTTAATCATGAACATGAAATATAGAATAATACAATTTATTATTGCCTCTAGGGAATATTTCAATCACTAAATCCTAAACAACAACAAACAACAAAACTGTGTGTGCCTGCCCACCGCTGCCAGAAACACTTCATCCCAGCGATTGATTCAGATGCAGCTAAGGATGTGGAGGTTGTTCATTGGTACAGCTCTAGGACAAGCTATTTCAAAAGGGAGGGGGAGATGTTATGTGGTGTAATTCCCAGTGAAAAAATAGGATCGCTCATGTGCGGTCGTGTTGGACCGCACTGGAGCGCCCGCCCTATCATCTGTCACCCTCTCACTCGTGCCTCCTCCTCCCGCCATTTCCGCCGAAGACGTCACTGGGAAAAGCCCGTCCAACATGGAGGCGACAAACTTTCCTAAGGGCCGATCCGAGGAGAGTTGAAGGCACACTTTCGGTAGCTCTAGCGGCAGTGCTACGGGGCGGAGACACCTGGGCGTGGAGGCAGACTACTACAGGCGGCACAACAGTGGGCGTCGGCGGTGGAGTTTCTCCTTGTCGCTCTTGATGCTAATCTCTGATGGTGTTTCGCGGACGCGCCCGTCGACGTGCGGCTCTCGAAGTACAAGGACTCAGGGGTAGCGGCCCTGTGAAAGGACTATGTTTTCCCTTGGTATTTTGGTAATGATGATAACCCCACTTGTTATTTAATTGTGTGCTTGAGTTTCAGGTTATTCGTATTTGATGAAGCTTGTGGAGTTTGTGGATGCCTCTCTTGGAGTCTCGCAAAGACGGCGGCCTTTGTTTTTGCCTTTCTCTCTATTTATTGTTTTTAGGTCACCATACTATCAAGAGGGGGTCCACCTCGGAAGTCTGTGGGGAATCACTTTTTCATGCACAAACCATACTTGCACCGCCACAACCATCCTATCCTTCAGCAAGAGAGTGATCTTTGGAGTCGTTTGGGATGTTTCTGTCCTGACCGGAAGTTCTGGTCAAGGGCCGGAAGTTCCGCTCAGGGGTCTCTGCGGGGCTGAGTTGAAAGAACATTTCATAATTCCTAGTGTTTTGTGTGTTAGATAACAATACCAAGGATTATTTAATGTGTGTTGAAGTGCTGTAGATATCTATCTTGAAAAAGGAAAAGAAACTTCTTTTGGGGGGCAGATAATCTACCCCACCCCTTTTCTAGAAGGGAGCAACCCCCAGAGAGGGGGCGGAGTTTTGGCCAGATTTTCCGGCCAAGCCGGATAATCCGCCCCCTCGAGGAATTTCTTCAAGCCAAGACCTGCGTTGCTCTCTGTATGGGGGGCGGAGTTTCCCCCGGACTTTCTAGCTTTGGGGCAGATTTTCTCCCTAGGCCGGATAGTCCGCCCTTTGAGGGGGCGGATTATCCGCCCCCTCGAGAAATTTCATCAAGTCAAGCCTGCGTCGCTCTCTGGATTGGGGGCAGAGTTTTCCCTAGAGTTTTCGTCCTGGGGGCAGATTTTCCCCCAGGGCGGATAGTCCGCCCCAAAGGGGGGCGAATAATCTGCCCCCAAATTTCTCCAACGGCAAGATCTGGGCAGGGGGTATTTAAGCCAGTCTTCCTCCTCCTGCCAGAACCCTTGATTCATTAGAAAAAGTCAGGATATGTTCACCATCCTTCAACCAAGAGATCTCCACCTTCATCCACCCAAAGGCCCCATCCCTTGGGGAATCGAAGGAGGAGAACTCAAACTTCAACTACTGCAATCAAGTGCTTCATCTCCTCTCCATTCATTTGGAGAATCACCGATCTAGTATTTCTTGCAAATATCTAGATCCTTGCTTTTGTTTATATTGATAAACCTTGTCCTTGTGACAGCTTGTTGTCATTACGGGAGCCCCCAATTCAGTTGTGGGTGTGTGCCCCGGTAGAGGTGTAAAGGCACCAGTTCCCGCCTCGAAGGTTACCAATAGTGGAGAAGGTGGATCAGGCCTTTCGTGGCAAGATCCATCGGAGAATAGGGTGAGGCCTATTGTGGTGTGGTGGTCTTAGAACCGCCCACCCCTCCAATGCAGATGTACTTCCCTTAACAAGGAAGGAACATCGGTAAAACAAATCCCTGTGTCTCCGCGTGCTCCACTACGGTTTCCTCGCTCCTCTCTTTACGTGCTTAGTAGCTAGGTTTGCATATAGGGAAATTCTCGTAGTTGCATATCTAGAGAATATACTTTGTGTCAAGCCTAAAATTGAAAAAGAACTAAAAATTGAGTATCACCTATTCACCCTCCTCTAGGTGCCCATATGATCCATTTCAATTGGTATCAGAGCCCCGGCTCTTAATTCGGGCTTAACCGCCTAAGAGAAGTATGGGTTCCAAGGGAGATGGGAGTGATGCTACAGAGGTAGTCACCATGAACAATCTCAAGACATTGGAAACAACCTTGGTGAGTTCAATGGAGACTAATATGGAAGAGATGCGTCAATTGATAATGCGTCTCTCCACGTCCGCAGCATCACCTCCATCTACCTCTAAGGCCACCACTCCGCAATCCAAGGAAACAGGTAAAATCGATTCCAAATATAACAAAGTGGTTGGTGATGGCACTAGCAAGAGATCCTCCTCGAAAAAGGATAGTGGTAAGGAAGGATACAATGAGGTTCCTCATGTGTATTCCCCTGGTCCACCTATCCCTCACCTACATATACATAATAGGGGTGATCCACCCAAACTTTCAGCATCTACTTTTAATCAATGGCAATTTTTGATGAAGTCTCATGTGTGAAGCTCCTCCATTGAGCTGTGGAAAATCATAAAGAATGGTCTTCATGTTGGAGACCCCCACAACCTAACAAGAAGATAGGTTGTTGATAGTTAACTCAACGCTACAGCTCTACACATGATCCAACTTGGTGTGGGTGACAAAGACATGCCACACATTCAGCATCTTAGTACAACTAAGGAAGCTTGGGATGTTGGAGATATGCCCTAGAGGCAATAATAGAAGTAGTTATTATTATATCTTTGAGTTTATGATAAATGTTTACATTCATTCTATAATAGTATTAACCGGAAACATTAATACTTGTGTGATTTGTAAACTAAATTAGAGTCCCTGGTAAAGCCTCTTTGTAATACTAGCTTGTTGGTTAATAAGATGATCGTGTTTTATCAATCATGAACATTGATATGTTATTAACAACAAGATCATATCATTAGGAGAATGGTGTGATGGACATACTCCTATATATAAGCAGAGCATAAAGATCAAGTCATTTCAATAGTTCGTTTTCTATAAGCTTTCTGATACATACTAACCTAATTCCTTCGACCATGAGATCATGCTAATCACCATCACCGGAAGGATACTTTGATGACATCAAACACCACACCGTAACTGGGTGGCTATAAAGGTGGCATTGAGTGTTCAGAAAGTATGTGTTGAGGCACATGGATCAAGAGTGGGATTTGTCCATCCATATGACAGATAGATATACTCTGGGCCCTCTCGATGGAATGTCATCCAATTAGCTTGCAAGCATGTGCTGGCTCACAAGGGATCACATATCACGGGAATGAGAAAAGAGTACTTATCGGTAACGAGGTTGAACTAGGTATGCAGAGATACCGACGATCAAACCTCGGATGAGTAAAGTATTGCGAGACAAAGGGAAATTGGTATCGTATGTAAATGGTTCATTCGATCACGAAGTAATCGTAGAAATATGTGGGAGCCATATGAATTTCTAGATTCCTCTATTGGTTATTGATTGGATAGTGTCTCGGTCATGTCCGTATAATTCACGAACCGTAGGGAGACACACTTAAGGATTCAATGTTGTTTAGTAGATATGGAATGTAAATAGGGAGACCGAATGTTGTTCGGAGTCTCAGATGGGATCCGGGATATCACGAGAAGATCTGGAATGGTCCAGAGAATAGGATTCATATAAGGAAAGTCCAATTCCGGAGTTCGGGAATGATTTCGATGTTTTCATCGGAGAGGTTCTAGAAGGGTCTAGAAGGTTCACCAAACCGGAAGGGGAATGGTTCATGAATGTGTCATGGTTAAGTGGAATGATTAGATCATGTCCTAGGTCACTTGGTTGGGCATTTGCAAGAGAGGAATTAAGCTCCAAATTGCAAGTCAAAAGGCAGGTTTGAAAAGTCAAACTAGAACAATGGTTTCCTAGTGGAAGAAGGAAAGAGTCCTTCTTTCCTTCCAACAAAAAGAGGGAGTTGGGGAAGGATTCAAACTCCCCTCTCCCAAGCTGCCCTACCTCTCATAAATAGAGGGGAGGGTCTGCCCCAAGAGATCACAACAAGCCCTCCCCAACAAGCCATGCCGCCGGCGCCCCCCCGCGCCGCCCGCGGCCGCCTCCTCGCGCCGCCGCCGGCCCGTCGCCGTGTCCCTAGCCGCAGCCAACTCCACCTCCTCCTCTCTGGCCCTCTAAACCTAGATTGCTGGAAACCCTAGATCCACCATAACTTGCTCCGGCTTAGGCGAAGCCCTGCAGGATTTTCCCTCTACTTCCGACACCATGCCGTCGTGCTTCCGGAATCGCGAGGGGAGAACTACAACCTCCGCTGCCTGCTGGAACAAGGGAGAGGAAGGTCTTCATTGAGTATCAAACGTGTGACCTACTGCGGAAGCGCTGCCGGAACACAGTGCTAGAAGGATCGTCTACACGATCTTGAGATCGGCCAGTGTACGACTACATCACTCTCGTTAACCGCTTTGGAATCTTCGAGGGTGAGTACTCTAATCGACTCGTTGCTACAATCTAGTAGATAGATCTTGGCTTGTTTGTGTGCATGCGGTAGATTTTTTTTGTTTTCCATGCTACGAACCCCTACAGTGGTATCAGAGCCATGTATATATGTAGATTTGTTGCACGAGTAGAACACAATGGTCATTGTGGGCAGTGGTGCTTTTATTATCAATTGATTTTTGTGTACTTTGCATCTTGTGGTATGATGGGATGAAGCGGCCCGGGCTAACCTTACATGACATCGTTCATGAGACTTGCTCAACGCTTAACGTGCAACTTGTATTGCATAAGTGGCTTTGCGGGTGTCTGTCTCTCCCATCATAGTATAGATTCAATTTACAACGGGCACTTGATAGTTCAAGCATCAACGTTGTGGTTCTTGTTCGTAAGTTAGAATGACACTTATTGAAAGCCCCAAACCACGTAAAATATGCAAAGAAAATTGGAGGCATATAACTTTGTTTTATAGGGGTGTGCTGTGATGTGATATGGCCATGATTGTGATTATATATGATGTATGCAATGTTCCTTATTGTAAGTCGGGAACCGGCAGGAGCCATATGGTTGTCTTTTAAGTTCGTTAAGACCTGCGTGTCTATTATTCAAAGTAGATGTAATAGTTGATGCTGGTGGATGACAACCATGGAGCGGCACCATTGACCTTGACGCAATGCCGGTGATGATGGAGATCATGTTCGTGCTTGAATATGGAGATCGGAAGCACAAGAAGAAAGGCCATATCATATCACATATTATGAATTGCATGTGATGTTAATCCTTTTATGCATCTTGTATTGCTTAGTTCGCGACAATAGCATTATAAGATGATCCCTCTCACAAAAATATCAAGTTATAAAGTGTTCATCCTTAGTAAGCACCGTTGCTAAAGCTCGTTGTTTCGAAGCACCACGTGATGATCAGGTGTGTTAGATTCTGCGAGTGTATACAACGGGAGCAAGCCAGATTTGCTCATGCGGAAGCTAAGGTTTTATCTTGACGAGCCTAGCATGTACAGACATGGTCTCGAAACACGGATCACCGAAAGGTAAAGCATGAGTCATATAGTAGATATGATGAACATGTTGATTGTTCGCCATTGAAGCTACATCATCTCTCATGATGATCGGTTTTGATGTGGTGGATTTGGTTCGTGTGATCACTAAAACAATGTGAGGGATATTGTTTTGAGTGGGAGTTCACCTAGATTAATTTAACTATTAATTAGAACTCAATTTGTCATAATCTTAGTCTAAACTATTGCAAATATGTTGTAGATCAATGGCGGCCCCTTCCATCAATTTTAATGCGTTCCTAGAGAAAGAAAAGTTGAAAAACAATGGAAGCAACTTCGCGGATTGGCTCTGCAACTTGAGGATTGTCCTCAATGGTGGTAATTTGACCTATGTGCTGGATGCACCGCTGGGTGACCCACCTGGAGCTGATGTTTCCGATGAGGTGAAGAATGTTTTCCTCACTCAGAAGAATCAGTACTCCACAATTCAGTGTGCTATCTTGTATGGTTTGGAATTGGAGCTTCAGAAAAGGTTTGGGAACCATGACCCACATGATATTGTCTGTCAACTCAAAATGATATTTGAGGCTCACGCGGAAGTTGAGAGTTATGAGGCTTCTAAAAAGTTCTTTAACTGCAAGATGGAAGAGGGAAGCTCCGTTAGTGAGCACGTGCTTAAGATGTCTGGGCACGCAAGAAAGCTTCAAATCTTGGGTATAGTGATTCCTAACGCTTTGGGGATTCACCGTGTCCTCCAATCACTAACACCAAGTTACAAGAACTTTGTGATGAACTACAACATGCAAAACATGGACAAGTCGTTGCCCGAACTCTTCTCCATGTTAAAGTCTGCGGAAGTGGAGATCAAGAAAGAGCACCAAGTGTTGATGGTCAATAAGACCACCAAATTCAAGAAGCAAGGCAAGTCTAGAAAAAGGGAAACGTCAAGAAGGGCGGTAAGAAAGTTACCGCACCGGCGAAGAAGACCAAGGCTGGGCCTAAGCCTGATACTAAGTGATTTTACTACAAGGGAGAAGGTCACTGGAAGCGGAATGCCCTAAGTACTTGGCGGATTTGAAGAACGACAACATTAAGAAGAAAGGTATATATCCGATATACATGTTATTGATGTGTATCTCACTAGTAGTCGTCGTAGTGCCTGGGTATCTGATACTGGTTCGGTTGCTCATATTTGTAACTCGAAACATGTGCTGCAGAATAGACGGAAACTAGAGAAGAAAGAGGTGATGATGCGCGTTGGAAATGGATCAATGGTTGATGTGATTGCGGTCATCACGCTACCTCTTCATCTACCATCGAGATTAGTTTTATACTTAAATAATTGTTATTTGGTGCCTGCGTTGAGCATGAACATTATATCCGGATCATGTTTATTACGAGATGGTTACTTGTTTAAGTCCGAGAATAATGGTTGTTAGATTTATATGAGTAATATGTTTTATGCACATGAACCTTTGATAGATGGTCTATTCTTGTTGAATCTCGATTGTAGTAATACATATATTAATAACATTGAAGCTAAATGTTTGAAATTGAGCGATAACTCGACCTATATGTGGCACTATCGTCTTGGTCACATTGGAGTGAAGCATGTCTGATGGGTAAAATGACTAAGACTCCATTTTCTAGTATGATGGAGCAAACTACAGACTTATTGGAAATTATACATACCGATGTTTATAGTCCAATGAGTGTAGCATCGCGCTATGGTTATCGTTATGTTCTTACCTTCACGGATGACTTGAGTAGATATGGGTATATCTATTTCATGAAACATAAGTCCAAAACTTTCGAGAAGTTTAAGGAATTTCAAAGTGAAGTAGAGACTCAACGTAACAATCAGATTAAGTTTCTACGATCTTATCGTGGAGGTGAATATCTAAGTTACGAGTTTGGCGAGCATTTGAAGAAATGCGGAATACTTTCACAATTGACACCGTCGGGAACACCACAACGTAATGGTGTGTCCGAATGTCGTAATTGAACTCTCTTAGATATTGTTCATTCTATGATGTCACTTACAGATTTACCGCTATCGTTTTGGGGTTATGCATTAGAAACAACCGCATTCACTTTAAATAGGGCACCATCTAAATCTGTTGAAACGACACCGTATGAATTATGGTTTGGGAAGAAACCTAAATTGTCGTTCCTTAAAGTTTGGGGTTGTGAAGCTTATGTAAAGAAGTTACAGCCCGACAAGCTTGAACCCAAAGTGGAAAAATGAGTCTTCATAGGATACCCGAAGGAAACTATTGGGTATACCTTCTATCATAGATCCGTCTAGAGAAGGAGTTTCTCTCGAAAGAAGTGACTGGAAGAAAAGTATAACTCGACGAGGTTGTCGAACCTTCTCTCGGACTTGAGAGTAGTGTAGCACTGGAAGTGGTTCCTGTGGCGCCTACACCAATAAGAGAAGAAGCTAATGGTGTTGATCATGAAACTTTGGTTGAAGTTACTACGGAACCTCGCAGGTCAACGAGAACTCGTACCACTCCTGATTGGTATGATCCCATTATGAGTGTCATGTTGGTGGACAACACCGACGACGCTGTGACATATGAGGAAGCAATGATGAGCCCAGATTCCAATAAATGGAAAGAAGCCATGAAATCCGAGATTGTATCCATGTACGAAAACCAAGTATGGACTTTGGTGGACTTACCGGATGGCCGGAAGGCTGCCGAGAACAAATGGATTTTCTAGAAGAAAACAGATGCTGATGGTAATGTTACTGTCCATAAAGCTCGACTTGTCGCAAAAGGGTTTCGATAAATTCAAGGAGTTGACTACGATGATACTTTCTCACTGGTAGCGAAGCTAAAGTCTGTGAGGATTTTGTTAGCAATCGCTGCATATTATGATTATGAGATAGGGAAGATGGATTTCAAAAACGGTGTTCCTCAATGGTGACATTGATGAAGAGTTGTATATGGTACAACCCAAAGGTTTTGTCGATCCGAAAGATGCTAACAAGGTATGAAAACTTCAACGGTCCATTTATGGATTGAAGTAAGCATCCCGAAGTTGGAATCAACGGTTTGATAAGGTAATCAAAAGCTTTGGTTTTATACAAACTTATGGAGAAGCTTGTATTTACAAGAAAGTGAGTGGGATCTCTATAGCATTCCTAATATTATATGTAGATGACATATTGTTGATTGGGAATGATGTAGACCTTCTTAATAGTGTCAAGGATTATTTGAATAATAGTTTTTCAATGAAAGATCTTGGCGAAGCAGCTTACATATTAGGCATAAAGATTTATAGAGATAGATCAAGACGCCTAATATCATTTTCACAGAGTACATATTTGGACAAATTTCTAAAGAGGTTTGGAACGGAAGATAGCAAGAAAGGGTTCTTGCCCATGTTGCCCAATACGACCTTGAGTAAAACTCAAAGTCCTGCAACAGCAGAAGATAGAGAAAGGATGAGTAAGACTCCCTATGCCTCAGCCATAGGATCTCTCATGTATGCATGCTATGTACTAGACCCGATATTGCATATGTTGTTAGTTTGACTAGCAGATACCAAAGTGATCTAGGAGTGGATCATTGGACAACGGTCAAAAAACATCCTTAAGTACTTGAGAAGAACTAAGGATATGGTTCTTTCTTATGGAGGTGATGAACAACTCATTATTAATGGTTACACTGATGCCAGTTGGAACACCGATTCGGATGATTCTAAATCTCAATCTGGATACGTATTTACTTTCAATGGTGCTGCAGTTAGCTGGAGGAGTGCAAAGCAAAGCGTTGTGGCGAGATCTTCAACTGAATCGGAATACATAGCTGCTCAGAGGATTCACAAGAGGCGATATGGATGAAGGAGTTCATTACAGAGCTCGGTGTGGTTCCAAGTGCGCTGGACCCAATATCTATCTACTGTGATAACATGGGCGCCATAGCAATGCGCAAGAACCAAGGTCACACAAGAAGCTAAAGCATATCAAGCTGCATTTTCACGCTATTCGTGAGCATGTCCAAGATGGTGATATAAAGATTTGCAAAGTACACACAGATCTGAATGTGGCGGATCCGTTGACTAAACCTCTCCCTAGGGAAAAGCATGACCAGCACCAGACCGCCATGGGTGTTCGGTATATTACCATGTAATCTAGATTAGTTGACTCTAGTGCAAGTGGTAGACTATTGGAGATATGCCCTAGAGGCAATAATAAAAGTAGTTATTATTATATCTTTGTGTTTATGATCAATGTTTACATTCATGCTATAATAGTATTAACCGGAAACATTAATACTTATGTGATTTGTAAACTAAATTAGAGTCCCTAGTAAAGCCACTTTGTAATACTAGCTTGTTGGTTAATAAGATGATCATGGTTTCTCGATCATGAACATTGATATGTTATTAACAACAATATCATATCATTAGGAGAATGGTGTGATGGACATACTCCTATATATATAAGCGTAGCATAAAGATCAAGTCATTTCAATGGTTTGTTTGCTATAAGCTTTCTGATACATAGTAACCAAATTCCTTCGACCATGAGATCATGCTAATCACCATCACTGGAAAGATACTTTGCTGATATCAAACACCACACCATAACTGGGTGTCTATAAATGTGGCATTGAGTGTTCGGAAAGTATGTGTTGAGGCACATGGATCAAGAGTGAGATTTGTCCATCCATATGACGAATAGATATACTCTGGGCCCTCTCGGTGGAATGTCATCCAATTAGCTTGCAAGCATGTGACTGGCTCACAACGGATCACATATCATGGGAATGATAAAAGAGTAATTATCGGTAACGAGGTTGAACTAGGTATGCAGAGATACCGACGATCAAACTTCAAATAAGTAAACTATCACGAGACAAAGGGAAATTGGTATCGTATGTAAGTGGTTCATTCGATCGCAAAGTAATCGTAGAAATATGTGGGAGCCATATGAATTTCTAGATTCCTCTATTGGTTATTGATTGGAGAAGTGTCTCGGTCATGTCAGCATAATTCACGAACCGTAGGAAGACACACTTAAGGATTCAATGTTATTTAGTAGATATGGAATGTAAATAGGGAGACCGAATGTTGTTCAGAGTCTCGGATGGGATCCAGGATATCACGAGGAGATCCGGAATGGTACGAAGAATATGATTCATATAAGGAAAGTCCAATTCCGGAGTTCGGGAATGATTTCGATGTTTTCATTAGAGAGGTTCTAGAAGGGTCTAGAAGGTTCACCGGACCGGAAGGGGAATGGTTCATGAATGTGTCATGGTTAAGTGGAATGATTAGATTATGTCCTAGGTCACTTGGTTGGGCATTTGCAAGGGAGAAATTAAGCTCCAAATTGCAAGTCAAAAGGCAGGTTTGAAAAGTCAAATTGGAACAATGGTTTCCTAGTGGAAGAAGGAAAGAGGACTCTTTCCTTCCAACAAAAAGAGGGAGTTGGGGAAGGATTCAAACTCCCTCTCCCAAGATGCCATCCCTCTCATAAATAGAGGGGAGGGGCTGCCCCAAGAGATCACAACAAGCCCTCCCAAACAAGCCGCACCGCCGACGCCGCCGCCCCCCCCCCCGCGCGGCCACCGCCACCGCCTCCAGCCGCCGCCGACTACACCTCCTCCTCTCTGGCTGTCTAAACCTAGATCACCGGAAACCCTAGATCCACCATAACCTGCTCTGGCTTAGGTGAAGCCCTGTAGGATTTTCCCTCTACTCCCGACACCACGCCGTCATGCTGCCAGAATCGCGAGGGGAGAACTACAACCTCTGCTGCCTACTTGAACAAGGGAGAGGAAGTTCTTCATCGAGTACCGAACGTGTGACCGACTACAGAAGCGCTGCCGGAATGCTGCGCCGAAAGGATCGTCTATGCGATATTGAGATCGGCAAGTGTACGACTACATCACCCACTAGAATCTTCTCTCATTTACCGCTTTGGAATCTTTGAGGGTAAGTACTCTAATCGACTCGTTTCTATAATCTAGTAGATAGATCTTGGCTTGTTTGTGTTCATGCGGTAGATTTTTTTTGTTTTCCATGCTACGAAACCCTACATGGGATGCCCTCACCGAGCTCTTCATTGGAAATGAAAGTATGAGAAGGAATAGATATGATTCTTTGAGAAATGAAGCTGAAGGATTTTATATGTTGGATGGAGAAGACCACGAGGACATGTATAGGAGGCTCAAGTCAATTGCCACCACTTTCAGGAATCATGGTGCCTCTCATGTTGATGATGCGTGGATCAAGCGCAAGTATATCAGTGCTCTTATGCCATTTGAGCCCACAAATTTGAAGAGTCTCCAAGGAAGGCATAATTACCACCTTATGACATACAATGAGGTAATGCAAGAAATGGCAGATTTCAAAGTGGCTGCCAAGAATGCCGAAGATGCTCGTGCACGATCTATGGGGATGCAAAAGGGGGTCAACGTGGCATTGAAGAAAAGTGTGGGTGATCATGATGAAGATGACATAGTAGGTCTGGACTGTCCCGAGGATGTAAAAAGAATTCATGGACAATACATGGACTTCTATGCTAGAAACTTTTGGAAGGATCCAGCCAAGGCCTAATCTGAACTAGAACGCAAGAGTGGAACTTATGGAAGAAAGGAAAACGGTCCCAAGCTGAGAACTTGTTTCAACTGTGGAGAGCGGCTGCACTTTGTAGATGAGTGTCCGTATCAAAGTAGGTAAGATAATGGAGGAAGACTCATTCTCAAGGAAAATTCAAAGGCTCCACGCAAGAAATAGTTTGTAAAGAAGAATGGTCCTTTCAAGAAGCAACCAAAGATTGTTCTAGTGGCTCAAGAAGAATATTCTTCGGGAAGTGAAGATGAAGATGAGGATGATAGCTCTCGAGAGGTGGATGCTATAGCCACCACATCTACACCAACATCACTCTTCGACTCTCTGAACGAAAACGTCATCAACAAGAATGCTACTTGTCTCATGGCAAGAGGTTCCGAGGTATCAACTTCTAACCCTTCTTTTCCTAAGGCTATGATTGGCTTGGATGATCCTACTAGTCTTAAGGTTAAAGAAGAGATTATTTCCTTGGACTATTTCTTCACTAACTTGCAAGGTGAGCACAAAATACATTTTGAGGCTCTTATGGACCAGCTGGCCCAAAATGAAGTGCTCCTTGAAGAAAAGGGCAGAATTGAAAGAGAGGTTGCAATGGAAATTGCGTCCTTAAAAATGCTCTAGAAGAAGAAGAGGCTTGGGCTTCTCTTGAAGAGAGGCTTGAGACCATTGATGAGTCACATGAAGAAATGGTGGCAAATCTTGTTAAGGAGAATGCCAATGCAGTTTCCAAAGCAAAGAAGTTAAAGAAAGAAAAGATTTACTTTGGGGCTGCTCATGCTAGACTCTCCGAGGAATTGGAGAAACTTGACATCAATCACAAGGCGTTGAAAAGTGAATTCTACATTCTAATGAGTCACATGATCAACTCCAAAGTCGATTGACCAAGTATGATGTTCCTAGCACATCTAAATCAACATATACTCACAAAGAAAAGGCTAGTGTGGAAGAAGGGCTTGTCAATGAGACCACTCCCAAAGATAAGGGTGTAGTTGATGAGGTACTTCGCAAGCAAAGGTAAAATCGTGGTAAAGAGGGACTTGGATATGTCACCAAGTACAAGAAGAAGAAGACCAAGAGTGAAAAATCAAAGACAAGCACCGCTGAGAATAATGTCACAAAAGACAAAACTAACAATATTGGTGTTGAAGGGTCTCACAATCCAAATTATGAACTCTTTTGTGATTATTATGGCGATGTTTATGCTAATTATGATGGTCCTTTTGATGAATACGTTGCTTGGTCTATTTGGGTTCCAAAGACCCTTGTTACTAACATGAGAGGACCCATTGAAAAATGGGTACCTAAAACCAATAAGTAATTCTCTTGCGGGGCTATGCTTCCGATGGGTCTAAATGGGTGCTGGATAGTGGATGCACTAGTCATATGACCGGAAGCAAGGAGATCATCACGGAGATGCAACCCAATCATGATAATATTACAGTCTCCTATGGTGATAAGTCTAAATCTCAGGTATTGGGTCTTGGCAAGGTTGTGGTCGCCCACGATATCTCTCTCGTGGACGTCATGCTTGTTGAGACCCTCGGTTACAACCTTCTTTCTATTCGTGCCCTTAGCAAGATGGGCTTTGTTGTTTTCATTGATGATGATTTGGTGGTACTCTTGTGGAGCAAGTCTCTAAAGGTCGCTTTCGTTGGGTATGTCGAAAATGACCTGTATGTGGTGGACTTTTCAGGCAAAACCACTTCGGGTCCGATGTGCCTATTCGGAAAGGCCGACGTGGGCTGGCTATGGCATCACCGTGTAGCCCATGTCAACATGATAACTTTGCAAAGTCTTCACAAGGGTGGCCACATCCTTGGACTAAAAGACAATGTTTCCTTTGCCAAAGATCATGTTTGTAGGGCTTGTGTTGAAGGCAAAATGCATGACTCTCCCCACAAGAGGAAGACTATTGTTTCTTCAAAGAGAATATTGGAATTACTACATGTGGACTTATTTGGTCTTCCATATCATGCCAGTCTCGGTGGGGAGAAATATTGCTTGGTCATAGTCGATGACTACTCAAGATATACATGGGTCTATTTTCAAGCTAAAGAGTGAGACTAAACAAACGGTCATTGATTTTGCCAATGAGGTTCAACGCCAACACAATGTTCCCATCTTGGCAATAAGAAGTGACAACGGCTCCGAGTTCAAGAACTACACATTGAATGAGTTTCTAAGTGAAGAGGGGATAAGACATCAATATTCCGCTGCGTACACCCCTCAACAAAATGGTGTAGCTGAGAGGAAGAACCGCACTTTGATGGATATGGCTAGATCGATGTTGGCTAAATTCAAGTCTCCTTACAACTTTTGGGATGAAGCCATATCCACCGCTTGTCACTCATAAAATCGGCTCTACCTCCGCAAGATCTTGGACACGACTCCTTATGAAATACTCACCGGTAATAAGCCCAAGATTTCGTACTTCCGGGTATTCAGTTGTAAGTGTTTCTTTCTTATCAAAGGTATCCGTTTGTCTAAATTTGAGTCTAAGGCTTTAGAAGGTATTTTTGTTGGTTACAGTGCCAAATCCCACACTTATAGAGTCTACAACAAGCTCTCCAGAATTGTTGTGGAATCTTGTAGTGTGGAATTCGATGAAAATGATGGCTCCCATGTGGGGCAAGTTGATGTTTGTGATGCAGATGCTGAAATACCCCAGGATGCTATAAGAAGAATGGGCGTGGGATTTTTCTACCCCATTGAGGAACCCCTTGTGGCGTATAGGGAAGGACAATGCTCCACTCAAGTGGAGCCCCTCATCTGCACAAGATCAACAAGCCCCTACTGCTGGAGAAACCTCTACACCAACACCGCAACCTGCTGAAGATCATCAGTCTTCTGGGAAAATGATAGTCCCAGGCCGGACTATCCGCCCCTTGGAGGGGCGGATTGTCCGCCCCTGGCACTCCAACACGCCCCAGGGGAATTCAAGAAGAGCAAAACAGCCAAGAAAATTCTAGGCCGGATTCTTCGGCCCCAAGGGGCGGATTATCCGGCCCTGGAACTCCCAGCTCTGCCAGAGACTCTCAGGAAGAAGAAGGTGCAGCCACATCTCCCAGGCCAGATAGTCCGGCCCCACCCAAGGGCGGATTATCCGGCCCTGAAGAACCTGTTCAGCAACAAGCTCCTATTATCAACTCAGATCAAGATCAAGGGCAAGGTAGTGGAAAAGACAAGGATCCAAATGCTGAATCTACTCCTTCTAGAAACAATAAGGAAATTGAGGCTCGTTGCAAGGCTCGTGCGGATCGGAACCTTGAGTTAAGGGGTCACACTCTTGACAAGGTTGTCGGTGATCTAAGAAGAAAGGTGTCTACTAGAAGAGAACTTGCAAGCTTCTATGATCATCAAGCTCACATTTCTATGGTTGAACCAAAGAAGGTCTTTGATGCTCTTGAAGATCCCGATTGGGTGGTTGCTATGCATGATGAATTAAATAACTTTGAGCGCACCAAGGTTTGGAAGCTTGTAGATAAACCCAAAGAGTGACGCAATGTTATCGGCACCAAGTGGATTTTCAGGAATAAACAAGATGAAAATGGCATTGTTGTGAGGAATAAAGCAAGGCTAGTGGATCAAGGATTCTCTCAAGTGGAAGGAATTGATTTTGGCAATACTTATGCTCATGTGGCTCGTCTTGAGTCCATCCGTATCCTTCTTGCCTATGCCGCTCATCATAATTTTAAATTACATCAAATGGATGTTAAGAGTGTGTTTCTTAATGGTCCACTACATGAGTTGGTATACGTCAAGCAACCCCCGGGTTTTGAGGATCCAAAATTTCTAAACCATGTCTACACACTCGATAAGACGCTCTATGGCCTTAAACAAGCCCCACGTGCGTGGTTTGAGCACCTTAAAGAGCTTTTGTTAGACCGTGGATTCGAAGTTGGGCAAATCGATCCCACTCTTTTTACTAAGAAGGTTAATGGGGAGCTTTTTGTATGCCAATTATATGTAGACGACATTATTTTTGGCTCTACTAACCAGGCTCTTAACGATGAATTTTCAAAGCTTGTGACTGGCAGGTTTGAGATGTCAATGATGGCAGAATTGAGGTTCTTTCTTGGATTCGACATCAAATAACTTAGAGAGGGAACTTTTATTAATCAAGCTAAGTACATCCAAGACATGCTCAAGAGGTTCAAGATGACGAATCTCAATGGCGTTGCTACTCCAATGCAAACAAAGTGTCATCTTGAGCTTAATCCCAAGGGCAAAGACGTGTACCAAAAGGTATACCCATCCATGATCGGCTCTCTTCTTTAGCTTTGCGCATCTAGTCCCGATATCGTGTTGAGTTTAGGAGTGTGTGCAAGGTACCAAGCCGCTCCTAAAGAAAGCCACTTAGTGGCGATCAAGAGAATCTTCAGATATTTGGTTCATTCCCCAAGTTTTGGTTTATGGTATCCCAAAGGCTCCAGTTTCTCTCTATGTGTTTACACTGATTCAGATTGGGCTGGTGACAAAGATGATCGAAAATCAACTTCTAGTGCATGTCAATTCTTGGGCAGGTCTCTAGTGTGTTGGTCTTCAAAGAAACAAAATTGCATATCACTCTCAACCACCGAAGCTGAATATGTTTCTGCTGCAAGTGCTTGTACAAAATTATTATGGATGAGGCAAACTTTAAAGGAATATGGTGTCAATTGTGACAAAGTGCCTCTTTTATGTGACAATGAAAGTGCTGTCAAAATTTCTTACAATCCGGTGCAGCATACAAGAACAAAACATATTGATATTCACAATCATTTCATTCGGGATCATGTTGCTCGTGGCGACATTGCACTATCTTTTGTGAGTACGAAGAACCAACTTGATGATATATTCACAAAGCCTCTTGATGAAGCAAGATTTTTTTATTTGAGGAATGAGATTAATATCATAGATTCAAGGAGCTTGGCTTGACTACTTTGCATACTAACTTACTCTTCTTCATGTATTTGGCTTAGATGCGGGCATATACATAGGGGGAGTGTGGTCCAAATTGATTGGGCTAACCCTCCCCCCATAATGCCAAAAGCAAGAAAAATCATTTCCCTTAATATCATTTTGTGATATGTGGGTCATCGATGAGCATTGGTTTTGAACTCAAGATACATCTTCGCTATAACATACCACCTTCTGTGTAATATTAATAAATACATGTTTGAGCATTGCATGCATGCATTATACTTGCACTTTGGTTTAACCAAATAAGAAAAAAACAAAACCCTAATTTTGTTCCCTATCAAAACCATTCAAATGGTTTACATATTTTGAAAACTATCAAAATAAATGGAGCCAAATTGATAAAAAGGGGTTCCCACATTATTTTATTATGTTTGGACAAACTCTAGTATTTTGGAAAAAAATTCAAAACAGAGTTTGAATTGAAAATACAAAAGAAAATCAGAAAAACAGAAATAGAAAAGGTTTTCTAGAAATAAAAACAAGTTTCTCACCTAACTGGGCCGAGCCCACTTCTCTCCCTCTCTCTCCGTCGTTCACACGCACAACAGCAGCCTAGAGCCAGCCCACCCGGGCCCAAGAGCAGCCCACCCCGGACGCGTACCTTTTCGGCCCTCTGTTCCTCGTCGTCTTCGACGATGACGGGAAGCAGCTGCGTGCTGACGCCCTCGCCGTCGATCCGTGCCGCTCGCCCAACGCCGTTCGTCTCGATTTGGTAGGCTATAAGATCTCCGCGCTGCCCTCTCTCGCCCCATCCTCTTATCTCCTTCCCTCTCGTTCTCTATCGCGAGCTCTCATGAGCTCCGAAACCCTAGCTCCGGCCACCTCCTGCCCCTGTCGTCTCCGGCCACCCCTCGCTTGCCAAAGACCGCTACCGGATCTGCCTCGACGTGAGGATCCTCCCCACCAAAGGAATCAAGCAGGGAAGCCCACAATCGGCCGCATCGAATCCATCTTCTTCGCCACTGTAACTACCTCGGTGAATTACGCTCCTAGTTACAAGCCTGGATGAGCGGAAATGGTTAAAATAGTACGGTGGGGCCCAAATGCCACTCACAGGTAGACCTTTCGGCCGTCCTAACCATTTCCAAACATCGGGACAAGAACGGGCGGCGTAATCGGCAGGCGAAGGGATCAACTACATACACAAATGAGTATGTATGCAAGCCACCATACAACAGTCCTCAGAGCCATTCCATCTAAAAGAAATAGAAATATTGCAACGCCATACGGCAAGATCCAAATGTCCTAGATAGATATAATAGTTTAGGATATCTCCTCATACATCAAACATCAGAGTATCAGGCGGAAGCGGCAAACAAGATCCGAGTACGGATAAGAAGAAAATCGGCATAAGATGCCCCATAATAAACACATCCCGCCCACAGATCTCACGGATCCCCGTTCCCGGAATCTCTACACCGAATGATCGTTGCCCACATCGTCAGTCTCCTCCACCCAGTATCCATCTCGTGAGTGTACCTGTTCATCTGAATCAAATAATTTATCGTGTGAGACCCTAGGGGTACTCAGCAAGTCTTTATGCCTCTAAAGGGGACACAACCTGGGGTGACGCAATTGCAGCAAAAGATAATACCTATCAGTTCTATAGATACTCGCTAACCATCCGCCTAACCAAAGATAGACGGATGTCCATGAATTAAGAACAACAGTTATAACAGTAATATTAACAGATCCATCCTCCTCCTCGCTTACCAACGAGGAAGAGGACGAACACCCCCCCATCCGTTGGCAGTTTTATTATCCATTCCATGAGTGTTGCACTATTTACTAGTCAGTTACTTAGTCAAATTAAAAGCGGTACTTTAGTTATACTTGTCTATGACCGAGAAACTGTGCTCCAAGTCGTCCATAACCGCGGACACGGCTTTCAGAAAGTTTTACCCTGCAGGGATGCACAAATAGCAACACACACTCGATCAACCTCGGAAAAACCAAATCAAAACCCAACGAGGCTTTCACGACAAAGCAATCACAAGATTCAGAAATATTTCAGGGGGCCACCCCATTAAGTATACCCGCAACGAAGCTGGCCGGCTCCGAGACGGACTCAAGGTTTGGGTGGACGGCTGTAAACGACTAGGAACCCGAAAGTGTGACTGGGCTTGTCGATACCGCGAAATCGTGTCCCGATCCTAAACAGTACAGGTGTAGTACCTCGCACAATTTTAAATAAAGCAGTAAAGCATGGCATAAGTACAGGATAGTAAATAAAACCTCAAACTAGTTTGTGGCCCCAAGAAATAAGAATGAATCAAGCTCTGGCTCAGGGGGGTCCCATAAGCCTCCCGGATGTGGATAGCGCGAATATTCAAGGAACAGGAATCAAGTACTCGGGGTCCTACGGGACACAAGTGAGCATGAAAAACCAAATAGCAGATATTACTCACCGGTGCCACTTTGATTAGTTATCCCATACTACTCAGGTTAAGTTGTTTAGGTACCTCGTTATCCATCAGACACTCACATACCCTACACATGCTGTTCTACGACTCGCATGGCTCAAACAACTCCTGTAGTAATGGCTCATGGGATGGAGGAACAAGCTTCGGTGGGGTTTAAAAGTAAAGGCTATGCAGTACTTGGGATTCAGTTTAATGCAATCGCGACTCGATGATGCAAGAATAAGATAGAGGCAATAGGTACTGTATGTATGCAAGCATGTGGTAGTGCTTGCCTGGCAGCTCAGTTGAAGCGAGAGAAGGATCTGGGTAGTGCTCCTGGGTTTCTTGATATATCCCCTGCTCAGCGTCTATTCGAAGAAGAACCAAACAAACAAGGGCCAACATAAATAAGGTGCACAAGCATATGAATCAAATGCGACAAGCAAACAACCATGCCATGATGAATGATGCACAATTTGCATGGCAATAAAGTAGCATGGCATGGGTGAGGTGTAGAATACAAGAAATAAACATTTTATGGAGTTTTAGTCACCTTCTATACTCAAATAAGTTGCTGTATACTTTATATTTATATGATGCATGCTGCAATTCAGAACCTGGAATGCATAAACAGAAAGGTCTCGTCGCGCTGATCGATTTAGACATATCATTTGTTAAATTTGGAGTTATAAAACAAAAGTTATTAATTAATTAAGAAAAAGGGCATTTTATTGTAATTTTAATCAACTCGAAAATTAAAGTGTTCAAAATATATTTTGAAGGGCATATTTGAAATCCTCACATTTTTCTGATCTCAAAACATATATTATTTGTATTATTTGGATTTATATTTTAAGAGTTATTTAAAACAGATTTGAAATTTGAATTTAAATCAAATTTGAAAAGATTTGAATTAAAACAGATAACAGAAAACCTTTTGTCACCCAGCCCAGTTCTAGCCATAGTCACAGACAAGCGGGCCAAGGCTGACTAGGACACACGCGCGCAGAGAAAAGCTTCTGTCACCGCGGGTGGAGCTAGCCTCAGCGACTGACGGGTGGGACCGGCGTCCAGCGGGTCCACCGCGCGCGCGACCCAGCCAGGCCTTGCCACGCGGCAGATCCGGGGAGCGCGGGTTGAGATTAAAAGAGGCCAGGGGGTTTTCTGGGAGATTGCTCGGGTGGCTGACTGGTGGGCCACGAGTACCGCGGGTTTAGGCGGGAAAAAGGGGAGGGGGCTCTGTGCAAAATGGCCAGCGGCTGCTACTGACGCTGACGGACGCGGTGCTGCCGGCGACAAAGAACTGGCCGTCTTCCGGCGATGATGGCGACGCCTCCGCTGGGCGAAACACACCGCTCCAAAAACGAAAAGCGTAGAGGGCACCACGGTCTACAACTTTCGTGCAGGGAGCAACTACGGGGGTGGGCTGTGCTGGCCGGGCTTCGACGAGGAACAGAGGGCCAGGGGGAACCTAGGGCTGCGGCTGCCCGCCCGCGCACGGTACGCGGCGCGCGCAGAGCGCTCGACGGAAGGCGGCGGAGCTACGACGCAGGAGGAAGAAGGGCAACGTGTCTAGGGGGTTAAGAGGCTCACCAGGAGCTCGCCGGCGTGGTCGTTGGCGCTGAGGTGGAGGGGATCTGGCGGCGGGCTCGGGGACGTTGGGCTCGGGCTGCGGCAGTGCACGGCGGCGCTAGGCTGCTCCGGCGAGGTCCTGGTACTACCCCGCGGCCTAGGCGTCGAAGAGGAAGCAGAGGACGCCCCTGGTGCTCCTGGATCGCCTTGGGGAGCTTCAGACCGACGAGGCCAGGAGGTAGGTGGGTCTAGGGTTTGGGTACGGCATGAGGAAGGCCATGGCTTTCTAGGGAGGAAGGTGGGAGGAAGATGGGGTGCCTGGCGTCCAGATCTTGCTCTGAGGTTTTCCTGGGGTGGTTGAGGTGATAAGGGAGAGAGGGGAGAGGCACATGGGGTGGTGGTAGCTTTGCAAAAAGAAGATGAGGAAGGGGCTCGGGTGATCTCTCTCCTCTCTCTCTTGTGCTTTAGCTAAAGAGAGGAAAAGAGAGGGACCAGGGGGAGGGCAGAGAGGCTGCAGGGTGGGGCCGGCGTGAGGGAGAGAGGAGAGGGAGGGGCTAGCTCGGTTGAGGTAGGGCTAGGGTTAGGAGAGGCTCGGGTTAGCTAGGTCTAGAGAGAGGAGAGGTGGTCTCGGGTTAGGTTAAAGGGGGCTAGGGTTTAGAGAGAAAGGTGAGGTGGAGAGGTTTTCTTTTGACAAGATCAAGCAAGAACATGCCAAAGCTCAAACAAGATCTAGACAAGAAAAAGAGAGGGTGAGAAAAAGGTGGTGAGGGTATGGATGGAGATGGTTATAGGGTTTTAGATGCTTGCATGCATCAAGCAAGATCAAGCATAAGAGGGGTAGAGAGATATATGGGGAAGATCCACTCAAAGATTCAAATAAAACCAAAAGGCTAGAATGTGGTGGTTCTTGCATGGCCCATGCAAAATAATTAATGCCATGTTTGTCCTTGTGAAAACAATAATATTAACATGGCATTATTCTTATGCATTCCAAAAGTTGATTAAAGCCAAGCAAAAGGATTTAAAGGAAAGTTCCAGATGGAGTAGATGGAGATGATCACATTTGATTATAATTGGGACTTGCTAGTGTGTATATTCCACTAGATGTTTAATAGTCCCAAAAATATCCCAACATGAGCATATATCCATGATAATCCATATGGAAGCTAGGAAAAAGGAGCACTACTCATAATGCATGCAAAGGTGGCTCCACATATCAATAATGTGAAAACAACATGATGCTAAGATGAGAGCATGTGGAAATAGAATTGGATCCATCCCAACCCACATGAGCTAGAGGCAAAACCCAATAAAGTGCAAGCTCATATTTAGTTGGATGGTGGAATTATAAGGTGGTGGCAGAGAAAGGTGATGGAGTTGAATAAAAGATATGCCCCCAACTCAACTTGGGCATTACACATTATATCAATAACCAAATACAATATCAAGAGGCAAATACAATTAATGATGCATATGAGAGAAGAACCAAAACAAAAGGGTTTTATATGATGCTCAAATGCAAGGTGGCATGATGACATGAGCATGATATAATTATGATGCAACAATTATATGTAAGAAGTAGCATTTATAAAGACTAGGCTAGTAGCATTGCAATTGTTAGACAATTGGGATGCTACAACTCTCCCCCACTAAACAAGAATCTCGCCCCGAGATTCCTAGGAAAAAGAAAACAACACAAGGAGAGGCGGGTGTTCGAACGAAGGTGACCCTCACGTTCCCAAGTTGATGAACAACGGAATTGTGCGACCACTAAACCTTGCAAAACTTGCTAGACTTGTTGCGAGTCTTGCGTTTTGCTTGAGAAACAACGGGATAGAAGAATTGAAGGATTGTCGTGAGACAAGAAGGATAGGATGGACATAGCTCCGGTTTTCTCAAGAAACATGATAAGAGAATAAACCACTTGTGAAAGAAGGGACAAGATGATGTATCATGGATAAAGAAAGACACACCATTAAGATTAAAGATTTACCGATATGAGAGAGGATGAATCTTTGTCTCGCCGGAAGAAAGGAGCTAGATTGGAGAGGTTGAACCACTATGACAATAGCATCGTATCTTCTCTCGGATTTGAGAAATGAAGTTCGGAAACAATATTGCCTTCAAACAATAGAGTCCCTTGATATCAACAGAAAGATTTAGCTAGACATCGTCGGATTAGATTCTTGTTGCGCCGGTAAGAACCAAGGATCACGCAATTTAGGTGCGCAGATATAACTTCCAGAGATGGATGTGAAGCCAGATCATGGTGGAATCCCGAGAAGCAAAGAATATGGAGGATCTGGAGTTTATTGTAGAGATACTTATTGCTTTCTTTAGCCTTGAGGCTAACCTAATAGATTTGCGGCTGATGGCATCAACCATAATTGGCTTTACCACAGAGAAAAGAATTGATGAAACAAAGAGAGAGATAGTTTCCTTTCATCTTGTTTGGGGATGTCGAGCCTCGGTAGGATGACGAGGATAGAAAAAGGTTTGCGTTTGTTTCCACCAGATAATTGAGGATTTTGCTCCGTGTAGAAAGGGTGAGATCACCAACAAGAGATGATTGATTACTTTCTTCGAAAGAGCACTCCGGAAAAACAAGGACGGACGTAAAAGTATCAAGGGATAAAGGCCACTTCTAACTTCCGTGGAATGAGTGAAATCACATTAATTCGCCAATTCAATGTACAAGAGCGAATGATAAGAGTAGTGGTATGGTAGCTACTCCATCCCGCACTCAAAGCATTACTCCGCACATGAATAAGAAAATCATGCAACCCAACTACCGAAACAGACTGAAGGTGTTGGCAAAAACTCATAGAACTCCGTTAGAAAACAAGGATAGATGCAAACGATTCGCCGGATTCATAGATAGATAAAGATGATGATGTTGTCATCATGTCGGAAGTACCAAGCCACCGGAAAGATATAAAGGAAGATCACAGAGACAATTGCAAAATTTCACAGATATAGAAAAAGATAGCACCACTTGAACAGAAGGAATACAAGATCTGGAAGGTCTTCATGGCCTCCGGTGGATTGAGCATAGACGATAGAGCGAGAGGGTTTCAAGAGATTACTTAACGAGATTGAGGTGAAAGAACTCCATGTTCTTCTTGAAATGATTGAGAGAGATTTAGCAGTCTTGAGGAAATCTTCAGCGGAACGACGATGATAACTTGCCAACAAGGAACAACTCCGGATTGGTTGAAGATGGAGGATGGAATTAACAATGGACTTGCTGATTCCAGAGTTGAAGTAATGTATTTAGCAGAAGGACGTGGTCGAGATATGTGACTTCAAAAAGTCAGAATTCTCACTTTGAGACTTTGCACACAGGCAGTGCTCACGAAGCTTGAGAGAAAGAGACACAGATGATCTTCCATGTCCTTCCATAGATATCGAATAGGCAAGCATATTATCAACTTATACCACCATGGATTAACAAGATATTCCCAGAATACCAACTTCAAGAGGCGGGAGAACGAACAAATGCTCGAAACACTTTCTGAGCTCAACGCTCTTTGAAAGATCAACGTTACGAGTAAGGTTTCCTGTTGAAGAAGATGCGCTGACAGAATAGGTTAACTGGTCCTTCGGAAGAAAAAGAGCTGTCACCTGGTTCACATTGTCGATCGGATCACCGGTTACAAAGATAAAAGATCTTGGATAAGAACCGATGATAGCTCATACCTCAAGCAAAGCTATTAGAGACGAAAAGATGCAATTCCCTCGTATCCAGGAGAATTGTGCAGATATGGGGTTCAAAAGGATGTGCAGCATGATGTACAGATGATAGACCGCCATAGTGCTTGGAGAAACTCTGGATTGCCAAAGATGCTTGAATATGCATAGATATGATCGCGGTGTACTCCAAATCACAGGAGATAACCGTCACCATTTGGAGGATAGTGGTGATTGCATTTTTCCATATTCCACTCAAGATAAGTGTCATATAGCTATGCCGAGAACCAAATTACAATCACCAGCATCGGATCGACACATGTTATGTAATTAGCCCAAGAGAATTGGAGATGAAATAAACTTCAGGATTAAGCGCCGGTGACAAAAGAATGAGTTAGCATGGACATGCTGATAAAAGGGAGATAGATAATGTTTCACACACGACTGAAAAGGAGTGTGGAAGCACAGATGTATCAAAGAAAATTTTTCCGCATTTTTCGGCATTAAAATACCAATAGATGCGCAAAAACACTTGTCAGGTAGCGATTAGCAACTGATGGTCTCACAGAATGTGGAGTTGCTAGAAGGAAGGACACCCTTAAGAAGATGGCACCGGTTAACAAGGAGTCAGATAGATCGCGCCGGTATTCAAAAGCCTGTCAGTATGGAATGTACCAACAGTTGATAACCAAAAGGCCGATTGTGATAACAACTTGGATGCAACAGATAGACAAGGAATTACACACACACACACACACACATTCTATGGTACTACGGAAACCCAGAACACGTGAATCCTAGTTTGAATTTTAAGAAGAGGATTGAAAACGTTACACTTCCTTACCAGAAAAGGGTGGTGGGTGGGTAAGAAGAAAAGTGGAAGCAGTCCTACTCTCGCGTTTTGTTTTTCCCTAGTATACATAGCTACCAAAATATTTGCTAGACTGACAACGACCATTTGGCTGAGACCCTGAAGGGCGGGATGGCTCTGATACCAATTGTAACTACCTCGGTGAATTACGCTCCTAGTTACAAGCCTGGATGAGCGGAAATGGTTAAAATAGTACGGTGGGGCCCAAATGCCACTCACAGGTAGACCTTTCGGCCGTCCTAACCATTTCCAAACATCGGGACAAGAACGGGCGGCGTAATCGGCAGGCGAAGGGATCAACTACATACACAAATGAGTATGTATGCAAGCCACCATACAACAGTCCTCAGAGCCATTCCATCTAAAAGAAATAGAAATATTGCAACGCCATACGGCAAGATCCAAATGTCCTAGATAGATATAATAGTTTAGGATATCTCCTCATACATCAAACATCAGAGTATCAGGCGGAAGCGGCAAACAAGATCCGAGTACGGATAAGAAGCAAATCGGCATAAGATGCCCCATAATAAACACATCCCGCCCACAGATCTCACGGATCCCCGTTCCCGGAATATCTACACCGAATGATCGTTGCCCACATCGTCAGTCTCCTCCACCCAGTATCCATCTCGTGAGTGTACCTGTTCATCTGAATCAAATAATTTATCGTGTGAGACCCTAGGGGTACTCAGCAAGTCTTTATGCCTCTAAAGGGGACACAACCTGGGGTGACGCAATTGCAGCAAAAGATAATACCTATCAGTTCTATAGATACTCGCTAACCATCCGCCTAACCAAAGATAGACGGATGTCCGTGAATTAAGAACAACAGTTATAACAGTAATATTAACAGATCCATCCTCCTCCTCGCTTACCAACGAGGAAGCGGACGAACACCCCCCATCCGTTGGCAGTTTTATTATCCATTCCATGAGTGTTGCACTATTTACTAGTCAGTTACTTAGTCAAATTAAAAGCGGTACTTTAGTTATACTTGTCTATGATCGAGAAACTGTGCTCCAAGTCGTCCATAACCGCAGACACGGCTTTCAGAAAGTTTTACCCTGCAGGGGTGCACAAATAGCAACACACACTCGATAAACCTCGGAAAAACCAAATCAAAACCCAACGAGGCTTTCACGACAAAGCAATCACAAGATTCAGAAATATTTCAGGGGGCCACCCCATTAAGTAATACCCGCAACGAAGCTGGCCGGCTCCGAGACGGACTCAAGGTTTGGGTGGACGGCTGTAAACGACTGGGAACCCAAAAGTGTGACTGGGCTTGTCGATACCGCGAAATCGTGTCCCGGTCCTAAACAGTACAGGTGCAGTACCTCGCACAATTTTAAATAAAGCAGTAAAGCATGGCATAAGTACATGATAGTAAATAAAACCTCAAACTAGTTTGTGGCCCCAAGAAATAAGAATGAATCAAGCTCTGGCTCAGGGGGGTCTCATAAGCCTCCCGGATGTGGATAGCACGAATATTCAAGGAACAGGAATCAAGTACTCGGGGTCCTACGGGACACAAGTGAGCATGAAAAACCAAATAGCATATATTGCTCACCGGTGCCACTTTCATTAGTTATCCCATACTACTCAGGTTAAGTTGTTTAGGTACCTCGTTATCCATCAGACACTCACATACCCTACACATGCTGTTCTACGACTCGCATGGCTCAAACAACTCCTGTAGTAATGGCTCATGGGATGGAGGAACAAGCTTCGGTGGGGTTTAAAAGTAAAGGCTATGCAGTACTTGGGATTCAGTTTAATGCAATCGCGACTCGATGATGCAAGAATAAGATAGAGGCAATAGGTACTGTATGTATGCAAGCATGTGGTAGTGCTTGCCTGGCAGCTCAGTTGAAGCGAGAGAAGGATCTGGGTAGTGCTCCTGGGTTTCTTGATATATCCCCTGCTCAGCGTCTATTCGAAGAAGAACCAAACAAACAAGGACCAACATAAATAAGGTGCACAAGCATATGAATCAAATGCGACAAGCAAACAACCATGCCATGATGAATGATGCACAATTTGCATGGCAATAAAGTAGCATGGCATGGGTGAGGTGTAGAATACAAGAAATAAACATTTTATGGAGTTTTAGTCACCTTCTATACTCAAATAAGTTGCTGTATACTTTATATTTATATGATGCATGCTGCAATTCAGAACCTGGAATGCATAAACAGAAAGGTCTCGTCGCGCTGATCGATTTAGACATATCATTTGTTAAATTTGGAGTTATAAAACAAAAGTTATTAATTAATTAAGAAAAAGGGCATTTTATTGTAATTTTAATCAACTCGAAAATTAAAGTGTTCAAAATATATTTTGAAGGGCATATTTGAAATCCTCACATTTTTCTGATCTCAAAACATATATTATTTGTATTATTTGGATTTATATTTTAAGAGTTATTTAAAACAGATTTGAAATTTGAATTTAAATCAAATTTGAAAAGATTTGAATTAAAACAGATAACAGAAAACCTTTTGTCACCCAGCCCAGTTCTAGCCATAGTCATAGACAAGCGGGCCAAGGCTGACTAGGACACACGCGCGCACAGAAAAGCTTCTGTCACCGCGGGTGGAGCTAGCCTCAGCGACTGACGGGTGGGACCGGCGTCCAGCGGGTCCACCGCGCGCGCGACCCAGCCAGGCCTTGCCACGCGGCAGATCCGGGGAGCGCGGGTTGAGATTAAAAGAGGCCAGGGGGTTTTCTAGGAGATTGCTCGGGTGGCTGACTGGTGGGCCACGAGTACCGCGGGTTTAGGCGGGAAAAAGGGGAGGGGGCTCTGCGCAAAACGGCCAGCGGCTGTTGCTGACGCTGAGGGACGCGGTGCTGCCGGCGGCGAAGAACTGGCCATCTTACAGCGACGATGGCGACGCCTCTGCTGGGCGAAACGCACCGCTCCAAAAACGAAAAGCGTAGAGGGCACCACGGTCTACAACTTTCGTGCAGGGAGCAACTACGGGGGTGGGCTGTGCTGGCCAGGCTTCGACGAGGAACAGAGGGCCAGGGGGAACCTGGGGCTACGGCTGCCCGCCCGCGCACGGTACGCGGCGCGCGCAGAGCGCTCGACGGAAGGCGGCGGAGCTACGGCGCAGGAGGAAGAAGGGGAACGTGTCTAGGGGGTTAAGAGGCTCACCAGGAGCTCGCCGGCGTGGTCGTTGGCGCTGAGGTGGAGGGGATCTGGCGGCGGGCTCGGGGACGTTGGGCTCGGGCTGCGGCGGTGCACGGCGGCGCTAGGCTGCTCCGGCGAGGTCCTGGTACTACCCCGCGGCCTAGGCGTTGAAGAGGATGCAGAGGACGCCCCTGGTGCTCCTGGATCGCCTTGGGGAGCTTGAGACTGACGAGGCCAGGAGGTAGGTGGGTCTAGGGTTTGAGTACGGCATGAGGAAGGCCATGGCTTTCAAGGGAGGAAGGTGGGAGGAAGATGGGGTGCCTGGCGTCCAGATCTTGCTCTGAGGTTTTCCTGGGGTGGTTGAGGTGATAAGGGAGAGAGGGGAGAGGCACATGGGGTGGTGGTAGCTTTGCAAAAAGAAGATGAGGAAGGGGCTCGGGTGATCTCTCTCCTCTCTCTCTTGTGCTTTAGCTAAAGAGAGGAAAAGAGAGGGACCAGGGGGAGGGCAGAGAGGCTGCAGGGTGGGGCTGGCGTGAGGGAGAGAGGAGAGGGAGGGGCTAGGTCGGTTGAGGTAGGGCTAGGGTTAGGAGAGGCTCGGGTTAGCTAGGTGTAGAAAGAGGAGAGGTGGTCTCGGGTTAGGTTAAAGGGGGCTAGGGTTTAGATAGAAAGGTGAGGTGGAGAGGTTTTCTTTTGACAAGATCAAGCAAGAACATGCCAAAGCTCAAACAAGATCTAGACAAGAAAAAGAGAGGGTGAGAAAAAGGTGGTGAGGGTATGGATGGAGATGGTTATAGGGTTTTAGATGCTTGCATGCATCAAGCAAGATCAAGCATAAGAGGGGTAGAGAGATATATGGGGAAGATCCACTCAAAGATTCAAATAAAACCAAAAGGCTAGAATGTGGTGGTTCTTGCATGGCCCATGCAAAATAATTAATGCCATGTTTGTCCTTGTGAAAACAATAATATTAACATGGCATTATTCTTATGCATTCCCAAAGTGGATTAAAGCCAAGCAAAAGGATTTAAAGGAAAGTTCCAGATGGAGTAGATGGAGATGATCACATTTGATTATAATTGGGACTTGCTAGTGTGTATATTCCACTAGATGTTTAATAGTCCCAAAAATATCCCAACATGAGCATATATCCATGATAATCCATATGGAAGCTAGGAAAAAGGAGCACTACTCATAATGCATGCAAAGGTGGCTCCACATATCAATAATGTGAAAACAACATGATGCTAAGATGAGAGCATGTGGAAATAGAATTGGATCCATCCCAACCCACATGAGCTAGAGGCAAAACCCAATAAAGTGCAAGCTCATATTTAGTTGGATGGTGGAATTATAAGGTGGTGGCAGAGAAAGGTGATGGAGTTGAATAAAAGATATGCCCCCAACTCAACTTGGGCATTACACATTATATCAATAACCAAATACAATATCAAGAGGCAAATACAATTAATGATGCATATGAGAGAAGAACCAAAACCAAAGGGTTTTATATGATGCTCAAATGCAAGGTGGCATGATGACATGAGCATGATATAATTATGATGCAACAATTATATGTAAGAAGTAGCATTTATAAAGACTAGGCTAGTAGCATTGCAATTGGTAGACAATTGGGATGCTACAGCCACCGACGAGCTTTGCCATTGATTCGTCGCCATCCGGTATCCCCGAGCCTCGCCGACCCCTCCATCGTGCTCGTGGTGAGTCCATGGTGCTAACGCACCCCTCCATTGCTTCCCTTCCCTCTTTATCGTCCTCCCCGCGAGAGCCTGACACTGCCGCTGTTTGCCATCGTCTCCGGTGACCAAGAATAGGTGGCGCCACCACCAGACGACTCCCCGTCATCGCCTCTTTCCAACACCCCAACCGTGCGTCGAGGCGCGCTCGAAATCGATGGATCCATGCTCGACAGGAGCATCTCCATTGATGACATCAGCATGATGTCATGCTGATGTCATATTTATTTTTTTCTTTTTCTTTTAATAATTTCTGTAAATATTTTCTGTAATTAATAAATCCCTGACAGGTGGGCCATACCTGTAAGATATTTAATCTTTTCATAAATGTTTTCTGAAATTGTTAAATATCTGACATGTGGGCCCAACATGGAAATTATTTTAAACATTCCAAAAATGATTTAAAATGAATAAAAATTGAGAAAAATCATAACTAATTCATTTTAAATCAGAAAAACACAAATAATATACCAAAATGATCATAAAAATGAGCTCTATCCAACTAAGCCATAATCATACATTGTTAACCAACTTTCATGGCAAGTTTAATTAGAAGAACCAATTGAACCCCACAGGTGTTTCTGGTGATCCCCCTGTTCTAGGGTTTGGACCTCTCGGACCCTGTTTAAAATGACCAAGCATGTTCTAGGGTTCATTTCAACACTATTTAATGTAACAACCCAATTTTGTAATATGTAATCAGTACTTAAGCATGGCATGCATCTGTTTAAATCAATACAATAATTGCATGTGGTCAAGTGTGTTGAATAAATGCAAATTCAAAACCCTGAATCTTCCCTCTCTTTGAAACTTTATTCAAATGGTGTTTGAATTTTTGTAAAATCACAAAATGTTTGGATCCCAATTGATTATAAGGGCCCCACAATAGTTTATAAGTTTTATGAAAGCTCCTGGTAATTTGAAAAGATTCAAAACATTAAGTGAATTTGAATTTACAAACATAAACAAAAATCAGAAAAAGGAAAAGTTTCTGTTAAAAAAATAGCCAGAGGGCAAGCCAGGCCGCAGCCCAGCAAGCCTCCTCCCCTTCCTCTCTCTCCCGCGGCCCAGGTCAGCCCACCCGTGGCCTAGGAGAAGGCCCGTACCCCTTCGATTCTTTTCTTCTTTCTTCTTCCTCGCCAGTGGACGCCGGTGAAGCTCCTGCGTGGCAGCGCCGCTGTCGCCCGATCCTCGCCCGAATCGCAGCGCCCCCGC
Source organism: Avena sativa (assembly GCA_916181665.1). Classification (NCBI taxonomy): domain Eukaryota; kingdom Viridiplantae; phylum Streptophyta; class Magnoliopsida; order Poales; family Poaceae; genus Avena; species Avena sativa. The sequence goes on from OV702284.1 coordinate 73,517,016, forward strand.
CGCCCCCGGAGTCAGGATAAGAACACCGGTGCTCGGCTCTCTCTCCTCGTCCCCTTATCCCTTTCCCTCTCGCTCTCTCTCGGCAGAGCTCCTCCCCACCGAAACCTAGACGCCATGGCCGCCGGCTAGCCGCCGTCTCCGGCCTCCCCTCGCCCATCTGACACCGCCACGAGCTCCGCCTGGACGCGAGGTTCCTCCTCCCGAAGGAATCGGGCTGGGACGCCCCCAATCGGCCGCATCGACTCCTTCCTCTTCAACACCGACGAGGTCCGACGAGCTCCTCGCCATCGATTCCGGCCTCGCTTGTCCTTCCCAACCCTTCTGCGAGCATCGTGGTGAGCCTCCGGTGCTCAAGGCACCCTCCGCCTGCTTCCTCTTCCTCTGTGCCAATGCCGCGCCACCAACCTGCAACCGCCACCACCGTCCGTCGCCGTGGAGGCTGCTCCGGCGACCAATAACTAGCGGTGCTAGGATAGTTAGGTTCGCATTGCTGAGCTCTTTCGAACGCGCCCTCCCGCGCGTGCTGGGGTGGACCAGTTCATCGCCGGCGACCACCGCCTGACGTTCCCGCCGTCGTGTCCGACATGGCCCACGCGTGGCTTGCCTGCGTGGCCTTGGCCCCACCCGTCAGTCGGTGTGGGTAGCCTCTGCCTCGGTGAAATTTGTCCCTGAGCCTCTTCGCGTGCGTGGCTGCTGAGGTGGCCACGGGCCCACCTGTCGGTGTCTGTGGCTAGCCTAGCCCCTGTGTAAAAAGTATTCCTAGCCTTATTTAAATTAATAAAATGGTTAATAATTTCAGAAATTGTTTTGAATATTGTAAATTCAATAACTTTTAATCTGTAATTCAGAATAATACAAATAATATATCAAAATGTTCAGAAAATTGAGAACTATCTAATAGAGCTATAATCATGCATTGTTCAAAAATTAAAATGGCAAGTTTAATTAGAAGAACAATTGCACCCCTCTCATGTCTTTCCGGAGTTTTCCGAATTAGGGTTTTCAACCCTCGGAACCCCGTTTAAGTTGCCGAGCATATTTTAGGGTTTCATTTCAATGCAATTCAACTTGTCATATCATCATCCTTGTTTGAGCATTGCATCGATGCCATGTCTTGATTGTTGCCTTTCTTTCCAGTATTGGTTCTTCGCGATAAAATCCGGACCCGAAGCTGAAGTCAACAACAACGAAGATCCATACCTGTCTTCTGACGGACAAGGCAAGCGTAGCCTCTCATTCTGAACCCATGTTTTATAAAGGATATTACTTTCTCGCTATGATGCACACGATTCCAAATGTGGTCTTTTGTCAGTAGCTAGTGTTACCTATCTGCTGCACTGTTTCCCTTTTGTAGCCTTATACTCTTGATCCAGTGCTCCTAGCATACCTAGGTTTGACATGTGAGCGTTGTAGAGCTTCTGCTACCGACAGCTTATCCATGCATAGTAACAACGTCTGATTTATTCAATGATGAGTCAGAGGTGACAAGAAAGGTAGTGAGGTCGGAGATGGTGACATCAGAAAAGGAGTTAATTAATCATGCTAAGGCTTGTATGGGAGGCCACGTTGGGTGTGGTATTTGTAGTCCCATGCTCGCCACCACTAGGAACTGAGTTCTTGCCTGTGGAACCGAGATGAGCGTACAACCACACGGGGCTTGGGAACCCCTCAACTGACTAACTTGCCTAGTAGATTCCATGAGTCACATAGTTCAGGCTTTCCATTTGGCATACACATTAAAAACTTTTTCGAAAGAGGAGGTGATGGAGGTGCATCATAACAGGTAGGGAAGCGTGGCCGCGGTTGCTTGGGGTCGATGGAGCCCCTGGTGAACCAACCTCGCCTCACATCTTTAAGTACCGGCTTCGGGATTTGACCCGTTATGGCAGAATTATACTTATTGCGTGACTCATGGTCTCGGCGAAAGCAAGGTAAAGGTCGTGGTCAACCAGCATCTGCCGGCCCTCCAAGGAAGAGGGCTAATAATATTTGGCATTAAGAGTCGGTTGATATGTGTGGGTAAAGTTGTACACCCCTGCAGGGTATTAATCTTTTCGAAAAGCCATGTTCACGGTTATGAACGCTTGGTGACCAGATTCTAAGATCGTAGATAACTTTAACCATCATAAAACTTGTTGATCCACGTGTGCTTAAGGATGCTTCCTCTGGGTCGAGGGGGTGATCCTAGATAGGAGGTTCTGATGAAGTTGGTGGTTAACGAGATGTGATGAACAAGATGAAGAGTCGCTATCTTATCCCTTTTTAAAAGATTCTGAGTCAACGAGCCTCTTCTCTCTCTTGTTTACAAATAAAGATTGCTTTTCGCAAAAGTAAATCCAGAGAAAGCATTTCTATCTAGAGCATGTAGATACTGGGTTATCTAAGTCTTGCAGAGTACATTCTCGTACTCAGCCTTGCGCCATTGTTGTTTTTCTACAGAGGATCTGGTTGCAACTGAAGGTGGCTTCTACGTTGACATCGATGAGTAGTTGGGGGTCCCAGGTAGCAGCCTGAGGACTATGGGATGGACGTCGCTTTTGTTTATGGCCTCTTAGGCCTTTTGCTAAGTTGTTGTGTAGAACAACATAATTTGCTTTCGCTGTGTGATGTAATGTTGGGTCTTTGACCTCTGGTTTGTAATAACTCTAATATCTCACTCTGTTAAGAGTTTAAACTTATGTTGTTGAATCCCTGTGTTCTGTAATGTTACCGAATCATATTGTGATCTTCCGTGTTTGGGAGTTGAACTTATCTTAGATGGTGATCTAAGGTTGGTTTAATCCTAACCCCGGGGGGTACTACAGGTTTTGGTATCAGAGCAGGACTGCCTGTAGGAAATCCTTTTATTGGTCGATGTTGAGTCTAGAAGTTGACAAAACTATTTTAAAGTTAAAAACTATTTGCAGAAACTCTGACTAGGATTATTTTTACTCCTTCTCTGGTGTGTTTCTGTTGCTGGAGTTTCTCTTACCTTATTTGGTTTGAAAAAGGTTTTCATTCCTTACCTTGTATCTCAAAAATTTTAGGATTGTGGTTTTGGGGTTGTTTTTTTGAAAAGTACTCCGTACTTGGTTGCTATTCCCAGAGTTCCAAGATATCTCAGTTTTTCTTGGTGTGTAACATCTTAGCAATCCATTGTTATGGTTTGTAAGTCAGCTGGTTAGTGTATACATTAGTATTCTTTGATACTACCATGCTTGATAAGATGATACTTTTAAATCAAGTACTCCTTTTTCAGCTTTCCGTCTTGTTCCTTTGGATCCCTTGTCTAACCTTCTTTTTGTTCTTTCAGGATGGTTGATACCTCTCATGCCCGTACTCGTGCTCACGCACGTGGTGTCGCAAATGAGGGTGAATCTTCCAACCTTCCTCCACCGCCGTCCATGGTTCAACTCATGGCCATGTACGAAACCAACCGTGCTAACAACATGAGGCTCCTTGAAAGGATTGAGCGCAACACTGCTCAACGCCAGAACAATCAAGTTGGAATCAAGGACTTCACCCGTCTCACTCCGCCAGTTTACAGCTATTCCACTGAGCCACTTGATGCGGACTACTGGCTTCGCACCATGGAGCACAAACTTCAGGTTGGTCATGTTGCTCAAGCTGATTGGGTGACTTTTGCTGCCTATCATCTGGAGGCATCAGCTAACTCCTGGTGGGAAAATTTCTTGGCTATGCAAGAAGCTCAACATGTTGTTACATGGCAAGAGTTCACTGAATCCTTTCGAGCTTATCATATTCCGGAGGGTCTAATGGATCAAAAGAGGGAGGAGTTCCTCAAGCTTAAGCAGGGCACTGGTTCCGTGTGTGATTACCAACACAATTTCAATCGTCTTGCCTGCTATGCTACTGAAGAGGTCTCCACTGATGTTAAGAAGCAAGCTCTGTTCTGCAAGGGACTGGATCCTGAGGTTCGTCGTGATCTCCATCTCATGGACTTTGTTAACTTCCAAGGTCTTGTCAATAAGGCTATGAAGGCCGAGAGTGGAAAAGTGGAGTATGAAGAAACTCGTAAGCGTCCTCAGGATGGGTACAACAATGCTGGTTCTAGTAATAAGAAGTGCCGTGTCTTCGTGCCTTACAGTGCTGTGCCACGTGCTCCTTATACTCCAAGGTCTTCTAGATACGCTCCTCGTCCGAATGCTACCTCAAACAATGCTGGTGGATCAAGCTATCCTTCTGCTGGCAATGCATCAGGTTTTATATGCTTCAATTGTCACCAGCCTGGTCACTATGCAAAGGAGTGTCCTCAAAAGAATGCTGCTGAGAAGGAAACACCACCAAAGAAGAATGATAAGTATCCAGGTGCTGGAAAAGGACGCCTGAACCATATCTCTGCTGAAGAGGCTCAGGAAGATCCAAGCGTCATCATGGGTACGCTTCGTATCAATCAAATTCCAGCTAAAGTTTTGTTTGATTCTGGAGCACCACATTCATTCCTGTCACAAGCTTTTGCTCAAATGCATGGGATAAGTTTTGAGGGGTTATATGTTCCTCTGCTAGTTCAGTCTCCTGGTTCTAGTTGGTGTTCCACCATGGTTAGTCATGGGAATCTAATCGAAGTTGCATTTAAACTTTTCCCCACTTCTTTGATCGCCCTCAAGTCAACTGATATTGACATCATTTTGGGCATGGACTGGTTGACCCGTTATCAAGCTATTCTCGATTGTATAACCAAGTCTGTGACTCTGACTAGTCCTGCTGGCATAACAGTCAAGTATTGGACCGTAGGTTCACTATCCCCTTCAGCTATTTCTATTCGGAGGCAGATTTGTATGCTCTTGAAGTTCTACCTCCGTTAGAGATCCAAGATGTTTCCGTGGTCTGTGAGTTTCCGGATGTTTTCCCTGAGGAGTTGCCTGGCATGCCACCAGATCGAAGTGTAGAGTTTGTCATAGAGTTAGTTCCTGGAACTGCTCCTGTCTCTAAAAGACCCTATCGTATGCCTCCTCATGAGCTTGTGGAGTTGAAGAAGTAATTAGATGAGTTAGAAGGAAAAGAATACATTCAGCCCAACACATCTTCTTGGGGATGTCCTACCATCTTTGTCAAGAAGCGGGATACCAATATACCGCGTCTGGTTGTGGATTATCGCTCACTCAATGCTGTGACTATCAAGAATAAGTATCCTCTCCCTAGGATCAACGATCTTTTGATCAGTCAAGTGGTGCCACTGTCTTTTCCAAAATTGATTTGAGGTCAGGGTATCACCAGATAAAGATCCGTAAGGAAGATATTCCAAAGACTGCTTTTACCACTCGTTATGGTCTTTACGAGTATACAATCATGTCCTTTGTTCTTACCAATGCTCCAGCTACTTTCATGCGACTTATGAACTCTGTCTTCATGGAGTATCTTGACAAGTTTGTCGTGGTCTACATCGATGACATTCTAGTCTATTCCAAGACTGAAGAAGAGCACGCTGAACATCTTCATTTGGTGTTAACAAAACTTCGAGAACATCGTCTCTATGCCAAGTTTTCTAAATGTGAGTTTTGGTTACAAGAGCTCGTATTCCTTGGTCATGTTGTTTCCGCCAAAGGGGTTGCTTTTATCCCCGATAAGGTTCAAACTATCCTCGACTGGGAGTCTCCTAAATCCGTTAAGGATGCCAGAAGCTTTCGCGGGATGGCTGGTTATTACCGTCGATTCATTGAGAACTTCTCCAGGATTGCAAAGCCGATGACCGACCTTCTCAAGAAGGAGAAGAAGTTTGAATGGTCTGATAAGGCTGAAGAAAGCTTCCAGTTGTTGAAAACCAAGTTAACCACTACACCCGTGTTAGTTCTCCCAGACACCAGCAAGGACTTTGTCGTCTTCTGTGATGCTTCTCACCAAGGTCTTGGATGTGTGCTGATGCAAGATGGGAATGTGGTGGCTTATGCGTACCGTCAGCTAAAACCACATGAGAACAACTACCCAACTCAAGGTCTTGAGCTTGCAGCTGTTGTTCATGCTCTCAAGCAATGGAGAAATTACCTTCTCGGTAGTCGTTGCGAGTTATACTCGGATCATCAAAGTCTGAAGTATCTTTTCACACAACCTCAGGCAAAGAAGATGGTTGGAACTCATCAAGGACTATGATTTGGGTCTCAACTATCAACCTGGCAAAGCCAATGTCGTTGCTGATGCGTTGAGCCGTAAATCCTATTGCAATACCCTGTTGATAAAACAAGCTCAACCTTCTCTTCATGAGGAATTTGCTCGATTGAATCTTGAAGTAGTTCCTCGTGGATTCCTTTCTACTCTTGAAGTGAAGTTTTCTCTCGAGGATCAGATCAAAGCTGCTCAAAGGCAAGATCCTGAGATGGATACAATTAAAGAGAACATTGCTAGCAGAGTTGCTAAATGTTTCTCTATTAACAAGGAAGGTGTCCTATATTTCGGTATACGTTTGGTAGTACCAAGTGGAAAGGACTTGAAGAAGATAATTCTTACCGAAGCTCATGAATCACTTCTTTCTATCCACCCTAGAGGTACCAAGATGTATCGGGATCTTCGTCAAAGGTTCTGGTGGTCGGGTATGAAGAAGGAAATCTCTCGTTTTGTTGCTGAATGTGACGTCTGTCGTCGCGTCAAGGCTGAGCACCAAAGACCTGCTGGTCTCCTGCAACCACATAAAATACCTGAGTGGAAATGGGATGAAGTTGGTATGGATTTCATTACTGGTCTTCCTAAGACTCGGAAAGGAAATGATGCCATCTGGGTAATCGTTGACTACTTGTCCAAGGTGGCTCACTTCCTACCTGTTCGCGAGAGCATTACTGCTAATCAGTTGGTTGATCTGTATATCTCCCGAATAGTTGTTCTTCATGGGGTACCAAAGAAAATCATCTCCGACCGTGGAAGTTTGTTCACCTCAAGGTTCTGGGCAAGTTTCCAACAAGCTATGGGAACTCGCCTTACCTTCAGCATAGCTTATCATCCTAGTACCGGTGGTCAAACCGAAAGAGTGAATCAAATTCTTGAAGACATGCTAAGAGCGTGTGTCATATCTTTTGGCAAGAACTGGGAGAAATGCCTTCCTTTTGCTGAATTCTCCTACAACAATAGCTTTCAGTCCAGTATTGGTATGGCACAATTCCAGTTTCTATATGGAAGAACCTGTCGTACTCCTTTGAACTGGTCAGAAACCGGAGAAAGAAAGTTCTTTGGTCCGGATATGATTCAGGAAGCAGAAGATCAAGTTCGTATCATTCGAGATCGTTTGAAAACTGCTCAGTCTTGCCAGAAAAGCTATCATGATCGTCACCATCAACATATTTAATATGAAGTCGGTGATCAAGCTTATCTCCGGGTCACTCCTCTAAAGGGTGTCCATCGTTTCGGTATCAAAGGCAAACTGGCTCCTCGCTATGTTGGTCCTTTCCGTGTTCTTTCCAAGCAAGGTAACCTTGCATACAAACTGGAGTTGCCTGCAAATTTTCCTGAGGTGCATGACGTCTTTCATGTGTCTCAACTCAAGCGTTGCTTCAAAGATCCTATCCGTGGTGTTGATCACCAAACCCTTGATCTCCAAAAGGATCTGACTTATCGTGAGTATCCTGTTCGTGTCCTTGATGAAACCGAGCGCAAAACTCGTCATCAAAACATCAAGTTCCTGAAAGTTCAGTGGTCTCATCACTCCGAGAATGAAGCAACCTAGGAACAAGAAGATCGTCTTAGATCTGAGTACCCTGCCTTCTTTTATAAAACTTAGGAATCTCGGGTCGAGATTCTTGTAAGGGGGGTAGAGCTGTAACAACCCAAGTTTGTAATATGTAATCAGTACTTAAGCATGGCATGCATCTGTTTAAATCAATACAATAATTGCATGTGGTCAAGTGTGTTGAATAAATGCAAATTCAAAACCCTGAATCTTCCCTCTCTTTGAAACCTTATTCAAATGGTGTTTGAATTTTTGTAAAATCACAAAATGTTTGGAGCCCAATTGATTATAAGGGCCCCACAATAGTTTATATGTTTTATGAAAGCTCCTGGTAATTTGAAAAGATTCAAAACATTAAGTGAATTTGAATTTACAAACATAAACCAAAATCAGAAAAAGGAAAAGTTTCTGTTAAAAAAAATATAGCCAGAGGGCAAGCCAGGCCGCAGCCCAGCAAGCCTCCTCCCCTTCCTCTCTCTCCCGCGGCCCAGGTCAGCCCACCCGCGGCCCAGGAGAAGGCCTATACCCCTTCGATTCTTTTCTTCTTTCTTCTTCCTTGCCAGTGGATGCCGGCGAAGCTCCAACGTGGCAGCGCCGCTGTCGCCCGATCCTCGCCCGAATCACAGCGCCCCCGCCGCCCCCGGAGTCAGGATAAGAACACCGGTGCTCGGCTCTCTCTCCTCGTCCCCTTATCCATTTCCCTCTCGCTCTCTCTCGGCAGATCTCCTCCCTACCGAAACCTAGACGCCATGGCCGCCAGCTAGCCGCCGTCTCCGTCCTCCCCTCGACCATCTGACACCGCCACGAGCTCCGCCTGGACGCGAGCTTCCTCCTCCCCAAAGGAATAGGGCTGGGACGCCCCCAATCGGCCGCATCGACTCCTTCCTCTTCAACACCGACGAGGTCTGACGAGCTCCTCGCCATAGATTCCGGCCTCGCTTGTCCTCCCCGACCCTTCTGCGAGCATCGTGGTGAGCCTCCGGTGCTCAATGCACCCTCCGCCTGCTTCCTCTTCCTCTGTGCCGATAACGCGCCACCAACCTGAAATCGCCGCCACCGTCTGTCGCCGTGGAGGCTGCTCCGGCGACCAATAACTAGCGGCGCTAGGATAGTTAGGTTCTCCTTGCTGAGCTCTTTCGAACGCGCCCTCCCGCGCATGCTGGGGTGGACCAGATCATCGCCGGCGACCACCGCCTGATGTTCCCGCCGTCGTGTCCGATGTGGCCCACACGTGGCTTGCCTGCATGGCCTTGGCCCCACCCGTCAGTCGGTGTGGGTAGCCTCTGCCTCGGTGAAATTTGTCCCTGAGCCTCTTCGCATGCGTGGCTGCTGAGGTGGCCACGGGCCCACCTGTCGGTGTCTGTGGCTAGCCTAGCCCCTGTGTAAAAAGTATTCCTAGCCTTATTTAAATTAATAAAGGGGTTAATAATTTCAGAAATTGTTTTGAATATTGTAAATTCAATAACTTTTAATCTGTAATTCAGAAAAATACAAATAATATATCAAAATGTTCAGGAAATTGAGAACTATCTAATAGAGCTATAATCATGCATTGTTCAAAAATTAAAATGGCAAGTTTAATTAGAAGAACAATTGCACCCCTCTCATGTGTTTCCGGAGTTTTCCGAATTAGGGTTTTCAACCCTCGGAACCCCGTTTAAGTTGCCGAGCATATTTTAGGGTTTCATTTCAATGCAATTCAACTTGTCATATCATCATCCTTGTTTGAGAATTGCATCGATTCCATGTCTTGATTGTTGCCTTAATTGCCGGTATTGGTTCTTCGCGATAGGATCCGAACTCGAAGCTGAAGTCAACAACACCGAAGATCCATACCTGTCTTCTGACGAACAAGGCAAGCGTAGCCTCTCATTCTGAACCCATTTTTTATAAAGTATATTAATTTCTCGCTATGATGCACACGATTCCAAATGTGGTCTTTTGTCAGTAGCTAGTGTTACCTATCTGCTGCACTGTTTCCCTTTTGTAGCCTTATACTCCTGATCCACTGCTCCTAGCATACCTAGGTTTGGCATGTGAGCGTTGTAGAGCTTCTGCTACCGACTGCTTATCCATGCATAGTAACAACGTCTGATTTATTCAATGATGAGTCAGAGGTGCCAAGAAAGGTAGTGAGGTCGGAGATGGTGACATCAGAAAAGGAGTTAATTAATCATGCTAAGGCTTGTATGGGAGGCCACGTTGGGTGTGGTATTTGTAGTCCCATGCTCGCCACCACTAGGAACTGAGTTCTTGCCTGTGGAACCGAGATGAGCGTACAACCACACGGGGCTTGGGAACCCCTCAACTGACTAACTTGCCTAGTAGATTCCATGAGTCACATAGTTCGGGCTTTCCATTTGGCATACACATTAAAAACGTTTTCGAAAGAGGAGGTGATGGAGGTGCATCATAACAGGTAGGGAAGCGTGGCCGCGGTTGCTTGGGGTCGATGGAGCCCCTGGTGAACCAATCTCGCCTCACATCTTTAAGTACCAGCTTCGGGATTTGACCCGTTACGGCGGAATTATACTTATTGCGTGACTCATGGTCTCGGCGAAAGCAAGGTAAAGGTCATGGTCAACCACCCTTTGCCGGCCCTCCAAGGAAGAGGGATAATAATATTTGGCATTAAGAGTTGGTTGATACGTGTGGGTAAAGTTGTACACCCCTGGAGGGTATTAATATTTTCAAAAAGCCGTGTTCACGGTTATGAACGCTTGGTGACCAGATTCTAAGATCGTAGATAACTTTAACCATCGTAAAACTTGTTGATCCACGTGTGCTTAAGGATTCTTCCTTTGGGTCGAGGGGGTGATCCTAGATAGGAGGTTCTAATGAAGTTGCTGGTTAACGAGATGTGATGAACAAGACGAAGAAGTCGCTATCTTATCCCTTTTTAAAAGATTCTGAGTCAACGAGCCTCTTCTCTCTCTTGTTTACAAATAAAGATTGCTTTTCGCAAAAGTAAATCCAGAGAAAGCCTTTCTAGCCAGAGCATGTAGATACTAGGTTGTCTAAGTCTTGCAGAGTACATTCTCGTACACAGCCTTGCGCCATTGTTGTTTTTCTACAGAGGATCTAGTTGCCACTGAAGGTGGCTTCTACGTTGACATCGACGAGTAGTTGGGGGTCCCAGGTAGCAGCTTGAGGACTATGGGATGGACGTCGCTTTTGTTTATGGCCTCTTAGGCCTTTTGCTAAGTTGTTGTGTAGAACAACATAATTTTCTTTCGCTGTGTGATGTAATGTTGGGTCTTTGACCTCTAGTTTGTAATAACTCTAATATCTCACTCTGTTAAGAGTTTTAACTTATGCTGTTGAATCCCTGTGTTCTATAATGTTACCGAATCATACTGTGATCTTCCGGAGTTGAACTTATCTTAGATGGTGATCTGAGGTTGGTTTAACCCTAACCCCCCGGGGGGGGGGGGGGTACTACATTTAACTTATCATATCATTCATATTGTATGAGCATTGCACATGCCATGTGTTGAATGTTGCTTTGTATTTTCCGGTGATTGGTTCTTGCGAATAGGAACTGAACCCGAGGCTGAAGTCAACGCCACCGAAGAGCAGTACCAGTTCAACAACGGACAAGGCAAGCGAAGCCCCACTCATACATATGAATCCTATGTTTACAAAGTATTTCATTCTCACCATATGCATTCAGTTCAACAGTATTTTATCAGTATATAGAGTAATCCTATCTGATGCATGTTTCCCTTTGTGAACTATATTACCGGATCCACTGCTCCTAGCATAACTAGGGTTTGGCTTATGAGCATCGCTAGTGCCACATTTTAGTCAAGCTTAGTCATGCTTAGTGGTCCGATACTGATAATTCAGATGATGCACTGGAGATGCGATGAATCTAGTATGGTAGGATGTGTGATGTGATCAGAGATGGATGATAAACATGCTAAGGCTTGTATGGGAGGCCACGTGGGTTGTGGTTTTTGAAGTCCCATACTTGCCACCCCTAGGACCCGATGTTCTTGCCTCTTGAACCAAGACGAGCGTACAACCACACGGGGGCCTGGAAACCCCCTCGACCAACTAACTTGCCTAGTGGATTCCATGAGTCACATAGTTCGGGCTTTCCATTCGACATACGCATCTTGGTTGTTCTTAAATGGAGGTGAAGGAGGTGCATTCATAACAAGTAGGTAAGCGTAGCCGGAAACAAGAGATGCCCGGCATCCGTAATCTTGAACCCTGCACACATCATTAGGGACCCGCTTCGGGACTTGACCCGTTACAGCGGGATCTCCCTAGTGCGTGACTCATGGTCTCGGTGAAAGCAAGGTAAAGGTCGTGGTCAACCACTCTCTGCTGGCCTTCCAAGGAAGAGGGCTAATAATTTGGCATTAAGAATTGGTTGGTACGTGTGGGTAAAGTTGTGCACCCCTGCAAGGTTATTAATCTTTTCGAAAAGCCGTGTCCACGGTTATGGACAACTTGGGAACGGACGTGAAAATCATAGAGAACTATAACCGAATGATAAAACTTGGCCAACTAAAGTGAGATCCAGAATACTTCCTCGGGGTTGTTTGAGGGGGTAGTCCGGGAAGAGAGGTATAGTTGATGATGGTATTTGGTGGATATAGAAGATGACTCGGAAGAGATATAGTTGTAGTCTTCTTATCCCCTTTTGAAAATGATCTGACTAGACGAGTTTATTCTCCCTCTAGTTTTGTAAACAAAAGATGGCTTTATGAAAAATAACTCCACTAGCCATAAGTCTTGCAGAGTACACCCTGTACTCAGCCTTGCCCCGTTGATATTTTTCTACCGATGAGGCTATTACAACTGAAGGTGGTTTATACGTCGAAGTCAACGAGTAGTCGGGGTTCCCGGGCAGCAGCCTAGGATCTATGGAAGGGTCACTACTTCTGTTTAAGGCCTCTTAGGCCCTTTGCTAAGTTTTTTTGTTTAGAACAACTTGTTTGGTTCCATTGTTTGTTGTAATAATGGGTCTGTGACCCCTGTCTTGTATGACTAGTTTTTAACTCTCTTAAGAGTTTACCTTATTAATGTATGGTTTGTATGTTCTGTAATGTTACCGATCTTTCCCTGCGCGCTTCGGAATTTAGGTTAGGCTTATGTCAGATGAAGATCTGATATTTGTCTATCCCTAATCCCGGGTCGTGACAGATTTTGGTATCAGAGCAGGACTGCCTGTAGGAAACCCTTCTAGCTGGTCGATGTTGAGTCTAGAGTTTGAGAAAACTATCTGAAAGCTAAAAATTATTTGCAAAACTCTAAATAGGACTCTTTTTATTCCTTATCCAAGGTTGTTCTATTGCTGAGTATTCTTACCTCGTTTGCTTTCAAGGTTTTCACTTCTCGTATATCATTTCAAACTTTTAGGATTTACGGGTATGGGTTGTTTCTCCTAGTACTCCGTACTCGGTTGCAAGGCTCAGAGTTTCCAAAATATATCCGTGCACCTGAGCATCGTTTTTCAACTTTGCTAAGGATGCTTATAATCCTACTCTCTATTCTTTTGTGACTTGTTGGTATCATATCAAGCTTGCATTCCATTGTTATGGTTTGTATCTAAGTTGGTAGCGTTTGTGTTCCGTATGCTTGTTCTAGTGCCATACTTAATGCATTTATATAATATTCATCCACATGTTCACCTCTACCATGATATTTTGATATAGTTTTCGTCATCCTTTGATGTACCCTTTTTGGTGAATCCATTCTCATGGTTTCTGTTTTCTCCTTAGGATGTCGTCTGGTACTCGTGGTTCTGTTGGCCGTCGAGGAAACAACAATGCTGAACAGGAACTTCCGCCACCTCCCACAATGGCCGAGGTTCTCAACAACATTGAGACCAACCGTTAGAGGAATGAACGCCTTCTGGAGCGTGTGGCGCATAACACTAAACGTCCTCCTAACGACTGTGTCACACTTGGAGATTTCATCCGCTCTTTTCCTACAATCTTCACCCACCCAAAGGAACCCCTTGAATTTGATGATTGGATTCGCACTATAGAGCACAAGTTCAGTGCTCTTCGTATCCGTCCCGCTGACCGCGTCAACTTCGCCACCTATCAACTGGAAGGTGAGGCTGGTGTTTGGTGTGAAGGTTTTCTGAATCTGCAAGCTCAAGGACATGTTGTTACCTGGGAAGAGTTTGTTGCAGCATTCCGTGCCTCTTATATCCCTAAGCCCGTCATGGATCTCAAAAGGAGGGAGTTTCTGGATCTAACTCAGGGGCACAGGGATATTGAAACATATGGGCGTGAGTTTACTCGCCTGGCTCGTTATGCAACCAGGGATGTGACCAATGATGAATATAAGAAAGAGTTGTTCCGTAAGGGACTTAACTCTGCACTTCGCTATGAGTGGCTGCCCTTCAAGTTCCAATCTTTCCAGGAACTGCACAATCAGGCTCTTAATCTAGAGCATGGAAGGAAGGATATGGGGGTCTCTCAGAAGCGTGAAGAAGGAAATTCTCGTGCTTCTTCCTCTGGTAAGAAGAAGTGCTGTGTATTTGTTCCATACAGTGTTGTGCCTCGTGCTCCTTATGCACCCAAGACTTCTGGCAATACTTCTCGTCAGCCATAGTCAAATACTGGTGGAGCAAATTATCGCCCTCCTGCTGGTTCTTACACTGGAGTTACTTGCTACTCCTGTGGTCAGCCTGGTCACTACTCAAGGGAGTGTTCTCAAAGGGCTGTCGGTCGCAATGATCAGCAGGCAAATAAGAATGATAAATCTCAAGGTGCTGGACGTGGTCGTCTGACCCATGTCACTGCCGAGGAAGCTCAGGAAGATCCACGCGTCATTCTGGGTACGCTCCGTGTCAATTCAATTCTCGCAACAATCTTGTTTGATTCTGGAGCATCGCATACATTCATATCACAAGAGTTTGCACGGGAGCATAACATACCTTTTGAAGCAATGTCTTCCCCTCTAGAGATTAGTACCCCTGCGTCTCATTGGCAGACCATCTGGGTTACTCATGGGGTTGAGATAGATATAGCATATCATAAGTTTCCCACTTCCCTCATTGCACTCAAGTGAACTGACATAGATGTCATTCTGGGCATGGACTGGTTAACCAAGTATCAAGCCTTCATTGACTGTGCACTTAGAACAGTTACTGTGACCTCTCCTGCTGGCATAACTGTCAAGTTTTGGACTGATGGTTCAAAGTCTCCGTCAGCAGTTCTTAAACATTTCTCAGAGTTGTATGCCATGGATGTCCTACCTACTCTCGAGGTCCAAGATGTCCATGTAGTCTGTGATTTCCCAGATGTCATAGAGATACTTCCTGGAACTGCTCCTATCTCCAAAAGACCTTACCGTATGCCTCCTCATGAGTTGGTTGAGTTGAAGAAGCAACTTGAAGAGCTTGAAGGCCTATGCTACATACAACTTAGCACATCCTCTTGGGGTTTCCCTACCATCTTTGTCAAGAAGCGGGATACAAATATTCCAAGATTGGTTGTTGATTACCATCAACTCAACACGGTGACAATCAAGAATAAGTACCCTCTTCCCCGAATAAATGATCTCTTTGATCAATTAAGTGGTGCCACTGTCTTCACCAAAATGGACTTAAGATCAGGGTATCATCAAATCAAGATCAGAAAAGAGGATATCCCAAAGACAACATTCACAACTCGTTATGGTCTTTACGAGTATACAGTGATGTCCTTCGGGTTAACCAATGCCCCTGCCACATTTATGAGGCTCATGAACTCCTGCTTCCAATACCTTGACAAGTTCGTCATGGTATACATTGATGACATTTTAATCTACTCCAAGACCGAAGAAGAGCATGCCGAACATCTACGTTTGGTGTTGACTAAACTTCGTGAACATCGTCTCTATGCCAAGTTCTGCAAATGTGAGTTCTAGTTACAAGAGCTCATCTTCCTTGGCCATGTTGTGTCAGCAAGTTGTGTTGCTGTCATACCAGATAAGGTCCAGACCATCCTGGAATGGAAGTCACCTACTTCAGTCAAGGAAGTCTGAAGTTTTCTTGGAATGGCTGGATATTACCGCCGATTCATCGAGAACTTCTCCAAGATAGCCAAGCCTATGAATGATCTTCTTAAGAAAGATAAGAATTTTGAATGGTCAGAAAGGGAAGAAGAAAGCTTCCAAGCTTTGAAAACTAAGCTAACCACTGCTCCTGTGCTTGTCCTTCCGGATACAATCAAGGATTTCGTCATCTATTGTGACGCTTCTCTCCAAGGGCTCGGTTGTGTGTTGATGCAAGATGGTCATGTAGTGGCCCATGCTTCTCGACAGTTGAAGCCATATGAGAACAATTACCCAACCCATGATCTCGAACTCGCTGCTGTTGTTCATGCTCTTAAGCAATGGCGACATTACCTCATCGGTAACCGTTGCGAAATTTACTCGGATCATCAAAGCCTGAAATATCTCTTTACCCAGCCAGATCTGAATCTCAGGCAAAGACGATGGTTGGAACTCATCAAAGATTATGATTTGGGTCTCAACTATCAACCCGACAAAGCCAACATCGTTGCTGATGCGCTAAGTTGGAAGTCTTATTGCAACAATCTGATGATTTCACAAGCCCAACCTGTTCTCTATGAGGAAATCAAGCGTCTTAACCTTGAAGTGGTTCCTTGTGGATTCCTTGCTAACCTTGAAATAAAGTATTCTCTCGAGGACCAAATCAAGGAAGCTAAAAAACAAGATGGTGAGATCACCTAGATCAAAGAACGTGTTGCAAGTGGTGAAGCTAAATGTTTCTACATCAATGATCAAGGTACCCTCTATTTTGGTAACCGGCTAGTGGTCCCAAACAGTCGGAAACTCAAAGATCTAATCCTATTGGAAGCCCATGAATCCCCTCTGTCTATCCATCCTGGTGGTACCAAGATGTACCGAGATCTCCGTCAAAGATTTTGGTGGAGTGGAATGAAACCAGAAATCGCTCGCTTTGTTGCAGAGTGCGACGTTTGCTGTCGTGTGAAGGCTTAACACCAAAGGCCTGCTAGACTTCTGCAGCCGTTGAAAATTCCTGAGTGGAATGGGATGAAATTGGAATGGATTTTATTACCGGACTCCCAAGGACACAAGCAGGAAATGATGCCATATGGGTAATAGTTGATCGGTTATCCAAAGTTGCTCATTTCCTTCCGGTTTGTGAAACTATCTGTGCTAGTCAAATGACTAACCTATATCTCTCTCTTATCGTTGTTCTCCATGGTGTTCCCAAGAAGATCATATCTGATCGTGGAATTTTGTTTACTTCCAAATTCTGGCAAAGTTTCCAAGAAGCAATGGGAACTCATGTCTCCTTCAGCATAGCCTATCATCCTAAAACCGGTGGACAAACCGAAAGAGTAAATCAAATTCTTGAAGACATGCTCGGAGCGTGTGTCATATCCTTTGGAAAGAACTGGGAGAAATGTCTTCCTTTTGCGGAGTTCTCCTACAACAACAGTTTTCAATCAAATTTGGGCATGGCACCTTTCCAATTCCTATATGGGCGAACATGTCGAACACTGCTGAACTGGACAGAAACCGGCGAAACACAATTCTTTGGTCTGGACATGATCCAAGAAGCAGTTCGCATAATTTTGGAGCGTCTGAAGGCCACTCAATCTCGTCAAAAGACCAACTACGATCGTCATCATCTTGATGTTCATTATGAAGTTGGTGATCAAGTTTACCTCCGGGTCACTCCTCTAAAGGGTGTCCACCGATTCGGTATCAAAGGCAAGTTGGCTCCTCGCTACGTTGGTCCCTTTCGCATTCTATACACACGGGGTGAGCTTGCCTACAAATTGGATCTACTTTCAACTTTTCCAGAGGTACATGATGTCTTCCATGTGTCCCAACTCAAGTGTTGCTTCAAAGATCCCATTCATTGTGTGGACCATGAAACTTTGGATCTCCAAGGTGATCTAACCTACCGAGAATACCCTGTTCGTATTCTTGATGAAACCGAGAGCAAGACTCGTCGTCAAACCATCAAGTTCCTGAAAGTTCAATGGTCTCATCACTCTGAGTCAGAAGCAACCTAGGAATGTGAAGATCATCTCCGATATGAGTACCCTGCCTTATTTTCTAAAACCTAAGAATCTCGGGTCGAGATTCTTGTAAGTGGGGTAGAGCTGTAACATACCACCTTTTGTGTAATATTAATAAAGACATGTTTGAGCATTGCATGCATGCATTATACTTGCACTTTGGTTTAACCAAATAAGAACAAACAAAACCCTAATTCTATTCCCTCTCAAAACCATTCAAATGGTTTACATATTTTGAAAACTATCAAAATAAATGGAGCCAAATTGATAAAAAGGGGTTCCCACATTATTTTATTATGTTTGGACAAACTCTAGTATTTTGGAAAAAAATTCAAAACAGAGTTTGAATTAAAAATACAAAAGAATATCAGAAAAACAGAAATAGAAAAGGTTTTCTGGAAATAAAAACAAGTTTCTAACCTAACTGGGCCGAGCCCACTTCTCTCCCTCTCTCTCTCTGTCTCTCGCACGTGCAGCAGCAGCCCAGAGCCAGCCCACCCGGGGCCAAGAGCAGCCCACCCCGACCGCGTACCTTTTCGGCCCTCTGTTCCTCGTCGTCTTCGACGAAAACGGGAAGCAGCGGTGTGCCGACGCCCTCGCCGTTGATCCGCGCCGCCCGCCCAGTGCGGTTCGTCGCGATTTGGTAGGAGATAAGATCTCCGCGCTGCCCTCTCTCTCCACATCCTCTTATCTCCTTCCCTCTCGTTCTCTATCGCGAGATCTCACGAGCTCCGAAACCCTAGCTCCGGCCACCGCCTGCCCCCATCGTCTCTGGCCACCCCTCGCTTGCCAGAGACCACTGCCGGCTCCGCCTCGATGTGAGTATCCTCCTCACCAAAGGAATCAAGCAGGGAAGCCCGCAATCGGCCGCATCGAATCCATCTTCTCCACCACTGACGAGCTTCGCCATCCATTTTTCACCGTCCGGTCTCCCCGAGCCTCGCCGACCCATCCATCGTGCCTGCGGTGAGTCCACGGTGCTAACGCACCCCTCCGTTGCCCCCCTCTCCCTCTATATCGTCCTCCCCGCGAGAGCCCAACGCCGCCGCCGCTTGCCGTCGTTGCGCCGCTGTCTCCGGTGACAAAGAATAGGCGGCACCACCACCATACGACTCCCCATTGTTGCCTCTTTCCAACGCCCCAACCGTGCGTCGAGGCGCGATCGGAATCGATGGATCCATGCTCGACAAGAGCATCTCCATTGATGACATCAGCATGATGTCATGCTGATGTCATATTTCTTTTTTCTTTTTATTTTAATAATTTCTGTAAATATTAAATCCCTGACAGGTGGGCCATACCTGTAAGATATTTAATCTTTTCTTAAATGTTTTCTGAAATTGTTAAATTTCTGACATGTGGGCCCAACTTGGAAATTATTTTAAACATTCCAAAAATGATTTAAAATGAATTAAAATTGATAAAAATCATAACTAATTCATTTTAAAATAGAAAAATACAAATAATATACCAAAATGATTAGAAAAATGAGCTCTATCCAACTAAGCCATAATCATACATTGTTTACCAACTTTCATGGCAAGTTTAATTAGAAGAACCAATTGAAACCCACAGGTGCTTTGGCCATGTCACATCCCAAGATTTTTCAAATCTTGTAATGTGAAAAATAAATGAATAAAATAAAACTTTGTTAATTTTCAGGGTGAGAAGAAACTTTTTGATTTCAAATTGGAACCTTCAAACTTATTTTTGAACAAATAAAATCCTAAAGGGATTTAAAAAGATAAACATTTAATAAAGGAAAAATATTTGGAAATACTATTTTGGACCTTTTTAATAAAAAGATTTGGTTTTCAAATGAAAAGGTAGAAATAAAATAATAAGGATTATTTTATAAGCCAAATTAAAAACTTGGCCAAGCTTTTGAAATAAAATATTTCTATTTGATAAAAATAGTAAAGGTTTATTTAAAATAAAATAATAAGGATTTAATATCCATGTTTATTAAAAATAAAGGTTTTACTATTTTAATTAAACATCAAAACTTATTTGTGTATTCTAAATAAGTTTTCCTAATGTTTTATATCTTCAAATAAAACCTACTGATTTGATTTTGAAAATATTTAGATTTCAAATAAAGATTTTAAATAAAACAAATCCTATTTTATTTATGAACTAATGTCCATTTTATTAAATTATAAATGGACTCTAAAATGAAAATATTATTTTATTTTGGGATTTGGTTTATGTTGTTAGACAGAACCAAATTCAATTGCAAAGTGTGGTGAATGTTTGAATTAATTTAGATGCTTGAATGGTTGTTTGAAATTCAAAACAGAAAATAGATTCAGAAAAAGGAAAAACAATCAGGAAAGAAAAAAAATAGGATCTGGACACAGCCCAACAAGGCCTAGAACCAGCCCACTCCCTCTCTCCCGAAAGAAAACGTTTCGCACCTAGACACACACCCGAAGAGCGACTGACTGGTGGACCTCGTTTTCTTTCCTTCTCTCTCGCTTCTAGTGGACCCCACAGCCACGTGGTCATCGTCTCCACCCACGACCTGTTCTTCCCCAGACCTCGCTGCCGTTCTCTGTCAATCAATCCCTGAGTAAATTCACTTAATTGCAGCGTTGATTTCGCACGGTAACCTTGCTCACTTAAGCGCCCACTCCCCCTCTCCATTTCCCCTCACGCGCCTCTCTCTCTCTGCCCCTAGGCTGCTGCAAATCGAGCTCGCACTCTCACTGCTCCGACCACCGTCCCCAGCAAATTCCGGCGAACCCAGCCACCGCCTTGCCTCCCTGACCAAGCACACACATTCCACACTCCCAGGCTCTTCTTCCTGTGCCATCCGTTCAACCGCGGGTGCCCCAGAACGTCGTCTTCGACAAGCTCTGAGCGCCGCCGCGTCTGTTTTCTTCTCCGGCGAACTTCCCTGGTAAGAACAGACCACCCCGCGCCTTCTCGATCACGCACGCGTCATCTCCTTGGTCTTGCGCAACTAACCATGCCCTCTGTTTGCCTTCTCGTGATCTGTAGCGTCGACTCCGACCAAGACCAGAGCCGCCCGACGCCGTTCCCCACTCCGGCGAGCAATCCTGCTAGAACCAGAGCGCCCCTCGCCTGACCAACACCGCCTCGAGCTTCACCGTGACCTCTTGAACCCGGTGAGCATCCTCACTTTGTTCCTTGCTTCCTGTAACCACCGTAGCGCCACCGTCCGACCGTCGCTTCCGTCTGCTGCCGCGCAGCGCCGCCAGCCTTTGGCCAAGCGACTGGGGCCGTTAGATGGAAATCTTGTGGCTACGATTAGAACTAGACGAAGGGGTACGCGCCCATCTGATCCGTTCGTTTTAGTTAGATCCAACGCCCTGCAGAGGCCGATCCGCGCGAATCGGTATCGACCAGTAGCATCACGCCGCGTGGCACTGGGTGATTTAAAACAGAAAAAACATATTTGTTTGCAAATTTGAAACCCTTGTAACTTTTGATCCACACGTCCAAAAATTTCAAACTTTATATCAATGGAATCAGTGGAACAAGCCCTAGCCAACCATGCATTCTGTTTAGTAAAAAGCCTCTGGTAAAATGCTTGTTTTTGCAGAAACATTTTGAATGCTTGTTTAGGTTAGAAAAATTATTCCAAAATGTTTTTAGGGTTGAAACCTTTGCAAATTTGTTTGTGGTGAACTTACTGACCCTAGGAACCAACCCATAGATTTAAAAATGGATTTTGTGAAGTTTAGGAATAAAAACTTGATTTAGCCATTTCTAGCCAAATAAAAATATTGGTTTTGTTATGAAAATGTTTTTGGAGTAAAAACTTTGGGAAAATGATTTGGATCAAACCTACTGACCCTAAAACACCAAGTTTTGAGAAACAACAACTTATTTGGTGAACAACTTAAAGTTGTTGCTTTGATAAAAATATTTTCCACCACATAAAATAATGATTGGATTTAAAAATGGTTTATGGACAAAACCCTTTTACAAATGACTTTGCCACTTTAGAAAATGACCACTTTGAACCTTACAAAGTTTAGAAGCCTAGTGAAGACCATCTTTGCAAATAAAACTATCTGATGCATGCTTGCATGCATGACTTAGTTCCTTTGATTTTATGTGTGTGATGTATTGATTGAATATTGGTTGGAATGCAAGTTGATTTTGTGTTTGCTTGATTGATTTGTAGTGAAGTTAGAAAAGTGTGAAACTAGCAAGATCAAGAAGTGAACCATCATTCCCTACCAAAAGGCAAGTGACACTATCATCTAAAGTCCTACTATTTTCATTATACTTAGTGGATTTTGAAACATGCATGAAAAGAATTTCTATACTTATGCTATGCTAAATCCTAATAGGATTACCTATATATACCTTAGTGAAAACAATGTAGTTGTTACATGCTTAGCCATGCTATATTTTGAAAAGAGATACATGTTGAGATTTTATGAAGTTGAGAAAAGGACTTGTGTTTTATATAATAAAACAAGGACTCAATGAACCACCTGGGTGGACAAGGACTTTGAGTTTTGGAGAAGGTGGCAACAAAAGGAACCATTTCTATGGCAATCTCTTTGTGTTGTGCTCCAAAAGAAAAACCACCCAGGAAACTTAGAGATTGAACATGTTTCTCCAATTGTGGCTTTTGTGTACAACCACATGCTACTTATGGCTCTGGCTTAGTCAACTACATTGGGAAGACCCATGCATTGTCTTCAGGTTACTGAAAATGAGGACCTGGAATCCTTCATGGGTACTGAAGACAAGCTAGCAATGGTGTATGGGAGGACCCTTTGGAAAGACTTCGTCACATTCTCAATCTGCCAGTACTCCATCTTGGTGAGTACCAATCCAGCGGACACTGGTGGCAACAAGATGAGAGTGTGATATGTGGGTAAAGTGTACAACTTCTGCAGAAGATAATAAAATCTAAGTACTTAGCCGTGTCCCCGGTTATGGACAATACTGAGCAACTAAAGCTTGAAGCTATGGGAAATCTCGACATTCCAATTTCTAAAAGAAAAACTTTTAAGTGACAACAAAAGACTTGATGCACTTGGGGGTACCAAGGAGCTCAAGAGATTTTGATGAAAACTTGATGTACTTGGGGGTACCAAGGACTCAAGAGATTTTGGTGAAAACTTGAAGTACTTGGGGTTACCAAGGAACTCAAGAGATTTTTGCCAAAGACACTTGGTGGATTCCAAGGAGTTCAGAAAGATTTGACAAAGGAAACAAAACCATTTGAAAAGATAGGATAAATTTTGCTTTCTGCAAATGAGCCTAAAACCCTACTTAACAAAATATGCATGTAATGATAGGATCCACTTATATTCTACAAAGTAGTGAAACTTGCCAATACAATTCAAATGTATTGACCCTTGTGGCTGTAACTTGTAATGTTGCAGGTTTGATTGATTTTAGTGAAGATTGATTGATTAGGATTACAAGTCTACAACCAACATGTTTGCCTGTGGCACATTGAAGATGAAGGACCCCATGCTTATAGTTATTCCGCTGCAATGTAATGTAATAGCCAAATGAGCTATGTAAGATGTAATAAAATTATGTTATTCCAGGTTATAAAGTTATATTATGACCTTTGTTTCGTGATATTACATCTTAACTGTGGATGCTAGCTATTGATCCAGGGACTAGCATTGCAATCACAGGGATCCTTTTCCTTTACAAAGGAGGGACCTTACAGATGGTATCAGAGCATTGTGTTGCCTGTAGGATTTGTAAACCCAGGATTGGACAAAACCCTTAGAAAAATAGGAGTTGTATTTGTTCCAAAATTTATTTACAAACAATCTTGTAAACTCTTTCCTTAACCATTTTGGTTTGATTCTACATCTCTTCTATTTCAAACTTGATGGACAAACCTACCCCATGACCAAAGACTTCACCATGTGCAAAGGACTCCATCAACTCTAATGACTTCAACTTCTTCAACTCTAATGACTTCAACATCTTCAGCATATTTACCAAGGATTTCAATCTTGGATACCACTAAGGACTACAAGTGAGACAAGGAAATATTGCTCAAAATATGGAGACTGAGGAAATGCAAAATTAGAAGGAGTTCACTTGAAGTATGGTAACCAAGGGTTTTCCTCAAGGAAACCATGATCTCATACAAAAAGAGTCAACCAAGAAGGATGGAAAGATCACAAGTGAACCATATAGATGGACCACCATATTTTAGATAAGTCAAACACATCTATGTGGTGTAACAAAAATATTTTGTTGCCTAAGTATGTGCTTGAACTTCATTGTTTGAGTGAAATGTTGCTTGTGATTGCATGCACATTGCTTGAAAGGATTGTGATGTGTGTGAATAGAACTGTTTCCTTAGAAATATCTTGCCTATTCTAATCTTCATTCAACCCAAACAGATGACTACTCCAGGAGACTCCAACATCAAGGTTGATGACACCAACACCAACCAAGAGGACAGCATGAAAGAGCTCATAGCAACCCAACACCAGTTGAACCAAATGACAACTCAATTCATAGCCAACTCCAGTGGGGAAGATCCAACAATACAAGGATTTTTGGAAACTCAAGCCCAATTGATGCTTAAGGTGACAGATCAGATGATCAATATGGAGGAAAACTATTCCAAAAGAGTTTGTGACAACAAGGATGATAGAAATGTTATTCTAGATGGAGCCCCAGCTTGCATTATTTGTGGAGACAAGGATCACACTTCCAAGGAGCATGGAGATCAATGCCCCAACTGTGAAGAGAAACATCTTGTTGGACAATGTCCCACCTCTCAAGCTACTTGCTACCTATGTGAAGGAAACAATCATGTCCCTATCCAATGCCCCATCTATTCCATTGTGGAACAAAGGAAACAAGGTGGAGTGCAACAAATGATTGCAAACCATCCAGAAGGATCCAAGTCTACCAAGAAGGTTGATGACAAAGGAAAAGGTCCACTTATACCTCCAAGCAAAACAACCCAATTCAAAGGACCAAGGAAAGGGCATATGAATTATCCAAAGAACAATAGAAGGCCCAGGAAACATGTAGACATTCCTACCTACCAGATAACATATGAACAACATGAACTGGATGCACTCCTAGCTTTGGAGAAACCCAAAAATCAAAAGAAGGACAAAAGCCATGTGCAATGTCATAAATGTAAAGAAATGGGACACTATTCCAGTGAATGCCCAGAGAACCAGAAGAATACGGAGATTGTCCAAGTGATGTGCAACAACTGCAAAGAGCTAGGCCATTATGTAGCAACTTGTCCACAAGAGACACGTAAAGAACTCAAAGATATCAACTGTTTCAATTGCAAAAACCCAGGACATTATGCAAGAAATTGTCCAGAAAAGATGAAGAACAAGTTAAACAAGCCTATGAAGGATCTCAACCTTGGACCATGAGTCAAGAGTGGAAACAAAGGACACTATGCAGATGTTTGCCCAAAGGAGTTTCCCCAGGATCCCAAGAAGGCCAATATGTAAAATTGTTTAAATTTTTTAAGGGTGGTAGTACCCTAGTTGTTTTGAGCCTACTTGTAACACTAGCTTTCCCAAATCTCGGGACGAGATTTATTTTAAGGGTGGTAGCCTGTCACATCCCAAGATTTTTCAAATCTTGTAATGTGAAAAATAAATGAATAAAATAAAACTTTGTTAATTTTCGGGGTGAGAAGAAACTTTTTGATTTCAAATTGGAACCTTCAAAATTATTTTTGAACAAATAAAATCCTAAAGGGATTTAAAAAGATAAACATTTAATAAAGGAAAAATATTTGGAAATACTATTTTGGACCTTTTTAATAAAAAGATTTGGTTTTCAAATGAAAAGGTAGAAATAAAATAATTAGGATTATTTTATAAGCCAAATTAAAAACTTGGCCAAGCTTTTGAAATAAAATATTTCTATTTGATAAAAATAGTAAAGGTTTATTTAAAATAAAATAATAAGGATTTAATATCCAAGTTTATTAAAAATAAAGGTTTTACTATTTTAATTAAACATCAAAACTTATTTGTGTATTCTAAATAAGTTTTCCTAATGTTTTATATCTTCAAATAAAACCTACTGATTTGATTTTGAAAATATTTAGATTTCAAATAAAGATTTTAAATAAAACAAATCCTATTTTATTTATGAACTAGTGTCCATTTTATTAAATTATAAATGGACTCTAAAATGAAAATATTATTTTATTTTGGGATTTGGTTTATGTTGTTAGACAGAACCAAATTCAATTGCAAAGTGTGGTGAATGTTTGAATTAATTTAGATGCTTGAATGGTTGTTTGAAATTCAAAACAGAAAATAGATTCAGAAAAAGGAAAAACAATCAGGAAAGAAAAAAAATAGGATCTGGACACGGCCCAACAAGGCCCAGAACCAGCCCACTCCCTCTCTCCCGAAAGAAAACGTTTCGCACCTGGACACACACCCGAAGAGCGACTGACTGGTGGACCTCGTTTTCTTTCCTTCTCTCTCGCTTCCAGTGGACCCCACAGCCACGTGGTCATCGTCTCCACCCACGACCTGTTCTTCCCCAGACCTCGCTGCCGTTCTCTGTCAATCAATCCCCGAGTAAATTCACTTAATTGCAGCGTTGATTTCGCACGGTAACCTCGCTCGCTTAAGCGCCCACTCCCCCTCCCCATTTCCCCTCACGCGCCTCCCTCTCTCTGCCCCTAGGCTGCTGCAAATCGAGCTCGCACTCTTACTGCTCCGACCACCGTCCCCAGCAAATTCCGGCGAACCCAGCCACCGCCTTGCCTCCCTGAACAAGCATACACATTCCCCACTCCCAGGCGCTTCTTCCTGTGTCATCCGTTCAACCGCGGGTGCCCCAGAACGTCGTCTTCGACAAGCTCTGAGCGCCGCCACGTCTGTTTTCTTCTCCGGCGAACTTCCCTGGTAAGAACAGACCACCCCGCGCCTTCTCGATCATGCACGTGTCATCTCCTTGGTCTTGCGCAACTAACCATGCCCTCTGTTTGCCTTCTCGTGATCTGTAGCGTCGACTCCGACCACGACCAGAGCCGCCCGACGCCGTTCCCCACTCCGGCGAGCAATCCTGCTAGAACCAGAGCGCCCCTCGCGAGACCAACACCGCCTCGAGCTTCACCGTGACCTCCTGAACCCGGTGAGCATCCTCACTTCGTTCCTTGCTTCCTGTAACCACCGTAGCGCCACCGTCCGACCGTCGCCGCCGTCTGCTGCCGCGCAGCGCCGCCATCCTTTGGCCAAGCGACTGGGGCCGTTAGATGGAAATCTTGTGGCTACGATTAGAACTAGACGAAGGGGTACGCGCCCATCTGATCCGTTCGTTTTAGTTAGATCCAACGCCCTGCAGAGGCCGATCCACGCGAATCGGTATCGACCAGTAGCATCACGCCGCGTGGCACTGGGTGATTTAAAACAGAATTTGAGAACATATTTGTTTGCAAATTTGAAACCCTTGTAACTTTTGATCCACACGTCCAAAAATTTCAAACTTTATATCAATGGAACAAGCCCTAGCCAACCATGCATTTTGTTTAGTAAAAATCCTCTGGTAAAATGCTTGTTTTTGCAGAAACATTTTGAATGCTTGTTTAGGTTAGAAAAATTATTCCAAAATGTTTTTAGGGTTGAAACCTTTGCAAATTTGTTTGTAGTGAACTTACTGACCCTAGGAACCAACCCATGGATTTAAAAATGGATTTTGTGAAGTTTAGGAATAAAAACTTGATTTAGCCATTTCTAGCCAAATAAAAATATTGGTTTTGTTATGAAAATGTTTTTGGAGTAAAAACTTTGGGAAAATGATTTGGATCAAACCTACTGACCCTAAAACACCAAGTTTTGAGAAACAACAACTTATTTGGTGAACAACTTAAAGTTGTTGCTTTGATAAAAATATTTTCCACCACATAAAATAATGATTGGATTTAAAAATGGTTTATGGACAAAACCCTTTTACAAATGACTTTGCCACTTTAGAAAATGACCACTTTGAACCTTACAAAGTTTAGAAGCCTAGTGAAGACCATCTTTGCAAATAAAACTATCTTATGCATGCTTGCATGCATGACTTAGTTCCTTTGATTTTATGTGTGTGATGTATTGATTGAATATTGGTTGGAATGCAAGTTGATTTTGTGTTTGCTTTATTGATTTGTAGTGAAGTTAGAAAAGTGTGAAACTAGCAAGATCAAGAAGTGAACCATCATTCCCTACCAAAAGGCAAGTGACACTATCATCTAAAGTCCTACTATTTTCATTATACTTAGTGGATTTTGAAACATGCATGAAAAGAATTTCTATACTTATGCTATGCTAAATCCTAATAGGATTCCCTATATATACCTTAGTGAAAACCATGTAGTTGTTACATGCTTAGCCATGCTATATTTTGAAAAGAGATACATGTTGAGATTTTATCAAGTTGAGAAAACGACTTGTGTTTTATATAATAAAATAAGGACTCAATGAACCACCTGGGTGGACAAGGACTTTGAGTTTTGGAGAAGGTGGCAACAAAAGGAACCATTTCTATGGCAATCTCTTTGTGTTGTGCTCCAAAAGAAAAACCACCCAGGAAACTTAAGGATTGAACATGTTTCTCCAATTGTGGCTTTCGTGTACAACCACATGCTACTTATGGATCTGGCTTAGTCAACTACATTGGGAAGACCCATGCATTGTCTTCAGGTTACTGAAAATGAGGACCTGGAATCCTTCATGGGTACTGAAGACAAGCTAGCAATGGTGTATGGGAGGACCCTTTGGAAAGACTTCGTCACATTCTCAATCTGCTAGTACTCCATCTTGGTGAGTACCAATCCAGCGGCCACTGGTGGCAACAAGATGAGAGTGTGATATGTGGGTAAAGTTTACAACTTCTGCAGAAGATAATAAAATCTAAGTACTTAGCCGTGTCCCCGGTTATGGACAATACTGAGCAACTAAAGCTTGAAGCTATGGGAAATCTCAACATTCCAATTTCTAAAAGAAAAACTTTTAAGTGACAACAAAAGACTTGATGCACTTGGGGGTACCAAGGAGCTCAAGAGATTTTGATGAAAACTTGATGTACTTGGGGGTACCAAGGACTCAAGAGATTTTGGTGAAAACTTGAAGTACTTGGGTTTACCAAGGAACTCAAGAGATTTTTGACAAAGACACTTGGTGGATTCCAAGGAGTTCAGAAAGATTTGACAAAGGAAACAAAACCATTTGAAAAGATAGGATAAATTTTGCTTTCTGCAAATGAGCCTAAAACCCTAATTAGCTAAATATGCATGTAATGATAGGATCCACTTATATTCTACAAAGTAGTGAAACTTGCCAATACAATTCAAATGTATTGACCCTTGTGGCTGTAACTTGTAATGTTGCAGGTTTGATTGATTTTAGTGAAGATTGATTGATTAGGATTACAAGTCTACAACCAACATGTTTGCCTGTGGCACATTGAAGATGAAGGACCCCATGCTTATAGTTATTCCGCTGCAATGTAATGTAATAGCCAAATGAGCTATGTAAGATGTAATAAAATTATGTTATTCCTGGTTCTAAAGTTATATTATGACCTTTGTTTCGTGATATTACATCTTAACTGTGGATGCTAGCTATTGATCCAGGGACTAGCATTGCAATCACAGGGATCCTTTTCCTTTACAAAGGAGGGACCTTACAGGCCACCGCCATCTTCCTTGAGAAGATTTGGTTTCTAATGGCTCTCTTTGAATTTTCTTGCATATCTTATGTTCTTATGGAAAACACACCCAATTTTGGCTTTTGGTTGATTTGTTCTTGCAACTTTGGGTGTGTAGTACCATCTCAGTTTTTTGCTCTAAACCCAAGCCTTTTTCTCTTCTTGAACCATCTATTCTTGCACACAAGTTCTTCATACACTTTCGAGGGATTTTGCAAGGAGTGCTCCAGCTAAATCTGTGTTGACAAAATTTCAGAAGGGAGGGCCGACTATCCACCCCAAGTGGGGGCGGATTATCCGCCCCGTGCTAAATCTGCCTCAACCCGTGCTCTGCCCCAAGCCGCCGCCGGAGCCTCCGCCCTTTACCGGAGTCGATTCAACCACTGGATTCTCCGGGCCCTCCCCGGATCTTCTTCCCCTCGCCTCCGGGTACCTTCTCCTCCGAGCTCTTCCTCGAATGAGTGAGGGTAACTCCCTCATCCATCTCTTTTGTATGAGATTCATTGTTTTTGGTGGAAATCTCATGGTAGAAGATCATTGGTTTTTCCCATGTTTGTTAGAATAAGTAGTAGTGCAACCCTAGTGCCCGATCTGTTTTTGCCTTGGTGAATCTGGGCCAAACCAGATTTTTTTTGCCAGGGGCGGATTATCTGCCCCTAGGGCCGGATAGTCCGGCCTGGAGACTAATTGTCTGTTCTGGTTTGGTTCAGATTTTCACTAAAGCACATCTCTGGCCCATGGATTGTTCTCCTACTATTTCTAATATGCCTCTTGGACTTGTGTGTGCTTATCCCCATGCTACCTCTCCCATGCTTTTCACAGGTGGTTCACGCGCTCCTCAGACCTACAAGCGTCGTCCCCGTGCACGTTATCTCAGGCCCACTGCAGAGGGCACGTTTGTTGACGAAACAGAGGTTTGCCGGATAGCAAGAGAATCTGAACAGATGGCAGAGGCAACAAAGAAAGCCAAGAAGGTTGCATATCGCAAGGGCAAGGGCAAGCAGGCCCGACCTAATTACAAGGCCATGGACAGCGTTGAGTACTCATCCATGCGCCAAACATATTACTATGCTGATGCTGACAGTGATGGTGAGCCAAAGGATTCCATGTTTTGGTGCTCTCACTTTAGGTCTATTCATGATGATGTCTATGTTACTCTGAAGATTCGCCCCATGCATCCTCTGAATATGCCTGAGGCCCAATCCAAGGCACGACTCCGTGAAGCTTTGGATGTGACTAACAAGATGGGGATTCATCACCTTATGACTCTTCAGTGTCACTATGATTCGTCGATGGTGAAGAAGTTTTTCTCAACACTTGTGATCTGCGGGGATGAGCTTTGCACCATAAAGTGGATGACAGGGAAAACAATGATTCAGTCTGATTTCCACACCTTTGGTCAGGTTCTTGGGTATGCTTTTCACGGCCGGGACACAGCTTCATGACACTGCATTATTTCTCCGCTCAGGCCATCGAAGGACACTATGCTTGCTCCATGTCTGACACCTAATGGCATTGCTGGTACCTTCGCTGGCCTCTCTCCTTTGTATTCCACCTTTGTTGGCATGTTTAGGGACAACATCTCTCCAAGTGGGGGAAACAATGATAGGATCCGCGGTCACCTGGTTCCCCTTCTTGCCTTTGCTCACGAGTGTGCCACCAATGCTAGCTCGTCTACAGGTTATAAGCTGGATGTGATGGACTACATATATCATGAGATGACTAATTCAATGCTCAACCGACTCTCCATCCCATATGCTCCTTTTATTATGATGCTCATCAAGCATATGCTGCCACATGAGGACTTTGGCACTGATTTGGATGGCAATCACAAGTCAAAGAAGATCTAGAACAAGGGTCAGAAGACCTCTCACCCTTCCACTGCCCCTGATTCCTTTATGCGTGATGCTAGGGCTAGTGGCCGTCCTCCCGCTGAGTCCCCAATGGCTCGTGAAGTCAAGTAGATCAATTGGTTCCAGCGGCACATGCTTTGCATGGGCATAGATACTCACAAGGGCTAGTATGAGGAGTACCGGAGGAGCCATGATATGGCTCACACTCAGCAGCTTATTCTTCACCATGTGTCAGGTGCAACTGGCCATCCTCCTGCTCCTACAGCTCTAGAGCCCTATGCACAGTGGAACAGTTCTGGGTTCAACTATGGCGAGCTCGAGAGTCATTTGTTTCCTCCATCGCCAAGGGCGCCTACTCCTCCAGCTGATGATGATGATGAGTATGATGACGAGGAAGGGGACGGGGATGACTACGACGAGGACGAGGACAAGGAGGAGTGATATTATGGGGCATTAGCATCGCTCTTCTTCCTTTTTGGTGTTTCGATGCCAAAGGAGGAGAAGTAGTTCTATTAGGTCACAGATTTGCATGGGTCGGGCGCAAGAACTTGCCTTATCATTCGTTTTATTTGCATGCTTGTCCCCTTTTAGCGTGAACTTATTTGTTATTTGTGCTTGGTTTGTATAAGACTCTAACGTGTGATACTCTATATGGATCTCTGGAATTCTGGATTTATCGTATGGATCTACTCATATGGAATTCTGGATTTATCTATGGAAGTATGGTATTGTATTGATGGCATATGGACTTATGGTATTATCTATTGCTTACATCAATATTGTGGGATGTGCTTGGAGATAATAATTTCATTATTCACTTTGGCTATTTTCACATACCAGTGGTATGACTTCATTTCCTAACTCACCGTGTTTTACTTGTCTTTGTTATGAAAGTGGCTTGCTCTGTAGTGTGTGCATTTGTATTCAAATGCAAATTTTAAATATGCACACATTTAGGGGGAACCGCTTTCATTTCCTTATGGTGCTGTTAGTAGGTTTTATTGCAAATCCTAGTATTGTCATCTAACACCAAAAAGGGGGAGATTGAAAGAACATTTCATAATCCCTAGTGTTTTGTGTGTTAGATAATAATATCAAGGATTATTTAATGTGTGTTGAAGTGCTGCAGATATCTATCTTGAAAAAGGAAAAGAAACTGCTTTTGGGGGGCGGATAATCCGCCCCTACCAGGGGCGGATAATCCGCCCCAGCCCTTTCCCAGAAGGGTGCAACCCCCAGAGAGGGGGCGCAGTTTTGGCCAGATTTTCCGGCCAGGCTGGATAATCCGCTCCCTCGAGGAATTTTTTCAAGCCAAGACATGCGTCGCTCTCTGTATGGGGGGCAGAGTTTCCCCCGGACTTTCTGGATCTGGGGCGGATTTTCTCCCCAGGCCGGATTGTCCGCCCCTTGAGGGGGGCTGATAATCCGCCCCTCGAGAAATTTCATCAAGTCAAGCCTGCGTCGCTCTCTGGACGGGGGGCGGAGTTTTCCCCGGAGTTTCCATCCTGGGGGCGGATTTTTCCCCCAGGGCGGATAATCCGCCCCCAAATTTCTCCAACGGCAAGATCTGGGCAGGGGTATTTAAGCCAGTCTTCCCCCTCCTGACAGAACCCATGATTCATTCAAAAAAGTCAGGATCTATTGATCATCCTTCAACCAAGAGAGCTCCACCTTCATCCACAGAAAGTCCCCGTACCTTGGGGAATCCGAGGAGGACAACTCGATCTTCGACTACTGCAATCAAGCGCTTCATCTACTCTCCATTCATTTGGAGAATCAGTGATCTAGTATTTCTTGAAAATATCTAGATCCTTGCTTTTGTTTATATTGATAAACCTTGTTCTTGTGACAACTTGTTGTCATTACGGGAGCCCCCAATTCAGTTGTGGGTGTGTGTCCCGGTAGAGGTGTAAAGGCATCGGTTCCCACCTCAAAGGGTACCAATAGTGGGAAAGGTGGATCAGGCCTTTCGTGGCGAGATCCATCGGAGAATAGGTTGAGGCCTATTGTGGCGTGGTGGTCTTAGAACCGCCCACCCCTCCAACGCAGATGTACTTCCCTTAACAAGGAAGGAACTGCGGTAAAACAAATCCCTGTGTCTCCTCCTGCTCCACTACGGTTTCCTCGCCCCTCTCTGTACGTGCTTAGTAGCTAGGTTTGCATATAGGGAAATTCTCATTGTTTCATATCTAGAGAATTTACTTTGTGTCAAGCCTAAAATTGAAAAGAACTAAAAATTGAGTAGAACCTATTCACCCCCCTCTAGGTAGCCATACGATCCATTTCATGGGTCCGGTTCTATTTCTGGCCCAACTTCCAGTAGAAGTTATGTCGACGTACTGGATACTTCTGTATAGAAGTGTTCTATTTGACGGAACTTCCACCGGAAGTAGCACATGAATTTCTAGTCCGTGGACCTGGTCAAGCCTGTCCGGATCCTGCGACCGGAAATTTCCTAGCTGCTCCCGCTGAGTGCCTGAGCGGTACTACCGCCCGGACACCAGAAATTCTGGTCAGGTAGTTTGCGACCCAGAAATTTCTGCTCCAAGTTCTGCTCCAAGATCCGCTCACGTACTGTAATCTTCTGTATGGAAGTATCGTATTTGACGGAACTTGGCCCGGAACTTGCTCCGGAAGTTCCATCTGAATTTCCGGTCAAGCTAACCGGAAATTCCGGTCGGACTTTGGAGCGTCCACCGACTACTTTCGAGCTGTTGGAGGTATGCTGAGCGGAAGTTCTGGTTCCCCACCGGAAGTTCCGGTGGATTTGCGAACATCTAAACGGCTCCTTTCGAAGGGAGCCTATTTAAGGCACCCTTCTTCTTGCTCCTAGCTCACCTCTTCACTTCCTCTCTACTCCATTAATACCAGAGCTTCACCTCCCTAGATCTCTCTCTACCCTCTCAAACTCCCTGATCTTTTGAGCAGTGGGAGAGTTGACCTAGATCTACACTTCCACCCAAGATGATTTGATTCCCCCCACCATCCTTTGTGGATCTTGTTGCTCTTGGGTTCTTGGAACCCTAGACGATGTAGGACATCCTCCGAGCTAAGGGCATACATTTTGAAGCTCCATGGTGTCGTTGAGGGCCTCCAATTGAGTTGTGGAGCTTCCCCTTCAACCTTTTTGTAAATGTTTCCGGTTGGCGCCTTCAAGGTCACTGGTTAGTGGATTGTGAGGCCTCCTTTGTGGGGGTGCTCACCGGAGAAGAAGGTGAGGTCTTTGTGGTGCTCGGGTGACCTTGTGTGGCCCCGACACCTCTCCAATGTAGACATAGCTTCTTTGGAAGTGAACTACAAGAATTACATATCCGCATCTCCTCTCCGATTTACTTGCTCCTTACCTTCACTCTTGTACTTTACCGTTCTATTTCTTGTTGTATGTTCTCTAGCATATAGGATTGTTCATCTAGTTGCATATGTAGAGAACTTTACTTCTTGCAAAGCCTAAAATTGAATAACAAGATAAACATTGGTAGTCTCCTATTCAGCTCTCTCTAGTCAACCAAAGTTGGTACTTTCAATTGGTATCAGATCCAAGGCTCTTACATCGGGCTTTACCACCAAGAGACGATGGCCGAAAATGAGGGTGACGGTAGTGACAACACCAAGAGCTTGGACTCCATGGAGGATCTCAAGAGATTGGAGTCTTCCATGTTGACCAAGTTCGAGGAAATGATGACTCACTTGCATTCCCTTAAGCCAAACCCCATGGTTACCACTACTCTTGTTGCACCTCACGCCACCTAGCCTCCTCCCAATGTTCCGGAGACCGCCCCCGGGGTGAATCCCGTGGCCATCACAACTCACTTGGGTCTTGGTTTTGTTGCTGAAACAACTTCCAAGGGCCCAAGCGAAAGCACCGAGGGGCTCGGAGACTCACCTTGCAAAGAGGGAGAAGGGGGAAAGGATTACTCGGCAGTGCCACCACCTCCAAAGTATATTCCGGACCCACCTGTCCCCATGCCACATATCATTCCTCAAGGAGCACCACCCATGCTAGATACATCAAACTTCGCCAATTGGCAATATATAATGCAATCTCATATTTACAGCTCTTCTATTGAGTTAATGAGGATTGTGGAAGAAGGATTATCTCCATATGACCCGAAGAAGTTGACTCGAGGTAAAGTGGTGGACAAGCAACTCAATGCCACTGCATTGGGCATGATTCAAAAGGCATTGACTCCCAAGGAATTTTCTCTCATTCGCCAGTTCACCATCGCTAAGGAAGCTTGGGATCATCTCACCAATCTCTTCGTGGGAAATGCTAGCATCCAAAGCTCCAAGTTTGACGAGATCAACAATGAGTGCGATGGATTTGCAATCCATGATGATGAGACACCTGAAGACATGTATAGGTGACTCAAGGTCCTTTGTTGCACCATGAGGGGACCTTGGAGCCACCTATGTGGACGGCAAGTTCATGAAGAGGAAGTTTGTTCAACCTCTCCTTCCATTTGAAGAACAAAAGCTTAAATCCATCAAGGGAGGAACCAACTTTCACATCATGACATCTCAAGAAGTCCTAAGTGAAGTGATTTCCATGACCATTTCCAAGAAGAATGTGGAATCTTCTCGTGCTCGTGCTATTGGATCACAAAAGGTGAATCTTGCCTTGAAGGCCAAGGCGGTGGAGGTTCATGATGAAGATATGGCTAGTGAGTGGTCTCAAGAGGATCTCAAGTGTGCATTCAACGAAAATCTTGCCCTTGCCTCAAGAGCTTTTGGAACAAGACAAATATGAAGTCAAGATCAAGGGACAACACAAGATTCAACTCAATAACCAAGGCCCCCAAAGGAAGATCATGCTACAATTGTAATGACAAGAGTCACTTTGCTGCAAGATGTCCCTTTGAGAACCAAGAAGACAATGGTGGATGCCTCATTTGCCAGGTCAAGTCAAGACCTCCTCATCCTATGAACAAGAACTTCGCTGTCAAGAATGTTTCCAACAAGGAACGGGCTATGGTGGTTCATGAAGAATACCTCTCGGGCATGGATGATGATGACGATGAAGTACAAGGTGGTGAGACTGTGGGAGTTGTTGCTATTTCCAGTACATCTACTCCATGATTGTACCTCTTGGACTCCCGCAACGAGAACATCATCTCCTCCAACCAAAAGTGTCTCATGGCCAAGGCCACTGAGGTAACCCCCAAGGCCACTCCTAAACCCATATCTAGTGAACCTTCCTCTCCTGATCCCGAAGGTCTAGAGATAAAGAAAGAGATGATTTACATATGCGATTTCATTGCTACCTTAGATGACGAGACTAAAACTTGCTTTGAACCTTTGCTTAGTGAACTTGATCATGATAGGGATGCTTTATATGAAAAGGAAGAACTTCTGGACTTGCTAAGTATAAATGAAAGAGATGCCGCCGATGAAATTGATTCTCTCACACAAAGCCTTGAGGATTAACAACATATGAGAATCAATCTTGAATAAAATGTCTCTAAGCTTGTAGATGATCATAACATTTCCATGTGCCCCCTCACTAAAGAATGTGATCATGCTCTAGCTTTGGTTAAGGTGCTTAAAAAGGAGAAATTTGAGTTTGGTGTTGGTCATGATAGGAATCGAGAGGATCTTGAGAAACTCAAATAGGAACACAAAGCCTTGGAGAGAAAATTCTCAAGTATTCTTGAAGCCCATGAGCAACTTCAAACTTAACTAACTCGTGAACTTGCTAAGTCTTCCGCTGTGCAAATTATAGACTTGTCTAGTTCTCCTAACCTTTGTTGCAAGCATGAGAACCTCATTGAAGAGAACAAGGTGTTGTAGGATCAACTTACCAAGATGCAAGTCAACAAGAAAGTTGTTGAGAGTGCTCCCAAGCAAAATAAGAAGAATAACAAGAGAAGGACAAAGAACAAGGGCAATGCTCAAAGGACCCCTCATGGTCATACTCTCTTGCAAAGTGACAACTTTGCCAGAAAGAACAATCCCTCTTACATTCTTTGCAAATCTTATGATGGTCATGTTTCTGCAAAATATGTTGGGACTTCTTACACTCATGATTATAATTTGGGTGCGAAAGACCCTTGTCACTAACAAAAAGGGACCCATTGCAAAATGGGTACCTAACCAAAGCTTGATTTTCTTGTAGGAGTATGCTTCCGGTGGAGAAAAATGGGTGCTTGATAGCGGCGCCACAAGTCATATGATCGGGATCAAGTCCATTATGTCGGAGATAAGGCCTAATCTTGCAAACACTATGGTCTCCAACGGTGATAAAACAAGTTCTCAGGTATTGGGTTTTGGCAAGGTGGTGGTAACCTTGATGTATCCTTGGTTGACGTCATGCTTGTCAAAACCGTTGGCTACAATATCCTTTCAGTTCGTGCCCTTGCCGTTATGGGTCTTTCTTCCTTCTTTAATGATAATTCTGTCGTTCTCATGTGGAGCAAGTCCCTCATGGGGGCCTTCGTAGGGTGCGGCAAAGGAGTTGCGGCGGCCTCGGTGTCTGCGCCTACATCGTGGCCCCTCCGGTGAAGCCAGAGCCATCACTCCCACTAGAGAGGGAGGATCTTCATCACGACAGTGGCTACCAGAGATGCCCGACGCCATTGTCACAAAGAGGGGAGTTGGAAGGGAAAAGGGCTGCGGGGAAGTGGGGAGTAAGCTACAGCCCCGCACCTTCCCTCTGTTTTATAACGAAAGAGGAAGGGGAGCAAGTAATTTCCACCTTAACGGTTCGCATGGAGGGCAATAATCACGCCCCACAAGATTTACTTCACAGGAACCGAAGCACACGCAGTCAATGCGGGATGCCACGGAAGCCAAAGCGTGGCTCAGCAGTCCCATAGCCACTTGAGTGCGTGGCCACGCGCACGTCAGCTCTGCAAGATGGGAAAGCATACCTTCCAGTCTTGTCACGCTTCCCATGATGCAGACTGGACCCACGCGCTATTGAAGGGCGAAGCCCGACAACGTCCCCTTCGTCGAACTATGACTATCATTGCAAGTTGCCAGCCCTCGCCCGGGGGCTTATGTTGGTGTAATGAGATCGGGGGTCCCTCGCATTGCACCGTAGCGCATGGGCCAGGACCCACCAGTCAGAGGCTCAGAAGAAGAGTGGCCTGGCCAACGAAGACGTCGCCAATATACGAGCGTCGTCTGCTTGACACATGTATGGTTTTGATATGATGAAGTCTATGGATACTAAGTGTCAGTTGTGGTGTACGCACCTGTGGGCAAGACATGCACTAGAAGACGAGCTTTGATCCGTCTTTCAGGCATGGAGAAGGAGGAAAAGACAACGGCGTAGGCAAGGCGGTCCAACCTCTCCTTTCGGGGGCTTTCCCAGAAGGAGGGAAAGGGCCTGATCAAGGGCAGCGAGGCTAAGGAGTGGCCTCGACCATGCCCCGGAAGGACCACCGGAGCACTTCTCCTTTGCCAGGCGCGGTTCGGGAACCAGAGTCAACTGAACCTGACAAGGTGTGTCAGGCTCAGCCTAGGAACTGGCGGCGTGCCAGATCTGCCAAACATCATAATGGCCCTGCAGCCCACTGCTGCGTGTCACCGACATGAGTGACAGATCGAAGCTAGAGCTGACACCCCGCCATCAAGCACACATGTGCATCGCCCCTGGCCATCCATTGGCCACAGGCACTTCCCGTCTTCCTGGAGATTGCATGGCGGCACACCATGATTTCGCCTAAGAACGCCCTTGGCGGTGTCCAGCACTGGCCTATGTAGTGACCCCTTGGACTATAAAAGGAGACATTTGGCCCTTCAGTGAGGGTAAGGGACTTTCGGGTTCGAAGGAGGAGATTTTCTAGTTCGAGGAGAGACTCTTTGACCAAGAGTAGAGCTAGGGTTTGCTAGAGAGAGGGAGAACCTCTCTCCACGCCAGAGAGAAGGAAGAAAGGGCATTGAGAGAGTGAGAAGAGAAAGAAAGAGGAAGCCCGGGGAGTGTAGAAGCTAAGCAATAAAGTGGCTCCCCGACACGATAGAGATCAACATCTTGTATCTTGATCCAATCCAGATAATCCACCAAAGCAGGACATAGGGTTGTTAGCCGAAGGGTGGCCTGAACCTGTGTAAAAAGTGACTGTATGTTCTTTGTGTGTGATGTATGCTCGAATTAGTAGGTTCCTTTATCGCCATTGAGGTCAAAACACCTTCGTGCCCACTATCGAGCAAATAGGGGTGTCTTGCATCCTTGATATCCGCGTTGGTGAGACGCGACATACGATATCTATATCTACTAGTAATTACGACAACTTCAATGGAATGGTTAATAAACTTCCAACTATGTGAGTTCCTCGAGATGACTTCCTCGTTTGATCTCAAGAGGGAAACTTTAGGATGGGTTATGTTGGTGTTAGTATCAGGTTGGTTCCGAATAGGTATCCCTTATGCATCTCTGATAGCTAATAGTTGTATCGAGTCTCAATAGGATGATTAGTGCACCCTCTGCTGCCACTTCAGTACACCATACCCATGTAGGCGAGAGCCACTGAATTCTTAGACTCACCATGTATTGGCCTCAGTAATAACCACACCCATTTTCCTTTTCCCTTTGTTGGCACCCCTTCATTTTGAAAGGTATGGGTTCGATGACCTTAGGAAGCCTACCCTTCCGGCTTGGCTTAGGCAGGGTTATGGACTCCATTGGTTATACTTTAGAACTCTTAGTACAATTTGCGTCTTATCTGTACTCGGATGTTGTATAATTTTCAACGTGTTTTGGATCTTTGTAATGTATATCGGTATTCTTGACTCGAGGAGTCGTTGATGTATATATATGTCCCTATGGGTTCCATCATGAACTATTGTCAACACCCGGATTTTTAATCCCAGATGCCTGTTATGCCATACCTCGCAATCCCAGGATTATCATTTTTGCGAGACATAATAGAATTGGTACCACAGTACATCATCCATTACAAACCATAATAAAGGTCTTACAAATAAAGGATCTCATGATCCAGTCTTAATACAATCAACACATCGGAAATTAAACGTAGCGAGGCTTCATCTTCAGGGTCACAGGCAATGCTGATGATGGGAGATGATCCTAGTTGTCATAGACCTCCTGCTGTCCATCATCCTAGTAGTCCTCCTCGTAGTCTTGCCATGGGAATAGCCAGGGACAATGCCATGAGTAATCTTGAAGTACTCGCAAACTATCACTAACAAGTAAAGTACTTCGAGTAGGAATCCTAAGCTCTAGGTTTATTTGCAAAAAGACAGGTTTATTTCATACTGAGTTCAGAAGTAAAGAAAACTAGTTTAATGTTCTACAACACCTAAGTGGGAACTTAGTTTTCATGTTCACAACCCTGTTGTGGTCAAGTCAAAGTCATAGTTCATTTCACAAGTCATTTTGAAAACATATGACGACGGAATAGTATGGCCACTCCAACTGTCCATGACCGCGGACACGGCTATTCGAATAGTTTGACACTCTGCAGAGGTGATACACTTTCACCACAACATTTGATACATCTGTCAGGGACAACCATGAATCATCATACTTAGTATGCGGATAATCAATCCTAACCTTTCAATTACACGCCCTAGTATAGGCACCTCCCCTTTGAGTTTGGCCTCCCAACCATGACCGTCTGTCATCTTGGGTACTGCATAGGTGGACAGTCATCACGAGGTAGCCTCAGCTCAACCTCTTCCGCAAGGGAACCCATACTAAGACATATAAACTTCCAGTCAAGCCTTACCCAATTCAGGTATTGTGGTTGTACGGTAAAATTGGAATGGTATCGCATCTGAATCCAACCATTAGTTTTTATAAAGGGTCAAGGCTCATGCCTCAAGATTTTCATCACCGAATCATCTTGTGTTCATAACACATGTCAAAACATTTCAATAGAATGAATCTTCATTCCAAGGTTTTCATAATCATTTTCACCAAGTATTCCCATCTAAAGTGATCAACTTTTATGCTTAGCACTAGCCACTAAAGTTGAGGGTATTCACGAATGAGGGGTGCTAATCAGGTGTGACTATCCAAATCTAGTCTTATGCCTTTTGCTGACATCTAGTTCTAACTACTTTGGCCTAGTTTTATGCTCGTTATGCTATCTAAAGTATTTTCCAAATACTCACAAAGCACTAACTAAAAAAGGAACTTTGGTAAAAATAAAAGAGTAAAGCTTGCAAGAAAACTGGGAATTGGTATAATCAAGGTTGCATAACCAAAGCATGCCTAATGCATCTTGCATAGGTTATCTTGCAATTTGTGATGGCTTGCATAGGTAGCTTGCAAACTTCGAGCTTGCCTTGATTGGTGAAGTGGTTGAAGTTTTCTTCTTCTTCTTCATAGTACTCCTCCTCCTCCTCGTAGCCATGGTCGGTACTAGCGTCTATAAATAACACGAGGTATACAATCACCAAACAATACTTAACTACCTCTATTTGGCACACAAAGGTTCACACTAGATGATCTAGAACCATCACAAACATCACATGAAAAGAAGACCTAGTCTTATTTACCTTATTTGGAAAAGTAATTTATACTCATTGAAAATACTTAAGATTTAATATTCTCCAATTAAAATATGGGATCATGTGGACACATATCATCACCACATATTCTAATACTTGGGAATGTGATCTAAAGTGGTGGTCATATTTTATAAAGTTTACAATCACTATTTTATACAATTAAAGTGACTAGAAATGCCTATAGAGCATTCTTTTTGTACTAGTCCAAGATCACTGCATGTAAACCTAAATATTTTTACATATTCAGATAGATCTTGACAAATGTGATTTTTGAGAGTTGGAATAAACTCAAAAGCATTTATGGCTGATTTTTGAAAAATGTTTGAATGTGGAAAAGTCTATGTCTTGTTATTTTTACTATAGGTTATCTATAATTTGAAATGGTTGAAATCCAACGGGCTTGGATAGATAATTTGAATACCTTTCTAACAAAATTGGAATCATGCAATTTGGTTTAGTACATCTCCTTCAATTGATTTTTGAATCTACTGAAAAAATCTAGTTTTAACTAAAATGGAAAATAACTATTTGAATCACTAGGCTATGCGCGGGAACGATAATGTGCCGGCCCAACTGCACTGCCTGCGCGCAACGGGCAGCTGACAGGGGGTCCCGTTAGTCAGCGGCTCTATCTAACCAAAGCGGTACGTTTCAATCTTGGCCCTACGATTAGACTAAGATCTACGGCCGACGTTCGTCGTCTCCGGCGAGACTGAACCCTAAGAACGATGGTGGGGGTACACGTCGGCTCACCTGGGATCCAGCTAGGGTCGGTGATGGGGGAGAACGACATTATCGATGATGGCGGTTCGAGGTGTGGTCGCGGCGGTTACTGGGGTGGCTCCAATCGACGACTCCTATTCTCCTCTGCAGCGGTGGACTCCAGCCAAATTCCGGCAGGCTGGTGCTCGCCTTCCTCTGGAGAAGGGTCAGAGGTGGTTCTGAGAGAGAGGGGAGTGAGATGGTGTGAAGAATGAGGGCTGGGATGGCCTCTATTTATACACCGGCGATGGGGACCGAGCGGCATGGTCGGGCTCCTCCGGCGACATCGTTGCAGTGAGCTACAAGCATGGTTGAGGGCGTAGGACGGTGTGGTATTTCCTGGTGGTCATCATGGGCTTAAAGGCGTGGCACGGGGCAGTCGAGGATGGTCGAGAGAGGTCCGTGCTCTGTGCGGGAACGGCGGTGTTCGAGACGGTGTACAAGGGCTACTGGTCGCACGACGGTGAACGAGGATGTCTAGGAGGCAGCTAGGGTCATGGCGAGTGCAGGCACGCGTGGTGAGGGCGAGGCGCGGCTTGTGCGCGCGTGTTGGCTTCGGTGCTCTGGCGTGCTCTCGGCATGGTGACAGAGAAATGGACGCGACGTTACTCGGGTGGTCCACAGCTGGGCTGCGATATAGGGGCGGACAGGGAGTGGCGGTGGACGGTGGCCTGTCCCCTAGACATCGTGGACGGGCACAGGGAGGTTTGGGGCGAATTGCCCATGGTCGACCAGCAAGGATGGCTCGTGCGTCCCGGCACTGGCGCAAACGGCGAAGGGGGTGCTGGTTTGCTGCATTGCTAGGTGCTGGGGGAGACCAGGGAGTGAAATGGGGACAATTGGTAGACAAAGCATTGATCAAGAATAGTAATATTTTGGAAGTTGTTACTGTGCTGACCAGGTGTTTGATGAAATGGCCGCATGAATTAAAATTTGAATTTTTGGATGAATTTTGGTGAGTGATCTGGTCATAAGCTTGGTAATCTATGCTTGCTAGGGTTTGCCAAGGGGAACTGGTTTTGTTGGTTTTTTGAGAAATGGCCATCTCATTACCTATTAAGAATTCAATTTTTAATGCCTCTCAAATGAATTTGAAAATAGTTTCTACAAGTTTGTGAGTTTTCTTGTGTTCATTGTCACTTGGTCTAGCAAGGGGTGAAAAGAATTGGATTTGTTTCTGATAGAAATCTTTGACTAGGAACACCCGAAGTGGTCTAGTGGTTAACTTTGGTCAAAATGACCATTTGCTTATATTTCTTATATTTGATTTTCTCTTCATTTGATTCTGCTTGGAGATGATCTAGATGATATTGTTTTCATCTTTAAACCAATCCTTATCATCCATAGCAATCAAACATGGCAATTGCAATCATTCATGCATTAATCACACACACATGCATTCATATTAATTTTAATAATAAAAGTTTTTATTAACCCTTAACCTTGGCGGTTAGAACTTGATAATCTTGTTTAATATTTTTTTGAGGTGTTACAAACCTTCCCTCCTTAAATAGAATCTCGTCCCAAGATTCAAGAAAAATAAAACTAGGAACTAAAGAGATTTGCAAACTCAGTCCTAATGTAATCTTTTTGCTCCCAAGTAGCTTCTTCTTCAGTATGGTTACTCCACTGGATCTTGAGAAACTTGATACTCCGGGTTCTGGTGGTTTTTAAGGCTTCTTCCGAAATACTAATGGGCACTTCACGATAGGTTAAATCCTTGTTGATCTCTATGGTTCTGTGATTAATATTCTTGAAAACTTCGGTCTTCTCTAGAGTTTCTAGGAATTTGCGAAGCAACGGGATATGTAACACACCCATGGACGACTGACATCTCTTCCGACAGTTCCAGTTTATATGATACTTCTCCTTGGCGATTCAAAATCTTGAAGGGTCCAATGTATCTGGGGGCTAACTGCCCTTTCAGTTGGAAACGTTGCATTCCTTTCAGGGGTGATACTTTGAGATACACCAAATCTCCTACATCGAAGGCTAGATTTTGACGTCTCTTGTCGGCATAACTCTTCTGTCTGGACTGAGCGGTCTTGAGGTGCTCACGAATCTTG
Organism: Avena sativa; assembly: GCA_916181665.1. Taxonomy (NCBI): domain Eukaryota; kingdom Viridiplantae; phylum Streptophyta; class Magnoliopsida; order Poales; family Poaceae; genus Avena; species Avena sativa. Next base: position 73,561,513 of record OV702284.1, read on the forward strand.
TGAACTTTATCTTCGGCTTATCTTAGGATGTCGGGTCCGAAAATCTGACTCTCTCCTACTTCCGACCAATTCAGTGGGGTACGACACTTCCTTCCATACAAAAAATCAAATGGGGCCATTTGCAATCTGGCTTGGTAACTGTTGTTGTATGAGAATTCTGCAAAAGGCAGACAGTCCTCCCATTTAGATCCATATTCCAACACACAAGATCTCAACATATCTGGTTTACTCGCTCCGTTTGTCCATCGGTCTGCGGGTGATCAGCTGTGCTGAAATCTAGTCTGGTTCCTAATCCTTCTTGGACTTTCTTCCAAAATCTTGAGGTAAACTGGGTTCCTCGATCTGACACAATGTTCTTGGGGATTCCATGTAAACTGACTATCCTAGCAATTTACAACTCTACTAGCTTCGAAATCTGATAAGTGGTCTTGACAGGTAAGAAATGAGCTACTTTGGACAGTCTATCCACTATGACCCAAATAGAGTCATTTCCCCTACTAGATGTAGGAAAACCGGTGATAAAATCCATTCCTACAGAATCCCATTTCCATTCTGGAATCTGCAATGGTTTCAAAAGTCCTACGGGTCTCTGATGTTCCGCTTTGACTCTTTGACATATATCACACTTGTCTATGTAGCTTCCTACTTCTCGCTTCATATTATGCCACCAAAATTGTTCCTTCAAATCCTGATATATCTTTGTTCCTCCCGGGTGGATAGAATAAAGGGTATCATGAGATTCCTGCATAATGACTTGTTTCAACTCGGAATCTGCTGGTACACAGATTCGTCCTTTGTACCACAAAACTCCTTCTTCATCTTCCATAAATCCGGGTACCTTCCCTGTACCGACACAGCGCTTAATTTCATCGATACTAGCATTTCCTTTCTGAGCTTCCTTTATCTGATCTATCTGAAGGGTTTTGCGGCATAGTAAATCAAAATTTTCTACGGAGCGAACAAAGGTGTAACACCCTCAGAATCGACCCTATGCAAGTTTTAGCGATTCCCGCCAAACCCGCATAGAAACGATTCAAAGGTGCCCACCAGGCACTTTCGTGCGGGTGGAAAACGAAGTAATAACATTACACAACAGTCCTCGATGGGACCCACAGAACAGATATATATACAATAGCGACTCAAAGAGTCAAGAATACAGATATAATATACAAAGATCCAAATCGCCTGGAAAACGATAGAGCGTCCAGCTACGGACAAGATGCAAATGGGGCTAAGAGCCCTGAAGAAAAACCAATGGCGTCCATAACCCTGCCCAGGCCAAGCCGGAAGGGTAACCCTGCTAACGACGTCGATCTCAAAACCTGCTTAAACAAAAGGGGTGCCGACAAAGGGCAAAGGAAAAAGAGGAGCGTCAGTACTGAGGCCAGTACACGGCGAGACTAGAATTCGGCGGTCCTCGCCTACATAGGTATGGTGGACTGAAGCGGCAGCGCAGCATGCGCTAAACATCCTATAGAGACTCGATACAACTGGCGGCTATTAGAGAGGGGTAAGAAAGACCTATCCAGATCCAACCTGAATCTTACACCAAACAAACCCATCCTGGTGTTTCCCCCTCGATACCAAACGATGAATTCAACCGAGGAACTCACACAGTTGGCAGTTTTATTTATTCAGTTATCGTTGCATCAATTACTAGTCAGGTATAGATAATCATCCTGATAAAATAAGCAGTGGGCCGTTTTAGTTAACCATTCCTTTGTAGTTGCGCCACTTACTAGTCAGATACATTTAGCATGAGATAATCCAAAACCCAGCAGTTGTTGGTACTTTTATTCAGCCATTCCGTTATAGTTGCAATACTTACTAGTAAGGTACAATGGTCGCAAGCGACTTCCAAACAAGCAATTGTTGGCAGTTTTATTTAGCCATTCCATTATAGTGAAGCTGCTTACTAGTCATTATAAAGTCAAAATTTATAGCACTACTTTAGTTATAGTTGTCTATGATCGAGATACTGTGCTCCAAGTCGTCCATTACCACGGACACGGCTTTCAGAAAGTTTTACCCGGCCGGGGTGCACCAATAGCAACACACACGATCAACCTCGGAAAAACCAAATCAAAACCCAACGAGGCTTTCACGACAAAGCAATCACAGGATTCAGAAATATTTCAGGGGGCCACCCCATTGAGTAGACCCGCAACGAAGCTAGCTGACTCCGAGACGGACTCAAGGTTTGCGACAATGGCTGTAAACGACTGGGAACCCAAAACTGGGCTTGTCGATACCGCGAAAACATTCCGCTTACCTAAACAGTACAGTGTGCTATCCATCGCACAATCGTAAATAAAGCAGTAAAGCATGGCATAAGTACAGGATCATAAATAAAACCTCAAACTAGTTTGTGGCCCCAAGAAATAAGAATGAATCATGCTCTGGCTCAGGGGGGCCCATAATTCCCCGTATGTGGATAGCGCGATAAATCAAGGAACAGGTATCAAGCACTCGGGGTCCTACGGGACACAAGTGGACGGTTAACAACCAAATAACATCTATTGCCCACCTGTGCCTCTGCTTACCTACTTCAATTTTAGTTGTTAAACAATAATTAAAGTGAACAATGAATAAAGCCAGGATCATCTCCCACAATAGACGTGCGGCAATGCTCCAACAACTGTGGTTCTTGACGACACGCAACAGCACTTGAGCAAGCGACTACGACGCGCAGGTTCAACTATCTACCAAACAACAGGTAATAGGAGGTGTCCAAGGCAATATAAGGCTGCAAGGGATAACACGGGTATGAAAACTAGAGCATCGCAACACAGATAGCAATAGATCAACAGAAGGGAATAAATACTATAAAAGTAAGATAGGTAGAAAGGGGGAGATGCTCGCCTGAAAAACATTGCCGAAGGTTCATCCGAAGATCGGGTCGATACTCGCATCAACTCATCGGCCTAGTCCGTGAAGAAGCAAAACACTAGCAAAAACACCGGATGTACTATTTAACACAACAGCAGAAGTTCGGGCATGATGCATGCATGATGTATGGCATGGCAAAGATGCGATGCAATTAGGCAAGATTAAGCGGAACCGGGGTCCCGACATTTAATTAGATGGTTCAGGTTATTTAGGTGCCCCGCAATTTAATTGTTGACTTAACATGGCAAAATAAGTTACCGGTTTGCTACACCACTTTAAATGAGGTCAATATGAGGCTAGATTTGCCCGCATATGGGCCCCATATTTAATTATGAGGTGAATCGGCATAAGGCCCCCAAACCACACAATATGCATGCGAGATGAACAATTAATATGCGACAAGTTGTATTATATTATAAAATAGGGTTTCGGGAAGGGGTTCACACTTTAGAGGGTCTCGACGACTTGGGGTTCCGGGGGTTCGGGGTCGATTCTCGGGGTTCAGGGTTCGACGGGATCGGTCTCGGATAACTGAGATAGATCTTGTCGCATACGGGAAGCAGGACTTGGTTCGGTGTCGGGGCACATCGGACCCGCTCTAGTCGGTGTCGATCTTGTCGTTGATGGCGGACTTGGGGTGGATCGGGTGCCGGGATCTTCGGATCCGTGAAGTAGACCTTGTCGCACGGTGTCCGAGGTAGACGAACTTGGCGTATTCGCACCGGCGTTCTTGGCGTCTGGGAAGAAGTACTTGTCGCACCGGGGTCTTGGTGTCCTCGGATCCGATTGAAGAACTTGGCGGGGCGAATTCGGTGTTCGGGGTCCGGTTTCGACGAGATTTGGTCTTGGCATCCGTGAAGGAGAACATGAAGTCGATACCGGGGTTCGCACTTTGGTTCCGGGATGTCGAACTTGTCGTTTCGAGGGGTTTATCCGAGTCCGTGATGCGTCCGTGTGGTAGGTCTTGGGTTCCGGTGTCATCGGGTTCCATCTCGCACATGGTCGTCGAAACACGCAACAACGCAGATCTTGGCGACAAAAGGGCATCGGGGCTCGAGACGGTCTTGTGCTTCGGGGGCGAGAACGAGGGCGCGCGGGTGCTGCCGGGTCGGGGACGCGCGGGGTCCGGCGGCTCTGCTCGACAGGACGTTGCTTGAGACGCGCAGAAGGCCGGAGGCGGTTCGGGACGGGGCCGGCCGGCCGGACGCGGGCCCTGCTGCAGACGGAGGGCGGCGCTGGAGGCGAGGCGACTGGCGGCGGCGGACCGGGGGAGAGGTGGCCCAGGGCGGAGGGAAGAGCCGCGGCCGGCGACGGGCGGAGCTCGGACGGGACGGGGCGAGGCGCGGCGGAGCTTGGGGCGGGCGACGCGGCGGAGGCAGGGCGGCCGGAGGCGAGCGGGAGAAGGGCGCAGCGGCGGCGGGTGACGACCGGGCGAGGAGAGGCGACGGGGAGCGCGGGGAGCGGGTCGGAGGGCGGCCGTCGCACGCGGAGGGAGGGGCCGCGCGGCGGTGCCGGCGGGGAGAGGAGCTCGAGGGGAGGTCCAGCGACGCGAGGAGGTGACCGGCGAGCCCGGCGGGGAGGCGGTGGAGAGGAGGTCGGGGCAGAGAGGGGCGGAGGGGAGAGCCGGCAGAGGGGAGAGGAGGAAGGAGACGCGGTGGGGGAGGAGAGAGGGAGAGGCAGGCGGGTCGGGGTGGGGCGTCGCGTGGGGGACGCGGGTCCAGGGATGGGGCCAGGTGGGGCCAAGGTGGGGCAGGGGCGCGTCAGGGGTGGGGCCGGGGGTGCGGGACCGCGGAAGGGGCTGGTGGCTGGTATGTGGGGCCAGGGGGAAGTGGGTGCGGCTGGGGGAGGGTTGACCAGGGGAGGCAGGTGGGGAGAGAGTGGGGCTGGGCTAGGTGGCGGCGTGGGAGTGGGTGGGGGAAGGAAGAGGGTGAGGTGGCAGCCAGAGATTGGTGGGGGTGAGGTGGAGGAGGGGTGGTAGAATAGGACTGGGTAGTTTTAGGATTTTGGGTGGACCGATTTGTTCTGGGGGTGGTCGTCCGGGTCGAATCGGCCCGTTCGACTGCCCCCCTAAAATAATTAAATATTTTATTTATTTCAAACAGGGCTTTTGCAAACCGATAGCAGACAAAACAAAATAAATCCGGAGACCCGGGTTTTGCGTTTGAATAAAGACGGGGCGTTTAGAAAACAAATTAGGTTTTTCTGCAAATAGTTTTATGCGAGCAAATGCAAGATGATGACGATGCTCAAATGCAATGTGAAATGATGACATGAGCATGCGGTCATGATGATGCAATGCACAAAAACAACGCGATTTTCTAGTAGCGGTTTTGCGGGATGCCACAATTCGACACCACTAACAATGGATCTCGCCCTCGAGATCCGCCTCATGGTACCGGAAGGAAGGTCGGCGATCTGAATCATCTCGCTTCGTGTAGATCCTCGCGACACCACTAACAAGAGGTCGTTGTCCGTGATCGTCGAGAGAACACTCCGGAAACAAAAGGTCGAAGGTAGAGGTATCAACAAATAAAGCCACCTCTAGCTTCGATGGAAAGAATAAAATTGCTGGATCCACTGATTCGATGTACAAGAGCGAATGATAAGAGTAATCGGATGGTGATCAGTCCATCGCGCACCCAAACCATTACTCTGCACACGAATAGGCGGATTATGCAACCAACTCTCGGAATCAGACTGAAGATCTCGACAATCGAGGTTCGGAAACAAAGGAGTGATGCAGACTCTGCATCGGATCTGGCGTAGATGATGTCGTCGCGTCGGAAAACACCGGAAGGCACGAGAAGGAACAAAGAGAAGTCCATCAGATGAATGATTCCTCGGATAGCATGAAGACCAGATGTAGCAACACCGTTACCAAAGGAGGAAGCGAAACCCTGAAGGTACGATGGAACCCAACCACGAGAAAATCCTGGACTCGAAGAAAAGATAAGAGAGCAGATTCAAAACACGTCGAGATAAGAGGAGAATAGCAGAGGGGTAAGAAGTAAAATCAGACCTAATCAGAACTATCCAACCGATTTTGCAAAAATAGTTTTGACACTCTACTTCGGCCGTTAGCTAGGTTATCCTACAGGCTGGACTTGTGGGGGTATCGCAACTACTGAGCTCTGATACCACTCTGTAACACCCTCAGAATCGACCCTATGCAAGTTTTAGCGATTCCCGCCAAACCCGCATAGAAACGATTCAAAGGTGCCCACCAGGCACTTTCGTGCGGGTGGAAAACGAAGTAATAACATTACACAACAGTCCTCGATGGGACCCACAGAACAGACAGAACAGATATATATATACAACAACGACTCAAAGAGTCAAGAATACAGATATAATATACAAAGATCCAAATCGCCTGGAAAACGATAGAGCGTCCAGCTACGGACAAGATGCAAATGGGGCTAAGAGCCCTGAAGAATAACCAATGGCGTCCATAACCCTGCCCAGGCCAAGCCGGAAGGGTAACCCTGCTAACGACGTCGATCTCAAAACCTGCTTAAACAAAAGGGGTGCCGACAAAGGGCAAAGGAAAAAGAGGAGCGTCAGTACTGAGGCCAGTACACGGCGAGACTAGAATTCGGCGGTCCTCGCCTACATAGGTATGGTGGACTGAAGCGGCAGCGCAGCATGCGCTAAACATCCTATAGAGACTCGATACAACTGGCGGCTATTAGAGAGGGGTAAGAAAGACCTATCCGGATCCAACCTGAATCTTACACCAAACAAACCCATCCTGGTGTTTCCCCCTCGATACCAAACGAGGAAGTCAACCGAGGAACTCACACAGTTGGCAGTTTTATTTATTCAGTTATCGTTGCAGCAATTACTAGTCAGGTATAGATAATCATCCTGATAAAATAAGCAGTGGGCCGTTTTAGTTAACCATTCCGTTGTAGTTGCGGCACTTACTAGTCAGATACATTTAGCATGAGATAATCCAAAACCCAGTAGTTGTTGGTACTTTTATTCAGCCATTCCGTTATAGTTGCAATACTTACTAGTCAGGTACAATGGTCGCAAGCGACTTCCAAACAAGCAATTGTTGGCAGTTTTATTTAGCCATTCCATTATAGTGAAGCTGCTTACTAGTCATTATAAAGTCAAAATTTATAGCACTACTTTAGTTATAGTTGTCTATGATCGAGATACTGTGCTCCAAGTCGTCCATTACCGCGGACACGGCTTTCAGAAAGTTTTACCCGGCCGGGGTGCACCAATAGCAACACACACACGATCAACCTCGGAAAAACCAAATCAAAACCCAACGAGGCTTTCACGACAAAGCAATCACAGGATTCAGAAATATTTCAGGGGGCCACCCCATTGAGTAGACCCGCAACGAAGCTAGATGACTCCGAGACGGACTCAAGGTTTGCGACAATGGCTGTAAACGACTGGGAACCCAAAACTGGGCTTGTCGATACCGCGAAAACATTCCGCTTACCTAAACAGTACAGTGTGCTATCCATCGCACAATCGTAAATAAAGCAGTAAATAAGTACAGGATCATAAATAAAACCTCAAACTAGTTTGTGGCCCCAATAAATAAGAATGAATCATGCTCTGGCTCAGGGGGGCCCATAATTCCCCGTATGTGGATAGCGCGATAAATCAAGGAACATGTATCAAGCACTCGGGGTCCTACGGGACACAAGTGGACGGTTAACAACCAAATAACATCTATTGCCCACCTGTGCCTCTGCTTACCTACTTCAATTTTAGTTGTTAAACAATAATTAAAGTGAACAATGAATAAAGCCAGGATCATCTCCCACAATAGACGTGCGGCAATGCTCCAACAACTGTGGTTCTTGACGACACGCAACAGCACTTGAGCAAGCGACTACGACGCGCAGGTCCAACTATCTACCAAACAACAGGTAATAGGAGGTGTCCAAGGCAATATAAGGCTGCAAGGGATAACACGGGTACGAAAACTAGAGCATCGCAACACAGATAGCAATAGATCAACAGAAGGGAATAAATACTATAAAAGTAAGATAGGTAGAAAGGGGGAGATGCTCGCCTGAAAAACATTGCCGAAGGTTCATCCGAAGATCGGGTCGATACTCGCATCAACTCATCGGCCTAGTCCGTGAAGAAGCAAAACACTAGCAAAAACACCGGATGTACTATTTAACACAACAGCAGAAGATCGGGCATGATGCATGCATGATGTATGGCATGGCAAAGATGCGATGCAATTAGGCAAGATTAAGCGGAACCGGGGTCCCGGCATTTAATTAGATGGTTCAGGTTATTTAGGTGCCCCGCAATTTAATTGTTGACTTAACATGGCAAAATAAGTTACCGGTTTGCTACACCACTTTAAATGAGGTCAATATGAGGCTAGATTTGCCCGCATATGGGCCCCATATTTAATTATGAGGTGAATCGGCATAAGTCCCCCAAACCACACAATATGCATGCGAGATGAGCAATTAATATGCGACAAGTTGTATTATATTATAAAATAGGGTTTCGGGAAGGGGTTCACACTTTAGAGGGTCTCGACGACTTGGGGTTCCGGGGGTTCGGGGTCGATTCTCGGGGTTCAGGGTTCGACGGGATCGGTCTCGGATAACTGAGATAGATCTTGTCGCATTCGGGAAGCAGGACTTGGTTCGGTGTCGGGGCACATCGGACCCGCTCTAGTCGGTGTCGATCTTGTCGTTGATGGCGGACTTGGGGTGGATCGGGTGCCGGGATCTTCGGATCTGTGAAGTAGACCTTGTCGCACGGTGTCCGAGGTAGACGAACTTGGCGTATTCGCACCGGCGTTCTTGGCGTCCGGGAAGAAGTACTTGTCGCACCGGGGTCTTGGTGTCCTCGGATCCGATTGAAGAACTTGGCGGGGCGAATTCGGTCTTCGGGGTCCGGTTTCGACGAGATTTGGTCTTGGCATCCGTTAAGGAGAACATGAAGTCGATACCGGGGTTCGCACTTTGGTTCCGGGATGTCGAACTTGTCGTTTCGAGGGGTTTATCCGAGTCCGTGATGTGTCCGTGTGGTAGGTCTTGGGTTCCGGTGTCATCGGGTTCCATATCGCACATGGTCGTCGAAACACGCAACAACGCAGATCTTGGCGACAAAAGGGCATCGGGGCTCGAGACGGTCTTGTGCTTCGGGGGCGAGAACGAGGGCGCGCGGGTGCTGCCGGGTCGGGGACGCGCAGGGTCCGGCGGCTCTGCTCGACAGGACGTTGCCGGAGACGCGTAGAAGGCCGGAGGCGGCTCGGGACGGGGCCGGCCGGCCGGACGCGGGCCCTCCTGCAGACGGAGGGCGGTGCTGGAGGCGAGGCGACTGGCGGCAGCGGACCGGGGGAGAGGTGGCCCAGGACGGAGGGAAGAGCCGTGGCCGACGACGGGCGGAGCTCGGACGGGACGGGGCGAGGCGCGGCGGAGCTTGGGGCGGGGCGACGCGACGGAGGCAGGGCGGCCGGAGGCGAGCGGGAGAAGGGCGCAGCGGCGGCGGGTGACGACCGAGCGAGGAGAGGCGACGGGGAGCGCGGGGAGCGGGTCGGAGGGCGTCCGTCGCGCGCGGAGGGGGGGCCGCGCGGCGGCGCCGGCGGGGAGAGGAGCTCGAGGGGCGGTCCGGCGACGCGAGGAGGTGACCGGCGAGCCCGGCGGGGAGGCGGTGGAGAGTAGGTCGGGGCAGAGAGGGGCGGAGGGGAGAGCCGGCAGAGGGGAGAGGAGGAAGGAGACGCGGTGGGGGAGGAGAGAGGGAGAGGCAGGCGGGTCGGGGTGGGGCATCGCGTGGGGGACGCGGGTCCAGGGATGGGGCCAGGTGGGGCCAAGGTGGGGCAGGGGCGCGTCAGGGGTGGGGCCGGGGGTGCGGGACCGCGGAAGGGGCTGGTGGCTGGCATGTGGGGCCAGGGGGAAGTGGGTGCGGCTGGGTGAGGGTTGACCAGGGGAGGCAGGTGGGGAGAGAGTGGGGCTGGGCTAGGTGGCGGCGTGGGAGTGGGTGGGGGAAGGAAGAGGGTGAGGTGGCAGCCAGAGATTGGTGGGGGTGAGGTGGAGGAGGGGTGGTAGAATATGACTGGGTAGTTTTAGGATTTTGGGTGGACCGATTTGTTCTGGGGGTGGTCGTCCGGGTCGAATCGGCCCGTTCGACTGCCCCCCTAAAATAATTAAATATTTTATTTATTTCAAACAGGGCTTTTGCAAACCGATAGCAGACAAAACAAAATAAATCCGGAGACCCGGGTTTTGCGTTTGAATAAAGACGGGGCGTTTAGAAAACAAATTAGGTTTTTCTGCAAATAGTTTTATGCGAGCAAATGCAAGATGATGATGATGCTCAAATGCAATGTGGCATGATGACATGAGCATGCGGTCATGATGATGCAATGCACAAAAAGAACGCGATTTTCTAGTAGTGGTTTTGCGGGATGCCACAAGAGGGAAAGCCAAGATCTAATCTAGGAGATGCAAACAACGAGAGAGATTGGATTAGATATTCATACCCTTGAAGATTCGCACAGCGGAACGTTCGTCGGAACGTGGGTGATGTAGTCGTACTCGCTTCTCCTCCTCGCGATCCGATCCGTTCTAGCACCACAAGTGGCGGTGCCTCCGTGAGATGCACACGTGCAGCACCTCGACGTCTCCTCCTTCCTCGGACCAGCAAGTATGGTGGAGAGATAGATTGGATCTACAACACGACGGCGTGGTGTATATGGTGGAGAATTTCTGCAGCAGGGCTTCGCCTACAAACAGTCGGGAGGGAGAGAGGAAAGCTAGCAAGGCGGCTAGGGTTTGCAGGAGAGGTGTGGGGGGTTGGTGCGCCCCAACCCCTCTTTATATAGAGGGGGGGCGCAGCCCTAGCCCCTCCTCCAAGCCCAAAGGATAAGGAGTGGGGGGCATGGACTCTCCCCTCTTCTAGAAACCCTATCTCTAGTTTAAATGATTTAAACTCTCTAGGATCGGCTGGGCCCTATGGGGCCTTGTGCCCCTGGACCAATGCGGCCAGGACACTCCCTCATAGGCCCATGCCCCCTCCCGGAAGGTGGGGCCACGTTGGTCCCCTTCCGGAAGGTTCTAGAAGCTTCCGGTACAATACCGATTAACCCGGAACAATTCTGAACTCCAAAAACTGCACTGCCTTATATGAATCTTATTCTCCGGACCATTCCAGAACCTCTCGTGATGTCCCGGATCCCATCCGAGACTCCGAACAAAAATTCATAAACCAATTATCCAATCTATCCTAGCGTCGAGACACGTTAAGTGTGTGACCCTACGGGTTCGAGAATATGCAGACATGATCTTCTATCAATAATCAACAGCGGGGTCTGGGCACCCATATTGACTCCCACACATTCATCGATGATCATATCGGATGAACCACGATGTCAGGATTCAAACAATCCCATATATATATTCCCTTCGTCTCGCGATATTTTACTTGCCCGAGATTCGATCGTCGGTACCGTCATACCTAGTTCAATCTCGTTCACAGCAAGTACTTTACTCGTTCCGTAATCCGATATCACTTTGTGATTAACTCCTTAACCACATGCTTGCAAGCGGTGTTGATATCGATTACCGAGTGGGCCCGAAGTATATCTCTCCAACTTGGGAGGTACAAATCCCATCTCGATACATACAACCCAACAGATACTTTCCGATCACCTGAGAGACACCTTTATGATCACCCTCTCATAGGATGACGTTTGATGACCTCAAAGCTTTCTTCCGATACCAAGGAGTTGTATTATCTCATGGTCTAAGGAATACAATATTTGACATAAGAAAAGCTTCGCAAAGACGAACACGATGATACGATCTAATTGCTTTGCTTAGTTTGGGTCTGTCCATCATATCATTCTCCAATGATATGATCTCATTATCAATTGACAACTCATGTCTATGGTTAGGAAACCTTAACCATCATTGATCAATGAGCTAGTCCATAGAGGCATACTAGGGACACGGTGTTGTTCACAAACCACACAAGTATTAAAGTTTCCGCTTAATACAATTCTAGCATGGAATATAAACTTTATCATGAACAAGAATTATAATAATAACATCTTTATTATTGCCTCTAGGGCATAATTCCAACAGTCTCCCACTTGCACTAGAGTCAATAATCTAGTTTACATCTGGCAACAATCTCACACCCATGGCACTGAGGTGCTGATCATGTTTTACACGTGGAAGAGGTTTAGTCAATGGATCTGCGACATTCAGATCCGTATGTACTTTGCTAATCTTCAGATCTCCATCTGCAATATAATCTCGGATTATATGAAACTTGCGGTTGATATGCTTGGTCTTTGGATGATATCTTGGTTCCTTAGCGAGTGCTATGGCGCCAGTGTTGTCACACAATATCTCCAGTGGGTCCAATGCACTTGGAACCACGCCAAGCTCAGTGATGAAGTTTCTGATCCAAACTCCTTCACTTGACGCTTCTGCAGCAGCCATGTATTCCGCTTCCACTGTAGATCCCGCGATCACGCTTTGCTTGCAGCTTCTCCAGCTCACAGCCCCTCCATTCAAAATATAAACGTATCATGTCTGAGATTTGGAATCATCCTTGTCGGTGTCAAAACTAGCGTCGACGTAACCTTTTACAACAAGCTGTTCATCACCCCCATAGACTAAGAACATTTCTTTAGTCCTATTTAGGTACTTTAGGATGTTCTTCATGGCTGTCCAGTGTTCCACTCCTGGATCACTTTGATATCTGCTCGTCAAACTAAGAGCATTGGACACATCCGGTCTATTACACAGCATGGCATACATGATGGAACCTATGGCCGAGGCATAAGGCACTTTCCTCATAGCTTCCCTATCATTTACCGTAGCTGGACACTGAGCCTTGCTCAATATCTTACCTGACAACATAGGCACTGAACCTTTCTTTGCCTTATCCATTCTGAACCTTTTCAGAACTTTGTCTAGGTATGTACTCTGGCTTAAGGCTATCAGGCGTCTTTGTATATCTCTATAGATTTTGATGCCCAATATATAAGCAACTTCACCTAGGTCTTTCATTGAAAAACACTTGTTCAAATAACTCTTCACATCGTTAAGCATGTTGATGTCATTTCCAATAATCAATATGTCATCCACATATAGTACCAGAAACGTCACCGAGCTCCCACTCACTTTCTTGTAGATACAAGCTTCGTAGCAATTTGGAACAAATCCAAAGCTCTTGATCACTTGATCAAAACGAAGGTTCCAACTCCGAGATGCTTGCTTCAGTCCATAAATGGAACGCTGAAGTTTGCATACTTTACTAGCATCCTTAGGATTGACAAAACCTTCGGGTTGCATCATATACAACTCTTCATCAATGTTGCCATTGAGGAAAGCAGTCTTGACATCCATCTGCCATATTTCATAATCATGAAACTCAGCAATTGCTAATAAAATCTGAATGGACTTAAACATCGCTATGGGAGAGAAAGTCTTATCGTAGTCAACACCTTGAACTTGTCGAAAACCTTTCGCGACAAGCCGTGCTTTATAGACGGTAACATTACCATCCGCGTCCATTTTCTTCTTGAAGATCCATTTGCACTCAACGGCCTTTCGGTCTCTAGGAGGGTCCACCAAAGTCCATACTTGGTTTTCGCTCATGGATCCCAATTCGGATTTCATGGCTTCTAGCCATTTCTCAGAGTCTGGGCTCATCATCGCTTCCTCATAGTTCGTAGGTTCACTGTCTTCTACTAACAAGACAGTCAAGACAGGGTTGCCGTACCACTCAGGAGGGGCACGCGACCTTGTCGACCTGCGACGTTCAGTAGCAGCATCGTCCGAAGCTTCATGATCCTTGTCATTAGCTTCCTCTATTGTTGGTGCAGGCGGCACTGGAACAATTTCAGGTGCTGCGCTACTCTCCAACTCAAGAGAAGGTTCAATAACCTCGTCTAGCTCTACTTTCCTCCCACTCACTTCTTTCGAGAGAAACTCCTTCTCAAGAAAGGAACCGTTCTTTGCGACAAACACTTTGCCTTCGGTTCTGTGATAGAAGGTATACCCAATAGTTTCCTTAGGGTATCCTATGAAGACGCATTTCTCCGCTTTGGGTTCGAGCTTGTCCGGCATCAACTTCTTGACGTAAGCTTCACATCCCCAAACTTTAAGAAACGACAACTTAGGTTTAGCACCAAACCACAGTTCATACGGTGTCGTCTCAACGGATTTAGATGGAGCCCTATTTAAAGTGAATGCAGCGGTTTCTAATGCATAACCCCAAAATGATAACGGCAAATCAGTAAGAGACATCATTGATCGGACCATATCTAATAGGGTTCGATTCCGGCGTTCAGACACACCATTGCGCTGTGGTGTTCCGGGTGGCGTGAGTTGTGAAACGATTCCACTTTCTTTAAGATGCGTGAGAAAATCATAACTCAAATATTCACCTCCACGATCGGATCATAGAAACTTAATCTTTCTGTTACGATGGTTCTCCACTTCATTCTGAAATTCCTTGAACTTTTCAAATGTTTCAGATTTATGTTTCATTAAATAGATATACCCATATCTACTTAAGTCATCGGTAAAAGTGAGGAAATAGCGATATCCATCGCGCGTCGAAACACTCATCGGTCCGCATACATCGGTATGTATGATTTCCAACAAGTCCGTTGCTCGCTCCATCATATCGGAGAACGGGGTTTTGATCATCTTGCCCATGAGGCATGGTTCGCATGTGTCAAATGATTCAAAATCAAGAGACTCCAAAAGTCCATCAGAATGGAGTTTCTTCATGCGCTTTACACCAATATGACCTAGACGACAGTGCCACAAATAAGTAGTATTATCACTATCTACTTTGCATCTCTTAGCCTCAATGTTATGGATGTGTGTTTCATCCCTTTCGAGATTTAGAAGAAATAAACCATTCACAAGAGGTGCATGACCATAAAAGATGTTACTCATATAAATAGAACAACCATTATTCTCCGATTTAAATGAATAATCGTCTTGCAATAAACACGATCCAGAAATAATGTTCATGCTCAACGCAGGCACATAATAACACTTATTAAGGTTTAAAACTAATCCCGAAGGTAAAAATAAGGAGAGCGTGCCGACGGCCATCACATCAACTCTTGATCCGTTGCCAACGCGCATCGTCACCTCATCCCTCGCAAGCCGCCGTCTATTCCGTAGCTCCTGTTTCGAGTTACAAATATTAGCAACTGAACCGATATCAAATACCCAGGCACTACAACGAGGGCTAGTAAGGAAAACATCAATAACATGTATACCAAATATACCTTTGATGGTGCCAGCCTTCTTGTCCGCTAAGTACTTCGGACAATTGCGCTTCCAGTGACCCTTGTCCTTGCAATAGAAGCACTCAGTGTCCGGCTTGGGACCAGACCTGAGCTTCTTCTCAGCAGGGGCATTGCGCTTGCCGCCGCCCTTCTTGAAGGGCTTCTTTGCTCCCTTACCTTTCTTAAAGGAGGGCTTGTTGACCATCAACACATGATTATCCTTCTTGATGTCCACTTCCGCAGCCTTCAGCTTTGCGAAGAGCTCGGTGATCGTATCAGTGGAACCAATCTGATTATGAGTCACTACAAAACTTTTGTAGCTGGGAGGGAGTGATTGCAGAACCCTGTCAATCTTGAGCTCCTCTGGAATCGTGCATTCCAGTTGCTCAAGGCGTTGAGTGTAGCCCGTCATCTTTATGGCGTGCTCACTAACGGAACTCCCTTCCTCCATCTTGCAGTTAAAGAACTTCTCAGAGATCTCATATCTCTCAGAACGGGCTTGAGTCTGAAACATGGTTTTCAGCTCCTCGAGAATCTCAAAGGGCCCGGGATAGGTTTCAAAACGATTTTGAAGTTCCGGTTCCATAGCAAACAACATGGTGCTCTTAATCACACCATAATCATCTTTGCGCGACTGATAGACAGCTTTCTCATCAGCCGGCGCAGTAGCAGCAGGGGGGTCACCTAACGCTTTCCCAAGGACATAGTCGTTTTGTCCGCCGGACAGAATGATTCTTAGATTGCGGAACCAATTGGTGAAGTTAGACCCATTGTTTCTAAGCTTTTCCTTCTCAGCAAAAACGTTGAAGTTGAAGTTGGACTTGGCCATGTGATCTACAGTATTGGCAAGTACAATTTAGACTATGTTCATGATAAATAGTTCAACTTAATCAAATTACTAGATGAACTCCCACTAAATTCAACATCCCTCAAGTTGTTTAGTGAACACGATCCAAATTCACCACACCTAATCCAATCATCACGAGAAGAGATGTGGTTTCAATGGTGGACAACAAAGTGTCGATCATATCATTCATATGACTCATGCTTAACCTTTCGGTTCTTGTGTTCCGAGGCCATGTCTGTACATGCTAGGCTCGTCAAGCTAGACCCAAGTATTTCCGCGTGTGCAAAAACTGGCTTGCACCCGTTGTATGTGAGCGTAGAGTCTATAGCACCCGATCATCACGTGATGCTTGGACACGACGAACTTTCGCAACGGTGCATACTTGGGGAGAACACAGTTTTTATCTTGATCTTTAAGTGAGGAATCATCTTATAATGCTACCGTCGCGATCTAAGCATAATAAGATACATAAAAGGATAAACATCACATGCATATAACTTTACGTGACATGGTATAACCAATCTTCGCGCAATGATCTCCATCTTGTGCGCTCCGGCATGATCTCCATCACTCCACCATGATTGCCTCCACCACGAATAGCAACTACAACTATTGCTAACTACTTAGCGATAAAGTAAAGCTATTACATGGCGTATAAGAAGTTGACACACAGGTCATACACAATTATAAAGACAACCATGTGGCTCCTGCCGGTTGTGTACTCATCGACATGCAAGTCGTGAAACATTAGAAAACATGATCATCGCATACATTATACACATCACATCTTGGGCCATACCATATCACAGAAAACACTCCCTGCAAAAACAAGTTAGACGCCTCTACTTTGTTGTTGCATGTTTTATGTGGCTTTATGGGAGTAGAAGCTAAGAACGATTCTTACCTACGGAAAGCCACAACGGTGATATTATGGTTGCCAAACTCCGGTGTTAATCCCATGACAACTATAGTGAGAGAAACTGACATCCACCAGCCGCATGTGTGGAACAAGCCACACGTCAAGTGCGGAGCCGGTCTCGCGAACAACGTCGCGTAAGGTTGGCCTGGACCGCTTCAATCTCACTATCCCGCGTCATAAGAAGAACACAAACAAGAGGCTTGCAACAGAAAACATCAACGCCCGCAACAACCAAGTTGCGTTCTACTCGTGAAACACATCTACGCATAGATCTAGCTCTGATACCACTGAAGGGTTTCGCGGCATAGTAAATCAAAATTTTCTACGGAGCGAACAGAGGGAAAGCCAAGATCTAATCTAGGAGATGCAAACAACGAGAGAGATTGGATTATATCTTCATACCCTTGAAGATTCGCACAGCGGAACGTTCGTCGGAACGTGGGTGATGTAGTCGTACTCGCTTCTCCTCCTCGCGATCCGATCCGATCTAGCACCACAAGTGGCGGTGCCTCCGTGAGATGCACACGTGCAGCACCTCGACGTCTCCTCCTTCCTCGGACCAGCAAGTATGGTGGAGAGATAGATTGGATCTACAACACGACGGTGTGGTGTATATGGTGGAGAATTTCTGCAGCAGGGCTTCGCCTACAAACAGTCGGGAGGGAGAGAGAGGAAAGCTAGCAAGGCGGCTAGGGTTTGTAGGAGAGGTGTGGGGGGTTGGTACGCCCCCACCCCTCTTTATATAGAGGGGGGGGGGCGCAGCCCTAGCCCCTCCAACAAGCCCAAAGGATAAGGAGTGGGGGGCATGGACTCTCCCCTCTTCTAGAAACCCTATCTCTAGTTTAAACGATTTAAACTCTCTAGGATCGGCTGGGCCCTATGGGGCCTTGTGCCCCTGGCCCAATGCGGCCAGGACACTCCCTCATAGGCCCATGCCCCCTCCCGGAAGGTGGGGCCACGTTGGTCCCCTTCCGGAAGGTTCTAGAAGCTTCCGGTACAATACCGATTAACCCGGAACAATTCCGAACTCCAAAAACTGCACTGCCTTATATGAATCTTATTCTCCGGACCATTCCGGAACCTCTCGTGATGTCCAGGATCCCATCCGAGACTCCGAACAAAAATTCATAAACCAATTATCCAATCTATCCTAGCGTCGAGACACGTTAAGTGTGTGACCCTGCGGGTTCGAGAATATGCAGACATGATCTTCTATCAATAATCAACAGCGGGGTCTGGGCACCCATATTGACTCCCACACATTCATCGATGATCATATCGGATGAACCACGATGTCAGGATTCAAACAATCCCATATATATATTCCCTTCGTCTCGCGATATTTTACTTGCCCGAGATTCGATCGTCGGTACCGTCATACCTAGTTCAATCTCGTTCACAGCAAGTACTTTACTCGTTCCGTAATCCGATATCACTTTGTGATTAACTCCTTAACCACATTCTTGCAAGCGGTGTTGATATCGATTACCGAGTGGGCCCGAAGTATATCTCTCCAACTTGGGAGGGACAAATCCCATCTCGATACATACAACCCAACAGATACTTTCCGATCACCTGAGAGACACCTTTATGATCACCCTCTCATAGGATGACGTTTGATGACCTCAAAGCTTTCTTCCGATACCAGGGAGTTGTATTATCTCATGGTCTAAGGAATACAATATTTGAAATAAGAAAAGCTTCGCAAAGACGAACACGATGATACGATCTAATTGCTTCGCTTAGTTTGGGTCTGTCCATCATATTATTCTCCAATGATATGATCTCATTATCAATTGACAACTCATGTCTATGGTTAGGAAACCTTAACCATCATTGATCAATGAGCTAGTCCATAGAGGCATACTAGGGACACGGTGTTGTTCACAAACCACACAAGTATTAAAGTTTCCGCTTAATACAATTCTAGCATGGAATATAAACTTTATCATGAACAAGAATTATAATAATAACATCTTTATTATTTCCTCTAGGGCATAATTCCAACACTATCAAGGTGGGTTGAAGTTTGATACTAGCTAGGAATCCTTTGCTAACTAGCTCCATTCTGAAATCTTCCTACTCCTTATGCAAACTTGGTTGCTCTTTCAGAATCATGGTGTTCAATCGACACGGAAATCTGCTAAGAGCATCCGCTACCACATTGGCTTTGCTGGGGTGGTAGTGAATGTCAAGGTCATAGTCCTTGATTAACTCTATCCATATCCTTTGCCTCATATTTAGCTCCTTCTGGGTGAAAATATACTTCAGACTCTTGTGATCCGAATAAATCTCACAGCGGTTACCCATGAGGTAATGCCGCCATGTCTTCAAGGCTAAAACTATGGCTGCTAGTTCAAGGTCATGGGTAGGGTAATTCTGCTCATGTTGCTTCAGTTGTCGGGACAAATAGGATATGACTTTGCCTTCTTGCATCAACACACATCCGAGATCAATCTTGGATGCGTCACAAAAGACATCAAAAGGCTTCTTGATATCCGGCATAATCAAGATTGGGGCTGAAATTAATCTCTTCTTGAGCTCTTGAAAACTTGCTTCACATTTGTTAGTCCATTCAAACTTCTTATCTTTCTTCAACAACTGGGTCATGGGTCTTGTAATGCTCGAGAATCCTTCTACGAACTTGCGGTAGTATCCCGCTAATCCGAGAAATGCGCGAACTTGGGTTCGAGTGGTTGGGGCTTTCCATTCGCAACATCCTTAATCTTGGCGGGATTGTCACATCCCAAGATTTTCCAAATCTTGTAATGTGAAAAATAAATGAATAAAATAAAACTTTGTTGATTTTCAGAGTGAGAAGAAACTTTTGAATCCAATTGGAAACTTCAAACCAATTTGGATCAAATAAAATCCTAAAGGGATTTAAAAAGACAAACATTTAATAAAAGAAAAATAAAATATTTTGGATTCACTAATTTTGAAATCTTTTAAATAAAAAGAATTGGTTTCCAAAAGAAATAGAAGTTTTACAAATAAAGATTTTTTTTATAAGCCAAATCAAAACTTGGCCAAACCTTTGGAATAAAATGTTTTGTTTTGATAAAATTTATAAAGGTTTATTTAAATAAAATAATAAGGATTTAATATCCAAGTTTTATAAATAAAGGTTTTACTATTTTAATTAACCATCAAAACTTATTTACTTATTTCAAATAAGTTTTCCAAGTATTTTATATTTTCAAATAAAACCTACTGTTTTGGTTTTGAAAATAATTAGATTTCAAAAGGAGTATTTAAATAAAACAAATCCTATTTTGTTTATTAAACAAGGTCTATTTATTTAAATTAATAATGGACCCTAAAATAAAAATATTATTTTTGGTTTTGAATTTTGGTTTATGTTACTGAACAGAACCAAATTCAAAGTTACAAAGATTGGTGATTGTTTGATTTGTTTTGTTTGTTTGATTTGTTGTTTGGTTTTCAAAACAGAAAACGAGAACAGAAAAGGAAAAACAATTTGGAAGAAAAAAAATTATTAGAATCTGAACCAGCCCAGTCGACAAAGCCCACAAGGCCCAGTACCAGCCCAGCTTTCTTTACCCCGAAAGAAAACGATTCGTACTCAGATTCTAACCCGAACAGACGCTGACCAGTGGACCCCCTTCTCCCTCTCATTCCTCGCTGACAGCCAGGCCCCACAGCTCGGTCATCGTTTCCACCCGCGAGACTCCTTCTCCCCAAACCTCGCTGTCGTTCTCTGTCATTCAATCCGCGCGTAAATTCACGAGTAATGGCCGCGTTAATCTCGCCCCTGATCACACGCACTTAAGCACCTCTCCTCCCTCTATCATTCCCCTCAAACGCCAACTCCTCCTCGCCACCAGGCTGCTCGGAATCATCTCCAAACCGCCGCTGCTCCAACGAGCTTCCTCCTCCAATTCCGGCCAAGCCTCGCCACCTCCTGCCTCCCCGTGCACACGAGCACACTCACCACTCCCTGGCGCATCTCCCAGTACCCTCCGTTCAACCGCGGGCGCCCCTGAGCGTCGACTTCGACGACCTCTGAACGCCGCCGCGTCTGTCTTCAACTCCGGCAAGTACCCAGGTAGTTTCAGACCGCCCCGCGCATTCTCGATCACGCTCCCACATTCGCCTCGCTCTCCTGCATCTTACCACACCTCTGTTTGCCTTCTCGTGAACCGCGGCACCGTCTCCGACCACGTCCAGAGCCGCCCGACGCAGTTCTCCACTCCGGCGAGCAATTGCTGCAGACCCAGAGCGTCCCTTGCCACGCCAACCACACGTCGAGCACCACCACATCCTTACGATATCGGTGAGCATACTCCCCTCCTCCTTCGCTTCCTGTAACCACCGTAGCGCCACCGCCTGGCCGTGCGCCGCCGCTAGCCGCCGCCAGCGCCGCTGATTTTTGGCAAGCACGCTAGCACCGTAGGATCTTGATCCGACGCTTGCGATAGATCACTTAAGCAGCGAAGGGGTACGCTTTCTGAGTCGTGCGATCTAACTAGATCCAACGCACCGCGGAGCCGATCCGGCCGAACCGGTACCAGCGAATAAGAAAGTGACGCGTGGCCAGGTTTTCGATTTAAAAACAGATTGAAAACAGATTTGAATTGCAATTTGAAAACCCTATAACTTATGATCCACACGTCCAAAAATTGCAAACTTTATGTCGTTGGAATCAGTGGAACAAGACCTAGCCAACTATGCCATTAGTTTAGTAAATAGTAACTGTTAGATGGTTTGTTTTTACAGAAACATTTGTATGCTTGTTTAGATTATAAAAATGATTCAAAAATGTTTTTGAGTTTGAAACCTTGGCAAATTGGTTTATTGTGAACCTACTGACCCTAGGAACCAACCCATGGTTTTGAAAATGGATTTGGTAAAGTTTAGGAATAAAAACTTGGTTTAGCCCATTTCTAGCCAAATAAAATTATGGTTTTGTTATGAAAATGTTTTGAGGTAAAAACTTTGGGAAAGTGTTTTGGACCAAACCTACTGACCCTAAACACCAAATTTTGAAAAACAACAACTTATTTGGTGAACCACAAAAAGTTGTTGCGTTGATAAAAAATATTTTCCACCACATAAAATGATGATTGGATTTAAAAATGGTTTATGGATAAAACCCTTTTGCAAATGACTTTGCCACTTTGGAAAAATGTCCAACTTGAACCTTACAAAGTTTATAAGCCTAGTGGAGACCATCTTTAGCAAATAAACCTATCTCTTGCATGCTTACATGCATGACTAGATCCCATTGTTTTATGTGTGTGTTTGTTGTTTGATTATTGGTTTGGAATGCTTGTTGATATTGTGTTTTCTTGATTGATTGTAGTGAAATTAGAAAAGTGTGAGACTAGCAAGATCAAGGAGTGAACCATCATTCCCTGCCAAAAAGGCAAGTGACACTATCATCTAAAGTCCTACTATTTTCATTATACCTAGTGGATTTTGAAACATGCATGAAAAGAATTTTCTATACCTATGCTATGCTAAAATCCTAATAGGATACCCTATACATTCCTTAGAGAAAACAATGTAGTTGTTACATGCTTAGCCATGCTATATTTTTAAAAGAGATACATGTTGAGATTTTATGAAGTTGAGAAAAGGACTTGTGTTTTTACATAATAAAACAAGGACTCAATGAACCACCTGGGTGGCCAAGGATACTTTGAGTATTGGAGAAGGTGGCAACAAAAGGAACCATGTCTATGGCAATCTCTTTGTGTTGTGCTCCAAAGGAAACCACCCAGGAAACTTAGAGATTGAACATGTTTCTCCAATTGTGGCTTTCGTGTGCAACCACATGCTATTATGGCTCTGGCTTAGTCAACTACATTGGGAAGACCCATGCATTGTCTCCAAGCTACTGGACATGAGGACCTGGAATCCTACATGGGTACTTGAAGACAAGCTAGCAATGGTGTATGGGAGGACCCTTTGGAAAGACTTCGTCACATTCTCAATCTGCCAGTACTCCATCTTGGTGAGCACTAATCCAGTGGCCACTGGTGGCAAAAGTATGGGTTTGTGACATGTGGGTAAAGTGTACTCCTTCTGCAGAAGATAATAAAATCTAAGTACTTAGCCGTGTCCCCGGTTATGGACAATACTGAGCAACTAAAGTTTGAAGCTATGGGAGATCTCGACATTCTAATTTCTATAAGAAAGATTTTAAAGACTTGAATACTTGGGGGTACCAAGGAACTCAAGAGTTTTGATAAAACTTGATGCACTTGGGGTTACCAAGGAGCTCAAGAGATTTTGATGAAAACATGAACACTTAGGGTTACCAAGGAACTCATGAGATCTTGATAAAACTTGATGCACTTGGGGTTACCAAGTAGCTCAAGGGATTTGACAAGGACTTGAACACTTGAGTTTTTACCAAGGAGTTCAAGGGATTTTGAAAAGGAGATTTGTCAAAGGACCAAAACCATTTTGAAAAGATAGGATAAATTATTGCTTTATGCAAATGAGCCCAAAACTCTACTTAGCCAAATATGCATGTAATGATAGGATCCACTTATATTCTACATAGAAATGAAACTTGCCAATACTATTCCAAAGTATTGACCCTTGTGGTTGTAACTTGTAATGTTGTAGGTTTGATTGATTTTAGTGAAGAGTGATTGATTAGGATTACAAAGTCTACAACCAACATCTGCCTGTGGCACTTTGAAGATGAAGGACCCATGCTTATAGTTATTCCGCTGCAATGTATTGTAATAGCCAAATGAGCTATGAAAGATGTAATAAAATTATGTTATTCCTGGTTATAAAGTTATATTATGACCTTTGTTTCTTGATATTACATCTAAACTGTGGATGCTAGCTATTGATCCAGGGACTAGCATTGTAAACACAGAGGACTCCACCTTATATTGTTTAAAGGTTGGGACACTCCCTCTACAGGGATCGACAACAATTCTTTCTACCGATGCGATATGTCCTATGAATCCTACTTCCTTTAAGTAGAACTCACATTTGCTAAACTTGTCATACAACATATGTTCTCTAAGAATTTCAAGGATGGCCCTCAGGTGTAGCTCATGGTCTTCTTCTGATTTGGAATAGATCAGAATATCATCGATAAAAACAACGACAAACTTATCCAGGAAGTTCATAAAAATCTTATTCATTAGATTCATGAAATAAGCAGGGCATTGGTTAATCCAAAAGACATGACAGTATACTCATACAATCCATATATGGTGGTGAAGGCAGTCTTTGGAATATCCATTGCGTGAATCTTGAGTTGATGATAACCATTTCGAAGATCAATCTTAGAAAACACTTTGGCATCGGTCAACTGGTCAAACAGGTCTTCTATCTTCGGCAGTGGGTACTTGTTCTTAATGGTGACATCATTCAGCTTCCGATAATCCGTACACAAACGGTTACCTCCATCTTTCTTATCCACAAACAAAACAGGTGATCTCCATGGCGACACACTTGGTTGAATCAAACCTGTCTCCAACATAGCATCCAGTTGCTTCTTTAGCTCCACTAATTCCGACGGGTTCATACTATAAGGTCTCTGAGCTATGTGTCTAGTTCCAAGGATTAGTTCAATGATGAACTCGATATCCCAATCTGGGGGAATACCGGGCAATTCATCTGGGAATATGTCAGGGTATTCACAGACTACTCTGACTTGGTCAATGGTTGGTTGGGCTAGACTCTTGTTGCACTTGAATTGACGGGGCAAAGTCTTAGATACATGCTCTACGGATAATCCAGCGGTACTAGTCATGGTTATGGCTTTCTTGGCACAGTCGATTAATCCTTTATGTTTCGACATGCAATCCATTCCTAGTACTACTTCCAAACCTTTGGTTCCAAGTACTATTAGATTAGCATAAAAATCTATTCCATGGATTCTGATAGGTACGACATTGCAAATTTGTCTAGCTTTGGTGGTTGAACCAAGTATTTGAACTATCATAACATGCTTCAATTTTGTTGGTTGAATCTTACTAGTGCATGCAAATTCTTCTGTAACAAACGAGTGCGATGCTCCAGAATAAAACAACACTCTTGCAAGTACTAAGTTAATAGAAAACATACCCAGCACGACATCTGGCGCTTCCTGAGCTTCTCAGCATTCATGTGAAACAGACGGCCATTGCAGTTGAGTGAGTTCCCTGGGGCAAATCTCCTTCCAGGCTGAACATGGCGTTGCTGATGAGCTGGTGCATTCACATTGGTGGCTGCTGCAAGCTTATTGGGGCACTCATTGGAGTAGTGACCCTTGACTCCGCATTCAAAACAAGTAACAGAGACTTGTCGTTTCCTGCAACAGGCACGACATTGCTTCCAGTCCTTGGGGCAGTATTGTTGTTGTTGGTGTTAGACTTGGTCGGTGCACGGTTGAAATTGTTGGAGTTACCGGGGTGGTTTTTGTGGTTTCCTCTAGGCCTTGGGTTTCCTCCTCCATGTTTGGGATATTTAGGACGAGACATAGGGGGTCTATTGTTTCTCGGGGCATATCCTACATACGGGTTGGGGCGATACTTCAGGGTATGGTGGGATCCTGGTTGATGCATCATTTGGCGCTTGCAATTCTCGTTGGCTTGGTTAATCTTGCCTTCCATTTGGATTGCAGAATCCACTAAGGCTTCAAGGTCAGTGAAGGGAATGTTGACCATCACTGTCTGCATCTCATCAAGCAGACCATTCAGAAATCTCTCCTTCTTCTTGGCTTCAGTTCCAATCTCATTAGGGGCATACCTAGACAGAGATAGAAATCTGTCACGGTACTCTACCACAATCATCCTTCCCTGCTTCAGCTTCTTGAATTCATCCCTCATCCGCAGAATCAAACAAGATGGCACATGGGTTCGGCTGAACTTGAGTTTGAATTCATCCCATGTCATCATCTTTCCTCCATTCATGGTACGAATGCTATTCCACCAAGCTCTTGCATCACCTGCTAGATAATGGGTGCAAAACAGTACTTTCGCATTGGCCTCCACTCCTACGACCTCTAAGTTGTTCTCCATGGTCTGCAGCCAGTCATCATCATCTAATGGCTCTTCAGACTTACTAAATATGGGGGGATTGGTGTTTTGAAAGTTCTTGAGCTTGGATCCATGGTTATCTTGGTTCCAATGGCCTTTATTATTATGGGCCATCTGAGCTATGTATTTAAGGGTGGCTAAATTAGCCTGACGTTCGGCTCTTCCAGCTTCACGGTCAGCAACCAACATTTGTAGGATTTGCAGCATTGGATCCTGAGATGAACTGCTTCCTCTGCGAGTCATCTGAAGATTGATATAGATAGTGAGACAAGAGGGAAATTTCTAAGGTTCATGGAGTTTTTTTGAAAAGCTTTTAAACATTGAGTTTGACTCTTGTTTTGCCAACTAGCCACTTTCTTCTCATTCATTCATTCATAGCACCCAATACAAACACACACCACACTAGGATAACATATGGTTTTAGGAACCATGTTCTGAAGCTACGATATAGTGGGACCTCATACAACAGACACCTACGATAGTGCTCAAGTGGTACTACTCATTAGAACCGATGTCTTCTTCATCATCAATGAAGGCGGAATCATCATCATCAGTGTCGAAGTCCATGTCGAGGTCCTCCAAGTAGTCATCATCATCACTGAGATATGAGTAGGGATCTCCACGGATATCTTCCACTTCGTTCTCCCTCTCTTCAAGCTACATGTCCCACTCATGGATGTACTCCCCCAAAGATGACACCTTGTGACGAGGGCGGGCAATGATGCGATCCTTCATGTCACACAGACGGCAAAGTGACTTGCGCTCCTTCACGAGGATGGCGAGGGTCTGGTCCTTCCTGACTGCAATGGCATGGTTGTGGTCGGCGTAGGCACGGGCATTGTCCAACTCCTTCTTCCTATCATACAACATGAAGTCAAGATGATCCACCTGATGCTTTAGCTTCGGATGTCCTGGCACCTCCAATGGCTGTCCCATAGAATCACGCCTTGCGTAGTAAGCAAAGCGAGTGCCATTGATCTGGTTGATGTTTTGCCCACACAGACGGGCAAGAGCTTCCCGCATAGCCCTGGCGAGTCCGTATAGCTAGTTGTTCTCCCTCAAGCTGAATTGGATCTTCTCCGAGGTGGGTGCCTCCATCTTGCCTTTGAGCCCTGCAACTATCAGCCACTGTAGTTCTCCTCCTTGCTGATCATTGAGCTGTGCCCCAAAGAACTCGGGGTGCGGGCGTTCAAGGAATTTTGAGAGTTGGCTTAAATCTCGCTCGAAGATGAGTTCTCCTCCGTTGCCCAACTGGTAGAACTTGCTATACTTGACTTCCATCTATAAGAATGTAGGATGAGTAGGTTAGTGGGGTGATCAAGTGTGTCAAATTTTATGTAGGATTGGAATAATTTTTTTAGGAGTATGAATTTTCTTAAAAGAATACCAGTGATAAGAATGAGAATAGGTTTTCATAAATACTCACTTCTTTTGTTTTAAAACTAAATATTTAATTCAAGCGTCCATTCTAACTAGGGTCTCCTATGGTCAGGATGGATCTGATACCAACTTGTCAACACCTAGATTTTTAATCCTAGATGCTTGTTATGCCATACCTCGCAATCCCATGATTATCATTTTTGTGATACATAACAGAATTGGTACCACGGTACATCATCCATTACAAACCATAATAAAGGTCTTACAAATAAAGGATCTCATGATCCATTCTTAATACAATCAATGCAGCGGAAATTAAACGTAGCGGGGCTTCATCTTCAGGGTCACAGGCAATGCTGGCGATGGGAGATGATCCTAGTTTTCATAGACCTCCTGCTGTCCATCATCCTGGTAGTCCTCCTCATAGTCTGTCCATGGGAATAGCCAGGGACAAAGCCATGAGTACTCTTTAAGTACTCCCAAACTATCACTAACAAGTAAAGTAGTTCGAGTAGGAATCCTAAGCTCTAGGTTTATTTTCAAAAAGCCAGGTTTCTTTCATACTGAGTTCAGAAGTAAAGAAAACTAGTTTAATGTTCTACAACACCTCAGTGGGAACTTAGTTTTCATGTTCACAACCCTGTTGTGGTCAAGTCAAAGTCATAGTTCATTTCACAAGTCATTTGAAAACATCTGACGACGGAACAGTATGGCCACTCCAACTGTCCATGACCACAGACGCGGCCATTCGAATAGTTTGACACTCTGTAGAGGTGGTACACTTTCACCACAACATTCGATACATCCGTTAGGGACAACCCTGAATCATCATACTTAGTATGGGAATAATCAATCCTAACCTTTCAATTACACGCCCTAGTATAGGCACCTCCCTTATGAGTTTGGCCTCCCAACCAATGACCATCTATCATCTTGGGTACTGCATAGGTGGACGGTCATCACGAGGTAGCCTCAGCTCAACCTCTTCCGCAAGGGAACCCATACTAAGACATATAAACTTCTAGTCAAGCCATACCCAATTCAAGTATTGTGGTTGTATGGTAAAATTGGAATGGTATCGCATCCGAACCCAACCATTAATTTTTATAAAGGGCCAAGGCTCATGCGTCAATATTTTCATCATCAAATCATCTTGTGTTCATAACACATGTCAAAACATTTCAATAGAATGAATCTTCATTCCAAGGTTTTCATAATCATTTTCACCTAGTATTCCCATCTAAAGTGATCAATTTTTATGCTTAGCACTAGCCACTAAACTTGAGGGTATTCACTAATGAGGGGTGCTAATCAGGTGTGACTATCCAAATCTAGTCTTATGCCTTTTGATGACATCTAGTTCTAACTACTTAGGGCTAGTTTTATGCTCTTTATGCTATCTATAGTATTTTTCCAAATACTCACAAAGTACTAACTAAAAATAAAGAACTTTGGTAAAAATAAAAGAGTAAATATTGCAAGTAAAATTGGGAATTGGTATAATCAAGGTTGCATAACTAAAGCATGCCTAATGCATCTTTCATAGGTTATCTTGCAATTTGTGATGGCTTGCATAGGTAGAATGCAAAGTTCTAGCTTGCCTTGATTGGTGCAGTGGTTGAAGTTTTCTTCTTCTTCGTAGTACTCCTCCTCCTCGTAGCCTTGGTCGGTACTAGCGTCTATAAATACACACGAAGTACACAATCACCAAACAATACTTAAATACCTCTATTTGGCACACAAAGGTTCATACTAGATGATCTAGCATCATCACAAACATCAAATGAAAAGAAGACCTAGTCTTATTTACCTTATTTGAAAAGTAATTTCTACTCATTGAAAATACTTAATATTTAATATTCTGTAATTAAATATGGGATCATGTGGACACATGTCATCACCACATATTGGAAGACTTGGGAATGTGATTTAAAGTGGTGGTGATATTTTATAAAGTTTAAAATTACTATTTATACAATTAAAGTGACTAGAAATGCCTATAGAGCATTCTTTTTTGTACTAGTCAAGGATCACTGCATGTAAACCTAAATATTTTTACATATTCAGATAGATCTTGTCAAATGTGATTTTCGAGAGTTGGAATAAACTCAAAAGCATTTATGGTTGATTTTTGAAAAATGTTTGAATGTGGAAAAGTCTCTGTCTTGTTATTTTTAGTATACGTGATATATAATTTCAAATGGTTTAAATCCAACGGGCTTGGATATATAATTTGAATACCTTTCTAATGAAATTAGAATCATGCAATTTGGTTCAGTACATCTCCTTGAATTGATTTTTGAATCTACTAGCAGAATCTAGCTTTAACTAAATGGAAAATAACTATTTGAATCACTGTGCTACGCGCGGTAACGATACTGGGCCGGCCCAACTACACTGCCCGCGCGCAGCGGGATGCTGACAGGGGGGTCCCTCTAGTCAGCGTATCTATCTAACCGAAGCGGTATGTTTCAATCTAGGCCCTACGATTAGACAAAGATCTACGGCCGACGTTCGTCGTCTCCGGCACACAGCTCCGGCGAGACTGAACCCTAATGGCGATGGTGGGGGTACGCGGTGGCTCACGCGGGCTCCATATAGGGTCGGCGATGGGAGCGAACGACGTTGTCGATGACGGCGGTTCGAACGGTGGTCGTGATGGCTCCTGGGGTGGCTCCAATCGACGGCTCCTATTCTCCTCTGCTGCGGCGGACTCCGACCAAATTCTGGCAAGCGGGTGCTCGCCTTGCTCGGGAGAAGGGTCAGGGGTGGTTCTGAGAGAGAGGGGAGTGATATTGTGTGAAGAATGAGGGCTGGGGTGGCCTCTATTTATACACCGGCGATGGGGACCGAGCGGCATGGTCGGGATCCTCCGGCGACGTCGTTGTAGTGAGCTACAGGCATGGTTGAGGGCGTAGGACAGTGCGGTGTTTCCTGGCGGTCATCACGGGCTTAAAGGCGCAACACGGGGCGGTCGAGGATGGTCGGGAGTGGTCCGTGCTCTGCGCGGGAACGACGGTGTTCGAGACGGCGTACAGGGGCTACTGATCACACGACGACAAACGAGCATGTCTGGGAGTTAGCTAGGGTCATGGCGAGTGCAGGCAGCGCGGCGTGGGCGTGCGTGTCGGCTGCGGCGCTCTGGCGCGCTCTCAGCATGGCAAGAGAGAGATGGGCGTGGCGTTTCTTGGGTGGTCCATGGCTGGGCTGCGATCGAGGGGTGAACAGGAAGTGGCGTTGGACGGTGGCCTGTCCCCTAGACATCGTGGACGGGCGCGGGGCGGCTTGTGGCGAATTGCCCATGGTCGACCGGCAAGGATGACTCGGGCGGCACGACACTGGCGCAAACGGCAGAGGGTGTGCTGGTCTGCTGCGTTGCTAGGTGCTGGGGGAGACCAGGGGAGTGAAATGTGTACAATTGGTAGACAAAACATTGATCAAGAACAGTAATAGTTTGGCAGTTGTTACTGTTCTCACCGGGTGTTTGATGAAACGGCCGCATGAATTTAAAGTTTGAATTTTTGGATAAATTTTGGTGAGTGATCTGGTCATAAGCTTGGTAGTCTGGGGTTTGCCAAGGGTAATTGGTTTGGTTGGTTTTTGAGAAATGGCCATCTTAGTACCTATTAAGAATTCAATTTTTGAATGCCTCTTAAATGGATTTGAAAATAGTTTCTGCAATTTTGTTAGTTTTCTTGGGTTCATTGTCACTTGTTCTAGCAAGGGTTGAAAAGAATTGGATTTGTTTCTGTTAGAAATCTTTGACTAGGAACACCCAAAGTGGTCTGGTGGTTAACTTTGGTCAAAATGACCATTTGCTTATATTTCTTATATTTGATTTTCTCTTCATTTGATTCTTCTTGGAAATGATCTAATGATATTGTTTTCATATTTAAAACAATCCTTATCATTCATATCAATCGAACATGGCAATTGCAATCATTCATGCATTAATCACAAGACACATGCATTCATATTAATTTTAATAATAAAAGTTTTTGTTAACCCTAAACTTGGCTGATTAGAACTTGATAATCTTGTTTAATATTTTTTGAGGTGTTACAACTATTGTGTAATGGTATTACTTCGTTTTCCACCCACACGTAAGTGCTTGGTGGGCATCGTCAAATCGTTCTATGCGGGGTTGCCCAGAATCGCTAAAATATGCACTGGGTCGATTCGAGGGTGTTACAAACTTATTTCACATGGTAGGCATCCACATCCGAAAGAAATATGATATCATCATATAGTGTAATGATGAAAGTGTACCCCACGTCAACATAGTTCTGCTAATGCTCAACTCATAAGTTGTCAAGTACATAACTGACATAATTCCAATCATAATGGGTCAAGTTTAATAATGTTTCTCTCTTTCAATAAATTGTGCACTACTTCTTACTTTCATATGAGCTTTAAACTACATAAAAAAGATGATTTGAAATATTCAAAGATATAGCACATATAGTATACTTGGAATAGAAAATGCTATATAGGTAGGTATGTGTCGTGTCTTGATTTTCTACACCGTGGGTTTGAGTTCCCCTTTATTGTTCCGGGCGAGCTCAATCGGCGAGCTAAACAAACTCAATCACTAAGAGACACGAGGTTTTTCAACCCAGGTTCAGGTCCGACATGACTAGAGCCCTACGTCCTGCAACTGATTACTATCTGATTGTCACTAGTTACAATGGGCCTTCTCCCAGGAAGAAACAATTCTCTAAGCCAACTCTCCCTTCTCTCACTATACCAGGCCGGCCTCCTTTTGTGCGGAAAGGGGACACCACAAGTGTTGATATACATGCGGTCGTGTGATCTTGCGACGCAGCTGACCACATTGCGCATGGCATTAACGTGGCGATCCTGTTCTATCGCCTCTATGTGTCCTAACGGACTCTAGTAGGGTAGTCTGAGTCATAGGTTAGAGGTAGCCCTGCTGTCCTTTACACTAGTGATGTTCCCCTCGGGCCGAGCAGGAGGTGGGGGGCGGGGTTGCGATTTTCTTCCAGGGTGAGCCCCTCAGGCGAATTTCTCCGCGGAACCGATAGTAGCCCCCGGGCATGAGTTTCGTTCCTAGGGAAATGGTTGCGCACCCTAAGTCGTGAGCGGTCTCGCCCCTATAGTACCTCTGGGTCATGTCGCATCAAACCTCTTGGTTAACAAATCATTTCTCCAGTTGACTGGCCACGCCAGTTCTCCACGAGAATCGATGCGATGGTGGTCGTGGACGCATCGAGGAGGGAAACGGTAATTACTGCAAAACTGACGCACTCTGCTGCTCCTCCCATATATAACAGGGAGGAGCGACGCCTGTCCTTCACTTCATCCTCCTGCATCACTCTAATGGCTAGATATTCCGCCGCCCACAGATATTCTCCTACTTCATACTCTCCCGCCCGCACCATCGCCACCCTCATATGGACTTGTCCGTCGACCTTCTATAGATCCTCGAGGGGGATAGACTCCTAGTAGAGGCCGTTGTCGCTTATGCGGTAGAAACGATCATGGCTTCTGCCATACGCCATGGGCAGTAGTTTGTACTAGGCTTTTTGCAGTTTCTTGTATAGCTTTCCTATTGCTTTTGTATTCTGGCCCCCAAGTTCAGCAAGAGTTTCTCGGAGTTTCTTTTATGATCTTTGTTGTCCGGTCGGATAGGGCCCCATCCACAAGTGTGCGGGAATATACCCCAGTTCACCCTCATGGGTACCTAGATTTCCGGGATGATTCTTTAACTCCCGCTGCCTCAGACTTGGGCACCATATAGGCATCACACATGTCCTACAGTACTGTCGACCCCTCTAGTGGACTCTCCAGACACGAAGAGCCCGGTATCGGATTGGCGCATTGTCACAACCTAGGATCTGGGCTAGACAAATACCAGACCCTCATCTGATATAAGCCTAACCTAAATTCTGTAGAGCACAGGGAAATATTGGTAACATTACAGAACATACAACCCATACATTAATAAGGTAAACTCTTAAGCGAGTTACAAACAAAACATACAAGCCAAGGGTCACAGACCCATCATTACAACAAACAACGGAAGCAAACAAGTTGTTCAAAACAACAAACTTAGCAATGGGCCTAAGAGGCCTTAAATAAAAGTAGCGACCCTTCCATAGATCCTAGGCTGCTGCTCGGGAACCCCGACTACTCGTCGACTTCGACGTAGAAACCACCTTCAGTTGGAGTAGCTTCATCTGTAGAAAAACATCAACAAAGCAAGGCTGAGTACAGGGTGTACTCTGTAAGACTTATGGCTAGTGGATTTTTTTTGCATAAAGCCATCTTTTGTTTCAAATCAAGAGGGAGAAGAAACACGTCTAGGCTGATCATTTTCAAAAGGGGATAAGAAGACTACAACTCTAGCTCTTAGAATCATCTTGATATCCACCAGGTACCATTATCAACTGAACCTCTCTTCCCGGACTACCCCCTCAAACAACCCCGAGGAAGTATTTCGGATCTCACTTTACTTGGCAAGTTTTATCATTCAGTTATAGTTTTATATGATCACAGAATCCGTTCCCAAGTCGTCCATAACCGTGGACACGACTTTTCGAAAAGATTAGTAACCCTGCATGGGTGCACAACTTTACCCACACGTACCAACCGATTCTTAATGCCAAATTATTAGCCCTCTTCCTTGGAAGGCCGACAGAGAGTGGTTGACCACGAAATTTACCTTGCTTTCGCCGAGACCATGAGTCACACACTAAGGATATGCCGTTGTAACGGGTCGAGTCCCGAAGTCGGTCCCTAGCGATGTGAACAGGGTTTGAGATTACGGATGACGGGCATCTCCCATTCCCTGCCATGCTTACCTACCTGTATGAATGCACCTCTTCCACCTCCATTCAAGAACAACCAAGATGCGTATGTCGAATGGAAATGCCAAACTATGTGACTCATGGAATCTACTAGGAAAGTTAGTAAGTCGAGGGGGTTTCCAGGCCCCCGTGTGGTAGTACGCTAGTCTTGGTTCAAGAGGCGAGAACATCAGGTCCTAAGGGTGGCAAGTATGGTACTACAAATACCACAACCCACGTGGCCTCCCATACAAGCCTTAGCATGTTTATTATCCATCTCTGATGACATACCATACTAGGTTCATTCGCATCTCCGGTGCATCACCTGAATAATAAGCAGCAGACCACTAAGCATGGCTAAGCTTGACTGAACTGTGGCACTAGCGGCGCTCACAAGCCAAACCCTAGTTATGCTAGGAGCAGTGGATCAGGTAATATAGTTCACAAAGGAAAACATGCATCAAATAGGATTACTCTATCTACTGGTAAAAGACTGTTGAACCGAATGCATATGACGAGAATGAAATACTTTGTAAAGGATTCATATGTATCAGTGGGGCTTCGCTTGCCTTGTCCGTTGTTGGACTGGTACTGTTCTTCAGAAGCGTTGACTTCAGCCTCGGGTTCAGTTACTATTCGCAAGAACCAATCACTGGAAAAGAGAAAGCAACATTCAACACATGGCATGTGCAATTCTCATAGAATATGGATGATATGACAAGTTAGATAGTTTTGAAATGAACCCTAAAACATGCTTGGTCACTTTAAACGGGGTCCGAGAGGTCCAAACCCTAGAACAGGGGGATCCTCGGAATCTCCTATGGGGTTCATTTGGTTCTTCTAATTAAACTTGCCATCAAAGTTGGTTAACAATGTATAATTATAGCTTTCTTAGATAGGTTTCATTTATATGAACATTTTGGTATATTATTTGTATTTTTCTGACTTAAAATGAATTAGTTATGAATTTCTCCAATTTTAATTCATTTTTTGAATATTTAAAATAATTTCCAACTTGGGCCCACATGTCAGACTTTTATTAATTTCATAAAAAGTTTACAGAAAAGATTAAAATCCTGACAGGCAGGGCCCACCTGTCATACATTTCTTATTTACAGAAAATGATTTACTGAAATAGATAATAGAAAAGAAAAAGAGATATGACATCAGCATGACATCATGCTGATGTCATCAATGGAGATGCTCCTGGTCGAGCTTGAATCCAGCGATTCCGAGCGCGCCTAGATGCGTGGTTGTGGGCGTTGGATGCAAGCGACGACAGGGAACCGATTAGTGGTGGCACCGCCTATTTTTGGTCACCAGAGATGGAGGTGCAACAACGGCAAGCGGCAGCGGCGTCGGGCTCTCGCGGGGAGGGCAGTACATAGGGAGAGGGGAGCAACGGAGGGGTGTGTTAGCACCGTGAGCTCACCGCGAGCCCGACAGGGTTGGTGGCGAGGATCGGGGAGGCCGGATGGCGATGGATCGACGGCGTGAACTGGGGCGTCTTTCGGTCTTCGAGCTTGATTCCGGGGAGAGGAGGGCGTCCCAGCACATGAGCTTCAAGGGGAAGGACGAGGGCGGCACAACGCATCCAACGGTGGTCTCAGCATGGCGCGGGGTGGCCGGAGACGGCGAGGACGAGCGGTGGCAGAGCTAGGGTTCGGAGGCCATGGTGCAGGAAACAGGAAAGAGAGGGGGAACTGGCAGGCTAGGGTTCATCTAGCGGTGGCTTCGATCTCTTATAGAGTTCCAGGGGCGGCGACACAAATCGTGGTGCACGGTGGCCGGCGGCGAGGCGACATCGAGCTGCTTCGGGGCGGCGAGAGGTGGATGATGACGATAGAGGTGACGAACCGGTATGGGCCCGGGGTGGGCTGCTGCTGGGATGGCTTGGGCCCCGGGTGGGCTGGCTGCACGCTGCGCTGGAGGCAGAGAGAGAGGGAGAGATGGGCTACGGCCCATAGAGAGACTTTTTTATTCCAGAAAACCTTTTTCTATTTCCTGTTTTCATTTTTTTATTTGTAAATTACATTTGTAATTTTGTTTTGAATATTTTAAAAATACCAGGGTTTTGTAAAATGTATCAAAAGCACTCAGGGGCCCTTGGTACTGATTGGGCTCCATACATTTTGTGTTTTTCCAAATATTTTCAAAACCAAATTAATGTTTCAAATAAAGAGGGGAGTTAGGGTTTAGGGTTTTGTTTGTTCTTTCTTGATTAAACCAAAGTGCAAGTGTTATGCATGCATTCAATGCTCAGCCATATCTTACTTATATTACACAGAAGGTGGTATGTTATAGCTCTACCCCACTTACAAGAATCTCTACCCGAGATTCCTAGGTTTTAGAAAAGAAGGCAGGGTACTCAGATTGAAGACGATCTTCGTGTTCCCAGGTTGCTTCTGACTCAGAGTGATGATACCATTGAACTTTCAGGAACTTGATGGTTTGGCGACGAGTCTTGCACTCGGTTTCATCAAGAATAGGAACAAGGTATTCTCGGTAGGTTAGATCATCTTGGAGATCCAAAGTTTCATGGTACACACCACGAATGGGATCTTTGAAGAAACGCTTGAGTTGAGACACCTGAAAGACATCATGTACCTCTAGAAAATTTGATGGTAGATCCAATTGGTAGGCAAACTCACCCCGCTTGGAGAGAATGGGAAAGGGACCAACATAACAAGGAGCCAATTTACCTTTGATACCGAATCGATGGACACCCTTTAGAGGAGTGACCCGGAGGTAAACTTGATCACAAACTTCATAATGAACATCAAGATGATGACGATCGTATTTGGTCTTCTGACAAGATTGAGCGGCCTTCAGACGCTCTCGAATTATGTAAACTTGATCTTCTGCTTCTTGGATCATGTCCAGACCAAAGAATTGTCTTTTGCCGGTTTCTATCCAATTCAGCAGTGTTCGACATGTTCGCCCATACAGGAATTGGAAAGGTGCCATGCCCAAACTGGATTGAAAACTGTTGTTGTAATAGAACTCCGCAAAAGGAAGACATTTCTCCTAGTTCTTTCCAAAGGATATGAAACACGCTCTGAGCATGTCTTCAAGAATTTGATTCACTCTTTCGGTTTGACCACCAGTTTTAGGATGATAGGCTGTGCTGAGAGACATGAGTTCCCATTGCTTTTTCGAAACTTTGCCAGAATTTGGAAGTAAACAAACTTCCACGATCAGATACGATCTTCTTGGGAACACCATGGAGAACGACTATCCGAGATACATATAGCTTTGCCAACTGGCTTGCGGTAATGCTTTCTCGAACAACAAGGAAGTGAGCGACTTTGGATAACCTATCAACTATTACCCATATGGCATAATTTCCTGCTTGTGTCCTTGGGAGTCCAGTAATGAAATCCATACCAATTTCATCCCATTTCCACTCAGGAATTTTCAATGGCTGCAAAAGTCCAGCAGGCCTTTGGTGTTCATCCTTCACACGATGGCAAACGTCGCATCTGCAACAAAGCGAGCGATTTCTGGTTTCATTCCACTCC
Organism: Avena sativa; assembly: GCA_916181665.1. NCBI lineage: Eukaryota > Viridiplantae > Streptophyta > Magnoliopsida > Poales > Poaceae > Avena > Avena sativa. The sequence goes on from OV702284.1 coordinate 73,599,160, forward strand.
ACCAGAATCTTTGACGGAGATCTCGGTACATCTTGGTACCACCAGGATGTATAGACAGAGGGGATTCATGAGCTTCTAGTAGGATTAGATCTTTGATTTTCCGACTGTTTGGAACCACTAGCCGGTTACTGAAGTATAGGATACCTTGATCATTGACAGAGAAGCATTTAGCTTCACCGCTTGCAACACATTCTTTGATCTTGGTAACTTCATCATCTTGCTTTTGAGCCTCCTTGATTTGGTCCTCGAGAGAAGATTTTATTTCAAGGTTAGCAAGGAATCCACAAGGAACTACTTCAAGGTTAAGATGCTTGGTTTCCTCGTAGAGAGCGGGTTGGGCTTGTGAAATCATCAGATTGTTGCAATAAGACTTCCGACTTAGCGCATCAGCAATGACATTGGCTTTGTCGGGTTGATAGTTGAGACCCAAATCATAATCTTTGATGAGTTCCAACCATCGTCTTTGCCTAAGATTTAGATCTGGTTGGGTAAAGAGATACTTTAGACTTTGATGATCCGAGTAGAGTTCGCAACGGTTACCGATGAGGTAATGTCACCATTGCTTAAGAGCATGAACAACATCAGCGAGTTCAAGATCATGGGTTGGATAATTGTTCTCATGTGGCTTCAACTGCCGAGAAGCATAGGCCACTACATGACCATCTTGCATCAACACACAACCGATCCCTTGGAGAGAAGCGTCACAATAAATGACGAAGTCCTTGCTTGTGTCCGGAAGGACAAGCACATGAGCGGTGGTTAGCTTAGTTTTCAAATCTTGGAAGCTTTCTTCTGCCTTTTCTGACCATTCAAACTTCTTATCTTTCTTAACAAGATCAGTCATAGGCTTGGCTATCTTGGAGAAGTTCTTGATGAATCGGCGGTAATATCCAGCCATTCCAAGAAAACTTCGGACTTCCTTGACTGCAGTAGGTGACTTGCATTCCAGGATGGTCTGAACCTTATCCGGTATGACAGCGACACCACTTGCAGACACAACATGGCCAAGGAAGATGAGCTCTTGTAACCAGAACTCACATTTGGAGAACTTGGCGTAGAGACGATGTTCACAAAGTTTAGTCAACACAAAACGTATATGTTCGGCATGCTCTTCTTCGGTCTTGTAGTAGATTAGAATGTCATCAATGTATACCATGACAAACTTGTCAAGATATTCCATGAAGACGGAGTTCATGATACTCATAAATGTGGCAGGGGCATTGGTTAACCCGAAGGACATCACTGTATACTTGTAAAGACCATAACGAGTTGTGAATGCTGTCTTTGGGATATCCTCCTTTCTGATCTTGATTTGATGATACCCTGATCTTAAGTCCATTTTGGAGAAGACAGTGGCACCACTTAATTGATCAAAGATGTCATTAATTCTGGGAAGTGGATACTTATTCTTGATTGTCACCGCGTTGAGTGGACAGTAATCAACCACCAATCTTGGAATATTTGTATCCCGCTTCTAGACAAAGATGGTAGGTCAATCCCAAGAGGATGTGCTAGCTTGGATGTATCCTAGGCCTTCCAGCTCTTCAAGTTGCTTCTTCAACTCAACCAACTCATGAGGAGGCATGTGGTAAGGTATTTTGGAGATAGGAGCAGTTCCAGGAACTAGCTCTATGACAAACTCCACACTTCGATCGGGTGGCATGATAGGCAACTCTTTAGGAGAAACATCCGGAAAATCACAGACTACAAGGACATCTTGCACCTCAAGAATAGGTAGAACGTCCATGGAATACAACTTCGAGAAAGGTTTAAGGACTGCTGACAGAGACTTTGAACCATCAGTCCAATAATTGACAGTTATGCCAGCAGGAGAGGTCACAACAACTGTTCTAAGTGCATAGTCAATGACGGCTTGATACTTGGTTAACCAGTTCATGCCTAGAATGACATCTATGTCAGTTGACTTGAGTGCAATGAAAGAAGTGGGAAACTTCTGGTAGGCTATGTCAATCTCATTTCCGTGACTAACCATAGTGGTGAACCAGCTAGAACCTGGGGAATGGATGGTCAAAGGGGTGGACAGGGGTTCAAAATTTATCCCATGCTCTTGAGAAAACAAATTTGACATGAATGTATGCAATGCTCCAGAATCAAACAAGACGGTTGTGAGAATTGAATTGACACGGAGCGTACCCAGAATGACGCGTGGATCTTCCTGAGCTTCCTCAAGAGTGAGATGGATCAGACGACCATGTCCAGCACCTTGAGATTTGTCATTCTTCTTTTCCTGCTGATCATTGCGACCGACAGCCCTTTGAGAACACTACCTTGAGTAGTGACCAGGCTAACCACAGGAGTAGCATGTAGCTCCAGTGTGAGAACTAGCAGGAGGATGATAGTTTGCTCCACCAGTATTTGACTGTGGCTGACGAGAAACATTGCCAGAAGACTTGGGTGCATAACGAGCACGAGGCACAACACTGTATGGAACAAAGACATGGCACTTCTTGTTACCAGAGAAGAAACACGAGAATTTCCTTCTTCACACTTCTGAGAGACTTCCATGTCCTTCCTTCCATGCTCCAGAGTAAGAGCCTGATTGTGCAAGTCCTGGAAAGACTAGAACTTGAAGGGAAGCAACTCCTAGAGAAGTGCAGGGTTAAATCCCTTATGGAACAACTCTTGCTTATCTTCATCATTGGTCACATCCCTGGTTGCATAACGAGCCAGGCGAGTAAACTCACGCCCATATGTTTCAATATCCTTGCGCTCCTGAGTCAGATCCAGAAACTCCCTCCTTTTGAGATCCATGACAGGCTTAGGGATATAAGAGGCACGGATTGCTGCAACAAACTGTTCCCAGGTAACAACATGTCCCTAAGCTTGTAGATTCAGAAAACCTTCCCACCAAACACCAGCCTCACCTTCTAGTTGATAGGTGGCGAAGTTGACACGGTCAGCGGAACGGACACGAAGAGCACTAAACTTGCGCTCTATGGTGCGGAGCCAATCATCAGCTTCAAGGGGTTCCTTGGAGTGGGTGAAGATTGGAGGAAAAGAGCGGATGAAATCTCCAAGTGTGACACAGTCGTCAGGACGATGTTCAGTGTTCTGTGCCACACGCTCTAGAAGGCGTTCATTCCTGAGACGGTTGGTCTCAATGTTGTTGAGAACCTTGGCCATTGTGGGAGGTGGCGGAAGTTCCTGTTCAGCATTGTTGTTTCCTCGACGGCCAACAGAACCACGAGTACCAAACGACATCCTGAGGAGAAAACAGAAACCATGAGAATGGATTCTCCAAAAAGGTACATCAAAGGATGATAAAAACCATATCGAAAGATCATGGTAGAGGTGAACATGTGGATGAAGATTATATCAATGCATTAAGTATGGCAATAGAACAACCATATGAAACGTATACGCTACCAACTTAGATACAAACCATGACAATGGAATGCAAGCATGATACGATACCAACAAGTCACAGAAGAATAGAGAGCGGAATTAGAGGCATCCTTAGCAAAGTTGAAAAACAATGCTTCAGTTGCACAGATTTATCTTGGAAACTCTAAGCCTTGCAACCGAGTACTAAGTACTAGGAAAAACAACCCAAACCCATATATCCTAAAATTTTGAAATGATAGATGAGATGTGAAAACCTTGCAAAGCAAACGAGATAAGTTATCTCAGCAACAGAACAACCTTGGATAAGGAGTAAAAAGAGTCCTATTCAGAGTTTTGCAAATAATTTTAGCTTTCAAATAGTTTTCTCAAGCTCTAGACTCAACATCGACTAGCTAGAAGGGTTTCCTACAGGCAGTCCTTCTCTGATACCAAAATCTATCACGACCCGGGATCAGGGCTAGACAAATACCAGATCCTCATCTGATATAATCCTAACCTAAATTCCGAAACACGTAGGGAAAGATCGGTAACATTACAGAAGATACAACCCATACATTAATAAGGTAAACTCTTAAGCGAGTTACAAACCAGTCATACAAGCCAGGGATCATAGACCCATCATTACAACAAACAACAGAAGCAAACAAGTTGTTCTAAACAACAAACTTAGCAAAGGGCCTAAGAGGCCTTAAAAAGAAGTGGCGACCCTTCCATAGATCCTAGGCTGCTGCCCGGGAACCCCGACTACTCGTCGACTTCAACGTAGAAACAACCTTCAGTTGGAGTAGCTTCATATTTAGAAAAACATCAACGAAGCAAGGCTGAGTACAGGGTGTACTCCGCAAGACTTATGGCTAGTGGAGTTATTTTGCATAAAGCCATCTTTTGTTTTCAAATCAAGAGGGAGAAGAAACTCGTCTAGGCTGATCATTTTCAGAAGGGGATAAGAAGACTACAACTCTAGCTCTTAGAATCATCTTGATATCCACCAGGTACCATCATCAACTGAACCTCTCTTCCCGGACTACCCCCTTAAACAACCCCGAGGAAGTATTCTAGATCTCACTTTAGTAGGCAAGTTTTATAATTCGGTTATATTTTCTATGATTACAGAATCCATTCCCAAGTCGTCCATAACCGTGGACATGGCTTTTCAAAAATATTAGTAACCCTGCAGGGGTGCACAACTTTACCCACACGTACCAATTGATTCTTAATGCCAAATTATTAGCACTCTTCCTTGTAAGGACGGCAGAGAGTGGTTGACCATGACCTTTACCTTGCTTTCGCCGAGACCATGAGTCACGCACTAAGGAGATGCCGCCATAACGGGTCGAGTACCGAAGTCGGTCCCTAGCGATGTGAACAGGGTTTGAGATTACGGATGCCGGGCATCTCCCATTCCCTGCCATGCTTACCTACCTGTATGAATGCACCTCCTCCACCTCCATTCAAGAACAACCAAGATGCGTATGTCGAATGGAAAGCCCAAACTATGTGACTCATGGAATCTACTAGGCAAGTTAGTAAGTCGAGTGGTTTTACAGGCCCCCGTGTGGTTGTACGCTCGTCTTGGTTCAAGAGGCGAGAACATCAGGTCCTAAGGGTGGAAAGTATGGGACTAAAAAAACCACAACCCACTTGGCCTCCCATACAAGCCTTAGCATGTTTATTATCCATCTTTGATGACATCACCACATCCTACCATACTAGGTTCATTCGCATCTCCGGTGCATCACCTGAATGATAAGCATCGGAACACTAAGCGTGGCTAAGCTTTACTGAACTATGGCACTAGCGACGCTCACAAGCCAAACCCTAGTTATGCTAGGAGCAGTGGATCAGGTAATATAGTTCACAAAGGAAAACATGCATCAAATAGGATTACTCTATCTACTGGTAAAATACTGTTGAACCGAATGCATATGACGAGAATGAAATACTTTATAAACATAGGATTCATATGTATGAGTGGGGATTCACTTGCCTTGTCCGTTGTTGGACTGGTACTGTTCTTCAGTAGCGTTGACTTCAGCCTCGGGTTGGGTTCCTATTCGCAAGAACCAATCACCGGAAAAGAGAAAGCAACATTCAACACATGGAATGTGCAATGCTCATACAATATGGATGATATGACAAGTTAGATAGTGTTGAAATGAACCCTAGAACATGCTTGGTCACTTTAAACGGGGTCCGATAGGTCCAAACCCTAGAATAGGGGGATCCTCGGAATCACCTATGGGGTTCATTTAGTTCTTCTAATTAAACTGGCCATCAAAGTTGGTTAACAATGTATGATTATAGCTTGGTTAGATAGGTTTCATTTTTCTGAACATTTTGGTATATTATTTGTATTTTTCTGATTTAAAATGAATTAGTTATGAATTTCTCCAATTTTAATTCATTTTAAATCATTTTTGGAATATTTAAAATAATTTCCAACTTGGGCTCACATGTCAGACTTTTATTAATTTCATAAAACATTTACAGAAAAGATTAAAATCCTGATAGGCAGGGCCCACCTATCAGACATTTCTTATTTACAGAAAATGATTTACTGAAATAGATAAAAGAAAAGAAAAAGAGATATGACATCAGCATGACATCATGCTGATGTCATCAATGGAGATGCTCCTGGTCGAGCTCGAATCTAGCGATTCTGAGCGCGCCTAGATGCGTGGTTGTGGGCGTTGGACGCAGGCGACGACAGGTAATTGATTAGTGGTGGCGCCGCCTATTTTTGGTCACCGGAGACGGCGGTGCAACAACGGTAAGCGGCGGCGGCATCGGGTTCTCGCGGGGAGGGTAGTACAGAGGGAGATGGGAGCAACGGAGGGGTGCGTTAGCACCGTGATCTCACCGCAAGCACGACAGGGTTGGTGGCGAGGATCGGGGAGGCCGGACAGCGACGGATCGACATCGTGAACTGCGGCGGCCATCGGTGCTTCGAGCTTGATTCCAGGGAAACGGGGAAGAGAGGGGTAATTGGCGGGCTAGGGTTCGTCTAGCGGTGGCGTCGATCCCTTATAGGGTTCCGGGGGCGGCGGGACGAATCGTGGCGCACGGCGGCCGGCGGCGAGGAGACATCGAGCTGCTTCGGGCACGGCGAGAGGTGGATGATGACGATAGAGGTGACGAACCGGTACGGGCCTGGGGTGGGTTGCTGCTGGGCTGGCTTGGGCCCCGGGTGGCTGTCTGCACGCTGCACTGGCGGCAGAAAGAGAGGAAGATATGGGCTGCGACCCAGAGAGAGACTATTTTATTCCAGAAAGCCTTTTTCTATTTCTTGTTTCATTTTTTCTTGGGTTTTGTAAAATACCAGGGTTTTGTAAAATGTATCAAAAGCACTCAGGGGCCCTTGGTACCGATTGGGTTCCATACATTTTGTGCTTTTCCAAATATTTTCAAAACCAAATGAATGTTTCAAACAAAGAGGGGAGTTAGGGTTTAGGGTTTTGTTTTTTCTTTCTTGATTAAACCAAACTGGAAGTGTTATGCATGCATGCAATGCTCAACCATATCTTATTTATATTACACAGAAGGTTGTATGTAGAAGGTGGTATGTTACATGCATCATACACGGGAGAGCCGTGGGTCGATGAGTTTGTTCTCCGCAATTGGTCGGCTAAGTTCCCGTCCATAGTGTCGTGAGAATATACTCGAGGTCACCCTCGTGAGTCCTTAGCTTCCTAGAACACTAGACTCCACAAATGGCTAGAGGAGGTCCCGTCAACGGGGCTGCGGGAATATACCCAGGGATTCCCTCATGAGCCCCTCCTCTTTCCACAGTTCCTGGCTCCCGACAAGCCTCCGTTCTAGGAAAACTTATAGTCGGGAGCTAAATACACAAGGAATGAGCGTTCAAGGGATCCTAGATACGGTAGTTGAATTCACCATTAATATCTTGGGTTGGATACATTTCCAGTTCTGCTTGTGGACAACACAGGATGACACACAAGACCCCCGTGGTTTGTGAGCCCATAGTCGTGCTCTAGGCTTAGCCGGTTCACAGAGCTCGAGGTGGGACCAAATCCCGTCTTGATTTCTGGTTTCCCTTTGATCATAGGGTAAGCATCCATTCAGATAGGAGACGCTAAACCATGATGCTGGATGAACAGCCCGACGCGGCAAGGTGCCGAGGCCCATGTCTATCTTTTGGGTTTAATCCTAGTTTCTGGTGGTCCTTTGTCCATGGGACAAATCTCCCTTCACATAGGAGAATGCCTCACTGTGGCGATGGACAAAGGTCCCGGGAACGACGACGTGCCAAAGCCCGGGCTTTTCTTCCAGGATTTTCTTGTTTCTTGCAGCCCCTCAACCACGGGACAAATCTCCCTTCGCATAGGAGAAATACCACGCCGTGGCAACAGGTAAGGTTCCAGGAACGACGATGTGCCAAAGCCCGGGCTTGTCTTCCGGGATCGTCCTGGATCTTGTATCCCTTCGTCCATGGGACAAATCTGCCTTCGCATAGGAGAAATTCCATGCCGTGGCGATGGGGGGAGGTCCCGGGTATGGCGAGGTGCGAAGCCCGGGTCTGCCTTCCAGGACTATCCCGGTTCTTGCTTCCTGACGACCACAGGACAAATATCCCTTCGCATATAAGAAATGCCATGCTGTGGTGATGGTTAAGGTTACAGGAATGGCGATGTGTCGAAGCCCAGCCTTGTCCTAAGGGATCATCTCAACTCTGGTAGCCATTCGTCTATGGGACAAATCTCCCTTCGCATAGGAGAAATGCCATGCCATGGCGACAGGGGGAGGTCCCGAGTACGAAGAGGTGCCGATGCCCGGGTCTGCTTTCTGGGGCTATCCCAGTTCTTGCTGCCCAATGACCACGGGACAAATCTTTCTTCGCATAGGAGAAATGCCACATCACAGTGACAGGGGAAGGTCCCAGACACGGTGAGGTACCGAAGAACGGGTCTTCTTTCTAGGATTATCCCTGCTCTTACTTCCTGATGACCGCGGGAAAAATATCCCTTCACATAGGAGAAATTCCACACCATGGCGACATATAAGTTTCCCGAGCACAACGAGTTGGCCGATACCCTGGTCCACTTCGCGGGACTAGACCGGTTATGCCCGTTAGCCATGGGACAAATCCCCGTTCGCATAGGAGAAATGCCATGCCATGGCGACGGGGGAAGATCCTGGGCACGACGGGGTGCCGAAGCCCGGGTCTATTTTCCGGGACTATCTCGGATTTTACTGCCCGTCGATAACGGGACAAATCTCCCTTTGCATAGGATAAATGCCACTCTGTGGCGACGGGTGAAGGTTTGGTGCGGAGGGGTGCCTAAGCCCGTGTGTCTTCCGAGGTTTCCCTAGCTCCACTCGCCAATCATGGGACAAATATCCCTTCACATAGGAGAAATGCCACACCATGGTAATGAGTGAAGGTTCTAGGTGTGGCCTGGGGCTGGGACTCAGGTCTGTCCTCGGGATTGCCTTGGCTTATGCTGTCATCTTCATCGTAGGTTTGAGGAGGACATCCTCTATCATCGCGACCAGTGACGTGGTCCCGCCATGCTCAGTTGTCACAGCCCCCTCTTGGACCACCCGGGTTGCCCTTTGTATCTTCTCGGTATCGTCGCTTTGGGCACTCCCTCGCGTGGTGACCAGGCTTGAGGCATATGAAGCAGTCCTAGTGGGTCTACATCTCTACTAAGGACTTGACTCAGCTGTAGTTCTTCAAGGCGTGAGATGGTGAGTTGTGGATGTGGAACCATGGACCACCGTCGGTGTCGGCAGCGGCCACCTCGGGTGCTTTGTCCTTCTTGTGTTCTAGCTTGATATCTAGGGCATGCTTCATGGGCAGGCGCTTGCGGTTCTTTTTCTTGGTGGAGTCTTCATCTTCGGCAATGGCTTCACCGGGCTGAAGTCACCCTTGTTTGGCTCAAGCACACTTGTCCTCCAAGGCAAACAACTCCGGGGTGGTTTCTAGGTCGCGCATCCTCATCTTTTCCCTCATACGAGGGCCCCGGATGCCAATGTGGTACGCCGCCACTATGGCTTTGGGGGTGATCTTGGTGATGGTGTGCAACAATTGGTAGAATCGCTGAGTGAACTTGCACAGGCTTTCCCCTGGCTTCTGGTATAGCTCGTGAAGGTCGCTGACCATACCAGGGTGCTTGAACCCACCTTGGAAGGTCCCGACAAACTGATCGCACAGATCTTCCCATGATTTGATGGAGACAGTGGGTAAGTTCATGATCTAGGCTCGGGCCTCACTTTTGAGGGAAAGGGGAAGCCAGTTGGTCATGACCGACTCATTGCCCCAACCAGTAAATCTGTAGGAAATCCTTTGGGTTGGTCTTCCCGTCATACTTGTAGGGTACGTCGGGCCAGAAGTTTGGGGCCCACATAACCCTCCATAGATTTGGAGTGAAGGAAGTGTAGCCGTCCATGAATGATTGGGTGCTTTGCCCAGCTCAGGCCGGCTCAACGCTGTCTTGGAGGTTACGCTCCTGACAGTGCTCAATGCGCGTCCAGGCGTCTTCTTGGCGCTCACTCAGGATCTAGCGCATGTCTCATGACCACGAGGATTGAGAGTAGCCCATATAAGCGTGATCTTCACCTCTCTCCCGGCCAATATTCGGGGAGGATCTCCCTCGTGGCGGCTCTCTGAGCGGCCATGATTCGGCAGGTGACGGGTGCGCTCCGCGACTCTCCTCCTAGCGGGTAGGGGGCATGTCACCCACCATGGCGTCCCGGACGCCCCCCCTAGTCCCCTAAGAAGGAGGGTCCCTAACCATCAAACATGATACAATGGGTCCTCCTTGATGAAGAGCGGTGCTCATGAAGTGGGCCAATCTCGCCAGCCAGGCGTTAGCGCGCAAGTTATCCCTGACTGCTTTCGGTGGAAATTCTAGCATAGCTTCCGCAGGGGCCAAAGAAGTGACGGGGCTAGGGGCATCGGAGGGAATCGCGGTAGGCTGCTGACTACCAGCGGTGGCCGAGCCCCCTGGGCTGGGGTGCTTCTTGGTGGGGCCATGCGGTCCAGCGAGTCTAGTATCGCAGGATCGCTACCTTCCTCTTTCGGCATCCCTGATGCGTGTGAGCGCTCAACCGAGAGAAGTTCTTGGATGGGTCGTGGTTCAGACGATGCGCCCCCCGAGGGCATGGCGGTCCGAGCGGACCCTTCTTTAGAAGCGGGCTGGCTAGCAGCTTCCTCTTCCCAAAGTTTCCTCTCTGCTCGGCATCGGGCAGTGCTAGTGCGAGTAGTAGCCCCCACCGTGCCCCGGATGGCCCCTCCTGAGCTCTGAGGCATGGTGGCAGGGGCTGCCATCTTGTGCTACTAGAGGTGCACCCCCTACCTGGCATGCCAGATGTCGTGTCTTGATTTTCGACACCGGGGGTATGAGTCCCCCTTCATTGTTCGGCCAGGGGCGCACGTCCGGCGAGCTTAATCGATGATCTAGACAAACTAAATCACAAAGAGAGACACAAGGTTTTTTACCCAGGTTCAGGTTTGCTGTGAGAAGGGCCCTACGTCCTACAACTGAATACTATCTGATTGTCACTGGTCACAATGGGTTCCTTCTCCTGGGAAGTAACTATGCTCTAAGCAAACTCTCCCTTCTCTCACTTGACCTAGGCCTCCTTTTATACAGAAAGGGGACACCACAAGTGTCTATATACATGCGTCGGTGTGATCTTGCCACGCTGCTGACCACATTGCGCATGGCATCAACGTGGCGAGCCTGTGCTGTCACCTTTTTGTGTCCTGACGTACTCTAGTAGTATAGTCTAAGTCATAGGTCAGAGGTAGCCCTGTCGTCCTTGACACTGGGGATGTTCCCCAGGAAGCTTCGCTTCGTGGAACATACCCAGGTATCGTGCTCCCAGACTGAGCAAGAGGTGGAGGGCGGGGTCGCGAGTTTCTTCCGGGGTGAGCCCCCTGGGCGGATTTCTCCACGGAACCAACAGTATGGTGGAAATTGATTTAGTGATAAGGTTTAAGGGTTTTGGATACAAGTCTTAGCTTGTATTCTTTTTTGGTTGGCTGATAGGAAGGTTGACATGTACAAGCATGCAGAAGTGCCCATAGTACTACCCACTCTATTAGGAAAAATAATAAAGCTAATCATACATGTATATAAATAAAGGCATTACTATATAAGGAACTTGTAAATTATCACTTGTTAAGGTGTATGAAACATAAAACAACATGCTTGGCTTGCAACATCTACTTCCCCTTTTCCTTATTTTTAATAGCATCCAGCCTAATCTTTATTTTTATTCAAGTAGATCTTTCATATTTATTCAACATAACCTCATGTGGTGGTCTCATTATTTAAAAGACAAACATGCGAAATAAAATATAAAAATAGATATAGACTCTCCAAGTTTATGTGTAAATCTTATGTTTCTCGAAAAACAAATCTTAGAGGTTTGGAACCTTAGGCATCCCCAAGCTTATGGTATTCACCATTCTTGGATAGCTCATTTTATGGTATTCCTCCATTCTCTGTTAAAAAACTTCAACACAAAACTTTGTTTCCATCTCTTTTTTTAGAGGCGACATTAGTAGCATAAAGATATATTGCAAGCTGCTATAGGACTCCTAAATAAATTTTAGTTTGAGATGTCCATAGAGTATATTAAGTTGCCAATATTAATATAATATCAAAAGATCCATAGAAAATCATATTGACACTCGACGCAATGACTGAAACAACAAAAGACAGAATCCGTCCTAAAAAACAATAGCTACAAAACGTAATGTTTTTTCCTAATTTAACATTTTAGGAATTTTTGATGACTTGTGTTCTTAAATAGGACGAAAATTTGCATCTTCATTTTAAATATAGGGATTTCTATTTTCGTGCCCTTGATTTGTTAGTTGTACTTACTTTTCCCCAGCCGCTTAGCTTTTCCTCACTTTTTCCCATCTCCTATTACAGAACTCTAGCATGGTCTGAAACTCGCTGTCCGTCAGCCTTGCCGTTAGATGCGGACAAGTGGGACCGCATTCAGTCAGGTCCCGTAGTTGATCCTCGCTGTTATGTGCTGACAAGTGGGGCTGCGGTCTGTCAGGTCCCGTAATGGACCCTTGCCATTACATGCTGATAAGTGGGGCCACGTTTAGTTGGTTCCCATAGTGGACACCTCTCTCCACTTATCCAGATCAGCATGGGACCCACAGCTTATCCACGTGAGCATCGGACCCACGACTTATCCACGTGAGCGTCGGACCCACGACTTATCCACGTGAGCTAGCCCCGTGCCTGCTCCCATGTCGTTGCCTCCCCTTTCTTCGTCTTCTTCTTCTTCTTCACCGACGGCGGTCCTTTGTCGAGCTTCACTTCGACCTCCCGTTCTTCCTGGTCGCAGTATGGTGTCATCTCGTTGGCATGTACGAAGGATGACAATGGAAACCGTGCGTAGAGAAGGTTAGATCTCGCACCAAAATGCACCAAAATCTCGCACCAAAATGGCAACCGGGGCGCTTGCTGTGGAGAATGCAGCTGGCGAGCCGTTCCGATAATTTAATTGGTTTATCGAGTGAATGTCTCGGCTGAAATCAAGTGAGTGTTTATAATTAAAAATTAGGGACATGGATGTATAATAAATAAGAAAATGATACAACTCTTGAACACTTCTAAATTAAAAAAATTATACAACTCTTAATGTACAAGAGTGTTTATAAATAACACAGCTCTTGAACACTTTCAAATTAAAAAAAGTATACAACTCTTAATGTAAAAGAGTGTTTATAATTTACACAACTCTTGAACACTTTCAAATTAAAAAAATTATACAACTCTTGACACAACTCTTGAACACTTTCAAATTGAAAAAAATTATACAACTCTTAATGTAAAAGAGTGTTTATAATTGACACAACTCTTGAACACTTTAAATTTTTTAAAAAAATATACAACTCTTAATGTAAAAGAGTTTTATAATTGACACAACTCTTGAACACTTTCAAATTGAAAAAATTATACAACTCTTAATATAAAAGAGTGTTTATAATTGACACAACTCTTGAACACTTACAAATTAAAAAAAAATATACAACTCTTAATGTAAAAGAGTGTTTATAATTGACACAACTCTTGAACACTTTCAAATTAAAAAAATCATACAACTCTTGACACAAATCTTGAACACTTTCAAATTGAAAAAAATTATACAACTCTTAATGTAAAAGAGTGTTTATAATTGACACAACTCTTGCACACTTTAAATTTTAAAAAAAATATAAAACTCTTAATGTAAAAGAGTTTTATAATTGACACAACTCTTGAACACTTTCAAATTGAAAAAATTATACAACTCTTAATATAAAAGAGTGTTTATAATTGACACAACTCTTGAAGACTTTCAAATTGAAAAAATTATACAACTCTTAATGTAAAAGAGTGTTTATAATTGACACAACTCTTGAACACTTTCAAATTAAAAAAAATTACAACTCTTAATGTAAAATAGTGTTTACCATTTTTAGAGCGTGAAAAGTCATCCTTAAAATTGTGTATACGAAAATTATAAACCTTTGAACACTGTGCAATTGCACTTAATACGTGATAATGATGTGCTAAGAAAATATTAAGAAATTATCATTTTCATAGAATGTTATGCATAAACTTGCATATGGTAAAAATTATACACCTTTGAACTCTTTGAAATCGCACTTAGGACAGGATAATGTTGTGCTTATAAAATCTTGATCATTTATCATTTTTATGGAGTGAAATATAATGCAAAAATTATACACCTTTGACCACTTTCCCTTCAAATTATATTCAAAATCATTTGTTTATGGAGTTAAAGCATCGGTGGCAAAATCGTTATTTTGCATGGATAGAGGGTATCCCCCGATAGATACAGGGGTTATCCTGTCCGCTAGATCACATAGGATCAACCAGAGGATCAACGGTTGGTGGGTACGATCCGCGTGACAACTGCCTCAACCAATCAGAGCGTAGCCGCCAAGATGAGCACAGATGTGAGAGTTTGTAACTAAGAGGGGAAAACTGAGTAGAACTTAAAAACCAAGGGCAAAACTGAGTAGAACATAAAAACCAAGGGCAAAACTGACAAGGGGGTTCAAATAGAAAACAGAAAGATATTTAAAAATGGGAAATGCTTATTTTATACAATAAAATATATATTGGCATACATAAACTATTTGAAATTCAAATATATATCAGTTTGACAATTATTGCCTTATTCAGACAAATTATGTTTTGGGGAGTCATGTTTTGGGAAGGGGCTTGAGTAGAAATCCATGAACCTTCATAGATAGTAGGTTATTTGAGAAGTGATAATTTAGGTTAAAACTTGATTTATATACATTTTTTATGGTGGCAGGTCACATAATAAGATTCCTTGGGTAGATGCCACTATGTTTTGAACTCTTTGAATTTGTTGTGCATAAAATGACTCAATTAGCTAGCTAAAACCCATTCGTTGACACTTTGTTGACCAGCCACCGGAGGGTAAAATTGAGTATGTTGCATATGACAGTGTTAGTACTGGAGGGAAAAACTGAGTATAACCAAACTGCCAGTGCTACACTCGAGGGTGTAACTGAGCACAACTAAGTGGCCAAGGTTAGACACGAGGGGGAAAATGTGACGCATGATACGCGTGTCGTGGTGCACGGGGCGGTAGCGGACGCGTGAGGCTGTGCACGGTGCATTAGTGTACGCGGTTACACGGTGCACGGTGGTGCAATGAAATGTCTCCTCCCTTCACCTTTATAGAGGCCTCCTCACTCTCAATCCTCACTTGCCCACTCACTCACGCAAACCATCTCCACTGTCCCATCACCTTCTGCAAACCCCCAAGAAAACCCCAACCACACCGGTGATGGAGAAGAACGACATGGTGGCCATCGTCGCCTCCAAGGCAGCCGATGAGGAGGCCCCATTCCCGTACAGGACCCCGTCGAGGCATTGAAGGCAGCCTCCATCCCCATCTAGACCCCTGTCCCTGCTTCCGCCGTAGCCGTCAGTGTGGAGGCCCCATCCCCGTATAGGCCCCCGCCGTTCTCCTGCAGATCCCGCACGGCTAGGACCCCTACAGGGACAATGATTACATCAGGCCGGAGAACCCCTTCGACACCACCTTAGCCGACCCATGGTTGGAGGTAACTAGGGTTTTCTCCCCTTCCTTTGTTCTTCCCCCATTCCAATCGTTGGATGCTAGATCGTGTGTTATTAGGGCTCGGCTATTCGTATTTTCAATCGTTGGATGCTAGGTATTTTTATAGTAGCTAATCCTCTTGTGTTAGATCTCGTATTTCGATGAATGCCCCTAGTTGGGATCAATACTAGCACTGATCTATAGTTGGGATCAGTACTAGCACCGATCTGTAGTTGGGATCAGTACTAGCACAGATCTGTAGTTGGGATCAGTATTCGATTTGGTTTAAGATCTGGGGATTGGGGAGTAATCAGGGGATCTCAATCGGTTAATTTATGCAAGTAATCAATCCCGATAATCACGGTATCTAAATCATGTCCTTATTGCACGCTACTGTTTTTGTAATAGGTGGATAGCAGCGACGTTTGCAGCGACGACGAGTCCACGAACACCAAGACTCGTCAGGTGCTGAGGAAGCTGAAGTCCGGCCAGTTCAACGACTTCTTCACCGGCGATGTCTACAAGTGCCCCTTTTGCACCAGGGGCCTCACCACCGACTTCAACTCCCCCGTGAGGCATGCCGAGGACGTGAAGACCTGCGGCCTGTCAAAGAACGCCCATGCCTTCAGTTCCAAGCACTAGGCGCTCGGTTTTCACCTCCGCAACCTCCAGAAGGTGGCCATAGAGGAGGGTCTCATGCCCCTAATCAAGCCCAAGGTGCACAATGTCCAGGGAATAGGCAACAAGAAGTGGAGGAAGCGCCAGAGGGAGGAGGCGGAGGCCCTCCTAGCGGAGGCCATGAGGGGCCACTGATCTTGTCCTGATGCTGCTGCTGTAAAGCAGCTTCATTTGTTTTGTTGTCTGTGTTGAACTTGTAAGCTGCTACTGCTGAGCAGCCTAATTTTCGAACCTCGTTTAAGTACCGTACTATATAATACTATATTAGCTACTTTATCTACATCTGCTCAGTTTATCTACATATTTATGGTGCTAGTTAGATTTGCTGCCATATTGGGAAAATACAAGGGCCAAAAGGAACCATGAATGAAGAGAGAATATGCTCTAGATTCGTTGCCTTTTTTGGCAAAAATAACAACTGTTAGCGACATAAAGGGGAAAAGACGCTCTTAAAAAGGCCAATCATAAAAATAACAAAAAATAAATTTTCCAATTTAGGCGACAGGGCGCACATAACTACCAAATGTGCCCCACATGGTCTCACACGACATCCCGCAAAACGCATTCCCAATAAGCCGGCCCCACACAGTCCAACATGGGGGTTCCTACTACGGGACCCGACTAAACATGGCCCCACCTGTCAGTACGTAATGCAGGGGGTCCTACTTGTCAGCATGTAACGGCGAGGGTCCACTATGGGACCCACCTAAATGCGGCCTCGCTTGTTAGCACGTAACGACGAGAGTCCACTAACGGGACCCTACGGAGAGCGAGTTTCAGACCGATGTGAGAGTTTTGGACAAGGAGCTGGGAAAAAGTGAGGAAAAGTTAAGCGGCTGTGGAAAAGTGAGTTTAGCTAACGAACCAGGGGCACGAAAATAGAAATCTCTATTATATATTTGTGTTTATGATAAATTTTTACATCCCATGCTATAATTGTATTAACCGGAATACTTGTGTGTTTCGTAAATAGTAAAGAGTCCCTAGTAACCCTCTTGTTAAACTAGATTGTTGATTAATATATATGATCATGGTTTCCTGATTATGGATATTGGATGTTGTTAATAACAAGATCATAATATTAGGAGAATGATGTGATGGACACACGCCCATAGTAAGCGTAGCATAATATCAAGTCGTTAAGTTCGTTTTTCTACAAGCTTTCAGATACATAGTAAACCTAATCCTTCGACCATGAGATCATGTTAATCACCATCACCGGATGAGTACTTTGATGACATCAAACACCACTTCCATAACGGGGTGGTTATAAAGGTGTCATTGGGTATTCTGAAAGTATGTGTTGAAGCAAATGGATCAAGAAGTGGATTTGTCCATCCATATGACTGATAGATATACTTTGGGCCCTCTCTGTAGAATGTCATCCAATTGGCTTGCAAGCATGTGACTTGGTCACAAGGAATGTCATATCACGGAACGAGTAAATAGTACTTATCGGTAACGAGGTTGAACTAGGTATAGAGATACCGACGGTCAAACCTCGAATAAGTAAAGTATCGCGCGACAGAGGGAATCAGCATCGTATGTTAATGGTTCATTCAATCACGAAGTTATCGTTGAATATGTGGGAGACACTATGGATCTCTAGGTCCCGCTATTGGTTATTGATCGTAGAGGTGTCTCGATCATGTCTGCATAGTTCACGAACCGTAGGGTGACACACTTAAGGAATAGATGTTTTTTAAGTATATATAGAATTTGAGTTGGAGACCGAATGTTGTTCGGAGTCTCGGGTTGGATCTAGGACATCACGAGGAGATCCGGAATGGTTCGTAGAATAAGATTCATATAAGGAAAGTCAATATCCGAGGATCGTAAATGTTTTTGGTATTTTGACCGGAAGCTTCTAAAGGGACTTGGGCTGCGGCATGCCATAGGGCCTAGCCTCACCAAGCCCAAAGGGAAAATCTATCAGCACTAGGAAATTGGGGTTAAACCCTAGTTTGGAAAGTCAAATCCTAGTTTGGAAATGAATGGGAAAACTTTAAGGGAAAGTTCCCACCTCTCCCCTTGCTAACCGAGTTGGGGGGGGGCTCGGCTAGGGTCGGGAAGCCCTTGGCCGCTGCCCCCATCTATATAAGGAGGGGTGGGGGTGCACCCCTTGGCCCCTTGTCCCGCGCACACCAAACCCTAGGTGCCACCCCTCTCTCCTCCACCACCCTGCTCCGTCTTAGGCGAAGCCTGCAGAAATCTCTCCTCCACCACCACCACCACAACACCATCGTGTGGCTGGGATTCCGAGGAGATATAATACCTCCGCTGCTCGCTGGAATAGGGAGTGGAAGGTCTTCATCGACTCTGTACATGTGACTGAGGGCGGAAGCGCTGCCGGAAAGCGGCTCCGGAAGGATCGTCTACGCGATCTTGAGATCGACAAGTTATTGACTACATCAACCATGAGATCTAATCTCATTAACGCTTTGGATCTAGGAGGGTTAGTTCTCTACAATATCGTTGCACCGATCTGGTAGATTAGATCTTGGTTTTTCCATAGATTAGATCTTGGTTTTATATGTTCTTGTGATAGAATTTTTTTGTTTTCCATGCTATGAACCCTACAGTAGTATTAGATCCGACTCTATGCGTAGATCTATTGCACGAGTAGAACACAATGGTTTTGTGGGCGCTGATGCTTTTGTTGTCACTTGCTTTTCGTGTACCTTGCATCTTGCGGGATGGTGGGATGAAGCGGCCTGGGCTAACCTTACATGTCATCGTACATGAGACTTGCTCCACGCTCAACGGGAAACTTGTACTGCACAAGTGGCTTTGAAGGTGTCTGTCTCTACCACCATAGTTAACATCCAATTTATAATGGGCACTTGACAACACTTGTATCAGTGTTGTGGTTGTTGTTTGTAAGTAAGAACGGTTCTTATTCGAAATCCCCAAGCCACGTAAAACCTGCAAGAAAATTAGAGGTGTCTAACTTGTTTTTGCAGGGCATGTGATGTGATGTGATATGGCCATGATGTGATTGTGATTATATCTGATGTATGCAATGATCCTTATTGTAAGTTGGCAACCGGCAGGAGCCTTATGGTTGTCTTTAAATTTGTTAAGACTTGCGTGTCTATTCATCAAGTAGTTGTAATAGTTGCTATTGGTGATGGACAACCATGAAGTGGCGCCATTGACCTTGACACCACGATGATGATGATGGAGATCATGTTCGTGCTTTGCAGATGGAGATCAAAGGCACAACAAGATAGGCCATATCATATCACATATTATGAATTGCATGTGATGTTAATCCTTTTTATGCATCTTGTATTGCTTAGATTGCGACGGTATCATTATAAGATGAACCCTCTCACTAAATATCAAGTAATAAAGTGTTTGTCCTTAGTAGGCACCATTGCTAAGACTCATCGTTTCGAAGCATCTCGTGATGATCGGGTGTGATAGATTCTACGTGTGCATACAACGGGTGCAAGCCAGATTTGCACATGCGTATACTAAGGTTAATCTTGACGAGCCTAGCATGTACAGACATGGTCTCGGAACATGGTATACTGAAAGGTAAACCATGAGTCATATAAACGATATGATGAACATGTTGATTGTTCTCCTTTGAAGCTACATATTCTCTCATGAAGATCGGACTTGGTGTAGTGGATTTGGTTCGTGCGATCACTAAAACAATGTGAAGGATGTTGTTTTGTATGGGAGTTCACCTAGTTAATTTAAGAATTAAATTTGAACTCAATTTATCATAAACTTAGTCTAAACTCTTTGCAAATATGTTGTAGATCATGACGGCCCCTACCATAAATTTTAATGCGTTCCAAGAGAAAGAAAAGTTGAAAAACAATGGAACCAACTTCACGGACTGGTTCAGTAACATGAGGATTGTCCTCAATGCTGGTCAATTGACCTATGTGCTAGATGCACCGCTGGGTGACCCTCCTATAGCCGATGCTACCGATGAGGTGAAAAATGTTTACCTCACTCGGAAGAATCAATACTCCACAGTTCAGTGTGCCATCCTATACGGTTTGGAATCGGAGCTTCATAAGCTCTTTGAGAACCGCGACCCTTATGATATTATCAATGAGCTCAAAATGATATTTGAAACTCATGCGGCCATGGAAAGCTATGAAGCCTCTGAGGTGTTCTTTAACTGCAAGATGGAAGAGAGCAACTCCATTAGCGAGCACATGCTTAAAATGTCCGGGAACGCGAACAAACTCGCAGATTTGGGAATAACGATTCCTAATGCGTTGGTATTCATTGCATCCTCCAATCACTACCACCTAGTTACACGAACTTTGTGACGAACTACAACATGCGACGCATGGATAAGTCATTGCCTGAACTCTTCTCCATGTTGAAGTCTGTGGAAGTGGAGATCAAGAAAGAGGACCAAGTGTTGATGGTCAATAAGCCCACCAATTTCAAGAAGCAAGGCAAGCCTAAGAAGAAGGGAAACTTCAAGAAGGGCGGCAAGAAAGCTGTCGTGCCTTCCAAGAAGCCCAAGGCTGGTCCTAATCCTGATACTGAGTGCTTTTACTACAAGGGCGAAGGTCACTGGAATCGGAATTGTCCCAAGTACCTGGCAAATCTGAAGAACGGTGATACCTTCGATCCGGATTACGGATGTAGTATAGATCTTTTTTCCTAGTAGACCTAGGTTATCGATTCCTCCGGAATCAGAAAGCATAGTAAGGTTACTTTAACGGACCTTCGGGAGTTTTAGAATTCCTTTTGTGTTTTACCGGACCAAGGGTTGGTGATATTTTGTTGTTGTCGATGATGGAGAGAGAGGGCCCAGGGATTTTGGTTTCACTAGTAGGTGTGCAAAACATCTGATGGGAATAAAAGATAATAATAAAGTATGCATGTAATTGTTAGAGCAAGATAATTATATGTGGGAAGTGCATCCATAATTGCTATTGCCTCCTCAATCGCTTATAGCAATAACCTACTAGTCTTATCCATAGAAGAAAGAGAACTAATGATATGCATAGTGATGTCACCGTTAATCCCAAGTAAATCCCTCACATATAGCCGTACTACCCCTTCTGTCACTAGGGTTCCCAACCTTCAGATCAGTCATTACTCACACTCCCTATACATGGATCAATCCTTGGGGTCTTCGGTACCTAACAAGTCCTTAGATTGAGGCAAGAGAGGGTACAATAATCATCATGTCATACAAACTAATACATGATCCCATATATGATAAATAACATGCACAAAAGCTACATGACTAGGCCGAAGCCCTTAGCCCAAGGAGAATTACCCACACATAGAGATGAAATCAACAACCAAAAACATTGTAATGGAAATCATGAGATTCATAGCAAATAATCTTACAATGTCGCCAATTGGAGATGAGATCTACTATTACAAGTGGTGGAATATAGCTATGGTGGTGGAGAAGGGTTTGGAGATTAGATCTAGATCTATTCCTTCGGCGTGGTGGCCTCTGGTGACAGGGAGAGTTGAGATAAAAAAGTAGAGGGGTTTTCTCATCACCCCAAGTCGCTTTATATAGGGGTCCCTTCGCGAAAGTTGTTCTATTTGACCTGGCGATGTCGGTGCCAACTATACAGCCGAAACTATATGGACTGAATAAAATTCTTGTCGTATAGTTAGTTGTTAAAGGCACTGCCTCCACTTCACGGCTCTATGTTTATTTGAGTTGTTGGAAATCTCGTATCTTTGACTTTAATGTAGTTATTCCCATCATCAAACGTTATTATCTGAGCAGGAAAAAATAGAAAGAAATGATTGCATACCCCTTTGATCATTAGGCATTAGTGGCAGGGTTTAGAGAGATATTTCATCAAATATATGAATAATATCTAGTTTAAATGTGAGTGTGGATGGATATATTTCACAGCCATCAAACTACAACATCAAGAAGAAAGGTATATTTGATATTCATGTTTTGATGTGTATCTTACTAGTAATCATAGTGGTGCCTGGGTATTTTATACTTGTTCGGTTGCTCATATTTTTAACTCGAAACATGTGTTGTAGAATAAGCAAAGACTAGCGAGAGACGATGTGACGATGCACATGAAAAATGGCTCCAAGGTTGATGTGGTCACCGTCGGCATGCTCCCTCTTCAACTACCATCAGGATTAGTTTTAAGTCTATATAATTTTTATTTGGTGCCTGCGTTAAGCATGAACATTATATTTGGATCTTGTTTATTGTGAGACGGTTACTCGTTTAAGTCCAAAAATAATGGTTGTTTGATTTATATGTGTAATATATTTTATGGTCATGCGCCTAAGATGGATGGTCTATTATTATTGAATCTCGATAATAGTGATACACATGTTCATAATATATATGCTAAACGAATGAAGTTGAATGATAATTCCACATACATGTGGCATTGCTGTCTTGGACACATTGGAGTGAAGTGCATGAAGAAACTCCATTCTGATGGACTTATTGAATCACTTGATTTTGCATCACTTGAAAGATGTGAAGCATGTCTGATGGGAAAAATGACTAAGACACCATTCTCTGGGATAATGGAGGGAGCTGCGGACTTATTGGAAATAATACATACCGATGTGTGCGGTCCAATAAGTCTAGCATCGCGCAGTGGATATCATTATGTTCTTACTTTCACGGATGACTTTAGTAGATATGGATATATATATACTTTATGAAACATAAGTCTGAAACTTTCAAGAAGTTTAAGGAATCTCAAAGTTAAGTGGACAATCAACGTAACAAGAAGTTAAGTTTCTGCGATTTGATCGGGAAGGTGAGTATCTAAGTTACGAGTTTGGCATGAATTTAAAGAAATGGGGAATACTTTCACAATTGACACCACCGGGAACACCACAGCGTAATGGTGTTTCCGAACATCGTAATCAAACTCTCATAGATATGGTTCAGTCTACGATGTCTCTTATATATTTACCGTTATCGTTTTGGGGTTATGCATTAGAAACAGCCGCATTCACTTTAAACAGGGCACCATCTAAATCCGTTGAAACGACACCATATGAATTATGGTTTGGTAAGAAACCTAAATTGTCGTTACTTAAAGTTTGGGGTTGCGAAGCTGATGTAAAGAAGTTACAGCACGACAAGCTTGAACCCAAAGCGGAGAAATGCGTATTCATAGGATACCATAAAGAAATAATTGGGTATTACCTTCTATCATAGATCCGAAGGCAAAGTTTTTGTTGCCAAGAACGGATCCATCCTTAAGGAGTTTCTCTCGAAAGAAATGACTGGAAGGAAAGTAGACCTCGACGAGGTTGCTGAAGCTTCTCTCGGATTTGAGAGTAGCACAACACCGAAAGATGTTCCTGTGGCACCTGCACCAATAGGAGAGGAAGCTAATGATGATGATCATGAAACTTTGAATGAATGTGCTAGTGAACCTCATAGGTCGACGAGGGTTCGTACCACTCCTGATTGGTATGATCCTGTTATAAATGTCATGTTCATGGACAACACCGACGACCCTGTGACGTATGAGGAAACAATGATGAGCCCAGATTCCAACAGATGGCAAGAATCCATGAAATCCGAGATTGGATCCATGTACACAAACCAAGTATGGACTTTGGTGGACTTACCAGATGGCGGTAAGGCTGTCGAGAACAAATGGATTTACAAGAAGAAAATAGATGCTGATGGTAATTTTACCGTCTATAAAACTAGAATTTTCACAAAAGGATTCCGACAAATTCAAGGAGATGACTACGATGAGAATTTCTCACCGGTAGCGAAGCTAAAGTCTTTGAGGATTTTGTTAGCAATCACTACATATTATGATGGATGGATGTCAAAATGGCGTTCCTCAATGGTGACATTGAAAAGGAGTTGTATATGGTACAACCCAAAGTTTTTGTCACATCCCTAAATTTTCCAAATTTTGAAATGTCAAAAATAAATAAACAATTCTTGAAATTTAGGGTGAAAAGAAACTTTTTGCTTCTAAATGGAAACATCAAAACCCTTACTGAACAAAATTTGAATGAAAAGGGCATCCAACAAAATTTCAGTCAAGTGAAATGCATTCAACAATGAATGTATCTTGAAATTTAAACACTTGGAAAAGTAAACCAAAATCCTAAAACCCTAATGGATTAAATAATCTCCAAGATCTCTCTAAGACTATGGAATTGATCCATATAAAAATTTAGCAACAAACATTTATAAATGATCAAAATTAATAAACAAAAATATTATAAAACCATGGAAATTGGTTTCACTTAATTTGGAGCCATGGATAAAAACTTATGAATTTAATAAGATAAAAGAAAATAATTTCCAAGGCTAATCAAGCTCCTAACTAAAATCAATACCAATTTTTAAGCAAAGTAATCCTAAAAGGACAGATAAACAAATACTAAATAAAATTATACCAATTGGAATCACCAATTTTGGATCTATAAATAAAAATATATGGATTTTATAAGGCAAAGAAAGAAGGAAATAAATAAGTAAGGAATATTTAAATGACAAATTGAATCTTGGCCAAATCCATAAACAAATGAAAGTTTACTGAATAATAAAAAGGAATAAAAGATTATTTAAATAAAATTATATGGATTGAACCATATTCAATTTTATTTAAATAAAGACAAATTGCCTAAACTAAATAAATAATAAATCACAAGAAAATTATTTAGAATACAATTTAAAACTTGAATTAAATCCTTAAGAAAATGGAATAAATATAATCCAAATAAAATAAAGAAATAAATATTATTTAAATAAAATTATATGGGCTTGAACCATATTTGATTTGAATGAAGACAAAATTCCTAATATAAATGATTAATTAAAATCATGAAAAAAACATTTAAATTACAAAGTGAATTAAAAGTTATCTAATTAACTTAAAAATAATAAATGATTAATTAAATAAAATTATAATGTTTGGAACCATATTCAAATTATTTAAATAAAGACAAATGGCCTAATTAAAATAAATAATAAATCATGAGAAAATATTTAATATTTTCCAAAGTGGGCCAACTAATCAACTCCTAAATGATTTAAAACCTACCGAAAAGGTTTGGCAAGAATTTGAATTCAAATTAAAGCTTAAATCATTTAAATCAAATCAAAACAGAAAACAGAATTGGAAAAAATAAAAAGAACCAGAAGGAAAAAAAATTGAAAAGGAAGCAACCCAACCCAGTCATCCGAGCAGGCCCAACAGCGCAGCCCACCTCTCTCTTCCCCGCGAACCGTTCTTTCTCAATCACGAAAAAACCCGAACCCCCACTGACCGCGTGACCCCACACTGCCAAGTCATCTTCGTCTCCACCCGCGCGACCCGTTCCCCCCTCTCCTCGCCGTTTCTGCGTTGATTTCGTGTCATCAATTCGAGTTACTGCCGCGATTAAACCGCCCCGCGACCTCGCCCTCATAAGCGCCCGTCTCCCTTCTCTCTTTCCCCTCACTCACCACTCCCTCTCCGCCACCAGGCTGCGCAAATTCCTTTCCCAAACCCCCTCTTCTCTGACCAGCTGCAACACCAATTCCGGCCAACTTCGGCCACCTCTCTGCCCCTATCTTCCACGAGCTTGACTAGCAACCCCGTACGCACCTTACAGTAGCCCTAGCTTGGCCGCGTGTTCCCCACAGCCTCGGTAACAACCAAGTCTGAGCGCCGCTGTCGTCTGCATCCACTCCGGCGACCTCTACCGGTAACTATAGACCGTACCTCCTCTCTAGTTGATGCCCCTACAATATCCTCTCTCTCGCACGTCTGACGCACCCTTTGTCTTGCCTTGGTGTTCTCCGTAGCCTCGCCAACATCGACGACCGAGCGTGCCCAATGCCAGGAGCTTCTCCGGCGAGCAATTGCCGACACGACCGTGCGCCCCTGGCCATCCCATGACAACCTTGAGTTTCGCCACATCCCTACGAATTCGGTGAGCATCTCCCCTTCCTCCCTTGCCTCATGTTTTCGCCGGAACCCTGCTGACAGAGCACCGCCGCCGCTCACCGTCGATCCAGCGCTGCCAGTTCTTGGCAATGCGTTGTGAGCCGTCCGATTTAGATCCAAGCGATGCGATAGATTCTTTAACCAAAGCAGTATGCTCAAATCTTTCACGTGCGATCTCATTTTAATACAGCAGCCCACGTTGCTCGATCTAGACGAAACAGTATGGGCTAATAAGAATCTGACGCGTGGCCTGCCTGTTGATTTAAAACAGAAATTGAATCTATTAGTTGATTGATTTTGAAAAATTCATAACTTTGATCTACATGTCCAAAAATTTCAAATTTTATATAATTGGAATTAGGAAAATGAAACCTTTGTAACCATACCCTTATTTTAGTATTTTACTTCTGGAAAATTAGGTGTTTTTTCAGAAACATTTGTAAGGCTATTTTGGTTATAAAAATTATTCTAAAAATCCTTTTTGAGTAAAACCTTTTGCAAATGGTGTGATTTGAACTCTCTGACCCTAAACACTAACTTTTGGATTTAAAAATATATTTGATTAACACTAGAAAATTATTCCTTTGAATAAAAGCATTTCTAGTAAAACAAAATGTTGCTATGATTTAAAAATGATTTTTGAGTGAAACATTTTATAAATGGATTTATTTTAAACACTTTGACCATAAACACTAACATTTGTGTTTAAATTTTTTTTTGGCTAACACTATAAATTATTACTTGATTTAAATTATTTCTAGCAAAACAAAAATGATTTAAATGGCCTATTTTCACTAACTTGATTTTAAATGATTTTGTCACATTTATAAATGACCAGTAGGTGTTTTGAAATGTTTAAAACCTTATTAGAAACCACCTTTTCAAATAAAAAAACCTTTGCATGCTTGCATGCATTTCCTTGTTTTTATTATTTTATGTCGTGAATTGTTTGAATGTTAGTTTTGAATTTGTGCCTAGATTGAATTGTAGTGAAGTTTGAAGAGTGTGACATTTGGAAGATCAAGGAGTGAACCTAGATTCTCTACTAAAAAGGCAAGTGGTGCTTCATATACTTTGTCCTATTATTTTAGCTATGCATTAATGATATTTTGAGTAGGACTTGCATGGAATTTTCTATGTGTTAACTATGCCTTGGGAAATCCTAGTAGATGATGCCTTAGTAGAATTTTCCCTAAGTTAAGATTCTTGCTACTAGTATGCTTAACCTATCTAGTATAAAACAAGGGTGGAATATATACACATGCTATGGAAATTTTTCTAAGTATTTTGACTTATGTTTTTGCCTAATAAAACTACTAAGTGAATGCATCACCTGGGTGGAATGGTATGAATGGGATATGTTGAGTGGTTACACAAGGCCAGGGACTGGTGAACCTTGTGTATCTCACTTGTGGAAAGCCACCCAGGAACAAAGATATTTCAGATGTCAAGTGTTGAGAAGCTTCTAGTGCAGCCACATGGCAATATGGGCTCTACCTATATCATATAGGTTGCAATAACTTAGCCAGATGGACAGAAGGTGGTAGGGTGATAGGTTGGAACGCGTCCATTTGGTCTAAGGGAAGGCTTCTGAAAGATCTTGTCTCGATGCATGTCGAGTCTTGTGGGGAAAGTGCACCACCTCTTGAGAGAGTAAAATCTAAGTACTTAGCCGTGTCCCCGGCAATGGACAATTTGAGCATCAAGACATTGAAGCTATCAATGATCTCCTCATCCCAATTTCTAAGTTAAAAACTTGTGGTTAAACAAGAGTTAAAGGTTAACCAATTCTATTGGTTGTTCCTTGGGTGATTTTGATAAACAAAAACTTAGTGTTTTCAACTAATAAGGAAAACTTATTTTTAGCAAAGCAAGCCTAAGCTCCACTTAGCCAAATGCATATAGATGTTAGATACCACTATTCTACCATAGTATCACTTGCCAATACAATTCAAATGTATTGACCCTTGTGGTTGTAACTTATTATGTTGTAGGTTTGTTTGATATTAGTGAAGTGTGTTGAATAGATTACAAGTCTACAACCAACATGATTGCCTATGGCATATGAAGATGAAGGACTCCATTCTATATAGATATTTCTGCTGCATTGTAATGAGATATCCAAATGAGCTATCTAAGATGTAATGAATTATTTTATTCCTAGTTATAAGTTGTAATATGACCTTTTTTTCTTGATATTACATCCTAAACTATGGATGCTAGCTATTGATCCAGGGACTAGCATTGTAAACACAGGGATCTCTACCTTATAAAGGTTGGGACCTCTACAGATGATATCAGAGCACTATGTTGCCTATAGGATTGTAACCCTAGGATTGGAAAAAAAAAACCTTAGAAAAATAGGAGTTGTATTTTGTTCAAAACTTATTTACAAACAATCTAGTAAACTCTTTCCTCAACATTTTGTTTTGATTCTACATCTCTTCTTTTTCAACTTGATGGACAAAAAACACCAACATGAGAAAGGACTTCAACATCACCAATGACTTCAACTTTAGTTTCACCAAGGACTTCAACTTGGACATCACTGAGGACTACAAGTGAGACAATAATAATACTCAAGACTTGGAGACTAAGGAAAAAACAAATTATAAGGAACCATCATCACCTTTGAGCTTGTGACCAAGATACAAGATTTTCTTCCAAGGATACCATGATCTTGTTCATGATGTATCAACTAAGAAGAATGGAATGATCTCAAGTGAATCCTATAGTTGGACCACCATACTAGTGTTTAGTTTAGATCAATTTATTAATCAAACCAACTTATGTGGTGTTGCAAAACTATTTTGTTGACCTAAAATATGCTTGAACCTTGATGTTTGAGTGGAATGCATGATTGTGATTGCTTGCACATTGCTTTGTGTGAATTTTTGTGTGTAAGTAGAATCCTTCCCTAGAAATCTTTTTCCTAATCTAAGAACAATACAACCCAAACAGATGAGTTCTCCCAGAGACTCCAACATCAAGGATGGTAACAACAACAACAACCAAGGGATGCACATGAGAGAACAACTTCTAGCAACCCAAGCCTAGTTGAATCAAGTGACAACTCAGTTTTTAGCCAACAACATGGAGTTATACCCAGTCATGCAAAAATTCTTGGAAACCCAACCCCAATGGTTGCAAAGGATGACCAATCAAATGATTAACATGAGAAACAACCTTTCCCAAAGTGATTGTGACAACAATGATATCAAGGATGATATTTGTAACATCCCAAAAATACTAAACTTGGATCATCAAACTCTAATCATCAAAATTAGGGTTAACAAAAACTTTTCTAAATAAAATTATGAAAGCATGCATGTGTGTATGCCTCCCATTTTGAATTCTTTTGAATTGCCTTGTTTATGTGTTCCTTTGCTTGTAAAAGGATTCTTAGGTGAAATAAACATCATCTAAACAATTCCCAAACTTTTCCCAAAGACAAATAAATCAAAACAAACAAAATGAGTGAATGGTCATTTTGACCAATTTAACTCCCATGCCTACTTTGGCTGTCTCAACCTTTCAGAAGTTAACAGAAACTTGTTTGGATCTTTACACCCCTTGATAGTACTCCTAACAAAGTATCAAGTCCCACCTTGTGATCATCCAAAAACATTTGAATGCATAGTTTAAAGGACAGTTCAAAATTGAATCTTTATCATATGGGAAGATCCCACTTTTTCAAAAACCACTCAAACAAGCTCAACTTTCAAAACCCAAGCATCTGCAGACTCACCAGCACCAACCTAGCACACCCACCAAAAATGTTTTCAAAATTCCAAACTTGAATTCTTGCGGCCATTTCATCAAGCACCTTGCTGATTCAAATCAAATAAAATCTAAACACTATTGTGAGCAGTGATTGGAGCCTAACTTGTTCCCTCTCTAGCTCACGGCAACCTCAGTAGATCATCTAGCCAACTAAACCAAGCACTAGCCCCACTGTAAGCTTGGAAATACCATCAATGGTGAACAGCCGAAGCTCACCATGTCACCCCAGTGTGGACAGCAAGCTAGGAGAAGAAACAAGTCTAGCCAACATGTCTGGGAGCAAGCCAACACCCCACCGCCACTCCCTGTCCAGCGCTCGAACGTTGCCAACCCCTGGACCACACGCACAGACCGTGCCCAGCTCGCCAGCAACCATGCCGGTCATGCGCCAGAGCGCCACCCTCGACCGTAGCCCACAGACCGCGCGCCGCCCTCGCCGCGTGCATACACGATCACCACCGACCCAAGAGACCGCCAGACATCCCCGTTCGCCGCCCCATGCCCCGTAGCCTTGTCCGCGCAGAGCATCGCACGTTCCAGACCATTTGCCACCGCCCCTACATGCGCATTAAAGCCGTAGAGCATCGTCAGGAGACCACCAAGAGATCGCCACCACCGGCCATGCCTCTAGCAGCCCGTAGCCATGTCGCCACCGTCGCCTGCCCATCCTGTTCGGTCTCGTTGTCGCGACTATAAATAGAGGCCACCCCCAGCCAAATTGAGCACACCATCTCACTCCCCTCTCCTCACTGATCGTTCCACCCCGTTCCCGAAGCAAGGCGAGCAGCGCTTCGCCGGAATTTCATCGGAGCCCACCGCTGCTGGAGAAGAAGAGAGCCAACGATTGGAGCCGCCCCAGGAGAAGCTACCAGTACCAGGAGGTTCGCCGTCGTCGACTTCGTCGTTTGCCCACCTCGCCGACCCTCGCCTAAGCCCTGGTGAGCCCCCCACGACCCCCACCTGCCGCGTTAGGGTTCAGTGTCGCCGACGTTCCCCGACGTAGATGACGACCCTCAGCCGTTGGATTAGAACTAGATCGAACGCACCATATTGCCCCATACCGCTTCGCACCCCCTCGTCTCACTGATGCGTGGGGACAGCAACTTAACCAGCCCGCGTAAGCGCTGTGCTTAGCAGGCCGGCCCAGTATCATTTCCCGCGCAGCCCAGTTGTTTGAATTTGGATTTTTTCCATTTTCATTCAAACACAGTTTTGTACCTAGTTTCAAAAATCAACCCATCTCGATTCAGTGAACCAAATTGAATGAAACCAATTTTGTTAGAAAGGTCTGGAAGTGCTGAATCCAAGCCCTTTGGATTTAAATCAGTTGATCTGTAGATCATCCTTGGTAAAAATAACAAGGCAGAAGCTTTTCTGCATTCAAACAATTTTCAAATTTAAACCATGATAGCTTTTGAGTTGATTCAAACTCTCAAAAATCACATTTTACCATACCTTTCGGAATATATAAAAATATATGGGTTTACTTACAAAAATAATGACCAAGTAATAAAAGAATGCCACATAAGCATTTCTAGTCATTTTATTTATTTAAAAATAAAAGGTTAAACCTTATTAAATTGTGACACCACTTTAAATCACATTCCCATGGACTAAAATATGTGGTGATGACATGTGTCAACATGATCCCATGTTTGGTTTGGAGAATATTAAACCTTAAGTAGTTTTTCAATGAGTAGAAATTACTTTTCTAAAATTAAAGGAATTAAACCAAGCTTGGGTCTTGTAATGTTAGTGATGATTCTAGATCATCTATAGGACCCTTGTGTCTGATGATTGCAAGTAGTTAAGTATTGTTTGGTGATTGTGTACCTCGAATTTATTCATAAACGCTAGTACCGACCAAGGATACGAGGAAGAAGGAGGATACTATGAAGAAGAAGCCGAGGAGAACATCAACCACTGCTCTGCACAAGGCAAGCCAATACTTGCAAGCTATTAATTTAGCAAGATTATACTGATACTGATGCAAGCCTAATACTACTAGTTGAATGTGCAAGCTAAAACTTGCAAGATACTATACTTATGCAAGCCTTACTAATCAAGTTGACCTACGCAAGTCAATACTTGCTTGTCACCATGCCAATTATATGCCTTAAGCATAGATGATCCTACGCACTTGATAAACAAATCCTAGTTTTTACTTACAAGCTTTATACTTTATTTCTTTATCAAAGCTATTACTTAGATTTTACTTAAGTAAATTGTAGATACTAGAAGGATATTTTGTAGGTTGCATAAAGAGCATAAAATTTGGCCTAAGCTAGATAATCTTGATGTCATCCTAAGGCATGAGATTGAACTTAGTTCAACTCCACTAGTTTACCACCCCTCATTAGTACTTACCCCCACCTGTAGATGCTAGTGCTAAGCATAAAACTTTATCAAATTTAGATGGGAATACTTGGTGGGAAAATGGTTACGAAAACCTTGGAATGATGGATCATTCTATTGAAATGTTTTGGACATGTGTTTCCAAACACCAGATGATTTATGGTGATGAAAATGTTGAAGCATGAGCCTTAGACCTTTATAAAACTGATGGTTGTCTGGATTCGATACTATTCCAATTTTATCGTACAACCACAATACCCGAGAATTGGGTAGGGCTTGACTGGAAATTTATATACCTTAGTATTAGTTCCCTCACGGCCAAGGTCTGAGCTGAGGCTACCTTGTGAAGATTGTCCACCTGTGCAATACCCAAGATGACAGTTGGTCATGGTTGGGAGGCCAAACTCACAGGAGAGGTGCTTATACTAGGGCGTGTAATTGAAAGGTTAGGATTGATTATCCGCATACTGAGTATGGTGAATTTAGGATTTGTTCCTGACGGATGTATCGAATGTTGTGGTGAAAGTGTACAATCTCTATAGAGTGTCAAACTATTCGAATAGCCGCATCCGCGGTTATGGACAGTTGGAGTGGCCATACTGTTTCCCCGTCAGATGTTTTCAAAATTACTTGTGAAATGATTTGAGACGTCGACTTAACCACAACAGAGTTGTGGCATGAGATACAAGTTCCCACTTAGGTGTTATAAAACCTTAACTAGCATTCGTTGTTTCCAAACTTAGTAGAGGTAAATCTGGCTTTTTGCAAAACAACCCTAGAGCTTAGTGTCCCACTTCAAAAACTCCTTTTACCTGTTAGTATTAGTTTGTGAGTACTTAAAGAGTACTCATGGCTTTGTCCCTAGCTATTCTCATGGCCAGACTATGAAGAGGAGTACCTAGAAGATGGACCCCAGGAAGGTTACGACAACTAGGATCATCTCCCATCGTCAGCATTGCTTGTGACCCCGAAGATGGAGCTTCGCCTACGCTACTTTTATTATTACGTATTCCACTGCTTGTGTTGTATTAAGACTGGATCATGAGATCCTTATTTGTGTAAGACCTTATGTATGGTTTGTAATGGATGATGTACTATGGTATCCAATTCTGTTATGTCTCGCAAAAATGGTAATCCTGGGATTGCGATGTATGGCATAACAGGCATCTGGGATTAAAAATTCGGGTGTTGACAAGTTGGTATCAGAGCCATCCTGACCATAGGAGACCCTAGTTAGACTGGACGTTTGAATCAAAAACTTAGTTTCAAAACCAAGGAAGCAAATATTTACAAAAAACTTATTCTCATTCTTACCTCTTGGACTCTTTCATAAAAATTCACGCTAGCAAATATTTACAAAAACTTATTCTCATTCTTACCTCTTGGACTCTTTCATAAAAAATCACGCTACTCCAAAATTATTTCAAAGCTTACATCAAATTTTGCACCCTAGATCACTTTTAGTAAAACTCACAACTACGCTAGTGCACGAACGTAGTGAGTAGTATTTGGTCCCACTGTATCATAGTTTCCAAAATGGTTCCTAAAACCATTTGTTTACCTTCTTGTGGTGTGTGTTTGTATCGTGTGCTATGAATGAATGAATGAAAAGCAAGTTGCTAGAAAATTTGAGTCAAACTTTAAAAACTTTTCAAAGTCCCAAAACCTTAGAAATTTCCCTCTTTTCTCATGATCTATCTCAATCTTCAGATGCCACATGGAGGAAGTGGTTCATCCCCGGACCCGATGTTGCAGATCCTGCAAATGTTGGTTTCTGACCGCGAAGATGAAAGAGGGGAACGTCAAGCCAACCTAGCCACCCTGCAACAGATAGCTCAGCTTGCCCACAACAACCAAGGCCACAGAAATCAGGACAACCATGGATCTAAGCTCAAAAAATTTCAGAACACCAACCCACCTGTTTTCACTAAGTCTGAAAAGCCCGTAGATGCCGACGATTGGCTGCAAACCATGGAAAATAACCTAGAAGTTGCCATAGTGGAAGCTAACGAGAAAGTTCTGTTCACCACCCACTATCTAGCTGGAGATGCCAGGGCATGGTGGAACAGTGTTCGCACAATGACCGGAGGCTAGATGATGACCTGGGAGGAATTCAAGGTCAAGTTCAGCAGAACCCATGTTCCACCGGGTTTGATCAAGAGAATGAGAGATGAATTTAGAGAACTGAAGCAAGGAAGGATGACCGTAGTGGAATACTGTGACAAATTTTTGTCATTAGCTAGGTATGCCCCGGATGAGATCGACACTGAAGCCAAGAAGAAAGAAAAATTCCTGAATGGTCTGCACGATGAGATGCAGACTGTGTTGGTCAATATTCCCTTTACGGATATTGAAGCCCTTTTCGACTCTGCCATACAGATGGAAGGAAAGATCAAGCAAGCCAATGAGAACCGCAAGCGTCGCATGATGCATCAGCCAGGAACCCACCAGACCCCAAAGTATCGCCCTAACCCATCTCCAGGATTTGCCCCAAGAACCAACAGACCCCCAATGAACCGTCCGACCTATCCCAACCTTGGAAACCCTAGGACCGGAGGAAATCACAAGAACCCCGGCAACTCTAGAAATTTTAACCATGCACAACCCAATTTCAACAACAACAATGCTGCCACCAACACCAACACTGCCCCGAGGACTGGAAGCAATGTTGTGCCTGTTGCAGCAAAGGACAAGTTGCAAGTGACTTGTTATGACTATGGAAATAAGGGCCACTATTCCAACGAGTTCCCCAACAAGAAGAATGCCGAATCCCCCAATACCAATGCCCCAGCTCAACAGCAGCGTCGTGTTCAGCCGGGAAGGAGGTTTGCCCCAGGAAATTCACTTAACCGCAACGGCCGTCTTTTCCTCATGCATGCTGAAGAAGCTCAGGAAGCGCCAAACGTCGTGCTGGGTATGTTTTCTGTTAATTCAGTACTTGCAAGAGTGTTGTTTGATTCTAGTGCATCGCATTCATTTGTCACCGAAGAATTTGCATGCACTAGTAAAATTCAACCAACAAAACTGAAGCATGTTATGATTGTCCAAATTCTCGGTTCAACCACCAAAGCTAGGCAAATTTGCAAAGTCGTCCCTATCTGAATCCATGGCATAGATTTTTATGCTAATCTGATAGTACTCGGAACTAAAGGTTTGGAAGTAGTACGAGGAATGGATTGGATGTCCAAACATAAAGGATTAATTGACTGTGCCAAGAAATCCATCACCATGACCAGTACAGCCGGAATATCAGTCGAGCATATATCTGAAACCTTACCTCGCCAATTCAAGTGCAACAAGAGTATAGCCCAACCTACCATTGACCAAGTCCGGATAGTCTGTGAATACCCCGATGTATTTCCAGATGTTTTGCCCGGTATGCCCCCAGATCGGGATATCGAGTTTATCATTGAACTAATCCCCGGAACAGGACCCATAGCTCAGAGACCCTATAGTATGAACCCGTCAGAACTGGCACAACTGAAGAAGCAACTGGATTCCATGTTGGAAATAGGATTGATTCAACCAAGTGCGTCACCTTGGAGATCACCTGTTTTGTTCGTGGATAAGAAGGATGGGGGTAACAGTTTGTGTACGGATTACAGGAAGTTGAATGATGTCACCATCAAGAACAAGTACCCCTTGCCCAAGATAGAAGATTTGTTTGATCAGTTGACCGGTGCCAAAGTGTTTTCTAAGATTGATCTTAGAACTGGCTATCATCAACTCAAGATTCGCGCAGAGGATATTCCCAAGACTGCCTTTACCACCAGATATGGATTATACGAGTATACTGTCATGTCTTTTGGATTAACCAATGACCCCGCTTATTTCATGAATCTCATGAATAAGATTTTTATGGACTTCCTAAATAATTTTGTCATTGTTTTCATCGATAACATTCTGATTTATTCCAAATCGGAAGAAGAACATGAGCTACACCTAAGGACCATTCTTGGAACCCTTAGAGAGCATCATTTATATGCCAAGTTTAGCAAATGTGAATTCTTGTTACAAGAAGTAGGATTCCTCGGTCACATTGTATCAGTCGGAGGAATTGCCGTTAACCCTGCAAAGGTGAAAGATGTCGAAGATTGGAAAGCCCCAACCACTCAAACCCAAGTTCGTGCATTTCTCAGATTGGCGGGATATTACCGCAAGTTCGTAGAAGGATTGTCGAGTATCGCCAGAACCTTGACCCAATTGCTGAAGAAGGACAAGAAGTTTGAATGGACCGACAAATGTGAAGCGAGTTTTCAAGAACTCAAGAGAAGATTGATTTCAGCCCCAATCTTAATCATGTCAGATATCACAAAGCCCTTTGACGTGTATTGTGATGCATCGAAGATCGGTCTCGGATGTGTGCTAATGCAAGAAGGAAAAGTTATATCTTATCTATCTCGACAATTGAAACAACATGAGCAAAATTACCCAACCCATGACCTCGAACTCGCAGCCGTAGTTCTCGCCTTAAAGACATAGAGGCATTACCTGATGGGAAATCGTTGTGAGATTTATTCGGATCACAAGAGCCTGAAGTATATATTCACTCAGAAGGAGCTTCATATGAGGCAGAGAAAATGGATTGAGCTAATCAAGGATTACGACCTGGACATTCACTATCACCCTGGTAAAGCCAACGTGGTAGCAAATACCCTTAGCAGATTGCCGTGCCGCTTGAACTCCATGATTTTGAAGGAGCAACCAAGCTTGCACAAAGAGATGGAAGATTTTTGAATGGAATTAGTAAGTGAAGGATTTTTGGCTAGCATCGAACTTCAACCCACTTTGATCAGCCAGATCAAAGAAGCGCAGAAAGGAAATGCTAGTATCGACGGAATCAAGCATCGTATTGGTACAGGAAAAGTACCCGGATTCACCTAATACGAAGAAGGAGTTCTGTGGTACAAAGGACGCCTTTGTGTACCAGCAGATTCTGAGTTGAAAGAAGTGATTCTGAAGGAAGCTCATGATACTCTTTATTCTATCCACCCCGGAGGAACTAAGATGTATGAAGATTTGAAAGAGCAATTTTGGTGGCATAAGATGAAGAGAGAAATCGAAAGCTATATCGCCAAGTGTGATATATGTCAGCAAGTCAAGGTAGGACATCAAAGACCCGCTGGATTGTTACAACCCTTGCAGATTCCGGAATGGAAATGGGATTCCGTTGGAATGGACTTTATCACCGGATTGCCTACTTCTAGTAGGTTAAATGGCTCCATCTGGGTCATAGTGGACAGTTTGTCCAAAGTCGCCCATTTCTTACCCGTCAAGACCACATATCAGAGTTCGAAGCTAGCGGAGTTATACATCGCTAGAATCGTTAGTTTGCACGGAGTCCCCAAGAACATCGTATTTGATCGAGGAACTCAATTTACCTTGAGATTCTGGAAGAAAGTCCAAGAAGGTTTAGGAACCCGCCTAGATTTCAGCACCGCATATCACCCTCAAACCGATGGACAAACGAAGCGAGTAAATCAAATACTCAAAGATATGCTGAGAGCCTGTGTGTTAGAATATGGATCCAAGTGGGAAGATGGTCTGCCATTTGTAGAATTTTCATACAACAACAGTTATCAAGCTAGTTTGCAAATGGCCCCATTTGAATTCATGTACGGAAGGAAGTGTCGCACCCCTTTGAACCGGTCGGAAGTAAGAGAGAGTTAGATTTTTGGACCCGACATCCTACGAGAAGCAGAAGAGAAGGTTCACAAGATTCGTGAGCACCTCAAGACCGCTCAGTCAAGACAGAAGAGTTACGCCGACAAGAGACGTCGAGACCTCGCCTTCAACATAGGAGATTTTGTGTATCTGAAAGTGTCGCCATTGAAGGGAATGCAGCGTTTCCAACTCAAAGGAAAGTTATCCCCCAGATATATCGGACCCTTCAAGATTCTGAACCGTCGAGGAGAAGTGTCGTATCAATTGGAACCGCCCGAAGAGATGTCAGCCGTGCACAATGTGTTCCATATCTCATTACTTCGCAAGTGCCTCGAAGTTCCAGAGAAGACTGAAGTGTTCAAGAATATCGATCACCGGACCATAGAGATCAACGATGACCTGACCTATCCCGAAGTACCCATCCGTATTTTGGAAGAAGCTTTCCAAACCACCAGAACCCGAAGCATCAAGTTTCTCAAGATCCAGTGGAGCAACCACACAGAAGAGGAAGCTACCTGGGAGCGCGAAGATCACATCAGGACGAAATTTCCCGATTTCTTCAAATCCTAGGTAATATTTTTGTCCTTTTTCAAATCTCGGGACGATATTTTGTTTAAGGGGGGAAGGTTTGTAACATCCCAAAAATACTAAACTTCGATCATCAAACTCTAATCATCAAAATTAGGGTTAACAAAAACTTTTCTAAATAAAATTATGAAAGCATGCATGTGTGTATGCCTCCCATTTTGAATTCTTTTGAATTGCCTTGTTTATGTGTTTCTTTGCTTGTAAAAAGATTCTTAGGTGAAATAAACATCATCTAAACAATTCCCAAACTTTTCCCAAAGACAAATAAATCAAAACAAACAAAATGAGTGAATGGTCATTTTGACCAATTTAACTCCCATGCCTACTTTGGTTGTCTCAAACTTTCAGAAATTAACAGAACTTGTTTGGATCTTTACACCCCTTGATAGTACTCCTAACAAAGTATCAAGGCCCACCTTGTGATCATCCAAAAACATTTGAATGCATAGTTTAAAGGACAGTTCAAAATTGAATCTTTATCATATGGGAAGATCCCACTTTTTCAAAAACCACTCAAACAATATCAACTTTCAAAACCCAAGCATCTGCAGACTCACGAGCACCAACCTAGCACACCCACCAAAAATCTTTTCAAAATTCAAAACTTGAATTCTTGCGGCCATTTCATCAAACACCTTGCTGATTCAAATCAAATAAAATCTAAACACTATTGTGAGCAGTGATTGGAGCCTAACTTGTTCCCTCTCTAGCTCACAGCAACCTCAGTAGATCATCTAGCCAACTAAACCAAGCACTAGCCCCACTATAAGCTTGGCAATGCCATCAATGGTGAATAGCCGAAGCTCACCATGTCACCCCAGTGTGGACAGCAAGCGAGGAGAAGAAACAAGCCTAGCCAACATGTCTGGGAGCAAGCCAACACCCCACCACCACTCCCTGTCCAGCGCTCGAATGTTGCCAACCCCTGTACCACACGCACAGAACGTGCCCAGCTCGCCAGCAACCATGCCGAGCATGCGCCATAGCACCACCCTCGACCGAAGCCCACAGACCGCGCGCCGCCCTTGCCGCGTGCATACACGATCACCACCGACCCAGGAGACTGCCAGACATCCCCGTTCGCCGCCCCATGCCCCGTAGCCACCGCTCGCCGTCGAAGACACCGCCTCGGCCGCGCAGAGCATCGCATGTTCCAGACCATTTGCCACCACCCCTACATGCGCATTAAAGCCGTAGAGCATCGCCAGGAGACCACCAAGCGATCGCCACCGCTGGCCATGCCTCTAGCAACCCGTAGCCATGTCGCCACCGTCGCATGCCCATCCCGTTCAGTCTCGTCGTCGCGACTATAAATAGAGGCCACCCCCAGCCGAATTGAGCACACCATCTCACTCCCCTCTCCTCACTGATCGTTGCAACCCGTTCCCGAAACAAGGCGAGCAGCGCTTCGCCGGAATTTCACCGGATCTCGCCGCTGCTGGAGAAGAAGGGAGCCAGCGATTGGAGCCGCCCCAGGAGAAGCTTCCAGTACCAGGAGGTTCGCCGTCGTCGACTTCGTCGTTCGCCCGCCTCGCCGACCCTCTCCTGAGCCCCGGTGAGCCCGAGACGACCCCCAACTGCCGCGTTAGGGTTCAGTCTCGCCGGCGTTGCCCGACGTGGACGACGACCCTGAGCCGTTGGATTAGAACTAGATCGAACGCACCATATTGCCCCATACCGCTTCGCACCCCCTCGTCTCACTGACGCGTGGGGAAAACAACTTAACCAGCCCGCGTAAGCGTTGTGCTTAGCAGGCCGGCCTAGTATCATTTCCCGCGCAGCCCAGTTGTTTGAATTTGGATTTTTCCATTTTCGTTCAAAAACAGTTCTATATCTAGTTTCAAAAATCAACCCAGCTCGATTCATTGAACCAAATTGAAGGAAACCAATTTTGTTAGAAAGGTCTGGAAGTGCTGAATCTAATCCCGTTGTATTAAAATCAGTTGGATCTGTAGATCATCCTTGGTAAAAATAACAAGGCGGAAGCTTTTCTGCATTCAAACATTTTTCAAATTTAAACCATGATAGCTTTTGAGTTGATTCCAACTCTCAAAAATTACATTTAACCATACCTATCAGAATATATAAAAATATATGGGTTTACTTACAGAAATAATGACCAAGTAATAAAAGAATGCCACATAAGCATTTCTAGTCATTTTATTTAATTAAAAATAAAAGGTTAAACCTTATTAAATTGTGACTCCACTTTAAATCACATTCCCATGGACTAAAATATATGGTGATGACATGTGTCAACATGATCCCATGTTTGGTTTGGATAATATTAAATCTTAAGTAGTTTTTCAATGAGTAGAAATTACTTTTCTAAAAATAAAAGGAATTAAACCAATCTTGCGTCTTGTAATGTTAGTGATGATGCTAGATCATCTATAGGACCCTTGTGTGTGATGATTGCAAGTAGTTAAATATTGTTTGGTGATTGTGTACCTCGTATTTATTCATAGACGCTAGTACCGACCAAGGATACGAGGAAGAAGGAGGATACTAGGAAGAAGAAGCCGAGGAGAACTTCAACCACTGCTCTGCACAAGGCAAGCCAATACTTGCAAGCTATTAATTTAGCAAGCTTATACTTATACTGATGGAAGCCTAATACTACTAGTTGAATGTGCAAGCTAACACTTGCAAGATACTATACTTATGCAAGCCTTACTAATCAAGTTGACCTACACAAGCCAATACTTGCTTGTCACCATGCCAATTATATGCCTTAATCATAGATGATCCTACCTACTTGATAAACCAATCCTAGTTTTTACTTACAAGCTTTATACTTTATGTGGCATCCCGCAAAACCACTACTAGAAAATCGCGTTGTTTTTGTGCATTGCATCATCATGACCGCATGCTCATGTCATCATGCCACATTGCATTTGAGCATCGTCATCATCTTGCATTTGCTTGCATAAAACTATTTTCGGGAAAACCTATTTTTGTTTTCTAAACGCCCCGTCTTTAATTCAAAACCCAAAACCGGGTCTCCGGAATATTTTGTCCTGACCAACCACGGTTTGCAAACGGGCCATTTAAAATGAATAAAATATTTAATTAATTTTTAGTGGGGGCAGTCGGACGGGCCGATTCGACCCGAACGACCACCCCCAGAAATAAAATCGGCCCACCCATAATCCTAAAGCTACCCAACCTAATCTACCCACAACCCCTCCACCTCACCCCAACCAATCCCCACCTGACACCTCACCTCTCTCCCTCCCTCCACCACTCACATGCTGCCACCTAGACCAACCCTCTCCCCACCACCCACTCAACACACACCACACAGCACACACGTAGAGCACCCAGCCGGCCACACCCACCCCCACGCGGCGCCGGTCCCACCACCGGTCCCACCCCTGGCCCGCCTGTTCCCCATCCTTCCTCTTCCCCCCACGCGTTCTCTTCCCCGCACGCGTCCTCTCCCCACCTCCCTCTCGCTCCACCGCCGGCGCGCCTCCCCCGCAGCACACCCCTCTCCCTCTCTGCAAGCCACCGACCCCCTTCTTCCCCTCGCCCTCGCCCTCGACCCCTGAGGCAGAGCCGCCGGAGCCGTCCTCCTCCGGGCGCCGCTCCCTTCCGCCGCACCTCCCTCTCCCCGTCCGGCCCCCTCCGCTCGCGCGCCGACGCTACCGGAGCCGCCAGCGACCCTCCCCGCCCGCGACCACCCTCCTCGCCCGCCTCCATCGTCCTCCCCCGCCGTTCCGCCCGGCCACCGC
This sequence comes from Avena sativa, assembly GCA_916181665.1. Taxonomy (NCBI): domain Eukaryota; kingdom Viridiplantae; phylum Streptophyta; class Magnoliopsida; order Poales; family Poaceae; genus Avena; species Avena sativa. The sequence goes on from OV702284.1 coordinate 73,641,341, forward strand.
CTCCTGCTTCCGAGCCGCCGGATCCTCCCCGTCCTCCGTCCGTCGCCGTCTGCGGCCCCCGTCCCCTCTGCAGCTCCGCCCCGCGGACCCGCCTTCCCGGCCGCGCCTCCCCGCCATCAAGCCCCGCGCGCGTCCGCCCCTCCGTCCACTCCGGCGTCGACCCCGCCAGAGCCGCTCGTCCCCGCCGCCCAGAGCTCCGACGCGTCCTCCGCCCGTCCAAGCTCCGCCGCAGCGCCCCTGCTCGCCAGGCCTCGCGACGTCCTCGCCTCCTTCGTCCTGCAGCGCCCCGTGCTCGCCTCGAGCCACCTGCCCGCGGCCCGCGACGGCCTCCGCCTCTGCGACTCCAAGCCGCAGCAAGCCGGTCGGCCCGTCTCTGCAACGTTTTTCTTCGTCCTCTGTTTTCACCGTGATGTCCAGGTGCCTGCAAGGAGTTCCTCTAGCAGCCCGAACGTTTGGTTGTGCTCCTGCCAGTTGTTTAGGCTTGCCAAGACCAGTGCGTCCAGGCCTTTGTGTCCGGCGCTCTCCGCTCCTGCTCGATGTATGCACCCGCGTGGTTGTTCCCTCGTCCGTGTCGAGTGCTTCCCACATGCAAGCCAAGATCATGCTCGGCAAGGCTTTTGTCGACAAGAACATCAACATGGGCCAGAACACCATCTAGATCGACATCGACCGGATGAAGCAGATGAACTGCCGGCGTCAAAGTCCAAGACCGATCCCGAACCCTCGGACGCCAAGATCGCCCACATGGAACCGAAGGTGTTGAGACCCTGAAAGCCCATCCCCCGGAATCTGAAGACCGCTACCGCCGAACCCGAGCGCCAAGATCTACTTCCCGGACCCCTGAAGACCGATCCGAAGCGCCAGGACCCGAATATGAAGAGCGCCAGGGTCGCCGATGCGAATACGCCAAGTTCGTCTACCCCGGACACCGTGCGACAAGGTCTACTTCATGGATCCGAAGACCTCGGTACCCGACCCACTCAAGTTCGCCATCAACGACAAGATCGGCACCGACCAGGGCGAGACCGATGCGCCCCGACGCCAACCAAGTTCTGCTTCTCGGTTGCGACAAGACCTCCTTCCCGTGCCGAGACCGACCCCGTCGAACCCTGAGACCTGTCGGACCCCGAACCCCGGAACCCCAAGAGCGACGAACCCTAATGTGTGAACCCCTTCCCGAAACCCTATTTTATAATATAATAAACTTGTCTCATATTAAATTGTCATACTCGCATGCATATCATTGGTTTGGGGGCCTTTTGCCGATTCACCATATAAATAAATATGGGGCCCATATGCGGACAAATCCAGTCTTATATTGGCCTCATTTAAACTTGTGTAGCGAACCGGTGACATATTTTGCCCTGTTATTACAACATTTAATATGCGGGGTAGATAAATAACTTGAACCGTTTAATTAATTGTCGGGACCCCGGTTCCACTTAATATTGACCTAATTGCATCGCATCTTTGCCATGCCATACATCATACATGCATCATGCCGATCTTCTGCCGTTGTATTAAATATTGCATCCGGTGTTTCTTCTAGTGTTTTGCTTCTTCACAGATAAGGCCGTTGAGTTGATGTGAGCTTCGCCCCGATCTTCGGTTGAACCTTCGACAATGTTTTCAGGCGAGCATCTCCCCCTTTCTACCTATCTTACTTTTATAGTATTTACTTCCCTCCTGTGGATCTTTTTCTATCTGTGTTGCGTTGCTCTAGTTTTCGTACCCGTGATATCCCTTGCAGCCTTATATCGCCTTGGACACATCCTATTACCGTTGTTTGGTAGATAGTTGGACTTGCGCGTCGTAGTCGCTTGCTCAAGAGTTGTGGCGTGTCGTCAAGTGCCACAATTGTTGGAGAATTGCCGCATGTTGATGTTGGAGATGATCATGGCTTTACTTTTCGTTCACTTTAATTACTGTTTAACAACTAAAATTGAAGTAAGTAAGCAGAGGCATCGGTGGGTGATAGATAATGTTGGTTTCCGACCGCCCACTTGTGTCCCGTAGGACCCCGAGTTCTTGACACCTGTTCCGAGATCGAGCGCGCTAACCACAGGTGGGGAGATATGGGCCCCCCATTGATTATTACCTGATTTCAAAGTATTGTACTGGGGGCCACAAACTAGTTTGTGGTTTTATTTACTATCCTGTACTTATACCATGCTTTACTGCTTTATTTACGTTTGTGCGAGGAGCACACTGTACTGTTTAGGATCGGGACACGTTTTCGCGGTGTCGACAGTCCCAGTTTTGGGATTTGCTGTCGTTCACAGCCGTCTACCCAAACCCTAAGTCTGTCTCGGAGACCGGCCGACTTCGTTGCGGGTTCGACTTGGTGGGGTGGCCCCCATGTACTTGCTTTGGGTCTGGGAACGTCGTGACTTAGGCCCCGCCGACATACCGATGGGTGTATGTTAACTGATCTGGCAAAAAGGGTCGAAGTGCCTGTGGATACTTTGGTGCACCCCTGCAGGGTTAAATCTTTTCGAGAAGCCGTGTCCGCGGTTATGGACGACTTGGAGCACAGTGCTTGATCATAGACAACTATAACTAAAGTTTACTGTCATAAATTGACTTGTATCCGATTTGACTAGTAATCAGCTTCACTACAACGGAATGGCTAAATAAAAGTACCAACAACTGTTGGGTTTTGGGGTTATCTCATGCTAATTGTATCTGACTAGTAAGTGTTGCCACTATGACGGAATGGTTAACTAACAGTGCCCACTGCTTACTTTATCAGGACGATTATCTAAACCTGACTAGTAAAGTGCCGCAACTATAACTGAATAAGTAAAACTGCCAACTGTGTGAGTTCCTCGGTTGACTTCCTCGTTGGTCTCGAGGGGGAAACGCCAGGATGGGTTTGTTTGATGATAGTATCAGGTTGGATCCGAATAGGTCTTCCTTACCCCTCTCTGATAGCCGCCAGTTGTATTGAGTCTCTATAGGTGGTTTAGTGCATGCTGCCGCTGCCGCTTCAGTCCACCATACCTATGTAGGCGAGGACCGCCGAATTCTAGTCTCGCCGTGTACTGGCCTCAGTACTGACGCTCCTCTTTTTCCTTTGCCCTTTGTCGGCACCCCTTTTGTTTGAGCAGGTTTTTGAGATCGGCGTCGTTAGCAGGGTTACCCTTCCGGCTTGGCCTGGGCAGGGTTATGGACGCCATTGGTTATTCTTCAGGGCTCTTAGCCCCATTTGCATCTTGTCCGTAGCTGGACGCTCTATCGTTTTCAAGGTGATTTGGATCTTTGTTTATTATATCTGTATTCTTGACTCCTAGAGTCGTGTTGTATATATATCTGTTCTGTGGGTCCCATCGAGGACTGTTGTGTAATGTTATTACTTCGTTTTCCACCCGCACGAAAGTGCCTGGTGGGCACCTTCGAATCGTTTCTATGCGGGTTTGGCGGGTTTCGCTAAAACTTGCATAGGTCCGATTTTGAGGGTGTTACAGAGTGGTATTAGAGCTCAGCAGTTGCGATACCCCACAAGTCCAGCCTGTAGGATAACCTAGCTAACGGCCGAAGTAGAGTGTCAAAACTATTTCTGAAAAATCGGTTGGATAGTTCTGATTAGGTCTGCTTTTTCTCCTTACCCTTTGCTATTCTCCTCTTATCTCGACGTGTTTTGAATCTGCTCTCTTATCTTTCTTCGAGTCCAGGAATTCTCGTGGTTGGGTCTCCGTCGTACCTTCAGGGTTTCGCTTCCTCCTTTGGTAACGGTGTTGCTACATCTGGTCTTCATGTTGTCTGAGGAATCCGTCTACTGTGGTACCATTCTCTGTCCCTTGGTTGTGCTTCCGGTGTTTTCCGACGCGACGACATCCTCTACGCCAGATCCGATGCAGAGTCTGCATCACTCCTTTGTTTCCGAACCTCGATTGTCGAGATCTTCAGTCTGATTCCGAGAGTTGGTTGCATAATTCGCCTATTCATGTGCAGAGTAATGGTTTGGGTGCGCGATGGACTGATCACCATCCGACTACTCTTATCATTCGCTCTTGTACATCGAATCAGTGGATCCAGCAATTTTACTCCGTCCACGGAAGTTAGGGGTGGCTTTATTTGTGGATACCTCTACCTTCGACCTTTTTGTTCCCGGAGTGTTCTCTCGACGATCACGGACAGCGACCTCTTGTTAGTGGTGTCGCGAGGATCTACACGAAGCGAGAAGAAGCAGATCGCCGACCTTCTTTCCGGTACCATGAGGCGGATCTCGAGGGCGAGATCCATTGTTAGTGGTGTCGAATTGTGGCATCCCGCAAAACCACTACTAGAAAATCGCGTTGTTTTTGTGCATTGCATCATCATGACCGCATGCTCATGTCATCATGCCACATTGCATTTGAGCATCGTCATCATCTTGCATTTGCTTGCATAAAACTATTTTCGGGAAAACCTATTTTTGTTTTCTAAACGCCCTGTCTTTAATTCAAAACCCAAAACCGGGTCTCCGGAATATTTTGTTCTGACCAACCACGGTTTGCAAACGGTCCGTTTAAAATGAATAAAATATTTAATTAATTTTTAGTGGGGGCAGTCGGACGGGCCGATTCGACCCGAACGACCACCCCCAGAAATAAAATCGGCCCACCCATAATCCTAAAGCTACCCAACCTAATCTACCCACAACCCCTCCACCTCACCCCAACCAATCCCCACCTGACACCTCACCTCTCTCCCTCCCTCCACCACTCACATGCTGCCACCTAGACCAACCCTCTCCCCACCACCCACTCAACACACACCACACAGCACACACGCAGAGCACCCAGCCGGCCACACCCACCCCCACGCGGCGCCGGTCCCACCACTGGTCCCACCCCTGGCCCGCCTGTTCCCCATCCTTCCTCTTCCCCCCACGCGTTCTCTTCCCCGCACGCGTCCTCTCCCCACCTCCCTCTCGCTCCACCGCAGGCACGCCTCCCCCGCAGCACACCCCTCTCCCTCTCTGCAAGCCACCGACCCCCTTCTTCCCCTCGCCCTTGCCCTCGACCCCCGAGGCAGAGCCGCCGGAGCCGTCCTCCTCCGGGCGCCGCTCCCTTCCTCCGCACCTCCCTCTCCCCGTCCGGCCCCCTCCGCTCGCGCGCCGACGCTGTCGGAGCCGCCAGCCACCCTTCCCGCCCGCGACCACCCTCCTCGCCCGCCTCCATCGTCCTCCCCGGCCGTTCCGCCCGGCCACCGCCTCCTGCTTCCGAGCCGCCGGATCCTCCCCGTCCTCCGTCCGTCGCCGTCTGCGGCCCCCGTCCCCTCTGCAGCTCCGCCCCGCGGACCCGCCCTCCCGGCCGCGCCTCCCCGCCATCAAGCCCCGCGCGCGTCCGCCCCTCCGTCCACTCCGGCGTCGACCCCGCCAAAGCCGCTCGTCCCCGCCGCCCAGAGCTCCGACGCGTCCTCCGCCCGTCCAAGCTCCGCCGCAGCGCCCCTTCTCGCCGGGCCTCGCGACGTCCTTGCCTCCTTCGTCCTGCAGCGCCCCGTGCTCGCCTCGAGCCACCTGCCCGCAGCCCGCGACGGCCTCCGCCTCTATGACTCCAAGCCGCAGCAAGCCGGTCGGCCCGTCTCTGCAACGTTTTTCTTCGTCCTCTGTTTTCACCGTGATGTCCAGGTGCCTGCAAGGAGTTCCTCTAGCAGCCCGAACGTTTGGTTGTGCTCCTGCCAGTTGTTTAGGCTTGCCAAGACCAGTGCGTCCAGGCCTTTGTGTCCGGCGCTCTCCGCTCCTGCTCGATGTATGCACCTGCGTGGTTGTTCCCTCATCTGTGTCGAGTGCTTCCCACACGCAAGCCAAGATCATGCTCGACAAGGCTTTTGTCGACAAGAACATCAACATGGGCCAGAACACCGTCTAGATCGACATCGACCGGATGAAGCAGATGAACTGCCGGCGTCGAAGTCCAAGACCGATCTCGAACCCTCGGACGCCAAGATCGCCCACATGGAACCGAAGGTGTTGAGACCCTGAAAGCCCATCCCCCGGAATCTGAAGACCGCTACCGCCGAACCCGAGCGCCAAGATCTACTTCCCGGACCCCTGAAGACCGATCCGAAGCGCCAGGACCGGAATCTGAAGAGCGCCAGGGTCGCCGATGCGAATACGCCAAGTTCGTCTACCCCGGACACCGTGCGACAAGGTCTAGTTCATGGATCCGAAGACCTCGGTACCCGACCCACTCAAGTTCGCCATCGACGACAAGATCGGCACCGACCAGGGCGAGACCGATGCGCCCCGACGCCAACCAAGTTCTGCTTCTCGGTTGCGACAAGACCTCCTTCCCGTGCCGAGACCGACCCCGTCGAACCCTGAGCCCTGTCGGACCCCGAACCCCGGAACCCCAAGAGCGACGAACCCTAATGTGTGAACCCCTTCCCGAAACCCTATTTTATAATATAATAAACTTGTCGCATATTAAATTGTCATACTCGCATGCATATCATTGGTTTGGGGGCCTTTTGCCGATTCACCATATAAATAAATATGGGGCCCATATGCGGACAAATCCAGTCTTATATTGGCCTCATTTAAACTTGTGTAGCGAACCGGTGACATATTTTGCCCTGTTATTACAACATTTAATATGCGGGGTAGATAAATAACTTGAACCGTTTAATTAATTGTCGGGACCCCGGTTCCACTTAATATTGACCTAATTGCATCGCATCTTTGCCATGCCATACATCATACATGCATCATGCCGATCTTCTGTCGTTGTATTAAATATTGCATCCGGTGTTTCTTCTAGTGTTTTGCTTCTTCGCGGATAAGGCCGTTGAGTTGATGTGAGCTTCGCCCCGATCTTCGGTTGAACCTTCGACAATGTTTTCAGGCGAGCATCTCCCCCTTTCTACCTATCTTACTTTTATAGTATTTACTTCCCTCCTGTGGATCTTTTTCTATCTGTGTTGCGTTGCTCTAGTTTTCGTACCCGTGATATCCCTTGCAGCCTTATATCGCCTTGGACACATCCTATTACCGTTGTTTGGTAGATAGTTGGACTTGCGCGTCGTAGTCGCTTGCTCAAGAGCTGTGGCGTGTCGTCAAGTGCCACAATTGTTGGAGAATTGCCGCATGTTGATGTTGGAGATGATCATGGCTTTACTTTTCGTTCACTTTAATTACTGTTTAACAACTAAAATTGAAGTAAGTAAGCAGAGGCATCGGTGGGTGATAGATAATGTTGGTTTCCGACCGCCCACTTGTGTCCCGTAGGACCCCGAGTTCTTGACACCTGTTCCGAGATCGAGCGCGCTAACCACAGGTGGGGAGATATGGGCCCCCCATTGATTATTACCTGATTTCAAAGTATTGTACTGGGGGCCACAAACTAGTTTGAGGTTTTATTTACTATCCTGTACTTATGCCATGCTTTACTGCTTTATTTACGTTTGTGCGAGGAGCACACTGTACTGTTTAGGATCGGGACACGTTTTCGCGGTGTCGACAGTCCCAGTTTTGGGATTTGCTGTCGTTCACAGCCGTCTACCCAAACCCTAAGTCCGTCTCGGAGACCGGCCGACTTCGTTGCGGGTTCGACTTGGTGGGGTGGCCCCCATGTACTTGCTTTGGGTCTGGGAACGTCGTGACTTAGGCCCCGCCGACATACCGATGGGTGTATGTTAACTGATCTGGCAAAAAGGGTCGAAGTGCCTGTGGATACTTTGGTGCACCCCTGCAGGGTTAAATCTTTTCGAGAAGCCGTGTCCGCGGTTATGGACGACTTGGAGCACAGTATCTCGATCATAGACAACTATAACTAAAGTTTACTGTCATAAATTGACTTGTATCCGATTTGACTAGTAATCAGCTTCACTACAACGGAATGGCTAAATAAAAGTACCAACAACTGTTGGGTTTTGGGGTTATCTCATGCTAATTGTATCTGACTAGTAAGTGTTGCCACTATGACGGAATGGTTAACTAACAGTGCCCACTGCTTACTTTATCAGGACGATTATCTAAACCTGACTAGTAAAGTGCCGCAACTATAACTGAATAAGTAAAACTGCCAACTGTGTGAGTTCCTCGGTTGACTTCCTCGTTGGTCTCGAGGGGGAAACGCCAGGATGGGTTTGTTTGATGATAGTATCAGGTTGGATCCGAATAGGTCTTCCTTACCCCTCTCTGATAGCCGCCAGTTGTATTGAGTCTCTATAGGTGGTTTAGTGCATGCTGCCGCTGCCGCTTCAGTCCACCATACCTATGTAGGCGAGGACCGCCGAATTCTAGTCTCGCCGTGTACTGGCCTCAGTACTGACGCTCCTCTTTTTCCTTTGCCCTTTGTCGGCACCCCTTTTGTTTGAGCAGGTTTTTGAGATCGGCGTCGTTAGCAGGGTTACCCTTCCAGCTTGGCCTGGGCAGGGTTATGGACGCCATTGGTTATTCTTCAGGGCTCTTAGCCCCATTTGCATCTTGTCCGTAGCTGGACGCTCTATCGTTTTCAAGGTGATTTGGATCTTTGTATATTATATCTGTATTCTTGACTCCTGGAGTCGTGTTGTATATATATCTGTTCTGTGGGTCCCATCGAGGACTGTTGTGTAATGTTATTACTTCGTTTTCCACCCGCACGAAAGTGCCTGGTGGGCACCTTCGAATCGTTTCTATGCGGGTTTGGCGGGTTTCGCTAAAACTTGCATAGGTCCGATTCTGAGGGTGTTACACTTTATTTCTTTATCAAAGCTATTACTTAGAGTTTACTTAAGTAAATTGTAGATACTAGAAGGATATTTTGAAGGTTGCATAAAGAGCATAAAATTTGGCCTAAGCTAGATAATCTTGATGTCATCCTAAGGCATGAGATTGAACTTAGTTCAACTCCACTAGTTTACCACCCCTCATTAGTACTTACCCCCACCTGTAGATGCTAGTGCTAAGCATAAAACTTGATCAAATTTAGATGGGAATACTTGGTGGAAAAATGGTTATGAAAACCTTGGAATGATGGATCATTCTATTGAAATGTTTTGGACATGTGCTTCCGAACACCAGATGATTTATGGTGATGAAAATGTTGAGGCATGAGCCTTAGCCCTTTATAAAACTGATGGTTGTCTGGATGCGATACCATTCCAATTTTACCGTACAACCACAATACCCGAGAATTGGGTAGGGCTTGACTGGAAACTTATATACCTTAGTATTAGTTCCCTCACGGCCAAGGTCTGAGCTGAGGCTACCTTGTGAAGATTGTCCACCTGTGCAGTACCCAAGATGACAGTTGGTCATGGTTGGGAGGCCAAACTCAAAGGAGAGGTGCTTATACTAGGGCGTGTAATTGAAAGGTTAGGATTGATTATCCGCATACTGAGTATGGCGAATTCAGGATTTGTTCCTGACGGATGTATCGAATGTTGTGGTGAAAGTGTACAATCTCTACAGAGTGTCAAACTATTTGAATAGCCGCGTCCGCGGTTATGGACAGTTGGAGTGGCCATACTGTTTCCCCGTCAGATGTTTTCAAAATGACTTGTGAAATGATTTGAGACTTTGACTTGACCACAACAGAGTTGTGGCATGAGATACAAGTTCCCACTTAGGTGTTATAAAACCTTAACTAGCATTCGTTGTTTCCAAACATAGTAGAGGTAAATCTGGCTTTTTGCAAAACAACCCTAGAGCTTAGTGTCCCACTACAAAAACCCCTTTTACCTGTTAGTATTAGTTTGCGAGTACTTAAAGAGTACTCATGGCTTTGTCCCTGGCTATTCTCATGGCCAGACTATGAAGAGGAGTACCTGGAAGATGGACCCCAGGAAGGTTATGACAACTAGGATCATCTCCCATCGTCAGCATTGCATGTGACCCCGAAGATGGAGCTTCACCTACGCTACCATTATTATTACGTATTCCACTGCTTGTGTTGTATTAAGACTGGATCATGAGATCCTTATTTGTGTAAGACCTTATGTATGGTTTGTACTGGATGATGTACTATGGTATCCAATTCTGTTATGTCTCGCAAAAATGGTAATCCTGGGATTGCGATGTATGGCATAACAGGCATCTGGGATTAAAAATCTGGGTGTTGATAATATTATAGAAGGAACTCAAGCCTGCAAAATCTGTGGAGACATAGGACACACTTACAAAGAACATGTGGACCAATTCCCTAATTGTGAAGAGAAACATCCAACTAGACAATGCCCCACATGATGTGGACATCCCATCTATTGATACAACCGTTGTACCTATAGCTACACACATACAAGGACCTATCACTCGATCTCGTGCCAAACAACTTAACTATCAGGTACTTTCGTTTCTTGGAACTATTCCTCACATACATGAGAATATGATGCTGCCTAAATCAGATGTATTTCTTACTCTTAGGAATGATGGACCAGGCATGGATGAGAGGGACAAGCATTGGAGCATGGTCATGCATGGAGATGGCAGCAAGCATGTGATGATTCAAGAGAAGGCCACGGATGAAGATTTCAGAACTTTGAGGCCACCATAATAAAGAAAGAAGGCTTGAATGAAATATTCAAGATTAATACTTCACAAATTCGTCCATAGCTTAATATGGTGCTGCGACCCCTTTATTTTGGGCCAAGCCCATGTAATTTTCGCAGGATTTTAAATAGCCCCTTTTTAGAGTCCGTATTTGAGGAGAAAAGGACTTCTAGGGTTGGATTCGGCCACCACCTCTATGGCTGGCCGAAACCCTACCTTTTTGTCGTGGTGGTGGCACGGCAGATGCTATGGGTAGGCTAAAGTATGGGGCCAATGGGTGCTAGTGGGATCTGGGGAGGGAAGATACAACTGATTCTACACTCAAGTGGTTAAGGCTAAGATCTTTATTTCTCTTCTTTTGGGTTACAAGTGCTCCTCGAGCTGTATACAGGGAGACCAGATGAATCTCACCAGCCTAACGGTATAGAAAAGAGTCGATGTCCTCCTTAGGGTCCAAGCCTCCCCTTATAAAGGAGTGCCTTGGGTGCCCTTAGGGCTGACGAGGCAAGCATATTCGAGGAATATGCTTGTCCCAAAATAGTAGCTTGGCGGCCTCCTTTCCCTGTCGCCCTTCTAACGACGGCAAGGCTCCAGAGGACCCCTCCTGCGTGCCTCGGGCTCCAGGACTGTCACCTCCGTGACCTCCTTCTGCCCCTCTGACGCTCTGCATCTTTGTCTCTTGTGCTTGGCTCCGCTCTGATTCCTTCTAGCCTGCAGCTATAGTTTGACCTTGGGTTTCTCCTTCTCCTGCAAGCTTCGTATCACTCGGCCTTACCTTACCTTGCTTAACTCGGCTTGTCCTTTACCTGCATCGAGATCACTCGGGCTAACCCGGCCGACCCTCGCAGTAACTCGGCCGGGTAACTGCTTGATACACATACACGGGCTTCTCGCCTCCGTACCTCGGCCGACATATTCATGATTCGGCCAACCTAGACTGTAACTCGGAAACTAGACGGGGATTGTACCTCTGTCTTTCCCCGTCTCTGACCTACCCGAGGTCAACCCCCGACATTAGTCCCCGAAGCTGGTGTGGCCCCGTCGATAGCTTCGGCCGGGTCGTATCAGCTTCATTATATTCTTCAGTTTTGTTTCCGAGTTATATCTTCTTCATCCGAGGTTTCCTCGTTCCTTCCCTCGTACGCCATGTCCTACGTGTCACCCCCATCATCGTTCTTCTAGCTTTTTGGTCCCTCTACAGTACTCACTGACAGGCTACAGTTAACTTTGTACCTGCTGCGCCGCCGCTGCGACGCCTCCGGTGCCGTTCCCCTTGGGGATCGTAACGCTCTTCCTTCCTGTGTGGCCGTTGGTGTGGCTCCACTTATCGTCGTGCGTTCGTGCCGCACCCACGATCTACACGGTCAACCGCTACACCCACGATCCCACTACCTTGTTCGTGGCTCGATTATAAAGAGGGGGACGGCGTTTGGGGAATTTACTTTTCCCCTTCTCGCTCGTCTCCGTCCTCCTCCTTCCTTCCGCCGGCGCGTCCTCCCGCAGCTCCGCCGCCGCGCGCTTGCCAGAGCCTCCGTCGGTGAAGACTCCGCCGCGCCGTTCTGCCTGCCTCGCCTGCGCTGTGCGGCTTTGGCTCCGTCGCCGGTGAGTCCTCTCCGGTCGCATTGCCTGGATTTTTCCCTAGACTCATCTGTTTTGATTCCGTGCTCGTGCGACGGTTCCTCTGGTTCTTCGCCATTGTACTCGTGCAAAGTCCCGACGGGGCCTTGCATCTCTAAACTCCCCTCCGCCGCCAGTCTTTCCTCCGGCGATCTTTCCGGCGCACATATGTCTAGTTCGTTTAGCGGCGCTCTGGTTGAGGACGACGACGCTGGCTTCGGGCCCGAGCGAGGCTCGTGGCAGGGCTCTTCTGTCACACGCTGTGAGATCGAGTGGCTCATCCGGACTCGAAGAATTCCCGCCGAGGTTTCTTGCCGTTTACCCGGCAGCGAATCCTCTCCGGATGTTAGGGAGGGCGAGTATGTGGTTTTTATGTCACACTTCGCGCGTGGCTTCGGTCTCCCTCTTAGCGATTTCGCTAGAGAATTCCTCGACTACTTCGGCCTTCAGCCGCATCATCTTCCTGCGAACGCTATCGCTTCTCTTTCTGCTTTCATCTCCGCAACGGAGGGATACTTCGGCCTATGGCCGTCAGTGCATGTCTGGTCGAAGTTCTTCCAGATTTGCTCCAACGTAGTCCCTGACAAATCTCTGCACCCTTCCGAGAAGTTACTTACCCAATGTGGGGCAGCGTCTATTACTCCTCGGAGGAAGTCCGTGTTTCCTCGTGTCACCGGGTTGGAGTCGTGCAAGAAGTGGCACAAATCATTCTTTTATGTCAAGAACAGAGGGGCAGAGGACAAGATTCGGCTCCCTGCATTCTCAATTGGCCCACCTTCTAAAGTGAACTGGCTCTACAATCCGAGGAAAACTCATGCCTTGGCCGAGGCCTTCGAGATTCGGCTTAAAGAGTTGATCCGGGCCGGGTTATGCGGCGAAGACCTGATGGCTACTTTCATTAGTAGCCGGATCTGCCCATTCCAGAAGAGGACTCACAAGCCGTGCTACATGAGTGGTCCCCTTGACCCTAATCGGGTCTCGACCGTGGAGCTGGACAACTACCTTATCTATAAGCGCGTCCGAGCTATCTTTAAGATAGAGATGCCTGAGGATTGGGCTTGGGGATTAAAACTGTTCACCCGCGATCATCCGCCTCCCGAGGTGAGCTTAATCAACAACGCTCTGCTATTCCATTGTTTTTGTAACGGGTTTATCTAACTCTCTTTTTCCTCGTCTTGCAGAGGTTCGCAGAGCAGAAAAACGAGGACGCCGAAGTTCTGCTGCTCCCTTGGCCCGCGGACAGGAGTACCCCGGATACTGGTGAGCCGGACTCCGAGGAGTTCGTCCCTAAGTCGGATCCTTCCCCGGCTCGAGCTCGTGGCAAGACTTCGGCGCACGAGGAGGAAGGTGATTCGGACGAGGTCCAAATTCTTGAGGTAGTTGCCGCCATGCCTATTTCTTATGCATTTCCGGCTTCTACTTTCCCAGCTAATCCGGCCGGTCAGGTTCACGACGCCGAGCCTATTGCTTCTCGACCCCCTGTTACCTCGGGGAAACGCGGGGCTCCTGCTAGTGCCTCGGAGGCGGTTCCCAAGAAACGAATGAAGAAATCCGCTCCGAACCCTCCCAGGCGCAAGACTATGCCTGGGGTCGCCGGGTAAGTTCCTTTTGCTTATATTTCTTGTTTCTCTCTTTCTGTTTTTCATATTGACGATTCTTCTTTCTTATTTTTGCAGTGCTCCTCTTTCTGTTAAACCCGGCGGTCCTAGTATGACTAGCCGCCCGATTCGGCCGCCGTCTCCTCCTCCCGCTGATGATACCAGGATTCCTAGTCCTATTCGTCCTTCTTCTCCTCCAGCTCTGAATACGTCGCCTCTTCGTCGCGATGTGCCTGAGACCCCTTCCATTGACCCGGATTCGAACCGGCCCTCCGAAGTTTTCGTCGAACCCGCCGCCCCTTCTATGGGCCCCAGCGCTGCTACTGAGCCTCTATCTACTCCGGCAGTTTCTACAGCCATTCCAACCTCGGCCGAAAAGGTCGTTATCTCGGCGCCCTCTGCGACCATAACCCCTGCTGCTCCTAAAGACGCCGTCCCCACTTCCAAGGCGTCACTTCCTGCTGATGCCTCCTCTAAGGCGAGAAAAGCTGTTGCCGCCAAGACTTCCTCTTCTCAGAAAGGTCTTGTCGGCTCTTCTCAGCCGAGTATTGCCGACGTGCTGCATAAGGGAGCTGCGCCTACTAAAGTCCCCGTTGCCTCGGCCGCCGGCACCCAGCTTGCTCTTCATAAGAGCCCTGCGACCGCCGTGGTCGAACAGCCTGTCCGGGGTAAGGTCTTAACTCGGACAGCCAGTGGGAACAACCTCGGAGCGCTGGTGGAGTATGCCAATAATTGGAACGCTGCTGATCAGTTTGAGGGTAATCCTATGAACCAGCCCTTTCAGCTTTCTGACATCAGCGGCCGTTTTGACCATGCTGCCAAGTTCATCGTTGATACCAATAAGATGAATGAGGTAATTACTGTTTCTCTGAGTTTTAAATTATTCCTCAGATGTTACTATATGCTCTAGTCCCCGAAACTTGCAAGGAAATAACTCGTTATATACTTGGAAGTTTAATGATCTTTGACTTAATTTTATTTCTAGGGTTCGTTAATCCGGCCATCTAGATCCTAGTTAAGTTTTGCTTGACTTGGATGTGCTTTAGCTTTGAATATCCAGCCACCTAGATCCGAACTAAGTTCTGTTTGATTCGGATCTGAGTCAGCTTTGAATATCCAGCCACTTAGATCTGAGCTAAGTCCTGCTTGACTCGGATCTGACTTAGCTTTGAATATCCAGCCACCTAGATCCGAACTAAGTTCTGCTTGATTCGGATCTGATTTAGCTTTGAATATCCAGCCACCTAGATCTGAGCTAAGTCCTGCGTGACTCGGATCTGAATCAGCTTTGAATATCCATTTACCGTTTTTCCCCATGGCTCAGGTTGCACATGATCGGAGGACTGCCGAGTTCCAGAGGTTGCTTTTTTCGCACCGTAAGCTTGAAGAAAAGTATGAGAAAATCCTTCCGGTAGTAAAGAAAGCTGGTACGTCGATGATTCCTCCTTGTTACTTTCCACGTTCTCAATTACTTGCCCGCGAGATGTCGGCTTACTTTCTTGGTAAATAGGTAACATTAATAACCTCAATATTCGCCTTGAGAAGAAGGTCAAGAGCTTTGAAGGTTAGTTTCCCTTTTATCTTACATCTTTTCTCTTTTACCATGTGTGCTAAGCTTCCTTATCGCGTTTGGCTCTGGTAAAGCCGAGTTGCAAACCTTTGCAGCGTCGCACCAAGATTGCATGCCCATGCCTGACGTGATGCTGCATTTTTTAGAGCAAAATGCTATTCATTCGGCGCAATTACAAGAAAAAGATGATGAAATAGCTCGCCTACGAGCCGAATTGGATATCCTTAAGCTCTCTCAGAAGTCCGAACTAGAAAAGGTCGACCAAGAATTCTCCGAGGAGAAGAATCGGCTGACTTTGGAGCTGCATAAGGGCAAAGAACTCCTCGAGGCTGCCGAACTGAAAACCCATGGTTTGAGCGAGGAAATTGCTCGTTTCGAGAAGAGCAAGGTCGATTGGGCCAAAGACCTTCAGATAATGATGAGATACATTCATCGTAAGCTATTTAGCGCGGCCGAACTATATTTTTCTTTTTTGTTTTCGTGACCATCTGACACGTTCATGCTTTGCGCAGATCATTTCCCCGAGGCCAAGCCCGTGAGTTCTAAAGCGGTTCTTGCAGCTCGCATGCGCCGAGGTGAACCTGTTACCGTTGATTCGGAGTATTCACTTGAGGATTACTTGGTTGCCGTTGGTGCCGCAGTTGGTCCGATGAAAATCATGGGCCGGGACTTGGTGCAAGCCGCTATCCGAGCTTACCATGTACTCTGGCCGAATACCTCGGGGACTCCTGATATCAACGAAATCAAGTTATTGGTGGAAAGACTAATGGCATCTGAGAGGCAGTTAAGTCTTTGGAGGGAATCTGCTGGGCGTGCTGGTGCCGATATGGCCCTTACTGTTATCATGTCATGGTATGAAGACATCTCTCTTGACATCCTGAGAAATTTGCGCACTGGTTCCCGCTGGGTTGAGGATCCCACTTTTGTTGCTCTTCGGCAAGCTCGGGCCTTCCAACTCGTCGATTACGCCGACGTGCACACTTGGAATGAAGGGCCGAGTTTTCTTCCAGACCCGGATGAGGAGGTTGTAGCTGAGGATGCTCCGGATGATAATCCGGCTGAGCAGGGGGAGGGTGAAAATGATTCGGCCGCATCTGATAGCTCCAGCTCAAGCTCAGACAGCAACGGCGACGCGCGGTCCTCTTCCAAAGGTACCGGGCATTCTACCGCACGGACTGATGCTCCTGAGCAACCTCGGACTTCCGCTGAAGTTGCACCTGGGTCGGCGGAGGGCGAAGCAACCTCAGTCGAAGTTCCTCCTACCTCGGAGTGCCCCGCACCTGAGCAAGCTGCTGCCTCCCCAACGAACAACGCCTAAGTTATTTCCGATCCCTGGCATGCCGAGCGTATGATGTAGGCGAAATATTTGTCAACTCTCTGTATGATCCAAATTTCTTTTGCTGTGTACTGTTGTGACATTCGGTTAAGTGGGTGTTCGCCCGAATTCTTGATTTGTTGGCCCTCTACTTCCTGACCTTTTAGGATTTATCTTTGCCTCTATTTTTAATGGTTTTATCCAAGCATGAGCTCTGAATATCATATAATATTGATTTGCTCTGAACAAAGATTGACTACTTCGTTGTGAAAATATATAGCAATCGCTGAATCATTGTTTATTGTGCAAAACTTCGATATGTAAATCAAATTTCAGAGGTAGTATAAGACTAATACGGGTGCGCTCAGCATAAGATTGAGGTAGCGTACGGTAGTCCCCGAGTCGCTGCTTCAGATGCCGAGGTTTAGATATTAATATGAAATTGATATATCATATGGCAGTCCCCGAGTTACTGCTCTGGGCGATGAGGTTCAGATACATAACATGAAGTTGATATAAGATACGACAGTCCCCGAGTCACTGCTCTGGGCACCGAGGTTCAAATACATAACACGAAATAGATATAGCATATGGCAGTCCCCGAGTTACTGCTCCGGGCGCCGAGGTTCCAACACATAACATGAAATAGATATAACATATGGCAGTCCCCGAGTTACTGCTCCGGGCGCCGAGGTTCAAATACATAACATGAAATTGATATAAAATATGGCAGTCCCCGAGTCACTGCTCTGGGCGCCGAGGTTCAAATACATAACACGAAATAGATATAACATATGGCAGTCCCCGAGTTACTGCTCCGGGCGCCGAGGTTCAGATACATCATTGGATCTTGACTTTGAGATATAATGCTACGAGTAGAATGGCCGAAGTAAAGCCACATTCCAGGGACGCTTCATTTCTTCGCCAGCTTTGTCTGCCTTGTTCCCTCCGGGGGACTGAGCGTCGATTAGATAATAGGCATCATTGTGCAACGCTTTGCTTACAATAAATGGTCCTTCCCATGGGGGTGACAACTTGTGCATGCCGGCCGTGCGTTGCACGAGTCGGAGGACCAAATCTCCTTCTTTGAATACTCTTGGATTCACTTTCTTGCTGTGATACCGCCGCAAGTTCTGTTGATAAATAGCCGATCGTGATAATGTCAACTCTCTGGCTTCTTCCAGCAGATCTACGGCATCTTGCCGAGCTATCTCATTTGTCTCTGAGGTTGTGTACTGAGCAACTCTTGGCGAGTCATATATTATGTCGGCTGGAAGTACGGCCTCTGCCCCGTACACCAGAAAGAATGGAGTATAGCCTGTTGATCTATTCGGAGTAGTCCGGAGGCTCCATAGTACGGCTGGGATTTCTTCGATCCAACATCCTGCTGACCTTTGCAATGGTTCGACAAGTCGTGGTTTTATTCCTGATAGTACCAGTCCATTAGACCTTTCCACTTGCCCATTGGATGCTGGGTGAGCCACAGAGGCAATATCTAGTCTTATATGCTTCTCTCGGCAAAATCTAGCGAAAGCTCCTTCTGCAAAGTTTGTGCCATTGTCCGTAATAATACTGTGCGGGTACCCATATCTTAGGATGATATCCTTGAGAAATTTCACTGCTGTGTGCCCATCACACTTTTTAATTGGTTTTACTTCAATCCATTTTGTGAACTTGTCCACCATAACCAATATGTGGGTCATTCCTCCTCGCGCTGGCTTGAATGGTCCCACCATATCTAAACCCCATACAGAAAATGGCCAAGTGATGGGTATTGTTTTTAACTTGGCTGACGGCATATGTATTCTGGTTGCGTATCTCTGACATCCATTGCATTTCTTAACTAATTCTTTTGCTTCTTTCAATGCCGTTGGCCAATAAAATCCGGCCGGCACGCCAAATGTGCACTTCTCTGGTTTAAGCTTCATTCGGAACCTTCTCAAGTTCGCAAAAGTCTGTCGTATATCTTCTAGTAATGTTTTGCTCTCTTTAGTTTTGATGACCACGTCATCCACATACACTTGTACATTTTTTCCTATCTGATCATGCAGGCATTTTTGCATGCATCTCTGATACGTCGCTCCTGCATTTCGCAGGCCAAATGGCATTGTGCGATAACAATAAGCCCCGTACAGGGTAATAAATGCAGTCTTTATTTGATCGGCCGGATTTAACGGTATCTGGTGGAAACCAGAATACGCGTCTACAAACGATAACAGCTCACAACCAGCGGTCGAGTCAATGACTTGGTCTATTCTAGGCAATGGAAAAGGATCTTTCGGACATGCCTTGTTCAGGTTGGTGTAATCGATACACATTCTCCATACAATGGCTACATTGGAGTCATCTTTCTTCTTTTCTACTAGCACCGGATTTGATAACCAATCCGGATATAGCACCTCCATGATGAACCCGGCTGCGAGGAGCCGAGCTATTTCATCTCCTATTACTTTTCTCCTGTCTTCGGCGAAGCGGCGGAGAGGTTGCTTCACCGGCCTTGCTCCTGGCCTAACGTTCAAAGAGTGCTCAGCCAACTCCCTCGGAACACCTTGCAGATCTTGAGTTGACCATGCAAATATGTCCCGATTCTCACGGAGGAAGTTGGTGAGCTCGCCTTCCTATTTAGCATCCAGGCCTGTACCAATAGTAACAGTACGCTCTGGGAATTGCTCATCAATCTGAAATTTCTTCGTCTCTTTAGTCGGCTGAAAAGAGACACTGCCATGAGGGTTGGCCAGCGCCGGCATGTTCAGTTGTGCCGACTGAGCGAGGGCTGCTACTTCTTGGATCCTTCTCTTTTCTCTTGCTATAACCAATGACTCGGCCAAATTAGACCCGGCTGAAGCACACTCCATTGACTTCTTGTAATCCCCTGCAACTGTTATCACCCCCTGTGGTCCGGGTAGCTTCATCTTCAGATAATTTATATGACAGCTGCTCATGAATTTGGCCAGTGCGGGCCGTCCGAGTAGAGCATGATAACAACTTTCTAGATCCACCACTTCAAATTCTAAATTTTCTGCTCTGCAGTTATCTCTTGTACCGAATAACACGTCCACTCGGACTTTACCGATGGGCTCACATGAAATCCCTGGCACTATCCCATGGAAAGTGGTCCTCGTGGATTGCAGCATGTTCTGTGATATTCCGAGTTTATGCATGGTATCTTTGTACATAATGTTGATACTGCTTCCATTGTCAATGAGTACTTTTGAAAAATTCACGTTGATGCTTGGTCCAACAAATGTCGGATCCAACACAAGTGCATATGATCCTGGACTTGGCATTATTCTGGGGTGGTCCTTCATGCTCCAGGTCACCTCCTGATCAGACCATGGCGCGTATCTTGGTACCGCCGGCATAACTGCATTCACTTCCATATGCCGGCGCTGCACACTCTGCTTGTCCTGTTGTTCCGTTGTGAACACACAATAAGACTGGTGATGTTCTCTGTAATCATTACGTCCGGTATTTGCCGGATTCATCCTTCCATCCTGGACCTGGTTTATTACTTGATGCACTGCATCTCTCCGATCCGAGTTATCATACCTCGGGGGAGGGGGCGGTAGCATCAGTTGCTGTGTATTTGCTCCAGTTAATTGCGGCTGATGCTGCTGTTGCACTTGATGGGGCGCCTGAACTCCTGCGGGGTTCCCCATCGCATTTTTCATCCATGCACATTGGCGGGTCGTATGATTGGCTGGTCTGTATGGGTTTGATGTGTGAAATTTGCACGGCTGATCTAACATGGATTCGAATGTGTACTTCGGCCTCTCTTGCCATTGCTTCTTTTGCTCTGGGGTCCATTGCCTTTTTCCCTCATTTCTTGATGTCCACTGTTGAGGTACATTCTTCTGCCGTTGAGTTGCTCCATGATTCGGCTGATCTTGTGCTACTGCCGCCACCTGGGCCGAATTATATCTATAATCCGGCCTTTCCTCTCTTCTTCTTCCTCTGAAATCATTGCGCCTGGATGACCCGGCTAAATCTCTTGCATAATGATCCTGTTGCTCGCGATGATCCGCCGACATTAGTTCTGGTTGTGTTGGGTCCCCTAGTGCATAGGAGTCTGCTATTCTGATAGTTTCTGCCAGTGTGGTCGGCATATCTCTTTGCAGACGTTGCCACAGCACGCTGCCATAACGGCAGCCTTGCGCGAACCAAGCTATTGCTTGCGATTCTATAACCCCTTCGCATGAGTTTCTCAGGTTGCACCACCGAGTTAAAAACTCTCTATCTGTTTCATTCGGCCTCTGTTTGCACATGGCTAATTGTTGCGGCATGTTTGGCCTCTTGTATGTGCTGGTAAAGTTGCTGACGAACATTTCTTCAAAATCTAACCAACAGTTGATGCTGCCCGCTGGTAGATTATTCAGCCATACCCTAGCTGGTCCTTCCAACATTTGTGGTACATACCGTACTGCCCATCGTAAGTTCCCACCCGCTATTTTCACAGCAGTGGCATAGTCAATCAACCAGTCTTGTGGCTTGGTGCTCCCATTATATGTTTTTGTGCCTCTTGCTAGCTGAAAGTTCGGCACGGGTGGTTCACCCATTATCCGTGGTCCAAAGCAAGTCGGACCCGGTGGACCCTGTTCTTCCAACAACTCGGACCGGTATAGTCGGTCCAGCTTCACTCTTGCATCATTTGATGGCAAATCTCTGTACAGAATTCTGTCTTGCATTCCATAATGGTTATTTCCACCACGGATCGCATATTCCATCTCGGAATAACCATCATTGTACCTTTCATTTACTTGATTATGGCGGGCTGGCCTCGCTTCTCTTTCCTGCCGGGGTTCATGCCTTGGTTGTGTGTTGAACGGCTGCTCTCTCCTTACTTCAGCCGGGGTATTGTTCTCTTGATTGCCCCTTGCGGGCTCTCTTCTGCCGAGATCTCCATTACCTCGGCTTCCGCCGTCTTTCTCCACACGGCCGTGGTTCCTCTCCCCACTGTTACCTCGGCTTGCATTGCCTCCGTTCTCATTCGCCTTTCCAGCCATCGCCGGATCATATGGAAAAATTTGCTTGTTCCTCTTTCCTGAGGTTACTGCTTTGTCTCTTCGCGCATTGTTTCCGGGTGAAGAAGCTGCTGCCGCGGACAAGGCAGGTGCTGCTCCTGCCGAGTGAACCATCCGCGAGGCTCCTGGCCTTGCCGGTTTTGTTCTGAGTATTTCCTCATTTTGCTGGTTTGCGATGCGCACCAGCTCATTCACTCTTTCTTGTTGTTTCTGCCGGGCTTCCCCGGTCAACCCCTCTAATTCCAATGTTGCAGCGTTTGCCGCTCTCAAGTTCTTCGCCGGGGTACTGTATCTCGGCAAACCCAAATCACCTGATACTGCTCTGTGAGCTTCATGCTCTCTGTTAATATCATCTATGAGGTTCTTTCCTCTTAATCTTAACTCGTCCACCCGCTCGGGTGCGACATCAAGCTTATTAGCTTTAGCATATTCTCTCAGGGTCCTGTTCAAGGACTCCCGCAAGGCCAATACTTTCTTTGCCTCTACCAGCACCTTTTGCCTGGTTTCCTCTAACTCTGCCTGAGCATTTGCCGGATCGAGTATCGGCGCTACAGGTGTAGTCAAGTTTTCTATTGTTGCTTGAAGAATGTTCTCTGGCCTTTCTAGAGGCGGCCCTCTTACTCTTGGTGCCTTTGGTGTGGTGTCCTGCAGCTTGGTCGGGTGAGTCACTGGTGGGATTACCTCGGTGGGTTGAGGTGCGGTCTGCTTGGGCACGCCTTGCGCGCCTGCGGCGGGTTCTCTGCTTGGCCCGGCTACTGCTGCTTCAGCCTGCGCTCCTGCAGCGACCATCACCTCGACGCTGCCTGCAAGACACGCTCTGGACGGACGGCTTGCTGCATTAAGAGGTGGCTCTCCTGCAACAACAACTTGGTGAGGATAAACGTCGGTGATGTCGACGCCGACGTAAACCTTGTGCTCGCCCAGGCTGATGAAAACACCATTGCGTGGGGGAACTTTCCCCTTGAAGCTCCCTGCATTGTCACTGACATAGTCGCAGAGACCAAATCTCTGGACCAAGCCAGAAACAACGCGCTCGCCCGTGTTGATGAAATTTCCCGTCCGGATCATAACTCCAGCTAGCACCGCTGCTGGCCCCATGGTGGGCGCCAACTGTCGTGGTGGTGGCACGGCAGATGCCATGGGTAGGCTAAAGTATGGGGCCAATGGGTGCTAGTGGGATCTGGGGAGGGAAGATGCAACTGATTCTACACTCAAGTGGTTAAGGCTAAGATCTTTATTTATCTTCTTTTGGGTTACAAGTGCTCCTCGAGCTGTATACAGGGAGACCAGATGAATCTCACCAGCCTAACGGTACAGAAAAGAGTCGATGCCCTCCTCAGGGTCCAAGCCTCCCCTTATAAAGGAGTGCCTTGGGTGCCCTTAGGGCTGACGAGGCAAGCATATTCGAGGAATATGCTTGTCCCAAAATAGTAGCTCGGCGGCCTCCTTTCCCTGTCGCCCTTCTAACGACGGCAAGGCTCCAGAGGACCCCTCCTGCGTGCCTCGGGCTCCAGGACTGTCACCTCCGTGACCTCCTTCTGCCCCTCTGACGCTCTGCATCTTTGTCTCTTGTGCTTGGCTCCGCTCTGATTCCTTCTAGCCTGCAGCTATAGTTTGACCTTGGGTTTCTCCTTCTCCTGCAAGCTTCGTATCACTCGGCCTTACCTTACCTTGCGTAACTCGGCTAGTCCTTTACCTGCATCGAGATCACTCGGGCTAACCCGGCCGACCCTCGCAGTAACTCGGCCGGGTAACTGCTTGATACACATACACGGGCTTCTCGCCTCCGTACCTCGGCCGACATATTCATGATTCGGCCAACCTAGACCGTAACTCGGAAACTAGACGGGGATTGTACCTCTGTCTTTCCCCGTCTCTGACCTACCCGAGGTCAATTCCCCGACACTTTTCCTCCTTAAATACTCCCCTTAGCCGTCACCATAGACTTGGATTTTGTTTAGACATTAAGTTAGCCATCATAGCAACTTCGCCAAGGCTCGAGCGTTGCAGAGGCCTCTTGTACTTCACACCTATTCAGAATCCCACCTTTTCAATAAACCTTTCATCTTAATCCGCAATATCTTGATTGCAATATTAGTTCTTACTTGTTCTCGATTTCAGGTAGGAATTAAGACCCTCGCTGCTCAGGCTGATCCTGTTTCCGAAGGATCAGTAACCTCTAGGAGATTGGCCTAGCGATTGCATTGGCGCTCGTGCCCACATGTGTAATCGAATCGTCAAGCCCGAACTCCACCAAATCGACCATTATCATCTCATCGAAAGATCGGACACCTTTTCCCTATCACCACATCTCAAGTTTCTTGTTTCCTATGTGAAGGAAATGATCATGTCCCTATCCAATGCCCCATCTACCCTATAGTTCAACAGATGAAACAAGATGGAATGCATCAAATATTTGAAAACCTCCATGAAGGAACAACTTCTACCAAGAATGATGAAGACAAAGTCAAGTCTCAGTATGCACCTCCATACATTGTGACCTACCATGGTGGACAAAATAGGAAACATGGACGTTATCCTAGGAATCGTTCAAAGAACCGAGGAAGTTTTCCCACATTTGTGGTGAGATATGAAGAGCATGAACTAAGAGAACTCCTAGCTTTAGAGAGACCCAAGAAGAAGAAGAGCCAAGAAAACAAACAAGAGATAGTGATACAAAGGATGAAGAAGGATATTAGCCAAGTGATGTGCCACAAATGCAAAGAGCTAGGCCATTATGCATCACATTGTCCAGAAAAGGAGAAAGACAAGGAAACCTATGAGGTACATCAACCTTGTCACATTTTTTAAGTGTGGTGACAAGGAACACTATGCAAACAATTGTCCAGAGAAGTTACACCAAGATCCCAAGAAAGCCAAGATGTAATCTAGTCAAAAATATTTTAAGGGTGGTAGTACCCTATTTGTCTTGAAGCCAACTTGTAACCTCTAGCCTTTCAGAATCTTGGGACGAGATTACTTTTAAGGGTGGTAGTCTGTCACATCCCAAAATTTTCCAAATTTTGAAATGTGAAATATAAATAAACAAAATAAACAATTTTTGAAATTTAGGGTGAAAAGAAACTTTTTTGCTTCTAAATGGAAACATCAAAACCCTTCCTGAACAAAATTTGAATGAAAAGGGCATCCAACAAAATTTCAATCAAGTGAAATGCATTCATCAATGAATGTATCTTGAAATTTAAACACTTGGAAAAGTAAACCAAAATCCTAAAACCCTAATGGATTAAATCATCTCCAAGATCTCTCTAACACTATGGAATTGATCCATATAAAAATTTAGCAACAAACATTTATAAATTATCAAAATTTATAAACAAAAATATTATAAAACCATGGAAATTGATTTCACTTAATTTGGAGCCATGGATAAAAACTTATGAATTTAATAAGATAAAAGGAAAATAATTTCCAAGGCTAATAAATCTCCTAACTAAAATCAATACCAATTTGTGATAAAAGTAATCCGAAAAGGATTTAAAAAGATAAACAAATATTAAATAAAATTATACCAATTGGAATCACCAATTTTGGATCTATAAATAAAAAGATATGGATTTTATAAGGCAAAGAAATAAATAAATAAGGAATATTTAAAATACAAATTGAATCTTGGCCAAATCCATAAAAAAATTAATGTTTACTGAATAATAAAAAGTAATAAAAGATTATTTAAATAAAATTATATGGATTGAACCATATTCAATTTTATTTAAATAAAGACAAATTGCCTAAACTAAATAAATAATAAATCCATAAGCAAATGGAATAAAGATAATCCAAATAAAATAAAGAAATAAAGATTATTTAAATAAAATTATATGGGCTTGAACCATATTTGATTTGAATGAAGACAAAATTACTAATATAAATGATTAATTAAATCATCAGAAAAATAATTGAAATTACAAAGTGAATTAAAAGTTATCTAATTAGCTTCAAAATAATAAAGGATTAATTAAATAAAATTATATGGTTTAGAACCATATTCAAATTATTTAAATAAAGACAAAAGGCCTAATTAAAATAAATAATTAATTATATGGTTTGAATATTTTCCAAAGTGGGCCAACTAATCAAATCCTAAATGATTTAAAACCTACTGAAAAGGTTTGGCAAGAATTTGAATTCAAATTAAAGCTTAAATCAAATAAAAACAAAAAACAAAATTGGAAAAAGAAAAAGAATTAGAAGGGAAAAAATAGAAAAGGAAGCAACGTAACCCAGTCAGCCCAGCAGGACCAACAGCGCAGCCCACCTCTCTCTTCCCCGTGAACCGTTCTTTCTTACTCGCGAAAAAACCCGAACCCCCACTGACCGCGTGACCCCACACTGTCAAGTCATCTTCGTCTCCACCCGCGCGACCCGTTCCACCCCTCTCTTTGGGTTGGTTTCGCGTCATCAATTCGAGTTACTGCCATGATTAAACCTCCCCGCGACCTCGCCCTCATAAGCGCCCCTCTCCCCTCTCTATTTCCCCTCACTCAACACTCCCTCTCCGCCACCAGGCTGCGCGAATTCCTCGCCCAAACCCCCTCTGCTCCAACGAGCTGCAACGCCGATTCCGGCCAACTCCGGCCACCTCTCTGCCCCTATCTTCCACGAGCTTGACCAGCAACCCTGTATGAACCTTCCAGTAGCCCTAGCTTGGTCGCGTGTGCCCCACAGCCTCGGCAACAACCAAGTCTGAGTGCAGCCGTCGTCTGCATCCACTCCGGCGACCTCTACCGGTAACTACTGACCGCCCCCTCCTCTCTAGTTGATGCCCCTACAATCTCCTCTCTCTCGCACATCTGTCGCACCCTTTGTCTTGCCTTGGCATGCTCCGTAGCATCGCTAACATCGACGACCGAGCGTGCCCGATGCCAGGAGCTTCTCCGACGAGCAATTGCCGACACGACCGTGCGCCCCTGGCCATCCCACGACAACCTTGAGCTTCACCATATCCCTGCGAACTCGGTGAGCATCTCCCCTTCCTCCCTTGCCTCCTGTTTTTGCCGGAACCCTGCTGACAGAGCACCGCCGCCGCTCACCGTCGAGCCAGCACCGCCAGTTCTTGGCAATGCGCTGTGAGACGTCCGATTTAGATCCAAGCGATGCGATAGATTCTTTAACCGAAGCGGTATGCTCAAATCTGTGACGTGCGATCTCATTTTAATCCAACAGCCCACGTTGCTCGATCCAGATGAAACAGTATGGGCCAATAAGAATCTAACGCTTGGCTGTTGATTTAAAAGAGAAATTGAATCTATTAGTTGATTGATTTTAAAAAATTCATAACTTTTGATCTACACGTCCAAAAATTTCAAATTTTATATCATTAGAATCAGGAAAATGAAACATTTGCAACCATTCCCTTAGTTTATTATTTTTCTTCAATAAAATTAGGTGTTTTTGCATAAACATTTGTAAGGCTATTTTGGTTATAAAAAATATTCTAAAAATGCTTTTTGAGTAAAACCTTTTGAAAATGGTTTGATTTGAACTCTCTTACCCTAAACACTAACTTTTGGATTTAAAAATATATTTTATTAACACTAGAAAATTATTCCTTTGAACATAAACAATGTCCCAACCGGGAGATGTCAAACCTTTCTGTCCAGCCCTGGTGAAAAAGACAAATTCCCGCCGAATCGGTAAGAAGTGGGTCCAGTTTGAACTACAGGTATATGATCGGATGCCCATTATTTTTGTAAAAATCATTTTTAGACTCACAATATGTTGTTTTAGCAGAGATCCAATGCAAGTTTAGCGAGGCTCAGCCCCTAGCTAAGAACCTTCGTGCCCGCCGTTTTGACCATTGATTGAATGGGCATAAAAAATTCAAAAACGGTTTGAACTATGTGAAACCTTAGCGTGGTGTCATGTTATGTGACATAGTTCCAAGAAAAAATATCAAACTTGGTAAATTGATGAGTCTCGAAAAAACCTTCTCAGAAATGACCTATCATGTCTGAGGTTTCATGGCTTTCGGGTCAAATGGCCAATGTTATGGCTAGATTTAGGGCATAGTTTGTGATAATATGCACGTATTGTGCACGCATGTGCATCTGGGGATGTCGAACAATGTTGCAGGAGGACGTTTTCCTTTTCGACGCATGAAAAATCCATTTTCCATTTTTCGAGCGCAAAAAACGGGGCGTTTTGTGAAGCAACCACCAAATGATAGTTTCAGAATGTTAGCACCCCATTTTTCAAAAATAGTATACCACCGTACATGGACAATGTCCTATCCAGGGTATCTCAAACATTTCCGCCCACCCCTGGCGAAAAAGACAAATTAATGCCGAATCGGTAGGAAGTGGGTCCGTTTTGAACTACAGTACATTATATGATGCCCACGATTTTTTCCAAAAATTATTTTTAGACTCACAGTATGCTATTTCTTAAGAGATCCAATGCTAGTTTAGCGAGGCTCATCCCCTAGCTAAGAACATTCGTGCCCGCCGTTTTGACCATTGTTTGAAACGTGCATAAAAAATTCAAAACCAGTCCGAACTATGTGAAACCTTCACGTGGTGTCATGTTATGTGACATATTTCTAAGGAAAAATATCAAACTTCATAAATTGACTGTGTCTCGAAAAAAACTTCTTAGAAATGACCTATCATGTCTAAGGTTTCATGACTTTCGGGATAAATGGCCAATGTTATGGCTAGAATCAGAGCATAGTGTGTGATAATATGCCCGTATTGTGCATGCATGTGCATCTTGGGATGAAGAACAATGTTGCAGGAGGAAGTTTTCATTTTCGACGCACGAAAAATCTATTTTCTATTTTCCGAGCGCAAAAAACTGGGCGTTTTCTGAAGCAACCACCAAATAAATAATTTAAAATGGTATAACCCTATTTTCAAAAAAAAACTAGGCCACCTTACATGGACAATGTCCCAACTGGGAGATCTTAAACCTTTCTATCCAGCCCTGTCGAATCGGTAGGAAGTGGGTCCAATTTAACTACATGTACATTATCTGATGCCCATAATTTTTTGCAAAAATGATTTTTAGACTCACAATATGTTATTTCTTCAGAGATCCAATGCAAGTTTAGCGAGGCTCAACCCCTAGCTAAGAACATTCGTGCCCGCCGTTTTGACCATTGTTTGAAACGGGCAAAAAATTCAAAAAAACGGTCCGAACTATGTGAAACCTTCACGTGGCGTCTTTTTATGGGACATAGTTCCAAGGAAAAATATCAAACTTAGTAAATTGATTGTGTATCGAAAAAACATTCGCAGAAATGACCTATCATGTGTGAGGTTTCATGGCTTTCGGGTCAAATGGCCAATGTTATGCCTAGAATCAGGGCATAGTTTATGATAATATGACCGTATTATGCACGCGTGTGCATCTTGGGATGGCGAATAATGTTGTAGGAGGAATTTTTCTTTTTTGACGCACGAAAAATCCATTTTCTATCTTCCGAACATAAAAAATGGGTCGTTTTATGAAGCAACCACCAAATGGAAGTTTCAAAATGCTACCACCCCATTTTTCAAAAATAATAGGACACCTTAAATGGAAAAATGTCCCAACTGGAGTATCTCAAACCTTTTCGTCCACTCCTCGCAAAAAAGACAAATTCCTGCCGAATCAGTAGGAAGTGGGTCCGATTTGAACTACATGTACATTATATGATGCCCATTATTTTTTTGAAAAAATTATTTTTAGAATCACAATATGCTATTTCTTTAGAGATCCAATGCAAGTTTAGCAAGGCTCAGCCCCTAGCTAAAAACCTTCATGCCCGCCGTTTTGACCATAGTTTGAAATGGGCATAAAAAATTCAAAAACAGTCTAATCAATGCAAATCCTTCATGTGGTGTATTATTATGTGACATAGTTGCAAGTA
The DNA here is from genome assembly GCA_916181665.1 of Avena sativa. Lineage (NCBI taxonomy): Eukaryota > Viridiplantae > Streptophyta > Magnoliopsida > Poales > Poaceae > Avena > Avena sativa. The sequence goes on from OV702284.1 coordinate 73,670,794, forward strand.
AAAATACCAAACTTGGTATATTGCAAGTGTCTCAAAAAAACCTTCTTAGAAATGACCTATCATGTTCGAGGTTTCATGGCTTTCGGGCCAAACGACCAATATTATCACCAGAATTGCGGCATAGTCTGTGATAATGTGCCCATATTGTGCACAGATATGTATCATGGGATGAAGAACAATATTGCAGGAGGAAGTTTTCCTTTTTGTCGCTCACAAAAACCATTTTCCATTTTCCGAGTGAAAAAAACGGGCTGTTTTATGAAGCAACCACCAAATGAAAGTTTCAAAGCTACCGCCCCATTTTTCAAAAATAATAGGCCCGCTTACATGGACAAATGTCCCAACTAGGATATCTCAAACCTTTCCATGCACTCCTCGTGAAAAAGACAAATTCCTGCCGAATCGGTAGGAAGTGAGTCCGATGTGAACTACATGTACATTATCTGATGCCCATTATTTTTTTTAAAAAAATGATTTTTAGAATCATAATATATTGTTTTACCATATATCCAATACAATTTTAGTAAGACTCAAGGCCAAAAAATTTGAATCCAAAACCCTAGTTTCAAAATTATATTTTGAATTATGATACTGTCCCTACCATGGACTAATATGAGATTAGTAAATCTACTATTTTAAATAATACAAGTATTGATAATTAACAACCTAGGAGGATATAACTGAATTTTATAAAAAATTAGAGCCAAAAATCAATTCATTTGGACTTCTTATGAAAAAGATACACAAAAATTAAGAAAATAGAAAGGAAAAAAACTTTGCTAAATGGATCACCGAGCTGAACCAGATCTTATCTACTGGCCACCGGGTGCCAAGGCCCATGCCACAGTTAAATAAAAAATAAAAGAGGGAAGGACTCTCTTTGATAAGGCCTAGGCCCAACCAATAGGTAGGAATCATTTATAAAGCTGTAGCGAGGTTGTATTACCAGGAAGCGGTGGTGGCGGGATGGTTAGAACCTCTCGGTTTGTTGTAGAGATGCTTTGTTCGAGTCTAGGTAGCACCTCATTTTTTGCGCCATTTATTTGTCAAAGCCTAATTATTGATTGTGATAATAAGACAACTATGCAATTGTAATACTGAAGTCGTTATGGCATGGTGGTTGTCCATGAGCGGGCCTTTGCGCTAGTTCAATGGTTCGATCCTCGCCTCCTTTTTTTTATATTATTATTTCTTAAAGAGGTTTAGATATGTATTGACACCTAGATATATACATATATAAATATTGACACATCCACATGCCACATAAGCATAATTGTTGAGGTGGCCAACTAGTTAATTTAATATATTATTTTAAACAATATGACGGTTTAAATTGGTCATAATGAGGTATAAATAAGACTCTAAGCTATACCGTCTAGGTTATGACGATTTCATATGATAAAATTATTATGATTTTGACACAAATCGTCATAATTCCATAGGATTTTTATCTCTCCAAACATCGTATGACCATCTTGTGCGAAATCGTCATAAATCTATGACGATTTTATTTCTCATCGCTATGAGAAGGTCACAAGTTAACACATTTCTTGTAGCAAGTGTCGTTTCTCATAACACCTTAGTTCTATATAAGGGGCGGCAGGAGAAACGTAGCAAGGGTTGGTCTCTCATTCTCTAGCTAGCACACATCAATACAACTCAAGGAGCTTTCGTAGTTCTCGGTGTTCATCCAGTCAGTCTCATCGGCAGGAGTAGGGGTGTTACCTTACCACGAGGGCCCCGAACCTGGGTACTCCTTCTGTCCCGATGGTTGTTTGTGCCCAATCCCGCATGCGGACGCCATCGCTCACTTCTCTGCTCGCTCCCACACCACCATGTAGCCTCCTCAGGCACTGCCTTTCTCATCCCGACGATAGCTGGCACCCACCGTGGAGAGAGATATGGCCGTGCCTCACTGTACGCCCCGCCCGTCCGCCTGTGCCCCCATTCGCGCTAGTCCTGCTGCGCGTGTGCTGCAGAAAGAAAGGAAGAAAAAAAGGAGGAGGAGGGGCCGGCTGAACAAGTGGTGGCGTTAATCGACTAGAAGAGAAAGGGGATCGGGCTGATTCTGCCGGTTGTTGAAAATAAAAAGGAAGGAAAAGAGGGTGTATATGTTGAGTAAAAAGAAAAACGATAAGGTAAAATCCGGTTGAGAAGTGGGCCGGTTAGAAAAGAGAGTAAGTCAGGCTAGAAGTTAGAAAAGAAAAATCCGACTAGGAAGTTTTCTGTGGTTGGCCGGTTGAAAGAAAAAAGAAAATGTTTGGCCGGTTAGGAGAGAGAGAGAGAGAGAGAGAGAGAGATATGGTTGTTGTAGTCAGTTGAGAGAAAAAGGTAAAAAAGGAAAGGAAAGGTGGTGTAATCCGGCTAAGGTTAGCCGGTTGACGAAAAAGAAAAAGTAAGGAAAAAATTAAAAGAAAGAAAACGGCCGGTTAGAAAAAAAGGAAGGCAAAAATCTGGCTAGAACTAGCCGGTTTAGAAAAAATGTGGTTGAGAGTAAAATCCAGCTGGAAGAACGATAGTGTTTGTCCGGTCCGACTTCATCTCGTTTGGTTGCCCGATTCGGTAACTTTTTGGCTGAGTCGGACCAACTTGGCGCGACTTCGCCCGTTTGCCTGCCTGTTGGGACCGACTCCGTGCGACCTCGTCCTTTTGGTTGCCGGTCTGGCCGGCTAAACACGGTCCGGCTGGGCCAGGCTGGCTCGGCGCATCCCAGCACATCTGGTTGTCTAGCCGGCTAGGGACCGAATCCGGCTACGCTGTGTTTGGTTGCCTGGTTGGACGGAGCCAGGCCATCCAGCTGGAACGACCTTTTGTACCGTTTCAGTGCCTGCAACGCCTGCAGAATCACTTCCTCGACCGTACTGCGCCGGCTACATTAATGTGAGTGTTTTTTCGACCCCGAGAAACCCTTGGAGGCTCGCTAGATGTTTACCTGTTTCCTGTTTCAGTTTTCCGGCACCGGTAACCCCTACCCGGGGGCTCGCCGGTTGGCCCGACCTACTAATTCTGTAAACCGACTGAGTAGTGTGCGATGGTGTCGGAGGCCCACACTTCGTCTCAGCTATAGACCGCAACCCGACTGTCCAGCTAGCAAGAGCAAAAGCCTGAGACATCCCACATGAAAAACGGCGAAAGATGCGACATATTAGACATTCCGGCCATGTGCCTAGCTGGTATTTTATGACTGCTAAGCCCCTAGTACCGTGCACAATGTATTGTCATCTCCCCCTTTGGTTCCGGCTCCAGACCACAACCCGACTGCCCGGCAAGGACACAGCATAAATAGTAGAGCGCATAGGAAAGTGACTAAGTTTGCAAGAGAAGCACGAGCTAGTTTTTGGAAAGGAAACCATCATTCGGTTTAAAGCATGTGTACTATATGTTAATATACTGACAACAAGTTCATTTCTTTATGTTTGTTTTACACGACTACACCGAGTCGGATCTCAAGTACAAATGAAGATTCAAAGTACCTCACTTCATCAGCTACTTCGAATCTCGGGGGCTACACCCACCGGGTGCGCTCGTGCGCCCCCGGTGAAATCAAGTGCTCCTGTACAGCTGAAGGCGTTCAGCCAGATAGCAAGGTCAAGGTGTTGACAAGAGCAAGAAAGATAAAGATTTGAAGCACCTGTCTCTGGCAGCTACTCTGAATCTTGGGGGATACACCCCGTGGGTGCGCTCGCGCGCTCCCGCTGGAGTTATGATGCTTCCCGGGCTATAGGTGTCTAGCCGGATGCCATTCATGCAATTCATCTGCAACGGCAACGTCAAGTTTTGTTGAGCTCGTGCTCATTTCCCCCTCTGGGTGAAATCAACGCTCGCTCGAGGGATAGTGTAACATCCCAAATTTCATCAAATGCAAAATCATGTTATTGCATTCATATCATCATAGCATTATTACTTTGCATAAATTTTTTCAAAACAAAATGCTAAATAAACCCATATTTAAACCCTTCTTATTATTTATATATGGGGCATGGTTTTATTTTATTTTCAAGACCCAAAAATGTTTTTGAGTGGTTGTATGTGTTTGACACACCTTTTGACATTAGGATCGCCACACAAAATTTTGGTGAAGATTTGATTTTATTTGGATTTGAAATGACCATTCAAATCAATTCTAGAAATTCAAAACAGAAAAGGAAAAAGAGAAAAGGAGAAAAAATAACAGAAGCAAACCATTTGGACCAGCAAGCCTAGCATCCCACTTAGCCCACCCGGGGAACCCCTCTCCCTCTCTCTTTCTCAACCGCGCGCACACCCTCCCTCTCACTTCCCAGTGGCCCCGTAGCCACGTTAGCTTCGTCGTCCCCAAATCCCGCCCGCGACCAGTTCCTCTTCCGTTTCCTCCGTAGTCACTGCCGCGTTTTGATTTTTCTTAATTTACGATGAATGCGCGCGTGATTCCCTCCCCTGCTCTGGCTACATAATCCCCTCCCCCTCCGCAGTATTTCCCCTCACACAGTCAGCTCTAAGCATCGCCAGGATCCACGAATTTTGCTTTGCACCTCCACGGTACCGACGAACTCCGGCGACACACTCCAGTGACCTCTGTGTTCTCCTCTGCCTCTCTTTCATGCACGCGTGTTCCTTCTGCTCTTGCGCATCTACTCATGTATCTGGTTTGTCCTAATTCGCCCTAGGTCGCCGTCCTTGTCAACCTCTACAAGCACCCAAGGCGCCATTCGACTCAGGCGAACAATCACGGTAAAACCGAGCGCCCCTTGACCTCTGCTTCACGCTATCATGTTCGCCGTGACCTTGCGCAGCTTCTAATGCCTTTATTCTTGTGGGGAAAGTGCACCACCTCTCGAGAGGGTAAAACCTAAGTATTTAGCCGTGTCCCCGGTAACAGACATTTTGAGTATCAAAGACATTGAAATGATCAAGGATCTCCTCATCCCAATTTATGTAAGTTAAAACTTGTGGTTGAACAAGGGTAAAGGTTCACCAATGTCTATTGGTGATTCCCTGGGTGTTTTTGTCAAACAAAAACTTAGTGTTTTCAACTAATAAGAAAAACCTTATTTTGAGCAAAGCCAGCCTGAACTACACTTAGCCAAATTCATATAGTTATTAGATGTTACTATACTACTATGGTATCACTTGCCAATACAATTCCAATTGTATTGACCCTCTGTGGCTGTAACTTATGATGTTGCAGGTTACACTGATGGTGACTAGGGTTATGAGTCTACACTCAACATGTTTGCCTGTGGCACATGACGATGAACACTTTATTTATTTTGTTAAGTACTGTGAACTATGTGTATTAGCCGTGAGCTAATAAGTTGTAAGGACTATGTATCTCTGGATATTACGATGTAATAATGACCTTTGTATCTGTGTACTTCATCTTAAACTGTGGATGCTAGCAATTTGATCCAGGGACTAGCATTGCAATCACAGTGGCCTTTACCTTAAATGGTGAGGTCTTACAAATGGTATCAGAGCACTGTGTTGCATGTAGGATTATGACCCTAAGATGGATTAGACTAAGGAAACCACTAGGAAAAATGAAAAATCATTTGTAAAATTTGCACACTTGTCTCTTTTTCATCTCGTAAAACTTCTCCTAATCTTCTTTCTCATCTCTATTTGTAGATGGCCACCATCAACAAAGACGTCAAGAAGGGACCACTCATGACCATGAACTTAGAGTGTGAGATGGAGTTTCCCAAGGAACTCAAGAACCTTATGGTTACCATGGGGATACATGGTGAAGCCGTGTACAAGGGATTTACCGTGATGGATGACGGAGAAGAGTATTGGTGGGTACAACTCCACTTGTACAAAAACAAGGAGGATAACCACAAAGAGTCGGGATTCTGCATGGTCACCAACTCAGAAATGCACATGTCATTCTTTGACTCCGCAAGGAATGCAGCATGGAATGCCATCAAGGAGCTTGGTGAAAGACTCAAGTGTAGAATGCTCAACACTCAAAATGACCTTAGAGAGGAGAAGAAGCATATCCAAGACTTAGAGACCGCCATAAAACGTCTAAGGGAGGATATCATAGACTTAGCATATGAGTGAGAGTTGTGACGTAGTCCAATAGTTGGACCACCACACTTGTTGTTTTCTCGCGTTAATAATTTGATCATACCAACCTATGTGGTATGGCAAAAATTTGTCTAAGTTATGTTTGAACCTTAGTATTTGTGATTGAGTATTGTATGCCATGACTTGTGTTTGAAATAATTTATGTGTTTGTTTTAAGCTTTTGTTTCTACTATCTTGTGTTCTTCTCATTACTTGTGTTGTTTCTAATTTTCCTCCTTCCTATGCAATAGATGCCTAGCTTTGTTTTCAGTACCATCGAGGAGTTCAATGGAACTCGTTTTGGATCCCGTATTGTGCAGCTTGTCAGTGTGCTTGGTCTTCCCCTCCCTAGTATTAAGGGACTTCAGCTCAGAAAGTTTGAGAGGAAGGACTTATGGGGATTTAAAGTCTCCTAGCCAGGATGCCAGTCAGAGCCCCCTATCGAGGAGATGGCCTTCAAGATAATGCATGATGACAAGGATAAGGGACTTGACGTTGCCATACAGGAGCTACTTGGACGCCTTTGTGGACGCCACTCCGCCGAGCTCAAGGGCCTCTACTTCCATCCCTTTGGGAGACGTGACAAGGAGGGAGAGGCGATAGAGTTTGACGATGCCACTAGGGAGACTATTGAGCCAGTGCGTCTCTATCTTCAAGACCTAGATATCCTTCATAGACACCTCGATACTGATAGTACCAACGTCATGCTTAGAAATGACGAGCTACAAGTCCAGTTGAGGGAGAAGGACAAGGCCTTCGAGGAGCAGGATGAGAGCATCAAAGAGATGGAGGCTAGGTTCGAGAAGCAAGACAAGAGGTTTAAGAACCAAGAAAAGAGAGTGCATGATAAGAACAAGAAGATCAATGAGATTAAGGCCGAGATAGAGCTCAAGGATCTTGAGATAGAAACACAGCAGGGAGTGATAGAGAGGCTGCGCTCGCAGAAGAGAGCCCTTCCGGAAAAGGTAGATTGTTTGACCACCAGCATGGAGGAGTACAAGGCAGGAATCGAGGCAGCAGGACTTGCTCTAGTAGAGGAGGAAGTCGACATGGAGGAGTAGTGTTGACTACTTGGCTACCTATCTATGTATCACCTTTTTATTTATCGACTCACATTGATCATCCAAAATGTGGATGACTATGCTAGTGTGTTTACTTTTCAAAAACTTTTTGTTCATGTTGTTTAAACTCTAAGTTTATTGTGCTTGCTTATTGTGAATGTTGTTATGTGTTGTATTGTGCATGTTAGGATCTATGAGTTATATCTCATTACTTATCCTTCTTGAAACCACAGATGCCTCCCTGTCATGCCAATCCCAACAATAACAACAATGGCAATGAGATGCAGCAGCTCATGACAACCCAAACTCAGTTGATGCAAATGATGAATTAGTTCATGGCCAATTATAACCAGAACCAAAACAACAGTAACAACAACAGCAACAACAACAACCAAAACAACTCACCAGCTTTTGATATGCTCACAAGGTTTCTGAGATTGAGGCCTGCTAAGTTTTCGGGAACCACTGATCCTATGGTAGCCAATGACTGGTTACGTTCTGTGAACAAGGACTTGGTCACAGTGGGTTGCACGGATGAGGAGAAAGTCAGATTTATAGCACACCTGCTAGAAGGACCAGCAGCTACATGGTGGTATAACTTCCAAATCACCACTCCTATTGAAGATGTGACTTGGGAAATATTTGAGGATGGATTCCTCACTGCTCATATCTCTTAAGGAGTGATGGGTTTGAAGAAGGAATTTCACAACCTTAAGCAACACCACCGTAGTGTGGAAGAATATATTGAGAAGTTCAACAATCTGGCATGCTATGCACCGGATGATGTTGACACTGATGCTAAGAGGAAGGACAAGTTCCTTGAAGGGCCGAATGATGAGATGTTCATGCAGCTATCTGTTGCATATGTTCCAACTTATCAATCCCTGTGTGACAAGGCTACCATCTTGGAAAGTAAGATGAAGCAGGTTGAGAACAAAAAGAGGAAGCATCACTTTGATAAGCATAGTTCTGGGTCGTCACACAAGCGTTCCCATGGTGAAGATAGTGGAGGTTCTGGATCCCATAAACACGGGAAATATAACAACCACCAAAACAGTAGCCGTCACCACGATAGCAATAAACATCATGGTCATAGCAATGGTGATCACCGAAACCATAAGAGTGGATACAAGAGTCACCATAGTGGAAGTGGCAATGGGAATCAGCTAGCTAAGAGAGACATCAGTCAAGTTGAATGCTTCAAGTGCAAGAAAACTGGGCACTATGCAAATGAATGCCCGAAAAAGAAGACTGATGGAGCCAACATACCAAACCCTTTTCAGAAGGGTCATGTGAACCACATCAATGTGGAGGAAATCCAAGAGGAACTGATGCTATGGCTGGTAAGTTTAAGATTAATTCCTTTCCAACACTTATCCTTTTTTATACCGGCGCATCACATACATTCATTTCAAGAGCATTTGTTGATAAAAATAGACTCCCAACTGAAACAATTGGATGTCCAATTAAAGTAAGATCCCTAGGTGGAGAAATGATAGTAAATTTTGGATGTCATGATATAGTGATAGAGTTTGGAAAGTATGAGTTTCCAGCTAGTCTGATAATCCTAGAGTCCCAAGGATTGGATGTAATTTTGGGCATGGATTGGATGACTAAGTATGAGGGAGTAATAGATTGTGTCAATCATATTGTTACACTCACAACCCTGGATAATAAACAAATTAGGTTCAAGTCTAACTTTTAACCCAAAGGGAGTAAGCTAAATTCTCTTAAGGGGGTTATCATAGACAGTGTACCAGTGGTGAAGGAATATCCGGATGTGTTTCTAGAGGAATTACCAGGAATGCCACCAGATAGAGATGTGGAGTTTTTGATTGACTTACTTCCAGGATCTGGACCCATAGCAAAGAGACCCTACAAGATGTCAGTTGATGAGTTGAAAGAACTCAAGAAACAGCTTGGAGGACAATTGCAGAAAGGATTTATCCAACCAAGTTCTTCGTCTTGGGGTGCACCAGTTCTATTTATTGAGAAGAAAGACAAAATTCAAAGGCTATGTATAGATTATCGTTCACTCAATGAGGTGACAATAAAGAACAAATACCCCTTACCTAGAATCAATGATCTATTTTTATCAGCTAGAAGGAGCCCGTGTGTTCTCAAAAATTGATCTCTGATCAGGCTACTTTCAGTTAAAGATTAGAGAACAAGACATACCTAATACTGCTTTTACCACTAGGTATTGATTGCATGAGTATACTGTGATGCCATTTGGACTAACAAATACACCAGCTTATTTCATGAACATGATGAACAAGGTGTTCATGGAGTTTCTGGACAAGTTTGTTGTCGTATTCATCGATGACATATTGATCTATTCCAAGAGCAATGAAGAGCATGAGGAACATTTGTGTTTGATTCTTGAGAAACTCAGGGAGCACAAGTTGTATGCCAAGTTCACTAAGTGTGAATTATGGTTGAGTGAAGTTGGATTTCTTGGACACATTGTGTCTGGAAATGGTATAGTTGTCGATCCCGCGAAGGTGTCAGCTGTAACTGAGTGGGAATCTCCCAAGTTAGTTAAGGACTTTCGTAGTTTCCTAGGCTTACCCGGGTACTATAGAAGGTTCATTGAGAATTTCTCAAAAGTAGCTAAGCCAATGACGGAGTTACTTAAGAAAGATAAGAAGTTTGATTTGACTGAAGGATGTGAAATCAGTTTTCAAGAGTTGAAGAAAAGATTGGTGTCAGCACCAGTTTTATGTCTACCTGATCTAGAGAAGGACTTCCAAGTATACTATGATGCATCTTACCAAGGATTGTGTAGAGTGTTAATGCAAGAAGGGAAAGTTGTGGCTTATGCCTCGAGACAACTCAAAACTCATGAAGTGAATTATCCTACTCATGACTTAGAGTTGGCCTCTGTTGTCCATGAACTCAAAACATGGAGAAACTATCTTTTGGTAAAGCGTTGTGAAGTGTTCACTAATCACAAGAGTTTTAAATATATTTTCACCTAGAAAGAGCTCAACATGAGACAAAGGAGGTGGCTTGAACTTATCAAGGATTATGACTTGAGTTTGCAATACCATCCCAGTAAAGAAAATGTTGTACCCAATGCTTTAAGCCGTAAAGTTTATGTGAATGGCCTCACTAAAGGAGAATTGCCAGATGATTTGCGTGCCCAATTTAAAGATCTAATATTTGAGATAGTGCCTAAAGGATATCTCATGTTATTGGAAGTTCAACCAACACTGTTGGATAAGATCAAAGAAGGCCAAAAGTTGGACAACGAAATAGAGGAGATTAAGAGTAAAAGTAGTAAAGGAAAGGCTAAAGGATTCCATGAAGATGAACAAGGTACTTTATGGTATGGAAAGCGTATCTGCATTCCACAAGACCTAGAGCTTCGTAAATTAATTCTGCAAGAAGCACACAATTCACCATATTCTATTCATCCGGGTAACACCAAGATGTACATGGATGTGAAGGAAAGATTTTGGTGGAACAATCTCAAGAAAGATATTGCGGAACACATTGCTTTGTGTGACGTGTGTAGTAGAGTGAAAGCGGAACATCAGAAACCGGCAGGGTTATTGCAACCACTACCTATACCTGATTGGAAGTGGGATAAGATTGCTATGGATTTTATCACCGGATTGCCAAGGACTAGGTCCGGATACGGTTCTATATGGGTTGTTATGGATCGCCTAACTAAAGTGGCTCATTTCATACCCATGAAGACTACCTATACTAGTGCTAAATTGGCTAAGATCTATATGAATAGAATTGCATGTTTACATGGAGTACCTAAGAGTATTGTGTTTGATAGAGGAACTCGGTTCACTTCACATTTTTGGCTACAACTGCATGGATCATTGGGAACAAGACTAGAATTCATCATAGCTTTTCACCCTCATACTGATGGACAGACAGAAAGGACCAACCAGATTTTGGAAGATATGTTGAGAGCATGTGCACTAGACTATGGATCTAGTTGGGATGAAAGTCTGCCATACGCAGAATTATCTTACAATAACAGCTATCAATCGAGCATAGAGATGGCTCCGTTTGAATTCCTTTATGGAAGGGAGTGTACTATGGCATTACTATGGAATGGGGTAGGAGAAAGAAATTTATTCGAACCAGAACTGATCAAGGAAGCTCAAGAGAAAGTCAGATTAGTAAAGGACAGATTGAAGATAGCCCAGTCCTGACAAAAGAGTTATGAAGATCCAAAGTGTAGGGAATTCACCTATGAGGTAGGTGATAGATCCCATCCTAGAGTCTCACCACTTCGTGGTGTGAAGAGATTTGGAGTCAAAGGAAAATTGGCACCTAGATATGTAGGGCCATTCAAGATTTTGAGCCGCAAAGGAGAAGTGGCCTATGAGTTAGAACTACCAGAATCACTGTCAGCAGTTCACAATGTGTTTCATGTGAGTCAGTTGAAGAAGTGTCATCCGGAGATGGAAGAAAGTTCATTAAAGGATACTATACCATTGGAAGAAGTTCAGTTGGAGAGTGATCTCACTTATGAAGAGAAACCTATCAAAATTCTTGAGATGGCAGAAGGAGTTACTCGTACTAAGACTATCAAATTTTGCAAGGTATAGTGGAATCATCATACCGAGGAATAAGCAACTTGGGAAAGAGAAGATGACCTTCGGAAAGATCACCCTCACGTATTTGCAAGCCAATCTGAATCTCGAGGGCGAGATTCATCTTAAGGGGGTTGGATTTGTAACATCCCAAATTTCATCAAATGCAAAATCATGTTATTTAATTCATATCATCATAGCATTATTTCTTTGCATAAAAAGTTTCAAAACAAAACCCTAAATAAAACCATATTTAAACCCTTCTTATTATTTATATATGGGGCATGGTTTTATTTTATTTTCAAGACCCAAAAATGTTTTTGAGTGGTTGTATGTGTTTGACACAATTTTTGATACTAGGATCACCACACAAAAGTTTGGTGAAGATTTGATTTGATTTGGATTTCAAATGGCCATTCAAATGAATTCTAGAAATTCAAAACATAAAAGGAGAAAAAAAATAACAGCAGTAGACCATTTGGCCCAGCAAGCCTAGCAGCCCACTAATCCCACCTGGGGAACCCCTCTCCCTCTCTCTTTCTCACCCGCGTGCACACCCTCCCTCTCACTGCCCAGTGGCCCCGTAGCCACGTCAGCTTCATCGTCCCCAAATCCCGCCCGCGACCAGTTCCTCTGCCATTTCCTCCGCAGTCACTGCCGTGTTTTGATTTTGCTTAATTCACGATGAATGCGCGCATGATTCCCTCCCCCTCTCTGGCTACATAATCCCCTCCCCCTCCGCAGCATTTCCCCTCACACAGCCAGCTCTAAGAGTCGCCAGGCTCCACGAATTTCGCTTTGCACCGCCGCGGTACCGACAAACTCCGGCGACACATTCCGGTGAGCTCTGTGTTAGCCTCTCCCTCTCGGTCACGCACGCGTGTTCCTCCTTCTCTTGTGTATCTACTCATGTCTCTGGTTTTTCAAAATTATCCCCAGGTCGTTGTCTGCGTCAACCTCTGCAAGCACCCGAGGCGTCGTTCGACTCCGGCGAACAATCACAGTAAAACCTGAGCGCCCCTTGACCTCTGCTTCACGCTATCGTGTTCATAGTGATCTTGCACAGTGTCACATCCCAAGATTTTCCAAATCTTGTAATGTGAAAAATAAATGAATAAAATAAAACTTTGTTGATTTTCAGGGTGAGAAGAAACTTTTTGAATCCAATTTGAAACCTTCAAACCAATTTGTATCTAATAAATCCTAAAGGATTTTATAAAGATAAATATTTAATAAAGATATTTGGAATTACTATTTTGGATCTTTTAAATAAAAAGATTTGGTTTTCAAAGGAAATAGAAGTTTTACAAATAAGGATTATTTTATAAAGCCAAATTAAAACTTGGCCAAGTCTTTGAAATAAAATATTTCTATTTGATAAAAATAGTGAAGGTTTATTTAAATAAAATAATAAGGATTTAATATCCAAGTTTTATAAATAAAGGTTTTACCATTTTAATTAACCATCAAAACTTGTTTATTTAATTCAAATAAGTTTTCCAAGTATTTTATATTCTCGAATAAAACCTACTGATTTGGTTTTGAAAATATTTAGTTTCAAATGGAGCTTTTTATTAAAATAAAACCCATTTGATTTATTAACTAATGTCCATTTTATTTATTTATAAATGGACTCTAAAATAAAAATTATTATTTTATTTTATGACTTTGGTTTATGTTGTTAAACAGAACCAAATTCAATTGCATTGTTGGTGAAAGTTTGAATTGTTTGAATGCTTGAATTGTTGTTTGGAAAATTCAAAACAGAAATTGATTTGGAAAAAGATAAAACAATCAGGAAGGAAAAAAATAGGATCTGGACCAGCCCAGCCGGCCAAGCTCAACAAGGACCAGTACCAGCCCCTCTCTCCCTCCAGAAAGAAAACGATTCACACTCATTTTCGAACCCACGCAGACGCTGACTGTTGGACCACTTCCCTAACTCTCTCACTCACTGACGACAGGACCCCACATCTCCTATTCATCGTCTTCAACCAGCGCCGATTACTCCCTGCCGTTGCAGCTAGTAAACGCCAGCGATAAATTCACGCTGTTAACGGCCATTACTCCCCCTGCGACCACGCGGTATTAAACGCCTCGTCCTTCTCCTCCTTTCCCCTCACGCGCCTCCCTCTCTCTGCCCCCAGGCCGACGGAATTTCGAGCCACACTCCCACTGCTCCGACGAGCTTCCTCCTCCAATTCCGGCGAACCCAGCCACCGCCTTGCCTCCCCGACCAAGCACACATGCTCCCCACTCCCAGGCGCACCTGACCGTGCCATTCGTTCAATCGCGGGCGCTCCATAACGACGGCTCCGTCTTCAACAGAGCACCACTGCGACTGCGCCTTACTCCGGCGAGTTCCCCAGGTAGAATCCGACCGCCCCTCTTCTTCTCCTTCACGCAGGCAGCTTCGCCTTGATCTTGCGCGTCTAACTGTGTCTTCATTTTCCCTCGGGGCAAACCACAGCACCGTCTCCGACCACGTCCAGAGCCGCCTGACGCCGTCCTTGACTCCGATGAGGAATTGCTGCAGACCCTGAGCGCCCCTTGCCAAGCCGACCGTACCTCGAGCATCACCACGTCCTCGCGATCACGGTGAGCATCCCCACTTCGTTCTTTGCTTCCTAGAACCGCCGCTAGGTCACCGCCTGACCGTCGCCGCCGTCCACCGCCGCGCAGCGCCGCCAGTTAGTGGCCTGTTGATTGTGTTCGTTAGATCAAAATCGTGTGGCTGTGATAGAATATAAACGAAGAGGTATCGTATGACTCTGAGCCGCACAGATCTCTTTTAATCCAACGGCCTGTATCTGTCGATCCACTCGAACCGGTACCGTCCAATAAGAAAGCGACGCGTGGCCAGTTTCTGTTTAAAACAGAAATTTGAATCTGATTTAGATGCAGATTTGAAACTCTTGTAACTTTTGATCCACACGTCCAAAAATTACAAACTTTATACCATTGGAATCAGTGGAACAAGCCCTAACCAACCATGCCATTTGTTTAGTAAATAGTACCTGGTAGATTGTTTGTTTTTGCATAAACATTTGTATGATTGTTAAGATTAGAAAAAATTGTTCAAAAATGTTTTTGAGGTTGAAATCTTTGCAAATTGATTTGTGGTGAACTTACTGACCCTAGGAACCAACCCATGGTTTTGAAAATGGATTTGGTGAAGTTTAGGTTGGATTAATTGATTTAGCCCATTTCTAGCCAAATAAAAATAATGGTTTTGTCATGAAAATGTTTTTAGAGTAAAAACTTTGGGAAAATGATTTAAGTCAAACCTATTGACCCTAAACACCAAGTTTTGAGAAACAACAACTTATTTGGTGAACAACTTAAAGTTGTTGCTTTGATAAAAATATTTTCCACCACATAAAATAATGATTGGATTTAAAAATGGTTTATGGACAAAACCCTTTTGCAAATAACTTTGCCACTTTGGAAAATGACCACTTTGAACCTTGTAAAGTTTAGAAGCCTAGTGGAGACCATCTTGCAAATAGAACCATCTTTTGCATGCTTGCATGCATGACTTAGATCCTATTGTTTTATGTGTGTGAAATGTTTGATTGATTAATGTTTTGGAATGCTAGTTGATATTATGTTTGCTTGATTGATTATAGTGAAGATTAGAAAAGTGTGAGACTAGCAAGATCAAGAAGTGAACCACCATTCCCTACCAAAAAGGCAAGTTACACTATCCTCTAAAGTCCTACTATTTTCATTATACTTAGTGGATTTTGAAAACATGCATGAAAAGAATTTCTATACTTATGCTATGCTAAATCCTAATAGGATACCCTATACATTCCTTAGTGAAAACAATGTAGTTGTTACATGCTTAGCCATGCTATATTTTGAAAAGAGATACATGTTGAGATTTTATGAAGTTGAGAAAAGGACTTGTGATTTTACATAATAAAACAAGGACTCAATGAACCACCTGGGTGGACAAGGACTTTGAGTTTTGGAGAAGGTGGCAACAAAAGGAACCATGTCTATGGCAATCTCTTTGTGTTGTGCTCCAAAGGAAACCCACCCAGGAAACTTAGAGATTGAACATGTTTCTCCAATTGTGGCTTTCGTGTGCAACCACATGCTATTTATGGCTCTGGCTTAGTCAACTACATTGGGAAGACCCATGCATTGTCTTCAAGTTACTGGACATGAGGACCTGGAATCCTACATGGGTACTGAAGACAAGCTAGCAATGGTGTATGGGAGGACCCTCTGGAAAGACTGCGTCACATTCTCAATCTGCCAGTACTCCATCTTGGTGAGCACTAATCCAGTGGCCACTGGTGGCAACAAGATGGGAGTGTGACATGTGGGTAAAGTGTACTACTTCTGCAGAAGATAATAAAATCTAAGTACTTAGCCGTGTCCCCGGTTATGGACAATACTGAGCAACTAAAGTTTGAAGCTATGGGAAATCTCGACATTCCAATTTCTAAAAGAAAATTTTCTAAGTGATAACAAAAGTCTTGATGCACTTGGGGGTACCAAGGAGCTCAAGAGATTTTGATGAAAACTTGATGCACTTGGGGTTACCAAGGAGCTCAAGAGATTTTGATAAAACTTGATGCACTTCGGGGTACCAAGGAGCTCAAGAGATTTTTGACAAGGACTTGAATACTTGGGGATACCAAGGAGTTCAAGGGATTTTGATAAAGAGATTTGACAAAGGAAACAAAACCATTTGAAAAGATAGGATAAAGTATTGCTTTCTGCAAATGAGCCTTAAAACCCTACTTAGACAAATCTGCATGTAATGATAGGACCCTCTTATATTCAACATAGTAGTGAAACTTGCCAATACAATTCAAATGTATTGACCCTTGTGGCTGTAACTTGTAATGTTGCAGGTTTGATTGATTGATTGATTAGGATTACAAAGTCTACAACCAACATCTGCCTGTGGCACTTTGAAGATGAAGGACCCCATGCTTATAGTTATTCCGCTGCAATGTAATGTAATAGCCAAATGAGCTATGTGAGATGTAATAAAATTATGTTATTCCTGGTTATAAAGTTATATTATGACCTTTGTTTCTTGATATTACATCTTAACTGTGGATGCTAGCTATTGATCCAGGGACTAGCATTGTAAACACAGGGGACTCCAACTTATATTGTTTAAAGGTTGGGACACTCCCTCTACACACAGCTTCTAATGCCTTTCGTTTTCCTTATCGCGACCTAGGTCGTCTTCTTTCTCTTCGGAAGTGAGTACCTGATGCCAGGACGAACTCTGACGAGCATCTGAGCCTGTTTCCGTGCGCCCCTATCCAAGCCAAGTGCACGTTGAGCTTCACCGTCTTACCATAAGCTCGATAAGAATCAGAACAACCCCCTACCCCTCTAGCCTCGCCGGAGCATCGCCGTTAGTAGCGTCGCCGCCGCCTGAACCATTTCCGCCGCTAGGTTTTGGTCGAGCAAGCCAAGTCTGTTAGATCTGCATGCAGTGGTTAGGATTAGATCACTTAACGAACCGTTACGATTAGATCTGAGCCGCATGATTTCATTTAGATCTAACGGCACAGAAGCGTGATCCAGCGCGAAACGCTACGCGCCAATCAGAACGCGCCGCGTGTCACTGGTTTTGTTTTAAATCTGAATTTTGATCTATTAGTTATTCACACTTGTAAATTCAATAACTTTTGATCTGTTTTTTCCAAAAATTACAAATTTTATATCAATGGATCCAAAAAAACGAGATCTTTCAACTATGTCCTTGGTTTGGCCATTTGCTTCTGAAAATTTAGGATTTTATGCAGAAGCATTTGTAGGCTTATTTTGGCTATACAAATTATTTAGAAAAAAAAATTAAAGTAAATTTTGGTTTATTTAGACCTTAGAAAGTATGATTTGTATTCAGTACTGTTTAGTTTGTTTTGAAAAGTGTGAAAAATCATTCATTTGCATTTTGCATGCATTTATATATATTTTTGTTTGTATATTGAATGTGAATTTGGTGGTATGATTTTATGTGTAGATTTTGGTGATTGTGGAGAGTGTGATTATGAGGAGTATACCTATTCCCCAAGCTACCAAGGCAAGTGATGCTTCATATTTTGTGCTACTATTTTAACTATGCATTAGTGATATTTGGAGTAGGATTTGCATGGTAAATTTCAAAGTATATGCTATGCTATGGTGGATCCTATAGATAATATCTTGGTAGGAATTTTCCCTAAGTTAAGAGACTTGCTATGTTAGCATGCTTATCCTAGATAGTAGAATGCAAGGGTGGAATATTCATGTTATGGTACTATGCAAAGTTATGCCTATGTTTTGATTAATAAAACAACATGTTAATGAATCACCTATGTGGAATGGGAAGATTGGTTTGTGTTGAGTGGTTACACAAGGCCCATGTCTATGGTTTACCTTGTGTATCACACTTGTGGATGGCCACCCAGGAACCAAGATATTTGTGATGTTTAGTGTTAAGAAGCTTCTAGTGCAACCACATGGCATATGGGCTCTGCCTTGACCAACTAGGTTTCAAGAACTCAGCCAGATGGACAGTTGGTGGTAGGGTTGATGGGATGGAACGCGTCCATGGTGGTCTAAGGGAATGCTTCTGAAAAGTATCGTCTCAATGCATGTCGAGTCTTGTGGGGAAAGTGCACCACCTCTCGAGAGGGTAAAACCTAAGTACTTAGCCGTGTCCCCGGTAACGGACATTTTGAGCATCAAAGACATTGAAATGATCAAGGATCTCCTCATCCCAATTTCTCTAAGTTAAAACTTGTGATTGAGCAAGGGTAAATATTCACCAATGTCTATTGGTGGTTCCTTGGGTGTTTTTGTCAAACAAAAACTTAGTGTTTTCAACTAATAAGAAAAACCCTATTTTGAGCAAAGCCAGCCTGAACTACACTTATCCAAATTCATATAGTTATTAGATGTTACTATACTACTATGGTATCACTTGCCAATACAATTCCAATGTATTGACCCTCTGTGGATGTAACTTATGATGTTGCAGGTTACTCTGATGGTGACTAGGGTTATGAGTCTACACTCAACATGTTTGCCTGTGGCACATGAAGATGAATACTTTATTTATTTTGTTAAGTAATGTGAACTCTATGTATTAGCCTTGAGCTAATGACTTGTAAGGACTATGTATCTCTGGATATTACGATGTAATAATGACCTTTGTATCTGTGTACTTCATTTTAAACTGTGAATGCTAGCAATTTGATCCAGGGACTAGCATTGCAATCACAGGGGCCTTTACCTTAAATGGTGAGGTATTACAGATAATGTTGGTGGGATGGTCCCGGGTACCCCAAAGATGCTCCAAAAACACTTCAGGACAGATAGAAACGCATCTCCATCAACAAAAATAAGCAAGATAGCTGAAAAGGGCGTCCTGGGATGGTTTTTGGCGCTCCCCTCCATTTCCTGGGCTGGCTGGGCGATCCGGCCCACTCCTCCCGCGCCCAGCGAAGGACCTCACCCGACTGGGGCTGCCATCCTCTCCCGGTTGGCCTCTTCCATCAGGCCTAGGTGGCAGCGCCCCTGGCTGGGCCCTCCCGTACCAGCGCCTCCCCGCCAGCGCCCTTCGGCTCAGCGTGCTGGTGCTCCACCCGGGTGGGCTTCCCGCGCGCCACCCCGGCTGTCCCATGCGCCCCGCCCGGCTGGGCCACCTCTGCTCCCACACAACTGGGCCATCGCACTTCCTCCTGGGGGCCATCCGGCTGGGCTGATGGCCCCTGATCGATCCGGGCAGGTTGCCTTAGCACAGCTGGCTCGCTGGGATCAGATGATCCTAGCCGGCTAGCCCTGGTCTGATTGCTCCAGTACTGGCCGAATCAACCAGCTGCCTAGCTGCTACATCAAGACCAAGTACCAGATAAGAAGGACATAAAGCCTAAAGACAAGAACAAGACCAAGACCACTATTTCCATGGTGCCCTATGTAGCAAACAGTGTTGCAAACAGTAGACACTATGTGAAACACTATGCACTATACACTGTACCCTATGCATGTACTGCAATATAGCGAATATTGTATGCTTTATCAGACACTATATCGAATACTCCCTCCGGCCCATATTAATTGACTCAAATTTATCTATATTTGAATGAATCTAGACACTATTTAGTATATAGGTTCATCCAAATATTGACAAATCAAAGTCAATTAATATAAATCGGAGGGAGTACTAGAATTAGGCCAAGCGGGCCCCATGTGTTCCTGGGATGCTTATATAAGCCACCAGGGAGAGGCCGCTCGATTCATTATGACTTGGGGGCACACCACACGCACGAGCACTTGGATACTAGCTAGCTTGCTCTATGCCTCATACGATCACACACACATAAACTCAGTTCATCCTGATACAGCTCGAGGAGTAGCTCGATTATACCCGCATATACTGTCAGACATGCAGGAGTAGGAGTTTTACCTCACCACGAGGGCTCCGAATCTGGGTACTTCCTATGTCTCACCGCACTCGCTTGTACCCAATCCTGCCTACGGACACCATCGCAGTCGCACTGCTCGCTCCCACACCTCTATCTAGCCTCCTAAGGCAATGTCGTTTTCACACCGACGACATTTGGAGAGGATGGAGAGGAAGAAGGCGCTGGCCGGAAGGGCCAGTCTGGAGCCATGTGCGCGAGGAATATGATGCGCTCGCCGGCTTGTGGGTGCGGCGTCACCTCGCTGACTGGCGCGAGGCGCACTCCGACCTTGGTGGCAGCCAGAAACACCCGCGTGTGGCGGTATTTATCCACCTGCTCCTCCGTCATGGAGGAACCGCGCCACGCCCCGTGGCTCTCGGCCATCTCGTTGACGGTGGCACACGACGAAGAAGAGGAAGAAGAGGCGGAGGAAAGGAGGTGGCCCATCGCTCTGGCGAGCAGAGAAAGGGCGATGCCGGCGAGGCAGAAGCGCGCATAAGGAGGAAGCAAGGACGCAGAGGGGCGGCAGGGCGACGTAGGCGCTAGAAAATGGAGCAAATGGCAAGGTGGGGAGCAGTGGCGCGGTGTGGCCAGTATTTATGTCCTGGGGAGGGCAACTGTTGGCTAGCCACATGGCAGCACCGCGTGCTCCCAACGTGTCCCAGATCATTTGCGTCGGCAAACAATGCGCAGAAGATCCCTGGAGCAGTTTGTGAGGCGCCGACGTTGGCTCCCGAGGTGAAACTTGACACGACGCGTCGATGGGCTCCATAGTAAAAGCCATCATGACCTCATGTGCGTGGCTGACATCCGTGATGACGTGGCCGAGTAGCACAACCGCTAGACTCGACCAGATGGAAATTCAAACTAGCTTTGGAGCCCGCACACATTTTGCCTAAGGGTGGAATCTACGCGCGCTCAGGGGATACTATCGGGGGGGGGATCACCCCCGGGTAGGCTAACCAGACAAGATTCAAGGGCAATGTAACTGCCAGCCGACTGATCCCAGCTGGATGTAAAAATTCAAAAGAAGGTTAAAGAGAAATAAAAATCAAAGACGAACCGGCAGAACCATCAACCGGATAAGAAGACGCAGGCAAGGCACCTAGCCGGCTAGACTTTCCCAGTCGGATCGCACTGGCCGGACAAGACAGTCCACATGATCGTACCAACCAGACGAGTTCTACCAGGAGGGTAAAGGGTTAAGGTGACGGGTGCATAGTAGCCCGCCACCTCTAGTAGTCAGTGACAAGACAGGAAGACAAAGCTAGCGGCACGGACACGGGAGAAGACAGTCCGTACCCGTGTCGGCCGGGAACAGGAGCCATTGCCCATGTCGGCCGGGGCGGCCTCCACTGTCTCCGTGCCGTCCAGGGGGCGCGACACTGTACCAGATGTCAGGGAGGTAGAACACTATTCCAGAATAGTCGGATGGGCCTGTGGGACCCTCCTGTCGGCAGTGTCATTGCCCATACCGCCTCAGTCCTATATAATGGGCAGCAGGGGCAACGTAGCAAGGGTTGGTCTCTCATTCTCTAGCTAGCACACATCGCTACAGCTCGAGGAGCCTTTGTAGTTCTCGGTGTTCATCCAGTCAGTCAGATCGGCAGGAGTAGGGGTGTTACCTCACCACGAGGGCCCCAAACCTGGGTAATCCTTGTGTCCTCGACGCTTTCTTGTTCCCAATCCCACCTGCGGATGCCGTCACTCGCTTCCCTGCTTGCTCCCACACCATCATCTAGCCTTCTCAGGCACTGCCGCTCCCACACCATCATCTAAGGATGGTTCCACCGTAACAGTTCAAATCCTGAAGCCGGTCCCTAGAGATGTGAGGCGAGGTTGGTTTACCAGGGCGCTATCTACCCCAAGAAATCGTGGCCACACTTCCCTACCTATTATAAATGCACCTCCTTCACCGCCTTCGAGAACAACCAGAATGCATATGTCGAATGGAATGCCCGAACTATGTGACTCATGGAATCTACTAGGCAAGTTACTCACTCGTGGGGTTTTCCAGGCCCCGTGTGGTTGTATGATCGTCTTGGTTCAAGAGGCAAGAACTCGGTTCCTAGTGGTAGCGAGCACGGGACTACAAAAACCACATCTCACCGTGGCCTCCCATACAAGCCTTAGCATGTTTAATGGCATATCACCTCTGATATCATCTCGTCATGTTCTCCTGTTATATTGGATTCTCTGCATCTGATACATCATCTGGATGAACCAGCACTGATAGCTATGCATGGCTAAGCAGGACACAGGTATAAGCTCTAGAAGTGTACAAAAGCCAAACCTAGTCATGCTAGGAGCAGTGGATTAGGTAATACAAGCTCAAATGGTGTAATGCAATAGATAGAATACTCTATATATTGATAAAATACCACAGTAGAATCGTATGCATCATGGCAGGAGTTGAAATGCTTTTAAAATCATAGGATTATATCATGGTGGGGCTATGCTTTCCTTTGCTTGTTGATAACCAGAAAGCAGATCTTCGGAAGCCTTGTACTTGACTAGGTTATAGTTGGTCAAGTATTGATCTCCGACCTTCGACGGTGTTGATCTTGGACTCGATCTCGTATTCTACCAGGAAGAAGCAAACACCGGAAAGAAAGGGAAACAATCAACACATAGCATTTATGTAATGATCAAGCAAGGATGATGATATGACAAGTTGATTATTATTGAAATGTAACCCTAGAGCATGCTTGACAATTTAAACAGGGTTCCGAGGGATATAGACCCTAATTCGGAGAAACCTCGGATGCACCTATGAGTGTTTACTTTGTTCTTCTAACAAACTTGTTAATTGAAGTTCCTTATCAATGCATGATTATATTTTTAATAGATATCTCTATTTTTTCTAAACATTTTGATATATTATACATTATTTTCTAAGTTAATATGAATTACTTATTGATTTTACAAGATTATAACATTTTTTGGATTTATTAAACCATTTTTAAATTGATTTACTGCGTCAGCATGACACAAGGCTGATGTCACCACGGGGTGGGGTTGTTTTTTCATCGGGGCTGGGTCTAACGATTGTGACTGACATGTGGGGCCAAATCCACATCAGCAGCCACGCAAGCAAACTGCGATCGGGGCCGATTTGACCACTGACCATGCGCGCTGGCACAACGATGACATCATCACATCGGCGGCCACCTCCCAGGTGATGCACGGGGGTGGCGAAGGAGTGCGCACGGGGCTGTGGGAGCAGGCGCGTTCGATGTGGCTCGTTGAGGTGGACCCGAAACTGGCGCCTCTGCTCCTGTTTGGTCGCCGGAGCAAGGAGAACGGTGGCGCACGGCGGCGAAGCTCATAGGTCAACGGCGCGCGGCAAAACTAGTAAGCAAACGAGGAAACGGAAGGCGCTGTGAGCATCAGGAGCTCACCAGGAGGGTGTTGACAGTGACGGCGAGGGATGAGGTGGTCGGAATCGATGGCGAGCAGCTGTGGCCGACGTCGGGGACGAGGGTCTGATTGCGGTGACGGGGACCTTTCCTGCTTGCGCTGGTTGGGGCAATCGATGAAGATGAGAAAGACAGAGCGTCCAGGCTTCACGGCGAGGCTTGGGGTGGCCTGCAACGACAGCGACAGAGAGCTAGGCTTCGGTTTGGCACATGAGAGAGCGAACGGGAGCAAGGGAGAGAGGGGAAATTGGATAAGGGGAAGGAGATCATGGCACAACGGGTCGTATCTCCTCTAGAGGGAGGCAGGGCACTGCGATTCGTGGCTAGGATCGGGCGACGATGGCGCGGACATGCAGGAGCTTCTTCTCCGTCATCGGCAGCAAAGACTATGAAGAATAGGGGCTGAAGGGGTATTGGTCCAAGATGGGATGCTGCTGGGCCGAGATGGGCTGCGGAGCTGCGCGTGGGCGACAAGGAGAAGAGGGAAGGGAGTTGGGCCGGCCTGGGTAGCTAGGATTTATTATGTTTTTATTTCTAGAAACCTTTTTCTATTTTTGTTTTGTATTTATAAAACCATTTAAAATCTGTTTTAGTGTATTTCAAAAATACCAGAGGCTTTATAAAACATATGAAATAGCGTGGGGACCTTTTTAGTCCATTTGGGCTCCATTTTTGGGTTTGCAAAATATGGAAACCATTTTGAATTGATTTCAAAGAGAGAGAGAGAGAGAGAGGATTAGGGTTTGGGGTTTTTTCTTTCTTTTATTTCATGCATGTTTAAGATATGATGCTCATGAATGCATAAACAAACCCTAATTAATAACTAACTAGAACTAGGATGTTACAAAGATCTTGAGATCGGCAAGTGATCGACTACATCAACCACGAGATATAATCTCATTAACGCTTTGGATGTACGAGGGTTAGTTCTCTACAATCTCGTTGAACCGATCTCGTAGATTAGATCTTGGATTTGCCATAGATTAGATCTTGGTTTTATGTATTCTTGTGATAGAATTTTTGTTTTCCATGCTACAAACCCTACACCTAATATTTGAGAATTATTGAGAATTAAAAGGCAAACAAAGGTGGTTATACATGCGTATTAGTGTTAAGTTAAGGCCTAAGACTGAATTAGGTTCATGCATTGAAGAAAATATATGGTGTAGTACAAACCTTGGATCTTATCCTGAAAGGTATGACAACTCCTAGTGTTCATGCGCTTGCTGCTTAGCAATAAGCTGCAAGTGTCTAGAAATCGACTAATTCCAATGTGTAATCACGCTGTGAGATCATTTGGTTACTCAAATATGAATTTATCATCAATTTAAACTTTTTTCACCAATTTAAACTATTTTGCATGAATTCTGTGTATTTGGAACTCCGGATATATTTGGACTCTCTAGATTTTGATAATCCTTAAACTTGCGAATTATATTCATGACCAAAAGGCAAGGGAGGTGAATATATTCCAAACTTAGTTGTTCACAACATAGAATACTTCAAACATAGTTTTTCACAACATCTAATACTTCAATCATAGTTCATACGTTAGATCTAGCTAAGAAAATAGCAATGCATCGTCTTCCTTGTAGGGTTCAGCGAATTTTCATCACGAACAAGCCAATGTAGTGTTCCCTCATGTCCACCTTGAAGTTGGTTCATGTTACATAAGAGGTTCCAACCATTGGAGAATACTATCTGGTTCAATCTGCCACGCAAGATAGTGTATTAGCCAGTAACTGTGTCGTCCATGCCATAACTGTTGGGGATATACTTTTCGGATATACCCACAGGACTCGCTGACTAGGGTGGACCACCAACGGGTTAGAGCTTTGCTTCAAGGGCGGCCCAGTCAGAGAAAGAGGAGGAGCCAGTTCCGGCTACGACAAGGCCCATAAGAGTTACCGACTTAGTCATATAGTATTACTTGTAGTCCAAGTTATATCTAGTTACCGACTCTGTAACGTGGCCGGATAGGTCTCTCCTATAACCCTAGGTCCCAGTGACTATATAAACTGGCCCTATGGGAGCCTTTAGGGAACAACCAATCTTAATACCACAATCACAACTCGTACAGGCGAACCTCTCTTATAATCCGCTGTAACATCCGGCTTACGCCGATATATTACTGGGTTGCTAGCAGGAGTAGGATCCGATCACCGCAGTCGGATCTGAACCTGGGTAAACTTGTGCTCACTGCTCCTGGAACATCCGACTTCTCACACCCCATATTTCCAATGCCAATAGGACCCCCTATGGCGTACTTGTCGACAATCCGACGACAGTTGGCGCCCACCGTGGGGCAGGTGACCTCTGGAGCTTCGTTCTAGGCGGAATCTGCGCGTGCAGGAATCGGCAAAACTATCGTCATGTGCCGCGTGGTCTACGCCAGTGATGTCCCTCTCGTCCTTCTCGACGAGACCTGGATTTCGGCTTCAAAACTAGTGACGACCTACACGATCATCTCTATCGGATCGATATTTATTTAGGTTTCGCTGAACCTCCCAACCCACCCTTGAGGTGATGACCATGGAGGAAGAAAAATCCGGATCTAATTTTTCCGCAGAGGCGTAAGAGTTCAAGATCCTGGAGAAAATCAAACCCACCCAGCCCACTCCTGTAGTGGAAGAAGAGGTGGAAGAAAAATCCAGATTTGATTTCTCTAACGAGATCGGATACACGAACGAATAGTACATTCGCTATGGATCCGGCCCTGCCGACATCGTAGCAGAAAAATAACTCTTGAGGAGTCAGACAACAATCGACTACGAAACAATCGCCGATATAAAGGAGAAGTTCGAGATGGCAGAGGCGGAAACCAAGTTGTACCACTACCTCAAGAACATAAACAAGAAGAAGCACTATTTCGTGCACCACATGAGCTCTGGATCCGACTCTGTCGATGCTGGATATCACATCCCAAGATTTTAGAAATTGGGACTAGAAAAAATTGCATTTGCATTGCATTGACATGTCATTTTGCATTCATGAAAAATTTGAATTGCAAAACACTATTTAAAACCCTATTTTGAATCACTAAAATGCAACTATAAGAGAATATACAAGGATTTATAAATGCACTACTTTCAAACTAGTAAAAATATTAAAAATATGATCCTATAATGATCTATTCGATTTTATAAAATTTTAGAAACAAAAATCATCTCATTTGGACTACCTAATAAAAAGATATTAAAGAAAACAGAAAATGGAAAATAATAAAAAGAACAACAAAAAAAGAAACTAAACCTACCCTAACCCGTAGACCTCCCCGGCCTATCCCACCTGCGCACCCGCCTATCTACCACGCGCGCCAACGCCGAGCGCCGCATAGCGCAGCAGCGCGCAAGCCAGCAGCCCGTCGCGGCCCAACAAGAAGCAAGCTCAGCCCGCGCCAGCCCGCTCCCTCGCGTCGCTGACACCCTGGCCCACTTGTCATCTCCTAGCTCCGGTCGGAGTTCGCCGCCCACACCCCTCGATCCCGAACTAGAATCCCGATGATTCCGCCCGCCCCCTCCTTATATACCCCCGTACCTTGTCCCGCAGTTTTTTTGGCTGTTTCCGAAACCCTAGCCGCCGAATCGGAAGTTTCCGATCTTGCCACGCCATTGTCGAGCTTCGGGAGGAGCTCGCACCGAGCGTATGTAGCCCCCCTGACCCTTGTTTCCCCTTATGACCTCTTCCTATTGCTTGACCGCGTCGCCCTGACTAATTATTCCCCAAGCAGGAGCAACCGACCGCCTGCAATTGCTCGCCGGAGCACCGCCGACACTGCCCATCTCCAGCTGTCCGCCGTATCCGCCCGAGGAAGCGTAACACCTCGCCAAGACCACCCCGTGACCGCCTCTCCCTCCCGCATCGAGTACACCACCGCCATGCCGCCGGGGACCTCCGGAGCACCACCAGCCCGCGCCACCGAAGCCCCGCCGCCGCCGCCACGTCATCGCCACCGGTGAGCTCGCCTCGGACGCCCTCCACCGTCCGATTCCCTTAAGATCCAACGGCCAACAACAACCCTAGCACCGAACAGGTACCCACCAACCACAACGCACCATGTGGCGTCGGGTCCGCGCAGTCAGCGCGGTCAGCGTTGACCTCTCTGGAAAAAAATAGAAAAGGTTTAAAATTTGTAGAAATTGTGTCAAACTTATAAAATTCATATAAAATATTGGTAGGTCCAAAAATAGCGTATTATATATCAATAGATTCATAAAATTGAGTAGATTATTAATATCAAGTTGGAT
This sequence comes from Avena sativa, assembly GCA_916181665.1. NCBI lineage: Eukaryota > Viridiplantae > Streptophyta > Magnoliopsida > Poales > Poaceae > Avena > Avena sativa. Next base: position 73,698,557 of record OV702284.1, read on the forward strand.
CTAAATTTTACAGTACGTGTTTACTATAATAATTTAATTAGTTTTAATGGTCCTTTAGGTTAATAAATTCATAGTAAAAGATCTACTGGTCCAAAAATCACAAATAATATACCATTGGAAAGCTATTTCCAATTAGATCATCAATATGCAAATGGTTCAGGCAAATACTATAAGTTTTTGCAGTAATTAAATAAATGGTTTAATGTCATATTTAGAGTATTAAAATCATAGTAATTCGAGTACTGCTCAGAAAATTACAAATAATATGTCCCTGGAATCAAAATTCCTTGGAGATTACAGATATAATTTTAGTTTTATTTTTAGGCAATATAAACTATATAAATGATTTAAAACCCATCAAACACTATTTAAATCTTATGAAAAGATCTATAACTCCGATTGGGGTGAATCCAATGCCTACTGGTTCGTATTAATGCCCCCTATCCAGTACACTTCTCATCCAAATTTAATTCGTGAGTTAAGAAAGGAGTTACAATAGAACTATTAAAACCCCTATATTGGCAATAAATTATTAATAACAAATACTCCATTGCATTAATTGATCTCTTGCATGCATCGTGTATTCTACCATTGTTTAAAGAACTAAATACAACCATTGTGGCATATTAAATTGGCATGCATGCATATGTGCATTTGTTTATGATTGTATGGTTGTTTATGTTGTATGCAATTGTTTGATCGATAGATTGCGAGGAGTGCAAAGTGTGTAATCGCAACGAGTGCTTGAACGACTTCAGCTGCAACCAAGGCAATTAGATGCTACTTTGTTCATGATATTGTCCTACTATTTTTAATGCATTGTCGTGTATTTTGTAGATGCATGTGTAGGAAAGTACTATCGCTATGCTATGTCCTATTATGTGGTAGGGATTTCCTGTAGATGAGCCACCGTTGGTAGATGTGCTTAACCATGCTATGATGAACGAGGGCTGGGATACATCATTGAAAGTTGTTTCTAAATGTGTTGGTTTGTGAAAACTAAAAACAACTTAATCAATGAATCTCCTGGGTGTGATGGGATTGATAATTTTTGGTGGTATCATTGCAGAAAGGCACCCATGTATCAAGAGAAAATGATTGAATTTTTTATTTGGTAGCTTACATATACAACCATGTGCCAATAATGAAATGGGCGGTTGGTTGGATGCAGTAGGTTATGGTAACTCGAACCCACGTATCCAGAGATGTAGAATTTTGGTAGGTTGGTACGGTGCGTGTCGGGTTTGGGAAGCTACTTCCCGAACGGTCCCTTCTTGAACTTCTCCCTATCATCACCCAATATGAGAGTGGTGGTACGAGCTGGGTTGGCCAAGTCACATGGGTAAAGTGTACTAACCCCTACAGGGTGTATAAACTAATCGATTAGCCGTTGCCCCGGTTATGGACATCTGAGTTGCTTGATATTGAGTTCATGACATGTTTCTCGCTCATTATAATTTCCTAATTGCTTTAATGTTGTTGGGTTAACTTAATTGGGATCTTTTCAAAGAAAATGAATAACTGTTTATGAAAGTAGGACAAAGATATTTTGCAAACGCAAGCTAGCCACAGCTCCACTTGCCAAATATGCATGTAGATGCTAGTTCTATTGTCTCCTTTAATAGCTCTACTTGCCATACATTCCAAGTATTTACCCTTCGGGGCTGCTACGTTTTATGTTGCAGGTTATTATTTCAATTCTGAGTGATCGACTAGGTCGCGATACTACACTCAACAGTTGTTCGCATGTGGCACAATTGAAGATGGAGCCTATCAATTGTTTATGCTTCCGTATGCTACTTGATATTGAGCTAGCCTTGAGCTAAGCATTATTGTAATAATTGCAAATTCTAGATCAATCCGTTATTTATGATGCACTGTTAAATTCTTTGGTATTCATCTGTACTGTGTGTGCCAGTGAACCGATCCAGGAATTGGCACTATACACATGAACTCAGCCTTATCAGGCGAGGGTGTTACACTAGAGCCGGCAGCGATTCAGTCGTAGACGCAATCAAAGAAAACGCCGACTTACCTGGCTCCCCTCAGGAGTCAATAACGTCGCAGGAACTTCGATACTTCGACAAAGAGATGAAGGAGTACGAGCAAGAACACGCCTCCAAACCAACGCAAGGTGAGCCGGAAAATTCTCCTACTCCACATGATAGCATGGATGAAAGCTACACCTCGTAGGATGATATGGATACCGGAGATTCCTCCGAGGTCCACAAGCCAACCACTACGGAAAGTACCGACGGAAGTTTATCCCCTGGTACTAGACCAAAAGCCGCATTGTCCACTGGTACACACGTTAAGGCTACTGGGTGGTCAAAGAAGAAGAAGAGGAAGAAGAACAAAAATCCTACACCGGTAGAGCCGAACATCGAAGAAACCAACAATGAGAAAGTTGATGAAGAGATTGAGATGGAGAATCAGGATGGAGATCCGATTAATACCACGCCGATTAACCCTCCTGTGGATGGAAACGTCATCACCAAGGATGCACGTGAAATTTACGGAGATGCTCTCACGATTCCAATCCCAATGGCTTCGGATCTTACACCCGAGGCACTGGAGAAAAGGGCTGAGGACCTGGAAAAGCATCGTCTGTTTCTGCCTGAAGAGGCCACGTGCATCGTCGAGCTTAGGCAGCAGTTAGACAGAGATCCTGCCAAATATCAGTCAGATTTCAAGCGACACCCAAACAAAACAAGGGGATGTCAGTTTCTTGCCAACAAGAACCCGGATATCCAAAAATATCTATTCGACGGAAAGACCGGAGAGAAGATCCGAGTCTATAGCACGCCATTGGAAAACGCCGCTACAGCTCGAGCCACCCTCGCCAACAATCCATCTCCAGAGCAGGTCCATCAGTGCGTCGTGTTGCTAGACAAAGGATTAAAGCAGCAGAAAACGTCTGCGTCATTCAGTGGCAAGATGGCCTCAAGATCCGTGTTTTTCCACACTGGCGCTGACCAAAGCGCTAACGGAAGGTTCCGCGGGGATACAGATCAACGATATCGTCCCCGTGGAGAAGAAGAGAATTCAAGAACCGGCTCAAACGGCCACTCTCGCCGACCGGCGCGCGACTGGGCAAGAGTTATTCCGGCTGCGTCTGAAGACGCCATCAGGGCAATGGTTCCTCATAAGGACCATCGTCGGCAAAACAACAGCTATAGATAAGACCTAGAAACACACCGTCAGTGAGAAGAGCAAGATCGGCTAAGGATGCCACCACCCAGCCGTCCGGCTGGTAACACCGGACGAAGGGAGAAGCAGAAATCCAACTCCGCCGCACAGAAGTCGTGAGCCTCCAAGGCATAGATCTCTCTTGCCAAACAACGCTCGCCATCTCATTGAGTCAAACATAGAGGCGCGGTGGTGATATGCCCAATGTGCATCACCTTTCTATATCACAATTTACCTCTATTCATTGATGTTTGTCTTATTATGAGGTATTACTTATGGATTTTCATCTGTTTATGCATGTTGGATGATTCCTGGAGGATGGACTGCCAGAGTCTGCATTCTGATGGAAAAGAGGGCGTTTCGGTGCAATTTTGCAAAGATCAGAAAAATACCAGAAAATATGGAAACATATTATTTTACTAGAAGAATGAGGGAGCCAGAAGGAGGGACAGAGTAGGGCCTCAGGGGGCCCACATCCCCCTAGGCACGGTCCCACCTGACCCCGCGCCTAGGGAAGGTGTGGCCCACCTGCTTGGCCTATGACTTCGCCCCTTCACCTATATCTTCCCTAGAAACCGTAATACCAGGGGAGCAACCACAAATAGATTTCCGCCGCCTCTGGGGGTGGAAAACACTGAGAGAGAAAGATCTCTCCGGTAGACAGATTTTTGTCGGGGGAATTCCTTCCCGGAGAGGGGAGACCGTCTCCATCAACACCGTCATCAAGCTAGGCTTCATCGGGATCATCATCATCATCCACACCATCATCTCCACCAGCACCATCATCATCACTCCGTTCCGCTGTAACAATTGTGTTGGATATTGCTTTAGTTCTTAGGGGGAACTTTCCCGGTGTTGATTACTATTGTAGTTGATGCTTGTGAGTGGAACCATTGGATTATTGTTTATGTTCAGATTGTTATCCATTATCATATCATCTTTGATCTTGATCCATATGATGTCTTGTGAGTAGTTCATTTAGTTCTTGAGGACATGGGAGAAGTCATGTTGTTATTAGTGGATCTGTGTTGAGTTATTATTCAATGGTTTAGTATTTAAATTGTGGTGCTATTCTTCTAGTGGTGTCATGTGAACATCGACTACATGACACTTCACCATTTATGGGCCTAGGGGGATGCATTGTGTATTTTGCTACTAATCGTGGGGTTGCCGGAGTGACAGAAACTTGAACCCCCGTTAGGACACCTTTGCACAAGGGAGTGTGGGATCTCAGAGTTTAAGGCTGTGGTTATATTTATATCTTAATTACTTTCCTATAGTTACGGATGTTTGCAGGGGGTTTAATAACAAGTATGTATTAGTCCTACGAAGGGCGGTATGTTAGAACAGGTTCACCCACACAACACTTACAAACACCAAATAAGAGTACTCAGTTATTTGAAGAGAAAGCACTTGACAGAATTCCCATGTGTCCTCGAGAACGTTTGGTCCATATAAGTATTTCCACCGGCTTGTCCTTTGCTAAGAAAGGATTGGGCCACTTGCTCCATTTTTTGTTACTTTTGTTACTTGCACTTTGTTTTGTTGCCTTATCAGAAAACCACTAAAAATCTATTTTCTAAGTATTCATAGGGATTTCCTGCTCCATACCACTGTTCAGCACCTTCTGCTCCTCATTGGGATCGACACTCCTATTTATCGAAATTACTACGATACACCCCCTATACTTGTAGGTCATCAAGACTATTTTCTGGCGCCGTTGCCGGGGAGTGAAGCGCTATTGAAGAGTGGAACTGGTAAGGGAAACTTTTACTGTGAGTATTGCTTTTGTTACTACTTGTTACTTTGTTTCCAATATGGATAACCCACTTGGTTTTCTGTTTGGGAAAACTACTACCAGTGCTAGGGTAGTAGATGAACCACCTCCTGTTGATATAGATCCTTTTAAGATACCTACAAGCATTGTTAATCGTGTTATCGATAATTATTATTTTGGGGATGGAACTATTCATCCTGGTGATCACTTGCTTTTTATCCATGAATTATGCGGGTTGTTTAAGTGTGGAGGTATCACAACTGAATAGGTGAAGAAGAAGTTACTCTCCATATACTTGAAAGGGAGAGCTGAAGAATGGTATAAGCTGCTGAACAATGGACAATCCATGGAATGGGAGGAGATGGCATCTCTCTTTTATTCTAAATTTTATCCTCCCAGTGAAATTCTTAAGGATAGAAATCTTATATATAACTTTTGGCCTCTTGATGGAGAGAGTACAGCTCAATCTTGGGGGAGATTGAAGTTACTAATGATTAAATGTCCCATTCATGAACTCCCTAATAATATTATTCTCAATAACTTTTATGCTAGGCTTTCTCTTCATGATAAAGATTTACTGGATGCTTCTTGTGCTGGATCATTCACACGTATGAAGGAAGAAGCTAAATGAGATCTTTTAGACAGTATTCAAGATAACACTGAGGCTTGGGAGAATGACAAAGGAATTCCCAAGAAGAAGTGGTATAAGTACCATGCTCCGTATAAATATGTTGTTAGTCATGTTCCAGTTAGAAGTACTCAAGTTTGTACTACTAATCATATTGTGCCTGAACCTCACGTTGAGAAAATGCCTTTCCCAGCTAAGGTAAAGGAGTATTCTATGATTATTAGTGCAAATAACAAAGGTACAATGAAAACTGTGAAGCCTGGTAAGCAATTGAATGTTGAACATGTGGTGGCTATTAGGAAAGACACTGTCACTAGAAATATAGAGGATGTGCATATTTTCTTCTGTGAAGACGCTACTAATATTATCTCTCATCCTAGTAAGGCTAGAAAAGCTAGTTTTCCTATGCTTTCTGTTAAAATTGGTGATCATTGCTACTATGGTTTATGTGATATTGGTGCTAGCTCTAGTGCTATTCCTTATGAGCTTTACAAGGAAATTATGCATGAGATTGGTCCTTGTGAGCTTGAGGACATTGATGTGGTTATCCACCTTGCTAATAAGGAAACCATTTGCCCCATAGACATTGTAAGAGATGTGGAGGTTCTTTGTGGTAAGATTAAGTATCCTGCTGATTTTCTAGTGCTTAATTCAGCATCTAGCAAAACTTGCCCTATCATTTTTGGTAGACCATTCTTGAACACTTGTGGAGCTATTATTGATTGTAATAAGGAAAAAGTTTTAACTAAGTTTGATGGAGATTCTTATGAGTTTAACTTTTCCAAATTTGCTAAAGCTCCTTGTGAAAATAGCTTGCCTGATAAAGATTTCAGGATGGAACAACTTGCTTCTATTGATCCGGTTTATGACCTTGGACCTCTCTTTGATGACTGTAAGTATGCTTATTCTGATGATAAAGTTGTTTCCAGTGACAGTTATATTTTCAACTTTATTCAAAGTGCTACTGAAAGTTATTTTGAGAGAGGAAAACATGGTTTTATGCATCTCAATGATGTTAAGTTTCCCCGTTTTATGTTGAAAGCTTTAAAGTTGCATTTGTTTTGTCTTCCTATGCTAGTGGCTTTTTGTTTCAACAATTCTTTTTCCCATGATACCCCCATGCATAGGAAGTGGTTTAGACTCAAATGTGTTGGTTATTTGCTTCTTGATGCTCTCTTTCACTTCAAATATTTATCTCCTTCGTGAGCATCTTTGGAAGTTTCCAGCCTAACTTAAAGGCATTAAAGAAAAGTACTTGTTGGCAGATAACACAAGAGTTTTGTCGAGTCTTGGAAGTTATTACCTCTGTAATAACTGCTCCTTATCCTTTTTGTTTCGGTTTTTGTGTCAAGTTCAACTACTTTTGTGAAGTAGAGGAGTTGTGAAAAGTGGTTGTCCTGGGACAGATTTTTGTGCTGCATTGTAAAAATCTATGAGGAAGCTCAGTACTTCGGATGGAGATGCATTTTTCTATGCTTGTTCTCCAGGTTGTTACCCAACTTTCATCAATTATGCACTTTTTGATTTGAGCAACAGAAGGTCTTCTAAAAAATCAATATTTACCTGCTGGTCTGTTTTGACAGATTTCTGCCATCATTTGCATTTGCCTCTTACAGAAGCTATTGTTTTGATGGGATTTTAGTTGAAGTGTGTGCCAAAGGTTTATTGTTTTTGCTTATGCTAATGTTGTCATTGAGTTTGTGCAAGGGTTTTGTAAGAAGGAAATTTTTAGGAGAAAGAGAAAATGAATCTGCAGAGTTCGTCTTTGAATAGGTAAAAGTGGTGAAAACAGAAGGTTCGTGAAACCCCAATATTTTTATATTTTTGATGTTTTTAATACATAAGGGAAGTTGCGAGACGAAACTGAAGAGGAATCGAAGCCCTCGATGGACAAACCCACCCCAGGCGCGAGCCCAGCCTGGCCGCTCCTGAGGAGGGTGTTCCACCCTCGAACTCCGTCTCCGCCTCGTTTTTGTGTCAAAACCTTCCTTATGCATTGAAACTTCGTAATATATAACCCCCCAGATTCCCCGAGGGTTGTGCATCGTATTCTCTTCGTGTTTTCGATTCGATCTATTTTTGTCATGAAATCTTCTCACGTTTAGAACACCATGGCCTCCGCCAACGACAAAGGCAAGAAGCCCGAGGAAGAAGAACCTCAAGTCCCCAAGGAGGAGGAGATTCCGGTAGGGTATGAAGGTGACATGGAGGAGGACAAGCAACTGGACACTCGCGCTACCGTCGCAAGCATTGGAGTGGTGGCAACCCCTATCAAGCCTAAGAGGACAGCATGAATGTCCATAGGAGGGAAACCTCCACGTCTCTTCTACAATCCACGGTCATCTCCTCCACGTAACAAGAGACCCTTCCATGCACTTATACATGAATATCAATATCAATATGTGCCCAAAGGGAATTTTCCCTCGGCTTGGGATTTGCCTCGTTCTAACAACGCAGAGAAGGATCATGCTAAGGATGAAGAGTGGGGGAAGAATAACAAGAACTGGGATTCTCGGACTGACATGATCATGAACCGTATAGAGCAAAACTCGGAGCTAATCCGTACTCTTACTTTTGAGTTCGAGGAGATGAGGAAACTTATTGAGGATCTTATCAAGCGAACACCACCACCACCAAAGGAGTAATTCGTCATCAGGTTTGGCATCCCCTTGGCTTGTTCCAAGCTTGGGGGAGTGCCGCGGTATCACCACCATTATCTTTTATCTTTTACCTTTTTAGTGGATTAATATCTGTGGTAGAGTGGTTATCTTATAGTTTGGTTTCCTTGTGGAAGTATCTCTCCTTTAGTTTATTATCTATGTATCCCTTGGTGTGAGTGCCTTTATTGGAATATTAATGAGAAGTCTCATCTTTTACTTTTTGCACTTCTTATTTTAGTTTGCAATCTCTATTATATGAAGGATCTTGTTGATCAGTATTGGCACCACTTTGGGATCATCAAGTGGATCTATATTGGTTTTGGCAAACTGTGTTCTGGTTAGTAACATCACTATGAAAGAGAAAAAGAAAGAAAAAGCTTACAAGTATTTTGTATCATTTGTTTTCTTTCTTGTTGGCTCATAAGCTTAGTATTCTTTATTTAAGATCCTTTTGTGTCTTCAAGGAAGATTGCATGTTTGGCTTTATTACTTGTATGTTTGCTTGTTTCTTTCAAATATCTTTCTTGCTACCCAACCTTGCTAGCCAAAAACCTTTTTTGAGAAGGCATACTTCTCATGTTTCCAAAATTCTTTGAACCAAAAACCTTTGCCACTTGTGTCCACCATATCTACCTAGTAGCAATTTCTATTCCAAGAAAATTCTCAAGCTTCATGTACCTTTCGAATTAAAAAGTATTTTGTTATGTGAAAACTAGTTAGTAAAGCTTTCATGAACTTTATGGCACACTTTATTTCTTTGCCCCTAATAGACTTGAACCATTGTGAACATTGAAGTTGTATATTCTTGCATCTATACGTTGGAATTAGCAGAACCATGTTGTCACGAGGAACATTTTCAACATTACACTTGTACTCTATACACAGTTGATATCGTGCTCTTTTTTCTATGGATGTCAACGGTGTGAAATAAAGAGGGAACTTGTAAGTCCATGGAGTTTGTATCCTGTGTTAGATAAATGCCTGGGCCGCTAGCCTAAGCCATGCTTAATCATGGTGGAAACTTGCAGCATCACCATAGTACGCTATCTATGAAGCATCCTCAATAAAAAGCTATGCATATGGTAAATAAAAAGATTGTTGGGATGCTCATTGTCTGCTTGCCTTGTCATTTTGGTTATGGGAAAGCTCCTGTACCATGTGCAAGGGGTACCCCATTGGCGGTTCTCTCAATGATATGCAAATACTTACAATGACAAGAACTTACCTGGGCCCAAAGTTGAGTATGCATGAGGAGTGGCCCTCGTATTCAAGGGACATGAGATTGCCAACTTATATTTCGTCAAGCATATACTCCATCTTTGTTCACTTTAACCTTAATCATCTAAAGATGCTTATGATAGGGGCAATGAGGGCTCAAAGCTAGTAAGTACCATAATCTTTTGGAAGCTCTTTATGACTTGTAATCCCTGCTACCCTCTAAGAAGGGACCTTTCTCCTAGTTACCCGTTGAGTCAGTAAACCTACTTCCTCTCTATATCCAGGAAGCATTTGAGTTGTTGTGTTTCAAGCATTCATATGGTGATTTATTCAATCATGTTCTTTATCTTCCTTGTTTGCACAAAACTCTTATCTATTGAGTATTACTTTGAAAGCCTTCACTTGTGAAAAAACCTTTTTGAGCAAAGAGTGATCCTGTTTTGAAACTTCTACACAAAGCTTTTGTGAAACTGTTTGCCAGGTGTTCTCTGACCAGAACAAGTTTGCCAATTCCAATTATGATTCATCTTTATGCATCTCTATTGTGACTATTGTACTTGGTTCCAAGCTAAGGTATATAATGGTGAGTTGTTTTCTTATATGAGTTGTGCAATGGTAAGTGTGATGCTTCTTGTTTGTATTCTTTTATCGACACTTCACTCCATAAACCTGTGGACATGTTTACTGAGCTCAGTATTCGCTTGGGGACAAGCGAAGTCTAAGCTTGGGGGAGATGATACGCCCAATGTGCATCACCTTTCTATATCATAATTTACCTATATACAGTGATGTTTGTCTTATTATGAGGTATTACTTATGGCTTTTCATCTGTTTATGCATGTTGGATGATTCCTGGAGGATGGACTGCCAGAGTCTGGATTCTGATGGAAAAGATGGCGTTTTGGTGCAATTTCGCAAAGATCATAAAAATACCAGAAAAATATGGAAACATATTATTTTACCAGAAGAATGAGGGAGCCAGAAGGAGGGACGGAGAAGGGACTCAGGGGGCCCACACCCCCTAGGCACGGACCAACCTGACCTCGCGCCTAGGGCAGGTGTGGCCCACCTGCCCGGCCTCCGACTCCGCCCCTTTGCCTATATCTTCCCTACGAAACCCTAATACCAGGGGAGCAACCACAGATAGATTTCCGTCGCCTCTAGGGGGGGCGTAAAACACCGAGATAAAGTTCTCTCCGGCAGTCAGATTTCTGCCGGGGGAATTCCTTCTCGGAGAGGGGAGACCGTCGCCATCAACACCGTCATCAAGCTAGGCTTCATCGGGATCATCATCATCATCCACACCATCATCTCCACCAAAACCATCATCATCACTCCGTCCCGCTGTAACAATTGTGTTGGATATTGCTTTAGTTCTTCGGGGAAACTTTCCTGGTGTTGATTACTATTGTAGTTGATGCTTGTGAGTGGAACCATTGGATAATTGTTTATATTTAGATTGTTATCCATTATCATATCATATTTGATCTTGATCCATATGATGTCTTGTGAGTAGTTTGTTTAGTTCTTGAGGACATGGGAGAAGTCATGTTGTTATTAGTTGATCTGTGTTGAATTATTATTCAATGGTTTAGTATTTAAGTTGTGGTGCTATTATTCTAGTGGTGTCATATGAACATCGACTACATGAGACTTCACCATTTATGGTCCTAGGGGGATACATTGTGTATTTGGATACTAATCGTGGGGTTGCCGGAGTGACAGAAACCTGAACCCCCATTAGGACACCTTTGAACAAGGGAGTGTAGGATCTTAGAGTTTAAGGCTGTGGTTAGATTTATATATTAATTACTTTCCTATAGTTACGGATGTTTGCAGGGGGTTTAATCACAAGTATGTATTAGTCCTAGGAAGGGCGGTATGTTAGCACAGGTTCACCCACACAACACTTACAAACACCAAAGAAGAGTACTCAGCTATTTGAAGAGAAAGCACTTGACAGAATTCCCATGTGTCCTGGAGAACGTTTGGTCCTTATAAGTATTTCCACCGGCTGTCCTTTGCTAAGAAAGGATTCAGCCACTTGCTCCATTTGTTCGTTACTCTTGTTACTTGCTCCTTGTTTTGTTGCCTTGTCAGAAAACCACTAAAAATCCATTTGCTAAGTATTCACAAGGATTTCCTGCTCCATACCACTGTTCAGCACCTTCTGCTCCTCGTTGGGATCGACACTCCTATTTATCATAAGTACTATGATACACCCCTATACTTGTGGGTCATCAGGTGGTACGAGGAAGAAGATGTATACATGGGACCCAAGTTCTTTGGCCCACGCATACATCAGACCAAATTTATGGTTGACTTTGTTATTGCCAAACACATTCATCCCTATGATGGAGCGGCTCGGCCAGATACCTGGCTCCAGGACTTTTTCCAGGCTTGCTGCATTGCCAAAGGAGGAAACAACCTGGTCGCAGTCCAATATCTCCCGCTTATGCTGAGGAAGACGGCTCGATCGTGGCTCAATGAACTGCCAGAGAATTCAATTCATAACTGGTATGATATGCAAAGTGCGTTATTTTCAAACTTCAAGGTAACATACAGAAGGCCCTGCACAGTCGGAGACTTGCAGTGTTGCACACAAAGACCCGAAGAAACCTGCCGGGATTACCACGGACGCTGGATTGACACGAAGAACTCATGCGAGGGAGTAAATGAGCAAACGGCGATAGAAGCTTTCATTGCAGGACTCCCAGTTGGACTTTTGCATCACAGACTGAAGCATGACCATGTCACAGATTTGGGAGAAATGATAGAGACTGCAAGCAAATATGCTGATGCCGATGCTGATTCAGAAGGCTGCTAAACATTTTGGCCAATACCAATGCGGCCAAACAGCCAAAACAACAAGCTCAGAAGCGCAAGAACACCTATGAAAATATATCGGCTCTGGAAAACACAGTTGTCAACACAACGATCAGATCTGGAGGACGAGGAGGGCGTGGAGGCGGCCGGGGTAGAGGCCGTGGAACTTCCCGAATCTAGGGCAGAGGACACCAGCAACCCGGAAGAACCTATACCTGGTCTGACATTGCTAATAATCCCCGTGTCCACCACTTGGATAGTAACGGCGGATATACCCACACAAATGTCCAGTGTCGTTTCAATGACGACATCAAGAAAGACGAATCCGCTTGCTACAGAGCCAAGCAACGGAAAGGAAAGAAAAAATCTGAGAAAGGAAAGGAGCCCAAGGAAGATTCCAACATGGAAGAAGCGGATGCCGTAGAGCCCAAGTCGGATGGAAAGAAGAATTTTCCGACTAAGAAAGATGCATACTTCTGCTTCCTTGGATCCCAACCTGCCAAAGAAAAGAAGGCGGTTCTCCGTGAGCTCAATGCCACGGTTCTGACTATTCCACAATTTCTGTACTGGTCGGACGTAACCATCACCTTTGATCGCTCAGATCACCCGAGGAAAACACATCGTCAGGGAAAGTACCCTCTGGTCTTCAATCCTCTTATTGATGGCTATGAGTTCTCTAAAACACTCATGGACGATGGAAGCAGCATTAACATCCTCTACATCAAGATTCTCCATCGCATGAAGCTACACGAGAGCCAGTTGAGTTACACCAGTGTAACTTTCCATGGCATTGTATCAGAGAGATATGCATATTATCTGGGTGATATTACTCTGGACGTGACATTTGGAACCCGAGAAAATTACCGGACCGAGCCACTCTCTTTTGAGGTGGTACCGTTCAAAAGTTCTTACCACGCCATCTTCGGACGTCTGGCTTACTGGGTGTTCATGGCTCGTCCCTGTTACATCTACAATATGATCAAACTTCTAGGTCCAAAGGGCGTAATCACCATTAGGGTACATCCGAGGAAGGCGCGAGAGTGTGAAGAAGGATCTGCTGCCTTCGCCAAAGTTGTGCTGCACGCCCAGGAGTACCAGGATATCAAGAAGACCATCAATCCGTCCGAGATGCCTGCTATGAAGAACGAGGTGCTGAAGCCAAGTTTGCAGTTCAAGGCATCGGAAGAAACGAAGAAAACATCGCTGAAGGAAGATGATCCCTCCAAGACGACGAACATAGGGGTAGGCTTAGACCGTGCATAGGAAAGCGCGCTCATCATGTGCCTCAAAGCTAATAGTGATATCTTCGCATGGTAGCCTTCTGACATGACCGGAGTACCTAGGGAACTTGTCAAGAACTCTCTTAATGTGTACCCTGATGCTAAACCCGTCAAATAGTCCTTACAACGGTTTGGTGATGAAAAGCGCAAAGCGATAGCCAAGGAATTAGCCCGACTAGAGTTAGCCGGATTCATAACAGAGGCCATCCATACATATTGGGTGGCAAATCCTATACTCGTCCCTAAAGAGGACACCATTGATTTAAGGATGTGTGTTGATTATACCTCTTTGAACAAGGCATGCCCAAAAGACCCGTTCCCTTTGCCAAGAATCGATCAAGTTATCGACTCAACGGCAGGGTCGGAATTACTCTGTTTTCTCGACGCATATTCCGGATATCACCAAATACCGATGAAAGAGTGGGATCAAATTAAGATGTCTTTCCTCACACATTTTGGAACCTTCTGCAACAAAACTATGCCTTTTGGCTTAAAGAACATATCAGCAACATATCAACGTACTATACAACGTTGTCTCAACGACCAAATTGAAGGTAATATGCCTGAGAGGCAATAATAAAGTGGTTATTATCGTATTACTTATTTATGATAAATGTTTATTTTGCATGCTATAATTGTATTAATACGGAAACGTTAATACATGTGTGTTTAATGAACAAAAATAAAGTTCCTAGTTATGCCTCTCTTATAAACTAGCTCGTTGATTAACAAGATGATCAAAGGTTTCTTGATCATGGACATTGGATGTCAACATTGTTGGTATGATGTGATGAACATTCATCTAAAGTATAACATTACGATCAAGTTCATTGTGTTTATATTGCTATAACATCATATGAATTAATCTTAGTCCTTAGATGATGAGATCATGTCAATCACTAACACCTGAAGAGTATCTTGATAACATCAAACGTCACACCGTAACAGGGTGACTATAAAGATTGGTTAAGTTCTACGAATGTGTTATGTTGAGGCTCATGGATCAAGAGTGGAATTTTTCCATCCCGATGACAGAGAGATATACGCTGGGCCCTCTAGGTGATATCATATTAGTTAGCTTACAAGCAAGTGATTTGATCACTAGAATGTTATATAACGAGAATGAGAAAAGGGTACATGTAGGTAACGAGATCAAACTAGGTATGGAGATACCGATGATCGAATCTCGGACATGTAATATATCGCGAGACAAAGGGATTGAGTTACATGCGTATAAGGTTTGTTGTAATTTGGTGAGTTTTGGGCTGTTGGCCCATTAGACAAATTCTGAAATTCTCTTTGGCCCACTTGTATATGGCAGCATATGGTTGTGCTAGTGGTGCTAAAGTTTAGTCCCACATTTCTAGTTGAAGGGGAGTTGGACCACCTTATATAGTAGAGTGTTGCACCACTCACTAAGGTGTGACAAGAAGAGTACTCGCGCACTCCTCCTTCGAAGCCGCCTGCCTCGCCACGCCTCACCTCGCCTCGTCACGACGCGCGTGCCGCGGGTTGCGGGAATCTCGCCGAGCCGAGTTTTATTTTGCTGGTTGGGAAAACTGATTATGAGTCATTAACAGACGCGTTAATTAAAGCCGTTTCCAGTTTTTATGGGCGTGGCTGTTATCGACCCGGACGTGGGCTGAGCCCACGATATTCCTAACCTGCACTATATAAGCATCTGCGCTAAACCTAATCGGTGTATCAATCCACACACACGCCTACCTCCAGAACCTTCCGCCGCCGCTTTCGTCTTGCCCATCCCGGCATGCGGCGTGCACCGTAGATCGGGACAGTAGGCCTCCGGAACCCCGCCTCTCGTGAACCTATATGGGTGAGGGGCGATCAGGTTTTTGGGTAGCACTCAAGCACGACTACTGGCAACCACGACATCATCCGATGACGAGTTCCCGAATGACGACTTCTTCCGGACGTCAGCGACCTCTTCAGCAAGCTCAACATGGGCGATAGCTCTGCTGCTGCTAGTGCCACAACAACATCGTATGTGTTTCTAATCTCTATTTTTCGAATCTTGCTAGAGTTTCTAGTTCTAGCGTTTGGCGTAGATGTGATAGGTTTGTCTTGTATAGATGTAATCTGTTCATCTACTTTGTTGATTTGCATGATTGGTTTTACTACTATTTGTATGATCATGCTTTATCAGTTTATTATTTGGATTAAATCATATGGATTATTGCTTATATTTCCAACAATCCAAAAACCTGATTATAAGCAACCGAATACCACTAGTGTAGCCGCGGCTACTAGGCCTCCTCCTTTTGATGGCATGCACTATAAGATATGGCGCAAGAGAGCAGTTCTCTGGTTTGAAAACCTAAACTTCTATAGCGCCACTATTGGCAAGCCTGAAGGAGATCTTTCTGCTGAGCAGGAAGCAACCTTTAAGAAAGCTGATACCATGTTTATGGCGGCTTTGTTCAGTGTTCTTGGGGACAACATTGTTTACCCGTATATGTCATTTGATAATGGCAAGGACGCGTGGGAAGAGCTCGAGGCCAAGTTTGGGGTCTCAGACGCTGGCACTGAGTTGTATGTCATGGAGAAATTCTATGACTACAAGATGGTTGATGAGCGCTCCGTCGTTGAGCAAGCTCATGAGATATAATCACTTTCCAAAGAACTTGAGAAGTTCAAATGTTCCTTACCGGACAAATTTGTGGCCGGTGGCATTATTGCCAAGCTTCCTCCCTCCTGGAGGAACTTTGCTACTTCTCTGAAACATAAGAGACAAGAGTTTTCCATTATGGATCTCATTGGGTCTCTTAATGTGGAAGAGAAGGCGAGAGCAAAGGATAAAACTGCTCGAGGATTTGAGGGAGGTTCTACTGCCAATTTAGTGCAAAGTAAAAACTTCCAATCCCACAAGTTCAAGAATAAGAACAAAATTGAAGGAAAGGGGAAGTTTGATGACAAGAACAAGGCCACGAACTCAACCAACTTCAAGAAGAAAAATGATAAGAGGAAAGTATCTTGCCACGTCTGTGGTGATCCTGGTCATTGGGCTCCTAGCTTCACTAATCGCTTTCACAAGCGTCAACATGGGAACAGCAGCAAGGCCGCTAATGTTGTTATTAGCGATACTGTGATGAAGGATGCTGGGTACGGTACCTACTATCCTTTCAGTATGTCATTCTCCTGATTGGTGGATAAACACGGGTGCTAATACACATGTATGTTCTGATATTTCCATGTTTACCTCTTATCAGGTCTCAAGGACCTCTTCCGTGCTGATGGGAAACGGCTCACGTGCTTCTGTCCATGGATTTGGTATGGTAAATCTGAAGTTTACTTCAAGAAAGACCGTACAGATGAAGAATGTGCAGCACGTTCCCTCCATCAATAAAAATATCGTCAGCGGATCGCTTTTATGTCTAGATGGCTTTAAGTTGGTTTTTGAGTCCAATAAAGTTGTAATTTCTAAGTATGTACAATTTGTTGGAAAGGGTTATGAGTGTGGAGGTCTGTTCCGCTTGTCTTTGTCAGACTCATGTACTAAAGTTATTAATCATGTTTTCAATGATAATGAGTCCAATGTTTGGCATTCACGACTCTGTCATATTAACTTTAGTTGCATGACGCGGCCAGCCAATATGAGTTTAATTCCGAAATTTACCACTATCAAAGGTTCTAAGTGCCAAGTTTGTGTTCAAGCAAAGCAACCCCGCAAGTCTCATACGGCTGTGGAACCGAGAAACTTAGCACCACTAGAACTTATACATTCAGATCTTTGTGAGATGAATGGTGTGTTGACAAAAGGTGGAAAAAGATACTTTATGACATTGATTGATGACTCCACTAGATACTGCTATGTTTATCTTCTGAAATCTAAAGATGAAGCTTTGAACTACTTCAACATCTATAAAGCTGAGGCAGAAAACCAACTTGATCTTAAAATCAAGCGGTTAAGGTCGGATCGTGGTGGAGATTACTTTTCAAATGAATTTGATTTATTCTGTACGGAACATGGTATTATACATGAGAGGACACCTCCCTACTCACCTCAGTCAAATGGGGTGGCCGAAAGAAAGAATTGCACTCTAACTGATTTGGTTAACGCCATGTTAGATACATCGGGTCTTTCCAAGGAATGGTGGGGGGAGGCGCTAATGACTGCGTGTCATGTCCTAAACCGTGTTCCCGTAAAGGATAAAACCTTGACTCCATTTGAGGAATGGGAAAAGAAAAGGATTAAACTCTCTTACTTACAAACTTGGGGTTGTTTGGCGAAAGTCAATATTCCAATACCCAAGAAGCGAAAGCTTGGACCGAAAACTGTTGATTGTGTTTTTCTAGGATATGCTTTTCATAGCATTGGCTATAGATTTTTGATAGTAAAATCTGAGGTATCTGACATGCATGTTGGTACAATTATGGAGTCGAATGATGCGACTTTCTTTGAGGACATATTTCCTATGAAAGGTATGTCTAGCTCATCAAATCAGGAGATCACTAGTTCATCTAGTCAGGAATTCTCTATAATTCTTGAACCCACTATGCCGATAGAACACTCTGATGATCCTGTGGAGGGTGACAATGAAGCTCCCAAAAGGAGCAAGAGACAAAGGACTGCAAAGTCATTTGGTGATGATTTCATGATGTACCTTGTGGATGATACTCCCACTTCCATTTCAAAAGCTTATGCATCTCAAGATGCTGACTACTGGAAGGAAGCTGTCCGAAGCGAGATGGACTCCATCTTAGCTAATGGTACTTGGGAAGTCACTGATCGTCCTTATGGGTGCAAACCTGTAGGATGTAAGTGGGTGTTCAAGAAAAAGCTTAGACCTGATGGTACTATTGAAAAGTACAAGGCACGTCTTGTGGCTAAGGGTTATACCCAAAAGGAAGGTGAAGACTTATTCGATACCTACTCACCTATAGCCAGATTGACCACTATTCGAGTACTACTTTCCTTGGATGCCTCACATGGTCTTCTCGTTCATCAAATTGATGTTAAGACAACTTTTCTAAATGGAGAGCTAGATGAGGAAATTTATATGGAGCAGCCTGATAGATTTGTAGTAGATGGTCAAGAAGGAAAGGTGTGTAAGTTAGTGAAGTCTTTGTATGGTCTTAAGCAAGCTCCTAAGCAGTGGCACGAGAAGTTTGAAAGAACTTTAACTGCTGAAGGCTTTGTTGTAAACGAAGCTGACAAATGTGTGTACTATCGCCATGGTGGGGGCGAGGGAGTTATTATATGTCTCTACGTTGATGACATGTTGATATTCGAGACCAATCTCGCTGTTATTGAGGAGGTCAAAGAGTTCCTATCTCGCTGCTTTGAGATGAAGGACTTGGGAGTGGATGATGTAATCTTATACATCAATCTACTAAAGTATGCCAATGGTGGGATTACATTGCTTCAGTCTCACTATGTGGAAAAGATATTGAGTCGCTTTGGGTATAGCGACTGCAATTCTTCTCTAACGCCTTATGATCCGAGTGTGCTACTTCGAAAGAATCAAAGAAATGCTAAAGATCAATTGAGATATTCTCAAATTATTGGCTCTCTCATGTATTTAGCCAGCGCTACTAGACCTGACATCTCCTTTGCTGTAAGAAAACTGAGTTCATTTGTGTCAAATCCTGGAGATGATCATTGGCATGCTCTTGAAAGAGTTTTGCGCTATTTGAAAGGCACTGCGAGTTATGGTATTTACTATACTGGGTATCCACGGGTACTTGAGGGTTATAGTGATTCAAACTGGATATCTGATGCTGATGAGATTAAGGCCACAAGTGGTTATTTGTTTACACTTGGTGGTGGCGCTATTTCCTGGAAGTCTTGCAAGCAGACCATCTTAACGAGGTCAACAATGGAATCAGAACTGACATCATTAGACACAGCCACTGTTGAAGCAGAGTGGCTTCGTGAGCTCTTGATGGACTTACCTGTGGTTGAAAAACCAATACCCGCCATCCCGATGAACTGTGATAATCAAACTGTGATCGTCAAAGTAAACAGTTCTAAGGATAATATGAAGTCATCAAGGCATGTGAAGAGGAGATTGAAATCTGTCAGGAAACTGAGAAACTCCAGAGTTATTGCGTTGGATTATATCCAAACATCTAAGAATCTGGCAGATCCCTTCACAAAGGGTTTATCATGCAATGTGATAGATAATGCATCGAGGGAGATGTGTTTGAGACCCACGTCATGAGTTGATCCCAGTGGCAACCCACTCTATGTGATCGGAGATCCCGTAAATTAGAGCTGGGAGACAAGTTGTTGGTCAGCTGAGAGGAGAGTATCCCTATATTATATCTACATCTCCATAAAGATGCAATACTCTCTTAATCTGCATGGTAGGTTGATATTTATCTTAATGTGTTCCAAGTGGCTTTTATAAGCGGAGATGTTGTCCTGCAGAACATCTCTTGAGGAATACACCTATATGAGTCTGAATGTTAAACGTCGCAGTCCGTGAGAGTTGGGTGCTCTCTAATAATCTCATGAAAGGCCCTGGAGTATGACGCATAAGCTCCAAACCACGGGGAAGCCGACGGTAGCCCTATACCGGTCTAGACTTTGTGTGAAACTAGCGCGCAAAAAACTTGTAGTTAAAGTCATAGTGCACTATTCAAGTTGCTATCTAGTGTAGCATGAAGTTTAACGTGGAAGTTCAACTTAACAGTCTCCACTACACACCGGTATATAAAACAATGTTCTGGAAGGAAAATGATGTGATGTGCCAATGAGACTTTGTGGGAGATTGTTGGAATTTGGTGAGTTTTGGGTTGTTGGCCCATTAGACAAATTCTGAAATTCTCTTTGGCCCACTTGTATATGGCAGCATATGGCTGTGTTAGTGGTGCTAAAGTTTAGTCCCACATTGCTAGTTGAAGGGGAGTTGGACCACCTTATTTAGTAGATGTTGCACCACTCACTAAGGTGTGACAAGAAGAGTAGCCCTCGCGCAGTCCTCCTCCAACGCCGCCCGCCTCGCCTCGCCACGCCACGCCTCGCCTCGCCTCGTCATGACGCGCGCGCCGTGGGTTGCGGGAATCTCGCCGAGCCGAGCTTTATTTTGCTGGTTGGGAACACTGATTATGATTCATTAACGGGCGCGTTAATTACAGTCATTTCCAGTTTTTATGGATGTGGCTATTACCGACTCGGACGTGGGCTGAGCCCACGATCTTCCTAACCTGCACTATATAAGCATCTGCGCTAAACCTAATCGGTGTATCAATCCACACACGTGCCTACCTCTAGAACCTTGCGCCGCCGCTTTCGTCTTCCACATCCCAGCTTGCGGTGTGCACCGCAGATCAGGACAGTAGGCCTTCGGAACCCCGCCTCTCGTGAACCTGTACGGGTGAGGGGCGATCATGTTTTTGGGGAGCGCTCAAGCGCGACTACTGGCAACCACGACGTCGTCCGACGACGAGTTCCCGAACGACGACTTCTTCCCGGACGTCAGCGACCTCTTCGGCAACCTCAACATGGGCGACAGCTCTGCTGCTGCTACTACCTCAACAACATCGTATGTGTTTCTAATCTCTATCTTTCGAATCTTGCTAGAGTTTATAATTCTAGCGTTTGGCGTAGATGTGATAGGTTTGTTTTGTATAGATGTAATCTGTTCATCTACTTTGTTGATTTGCATGATTGGTTTTACTACTATTTGTATGATCATGCTTTATCAGTTTATTATTCGGATTAAATCATATGGATTATTGCTTATATTTCCAACAAGGTTTACACGATCACATAAGTCATCGTTGAATATGTGGGAGTCAGTACGGATCTCCAGGTCCCGCTGCTGATTATTGATCGGAGAGCGATCTCGATCATGTCTTCGCGAACCATAGGGCGACACACCTAAGGGATACCGACACCATTCGGAGAAAATGATATGCCAGAGAATGAAAAAGGAAAGCGCAGGAATTTATTTCACTAGACACCGGAACTGTTTCGGTTGAAATTGCTGAAACTGGTTCTGCATGTGAAATTGAAATGTTTTAAGGGGTTTTATGTGAATGTTTGTTAATTATAGTAATTAAAAAAATTGTGAATAAATAAATAAAAAAGTTTTATTTAAATGAGAGCTTGCATTAAATTTGGTGGAAATTTAATGCATGTGAGTGGATTTTTGAGTGGAGGCATGTTTATGTGAGTGGAGGCTTTTCATTTTGAGTGGGAGCTCCACCCACATGAATGTGGAAGAGGTGGGGGCAGCCACCATGGGCTGGGAGCCATGCCCCTTGGGTGCTCCCCCTCTCCCTATAAAAGGCCTCCCTCTCCTCTCTCAAAGTACACCTCCTCGTGAAGGATCTCTCTCCCCCTCTAGTATTTATCCCCCATGGTCTCAGAATAGCGAGATACATGTTCCCGGTGGCTTTTAGTCAAGAAAGACTTGTGCTTCCGTTGCATCGTTGGATCAAGGAGGCAGAGGTTGCTCGGTGCCTCAGACGTGTGTGCGAGCATGGATGCACCGTTGTTTTGCGGCGCTAGGACTTCCTCTCGATCTTGAGATCGGCAAGAGATTGTATACATCAACCACGAGTTCAACCTTGTTAATATTTGTCGGTCTTCAAGGGTATGTTCTCTACGGATGTATATCCTCCCGTTTCTTGTATCTAGTAGATAGATCTTGGTACATAGTTGTTCCCATCGTAGGAAAAGTTTTGTTTTCTATGCTGCGAACCCTTTAGTGGTATCAGAGCCGAATTTATGCGTAGATGCTTTGCACGGGTAGTACACATATGTATATGTGGGTGATGATGATCATGTTGTCGCTTCTTAGTTGTACTTTGGATA
The DNA here is from genome assembly GCA_916181665.1 of Avena sativa. Classification (NCBI taxonomy): domain Eukaryota; kingdom Viridiplantae; phylum Streptophyta; class Magnoliopsida; order Poales; family Poaceae; genus Avena; species Avena sativa. The sequence goes on from OV702284.1 coordinate 73,720,920, forward strand.
TTGGTGGCATAGTGGGATGAAGCGGCCCGGACAAACTTTACATGTCCTCGCACATGAGACCTGTTCCACGCTTGACATGTAACTAGTTTTGCATAAGTGGCTAGGGGGTGTTTGTCTCTCCTACTATAGTCAATATCTAATTTGCAACGAGTTGTCAATAATTTGGTTATCCTCATTGTGGTTCATGTTTGTAGGTAAGAACAGTTCTATCTTCGAAATCCCTAAGCCACGTAAAACTTGCAATGGATAAATTAGAGGCGTCTAGTTTAGATTGTTGTTGGGCTAGTGTCATGATATGGTGATGTTGTAAGTAAAAGTATAAGTCGATACTCTTACAACACATATAATGTGTAAGTTCCATAGACCTTGGCCTTACACATAAAGTAATGATGAGGATCATACCACGATGCACATGATGGAGATCAAGTGCAAGAACCATATCATTTCACTTATTAACATAAGATGTTTTGTTGCATATTATATTGCTAGTTTGGAATTTATTAGCATAATAAGATGATCCCTTATTTAGATATCAAGATAAAAATGTGTTCTTCCTTAAGTATGCACCGAAAATGTTTTGCCGCTTCAAGACATCACGTGATGATCGGGTGTACTTGAATCCACGAGCATATCTCGGGTGTAAGACAGTTTTACAAACGCGAATACTAGGTTCTTACTTGGAGAGCCTAGCATGTGCAGACATGGCCTCGGAACATGGATCGAAAGGTTAAGCATGAGTCATATGTTTTGATATGATGACCATATGGATGCTCTCCTTCGAAGCTACACCGACTCACGTAATGATCGGGCTAGTGGATCTGGTTCATGTAATCACCAAAAAGACATGAGGGATGTCGTTTTTGAGTGGGAGTTCATTTATAATTTGGATTAGTAGACCTCAATTTAGCATAAATTAAATCAAAGTGAATTTGCAAAATTTGTTGTAGTCATTGGCATTCGTTCACCACCTTATGCTTAGTTGTAATTGAGATAATAGAACTATAGAATTCTGGATATTTACTTTACGAACTGGTATCGTATTGGGTGAGTGTCAATCTAAAGTTTAAAGTCCTATTGCAAACTTTCAGCAAACTATGTTTACTCCGTGAAATTTGATAATTAGTATTAAATCAAGAGTAACAATTCTAGTGTTAGTATCATAAGTATCATGTTTTCCTCCATGATTCTTGATTGATTTTAATATCAAGTTTATCTAGGAGCTGAAAGAATTGTTTCAGAAACCATCATGTGTGGCAGATATAACGATATCTGAAACACTGTTTTGGTTGCAATATGATAGAGTATAATGTATGTTCTCATATTGGATGATAATTTGCAAAGGGTGGAGATGCTAGACATCCTAATCATCCAAAAAGGTTTTGGAAAGTAAAATTATACTCATGATTCACCTTTATAAGCTACATTAGCTTGATCATGAAAGTCGTCATGATAAGGATGAATAGAAGATGTTTGTGAAGTGTTTACTACACTAAATTATTACTAAAGAATGGATTTTGAAAGAACGCCATTCATTTGATAATGGTGATCTACTTCAAAGTGCAAGTCCAAAGGTATTAGTATTTGAATATAAATGCTTTGGACTATGTGTAATGTATATGGTTCCACTTTTGATGTTGATATATTCTTTTAAAAGAAAAAGGAAATGCTAAAAGAGAGTCTATAAAATATATTTGGCAGAAAAGAAAAGACTGGAAATATCCAGTTTAGGTATATAGATGATATACATGTTATGATTGTATTATTTGCTTGTTAAACAATGTGGTTCTTGGGTATTGAATACCGAATTGGTTGGTATGAAACTTCATACAGAAGAACGCAATTCATGAACCATAATGGCCTAAGTAAATAACAATAGAATATATGATGATATTTATCGAAAACAAACAAGCCGTTGTTTGTATTTCTCATTGACATCAAAGCTTGCCTTCAAGATTTGTTTTAAATAATTGTTATTTAAATCAGGTATTATGAGAACAAATATTGTTCAAATAATTACCGTATTCCATAAAGATGGATGATTTACAAATCTAGTTGGAGAAATCACATCCATAAAAAAATAATGCTAAAATGTCGCAAGACAAATGATTGAAACATCACTTACGATGTGACATCACCGTTTAAATTATATTGGAAAGAAAACATGAAGAAACTCCATATTCATGGATTTTTGGACTCTTTGATTTGATCAAGTGACGCTTGTGAGACTTTCCTCGGGATAATTAAAACTTCGTTCAAACGCCAAAGAAGAACGATCGACTAAAATATTGGAATTTATACATATCAATGTATGTAGTCCATTATGTATAGTCGTAAGCGATGGATTTCAACTTCATATGCTTTCTCCAGAAATTTGAGTGAATATTCACTTAATGAGAAAGAAGTATGAAATATTTGAAAACGTTCAAAGACTTTCAAGATGAAGTGGAAAATCATTGTAACAAGAAAATAAATAATTTATGATTTTATCAAAAGGGATTTATTTGAGTTGCAAGTTTAGCAAAACACCTAGATTTACATCTCCCGAAACACCATAGGAATATGGAGTGTTTGAGATTTGTAATGAAACCTTGTTTGACATGGTTGGATCAAAGGTGTTATTTATAAAACTGCCATTATGTTTTACAATATTAAAGCTCTAGAGACTACCGCTTTTACACTGAAAAGAGCTCCATCTTGATCCGTTGAAATGACACCATGTAATTTATGGTTTGGGGTAAAACCCAAGTTTTCCTTTCTTAAATTTTGGTATGCTAAGCATAAGTAAGATGTTTACAACCAAAGTCAGATGAGCATGTCTTTGTAGGTTATTTCGAATAACCATTGGGTATTCCTCCATAACACCAAGGACAAAAGGGTTTGTCGCTTGAAACGTGAACTTTCTTGAAAAATGAATTTTTCGCAAAAGTTAAGTGGGAAGACAATAGAACTTTGATAAGGTTAACAAACCTTAGCTATATGTGTTGAGTTGCGTAGTGCAGGAAAACGTTCCGGAGGCAGCCATAATGCTCATGGCTCACGTGCCTCAAAGGTTGTGGTCATGGAGGTCTAAGTTCCTATTGAACCAAGTAGGTCGGATAAACAATCAAATGCTAAGATTTGAGAGTAAATCATTGTTTGACAATGATGAACCGATTACATGCAAAGAAGCGATGATGGGCCCTGAATCCGTCAAATGGCTTGAAGCCATAAAAACCGTGATATTTTTATACACTAGAAATCAAGTTTTTTGAACTTGGAAGACCCTTCGGAAAGGTGTAAAAACCTATCGGTCGTATTTGGATCTATAAAGAAACAGACATGAATGTTTCACATCTATGAAATAGTCGACATGTCGTAAATTATTTTACGATAATGTTCAAGGAGTTGACTATGACAAGATTTTATATTTCATAGCGATATTTAGTCTGGACGGATTAATGTAGCAACCACTACATATAATTTTGGTACATGGTAGCCGAATAAACAAAACAAAGTTCTTCTAATAGAATGGTTACCTAGGACGTGTACAAGACATGATCCAAAAGGTTTTGTTAAATTCAAAGGATGCTAAAAGGGTCATGCAAACATCAATGGTTGAAGTAAGCATCGCGGAGTTGGAATCTTCACCGTGATGAAACTGTTAAAGGAATTTTCATCAGGAGACGATGAAGATACTTGCATTTGCAAGAAATTAAGTTGGAGCGCTGAGACATATTTCTAATACATTAAGTGGAAGACATCTTGTTGATTGGAAATGATGTATATTTTATTGACAAAGGTTAAGAATTTCATTTTGATTAGAGACTTAGGCAAAACCTGAATATTTAGCGTGAATGTCTATATGGATAGACTGTGATGCTAATATGGCTATGCCAAGCATACATATATGAGATATTGAAGGGGTTCAATATAGAAACGACGAGAAAAGGATCTTGTCGCATGGAAAATAATTGAATCAAGATTCAAGTGTATCGACACTTGATAAGTGAATCAACATTCAAGTGCTTTGACACTTAATGAGTGAAATCACAAGAATGTTTTGATCAATCATACCATGATATGTACACATCCAGATATGTCCTATGCTCTAAGTGTTATGAGCATATACCAGAATGAATCATAAACTGATCATTTGACAATAGTAAGGATATTCTTATAATCTTTTGGAATAATTAAGATTATATTACATTTGTATAAGAGACAAATAGTTCATTGAAAAATGATACTAGTTTTGTCACAAGATACAAATTAATTTTATCTCAATTTAAACTATGGGTGGCACAATGAAATGGAAAGGAGTTTCCATGATGGATTTGGATGAATTCCAAAGTGAAGACATTGTGACGGATACTACAAAAAAGGCTAAGTATATGACTGCTACAGTAGCAGCAAAGGAGAGCATTTGTGTCAAATAGTTTGTTATCAAACTAAGGTGTGTTTCGCAACGGGCTAACACTAAAGATATATTGTACGACAATAGTATCGACATGATTTAACCCCAAGGAACTAAAGGTCTCACCAAAATACCAAATTTATAGAATGCCATCTCATTGGAGAATGAGTGATGCGTGAAGACGCAAAGACATGCAAATACACACTGACCTGAAAGCATCAGATCCGTAGATTATGTTAATCACTTGTAATCACGTATATGGAACACCAGAAATCCATAGGTGTTCAATATGCAAAGTTTTCAAACTAGATTATTGTCTCTAGTGCAAGTGGGAGACTGAACGGAATATGCCCGAGAGTCAATAATAAAGTGGTTATTATCGTATTCCTTATTTATGATAAATGTTTATTTTGCATGCTATAATTGTATTAATATGGAAACGATAATACATGTGTGTTTAATGAACAAAAAGAAAGTTCCTAGTTATGCGTCTCCTATAAACTAGCTCGTTGATTAACAAGATGATCAAAGGTTTCCTGATCATGGACTTTGGATGTTGTTAATAACGAGGTCACAACATTGTTGGAATGATGTGATGAACATTCATCCGAAGTATAGCATTACGATCAAGGTCATTGTATTTATATTGCTATAACATCATACAAAGTAATCTTAGTCCTTAGACCATGAGATTATGTCAATCATTAACATCAAAGAGTATCTTGATAACATCACAGGATGACTATAAAGATGGATTCAGTGCTACGAAGGTATTATGTTGAGGCTCATCGATCAAGAGTAGAATTTGTCCATCCCGATGATGGAGAGATATACTCTGGGCCCTCTCGGTGATATCACATTAGTTAGGTTGCAAGAATGTGATTTGATCACTAGAATGTTATATCACGAGAATGAGAAAAGAGTACATATCGGTAAAGAGATCAAACTAGGTATGGAGATACCGATGATCGAATCTCGGACATGTAATATATCGCGAGACAAAGGGATTGAGTTACATGCGTATAAGGTTCACACGATCACATAAGTCATCGTTGAATATGTGGGAGTCAGTACGGATCTCTAGGTCCCGCTGCTGATTATTGATCAGAGAGGGATATCTATCATGTCTGCATTATTCGCGAACTATAGGATGACACACTTAAGGGATATCGACACCATTCGGAGCAAATGATATGCCAGAGAAAGAAAAAGGAAAGCGCGGGAATTTATTTCACTAGACACCGGAATTGTTTCAGTTGAAATTGCTGAAACTGGTTCTGCATGTGAAATTGAAATGTTGTAAGGGGTTTTATGTGAATGTTTGTTAATTAGAGTAATTAAAAAAATTCTGAATAAATAAATAAAAGAGTTTTATTTAAATGAGAGCTTGCATTAAATTTGGTGGAAATTTAATGCATGTGAGTGGATATTTTAGTGGAGGCATGTTTATGTGAGTGGAGGCTTTTCATTTTGAGTGGGAGCTCCACCCTCATGAATGTGGAAGAGGTGGGGGCAGCCACCATGGGCTGGGAGCCATGCCCCTTGGGTGCTCCCCCTCTCCCTATAAAAGGCCTCCCTCTGCTCCTCTCAAAGTACACCTCTTCATGAAGGATCTCTCTCCCCCTCTATTATTTATCCCCCATGGTCTCGGAGTAGCGAGATACATGTTCTCGGTGGGTTTTCGGCAAGAAAGATTTGTGCTTCCGCTGCATCGCTGGAGCGAGGATGCGGAGGTTGGTTAGTTCCTCGGACGTCTGTGCAAGCATGGATGCGCCGCTATTTTGCGGCGCTAGGACTTCCTCTCGATCTTGAGATCGGCAAGAGATCGTCTACATCAACCACGCATTCAACCTCGTTAAGCTTTGTAGGTATTCAAGGGTATGTTCTCTATGGATGTATATCCTCCCTTTGCTTGTATCTAGTAGATAGATCTTGGTACATAGTTGTTCCCATCGTAGGAGAAGTTGTGCTTTTTATGTTGCGAACCCTTCACAAATCGTACGCAACGTCCATGTATACGTAGATGACATAGCAGTTATGTCCAAAAAGAAGGGAACTTTAATTTCCGACTTGGAGGAAACATTTGCTAGTCTACGGAAATTCAATATGATGTTAAATCCGAAGAAGTGTTTCTTTGGAATTCTAGCCGGAAAATTGTTAGGTTTTATCGTCTCAGAGCGAGGCATAGAGGTGAACCGGGACAAAATCAAGGCTATACTCAATATCACCAGGCCAACTTGCCTGAAGGACGTACAACGTCTCACTGGTTGCATTGTAGTAGTTAGTCGGTTCAACAACCGGCTCGGCAAAAGAGCCGCACCTCTATACAAACTCTTGAAGAAAACCGACAAGTTTGTCTGGACCCAGGAAGCCAAAACTGGCCTGCAAAATTTGAAAGACCTACTTTCAAACCCACAAGTTCTCGCAGTGCCAGAACCTTAGGAGCCTATGTAACTCTACATTGTAGCGACCAACAAGGTCATAAGTGTGGTAACAGTAGTGGAGCACGAGGAAGAGGGCCACGAGCATAATGTGCAGCGTCCAACTTATTACCTGAGTGAGGTCCTGACAGAGTCAAAACAACGGTATCCACACCATCAAAAGCTAGCATATGGAGTGTTCTTTGCATCCAAAAAGCTACGCCACTATTTTCAAGAGCACAATATCACAGTGGTGAGCACCACTCCCCTGCGAGATATAATCAATAACCGCGACGCCACAAGACGTGTCGCAAAGTGGGGCATAGAGCTTGCAGCTTTCGACATTGAGTACAAGCCGCGTACAGGAATCAAGTCCCAAATACTTGCCAACGTTGTTGTTGATTGGACAGAAACGGCAGAAAACACAAGTCCTCCAGACTCGGAATTTTGGACCCTACACTTTCACGGATCAAAGCACGAGGAGGCTCGGGGACTGGCGTGGTGCTCAAATCACCCCAAGGAGATAAGTTGTTCTATGTGTTGCAAATACACTTGACGACAACCAACAATATTGCCGAGTATGAAGCATTGCTGCATGGAATACGCATGGCCAAAAACATTGTCATAATAAGACTCATGTGTTACAGATACTCGGATTTAGTTTCTCAACAAGTATCTGATATCTGCAACGAAAACAATCACATGGCAGCATACAAAGATGTTGTGGATGAATTATCTAAATCGTTCGAGGGTTTTGAGGTTCAACACATCCCTCGAGAAGAAAATGAGGAAGCAGATGCTCTATTAAGAATAGGCTCTGCGCGGAAACAAGTCCCAGATAGCGCTTTTTTAGAGAATTTAAGGGTCCCCTCCATAATCGGAGTTGATAAGGACTATCCGACGAAATCTGACTCACCATTAATAGCATTTCTGGCTATAATTACTAGCTAGACAAAACACTATCTGGATTTCCTGATAGATGGAAAATTACCCGAAGACAAATCCTTGAGCCGGTATATCGTCCGACGAGCAAAAGCCTATACTATAATAAATGGTGAGCTCTATAAGCGTAGTGTTTCTGGCGTTTTTCAGCGATGTATTTCGTCGGAAGAAGGAGTGGAAATCTTACGAGAAATCCATGAATGGGAGTGTGGTCACCGCGCGGTAGCCAGATCCTTAGTGGCAAAAGCTTTTCGACGCGGGTTCTTTTGGCTTACAGCTAAGGAGGATGCCGACAAACTGGTGAAAACATGCAGAGGCTGCCAAAATGTAACACCCTCGCCTGATAAGGATGAGTTCATGTGTATAGTGCCAATCCCTAGATCGGTTCACTGGCACACACAGTACAAAATGATAACAAATATAACTGTGCATCATAAATACAACGAATATGATCCAGAATTTACATTATTTATTCAAGTACACATCGGAAACATATACAAGGTAGATCTCCATCCTTCAAATGTGCCACAGGCGAACAATCGTTGAGTGGAGTCGACCTATAAACGATCACTCAGAACGGAACAACCTGCAACATGAAACGTTGCAGCCATGAATGGTCAATACTTTGAATGTATTGGTAAGTAGAACTAATGAGTATACATGATCTATCAACTACATGCATATTTGGCTAGGTGGAGTTCATGATCATTTGCTAAAAGCAATACAACCTTTCCCTACTTTCAAAATTAGTTTTATTTCTTCAAAACAATATTCTAAGGACATACCGGCATAAACCCATGTAGAAACAAGACAGTTCAGCTTTCGTATGCTCCTAAACCCAAGTTCACCCATCAAGTTTTAGTAATTAAGAAATTGGGATGAGTGAGATCTTCCAAACAGTTCTAGGACCAGTTTCTCATAGTTGTCCATAACCGGGGACAAGGCTAAGTACTTAGTTTAGACACCCTACAGGGGTTGTACACTTTACCCGCACGACCTAATCAACCCGCTCTTACCATTACACTCATTTTGTGCCATGGTAGGGAGAAAATCAAGACAAAACCTTTCATAAGCAGAACCCTGAGCCCTCAGGACGGACCCATACCAACCTACATCCCCTACATCTACTAGTCACGTTGGGTCAGGTTCCTACAACCTACTTAGTCAAGACAAATAATGACATGCGGCTGTACTGGAAGCTACTACACAGGAAACCTAAGGCGGGGTGACGGAAGCCTCGAGTTCGAGCTCGACGTGGGCTCAGCCATGGAGCATGGTGGTGGTTAGATCGGAATCAACCAGGGCAGCGGCTAGGGTTCGTTTAAAACGCGAAAATTAGCAAGAGGGGACAGAGGAGTGTTTATATGGGGGCGATTCTTGGAGAGAGGGCAAGAGACACGTCGTGAATCGGACGGATTCTTCAGAATTTCTGGTTCGGGTCCGTATCATGTTCGTCGTGGTCACCGACCAGAGGAGGAATATGGTGGCGTGGGCCCCACACGTCAGCGAGAAGAGAGGACGCATGCTACTGGTTTGCTTTGCTAGGCTGCTCCTGGGCCGGTTCCGGGCTGGCGGCTGTTGCTGCATGCTGCTCAGGTAGGGGAGCGGGCGGTATCTAGGAGGAGGAGGAAGGGCTGGGCCGCACAGACTGGGCATGCCGGGTAGGTTAGGTTTAATTTTGTTTATTTCCTTTTTCTATTTCCATTTATTTCTTTTGGCCATAACTTCCTCATTTAAAATCCAAATGAGGTGAAACTTGTTCTCAAATTTTTATAAAATTCAGTAGGTCATTATTGGGTGGTAGTTTGGCATTTCTTTGCCTATTCAAAATATTGGATTTATAAAATCCCTATTTATTCCTTGTAGTAATATTTTCAAAACTTATTAGGATTAGGGTTTTTGAATTCAATTCTTGCAATTTGCATGTATGCAATGCAATGACCATGAATGACACGTAAAACATTTTTTTCTATCCCTATTTCTAAAATCTTGGGATGTGACAGACTAACCCCCTTAAGATGAATCTCGTCCCGAGATTTGAAATGGCTAGCAAGGTTGTGGGTGGTTTACTCGATGATCATCTTCTTACTCCTAAGTGTCTTATCTCACAATAGGTATAATCTCGAGGCTAACCCCCTTAAGAGAACTAAAGTCGGCATATTTTTGGGACAACATAGATGAGTATTGATAGAAGAGGACTAAGAGAAGTAGTTTCCTACCCATACACAACAAAGTCAAACAACAAACATCACAAACAAACAAACAATCCTAATCAATAATATTTATATACCATCAGTTTTGATATGATCAATAGCAAAGTGATATCGACATCCTAATGAAGAACTAGATGGTAGGCATAATTCTGACTATTCTCATCAATTGCATGATATGGTTCTCTATATTAGAATTGATGTGATAAGAAGATATACTAGAGTGAATTATATGAAGGTAAGAAGATAGAATGAAATATTGTTTATAATTTCTATGGCTCTCCTATTCCATTCCTAGGTCACAATCCTACAGTCAACGCACAACTCTGATACCATCTTGTAACACTCTCGCCTGATAAGGCTGAGTTCATGTGTATAGTGCCAATCCCTGGATTGGTTCACTGACACACACAATAAAAAATGATAACAAATATATCTGTGCATCATAAATACAACTAATATGATCCAGAATTTACATTATTTATTCAAGTACACAGCGGAAACATATACAAGGTATATCTCCATCCTTCGAATGTGCCACAAGCGAACAATCGTTGAGTGGAGTCTCGTGACCTATAAACGATCACTCAGAACGGAACAACCTGCAACATGAAACGTTGCAGCCACGAATGGTCAATACTTTGAATGTATTGGCAAGTAGAACTAATGAGTGCAAAGGATCTATCAACTACATGCATATTTGGCTAGGTGGAGTTCAGGATCATTTGCTAAAAGCAATACAACCTTTCCCTACTTTCAAAATTAGTTTTCTTTCTTCAAAACAATCTTCTAAGGACATACCAGCATAAACCCATGTAGAAACAAGACAGTTCAGCTTTCGTATGCTCCTAAACCCATGTTCACCCATCAAGTTTTAGTAATTAAGAAATTAGGATGAGTGAGATCTTCCAAGCAGTTCCAGGGCCAGTTTATCATAGTTGTCCATAATCGGGGACACAACTAAGTACTTAGTTTAGACACCCTGCAGGGGTTGTACACTTTACCCGCGCGACCCAGTCAATCTGCTCTTACCATTACACTCATTTTGTGCCATGGTAGGGAGAAAACCAAGACGAAACCTTTCAGAAGCAGAACCCTGAGCCCTCAGGACGGACCCATACCAACCTACATCCCCTACATCTACTAGTCACGTCAGGTCAGGTTCTTACAACCTACTTAGTCAAGACAAATAATGACATGTGGCTATACTGGAAGCTACTACACAAGAAACTTGTCTAATCTCTAAAGCCTAGGTGTGATTTCCGCAATAAACTATCCAAAAACATCAATCCATCATACCCAGGAGATTCATTAAATTCCAGTTGTTTTCATTATAACAAAACATAACTTCCCATAACATAATCAATCATGAATTCTCTTTGTGTATCTAATAAGCATGTCTAAGCAACTACAATACAATGGCTCAAAGGAGATCAAGTCATGGAAGTATGGCAATCATGCCTGGGTGTTATAGCATAGCATAGTATTAAAACACCTACACATGCATCACTACTGAAAATCATACTACATGCATAGGAAAAATAGTAGGACATTTATGATAGCTCTACTTGCCTTTGTTGAAGATGATGTAGTCATTCATATAATCCTCACAATAGAGAAGATTGTACTCGTCACAATCACAAACGTTGCACTCCTTGCAATCTATTGATCAAAACAAGTGCACAACAAACACACCATTCAAAACAATGCAATTATGCACAATACAACAAACAATGATGAACAAATGCATGCATGATGATTTAATATGTCACAATGGTTGTAATTATTTCTTTGAACATTACTAGATCATATGATGCATGTGACAAATCATTTATTGCAATAGATTATTTATTATTAATTCTTAATTGTCAATATAGGGGTTTTAATAGTTCTGTTAAAACTTCTGCTCTAGTTGTCGTATTAAATTTGGTTCTAGAGTGTACTAGATAGGGGATGTTATTACGAACCAGTAGCAATTGGATTTACCTTAATAGGACTTGTAAATCTTTTTCTATAATTTAATTAGTGTTTACAAGAATTTAATTCACTTAAATAGTTTGCATGGTCTAAAATTAGAAATAAAACCATATCTATAATCTACACGATATTGTGATTCCATAGACATATTATTTATAATTTTACGATCTATAAACTATTTACCATGATTTTTATACTATAAAAGGCCACTAAAACTATTTAAATTACTACAGCAATCCTACACTATAAAAGTTGGATCTAACAGAATATTAATGCTTTATACATAATTAGGAATCCATAGGCACCTTATTTGTATTTTTCTGATCTACAGATATTTTACTATGATTTATTTAGTATAAAATGTCCACTAAACCATTTAAATTATTAAAGTAAATATATACTGTAAACTTTATATACAATCGTATATTATTATTCTACACGCTTTTATGAATCCAACCATATATTATTTATAATTTTTGGACATGTATTCAATTTTATAATTTTACAAAAATTGCCCAATATTCTTCCTATTTTAAATCAATTTCAATTTAAAAGGGGATATTCCCCGGGAATATACCATGCTGACTGGGCTGCTGACTGGGATGCGGGGTTGACACGGTACTGACCTGGCGACGACGTGGCGCTGGCGGAACGGCTAACGAGGAGGACACGCGGCAGCACCTAATTAGACGGTACCAGTTCGGCTGGGCTTCTAATCGTACCCGTCCAGCTGCGATCCAATGGTTGCTGTTGATCCAGGTGTCAGCGGTGGTCAACAGCGACGGGGACAGTGGCTTCGGCGGCAGAGGCGCTCGGATGGTGGCCATCGGCGGCGCTCCGGTGACTTTTCGACGTGTAGGACTGGTCCACGATGATCAACGCATCTTGGTGGTTCTCCTAGGTTTCTTGGCGTCGCGGACCTCGTCACGGAGGTGTGGAGATGGGCGACTGGAGGCGGTGGTCGTCGGGGAAACTCCGGCGTGCGATTTCGGTGGCTCCGGTGATCTGCGAGAGAGGAGAACGGGTCATGGAGAATCAGTCGAGCGAGGAGAGAAGAATAGGAGGTATAGGAGGGAGACGGGGTGAAGAAAGCCTCGGGTTCGAGCTTGGCCTGGGCTCAACCATGGAGCACGGCAGCGGCGAGATCGGAATCGACCAGGGCAGCGGCTAGGGTTCATTTATAATGCGAAAATTAGCAAGAGGAGACAGAGGGTTGTTTATATGGGGGCGAATCTTGGTGAGAGGGCAAGGGACACGTCGTGAATCAGACGGATTCGTCGGAATTTCTGGTTCGGGTCCGTATCGTGTTCGTCCTGGTCACCAACCGGAGGAGGAAGATGGTGGCGTGGGCCACACACGTCAGCGAGAATAGAGGAAGCGGGCTGCTGGTTTGCTCTGCTAGGCTGCTGCTGGGCCGGTAGCGGGCTGGCGGCTGTTGCTACGTGTTGCTCAGGCAGGGGAGCAGGCGGTATCTAGGAGGAGCGGGAAGGGCTGGGCCGCGCAGACTAGGCAGGCCGGGTAGGTTAGGTTTAATTTTGTTTATTTTATTTTTCTATTTCCATTTATTTCTTTTGGCCATAACTTCCTCATTTAAACTCCAAATGAGGTGAAACTTGTTCTCAAATTTTTATAAAATTCAGTAGATCATTATTGGGTGGTAGTTTGGCATTTATTTGCCTATTCAAAATATTGGATTTATATAATCCCTATTTAATCCTTATAGTAATATTTGCAAAACTTATTAGGATTAGGGTTTTTGAATGCAATTCTTGCATTTTTTTTCATGTATGCAATGCAATGATCATGAATGACATGTAAAACATTTTTTTATGTCCCTATTTCTAAAATCATGGGATGTGACAGACTAACCCCCTTAAGATGAATCTTGTCCCGAGATTCGAAATGGCTACCAAGGTTGTGGGTGGTTTACTTGATGATCATCTTCTTACTCCTAAGTGGCTTATCTCACTATGGGTATAATCTCGAGGCTAACCCCCTTAAGAGAACTAAAGTTGGCATATGTTTGGTACAACATAGATGAGTATTGATAGAAGAGGACTAAGAGAAGTAGTTTCCTACCCATACACAACAAAGTCAAAAAACAAATATCACAAACAAACAAACAAACAATACTAATCAATAATATTTATATACCATCAGTTTTGATACGATCAATAGCAAAGTGATATCGACATCCTAATGAAGAACTAGATGGTAGGCATAATTTTGACTATTCTCATCAATTGCATGATATGCTTCTCTATATTAGAATTGAAGTGATAAGAAGATACTAGAGTGAAGTATATGAAGGTAAGAAGATAGAATGAAATATTGTTTATAATTTCTATGGCTCTCCTATTCCATTCCTAGGTCACGATCCTACAGTCAACGTATAGTTCTTATACCATCTTGTAACACCCTCACCTGATAAGGCTGAGTTCATGTGTATAGTGGCAATCCCTGGATCGGTTCACTGGCACACACAATACAAAATGATAACAAATATAACTGTGCATCATAAATACAACGAATATGATCCAGAATTTTCATTATTTATTCAAGTACACATCGGAAACATATACAAGGTATATCTCCATCCTTCAAATGTGCCACAGGCGAACAATTGTTGAGTGGAGTATCGTGACCTATAAACGATCACTCAGAATGGAACAACCTGCAACATGAAATGTTGCAGCCACGAATGGTCAATACTTTGAATGTATTGGCAAGTAGAACTAATGAGTACAAATGATCTATCAACTACATGCATATTTGGCTAGGTGGAGTTCAGGATCATTTGCTAAAAGCAATACAACCTTTCCCTACTTTCAAAATTAGTTTTCTTTCTTCAAAACAATCTTCTAAGGACATACCAGCATAAACCCATGTAGAAACAAGACAATTCAGCTTTCGTATGCTCCTAAACCCATGTTCACCCATCAAGCTTTAGTAATTAAGAAATTTGGATGAGTGAGATCTTCCAAACAGTTCCAGGCCCAGTTGCTCATAGTTTTCCATAACCGGGGACACAGCTAAGTACTTAGTTTAGACACCCTGCAGGGGTTGTACACTTTACCCGCGCGACCCAGTCAATCCGCTCTTACCATTACACTCATTTTGTGCCATGGTAGGGAGAAAAACAAGACGAAACCTTTCAGAAGCAGAACCCTGAGCCCTCAGGACGGACCCATACCAACCTACATCCCCTACATCTGCTAGTCACGTCGGGTCAGGTTTCTACAACCTACTTAGTTAAGACAAATAATATCATGTGGTTGTACTGGAAGCTACTACACAAGAAACCTATCCAATATCTGAAGCCTACGTGTGATTTCCGCAATAAACCATCCAAAAACATCAATCTATCACACCCAAGAGATTCATTAAATTCCAGTTGTTTTCATTATAACAAAACATAACTTTCCATAACATAATCAATCATGAATTCCCTTTGCGTATCTAATAAGCATGTCTAAGCAACTACAATACGATGGCTCAAAGGAGATCAAGTCATGGAAGTATGGCAATCATGCCTCGGTGTCATAGCATAACATAGTAGTAAAACACCTACACATGCATCACTACTGAAAATCATACTACATGCATAGGAAGAATAGTAGGACATTTATGATAGCTCTACTTGCCTTTGTTGAAGATGATGTAGTCGTTCATATAATCCTCACAATATAGAAGATTGCACTCATCACAATCACAAACGTTGCACTCCTTGCAATCTATCGATCAAAACAAGTGCACAACAAACACACCATTCAAAACAATGCAATTATGCACAATACAAAAAACAATGATGAACAAATGCATGCATGATGATTTAATATGTCACAATGGTTGTAATTATTTCTTTGAACATTACTAGATCATATGATGCATGTGACAAATCATTTAATGCAATAGATTATTTATTATTAATTCTTAATTTTCAATATAGGGGTTTTAATAGTTCTGTTAAAACTTCTGCTCTAGTTGTCGTATAAAATTTGGTTCTGGAGTGTACTAGATAGGGGATGTTATTACGAACCAGTAGCAATTGGATTTACCTTAATCGGACTTGTAAATCTTTTTCTATAATTTAATTAGTTTTTACAAGAATTTAATTCACTTAAATAGTTTGCATGGTCTAAAATTAGAAATAAAACCATATATGTAATCTACACGTGATTGTGATTCCAGGGACATATTATTCATAATTTTACGATCTATAAACTATTTACCATGATTTTTATACTATAAAAGGCCACTAAAAACTATTAAATTACTACAGCAATCTTAGACTATAAAAGTTGGATCTAACAGAATATTAATGTTTTATACATAATTAGGAATCCATAGGCACCTTATTTGTATTTTTCTGATCTATATATATTTTACTATGATTTATTTAGTATAAAATGTCCACTAAACCATTTAAATTATTACAGTAAGTATATACTGTAAACTTTATACACAATCATATATTATTATTCTACACACTTTTATGAATCCAACCATATATTATTTATAATTTTTGGACATGTATTCAATTTTATATGAATTTTACAAAAATTGCCCAATATCCTGCCTATTTTAAATCAATTTCAATTTAAAAGGGGATATTCCCTGGGAATATACCGCGCTGACTGGGCTGCTGACTGGGACGCGGGGTTGACACGGTACTGACCTGGCGACGACGTGGCGCTGGCGGAACGGCTGACGAGGAGGACACGAGGCAGCACCTGATTAGACGGTACCAGTTCGGCTGGGCTTTTAATCGTAGCCGTCCAGCTGCGATCCAACGACTGCTGTTGATACAGGTGTCAGCGGTGGTCAACAGTGATGGGGACAGTGGATTCGGCGGCAGAGGCGCTCGGATGGTGGCCATCGGCGGTGCTCCGGTGACTTTCCGGCGTGTAGGACTGGTCCACGATGATCAACGCATCTTAGTGGTTCTCCTAGGTTTCTTAGCGTCACGGACCGCGTCACGGAGGTGTGGAGATGGGCGGCTGGAGGCGGTGGTCGTCGGGGAAACTCCGGCATGCCATTTCGATGGCTCCGGTGATCTGCGAGAGAGGAAAATGGGTCACGGAAAATCAGTCGAGCGAGGAGAGAAGAATAGAAGGTATAGGATGGAGGCGGGGTGACGGAAGCCTCGGGTTTGAGATCGACCTGGGCTCAACCATGGAGCACGGCAGCGGAGAGATCAGAATCGACCAGGGCAGCGGCTAGGGTTCGTTTAAAATGCGAAAATTAGCAAGAGGAGACAGAGGATTGTTTATATGGGGGCGAATCTTGGTGAGAGGGCAAGGGACACGTCGTGAATCAGACGGATTCTTCAGAATTTCTGGTTCGGGTCTGTATCGTTTTCGCCCTGGTCACCGACCGGAGGAGGAAGATGGTGGCGTGGGCCCCACACGTCAGCGAGAAAAGAGGACGCGGGCTGCTGGTCTGCTCTGCTAGGCTGCTGCTGGGCCGGTAGCGGGCTGGCGGCTGTTGATGCATGTTGCTCAGGCAGGGGAGCGGGTGGTATCTAGGAGGAGGGGGAAGGGCTGGACCGCGCAGACTAGGCAAGCCGGGTAGGTTAGGTTTAATTTTGTTTATTTTCTTTTTCTATTTCCATTTATTTCTTTTGGCCATAACTTCCCCATTTAAACTCTAAATGAGGTGAAACTTGTTCTCAAATTTTTCTAAAATTCAGTAGATCATTATTGGGTGGTAGTTTGGCATTTCTTTGTCTATTCAAAATATTTGATTTATAAAATCCCTATTTATTCCTTGTAGGAATATTTGCAAAACTTATTAGGATTAGGGTTTATGAATTCAATTCTTGCAATTTTTTTGCATGTATGCAATGCAATGATCATGAATTACATGTAAAACAATTTTTTTTGTAATCCCTATTTCTAAAATCTTGGGATGTGACACAAAAGTACGCCCATCAGGCACACATTCCGGCTGAACAACTACGAATAATCCCTATTACATGGCCATTTGCGGTCTGGTGGCTTGATATGGTAGGTCCATTTCGCACGGAAAAATGTGGATTTACCCACCTACTAGTGATGGTGGATAAATTTAAAAAATGGATTGAGGCTAAACCCGTAACAAGTTGTGATGGAGCAACAACTAGAAAGTTCGTTGAGGACGTGATCATCCGATTCGGATATCCGCACAGTATAATTACTGACAACGGGAGCAATTTTTTCATGGGGGAACTTGCCGAATTCTGCGAAGAGCAAGGGATCCAACTTGATATTGCATCAGTCGCACATCCACAATCTAATGGAAAAGTCGAAAGAACAAACGGTCTTATTTTTCAAAGACTCCGACCTCGTCTCGAGGCACCGCTACGATGGGCCGCGGGGGCTTGGGCGGAAGAATTACTGTCTGTTATATGGAGCTTATGTATGACTCCTAATAGATCAACCAGATATACTCCTTTCTTCTTGCTCTATGGTGCAGAAGCAGTTCTCCCAAGCAATCTAATTCATCGGTCTCCACGAGTCAAAGCGTATATCAAAGAAGATGCAGAAGTTTCTCGACAAGATGATCTCGATATAATCAAAGAAATACGTGTCGTTGCTGAGCAGAATTCTACAGCCTATCAGCAGAAGTTACACAAGTATCATAGTCAGAGAGTTTAAAACCATTCTTTCAAAAAAAGCCATTTGGTTCTCTGACTTGTGCAAAAAATAAAGCACAAACTTTCCCTAATTTGGGAAGGACCTTTTATGATTAGCGGATTTCTGCATAATGGGTCGTATTATTTAATCGATATGAGATCAGTCAAGGGAAGACCAGACACTCGGAAAAGGAAAAGAGCTGGCGGTAACACAAACCCGGATGAAATAGACCGTCTATGTAATATTGCACAGCTACGTCCCTTCTATTCTTAGTTGTAATCATATATGTACATGTTCAAAGTGAAATAAAGTATTGGTTTCCTTATATATTATCTTTGAGAAGTTTTTTGCCATCTTATTTCCAAAAGAGCATGTAATTTTCAAAAATCCCAGAATGCTTGAAAGTACTTTATGCTCATGTTCATTCTGGTTACGATTTTTGAATATCTAAAAAATGTTACCTTAGGGTAAAAAATTCAATTTATTGTCTATACTTTGGTTTTTTATCTGATTGCTTAGACGAGGGTATTTTCCGAGTAATGAGTTGTTGGTACTAGAAGCCGGCTTTGTTTCCGAGTTTAAACTGGTTTAGCAATTACGCTCCATTGCTCGGCAAAGTTTTCATGCTAAAGGTTGGCCGGCCCATGAAAGGAACGAGGCTGAGAGACAGATAAAACGATAAGTATAGGCATAAACCAAAAGTGCTTCAGAAATTTTCAAGCACATGCATAAAATATAGAAACATAAGTGCTATGATAGTAAGAGTATTAGTTTTTATAGACCGAATCAAATGAAAATATTGTTCCATCATTACATTGCCGAAAAGTTCAGAATAATTCATACAGATTGTTTATGCTGTAGATCCAGGTGGTGTGATGAAGAAGGTGGAGCGCTGGAGTCGACAACGTTGTCGCCTTGGACCTCAGACTCGGAAGCTGCTTCAGAAAGGTTGTCTTCTGGCTCTTGAGGTGAGGGAGGCACGGTGATGGATCCAAAGAACGGTGTCGTATATTTGGTCATCTCCACCACACGACAAGCATAACCTGCACATGTATCTTGGATTGCCTTGATGTCATGTGGGTTGCCCTCATCGTCCTCCTCGGCAATACCTTTGGTGACATGCCAGATTTCCATCTCGCTGTGGTGGCTCATCACCATGGTAAGAGCGGTCTGGGAAGCAGTCCGAGCGTAGGAGATCTTCCAGTCCTTGATAAGCTTCGAAATCTCCTTGGCCTTGTCCCTCACCTCTTGCACTGACATCGTGTGCAAGTTGGAAAGCTTGACCGACTCGCTAGCCTCTTCAAGTGTCTGGTGGAAGTCGAACAAGATATCTCTGACGAGCTTGATGCGCTCGACACGAGGTTCGGAGGTAGGAGAGTCAGAAATATTCAGGGGGGATAGGAAAGAACTAAAACTCAAATTCGACTGAAAAGAAAGTCAAAAAATCAACTTAAAATGTAAGTCGGAAATTTTACCTAGGACTGAATGATTCCACTGGGCATGCTCCTCGCGGAGGCTGTTCATCTTGCTCTCTGTGGCCTGGGCCAGATCACTCCGACTATCAAAATCCTTCCGAAGATCATCTAACTGTTTATCTTGGAGGGCCAGCAGCTTCTCGAGCCTCACGTTCTCATGATTGCTTGACCCCAGGACAGCAACTACGGATTTCTCCGACTCGATAGTGAGTTTCTGAAGCTTGTCCCAGATCTCAGCATTCTCCAGTTCCAAGACCTTGAAACTCTCGGATTGCTCCACCATCTTGCTGGACTCGCACAACAGTTATGCAAAGGGAAAAATATCAGTCGAACAGAACAAGTTTTACTATGACAATGGATTATTGACAAAGAGGTAGCCAAAAAAATCTACCTTCTGCTTCATCTTTCTCAACTTTTAACTTTGAATTCTCAAGGCACAAGGTTTTGATCTCCTTGCGTCTATTAGAAATGTTCTAGAGGAATTCCTAGTTGGAAGATGCAATTTTCTGTAAGTTTAGAAGACGGAATACCGTCAGACGGCTACTAAGACTCGGGCTGTAAATTTATCTAAGTAAAAATACAGCACGATCCTTGGGGGATACACTACATCGTTCTTTCACAACCTAAAAGCATCAATTCGGATCCGACGATGTTTATCTGGCTTTATACTTGGGGGATACAGGATATGATAATAAAATAAATGCAAATAATAATCGGAAACTTACAATGTGTTCCAAGTGCAACTTCTCAAATCTGAGTTTAGTGTTGTGAAACTCTTTCTCGGCAAGGGAGAGGGAGGTAACATCCGTTGCTGGGAGTTCGCCAGAATCTATCTTAGCATCCCGGACCAAAATTTGGTCCAGGAGGCTGACCAACTTGACGTCCTCCTTCTCCTGGCTCTCTACCTCTGTGGTAAGGGTTTGTTTCTCAAGGCTGGACTGAGCCAGCCTGAGGATCTCTTCCTTCTTCTTCCTCTTTAGGCCAGAGACAGCAGAGCCGACCACTTTATCCAACGTTCCTGTAGATATTACCATGGGATCATTACCCTTGATAGGTTCACCCTTGTTAGTTGCCTGATCACCAACGGGTGACCAGGGCTTGCAAAATTTTGCCAGCATCAGGAGAGACGGAAACTTCCTGTGCTGATGGAGTACTGGATGGAGTCGGTCGCGGCATCGTAGGGGAAATAACAAGCTTATGCTGACGCATTGGCTTGCCCGGCTTGCTGTCCGGCTTGGTCTTACTCTTCAAAGACACATTAGCTCTAGAACACAAAAATCCAAATATCATGTGTGCTCTGGAGAGAAAGAAAGGTACAAAGTACTGAAAACAAAAGACAGGGTGCTTACTTTTTAACTACTGGCAGCACTTGGCTACCAGCAGTGATAACAACTTCCTTCGCCTTACGCTTCTTGGAGGCAGAGGCGGTAACTTCTTTCACCTCATAATCCTCCGTCGCCTCCGAATCGTCTGAAAGATAGCCCTCTAGTGGAGCAAACTCAGACTCGGAGAGTTTCTTGAGCTAACAAAGTTGAAAAGAATCGGTGAAAATTGTCATGGTGGTGTCACGGCAGATGCCATGGGTAGGCTTAATTTGGGGGCCGAATGGGTGCGTGTGGTCATCAGTGAGGGAGTGCACGGTCTTGCCATGCACGAAGAACAAGATGATCTCTCCACACTCAGTAATTTTATTAATGCTCGAGGTTTACAAGTGATCCTTGAGCTGTATGAACTAGTGAACTTGACCCTAGTTCCCTACTTGGTCCCACCTTCCTCTACTACTGCTATGCCCCTCCTAATATAGGCGGTGCTAGCTAGGTTGTACCCCTTTGGGTTCTAGGGTTACTGTTTGGATCTTGGTACCTACTGTGCGGGCCGGGTCATGGGCTTGCCCTAAGCCCAGTGGCCCAGTCCATAAAGCTAGACAGCTAACGGTCTTCTAGTACGTCGCCTCCTGTTCCTTTTGGCGTCACGCAGTAACTTTGCACGTCAGCCCTTGCTTTGGGCGTCACCTGGCTCCTTTCGTGTCACCTGGCGTCGCATTTATCTTTCGACCATGCTTTTACCATGGTCCCTCCTGAACCTCACTCGGAAAGGTGCCACGCGTTCTATATGGCTCGGCCCCTCCTCGTGAGACTCGGATCGTTGGTTCCTGCAAGATTAACATCTTTTTCTTATATGGGCCGACATAGAACATATGTCGGCCCCATACGATTCTCTCTCCCGGCCATACTTACTCGGCCTGGTTCTTTCTTTACTCGGCGTAAGCCAAGCTGGGCTGTGTTTTACCCCTTGTGACCCTACCAGGGGTTATCCCCCCGACATTAGTCCCCGAAGCTGGTGAGGTCTAGCAGTTCTAGCTGTTAGGCATCTCCAGGTTCCTTTAATGTAGTTGGAACTTTTTCTTTTGTCCTTATTCATCGCTTATGGCGCAGTGTTTGGCGCAATTTTGCATCTTGCCGAGTCTGTCTGACAGCTTCCGGGTCCATTCTTTGACTTTCTGGGTTGTTTTCGCCTCGTGCCGAGTAATTTTGTCCAATTCCGAGTCATGTTCGGCGTGCTTCAGTCTTCGACAGCTGGTAATCATGGTAACTTGCCTCAAATTTTGTTCTAGGCTCTGGCTGCACAGTGACGGCTACACAGTTATTCTTCGTCACTGTGGCAGTCCCATCGGTCTGTGCCCCTTGTCCTTCCTTTCGTGACGTGGTGGGGGATTTTCCGTGTATTGTTGTCACGTGGCGCCTGCTGATTGTCTTACTCGGACGGGTACACGGCCACACGCTGGTCGCACAACGCAGGGGGATCCCACAATTGGGGTTTTTACTGCCCTTAAGTAGGGGTGAGGGGGTTACAACTCCCTTCGCCCGTTCAGTTTCCCCTACCTCTTCTTCTTCCTTGCGCCTCCAAAATCAAACTTCCCCTCTACGGCTCTTTGTGCTTTCTGTTCTTGCCTTGCGATTGATCCTTTTCTCTTCTCATTCCACCACGGGTCCCAGTTCTTCCAAACCTCTTCCAACGGTGGAGGAGATTGAGTCTAGGAGGATCATGGACGCTCGCGATGGCGTTGATGGGGCTGAGGAGCAGGAGGTTCCCACCGGTGAGCGTGGCGGCTAGGAGGGCTCGGAGGTTTCCATTGAGGAGCTCAAATGGCTCCGCTCCACCAAGCGCATCCCGCTGTAGGTTGACTGCCGTCTTCCCGCCGGTGAGATCTCCCCCAAACCTGATGCCAATGAGCGGGTGGTTTTCCTCTCCCACTTCGAGCGAGGTTTTGCCTTGCCCGTTAGCACCTTCTTTGCTTCTTTTCTTTCTACCTTCCATCTTCAGACCCATCATCTTCCTGCCAATCCGATTGGCTCCCTTTCCTGCTTTATTTCTGCTTGCGAGGCCTATTTTGGCATTTGGCTTACAGTTCTTCTTTGGGCCAAATATTTTAGCTTTAGGGTGAAAGTTGTTCCTCATCCTGGCGCCTCCCGAGCCGAGAAGAAACTGAATCGTTGCGGTGCCGCTATCATAACTCCCAGGAGAGACTCCATCTTTCCTCGGGTTACTGGCCTTGATTCTTGCAAAAAATGGCATAAGACTTTCTTCTATGTCAAAAACAGTGGGGCTACCGATAACATCCGACTCCCCCTTTCTCGGACGAGGTTCCCAGCAAGAAGTTCTGGCAGCTTGACCCGCGTGACCAAGACGCTGCAGTGAATGAGGCCAATGTGATCTTGGAAAGGTTGTTGTCGCCAGATCAGAACTTTCATCTCGCCGACAGAGACCTCATGTGCACCTTCATCTCACGCCGGGTAAGCCCTATCCAAGCTAGGAGCCACAAGATGTGCTTCATGAGTGGCTCCCATGACCCTACTCAGCACTCCACGAAGGGGCTTACCCACGATTCCATGGCTCGCCGAGTAAGCTCAATCTTCAAACTGAACTTGGCAGATGATTGGGCTTGGATTTTCCCCCCGTTTAGCCGGGTCAAGCCTGTCCCTTGGGTAAGTTTCCGAGTCATTAGTTTGGCCGAGTCAGCTTTAGCTTGTTTGCTACTCTCTGTCTAGTTTTCGTTACTTATTCTATTTGTATTTCGCAGAACCTTGTTCACCAGGTTGATGACAGTACTGTCCCTCCTAGTGCTTACAACGAGGATCGCTCCAACTCTGACGAAGTCGAGTATGACTTGGAGTGCTTCATGCCCATTCCGCATGCGGCTGCTGCTTCAAACTCGGGTAAGAGTCAATCTCGAAATCCCTTACAAGATTGGTCTGACGATGATTGTACAATTTTGGAGGTACTTGCCTTGTGACCTTAGCCCTCTAACTTATTCGAGTAAGCCTATCATTTACATATGCAGCTGGCCAGGTACATGACACTCCTCCTCTCCGTGGGCGGAGTCAGCAAGATCACCGTTGCCAAGCCGAATAAGCGACGTGGGGCCTCCTCGAGTACTCAGCCAGCCAAGAAGAGAAAGGCCACTCCCGTTGCTCCTATTGCTGCCACGCTGGCTGAGACTCGCAAAGCTGCTGGGCTCCGAATCTCGCGTCGCCCACCGCACGATCCGGTTGTCACCGGGTAAGCTTTTCTGGTCTGCTTACATTACATTTTTCCCTTCTTGTGCGTTGCTACTGTTTTCTTATAAGTGTCTTATTATTTTCAGTGTCGCGCCTTTGTTGGCCAGTCAGGCTGCTCCCAGCATCGCCTCGCCGCTAAGTCCTGCACCTGCTCCGACTGATTCCAAGGTGCAGAACCCCGTCCGAGTCGAGGCTCCAACTATTGAGGCTCATGCTTCTCAGTGTCAGTCAGACCCGGTGGCTCACCCGGCGAAGGATACTCGGCCCAGCACCCCTGGTGCTGGCCAGGAACAACTTCCTGATCTTGGTGGCAGCGATGCTGGCACCGAGAAGACCTTTGCCACCAGTTCCTCTGGCATCAGCCCTCAAGCTAGTGCACATGAATAACTTCCTGATCTTGGTGCCAGCAAAATTGCTGAGCCAACTCAGTCGGCTCCCCTTTCTTCTCCCAACAAATCTGCTCATTCTCCTCTTCTGTCAAAGAACCAGACCTGGCCTACGGCTCCTGGTCCGGCTCGCGCTTCATCCGGCAAGACCACCTCCACCAAACAAACAACTTTGGTTTGTGCTCCGGGTACCGCTCCTCAGATTCGGCCCCCGACATTAGCAACAATACTCGTGTCAACGGGTAAACCAAGCGGGTCTGCGGCTGCCGGATCAGGTGATGGCTCTAAAGTTGTTGCCCTTCACACTAGTGCCGCTGCCACCCACTCCAATGTGGGAACTACCCTGAAGATGGGACAAGTTCTCACTCGGATGCTTAGCGGGAATGGCCTTGGTTCGGCTGAGCCTTATGATTTGGCGTGGAATGCAGCTAGTGAGCAAGAGGTCAGTACCCGTGCTGGCAATGAGCTGAAGCTGGGCCCCAAGGCCGTCTCTGATACGACCCAGCAACCCATCACCTTAATGTCTCGCATGGATGAAGTGAACGAGGTAAATAATTTTTCTACTCTTTTGTGTCAATGAGTATTTCTGTTACACATATCACCTAGTCCCCGAGGTTACTGCCGAATGAGGAACTTACTCGGCTGTAAGATCTTAAGCAATAACTTAGCTTTTATTTCCTTATGCCAAGATCGCATGTTAGACTCTCGATCCCTAGCCCCCGAGGTTACTGCGGAATAAGAAATTTATTCGGTTGTAAGCTCTAAGATAGGAGTCACTCTTTATCCGGCTAGGAGCTTGACTTTTCCATTTATTCGCTATCTTTTTCCCTTGTGCAGCTCACACATAATGAGCGCACCAAGGTGCATCAAGCTCTCCTCTTGGAGCATCTCAAGCTCGAACTTGCTTATGAGAAGCTGCAAATTGAGACCCAGGCCAAGGTAGTCTTCTTACTCGCCATATTTTTATTCGGTGTACCTTTCTTTGTTCCACTTTCTTAGTCTTTTCTTGCTGTTTTCCCATAGCTTCTGCCCAGTCCACCATCGACGCGCTTCACTCACAGATCAGCGAGATGGAGAGTAAGTTTTTAGCCTTCCTCGTGCTGTTTTGTGTTCATATCATTCTCTTGCCTTATTATCCTGATGGGTCAAGATATTTCTGTTGCTGCTGACGAGTAATTCGTTCCGAATAAGCAGAGAAGCACCAAGACGAACTCCATAAGGAGCGATACGAGGTGACTGGCTGAAGAAGCTGATGGCCGAGATGGAGCAGAAACACTTAGCCGAGGTGAAGGGGCTGAAGGAAGAGCTTGCCGAGAAAGATGGCAAACACGCCGCCAGCACCGAGAAAACCAGGGAGCTACTCAAGGAGGCCGAGTTGGCGGTTGAGTCGGCGAACATGGATCTGGACGCGCTCCAAGCCAAGGCCAAGGCTTGGCAAACCAAACTCGGCACCATCAACTCTTTTCTCGGTAGCGAGTTCTTACTCTTTTTTGCATTGTGCTTTTTGTTCTTGACTTTGTCATCTCCTTTGTTACTTTGCTAATATTTTCTTTTTCTTGCAGAGAACTTTCCCGAGGCCAATATGTTTGCCCTTCGGGCCATGAAGAAAGTGAGAGCCGAGTCTGGTGCTCCAGCTGATGGTGAGGTGAGTAACGACGAGCATCTTGAAGCACTATGGGAGCGCGTCAAGACCCTCAAGTCCTGCGGCGTGGTCTTGCTCAAATCATAAATTCATGTGTTCCGCATGCTCTGGCCGGATGAAGACGCACATGTACTCATCGAGCCCCTTGCTGAAAAGCTGCTTCACACCAAGGACAGGCTGGATGAGTGGCGTGAGTCGGCCGGCCGAGCTGCAGCGGATAAGGCTCTCTCCTTCGTGCTCTCCTGGTACGAGGACATCAATCTTGATGTGCTTGCACGCATAAGGGGGGACGAGAAGTGGCTGAATGATCCTGAGTTGATCAAGAGACACAAGGAGCAAGCCTACGCCATGATCGAGTATACTATGGTGCATGCTTGGTGCGACAGGCCCAGCTTCCTCGACCTTGGTGACCCACTTATCGAAGGGCAAGTCCCCTAGTGACTCGAACTTATATTTTGGTTGTGTGCCTTCTGATAAGGCTTTAAATATCTTGTTATATTCTGAGTGTGAATCATCCAAGGGCAAGTCCCCGAGTCTCATTTTGCCGTTTCACCTTGACTTGACTTTGGCTCTTGTCTACCTCTTTTGGCGTTCGACATTAGAGTCTCAAAGTACCAAGGATATAGTTAGCGGGTATGAAACTTAGGTCACTTGGCCGAGGATCATTCAACACACAATGCAATATAACCTGCAGTGGGTTAGGAAAAAGACATAGGGCCGACTCACGTTTCTCCTTGTACTTATCCGGCGTTCGTGTTTACTCGTCATGCATCCTTTCCTCTTGCTTTCCATGAAGCCGTGTTTTCAGACAACAACATAGTCGAAGAGTTGATTTTTTCTGAGTAAACACTAGTTGTTCTGAGATAAGCTTTGGGTGTCACGCCAGCTGACATAAAATAATTGAAATGGAAAACATAAGGGGCAGTCCCCGAGTCAGTTTTTTCGAGTCATACCATTTTATTATCAGCACATAGCCGGCACAAATGTCCGACATATGAGAGTTCGAGTGATACATGCACTTCTTCTCCTAAGTGTAGAAGGGGCAAAGCAGTGCCACATTCCATGGTCTTTTGGTCTCATCACCTGATCTGTCCGCCTTGTTATTTTGTGCTTCACGAGCATCGATGAGATAATATGAATCATTGTGCAATGATTTGCTTATAATGAATGGACCTTCCCATGGGGTGATAATTTATGCATTCCAGTTGTGCACTGCACTAGCCTTAGCACCATATCCCCTTCTTGAAAAACACGAGGTTGAACTTTCCGGCTATGGTAGCGTCGGAGATTTTGCTAATATATAGCGGATCTGGATAATGCCAATTCCCTTTCTTCTTCGAGTAAATCAACTCCATCTTCTCGGGCCTCTTTTACCTCGGCTTCCGAGTATTGCCTTACTCTTGGCGAATCATACTCTATGTCGGCAGGCAAAACTGCTTCTGCCCCATACACAAGGAAAAATGGCGTATAACCTGTTGACCGATTCGGAGTTGTCCTTAGACTCCATAGCACTAAGGGTAGTTCCTCTATCCAACAACCAGGTGATCTCTGGAGTGGTTCCATCAAGCGGGGTTTTATCCCGGATAGAACTAAGCCATTAGCTCATTCAACTTGTCCATTTGATTCTAGATGAGCGACTGATGCTACGTCGAGTCTTATTCGGTTTTTCCCGAAAAATCGAGCAAAAGCTCCATCGGCAAAGTTTGTGCCATTGTCTGTGATTACACTGTGTGGGTAATCATATCTCAAGATTATGTCCCTTAGGAATGTGACATCTGTTTTGTCGTCCAGTTTTTTGATGGGCTCTTCACTTCTATCCATTTGGTGAACTTATCAATCATCACCAGTATATGAGTCATTCCTCCCCTTGCTGGTTTGAATGGTCCTACCATATCCAGGCACCATACTGCGAATGGCCAAGTTATTGGTATAGTTTTCAATTCAGATGCTGGTAAGTGTGACTTGGATGCATAATGCTGGCAACCATTGCATTTTCCGACTAGCTCCTATGCCTCTACCAGTGCACTTGGCCAATAAAACCCATGCCGGAATTCCTTGGACACCAATGCCCTTGATGATGCATGGTGCCCACACTCTCCTTGGTGAATATCCAACAAAATTTCTTGACCTTTCTCTGAACTGATACAACGCTGCAGTACACTCGTTACACTTCTCTTGTACAGCTCCTTATTGATTATGGTGTATGCTTTTGCTCTTCTTTCTGTTTGCCTTGCCAATGTCTCATCATTCGGCAAAGTTCCATCCTTTAAGTAGTTGAATATTGGTTGTGCCCATGTTGGTATCAGTTGTGCCGGATCTGGTTACCCGTCAATTTCCATTAGCTCGGTCGATACATGTTCTACCGACATGACCTGAGGAGTCCCCGAGTGTGATTCGGCAACCCCTGAAGTGAGCGGATCAGTCCCCGAGTGACTCGGACCTGCCCCTGAGTCAATATCCATAGGCACCATGTCTGACTCCTATTCGCCGGGGTGACCCTGATCGACTCGGATTCTGGTGATGGCTTGATCGATGGTTTCCTAAGGTGTTCGAAGGCTACTCCTGGTGGTATTGCTTGCCGAGATGAACCTAGTTTGGATAGTACATCTGCTGCTTCATTTCTGCTCTTGGGACATGGTGGAATTCACACCCGTCAAAGTATCCCGAAATTTGTTGCACATGGAAACGATATAACGCCATGTTTGCGTCCAGTGCGTCCCAATGCCCAGACACTTGCTGAATCACCAAATCCGAATCGCCAAAGCACATGATCCTTTTGATGCCAATCTCTTTTGCCACTTTGATGCCGTGGACAAGTGCTTCATACTCGGCAATGTTGTTGGAAGCAGCAAAATGGATCTGTAACACATACTTGAGCTGATCCCTCTTTGGCGATGTGAGCACTATCCCGGTGCCCAGACCAATTTTTGTCTTGGATACGTCAAAATGCATTTTCCAATAATTCGGGTTTGGCAGTGGTGGTTCGTACTACGTTTCCATCCAATCTACGAAGAAATCTGCAACAGCTTGAGATTTAATTGCATCTCGCCTATCATACTGTGGAGTATATGGTGCTAGCTCTATGGCCCATTTTGCGACTCGGCCACTTGCATCTTTGCTGCCTAATATATCTGAGATAGGCGCCTCACATATAACTTGGATTGGGTGTTCTTGAAAATAATGTTTCATCTTCTTTGCTGCCATATATACCCCATATGTCATTTTCTGATAATGAGAGTAATTCTGCTTTGATACAAAGAGCACTTCACTCAAGTAATAAACTGGCCTTTGGACTGATTTGCCCTCTTCTTCGCGTTCAACCACAATTACTACACTTACAACTCTGTTGGTTGCGGCGACATAGAGCAACATTGGATCTTTGGACAATGGTGATGCTAATATTGGTGTTGTATCCAACATTTTATTTAATTCATGGAAAGCGCTATCAGCTTGCTGTGTCCATGTGAATTTGTCTGATTTTTTCATCAATTGATAGATTGGTAGGGCTTTTTCACCTAGCCGACTAATAAATCTGCTCAACGATGCCAGGCATCCTATGAACTTTTGGACATCGTTGAGGGTTTTTGGAAATTCCATTCTTTCGATAGCCCTGATCTTTGTCGGGTTAGCCTCAATTCCTCGGTTGGATACAAGAAATACGAGTAATTTGCCAGTCGGGACGCCAAATGTGCATTTTTCCGTGTTAAGTTTCATCTGGAATCTTCTTAAGTTTGCGAATGTTTGACACAGGTCCTAAATTAGAGTATGGCTTTGCTTGGTTTTTATCACCACATCATCGATGTATACTTGAACATTTTTGTCCAATTAATTTTGCAAGCATTTTTACATGCATCTTTGATATGTTGCACCTGCATTTCTCAGTCCGAATGGCATGGTACGATAGCAATAAGCCCCGTACGGGGTGATAAAAGCTGTCTTTATTTGATCATTTAGATTCAGTGGTATCTGATGGAATCCGGAATACGAGTCCACAAATGATAACAACTCACACCCGGCAGTAGAATCTATGACTTGGTCGATCCGTGGCAGGGGAAATGGATCTTTTGGACACACCTTATTGAGGTTCGTGTAATCAAAACACATGCGCCATACCACTGCCATGTTCGGGTCATCCTTTTTCTTCTCGACTAAGACTGGATTTGATAACAAATCCGGGTGCAGTACTTCCATGATGAATCCAGCAGCTAAGAGCCTGGCAATCTCGGAAGCTATTACTTTCCACCTATCTTCGATGAAGCGGCGGAGGGGTTGATTCACCGTTTTGGCATCTAGCCTTACATGATGAGAGTGCTCAGCCAGCTCCCTCGGAACTCCTTGCAAATCCTGCGTGGACCATCCAAAGATATCCCGATTCTCACGGAGGAAGCTGGTGAGCTCGCTTTCCTATTTGTCAGTGAGGCCAGCCCCAATGGTAACTGTACGCTCTGGGAAAGTCTCATCCACCTGTACCTTCTTGGTCTCTTTGGTAGCTTGAAATGACACATTGCCATGCGGATTAGTGAGTGCCGGCATAGACATTTGTGCTGCTTTGGCCAATCCTGCCACCTCCAACATTTGATGCTTTTCCTGCGCTATGACCAGTTAATCGGCCAATGAAGATCCGGCTGAGGCACAAGCAATGGACCTTTTGTAATCTCCCTCAACTATAATCACCCCACATGGTCCTGGCAGCTTCATCTTCAAGTAAGCAATATGAGGAGTAACCATAAACTTTGCCATAGTCAGCCTTCCGAGTAAGGCATGATACGAGCTGACCAAATCAACCACCTTGAACTCTATGGCTTCAGTGCGACAATTCTCTCTGTTGCCGAATAAGACGTCGACCCAGATCTTGCCAATTGGCTCACAGGACAATCCCGGCACGATGCCATGGAAAGTTGTCTTAGTCGGCTCTAGCATGTTCATGGTAATGCCTAACTTGAGCATGGTATCCTTGTACATGATGTTAATGCTACTGCCATCATCGATCAGTACCTTGGAAAACTTCACATTGATATCAGGGCCCATAATCGTTGGATCTAAGACTAGAGCATATCCTCCTGGGGTTGGCATGATCTTGGGGTGATCCTTTATGCTCCAAGTTATTTCTTTCTCAGACCAATGCATGTACTTAGGAATTGCCGGCATTGTGGCATTCACCTCCATCATCCGTCGCTGCTGACTCTTTTTGTCATTCGGCTTTGTGACGAAGACGGCATAGCTCTGGTGATGTTCTCTGTACTCATTTCTAGTTCCGTGGCCGACATGAGCGTTGTCACCTCTTGGATTGTGCACCTGGTGCACAATTTCTCTTCTCTCTTGATTATGATACCTTAGCTGCCTATTTTCATATCTATTATCTGCTCCCAAAACCCGAGCATTTCCTCCTGTGAGTGGTGGAGGGGGAGGTGGTGGTAGCTTCTTACTCGGTGAATCCACTCTATCTCCTTTCTGAAACTAAGTGCATTGTCTTGTTTTGTGATTTGCTGGCTTACTCGGACTAGGCGTGTGAAATTTACACGGCTGGTCCAGCATCATCTCATAGGTATACTTCTGTTGGTCCTGATATTGCTTCCTTTGTTCATATGGTTTTTTGCCATCATTCTTTGGCACCCAGTGTTGTTGACCATTTCTCCTTTGATGTTGGATACTTCTAGCATCTGGATGATCCTGACTCATGGCCGCAACCTGAGTCGAACCATATCTGTAGTCTGGCCTTTCATCTCTTCTTTTGCTTCTGTATTCGGATCTTTTCTGGCGCCTTTGCGACCCGGCAGCATCATAGATCTAAGTCTCAGTCATCCCATCTGTCGACATGAGCAGAGGCTGAGTCGGATATGAGTCAAAAATCCTTATTGTTTATGCCAAGCTTGCCGGCATATCTCTCTATAACCTCTGCCACAACACACTTCCGTTTCTGCAACCTTGAGCAAACCAAGCGATTACCTGGGACTCGATTACCCCTTCACAAGAATTGTGCATTGTGCACCATCTTGTGAGGAATTCTCTATCTGTCTCATTCGGCCTTTTCTTGCACATTGCTAGCGGTTGTGGGTGATTCGGCCTCTTGTAGGTGCTTGTGAAATTGCTCACAAAAGTGTCCTGAAAATTAATCCAGCTGTTGATGCTCCCAGGTGGAAAATTGTTCAGCCAGACCCGTGCTGGTCCTTCTAGCATTTGGTGTACATACCGTACTGCCCATCTCAAATTTCCCTGCATGATTTTCATAGCAGTTCCATAATCTATGAGCCAATCTTCTTGCTTTGTGCTCCCATCATAAGTTTTTGTTCCTCTGTCTAGCTGGAAATTTGGTACAGGAGGATCCTTCATGATCCTTGGGCCAAAGCATGGTGGACCCTGTGGACCTTGCGACTCGATCAGCTCTACCAGCTTTATTCGGTCAAGCTTCAGCCTTGCATCATCCGGCTGAAGGTTCCTGCCTCCGAGTCTGGCTCCCATCGCTTGATATGCATGATCTAGCAACTCATACCCATCATTTACCATTGCCGAGTAACCATTATTGTATTTGTTTGTGTTCGGGTCAGCAGGCTGTTGTGCTGCCTTTTCCGCACTTTGATGTCTTCTTTCGGGTTGAGCTGGTGCATTATTTGGTGCTGGATTTCCTCCTCCTTCCGAGTGAGCTCCATGCCTAGGTTGAGGCGCAAAATTTTGCCCCTATTGTCATTCTTTGCCCTGCTTGCCTCTCTCGGCCTGCATTTTCCTGGTTCTCATTTCCTTGGGCATTATTCTTGTTCCCTTTGCATGCGCTGGGTTTCCCTGAGCCATCATCGGGTCATAAGTGATCATTTGCTTGTTCCTCCCTGAATCCACACTCTGTTCTTTTCTCGGTCTTGGCGCCGCTCCAGGTGAGGATGCCGTGTGACCTGCTGATCTTGCCGGGAGAGGAGTCGCCGAGTGAACCAGCTGTGACCTCCCTGCTATACCCAGATTCACCCTATAGTATGCTTCATTCAGCATGCTAGCTTCTCTTACCAGTTCATTGACTCGTTCTTGTTGTCTTTTCTTTGCTTCTCCCGTCAAATGGGGTAATTCTGCTATTGCTGCTTCTATGGCTCTTAGGTTAGCTGCTGCTGTATTGTATGTCGGTCGCATGGCTGTTTCATTGCTGTTTTTTGGTGTCAATTTTGACGTTCCATCTGCCAGCTCCTCATTGATATTCCTTCCTCTTATCCTTGTTACATCAAGCCGGGTCTTCGTTCCCTTGACTCGATTTGCCGAGTTCAGTTCTCGGATTGTGATATCCACATCTTGCTGTAACTGTGCTAACTCCTTGGATTTTTCCAGAACCTTTATCCTGGCCTCCTCTAACTCAGCTTGCACACGTGCCGGATCAGTTGCTTGCGCAACTCGCTCTACCAACTTATCTATCGCATCTTGCAGCTCTTTATCCCTCTTACTCCTAGCTATGTTTTCTGGCTTTTCTAGCGGGGCTTTTGTTGTTCTTGCAGCCCTCGGTGTCTCCTCTTGATTTCCTCCCTCAGGATTCTCATTCACTACTGGAGCTATTTGTGGAGCTGCTGGGTTTGGAGCTATCATCGTTACCTCAATGGAGACGAGTTGGTGAAGCTTCCCAGCGACAGGAACCGCTGGTAGATCCGGCGCTAGGACGACGCGCTCCGGATATGCACGCTCCACGCGCACGACGACGTAGACCTAGTGCTCGCTGAACTTGATGAAACGACCGCCCCTTGGGAACGGCTTGGTCCCGAAGCATCCCGCGTTGTCGCTGACGATGTTGAGCGCCCCAAACCTCTGGATGAGGCCGGGGTAGACGCGCTCGCCGGTCTTGGCGATGATGTTGCCCGTCCGGATGAAGACTCCATCAAGCACCTGCTTCTGCCCCACGGTGGGCGCCAACTGTCGTGGTGGTGTCACGGCAGATGCCATGGGTAGGCTTACGTTGGGGGCCGAATGGGTGCTTGTGGTCGCCGTGGAGGGAGTGCACGGTCTTGCCATGCACGAAGAACAAGATGAACTCTCCACACTTAGGAATTTTATTAATGCTCGAGGTTTACAAGTGCTCCTTGAGCTGTAAGAACTAGTGAACTTGACCCTAGTTCCCTACTTTGTCCCACCTTCCTCTACTACTGCTACGCCCCTCCTTATATAGGCGGTGCTAGCTAGGTTGTACCCCTTTGGGTTCTAGGGTTACTGTTTGGATCTTGGTACCTACTATGCGGGCCGGTTCATGGGATTTCCCTAAGCCCAGTGGCCTATTCCATAAAGCTAGACAGCTAACGGTCTTCTGGTATGTCGCCTCATGTTCCTTTTGGTGTCACGCAGTAACTTTGCACGTCATCCCTTGCTTTGAGCGTCACCCGGCTCCTTTCATGTCACCCGGTGTCGCCCTTCTCTTTTGACCACACTTTTACCATGGTCCCTCCTGAACCTCACTCGGAAAGGTGCCACGCGTCCTATATGACTCGGCCCCTCCTCATGAGACTCGACTCATTGGTTTCTGCAAGATTAACATCTTTGTCTTATACGGACCGACATAGAACATATGTCGGCCGCATACGATTCTCTCTCCCGGTCGTACTTACTCGTCCTGGTTCTTTCTTTACTCGGCGTAAGCCAAGCTGGGCTGTGTTTTACCCCTTGTGACCCTACCGGGGGTTATCCCCATGAAAAAATAGAGTCGGAGAAAGAACAGAAAAGAACGACGAAACACAAAAGCAGATTTGAAATATTTACCGGAGTAAGAGGTCGGTTGGACGTGAACATCTTCATGGATACATCCGGAACTTTTCGTTCCACTCTCTCCTTGATCAAATACTGCATAAGGGTCCTATAATGCTTCGCCAGAATCCAGTTCGGGATGACCCATGGGCTGTCCTTCTTGTCGCTGGTGAAGGTGTGCATGAGGCGATCTCCGTGATGCTGTAGGGGCTGGATTCGGCGATCTAGCCAGCAGTGGATCAAGTCGGATCCACAGAGGCACTTGTGCTTCATCAGAAACTCAATCCGCCTCTTGGCGAGGATCAAGATATCCGACAGTTCTGGCACTTCCGCGTCCCATGACTTCTGGTGGGGGCGGCACCATCGATGAAGGCCGGAAGACCTTCCGCCTTTCCAGGAGCCGGAATATCCTGGTGATAAAAGAAGGTTCCGGCCCAGAGTTTGACGGATTCGCTAGTGTTAATCCTAGGATAAAATCGGTTTCTCCTAAGTACTAAGATAAGGGTGCCAGTGGTGTAAGGCACACCGACGCTAATGGAGTTCTTCTGGGTACCATAGTAGTACCATAAAAGGGTGGGACTTGGCATAGTGCCAAGAAACCCCTCGCACAGAGCTGCGTGAGTGCTAAGCTCGAGCAGAGAATTGGGAGGGAGGTTATGGAGTTGCAGACCGTAATGATTGAGGACCTCGACGAAGAAGTCCGGCGGTGGCAGGCTGAGGCCACGGTCGATGTGTGTGCCGAACAGCACCCGCTCGCCGTCGCGCAGGCGGGAACAGCGCGCCCTGAGGCACTCGGCCACGCGCCGGCGACGATGAGTCCTTCGTCCTCCATGACCCGGAGTTCGGTGTCATCCATGGCGCTAGGGATCCAGAGGTCCCACATCTTCTTTTCATCCGTCACCGACGAACCCGCCGCCGCTCCTGAGCCTGAGGCAGACGCCATTGCTCTTGGAGAAGAAGGACTGGTGGGGGAGAGAGAGTTTTTCTTGAGGCGTGTAGATGGGAATGGCCGCGGAGTGCTCGAGGAGTACGAGGAGACAATGAATGAATCAATGGAGAGATAATTCTAAGAGAAGGGTTTTCTCCTCTCTTTTATTTACCTCTGCATCAAGATTTCGTGCGTTGATACGCGCGATTAGCGCCACGCGTATAGGAGAGAGGAGGGTAACTTCCTCGCGACTCTTCCATCCCCTCGATTCTTGTGTGGGCATTGAAACGGCGTTCTGTTCTGTAAGGAGCAGACCCACCAACGGTCATGTCAATGGGACTCCTGTCAGTAAAATGACCTATTTTGAAAAGTTGTCAGCCCGCACGCCTGTGTAAAATCCGGCTCATGTTTTACACTGAGCAAGGAAAAGACTGAAGTCAGAATACAACATATCTGACTCAATTGACTCAGAATCCTACACTACTGAATGAAGTTTTCGAGAACCCTTCAAGATTATCAAGACGAATAAACCATCAAGCTAGACGATTTATCCGACTTTGGATCTTGGAGACTTCCAGGGGCTACTGTTGGGGATATACTTTCCGGGTATACCCAAAGGACTCGCTGACCAGGGTGGCCCACCAACGGGTTAGATCTTTGCTTCACGGGCGGCCTAGTCAGAGAAAGAGGAGGAGCCAGTTCTGGCTACGACAAGGCCCAGAAGAGTTACCGACTTAGGCCTGTAGTATTACTTATAGTCCAAGCTGTATCTAGTTACCGACTCTGTAACGTGGCCGGATAGGTATCTCCTGTAACCCTAGGTCCCGGTGACTATATAAACTGGCCCTATGGGAGCCTTTAGGGCACAACCAATCTTACTACTACAATCACAACTTGCACATGTGAACCTCTCTTGTAATCCGCTATAACATCCGGCTTACGTTGATATATTACTGGGTTGCTAGCAGGAGTAGGATCCGATCACCGCAGTCGGATCTGAACCTAGGTAAACTTGTGCTCACCGCTCCTGGAACATCCGACATCTCACACCCCATATTTTCAATGCCACTAGGACCCCCTATGGCGTACTTGTCGACAATTCGACGACAATAAACATGAAACAAAGTTGTGCCATTCTTTGGAATGTTGTAACCAAGTGCAAAGCTTGATGACATGACCTGAAATGATTAAATAATTAAAAACTTTAGTAATTATAAACACCGAAATAAAATTGGAACCATGGTCTTATTAGGTACAATAACTCACAAAGGTGTTGTTAGATAGATTAAGTGCACTAATACTTGTAACATAGTATTGCATGTCAGAGAGATGGAAAAAATTATCCTAATCATATAGCCGGCATATTCTGCTTACATCCTTCAGCATCTCAAAAGTAATGGCATATATGTATTTCATAGTAATGGTATATATATATATGTGAAAAACTCCTATATAAAACACCTCTAGTGATGGGATTCACAAATGAAACCCTAAATCTTGTAAACTCAATTACAATTAAAAAGATAAATAAATATAGGGATCCACAAATGGAAATATTAATATACATACATTTGATGGAGAAAATACACATACTAAAAATAGTGTGGTATCCTTGATGTCACCATTAGGGGCATGTACTTATATATTAAACACGGACTGATCATCTCCTTCCTCTTCACCTCCTTCCTCTTCATCTCCTTCATCTTCATCATCATCTTCTATGATTAAGATAAAGGTAACCACATCATGGATAGAAACATTGTGTGTCCTCAAGAAAGATAACCATAATGGACCTCTTATGGATGTATCATCTTCCCTTTTATGCAGGAAAATCTTAAACCTACGCCCTCCAGCCAAAGCTGGTAACCTCTTATCGACATACTGGTTGAGTTTTTCCTTGAAGTGACAAGGAACAGTCTGAGAAAAAACAAATAAATATGTGATGTTGATCATACATATAACACTAGGAAGAATTTACTACTAACTAAGAAAGTAGTACTGCTAAAATAATCAGAAAACTACTAATCAAATATATATATATAATAGTAGGAAAAGAAAAAAATGTATTTGCAACATACACATGGGACAATTATTTTCTATTAGAAAATTTTAATACTAACAAAATAAATATGATGATGTTGGATCATATATATAATAGTAGGAAGATTCACTACAACCTACATAAAAAACATAAATGCATGTAATCATGTGTGGCTTATCAGATCCAAGAGAGATGCATATGTGGCAAAAACAGAAAACAATTGATTGATGTTTGTCTAACAAGTTTCGAAGGAAACAGAGTGCATATATGGCTTATCACTCCTAAAATCTGAAGTAAACTTATCAACATATGCCCATTGATGTTTTTAATTCCTCAAACAACAAAAACTCAAATTCCTAGCTACCAAGCACGAGAACTATAATTTTAGTTCACACGTAGGCATGCTAATTAACCCACAGTGAAGAACTTTGTAGATATACTGAGTCTAAAATTACTGACCACAACTTCCTGAAAGGTAGCTGGTTCAGGACGATGGTGAAGGACTACGAAGTTCTGTTGGAATGGCCATAGTTATGCCTTTGCTGGCTGCATACATGACAGATTTACATTACGGCAACTTGGTTCTATGCACTAAAAAAGAAAAGATCGAAGAAAAGATTTAGAATAAACTGAAAACCCCATTTGTACAGTACATAGTATGGAAAAAACAGATCAAGAAAATCTCATTTGTACAGATCTGGAGAAGCGTCTGAACAATCTGCGCAACTCAAGCTCTGTGTATGAACAAGCGTCTTCGTATTGTTAGACTAAATACAGTGAAAGAAATCAAATAGAAAGAAGAGTACAGAGGAAGGAGAACCTGCAGATGAGAGTTTCTCCGTACACTTCCTCTGGAACTGCCATTGAGTACATACGCTAATTCATTTTTTCCAAAGTGTATATCTAGGAGGCAACGCAAACCCTGACAGCTTTCCCTGACCACTCTTAGAGGCGGCTCTTATTACAATACGTCCAAGATAAAATCGCGGGGGATGCACGTGAACGGGTGCCATAACTACACGTGTTAGGCAACCAAATAAAGGTGACTTGTAATAATAGTTGGCTCACCGCTCTAAGTATTAGAGATGATTGATTTTTTCGACCGCCTAAGTTCATATACTAAGGCATTTGTGTTTATTATTCGGCTCCCAGGGGCCATTTTTTGAGTCTGCTACTATAAACAACTGCTTTGAAGACCAGTAGAGGCGGTCGTCTTGTAATAACCGGCTGAGGATGACAAACAAAGGCGGGGTTTTTCTTACTTGGGAAAACCGTCCGGGTGCATTGTCTCTAAGTAACGAGTTTGTACTAGTGTTGGTTAGTCTTGTTTTGAGGAGCTATCACCTCTGTTGACAGCGTGGTCCACCGTTTGATCGGTGTTGTAACTACCGCTTGGCACCTATTTTATATGTTTGATACACCTTCCAAGGTGTATTCTAGAAAAAAATAAGGCCGTATGTATCTTCTATA
This sequence comes from Avena sativa, assembly GCA_916181665.1. NCBI lineage: Eukaryota > Viridiplantae > Streptophyta > Magnoliopsida > Poales > Poaceae > Avena > Avena sativa. The sequence continues at coordinate 73,760,680 of OV702284.1, forward strand.
CAGAGGACGAGGGTGTCAACCTCCTATTCAAAAAAGACATACATTTGTTTTCATGGTTCATTTCTTCTTTCTACATAAAATTTGAAGTATCCAAAGTTATGCTCACCTACTAATTGACAAAATTATAGGGGACACAAAATTTATAGGAGGGTTTATACGGAAAGGGAGGACCTGATCGATTCAAAGTGAAGAGGTCGATGCCTTGGCCCATTTTGACGGTTAATGGTCTTAATTTATTGCTTTTATTTGTATACACAATCTATATAATACTTTTTACTAAGGAATTTTGTTTATTTCATAGGCAATTGAGATGTAGTGTTGTATTTTTCTTGGAGTCCATAGAGCATCTCTAATCGAATCCCTAAATCTTAGATGAGCAAAATTCTCCCTATTTGTGCATGATCAAATTTGGTCATCTATAAACATTTTGTTTCTAATCGAAATCCTATTCTTAACTCCCTATATCATAGTTTCTATGGACACATTGAATCAAACACATTTGATGCACTTCAAACATTGAGACAAATATCGATAAACATAGTTCAAACATAATACAACTAAACATTGAGATTAAACCTAAATGTAGACTTGGGTTTAAACTAAACTGGTCGGTGTCGTTGTTGGCGCCTCCTCTATACCTAGTCACTCAAGCTATTGAGCCACTTCTCAAATGACGAACCACCGAACTCGTTGTCCTCGTCTGAGAGGTCGATGACGGTGGCAGTAGATGGACCTACGATGGCGGCAAAAGAAGAAATCGCGATGGCGGCAACAGAAGTTCTCGCCACAGAAGATGAACCGGTGGCTCAACGTGCGACGTACTCGGCGTACACCCGCTGCTCTACTGCCACGCCCTCTAGATAGAGGTGGAGGAGCTCCTCCGTGTAATCCTCCTGATAGCCTTGTCCTCAAGATGCTCCCGAGCCTCATGGTCCTTCCACGCGCGACGCAACATCGCGCTGCAGATGGGCGGCATGGACAAGGCGTGAGAAGATACGTCCATCTCCGGCGATGGTGGGTTGGGGGAGGGTAGGGGTGTGGTGGGATGAAGAGATTGGGTGGTTCCAAAGGGAAGATGGGAGGTGCAGATATTTTTCTCATTTTCTTGGGGGTTGGTAAATATAGGGGCCGACGCGGCCCGATGAGAAAGAAAAAATGGTCTACTAAACCAGATAGGATTTGTTTTAGGTATTTTTTAGATGGTAAAACTGTCTTTTTTGGGTTGGTTAGAAATGATCTTGGTGATGCATCGTTCAGTTCCCTCTCATCGACTACTATATCCATTGAAACTCATTAATACGTCCAAAACGTATCTACTTTCTCGAACACTTTTGCTATTTTTTCTCCTCTAAACTTGTATGATTTGGATACAACTAAAGCGGACTAACGCTATTTTCAGTAAAATTGATTTGGTGTCTAGTTTTTGTGCAGAAAATCAACTTTAAGGAAAATTCCGGAAAATATGCCAAAACTCTTATTTTCCTAGAAGACTCACGGAGCCAGAAGACGAGATGGAGGAGGGCCATGAGGGGCCCTCACCCCCTGGCCGCATGGGCCAGCCTAGGACGCGCCTGGGAGGGTTGTGGACACCTCGGGCACCCCCCGGCCTCCCTCTTCGCCTACATAAAGACTTCTGACCTAAAAACTTCGGGGGCGGGGTCGACGTTTTTTTAGAGAGGGTTCCGCTGTGCCGCCACCACCAGAAACCGCGATTCGGAACCAGAAACTCTGTTCTGGCACCCTTTCGGGGCAGGGAATTGGAGGAGATCATCGCCATAATCATCATCGACGCCTCTCCATCAACCATCCATGTTTCCCCCATCCATGAGTGAGTAATCCCCCGCTGTAGGCTATGGGGCTGGTAGGGATTGGATGAGATCTCTCGTGTAATCGAATAAGATTGTTAGGGCATGGTGCCTAGTATCTTTATTAGTGCTCTTTGACTTTGTTGCAACTTGCTGTTCTTAATGCTTGTCACTAGGTCCCAAGTGCCATGATCTCAGATCTGAACTTATTATTGATTCATGATGATAGTATTGTTTGTGATCTTATCTGCAAGTTGTGTACACATATCATTGTCCGGAACCAAAGGCCCTGAAGTGACAGAAATTGGGACAATCAGAGGGGATGACTGTGATATGAGGATCACGTGTGTTCACGGAGTATTAATGCTTTTCTCCGGTACTCTATTAAAAGGAGTACCTTAATTGCCAGTAGATTCCCTTGAGGCCCCGCTGCAACGGGCTGGCAGGACAAAAGATGTTGTGCAAGTTCTCATTGCGAGCACGTATGACTATATATGGAACACATGCCTATGATTGTTTAGTACTTGGATGCTTTATCTTATTTATTTGCAAATGCCCTAGATCTTTGTATTACATGAATAGTCTCGTCCATGCAACGCCCGTCCATCTATCCTATGCCTACCGCACTCATATCCTACTGTTTGCTACTATTGTTACTACTGCCTTTGTTTTACTGCTACTGTTGCTTTGCTGTTGCTACTATAAAATTGTTTCTACTGATAAACTAGTGTGAGCTGGACTATTTCTAGGTGCAACTGAATTGACAACTCAAATATTGAGGCTTATAAGTATTCTTTGGCTCCCATTGTGTCGAATCAATAAATTGGGTTATACTACCCTCGAAGACTATTGCGATCCCCTATACTTGTGGGTCATCACTCATCATTTGGATTTTTGGGGAAATATTTTACACTAGTAGAAAATAGTCCTTTCGGCCGGAGCATTAGTCCACCTTCTAGTTCCAAAGGCTAGAAACCCCGGTAGCGTACTGCCACCTCTAGTCCCGGTTCAAACGGGACCTTTAGTCCCGGTTGGAGACACCAACCGGGACTAAAGGGTTTCCGGCGGGCTGGGCCAGCGCTAGACCCTTTAGTCCCGTTTGGTGTCTGCAACCAGGACTAAAGATGGATCTATAGTCCCGGTTGGAGACACCAACCAGGACTAATGTCCTTCCTATATCATCTTTCTCCATGCCCCAAGCCATACTCCATTTTCAAGATGCTTCTCCTCTCTGTTAACTCCCTAAGCTCGAGTTCATCCCCATTTTTCACAAGATATTTCAAGATTTGGTGGCGCCCCATCTATCCAAGGGTTTTTAAAAGGTTAGCAACTTCATCCTTTCATCTTTCATTGCTAGTTTAGCTCATTTCTTGCTCTAGAAGTAGAGGGATTTGTGAGTTTAGTTTGGAAGTATTTTTTTGCAATAATAACATTTGGTCACTACATTACTTTGGTTTTAATGTGATGAACTTGTATTAATTTAGACACTTCTCTATTCATGATGTTGTGTAATAGTTTTTGATATACTTATGTAATGCAGATTTGGCCACTCCTTCCTGTGGTCGACTTCATCCCCATTTTTTCACACGATTTATCAAGATTTGGTAGAGCCCCATCTATCCAAGTGTTATAAAAGGTTAGCAACTCCATCATTTCAGCTATAATTGGTAGTTTAGCTCATTTCATGCTCTCTAAAGTAGAGATATTTGTAAGCACTGCATCTTCAAATTCCGGATGGATATAAGCAAAATACCATCATCATTGTGCATAGACATATATATGTACCATAGTAAACAATAATAATCACAAAATTGTAACAAAAATAGGGTTAATTCAAAAAAAACTTCATAAGAAGACACACTAGCTCAGTACATCTTCGAGAAGCTCCTCTACATCAATATACGGGAGTGACTCTATGGCGAGCTCCTTGAAGATGTCTGAGGATGGGATCCTAAGACATCTTCGAGAATCTCTGCCATAGTGGTTGTTGGCATTTTTGCTTAAATAGGCCCAGTGCCAATAAATTCCTGAAATCCTAGAGGCCCATTTGTCCCATTCATGCAAGGCAAGAGCTGGGACAAATGTTTAGTCCCATATTGCTAGTTGAGTGGAAGTTGAACCAGATTATAAGGAGAGCTCTTCCACCACTTATACGAGCTTGAGAAGAGAAGACATATACACGCGCTCTCCTCCTCCTTGTTGCTCACCTCGCCACGCCACGCCATGCCTCGTCACGACACGTGCGCATGCCGCGAGATGCGGGAATCTCGCCAAGCCGACCTTTATTTTGCCTCTCATGAATAGTATATGAACAGTTGTACATAAGATGAAACATTTTTCTCGAGTGGACTTTTAATACGAGCTAAGTGGAAATGAATACGAATTGAGTGGAGGTTGTCGGATTGGCTGCCACATGTTCGCTTCAACTTCCGTCCATTCGTTTCATCTCTTGCGCATCCTATCTGCCTTTCCTCTGTGCCTATAAGAGAGAGGTTGCGCCTCCTCTCAGATATACTGTCGCACATCCCTTTGCGTCTCTAGTTCCAAAGAACTACGCTACCTAGTCTTCCCCATGCCGTCTTGCGGCATGCACCGCGAGCCGGGACAGTAGGCCTCCAAGACCCTGCTACTTAGAGTCCTGTACGGGAGAAGGGCGATAAGGTTTTTGGGGAGCGTTGTTGGCGTGACTACCGACTTCATCACAGATTCCTCCACGGATAGGGATTGCACCGACGTCTTCCCCCAATGAGGACTTCTTCCCCGACATCAGCAACATATACATTAACCTTTGCCAAACAACCCCAAGTACGTAAGTAAGAGAGTTTTAATCTTTTCTTCTCCCATTCTTCGAATGGAGTAATTTATTTGTTCTTTGTGGGAACTCGGTTTAGGACATGACACGTAGTCAATAGTGCCTCCCCCCACCATTCCTTGGAGATACCCGATGTGTCTAACATAGCATTAACCATATATTTTAGAGTACATTTCTTTCTTTTGGCTACTCCATTTTACTGGGGTGAGTAGGGAGTCGTCCTCTCATGAATTATGCCATGTTCCGCACAGAAGGAATCAAACTTGTTGGAAAAATACTCTCCACCACGATCAGACCTAAGCCTCATAATCTTTCGATCAAGTTGATTTTATGCTTCATCTTTATAGATTTTGAAGAAACTCAAAGCCTCATCTTTTGATTTCAGAAGATAGACATGACAATATCTCGTAAAGTCATCGATCAAAGTCATGAAATATTTCTTCCTACCTTTTATCAACACACCATTAATTTCACAAAGATTAGAATGTATGAGATCTGTGGTGTTAAATTTCTCACTTCTGCAGTTGTATGTGACTTGCGAGGTTGTTTAGCTTGCACGCAGACTTGGCACTTAGATCCCTTAACAGTTGTGAAATCAGGGATTAAATTCATTTTGGCTAGCCGTGTCATACAACCAAAATTAATATGACAAAGACGAGAGTGCCAGACATTTGATTCAAAATTCATGTAAATATGATTAACAACTTTATTACAAATGTCTGACAGAGATAAGCGGAACAAGCCTCCGCACTCATATCCTTTACCAACAAAGGTTCCTGACTTAGAAATTACAAATTTATTATACTCGAATACAATCCTGTAGCCATCTCGTCACAGAAGAGATCCGCTCACAAGATTTTTATTTATTGAGGGAACATGATGCACGTTCTTCAGGCGCACGGTCTTTCCCGAAGTGAACTTCAGATCGACCGTACCAACACCATGAACGGAAGCATGCGAGCCGTTCCCCATCAGCATGGTTTGAGTCCCTCTAACCTGATATGAAAAAAACATGGAAATATCATAACAGACATGTACATTAGCGCCCGTGTCAATCCACCAATCAGGAGAATGACTTAATGAAAGAACAGTAGATAATATACCATACCCAACATCTTTCATCTCAACGTTGCTCATAACAATATTAGCAGTCTTGCTGTCCTTCCCATGCTGGAGCTTGTCAAAGTGGTTGGGACAAGCAGGAGTCCAATGATCAGGATCACCGCACATATGACAAGCACCTTTCTTATTATCAGTCTTCTTCTTGAAGCTGGTAGACTGTGAGGCATTGTTCTTTCCATCAAACTTTCCTTTGCCATCAAACTTGCCTTTTTTCTTGAACTTGTGAGGCTGCAAGTTCCTTTTCTGTACCAGATTAATATTAGAACCTCCCTCGGTACCTTGAGCACGTGTGTCTTTTTCTCTCGCCTTCTCTTCCTCATTAAGAGCCCCAATGATATCCGTCACAGAGAACTCTTTTCTCGTGTGCTTCAGAGAAGTAGCAAAATTCCTCCATGACTGGGGAAGCTTGGCAATAATGCCTCCAGCAATAAACTTGTCCGGTAACACACAAGTCAAGTGCTCAAGCTCCCTGGGAAGTGACTGTATTTCATGAGCCTGCTCCATAATGGGGAGGTCATCAACCATATTAATGTCATATAATTGTTCCATGACATATAGGTCACTTCCAGCGCATCCCACATATCCTTGCCATTTCTAAAGGACAAATATGAATCGACAATATTTTCTCCAAGAATGTTGAAGAAGGCAGCCTTGAAAGTGGTATCAAGTTTTAGGAATGCCTCTTCCTAAGCAGGATTAAGATCTCCCTCAGGTGCGCTATAGATGGCGCTATAGCAGCTCATTGTCTGAAACCAGAGCACTGCTCTCGCACGCCATATTTTATAATTGACACCTTCAAACACAGGTGGCTTCATAGAAGCAACAAAGGCACTTGGGAAAATTGCCTGAAATAAGTTTTTGGATTGTTGAATAAAAGAGAAATTTACCAAGCGAATTGACCATAGTAAACGCTAGATAAAACATGAATAGAATAATAGAAATTATACAAATCATGTGAAATAGAGAATACATATTAAGGAAGATAACCAAACAGATTGCAAGGCATAGAACTTGAGATACGATCAGAGCAAAGTTGATAAAGAGAATGTGCATCACAGCAGCAGCAGAGGAACCACTAGCATTCGAGTTGGCACTGTTGTCAGCCATGTCATCGAGGAAGAGGTTGTTGATGTCGGGGAAGAAGTCCTTGTTGGGGAAGACATCGGTGCAATCGATATCCGTGAAGGAATCCATGATGAAGTCAGTAGTCGCGCCAACAACGCTCCCCAAAAACATTATTTCCCTTCTCTTGTACAGGACTCGAAGCAGCAAGGTCTCTGAGGCCTACTGTCCCGGCTCGCAATTTACGCCGCAAGACGGGATGGGGAAGACTAGGTAGCGCAGTGCTCTAGAACTGGAGATGCAAAGGGATGTGCGACAGTATATCTGAGAGGAGGCGCAACCTCTCTCTTATAGGCACAGAGGGAAGGCAGACATGCTACATAGGAGATGAAATGAATGGACGGAAGTTGAAGCGAACAGGCGGCAGCCAACCAAACAACCTCCACTCAGTTCGTATTCATTTCCACTTAGCTAGTATTAAAAGTCCACTCGAGCAAAATGTTTCATCTTCTGTAAAACTGTTCATATACTATTCATGCATGACAAAATAAATCTCGGCTCGGAGAGATTCCCGCAACCCGCGGCGCATGCATGTCTTTACGTGATGTGACGAGGCAATGCGATGCAAGGAGAGGCGTGGCGAGGCGAGCGAGGAGGAGGAGCGCATGTGTATTTTTCTTCTCTTTTCAAGCTCGTACAAGTGGTGGAAGAGCTCTCCTTCTAAGCTGGTCCAACTTCCACTCAACTAGCAATGTGGGGCTAAACATTAGTCCCAAATCTTGTCGTGCATAAATGGGCCAAATGGGACTCTAGGATTTCAGGAATTTATTGGCATATAATAAATGGGTTAGGCCTATTTAAGCAAAAAATTCCAATTAACCAAGCGAATTTATTGGCATATAATAAATGCACATCCTGTCTGCCTTCCCTCTGTGAATTTACCCCGTTGCTTCGATTCCTATACGGGAGAAGGGCGATAAGGTTTTTGGGGAGCGCTGTTGGCGCGACTACTGACTTCATCACGGACTCCTTCATAGATAGCGATTGCACCGACGTCTTCCCCAACAAGGACTTCTTCCCCGACATCCGCAACCTCTTCCTTGACGACATGGCTGACGATGGTGCCAACCCGAACGCTGGTGGTTCCTCTGCTACTGCTGCTGTGATGTACATCCTATTTCTCAACTTTGTTATAATTGTATCTCAAGTTCTATACCTGGCAATTCGTTTAGTTATCTGCCTTAATATGTATTCACTATTTCACATGATTAGTATAATTTCTATTATTCTATTCATGTTTTATCTAGCGTTTACTATGGTTAATTCGCTTGGTAAATTGCTCTTTTATTCAAGAATCCAAAAACCTTATTTCAGGCAATTTGCCCCAAGTGACTTTGTTTTTTTTATATTAAGCCACCTGTATTTGAAGGTGTCAATTACAAACGATGGCGTGCGAGAGCAATGCTCTAGTTTCAGACCATGAGCTGCTATAACGCCATCTATGGCGCACCTGAGGGAGATCTTAATCTTGCTCAAGAAGAGGCGTTCCAAAAACTTGATACCACTTTCAAGGTTGCCTTGATCAGCATTCTTGGCGAAAATATTGTCGATTCATACCTGTAATTTAGAAATGGCAAGGATATGCGGGTTGTGCTCGAGAGAAAATTTGGAGTCTCCGATGCTAGCGGTGAACTGTATGTCATGGAGCAATTCTATGACTATAAGATGGTTGATGACCGCCCCATTGTGGAAAAGGCTCATGAAATACAGTCACTTGCCAAGGAGCTTGAGCACTTCACTAGTGTGTTACCGGACAAGTTTGTTGATGGAGGCATTATTGCCAAGCTTCCCCATTCATGGAAGAATTTTTCTACTTCTCTGAATCACAAGAGACAAGAGTTCTCCGTGACGGATCTCATTGGGACTCTTGATGTGGAAGAGAAGGTGAGAGCAAAATACACACGTTCTCGAGGTACCGAGGGAGGTTCTAATGCCAATATGGTACAAAAAAGGAACTTCCAGCCTCACAAGTTCAAGAACAAAGGCAAGTTTGATGGCAAAGGAAAGTTTGATGGAAATAACAAGGCCTCATAGTCTACCAGCTTCAAGAAGAATACTGATTAGAAGAAAGGTGTTTGTCATGTGTACGGTGATCCTAATCATCGGGCTCCTGCTTGTCCCAACCGCTTTGACAAGCGCCATCATGGGAAGGGCAGCAAGACTGCTAATTTTTTCATGAGCGATGCTGAGATGAAAGATGTTGGGTATGGTATATTACCTACTGTTCTTTTATTATGTCATTCTCCTAATTGGTGGATTGACACGGGCACTAATTTATATGTCTGTTCTGATATTTCCATGTTTTCTTCATATCAGGTCAGAGGGACTCAAACCATGCTGATGGGGAATAGCTCGCATGCTTCTGTTCATGGTGTTGGTACGGTCAATCTGAAGTTCACTTCGAGAAAGACCGTGCACCTGAAGAATGTGCATCATGTTCCCCTCAATAAATAAAAATCTTGTTAGCGGATCTCTTCCGTGTCGAGATGGCTACAAGATTGTATTCGATTCCAATAAATTTGTAATTTCTAAGTATGGAACCTTTGTTGGTAAAGGCTATGAGTGCGGAGGCTTGTTTCGCTTATCTCTGTCAGATATTTGTAATAAAGTTGTTAATCATATTTATATGAATTTTGACTCAAATGTTTGGCACTCTCGTCTTTGTCATATTAATTTTGGTTGTATGACACGGCTAGCCAAAATGAATTTAATCCCTGATTTCACAACTGTTAAGGGATCTAAGTGCTAAGTCTTTGTGTAAGCTAAACAACCTCGCAAGTCACATACGACTGCGGAAGTGAGAAATTTAACACCACTAGAGCTCATACATTCTGATCTTTTTGAGATGAATGGTGTGCTAACAAAAGGTAGAAAGAAATATTTCATGACTTTGATTGATGACTCTATGAGATATTGGCATGTGTATCTTCTGAAATCAAAAGATGAGGCTTTGAGTTTCTTCAAAATCTATAAAGCTGAAGAAGAAAATCAACTTGATTGAAAGATTAAGAGTCTCAGGTCTGATCATGGTGGAGAGTATTTTTCCAACGAGTTTGATTCCTTCTATGCGGAACATAGCATAATTCATGAGAGGATGCCTCCCTACTCACCCCAGTCAAATGAATTAGTCAAAAGAAAGAACGTACTCTAACATATTTGGTTAACGTTATGTCAGACACATCGGGTCTCTCCAAGGAATGGTGGGGGAAGGCACTACTGACTACGTGTGATGTCCTAAACCGAGTTCCCACAAAAAAACAAAGAAATTATCCATTCGAAGAATGGGAGAAGAGAAGATTAAAACTCTCTTACTTACGTACTTGGGGTTGTTTGGAAAAGGTTAATGTACCAATCCCCAAGATGCGCAAGCTTGGACCAAAAACCATTGATTGTGTTTTTCTGGGCTATGCTTTCCATAGAAATGGTTATAGCTTCTTGATAGTAAAATCTGAAGTACCTAACATTTATGTCGGTACAATCATGGAGTCGACTGATGAGACTTTCTTTGAGGATATCTTTCCTATGAAGGATAAATCTAACTCATCAAATCCGGAGATACCTAGTTCATCTAATCAAGAATTTGCTACATTTTGGGAAGCTACCATTCTAATTGAACACTCTAAAAGTCTTAAGGAGAATGATAATGAAATTCCTAAAAGGAGGAAGAGACGGAGGGCTGCAAAGTCCTTTGTTGATGATTTCATTGTGTACCTTGTGGATGACAGTCCCACTTCCATTTGAGAAGCATATCCATCTCCTGATGCTAACTACTGGAAGGAATCCATTCATAGTGTGATGGATTCCATCTTAGCTAATGGAACATGGGAGATCACTGATAGCCCTTATGGGTGCAAACTTGTAGGATGCAAGTGGGTGTTTAAGAAAAATCTTAGAACTGATGGTACTATTGAGAAGTGCAAGGAACGGCTTGTGGCCAATGGATATACTCAAAAAGAAGGTGAAGACTTCTTTGACATTTACTCACATGTTGCCAGATTGACCACCATTCGAGTATTACTCTCATTGGCTGCCTCTCATGGTCTTCTCATTCATCAAATGGATGTTAAGACAGCTTTCCTTAATGGAGAGTTGGATGAGGAAATTTACATGGATCAGCCAGATGGCTTTGTGGAAAATGGTCAAGAAGGAAAGGTGTGCAAGTTGTTGAAGTCTTTTTATGGCCTAAAACAAGCCCTAAGAAGTGGCATGAGAAGTTTGAAAGAACATTAACTACTGCAGGCTTTGTTGTAAATGAAGATGATAAATGTGTGTACCATCGCCATGGTGGGGTGAGGGAGTCATCCTTTGTTTGTATGTTGATGACATACTGATTTTTGGAACCAACCTTAATGCAATTAAGTAGGTCAAAGATTTCTTATCTCGTTCCTTTGAGATGAAGGATCTGGGAGTAGCTGATGTTATCCTAAACATCAACCTATTGAGATATGATGACGGTGGGATTATATTGCTTCAGTCTCACTATGTGGAAAAGGTCTTGAGTCGTTTTGGGTATAGGGACTGCAAGTCTTCTCCTACACCTTATGATCTGTGGCATCCCGCAAAACCACTACTAGAAAATCGCGATGTTTTTGTGCATTGCATCATCATGACCGCATGCTCATGTCATCATGCCACATTGCATTTGAGCATCGTCATCATCTTGCATTTGCTTGCATAAAACTATTTGCGGAAAAACCTGTTCTTGTTTTCTAAACGTCCCGTCTTTGTTCAAACACAAAACCCGGGTCTCCGGATTATTTTGTTTTGTCTGCTATCGGTTTGCAAAAAGCCCTGTTTGAAATAAATAAAATATTTAATTATTTTAGTGGGGGCAGTCGAACGGGCCGACCCGACCCGGTCGACCACCCCCAGAATAAACGGTCCAACCAAACTCTAAATCCTATCCCCACCCAACCTAGTCTACCCACCCCTCCAGCCACCTCACCCACCCAATCCCCTCTCGCCACCTCATCTCCCCTCTCTCCCCTAACCAATCCTAGCCCTCCACCTGGCCACCTCCTCTCTCACCCCTCTCAGCACTCACCCCTGCCACACCCCACACCACACGCGCCACCCCCCACTCCCCCTCTGCCACCGCGGGCCCACCCCTGACCGCCTGTCCCCAGCCCCCACTCCCCCGCGCGACCGCTCCCCCACCCGTCTCCTTCCTCCTCCACCCTCTTCTCTCTCCCCGAGCGCCTGCCCTCTCCTTCTCCGGCCCCGGCCCTGCGAGCAGCCGCCGCCGCGCGAGCTCACTGCCCCGGCCTCCGCCCCGCCTCTCTCCTCCTTCCCCCTCGCCACCGTCCTCCGCCCTGCGTCCTCTGTCTCGCCGAGCGCCACCGGCCGCAGCAGCTGGCCCCCCTCCTCCGCTTGGCGCGCACCCCCTCTGCCTCGCCGGAGCCGCCTCTCCGGGCTCCCTCCACCCCCTGCCGCCCTCGCCGCTTCCGGGCCCGCCCCAGAGCGCCGCCGCCCGCCGCCCCAGCGCCGGCCCCGGTCTCGTCCTCCACCGTCCGCGCGCCGTGGCCCGGCCAGGCCCCGCCTCCCTCGACCCGCGCGGGCCACCGTCGCCTTCCGCCGCCAGGGAGCCGTCTGCCTCCGCCGCCTCCATCCACACCTCCGTCACCGCCTGTCCCGGAGCCCTCCCTCCTCCCTGGCCTCGCCCGGTTCGCCGGCCAGGACCCCCTCGTCGTGGCCTGCATCCCCGCGTCTGGCCGTCGCCCTCCTCCCGTGCTCCATCACGTCTCCTCTGCCACCGCGGCCTCCTCCCCGGGCTCGCTGCTTCTGCCTCGCCGGATCCGAGACATGGCGTGGGGAACGGGGTGATGTCGGTCTCGCCAGGGGGCAGCGTCGGGTACGAGTGCTCCTTCAAGATCTGGCTCATCGGTGCTTCGGACGTTGGCAAGAGCAGCCTCCTTGTCAGCTGCGTCGCTGCTGCTCACCTGGACGACGACATCACGCCCACAATCGGAGTTGATTTTAAAATCAAGTTTCTTACTGTTGGAGGAAAGAAACTGAAGCTGGCTATATGGGATACTGATGGTTGAGATGGAACCCGGAAGACCCCAGTGTCAAACCCGAAGAATCGCCGACAAGGACCGTCCCTACACCAAGATCTGCTTTCGAACACTGCGACCGAAGCCGAACCAAGATCTCCCCAGATGCGACAAGTTCTCCTTCCCGGCGCCCGAAGCCGAGGACCCGACAAGGTCTTCGCGACGACAAGATCGGCACCGACCTGGGTGGAGCCGAAGACCGCCGAGTACTTCCTCCCGGAACGCCAAGATCTCCGCGTGAGACGACAAGACCGACAACATGGCCCGACCACCGCGGATGCGACAAGATCTACCCCGTTATCTGAGGACGCTCACATCGAACCTCGCCCCGTCGAACCCTGAGACCGAACCCCGAACCCCGGAACCCCAAGATCTTCCGAACCCTAATGTGTGACCCTAAGCCCCTATTTTTATAATAATATATACTTTTTGCATATTAAATTGTCATTCATGCCTGCATACTTGTCTGTGGTTTGGGGGCATTATGCCGATTCACCTTATAATTAAATATGGGGCCCATATGCGGGCAAATCTAGTCTCATATCGGCCTCATTTAAATTTGTGTAGCAAACCGGTGCTATCTTTTGCCATGTTAATCCAACATTTAAATTGCGGGGTACCTAAACAACTTGAACCATAAAACTAATTGTCGGGACCCCGGTTCCACTTAATATGACCTAATTGCATTGCACCTTTGCCATGTCATGCATCATACATGCATCATGCCCGATCTTCTGCCGTCGTATTAAATGGTGCATCCGGTGTTTCTTCTAGTGTTTTGCTTCTTCGCGGATAAGGCCGTTGAGTTGATGTGAGCTTCGCCCCGATCTTCGGTTGAACCTTCGACAATGTTTTCAGGCGAGCATCTCCCCCTTTCTACCTATCTTACTTTTATAGTATTTATTCCCTCCTATTGATCTATTGCTATCTGTGTTGCGATGCTCTAGTTTTCGTACCCGTGATATCCCTTGCAGCCTTATATTGCCTTGGACACCTCCTATTACCTGTTGTTTGGTAGATAGTTGGACCCGCGCGTCGTAGTCGCTTGCTCAAGTGTTGTCGCGTACCGTCCAGTACCACAGTTGTTGGAGAATTGCCGCATGTTTAATGTTGGAGATGATCATGGCTTCAATTATCGTTCACTTGCAATTATTGTTTAACAACTAAAATTGAAGTAGGTAAGCAGAGGCACAGGTGGGCAATAGATGTTATTTGGTTATTTTCCGTCCACTTGTGTCCCGTAGGACCCCGAGTTCTTGACACATGTTCCGAGATCGAGCGCGCTAACCACAAGTGGGATGTATGGGCACCCCATCGATTTAGTACCTGATTTCAAAGTACTGTACTGGGGGCCACAAGTAGTTTGGGGCTTTATTTACTATCCTGTACCTATGCCATGCTTTACTACTTTATTTACGATTGTGTGAGGAGCACGCTGTACTGTTTTGGAAGCGAAGTGTTTTCGCGGTATCGACAGTCCCAGTTTTGGGATTTGCTGTCGTTTACAGCCACTATCGCAAACCCTGAGTCCGTCTCGGAGACCGGCCGACTTTGTTGGGGGTGTACTTAGTGGGGTGGCCCCCCGTGCTTGCTTTGGGTCTGGGAAACGTCATGACTTAGGCCCCGCCGACATACCGATGGGTGTATGTTAATTGATCTGGCAAAAAGGGTCGAAGTGCGTGTGGATACTTTGGTGCACCCCTGCAGGGTAAAATCTTTTCGAGAAGCCGTGTCCGCGGTTATGGACGACTTGGAGCACAGTGCTTGATCATAGACAACTATAACTAAAGTTTACTGTTATAAATTGACCTGTATCCGATATGACTAGTAATCAGCTTCACTACAACGGAATGGCTAAATAAAAGTACCAACAACTGCTGGGTTTTGGGGTTATCTCATGCTAATTGTATCTGACTAGTAAGTGTTGCAACTATCACGGAATGGTTAACTAAAAGTGCCCACTGCTTATTCTATCAGGATGACTATCTATACCTGACTAGTAATTGCTGCAACGATAACTGAATAAGTAAAACTGCCAACTGTGTGAGTTCCTCGGTTGACTCTCTCGGTTGGTATCGAGGGGGAATACCAGGATGGGTTTGTTTGGTGTTAGAATCAGGTTGGATCGAATAGGTCTTTCTTACCCCTCTCTGATAGCCGCCAGTTGTATCGAGTCTCTATAGGTTGTTTTGTTTAGTGCATGCTGCGCCGCTGCCGCTTCAGTCCACCATACCTGTGTAGGCGAGGACCGCCGAATTCTAGCCTCGCCGTGTACTGGCCTCAGTACTGACGCTCCTCTTTTTCCTTTGCCCTTTGTTGGCACCCCTTTTGTTTTAGCAGGTTTCGACGTCGTTAGCAGGGTTACCCTTTCGGCTTGGCCTGGGCAGGGTTATGGACGCCATTGGTTATTCTTCAGGGCTCTTAGCCCCATTTGCATCTTGTCCGTAGTCGGACGCTATATCGGTTTCAAGGTGATTTGGATCTTTGTATATTATATATGTATTCTTGACTCATTGAGTCGCTGTTGTATATATATCTGTTCTGTGGGTCCCATCGAGGACTGTTGTGTAATGTTATTACTTCGTTTTCCACCCGCACGAAAGTGCCTGGTGGGCACCTTTGAATTGTTTCTATGCGGGTTTGGCGGGAAGCGCTGAACTTGCATACGGTCGATTCTGAGGGTGTTACAGAGTGGTATCAGAGCCCAGCAGTTGCGATACCCCACAAGTCCAGCCTGTAGGATAACCTCGCTAACGGCCGAAGTAGAGTGTCAAAACTATTTTTGCAAAATCGGTTGGATAGTTCTGATTAGGTCTGATTTTACTCCTTACCCCTCTGCTGCTCTCCTCTCACCTCTTCGTGTTTTGAATCCGCTCTCTTCTCTCTCTTCGAGTCCAGGATTTCTCGTGGTTGGGTTCTGTCGTACCTTCAGGGTCTCGCTTCCTCCTTTGGTAACGGTGTTGCTACATCTGGTCTTCATGCTATCCGAAGAATCCTTCGTCTGGTGGACCTCTCTTTGTTCCTTCTCGTGCCTTCCGGTGTTATCCGACGCGACGACATCATCTACGCCAGGTCCGATGCAGAGTCTGCATCACTCCTTTGTTTCCGAACCTCGATTGTCGAGATCTTCAGTCTGATTCCGAGAATGGTTGCACGCTTTTCCACTGATTGTGCGGAGTAATAGTTTGGGTGCGTGATGGATTGGCCCCCATGCCGACTACCCCTTCTATTCGCTTTTGTACATTGAAGTGGGTGAGAATGCATCGGTTCTCTCTTTCTACCGAAGCTAGAGGTGGCTTTATTTGTTGATACCTCTACCTTCGACCTTTTGTTCCCGGAGTGTTCTCTCGACGATCACGGACAACGACCTCTTGTTAGTGGTGTCGCGAGAATCTACCCGAAGCGAGAAGACGCAGATCGCCGACCTTCCTTCCGGTACCATGAGGCGGATCTCGAGGGCGAGATCCCTTGTTAGTGGTGTCGAATTGTGGCATCCCGCAAAACCACTACTAGAAAATCGCGATGTTTTTGTGCATTGCATCATCATGACCGCATGCTCATGTCATCATGCCACATTGCATTTGAGCATCGTCATCATCTTGCATTTGCTTGCATAAAACTATTTGCGGAAAAACCTGTTCTTGTTTTCTAAACGTCCCGTCTTTGTTCAAACACAAAACCCGGGTCTCCGGATTTTTTGTTTTGTCTGCTGTCGGTTTGCAAAAAGCCCTGTTTGAAATAAATAAAATATTTAATTATTTTAGTGGGGGCAGTCGAACGGGCCGACCCGACCCGGTCGACCACCCCCAGAATAAAACGGTCCAACCAAACTCTAAATCCTATCCCCACCCAACCTAGTCTACCCACCCCTCCAGCCACCTCACCCACCCAATCCCCTCTCGCCACCTCATCTCCCCTCTCTCCCCTAACCAATCCTAGCCCTCCACCTGGCCACCTCCTTTCTCAACCCTCTCAGCACTCACCCCTGCCACACCCCACACCACACGCGCCACCCCCCACTCCCCCTCTGCCACCGCGGGCCCACCCCTGACCGCCTGTCCCCAGCCCCCACTCCCCCGCGCGACCGCTCCCCCACCCGTCTCCTTCCTCCTCCACCCTCTTCTCTCTCCCCGAGCGCCTGCCCTCTCCTTCTCCGGCCCCGGCCCTGCGAGCAGCCGCCGCCGCGCGAGCTCACTGCCCCGGACTCCGCCCCGCCTCTCTCCTCCTTCCCCCTCGCCACCGTCCTCCGCCCTGCGTCCTCTGTCTCGCCGAGCGCCACCGGCCGCAGCAGCTGGCCCCCCTCCTCCGCTTGGCGCGCGCCCCCTCTGCCTCGCCGGAGCCGCCTCTCCGGGCTCCCTCCACCCCCTGCCGCCCTCGCCGCTTCCGGGCCCGCCCCAGAGCGCCGCCGCCCGCCGCCCCAGCGCCGGCCCCGGTCTCGTCCTCCACCGTCCGCGCGCCGTGGCCCGGCCAGGCCCCGCCTCCCTCGACCCGCGCGGGCCGCCGTCGCCTTCCGCAGCCAGGGAGCCGTCCGCCTCCGCCGCCTCCATCCACACCTCCGTCACCGCCTGTCCCGGAGCCCTCCCTCCTCCCTGGCCTCGCCCGGTTCGCCGGCCAGGACCCCCTCGTCATGGCCTGCCTCCCCGCGTCTGGCCGTCGCCCTCCTCCCGTGCTCTGTCACGTCTCCTCTGCCGCCGCGGCCTCCTCCCCGGGCTCGCTGCTTCTGCCTCGCCGGATCTGAGACATGGCGTGGGGAACGGGGTGTTGTCGGTCTCGCCAGGGGGCAGCGTCGGGTACGAGTGCTCCTTCAAGATCTGGCTCATCGGTGCTTCGGACGTTGGCAAGAGCAGCCTCCTTGTCAGCTGCGTCGCTGCTGCTCACCTGGACGACGACATCACGCCCACAATCGGAGTTGATTTTAAAATCAAGTTTCTTACTGTTGGAGGAAAGAAACTGAAGCTGGCTATATGGGATACTGATGGTTGAGATGGAACCCGGAAGACCCCGGTGTCGAACCCGAAGAATCGCCGACAAGGACCGTCCCTACACCAAGATCTGCTTTCGAACACTACGACCGAAGCCGAACCAAGATCTCCCCGGATGCGACAAGTTCTCCTTCCCGGCGCCCGAAGCCGAGGACCCGACAAGGTCTTCGCGACGACAAGATCGACACCGACCTGGGTGGAGCCGAAGACCGCCGAGTACTTCCTCCCGGAACGCCAAGATCTCCGCGTGAGACGACAAGACCGACAACATGGCCCGACCACCGCGGATGCGACAAGATCTACCCCGTTATCTGAGGACGCTCCCATCGAACCTCGCCCCGTCGAACCCTGAGACCGAACCCCGAACCCCGGAACCCCAAGATCTTCCGAACCCTAATGTGTGACCCTAAGCCCCTATTTTTATAATAATATATACTTGTTGCATATTAAATTGTCATTCATGCCTGCATACTTGTCTGTGGTTTGGGGGCATTATGCCGATTCACCTTATAATTAAATATGGGGCACATATGCGGGCAAATCTAGTCTCATATCGGCCTCATTTAAATTTGTGTAGCAAACCGGTGCTATCTTTTGCCATGTTAATCCAACATTTAAATTGCGGGGTACCTAAACAACTTGAACCATAAAACTAATTGTCGGGACCCCGGTTCCACTTAATATGACCTAATTGCATTGCACCTTTGCCATGTCATGCATCATACATGCATCATGCCCGATCTTCTGTCGTCGTATTAAATAGTGCATCCGGTGTTTCTTCTAGTGTTTTGCTTCTTCGCGGATAAGGCCGTTGAGTTGATGTGAGCTTCGCCCCGATCTTCGGTTGAACCTTCGACAATGTTTTCAGGCGAGCATCTCCCCCTTTCTACCTATCTTACTTTTATAGTATTTATTCCCTCCTGTTGATCTATTGCTATCTGTGTTGCGATGCTCTAGTTTTCGTACCCGTGATATCCCTTGCAGCCTTATATTGCCTTGGACACCTCCTATTACCTGTTGTTTGGTAGATAGTTGGACCCGCGCGTCGTAGTCGCTTGCTCAAGTGTTGTCGCGTACCGTCCAGTACCACAGTTGTTGGAGAATTGCCGCATGTTTAATGTTGGAGATGATCATGGCTTCAATTATCGTTCACTTGCAATTATTGTTTAACAACTAAAATTGAAGTAGGTAAGCAGAGGCACAGGTGGGCAATAGATGTTATTTCGTTGTTGCCCGTCCACTTGTGTCCCGTAGGACCCTGAGTTCTTGACACCTGTTCCGAGATCGAGCGCGCTAACCACATGTGGGATGTATGGGCACCCCATCGATTTAGTACCTGATTTCAAAGTACTGTACTGGGGGCCACAAGTAGTTTGGGGCTCTATTTACTATCCTGTACCTATGCCATGCTTTACTACTTTATTTACGATTGTGTGAGGAGCACGCTGTACTGTTTTGGAAGCGGAGTGTTTTCGCGGTATCGACAGTCCCAGTTTTGGGATTTGCTGTCGTTTACAGCCACTGTCGCAAACCCTGAGTCCGTATCAGAGACCGGCCGAGTTCGTTGCGGGTGTACTTAGTGGGGTGGCCCCCCGTGCTTGCTTTGGGTCTGGGAAACGTCATGACTTAGGCCCCGCCGACATACCGATGGGTGTATGTTAATTGATCTGGCAAAAAGGGTCAAAGTGCGTGTGGATACTTTGGTGCACCCCTGCAGGGTAAAATCTTTTCGAGAAGCCGTGTCCGCGGTTATGGACGACTTGGAGCACAGTGCTTGATCATAGACAACTATAACTAAAGTTTACTGTTATAAATTGACCTGTATCCGATATGACTAGTAATCAGCTTCACTACAACGGAATGGCTAAATAAAAGTACCAACAACTGTTGGGTTTTGGGGTTATCTCATGCTAATTGTATCTGACTAGTAAGTGTTGCAACTATCACGGAATGGTTAACTAAAAGTGCCCACTGCTTATTCTATCAGGATGACTATCTATACCTGACTAGTAATTGCTGCAACAATAACTGAATAAGTAAAACTGCCAACTGTGTGAGTTCCTCGGTTGACTCTCTCGGTTGGTATCGAGGGGGAATACCAGGATGGGTTTGTTTGGTGTTAGAATCAGGTTGGATCGAATAGGTCTTTCTTACCCCTCTCTGATAGCCGCCAGTTGTATCGAGTCTCTATAGGTTGTTTAGTGCATGCTGCGCCGCTGCCGCTTCAGTCCACCATACCTGTGTAGGCGAGGACCGCCGAATTCTAGCCTCGCCGTGTACTGGCCTCAGTACTGACGCTCCTCTTTTTCCTTTGCCCTTTATCGGCACCCCTTTTGTTTTAGCAGGTTTCGACGTCGTTAGCAGGGTTACCCTTCCGGCTTGGCCTGGGCAGGGTTATGGACGCCATTGGTTATTCTTCAGGGCTCTTAGCCCCATTTGCATCTTGTCCGTAGTCGGACGCTATATCGGTTTCAAGGTGATTTGGATCTTTGTATATTATATCTGTATTCTGGACTCATTGAGTCGCTGTTGTATATATATCTGTTCTGTGGGTCCCATCGAGGACTGTTGTGTAATGTTATTACTTCGTTTTCCACCCGCACGAAAGTGCCTGGTGGGCACCTTTGAATCGTTTCTATGCGGGTTTGGCGGGAAGCGCTGAACTTGCATACGGTCGATTCTGAGGGTGTTACATGATCCTAGTGTGTTGCTTCAAAAAAATCGAGGAAATGCTAGAGACCAACTGAGATACTCTCGAATTATTGGCTCACTTATGTATTTAACTAGTTACATGAGGCCTGACATCGCTTTTGTTGTAAGCAAACTCAGTCAATTTGTTTCAAATCCAGGAGATGATCACTGGCATGCTCTTAAGAGAGTTATGCGCTATCTAAAAGGCACAGCGAGCTATTACATTCACTATACTAGGTATCCGAGGTTACTAGAGGGTTATAGTGATTCAAATTGGATATCTGATGCTGACGAGATAAAGGCCACGAGTGGATATGTATTCACACTTGCTGGTGACACTGTGTCTTGGAAGTCTTGCAAGTAGACCATCTTAACGAGGTCAACTATGGAAGCAGAACTCACGGCATTAGACATAGCCACTGTTCAAGCAGAGTGGCTTCATGAACACTTGATGAACTTACCTTTGGTTGAAAAACCAATACCCGCAATCCTTATGAACTGCGATATTCAAACTGTGATTTTCAAGGTAAATAGTTCTAAGGATACTATGAAGTCATCAAGACATGTAAAGAGGAGACTGAAATCTGTAAGGAAAATGAGAAACTCCGGAGTTATTGCATTGGATTATATCCAAACATCTAAAAACTTGGCAGATCCCTTCACAAAGGGTCTATCCCGCAACATGATAGAAAATGCATCGAAGGAGATGGATATGAGACCCACAATTTAAGCTTTCCACAGTGGTAAACCACTCTATGTGATCGGATATCCCGTGAATTAGAATTGGGAGACAAGCTGTTGGTTAGCAGAGAGGAATGTATCCCTACTTTAATAAACACCACTCCATAAAGATGTAATACTTTCCTATTCTGCACGGCAGGCTGACTTATTATGTTAATGTGTTCTAAATGGCTTATCTTAAGCAAAGATGTTGTCCTGCAGAACATCTTTTGAAGAACACACCTATATGAGTCTAAATATTAAAACGTCACAGTCTATGAGAGTAGGGTGCTCTCTAATAAACTCATGAAAGGTCATGGAGTATGACGCATAAGCTATACCCGCGGGGAAGTCCCACGGTATCCTAGTATCGGTCAAGACTTTTTGTGAAGCTAGGTTCGCAGCAAACTTGCATTTTAAGGCATAGTCCACTATACAAGTTGCAGCCTAGTATAACATAAAACTCTAGGTGGAAGTTCAACTTGACAGTCTCCACTACAGTATGGTTTATAAACATTGTTTTGGAACCAAAGGAAAACTTCATTTGCCTCTGGGATCTGGTGGGGGATTGTTGGATTTTTTTATTAAATAGTCCCAGCCTATTTATTATATGCCAATAAATTCCTGAAATCCTAGAGGCCCATTTGGCCCATTCATGCAAGGCAAGAGCTGGGACAAATGTTTAGTCCCACATTGCTAGTTGAGTGAAAGTTGGACTAGCTTATAAGGAGAGCTCTTCCACCACCTGTACGAGCTTGAGAAGAGAAGATATATACACGTGCGCTCCTCCTCCTCCTCCTCGCTCGCCATGCCTCGCCTCGCCACGTCACGCGCGCGCCACAGGTTGCCGGAATCTCGCCGAGTCGAGTTTTATTTTGCCATGCATGAATAGTATATAAACATTTGTACAAAAGCTAAAACGTTTTCCTCGAGTGAATACAAGCTAAGTGGAAATGAATAAGAACTGAGTGGAGGTTGTTCGGTTGGCTGCCGCCTATTCACTTAAACTTCCGTCCATTCGTTTCAACTCCTGCACAGCCTGTCTGCCTTCCCTCTGTGCCTATAAGAGAGAGGTCGCGCCTCCTCTCAGATATACTGTCACACATCTCTTTGCGTCTCTAGTTCCAGAGCGTTGCGCTACCTAGTCTTCGCCATCCCGTCTTGCGGCGTGCATCGCGAGCTGGGACAGTAGGCCTCAGAGACCTCGCTGCTTCGAGTCCTGTACGGGAGAAGGGCGATAAGGTTTTTGGGGAGCATTATTGGCGCGACTACTGACTTCATCACAGACTCTTTCACGGATAGCGATTGCACCGACGTCTTCCCCAACGAGGACTTCTTTTCCGACATCAACAACCTCTTCCTCAACGACATGGCTGACGACGGTGCCAACGCGAACGCTGGCGGTTCCTCTGTTGTTGTTGTTGTGATGTACATCCTCTTTCTCAATTTTGTTCTGATCGTATCTCAAGTTCTATGCCTTGCAATCCGTTTAGTTATCTACTTTAATATGTATTCGTTATTTCACATGATTAGTATAATTTCTATTATTCTATTCATGTTTTATCTACCATTTACTATAGTTAATTCGTTTGCCAATTTTTTTCTTTATTCAACAGTGGTGCCCTCTCGCACTATCTTGCAGTTTATAACTTGTCTAGCTAGATCAATACGGCCGAGAGCTAACAAATTTCACATGTATGAATGTGCCTCTATGGAGGGCTCCTCGAAAATGTCTGAGGACATGATCCTAAGATATCTTCGAGAAGCTCCGCCATAGTGGTGTCCCTCTCACACAATCTTGCAGTTTATAACTTCAAAAGGATGGTTCTTTCTTACTTATAGATTAACCGCCACAACATAGTGTCGACACTCACCCTTAACATAGGGCCGCCACCCACAGAAATAGTGTTGTCAGTCACGACATAGTGCCTCCACTCACAACATAATGTCGACACTCACCCATGACATAGTGTCGCCACCCACAATTAAATAAATCTACTTGTTTAGTCCCGGTTGGTGTCTCCAACCGGGACTAAAGATTCATCTTTAGTCTCGGTTGAAGACATCATCCGAGACTAAACAGGCTCGCGCTGGCCCAGCCTGACGCAAACCATTAAGTCATGGTTGGTGTCTCCAACCGGGACTAAAGATGGAGTAGAAAGTTTTAAAGCCAGTGCATAGTTTTAGTACGTAGTATGTCGTTGCATCCGGAGCTGAAATATAATTGTGTGCATATAATTTTAGACCAGTACTAATTTTAGCATCGTCATTGCATTTGATATACTTATATAATGCAGACGAACCGGCCATGGATGTACGTTGACCCACGCTCTAGCGAGTTTATTAAAGGAGCACGTTCTTTTCTCGATGTGGCTAAGGAAAACAAGTGGAATGGTTTTATGTGTTGTCCATGTGGTATCTGTAGGAATCAGAAGGATTAATCTTCCTCACAAATCCTTCATAGCCACCTATTTCTGTCCGGTTTCATGTCCGGCTATAATGTTGGACCAAGCACGGAGAAAGAGGGTTCTTATGGAAGACACCGAAGAAGAAGAGAATGGTGACAACTATCCTATGTTCCCTGAATACGGTGGTACTGCAACGAAAAACAATAAATAAGAAGAAGAAGAAGAAGCTGAAGGACGGACATCAGATGAGTCCGCTGAGGATCTTGGTCGGGGAATTCCTGATGCAAAGAGAGACTTCAAAAGTGAAAAGGAGAGGTTGAAGTTAGAGAAGATGTTATAGGATCACAAAATATTATTGTACCCAAATTGCGAAGATGGCCAGAAAAAGCTGGATAGCAGATTGGAGTTGCTGCAATGAAAGACAGAGAATGGTGTGACTGACAAAGGATTTGAAAAGTTACTGAAAATTATAAAAAATCCGCTTCCAAAAGGATAACGAATTGCCCGCCAGTACGTACAAATCAAAGAATATTGTCTTCCCTCTAGGATTAGAGCTGGAGAAGATACATGCATGCCTTAATGACTGCATCCTCTATCGCAGTGAGGAGTACGATAATTTGGATGCATGCCATGTATGCACTGGTTTGCGGTATAAGATCAGACGAGATAACCCTGGTGATGTTGAGGGCGAGCGCCCCAGAAAGAAGGTTCCTGTCAAGGTGATGTGGTATGCTTCTATAATACTACGATTGAAACATTATTCAGAAACAAAGACCATGTCAAGTTGTTGCGATTGCACATGGAAGACCGTAAGAAAGACACGATGTTGAGACACGCCGCTGATGGGTCGCAGTGGAGAAAAATCGAAAGATATGTTCCGCGCTTTGTAGGTGACACGAGGAACTTATGATTTGGTCTAAGTACAGATGGCATGAATCCTTTTGGGGAGCAGAGCTACAGTCATAACATCTGGCATGTGACTCTATGTATGTATAACCTTCCTCCTTGGTTGTGCATAAAGCAAAAGTTCATTACGATGACAATGCTCATCCAAGGCCTAAAGTAATCCAGCAAAGATATTGATGTGTACCTAAGGCCATTAGTTGAAAAACTTTTACAGTTGTGACACTGGCAAGGTGTACGTGTGTGGGATGAGTACAAACAGGAGGAATTTGACCTATGAGCGTTGCTGTTCATAACCATCAATGATTAACCTACTCTTAGTAACATTTTAGGACAGACAAATAAGAGATACAATGTATGCACACACTGTTTAGGTAAGACTGAGAGTATATATTTGGATAAATGTAAAAAAAGTATGTACCCAAGGAATCGTCGATTTCTTCCGACAGGCATCCCTTAAGAACGAAAGGCAAGCATTTCAATGGTGAGGCGGATCACCGGAGTTCAATCATTATCGCCCTATACTGGTCCCTTTAGTTTATTTTCTGATATCAATTAATTAATAACTTTTTTATTTAATTTCTTTGGCACGCAGGGTATGGAAACGGTTCATCATGACCGAAAGGGGTCAATAGGAAAAGGAGTTGTTTTTTAATCGGCTCACGGTAAGTAGTACTAGCTTGGTTTACGCATCTCTTTAATTCTAGTTTTAATACTATTATTAATATTTTATTAAATTATATTTCTCATAAAGTGTCCGCGGCAGTCACTAGCGACTAATTTACGTGGATACTATGTCTGCAGTGCATAAGGGAGTCGGTCAGTGAGCGGCGCATAAATATAACGATCCGCGGGAGAAGCTTCTACCAGAGGACCACCTACAAGCAATTTAAGAGAAATTGGAGGGATTTTTGCTTTAGGAGGTTGTAAATAAAGATGGAGAACATTGTTCCCGCTCCATGCAATTTAATGATTTTCATGTAATTAAATAGGATATATATATATGCTCTTAATTGAAATTGTATATATGTCATCTCTTGGCACATCACTTACGTCAAACCTTTCACCTCTATCGACCCTCCTGTCGCGCTAGAAATCTGTCCCAAAACGCTGCCACGGCAAAACCTGCTGCCGCACCGCCATCTGCTGCCGCGACAGCCGAATCTACCAAAACACTGCCGCGGCAGAGAACACGAATAGAGACTAAAGATCCTCCAACCCCGCCGTCGACAACGATCACATGGACTGTCTTTAGTCCCGGTTCGTAACACAACTTTAAACTAAAAAGAGGGCCTTTAGTGCCGATTTAATAGTCTCGATTGGACAACTGAAAATAAAGACCATAACTGGGACAAGTGTCCCGTTTTCTACCAGCGTTCACTATTACACCGACGTATGTTGAACTGTTAAGCATCGCATTATGCCATATTACTATATTATAGTGCTTGATATGCATACTATTATATTATAGTGCTTGATATCGCATTATGCCGTATTACGTATGGAGGACTCAAAGTGGTGGGCCCCACACTCGTGAGGTGTGCGTTGAGATGCTCGCTCCGGACCCGAAGGATGGTTGCGTTCGTATCGGGGATACCAATCATTTTTCTTACTATATTAGTGCTTGATATGCATACTATGCGATAGATACATGGCGTCGGGATATTTTCTTCTTGGGTCAGCCCCTCCTAGGCTCGGTGGTTTAGTCGAGAAATATAGATGGTTTGAACGGAAAAGCAGAGATGGTTCACGTGGCAGCACTATCGTGGGTCGTGTTAGAAAAACAAATACATTGACTTTGAAGATATGCTTCAAAATTAAAATATTTATGCATATATATTAGCCACAATAGAAGTCAATGTCAAGAACCTATTAGATTGGATCAACCATTTTATCGTTCCATTTCCCTCGTCGTCCTGTTCTAATGGCTCTCGAACCTCCCAAACAACACTCAAATTTGAAAAAAAAGCATCAGGAGAAAAGATGGATTGAGAAACACGTAAAACTAATTTCGAGCATAGAGCTCTTGGCACAGCATAGCATCTGGTATGTACAACATAAACCTACTCTCCAATATCCAGTGCGTACAGAAGATCTGCACAAACCTTGCATTAATCACACCGGAGGCACCTGGTCTTTTGAAGGTGCCTCCACCGTGGCCCTGCACAAAGGGCAAGTGGAGTGGGACTGAAGCCACGTGTCCACGCAGCCTACATGGAAGAGGTGCATGCACGCCGGCAGCTGCCGCACCATCTCCCCTTCCTGCACCAGACTGAGGCACACCGCGCACTGCGCCCACCCGCGGCTGCTTCCGCTGCCCTCGCCACGACCGTCGACGTCGCTGCTGCCGCCGACGGCCACGCCTCTGTGATACAAGAAAGACGGCAGCGCGGCCACGGCGGAGGGGCTCAACCCGCCGCCGCCGTCGCCGCCGCCACGCACGACGAAGAAGGGCCGGGCCCTCACGAAGACGATCCTGCCGCCGCGACGGCGGCAGCACAAGCAGTCGCAGAGCACGATTATGAGGATGCAGACGGCGGTGACGGTGAAACCGATGACGAGTAGGGCGAGCGTGTCGTGCGTGCTGTAGCTTCCGCCGTCCGCCGAGTAGGGCAGCGTGTGATTTGAGCTCGAGGACAAGGACATGGTCGTTCGGCGGGGTAGCTAGCTCTAGTTTCTGGCCTGGCCAACTACAAGTGTAGGTACAGCTCGTTTGCTAGCTCTAGTTGTATTATTGCTGGTATCTTGTAAGTAGTATTCTGGAAGCCTTGCTGGGAGCATGGAACTGGCCGATACATATGCGACGCAAGTGGTAAATATATATTCCGGCATTTGATCGTTTCAACGACCGAATGGGAATTAAACAATGGTAGATTTGTTACAGAATTTGTCAGCGAGCTAATCATATGTCACATGATATGTGTGCCAGGCGTCATGTAAACTCGGAAGTTATTGGAGTCATAATACATCTAAATCTTTCGTGATCTAAGTAATGTCATGCTTTCCGTCATTTATGTGGACTGTTCTTCTCCAAACTATATATGGCCGCGGTTCGGATGACCTTCATCCCCATAGAAAAGTCGTCTCGTTTGTTGTTAATTAAGTACAGTATATATACAACTTGCTAAGTTTCTTAACCACTGACATAACCGAATGATGCCATTTGGCAACTGTGGCTTACTAGAGCAAACTAGCTGCCAAGCGCGCATCCGCCACTTTCGAAACAAAACTTTGTCTGATGGATCTGTTAAAGGGCAGTGCTACGTGTCCTCGACGGAAATTTCCATCCTGCAGGTCTCCAGCCGTCAGATCTGTCCAGTTCGACGGTTAGATTTTTCTTCGGCTGTGTATCCCGTTATTGCTGTAAATAGTCCCATTTTTTCTACAAATAGTCCTTTTTTATTATATGTAACGGAAAACTGTTTGATCAAAAAAATAGAAAAAAAAAGAGTCTCGCCGTTGACCTCGCCAGAGACTCTGTAGCAATTGTGCTAATGTAGCAGATTCAGCTCCGTCAGAAAATCGTCGGAGACTTGCTGGTAGACCTCGCCAGATACCGTGTAGCAAAAAATTTATTCTATTATAGCAAAACCACAAAAGTTACGTAGAAAGAAAATTAGCAACTGTAGCAAAAAACGACTTCGTCGTAGACTTCGCCGAAGAGTCTGTAGCAAAAATTTGTGCTAATATAGCATATTTGATCTCGTGGAGACTCGTCGAAGACTTTCACTGATAGACCTCGCCGGAGACCGCGTAGCAAAAGCTTTACTATATTTTAGCAAAAATACAAAACGTATATAGAAAATAAAATGTTCTATTTCAGCAAATTCGATCTTATCGGAGACCTCGCCGGAGATCTCGTAGCAAAACCTGTGGCCGTTATAGCACCACCGCCCGCCGTATGCAGCAAAACCCGTGATGTTTGTAGCACCACCGTCCAGTCGCAGTAGAACGACCGCTCGCCGCATGTATCAAACATCGACACTGCACGTAGCAACACCGAACTTACACTAGCACATGGTTGTCGGAGGAGAGCAGGTCTTTCATCCTCCTCTTTGTGACACGGGTGGCGCATCTAGGTGACTCTGTTGGCGGTCAGCGATGCAAGGCAGCGAAGGGCGGCGGGCACCATGGAGCTAGGACGACATGTAGCTAAGACGGCGGCACAAGGCAGGAACGGCCGCGGCGCAAGGCAGCAGGGGCGAGCGGTGGCTCAAGGAAGCAACGGCGGCGGCGCAAGGCAACATGGGCGAGAGGTGGCGCAAGGAAGCAACGGGCGGCGGCGCAAGGCAGCAGGGGCAAGCGGTGGTGGAAGGCTCCAGCGAGGGCTAGGACGAGCGGAAGCCGTACCTGCTCGCGTGAAGACCATGGAGAAAAAGGAGTAAAATCAATGGAGGAGAGGTGGTCTAAAGAGATAAGGTGGGACCACAACACGCGCATGCGAGCTAGCTACCAGGGAGATCAGTTTGATCGATCCCTCGGAGGAGTAGTATTTTCACTGTTAAATGTAAAACTTTCTGCTATACGGTCTGGTACACGGATCCAACCATTATACGTACTTTGTACCTGACAATACGAGGTCTGTTTCCGTGTATATTAACACATAACAGTGAGGGTTGTCGTTCCTCCTAGCATCTTCCTCTCGACATCGATCTGATCTCCACCAAAATTTTATGCCGACGTTGGTCGCCATGCTACAACCCCAAAACCCAAGATCCCTCCCTCGGTTGTGATTCATGTCGTCGGTTCCCCTCCCTGTGATGTCCTCGTCCTCCGAGTTTGACGATGGAGCTTGGGTCTCGTCTCTCGGATAAACTGACCAGTGTAAATATGTCTCGGAAGACCCAAATACTTTCAACACTGCGTGATGCGATAGTTATGGAGCTGCTTTATGGAGCTGCTTGACGACAACGATCTCGTGTCGCCAAAACCCTGAAGGTCGAGTACAAAAACAAGAAGAAGCAGAATGTGCCTAATCCGGGGTATCAAACCTGGCACGCATGCTATCAGACCGGTCTGGGATTTTTCCTCCGGTTGATGTCTCCCAATAAGCTCGCTCGTGTCATGGGACTTGATATTTTCCTCCGGCCGATGTATCCCTATAAGCTCGATCGTGTCATGGGTCTTAAGCATGCCTCTGCAGTTTGGACTGCGATCAAAGATCTGTTCTCTTTGCAGTCTCGTGCCAAGATAAAAATGCTATGATGACGCTTGTGTTACTACTTTTTTGGGGAATTAGTCGGCGAGCTTATGAAAACCATATGGAAGTAAATGGCATATGGATGCATTTTTTTATTTGCATGAATTTGCCAAAGTCAAGCAAGAGACCGATACGCTGAAGATAGTCGGTGCTGAAGGAAGACTCTAGAGGTTATCCGAAAGCAGGACTAGATGGCAGTTGACTCAATACAAGGCAATAATCTATCACACCATAATCATTTAGAAGTCGCGCCAAGGAGATCCAAGCTAACTATCGCCCAGAAAACCTTAACATAGCCAGGAAGAGGCTTGAGGACTGCGAGAACTATGCCAACACAGAAAGAAGGATCGGGTCTGCAAAGAGTTGACTCAGAAAATTGGAGTATGGATCCAGTACGAAGCAGGGTTTAAGGATACTTTCTCCTACTACAGGTTCATATTGTATTTGTGTAATAGTATCTTTGGCATGCAAAGAAAGACCAGTCGTCCCATTATACAAATACAATGGGACGTGGGGTCGGCCTAGGGTTGGTCTTTAGGGTCTGTGAGAGGTGATATTAACAACAGGATCATATCATTAGGAGAATGATGTGATGGACATACTCCTATAGATAAGCGTAGCATAAAGATCAAGTCATTTCAATAGTTTAATTGCTATATGCTTTCTGATACATAGTAACCTAATTCCTTCGACCATGAGATCATGCATATCACCTTTACCGGATGGATGCTTTGATGACATCAAACACCACACCGTAACTGGGTGGCTATAAAGGTGGCATTGAGTGTTCAGAAAGTATTGGTTGAAACACATGGATCAAGAGTGGGATTTGTCCATCCATATGACGGATAGATATACTCTGGGCCCTCTCGGTGGAATGTCATCCAATTAGCTTGCAAGCATGTGACTGGCTCACAAGGGATCACATATCACGGGAACGAGAAAAGAGTACTTATTGGTAACGAGGTTGAACTAGGTATGCAGAGATACCGACGATCATAACCTCGGATAAGTAAACTATCGTGAGACAAAGGGAAATTGGTATCGTATGTAAGTGGTTCATTCGATCGCAAAGTAATCGTAGAAATATGTGGGAGCCATATGAATTTCCAGATTCCTCTATTGGTTATTGTTCGGAGAAGTGTCTCGATCATGTCCGCATAATTCACGAACCGTAGGGAGACACACTTAAGGATTCGACGTTGTTTTGAGTAGTTATGGTATTATGAGAAAGAGACCGAATGTTGTTCGGAGTCTCGGATGGGATCCGGGATATCACGAGGTGATCCGGAATGGTCCGGAGAATAAGATTCATATAAGGAAAGTCCCGTTTCGGAGTTCGGAAATGATTCCGGTGAATGTTCTAGAAGGTTCCGGAATGTCCGGCACTCCGGGAGGGGGGAGGGGTACATGAATGTGTCATTACATATTGGAATGATTGCATCATGTACTAAGTTTTCTTGCTGTTCCATATAAAGGATTAAATTGAATCCTAAAACAGAAAAGTCAAATGTCCAGTTTGAAAGTCAAACGGCTAAAACAAGAAACTGTGGGAAACAAGCAAGAGGAGGTTGAAACCAACTTGGAGGAGGAGTCCCTCTCCTCCAAGCCGGCGGCCAGCCTTGGCCGAGTTGGGGAGGGACTCCCCTTCCCTTCCCTGGCGCGCCAGCCCCTCCACCTATAAAAGGAGGGGCAGGGCCTCCTCCTCTACACACAAGTTTCTACCTCTAATCTCCGGTTTAGAGCCGTTTTGGTTTAGAGCTTCTAATTGCTTTAGCCTGCGGTTTAGAGCCTTCTAATTGGTGTGTCTAATCTCTAGACCACTAATAGCCCTCACTCATAATCCACCATACTCGCTCCGGCTTAGGGCGAAGCCCTGCGGGATCTCCCCTCTACTTCCGGTACCACGCCGTTGTGCTGCCGGAATCACGAGGAGAGTGCTACAACCTCCGCTGCCTGCTGGAACAAGGGAGAGGAAGGTCTTCGTCGAGTACCGAACGTGTGACCGACTGCGGGAGCGCTGCCGGAACGTGGCGCCGGAAGGATCGTCTACGCTATCTTGAGATCGGAAAGAGTACGACTACATCACCCACGAGAATCTGCTCTCGTTAACCGCTTTGGAATCTTCGAGGGTAAGTTATTCCATCGACTCGTTGCTACAATCTAGTAGATAGATCTTGGCTTGTTTGTTTGTATGCGATAGAATTTTTTTGTTTTCCATGCTACGAACCCCTTAAGTGGTATCAGAGCCGTGTCTATATGTAGATCTGTTGCACGAGTAGAACACAATGGTCATTGTGGGCGTTGATGCTTTTATTGTCGATTGCTTCTTGTGTACTTTGCATCTTGCGGTATGTTGGGATGAAGCGGCCCGGGCTAACCTTACATGACATCGTTCATGAGACTTGCTCCACGCTTGACATGCAACTTGTATTGCATAAGTGGCTTTGCGGGTGCCTGTTTCTCCTAGCATAGTTAAGATTCAATTTACAACGGGTGATTGACAATACTAGTATCAATGTTGTGGTTCTTGTTCGTAATTTAGAACGACACTTATGGAAAGCCCCAAACCACGTAAAACATGCAAAGAAAATTAGAGGCGTCTAACTTTGTTTTGCAGGGGTGTGCAGTGATGTGATATGGCCATGATTGTGATTATATATGATGTATGCAATGTTCCTTATTGTAAGTTGGCAACCGGCAGGAGCCATATGGTTGTTTTTAAATTCTGTTAAGACCCGCGTGTCTATTCAAAGTAGTTGTAATAGTTGAAGCCGGTGGACGACAACCATGGAGAAGCATCATTGACCTTGATGCAATGTCGGTGATGATGGAGATCATGTTCGTGCTAGAAGATGGAGATCGGAAGCACAAAGAAGAAAGGCCATATCATATCACATATTATGAATTGCATGTGATGTTAATCCTTTATGCATCTTCTATTGCTTAGTAGACGACGGTAGCATTATAAGATGATCCCTCATGCACATAAATTTCAAGTCATAAAGTGTTCACCCTTAGTTAGCACCGTTGCTAAAGCTTGTTGTTTCGAAGCACCACGTGATGATCGGGTGTGTTAGATTCTACAAGTGTATACAACGTGAGCAAGCCAGATTTGCTCATGCGGAAACTAAGGTTTGATCTTGACGAGCCTAGCATGTACAGACATGGCCTCAGGAACACGGATTACCGAAAGGTAGAGCATGAGTCATATAGTAGATATGATGAACATGTTGATTGTTCGCCATTGAAGCTATATCAACTCTCGTGATGATCGGTTTTGATGTGGTGGATTTGGTTCGTGTGATCACTAAAACAATGTGAGGGATATTGTTTTGAGTGGGAGTTCACCTAGATTAATTTAATTATTAATTAGAACTCAATTTATCATAAACTAAATCAAAGTGAAATTGCATAGTTGTTGTAGTCATTGGCATCCGTTTACCACCTTGCGCTTAGTTATAATTGAGATGATAGAACTATAGAATTCTGGTTAGTTACTTTACGAACTGGTATCGTATTGTTTTGAAGTGTTAATCTAAAGTTTAAAAGTCCTATTGCAAACTTTCAGTAAGTTCCGGTTACTCCATGAAGTTTAATAATTAGTATTAAATCAAGAATAACAATTCCAAGTGTTAGTATCATGTTTGTTTCCATGATTCTTGATATTCAAAGGATTGTCTTAATATCAAGGTTATCTAGGATATGAAAGAGTTGTTTCAGAAACCATGATGTGTGGAAGATATTGTGATATCTGAAACGAAGTTTTGGTTAGAACATGATAGAGTATAATATGGCAAAGTTCATGTTCTCATATTTTGATGAGAATTTGCAAAAAGGTTGGAGACACTTGTTGTCCTAATCCTCCAAAAGGTTTTGGAAAGCAACATTATACTCATAATTCATCGTTATAAGCTAAAAGTAGCTTGATCATGGACGATTCCATGATAAGGTGAATATTTGATGTAGGTAAAATGTTTACTACACCAAGAGATTACTAAAGAAAGGAATTTGAAAGAACACCAAACATTTGATGATGGTGATCTACTTCAAAGTGCAAGTCCAAAGACATTGGTATTTAACTATACACGCTTTGGACTATGTCTCATATGTATGACTCCACTATTGATGTTGATAGATTCTTTCAAACAGAAAAGGAGATACTGAAAGAGAATCTCATAAATATATGGCAGAAAAGAAAAGACTAGAATTGTTCAGTTTAAGTATATAGATGATATACATGTTATGGCTATATTCTTTGCTTATAAAACAATGTGGTTATTAAGTATTTGATACTGAATTTGTTGGTGTGAATCGTCATACGAAACAACAGAATTCATGAACTACAATGGCCTAAGTAACTAGCAAAAGAATATGTGATGATGTTCATCGAGAACAAATAAAGGGTTATTGTGTTGCTCGTTAAAACATCAAAGCTTGCCTTCAAGATTTGTTTTATCAGGTATTATGAGAACAAAAGGGTTGTTCAAATAATTGCCGTAATCCATAAAAGATGGATGATTCACAAATCTCGTTGGAGAAATCACATCCATAAAACTAGTGCTAAAAATGTCGAAAGACAAATTGATTAAAAGATCACTTAGGAAGTGACATCGCCGTTTAAATTATATTGGAAAGAAAACATGAAGAAACTCCATGTGGATGGAATTTTGGAGTCTTTTGATTTTTGATCACATGACGCTTGTGAAACTTTCCTAGAGATAATTGAAACTTCGTTCATAGGCCAAAAGGGAACGAATAACTAGCTTATTGGAACTTGTACATATTGTTGTACGAAGTCCATTATGTGTAGTCAAGAGCGATGGATTTCAACTTCATATTCTTTCTCCGAAAATTTGAGTGAATATATGAATATTTACTTAATAAGGATGAAGTGTAAAATATTTGAAAAGTTCAAAGACTTTCAAGATGAAGTGCAAAATCATTGTAACAAGAATATAAATAGTTTATGATAAGATCATAAAGGAAGATATTTGAGTTACAAGTTTAGCATAATACCTAAGATTTAAGGAATCGTTCCGTGGATTTGCATTTCCGAAACACCATAAGAGTATGGAACGTTCGAGATATGTAATTAAACCTTGTTTGACATGGTTAGATCAAAGGTATAATTCATAAAACTGCCATTATATTTTAAAGATTAAAAGCTTTAGAGGTTACCGTTTTACCACTGAAAGGAGCTCCATCATAATCCGTTGAAATGACACCATATAAAGTTATGGTTTGGGATAAAACCCAAGTAGTCCTTTCTTAAAACATTGGTATGCTATGCATAAGAAAGATGTGTGAAACCAAAGTCGGATGAACCTGTCTTTGTATTACTGTTAAGTATTCCTCCATAAACATCAGAGACAAAAGTGTTTGTCGCTTAGAACGTCAAGTTTCTTTTAGAAGGAATTTTTCGTGAAAAGTAAAGTGGGAGGACAATAGAACTTTGATAAGGTTAAAAGAACCTTAGCTATATGTGCAGAGTTGCGCAGCACCGAAAAGTGTTCTGGAGACAGCAACAATGCTCATGGCTCACGTACCTCAAAGGTTGTGGTCACGGAGATCCAAGTTCCTATTGAAACAAGTAGGTCGGATGAACAATCAAATACCAAGATTTGAGGGTTGAATCATTATTTGAGAATAATGAACCGACTACATGCAAAGAAGCGATGATGGGCCCTGACTCCGTAAAATGGCTTGAAGCCATAAAATCCGTGATAGTTCCATATACGAGAGATTAAGATTTGAACTTGAAAGACCCTCTGGGAAGGTACAAGACCTTACAGTCGTATTTGGATCTATAAAGAAATAGACATGGATGTTTCACATCTATGAAATAGTCGACATGTTGGGAAAGAGTTCACAACAATGTTCAAAGGTTGACTATGACAAGATTTGATTTGTCATAGTGATATTTAGTCTAGACGGATTAATGTAGCAACCACTACATATAATTTTGTTATATGGTAGTTGAATAAACAAAACAAGTTCTTCTAATAGAATCGTTACCTAGGACATGTGCATAACACGGTCCATAGGGTTTTGTTAATTCAAAGGATGCTAAAAGCATATGCAAACTTCAATGGTTAAAGTGAGCATCACGGAGTTGGAATCTTCACTGTGATGAAACTGTTAAAGGAGTTTAAAAGTTCATTAGAGGCGATGAAGATGCTTGCATTTGCAAGAAATTAAGTGGGAGCGCTAAGACATGTTTCTAATACATTATGTGGAAGACATATCGTTGATTGGAAATAATGTATCTTTTATTAACACATATTAAGAATTTCATCCCGATGAAAGACTTAGGCAAAACCCAAATATTTGGCATCAATAGACGCTAATATGGTTGTGCCAGAAGTACATAGACGAGATATTGAATGAGTTCAATATAGAAACTACAAGAGAGGTTCTTGTCGCACAGAAAGGATTGAATGAGTTTAATGTTGATGATATATTCAAGTGTATTGACATTTGGTAAAGTGAAACAAATAATCAAGTATAGATTGATACTTGATAAAATCACAAAGAGTATTTATATCAATCATACTGTGATATGTACAAATCCAGATATGTCCTATGCTCTAAATGTTGTGAGCACATACCAGAATGATTCGTAAGATGATCATTGGACAATAGTAAGGATATTCTTATGATCTTTTGGAAGAACTAAGAGTATATTATTTGTAGAAGTGACAAATAGATGGTTAGTTCATTGTAAAAGTACTACATTGATACTAGCTTTGTCACAAAGTACAAATTAAGTTTATCTCAATCTAAACTAAGGGTGGCACAATATAATGGAAAGTGAGTTCCATAATGGATTTGGATGAGTTCCAAAGTTAAGACATTGTGACAGATACTACAACAAAAGGCTAAGTATATGACTGCTGTTTTAGCAGCAAAAGAGGGTATTTGTGTCAAGTAGTTTGTTATCAAACTAGGTGTAGTTCACAGTGGGATAATACTATGAAGATATATTGTGCGACAATATTATCAACATGTTTTAACCCCAAAGAGCTAAAGGTCACACCGAAAGACCAAACTTATACAAAGCCATCTCATTAGAAGAATGAGTGATGCGTAGAGACGCAAATACATGCAATTACACATGGACCTGGAAGTGTCAGATCCGGAGATCAGTTGACCACTAGCAATCGTGTACACACAACACCGGAAAGCCATAGGTGTTGAATACACAAAGGTTTGAAACTAGATTATTGACTCTAGTGCAAGTGGGAGACTGTTGGAGATATGCCCAAGAGGCAATAATAAAGTGGTTATTATCATATCTTCACACTTATGATAAATGTTTACATACCATGCTATAATTGTATTAACCGGAAACATTAATACTTGTGTGATTTGTAAACTAAAATAAGAGTCCCTAGTAAAGCCTCTTGTTAAACTAGCTTGTTGGTTAATATATGATCATGGTTTCCTGATCA
Source organism: Avena sativa (assembly GCA_916181665.1). Taxonomy (NCBI): domain Eukaryota; kingdom Viridiplantae; phylum Streptophyta; class Magnoliopsida; order Poales; family Poaceae; genus Avena; species Avena sativa. The sequence continues at coordinate 73,797,952 of OV702284.1, forward strand.
TGAACATAGAGATGTTATTAACAACAGGATCATATCATTAGGAGAATGATGTGATGGACATACTCCTATAGATAAGCGTAGCATAAAGATCAAGTCATTTAAATAGTTCAATTGCTATATGCTTTCTGATACATAGTAACCTAATTCCTTCGACCATGAGATCATGCATATCACCTTTACCGGATGGATGCTTTGATGACATCAAACACCACACCGTAACTGGGTGGCTATAAAGGTGGCATTGAGTGTTCAGAAAGTATTGGTTGAAACACATGGATCAAGAGTGGGATTTGTCCATCCATATGACGGATAGATATACTCTGGGCCCTCTCGGTGAAATGTCATCCAATTAGCTTGCAAGCATGTGACTGGCTCACAAGGGATCACATATCACGGGAACGAGAAAAGAGTACTTATTGGTAACGAGGTTGAACTAGGTATGCAGAGATACCGACGATCATAACCTCGGATAAGTAAACTATCGTGAGACAAAGGGAAATTGGTATCGTATGTAAGTGGTTCATTCGATCGCAAAGTAATCGTAGAAATATGTGGGAGCCATATGAATTTCCAGATTCCTCTATTGGTTATTGTTCGGAGAAGTGTCTCGATCATGTCCGCATAATTCACGAACCGTAGGGAGACACACTTAAGGATTCGACGTTGTTTTGAGTAGTTATGGTATTATGAGAAAGAGACCGAATGTTGTTCGGAGTCTCGGATGGGATCCGGGATATCACGAGGTGATCCGGAATGGTCCGGAGAATAAGATTCATATAAGGAAAGTCCCGTTTCGGAGTTCGGAAATGATTCCGGTGAATGTTCTAGAAGGTTCCGGAATGTCCGGCACTCCGGGAGGGGGGAGGGGTACATGAATGTTTCATTAGATATTGGAATGATTGCATCATGTACTAAGTGTTCTTGCTGTTCCAAATAAAGGATTAAATTGAATCCTAAAACAGAAAAGTCAAATGTCCAGTTTGAAAGTCAAACGGCTAAAACAAGAAACTGTGGGAAACAAGCAAGAGGAGGTTGAAACCAACTTGGAGGAGGAGTCCCTCTCCTCCAAGCCGGCGGCCAGCCTTGGCCGAGTTGGGGAGGGACTCCCCTTCCCTTCCCTGGCGCGCCAGCCCCTCCACCTATAAAAGGAGGGGCAGGGCCTCCTCCTCTACACACAAGTTTCTGCCTCTAATCTCCGGTTTAGAGCCGTTTTGGTTTAGAGCTTCTAATTGCTTTAGCCTGCGGTTTAGAGCCTTCTAATTGGTGTGTCTAATCTCTAGACCACTAATAGACCTCACTCATAATCCACCATACTCGCTCCGGCTTAGGGCGAAGCCCTGCGGGATCTCCCCTCTACTTCCGGTACCACGCCGTTGTGCTGCCGGAATCACGAGGAGAGTGCTACAACCTCCGCTGCCTGCTGGAACAAGGGAGAGGAAGGTCTTCATCGAGTACCGAACGTGTGACCGACTGCGGGAGCGCTGCCGGAACGTGGCGCCGGAAGGATCGTCTACGCGATCTTGAGATCGGAAAGAGTACGACTACATCACCCACGAGAATCTGCTCTCGTTAACCGCTTTGGAATCTTCGAGGGTAAGTTATTCCATCGACTCGTTGCTACAATCTAGTAGATAGATCTTGGCTTGTTTGTTTGTATGCGATAGAAAATTTTTGTTTTCCATGCTACGAACACCTTAACATTGTCCTAGAGGAATTTGAGTATGTGTGACCGACGGGGATGTTCTTCACGGGTGCGCACGAGTGAGGACAGAGTGCGTATAAAAGACTAGTGTTGGTATGTTCTGTTAGTCTAGAGATCTTAAAGAGCTGCCAGGGGTGACAACCACCAGTACGGAGAGCCCGTAGGTGTTATAAGTGGTATCAGAGATGATCCTCGCGGTAACATGTGCATGTGCAGTTCAGGGACGCGGATATGTTGTGCATGGCACTTGTGGCCCAGAGTGAACATGACATGGCACATGTTTTGGCACTGGACGCACAGACATGTGCCAAGAGGGGACGTTCCTGACTTGTGGTTAATTGATGAGGGCATCGATCTTGTAAGCATGGGTGTATGTGAGATTCTATCACATGGCTTAATAGCATTTATAGGTACTCGTACCAACAAGTTGCAACTTATTTTCTCTAAGATTATCTCCAAAGAACCTCTAGGTTAAGCGTGCTTAGACTGGAGCAATCTGAGGATGGGTGACCGACCAGGAAATTGTTCCCGGGTGTGCACGAGTGAGGAAAAAGTGCGTATAAAATACTAGTGTTGATCTGTGGGGTCGGTCTAGAGATCCTAGAGAGCTGTCAGGGATGACAACCACTAGTCCGGAGAGGCCAAGGAGTTATAGGCCCCGTCTGAGATTCCGATGACTAATGGCCGAGCTAGTTGATCTGATCGCCCTAACTAGGTTATCGATCCTTAGAAAATGCTTTCACCGAAGAAAGGGAAGAAGGAACAAAGATTTTGAGAGTAAAAAGGTATATTTTATCGAGTTTGTCAATTGTGTGCTTAATTCCAATCGGGCATCACCTCTCACAGAGCCCACAGACCAACCCTAGACCGACCCCACAAAGCAACACTAGTATTTTCTATGCACTTTCTCCTCACTCGTGTGTACCTGGGAAAAACTTTCGGGTAGGTCACTCATCCTCGAATTGCTCTAGGCCAAGCATTCTTAACCTTGAGGTTCTTTAGAGATGATCTAACATAAAAGAAGTTGCAACTTGTTGGTATGAGTACCTTTCAATCATATTAAGCCATGCAAGAGGATCTCACATACACCCACCGTTAGAAGATCGACGCCCTCATTGATCAACCACAAGTCAGGAACATCCCCACTTGGCATACATCTGTGCATCTAGTGCCAGCACATGTGCCATGTCGTGTTCACTCTGGTCCACAAGCGCCATGCACCACATGTCCGCATCCCGAACCGCACATGCCCATGTAACTGCGAGGATCATCTCTGATACCACTTGTAAAACCATGGCCTCTCCGGACGGGTGGTTTTCACCCCTAGCAGCTCTTTAAGATCTCTAGACTGACCCCATAGTCCAACACTAGTCTTTTATACGCACTTTGTCCTCACTCGTCCGCACCCGGTAAAAACTTCGTGGTGGGTCACCCATCCTCAAATCGCTCTAGGCCAATCACGCTTAACAAAGAGGTTCTTTGGAGATGAGCTTCTAGAAAAGAAGCTACAACTTGTTGGTATGAATATCCTATCAATCTTATTAATCCATGCGCCAGGATCTCATAGGGTCTCTCCCGGTAAATCGAGGCTTCTGGTCCTAAAAATGCCGGCCTACTGTCTTGCATATCGTGCTGTAAGTCTGGCCTCCAAGATATGCATTGAGGTGCATGACCCTTTGATAATCCCCAAGGGAAGGGGATCACTATTGCATAATTCGATGAGTATTTGAGTGTCAAACCCACAAGGAGCTGAAGGTAAATTATCTATACTCTAAATCCCTATAACCCACTTATATGACATTTTATTCAATGAAGTGAACTAGAGGTGTAAGGTACTTTTTACTTATAACTAGAAAAATATAAGGTGCTGAAAATAATAAGAAGCAAACTATTACAAGTAAAGTAAAACTAGTAAAAGTAGAAGAAAGTAAAGTAGAAGTAGGTAACTCAAGGGAGCAAGTATTTAAGCAAATTTTTATTTCATTTGTTTGGTTGTCATAGTTAGTGAAGCACATGGATAGTCTTTTAGTTATTTCTTCTAGAGAGGACCCATAAATAGGTGCAACCATGTTACTGAGAAATTACACCCCTAGTGATTGACCCCAAGGTAGTTTCGAGCAAACAAGAGAGTTATTAAGACATAAAGTCCAACCATCATTGTAAGTTTCAAGGTCTCCATAACTTATTCGCTTGTTAGTTAACCATGAATTAACATAACATGCATATTTAAAACTTGGGACACGATTTATGTCAATCTCCGGCTATCCCTCCTCCAATCAACATGCAACGATGATGACCTTATACATTCTCCAACATATGTGTGCACTCATATATTAGTACATAAGACCATCATAGAAGATAACATATACTTGTATGCAACCAACAATGAACTATTTCACATTTTCCATAAACAAATCACTACTCAAACATAGACATAAAGATACAATAAATAATGGGAAAACAATAGATTGTGTCACAAATCATGTTTTCCAAGAGATTACTCTAGATGGATGGAGAGGATTGAAGTGTTCCGCAGCAGAAAACAAAATTTTCCTAACAAGAAGAATGACATAGCCAAGATCTATGTAAGGTAACAGAGGGATTCAATGTTCATACCCTTGAAGACCAAAAAGAGTTACGCTTCAATGAATATTGATGATGTAGTCATATGGCTACGACAAACTCAAGGTCATGCAGGAATACAAGCGACGAGTTCCATAATGGGTAGCACCTCCGAAGTTATACACCCATCTGGTGTAGACGACGTCCCCCGGGCTCCAGTCCAGCGAAGCAGCTGAAGAAGATTTATCTGGACCGAAGATACACTAGCACGATGGTGTGCGTATGGTGGAGAAACCCCAATCCCTGTATGCACATTCCTACTTGGTAGTCACACAGTAGGGAGAGAGAGAAAGGCAAAATCCAATTGATTGGGTTTGAGGGGAGGAGTTCCCCTCACTAGTACAAACTCGTTACTTAGATACGATGCCTATCGGTGGTTAAACCCTAATCAACAAAGAACCGACTATGTTCAACAACCTCAGGAGGTTGTTATTTTCTGACCGTCTCTAACTATAGCCTCAAGTGATTACAAATTAGGATCGTTGTGACACCCCCGGGATTAAGGCTAGACAAATCCCAGACCTTCGTCTAAACATAAGCCTAACCTAATCTCAAAAGCGTACAGAGAGAAAATCGGTAACACAACAGTGACCCTACGACACAAAATTTGTTACAGCAAGCTCATAACTGAGCGAAGAACCAAAATATTACAAGCAGAGGTCACTGACCACAAGACATCAAACAACGGAAGGCAAATTATGCTATTAAGTATAGCAAACTTAACAAATGGCCTAAGAGGCCTGAAGCATAACGATGACATCCAATCCATAGATCCCAGACTGCCGACTGGGAACTCCGAATTACTCGTCGATGTTGATGCCGTAAAGAACTCATCTTATATGGTAACACTTACTCTGCTGCAAAAGTATCAACGAAGCAAGGGTGAGTACAGGGTGTACTCCGAAAGACCTATTACTGGTGGAGTTATTTTGCTTAAAGCCATCCTTGTTTTGTAAAACAAGAGGGAGAATAAATTCGACTAATAAGAATATTTTAAAAGGGGACAAGAGAGAGGTATCTCCAACTTCGATCATCTCTTGATATCCACCAAAGCATCATCAGCTGAACCTAGCTAGGATCACCCCCTCGTACCCATGAGGAAGCATCCTTAAGCACACATTGATCAACATGCCAAGTTTTACGATTAGGTTAAATTTCTCTATGATCTTTGAATCTGGTTTCCAAGTCGTCCATAACCGTGGACACGGCTTTTCGAAAAGATTTAATACCCTGTAGGGGTGTACAACTTTACCCACACACCCCAACCGATTCTTAATTCTGTAACACCCTCAGAATCGGCCCTATGCAAGTTTCAGCGCTTCCCGCCAAAACCCACATAGAAACGATTCAAAGGTGCCCACCAGGCACTTGCGTGTGGGTGGAAAACGAAGTAATACCATTACACAATAGTCCTCGATGGAACCCACAAAACATATATATACAACAGCGACTCAAAGAGTCAAGAATACAGATATACAATACAAAGATCCAAATCACCTTTAAAACGATATAGCGTCCGAGTACGGACAAGATGCAAATTGAGCTAAGAGCTCTGAAGAATAACCAATGGCGTCCATAACCCTGCCCAGGCCAAGCCGGAAGGGTAACCCTGCTAACGACGTCGATCTCAAAACCTGCTTAAACAAAAGGGGTGCCGACAAAGGGCAAAGGAAAAAGAGAGAGCGGTTAGTACTGAGGCCAGTACACGGCGAGGCTAGAATTCGGCGGTCCTCGCCTACATACGTATGGTGGACTGAGCGGCAGCGCAGCATGCACTAAACACCCTATAGAGACTCGATATAACTGTCGGCTATCAGAAAGGGATAAGAAAGACCTATTCGGAACCAACCTGATACTACCACCAAACATACCCATCCTGGTATTTCCCCCTCGAGACCAAACGAGGAAGTCAACCGAGGAACTCACACCGTTGGCAGTTTTATTTATTCAGTTATCGTTGCAGCAATTACTAGTCAGGTATAGATAGTCATCCTGATAGAATAAGAAGTGGGCACTTTTAGTTAACCATTCCGTTGTAGTTGCGACACTTACTAGTCAGATATAATTAGCATGAGATATCCCCAAACCCAGCAGTTGTTGGTACTTTTATTTAGCCATTCCGTTGCAGTGAAGCTGATTACTAGTCATATCGGATACAAGTCAAATTATAGCAGTAAACTTTAGTTATAGTTGTCTATGATCGAGAACTGTGCTCCAAGTCGTCCATAACCGCGGACACGGCTTCTCGAAAATATTTAACCCTGCAGGGGTGCACCAAAGTTTCCACACGCACCTACACCCTTGTTGTCAGATCAGGTAGGTACAAGATCACAAAACATACACCCAACGGTATGTCGACGGGGTTTCGGACACGACGTTTCCCAGACCCAAAGCAAGCACGGGGGTCCACCCCACTAAGCTACCCGCAACGAAGTCGGCCGGTCTCCGAGACGGACTCAGGGTTTGTGTAGACAGCTGTAAACGACTGGGAACCCGAAAGTATGACTGGGCTTGTCGATACAGCGAAAACGTGTCACGATACTAAAAAGTACAGGTGCTCCTCGCACAATCGTAAATAAAGCAGTAAAGCATGGCATAAGTACAAGATAGTAATAAAGCCCCAAACTAATTGTTGCCCCCAGTACAGTACTTGGAATCAGGTACTCAATCGATGGGGGTGCCCATACACCCCACCTGTGGTTAGCGCGCTCGATCTCGGAACAGGTGTCAAGAACTCGGGGTCCTACGGGACACAAGTGGACGGTTAACAACCAAATAACATCTATTGCCCACCTGTGCCTCTGCATTTACCTACTTCAATTTTAGTTATTAAACAATATTTAAAGCCATGATCACCTCCAACATTAAACATGCGGCAATACTCCAACAACTGAGGTACTGGACGACACGCAACAGCACTTGAGCAAGCGACTACGACGCGCAATTCCAACTATCTACCAAACAACAGGTAATAGGATGTGTCCAAGGCAATATAAGGTTGCAAGGGATATCACGGGTACGAAAACTAGAGCAACGCAACACAGATAGCAATAGATCAACATGAGGGAATAAATACTATAAAAGTAAGATAGGTAGAAAGGGGGAGGTGCTCGCCTGAAAACATTGCCGAAGGTTCATCGGAAGATCGGGTCGACACTCGCATCAACTCATCGGCCTAATCCGTGAAGAAGCAAAGCACTAGTAGAAACACCAGATGCAATATTTAATACTACGACAGAAGATCGGGCATGATGCATGCATGATGTATGGCATGGCGAGGATGCGATGCAATTAGGCAATATTAAGCGGAACCGGGGTCCCGACAATTATTATTAAGTTCATGTTGTTTAGATACCCCGCAATTTAAATGTTGTCTTAACATGGCAAAATATATCACCGGTTCGCTACACAAATTTAAATGGAGCCAATATAAGGCTAGATTTGCCCGCATATGGCCTCCATATTTAATTTAGGTGAATCATCTAGATACCCCCAAACACCCACAATATGTATGCAACATGTTCATTTAATATGCAACAAGATCAATATCATATATTATAAAAATATGAGGGGTCTCGGATGGGGTCACACATCGAATGGTGATCTTGGGATTCCGAGGGTTCGGGGGATCGGTCTTCGGGGTCGGGGGTCTCGGCGTCCGCGACGAAGATCATGGCGTCCGGGTTCTTGGTCATCGGTAGATCTTGTCATCGCTTTGGTCTTGGACACGACACATACGATGGAGATCTTGGGGTACCATCTTGATCATCAGAGGCGAACTTGGGGCTCGACACCGGGGTCTTCCGGGCTCCGGCCATCGGATCCGTGAAGGAGAGATTGAAGTCTTCGGGTTTCGTGTAAATGGTGTTGGCGTCCGGGGATCCTCTGAGTCCGTGTTGACGACCTTGGGGTTCCGGCTTTGGTTGTTGGCAGTGAACTTGTTCCGCGAAGGTACGGTCTTCGGGTAACAACATCTTCAAAAGGATCAATCCTCGGTCATGGCGTGGACTGCGTGTATATCAGGCTTCAACAACCCAACATGACACTCACCAACAACAAATGATAAGGGCACTTGGCAGGGACCTGCGAGGCACCAGGCCACGGCAAGCGGAGAGGTGGCGCAGGAACGCTGCAGCAGCGGGGCCGAGCATGGACGCGAGGAGGTCAGAGGTCGTGGAAGAGGAAGCTTCGGCTGGCGACTGTGCTGCAGAGGAAACAAACGTTGACGGGGCGCAGGGCCGAAGAGCACCTTGTCGAGGCCGACCGGAGGGAGGCCAGGACGGCGAGGTCACGCGAGGTGCAGGCCGGAGGGAACCCGTGCGCGAAGACAACGGCGAGAAGGAGGCCGCCGGCTGCGGCGTGTCTGCGAGAGGAGGACGCCGCGCACCATGGCCAGGGCGGTGGGGCTTCCGGTAGCAGGGCCACGACGCTGCGGCCGAAAGGAGGTTGCAGGGAGGGGCGCTCGCGGAGGGGCCCGCCGGCGACGGCGGCGTCAGTTGTCGTCGGGGACGTCGACACGCCGCAGGAGACGGCGACCGGAGATCGAGGGGCGAGGTGGGCTCAGGAGGCAGGGGTTCTGGCGGCGGGGGGGTTCTCCTGGCGACGGCGGCGGCCCGAGCGGAGGTGCGACGGGGCTCTAGGCGGAGACGCCGGGCTTGGCTCGCACGCGCGGTCGCAAGGTGAAGGGGCAGCACATGGCGACGTGCTTGTGGGCGACGGCGCAGACGACCGGGGACAGGGCACCGGCTGCAGGGGCGGTCGAGGAGGGAGGCCGAGGCCGGTGGGGAGGCGAAGGTGTGGGGAGCCCCTGGTGGCGGACGGGGACGGGAGGATGAGAGGAGGCGGCGGCGGTGGTTGACGAGGAAGGTGGGAGAGAGAGGAGCATCGGGTAGGGAGGTGGGGTCGAGGGTATCCCGTGTGGGGAGGGCGTGCGTGCGTGGTGTTGTGCGTGTGTAGGCAGGCGTGTATGGTGTGGAGTGATCCAGAGTGTTGGCGGCGGGGTGAGGGAGTTGGTGTGGCGGCGGGACAGGGGTGAGGGGTGGGGTTAGATGGGAATTAGGGTTTGAGGTAGATAGGATCTGGGGGTGGCCGGCTGGGCTTTTGGGCCTGGCTGGCTGCCTCCTAAAAAAAATGTAAAAGTTTTGTTATTATTTTAGAAGACTTTTGTAAACTATTTTGAGACATATAAAATATTCAGGAAGACCAGAGGTTTGTATTTTGAAATAAAGAGGAGGAGTAATGTCAAAACAAATATAGGGTTTTAGCGAAATGTTTTTATGCAAAGGTATACATGATGAGGCCGGGATGATTTCATGATGATGCACAAGATATAAGCAACATGCGACTTCTAATAGCGGTTTCACCCGGGGTGCTACAAATTCCAAGCTATAAGCCCTCTTCCTTGGAAGGCCGGCAGAGAGTGGTTGACCACGACCTTTACCTTGCTTTTGCCGAGACCATGAGTTACGCACTAGGGAGATGCCACCGTAATGGGTCGAGTACCGAAGCCGGTCCCTAATGATGTGTGCGGGGTCAAGATTACGGATGCCGGGCATCTCTTGTTCCCGGCCATGCTTACCTACCTGTATGAATGCACCTCCTTCACCTCCATTCAAGAACATCCAAGATGTGTATGTCGAATGGAAAGCCCAAACTATGTGACTCGTGGAATCTACTCGGCAAGTTAGTTGGTCGAGGGGGTTTCCAGGCCCCCGTGTGGCTGTACGCTTGTCTTGGTCCATAGGCAAGAACTCAGGTCCTAGTAGTGGCAAGTATGGGACTGCAAAAACCACAACCTACCATGGCCTCCCATACAAGCCTTAGCATGTTTAATTTTCCTCTCTGATCATACCACGTTGATGGGGATATGCCTACCGGGGTATACCCAGCAGGACGTTTCCTACTGGCCCAAGCCGTTAGAGAATGGGCCTGCAGGACGGTGACTGGATCAAGACTTGGCGTGGACTCAGGCGACTGGAAGCTGAAGGCCCAGAAGCGTAGCTAGGCCCAGTCAGACTAGGTCATAGAGTCTCCGAATCCTTAACTAATTCGGTTGTGATCTGTAAACCCTAGCGAGGTGAGTCTATATAAACCTCCCTAGGGGACGCATAGAGGATACGTTCTATCATACACCCAAGCGACTCGCCGCCTAGTCGTCGAGCTTGCCCCATTGTACTCTCACCATAATACAATCTAGCAGGAGTAGGTCTTTACCCTCCGGGGGGCAGAACCTGGGTAAACCCTTGTGTCTCCGCCCTCATCTCGCACCGCAGATGGCTGGCCGCCCTTGCCCCATGTTCTACTACTCGCTGCCGATTGCAGCATCTGCCGTGGTCATTCCCACGACAGTGGCGCCCACCGTGGGGCCTGACCGGTCAGGCCGGTGTTCTGCGGCGAGATCCAATCTGCCCATCAATGAGTCGATCGCCACCGGCCGCATGATCGTGATCAGCGAGATGCTCCAGATCTTGCCGTGCAGCTACGTCCCGGCGGCGTGACCCGTCACACACAACGTGATCCTGCCGGTCGGCACGATCAACCTCTTCGTCGGCCTCACTGACGTCATCATCTCGGAGGACTCGGCTCACATCCGCGAGTCGCCGCCACGGGACCGGCTCTCTGAGAGCCAGGTCTGCACGATTCACCGCCTCACCTCCGAGTACGACCCGGCCCACAGCAACGTGGCCGAAACCACCGCGGCCGCAGACGACGCGTCCCTCAACGACGACGCCGATTCGGCGACCCCGGCGTCACTCACTGGATCCATCGTCGCCGCATCGCCCGCGGGTTCCATCACCCAGGTCTCCAACGTCTGAGACTTCGAGGATCCTTCCATCCTTGGGATCTTCAACTTCGACTCTGGGTTGGAGAACTCCGCCGACCTCCATGACGGAACCGGTCGCCACGCCGCGACCTACATGGCGACCGGCGCCGACCCGCCGGAAGACCCCTTCTCCACGCCAATCCCACCAAACGCGACGGCAACGGAGGTTGAGGAACTCCGCCTGAAGCTGGCGGACACAGTCCGCAAGGAGAAAGCCGAGCGCAAAAAAATTCGCCTCGAGCAGGAGACAACGCAGGAGCTGTCGCGATACCACCAACTTCGAATCAGGTCGCGCCTGAACCCCGCCATCCAGGGGCGCGCCCCGAACTTCGACGACGAGAACGACCCGGCTCGCATAGCCGAGCGCGTGATCTGCGACAACGCGCCGCCAGGAGGAAGCACTCGACCCCCACGAGGGCGACGGCCAACGACTCACCACCACCACCCAACCGCGCGCCCCCCAGGGACCAACCAAGGATCGTGGTATCCTCACGAGAGCGAGACGCGAATGGCCTCCCGCTGTTCTCCACTCCAATGGACAATGTCGTCGCAAGCCGAGGTGTGGTCGACAACATCCAACTAACCGGCGAAGGCGCCTTGCAGATCCAGTACGCCAAGGCTCTACTCGCCAAAGCAGTTGAGCAACAAAATGTGGGCACCGACTCACAGGGTCGGATGTATTCGCGTTCATCGGGCAGTAGGGCGGCCTCGAGCGGCCGCCCCATGGTGGCGAATACCCTCAACTGCCCTCCACCCGAGCCCCTGTAGCTCCAACACCGACGGACGAACGCGACACTCTCCACCAACGATCCACGGCCGGCGAACAACTTCGTTGCAGCCAACGGGCAGCCCGTCGACGCACGCACCCACATCATCAACAACCAGAGTTGGCGCGCATGCCAGCCTGACGATCTGCGGCACACCCTCACCAACCGCCGCGACGACGAACCAAGGGGATCGCTGAGCCGAGTCGGACCCCAGTGCTTTGGACCGATGATCCGAGGCGAAAGATACCCGGCGAACTTCAAAGCGCTGAAGGAAATAGAGAAGTACGACCCCTCGTACGATCCATCCGTGTGGCTGGACACCGACCTCATGGCGATGGGGATTGCCGGCCACACCGATCTACTCGCCGCCCGCTACCTCCCCCTGATGATGGAAGGGGCGTGCAGGCAGTGGATTAACACCCTCCCCACGGATAGCATCGATTCCTGGGAGGAAATGCGTGACGCCTTCGTCAGGCACTTCGAGGGATCATACACCCGCGCCACCACCATCGAGGACCTAGAGCGGTGTGTCCAGGCACCCCGCGAGTCGACCCGCAGCTGGGTCCAACGATGGCAAGATCTGTGGTACAACGCGGTCAGAATCCACCCGGACACCGCGATCCACTGCTTCAAGACCTCGTGCTGCTACGAGCCCCTAGTCGCCAAGCTCAAACGAGTGTACCGCACACTCGACAACATACCGGACCTCCTGGAGATCGCAAAGAAGTACGCTTAGGAGGATCCAAACCAAGAAACCGACGATGAGTCGGGAGGACATCGCCGCACGAGCGGCCATGACAACGGGAGGCGGCCCGAGCTACGCTACAGCAACACTCGCCTCACCGGCAAGCGCCGCGGTGACGGGCGAGTCGACTTCGTCGCTAACGCCGGATACGCGCAGCGCGAGCCCAAGAGCTTCCGCCGCGACGGAGGACAGCGCCGCGACAGTGGAAACTACAAGGCAAAGCCGAGGTTCGATCCCACGGACCTTCTCAACCAACCCTGTGTGTTTCATAGCAGAGAAGGAAAGCCCGCCACGCACACAACCGCCGATTGCCACTCTCTCAAGGAGATCGAGAAGGCACGGCGCACGCGGGAATACCCCGACAACAACCCGCCAAACGGCGGAAAATTCGGCAACATCGCCGGCTCGCTCCACACCTTCACAAGCTTCAACACGAAGCGCGAGAAGAAGGTCATCGCCCGCGCCGTCGCCGTCAACGCAGTGGCCCAGATAGACATCCCCCAGTTCCTCAACTGGTCTGAGCAACCAATCATCTGGAGCCGCGAGGACCACTCTCCATGGATTGAGTATCCGGGCCGAGTCGCCCTAGTGGTCAAGCCCAAGGTGGGAGACTACTGGCTCCCCAAAACACTGATGGACGACGGCAGCTCCATCAACATCCTGTACCTGGACACCTTCAGGCAATTGCGGCTCCCGCAGTCGATGATCGAGATGACCTACACCACCTTCCACGGCATCGTCCCTGGTCAGAAGGCGTACCCGATCGACAAGGTGACACTGCTAGTCAGCTTCGGGACACCAGCAAACTTCCGCACCGAGCGGATCGTCTTCGAGCTGGTGCCCTTCGACAGCCCCTACCACTGCGTCCTGGGGCACCAGGCGTTCGCCAAGTTCATGGCAGCACCCCACTATGCGTACAACGCGATGAAGCTACCCGGGCCGTGCGGCATCATCACCATCCATGGCGACCCCGACATGGCCACATAATGCGAGGACAAAGGGGCCGAACTCGCTGACGCCGTCATCGCGGCAGAGGCCAACCACGCCGAGGAGCTCGCCAAGTACGCGAGCAGGGTCAACAGCGACGACCCCACCATACTCAAGAAGCCCAATTCAGAGGGCGCAACTCCACCGCCTTTGAGGAAACATCACATACCCGCACCGTCGAGCTGGTCCCAGGCGACTCCAGCCAGACGGTGACGATCAGGGCGGGCATGAGCCCAACATAGGAAGGCGCGCTCATCGAGTTCCTCCGTGAGAACAGGGACATCTTTGCATGGAAGCCATCTGACATGCCTGGTGTCCCGAGGGAACTCGCTGAGCACAAACTCAACGCTGACCCCAAAGTGTGACCTTCAAGCAGTCGCTGCGGCCCTTCAATGAAGAGCGCCGCCGAGCCATCGCCGAGGAGGTGCAGCGTCTACTCGCTGCAGGCTTCATCCGGCCAATCAAGTACTCCAAGTGGCTGGCAAACCCAGTCCTGGTCGAGAAGAAAAACGGGACCTGGAGAATGTGTATCGACTACACAAACTTAAACAGCGCCTGCCCGAAGGAGCAATTCGTCCTCCCGCGGATCGACCAAATCATCGATTCCACCGCGGGCTCGGAGGCGCTATGCTTCCTCGACGCCTACTCTGGGTACAACCAGATCAAAATGGCCTTCGAGGACGAAGAGAAGACGGTGTTCATCACGCCATTCGGAGCCTTCTGCTACACTGCCATGACCTTCGACCTCAAAAACGCCGGGGCGACCTACCAGAGGTGCATGCAGGAGTGCCTTGCGAGCCAGATTGGCCGCAATATCCACGTCTACATAGACGACATGGTGGTTAAATCCGCTCGCCAGGACAATCTACTCGCCGACCTGGCGCAAACATTCGCCAACCTGCGAAAGTACAAGATAAAGCTAAACCCAGGGAAGTGCACCTTCGGTGTGCCAACTAGAAAGCTACTGGGATACATCGTCTCCAAGCGCGGGATCGAGGCAAACCCCGCCAAGATCAACACGATCGCTCGACTCGGCAGACCCGAGTGCCTATGCGACGTCCAGAAGCTGGTCAGGCGACTCGCGGCTCTCAGTCGCTTCATCCCTCGGTTAGGCGAAAAGGCGATGCCCCTCTACCGCCTAATGCGCAAGAACCCCACCTTCCAGTGGGACAAGGAGGCAGACGACACGCTCCACGCCCTCAAGGAGGTGCTACACGCAGCACGGCTACTCTCCGCCCCCGTTGACAAGGAACCCATGCTAGTCTATGTCGTGGCTTCCGAACGCGTTGTCAGCGCCGTCATGGTCGTCGAACGGCCAGAGGAAGGAAAGGAGCGCCCGGTGCAGCGACTGGTGTACTACATCAGCGAAGTCCTCACCGAGTCGCGCCAACGCTACCTGCAATACCAGAAATTGGTATACGAGGTCTTCAGAGCACAGCGGCGACTGCCGCACTACTTCCAGGAGCACCCGATAACGGTCGTCTCCTTAGCACCGTTGCAGGACATCATCCGCAACCGCGAGGCGATCGGGAGATTCGCCAAGTGGGCCGTCGAGATCGGCGTCCACAACATCAAGTACGAGCCGTGCAAGACGATCAAATCGCAGGTTCTCGCAGACTTCCTCGCCGATTGGGAGGAGGCCCAACAGCCAGAGAAGCTGCCATACCTCCACTACTGGAACCTACACTTCGACGGCTCCAAGAATGCGGACGGCGCATGGGCGGGGATCGTGCTAACATCTCCGAAGGGCGACAAGCTCTGCTATGTCCTCTACCTCGACTTCACCCCCTGCACCAACAACATGGCCGAGTACAAGGCGCTACTCCACGGCATGCGAGCTGCCAAGGAGATGAACGTCAATCGCCTGCGCTGCTACGGAGACTTCGACCTCGTCGCCGGGCAAGTCGCCGGCACTTGCGACACCGTCTCCCCCACCATCGCCGTCGACGTGCGATTATCCGGGCGTCCGTATCGTCTGCCGGCAAGGTGCCGGCCTCCAGGTAGGCGACGTAGGGCTTGGTCCAGTCGTCTGGCTCGGTGACGAGTGCGACCAGGGCTGCCTCTGGTTGCAGCGGGACTCTGATGTCGATCTCCCTTGGGGGAGAGACTGATGGCTTGGTGATCGTGTCGAGGAAGACACCGGCGGGTGGTGCGAGTCGAGCCGACCCAATGCGAGAGAGTGCGTCGGCCTCCTCGTTCTTCCGCCTGTCAATCCACTCGACGGAGTAGCCTGTGAAGTGTCCGCCTAGCTTGTCCACTGCTTGGCGGTATGCCGCCGGAGAGACGGCGTTGCAAGTACCAGCGACTTGCCCAGCGACGAGGTCGGAGTCTCCGTAGCAACGTAGGCGGTTGACATTCATCTCTTTGGCAGCTCACATGCCGTGGAGTAGTGCCTCGTACTCGGCCGTGTTGTTGGTGCAGGGGGTGAAGTCGAGGCAAAGGACGTAGCGGAGCTTGTCGCCCTTCGGGGATGTCAGCACGATCCCTGCTCCTGCGCCGTCTGTGTTCTGGAGCCGTCGAAGTGCAGGCTCCAGTAATGGAGGTATGGCAGCTTTTCTGGCTGTTGGGCCTCTTCCCAGTCGGCGATGAAGTCCGCTAGAGCCTGCGACTTGATCGCTTTTCGTGGCTCGTACTTGATATTATGGACGCCGATTTCGACGGCCCACTTAGCAACTCGCCCAGTCGCCTCACGGTTGCGGATGATGTCCTGCAACGGTGCTGAGGAGACGACCTGATCGGGTGCTCCTGGAAGTAGTGCGACAGGCACCGTTGTGCTCTGAAGACCGCGTATACCAGTTTCTGGTACTGCGGGTATCGTTGGCGCGACTCGGTGAGGACCTTGCTGATGTAGTACACTGGTCGCTATACTGGGTGCTCCTTCCCTTCCTCCGGCCGTTCGACGACCATGACGGCGCTGACGACGCGCTCGGAAGCCGCGACGTAGACCAGCATGGGTTCTTTGTCGGCGGGGGCGGCGAGTAGCACCTTCTTGAGGTCGCGGAGTGCGTCGTCCGCCTCCTTGTCCCACTGGAAGGTGGGGTTCTTGCGCATCAGACGGTATAGGGGCATCGCCTTCTCGCCCAAGCGGGGGATGAAGCGACTGAGAGCCGCTACTCGCCCGGCCAGCTTCTGGACGTCGCGCAGGCACTCGGGTTTGCCGAGTCAGGCGATCGTGTCGATCTTGGTGGGGTTCGCCTCGATCCCTCGCTTGGATACGACGTACCCCAGTAGTTGTCCTGCTGGTACACCGAAGGTGCATTTTCCTTGGTTAAGCTTTATCTTGTACTTTCGCAAGTTGGGAATGTTTCCGCCAGGTCAGCGAGTAGATCACCCTAGCGAGTGGATTTTACGACCACGTCATCGATGTAGACGTGGATGTTGCGGCCAACTTGGCTCGCGAGGCACTCTTGCATGCATCGCTGGTAGGTCGCTCCGGCGTTCTTGAGGCCGAAGGTCATGGCGGTGTAACAGAAGGCTCCGAATGGCGTGATGAACGCCGTCTTCTCCTCGTCCTCGACATCCATTTTTATCTGGTTGTATCCAGAGTAGGCGTCGAGGAATCATAGCGACTCCAAGCCCGCGGTGGAGTCGATTATTTGGTCGATCCGCGGGAGGACGAACTGCTCCTTCGGGTAGGCGCTGTTCAAGTTTGTGTAGTCGATACACATCCTCCAGGTCCCGTTCTTCTTCTCGACCAGGACTGGGTTTGCCAGCCACTTGGAGTACTTGATTGGCCGGATGAAGCCTGCAGCGAGTAGACGCTGCACCTCCTCGGCGATGGCTCGGCTGCTCTCTTCATTGAAGGGCCGCAGCGACTGTTTGACGGGTCGCACTTTGGGGTCGGCGTTTAGTTTGTGCTCAGCGAGCTCCCTAGGGACACCAGGCATGTCAGAGGGCTTCCATGCGAAGATGTCCCTGTTCTCATGGAGGAACTCGATGAGTGCTCCTTCCTAGGCTGGGCTCATTCCTGTTCCGATCGTCACCGTCTGGCTGGAGTCGCCTGGGACCAGCTCGACGGTGCGGGTGTGCGTCGTTGCCGCGAAGGCTGAGGTGTTTGCGCCCTCCGAATTGGGCTTTTTGAGTATGGTGGGGTCGTCATTGTTCACCCCGCTCGCGTACTTGGCGAGCTCGTCAGCGTGGTTGGCTTCTGCCGCGATGACGGCATCGACTAGTTCGGATCCTTTGGCCTCGCACTCGGCGGCCATGTCGGGGTCGCCATTGATGGTGATGACGCCGCACGGCCCAGGGAGCTTCATCGCGTCGTACGCGTAGTGTGGCGCTGCCATGAACTTGGCGAACGCCTGGCGCCCTAGGACGCAGTGGTAGGGGTTGTCGAAGGGCACCAGCTCGAAGACGATCCGCTCGGTGCGGAAGTTTGATGGTGTGCCGAAGGTGACTGGCAGCGTGACCTTGCCGATCGGGTACGCCTTCCGAACGGGGACGATGCCGTGGAACGTGGTGTGGGTTGTCTCGATCATCGACTGCAGGAGCCGCAGCCGACTGAAGGTGTCCAGGTACAGGATGTTGATGGAGCTGCCGCCGTCCATCAATGTCTTGGGGAGCCAGTAGTCGCCCACCTTTGGCTTGACCACTAGGGCGACTCGGCCTGGGTACTCGATGCGCGGCGAGTGGTCCTGGCGGCTCCAGGTGATGGGCTGCTCCGACCAGTTGAGGAACTGGGGAACGTCCACCTGGGCCACCGCGTTGACGGCGACGGCGCGGGTGATGACCTTCTTCTCGCGCTTTGTTTTGAAGCCTGTGAAGGTATGGAGCGAGCCGGCCATGTTGCCGAACTTTCCGCCGTTTGGCGGGTTGTTGTCGGGGTCCTCCCTTGCTCGCCGTGCCTTCTCAATCTCCCTGAGGGTGTGGCAGTCGGCGGTTGTGTGTGTTGCGGGTTTGCCTTCCCTGCTATGAAACACACAAGGTTGGTTAAGGAGGGCCACGGGGTCGAACCTTGGCTTGTCCTTGTAGTTGCCGCCGTCGCGGCGTTGTCCTCCGTCGCGGCGGAAGCTTTTGGGCTCGCGTTGTGCGTGCCCGGCGTTGACGACGAAGTCGACTCGCCCGTCACTGCGGCGCTTGCCAGTGAGGCGAGTGTTGCTGTAGCGTAGGTCGGACCGTCGTCCGCTGTCGTTGCCGCTCGTGCGGCGTTGGCCTCCCGACTCATCGTCGGTTTCCTGGTTTGGATCTTCCTCCGTGTACCGTTTGGCGATCTCGAGGAGGTCCGGTATGTTGTCGAGTGTGCGAGAATGTCGCTTGAGTTTGGCGACCAAGGGCTCATAGCGGCACGAGGTCTTGAAGCAATGGATCGCGGTGTCCGGGTGGATGCCGACCGCGTTGTACCAGAGTTCTTGCCACTGCTGGACCCAGTTGCGGGTCAACTCGCGGGGTCCCTGGACGCATTGCTCCAGGTCCTCGATGGTGGTGGCGCGGGTGTAGGAGCACTCGAAGTGCCTGACGAAGGCGTCGCGCATCTCCTACCCAGAGTCGATATTATCCTGGGGGAGGGTGTTGATCCACTGCCTGCACGTCCCCTCCATCATCAGGGGGAGGTAACGGGCGGCTAGCAGGTCGGTGTGGCCTGCGATCCCCATCGCCATGAGGTATGTATCGAGCCACACGGAGGGGTCGTACGAAAGGTCGTACTTTTCTATATCCTTCGGCGCCTTGAAGTTCGGCGGGTACTTATCACCTTGGATCATCGGTCCGAAGCACTTGGGGCCGAGTCGACTTAGCGACCCCATCGGCTCGCCGTCGCGGCGATTGGTTAGGGTGTGTCGCAGGTCGTCGGGCTGGCGTGCGCGCCAACTTTGGTTGTTGATGATGTGGGTGCGGGTGTCGATGGGTTGACCGTTGGCGGCGACGAAGTTGGTCGCTGGCCTGGGGTCGTTGGTGGAGAGTGCCGCGTTCGCGGGTCGGTGTTGGAGCTGCAATGGCTCTGGTGGCGGGCAGTTGAGGGTGTTTGCCGCCATTGGGCGGCCACTTGAGGCCGCTCTTCTTCCCGAAGAACACGAGTACACTCGACCCTGCGAGTCGGCGCCTGCGTTTTGCTGCTCGACGGCCTTCGCGAGCAGGGCCCTGACATACTGGATCTGTAGGGCGCCGTCGCTGGTGGCCGTGATGTTGTCGGCTGCTGCTCAGCCCGCCACGAGGTTGTCCATCGGGGTGGAGAACAGTGGGAGGCCATTCGCGTCTCGCTCCAGTGAGGAGACTACTATCCGCGGCTGATCCCTGGGGGGTGTGCGGTTGGGTGGAGGTGGGGCGCCCATCGCCGTCGACCCTGGCGGGGGCCGGGCGCTTCCTCCTGATGGCGCGTTCTCGCAGATCGCGCGCTCGACCACGCGGGCCAGGTCGTTTTCGTTGTCGAAGTTCAGGGCGCGCCCCTGGACGGTGGGGTTCAGGCGCGACCTGATTCTCTGCTGGTGGTAGCGCGATAGCTCCTGCGCCGTCACCTGCTCGAGGCAAAAAATTTTGCGCTCGGATAGCTCCTTGCGGACTGCCTCCGCTAGCTTCAGGCGGAGTTCCTCGACCTCCGTTGCCGTGGCGTTAGGAGGGATCGGGGTGGAGAAGGGATCCTCCGGCGGATCTGTGCCGGTCGCCATGTAGGTCGCGGCGTGGCGACCGGTCCCGTCGCGGAGGTCGGCGGAATTTTCCGACCCGGATTCGAAGTCGAAGATCCCAAGGATGGAGGGATCCTCGAAGTCTCCCACGTTGGAGACCTGGGTGATGGAGCCCGCGGGTGAAGCCGTGGTGATGGATCCGGCGAGTGACACCGGGGTCGCCGAGTCGGCGTCGTCGTTGAGGGTCGCGTCTTCCACGGCCGCGAATTTTTTGGCCACGTTGCTGTGGGCCGAGTTGTACTCGGAGGCGAGGCGATGGATCGTGCGGATCTGGCTCTCGGAGAGTCGATCGCGTGGCGGCGACTCGCGGATGCGAGCCGAATCCTCCGAGATGATGACGTCGGTGAGGCCGACGAAGAGGCTGATCGTGCCGACCGGCAGGATCACGCTGTGCGTGACGGGTCGCGCCGCCGGGACGTAGCTGCTCGGCAAGATTTGGAGCATCTCGCCGATCGCTATCATGCGGCCGGTGGCGACCGTCTCGTTGATGGGCAGATTGGATCTCGCCGCAGAACACCGGCCAGACCGGCCAGGCCCCACGGTGGGCGCCACTGTCGTGGGAATGGTCACGGCAGATGCTGCAATCGGCAGCGAGTAGTAGAACGAGGGGCAAGGGCGGCCAGCCATCTGCGGTGCGAGATGAGGGCAGAGACACAAGGTTTTACCCAGGTTCGGCCCCCCGGAGGGTAAACACCTACTCCTGCTAGATTGTATTATGATGGTGGTACAATGGGCGAGCTCGGCGGCTAGGCGGCGAGTCGCTTGGGTGTATGATGGAACGTATCTCTACACGCCCTGTAGGGAGGTTTATATAGACTCACCTCCCCTAGGGTTTATATATCTCAACCGAATCAGTTAAGGCTTCGGTAATCGTTTAACCTAACTCGACTGGGCCTATCTACTCACCTGGGCCTTCAGCTTCTAGTCGCTTGGATCCACACCGGGCCTTGATCCAATCGCCGTCTTGCAGGTCCACTCGCCAGTTCCTGGGCCAGTCGGAAACGTCCTGATGGGTATACCCTGGTAGGCATATCCCCATCAGGCATACCGCCAAGCAGTGGACCAGCTGGGTGGACACTTCTCAGGCTACTCCGTCGAGTGGATCGACAGACGGAAGAATGAGGAGGCCAACGCACTCTCTCGCATTGGCTCAGCTTGACATGCACCACCCACCGGCGTCTTCCTGGACACCATCACCAAACCTTCCGTCTGCCCCCCACGGGAGATTGACATCGGAATCCCGCTGCAACCAGAAGCAGCCCTGTTCGCACTAATCGCCGAGCCAAGCGACTGGATCGCGCCATACGTCACGTACCTGGAGGGAGGCACCCTACCCGTGGATGAAACGGAGGCCCGGATGATAGCACGCCGCTGCAAATCCTTCGTCATCATCAACAGTGAGCTCCATAAGCGCAGCGTGACCGGCGTGTTCCAACGCTGCGTCCAACCCGCTGAAGGACGCAAGGTCCTCCAGGACATCCACTCCGGCGACTGCGGCCACCACGCCGGCGCCCGCTCTCTGGTCTCCAAGGCCATGCGACACGGCTTCTACTGGCTCACCGCACATGCCGACGCAGTCGACATCGTCCAGCGATGCATCGGGTGCCAGAAGTACGCCAACCAGACCCACGTGCCGAGCTCGACGCTCAAGACAATCCCCATCACCTGGCCGTTCGCCGTGTGGGGCATGGACATGGTAGGCCCCTTCAAGAAGGCCCCCTCCAGCTTCACCCACCTCCTAGTCGCAGTCGACAAATTCACAAAATGGGTGGAGGCCAAGCCAGTCCGCAAGTGCGACGGGAAGACCGCCACCAAGTTCTTACGCGAGCTCATCTATCGCTACGTGTTCCCAAACAGCATCATCACGGACAACGGCACCAACTTCGCCAAAGGAGCCATGGCCGAGTTTTGCGAGGAACACCACATTCGACTCGAACTCGCCTCAGTCGCTCACCCAGAGTCCAATGGCCAGGCGGAACACACCAATCAGAGCATCCTCCATGGCCTGAAGCCACGGCTACAAGTCCCACTCGAGCGCACCACCGGGTGCTGGGTCGAGGAGCTACCCTCCGTCATCTGGGGCATCCGCACCTCCGTCAACAGGTCGACAGGATTCACCCCCTTCTTCATGGTTTACGGCGCCGAGGCAGTCATGCCAACCGACCTCGAGCATGACTCACCAAGGGTGGTCAACTATACGGAGGCCACAAAAGAACTCGCACGCCAAGACGGAGTCGACCAGCTCGACAAGGCATGCGACCTAGCTCGCTCCCGCACCGCCATCTACCAGCAAGGGCTCCGCCGCTACCATATCCGGCGAGTATGGACTCGCACTTTCCAGGAAGGCGACCTGGTACTGCGCCTAATCCAGGACAAGAAAGGCATGCACAAGCTCTCCCCCCTAGGGAGGGACCATTCGCCATCGGGCGAGTCCTGGGCAACGACGCCTACTACCTCACCGATGTCCGAGGAGGTGGAAAACTTGACGTCAAGCGGCCATGGAACGTAAACCTCCTACGGAAGTTCTACTCCTAGAACTCCATACATGTACTCCCCACCCGCTATGAAATAAAACAGATTGGTTACCAAAAATTGTCTCTACTCTCCGTGTCTTGTGCCACTCGCACTCGTAATAACAGCGTTACGCTATTCACAGAAGTCAACCTCTGGTAAAGCGACCGGCACAGCCAAGTAGTGCGGTACGAGGGCACTGGGAAACCCCAGGCTTCATAACGTCCACGAAAAACGCTAACCCAGAGCCCCATTGGAGTCGCCTAGCTCGACTAGCTCCCCGAGCCAAGACAAATGCATTCGCTCCTCACAGCTACCAAGTCCTCCACATCCTTGGCGCAGCGACTCTAACGGCCAAGTACCACGCTCGGGGACTGACACCCAGCCAAATACGAGCGACTAGAGAAAAAACGCCAAGTATGAGAGCGTGCCCAGGACTCGCCATGCGACTGATCCTCCGGATCAGGCAGGAGCGATGCGCTTACAATGACGCGCTTAGTCCTCACCTACCTTGGGCCTGTGACTAGAACGACCAAGTACCACGCTCGGGGACTCGGCAACCCGACCTTGTTCGCGCCCGAGAAAACGGTCAAGTAAAGAGCACCCCTGGGAGTCGCCATGCGACTGGCTCTCTGAGCTATGGCGAGTCGACCTTAACTCATTAGAAGTTAACAAACATATAACAACGAGGTAAACCCCATAAAAAGGGAGGACGCGCTCAGGGACTCGCTCAATCATCATCCAAAATCGCAAGACGAATGACAAAATAACACGAGTTTCCTTTATAGCAACACAAATTGTTCCACATACAAGGAAAGTTACATAGTTATTCCGTACTAATGCCCAAGGGCACAACACTTCTACTCCGCAGGTTTTGATGCAGACGCGCCACCGTCCCTGCGGCTGCGGATGAAGGGAACGTACGGGTTCGACGGGTACGTTGTCAGCTCACCCGCCAATGCCGCACGGAACGGCTGCTCGACCTTGAAGTCCCGATGCTTCGGTTCAGGATCATTGGGAGCGACAATCGTCTCCTGATAGGGGATGAGGTCGCCCATCACCCAAACGCATCGGAGTACACCGCGGCCCGGTCCGTCAGCTTCAGCACCTCGGCAATCTCCACCGAGCCCGTTGACGAAGGGTAGCCACTCGTGACATCGTCGAGGTCGAAATCCTCCGGGAAGTGGGCAAGCCCAAGGCTGAGCGCCATCGCTGCCCCGCGCCGGAAGGCCGACCCCGTCAGGAACTCGACGACCGACGGAGCCTTTTCCAGGTAGCGCCATACCTCGACAAGGTCGCTGGGGATCACCTTCGTGGGCGATATCTCCTGACGATATGCTCAAAGGCAAGTCGCTGACAACGCGGCTGAGTCGACCAGGGTGGTCACACATTGCCGCGCGTCGTATGACCGCGCTTCTTCCGCGTCATCAATGATCCGACCTGCAGCACAGAAGCAAGCAGTGAGCAAACGATCGACATCACAATACAACTAATGTAGTCGGAAGGAAGAAGAAGGAAGGTTTACCAATTAGCGGGCGGCAGAGGTCCATGATGAAACTTTGAAGAGAAGAAAGGTCGTCCTGTAGCCCAGCAACAAGGGCATCAGATACTTTCCGCTCTTTAGTGGCAGAAGTAACAGCAGCTTCCTCTCGCCCTTCCGCCGAGCTCGCTTCCGCCCTCGCCTCCTTGAGCTCACGCTCTAGGTCAGCGACTCGATTTTCGGCCATGCTCAAAGCGGACTGAGCCGCCGTCAAGTCACCCACCGGGACAAGGCCTCGGCAGGCCTCCTTCACCTCGGCCGCAACTGCTTGAAGCCCCTTGTTCGTCTCCTGGACGGCAACGAGCTCCTTATCCAAGCGACACTTCGCAGCAAGCCGTTCGGCCGACTCGCACTACAGGCCCTACACACAAACTACAGCGTCAACAACAAATAGTTCATAAGTGCCTACCCGCTGAAATTCAGCAACTAGGCACTCGGGGACTTGACAATGAAATTCTTCAGTGCCCACCCGCTGAGATTCAGCGGCTAGGCACTCGGGGACTGGACAATGAAATTCCTCAGTACCCACCCGCTGAGATTCAGCGACTAGGCACTCAGGGACTGGATGATATAAAAACATTATGAATCCGACCACTGAAATTCAGTGGCCCGATCCTCGGGGACTGGACATACCTGGATGGTAGCGCCTAGCATGTCGTGAAGCTCCAGGGCATCCACCGACGCAAGCATGACCGGAGTATGGCCGCGACGCTGTTCAAGTTCCGCTTCGGCGGCCACAGGCATCTGGCCCGCCGGCGCCGAGGCACTCGCTGCGGCCGCCTTCGCCATAAAGCGAGGGAAGGTTGCTGCAGATGCCGCTGTGCAACTCGGAGTCGTCTCGGACACATCGGGTGAATCTGCAATCACCATATGCTGCGACCCAACACCCTCCTTGGTCCTCGAGGCCACTTCCACTGTGGATGGAGGTTCGCTCGGAGCAACCACCGGGTCATCAGAGACCGTGAAGACACCGTCGCCCTTCGCCTGTTTGACGCCTTCGGCGGGAGCAACGACCTCGTCGCCCTTCCTCTTCCGCGAGGAATCCGCGGGCTCCTCGATGGCGACTGGCGGAACCTTGGCGACGGAAGGGTGGCCTATCTTTTTAACACCAGTCCTATGAAATGGTCCTATAAATGAAATCGTCCGATTGAAACGCAAAGTAAGCAGACAAGTAAAAGACGAGAGGATCACTTACTTGGCAACTGGAATGAATCGCAGACCGGTACGGATGCTGTCCGGCTTCTCCAGTTCATGCCCCAACCTCCGAGTGAGGCCCGTATCGAACACATCGTGTGCCCAAGACACTGACGGCTTCTTCGAAGATGAAGCCGTGGCAGGAGCCTCCGTGGTAATAGCTGCAGGAGCCCCCCTTGGTGGCGAGGCCCCTGCGGCTGGAGCGGCCCCCCAAACGACTGGGGAGAATGGCGGTGGCAACAACGCCAGCGGTGCCTCGTCCCTGGGGGCGGCAGCGCCTGTTGCCGCGGTCGCGTGTGCCGTTGCGTCCTCAGCCGAGCTAGTGGCGTCGGAGCTATCCGCAGATTGGGGCGGAGATATCGGCTTCGCTGGCTTCGTCTTCTTCTTCGGCGGAGCTTTCTTCTTCTTCTTCGACGGCGTGGCCTCGCGATGTGAAGTATGCTCGGGAAGCTCGTCATCGTCATCGTCGTGGGTCTCGAGGCTCTTGCTGGCTTCGAGCTCGCGGTGGTGTTGCCCGCGAGTTTTGTGAACCGTGGGGGCAACAACCTCCACGGGCTCGTCATCTTCGTCATCGTCATCGTCACCTCCGTCGCTCTCGGCGTTACCTTTGGCGGGCGATGACTCGCTTCCGTCCTGGACGGACGAGCTCGAGTTCTCATCATCTGCGGGTGGAATCCACCCTTCCACCACTTGAAACAACTTCAACAAGAACAAACAATGTTAGAACGACCGCGAATGCACAAGCTGCGACTGCGAGTGTTAATGGAATGACAGCTTACCGTTGGACCTGGGCGCCTTGGAGTATAAGGGGCGACCCCGGCCTTTGCGTCGAGGTACACGGCCTGGGTAATCTTCTTCAGGGCCTGCGTATAATCGTTGAGTCTCCACTCAACGAGGCAGGACTTTGTCGGGTCATCTTTACCCGTATA
This sequence comes from Avena sativa, assembly GCA_916181665.1. Classification (NCBI taxonomy): domain Eukaryota; kingdom Viridiplantae; phylum Streptophyta; class Magnoliopsida; order Poales; family Poaceae; genus Avena; species Avena sativa. Next base: position 73,824,389 of record OV702284.1, read on the forward strand.
GTCATACATGTAGTGGTCGCGGCTGGCCAGGGGCACGAGCCGCCGCCCGAGCCAGCAGTTGTAGAGATTGATGGTCTGGAGGCCTTTCTTCTTCAGGCAGCGGATGGTTTGTAACATTTCGTCAACAACCATCCGCTGATCCAGCGGAAGTTTGACGACCTGGAGCCGACATGGCTCGGGCCGGTCGGCGGAGTACCTTGGAAGCGCCACTTCATCGCCTGGAGTCGACTCGCTGACGTAGAACCAGTACTTCTTCCACTCGTTCGCCGCCTTGGCGGGCAGCATCAGATCGAGAACGATGCCTTCAACTTCAGCTGGAATGTCAGGCCGACCGCGGCTAGCATCGGGCCGCCTGTCTCTTCGCGGCTGATTCTCCCGTGGAACATGTCTTTCCACAGGGGAAAGTAGGGCCTGCAGCCCAGATAGCACTCACAGAACGCCACGAAAATGGCGAGCTGCTCGATACTATGCGGACCCAGATCCGATGGTTGGATTCCGTAGTAGGCACAGAAACGCCGGAAGAAGAGGGAAGTTGGGAAGCCCAACCCCCGCTCTAGGTGGCTGGTGAAGCAGATGAACTCCCCCTCACGCGGATCCGGAATCACTTCTTCGGCCACGGGGATGCACCATCTACCGGCGTGGAGGATCCCTTCCTCCTCGAAAGATGCTAGCAGCGCCTTAGTGCACTTGGATCTGCCCCATGGCTCGGTGGAGGGGGCCATCGGATGGAAGTTCGTGGAGGTTGGGGCTCTAAGGAGTGTTCTGATCGCTGCGAGGAATGGGGAAACGGAGATATGCAAGATCGGAGGACCTGGAAGAAGCGTTTTCCTGGTCGCCCCTCACTCCCCTTATATAGCGGTTGTTACCCGCCATTTTCGGGAGCCGTTACTACGCGGTAATTACGCCGAAGTTACCGTTGGATTACCTAACGGCTAGTTTGACCCCAATTGACGGTCCAAGTTTGTCCATTCGACTCGTCGCTCCCAGCGACTCGACGATTCGCCGACCCGATCACTATAACAATGACTAAGTACTCATCGACCCGTTCGCCGAGCTGTGACACGATTGGTCACCGTTATTGTGACTAAATGACTAGTTCTTTCCTTTGTCTAGGAGTCCGCCGCCGATTCGACTAGGCGTCCGCATTGGACCCGCATACTCCAACTGCCAGCAAACACCTGCGACAAATCAATGACGGTGTCGGGGACTACTGATGGGGATATGCCTACCGGGGTATACCCAGCAAGACGTTTCCTACTGGCCCAAGCCGTTAGCGAATGGGCCTGCAGGACGTCGACTGGATCAAGACTTGGCGTGGACTCAGGCGACTGGAAGATGAAGGCGCAGAAGCGTAGCTAGGCCCAGTCGGACTAGGTCATAGAGTCTCTGAATCCTTAACTATTTTGGTTGTGAGCTGTAAACCCTAGCAAGGTGAGTCTATATAAACCTCCCTAGGGGACGCATAGAGGATACGTTCCATCATACACCCAAGTGACTCACCGCCTAGTCGTCGAGCTCGCCCCATTGTACTCTCACCATAATACAATCTAGCAGGAGTAGGTCTTTACCCTCCGGGGGGCCGAACCTGGGTAAACCCTTGTGTCTCTGCCCTCATCTCGCACCGCAGATGGCTGGCCGCCCTTGCCCCATGTTCTACTACTCGCTGCCGATTGCAGCATCTGCCATGGCCATTCCCACGACACACGTCATCCTGTCAAACTAGGTTCATTCGCAGCTCTGATTCATCAACCGGATGGACCAGCGGTAACAGCTAAGCATGGCTAAGCACAACAGTTATAATAGCTCTAGCAACGCTTCACAAGTCAAACCCTAGTTATGCTAGGAGCAGTGGATCAGGGAATATAGTCTTCAAAGGTAACATGCATCATATAGGATTCCTCTGTCTATCGATAAAAGACTTTAGAATCATATGCACATGGCAAGAATGTAAATACTTTGAAAGCTTAAGATTCATACGTATGTGTGGGGCTTCGCTTGCCTTTGCCAGTTCATATTCGGAAAGCAGAGCTTCGGACATCTGGTACTTGACTTGATTATAATTGGTCAAGTATTGGTCTTCGAGCTTCAACGGTGTTGACCTCGGTCTTCAATCTCAATCTCGATTCCGATATCGTATTCTACCGGGGAAGAACCTAACACCGAAAATAAGGGGAAACAATCAACACATGGAATCGATGCAATGCTCAATCAAGGATGATTTTATGAAGAGTTAGATTGCATTGAAATAAACCCCTAAGGCATGCTTGACAATTTAATCGAGGTCCCTAGGGGTACAAACCCTAATTCAGGAAAACCTCGGAGGCATATGAGAGGGGTTATATGGTTGTACTAATTAAACTTTTCATGAAAGTTGTTGAACAATGCATCATTATGTCTTATATATATAATTCTCATTTTTCTAAACATTTTGATATATTATTTGTATTTTTCTGACTTAAAATGAATTAGTTATGAATTTCTTCAATTTTAATTCAGTTTAAATCATTTTTTTGGAATATTTAGTTTAATTTCCTAGTTGGGACCACATGTCAGGTATTTAATCATTTCAGAAAACATTTACAGAAAATATTAAAACCCTGACATACAGGGCCCACCTGTCTTATTATTGTTACAGAAATGAATTTCAGAAAAAAACATTAAAGGAAAAGGGGGATAATGCACCATGCTGACGTCATGCTGACGTCAGCCATGGAGCTTCTCCCAGATCGAACGCGGGTATGGCGCTGGAGACATCGCGGGGATGCGGGGCTGGGCGCGCTGGACTCGCGTGAGTGCGCTGACCAAACGGTGGCGGCGCCATTGCTGTTTGGTCGCCGGAGCTGCGGCAGCGACCATGCCCGACAGCGGCGGTAGGCGACGCTCAGTGGGGAAGCGGATCAAAGCGAGAGGGGAGAGACGGAGGGGTATAGGAGGTGCAGGAGCTCACCACGAATGCAATAGGAGGGTCAACAAAGCGAGGGGAGGCCGGACGGCATCAACAACGTCGACAGAGACAACAGCCACAGACGGGGAAGATGGCCTCGATGGCGATGACTGTGAGCGAGAGGGGTCAAATCCTTCAGGGAGAAGCACCGAGGCGACGAGGTGGAGCTTGTGGTGGCCTCGGTTGAGAGAGGGGAGCACGGAAATGGCGGCGCTACGCGGCGGCCGGAGCTAGGGTTCAGGAGCTCGAAAGGGAAAACTGCAAGAGAGGGCGAGAGGTGACGAGATGGGCAAGGGGAGAGAGAGCACATCGCGGCGGTTCTTATCCTCTCCCTCTCAAGCGGCGGCGCGCATCGCAGCGCCAGCGAGGATCGATGGCAACACAGCGGCCACGCAGGTGCTTGCCGACCAGGAGGAAGATGACAGGAGGTGGGGGGCGAAGCGGTACGGGCCGGAGCGGGCCACTGCTGGGCCACGGGCTGCGCTAAATGTTGCGCGTGGGCGGTAGAAAGAGGAGGAAAGAAGGGGGCTCGGGCCAGTTAGGTTTATCAGTAGTTTTTATTTCTAAAACCATTTTTATTTTTCTGTTTTTGTACTTTCTCTTTTGTATTTCCATTTGTAATCTATTTTCATTATTTTCAAAATACAAAAACTTTTGTAAACATTTCAAAATATTGTAGGGACCCTTTATAACTATTTGGATTCCACAGTTTGTGTGATGTTTCAAATAATCAAAACCATTTGAGAGGGAAAAAATAGGGTTTAGGGTTTGATCTATTTGTTGCACCCATTTTAAATGATGATGATGCTAAATGAATGCACAAACATTTTCCTAATTACTATTTGGTTAAACTAGGGTTGTTACAATTCTACCCCCCTTAAAAGAATCTCGACCCGAGATTCCTAGGTAGGAAGATAGAAGGAACTAGGTTACACTAAACTTTGACGATCTTCTCGAAGAGTTTGATCCAATCCACCATGACGAGTGGACGAAGCGCTTCGTAACTTTGAGGTGGCTGCTCACACTAATGAAGAGAGGGAATGACACGGAACCTCAAAATTAGTATCTCATGGTCAACTCATGGATAGATGTTTCGCGAACATCTCTAAAGCCAACAAACATGAAACACGTCAAGGTAACGGAGGAACAAAAGGAGATGGTTTTCAAGGTGACAGACAACTGGTCTTCATAAGTATTGAGAGCATGGAGTTTGTAGAAGTTTACTTATGAGGGAAGAAACTTCCAACAGAATGGAACATGACCACAGACTTCGGAAAAGTGAGCCTCTACTAAATAGCTTAAGTAGAGCTTTACAGGTGGAAGAGATAGATACCAACAAAACCAAGTTGTTGAACTACTTTTGACACAGAAGGGTCACTCTTTCATTCAACAGTAGGCTAAGAAAGAAAAAAAATTTGGTGGAGAGGACTCATAAGAATCATAAGGAACATGTAACAAGAGAAACTATTGATTACCAAAATCATGGTCGCTTTTCGAACATGTTAAAGAAAGCGGGAAGGAAACTCTTTATTCATCCAGGACTATCAAAATCCTTGCCAAAGATCATGATATCACTTTAAACCACCAAGATGAATAGTTTAGAAGATTCCTGATGACACGAGAAGAAAGAAACTTCATTCTCAGACTCCAAGTACTTGGCATAACAAAAATTTTGTCGTCATAGAAGGGTTTGGAGGATCGACCGATAGACATTTAGCAAAACTACTTTAAATGTTCTCCTTGATGTTTGAAACACGAATATCAGACTTATGACAAGCCTTTAACCAGTCATCAAGTAAAGGTTAGACTTCGGATGCAAAGGAAACCATAAGTACAACTCCTATAATAATCATAGAAGAGGCCTCATGAAGAGTGGTTGTTATTGCCGATTCAAGATAATGTGACAATAGGTATTCTGGCTAATTGTGACAACCATTACATCAATCTTGCCAGATTTACAATAGACCTACGTCATAACCTTGAGGAACACCAACCATCGTTGCTGCTTGAGATTCAGCTTTGGTTAGGTGGAAAGATACTTCAGACTCAGCATATCCGAATAGAAAGTGTGCAACATTTACCGCAAAGGTAAAGTTACTAGATTCTCAAGACATGGACTTCAATGTCAAGCTCCAAAAGATGAGCTAGATTGCATAACGCATGTATTAGCAAGTTATCAAAGGTAGTTGCACCTACATGAATTGTTTGCAACAAAACACAGCTGAATCCTTGTTGGAAAGAATTTAGGAGGATATATAAGTTTTGTTAGACTTCTTATCTTCCGTGACAAATCAATCAGTAGCTTGGTGTGCTTGGAGGATCTTCTCGAGATGTGAAGGTATCAATCTACCATATCAAGAATACCTCACACATGCTTGACTAACTTGGAATGATTCCCGAGGAGATAAAGATAACGCTACTCGAATCCACGATGACTTCTTTCAACATTTGCACATGAACCAGAGAAGGTTACTTCTAACATCCAGAACACATACTTTGAGATAACACGAAGATGGTTCTCAAAAGTTTCCAACATTAATGCCAATTGTTCCATATGAGTCTGGTATAACATGGAGAATTTAAGAATGTCATCGATGGGCTCAATAACAGACTTATCAAGACACTCCAAGAAGACAGAGTCATATGTTGTATGAACAAGGCATAGACATTGGTCAGACTAGAGGACATGAAGATGTACTCAAGTGAGACATCACAAGTGGACACGCCATCAAGACTGTCCTTGGAACTAAGTTTGATTTGACGATTGCCCAAATCAAATCAAAGGAGGGAAGATAACATATCCACAAGGGACATACTATCTTACTTCGGCACGAACAAAACTAGACATCCCTTTAAAAAGTACAAAGTTGAATAGAACTTCTGTCTTACAACTCTCCAAGTTGTCGTTTAAGCTCAACCAACTAGCTCAGGGTATCCAGTACGGATCCTTGGAGAAAGGAGTGGTTTAAGGAAACAGCTTACTCAAGAACTTGACATCACGATCATGTCGCAACATGGCGATACTTCTATAAGACATCCAAAATATCACAAACCACCGATATGTCACTTAGCTCAAGAGGAAACTTGCTTGGTAAGGCAAGGAGACATAGTCGCAGAGGTTCGGCTCAAGCCTAACTCTTTGACCGAAGAGAGCGCACAAGAATAGCGGACTTGGTAGCACACTCATTCTTTGCTTAGTGATTAGATAACTACTCACGCTAGGAATGACACAAATGTCCTTGGAGTTCAAAGCAATAAAATTGCTAATAATCTCAAATCACCACATCAATACGCACACGCATCATTCCTGAGCGCAAAAACTTAGAGGAAGGGTGTAAGAGCATCACTTCATTAAGAGGGTCATGAAACTCAGCACGACCTCTTAGAATAAAAGAGTGTGACACTTTAAGGTGGAACAGAACATAAGCTAATCAACACTTATTGATCTGCGGATTACAACACTTTGACCTGGTCTCAGAAATGACGAGGTACTGGAGTTTGTTTCTCCTAGACATCCAGAAATGGTTTATCATGATGGACCACAAGAGTATCTTGCATTGGAAGACACCAATGCACATTTATTACTTGGCTACCAACTGGTAAACAAAGGTCGGAAAACAACAAGGGTAAGGAACATGCTGAGGATAGAATCCCGAGATGTGGGTGCATAAGTCAACAATCTTCCGAAGACCAATGCATAGAAAGGAAGGTGTGGCAGAGTCACGAATATAGATGTGAGACTCGCGAAGAGCACTCTTGTCGTGATCTATTTGGTTCCATTAAAGAACATCTGCCATAGCATGTGGTAGGGAAAGTCCTTTATCGTCACTGTTCAATAGCGACAATATCCACAAGCTTGAATACTATGCTAGAAGGTACTAGCCATCCTGGGGTAATGTGTAAAAATTAACCACAGGGATCAAAAAAATGGATCTTGAGTTAAAGGTCAGCTTGATGTACAAGATTCACTACACCAGAATCTAGCACAATCGGGGATCTTAGGTTCAAGTCCAAGGGTTAAAACCCAAAGAAAGGATTGACTACTACTTGAGTGACACAACATACACTACAAGATAGTAATCACGAGGTAGCTTCCAAGAGAAGAAATGACTTATGAAGTACCCAAACAAATGAAAAGGAGGCACACGAGGCGAAAGGAAACTTAGAGGCCTAGAATAGAACTTTATGGATCCTACAATATAATATTGTGGGTCCAAAAGACAGAGAGATCATGATAGAAATGAATCTCTCAGAAGAAACAGAACAAAAGGAAACAGGGAACACACACAACTGACTCTAGAGAACTGAACACTAGGTCAAATGGTTGAGAACCGGCATGCCTGAAGAGGCACCTAAGTTTTGAAAGACTAGACGAGATAGCAAAACTTTTCCAAATCAACACAAGATAAGATGACCCAGAGTTAGAGCAAAACTGGATAAGAAGAAAAAGAAGCATACCAGAGTTTTCGCACATAATTTTCATCTTCGAAAATAGTTTTCACAAGCACTAGACTTAACATTGACCAATAGAAAGGTTTCCTACACTCGGTACTGCTCTGATACCAAAACCTGTGACACCCTCAGGATTAAGGCTAGACAAATCCCAGACCTTCGTCTGAACATAAGCCTAACCTAATCTCGAAAGCGTATAGAGAGAAAATCGGTAACACAATAGTGACCCTACGACACAAAATTTGTTATAACAAGCTCATAAGTGAGCGAAGAACCAAAATATTACAAGCAGAGGTCACTGACCACAAGACATCAAACAACGGAAGGCAAATTATGCTATTAAGTATAGCAAACTTAACAAATGGCCTAAGAGGCCTGAAGCATAATGATGACATCCAATCCATATATCCCAGACTGCCGACTAGGAACTCCGAACTACTCATCGATGTTGATTCCATAAAGAACTCATCTTCTATGGTAACACTTACACTGCTGCAAAAGTATCAACGAAGCAAGGGTGAGTACAGGGTGTACTCCTCAAGACTTATGGCTGGTGGAGTTATTTTGCTTAAAGCCATCTTTGTTTTGTAAAACAAGAGGGAGAAGAAATTCGACTAATCAGAATATTTAAAAATGGGATACGAGAGCGGTATCTCCAACTTTGATCATCTCTTGATATCCACCGAATCATCATCAGTTGAACCTATCTAGGATCACCCCCTCGTACCCATGAGGAAGCATCCTTAAGCACACATTGATCAACTTGCCAAGTTTTACGATTAGGTTAAAGTTCTCTATGATCTTTGAATCTGGTTTCCAAGTCATCCATAACCGTGGACACGGCTTTTCGAAAAGATTTAATACCCTGTAGGGGCGTACAACTTTACCCACATGCGCCAACCGATTCTTAAAGCCAAGCTATAAGCCCTCTTCCTTGGAAGGCCGGCAGAGAGTGGTTGACCATGACCTTTACCTTTCTTTCGCCGAGACCATGAGTCACACACTAGGGAGATACCACCGTAATGGGTCGAGTCCCGAAACCGGTCCCTAATGATGTGTGCGGGGTTCAAGATTATGGATGTTGGGCATGTCTTGTTCCCGGCCACGCTTACCTACCTGTATGAATGCACCTCCTTTACCTCCATTCAAGAACATCCAAGATGCGTATGTCGAATGGAAAGCCCAAACTATGTGACTCATGGAATCTACTCGGCAAGTTAGTTGGTCGAGGGGGTTTCTAGGCCCCCATGTGGCTGTACGCTCTTCTTGGTCCATAGGCAAGAACTCAGGTCCTAGTAGTGGCAAGTATGGGACTACAAAAACCACAACCCACCGTGGCCTCCCATACAAGCCTTAGCATGTTTAATTTTCATCTCGGATCATACCACGTCATCTTGTCAAACTAGGTTCATTCGCAGCTCTGGTTCATCAATCGAATGGACCAGCGGTAATAGCTAAGCATGACTAAGCACAACAAATATAATAGCTCTAGCAACGCTTCACAAGTCAAACCCTAGTTATGCTAGGAGTAGTGGATCAGGGAATATAGTCTTCAAAGGTAACATGCATCAGATAGGATTCCTCTGTCTATCGATAAAAGACTTTAGAATCATATGCACATGGCAAGAATGTAAATACTTTGAAAGCTTAAGATTCATATGTATGTGTGGGGCTTCGCTTGCCTTTGCCAGTTCATATTCGGAAAGCAGAGCTTCGGACATCTGGTACTTGACTTGATTATAATTGGTCAAGTATTGGTCTTCGAGCTTCAACGGTGTTGACCTCGGTCTTCAATCTCAATCTCGATTCCGATATCATATTCTACCAGGGAAGAAGCAAACACCGGAAAGAAGGGGAAACAATCAACACATGGCATAGATGCAATGCTCAATCAAGGATGATGATATGACAAGTTAGATTGCATTGAAATAAACCCCTAAGGCATGCTTGACAATTTAATCGAGGTCCCGAGGGGTACAAACCCTAATTTAGGAAAACCTCGAAGGCATATGAGAGGGGTTATATGGTTGTTCTAATTAAACTTGTCATGAAAGTTGTTGAACAATGCATGATTACGTCTTAGATAGATAGTTCTCATTTTTCTGAACATTTTGAAATATTATTTGTATTTTTCTGACTTAAAATGAATTAGTTATGAATTTCTTCAATTTTATTTCATTTTAAATCTTTTTTGGAATATTTATTTTAATTTCCAAGTTGGGCCCACATGTCAGGTATTTAATAATTTCAGAAAACATTTACAGAAAATATTAAAACCCTGACAGACAGGGCCCACCTGACATATTATTATTTACAGAAATGAATTTTAGAAAAAACATTAAAATAAAAAGGGGATACTGCACCATGCTGACGTTAGCCATGGAGCTTCTCCCAAATCGAACGCGGGGCTGGCGCTGGAGACGTCGTGGGGATGCGGGGCTGGGCGCACTGGACTCACGCGAGTGCGCTGAGCCAAACGGTGGTGGTGCCGCTGCTGTTTGGTCGCCGGAGCTGCGGTAGCAACCATGCCCAACGGCGGCGGTAGGCGGAGCTCGGTGGGGAAGCGAATCAAAGTGATAGGGGAGAGTTAGAGGGGTCTAGGAGGTGCAGGAGCTCACCACGAACGCGATAGGAGGGTCAGCGAAGCGAGGGGAGGCCGGACGGCGTCGGCAATGTCGACGGAGACGACGGCCAGAGACGAGGAAGATGGCGTCGATGTCGATGAATGAGAGCGAGAGGGGTCGATTCCTTCGGGGAGAAGCACCGAGGCGACGAGGCGGAGCTTGTGGCGGCTTCGATTGATCGAGTGGATCACGGAAACGGCGGCGCTATGCGACGGCCAGAGCTAGGGTTCGGGAGCTCGAAGGGAAAACTGCGAGAGAGGGCGAGAGGTGACGAGATGGGTATAGGGAGAGAGAGCACAGCGTGGCAGTTCTTATCCTCTCCCTCTCAAGCGGAGGCGCGCATCACAGCGCTGGAGAGGATCGACGACAACACGGCGGCCACGCAGGTGCTTGCCGGCCAGGAGGAAGACGACAGGAGGTGGGGGCGAAGCGGTACCGGCCGCTGCTGGGCCGCAGGCTGCGCTGAATGTTGCACGTGGGCGGTAGAAAGAGGAGGAAAGAAAAATATTGTATTTCCATTTGTAATCTGTTTTGATTATTTTCAAAATACAAAAACTTTTGTAAACATTTCAAAATATTGTAGGGACCCTTTATAACTATTTGGGTTCCACAGTTTGTGTGATGTTTCAAATAATCAAAACCATTTGAGAGGTTTCAAAGAGAGGGGAAAAATAGGGTTTAGGGTTTGATCTATTTGTTGCACCCATTTTAAACGATGATGATGCTAAATGAATGCACAAACATTTTCCTAATTATTATTTGGTTAAACTAGGGTTGTTACAATCGTATCTAGTACTACTTCCTCCTAAGCCGCTCGTTAAAACAAAAGGATTTATATTTTCTTGCCCCTGGTTTGTTAGTTGTACTCACTTTTCCCCAACCGCTTCACTTTTCCACACTTTTTCCGAGATCCTTCTCCGGAATTCTCACACGGTCTGAAACTCGCTGTTCGTCAGCCTTGCCATTATGTGCTAACAAGTGGGGCCACATTTAGTCAGGTCCCGTAGTGGACACCTCTATCCACTTATCTAGATCAGCGTGGGACCCACAACTTATCCACATGAGCGCCAGACTCACAACATATCCAGGTTGGCGTTGCAATATGGAACCCCGAACCAGCCCCGCGCTCGTGCCCATGTCGTTTCCTCCCCTTTCTTCTTCTCCTGTGATGGTGGCCTTGTCTGGCGACAACAGTCCTACTCCGGCCGGCGAGTTATCTCTAGATTCACTTCAGCCTCCCATTCATCCTAGCCCCAGTATGGTGCCATACTGTTGACCTGTATGAAGGATGATAATGGCAACTGTGCATAAGGAAGATTAGATCTCGCACCAAATTGTTCCGATTAGAGGGGCGCTTCCTGTGGACAATCAATTGGTGCAACTCGGGAGCTCAATTGGGTGCGCGCTTGCTGTGAAGAATGCGGCCGGCAGAGAAACCGTTTCAATGATTAAATTTGTTCATCGAGTTAGTGTCTCGGTTGAAATCAAGTGAATATATGAGGTGTAAGACAAACTTTAAGATTTAGGGAGATGGAAGTATAAGAAATACGAAAATGGCACAACCCTTGAACACTTTCAAATTAAAAAAATTATACAACTCTTAATGTAAAAGTGAGTTTATAATTGACACAACCCTTGAACGCTTTCAAATTACAATTTGGATATGATAATATTGTCCTAAGAAAATCTTGAGAGTTTAACATTTTTAGAGCGTGAAAAGTAATGCATAAATTAAAGAGATATCCCTAAACTAAAATATTTATGTCTCGTTCAAATACGAAAATTATACACCTTTGAACATTGTGAAAATCGCACTTAGAACATGATAATGTTGTGCTAATAAAATCTTGCGATTTTATCATTTTCATAGAGTGAAATCTAATGCATAAACTTGCATATACGAAAATTATACACCTTTGAGAACTTTGAAATCGCACTTACGACGTGATAATGTTGCGCTAAGAAAATCTTGAGAATTTATCATTTTCATAGAGTGAAATGTAATGCATAAACTTGCATATACAATGAGTATTTTGAAGTTGCACTTAGGACATGATAATGTTGTGCTAAGAAAATCTTGAGATATTATCATTTTCATAGAGTGAAATGTAATGCATAAACTAGCATATACGAAAATATACACCTTTGACCTCTTTGAAATCACACTTAATATGCGGTTGAATCGATTATCTGGTCGATCCGCGGGAGGACGAACTGCTCCTTTGGGCAGGCGCTGTTCAGGTTTGTGTAGTCGATACACATTCTCCAGGTCCCGTTTTTCTTCTCGACCAGGACTGGGTTCGCCAGCCACTTGGAGTACTTGATTGGCCGGATGAAGCCGGCAGCGAGTAGACGCTGCACTTCCTCGGCGATTGCTCGACGGCTTTCTTCATTGAAGGGCCGTAGCGACTGCCTGACGGGTCGCACTTTGGGATCGGTGTTCAGCTTGTGCTCAACGAGCTCCCTGGGGACACCGGGCATGTCGGAGGGTTTCCATGCGAAGATGTCCCTGTTCTCACGGAGGAACTCGATGAGCGCGTCTTCCTATGTTGGGCTCATGCCTGTCCCGATCGTCACCGTCTGGCTGGAGTCGCCTGGGACCAGCTCGACGGTGCGAGTGTGCGTCGTTGCCTCAAAGGTTGAGGTGTTTGCGCCCTCTAAGTTGGGTTTCTTGAGTATTGTGGGGTCGTCATTGTTGACCCCGCTCGCGTATTTGGCGAGCTCGTCGGCGTGATTAGTCTCTGCCGCGATGACGGCGTCGGCGTGCTCGGCTCCTTTGGCCTCGCACTCGGCGGCCATGTCGGGGTCGCCGTTGATGGTGATGACGCCGCACGGCCCGGGGAGCTTCATCGCATTGTACGCGTAGTGGGGCGCTGCCATGAATTGAGCGAACGCCTGGCGCCCCAGGACGCAGTGGTAAGGGCTGTCGAAGGGCACCAGTTCGAAGACGATCCACTCGGTGCGGAAGTTTGCCGGTGTGCCGAAAGTGACGGGCAGCGTGACCTTGCCGATCGGGTACGCCTTCCGACCGGGGACGATGCCGTGGAACGTGGTGTGGGTCGTCTCGATCATCGACTGCGGGAGCCGCAGCCGCCTGAAGGTGTCGAGGTAGAGGATGTTGATGGAACTACCGCCGTCCATCAGTGTCTTGGGGAGCCAGTAGTCGCCAACCTTGGGCTTGACCACCAAGGCGACTCGTCCTGGGTACTCGATGCGCGGCGAGTGATCTTGCCGGCTCCAGGTGATGGGCTGTTCCGACCAGTTCAGGAACTGGGGGACGTCTATTTGGGCTACCGCATTGACAGCGACGGCGCGGGCGATGACCTTCTTCTCGCGCTTCGTGTTGAAGCCTGTGAAGGTGTGGAGCGAGCCGGCTACTTTGCCAAATTTTCCGCCATTTGGCGGGTTGTTGTGGGGGTCCTCCCGCGCTTGCCGTGCCTTCTCTATTTCCCTGAGGGTGTGGCAGTCGGCGGTGGTGTGCGTTGCGGGCTTCCCTTCCCTGCTATGGAACGCACATGGTTGGTTAAGGAGGGCCGCGGGATCGAACCTTGGCTTGTTCTTGTAGTTTCCGCCATCGCGGCGTTGCCCTCTGTCGCGGCGGTAGCTCTTGGGCTCGCGCTGCGCGTGCCCGGCGTTGGCGACGAAGTCGACTCGCCCGTCACTGCGGCGCTTGCCAGTGAGGCGAGTGCTGCTGTAGCGTAGGTCGGTTCGGCGTCCGCCGTCGTTGCCGTTCGTACGGCGTTGCCCTCCTGACTCGTCGTCAGTTTCCTGGTTTGGATCTTCCTCGGCGTACCGTTTGGCGATCTCGAGGAGGTCGGGGATGTTGTCGAGTGTACGGGAGTGTCGTTTGAGCTTGGCGACTAGAGGCTCGTAGCGGCACGAGGTCTTGAAGCAATGGATCGCCGTGTCCGGGTGGATGCCGACCGCGTTGTACCACAGCTCTTGCCACCGTTGGACCCAGTTGCGGGTCGACTCGCGGGGTCCCTGGACGCACCGTTCCAGGTCCTCAATAGTGGTGGCGCGGGTGTAGGAGCACTCGAAGTGCCTGACGAAGGCGTCGCGCATTTCCTCCCAGGAATCGATACTGTCCTGGGGGAGAGTGTTGATCCACTGCCTGCATGTCCCCTCCATCATCAGGGGGAGGTAACGGGCGGCGAGTAGGTCAGTGTGACCCGCGATCCCCATTGCCATGAGGTATGTGTCGAGCCAGACGGCGGGGTCGTACGAGGAGTCGTACTTTTCTATTTCCTTTGGCGCCTTGAAGTTTGGCGGGTATTTCTCGCCTCGGATCATTGGTCCGAAGCACTTGGGCCCGAGTCGACTGAGCGACCCCATGGGCTCGCCGTCGCGGCGATTAGTTAGGGTGTGCTGCAAGTCGTCGGGCTGGCGTGCGCGCCAGCTTTGGTTGTTGATGATGTGGGTGCGGGCGTCGATGGGTTGCCCGTTAGCGGCGACGAGGTTGGTCGCCGGCCTGGGGTCGTTGGTGGAGAGTGCCGCGTTCGTGGGTCGGTGTTGGAGCTGCAGTGGCTCTGGTGGCGGGCAGTTGAGGGTGTTTGCCGCCGCTGGGCGGCCGCTGGAGGCCGCTCTGCTTCCCGAGGAACGCGAGTATACTCGACCTTGCGAGTCGGCGCCCGCTTTTTGCTGCTCGACGGCCTTCGCGAGCAGGGCCCTGACGTATTGGATCTATAGGGCGCCGTCGCCGGTGGCCATGATGCTGTCGGCTGCTGCTCGGCCTGCCACGAGGTTGTCCATCGGGGTGGAGAATAGGGGGAGGCCGTTTGCGTCTCGCTCCCGTGAGGAGACTACTATCCGCGGCTGGTCCCTGGGAGGGGTGCGGTTGGGTGGAGGTGGGGCGCCCATCGCCGTTGATCCTGGCGGTGGCCGGGCGCTTCCTCCTGGTGGCGCGTTCTCGCAGATCGCGCGCTCGGCCACGCGGGCCGGGTCGTTTTCGTCGTCGAAGTTCAGGGCACGCCCTTGAACGGTGGGGTTCAGGCGTAACCTGAGGCTTGCTCCTTGCGCACCGCCTCCGCCAGTTTCAGGCGGAGTTCCTCGACCTCCGTTGCCGTGGCGTTAGGAGGGATTGGGGTGGAGAAAGGATCCTCCGGCGGATCGGCGCCGGTGGCCATGTAGGCCGCGGCGTGGCGACCGGTTCCATCGCGGAGGTCGGCGGAGTTCTCTGACCTGAAGTCGAATTCGAAGATCCCGAGGATGGAAGGGTCCTCGAAGTCTCCCGCGTTGGAGACCTGGGCGATGGAGCCCGCGGACGAGGCCGCGGTGATGGATCCGGCGAGTGACGCCGGGGTCGCCGAATCGGCGTCGTCGGTGAGGGTCGCATCTTCTGCGGCCGCTGAATTCCCGGCCACGTTGCTGTGGGCCGAGTTGTACTCGGAGGCGAGGCAGTGGATCGTGCGGATCTGGCTCTCGGAGAGCCGATCGCATGGCGGCGACTCGCGGATGCGAGCCGAGTCCTCCGAGACGATGACGTCGGTGAGGCCGACGAAGAGGCTGATCGTGCCGATTGGCAGGATCACGCTGTGCGTGACGGGTCGCGCCGCCGGGACGTAGCTGCTCGGCAAGATCTGGAGCATCTCGCCGATCGCTATCATGCGGCCGGTGGCGACCGTCTCGTTGATGGGAAGATTGGATCTCGCCGCAGAACACCGGCCAGACCGGCCAGGCCCCACGGTGGGCGCCACTGTCGTGGGAATGGTCACGGCAGATGCTGCAATCGGCAGCGAGTAGTAGAACGAGGGGCAAGGGCGGCCAGCCATCTGCGGTGCGAGATGAGGGCAAAGACACAGGGTTTTACCCAGGTTCGGCCCCCCGGAGGGTAAAGACCTACTCCTGCTAGATTGTATTATGGAGGTGTTACAATGGGCGAGCTCGGCGGCTAGGCGGCGAGTTGCTTGGGTGTATGAGGGAACGTATCTCTACTCACCCTTTAGGGAGGTTTATATAGGCTCACCTCCCCTAGGGTTTACATATCTCAACCGATTCGGTTACAGCTTTAATAGTCGTTTAACCCAATCCGACTTGGTCTATCTACTCGCCTGGGCCTTCAGCTTCCAGTCGCTCGGTACCTTGCTGGGCTTCAATCCACTCGCCGTTCTGCAGGCCCACTCGCCAGCTCTCGGGCCAGTCGGAAACGCCTTGCTGGGTATACCCCAGTAGGCATATCCCCATCAATTATCATTTTCATAGAGTGAAGTGCAATGCATAAACTTGCATATACTAAAATTATACACCTTTTGTCGTGGTATTGCCGACGAGTACGCAATGGAGGGGTCCTCACAGTGCGTGTTTAGAGACGTGGGGTAAGGCGGACGGTTGACGGGTACGAGGTAACACAGCATACCCAGGTTCAGATCCCACAACGGTGGCGGAATCGTATTCCTGCTATAAATCTATATAAGGGCAATACGCCGAGTTACAGGGATTGGTTCGCTGTGCAAGGTGACTAGAGAGTCTAAGTTATCATCTGAGATTGTGCCCTAAAGGCTCCCATAGGCCCGACTTATATAGTCGCCAGGTCCTAGGGTTACAGGGAAAAGTCCTCGCCAGACAGGTTACAGAGTCCTACACTATCTATTACTAGTCTTGTGTATCTTGTACTCCAAGGCTCCGGGTACGCTGGTGACTCCACCGTAGCCTTCCTTTATCCGGCATAGGCCTCCCTTCTGGATCCATCTAACTGGGCCACCCAGCAGGCCATAGGCCATGCTATCGACTATGGGCCACCCGGGTTAGCCGAATAAGAGACATGCTATAAGGATACCCATATAGCATATCCCCAATAGTAGACCCCAGAGAACTCCGAGATCTTGCGCCGTCTTGCCTCTTCACGTGGAATGCTTCGTCTAGATGGATGTTGGCAAATCGTCAAGCAACATCTTGTAGTCCTCCCAAATAACCCTGCAAGGCTTTCTCCGTCTTCGACTTGTAAGCCGGAAAAATGCCGAATCTTCCATCGTCCTCTTCCGTAGCCGGATTGAATCCGTCTATGTCGGAATGTTCGATGTGACGGCTCATCTACCTATGTCATCTAGGACGACGTAGGCTTAGGTCAGCGACGCCTCATAACTCACACATTGTAACATCCCAAAAATACTAAACTTGGATCATCAAACTCTAATCATCCAATTTAGGGTTAACAAAAACTTTTCTAAATAAAATTATGAAAGCATGCATGTGTGTATGCATTTCAATTTGAATTCTTTTGAACGACCTTGTTTGTGTATTCCTTTGCTTGTGAATGGATGCTTAGGTAAAATAAACATCATCTAACCATTTCCCAAACTTTTCCCAAAGACAAATAAATCAAAACAAAGCTAAATGAGTGAATGGTCATTTTGACCAATTTAACTCCCATGCCTACTTTGGCTGTCTCAAACTTTCAGAACTTAACAGAAACTTGTTTGGATCTTTGCACCCCTTGATTGTACTCATAACAAAGTATCAAGGCCTACTTTGTGATCATCCAGAAACTTCCAAATGCATAGTTTAAATGACAATTCAAAATTGAATCTTTATCATATGGGAAGATCCCACTTTTTCAAAAACCACTCAAAAAGCTCAACTTTCAAAACCCAAGCATCTGCAGACTCACCAGCACTAACCTAGCACACACACCAAAAATCTTTTCAAAATTCAAAACTTGAATTCATGCGGCCATTTCATCAAACACATTGCAGACACAAATCAAACAAAATCCAAACACTATTTTGAGCAGTGATTCTTGCCTAACTTGTTCCCTCTCTGGACACCACTAGCCTTAGTAGATCATCTAACAATCTTAACTAACCACTAGCACCACTGTGAGCTTGCCAATGCCATCAATGGTGAATAGCTGAAGCCACCCTTGTCACCCCCATGTCGACAGCAAGCTAGGAGAGAAACTAGCCATGCCAACCTTGTCTGGAAGATCACCCATGCCTCACCGCCCCCTCTCGACCAGCCCTGCCTCGAAGACATCGATCAGAGCACCTAGGATCGCCGTGTCTGTGCCTCTGTCAACCATGCCGAGCGTGCGCCAGAGCGCCACCCTTGACCGAAGCCCACAGACAGCGCGCCGCCCTCGCCGCGTGCATACACGATCACCACCGACCCAGGAGACCGCCAGACATCCCCTTTCGCCGCCCATGCCCCGTAGCCACTTCTCGCCGTCGAAGAGGCCGCCTCTGCCGCGCAGAGCATCACACGTTCCAGACCATTTGCCACCGCCCCTACGTGCGCATTAAAGCCGTAGAGCATCGCCAGGAGACCACCAAGTGATCGCCACCGCCGGCCATGCCTCTAGCAGCCCGTAGCCATGTCGCCACCGTCGCCTGCCCATGCCGTTTGGTCTCGTCGTCGCGACTATACATAGAGGCCACCCCCAGCCGAATTGAGCATACCATCTCACTCCCCTCTCTTCACTGATCGTCCCACCCTGTTGCCGGAGCAAGGCGAGCAGCACTTCGCCGGAATTTCACCAGAGCCCGCCGCCTTTGGAGAAGAAGGAAGCCAGCGATTGGAGCCGCCCCAGGAGAAGCTTCCGGTACCAGGAGGTTCGCCGTCGTCGACTTCGTCGTTCGCCCGCCTCGCCGACCCTCGCCTGAACCCCGGTGAGCCCCCAACGACCCCCACTGGCCGCGCTAGGTTTCTGTCTCGTCGGCGTTGCCCAACGTCAACGATGACCCTCAGCCGTTAGATTAGAACCAAATCGAACGCACCACATCGCCCCATACCGCTTCGCACCCCCTCGTCTCACTGACGTGTGGGGACATCCACTTAACCAGCCCGCGTAAGCGCTGTGCTTAGCAGGCCAGCCCAGTATCACTTCCCATGCAGCCCAGTTATTTGAATTTAACCTTTTTCATTTTAATTCAATCACACTTCTGTACCCAGTTTCAAAAATCAACCCAGGTCGATTCATTCAACCAAATTGAATGAAATAAATTTTTTTAGAAAGGTCTGGGAATGCTGAATCCAAGCCCGTTGGATTCAAGTCATTTGGATCTATAGATCATCCCTGGTAAAAATAACAAGGTAGAAGCTTTTCTGCATTCAAACATTTTTCAAATTAAAACCATAATAGCTTTTGAGTTGATTCCAACTCTCAAAAATCACATTTAACCATACCTTTCAGAATATATAAAAATATATAAGTTTACTTACAGAAATATTGTTCAAGTAATAAAAGAATGCTACATAGGCATTTCTAGCCACTTTAATTAATTAGAATAAAAGGGTAAAACCTTATTAAATTGTGACACCACTTTAAATCACATTCCCATGGACTAAAATATGTGGTGATGACATGTGTCAACATGATTCCATGTTTGGTTTGGAGAATGTTAAATCTTAAGTAGTTTTTCAGTGAGTAGAAATTACTTTTCTAAAAATAAAAGGAATTAAACCAAGCTTTAATCTTGTAATGTTAGTGATGATGCTAGATCATCTATAGGACCCTTTTGTCTGATGATTGCAAGTAGTTAAGTATTGTTTGGTGATTGTGTACCTCGCATTTATTCGTAGACGCTAGTACCGACCAAGGATACGAGGAGGAAGGAGGATACTACGAAGAAGAAGCCGAGGAGAACTTCAACCATTGCTCTGCACAAGGCAAGCTAACACTTGCAATTTAGCAAGATTATACTGATATTGATGCAAGCTAATACTTTCTTGCTACTATGCCAACTATATGCCTTAAAACATATATGATCATAACCGCTTGATAAACCAATCCTAGTTTTACTTGCAAGCTTTATACTTTATTTCTTTATCAAAGCTATAACTCAGAGTTGACTTAAGTGACTGGTAGATTCTAGAAAGATATAGTGAAGGTTGCATAAAGAGCATAAAATTTGGCCTAAGCTAGATAATCTTAATGTCACCCCAAGGCATGAGATTGAACTTAGTTGAAACTCCACTAGCTTACCACCCCTCATTAGAACTTACCCCCAATTGTAGATGCTAGTGCTAAGCATAAAACTTGATCAACTTTAGATGGGAATACTTGGTGAAAATGGTTATGAAAACCTTGGAATGATGGATCATTCTATTGAAATGTTTTTGACATGTGTTTCCGAGCACCAGATGATATTGGTGATGAAAATGTTGAGGCATGAGCCTTATCCCTTTATAAAACTGATGGCTGTCTGGATGCGATACCATTCCAATTTTATCGTACAACCACAATACCCGAAGATTGGGTAGGGCTTGATTGGAAACTTATATACCTTAGTATGAGTTCCCTCACGGCCAAGGTCTGAGCTGAGGCTACCTTGTGAAGATTGTCTACCTATGCAGTACCCAAGATGACAGTTGGTCATGGTTGGGAGGCCAAACTCACAGGAGAGGTGCTTATACTAGGGCGTGTAATTGAAAGGTTAGGATCGATTATCCGCATACTGAGTATGGTAAATTCAGGATTTGTTCCTGACGGATGTATCGAATGTTGTGGTGAAAGTGTACAATCTCTGCAGAGTGTCAAACTATTCGAATAGCCGCGTCCGCGGTTATGGACAGTTTGAGTGGCCATACTGTTCCCCCGTCAGACTTTTCCAAAATGACTTATGAAATGAATTGAGACTTTGACTTGACCACAACAAGGTTGTGGCATAAGATACAAGTTCTCACTTAGGTGTTATAAAACTTCAACTAGCATTCGTTGCTTCTAAACTTAGTAGAGATAAATCTGGCTTTTGCAAAACAACCCTAGAGCCTAGTGTCCTATTATCAAAAACCCCTTTCGCTTGTTAGTATTAGTTTGCGAGTACTTAAAGAGTACTCATGGCTTTGTCCCTGGCTATTCCCATGGCCATACTATGAAGAGGAGTACCTGGAGGATGGACCCCAGGAAGGTTACGACAACTAGGATCATCTCCCGTCGTCAGCATTGCCTGTGATCCCGAAGATGGAGCTTCGCCTACGCTACCGTTATTATTACGTATTCCGCTGCTTGAAGTTGTATTAAGAACTGGATCATGAGATCCTTATTTGTGTAAGACATTATGTATGGTTTGTAATGGATGATGTACTGTGGTATCAAATGGAGTTATGTCTCGCAAAAATGGTAATCCTGGGATTGCGATGTATGGCATAACAGGCATCTGGGATTAAAAATCCGGGTGTTGACAAGTTGGTATCAGAGCCATCCTGACCATATGAGACCCTAGTTAGACTAGACGTTTGAATCAAAAACTTAGTTTCAAAACCAAAGAAAACAAATATTTACAAAAACTTATTCTCATTCTTATCCCTTTGATTCTTTCATGAAAATTCATGTTCCTCAAAAACTCTTGCAAAATACATAAAATATTGACACAGTACTTAATCACTCTACTAACTTACTCATCCTATATTCTTATAGATGGATGTGAAGTACAACAAGTTTTATCAGTTGGGGAATGGAGGAGACCTTATCTTTGAGAGGGATTTGGACCAGCTTTCGGAACTTCTGGAGCATCCGCACACCGAGTTCTTTGGAGCTCAGCTCAATGATCAAGGAGGAGAAGATCTGCAGTGGCTAATTGTTGCAAGTCTCCGAGGAAAGATTGAACCTCCCACTGCTGAGGGAATTCAGTTTACCTTAAGAGAGAACAACTGGCTCGATGGACTTGCCAGGGCCATGCAGGAAGCTCTTTCCCGTCTGTGTGGGCAGAGCATCAATCAGATCAAGGGTACTCGCTTTGAGTTTTGCCCAAGGCGTGATGCTAATGGACAACCATTGGAAGCCCCATACCACCCTGAGCTGAAGACTCAATTGGACCACCTTAGCTTCATGATGTACGATCGTCAGCAGGAGCTGGATAACTGTCGTGACTACTCCAACCACAAGTCTGCCATCATCAAGACGAAGGATCAAACCATCGCCATGCTAGCAAAAGATCGCAAGTCTCGCCGCCGTCATCTCGACAAGAAGGAGCGCATCATTGCCCGTCTTCGCCACCATATCTCATCTTTGGAAGAGACCATTCACGAGAGAGACATGCAGTTGGAGGAAAGGGAGAATACCGGAGAGGATCTTCGTGGAGACCCCTACTCCTATCTCAGTGATGACGATGATTTTCTGGAGGATCAGGCTATGGACTTCTTCACCGATGAGGACGATTTCGCCTTCATCGATGATGATGAGGATGATGAAGCCACAGATTCTGAGGAGTAGTAGCACTTGAGCACTAGCGTAGTGAGTAGTATTCAATCCCACTGTATCGTAGTTTCCAGAATGGTTCTTAAAACCATCTGTTTTTATTTGTTGTGGTGTGTGTTGTATCGTGTGCTATGAATGAATGAATGAATGAATGAAAAGCGAGTTTCTAGAAAAATCTGAGCCAAACTTAAAAACTTTTTAAAAATCGCAGAACCTTAGAAATTTCCCTCTTTTCTCATGATCTATCTCAATCTTCAGATGCCACCCGGAGGAAGTGGTTCATCCCCAGACCCGATGTTGCAGATTCTGCAAATGTTGACTTCTGACCGTGAAGCTGAAAGAGCGGAACGTCAAGCCAACCTAGCCAACCTGCAACAGATAGCTCAGCTAGCCCACAACAACCAAGGCCACGGAAATCAGGACAACCATGGATCTAAGCTCAAGAATTTTCAGAATACCAACCCACCTGTTTTCACTAAGTCGGAAGAGCCCTTAGACGCCGATGATTTGCTGCAAACCATGGAAAATAACCTAGAAGTCGCCGGAGTGGAAGCCAACGAGAAAGTTCTGTTCGCCACCAACTATCTAGCCGGAGATGCCAGGGCATGGTGGAACAGTGTTCGCGCAATGACCGGAGGCTAGATGATGACCTGGGAGGAATTGAAGGTCAAGTTTAGTAGAACCCATGTGCCACCAGGTTTGATCAAGAGAATGAGAGACGAATTCAGAGAGCTGAAGCAAGGAAGGATGACCGTAGTGGAATACCGTGACAAATTTTTGTCATTAGCTAGGTATGCCCCGGATGAGATCTACACCGAAGCCAATAAGAAAGAAAGATTCCTGAATGGTCTGCACGATGAGATGCAGACAGTGTTAGTAAATATCCCCTTTGCTGATATTGAAGCCCTTGTCGACTCTGCCATCCAGATGGAAGGAAAGATCAACCAAGCCAATGAGAACCGCAAGCGTCGCATGATGCATCAACCAGGAACCCATCAGACCCCAAAGTATCGCCCTAACCTATCTCCAGGATTTGCCCCGAGAACCAACAGAACCCCGATGAACCGTCCGACCTATCCCAACCGTGGAAACACTAGGCCTGGAGGAAATCTCAACAACCCCGGCAACTCTAGCAATTTCAACCGTGCCCCACCCAAGTTCAACAACAACAATGCTACCACCAACACCAACACTGCCCCGAGGACTGGAAGCAATGCTGTGCCTGTAGTAGCAAAGGACAAGTCGCAAGTGACTTGTTATGATTGTGGAAATAAAGGCCACTATTCCAATGAGTGCCCCAACAAGAAGAATGCCGCAGCACCCAATGCCAATGTCCCAGCTCAGCAACAGCGTCGTGTTCAGCCCGGAAGAAGGTTTGCCCTAGGGAACTCGCTCAACCGCAATGGCCGTCTTTTTCTCATGCATGCTGAAGAAGCTCAAGAAGCGCCAGACGTCGTGCTGGGTATGTTTTCTGTTAATTCAGTACTTGCAAGAGTGTTGTTTGATTCTGGTGCATTGCACTCATTTGTCACCGAAGAATTTGCATGCACTAGTAAAATTCAACCAACCAAACTGAAGCATGTCATGATTGTTCAAATTCTCGGATCAACCACCAAGGCTAGGCAAATTTGCAAAGCTGTCCCTATCTGAATCCATGGCATAGATTTTTATGCTAACCTGATAGTACTCGGAATGTTTGGAAGTAGTACTAGGAATGGATTGGATGTCCAAACATAAAGGATTAATTGACTGTGCCAAGAAAGCCATAACCATGACCAGTACAGCCAGAATATCAGTCGAGCATATATCTGAAACCTTACCTCGTCAATTCAAGTGCAACAAGAGTATAGCCCAACCTACCATTGACCAAGTCCGGATAGTCTATGAATACCCCGATGTATTTCCAGATGTTTTGCCCGGTATGCCCCCAGATCGGGATATTGAGTTTATCATCGAACTAATCCCCGGAACCGGACTTATAGCCCAGAGACCATATAGTATGAACCCGTCCGAGCTAGAAGAACTGAAGAAGCAACTGTATTCCATGTTGGAAATTGGATTGATTAAACCAAGTGCGTCACCATGGAGGTCACCTGTCTTGTTTGTGGACAAGAAAGATGGAGGTAACCGTTTGTGTACGGATTACCGGAAGTTGAATGATGTCACCATCAAGAACAAATACCCCTTGCCCAAGATAGAAGGTTTGTTTTATCAGTTGACCGGTGCCAAAGTGTTTTCTGAGATTGATATTAGAACTGGCTATCATCAACTCAAGTTTCGCATAGAGGATATTCCAAAGACTGCCTTTACCACCAGATATGGATTGTACGAGTATACAGTCATGTCTTTTGGATTAACCAATGCCCCCGCTTATTTCATGAATCTCATGGATAAGATTTTTATGGACTTCCTGGATAAGTTTGTCGTTGTTTTCATTGAT
Source organism: Avena sativa (assembly GCA_916181665.1). Lineage (NCBI taxonomy): Eukaryota > Viridiplantae > Streptophyta > Magnoliopsida > Poales > Poaceae > Avena > Avena sativa. The sequence goes on from OV702284.1 coordinate 73,848,982, forward strand.
GACATTCTGATTTGTTCCAAATCGGAAGAAGAACATGAGCTACACCTAAGGACCATTATTGGAACCCTTAGAGAGCATCAGTTGTATGCCAAGTTTAGCAAATGTGAATTCTGGTTACAGGAGGTAGGATTCCTGGGTCACATTGTATCAACCGGAGGAATTGCCGTTCACCCTGCAAAGGTGAAAGATGTCGAAGATTGGAAAGCCCCAACCACTCAAACCCAAGTTCGTGCATTTCTCGGATTGGCGGGATATTACCGCAAGTTCGTAGAAGGATTCTCGAGTATCGCCAGACCCATGAACCAATTGCTGAACAAGGACAAGAAGTTTGAATGGGCCGACAAATGTGAAGCGAGTTTTCAAGAACTCAAGAGGAGATTGATTTTAGCCCCAATCTTGATCATGTCGGATATCACGAAGCCCTTCGAGGTGTATTGTGACGCATCAAAGATCGGTCTCGAATGTGTGCTAATGCAAGAAGGCAAAGTTATATCTTATCTATCTCGACAACTAAAACAACATGAGCAAAATTACCCAACCCATGACCTCGAACTCGCAGCCGTAGTTTTAGCCTTAAAGACATGGAGGCATTATCTGATGGGAAACCGTTGTGAGATTTATTCGGATCACAAGAGCCTGAAGTATATATTCACTCAGAAGGAGCTGAATATGAGACAGAGAAGGTGGATTGAGCTAATCAAGGATTACGACCTGGACATTCACTATCACCCTGGTAAAGCCAATGTGGCAGCCGATTCCCTTAGCAGATTGTCGTGCTGCTTGAACTCCATGATCTTGAAGGAGCAACCAAGCTTGCACAAAGAGATGGAAGATTTTCGAATAGAATTAGTAAGTGAAGGATTTTTGGCTAGCATAGAACTTCAACCCACTTTGATCAGTCAGATTAAAGAGGCGCAGAAGGGAAATGCTAGTATCGTCGGAATCAAGCGTCGTATCGGTACAGGCAAAGTACCCGGATTCACCGAAGACGAAGAAGGAGTTCTGTGGTACAAAGGACGCCTTTGTGTACCAGCAGATTCTGAGTTGAAAGAAGTTATTCTGAAGGAGGCTCATGATACTCTTTATTATATCCATCCCGGAGGAACTAAGATGTATCAAGATTTGAAAGAGCAATTTTGGTGGCATAAGATGAAGAGAGAAATCGGAAGCTATATCGCCAAGTGTGATATACGTCAGCGAGTCAAGGAAGGACATCAAAGACCCGCTGGATTGTTGCAACCCTTGCAGATTCCGGAATGGAAATGGGATTCCGTTGGAATGGACTTTATCACCGGATTGCCTACTTCTAGTAGGGGAAATGACTCTATCTGGGTCAAAGTGGACCGATTGTCTAAAGTCGCCCATTTCTTGCCCGTCAAGACCACATATAAGAGTTCGAAGCTAACAGAGTTGTACATCTCTAGAATAGTTAGTTTGCATGGAGTCCCCAAGAACATCGTATCGGATCGAGGAACTCAGTTTACCTCGAGATTCTGGAAGAAAGTCCAAGAAGGTTTAGGAACCCGCCTAGATTTCAGCACCGCATATCACCCCCAAACCGATGGAAAAACGGAGCGAGTAAATCAAATACTCAAAGATATGCTGAGAGCATGTGTGTTAGAATATGGAGCTAAGTGGGAAGATTGTCTGCCGTTTGCAGAATTTTCATACAAAAACGGTTATCAAGCTAGTTTGCAAATGGCCCCATTTGAATTCATGTACGGAAGGAAGTGTCGCACCCCTTTGAACTGGTCAGAAGTAGGAGAGAGTCAGATTTTCGGACCCGACATCCTACGAGAAGGAGAAGAGAAGGTTCACAAGATTCATGAGCACCTCAAGACAGCCCAGTACAGACAGAAGAGTTAAGCCGACAAGAGACGAAGAGACCTCGCCTTCAACATAGGAGATTTTGTTTATCTAAAAGTGTCGCCATTGGAGGGAATGCAGCGTTTCCAACTCAAAGGAAAGTTAGCCCCTAGATATATCAGACCTTTCAAGATTCTGAACCGTCGAGGAGAAGTGTCGTATCAATTGGAACTACCCGAAGAGATGTCAGCCTTGCACAATGTGTTCCATATCTCATTACTTCACAAGTGTCTCGAAGTCCCCGAGAAGACCGAAGTGTTCAAGAATATCGATCACCGGACCATAGAGATCAATGATGACCTGACCTATCCCGAAGTACCCATCCGTATTTTGGAAGAAGATTTCCGAACTACCAGGACCCGAAGCATCAAGTTTCTCAAAATTCAGTGGAGCAACCACACAGAAGAGGAAGCTATCTGGGAGCGCGAAGATCACATTAGGACGGAATTTCCCGATCTCTTCAAATCCTAGGTAATCTTTTTCGTCCTTTTTCCAAATCTCAGGACGAGATTTTGTTTAAGGGGGGAAGGTTTGTAACATCCCAAAAATACTAAACTTGGATCATCAAACTCTAATCATCCAATTTAGGGTTAACAAAAACTTTTCTAAATAAAATTATGAAAGCATGCATGTGTGTATGCATTTCAATTTGAATTCTTTTGAACCACCTTGTTTGTGTGTTCCTTTGCTTGTGAATGGATGCTTAGGTGAAATAAACATCATCTAAACATTTCCCAAACTTTTCCCAAAGACAAATAAATCAAAACAAAGCTAAATGAGTGAATGGTCATTTTGACCAATTTAACTCCCATGCCTACTTTGGCTGTCTCAAACTTTCAGAACTTAATAGAAACTTGTTTGGATCTTTGCACCCCTTGATTATACTCATAACAAAGTATCAAGGCCCACTTTGTGATCATCCAGAAACTTTCAAATGCATAGTTTAAATGACAATTTAAAATTGAATCTTTATCATATGGGAAGATCCCACTTTTTCAAAAACCACTCAAACAAGCTCAACTTTCAAAACCCAAGCATCTGCAGACTCACCAGCACTAACCTAGCACCAAAAATCTTTTCAAAATTGAAAACTTGAATTCATGCGGCCATTTCATCAGACACATTGCAGACACAAATCAAACAAAATCCAAACACTATTGTGAGCAGTGATTCTTGCCTAACTTGTTCCCTCTCTGGACACCACTAGCCTTAGTAGATCATCTAACAATCTTAACTAATCACTAGCACCACTGTGAGCTTGCCAATGCCATCAATGGTGAACAGCTGAAGCCACCCTTGTCACCCCCATGTCGACAGCAAGCTAGGAGAGAAACTAGCCGTGCCAACCTTGTCTGGAAGATCACCCATGCCTCACCGCCCCCTCTCGACCAGCTGCACGAATCTTGACGCCGAGGATGATAAATAGTAACCATGGGGAAATCTCCACTTTTTACCTCATTCTTCTCGCGTCATCTTCTTCCTCCAGCCGCGCGTATCCTCGAGCTCTCCATGAGAAACCTCGAAAGAACCCTAACTCCCCTCCGCACCAGTTGCTTCCAACCTTTTCTCCATGGTGAGCAGCAGCACCTCCCCATCCATGGCGGCGTCGAGCGAAGCCGCGGCGAAGCCAGCGAACTCCATCGTCGTGCCCCCAGAGGGCTTGGTCATCCCCGCATCGGCGGTGATCGAGTCCACCGGCGGCGACCAAAATCTGGCGGCGCTAGAGCCACTGGAGGAAGAGCCAGACTCGCATAAGGGCGACTGGCGCGGCTCGGACATCACCGACCGCGACATCCAGGAGATGGTCGCCGAAGGCTACCTCCCCGCGACGGAGGGGCTTGCCTGGCGGGCGGCGCCGGCTGGCGAGGTGACACCTTCTCCCCAAGCCAGAGAAAAGGTGTACCTTAAATCTCAGCTGGTACGCGGCGTTTCCCTGCCCATCTCCCACTTCTTCCTCTCTGTCTTAAACCACTACAAGGTCCAGCCTCATAACCTCTCCCCCAATAGTATCTTAGTGCTTAGCAACTTCGCGGCACTTTGCGAGGGTTATCTAGGGATAAGGCCTAGGTTAGACTTGTTCGTGTACTTCTTCACCGTCAAACGTGAAGCCAGACATAGTAAGGGGGAGCATAGGAACTGCGGCACCATAAGCTTCAAGATTCGACCTGGTCGGCAGTTCCCCGACATCGTCGGCCACGAGTCCTGCAAGAATTGGCAGCATACGTACTTCTATGGCCCCGACATTCCTCTGGCGGGCCGAGAAGTAACGTACCCGGACTTCGCGAATGGAGCCGCCGCTGAAGTTTCCACATGGAGATCCCAAGCTTCCCTTCCCTCCGACCTCGACGCTTCCCGCGCTATAAGGCGGATCGAATGGTTCGTAAAGACGGGTTTAACCGGCTTGGACCTAGCCATGTGCTGGTTCATCAGGCGAATCCAACCTCTGCAGCACCGCGCGACGTATATGCACGATTATACCAGTGATCGAAGGGATAGCCTTCGGATCTCCGTGGATAACTTCTCGAGCGACTCCGTCAAGCTCCGCCTTAAGGACATCATCAAGGTGAAGGATAAGACGCATGGCTTCACCATCACCTACGACATGTTCGTAGACGGCAAGTGCCCAAAGATAGGTTTTTATTTTCCGTGTATGACATATACTCCAATTCTTCTGTCTTGCAAATGTCATTTTGTCTAACACAGTGACTTCTTACTTAACAGCTTAGCGATCTAGAGGAGGGCAACCTGGCTTCCCAAATCTACGATCCAAAGATGAAGGAAGTCACGGTCGTGTCCGACGACGATGTCCCATTGGGGCGAAAGCGGAAGAGCTCCACCTCTGACGCTGCCGACAGAGGCAAGAAGAAGAAGACGGAGGGTGGAGCCTCCAAAAAGACTACCGCCGCCCTGGAGGCGGAAAAGAGTAGAACCACCGGGATTTTTGCCAAAGCACCCCCCTAGTGTAAGCTTCTCATTCTCCGACATTGTCTATCTATCTGTCTTGTTCCTGTACTTATGCATTTGCATGTTTCAGAAAGAAAGCCACGACCAGCGTCAAGAAGACCTCCAAAACTTCGGGGGCTTCTCGAAATATCAAGGATATGCTGCATCGCGATGCCTCCCCCGCCATCGCCCCTGCTACTCCTGCTGTCAAGCCCTCGTCTGCCCCCAACAAGCTCACAAGCTAAGGAGGCACCAGGTCCTTCCGTCATGGAAGTGGATTCTGGCGCCTCTACCGAGCTTGCTGTTGTCGGCGAGCAGGCGACGCAGGAGAGCTCCGCTCAACAAATGGCTGAACCTCCAGCTAAGGATGCCATCGGTGGCGACAAGGCGGTGGTGGAAGCTGGTACTTCTGCCGAAGGCGGTGCCCTTGCTTCCCAGAAACCCTTTAAGTTTCTGAAGATAGTTTACCCGGCGCTTACGCCGAGTAACACAACTCTGGTTCCTGGAGGAGTACCGTCATCTCCGATGTGTGGTCTTGAGGAGCTCCTCCGACAAGCAGACATCTTGCAAGGAATAACATCTCCTTTGGCAAGCTGCTAGCCGAGAGCGCTACAAACCTCAAGATCATTGCACTTGTAAGTTTTACTTTGCCTTTTGCATTTCATATGAGTATCCCACTGTAGCCCCCGAGGATGTAGACGGAAAACCATAGGTTTTGCATCTATATGCTCTAAGAGTGACTAAGTTAGAAAAAACTCTCACTGTAGCCCCCAAGCATTTAGATGGAACAAACTATTCCGACTAGATGCTTTAAGAGTAGCATACACATTGTTTATAATTTTCAATACTGTAGCCCCCAAGCCTCTAGTTGTAACTGAATTAGTTTCGACTAGATGCTTAAAGAAAAGCTAAGCATTTTCCGAGTTAAAAACTTTATACTATAGCCCCCAAGCTTCTAATCGAGAACAGAATTAGCTCCGACTAGATGCTTAAAGAAAAGCTAAGCATATTGCTAAGTAAAAAACTCTTGCTGTAGCCCCTGAGCGCCTAGGTGGAAAATTTCCGACTAGATGCTCCAAGCAGACTAAACAACGGTTGACCTTTTTTCTTTTTTCCATAGAACGAGAATGCTCGGAGGGGCATGGCCAATGACAAGTACCAGAAGATGCACGCAGATCTTGAAGCCGAAAAGGGTAAAACTGCCATCTTGAAGGAACAAATCATCAAAAACAAGAGTCTGTTTTCTTTTTTGCGCATTCCGTCTTGGTTTTGTGCCTTCATTCTCCGAGTACTTACTGTGTACTTTGTTTTCTCCGACTGTGCAGAACATGTTGCGAAGGCCAAGGACATTGTCGAGAAGTCCAAGCACATCCAGCAGCTGGACAACGAGAACAAGATCCTTAAAAAGGAGAGGGAAGAAATGCTGAAAATGCATGAGGACTCCGCCTCCGTGGAAATCAATCGCTTGAAGGAGGATCTTGCGATCTTAAAAGATCAGAAGCAAGCTGCTGATGAGAAAAACCATCGCCATAGCGAGGCATATAAGCTCCTCCAGCAAGAGAAAGAATCCCTGGCGGACACCCTCTAGCAGGCTAATGCCAGCATCTTCAGTAAGTTTCCTCCGCCTTGTATTTCTGTAGTCTGGATACTTTGAATTGTTGAACTCATGCGATCCTTATCGGAATTTGCAGCTCCTATGGGTTTAACCAGATCGCCTCCTCTAGCCAAGGAATGCATGGTTCTTGCCGGCAACTTCATTAACACTGCCATCACCCAAGCCAAAGAGATTGCCAAGCCCCTCCAGATACACATCAAGGCCTCGGACTCCATGGCGAAGTACTCGGAGATTCTGCGCCGAGCCCCCGAGCGTATCACAAGCTGGAAAGCTTCATGTGCACGGGATGGCGCAAGGATGGCGTTGTCAATGGTGAAGGCACACTACGAAGATGCCGACATCGATACGGTGACCTCTGGTATCCCCGACGTTGACGATGACGGCAAAGAAATTGATCATGAAGCCATCCTTTCGTCACTCACGGGTTATGACACCAGAGATGCCGAGTTGGTGGACATCGACGTCTTCGTGCCCATGAACACCATTGACAGCGTCAACCAAGTCTCCTCCGAGTCCCACCACAGTGCCGACGTTGAGGGTGATTCTCCGGCTGGTGACGATGCTGCTTTCAAATCTCCTGCGCCAAAGGAATGAAAAACAACTTTGTAATATTTGTTTCATCTTTGGTGTATGCGCGGAAAAAACTTGATGATGTAACTTAAGGTGGAAAACAATGATTGTTATTTCCTGCTATTTAAGAACTAGTTTCCAACATGTATATATTTTTTAAGCAAGTGCTGTCTTATCCATTACTTTGGTTCTTATGCTTGACTTTTCGTGAGTCGGAAGACTCGTTGTCATAACCATGCGCTTAGGTGATGATGCCCAATGGCACCGTCAATAACCTGAGCACAAAATCGCCAACAATAAGTGCCGAAAGTCACTACTCCAGAATCCACATAAAAACAACAAAGAACGTGTAGACCAAAAAACTTAAGATAACGCCCGTAGGCGGAATTTTCACAAGTGCAAACGCAAATCTTGTGCATAAAGGTTTTACATGATACAAAAATGAACACTAAAGGAGGTAAAAGACTTAGAAATATGAGTGAACCAGAGAGCTTTATTTCATTGGTCATATAAGAGGTACACAATTTAGATAAAAAATGCTAAGTGTAGAAAGGACGTAGCTGTGCTATGTTCCATGGCCGATCAAGCTCCAGGTAGTCATCATCCGGGTCACGTCGCTTACGCTTATGATCCTTGTTGGGTCTATCCTTTAGTTCACGATTGTCAACAAGGTAGTAAGACCCATTGATCAGCGCCTTGCTTATGATGAACGGTCCTTCCCATGGCGGGGATAATTTGTGTGACTTCTTCTGCTTAAGTCGGAGCACCAAATCCCCCTCTTTAAACGAGCGACGCCGAACGCGGCGACTATGGTAGGTGCGTAGCTTCTGCTGGTAGATGGCGGATCTTTGGCATGCCAAAACACGCTCCTGCTCGAGAAGGTCCACATCCAGGCGTCTGGATTCTTCAGAGTCATCCTCGTCGTAGGCGGCAACTCTTGGTGCATCGTGGAGGATGTTGGAAGGCAGGATAGCTTCTGCTCCATATACCATGAAATAAGGGGTGTAGCCGGTGGATCTGTTGGGTGTAGTTCGTAAACTCCACAGCACATATGGCAATTCTTCCGCCTAGGCTCCAGCTGCTCTATGTAGCGGTGCCTCAAGACGTGGCTTGATTCCCTGAAGAATTAATCCATTGGCTCGCTCAACCTGACCATTGGATTGTGGGTGTGCCACAGATGCAAGGTCAAGTCGGATGCCTTTCTCCCAGCAATATGCCTCCACTTCTCCGAGTGATAAATTGCTGCTGTTGTCGGTGATAATGCTATGTGGGAGACCAAATCTCACCACTAGATCTCGGACAAACCTGAGGGCAGTTGCCCCATCAAGCTTTCTAATGGGTTTAGCTTCTATCCATTTAGTGAATTTGTCAACTCCTACAAGCATATGCGTAAACCCACAATGTGCCGTCTGTAATGGTCCCACCATGTCCAGCCCCCAGACCGCAAATGACCAAGTTATTGGTATTGTTCGCAGTTCTTCAGCAGGAACATGTGGTTGTCGGGCATAAACTGGCATCCCATTAATGTCTCAACCAGCTTGTCAGCGTCCGCCTCCGCGGTCAGCCAGTAGAATCCTTGCCGGAAGGCTTTCGCGACCAACGATCGAGGAGCGGCGTGATGCCCGCAATCTCCGAGATGGATTTCGCGTAGGATTTCCATACCTTCTAGCTGGGAAACACACTTTAGGTATACACCAGTAGTGATCCTTTTGTAGAGTTTCCCATTGATTATGGTATAACCCTTTGCTCGTCGTACTATTTGCCGTCTTTCGACTTTGTCGTCGGGCAAAGTTCCGTGTTCGAGGTATTCCATGAACGGTTTTGTCCAAGCTAGAGGGACCTTAGTCACTATGTTGACGAAAGAGTCAGCTCTATCCGGGTTGTCGATGTCGGCTCCCTTCACGGATGGTGTCCGCAGGTGCTCTAGGAAAACTCCTGGCGGAATTCGCTTGCGCCCTGATCCTAGCTTAGAGAGAAGATCAGCCGCCTCGTTTTGTTCCCTAGGAACATACTTGACTTCGTAGCCCAAGATGCTCTTGGCTATCTCATCCACTTCGTCTCGATATGCCGCCATCATAGGGTTTCGCGCATTCTAGGTTCCAGCCACTTGCTGGGCAACCAAGTCGGAATCTCCACAGCAAATTATGCGCTTGATGCCAATATCCTTGGCTACACGTAGTCCGTGAATGAGTGCTTCATATTCCGCCATGTTGTTTGTAGCCTCGAAGTGGATCTGCAAAACATAGTGTAGCTTGTCTCCTGTTGGTGACTGTAGCAATACACCAGCCCCCGAGCCGTTGAGCAGCTTTGATCCGTCAGAGTGCATCACCCAGTATTCTGCTTCTGGCAATGGAGTAGCGTCCGGCATCTCCGTCCAATCTGCAACAAAATCCGCCAAGGCTTGTGACTTGATAGCGTCGCGTCTCTTGTAGGTGATCTCGAAGGCGGCAAGTTCAATGCCCCACTTCGCGACCCTTCCTGTAGAGTCGCTGTTATTAATAATGTCAGACAGTGGAGTCTTGCTAACCACTGTGATTGGGTGCTCCTGAAAGTAATGCCTCAGCTTCCGAGAAGCAAGGAATACTCCATAAGCTATCTTTTGGTAGTGTGGGTAACGCTGCTTGGACTCCATCAAGACCTCGCTCACGTAGTAAACTGGTCGTTGAACTCCGTGCTCATAGCTTGGTTCCTTCCGCTCTACCACGACGACGATGCTGATAACCCGGTTGGTTGCCGCCATGTAAATTAACAGGGGCTCTCCAGGCTCGGGTGCTGCAAGGATGGGCACTGAGGAAAGAGTCTCCTTGAGCTGCTTCAATGCTACGTCTGCTTCATCCGTCCACGTGAATTTGTCTGCCTTCTTCAGCAACTTGTACAGCGGCAGAGCCTTCTCTCCAAGCCGGCTGACGAACCGACTAACTGCTGCAACACAACCTGTTAGTCCTTGAATGTCCTTTAGGAATGTCGGACGGTTTATGTTTAGGATGGCCTTGATTTTCTCTGGGTTGACCTCGATTCCATGTTGGGAAATGATGAAGCCCAAGCCGGCTGGAACCCCGAAGACGCACTTCTTAGGGTTGATCATCATGTTGTATTTCCGAATATTATCAAAGGTTTCTTTTAAGTCGGAGATTAAGTCGTTTGACTTTTTAGACATCACTGCGATATCGTCCACATAGGCGTGAACGTTCCGACCAATTTGGTCGTGAAGGCAATGTTGCATTGTCCGCTGGTAGGTAGCACCTGCGTTTTTCAGCCTAAAGGGCATCGTGACATAGCAAAACGTGCCATATGGGGTAGTGAACAAAGTGGCCAATTGGTCCGACTTCCTCATCTTGATCTGGTGGTATCCTGAGTATGCATCGAGAAAACACAAAAGTTCCGAGCCAGCCGTCGAGTCAATGACTTGGTCAATGCGAGGCAAAGCAAACGGATCTTTGGGACATGCTTTGTTCAAGCCGGTGTAATAAACGCACATTCTTAATTCATTGGTTCCCTTTTTGGGGACAAGTACAAGATTGGCCACCCATTGGGTGTGAAGGACTTCTCGGATAAATCTAGCCTTAAGTAACCTAGCTATCTCTTTGCCAATGGCGCATCTCTTCTCATCTCCAAAGCGTAGTAGAGGTTGTTTCACTGGTTTGCATTTTGGATCAATGTTTAAGCTGTGCTCGGCAAGTTCCCTAGGTACACCTTTCATGTTGGCATGTTGCTAGGCAAAGATGTCCCTATTATCATGGAGGAACTCGACGAGCACGCTTTCCTATTTAGGATCCAGGTTCGTCCCAATGGCGACGGTCTTGGAGGCATCGCCTACCACAAGTTCCACCGGCTTGGTCTCGATGGCGGCCTTGAACGCAGGAGCGGAGTCAGAGATCTGCTTCTTCGACGCGGGCATCTCTGAGTCATCGACCTTGCTCTGGATCTCTTTGAATTATTCGCTATAGAGGACAGCTTCTGCAATGGCTGTTTCATTGATCTCGTAGTCCCTTGCCTTGGTAAAGCTTCCGGATATGGTGATAACACCGTTTGGTCCGGGTATCTTGAGTTTGTTGTAGACGAAGCATGGCTTGGCCATGAACGTGTGGAATATGTCGCGGCCGAATATGACGTGGTACACGCTCTTGAAGGGGACCACCTAAGGTCATGCGCTCTTGGCGGTAATTATTAACGTCGCCAAAGGCAATATGAAGTGTAATTCACCCAAGGGACCGAGCCTCCCGACCAGGAACTACGCCATGGAAGATGGTGTTGGTCCGCCTTAGGTTTGCTTCCGTCAAGTTCATCTTCTGCAGTGTATCCACGTACATGATGTTGATGCTGCTTCCACTATCCACCATGCACTTGGTGAACTCCACACCTTCAATCAAGGGGTTGATGACCATGGCGTACTGGTTCTCCATGGGCACAAGGTCTGGGTGGTCCGTCCTGTCCCATGTTATTGGAACTTCCGACCAGCGCAAGTACTGGGGGACTGGGGGGAGAGTGGCCATCAGGATCCTCAGAGAGGTCTTCTGTTGTCGGACGGTGGGGTGCCAAGGAAAGTGTGGTAGGCTGGAGCCTTCTTTGCGAAGGGGTCTTGCCCTTGTCGTCTCTCTTGGCGGTGTGCTTGGGGTCAACGTCTTCGTCCATGTCACTTGAATCCTTGGAATCCTCCTCCTTCTTGTTCCCTTTGACCTTGCGTCGCGGTCTGTTCTTCCGACTTTGCTTGTAGCCGGACTCCAGGTCTTCCTTGAGGTCGTTGAAGAACTTGCAGTGTCGATTGGTATGGGTGGCCTTGCCGTTGGTGTTGGGAATATGCCCTAGAGGCAATCATGTATGATGATATTTCCCATTTTGTTCATAAATATATTAAGTAGTCCTTGTATAAACATCTGATGTGTATCATTGAATATGTGATTCGGTTGTGAAACTATGCATTCATGTTGTTTGTACTAAATATCCTTGGTCATTGAGGTTGTGCTGGACACACAACTTAGACCAATGTGGAAGTTGGCTTGATGACTCGGTTCCACTTGTCATGAGCATGGAGATGCTATTCCAACTTACACAGACTCGGCTAAAGAGTTTAGCGAGTGGGATTGACCCATATTGAGGTACAACGAACAAGTTGTCATTTGTATATCTCAATCAATGTAATCCTTAGACCTGAGGTTATTTCATAGTCCGAGTTGAGGATCACCGATTAGGTTCTATCAAACGCTGATCCGTAACTGGGCAGTTATAAAGGCAGAGTTCGGATCAACTGAGAATCAAGTTGTGTGATGTGAATAACCAAGATGGGATTTTTCCCCTCCACTCGGAGAGATATTCTCTGGGCCCTCTCGTGAGATATGATTCGGAAAGCATGGCCATGCACGACTCGGTTAAGTGTTACCCGAGAAGAGAGTCGGACTATTTAAGGGATGACAACTATTCGCCTATAGTCTGACAAGGTATATCGTGAGGCAAAAGGGACTCGGACGTAAGTCGCATTGGAAAGGCAAGTCGTCATGACTCTTTGGTACTTGGGAGTCGGCATGTTCTGCTAGGAGCCGCTATCGACTGATCGATTGAGAGATGGACTCCAATCGTGTCCAATTAGCCATGAGCCTGCGGGGTCACACACTTAAGAGCGGGAGAAAGTTCGGATTGGATCTGAACCTGTAATCTGGTTGGGTTGGACCTAAACCGGATTAGGACTAAGTTAGTGAGTTGGACTCACGGTGACTAGTGTTATATGGGCTTTAGTGAATGGGTCGCGCGAGCAGAGCCCACGTCACTCCCTATATATAGTGGAGTACTGTAACCCAGAAAGGTTAATCGTTGTTCGGTTAGGTCATTCCATGTGTTGGAAACCCTAGCTCCACAGCAGTCCTACCGTCGATACGAACCTAGCAGTTCGCCGTCGGTGCTCCTCCTTGTACGTGTGGATACCAGCAGAGGTGCTGTGCGATCAGCATCAGGACGATCAGATCGTGAGGACTGCACTGCATCAACTGACGCGCTGAATCAGTAATCCGCAACTGCGCGTCTAGTGGTAAACCCCGTGGCCTTCTACCTTAGCTAGATCTTGGGATCACCACGTTAGAGGAAAAAGTTTTGTTTTATCTCTGCGTGGCCCAACAGTGGTATCAGAGCGATAGCTTCTGGTTTTAGGCTCGAGATCACGCATATGTGATATGCGGTTGGCTGTAGATGAGATCTATGTGCTGTTTTGGTGGTCGATCTATGAGATAGATCGGTTTTGTACAAGGTTGATTGGATCAACTGTACTCGGGGAATGGTAGATCTGATTTCCGTGATCATACAGCTGAGGTCGTGGGACCGCCGGCTTCGCCCTGTCGTAGCGCCTTAGACATCGTTGCGAGATTCACAACGCCGGCAGATATTGTATCTATGCATAACTTGTTTTTGCAGGAAGTTGTGAATGGTATGGTTCATGTGCATGTGATGTATGTGTGTAATCCATACGTGATCTGCGAATCACGGTTTTTGTCAGCCGGCTGGAGCCTAGGTGCTGTCATTTTATTGTATAACGACCTGCGTGTCGGATTCTCCATGTAATTTACTTTACTAAGCTAGTGTAGCTGTTTGGAGAACCCGGAAGGCATGCAAGGCGTTGTACATGTTGGCGACATGGAGTAAGACAGCAAGTGACAAGAGTTGGCACGAGTCGGATTACAGGCTTTGTGGAGATGGAGATCGCCATGAAGAGAGCCATACCATTTCACATTATAATTGCTTTATTTTGTGTTATTGTTATGTCTCTGTTTTACCTCTATTAGATAGTCGGTAAAATTTAATCCCTCAAAGAAGGTCTAGTCTTTTTTTCCCGCCAGTGTTTGCACCATCACAAGTCGGACATTTTTGGTAGTGGGCTCATAAAATTGAGGTGCTGCCAATTCTTTCCGACTAGGTGGGTTCGAGTCGGACTCTTACTGCGGAAACACTCGGTAAGCTAGACGGGTCTATCACAACGGTTGTGGGGCTCGGGGAAAAGTCGGATGGGAGCCGGGGCATGTGATGCCACCCGTCCAACAGGAGTCGCATGAGATGCGATTGACAAGGAGTTGTCTACCTAGATCACTTGGCGGTTAGCGGTGATGCTAAAGCTCACTAGCCGACTTGCTTATTTAGGAACCTGAATCACTAAGCAACCATCGGAGGGATGTTGGTTCTAGTGGGAGCATAAAATATTAAAATGTTTAATATGCTTGCTCTTTTATGAATACATGTCTTAAGTGTTTTGCATATTTTCTGTTGTAGATCATGGCACCAAGTAGCAGTCACTCTCAGATATCCGGTTTTGCGTTGAGAACTATTCTTGAGAAAGATAAACTAAACGACACTAATTTTACCAACTGGTATCAAAATCTGAGAATTGTTCTAAAACAAGAAAAGAAGGACCATGTCATAGACAACCCACTTCCAGATGAGCCGAAAGAGAATGCGACTGTCGCAGCCACCAATGCCTACCGTCGGGCTAAGGATGAGTCCACAGATATTAGCTGTCTTATGCTTGCTCACATGGAACCGGACTTGCAAAAGCAGTTCGAGCATGTTGAGGCCTACGATATGATCGAAAGCCTCAAAAGTATGTTCCAGGCTCAGGCGAAGACTGAGAGGTATCAAGTCTCTCAGGCTTTGCTGAGTTGCAAGCTTAAGGATGCTGATCCACTGAGTCCGCATGTGATCAAAATGGTTGGTTACGTGCAGTCTCTGGAGAGGCTTGGCTACCCCATAAGTGAAGAGTTCGCTACGGATATAATTCTGAACTCTCTTCCTAGTGCATATGGGCAGTTCATTTCGAACTACCACATGCATGGTATGGATAAGAAGCTCACTGAATTACATGGGATGCTCAAGCAGGTAGAGGCGGATCTCAAGAAGGGCGCCAGTCAAGTGTTGATGGTGCAGAATAAGGCTAAGTTCAAGAAGAGTTCTTGGACTAAGAAGAAGGCTAAATCAGAAGGAAAGCAGGCTCCGGACCCGGTCCCAAGCGCTTCCTCAGGGACTAAGCCATCTCCTTCAGCCGGATCCACTTGCTTCTACTGCAAGGCGGATGGCCACTGGAAGAGGAACTGCAACAAGTACTTGGCCAACAAAGCCAAGAGTGGAGGTATGACTTCCGACTCAGGTACACTTGTTTGCAATGTTATAGACATATATCTTGCTGATGCACCTAATAGTTCTTGGGTATATGATACCGGATCAGTTATTCACATCTGCAACTCGTTGCAGGGACTGGTAAGAACTAGGAGCGTAGTAAGAGGAGAGGTTGATTTTCGGGTCGGCAACAAAGCAAGAGTTGCTGCGTTGGAAGTCGGCACGATGCAACTTCATTTACCTTCCGGATTCATTATGGAACTGAATAATTGTTATTATGTTTCAGTGCTCAGTCGAAACATTATTTCTGCTTCATGTTTGATGAGGCAAGGCTATGAGTCGAATATCAAGAATAATGGTTGTTCTTTGTATTTGAATGATATGTTTCACGGCTTTGCACCCGTCCAGGACGGGTTATTTATTTTGAATCTTGATGGTGAGTCGGTTTATAACATAAATGTTAAAAGGTTGAAACCAAATGATCTGAATATGACTTACTTTTGGCACTGTCGGCTTGGTCATATAAGTTGGAAATGCATGAAGAAGCTCCATGATGATGGACTCCTAACTTCGTTCGACTTGGAGTCGTTCGAGACATGCAAATCTTGCCTACTTGGGAAAATGACCAAGACACCTTTTGCAAAGAGTTGCGAAAGGGCGTCCGACTTGTTGGGTCTAGTACATAGTGATGTATGTGGACCAATGAGCACGACAGCCAGGGGTGGTTATGAGTACTTCATTACCTTCACTGATGATTTGAGTAGGTATGGATATATCTACTTGATGAAACATAAGTCAGAAGCCTTTGAAAAGTTCAAAGAATTCCAGAATGAAGCACAGAATCAACTTGGCAAGAAAATAAAGTTTCTTCGGTCGGACCGAGGAGGTGAGTACATGAGCCATGAGTTTGATGACCATCTGAAAAGTTGTGGTATAGTTCCTCAACTTACTCCGCCAGGAACGGTGTTTCGGAAAGGCGGAATCGAACCTTGTTGGACATGGTACGATCAATGATGAGTCAGACAGATCTGCCTTTATCATTTTGGGGTTATTGTCTAGAAACAGCGGCGTTCACACTAAATAGAGTACCATCAAAATCGGTAGAGAAGACACCACATGAGATGTGGACAGGCAAAAATCCGAGTTTGTCTTTTCTTAAGATTTGGGGTTGTGAAGCATTTGTCAAGCGACTTCAGTCGGAAAAGCTTACAGCCAAGTCGGATAAGTGTATTTTTGTGGGGTATCCGAGGGAAACCTTGGGTTACTACTTCTACAACCGAGAAGAGGGCAAAGTGTTTGTCGCTCGGAACGGTGTCTTCCTTGAGAAAGAGTTTCTCAGTCAGGGAGTAAGTGGGAGCACGGTGCAGCTCGAAGAAATTCGAGAGAAACCGGCTAGTAGCGAGTCGGCAAAAACCTTGGAGGTTGAGCCGGTCGTGGCAGCTGAGCCGGCAGCAGAACCTGTACTACGAAGATCGGCAAGATTACGAAGTGTTCGTGATGTGTTACTGTTAGACAGTGATGAGCCGGCAAATTATTCGGAAGCGATGGTGGGATCTGATTCCGAGTCATGGCTTGGAGCCATGAAATCCGAGATAAAGTCCATGGATGAAAATCAAGTTTGGAACTTGGTTGATCTGCCAGATGGTGCAAGACCCGTCCAGTGCAAATGGGTCTTTAAGAAGAAAACTGATATGGATGGAAATGTTTCCGTCTATAAAGCACGCCTTGTCGTGAAGGGGTTCCAACAAATTCAAGGAGTTGATTACGATGAGACTTTCTCGCCCGTAGCGATGCTTAAATCAGTTCGGATCATGTTAGCTATAGCGGCCTATTTCGACTATGTGATATGGCAGATGGATGTCAAAACGGCTTTCCTTAACGGAAATTTAACCGAGGACATGTATATGATACAGCCCGAGGGTTTTGTCGATCCGGCTAATGCTGACAAAGTATGTAAACTTCAGAAATCCATTTATGGGTTGAAGCAAGCATCTCGGAGTTGGAATATTCGCTTTGATGAGGTAATCAAATCGTTTGGCTTCATCGAGAGTGATCATGATTCTTGTTTGTACAAGAAGTTTAGTGGGAACAAAGTAAATTTTCTAATCTTATATGTGGATGACATATTACTGATTGGAAATGATGTCCATATGTTGCAAGAAACCAAGGAATCATTAGAAAGGAGTTTCTCAATGAAAGACTTGGGTGAGGCAACATACATCCTTGGAATCCGGATCTATAGAGATAGATAAAGGTGTCTCATTGGATTGAGTCAGAGTACTTATTTGGACGAAGTGTTGAAGAAGTTCAACATGGAATCGTCTAAGAAGGGGTTCTTACCGATGTCCCATGGTGTAAAACTTAGCAAGACTCAGTGTCCTTCGACAACTGATGAGCGAAGTCGGATGAGTGCGATTCCATGTGCTTCTGTAGTCGGATCCATCATGTATGCCATGATTTGTACTAGGCCGGATGTTTCCTATGCTCTAAGTGTTGTGAGCAGATACCAGGCTGATCCTGGAGAGATCCACTAGACAGCGGATAAAAATATCCTAAAGTACTTGAGAAGGACTAAGGATATGTTCTTGGTTTATGGTGGTGAAGATGAATTCAGTGTAAAGGGTTACACGGATGCGAGTTATCTTACCGACTCTGATGATTCTCGCTCGCAATCTGGATACGTGTTTATTATAAATGGAGGTGCTGTGATCTGGAAGAGTTCCAAGCAAGAGACTGTGTCTGTGTCTACAACAGAGGCTGAGTATATCGCCTCGGAGGCAGCAAAGGAAGCTGTTTGGATGAGGAATTTCCTCATGGATCTTGGTGTGGTTCAGGGCTCATCCAATCCATTGGACGTGTATTGTGACAACAATGGTGCTATTGCACAAGCCAAGGAACCAAGACAACACCAGAAGAACAAGCACATACTCATGCGGTACCACCTGATTCGCCAGTTCGTGGATCAGGGTGATATCAAGTTATGCAAGGTACACACGGATGCAAATATTGCGGATCCGTTGACAAAGCCGTTACCACAGCCGAAGCATGAGGCGCACCTGAGAGCCATGGGCATTAGATGCTTAGACATGTGATGTCGGAAGACTGACTCTAGTGCAAGTGGGAGACTATTGGGAATATGCCCTAGAGGCAATCATGTATGATGATATTTCCCATTGTGTTCATAAATATATTAAGTAGTCCTTGTATAAACATCTGATGTGTATCATTGAATATGTGATTCGGTTGTGGAACTATGCATTCATGTTGTTTGTACTAAATATCCTTGGTCATTTAGGTTGTGCTGGACACACAACTTAGACCAATGTGAAAGTTGGCTTGATGACTCGGTTCCACTTGTCATGAGCATGGAGATGCTATTCCAACTTACACAGACTCAGCTAAAGAGTTTAGCGAGTGGGATTGACCCATATTGAGGTATAACGAACAAGTTGTCATTTGTATATCTCAATCAATGTAATCCTTAGACCTGAGGTTATTGCATAGTCCGAGTTGAGGATCACCGACTTAGGTTCTGTCAAACGCTGATCCGTAACTGGGCAGTTATAAAGGCAGAGTTCGGGTCGACTGAGAATCAAGCTGTGTGATTGAATAACCAAGATGGGATTTTTCCCCTCCACTCGGAGAGATATTCTCTGGGCCCTCTCGTGAGATATGATTCGGAAAGCATGGCCATGCACGACTCGGTTAAGTGTTAACCGAGGCGATCGACTAAGAGTTAGTCGGGTGAATCACTTATCTTGGATCGAGAAGAGAGTCGGACTATTTAAGGGATGACAATTATTCGCCTATAGTCTAACAAGGTATATCGTGAGGCAAAAGGGACTCGGACGTAAGTCGCATTGGAAAGGCAAGTCGTCATGAATCTTTGGTACTTGGGAGTCGGCATGTTCTGCTAGGAGCCGCTATCGACTGATCGATTGAGAGTCGGACTCCAATCGTGTCCAAGTAGCCATGAGCCTGCGGGGTC
Organism: Avena sativa; assembly: GCA_916181665.1. Lineage (NCBI taxonomy): Eukaryota > Viridiplantae > Streptophyta > Magnoliopsida > Poales > Poaceae > Avena > Avena sativa. The sequence continues at coordinate 73,868,052 of OV702284.1, forward strand.
ACACACTTAAGAGCGGGAGCAAGTTCGGATTGGATCTGAACCTATAATCTGGTTGGGTTGGACCTAAACCGGATTAGGACTAAGTTAGTGAGTTGGACTCACGGTGACTAGTGTTATATGGGCTTTAGTGAATGGGTCACGCGAGCAGAGCCCACGTTCACTCCCTATATATAGTGGAGCACTGTAACCCAGAAAGGTTAATCGTTGTTCGGTTAGGTCATTCCATGTGTTGGAAACCCTAGCTCCACATCAGTCCAACCGTCGATATGAACCTAGCAGTTCGCTGCCGGTGCTCCTCCTTGTACGTGTGGATACTAGTAGAGGTGCTGTGCGATTAGCATCAGGACAATCAGATCGTGAGGACTGCATTGCATCAACTAACGCGCTTCATCAGTAATCCGCAACTGCGCGTCTAGTGGTAAACCTCGTGGCCTTCTACCTCAGCTAGATCTTGGGATCACCATGTTAGAGGAAAAAGTTCTGTTTTATCTCTGCGTGGCCCAACATTTGGCAACGAGGTGTACGAGGCACGTCATATCGCGGTACTCCTCGTAAGTTTGGGGAATGCGGAACGACGCCGAGGTGGTTTCACTTCCTCGTTGCTGCCCACGACCAGCTCCCCTTCCTCGGCCACGTTGTCCGCCTTCGCCTCGTCCTGCAAAGATCATAGCGACCATGTCTATAGATTGCTTTTCTTCTGGAGCGGTTTTCCGCTTTGTACTGCTATTCCTCCTTGATTGAGTTGGAACAGCCGTTGCCGGCAAGGAGCCGCGAGCGTCGTCGTCGGCAGCTACGAATTCACTAGCCAACTGAATCATCTGGTTCAAGTCAAGCTGGTGATTGTCCTACAAGCGCTTCAGCTTATGTCGGATCAGCGTGCCCCTTTCCAACCCATCGATGAAGGCGGCCATGGCGGTCTGAGAGTGCACTCCTGCGCAGGAATTCTTCATATCCAGCCAGCGGGATAGGTAGGCGCGAGATGTCTCGTCTTTCTCTTGCACGCACCGCTGTAGATTGCCCACAGTGCAGGGACGCTTGTATGTACCCTAAAAGTTCTTGGTGAATGCTTCTTGCATGTCTAGCCAGTTGTAGATAGATTTATCCGGCAAGTCGTCGATCCATTGACGGGCCGTGCCTGCCAACATTAACGGGAGGTACTTGACGACGACATTGGGGTTGTCTCCGGCAATCTCCACCGCGTCGCCGTAGTCCTGCAACCATGTGGCTGGCTTGGCGGTGCCGTCATAGGGTTTGATGGTCTTGTCAATCCGGAAACCTTTGGGGTAAGTTGCGGACCGTATTGCAGGTCCAAAGCAACGTGGTCCCAGGTATGGTCCTTCCCGGGCCTCGTGGATCTTATCGATCCACGAGCGTGCATCGTATGGCTCCGGGGTCTTCTTATTTTTGTCAACAGGGGATGGGCTGCGTGAACGACGCGGGCCTCCTCCGCCATGGTGACTGCTTGGTGGTGACGGAGGCGGAGGTGGCGGTGGGTTAGCCTTCTTGCTGTTACCCTCCTACGACACCTCACGTCTGTCACGGTTGCTTGTCGGACGCGGAGGGTCGTATCGTGACCTGCTATTGTGTCCTTGGTTGCGCTCTCCATCATGACGGGTCTGATCCGCGCTGTCGCGGATGACGATGTCGCACTGCTTTGGTGGGGGCATATCTGTACGATGGTGAGCCTTGTAATCTTCGCGCTGTCGGGGGGATCGGGGTGGTGGCGATGGGCGACGAGGTCGGGCCTTTTCTCCGTGATCGGAGGATATGGGGATGGCATCCTTCCTGTTGCGCGCATCCCTCCGTCTTCGTTCTGATGAACCCGTCAGGGACCCGAAATCAATAGGAGATCTATCCCTTGGCGGCTTATACTGTCTAGATTGGCAGAGCGCTGGGTCAGACTCAAGCCTCTAAGAGGTGGCCTTTTCCTGCTGCTTCACCGCCTTGGCCACTAGGTCATAGACCTGTTCCACTGCCTCAGGCGATCTATCCTGCTCCAGAAGGGTCTTGGCGACGGCGAGGTTAAGGAGTGGGGTGGGCATCACCTGCTTGCCTTCACTGTCAATGTATGGCTTGGCCTGTGCCGGCCTCGAGGGAGCCCATCCTAGGTTGCGTCGTACACCAGGATCGTTGATGACGCGAGACAGAGCTTTCTTAGCCTTCTCCTGCTGCATCAAGGTCTTGTACTCGGCCTCCATTGCTCTAGCTTTCTCTATGGACTTCTCCGTGTTGACCAGATCTCGATCTAGTTTAGCGCCTTGCTCCGCGATGGCCTGTTCTTCCTCCAGTAGCTGCTGGCGCTTCTCGTCAAGCTGGGTTACGTTCCGGATATGAGCAACGGTTAGTGGATTGACGAGGAGATTGTTGTACATCACTCTATCAGCTAGAGTAACTTAGGCTGCTGCAGACGTAGATGCTGGAGGCGGCAAGTTTGCGGTGTTGTTGTTGCTCGGGCCGGTTCCGAGTTCCTGCGGCTGCTGCACTGGGTTAGGCGGAGGAGGCATGACCTTTGCGCGATCATCGTCAGCAGCAATAAGTGGCCCCTTCCCCTTTTCCAGCGCCGTAGGCGGAGCTCGTCCGGGTTGATCTTCATCCATCGCCGTCCCAATGGTGACAAACACCGCTCGAGACGTGATGACGTTGTTGGCTTGCTCGTCGCGCGAGTACTCCTCCTCCATCTCCTGCATAGTGGAGTCTAGCTCTTCTGGACTGAAGTCTATCTCCTCTGAATCTGCACTGAAATCAGCATAAAGCGCGTCAATGATAGAGTCGGAGGGTGCCAGGACTTCCTCGATGACGGGCGGTGGAGGTGCAACAGGCTCGACAATGACTGGGGGTGGTGGTGCTGCTGCGACGATGGTGGCCGGAGGCGGTGGCAGCGGTGGCTGGATCGGAGGGGCTCCGTCAATGAGAACAAGTGCTGTCTGAGCTGCTGCTTCGGCCTCCGCGTATTTGTTGACGGTGTTCACCATGCCTTCGAAGGTAAGGCATCCCGACGCCTGCTGCCGTCTTAGAGAATGTCGGAGAAGCGTGCCATGGTCTAGTCCTTCCACAAAGTGATAGATAGCATCTTCATTGGGGTAGTGGGCCAGATCGGCTCGTATACGGAGCCACCTGGCTAGGTAATCGCGGGGGTTTTCTCCCTCTCTCTGAACGCAGCGCGCCAGATCGAAGATGGTAACCATGCTGACGAACTTGGATTTCTGCTGTCTAGACGCTCGAACAAAGCCGGCGGATTTGCAGTGATCTTCCACCTTTATATCCTGCACAGGGGCGGTTTGGGTGGGCCTTGAATTTTTCCGATCTTTGCCGGAAAACTCCGAGGAGAGATCCGACATTGATCCTTCCGTGAACGTATCCTGCCCGTAGGCGGTCTGTGCGGGCCTTGATGCTCCTCCGACTCCCAGGGAACTAGTGCCCGAGTCGGTTTCACCGATGAAGAGGTGGATGTCTCCGATAGGAACGACCGAGCATCGTGTAGGGTTCGTCTTTGCCGGGATCCAGAACTCGTCAGGAGGGACGATCGGAACGTTTCCGGAGAAGAGGACGCGACCGATGGCTACGGTTTCGCTGATTCCCGCAAAGAACTTGGTCCCCGCCCGCTGAAGAGCCTGAAGCGCCTCTTGTCGCACGGTGGGCGCCAACTGTCGTGGTATTGCCGACGAGTACGCCATGGAGGGGTCCTCACAGTGCGTGTTTAGAGACGTGGGGTAAGGCGGACGGTTGACGGGTACGAGGTAACACATCTTACCCAGGTTCAGATCCCACAACGGTGGCGGAATCCTACTCCTGCTATAAATCACTATAAGGGCAATACCCCGAGTTACAGAGATTGGTTCGCTGTGCGAGGTGACTAGAGAGTCTAAGTTATCGTCTGAAATTGTGCCCTAAAGGCTCCCATAGGCCCGACTTATATAGTTGCCAGGTCCTAGGGTTATAGGGAAAAGTCCTAGTCGGACAGGTTATAGAGTCCTACACTGTCTTTTACTAGTCTTGTGTATCTTGTACTCCAAGGCTCCGGGTACGCTGGTGACTCCACCGTAGCTTTCCTTTATCCGACATGGGCCTCCCTTCTGGATCCATCTAACTGGGCCGTCCAGCAGGCCATAGGCCATGCTACCGACAATGGGCCACCCGGGTTAGCCGGATAAGAGACATGCTATAAGGATACCCATATAGCATATCCCCAACACCTTTGAACGTTTTGAAATCAAACTTAATACGTGATAATGTTATTGTAATTATCTTGAGAGATTATCATTTTCATAGAGTAAACTGTAATGCATAAACTTGCATATAAAAAAATTATACAGCTTTGAACACTTTGAAACCACACTTAGGACATGATAATGTTGTGCTAAGAAAGTCTTGAGAGTTTATCATTTTCATAGAGTGAAATGTAATGCATAAACTTGCATATACGAAAATTATACACCTTTGAACACTTTTCCTTAAAATTATATTAAAATTGATTTGTTTATAGAGTTAAAGTACCGGTTGCAAACTTGTTAGTTTGCATAGATAGAGGGGTGGCTCCCAACAGATATAGGGGTTATCATGTCCGCTAGATCACAGAGGATCAATGGTTAGTGGGCACGATCTGTGTAACAACTGTCTCGACCAATTAGGGCATAACAGCTAAAATGAGCACATGTGTGAGAGTTTTTGACTAAGAGAGAGGGGAAAACTGATTAGTACTAAAAAACTAAGGGGAAACTTTCAAAGGGATTCAAATAGAAAATAGAAACAGATTTAAAAAATGTAAAATGCATCTTTTATACATTAAAAAACACCTTGGAATACATCAAATTGTTTGCAATGCAAATATACATAAGTGTGCCAATTATTGCCTCTTTCAGACAAACTATGTTTTGAGGAGGGATGTTCTGGGAAGGGGCTTGGGTAGAAAGCCATGAACCTTCATAGATAGTAGGAGATTTGAGAAGTGATGATTTAGGTTAAAATTTGATTTCTATAAGTTTCTTATGGTGGCAGGTCACATAAGAAGACTTCCCAGATAGGTTCCACTATGTTTTGATATTTTTTAATTTGTTGTGCATAAAAATGACTCAGTTAGCTAGCTAAAGCCCATTCCTTGACTCTCTCTTGACTAGCCCTCGGAGGGTAAAAGTGAGTATATTGCACGTGGTAGTGTTAGTACTAGAGGGCAAAACTGACTACAACAAAATTGCCAGCGTTACACTCGAGGATATAACTAAGTACACCTATGTCGCCAGGGTTAGAAACAAGGGAAAAAACGTGACGCATGATACACGTGTCGCGGTGGACGGGGCGGTAGCGGACGCGTGTGGTCGTGCATAGTGCAGTATACTATGCGGTTACTCGGTGCATGGTGGTGCAACAAAATGTCCCTTGCCTTCACCTTCATAGAGGCCCTCTCCCTCTCCACCTCCTCACTCTCACTCACTCACTTACTCACTCACTCACGCAATCGTCTCCACTGTCGCATCACCTTCTGCAAACCCCCAAGAAAACCCCAACTGCGCCGGTGATGGAGAAGAATTGTGTGGTGTCCATCGTCGCCTCCAAGTCCACTAATGAGGAGGTTCCCATCCCTATCCAGGCCCCCGTCGAGGCATCAAAGGCAGCCACCATCCCCGTCCAGGCCCCCGTCCCTGCTTCCGTTGTAGCCACCGGCGAGAAGGCCCTCACTGGTCTCGGGCAGATCCCGCTCGACTGGGACTCCTACAAGAAGGAGTACATTTGGCCAGAGAACCCCTATGACACCAGCATCGTCGACCCATGGTAAGAGGTAACTAGGGTGTTCTCCCCTTCCCTTGTAATTCCTCCATTCCCATCGTTGGAGGCTAGATCGTCGACCCATGGTAAGAGGTAACCGACCCATCTCTCTTCTCTTCCCGCCGCTCAGCGTGCAAGTCAGTGGCCCACCTCGGCCCAGCCGCAGCCCACCATCGGCCCATACCCCTTCAGCCTTCTATCTCGTTCATCGTCTTCGCTCCCGATGCCAAGAAGCTGGGTGTCGCCGCCAATGCCGTCGATCTGCGCCTCTACCTCGCCGTCGTTCATCACGCCTAGAGGAGAGGATAAGGAACAGCCCGCATGTCTCTCTCCCTCTCGCCTGGTCTTATCCCCTCCCCGTGCCCTCTCTCTTGCTCTCTGCGCTGCACCGAAACCCTAGCCGGCCAGGCGTCGCTTGTCGCCGTCGCTTCTGACCACCCCGAGCCCGACCGAGTAGCCCTTGAGCTCCGCCGAGCCCTGAGGATCCTCCCCGCCAAAGGAATCGCTCGAGCGCACTCAGGACCGAGCTATCCGAGCTTGATTTCATCGTCTGCCGCCACCGCTCCCGTCATCGATTCCAACATCGTCCGGCCTCCCCACGCCTCACCGACCCTTCTGTCGCGCCCGTGGTGAGACTATGGTCCTCCGGGACCCCTCCTCCCTCTTCCTCCCGCTTTGCTTCTGTCCCGCGTCGAGCACCGCCGCCAGCCACCACAGTATTGCTTGCCGCCGGCGATTTCTGCGGCCAAGCTGCCCAGCGCCGCCAGTTTCTGGCTCCTCGCACTCGTGCGCATCTAGAATCCCCAACCTCTCTTCCTACCGTTCCCTGTAGCGTCGTCCCTCGCCGCATCTAACACGTCTCCGGCGAGCCTGCGTGGCGCTTGCGTGGCGCCGATGTGGAGCTTGCGTCAGCACCGCACAAGCTTGGCCAGCGTGGCTAGCTGAGGTGGCCCGGGGCCCCTCTGTCAGCCACTGTGGATAGGAAGTGGTCTGGTGAAAAACGACTGCATCCCTGTGCTGATGTCAGTTTTGTGTCACAGTGACGCAATAAACCCTTTTAATCGTTTTAATAATTTCAGAATTTGTTTAAATATTGTAAAATCAATAACTTATTCATATTAAGTCAGAAAAATATGTATAATATATCAAAATGTTCAGAAAAATGAGAGCTATCTCTTTAAGCTATAATCATGCATTGTTAAGCAACTTACATGCCAAGTTTAATTAGAAGACAAACCAACCCCTTTCATATACATCCGGAGTTTCCCCAAGTTAGCGTTTTTACCCCTCGGAACCCAGATTAAATTGTCAAGCATGTATTAGGGTTACATTTCAATGCAATTCAACTTGTCATATCATCATCCTTGTTGAACATTGCATCGATGCCATGTGTTGATTGTTTCCTCTGTCTTTTCGGTGTTTGCTTCTTCTCGGTAGAGTACGATATCGAGATCAACGCCCAAGATCAAGACCATCGAAGATCGACGAACATTACTTGACCAACTATAGTCAAGTCAAGTACAAGGCTCCCGAAGATCTGCTTATCTGATTATCAACCGGCAAAGGCAAGCATAGCCCCACCATGATATAATCGTATGATTTCGAAAGCATTTTAATTCTTTCCATGATGCATACAATTCTACTGTGGTATTTTATCGATAGATAGAGTATCCTATCTATTGCATTACTCCCTTGAGCTTATATTACCTGATCCACTGCTCCTAGCATAACTAGGTCTGGCTTGTGTACACTGGTAGAGATTATATCTGTGTCTTGCTTATCCATGCATAGCTATCAGTGCTGGTTCATCCAGATGATGTATCAGATGCATATAATCTAGTATGACAGGAGAACGTGATGAGATGAGATCAGTGATATGAGATTAAACATGCTAAGGCTTATATGGGAGGCCACGACAGGATGTGGTTTTTCTAGTCCCATGCTTGCCACCACTAGGACCTGAGTTCTTGCCTTTGGAACCGAGATGAGCGTCCAGCCACACGGGGCTTGGGAACCCCTCGCCTGATTAATTTCCTAGTAGATTCCATGAGTGACATAGTTCGGGTGTTCCATTCGACATACGCATTGAAAATGTTTTCAAAAGAGGGGGTGAAGGAGGTGCATTCATAACAGGTAGGGAAGCGTGGACCGGGTTGCTTGGGGTAGATAGCGCCCCTGGTAAACCAACCTTGCCTCACATCTTTAGGTACCGGCTTTGGGATTTGACCCGTTACGGCGGAACCATACTTATTGTGTGACTCATGGTCTCGGCGAAAGCAAGGTAAAGGTCGTGGCCAACCACCCTCTCCCGGCCTTCCAAGGAAGAGGGCTAAAACGTTGGCATTAAGAGTCGGTTGGTACGTGTAGGTAAAGTTGTACACCCCTGCAGGGTTAAATCTTTTCGAAAAGCCGTGTTCACGGTTATGAACGCTTGGTGACCAGATTCTAAGATTATAGAGAACATAAACCTAATCGTAAAACTTGGCAGATCAACATGTGCTTACGGATGCTTCCTCATGGGTATGAGGGGGTGATCCTAGATAGGGTTCAGATTATGATGATTCGGTGGATATCAGAAGATGATGATCAATATTTTGGAGATGCCGCTCTCTTATCCCCCTTTAAAATACTCTGATTAGATGAGCTTCTCCTCCCTCTTGTTTTATAAACAAAGATGGCTTTATGCAAAACAACTCCACCAACCATAAGTCTTACGGAGTACACCCTGTACTCACCCTTGCTTTGTTGATAGTTTTGGCAGAGTATGTGTTCCTTGAAGATGATTTCCATACTACATCGATACTGACGAGTAGCTTGGGGTTCCCGGCCGGCAGCCTGGAATCTATGGGCTGGGATGTCATCGTTATGCTTCAGGCCTCTTAGGCCGTTTGTTAAGTTTTCTATACTTAATAGCATAATTTGCCTTCCGTTGTTTGATGTTTGTGGTCAGTGACCTCTGCTTGTAATAATTTGGTTCTCTGCTCAGTTATGAGCTTGCTTTAATAAATTTTGTGTCGTAGGGTCACTGTTGTGTTACCGATTCTTCACTGGATATTCTCGAGCTCAAGGTTAAGCTTATGTCAGACGGAGGTCTAGGATTTGTTTAGCCCTGATCCCGGGGGTGTCACATAGAAGATTGTTATTTGGATGTCCCACTCAATGGTAATGCTAAGAAGAAACTCATGGGTAGTATTAGTGATGTTCTCATCATGGTTAACAATGCTTATGTCCCTGTTGATTTCTATGTTTTGGATGTTGAATACAATGCTTCTTGTCCTATTACTTTGGGAAGACCTTTTCTTAGAACAGTTGGTGCCATCATTGATATGAAATAAGGCACCATTAAATATCATTTTCCATTCAAGAAAGGTATTGAACACTTCCCAATGATAAGAGAGAAGTTGCTTTTTGCTCCTCCTTTGAAAGCAAGGTTTGATGTTAATGCTTCCTCATTTGAAAATACTTGATTCTTCTTGCTTCTTGTGCCTAACTTCAAGGCGTTAAAGAAAAGTACTTGTTGGGAGATAACCCAAGAGTTTACTTGAGTCTTGGAAGTTATTACTTCTGTAATGACCTCTCCTTACCCTTTTTGTTTGCTTTTTGTGCCAAGAATGACCTCTAATGAGAGGGAAGTAATATTTGGGGAGTTGCTGTCCCGAAACAGATTTCTGTCCTCCACCAAAAAATTCGTGAGGAGGCTCTATAAATTGGATTGATCTCAAAATTTACGAATAAATGCCCCAGTATGTTAGCTAACTTTTGTTAGTTCAAAACTTTTTGATTTGAGCAACAGAAGATGTTCGAAAAAAATTTATTTCTGCCTGCTGGTCTGTTATGATATATTTCTACCATTGTTTGCATTTGCTTCTTATTGATTCCTTTTTGAGTTATCTTCTGGTAAATTGAGCTTTTTGAAGGAGTTAATATAGTAGCTTGTGTTTTTAGTGAAAATCCTTGTTGTTCCTAAGCTTTGCTAGAGGTATTATATCTTTTGAATAAGCTAATGTTGCTAATGAAGATTGTGTGAAGTTTTGTATGAAGGAAAAATTTCAGGTGTAGAGAGAGAATGATGTAATGAGATGAAGAATGGAAAAAAGCTCAACCTTGGGGATGCCACCATGGTGTCACCCCAATAAATATCCAAGAGGTACAAGCGTCAAAGCTTGGGGATGCCCAAGGCATCCCCTTCTTCATCAATAAAAATCTCAGGTCTGTCTAGACACTTCGTTTTTATTGTTTCATGCACAATTGTGTTGTTATTGGAGCGTCTTAGTTTTAGTTTTCTTTTCTTAGTTTTTTTAGTTTTCTTGAATAAATTAGTTTGGACCCTTGTTCTTGCTGTGTTGTTTTGCAAATAAGTTGATTGGTGTTGGAAAGGAGTAGTAAGTTCTTGCTTGAAGTGCAAGAGGAGCTTGCATTGACTATGACTTAGACTTTAGCATGACATGCTAGGTGTTGTTTTAGCATTATGCTTAGTGATTATTGCTGTATCATGTCTTGCTCCAAACAATTGGGATTGCTTAGTGTGCCTTGAAAAAATTATGCGTTGTTTATCATGCAAAAGCATAGTATTATGGTATTCTCCTTTGATGTTTTTCTTGGGTTGACTTGGCACATGCTCACACCATGTTATGACTATGACAAGTCACCATTAGCCTCTATGATCATTTAGTCCTTGACTTGTAGTACCACTCTTTGCTTTGATTAGTTTGCTTTGTTGCACTGCATGATTTTGGCCATTATTGCTCTCTTAGTTGGTTGCTCCCAGTCTTTTGCTAGCCTCCACTTGTATGAGTAAGTTCTACTCATGCCTCCAACTCCCAAGAAACCAAGTAATTCGAAAGTGTCCACTATAAACTCCTATGCATGGTGTGTTACACCATTCCAAGTATATTCTTGTTTTCAACTATCTTCCAATTAGAAACTATTTTGTTATGTGAAAACTTAGTGATTATTTTCCTCACGAACTTGATGGCACACTTTATTCTTTGCCCCTAATAAACTTGAACCATTGTGACAACCTTGTTGTATATGCTTGCACTTATAAGTTGGAATTAGCAGAACCGTGCTGTCACGGGGAACGTTTTTAACATTGCACTTGTACCTTGGTGTACTCAGTTGATATCATGTTCTTTTGTCTATGGATGTCACCGGTGTGAAATAAATAGGGAACTTGTAAGTCCATGGAGTTTGTATTTTGTGTTAGAGAAACGCCTGGGCCGCTAGCCTAAGCCATTGTTATCCAATTAAGGGCCCATCCAACATGATGCTTTATTCTACATAGATAGGATCTTGTTCGCTAGCAGACCGGTGACCCACGAGTGACACGTGGATATCAATGGGAAACTAGTTTGACTCGAGGATCACGAGGAACCACTGTGCTTATTGCATTATTCCAATCCAAGGAGCTTAATTGCTAAGCAACCTGAAGGATCTTAATCGTCTAGTGACTGACCATGGTTTTGGTCACAGGCTAGTACGATTATTGAAGTTGGGATGAAACATACCAAGAGGAGTTCTGGTAATTATGGGTTGCTCGCCTACACATATACTCATAAGATTATAATTGTTACACTTATCACTCATCCACCTGGCACATTCACTATCACCATGAACTAAATATCCCCATGCCTATTTTGTCATCTGAAGAAAACAACAAACAAATCATTATTTACTTTTATGATTTTTAATTTTGACATTTACATTTTAGTTTTATTCAAATACATTCCTTTAATACAAATTCTATTCTTATTTCAACACTTGCAGTAAATTCACTCGAAGACCCGTGACAACTTTGAGTGTGACAGAGACTTCACTCATAAACACTTACCTTTGGGATCCCTATGGGATCGACATCTTAACTTCGAAACTAGCTGCAAACTGTAGAGGTCCCAACCCGATAAGGTAGAGATCCCTGTGTTTACAATGCTAGTCCCTGGATCAATAGTTAGAATCCACAGTTTAAGATGTAATATCAAGAAACAAAGGACATAGTACAACTTTATAACCAGGAATAAAATAATTCGTTACATCTTACATAGCTCATTTGGCTATCTCATTACAATGCAGTAGAAATAAATATATAGCATGGAGTCCTTCATTTTGAAAGTGCCACGGGAAATCATGTTGGTTGTATAATTGTAATCCTAATCAACACACTTCACTAACATCAAATAAACCTGCAACATAACAAGTTACAGCCACAAGGGTCAATACATTTGAATTGTATTGGCAAGTGATACTATGGTAGAGTAGTGGTATATATCTTCTATATGCATTTGGCTAAGTGGAGCTTAGGCTTGCTTTGCTCAAAATAGATTTTCCTTATCCTTTGAAAACACTAAGTTTTTGTTTGTCAAAATCACCCAAGGCATCTACCAATAAAATTGGTGATCCTTTAACCCTTGTTCAACCACAAGCTTTTAACTTAGAAATTGGGATGAGCAGATCCTTGATAGCTTCCATGTCTTGATGCTCAAACTGTCCATTGCCGGGGACACGGCTAAGTACTTAGATTTTACTCTCTCGAGAGGTGGTGCACTTTCCCCACTAGACTCGACATGCATCGAGACAAGATCTTTCAGAAGCCTTCCCTTAGACCAAAATGGACGCGCTCCAAACCTATCACCCCCTACCAGCAACTGTCCATCTAGCTAAGTTATTGCAACCTATATGATCCAGGCAGAGCCCATAATGCCATGTGGCTGCACTTGAGGCTTCTCAATACTTGACATCTCGAATCTCTTTGTTCCTGGGTGGCTTTCCACAAGTGTGATTCAAAAGTTTTCGCCAGTTTACTGGCCCTGTGTAACCACTCAACATAAATCCATTCACACCATTCCACCCATGTGTTTCATTCACATATTTGTTTTATTAAACAAGACACAAGTCATAGACATAGAAGTATTTCATAGCATGAATATAATCCACCCTTGTTTTCTACTAGCTAGGTTAAGCATGATAGTAGTAGAGATCTTAACTTAGGAAAATTCTACTAAGGCATCATCTACTAGGATTTCCCAAGGCATAGCTTATACTTAGAAAATTCCATGCAAGTCATACTCAAAACATCACTGATGCATAGTGAAAATAATAGGACAAAAGTATGAAGCACCACTTGCCTTTTTAGTACAGAATATAGATTCACTCCTTGATCTTACAATTTTCACACTCTTCAAATTTCACTACAATTCAATCAAGGCACAAATTCAATCTAGCATTCAAACAATTCACCACATAAAATAAAGAAATCAAAACAATGCATGCAAGCATGCATAAGATTGTTTTATTTGGAAAGGTGGTTTCTAATAAGCTATAAACATTTTAGAACACCTATTGGTCATTTATAAAAGTGGCAAAACCATTTTAAATCAAGTTAGTGAAAATGGGCCATTTAAATCATTTTTGTTTTGTTAGAAATGATTTAAATCAAAGTAATAATTTCTGGTGTTTTCCAAATATATTTTTGAACACAAATGTTAGTATTTCAAGGTCAAAGTGTTTAAGATTAATCCATTTGCAAAAGGTTTCACCCAAAAACCATTTTTAAATCAAAGCAATATTTTTATTTTGCTAGAAATGCCTTAGTAAAAAATTTCTAGGGTTTATCAAATATATTTTTAAATCCAAAAATTAGTGTTTAGGGTCAGAGAGTATAAATCAAACCATTTGCAAAAGGTTTTACTCAAAAAGCATTTTTAAACCATAGCAAATATTTTTGTTTTACTAAAAATGCTTTTATTCAAAGAATAATTCCTTAGTGTCACAAAATATACTTTTAAATCCAAAAGCTGGTTTTTATGGTCAGTAGGTTCAAAACAAACCGTTTGCAAAATATTTTACTCTAAAATCGCTTTTAGAATAAATTTTATACACAAAATATGCCTAAACGTGTTTCTACAAAAACAACTAATTTTCCAGAAGCAAAACACTAAAATAATGGCATGGTTGCAAATGTTATCTTTTTCCTGATTCCAATGATATAAAATTTGCAAATTTGGGACGTGTGGATCAAAAGTTATGAATTTTACAAAATCAAACTACTAATAGATAAGTTTCTGTTTTTTAAAACAAAAGGCTAGCCACACATCACGTTTCTATTGGCTGAAAACGGTTCGTGTGGATCGATTGATATAGACCATAGGATTTAAGTGGGATCATGCGGTGTTGATCTAGCATACCCCTTCGCTTAAGTGAATCTATCGTGTCCAACAGATCATCATCCAACAGCTCCTAGCACGCCAACCATAGATGGGCGGCGTTGGCGACTGTCGCGCGGCGGAGGCGCTCTGCTCGCGGTTGTTCCAGCGAAATAGGAAGCAAGGGGAAGGGGGAAGGTGCTCACCAGGTTCGCCGTGGAGCGCTGATACTCGACGTGGTCTCCGCAGGGACAAGGGCGCACGAGGTCACTGGTGATTGCTCGTCGGAGATGTTGCTGACGATGGTGTGCTTGGGCCGTCATCCCTGGCGAAGCTACGGTTCAAACTAAGGCAAATAAACGCTTGCGTTAGATGCGCACGAGGTCTCTGGTCACACGCATATCATCTAGAAGGAGAGGGGAGGTCAAAAAATACCAGGGGGCGTCGCCGGAGTTGGAGCAGCCCGCGGTGGCGCTCGGGCGGTGACGAAACCGAGATTCTAGGGCTTGCACGGGTCAGTGGTAGGTACTGGGAGATGTGCCAGTCAATGGGGAGTAAGCCAGTATGTACTGGGAGTGGAGAGGTGGCCGGAGTTGCCAGAATTTTGCTGGAGTAGCTCGTCGGTGCAGAGAGGTTGCGAGAAGAAATTAGAGCACCCTAGGGGCGGAGAGGGAGTGGCGTCTGGGGAAAAAGAGAGGGGAGAAGGGCGATTTAACGTGCGTGGTCGTTGGAGGGGTTAGTGCAGCATTCAACGAGAATTTACGTAGAGAAATTCGCAGCAGAAACGGCACCGATGAATGGGGATGAACTGGTCGCGGGGTAGACGATGATGACGTGTCGGTGGGGTCCCGCGGTCAGCAAAGGAGAAGGATGTACGATGGGGTCGGGTCATCAGCGACTGAGGGGGTTGATCCGCGTGGGAGAAAAATGGTTCGCGGGGAGGGGGAGAGAGTGGGCTTGCTGGGCCAGATTGGGCTGGACTGGGTTGGGTTGCTTCTTTCCCTTTTTTTTCTTCTATGTTTTCTTTTTTTTCTATTTCTGTTTTCTGTTTTGAATTTATTTAAATGATTCAAACACTTGTTTGAATTCAAACTTTTCCCAACTTTCAGTATGTTTTAATATTGTTTTAACAATGTATTTTAGAATCCATTTTTGAATATTTTCTTATATTCTTTTATGGTTTATTATCTATTTAAAATAGACACTTGTCTTTATTTAAATAAGATTTGAAATATGTTTTCAAACTTCTATTTGAATTCCATTTTTTGTCAAACCTTTTTCAGTAGGTTTTATTTATTCATTAGTGCAAATAATTCACTTTGAATTATTTAAAATATTTTAATATGATTTAATATTCATTTAAACTGGGCATTTGTCTTTATTCAAATAAAGATCAAATATGGTTTTAAACCCATATAAATGTTTATTCAAATAATTCTTTTATTCTTTTTAAGTTGATTAGATAACTTCTAAACCACTTTGGCTATTTCAATTATTTATTTTCTCATGATTTAATTAATCATTTATATTAGGGATTTTGTCTTCATTTAAATAATTTGAATATGGTTTAATCTCATATAATTTTATTTGAATATTCTTTATCCCTTTATTTTATTTGGATTTGGATTATATTTATTCCATTTGCTTGTGGATTTAATTCAAGTTCCAATTTGTCTTCCAAATAATTTTCTTGGGTTTTATTATTTTATTTAGGCAATTTGTCTTTATTTAAATAAAATTGAATATGGTTCAAAGCCCATATAGTTTTATTTAAATAATCTTTTATTCCTTTTTATTATTCAATAAATTTTCATTTTATTTGTTTATGGATTTTTCCAAGATTTAATTTGGCTTTTAAATATTCCTTATTTATTTCTTTCTTTCTTTGTCTTATAAAATCCATATCTTTTTATTTATAGATCCAAAATTGGTGATTCCAATTTGTATGATTTTATTTAATATTTGTTTATCTTTTTAAATCCTTTTAGGATTAATTTGCTCACAATTTGGTATGGATTTTTATATAGGAGCTTTATTATATTTGGAAATTAATTCCTTTTATCTTAATAAATTCATAAGTTTTTATCCATGGCTCTAAATTAAGTGAAACCAAATTCTATGGTTTTATAATATTTTTATTTATCATTTTTATCATTAATAAATATTTATTGCTAAATTTTTATATGGATCAAATCCATAGTCTTAGAGAGGTCTTGGAAATGATTTCTTTCATTAAGATTTGGGGTTTTGGTTTAACTTTTCCAAATGTTTAAATTTCAAGATACATTCATTGATGAATTCATTTCACTTGATTGAAATGTTGTTGGATTCCATTTTCATTCAAATTTTTTTCAAGAAGGGTTTGGATGTTTCCATTTTGAAACAAAAAGTTTCTTTTCACCCTAAATTTCAACAATTATTTATTTTGTTTATTTATTTTTCACATTTCAAAATTTGGAAAATTTTGGAATGTGACAGGCTACCACCCTTAAAATAAATCTTGTCCCGAGATTTGGGAAGGCTAGAGGTTACAAGTTGGCTTCAAGACAACTAGGGTACTACCACCCTTAAAAAGGTTTTCAACTAGATTACATCTTGGCTTACTTGGGATTTTGATGTAGCTTCTCTGGATAGTTGCTTGCATAATGGCCAAGCTCTTTGTATTTGAAACACATCAATTGGCTAATATCCTTCTTCTCCTTTGGTATCATTTCCTCTTGTTTGTTTCCTTGGTTCTTCTTCTTTTCTAGACATTCACTAGCATAGTGTCCCATCTCTTTGCAATTGAAACATTGCACTTGTATTTTGTCTTTCTTGCTGGGTTTGGGACATTTCTTATTTTTGGGTCTCTCCAAGGCTAGGAGTTCTTCTAGTTCATGTTCTTCATATTTCACCACAAATGTGGAAAATCTTTCTCTCTTGTTGGGGCAGCCACTAGATATATCACCTTCTCCTCCACAAGAGTAGCAACACTTTGTTGTCACTTTGGATGTGGTCTTATGAGGTATGGTTCCGACTTTGCCTTCATCCTTATTGGTAGAAGTTGTTCCCTTATGGAGGTTTCCAAACATTTGATGCATTCCATCTTGTTTCATTTGTTGAACTATAGGATAGATGGGGCATTGGATAGGGACATGATCATTTCCTTCACATAGGAAACTAGTAACTTGAGATGTGGGGCATTGTTTAGTTGGATGTTTCTCTTCACAATTAGGGCATTGTTCCTCATGCTCTTTAAAAGTGTGTCCTGTGTCTCCACAAATATTGCAAGCTTGAGTTCCTACTATAATATCATCCTTGATATCATTGTTGTCACAATCACTTTGGGAAAGGTTGTTTCTCATGTTGATCATTTGATTGGTCATCCTTTGCAACAATTGGGATTGGGTTTCCAAAAACTTTTGCATGGTTGGGTCTATCCCATTGTTGTTGGCTAAAAATTGAGTTGTCACTTGATTCAACTGGGCTTGGGTTGCTAGAAATTGTTCTCTCATGTGCATCTGTTGGTTGTTGTTATTGTCACCATTCTTGATGTTAGAGTCCCTTGGGGAAGTCATCTGTTTGGGTTGGATTGGGATTAGAATAGGCAAAAGATTTCTATAGGAAGAATTCTACTCACACACAACAATTCACACAAGCAATGTGCAAGCAATCACAAACAAACATTCCACTCAAACAACAAGGTTCAAGCACATTTTTAGGCAACAAAATATTTTTGCTACACCACACAAGTTGGTGTGATCAATATATGATCTAAACTAAACACTAGTATGGTGGTCCAACTATATGGTTCACTTGAGATCATTCTATTCTCCTTAGTTATTTCTTCATGGATAAGATCATTGTATCTTTGGAAAAATTCTTCTTTCTTGGTCACAAACTTCAAAGGTGATGATGGTTCCTTCTAGGTTGTGTTTCCTTAGTCTCCAAGTCTTGAGTAACATTCTTGTCTCTCTTGTAGTTCTTAGTGATGTCCAAGTTGAAGTCCTTGGTGAAACTAAAGTTGAAGTCATTAGTGATGTTGAAGTCTTTGCTCATGGTGAAGTCTTTGTCCATCAAGTTTGAAAAGTAAGAGATGTAGAATAAAAACCAAAAAGGTTGAGGCGAGAGTTTACAAGATTGTTTGTAATAAGTTTTGAACAAATACAACTCCTATTTTTCTAAGGGGTTTTGTCCAATCCTAGGGTTACAATCCTACAGGCAACACAGTGTTCTAATACCATCTGTAGAGGTCCCAACCTAATAAGGTAGAGATCCATGTGTTTACAATGCTAGTCCCTGGATCAATAGCTAGCATCCACAATTTAAGATGTAATATCAAGAAACAAAGGTCATAGTACAACTTTATAACCAGGAATAAAATAATTCATTACATCTTATATAGCTCATTTGGCTATCTCATTACAATGTAGTAGAAATAAATATATAGCATGGAGTCCTTCATTTTGAAAGTGCCACAGGAAATCATGTTGGTTGTAGACTTGTAATCCTAATCAACACACTTCACTAACATCAAACAAACCTGCAACATAACAAGTTACAGCCACAAGGGTCAATACATTTGAATTTTATTGGCAAGTGATACTATGGTAGAGTAGTGGTATATATCTTCTATATGCATTTGGCTAAGTGGAGCTTAGGCTTGCTTTGCTCAAAATAGATTTTCCTTATCCTTTGAAAACACTAAGTTTTTGTTTGTCAAAATCACCCAAGGCATCTACCAATAAAATTGGTGATCCTTTAACCCTTGTTCAATCACAAGCTTTGAACTTAGAAATTGGGATGAGGAGATCCCTGATAGCTTCCATGTCTTGATGCTCAAACTGTCCATTGCCGGGGACATGGCTAAGTACTTAGATTTTACTCTCTCGAGAGGTGGTGCACTTTCCCCACTAAACTCGACATGCATCGAGACAAGATCTTTCAGAAGCCTTCCCTTAGACCAAAATGGACGCGCTCCAAACCTATCACCCCCTACCAGCAATTGTCCATCTAGCTAAGTTATTGCAACCTATATGATCCAGGAAGAGCCCATAATGCCATGTGGCTGCACTTGAGTCTTCTCAACACTTGACATCTCAAATCTCTTTGTTCCTGGGTGGCTTTCCACAAGTGTGATTCAAAAGTTTTCGCCAGTTTACTGGCCCTGTGTAACCATTCAACATAAATCCATTCACACCATTCCAACCAGGTGTTTCATTCACATAGTTGTTTTATAAAACAAAACACAAGTCATAGACATAGAAGTATTTCATAGCATGAATATAATCCACCCTTGTTTTCTACTAGCTAGGTTAAGCATGATAGTAGTAGGGATCTTAACTTAGGAAAATTCTACTAAGGCATCATCTACTAGGATTTCCCAAGGCATAGCTTATACTTAGAAAATACCATGCAAGTCCTACTCAAAACATCACTAATGCATAGTGAAAATAATAGGACAAAATTATGAAGCACCACTTGCCTTTTTAGTAGAAAATATATATTCACTCCTTGATCTTGCAATTGTCACACTCTTCAATTTTCACTACAATTCAATCAAGGCACAAATTCAATCTAGCATTCAAACAATTTACCACATAAAATAAAGAAATCAAAACAATGCATGCAAGCCTGCATAAGATTGTTTTATTTGGAAAGGTGGCTTCTAATAAGCTATAAACATTTTACAACACCTATTGTTCATTTATAAAAGTGGCAAAACCATTTTAAATCGAGTTAGTGAAAATGGTCCATTTAAATCATTTTTGTCTTGTTAGAAATGATTTAAATCAAAGTAATAATTTCTAGTGTTTGCCAAATATATTTTTGAACACAAATGTTAGTATTTCAAGGTCAAAGTGTTTAAGACTAATCCATTTGCAAAAGGTTTCACCCAAAAACCATTTTTAAATCAAAGCAAAGAAAATTTGTTTTACTAGAAATGCTTTTATTTAAGGAATAATTCCTTAGTGTCAAAATATATACTTTTAAATCCAAAAGTTGGTTTTTATGGTCAGTAGGTTCAAAACAAACCATTTGCAAAAGATTTTACTCTAAAATAATTTTTAGAATAAATTTTATACACAAAATATGCCTAAACATGTTTCTACAAAAACAACTAATTTTCTAGAATCAAAACACTAAACTAAGGGCATGGTCGCAAAGGTTTCTTTTTCCTGATTCCAATGATATAGAATTTGCAAATTTTGGACATGTGGATCAAAAGTTATGAATTTTACAAAATCAAACTACTGATAGACAAGTTTCTGTTTTTTAAAACAGAAGGCTTGCCACGCGTCATGTTTCTATTGGCTGAAAACGGTTCATGTGGATCGATTGATATAGATCGTAGGATTTAAGTGAAATCGTGCGGTGTTGATATAGCATACCCCTTCGTTTAAGTGAATCTATCATGTCCAATAGATCATCATCCAACGACTCCTAGCACACCAACCATAGATGGGCAGCGCTGGCGACTGTCGTGTGGCGAAGGCGCTCTGCTCACGATGGTTCTGGTGAAACAGGAAGCAAGGGGAAGGGGGAAGGTTCTCACCAGGTTCGCCGTGGAGCGCTAATACTCGACGTGGTCTCCGCAGGGACAGGGGCGCACGAGGTCACTGGTGATTGCTCGTCGGAGATGTTGCTGACGATGGTGTGCTCACACCATCTTCGTTGGCGAAGCTACGGTTTAAACTAGGGAAAATAAATGCTTGCTTTAGATGCGCACGAGGTCGCTGGTCACACGCGTATCATCTAGAGGGAGAGGGGAGGTTAGAAAATACCGTGGGCGTCGCTGGAGTTGGAGCAGTCCGCGGTGGCGCTCGGGTGGTGACGAAGCCGAGCTTCTAGGGCTTGCGCGGGTGAGTGGGAGGTACTGGGGGATGTTCTAGGCAATGGAGAGTAAGCCAGTAGGTACTGGGAGTGGAGAGGTGGCCGGAGTTGCCGGAATTTGGCCGGAGTAGCTCGTCGGTGCAGCGAGGTTGCGAGAAGAAATTAGAGCAGCCTAGGGGCAGAGAGGGAATGGCGTCTGGGGGGAAAAGAGAGGGGAGAGGGGCGATTTAACGCGTGTGGTCATTGGATGGATTAGTGCGGCATTCAACGAAAATTTACGCGGAGAAATTAGCGGCAGAAACGGCAGCGATGAATGGGGATGAACTTATCGCGGGGTAGACGATGATGAAGTGTCGGTGGGGTCCCGCGGTCAACGAAGGAGAAGGAGGTATGGTGGGGTCGGGTCGTCAACGACTGAGGGGGTTAATCTGTGGATGAGAAAAACGGTTCGGGGGTAGGGGAGAGAGTGGGCTTGCTGGGCCAGATTGGGCTGGACTGGTTTGGGTTGCTTCTTTCCCTTTTTTTCTGCTCTGTTTTTTTTTCAATTTCTGATTTATGTTTATAATTTACTTAAATGATTCAAACTCTTGTTTGAATTCAAAAAATTTCCAACTTTCAGTATGTTTTAATATTGTTTTAATAATGTATTTTAGAATCCATTTTTGAATATTTTCTTATATTCTTTTATGGTTTATTATCTATTTATAATAGACACTTGTCTTTATTTAAATAATATTTTAAATATGTTTTCAAACTTCTATTTGAATTCCAATTTTTGTCAAATGTTTTTCAGTAGGTTTTATTTATTCATTAGTGCAAATAATTCACTTTGAATTATTTAAAATATTTTAATATGATTTAATATTCATTTAAATTGGGCATTTGTCTTTATTCAAATAAAAATCAAATATGGTTTTAAACCCATATAAAATTTTATTCTTTATAAGTTGATTGGATAACTTCTAAACCACTTTGGCTATTTCAATTATTTATTTTCTCATGATTTAATTAATCATTTATATTAGGGATTTTGTCTTCATTTAAATAATTTGAATATGGTTTAATCACATATACTTTTATTTGAATATTCTTTATCCCTTTATTTTATTTGTATTTGGATTATCTTTATTCCATTTGCTTCTGGATTTAATTCAAGTTCCAATTTGTCTTCCAAATAATTTTCTTGGGTTTTATTATTTATTTAGGCAATTTGTATTTATTTAAACAAAATTGAATATGGTTTAAAGCCCATATAGTTTTAATTAAACAATGTTTTATTCCTTTTTATTATTCAATAAATTTTCATTTTATTTGTTTATGGATTTGGCCAATATTAAATTTTGCTTTTAAATATTCCTTATTTATTTCTTTCTTTCTTTGTCTTATAAAATCCATATCTTTTTATTTATAGATCCAAAATTGGTGATTTCAATTTCTATTATTTTATTTAACATTTGTTTATCTTTTTAAATCCTTTTAGGATTAATTTGCTCACAATTTGGTATGGATGTTTAGATAGGAGATTTATTATCTTTGGAAATTAATTCCTTTTATCTTAATAAATTCATATGTTTTTATCCATGGCTCCAAATTAAGTGAAACCAATTTCTATGGTTTTATAATATTTTTATTTATCATTTTTGATCATTTATAAATATTTGTTGCTAAATTTTTATATGGATCAAATCCATTGTCTTAGAGAGATCTTGGAAATGATTTCTTTCATTAATATTTTAGGTTTTGGTTTAACTTTTCCAAATGTTTAAATTTCAAGATATATTCATTGATGAATGCATTTCACTTGATTGAAATCTTGTTGGATTCCATTTTCATTCAAATTTTGTTCAAGAAGGGTTTTGATGTTTCCATTTTGAAACAAAAAGTTTCGTTTCACCCTAAATTTCAACAATTATTTATTTATTTTATTTATTTTCACATTAGAAAATTTGGAAAATTTTGGGATTTGACACAAATGATCCGTGCACTTACAGTCATCATGGGCTTTCTAGGGTAGAACCGTTCTACCTACGAACTTTAACCACAATGGTGATAAGCAAGTTATTAAGCGGACCGTTGTAAATCGGATATCAACTATAGTGGGAGAGAAAGACACCCGCTATCCACTTATGCAAAACGAGTTGCATGTCAAGAGTGGAACTGGTCTCATGTGTGAGGACATGTGAAGTTTGTCCGGGATGCTTCATCTCACTATGCCACCAATATCCGAAGTACAAGAGATTTGCAATAACAAGACTATCAAAACCCACATCTCCATGTGTTCTAATCGTACAAAGCATCTATGCATAGAAATAGATCTGATACCATTGACGGGGTTCGTTGCATAGAAAACAAAAAAAATCCTACGGTTGCAACTGCCAAGATCATATCTAGGCGATACTTGTAACGATTACAAATGGACCCACCCTCGTAGACCGTAAGAGGGAAAACATTCTTGCAAATAAACATGGTTGATGTACATGTATAGGACCATCCTCAAGGATGTGCAGATGATCAGCTCCACAAACAGGTAGCGCCTCAGCAATCGGTCACACGTACGGTGCGCCAACGATTCCTGAGCCCTCTCTCCAGCCGGGCAACGGAAGTAGCGGATCCCTAGGAACTCCAACAGTGCTACTCCATGGTAGTGGTGGTGGAGGGGAATCCTTATGGAAGGGCTTTGTTGTGCACCTTTTCTAGTGGCAATGGACAAGATAAGAAAGGGGGAGAAGATGTCAACCAAAGGGCATATGAGAAGAGCTTATGGGAGAGTGTGTGAGATGGATGAGGATGACACCTCCTTTTATAGGGGAGAGGTGGGGCAAGCCCCCCTCCTTGGATGGAGCCATGGGATGCCCCTTCCCCTCCTATCATTCATGTGAGTGCTCGCTCCACTCACATAAACTCCACCTCCACTTTCTCACATTTAATCTCCACTAAAAGAATCAATGGTCTTTCCATTAAAGCACTTTAATTCCCTTGTTTTAATGCAACTCAATTTAATGAACACTTCCATTAATTAGTACTTCATTTAATAAACACTTTGTTTAATGAGTACTTCATTCAATTAAAACATTAACATTTTGATCCCTTTCTTTGTTTAGATACCCCAAAACTACTTTGGCAGATTCGGTAGAACAATTTTCTGTGATATCCATTGACTTCCCATGTGTTTCCTATCCGCTCAAATGCGTCGAATAACCTTAAGTGTGTCTCCCTATAGGTTTGATAAATATGTAGACATGATCGAGACTTTCTCTGATCAATAATCATTAGCGGGACCTAGAGATCCATAATGACTCCCACTAGTTCCACGAAAATCAAATGATCATCTAAACCTCTTTCGTTGTAATCAAATTCCTTTTGTCTCATGATATTTTACTTGTTCGAGATTCGATCACTTGGTATCAACCATACCTTGTTTAATATCATTCCTGACAAGTACTCTTTTTCTCGTTCCAATGATATGACATTCTAGTGATCAAATCACTTGCTTGCAAGCTATGTCAATGTGATATCACCGAGAGGGCCCTGAGTATATCTCTCTGTCATCCGAATGGACAAATACCACTCTTGATCCACGAGCCTCAACTAACACTTTCCAAATACCCGACGACACCTTTATAATCACCCTATTACGGTGTGACTTTTGATGTAATCAAAGTACTCTTCCGGGGAAAATGACCCTGTTTCAAAGTACTTCACCCTGTTTCAAATCAACGCAAAATAAGATGCATCAAACCATAAACATCACATGCATATAAAATGTGATATGATATGGTCCTTCTCGCATTCGATGTCCATCACGTGCGTCATGGAATGATCTCCATCATTCCACCGGCGTGTCACCAAGGTACATGGAGCCACCATCAAGGTTGTTCTCCACTAATCTAATTATATGGATTTCCATTTTCCGGCACGCATGCCATAGAATAAAATAACAACCACATGGCTCCTGCTGGTTGTTTTACAACAAAACACATTGCATACAATAAAATTTGTATCATAGAACATAACACATCACATGCCCTTCAAAAAGAAGTTAGACGCACCTAATTTGTTTTTGCATATTTTACGCGGCTGTGGGATTTCTAGGATAGAACTATTCTACCTACAAACTTCAGCCACAACGGTGATAAGAAAGTTATTAAGTGGACCGTTATAAATCAGATATCAACTATAGTGGGAGAGATAGACACATGCTAGCCACTTATGCAAAACGACTTGCATGTCATGCGTGGAACATGTCTCATGTGTCAGGACATGTAAAGTTTTTCCACGACACTTCATCCCACTATGCCACAAATATCTGAAGTACAAGAGATTTGCAATAACAAGACTATGAAAACCTACATCTCCATGTGTTCAAACCTTACAAAGTATCTATGCATAGACATAGCTATGATACGACAAATGGGGTTCGTTAAAAATGATAATACCAATGATGGGATGATCATTTTGGAGATGATCGTAGAAATGTGAGGTTTGCACTGAGTGTTGTGTCTTGATTTTCTACACCGGGGTGTACAAGTCCCCTTTGTTGTTTGGCCAGGGGTGCAGTGTTCGGTGAGCTCGATCGATAAACTAGACGAATGCACTCACAGAGACATACATAGGTTTTTTTACCTAGGTTCAGGTCCGCAGTGAGTAGATCCCTACGTCATGAAACTAGCTATTATATGATTATCACAATATTACACTTGGTTCCGCCCCTCTCTATGTTCGACCTGGGCCTCCTTTTATATGGGAAACGGGACACCACAGGGGTTAGATCACACGCGGCGATGAGGGCTCAGCCATGCGGCGGACATGGCCTTCAACGTGGCCTGGCAATCCTTCCTTGATGCCACGCATCGCTTACTGATTGCGGTAGACTAGCGCTGGACTTGTTATGTCAGCTTAATTCCTGTCTCCAGGTGGTCTATTCGAGCTGAGGCTGTTGGCGGGAACGTCGCTGGGCCCTAAGAGGATTCCCGGGTAGAGTCCTTGTGCGGCCATGCGGCAAGGTGCAGCATGCCTGAAAGCCACGCGTCATTCGAGTGCTGCTAGTGGGAAAGGCGTGGTCTTGGTCCTATGCGCAGTGTTCCCACGACGTAGTCTGCACTTGGGTTAGGCATCGTTGGCCAGCTGCCCTACTCTTTACTCGGGAGATCTCTTGTGTCGGGCAATGAATCCGCGAATCAACCCGGGAAGAATTCCCTGGGTTTCCCGGCTCTGTAGACCGTGGGATGCCTAGCCCTGAGCCCATGTTTCCGTGACCCATGAAGAGCATTGAACCGACAGTACCCCCTAGGTGAGGTGCCGCTTCATGCCATCCACGACCAGGGGAAGTGCCTTGCCCAGCTATGGCACTAGACTGAGTGGGCTACCCGTAGAGCTCCCCGGAATCCAATCTGTAGCTATTGACGAAGATCTTGGCGCAGGGGATTTGCTGCCTAGGGAATCCAAAGGACTTCCCTTGCATTAACTCTAGTCTTATGCAGTTCGGATGGTGGCTTTCTCCCCCTAGCTTATTGAAACAACCTCAAGGGATGAAGCCATACCCAGCGCTCATCTTCGCTTCCTTATTGGCCCTTGTTATTTTTAGAGTTATGGCCACCATGCATTTGGCTGGCCACGCACTGGTGATACCTTCAATCCGGATTAAAAGATGTAGTATAGTAACTTTTTCCCTAGTAGACCTAGGTTTAATCTATCCTTGGGATACAATGCTAAAAGGAAATTAAATAAGTATGTCAACAAGACTTGTTTATTTTACCTTCATTTACCGGACCTTTCTAGTTTACTTTAGATCATGGGTTGTTTTAATGGATGGAGATAGGCTAGGGTTGAACATTCACCTGTAGTTGCACATCATATGGGATAAATATAGTAATACACATATTCATGTGTAATATTTTAATCAAGATAAATTTGTGGACAGAACCTCTCGATATACTAGAGCCCTTGAAAGTCATAGGCATAGCAATGGTCTTTCGAATGAACCATTTCACCATGAAATCCTTAAGAAATGATGTTGCTATTACTCCTAAATGGATCTCTCAATGAAGACCTTACTCTCCTTTTTGTCAATAGGTTTCTTACGATATTTCCACTCACCAAGTATCTCACCTCAAGCCTTTATTAATATCTAGGATCTTGGGTACCTACAAGTCCCTAGATCGATAGAAGAGAAGAAGAAACAAAGATACAAATATCTATTTAAACAATACACAGTACTCCCATGGATTAGATGCACATAACATCTACAAGGATTCACCCCAACCCACAGAGCGCGAGGACTACTCACTCATAACAATAAGATCAAGGATAGAAAACATTGTGAAAAATACTTAGATTAAAATAAAATATTCTTACAATGGTCACCGAATCACAAGGATATATTAGGTACAAGCTAATGGAAATGGATATGGAGAGGATGGAGGATGGAGAGGATGAACTATGATGGTGGATCTCCTTCAGTGGTGTTGTGATGCAATATAAGAATGGCGACTGTATGTAACATACCACCTTTTGTGTAATATTAATAAAGACATGTTTGAGCATTGCATGCATGCATGCATTATACTTGCACTTTGGTTTAACGAAATAAGAACAAACAAACCCTAATTCTGTTCCCTCTCAAAACCGTTCAAATGGTTTACATATTTTGGAAAACTATCAAAAATAAATGGAGCCCAAATAGTGTTGAGGGCCCCTCATTGTTTTCAGATATTATATAAAAGTTTTTGTAATTTGAAATTATTCAAAACATATTTGAATTCAAAATACAAAAGGGAAATCAGAAAAACAGAAAACGGAAAAACAAGTTCTGGAAAAAAAACTAGTTAACCTAGCTCTACTGGGCCGATCCCACTTCTCCCCTCTCCCTCTATATCCTCTTCCCCGCGAGAGCCCGACGCCGCCGCCGCTTGTTATCGTCACGCCGCCGTCTCCTGTGACCATTTCGAGGCGGCACCACCATGGTTCGACTCGCCTCGCTCTCCTCTTTCCAACGCCCACAACCACAGCCTCTCGCATGCGCTCAATCGCTAGTTCCATCATCGATCTGAGAGCAATCCATTGATGATGTCAGCATGACATCATCATGATGTCATATTTCTTTTTTTAATAATTTCTGTAATTATTTCTATAAATAAGAAATGTATGACAGGTGAGCCCTGCCTGTCAGGATTTTAATATTTTCTGTAAATGTTTTCTGAAATTAATAAAAGTCTGACATGTGGGCCCAAGTTGGAAATTATTTTAAATATTCCAAAAATTATTTAAATGAATTAAAATTTGAGAAATTCATAACTAATTCATTTTAAAACACAAAAATATAAATAATATACCAAAATGTTCAGAAAATTGAAACCTATCCAACTAAGCTATAATCATACATTGTTAACCAACTTTGATGGCAAGTTTAATTAGAAGAACCAATTGAACCCCATAGGTGATTTCGATGATCCCCCTGTTTTAGGGTTTGGACATCTCGGACTCCCTTTAAAGTGACCAAGAATGTTCTAGGGTTCATTTAAACACTATTTAACTTGTCATATCATACATATTGTATGAGCATTGCACATGCCATGTGTTGAATGTTGCTTTCTCTTTTCCGGTGATTGGTTCTTCACTAATAGGAACCGAACTCGAAGCTAAAGTCAACGCCACCGATGGTATCAGTCCAACAACGGACAAGGCAAGAGAAGACCCACTCATTCATATGAAACCTATGATTATAGAGTATTTCATTCTTGTCATATGCATTCGGTTCAATAGTCCTTTTGTCAGTAGATAGAGTGATCCTATCTGATGCATGTTTCCCCTTATGACCTAAATACCTGATCCACTGCTCCAAGCATAACTAGGGTTCGGCTTATGAGCATCGCTAGTGCCATAGTTCAGTTAAGCTTACCAATGCTTAGTTGTCTGATGCTGATCATTCAGGTGATGCACTGGAGATGCGAATGAATCTAATATCGTAGGATGTGGTGATGTGATCAGAGATGAATACTAAACATGCTAAGCTTGTATGGGAGGCCACGTGGGTTGTGGTTCTTGTAATTCCATACTTGCCACCCCTAGGACCCGATGTTCTTGCCTCTTGAACCAAGATGAGCGTACAACCACACGGGGGCCTGGAAACCCCCTCGACCAACTAACTTGCCTAGTAGATTCCATGAGTCACATAGTTCGGGCTTTCCATTCGACATACACATCTTGGTTGTTCTTGAATGGAGGTGAAGGAGGTGCATTCATACAGGTAGGTAAGCGTGGCAGGGAATGGGAGGTGAAGCCTGACACATCCGTAATCTCAAACCCTGTTCACATTGCTAGGGACCGACTTCGGGACTCGACCCGATACGGCGGCATCTCCTTAGTGCGTGACTCATGGTCTCGGCGAAAGCAAGGTAAAGTTCGTGGTCAACCACTCTCTACCAGCCTTCCAAGGAAGATGGCTAATAATTTGGCATTAAGAATCGGTTGGTACGTGTGGGTAAAGTTGTGCACCCCTGTATGGTTATTGATGTTTTCGAAAAGCCGTGTCCACGGTTATGGACGACTTGGGAACGGACGTGAAGATCATAGAGAACTATAACTGAATGATAAAACTTGTCAACTAATGTGAGATCCGGAGTACTTCCTCGGGGTTGTTTGAGGGGGTAGTCCGGGAAGAGAGGTTCAGTGGTACTTGGTGGATATCAAAGATGATTCTAAGAGCTAGAGTTGAAGTCTTCTTATCCCCTTTTGAAAATGATCTGACTAGACGAGTTTCTTATTCTCCTCCTTGTTTTGAAAACAAAAGATGGCTTTATGCAAAATAACTTCACTAGCCATAAGTCTTGCGGAGTTCACCCTGTACTCAGGCTGGCTTCGTTGATGTTTTCTACAGATGAAGCTACTCCAACTGAAGGTGGTTTCTACGTCGAACTCGACGAGTAGTCGGGGTTCCCGGGAAGCAGACTAGGATCTATGGCAGGGTCGCTACTTATGTTTAAGGCCTCTTAGGCCCTTTGCTAAGTTTGTTGTTTAGAACAACTTGTTTGCTTTCGTTGTTTGTTGTAATGATGGGTCTGTGACCCCTGGCTTGTATGACTGGTTGGTAACTCTCTTAAGAGTTTACCTTATTAATGTATGGTTTGTATGTTCTGTAATGTTACCGATTTTTCCCTGCGCGCTTCGGAATTTAGGTTAGGCTTATGTTAGATGAAGATCTGATATTTGTCTAGCCCTGATCCCGGGTCGTGACACTGTAGCACCCCAGGAAAAACCACTACCCGAAAATCGCTCAAGACCTTCCACAAGGAAACCAAAGACCCCCGATCTCGGATTCAAATACCGATTGCACCACCGCCGCTGCCGAAGCCCCACCGCCATGCAACCTTCCTCTAGCGCTGTCACGCCTCTTCCCATCCCCGACCGGCCTCCCTGCCGCCGACCGCCCTCCTCCTCGCCCACCTCCATCGACCCGCGCCTCATCATCAACCACCGCCGTTCCTTGGCCCATAGGCCCGCCGTCGCGGCTCCGTCCTCTCCAGGCCACCTCGTCCTCCTCCTCGCCGAGCCCTATGGCCTCCTCCTCGCCGCTGGAGTCACACCCTACCGAGGCCGACTTCCTCAAGTTCCACCGCTGTCGTGGTCCTTCTCTGACGTGCCGTCCCACGCTCTCGCCTTCTCGCTATCTCGTTGTGGTGCCACCCAATGTGTTCCTCGCCATTGTTCTCTATTAGCAGACAAGCAGAGCTTTTCCCTTCCGCGAACTCCTGCTCGCCTCGGTTCCTACCCCCGTTGATTCTCCTTCCTCATATCCGGCTGCCTGCGCCTCCCCGTAATTCAACTCCGACGCCCCGCCGCCCCTCGCCGGCCGCTCTATGAAGTCTGCCGTCCTGCGACCTGTACATTTTCTGCACGTGTGTTTCCATGCTGCAGACTTGGGTGACTTTGGTTTTGGCAGCTGCTGTTTTTTGGATTTGTTGCTAAAGATGTGAAGAACATGTGGTTTGACTCATGTGTTTTCTCGTCCTCACCAAGTTCGTCTACACACCTTGTCCTATCGACAAGTTCTTCGCATAGGAACAAGACCGACAATCGAATAGGAGAGCCCTTACTGTCGTGAGTTGGGAAACCCCGAAGACATTACCAAACCCGGTGGCACTCGACGAACCAAAAAAAAATCTTCATCATGGGTTATAAGTATCACAACATGGACCCGAAGATGCCAAGACCCCGAATGCCAAGACCATCTTCACGGAAACCAAAGACCCGGGATCCCGGATTCAAACAGCGATCCCGGTGAGACCAAACAAAACCCTCAGAACCATGTTTGCCAAACCACATGTGTGTCCCTTTCCAATCCCTATTTTTTAAATTGACATCTATATGAATTGTTGCATCTCAAATTATTCATGCTTGCATACATATGTTGTGGTTTGGCGGCATTATGCCGATTCACCTCATAATTAAGTATGGAGATCATATGCGTTCTTTTCTATTCTTATATTGGCTCCATTTAAACTTGTGTGGCGAACGTTTCCTTCTTTTGCCTTGTTAAGACAACATTTAAAATGCAGGGTATCCAGATAACATAATACACCTAATTAATTGTCGGGGCAACGGTTTCTCTTAATATTGCCTAATCACATCGCATCTTTTCCATGTCATGCACCATACATGCATCAAGCCCGATCTTCTGCCGTAGTATTAAATAGTGCATCCGGTGTTTCTTTTAGTGTTTTTATTCTTCACGGACTAGGCAGATGAGTTAATGCGATTGTCGACCCGATCTTTGGATGAACCTTCGCCAGTGTTTCCCAGGCGAGCATTCTCCCCCTTTATACCCATTTTCCTTTATAATCTTTACTTCCCCATGTTAATCTATTGCTATCTATGTTGCGATGCTTTAGTTTCTGTACCTGTTATATCCCCTGCAGTCTCTATTATTTCCTTGGACACCTCCTATTGCATGTTGCTTGGTAGCTATATGGCCTTGCGAATCCTAGCGCTTGCTCAGGTGTTGTTATGATGTAATCAAGTACCACAGTTGTTGGAACGTTGCTACATGCTTTATGTTGGAGATGATCATGACTGAAATTACAACTTCATATTAAAATGCTAGGAATAGTTATAACTAATTAAGGGACACTGGTGGGAAATATATGTTATTTGATTTTTAACCGCTCACTAGTGTCCCATAGGCCCCGAGTACTTGATACATGTTCCTTGAGTATCACACTATCCGCATGTAGGACCATGAATCCCCTTAGCTATAGCTTGATTCATTTATTAATTCTTGGGGCCACAAACTAGTTTGGGGCTTTATTACTATCATGTACTTATGCCATGATTTACTGCCATGTTTACTACTATTGCTTGAGGAGCATTTACTACTGTACTGTTTAGGTAAGTGGAATGTTTTCGCGGTATCGACAAGCCAGTCACACTTTTGGATTCCTAGTCATTTACAGCCATTGACACAAACCTCTGGGTTCTTCTCGGAGCCGTCTAACTTCGTCACGGGTAGCTTAGTGGGGTGGCCCCCTGAAATATTTTATGAATCTTGTGATTGCTTTGTTGTGATGCTTCGTTGGGTTTTTATTTGTTTTTTCCGAGGTTGATCATGCGTGTGTTGCTATTTGTGCACCCTGTAGGGTAAATATTTATGAAAGCCATGTCCGTGGTTATGGACGACTTGGAGCATACTATCTCGATCATAGACAACTATAACTAAAGTAGTGATATAAATTTGACTTTGAAATGTCTAGTAGTCAGATTACTACAACGAAACGAGTAAATAAAAGTGCCAACAATTGCTGGATTTGGGATGTCTCATGCTATTTATATCGAACTAGTAAGTATTGCAACTACAATGGAATGGTTAACTAAAACTGCCCACTTCTTATGATATCAGGATGATTCATGCTATCTATATCTGACTAGTAAGTGCTGCAACTATAATGGAATGAATAAAACTGCCAACTGTGGGATTTCCTTGGTTTAACTTCCTCGTTTGGTATTGAGGGGGAAATACCAGGATGGGTATGTTTGGTGTTACTATCAGGTTTTATCCGATTAGGTATTTCTTATCTATCTCTAATAGTCGAAATTTGTATCGAGTCTCTATAGGTTGTTTAGTGCATGCTTCGCTGTCGCTTAGTCCACCATACCTATGTAGGCGAGAGCCGCCGAATTCTAAGTCTCACCGTGTACTGGCCTCAGTACTAACCACTTTCTTTTTTCCTTTGCCCTTTGCCGGCACCCGTTTTGTTTAAGAAGGTTTGAGATCAACGTCATTAGAAGGGTTACCCTTTCGGCTTGTCCTAGGCATGGTTATGGAGTACATTGGTTATTCTGCAGGGCTCTTATCCCAATTTCCTTCTTATTAATACTTGGATGTTGTAGCATTTTGAAGGTGATTTGGATCTTTGTACTGTATATTTGTATTCTTGACTCTTTGAGTCATTATTGTATATATTTGTTATGTGGGTTCCATCATGGACTAATGTGTAATTTTTATTACTTCATTTTGCACCCGCACGAAGTGCCTGGTGGGTACCTTTGAATCGTTTCTATGCGGGTTTGGCAGGAATCGCTAAAACTTGCATAGGGCCGATTTGAGGGTGCTACCAAGTGGTATCAGAGCTCAGCAGTTACGATACCCCACTTGTAACATCCCTAAAATCATGATTTCAAAGATTGCATATCATTCACGCATGCATATAGAATTGAGATCAATTTCAAACTCATTTCAAGAAAAACAGAAGCACATAGTGCTATCATTTTATGTGAGCAAACTTAAATCAAATGCCCAACCTCATTTGAGAGCTTAGAGTTTTAAAAACCAAGTTTGTTTGCTTCCTTGTTGATTGGTTTGAGTGTAGAGTTTGAACAAATTTATACAAAATAAAAATGGTTTCAAAACCATTTTCAATCATTTGCAAACCAAGTGCTAAGTCACTGTTATTTTGTCTTCCCAAAAATGACCAAGCCAACTCAAAGTGACCACATGGTTTTATGCCAACTTTTATGACTGTTGCACACTGCAAAAATCCCAAAAGGATTTGAATTCAAATAGAGTTTGAATTCATTTGAAAATCATTCCAGAAAATCGAATTAGAAAAAGAAAAGGGATAAAGAAAAGGAAAAGGGCTGGCGCTACTAATCTGGCCCATCAACAGAAGCAACCCAACTAGCCCACCCGGGCCACCTCTCTCTCTCTCGCACGCGCAGACGCACCCGCGGAGTCACTGACGCCAGGACCCCACCTCCCTTCTGTTTATTTCGCTGACAAGTGGACCCGTGACCCCATCGTCGTCTTCGTCAATCACGCGCGCCTGCGCCGCTCTCGCCGCCGTTACTCGCCGCAGTCACTGCCGCGTTAAATCCCCTTGATTCCGCGAGTAACTCCACGCCCCGCTCCGGATATAAGAACCTCTCCCCCTCGCGATCATTTTACCCCACACTGCACACCCTTCTCGCCACCAGGCTGCCAGTATTCGCTCTCGCGGCGCCGCAGACAGAGCCTACTCCAGCGATCAATTCTGGTAAACCTCGTGCGCCTTCCACTCTGGTTCATACGAGCAGCTTCGCAACTTCCTTGCGCACCTCCTGATCCTCTTTGCCCGTCTGTTTGTGATCCAGAGCTTCGTCTTCGATGAGCACCGTGAGCAACCGACGCCGTCTCCAACTCCGGCGAGTGATTAAGGTAAAATCCGATCGCCCCGTGCCTCCCCTTTGACGCTGACTTGTTCGCCTGACCTATGCGCACACACTGATGCCCTCCGTTTGCGTTAGGGCGAAGCAGAACGTCGCCAACGTCGCCGTCCACCGGAGCCCGACCCTGTCATCCACACCGACAAGATCCCACGGCCACTACAGCGCACCCCTTGCTAAGCCACCGCCACGTTGAGCTTCGCCTCGTCACTGCGATTCTGGTGAGCACACTCTCCCCTCCCCGGGCGACCTAGAACGCCGGCACCGCCACTGGCAGAGCGCTCCGTCGCTCGCCGTCGCCGCGCGCCGCCAGAACTTGGTCGTTTGATCAAGCGCCGTTGGATCTAGATCCAACGCGTGTAATAGAATCACTTAAACGAAGCGGTACGTTAGATCTGAGCCGTGCACGTTCACTTAAATCCAACGATCTGTGTCGATCGATCTGCCCGAACCGGTACGGGCCAATAGGAATCAGACGCGTGGATAGGGTTTGGTTTAAAAACAGAATTTGAAATTAGATTTATATCCAAATTTGATTTAGCTATAACTTTTGATTCCCACGTTAGATTTTGGCAAATTTTATACCGTTGGAATCAGGAGAGCAAGCACTTTCTGTTTATGCAATGTGTTTAATGTTTAGCTTCTGTTAAAATGATTTTAATTACAGAAACTTGTTTAGGACTATTTTGAGTATATGAATTGTTTAGGAAATTTTTTTAGTGTCAAATAAACTTGGTTTAGCAAGTTTTTGACTTGTTTATGATTCAGTACTATGCACTTGCTTGGTTGAGTTTTAAAAATCATCACTTAGCATTTTGCATGCATGCATATGTATTTTTTGTTTGTTTGTATATGTTGTGTGTAATTTGTTGCTACCATTCTTTGTGTAGACTTTGGTGCTAGTGATTGTGATTGTGAAGAGTGCTACTCTCCCAACTACCAAGGCAAGTGGTACTTCATGAATATTTCCATCCCTATATTTTATACTAAGCATTAGAAATATTTTGTTAAGTCTTGCATGTTACTATTTTTGCCAAATGCCATGTTGGGAAATCCTAAGTAGTTGTAGAATTGCTAGGAAATTTCTAAGTTAAGTTACTATCTATGCCATGCTTAGCCTAGCTATTAGCAAACAAGGGTTGGTGAAATATACATGCTATGGTGAAAATATTTCTAAGTCTTTGGAATTATGTTTTTCTTAATAAAACAACTAAGTCAATGAATCACCTGGGTGGAAAGGGACTTGAATGGTGGTTTTTGGTTGAGTGGTTACACAAGGCCCATGGCTATGGTTTACCTTGTGTATCTCACTTGTGGAAAGCCACCCAGGAACAAAGGGATTTTAGAGGCCAAGTGTTGAGAAGCTTCTAGTGTAGCCACTTGGCAATATGGGCTCTGCCTGGATCACATAGGTTGCTAGGACTTAGCCATTTGGACAGTTGGTGGTAGTGGGAATGATAGGTTGGAGCGCGTCCATTTGGTCTAAGGAAAGGTTTCTGAAAGGTCCTGTCTTGGGAAACCAAGTCTGGTGGGGAAAGTGCACAACCTCTGCAGATGGAAAAATCTAAGTACTTAGCCAAGTCCATGGCAATGGACAACTTGAGCATCAAGAGATGGAAGCTATCAAGAATCTCATCATTCCAACTTCTAAGTAAAAACTTGTGGGTGAACAAGGGTGAAGGACCTCAATGTCTATTGATGGTTCCTTGGGAAAAGTTTTGACAAAGAAAAACTTAGTGATTTCAACTAATAGGAAAAACCTATTTTCAGCAAAGCAATCCAAGCTACACTTAGCCAAATTGCATATAGTAATATAGTCCACCTAAATTTTACTAAGGTATCACTTGCCAATACTATTCCCAAGTATTGACCCACTGTGGCTATAACTTGTGATGTTGCAGGTTACTCTGATGAGGATTAGGAGTCATGAGTCTACACTCAACATCTTTGCCTGTGGCACATGAAGATGAAGACTTATATTTATTTACTTATTCAAACTCTTGTATTAGGCCTGTGGCCTTTGAGTTGTAAAGACTATGTTATCTCTAGAATGGATGTAATAAATGACCTTTGTATCTGTGTACTTCATCTTAAACTGTGGATGCTAGCAATGATCCAAGGACTAGCATTGCAATCACAGGGATCCTTTTCCTTTATAAAGGAGGGATCTTACAGATGGTATCAGAGCACTGTGTTGCCTGTAGGATTATGACCCTAGGATTGGAAACCACTAAGGAAAAAATTTCAACTACTTCTACACTTGTCTATTCTTCTCGTAAACTTTTCTAATCTTCTCTATCATCTCTATTTGTAGATGAACTCCATCAACGAAGCCGTAAGGAAAGGACCACTCATGACAATGACTTTGGAGTGTGAGACAGAATTCCCCAAGGCTCTCAAGGACCTCATGGTTGCATTAGAGATACAAGGTGCAGCTGTGTACAAGGGTTTTCCAGTGATGGATGAAGGAGTGGAATACTGGTGGGTGCAACTTCACTTGTATAAAAAAAAGGAAGACAACCATCAGGAAAAAGGATTCTGCATGTTCACCAATTCAGTGGTGCACCCCACATTCTTTGAATCAGCAAGGGATGCAGCTTGGAAGACCATCAAAGAACTTGGTGATAGAGTCAAGTGCAGAATGCTCAACCTCCAAAATGATCTAAGGAAAGAGAAGGAACATACCCAAGAGTTGGAAGCTACCAACCAAACCTTAAGAGGAGACATTATAGACTTAGTGATGGAATCATGTGAGCAAGATAGGCTGATTGCTTCTAGAAACATTGTGTTAGCCAACAGATCCAATGAGATAGGATTGTAAACGTACTTCGTTAGTTGGACCACCACCTATTACCCTATTTTCCAAAATGTTGCTTAAAATAAGATTGAACCTTGGTTGTTGTAATGGTTTCATGTATGCATGACTTGTGTGTTTTGCTTCCCAAGGATGTGTATGTGATGTTATGTCTTTTGTTTTATCTTGATTTGTGTTGTTCTAACTTTTCTATCTTATAAATAGATGCCTATCACCATCAGCACTGTTGAGGAGTTCCAGGTTACCCGCTTTGGTCCTCGTATCGTTGAGCTTACCACTTTGCTCAATCTCCCCCTTCCCACCATCATGGTGCATCCCCTCACCAAGTTTGAGAGGAAGGACCTCTGGGGCTTCAAGGTGAACCAGCCCGGACGCCAGACAGAGCCTACTACGGAGGCCATCATCTTCAAGCTTATGCACGATGACAGGGAGAGAGGCCTTGAGGTAGTGATGCAGGATCTGATAGGACGTCTGCTAGGGCGACACTCCCGACAGGTTAGAGGCACCCACTTCCACGTCTTCGGAAGACGTGATGAGGATGGAGAGTCCATCGACTTCTAGGACGATTCGAGGGACACAGCAGAGCCGATACGCCTGTACCTCCAGGACTTAGAGTCTCTCATTAGGCACGTGGACACGGACAGGACCAATGTCATGCTCAGCAATGATGAGCTCCAGGTGCAGCTTCGCGAGAAGGACAAGCTCTTCGCGCAGCAAGACGAGATAGTCACGGAAATGGAGGCGAAGTTCGAGACCCAGGACAGGAAGTTCAAGAGTCAGGAGAAGCGTGTCCAGGATAGGAACAAGAAGATCCGGGACATGACTGAAGAACTGCAGTCCAAGGACTTCGAGCTAGAGCAGCAGCAGTCGGTGATCGAGAGGCTTCGTTCCCAGAAGAGGGCTCTCAAGGCCAAGATAGAGTACTTGACCACTAGCATTGAGGAGAACAAGACCGCGATGGAGAACGCAGGTCTTACCTTTGTCGAGGAGGAGATTGATGCCGATGAGTAGACTTGACTACTCGTTTATCTTTTATTATCATACTTGTTATTTGAGAACTTGTTATTGGACCATCCGACATGTGGATGGCTTGCTACTTGTGTGTTTTACCTTGTGAACTTGTTATCTTGTTGTTGAACTTTTATCTTGTGTTCCATGCTTGTGTTTGCTTATGTGATGTAATGTGCATGAAAGCATCTATGGGTATCTCATTCTTATCTCTATTTGAACAAACCACAGATGCCTCCCCGTCGTGCAAACCCCAACCCCAACAACAACAACAACAACAACAACAACAACATCACTCCAGAAATGCAGCAAATGATGACTGCTCAAACACAACTGATGCAGATGATGACAACATTCATCCAGAACCAAAACAATAACAACAACAACAACAACAACAACAACAACAATAACAACAACAACAACCCTCCGGGCTTTGATATGCTCACCAGGTTATTGAGATTGAGGCCAGCGAAGTTCTCAGGAACGACTGACCCCATGGTGGCCAATGATTGGCTACGCTCTGTAAACAAGGACTTGGTAACCGTGGGCTGTACGGATGCTGAAAAGGTCAGATTTGCAGCACATCTGCTGGAAGGGCCAGCCGCCACTTGGTGGGACAACTTCCAGATCACCACTCCCATAGATGAAGTGACATGGGCTATCTTTGAGGATGGTTTTCACACTGCTCATATCTCATCAGGAGTGATGAGTCTGAAAAAGAAAGAGTTCCACAATCTGAAGCAGCGCCACCGCAGCGTGGCTGAATACATTGAGGAGTTCAACAATCTGGCGCGTTATGCACCGGATGAAGTTGACACTGATGCCAAGAGAAAGGAAAAATTTCTTGAAGGCTTGAATGATGAGCTGAATCTGCAATTGGCTGTGGCCTATGTTCCCACTTATCAGTCACTCTGTGACAAGGCTGCTATTTTGGAGAACAAAATGAAACAAGTTGAGAGTAGAAAGAGGAAGCACTCTGACAAGCACAGCACGGGATCGTCTCACAAACGATCTCATTATGATGACAGCGGAATCTCAGGATCCCACAAGCATGGGAAATTCAACAAGCACCACAACCACAACCGTCATGACAACAAGCATCACCGTAGTCATGACAATGACAAGTACAAGAACCACAAGAGTGGACATAAGGGCCACCACAGTGGAAGTGGAAGTGGAAGTGGAAGTCAGCCTGTTAAGAGAGACATCAGTCAGGTTGAATGCTTCAAATGCAAAAAGATGGGGCATTACACAAATGAGTGCCCTGAAAAGAAAGTTGAAGGACCTATCAAGCCCAATCCTTTCCAGAAAGGACAGGTGAACCACATCAGTGTGGAGGAGGTCTATGAGGAGCCTGATGCTGTTGCTGATAAGTTCAGACTTAATTCTATTCCAGCATTTGTTCTTTTTGATACTGGAGCATCTCATTCATTCATATCAAAAGCATTTGTTGATAGAAACGGGTTTCCAACTGAAAACATTGGGTGTCCAATAAAAGTTAGTTCTCCGGGTGGAGATATGATAGTAAGTCTTGGATGCCGGGATCTAGTAATAGAGTTTGGAAAACATAAATTTCCAGTGAGTCTGATAATCCTAGATTCCCAAGGACTGGACGTAATATTGGGAATGGATCGGATGGCTAAGTATGAAGGAGTACTAGATTGTGCCAATCGTACTGTTGCACTCACAACCCCGGAAAGAAAAAGAATTAAATTCAAGTCCAACTTTGAATCTAAAGGAAGTAAGCTAAATTCTCTTAAGGGGGTTAGCATGGACAGTGTGCCAATTGTGAGTGAGTATCCGGATGTGTTTCCGTAAGAATTGCCGGGAATGCCACCAGATAGAGATGTGGAGTTTCTGATAGATTTGGTACCAGGGTCTGGACCAATAGCAAAGAGACCATATAAAATGTCAGTTGATGAACTGAAAGAACTCAAGAAGCAACTTGGAGAACAGTTGCAGAAAGGATTTATTCAACCAAGTTCTTCATCTTGGGGAGCCCCAGTTGTGGAGAAGAAAGATAGAAGTCAAAGGTTATACATAGATTACCGTTCACTCAACGAGGTAACTATCAGGAACAAATATCCTTTGCCTAGAATCAATGACTTGTTTGATCAGCTAGAAGGAGCATGTGTGTTCTCAAAGATTGATCTCCGGTCAGGCTATTTTCAACTCAAGATAAGAGAACAAGACATACCTAAAACAGCGTTCACCACAAGGTATGGATTGTATGAGTATACCGTAATGCCTTTTGGCTTGACCAATGCTCCAGCATACTTCATGAATATGATGAACAAGGTGTTCATGGAATTTCTTGACAAGTTTGTTGTCGTTTTCATCGATGACATCTTAGTCTACTCCAAGAGCAAAGAAGAACATGAAGGGCACTTACGTTTGATACTTGAGAAATTGAGAGAGCATAAAATTTATGCCAAATTCAGCAAGTGTGAGTTCTGGTTGGAGGAAGTTGGATTTCTTGGTCATGTTATGACAAAGGATGGTGTAGCAGTTGATCCTGCTAAGGTTTCAGCTGTGACTGAATGGGAATCTCCCAAATCCGTGAAAGAAGTTCGTAGTTTTCTTGGCTTAGCAGGTTACTACAGAAGGTTCATTGAGAATTTCTCTAAGGTAGCTAAGCCCATGACTGAATTGTTAAAGAAAGACAAGAAGTTTGCTTGGTCTGAAGGTTGTGAAGTCAGCTTTCAGGAATTGAAGAAGAGACTTGTGACAGCACTAGTCTTATGTCTGCCAGACTTGGAAAAAGATTTCCAAGTATATTGTGATGCATCTCATCAAGGTTTGGGTGTAGTACTTATGCAAGACGGTAAAGTTGTGGCATATGCCTCGAGACAACTCAAAACTCATGAAGTAAACTATCCTACTCATGATTTAGAGTTAGCCTCTGTTGTCCATGCACTCAAAACATGGAGACACTATCTTTTGGGAAAGCGATGTGAAGTGTTCACAGATCACAAAAGTGTGAAGTACATCTTCACTCAGAAGGAAATTAATATGAGACAAAGGAGATGGCTAGAACTTATCAAGGACTATGACTTAAGTTTGCAATACCACCCCGGTAAAGCAAATGTTGTAGCAGATGCTCTAAGCCGTAAGGTTTTTGTGAATGGCCTTACCAAAGGAGAATTGCCAGATGATTTGTGTACCCAATTTAGAAAACTCAGATTGGAGATTGTGCCTGAAGGACATCTCATGTCTTTGGAGGTTCAACCCACTTTGTTGGACAAGATCAAAGAAGCCCAGAAGATTGATAAAGAAATCGAAGAGATTAAAGAAAAGATTGGCAAAGGAAAAGCCAAAGAGTTCCATGAAGACGAACAGGGTACTTTATGGCATGGGAAACGTATCTGTGTTCCACAAGACCCGGAGTTGCAGAAACTGATTTTGCAAGAAGCACACAACTCTCCGTATTCTATTCACCCGGGTAACACCAAAATGTACATGTACATGAAAGAAAGATTTTGGTGGAATAATCTCAAGAAGGACATCGCCGAACATATTGCTTTGTGTGATGTGTGTAGTAGAGTGAAAGCGGAGCATCAGAAACCAGCAGGTTTGCTTCAACCACTACATATTCCTGATTGGAAGTGGGACAAGATTGGTATGGATTTCATTACCGGATTACCAAGGACCAGGTCAGGGTATGATTCCATATGGGTAGTAGTGGATCACCTAACTAAAGTGGCTCATTTCATACCCGTGAAGACAACCTATACGTGTGCTAAGTTAGCAAAAATTTACATGAGTAGAATTGTATGTCTACATGGAGTGCCCAAGAGTATTGTGTCGGATAGGGGAACTCAATTCACTTCCCATTTTTGGAGACAGCTACATGAGTCATTGGGAACGAGGTTGGAATTCAGTACTGCTTTTCATCCTCAAACCGATGGACAAACAGAAAGGACTAATCAGATTCTTGAAGACATGTTGAGGGCATGTGCCCTAGACTATGGAGCCAGTTGGGATGAAAGTCTGCCTTACGCATAATTTTCTTATAACAATAGCTATCAAGCCAGCATTGAGATGGCACCGTTTGAGTTTCTCTACAAAAGAAAATGTACCACCCCATTGTTATGGAATGGTGTGGGAGAAAGAAGTTTATTCGGGCCAGATCTTATCAAAGAAGCCGAAGAGAAGGTCAAGTTGGTTAAGGACAGGTTGAAGATAGCACAGTCCCGGCAGAAAAGCTATGCAGATCCTAAGCGTAGAGAAGTCACCTACGAAGTCGGTGATAGAGCCTATCTTAGAGTGTCACCACTTCGTGGAGTGAAAAGGTTCGGAGTCAAAGGAAAATTGGCACCAAGATATGTTGGGCCGTTCAAGATTCTGAGTCGCAAAGGAGAGTTGCCTATGAAATAGAACTCCTAGAATCTTTGTCAGCTGTCCATAATGTGTTTCATGTGAGTCAGCTTAAGAAATGTCATCCAGAAATGGAAGCAACTTCTTTGAAGGATACTATACCTTTGGAATAAGTTCAACTAGAAAGTGATCTCACTTATGAAGAGAAACCTATCAAGATTCTTGAGACTGCAGAAAGAGTCACAAGGACAAAGACTATCAAGTTTTGCAAAGTGCAGTGGAATCATCACTCCGAAGAGGAAGCAACATGGGAAAGAGAAGATGATCTTCGGAAAGACCACCCTCACCTATTTACTAGCCAATCCGAATCTCGAGGGCGAGATTCACCTTAAGGGGGTTAGATTTGTAACATCCCTAAAATCATGATTTCAAAGATTGCATATCATTCATGCATGCATATAGAATTGAGATCAATTTCAAACTCATTTCAAGAAAAACAGAAGCACATAGTGCTATCATTTTATGTGAGCAAACTTAAATCAAATGCCCATCCTCATTTGAGAGCTTAGTGTTTTAAAAACCAAGTTTGTTTTCTTCCTTGTTGATTGGTTTGAGTGTAGAGTTTGAACAAATTTATACAAAATAAAAATGGTTTCAAAACCATTTTCAATCATTTGCAAACCAAGTGCTAAGTCACTGTTATTTTGTCTTTCCAAAAATGACCAAGCCAACTCAAAGTGACCACATGGTTTTATGCCAAGTTTTGTGACTGTTGCACACTGCAAAAATCCCAAAAGGATTTGAATTCAAATAGAGTTTGAATTCATTTGAAAATCATTCCAAAAAATTGAATTAGAAAAAGAAAAGGGATAAAGAAAAGGAAAAGGGCCGGCGCTACTAATCTGGCCCATCAACAGAAGCAGCCCAACTAGCCCACCCGGGCCACCTCTCTCTCTCGCACGCGCAGACGCACCCGCGGAGTCACTGACGCCAGGACCCCACCTCCCTTCTGTTTATTTTGCTGACAAGTGGACCCGTGACCCTGTCGTCGTCTTTGTCAATCACGCGCGCCTGTGTCGCTCTCGCCGCCGTTACTCGCCGCAGTCACTGCCGCGTTAAATCCCCTTGATTCCGCGAGTAACTCCACGCCCCGCTCCGGCTATAAGAACCTCTCCCCCTCGCGATCATTTTCCCCCACACTGCACACCCTTCTCGCCACCAGGCTGCCAGTATTCGCTCTCGCGCCGCCGCAGACAGAGCCTACTCCGGCGATCAATTCTGGTAAACCTCGTGCGCCCCTTCCTCTCTGGTTCATACGAGCAGCTTTGCAACTTCCTTGCGCACCTCCTGATCCTCTTTGCCCGTCTGTTTGTGATCCAGAGCTTCGTTTTCGACGAGCACCGTGAGCAACCGACGCCGTCTCCAACTCCGGCGAGTGATTAAGGTAAAATCCGACCGCCCCGTGCCTCCCCTTTGACGCTGACTTGTTCGCCTGACCTATGCGCACACACTGATGCCCTTCGTTTGTGTTAGGGCGAAGCAGAATGTCGCCAACGTCGCCGTCCACCGGAGCCCGACCCTGTCATCCACTCCGACGAGATCCCACGGCCACTACAGCGCGCCCCTTGCTAAGCCACCGCCACGTTGAGCTTCGCCTCGTCACTGCGATTCTGGTGAGCACACTCTCCCCTCCCCGGGTGACCTAGAACGCCGGCACAGCCACTGGCAGAGCGCTCCGCCGCTCGCCGTCGCCGCGCGCCGCCAGAACTTGGTCGTTTGATCAAGCGCCGTTGGATCTAGATCCAACGCGTGTAATAGAATCACTTAAACGAAGCGGTACGTTAGATATGAGCCGTGCACGTTCACTTAAATACAACGATCTGCGTCGATCGATCTGCCCGAACCGGTACGGGCCAATAGGAATCAGACGCGTGGATAGGGTTTGGTTTAAAAACAGAATTTGAAATCAGATTTATATCCAAATTTGATTTAGCTATAACTTTTGATTCCCACGTTAGATTTTGGCAAATTTTATACCGTTGGAATCAGGAGAGCAAGCACTTTCTGTTTATACAATGTGTTTAATGTTTAGCTTCTGTTAAAATGATTTTAATTACAGAAACTTGTTTAGGACTATTTTGAGTATATGAATTGTTTAGGAAATTTTTTTAGTGTCAAATAAACTTGGTTTAGCAAGTTTTTGACTTGTTTATGATTCAGTACTATGCACTTGCTTGGTTGAGTTTTAAAAATCATCACTTAGCATTTTGCATGCATGCATATGTATTTTTTGTTTGTTTGTATATGTTG
Organism: Avena sativa; assembly: GCA_916181665.1. Lineage (NCBI taxonomy): Eukaryota > Viridiplantae > Streptophyta > Magnoliopsida > Poales > Poaceae > Avena > Avena sativa. Next base: position 73,912,905 of record OV702284.1, read on the forward strand.
TGTGTAATTTGTTGCTACCATTCTTTGTGTAGACTTTGGTGCTAGTGATTGTGATTGTGAAGAGTGCTACTCTCCCAACTACCAAGGCAAGTGGTACTTCATGAATATTTCCATCCCTATATTTTATACTAAGCATTAGAAATATTTTGTTAAGTCTTGCATGTTACTATTTTTGCCAAATGCCATGTTGGAAATCCTAAGTAGTTGTAGAATTGCTAGGAAATTTCTAAGTTAAGTTACTATCTATGCCATGATTAGCCTAGCTAGTAGCAAACAAGGGTTGGTGAAATATACATGCTATGGTGAAAATATTTCTAAGTCTTTGGACTTATGTTTTTCTTAATAAAACAACTAAGTCAATGAATCACCTGGGTGGAAAGGGACTTGAATGGTGGTTTTTGGTTGAGTGGTTACACAAGGCCCATGGCTATGGTTTACCTTGTGTATCTCACTTGTGGAAAGCCACCCAGGAACAAAGGGATTTTAGAGGCCAAGTGTTGAGAAGCTTCTAGTGCAGCCACTTGGCAATATGGGCTCTGCCTGGATCACATAGGTTGCTAGAACTTAGCCATTTGGACAGTTGGTGGTAGTGGGAATGATAGGTTGGAGCGCGTCCATTTGGTCTAAGAAAGGCTTCTGAAAGGTCCTGTCTTGGGAAACCAAGTCTGGTGGGGAAAGTGCACAACCTCTACAGATGGAAAAATCTAAGTACTTAGCCAAGTCCATGGCAATGGACAACTTGAGCATCAAGACATGGAAGCTATCAAGAATCTCATCATTCCAACTTCTAAGTAAAAACTTGTGGGTGAACAAGGGTGAAGGACCTCAATGTCTATTGATGGTTCCTTGGGAAAAGTTTTGACAAAGAAAAACTTAGTGATTTCAACTAATAGGAAAAACCTATTTTGAGCAAAGCAAGCCAAGCTACACTTAGCCAAATTGCATATAGTAATATAGTCCACCTAAATTTTACTAAGGTATCACTTGCCAATACTATTCCCAAGTATTGACCCACTGTGGCTGTAACTTGTGATGTTGCAGGTTACTCTGATGAGGATTAGGAGTCATGAGTCTACACTCAACATGTTTGCCTGTGGCACATGAAGATGAAGACTTATATTTATTTACTTATTCAAACTCTTGTATTAGGCCTGTGGCCTTTCAGTTGTAAAGACTATGTTATTTCTGGAATGGATGTAATAAATGACCTTTGTATCTGTGTACTTCATCTTAAACTGTGGATGCTAGCAATGATCCAGGGACTAGCATTGCAATCACAGGGATCCTTTTCCTTTATAAAGGAGGGATCTTACACCACTGGTCCAGCATGTAGGATAACCTAGCTAATGGCCAATGTAGAGTGTCAAAACTATTTTGCAAAATCCGTTGGATAGATTTGATTAGGTATAATTTTATTCCTGACCTCTATGCTATTCTCCTCTTACCTTGGCGTCTTTGAATATGTTCTCTTACCTTACTTCAAGTCCAGGATTTCTTGTGGTTGGGTTTCCATCATACCTTTATGGTTTTTCTTTCTTCCTCATGTAACAATGCTTCAAATTCGGGTCTTCATGATATCTGAGGAATTTTCCTCTACTGTTCATTCAGTGGACCTAAAATTCACTAATTTTTTCTTTGCATGTTTCGGTGTTCTCCTTCGGGATGATAGCATCTGCATTATACCTGATGAAGATCCTGAATCACTCATTTGTTTCCTAACATTGCTTGTGAAAATCTTCAATCTAATTCCGAGAATGGGTTGCATGCTTCTCTACTGCATGAGTGGAGTAATAGTTTGGGTGCGTGATGGATTGGCCCAATAGCAACTTCTCATTCTATTTTCTCTTATACATTGAAGTGGATTAGGTTTTACCTTGTTTCTCCCCTTCTACCGAAGATAGAGGTGGCCTCATCTTTTCATACCTCGTTCTTCGTCCTTTGTTCTCTGGAGCGTTCTCTCGACAAACATGAACAACGTCACCTTGTTGGTGGTTTCGACGATTTCAAGATGGATAAAGAACCCTTGTTAGTGGTGTCGTGAGGATCTACACGAAGCGAGAAGATTCAGACCGTCGGCCTTCTTCCCCATACCATGAGGCAGATCTCGAGGGCGAGATCCATTGTTAGTGGTGTTGAATTGTAGCACCCGGGCAAAACCACTACCCGAAAATTGCTCAAGTTTGTGCATCTTCATGACTGCATGCTCATGTCATCATGCCATATTGCATTTGAGCATCATCATGTCATCATGCATACATGGCCTAAAACTATTTTTCAAAATCCTATCTTTGTTTTCTAAATACCCCCCCTCTATTCCAAATGTAAAATCCCTGGACCCTTCCAGATATTTTTGTTTATCAAAAACTATTTTACAAAACCTTGTATTTACATTAAAACAAACTATAAATAAAAATAGCTATTTTTGTCAAATCAGGGGAGGTAGCCCAGCTGTTAGGCCAGGCCACCTACAACTCGGCCCTCTCTCTCTGTATATATATATCCCTCCCCCTCTCCCTCTCCCTCTCTCTCATTCTCTCTCTCCCTCCCTCTCTCTCCCTCCCTCTCTCTCATTCTCTCTCTCTCGCTCTCTCTCTCTCTCTCTCTCTCTCTCTCTCTCTCTCTCTCTCTCTCTCTCTCTCTCTCTCTCTCTCTCTCTCTCTCTCTCTCTCTCTCTACGTGGCTCTATCCCCGATGCTCCCCAGCCCCGCGACCAACCATCGCTCCGCCTGGACCCACCAGGCCCCACGTGCCGCACGCCCCCGTGTGGTCGTCCCTTGATTCTCCACCAGGCCCTGTCACCTCCCATCGCTCCTCTCTTTGCGCCACCAAACTGCAAACTACCGCCAGGCTCCACACCTCTCTATCTCTTCATGTCCCCGACCCGTGTCCCCGCTACTGACCACCCTCCTTCACACGGGTATGTCCTATGGATTCCTGATGTTAGCCTACCCGGTCTAGCCTGGCAGAAGCCCATATAGATGGCGAAGCCCAGGAAGGATTTGGGTGACCCAGGCCCATGAAGGATGCGACTCCTTGAAGAACATGACCACTTTAGATAGATATTCAAAGGGACAAACCCTAATCTATAACCGACTCGACCTACCCCGAGACCTGGACTACCCATATAAATGCTAGGAGGGCACAGCGAGAAGGATCCTCACCTCATAACCTAGCACACAATAGCTAGATCTCATCAGCGCACCCCTGTAACCTTCGGCATCGCCATTAATCAAAGAACATACAAGTAGGAGTAGGGTTTTCCCTCCAGGGGCCTGAACCTGGGTAACCTCGTGTCCTCGTATTGTGAATCTGTTAGCCGTTCCGTGATCTCCAGCATCCCCTCCTTCTCCAAACCCAAGTCCATAACAATAGGCATTGACGAGTCGAACCCTAGTCAATTGGTGCCGTCTGTGGGAACTGGGGATGCTGATCGTGCGATCGTGACGGCTCCTTCCACTGCGATCTTCGACTCCCCTGCAACGGAGAACCACCTCCTCTTCCGGAGCATCGACTTCACCGTCCACTCGTAGGCAACTTCCAAGACTTCGATTCCGTAGGAGACAGAGTCGTCATGATGATTGGAAGCCTATGCTTCTAGGTAGGCAAGATTGCCACCATCCACCTCGCTGAGTGGGTGGTACACCCGCTTCATGGGTTCTGCCAATCAGTGTCCGAAGCGAACCATCGCTAGCATACGATTCAGATGACAATAGCTGCTGCAACTCCGACCTCTACGACCCTCCTACGGAGGAAGGAACCTACGTTTCCGGATCTGAGAGATGCAGGAGTAACGATCTCCCCTACCACTACATGTGCGTGTCCATTGTCGATGGTCATGTTGACAATGGAGCCAATCCATCGGCTCCCCCTCCCAATCCACAAGCTGCTAACTCCGCGAACAGACCAAACAGTCCACCCCCACCCAATCCCAATAGGAACGGGCAACCTGAAGCCGCCAATGGTGGCGGTCATGCTCACTAGGAGATCCACCTCAACGAGGCCCAATGGGAAAGAGTTAGGGAGGACGTGCGGGTTACCAACCCTCTGCCACTTGAGCCTCTCGTGACATGCTAATGGGATATCACTAGCTCCTCATAAAGGAGCATAATCGGCAAGTCAAGCATAACAGAGAACTTGAGCAGCGCAGGAGAGAAGCTGATGAGTCAAGTGCTCGACGAGTCGAGCTCTCCTCTTTGGTGGAACCTCCTCCAAAGGCTACGACAGCCACAAGCACCGCTCACGGCTGGAGCGCATGGACCCTATCGCTCGATGCGAGGCCACCAAGGCACTCGAATTTTCCTTCATGTTGATGGACTCGGAAGACAACATAATGCCCAAAACATCGCAAGCTGAAGTTATGGTGGCCACCATGTACCTGGAAGGAAACCCGCCACCGGATCAAGATCCTAGACACACAATCCATAAATCTGCGATCGTGGGTCTTGGTCTTGTGGGAGCCGCACTACTCGGAGAAACGGCCCTGGAGCCAAGAAAAAGGTTGTGGTGAAATTGACAAGGAGCCACACGCCCTCATCCGACGAGGATGAGCATGACCTGTCGCGGCGAAGGAGCTGCAACTATGACACCCGTGATGAGCTCACCCAGCACAAGATTGACATATCACGCACAAAATGTGCGTGCTCCACGAAATTGGAGGACAAAGACACAGAGATATGCAGTGCCATATGCTTCAGCAGAGCCATACGACAGTCTTGGATTCCCAAGGGCTTCAAGATCCCGTAGGATAATCCCTAATTCGACGACCTAAATGAGACGGAGATCTGGCTAGATGACCACATCTCGTCGATCAAGATGCACGGTGGAAAAAAGAACACGACCATGCAGTGTCTTCAGCTGCAGCTGAAGGGTGCAGCCAGGGCCTGGCTCAATAATCTTCCCTCTAGATCGATCCGCAGTTGGTAGGAGCTGGTATATAGCTTAATCTGCAACTTCAAGGGAACCTTCAAGAGGCCAGCCTCCATCGAGGAGCTGCACTCTTGTTTCCAACGATCCAACAAATCGATCCGCTCCTACGTGCAGTGTTGGTCCATCATCAAGAACTCCGCTAAGAACATCTCGTAAGAAAGGGTAATTGACGCCTTCAATGGAGGCGTGAGGCGCCGCGAACTCAGAAAGGAGCTGGGCAGGATCAAGCCCAAAGCAATTGACCATCTGATGGACATCGCTAATCGTTGGGCGGATGGTGAAGATGCCATCAACCGAACCCGCTCGGATGACAAAGAAAACCTCGGCCGTAGACGTGACCATCGAGGAAAAAGAAGAGCGTGCATCTACGACGACCGCTAAGAAGTCGATATGATTACGACTGGCTACATCGACCGTCGAGGATATAGGAACCGCAGCAGCGGTTACCGCAGCGGCAGCTACCATGACAACGGGAAACATGCGCAATCATGAAAATGCTGCACTCGGGATGATGAGCCATCCGCATTCGACATGTTGTTGGGCCCCTACACCATCCACTTCTACATCAACAAGAATGATGGTAAGAGGAAGGCCAACCATCTACTCAAATACCGGAGGGAGTTTCAGAAGCTACACGAGGGATACGCCCAACTGCGGCATGACACAGCAAACTTATATGTCGTAAACGTATCTATAAATTTTGATGTTCCATGCTTGTTTTGTATATCTACTTTACTTTTATTTTTCTACACTTTGAGGTATTTTTATATGTTTTCTAGGACTAACCTATTAAAAAGATGCCATAGTGCCAGTTTCCTGTTTTCTGTTGTTTTTGGTTCCAGAAAAGTCAAAAAAAGAATATTCTCGGAATTGGACGGGATAAAAGCCAAAGTCAATATTTTACCGTGGGGAACGCGGAGCCATAAGACGAGACGGAGGAGGGCCTCGAGGGGGCCACACCCCCTGGTCGAACGGCCAGGCCTGGCCCATGCCTGGGGAGAGGGGTGCAGCCGCCTCGGGCACCCCCTCGGCCTCCCTCTTTACCTATAAGAATCCCCCGATACCTAAACCCTAAGTACCCGATGAATCTTCCACGAAATAGTCCGTAGCCACCTCCACCATCGTCCCTAGATCAGGGGGGGTCTGAAGATGCAGTGACCCAGCATACGACTGCATGTGTAGTACACTAGTCGTTGATATGAAATTCACAGAACACCGTTCCGTAAATATCACATCCCTCAGAGTGGTACAACAGAAACATTGTGGGTCCATATTACAAACATACACACTTTATTATTACAATACTAGAAGGTTAAGACTTCATAAGATTCAAATTACAAACCACATATAAAGTGTTTCAGCGGAAGTTTTAAAGTAACAACTTCAACTTCAAATTGAGGTCAACAACTTATTATATAAGGTTCATGTTGCTCGGCTCAATTGATTACTAATAACTAAGGCAACTAAGCTGACTCGTTGGCGTCCACTCCATATCAGATCTCATAGTCCACTCCTTCAACACCGCCCGACAGATCAGGCTCCTCATAGAAGACATCATCTTGACATTCTGTTTCATACATTGGAGTATCTTCTAGATCCTCAGAGTCTAAGCAGGGTATCAAAGGAAAGGGTGAGTAACAGCGTTACCCAACAAGTTCATTATATGCAATGTGGGAAGTTTGATGATCTATCTACCACCTCGGACTATAAGCCCTTGGCACTATTCAGTTTTCGTAAATCTTTCTTCAAAGATTGATTTTATTTTTCAAAAAAACTATGCCCATCAACCTTCACGGGTTTACAAGAACTTTCATTGAGTTCCTTTCTTGCTGCGTTCGTAGCTCCTTCCCAGAACAGGGAGTAACAAGTTACAGTTCTTACACTCTGCAGAGGTGTGTTACTTTACCAATGAGAGATCAACTCCTTGTTGCACAACCGGGCGTACTTTCCCGTCCACAATTCCATGATGTGGGGCCCAGTAGGTGATCCAAGCCAATCACTGCCCCCTTCGCTACCCCGCATGCCTCCTTGGTGTACACCATGCCCACCAATTGAATTAAGACAATGGTTTGTACAGACCGTTAGATGCCACAACTATCGTGGGATGATGAGGGTTCCCACCCATATGCTTCATATCCTCTACGAATTACCAATCAATATACGCTACGAGGATAATAGCCATGACCTGCACATCTGGCTACATGCGAGAGGAAGAAGATACAACTGCCTTCTCTATCCCATTACAAATCTCATGGTTAATGCGTAATATACGGTGCTAGAATCACTGATGTCATGGTTTGTTAAATTGCTAGATGATTATCATTGTTGCCAATAGAACCCTAAGTTCTATTGCCCTCTATATCATCACTTAGGATGATATCGTCCATTTATTTATTTGAGAAAATAATATTTTCTTTCCTTGAAACATAGATGATAACACACAATTTACAAATACTTTGGTAAAGATTCTTCAAAGGACAAGAGCAAGTGATGAACTTGCCTTTTGCAAGGTAGTGAAGTCGGATGCTTGCACTGGACCTTGAGCTTCCATGTCTACAAAACATCAGTATTGCCCGGTAAGGACAATATTTAAAGAAGAAAAATGGATATGCATAGTAATGTAATGCATTATTTATTATTTATCTTCTTTGTGTGTTTTACCCTATATTTTAGTTTTTGGAATTTCTTTAAGTAATAAGGGAATTCATTTTAAGGAATAACCTTTCATATTTTATAAATATTACATTCACTATTTTTATAATGTAAGATATTATTAATAGAGTTAAAAACTAATTTTTATTTTATTTTAACTCCTATAATTATTTTCTTAATATTCTTTTTAAGAATAAGTATATTACTTTAGAAGATTTTATTTTGATAACCTTAATATCCCTTTTGTATTTTTATAAAATACTATAATAACAAAATATAATAAAAATGTTTTTTTATTTTTATCCATTTTCTTTAATTTTATAAGACCCCATAGGGGATATATATATTATAAAATTCTTGACCAAAAATAATTCCTTAATTTCATTGAATAGATTGGATTAATATGAATCTAAAAATATATTATTTGTATTTTTTGACATCTATTTTATTTTCTAGAATTTATTGAGTTCTAAGTGTATTTTGATTTTTATTATTAATTTTTTTTTTAGGATTTTGGGCCAACAATTGGGCTTATTGGGCCTAACTTGGCCCAAGTGGCCTAATGAAAATCTTTCCCCGAAGGGTTACTTGCTCTATCAGCCTAGCCCACTGCCTCTCCTTCTCTCGTCCTTATCTCTTTCTCCTACTCGATCCCGTGGTCGCTGGCACCTCCACCGTGTGATTCCCGCCGCCTTGGTGTATGGCTAGGTTGTTGACCACGCCCTTTCGTCTGGTCCATTTCGATTTGGTTATGGGGCGCTCCTGCGGCCAGGCTAGCCTCGTCCCGGACCCTAGGGTTTGGGGTGCTGCCGGTGATGCCTTTGCCGCTGCTCCCGTGGTGATGTGAGGTGCTCGTGCGTTGCTCTGGGGTGCTGTGCATCCTCGCGTGCTGATGTGGTTGCTGCCTCGGCTTGGTGCGGGTTGCAGCGCCCTTTGGGGTGCTCCCCGTGCCATCGTGCGCTCATCGGCCCCTCTTATTCCTCTTCTATTCTTCAGTGAGGACCACAGGTGAGTTTGGTCTTGATCATCACCCGAGTCTTGCCCTCTATCTCCTTTGATTTATCTGTGTGACTCTAGTTGCCATCCCTAATTAGGGTTCATGACTTGATTGGGGTTCATCCCTCTATTCTGGGAGATATATGATGGATAGAAATTAGTTGGATTGGTCACTTAGGATGATGAATGGTTGTTAGTTGTGTATTATTGTCTACTATTGGGCTTTTGGTGATGCTAGTGGCTTACCAGTCTAATTTCAGTGGTTAATTTGATATGGTTCAATTGGTAGTGCTATTGTGGAATCATTACTTATGGGTCCTAATGATTTGTATGTTCACTACTATCATGATCTGGTTATAGATAGTGGTTTTGTCAGTGGTTTATTCACTGCATCTTTAAATGTTGGCTTATGGATTCATGAGCATATTGAGGTTAGTTAGTTTCTTATAGTGATGTTCTCTATACATAATCTTGGAAATGATTCCTGGTGATTGTTTATAGGAAAATGATTGTTATTGGCTTGTTGGTTTATTTGTGAAAACTAAGTAATTGTTTGGCTTGGTTTTAGAACTTGTTCTTGTGACACCATCTTAGAATGGCAGAGAAGTTGTGGTTCTACTACTGAAATTTATTTTGTTCAGTCCTTAAAGTTGGATAAATGCTAAATATAAATTGTAAGCTTCTTTCTTTAACCATCAAATCCTATGATGTTGGTCTGAGTCTTAGGAACTAGGTTCCTATCTTGCTATTCCTCATAAATATGTTCTGGTAGTGATACCAGTTACTTATTATGGAATCCCTTTGGTAAAATGATTGGTGTGCTAATGGTTTTGCATGGATCCACAAGTTTTATGGATTCTGGGGTGCTACTCTTTTATGAGATGTGCCCAAAATTCATAATCTTGACTATGATGTTATAGAAATATAAGATTTGGCCTTTACATCCAGGATTAGTGATGTTGGTCAGAGATCATGGTGTACTTGTATGATTTTCTTGTGGTTATGACTTTAGTATTCAAAATCCTCTAGGATGGATCCACCCCATTTGGGTGCTTTCTGAGAGGTTTAATATAAGACAACACATGAATTCTTATCTAACTTTAGATATAAAGATCATGTGATGGTTTTATACTACTCACCACAATAGTTGAGTTGTTGGTGTTGTAACTGGTTGATCCTGTTGGTGGTCTTACTGGCCTGATCTGGTCCTTCACCTCCTGGTGGTGCTGCTGCTACCTTCTATTCCTATGAGCTTGACCTTGACCTGCCCTTCACCTCCTAGCTCCAGCAACTTGGCCTTTCTATCCATCGTATCCACCCCCTCCTTATGTCACCATCTGGTGATGCTAGGATGAACTAGTGTGTGGTTTGGCTGGTGGTTTGCTAAGCTTTGATAAACTGAGTGTGTTCTTGGTGTGGTGTTTGAAATGAAGAGGTGAGCTGCTAGAGCTTCCCATGGCTATGTTACTCCTTTTACTAGTGTGTGCTACTATTGCTATGTCAACAACACACACCATGCATTTGGTGATTGTGTTGCATGTGTGCTTGGTACATGGTTTTGGATCAGATTAGTGAGGTGTCTCACCTTTTGATCTTTTAACTGTTAACTTTCCTGGTGAAACTTGCCCCTCCTACTTGCCGTGTTTATTTGACTTGTGGCTTATTTATTATGAAAGATCAAATTCTTTCATATTGGTGAAACTTTCCCCTATAATTACTACTCAATGAGGTAATCTTGAATAGTCCAAGTCACTTCTTTTTAACTGAGAGTAAAATTAACAACTAATCTTTTATTTTCCTTTTGTTTGTTTTGTATTTTTCCAGGTACAAGATCTGGACACTCAAGATTTAGTATAGGATTACCTAGATAGATTCTTTTGTAATATTTATTTTATTCTTTTGTAAGAATATTGTAATAGTTTATTCATCTTTTTGATTTCCTCACTTGTAAATTCTTTACTATAATGAATCTTCATTACTTGAATGAGTTTATCTTTGTACTTTGATTATGAAATAAAGATAAGGAATAAAGATTCATTTCTTATTTGAATTTCTTATATTGATTTTTTATTACTATATATTATCTCTTTATCAAAACAAATAATATTGCTAAATCATTTTTGGAATTCATTCTAAAATACCAAATCCCAAATTTTAAAATCTAAGTTCAAATTCTTTCCCCAAAACACACCAATTCATTAAGATCATGTCAAATTTATAACGATCACTCTCCAGAGCTATTCCTACACCTAGAGAGTGAAAGAAACTCTGATCGCTTTAGGTTTTTATTTGGCGAACAATTTATCCACATTTTACAGATGAATGCATGCATATGCACAAATTCCTAAATCTACCCTTCGTTGGTTCCTAAATGCTGGGATGTTACAGCGGCATCATCATCCGCGACAATGTGGAACAGCCTCATCATGATGGAGAGCGTAGTGGCAACCATGGACATAGGAGCAGGTCGCGCCATGACCCCCCGCGTATGAAAAGGAACCGCGATAGGCGTGAGGAGTCGCATGATGGCAATAGCAAGAAGGATAACACACCGCTACCTCCACCTCCGTCGCCCCCTAGCAGCCACCATGGTGGAGGAGGACCGTGTCGTTCATGCAGCCCTTCCCGTGGAGGCGACAAGAGAAAAGTAAGCCCGGAGCCATACGATGCGAGTTCACGCTTGGACAAGATTTAGGAGGCCCGGGAAGGAAAATACTCGGGACCACGTTGCTTTGGCCCTATGATATGGTCCACAACTTAACCCAAGGATTTCCGGATTGACAAGACGATCAAGCCCTATGACGGCACTTCCAGGCCAGCTACGTGGTTGTAGGATTACAACAAAGCGGTCGAGATCGCCGGGGAAAACCCCAACGTCGCCGTCAAGTACCTCCCGCTGATGTTAACGGGCACAACCTGCCAATGGATCGACGACTTGCCGGAGAAGTCCATATGCAATTGGTTGGATATGCATGAAGCGTTCACCAAGAACTTAGAGGGTACGTACAAATATCCATGCACTGTCGGCGATCTACAACGGTGCGTCTAGGAAAAAGATGAAACGTCTCGAGCCTACCTCTCCCGCTGGCTGGATATGAAAATTCCTATGCAGGAATGCACGATCGGACTGCTATTGATGCCTACATCGATGGTTTGGGAAAGGGCACCTTGCTCCGGCATAAGTTGAAGCGCCTGTAGGACAATCACAAAATGGATCTCAATCAGATGATCTCCTTGGCCAGTGAGTTCGCGGCTGCCGCCGACGATGCTTGTGGCTCCTTGCCGGCAATTTCCATTCAAACCCTAGCTAAGAGGAACAACAACAGTAAGCGGAAGAATCCTAAAGAATAAAATCCAGATTCTGACATGGTCGCCATGACGTTTGTAGGCAGAGGTGATGGCAGACAGCGTGGCCGAGGCCGGGGGCTAGTCGTGGGCAGTAGTGTGGTAGTGAAACTACCTCGGCAGCGCCGCGCGTTCCCCAGACGTATGAGGAGTACCGTGATACTCCGTGCTTCGTACACCTCGATGCCAATGGAAAAGCTACTCACACCAATCGCTAGTGGAAGTTCGTCAATGATCTCAAGGAATACCCAAAGTCCGGCTACAAGAGAAGCCGGAAGAACCGACCACGAGGCAAGGTCAAAGGGAAGAAGAAGGAAGAGGAGTTCGAGGATTCAAGTTACATGGACGAGGAAGTAGAACCCAAGCACACCGACAAGGGAGATGGCAAAGGCAATAACCCCTTCGAGAAGAAGGACCCCGTCTACCACACTTTCCTTGGCACCCCAACTGTGTGGGCACAAAAGACCTCTTTGAGGATACTGATGGCCACCCTACCCCCAGTTCCCTAGTACCTATGCTGGTCGGAAGTTCCAATCACATGGGATAGAAAGGACCACCCCGACCTTGTACCAAAAAAAACCCAGTATGCCATGGTCATCAACCCCCTGATTGACGGTTGCGAGTTCACCAAGTGCATGGTGGATAGTGGAAGCATCATCAACATCATGTACCTGCATACACTGCACAAGATGAACTTGATGGAGGCCAACCTAAGGCGGACCAGCATCGTGTTTCATCGACATACTCGGAGCCTTGGAGTGCAAGACATGTAGACTTGTTGGTGCTAGTGTAGGACTCTGTAACCTGTCCGGCTAGGACTTTTCCCTATAACCCTAGGATCTGGAGTCTTTAAAAAACGGAACTATGGGAGCCTTTAGGGCATGACTCATATGAGACAACTCAACACCTCGCACAGCGAACCAATCCCTGTAACTCGATGTATTGACCTTATTGTGATTTATAGAAGGATTAGGGTTCTGCCACCCTCATGGAACCTAAACCTGGGTATGCTGTGTTACCTCATACCCACCAACTTACCGCCTTCCCCCATGTCTCTATACACGCACTGTGAGGACCCCACCATGGCGTACTCCTCGGCAATACCATGACACAGCCCCCAAGCATGCTATTCTAGTGATTTGATCATCGTCAGAGACCAACCGCGGGCATGCCCGGCCATGCCCACTACTCTGATGACGCGTCCATCATCACAGTAGGTAAGACACACGGGGTGGTCCTGCCTGGACTCATGCGTTGCATAGCAGTACACAGCCTTATTCTAGAGTACCTTACGGGTAGAATTTGTAAAAATGCTATTCGTGCAAGTGCTCTATATTCCACTAGTTCTCCATGGGGATACCATCTTCGTTCTCTAGGCGTACCGCTCCGGGCCTGGAGACTTGTACTACCCGGTAAGGTCCCTCCTAGTTTGGTTGTAACTTGTTACTGCCCTTCCCGGGTCGAACTCGGTGAAGGACGAAGTCATCTTCTTCTATGGTTCAAGGCCGGACCGGGCAACTGTGGTAGTGCTGGAAGCTCTTCTCGTAGTGAGTTGCGCACACAGCCGCTAGGTTGCGAGCCTCTTCGAGGAAGTTGATGTGGCAATTCGTTGTTCTCCCTAGGCGTCCTCTTTGTAAGCTCGCACCCGGGGAGACCCGTACTGCATCTTGGTGGGAAGCACGACTTTAACTCCGTACACCAAGGAGAAAGGGGTTTCTCTAGTGGACCTGCTAGGGGAGGTCCAGATCGACCAGAGGACATCTAGGATCTACTTGATCCATCCCACCCACTGGTTTTGAATCGATTAATGTTCTGAGTTTTGAGCCAACGTAGCACCTCCGCACTAAGGATATTCGCTTGCCCGTTGCTCTAGGGGTGGGCCACCAAGGCGAAGCATACCTTGGTGCCGAGGGTGTCATAGTAGGCGAGGAAGGCACCACTAGGGAAATGCAATCCTTGCCTGTGATGATCCGGTGGGGTATGCCGAAGCGGCACAAAATACTCCATATGAACTTGATGGCGGTCTGTGCAGTGATAGCGCGCACTAGCTCCACTTCAGGCCACTTGGTGAATTTGTCTATGGCGATGAACATGTACTGGTACCTCACCACTACTCGTGGGAGGGTGCCATGATGGAGATCTCCCACACGGCGAACGACCATGATAAGGGTATAGTTTGAAGAGCTTGAGCTGGTTCGTGTGTTTCCCTAGCGTGGAACTGGCAAGCTTCACAGGTTCTAACCAAGAAAATGGTGTCTGACAATGTCGTTGTCCAGTAGAACCCTTAATGGAACACCTTCCCCACCAAGTTCCTAGAGGTGAGGTGACTCGAGCACTCTCCCTCATGGATCTCAGCGAGGAGCTTGCGCCCTTCTTCTTGTGATATGAAACGGAGCAAAACACTAGATTCACGCTTCTGGTAGAGCTCCCCATCGATCAGATTATACATCTTGGCTTGTCGGAATATTTTCTTAGCGTCGGCATGGTCGGCGGGGAGCTCCTGTGTCCGGAGGTACCTCAGTACGTCTGAGGCCCAGGGTAACCTAAGCATCTCCTCCGCCAGGACGGTGTATTTGCCGGGAAGGATTCTCGCGCCTTCGTCCCTAGGGTTACGCAGCTTCGCACCCATCGCTTAACATACGAGCGGTGTGGCCGAGGGCTCGCTCTAGGGTTCTTTACTGGTTTGCCAAATTCTTGTGTCTCCGTTCCCGGGGCACACAGCTCCGCAACCATCGCTTCGCATATGATGGTTGTGTCTAAGCGCTCACCCCAGGGTTCCTTGCTAACTTGCTCTCGGGGTATCTTGATGGAGGGCTTGTGTAACTGCTCCACCATGACTTATGGGGGGTACAAATCCCCTAGAAGATGTGTTCTTCGAGAGATTATCAGCGACGGTATTGGAGCCACACAGGATGTTCTCCATCAAAGTGTTGCTCCAGAGTCGTAATCTTTGTTGATGTAATTAAAAACCAACTGAGAGTCCCTGCGGATGACTAGGCGCTTGATCCCTAGATCCTTCACATTCAGGAGGCCGGCAAGAAGGCCCTCATATTTGGTAGTGTAATTGGTAGAATATTCTTCGTGGTAGACAATTTGGACCATGTACTTCAGTTGGTCCCCAATCAACGACACATGGAGGACGCAAGCCACCGAGCTGCCGAGGGAGTATGAACCGTCAAAGTACATGATGCAGTCGCGCTCGTTAATGTTCCCTGGAAGGGAGGACAAGGGAACATCCTCGTCCTTTGATGTCATGGTCCAGTCAGAAATGAATTCGGCCAGAGCCAAACTTTTGATGGTTTGGTTGTGGGAGAAGTGGAGATCGAAGCCGGATAGCTCCATGGCCCACTCCGCCACTCGTCTAGTAGATTCTCCGTTGCGTAGCATGTGCGCCAGCGAGTGCTTCGTGACTAAGGTGACCCGATGGGCCTCAAACTAGTGACAAAGCTTCCTCGATGCGATAATGATACTGAGTAGGAGCTTCTGTAAGGTAGGGTAGCGAAGCCAGGCATCGCATAACATGCTACTGACGAAATACACAAGGCGTTGCACCATGCATTTTTTTCGGGGGCTCCTGCTGGTCCTTAACGATTGAGTTGCAGGGCCAGGGAGGGGGCACTTTTGGGCATCCAGGATCGCTTCCTAACTCCAAGAGTTCATGAGGTGTGCCTCCCTCGATCCTTAGACCATGTCCCTCAGTGATGACTTTCGAGTTATCTCCCTCCACGGGCTCCACCTTGTCAGGATCGAGAAGAGGCGCTTCCGGGCATCTAGGGTCGCTTCCCAACTCATAGAGTTTAGTAGGTGTGCCTGGATCGGTCCATGGACCGAGGCCCTTAGTGATGACACACGCTTCATCTTCTTCCCTTTCCATGATGAGCACTACACTGACCACTTGGGTAGTAGTAGAGACGTACTATAGAAGCGACTCCCCAGATCTAGAGCCACAAATACCGGAGGGGGGCTTAGGTAGCATTTCAAATCTTGGAACGCAACCTCTGCCTCTGGTGTTCACACGATAGGTCTAGTCTTCTTCAATAATTTGAACAAGGGGAGAGCTCGCTCCCCTAGCCAGGATATGAAGGGCCCCAAGGTGGTGATACACCCGTGAAGGCGCTGCACATCTTTGATCCGCTTAGCGGATTCCATCTGGTCAATGGCCTTGATCTTGTCGGGGTTGGCCTCGATACCCCGGTGAGAAACTAGGATACCGAGCAGCTTCCCCGGGGAGACCCCAAAAACAAATTTCTCGGGGTTGAGCTTGAGGTTGATCTTGCGTAAGTTGTTGAACATCTCATTCAAGACCTTGAGAAAGGTCCGGTGATGCTTGGTCTTCACCATGATGTCGTTGATGTAGGATTCTGCGTTGCGCCCTATCTGAATTTTGAGGCACGCCCGCATGGCACGCTCGAACATCGCACCGACATTATTTAAACTGAAAGGCATGCCCGTGTATAGAAGCATCCATCCTGGGTGATGAATGACATTTTTTCTGCGTCTTCCTTGGACATCTTGATCGGATGGTACCCGAATAAGGCATCAAAGAAGCAGAGGAGATCACATCCTATTGTGGAGTCGACTATCTGGTCGACCAACGACAACACGAATGGATCCTTTGGACAGGATTTATTCAGGTCCGCGAAGTCGATACACTGTCGCTTGTTGCTTCTATGGATCTTGGGCACCATTACGGGGTTCACAATCTAAGTCTGGTGCCATACTTCCCACATGACCCGGGCAACCTTTAGCTTTCGAACCTACGAGATGATGAATTCTTTCTTGTCCTGTTCTTGGCGCCGAACTTTCTGCTTTACCAGGTGGGCTCCTGGGCTCACTGCCAGACAGTGCTCGATCACCTCCCTTGGGACCCCGAGTAGACCTGCGGGGTCCCAGGAAAACACATCAACGTTCTCCCGGAGGAAGGTGACAGGCATGATTTCCTATTTGTCTATGAGGCGAGATCTAATGGTGACGGAGCAGCCTCCCCCCTTGAGCAGAGGATCTTATTTGTCAAGCGATCGAGGATTTGTTCGGGCGTGCCCACGCAGCGCTTCGCGACGAGAATTCGCCCGGGGCCTGATGGGGAAACAAACAAGGTGTAGATTTCCTTGTCTGAAAGTTCTGGTCTTGAAGGCCAAGGGAAATATCTCGGTGGGTCCCGGGCATGTTGATTGGTGGTGTTGCAGGACGTACCCCAAGAGATCCACGAGCCGAACACGCCAAGATCATACCCTAGGGTTATATCTGATAGCCTCGGGCGGGAACCAAAGGAGGGCGTCAGCTACCGCCAGTGCATCCCATGGATTAGATGCACATAATATCTACAAGGATTCAGCCCAACCCGCAGAGCGTGAGGACTACTCACTCATAACAATAAGATCAAGGATAGAAAACATTGTGAAAAATACTTAGAATAAAATCATATATTCTTACAATGGTCACTGAATCACAAGGAGATCTCAGGTACAAGCTAATGGAAATGGCTATGAAGAGAATGGAGGGTGGAGAGGATGAACTATGATGGTGGATATCCTTCGGTGGTGTTGTGATGCAATATAAGAATGGTGGATGTAGCTCCCCGAGAAAAACCACTACCCAAAAATCGCTCAAGACCTTCCACAAGGAAACCAAAGACCCCTGATCTCGGATTCAAAGACCGATTGCACCACCTCCGCTGCCGAAACCCCGCCGCCATGCGGCCTTCCTCTGGCACTGTCACGCCTCTTCTCGTCCCCGACCGGCCTCCCCTTCGCCGACCACCCTCCTCCTCGCCCACCTTCGTCGACCCATGCCTCATCGCAAACACCGCCGTTTGTTGGCCCATAGGCCCACCGTTGCGGCCCCGTCCCCCACAGGCCACCTCGTCCTCCTCCTCACCGCTGGAGTCACACCCCGCCGAGGACGCCTTCCCCAAGCTCCACTACTGCCGTGGCCCTTCCCCGGCGTGCCGCCCCACGCTCTCGCCTCCTCACTGTGTCATTGTGGTTCCACCCAATGTGTTCCTCGCCATTTTTCACTGTTAGTGGACAAGAAGAGCTCTGCCCTGAACTCCTGCTCGCCTTGGTTCCTGCCCCCGTTGATTCGCATTCCTCATATCCGGCCGCCTGCGCCTCCACGTAATTCAACTCCGACACCCCGACGCCCCTCTCCGGCCGCGCCTTGCTATGACGTCTGCCATCCTGCGACCTCTACATTTTCTGCACGTGTGTTTCCATACTGCAGACTTGGG
Organism: Avena sativa; assembly: GCA_916181665.1. Lineage (NCBI taxonomy): Eukaryota > Viridiplantae > Streptophyta > Magnoliopsida > Poales > Poaceae > Avena > Avena sativa. The sequence goes on from OV702284.1 coordinate 73,931,053, forward strand.
TGACTTTGGTTTTGGCAGTTGCTGTTTGTCTGGATTTGTTGCTAAAGATGTGAAGACCATGTGGTTTGCCTCATGTGTTTTCTCGTCCTCACCAAGTTCGTCTGCGCACCTTGTCCTATCGACAAGTTCTTTGCATAGGAACAAGACCGACAATCGAATAGGAGAGCCCTTGACTGACGCGAGTAGGGAAACCACGAAGACAGTACTGAACCCGGTGGCACTCGATGAACCAAGAAAAAACCTTCATCAAGGGTTATAAGTATCACAACATGGACCCGAAGATGCCAAGACCCCGAATGCCAAGACCGTGTACACGGAAACCAAAGACCCCCGATCCCGGATTCAAACACCGATCCCGGTGAGACCGAACAAAACCCTCAGAACCATGTTTGCCAAATAACATGTGTGTCCCTTTCCAATCCCTATTTTATAAATTGACATCTATATGAATTGTTGCATCTCAAATTATTCATGCTTGCATACATATGTTTGGGTTTGGGGGCATTATGATGATTCACCTCATAATTAAGTATGGAGATCATATGCGGGCTTTTCTAGTCTTATATCTGCTCCATTTAAATTTGTCTAGTGAATCGTTTCCTTGTTTTGCCTTGCTAAGACAACATTTAAAATGCAGGATATCCAGATAACATAATACACCTAATTAATTGTCGGGGCACCGGTTTCTCTTAATATTGCCAAATCACATCGCATATTTTCATGTCATGAACCATACATGCATCAAGCCCGATCTTCTGCCGTAGTATTAAATAGTGCATCTGGTGTTTCTTTTAGTGTTTTGATTCTTCACGGACTAGGCCGATGAGTTGATGCGATTGTCGACCTGATCTTCGGATGAAACTTCGCCTGTGTTTCCTAGGCGAGCATTCTCCCCCTTTCTACCCATTTTTCCTTTATAGTATTTACTTCCCCCTGTTGATCTATTGCTATATGTGTTTTGATGCTTTAGTTTCCGTACCTGTTATATCCGCTGCAGTCTCTATTATTTCCTTGGAATCTTCCTATTGCATGTTGCTTGGTAGCTAGATGGCCTTGCGAGTCCTAGTGCTTGCTCAGGTGTTGTTTTGATGTCATCAAGTACCACAGTTGTTGGAAGTTTGCTACATGCTTTATGTTGGAGATGATCATGACTGAAATTACAACTTGATATTAAAATGCTGGGAATAGTTAGAACTAATTAAGGGACACTGGTGGGAAATAGATGTTATTTGGTTTTAACCTCTCACTCGTGTCCCATATGCCCCGAGTACTTGATACCTGTTCCTTGAGTATCACACTATCCGCATGTCGGACCATGAATCCCCTTAGCCAGAGCTTCATTCATTTCTTAATTCTTGGGGCCACAAACTAGTTTGGGGCTTTATTACTATCATGTACTTATCCATGATTTACTGCCATGTTTACTACTATTCCTTGAGGAGCATTTACTACTGTACTGTTTAGGTAAGTGGAATGTTTTCGTGGTATCGACAAGCCCAGTCACACTTTTGGGTTCCTAGTCATTTACGGCCATTGACACAAACCTATAGGTTCTTCTCGGAGCCGGCCAACTTCATCATGGGTAGCTTAGTGGGGTGGCCCCATGAAATATATTATGAATCTTGTGATTGCTTTGTCGTGATGCTTCGTTGGGTTTTTATTTTTTTTCCGAGGTTGATAATGCGCGTGTTGCTATTTGTGCACCCTGCAGGGTAAATATTTCTGAAAGCCATGTTCGTGGTTATGGACGACTTGGAGCAAAGTATCTCGATCATAGACAACTATAACTAAAGTAGTGATATAAATTTGACTTTGAAATGTCTAGTAGTCAGATTACTACAACGTAATGAGTAAATAAAAGTGCCAACAACTGTTGGATTTGGGATGTCTCGTGCTATTTATATCGGACTAGTAAGTATTGCAACTACAACGGAATGGTTAACTAAAACTGCCAACTTCTTATGATATCAGGATGATTCATGCTATCTATATCTGACTTGTAAGTGCTGCAACTATAATGGAATGAATAAAACTGCCAACTGTGCGAGTTCCTTGGTTTAACTTCCTCGTTTGCTCTTGAGGGGGAAATACCAGGATGGGTATGTTAGGTGTTAGTATCAGGTTTTATCCAATTAGGTATTTCTTATCTCTCTCTAATAGTCGAAAGTTGTATCGAGTCTCTATAGGTTGTTTAGTGCATGCTTCGCTGCTGCTTAGTCCACCATACCTATGTAGGCGAGACCGCCGAATTCAAAGTCTCACCGTGTACTGGCATCTGTACTAACCGCTTTCTTTTCCCTTTGCCCTTTGCCGGCACCCGTTTTGTTTAAGAAGGTTTGATATCAACGTCATTAGAAGGGTTACCCTTCCGGCTTGGCCTAGGCATGGTTGTGGACTCCATTGGTTATTCTTCAGGGATCTTATCCCAATTTCCTTCTTATCAATACTTGGATGTTGTAGCATTTTGAAGGTGATTTGGATCTTTGTACTGTATATTTGTATTCTTGACTCTTTGAGTCATTGTTGTATATATTTGTTATGTGGGTTCCATCATGGACTAATGTTTAATTTGTATTACTTTGTTTTGCACCCGCACGAAAGTGCCTGGTGGGTACCTTTGAATCGTTTCTATGCGGGTTTGGGAGGAATCGCTAAAACTTGCATAGGGCCGATTTGAGGGTGTTACCAAGTGGTATCAGAGCTCAACAGTTACGATACCCCACTGGTCCAGCATGTAGGATAACCTAGCTAATGGCCGATGTAGAGTGTCAAAACTATTTTGCAAAATCGGTTGGATAGATCTGATTAGGTATAATTTTATTCCTGACCTCTATGCTATTCTCCTCTTACCTTGGCGTCTTTGAATATGTGCTCTTACCTTACTTCAAGTCCAGGATTTCTCGTGGTTGGGTTTCCATCGTACCTTTATGGTTTTCCTTTCTTCCTCATGTAACGGTGCTTCGAATTCAGGTCTTCATGATATCTAAGGAATTTTCCTCTACTGTATCATTCAGTGGACCTAAAATTCACTAATTTTTTTCTTTGCATCTTTCGGTGTTCTCCTTCGGGATGATAGCATCTGCATTAGATCTAATGAAGAGCCTGAATCACTCCTTTGTTTCCTAACATTGCTTGTGAAAATCTTCAATCTAATTCCGAGAATGGGTTGCATGCTTCTCTACTGCATGAGCAGAGTAATAGTTTGGGTGAGTGATGGATGGGCCCAATGCCTACTACTCATTCTATTTTCTCTTGTACATTGAAGTGGATTAGGTTTTACCTTTTTTCTCTCCTTCTACCGAAGATAGAGGTGGCCTCATATTTTCATACCTCGTTCTTCGTCCTTTGTTCTCCAGAGCGTTCTCTCGACAAACATGAACAATGTCACCTTGTTGGTGGTTTTGACGATTTCAAGATGGATAAAGAACCCTTGTTAGTGGTGCCGTGAGGAGATATTTGTTTGCTCGGCCTTCTTCCCCATACCATGAGGCAGATCTCGAGGGCGAGATCCACTGTTAGTGGTGTTGTAGCACCCGGGCAAAACCACTACCAGAGAACTTCTCAAGTTTGTGCATCTTCATGACTGCATGCTCATGTCATCATGCCACATTGCATTTGAGCATCATCATGTCATCATGCATACATGGCCTAAAACTATTTTTCAAAATCCTATCTTTGTTTTCTAAATTCCCCCTCTCTATTTCAAATGTAAAATCCCTGGACCCTCCAGATATTTTTGTTTGTCAAAAACTATTTTACAAAACCTTGTATTTACATTAAAAAAACTATAAATAAAAATAGCTATTTTTGTCAAATCGGGGGAGGTAGCCCAGGCATTAGGCCAGGCCACCTAAAACTCGGCCCACCTCTCTCTCTCCCCCTGCCTATCTCTCTCTCTCCCTCCCTCTCTCTCTCGTTCTCTCTCTCTCTCCCTCTCTCTCTCTCTATGTCTCTCTCCTACACATGGGTATGTCCTATGGATGCCTGATGTTAGCCTACCCGGTCTAGCCTGGCAGAAGCCCATATATATGGCCAAGCCCAGGAAGGATTCGGGTGACCCAGGCCCATGAAGCATGCGACTCCTTAAAGAACACGACCACTTTAGATAGAAATTCAAAGGGACAAACCCTAATCTGTAACCTACACGACCTACCCCAAGACCTGGCCTCCCCATATAAATGCTAGGAGGGCACGGCAAGAAGGATCCTCACCTCATAACCTAGCACACAACTTGCTAGATCTCATCAGCGCACCCCTGTAACCTTCGGCATCGCCATTAACCAAAGAACATACAAGTAGGAGTAGGGTTTTCCCTCCAGGGGCCTGAACCTGGGTAAATGTCTTGTTCTCGTATTGTGAATCTGTTAGTCGTTCCGTGATCTCCAGCGTCCCCTCCTTCTCCAAAACCCAAGTCCATAACAATGGGCATTGATGAGTCGAACCCTCGTCAATTTGCGCCGTCTATGGTAACTGGGGATGATGATCATGTGATCGTGACGTCTCCATCCACTGCGATCTTCAACTCCCCTGCAATGGAGAACCACCTCCTCTTCAGCACCATCGACTTCACCGTCCACTTGCAGGCAACCCGCCAAGACTTCGATTCCGTAGGAGACAGAGTCGACATGATTCTTGGAAGCCTATGCTTCTAGGTAGGCAAGATTGGCACCATCCACCTCCCTGAGCGGGTGGTACCCTCGGCAATCGCACCTGCTTCATGGGTTCCGCCAATCGGTGTTCGAAGCGAACCATCGCTAGCATATGATTCAAATGACAGCAGCTGCTGCAACTCCGACCTCTACGACCGTCCTACGGAGGAAGGAACCTATGGTTCCGGATTTGAGAGATGTAGGAGTAACGATCTACCCTACCACTAAATGTGCGTGTCCATTTTCGATGGTCATGTTGACAATGGAGCCAATCCACCGGCTCCCCCTCCCAATACACAGGCTGCTAACTCCGCGAACAGACCAAATACTCCACCCCCACCCAATCCCAATAGGAACGGGCAACCTGAAGCTAGAAATTGTGGCGATCATGCTCGCTAGCAGATCCACCTCAACGAGGCCCAATGGGAAAGAGTTAGGGAGGACGTGCGGGTTACCAACCCTCTGCCACTTGAGCCTCTCGCGACATGTTAATGGGATATCACTAGCTCCTCATAAAGGAGCATAATCGGCAAGTCGAGCATAACAGAGAACATGAGCAGCGCAGGCGATAAGCTGATGAGTCAAGCGCTCGACGAGGCGAGCTCTCCTCCTTTGGTGGAACCTCCTCCAAAGGCTACGACAGCCACAAGCACCGCTCCTGGCTAGAGTGCATGGACCCTGTCACTCGATGCGAGGCCACCAAGGCACTCAAATTTTCCTTCATGTTGATGGACTCGCAGGGCAACATAATGCCCAAAACACCGCAAGCCGAGGTGATGGTGGCCACCATGTACCTGGAAGCAAACCCGCCACCGGATCAAGATCCTAGACTTGCAATCCAGAAATTTGGGAGCCGCACTACTCAGAGAAACGGCCCTGGAGCCGAAGAAAAAGGCTGTGGTGAAATTGACAAGGAGCCGCACGCCCTCATCCGACGAGGATGAGCATGACCTATCGCGGCGAAGGAGCTACAACTATGACGCCCATGATGAACTCACCCAGCGCAAGATTGACATATCACGCGCAAAATGTGCATGCTCCACGGAATTGGAGGACAAAGACACAGAGATATGCAGTGCCATATGCTTCAGCAGAGTCATATGACAGTCTTGGATTCCCAAGGGCTTCAAGATCCAGTAGGATAATCCCAAATTCGACGGCCTACATGAGCCGAAGATCTATCTAGATGACCACATCTCGTCGGTCAAGATGCACGGTGGAAGCAAGAACACGGCCATGTAGTGTCTTCAGCTGCAGCTGAAGGGTGCAGCCAGGGCCTGGCTCAATAATCTTTCGTCTAGATCCATCCGCAGTTGGTAGGAGCTGGTATACAGCTTCATCCGCGAGGGAACCTGCAAGATGCCAGCCTCCATCAAGGAGCTGCACTCTTGTTGCCAGCGATCCAACGAATCGATCCGCTGTCCTACGTGCAGTATTGGTCCATCATCAAGAACTCCACTAAGAACATCTCATAAGAAAGGGTAATTGATGCCTTCAATGGAGGCGTGAGGCACCGCAGACTTAGAAAGGAGCTGGGCAGGATCAAGCCCAAAGCAATTGACCATCTGATGGACATCGCTAATCGTTGGGCGGATGGTGAAGATGCCATCAACCGATCATGCTCGGATGACAAAGAAAACCTCGGCCGTAGACGCGATCGTCGTGGAAAAAGAAGAGTGTGCATCTACGACGACAGCTAAGAAGTCTATATGATTACGACTGGCTACTTCGACCGTGAAGAATATGGGAACCGCAACAGCGGTTATCGCAGCGGTAGCTACCGTGACAGTAGGAAACCTGCGCAATCATCGAAACGCTGCACTCGGGACGATGAGCCATCCGCATTCGACATGTTGTTGGGCCCCTGTACCATCCACTTCTACGTCGACAAACATGATGGTAATAGGAAGGCCAAACATCTACTCAAAGACTGGAGGGAGTTTCAGAAGCTACACGAGGGATACGCCCAACTGCGGCATGACACACCAACTGAAGCGTCGTAAACGTATCTATAAATTTTGATGTTCCATGCTTGTTTAGTATGTATCTACTTTACTTTTCTTTGTCTACACTTTTAGGTATTTTTATATGTTTTCTGGGACTAACCTATTAACAAGATGCCATAGTGCTAGTTTCCTGTTTTTTGTTGTTTTTGGTTCCAGAAAAGTCAGAAAATGAATATTCTTGTAATTGGACGGGACAAAATCCTAAGTCAATATTTTACCGTGGGGAACATGGAGCCAGAAGATGAGACGGAGGAGGGCCTCGAGGGGGCCACACCCCCTTGTCGCGCGGCCAGGCCTGGCCCGCACCTGGGGGGTGGTGCGGCCGCCTCGGGCACCCCCTCGGCCTCCCTCTTCGCCTATAAGAACCCCTCGATACCTAAACCCTAAGTACCCGATCAATCTTCCACGAAATATTCCGTAGCCTCCACCACCATCGTCCCTAGATCAGGGGGATCTCAAGATGCGGTGACCCAGCATACCACTGCATGTGTAGTACACTATAGTCGTTGATATGACATTCATAGAACACTGTTTCGTAAATATCACATCCCTTAGAGTGGTACAACAGAAACATTGCGGGTCCATATTACAAACATACACACATTATTATTATTACTATACTAGAAGTTCAAGACTTCATAAGATTCAAATTACAAACCACATATGAAATGTTTCAGCGGAAGTTTTTAAAGTAACAACTTCAACTTCAAATTGAGCTCAACAACTTATTATATAAGGTTCATGCTGCTTGGCTCAATTGATTACTAATAACTAAGGCAACTAAGCTGACTCATTGTCGTCCACTCCATATCGGATCTCGTCGTCCACTCCTTCAACACCGCCCGACAAATCAGGCTCCTCATAGAAGACATCATATTAACATTATGTTGCATACATTGGAGTATCTTCTAGATCCTTAGAGTCTAAGCAGGGGATCAAAGGAAAGGGTGAGTAACAGCGTTACCCAACAAGTTCATTATATGCAATGTGGGAAGTTTGATGGTCTATCTACCACCTCGGACAATAAGTCCTTGGCACTATTCAGTTTTCATAAATCTTTCTTCAAAGATTGATTTTATTGTTGAAAAAAAACTACGCCCATCATCCTTCACAGGTTCACCAGAACTTTCATGGAGTTCCTTTCCTGTTGCGTTTGTAGCTCCTTCCCGGAACAGGGAGTAACAAGTTACAGTTCTTACACTCTGCAGAGGTGCGTTACTTTACCAATGCGAGATCAACTCCTTGTTGCACAAACGGGCGAACTTTCCCGTCCACAATTCCATGACGTGGGGCCCAGTAGGTGATCCAAGGCAATCACTGCCCCCTTCGCTACCCCGCATGCCTCCTTGGTGTACATGATGCCCACCCATTGAATTACGGCAATGGTTTGTACAGACCGTTAGATGCCAGAACTATCATGGGACGATGAGGTTTCCCACTCATATGTTGCATATCCTCTACGAATTACCAATTAATGCACATTACGAGGATAACATCCACGACCTGCACATCCGGCTACATGCGAGAGGAAGAAGATACAACTGCCTTCTCTATCTCATTCCAAATCTCATGGTTAACTCGTAATATACGGCGCTAGAATCACTGATGTCATGGTTTGTTAAATTTCTAGATGATTATCATTGTTGCCAATAGAACCCTAAGTTCTATTGCCCTCTATATCATCACTTAGGATGATATCATCAATTTATTTATTTGAGAAAATAATATTTTCTTTCCTTGAAACATAGACGATCACACAAAATTTTTACAAATACTTTAGTAAAGAATCTTCAAAGGACATGAGAAAGTGATGAACTTTCCTTGTGATTGCAAGGTAGTGAAGTCGGATGCTTGCACTGGACCTTGAGCTTCTATGTCTACAAAACATCATTATTGCTCGGTAAGGACAATATTTAAAGAAGAAAAATGGATATGCATAGTAATGTGTTGCATTATTTATTATTTGTCTTCTTTGTGTGTTTTACCCAATATTTTAGTTTTTGGAATTTCTTTAAGTAATAAGGGAATTCATTTTAAGGAATAACCTTTCATATTTTATAAATATTACATTCACTATTTTTATAATGGAAGATATTATTAATAGAGTTAAAAACTAATTTTCATTTTATTTTAACTCCAATAATTATTTTCTTAATATTTTTTTAAGAATAAGTATTTTACTTTAGAAGATTTTATTTTGATAACCTAAATATACCATTTGTATTTTTATAAAATACTATAATAACAAAATATAATAAAAATGATTTCTTTTTATTTTTATTCATTTTCTTTAATTTTATAAAATTCCATAGGAAATATATATTATAAAATTCCTGACCAAACATTATATATATATAAATAATTTCTTAATTTAATTAAATAGATTGGATTAATATGAATCTAAAAATATATTATTTGTATTTTTTGACTTCTATTTTATTTTCTAGAATTTATTGAGTTCTAGGGGTATTTTGATTTTTTATTAATTACTAAAATTTCTTGTAGGATTTTGGGCCAACCATTGGGCTTATTGGGCCTAACTTGGCGCAAGTGGCCTAGTCAAAAGCTTTCCCCGAAGGGTTACTGGCTCTATCGGCCCAGCCCACTGCCTATCCTTCTCTTGTCCTTATCTCTTTCTCCTACGCGACCCCGTGGTTGCTGGCGCCTCTGCCATGCGATTCTAGCTGCCGTGGTGTATGGCGAGGTTGTTGACCATGCCCTTTCATCTGGTACATTTCGATTTTGTTCTGGGGCGCTCCTGCGGCCAGGCTAGCCTCGTCCCGAACCGTAGGGTTTGGCGTGCTGTCGGTGATGCCTTTGCCGCTGCTTCCATGGTGATGTGAGGTGCTCGTGCGTTGCTCTGGGATGTTGTGCGTCCTCGCGTGCTGATGTGGCCGCCGCCTCGGCTTGGTGCGGGTTGCAGCGCCCTTTGGGGTGCTCCCCGTGCCATCGTGCGCTCGTCGGCCCCTCTTCTTCCTCTTCTATTCTTTAGTGAGGACCATAGGTGAGTGTGGTCTTGATCATCACCCGAGTCTTGCCCTCTGTCTCCTTTGATTTATCTGTGTGACTCTAGTGGCCATCCCTAATTACGGTTCATGACTTGATTGGGGTTCATCCCTCTATTCTGGGAGATATATGATGGATAGAAATTAGTTGGATTGGTCACTGAGGATGATGAATGGTTGTTAGTTGTGGATTACTGTCTACTATTGGGCTTTTGGTGATGCTAGTGGCTTACCAGTCTAATTTCAGTGGTTAATTTGATATGGTTCAATTGGTAGTGCTATTGTGGAATCATTACTTATGGGTCCTAGTGATTTGTAAGTTCACTACTATCATGATCTGGTTATAGACAGTGGTTTTGTCAATGGTTTATTCACTGCATCTTTAAATGTTGGCTTATGGATTCATGTGTAGATTGAGGTTAGTTAGTTTCTTATAGTGATGTTCTCTATACATAATCTTGGAAATGATTCCTGGTGATTGTTTCTAGGAAAATGATTGTTATTGGCTTGTTGGTTTATTTGTGAAAACTAAGTAATTGTTTGGCTTGCTTTTATAACTTGTTCTTGTGACACCATCTTAGAATGGCACACAAGTTGTGGTTCTACTACTGAAATTTATTTTGTTCGGTCCTTAAAGTTGGATAAATGCTAAAGATAAATTGTAAGCTTCTTTCTTTAACCATCAATGCCTATGATGTTGGTCTGAGGCTTAGGAACTAGGTTCCTATCTTGCTATTCCTCATAAATATGTTCTGGTAGTGATACCAGTTACTTATTATGGAATCCCTTTGGTAAAATGATTGGTGTGCTAATGGTTTTGCATGGATCCACAAGTTTTATGGATTCTGGGGTGCTACTCTTTTATGAGATGTGCCCAAAATTCATAATCTTGACTATGATGATATATAAATATAAGATTTGTCCTTTACATCCAGGATCAGTGATGTTGGTCAGAGATCCTGGTGTACTTGTATGATTTTCTTATGGTTATGACTTTAGTATTCAAAATCCTCTAGGATGGATCCACCCCATTTGGGTGCTTTCTGAGAGGTTTAATATAAGACAACACATGAATTCTTATCTAACTTTAGATATAAAGATCATGTGATGGTTTTATACTACTCACCATAACAGTTGAGTTGTTGGTGTTGTAACTGGTTGATCCTATTGGTGGTGTTACTGGCCTGATCTGGTCCTTCACCTCCTGGTGCTGCTGCTGCTACCTTTTATTCCTGTGAGCTTGACCTTGACCCGCCCTTCACCTCCTAGCTCCAGCAACTTGGCCTTGCTATCCACCATATCCACCCCCTCCTTATGTCACCATCTGGTGATGCTAGGATGAACTGGTGTGTGGTTTGGCTGGTGGTTTGCTAAGCTTTGATAAACTAAGTGTGTTCTTTGTGTGGTGTCTGAAATGAAGAGGTGAGCTGCTAGAGCTGACCACGGCTGTGTTACTCCTTTTACTAGTGTGAGATGTTGTTGCTGTGTCGACAGCATACACCATGCATTTGGTGATTGTGCTGCCTGTGTGCTTGGTACATGGTTTTGGATCAGATTAGTGAGGTGTATCACCTTTTGATCTTTTAACTGTTAACTTTCTGGGTGAAACTTGCCCCTCTTACTTGCTTTGTTTATTTGACTTGTGGCTTATTTATTATGAAAGATCAAATTCTTTCAGGTGAAACTTGCCCCTATAATTACTACTCAATGAGGTAATCTTGAACTGTCCAACTCACTGCTTTCTACTGAGAGTAAAACTAACAACTAAGCTTTTATTTTGCTTTTGTTTGTTTTGTATTTTTGCAGGTACAAGATCTGGACACTCAAGATTTAGTATAGAATTACCAAGATAGATTCTTTTGTAATCTTTATTTTATTCTTTCGTAAGAATATTGTAATAGTTTATTCATATTTTTAATTTCCTCACTTGTAAATTCTTTACTATAATGAATATTATTACTTGAATGAGTTTATGTTTGTACTTTGTTTATGAAATAAAGATAGGGAATAAAGATTCATTTCTTATTTGAATTTCTTATATTGATTTTTTTATTACTATTTATTATCTCTTTATCAAAACAAATAATATTACTAAATCATTTTTGGAATTCATTCTAAAATACCAAATCCTAAATTTTAAAATATAAGTTCAAATTTCAAATTTATATTCAAATTCTTTCCCCAAAACACACCAATTCATTAAGATCATGTCAAAATTTATAACGATCACTCTCTAGAGCTATTCCTACACCTAGAAAGTGAAAGAAACTCTGATCACTTTTTTATTTGGCGAACAATTACCCACATTTTACAGATGAATGCATGCATAGCACAAATTCCTAAATCTACCCTTCGTTGGTTCCTAAATGCTAGGATGTTACAGTGGCATCATCATCTGCGACAATGTGGAGCAGCCTCATCATGACGGAGAGCGCAATGGCAACCATGGACATAGGAGCAGGTCGCGCCATGACCCCCCGCGTATGAAAAGGAACCGCGATAGGCGTGAGGAGTCGCATGAGGGAAATAGCAAGAAGGCTAACGCACCGCCACCTCCACCTCCGTCTCCCCTAGCCGCGACCATGGTGGAGGAGGACCGCGTCGTTCATGCAGCCCTTCCCGTGGACGATGCGAGTTCACACTTGGACAAGATTCAGGAAGCCCGGGAAGGAAAATACTTGGGACCAAGTTGCTTTGGCCCTATGATATGGTCAACAACTTAACCCAAGGGTTTCCGGATTGACAAGACGATCAAGCCGTATGACGGCACTTCCAGGTCGAGATCGCCTGGGGAAACCCCAACATCGCCGTCAAGTACCTCCTACTGATGTTAACGGGCACGAACTGCCAATGGATCGACGACTTGCCGGAGAAGTCCATATGCAATTGGTTGGACATGCATGAAGCGTTCACCAAGAATTTAGAGGGTACATACAAATGTCCATGCACTGTCGGTGATCTACAACGGTGCATCCAGGAAAAAGACGAAACATCTCGAGCCTACCTCTTCCACTGGCTGGATATGAAAATTCTTGTGCAGGATTGCACAATCAGACTTCTATGGACGCCTACATCGATGGTTTGGGAAAGGGCTCCTTGCTCCAGCATAAGTTGAAGCGCCTGCAGGACAATCACAAACTAGATCTCAATCAGATGATCTCCTTGGCTAGTGAGTTCACGGCTGCCGACGATGATGCTCGTGGCTCCTTGCCGGCAATTGCCATTCCAACCCTATCTAAGAGGAACACCAACAGTAAGCGAAAGAATCCGAAAGAATAAAATCCAGATTCCGACATGGTCGCCATGACGTTTGTAGGCAGAGGTGATGGCGGACAGCGTGGCCGAGGACGGGGGCTGGTCGTGGGCAGTAGTGTGGTAGTGAAACTACCTCAGCAGCGCTCCGTGTTCCCCAGACGTACGAGGAATACTGTGATATTCCGTGCTTCATACACCTCGATGCCAACGGCAAAGTTACTCACACCAATCGCTAGTGCAAGTTTGTCAATAATCTCATGGAAGACCTAGAGTCCGGCTACAAGAGAAGCCGGAAGAACTGACCATGAGGCAAGGGCAAAGGGAAGAAGAAGGAAGAGGAGTTCAAGGATTCAAGTTACATGGACGAGGAAGTAGAACCCAAGCACGCCGACAAGGGAGATGGAAAAGGCAAGAACCCCTTCGAGAAGAAGGACCCCGTCTACCACACTTTTCTTGGCACACCAACTGTCCGGGCACAAAAGACCTCTCTGAGGATACTGATGGCCACCCTACCCCCAGTTCCCCAGTACCTATGCTGGTTGGAAGTTACAATCACATGGGACAGAAAGGACCACCCCGACCTTTTACCAAAAAAACCCAGTATGCCATGTTCATCAACACCCTGATTGACGGCTGCAAGTTCACCAAGTGCATGGTGGTTAGTGGAAGCATCATCAACATCATGTACATGGATACACTGCACAAGATGAACTTGACGGAGGCCAACCTTAGGTGGACCAGTACCGTGTTTCACCTACATACTCGGAGCCTTGGAGTGCAATACACGTATACTTGTTGGTGCTAGTGTAGGACTCTATAACCTGTCCGGCTAGGACTTTTCCCTGTAACCCTAGGATCTGGAGTCTTTAAAAATCGGAACTATGGGAGCCTTTAGGGCACTACTCATATGAGACAACTCAGCACCTCGCACAGTGAACTAATCCGTGTAACTCGATGTATTGCCCTTATTGTGATTTATAGCAGGATTAGGGTTCCGCCACCCTCATGGAACCTAAACCTGGGTAAGCTGTGTTACCTCATACCCGCCAACTTACCGCCTTCCCCCACGTCTCTATACATGCACAGTGAGGACCCCTCCATGGCGTACTCGTCGGCAATACCATGAAACAGCCCCCAAGAGTTTAAGCCCTTCTGGTGATTCGATAACCGTCAGAGACCAACTGCGAGCATGCCCAGCTATGTCCACTACTCTTATGGCGCGTCCATCATCGCAGTACGCAAGACACACGGGGTGGTCCTGCCTGGACTCACGCGTTGCATAGGCAGCACGCAGCCTTATTCTAGAGCACCTTACTAGAAGAATTTGTAAAAAATGCTATTCGTGCAAGTTCTCTATATTCCATGAGTTCTCCATGGGGATACCATCTTCATTCTCTAGGCGGACCGCTCTGGGCCTGGAGACTTGTACTACCCGGTAAGGGCCCTCCCAGTTTGGTTGTAACTTGTTACTGCCCTTCCCGGGTCGAACCCGGTGAAGGACCAAGTCATCTTCTTCTATGGTTCAAGGCCGGACCGGGCGACTGTGGTAGTGCTGGAAGCTCTTCTCGTAGTGAGTCGCGCACACAGTCGCTAGGTTGCGGGCCTCTTCAAGTAAGTTTATGTGGCAATTCTTTGTTCTCCCTAGGCGTCCTCTCTATAAGCTTGCACACAGGGAGACCCGTACTACAGATCAGTGGGAAGCATGGCGTTAACTCCGTACACCAAGGAGAAAGGGGTTTCTCTAATGGCCCTGCTCGGGGAGGTCCAGATCGACCAGAGGACAGCTAGGATCTACTCGATCTAGCCCCCCACTGGTTCTGAATCGATTAAAGTTCCAGGTTTTGAGCCCACGTAGCACCTCCACACTGAGGATCTCTGCGTTCCCGTTGCTCCAGGGGTGGGCCACCAAGGCGAAGCATACCTTGGTGCTGAGGGTGTCATAGTAGGCGAGGAAGGCACTCCTGGGGAAATGCAATCCTTGTCTGTGATGATCCGGTGGGGTACGCCGAAGCGACACACAATATCCCACATGAACTTGATGGCAGCCTGTGCAGTGATAGCGCGCACTAGCTCCACTTCAGGCCACTTGGTGAATTTGTCTATGGCGACGAACATGTACTGGTACCTCACCACTACTCGTGGGAGGGTGCCATGATGGAGATCTACCACACGGCGAACGACCATGATAAGGGTATAGTTTGAAGAGCTTGAGCTAGTTCGTGTGTTTCCCTAGCGTGGAACTGGCAAGCTTCACAGGTTCTAACCAAGTACATGGTGTCTGACAACGTCGTTGGCCAGTAGAATCCTTAATTGAACACCTTCCCCACCAAGGTCCTATAGGTGAGGTGACTCGAGCACTCTCCCTCATGGATCTCGGCGAGGAGCTTGCGCCCTTCTTCTTGTGAGATGCAACAGAGCAAAACACTAGATTCACGCTTCTGGTAGAGGTCCCCATCGATCAGATTATACATATTGGCTTGTCAGAATATTTTCTTAGCGTCGGCATGGTCAGCGGGGAGCTCCTGGGTCCAGAGGTACCTCAGTACGTCTGAGGCCCAGGGTAGCCTAAGCATCTCCTCCGCCAGGACGTTGTATTTGTTGGGAAGGATTCTCGCACCTTCGTCCCTAGGGTTACACAGCTCCGCACCCATCGCTTAACATACGAGGGGTGTGGCCGAGGGCTCGCTCAAGGGTTCTTTACTGGTTTGCCAAATTCTTCTGTCTCCTTTCCGGGGGCACACAGCTCCGCAACCATCGCTTCGCATATGATGGTTGTGGCTGAGGGCTCACCCCAGGGTTCCTTGTTGACTTGCTCTTGGTGTATCTTGACGGAGGGCTTGTGTAACTGCTCCACCATGACTTATGGGTGGTACAAATCCCCTAGAAGACGCGTTCTTCGAGAGATTTTCAGCGACGGTATTGGAGCCACACAGGATGTTCTCCATCTGGAGCTCATCAAAGTGTTGATCCAGTTTTATGACTTCTTCCACATAAGGGCCCATCCGCGGGGAGTCGTAATCTTTGTTGATGTAATTAACAACCAACTGAGAGTCCCTGCGGATGACCAGGCGCTTGATCTCCAGATACTTCACATTCAGGAGGCCGGCAAGCAGGCCCTCATATTTGGCGGTGTAATTGGTAGAATGTTCTTAGTGGTAGACAATTTGGACCATGTACTTCAGTTGGTCCCCAATCGACGACATGTGGAGGATGTAAGCCCCCGAGGCACCGAGGGAGTATGAACCATCACAGTACAAGATGCAGTCGCGCTCGTTAATGTTCCCTGGAAGGGAGGACAAGGGAACATCCTCGTCCTCCGATGTCATGGTCCAGTCGGAAATGAATTCGGCCAGAGCCAAACTTTTGATGGTTTGGTTGTGGGCGAAGTGGAGGACGAAGCCAGATAGCTCCATGGCCCACTCCTCCACTCGTCTAGTAGATTCTCCGTTACGTAACATGCGCACCAGCGAGTGCTTGGTCACTATGGTGACCCGATGGGCCTCAAAGTAGTGACAAAGCTTCCTCGATGCAATAAGGATACCGAGTAGGAGCTTCTGTAAGGTAGGGTAGTGAACCCAGGCATCGCACATCACGCTGCTGACGAAATACACGAGGCATTGCACCATGCATTTTTTTGGGGGCTCCTGATGGTCCTCAACGCTTGAGTTGCAGGGCCCGGGAGGAGGCGCTTTTGGGCATCTAGGATCGCTTCCTAACTCCGAGAGTTTAGGAGGTGTGCCTCCCTCGGTCCATAGAGCATGTCCCTCACCGATGACTTCCGAGTTATCTCCCTCCACGGGCTCCACCTCGTCAGGATCGGGAAGAGGCGCTTCTGGGCATCTAGGGTCGCTTCCCAACTCATATAGTTTAGTAGGTGTGCCTGGCTCGATCCATGGACCGAGGCCCTTAGTGATGACACACGCATCATCTTCTTTCCTTTCCATGATGAGCACTACGCTGACCACTTGGGTAGTAGTAGAGACGTACAATAGAAGCGTCTCCCTAGATCTAGAGCCACAAGGACCGGAGGGGGTGATGGAGCATTTCAAATTTTGGAACACAACCTCTGCCTCTAGTGTTCACACGATAGGTCTAGTCTTCTTCAATAATTTGAACAAGGGGAGAGCCCGCTCCCCTAGCCAGGATATGAAGCTACCTAGGGTGGTGATACACCCCTGAAGGCGCTGCACATCTTTGATCCGCTTAGGGGATTCCATCTGGTCGATGGCCTTGATCTTGTCGGGATTGGCCTCGATACCCCGGTGAGAAACTAGGATACCGAGCAGCTTCCCTGGGGAGACCCCAAAAACAAACTTCTCGGGGTTGAGATTGAGGTTGATCTTGCGTAGGTTGTTGAACATCTCATCCAAGACCCCGAGAAAGGTTCCGTGATGCTTGGTCTTCACCATGATGTCGTCGGTGTAGGATTATGCGTTCCTCCCTATATGAATTTTGAGGCATGCCCGCATGGCATGCTCGAACGTCGCACTGACATTCTTTAACCCGAAAGGCGTGCCCGTGTTATAGAAGCATCCCTCCTGGGTGATGAATGACATCTTTTCTGCATCTTCCTTTGACATCTTGATTGGATGGTACCTGAATAAGGCATCAAAGAAGTAGAGGAGATCACATCCTGTTGTAGAGTCGACTATCTGGTCGACCAACGACAACGTGAATGGATCCTTCGGACGGGATTTATTCAGGTCCGTGAAGTCGATACACTGTCGCTTGTTGCTGCTATGGATCTTGGGCACCATTACGGGGTTCGCAATCTAAGTCAGGTGCCATACTTCCCACATGACCCGGGCAACCTTTAGCTTCCGAACCTTCGAGATGATGAATTCTTTCTTGTCCTGTGCTTGGCACCGAACTTTCTGCTTTACCGGGTGGGCTCCTGGGCTCACTTCCAGACAGTGCTCGATCACCTCCCTTGGGACCCCGTGTAGACCTGCAGGGTCCGAGGAAAACACATCAACGTTCTCCCGGTGGAAGGTGACAAGCATGATTTCCTATTTGTCTATGAGGCGAGATCTAATGGTGATGGATCAGCCTCCCCCTTGAGTAGAGGGATCGTATTTGTCAAGCGGTCGAGGATTTGTTCGGGCGTGCCCACGCAGCGCTTCGCGACGAGAATTCGCCCGGGGCCTGATGGGGAAACAAGCAAGGTGTAGGTTTCCTTGTCTGGAAGTTCTGGTCTTGAAGGCCAAGGGAAATATCTCGGTGGGGCACTGGCATGTTGATTGGTGGTGTCACAGGATGTACCCCAAGAGATCCACGAGCCGAACAAGCCAAGATCATACCCTAGGGCTATATCTGATAGCCTCGGGCGGGAACCGAAGGAGTGCATCAGCTACCGCTAGTGCATCCCCTGGTCCTAGAAAATATTCCGAGGTGGTGATAGCTCGCTAGCGGGGCATCCTCTCTGCCTTTCGGGGATTCTCCTAAGGAAGCCGGTTCATCCCGCCATAGGTGGTAGCAAAGAACACGGGGCGGGTCCCACCGTGCCTGGTTTGGTTGAGGATATGCTCAATCCTCCTTGCTCGTTCAGCCGCACTAATCATCCGTTGTCGGCACCCCCTCTAACTATGCACTGCCATGCGTGAAGGGGGGATCGGCCGCCCGCGAAGGTTGCTGTAACACCCCCGGTCACTCCGGACTGACGGCTGTCACTTTTCGCAGCTCAATAGGATCTCTAGACTAACCCCATAGACCAACACTAGTCTTTTCTGCGCACTTTGTCCTCACTCGTACGCACCCGGTACCCACTTCCCGGTCGGTCACCCATCCTAGAATTGCTCTAGGCCAAACACGCTTAACCTTAGAGTTATTTTCGAATGAGCTTTCGGAAAACAAGTTGCAACTTGTTGGTATAGGTTTCCTATCAATCCTATTGAGCCATGCGCCAGGGTCTCACATACACCCACCCTTAGAAGATCTACTTCCTCGTTGATCAACCACAAGCCAGGAACATCCCCTCTTGGCACACGTTTGTGCGTCTAGTGCCGACACATTGACATGCCGTGTCCACTCCAGGCCACATGTGCCATGCTACACATGTCTGCCACTGACCCGCACATGCCCATGTAACCGCGAGGGCTGGCTCTGATACCACTTGTAACACCCTCGGTCACTCCGGATTGACGGTTGTCACTTCTGGCAGCTCGATAGAATCTCTAGACTAACCCCCACAGATCAACAATAGTCTTTTCTACGCACTTTATTCTCACTCAGTGCGCACCCGGTACCCACTTCCCGATCGGTCACACATCCTAGTATTGCTCTAAGCCAAGCACGCTTAACCTTAGAGTTCTTCTCGAATGAGCTTCCGAAAAAGAAGTTGCAACTTGTTGGTATGGATTTCCTATTAATCGTATTGAGCCATGCGCCAAGGTCTCATAGTTCCTCGCAGAAGTGTGCCCTACCTGGCATGCCAGATGTCGTGTATTAATTTTCTACACTAGGGTTATGAGTCCCCTTTGTTGTTTGGCCAGGGTCATAGTGTCCGGTGAGCTCGATCGGTAAACTAGATGAACACACTCACATCAAGAGACACATGGTTTTTTACCAGGTCCAGGTCCGTAGTGAGCGGATCCCTACGTACTTCAACTAGTTTCTATCTGATTATTACAATATTATAGAGGCTTCCTCACCTTTCTAAGTCTGACCTGGGCCTCCTTTATACGAGCAAGGGGACACCACAGGGGTCAAATCACATGCGGCGATGAGGGCTCAGCCACGCGGTGACCATGGCCTACAATGTGGCCTAGCAATCCTGCCTCAATGTCATGTGTCGCTTATTAACTGCAGTAGACTGATGCTGGACTTGTTACATCGGCTTGATTCCTGTCTCTGGGTGGCCTATCTGAGCTAGGACTATCGGCGGAAGTGTCGCCGGTGAATGGAATATGTCCGAGAGGCAATAATAAAGTGGTTATTATATTATTCCATGTTTATGATAAATGTTTATTTCTCATGCTATAATTGTGTTAACCAGAAATGTTAATACCTATGGTTTAATAAACAAAGAAAAGGTTCCTAGTAATGCATCTCATTACACTAGCTTGTTGATTAACAAATGATCAAGGTTTCCTAATCATGAACATCGGATGTTGTTAATAACAAGGTCATATCATTGGACAATGATATGATGAACTTACACCCATAGTAGGTATAGCAATATGATCATCTCATCAAAGTTTGTATTTCTATATCAATATCACATGAAGTAAGATTAATCCTTAGACCATGAGATCACGTCAATCACTAACACTGGAAGAGTACTTCGATTCCATCAAACGTCACACCATGAAAGGGTGATTATAAATATGTCGTTGGGTACCTAGAAAGTGTTAGTTGAGGCTCGTGGATCAAGAGTGGGATTTGTCCATCCCGATGATGGAGAAATATACTCAGGGCCCTCACAATGTTATCACATTGACATCGCTTGCAAGCACGTGACTGGCTCACGAGGATGTTATATCATGGAATGAGTAAAAGAGTACTTATCTGTAATGAGACAGAACTAGGTATGTATGATACCAAATGATCGGATCTCAGACAAGTAAAATATCAAAAGATAAATGTAAGACATCACCCTTTAAGTTAAAGGTCCCTATGATTGCAGTGCTAGTCCCTGGATCGAAATGCTAGCACCCATAGTTTAATATGAAGTACACAGATACAAAGGTCATTATTACATCGTAGTTCCAGGAGTACAATAGTTCTTACAACTTATTAGCCCAAGGCTAACACATAGAGTTCTCATTACAAAGTATATAAATAATGTCTTCATCTTCATATGCCACATGCAAACATGTTGAGTGTAGACTCATAACCCTACTGACCATCCGAGTAACCTACAACATAATAAGTTACATCCACAACGGGTCAATACATTTGGAATTGTATTGGTAAGTGATATCATAGTTATGTAGTAGAGACTATCGTCTACATGAATTTGGCTAAGTGTGGTTTCAGGCTGGCTTTGTAGAAAGTAGTTTTGTCCTACTAGTTAAAAACACTAAGTTTCTATTTACAAAAACTAGAAAGGTACCACCAATAGACATTGGTGAACCACTAACCTTGTTAAACCACAAGTTTTAACTTAGAGAAATTGTGATGAGGAGATTCTTGATCATTTCAATGTCTTTGATCCTCAAAATGTATGTAACCGGGGACACGGCTAAGTACTTAGGTTTTACCCTCTCTAGAGGTGGTGCACTTTCCCCACAAGACTCGACATGTATCGAGACGAGACTTTTCAAAAGCCATCCCTCAGACCACCATGGGCGCGTTCAATCCTATCAACCCTACCACCAACTGTCCATCTGGCTGAGTTCTTGCAACTTAGTTGGTCAAGGCAGAGCCCATATGCCATGTGGTTGCACTAGGAGCTTCTCAACACTAAACATCTCAAATCTCTTTGTTCCTGGGTGGCCATCCACAAAGTGTGATACACAGGGTAAACCATAGACATGGGCCCTGTGTAACCACTCAACACAAACCATTCTTCCCATTCCACCCAGGTGTTTCATTAACAAGTTGTTTTCTTAGTCAAAAACATATAGGCATAACCTTTCCATAATATCATAGCATGAATTTTCACCCTTGAATTCTAATAGCTAGGCTAAGCATACTATCATAACATGTCTCTTAACTTAGGAAAATCTCTACCAAGATATCATCTATAGGATCTACCATAGCATAGAATATACTTTGAAAATTACCATGCAAATCCTACTCAAAATAGTACTAATGCAATAGGAACAAATAATAGGACCAAAGATGGAGTATCACTTGCCTTGGTATCTAGGGGAATAGTTACAATCCTCACAATCACACTCTCCACAATCCACAAAATCTACACAACAATTCATACAACAAAATAATCACAAATCAATATTCATACCAAAAATAATATGAATGCATCCAAAATGCATTGTGATTATTTGCCACACTTTTTAAAACAAACTCTACTGTACTGAAGACAAAGAATACTTTCTAAAGTCCAAATAACACAAAAACCACTTTAAAATAATAATCTAAATAATTTTTATAGTCAAAATAAGCCTACAAATGATTCTGCATAAAATCCTAATTTTTCAGAATAAAATGGCGAAAACAAGGCCACATATGCAAAGTTCTCAATTTTCTGAATCCATAGACATCTTATTTGCAATTTTTGGATATACAGAACAAAAGTTATGCAATTTACAATTTTAAACAACTAATACACAAAAATCTGGATTTTAAATCAAAAATAGAGCCACGCGGCAGCATCTGATTGGACGGTACCGCTTCGGGCGGATCACACACGCAAGCCATTGGATTCAATTGGCATCCGGCAGTCCAGATCTACTCGTACATGTTCGCTACCAGATCTAATCTAGACCACTGGATCCAGATCCAGTGGATCATATCCACTTGACCAAATCCTAGCGGTGCGCATGGCTACAGAGGTGGTGACGCCACCGATGGTGATGCGCCGGCGAGGCTAGGGGGCAAGAGAGGGGGCGCTGATGCTTACCGAGGTCGCGAGGACGAGTTGACGCTCAACGTGGTCGCGGTTGGGGCGGGGGTGCATGGACTCGTCGGCTATTCCTCGTCAGAGTTCGGTCGTGCGTAGGGTGTCCTCAGTCGGAGATGAAGACGACGACCTAGGGCACAAGAGGACAAGCTGCAGGAATTAGAAGATGCACAAGGACATGGTGAACACAATCGCGTGAATCAGAGGCCAAGGGGAGCACAGGTTTTACCGCATTGGCTCGCCGGAGTTCGTCGGTACCACGGCGGTGCAATGCGAAATACGAGTAGCCTGGCAGTGCTTAGAGCTTGCGCTGTGGGGGGAATGGAGCGTAGGGGGAAGGGGTTAAATAGCCAGAGCAGGGAGAGAATCACGCACGCTATCAACGGCAATCAAACGAATTTGTTTCGGATTTGAATGGGGGAAGAAACAGTAGGCAAGCGCAGGTCTGGCGCGGGGTTGACGATGACGAGCTGGCATGGCTGTGGGCTCCACCAATCAGCGGGTGGGTGCGCGCGCGGGGTGCAAAATAGAGGGAGAGGGGGAAGTTCTTGGGTGGGCTCGTGGGCCTTTCAGTGGTGTTGGGACAGATGGGTTGCTGGCTTCTTTTTTTCCTTCTTTGCCTTTTTCTTTTCTGTTTTGAATTTCCATTTAAGATTTGAATGGGCAATTCAAATCCAATTCAACTCAAACCTTCACAAAACTTTTGTGAGGTGATCCTAGTTTTTAAAAGTGTGTCAAACACCTCAAATCACTCCAAAAACATTTTGGGTCATAAAATAAAAATAAAACCATGCCCCATATAATTAATATAAAAGGGGTATTAAATATGGTTTTGCTAGGGTTTAAGCTTTGAAAAAATTTGTGCAAAGTAGACATGCCAATATGTTATGAATGCAATAACATGTTTTTGAATTTGATGAAATTTGGGATGTTACAAATCTACCCCCCTTATGATGAATCTCGCCCTCGAGATTCGGATTGGCTAGCAATTAGGTGAGTGTGATCTTTCCAAAGTTCATATTATCTTTCCCGAGTTGCTTCTTCCTCGGCATGATGATTCCACTGTACTTTGCAGAACTTTATGGTCTTAGTACGAGTGACTCTTTCTGCTGTCTCGAGAATCTTGATAAGTTTCTCTTCATAAGTGAGATCATTCTCTAGCTGAACTTCTCCTAGTGGTATAGTGTCTTTTAACGAACTTTCTTCCATCTCTAGATGACACTTTTTCAAGTGGCTTACATGAAACACATTATGCACTGCTGACAGTGATTCTAGTAGTTCTAACTTATAGGCCACTTCTCCTTTGCGGCTCAAAATCTTGAATGGCCCTACATAACGAGGTGCCAATTTCCCTTTGACTCTAAATCTCTTCACACCACGAAGTGGTGAGACTCTAAGATAAGCTCTATCACCATTCCGACTTTACCATTCCGACTCTAAGATAGGTGACCTCTCTATGTTTTGGGTCTGCATAACTCTTTTGTCGGGATTGGGCTATCTTCAATCTGTCCTTTACCATTCCGACTTTCTCTTCGGCTTCCTTGATTAGATCTGGTCCAAATAAATTTCTTTCTCCTACTCCACTCCATAGTAATGGTGTAGTACACTTCCTTCCATAAAGGAATTCAAACGGAGCCATCTCTATGCTCGACTGATAACTATTATTGTAAGAGAATTCTGCGTATGGCAGACTTTCATCCCAACTAGATCCATAGTCTAGCGCACACGCTCTCAACATGTCTTTAAAATCTGATTGGTCTTTTCTATCTGTCCATCAGTCTGAGGATGAAATGTTGTGCTGAATTCTAGCCTAGTTCCCAATGACTCATGCAGTTGTTTCCAAAAATGTGAAGTGAACTGAGTTCCTCTATCTGACACAATACTCTTAGGTACTCCATGCAGACACACAATCCTGTTCATACAGATCTTAGCCAATTTAGCACTTGTATAAGTGGTCTTCACGAGTATGAAATGAGCCACTTTAGTTAAGCGATCCACAACAACCCATATGGAATCGTATCCAGATCTGGTCCTTGGCAGTATGGCGATAAAATTCATACCAATCTTATCCCACTTCCAATCAGGTATTGGTAGTGGTTGCAATAACCCTGCCAGTTTCTGATGTTCCACCTTCACTCGACTACACACATCACAAAAGGCAATGTGCTCCG
Source organism: Avena sativa (assembly GCA_916181665.1). Classification (NCBI taxonomy): domain Eukaryota; kingdom Viridiplantae; phylum Streptophyta; class Magnoliopsida; order Poales; family Poaceae; genus Avena; species Avena sativa. The sequence goes on from OV702284.1 coordinate 73,955,665, forward strand.
CGATATCTTTCTTGAGATTGTTCCACCAGAATCTTTCTTTCACGTACATGTACATTTTGGTGTTACCAGGATGAATAGAATATGGTGAATTGTGTGCTTCTTGCATAATCAACTTCCGAAGCTCCGGATCTTGTGGAATGCAGATACGCTTTCCAAACCATGTGGTTCCTTGTTAATCTTCATGGAATCCTTTCGCCTTTCCTTTTCCAATTTTACTATTAATCTCCTCTATTTCCTTGTCCAACTTTTGGGCTTCTTTTATTTTATCCAAAAGTGTTTGTTGAACTTCCAATGACATGAGATATCCTTCAGGCACTATCTCCAATCTTAGCTCTTTAAATTGGGCACACAAATCATCTGGAAATTCTCCTTTGGTGAGGCCATTCACAGAAACTTTGCGGCTTAATGCATCAGCTACAACATTCGCTTTACCGGGATGGTATTGCAAACTCAAGTCGTAATCCTTGATAAGTTCTAGCCACCTTATTTGTCTCATGTTGAGCTCTTTTTGGGTGAAAATATATTTCAAGCTCTTGTGATCTGTGAACACTTCACATCGCTTTCCCAAAATATAGTGTCTCCATGTTTTGAGTGCATGGACAATAGAGGACAACTCTAAGTCATGTGTAGGATAGTTTACTTCATGAGTCTTGAGTTGTCTTGAGGCATAAGCCACAAATTTTCCTTCTTGCATCAATACACCACCCAATCGTTGGTGAGATGCATCACAATAGACTTGGAAGTCTTTAGATCTGGCAGACATAAAACTGGTGCAGACACCAATCTTTTCTTCAACTCTTCAAAAATGGTTTCACATCCTTTAGTCCAATCAAACTTCTTCTCTTTTTAAGCAACTATGTCATTGGCTTAGCTACTTTCGAGAAATTCTCGATGAACCTTCTATAGTACCCGGCCAAGCCTAGGAAACTACGGACTTCTTTAACTTATTTGGGAGATTCCCACTCAGTTACAGATAACACCTTTGCGGGATCGATAGCTATACGAACTCCAGACACAATATGTCCAAGAAATCCAACTTTATTCAACCAAAACTCACATTTACTAAACTTGGCATACAACTTGTGCTCCCTGAGTTTCTCAAGAATTAAACACAAATGTTCTTCATGCTCTTCATTGCTCTTGTAATAAATCAATATATCATCTATGAATACGACAACAAACTTGTCAAGAAACTCCATGAACACCTTGTTCATCATGTTCATGATATATGCTGGTGCATTTGTTAGTCCAAATGGCATCACTGTATACTCATACAATCCATACCTAGTGGTAAAAGCAGTCTTAGGTATATCTAGTTCTCTAATCTTTAGCTGAAAGTAACGTGACCAAAAATCAATTTTTGAGAACACACGAGATCCTTCTAGCTGATCAAAGAGATCATTGATCCTGGGTAAGGGATACTTGTACTTTATGGTCACTTTGTTGAGTCATCAATAATATATGCATAGCCTCTGACTCATGTCTTTCTTCTCGACAAACAGAACTGGTGCACCCCAAGACGAAGAACTTGGTTGGATAAATCCTTTCTGCAACTATTCTCCAAGCTGTTTCTTGAGCTCTTTTAACTCATCAACTGACATGTTGTAGGATCTCTTTGCTATGGGTCCAGATCCTGGCAATAAGTCAATCAAAAACTCCACATCCCTATCTGGTGGCATTCCTGGTAATTCCTCCAGAAACACATCCAGGTACTCCTTCATGACTGGTACACTTTCTAGGCTAACCCCCTTAAGATAATTTAGCTTACTTCCTTTGGGTTCAAAGTTAGACTTGAATCTAATCCGTTTCTTTTTCGGGGTTGTGAGTGTAATAGTTCTTCTGGCACAGTCTATTACTCCCTCATAACGGGTCATCCAATCCATGCCTAATATTACATCCAATCCTTGGGATTCTAGGATTATCAGACTAAGTGGAAACTTGTATTTTCCAAACACTATTACTAGATCATGACATCCAAAATTATCATCTCTCCACCTGGGGAGCTTACTTTAATAGGACATCCAATATTTTCAGTTGGGAGTCTATTTTTGTCTACAAATGCTCTTTAAATGAATGATTGCGATGCGCCGGTATCAAAAAGGACAAGTGTTGGAAAGGAATTAATCTTGAACTTACCAGCCACGGCATCAGACTCCTCTTGGATTTCCTCCACATTGATGTGGTTCACATGACCCTTCTGAAAAGGGTTTGGCTTGTTTGCTCCATTAGTCTTCGTTTCTGGGCATTCATTCGCATAGTGCCTAGTTTTCTTGCACTTGAAACATTCAACCTAACCGACGTCTCTCTTAGTTGGCTGATTCCCATGCCATTTCCACCATGGTGACTCTTGTGTCCACTCTTGTTGTTGCGGTAATCACCATTGTTTTGTCCATGATGTTTATTGCTATCGTGGTGACGGTTACTGTTGTGGTGGTTGTTATGATTCCCGTGTTTGTGGGATCTAGAACCTCCACTTCCTTCACCAAAAGAACGCTTGTGAGACTATCCAGACCATGTTATCAAAGTGGTGCTTCCTCTTCCTATTCTCTACTTGCTTCATCTTGCTTTCTAAGATGGTAGCTTTGTCACACATAGATTGATAAGTTGGAACATATGCAACAGATAGTTGCATGCACATCTCATCATTCAGCCCTTCTAGGAACTTCTCCTTCCTCTTTGCATCCGTGTCAACATCATCCGGTGCATAGCGTGCCAGATTGTTGAACTCTTCAATATATTCTGCAACACTGTGGTGGCGTTGGTTAAGGTTGTGGAATTCCTTCTTCTTCAACCCCATCACTCCTGAAGAGATATGAGCAGTGCGGAATCCATCCTCAAATACTGCCCAAGTCACTTCTTCAATAGGGGTAGTGATTTGGAAGTTATCACACCAAGTAGCTGCTGGTCCTTCCAACAGGTTTGCTGCAAATGTGACTTTCTCCTCATCAGTGCAACCAACTATGACCAAGTCCTTGTTCACAGAACATAGCCAATCATTTGCTACCATTGGATCAGTGGTTCCAGAAAACTTAGCAGGCCTCAATATTAGAAACCTTGTGAGCATATCAAAAGCTGGTGGGTTGTTCTGGTTGTTGTTGTTATTATTGTTGTTGTTGTTGTTGTTTTGGTTCTAGTTTGACATAAACTGAGTCATCATCTGCATCAACTGAGTTTGTGTAATCATCAACTATTGCATCTCATTGCAATTGTTGTTATTGTTGGGATTGGCATGACGGGGAGGCATATGTGGTTTCAATAAGGATAAGTAATGAGATATAACCCATAGATCCTAACATGCACAATACAATATATAGCAACAATCACAAACAGGCAAGCACATGATAAACTTTAGGATTCAAAACGAACAACAAGTTTTGTAAACTAAACACACTAGCATAGTCATCCACATGTTGGATGATCAATGCGACTCGATAAATAAAATGATGATAGATAGATAGATAGATAGATAGATAGCCAAGTAGTCAACACTACTCCTCCATATCGACTTCCTCCTCCACTAGAGTAAGTCCTGCTGCGTCGATTCCTGCCTTGTACTCCTCCACGCTGGTGGTTAAAGCATCGACCTTCACCTGAATCTCTCTCTTCTGCGAACGCATCCTCTCAATCACCTCCTGTTGTGTCTCTAGCTCACAATCCTTGAGCCCCATCTCGTCCTTCATCTCATTGATCTTCTTGTTCTTATCTTGCACTATCTTTTCTTGGTTCTTGAAACTCTTGTGTTGCTTCTCAAACCTAGTATCCATCTCCTTGATTCTCTCCTCCTACTCCTCGAAGGCCTTGTCCTTCTTCCTCAACTAGACGCGTAGCTCGTCATTGCTAAGCATGACGTTGGTCCTATCAGTATCGAGGTGCGTAAGAAGGCTCTCTAGTTCCTGAAGATAGAGGCGCACTAGCTCAATAGTCTCCCTAGTGGCCTCGTCCAACACTATAGCCTCTCCCTTCTCGTCACGTCTCCCAAAGGGATGGAAGTAGAGGCCCTTGAGCTCCGCGGAATGACGTCCACAAAGGAGTCTGAGTAGCTCCTGCATGGCGATGTCGAGTCCCTTCTCCTTGTCATCATGGAGTATCTTGAAGGCATCTCCTCGGTGGGGGGCTCTGACTGGCGTCCTGGCTGAGAGACTCTAAATTCCCATAAGTCCTTCTCCTCAAACTTCCTGAGCTGAAGTCCCTTAATGTTAGGGATGGGAAGACCGAGCACATTGACGAGCTCCACAATACGGGATCCAAAATGAATTCCCTTGAAATCATCGGTGGTGCTGAGAACAAAGCTAGGCATCTATTGCATAGGATAGAGAAAATTAGAAACAACACAAGTAAATAGTACAACATAAGGTAGCAAAGCAAAAGCCAAAGTCATTCAACAAAACACTAATCCACACAAGTCATGGCATACATTATTCAATCACAAACACCAAGGTTCAACATAACTTAGTCTAATTTTTGCCATACCACATAGGTTGGTATGATCAAAATTATTAACGCGAGAAAATGACAAGTGTGGTGGTCCAACTATTGGAGTACGTCACAACTCTCACTCACTAGTCATGGTAGATATCTGAGCATTCTTGGATGCAATATGTTTGTCTTGATCACAAGACTCCCATGCTAAGTCTATGATATCCTCCCTTAGACGTTTTATGGTGGTATCTAAGTCTTGGGTATGCTTCTTCTCCTCTCTAAGGTCATTCTGAGTGTTGAGCATTCTACACTTGATTCTTTCTCCAAGATCCTTGATGGAATTCCATGTTGCATTCCTTGCAGAGTCAAAGAATGACATATGCATTTCAGAGTTGGTGACCATGCAGAATCCTGACTCATTGTGGTTTTCCTCCTTGTTTTTATACAAGTGGAGTTGTACCCACCAATACTCTTATCCTTCATCCATCACTGGAAATCCTTTGTACACGGCTTCACCATTTATCTCCAAGCTAACCATGAGGTTCTTGAGTGCCTTGGAAAACTCCGTCTCACATTCTAGGGTCATGGTCATCGGTGGTCCCTTCTTGACGGCTTCGTTGATGGCGTCCATCTGCAAATAGAGATGATAAAGAAGATTAGGAGAGGTTTACGAGATGAAAAGTGACAAGTGTGAAATTTACAAAGGGATTGCATTTTCCTAGTGGTTTCCTTAGTATAATCCATCTTAAGGTCACAAACCTACAGGCAACACAGTGCTCTGATACCATCTGTAAGACCTCACCCTTTAAGGTAAAGGCCCCTGTGATTGCAGTGCTAGTCCCTGGATCGAAATGCTAGCACCCACAGTTTAAGATGAAGTACACAGATACAAATGTGAAAGGATACGTATGTCGCCTAGAGGGGGTGAATAGGCGATTAAATCTTTTCCTAGAGTGGCTCAACAAAGGCGGAATAAAACTAGTGTTTACTTTGTTAAGCACAACCTAGAACAACTAAGGTTCACCTATGTGCACCAACAAGTTATGCTAAGAAATACAAGCAACAAAGTGATAGCAAGATATATATTACTTCAAGAACGAAGGCTATCACAATGTAAAGTGCATAAGTAAAGAGCTCGGGTATAGATATAACCGAGGCACGCGGGGACAACGATATTTTACCGAGTTCCTCCCAACATGGAGTACGTCTCGTTTGGAGAGGGGGTGCTATAAAACCACCAACGCCACAAAAGCCCTCCCTTATTCTCCGGTGAATCTCACCCCAACGGGATCGATCCACGCTTCCACTATCGGTGCACTTGTCGGTGGCAACCGGGACCTCTCACAAGGTTGGGGCACTTCTCCACAACTTAATTGGAGGCTCCCAACAAATGCCACCAAGGCCACAAAACCGTCTAGGGTTCCAAGAACCCAAGAGGGACAAGCTCCAATGAGTAACTCAAACCAAATCCTCCGAGGAGAACACAAACCGATGCACCAAATGCAAATGGCAAGAACACCACAAAGGTGCTCAAATCCTTCTCTCCCAAATTCCAACAAAGCTACAAAATCTTATGGGGGAATAAGAGAGGAAGAACAATGGAGGAAATCCACAAAAGACTCCAAGATCTAGATCCCAATATGTTCCCCTCACTTAGAGGAGAGATTGATTGGTGGGATTGTAGATCTAGATCTCCTCTTTCAAATCCCTCAAAAATATGCAAGAATCATCGGAGGGATTTAGAGAAAGCAAGCTCAAGAAGGTCAACAATGGAGGGGAAAACTTGCAAGAATAGTTTAGGAACCATTGGGGAAGAAGGCCCCTTGTATAGGTCCCTCCAAAATCCAACCGTTGCATCCTAAAAACGCGATTCCCGGTACTACCGGCCTTTCTCGGCACTACCGGACATTCCCTGGGGTTCCTGAGGCGCCAAACGCATTTTTCTCTGCGCTCCCCGGTACCAAAATGCGGTACTACCGGACCCCGGTACTACCGGATCCTGGTCCGGTACTACCGGCTATCACAGAACGAAAACAGCCATAACTTTTGCATCCGGACTCCTATTTCCATGATCTTGGGCTCGTTTCTAAGAGGACAACAACCTCTACAATATCATGCAAAGAAACATCATAGTCCAGAAAGGGAGTATAGATCCAAATGACGAAGTAAAAAACCTTCTGCCGCGCTAGGTACTAAAATGCGGTACTACCGCTTTTTGGTACCTAGCCCGGCAGTGGCTTTTGGAAACTTGTCAAAAACCTTCTGCCGTGCTAGATACTAAAATGCGGTACTACTGCATTTTGGTACCTAGGAGGGCAGTGGCATTTTGGAACTTGCCAAAACCAACTGCCGCGCTAGGTACTAAAATGCGGTACTACCGCATTTTGGTACCTAGGAAAATTCAAACCTCTATAACTTTTGATTGGTAACTCCGATCGACCCGATTCCAATTGTGTTGGAAAAAGGACGACATGAGCTACCCTATGAAACGTGAAAATATTTGTTATCACCAAGTGAGAATGTATCATGTATAATAATGTGAGATACCTCACTTGGTGAGAAACCAAAAAGGCGCCAAGATCAAAATCGCAACAAGATACAAACGGAAGATCCGATTTTGATGAACAAGAGCTTGTTATGGAGATTACCACAAACTCTATATCCTCACATGGATAAGACCAAATAATAACCAAATACTATGATGCAAGTATGCAAAGGTTTGAGCTCTCTCCGAATGATGTGACCGAATTACTCATACGAGATCCCATCTTGATAGTACGGTTATCTATCCTAAAACCCGGTCTCACACACACAACGTGAGACCGGCAAAAGGGAAAACCTATCAAGATTATACCTTTGCCTTGAGCATTCCACTTGAACTCGATGTAGATGAACTTCACCGTCTCAAGATGGAACGCCTTTCTTCATCCCTGATCATCGATCCATGATCACCGAGGATGGTAAGCCACAAACATGAGATCTTCTATATATGGCGCATTTTGAGCTTGCACAACACATCTTCTCATTTCATCGACCTTGAAGCCACCATATGCTCCAAGCGATGCCAATGGACAAATCCTACAAGTATAACTTAATACACACATTAGTCCATAAAGATTTTCATTAATTACCAAAACCACACATGGGGGCACAGATGTTCTTTCAATCTCTCCCATTTTGGTAATTGGTGACAATCCCTTTAAGATGGTTTATATAAGGAATATTAAAGAATAAAATGGTACTACCAATATTAAATACTACATAAGTATGTGATATTGGTACCACCACCATATATAGAGCAAAGTCCCCTACAATCTATGCAGGTGTGATGAACTTGAATTTCAATGCATATATTGCCAATCATTATCATTGGTGGAGTTTCTCCTCTATATATACCACATGCTAAGCAACAACAAAGATGCAAGAGCATGAAAGGCAAATGCTTAAGAACAAACTCAATGCATCAACCAACTTCCCTTAAACCCTCTAAAACTTCTCCCCCATTGGCATCGATTGCCGAAATGGGTGACAAGTTCTAGAAGGCAAATATAGTAATACTTCCTCCAAAGGTGTGCCTTCGCACATATCCAATGATGAATACTTGCGAGGGAGTAGGACTATATCGAGGACCCAAAGATTGCCAAAATAAAACCAAATGATGCAAGCAATTACAAGGTCCGACAATCCAATTTGAAAACAACATATGAGTCCAAATGAAAACAGCAAGATGTTATGATATGAGCAAAAGAGTGTTTGAAATAACAAATAGAGAAGTTCCCCAAGATTTGTGCAAAATTAAAAATAAATGCATTAGAATACATAGTGCACAAATATGGAATCCTCGCTCCCCCATAAGCATTTAAAACACACTAAATGAAAGATCAAACAAATTCTTAAATAAAATAGAGAAGCTTCCCAAGATTTGTGCATACTTTAGAATGTTGTATTTCAATACAAAATTTCACAAATATGGAATCCTCACTCCTCCATAAATATTTAAGGCACAATAAATGAGAAAGGAGACAAATGAGCATTATTAAATGAATTAGATGAGCTCCCCAAATATAATGCACCAATTATGCTAATTGTAATTGGGAACAAGGTGCATAATCATGGAATCCTCACTCATCCAAATTCATTTAACAATACAAGGCATGAGAGAACAAGTATGAGTGTCCGAAGATGCAAACAAGAGGAACAATCACTCATAGGCAAATAAATTTGGAAGCCACCAAAAAAAGGAATAAAAAGGTGGTATCCAAGGAATAAAATCTCAACTAAAGTTATCTTCTCATATGTGTATATGTTTCTAAGTGGATAATATCACAAAGACATAGGACCATAAAGAAACAAGCACACACAAAGAAGATATACAATAAATCACATAAGAGGCTAAAATGAAGTCATAACATATATCAATAAGATTTTTGCTTCAAAGCATGGCCAAAGGCTCAAATATATCTTATTGTACATTAATGAACTTCAAACACCAACACACTACATATATTACAACTATCACCAAGGGAAAAAGGAGAAAGTTGGAATATATGGAGAAAGGCAACAAGTATCACGAGAAAAATATACTAGCAAAAATCTCACTATTGCACATGAGAGAAGTTTGAGGAAAAGATAGGCAATAAAATTGCTAGATTGACATATTTGGGATTGATAGATCATATGCATGATTTTGTATAGTCCCAATCATATGCACTCATCTCAACTTCTACACATTTACAATAGAGAGTTCTCTTAATACCATGGCTAGAGATACAACAATAAATATAATAACAAAAATTCATGCCAAGATGCAACCTACAAAAGGTTGGAAGCAAGATAAATATGCATGAGCAAGAGATACTTGTTACCGAGATATAATTGGTAGGATGTAGGGGATATGAATTCATTGATCATCCTATAGCTTGCCTCCAATTTTCATTAATGCACCACTTCTTCAAGATTTGAGAGACAAGCATCCAATATATCTCCAATGTACCTAAAACACATTTAAGTACAAAATGGTCCCCAAACTTATTGGGTCCAACGTAGTTAGTGCAACTACAATACATAGGAGAGACTCCACATAATTATGTGCATATTGATATGAAATTGAATTTCATGCACAACTTAGCCGATGGGAATCGGTGGAGTTTTCCCTATATATTGGATCAAAGAAAGCAAACATGCCATAATATAAACATATAGTAAATATGCATGCATAAAGCTTTCAAGAACCAAAAATGAGATACAATTTGAACAAAAAACCGAGTTGGCACACACAAGAGTGTGACAAGACAAGCGGTGTCCAAATTGTATCAAATAACCAATTCAAAACATGAAAGAGCATAAGTTCAAAAATGAACTAGGCAAAAGCCAAAGAGCAAAAGATAGATAAAAATACAAATGCTCAAGGATTTATCTCATTCTAAAATGGTCAAAATTTGAAACAAGGAATGAGACAAAACCAACTCCCAAAAAGAGTAAGGTTCCAACAAGTAAACCAAACTCTCCAAACTTTTCATGATGGCACAAAATACCAAAACTAAAAGATCAAACTTCCAAGCACATAAAACCCGATATGGATCAAACAAGGAAGCATAAAAGGATTGTTCTAGATAATATAGAGAGCTCACCCATAAGTAGTACATTATATAGAATTTTGCTTTTGAATGCAAAATGCACACAAATGAGATCTTCACCACTACCTACATTAAATAAAACACACGAGAATACCAATAAAATAAGAAGATTCATAATAGGAAAGGAAGGAATGGGAGCACAAAAAACATTTACTTGGCCAAAGATAGGACACGATTAAGCAAAGGCCAAAGTGACTATGATCAATAAATTCTACCATAACTTGAGTACTCATTGTCCAAGGACAAGAAATATTGGGAATAATTTTCCCAAGGTAGCTTGCATGGATATCCAAGATCATAGTCACAACAAGAAGCATATAACTAAATATAAGAATTGAGCATGATACTTCAAGCAAGATTCTTGGTAGCTTCCAATAGTCACACAATCACTAGTGATTAGAGTAACTTGAAGCAAATGGTTTCCATGCGAATATATATATCTAAATATGAGGAAACACATACCAAGAATCATTCTCACATACAAGATCCAAAATAAGATCAATAAAGGCATTCAAGCAAATTGGAACTTGTATGAGCAAATGTGTCACATAAGTGCTAGATAATTATCAATATCAATTCTAAGTGACACAACCTCTAATATTCACATTTTCTAGGATTGTACTATGCACTAAGCATATGACCCCCCCCCCATAATGTGATACTACCATAAAACCAACACGAGGAAAAATAATACAAATAGAGATAATTAATGGACATTATAAAACTTACATTTATCATGAGAATTGTACCACATAGATACTAGGCAATAATCCAATATAAATACTAGGTGGTATTCCCCATGTACACATAATTTTAGGATTGTGGAATGCCCAAGCATAACACTCCCCCAAAATGGGATAATCCATTAATCTCTCACAAGAGCCAAATAAGATATGAAATATAATCAAGAAAGGCTCCAATACACGAAACACGCATACATGGTGTGCCACCTAATCATATACAAATATACTTGATACCTCAAGATAATTAAGTGGAAAGCACAACATGTACAAAAGCATGGAAGATACAAAACCAAAACATGCACAAGGGGCGAGTAACTTTCAATGTGAAGAGTTTAGCATATGTTACTGCAAGGAGGAACATTGGAAATATAATATAATCATGATAATCCAAATGGCTTGGGTTGACAATAATAATTGATGAAGATCCGTCAATTCTTCATAATGTAGCCAAGACTCCAATGCCCTCCGAAACACACCTATTGATCAAGTTTTGGCTTGTTGGTCCCCAACCAAGTTGGGTCCTAAGAAGTTAGTCACAATAGGCTTGGCAACCCAAATGGATCTTTTCTTGACACCATATTGGGCACCAACAAATTCGGCAAACACATTGCCAACCTCATCCTTACAAAGAGAATAAACATCATTAATAGTGATAGGGTTGGATGAGGAGATACCGATAGTGCATGAGGAATAAATATGTCCCTTCTCACGGCATATGTAGCAAGTTCTACTTTGCTATCTTTCTTCTTAGGTGAAGCCACAACTCGAGGAAGAGCTCGAGTAGTCCTCTTAGGAAGGGGCCCATTAATGACTTGAGGTGGAGCTTGAGGCCGCTTCCCTTGTTGCTGCACACTAAGAGGCTTTTTCTTCAATGGGCAAGATCTAACATGGTGCCCTTCTTCCTTGCACTTGAAGCAAACAATGTTGGCCGGATTCTTGACTTGATCTTGGCCATTCTTCTTATTGTCCTTGTGCTTCAACTTGATAGTGGACTTGTTCTTGACATTGGAGTTGAATACAAGCCCACTCTTGTCATTGGGGGATTTTTGCACACTCAAGATTTTGTTGAGTGTGGCCTTCCCTTGATGACCCTTTTTCAAGTCATTCTTCAAAGAAGTGACTTGATCCTTGAGCTCTTTTATTTCCTCTACATGGTTAGTTTCAACAAAAGCACTAGAGGAAGTAGATGCTACCTTGATAGAGAAACAAGGCACGGAATGTAATTCATCACGAGATATAGCATAGTTGTGAGAGGATGAACTACAAGGACTAGCACATGGCAATTTAACATTTGGAGTAGATATAGTGCTAATGTCCACATGAGGCCCACTAGATGTTACCTTTGACATGATGGCCTCATGAGCCAACTTTAGCCTACCATGGGAGATTAGGAGATCCTCATGCGAGCTTGAGAGCTTAACATGGCTTTCTTCTAATTTCCCATAGTTGCTAGTTAGCAAAGCAATTTGAGCCTTTAGCTCAACATTCTCCTTTAAAATAGATGCTTCGAAAGAAATAGAGTTAGTAGCACAAGCATCATCATTATTAGCAAGAGGTGAGGGCAACTTGGCAAGCTCTTTTAAATATGAGGCTTTAAGTTGCTCATGTGACTCGGTGATTTTGATGAGCTCCCTCTTAACGACCCGAGAGCCATTTTTGAGGTTCTCAAAATACTCAAGGAGTTTAGCATAAGCAACTTGAGTCTCAACATTTTTACTTTTGAGATCACTTGCCACTTAAAGATCTCTATCATGAGATTCCTTTACTCTAGATAGCTCTAAAGCAAAGGTCTCCTAAAGAGATTCCTTAGTGGTTTGTTCCTCTTCAAGAGCTTTATTTAGGTTTGCAATTATATTAGCATACTCACGCTCAAGACTACACATTTTATCAACATTGTTATCATGCACCTCAAATTGTGTTTCTAACTTATCAATATGTTCCTTTCTCTTAATAGCAACGTCCAAGACTTCAACAAGTTAGAGCAAGCAATATCCTTTTTAACAAGGGCACGATAAACAATCTCACCCTTTTCATATAAATCATCAATATCAAGCTCTTGTTCCACATTATCCACATCCTCCTCATCACAAGAGGTAATGGGTTCCAAAGTAGGGGTTAACTTAGAATCCCTAGCCATAAGGCATAGGTGGGTACCGGAAGAAGGTGAATATGAGGTTGCATATGTGGCTTCATTCAAAACCATGTCTTGGCCCATAGAATCTTCGGTTTCCTCTACATGGTTAGCAACACAAGCACTAGAGGAAATGGAAGCATTTTTATCATGGCAACAAGACAAAACAAGCATATCATCATGATATTTATTCAAGTCATTTCTACATGATATGCAAGGACTATTAACACACGCATGTAAGGAGTTTGTAGTGCTAGAAGTGTTAAAGTTCAAAGATATATCATTGCAACTAGATAGAGATGAGCGATTACAAATAGTAAGCACACTATCAAAATTGCAATTTCTATCACCTCTCACCATATCATTACCTTGTGAAAAGTCACATGTTGGTGAAGTGGTAGAGGATGAGAAATCATCTCGACCGGAAGTGGAAGCAACACAATCATCCTCAATAATGTTGGACACAACATATTTATCTTGAATTTTTGCCCATAACTCATGAGTGCTCCAAAAAGGAATGATTGAGGAGGTAACTACATAGCTCAAAGCATTAACAAGCACATTAGAAGCTTGAGCATCGAGATATAAGTTTTTCTCATCCTCACAAGATAGAATTTTGAAATCCATAGGAGGATAAAAACCCATATCTACAATACGCTCCAAATTTGGGTCCATGTCCCGAAAATGAATGAGCATGCGATTTTTCCATATATCATAATTTGTGCCATCGAATGTGAACATGTCATTGTGCACTAATCCTCTAGCCGACATCTTTACTCTCAAGGCGGTGAAGCCTAAAATGAGAGACCGGGCTCTGATACCAATTGAAAGTATATGGATGTCGCCTAGAGGGGGGGTGAATAGGCGATTAAAACTTTTCCTAGAGTGGCTCAACAAAGGCGGAATAAAACTAGTGTTTACTTTGTTAAGCACAACCAAGAACAACTAAGGTTCACCTATGTGCACCAACAACTTATGCTAAGCAATACAAGCAACAAAGTGATAGCAAGATATATATTACTTCAAGCACGAAGGCTATCACAATGTAAAGTGCATAAGTAAAGAGCTCGGGTATAGATATAACCGAGGCACGCGGGGACAACGATATTTTACCGAGTTCCTCCCAACATGGAGTACGTCTCGTTTGGAGAGGGGGTGGTATCAAACCACCAACGCCACAAAAGGCCTCCCTTATTCTCCGGTGAATCTCACCCCAACGGGATCGATGCACGCTTCCACTATCGGTGCACTTGTCGGTGGCAACCGGAACCTCTCACAAGGTTGGGGCACTTCTCCACAACTTAATTGGAGGCTCCCAACAAATGCCACCAAGGCCACAACGCCACCAAGGCCACAAAACCGTCTAAGGTTCCAAGAACCCAAGAGGGACAAGCTCCAATGAGTAACTCAAACCAAATCCTCCGAGGATAACACAAACCGATGCACCAAATGCAAATGGCAACAACACCACAAAGATGTTCAAATCCTTCTCTCCCAAATTCCATCAAAGCTACAAAAGCTTATGGGGGAATAAGAGAGGAAGAACAATGGAGGAAATCCACAAAAGACTCCAAGGTCTAGATCCCAGTATGTTCCCCTCACTTAGAGGAGAGATTGATTGGTGGGATTATAGATCTAGATCTCCTCTTTCAAATCCCTCAAGAATATGCAAGAATCATCGGAGGGATTGAGAGAAAGCAAGCTCAAGAAGGTCAACAATGGAGGGGAAAACTTGCAAGAATAGTTTAGGAACCATTGGGGAAGAAGGCCCCTTATATAGGTCCCTCCAAAATCCAACCGTTGCATCCTAAAAACGCAATTCCCGGTACTACCGGACTTTTTCCAGGTACTACCGGACATTCCCAGCACTACCGGACATTCCCTGGGGTTCCTGAGGCGCCAAACGCATTTTTCTCTGTGCTCCCTGGTACCAAAATGCGGTACTACCGGATCCTGGTCCGGTACTACCAGTCATCACAGAATGAAAACAGCCATAACTTTTGCATCCGGACTCCGATTTCGATGATCTTGGGCTTGTTTTGAAGAGGAGAACAACCTCTAAAAGATCATGCAAAGAAACATCATATTCAAGAAAGGGAATATAGATACAAATGACGAAGTAAAAAACCTTCTGCCGCGCTAGGTACTAAAATGCGGTACTACCGCTTTTTGGTACCTTGCCCGGCAGTGGCTTTTGAAAACTTGTCAAAAACCTTCTATCGTGATAGGTACTAAAATTCGGTACTACCGCATTTTGGTACCTAGGAGGGCAGTGTCATTTGGCAACTTGCCAAAACCTACTGCAGCGCTAGGTACTATTCCAATTGCGTTGGAAAAAGGACGACATGAGCTACCCTATGAAAGGTGAAAATATTGGTTATCACCAAGTGAGAATGTATCATGTGTAATAATGTGAGATACCTCACTTGGTGAGAAACCGAAAAGCCGACAAGATCAAAATCGCAACAAGATACAAACGGAAGATCCGATTTTGATGAACAAGCGCTTGTTATGGAGATTACCACAAGCTCTATATCCTCACATGGATAAGACCAAATAATAACCAAATACGATGATGCAAGTATGCAAAGGTTTGAGCTCTCTCCGAACGATGTGACCGAATTACTCATACGAGAGCCCCTCTTGATAGTACGGTTATCTATCCTAAAACCCGGTCTCACACACACAACATGAGACCGGCAAAAGGGAAAACCTATCAAGATTATACCTTTGCCTTGAGCATTCCACTTGAGCTCGATGTAGACGAACTTGACCGTCTCAAGATGGAACGCCTTTCTTCATCCCTCATCATCGATCCATGATCACCGAGGATGGTAAGCCACAAACATGATATCTTCTATATATGGCGCAGTTTGAGCTTGCACAACACATCTTCTTCTCATTTCATCGACCTTGAATCCACCACATGCTCCAAGCGATGCCAATGGACAAATCCTACAAGTATAACTTAATACACACATTAGTCCATAAAGATTTTCATTAATTACCAAAACCACACATGGGGGCACATATGTTCTTTCGAAAGGTCATTATTAAATCGTAATTCCAGGAGTACAATAGTTCTTACAACTTATTAGCCCAAGGCTAACACATAGAGTTCTCATTACAAAGTATATAAATAAAGTCTTCATCTTCATGTGCCACAGGCAAACATGTTGAGTGTAGACTGATAACCCTACTCACCATCAGAGTAACCTGCAACATAATAAGTGACAGCCACAAGGGGTCAATACATTTGGAATTGTATTGGCAAGTGATATCATAGTTATGTAGTAGAGACTATCATCTACATGAATTTGGCTAATTGTGGTTTCAGGCTGGCTTTGCACAAATTAGTTTTGTCCTACTAGTTAAAAACACTAAGTTTTTCTTTACAAGAACTCTAAGGTACCACCAATAGACATTGGTGAACCACTACCTGTGTTCAACCACAAGTTTTAGCTTAGAGAAATTGGGATGAGGAGATTCTTGATCATTTTAATGTCTTTGATGATCAAAATGTCCGTAACCGGGGACACGGCTAAGTACTTAGGTTTTACCCTCTCGAGAAGTGGTGCATTTTTCCCACAAGACTCGACATGCATTGAGACGAGACTTTTTAGAAGCCATACCTCAGACCACCATGGACGCGTTCCATCCTATCATCCCAACCACCAACTGTCCATCTGGCTGAGTTCTTGCAACTTAGTTGGTCAAGGCAGAGCCCATATGCCATGTGGTTGCACTAGAAGCTTCTCAACACTAAACATCTCAAATCTCTTTGTTCCTGGGTTCCCATCCACAAAGTGTGATACACAGGGTAAAACATAGACATGGTCCCTGTGTAACCACTCAACACAAACCATTCTTCCCATTCCACCCAGGTGTTTCATTAACAAGTTGTTTTCTTAGTCAAAAACATATAGGCATAACCTTTCCATAATATCATAGCATGAGTTTTCACCCTTGAATTCTAATAGCTAGGCTAATCATACTAGCAGAACATGTCTCTTAAATTAGGAAAATTTCTACCAAGATATCATCTATAGGATCTACCATAGCATAGCATATACTTTGAAAATTACCATGCAAATCCTACTCAAAATAGTACTAATGCAATAGGAACAAATAATAGGACCAAAGATGGAGTATCACTTGCCTTGGTAGCTAGGGGAATAGGTACAATCGTCACAATCACACTCTCCACAATCCATAAAATCTACACAACAATTCATACAACAAAATAATCACAAATCAATATTCATACC
This sequence comes from Avena sativa, assembly GCA_916181665.1. Lineage (NCBI taxonomy): Eukaryota > Viridiplantae > Streptophyta > Magnoliopsida > Poales > Poaceae > Avena > Avena sativa. The sequence continues at coordinate 73,972,862 of OV702284.1, forward strand.
AAAAATAATATGAATGCATGCAAAATGCAATGTGGTTATTTTACACACTTTTTAAAACAAAATCTACTATACTGAAGACAAAGCATACTTTCTAAAGTCCAAATAACACAAAAACATCTTTAAAATAATAATCTAAATAATTTTTATAGTCAAAATAAGCCTACAAATGATTCTGCATAAAATCCTAATTTTTTAGAAGAAAATGGCCAAAACAAGGCTATATATGCAAATTTCTCAATTTTCTAAATCCATAGACATCTTATTTGCAATTTTTGGATATACAGAACAAAAGTTATGCAATTTACAATTTTAAACAACTAATAGACAAAAATCTGGATTTTAAATCAAAAACGGAGCCACGCGGCAGCATCTGATTGGACGGTACCGCTTCAGGAGGATCACGCACGCGAGCCGTTGGATTCAAGTGGCATCCTGCGGTCCAGATCTACTCGTACATGTTCGCTACCATATCTAATCTAGACCACTGGATCCAGATCCAGTGGATCATATCCACTTGACCAAATCCTAGCGGCGCGCATGGCTACAGCGGCGGCGACGCCACCGACGGTGATGCGCCGGCGAGGCTAGGGGCAAGTCAGGGGGAGATGATTCTTACCGAGGTCACGAGGACGAGGCAAAGCTCAACATGGTCGCGGATGGGGCGGGGGGGCGCACGGACTCATCAGCTATTCCTCGTCGAAGTTTGGTCGTGTGTCAGGTGTCCTCAGTCGGAGATGAACAAGATGACCTAGGGTGCGAGAGGACAAGCTGCGGGCATTAGAAGATGTGCAAGGACATGGCGAACACAATCGCTTGAACTAGAGGCCAGGGGAAGCACGGGTTTACCGAATTGGCTCGCCGGAGTTCGTCGGTACCGTGGCGGTGCAATGCGAAATACAAGTAGCCTAGCGACGCTTAGAGATTGCGGTGTGGGGGAAATGGAGCGGAGGGGCAAGGGGGTTAAATAGCCAGAGCAGGGAGATAATCATGCATGCTATCAATGGCAATCAAACGAATTTGTTTCGGATTTGAATGGGGGAAGAAACGGCAGGTGAGCGCGGGGCTGGCGCGGGGTTGACGATGACGAGCTGGCGTGGCTATGGGGTCCACCTATCAGCCGGTGGGTGCGCGCGCGGGGTGTGAAATAGAGGAAGAGGGGGAAGTTCCTGGGTGGGCTTGTGGCTGCCAGTGGTGTTGGGCCAGATGGGTTGCTCGCTTCTATTTTTTCCTTCTTTTCCTTTTTCTTTTCTGTTTTGAATTTCCATTTAAGATTTGAATGGGAAATTCAAATCCAATTCAATTCAAACCTTCACCAAAACTTTGTGAGGTGATCCTACTGTTTAAAAGTGTGTCAAACACCTCAAATCACTCCAAAAACATTTTGGGTCATAAAATAAAAATAAAACCATGCCCCCATACATATAATATAAAAGGGGTTTTAAATATGGTTTTGCTAGGGTTTAAGCTTTGTAAAATTTTGTGCAAAGTAGACATGCCATGATGTTACGAATGCAATAAATTTTTTTTGAATTTTATGAAATTTGGGATGTTACAATAAAAGGAATTGGTTACTACGAAAAAATTCACACTAATGATTATTGATCAGAGAGAGTCTCGATCATGTCCACTTAGTTCACAAACCATAGGCTGACACACTTAAGGCTCGTCGACGCATTTGAGTGGATACAGAACACAGAAGAAAATACTGGACAACGCATACACTATTCTGATAAAATTGTCGGAATAAATTCGATGTATCGAAATATTGCAAAGGGATAAAATGTTGATTTGTTCACTAAATGAACTGTTCATTAAATGAAGTTTTCATTAAATGAAGTGTTCATTAAATGAAGTGTTCATTAAATGGAGTGTTCATTGAATTAAGTGACATTAAACCAATTGAATTACAAGTGTTTAATGGAAAGACCTTTGGTTTTTGAGTGGAGATTTAATGGGAGAAAGTGACTCTTGATTATTTGTGAGTGGATACTCCACTAGCAATCAAGAGGGGAGAGGTGGGGGCACCACATGGGGTGCCGACCACCCCTTGGATTCTTCCCCCACTCCTATATAAGGAGGAGGTGGATACCCTCTTCACACACACCATTCCAGCTCTCCCATATGTACTTTGGTTGGCATCTTTCTCCCCTTCCTAGTTGATCCACTATCACGAGTACAGTGCTTAGAAGAAGCCCTGATCAAGACCTTCTCCACCACCACCACCACCATGTTGTAGTGCTGCTGGAGTTCCCGAAGATCCTCTTGAAAGAACATTCCATGATCTCTAGTGGTTTGTGTGTTAGATAACAATACCAAGGATTATTTAATGTGTGGTGTAGTGTTGCAGGTCTTAGCAAATTCAAAAGTAGCACAAAGGTGTTTTTGGCAGGCGAATAATCCGCCCCTACCAAGGTCCGGACAATCCGCCCCTCCCCAATCGACAAATGGTGCCAAGGCGCGTCATGCAGTATGGGGGCGAAATATGTTTCGGATTGTTCGACCAGGGCTGGAGTTTTTGCCCAGGCCGGATAATCCACCCCTCAAGGGGGTCGGATAATCCGCCCACCAGGAGTTTTGAAAAGGGTGCCACGGCACAGTGCACTGTGTGTGGGCGGATAATGTGGCACCCCGGATTTACGGTCCAAGAATACCCGTTATGCTATAATTCACATTCCCATGATCAGTGAGCCGTGAGTATAACTGACAAGTATCATTACATCATCCTTACATTAACGAATACAACAACTTACAAGGAGGCCTTTATGGTGGTTACAACATAAATAGCGGAAGTCTTCAGCGCAGAGCCCGTGCCTTAACCTATAGGCAACTGAATGGGAAGACGGCCTAGCTCGCATAGACGTCAACTCCTTCGTTTCTTCTTAACATCTGCAATCTGGCCAAGTAAATAGCCAGGGACAATGCTGGTGAGTACTTTGAATGTACTCGCAAACCACCGAGACAAGGGTAACAAGAGAATGCAAATCTGGCTGTGGCGAGATAGCTCTACACTATAGTTGTTTTGGAAATACCTTACATTGGCATCTCTAAATCTTTGTTGAAGAAGAGTTTTTATAAATCATGCCTCCTTTTTGGAAATCCGGACATCTCCACATCCTTCTTAAAAAGATTTGAATTGTTGTAAAATCCTTTTTAAAACCTTACCGACCATCTCTAGTCTAAACCCATAGTATTCTTATATTTCCTCGTGACCAAAACACTTTCTTTAGTTCATCTCAACATATCTCCCAGTACTCATAGTAATCACCTTTCCAACCGTCCTTGACAGTGGACGCGGCTATTCGAATAGATTAGACTCTACAGAGTTTGTGCACTTTACCCATAGGAATCAATACATCCGCCGGGATACAACCACGACCCTCTACATAGGGTAGACGGGGGTCTGGATAATCGAACCTAACCTTTCATTTGTTGTCCCTAGTATAGGTACTTTCCCTATGGTTGCTTAGTTCCCCCCCGGGACGTGTACCTGACTTCCCAAGTCCGAATCTCCCTTCCTGCGCATCCTTTATCCACTCCCTTCCATAATGCCTTAACCTGGTACCGTCTGCGGGAGCTCCATAGTTTCATCCGACTCCGAGGAGTTGAATGGAACCTCTCCCGGCATGACGACCCCCTAAGTGGAAAGGAACCGGCTTCCGGGGCCTCGAACCCCTTTCTACGCGTTATGGCGTAGCCCATACTAAGGAGGACAAACTACGAGCTAGCCCTGAGTCCCACCCAGGGTAATGTGGTTGCACTGATAAAATTGTTCCGGCAAAAGACTTGAGTACCCATTTCCTTCTTCCTTTCCTTATTCGACTTTATCTTTATCCTCCTCATATCTTGTTTAGTGAAAACTCCACTCGGAACGATGCCTCTTTCCAAGGGTTTTATTTTGAAAACTTTGTAGTAAGGTAAAACCCAAAATAGTTTTATCTTTGAAGATCCGAGTGTTCCAAGAGGGAAGATGCTACTCATCTTAGCCTCAATCTAAAGTGGTAAAGATAGGCGCAAATAGGGTAGGTGTCCCAGTGGACATCCATCCATAGCTTGGAGGATCCAAGTTACTCACGTCTGCTTATTTGAATAAACCATGTCTATGATCATGCAATTTATAAACGAGATATAAAGCAGTTGATAAACGGAAATGGGTTAATACAGGAGTTCAGGAGTGGTGGCTTTCCTGTGACCAGCGAGAATTCCCTTGATGGCGTTAGATAACCAGAATACCGATAATATCAATAATAAAGATAACCCCGCTGCTTCCTTCTTCTCGGCGTCACACAATCGCAACTATCGCCGTTATCAAACATACATGCAAGCAAACAATACCCAATGAATACAAGTATGCAAACATCAAACCATACAGCAAGTAAAGGAAAACTAAGGATAAACATCTGTAGGATGGTGGTGGTTTGGTTTGATTGGATCGGGAGAAGTTTTGGAGGCATTAGGGAAAAAGGATCACTTTGGATTTTTAGTTTTGGAACAACCTAAGAGAGGGTTTTTTGATCAAGGACTTGATCTGTATGATATAATTGTATAAAAATGATACCATCAGATAGGTATTGATAAAATGAAACCAACAAAAGTGGTTTCACTAATTTATCAATTTCCCTTGATTTTTAAGGGATTTTATAGTGGATAAAACCCTAGTTTAAGGAAATAATTCACCAAAACTTCTCTGGAGTACCAACAATTATTTCCTTGGGTGGAAAGGTAGTATTTGATGGTCTGAATCCAGAGGAGTTGGATTCACCTCAGAATAATTACAGATTGCCCTTGAGAAAACCCCAAAGGCAGTACTGGACAAGAATTGTCTTTTTCATCATATTTATTCTACAGGAGATTTTTAGTTGATTCTAAGGGAACATGCTAGGTATGGATAGTTCCTTTCTGTAGAAATTGGAATCATTAAATTTGGAGTTGTATAGCTACTGTAGTGATTTTATTAGTGAATTAACCATGCACAGAATAGTTTAATTCACCAAGAATCAACAGAGACTCATAAAAATATGAGCTCCTGGGTTTTGATATATATGGGTCTTTAGGTTTACTGGGAGTTGGATTTAAGTCAAAACCTATTTTGGTTTGACCTAGAGAAATTCCTAAAGTCCAAAAGGGCTCGGTTTTGTTATTTTTGCAATTGCTAAAATAGGAAGCAAGTGACTATGGGACCTGTGGGAATGGAAAGGTATGGTTAGTACCCTTCTTCACCAATTGGAAAATATCCATTTGGATATATCCAACTCTTTGGAGAAAATAGTTAGTGTTCTAGACAAATCTGGGGAGAAAATTTATCATATTTATTGTATATATCTTTTTGGTGAGAAACTTGGTCTGCATAATACAGAAAACCCTTGTGCATCTAACCAAATTTAGATCTGGTCAATTGGAAGTGTTTTCCATTCTTATTTAGAATTAAACCAAACTGCCAAAACATACCTGGAAAGAAAATAGAAAAAGGACTCGGGGCAGACGGGCTACTAGGCCAGATCTGGAATTTTGTGGGCCGGGGGATGGATATTTTTGCCCACCCGGGCGCATCCTGGCAGGGGATCTAGACTGACGCCACGGTCCTACACGTCAGTGGCCGCGGGTGCCAAAAGGGTATGAGGCGTGCTGGCCGTCGGATCAACGCGAGATCGGCGGTTGTGGCTCGTCTTCCACCTCTGGCTGGGGAGAAACAGAGGGGAAACCCTAGGGGAGGCAGGGGCGGCGGGGCAGCTCACCAGAGGGCCCGAGGGAGGCTGGGAGGCGGCGGAGTGGGCGTAGCGTGCGATGGAGGTCAGATCAAGGGGCGACAGCAAGGGAGTTGGCGTCGGGATCTTGCTCGCGCAAAATCGGCCGTCGGTGCTTTTGGGAGCTCGTCGGAGGGGGTTCCCTAGGGCGTACCTGCACACGGAGAAGCACGGGGGAGGGTCAGAGGGAGTAGATGAGAGCCTCAGAGAGGCATGCAGCAAGAGAAACAGAGGGGATGAGGGAGTATTCTTGCAGGAGGAGGGGAGGCTGAGAACTCCTAGCTCCTTTTCTCCAGGGCAAGGCAAAGCAGGGGGAGGAAGGATAGCACGTGTGGGAGGTGAGGGGAGTGCTCTGGGGGCAAATGAGTAACGAGGGGAGGCTAGGGTGGCCTCTCACCCTTTTATTTCGAAACCTCAAGGTATAGATGAAATGACAAAAATGGACATGGGGTGGGAGCTTCCCATTGGTTGCCAAGGGTGGTGCTGGGTGGTGTTGTGGTCAATACCTCATCCAGAGAGTGAGAGGGGAGGTGGGGTGGTTGATGTCTTCCTTAATACAAAGATCCTTGCAAGATATGATGCTCTCTCTCTCAAACACTAGGGGACATGGAGGGGCTAGGTATTGTAGTGCTACAGCGCACATGACCAGGAGGGTGTGATGATACTGTGGTGTAGTGCTGGGGAAGATTTGAGATGGTTTGGTTTTTATTTGAATCAAGGTTTGTTGGTGTTGGCAAACTTGATTAAATGAAGGTTTGTGAAGGACGTTGACAAACTTGCATTGGGCAAGGTATGGAGATGGTACTGGTAGGTAGATGGGATCACACAATCTCTTCATGATTTAAATGGGATTTTTTTGATGATTATAATCCTATTTAAATGCACTTCTTCAAAAAGTGCTGAAGTAGATTATGGAAGAAAAAATGATATTTTTACATTGGGCAAGCTTGGTTTTTGATGTTATATGGTCCTAAATACCATAACACGCATTGGAGGAGTTTAGTGGGATTTATTTAGGTGGGAAAGTATTTTTAGGGAATTATTTCTTGTTTCTGCCATTTAAGAAAAATGGCAAAAAGAAACAATGAAGAATCTCAAAAATATTTATTTCTGAGTTGGGGAGATGGGGTATGATGAATAGGCTTCAAAGGTGCCTTAATTTGGTAAGGTAATTTGGAGGAAAACAAACGTCTTTATAGACAAGGGTTTTGGAGAAATTGGTAGATAAAAGAAATTAAATAGTTTAATAATCCAAATAATTGGGAGAATTATTTGGGGATGCTTATATCCAAGGTAGATTATGTACACTAGATGTAGGCATCAATATCAACCTTGGTTTTGATGAAAAGTGGAAAAAGGGTGGAAACTAGATTCGGGGAGGATCTAGGGTTTTGTTATTCTGATGCCCTATAGACAGGGTTGGATTAGGGAGCTCAGAGCTCACCTAGGTATAAGGGGTATATGAATGGTTAGACCATGTCATATAGATGATCATGGAATCAAGAGTTAGGCTTGGTTGGATCTGAGGTGGTTTTGGGGTGATGGCAAAGTTTGTTGAAAATAAAGTTGCCATAGCAGATACATCAGTTATCCTGCTAAACCATGTGGGTTTAAGAAGCACAAGGCTCCAATGGAAACAAGTGGAGTGGGAGTTGATAGGCCTTGATTAGTAGATCCTTTTTTGCAAAGAGTTGGTCAAGGGGAGGTGGCATATAGATGTGAGCTTCTGCCAAAGTAGGAAAGATGATAAGATTTGCAGAAAAGATTAATATCTTGACTACAAAACCATCATGGATGGGTGGGAATTTAGTTGTCTTATCCAAGATAAAGAGTGGGATTTGGTAGTACTAAAGATGTACTACAAGATGGTTCAAGTACATTCGCAATAATGCACATAGGTTAGAAAAGGTAGAGCTCCAAAAATGGTATCCAAATAAGAAATCCAGACTTCGCCATTCTGGCAAATTTGGGGTTTTAGACTAGAGTGTTAGTGTACATGATTTTGAGGGGATGCTAGGGTCAAAACTCATGATCATATGGATGATGTTGATGTGATGGATAAGTAGATATTATCCATGATGATATTGGGTCTTCCTTAAGTTGGAAACCATCCAGAAGGTTTATCCTTGGACTGAGGTAAGCAGGAGATGAGGTGATCTAGATGTGACTTAAGATAGATCCAGACTTTGGATTCCTAGCTTGAGGGTGATGATCACCAGCAAGGATTGGGTCCTAAGGGATGATCTACTAGACTATCTCACTTATAGTTCCTAAACAAACAATGCAATCAGCAGATCAAGGCAATCCATCAGACAGCACAAGGCAATTCATCTTTCTACTTATCTAACTACTACTAGGGTTACTATCAAGCCTAGATTGGGGTAATGTTGGGTATGTTAAAAGGGGTTTTACTTTTAAGTAAGATAAGGATCATCTTGGTATCTCTACCAAAATTGAGATGAAAATGTTTTAATAAAGGTTTTTGGAAAACCTAGGGATAGGGGTAGTTGAAGGTTCTGTCTTGAAAACATAAGGAGATAATATATATGTCTCCATAGTTTTATAAATAGGGACTAGTAAAGTATTTTTTTTGTCAAATCATCTTGGCTCAGGTTTTGAAATGCCAGAACATTTGAGAATATAAAAGATGAGCCAAGACATCTCTTTTGTAGAATAGTTTTTGGTAAACTAGTGTTGAGATAAGGAGTACACAACCAATACACCAACAGTTGCTTGAGCCTAAGAAAGCAAGTAGTCACACAATGCAAGAAAAAGTTTTTGTTCCCCCTGATTTTTGCCTTTTGGACAAATAATCAGGGTTGCTGAAATTGGGATGTTACAGATAATCTCCCGGATTTTCTGGCCATGGGGTAGACTTTTCTCCAGGGCGGACAATCCGCCTATTGGGGGCGGATAATCCGCCCCTCGAGGAAAGTCATCAAGTCAAGAACGGCACGACGTACTATGTGTGTGTGTGGGGGGGGGGGTGATTATGCCCTAGACTTTCTGGCTCTAGGGCGGATTTTTCCCCAGGGCGGATAGTCCGCCCCTAGTGGGGGGCGGATAATCCCACCCCAAACTTCTCCAATGACCAGTTCTGAGCAGGGGTATTTAAACGCATCTCTCCCCTCCTGCCAAAACTATTGATTCATGCAAAAAGACAAGACCTGTTCTTTAAGTTCCAACAAAGAGATCTCCACCTTCATCCACCCAAAGTCCTCGATCTTTGGGGAATCGAAGAAGGAGGGATTGATCTTCATCAACAGCAATCAAGCGCTTCACTTTCCCTCCATTCGTTTGGACGATCCTCGATCTAGTATTTCTTGCAAGTATCTAGATCCTTGTTTTGGTTATTTGATAATCCTTTTTCTTGTGGCAGCTTGTCATCACGGGATCCTCCAATTCAGTTGTGGATGTGTACCCCGCTAGAGTTGTAAAGGCACCGGTTCCCGCCTCGAACGGTACCAATAGTGGAGAGGTGGATCAGGCATTTTGTGGCAAGATCCATCGGAGAATAGGGTGAGGCCTATTGTGGCGTGGTGGTCTTAGAACCGCCCACCCCTCCAACACAGACGTGCTTCACTTAACAAGGAAGGAACTGCGGTAAAACAAATCCTTGTGTGTCCGCGTGCTCTACTACGGTTTCCTCGCTTCTCTCTTTATGTGTTTAGTAGATAGGTTTGCATACAGGGAAATTCTCGTAGTTAAATATCTAGAGAATTTACTTTGTGTCAAGCCTAAAATTGAAAAAGAACTAAAAATTGAGTAGCACCTATTCACCAGCCCCTCCCTCTAGGTGTTGGAGATATGCCCTAGAGGCAATAATAAATATAGTTATTATTATATCTTTGTGTTTATGATAAATGTTTACATTCATGCTATAATAGTATTAACAAGGAAACATTAATACTTGTGTGATTTGTAAACTAAAATAGAGTCCCTAGTAAAGCCTCTTTATAATACTAGCTTGTTGGTTAATAAATGATTGTGGTTTCCCTATCATGAACATTGAGATGTTATTAACAACAAGATCATATCGTTAGGAGAATGATATGGTGGACATACTCCTATAGATAAGCGTAGCATAAATATCAAGTCATTTTAATAGTTCAATTGCTATATGCTTTCTGATACATAGTAACCTAATTCCTTCGACCATGAGATCATGCATATCACCTTCACCGGAAGGATGCTTTGATGACATCAAACACCACACCGTAACTGGGTGGCTATAAAGGTGGCATTGAGTGTTCGGAAAGTATTGGTTGAGACACATGGATCAAGAATGGGATTTGTCCATCCATATGACGGATAGATATACTCTGGGCCCTCTCGGTGGAATGTCATCCAATTAGCTTGCAAGCATGTGACTGGCTCACAAGGTATCACATATCACGGGAACGAGAAAAGAGTACTTATCAGTAACGAGGTTGAACTAGGTATGCAGAGATACCGACGATTAAAACCTTGGATAAGTAAACTATCGTGAGACAAAGGGAAATTGGTATTGTATGTAAGTGGTTCATTCGATCGCAAAGTAATCGTAGAAATATGTGGGAGCCATATGAATTTCCAGATTCCTCTATTGGTTATTGTTCGGAGAAGTGTCTCGATCATGTCTGCATAATTCACGAACCGTAGGGAGACACACTTAAGGATTCGACGTTGTTGAGTAGTTATGGAATGATGAGTAAGAGACCGAATGTTGTTCGGAGTCTCAGATGGGATCCGGGATATCACGAGGAGATCCGGAGTGGTCCGGAAAAGAAGATTCATATAAGGAAAGTCCTGTTTCGGGGTTGGAGAATGGTTCCGGTGTTTTCATCGGGAATGTTCTAGAAGGTTCCAGAATGTCCGGCACTCCGGAGGGGAAGGGTACATGAATGTGTCATAACAAGTTGGAATGATTGCATCATGTAATAGGTGTCATCGCTGAACAAAATAAAGGGTTTAATCAAATCCTAGTTTGAAAAGTCAAACGCCAATTTGAAAAGTCAAACGGCTATTTTGTGAGGTGGAGGGAGAGTAGGAAACCTACTTGGGGAGGAGTTCCCTCCCTCCACCGCCGTCCCACTTGGAGACCTAGTTGGGGAGGGACTCCCCTCCCCTTGGCGCGCACCCTCCACCTATATAAGGAGGGGCAGGGCTGCCCCTCCAAGGACACAACACCACTCCCTCTAAACCCTAACCCTAGCCGCCGCCTCCTAGGGCAACTCGCCGCCGCCGCCTAGGCCAAACCCTAGCCGCCGGCCTTGCCCCCTCCTTGGTGCATCTAAACCCTAGATCGTCGAGCCTCTCTCTCCGGCTTAAGGCGAAGCCCTGCGAGATCTCCCCTCTACTTCCGGTACCACGCCGTTGTGCTGCCGGAATCGCGAGGAGAGTGCTACAATCTCCGGTGCCTGCTGGAACAAGGGAGAGGAAGGTCTTCGTCGAGTACCGAACGTGTGACCGACTGCGGAAGCGCTGCCGGAATGCAGCGCCGGAAGGATCGTCTATGCGATCTTGAGATCGGGAAGAGTACGACTACATCACCCACGAGAATCCGCTCTCGTTAAACACTTTGGAATCTTCGAGGGTGAGTTATTCCATCTACTCGTTGCTACAATCTAGTAGATAGATCTTGGCTTGTTTGTTTGTATGCGGTAGAAAATTTTTGTTTTCCATGCTATGAAACCCTACAGTGGTATCAGAGTCGTGTCTATATGTAGATCTGTTGCACGAGTAGAACACAATGGTCATTGTGGGCGTTGATGCTTTTGTTGTCGATTGCTTATTGTGTACTCTGCATCTTGCGGGATGGTGGGATGAAGCAGCCCGGGCTAACCTTACATGACATCGTTCATGAGACTTGCTCCGCGCTTGACATGCAACTTGTATTGCATAAGTGGCTTTGCGGGTGCCTGTTTCTCCCAACATAGTTAAGATTCAATTTACAACGGGTGATTGACAATACTAGTATCAATGTTGTGGTTCTTGTTCGTAAGTTAGAACGACACTTATTGAAAGCCCCAAACCACGTAAAACATGCAAAGAAAGTAGAGGCGTCTAACTTTGTTTTGCAGGGGTGTGCTGTGATGTGATATGGCCATAATTGTGATTATATTTGATGTATGCAATGTTCCTTATTGTAAGTTGGCAACCGGCAGGAGCCATATGGTTGTCTTTAATTTCTGTTAAGACACGCGTGTCTATTCAAAGTAGTTGTAATAGTTGAAGCTGGTGGACGACAACCATGGATTGGCATCATTGACCTTGATGCAATGCCGGTGATGATGGAGATCATGTTCGTGCTTGAAGATGGTGATCGGAAGCACTAAGAAGAAAAGGCCATATCATATCACATATTATGAATTGCATGTGATGTTAATCCTTTATGCATCTTGTATTGCTTAGTTAACGACGGTAGCATTATAAGATGATCCCTCATGCACATGAATTTCAAGTTTTAAAGTGTTCACCCTTAGTAAGCACCGTTGCTAAAGCTTGTTGTTTCGAAGCACCACGTGATGATCGGGTGTGTTAGATTCCGCAAGTGTATACAACATGAGCAGGCCAGATTTGCTCATGCGGAAGCTAAGGTTTGATCTTGACAAGCCTAGCATGTACAGACATGGTCTCGGAAAACGGATCACCGAAAGGTAAAGCATGAATCATATAGTAGATATGATGAACATGTCGATTGTTCGCCATTGAAGCTACATCAACTCTCGTTATGATCAGTGTTGATGTGGTGGAATTGGTTCGTGTGATCACTAAAACAATGTGAGGGATATTGTTTTGAATGGGAGTTCACCTAGATTAATTTAACTATTAATTAGAACTCAATGTGTCATAAACTTAATCTAAACTATTGCAAATATGTTGTAGATCAATGGCGGCCCCTACCATCAATTTTAATGCATTCCTAGAGAAAGAAAAGTTGAAAAACAATAGAAGCAACTTCGCGGATTGGTTCCGCAATTTGAGGATTGTCCTCACTGCTGTTAATTTGACCTATGTGCTGGATGCACCGCTGGGTGACCCACCTGCAGCTACTGCTACCGATGAAGTAAAGAATGTTTACCTCGCTCGGAAGACTCAGTACTCCACAGTTCAGTGTGCTATCTTGTATGGTTTAGAATCGGAGCTTCAGAAAAGGTTTGAGAATTCAGATCCACATGATATTGTCCGTGATCTCAAATTGATCTTTGAGACTCACGCTGCAATTGAGAGCTATGAGGCTTCTGAAAAGTTCTTTAACTGCAAGATGGAAGAGGGCAGCTCCGTCAATGAGCATGTGCTTAAGATGGCTGGGCACGCAAACAAACTTCAAAGCTTGGATATAGTGATCCCTAATGCTTTGGGGATTTATCGTGTCCTCCAATCACTACCACCAAGTTACAAGAACTTTGTGATGAACTACAATATGCAAAACATGAACAAGCAGTTGCCAAAACTCTTCGCCATGTTAAAATCTGCAGAAGTGGAGATCAAGAAAGAGCACCAAGTGTTGATGGTCAATAAGACCACCAAATTCAAGAAAGGCAAGTCTAAGCAAAAGGTACACTTCAAGAAGGGTGGTAAGAAAGTTACCGCGCCGACGAAGAAGACCAAGGCTGGACCTAAGCCTGAGACTGAGTGCTTTTACTGCAAGGGAGAAGGTCACTGGAAGCGGAATTGCCCAAAGTACTTGGCGGATTTGAAGAACGGCAACATCAAGAAGAAAGGTATATCCGATATACATGTTATTGATGTGTATCTCACTAGTACTCGTAGTAGTGCCTGGGTATTTGATACTGGTTCGGTTGCTCATATTTGTAACTCGAAACAGGTACTGCAGAATAAAAAGGAAGCTAGCGAAGAACGAGGTGATGATGCGCGTGGGAAATGGATCAAAGGTTGATGTGATCGCGGTCGGCACGCTACCTCTTCATCTACCATCGGGATTAGTTTTCTACTTAAATAATTGTTATTTGGTGCCTGCGTTAAGCATGAACATTATATCGGGATCTTGTTTATTGCGAGACAGTTACTTGTTTAAGTCCGAGAATAATGGTTGTTCGATTTATATGAGTAATATGTTTTATGCACATGCACCTTTAATAGATGGTCTATTCTTATTGAATCTCGATAGTGGAAATACACATATTAATAACATTGAGGCTAAACGTTTGAAATCGAGCGATAACTCGACCTATATGTGGCACTGTCGTCTTGGTCAGATTGGAGTGAAGCGTATGAAGAAACTCCATTCCGATGGACTTCTTGAATCACTTGATTTCGAATCACTTGAAAGATGCGAAGCATGTCTGATGGGTAAAATGACTAAGACTCCATTTTCTGGTATGATGGAGCGAGCTATGGACTTATTGGAAATCATACATACCGATGTGTGTGGTCCAATGAGTGTAGCATCGCGCGGTGGTTATCGTTATGTTCTTACCTTCACAGATGACTTGAGTAGATATGGGTATATCTATTTCATGAAACATAAGTCCGAAACTTTCGAGAAGTTTAAGGAATTTCAAAGTGAGGTTGAGAATCAACGTAACAAGAAGATTAAATTTCTACGTTCTGATCGTGGAGGTGAATATCTAAGTTACGAGTTTGGCGAGCATTTGAAGAAATGAGGAATACTTTCACAATTGACACCACCGGGAACACCACAGCATAATGGTGTGTCCGAACGTCGTAATCGAACTCTCTTAGATATGGTTCGTTCTATGATGTCACTTACAGATTTACCGCTATCATTTTGGGGTTATGCATTAGAAACAGCCGCATTCACTTTAAATAGGGCACCATCTAAATCCATTGAAACGACACCGTATGAATTATGGTTTGGGAAGAAACCTAAATTGTCGTTCCTAAAAGTTTGGGGTTGCGAAGCCTATGTAAAGAAGTTACAGCCGGACAAGCTTGAACCCAAAGAGGAAAATGCGTCTTCATAGGATACCCAAAGGAAACTATTGGGTATACCTTCTATCATAGATCCGAAGGCAAAATCTTCATTGCCAAGAATGGGTCCTTTCTAGAGAAGGGATTTCTCTTGAAAGAAGTGACTGGAAGGAAAGTAGAACTCGACGAGGTTGTCGAACCTTCTCTCGAACTTGCGAGTAGCGCAGCACCGGAAGTAGTTCCTGTGGTGCCTACACCAATAAGAGAGGAAGCTCATGATGATGATCATGAAACTTCGGTTGTAGTTGCTACAGAACCTCGCAGGTCAACAAGAACTCGTACCACTCCTGATTGGTATGATCCCGTTATGAATGTCATGTTGGTGGACAACACCGATGACCCTGTGACGTATGAGGAAGCGATGATGAGCCCAGATTCCAATAAATGGCAAGAAGCCATGAAATCCGAGATTGGATCCATGTACGAAAACCAAGTATGGACTTTGGTGGACTTACCGGATGGCCGGAAGGCTGTCGAGAACAAATGGATTTTCAAGAAGAAAACAGATGCTGATGGTAATGTTACTGTCTATAAAGCTCGACTTGTCGCAAAAGGGTTTCGAAAAATTCAAGGAGTTGACTACGATGAGACTTTCTCACCTGTAGCGAAGCTAAAGTCTATGAGGATTATGTTAGCAATCGCTGCATATTATGATTATGAGATATGGCAGATGGATGTCAAAACAACATTCCTCAATGGAGACATTGATGAAGAGTTGTATATGATGCAACCCAGAGGTTTTGTCGATCCTAAAGATGCTAACAAGGTATGCAAACTTCAATGGTCCATCTATGGATTGAAGCAAGCATCCCAAAGTTGGAATCAACGTTTTGATAAGGTAATCAAAAGTTTTGGTTTTATACAAACTTATGGAGAAGCTTGTATTTACAAGAAAGTGAGTGGGAGCTCTGTAGCATTCTTAATACTGTATGCAGATGACATATTGTTGATTGGGAATGATGTAGACCTTCTTAATAGTGTCAAGGAATATTTGAATAATAGTTTTTCAATGAAGGATCTTGGCGAAGCAGCTTACATATTAGGCATAAAGATTTATAGAGATAGATCGAGACGCCTAATATCATTGTCACAAAGTACATATTTGGACAAAGTTCTAAAGAGGTTTGGAATGGAAGATAGAAAGAAAGGGTTCTTGCCCATGTTGCCCAATACGACCTCGAGTAAAACTCAAAGTCCGACAACGGCAGAAGATAGAGAAAGGATGAGTAAAACTCCCTATGCCTCAGCCATAGGATCTCTAATGTATGCCATGCTATGTACTAGACCCGACATTGCATATGCTGTTAGTTTAACTAGCAGATATCAAAGTGATACAGGAGTGGATCATTGGACAGCGGTCAAAAACATCCTTAAGTACTTGAGAAGAACTAAGGATATGGTTCTTTCTTATGGAGGTGATGAACAACTCGTTGTTAATGGTTACACCGATGCTAGTTGGAAGACCGATCCGGATGATTCTAAATCACAATCTAGATACATATTTACTTTGAATGGTGCAGCAGTTAGCTGGAGGAGTGCAAAGCAAAGCGTTGTGGCGAGATCTTCAACTGAATCGGAATACACGGCTGCTTCGGAGGCTTCACAAGAAGCGATATGGATGAAAGAGTTCATTACAGAGCTCGGTGTGGTTCCTAGTGCGCTGGACCCAATGTCTATCTACTGTGATAACATGGGCGCCATAGCCAATGCACAAGAACCAAGGTCACACAAGAAGCTGAAGCACATCAAGCTACGTTTTCACGCTATTCGAGAACATGTCCAAGATGGAGACATAAAGATTTGCAAAGTACACACAGATCTTAATGTGGCGGATCCGTTGACTAAACCTCTCCCGAGGGCAAAACATGACCAACACCAAACTGCCATGGGTGTTCGGTATATTACCATGTAATCTAGATTAGATGACTCTAGTGCAAGTGGGAGACTGTTGGAGATATGCCCTAGAGGCAATAATAAATATAGTTATTATTATATCTTTGTGTTTATGATAAATGTTTACATTCATGCTATAATAGTATTAACAAGGAAACATTAATACTTGTGTGATTTGTAAACTAAAATAGATTCCCTAGTAAAGCCTCTTTATAATACTAGCTTGTTGGTTAATAAATGATTGTGGTTTCCCTATCATGAACATTGAGATGTTATTAACAACAAGATCATATCGTTAGGAGAATGATATGGTGGACATACTCCTATATATAAGCGTAGCATAAAGATCAAGTCATTTTAATAGTTCAATTGTTATATGCTTTCTGATACATAGTAATCAAACTCCTTCGACCATGAGATCATGCATATCACCTTCACCGGAAGGATGCTTTGATGGCATCAAACACCACACCGTAACTGGGTGGCTATAAAGGTGGAATTGAGTGTTCGGAAAGTATTGGTTGAGACACATGGATCAAGAGTGGGATTTGTCCATCCATATGACAGATAGATATACTCTGGGCCCTCTCGGTGGAATGTCATCCAATTAGCTTGCAAGCATGTGACTGGCTCACAAGGGATCACATATCACGGGAACGAGAAAAGAGTACTTATCAGTAGCGAGGTTGAACTAGGTATGCAGAGATACCGACGATCAAAACCTTGGATAAGTAAACTATCGTGAGACAAAGGGAAATTGGTATCGTATGTAAGTGGTTCATTCGATCGCAAAGTAATCGTAGAAATATGTGGGAGCCATATGAATTTCTAGATTCCTCTATTGGTTATTGTTCGGAGAAGTGTCTCGATCATGTCCGCATAATTCACGAACCGTCGGGAGACACACTTAAAGATTCGACGTTGTTGAGTAGTTATGGAATGATGAGTAAGAGACGGAATGTTGTTCGGAGTCTCGGATGGGATCCGGGATATCACGAGGAGATCCGGAGTGGTCCGGAAAATAAGATTCATATAAGGAAAGTCCTGTTTCGGGGTTGGAGAATGGTTCCGGTGTTTTCATCGGGAATGTTCTAGAAGGTTCCGGAATGTCCGGCACTCCGGAGGGGAAGGGTACATGAATGTGTCATAACAAGTTGGAATGATTGCATCATGTACTAGGTCTCATCGCTGAACAAAATAAAGGGTTTAATCAAATCCTAGTTTGAAAAGTCAAACGCCAATTTGAAAAGTCAAACAACTATTTTGTGAGGTGGAGGGAGAGTAGGAAACCTACTTGGGGAGGAGTTCCCTCCCTCCACCGCCGGCCCACTTGGAGACCGAGTTGGGGAGGGACTCCCCTCCCCTTGGCGCGCCCCCTCCACCTATATAAGGAGGGCAGGGCTGCCCCTCCAAGGACACAACACCACGCCCTCTAAACCCTAACCCTAGCCACCGCCGCCTAGGACAAACCCTAGCCGTCGGCCTTTCCCCCTCCTTGGTGCGTCTAAACCCTAGATCGCCGAGGCTCTCTCTCATAGTCCACCATACTCGCTCCGGCTTAAGGTGAAGCCCTGCGAGATATCCCCTCTACTTCCGGTACCACGCCGTTGGGCTGCCGGAATCGCGAGGAGAGTGCTACAACCTCCGCTGCCTACTGGAACAAGGGAGAGGAAGGTCTTCGTCGAGTACCGAACGTGTGACCGACTGCGGAAGCACTGCCGGAACGCAGCGCCGGAAGGATCGTCTACGCGATCTTGAGATCGGGAAGAGTACGACTACATCACCCACGAGAATCCGCTCTCGTTAAACACTTTGGAATCTTCGAGGGTGAGTTATTACATCGACTCGTTGCTACAATCTAGTAGATAGATCTTGGCTTGTTTGTTTGTATGCGATAGAAAATTTTTGTTTTCCATGCTACGAAACCCTACACTAGGTGCCCATACGATCCATTTCAATTGGTACCAAAGCCCCGGCTCTTTATTCGGGCTTAACCGCCTAAGAGAAGTATGGGTACCAAGGGAGATGGGAGTGATGATGCGGAAATAGTCACCTTGAACAATCTCAAGACGTTGGAAACAACCTTGATTAGTTCTATGGAGACTAAGATGGAAGAGATGCGTCAAATGATAATGCGTCTCTCCGCACCCGCAACACCACCTCCATCGGCCTCTGAGGCCACCACTCCGCAATCTAAGGAAAAGGATAACACCAATTCCAAAGAGAACAAAGTGGTTGGTCATGGCACTAGTAATAGCTCCTCCTCGAAAAAGGATAGTGGTAAGGAAGGATATAATGAGGTTCCTCATGTGTATTCACCTGATCCACCCATCTCACACCCTCATATACAGAATATGGGTGATCCACCCAAACTTTCTGCATCTACTTTTAATCAATGGCAATTTTTGATGAAGTCTCATGTGTGCGGCTCATCCATCGAGTTATGGAAAATCATAGAGAATGGTTTTCATGTTGGAGATCCAAACAACCTAACAAGAAGAGATGTTGTAGATAGCCAAATCAATGCAACGACTCTACACATGATCCATCTTGGTATGGGTACCAAAGACATGCCCCACATAGAGCATCTCAACACTGCGAAGGAAGCTTGGGATGCCCTCACTGAGCTCTTCATTGGAAATCAAAGGATGAGAAGGAATAGGTATGATGCTTTGAGTATCCAAGGGTTCTATATGTTGGATGGCAAAGATCATGAGGATATGTATAGGCGGCTCAAGTCAATAGCCACCACATTCAGAAATCATGGTGCTTCCCACGTTGATGATATGTGGATCAAGAGAAAGTATGTTAGTGCTCTGATGCCATTTGAGCCCACAGATTTGAAGAGTATCCAAGGAAGAAATAACTACCACCTAATGACATCCAATGAGGTAATGCAAGAAATGGCAGCTTTCAAAGTGTCTCCCAAAATGTCGAAGATGCTCGTGCTCGAGCCATTGGAATGCAAAAGGGGGTCAAAATGGCCTTGAAGATAAGTGTGGCTAAACAAGACGAGGATGACATAGAAGCTATGGACTGTCCCGAGGATGTAAAGAGGGCTCATGGTGAGTACATAGCCTTCTATGCCAGAAACTTCTGGAAGGATCCAGCCAAAGCCAAATATGAACTTGAACACAAGAGTGGAGTAAATGGAAGAAAGTAAAACGGTCCCAAGGTGAGAACCTGCTTCAACTATGGAGACCGGTTGCACTTTGTAGTTGAGTGTCTGAAGGATCCTCCTCAAAGAGAAGTCAAAGTCTCCACGAAAGAAGCAATTTGTCAAGAAGAATGCTCCATTCAAAAGGCAACCAAAGATTGTCTTGGAGGCTCAAGAGGAGTATTCATCGGGAAGCGAAGATGAATAAGAGGATGATAGCTCACGAGAGGTGGCTGCCGTAGTCACCACGTCTACACCGACATCTCTCTTCGACTCACCGAATGAAAACATCATCAACAAGAACGTCACTTGCCTCATGGCAAGAGGTTCCGAGGTATCATCTTCCATCACTTCTTTTCGTAAGGCTATGATTGACATGGATGATCCTACTAGTCTAAAGGTTAAGGAAGAAATTATTGCTTTGGACTATTTTATCACTAACTTGCAAGGTGAGCATAAAATACATTTATAGGCTCTTATGGACCAGCTAGCCCAAAATGAAGTGCTCCTTGAAGAAAATGGCAGGATTGAAAGTGAAGATGAAATGGAAATTGCATCCCTAAAAAATGCTCTAGAAGAAGAGGAAGAAGCTCGAGTCTCTCTTGAAGAGAGACTTGAGTCAATTGAGGAGTCACATGATGAAGTAGTGACTAAGCTTGTTAAGGAACGTAACAATGCACTAGCCAAAGAAAAGAAACTAAAGAGAGGAAAAGTTTACTTTGGGGCTGCTCATGCTAGACTCTTCGAGGAATTGGAGAAACTTGACATTGATCACAAGGCTTTGAAAAGTGAATTCTCTATTCTTAATGACTCTCATGATCAGCTCCAAATTCGATTGACTAAGCATGATATCCCTAGCACATCTAAATCAACATTTGCTCATGAAGAAAATGCTAGGGTGGAATATGAGTTTGCCAAAGCTTCTACTTACAAAGGTAAGGGTGTTTTTGATGATATTCTTGGCAAGCAAAGATCAAACCTTGGAAAAGAGGGACTTGGCTATGTATCCAAGTCCAAGAAGAAGAATAACAAGAAAAGGAAGACCAATAATGCACAAGCAAAGACAAGCACTATTGAAAAGGACATCACAAAGGAAAAAAATTGACCATATTGGTTTTGCAGGGTCTAACAATCCTAATTATGAGCTATTGTGTGATTACTATGGTGATATCTATGATAACAATGTTTGTCCTTTTGATGAATATATTGCTTGGTCTATTTGGGTCCCAAAGACCCTAGTTACTAACATGAGAGGACCCATTGAAAAATGGGTACCTAAAACCAAGAAGTAACTTTCTTGTAGGGCTATGCTTCCGGTGGAACTAAATGGGTGCTGGATAGTGGGTGCACTAGTCATATGACCGAAAGCAAAGAGATCATCATGGATATGAGACCCAACCACAATCATATTACAGTCTCCTATGGTGATAAGTCGAAATGTGAGGTATTAGGTCTCGACAAGGTTGTGGTTGCTCACGATACCTCTCTCGTGGACGTCATGCTTGTTGAGACCCTCGGTTAGAACTTACTTTATGTTCGTGCCCTTGGTAAGATGAGCTCTGATGTTTTCATATATGGTGATTTAGTGGTACTCTTGTGGAGCAAGTCTCTAAAGGTCGCTTTCGTTGGGTATGTCAAAAAAGACCTTTATGTGGTGGACTTTTCGGGGAAAACCACTACGGGTCCGATGTGCTTATTCGGAAAGGCCGACGCGGGTTGGTTATGGCATCACCGCCTAGCCCACATCAACATGAGATCTTTGCAAAGTCTTCACAAGGATGGCCACATCCTTAGACTAAAATACAATGTTTCATTTAATAAAGATCGTGTTTGCAAGGCATGTGTTGAAGGCAAGATGCACGACTCTCCCCATAAGAGGAAAACTATTGTAGCCTCCAAGAGGATTTTGGAATTACTTCATGTGGATCTGTTTGGTCCTCCATCTCATGCAAGCCTCGGTGGGAAGAAATATTGCTTGGTGATAGTTCATGATTACTCAAGATACACATGGGTCTACTTTTTCAAGCTAAAGAGTGAGACTCAACAAACTTTTATTGACTTTGACAATGAGGTCTAGCGTCAACACAATGTCCCAATATTGGCAATAAGGAGTGACAACGGCTCCGAGTTCAAGAACTACACCTTAAATGAATTTCTAAGTGAAGAGGGGATAAGACATCAATATTCCGCTGCGTATACCCCTCAACAAAATGGTGTAGCAAAAAGGAAAAAACCGGACTCTAATGGATATGGCTAGATCTATGTTGGTTGAATTCAAGTCACCATACAACTTCTGGGCTGAAGCCATTTCCACCGCATGTCACTCATCAAAACGACTTTACCTCCACAAGATCTTGGACAAAACTCCATATGAGATACTTACCGGTAACAAGCCCAACATATCATATTTCTGGGTATTCGTTTGTAAGTGTTTCTTTCTCGTCAAAGGAGTTCGTTTGTCTAAATTTGAGTCTAAGGCTTTAGAAGGCATTTTTGTTGGTTATGGTGTCAAATCCCACACTTATAGAATCTACAATAAGCTCTCCATAACTGTTGTAGAATCTTGTAGTGTGGAATTCGATGAGAATGATGGCTCCCATGTGGGGAAAGTTGATGTTTGTGATGCAGATGTTGAAATACCCCAAGATGCCATAAGAAGAATGGGTGTGGGATTGTTCAGCCCCATTGAGGAAAACCTTGTGACGGATCGGGAAGGACAATTCTCTACTCAAGTAGAGCCCTCATCTATGAAGATCAACAAGGTCCACCTGATGGAGAAACTACTTCACCAACACCACAACCTTCTGAAGATCATCAACCAACTAGGAAAACTGGTAGTCCCAGGACGGACTATCCAGCCCCTCCAAGGGGGGGACTATCCGGCCCTAGCACTCCAACTCATGCCAGGGGCAACCAGGAAGAACAGGAAGGCATTGAAACTCCCAGGCCGGATTTTATGGCCCCTCCTAGGGTGGATTATCCAGCCCTGAAGCTACAACTCGTGCCAGGCACAACCAAGAAGCGCAGGACGGTGCTGAAACTCCCAGGCTGGATTATCTGGCCCCTCCTAGGGGCGGATTATCTAGCCCTAAAGCTCCAGAATTGCAGCAGTGTCATGTTATGGCTGCTGATCAAGATCAAGGGCAAGGTTCTTCATCTCCAGTTCGTAGTGAACAAGTTGTTGATGAAGGAGAAGCTAGTGGCCAATACAAGGACCCAAATGTTGAATCAATCCCTCCAAGAAACAATAATTATATAAAAACTCGTCACAAAACTCGTGCTGAAAGGAATCTTGAATTAAGGGGTCATACTCTTGACAAGGTTGTAGGTGATCTAAGAAGAAGAGTATCCACTAGAAGTGAGCTTGCAAGCTTCTGTGATCATCAAGCTCACATCTCTATGGTGGAAAAAGAATGTTTTCGATGCTCTTGAAGATATAAATTGGGTGGTTGCAATGCATGAAGAAATGAATAACTTTGAGTGTAAAAAGGTATGAAAGCTAGTAGAAAAACCTAAAGAGTGCCTCAATGTTATCGGCACATAGTGGATTTTCAAGAACATGCAAGATGAAAATGGTATAGTTTTAAGGAACAAGGAAAGACCGGTGGCTCAACGATTCTCTCAAGTCGAAGGCATTGATTTTGGCAAAACCTATGCTCTAGTGGCTCGTCTTGATTCCATTCGTATCCTCTTTGCTTATTCAGCTCATCATAATTTTAAATTATATCAAATGGATGTTAAGAGTGCATTTCTTAATTGTCCTCTACATGAGTTGGTATATGTCAAGCAACCCCCTGGTTTTGAGGATCCCAAGTTTCTGAACCATGTCTACAAACTTGATAAGGCTCTCTATGGCCTTAAACAAGCCCCACGTTGAAATGGATAGTATGGGCACCTAGAGGGGGGTGAATAGGTGCTAACAAATTTTTAATACTTTTTCAATTTTAGGCTTGACACAAAGTAAATTCTCTAGATATGTAACTACAATAATTTCCCTATATGCAACCCTAGCTACTAAGCACATAAAGAGAGGAGCGAAGGAACCGTAGTAGAGCACGCGAAGACACAGGGATTTGTTTTACCGCAGTTCCTTCCTTGTTAAGGGAAGTACATCTGCGTTGGAGGGGTGGGTGGTTCTAAGACCACCATGCCACAATAGGCCTCACCCTATTCTCCAATGGATCTCGCCACGAGAGGCCTGATCCACCTTCTCCACTATTGGATCCCTTCGAGGCGGGAACCAGTGCCTTTTACAACGCTACCGGGGCACACACCCACAACTGAATTGGGGGCTCCCGAGATGACAACAAGCTGCAACAAGAACAAGGTTTATCAATATAAACAAAACAAGGATCTAGGTATTTGCAAGAAATACTAGATCGGTTATTCTCCAAGTGAATGGAGGGGAGATGAAGCGCTTGATTGCTGATGATGAAGATCAAGTTCTGCTCCTTCGATTCCCCAAGGGACGGGGCCTTTGGGTGGATCTAGGTAGAGCTCTCTTGGATGAAGGTTGCAGATCAGATCTTGTCTTTTTTGAATGAACCAAGAGATCTGGCAGGAGGTGGAAGGCTGGCTTAAATACCCCCTGTCTAGATCTGGCCGATGAGCAACTTTGGGGGCGGATTATCCGCCCCCTGGGAAAACTCCGCCCCAAGGGCGGATACTCCGGGAGAAAGTCCGCCCCCTCTCTGGGGCTGGCGCCTGCGGCCCCCTCCTGGGGGGGGGCGGATAATCCGGCCCCCTCCTGGGGCGGATTATCCGGCCACGCCAGAAAGTCCGGCCAAAACTCCGCCCCCTCTCTAGGGCTTGCGCCATGGGCGAGAGCATGAGGGGCGGATTATCCGCCCCCCTGAGGGGCGGATTATCCGGCGGGGCCGGAAAATCCGGCCGGAACTCCGCCCCCTTCCGGGGCTTGCGCCTATTTGGGAAGAGGGAGGAGCGGATTATCCGCCCCTAGTGGGGGCGGATTATCTGCCCCCCAAAGGCAGATACTTTTCCCTTTTTCCTTAGAGAGAGCTGCAACACTTCAACACACATTAAATAATCCTTGATATTGTTATCTAACACACAAAACACTAGGGATTATGAAATGTTCTTTCACACGTGCGTGGTATGAGCACATTAAAGTTCTTTTGTTAGACCGTGGATTTGAAGTTGGTCAAATCAATCCCACTCTTTTTACTAAGAAGGTTAACGGGGAACTTTTTGTATGCCAACTATATGTAGACGATATTATCTTTGGCTCTACTAATCAAGCTTTTAATGACGAATTTTCAAAGCTTATGACTGACAGGTTTGAGATGTCTATGATGGGAGAATTAAGGTTCTTTCTTGGATTTGAGATCAAGCAACTTAGAGAGGGAACCTTCATTAATCAAGCCTAAAATTGAAAAGGAACTAAATATTTAGTAGCACCTATTCACCCCCCCCTCTAGGTGCCCATACAATCCATTACAATTGGTATCAGAGATTAATCCAAGACATGCTCAAGAGGTTCAAGATGACGGATCTTAATGGCATTGCTAATCCAATGCAAACTAAATGTCATCTCGATCTTAATCCA
Source organism: Avena sativa (assembly GCA_916181665.1). Taxonomy (NCBI): domain Eukaryota; kingdom Viridiplantae; phylum Streptophyta; class Magnoliopsida; order Poales; family Poaceae; genus Avena; species Avena sativa. The sequence continues at coordinate 73,998,156 of OV702284.1, forward strand.
AAGGGTAAAGATGTGGACCAAAAGGTATACCGATCCATGATCGTCTCTCTCCTTTACCTTTGTGCATCTAGACCCGATATTGTATTGAGTGTAGGAGTGTGTGCAAGGTATCAAACTGCTCCTAAATAAAGCCACTTAGTGGCGGTCAAGAGAATCTTTAGATATTTGGTTCATTCCCCAAACTTTGGTCTATGGTATACCAAAGGCTCTAGTTTCTCTCTATGTGGATATATTGATTCAGATTGGACTAGTGACAAGGATTATCGAAAATAAACTTCTGGTGCATGTCAATTCTTGGGCAGGTCTCTAGTATGCTGGTCTTCGAAGAAACAAAATTGTATATCTCTCTCAACTGTCGAAGCTGAATATGTGGCTATTGCAAGTGCTTGTACGGAGTTATTATGGATGAGGCAGACTTTAAAGGAATATGGTGTCAATTGTGACAAAATGCCTCTTTTATGCGATCATGAAAGTGCTATTAAAATTGCTTACAATCTGGTGCAGCATACAAGGATAAACATATTGAGATTCGTAATCATTTTATTCAGGTCATGTTTCTCGTGGTGATATTTCCCTATATTTTGTGAGCACGAAGAACCAACTTGCAGATATTTTCACAAAGCCACTTTATGAAGCAAGGTTTTGTTACTTGAGGAATGTGCTAAATATCGTGGATTCAAGGAGCTTGGCTTGACTACTCTTGCATACTCACTTGCACTTTTTCATGTATTTGATTTAGATGTGGGCATATACATAGGGGGAGTGTGGACCTAATTGATTGGGCTAACCCTCCCCCCATAATGCCAAAATCAATAAAAATAATTTCCCTTAATTTCATTTTGTGATATGTGGGTTATTGATAACCATTGGTTTTGAACTCAAGATACATCATCGCGGTGTCATGCCATGCGCTCCAACATGGTGGCTTCGGCCACCACCCTCTTCCTTAAAAAGAATTGGTTTCTATTGGATTTTTTTTGGATATTATTGCATATCTTGTGTTCTTGTGGAAAACACACCCAATCTTGGTTTTTAGTTGATTTGTTCTTGCATTTTTGGGTGTGTAGTACCATCTCAGTTTGGTGCTCTAAAACCCAAGCCTTTTCTCATCTCAAGCCATCTATTCTTGCACACAAGTCCCATATTACCATGCGAGGGTTTTTTTTGGAATGCACCGGCCTGAAACTGTGTTAACAGAATTTTCAGAGAATGGCCGGATTATCCGCCCCTAGTGAGGGCTGGATTATCCTCCCCAGGCGGCTTTGTCCTTTAAGGACTAGGGATCGGGAGGGAGGGCTCAAACAGAGCAGCTCGGCCTCCCCAACCCCATGTCCTTCCCTCAGCCGCCGCCGGAGCCTCCGCCCCTCCCTGGAGTAGATTCGATCGCCAGATTCTGCGGGCTCTCCCCGGATCTTCTTCCCAGTGCCTCCAGGTATCTTATCCTCTGATCTATTCCTCCAATGAGTGAGGGTAACTCCTTCATTCATCTCTTGTGTGTGGAAGTTGTTGTTCTTTGTGGAAACTCGTTGTAGAGGATACTATGTGATTCATTTGCGTGTTAGATTCCATAGTCTTGCAACCCTAGTGCCTAATCTACATTGGTACGATGAATCTGTGGTGGAACTGATGATTTTCACAGGGGGCGGATTATCCACCCCTGGCAAGGTCGTACAATCCGGCCTGGAGGTTCATCTCCTTTTTCAGTTTTGTGACAGCTTCCCGTATCGTGTATCATTGGACCGTGGGTTGTTTTTCAAATGTATCTAACATTCCTCTTGGACTTGTGTGTATGCTTATCCCCATGCTACCTATCTATTTCTCCTCACAGGTGGTTCGAGTGCTCCCAAGACCTACAAGTGCCGTCCCCGTGCCCGTTACCTCAGGACAAACAAAGAAGGTGTGCTTGTTGACGAAGTTGAATTGTGAAGGAGGCAAAGGGAGGCTGAACGGATGGCTGAGCAAGCTAGAAAAGCCAAGAGGACCACCCAGAGAAAGGGAAAGGGCAAGCAGGTCCGTGTCAATTACAAGGCTATGGATATAATTGAGTACTTTGCCATTCACCACCGTGATTTGTATGAGGAGGCTGAAAGTGATAGGCCTCCGGAGGACAATATGTTTTGGTGCTCACACTACAATTACATTCATGATGATGTTTATGCTTCTCTCAAGATCTGCCCCATGCATCCTCTGAATCTGACTGAGGCTCAATCCAAGCCAAGACTTTGTGACGCTTTGGATGTGACTGGTAGAATGGGGTTGCACCATCTTATGACTTTGCAATGCAGCTATGACTCATCTGTTATGAAGCAATTCTTTTATACGCTTGTGATATGCGGAGGTAAGCTTCGCACCATGAAGTGGATGACCAGGAATACTATGATTCAGTCTGATTTCTGCACCTTTGGTCAAGTCCTTGGCTACGCTTTCCATGGTTGTGAGACCCCTTCTGGCCACCGCATCATATCTCCGATCAAGCCCAGCAAGGATTCTGCTCTCGCTCCTTGCCTTACTTCCGATGGGGTGGCCGGTACTTTTGCTAGACTCTCTCCATTATATGCAGCTCTTGTTGGTTTGTTCCGGGACAACATTGCTTCGAGTGGGGGCAACAATGATAAGATTTGTGGTCACCTTGTGCCCCTGCTTGCCTTCTCCCATTAGTGTGCCACCAATGCCGAGTCAGCTGTTGGGTACAAGTTCGAAGTCATGGATTACATCTACCATGAGATGACAGATGTAATGTTCAATAGGCTCTCCATTCCTTTTGCTCCCTATATAATGATGCTTATTAGGCATATGCTTCCCATGAGGAGTTTGGTGGTAATTTGGATGGAGTGCACAAGTCCAAGAAGATATACAACAAGGATCAAAAGACCTCTCATCCTTCCTCAGCTCCAAAATCCTTCATGCATGATGCACGGGCTTGTGGACGCAGGCCCCCAGTGCCTCCTATGGCCCGTGAGGTCAAGCAGCTGAACTGGTTCCAACGGAACATACTGTGCATGGAGGTTGACACTCACAAGGGCCAGTAGATGGCCCACACCCAGCAGCTGATTCTCCATCATGTGTCTGGGGCGTCAGGCCATCCTCCTACTTCTCCGGAACCATATGCTCAATGGAGCACCTCAGGGATCAACTATGGAGAGCTTGAGCATCACTTGTTTCCTGCACCGTCTAGGGAGCCAAATCCTCCAACTGATGATGATGTTGAGTATGATGATGAGCAAGAGGAAGGGGACGGGGATGACAACAAATACAAGGAGGACTACGAGGAGTGATCTATTGGGGTGTTATCATCGCTCTTATTCCTTTTTGGCGTTTCGATGCCAAAGTGGGAGAAGTAGTTCTATTTAGGTCTCCGTCTCCATGGATTTGCATGGGTCGCGCACAAGCATGTGCCTTCTTTATCTTTTGTTCTCTTATTGGTTGCTTGTACAAATTTATCATTGAACTTATATTTGTGCTTATTTTGTATGAGACTATGTCGTGTGGCACTATGGTTTGTGTGTGGACTTATTTGTGTGGAATTCTGGAATTATCTATCAATGTTGGAATCATCTATTGCCATATGGAATTCTGGAATCATATCTATTCATGCATCAAAGTGGTGGGATGTCTCAAGGCCTAATATTCTTGCTTATCATTTTGGCTAGTTCATCTCCCGGTGGTATGAAGTTTTCTCCTAACTCATCTTTGATATAGTCGTCAATCTTATGAAATTGGCTTGTTCCTTCGTGTGTGCATTTGTATTCGAATGCAAGTTGTTAATATACACACATGTAGGGGGGGCCTTTTTCACTGCTTGAGATGATGTTAGTAGGTCTTATTGAAAATCCTAGTATTGTCATCTAACACCAAAAAGAGGGAGATTGAAAGAACATTTCACGGTCTCTAGTGTTTTGTGTGTTAGATAACAATACCAAGGATTATTTAATGTGTGTTGTAGTGCTACATGTCTTAGAAAAATTCAAAAGAAGCACAAAGGTGTTTTTGGGAGGCGGATAATCCGCCCCTCCCAAGGGTCGGATAATCCGCCCCTCCCCAATCGACAAATGGCGCCAAAGAGCGTCATGCAGTATGGGAGGAGGAATTTCTTTTGGATTGTCCGGCCAGGGCCAGAATTTAGGCCCAGGCCGGATAATCCTCCCCCAAGAGTTTTGCAAAGGGTGCCACGGTGTGGCGCACTGTGTGGGGGCGGATAATCCCCCTGATTTTCCGGCCCAGGGGCGGACTTTTCCCCAGGGCGAACAATCTTCCCGTTGGGGGGGGGCATAATCCGCCCCCTCGAGGAAATTCATCAAGTAAAACACGGCGCGACATACTATGTGGGGGCGGATTATGCCCTGGACTTTCGGGCTGCAGGGCGGATTTTCCCCCCAGGGTGGATAGTCCGCCCCTAGTGGGGGCGTATAATCTGTCCCTAAACTTCTCCAACGGCTAGTTCTGAGCAGGGGTATTCAAACCAATGTCTCCCCTCCTACCAGAACTCTTGATTCATTCTAAAAATACAAGACATGTTCTTAAGGTCCAACAAAGAGATCTCCACCTTCATCCACCCAAAGGCCTTGATGTTTGGGGAATCGAAGGAGGAGGGATCGATCTTTATCAATAGCAATCAAGTGCTTCACTTTCCCTCCATTTGTTTGGAGGATCCTCGATCTAGTATTTCTTGCAAATATCTAGATCCTTGTTTTGGTTATTTGATAATTCTTGTTCTTGTGTCAGCTTGTCATCACGGGAGCCTCCAATTCAGTTGTGGATGTGTGCCCCGCTAGAGTTATAAAGGCACCGGTTCCCGCCTCAAAGGGTACCAATAGTGGAGAGGTGGATCAGGCCTTTTGTGGCGAGATCCATCGGAGAATAGGGTGAGGCCTATTGTGGCTTGGTGGTCTTAGAACCGCCCACCAATCCAACGCAGACGTACTTCCCTTAACAAGGAAGGAACTGTAGTAAAACAAATCCCTGTGTCTCTGCGTGCTCCGCTACGGTTTTCTCGCTCCTCTCTTTACGTGTTTAGTAGATATGTTTGCATATAGGGAAATTCTCATAGTTACATATCTAGAGAATTTACTTTGTGTCAAGCCTAAAATTGAAAAATAACTAAAAATTGAGTAGCACCTATTCACTCCCCCCCCCCCCCCTCTAGGTGCCCATACGATCCATTTCACCGTTTCTTCCATTTACCAACTAGAGCAAGGTACGAGGGTCGTCGTCGTGTTGGACGTGTGATCGATTTCGGAAGTGCCACCCGATTGTAGTGCTGATTGTATTTATGGCCTTCAAGTTCAGACAAGTACATTGTATATCAACCACTTTGTTTGCATGAACGTTATCCCGCTTTCGGTCTTCGAGGGCGAGTCCTTCTCAAACCATTACAAATATCACCTAGATTTGATCTTGGCAGTTGCAACTATAGGAATTTTTTTGTTTTCTATGCAACGAACCCATCAGTAGTATCGGATCCAAGTCTATGTGTAGATGCTTTGTATGGTTAGAACACACGGAGATGTGGATGTTGATGATTATGATATTGCATACTTTCATGTATTTTGGATATTATTGGCATAGTGGGATGAAGCGGCCCGGACTAACTTTACATTTCCTCGCATATGAGACATGTTCGACGCTTGAAATGCAACTAGTTTTGCATAAGTAGATCGAGTGTCTGTCTCACCTATTATAATTAATATCTAATTTACAATGTTTTGCTAATAACTTGATTATCACCGTTGTGGTTGAAGTTCGTAGGTAGAACGGTTCTTTTCTAGAAATTTCACAGCCACGTAAAATATGCAAAAATAATAATTAGAGGCGTCTAACTTTTTTGTAGGGCATGTGATATGATATTATCATTGATACAAAAATTATTGTATGCAATGAGATTTATTGTAAGTTAAACAACTGGCGGGAGCCATGGTTGTCATTTTCTTTTTATGGCCTACATGCTATATATATATCCATGAGATATATTGTAATGGTGAAGGACAACCATGATGGAGGTCCCATGGACCTTGGTTCCAAGCCGGTGGAATGATGGAGATCATACCATGACGCACAAGATGGAGATCGAATGAGAGAAGGGCCATATCATATCGCATTATTCTTGCATATGATGTTTATCCTTTGGTGCATCTTATATTGCTTTGATTTGATCGCCACGGTAGCATTATAAGATGATCCCTCTCACTAAATATCAAGATAATAATATGTTCTTCCTTAGTGTGCACCTGATGATTCCAAAATTGAAGCATATTTAACTTTTGTTTTTGCACAAGTAGAGTAGGATTTTTGGCATTTTACTGCGCTCGTGCATACCTTTTGTACTTGTTTCAATAGGATCCTGAATTACTAAGTCTCTTGTGAACATATCAATTGGGACTGTCATTTTATGTAGTAATATGATATTTATAAGTGACAAATGTCATTTAATTGATTTTTCCTCACACCTGGGAGATTGGAAAATGCAGAGGAAGGCTCTAGGGAGCTTAACGACCTACGGTGGGGCTTGCCCATATCTTCCGCTCGTACCATGTGGAAGCACGTCCCCCTCATCAAATACTCTCACCTCGCAAAGACGGATCTGAGATCCGACATTCATAGAAACATCCAGCCTTGAAATACCACGCCAAAGAGGGATTTGGAGGAGAAACTTGGTGAATGGAAAATCCTTGCTGCTTCACGGGTCATTGGAGGACATCACATAATCCCCTTCATCATCAACCGCTGCATCTCCATCACCATTGCTACTCCCATCTTCCATACATTATATCCTGTTATAATTCCAAATTCAATTGTGGTTTGCACTAGATTCATCCCCATACTTTTATCCATCCATTTGATTATGATGATGTTGTTGATTGCTTCCATGTGTGAGTAGTTCCGTTTGTTATTGGGGAGATGGAGAAACCCTAGAACTATTATGAAATGAAATAAAGATGATGTATTACTTGTGTCCATGATCTATTGATTTATGATATTGTGTTTGATCTCTCTCTTTAGAAGTTATGTGTAGTCGGTCACATATCATTTGCCTCCGAGACTAAAGAGAGGGTGAAATCCTTAGAACGTTTATGGGAGTATGTCCAGTGTTACTTTTGTGACTACAAGCATTGTCTTATAACCTACATGGTCAAAGGAGGAATAAAGAGAGATTCACTAAGCTAATTACGATATCCTTGAGGAAACCCTTAACACACAGCAACAAGGGTGTCACCGTCTCCATCAACCCTAACTCTAGTCGTTACTCCTCCGTCCACCAGTGAATCCGCCGCCACCGCACACCCCCGCTGACAAGAAGCAGCGCCATCCCCACCATGGTCACCCGAACCTGCCAGACCGCCGCCAGTCTAGGTACAACACGCCGCTCCCAGAGCCGCCTCCATCGGAGGGTCGCCTGCGCAGACCACCTTCCAGGGCCACCGCTGTAACACCCTAGTAAAACCACTACTATAAAATCACTTGATGTTTCGGCCTTTGTGCATAGTAATTGCCAAAACTATTTCACCAAAAGCCTACTTTGTTTTTTAAATATCTCCTTCAATTTCAAATTTAAAAGCCCGGTCTTCCAAATATTTTTTTTGTCTGAAAGTATTTACGAAAAGGTTTTATTAAAATAAAACTAATTTAGGGGAGGCTTGAGGCCCAAAGCCCAGCAGACAGGAGCCACGATCCTACCACCCCAACCTAGTGAAACCCTAAACCTAATCTACCCTACTCCCACCAAACCCTAAACCCCACCCCACACCAACCCAAGCAGCCACCGCCACCACACGCACGCGCAACCGCACTCACCCGCACGTCCCGTACACAAACACGCACTCTCCAACGCACGCGAACCCTGGCCACCTCCCCGCGTCACAACCCGCGCCCCCACACCCCACCTCCTCTCGCACCTGGACCCACACGCTCACGTCGTTCACTTGAACTGCCCGACTGCTCACAGTCAACCACCCGCGTACGCTCACCCGTCCACCGGCCCGACCACACGTCCCACCACGATCTCCTTTTCCCCGCTCTCGACCCCCTCGCATCTCTCTCCTCCCTCCCGCTTGCATCCTCCGCCGCCTCCCGATTCCCTCCGTCCCGACCTGAGCTTGCTCGCCCGCCCATGTCCGATCGTCGCCTTCCTCCCCTGGCTGCCGCCGCTCTCTCCTCTCCTCCCATCCGCACAGCCTCCTCCTCTTTCCTCCAGAGATGTGGCCACCGCCAGAGCGCCCCTGCGGCCACGCATCCCTCCCCATCGTCGGCCTCGCATCTCCTCCCCGACGCCCCCTGCTATGGTCCGAGTTTCGCACGACCCCACCTCGTTGGCCGCTGTCGACCTCATTCGTTCTTCCTTGCCAGCAAGAACGTTGAGCCGCCGCTACACGTATGTCCCTGTGACAGCTCACTCATTACCTAACTTTGGGATTTCCGGCTCTCCCAACCCCCAACCCTCCCGACCCCCGTGTGGCGGCGCCCGCGCCGCACCGGGGTGTAGCTGCCGCGTCAGCACCAGGGCACTCCCCGCCCCTCCCCCAGCCCGCCGACGCCGGCTCCGTCGCCAGGAAAAGCCTCGGCGGCGGCGGACGATCCTCGCGTCCGAGATCTGGACGGCGGCGGCGCCGCCCCCTCGCCCTCGTCGAGGACGGTGATGGCGGACGACGGGGGCCAGCAGCCTAGGCGGTCGGAGGTGGGAGGTTGTTGGCAGGGGCGGAGCTGTCCTTCCACCCTCATCCTCCGGATGGTGATGGCAGGAGCGAGTCAAGCCCGATCTCGACCATTTCCGGTCGGATCTGTTGCAGCCGGCAATGGGATGGCTTCTGGGTTTGTCTGGCTTCACGAGGTCACCCAGGGCTATGAGCCCGGGCATGGTGGTGGTGGCCTTCTCCCCCGTCGGAGTTGGTCGGCCGGTTGAATAAAGGTGGTTCGGCCTAGGGTCCCTCTTGTGTGGAGATGATCACCTTCCTGAGGATGGTTCTTGATCTGGACGGAGTGGGGAGTTCCGGAAGGCTCCGCCGGCGAATGTACCAGCGCTACTATGCCTACAGTCCGCTGGATCGGGTGGTATTCGGTCGTGTGCACCCATGTTTTATTCGACCGTTTGGTTCAAGAGGGAGCAGCGCGAAGCTCTGTCCTTTGTTGCCACCAGGCGACATTCGATCCATGGTGAAGTCAGAGGTGGAGAATTCATGAAGGCCAGGTTTGGAGATCTATTTATGGAGGTTCGAGTCACCATATTGTTGAGGGACTTTCTTGGTGTTCTGGGCTAAACAGCAGCCATATGTAAGTGGGGGCGGCAACATAGGTGGATTTAGAATCTTACCTTTCAGGGTGAAAATCTAAGGTCTGGCCTTAGCTGGTTGTGCCTGTCAATGGCCTTGTTGAAGGCATTGTTTTGAGAGTGAGGATTATCTTCAGGGTGAAAATCCAGATATTTGATCGGACAACGACGGCACTAGTGCATTGTTCCCTTCTTGAAGGCGTTGCTTTTGAAGAGCCTGGAGTTCAGGTGTTGTATTCGTGGTGGTTGTACTGTTGCCGCTAGGACCGGAACACTGTAGCGGGTATTTTATTTTTTTAGTTTTCTTTATCTTTTGTTGGCTGTGTGTATCCGTAATGCCAATATGGTATTGCGTTCTTGCAGAGGTCGGGTGTAATTGGTATCTCTGGATATTAATATATGCTCCTTTCCCAAAAAAAAATGTCCCTGTGACAACCGGCAGCCACAGTTCACCGCCGCCCTGGGCAATCTCCTCCCGAGCGCCTGGCCGCCTCGCCGGCCTCCTCGCTGCTGCCGCCCGTCGCCAACCGTCTCGGTCCCGTAGCTGACCTTGTACCCTCTCTGCAGGAAGGCGTTCGTATCTTTGGTGAGAGTGTGCTTTTTTGTTCAGTGAAGATAAGTGTAGTGGTGGTGAACCATGTGGTCGTGATGCTACAACACAGACGACCTTCGATCCATTTTTATTTGATGTATCTGATCTAGTACTTCCTCTGCGCGGGCCAATACCAGCACCCGGTCTCGCAATTCCATCCTCAGAACCACAACATTGACAAGGACGTCGCCAAGATCTTCGCGGCTCTAAATAAGGAGGAACAAGAAGAATCACTGGTTCTCGATCCAACCAAGTTCGCCACTGACATCAAGTCCTACTTGCGGACCCGAAGACCACCAAGCTCTCCTTCCCGGGACGACCAAGCCATTTGACACGGATCCGATCGCCACCACCAAGCTCTCCTTCCCGGGACGACCAAGCCCTTTGACACGGATCCGATCGCCAAGATCCCGAACGTCAATATCGCCCACATGGAAACCGAAGACCCCGGTTCCAGAGTCTGAAGACCGATCTCGGCGAGAAAAACAAAACCACATCGAACCCTAAGATCTCCGGACCGCCATGTGTGACCCTTTTTCCGAGCCCCTATTTTATAAACGAGATATACTTGTTGCATTTAAATTGTCATGCTTGCACATATATCATGTGGTTTGGGGCTTTGGCCGATTCACCTCATAATTAAATATGGAGACCACATAGGGGATTTTCTAGTCTTATATTTCCTCCATTTAAATTTTTATAGAGAACCGATAACATATTTTGTCTTGCTAATACAAGATTTAAATTGCGGGGTACCTAAACAACATGAACCTATTAATTAAATGTCGAGATCCCGGTTCCACTTAATATTGTCTAATTGCCATGTCACGCATCATACATGCATCATGCCCGATCTTCTGCTGTAGTATTAAATAGTGCATATAATGTTTCTTATAGTGCTTTGCTTCTTAACAGATCAGGCCGATGAGTTGATGCGAGTGAAGACCCGATCTTAGGATGAACCTTCGGCAATGTTTTCAGGTGAGCATTTTCTCCCCTTCTACCTTTCTTACTTTTGTAGACTTTATTTTCTCCTGTTGATCAATTGCTACCTGTTTTTCGATGCTTTAGTTTTCGTACCCGTGATATCCCTTGCAGCCACTATATTGCTTTGAACACCTCCTATTACTTGTTTTTTTGGTAGATAATCGGCCTTGCATATCATAGTCGCTTGCTCAGGTGTTATTTCGTGTCGTCAAGTGCCACAATTGTTGAAAGGTTGCCTCATGCTTAATGTTGGAGACGATTATGACTTAAATTACAACTTGATATTAAAATGCTAGGAATAGTTATAACTAATGCAGAGGCAGTGGTGGGCAATAGATGTCATTTGGTTTTTAACCGCTCATTGGTGTCCCATAGGACCCGAGTATTTGATACCTGTTTCTTGACTATTCGCACTATCCACATGTGGGACCATGAATCCCCTTAGCGAGAGATTGAATCATATCTTATTTCTTGGGGCCACAAACTAGTTTGGGATTTTATTACTATCATGTACTTATGCCGTTTACTGCTTTATTTACTACTGTTGCTCGTGGTAAGCGGAGTGCTTTCGCAGTATAGAGAAGTCCAGTGACACTTTCGGGTGCTCAGTTGTTTACAACCATTGACGCAAACCTCTGGGTCCGTTCCGGAGCCGGCCAACTTCATCGCGGGTGGCTTCGTGGGGTGGCCCCATGAAATATTATATGAATCTTGTGATTGCTTTGTCGTGATGCCTCGTTGGGTTTTCATTTGGTTTTTCCGAGGTTGATCGTACGTGTGTTGCTATTTGTGCCCCCGCAGGGTAAAATTTTCTGAAAGCCGTGTCCATAATTATGGACGACTTGGAGCACAGTATCTCGATCATAGAAAACTATAACTAAAGTAATGTTATAAATTTGACCTTGGAATGACTAGTAATCAACTTCAATACAATGGAATGGCTAAATAAAAGTACCAACAACTGCTGAAATTGGGATGCCTCATGCTATATAGTATCTGACTAGTAAGTACCGCAACTACAACGGAATGGTTAACTAAAATTGCCCACTGCTTATTATATCAGGATGACTCATGCTATCTATATCTGACTAGTAAGTGCTTCAACTATAATGGAATGAATAAAATTGCCAACTGTGTGTTTCCTCGGTACGACTTCCTCGTTTGGTCTCGAGGAGGAAACACCAGGATGGGTATGATTGGTGTTAGTATCAGGATGAATCCGAATAGGTCTTTTTATCCCTCTCTGATAGCCGATAGTTGTATCGAGTCTCTACAGGTTGTTTAGTGCATGCCACGCTTCCGCTTTAGTCCACCAAACCTATGTAGGCGAGAGCCGCCGAATTCTAGTCTCGCCGTGTACCGGCCTCAGTACTGACCGCTCTCTTTTTCTTTTGCCCTTTGTTGGCACCCTTTTGTTTAGCAGGTTTGAGAACAATGTCGTTAGCAGGGTTACCCTTCTGGCTTGGCCTGGGCAGGGTTATGGACGCCATTGGTTATTCTTCAGGGCTCTTAGCCCAATTTGCATCTTGGACGTACTCGGATACTTTATCGTTTTTAAGGTGATTTGGATCTTTATATTGTATATCTGTATTCTTGACTCATGGAGTCGTGCTGTATATATTTTCTCTGTGGGTTCCATCGTGGACTAATGTGTAATGATATTACTTTGTTTTCCACCCGCACGAAAGTGCCTGGTGGGCACCTTTGAATCGTTTCTATGTGGGTTTGGCGGGAATCGCTAAAACTTGCATAGGGTCGATCTGAGGGTGTTACAACCGCCCAGACTTCCACTCTCTCATACCCACAAGTCGGTCGTCTTCAGCATGACGGGTACAGTGGCATAGACACGGGAGGTCGGCGCATGATAGTACCACCCATGGCCCTCATAGCCCAAGGACCGAGCACTGCACCGCCAACACGCCGTCCGTCGTGCCGCAGCTTGCCTAAGCTCTGCCTCACCGTGGCCCCCGATGAGAGAGCCATGCCCTGGCCCGGCGGCGCCGACTCGCGACCGCCCCCACCGAGCAAGAGGACGAAGGGGCCCCCGCCGCCGCCTGCACCTACCCGGATTTTCCTGGCCGTGCCCCTGGCGGCGGCGAGGGAGGAGGGAGATGAGGGACGGCCCGACGGCGGCGAACTAGGGTTGCCTCCCCATCACCTCACGGGGGCGGCATTGGAGGGGTGGGGTTTTTTAGCGTGAATCACGTGATTTCCACCCCTTCAAAGTTTACAGCGGAGAGTCTGATGTAATTGCTGAACGCAATATGTTTATTAGCCAGGGAGGCCATTGATGCTCACTGAATCAATACTTATAGAAAATTTTCATGTTTGTACAATCACTGAAAACATTTGTTATGTTTAGATTTACAATGTAATATGCTATTATTGGGTCCAAATATTTAATCAAAGGATATATAGTCCATATGAGACATCATGGTGTCCGGGCACCATACCAGTATTTTATTTAAATTCTTACATACCTGATGGTGTACGTACGCAAATTTCACGTACCTAACTTATACATAACTAAGTTATATGTATCCTAGTTACATATACCCAAGGTATCACATACCTAAAGCATATGTACCCAAATTACATATATATTCACGTATGCAGGATACGTATACATTAGGTATGTGATATCTAAGTATATATAACTTAGGTATTTATATCTTAGGTATGTGATACCTAGGTATGTGTAACTTAGATATGTATACTTTCAGGTATGTCTAGTTTAAAGAGAATTTATGCGTAGGACACCAAGGTGCACCAGTTATTATATATATATATATATATATATATATATATATATATATATATATATAGAAATAGCCTGCTAAATACGGGCATAGCTGCGCATAGTCTATCCACCGTTGATTCTATCCTCTTTTGATATAAGGAGCACATGTATCCAGACCCAGGATTTGTCTAAGAACTAACGCCGTTAGTGTTCATTTGGCATGCATGCATGAAGCTCTAGCAAAACAAACCTTATCTAATTTCGTTTGCATGAGGCAAACCCTAATGAACAACATGCGGTAAACACTAAACCAAATATACTACACGGTAAACCGTAATATACTACATGCATGAAGCCCTAATAAAACAAAAGTTATCTAATTTCGTTTTGGTTAGGCAAATCCTAATATACAACATGAGGTAAACCCTAACCCTAATATACTACATGCATGAAGCCCTAGCAAAACAAAGCTTGTCTAATTTCATTTGCATAAGGCAAACCCTAACGAGCAACATGCAAAACAAAGCTTATCTAATTTCGTTTAGGTGAGGCAAACCCTAACGGACAACATGCTGAGAAACCCTAACTTATTTAATCCTTGTTCTCAATCCCTTCTCATTTTAGATGCTAAATTTTTTGTAGCCAAAACAGTGTGTTAATTTGGAACCCATGCCAAACCCTAGATTCTTGCATGCATGCACAAACTAACACCGTTAGCTCATCCATGTTCCACCTCACTTCCATCTAGAGGTTGCATGCATTTGATCCCTAAATCCAACGGTGCTCTGCCTATGCGCAGTTACGCCCGTGAGTAGCAAATCCGCGTCGATATATATATATATATATATATATATATATATATATATATATATATATACACTATCAATAGTTTTTGTAGTTCATTCCTTTTGGACAGAGATAGGTGGATGTTTTTGGTTCAAGGTTCAACCACTCATGCCATGTGTTCCTGTACGAAAGCACCTCACAATTTCTATTTAAAATTGTTTTGATTTTCAAAACTTTACTCTGATATACAAGAATATATATATTTATAATGTTCAATTGTTTGCAAGCGTTACATTACGAGCTCTCATGTATGTCACTGAATGTTATTCAGCATTCTTTTCTTGAAAGTGTCAAGTTCTGTATGATTTTCTTTCTCTGAAGATATTGTTTGTTGTACTAATTAGAAAAGAAATATTCTTTGGCAGAACAAAACGTTCGATATGGCTGGTGAATTTGTGTTACTGTACCATGCGAATTTACTTACTTTCTCTTGGGATTTCAGATAGCCCAATGGGTTCGAATTAGATGTTCGGTTAATGCTTTGGTAATAAGTATGTGTTCTTCGTTCTTCTAACTCTGAAATAAGATCGATTACAGCTGAAAATACAATTGGTATATATTGTTTATGACTTCTTTGTAGATTCTACTCAACTCATCTGGCTTCCTCTTCGGACTTCGTCGTGACTCGACGGACGAGCTGGGCACGACTGTTGCCCTTGATCTTTCTCACATACACACGATTAGGAATTCAGAGAGAGGGCAATAGAGGAAGACGATGACACAAGAATTTGGTGCCGCGTTTTAACTTGACGTTTTTCTATTTCAAACAGAACCTCCCTGAGTTGATCGGCCACGTCTCGGAACGAGCCCATGGCGATCCTACTTTGCCAGACACGAGTCCAGCTCTAATCGCTAACTGAAAAAACCTTTAACTGAAACTCTGTCGAAACTGAACTTTCGAAAGTGCCACTAAATCCTGACGAAACCACCTAAAACCCTATGATCGCCTAGTTTATTCCAACCTACGCGACACCCTTGTCCACCGGAGATGCAGCAGCGTCGCGCGTCCGCGACAACGGCGGCGGCACTCGGAAGTCCTCACCCCGGACGGCGTCAGCAGCTCGCGCGAACTCCGCCTTGCGCTGCTTCATGGCTTGAAGGGCAATCTCCTCGGTCATGAACGGACGCGCTGAGTGATAGGGCACCGTAGTCCACCACGGGTCTTCATCGGCGGCGTCACCGAATCGCTTGTTGTCGTTGTCGGAGAGCATCCAGATGATGATGACGAGCACCTGGATGATGACGAACAAGATGAACTTACGGTATACGAGCACCTGGATGATGACGAGCACCTGGAAGAAGCAGTCGAAGGCGGACAGGAGCCGCTGCACCGCAGCGTGCGCCAGGAACGCGGCCGCGGCCAGCGCGACGGACGCTAACGCCAGCATCGTCTTCCAGCCAAGCCCCCAGCCGTCACTTTCTCCGGCATGGAGCCGCGAGGAGTAGCTTCCTGACATGGCCGCTGATGGGAGCCGCGTGAAGAGCTTCGAGGACTATATAATCGCCGCTGGTTAGGGTTGGCGAGGTGGAGATCGTACGGGGCTCTTTATAGTCGACGGTGGTATCCATTGTTTTAGGAAATTTCTTACCTAGGAAAATAATTTGGAAATTTTCCAACCGATGGGATTGAAAATCGTCCATGATACATACCTTTCCGGGAAAACATACTCCGATCCCCTAATATCTAATTTGGCGCGATACGTTGCCGTTTCTTACGAGATCACCTTGCACAAATTAGCTTGGACAGTATGTAATAATAATATCACGAAAATCAGATCATATCACCGCCAATAGACTGCCATGTATAGCACGCGCTCAATCAATCTATCATATACGGAGTATAATTAAAGGACGATGCTAGCCGGCATCCGGATGCCCATCCGTACTAGACGGCACTCGCCCGGGAAATCCGAGCCCCCCCCCCTCCCCCCGTCCCACCGCGCACCACCCCCCCCCCCCCCCCCCGTCCTAGCCATCCACGTCACGTCCAGACAAAAAATCTCCCCCATCACGTCCCAGGTTACCCCATCACACCCCCCAGGTCTCCTCCCCTGTTCTTTCTTCCTCCTCCCCCCACCCTCCTCCCATCCATCCCCATCACGTCCATCTTCTTTTTCTGCAAGTAAAAGAACCACCCTCCTCCCACCACCCTCCCCCCACCCTCCTCCCACCCTTATGTTGATGAAGAAGTAATCACTGTCTTCTTCCTCCTCCCCCCACCCTCCTCCCACCCTTATGTTGATGAAGAAGTAATCACTGTCTTCTTCCTCCTCCCCCCACCCTCCTCTTCTGTTCTTTCTTCCTCCTCCAGTTCTCCATGGCTTCCAGATCTTCTCCTAGCTGTCCATCCCCCCAGACCCCCCAGGTGCAACTCATCTAGCTTCTGAAAAAGAAGGTAAAAAATCTCCCCCTCTCCATCTCCCCATCTCATTCTCTCAGAAAGTATCCAACACAGAAAAAATCCTGCACACAATTCAAACACAAAATCAAGAACATCATCCACAAAAACACATAAGCACAGTCATCCCCCCCCCCCCCCAGATCCAACAGATCCTGCCTGGGCAGAAAAGGTGGACAACAGAAAACAAGTTTTCTAACAGTGTGCAACAAAAGAAAAGTTTTTTTCTTGGTAGCTCCTTCTTGATTTTTTGCATCTTTGTATTTTGCTTTGCATCCACACACTATCCTCTCTCCTGTGCAGTAATCTGGTAAGAAAAAAAGGAACCAGGTTAGTTATGTAGAAGGGACCAACTTAGTTATAAAAAAGAACCAAGTTAATTATGGAACAGGAACCAAAAATCAGTAAAGTATCCCAGGGAAAAAAATAGCATGGATGTGCATGTACAAAAAACCTGGTTCTTCGGATTTTTTGCATCTTTGTATTTTGCTTTGCATCCACACACTATCCTCTCTCCTGTGCAGTAGTAAGAAAAAAAGAACCAAGTTAGTTATGGAACAGGAACAAAAAATCAGTAAAGTATCCCAGGGAAAAAAATAGCATGGATGTGCATGTACAAAAAAGAAGAACAGATTACAGAGGCAACCAAAAAGGAAAATCCTAATCGTCACATTTTATTTGTATCAGATGTCAACTTTCGATCTTAATTCCCCCCCTACGGAAGATGGTGATGTTCTTGACATGGAGCCATTATACTGCACTCAGGCAGGTCCAGCAGAGTTTGTTGGAGAATCTCCGGATCCAGCGGTTGATGAGAGGGCAGCTCCTCTTGGCGGTCAGTCTGATGAACAAAGTGGTAGGGGCCCGCAACATAACAGAGAGTTGTCCCCTGCTGGTGACCATGGTATTCCCGCATCTACTATTCCTACGGATTCGACCACCTACCCTAACTTGGGGGAAGGTGATGTTGATGGAGCTGGCATGAACGAGGAAGTTGCATCCAGTCCGTAGGAGCCTTTCCTAGGGATGAGGTTTGACACAATTTCGAGTGCAAAAGCACATTATAATGCTTATGCTCTTAAACTGGATTTTTCTATCAAAGCTCACACATCTCAGAAAGGGAGAAACACAGATCAGATAGTAAAACAACAGTTTGTGTGCAACAAGTTTCGTAGGCCTAAAACAGAGGAGGAGGAGCAACAGGAGAGAATGACTATTGTAGAAGATATCAGCCCTGTTCAGCTTGATGATGGCGATGTTGAAGCTCGGAAGAGTGGTTCATCCAAAAAAAGTAGCAGCAAATTTGGGGTTAAGCGCAAGAGGGAAAGTATCAAACAAACAAATTGCCCAGCTAGAATGTTCGTCAAACTCATTGATAACAAGTGGCAGGTGACCTACTTCATCGCTGAACACAACCATCCTTTGATAGAAAGGCCATCACTTGCGAAGTACTTGAGATCGCATAGGGGTATCCCCCGTGACGAAAAAGAGTTCCTGAAGTGTCTGCATAATTGCAACTTGGAAACAGGTTTGTGACTTCTGATTTGTTACTAACTTGCTACTGCTATTATGTCAAGTTGTTTCAGGGCATCCTCCTAAGTTGTTTTTCTAATGTGCAGGTCACATGATGGAGGTCATGTCTGAATTTTATGGTGAGGATGGTTTTGTACCGTATGGCCCCAAGACAATATCAAACTTGCGGTCAGAATTTAGGAGTGAAAACAAAGAGTTCGACATAGGTGAAACACTTGAGCACTTCAAAGATCTTCAGGCAAAAGACCCCGAATTCTACTACAAATTTTCCTTTGATTCAGAGAACAGAGTTGAAAACATATTCTGGGTTGATGGTTTGGCAAGAAAAGCTTATGTGGAAGCATATCACGACTGTGTGTCGTTCGACACAACTTTCTGTACAAAACGTTTCAACATGCCTTTTGCGTCGTTTATTGGCATAAATAGGCATGGGCAGTCTTTTTTGCTAGGTTGTGGTTTTCTCAGAGATGAGAGAGAGGACAACTTTAAGTGGCTTTTTAGACAGTTCCTCGAAGCAATGCATGGGAAGCAGCCCACCAACATAATCACAGACCAGGACTGGGCTATGAAGAATGCAATTAAAGCTATTTTCCCCGATAGTGTGCACAGAAATTGCCGTTGGCACGTGATTAAAAAAGCCAACGAGAAGCTAGGGTCCTTCCTTGGGCATCATCCTGGTCTAGCTGAGGAGTTCAATGAGTGCATTGATGAGAGCATGACTGTTGAAGAGTTCGAAGCAACTTGGGCAGCAATGGTTGTGAAGTGGGGATTGTCCGGGAATGAAACTTTTGCTTGGTTAAAAAAATATGCTCATACATGGGTTCCATGTTATTTCAGGGAATGCTTCTTCCCTTTCTTGCAGTCAACTCAAAGGAGTGAAGGATTCAATGCTGTCCTAAAAAGGTACATCAATCCCCAGAACTCTATCAAGCACTTTGTAAGGCAGTATGAGAAGATTCAGGCCAAAATTTTGGGTAGAGAGGGCTGCAATAATTACCTGACGGATGAGCTTGAGGTGAGGCCATGGTCCCCATTCCCAATAGAGAAGCATGCACTAGCTGTTTACACAAGGGACATCTACTTGAGGTTCAGGGTGGAATTCGAGCTTATTGGGCGCTACAATGTGCAAGCACAAGGCCAGAACATGTACTTGTTGGTTCCTAACAATGTCAAGTGCTACCCTTATGGCTCTAGGACATACATGGTTAATGCAAATGCTAGGCAATTCAACTGCGATTGTTGCAAGTACCAGCGTGATGGTATCCTTTGCTGCCATGTGTTGAAAGTGTTCACACATCTAGATATTGATGCACTACCGGAAAGGTTCATTCTTAAACGGTGGACTCAGCAAGCAGTTGAGGATGTGGCGCTGCCTGCTGAGCAGGTACAAGATGATGTGATGCCTGAACAGCCTTGACAGAAGCTAAGGTTTGCAAACTTGTCTAGATCGTTCGTGCAAATGGCTAAAATTCTTAGTGAATAAGATCAGGCAGAAGCTATTGCTCGTAGGCACATCAGGGAGATGAAATCTGAGTTTGCGCAATCGAACAAAGTTCGCAAAAAGAATAAACCAGCCCGCACAAACAGCGCCCCTAATGCGTCGCATGACACTACAACTCCCAACACATCGCAACAAACAACAACTCCTAATGCACCGCAACAAACATCAACCCCTAATGTGCATCGCCCCATTTCTTCAGCTCCTAACGTGCACCAATCAATGGCAGCAGAGCCCTTGCCAACAGGGTCGTGGCCGAAACCTCCCAGCAGTCACCGTGGTAATTCAGGCCCTATGCCAGCCCCGCCGCCACCTCCGTCTACAACACAGCAAACATCATCAAGTGTGCGAGGGGTGATGCATGAAACACCTTCTCCACCACCTGCAACACAACCTGGCCCCGCTGCTGCTCGACAACTATACCGTGCCCGACAAACAACATCGGGGGGTGCGTCTCCTGTTCAACACTTGGGTGGTGTGGTTGAGCCGAATAGAGAACATTTTGTAACACTAAACCCTCCCAGGTCTAACGCTAAAGGGCGGAAGAAAGGAAGGATACCATCTGGCATTGAGTTGCAAGCTAAAAAAATCAACCTATGTGGTTTGTGTTCTGAGCCTGGACATAACGCTGCTACGTGTACTTCTGGGTTGGGCCATAAGTAGTGGGTTTTAATGTGGTTTGTGTCCTGACCAAAAGGGTGTAAGTTGTGTTATATGTAAGCTGGGTTCCTTGTTTAGAACAAAGTTGAGTTCACATTTTTTTATAACAGAAAAAGTTTGTTCCTGTTTTTTATAACCCATTTGTATGTAACCCAGTTTTGCATTACAAGGCATATGTACCAAAGTTGGTTCCTGGAGGCAGCCAACTTGGTTTCTGTGAATTCACTAACTTGGTTCCTAGTTTTGCACCCAATTTTAGTTTTGCACCCAGTTTTTTGCAGAAACCAAGTTGGTTATGGTATGAGACAACTTGGGTAGATATGTCTTCTAATATATACTGATGAACACAACTTAGCTAACTAATTAGTTTCATATTAGTTCATATTATGTGCCAACTTAGATGGGCTATTTTGACATCTACATCTTCCGCATCCAGTGCGGCGGGCTGAGGGATCATCTTGGCTTGGTTGTCTGGTCCAAACGCCTGATGGCCACGCTTTTCTCTCACCGTCGACTGGCTGGTTAGATACAGGCCCTCCGCGCCCGTGCTGTGGCCATCAGCGAGCGCCATGTCCGGTACAGTGCCAGCCGCGAGGCACTAATCAGCCGCTCTGCATCTACTGCCGTGGACCTCGAGCCAGCAGCACTGTCGGTTGATCCGGTGGACCTCTACAGTACCCGCCGTCACGAGTTCATCGGCGGCCAGGCTCATGTCTTGGCCTGCGAGGTGATGGCGAGGGGTCACGGCGAGGATGAGAGGAAGCTCAAGGTTTTCTCCATAGTGGGGGTCTCGGGCAGTGGGAAGACTATGCTGGCCACGGAGGTGTGCCAGCTGCTGGAGGCGGAGTTCCAAGTGCAAGCGCATGTGGCCGTGCCTAGTACGTTCGATGGCGATGCCCAAGCATATAAGCAAGTTGGTCCCCTGGTGACCAAGTTTGTTCCTAGAAAAACATATAACCAGATTTGGGCTACTGTTTTCAATAAGCTGAACCCATTGCCCAAGCATCCGATACAAAAAATGCATATATACACCACCCAGCTTTGCATAGTGCTTTACCTTTTATTTCTTGAGTATGGTTTTCCAGTTGCTGTTGTTTTTCGGCGAGGTAACCCATGTGTTGGTCTGCACTTTTCTGATGTTTGGCAAATTCCCTGGTCCATACACCGGTAATCTCCTCCCATTCCAATGTTCAACATTGAACAAAGTGCATACACCGCAATCATAGCTGCATGATTTTAGTAGTACAAAAATCATAGTCATTAGATAGTATGTGAAAAAAAGAGCAACTTGCCGTCCTGGAAAACACATCATGTGTTTTGTATATACTCACGTTGTCGACTGCTTTGGAGGGTTGATGTCTTCAACTTTGTATCTCTGATCTGCACTGCTGAATTTGCATAGTTTTCTTCCCATAAAATCTTGATGGGAGCAACTAATTCGTCGACAATATCATTGAACTTCTTGTCCGATAATGACCTGATCGAATCAAGAACTTCGAACCTTTTATCCCTTATGTTGATGACAAACAACCAGTAATGATTGACGTGGTTGCGCTCGCCTGGTGCCAAGTTCTCGAGCACGGGCATCATAACCTGTGTTTTTTCAAAAAACGAACCAAAAAAGTGAGTAGAAGAAAGGAACAAAACTAGTAGGAAAAAAAGCAACTTAGCTATATGGGTGGGACCAAGTTAGACTAATTTGGAACCAACTTGGTTACAAGGGGGTGGGACCAACTTAGTTATATTTGTTGGACCAACTAAGACTAAGTTTGGGACCAACTTAGTTATAGTTGTGGGACCAACTTAGTATTAGTTTGAATCAACTTGGTTACAAGGGGGTGGGACCAACTTAGTTATATTTGTGGGACCAACTTAGACTAAGTTTGGGGTCGACTTAGTTATAGTTGTGGGACCAACTTAGTCTTAGTTTGAATCAACTTAGTTATATGGTGTGGCCAACTTAGTTATAGTTGTGGGACCAACTTAGTCTTAGTTTGAATCAACTTAGTTATATGGTGTGGCCAACTTGGAAGTTTGAAGAAATAACTTACAGTATCTTTTCTGTCAAGATGGGCAGTGACTTTGCCAAAGTGCTTTTTCAGCTCTCTCTTGTTGCATTCTAGATTTTTAAGTAGACTCTGAAAAAACACAGGATAGAGGCATTAGATGCAACATTCCAAAAAAATAGAAAACAAAAATGGTGAATGATACCATGCTAGGAAAGTGTGTTGTTTGTAAATGTGGGTCTTTACCGTAACCCTCAGAGGCATGACAATCTTCTTAATCTTTTTAAGTTTCCGCAACATTATGGACTCTATTCCGAGTTTCATTACAGTATTTGACAACTGTCCACAGGGCATCATGGAGTTTGAAAGATCTCTGAGTGTAACAAAATAATTTTCGTATGATACAATTATTGGTGTATTGTCGATGTCTTGGCCCCTTTTGGTTCTTTTTCCATGTGCAGTAACTAAGTTGTACAACTCTTTCACATCAGCTGAACATGTGTACACCCTTTGATCGACATATGCGAAGTAGGGTGACTTCACTGCAGGAGCCTGCCTAATGATTCTTCTTTCTTGTACCTGTGGGCGATCTCCTGCAGTTGTGCTTCCAGAAGAATCAGGGTCCAATACAATGACACTCCCCACCCTTGCTGGCATCTGGAAACCGCTCTGTATTTGCTCAACAACTGCAGCCTTAGGAGGATCATTCGTAGAATCCCTTTCTTTTTCCACCTTGTCAGCTGCGGCACATGCTTCTCTCATTGTTTCCTCATCCCACGCCCAATCGTCGTTTAGCCTTTCATCGTTCAGGTTGACCGGTGTTATGCTTGCTGAAGTTGAATGGCCTGGAATTATGCACTTGTTTTCTTCCTCCTCTGGGCTGTCAAAACCCAGGTCGAAAGATGGTGGATCACATGCTTGATCCACTAAATGTTGCCAATCTGTTTTTTTATCTGGTGGTGCGAACTTTGGCACTGGTGGTAGTGGACATGCATCACTCGTTTTTGTGTTGTGTGTGCTGCATATTACTGTAGTTTCAGTACTTGCGCGACGCAGCGGTGTATTTGCGGTCACCTTCAGCTGTGTGCTGCCAGTTTTTGGAGGGGGGCAAGGGCATTTTGGTATGACCGTTGGTGCTCCCTGCTGGAGTGGCAATCCCTTCACTGGCTGCTGCAGTATCTGTGGGCTAGGCGTACTCGGCTGGGTGGCTTGGACCGTGGCAGCAACAGTAACTACTGTTTTGGGCTTTGCCTTTGGTGTTTTAGTTACTGCTGCTGCGTTTGTTGGGTCACCTTCTGGGCGGCCACGTTGTGATGCCATCTTCTGTCTCCTAGTCCCCTGTGCCTGCCGGTCATCTCTTATATCCAATTTCTGAAGGTTGAAGCACTCTACTGTTAGCTTGTGTATTGCGTCTTCGCTTCCAATCATATCTACCACAGGGACATTTGTAGTGCGTGCCCTCAGCTCCCTATCTACCACCAAATGGAAGACAACATTGGCGTCACTCTTGCCACCATCATCATCAAACACAGGAGCTTCAATGTGCAGGCGGCCAACATTTTTTCTTGTTTCTGCTGCAACCATCCCTATTAACTCTGAAAGAGAATTTTGGTCTTCTGTCTGATGGCCTTGTCCTGCATGTAACCTTTCTGCCCGTTCTTCCTCCGCTTTCCTTCTTGTTCTTTGAATCAAGCCCTGCACTGAGAAGTCATCGAGGTTTCTCCCACAATCACCATCCCGATTTCCTAAGTCAGTGCCCCTCTCCCTAAGGTTGCTGGCTGGGCAATCTCGGTTTTCCTTTGGTGCCAGTCTAGCTGATCTTCTTGGCATCTTGGTCAAATTGCACTCAGGATCTTCCTCTTGTTCATCTTCTCCTCCTCCTCCATTCCCATTGTTTGCATCTCTGTTAGCTCCATCTTCCTCTTCTTCCTTGCTGTCGCCATCTTCCTCATCCTCATCTTCACTATCGTCATCACCATCAGAACCATCATCAGGGTCGCTGTCATCTTCTTCGTTGTTGAATTCTCCATCAATCCTTTGCTTCTTTCTTCTCCCCTCAATATAGCTAGACCTTTCTTCATTGTATATATTCCCAATAGCCTCGACAAATGTCCCGATCCTGTTGGATATGTCTGTGCATAGCTCGCCCACGCAGATGGAAAATTTCCTTTTTCTCTGCATAAATCAAAAAAAGGTATAGGAGAGAAATTAGTACAACTCCAGCAGCCAACTTAGTTAACTAAGCTGGTCCCGCAAAGTTAAGTTGATTTCATAGTTTAACTATGAAATATGGAATCAACTAAGCTAAGTTAGGTCCTTGCAGGGCTTCTCAGTGCAGGGCTTCTCGTGTGCAGGGCTTGATTCTCAGTGCAGGGCTTGATTCCAAAAAAATAAGCTAAGTTGGATCCTAGGATTAGCTAAGTTGATTCCAAAATATAACTAAGTTGGTACCACAAAAATAACTAAGTTGGTCCCACAAAGCTAAGTTGATTTTCATAGTATAATGAGCCAACTTAGCTGCAATATAAAGTCAACTTAGCTATGAGACATGAATCAAGTTGGTTCCAAAAAATAATAAGCTAAGTTGATTTTCATAGTATAATGAGCCAACTTAGCTACAATATAAAGTCAACTTAGCTATGAGACATGAATCAAGTTGGTTTCCAAAAAAAGAATAAGCTAAGTTGCTTTTCCTACTTGTTTTGTTCCTTTTATACTCAATTTACAAAGTAGGAAAATCAACTGAGCATGTGATATGCAAAAATCAACTTACTTTTTTTTGTATGAAACTAACTAATTAGTTTCATATTCATATACTCAACTTAGATGTACTCAACTTAGCTATAGTATGAAATCAAGTTATGAACTCTAAATTATTTCATATACCTCGTTTGAAAAGCTCCGTGGCAGCTTCGCAGACACGAATTCTTCGGTTCTTGTCATGCCCACAAAAGACTGTCTCTTATATAAGCCCCGACAGATTCTTTGAGATGTATGTTGTTGAAAACAGAAAAAGCCGTGTTAAAACAAATGTATACAGATGGAGTAAAATCAAAAACACATTGGGATTTTTAGGGGTTTTTTGTATGGGCAGAAAAGTGCTTACTTTCAACTTTCCAAACTCCCCATCCCCTTTTGCATCCTTCCGCATGACAGCCTGTATGAGTTTGTCGTTCCATGCTGCAGCCCGTATTGGACAGACTTCTTCGGACTCCACAACCTCGTCAACATCCAGGGAATCAAGATAAAGGATTTGCATTGGAAAAAAAGGACAAAAAAGGTAAGTTAGAAAATTGATATTACATGCTGCCGGATAGTGTTATTTTTTGTGTTCGAAAAAAGACAATGTCTCCACGCGAAATTACCACGAGATGGTGAAGACAGCAACATACGGATTTCTTCTTTACTCCCATTTTCTTTACTTCTGTTATTATTTGATCAATGGCAAATTGGGCGAAGTTTGTCCGCCGGAACTGGTTAAAGTCCACTAATTCTTGGTAACACCTGGGGCTGATGCTTGATGCTGTTGTAGGGCTCACAAAGCAGCTGATTACGCCAGCAAAATATGCGCGCAGAAACTTCATGTCCGCAGCCCCTTCCATTCCTTTTATCATCGCGCAACAATCGGCCCACTCGGGTGCTGTGCAACTCTCTATGTTGTACTCTTTATTAAAGAACTCAATTGCCTCTGTTTCCATTTCATATCTAACAGGGCTCCCCTCGTTCTTTATCCCGAACACTTTGGTGTAGCTGTCTGCATTGACCGGTGTAAGGTTCCCAACCTTTAATAAGGTAGAGATCCCTGTGTTTACAATGCTAGTCCCTGTATCAATAGCTAGCATCCACAGTTAAGATGTAATATCAAGAAACAAAGGTCATAATACAACTTTATATCCAGGAATAACATAATTTATTACATCTTACATAGCTCATTTGGCTATTACATTACATTGCAGTAGAATATCTATAAGCATGGGTCCTTCTTCTTCAAAGTGCCACAGGCAGACATGTTGGTTGTAGACTTGTAATCCTAATCATAAAACTTCACTAATATCAAACAAACCTACAACATAACAAGTTACAGCCACAAGGGTCAATACATTTGAATTGTATTGGCAAGTGATACTATGGTAGTATAGTGGAGTCTATCATCTATATGCATTTGGCTAAGTGGAGCTTAGGCTTGCTTTGCTCAAAATAGTTTTTCCTTATCATTTTAAAACACTAAGTTTTTGCTTTGACAAAATCACCCAAGGAACCACCAATAGAAATTGGTGAACCTACCCTTGTTCAACCACAAGTTTTTAACTTAGAAAATTTGGATGATGAGATTCTTGATAGCTTCCATGTCTTGATGCTCAAATTGTCCTTTTCCAGGGACATGGCTAAGTACTTAGATTTTACACTCTGCAGAGGTGGTGCACTTTCCCCACAAGACTTGGTTTCACCAAGACAAGATCTTTCAGAAGCCTTCCCTTAGACCAGAATGGACGCGTTCCAACCTATCATTCCCCTACCACCAACTGTCCATTTGGCTAAGTTCTTGCAACCTATATGATCCAGGCAGAGCCCATAATGCCATGTGGTTGCACTTGAAGCTTCTCAACATTTGACATCTCAAATCTCTTTGTTCCTGGGTGGCCATCCACAAGTGAGATACACAAGGTAAACCATAGAAATGGGCCTTGTGAACCACTCAACACAAACCATTCCTTCCATTCCACCCAGGTGATTCATTCACTTAGTTGTTTTATTAAACAAAACACAAGTCCTCACACTTAGAAATTTTTCCATAGCATGAATATATATTCCACCCTTGTTTTCTACTAGCTAAGCTAAGCATGATAGTAGTAGGAATCTTAACTTAGGAAAATTCTACTAAGGTTTCATCTACTAGGATTTCCCATAGCATGGTTTATACTTAGCAAAATTCCATGCAAGTCTTACTTAGAAATATCACTAATTCATAGTGAAAATAATGGGACAAAGGTATGAAGCATCACTTGCCTTTTTGGTAGAGAGTATAAGTTCACTCCTTGTCTTTGAAGCAATCACAATCTTCAAGTCACTACAATTAAATCAAGCAAACAATATTTCAATCTACCATTCAAGCAATTCAACACATAAAATAATAATATAAAAACAATGCATGCAAGCATGCTAAAGATTGTTTTATTTGGAGAAGTGGTTTATAATGGGTCATAAACATTTGAAAACACCCAATGGTCATTTTATAAAGTGGCAAAATCATTTGTATAAGATTTTACTTCATCAACTATTTTTAGATCAAGTCATTATTTTATGTGGTGTAGAAATGCTTTTAATAAGGCAAAATTCTATAGGTTTCACAAAATATGTTTTCAAACCATAAAACCTTGTGTTTAGGGTCAGAGAGTTTATTTCCAAAACATTTCTCAAAGGTTTTCTTCCAAAACCATTTTTATTAATTAAATCATATTTCATTTGACTAGAAATGGTTTAAATCAAAGATTTATTCTTTTGCTTCACCAAATACATTTTTGAAACCACAATTTGTTTCCTTTGGTCAGTAGGTTCAAAACACTCCATTTGCAAAAGATTTTATCCTCCAAATCATTTTAAAACAATTTTTATATCCTAAACATGCATACACAAGTTTCTGCAAAAACAAACATTTTACCAGAAGCTTTTTACTAAACAAAGTGCATGGTTGGCTAGGGCTTATTTTTCTGAATATATTGATATAAAGTTTGCAAAATTTGGACGTGTAGATTAAAAGTTATAGATTTTACAAATTCTAGCATCTAATAGATCAAATCTGTTTTAATTCAAATCAACAGAGACACGTGGCTTAATTCTATTCGTTGATACCGCTTCGCTCGGATCATGCTCTCTAGTGCGTTGGATCAAGTTAGATCGAGCGGCACAGGTTGCGTACCCCTTCGGCGTTAAGTGAATCTATCGCATCCATTAGATCGACATCTAACGGCCATCGTCACCCTGACCAAGTTCTGGCGGCGCTCGACGGCTGCACGCGGCGGCGACGTTCGGCTAGCGGCGGAGCTGGCACTAGAGGAAGCATGGAAGGGTAACGAGATGCTCACCAGGTTCAGGAGGTCACGACAAAGCTCAAGGCACTCGCGGGAAGTCAAGGGGCGCACTAGGGTTGCAGGAATTCCTCGTCGGAGTTGCGTCTGACGACGGCCACGCTCTGTCGTCGTCGAGGGCGGCGCTACGGGTCGCAAAGAAACAAACGGAGGACACGATTAGCTTCGTATGTAGGTCGCGGACATGCGTGTATCAAAAGGAGGGCAAGGGGGTCTGGTCTCACCGGTAGGGTTCGTCGGAGCGGAGGCAGACGGTGGCGCTGCACTGGCGGTGACGTTGTCGAGCTTGCAGAGCACGCACGGGTGAGCTGGTGATATGGGAAGATCCGCCAGGAGATGGGGATCACGGCTGTGTGCTCGCGGAGGCAAGGGGCGGCAGGGTCCGGCTGGAATCGTCGCCGGAGCTTCATCGGACAGAGGACGGGGCAGAGAAGAATTGGGCGGCCTGGGGGCACGCTTGTGTGAGGCGACAGAGGGGAAATGGAGAGGAGACGTGGGCGGTTAAGAGGGCGTCGTCAGGGGGAGGTTTAACTGTGCCATTAACGGGAATTAAGCCGAGCGTCATTCGCCTACAACGGCCGGCGAGGTGAGGGGCGTGGTCAGCGGTGGGTGGGGAAGAAAGAGCTGGCGGTGGGGTCCGCTTGGCAGCGTGAGAGAAAGAGAGGGAACGGGGTCCACCGGTCAGTGAGGGTGCGGGTGAGTTCTCTGGTGCGAAGCATTTTCTCGCGGGGAGAGAGGGACTGGGCCAGGTGGTCTTAGCTGGGCTGGGTCGGCTTGATTCCCTTTTTTTTGTTCTGTTTCTGTTTTTCTTTTTCTCTTTTGATTTTTCTGTTTTGATTTTGAATAAGTGGTTCAAACCCTCATTTGATTTCAAACCTTTGTCAAAGTTTGTGTAGGTTTAAGTACTGATTAATAAAACATTCTGATGTTAATTTTTGGAATTTATTTTATTCTTTTTGGGGTCTTTTTAATTAATAAAAAGGGCCCTTGTTTTAAATCAAAATAGGATTTAATAATGTTTTTAATTTCCATTTGACTTTAAATTCTTCCAAAACCTTTCATTAAGTTTTGATTACTTAAAAGGGTGTCAAATAATTCATCTTGAATTATTTGGGAAAGTTTTTAATAAGATTTATTAATCATTTAAAATTTGGATTTGTCTTTATTCCAATAGGATTTGGTCTAAGCCATTTTATTTTATTTTGGAAATTCTTTAACCAATATTTTTATTTGTATTTGGATTATAACTTAATCCACTTGTTTAGGGTTTAGGCCAAGATTTGCTTTGGTCTTTAAATATTCTTTATTTAATATTTCTTTCTTCATCTTATAAAATTCATATCTTTTTATTTGGAGATCCAAACTTAGTGGTTCCAATTTGTAAATTCTTGTTTAATATTTGTTTATCTTTTAAATGTCTTTAGGATTATTTGCTCTCCATTTGGTAGGGATTTTAGATAAGGCTTTATTAGCTTTGGAAATTTAACTTCCTTATCTTATTATATTCATAAGATTTTATCTATGGCTCCAAATTGAGTGAAACCAATTTCTATGGTTTTATAATATTTATATTTATTTTTCTTGATCATTTGTAAATGTTTGTTGTCAAGACTTTATATGGATAAAATCCATAGGCTAGGAGATAACTTGGAAATGATTTTATTCCATTAGGTTTTAGTGTTTGGATTTATTTTCCAAGTGTTTAATTTCCAGATACATTCATTGAGGAATGCATTTTCTTTTGATTTGTATTTTGTTGATTTCAATCTTTACCAAAGTTTGTTCAAGATGGGATTTTAAGTTTTCATTTAGAAACAAAAGTTTCTTTTCACCCTGATTTTCAATAATTATTTTATTTTGTTTATTTATTTTTCACATTACAAGATTTGGAAAATCTTGGGATGTGACAGGCTACCACCCTTAAAATAAATCTCGTCCCGAGATTTGGGGAGGCTAGGGGTTACAAGTTGGTTCAAAGCATCTAGGATACTACCACCCTTAAAAATTTTCCAACTAAATTACATCTTGGCTTGCTTGGGGTCTTGTTGAAATCTCTCTGGACAAACATCTGCATAGTGTCCTTTGTTTCCACACTTGAAACATGTGACAAGGCTGAGATCCTTCATAGGCTTGTTTATCTTGTGCTTCATCTTTTCTGGACAGTTGCTTGCATAATGTCCTTGATTACCACAATTGTAACATGTGATAAGATTGAGTTCATCACGTATCTTCTGTGGGCAAGTTGCTACATAATGGACTAAATCTTTGCAGTTGTTGCACCACACTTGGCTAATCTCCTTATACTTTTGCTTCTCTGGACATTCACTGGCATAGTGTCCCATTTCTTTGCAATGACCACATTGCACATGGCTTTTGTCCTTCTTTTTCTTGGGTTTCTCCAAAGCTAGGAGTGCTTCTAGTTCTTGTTCTTCATATGTTATCTCAAAGGTAGGAATGTCTACTGGTCTCCTTGACTTTCTATTACTCCTTGGATAATACATATGTCTCCTTTTTGGTCCTTTAAATTGAGTCATGTTGTTGGGAGGTACAAGCTGAGATTTTCCTTTGTCTTCATCCTTCTTGGTAGACTTGGCTCTCTCATGGTAGTCTGCAATCAGTTGTTGCACTCCACCTTGTTTCCTTTGTTCAACTATGGAATAGATGGGGCATTGGATAGGGACATGATTATTTCCTTCACATAAGTAACAAGTAGCTTGAGATGTGGGGCATTGGTCAATTGGATGTTTCTCTTCACAATTGGGGCATTGATCTTCATGCTCCTTGGAAGTGTGATCCTTGTCTCCACAAATATTGCAAGATTGGGTTTCTTCTAGAATAACATCTTTGTCATCCTTGTTGTCACAAACTCCTTGGGATGAGTTGTCTCCCATGTTGATCATTTGAGTAGCCATCCCTTGCAACAACTGGGATTGAAGTTTCAAAATCCTTTGTATGGCTGGGTCTAATCCATTGTTGTTGGCTAAAAGCTGAGTTGTCACTTGGCTCAACTGGGTTTGGTTTGCTAGTAGTTGTTCTCTCATGTTGTTCTCTTGGTTATTGTTGTTGTCACCATCCTTGATGTTGGAGTCTCTTGGAGAAGTCATCTGTTTGGGTTGGATTGGGATTAGAATAGGCAAAATATTTCTAAGGGAATAATTCTAATCACACACATCACAATTCACACAAGCAATCTGCAAGCAATCCCAAACAAACATTCCACTCAAACAACAAGTTTCAAGCATATTTTTAGGCAACAAAAAATATTTTTGTTACACCACATATGTTGGTGGGTTTGACTTAAACTAAATATGGTGGTCCATCTATATGGTTCACTTGAAATCTTTCCATCCTCCTTGGTTGATTCTTCTTGGACAAGATGTTTGTATCCTTAGAGAATTTCTTGCATCTTGGTCACAAAAACTTCAAATGATGATGGTTCCTTCTAAGTTGTGCTTCCTTAGTCTTCAAGTCTTGAGTAACTTTTCTTGTCTCCCTTGTAGTCCTTAGTGATATCCAAGGTTGAAGTCCTTGGTGAAAATGTTGAAGATGTTTAAGTCATTAGAGTTTAAGATGTTGAAGTCATTAGAGTTGATGAAGTCCTTTGCACATGGTGAAGTCTTTGGCCATGGGGTAGGCTTTATCCATCAAGTTGAAATAGAAGAGGTGTAGAGTTGAAACCAAAATGGTTGAGGAAAGAGTTTACAAGATTGTTTGTAAATAAGTTTTGGAACAAATACAACTCCTATTTTTCTAAGGGGTTTTGTCCAATCCTAGGGTTACAAATCCTACAGGCAACACAATGCTCTGATACCATCTGTAAGGTTCCCAACCTTTAATAAGGTAGAGATCCCTGTGTTTACAATGCTAGTCCCTAGATCAATAGCTAGCATCCACAGTTAAGATGTAATATCAAGAAACAAAGGTCATAATACAACTTTATATCCAGGAATAACATAATTTATTACATCTTACATAGCTCATTTGGCTATTACATTACATTGCAGCAGAATATCTATAAGCATGGGGTCCTTCTTCTTCAAAGTGCCACAGGCAGACATGTTGGTTGTAGACTTGTAATCCTAATCATAAAACTTCACTAATATCAAACAAACCTGCAACATAACAAGTTACAGCCACAAGGGTCAATACATTTGAATTGTATTGGCAAGTGATACTATGGTAGTATAGTGGAGTCTATCATCTATATGCATTTGGCTAAGTGGAGCTTAGGCTTGCTTTGCTCAAAATAGTTTTTCCTTATCATTTGAAAACACTAAGTTTTTGCTTTGACAAAATCACCCAAGGAACCACCAATAGAAATTGGTGAACCTTAAACCTTGTTCAACCACAAGTTTTTAACTTAGAAAATTTGGATGATGAGATTCTTGATAGCTTCCATGTCTTGATGCTCAAATTGTCCTTTTCCAGGGACATGGCTAAGTACTTAGATTTTACACTCTGCAGAGGTGGTGCACTTTCCCCACAAGACTTGGTTTCACCAAGACAAGATCTTTCAGAATCCTTCCCTTAGACCAGAATGGACGCATTCCAACCTATCATTCCCCTACCACCAACTGTCCATTTGGCTAAGTTCTTGCAACCTATATGATCCAGGCAGAGCCCATAATGCCATGTGGTTGCACTTGAAGCTTCTCAACATTTGACATCTCAAATCTCTTTGTTCCTGGGTGGCCATCCACAAGTGAGATACACAAGGTAAACCATAGAAATGGGCCTTGTGAACCACTCAACACAAACCATTCCTTCCATTCCACCCAGGTGATTCATTCACTTAGTTGTTTTATTAAACAAAACACAAGTCCTCACACTTAGAAATTTTTCCATAGCATGAATATATATTCCACCCTTGTTTTCTACTAGCTAAGCTAAGCATGATAGTAGTAGGAATCTTAACTTAGGAAAATTCTACTAAGGTTTCATCTACTAGGATTTCCCATAGCATGGTTTATACTTAGCAAAATTCCATGCAAGTCTTACTTAGAAATATCACTAATGCATAGTGAAAATAATGGGACAAAGGTATGAAGCATCACTTGCATTTTTGGTAGAGAGTATAAGTTCACTCCTTGTCTTTGAAGCAATCACAATCTTCAAGTCACTACAATTCAATCAAGCAAACAATATTTCAATCTACCATTCAAGCAATTCAACACATAAAATAATAATATAAAAACAATGCATGCAAGCATGCTAAAGATTGTTTTATTTGGATAAGTGGTTTATAATGGGTCATAAACATTTGAAAACACCCAATGGTCATTTTATAAAGTGGCAAAATCATTTGTATAAGATTTTACTTCATCAACCATTTTTAGATCAAGTCATTATTTTATGTGGTGTAGAAATGCTTTTAATAAGGCAAAATTCTATAGGTTTCACAAAATATGTTTTCAAACCATAAAACCTTGTGTTTAGGGTCAGAGAGTTTATTTCCAAAACATTTCTCAAAGGTTTTCTTCCAAAACCATTTTTATTAATTAAATCATATTTCATTTGACTAGAAATGGTTTAAATCAAAGGCACTCGCGGGAAGTCAAGGGGCGCACTGGGGTTGCAGGAATTCCTCGTCGGAGTTGCGTCTGACGACGGCCACGCTCTGTCGTCGTCGAGGGCGGCGCTACGGGTCGCGAAGAAACAAACGGAGGACACGGTTAGCTTCGTATGTAGGTCGCGGACATGCGTGTATCAAAAGGAGGGCAAGGGGGGTCTGGTCTCACCGGTAGGGTTCGTCGGATCGGAGGCAGACGGTGGCGCTGCACTGGCGGTGACGTTGTCTAGCTTGCAGAGCACGCACGGGTGAGCTGGTGATATGGGAAGATCCGCCAGGAGATGGGGATCACGGCTGTGTGCTCGCGGAGGCAAGGGGCGGCAGGGTCCGGCTGGAATCATCGCCGGAGCTTCATCAGACAGAGGACGGGGCAGAGAAAAATTGGGCGGCCTGGGGGCACGCTTGTGTGAGGCAACAGAGGGGAAATGGAGAGGAGACGTGGGCGGTTAAGAGAGCGTCGTCAAGGGGTGGTTTAACTGTGCCATTAACGCGAATTAAGCCGAGCGTCATTCGCCTACAACGGCCGGCGAGGTGAGGGGCGTGGTCAGCGCCGGGTGGGGAAGAAAGAGCTGGCGGTGGGGTCCGCTTGGCAGCGTGAGAGAAAGAGAGGGAACGGGGTCCACCGGTCAGTGAGGGTGCGGGTGAGTTCTCTGGTGCGAAGCATTTTCTCGCGGGGAGAGAGGGACTGGGCTGGACTGGGCCAGGTGGGCTTAGCTGGGCTGGGTCGGCTTGATTCCCTTTTTTTTTGTTCTGTTTCTGTTTTTCTTTTTCTCTTTTGATTTTTCTGTTTTGATTTTGAATAAGTGGTTCAAACCCTCATTTGATTTCAAACCTTTGTCAAAGTTTGTGTAGGTTTAAGTGCTGATTAATAAAACATTCTGATGTTAATTTTTGGAATTTATTTTATTCCTTTTGGGGTCTTTTTAATTAATAAAAAGGGCCCTTGTTTTAAATCAAAATAGGATTTAATAATGTTTGGAATTTCCATTTGACTTCTAAATTCTTCCAAAACCTTTCAGTAATTGTTTATTACTTAAAAGGGTGTCAAATAATTCATCTGAATTATTTGGGAAAGTTTTTAATAAGATTTATTAATAATTTAAAATTTGGATTTGTCTTTATTCCAATAGGATTTGGTCTAAACCATTTTATTTTATTTTGGCAATTCTTTAACCAATATTTTTATTTGTATTTGGATTATAACTTAATCCACTTGTTTAGGGTTTAGGCCAATATTTGATTTGGTCTTTAAATATTCTTTATTTAATATTTCTTTCTTCATCTTATAAAATTCATATCTTTTTATTTAGAGATCCAAACTTAGTGGTTCCAATTTGTAAATTCTTGTTTAATATTTGTTTATCTTTTAAATGTCTTTAGGATTATTTGCTCTCCATTTGGTAGGGATTTTAGATAAGGCTTTGTTAGCTTTGGAAATTTAACTTCCTTATCTTATTATATTCATAAGATTTTATCTATGGCTCCAAATTGAGTGAAATCAATTTCTATGGTTTTATAATATTTCTATTTATTTTTCTTGATCATTTGTAAATGTTTGTTGTCAAGATTTTATATGGATAAAATCCATAGGCTAGGAGATAACTTGGAAATGATATTATTCCATTAGGTTTTAGTGTTTGGATTTATTTTCCAAGTGTTTAATTTCCAGATACATTCATTGAGGAATGCATTTTCTTTTTATTTGGATTTTGTTGATTTCAATCTTTACCAAAGTTTGTTCAAGATGGGATTTTAAGTTTTCATTTAGAAACAAAAGTTTCTTTTCACCCTGATTTTCAATAATAATTTTATTTTGTTTATTTATTTTTCACATTACAAGATTTGAAAAATCTTGGGATGTGACAACCGGGATACTCCCCCTTCCTGGTATAACAATCTCGCTCCATATGGGGTTAAAACATGATAAGACCCACATACTAAGGTCTACAGGCATCTCTTTTGCCTGCACCTTAAGCATACCTCCCCATCCCCAATCTTCTATCAGATCTTTCTGATCTTGAACTAGCAGTTGGTTCAGTTTGAACAACCTGGCCGGAGAAGCGCGATTCCTTCCTATATGTAACAAAAAAAGAGGTCGTGTGCAGAAGATAATTAAGTTGTTTACTGTTTTATTGCGTGAAAAAATAGAACATAAAAAGGAAGAAAAGAAAAGGCGCACCGTGGTTCGTCGTACACAACCAGGTCTTGCTGCTGGCAACGTATGTTGCGCAACAGTTGTATTTGCAATGGTAGGATTTGTTTCTGAAGATGACTGCATAAAGTTACCCCCACCAAAAAAACAACAGTTAGCACTCGGACAAAAAAATATCAGTTGTATCTTGGAAAAAAAGGACGTTTTACCTGCTGTCCAGTTTGTGCAGCTGGTAAACGCAGGCGGGCGCACTTGACAACATCTTTCGTCATTTTATGACTTCGACTTTTTCTGCAGGAATAACTTAGTTATTTTCTAGGACCCAACTTAGTCGGATTTCTACTTGTATGTATAGATGTAGTAAAACAACTTAGCTCTCTCCAAAAATCAACTTAGTTCTCTCCAAAAAGGAAAACAACTTAGTTGTCTGCAGAAACCAACTTAGTTATTCATAGGGGACAACTTACTTATTGTGTATGAACCTACTTAGTTGAGTAAAATATTCAGAAAAAACAAAAGAAAAAAGCCAGGAAAACAACTTAGTTCTCTTTTCAAAAAAGGAAAATAACTTAGTTCTCTGCATGAACCAACTTAGTTAATCCTAGGACCCAACTTACTTATTTGTATGAACCAACTTAGTTAAGTAAAAAAAATTCAGAAAATAGAACCTTCTGCTGCTCTACTGTCCTGTCTACTGTCCTGTCAACTCAGGAGGCCGGAGCCGCGAGATGGAGGAGGGCGGTCGGGAGAGAGCGAGGGCGGACGGAGATGGCGCCGGGGCGGCCGCGGATGCAGAGAGGGGGCGGCCAGAAGCGGAGGAAGGCGACGAGGGCAGAGGGGAGCGGCCGCGGGCACTGGCCGGAGGCGAGCGGGTTGGGAGAGAGCGGCCAGGGCGGCGGGGGTCTG
Organism: Avena sativa; assembly: GCA_916181665.1. Classification (NCBI taxonomy): domain Eukaryota; kingdom Viridiplantae; phylum Streptophyta; class Magnoliopsida; order Poales; family Poaceae; genus Avena; species Avena sativa. Next base: position 74,035,388 of record OV702284.1, read on the forward strand.
CTCCGGGCGCAACTGCCGAGGGAGGCCGGTCGCTGCACTGAGAGGAGGGCGAGCGGAGCAGACGAGGTGGGGGAACGGCGGCGAGAGGGGAGCAGAGGCGGCGCCGCCCTCCTGAGAGGAAGGAGGAGGACGCGAGGGGGAGCAGGGGTCGGGGAGAGGGTCGGTCTGAGCGGGTGGGGCCACGGGGTGGGCCAGGGCGCGGTGGGGAGGACGGTGCGGGGACAGGGCAGACGGTGGGGCCGGGGTGGGTCCCGCGGGACAGGGGGCGTGTGGGCCGCGCGGGTGGAGGTGGCCGCTGGCAAGTGGGGCCAGGGGGGGGGAAGAGAGAGAGTGGGTTTGCTGCGGGGTGGGACCGGGGAGGATGGTGGATTGATGAGGTGGCGGGGTTGGGTGAAGATTGGGGGTCCAGGGGGTGAGGTGGACTGGGGAGGTGAGGTGGAGGGCTGGGAGTGGCTGGGTAGGTTAGGATAGGGTAGAAAAGATTTGGGGTAGGGTTTGGGTTTTATTAGTTTGTAAATTATTTGTTTTGTTTTGTCTGAAATCTTTTAGCAAATAATTTTTAGTTAAATAATTTAGCAGATAATTATGAGACTTTGTTTAGAAATAAAAGAAGGGTAATTTTAGAAAACAAAAATAGGCTTATAGAAAATAGTTTCAGACAAACAAATGCATGATGATGACGATGCAATGCACAAAAACAACGCGATTTTCTAGTAGTGGTTTTTGCGGGATGCCACAACTCGACACCACTAACAATGGATCTCGCCCTCGAGATCCGCCTCATGGTACCGGAAAGAAGGTCGGCGATCTGCGTCTTCTCGCTTCGTGTAGATCCTCGCGACACCACTAACAAGAGGTCGTTGTCCGTGATCGTCGAGAGAACACTCCGGGAACAAAAGGTCGAAGGTAGAAGTATCAACAAATAAAGCCACCTCTAGCTTCCGTGGATGGAGTAAAATTGCTGGATCCACTGATTCGATGTACAAGAGCGAATGATAAGAGTAGTCGGATGGTGATCAGTCCATCGCGCACCCAAACCATTACTCTGCACACGAATAGGCGGATTATGCAACCAACTCTCGGAATTCAGATGGTAGATCTCGACAAGCGAGGTTCGGAAACAAAGGAGTGATGCAGACTCTGCATCGGATCTGGCGTAGATGATGTCGTCGCGTCGGAAAACACCGGAAGGCACGAGAAGGAACAAAGAGAAGTCCAACAGACGAAGGGTTCCTCGGATAGCATGAAGACCAGCTGTAGCAACACCGTTACCAAAGGAGGAAGCGAAACCCTGAAGGTACGATGGAACCCAACCACGAGAAATCCTGGACTCGAAGAGAGAGAAGAGAGCGGATTCAAAACACGCAGAGGTGAGAGGAGAGCAGCAGAGGGGTAAGGAGTAAAATCAGACCTAATCAAAACTATCCAACCGATTTTGCAAAATAGTTTTGACACTCTACTACGGCCGTTATCTAGGTTATCCTATAGGCTGGACTTGTGGGGTATCGCAACTGCTGAGCTCTGATACCACTCTATAACACCCTCAGAATCGACCCTATGCAAGTTTCAGCGATTCCCGCCAAAACCCGCATAGAAACGATTCAAAGGTGCCCACCAGGCACTTTCGTGCGGGTGGAAAACGAAGTAATAACATTACACAACAGTCCTCGATGGGACCCACAGAACAGATATATATACAACAGTGACTCAAAGAGTCAAGAATACAGATATAATATACAAAGATCCAAATCACCTTGAAAACGATAGAGCGTCCAGCTACGGACAAGATGCAAATGGGGCTAAGAGCCCTGAAGAATAACCAATGGCGTCCATAACCCTGCCCAGGCCAAGCCGGAAGGGTAACCCTGCTAACGACGTCGAAACCTGCTAAAACAAAAGGGGTGCCGACAAAGGGCAAAGGAAAAGAGGAGCGTCAGTACTGAGGCCAGTACACGGCGATACTAGAATTCGGCGGTCCTCGCCTACATAGGTATGGTGGACTGCAGCGGCAGCGCAGCATGCACTAAACAACCTATAGAGACTCGATATAACTATCGGCTATCAGAGAGGGATAAGAAAGATCTATTCGGATCCAACCTGAATCTAACACCAAACAAACCCATCCTGGTATTTCCCCCTCGAGACCAAACGAGGAAGTCAACCGAGGAACTCACACCGTTGGCAGTTTTACTTATTCAGTTATCGTTGCAGCAATTACTAGTCAGGTATAGATAGTCATCCTGATAAAATAAGCAGTGGGCCATTTTAGTTAACCATTCCGTTGTAGTTGCGACACTTACTAGTCTGGTACAATTAACATGAGATAACCCAAAACCCAGCAGTTGTTGGTACTTTTATTTAGCCATTCCGTTGTAGTTGCAATACTTACTAGTCAGATACAATGGTCGCAAGCGACAACCCAAACAAGCAATTGTTGGCAGTTTTATTTAGCCGTTCCATTATAGTGAAGCTGATTACTAGTCATTATAAAGTCAAATTTATAGCACTACTTTAGTTATAGTTGTCTATGATCGAGATACTGTGCTCCAAGTCGTCCATAACCGCGGACAGGGCTTTCAGAAAGTTTTACCCTGCAGGGGTGCACAAATAGCAACACACACTCGATCAACCTCGGAAAAACCAAATCAAAACCCAACGAGGCCTTCACGACAAAGCAATCACAGGATTCAGAAATATTTCAGGGGGCCACCCCATTGAGTACACCCGCAACGAAGTTAGCTGACTCCGAGACGGACTCAAGGTTTGCGTCAATGGGTGTAAACGACTGGGAACCCAAAACTGGGCTTGTCGATACCGCGAAAACACTCCGCTTACCTAAACAGTACAGGTGCTCCTCGCACAATCGTAATAAAGCAGTAAAGCATGGCATAAGTACAGGATAGTAAATAAAACCTCAAACTAGTTTGTGGCCCCAAGAAATAAGAATGAATCAAGCTCTGGCTCAGGGGGGTCCCATAATCCTCCCGGATGTGGATGGCGCGAATATTCAAGGAACAGGTATCAAGTACTCGGGGTCCTACGGGACACAAGTGGACGGTTAACAACCAAATAAATTTATTGCCCACCTGTGCCTCTGCTTACTTACTTCAATTTTAGTTGTTAAACAGTAATTAAAGTAAACGGTAATGAAAGCCATGATCATCTCCAACCTTAATCATGCGGCAACACTCCAACAACTGTGGTACTGGACGACACGCAACAACACTTGAGCAAGCGACTACGACGCGCAAGTCCAACTATCTACCAAACAACAGGTAATAGGATGTGTCCAAGGCAATGTAGGGCTGCAAGGGTTATCACGGGCAAGAAAACTAGAGCATCGCAACACAGATAGCAATAGATCAATAGGAGGGAAATAAATACTATAAAAGTAAGATAGGTAGAAAGGGGGAGACGCTCGCCTGAAAGCATTGCCGAAGGTTCAACCGAAGATCAGGTCGACACTCGCATCAACTCAACGGCCTTATCCGCGAAGAACCAAAACACTAGAATAAACACCGGATGCACTATTTAATACTACGGCAAAAGATCGGGCATGATGCATGTATGATGTATGGCATGACAAAGATGCGATGCAATTAGGTCATATTAAGCGGAACCGGGGTCCCGACAATTAAATATATGGTTCAAGTTGTTTATCTACCCCGCAAATTAAAGGTTGTCTTAACAAAGCAAAAGATAACACCGGTTCGCTACCCAACTTTAGATGAGGCCATTATACGACTAGATTTGCCCGCATATGGGCCCCATATTTAATTATGAGGTGAATCGGCATAAGGCCCCCAAACCAAATGATAATATACATGCATGAACAATTTAATATGCAACAAGGCATATCATTTATAAAAATAGGGGCTTAGGGTCACACATAGGGTTCGGCGAACTTGGGCTCCGAGGGGTTCGGGGTTCGACAGGGTCCGGATCTGGGGAAGTAGGTCTTGTCGCACGAGCGTCAATGCTTCCGGGAAGGAGAACTTGTCGTCCAGGGTCTCGGTGTCCGGGGTGAAGTACTCGGCGTCCTCGAGGGAGTACTGGTCGTCTCCGTGAAGGAGATCATGTCGGTCCATGGGGTCGGGCTTCGAAGCCAGGAAGGAGCACTCGTCGTTGCCGAGCGGAAGTCTTAATGGTGCTCGGTTCCGGGAAGATCTTGTCGCACGGTGTCCGGGTAGGCGAACTTGTCGGTTCCGCGGTTTCGATTGTCGGTGTCGGACTCGGGTCTCGGCACTAGGAGATCTTGGTGTCCCGTCCTCGGGCGTCGGTTCCGGTAAGAAGCACTTGTCGCCTGTGTGGTCGCCGGGTCCGCGAAGTGGGCTTCGAGTATGGCGACGCATGTCGAAGATCTTGTCGGTGGCCTTGTCAACGGGAAGATCTGGTCGCGTCGGACTTTTGTCGAATCATCTTCGGAAGATCTCGGCATGGGGACGATTCTCGTCGGGTCATCCGGGTGTCATCGAGTGATCTCAAACGGTTATGAACGAAACATGCGGGCAGGAATAAGACCACCACCGAGAGTTTACAGAGGCACATGAGCAAAAAGGCTGAAGGAAGACGCGGGCATGGCGCTCACTGGCGACGGCTGCGACGCGCGGGAGGAGGCCGGAGATGGACAAGGCGGGCCCCGGTGGCACTGCGGAGGGCCTGGGAAGCGGGTCAGCGCAGGAAGGTTGGGGTACAGCGGAAGAGGAGGGGAGACGCTCATGAGACTCGGCTCGCGGCGGCAGGGCGCGCGTGGGCCCGGACGCGAGGTAGAGGCCAGGACGGACGGCCAGAGCGGAGGGAGGCCGCGGGCTCGCCGGCGGTGGACGGCGGCACGGAGGCGGGAGGAGGAGCAGAGGGCGGCTCGGGCCGGCGAGGAGGCCGACGGGGAGGGGACGCGCCGGCGGCGGGGCGAGCACGAGCGGCGGGAGGAGGGCCGGGCGGCGACTCGGGATGAGGCCGAGGAGCAGCGGTGCGGGGTCGGGGCAGAGGCCGGCGGAAGGAGGGGGTCGTCGGGGTTGGAGAAGAGGCCGAGCGTGGAGCTCGCGGGAGGCGCAGGCCGGCACGGAGGATGGCGCTGGGCGGCAGACGGCGGGCTCGGTGCCGCGGGGCCGCGGAGGCGCGGGCGGCCGCGGTCGACGGGCGGCGAACGGCGGAGCGGCGAGGTAGGTGGAGGCGGCCGAGCAGAGGGCGACGAGGGGGGGCCGCGGTGGAGGCAGTGCAGGACGCTGGCGAGAGGGGCGGCGCGGGAGGAGCGAGCGACGCGGGGAGGGGAGATGCAGCGGCGGTCGCCGGCGAGGTGGCGGCCAGCGGCGGCGGAGGTCGACGGGGGGGAAGGCCGGAGCCGCGAGATGGAGGAGGGCGGCTGGGAGAGAGCGAGGGCGGACGGAGATGGCGCCGGGGCGGCCGCGGATGCAGAGAGGGGGCGGCCAGAAGCGGAGAAAGGCGACGAGGGCAGAGGGGAGCGGCCGCGGGCACTGGCCGGAGGCGAGCGGGTTGGGAGAGAGCGGCCAGGGCGGCGGGGGTCTGCTGCGGGCGCAACTGCCGAGGGAGGCTGTAACACCCTCAGAATCGGACCTATGCAAGTTTTAGCGAAACCCGCCAAACCTGCATAGAAACGATTCAAAGGTGCCCACCAGGCACTTTCGTGCGGTTGGAAAACGAAGTAATAACATTACACAACAGTCCTCGATGGGACCCACAGAACAGATATATATAACAGCGACTCAATGAGTCAAGAATACAGATATAATATACAAAGATCCAAATCACCTTGAAAATGATACGGCGTCCGACTACGGACAAGATGCAAATGGGGCTAAGAGCCCTGAAGAATAACCAATGGCGTCCATAACCCTGACCAGGCCAAGCCGGAAGGGTAACCCTGCTAACGACGTCGATCTCAACACCTGCTTAAACAAAAGGGGTGCCGACAAAGGGCAAAAGAAAAAGGGGAGCGTCAGTACTGAGGCCAGTAAACGGCGAGGCTAGAATTCGGCGGTCCTCGCCTACATAGAGACTCGGTACAACTGACGGTTATCAGAGAGGGGTAAGAATGACCTATTCGGATCCGACCTGAAGCTAACATCAAGCAAACCCATCCTGGCGTTTCCCCCTCGAGACCAAAAGAGGAAGTCAACCGAGGAACTCACACCGTTGGCAGTTTTATTTATTCAGTTATCGTTGCAGCAATTACTAGTCAGGTTTAGATAATCATCCTGATAAAGTAAGCAGTGGGCACTTTTAGTTAACCATTCCGTGACAGTGGCAACACTTACTAGTCAGATTCATTTAGCATGAGATAACCCAAAACCCAGCAGTTGTTGGTACTTTTATTCAGCCATTCCGTTGTAGTTGCCATAATTACTAGTCAGGTACAATGGTCGCAAGCGACACTCCAAACAATCAATTGTGGGCAGTATTAATTAGCCATTCCATTATAGTGAAGCTGATTACTAGTCATTGTAAAGTCAAATTTATAGCAATAAACTTTAGTTATGCTTGTCTATGGTCGAGATACTGTGCTCCAAGTCGTCCATAACCGCGGACACGGCTTTCAGAAAGTTTTACCCGGCCGGGGTGCACCAATAGCAACACACACTCGATCAACCTCGGAAAAACCAAATCAAAACCCAACGAGGCTTTCACGACAAAGCAATCACAGGATTCAGAAATATTTCAGGGGGCCACCCCTTGGAGTCTTACCCGCAACGAAGTAAGCTAGCTTCGAGACGGACCCGAGGTTTGTGGGGCCGGCTGTAAGCGACTGGGAACCCAAAACTGGGCTTGTCGATACCGCGTAAACGGGTCACAATTCCTAAACAGTACAGTGTGCTATCCATCGCACAATCGTAAATAAAGCAGTAAAGCATGGCATAAGTACAGGATCGTAAATAAAACCTCAAACTAGTTTGTGGCCCCGAGAAATAAGACTGAATCAAGCTCTGGCTCAAGGGGGTCCCATATACCTCCCGGATGTGGATAGCGCGATAAATCAAGGAACAGGTATCAAGTACTCGGGGTCCTACGGGACACAAGTGGGCGTTCGGAAACCAAATATTATCTATCACCCACCGATGCCTCTGCTTATTTCAATTTTAGTTGTTAAACAGGAATTAAAGTGAACGATAAGTAAAACTAGAATCATCTCCAACATCAACATGCGGCAATACATCAACAACTGTGGCACTTGACGACACGCAACAGCACTTGAGCAAGCGACTACGACGCGCAAGTCCAACTATCTACCAAACAACAAGTAATAGGATGTGTCCAAGGCAATATATGGCTGCAAGGGATATCAAGGGTATGGAAACTAGAGCATCGCAACACAGATAGCAATAGATCAACAGGAGGGAATAAATACTATAAAAGTAAGATAGGTAGAAGAGGGGGAGATGCTCGCCTGAAAACATTGCCGAAGGTTCAACCGAAGGTCGGGTCGACACTCGCATCAACTCAACGGCCTTATCCGCGAAGAAGCAAAACACTAGAATAGACACCGGATGCAATATTTAATACAACGGCAGAAGATCGGCATGATGTATGTATGCTGTATGGCATGGCAAAGATGCGATGCAATTAGGTCATATTAAGCGGAAACGGGGTCCCGACAATTAAATATATGGTTCATGTTGTTTATCTACCCCACAATTTAAATGTTGTTTAAACAAGGCAAAACAATGACACCGGTTCGCTACACCAAATTAAATGAGGCCAATACAAGACTAGATTTGCCCGCATATGGGCCCCATATTTAATTATGAGGTGAATCGGCATAAGGCCCCCAGAACCACACAATATGCATGCGAGTATGACAATTCAATATGCGACAAGTTGTTATTATATTATAAAATAGGGTTCGGGAAAAGGTTCACACATTAGAGGGTCTCGACGAACTTGGGGTTCCGGGGTTCGGGGTTCGACGGGTTCGAGGTTCGGACTCCGGGATCGTTCTCGGATATCGGGGGGTAGATCTTGTCGCCTCCGGGAAGCAGAACTCGGGTCGGTGTCGGGGCGCATCGGATGCTTCCGGGTCGGTGTCGTTCTTGTCGCATGCAGATCTTGTCGGGTTCCACGGGGTCGAGCTTGCGGTTGCGAGGGTCTTGTCGGGCCCGCGCCCTTGCATCAGTCTTGACGTTCGGATTGCAGCACTTGGTATCCAGGACGGAGTGCTTGTTGAACCGGTGGCGTTCTTGGCGGTCATCGGGTCCGGACTTCGCCCCCGGGAACGGGTCTTCGGGGTACGGGGCGTCGGGGTTCGCCGCTCCGTGAGGTAGATCTTGTCGATTAGGCGCTCTCGGTAGACGATCTTGGCGTTCGGGTTCTCAACTTCGCATCCGAGTCGGCGCTCCCTAGGTTTCGGCCTTCGGAAGATCTTGGGGTACCGGCGGGTCCGTTGTCGATGGTCCCTGTACATCTTAGCGTCTCGGCCGGTCTTGTCAAGATTAACTTGGGGTCTGCGGTCTTCGACTCTGGAAAGGTGCAGCAACAGGCAAAGCCCCCTAGGCATACGCTGGACTTGATCCGAAGGTTGACACAGAGAACGACCGAGGACGCACACGCCGCGTGCAGTGGCAAGGCGCCAAGGTGGTGACGTGGCCGAGGAAACCATCAAAGGGGCCTGCAGAGGCTCGCCTGCCAGCGTCGGTTGCAGATGACGGCTGAAGGAGCCCGACGGTGGCGGCCCTGCGGTGGCCGACTAGGGGACGTCGGCGGACAGACGACGCGGTGGCGGGCCTGACGGTGGCGGGGACGAGGCGACGGGGAGGGCTCCGCGACGCGACGGCGGGCGAGCAGGAGCACGGCCGGGCTCGGGGTTCTAGGGGCGTCGCGGTCGGGCTGGACCGGGCCGTGCTCCGGCGAGGCGGCAGCGCGGGCGGCCGGTCGACGGGACGTGGGCGGTGGAGGTCGGGGCCGGGCTCGTCGTAGGCGAGGAGGCAGAGGCCGGGTCAGCGGCGAGCGGCGGCGGGAGGTGCGGCTCGGCAACGAGCGGGGTCGCGCGGAGAGGGTGCAGGAGGTCGCGGCCGCGGAGGTTGGAGGAGGGCCGAGGGCGGCGCCGGCGAGGAGCTTGCAGAGGAGCAGCGGGCTCGAGGCAGAGGGGCGCCGGCGGTGGAGGAGGACGTCGGGGCGGGGAGCCGGTGGTGCTCGCGGTGCAGGGGAGGACGCGGAGGGGCAGCGGCGGCGGTGGAGCTTGGGGGTCGGGCGGAACTGCAGAGGGCTCGGCGAGGGAAGACGCAGGAGGGGGCGGAGGGGGTACGGCGGCGCCCGGAGGGAGGCCAGCCGGCGGGGTGTTGGTAGGTGGCGAGGGAGGGGGCGGTGACGGTTGTCGGGGAGGGGAGGAAGAAGACAGGGGAGGTTAGCGTGCGGGCAGGAGGGTGGGGAACGGCCAGGTGGTGGGCCAGGGCGGTGGGGCCCAGGCGGCCAGGCGTGCGTGGGTTCGTGTGTGAGGCGTGTGTTGCCGGCCAGGGAGGGAGAGGGGAAGAGAGAAAAAGAGGGGGTAGGACAGGTGGCGGTTTGGGGTTGGTGAGGGGGAGGGAGAGGGTGACGTGTCGAGAGGCCATTGGCCGGGGTGAGGTGGAGGCAAGGGTGGGTAGGAAGTTGGGTAGTTTTAGGATTAGGGGTGGGCCGATTGTAAAGTCCTGGGGGTGGTCGTTCGGGTCGAAACGGCCCGTTCGACTGCCCCCGCTAAAATTAATTAAATGTTTTATTTATTTAAAACAAGGCCTTTGCAACCCGATATCCGACAAAACAAAATAATCCGGAGTCCCGGGTTTGGCGTTTGAATAAAAGACGGGGCGTTTTAGGAAAACAATTTGGGTTTTCTCGAAACTAGTTTTATGCAAGCAAATGCAAGATGATGCCGATGCTCAAATGCAATGTGGCATGATGACATGAGCATGCGGTCATGATGATGCAATGCACAAAAACAACGCGATTTTCTAGTAGTGGTTTTTGCGGGATGCCACAATTCGACACCACTAACAATGGATCTCGCCCTCGAGATCCGCCTCATGGTACCGGAAGAAAAGGTCGGCGATCTGAATCTTCTCGCTTCGTGTAGATCCTCGCGACACCACTAACAAGGGTTCCTTCTTCATCTGGAAATCGGCGACACCACCAACAAAGGGTCGTTGATCCTGATCGTCGAAAGAACACTCCGGAAACAAAAGGTCGAAGGTAGAGGTATCAACAAATAAATCCACCTCTAGCTTCCGTGGACGGAGTAAAATCGCTGGATCCACTGATTCGATGTACAAGAGCGAATGATAAGAGTAGTCGGATGGTGATCAGTCCATCGCGCACCCAAACCATTACTCTGCACACGAATAGGCGGTTTATGCAACCAACTCTCGGAATTAGACTGAAGATCTCGACAAGCGAGGTTCGGAACAACGGAGTGATGCAGACTTTGCATCGGACCTGGCGTAGATAATGTCGTCGCGTCGGAAACACCGGAAGGCACAAACAAGGAATAAAGAATGGTAACACCGTAGACGGATTCATCAGGCAGCTTGAACACCGGATGGTAGAACACCGTTATCAAAGGAGGAAGCGAAACCCTAAAGGTACGACGGAAACCCAACCACGAGAATTCCTGGACTCGAAGAAAAGGGACGAGAGCGGATTCAAAACACGTAGAGGTAAGAGGAGAACAGAAGAGGGGTAAGGAGTAAAATCAGACCTAATCAGAACTATCCAACCGATTTTGCAAAAATAGTTTTGACACTCTACTTCGGCAGTTAGCTAGGTTATCCTACAGGCTGGACTTGTGGGGTATCGCAACTGCTGAGCTCTGATACCACTCTGTAACACCCTCAGAATCGGACCTATGCAAGTTTTAGCGAAACCCGCCAAACCTGCATAGAAACGATTCAAAGGTGCCCACCAGGCACTTTCGTGCGGTTGGAAAACGAAGTAATAACATTACACAACAGTCCTCGATGGGACCCACAGAACAGATATATATAACAGCGACTCAATGAGTCAAGAATACAAATATAATATACAAAGATCCAAATCACCTTGAAAATGATACGGCGTCCGACTACGGACAAGATGCAAATGGGGCTAAGAGCCCTGAAGAATAACCAATGGCGTCCATAACCCTGCCCAGGCCAAGCCGGAAGGGTAACCCTGCTAACGACGTCAATCTCAACACCTGCTTAAACAAAAGGGGTGCCGACAAAGGGCAAAAGAAAAAGGGGAGCGTCAGTACTGAGGCCAGTACACGGCGAGGCTAGAATTCGGCGGTCCTCGCCTACATAGGTATGGTGGACTGAGCGGCAGCGGCAGCATGCACTAAACAACCTATAGAGACTCGGTACAACTGACGGTTATCAGAGAGGGGTAAGAATGACCTATTCGGATCCGACCTGAAGCTAACATCAAGCAAACCCATCCTGGCGTTTCCCCCTCGAGACCAAACGAGGAAGTCAACCGAGGAACTCACACCGTTGGCAGTTTTATTTATTCAGTTATCGTTGCAGCAATTACTAGTCAGGTTTAGATAATCATCCTGATAAAGTAAGCAGTGGGCACTTTTAGTTAACCATTCCGTGACAGTGGCAACACTTACTAGTCAGATTCATTTAGCATGAGATAACCCAAAACCCAGCAGTTGTTGGTACTTTTATTCAGCCATTCCGTTGTAGTTGCCATAATTACTAGTCAGGTACAATGGTCGCAAGCGACACTCCAAACAATCAATTGTGGCCAGTATTAATTAGCCATTCCATTATAGTGAAGCTGATTACTAGTCATTGTAAAGTCAAATTTATAGCAATAAACTTTAGTTATGCTTGTCTATGGTCGAGATACTGTGCTCCAAGTCGTCCATAACCGCGGACACGGCTTTCAGAAAGTTTTACCCGGCCGGGGTGCACCAATAGCAACACACACTCGATCAACCTCGGAAAAACCAAATCAAAACCCAACGAGGCTTTCACGACAAAGCAATCACAGGATTCAGAAATATTTCAGGGGGCCACCCCTTGGAGTCTTACCCGCAACGAAGTAAGCTAGCTTCGAGACGGACCCGAGGTTTGTGGGGCCGGCTGTAAGCGACTGGGAACCCAAAACTGGGCTTGTCGATACCGCGTAAACGGGTCACAATTCCTAAACAGTACAGTGTGCTATCCATCGCACAATCGTAAATAAAGCAGTAAAGCATGGCATAAGTACAGGATCGTAAATAAAACCTCAAACTAGTTTGTGGCCCCGAGAAATAAGACTGAATCAAGCTCTGGCTCAAGGGGGTCCCATATACCTCCCGGATGTGGATAGCGCGATAAATCAAGGAACAGGTATCAAGTACTCGGGGTCCTACGGGACACAAGTGGGCGTTCGGAAACCAAATATTATCTATCACCCACCGATGCCTCTGCTTATTTCAATTTTAGTTGTTAAACAGGAATTAAAGTGAACGATAAGTAAAACTAGAATCATCTCCAACATCAACATGCGGCAATACATCAACAACTGTGGCACTTGACGACACGCAACAGCACTTGAGCAAGCGACTACGACGCGCAAGTCCAACTATCTACCAAACAACAAGTAATAGGATGTGTCCAAGGCAATATATGGCTGCAAGGGATATCAAGGGTATGGAAACTAGAGCATCGCAACACAGATAGCAATAGATCAACAGGAGGGAATAAATACTATAAAAGTAAGATAGGTAGAAGAGGGGGAGATGCTCGCCTGAAAACATTGCCGAAGGTTCAACCGAAGGTCGGGTCGACACTCGCATCAACTCAACGGCCTTATCCGCGAAGAAGCAAAACACTAGAATAGACACCGGATGCAATATTTAATACAACGGCAGAAGATCGGCATGATGTATGTATGCTGTATGGCATGGCAAAGATGCGATGCAATTAGGTCATATTAAGCGGAAACGGGGTCCCGACAATTAAATATATGGTTCATGTTGTTTATCTACCCCACAATTTAAATGTTGTTTAAACAAGGCAAAACAATGACACCGGTTCGCTACACCAAATTAAATGAGGCCAATACAAGACTAGATTTGCCCGCATATGGGCCCCATATTTAATTATGAGGTGAATCGGCATAAGGCCCCCAGAACCACACAATATGCATGCGAGTATGACAATTCAATATGCGACAAGTTGTTATTATATTATAAAATAGGGTTCGGGAAAAGGTTCACACATTAGAGGGTCTCGACAAACTTGGGGTTCCGGGGTTCGGGGTTCGACGGGTTCGAGGTTCGGACTCCGGGATCGTTCTCGGATATCGGGGGGTAGATCTTGTCGCCTCCGGGAAGCAGAACTCGGGTCGGCGTCGGGGCGCATCGGATGCTTCCGGGTCGGTGTCGTTCTTGTCGCATGCAGATCTTGTCGGGTTCCACGGGGTCGAGCTTGCGGTTGCGAGGGTCTTGTCGGGCCCGCGCCCTTGCATCAGTCTTGACGTTCGGATTGTAGCACTTGGTATCCAGGACGGAGTGCTTGTTGAACCGGTGGCGTTCTTGGCGGTCATCGGGTCCGGACTTCGCCCCCGGGAACGGGTCTTCGGGGTCCGGGGCGTCGGGGTTCGCCGCTCCGTGAGGTAGATCTTGTCGATTAGGCGCTCTCGGTAGACGATCTTGGCGTTCGGGTTCTCAACTTCGCATCCGAGTCGGCGCGCCCTAGGTTTCGGCCTTCGGAAGATCTTGGGGTACCGGCGGGTCCGTTGTCGATGGTCCCTGTACATCTTAGCGTCTCGGACGGTCTTTTCAAGATTAACTTGGGGTCTGCGGTCTTCGACTCTGGAAAGGTGCAGCAACAGGCAGAGCAACCTAGGCATACGCTGGACTTGATCCGAAGGTTGACACAGAGAACGACCGAGGACGCACACGCCGCGTGCAGTGGCAAGGCGCCAAGGTGGTGACGTGGCCGAGGAAACCATCAAAGGGGCCTGCAGAGGCTCGCCTGCCAGCGTCGGTTGCAGATGACGGCTGAAGGAGCCCGACGGTGGCGGCCCTGCGGTGGCCGACTAGGGGACGTCGGCGGACAGACGACGCGGTGGCGGGCCTGACGGTGGCGGGGACGAGGCGATGGGGAGGGCTCCGCGACGCGACGGCGGGCGAGCAGGAGCACGGCCGGGCTCGGGGTTCCAGGGGCGTCGCGGTCGGGCTGGGCCGGGCCATGCTCCGGCGAGGCGGCAGCGCGGGCGGCCGGTCGACGGGACGTGGGCGGTGGAGGTCGGGGCCGGGCTCGTCGTAGGCGAGGAGGCAGAGGCCGGGTCAGGGGCGAGCGGCGGCGGGAGGTGCGGCTCGGCGACGAGCGGGGTCGCGCGGAGAGGGTGCAGGAGGTCGCGGCCGCGGAGGTTGGAGGAGGGCCGAGGGCGGCGCCGGCGAGGAGCTTGCAGAGGAGCAGCGGGCTCGAGGCAGAGGGGCGCCGGCGGTGGAGGAGGACGTCAGGGCAGGGAGCCGGTGGTGCTCGCGGTGCAGGGGAGGACGCGGAGGGGCAGCGGCGGCGGTGGAGCTCGAGGGTCGGGCGGCACTGCAGAGGGCTTGGCGAGGGAAGACGCAGGAGGGGGCGGAGGGGGTACGGCGGCGCCCGGAGGGAGGCCAGCCGGCGGGGTGGTGGTAGGTGGCGAGGGAGGGGGCGGTGACGGTTGTCGGGGAGGGGAGGAAGAAGACAGGGGAGGTTAGCGTGCGGGCAGGAGGGTGGGGAACGGCCAGGTGGTGGGCCAGGGCGGTGGGGCCCAGGCGGCCAGGCGTGCGTGGGTTCGTGTGTGAGGCGTGTGTTGCCGGCCAGGGAGGGAGAGGGGAAGAGAGAAAAAGAGGGGGTAGGACAGGTGGCGGTTTGGGGTTGGTGAGGGGGAGGGAGAGGGTGACGTGTCGAGAGGCCATTGGCCGGGGTGAGGTGGAGGCAAGGGTGGGTAGGAAGTTGGGTAGTTTTAGGATTAGGGGTGGGCCGATTGTAAAGTCCTGGGGGTGGTCGTTCGGGTCGAAACGGCCCGTTCGACTGCCCCCGCTAAAATTAATTAAATGTTTTATTTATTTAAAACAAGGCCTTTGCAACCCGATATCCGACAAAACAAAATAATCCGGAGTCCCGGGTTTGGCGTTTGAATAAAAGACGGGGCGTTTTAGGAAAACAATTTGGGTTTTCTCGAAACTAGTTTCATGCAAGCAAATGCAAGATGATGCCGATGCTCAAATGCAATGTGGCATGATGACATGAGCATGCGGTCATGATGATGCAATGCACAAAAACAACGCGATTTTCTAGTAGTGGTTTTTGCGGGATGCCACAGAGGCCGGTCGCTGCGCTGAGAGGAGGGCGAGCGGAGCAGACGAGGTGGGGGAACGGCGGCGAGAGGGGAGCAGAGGCGGCGCCGCCCTCCTGAGAGGAAGGAGGAGGACGCGAGGGGGAGCAGGGGTCGGGGAGAGGGTCGGTTTGAGCGGGTGGGGCCACGGGGTGGGCCGGGGCGCGGTGGGGAGGACGGTGCGGGGACAGGGCAGACGGTGGGGCCGGGGTGGGTCCCGCGGGACAGGGGGGCGTGTGGGCCGCGCGGGTGGAGGTGGCCGCTGGCAAGTGGGGCCAGGGGGGAAGAGAGAGAGAGTGGGTTTGCTGCGGGGTGGGACCGGGGAGGATGGTGGATTGATGAGGTGGCGGGGTTGGGTGAAGATTGGGGGTCCAGGGGGTGAGGTGGACTGGGGAGGTGAGGTGGAGGGCTGGGAGTGGCTGGGAAGGTTAGGATAGGGTAGAAAAGATTTGGGGTAGGGTTTGGGTTTTATTAGTTTGTAAATTTTTTGTTTTGTTTTGTCTGAAATCTTTTAGCAAATAATTTTTAGTTAAATAATTTAGCAGATAATTATGAGACTTTGTTTAGAAATAAAAGAAGGGTAATTTTATAAAACAAAAATAGGCTTATAGAAAATAGTTTCAGACAAACAAATGCATGATGATTACGATGCAATGCACAAAAACAACGCGATTTTCTAGTAGTGGTTTTTGCGGGATGCCACAACTCGACACCACTAACAATGGATCTCGCCCTCGAGATCCGCCTCATGGTACCGGAAAGAAGGTCGGCGATCTGCGTCTTCTCGCTTCGTGTAGATCCTCGCGACACCACTAACAAGAGGTCGTTTTCCGTGATCGTCGAGAGAACACTCCGGGAACAAAAGGTCGAAGGTAGAAGTATCAACAAATAAAGCCACCTCTAGCTTCCGTGGACGGAGTAAAATTGCTGGATCCACTGATTCGATGTACAAGAGCGAATGATAAGAGTAGTCGGATGGTGATCAGTCCATCGCGCACCCAAACCATTACTCTGCACACGAATAGGCGGATTATGCAACCAACTCTCTGAATTCAGATGGTAGATCTCGACAAGCGAGGTTCGGAAACAAAGGAGTGATGCAGACTCTGCATCGGATCTGGCGTAGATGATGTCGTCGCGTCGGAAAACACCGGAAGGCACGAGAAGGAACAAAGAGAAGTCCAACAGACGAAGGGTTCCTCGGATAGCATGAAGACCAGATGTAGCAACACCGTTACCAAAGGAGGAAGCGAAACCCTGAAGGTACGATGGAACCCAACCATGAGAAATCCTGGACTCGAAGAGAGAGAAGAGAGCGGATTCAAAACACGCAGAGGTGAGAGGAGAGCAGCAGAGGGGTAAGGAGTAAAATCAGACCTAATCAGAACTATCCAACCGATTTTGCAAAATAGTTTTGACACTCTACTACGGCCGTTAGCTAGGTTATCCTACAGGCTGGACTTGTGGGGTATCGCAACTGCTGAGCTCTGATACCACTCTATAACACCCTCAGAATCGACCCTATGCAAGTTTCAGCGATTCCCGCCAAAACCCGCATAGAAACGATTCAAAGGTGCCCACCAGGCACTTTCGTGCGGGTGGAAAACGAAGTAATAACATTACACAACAGTCCTCGATGGGACCCACAGAACAGATATATATACAACAGCGACTCAAAGAGTCAAGAATACAGATATAATATACAAAGATCCAAATCACCTTGAAAACGATAGAGCGTCCAGCTACGGACAAGATGCAAATGGGGCTAAGAGCCCTGAAGAATAACCAATGGCGTCCATAACCCTGCTCAGGCCAAGCCGGAAGGGTAACCCTGCTAACGACGTCGAAACCTGCTAAAACAAAAGGGGTGCCGACAAAGGGCAAAGGAAAAGAGGAGCATCAGTACTGAGGCCAGTACACGGCGAGACTAGAATTCGGCGGTCCTCGCCTACATAGGTATGGTGGACTGCAGCGGCAGCGCAGCATGCACTAAACAACCTATAGAGACTCGATATAACTGTCGGCTATCAGAGAGGGATAAGAAAGATCTATTCGGATCCAACCTGAATCTAACACCAAACAAACCCATCCTGGTATTTCCCCCTCGAGACCAAACGAGGAAGTCAACCGAGGAACTCGCACCGTTGGCAGTTTTACTTATTTAGTTATCGTTGCAGCAATTACTAGTCAGGTATAGATAGGCATCCTGATAAAATAAGCAGTGGGCAATTTTAGTTAACCATTCCGTTGTAGTTGCGACACTTACTAGTCAGGTACAATTAACATGAGATAACCCAAAACCCAGCAGTTGTTGGTACTTTTATTTAGCCATTCCGTTGTAGTTGCAATACTTACTAGTCAGATACAATGGTCGCAAGCGACAACCCAAACAAGCAATTGTTGGCAGTTTTATTTAGCCGTTCCATTATAGTGAAGCTGATTACTAGTCATTATAAAGTCAAATTTATAGCACTACTTTAGTTATAGTTGTCTATGATCGAGATACTGTGCTCCAAGTCGTCCATAACCGCGGACACGGCTTTCAGAAAGTTTTACCCTGCAGGGGTGCACAAATAGCAACACACACTCGATCAACCTCGGAAAAACCAAATCAAAACCCAACGAGGCCTTCACGACAAAGCAATCACAGGATTCAGAAATATTTCAGGGGGCCACCCCATTGAGTACACCCGCAACGAAGTTAGCTGACTCCGAGACGGACTCAAGGTTTGCGTCAATGGCTGTAAACGACTGGGAACCCAAAACTGGGCTTGTCGATACCGCGAAAACACTCCGCTTACCTAAACAGTACAGGTGCTCCTCGCACAATCGTAATAAAGCAGTAAAGCATGGCATAAGTACAGGATAGTAAATAAAACCTCAAACTAGTTTGTGGCCCCAAGAAATAAGAATGAATCAAGCTCTGGCTCAGGGGGGGTCCCATAATCCTCCCGGATGTGGATAGCGCGAATATTCAAGGAATAGGTATCAAGTACTCGGGGTCCTACGGGACACAAGTGGGCGGTTAACAACCAAATAACATCTATTGCCCACCTGTGCCTCTGCTTACTTACTTCAATTTTAGTTGTTAAACAGTAATTAAAGTAAACGGTAATGAAAGCCATGATCATCTCCAACCTTAATCATGCGGCAACACTCCAACAACTGTGGTACTGGACGACACGCAACAGCACTTGAGCAAGCGACTACGACGCACAAGTCCAACTATCTACCAAACAACAGGTAATAGGATGTGTCCAAGGCAATGTAGGGCTGCAAGGGTTATCACGGGCAAGAAAACTAGAGCATCACAACACAGATAGCAATAGATCAACAGGAGGGAAATAAATACTATAAAAGTAAGATAGGTAGAAAGGGGGAGACGCTCGCCTGAAAGCATTGCCGAAGGTTCAACCGAAGATCGGGTCGACACTCGCATCAACTCAACGGCCTTATCCGCGAAGAACCAAAACACTAGAATAAACACCGGATGCACTATTTAATACTACGGCAAAAGATCGGGCATGATGCATGTATGATGTATGGCATGGCAAAGATGCGATGCAATTAGGTCATATTAAGCGGAACCGGGGTCCCGACAATTAAATATATGGTTCAAGTTGTTTATCTACCCCGCAAATTAAAGGTTGTCTTAACAAAGCAAAAGATAACACCGGTTCGCTACCCAACTTTAGATGAGGCCATTATACGACTAGATTTGCCCGCATATGGGCCCCATATTTAATTATGAGGTGAATCGGCATAAGGCCCCCAAACCACATGATAATATACATGCATGAACAATTTAATATGCAACAAGGCATATCATTTATAAAAATAGGGGCTTAGGGTCACACATAGGGTTCGGCGAACTTGGGCTCCGAGGGGTTCGGGGTTCGACAGGGTCCGGATCTGGGGAAGTAGGTCTTGTCGCACGAGCGTCAATGCTTCCGGGAAGGAGAACTTGTCGTCCAGGGTCTCGGTGTCCGGGGTGAAGTACTCGGCGTCCTCGAGGGAGTACTGGTCGTATCCGTGAAGGAGATCATGTCGGTCCACGGGGTCAGGCTTCGAAGCCAGGAAGGAGCACTCGTCGTTGCCGAGCGGAAGTCTTGATGGTGCTCGGTTCCGGGAAGATCTTGTCGCACGGTGTCCGGGTAGGCGAACTTGTCGGTTCCGCGGTTTCGATTGTCGGTGTCGAACTCGGGTCTCGGCACTAGGAGATCTTGGTGTCCCGTCCTCGGGCGTCGGTTCCGGGAAGAAGCACTTGTCGCCTGTGTGGTCGCCGGGTCCGCGAAGTGGGATTCGAGTATGGCGACGCATGTCGAAGATCTTGTCGGTGACCTTGTCAACGGGAAGATCTTGTCGTGTCGGACTTTTGTCGAATCATCTTCGGAAGATCTCGGCATGGGGACGATTCTCGTCGGGTCATCCGGGTGTCATCGAGTGATCTCAAATGGTTATGAACAAAACATGCGGGCAGGAATAAGACCACCACCGAGAGTTTACAGAGGCACATGAGCAAAAAGGCTGAAGGAAGACGCGGGCATGGCGCTCACTGGCGACGGCTGCGACGCGCGGGAGGAGGCCGGAGATGGACAAGGCGGGCCCCGGTGGCACTGCGGAGGGCCTGGGAAGCGGGTCAGCGCAGGAAGGTTGGGGTACAGCGGAAGAGGAGGGGAGACGCTCATGAGACTCGGCTCGCGGCGGCAGGGCGCGCGTGGGCCCGGACGCGAGGTAGAGGCCAGGACGGACGGCCAGAGCGGAGGGAGGCCGCGGGCTCGCCGGCGGTGGACGGCGGCACGGAGGCGGGATGAGGAGCAGAGGGCGGCTCGGGCCGGCGAGGAGGCCGACGGGGAGGGGACGCGCCGGCGGCGGGGCGAGCATGAGCGGAGGGAGGAGGGCCGGGCGGCGACTCGGGATGAGGCCGAGGAGCAGCGGTGCGGGGTCGGGGCAGAGGCCGGCGGAAGGAGGGGGTCGTCGGGGTTGGAGAAGAGGCCGAGCGTGGAGCTCGCGGGAGGCACAGGCCGGCACGGAGGATGGCGCTGGGCGGCAGACGGCGGGCTCGGTGCCGCGGGGCCGCGGAGGCGCGGGCGGCCGCGGTCGACGGGCGGCGAACGGCGGAGCGGCGAGGTAGGTGGAGGCGGCCGAGCAGAGGGCGACGAGGGGGGGCCGCGGTGGAGGCGGTGCAGGACGCTGGCGAGAGGGGCGGCGCGGGAGGAGCGAGCGACGCGGGAAGGGGAGATGCAGCGGCGGTCGCCGACGAGGTGGCGGCCAGCGGAGGCGGAGGCCGACGGGGGGGAAGGCCGGAGCCGCGAGATGGAGGAGGGCGGCCGGGAGAGAGCGAGGGCGGACGGAGATGGCGCCGGGGCGGCCGCGGATGCAGAGAGGGGACGGCCAGAAGCGGAGGAAGGCGACGAGGGCAGAGGGGAGCGGCCGCGGGCACTGGCCGGAGGCGAGCGGGTTGGGAGAGAGCGGCCAGGGCGGCGGGGGTCTGCTCCGGGCGCAACTGCCGAGGGAGGCCGGTCGCTGCGCTGAGAGGAGGGCGAGCGGAGCAGACGAGGTGGGGGAACGGCGGCGAGAGGGGAGCAGAGGCGGCGCCGCCCTCCTGAGAGGAAGGAGGAGGACGCGAGGGGGAGCAGGGGTCGGGGAGAGGGTCGGTCTGAGCGGGTGGGGCCACGGGGTGGGCCGGGGCGCGGTGGGGAGGACGGTGCGGGGACAGGGCAGACGGTGGGGCCGGGGTGGGTCCCGCGGGACAGGGGGCGTGTGGGCCGCGCGGGTGGAGGTGGCCGCTGGCAAGTGGGGCCAGGGGGGGGGAAGAGAGAGAGTGGGTTTGCTGCGGGGTGGGACCGGGGAGGATGGTGGATTGATGAGGTGGCGGGGTTGGGTGAAGATTGGGGGTCCAGGGGGTGAGGTGGACTGGGGAGGTGAGGTGGAGGGCTGGGAGTGGCTGGGTAGGTTAGGATAGGGTAGAAAAGATTTGGGATAGGGTTTGGGTTTTATTAGTTTGTAAATTATTTGTTTTGTTTTGTCTGAAATCTTTTAGCAAATAATTTTTGTTAAATAATTTAGCAGATAATTATGAGACTTTGTTTAGAAATAAAAGAAGGATAATTTTAGAAAACAAAAATAGGCTTATAGAAAATAGTTTCAGACAAACAAATGCATGATGATGACGATGCAATGCACAAAAACAACGCGATTTTCTAGTAGTGGTTTTTGCGGGATGCCACAACAGTGATCACTTCTTCACCTACACTATAATGTGTGCTACTGCTGCTATATAACTCGCTAGAGCGAGGAAAACACAAGAAAAAATCTCAGGAAAAATTACCATGCCCTTGCTAATTCCCCCCTACTGCAAAAAACACAGGAAAACCATCCCCCGACAAATTAGTGCTCTGCAGAAAACAACTTAGTTATTCCTAGGACCCAACTTACTTATTTTTATGAACCAACTTAGTTAAGTAAAATATTCAGAAAAAGCAGGATTCTTGTGATGAACACTAGTTTTCCAGTCTCTAGAAAACAACCTGCTGCTACTCTACTATCGTCTGTCGACACCTGTTTTCACTACAGGTGCAGGTAGACAGTGATCGCTTTTTTGGCCATACTATATTGTGTGCTACTGCTGCTAGATAACTCGCGAGACCAAGGAAAACACATGAAAAAATCCCCCGGGGAAAAATTTACCATGCCCTTGCTAAAAAAATCCTCCTACTGCAAAAACACAGGAAAAAATCCCGGGGGAAAATTTACCATGCCCTTGCTAAAAAAATCCTTCTACTGCAAAAACATAGGAAATGCCCATGACACTCGTCATACATGCAGTGAGTGATATACATTCATATTCAAGTAAGACGGATAGGACATATTTGACTAGGAAGCAAGCAAAGCAAGTCCCTCCATACCAGCTAGCATTCTTAGTTTTCACCGGACTTGCTAAATTTCCTACACAAGTTTGAAATCCATGCAGTGAGCTTTGTAAAAAGTTTCCCTACACGAGTTAGAATCCGTCATCATCATACGGATCGAGTGCTGCTTTACCTATGAGACATGAAATCGATAGGATAACATGACATGGGTTCGTGCAAAACCAAAAAATGCGGGAAAAATTGCATGGATTACCTGAAGGCGGGACCTCCCAGGCTCGATGTAGATGCTTGATACGATGTACTCGAGGCGAGGCCCTCCCCCAGATTCGCCGACGAGGTGCACCGACTCCTCCTCGCCCCGCCCTAGATGCGCGGTGCTTCGATGCGCGGGTGCTCGACGCGCGGTGCTCGGAGTGCCGACGAGCTCCCCCCGACGAGATCTTCTATCTCACCGTGCTAGATGCGCGTTGGTGCTCCGATCCGCGGGTGCTCGACACGCGGTGCTCGGAGCGCCGACGAGCTCCACTAGATCCTCCCTTCGCCGACGCCTCCACCGACGAGATGGTCGTCCCTCCACAGATCTCGCCGAGCCGCTACTCTCGCCGGAGCACGTCGCCGCCCCCTCCCTCTGCCAGTTGCAGATGCGGCGCGATGCGGCGCGCGGCCTCTCTCCCTCTCCCCGTTGTCGATGAAGAAAATGGGGAACGACGGGAGAAGCGAAACGCGCAACGGCTGGTCGCCCCCCTCCACAGATCTCGCCGAGCCGCTACTATCGCCGGAGCACGTCGCCGCCCCCCTCACTCCGCCAGTTGCAGATGCGGCACGCGGCGCGCGGGCTCTCTCCCCTCTCTCCGTTGTCGATGTCCAAAATGGGGAACGACGGGAAGCGAAGCGTGCAACGGCTTCCCCCATGGTGGTTTCGGTCGGAAGACGCCTTTAGATTGGTGCGCGATGGACGGTCCAAAACAGAGTGCTCGGTCCACCAGCCAGTATCCGGATCTTTTTTACCATTTGGGATAATTAAAACAGAAGACAACCAACGATGAATAGGAAAACTACAATTGTACTTATAAACGATGGAAATTTATGATTTCCGGCAGCAGTACACGGCAGGCCTAAAATCATACACGGCAGATAATTGGAAGTACACGGATAGATGTCCGGACTCAACACGTACGTGAATCTGAAAAGAAAAAAAAGGTAAGTTTAGGAAGTAGACGACAGCTGATGTCCAGCCTACCACTACATGAATAGGAAAAGCAAACGTTTGCACGACCCAAATGCGGACTCCCCAGCCCCACCCCCAACATGCAGTTTTCTTAAAAAAAAATGGTTTCATGTGAACTTTCTGATTATTCATCACCTACTTCTAATTAAAATCATGGGTGTAAGCATATGCGGTTTGTAAGGGCCTATAATCCAGGTTTGCCGATTTTGCAACCGGGATTACGAAATCGGGACTAAAGGCTTCTATTTCTAGTCCTGGTTTGTTACAACCCGGGACTAGAGGGCTACCGTATGGCCATTTTTTTGCTACGGGGATGAAGGACCTTTAGTCCCGGGTCGTAATACGGCCCTGGACTAAAGATCTTTTTTCAAATATTTTTTTGAATTTTTTTTTAATTTTTTCTTAAACTTTGAATTGTTTGACTCGTAATCCTCTTACTTGGAACATTTTTAGCACTAAGTATATTTAATCTTAGGTTAAATTACACTTGTGGTCAAACTTCCTATTCGGTCACTCATCCTAGCACTACTCCACCCTCAGCACGTTTAACTTCTCTATTCCATCCGGATGTCCTTGCGCGAAGCCCTTTTATACCTTATTGTCAACGCTATCATATCAATCCTATTAGCCCATATCAATATGCCATACATCTTTATTTATTAAAACTACAAACAACTATTTTAGTAAACAACAATAAATAAGTAATAATATCATTTTAATATAATGAAAGTAAAAAACTAAATAAAATAATATTTTATTCATTTTTTTCATTATTCATTTAATATGGCATAAATAATATCTTTAAATCTGTAAACAAAATTCGACAAATAATATATTTATTATTATCAGAAAAATGTGAGGAATCAAAATATGGAATAAAAAATTGCTATAATTTTTTTAAATAACTATTCTATGATCATGGAATATTCTCCAACGTATGGAGTTTCGCGACTTATTTGTGGAGGGATGTACACGATTGGAGTACATGGCGAGGGATATTTTCTCCCGACATGGATGGCCGCGTGATCTGAGGATTGATCTATCTTAGATTCTAGACATTATTTCGATAGTGCATTTTTGTAATGTTTGTCTACTTTTTGCCTTAGTTCTGTCGTTCGTGTGGCTGTGTACGTCTTGGTTATGCAGAGGCCGGGTGTAAGCATTAAACAGTTTTGTTAATAAATACGTCCATTTCCAAAAAAAAATTAGAATCATGGGTGTATTATTAATAAACAACCAAAGGCTTGACAGCTTCCATATGAACAACCTGTTTCCACCATGAAATGTTACTATGTGCTTAGAAGTATCAAATTTCATATATACCTATTATGAATAAAGGAACTATTTCTGAAATTGTTTGAAGGAAAAAAACTCAATGGCGTACAAGAACATAAGCTAGATCAGCACAAGTCGACAAACATGCAACGTCAAAGTAATAAATTGTGGGATTCGATCAACCCTTTGACTGATGAAATTATAAGCATCTACATGATCTTGATGGACGAAAAGGTATTTTCTTCACATATTTAACAATGCCTTTTTTCTATTGATAAAGTATGACTAATATTTTCTTTCCTTCTATTTTAAGGGGCCGTACGATACATGCTATCACATGGAAGAATCTACAAAATATCAATGCGTGTTATGTATATGTTTTTAGCTACTTTTTAAAGTTATAGAATATACAAAATATCCTCCAATCGGCAACGAAATTATGATTAATTTTGCATACAATATAGAGGGAAAGAAGGTAAAGAAACATCCTATCACTAGTAGAAAACAGGCCTTTGGTCCACACCATTAGTCCCGGTTCTCCTACAAACCGGGACAAATGCCCCGGTCCATCGGCTAGAAACAGCCGCAGGGCCCGGCTGCCGCCACTAGTCCCAGTTCGTGTAACAAACCGGGACTAATGTCCATACGCCAGGCTGGGACCGGCGTCAGACCCTTTAGTCCAAATTTGTTACACGAACCGGGACTAAAGATGAACTTTTAGTCCCGGTTCAAGTGACAAACGGGGGCTATTGTCCCCCCTATATTATATTTCTCCCCTGCTCGAGCCATTTCAAGCCAGTGGCATTTTTCTCCCTCTATTTCTTCAAGCTCGAGTTCATGCCCATATTTCTCATTTGTCAAGATTTTTTGGCTCCACATCTATCCAAGGGTTATAAAAGGTTATCAACTTCATCCTTTTATCTTTCATTGCTAGTTTAGCTCATTTCATGCTCTAGAAACGAAGGAATTTGTGGGTTTATTAGTTTGGTAGTAATTTTTTCAGTAATTAACATGAGATGTGGATTATATATATCTTGTATTAATGTAATGAAATCCAAACTAAATATTATTTTCAATATGTGGATTATATCTATATCTGGTTTGGCACATATAGCTAGTCTCGAAATTCATTTGATTCATAGAAGTACAGAGATATACATAAGTTCATCGTCTTGGTTTGGCATATAGTGTCGAAATTTATTTGATTCACAGATGCATCATGCCATTGTTCAGCAACAATATGCCCTTATTTTCTACATGCCTTCAGCAAACTAACAAATTGTAATAAAAATAGGGTTAACTCACAAAAGCCATTGTAACAAAAGTAAGAAGCAAAACTATAAAGATCAAGTATTATAGGTCATCATACTTATGTTGGACACAAAAATCACAGGGACGGCGTGAGCGAGCCTAGTAGGAAGCCCAATATATGTCCTTGCGCATATCACAAGGGTCGCTCACATCGCCTCCAGGATCACATCCGAAATGAAGGCACACATATATAGTTGCGCCCGCATTTTAATCATCGGCTGTTGCAACAAGCAAGAACCAAAAACATAAACACGCCGGGGAGCTAACAA
This sequence comes from Avena sativa, assembly GCA_916181665.1. NCBI lineage: Eukaryota > Viridiplantae > Streptophyta > Magnoliopsida > Poales > Poaceae > Avena > Avena sativa. The sequence continues at coordinate 74,061,622 of OV702284.1, forward strand.
AATTCACATATTAGGGAGTGCCTTTATGGCGAGCTCCTCGAAGATGTCTAAAGACGGGATATCCTTAGACATCTTCGAGAAGCTCCGTCGTAGTGGTGTCCCTACTCTCGCACACCATCTTGCAGTTTATAACTTCTCTAGCTAAATTAATACGCTGGGGAGCTAACTAATTTCACATATCAGGGAGTTCCTCTATGGCGAGCTCCTCGGAGATGTCTGAGGACGGGATCCTAAGACATCTTCGAGAATCTTCGTCGTAGTGGTGTCCCTGCTCTCGCACACCATCGTGCTTGCAGTTCATAACTTTACACGGATGCCTATTTATAGATTAAGCAGCACAACATAGTATCGACACTCACGACATAATGTCGACACTCAACCCTATCATTGTGTCTCCACCCACCGAAATAGTGTCGCCACTCACTGGCATAGTGCCTCCACTCGTGACATAGTGTCGACACTCACCCATGTATCCGTGTCGCCACCTATAGAATAATGTCGTCATCCATGTTTAGTCCTGGTTGGAGTCTCCTTTAGTCCCGGTTGGAGACACCATCAGAGACTAAACAGGCTCACGCCGGCCCTAGCCTGCCGCAACACCTTTAGCCCGGTTGGTGTGCCAATCGGGACTAAAGATATGGAGTAGAAAGTTTTTAAATCAGTGCATAGTTTCAACATGTAGTATGTCGTCACATTGTGAGCTTTTATTTTTAGTCTGGTACTAATTTTAGCATTGTCATTCTGTTTGATGTACTTATATAATGCAAATGAACCGGCCATGGATGTATGCTGACCGAATCTCTGGAGAGTTCATTAAAGGTGTGCGTTCTTTTCTCGTTGTGACTGAGGCAAAAAGAAGAATTGTTTTATATGTTGTCCATGTGGTGATTGTCAGAATCAAAAGGAATACTCTTCCTCAAGATTCCTTCACGGCCATCTATTTCGGTCTGGTTTCATGTCTGGCTATAATTGTTGGACCAAGCATGGAGAAACAGGGGTTATGATGGAAGACAACGAAGAATAAGAGAATGATGATCACTATCCTATGTCCCTGAATACGGTGGTACTACAATGAAAGACAATGATGAAGAATAAGCTAAAGAGCGGGCATCATATGAGCCAGATAATGATCTTGATCGGTCCATTGCTGATGCAAAGGGATAATGTGTAAGCGAAAGAGAGAGGTTTAAATTTGAGCAGATGTTGTACCCAAATTGCGAAGATGGCCATAAAAAGATGGGTAGCACACTAGAATTGCTGCAATGGAAGACAGCGATCGGTGTGACTGAGAAGGGATTTGAAAATTTGCTGAAAATAATAAAGAAGTTGCTTCCAAAGGATAACGAACTACCCGCCAGTACGTACGAAGAAAAGAAGGTTGTCTTCCCTCTAGGATTAGAGGTGCAGAAGATACATGCATGCATTAATGACTGTATCCTCTACCATGGTGAGGAGTACGAGAATTTGGATGCATGCCCAATATGCACTGCATTGCGGTATAAGATCAGACGAGATGACCCTGGTGATGTTAAGGGAGAGTGCACTAGGAAGAGGGTTCCTGCCAAGGTGATGTGGTATGCTCCTATAATACCACAGTTAAAACGTTTGTTAAGAAACGAAGATCATGCCAAGTTGTTGCGATGGCACAAAGAATATTATAAGAAAGACGAGATGTTAAGACAACCTGTGATGAGTCGCAATGGAGAAAAATCAAGAAAAACTACCCGGACTTTGCAGGTGACGTGAGGAATTTATGGTTTGGTCTAAATACAGATGTCATGAATCCTTTTGGGGAGCAGAGTTACAGTTATAGCACCTGTCATGTGGCTCTGTGTATCTATAACCTTCCTCCCTAGTTGTGCATGAGGCGGAAGTTCATTACGATTTCAGTGCTCATCCAAGGTCCGAAGCAACCCGACAATGACATTGATGTGTACCTAAGGCCATTAGTTGAAGAAATTTTACAGTTGTGGCATGGAAAAGTTGTACGTGTGTGAGATGAGCACAAACAGGAGGAATTTGACCTACGAGCATTGATGTTCATAACCATCAATGATTGGCCTGCTCTTAGTAACATTTCAGGACAGAAAAACAAGGGATACAATGCATGCACACACTGCTTAGGTGAGACTGAAAGTATTTATTTGGATAAATGTAAGAAGAATTTGTAGTTAGGGAATCGTCATTTTCTTCCGCCCACGCATTTCCTAAGAAATAAAGACAAGCATTTCAATGGTGAGGCAGATCACCGGAGTAATCATATCCGCCATATTGGTGATTATGTATTTGATATGGTGAAGGATTTAAAAGTAATATTTGTAAATGGACCTAACAAACATTCTATTCCGAATGACGCTAGCGGACACATTACAAGGGAAAAGCCTACTCGAGGTGCATATAAAAAGTCATTAGAGTCGCATTACGGATGCGCCTCGAGTGCCGCGACTCAAGTATTTGTTATGCAAGGCGCATCCCTAATGCGACTCGTATAATCTACATAGGCGAGGCGCATATCAACATGCACCTCCTATGATTATACAAGGCGCATCCCTAATGCGACTCTAATATGTATTGGAGATGCGCCTTTCTTATTTCTTTCATATGCGCCTCCAGTTTACAGATGTGCCTCAAATAAAAATTTTGAATTTGAAATTTTATAGAACCACAACACAGTCCAGAATACACAATACACAGGTAATATACAGTCAATAATACACATCATAGAATTTCCAGAAAGTTGCAATTGGCCAAAACATATTATAACCAACACTAATACATAATAAAGGCTTGTATATAAACTCCAAAGTATCCATAAGAACTTGAAGTTCACTACATAAGAACGGACGACATCAAAGCAACTAGACAGTACAACTTGAAATTCACTACATGTCCTACTACAGAAAGTTCACTACATAGCTACTCGACCCTTTTAAGGATCAGCTTCAGACCGTTCTCCGAGCACCCACGGAACCAGAATAGGAAGACTTCACCCTCTTTCATCTTGGTATTCTTCACCACCTTATTCCAGTTGCTGGTGATCTGGACTCCTACATTGCTTCCTATGACAAATATGACTCTCACTGTAGCAATGCTTCTTCCCTTCCAAAAAACCTGGATGTTTGTTGGCAAGTTCAGGTATTTCTTGATGAAGGAAAAGCTGTACTTTCTTGCAAAGTACTGCATGAAAGAAACAGAAGGAACATTAATCACATAAATGGAGGTGATCAAGGCATGAAAGCAACAAACATAGATATGTCTTGTGTGCACATAAATGGAGGTGATTGAGAGAAATGCATACCATTTTTGCGCATCGCCTCTCTATGTGTAGTTCCACCTTGGACTACGGGGCCATGTAGTAGCTAGATGGTTGTATCTCCTCCTTTGTTCTTTCATGTCTAGACCTTGTGAGCTCCGTTCATGATCAAGATCTCATCTATTTGTAATCATGCATGTTGTGTTTGCGGGGATCCGATGGATACTGAGATTACTATGTCAGATTGGTTAATGGTTTTGTCTTATTTATTCTATCATGTCTGTGTTGTTTGTGACCTTCCATGCTCTCCGTCGTTAGTAGCTATCTTGGCCAAGTAGTTGCTAGTGACTCCAAGAGGGGTATTTATGCTCGATAGTGGGTTCATGCATCTATTTAATCTAAGGGAAGTGACAGAAATCTTTAAGGTTGTAGATGTGTTGTTGCTACTAGGGAGGAAAAAACGGTCTCTTGTTCATGGAACAAGTGGATTTTTTACCTTACACAATTTGCTTAAAGCAGTTCTCTGTTGCTTGCAACTTAATACTGGAGGGGGTTCGGATGATAACCCAAAGGTGGTCATAGATGCAGTTGGATGGCGGTCTATGTATATTGTTGTATTGCCCAATCGAATCTCATAGGATCATGATGTCTAGTATTGCATTGTTATGCCTTGCTCCGTCCTGTCACTTGCCCTGCTGTAATTTGTTTACCCTGCATGCCATGTTTGTTTATCTAAGGAGAACACCTCTAGTGAACTATGGACCCCAGTCCAATCTTTACCATTGATACATCTTCCACTGTTACTGTTTACTTGTTTCAAACCACTAGCACCTTCCACACCATACAAGTAATCCTTTGTTACAGCAAACCGGTGAGATTGACAACCTCACTGTTCATTGGGGCAAAGTCTTGAGTTTGTGTTGTGCAGGTCTCTAAGTTGCTAGCAACACCTTTGATTCATTTCCTTCATCCTACTGGTTCGATAACCTCGATTTATTACTGAGGGAAAACTTGCTGCTGTGCTCATCATACCTTCCTCTTGGGGTCTCCCAACGAAGTGCTGCTGCACTCATCAAGCGTTTTTCTGGCGCCGTTGTTGGGGAGGTAAGGTAAAAGGTACTCACATACTCTTGGTGTGTGAGTGCTCAAAGTTATTTCCTTTATATTCTGCAATTTTTTATTTTTGTTTCTTGTTTTCACTAGTTAGGCTTAATGGAAAAAAAAATTTAGAGAGCTTTATAGTGTTTATCTTGAGATAGGACATGAAGTGTTTGAAGAGAAAAATAAAAAACCTATGGAGCTTTATTTGCATGCTAATAGCAATGTTATTAGTATGAATTCTTTGGACACCATTATTGCTAATGCCATGGAAACGTCTAAGCTTGGGGAATCTAGTTTTTATGAAAATGATCTTTTTAGTTCCCCAGCTTCGGAAGATAGCTATTCTATTGCTTATGATGATACCAAACCTCCAATATATGATGATTACAATGATGAATATGATATATTCAGTCCACCTACTATTGAGGAGGAAATTAGTTGTGATTATAATATGCCTCCTATTTTTGATGATTATGGTGATGAGAATAACAATGATATCTATTTTGTTGAATTTGCTCCCACTACAATTAATAAGAATGACTATGCTTATGTGGAGAGTAATAATCATTATATGCATTTGGCTCATTATAGGAATGTTTTATGTGATAGTTATATTGTTAACTTTATTCATGATGCTACTGAAAGTTATTATGAGAAAGGGAAACATGGTTTTATGCATCTCAATAATATTAAGTTTCATCTCTTTATGTTGAAAGTTTTGAAGTTGCTCTTGTTTTATCTACCCATTCTTGGTACTTTGTGCTTATTTGATTTATTTTTGTACAAGATTCTTATGCATAGGCAGTGGGTTAGACTTAAATGTGTTTTGAATTTGCTTCTTGATGCTCTCTTTTACTTCAATTCACATTTCTTATGAGAGCATCTTCTCAAATTATCAAGCCTAACTTAAAGGCGTTAAAGAAAAGTACTTGTTGGGAGATAACCCAAGACTTGACTCTTGGAAGTTATTACTTTAGTAATGACCTCTCCTTATCCTTTTTGTTTTCTTTTTGTGCCAAGAATGACCTCTAATGAGAGGGAAGTAAGATTTGGGGAGTTGCTGTCCCGAAACAGATTTCTGTGCTCCACCATAAAAATTTGTGAGCAGTCTCTGTAAGTCGGATTGAGCTAAAATTTACGAATAAATCCCCCAGTATGTTAGATAACTTTTTTTAGTTCAACACTTTTTGATTTGAGTAACATAAGGTCTTCAAAAAAATTGGTTTCTACCTATTGTTCTGTTTTGACAGATTTCTGCCATTATTTGTGTTTGCCTCTTATTGATTCCTTTTTGGGTTCTTTTTGGGAAATTGAGCTTTTTGAGGGAGTTGCTACAATAGCTTGTGTTTTAGTGAAAGTTTTGTTGTTCTAAAGCTAGACCCAAGGGTCTATTATCTTTTAAATACACTAATGTTGCTAATGAAGATTGTGTGAAGTTTTGTATGAAGGAAAAATTTCAGGTGTAGAGAGAGAATGATGTGATGAGATGAAGAATGGAAAAAAAAACTCAAGCTTGGGGATGCCACCCCGGTGTCACCCCAAGAAATATCCAAGAGGTACAAGCGTCAAAGCTTGGGGATGCCCAGGGCATCCCCTTCTTCATCAATGAAAAGCTCAGGTCTTTCTAGACACTTTGTTTTTATTATTTCATGCATTGTTGTGTTGTTCTGGGAGCGTCTTAGTTTTCGTTTACTTTTCTTAGTTTGTTTAGTTTGATGGAATAAAGTTGTTTGGACCCTGTTCTCGCTGTGTTGTTTCAAATAATTTGATTGGTGTTGGAAAGGAGTAGAAAGTTCTTGCTTGAAATAGTGCAAGAGGAGCTTGCTTTGACTGTGACTTAGACTTTAGCATGTCATGCTAGGTGTTGTTTTGACCATATGCTTAGTGATTATTGTTGTAGCATGACTTGTTCAAAACAATTGGGATTGCTTTGTGTGCCTTGAAGGAATCATGCGTTGTTTTAGCATACAAAAGCATAGTATTGTGGTATTCTCCTTTGATGCTTTGTTTGGGTTGACTTGGCACATGCTCACACCATGTTATGACTATGAACAAGTCACCGTAGACTCTATGATCATTTAGTCCTTGACTTGTAGTACCACTCTATGCTTTGATTAGTAATGTTTTGTCGCTCTACATGATTATGGCCATTATTGCTCTCTTAGTTGGTTGCTCCCAGTGTTTTGCTAGCCTCCACTTGTATGAGTAAGTTCTACTCATGCTTCCAACTCCCAAGAAACCAAGTTATTCCAAAGTGTCCACTATAAATTCCTATGCATCGTGTGTTACACCATTCCAAGTATATTCTTGTTTTCAGCTATCTTCCAATTAAAAAGTATTTTCTTATGTGAAAACTTAGTGATTAAAGCTCTCACAAACTTGATGGTACACTTTATATTTCTTGCCCCTAATAAACTTGAACCATTGTGTCATATATGTTGTATATGCTTGCACTTATACATTGGAATTAGCATAACTGTGCTGTCACGGGGAACGCTTTCAACATTGCACTTGTATTTTGTACACAGTTGATATCATGCTCTTTTGTCTATGGATGTCGATAGTGTGAAATAAAAGGGGAGCTTGTAAGTCCATGGAGTTATGTATTTTTTGTTAGAGAAACGCCTGGGCCGCTAGCCTAAGCCATGCCTAATCATGGTGGAAACTTGCAACATCACCATAATGAGCAATCTGTGAAGCATCCTCAATAAAAACCTATGCAAATAGAAAATAAAAAATTGCTGAGATGCTCATTGTCTTCTTGCCTTGTCATTTTGGTTATGGGATAGCTCCTGTACCATGTGCAAGGGGTACCCCGTTGGCGGTTCTCTATGATACACATGTACTTACTATGACAAGAACTTATAGGTGACTAAAGTTGAGTAGCATGAGGAGTGGCCCTCGTATTCAAGGGACATGAGATTGCCAACTTATACTTTGTCAAGCATATACTCCATAGTTTGTTCACTTTAACCTTAATCACTTCAAGATGCTTATGATAGGGGCAATGAGGGATGAGAGCTAACAAGTACCATAATTTTTGGAAGCTCTTTTTGAAACTTGAAATCCCTGCTTCCCTTTATGAAGGGACTTTCTTCTACTATTATATTGACTCTCCACCTTCTATCTTTAGGCACAGTTAAGAGAGCATAGTTGCCATTCTTAGTTCTATATGCATTGTCCCAAAACTTATTGATTGATGCATATTGTTGATATTGCTTGTTCTTGTACTATTTGTATCTAGTCACTCTTATGAACTTTGAAGGTGACCTATGCATCTATTTGCTACTCTATGAGGGACAAGCTGAACGCCACTATGCTATGTTTTCTGTATTTGAAACAAACAAACGTTTTTCAATGCATGTTATTCATGATCTTTGTTTGTAGCCTTTCATGTTGCATGCATAATTACTTTGTCTTATTGTTAGAACTCCATCTTTCATGCTCATGTTTAGAGTTCTTTGATCCCAGCTTTCTTTGCTTGCAAATGTTTGGATCTTGGTTTTGATGGTGCATGTCACCTCAAAAATTATTCTTTTATCACTTACCTACTCGAGGACGAGCATGAGTTAAGCTTGGGGATGCTTGATACGTCGGAAACGTATCTATAATTTTTGATGTTCCATGCTTGTTTAGTATCTACTTTGCTTTGCTTTGTCCACACTTTGAGGTGTTTTTATATGCTTTCTGGTACTAACCTATTAACAAGTTGCCACAGTGCCAGTTGCCTGTTTTCTTCTGTTTTTGGTTCCAGAAAGGCCGAAAATCAATATTCTCGGAATTGGACAGGACAAAAGCCAAAGTCAATATTTTACCATGGGGAACACGAAGCCAGAATACGAGAAGGAGAGTCACCAGGGGCCACACCCCTGGCTGCGCGGGTGGGCCCACCCCACGCCTAGGGGGGTGTAGCCGCCCTGGCGGCCCCCTCCCCGCCTCTTCGCCTATAAAGACCCCCCAAAGCCTAAACCCTAAGTACCCGATCAATATTCCACGAAACCGTCTATAGCCGCCGCCACCATCGTCCCTAGATTCGAGGGGATCTGAAGCTCTTCCCGGCACCCTACCGGAGGGGAGATCATCCCGGAGGCCTTCTTATTCATCATGCTAGCCTCCGGTATGAAGCGTGAGTAGTTCCATCTAGGACTACGGGGCCATGTAGTAGCTAGATGGTTGTATCTCCTCCTTTGTGATTTCATGTCTAGATCTTGTGAGCTCCGTTCATTATCAAGATCTCATCTATTTGTAATCATGCATGTTGTGTTTGCGGGGATCCGATGGATACTAAGATTACTATGTTAGATTGGTTAATGGTTTTGTCTTATTTATTCTATCATGTCTATTTTGTTTGTGATCTTGCATGCTCTCCGTTGTTAGTAGCTATCTTGGCCAAGTAGTTGCTAGTGACTCCAAGAGGGGGTATTTATGCTTGATAGTGGGTTCATGCCTCTATTTAATCTAAGGTAAGTGACAAAAATCTCTAAGGTTATAGATGTGTTGTTGCTACTAGGGAGGAAACAACAGTCTCTTGTTCACGGAACAAGTGGATTGTTTACCTCACACACTTTGCTTAAAGCAGTTGTCTGTTTCTTGCAACTTGATACTGGAGGGGGTTCCGATGATAACCCAAAGGTGGAATTCTAGTCATAGATGCAGTTGAATGGCGGTCTATATATATTATTGTATTTCCCAATTGAATCTCATAGGATCATGATGTCTAGTATTGCATTGTTATGTCTTGCTCAGTCCTGTCAATTGCCCTGCTGTAATTTGTTTACCCTGCATGCCATGTGATGACGGCCACACTATTGACGTGGAACGCTTCGTTGGAAACCCCAAGAGAAAGGTGTGAAGAGCACAGCAGCAAGTTTTCCCTCAGTAAGAAACCGAGATTATCGAACCAGTAGGAGGAAGGAAACGTCTCAAAGGTGTTGCAAGCAACGTGGAAACCTGCACAACATAAACTCATGACTTTGCCCCAACGAATAGTGAGGTTGTCAAGCTCACCGGTTTGCTATAACAAAGGATTAAATGTACGGTGTGGAAGCTGATGATGGTTTGCAGCAAGTAAACAAGTAACATTGGAAGATGTATCAATGGTAAAGATTGGACTGGGGTCCATAGTTCACTAGAGGTGCTCTCCTTAGATAAACAAACATGGCATGCAGGGTAAACAAATTACAGCAGGGCAATTGACAGGACTGAGCAAGGAATAACAATGCAATACTATACAAAAAGAACCTATGAGATTTGTTTCAAAAATACAACAATATACATAGATCTCCATCCAACTGTATCTATGACTAGAAGTTCACCTTCAGGTTATCATCCGAACCCCCTCTAGTATTAAGTTGCAAGTAACATACAAATTCTTTAATCAAAGTATGTAAGGTAAATAATCCACTTGTTCCATGAACAAGAGACCGTTGTTTTCTCCCTAGTGGCAATAGCACATCTACAACCGAAGAGATTTCTTTCACTTCCCTTGGAAACTAGAGGCATGGACCCACTATCGAGCATAAATACCCCCTCTTGGAGTCACTAGCAACTACTTGGACAAGATAGCTACTAACAACGGACAGCATGCAAGATCACAAACAACATAGACATGGTAGAAACAAATAGATAAAACCATTAATCAATCTGACATACTAATCTCAGTATCCATCGAATCCCCACAAACACAACATGCATGATTACAAATAGATTAGATCTTGATCATGAACGGAGCTCACAAGATCTATACATGAAAGCACAAGGAGGAGATACAACCATCTAGCTACTACATGGACCCGTAGTCCAAGGTGGAACTACTCACGCTTCATACTGGAGGTTGGCATGATGAAGAAGAAGGCCTCCGGGATGACCTCCCCTCCGGCAGGGTGCCAGGAAGAGCTTCAGATCCCCCCGATCTAGGGACGACGGTGGCGGCGACTACAGACGGTTTCGTGGAATATTGATCGGGTCTTTAGGGTTTTGGCATCGGTGTACTTTATAGGCAAAGAGGCGAGGCAGGGGGGGACACCAGGGCGGCTGCACCCCACCAGGCGCACCCGCACGGCCAAGGGGTGTGGCCCCCTGATGAGCCTCCTCCGTCTCGTATTCTGGCTTCGTGCTACCCACGGTAAAATATTGACTTTGGCTTTTGTCCCGTCCAATTCCGAGAATATTGATTTTCTGCCTTTTTGGAACCAAAAACAGAAGAAAACAGGCAACTAGCACTATGGCATCTTGTTAATAGGTTAGTACTAGAAAACATATAAAAACACCTCAAAGTGTAGACAAAGCAAAGCAAAGTAGATACTAAACAAGCATGGAACATCAAAAATTATAGATACGTTTCTGACGTATAAAGCATCCCCAAGCTTAACTCCTGCTCGTCCTCGAGTAGGTAAGTGATAAAAGAATAATTTTTGAGGTGACATGCACTGAAAGCTGGGATCAAAGAAATCTAAACATGTGCATGAAAAATGGAGTTCTAACAATAAGACAAAGTAACTATGCATGCAACATGAAAGGGTACAAACAAAGATCATGAATAACATGCATTGAAAAACGTCTGTTTGTATAACATATAGAAAACATGGCATAGTGGCATTCAGCTTGTCCCTCATAGAGTAGCAAATATATGCATAGGACACCTTCAAAGTTCATAAGAGTGACTAGATACACATTGCACAAGAACAAGTAATATCAACAATATGCATCAATCAATAAGTTTTGGGACACTGCACACAGAATGGAAACTATGCTCTCTTAATGGTGCATAAAGGTAGAAGGTCGAGACTCAATATAATAGTGGAAGAAGGGCCCTTCATAAAGGGAAGCAGGGATTTCAAGTTTCAAAAAGATCTTCCAAAAATTATGGTACTTGTTAGCTTTCAGCCCTCATTGCCCCTATCATAAGCATCTTGAAGTGATTAAGGTTAAAGTGAACAAACTATGGAGTATATGCTTGACAAAGTATAAGTTGGCAATCTCATGTCCCTTAAATACGAGGGCCATACCTCATGCTACTCAACTTCAGTCACCTGTAAGTTCTTGTCATAGTAAGTACATGTGTATCATAGAGAACCGCCAACGGGGTACCCCTTGCACATGGTACATGAGCTATCCCATAACCAAAATGACAAGGCAAGCAGACAATGAGCATCTCAGCAATCTTTTTATTTACTATGTGCATATCTTTTTATTGAGGATGTTTCACGGAATGCTCATTATGGTGATGTTACAAGTTTCCACCATGATTAGGCATGGCTTAGGCTAGTGGCCCAGGCGTTTCTCTAACACAAAATACTTAACTCCATGGACTTACAAGCTCCCTCTTTATTTCACACCGACGACATCCATAGACAAAAGAGCATGATATCAACTGTGTACAAAGTACAAGTGCAATGTTGAAAACATTCCCCATGACAGCATGGTTCTGCTAATTCCAACGTATAAGTGCAAGCATATACAACTTAGATGACACAATGGTTCAAGTTTATTAGGGGCAAAGAATATAAAGTGTGCCATCAAGTTCGTGAGGGCTTTAATCACTAAGTTTTCACATAACAAAATACTTTTTAATTGGAAGATAGCTGAAAGCAAGAATATACTTGGAATGGTGTAACACACCATGCATTGGAGTTTATAGTGGACACTTTGGAATAACTTGGTTTCTTGGAAGTTGGAAGCATGAGTAGAGCTTACTCATACAAGTGGAGGCTAGCAAAAGACTGGGAGCAACCAACTAAGAGAGCAATAATGGCCATAATCATGCAAAGCAACAAAACATTACTCCCTCCGTTTCAAGGCTTAAGGCGTCCTCGTTTTGCGTGTTTTTTCTTTGACCAAGAATTACTCTAAATACGTAAAGAGTTTTGGTATAAAACGAGTATCACTGTAAAGTATTTTTAATACGAATTCAACGGTACTAATTATGTATAATATAATCAAGATTTTGTTGCTTAATTCTTTTGGTCAAACCTTGCTTTGGAAAGCGTGTGCGCCTTAAGCCTTGAAACGGAGGTAGTACTAATCAAAGCATAGAGTGGTACTATAAGTCAAGGACTAAATGATCATACAGGCTATGGTGACTTATTCATAGTCATAACATGGTGTGAGCATGTGCCAAGTCAACCCAAACAAAACATCAAAGGAGAATACCATAATACTATGCTTTTGTATGCTAAAACAACGCCTGATTTTTTCAAGGCACACTAAGCAATCCCAATTGTTTCGAACAAGACATGCTACAACAATAATCACTAAGCACAAGGTCAAAGCAACACCTAGCATGTCATTCTAAAGTCTAAGTCATAGTCAATGCAATCTCCTCTTGCACTTTCAAGCAAGAACTTTCTACTCCTTTCCAACACCAATCAACTTATTTGAAACAACACAGCGAGAACGGGGGTCCAAACTACTTTACTCAAGCAAACTAAACAAACTAAGCAAAGCAAACGGAAACTAAGACGCTCCAAGACCAACACAATAGTGCATGAAACAATAAAAACGAAGTGTCTAGAAAGACCTGAGCTTTTTATTGATGAAGAAGGGGATGCCTTGGTCATCCCCAAGCTTTGACGCTTGTACCTCTTGGATATTTCTTGGGGTGACATCGGGGTGGCATCCCCAAGCTTGAGCTTTTGTCCATTCTTCATCTCATTACATCATTCTCTCTCTACACCTAAAAATTTTCCTTCATACAAAACTTCACACAATCTTCATTAGCAACATTAGTGTATTCAAAAGATAATAGACCCTTGGGTTTAGCTTTAGAACAGAAAAAAAATTCACTAAAAACACAAGATACTGTAGCAACTCCTTCAAAAAGCTCAATTTCCCAAAAATAACCCAAAAAGGAATCAATAAGAAGCTAATGCAAATAATGGCAGAAATCTGTCAAAACAGACCAGCAGGTAGAAAACGATTTTTTCTAAGACCTTGTGTTGCTCAAATCAACAATTGTTGAAATGAAGCCAGTTAGCTAACATACTAGGGCATTTATTCGTAAATTTTCAGGTCAATCCGACTTACAGAGACTCCTCAACAATTTTTATGGTGGAGGACAGAAATCTGTTTCGGGACAGCAACTCCCTAAATCTTACTTCCCTCTCATTAGAGGTCATTCTTGGCACAAAAAGCAATAAAAAATGATAAGGAGAGTTCATTACTGAAGTAATAACTTCCAAGACTCAAGTAAACTCTTGGGTTATCTCCCAACAAGTACTTTTCTTTAACGCCTTTAAGTTAGGCACAAGAAGCAAGAAATGAAGTATTTTCAAATGAAAAATTAAGATCAATACTTGCAAAATCTTCAACTATGAAAGGTATCTCATCCATATGAGTTTTGGAGGATCCCTTCTCATCTCTCTTTGGCTTACTACTTTCATCAAAACGATTTTCAGGAACGATCCAATCAAAATTATTTTCAAAGGTCTCATGCATCCCAACAAGCTTAAAGAGTATGGGTATCTTAAATTACTATCTAGGTTGGTTTTATCAGAAGTACCCACAACATATACACATGAGCCTAGCATATTTAAACGCTCAAAGACCTTTTTGGCTTCCTTAGCAACATCATGGAATACTTTGAGAAAAGTTTCAAGAATAAATTCTCTCTTTTCAGCATTCTTTTCTTCTTTTAGTTTTAGGAACAAAATTTGCATCATGGGGTTATGGCTAACAAACCTAGACTCCAACATATGAACTAAAGAAGCTGCAGCAATTTCATAATTAGGAGCAAGTTCTGCTATAGATCTATCCTCAATATCCTCATGCTTGCTAACATGATTGAAGAAATCTTCAATATTTTCTTTCCCAATTATAGATCCACTACCTATCGAATGGTCCTTCAGGGCGAACTTGGGGAACAACATGGTGAGCTAGAGCAAGGGGGAAACTAGAGTAGGAACTAATTTTTTTGTGTTTTTTATAAGAGAAAGCAAACCAAACTAAACTAATATTTTTTGAGTTTTTGATTAAAAGAGGCAAACAAAACCAATCAAAAGAAACTAAGCAAACTAAAAACAAAGTAAAGAGAAAGGTTGAGGAGGACTCCCCTTGTGAAGACGTCCTTGGCCTCCCCGGCAACGGCGCCAGAAAAGCTTGATGATGACCAAACTATTGATGTGGAACACTTTGTTGGAAACCCCAAGCGCAAGGTGTGAAGAGCACATCAGCAAGTTTTCCCTTAGTAAGAAACCGAGGTTATCGAACCAGTAGGAGGAAGAAAACGTCTCAAAGGTGTTGCAAGAAACGTGGAAACCTGAACAACACAAACTCAAGACTTTGCCCCAATGAACAGTGAGGTTGTCAAGCTCACCGGTTTGCTGTAACAAAGGATTAAATGTATGGTGTGGAAGCTGATGATGGTTTGCAGCAAGTAAGTGAGTAACAGTGGAAGATGTATCAATGGTAAATATTGGGCCGGGGTCCATAGTTCACTAGAGGTGCTCTCCTTAGATAAACAAACATGGCATGCAGGGTAAACAAATTACAGCATGGCAATTGACAGGACTGAGCAAGGCATAACAATGCAATACTAGACAAAAATATCCTATGAGATTCGATTGGGCAATACAACAATATACATAGACCGCCATCCAACTACATCTATGACTAGAATTCCACCTTCAGGTTATCATCCGAACCCCCTCCAGTATTAAGTTGCAAGCAACAGACAACTGCTTTAAGCAAAGTGTGTAAGGTAAACAATCCACTTGTTCCATGAACAAGAGACCGTTGTTTTCTCCCTAGTGGCAACAACACATCTACAACCGAAGAGATTTCTGTCATTTCCCTTGGAAACTAGAGACATGAACCCACTATCGAGCATGAATACCCCCTCCTGAAGTCACTAGCAACTACTTGGCCAAGATAGCTTCTAACAGCAGAGAGCATGCAAGATCACAAACAAAATAGACATGATAGAATCAAATAGACAAAACCATTAATCATTCTGACATAGTAATCTCAATATCCATCGGATCCTCGCAAACACAACATGTGTTGGGGATATGCTATATGGGTATCCTTATAGCATGTCTCTTATCCGGCTAACCCGGGTGGCCCATAGTCGGTAGCATGGACTATGGCCTGCTGGGCGGCCCAATTAGATGGATCCAGAAGGGAGGCCCATGCCGGATAAAGGAAGGCTATGGTGGAGTCACCAGCGTACCCGGAGCCTTGGAGTACAAGATACACAAGACTAGTAATAGACAGTGTAGGACTCTGTAACCTGTTCGGCTAGGACTTTTCCCTGTAACCCTAGGACCTGGCGACTATATAAGTCAGGGCTATGGGAGCCTTTAGGGCATAATCTCAGACGATAACTTAGACTCTCTAGTCACCTCGCACAGTGAACCAATCCCTGTAACTCGGCGTATTTCCCTTATAGTGATTTATAGCAGGAGTAGGATTCCGCCACAATTGTGGGATCTGAACCTGGGTAAGCTGTGTTACCTCGTACCTGTCAACCGTCCGCCTTACCCCACGTCTCTAAACACGCACTGTGAGGACCCCTCCATGGCGTACTCGTCGACAATGTCTAAAAAGTCAAACGACTTAATCTCCGACTTAAAAGAAACCTTCGATAATCTCCGGAAATACAACATGATGCTTAACCCTAAGAAGTGCGTCTTCGGGGTTCCAGCCGGCAAATTGTTGGGCTTCATCGTTTCCCAGCGTGGAATCGAGGTCAACCCGGAGAAAATCAAGGCCATCTTGAACATTAACCGTCCGACATGCCTAAAGGACATTCAACGACTAACAGGTTGTGTTGCAGCAGTTAGTCGATTCGTCAGCTGACTTGGAGAGAAGGCTTTGCCGCTATACAAGTTGCTGAAGAAGGCGGACAAATTCACGTGGACGGACGAAGCAGATGCAGCATTGAAGCAGCTCAAGGAGATTCTTTCCTCAACGCCCATCCTTGCAGCACCCGAGCCTGGTGAGCCCCTGTTAATTTACATGGCGGCAACCAACCGGGTTATCAACATCGTCATCGTGGTAGAGCGGAAGGAACCAGGCTATGAGCACGGAGTTCAACGACCAGTTTACTATGTGAGCGAGGTCTTGACGGAGTCCAAGCAGCGTTACCCGCACTACCAAAAGATAGCTTATGGAGTATTCCTTGCTTCTCGAAAGCTGAGGCATTACTTTCAGGAGCACCCAATCACAGTGGTAAGCAAGACTCCACTGTCCGACATCATCAACAATAGCGACACTACAGGAAGGGTCGCGAAGTGGGGCATTGAACTTGCCGCCTTCGAGATCACCTACAAGAGACGCGACGCTATCAAGTCACAAGCCTTGGCGGATTTTGTTGCAGATTGGACGGAGATGCTAGACGCTACTCCGTTGCCAGAACCAGAGTACTGGGTGATGCACTTTGACGGATCAAAGCTGCTCATTGGCTCGGGGGCTGGTGTATTGCTACAGTCACCAACAGGAGACAAGCTACACTATGTTCTGCAGATCCACTTCGAGGCTACAAACAACATGGCGGAGTATGAAGAACTCATTCACGGACTACGTGTAGCCAAGGATATTGGCATCAAGTGCATAGTTTGCTGTGGAGATTCCAACTTGGTTGCCTAGCAGGTGGCTGGCACCTAGAATGCACGGAACCCTATGACGGCGGCATATCGAGACGAAGTGGACGAGATAGCCAAGAGATTCTTGGGCTACGAAGTCAATTATGTGCCTAGGGAACAAAACAAGGCGGCTGATCTGCTCTCTAAGCTAGGATCAGGGCGCAAGAGAATTCCGCCAGGAGTTTTCCTAGAGCACCTGCGCAGACCATCCGTGAAGGGAGCCGACATCAAAAACCCGGATAGAGCTGACTCTTTCGTTAACATAGTGACTAAGGTCCCTCCGGCTTGGACAAAACCGTTCATGGAATACCTCGAACACGGAACTTTGCCCGACGACAAAGTTGAAAGATGGCAAATAGTACGGCGAGCAAAGGGTTATACCATAATCAATGGGCAACTCTACAAAAGGAGCACTACTGGTGTATACCTAAAGTGTGTTTCCCAGCTAGAAGGTATGGAAATCCTACGCGAAATCCATCTCGGAGATTGCGGGCATCATGCCGCTCCTCGATCGTTGGTCGCGAAAGCCTTCCGGCAAGGATTCTACTAGCTGACCGCGAAGGCGGACGCTGACAAGTTGGTTGAGACATGCATGGGACGCAAGTATTATGCCCGACAACCACATGTTCCTGCTGAAGAACTGCGAACAATACCAATAACTTGGCCGTTTGCGGTCTGGGGGCTAGACATGGTGGGACCGTTGCAAACAGCACCTTGTGGGTTTACGCATCTGCTTGTAGCAGTTGACAAATTCACTAAATGGATAGAAGCTAAACCCAGTAGAAAGATTGATGGGGCAACTGCCCTCAGGTTCGTCCGGGATCTAGTGGTGAGATTTGGTCTCCCACATAGCATTATCACCGACAACGGCAGCAATTTATCACTCGGAGAAGTGGAGGCATATTGCTGGGAGAAAGGCATCCGACTTGACCTTGCATCTGTGGCACACCCACAATCCAATGGTCAGGTTGAGCGAGCCAATGGATTAATTTTGCAGGGAATCAAGCCATGTCTTGAGGCACCGCTACATAGAGCAGCTGGAGCCTGGGCGGAAGAATTGCCATCTGTGCTGTGGAGTTTACAAACTACACCCAACAGATCGACCGGCTACACCCCTTACTTCATGGTGTATGGAGAAGAAACCATCCTGCCCTCCGACATCCTCCACGATGCACCAAGAGTTGCCGCCTACAACAAAGATGACGCTGAAGAATCCAGACGCCTAGATGTGGACCTTCTCGAGGAGGAGCGCGTTTTGGCATGCCAAAGATCCGCCATCTACTAGCAGAAGCTACACAGCTACCATAGTCGCCGCGTTCGGCATCGCTCGTTTAAAGAGGGGGATTTGGTGCTCCGACTTAAGCAGAAGAAGTCACACAAATTATCCCCGCCATGGGAAGGACCGTTCATCATTAGCAAGGCGCTGCTCAATAGGTCTTAGTACCTTGTTGACAATCGTGAACTAAAGGATAGACCCAACGAGGATCATAAGCGTAAGCGACGTGACCCGGATGATGAATACCCAGAGCTTGATCAGCCATGGAACATAGCATAGCTACGTCCTTTTTACACTTAGCATTTTTTATCTAATTGTGTACCTCTTATATGATCAATGAAATAAAGCTCTCTGGTTCACTCATATTTCTGAGTCTTTTACCTCCTTTAGTGTTCATTTTTGGATTATGTAAAACCTTTATGCACAAGCTTTGCGTTTTCACTTGTGAAAATTCCGCCTACGGGCGTTAGCTTAAGTTTTCTGGTCTACACGTTCTTTGTTGTTTTTATGTGGATTCTAGAGTAGTGACTTTTGGCACTTATTGTCGGCGATTTTGTGCTCACGTTATTGACGGTGCCATTGGGCATCATTACCTAAGCGCATGGTTCCGACAACGAGTCTTCCGACTCACGAAAAGTCAAGCATAAGAACCAAAGTAATGGATAAGCCAGCACTTGCTTAAAAAAGATATACATGCTGGAAACTAGTTCTAAAGTAGCAGGAAATAACAACCATTGTTTTCCGCCTTAAGTTACATCATCAAGTTTTTTTCGCGCATACACAAAAGATGAAACAAATATTACAAAGTTGTTTTTCATTCCTTTGGCGCAGGAGACTTAGAAGCAGCATCGTCACCAGCCGGAGAATCGCCCTCAGCATCGACACTGTGATGGGACTCAGAGGAGTCTTGGTTGACGCTGTCGATAGTGTTCATGGTCACGAAGACATCGATGTCCACCAACTCGGCAACTCTGGTGTCATAACCCGCGAGTGACGACAGGATGGCTTCGTGATCAATTTCTTTGTCGTCATCGTCAGCGTCGGGGATACCAGAGGTCACCGTATCAATGTCGGCATCTTCATAGTGTGCCTTCACCATTGACAGCGCCATCCTTGCGCCAGCCCGTGCACATGAAGCTTTTCAGCTTGTGATACGCTCGGGGGCTCGGCGCAGAATCTCCGAGTACTTCGCCATGGAGTCCGAGGCCTTGATGTGTATCTGGAGGGGCTTGGCAATCTCTTTGGCTTGGTTGATGGCGGTGTTAATGAAGTTGCCGGCAAGAACCATGCATTCCTTGGCTGGAGGCGGCGATCTGGTTAAACCCATAGGAGCTGCAAATTCCAACAAGGATCGCATGAGTTCAACAATTCAAAGTATCCAGACTATAGAAATACAAGGCGGAGTAAACTTACTGAAGATGCTGGCCTCAGCTTGCTAGAGGGTGTCCACCAAGGATTGTTTCTCTTGTTGGAGGAGCTTGTACGCCTCGCCATGGCGGTGATTCTGCTCATCGGCAGCACGCTTTTGATATTTCAAGATCGCGATCTCCTCCTTCAAGCGGTTGATTTCCTTGGTGGCGGAGTCCTGCAAGGCCTTCATTGATTCTTCATGCATTTTCAGCATGTCTTCCCTCTCCTTTTTAAGGATCTTTTTCTCACTGTCCAGCTGTTGGATGTGCTTGGACTGCTCGACAATGTCCTTGGCCTTGGCAACATGTTCTGCAAAGTCGGAGAAAACAAAGTACACAGTAAGTACTCGGAGATGAAGGCACAAAACCAAGACGGAATGCGCAAAAAATAAAATAGACTCTTGTTTTTGATGATCTGTTCCTTCAAGATGGCAGTTTTACCCTTTTCGGCTTCAAGATCTGCGCGCATCTTCTGGTACTTGTCATTGGCCATGCCCCTCCGAGCATTCTCGTTCTGTGGAAAAAAGAAAAAAGGTAAACCGTTGTTTAGTCTGCTTGGAGCATCTAGTCGGAAATTTTCCACCTAGGCGCTCGGGGGCTACAGCGAGAGTTTTTTACTTAGAAATATGCTTAGCTTTTCTTTAAGCATCTAGTCGGAGCTAATTCAGTTCTCGATTAGAAGCTTGGGGGCTACAGTATAAAGTTTTTAACTCGTAAAAGCTTAACTTTTCTTTAAGAATCTAGTCGGAACTAATTCAGTTACAACTAGAGGCTTGGGGGCTACAGTATTGAAAATTATAAACACTGTGTATGCTACTCGTAAAGCATCTAGTCGGAATAGTTTGTTCCATCTAAATGCTTGGGGGCTATAGTGAGAGTTTTTTCTAACTTAGTCACTCTTAAAGTATATAGATGCAAAACCTATGGTTTTTCGTCTACATCCTCGGGGGCTATAGTGGGATACTCATATGAAATGCAAAAGGCAATGTAAACTTACAAGTGCGATGATCTTGAGGTTTGTAGCGCTCTCGGCTAGCAGCTTGCCAAAGGAAACGCTGTTTCCTCACAATATTTCTGCTTGTCGGAGAAGCTCCTCAAGACCACATGTCGGAGATGACGGTACTCCTCCAGGAACTAGAGTTGTGTTACTCGGCGTGAGCGCCGGGTAAACTATCTTCGGAAACTCGAAGGGTTTCTGGGGAGCAAGGGCGCCGCCTTCGGCAGAGGTACCAGCTTCCACCACCGCCTTTCCGCCACCGATGGCATCCTTAGCCGGAGCTTCAGCCATTTGTTGAGCGATTCTCTCCTGCGTCGCCTGCTCGCCGACAATAGTGAGTTCGGTAGAGGCGCCAGAATCCACTTCCATGACGGAAGGGCCTGGTGCCTCCTTAGCTTGTGAGCTTGTCGGAGCAGACGAAGGCTTGACGACAGGGGTAGCAGGGGCGATGGCGGGGGAGGCGTCGCGATGCAGCATATCCTTGATATTTCAAGAATCCCCCAAAGTTTTGGAGGTCTTCTTGAGGCTGGTCGTGGATTTCTTCCTGAAACATGCAAATGCATAATACAGGAACAAGACAAACAGATAGACAATGTCAGAGAATGAGAAGCTTACACTAGGGGGGTGCTTTGGCAAAAATCCCGGTGGCTTTTCTCTTTTCCGCCTCCAGGGCGGCGACAGTCTTTTTGGAGGCTCCACCCTCCGTTTTCTTCTTCTTGCCTCCGTCGGCAGCGTCAGAGGTGGAGCTCTTCCACTTTCGCGCCAACGGGACATCATCGTCAGACACGACCGTGACTTCCTTCATCTTTGGATCATAGATTTGGGCAGCCAGGTTGCCCTCCTTTAGATCGCTAAGCTGTTAAGTAGGAAGTCACCGTGTTAGACAAAATGACATTTGCCAGATGGAAGAGATGGAGTATATGTCTTGCACGGAAAATAAATACCTACCTTTGGGCACTTTCCGTCTACGAACATATCGTAGGTGATGGTGAAGCCACGCTTCTTATCCTTCACCTTGACGATGTCTTTTAGGCGGAGCTTGACGGAGTCGCTCGAGAAGTTATCCATGGAGATCCGGAGGCTATCCCTTCGATCACTGGTATACTCGTGCATATACTTCGCACGGTGCTGCAGAGGTTGGATTCGCCTGATGAACCTGCACATGGATAGGTCCAAGCCGGTTAAACCCGTCTCTACGAACCATTCGATCCGCCTTATAGCACGGGAAGCGTCGAGGTCGGAAGGAAGGGAGCTTGGGATCTCCATGTGGAAACTTCAGCGGCGGCTCCATCCGCGAAGTCCGGGTACGTCACTTATCGTCCCGCCAGAGGAATGTCGGGGCCGTAGAAGTACGTCCGCTGCCAATTCTTGCAGGACTCGTGGCCGACAATGTCGGGGAACCGCCGGCTAGGTTGAATCTTGAAGCTTATGGTGCCGCAGTTCCTAAGCTCCTCCTTACTATGTCCGGCTTCACGTTTAATGGTGAAGAAGTACACGAACAAGTCTAACCTAGGCCTTATCCCTAGATAACCCTCACAAAGTGCCGCGAAGTTGCTAAGCACTAGGATGCCGTTGGGGGAGAGGTTATGGGGCTAGACCTTGTAGTGGTTTAAGACGGAGAGGAAGAAGTGGGAGATGGGCAGAGAAACGCCGCGTACCAGCTGAGCCTTAAGGTACACCTTTTCTCCGACTTGTGGAGAGGGTGTCACCTCGCCGGCCGGCGCCGCCTGCCAGGCGAGCCCCTCCGTCGTGGGGAGGTAGCCTTCGGCGACCATCTCCTGGATGTCGCGGTCGGTGATGTCTGAGCCGCGCCAGTCGCCCTTATGCGAATCTGGTTCCTCCTCCAGTGGCTCTAGCGCCGCCAAGTTTTGGTCGCCGCTGGTGGACTCGATCACCGCCGATGCGGGGATGACCAAGCCCTTCGGGGGCACGACGATGGAGCTCGCCAGCTTCGCCGCGGCTTCGCTCGATGCCGCCATGGATGGGGATGTGCTGCTGCTCGCCATGGAATGAAGGATGGACGCGATTGGTGCAGATGGAAGCTAGGGTTTTCTCGAGGTTTCTCGTGGAGAGCTCGAGGAGGCGCACAGCTGGAGGAAGACGATGATGCAAGGAGAATGAGGTAAAAAGTGTAAAATGCCCCACGGTTACTATTTAACATCCTCGGCGTCAAGATTCGTGCAGCTTAATCGGACGGTTGCCGCGTAGACGACGTGTTCGCGAACGTGCGCAAAAATTTCGCCACGTCTCCAACCGTCGCCGCCAACGGTTCATATCGCTCGCGCGGGAAAATCGGATATGATTACGTTATCTGCATGTGTGAGTTACGAGGCATCGCTTACCTAAGCCTATGTCGTCCTAGCTGACATGGGTAGCTGAGTTGTCACATCGAAGATTCCGACATAGACGGATTCAATCCGACTACGGAAGAGTACGATGGAAGATTTAGCATTTCTCCGGCTTACAAGTCGAAGACGGAGAAAGCCTTGCAGGGTTCTTTGGGAGGACTACAAGATGTTGCTTGACGATTTGCCGACATCCATCTAGACGGAGCATTCCACGTGAAGAGGCAAGACGGCGCAAGATCTCGGAGTTCTCTGGGGGCTACTGTGGGGGATATGCTATATGGGTATCCTTATAGCATGTCTCTTATCCGGCTAAACCGGGTGGCCCATAGTCGGTAGCATGGCCTATGGCCTGCTGGGCGTCCCAGTTAGATGGATCCAGAAGGGAGGCCCATGCCGGATAAAGGAAGGCTACGGTGGAGTCACCAGCGTACCCGGAGCCTTGGAGGCCCATGCCGGATAAAGGAAGACTAGTAATAGACAGTGTTGGACTCTGTACCTGTCCGGCTAGGACTTTTCCCTGTAACCCTAGGACCTGGCGCCTATATAAGTCGGGCCTATGGGAGCCTTTAGGGCACAATCTCAGACGATAACATAGACTCTCTAGTCACCTCGCACAGCGAACCAATCCCTGTAACTCGGCGTATTGCCCATATAGTGATTTATAGCAGGAGTAGGATTCCGCCACCGTTGTGGGATGTGAACCTGGGTAAGCTGTGTTACCTCGTACCCGTCAACCGTCCGCCTTACCCCACGTCTCTAAACACGCACTATGAGGACCCCTCCATGGCGTACTCGTCGGCAATACCACGACAATATGCATGATTACAAATAGATTAGATCTTGATCATGAACGGAGCTCACGAGATCTATACATGAAAGCACAAGGAGGCGATACAACCATCTAGCTACTACATGGACTTGTAGTCCAAGGTGGAACTACTCACGCTTCATACCGAAGGCTGGCATGATGAAAAGGCCTTCGGGATGATCTCCCCTCCTGCAGGGTGCCGGGAAGAGCTTCAGATCCCCCGATCTAGGGATGATGATGATGGTGGCTACAGACTGTTTCGTGGAATATTGATCGGGTCTTTAGGGTTTTGGCATCGGGGGGACTTTATAGGCAAAGCGGCAAGGCAGGGGGCCACCAGGGCGGCTGCAACCCCCAGGCACGGGGTGGGCCCACCCGCACGGCCAGGGGGTGTGGCCCCCCTGGTGAGCCTCCTTCGTCTCGTATTCTGGCTTCGTGTTGCCCACGGTAAAATATTGACTTTGGCTTTTGTCCCGTCCAATTCCGAGAATATTGATTTTTGGCCTTTCTGGAACCAAAAACAGAAGAAAACAGGCAACTGACACTATGACATCTTGTTAATAGGTTAGTACCAGAAAACATATAAAAACACCTCAAAGTGTAGACAAAGCAAAGCAAAGTAGATACTAAACAAGCATGGAACATCAAAAATTATAGATACGTTTCCGACGTATCACCATGTTTGTTTATCTAAGAAGAACACCTCTAGTGAACTATGGACCCCGGTCCAATCTTTACCATTGATACATCTTCCACTGTTACTGTTTACTTGTTTCAAACCACTATTACCTTCCACACCATACAGTTAATCCTTTGTTACAGCAAACCGGTGATATTAACAACCTCACTGTTCGTTGGGGCAAAGTCTTGAGTTTATGTTTTGCATGTCTCCAAGTTGCTAGCAACACCTTTGAGTCGTTTCCTTCCTCCTACTGGTTTGATTTCTTACTGAGGGAAAACTTGCTGCTGTGCTCACCATACCTTCCTCTTGGGGTCTCCCAACGAAGTGCTGCTGCACTCATCAGTGATCAAGGCATCAAAGCAACAAACATAGATGTGTCTTGTGAGCAAAGAAATGGAGGTGATTGACAGAAATGCATACCATTTTTGTGTATCGCCTCTCTATGTGTGTATCCTGAATAGTGCAAACATAGATTTGTCTTGTTGGTCTCTCACGAGCTACCTCCTTCATAAAGTCAACTTGTGAACCGTCCACAGCCACCCGGTTCACAAACACATAGCATTTATCAAATTTGAATCTCATTCCTTTACTCTCGAGCCTACATGTAAGAGACACATACTTAGCATGTAAGAGACATATACATAGAAGAGACATATATATTTAGCATGTAAGATACATATACATAGAAGAGACATACTTAGCATGTAAGAGACATATACATAGAAGAGACATATTTAGCATGCAGCAGCATATACATAGAAGATTACCTCGAATGGAAATAGCTCTAGCTTCATGAGAAGCAACACGCCGCTTAGCACCCGCACGCTTGCTAGTAGCAGCGGCTTCAGGAGAAGCGCTTCCTAGCAGCCCCAGCTTCACGAAGAGTGCGATGCATATCAGCCGTAGCTTCATGGTCAGCTGCTTCATCATCAGAACTAATGTCGATGACTTCGACATTTTGCGCATTCTCGACATCCATATCTACAAACATCAAGCAACACACAAACAGAGACTTAAGCAACACACAAACAAAGATTACAATAGTGACCATATTTATTATCAAAATCTCATCATTAAGCTAAAAGGGGAAAAAGCCAATATCTGTTATTATATGCAAAAATAATTAAGCTCAGACCATGCATCATTGGCAGCCACACATAAGTTTTTCTTTTTAGCTAATCCAGCAGTCAAAGCCAACAATATATTTGTAAGCCACCATAAGCACTCCAAAACTGAAAAGGACAGGTCCATGCCTTAGTCTCTTGATTCCAGGCAAGATAAGATAGGGGTGGACTCAAAGCTCGGGCTCGAAGGCTCGGTTCGGGCTTGACAAGGCTCGGTTCGGGCTCGGCTTGGCTCGAAGTTTGGACAAGCCAAGCCTCAACCCTAGAAATCAGGCTCGAGGCTCGACAAGCCCGCTCGGCGAAGCTCGCAAGCCGGCTCGAAGGCTCGATGAAATTAAAAAAATTGGCATCACCTATGAAAAAATGTAATAATTCAAATTATGAACAACAATTTACCATGCATACATTCATAACATAGTCTAACAAGATTTATAACATAGTGTTAAAAGGCATGAATAGTTCCAAAACATCTTGTTACAAGGCGTGATTTGAGCCATAACATATACTCTGATGCCTTCCAAAGATGCATGAAAAGTACAGTAACTTTCTGCCTACCAATATATTTAGATACGTGTGTAAAAATAGGATTCGATCTGGAAGCAAAGAAGTAGCAGTGTCGAGCCGGCGCAGACGCGGTTCACCAGCGCAGGCAGAAGCCCGACGGCAGAGACTAGGGAGGCCCTAGACGGCTGTGTGGGACGCATCTGAAGGCAGAGCACCGATGCAGCAGTTCACCAGGATCGTAGATGGACTGCACCGCACAAGATCTAGGGGAAGGAGATCCATGGGTGGGGACATGTGGAGGCCGGAGGGCCGTCGACCAGAGGGCCGGCGGGTGGAGGGCTGCCGCCGCTAACCCTAGCCTTGAGCGGCTCCTCCTCCACGCCAGACCAAGGGGAGGGGAATGGGTTCAGGAGGGGTAGAGTCAAGGGAGGAGATCCATGGAGGAGCACCTGGGGCCTCGGGTTGTCGGTGGTGGTGGGCGACGGGAAGAGCGACGGTGGGAAGTGGCGGCGGCGCATGGAGATGGGGGAGAGAGGGCCTGAGGTCGGGCTAGGGCTCAGGAGGGAGAAGCTACACGGAAAAGATGGGGCAGGGTGTCGGGATCGTGGGGTGGAGTGGAGGGCTGGAGGCACAGGGGTAATTGGCTCAACGCGTCAAGGCTTCGGCTCGACGAGCCGTTCGAGCGAGCCTCGAGC
The DNA here is from genome assembly GCA_916181665.1 of Avena sativa. Lineage (NCBI taxonomy): Eukaryota > Viridiplantae > Streptophyta > Magnoliopsida > Poales > Poaceae > Avena > Avena sativa. The sequence goes on from OV702284.1 coordinate 74,088,400, forward strand.
CTCACCGAGCGAGCCGCGAGCCCTCTTTTCAACATATTTTCAACATCAAGCCGAGCTTGGGCTCGGCTCGAGTTTTAACGAGCCTGGCCGAGCCGAGCCACGAGCCGGATCAGCTCGGCTCGATTCCACCCCTAAGATAAGAGCCCAAGGTGTAAAATACCTACAGTTACACTCAAATAATTATCCACTTGGTCAAGCACCTCTTTTCCTTTGCTGCAAAGAATTAAAACCAATTCTAGATCATCTTTGTAGCAAATGCTACCACACAAAAGGGTAATCCAAATCATAATCTCAAGCACTGGATATGACTATTCTCATCTACCACTAGACGAACAACTGCTATGAGTACAATTTTCATGCTCAAAATAGTAAACCAAGCCACACATGATAATCCATTGACCAAAACAAAACATAGCCACTAGAATTACTTTAGAAGAATTTATCAAACTTTTATGGTGAATTTATTAGTAAACACTAGTTAAACACTTGCATTTTTTTCACGACAAGTTTCTATCTGTGAACAGTGAACAAAAATGATATCCCTGGGTAGGTATTGAAAATACCAAGCTAGCACAGTTGGATTCACATTTTTAGGAATCATGGTTGTTTTTTAAGAATTAAACTAATGAAACCTGAACTAGCAGGAGCAATTTAATTCTCAGAAAATCTCTATAGAATCAAAAAGTATGAGCTATTGGGATATGATACACCTCCCAGAGACTCAACTCTCGCCTCACCTAAAAAATATGCTCACAGAAGGTTCTAGAATTTTCTGAAAACACTACTTCATTAATCATAGGAAATTCATTATAGCAGATCTAGAAGTCCTAAAGTAGTCGATCCAATTTTCTTGAATACTCCTACCAGTACACAGTGCATGCAAGTTGGATTTAGAATTTTTGAATCACCAGAACAATTCCTATGCATTTTTAGGGGAAAACAACATTATTTTAGGGTTAAAACTCTCAGATATTCTACAAAATTTATCTAGTAAAGCCACTAGTACTACATGATAGATATTTTCAGTTGCAGACAGGAAAAATTGAATCAATCCATTTGGTTAACCAGGGATTTTTTAGTGGATTTAAACCTAAAATATCTATTTCATAGGATTAAATTAATTAAGAAGAAGAGAGCAAGCATGCCGGCTTTGTGTACCATCCATTGAACTGTTTGTCTAGCATTTGTCCTCATCAGTAGAGTTTGATTAGGATTGCAACCCAAGGGGGAAATCTTAGTGAATAATAATTATGGGAAGACTAACATTGGCACATTTAACAAACATGCTAAGTAATCCACAAATCAAATCCAACCTCATACTAGGATTGGTAGAGTTTTCTGCTCTCTGGGAGCTACAACTAGCAATTCAACCTAAATTAAACCAAAACCTAAACCTAAACTAGCAGGGAAGGGATAGGGGCAGCTCACCTGCGGACTCGACGGCATGACGGTTCGACGATGGACGGCAACGAGCAGGCGAACGCGGAGAAGCGGCGGGAAGGCGAATGATCCTTCTTCTTCGATATAGAGAAGCGGCGAGCGGGCGATTGTGGCATCCCGCAAAAACCACTACTAGAAAATCGCGTTGTTTTCGTGCATTGCATCATCATGACGGCATGCTCATGTCATCATGCCACCTTGCATTTGAGCATCGTCATCATCTTGCATTTGTTCGCATAAAACTATTTTCGGAAAAACCTATTTTTGTTTTCTAAATACCCCGTCTTTAATTCAACTCAAACCTGGGTCTCCGGTTTATTTCGTTTTGTCTACCCCGGTTTTTAAAAGTCTCGTTTTAAATAAATAAAATGTGTAAATATTTTTAGGGGGCAGCCAAACCGGGCCTATCCGACCCAGTCGGCCACCCCCAGTGCAAGACCAGCCTGTCTAATTCTTTTCCTACCCAATCCTAGTCTACCCAAACCCCTCCACCTCACCCCAACCCATGCTATCTCGACACATCACCTTCCCCCTTCCCCTATCCTATCCTGTGCCGCCACCTCATCCATCCCCCACGCACGCATCCAGCCCAAAACCCTCTCTCCCTCCACCACACGCCGCCCTGGACCCACCCCTCTGGCCCACCACCCACGCACCCACGCGCCCCCTCTCCTCTCTCTCACCTCGCCCTCGTCCTCCCCGCGGCAGAGCCCCTCCTCGCCGTCCTGGCCTCCCCGACCTCCTCGCCTCGCCGCCAGGGGCGCCCTCGCCTCCGTCACCGCCACCGTCAGGCCCGCCTACCCCGTCCTCCTCGCCTCCGGTCCTCCTCGTCGACCGCCGCCCTGGGGCACCGCACCCGGCCACTGTGGCCCCCGTCGCCCCGGACCCTGCTAATCCGCCACCTCCTCGTCTCGAGCGCCGCCAGGGAGCCGCCCGCCGGCCTCTGCCCTCCACCGCCGCCGGCGCCCCCTCGGGTCCCCGCGCGTCCCGCCTCTCCGAGCCGCGCAACCGCGTCCCCGGCCGCCGCCTTCCTCCCCTCCGGCGCCCTCTGCCTCGTCCTCGACCTCACCGGCGTCGCCTCCTCACCGCGACCCCGTCGCCCTGCCTCCAGCCGCGGCCGCCGGAGCCCCTGCCGCCCGAGCCGGCCGTCGCCCTCCGCTGGTCCTCCTCCGACCTCGCCCCGGGCTGCTCTGCCGGCCGCTCCTCCGGTCGCTGCCGACCGCGCGAGCGCCCGAGCACCCCGCCGCCGCCGTCCGCCGCTGCGGGTGCTCCCCCCCCCGCAGCTTCCCGTCCGCGAAGCCCACCCTCCGGCGACGCCCGCGGCCAGCTCGCCAGGCGCCACCATCCCCGCCTCGTCGCTCCCTGACCGCGTCGACCTCAACCCGCCGCCGCTTGGCCTCTGCCATTCTGCCACGTGGTCTCCGTCTTCCCCGGCCTCTCGTCGCCCTCTCGCGAGCTCCGGCCCTGCTCACCGTCGTCCGTGCCGCTGAAGTCCCCGGGCCGCACCCTAGTACCGCCCCTTTGCGAGCTTTCCTCTGTTCCCTGGCCGAGACCAAGAGCACCGCACTGCTGGAACCTCCAAGAAGTTCGTCTTGGAACCGTCAAGTTCAACCAATGACAAGATACCTCAAGTTCTTCTGATGCCGATGCCGCAACGATATCGGGACCAAGTCTGCCGATGATCGTTAGCGCCGGGTGCAAGATCTACATGGAGCCGAAGACCACGGGACACCAAGTACTCCTATATGGTGCCGCACGCCAAGTCCTCCGTCACCGGTTAGGTGGTAACCCAAGGTCGTCCACAGGGATCTGGCGTCCGAGACCAACTCGCTAAAAATTCTTCGTATCGACATGATGTTCCTCGGTCCTTCGACATGGAATCGCCAAGATCCACCGGCGCCAAACCCAAGACCGACATCGTCACCCGAGAACTCTGACAAGGACGCCAAGGTCGCTTACACGGAACGCCAAGTTCTCCACCTTGAACGCCATGACCGTCTACGCGGACCCGAAGACCACGAATGCGACAAGATCGACACCGACCAGGGCGAGACCGATGCGCCCCGACGCCAACCAAGTCCTGCTTCCCGGTTGCGACAGGACCTCGTTTCCCGTCGAACCAATCCCCGTCGAACCCTGTCGAACCCCGAACCCCCCGGAACTCAAGATCTGCCGAACCCAGATGTGTGACCCTAAGCCCCTATTTTTATAAATGATATATCTTGTAGCATATTAAATTGTTCATGCACGCATATTTGTCTGTGGTTTGGGGGCAATATGCCGATTCACCTAATAATTAAATATGGAGGCCATATGCGGGCAAATCTAGTCTTATATTGGCCTCATTTAAATCTATGTAGCGAACCGGTAACTTATCTTGCCCTGTTATTACAACATTTAATTTGCGGGGTAGATAAATAACTTGAACCGTTTAATTAATTGTCGGGACCCCGGTTCCACTTAATATTGCCTAATTGCATCGCATCTTGCCATGTCATACATCATACATGCATCATGCCCGATCTTCTGCCGTTGTATTAAATAGTGCATCCGGTGTTTATTCTAGTGTTTTGCTTCTTCGCGGATAAGGCCGTTGAGTTGATGCGAGTGTCGACCCGATCTTCGGATGAACCTTCGGCAATGCTTTTCAGGCGAGCATCTCCCCCTTTCTACCTATCTTACTTTTATAGTATTTATTCCCTCCTGTTGATCTATTGCTATCTGTGTTGCGATGCTCTAGTTTTCGTACCCGTGATATCCCTTGCAGCCTCATATTGCCTTGGACACCTCCTATTACCTGTTGTTTGGTAGATAGTTGGACCTGCGCGTCGTAGTCGCTTGCTCAAGTGCTGTTGCATGTCGTCGAGTACCACAGTTGTTGGAGCATTGCCGCCTGTTTATTGTTGGAGATGATCATTACTTTAATTACTGCTTAATAACTAAAATTGAAGTAGGTAAATGCAGAGGCACCAGTGGGTGATAGATAACATTTGGTTTCCGACCGCTCACTGGTGTCCCGTAGGACCCCGAGTTCTTGACACCTGTTCCGAGATCGAGCGCGCTAACCACATGTGGGATGTATGGGCACCCCCATCGATTTAGTACCTGATTCCAAGTACTGTACTGGGGGCCACAAAGTAGTTTGGGGCTTTATTACTATCCTATACTTATGCCATGCTTTACTGCTTTATTTAAGATTGTGCGAGGAGCACCTGTACTGTTTAGGTAAGCGGAGTGTTTTCGCGGTATCGACAAGCCCGAGAGTTTCGGGTTCCCAGTCGTTTACAGCCACTGACGCAAACCCTGAGTCCGTCTCGGAGCCCGGCCGACTTTGTTGCGGGTGTACTTAGTGGGGTGGCCCCCCGTGCTTGCTTTGGGTCTGGGAAACGTCGTGTCCGAAACCCCGTCGACATACCGTTGGGTGTATGTTTTGTGATCTTGTACCTACCTGATCCGACAACAAGGGTGTAGGTGCGTGTGGAAACTTTGGTGCACCCCTGCAGGCTTTAATCTTTTCGAGAAGCCGTGTCCGCGGTTATGGACGACTTGGAGCACAGTTCTCGATCATAGACAACTATAACTAAAGTTTACTGCTATAATTTGACTTGTATCCGATATGACTAGTAATCAGCTTCACTGCAACGGAATGGCTAATAAAAGTACCAACAACTGCTGGGTTTGGGGATATCTCATGCTATTTGTATCTGACTAGTAAGTGTTGCAACTACAACGGAATGGTTAACTAAAACGGCCCACTGCTTATTTTATCAGGATGATTATCTAAACTTGACTAGTAATTGCTGCAACGATAACTGAATAAATAAAACTGCCAACTGTGTGAGTTTCTCGGTTGACTTCTTCGTTTGGTCTCGAGGGGGAAATACCAGGATGGGAATGTTTGGTGGTAGTATCAGGTTGGTTCCGAATAGGTTTTTCGTACCCCCCTCTGATAGACGTTAGTTGTATTGAGTCTCTATAGGTTGTTTAGTGCGTGCTGCGCTGCCGCTTCAGTCCATCATACCTATGTAGGCGAGGACCGCCGAATTCTAGCCTCGCCGTGTACTGGCCTCAGTACTGACCGCTCTCTATTTTTCCTTTGCCCTTTGTCGGCACCCCTTTTGTTTAAGCAGGTTTTGAGATCGACGTCGTTAGTAGGGTTACCCTTCCGGCTTGGCCTAGGCAGGGTTATGGACGCCATTGGTTATTCTTCAGGGCTCTTAGCCCCATTTGCATCTTGTCCGTAGCTGGACGATGTATCGTTTTTCAAGGTGATTTGGATCTTTGTTCTGTATAACTGTATTCTTGACTCATGGAGTCGTGTTGTATATATATCTGTTCTGTGGGTCCCATCGAGGACTGTTGTGTAATGTTATTACTTCGTTTTCCACCCGCACGCAAGTGCCTGGTGGGCACCTTTGAATCGTTTCTATGCGGGTTTGGCGGGAATCGCTGAAACTTGCATAGGGCCGATTCTGAGGGTGTTACAGAGTGGTATCAGAGCTCAGCAGTTGCGATACCCCACAAGTCCAACCTGTAGGATAACCTAGCTAACGGCCGAAGTAGAGTGTCAAAACTATTTTTGATAAATCGGTTGGATAGTTCTGATTATGTCTGATTTTACTCCTTACCCTCTGATGCTCTCCTCTCACCTCTGCGTGTTTTGAAATCGACTCTCTTACCTTCTTCTAGTCCAGGATTTCTCGTGGTTGGGTTCCGTCGTACCTTCAGGGTTTCGCTTCCTCCTTTGGTAACGGTGTTGCTACATCTGGTCTTCATGCTATCCGAGGAATCCTTCGTCTGGTAGACTTCTCTTTGTTCCTTCTCGTGCCTTCCGGTGTTTTCCGACGCGACGACATCATCTACGCTAGATCCGATGCAGAGTCTGCATCACTCCTTTGTTTCTGAACCTCGATTGTCGAGATCTTCAGTCTGATTCCGAGAATGGTTGCACGCTTTTCTACTGATTGTGCAGAGTAATAGTTTGGGTGCGTGATGGATTGGCCCCCATGCCGACTACTCACTCTATTCGCTTGTGTACATTGAAGTGGATGAGAATGCATCGGTTCCCTCTTTCCATCGAAGCTAGAGGTGGCTTTATTGTTGATACCTCTACCTTCGACCTTTTGTTTCCGGAGTGTTCTCTCGACGATCACGGACAACGACATCTTGTTAGTGGTGTCGCGAGGATCTACACGATGCGAGAAGATTCAGATCGCCGCCCTTCTTCCCGGTACCATGAGGCGGATCTCGAGGGCGAGATCCATTGTTAGTGGTGTCGAATTGTGTCATCCCGCAAAAACCACTACTAGAAAATCGCGTTGTTTTCGTGCATTGCATCATCATGATGGCATGCTCATGTCATCATGCCACCTTGCATTTGAGCATCGTCATCATCTTGCATTTGTTCGCATAAAACTATTTTCGGAAAAACCTATTTTTGTTTTCTAAATACCCCGTCTTTAATTCAACTCAAACCTGGGTCTCCGGTTTATTTCGTTTTGTCTACCCCGGTTTTTAAAAGTCTCGTTTTAAATAAATAAAATGTGTAAATATTTTTAGGGGGCAGCCAAACCGGGCCGATCCGACCCAGTCGGCCACCCCCAGTGCAAGACCAGCCTGTCTAATTCTTTTCCTACCCAATCCTAGTCTACCCAAACCCCTCCACCTCACCCCAACCTATCCTATCTCGACACATCACCTTCCCCCTTCCCCTATCCTATCCTGTGCCGCCACCTCATCCATCCCCCACGCACGCATCCAGCCCAAAACCCTCTCTCCCTCCACCACACGCCGCCCTGGACCCACCCCTCTGGCCCACCACCCACGCACCCACGCGCCCCCGCTCCTCTCTCTCCCCTCGCCCTCGTCCTCCCCGCGGCAGAGCCCCTCCTCGCCGTCCTGGCCTCCCCGACCTCCTCGCCTCGCCGCCAGGGGCGCCCTCGCCTCCGTCACCGCCACCGTCAGGCCCGCCTACCCCGTCCTCCTCGCCTCCGGTCCTCCTCGTCGACCGCCGCCCTGGGGCACCGCACCCGACCACTATGGCCCCGTCGCCCCGGACCCTGCTAGTCCGCCACCTCCTCGTCTCGAGCGCCGCCAGGGAGCCGCCCGCCGGCCTCTGCCCTCCACCGCCGCCGGCGCCCCCTCGGGTCCCCGCGCGTCCCGCCTCTCCGAGCCACGCAACCGCGTCCTCGGCCGCCGCCTTCCTCCCCTCCGGCGCCCTATGCCTCGTCCGCGACCTCACCGGCGTCGCCTCCTCACCGCGTCCCCGTCGCCCCGCCTCCAGCCGCGGCCGCCGGAGCCCCTGCCGCCCGAGCCGGCCGTCGCCCTCCGCTGGTCCTCCTCCGACCTCGCCCCGGGCTGCTCTGCCGTCCGCTCCTCCGGTCGCTGCCGACCGCGCGAGCGCCCGAGCACCCCGCCGCCGCCGTCCGCCGCTGCGGGTGCTCCCCCCCCCCCCCCCGCAGCTTCCCGTCCGCGAAGCCCACCCTCCGGCGACGCCCGCGGCCAGCTCGCCAGGCGCCACCATCCCCGCCTCGTCGCTCCCTGACCGCGTCGACCTCACCCCGCCGCCGCTTGGCCTCTGCTTCTCTGCCACGCGGTCTCCGTCTTCCCCGGCCTCTCGTTGCCCTCTCGCGAGCTCCGGCCCTGCTCACCGTCGTCCGTGCCATTGAAATCCCTGGGCCGCACCCTAGTACCGCCCCTTTGCGAGCTTTCCTCTGTTTCCTGGCCGAGACCAAGAGCACCGCACTGCTGGAACCTCCAAGAAGTTCGTCTTGGAACCGTCAAGTTCAACCAATGACAAGATACCTCAAGTTCTTCTGATGCCGATGCCGCAACGATATCGGGACCAAGTCTGCCGATGATCGTTAGCGCCGGGTGCAAGATCTACATGGATCCGAAGACAACGGGACACCAAGTACTCCTATATGGTGCCGCACGCCAAGTCCTCCGTCACCGGTTAGGTGGTAACCCAAGGTCGTCCACAGGGATCTGGCGTCCGAGACCAACTCGCTAAAAATGCTTCGTATCGACATGATCTTCCTCGGGCCTTCGACATGGAATCACCAATATCCACCGGCGCCAAACCCAAGACCGACATCGTCACCCGAGAACTCTGACAAGGACGCCAAGGTCGCTTACACGGAACGCCAAGTTCTCCACCTTGAACGCCATGACCGTCTACGCGGACCCGAAGACCACGAATGCGACAAGATCGACACCGACCAGGGCGAGACCGATGCGCCCCGACGCCAACCAAGTCCTGCTTCCCGGTTGCGACAAGACCTCGTTTCCCGTCGAACCGATCCCCGTCGAACCCTGTCGAACCCCGAACCCCCCGGAACCCAAGATCTGCCGAACCCAGATGTGTGACCCTAAGCCCCTATTTTTATAAATGATATATCTTGTAGCATATTAAATTGTTCATGCACGCATATTTGTCTGTGGTTTGGGGGAAATATGCCGATTCACCTAATAATTAAATATGGAGGCCATATGCGGGCAAATCTAGTCTTATATTGGCCTCATTTAAATCTGTGTAGCGAACCGGTAACTTATCTTGCCCTGTTATTACAACATTTAATTTGCGGGGTAGATAAATAACTTGAACCGTTTAATTAATTGTCGGGACCCCGGTTCCACTTAATATTGCCTAATTGCATCGCATCTTGCCATGTCATACATCATACATGCATCACGCCCGATCTTCTGTCGTTGTATTAAATAGTGCATCCGGTGTTTATTCTAGTGTTTTGCTTCTTCGCGGATAAGGCCGTTGAGTTGTTGCGAGTGTCAACCCGATCTTCGGATGAACCTTCGGCAATGCTTTTCAGGCGAGCATCTCCCCCTTTCTACCTATCTTACTTTTATAGTATTTATTCCCTCCTGTTGATCTATTGCTATCTGTGTTGCGATGCTCTAGTTTTCGTACCCGTGATATCCCTTGCAGCCTCATATTGCCTTGGACACCTCCTATTACCTGTTGTTTGGTAGATAGTTGGACCTGCGCGTCGTAGTCGCTTGCTCAAGTGTTGTTGCATGTCGTCGAGTACCACAGTTGTTGGAGCATTGCCGCCTGTTTATTGTTGGAGATGATCATAACTTTAATTACTGCTTAATAACTAAAATTGAAGTAGGTAAATGCAGAGGCACCGGTGGGTGATAGATAACATTTGGTTTCCGACCGCTCACTGGTGTCCCGTAGGACCCCGAGTTCTTGACACCTGTTCCGAGATCGAGCGCGCTAACCACATGTGGGATGTATGGGCACCCCCATCGATTTAGTACCTGATTCCAAGTACTGTACTGGGGGCCACAAAGTAGTTTGGGGCTTTATTACTATCCTGTACTTATGCCATGCTTTACTGCTTTATTTAAGATTGTGCGAGGAGCACCTGTACTGTTTAGGTAAGCGGAGTGTTTTCGCGGTATCGACAAGCCCGAGAGTTCCGGGTTCCCAGTCGTTTACAGCCACTGACGCAAACCCTAAGTCCGTCTCGGAGCCCGGCCGACTTTGTTGCGGGTGTACTTAGTGGGGTGGACCCCCGTGCTTGCTTTGGGTCTGGGAAACGTCGTGTCCGAAACCCCGTCGACATACCGTTGGGTGTATGTTTTGTGATCTTGTACCTACCTGATCCGACAACAAGGGTGTAGGTGCGTGTGGAAACTTTGGTGCACCCCTGCAGGCTTTAATCTTTTCGAGAAGCCGTGTCCGCGGTTATGGACGACTTGGAGCACAGTTCTCGATCATAGACAACTATAACTAAAGTTTACTGCTATAATTTGACTTGTATCCGATATGACTAGTAATCAGCTTCACTACAACGGAATGGCTAAATAAAAGTACCAACAACTGCTGGGTTTGGGGATATCTCATGCTATTTGTATCTGACTAGTAAGTGTTGCAACTACAACGGAATGGTTAACTAAAACGGCCCACTGCTTATTTTATCAGGATGATTATCTAAACCTGACTAGTAATTGCTGCAACGATAACTGAATAAATAAAACTGCCAACTGTGTGAGTTTCTCGGTTGACTTCCTCGTTTGGTCTTGAGGGGGAAATACCAGGATGGGTATGTTTGGTGGTAGTATCAGGTTGGTTCCGAATAGGTTTTTCGTACCCCCCTCTGATAGCCGTTAGTTGTATCGAGTCTCTATAGGTTGTTTAGTGCGTGCTGCGCTGCCGTTTCAGTCCACCATACCTATGTAGGCGAGGACCGCCAAATTCTAGCCTCGCCGTGTACTGGCCTCAGTACTGATCGCTCTCTCTTTTTCCTTTGCCCTTTGTCGGCACCCCTTTTGTTTAAGCAGGTTTTGAGATCGACGTCGTTAGCAGGGTTACCCTTCCGGCTTGGCCTGGGCAGGGTTATGGACGCCATTGGTTATTCTTCAGGGCTCTTAGCCCCATTTGCATCTTGTCCGTAGCTGGACGCTGTATCGTTTTTCAAGGTGATTTGGATCTTTGTTCTGTATAACTGTATTCTTGACTCATGGAGTCGTGTTGTATATATATCTGTTCTGTGGGTCCCATCGAGGACTGTTGTGTAATGTTATTACTTCGTTTTCCACCCGCACGCAAGTGCCTGGTGGGCACCTTTGAATCGTTTCTATGCGGGTTTGGCGGGAATCGCTGAAACTTGCATAGGGCTGATTCTGAGGGTGTTACAGCGATCCTCCTTCTGGATCCTCCTTTGCGAATAGAGTGGTAGAAGAGAGAAAGAAAGTGGAATGAGATCAAAGTCGATGCACACTCGCTAACGACCTTGGGTTGATTGGGAAAACTTACGCGAGTCACACCTGCCCATATGCGCCTCAAGTATTTGAACTACGAGAGGCGCATATGGAGACCATACGCCTCGAGTAAGTGGGGGTAGCTAGATCTGGTCCGTACATGTGATATAGGAGACGCACCTTTTAAACATGCGCCTCAAGTAATAATATACAGGAGGCGCACCATTTAGGCATTCACCTCGTGTATTTAGTGGAGGCGCACTGTAAGACCCCACCATTTAAGGTAAAGGCCTCTGTGATTGCAATGCTAGTCCCTGGATCGAATTGCTAGCATCCACAGTTTAAGATGAAGTACACAGATACAAAGGTCATTATTACATCGTCATTTCATAGATAACATAGTCTTTACAACTAATTAGCCCAAGGCTACTACATAGAGTTCATAACATAAGTAAATAAATAGAAGTCTTCATCTTCATGTGCCACAGGCAAACATGTTGAGTGTAGACTCATAACCCTAGTATCCATTAGAGTAACCTGCAACATAATAAGTTACAACCACAGAGGGTCAATACATTTAGAATTGTATTGGAAAGTGATACCATAATAATATAGTAGCATCTAATAACTATATAAATTTGGCTAAGTGTAGTTCAGGCTGAGTTTGCTCAAAATAAGGTTTTTCTTATTAGTTGAAAACACTAAGTTTTTGTTTGACAAAAACTCCCAAGGAACCACCAATAGACATTGGTGAACCTTTACCCTTGTTCAACCACAAGTTTTAATTTAGAGAAATTGGGATGAGGAGATTCTTGATCACTTCAATGTCTTTGATGCTCAAATTGTCCGTTGCTGAGGACACGACTAAGTACTTAGGTTTTACCCTCTCGAGAGGTGGTGCACTTTCCCCACAAAACTCGACATGCATCGAGACGAGACTTTTTAGAAGCATTCCCTTAGACCACCATGGACGCGTTCCATCCTATCAACCCTACCACCAACTGTCCATCTGGCTATGTTCTTGCAACCTAGTTGGTCAAGGCAGAGCCCATATGCCATGTGGTTGCACTAGAAGCTTCTCAACACTAAATATCTCAAATCCCTTTGTTCTTGGGTGGCCATCCACAAGTGTGATACACAAGGTAAACCATAGACATGGACCTTGTGTAACCACTTAACACAAACCAATCTTTCCATTCCACCCAGGTGATTCATTCACATGTTGTTTTATTATTCAAAAACAAAGTCATAGATTTTGCATAACAACATAGTATGAATATTCCACCCTTGTTTTCTACTATCTAGGCTAAGCATATTAGTATAGCAAGTTTCTTATATTAGGGGAACTACTAAGAAAAATTCTATAGGATTTCCCAAGCATAGCATATACTTAGAAAATAACCATGCAAATCATACTCAAAATATTACTAGTGCATAGATAAAAATAGTAGGACAAAATATGAAGCATCACTTGCCTTGGTAGTTGGGGGAGTAGGAACAATCCTCACAATCACAATCACCACAATCACCAAAATCTACACATAAAATCATAACACCAAATTCACATTCAATATTCAAACAAAAATACATATGAATGCATGCAAATGCAATGGAATGATTTTCCACATTAAACAAGTCAAACTAAACAGTACTAAACAAAAATTAAACTTTCTAAAGTCTAAATAAATCAAATTTTACTCTAAAACAATTTTCTAAACAATTTATATAGTCAAAACGGGCCTACAAATGTTTCTGTATAAAATCCTAATTTTACTAAATAGCCAAACCAAGGCAATAGATGTGTAGGGCTCATTTTTCTGAATCCAATGATATATTATTTGTAATTTTTGGAAAAACAGATCAAAAGTTATGAATTTTACAAGTTAATTCATCAAATATATCTAAAACCAGATTTCAAATCGAAATCATAGACACGTGGCAGCGTCTGATTTGCTGATACCGCTTCGGCCGGATCGGGCCTGCGTGCCATTAGATCATGCGTTCTAGATCGGACCGTACCTCTTCGCGCTAACATCTAATTCTAACCCCTAGATCTAGATCTAACGGTCCACGGTGCTCGGCCAGAGACTGGCGTCGCAAATGGCGAGCTGCGACGGCGACGCGTCTGTCGTCGGTGCTCCAGCGATGATAGGGGGTAAGGGGAAGGGCGTAAGGCATTACCGAGGTCGCGGCGATGACGCGGCTGTAGTGGATGTCACGGGCGAGGGCGGGGCGCTCGGGTATGGCGGCAATTCCTCACCGGAGTTGCGCTCACCGTCGGGTCCTAGAAGATGTTGACGAAGGCGAGGCTACAAGGCACAAGAAATTAAACGGGAGGCATCAGTGGACGCACACAAGAACGAGGGTTGCGAGAGGGGGTCGGGGCTCACCGGGATTCGTCGCCGAAGCGGGTCAGGACGGAGGCGGCGTGAGTAGAAATTCGTCGAGCCTGGGGGCTCTCTGGGGTTGCTGAGTGAGGGGAAGTGGAGAGGGGCAGTGGGGATTTAAGTAGCAGGGTCGAGAGGGGCAATTACGCCAGGAATTAAGCGCAATAACGCGAATTGAAATGGGGAGGAAATGGCAGCAAGGGGCGCGGGTCCTCCGGCACGAGATTGACGACGACGTTGACGTGGTAGTGGGGCCTGCCTGTCAGCGAGGGGGTGCGGCTCACGCGTGTGAGAAACGGAGGGGCAAGGGGGTTTTCCCGGGTGGGCTGTTAGTTGGGCCGCGGGGTGTGCTGCGCCAGTTGGCTGGCTAGTTTCTATTTTTTTCTTAGCCTTTTTCTTTTCTGTTTTGATTTTCCAAATAGGTTTTGAATAACCAAATCAAATCCAAATCAATTCAAACCTTCACCAAAAATTTGTATGCTGATCTTTGTATCCAAAAGTGTGACAAACACATAAAACCACTCAAAATAATTTTGATATTATAAAATAAAATAAAAACCATGCCCCATATGTATATAATAAAAGGGGTATTAATATGGTTCAAATAGGGTTTTTGTTTTGAATTTTTTTTGTGCAAGATCAACATGCCATGATGAAATGAATGCAATAACATGATTTTGCATTTGAGGAAATTTGGGATGTTACACGCACCATTTAGACATGCGCATCCTATAAGAATGTCTCTTATAGGATTTTCCCTAGTAGTGACACGCACCCATGTGGAAGAAGAAATCTATATTTTGGGAGCTACCCTATTGGAAAGTCCTAGAGGTTCGCTCTACAATCGACGTGATGCACATGACAAAGAATTTTTGCGTGATACTGCTAGGCTTCTTGGGCATGTAAGGGAAGAATAAAGAAACACCAGAAGCACGACAGGACCAACAACATATCAAAGACCGAGATGGCATGCATCCAGAGTTGTTTCAAGGTACTTCTAGCTACGCTCTTACGAAAGAAGAGAAGGAAATCTTTTTTGAATGCCTGAGTAGTATCAAGGTCCCGTATGGCTTCTCGTCAAACATAAAGGGAATAATAAATATCATAAATAAAAATTCCAAAACCTGCAGTCTCATGACTGCCATGTTCTTATGACGCAGTTGCTTCCAGTTGCATTGAGGGGGCTTCTGCCAGAAAATGTTCGAGTACCCATTGTGAAGGTATGTGCGTTCCTCAATGCAATTTCTCAAAAGGTAATCGATCTAGAAAGTCTACCAAGGTTACAGAAAGATGTGATCCAATGTCTTTTTAGCTTTGAGTTGGTGTTCCCACCATCCTTCTTCAACATTATGATGCACCTCCTAGTTCACCTAGTTGAAGAGATTACCATTCCCGGGCTCGTATTTATACACAATGTGTTCCCCTTTGAGAGATTTATGGGAGTATTAAAGAAATATGTTCATAACCGTGCTAGGCCATAAGGAAGCATCTCCAAGGGCTATGGAACAGAGGAGGTCATTGAGTTTTGTGTTGAATTTATTCCTGACCTTAAGTCGATAGGTGTTCCTGAATCACCGTATGAGGGGAGACTGAGTGGAAAAGGCATGCTAGGAAAGAAAGCAAGGATATGTATGGACGAGCATTCTTTCACTAAAGCACACTATACGGTTCTTCAAAATTCCACCTTGGTGGCTCCGTATATCAAGGAACACCAGAATATCGTATGCTCCGAAAACCCAGGGCAGTCTGACTCTTGGATTAAGGTTAAACACATTTCTACTTTTGGCGGTTGGTTATAGACACATCTCATGAATGACACCACTATTGGAGATCAATTCTACTTGCTGGCTAGGTCACCATATTCAACTATATTGACTTTCCAAGGGTAGGAGATAAATGGGAATACATATTACACACACGCCCAAGATAAAAAGAGCACCAACCAAAACAGTGGTGTCCTATTTGATGCATCAGACGACAATGGGCATAAGGACACATATTATGGTTACATAGAGGAGATATGGAAACTTGACTATGGACCTTATTTTAAGGTCCCATTGTTTCGATGCAAATGGGTCAAGCTGATAGGAGGCAGGGTAAAGGTAGACCAGCAATACGGAATGACAATAGTGGATCTCAACAATCTTGCATACGAGACGAACCATTCACACTAGACAATGATGTGGCTCAAGTTTTCTATCTAAAGGACATGTCTACCAAACCGAGAAAAAGGAAAGATAAGCAAAAGAATACAATATCATATGATGAGCCAAAGCTCCACATAGTTCTTTCAGGGAAAGGAAACATGGTGGGAGTTGAGGACAAGACAGACATGTTAGAAGATTATAACAAGTTTCATGAAATTCCGCCATTCGCAGTGAACACTGACCCAAGCATACCGTTAAATAAGGAATATGCTCCATGGTTACAGACTAGAAGAGAACTAAAATGCTCGATGTGGATGTTGGTGATGCAATAATGTATTAAACCTTCTATATAACTGTGTTCTGGATATGAACTGACTCTCAATAGGCTATTGTGTGTCTTCTTATGAAGCTTTTGTGAATTAACCCCCTATGTAATAATTTTTTTGAACTAGGACTATAGATCAGGACTAAATGCCCCCCTTTTAGTCCCGGTCCAGCCACAAACCAGGACTAACACTCAGGACATTTATTAATATTAAAGAACCGGAACTACAGAATCGGGACTAAAGCCCCCTTTAGTCATAATCATGCCTAGACCTATAGTACATAGCTTCAGGGTCGTCTTCGTCATCATCGTCGTAGTGGCTAGGAGCACGCAGGTGGATCCTCAACCCAGCCATGAAATATTCCGGGGCACCTGCCACTCCGGCCTCGGATTCAAGAAGGGCGGGGGAGGGGGCTCCTGGATGATGACGCCACCACCGCCGCACTTATTTTGGCTCCGCGGCGGGTGAAAGTGTGGGCAATGCCGGCGAGGATGATCTCCCCCGGCAATGTAGCGCATCACGCTGACGATAGTATGGTTTTCCCACCATAGGCGGCGGCCGTCTTCTGTTGGAGATATTCCCAAGAGGCAATAATAAAGTGGTTATTATCATATCTTCATGTTTATGATAAATATTTACATCCCATGCTATAGTTGTATTAACCGGAAACATTAATACTTGTGGTTTTTTTAAACATAAAAGAGTCCCTAGTAAGCCTCTTATTGAACTAGCTTGTTGATTAATAGATGATCATGGTTTCCTGATCATGGCAATTGGATGTTATTAATAGCAAGGTCATATCATTAGATTGCAACCTAATCCTTCGACCATGAAATCATGTTAATCACCATCACCGGATGGATGCCTTGATGGCATCAAACACCACTTCATAACTGGGTGGTTATAAAGGTGGCATTAGGTATTCTAAAAGTATGTGTTAAAGAACATGGATCAAGAGCGGGATTTGTCCATCCATATGATGGATATATATACTATGGGACCTCTCGGTGGAATGTTATCCAATCATCTTGCAAGGATGTTACTAGGTCACAAGGGATTTCATATCACAAAATGATTAAAGAGTACTTAACGGTAATGAGGTTGAACTAGGTATAGAGATACCGATGATCAAACCTCGAATAAGTAAAGTATCGCGCAACAAAGGGAATCACTATCGTATGTAATTGGTTCATTTGATCACAAAGTCATCATAGAAATATGTGGGAGCTATTATGGATTTCTAGATCCCACTAATGGTTATTGATCGGAGAGGTGTCTCGATCATGTCTGCATAGTTCACGAACCGTAGGGAGACACTTAAGGAGTCGATGTTATTTAAATAGATATGGAATATGAGTTGGAGACTGAATGTTGTTTGGAGTCTCAGATTGGATCCAGGACATCACGAGGAGATCCGGAATGGTCCGGAGAATAAGATTCATATAAGGAAAGTGGTTTTCCGGGGTTCGGAAATGTTTTCGGTGTTTTGACCGGAACCTTTTAGAATGTTCTAGAAGGTCCACCACTCCGGGAGGGGTCACTTGGGATGTGGCATGCCCTAGGGGCTGGCCACACCAAACCCTAAAGGGAAAATTCGTCCAAGACTGGTAGAAGGGTCAAACCCTAGTTTGAATAGTCAAATCCTAGTTTGAAAAGTCAAACTCTAGTTTTTGGTAAGAGGGAAGTCTAGGTGGAAAAGTTTTCAACCTCTTCCTTTGGAGGCCGAGTTGGGGAGGGACTCCACTAGGGCTGGGAACACCCTTGTCATCCCCCACCTATATAAGGAGGGGTGGGGGAGTATCCCCTTGCACCTCTTTCCCTTGGCGCCTAACCCTAGTCGCCGCCCCCTCTTCTCTCTCGTCCACCGTCCTGCTCCGGCTTAGGCGAAGCCCTGCAAAAATCTCTCCTCCACCACCACCACACCATCGTGTTGTTGGGATTCCGAGGAGATCTACTATGTCCGCTTCCTGCTAGAACAAGGGAGAGGAAGGTCTTCATCGACTACCATACATGTGACCGACTACGGAAGCTCTGCCGGAACGTGGCGCCAGTAGGATCATCTACACGATCTTGAGATCGGCAAGTGATCGACTACATCAACCACGAGAATCCGATCTCGTTAAACTCTTCGGAACTACGAGGGTTAGTTCTCTGCAAAACTCATTGCACCAATCTCGTAGATTAGATCTTGGCTTTTGTGTGTTCCCGCAATAGAATTTTTTTGTTTTCCATGCTGTGAACCCTATAGTGGTATCAGAGCCGTGTCTATCCGTAGATCTTTTGCACGAGTAGAACACAATGGTTTTGTGGGTGTTGATGCTTTTATTTTTGCTTGATTTTCGTGTACTTTGCATCTTGCGGGATTGTGGGATGAAGCGGCCTGGGCTAACCTTACATGTCATCGTACATGAGACTTGCTCCATGCTCAACATGCAACTTGGATTGCACAAGTGGCTTTGCGTGTGTCTGTCTCTCCCACCATAGTGAAGATTCAATTTACAACGGGCAATTGACAATACTTGTATCAACATTGTGGTTCATGTTCGTAGGTAAGAACAGTTCTTATTCGAAAGCTCCAAGGCACGCAAAACATGCAAAGAAAATTAGAGACGTATAACTTGTTTTTGCAGGCCATGTGTTGTGATGTGATATGGCCATGATGTGATTGTGATTATGTATGATGTATGCAATGATCCTTATTGTAAGTTGGCAACCGGTAGGAGCCTTATGGTTTTCTTTAAATTCGTTAAGACCTGCGTGTCTATTCATCATGTAATCGCTTTATTCCAAGTAGTTGTAATAGTTGCTATTGGTGATGGACAACCATGAAGCGGCGCCATTGACCTTGATTCCACGCTGGTGATGATGGAAATCATGGTCGTGCTTTGAAGATGGAGATCAAAGGCACAAGAAGAAAGGCCATATCATATCACATATTATGAATTGCATGTGATGTTAATCCTTTTTATACATCTTGTATTTCTTAGATCGCAACTATAGCATTATAAGATGATCCCCCTGATATGTCGGAAACGTATCTATCATTTTTGATGTTCCATGCTTGTTTAGTATCTACTTTGCTTTGCTTGTCCACACTTTGAGGTGTTTTTATATGTTTTCTAGAACTAACCTAATAACAAGTTGCCGCAGTGCCAGTTGCCTGTTTTCTTCTATTTTTGGTTCCAGAAAGGAAAAAAATCAATATTCTCGGAATTGGACGGGACAAAAGCCAAAGTCAATATTTTACCGTGGGCAACACGAAGCCAGAAGACGAGACAGAGAAGGCTCACCAGGGGGCCACACCCCTGGCCGCGCAGGTGGGCCCACCCAACGCCTGGGGAGGGTGCAGCCGCCATAGTGGCCCCCCTGGCTCGCCCCTTCGCCTATAAGAAGCCCCCGATGCAAAAACCCTAAGCACCCAATCAAAACTCCACAAAACTGTCTGTAGCCGCCACCACCATCGTCCCTAGTCAGGGGGATCAGAAACTCTTCCCGGCACCCTATCATAGGGGAGATCATCCCGGAGGCCTTCTTCTTCATCATGCCAGCCCCCGGTATGAAGCATGAGTAGTTCCACCTTGGACTGCGGGTCCATGTAGTAGCTAGATGGTTGTATCTCCTCCTTGTGCTTTCATGTATAGATCTTGTGAGCTCCGTTCATGATCAAGATCTAATCTATTTGTAATCATGAATGTTGTGTTTGCGAGGATCCAATGGATATTGAGATTACAATGTCAGATTGATTAATGGTTTTGTCTTAAGATTCTATCATGTCTGTGTTGTTTGTGATCTTGCATGCTCTCCGTTGTTAGTAGCTATCTTGGTGATACGTCCAAAACGTATCTAATTTCTCGAACACTTTGCTATTGTTTCTTCTCTAAACTTGTGTGATTTGGATACAAATAATACGGATTGACGTTGCTTTCAGCAGAATTACCTTGGTGTCTTGTTTTTGTGCAGAAAATGAACTATCAGGAAAAATCCCGGAAAATATGCCAAAAAATTATATTTCACTAGATCCACGGAGCCAGAAGACGAGACGGAGAGGAGCCCTAGGGGCCCACGCCCACCCCAGGCGCAGGCCCACCACTGGCCACGCCTGGAGGGGGTGCATCCACCCCAGGCACCCCCTTGTGGCATCCCGCAAAACCACTACTAGAAAATCGCATTGAATTTGTGCATTGCATCGCCATCATCATGCATTGTCTGCATAAAACTATTTTTCGCAAAGCATGTTTTGTTTTCTAAATCGCCCCGTCTTGTTTGCAAACAACCCGGGTCTCCGGATTATTTTGTTGTCTACTATCGGTTTGCAAAAGGTGCATTTAAAAAATAAATAAAAGATTTAATTATTTTAGCGGGGGCAGTCGAACGGGCCGAATTGACCCGAACGACCACCCCAGAAAAAATAAAACGGCCCACCCCTTAATCCTAAAACTACCAACCTATCTACCCATCCCTCTGGCCACATCACCCCGGCCAACCCCGTCGCGCCATCTCACCCTCTCCCTTTCCCCAACCAACCATGTGCTGCCACTTGGCCTCTCTCCCTTCCCTCTCTCTCCCTCTCAACACACACCACACAAACCACCCACACACCCACACAGCACACACGCACGCCACAGCAGATCCCCACCCCGCCTGGGCCCCACCACACCGCACCCCACGCGCCCTTCCCCACCAACCTCTCTCCCCACGCGAGGCCACCCCGTCCGCCCCGCGTCACCTGTCCCTGCCTCCTCCAACCGCCCTGTTCGCCGGCCTCGCCCGCCCGCCGGCAGCGCCTCCCCGCGCGCCGCCCCGAGCCCGCTCGCCGCCAGCTCCGGCCGCGACCTTGCCCCTCCGCGCGCGGCGCCCCGACGCCGGACGCCACCCTCGTCCCCAGCGCGCCTCGAGCCCCGCAAGCGTCCCCGGCCGACCCCGCCGCCCCATCGCCGCGGACCCTCTCCACCTCCTTCGCCGGCCCGGCGCTCCGCCCGCCGTCCCCGAGCTCTCCTCCGCGACCGCCGCGCCTAGCCCGCCTCCATCGCGCCCGCGGCCGTCCCTCCTCCGAGCTCCGCCGGCGCTGCCAACAGTCTCCCTCCCTCGCCTGCGCCGGCGCCGCACCTCCGCGCCGTTCCCCGAGCCGCGCCGCCGCGCGGGCCCGCCTCGCCGTCAACCGCCTCGTCGGCGCCGTCCCCTGCAACCTCTGCCACCGCCGCCCATCCGCCCCGCGAGCCCCGTCGCCGTCTGCTGCCCCGCGACGTGGCCCAGGACGCCGCCGCCAACCTCCTCCGCAGGCCGCTGCGGGCCCTCCCTGGCGGCCGTCTTCGCCTCGTGCGCTGTCGCAGTTGTCTGCGTCGACCCCGCCAGAGCCGCTCGCCCCGCCGCTCTGAGCTCCGACGCGTCCTCCGCCCGTCCAAGCTCCGTCGTCGCGTCCCCGCTGTCGGCCGCGTGCCTAGTCGTCCTTTGGCTAAGGAATCGGCATCGCCTTGTGTCTGTGCTGCGGTTGATGTGGTGGCGTTGCGAAGATCTCGCGGTCCAAGTCCAAGACGAGTCCTGTCCCGTGGCATGCCATGATCTTCGAAAGATTAATCGATGCAAGTGTGGTGCGACAGTGCCCCCTCGTTGACAAGCAACCACGACCACCGCCAAGATCTTCTTGTCGACAAGATCTTCCCGTTGACAAGGCCACCGACAAGATCTTCGACATGCGTCGCCATACTCAAAGCTCACTTCGCGGATCCGGCGATCACACATGCGACAAGACCCGTCCCGGACACCAGGTTCTGCAACCCGAACGCCAAGCCAACCGTCGAACCCCGAAGACCGGACCATGCGGACCGACATGATCTTCTTCTCGGACGCCAAGATTCGTCGAGGGCCCGGAACGACAAGTACTTCCTCGAGGACGCCTAGTGCTTCACCCCGGACACCGAGACCCCGACGCGACAAGTACTTCATCCCGAACGCCATGACCGTCAACATGACCCGAAGACCCCGGATGCGCCAAGCCCTACCCCGTTATCCGAGAACGCTTCCGTCGAACCCTGGACCCCGAGACCAACCCCGAACCCAGGAACCCCAAGTTCATCGAGGCCCTAATGTGTGACCCTTTTCCTCGATACCCTATTTTTATAAATGATATCAACTGTTGCATTAAATCATTCATCTTGCATGCATCTTGTCATGTGGTTTGGGGGCCTTTTGCCGATTCACCTAATAATTATATGTGGGGCCCATATGCGGGCAAACCTAGTCTCATATTGGCCTCATTTAAATTTGTGTAGCGAACCCGGTGCTATCTTCTGCCATGTTAAAACAACATATAAATTGCGGGGAAGCTAAACAACATGAACCATCTAAATAACTGTCGGGACCCCGGTTCCGCTTAATATGACCTAATCGCACCGCATCTTTGCCATGCCATGCATCATACATGCATCATGCCCGATCTTCTGCCTTAGTATTAAATATTGCATCCGGTGTTCCTTCTAGTGTTTTGCTTCTTCGCGGATAAGGCCGTTGAGTTGATGTGAGCTTCGCCCGATCTTCGGTTGTACCTTCGGCAATGTTTTCAGGCGAGCATCTCCCCCTTTCTACCTATCTTACTTTTATAGTATTTATTCCCTCCTGTTGATCTATTGCTATCTGTGTTGCGATGCTCTAGTTTTCGTACCCGTGAAATCCCTTGCAGCCGTATATTGCCTTGGACACATCCTATTACCTGTTGTTTGGTAGCTAGTTGGACTTGCGCGTCGTAGTCGCTTGCTCAAGTGCTGTTGCGTGTCGTCAAGTGCCACAGTTGTTGATGTATTGCCGCATGTTGGTGTTGGATATGATCATGGTTTTACTTATCGTTCACTTTAATTCCTGTTTAACAACTAAAACTGAAGTAAGCAGAGGCATCGGTGGGTGATAGATAATATTTGGTTTCCGAACGCCCACTTGTGTCCCGTAGGACCCCGAGTACTTGATACCTGTTCCTTGATTTATCGCGCTATCCACATCCGGGAGGTATATGGGACCCCCCTTAGCCAGAGCTTGATTCAGTCTTATTTCTTGGGGCCACAAACTAGTTTGAGGTTTTATTTACGGTCCTGTACTTATGCCATGCTACTGCTTTATTTACGATTGTGCGATGGATAGCACACTGTACTGTTTAGGTAAGCGGAATGTTTACGCGGTATCGACAAGCTCCGTTTGGGGTTCCCAGTCGTTTACAGCCATTGTCGCAGACCTTGAGTCCGTCTCGGAGCTAGCTTACTTTGTTGTGGGTCTACTCAATGGGGTGGCCCCCTGAAATATTTCTGAATCCTGTGATTGCTTTGTCGTGAAAGCCTCGTTGGGTTTTGATTTGGTTTTTCCGGGGTTGATCGAGTGTGTGTTGCTATTGGTGCACCCCGGCCGGGTAAAACTTTCTGAAAGCCGTGTCCGCGGTTATGGACGACTTGGAGCACAGTATCTCGACCATAGACAAGCATAACTAAAGTTTATTGCTATAAATTTGACTTTATAATGACTAGTAATCAGCTTCACTATAATGGAATGGCTAATTAATACTGCCCACAATTGCTTGTTTGGAGTGTCGCTTGCGACCATTGTACCTGACTAGTAAGTATTGCAACTACAATGGAATGGCTAAATAAAAGTACCAACAACTGCTGGGTTTTGGGTTTATCTCATGCTATCTGTATCTGATTAGTAAGTGTTGTAACTATAACGGAATGGTTAACTAAAAGTGCCCACTGCTTATTTTATCAGGATGATTATCTAAACCTGACTAGTAATTGCTGCAACGATAACTGAATAAGTAAAATTGCCAACTGTGTGAGTTCCTCGGTTGACTTCCTCGTTTGGTCTCGAGGGGGAAACGCCAGGATGGGTTTGTTTGATGGAAGTATCAGGGTGGTTCCAGATAGGTCATTCTTACCCCCTCTGATAACTGCCAGTTGTATCGAGTCTCTATAGGTTGTTTAGTGCATGCTGCCGCTGCCGCTCAGTCCACCATACCTATGTAGGCGAGGACCGCCGAATTCTAGTCTCGCCGTGTACTGGCCTCAGTACTGACGCTCCTTCTTTTTCCTTTGCCCTTTGTCGGCACCCCTTTTGTTTAAGCAGGTTTTGAGATCGACGTTGTTAGCAGGGTTACCCTTCCGGCTTGGCCTGGGCAGGGTTATGGACGCCATTGGTTATTCTTCAGGGCTCTTAGCCCCATTTGCATCTTGTCCGTAGCTGGACGCACTATCGTTTTCAAGGTGATTTGGATCTTTGTATATAATATCTATATTCTGGGCTCATTGAGTCGCTGTTGTATATATACCTGTTCTGTGGGTCCCATCGAGGACTGTTGTGTAATGTTATTACTTCGTTTTCCACCCGCACGAAAGTGCCTGGTGGGCACCTTTGAATCGTTTCTATGCGGGTTTGGCGGGAATCGCTAAACTTGCATAGGTCCGATTCTGAGGGTGTTACAGAGTGGTATCAGAGCTCAGCAGTTGCGATACCCCACAAGTCCAGCCTGTAGGATAACCTAGCTAACGGCCGAAGTAGAGTGTCAAAACTATTTTTGCAAAATCGGTTGGATAGTTCTGATTAGGTCTGATTTTACTCCTTACCCCTCTGCTATTCTCCTCTTATCTCGACGTGTTTTCAATCCGCTCTCTTCTCTTTCTTCGAGTCCAGGAATTCTCGTGGTTGGGTTTCCGTCGTACCTTCAGGGTTTCGCTTCCGCTTTTGGTAACGGTGTTGCTACCTCTGGTCTTCATGCTAACTGAGGAATCCTTCGTCTGGTGGACTCTTCCTTGTTCTTTGTTTGTGCCTTCCGGTGTTTTCCGATGCAACGACATCCTCTACGCCAGATCCGATGCAGAGTCTGCATCACTCCTTTGTTTCCGAACCTCGATTGTCGAGATCTTCAGTCTGATTCCGAGAGTTGGTTGCCTAATCCGCCTATTCGTGTGCAGAGTAATGGTTTGGGTGCGCGATGGACTGATCACCATCCGACTACTCTTATCATTCGCTCTTGTACATCGAATCAGTGGATCCAGCAATTTTACTCCGTCCACGGAAGCTAGAGGTGGCTTTATTTGTTGATACCTCTACCTTCGACCTTTTGTTCCCGGAGTGTTCTCTCGACGATCACGGACAACGACCCCTTGTTAGTGGTGTCGCGAGGATCTACACGACGCGAGAAGATGCAGATCGCCGACCTTCCTTACGGTACCATGAGGCGGATCTCGAGGGCGAGATCCCTTGTTAGTGGTGTCGAATTGTGGCATCCCGCAAAACCACTACTAGAAAATCGCGTTGAATTTGTGCATTGCATCGCCATCATCATGCATTGTCTGCATAAAACTATTTTTCGCAAAGCATGTTTTGTTTTCTAAAACGCCCCGTCTTGTTTGCAAACAACCCGGGTCTCCGGATTATTTTGTTGTCTACTATCGGTTTGCAAAAGGTGCATTTAAAAAATAAATAAAAGATTTAATTATTTTAGCGGGGGCAGTCGAACGGGCCGAATTGACCCGAACGACCACCCCAGAAAAATAAAACGGCCCACCCCTTAATCCTAAAACTACCAACCTATCTACCCATCCCTCTGGCCACATCACCCCGGCCAACCCCGTCGCGCCATCTCACCCTCTCCCTTTCCCCAACCAACCATGTGCTGCCACTTGGCCTCTCTCCCTTCCCTCTCTCTCCCTCTCAACACACACCACACAAACCACCCACACACCCACACAGCACACACGCACGCCACAGCAGATCCCCACCCCGCCTGGGCCCCACCACACCGCACCCCACGCGCCCTTCCCCACCAACCTCTCTCCCCACGCGAGGCCACCCCGTCCGCCCCGCGTCACCTGTCCCTGCCTCCTCCAACCGCCCTGTTCGCCGGCCTCGCCCGCCCGCCGGCAGCGCCTCCCCGCGCGCCGCCCCAAGCCCGCTCGCCGCCAGCTCCGGCCGCGACCTCGCCCCTCCGCGCGTGGCGCCCCGACGCCGGACGCCACCCTCGTCCCCAGCGCGCCTCGAGCCCCGCAAGCGTCCCTGGCCGACCCCGCCGCCCCATCGCCGCGGACCCTCTCCACCTCCTTCGCCGGCCCGGCGCTCCGCCCGCCGTCCCCGAGCTCTCCTCCGCGACCGCCGCGCCTAGCCCGCCTCCATCGCGCCCGCGGCCGTCCCTCCTCCGAGCTCCGCCGGCGCTGCCAGCAGTCTCCCTCCCTCGCCTGCGCCGGCGCCGCACCTCCGCGCCATTCCCCGAGCCGCGCCGCCGCGCGGGCCCGCCTCGCCGTCAACCGCCTCGTCGGCGCCGTCCCCTACAACCTCTGCCACCGCCGCCCATCCGCCCCGCGAGCCCCGTCGCCGTCTGCTGCCCCGCGACGTGGCCCAGGACGCCGCCGCCAACCTCCTCCGCAGGCCGCTGCGGGCCCTCCCTGGCGGCCGTCTTCGCCTCGTGCGCTGTCGCAGTTGTCTGCGTCGACCCCGCCAGAGCCGCTTGCCCCGCCGCTCTGAGCTCCGACGCGTCCTCTGCCCGTCCAAGCTCCGTTGTCGCGTCCCCGCTGTCGGCCGCGTGCCTAGTCGTCCTTTGGCTAAGGAATCGGCATCGCCTTGTGTCTGTGCTGCGGTTGATGTGGTGGCGTTGCGAAGATCTCGCGGTCCAAGTCCAAGACGAGTCCTATCCCGTGGCATGCCATGATCTTCGAAAGATTAATCGATGCAAGTGTGGTGCGACAGTGCCCCCTCGTTGACAAGCAACCACGACCACCGCCAAGATCTTCTTGTCGACAAGATCTTCCCGTTGACAAGGCCACCGACAAGATCTTCGACATGCGTCGCCATACTCAAAGCTCACTTCGCGGATCCGGCGATCACACATGCGACAAGACCCGTCCCGGACACCAGGTTCTGCAACCCGAACGCCAAGCCAACCGTCGAACCCCGAAGACCGGACCATGCGGACCGACATGATCTTCTTCTCGGACGCCAAGATTCGTCGAGGGCCCGGAACGACAAGTACTTCCTCGAGGACGCCTAGTGCTTCACCCCGGACACTGAGACCCCGACGCGACAAGTACTTCATCCCGAACGCCATGACCGTCAACATGACCCGAAGACCCCGGATGCGCCAAGCCCTACCCCGTTATCCGAGAACGCTTCCGTCGAACCCTGGACCCCGAGACCAACCCCGAACCCCGGAACCCCAAGTTCATCGAGGCCCTAATGTGTGACCCTTTTCCTCGATACCCTATTTTTATAAATGATATCAACTGTTGCATTAAATCATTCATCTTGCATGCATCTTGTCATGTGGTTTGGGGGCCTTTTGCCGATTCACCTAATAATTATATGTGGGGCCCATATGCGGGCAAACCTAGTCTCATATTGGCCTCATTTAAATTTGTGTAGCGAACCCGGTGCTATCTTCTGCCATGTTAAAACAACATATAAATTGCGGGGAAGCTAAACAACATGAACCATCTAAATAACTGTCGGGACCCCGGTTCCGCTTAATATGACCTAATCGCACCGCATCTTTGCCATGCCATGCATCATACATGCATCATGCCCGATCTTCTGCCTTAGTATTAAATATTGCATCCGGTGTTCCTTCTAGTGTTTTGCTTCTTCGCGGATAAGGCCGTTGAGTTGATGTGAGCTTCGCCCGATCTTCGGTTGTACCTTCGGCAATGTTTTCAGGCGAGCATCTCCCCCTTTCTACCTATCTTACTTTTATAGTATTTATTCCCTCCTGTTGATCTATTGCTCTCTGTGTCGCGATGCTCTAGTTTTCGTACCCGTGAAATCCCTTGCAGCCGTATATTGCCTTGGACACATCCTATTACCTGTTGTTTGGTAGCTAGTTGGACTTGCGCGTCGTAGTCGCTTGCTCAAGTGCTGTTGCATGTCGTCAAGTGCCACAGTTGTTGATGTATTGCCGCATGTTGGTGTTGGATATGATCATGGTTTTACTTATCGTTCACTTTAATTCCTGTTTAACAACTAAAACTGAAGTAAGCAGAGGCATCGGTGGGTGATAGATAATATTTGGTTTCCGAACACCCACTTGTGTCCCGTAGGACCCCGAGTACTTGATACCTGTTCCTTGATTTATCGCGCTATCCACATCCGGGAGGTATATGGGACCCCCCTTAGCCAGAGCTTGATTCAGTCTTATTTCTTGGGGCCACAAACTAGTTTGAGGTTTTATTTACGATCCTGTACTTATGCCATGCTACTGCTTTATTTACGATTGTGCGATGGATAGCACATTGTACTGTTTAGGTAAGCGGAATGTTTACGCGGTATCGACAAGCTCCGTTTGGGGTTCCCAGTCGTTTACAGCCATTGTCGCAGACCTTGAGTCCGTCTCGGAGCTAGCTTACTTCGTTGCGGGTCTACTCAATGGGGTGGCCTCCTGAAATATTTCTGAATCTTGTGATTGCTTTGTCGTGAAAGCCTCGTTGGGTTTTGATTTGGTTTTTCCGGGGTTGATCGAGTGTGTGTTGCTATTGGTGCACCCCGGCCGGGTAAAACTTTCTGAAAGCCGTGTCCGCGGTTATGGACGACTTGGAGCACAGTATCTCGACCATAGACAAGCATAACTAAAGTTTATTGCTATAAATTTGACTTTATAATGACTAGTAATCAGCTTCACTATAATGGAATGGCTAATTAATACTGCCCACAATTGCTTGTTTGGAGTGTCTCTTGCGACCATTGTACCTGACTAGTAAGTATTGCAACTACAACGGAATGGCTAAATAAAAGTACCAACAACTGCTGGGTTTTGGGTTTATCTCATGCTATCTGTATCTGATTAGTAAGTGTTGTAACTATAACGGAATGGTTAACTAAAAGTGCCCACTGCTTATTTTATCAGGATGATTATCTAAACCTGACTAGTAATTGCTGCAACGATAACTGAATAAGTAAAATTGCCAACTGTGTGAGTTCCTCGGTTGACTTCCTCGTTTGGTCTCGAGGGGGAAACGCCAAGATGGGTTTGTTTGATGGAAGTATCAGGGTGGTTCCGGATAGGTCATTCTTACCCCCTCTGATAACCGCCAGTTGTATCGAGTCTCTATAGGTTGTTTAGTGCATGCTGCCGCTGCCGCTCAGTCCACCATACCTATGTAGGCGAGGACCGCCGAATTCTAGTCTCGCCGTGTACTGGCCTCAGTACTGACGCTCCTTCTTTTTCCTTTGCCCTTTGTCGGCACCCCTTTTGTTTAAGCAGGTTTTGAGATCGACGTCGTTAGCAGGGTTACCCTTCCGGCTTGGCCTGGGCAGGGTTATGGATGCCATTGGTTATTCTTCAGGGCTCTTAGCCCCATTTGCATCTTGTCCGTAGCTGGACGCACTATCGTTTTCAAGGTGATTTGGATCTTTGTATATAATATCTGTATTCTGGGCTCATTGAGTCGCTGTTGTATATATACCTGTTCTGTGGGTCCCATCGAGGACTGTTGTGTAATGTTATTACTTCGTTTTCCACCCGCACGAAAGTGCCTGGTGGGCACCTTTGAATCGTTTCTATGCGGGTTTGGCGGGAATCGCTAAACTTGCATAGGTCCGATTCTGAGGGTGTTACAGAGTGGTATCAGAGCTCAGCAGTTGCGATACCCCACAAGTCCAGCCTGTAGGATAACCTAGCTAACGGCCAAAGTAGAGTGTCAAAACTATTTTTGCAAAATCGGTTGGATAGTTCTGATTAGGTCTTATTTTACTCCTTACCCCTCTGCTATTCTCCTCTTATCTCGACGTGTTTTCAATCCGCTCTCTTCTCTTTCTTCGAGTCCAGGAATTCTCGTGGTTGGGTTTCCGTCGTACCTTCAGGGTTTCGCTTCCGCTTTTGGTAACGGTGTTGCTACCTCTGGTCTTCATGCTAACCGAGGAATCCTTCGTCTGGTGGACTCTTCCTTGTTCTTTGTTTGTGCCTTCCGGTGTTTTCCGACGCAACGACATCCTCTACGCCAGATCCGATGCAGAGTCTGCATCACTCCTTTGTTTCCGAACCTCGATTGTCGAGATCTTCAGTCTGATTCCGAGAGTTGGTTGCCTAATCCGCCTATTCGTGTGCAGAGTAATGGTTTGGGTGCGCGATGGACTGATCACCATCCGACTACTCTTATCATTCGCTCTTGTACATCGAATCAGTGGATCCAGCAATTTTACTCCGTCCACGGAAGCTAGAGGTGTCTTTATTTGTTGATACCTCTACCTTCGACCTTTTGTTCCCGGAGTGTTCTCTCGACGATCACGGACAACGACCCCTTGTTAGTGGTGTCGCGAGGATCTACACGACGCGAGAAGATGCAGATCGCCGACCTTCCTTACGGTACCATGAGGCGGATCTCGAGGGCGAGATCCCTTGTTAGTGGTGTCGAATTGTGGCATCCCGCAAAACCACTACTAGAAAATCGCGTTGAATTTGTGCATTGCATCGCCATCATCATGCATTGTCTGCATAAAACTATTTTTCGCAAAGCATGTTTTGTTTTCTAAAACGCCCCGTCTTGTTTGCAAACAACCCGGGTCTCCGGATTATTTTGTTGTCTACTATCGGTTTGCAAAAGGTGCATTTAAAAAATAAATAAAAGATTTAATTATTTTAGCGGGGGCAGTCGAACGGGCCGAATTGACCCGAACGACCACCCCAGAAAAATAAAACGGCCCACCCCTTAATCCTAAAACTACCAACCTATCTACCCATCCCTCTGGCCACATCACCCCGGCCAACCCCGTCGCGCCATCTCACCCTCTCCCTTTCCCCAACCAACCATGTGCTGCCACTTGGCCTCTCTCCCTTCCCTCTCTCTCCCTCTCAACACACACCACACAAACCACCCACACACCCACACAGCACACACGCACGCCACAGCAGATCCCCACCCCGCCTGGGCCCCACCACACCGCACCCCACGTGCCCTTCCCCACCAACCTCTCTCCCCACGCGAGGCCACCCCGTCCGCCCCGCGTCACCTGTCCCTGCCTCCTCCAACCGCCCTGTTCGCCGGCCTCGCCCGCCCGCCGGCAGCGCCTCCCCGCGCGCCGCCCCGAGCCCGCTCGCCGCCAGCTCCGGCCGCGACCTTGCCCCTCCGCGCGCGGCGCCCCGACGCCGGACGCCACCCTCGTCCCCAGCGCGCCTCGAGCCCCGCAAGCGTCCCCGGCCGACCCCGCCGCCCCATCGCCGCGGACCCTCTCCACCTCCTTCGCCGGCCCGGCGCTCCGCCCGCCGTCCCCGAGCTCTCCTCCGCGACCGCCGCGCCTAGCCCGCCTCCATCGCGCCCGCGGCCGTCCCTCCTCCGAGCTCCGCCGGCGCTGCCAACAGTCTCCCTCCCTCGCCTGCGCCGGCGCCGCACCTCCGCGCCGTTCCCCGAGCCGCGCCGCCGCGCGGGCCCGCCTCGCCGTCAACCGCCTCGTCGGCGCCGTCCCCTGCAACCTCTGCCACCGCCGCCCATCCGCCCCGCGAGCCCCGTCGCCGTCTGCTGCCCCGCGACGTGGCCCAGGACGCCGCCGCCAACCTCCTCCGCAGGCCGCTGCGGGCCCTCCCTGGCGGCCGTCTTCGCCTCGTGCGCTGTCGCAGTTGTCTGCGTCGACCCCGCCAGAGCCGCTCGCCCCGCCGCTCTGAGCTCCGACGCGTCCTCCGCCCGTCCAAGCTCCGTCGTCGCGTCCCCGCTGTCGGCCGCGTGCCTAGTCGTCCTTTGGCTAAGGAATCGGCATCGCCTTGTGTCTGTGCTGCGGTTGATGTGGTGGCGTTGCGAAGATCTCGCGGTCCAAGTCCAAGACGAGTCCTGTCCCGTGGCATGCCATGATCTTCGAAAGATTAATCGATGCAAGTGTGGTGCAACAGTGCCCCCTCGTTGACAAGCAACCACGACCACCGCCAAGATCTTCTTGTCGACAAGATCTTCCCGTTGACAAGGCCACCGACAAGATCTTCGACATGCGTCGCCATACTCAAAGCTCACTTCGCGGATCCGGCGATCACACATGCGACAAGACCCGTCCCGGACACCAGGTTCTGCAACCCGAACGCCAAGCCAACCGTCGAACCCCGAAGACCGGACCATGCGGACCGACATGATCTTCTTCTCGGACGCCAAGATTCGTCGAGGGCCCGGAACGACAAGTACTTCCTCGAGGACGCCTAGTGCTTCACCCCGGACACCGAGACCCCGACGCGACAAGTACTTCATCCCGAACGCCATGACCGTCAACATGACCCGAAGACCCCGGATGCGCCAAGCCCTACCCCGTTATCCGAGAACGCTTCCGTCGAACCCTGGACCCCGAGACCAACCCCGAACCCAGGAACCCCAAGTTCATCGAGGCCCTAATGTGTGACCCTTTTCCTCGATACCCTATTTTTATAAATGATATCAACTGTTGCATTAAATCATTCATCTTGCATGCATCTTGTCATGTGGTTTGGGGGCCTTTTGCCGATTCACCTAATAATTATATGTGGGGCCCATATGCGGGCAAACCTAGTCTCATATTGGCCTCATTTAAATTTGTGTAGCGAACCCGGTGCTATCTTCTGCCATGTTAAAACAACATATAAATTGCGGGGAAGCTAAACAACATGAACCATCTAAATAACTGTCGGGACCCCGGTTCCGCTTAATATGACCTAATCGCACCGCATCTTTGCCATGCCATGCATCATACATGCATCATGCCCGATCTTCTGCCTTAGTATTAAATATTGCATCCGGTGTTCCTTCTAGTGTTTTGCTTCTTCGCGGATAAGGCCGTTGAGTTGATGTGAGCTTCGCCCGATCTTCGGTTGTACATTCGGCAATGTTTTCAGGCGAGCATCTCCCCCTTTCTACCTATCTTACTTTTATAGTATTTATTCCCTCCTGTTGATCTATTGCTATCTGTGTTGCGATGCTCTAGTTTTCGTACCCGTGAAATCCCTTGCAGCCGTATATTGCCTTGGACACATCCTATTACCTGTTGTTTGGTAGCTAGTTGGACTTGCGCGTCGTAGTCGCTTGCTCAAGTGCTGTTGCGTGTCGTCAAGTGCCACAGTTGTTGATGTATTGCCGCATGTTGGTGTTGGATATGATCATGGTTTTACTTATCGTTCACTTTAATTCCTGTTTAACAACTAAAACTGAAGTAAGCAGAGGCATCGGTGGGTGATAGATAATATTTGGTTTCCGAACGCCCACTTGTGTCCCGTAGGACCCCGAGTACTTGATACCTGTTCCTTGATTTATCGCGCTATCCACATCCGGGAGGTATATGGGACCCCCCTTAGCCAGAGCTTGATTCAGTCTTATTTCTTGGGGCCACAAACTAGTTTGAGGTTTTATTTACGATCCTGTACTTATGCCATGCTACTGCTTTATTTACGATTGTGCGATGGATAGCACACTGTACTGTTTAGGTAAGCGGAATGTTTACGCGGTATCGACAAGCTCCGTTTGGGGTTCCCAGTCGTTTACAGCCATTGTCGCAGACCTTGAGTCCGTCTCGGAGATAGCTTACTTCGTTGCGGGTCTACTCAATGGGGTGGCCCCCTGAAATATTTCTGAATCCTGTGATTGCTTTGTCGTGAAAGCCTCGTTGGGTTTTGATTTGGTTTTTCCGGGGTTGATCGAGTGTGTGTTGCTATTGGTGCACCCCGGCCGGGTAAAACTTTCTGAAAGCCGTGTCCGCGGTTATGGACGACTTGGAGCACAGTATCTCGACCATAGACAAGCATAACTAAAGTTTATTGCTATAAATTTGACTTTATAATGACTAGTAATCAGCTTCACTATAATGGAATGGCTAATTAATACTGCCCACAATTGCTTGTTTGGAGTGTCGCTTGCGACCATTGTACCTGACTAGTAAGTATTGCAACTACAACGGAATGGCTAAATAAAAGTACCAACAACTGCTGGGTTTTGGGTTTATCTCATGCTATCTGTATCTGATTAGTAAGTGTTGTAACTATAACGGAATGGTTAACTAAAAGTGCCCACTGCTTATTTTATCAGGATGATTATCTAAACCTGACTAGTAATTGCTGCAACGATAACTGAATAAGTAAAATTGCCAACTGTGTGAGTTCCTCGGTTGACTTCCTCGTTTGGTCTCGAGGGGGAAACGCCAGGATGGGTTTGTTTGATGGAAGTATCAGGGTGGTTCCGGATAGGTCATTCTTACCCCCTCCGATAACCGCCAGTTGTATCGAGTCTCTATAGGTTGTTTAGTGCATGCTGCCGCTGCCGCTCAGTCCACCATACCTATGTAGGCGAGGACCGCCAAATTCTAGTCTCGCCGTGTACTGGCCTCAGTACTGACGCTCCTTCTTTTTCCTTTGCCCTTTGTCGGCACCCCTTTTGTTTAAGCAGGTTTTGAGATCAACGTCGTTAGCAGGGTTACCCTTACGGCTTGGCCTGGGCAGGGTTATGGACGCCATTGGTTATTCTTCAGGGCTCTTAGCCCCATTTGCATCTTGTCCGTAGCTGGACGCACTATCGTTTTCAAGGTGATTTGGATCTTTGTATATAATATCTGTATTCTGGGCTCATTGAGTCGCTGTTGTATATATACCTGTTCTGTGGGTCCCATCGAGGACTGTTGTGTAATGTTATTACTTCGTTTTCCACCCGCACGAAAGTGCCTGGTGGGCACCTTTGAATCGTTTCTATGCGGGTTTGGCGGGAATCGCTAAACTTGCATAGGTCCGATTCTGAGGGTGTTACACCCCTCGACCTCCCTCTACGCCTATAAGTTGCCTTTTGACCTAAAAACCGAGGGGGGTTCGATAGTTTTCCAGAAAGAGTTCCGATCCGCCGCCGCCACCAAAAACCAAGATTCGGATCTAGAAACTCCGTTCTGGCACCCTGCCGGGACGGGGAATTTGGAGAGGATCATCGCCATCATCATCACCAACGCATATCCATCAACCACTGATGTTTCCCTCATCCATGAGTGAGTAATCCCCTGCTGTAGGCTTGGGGATGGT
Organism: Avena sativa; assembly: GCA_916181665.1. Taxonomy (NCBI): domain Eukaryota; kingdom Viridiplantae; phylum Streptophyta; class Magnoliopsida; order Poales; family Poaceae; genus Avena; species Avena sativa. The sequence goes on from OV702284.1 coordinate 74,123,384, forward strand.
AGGGATTGGATGAGTTCTATCATGTAGTCGAATAAGATCTGTTAGGGCATAGTGCCTAGTATCTCTATTAGTGCTATTTGACTTTGTTGCAACTTGTTGTGCTTAATGCTTGTCACTAGGGCCCGAGTGCCATGATCTCAGATCTGAACTTATTATTGAATCATTATGATAGTATTGTTTGTGATCTTACCTGCAAGCTGTGTACACATATCATTGTCTGGATCCAAAGGCCCCAAAGTGACAATAATTGGGACAACCAGAGGGGATGGTTGTGGTGTGAGGATCACATGTGTTCACAGAATGTTAATTCTTTGCTCCGATGCTCTATTGAAAGGAGCACCTTAATTGCCAGTAGTTCTCTAGAGGCCCCGCTGCCACGGGCTGGCTGGATAGAAGATGTTGTGCAAGTTCTCATTGCGAGCACGTATGACTATATTTGGAGCACATGCATAGGATTGTTTAGTACTTGGATGCTTGTTATTATTTATCTGCAATGCCCTAGATCTTAAAGTTACATGTTTAGACTCGTCCATGCAGCGCCCGTCCATCCATCCCTATGCCTACCGCACTTGAATCATACTGTTACCGTTACCATTACTATTGCTCCTGTTTCACCGTTGTTGTTGCTGTTGCTTTGTTGTTGCTACTACAAACTGTTTCTACTGATAAAATTCTGTGAGCAAGAACTATTTACAGGTGCAACTGAATTGACACCTCAGTTGTTAAGGCTTGCAAGTATTCGTTGGCTCCCCTTGTGTCGAATTAATAAATTGGTTAATACTACCCACGAAGACTGTTGCGATCCCCTATAGTTGTGGGTCATCAAGACTATTTTCTGGCGCCGTTGCCGGGGAGCATAGCTTTATTTGTAAGTTCACTTGGATCTATTATTGTTCACTCCTACTCCTTTCATCATGGGGAAGTCTCGTGATGGAAAGTTCCCTATTTTACCATCCACTACAAGAAGAGGTACAGTCCTAAACACATTTGCTGTTCTTGATTCACCATCTGTTATAAGTAAGCTTGTCACACCACCACCACATACACATGCTACACACACTGCTACTACAGCTGAGTCTAAAACTGCTTTTGATACTCATGATGTTACTTCTACTGTGCTTGATGCGAGTGGTTCATTAGGTCCTTTTCTAGATGCTAATATGGCTAGTCTAGGAAATACCGAAACTCCTAGTGAAGACACTGTTACACCTGTTAACTCACCTGAGTCTAGTGAGAGTTATGATATTAATGATGGTTACATTGAGTTCACTGATGATTTTGTTGAAGAGTGCCGAAACACACATGGTACTAATGCTATTAAGAGTCTCCTTGCTAGACGTACTATCATGCCTAAGTTGTCCTCTGATCCTAAGTTTGCCACTTCTCCCATAGATATTAAAGATGAAGACTATGATTTCTATCTTGATTTATCTTAGTTAGATATTGTTGAGAAAGAACCTTTTTGTGGAACTGAAAATGAGAGTGTTGTGGCTCATATGAATGATATTTCTACTATGAGTGCTTTGTTCTCTGATGATTTTAAGATGCGCAAGTACTTTGTTACTAATATCTTCCCTTTTTCACTAAAAGGAGAAGATAGGGCTTGGTTTAATAGATTATCTCCTGCTTCCATTGATAGCCCTGATTGCTTGATTGCTTCTTTCTTCCATAAATATTTTACTCCCAGTGCTAGACATGCTGCTTTGCACAGACTTTTTGATTTTAAACAGGGAGAAGAAGAGAAATTGCCTGAGTCATGGACAAGGTTCTGTGCCTTGATTCATGCACATCCTAGATGTCCACTGCCTAAGAATGAGCTTCTTGATATTTATTATAAAGGACTAACTAATGATTCTAGGACATACCTAGATAGCTTTGCTGATTGTGTTTTCAGGAAAAGGACTCCTACAGATGCTGAAGAATTAATGGCTAAAATAAGAAAGAATTATGATGATTGGACTTCAGATGAGCTGAATGCACCTGAGCCTATTACTCCTGAACCAGTTATGCCTAAACCAGTTCCAACACCAACAACAAAGAAGAGGGGAGTTATTACATTAAATGATGAAGGAAGCTAAGAAGTGCCTAAAGGAGAAAGGTATTAGAGCTGAAGATGTGAAGAATCTACCTCCTATAGAAGAATTATGTAAGCCAATTCCACACTCATCTACTATTGAGGTACACTCTCTCCAACACTTTGATGAAGGTGATATTCCTTATGGTAAGCCTCCTGATCAATGTTTATAGGAACTTGACACATTTATTGTTAAGCAAGGGTATTTTAATAAACAAGTTCGGAATCATTTGTTGGAAAACTCTAGATCTATCCATGAGTTGAAAGATATTGTGGAAAGAACTTCTAATGATATTAAAATAGTTTGTAAACACTTTCAAATGGTTCAAACCCAACTTGATCAACTTGCTAAGGTACAAAAGGATATGCTAGTTAATGCTTCAGGAGATAAACATGCTTATGGAATTAGAGCTAGGAGTGGTATAGCTACTCAAGATCCTTTATATCCTGAAGGACACCCTAAAAGAATAGATCAGGATTCCCAACAAGGTGAAGATAGTGGTAGTCCTCGTAAGAGGAAGAAAAATAAACATAAGATAGTTGATGAACCACTTGAACCTGCTATAGATCCTAATAGTATATCTGTCTCTGATGCTGAAACTGAGAGTGGTAATCATAATGATGCTCCTGATAAGGAGGAAGTTGAGGAAGAACCTGAGAAGCACACTAAGAACACTAGGTACACAAAGAAAGATTTTATTGCTAATAAACATGGTAAAGAGAGAGAACCTTGGGTGCAGAAACCTATGCCTTTTCCAGGTTAGAAACACAAGTCAAAGGAGGAAGAACACTACAAAAAGTTTTGTGAGTGGATGAAGCCCTTATTCTTGCAAATTCCTTTGACTAGTGCTATTAAGTTGCCTCCTTATTCAAAGTATATGAAGGATATTGTCTCTAATGAAAGGAAGATTCCTAATGAGGAGATTTCTACTCTACTTGCTAATTATTCCTTCAATGGTAAGGTTCCAAAGAAACTTGGTGATCCAGGTATACCAACTATTCCTTGCTCCATTAAGAATAATTATGTTAGAACTGCTTTATGTGATTTGAGAGCTGGAGTTAGTGTTATGCCTTTTTCTCTCTATAAGAGACTCCAGCTAGAAAAGTTGATACCAACAGATATATCTTTGCAAATGGCTGATAAGTCAACTACTATTCCTATTGGTATATGTGACGATGTTCCTGTTCAAGTTGCTCATAATTGCATGGTTTTAACTGATTTTGTTGTGCTTGAAATTCCCGAAGATGATAATATGTCTATTATACTTGGGAGACCTTTTCTTAATACTGCAGGTGTTGTCATCAATTGCAATCAAGGAAAAGTAACATTCAATATTAATGACAAAGAGCACACTGTCTATTTCCCCAAGAAGGTTGTTAAGAGCTATTGCCTGAATTCCATTGAAAATATTGAGAGCATCAAGGTTGGAGAAATATATTGTCCCATTCCACAAGAAAATTTTGAAACTATTATGATTGGGACCATTGCTATCAAGTATGAGGTAACATAATCATCTTGTGGAATGCAAAGTTTTGTTTTATATAAGATTGTTTTGGTAACAAGACTTGATCAACCTTGTTACAAAAGGATTTTAATGAACAAAATAATGTTTTCACTGTGGTTATACTTGCTTTATTTTACTTTTATCCTTCCTAGTCTTTGCTTTAGCTTTAGTTTTTCTAGTTGTTTGCTTGTTAGAATTTCTTAGACCTCATATAGTTTGGATTTTGGTTTGCTTTTGCTTCTTCTGAAAAAACTGTTTCTGCGAGAAAATCAATTTTCATACCCTGAAAATTGGCCAAAAATAAAGTTTCCCGAAAATTCCAGAAAATTCAAAATAAATTTTTCCTCGAAAAAAGGGGCAGAGAGGCACCTGAAGTGACCTAGGGGGCCACCCCAGGCCACCGCACCCATGGTAGGCGCAGCCTACCAGGTGGCGGTGCCTGGGGGGTCTGGCCCACCTGGGCCCCTCCAAACTGCCTCCTTAAAGCCATCTTCTTTCTCTCTCCTGAAAACACCGGAAAACTTTCTCGAGCTCGAGTTCTTGTTGTTCTTGCTCGCGATTTTCGATCTCCTTGTTCAGCCCATCACAAGTGCTGATTTTTGGAGGGATTGCTCCTTGGTATGTGCCTCCTCCACTTGTCCAATTAGATTTGTGATTGGTAGATTGTATCTTGAGTATTTTGCTGCTATAGGTGGTAGGTTGTTTGATCTTGCATGATTGTTCTATACTTAGAAACTTTGTTTTGATGCATGTGTAGTCCTCTAGCAAGTTCCTATAGTAGTTGCTCATCATTTATCAACTTAGAAATCACTTGGTCTGATGGTTGTTTAAAATTTTAGAAAAATGAAGGCATGGACCACCACACAATTGGTGATATATTTGAGAGTGATGCACCTAGAAGGGCAAGGCTTACAAGGTCATCTACCAGTACTAGACCCTCATACAATGAGGATCTCATCACTCCACGATTTGGTGACGAGGGAGATGAAGGGGATGTGCACCCCTCCACCTTTCCTTGCCAAACTTTCTTGCGAGCTGCTGGGATTCTTGAAGATTTTATGACTTTGGTTCAAAGGGCTAGTCTAACAAGTTACATGCAGGATGAGAGTGCACAATATGCTTTGCTTACAAAAACATTTCTGGAGAGTTTCTCCTTTACTAACAGCATGTTCAAGCCTTCTATGTCTTTCAAAATTTATGGCAGGGCTCATTCTATGACTTTGAAGAAATTTTGCAAGGCCCTGGGACTTGGTACAGCTGGGTCATCAAAGAAGATTCCAGCTCTCCCCGCTGATATGTTGGAGCTTTACCGAGGAATAACTAATGATGATGACCGCAAAGCTCAGCGAGGGAAGATAAAGAATATTCAACTTCCAGCCATCGGGTACTTCGCCTACTATCTTGCCACCAGTGTTCTTGGTAGGGAGAACACTAGTAATATTTCCAAGTATTAATTGGCCTTCTTAGCTGCTGCGCTCAACAATGAGGATAAGTATAATCTTGGTTCTCTCATTGCTCGTCGCTCAGCTGCTAAGGGACCCATTTATGGGGGAATTATTGCTACTCGTATTGCTGCTGCCTTGAACATTGTTGTTGATCCACATGATACAGTTTTGGCTCCTCAGAGGCTTGATCTTGTTGCCATGAAGGCGCACCACTTTGTCACCACTAGCTCTACTCTTGATAACTTGGTTTATAGAATGTTGTTTATTGACGAGGGAGAGAGAGAGAGAGATCCCCCTACCCCAAACCACTTTGTTCAGTATTTCTTAGGGACCTTGGTCATGCTCGAAGGCGGATATGGATGACAAGATGCGCTCTCTTAACTTCCATGGGCGCTATCAGGAGGAAGCGCCCTCATATGACCATGCGGTACACTACCCAGGGGAGTCCTCGAGCTCGTACCAGGACGAGGGAGCCTCCTCATCATACTACGAAGGTGCATCTACTTGGAAACCATGGGATTGAGCCCCACTTAGGCCAAAAGCCTAAGCTTGTGGGAGGTATACCGACATCACACTCATATATATAGCATGTTCGGTCGGTTCTTTGTATATCCATTGTTTCGCTTTCTTTTTGGTTCTTGTTGCTTCTTTCTCAAAAACACAAAAATACCAAAAAAAATCATTGTTTCTCTTGGTTTGTTTCTTTGCTTTGGTTTTCCTTAAAAGAAAAATCCAAAAAGATTTTGCTTTATTTTTGTTTGATTTTTATTTGTTTGCTTGTTTCTAAAAAAAATCGAAAACACCAAAAATATTTGTTGGTCTTCTTTGGTTTTGTGAGTTCTTTGCAGGGTTCAGCCGTCCTCAGTGGATTTTGGTCCCATGCCAATTATTCAAGTCACACAAGTGAAGGGCAATAATGAAGATTAAGACAACTCGAGGTGTGGTAAGACGCTAGTAACGAACTATATTTGTTTCATTTTTGTACATATACTCATCATTGTGAGCATGCTTAGACTGTTTGTGTAAGGTGTATGTCATTATGGATGCTTAGTAGTTCTTGCTTGTCTATGATTAGCTGCAGCTTGTTAATAGTTTGTAGCATGTCATATGAATGTTTGCTTGCATTGTTTTATTCATACTTTGGTATGACACTGTGGTATCCTCCTCTGACTATTCATATGAATCGACTTGGCACATGCTCACGCATGCATATGACTAATAAATAGTCAGTAAGCCTCGATGATTTATTTTGCCTTAGAGTTCTTGTATCACTTTCATGCCATAATTAGTCCTGTTTTGTTGCAAGCATGATTAAGACCGCTATTGCTCTCTCGTTTGTCGCTCCCTCTCTATTGCTAGCCTTCACTTGCACTGAGTATGTGCTAACCTATTAGCATCATTTGCTACTTCAGCGCATATTATATATGCCGTGTTTTCTTCCAAAATAAATTTTTTGTCTATTTTGAGAAAGTTAGTTAGTAAAGCTCTCACGAACTTGATGGCACACTTTATTCCTTGCTCTTAATA